>CM028129.1:1177060000-1187060000 GCA_016271365.2 Neoceratodus forsteri | reverse complement strand
TTAGTTGAATATATGTTTTGAAATAAAGTAGTTCCTCTGCCTATACTATCCTTGTACAGTCTCTGTCCTGGTTGCCATGGTTACCCCCCCAACCCCAGTAGGAAGAGAACAGGGTATCAATGGTAGGGCTACAATACCACACGAGCAAGCAAGTTTGTTTGAGATTATATGAACAGGAAAATTGTCTTCTGTTCGTTGTGTGTTTTTTTGCTCCCTTTGTCTGTCCCTGCAGCTACCGGTGTTGTAATGGGAAGATCGCGAGTGCAGTGAAAGTGAAAATTGGGCGAACATCGGGAGCTTGCAGCAATCATGTGAGAGATTGCTTGCTCTATACTGAGGTGCCAGTTGTGTTTCATTTTTGTTTCTACTGTGAAACAAAAACGAAACAAAACTGGTACCTCAGTAGAGCAAGCAGTCTCTAAGATGATCGCACTGGTGGGGGAACAGTGTAGGAGAAAGCTGAGAAGGCGGGAAGCTATAGGACTTTTAATTCACTTGTTAACACCAAGAAAATAAAATAATACAACTATTGGTTTCTGACCCCTCTATCTGCACCCCATGCCCCCCTCCATTAGTTTGCTCTCGGTGTCCTCAGCAGCTTCAGTAACAGGGCTGCATTTGTGGTTGGATGTGAGAATAATTAGGTTTATCTGCTAGACCCTCGCACTGCCACTGCCCTATTGAAAACCCTGCTCTGCTACTTGCCAGTTGCATGAAGTCGATTGGAGTGACAGCTTCCTTTTTCTTTCTTCAGCTTTTCAAATGTGTTTTTACTGTTTATTTTATAACGTTAACTTAAAATAAGTGTCTCTGTGGATGGGGGGGGGTCAGCTGAATGCCTAGCTGCTCTCGCTAAGCGAGAGAAAAACATGGCGGGGATTTCAAATTTCACCGGGTGCTTTCAGTTAATGACAAAACAGGCTGGCACCACAGGAGAATGTTACTCGGTGAAGTGGCACTTGGACTGGCTCTTGTTTTTAGCTGGGCATCTATTGAAAAACAAGCAGTTGTCAATGCCGAATGTTGATTGCTTTGCTCTGGTGAGCTCGCTCAGTCCCCTTCCCTCACCCGCTCATTCTGTTTCTCCTGGTGCTGCAGGCTGCCCTTTTGCACTGGGCTCCTGCCTGCATTGGTGCCTTTTTCTGGCCAGAAAGAAATCTGCAGCAGTCCTGACAGAGCTCAGTTGAGCTCGGTCACTCCCCCTCTCTCACTTGCTCGATCCTAATCTGTCCCGAACACTGATTTCTGAAAGTGACTGCTGTTTTCTGCCCTGGAAGCACGAAAACACATTTTGGCAAGGATGTGAAAAATGTACTGTTTATAAGGAGGTATGAAAAAATGCCAGTGTTGAAAATCTGGCATGAAAATATTACTAATTTGCGAAGTTACAAGGGTGCATGGAAACTGCACAACGCATGCTCGTAACACAGTCATCTTATGGAGTTTCATCACAAAATTTTCAACATAGGCATTTTAGGACCTCTGCTCCTGAACAGTGTCACTGTGATTTTCGTAATGCATCCTGAACACTGATTTCCCACAGCGCCCGCACTATTCTGCGCCGGAAAAGCAAAAACAAATTTCGGCCAGGATGTGAAAAATGGCAGCTGCACTGTTCATAAGGAGGTGTGGAACAATGGTAATGTTGAAAATCTGGAGTGAAAATACTGCAAATTTATGGTTACAAGCGCATGAAAGTAACTCCAAGAATGCACGCTAGTAAATAGTAATTTCTTGATGTTTTAACCAAATTTGTAACATAGACCTTTTGAGAGCCCACCTCATGAACACTGGTACTGTCATTTCATTAATTTGTCCCGAAAGGTGATTCCACGCAGTGACCACAAAATCACTTTTCATGGCCGAATAACGCCATGGCAGTGGTTGAATTCTTGAGGAGGGGTCCCAAAAACCCCATGTTGAAAATTTGGTGCCAAAATTCCAAAAAATGCCTGAGATATGCATCAAAGTTGAAAAAATCTACTTATGCCATCATACAGCTTACCGGCATTTCCTCAGTTCGCGGTCAGCTTTGAAGAGTGCAGACGTGTTCCCGGTCCACCGAAGATTGTCGCTACCGGACTCCACAGGTAAGAATGGGGTGAGGAGGCAGGGTGCGCAGAGGGTGGTTGTGGGAGGGGCAGGGACGGCGAGGACTGTTTCTTTTTACAGCTTACTAAATACAAAAAAACCATTGCGGGACTTTTTTTTTTTTACAGGACCATTTGGCACGCTGGGGTGGGCTCCCAGCATGCCAACACAGTGGTTTTTTGGGGGGGCAGCTCTAGCCGATGAGGATTGGGCACCCTTGTTGGCACAACTGCACTGCGTCTTTGGGGGGGAATTATGCCAATGGAGAGTGGGCTCCCCCATCGGCAAATGAAACTTTGAGGGGTGACATAATGCCGACAGGGAGTGGGCTCCCCCGTCAGCAACATGAACATTATTGTTACAGGCACTGAAGCCGATGGGGATTGGGGCCCCTGTCGGCACACAAACACTGTGGTGGGGGGCACATGCTGCCGAGGGGGATTTGGCACCCACTCAGCATGGGGGGCTCACTAATATTGTTTGTGAACACAGTGGCAAGCCGCCGCCATGTTCACAAACAATATCACAGTACCATAGTTCACCAGCAATGACGGAGTCACCCTCATTGCAGCAGAATGGCTTACGCTGCAATGATGAGGCAGCCCCTGATTGCAGCGGCTGAAACCTTACAAGGTTGTGGCACACTGGCTGAACTAGTGTCAGCAGCAGCATGCCACCCCACTGGCAAACGCGGGTCAAGCCTCCAAAGGCTGTGGGGGCATTAGCCACAACAGTGCTGCGCCTCCACAACCTGCTTCTGCAGCAAGCTGCCACAATATGTTTCTTGAGCATGCGTGTGCAATCAACATAATAAATGCCCAGCTTGGAGCCTGTCTCAGCCAATCAGCTTTAAGAACTGATTCTTGCCATTTTCTAATTCCAAAATAAAGACTATAGTACAAGAGCCTAACAGTTAAAAATGGCCTGTGTACTAGAAAAACTCTGTCAAAATTCAAATCAGGATTACTTAAGGTCAAAGGGCACAGACAGGAGTGGAAAGTGAAAGTGATCCGCTTCCTGTAACTATAAATTGAAAAAAGAAGAAATCACTATAAAAGTAAGTAGAAAAGTGGTTTAAATTTAAACAGTAGCCCAAAAACATAAAACAGTAGCCAGTTAATGTAGTCTCTGGTTCATGGGAATCGATCAGGAACTAGAGAGACCAAAGTACAAAAAAGTAGCTCCCTAATGCAGAGCATAAACAATAGTATAACACTTTAAATTAAACGTTTAAAACAAACAACCAACTGGAGAACCAGAGATACTGGAGCTGACTTTGAGGCAATTGCTGTCTTCAGACAGAGAAACATGTTTGACCAACTGCCAGAGTAGAGCGTGGAGGCAGAGTTTGAACAAGATTCTAAATTCCATCTTTAGAATAAGGTTCTGTCTCTGGGGCATCTGTCTCCATGGAGGTAGTTGCATAAAGTGTAGATGCACAATGTGTGAACATTAAGTGAGGGATTCCTGGGATTAGAACAAGGTGGCATGCAATGAAGCTGGAAGGGGGACATTTAGGAGGGGTGTGAGGAAGTACTTCTTCACTGAAAGAGTGGTGGAAACCTGGAACAGTCTTTCAGTGGAGGTGGCTGGGGCAAAAACAGTGGTGGGCTTCAAGCATGCATAGGATAGTTACAAAAGAATCTTGGTAGGAAAGGGGGTAGTAGTCGGAAATGAGTTAGGGTCTGCAGTGACAGTACAAGCAGGGACAAAATGGGCAGACTGAATGGGACAAGTGGTCCTTATCTGCCGAAAAATTCTATGTTTCTATGTTTCTAGAAAACCTAAGGGACTAAACATACTGTATACAATAATTAACCTCCAACAAAGAAGAGCAAGCTAATTCAGATGGTGAGAGGGCAAGGCAAGGCCAATTTTATTTCTATGGCACCCAATCCCGAGGCTCTGGATGCCTAACAATAAAAACAATACAAATAATAATATAAAAGTAAAATGCAAGAGATATACATATTCTGCAGATTTAAAATATTAAAGATTCATTCATCAGAAACAGAGGACACCTTTCAGTCAGCAGTCAGGCAGATCAGGTAGTCTTCTCCGGGAATGTCAGGCAGAAAAGGTGGGCCTTTAGCCTCCACTTGAACACCTCAATGGAAGGGGCCTCCTGGACTGCAGATGGTAGTGAGCTCCTCAGGGTTGGCCAGGTGACACTGAAATGAAGGCATGGTCACCAGATGTCTTAAGCTGAACCCTGGGAACCTCCAGGACGCCCCGGATGAGTAGCGGAGAGAGCAGACTGAGGTGGCAGGTGTAAGGAGCTTAGTCGGGTAGCCCAGGTCCAGCCCATATAGGGCCTTAAAGGTGAGCAAGCCCACCTCAAAAAGGGCCCTCCACCTGACAGGCAGCCAGTGAAGAGCCTGCAGGACTGTGGTCACATGACTGGACCTGGACAGGCCCATCAGCAACCAAGCTGCTGCGTTCTGCACTAGCGGCAGCCTACAGAGGGTCCCTCCTGTGACTCTGAAGTGCAGAGAGTCGCAGTAGTCGAGCCTCGAGGTAACAAAGGCGTGCACCAGTGTCGGCAGGTCCTCAGGCGGAACGAGGGGCTTGATCCTGGTGATGTTCCTCAGGTGGTAAAAAACACTTTTAACAACAGAAGACACCTGGTCCTCAAGTGTCAGTCTGCTGTCCAGGATCACACCAAGATCTTGCACCCATGGGGAGGCCACCAGCAGAGCAGACCCCAGAAAGAGTCCAGTGTCAGCTCCAGGAGTACTTCCATCATGCCCACAAACCGGCTCAATCACCAGCACCTCCATCTTATCTGGGTTCAGTTGCAACCAGCTGTAGGACATCCAATCATTGATTTTTGCCAGGCAGCTGGTAATCACATCTACAGCATCAGATGTTCCAGGGGCAAATGACAAATACAGTTTGGTGTCAACTGCATAGCAGTGAAACTCCACATTGAATTGTCAAATGATCTCACACAGGGGCAGCATATATACTGCAATTAGCACTGGTGACAGGATTGAGCCCTGGGGTACTCCACATGACAGGGGCATTGGAGAGGAGGAGAAATTCCCCATCACTACCCGTTGCACCCTGTCAAAGAGATAGGACTCAAACCACTTGATGACAGCACCGGCAAGTCCACAGTACTCAGTGTTGATCGAGAAGCACAAAGTGATCCACAGTGTCAAAGGCTGATGAGAGATCGAGGAGAACATGAATTGACCGGTCTCCTCTATCTCTAACCCTGAGCAGATCATCATGCACCCTAACTAATGCTGTTTCAGTGCTGTGCCTGGCCCTAAAATCTGACTGGAATGGCTCATAGATATCAAAGGACAAGAGGTGATTCTCGAGCTGATGTGCCACAAGCTTCTCAACAACCTTGTTCAAAAATGGCACATTGGAGATAGGCCAGTAATTCTCTAGGACATCTGGGTCAAGAGATGGTTTCTTCAGGAGGACCTCTTTCAAGACTGCAGGGAAGATGCTCTCCAGCATCGAACCATCAATCCTGGTGAACACTGGGCCAACAGCTCTGGTGCATCTCATCAAAAAATGAGTTGGGGTTGGGTCCAGTTCACAATATTTGTGCTTTAGCGCTGAGATCACCTCAGTGACCTCGGCCACCTCCACAGGCTTAAATTTCAGACAGGCTGACTTTGGTAGGATGGGTGAAATCTTAAGGGTGCATCTGAAAGGAATACAGTGACACTGGTATGCGAATCAGAAATGGAAAAAATCAAATTGGGAATATTGGAGGCTACTGAGACATGTACCAGATTTGAGAGCAAAAAGGGAAGGGCTAAAAAACTAAGCTGGTTAAGTAGAGGGGTCTTAGAAATGGTGAGGACTAAAAAAGCAGCGTTCAAGAAATACAAGAAATCTGGGAAGGGGAAGGATAGGGAGGAGAGTGTGAAGAGGTCTAAGGAAGTTATCAGTGTAGTCAGAGTAGCTAAAGCCTCCACAGAATTGAGGCTGGTACAGGGACTCAGGGACAGGGAAAAGGACTTCTTCAGATACATATGAGAGAGAAGGAGCTGCAAGGACCAGGTAGTGAGGGTCAGGATGTACGGGGTGGGCAGAGAAAGGGGTGGATCAGGCAGAAGCACTGAATGAGTACTTCTGTTCTGTATTCACGAGGGAGAAAGGAGGGCAGCTACCACAGGGGGTGGTAGGGTGGGCAGGGGGAAAAGGGGATGATGGATTGGGTGATTACTAAGGGTAGGGCATTGGAGGAATTAAGGGCTCTGAGAGTGGATAAGGCACCAGGACCAGATGGCATACCCCAGGGTGTTGAAGGAAATGGCGGAGATCCTGGCTGAACCGCTGGTGGAACTATTCAATACCTCCCTGGACACAGGGTGCTTACCACATGACTGGAGGATGGCCCACATGGTACCCATCCATAAAAGTGGACCAAAGGATGAGCCAGGTAATTACAGGCCAGTAAGCTTAACTTCCATCATGAGGAAGCTGATGGAAACAATACTTAAGGAAAGGCTGCTGAACTTTATGGAAGATAATGGGCTCCAGGGCAGTCACCAGCATGGGTCTGTCTCTGGAAAATCATGCCAGACAAACCTAGTTGAGTATTATTACTGGGTCACGAGGGAATTGGACAAGGGTCACGTGGTGGATGTCATGCACTTGGACTTCTAAGGCCTCTGATTCGGTGCCACATGGGAGGTTGGAAGGAAAGTTGAGATATGTGGGGGTGGGGACAAAGATGGTTAAATGGATTGAGAACTGGCTGCAGGGGAGACAGCAGAGGTTAGTGGGGAAGGGACTCTTGTCTCCAAGGGCTGTGGTTAGTGGGATGCCATAGGGATTGGTACTGGAGCCAGTGCTGTTTGGAATATTCATATCGGACATCTTGTATGGCGTCAGGAATAAGATCGGTCTATTTGTAGACAATACCAAATTGGGGGTGGTGGTGGATAATATAGCAGGTTGGCAGGGGCTGCAGGATGATCTGACCAAACTGGTGGAGTGATCGAAAGCATGGTAGTTGGGGTTCAATGCGAAAAAGTGCAAAGTCCTGCACTTTGGAGCAAAGAACCCAGGAATGGGTTACCAGCTGGGAGGGGTGCAGCTAGGTTCCACCGAGGAGGAGAAAGATCTACGGGTGATTATAATGGGGAAGATGAACAATACAGAGAAGTGTAGGAGGGCGGCAGTGAAAGCCAACAGGATACTGGGTTGTATAATGAAAGGGATCTCCTCCAGGAGCAGGAAGGTGATCCTTCCTCTCTACAGGACACTGGTCAGGCCACACCTGGAGTACTGTGTGCAATTCTGGTGCCCATATCTGAAGAAGAATGTAATTACTGGAAGGGGTACAATGCAGGACAACATGGATGATCCAGGAATTGGAGGACAGATCATACGAGGAGAAGTTGAGAGAGCCGAACTCCTCCCAGACTGACGAAGTGACTCTGTTCCCCCCAGTCCGGCTACTGTGAGGCAATACTTGCCTCACTGTGGAATCCCCAACTGAATAGAGGACACTCTGTCAGAGAAAAACAGAGCAAACTCATCACATAACATGGTTAAAATAGCCTTTCTTGGCTGAAGACAGGCTGAATGGAGTAGCCTATCCACAGTCCAAAAAAAGCTGAGAAGGTCTGTTTTTCCCTGCAGCAATTTCCCTGGGCAGGAATTCTGCCTTCTTATGGGAAATTGCCTCCTGGTACTCACCATAGTGAGCACTCAGGGCCAGTTTGTCCTCCACCAACCATGTCTTCCGCCAGCAATGCTCCAACTTCCGATCCCTGATCTTCACTGCCGTGAGATCCCCATCAAATCAGGGGGATCTCAAGTGAGAGGATCTGGGTCATAAACATGCTGGTGTGATGACGTCAAGCGCATCGGATACCACCCTATTATAGGTGACCACAGCCTCACTGGTGCCAATCACACATGCAGCATCCACTCTAGATAAGTCAGTTAATGCCAGCAATCCCTCTGGAGACAAACCCCTCAAAGGGCAGAAGCTTACCATCTCGACAGGGGAGGAACTTTCGGGGGGGCCCCAAGCATGAACTTCACTGTGTGGTGATCAGACCAGATGACCTGATCAATCTCGAGGCTCCCCACCTCAAGACCCAGCTGAAATACCAGATCAAGCATGTGGCTGTGGTGATAGATCACAGAAGTAACAACTTGTGCTAGGCCCAGTGATGACATCAACTAGAGGAGGTCGTAACTGAATTGCAAGGATTCGACATTGACCCAGGCATTGAAGTCCCCCAGGATTAAACACCTGGGAGACTGCAACACCTGGTTGATGACAAAGTCCGCAACCTCTTGTGGAAATTCCCTACCAGACCCAGGAGGGTGGTAAATATAGAGAATCCTGCAGCCTGCACCTGGACCTCCATGCACAGTCACACGTTCAAAAGATCTGGGTATTCCAACCAGGTGCACAGTGAAGCCCAGGCTGGATCTAAAAAAGATGGCCACTCCCCCGCCCCTGCATTCCCACCTTGGACAGTGCACTATGGAATACCCAAAGAGGACAGCCACCTCTAGAACTGGGCCAGCATCGTCACCCAACCATGTTTCCGTGATGCAAGCCAGGTCAACAGAGGAAATCAAGTCCACGATAATTGCGGTTTTGTTCCTTATCGACCTGGCATTGCATAGCACTGTCTGAAAGGGATTTGTGGGTGCTGCCAGTCCCCCAGCTACCTGCCCACTTGGGGTTCAGAAACCAAACATGTCTGGCCTCTCTCTTAAGGTTGTGTTTGAACCCAGGGCATCTCCTGCACCTGACCACCCCAGTGCCACTCACTTCCCTTACCCTGGCTGCTCTCTGCTGCCAGCGACCCAACCACAACCACATAATCCCGACTTCCCTGCAGCGTCTAACTGCAGTCGATGGAACTGGGAGATCGGTGAAGGGGTGGAGGTAGCGCAGCTGAGAGGCATCAAAGGTGACTCGCACAGGACCACGATCCCAACTCATCCCCACCTAGCTTTCCTACTGTTGACCAGACAAGGCAACCTACTAAACCCTGCCCTTTAAAATGGCAAAGACAGCTAACTCACAAACTTAAAATTCCGAATCACACATACCACACAGTCACTCAATTTTACAAAAATTTTGCTAACCACACATACTGTGTACTGGTACTGTGACATCATATAGCACAAAGTTAGAGCGTAGTGCAAAAGCCCTATATCACATCACAGTACCCACAAGGTGTCTAAGGCAGTTTGCTCTTCATAATTGTGGGGCTGATATTTTTTGTGAGAGAGGCTTTTCATGTTTTACAACATTTGATTGCAAAACCAGCTGCAAATGCTCAGTATTCCAACTTGCTCGTCACGTTCTACGTTTTTTAAAACTCCTATGTGAAGAACAACATTTTAAAAACACCAGTAAAACATGAAAACCATCTAATATAATGTACTTGTTTTTTGTGTTCTGACAAACATTGCAATAACAGTATTTCCCTTAATTGTTTACACCATTTAAATAACCAGAGATTTTTATGCTGGGTATACCTGTACATGTAGCTTGTTTCTGAAATTGTTGCTCCTGTGAGAAAATATATGTGGCACTGAATTGCATGGTCACACTCTGTTAAGCATGTTGCTATAGTGTTAAACATTTGGACAGAAATGATTTCATGTTATTCTTTAGTGACACCTACTGGTGATGGTGTGCTATTAGCTGCACAAACAAAAAAATGTATTGGAAATGAATTGCTTTAGATCTCTAAACCTGTTCAAAATGTAGAAAAAAGGTACTGTTGGCACAAGATGCCTTGGGCAGGAGCTAAGGTTATGAAAATCTCGACAGATATCCACACACACAGCTCTGCTGCTCTTACGAGACTCTGTAAATAGTTCCCCAGAACCTTATAGTGGCTATAGTTTCTTTACTGCATGTAAAAGCATCTATCACCACACTGGCACCCCCACAATTCTTGTGTCGTGTTCAAAACATTCCTCAGAGGAGTGTGCATGGTGAAAAAGAGCAGTAATAGGGTATCTAGAAGGGGTAGGGAACAGGGACTGATAAGGGTTTGCATTGGCCTCCATGTAATTTGAAGTAGGCTTTTTCTACATAATTCTACTGCTCCTTATTAAAGTACAGTGTTATATCTGATCTTTCTCCTTTTGGATTTTCAGTTTCATTTAAAAAATTATCAGAAAAACTGTAATCATAAATTATTTTAATGAAAAAATTTCAAATGTATTTGAAAAGGTAACGTGTTTATCCGTTTGCTGGTAACCACTGATAAATATACACATTAGGGATTAGGGCAGAGGTTAGGACTGTTCTAGCTGGAGAAGAGAAGTCTGGGGGGCATATTAATGGGGTGCGTAAGATTAAGGTACACAGGTAGTGGTAGAGGAGCATACTAATGGCATGTAAAATATCAAAGTGGATAGGAAGGCAGGTGTTGTGGAGCTCGAGCAAAATTGCTGCTTAGGTTTTAAGTTCTGAACATAACATCAGAATTTCTGCTTTGGAACCTTACTTCTGAATACAGTGATCGGTTATAAGGTATTTCTTCAGGTGTCGGAAGACCTCGGTTGCAACATGGGGAAGTCCCACAAAGATAAACAAAACCAGGATGAGATTATGAGTAAAAATACTCCTGCAGCAGCACCAACCATGAGGTCGGCCCCGAGTCATGGGCAACTGCAGCAGAAGTAACTGAAACTGAGACTTTGCAGACTTGGTGTGAAATTAAACATCCTTATAAAATCAGTGACAGGACTTTCGGATAAGTTTGACACGCTAACTAATCGTGTGTCGCCTCTGGAGACAAATATGGATGCCATACAGCTTGCCACCTCAAAGGCTACAAAAAGATCCGACTCAGCGATGGGAGTAGTAACTAATGTTATTTATTTTTTTTTTTTATTATACTGTTTCTTCTCCTGGCACCCCTGGACTGCTCCCTTATTAACTGGCATCCTATGGGATTCTGGCCACCATCCATCACCACTGCACCCTCTTAGGTCCTCGCCCTCTTCTCCTGTGGCTTACCCCCTGCAGCGGGACGGCGGGGAGCCCCCTACTCACCCACCCTGTCTGGATTCAGTTCAGATGATGCCCCAGAACTGGTGTTCCGTTGGATGGCCATCAAGTCGCTCAGCCAGGATGCCTACTCTTTTCACTGTTTTTCCTCCCTCTGGGCTGAGAAGTGTGCAATGCCATCAGGGGATGTACTGTGTGTGCGTCTGCCCACAGCACATCCAATGGCTGCTCCTGTGCCCCCCCATGTAGACACAGCATCAGGTTGCCAGCCACCAGCCACTGCTAGAGGCCAGGCAAGCACCAACTACTTGGAGACCCACCCACCCCGGAGAAGGAGAGCTGTCCAAGGACACTCCATCCTTCTACATCCCTGCTGACCCCCATCGACTCATGCTTGCTCTCAAACATGGGTCGTCAGCATGGCATAAGGTAAGGCATCCAGTGCCTCAGCACTCAGTGCCACTAGGCTGGCAGTAACCAATGTTATTAAAGAGATTCATCACCTACATTCCAGATTGCAGAACCTGGAAAATCAAGTTCGGTCGGCCAACCTTCAAATCATCGTTCTACCTGAATGCTGTGAAGGAGACCATATGTTGTTGTTGTTTTTGGCTGAGTGGTTCTGGCAGCAATTTTGGGAAGAGGAACTACTGAGTTACCCCAGAGAGAGAATTGATAGCCCTGATGCCCCTTGAGCAGTGGTAGCAATTCTGGACAGAGTAGAGACCAGAGATCAGTTGTTGTCATTAGCACGAAGGAAGAAAGTGCTAATCTAGGATGGGATACAAATACAGATCTTTCCCGACCTAAGCTATGCTATGAGGCAAAAGAAAAAGAAGTCTGATGGTGGCAGGGCAATCCTTCAGGAGGCCAAAATCCCCCATGGTATGATGTTCCTGGCCAGGCTCTGTATAGTCCACTGAGGCAGAGTCTTTATATTTAATGATCCTTCTGATGCGCTACACTGGGCTCAGAAAAATTGTGTCCAGTGTCCAGACTCGGAGGATACCAGGGCTACCAGTTCGGACAAAGAAACCTGCATTTTGAACTGACCCTCTGGTTTGCTTTTGTAATTTATACTGGCTACTATAGAAGATCAGCAGACATTTGACAATCACTTTGGATGATGCTATAGTTATGAATTTTCTAGTAGTGATTGGTAGATTTTGCTGTTTAAAATCACTGTTATTCTTTATCTTTGGTTCAAAAATAGACAAAGTGCCAAGTATATGAGAAAGTATTTGACTATAAAGTTCAGCTTGCAACTGTTTCTAGTTTTTACACACTAGTGTACAACTTTGTTATTGCACAGCTCTTTAACAGTTTCTTCTCATGTAGGAGAACTAATACTTGGGCAATCTTTTGTTGAATACATTCCTTTTTTTATGCCATGCCACTCATGGTCTTATAAACACAGCTTTTATGTGGACAATTTTTTTATTATTAAAACAGAGATTTTTCTCTCCCCAATATGATGTACCTTAAAGACATAATGATGTTTCTACTGTATGTGTTAAGAGAAGTGGTGCCCTCAGTGATTTTTTTCATTTACGTTTTAATACTATGTCGGTATTCTCTTACTGCATGTAATTGTCTAAACAATAAACATATATTTTTAAAAAAAGTGGATAGGAAGGAGTAGGGGAGGCATACTAATGGTATGCAAAATATCACAGTGCACAAGCATGGGGACATACTAATGGTGTGCAAAATACCACAGTGCACAAGCATGGGGACATAATAATGGTGTGCAAAATACCACAGTGCACAAGAAAGGGGACATAATAATGGTGTGTCAAATACCACAGTGTACAAGCACAGGGACATAATAATGGTGTGCAAAATATTAAAACGCATGGTTCGTGTAGGGGCATAATAATTTTGTGCAAAATATCAAAGTGCATGGGAAATGGTAGGGGGACATAAAAATAGTGTTCAAATAACCAAACAGCATGGGAAGGGATAGGGGGGCATAAACATGGTGTTCAAAATACCAAAATGTGTCGGAAGTGGTAGGGGGGACATAAAAACAGTATGCAAAGTACCATAGTACATGGGTAAGTGTAGAGGAACATAACAATGGTGAGCAAAATACCAAAGTGCATCGGAAGGGGTAGAGGGACATACTAATGGCATGCAAAATACCAAAGTGCATAGATAAAGGTAGGAGGACATAAAAAACGGTGTGCAAAATACCAAAGTGCATGGGTGGTGGCTGGACATAGTAACGGTGTGCAAAATGCCAAAGTGCATGGATAGGGGTAGGAGGACATAAAAAACGATGTGCAAAATACCAAAGTGCATGGGTAGTGATTGGACATCGTAATGGTGTGCAAAATATAACCGGTGGTTTACCCCAGGGGTCGGATTGGTGGTATTTTTGTGTTATTAGCGCTGTGCTGTGCCTCCATATGTAACCCCCACCTGGGACCTGGGCTCGGGGAGAAAACTGTTGCTCGGTATTTTGGCTAGGTTTGACTTCTAGTCAGGGGCACCCAAGTAACTCTGGACACAGGAAGCAATAACTGTAATGTCCAATACCAGAAGTTGGGATTCTAAAGTGTGGCTTTTATTCACATCCAACAGAATAACAAAGTATAGATGGACCCCCACGGGGCTACACTACTGGTAATGCACATTTATGGAGATCAGAACACATCCTCTTTACACTGAAACCCTCAGGTCTCGAACCTCTCTGAGCACTCTGTCCTAACTCAACTTTTTCAGTTTCCTCGGCTCCATTGCCGCCCTTTGGGCACTTTCCATATAGCAAGTAACATTTACTGGTGGCTCTCTAAACCACCTATGAGCACTTCTGGCTCCGTCAGGGAATCTTCCTCATCAATCCCACGTCTGGGTACTTTCCTCAGGCACTGGCCAGGTACCTGAGAGAAAGTAACACATGTCCCAAAGCAAACCCGTAGAGGAGTATTTGGTTACTACTGATGGGGGGTCTCCCACCTCTCGCTCTCATAATTCATACCCAGCCATTTCTCTGGACTGTAACACCTCATCCTTCAAACACTTTGATATGTAGATTCTCATTAAATGTATGCCACATCCAATCTACTGTTTTTCCATCCCATTTGTGCTGAACTTGAACATACTTATAAGCAGTCCAACCCCACATCTTTCAAACTGTACTTGGCTGACTTTTCCTGACCCCACAGTAACAGTCACTTTAGTTTCATCTTGTCTCAGGTGAAAACACATTGGCCCTTTAGCAGAGCAAACTCACCCCTTGGTTGCAGGTGCCCCACAGGTGTTTTCTCTTCAAAGAAATGTCGTCCAGAACTTCTGGTGCCTCAGCACGAACTTAAACTCAGGCAGCTTCTTGTTTCCTAGCCGGACCAGGGGGTTTGCCCCTGGAAACAGGCTGATTCCTTCCCCCCCATCCCCGCAGGGATGGAGCACTGAACCACTGAAAGCGGTTTCTACCACTTCACTTGGCTCTTCTTGTGTTCCTCTCAAGGTGAGAACACACACCTCTACAAAAACTAGCTCTTTAATAGAGCTTAGGACTCTGAGGGCCTGCTTACAACAGAGCACCTCCTTCCTCTACTGCAGACTGCAACAGAATGACTCCAAATTCCCCAACGTTCTACTCTAACCTCCAACTGCAACATTTCAGTGTGGTTTATGCAGCTGCAACAATTCTAAATGATGTCATAGATCCAGCTCAGCAGAGACTGAAAACAGAGCAAGACATAGTGGAATCCATTTAACTGGAATTTCACTAGCTGCCTGTCCCTGCCTGCCACTAGGTCTTACTAGGGTTCTAGCAACCCCGGGTAACAGGGGATTACAAAAATATCAAAGTCCATGAGTAGAGGAAGGGGACATAATAATGGTGTACAAAATACCGAAGTGGATGGATAGGGGAAGGAGGACATAATAAAAGTGTGCAAAATACCAAAGTGCATGGATATGAGTAAGAGGACATAAAAATGGTGTGCAAAATACTGAAGTGCATGGGAAGCATTGGGGGACATAGTAATAATATGCAAAATACCAAAGTGGATGGGTAGGGGAAGGGGGGCATAATAATGGTGTGCAAAATACCAAGGTCACGGGTAGGGGTAGGGGAACATAATATTGGTCTGCAAATTAAAAGTGCATGGGAAGGTGTGAGGGGGCACAAAAATGGTGTGTAAAGTTCAAAGTGCTTGGGAAGGGATGAAGACATAATAATGGTGTACAAAATACCAAAGTGTATGGGTAGGGTAAGGAGACATAATAATGGTGTGCAACATACCAAAGTACATGTGTAAGTGCAGGGGACATAGCAATGGTGTGCAAAATATCAACATGCATGGGAAGGCATAAGGGGAGATAATAATTGTGTGCAAATACCAAAGTGCTTGGGAATGGGTAGGGGAACATAATAATGGTGTGCAAAATACCAAAGTGCATGGGAACAGGTAAGAAGACATAATAATGGTGTGTAAAATACCAAAGTGCATCAGAAGGGCTAGGGGGATATAATAAAGGCATGCAAAATACCAAAGTCCATGGGGAGGTGTATGGGGACACAAAGATGGTGTGCAAAATACCACATTGGGAAGGAGTGGAAGCAAAACAATGGTGTAGAAAATTTCAAAGTGCATGGGAAGGGGTAGAAGGACATATCAATGGTGTACAAAATACCAAAGCACTTGGGAAGATGTAGGAGGACATAATAATGGTGTGCAAAATACCAAAGTGTATGGGTATGTGTAGGGGGACATAATAATGGTGTGCAAAGTACCACTGTGCATGGAAAGGGGAAGGCGGACATAATAATGGTGTACAAAATGCCAAAACAAATGGGAAGGGGTAAGGAGACATAATAATGGTGTGCAAAATACCAAAGTACATGGTTTGGGGGGGACATGATGGTGTGCAAAACACCAAAGAGCGTGGGTAGGGCTAGGGGGACAGAATAATCATCTACAAAACACCAAAGTGCATGAGTAGGTGTAGGCAGAGATAATAATGGTGCGCAAAATACCAAAGTGCATGGGTAGGGGAATACAATAATGGTGTGCAAAATACCAAAGTGCATGGGTGGGTGGGGGTGGGAGGATTGTAATGGTGTGCAAAATACCAAAATGCATGGGTAAGTGTAGGAGACATAATAATGGTGTGCAAAATACCAACATGCATGAGAAGGGGTAATGGAACTTAATAATGGTGTGCAAAATACTAAAGTGCTTGGGAATGGGTCGGGGGGGTGCATAATAATGGTGTGCAAAATACCAAAGTGGATGGGAAGGAGTAGGCAGACATAATAATGGTGTGCAAAATGCCAAAGTAGAGGGGAAGGGTAGGGAGGCAGAATAATGGTGTGCAAAATACCAAAGTGCATGGGCAGGGGTAGGGGGACATAATAATGGTGTGCAAATAAACAAAGTTCATGGAAAAGGGTAGGGAACATAATAATGGTGTGCAAAATACCAAAGTGCTTCAGAATGGGTAGGGGGACATAATAATGATGTGCAAAATATCAACATTTATGGGAAGGGGTAAGGGGATAATAATGGTGTGCAAAATATCAAAGTCGATGGGAAGTGGTAGGTGGGTAATAATGGTATGCAAATACCAAAGTGCATGGATAGGGGTCTGGGGACATAGTAATGGTGTACAAAATACTAAAGTACAGGGGTAGAGGGCATTATAATGGTTTGCAAAATACCAAACTGGATGGGAAGAGGTGGGGGTCATAATAATGGTGTGTAAAATACCAAAGTGCATGGCAAGAGGAAGGGGGGACATAATAATGGTGTGCAAAATACCAAAGTGGATGGGAAGGAGTAGGCAGACATAATAATGGTGTATAAAATACCAAAGTGGATGGAAAGATGTAGTGGTTCATAAAAATGGTGTGCAAAATACCATAGTAGATTGGAAGGGGCAGGGAGACAGAATAATGGTGTGCAAAGTACCAAAGTGCATGGGTAGGGGGACATAATAATGATGTGCAAAAAAAAACAAAGTGCATGGCAAAGGGTAGGAGGACATAATAATGGTGTACAAAATACCAAAGTGCATGGGTAGGGGTAGGAGGACATAATAATGGTGTGCAAAATACCAAAGTGCATGCAAAGCAGTTGGGGGACATAATAATAGTGTGCAAAATACCAAACTGCATGGAATGGGATAGAGGGGCTTAATAATTATAGTGTGCAAAATACCAAAGTGGGTTGGAAGGGGTAGGGGGACATAATAATGGCATGTAAAATACCAAAATGCATGGGTATGGGAAGAGGGACATAATAATAGTACGCAAAATACCAAAGTGGAAGGGTAGGGGAAGAGAGACATAATAATGGTGTGCAAAATACCAAAGTACATGGGAAGGGTTAGGTGGACAAAATACTGGTGTATAAATACCAAAGTGAATGGGAAAGGGTAGGGGGCATAATAATGGTGTGCAGAATACCAAAGTGGGTGGGTAGGGGAAGAGGGACATAATAATGGTGTGCAAAATACCAAAGTGCATGGGTAGGTTTAAAGGGATATAACAATGGTGTGTAAGACACCAAAGTACACAGGAAGGGCTGCGGAGACCAAATAATGGTGTATTGTTTTTATTTACTTGAATCTAGGATTACAAGTACCTTTGAGCCAAGGCTCTTTTACAAAGGTTCCACGTCACTTGAGGTACAATTCACACAAGACATTGAATAACAGGCATAACAGTGGGTTACAGTTAGTTACATACAGGTTTGTACATTCAATACACTGGTAAAAAAATGGAAGAAGGTGGTCTGGGGAACAGAGTTAACATGATATGGAAGAGAGACACACTAGTGGGGTGTGGCCATAGGCATTTGTCAAATAACAATTAAAGTGCTAAAGGGGGGTTAGGAAAGGTGGGTGGGTGGTGGGGTGGATGGGTGGGTGTATGAGCGAGTGGGAGTTGAGGTGGGAGAGGGTTAAATGTTAGGTGGAAAGAGCAAGGAGGAGAGGGCAGAAGAATTAGGGAGGACAGTCACAGGAGCTAGATGCAGATGGAATAAGACAGAGACTGAATTTGAACGGTCCAAGCTTTGGTGTTGAGGAGATGTTGATGTTGAGACCATTGAAGCAGCTAGGAGCTCTGTGCACAAAAGATCTTTTCCCTTGTGTGATGCAGCAATGCGGGATATGCAGTAGCTGGGATTCAGAGCCCCTGGTGATGTGAGAAGTCCGTGCTGGGCAGAGGAGAGCTTGGACACCTGGGGGTGTGAGTCCTAGTGTTATTTCCTTTGCCATAAAGCAGGTTTGGTACTTGATTTAGTTAGAAAGTTGAAGCCACCCAGTCTGTGCATAGAGGTCACACATGTGGGTGAGGCAGTGGGCACCAGTGATGAGACAGCAAGCTTTGTTTAGTGCGATGGATACACACTTGAGGGCGGTGGCAGAGGCAAGCTGTAAATGATCAGGCTGTAGTCGATTATTGAGATTACAGAGCTCTGTACTGCAATCCTTAAGGCATCTGAGGTAAGGTATTGCCTATGTCTGTAGAGTAGGCCAATGCAAGTGTTGGCAGCCTTGGCAACATTGTCAATGTGTGTAGCATATGATAGGTTACAATTGATGGTAACTCCCAGATATTTAAAGGATTGGACCTGTTCGAGGGTTGCACCAAGGCAGTTTGTGATCGTGATGGGACTGAGCCTGTGTTTGTTGTGCGGGCTACAGAAGAGCATGGACTTGTTTTTTTTTTTATAGTTGAGTATCAATTTATGCATACTAAACCAAGTTTCAATCGAGGTGAAGGCAAGCTGCAGATTCTTTTGAAGGAGGCCCAGATCCTTATGAGTGGAGAGGATGACAGTGTCGTCTGAATAGAGGAGGATTTGTTCGGGACACAATTGTGGAAGATCATTTAGAAAGAAGCTAAAAAGAAGAGGACCGAAAATGGAACCTTGAGGATCTCCTGAGCGAATGGGTCTTGCATCTGAGAGAACATCAGCTATTTTCACTCTTTGACAGCAGTTCTCCAAGTAGCTCTTGAACCATGTAGTGGACTTGGGTGAGAGTCCAGCAGAAAGTAGCTGTGTGATTAATAGTTGATGATGAACAGTGTCAAAAGCCTTGGACAGGTCTATGAAGACCAACCTGGTTAAGAGGCTGTTGTCCAATAAGCTGTGGATAGCACTGGTGAATTCAAGGAGGGCAGATGTAGTACTGTGATATAAATGGAATCCCTGCTGTTGGAGGCAAAGGATGTTGTGTTTGTCCAGGTATTCCACTAGCTGGTCAGATACCATATGTTCAATGGCCTGGGGGGGGGGTATGCAGATAGGCCGGTAGTTCACATGCAGCTCCTTGTCCCCACTTTTATGGACCGAGATTACTGTGGCTGATTTCCATCTGTTGGGGAACTGGCTGAGGGTGAGGGAAAGATTGACATTTTTTGTTAGTGGAAGTAGCACTTCATCAAGGGTGAGGGACACCAGCTTGAGGTTGAGTGAATCCCCACTAGTTCTGGATTTGGCGTGTGCATCAGAGACGTATTTATGGACCTCATGCACACTGACTTCTTTAAAGTAGAACAGAAGACAGTTGGAGGAAGGGATTGTGGGCTGGGGGTGAGAGAAGGAGGGTGGTAATCATTGAAGTCCAAAGGGAGAACATTACTGAGGTCAGAGAACACAGTATTGAAAGTATTTGCGATTGTGGTAGGGTCGAGAGTTAGGACACCATCAATGTCCAGCATAGTGGGTGTGGTTTTTGGCTGCTTCACAGTTACTTCTTTAAGACTGTCCCAGAAGGATTTACCCTTTCCCCAGGTGTTCGTGAGAGCATCTCTGTAGACACAGTGAGAAGCCAGTCAGAAAAGACTTGCCTGCTTCTGTTGGAAGCTGAGACACTTGCTATACTGCAGAGAACAAACTAGAATGCATTTGAGGAACTGGGAACCTGTTAAAACATAATATTGTTGGGACTTGTTAGGAAGGTAAGCTACGCTTTCTACAGAAAGTTTCATTATTTTCTTATTGGCATTAAGAATTGCAGGATTAAAGTGTAGTAAATTTATAACCAGAGGGGGTGAAATACAACTGAAGTTGCTTGATTTCTGTGCTAAGACACCTAGCATTTGGAATGATATTTGTGCAATATTTTAGAAGTGTCCTGCTGGCTGAGCAGTGAGTTTGTTTTTATCCCTGGACTCAGTAGAGTGGTTTGTGTAGGAGCAGTGGTCTAGTAAATTGTGGTGTTGGTTGACTTACTATAAAGGGCAGTACTCACCAGGATGGTGGAGCAGTGGTGTATTTGATTGTTTCTAACAGTCACCAGTGGTTGTGGCATTTCCTTTATAGCCAAGGTTCTGACATCACTTCCTCAGCAGGTCTTGGGGAAGAACTGTCATATTCTTAATTACCCAGCACAGTGCATAAAGAGTAACTACACAAAAAAAAAACAATTTTATGTATTACTCATTGTATATTATAAGGAAGAGGGACATGTGGGGAGTGGTGCAATACACTGGCTGTGGGGCAGCAATTTTCTGGGAGACATTCTGGAACCTGCATTGCTGCCCTATTTGCAAGCAACTGTCAGCTTTGAGGGAGGAGGTTGCCCATCTCCAAGCTGAACTGGGAAGGACTAAGGAGGCCTCCCCCACCCAAAGAGCACCAGTTCCACAACCACTGCCTCAGAGGTTGCCATGTGTGAAGAGCAGATGGACCACAGTAGGTTTTGGGAGAATGAGGGTGGTGGAATAGAGGTGTAGCCCCCGAGTTGTACCTCTACACAAATCATATGTCAGTCTGGCAAATCAAGGTTCCTCTATGATGACACCCTCAGTGGAGACCAAGAAGAATGCTGGGGACATCCACAAGGGAGACCCACAAAAGAGTGGCAAGGGACACCACAGGGGAAAGAAACAGCTTCTGATAGGGGACTCAGTTGTTAGGGGTCTAGACCTGGGGAAGGGAGAGGAGAGGGACGTAAGGTGCCTGCCTGGTGCCATGGCTTGGAGGGACAGGAAGCAAATCCTCAGGATTGCAGAAGCAGCATCACAGGAGAGGGAATTAGATATCATTGTCCATCTCTGGACAAATGACCTAGCTAGGCATGAGATCAGGGCAGTGCAGGATGAATTTGTGGAGTTGGGGAGGGGCCTCAGACAGGTAGCAAGCACGGTAACCTTCTCAGAGGTGCTGCCAGTCTTTGGTAGAGGTGAGGCTAGGGTACTGCACACCATGCAGTTTAATGAATGGTTGCAAAACTGGTGCAGAGCACAGGGCTTTGGCTTCATTGGGGACTGGGGGTCCACCTGGAGAGATGAAGGTCTATACTGGCATGATGGTCTGCATCTGTCCAGGAAGGGGAAACACGCTCCTAGGTGACAGGTTTAAAGGCTTCCTTGGCAAGCTTTTAAACTAGCCAAGGGGGAGGTGCTGATAGGAAACAGGAAAGTTCAAGCCTCCCACACAAAACATGGCAGGTAGTATGGTAAACACTGAGGTACAGAGCTTGATAGAGGGCAGGACGGGGTAAATGGAAAACTGGACAAGGGCAATAAGAGCAGGGATGGGGTAAAAAAAGGATAAAGCCAACATTAAATGGAGGGCAATGAGTACCAATGTCCGTAGTCTGGGAAACAAGCTTCCTGTACTAGTAGCCCTGATGGAAGAGGAACACTTGGATATTGTGGCAGTCATAGAAACATGGTACACGGAGAACCATGACTGGGATGTCATCATACCAGGCTACACAATCTACAGAAGGGACAGAGAGGGTAAAAGAAGAGGTGGAGTAGCTCTCTACATAAGGGAAGGGATCAAAGCTACAGAACTAAAAAGTAAAGGGGCAGGACAAGAGGCACTCTGGGTCACCTTGGAGACAGGGAATGGCATCACAATCCACACAGGGGTTGTATACAGACCCCCGTCTCAAGGGGAGGAAATGGACAAGAAAATGATAGAGGGCATTCTCAAAATGGCTGAAAAAGGGGAGATACTGTTGATGGGGGACCTGAATATGCCAGATGTTAACTGGACGACATGGACTGCAGCCACATCCAAGAGCAGGGTCATTCTCGATGCCCTACAGGGGGCATGCCTTAGACAGCTAGTGGTGGAACCCACTCGGGAGGGAGCAATATTAGACCTGGTACTCTCAAATGCAGACAGGATCACAAATTTAGAAGTCAGTAGACATCTGGGAACAAGCGACCACTGCACAGTGTGCTTCACAATAAACACAACCATGGAGACAAGCCATACAAAGACAAGGATAATGGACTTTAGAAGGTCTGACTTTGGCATAATTGGTGAATATCTGAGGAATGCATTAGCAAATGGCCAGAAAGGAGGGGTGGAAGAACAATGGAGAATAATCAAAACTGCCATCATGGAGGCAACAAGCCTTTGTGTGAAACAAATAAAGAAAATGAAGCGGAATAAAAAAACCACTATGGTTCTCAAAAGAGGTGTCAGGGAAGGTTAAGGAGAAAAAGGCTGGATTCAAAAAGTATAAGGAATCACAGAAGGAGCACGACAGGGAACTGTATCAATTAAAGCAGAAAGAAGTGGGGAAGGCAGTCAGAAAAGTAAAGGCCCAAACTGAGGAAAAGATAACCAACTCAGTTAAGAAGCGGGATAAACCTTTTATAGGTACATTAGGGAGCATAGAAAGGTTAAGGGAGGGATAGTGAAGATTAATAAAGGAGAGGGGAGGTGTGCAGAGGGAGACAGTGAAAAGGCAGAGATACTGAATGAATACTTTTGCTCAGTATTCACAAAAGAAGAAGAGAAGGAGTTACCTAAACCAAACAGTAGAAGCAATCTGGGTAGTGGGGTTGACGTCAGTCCATTTACAGAAGAAAGAGTCCTGAAAGAACTCCTAAAACTCAAGGTGGACAAAGCAATGGAGCCTGACAGGATTCACCCTAGAATCCTAAAAGAGCTAAGGGAGGACCTAGTGACACCACTAACCACACTTTTTAACAAATCATGGGAAGATGGGGTGGTACCTGAGGACTGGAGGAGGGCAGATGTGATTCCCCTTCACAAAAGTGGGAGCAAGGCAGAAGCAGGAAACTACAGACCTGTTAGTTTGACCTCAGTGGTGGGGAAATGATGGAATCACTTTGAAAGAAAGAATTGTTGAGTACCTAGAGGCCAGCGGGGCACAGGACCCAAAGCAGCATGGATTCACAGCAGGAAGGTCATGTCAGACAAATCTAATCGATTTCTTTGACTGGGTGACCAAAGTAATAGACCAGGGAGGGGCTGTGGATATGGCCTACCTAGACTTTAGCAAGGCATTTGACACGGTCCCGCACAAAAGATTAATAATCAAGTTAGCCAGCCTGGGAGTGGGTCCCAGGGTGGTAGCCTGGGTAGCAAACTGGCTGCACAACAGGACACAGAAGGTCATAGTGAATGGAACACATTCTGAAGAAAGGGGGGTTACTAGTGGAGTACCTCAGGGCTCAGTACTGGGTCCAGTCCTCTTCAACGTCTTTATAGGTGACATTGCAGAGGGTCTGGAAGGAAAGATATGACTCTCTGCAGATGACACAAAGATCTGTAAAAGAGTTGATACACAAGAGGGGGTAGAAAGGATGAGAAGGGACTTGGCAAGGTTGGAGGAATGGTCAGACATATGGCAACTTAGATTCAATGCAAAGAAGTGCAAAGTAATGCTCCTGGGAAATAAAAATCCAGGAGAAGAGTACACAATAGCAGGGGAGGTACTAACGACAACAATAATGGAAAGGGATCTGGGTGTGATCATATCAGATGACCTAAAGGTGGGTAAGCAATGTGAGAAGTCAGTAAAGAGAGCGAGGGGGATACTGGGATGCATAGGGAGGGACATCACAAGTAGAAAAAGGGAAGTGGTTATCCCTCTGTACAGACAGTTGGTGAGACCCCATCTGGAGTACTGCGTGCAGTTTTGGAGACCTCATCTATGCAAGGACATAGACAGGATGGAAGCAGTCCAGAGGAGGGCAACTAAAATGGTGCAGGGTCTACATCAGAAACCATATGAAGAGTGACTGAGAGAACTTAATATGTATACCCTTGATGAAAGGAGAGACTGGGGGACATGATAGAAACTTTTAAGTACCTCAAGGGAATCAACAAAGTCCAGGAGGGGAGCATCTTTCAGAAAAAGAAATGTGTAAGAACAAGGGGGCACAATTTAAAGTTAGAGGGGGGGACGGCTCAGGGGTAATGTGAGGAAATTCTTTTTCACGGAGAGAGTGGTGGACGCATGGAACCGCCTTCCTGGAGAGGTTGTGGGGTCTAAAACAGTGGGGGAATTCAAACATGCATGGGACAGACATAAGGCAATTATAGTGGGGAATTGCAGGAAGTAGGCTGTTGGTTAACTAGAATCTGCAGCTTATCCAATAGGTAGGGAAATGGGCAGACTGAGTGGGCCAAGTGGTCCTTATCTGCCATCAAAGTCTATGTTTCTATGTAAACTTTTTTCTTCTGATGGATTCCTTTAGTGCAGTCATTTCGAGCCTGTTTGTAGTTCTGAATATCCGCTTGATTGCCTGTGGTCCATGCCCGGAGTCAGAGAAGGTCCCTTGATTTCAGATCCATAAGTAGTTCAGTGGTGAGCCAAGGATTGCAAAGGCCTTTGACTTTACTCCTTTTGTACTGGACATAGGCATCACACGCAGCATTGAAGGAGTTGATGAAAAAATCCAAGGCCAAGTTGACATCTGAAGCGTTGAATATAGGAGACCAGTCAAGCTATCGGAGGTGGGATTTGAGGTGTTTCAACTGGTCACGAGGGAGGACTCTACTATTGATTAATTCCCATGCAATTTGATTAATTTACCAAATTGCATGGGAAGGGTCAAATAGACATAACAATAGTGTGCAAAAGAAAAGTGTATGTGTTGGGGCAATAAAAGGAGTACCACAGGGATCAGTACTGGGACCGGTGCTGTTTGGGATTTTTATTGCAGATATCTCACACGGGATGTGGAACAAGATCAGTCTGTTCACAGATGATACCAAGATGGGAGCTGTGGTGGATGACACGATGGGGTGAAAGGGGTTGCAGGAGAACCTGACTAAGCTGCAGGAGTGGGCAGAAACATGGCAGTTGGGGTTCAATGCCAAGAAGTGCAAGGTTCTGCACTTCAGAGCCAGGAACCAGGAGAGGGATTATCACTTGAATGAGGTACAGTTTGGGAGCTCCACAGAGGAGAAGGACCTAGGAGTGATCATTACTGGGAGCATGAACAATTCTGCTCAGTGCAGGTAGGCAGCAGCAAAAGCCAACAAAATGCTGGGGTGTATTGCAAGAGAGAGTCATTGGTCAGGCCCCACCTGGAGTACAGCGTGAAGTACTGGCACCCTTTCCTGAAGAAGTACATCAGCTTGTTGGAGGGGGTGCAGTGAAGAGTCACAAAGATGATCCAGAGATTGGAGAGCAAGCCCTATGAGGACTGGCTGGGAGAGATGAATATGTATTCACTGGAGGAGAGAAGGTGAGAGGAGAGGAGGGGGGGAGGTATAGGGGGAATGTGATTGAGACCTTTAAGCATCTGAAAGGGATAAACAAAACCAACACCGAAGGGATTTTTCAGATGAGAAGGGGAAGGACTCAAGAGGGCATGGACTGAGATTGGAGGGGGGAAGATTCAAGAGGGAGATGAGGAGACATTTTTTTCACAGAAAGAGTGGTGGACAAATGGAACACCTTACCAGATGAGATTGTGTCCTGTAAGATGGTGGGCAGTTTCAAGAGGGGTTGGGACAGTGGAAGGGGAAGGAATACTGGGAAGGGGAGGTGGGAGGGGCAGCTGTGAGATGAAGGGTTAGCAGCACACTCAAGCAGACTCAATAGACCATAAGGCCTGTTTCTGCTGGCATTTTCTTATGTTCGTCTGTACGTTCGTATAATGGTGTGCAGAATATCAAAGTGGATGGGTGGGGGAAGGAGGACATGATAATGGTGTGCAAAATTTTCCATTGGCCCCCTTCACTCAGCATAGGCCTCTCTACCAACCCCTAGTGAAGTGATATCATATTCCATCGCTACTTAGGTATTCTCCCTCCTCCTCTTCATTCTTTTTCTCTCCACGAAGATTTCACAATAAGTAAACCTTGTTTGTTAAAAAAAAAAACAATAAATAAGACGATTTACCACCAGGGCTACACTCAGTTACCTTTCTTAAACACTGACTCCTAACGTCTCCAAGCAGTAACAAACTATACAAAAAATTTTGGGACTTAAAAACTCTGGATAGCAGCTCCGTTGGTAGTACGCTTCACTTTTCGTGAAAAAGACAACTATGGGAGGCCTTGGCTGGCTTTGTTTATTTGCTAACTTTTCACTATTATCTAATATGAATAGACCTCCAGACAGATCTGATGCCATTAAAGAGTCATGCCCTACGCTACCAGTATACCCACATAGCAAGACTATGTACATAACATGCTGCCCTTGTTTGCCTCTGATTCATTCAAAGTTTGTTGAATTTACTCGAAGTGGGACAGCAGTCTACTCTACAATGCATGGCCCCAAACCTCAGCCTCCCAAACTCTGTATGGTCTGGTGTTTCTCTGCATGGACCTTAAGCTATGCATCAGCAGGGCAACATAAGAGGACGATTCGGTCCTCGGATCCCCATACTCAAACCTACACTAAACGCAACAAGGCCCGTGCTTTTAAAATTCTCCTTGCCAATCTGAGAAAAATTGTGCTCCTTCTACTCCTGTGCTCAGGAGACATCGAACTTAATCCTGGCCCCACAAAACTGATTTCATCACCATCTGAAATTACTACTCTAAAAGAACTCAGTTTCTTGCATGCCAATGTCTGTAGCCTTCCAAAGAAGTTGGATTCTGTCCAGGCCTGGATTATTTACACTGCCCCAGATGTACTTGTGATCTAGGAATCCTGGCTTTGGGCGTTCACACCAGACAGTGAGGTCAATATCCCCAACGACCTCCTCTTCAAAGCAGACAGAAAGACCAGGGGGGAGGAGTAGCCATTTATGTTAAAAACAAATTCACAGTATCTATATTAGATGCTGCTTCCATTGCTGGTGGATTTGAATGCCTGTCTCTTATGGTTGAACCTTCCCCATCAGTGGCGTTCCACATAATAGGCTGCTACAGACGCCCAGCAGCAGGACCACAGCTCTTGGCACATCTGTCATCCCAACTGAACGCGACACCTCTGGAAACAGTCATACTAGGCGACCTTAATTAGGATTGGTTATCTACTGGCTCACTACCCCTAAAACAATTCTGTGACTCCCATGGGTTCACTCAACTTATAACTGAGCCAACTCGCATCAACAAGAAAAATCCAATGAGAAGCACCCTCCTGGATGTCCTCCTTGTCAACAAACCACACTACTTTTCCCATGCCGGTATCCTTTCAGCGGATGTTAGCGACCACTGCCTTATAGCTGGCATAAGAACCATCACTAAACCACTATCTACATCAAAGTTTTCTACTAAAAGATCCAGATGGAACTTAGACCCTCTGGCCTACTTCAACGACCTAAAAAAATCTTTGCTCTGGCAGAGATTTTACCTGGCTGAATCAGTGGGTGATGCCTATGATGTTCTCCATGAAATCATAACCAGTGCCCTAAACAACCATGCTCCTTTGATTAAAGCATGAATAAAAACCAGAACCTGCCGCTGATTTTCAGCAGATTCTGATCCACCATAAAGGAACTGTCTGGCCACTCTCCAGGTAGTGTGCCACCTTCCAAAATTACCGTTGATAATGTTACCCTCAATGATAAATCTGAGATTCTTCAAGCTTTCAATAACCATTTTGCCTCTGCAGGCATGGCATTCGATAATGCACCAGTAAGTAGTCTCCATCCACAGGTCAACGCCCAGCCTCCAGAACCAAGTAACAAAAACGTGATCTTCTCCTTTTCCCCAACCACCATAAAAGATGTTGAAGGCCTCATACTATGGGTAGATACTAGAAAAAGCACAGGAGCCAACTCCTTCGACCCATACTTTCTGAAAATAGCATACCACATACTTGCCACCCCTATATCACACCTATTCAACCTGTCCCTAGCCCAGGGCTCTATCTCCACGGAATGGAAAACTGCTCATGTCATTCCTATGTTTAAAGCAGGGGATCCCTGTGACCTAAATAACTATAGGCCAATCTCTCTTCTACCCATACTTTCAAAAATGCTGGAAAAAGTTGTGGATATACAGTTGAGATCATTCCTAGACAACTCTACATTGCTTAACCCTATGCAGTCCAGCTTTAGAGCAAAGCATAGTACTATCACGGCGCTGGCTAAAGTCACTAACGACTGGCAACGGGATCTTGATAATAAAAAATTTGTTTGTGCCATGTTCTTAGATCTCAGCGAGACTTTCAACACTGTTCACTGCTGCCTGCTTCTCTCCACCTTAAAAACTATAGGCATGGAGTGGACTCTATCTCATTAGATTGGTTCCAAGACTACCTCTCTGGTAGGCAGCAACAAATCAAGGCCAAAGGAGAGCTCTCTCTCCACGCAAACCAATAAAAAGAGGAGTCCCTCAGGGATCCATATTGGGCCCTCAACTGTTTGCCATCTATATTAAAAACTTGGACTTAGGCATCATGGAAGCCAGTATCCACTTGTTTGCCAATGATACGGTGCTCTGTCTAAGCCATGATTCTTCTGGAGCTGCATGTGCTGAACTACAAAACTGAATTCAATATGCTGCAGCACCAACTTCTCAGCAAAAAGCTACTGCTAAATGCAAAAAAACCCAAGGCCATGCTCTTCTCACCATCCAGCACTGGGGCTTACTCTGCTGCTGCTGGTACATTTCCTCCCATCACCACCCTACCAGGCGAAAACCTTGAGTTTGTGCCTACATTCAAATATCTGGGTATATGGCTGGACAACAAGCTCTCTTTTGTGGAGCACACAGAAGAATTGATGAAAAAGCTTAGGCGGAAGCTTGGTCTTTTTTTCAGAATTAAACACCTCCTGACTGCAGACGCAAAAAGACAGCTTGTTCAATCTACATTTCTCTATTTAATCGACTACACTGACTTTATTTATGGCCAATGCCCTGTCTCACCCTTGCAAAACTGGATGTTCTGTACCATAGAGCGTTGAGATTTATAACTGGCCTTCCATCCTCCACACATCACTGCTCTCTATACACAACCATAGGGTGGCCTTCCCTTCAATACTGGCGGTGTAGAAATGCAGCCCTCTGGATGCTTTGAGCCCTTACCAACAGACTTCCGTATTACATTAGTGCCTGTCTCCCCTTGAGTCCAATCAGTAGCTATGCCCTAAGAAGCCACTCGCTAGTTTCCTTGAAAATCCCAAGGATCAGTACCCGCTTTGGTAGGGCTGCCATAAGCTATGCTTTGCCCATGCTCTGGAATAGGATACAAAGATCATTGAGACTTAGCTCCCCTGTCAGTATTATGTTGTTTAAGACCATTTATGACAAAAAGTTTGCCGAAATCTGTAAGTGTTTCCACAGTTCCTAGCAGTCTTACTGCCATTTCTCTCTCTCTATCCTTGCTACATCCAGCCAGTGACCTAAGTTCCTTCCTTCCCTATTAATTAGTTCACTATTCAGCTGCCATACTTGCCCTTAGCACCCTCTGTACTACATTTCCCATACTACCCCCCTCCTGCCACTCAAGCCTGACATGCAGACACCGTTATGCACTCCTCCATAGCCTAGGATCTTCCACCCAAGCTTGCAATCGGTCACTGAGGGCTGAAATGTAAATAATTGTCCTTTTCTACAGAGGTTTGAATAAAGATAATACTACAAGTTCTGTCTCCATGGATGTTGTAAATACCACAATAATGTTGTGTGATGTATATATTTTTGCACGTGAACCTTTGGAAGGTATACTTTTTGCGCCTACCATTTTTTTTTGTAATCAATGTTTGTATCACTTTATTTATTTTGTATTCTGTACCTTTAGTCTGTGTATGTATAACTGTCCTTGCCAACAGCAGGTCCACCTTGTAAATGAGCTTGCTCAATGGTGACCACCTGGGTAAATAAAGATTTGATTTGATTTGAAAATATCAAAGTGTATGGGTGGGGGAAGGGGGACATAATAATGGTATGCAAAATACCAATGTGCATGAGTAGGGGAAGGGGAACATTATAATGGTGTACAAAATACCAAAGTCCATGAGAATGGGTAAGAAGACAAAATAATGGTGTATGAAATACCAAAGTATATGGGCTGGGGCATTATAATGATGTGCAAAATGCCTAAGTGCATGGGAAGGGGTAGGGGAACATAATAATGGTGTGCAAAATACCAAAGTGTTTGGATAGGGGAATATAATAGTGGTGTGAAAAACACCAAAGTGCATAGGACAGGGAGCATAGTAATAGTGTGCAAAATACCAAAGTGGATGGGAATGGGTAGGCAGACATAGCAATGGTGTGCAAAATACCAAAGTGTATGGGCAGGGGGACATAATAATGGTGTGCAAAATACAAAAGTACATGGGAAGGAATAAGGTGACAAAATAATTGTGTATGAAATACCAAAGTGCATGTGTTGGGGCATTATAATAGTGTGTAAAATGCCTAAGTGCATGAGAAGGGGTAGGGGGCATAATAATGGTTTGCAGAATACCGAAGTCCATGGGAAGGGGAAGGGGGACATAATAATGGTGTGCAAAATGACAAAGTGCATGGGAATGAGTAGAGAGAGACATAACAATGGTAAGCAAAATACCAAAGTGCATGGATAGGGATACAGGGCATAATAACAGTGTGTAAAATATCAACAGGCATGGGAAGGGGTAGTGGGACATAATATTGGTGTACAAAATATCAAAGTGCATGGGTAGGGGTAAGGGAACATACTAATGGTGTACAAAAAAGCACAGAGCATGGGTAGAGGAAGGGGACATAATAACGGTATGCAAAATACCAAAGTGCATGGAAAGGGCTAAGGTGACAAAATAATAGTGTGTGAAATACCAAAATGCATGTGTTGCAGCTTGATAATGGTGTGCAAAATGTCTAAGTGCATGGGACGGGGTAGGAGGCATAATAGTGGTATGCAGAATACTGAAGTACATGGGAAGGGGAAGGGTGACATAATAATGAAGTGCAAAATACCAACATGCATGGGAAGGGGAACGGGGACATAATAATGGTGTACAAAGTGCATGGGAATGGATAGAGAGACATAACAATGGTGAGCAAAATATCAAAGTGCATGGATTGGGTAGAGGGCATAATAACAGCATGCAAAATACCAATAGACATGGGAAGGGGTAGTGGGACATAGTATTGGTGTGTAAAATACCAAAGTGCATGGGTAGGGGAAGGGGGACATAATAATGGCATGCAAGATACCAGAGTTCATGGATATGGGAAGGGGGCATAATAATGGTGTACAGAATATCAAAGTGCATGGAAATGGGTAGGGGGACATACTAATGGTGTGCAGAATACCAAAGTGCATGAACATGGGTAGGGGGACGTAATAATGGTGTGCAGAATACCAAAGTGCATGGACTGAGGTAGGGGACATAATAATGGTGTGCCAAATACCACAGTGCACAAGCATGGGGAGACAAACATAATGTGCAAAATACCAAAATGAATGGGACATTGTAGGGGTCATAATAATGGTCTGCAGAATATCAAAGTACATGAGAAGAGATAGAGGGACATAATAATAGTGTGCAAACTAACAAGTGCACACGCATGGGGACATAATGGTGTGCAAAATACCATAGTCCATGGGAAGGGGTAGGAGGACATAAAAATGATGTACACAATGCCATCATGTAGGAGTAGCAAGACATTAAAAAAGGTGTACAAAATATCAAAGTGCATGGCTCAGTAGATGCCAGCCAGGGTAACTGGATGGCTCAGTGGATTGGTATTGAGTTAAGAGCCTTTGACCTCTAGGTCACTGATTCAAATCCAGCGCAAGTCAGTAGTGGCCAAAAGCCATCATCATCTGAGGACTGTTCATTGGCCTATGTGAAATGAGTTGTGGTGGTCTCAATCCAGTTCCCAGGGGGCAGGTGTACACATCACAAAACCACCAACACAGTTGGCTCCCTTGTTGGCAGTGTCACATGACAGGCTTAGGATTGAATGGCATGGAGTCTGAACTACCATCTCAGTTATGTGGTGGTCCCTCCATGGCAAGGTTGAGGCACATTGGTGGGGCAGTGTAGGGAAGCTTGCACTGTGATCTCTTGTGCTGTACCTGTCATGTGGATAAGCAGAGGACTACAGGTTCCAGTGCTGTCAATTCAGCACCTTTCACAAGCACTAAAAAAAAATTCAGTCAGAAAATTACTTTTTTTTTTTAAATGAAGATGCCAGTTCTGTATCTTAGGACACATACATACATTTATTTATTTGTTTATTTAAAAGTTGATAACCGGGAAAGGTACCATGAACAGATGCTCGTTTCCAGGTACGACCCGGAGGAGGGGGGTACAGGAGTCAGACAAATACCATTTAAATATACAAAATATACAATCAAATCAAATACAGTCTATGTACATGCAGATACAAAATAAAGAAAAACTATATACAATAAATACAGTTAAGCTGGCAAGATAATACACAGTGAATTTACAATACAGAGGAGATGACAGCAAGTTGTGGTCAGTGGTGGACTAGGTGGGAGAGCAGATGCAGGAGGTGACAGATGTAGGTCCGAGTGAGTGCTTGAGAAAGAGGAGAAGGAGGAAGAGAGATGAGTTTGGGGGGAAGGCTATTCCAAAGGGAAGGGAATTTGTAGGTGAAAGAGAGCTTGCCAGCTGAGGTGCGGACACAAGGGAGAGAAAAGGTGCAGGCACAGCTGGACCATAAGTTATACGGTGAGGCAGCAGCAGGGGAGAGAAGGGTTGCAAGGTATGATGGGAGAGACCCAAACCAATACTTAGCTATGAAGGTGAGGCAGTGAGAGGAACGCCTCTGTGCCAGTGATTGGAGAGAGAGAGAGAGAGAGAGAAGAGTAGAGGTCACAGTGGTGGGTAAGTGGAGGGGGGGGGAATTGAGGCGAACCTACAAAAAGCACAAAATAGGACATCCAACTTGGCAGGGGATGTGGCTGGGGCAGTACTGAAAACTCTGTCAGTGTAGTCAAAGGCAAGGAAAATCCATTTGAGCAGCAGATCACATCTTACAGGGAGGGAGAGGCTAGCTTTGTGACGATAGAGCAGCCCAAGTTTAGGGCGCAGTTTGGTGTGGGAGGAGAAATCAAGGGAGGTATCGAGCCAGACACCAAGGTACTTGTAAGTGAAGACACTATTGAGGGGGGAGTTTGTGACAGCAAAGAAGACCGTAAGTGAGGGGAGTTTGGCGAGTTTTTGTTCAGACCCAAAGGTCATGGCAACAGTTTTTTTGTATTTAGTCTAAGACAGTTGGTGTCAAACCAGGCTGTTACCACAGAGAGGTCATTTTGAAGGGGGGTTTGAACAGCTTGTATGGACGAGACAGACAGGAAAAGGACAGTGTCGTCCACATACGTGTGGATATTGGAGTGCATGCATATGGAAGGAAGGTCATTAGTGAAGAGAGAAAAATAGAGCCCTGGGGCATGTCAGTGAGGATGGGGAGGGTTGGAGATGATATATTATTAATTGAAACTGACTGGGAGTGATCAGTTATGTAGGAATTTGTCCCGGACACTGAGGTAGAAAATAGGCCAATGGAGCATAGTTTAAAGAGTAGAAGAGAGTGGGAGACTGAGTCGAAGGCCTTGGCCAAGTTAATAAAAATAGCTGAGGTGATACGGCCAAGATCCATGGTGGTGTGGATGATGTTGGTAAAGCAAAAGAGAGAAGAGGTGGTTGAATGTGATTTTCTGAAACCAGACTGGAAAGGAGAGAGGGTATTGGACATGGTTAGGAAATTGTTGAGCCTGGAGATGATAAGGGATTCTTGGATTTTAGCAAGGGTAAGGAGGAAGGAGATGGGAAGGTAGTTGCCAGGGATGGTGGGATCACTGCCTTTGAAAAGTGGGAGGACTTTTGCAGACTTACAGACTGTGGGAACTGTGGCAGTGGAGAGTGACAGATTTAAGATGTAGGTTAAAGGGGTAATTATAGAGAGTGCAGAGATTTTTAGGAGCCTAGGATGCAGACCATCAGGGCTAGACTTAGAGGGGTTTAGGGAGGTAAGAGCTCACAGTACTTCTGAAGATAATATTGGCGGCAGTTGAAACCCTGAGAGCTGCAGAGAAGACGGGAGGAGGTCGGGGTCCCAAGTGGAATGGCACAGGATGTGAAGTACTTATTTAGGACTTCTGCAACATGGGAAGGGTCAGAGATAAGTGAGCCAGCCTCTTGGAATGAGGGAAGGGGGGGGGGAACAGATTGGGGATGCAGGAGCAAGCAGAGATCTTGCCAGAAGGAGGATGGAGTACTGTTTGAGGGGTACTGATGGGATTTAAAGAAGTCTGATTTTGCACGGCAGATGCTAAGGATGCAACTGTTATGGAGGGTACGAAAGGCTTGGAAGGAGGCTTGGTTGCCTGAAGGTTTGAAATGGAGCCAAGCATGGTCACAGGCTCTACACTTTGCCAGGATGTCAGGGGTGATCCAGGGATAGTGGGCACGCTTAACTCGAGATGTTTTAATGGGTCATGGGCATCCCAAATACTTAGGAAGATAGAGGAGAAATGGGCAAGGACATTGACAACTGACGGGGAGCAGAGGACTGGGGACCAGTTTCCTAGGGCCAGATCTTGAAGGAGTTTATTTACATCAAGGGATTTGAGGGGGTGATGTTGGATGTATCTGGGAGGGATAGAAGGGGACGGCACTTCCTGACACAGAAGGTAGGACAGTGGTCGCTGAGCACATCGGGTAGGATACCAGCAGAGCAAATGCAGTGGGGTGGGAGGAGAGCACCCAGTAGAGAAAAGAGTGTGAATGACTTCTTGGGTTGGGCCGGGTGGGTTCTTTAACTAGTTGTGAAAGGTTTAAGGCTTCAATTTGCTGGCATGAGCTTAGTGATGAAGGGGAGAGCCAGTCTAAATTAAAATGGCCAAGGAGGATTAATTCACCTGAGTTCACTGAGGTGGAGATGGTGAAGATGCAGGATACAAGGGATGAGGTGGGAAGTTCTGGGGAGGCATATAAGACCCCCATAAAAAGGGGAGATGAAGAAGGAAGGGAGACATTAATTAGAAGTATGTGGGAGCGAGGAATCGCCTCATGGTGGAAGATAGTGCGGTTTATGGAGTTGCAGAAGTAGATGGCCACTCCACTGCTTCGTTTACCCCTGTCTTGCCTGAAGAGTCTGAAATTAAGTATAGGCAGTTGGGAATGGGGGATTCAGGAGGACAGCCAGGTTTCTGAAATGCAGAGGATGACTGGGGAGTGTGGAGTAGCCCATACTTTCAGGTCATCAAGTTTGGGGAGAAGGCTGCGTACATTAGTGTGAAAGATTTGCAGATCTTTTGGGAGAGCCTGGGGAGGGGAGGTGGTAGGGCTGGTAGGACCAGGATTTGTTTCAGTGTCATAAATGAAAGAATGTAGTGTTAAACTGTGGGAGGAATTTAACATTAGGAAATTCTGGGCCCCATTTTTAATCATTTTCAAGGACAGTGCAAAATGGGTGCCACATTGTGCCACCACCTGATATTTCAATGCACAAAATGGATAGCACACCATAAGAAGGAGGTATCCCCTCCTGCAAAGGTAGCACAATGTGCATTGCCAAGCCACACAGCAGAGTCCCATCTGGGGTTTTCCATGCAGTGCTGATCTCTTCCTCCTGCCCGTAAAAATGCAGGTCCCCCTCTCAGTAACACAGAAGATCCCCCATCTCCTATGATGTATATCCTCCCTTCTTTACCCTGTCTCACTATGTTCATCCCGTGGTGTCCAGCAGCCCCCTCCTGCTCAATAACCCTGTCATCATCCTTCCTGGGATCCAGTGAATCCCCATCCCTGTCCCCTCCCATTCCCATTCCTCCCCACTCCCTGGCTTATATAACAGTTCCTGGCCCTTCCCAAATTACCTACTGCTAACTATGGGAGGTGCAGCAGCCTGCAACTCTGTCTCAGCAGTCAAAAAAACTATGGTACCTATCTCCTGGGAAACATTTGCAACCCCCCCCCCAAGTATGCCTAGATGGGGTCACACACTTAGGCCCTGATCACACTAGCACTTTTTTGCAAGTTTTTAACGATTTTAACTCTGTTAAAACAGTTTAAAAGTAGTGCATCCAGATTGTACCATGGTAAAACCAGTGTCAGTGTTAAAATATCACTGCCTGCATGTCCCAGGGCCAAGAGGGCTCCAGCTGTAACTCAGACAGCCCTCTCCGAGCACCGCATGACCACCTGCCCAGAGTTGTAAAATCACTGGACTCCACAAAAAAGCCACACTCTGAAGTCACTTCTGAAGACTACTGTGGCCACCAGTCCTCTGCTGCTGTTCTGCCACTCTGTATCGAAGCCATGCCTCCATTCCTCTCCAGACCCAGTCCTGATCTACAGGTGGAGTTCCTCCTTTCTTAGGTGCTAACTACACAAGCGGTCCTCTGTGCTATGATCTGGAACACTGCAGGCTGCAGGGCAAAGGGTGACAATAGAATGGAGTCTACTGTGAGTCATCCATCAGTCGGACATGCTGCCCTTCCTCCAAGACAGTTGGTTATCCCTTTTCAAGCCTTCCTTCTGACTTTTCCTGCACCAGAAAGTCTTTAACCAATTTCCTAGCACCTGCTCAGCTGTTATCGCACCATCTGGAGTTGGCTCTAACTGCAAAGCTGAATCTTGACTCTGTGATTGTTGCTTCTTGTCCTGGACTTCTATTTTGTTTGTAGAGCATCTCAGGCCAGTGTCCTAATCTAGTTTACAAAATCTAAAGTTCTCCTGAGTCCTAGGTGCACCCTATCTGGGTGAACCCTATTGTTTAAGTTTGTGAATGTGAGTTACGTGAATAATGTGAATTACAATCCTGTTCAATTTGTGCATTCTGCTTAGCCCAGTCTCCTAGTCTTGTTTCAATTCTGAAGTTCTCCTGAGTCCAAGCTGTACTCTATCTGAGTGTACCCTATCATCAAAGCTTGTACTGCTTAACTTAAGCAGGGCCCAGATTTTTCTGCGGCACTTTGGAGCAAAGTTCTGCGGCTGGGTTCCCATTTGCCGCAGAACTTGTCATGCAGTGGACAGTTATTTCGCGTGCAATTCTGCGGCAGAAAACTGTCACACTATTTCCCTTATTTTTGTACTTTGTTTTTGTTTTTCTTCACATTTGATATTTTTTGAGTACAGTCAAGCTTTTATATTGTAACATTCACACTTAACATTCATCTTTAATTGCTTAAAACATACAAGTGTTATTTAATGGATGGCATTACTATTTTTAAAATACCTGCTCCCAGCTGGACTGAGCCCAGGCCAGGGTCCCAGCAAGGGTGGAGGACAGCAGTTTACTGTGGCCAGGTGCCAACCAGGTCAAGTACACAAGAAATCCACACAGTGCTTGTATAACTAAAATTAAATAATATGGCTTATGATTATAGCTATACTCTGACATTCGTGATGTGGCAAATTAAAATGTAATAATAACTGACCATATTATTATGCAAAACTGCACAAAATGATTTACATTTTACCCAGACCTTATTTGAAGCCAGGGAAAACTTACTAGCCTGCTTAAAAACGTAGGTTAGCATAAATACATTTTTATAGTTTCATTGTTTGCATCCTGAAAATCCATAAAAATATTAGACACACTAAGTATTCAATCAAGTAAATATAAAACCTCATTTATATACAGGATTCTGTTGAATTTATAATCGAAAGAGGCTCCATTCGTAGTCACGAAATCATGAGCTTATCGTGAGCTTATTGACAATATTAGGAACTCCGCGCAAACAGCAGGCAATCAGCAAACTTCAACAAGAGCCTTTAAAACTTTTCCAAGCATTTATTTTTTGTACTAAATGCCAGTATTAATTCATATAAAATGCAAAACCCTTTACTGATAATTCATTTTTAACATTGAGGGATACATCTCCACAACCGGGAGTCCTTCGGTTCTTTTGAAAATCCTCAGTGTACTGCACACCTACAGTGGGAGAAATTTGCTCTCAAGGCATGGTAAATAATCTCAGCCAAAGGAAATTCAATCCTGTCTCCCCTTGGCAAGTTCATTGTAGCTCAGCAAATGCAAAAACTCGCCCATAATCTTTTAAAATGCACAATGCTACAAAAGTTCAGTAGAACTCACTCATCATCTCCAGAAAAGTCTCGTGGAATTCTTAGTTGCATGTTCCCTTTAGCTCCACACGTGTTTAGCACAGCAACACTCCCAGACGGAGTTTTCGAAGTTTCCGGAGTTTCCCAGAGTAGCCATGGTGTATAACCGAAATTGTTAAAATACACCATGACTTTAGCTGAGTATTAAACTTTTAAAAAAATGCGCACACACACACAGTAGCTCCACAGCCGAAAGTCCGGTTTCAGAAACTAGCCATTTTCTAGCAGATGCCCATTTTACCGTATAATATCCTACAAAAGGAATACTTTGCCTATTTAGGCTAATATGTTTAGGCATTTAGAGATGCAGAGTTTCAAAGAAAAACAGGCATTTTTAAATTGAAATTGGGGGGCTCCATCTGTACTTGGGAGTCCATCCTCGCAAGCTGGGGAGTTAAAGGGCTCCGTGACTCTCTCTGTGTCCATTTCAGTAAAGTCAGACACCTCAGAACTTTAATCCAAAAACAATCAGAAAACAACATTTGGGAGGAATTTTCAATGAAGCGGACTCCATGGTCACCTCAATAGCATCATTATTAAACCCAGAAAGGAGTCATCAGGGTAAAAATAGGGCAATATCAAACTCCAGCTTCCGGTTTCCCAAGCTCTTATGGTCTCCCTTCTCAAAATTTCCATCTTGTTGCTACATTTTAATTTTGGTTATGAGCTCCACCAGACTCACACGCCAACACTGCCACGACCCAGTAGGCGCTAGAACCACCTGTAAACAAAACACAAAAAGAAGTGCTCTAAGGCAGTAATGGGGATGGGTTCAGACTTCAGCCCCGAATCCCCCTGGCAAAGTTGGCATACCTGTTGAAAGTTCAAGAAATGCATACCAGCACAATAAGTGCAGGCAGACCTAGATCCCCATGCAGAGCACAAAGCCAAGTTCACTGACTTCTGCCTCTAATGTTCACCATGAGGTATTCTCTTCCCATTCAGTATTATCTGTGTCCGTTAGAAATACTGCTCTCTTACATTTACTGTAAGCTGCTGTATAGCAGTTGTATGGCTGATTATTACAAGCCCCTTACAAAAATAATACATGATTTATTCATGAAATCTGAGAAAGCAGAGTTTAAAAGGACAAAATCTTTAAACTTATACCTCTATTCAGCGTGGCATGGCATTGTGTGGAGAGGAGCAGCAGCGCATGTGAATGATGGATGAAACTGCCCCTTACACTTTATGGCAGGATTGCCACAGTAAAAATGACAATATTGCCCCAGTGCTTATAACTCTTCCAGTCACTCCTCTTGTGTTGCAGTCATACAATCTCTGTTACTGAGACTTCAATACGTCTGTCAGTCATTTTCCACAGTCAGGCACAATTTCTACAATTTCTGTGGCTGGGTGTGATTTCTGCAGTTGGTTGCAATTTCTGCGGTCAGCTGTGAATTCCGAGGATATTTCCGTGGTTGGCTGTGGCCGTGGAATTGCGGAAAACCCAGGGCCTTGAACTTAAGTGAGACTCAGTCTTTTTCAATTTTTGCATTCTGCTTAGCTAGACTGCATTTTCTAGCCAGATATTGCCATTTACAGAGTTTTTCACTACTTGTGCTCTCTCTGTATCCTAGCCCATCTCCTCTCCTTCCTACACCAACTTCCTGTCTACACCTCCGCTCCAGGTTTTATCCTCCCACCCCATTACTACCCTGGAAACCTTGCTAGCTTTTACTTCTCTCAACCTGTCTAAATGTAATTCTGATTAGCTGGGTCCTAAACTTCTGTACCTTTCAACTCCTGCCATTGCCTTCCCCTTACTCACCTCCTCAACCTCTCCTCCTCACTGCATCATTCCTCAGTCATGGAACAACATTGCAGAAGCTCTCCCCTTTCACAAAGGGAATGGTGACCCCTCCTCGACTGGCAACTTCAATCCTATCTCCTTCCTCCCCTCTCTTGCATAGCTGCAAAACAATCTTGACTACTATAGGCTTGCTGACTTCCTCTACTCATCCAGCTTTCTCCCCCCTTTCCTATCTGGTTTCTGGAAGAAACACTCTACTGTCTCCTCCCGGCTTCATGTAGGTAGGTAGGTAGGTAGGTAGGCAGGTAAATAATTGATTGTTCATCATAAGACTATTCAACTGTAGAAAGCATATAATTTATACATAAATACACATAGAAATAGAATGGCATAAGAAAGAAGATACGAAACACTCCTCACATACAAAATATGTTGGATTGACATATTATATCGTAGTAAGTGTCTAAGTATAAAATGCATCAATATCAGTAGATCATTTACAGCTTTTCTGTTCTGAAACTCCTTCCAAGAAATAACCCAGCCTTATTAATATATTTTTATCATATGTGTTAAAAAGTGAACAGACTATCATCTGGCTATGTAGTCTCATTCCCCAGAATTCTGTCCAACTGTTTGGCCCTTAATTGATTATAATATGGGCAGATCGAAACAACATACACTAACGGTGGGATATTCAGACTGCGCCAGGCTGTGGCGCAAGCCTGGGTGCAGTGCAATTGGGATGCGCCAGGGCATTGACAGGGCGATATTCAATGGTGCTGCGCCATGGCTCAGCACCGTTGAATATGGCACTGTGGCCACCGTGATTTTGCAGGTGCAGCGGCCACGCCACGTTAGTGGCCAGAGAGGAGCAGGGGATGCGCCAGCACAAGTGCCATTGCACTAGGTGCAGCAACCACAATATTCAGCAGTGGATAGCAAATGGAGCCATAATACTAAAAGGCGCAAATGGGGCCATTGCTGTCATTATAGCCCCATTTGCATGCAGTGGCGCCGATCCCCGGTGACTGCATCTGGCACCCTGCCAGGCTGCAGCCGTCGGGGACCAATGCCCCCTGCCCCCGGTGGTCAACGAGCCCCAATGCCCGATCACGGGCATTCAATGAATTAAAATCCCTGGTGGTCCAGTGAACCCTATCCCTCAGCCCGATCGTGGGCTTTCATTAAATAATATCCCTAGTGGTCCAGTGGACCCTATCCCTCAGCCTGATCGTGGGCTTTCATTAAATAGTATCCCTGGTGGTCCAGTGGACCCGATCCCACAACATGATCGCGGGCTTAAAGTGAGTGAAATAACCCTGGTGGTCCAGCGGTGCCCCCAACCCGCACACTCAGTCCCGCCACCTGCTCCCCGTCCAGCAGCGGGCGTAGCACCCACCTGCAGAGTACGCCCGGCTGCTGGACGACAGCGTCACGGTATGGCCGTATGCCTATTGGTCCACAGGCGGCCAATGGCGTGTAGACCGTACTGTACTACACAGTCCCAAAATGTGAATGATGGAAGCCCGTTAATCGGGCATGGGGGCGACCGCGGACGGTGCCACCGAGTTGGTGGCCACCATTAGCTGGCATCGCCATGTTGCACCCTGCAATATGGCAGCTCACCTGTGGTGGCAAGCTGTTTTTCTTTTTGGCACAACCAAAAGTGCGACTTGCTGGGTTATGCCTGCCTGGCGCCTGGTACATCCAGGCTGAATATCAGGATGCGGGTATGGCTGGGCACGCCCCCACTGCGCCGCATGCATTACTGATGTGCCCGGATTTGTGCCGGGCACTTTCCCATTTGAATATCATGCCGGGCGCATTGTAGCTGCACATGGCGCACCCTGTTGCGCCATGTGCAACCCTTTTGAATATCCTCCCTAAGTCTTATATACACCTGTAACCACAAGAGCATATACTATTTAGGAATCTATTAGGCTCTTTGTTATATCTTTTTTTTGCCAGAACTTTCCCTGGAAAGATCCCAAATCTAAATGTTATTAGAATAGTCCTTAAAGTAAAGTCTATTATACTTATTAAACAATCTTCAGTCATAGTATATTTATACGAACATGCAAAATTGCAGGCAGAAAAAGGCCCGCAGGTCTATCAAGTCTGCCCGATTGTGCAGCTCTTAGTTTCATATTACTACAGCTGCCCCAGCCCCACCCAAACCCCTCCCTTCCTGCCCTTTCTTGGTCTTTTCCCCTCTGTGTTCTTGTCTGTAGTAATCCTGCCCTTGACTCTATCCCAACCCCACTTAAAGCTATCCACTGTCCTCAGTTCGATTAAATCCTCCGGCAGTGCGTTCCATCTCGCCACCACTCTCTCTGTAAAGTAGTTCCTACTCATCTACCTCCTGAACCTTCCCCCTTCCAACTTCAGACTGTGCCCCTTAGTGACCCTTCCCCCCCTTTAAGTGGAACAATCCTCCCTCTCTGACTTTGGTTATGCCTTTCAAGTACTTAAAGGTCTCTATCATATCCACTCTTTCCCTTCTCTCATCCAGTGAAAACATGTTGAGTTCCCTCAATCTTTCCTCATACGGCAACTCCCCCAGTCCCATGATCATTTTCGTAGCACTGTGCTGCACCCCCTCCAGTAATCTCACATCCTTTTTGAGGTATGAGCACCAGTAGTGCACACAGTACTCCAAGTGTGGCCTCACCAGTGATCTATACAAGGGCAGGATGACCTCCTCCTTTCTAGAGGTGATCCCTCTAGCAATGCACTCCATCATCCTATTTGCCCTTGCTGCTGCCCTCCTACACTGTGCTGATACCTTCATGTCCCCTGTAACTATTACCCCCAGGTCTCCTTCCTTCTCTGAAGCTGTTACTGGCACTCCTCCCAACCAGTAGCTGGTCATGGGATTTCTTGCTCTGAGGTGCATGACCTTACACTTCTTTGCATTAAACCCCAACTGCCACTCCCTAGACCAGTGTTCAAGTTTAGCTAGATCCTCCCTGAGTGCCTGCCTCCCTTCCTCATTGTCCACTTTTGAACAAATCTAAGTGTCATCTGCGAACAGGCTGATCTTACTCCTGACCCCCTCTGCAATGTCTCCAATGAAAACATTTAACCTATACTTAGTCATATAGAATGAAATCTGTTATTTTCTAACTTAGACCTGGCTTTTTGTAGTTCTATGTCTAATAGCCTACATGTAATCAATATACTATAGGATTCTGAAATAGTAGCTCCTTGCACTGCCAGATTCCATAACAAATTATATTCTATTTTAATAAGTGTGTCTCTATCAAATACAACCCATTTTGAATTCCATTTTTTTAAGAAGAAGCAAAGTCATTATGTTTGCTTGCATGCATGTGCAAGAAACATAGTGCCATCATCTGAGTTTTCGTAGGTGTGGCACCCTGTCTTCCAATGCAGTCAGTGTGTTTGCAGGCACAGCCACAGTTCGCCAATGAATGCTGCAGCTGTCTATGACAGCAGTTGAAAATGCAATGCCGTACAGTTGAAAGGCAGAGCTATGCTTCAGTGAGCAGCAAGACGCTACTTTGTGCGCATGCGCCCACACACACACACCCATCGCATGGGGGCCATTTGCATGTCATTATGGCCCCATTTGCATGCAGGTGCTGTTCCGGTGACTTTCACCTATGCCTCTGCCAGTTGCAGCCGCTGGGACTGATACCCCTGCCCCGTGGTCAACGAGCCCAATGCCCGATCATGGGCATTCAATGAATTAAATCCCTGGTGGTCCAGTGGACCCCTATCCCTCAGCCGATCCTTGGGCTTTCATTAAATATATCCCTGGTCCAGTGGACCTATCCTCAGCCCGATCGCAGACTTTCATTAAATAGTATCCCTGGTGGTCCTGCTGCATATTGCGTACACATCCCCCCACACTCACACTGGAAGGCTGTTGGGAGGAACTACAACAGATCTGTAACAGTTCCTATTTTGCATGCACTCCAATTGTTTCAGACTTTAATTTCAGGGAACAATTATTGCAGCGTAAATTATTGCACTCATTTCTTACCTATGAAATTAAATATTATTGCAATCGTACCTTACGTTATGTGGGGTTGCTCCACCTTCCACGCCCCCCGGGTCTGCAGTGTACAACTATTGCACTCGTTCCTTACCTATGAAATTAAATATTATTATTGCCAATTTCTTCCTTGTTGAAATTGACAACCCCGTGACATACCATTGGCCACAATGCGCATGCGGCCATATTTCTCACCAGCGCACTCAAATCCACAGACTGTCCCCTAAAGTAAATGAATGCCACACCCTGTATGGCCGACGGAGGTGCCCAATCCCCCATCGGCTCTGCTGCGCCCCCAACAGAGTCTTCCAGGTGCCACGCTGGGACTCACCCCCAGCTGGCAACAGTCAGTATTGCCGATGGGGTGCCCAACTCTGCTCGGCTCCAATGTTTCTCCCCCCCAAACAGCCTTCCAGCTACCACACTGGGAACCCACACCAGCATGGTACAAGTCCCGCACATCCAATAAAACAAAACCTGCAAGAAAAAACCTTCCCTTGCTGACTGTCTTGACCCCACTCCCCCACCTGCGCCCACCTCTACGCATCCTGCCTCCCCCACCCCTCACCCCATACTTACCTCCGTGGCTGGTGAGATGATCTTCGCGGACCAGGAACACATCTGCACTCTCCAAAGTCAACCCGCGAACTGAGGAAATGCCGGTAAGCTGTATAATGTAATAAATACGTTTTTTTCAACTTTGATGCATATCTCCAGCATTTTGGAGAATTTTTTCACCAAATTTTCAACATGGGGTTTTGGGACCCCACCTCATGAATTCTGTCACTGTCATTTTGTTAATCGGGCCCAAAAGGTGATTTCGCGGTCACTGCGCAGAACTACCTTTCAGGACCGAGTTATGAAATGACAGTGTCACAGTTCATGAGGTAGGCCCCCAAAAACTCTATGTTGAAAATTTGGTGAAAAAATTCCCAAAAATGACTGTTTTGCAAGCATGCATTGCACTGTTCCTACGCACGCTCGTAAGTTCATGAATTTTCAATATTTTCTCTCCAGATTTTCAACATTGCCATTTTACCACACCTCCTTATGAGCAGTACAGCTGTCATTTTTCACATTTCACTCAAAATGTTTTGCCATGCATGTAGCGCACAGTGGGGCAGTCGGTGTGCTAAATCAATGTTCAGGACAGATTAAGAAAATCACAGTGACACTGTTCATGAGCAGAGGTGCTAAAATGGCTGTGTTAAAAATTTGGTGAAATTGTATGTGTATAATTTTGTGTGTCTAATAAAGCATATTAAATAGCAAATAAAAAAAAATTTGGAGAAAAAAATTCCCAAAAATGACTGTTTTACGAGCATGCATTGCGCTGTTCCTACACACGCTCATAAGTTCGCAAATTTTCACTATTTTCACTCCAGATTTTCAACATTGCCATTTTAACACACCTCCTTATGAGCAGTATAGCTGTCATTTTTCACAACTTGCCAAAACGTGTTTCCGCACATGTAGCACACAATGGTGCAGTCGGTGTGTGAAATCAATGTTCAGGACAGATTAAGAAAATCACAGTGACACTGTTCATGAGCAGAGGTGTTACAATGGCTACGTTACAAATGTGGTGAAAAGAGGCCATCAAATGACTGTGTTACGAGCGACCATGGCGCAGTTTCCACGCACTCTCGTAAGTTCATGGATTTTTAATATTTTCAGTCCAGACTGTCACCACTGGCATTTTTCCACACTTCCTTATGAACAGTACAGCTGTCATTTTCCACACCATGGCCGAAATGTGTTTTCGCACTTCCTGCGCAGAAATGCGTGATCGCTGTGGGAAATCACTGTTCGGGACAGATTAAGAAAATCACAGTGATAATGTTCATGAGCGGAAGTTCCAAAATACCTGTGTTGACAATCTGCTGTAAAAAATCCCCAAACTAATTGCATTATGGGTGTACATTGCGCAGTTTCTACGCATGCTCGTGACTTCACCAGTTTTTTTAATATTTTCACTGCAGATTTTCAACATTGCCATTTTTTGCACCTCCTCATGAACAGTACAGCCATCATTTTCCACATCCTGTTCAAAATGTGTTTTCGCACCTGTGGTGCCAAATGGCGTAGTCGCTGTGCAAAATCAGCTTTCAGCTAACAAACTGATATTGCCCCTGTTCATAAGGTGGGGGTCACAAAAAACCCATGTTGAATATTTGGAGTGAAAATGCCAATGAACGCCTGCGATGTTAGGGTTTCCTACCATAACTCCCCACCCTGTAGAGATTGACAGGCATCAGGGAGTGTGACTTGAGATTCTCACCTGTAATGCTCATACCATTCCACACCCTGCAGCCAGTGAGAGGCATCAAGGGGTGCCTTGGACTCTTCGGCCCCGAGGTTCACCCCATTCTCCTATACAGCACCCATCTCACTGTATTTCCTGATGGAATGGGGTGAGCATAAGGTCCAAAGACCCCAAGGCACACCGTGACACTTGTCGGTGTCTGCAGGGTAGGTGTGGTGAAATGGCATGGTCATATGCCGACGACCCAAAGGCACACCCCAATGCCTGTCAGTCTCTGCAGGTGGTGGCAGGTTGGCTTCAGTTCAATACTTCACTGCCATTCCTATTATGCAGCTCTCTAACTCCTACACTACCAATGCCAATGCCAGCAAGCAAACATTCGGCATTGACAAAAGCTTGTTTTTTCTTTCAAATAGCTTAGTGCAAGCCCTTGAGTGTGTTGAAGATGAAGCCAATAATTGATTAACCTTTAAGTGGCCAAGACCTTAATTGAAGGTTGCCATAGGCTAAACCTAGGGGGATTGATTTCAGCAGTGATAACAACCTTCTATGGAAAAAATTAGAGGTTTCTCTATATTATCTCCCATATTATACCCCCAAACTTCAGCACAATATACTGTAGGTACTGTGCAAAAGCCTAGCATTCAGAACTTTGAGTACTGCCTGCACTGTCTTAAATGTTGTGTTAAATCTGAGTATGTCAGCACAAGTCTGTTTGACCTTCTTTTGAATAGCTGTAACTTATTGTGTCCAAGTTAAATGATTATTTATGACCATGCCTAAGTAAGTGCATTCTTTCACCATTTCTAATACTGTACCACAATTCTAAATTTTGGTTGAATTGCCTTATTCGACACTGTTTTGTCTTAACTTTCAAACTTTTACTTGTATCACAGTTAATTTTAAAATCTATATTGAGACAGTAATTTATCAGTTTATCCAATTGTGTCTGCAAACCATGTTGGGTTAGGGAGATTAGAACAAGATCATCAAAATAGGCCAATACTGGACAGGAACTTTTCTCTGTTTTAGGGAAGCTATATTCTGTATTGTCTAATATAAGTAGAAGATCACTAAAAAGGGTGGGTGCCATCATGCAATCTTGTTTTACTCCAACATGAATATCAAATACATTACCTATGGGCAGAGGAAATTGATCATCTGGAACAGGATGATACCCAATCAGTCTGGGTTAAAGTGGGGAATAATAAGTTATATAATTCTAGGCTTAATAGGCCACCAAACCAGAAAATAAGCGAAGACAAATTATTACTTAAACTGGTTGGAGAACTTATGGGGAAAATAAATGAGTTCTCATGGGAGATTTAAACACTCCAAGTGCAGATTGGGAGTCTGCAGATGGGGGTAATAACCAGGATAGGCAACTAGGTAGTAGCCTGTTAAACCAGAATTTGGAATAATATGTACAATGCTCCACAAGAGGAAAAAATATCTTGGATGTCATACTGAGTGACCTTGGTGAGGATTTGTGTAAACATTAGGCCCAATTCTAGAAGGGTGGCACAAGTTGCCGCCAAACGCAACTTGTGCCCCCTGCAACTGCGACATTGACCCTGCACCCTATTCTAGAAGGGACAGGGTCTCTGCAGCAAAGTCCTATGACTCTGCAACATGCGGCAAGGCACGCCGCGACAGAGGGCGACTCGGCCAGCATGTCGCAAGTCAATAGCAGGGCAGTGCGTCAACCCCCCACCCATGCCCCACCCCTAGCCCAGACACAAATGCAGCATATACCCAGGTAGCCCTGGTAGTAGTGCTGCTCCCCATCACTGTCGCATAAATGCATACCTATTCCCTGGTAGTCTAGCTGCCCCAATTAACTGTATAATAATTAATATAGAGATCCCCATATCCCTGGTAGTCTAGCGCCCCTTGAACTGTATAATAATTAATATAGAGATCCCATGTCCCTGGTAGTCTAGCAGCCCCCATCAACATAAAATACATACAGTACTCCCATTCCGTGGTAGTCTAGTTGCCCCCACCTAGCCGTGCCAGCCCCCACCCAGCACCCCACCCTTCCCAGCCAGTGACTGGCACAGACCACCTCTCACCACCACGGCCAGCCACCGACTGAGTCCAGTATCAGCGTGTACTGTAAAGACGCACTCAGATATTAATATATATAAATACTAATATCCAATTTCTAAGGTTAACAAAAATGATGGTAAAAAACATGATTTTTGGATTTTAAAAGTAATATAGTGTCTTCAGTTCAGTTCAAGTTTATTGTTAGGCATATTATGCCATTATAAATTCAAGCATAAATAACCATATAAAAGGACACATAATAAATTATATATGACAATTAAACATTCAATTAAAAAAAAACTATAGGTTAATAAATAGTTACATTCATAGCACCTAAAATTCTTATGAACATTAGATCAAATTTAGGTTATGACACATTCTCTTAGCCAAACAGGTACTGTCCTGTACTATAGCAATCATTCCTACTCTAGCCATATTTCCATAAATAATACATTAATATGGTTTATTACTAATTAGGCAATCCAGCATACCTTTACCTAAATCAAGGGATTCAAATGATAATCTTTAAACTCTATATATCTTAAGAAGGAGGCCACAGGGACAAGCACTCTCTCTTTCTGTGTTTTCAGTAGACACAGTATGTTAGTATAGAATCTGGTTGATGATTAAGTCACTGAATTATATTGCCCAAAAGAAAAGACCTCATGTTTTCATACAATGGACAAAACATAACTAGGTGTAATAAATTATCCTGACTTAGCCCGCATTTACAGAAGAAATCTACATTTTTTCTTTTCTGAAATCTCCCCTTTCTAATATTGCTCAAGAAACATTCAAAGCGAAATCTAGTAAATGCTTTCCTATGTTTTGGGTTTTGTAAGATAACCAAATATGATTCTAATTTATGAAGTCTTTTGTTTTTGGCCATCCACTGACAGGCTTTAGACCATCTACTAATCTCCAGGTCTTTTTGTACAAATACATTTTTATCCTAGAATTGACTTGTTTTCTTATTTGGGCTAAAGGTAGTCTTAAACAATCTGTAATCATTGACAGTAAACCTAGTGGTTTGATTATTTCTTCAACTACTTTCATACACTGGAAAATTATCCGTGGGTAGAAATATGTTATACCTTCCTCCAAACAGATCCGAGGGAGCCTTTCCTGTTTCATTCTGAACACACTTAGCCAATAATTTACTAATCTTTGCTGAATTTGACATTCTATTGAAACCTTTCCAATCTCAATCCTCACTAAGGAAGATGGGGCAGTAATTGGTAACCCCAACATCCTTTTATAAAGTTTATTCAAGCAAGGATCGAGTCCCATTGTATTATTGTAATTAATGCCCCAAATCTCAGCTCCATAACAGAGCTGGGATTTGATCTTGGCATCAATAACCAATAGGTTACCTTTAATGGAATTCTCTCCAAACGTGTAAAAGAAGGATAAAAGAGCTGGGAAAAACTTCTCTGCTTTTAACTTAGTTTCTTTCAGATGTTCGTGCCAATTTCCTTTTTGGGTAAAAAAGTTATTCCTAAGTAACAAAAAATGTTTCACTACTTCCAATCTATTATGATCAATGTAATATTTATAATTACTCTTATTTTCCCCAAAAACCAATATATTGGTTTTACTATAGTTAATTTGAAGATCTGCACTGGAACTTCCCACATAAAATTTATCCAAACTTTTTGTCATTCTTAAATGGCTTGTAGAAAGTAAAGCCACATAGTCAGCATAAGCCAAATAGGGGAAGCACTCTTCCTCCTATCTTTGGCATTTGACATTTTTCATTATACATTTTATTTAAAACAGTGCAAAAATACAAATTAAATAACAGAGGTGCCAAACAGCAACCCTGCTTAACCCCTATATTGGAGCCAAACCAATTACTTAATTCACCTCTAGTATTATACCCAACGCTGACATAGTTGTCCTGATGCATCAGCCTTATAATTTCCAGTAGTGAAAGATCTACTCCAAGATCAGAGTCTTTCCCAGAGGAGAAATCTATTGCCTTTGTCAAAAGCTGACTTAAGATCTATAAATGTGCAGTAAAGTTTTTGCTTTTTTGGCCACCCTGTATTTATATATAAGGTGAGCCAAAACAAAAGCTTGGTCAGTAGTTGCATAACCTTTTCTAAATCCAGCCTGTGATTCATCAATTACATTATTGGCCTCTGCCCAGCACTACAATCTTTTATTAATTATTGTTGTAAATAATTTCCCCAAGTTATCAAGTAAACTGATTGGCCTATAACAGCCTGGATCTCTTTTATCGCCTTTCTTAAATATTGGTGCTATAATACTTCAGTTCCAACTTTTCGGTACTATCCCTGTTACCCAATCATAATTAAACAATTTATATAAGAAAGGAATCCAATAATATTTGGTCCTAATTATAGCATCCAAAGGGACCCCATCCGGGCCAGAAGCCTTTCTTCTTTTAAATGAATTCATTACTGTCTCTATCTCTCTTACTGATATTTCATTATTGGGTCTATGTATTCATTCCCTAATACCTATCTGTTTTAATTTAATGAGATAATCAGGTTCTTCCCTACTGAACATTTTTTTATAATAAGATTCCCAGATATTAGGTTCAATATATGTCTCTAGTTTGTCATTAATTTTGGTACCAAATCTGACAATGTGACAAAACAATTTATTATCTTTAGATTGAACCGCCCCCTTTAACTCCAACCATAAGTGTTTGACATATTTTCTTTTATTATTTACTAATACTGACTTATAAATTTTCCTTATCTGATTCTATTTTTATTATTTTTCCTTACTGGATACTTTTTAATATTCTAAATTGTTTATTAAGATGTTTCCTAGCTTGTTTACACTCAATATTATACCAGGGATGGCCTTTTCTTTTCCCTCAAATCTTAACCTCTTTTGTTATTATATAGGCTACTTCATTTATAATAGAGTTATATTCAGATATTAATTGGTTATCAGGGACATTATCTACAGCTTCCGACAATCTCGTTAAAACTCCTGTATTTTGTAAAATGCCTTCAAAATTTTGGGCCTCAATCATATCCCATTCTACTCTTTTCCTTTTTAGCTGGATCAATAAAGGCTCATGTCTAATTACTTTATTAATATATTCTTTTCGATTTAACATGAGCTCAACACCAGAGTGCTGACTCTCAGGCCTTATTTTTAAAGATAGGGAATAACATTGATTGATCATATTTATATCTGCCCAGACAAAGTCAATAGTTGAAGATCCATTCCCGGCCCTAAATGAATAATCTCCATCTAAAGCCAAGAAAGTCCTACCATTTAAAAGACATAAATTCCTGTCAATCATCAGTCTATGCAGATCTATTCCACGCTTATTTATTACTGCCTCCTTTGCTTTCCTTGTGATCCGTACTCTAACTCCCTCAATTAGAGACAAAACTTCCTCTATATCATTAGTACAAGCCTGTAAACATCCCAATCTGGTGTTGAAATCCCCCACTATCAGCAATCCACATTCTGGATTATCACTTTGGATACTGATTTATCACATCATTAAGTGTCTTAAGGATTCCAAATCTGCAGATTTACTTCCTACAGGGTTACAATAACCATAATTATAAACCAAGAATTCTTACCTTTAGTAATTAATTTAACCATTTGAAGACCACTACTATTAATGCTTATTTCTTCAGTGATTACATTGATATCCAATTTAATGAAAATCGAAAGACCTCCAACCCCCTCCCAAATGTTTTTTATTTTCCTAACTTATTATAAGATTTGTAGCCATCTAAAAAAAGATTGTTAAGAAACCATGTTTCTTGTTTACATACCAAATCAAATAAATTCAAATAGTCAGTCATTTCAGGATCCCCTAAGTTTTCCCCAAGTCTGGATGGGTTCCAAGACAAAATATTAAATTTGTCTTCTTTATTTTGGAGCTCATCCTGACTATGGGGATCAATTACATACAAACAATCAATTCCTGTTCCCTGTTGCCTCTCTCTAGATAGGTCCACCTGTCCCTGTGGACTCCCACTCATAAAATCCCATTGTCATGGATTTGTTAATGAAAGCATTTCATATTTATTAGATGTTTCAACAAGAATCTTCCATTGTCACCCCTTCTGCTGAATATTTATAAGTGAATCAGCAGATCTACCTTTGTCTTCATCAATACATACATAAATGCCCAATTGATCCAAAGCTGGTGATTTCTTGTATAATTCCTTAACCAAACCTTCTTGATTGACCCTAAATAAAACCTGACCATTGAATTCTGGTCTTCTAACACTATCAATTGCCCAACTGCTGACAAAGGTTCCCAAGCAAACTTCAAAAAAATCACTCAATTTCTTTTTTAAATTAAATTTGTTCTTATTATGCAATTGTTTTAGACCAAAAATAGATACTAAAGTTTTTTGTTGATTTATTACATATCCTTTATTATTATAAAATTCTGGGAAGAGTTTATTCAGGGTCATCAAGTCACCAACTTGGATTCCCATTCTCTCAAATTCCTTGGTTTTATGTACTACAGCTTTCGGAAGATAAAACTGATTAATAACCAGCAAAACTAATTCAGAGGTAGAAATTGGTCTTATTTCACTAATAGAATGTTTTGCTAAACTAGAACCATCCAATGCATTGGACAGCAAATCCAATATTAAACCGGATAATTTATCCTGCGTTTCCTGAGGGATGCAAGATGCATTAAATAATGGTAGGACAAATCAGTACCAAGTGTTTTTAACAAAAAACTTCTAAAATAGTAATTTCCCTCTTGGCTCACTCCGTCTTGAGTATTTATTGAACATTGTTCTTGAGTGTTCGGAATTTTAATATCTTCAATGGTCTTCTCCTTATTTCCTAACCTTTCATCTACTGGTAGAGTATTTTTTTCTATTTCCTTCTCAACTTCTCTCATTTTCTCTGCCCGCTTCTCCTTTTCATTGTTTTTATTTTTATTTTTGTTTTTAATTTTCTTACTTATTTTTGATTTCTTTAACTTCTCTGAACTACTTCATTTCCTGGGACTACTCTCACTTGTTATTTCCACCCCACAGATATATGTCTAAATTTACATCTGAATCATTTATTAGATCTAAATTCACTTTATTTTGATTTACTAATATTTTCACTTGTGTCATTGATTCCGATGTTCCTTTTCTTTTACAAAGTCTATCAACTTTTAATTTATTTCCCTCATTACACTTGCCTTTACATTTGTTTTTACACTTACATTTGCTCTTACACTTGCCATTTCTAACCCTTAGAATCCTTTTTGCAGCCTTCACCTCCTGTTCCTCTCCCTTTTTCCATAAAATTGAAAATTTTTCTGCCATCTCTTTGCAAGTGCTAGTGTCTCTCAAGTTTTTATTTGGTAACATTACATACTCAGAACCTTCATCTATAATTGACTGTCCTGAAAAACTATCTACAAAAATGTAATTGGATTCAGAATTAAATGAATCCCGTTCATATTATCCACACTGGGACAGTGCATGGTCCAGAGGTAAATCAATGGTACTCTGATCAAGGATTAGATTGTTTCTAACACTTTCAACAGAAAGATCCACTTCCTTGTATACTTCTCTATTTCCTTCCTTATATCCTTGTTTCATCAGGTCCAGTTTGTTTTTATTTTCTAAACATATCCATTTAATAAAGGAAAGATACTGTTTGAGGATGGGGGCAGTGTGGAGGATGACAACAGTAAAGCTGACATATTGAACAGGTATTTCTGCTCAGTCTTTACTGAGGAAGAGGAGGGTAATGGGTCTGAAGGGAGTACAAGGGAGTACAAGGGGTGAGAATGGTGCAGAAATGGACACACGTCCTTTTACATGAGAAAGGGTCCTGAAGGAACTGGAAGTAATAAGAGTTGATAAAGCAATGGGGCCAGATGGGGTGCACCCAGGTCCTTAAAGAACTAAGAGAGGTGGACTGAACCTCTGGCTATCCTGTTTAGCCGATCACTGGAAACAGGGAGGTACCCAAAGACTGGAGGACAGCAGATGTAGCCCCTTATACAAAAGTGGGAACAAAGAGGAAGCAGGGAACTACAGACCAGTCAGCCTCACCTCGGTAGTGGGGAAGATCATGGAAGCACTACTGAAGGAGAGATTGGTGGAACATCTGGTTGTCAATGGACTACAGGACCCAAGGCAGCATGGTTTCACCAGGGAGGTCATGTCAGACCAACCTCGTTGAATTTTTGACTGGGTGACTAGGGAGGTGGATCAGGAGGGCAGTGGACATGGCCTATCTGGACTTCAGCAAGGCCTTTGACACTGTGCCACATAGAAGACTATTACACAAACTGGGGAATATGGGTGTGGGCAGGACAGTAGTGTGGTGGGTAGGTAACTGGCTGGGTGGCAGGACACAGAGGTGGTGGTAAATGGCTGTCACTCCACAGAGGGAAGAGTGACTAGTGGTGTACCACAGGGATCAGTGCTGGGACGGTCCTATTCAACATCTTCATCAGTGACATTCTTGAGGACCTAGAAGGCAGAATTTCACTGTTCACTGATGACATAAAGCTCTGTAACAGAGTAGACACACCAGAGGGTGTAGACAGAATGAGAAGTGACCTGCAGAAACTTGAAGAATGGTCAGGGTTTGGCAGCTGAAATTAATGCAAAGAAGTGCAAGATAATGCATATGGGGCACAAAACCCTGGCACAATATATCAGTTGGGGGTGAGGATATAGCATGCACCAAGCAGGAAAGGGATCTTGGGGTTGTCATCTCTGAAGACCTCAAGGTAGGGAAATAGTGTGACAAGGCAGCAGGTAAAGCAAATAGGATGCTGGGATGTATAGGCAGGGGCATCACCAGCAGGAAAAGGGAGGTCATAATTCCACTATACAAGACACTAGTGAGGCCCCACCTGGAGTACAGTGTACAGTTCTGGAGACCATACCTACGTAAGGACATAGACAGGGTAGAGAAGGTTCAGAGGAGGGCAACAAAGATGGTGCATGGATTGCATCACAAGTCCCTATGAAGACAGGTTGAAGGAACTGAACATGTACTCCTGGAGGAGAGGAGGAGAGAGGGATATGATAGAGACATACAAGTATCTTACAGGGAGGAACAGGGTGCAGGAGAACACTATTTTTAAGCGAAAAGATGTTCCAGGACTAGAGGGCATGGGATGAAGTTGGAGGAGGACGATTCAGAGGAAACATGAGAAAGAATTTCTTCACAGAATGGGTGGTGGGCAAGGGAACACCCTACCAGAGGAAGTGGTGGGGCTGAAACAATCACGGGATTTAAGAATGCATGGGATAGACATAAAGGAATTCTGGAGGTCAGGGGTAAGGGGAAACAGACTTCTAGGAAAACAAACTGAACTTACAAGCTCAAATGGGCAGACTGGGTGAGCCATAGGCCCTTATCTGCCAACACTGTCTATGTATCTATGTATCTATGATATCCAACAATTGTTTAAACAAGAAAATACCAAAGTTGAGTGGATCTCTTAACACATTAATAATATCTTTTGTTATACCCTCCAAATCTGGGTTGCTTCTATTATCAGGGCTCATTGTCCAGGAAGTGCAACTATACTCTTCCCCAGTTATTTCCTTAGTTGATTGATCTTGAACCTCCATCTCCTGATACTTTACAGATTCTATCCTTTCATCATACTTTATTTTTATGTGTTTCTCAGTGTCAGTTTTGTTTGCAACCGTTTCATTTTGGGTCTGGGGAACTCCCCGTTGTTCATCGTCACTATGATGTAACCTCAGTGTTTCTCTCATACGTCTCACCTCTGTATCTAGTACAGTTAGATTATGGAAAATACCAGAAAAATGTATTTTAGTAGCTAGGTTCTGTTCAAACTCCTCTATAATTCCTGATTTAATTGGCTAACCCAGTCTAACTTGTTACTACCCAAATGATGTCCCACTTCCCCCTCTTGACTTATAACTGGAGTAAATGGAGTAATGTCTGTCACTGCGATAACCCCAGAATTATCAGTAGTAACATGCGGTGTTACCTGTGGTGTTACAATTCTAAACAATTTCACAATCCCCCCATTTGGAGTGGATGCTAATTGAGTAGCATACCCTTTTTTAACCATAACCTTAATTTTCCTGCCATTATCCTGTAGAGTAGGCCTGTTATCAGTTAGCCAATTTTGTTTCTTACTAAGTGACTTTGTAGCTAATTTTTTTAAAGAGAGGGGATTTCTTTGAATGCCCTTGAATGGCCCTCCTTGTTTAATTTTTAAACCTTGCTTAATTGTTTTATGTACACCCTCGGTCAGGTTTAGTTCATCTTTGAGAGACATCTTACTTCTTGTAATAGGTGGCATATCAAAAGAAGAATAAAAATGAGACAAATAAGGTGGATGAATAAACAAATGTAACTAAACAAATGTCAATTTCCTTCTTAGGACACAGGTGTTCTATCTTTTCAATCCCACGTCATCAAGACATATACAAGTCTCACATAATCTCACACAAAAATAGGGGTATGAAAAACAAAGATTTCCAGACCCAATAGACCATATAAAGTAAAACAAATCGTAGCTCCCAAGAACAATTATCAAGACACAGCTTGGCGTAGCCCGGGATAATACAAAAAAGTTCAAGGAAGTTCCAAGGAGATTCCGAGAAAGAAGATCCTGTAGTTATCCACAAAAAAGTTAAAAGATTAAAAGATTAATATATATAATCCACAACAGAGAAGGTCAGCAAAGTCAGCGGAACAGTCATTGAATAAGGGGGCTAAGCAATAGGATCTGAAGACAGAAATAACATCAGCATCAAGCATGAAGAGCTGTAGACTAAACAGGCACCAGGGAAAGGCTCCAAAAGTTCCATATTGAAGTGCCGACAATTTGGCAAAGTTTTGTATGCAAAAGCCGAAAAAACCTTTCTCCGTTGCCCTCAAACATTTTGACACTAAGGAAGTCAAAAGAATAAAAAATAAACGAAATATGAAATATAAAAGCAGTACAAACAATACGACTATTATAAACAGTCCTGCCCCTATTAACACCTGGATAAAATTTCAATGAATGTTTTACAAGTATCCTAGAGATACACGCTTTCGGCAAAGCAGAACTAAAAAGTACTAAAAAAAAACCTTGAAAGCATGAACACACAGGACTTCTAAATCAATTCTCCACTATCAGAACAAACAGTGTTAAAATTAAACTTAGTTTTGTCAGTTCAATTCAGTGGACTGCTATTTAAAAACAGTAGAAAAGTAGAACAGGTCAAGAAGCACAAACAAAACTCCTCAGGTTGAATAATTATGTAGCTCAGCGGACAGGTTTACACCTGTAGTGGCACCGCTAGTGAACCTGAACTCCAAATGGGAGTCTGTGCATTAAATACAGACTGATCATGTGATCACAAGAAACTGGTTTGGCGCGAAAAAACAACTACATTTAAATAAAAAAAAATTAAAACACTTTATAACCAGGGATTAAACAAATAATAAAAAAAATGCAAATATAAGTAAGTCACTCAGATCAATACAGAATAAAAAAAGGGACAAAAAAAAGGACTCCCCTTTGTAAATGTCCTTCTTTTCCAAGATTCTGTAAACTTCACTGTAAAATTCACTTTCAAAGAACTCGGTGACCCACACTTGTACACACTTGTACACAATATCAATTCTCCTTTGGAAATCTTTCTTGTGTTTCAGTCAGCTCAGTCTCACAAGCTCAGCAACCCGGTGGGCTGCAACTTGTCCCGGCCGCCCAACCGGCTTTTCTCCTTCCTGTTTTTCCTTTTTGTTGCCTTAATAAAACACTTTTTTCACGCTGCAAGAAGAGAAGGACAAGAAAAAAAGACTGAACCGAAGGCAGAGCGGACAATAAGATCAACTGGTAAGGCTGTACTTCTAGGCAACAGATAGCATACCTTTTGTAAATTAAAACAAGCTATACAGCCCTGCTGCTTACACTTACTCCTCAAGTGGAAGTGCGTGTAGTCTGATCTGCCTGTCTTATATATTGATGTTTTTTTCTGCTGACATTTAGTGACAAAAAGTGTAAATAATGTGATGTGGCTAAGTAAAATGTAAAAGGTTTGTGTCCCTTTAAAAATGGATGTATAAATAAGGAGAGTAGCAGCCACACTAGCCACGCCATGAGAAAGCCCACAGTCACATGGGTGAAATGATCATTGGCTGATGCTGGTGGAGTTGTGAGAGCATTTTATTCAATAAAAGCTGTTTAACGTTTTGAAACAAAATCTAGTCTTGTTTTGCCTTTATTTTGCATACTAGTTGCCAGTTAGCTGCTTTTCACTTTAATATTACATTAATATATGTGTGCTTCTGGCATGGATTCCCTTAGCTGCTGCTTTTTGGCCTCTTTTGTGATTATTTTTGTGCAGTGTGCTTGTGACCTAGCGTCACAGGGCAATTAGGGACCGAAAAAGAATAGCGACTGGAAATCAATCGACTGGTGCTGTTTTTTAAAATGCTCCCCCACCAGCTAACGTCGGCAGTTTTGTGGATTCTTTATTTTTCCAAAAAGGAGATATAAATCCCTCATTGAATGAGAGTACCACGTATGTTCACTCAGCCCCAAGCTGGGAGAGTGAAAATTTTGAGATGCCGTTGGATATTAAAACGGCTTTTTCACAGTTGGAAAAAGTCATTTTAAAACAAAGGAGGTTATATTGGCAAAGAGTTACCCTTGAGGCATATCTTAGTGTTAAAAGAATTCTAAGGGGTCTCAGGTGGACTCAGCAACCTGCTTTTGGTATGGAAAAAGATTGCTTTTATGTTTGCTTGCACACATGTGCAAGAAACATAGTGCCACCATATGAGTTTTCATAGGTGTGCCTCCCCCACTTTCAATGCCCTGCTCCGTTTTGCAGGCACGGATGCACCACGCCAATGAATGTTGAAGCTGTCTATGACAGTCCTTCAGATGTAGTGGCATACAGCTGAAAGCAAAAATCCACTGCAATCAGCAGTGGTAACGTGTAGGCAATTTGCATACTGCTGTCGGCAGGTAATTTACTTACTGCCATCAGCAGTATGCAAACTGCCTACACTCTGCACTTCATCTGCATAGCTGTCATAGCTCCATTTTTCTCTACTCTCCTCACCCCAAAGTAGCACGCTGGGAGCCCACCCCAGTGTGCTCATGTGTCTCTGTACACTTTGTATGGCTGACGGGGTGCCCAATCCTAGTCGGCTTCATTGCCCCCTTACAGATTTGTGCCACGCTTGGAGCCCACCCCAGCATGGCAAAAGTCCATGTGGGTCACTAGGGTGCCCAATCCCATCGGCTACCCGCACAGTTTGTACCCTCCAAAAACAGAGTTCCATCTGCCACGCTGGGAGCCCACCCCAGCATGGCAGAAGTCCATGTGGCCGACTAGGGGTGCCCAATCCCCATCGGCTTACCCGTACAGTTTGTACCCCCTCCAAAAACAGAGTTCCATCTGCCACGCTGGGAGCCCACCCCAGCATGGCAGAAGTCCGTATGGCCGACGGGGGTTCCCAATCCCCCATCAGCTCCAATGGCTCCCCCCCAAAAAAAACTTCCAGCTACCATGCTGGGAGCCCACCCCAGCATGGCAAAAGTCCCACGTAGTCTAACGAAAAATAGAAACACCTGTAAAAAAAAAACTGTCCCTCCTTGACAGTCTCGCCTCCCTCCCCAACCAGCACCCACCATCTGTGCACCCACCTCCCCACATCCACACTCCATACTTACCTCTGGGGCCCGGAACGATGATCTTCGGTGGACAGGGAACACGTTTGCACTCTTCAAAGCCGACCATGATCTGAAGAAATGCCGGTAAGCTGTATAATGCAATAAATATTTTTTTTTTCAACTTTGGTGCATATCTCAGCCATTTTGGGGAATTTTTTCACCAAATTTTCAACATAAGGTTCTTGGGGGCCCACTTCATGAATTCAGTCACTGTCATTTTGTTATTCGGTCCAGAAAGATCACTTCGTGGAACCACCTTTCAGGCATGAGTAACGAAATGACAGTGTTACAGTTCATGAGGTAGGCTCCCAAAAACTCTATGTTGAAAATTTGGTGCAAAAATTCCCATAAATGACTGTTTTACGAGGGTGCATTGTGCAGTTCCTACACACGCACGTAACTTTGAGAATTTTTAATATTTTCCATCCGGATTTTCAACATTGCCATTTTACCACACCTCCTTATGAACAGTATAGCTGTCATTTTTCATATCATGCCCAAAATGTGTTTTCACACATGTAGCGCTCATTAGCGTGGTCAGTGTGCAAAATCAATGTTCGGAACACATTAAGAAAATCACAGTGACACTGGTCATGAGCAGAGGTGGTAAAATGGCTATGTTGAAAATTTGGTGACAAAGGTCCATAAAATGCCTCTGTCACAAGCGTGCATTGTACAATTTCCATGCAACCTCATAAGTTCACGAATTTGTAATATTTTCAGTCCAGATTTTCAACACTGACATTTTTCCACACCTCCATATGAACAGTACAGCTGTCATTTTTCACACCCTGGCCAAAATGTGTTTTTGCACTTCTGGCACAGAATAGCGTGGTCACTGTGGGAATTTAGTGTTCAGGATAGATTACGAAAATGATAGTGACACTGTTCATGAGTGGAGGTGCAAAAATGCCTATGTTGAAAATCTGCTGTAAAAAAATCCCCAAACTACTTACATTGGGCAGCTCCTACGTACGTTCATGACTTCACCAGTTTTTGTATATTTTCACTCCAGATTTTCAGCAGTGCCATTTTTTACACCTCCTCATGAACAGTAGATCTGTCACTTTTCACATCCTGTTCAAAATGTGTTTTTGCACCTGTGGGATCAAATGGTGCAGTTGCGCTGCAAAATTACCTTTCATGTAACAAACTGATAGTGTCACTGTTTATGCAGTGGGATCACAAAAAACCCATGTGGAAAACTTGGAGTAAAAATACCAAGAAACTCCCAGGACGTTAGGGTTTTCGACCATAATGCCCTACCTTGTAGGGGGTGACAGACATCAGGGGTGTGACTTGGGACTATCTACAGTAATGCTCATGCCATTTCATGCCCACCCCACCCTGCAGCCAGTGACAGGCATCGAGGTGCACCTAGGACCCTTTGCCCCCAGAGTTCACCCCATTCTTCTATACTGTGCCCATTTCAGCGTATTTCCTTATGGAATGAGGTGAATGTAACGGTGAAACACCCCAAGGCACACCTCGACACTTGTCAGTGTCTGAAGGGTAGGGTGAGGTGAAATATTGTGACCGTCATGGATGTTGAGCCAAAGGTACACTCCAATGCCTGTCCATCTCTGCAGAGTGAGGGTGGAGTTGGCGTCAGTTCAATACTGCAAGGCTATTCCTATACTGCATCTAACTCCTGCACGTCCACTGCTAATGCCAGCAAGCAAACATTCGGCTCTGACAAATGCTTGTTTAACTAGATGGCAAACTCATTTATTGGTCTTATCTGCAGGATTGGTACAAATTATACTTGATGATGATGCAGAGGAGGAAGAAGATAAAGTTAGAGTCATTTTATTAGAAAAAGAAAAACAAGTTAATACATTTTAAAAACATCCACACTATAAAACTTTTTGGGAACAATTGGATCTAACAATTAAAAAATATGATTGTAAAATTAAGCAAATTAAAATTCGCAAGTTTGAGTGAGATAGAAGAGATTATGCTGAGGGACGTATTTTTTATTGGGGGAAAGGCTCAAACATGAACCCGCAATCTATACTCAAGAAGAATGGAGTTCTTAAGGACACGTATACTAGCGGGTCAGAAGTGGAAGATTTTTTTAGAAGCAAGTCAGGAGATGGAAGAATCCCCCCTTGCCAAATCAGGAGGCAGAAAGAGTAAAAACTATTATAAGATCCAATTTAGTACCAATAGAGAAAACGCAACAAGCACTGCAGAGTCCAGTGATGGAGTCTCAACAATCAATTATTCAATTAACTGCACCCCCCCCCCGCCAACAGCAGGAAGCCAATGTGATTCTGCAATTACCAGAGAGAATATTGAGATGCAGTCCCAGAATCGCAAGGATTCGAGAACCAGAAGGGGGACATGGGGTAGGGGCAGACGGCAGTCACAAGTACCATCACGGTTACCAACAACATTATTACAACAATACTTTTCATGGCCATCAGAGAACCAGGGGACACAGAGTGTTTTGAGGCAGGAACAGGACAGGCAGATAGTAATTATATCAGAGAGTGAGGGTACCAACCTGTCCATTGTCTCTGAGACACATCTTGAGACAAATGAATCAATTCTGATTAACATTTCAGATTATCAATTGAGACTTGAAGAAAAAGTGCTTAACTGTGATTATTCTTTTGTACCTACAGTGAGTCTTAATGAATTTGAAACTATAGTAGATCTACACAAGTTCACTAGAAAATTAGACTTAGTAGCTTTTTTCAGTAAAGACAAAGAACAAATGGATGTGGAAAATAATTAATCAAGCAATTATGTGTAAGACTTTTAGACCTAAATCCACATTTATTCCATCAATTTATCATGTTGTTCAAGTTTTCAAAGATTATGTGAGAAGTACATTCAGACCCTTAGCATGCAGAAACATAGAAACATAGAAATTGATGGCAGATAGGGACCTCAAGGCCCATCCAGTCTGCCCATTTCTTTTTCTACCTTATGAATGTGCCATAGGCCTTTACTCTGTCAATGGCCTATCTATTCATATTCATCTGTATTGCTCCCTTATGCCGATCCCATGCCTGTTTGAAGCCCTGCATTGTATTCATAACCACCACTTCCTGAGGTAGGCCGTTCCATACATCCACGACCCTTTCTGTAAAAGAACTTCTTCACATTACCCCTTAATCGGCCTCCCTCTAATCTCATGCTGTGTCCTCTTGTCCTGCTATTTTTCTTATATTGAAACATGTTAGACTCTTTCACCTTGTTAATGCCCTTAAGGTGCTTGAATGTTTGAGTCATATCACCTCTCTCTCCTTTGCTCTAGGGTATACATATTGAGCTCTGTTAATCTGTCCTCATATGTTTTCTGATGCAGTCCCTGCACCATTTTGGTTGCTCTTCTCTGGAAGCCTCCATTTTGTTAATGTCCTTGTGAAGGTGAGGCCTCCAGTATTGCACGTAGTACTCCAGATGGGGCCTAACCAGTGTCTGGTAAAGAGGGATTATTACCTCCCTCTTATGACTTGTGATACCCCTACTAATACACCCCAACATCCCCCTAGCCTTATCTACTGCTTTAGTGGTCTGTTTGGATGATTCCAGGTCATCTGTGATGACGATGCCCAAGTCTCTTTCTTCCATTGTGACTGCCAGCAACTCCCCTCCCAACCTATCGATGGCTTCAGGGTTTCTCTTCCCTATGTACATGATCTTGCACTTCTTTGTGTTAAACCCCAGTTGCCACTCTTTCAACCATTTTGCCAGTTTATCCAGATCTCTTCTCATTCTGCCCACCTCATCTGGATCATCTACTCTGTTGCAGATCTTGGTGTCATCTGCAAACAGACAAACCTTACCCTCCAGTCCATCTGCAATGTCACTAATGAAGATATTGAAGAGGACTGGCCCCAGGACTGATCCCTGAGATACCCCACTTGTGACTTGCATCTCTTTTGACTGAATACCATTTACCACCACTCTCTGTTTTCTGCCCGTCAACCAGTTTGCCACCCAGTTGGCCAACTTCTGACCCACCCCAGGCCTAACCAGCTTTTTAATCAATCTTCTATGTGGAACAGTATTGAAAGCTTTGCTGAAGTCAAGGTAGGTGACATCAACTGCTCCTCCTTGGTCCACCACTCTGGTTACCCAATCAAAGAAATCTATGAGATTAGTTTGACAGGACCTTCCTGCTGTAAACCCATGCTGTCTTGGATCCTGTGCTCCTATGGATTAAAGGTGTTGCACTATTCTTTCCTTAAGGAGTGCCTCCATAATCTTGCCCACTACTGAGGTAAGACTGACTGGTTTATAGTTCCCTGCCTTCTCCCTACTACCACTCTTGTGGAGCGGGATCACATGAGCCCTTCTCCAGTCTTCTGGGACCTCTCCTGTGCTCAGAGACTCACTAAACAGTTCCAATAATGGCTCTGCTAGTTTCACCCTTAGCTCCTTTAGTACCCTGGGATGTATGCCATCAGGTCCCATTGCCTTGTCCATGCTGAGCTTATCGAACTCTTGTAGGATGCTCTCTTTTGTGAAGGGACTAGTGCACACCTCCCTCCCCCCTGTGTCCATGGTGCTGAGCAGTGGGCCCTGCCTCACCTTCTTCTCAGTAAACACTGAGCTGAAGTATCTATTTAGGATAGATGCTTTTCCATTGTCCTCCTCCTCACATGCCCCCTTATCTCCTTTGATCTTAGCAATACCCCCTCTGGATTTTCTCCTTTCACTAATGCATGTATAGAAAGTCTTGTCACCTTCTTTTACTGTTCATGCTAGTGTTTCCTTGGTTTGGGACTTTGCCTTCCTTATTGCCTTCCTGCCTTCCCTGCTTCCCTTAAGGAAGTTTGGTATGCCTCCCTATCTTCGTTCCACTGCATTCCCTTATATTTCCTGAAGGCCAGCCTTTGGGCTCTGACCTTTCCTGCTACTGTTTTTGAGAACCAAAGTGGTTTCCTTCTCCTTTTGCACTTCCTTTTCTCTCTAACACAATGAGATGTTGCTTCAAGTACTGCATTCTTAATGCTTGCCCACTTTGCCTGTACCCCCTCACCTGTATTTCTTCTTGCCATCGCTAGCTTACAGGAACTATCACCCACTGGAAGAGAGAAAGATTATTGAGAGTTTAAGAAAAAGTGACCATATTGAGATCAAGTCAGCGGACAAAGGAGGCTCCATTGTAATTATGTCAAAAGTTAAGTATCAGGAGGAATTACTTAAACTTATTAAGGACACTAATTTTTATAGATTATTGGAGTGTGATCCAACATTGTTGTTTAAAAAAGAAATTGATGACATTCTAAATGAAGCACTGTGTGAGGATATCATTTTAAAAGTTACTTTTGATTTTCTGACTGTCACTAGTCCTATTAGAGCAACAATGTATGGTCTGCCAAAAATACATAGGGATAGAGAGAATCCGCTGCTACTGCCAATTGTAGCAAGTATAGACTCTCTGACTGAGCCCTTAGCACAGTATTTGGATCAGTTCTTAAAACCAATAGCACAAAATGGCAGATCATATATTAGGGACACGTCGCATATGTTGAAATATTTAAATGATTTATCGATTGAGGAAGACTGTTTTTTAGTAACAATGGATATCCAGTCTTTATATTCGAATATTCCACATGAAACAGGGATCAAAGCTTTAGAGAAAGCATTGTTTAACAAAAGTATTTTGGATACTGCTATGGTACAGTTTTTAATAACTTTAACTGAGAAGGTGTTAAAATGTAATGTAATTTTGGTAATGAATCGATTTTGTTTACAAACAAAAGGGACAGTGATGGGGGCATCTTTTGCTCCCAGTTATGCAAATGTATACCTCATGCAGTGGGAAAATGCTGTTATTTTTTACTCTGAAGTTAACTTCTTTTTTGACAAAATTGATATTTATAAGCACTTCATAGACTATTTGTTTTTTGTGTGGAAAGGGTCGTTGTCTGAGTTAAATGATTTTGTAGAATATCTGGAAAAATCAAATGGAAGCAAAGTTCACTGTTACTGCAGATTTATAACAGATTAATTATTTAGATTTATGCATCAAAAAAGATAATGAAGGGATGATTGTCACAAAACTCTTTCGCAAAGCTACTGGGGACATTTAAATGTGGCAATTGTAAATTCTGTAACAGTATATTGCAAACAATACATCCTATCACAGAAAAAAGATATGAGATATACGATTTTTTGAATTGTAACACTGAAGCTGTGATTTATGTTGCAGTGTGTTCTTGTTCAGCATTTTATATGGGCAAAACAAAACAATTACTCACCGAAGTAATATTACTTCTTCCAGGGTATTCGAAAGCATTATTGACAGAAGCAGTATGCCAGCTGGGTTCAGCTGCCCTGGAGAGAAGGAGTCAATGCAAGTGAGAAAGGCATTGGCCACTCAGGACAGAGACAGACTAGAGTGCTGCCCGCAATAGCCTGAGGGACCTCAGAATGAATTTCAGAGCTGAAAAAGAGCAAAAACTGTGCCCAACAGGGGCAAAAACTGTCAACAATATACACAAACTATCTATTCTAATCCACTATTGTGAAAACATTGTATCACTCAGATCAATATCAGTTAGCAAGTTTGGCTAAATCCCCAACAGAGCCCTTTAGACAAGGTTTCCAGGAGGAAGAGGAGAGTAATAATAATGCTAAAGAATACCTGGAAGAAGTATATACTTTATGAGTAATTGTTTCTTCTCACCCCAGGAATTCTTTAGCATCTATTGACAGAAGCAGACTTCAAAGTAGTGCAGCTGGGAGGAGGGCACAGAAACCTATTTAGGAAAAAGGCTCTGTAGCACCGCCCTGCCAAACTTCGCATCTGAACGGGACTGCACGTCCAAGCAATAATGCTTGGTGAAAGTGTGGACTGATTTCCAAGTAGCTGCTCTGCAAACTTCCAGCAAAGGGATATCCCTGGAAGCTGCCACTGAATCAGCTGTTCCTCTGGTAGAGTGAGCTCTGAGCCCAATAGGGGGCTGTTTGCCCACCTTGTTGTAACAGAACTGAATACAGGACATGATCCAATGGGAAATGGTTCTCTTGGTTGCTGGTTTTCCCCTGCCCACCTCACCGAAGATGAGAAAAAGCTGGGATCGTGCCTCTCGGAACTGCTTGGTTCACTCCAAGTAGAAAGAAAGGGCTCTCTTCACATCCAGTCTGTGTAATTTGCACTCACCTGCAGAGGACTTATCTGAGAACAACACCGGCAGAGAGAGATTGACTGATTAAGGTGGAACTCCAAGACCACCTTGGGAAGGAACTTCCTATTCGTCCTCAGGACAACCTTGTCCTTATGGAGAATAATGTAGTTAGGATCTGTACACAGGTTCTGCAACTCTGAAATCCATCTGGCAGAGGTAATGGCCACTAGGAAGATAGTCTTCCAGGTAACGTATTTCAAGTCAGCCGTAGCTATAGGCTCAAAAGGAGGATCCATGAGCTTGGCTATACAGAGGTTAAGGTCCCATGGGGGAACCAGTTCCCTTACAGGGGGGTGCAAGTGAAGAAGTTCCTTGAAAAACTTCTTGGAAATGGGTTGAGAAATAAGTGACTTTTCTTTACCTGCAGAAAGGTAGGCCGAAATGGACGCTAAGTGAACTCTTAAGGAAGATACATTTAGACCTCCTGCCTGAAGATGAACCAAGTAATCAAATAAGGAAGGAGGAGAGGCCCGTAAAGGGTCCAAGCCCTTATCCCTACACCAAAAAGAAAAACATCTCCACTTGGAAGCATAAGTTTTCCTTGTGCTGGATTTTTTGGCCATTCATAAAACATTCAGTACTTGCTCTGAATACAAAGAGTCTGGGAATTCTAGCTCCTCAAGTACCAGGCTTTGAGGTGAAGAGACCGGATGTTGGGAAACACCACTCCGGTCTGAGGAAGAGTCAGAAGATTGAGACATGAAGGAAGTCTGATGGGTTTCTTGACCGACAAGGAGAGGAGTAGGGAATACCATGGCTGTCTTGCCCAATCGGGGGCCACTAAAATCATGGTGGCCGGTTGTTCCCTTAACTTGAGAAGTACTCTGTACAGCAGAGGAAAGGGATTGAATGCATAGAGGAACTTCCCCGTCCAATCTAAGGTCAACACATCTGTGGGGATCATCCCCAGAACTGGGGGACTGCAACAGTACAGGGGTAATTGATGGTTCAGACTGGATGCGAGCAGATCCAGATCTGGGATGCCCCATCTTCTGAATACCATGTGAAGGACTTGCTTGTTGAGGGTTCACTCGTGGTGGCCCTGACTGATGCGGCTTAAGGCATCTGCCAGAATGTTGTCCTTGCCCGGGAGATGGATGGCCGACAGAGACATGTCCAGGGAATAGGCAAGGGACCAAATCCTCATGGCTTCCATGCAGAGTTTGGTTGATCAAGTCCTTCCCTGTTTGTTGATGTAGAACATGGCCATTGTGTTGTCTGTCCTTACTTGCACAGACTGACCCCTGAGCTGAGAAGTGAAGGCCTTGATGGTGAGTGAGGAGCACAGCTCTGAGTTCCAGAAGATTGATGTGAAGGGAGGATTCCCTTGGAGTCCAAGTTCCGCTTATGGACAAATCCCCTAGATGGGCCCCCCATCCAAGGAGGGAAGCATCGGTAGTCAAAATTTGGGAGGGTTGGGGAGTTAAAAAAGATACCCCGACCCTGAGATTGTCTGCATCTTTCCACCAGTCCATGGATCAAAGAAACGTCTCTGTGACTGGGACGAGTTTTGTAAAGGGGTCTTTTCTCTGGGACCAATGAGACCTGAGGTAAAACTGAATGTCCCTCATCTGGAATATGGCCCCTGGCACTACCTTGGTCATTGAGACCATATGACCGAGAAGTTTGAGGAAATGTCTGGCTGGTCTTGGTTGGCCTGGACTGAATGAGTTTAGCAGAGAAAGGAAAGACTCAACCCTGTCCGAAGGGAGGAAGGCCTTGCCCTGCTGGGTGTTGAGCTCTGCCCCTATGAAGTGTAGAATTTGGGCAGGCTGAAAATGTGACTTTTTTCATTGATAAGGAAGCCCAGGGACTCTAGGATATGCCTTGTCTGAAGTAAGGCCTCTGAAACCAACTGGGACAAGTTGGCCACAATCAGCCAATCATTCAGATAGGGATAGACTGAGATTCCCTGTCTTCTGAGATGAGCTGCAACCACTGCCAGGCACTTGGTGAATACTCTGGGAGCGGAAGTGAGCCCAAAAGGCATGACTGTGAACTGATAATGCCCAGAGGGCAGACGGAATCTGAGGAACTTTCTGTGGGATTGCCTTATTGGCACATGAATGTAGGCGTCCTTCAGATCCAGGGAGACTAGCCAGTCCACTGGCTTTAGTGAGTGTATAACCTGAATCAAGGTAACCATTTTTAACTTTGGTTTCCTCAGGTGCTTGTTCAGGTACCGTAGGTCCAGAATAGGTCGCCTTCCCCCGTTTTCTTTAGGGTCAGGAAATATCTGGAATAAAGACCTTTTCCCTATTGGGAAAGCAGCACTCGTTCCACGGCTTTGTCCCTCATGAGATTCTTGACCTCTTCCTCCAGCAGTAATCGTTCTGCAGGGGAGGAAGGTCTTGGTTGTGAGGGCCTGTGGAGAAGGGGGAATCTTTCAAACTGAAGGGATAGGCTCTGCCCCACTACCTCCAAAACCCACTTGTCTGAAGTGATCTGATGCCAGCAATGGAGGTAGTGCAAGAGCCTTCCCCCCACAGGGGGAGGGGAGGCAACCAGCAAGGAGTCAGAAAGACTGCTGTCTAGACTGAGTAGAAGTAGCAGGAGTGGGGTTAGCTCTTCTTTGACCCTTCCTGCCCCTTCTTCTGAAAAAAACTCTCATCTGAGAGAAATCCATGTTATATGGCATGGGGAAGAATGTGCTAGGGAAATAACCCCTGCCCCTACCCCCTCTATGGTGAGCTCTCTGAGAGGGAAGGGGCTTTTCTTTTGCTGAATTACTCTTGTACGTGTGTTTGAACTCGTCCATTTTTTTCATATAGACTTCAGTATGATCCCCGAAGAAAGAGTTATTCTCAAAGGGGGAGTCTAACGCCTGGGCTTGGACATCCTGGGTAAAACTAGTAGTTCTCAACCAAGCAAAACATCTGAGAGAAATAGCCTGAGCCATGACCCTCGACTCTGTATCATTATTATCTATGGCTATGTGAAACTGGTACTTTGTGGCTTCCACGGCTCGTTTAACAGTTTCAGAAACATCCCTGAGCATAGCGTCCCCCCATGTTGCACTATGGCCAGTACAGTTTTTAACAGAGCCCTCTGATATCTGGCTGTGTATGCCATGAAAGAAAACATGCGCAGCAAGAGAGAGAGAGAGAGGTGGTAGCATAAGATTTCTTACCCATAAGAGCTATTTTTCTAGAATCTTTCTCTGGTGGAAGCACAGACAGCGACACATTGGCTTTGTCACAGGCCACTGTCTGAACTATCCCTCTGTGATCTGGATGTGTATAAAGAAAATCAGCAGTAGACTTACTGAACTGGTATTTCTTCTCAATCCTTCTGTCTGCCCCGGTAGAGGTGGAGGGGGTTTCCAGAACCTTAAACGTACTTCTCTTCAAAGTGTTGTGTATAGGGAGGATGAGCCTTTTAGAAGGAGAAATGCCCATCATCTCTACGTAGTCATCTTCCATCTCCTGATCGGTATCATCCCGGAGAGGCAGGTCCAGAGTGTCCACCATCTGTTTTAAAAATGTAAAAAAGGAAGATACTTCTTCACTTGTATCAGTATCATCATTAACACCAACCCCAGGGTGGCCGTCAGGAATAAGAGGGTCCGCATGAGGTGATTCACCACCATGATCCTCTCCCTCATCAAAATAAAAACCCCGGGCGTAGGGGTCCTCAAGGAGAGAATCACTCAGTCCCGCAGGAGCCGAGAAAATATCGCCCATAGATTGTAAAGTCTGATATAAATGCCAAGCTTTTGCTAAATCATCTGCAGAGGGCACATTTTTATCAGCTACTGCAGTCTCCGAATGCCTTTCGGGAGGAGGGACAGTAGTGGTGTTAGCTTTCTTAGACTTTTTCATAGGGGCAGGCTCAGAAACCTGTTCTGAAGCTCTTTTAGAGGCTTGGCTAGAATTTTTACTTCTACCAGACTTAGTTTCACTGGAGTCCCTAGAGGACTTGTCATTACTTTTGTGTTGACTTGAGGTACCCTCCTCAGCGCTTTTAGAGGAGGAGGGGGTAGACTGACAGGCCATGGCAAAGGGACAGGCCTAAGCTAACCAAATCGAAATTAACCTTACCAGAGGTAAAAGTTTTTTGTTTTTTTTCACAACAGTGGAAAAGAACAGAAACCACCTCCACATCTCTTGTCAACAGAAGCCCACTGCACAGTCACACAAAAGGTATCTCCCCAGAAAAAAGGGGGACTACCCATCAAATATATATAAAACTTACATAAGGAAGAGAAAAAGAGGGTTCCAGATGTTCACACAGGTGTGCAATGGAAATTAGCGCATGTACGTAAAAAAACAATTCGATGATTTTAATGCAAAAGTGGTAAAAACACACCGCAAAATACTGAAAACTAACTATTTAATTAAAAACGATGCAATTTATCATGCATGTGGGCAATTTTTACTTCAGAAAAAAACGCTGAAGCAGAAAAAATATACGAAAAAACCCAGTGACTGCACAGAACCTAGCACAGTTGAGGCACAAATAGGTCAAATGAGAAAAATATACAAAATATCTTGAAAGCAGCACTCAAAAAGGAAGACATGGCACAGGAAGGTCTCTGAAGTGGAGAGCTCCGGGGCAGTGTTGTCAGTTCAGAGGAGAAAAAGTTCTGAGGTCTCTCAGGCTATTGCAGGCAGCACTCTACTCTATCTCTATCCTGATTGACAATGCCTTTCTCACTTGCATTGACTCCTCCTCTCCGGGGCTGCTGAACCCAGCTGGCATACTGCTTCTGTCAATAGATGCTAAAGAATTCCTGGGGTGAGAATATACGTAATTTTAAGAAACAGATTGGGGAACATTTAAATGCAGTAGCACATGATGATGTAACAAATGCTTTGGATCTTCATAAAAAAGTTAAGAAAAATGATGGTAAAAAACATGATTTTTTTGATTACTGCTTTGGAGAAAGTAACTTTGGGACCAAGGGGCAGTGATTTAAATAATTAACTTTTGAAAAGAGAAACTTATTGCCAATGTGTCTTAAGAGCCAATAGACATCCAGACTTAAATGAGACATTCCAGATAGCACCTTATTTAAAATGATTCTGTAAAAGTGTCTAGGACAACAAAAAGGGTATGGATTAAAATTATGTAGTATAAAATAAAATAAAATAGTGTAGTATTTATTAATTTGATATGTTTGCATGAGTGCCTGTATGATTATGTTTAGGACCTAACAGTTATGGATATAGCCTTTATTGTATATTATGCATATAATTATTTGATGTCCTATATATTTCTTATGACTATTTAAATCCCTTTTTTTCTATATGCGCTGATTATTTATCATGGTGGTTACATTTTTGGACCTCTATAGTGTTCCATAACAACAAAGGTAATAATAATAGTAATTACAATAATAGAATATTCTACTTATAATATACATAATTATTGAGTGGGTTTTAAACCTTAGAAACTGGATATTAGTACTTTTGAAATAATAATAAATTTGTGTTGTTTTAGAGACCCTTTTCATCCATCTATATCAATGTAGTAGTATAAGTCCACTTTGCACTTTAATAATTGGTATTTATTGTAATTTGACATTTTGCAACATTGTGTGACCTTCTTAGAACAATAAGGTTTAGGGTGATGGAATACATATATATATATATATATATATATATATATATATACATATACATATATATATATATAGAGAGAGAGAGATAGATATATTTAAGAAGTTGGAATGGTGTTGATAAAATGTATTAAATACTGATGTTGACCTTTTGCAATTTGAAATGACCTCCTACTTTACATTATATGTGTGTTTAGGTTTAGATTGAAATATGTGTTTGATGTATTTTGGATTTTAAATCACTTCTGTCTCAGCAGGAGTAGTACCTGTTTGGATTAAGCAAAAATATACTTTATTAGAGTAAGGGGGTCTCATTTAGGTAAACAAAATTTTTTTTCTGAGGAAGGGACAGTATCAGCTTAATTTATTGAGAGCACAGAGTGAATCTGATTGGGGGTGTGGCTTAGCAGCTTAGGTGTACAAAAGCAGCTGTCTCCAATTACAGCTTCCAGCCCTTTCTGGAACAAGAGAACTGGTTGCAGAGCAAGAAATAGAAGTCCAGAACTACAGATTTTTTACTAATTGCTCTCCTTTCCACCCCTCCACCCTCTCACCCAAAGCCAGTCCTAGTTTTATAGCCACTGAATTTGACTGACAACAGGAACTTCCTGTTTGGCAGTAGGAAGGGAAGGATCACTGAGACACATTAGTTTCAGCAACCTTGAAGGAACCTAAAAAAAACTCTTTATCCCCCCAGCTGCTGGAGGTCTGAATCCAAGCATGGAGGAAGGAGACTACTGAAGACTACAAGAAGTTCCTGTCCCAGAACAGGAAGAGTGAGAGTTGTAAGGGCACATAGGCAGTAGGAAAGTAAGTGTAAAAATACATAGAGGGAGGAGACAATAATCATACAAAGCAATAGGAGCGGGGACACAAAATAAGTCAAGATGGGAGTGGTGCAGTGCAATGGCTGTGGAGCAGCAGTGTTCCAGGAGACATTCTGGAGGCTGTGATGCTGCCCTGTTTGCAGGCACCTCTCTGGTCTGAGGGAGGAGGTTGCCCATCTCCAGGCTGACCTGGCTAGGATTCATGAAACCTCTTCCCCCACCCAGGGATCACCAGGGCCACCACCGTTACCTCAGAGGTTGCCAAGAAAGAGGAGCGGTTGGACCAAGGTGGGCTCAGGGAGGGAGAGGGTGGTGGAACAGAGGTACATCCCTCCAGTTGTAGCTCTCCACAATTAATATGCTATTCTGGAAAAGAGTGGTTCTTCTATGGAGGCACCTGCAGTGGAGACCAAGGAGGATGCTGGGAACCTCCACAAAGAAGACCCACAGGAGGGTGGCATGAGACCCCACAGGGGAAGGAAACAACTCCTGGTGGGGGACTCAATCATTAGGGGGGTAGACGTGGGGGAGGAATTGGATAGGGAGGTAAGGTGTCTGCCTGGCACCATGGCTTGGAGGGACAGAAAGCAAATCCTCAGGATCGCAGGAGCAGCTGCATGAGGGAGGGAGCTGGATGTCATTGTCCACCTGGGGACAAATGACCTGGCTGTAAATGGGATCAGAGCGGTGCAAGAGGAGTTTGTGGAGTTGGGGAGGCGCCTTAGACAAGTAGCATGTACGGTAACCTTCTTGGAGGTGCTCTCTGTCTATGGCAAGGATGATGCTAGGGTAATCAGCACCATGGGATTCAATGAATGGTTGAAAAACTGGTATGGAGCTCAGGGTTTTGGCTTCTTTGGGGACTGGGGAGCCACCTGGAGGGATGCAGGCTTATACTGGTGCGATGGTCTGCATCTGTCCAGGGGGGGTCCAGGATCCTAGGTGACAGGTTTAAATGCTTCATTGGCAAGCATTTAAACTAGCCAAGAGGAGGCACTGAAAAGGAGCAGGAAATCAGCCTCCCCCACAAAGCGCAGTAGTTAGAGAGGTAAACACCAAGGCAGAGAAGCAGTAGGGAGCAGGACAGGGATAAATGCAGAAAAGGTGTTAAGGACAGGGATGGGGCTAAAAGGGTTAAGGCCATAAAAAAATAAATGGAAGGTGATGAGTACCAATGCCCACAGTCTGCTCAACAAGCTCCCTGAACTAGTGTCCTTGATGGAAGAGGGATGCCTGGATATTGTGGCAGTCACTGAAACATGGTACACAGAGAACCATGAGTGGGAAGTCAACATACCAGGATATACAGTCTACAGGAGGGTCAGGATGGGTAAAAGAGGAGGAGAAGTAGCTCTCTGTATAAGGGAAGGGATTAAAGCAATAGAACTAAAGAGTAAACAGGAAGCTGATGAGTCACTATGGGTCACCCTGGAGACAGGAAATGGCACCACAATCCGCATGGGGGTTGTGTACAGACCCCCATCTCAGGGAAAGGAAATGGACAAGGAAATGATAGAAGGCATCCTTAAAATGGCAGAAAAAGGGGAGATATTGTTGATGGGGGACCTAAATATGCCAGATGTTAACTGGAGTACCTTTGCTGCAGGCACATCCAAGAGCAGGGTCATTCTTGATGCCCTGCAGGGGGCATGCCTCAGACAACTAGTGTTGGAACCCACTCAGGGAGGAGCAATCCACCTGGTACTCTCAAATGGGGAAGGAGAAAGGATCTCAGATTTAGAAGGAAGCCATCTGGGAACAAGTGACCACCAAACAGTGTGGTTCACAATACACAGCCATTGAGTCAAGCCATACAAAAACAAGAGTATTGGACTTAGGAAGGCTGACTTTAGGAATGAGAGTGCTTTAGAAAAGCACTAGCAAATGGGCAAGAAGGAGGGTGGAGGAGCAATGGGAATAATCAAAACAGCCATTGCAGAGGCAACAAGCCTTGTGTGAAGCAAATCAATAAAACAAAATGAAGGAAAAAATCACTATGGTTCTCAAAAGAGGTGGCAGGGACGGTTAAGGAGAAAAGGATAGCATTCAGGAAATATAAGGAAACACAGAAGGAGCAGGACAGAGAACTTTATCAGTTAAAGCAGAAGGAGGCAGGGAAGGCAGTCAGAATAGCAAAGGCACAAACTGAGGAAAAGATAGCCAACTCTGTTAAGAAGGGGGATAAAACCTTTTATAGGTACATTAGGGAGCAAAGAAAGAGCAAGGGAGGGATACAGAGACTTAATAAAGGGGAGGGAATGTGGGCAGAGGGTGACAGTGAAAAAGCAGGGATACTAAACGAATATTTCTGCTCAGTATTCACAACAGATGAGGAAGGGGAGGTGCCTAAACCAAACAAGGGAGAAACTCTGAATAGGGGGGGTCGATACCAGTCCGTTCATAGAAGAAAGGGTTTTGAAAGAACTCTTGAAACTGAGGGTGGACAAAGTAATGGGGCCTGATGGTATTCACCCAAGAATATTAAAAGAACTAAGGGTAGAACAGTAACACCACTGACTACTCTCTCTAACAAATCATGGGAGGATGGAGTGGTACCTGAGGACTGGAGGAGGGCAAATGTGATTCCACTTCACAAAAGTGGAGCAGGGCAGAGGCAGGAAACACAGACCAGTTAGTTTGACTTCAGTGGTAGGGAAAATGATGGAATCACTTCTGAAGGGAAGAACTGTTGAGTACCTAGAGGCCAGTGGGGCACAGGACCCAAGGCAGCATGGTTTCACAGCAGGAAGGTCATGTCAGATGAACCTAATAGATTTCTTTGACTGGGTAACCAAAGTAGTAGACCAGGGAGGGGCTGTGGATATGGCCTATCTAGATTTTAGAAAGGTATTCGACACAGTCTCACACAAAAGATTAATATACAAGTTAGCCAGCCTTGGAGTGGGTCCCAAGGTGGTAGCCTGGATAAAAACTGGCTGGACAACAGGACGCAAAGGGTAATAGTAACCGGAGTCCACAGTGAAGAAAGGAGGGTAACTAGCGGGGTACCGCAGGGTTTGGTACTGGGACCGGTCCTCTTTAATATTTTTATAAGTGACATTGGAGAGCACCTGGAAGGAAAGGAATGCGTATTTGCAGATGACACAAATATCTGCAACAGGGTTAATACACAAGGTGGGGTGGAAAGAATGAAAAGGGACTTGGCAAGTTTGGAGGAATGGTCAAATACGTGGCAGCTCAGATTCAATACAAAGAAGTGCAAGGTTGCATCTGGGGAAAAAAACCCAGGGGAAGAGTACACAGTTGGGGGTGAGTTAATAACAACAACAAAAGTCGAAAGAGACCTAGGAGTAATTATATCAGATGACCTGAAGGTGGGCAAACAATGTGAGAAGGCAGTAAGGAGGGCTAGGGGGATACTGGGATGAATAGGGAGAGACATCAACAGTAGAAAACAGGAAGTTGTTATCCCTCTCTACAGACAGTTAGTGAGACCCTATTTGGAGTACTGTGTGCAATTCTGGAGACCCCATCTCTGCAAAGACATAGACAGAGTGGAGGCTGTTCAGAGGAGGGCAACCAAAATGGTGCAAGGTCTGCACCAGAAGACATACGAGGAGAGACTAAAGCAACTTAATATGTATACCCCGAGGAAAGGAGGGAGAGGGGGACATGATAGAAACTTTCAAGTATCTCAAGGAATTAACAAGGTACAAGAGGGTAGTATCTTTAGAAGAAGAGATGTGCAAGAACAAGGGGGCATAATTTGAAGATGGGGGGGACGGATCAGAGGTAATGTTAGACAGTATTTTTTCACAGAGAGAGTTGTGGTTGCATGGGACAGCCTTCCTGAGGAGGTTGTGGAGTCAGGAAGAGTGGGAGAATTCAAGAATGCATGGGACAGGCATAAGGCAATTCTAGTAGGGGGCAGGAGGAAGTAAGCTGTTGATTAACTAGAATCTGCAGCTTATCCATCAGGTAGGGAAATGGGCAGACTGGATGGGCCAAGCGGTCCTTATCTGCCATCAAATTCTATGTTTCTATGTTTCTAAAAGTAATATAGTGTCTTATATATTGATGTTTTTTTTTCTGCTGACATTTAGTGGCAAAAAGTATAAATAATGTGAAGTGGCTATGTAAACTGTAAAAATGTGTGCCCCTTTAAAAATGGAGGTATGAATAAAGGGGGTAGTAGCTACACTAGCCACGCCGTGAGAAAGCCCACAGTCACGTGGGTAAAACGGTTGTTGGCTGACACTGATGGGGTAAGTTGTGAGAGCATTTTATTTAATAAAAGCTGTTTTAACTTTTTGAGACAAAATCTAGTCTTGCTTTGCCTTTATTTTGCACACTAGTTGCCAGTAAGCTGCTTTTCACTTTAATATTATATTAATATAATATGTGTGCTTCTGACGTGGATTCCCTTAGCTGCTGCTTTTTGGCCCCTTAATTATTTTACCTGTTTTTTTACTGTACTTTTTTCTTCAGCCCTTTAGCCATCCCTACTCGTCGCCTGATTGGTCAGTCAAATTTGTAAGGCCCCTGTCAGCCAATCAGGAGTTAACTCACACCTCCTAGAGACAGAAATGTCTCGAGCCAGCTCTTCTCAATTGCTGCCCCTGCTCCCCTTTGAGACCCTCATTTTCCCATTTTAGGAAAAAACACTTGCCATCATTTGTGGGTCGGATAGGGCTGGCAATCCCTATCTCGCCCTCGTCATACTTTAAGAAAAATATAGTTTGGCCATTGGGAGTGGATGAATAGCAGCCTCCCTGACTTTACATTACATATCTGGCTAATCCTGATTCCTACTGCCGATGTCAGGATGTCCTGCTGATGCCTGACATCAGCCAACAGGCTCCAAAATGGCCTGCCTAATTTGAATCCCCCAAGGTAAACATTAATTATATATTGATATTTACTTGCCCTTTAGGGCTTTCTTGCATTAGCTGCTGTGCAGCTTGACTATGGGTCCTCCTGGCCCCAGTGTTTCTCTTTGCACCCCTCCCTGAGTCTCTTGCATAGCTCTTCGAGGCTCTACATCACCAGCAATGCTGTGACTTTGTGTGTTGCTCTCTTCAGGGCTACAACAGATTTCTTTGTCTCCTGTCTGTCTCTCACAGTCTGTTTACTAAAACTTTAAGCCAAGTCAGGCTGTTTCACTTAGCCGCTGTGCGGCTCTACATATGCAGCTCCCGCCACTTCTGCTGCTGTCCTTCCCTTGACCTGCACACAAGGCCCCTCAGGTCACTTTAACTAATAGCTGCTGGAGTGGCTTAATGTGCTGGTAACTCCTGCTGCCTTCCACGTCCAACTGGGAGCTTTGCATTACTGGCAGCTTTCTACTCCCTACAAGTCCATCAGGGCAATTCAAATGTACCACCGGAGTGGTGGCTCGGGTAGCTGGAGGGAGACACTCCTACCCTGGCCTCCTTCAACTCCCAGGGAGCTTCTGTTCCTCCTCTCTCACCCGCACAGAGCAGGCCACAGCCTGAGCTCTGAACAAGCTGGGAATAGCAAGTGCCTGCTGGCACTTTCACTTGTAGTGCAGAATTGTGCTAGGCTGCAGTAGCAGCCCCAGCTCACCATCCTCCTACTCACTTTCCATCTCCCTTCTCAAAGTACAATATCAGGGCCCAGGGACCCACCGCTAGCCCCCAGGGAATGGGGATTCTGTATTTTATATAAATACATTGACCACTGGCCACCAAGGGAACAAGCCCACTAGCCCAGAAGGGCTATGTCTTTTAGGAATCAGGTCTCCTAATGCAATCCTAACCCACAGGACCACCTATGTGCTTTTATTTAATGCTGGGTCCACTAGCCAAAAAGAGCCTCTACTAGCCCAGCTGGGGTACCATTTTAAAATACTGGCCACTAGGCCATCTAAGGGGGATATATTATGTTTGCCTGAAACCCATAATCCTGACATACAAAATACTGAATCCAGAATACCGACACAGTATACCGACCATCACGATATCCCGACCCCAAAACCCTGACAGAACTGGAGAGCCAGTGCACACAACAGAGCCATGATAACTTTTCTGTGTTTATGTGGGGGACTTTCATCCCCCCCACACACACACACCATTGCAGGGGCTATGCCTCCACACCTGTGAAGAGAGCAGAGGTGCAACTGTAGTCAAATATGTAAAACATAGGGAAATCAATTAGCAGAAACAAGCCACACAGTCAAAAACCTTGTCCCATGTCAGTCACAGCCCCAAACCTCCGCATAAATACATACAGGAGTAATGGTGGAAAAAGGAGACCATAGCCATGGAAAATAAATGTCACACAAATAAAACCACAGAAATAGACATCTGTACTATTGTACCATCCAAGAAAGGAAAGGGCAAAAATAATCTGGACTCGTACCTTCACATCCAGGAACACAGCATAGTCCCCAACACTATAAGCACCTCCTAGTAATGCACAAAGCACCTGAATGCACTGCATAAACCACCGCAGTAATGCACAAAGCACCTCCATAAACACCATGAAAACACCCTGAACACATTAGAAATAAAGGGAAAACATACTGGAAACCTACCAAATAAAGGCAACACACATTAGCAATACAGGGCAATAAATAGAAACCACACATCATGTCAGACATGTCGGCATCCACTGCCGGGATTCCCACTGTCAGGCACACAGCTCTGTTGTGCTCCTGGACTCAGGATCCTGGGTGTTGGGATTCCAGGTTTCAGCTAAGCCACCCAAACAACACTTTCTCTTCTCTTTTCCTATCTTAATATTTTTTTCTCTATATTTCTATTTTACTACTTTGACCTGTCACTTTTAATCTGAAACTCCCATTGTCTTTACTCTTATGCTGTCCTATACCCCTTCCATATCTCTTGGCTCTTTGTCTCTGCGCTAACTACTGTATTTTCTCCATGTTAACCTATTTTTCCTTCAACAGGTTTTACAGGACATTGACTCCTCCCTCATCAGATATGTATTATTCTGTCTAATCTGTCATTTTTGCCCTATTTACTCCCTAAGAACTGCTGACCATGTGTTACCCCTTTCCCAAATTTTATTTTACAGGTTCGATGAACATTGTCCCTTCAAGACTCCTACCTCTGGCTCCCTAATACCCAGTTAAGAGACCCTCTACTTATACCTGTACTTGGTGGATTGACTGTAGTGGAGCAGCTGCACCCATTGTACTGGTATCCTGCCGGCCATCTTTAGTGACCACTGTATGACTGTCTGCATCAGGAAAATTCAACTCCTTCCCTTCCTTCCCTTCAAATACATTTAGTCCAGGTCTCTCAACATTGACTCACTCCTAAATGACCTTGCTGTGACTGAATGGTTCCCCATCCTCTCTGCCCCTGACATTGATGTAGCCCACTCCCTGTTTCACTCCAAATTCACACATATATGACACAAGCACACCCCGCTCAGAAAATCCAGGGTCAAAAGATCCCACCACAACTGGGGATCACTCCTGATATCAATGACCAGTGCAAGTTCCGCAACTAAGCCGTGGCCCACTTCAACATTTTCCACTCTCTGCCTGATCTCCTGTCCTACAGGAAGCTCAGAAACTATTGTACGAAGGCGGTCCATGCAACTAAATCACTTTATTTTGAGACCAACCTCCAGATAAATCTTAACCCCCCAGCAAAATGTTGGAAGGTTATTCATTTTCTCTTTGACCCCCCCCCACTCAGTCTGCCTCCCCCATCCTCTTGGTGAATGGCTCACCTGTTTCTGACCCTCCCTTTTTTGTAGTTCATTTGAATTAATTATGTTACCTGTGCTCTTCCACCCTTTTGATCTTTGACTCCAAACTATGCCAATCTCTGTCTGGGTATGTGGGAAAAAACAACAGCCTATGACAGCCAGGTCAATCCTTTTTATGACAGGATTGACAGCTGGGGTTGTTTTATAGATGGCATATTTATGGCAGCGATGAACTTGGGGAATTTGTTGAATACTTGGAAACAAGCAATCCTAATTTAAAATTCTCAGTACAGTGTAATGTGAATATGGTCTCCTGCCTGGATTTGATAATTACAAAAAAGGAGGATGGGACATTGCAAATCAACCTTTTGCATACGGAAACTGATAGAAATCCACTTTTAATGGCATCCGGCTGCCACCCACACCATATGATAAAAAACATATCCAAAGCCCAGATGATGAGAATCAGAAGAAATTGCAACAAGGATGTTAACTTCATTGTAAACAGGTCTGAGATGTGCCAGCGATTTCCAGATCAGGGATACAATAGGAAATGTGTGGAACAGGCCTATAGGGAAGTCCTTACTACTAACAGAGAGATCTTCTAGTCACTAAGGAGAAAGGGGGTGATCCTAGAATGAACTTTGTCACTACTTACTCAAGACACAGTAGAGAAATATAAGAGATGTTGAACAGGAACTAGGACATCTTGGAATCTGATCCACTATTGAAAGAGGTTAACAAAACTAAACCAAGAATGGTATTCAGGAGGGGACATAACTTCAGGAATAGCTTAGTTCACAGTTGCCAGCCAGAGAGTAGTACCAGTGCTACAGTGGGAAATTGGTTACTTCCACTGCCTTGTGGTATGTACCAGTGTGGAGGGTGTAAATTCTGCAGCTCCATTTTAAAGAGCAGTACCTTCGCAACTTGTAATTGCACTAGGGTAGTTGAAATGAAAAGTTTTAATTATGTCACCAACTATTTGGTCTGTCTGGCTACCCTGCCAATGTGGGGCATTTTACGTGGGAAAAACCACAAGGCAGTTTAAGTTAAGGATTGGTGAGCATCTATGGTTGATTAATAATGGAGATGTGAAAAATACACTGGCTAATCATTGCAACATGTCTGGTTTAGTGGGTTCAAAACATACATTCAAGTGTTGTGGCATTGAGAAGGTAAGTAGAGGACCAAGGGGAGGCAATATTGATGATAAACTCATACAGAGGGAATCTTTCTGGATTTTTACGTTGGGTGCCATACAGCCAGCTCCCAGGTCTAAATGATAGAACAGAACTTCTCCCATGCATAAAGAGATGATGCATACATTTATTTTGCTCTCTCTTGCTTCCAAATTATTTGAAATGTTATTAATGTAATTGCTGTTTGTGTGTTTTCCTTTTCCAGGACCAGGAGGAATTGCAATGTCTACCTCACAACACTGGATTGTTTTAAATAAGGAGCACCTGTGATGTGGCGAGAGAAAAAACATTTGATTATTATTGTAACATTCAGATCTCATTATGACTATTTGGATTAAATTTGCTAGCTAATGTGTTTTAACTATTTGTATATAAGTATGGCATAACTGATGCTTTTGTGCACTGATTTTTGTAAAATTGTATTATATTGAGCACGTTTGCACTCATAGCATATGTGACCATTTGATTACTGTCACTTTAACAGACTGAAATATTAAATGTCTTAGCCTTAGCAGGCACTAAAGAACCATCCCCTGATGACACACAGACTGTGAAATTGGTTGATGTTCTTATCAGCAACAAACTGATGCTGATATACTGTGGCAGTATTTTTAAACTGTACTAACTCCATACATGTGAGTAAAATAAAGATTTTATTACTTTGGCAGTCTTTTGGAGTGTGAATTTTGTTTTCTTTTCATTTGTATTTTAATCCCACACACAAGTGACAGTGGAGCTGTATTGTGCCTTGGCTTTAACTACAGCCTTCCCCTTCCAGGGACAACCAAACCTGATGGTGGTCCCCCAACCCCAACCCCAAATCTGCTAATTTAGTTCCTGTGGAATCTTGGATTACCTTGGGCTTGGTTCTGGGACCAAGTTGGATGCAATATCAAACCTCATTTATTTGATCCATCACAGTATTTTCTAACACCTGTGTCCAAGAATAACAGCTTTATTAAATTCTGGGTAGAACAGTTTTGAGTGTCACAAGGGCCACCTTTAGTTTACTTAAATATTACCTGGCAAAGTGCTATTTATCTTCAGAAGTTCCTGTATGGCTTCCCATGCCACACACTTTTAATAACCAGAGCAGAGTCCCAGGAGGCCTGCTCCCCTCCTGCTCAAATATTTCCTGCCCTTCTTCTCCATAGCAACCTACATGGTTTCCCTGAATGGGTTCACCATCCCCTCCATTTATCTTATTCTTCCCAAATCTATACAGCCCAAACATAACCTTATTTTCCATTAGAAAATCTTTTAATTTTCCTTGATCCTTTCCTTGGGGTTTGGTACTGCACTCTGGAGGAATCTAGCAAGAAGTCCAGAAATGACTTCATATACCCTGTCCTCTTCTGGTGGGATGTCCATTGTTTCCCTCTCCCCAAAAGGCAAGAGTTTCTGCTGGTTCTCATTTGATTTTTGTGATATCCTTGTTACTGATTTCCCACAGCCCTAAACAAATTTACTTTTTCTTTATTTCCCTTTTCTCTTTTCTTTAACCCATTTTAAATAGTGGCAGTTATCCCACAGTGGATTATTTATAACCCTGCCCCCACTGTTACACACACTGTAAAGCTCTTTCCTATGCTTCTAGACCTGACAAACATTTTGTCAGGACACCCAGCAATTCCTCAACTAAATGTAGTCCCCTTCTGTTGTTTTCCTAGGACATGAAAGCATGCATACAGTGACACCTAACCACAGGGCATACTATTACAGTATCTGTGTCATCAGCACAATTGTGGCAGTCCCAAACCTTAGTGAACAGCTCAGCTGGTTTTGGAACAGGCTGCTCTGTCTTCTGCTGGCCTGCTGTGAGGTACACTGTTGATCAATCAGGATCCCAGATAATCCCTCCAGGCCTGACAAGTTTGTTCAACTGTGCAAGCCTCAGTCTTCATAGCCTTTGACCATTATCCTCTTCCAGATTGTCAGAATGTTCTGCTGATTAGCACCAGCCCTGATCCTTTCCCAGGATCACAGCTCCACACCGCTTGATTAAAGTCCCTGGGTTTCCATCAGTCCTGCTAGGTTATCTCGAAGCGTGACTGCTCTGCCTCTCCTCAGAACCTCTTGCTGTGCAGCCTCCTTCTCCAGTTAGTTCACAACTGGTTCTTCCAGGTCACAGACCCCAATTTCCTGCTGCCTTTTTCATATATTCTCAGGTCATCCTTCTCGGGGGGTGGTTCATAGAAACGTAGAACTTGATGGCAGATAAGGACCACCTGGCCCACCTAGTCTGCCCATTTCCCTACCTACTGGATAAGCTCCAAATCCTATTTGATCTGTGGGCTACTCCTCCTTCCTACCACTAGTTTTGCCTTCTGCCTGTCCCATGCATTCTTGAATTCAACTGTTTTTGCCCCACAATCTCCTCTGGGAGGCTGTTACATGCATCCGCCACCCCTTCTGTGAAAAAATACTTCCTCACGTTGCCCCTGAGTTGTCCCCCCTCCAGCCTCATATTGTGACCCCTTGTTCTTGCACATCTCCTTTTCTGAAAGATACTGCCCTCTTAAACTCTGTTAATCCCCTTGAGGTATTTGAATGCCTCTGTCATATCCCCCTTCTTCTCCTGTCCTCCAGAGTATACATATTGAGTTCTCTCAATCTCTCCTCATATGGTTTCTGGTGTAGCCCCTGTACCATTTTTGTTGCTCATTTCTGGACTGCCTCCACCCAGTCAATGTCCTTTCAGAGATTAGGTCTCCAGAACTGCATGCAGTACTCTAGATGAGGCCTCACCAACTGTCTGTACAGCAGCATCGCCACCTCCAGTTTTCTACTAGTGATACCACTCCCTATGCACCCCAGCATTCCACCAGCTTTCCTCACTGCCTTCTCACATTGTTTGTCTACTTTTAGATGATCTGTTATGATTACCCCAAGTCCCTTTCCATTTTGGTTCTTGTTAGTACCCCCCATTGTGTATTCCCCGGATTTTTGTTCCCCAAGTGCATGATTTTTCACTTCTTGGCATTGAATTGAGCTGTTACACTCTTGTCCACTCTTCCAACTTGCCTAAGTCTCTCCTGATTTGCCCCCCGGAGTGTCAAGCCTATTGCAGATCTTGGTGTTATCTGCACATAAGCATACTTTTCCTTTAATTCCATCTGTAATGTCACTTATAAAGACATTAAAGAGGACCAGCCCCAACACTGAACCCTGTGGCACCCCACATTCACCCCCCCTTTCTTCAGATTGAACTCCATTTACCACCACCCTCTGAGTCCTGTTGCTATGCCAATTTCTTACTCAGTTTACCACCTTGGGACCTACTCCCAGATTGCCCAACTTGTTTACAAACCTCTTGTGTGGGACTGTGTTAAATACCTTGATAAAATCTAGATAGACCATGTCCACTACCCCTCCCTGATCAACTACCCTTGTCTCCCAGGCAAAGAAATCTATCAGATTCATTTGATACAACCTTCCTGTTGTGAATCCATGTTGCCTTGAGTCCTGTGCTCTGCTGGCTTCTAGATATTCAATAAGAAAAAATTACTCACCTTAGTAATGTTGTTTCTTCTAATGAAGTCTTGCCGTATTCTGACAATAGCAGTGAGTCCCAGCCTTTGAACTGCCTCGGAGATGAAAGAGTTAACTTTCCATGCCAGGCATGGAACACTGAGCTCGAGCTCGGTTGAGACTCTGTCTGTTGCTGTTTGAACTCAAACCATCAGATCTTTACGAGCTAAACTCACTGAGGTCCTTTGTGGAAGCTGTAAACCTACACTAGCCAACTGGCTACTAACATGATAACAAATTTTTTGGTCTCAAAACAAAGACTCAAGTCAGGACACCCAAAAAATGAAATAACACAACACCCACTCACCCAAGAAAGGGTGATAACAAAAAAGGTGGGGCACTTCTTGAGTGCCAACACTGCCACTGCCCACCCACATCCCCAAAACAGAGGTTCTGAGAGGGGAAGGCGGGAGGAGGTCAGAATACAGCAAGACTCCATTAGAAGAAACAACATTACTAAGGTGAGTAATTTTTTCTTCAAACAGCATGAAGTCTTGCTGTATTCTGACAATAGCAGACTACCAAGCAGTACCTCCATGGAGGAGGACAGAACCTACTTAGAATAGGCTCTGAAGCACAGCTGTGCAAGCCGAGCATCACTCCTAGCCTGGATATCCAGGGGTAATGCTTGTAAAGTATGAACTGTTTTCCAGGTAGCTGCTTGACATATCTCTAATATAGGAATATCCCTGGCAGCAGCCAGGGAAGCAGCTATACCTCTGGTAGAGTGAGCCCTCAGGCCTGAGGGTGGAACCTTACCTAATTTTTCATAGCAAAATTGGATGCAAGAGACAATCCACCTGGCAATGGATCTTTTAGTGGCAGGTTTTCCTTTACCAACCTCACCATAAGTGAGGAACAGTTGGAGGGAGTCAAACCTATGACCCTTGGTACGTTCTATATAGTAGCTAAGGGCTCTTTTCACATCTAGACTGTGAAGCCTCCTCTCACCAGGGGAGGAATGGTCAGTGAAGTAGACAGGAAGAGACATAGACTGGTTAAGGTGGAAGCCTGAAACCACCTTAGGAAAAAACTTCCTGTTAGTCCTGAGGACCACCTTATCCCTATGGAAGGAAATAAAGTCAGGCTCCACTGACAAGGCTTGTAGCTCACTTATGCGCCTGGCAGAAGTGATGGCCACCAGAAACACAGTTTTCCAAGTCAAGTACTTAAGCTCTGCTGAGGACAAAGGCTCAAAAGGGGGTTGCATAAACTGAGCAATGCAAACATTAAGATCCCAAGCAGGGGCAGGATCCCTGAATGGAGGATTGGTATGAAGCAATCCTTTGAAAAACTTGGAGAAAACAGGGTGAACTGAAAGAGAAGAGGGCTTTCCTGCTGAAATGAAAGCAGAAACAGCTGCCAGATAGTGTAGCTGGTCTGAGTCCCAAGCTATTCAGATGGACCATATAGTCAAGGACTGTGGGCAGATCAGCAGACTCTGGGGAAATATGCTTCCCAGAGCACCATATGGAAAATCTTTTCCACTTGGAATTATAAGTAGTTCTGGTGGAAGGCTTCCTAGAAGCCTTTAGAATATCCATAACACCTTGGGAGAGGTGTAAATCAGCAAACTCTAACTCTTCAAGAGCCAGGCCTTGAGATTGAGAGATTTGAGATTCGGGTACCAAACCCTCCCCTGAGCACAGGTCAACAGGTTGTAATTCCTGGGAAGAGCCAGGGGAAGATTGACTGTTAAGGACAATAGAAGAGGATACCAGGGCTGTCTGGCCCAGTCCGGAGCAATCAGGATCACTTTGCAGGGTTGAGACCTGATTTTGACTAGCACTTTGAACAGGAGAGGGAAGGGGGAGAAAGCATACAGGAACTTCCCTTCCCAACTGAGAACTAAGGCATCCAGGGGGACTGATCCCAACACTGGGGGCTTGCAGAAAAGAGGGAAGTTGGTGATTATCTGGGGCTGCAAAAGATCTATCTGTGGGTGCCCCATCTGGAGAATATCACCTCAAGACCAGGGGATCCAGTGACCATTCGTGATGGCCCTGAGATATCCTGCTGAGAGCATCTGCCAGGACATTGTCATTGCCTGGGAGGTGTACTGCTGTGAGGGAGGTGTTCAGGGAATAAGCCAGAGACCACAACTTCATTGATTCTGTGCACAAGGCTGTAGACCGAGTGCCTCCTTGCTTGTTGCTGTACCACGTTATGGTGGTATTGTCTGTTCTGATCTGAATAACTTTGTTCTGAACAGACTTGGAAAAAACTTGAAGTGCTAGAAATACTGCTCTGAGTTCCAACAGATTGATGTGAAGCAGAGATTCCTGAGGGGACCACAACCCCTGGGTGGTCAGGTCGCCCAAGTGAGCCTCCCACCCCAAGAGGGAGGCATCTGTAGTAAGGATGAGACTGAGTGACAAAGGGAACTCCTTGTCTCAGATTTTTCTGATCCTGCCACCACTGCAAGGCCTGGATCAAGGTTCGAGTCACTGGGATCAGTTTGGTCAGAGGGTCCTTTTTCTGAGACCAAAAGGCTCTCAAATGGAACTGAATGTCCCTCATCTGAAATCTTGCTCCTTGCACCACTGCTGTAGAAGCAGCCATGTGCCCCAGGAGCTGCAGAAAATGCCTTGCTGGTCAAGACACCTGTAGGGTGAATGAGGAGGCCAGAGTGATAAGGGTCCTTGCCCTGCCCAGGGGAAGGAAGGCTCTGGCCCTTTCCATATCTAGCTCTGCACCTATGAAGATGAGGAGCTGAACAAGCTCTAGAACTGACTTTGAAAGATTCAGAAGGAAACCCAGAGAGGTGAGCAGTTGCTGAGTTATCTGTAGGTGTAACTTGACTTGGTCTGGGGACTGGCCTACTATGAGCCAGTCGTCTAGGTATGGGAAGATGGCAATCCTTTGCCTTCTTAGAGAAGCAACTACTACTGCCATGCATTTTGTGAACACCCTTGGAGCAGAGATTAGACTGAAGGGCATTGCTCTGAACTGGTAATGGCCTGAGGGCAGCTCAAACCTGAGGAACTTTCGATGGGAGCTTCTGATGAGAATATGGAAGTAGGCATCCTTGAGGTCCAGGGAAACTAGCCAGTCCCCTGGCCTTAGAGAGGGTAGAATTATTCCCAGAGTCACCATTTTGAATTTTGCCTTTAAAAGGTGCTTGTTTAAATATCTGAGATACAGGATGGGCCGCCATTCTCCTGTCTTTTTTGGGGTAAGGAAGTACCTGGAGTACAATCCTTTGCCCTGGTATAGGGGTGGAACCCATTCCACAGCTCTGAAAGCCAGGAGGGAAGAGACCTCTGCCTCTAGGGCAAGTGCCTCTGAGGGATTTGCAGGTGGAAAGGATCTGGTTCTCAGCTTTGGAAATTTTTTGAAGCTGAGAACCAGTCCGTGGCTTACTACTTCCAGGACCCACTTGTCTGATGTTAGAGACTTCCAGTCCTGGACAAAGTAAGCCAGCCTGCCCCCTACAGGTGGTGGAGAATCGGCCCTGGTAAACCCATCAGGGTGCCTGTTTGGCAGGGGGTTTTGGCTGAGGGGTGGAAGCAGGTCTGCTTGTACCCCTTCTGCCTCTCCCTCTAAAGAACCCCCTCTGAGCATAGGCAGAAGAGGAGGCCTGGGCTTGGTAGAAAGGCCTATGAAAAGGCCTGCCCCTACCCCTGGGATGCTGCCTTTGAGGAGTGGCCTGCCTTTCCTTGGCCTGGGCACTCCTATAGGTGGTCCTATATTCGTCCATTTTCTTCATGTAATTCTCTGTTTGCTCCCCAAACAGAGAATTACCCACAACAGGAAAATCTATGGCCTTAGTCTGGGTATCCTGTGACAGGCTAGTACATCTGAGCCAAGCCATTCTACAAAGTGCCACAGATGTAGCCATGACTCTAGATGACACATCATTGGAGTCCACTGCAGCATGGAATTGCACCTTGGATGCCTCAATACCATCAGCAGCCACCTGCTCCAGCTCCTTGGCAAGCTGGCCAGGGACCTGTTTTGCTAAAGCCATGACAGTGTCCCATCTGGATTTCTGATACCTAGCAGTATAGGCCATATAGTTGGCCTGTCTGAGTCCCAAGGATGCAGCCATATACTGTTTCTTTGCCATGGCATCAATCCTCCTGGAGTCCTTGTCTAGGGTGTGAAGCCAAGGGAATATTTGCCTTATCACAGGCTGCAGCCTGCACTACCCCAACATGGCTGCATTGTTGTGTAAGGAACTCCGTATCTGAGCCTGACAATGTATACCTCTTGTCCATTCTTTTATCCACAGGAGGTATGGTATTAGGAGTCTTTAAAATCTTAAATGTCTGTTTCCCAAAAGATTTGTGTAAGGGAATAGGCAGCCTCCTAGACTCTGGGATAGCCATCATTTCCACATAGTCAGGCTCCTCCTGGTCATCCACAGCTTCTTCCATAGGAAGCTGGAGGGTTTCAGCCACTTTTTATAAAACATGAAATGGAGGGGACTCAGAAAGCTCTAGGAGGAGACACTCCTGAAGGTCTGTCTGGGGAGATGTCCGGTCAATAGGCACATCCAGACTTTCAAACCATATCTACTTTCCTCATACTCCTCTTCCTCCTCCTCCGTTCATAAAATTCCTCTAAATCATAATCTTGAACCGTGGAACCGGCCAACCAGCGCCCCCTACGGTGCCTGTTCGTCGGAACCGGGAAAGCGACTGCACAATTTTTATCGCTTTGACTATTTCTTCAGCGGTTGGAGAAGAAAGTTTTGGATCCACACCAGCTGATTTTTCCTTTCTTGTTCTCTTAGCTGGAACCGACTCCTCAGAATCGGCTCTCCTTTTGCCCGAAGAAGTCTCGCCCTGGTCAGAGGGCACTCCTTCTGGTTCGGTTTGAACCGAACCGGGCTGGCCATCCGGTTCAGCAGACTTTTTGGCCTCCCTTTCCATGAACCTACCAACTCTTTTTTCTAGGGTAGCTGCCGGAAAATTCTTACAAATCTGGCAGTCTGCATTGAGGTGGTCAAACCCCAGACAATAAACACAGGTGGTGTGGGGGTCAGCCTTAGCAAAGACTTCCCCACACACACTGCAGTGTTGAAACCCAGTGGGCCCGTTTTTTCTTTTGGGTTTCTCAGACATTGTGCCAGTCCTAACCAAACTTACCCTTTTAATGGCAATCTGCCAGGCAGGACCCTCTTATCGGTTCCTGACCGTGTCACGGGTCGTGGAAAAAAACGTAATAAAATCCGTCTTTTTTAGAACTGATAAGAACCGGTAACCACACTCTAAAAGTTCAGATAAATATTTTTTAACAACTTGATCAGTTCAAACCGAACCGATTAACCATTTACAAGTACCACACAGAATAGAAAATAATAATAAACCTATCTAGTACTCACAATACCACAGACAGAGACTGAACCGTCAGGTTACGGTTTAAATTTGGTCGAAAACCGAGAAAAGCGATACTTTAACCGACAAATTGAACCGAGCAGAAGGAGAAATCTCCAGAGCGACTGTTCAGTGAGGCGGAGTAAAGAATCTGATGGTTTGAGTTCAAACAGCAACAGACAGAGTCTCAACCGAGCTCGAGCTCAGCATTCCATGCCTGGCATGGAAAGTTAACTCTTTCATCTCCGGGGCAGTTCGAAGGTTGGGACTCACTGCTATTGTCAGAATACAGCAAGACTTCATGTTGTTTGAATCCTTTCCTTTAACAACAATTCCATCATCTTTCCCACCACTTAGGTCAAAGTGACCAGTCTATAGTTATCTGCTTCTACCTTGCTCCCTCTCTTGTGAAGGGGTATCACGTTCGCCCTCCTCCAGTCATCTGGTACTACTCCCTCCTCCAGCAATTTGCTGAATAGGACTGTCAGTGGTGACAGTATCACCTCTCTGAGCTCTTTCAGTTTTCTGGGATGTATTCTGTCCTGCCCCATTCCATTATCCACCTTCCATTTCAAGAGTTCCTTTAGGACTCTCTCCTCTGTGAATGGACTGGTGTCCACCCCTCTTTCCTTGTGTGAGTCTACTTGCTAATATCAAGTCCATCTCCCTTCCCTTCTTTTGTGAATACTGAGCAAAAGTATTTGTTCAGTATCTCAGTCTTTTCCAGGTCCCCCTTCTCCCACTCTCCCTCTCCTTTACTAAGCCTCACTATCCCTCCCTTGGCCTTTCTTCTTTCCCTTATGTACCTGAAGAAGGTTTTGTCCCCCTCCTTTACTGTCTGGGCTATTCTTTCCTCTGTTTTTGCCTTTGTACTTCTAACTGCTTTACCGACCTCCCTCTGCTTTGCCTGATACGGTTCCTTGTGTTCTTTCCTTTGCATTTCCTTGTTTTTTCCTGAATGATAGTATCCAGCACTGTCAAGAATACCTCTGGCCAAAGCCCATACAAAGGACAGTACTTGACCAATTCCATGGGGGGTGGACTACAAGAGGGGGGCCCTAAAAGAGAACCTGATGGTGCAATGATCCAACTGTAGTGCCCCAGAGCTGAGGGCCTACAGAAACATTTCAGGACCCCCGAGGACACTCAATTGGAGTACAGTGCGTGCTTGGGGCAGGGCCCAGAAGGGAGCTTGGGGGAGCAGTGTATGACAGTAAAGTTTTCAGCAGTTAGAAACCCCCCCAAGAAAAGTAGCCAGCATGTTCCCTAGCAGCTTCCCAGTATACCCAGTTAGGTGTCCCTAGCAAACTCCTGGTAGCAGTAAAGGGTGCCAGGGAAAGGGAGAGTGGAACATTGATAGGGTCCAGCACACATACAGTAAACTGCTGTTTACAGTTTGAATCTTTTTCTTTTTTTTTTCTCTCCCCTTTCTATCTGGCAGTTCCCCCCCCCCCAAACATTACATGAGCTAGTGCCAGTGCCAACAGTTTGAATGTCCAGCTCATACTGGACTGTGGGTTGCCCCCACTTTGTCAGGGAATCAGATACCTGAACATTGGAGGACTTTAAAAGGTCCAGCATGGCAGGAGCCAGGGGAGTCAAGTCCAGTCCATGGCCATTAACAGGAGTGGCCAGAAGGAGGTCCGGGAGCACTCTCAGGTGCTGAGGGGCAAGCCAGAGAAAGAAGGATCAGAAAGGGTGCAGGTGACCCTGAGAGAAAAGAGGAAGGGGTTACCTGACCCAGCAGTCCTTGTCTCTGAGACCTTCCTGTGTGGTGGTCTCCTGGGGTGCCATCAGTCCAGTGGTCACCCCCAAGAAGCTGCAGCAGTGTCAGCAGCCACATTGTGTGGGCTCAGTACAGCTCATTTGTGTTTTTTCTTTTATTAAAAAAAAGGATAAGTCGGTCCCTCATCGGCAGTGTCAGTAGGCCATGGCGGTGAATGGGAAGAGCAGAAAATGTGAGCAGCGCCAGATTGAGACTGTGGTGATCATTCGAAGAGGTGTCAGATGGAGCAGCAAGTCCAGCCTCCCAGACCACCCACAGAGCCCTCCCAAACTGCCCACAGCCAGCAGCAGAACCAGCCTATCAGCCTGGCTCCCTCTCAGCAGTACTTCACCTCAGGTGATGTAGGATGCAGGACGTTGTACAAGGCAGTAAGCAGGAGGGAGCAAAGTGTTGTTTTAACTGTGACCACCTTTTTAAGAAGTTATTTTGCACACTCTATTAAAAACAAGCACTTTATGGAGAAGAGTCCTCGTGTGGTGAGTCATTATCAGTATTTAACTTTGAGACTTTGATCCCAGAAGACTGTTTGATCACCGTGGCTGCCTTGGCACTGTTGCAGGTCTCTTTTACCGACTACCTAAGTGTTCAACTGACCACAGCACTGCTGTCCTTGGTGCAGTTGCAGCTCTGCTTTCTTGACTATCATCCAAAGCCCAGCTTCTCCTTTCCTACAGAAGTTCCTCTTGTCCCAATGGCCCAAAGGAGGATTTGTGCCAAAGAATCTGTTTCAAGTTCCATGTCTTCTGTTCTTCACATCCTGGCAGCCCAAGGGAGGGTTTGTGCCGAAGAATCTGTTTCCAGCTCCATGTCTTCTGTTCTGCGTGTACTGGCAGCCAAAAGAAGGGGTTGTGTCAAAGAATCTGTTTCAAGTTTTATATCTTCTGTTCTTCTCATTCCAGCAGTCCAAAGAAGGGTTTGTGCCAAAGAGTCTTTCTCCAATTGCAACCTTGTTTTCTCTTGTCCCAGCAGCCCGAGAGGGGCACTTTTGCTGATGAACCTATAGCCTGTTCACAAAAACTCTCTTAAGTCCTGGTGGCCTAACTGAGGCTCCTCACCCAAGTATTAGTTTCCCTGTTGCAACCAGTGCTCCCTTATTTGTCCAGTTGCCCCGCTCAGATCTCAGTTCTTTACTAAGTTCCTCTTAACATCCTGACATAGTCTTTAAAGTGATTTGATCTCTGTTCTGAATTAATGCACTGAAAGTAGCAAGTGTTTACATGTAAAACCATAGGCTAACACTGGTTGACCAGGAAGTAACAGTACCGTTGGTAATTGCAGCTGCAGTAGAGTAACAGTAGTTAAAGCGGGTCAAAGTGCACCTTTTAGCTTTATTTATTGATTATTTACTGATCTATTTAATGCATAGATATTTATTGCCTTGCATATCCGTATTGTTTTTGAATAGCTTCCTCTGAGACCATTGTCATCTATACTGATGAATAAAGCCTTTGCTTCATTGGACTTCTGAGTATGACTCCTGCCTCTCCTTGCTGGGTGCCTCCATCCACCCACCTAGGAACCTACAGTGTCCTCTCACCACAACACAATGTATTGAAGTAAGCAGTACAGTGGTGCCTTTTCAGATGAAATGGTACTGCACAGTGTCAGCCATGTTTTGGAATATCGGACTTTTCAAAAGTAAAACACTGTAAGTCAAAACACAGAAAAAAATGTTTTTGCTCTATGAAAAGCCTAATCGGGGGATGAAGCTTTGGGGGGTTGGGAACTTCCAATAATGTCAGCTTTCCTTTAAGGTGCTTGGATCAGGAAGACTGGGAGAGGGTATAGCAGCCTACCGGTAACTTATGGCAACCCCAAGTGCAGCATGGCCAGGGTGTCCCATTGCATACCCAAAGCAAGCAAGTTTTCAGTGGCAGGGCTTAGGAAGGCAACCATTCAGTCCCATCAATTTTCTCACAGGGTCCAATGTGGCATATAAACAAGAAACTCAGACACAAGAACCCCACAGAGCAGCTAATACAAATGTAGACCCAGGGATAACAGAACAGATTGCAGCCCTGCCAAGCAAGATACCAGAAGTTGGTCGTGAGATGTGGAACCTCAAAGAGAATTAGAGGAGAGAACCACCTGGCCATTGGAGGGAAAGATGGAGGGAGTATGTGGCCCAGCTCAACACCTGAGAGGAAGAAATGGAAGATGCCCCACAGACCAATCTGATTCACAGGGGAGGCTGATATGCCAGAGTTGTGGCATCAGTGGCCACATACGAACATACGAATTTGCCAGCAGAAATAGGTCACTTGGTCTATCAAGTCTGCTCGAGTGTGCAGCTAGCACCCTCACCTTGCAGCTGCCCTGCCCTCCTCCCCTTCCCAATTACTCACCCCCTCTCACCTTGTCCCATCCCCTTTTGAAACTATCCACTGTTTTACAGGCTACCGTCTCCTCCGATAGAGCATTCCATTCTGCCACAACGCTCTCCGTGAAAAAGTGTCTCCTCATTTCTGCCCTAAATCATCCCCCCTCCAATCTAAGACTGTGCCCTCTCATGTTACTCCTCCTCCTCCTCAGTCTGAGTATCCCTTCAGTGCATGTCTTGTTAATCCCCTTCATGTACTTAAAGGTCTCAATCATATCCCCCCGGTCCTTCTCTCCTCCAAGGAGTACATGCTCAACCCTCTCAGCCTCTCCTTGTATGGTCTGTCCTCCAATCCCTGGATCATCCTTGTTGCCCTGCATTGCACCACTTCCAGTAATTTCACATCCTTCTTCAGATATGGGTGCCAGAATTGCACACAGTACTCCAGGTGCAGCCTGACCAGTGCCCTGTAGAGAGGCAGGATCACCTCCCTGCTCCTGGATGAGATCTCTCTCGCGATACAACCCAACATCCTGTTGGCTTTTGTTGCCACCCTCCTACACTGCTTTGTATTGTTAGTCTTCCCCATTACTACCACCTCTAGATCCTTCTCCTCCTTGGTGGACCCTAGCTGTACCCATCCCAGCTGGTAACACCTCCCTGTGTTCTTTGCTCCAAAGTGCAGGACTTTGCACTTTTTTGCATTGAACCCCAACTGCCATGTTTCCGACCACTCCACCAGTTTGGTCAGGTCATCCTGCAGGCCCTGCCATTTTGCTATATCATCCACCACCACCCCCAATTTGGTATATTCAGTGAATAGTCTGGTCTTATTCCTGATGCCATACAAGATGTCCACTATGAATATTCAAAAACAGCACTGGTCCCAGTACTGATCCCTGTGGCACCCCACTCATCACAGCCCTTGGAGATGAGAGTCCCCACCACCACCACTACCCTCTGCTGTCTCCACTGCAGCCAATTCTTAATCCATTTAACCATCTTAGTCCCCCCCCGCCCCCACATATCTCAACTTCCCTCCCAACCTCCCATGTGGCACCGAATCGAAGGCCTTACTGAAGTCCAAGTATATGACATCCACCGCATGGCACTTGTCCAATTCCCTTGTGACCCAGTTGTAATACTCAACTAAGTTCATCTGGCAGGATATTCTGGAGACAAACCCATGCTGGTGACTGTCCTGGAGCTCATTGTCTTCCATAAAGGTCACCAGCCTTTCCTTAAGTATTGTCTCCATCAGCTGCCCCATGATGGAAGTTAAGCTTACCAGCCTATAATTACCCAGCTCATCCTTTGGTCCACTTTTATGGATGGGTACCAAGTGGGCCATCCTCCAGTCATGCGGTACGCACCCTGTGTCCAGGGAGGTATTGGATAATTCCACCAGCTTCCCAGCCAGGATCTTGGCCATTTCCTTTAACACCCTGGGGTGTATGCCATCTGGTCCTTGTGCCTTATCCACCCTCAGAGCCCTTAACCCCGCCAACATCCTACCCCCAGTGATCACCCCATCTGTTACCCCCTCCCCCCTTGCCTACCCTGCCCACCACCTGTGGCAGCTGTCCTCCTTTCTCCCTCATGAATACAGAACGGAAGTACTCATTCAGTACTCCTGCCTGATCCACCCCTTTCTCTGCCCACCCCTGTCCTTCCTTATCCTCACTATCTGGTCCTTGCAGCTCCTTCTCTCCCATATGTATCTCAAGAAGTCCTTTTTCCCATCCCTGATGCCCTGTGCCAGCCTTAATTCCCTGGAGGCCTTAGCTCGGACTCCCCTGGTAACTTCCTTGGACCTCTTTACATACTCCTCCCTATCCTCACCCTTCCCAGATTTCTTGTATTTCTTGAACACTGCTTTTTCAGCCCTCGTCATTTCTAAGACCCCTCTACTTAACCAGCTTATTTTTTTAGCCTTTCCTTTTTTGCTCTGCATTCTGGTATGTCTCAGTAGCCTCCAATATCCCCAATTTGATTTTTTCCCATTTCTGATTCACATCCCAGTGTGGCTGTATTCCTTCCAGTTGCCCCCTTAAGATTTCACCCATCCTACCAAAGTCAGCCTGTCTGAAGTCCACCACCCTGGTCCCTGTACCCACTGCTTCTCTGCTCATATTAAGTGTGAACCACACTGAGTGGTAGTCACTCCCAGCCAGTGGGTCCTCCACCCCTACCTCCCTCACAGCCTCCCCACTGGCCAGAACTAGATCCAGTGTATTCCCCAACCTAGTCATCTCAGTGACCATCTGTGCCAGGAAACAGTCCTGGAAGGCATCCAGGAATATTTGCTCCCTAGCACTCGAGGTGGCTGGGGTACCCCAATCCACTCCTGGTAGCTTGAAGTCCCCCACGATCACTATATTACCTTTTCCACACACCTTCCTAATTTGCTCTGCTAGCTCCCTGTCCAGGTCTTCCCCTTGAGTTGGTGGCCTGTATACCACCCCCATCCTGAGAATCCTATTCCTCATGTCCTGGAATTGCATCCACAATGCCTCTGTCCTACCCTCCCCTCCCTCTTCCCTTGCACACTTTATCCCTTCCCTTACATACATCACTACCCCTCCCCTTTCCCTTTTCCCCATCCCTCCTGTATATCATATACCCTGGGACCATCAGGTCCAAGTCCTGGTATTGGCTGGCCCATGTTTCTGTGATGGCAGCTATGTCCACCATCCTCTCTGCCAACAGAGCCTGTAGTTCTGTAGTTTTGTTCCCAAGACTCTTTGCATTCAAGGAGACAACCCTCCAAGATGTTCCCTTATACTTCTTACCCAATTTCCCACCCTTCACAGCCCTGTCTTTCAATCCCTACCTGCTTCCAACACAGTTTGTATGTGGGGGTAGTCTCTTTCCTCGTGCCTGATCTGAGAGTCCACCCTGCCCTGCACATTTGCATCCTTATCTGTACCCTCAACTCCAACCCCAGCCACCTCCCCAGTCCTGCCCCTTCCCCTAACACTCGCTGTACCAGACTTTTCCCCTTTCCCACCCGGAGCTCCCTCATCCTCAATGCCATCCCTACCCTTCACTCATCACTCCCCTTCATCCCCCCCATACTGTAAACTCCACGTCCACCCCCACAGCCGGACCCTTTTTTCCCTTAACTGGTATCTGCTCCCCCTCCCTCAGAGCTGTGCCTCCTGGGAGACACATAACCTCCCTCTCCCTCCTGATGCCTGATCCTATTTCCATACCTCGAACTATTGAGTCCCTCATTAGGAGAAGATTCCTTCTCCCCTGGCATACTCTGGCCCTGTCCATGTGCCCCCCCTCCTGGTTAGTCTGTCATTCACCACTGGTCACAACCTTGAGTTCCCTTTCAGGGCTATTGCTCTCCTTGAGAACATCATATTTGTTCATTAGTTATACCGGGTGATGGGGTGCTTGAACTCTACCTTCCTCAACCTCCTTGAGCCCACCGTAGTCCATCCAGGCCTCTGACTGAGTACCCTCTGTGGCAGTGGCTGGTGGTATGGTGGTCCCTGGGTGGGGGCAAAGGTCCCCAGCACTCCTGCCAACTGGACTCGAAGCCTGGCAACCTCCCCCCCCTCAGCCCAGAGAGGTGCCTACAAATGAGGCAGCACTGCAGTTCCCAGAAAGTTCTTCTTGACACTGCTGTTCCACACCCACTGCACTGCACCACTTCTTGTACATACTCTGTCAAATGTATTCTAGTCCTAATAGAGTGAAATTGACAAAATCATGCAGTTTAAATGTACAAATGTCCACTTACATGATATAATCAGCAGCTCCTCCTCCTTTTGATTTTATTTCCTCTTTAGCTATCAGCCCACTCCTGGGCAAAGCCTATAAGTTCCTCCCAACTAACTATTTAATAATGTGTTTAGATGGCACTGGGTGGGAGGGCAAAAATCTCAGAGGCAAAATGCCTCCTAGACAGATTCAGACTCACACTTATACCTCTCCCAGCAGCAAGCAGAATGAACAGACAAAATGCCCCTTTGAACAGTTAAAGAGAGATTCAAACTAGCAACTCCTACTTGATTGGCTTCTCTGTTTCTGGGCAAAAAATCCCCTGCCCCAGCAGCCAGTAACAGTTAAGCAGTTAAAGAAATATTCAAGCTAATCCTGCTCCAGACAAGCCAGCAACAGTTAAAGAGTTAAAGAAAGATTCAGGCTAATCCTCCATCAGGCAACATGCCTCCTGGACAGTTGAAGAAAGATTCAAACTCACAAAAAATCTCAGAGATAAAAACAATCTCAGAGACAAAATGTCTCCTGGACAGATTCAAACTCACACTCATACCTCTCCTAGCAGCAAGCAGAATAAACAGACAAAATGCCTTTTTGAACAGTTAAAGAGAGAGATTCAGACTGGCAACTCCTACTTGATTGGCTCCTCTGTTTCTGAGCAAAGAATTCACTCCCCCAGCAGCCAGCAACAGTTAAACAGTTAAAGAAAGATTCAAGCTAATCCTCCTCCAGACAAGCCAGCAACAGTCAAATATTTAAACAAAAATTCAAGCTAATCCTCCACCAGACAAAATGCCTCCGGTCAGTTGAGAAAGATTCAAACTCACAAACAATCTCAGAATCAAAATGTCTCCTGGACAGATTCAAACTCACACTCCTACCTCTCTCAACAGCAAGCAGAATGAACAGATAAAATGTCTCTTTGAACAGTTAAAGAGAGATTCAAACTAGCAACTCCTACTTGATTGGCTCCTCTGTTTCTGGTCAAAGAATCCCCTCCCCCAGCAGACAGCAATAGTTGAACAGTTAAAGAAGGATTCAAGCTAATCCTCATCCAGATAAGCCAGCAACAGTTAAAGGGAAACTGTGCAAAACAGTGCTGGCAATTACCAGGGTTGCAAAAATGCCCGATTAACATAACCTAGATAGTTTGCCATGACTGCAGCTAAACTTTGATGAGTTATTTCTTGTTTGTATGGTGGTCCTGGATGCGCCATTTTAAAAGTGCCACAGCATCAGAAGACAGAGTGTGACCTTGGTACCTCCCGGATCATCCTGTCCTGTGCTGGAATGCTCGTTCATGATGAGCGAGGCATATTTACACGGAGTAAAAACAAACAGTGTCCCATGCAGAGATCTTTGAACTGTACCTCTAGAGGCAATTCTGGTTGAAAATGGAGCAGTGTAAGGTAGTTAAATTCATTACTAAAGTTCCAGCTCCGAGTTTGGGCATGCACAATAGTGTCTAAGCTCCAAGTTTGGACCCGAACACAAAGCTGGAACTTTAATAACAAATTTAACCATCTTACACTGCTCCATTTTCAATGGGAATTACTTCTAGAGGTACAGTTCAAAGACCTCTACGTGGGACACTGTTTATTTTTAATCCATGTAAATGTGCCTTGCTCATCATAGAAACATAGAAACATAGACTTTGACAGCAGATAAGGACCGCTAGGCCCATCTAGTCTGCCCATTTCCCTACCTACAGGATAGGCCGCAGATCCTAGTTAACCAACAGCCTATTTCTTCCTACCCCCCCACAAGAATTGCCTTATGTCTGTCCCATGCATTCTTGAATTCTCCCACAGTTTTAGACCCCACAACCTCCTCAGGAAGGCTGTTCCATGCATCCACTACCCTCTCTGTGAAAGAATACTTCCTCACATTGCCCCTGAACCGCCCTCCTTCTATCTTTAAATTGTGTCCCCTTGTTCTTGCAAGTCTCTTTTTCTGAAAGATGCTACCCTCTTGGACTTTGTTGATTCCACTGAGGTACTTAAAAGTTTCTATCATGTCCCCCTCTCCCTTTTTTCCTCAAGGGTATACATGTTAAGCTCCTTTAGTCTCTCCTCATACGGCTTCTCTTGCAGACCCTGCACCATTTTAGTTGCCCTCCTCTGGACTGCCTCTATCCTGTCTATGTCCTTGTGGAGATGGGGTCTCCAGAACTGGACACAGTACTCCAGATGGGGTCTCACCAACTGTCTGTACAGAGGGATAACAGCTTCCTGCTTTCTGCTGATGATGCCTCTCCCTATACATCCCAGTATACCCCAGCCCTCCCTACTGCCTTCTCACATTGCTTGCTAACCTTAAGGTCATCTGATATGATTACCCCCAGGTCCCTTTCCTTTTTTGTTGTTGTTACTACCTCCCACCCATTGTATATTCTTCCCCTGGGTTCTTGCTTCCCAGGTGCATTATTTTGCACTTCTTTGCATTGAATCCTAGCTGCCATACTTCTGACCATTCCTCCAACCTTGCCAAGTCCCTTTTCATCCTTTCCACGCCTCCTTGTGTATCAACCCTGTTGCAGATCTTTGTGTCATCTGCAAAAAGGCATACTTTTCCTTCCAGTCCCTCTGCAATGTCACTGATGAAGACATTAAAAAGGACTGGACCCAATACTGAACCCTGCGGTACCCCACTAGTAACCCCCCTTTCTTCAGAGTGGACTCCATTTACAATTACCTTCTGTGTCCTGTTGTCCAGCCAATGTTTTACCCAGGCTACCACCCTGGGTCCCACTCCCAGGCTGTTTAATTTGACTATTAATCTTTTGTGTGGGACTGTGTCAAATGCCTTGCTAAAGTCTAGGTAGGCCATATCCACAGCCCCCTCCTGGTCTACTTCTTTGGTCACCCAGTCAAAGAAATCTATTAGATTGGTCTGGCGTGACCTTCCGCTAGAACCCATGCTGCCTTGGGTCCTGTGCGCCACTGGCCTCTAGGGTACTGGATTATTCTTTCCTTCAGAAGTGACTCCATCACTTTCCCTACCACAGAGGTCAGACTGACAGGTCTGTAGTTTTCTGCCTCTGTCTTGGACCCACTTTTGTGATGGGAATCACATCCGCCTTCCTCCAGTCCTCGGTACCACACCATCCTCCCATGATTTATTAAAAGAGTAGCCAGTGGTTTCACTAGTTCCTCCCTTAATTCTTTTAGAATTCTGGGGTGAATTCCATCAGGACCCATTGCTTTGTCCACCTTCAGTTTTAGGAGTTCTTGCAGAACCCTTTCTTCTGTGAAAGGACTGGGATCGACCCCCTATCAAGAGTGATTCTGTTAATTGGATTAGGCACTTCCCCCTCCTCTTTTGTGAATACTGAGCAGAAATATTCATTCAGTATTCCTGCTTTTTCACTGTCCCCCTCTGCCCACCCACCGTTCATTCTATTTAGCCTCACTATCCCTCCCTTTGTCTTTCTACGCTCGCTGATGTACCTATAAAAGGTTTTATCCCCTTCTTAACTGAGTTGGCTATCTTTTCCTCAGTTTGGGCCTTTGCTATTCTGACTTCCTCCTGCTTCCTTCTGCCTTAACTGGTACAGTTCTCTGTCCTGCTCCTTCTGTGTTTCCTTATACTTCTGGAATGCTATCTTTTTCTTCCTGACTTTCACAGCCACCTCTTTGAGAACCATAGTGGCTTTTTCTTTTTGTTTTGATTTGTTTATTTGCTTCACACAAAGGCTTGTTGCCTCTGTGATGGCAGTTTTGATAATTCCCATTGTTGCTCCACACCTCCTTCTAGCCTGTTTGCTAGTGCTTTCTGAGGCACTCTCCCATCTTGCCAAAGTCAGCCCTCCTAAAGTCCAGCACCTCACTTTGTATGGCTTGACTTGTAGCTGAGTTTAACATGAACCACACTGTTTGATGGTCACTTGTCCCCAGATGGCAACCCACTTCTAGATCTGAGATCCTCTCACTGCCCCGTTTGAGAGTACGAGGTCTAAGATTGTTCCCTCATGAGTGGGTTCTGAAACTAGCTGTCTAATGCCTGCCACCTGTATGGCATCAAGAATGGCACTGCTCTTGGATGTGGCTGCAGCAAATGTGCTCCAGTTAATATCTGGCATATTCAGGTCTCCCATCAACAGTATCTCCCCTTTCTCTGCCATTCTAAGAATGCCTTCTATCATATCCTTGTCCATTCCATTCCTTCCCCCTGACATGGGGGTCTGTACATAACCCCTGTGCAGATTGTGGTGCCCTTCCAGTCTCCAAGGTGACCCACAGTGCCTCCTCTCCTCCTGTTTACTCTTTTGTTCAGTTGCTTTTATCCTTCCTTTACATGAGAGCTACTCCTCCCTCTCTTCTCCCCTGCCTGTCTCTCCTGTAGGTTATGTACCCTGGTATGTTAACATCCCAGTCATGGTTCTCTGTGTACCATGTTTCTGTGACTGCTACGATATCCAGGCATCCCTCTTCCATTAAGGCCATCAGCTCAGGGAGCTTGTTGCCCAGACTACGGGCATTGGTACTCATTACCCTCCATTTCCTGATGGCCTTACTCCCTTTTGCCCCATCTCTGTCCTTCTTGCCTTTGTCACTTTCTCCATTTACCCCTTCCCTTCTCCCTATTGACACCTCTATGTTGGTGTTTGCTGCACTTACTACCGTGATTATTTGGGGGGGCTAGGATTTTCCTGCTCCTTTCCAGTGCCTCCCCCCTTGGCTAGTCTAAAAGTTTCCCAATGAAGCATTTAAACCTATCACCTAGGATCCTGGTTCCCCTCCCGGACAGATGCAGCCCATCATGCCAGTATAGGCTTACATCACTCCAGGTGGACCCCCAGTCCCCAATGAAGCCAAATCCCTGAGCTCCACACCAGTTTTTCAACCACTGATTGAATCCCATGGTGTGGAACACCCTAGCCTCCTATGCCATAGATGGGTAGCACCTCCGAGAAGGTTACCGTCGTGCTACTTGACTAAGGCCCTCCCAATTCCACAAACTCTTCCTGCACTTCTCTAATCCCTTTCTTAGCCAGGTCATTTGTCCCTAGGTGGACAATGACATCCAGCCCTTTCCCTGTCGGTTGCTCCGAAATCCTGAGGATTCGCTTCCTGTCCCTGCAAGCCATGGCGCCAGGCAGGCACCTCCCTCCCTCTCCCCTTCCTCCCCCAGTTCTACCTTCCTAACAATGGAGTCCCCCACCAGGAGTTGTTTCCTTCCCCTGCAGGGTCCCCTGCCACCCTCCTGTGGGTCTCCTTTGTGGAGGTTTCAAGCATCCTCCTTGGTCTCCACTGTGGGTGCCTCCATGGAGGAACCACACTTTGCCAGAATGGCATAGGAATTGTGGAGAGGTACAACAGGAGGGATGCGCCTCTGTTCCACCACCCTCACCCTCCCTGAGCCCACTGTGGTCCAACCGCCCTCTTCTGGCAACCTCTGAGGCAACGGCAGTGGCACTGGTGGTCCCTGGATGGAAGAGGAGGTCCCACAAATCCTGGCCAACTCAGCCTGGAGATGAGCAACCTCCTCTCTCAGCCCAGAGAGGTGCCTGCAGATGAGACAGCACCACATCCTCCAGAACATCTCCCGGAAGACTGCTGCTCCACAGCCACTTAACTGCACCACTCCAATCATGTCTTATTTCTGGCCCCCTAAACTGTTTGCAATCCTTACTCTTTCCTCTGTTTTTTTCTCTCTCTCTCCTTACTTTCTGCCTGTGTGCCCTTTAAGCTCCTGATTGTCCTGTTCTGAGACAAGAATATCCTATATTTCACAGTAGACCACTTACTTGCTCAGAGGCAGACCTCCAGCAGCTAGAGGGGGCCAGAGAGCTACTCTTGCCCTTCTAGGATGGTGGGTCCTTGGTGGTTCTGTGATCACTCACTTCCTGCCCCTAAACAGGAAGTTTCTGTTGTCAGTCAAATCCTGAGCCTATAAAACTAGAACTAGCTTTGGGTGGGGTGGGTGGAGGGGAGGGAAGGAGGGCAATATAGTCCCAGCAGAGAAGTCCAGTCACATGGCAGTCCTTTCTCCTGGTGTCTTCTGCCAAGCTATTAGCAAAAACTTTCTAAGGCAGTCTTTAAATGTAGCTTCCTTCAAGCTAAGCCACTCCCCCTACTTACCAGATCTTTCTACAAGTAATTTAAACCTCACAGCAGTTAAGTCCTTTCAGTCACCTGAGATTTACACCTAGATAACTCTTCAGATACCCATTCAGTTCAGTTAACCCAAACACACACTTTTTTTTTCTTCGTTTTGTATGTTAGTTTTTTTACCCTAAATTAAAGGTCAAATACAAAAGTTCTTCTACTTTAGTCCCAGCAGAGAAGTCCAGTCACACAACAGTCCTTTCCCCTGGTGTCTTCTGCCAAGCTATTAGCAAAAACTTTCTAAGGCAGTCTTTAAATGTAGCTTCCTTCAAGCTAAGCCACTCCCCCTACTTACCAGATCTTTCTACAAGTAATTTAAACCTCACAGCAGTTAAGTCCTTTCAGTCACCTGAGATTTACACCTAGATAACTCTTCAGATACCCATTCAGCTCAGTTAACCCAAACACACACTTTTTTTTTTGTTTTGTATGTTAGTTTTTTTACCCTAAATTAAAGGTCAAATACAAAAGTTCTTCTACTTTAGTCCCAGCAGAGAAGTCCAGTCACACAGCAGTCCTTTCTCCTGGTGTCTTCTGCCAAGCTATCATCATGTACAATACTTCCTCACATTGCCCCTAAGCTGTCCCCCTCTATCTTCAAATTGTGTCCCCTTGTTTTTGCATATCTCTTTTTCTGAAAAATGCTACCCTCTTGGACTTTGTTGATTCCACTGAGGTACTTAAACATTTCTATCATGTCCCCCCCCCCCTTTCCTCAAGGGTATACATATTAAGCTCCTTTATTCTCCCCTCATATGGCTTCTCTTGCAGATCCTGCATCATTTTAGTTGCCCTCCTCTGGATCACCTCCATCCTGTCTATGTTCTTTCAGAGATGGGGTCTCCAGAACTGATGCAGTACTCCAGATGGGGTCTCACCAACTGTCTGTACAGAGGGATAACAACTTCCTGTTTTCTGCTGGTGATGCCTTTCCCTATACATCCCAGTATTCCCCAGCTCTCCCTACTGCCTTCTCACATTGCTTGCCAACCTTAAGGTCATCTGATATGATTACCCCCAGGTCCATTTTCAGTTTTGTTGTTGTTACTACCTCCCCCCCCCCACATTGTGTAATCTTCCCCTGGGTTTTTGTTTCCCAGGTGCATTATTTTGCACTTCTTTGCATTGAATCCAAGTTGCCATACTTCTGACCATTCCTCCAACCTTGCCAAGTCTCTTCTCATCCTTTCCACGCCTCCTTGTGTATCAACCCTGTTGCAGATCTTTGTGTCATCTGCAAAGAGGTATACTTTTCCTTCCAGTCACTCTGCAATGTCACTTATAATAAAGATATTAAAAAGGACTGGACACAGTACTTAACCTTGCAGTACCCCACTAGTAACCCCCCTTTCTTTACAGTGGACTCTGTTTACAATTACCTTCTGTGTCCTGTTGTCCAGCCAATGTTTTACTCAGACTACCACCCTGGGAAACACCCCCAGGCTGGTAATTTGTTAAATGAATCTTTTGTGTGGGACTGTGTCAAATGCCTTGATAAAGTCTAGGTAGACCATGTTCACAACCCCTCCCTGGTCTACTACTTTGGTCACCCAGTCAAATAAATCAATTAGATTTGTCTGACATGACCTTTGCGCTGTGAACCCATGCTGCCTTGGGTCCTCTGCCCCACTGGCCTCTAGGTACTCAACAATTCTTTCCTTCAGAAATGAGCCATCACTATCCTCACACAAACAAGAAATAACTCATCAAAGGCTAGCTTCAGTCATAGTAAACTATATAGGTTATGTTAATCAGGCGTTTTATCAGCCTGGTTATTGCCAGCACTGTTTTGCCCAGTTTTCCTTTAAAGAGTTAAAGAAAGATTAACGCTAATCCTCCACCAGACAAAATGCCTCCTGAACAGTTGAAGGAATATTCAAACTCACAAAAAATCTCAGAGATAAAAATAAATCCCAGAGACAAAATGTTGCTGGACAGATTCAAACTCACACTCCTATCTCTCCCATGGCAAGATGTTGTGAATAAACTCCTTCCACAGCAGTGGCATTAAACAGGGATTCTCCAGGAATGAGGATCGATCCCCAAGGAGCACAAGCCTAGGTCCACCAAGCAAGTTGAAATGATCCTGTTTTATTAGCAAGTGCCCAACCATTCCAATAAAAGTAGATGACATGGAACATATGGAACTCCTTGATACTGGCTCTCAATTAACCACTATGCAAGGATGTTTCCATGAGTATTGGATGCCAAAAAGTCTGAAGCTGCCACCCAATTTCTGCATCAAGCGAATAGCAAGTAATGGGACAAAGGTTCCATACCAGCAGAAGAAGAAGAAGAAGAAGTAGAATCAGCATTTATATAGCACTTTTCATACACAATGTATCCCAAATCACTTTACAAGCGATGCTAGACCAATAGTGAAGTGACTGAATGTGTAGTGGCAGCCATATCGCACATCAACACCCCCCCCCACAGCCTGGACAATTGCATGAACCTGGGCTATCTTGAGCCTGATGTACAGTTGGGAGAGACAACACCTGCACAGCTGCGCAGTTTAATCAGTGGCACTAACAGTGACAATCAGCCACCCATTATCTCAGGGATGAACTTTCTGCAGTATTGCTGTGAGGATCTTGTAAAAGTACTGAGTGATAAAGCCAGGGAACTCTCCCAAGCTGACAAGAATATGTTGCAGCAAACTATTAACTTGCTGCATTGCCACAAAAATTTTGCAAATTTGGACTGTAAGATTGGCAAGATTGGGGTGATAGATGTCAAACTTGTATTCCTGAAACCAGGAGCAGAAATGCCCCTGTGGTGCAAGGCAAAAGTAGGACCCCAAGGCCAAGACTATGTCGTGCTAGTAGAACCACATCAGGATAGGAAAGAGGACCCAGTGATAGTGGCTCAGAGTGTGGCAACAGTGACCAAAGGCTGGATTCCTGTTCATGTCCTGAATTATGGCAATCACTTTGTGCAACAATACCAGAATCAGCCAAGTGCAAAACTTCTAAAGGTGGACTTCCAAGATACAGTGGAATCTTGTGACAAAGCAGATCCACCAGTGTCCTAGCAGAGTGTGATAGGGGTGTTAGCTGCAGCCCTTGAGTAGATTATCAATCAGAGCTGGATGAATGACATTGACCTGGATATGCCCAAGACCTCAGTAGAGCAGAAAAGAGATGTTCTGCAAGTGGTAGAAAAGCACAAAAATGCATTTAGTAGTAGTAAAAATCTTTATTTTTTGGCAGGATCAGTTGACACATACAACATGAGGACGAATCCTATTTACAAGGTGCTCCTGTAATTTTATTAAGAAATCTAGAGTATCTACAATTACACACAAACAAATCTATTGCACTGTACACATTCAACATTAAGAGACAAAAGACAAGTAACAACAGTCACCATACAGTCTGTCATGTGTTGCAAGTATGTATAATCTAATCAAAACATGTATGTCTTGCTGATAATTCTTGTTTTAATGCTGTATTACATTTTTTTTGAACTTCAGTTTGTGTTTTTAGTCGTAGTTTATTCTATTTTTTTTTTTTTTGCAAAATATGTAAAGGTCATTTCTCTGTATCTGGTTTTAGGTACATTAATTAGTTGCACCCTCTTGTTATTGGACAGGCCATTCTGTACAGTATTACAGGTCAGCACCCTCGTATCAGGTAGTGATTTCATCCCATTCCTCCAGCTATGTACCAACCAGTGAAAGACTTGTTATGTGAAATAAAAGAAGTACAAGTCATCAGGGAAAGCCACAGCCCATGGGCTGCACCAATTGTACTCTTCACAAAAAAGGATGACAAGATAACATTCTGTGTTGATTACAGAAATTTGAACAGTATCACACACAAAGACATCTATCTTCTTCTTCCATGAATTGAAGATTCTCTAACTGCTCTTAAGTCTGCTTCTCTCTTCTTGATCCCCAGGTTGACCAAACAGGTTCCAATTGCACCTGAAGACCAGGAAAAGACAACATTCATCACTCCTATGGACCATTTCAAATCACAAGGATGCCTTTTTGCTTTGCAATGCTCCTGGAATGTTTCAAAGACTATTGGAACATTGTATGGAAGCTAGAATTTTAATATCCTACCATCATCTACTCAAAAACCCACCAAGAACATCTGCAGCACCTGGATGAAGTTTTGGACAGTTAACCAAGTATGGTCTTAGAGTCAAGGCCTCAAAATGTCATTTTCTGAAGCCACAAGTGGACTACCTGGGACATATTTTAACTACAAATGGAGTATCCCCTGATCCGAGAAGGTTAAAATCATAAAAGAGTGGCCTGTCCCAGTGACCAATTCAGATGTCCATAAATTCCTAGGTTGTGTGGGGTATTGTTGACAATTTGTAAAGAACTTTGCTAAGCTTGCTTCACCTTTTCATGAACTACTCAGAGTAGTAACAGAAGAGTGCACCCCAAAGAACAGTCCTGTGCAATGGACTGCAGCCCAGCAAGAGGCCTTTCACAAGTTAAAAATGATATTCACAGAAGCACCAGTCCTACCCTACCCAGATTACAAGAAACACTTTCAGGTGTACACAGACACCAACAATTGGGGCCTAGGAGCAGTGTTGGCCCAGGAAGAGACAGTGTTAAATGTGTGATCACTTATGCAAGTCATGGCTTGAGAGGTTCAGAGCACAACGACAAGCAATATAGTTCTTTTATATTGGAGTTTCTGGCACTTGTGTGGGCTGTCACAGAGAAATTTCAAAATTACCTGGCTATAGCTCCATTCAAAGGTCTTTTACAGACAATAACCCATTGGCTCATCTGAATACCACCAGACCTGAAGCCTTAGAACAGAGGTGGGCATTGAGGCTGGTGAACTGTAATTTCACCATTACAGTAAATATAGGTCTGGAAAGTTAAATGCAAATGCTGGTGCCTTTTATAGGTTACCTACTCAGACTGAAGCCGAAACTGACAATACTTCCAGGGAGAATCAGGAGATGTGCCTTTTCTCCAAGAACCCACTGAAATTGTGCATGGCTTTTGTCAAACCAATTCAGAAAACCTTCCTGAACCAGAAGTTGAATTTCCAACCAGTCTAGCAGAACGACGAGACCTGTGACTGCAGATGCAGGATTAGAGTCCCATAGTTCATCAAGTAAAAGGCCTGATAGAGGAAGAACAGAATCTCCCCCCAGAGGTATGAGAAAGGCTTGACTCAGAGCTTGTCAAGTTGCTAAGACATAAAAATCAACTGGCAATCGACTGCCACAAACTGATCCATAAGAGTGGGGATCCAAACACCCACTGTGAAGTAACTAAAATTGTTGCTCCTCTATACAGTGCACAAGTGGTCCTTGGGGGGCTATGACAACCAGTCCGCACATCCTAGAGTTAAATAAATAAATAAGAAAACCAAGGCCAATATCCACAGACATTTCTATTGGATTGGCATGCAGGAAGATGTACAAAAATGGTGCAAGGAATGCCTGCCCTGCAGTCTCAAGCACAATGTTAAATGTGAAATAAGGGCCTCACTTCAATCAATCATCAGCAATGCACCACTCAAACTAGTTGTTCTCTACCACCTTAAGTTGGAACCAAGCACAAATGACAGAACCTATGTACTAACAATAAAAGACCACTACTCCAAGTTCATAGTAGCAGCACCCGTTAAAGATCTCACTGCCCAAACTACAGCACAAGTCTTCCTGTGTCAGTTTGTGTGACCATATGGGTATCCCACTAAAATCTTGACAGATCAAGGACAGGGACCCTGGTTTTCCATTTTTACTGGTAACACTGGTAACAATCACGGAATCCTGCTTGGTTTGCGGATTTTGAATTCTTGTACTGGTGCCTCACAGAAATTGCATGTCACTGCACAGAATCTCTACGATTTCAGTGTCTTTTTAATTTTTTTTTTTTATTTTCTCCTTCTGTGTCCCCTTCTCACAGCATCAGTCTCCACTTTTCAGAGATCCCTAGGCTGGGTATCCCCAAGCTTCATCCCCAGGTAATGCTCAGGAGCTCCTGTGGGCCTGCCCCTATCCTGCCTGGATTGTTCCCCCCCCAGGTGGGAAGGGAGGGGAACCCAGGTCACCCCTCCACACTCACTTAGTGTGTGTCGGGCAGCTCAGTGGGTCCCTCATGGAGCCTAGTTATGAAGTCTGGGGCGCCTGGGTCCCTTCTGCCAGTGGCCGATGTGGAGTGATTGTTCCTAGTTTTCTGGTCTCTGTCCCTGAGGGCACCAGCACTAGAGATCAAAGGAGGTAGGTCACAGAGACATGCCACTGCTTCAGATCCTGGTTAGTGTCCTCCCCTACTGATCACTCTGCAGCACCTTTGCACCACCACCCGTGGTCACACAGGTGGTGGTAAAGAAACAGGAAGATGTTATCCCTCTGTACAGACAGTTGGTGAGACCCCATCTGGAGTACTGTGTGCAGTTCTGGAGACCCCATCTCCGCAAAGACATAGACAGAGTGGAGGCTGTCCAGAGAAGGGCAACCAAAATGGTGCAGGGTCTGCACCAGAAGACATACTAAGAAAGACTAAAGGAGCTTAATATGTATACCCTTGAGGAAAGAAGGGAGAGAGGGGACATGATAGAAACTTTCAAGTACCTCAAGGGAATTAACAAAGTCCAAGAGGGTAGCATCTTCCAGAAAAAGAGATGTGCAAGAACAAGGGGGCACAATTTGAAGATAGAGGGGGGACGGCTCAGAGGTAATGTGAGGAAGTATTGTTTCACTGAGAGGGTTGTGGATGCATGGAACAGCCTCCCTGAGGAGGTTGTGGAGTCAAGAACAATGGAGGACTTCAAGAATGCATGGGACAGGCATAAGGCAGTCCTAGTGGGGGGTAGGAGGAAGTAAGCTGTTGGTTAACTAGGATCTGCAGTTTATCTGTTAGGTAGGAAAATGGGCAGACTAGGTGGGCCAAGCGGTCCTTATCTGCCGTCAAATTCTATGTTTCTATGTTTCTATGACCTGCAGCCCGCCCTCCCTGGAGGAGGAGAGCAGTCCCCAGGTGCTTAATCCTACTCCCCTGGCCAGACCTCCAGCAACCTGAGTTTGCTTCTGACCCTGGGTCACTGGCATTGCAAGGCAAGCAATAGTGCTACCACAGCACCAGCGGGCTGACCCAGATTTCAGCATCTTAAAATGAATGCTGCTGTGCTTTGCATTCTTTCAGCTTTGCTGCATATAGAGTCAGTAAGAAAATGACCTGCACTGCTTTGTTGTAATCAGCCATTCAGTTTAACCACCCATGCCTAGTGGTTAGAGTAACAAATGGTAATTGAACTGGGTACATCCAGCAGACTTTGGTTTGAGTCCCACAACCTCCACTTGCATACTGTGTGACTCCAAGCAAGTCACTTAACCTCCCCAGTACTTTTAGGTCACTCCTTAAAACAGACAGTTCTACCTAGTGGACCTTACCTGCTTTACAAAGAATATAAAAAAAAAATACCAATATATGTTTACAACATCATAGAATAGTAGTCAGGGTACCATGTAATTTACCCAAGTTTTACTTGGGCTGCAATGATTTTGTATAAGTAAAGATAAACATTCAGATACATTTTATGTGTTTTATAGGTTTGTTTTTAGATTTTAGTCAGATTTTTATTGTATTCTTTGCATATAAGCATCTATGTTGTAGATTGCTAAATGTAGGATCATTGTTACCAAGTAACTTATTCAAGTTTATAATCAGTAGGGCATCCAAAATCCTCAGTTGTTTGAATGAAAACTAGTCTGAATGAAAGTATGTTCACAAAGGAGAAACTGCCTTACTACTTATGAAAAGACTTCACAGTTAGCACCCCATTTAGGTGAATTGGATCATTTACACCTTTTCACCCACCTGCTGTTTCAGTCTCTGTGACAACAAAAAGTTTTCTGATAGACTGCGTCAACAAAAAGCAAATGTTAAGTATTTAAGAGTACTTATGTTTGGCCAGTGGATTTTGAAAGCACAGTCAATGACATACAGAAGGTAAGAGCCCAGGGGCTGTATGATGCTGGTGGGCAGAGTGGTATTCAATTCACATCTGAACAAAGACATGAAAACTGGGAGACACCCTTTTCATGGACACCAAGTAAAAAAAAAAAGCATCCACATGTCTGGGAGATACATGAATCCATTTGAAGGTCCTCCACTAATCACTTGTGGATTTTTAGAGTGAAGACACTTTATTTCAAAAGCAAATTCAAGCAGTTTTGTTTTTTGCTCCTCCTACCCCCTTGGCCATCCACTCCCTTCAGACCTGCCAAGGCCCCTACCACCTGCTGAGTCCTGACCACCATCCACTGCCCCCTGCTTTGCTACTGGGTAACCCAAAGTAACCCTTCATTGAGTGGGCCCCTACCCCTGTGGGAGGCTACCAGGGGAAGAGAATTGCCCCAAAGAGCTTCCTGTGTATCCTGGGCATGGCAGGGGTCAGACCAGACACATGTCTGGGGCTTATGGAGGGACCAACAGCCGTCCTTCAGTTGGTCAGTGGGTATTTTCCCATTTTCTTAGGAGCGTGACAGGCCACATGATGTCAAGGCACAAGCCGACATCCGTCATGCTCTCTCCTGCAGTGAGGGCTGACATGTTGTCATGCCTCTGGTCTCCACTACAGGCCAGAAAATGCTGAGCCATGAACCCACCCTCCCTCCCTGGAGTTGAGTGGTTGTTGGGCATTCAAGCCTTCACCCACCAGCTAGCCCTCCAACACCCAAGTCTGTTCCCTAACCCTGGTCAGCGGTATCACAGACAGAAATCCAATTCAGGCAGTTAAATTACAGATGGGAAAAAACAAAGGCAGTCCACCTTAGCAGTGATAGTTCAGATTAATTCACATCTGAGTTCTAACAAGCAAAGAGACCAAGTCATTTATAACTTGTGCATGTGGGGTGTGGGTGTTGAAGAAAGGGGATCATAGTGCTGTCACTACTGCCATCACCCCAGTGGGATGTGGACTGCATTGTTGCTACTGCCATCACACCGAAGGGGTAGGGGCTGTAGTGCATCTGTCATCACCACAGGTGGATGGGGAATGTAGTACTGCTGCCATCCCACTTGAGGGATGGGGGCCATAGTGCTGATACTGCCATCACACATGAGGAATGGTGAATGTAGTACTGCTGCCATCATACCTAAGGGATGGGGGCCACAGTGCTGCTGCTTCTGTCACATCTGAGGGAGGGAGGTCATAGAGCTATTGCTGCTGCCATCATACCAGAGGTATGGGGGCCGTAGTGCTGCTTCCATCACACATTAGGGATGGGGGCTGTAGTGTTGCTGCTGCCATCACATCTTGTACCTAAAATAACTTCAAATTGGTACAAGGATGGAAGGATGTGTAATAGTGGAGGTCAAAATTGCTAAAATGCATGTTAGCAGAGTTAAAAATTGTTAAATAAAGTACACAAAACCAAACACCAGTAAAACTGGATTTTGACTTAGCAGACACCGGTGACAGTACCATTTTTTACAATGTGCAAAATGGAATATGCCCTTTCTCAATCCCGGTAAACCAGTATCCCTGATCAAGGACCCTCTTTTGAGTCCCAGTTGTTCCAAGAACTTTGCACCCTATATGGAAGCCAGAAAGTACAAATAACTACTTACCATCCACACACAAATGGACTTTGTGAATGAGTAAACCAGACCCTGACTGGATTGTTAAGAGCCCTTCAGGAGCACCGCCATATACATTGGTCCACCATTCTTCCAGAAGTCACATACTTGTATAATACAGTTCACTGTTCCATTGGTTACACTCCCTATTCCCTCATGTTTGCTACCATGACAGACTCCCTATAGACTTGGTTTTAGACATCCACCCAGAAGAAACCTCAGCTAAACTGCCTACCACAGACTGGATACAAGAACATCACCACAGAATGCAAGACATCAGACATATTGTGGATGAACACATGAGAGCCAAGTTCAACAGAGGTACAATTAGCATATGATGCCAAAGCTCACGTAGCACTATTTCTAACTGGAGAAAGAGTCCTCTTGAAACTAACTCAGAGATGTCATAAACTGTCTTCCAAGTGGAAATTAGATCCCTGTTGCATCATAGCAATTCCGTATCCTGATCTTCCACTCTACCAGATACAGACTGAACATGGAAAAGCTATCAAGATCATGTACTGTACCACAGTCTCCTTAAACCTTGTACCTTCAGGGAAGAATTAGAGGAAAGGACTGTAATTGACTCTACACTGAGGGGCAGGATAATCTCATGGATGGACCTGCCAAAACAGGATCCACTATGCAGTGGCTTGCTAACACTTTGGTTCACATGCCCAATGTGAATCCCCCAAGAACTCACTTTCCCAAACTAGTAGTGAATCCTTCATTAACCAATACCTCTGAACCAGTTTGTTCTGCTGAGCCCCAAGCTCCTCAGACTCACAGGTCACAGAGATCCACATTTGGGATACCCCTGAAATGATTTGTGATGGAAGCTCTCCAGATCAAGTCACTGTTTTAGGTAACCTGCAAGGCAAGTGAAAGAGCCATGGTCACTTAGTTACAGTATAAACATAGAGATCATAGATGTTTTATAGATGTTACGTCCTTTCTGCTTAGTAGGTATTATGCCAATAATTCAGACAAGTTTGGAAATGTTAAGAAAATATTATGAGTATTTATAGAGATAATTAATAATTATAGAATATTAAAACAGAATACATGGGGATATGCATTTTTAGGAAGGCCCAAATATGTAATACCCCAGAGCTGGAGGCCTACAGAAACATTCCCCCCCAAAAAAAACAGTCACGGGAGCGCAGTGGGTGCTCAGGGACCCTAGGGCCCAGAAGGGAACTCAGGGGGAGCAGTGTGTACCAGCAACACTGTCAGCAGTCAAAGAACCCCCCAAAACAGAGAAGTCATCATGTTCCCCAGCAGCCTCCCAGTTTAACCAGTATCCCCAGTGAGGTGTCCCTAGCAAACCCCAGCAGTAGTAAGGAGTGGCAAGGAAAGGGAGACTAGAACATACAGTAGATAGGGCCCAGCACATGCACAGTAACCTGCTCTTTGTACTTTGACTCTATTTCTTTTTTTTTCTTTCTCACCTCTTTCTACCTGGCAGTTTCCCACCCCAGGACATGGAATGAGCTAGTGTTAGCAGTTTGAATGTCTAGCTCATGCTGAACCATTGGTTGCCCCCATAATGCCAGGGACTCAGTGTACTGAACATTGGGGGACTTTAAAAGGTCCAGCACAGCAGGAGCCAGGGAAATTGAGTCCGGTCCAGTGGCTGTTAAGAGAAGTGGCCAGGAAGAGGTCCAAAAGTGCTTTCAGGCACTGAGGTGCAGCCAGGGAAGGAAGGATCAAAGAGGGCGCAGGGACCCTGTGAGAAAAATGAAAAGCCTTACCTGAGATGAAAGTCTCTGCAGTCCTTGTCTCTGAGGCCTTCTTTTTTTTTTTTTATTCTATTTTATTCACTGGAGACCCAGAGCATCCTCCAGGGTACCACTCGACTACTGCTTCTACTCCTTGCCTGAAACCCCCTCTTCTGGTCTCCACCCAGCCCCATGGCTTGCCCAGCCCCCCAGATCACCCCCCGGGGGATGCCCACCCTTGGCGACCTTTCTGTAATTAGAGGGACAGCCACAGAGACCAGCGAGCTGGAGATCCAGTGGAGCAGGTCCGGCGTCGGGATGTGGGCAGGTCTTTGGGCCCCCCTTCACCTCCACTAGGCCACCAGGGTTTTTCTTCAGGTTGCTCTCCAGACTGCAGACATGCAATGATGTCAGTGCATCTAACGTGCAGTTGTCCACCGCCACTACACCCCCGACACTGCATCAAGCCACACTACCCGTAGTGTCCCTGGTCTGCATCATTGGCCACTATGGAGCAAGGCTTACCCTTGAATCCACTCCAGGATGGGAGAGCAGTCCTCTGGACACTCGATCCCCTCCCTCGTCTGCCAACCCCCGATGACCCGAGTCCATTCCTGAACCCGGGTTGCCAGCATGGTACAAGGTGTGGCATCCAGTGCCTCAAACCTCAGTGCCACCAGGTCAGCTTTTGAGGCCTTCATGTGTGGTGATCTCCTTGGCATTGTCAGTTCAGTGCCCCCTCCTGAAGCAGCAACAATGTCAGCAACCACGCAGTATGGGCTCAGTGCACTCCATTTGTTTTTCTTTTAATTTAAAAAAAATTTAAGCCAGTCTCTCATCATTGGCATCAGCAGGCTGCAGTAGTAAGTGGGAAGAGCAGACAGAATGAGCAGCATCAGTTCGAGGCAGTGCCAGTCAGTCAGAGAAGCATCAGATGAAGCAGCAAGTCCCACCTCCTGGACTACCCACTGAACCCTCTCAAACCACCCACAGCCAGCAGCAGAGCCAGCCTACTGGCCTGAATCCTTCTCAGGAGTATTTCAACCAGGGTCAGGGCACTGAGTCAGTGACAGCACCACTGGGCAGGTGTTGACATCCAGAAGATTATTATAGAAAAAAAGAACTTGTTTAATGCACTGGACTATGCAGGCAAACAGCTAAGACCAAAGACCTCACCCCACAACTAACTCACCAAAATCTGGCAAATGGAAAATCATGTACACAAATTCTCGCAGTCTGGAAAACAAGATCCCAGACCTGGCAGCAACAATGACAGAGGCTAAACTGGATATAGTAGCCATCAGCGAGACATGGTTCACCAGTAACCACGTTTGGGAGACTACTGTACCCAGCTATGCACTGTTCAGAAGAGACCGAGGTGAAAAAAAGGGGGGTGGCTAGCCCTTTATGTCAATGAAAATATCAAAGCTACAGAAATTTAGAATACATATAAGAAGCCAGAAGAACCGTGGGTCACCCCAGAAACAGGAAATGGGACAGCCATACGGACTGGAGTGGTCTACAGGCTTCCAGGCCAGGGGCAGGACACGGACACATTATTGTTAGAAGGTATACAAAACATGACAGCTAAAGGGGAGGTTCTGCCAATGGGAGACTTCAACATGCCAGATACAGATTGGTCAATACCAGCCAGAGCGTCCACCAGAACTAAGCACACAGTGGACTCCTTGCAGGGGGAAGGCTTCAAACAATTGGTACTACAACCCACAAGAGACAAGGCTATCCTGAATCTAGTACTGACTAACGGGGAAAGGATCACAGATCTCCAAGTAAAAGGTCACCTGGGGGCCGGTGACCATCACATGGCATGGTTCAATTTGGCCACTAGAACCAAGTCATCCCATTCCAAGGTAAAAATATGGGATGTCAGAGGAGCTGACTTTGATAAGCTGGCCAGCAGAGTTAAGCTAGCCCTGGCAAGAATAAATACAGGTGAGGGGGTACAGGCAAAGTGGGCAAGCATTAAGGATGCAATACTTGAAGCAACATCTCATTGTGCTAGGAAGAAAAGCAAGGGCCAAAGAAGGAGGAAACTGCTTTGGTTCTCAAAAACAGTAGCAGAAAAGGTCAGAGCCAAAAGGCTGGCCTTCAGGAAATATAAGGGAATGCAGCGGGACGAAGATAGAGAGGCATACCAAACTTCCCTAAGGGAAGCATAGAAGGCAGTAAAGCAGGCAAAGTCCCAAACCGAGGAAACACTAGCACAAACAGTAAAAGAAGGGGACAAGACTTTTTATAGATACATTAGTGAAAGGAGAAGGATCAGAGGAGGATATTGCTAAGATCAAAGGAGATAAGGGGGAGTGTGTGGAGGAGGACCACGGAAAAGCATCTATCCTAAATAAATACTTCTGCTCAGTATTTACTGAGGAGAAGGTAGGGAAGGGCCCACAGCTCAGCACCATGGACACGGGGGGAGGGAGGTGTGCACAAGTCCCTTCACAAAAGAAAGGGTCCTAGCAAGAGCTCGCTAACCTCAGGGTGGACAAGGCAATGGGACCTGATGGCATACATCCCAGGGTACTAAAGAAGCTAAGGGTGGAACTATCAGAGCCACTAGCAGAACTGTTTAGTGAGTTTCTGAGCACAAGAGAGGTCCCAGAAGACTGAAGAAGGGCTCATGTGATCCCGCTCCACAAGAGTGGCAGGAGGGAGGAGGCAGAGAACTACAGACCAATCAGTCTTACTTCAGTAATGGGTAAGATTATGGAGGCACTCCTTAAGGAAAGGATAGTGCAACACCTTTAATCCATAGGAGCACAGGATCCAAGACAGTATGGGTTTACAGCAGGAAGGTCCTGTCAAACTAATCTCATAGATTTCTTTGACTGGATAACCAAAGTGGTGGACCAAGGGGGTGCAGTTGATGTCACCTACCTTGACTTTAGTAAAACTTTTGATACTGTTCCACATAGAAGAATGATTAATAAGCTGGGTAGGCTTGGGTCTGGTCAGAAGTTTGTCAGCTGGATGGCAAATTGGTTGGGGGGCAGCAGAAAACAGAGAGTGGTGGTAAATGATATACAGTCAGAATAGATGCAAGTCACAAGTGGGGTACCTCAGGGATCAGTCCTTGGGCGAGTCCTCTTCAATATCTTCATCAGTGACATTGCAGATGGACTGGAGGGTAAGGTTTGCCTGTTTGCAGATGACACCAAGATCTGCAACAGAGTGGATGATCCAGATGGGGTTGGCAGAATGAGAAGAGATCTGGATAAACTGGCAAAATGGTCTAAAGAGTGGCAACTGGGTTTAACGCAAAAAAGTGCAAGATCATGCACATAGGGAAAAGAAACCCTGAAGCTACCTATAGGTTGGGAGGGGAGTTGCTGACAATCACAAGAGAAGAAAGAGACTTGGGCATCATCATCACAGGTGACCTGAAATCATCCAAGCAGACCACTAAGGCAGTAAGTAAGGCTAGAGGGATGTTGTGGTATATTAGTAGAGGTATCACAAGTTGTAAGAGGGAGGTAATAATCCCTCTTTACAAGACACTGGTTAGGCTCCATCTGGAGTACTGCATGCAGTACTGGAGGCTGCACCTGCACAAGGACATTAACAAAATGGAGGCAGTCCAGAGAAGGGCAACGAAAATGGTGCAGGGTCTGCATCAGAAAACATATGAGGACTGATTAACAGAGCTCAATATGTATACCCTAGAGCAAAGAAGGGAGAGAGGTGATATTTTATTTGTATTTATTTATTGAATAGAATCGGAATTACAATCCTTTGAGTCACAGACTCTTTTGCAAAGGCTCCACGTCAGATACAGGGGGTGGAGGGTAAACAAGTACAGGAATATACATACAGACAAGCATTCTTGACAATACAGTACTGGAGACACAGTCCAGGCATTAACCTAGATAAAAACTGTTGACAGACGTAGACAGCAGTCTGTAGGTCACTTGAATAGAAAAGACATGAAGGCAATAGAAAAGACATGAAGGCAATGCTTATTCGTGGGATCTAGAGAGACCCTGTGTCGGAGAAAGGAGGGTACGGGGAAAACAAGCATTGGGCAGGGTTAGCCACAATCACAAATGGCAGATTCAAGAAGTTGAGCTTTGAGGCCTGCTTTGAAATGGTAGATGCTATGGGTAAGAGAGAGCAGCAGAGGTAACGTATTGAGCCAAAGTGGGGCACGGTAGTAGAAGGATCTTTGGCCAAGGGATGTTCTACAGCGGGGAATAAGAAATGAGGGGTTGGCAGTGAGCCTTGTATTGCGTCTGATGGGGGGCAGTGCTGACGATGGGGAGAAGGCCGGCGGGGGCTTGCTGGAGATGTATCTTTTTTGCGAGGATGCAGGTGTGGTACTTTAGCCTTTGTTGGAAGTTAAGCCAACCAGCTAGAGCATAGAGCTCACAGGTATGGGTCAGTCTGTCGCTGCTAGTGACTAGACGGCAGGCTTTATTCATGGCAATGTTAATGTAACATAGTGTGGTGGGTTCTGCTGAGCCATAGATCACAATCCCCGTAGTCAGTTAGGGAGAGGATTGCGGAGGAGACTGCAAGCTGCATGGCCTGTGCAGGTAAGCAGTGTTTCAGTCTGTAGAGGATGCCTACTCTGGCATTGATAGTGGAAGCGAGGAGTTGAACGTGACTATGGTAGGAGAGGGAGGTGTCTAATGTGATGCCCAGATATTTAAAACTATTAACTTGTTCAAGAGAGGTGCCCTGTGTGTTTTTGATTGGGAGCAAGCTAACTGTGAGGAGCTTTGGCGGTCATAAAGATCATAGCCTTAGTTTTGCTATAGTTGATGATCAGGCGGTGTTCAGTGAACCATGTTTCAAGTTCCCAGAAGAAGCCCTGTAGGGCAAGTTGGAGGGTACTAGGATGTGGGTGCTTCCAGAACAGGACCACATCATCAGCATAGAGTAGAAGACGACCGCTGCATGCCTTGGGGAGAGAGTTTAAAAAGAGGGTGAAAAGAAGTGGTCCAAGTATAGATCCCTGTGGAACCCCCGAGCAGACTGCTTTGCGGGAGGAGATGGTGGCATTTATTCTGACTTGTTGAGACCGGCCTGAGAGGTAATCCTTAAACCAGGCCGTAGCCTCAGGGGCCACATTTAGCTTTGGAAGGACACTAAGCAGGAGTTCATGATTGACAGTGTCAAAAGCCTTGGACAGGTCCACATAGATTGCACCAGCGATTGAGCCTTGGTCAAGGGCCTCGTATGAACGAGGTGAGTTCCGTGTAGCACAGTGACAGTGCTATGGCGGTCCAGAAACCATGTTGTTCCTGGCAGAGAAGGTTATGTTTAGTAAGGTGTTCAGTTATCTGGTCTGATACTATTTTTTCGAGTGCTTGAGAGAGGAGGAAGTATTGAAATTGGTCATAGTTGCTGGCGCTATGGGTCGCCGCTCAAAATGGGGGTGATTGTAGCTCTTCCAGCAAGAGGGAACTGACCGAGGCAAAGCGAGAGGTTGAGAATTTTAGTGAGGTGTGGTAATGTGACATCTAGGTCAGTCTGATGAGTTTAAGATCAAGGAGTCATTGCTGTAACGGTATTGGCAATAGCATTAGCAATGTAGTGTTTTGCCTCAGGCAGGAGATGACTCTCAGCCTGAAAGGAATAGAATTGGCATTATCAGATGTCAGGGGTGGTGGGAGGGGAGTGGGTTGAAGAAATTATGAGGGAGGTTATGGGAGAGATCCGAGAAAGTGGAGTTAAGGGCTTCTGCAATAGCGGAAGGTTCCTGGGTGAGAGCCCCATTAATAGAGAGTTGGGTAGGGGAGAGGGAGCAGGATTTCCCACTAAGTTCTTTTATATTTTTCCAGAATTTTTTACTATCTCCCCAGGAGAAGGTAAGGGTTTGTTGGTAGTATGCCGCTTTCACTTGCCGTAAGGCCCAAGTATTTGTTGCGGGCCTCCCTGTATAGTTGCCTATCCTGCATATGCTGGGAGTCAAGGGCCTTATGCCATAGGTTGTCCCTCTGCTGGAGCAGGTGTAGAAGTGAGGGTGTGATCCAGGGTGTGGTTCTGGTTTTCACTACTTGCTTCACGTGGGGGGCATAAAGGTCACAGGCCTTATTGAACGTGGTTATAAAGTGTGAGAGCGCTAGGTCTACTGACTGTGAGGTGTAGATGGGGAGCCAGTTGCTGTTGGTGAGATGGGCTTTGAGTTTCGTGATACCACCTCTTTTTAGCCGTCTCTGTAAAGAGATTTGAGGTGGGGCAGTAGGCATTTTACCAGACCACCAGCAGATCACTGGGGAATGGTCACTGATGGTGTCAGGGAGCACCGTAACATGGGAGAGGTTCCTAAGCCTGTTGGTGAAGATAAGGTCTAACAGGGTGGATGTCCCAGATCTAATGTTCTGTCTGGTAGGGGAGGTGACGAGCTGGGCAAGATCATATGCCATGGCAGTGTCTTTAAAGCTGGATGCGGCTGGGGATGGCCAGTTGACATTGAAGTCACCCAATATGATGGACTCACTCGTGTTAGGTATGAGAGATACACTGTGTAGGAGGGAATCAAATGCGGGTTTTTGGTTTCTAGGGGGGGATATAGGCCGAGGTAATATGAAGCGTTTTTGAGCCCAGACTGAGTTTGACTGTAAGTGCCTGGGCGCCATGGAGTGTTGTGGGGGTTTGAACTACAGTGGCTTGGTGTGAGGATTTAACATATATTGCACAGCCACCCCCTCTCCTGCTGATCCTATCGGTCTGGAATATGGAATAATTACTGAGGGAGACCACATTGTTGGGAATTTTTTCAGAGAGCCAGGTTTCTGAGAGGGCTAGGATATCCGGTGCATGCTGGGCAACCCAGCCTTGGAGGAGGGTGTGTTTTTTAGGCAGACTGCAAATATTAAGGGTGGCTAGCAGTAGGCTCCCCCTTGCGTTGTAAGGTGTGGCCATTGTACTGGGTGGTCCAGGGTTAGGGTGGACATTGCCAGCTAATAAGAGAAGTAGAAGGGCGTTACGCAGGAGGGCCAGCCTGCAGAGCTTGGATGAGTGACGTTGGGATTGGTAGGGAGTAGGGTTTTTAGTACTGGTGGTGGGCACTGGGAGACTGGGAAAGATGCCAGCTAGTAGGGTTGGGATATTGAAAGGCACGAGTTTGGGGCTTACCAATGTGGGGTATGCTTGTGGTCTGATAGGGGGGAGTGCTGATGTACAATGCTTACCTTGTGGGGGTGAGAGGGTTAAGTTGAGGGTGTGTGAATAAAGGTCAGCAGAAACCTTTTGGCTTGGGAAGGAGATGTTAGAGGGACTGCATCTGTAATAATCATAGGTACAACAGTGGTAGGTGAGGGGTTTAACGCAGTGTGGGTTGGGAGCCTCGTGGGGGGTAGTAGAGTAGGCTGTAAGAGATTGGAGATCAGGAGGGCTGCAACTAGTGGGGACAACATTGTATAGCTGGATAGGGAGAGAAGTGTGGCAGTGGCCACTAGTGTTAGTTTTGTATAACCTGCAGCTGGAAAAGTGAGCTGATAGGATATTTCACTATGTCACCTGACCAACCTGGCTATAAAGTCAGAGGCAGAGCAAGGGTGGTGGTGGGGCGGTGGGGAGCGAGCAGCAGCATTAAACGGGCAGGAACCACACAGGAGTATAATGAAATCACTGCAGCTTACAGGCAGACAATGAAAACACAAGCAGCCTGTGTTTTCAAGTTAAGTAGCAGCCTGCAGCCTGTGTTTTAAAGTTAAGTAGCAGCCTGCAGCCTGTGTTTTAAAGTTGAGCAGCAGCCTGCAGCCTGTGTTTTCAAGCTAAATAGCAGCCTGGCTTCTAGCCAAGGGCGCTCTTTCCAGAGCCCGAGTAGTCCAGAGCCAGGGAGGAGAGCGAGCAAAAGGCGCCAACTTTAAAATCTGGAGCGCGGTCCAGTTCGCGTACCTGTCCTTCTTGCAGTGGGAGCCGAAAGTCAGGGAGGGCTCCTCTCGGTGAATGCCCTCACGACCCTGGGGAGAAGAGAAAGAAAACAGGAGCTTTTAAGTATTTTTGTGAATGGGCGGGGAGAATACAGAGGTGAGCAACAGGGACAAAAGAAAGAACAGCGGGAGGGGGGGTTGGTAGAAAAATCAAGTCACACTAGGTGAAGCACAATACGAATTAAATACAGGAGCAGGGCAAAATTTTAACTTTATGCTTGCAATCCCAAAATCACAGTCAAAACTCTTGAGGCCAAAGGTTCAAGCCCACACAGGAGTATAATGAAATCACTGCAGCTTACAGGCAAAGAATGAAAATGCAAGCAGCCTGTGTTTTCAAGTTAAGTAGCAGCCTGCAGCCTGTGTTTTAAAGTTAAGTAGCAGCCTGCAGCCTGTGTTTTAAAGTTGAGTAGCAGCCTGCAGCCTGTTTTTTCAAGCTAAATAGCAGCCTGGCTTCTAGCCAGAGCTCTTTCAAAAGCCGAGTAGTTCCAGGCGCCAGGGAGGAGAAGCCGAGCAAAAGGCGCCAACTTTAAAATCTGGAGCGCGGTCCAGTTCGCGTACCTGTCCTTCTTGCAGTGGGAGCCAAAAGTCGGGGAGGGCTCCTCTCGGTGAATGCCCTCATGACCCTGTCCTTCTTGCAGTGGGAGCCGAAAGTCAGGGAGGACTCCTCTCAGTGAATGCCCTCACGACCCTGTCCTTCTTGCAGTGGGAGCCGAAAGTCAGGGAGGGCTCCTCTCAGTGAATGCCCTCACGACCCTGTCCTTCTTGCAGTGGGAGCCGAAAGTCAGGGAGGGCTCCTCTCGGTGAATGCCCTCACGACCCTGTCCCTTCTTGCAGTGGGAGCGAAGTCGGGAGGAGGCTCCTCTGGTGAATGCCCTCACGACCCTGTCCTTCTTGCAGTGGGAGCCGAAAGTCGGGGAGGGCTCCTCTCGGCGAATGCCCTCATGACCCTGTCCTTCTTGCAGTGGGAGCTGAAAGTCAGGGAGGGCTCCTCTCGGTGAATGCCCTCACGACCCTGTCCTTCTTGCAGTGGGAGCCGAAAGTCGGGATGGAAGTCGCATGATGGAAGCATGCGACTATCTTAAGGGCATTAATAAGATGGAAGAATCTAGCATGTTTCAATAGAAGAAAAATGGCAGGACAAGAATACACAGCATGAGATCAGAGGGAGGCCAATTAATGGGTAATGTGAGGAAGTTCTTTTTCACAGAAAGGGTGGTGGATGCATGGAACAGCCTACCTCAGAAAGTGGTGGATATGAATACAGTGCAAAGTTTCAAACAGGCTTGGGATAGGCATAAGAGAGCAATATAGATGAGTATGAATAAACAGGACATTGACAGAGCAAAGGCCTATAGCACATTCATAAGGTAGAAAACAATTAGCAGACTGGATGGGCCTTGCGGTCCTTATCTGTTGTCAACTTCTATGTTTCTAAGGGAGGGCTTAGCAGACCCCAGGTCAGAGAGCCACCCAGAGTGTGGAGCAGTGGATAAGAGGTCATGCACAGAATTAAAGGGCGCTCCTGCTGGGCAAAGCAAGGGGCAGGACAGGGCAGGCCCCAAAATTAAGCAAACCCAAGCATAGTTTTATTTATTTAAATAAATCAAACCAGGCAGCTCTAGTGAAACGGCTGAGGCTGTGCAAGTGGAAGAATATTGTCCCACTTCAGATTCACCCACAAAGGTGGCAGAGAGCCAAACTGAGCCAGCCAGGCCCCAGTAAATGGACTGCCCATACAGCAGACTAGTAAGGCTCCACAGGAGCCAGCAGTGGGTTCAGGCACCCCAGAGCACCCACAGGGCACAGCAAATACCACTCACTAGGAGCAGATACAGTGGGGTTAGGGGAAATTAATGGGATGACTACTGCATGTTTACAATCTGCCAAGCGACCTGCATTAAAAGTGACAGTGTACCTTATATAAAAACTGCATACTGAATTATATTTAAAGGTACAATGCTTCATTACCAGAACTGCCTTCTGAACTGGTGTATTGCCTTGTTTGCCTAATGAACTGCATTTTGAACTGGTGTATTGCCCCATTTTCCCTAAAGAACTTCCTTCTGAACTGACGTATTGTCTCATTTGCCTAACCAACTGACTTCTGAACTGGTGTATTACCCCACTTGCCCTAACGAACTACCAGCTACATGACAACTCATGCCAGTCATGTCACTGCATGACAACTCACCTTGAGCTCTTCGCTCTGGTGTGAATTAGCACCCTGCTCAATTCATCCCCAGACAGTTCGTCCCCAGGATAAATATTATAAAACAAACTATCCACGGATGAATTGGGTAGGGTCACAATTCATGCCAGAGCTAGGAGTCCGGGATCAGTTATCGCACAGTGAGATGACCGGGATGACTTGACATGTCCCCATGAACTACCTGGACTGGTGTATTGCCCTGTTTGCCTTATGTATGGCTATAAACCTGTGGTACCCCTTTCAAGAGACTGCTTTGCCTCCCTTACCACCATGTATTGAATCAACTCCTTGCTTGGCAATCCTGCTTCAGTTGTAACACTTTTTAATACTCTATTCAGCTACCTTCAGACTGCCTAAGGTGTCACCTTGACCAAAGACTGTTCTTGCATCCTGCCTGTGACACCACCTCCTTGGACAAACAATGTGGGTTGGATGACCCAACTAGCATTAGGCTGATAGTCAGGACAGGCTACATTTGCAGAGGGAGGCAAGATGGGGGACACGTTAGTATGCTGAGAAGCAACTCCCTAATCCACTCCCCAATATTCATGGAATATCTGCTGCCAAGATAAGTTTATAGACAAATTCCAAGTATTTTAAGTTTTTTGCCATGTACAAGATTGACGCTGAAGAAAGAGTTGAAAGGCAAACAGATAACGACTAAAGTTTCTGGTAAACTAATGAAGCATATCCTGGTGGCTTTAACCAGGCAGCAAACTGCACAAAGCTTCAAAAGTACAGCTGTAAACTCAGCTTTATGAACTCCTGGTGGGGACTCTGAAAAACCCAACAATGCCAGCAAAGACTCTTTAATCTCTGGCATTTCTATTTCAAATAATGACACTCTATCTGACATGGCAGGATCAGCTCTACAGAAAGAGACACAGCGATTTCTTCGGATAAAGCAAGCACAAGTATTCAAGAGCCTGGTGTAAAAAGCAAAGTGCATCATTTGCAACCTTTACCTGCTGAAAAAGGTATTGCAAGATTTTTAAATGTATCTGTGCCATTTGATGCTATGTAGGGGCTGTGTACTAGTAAACAAGCATTGCAGGATGTTCAGCCTGAAGAAATGTGTGACACAGGTGGTTGGAGTGTAGCTAGTGTAATTTCAGACTTGCAAATTACTGACCAGCAGCAAAACTCTTTCTTCCCACAACTTCAGGAGTCTCATAATGATACAGAGTCAACTCACAGTACCTGGAATGGGCAGCAAAATGGTGATGTTAACCCTGTTGGAGTCATGAATGAACAGAATACTTTTGAGCAAATCAGGCATCAAACTCCACAAAGCTTCAAAACTAAAACTGGGAGCTCAACTCTGGGTAGTCCTAGTGTGAACTCTGAACCTGGACTCTGAAAAACCCAATACTAGCAAAGATTTTTCAACCTCCAGCATTTCTCTTTCAAACAACGACACTCCATCTGACAAGGTGGGGGTCAAATTGACAGAAAGTGATAAAGCAAGCACAAGCATTCATTAGCCTGATGTAAAAAGCAATGTGCAATCTTTGCAACCTTTAACTGCTGATAAAGGTATTGTAAGATTTTTTAAGTACCTGTGCAATCTGATGCTATGCGCTAGTACAAAAGCACTGCAGGATAAGCAGCTTGAAGAAATGTGTGGGACAGAGTGTAGCCCAAATAATTTCAGACTTGTAAACCACTGATCTGTGACAAATTTCTTCTTCTTTCTTACACCTTCAAGAGTCTCAAAATGATAAAGGGATGACTCATAGTTTCCAGAATGGGCAGCAAAACAATGATGTTAACCTTGTTAGAGACATAAATGAACAAAATCAAACTACTTGTGTGCAAAGTTTCAACTCACTTGCTAAAGATTTTCTCAATACTAAGGCTATAGAGCTGGCAGTGAGATCACTTCAAGAAGTTATAGAAATAAACAAAAAAAGATATCCTTAATGTTGAACCTGTAAACAGTGAAGTTTGTCACAAAATAATGAATATGGAAGCAGCTCTATCTGGAACTATTAAAATTAACTCCACTTTGAGTTCACCCAAGTCTGTTCTTCCCAGCACTACCATAATCCTACTTTCAAAAACCATATGGTTTTCCCATGCCATGAGCCTACAGTTACTACCAACTCTGTTCTTGTTATGGTGGCAGTCTCAAGGATGGAGGGCAAACCAACTATTTCTGTAGTTGGTACGGTTTGTCCCTTACAGCCCAATTCCCACTTGAACCAGCCCAGTACTTTATCAGAAGGCATCCCCGCAGCTGAAGGGATTGCATCTACAAGCATGGTGATGGTATCCGCAGTTTAATACTGCAACATGGGGCAAGAAAACTAACACTTTGGAGGGGCCTTTTTGAAATGAAGGCCTAGGCATACGAAGGAGTAGCACAGGAAAAACTCAGGAGCAAAATGTTGACACAGATGTTCCCCCTGAAAAGTGCATTGCCAACAATAATAATACTTTGTATAAGGAGACTTCTCCATCTAGTCATCCACAGGAGGAAGGTGGCAAGATTGATAGTCTTAAATATTCTGAAGAGGAGGAGCGTAATGAGGAACAATATGAGTTTTCTGAGGATTCTGAAGATGAGAATAAAGATAGTCCCGATATGCCAAGCTGGGCATAGAAACTACTAAAGAAGATGTTTAAAATTAACAAAAAGCTTTCTGTGATTGCAAATTTGGAAGAGATGGTTGACCAAATATATAAAACTGTTAATAATATTGTGGAAGAAAATCTACAAACCAAAAAGTAATCGAAGGCAGGGCAACAGAGGATATCTGACTTAGAGGATCAGGAAATACCATTATGAAGACAAGCTGAAGCACTTGAAAACCTCCAAAAGGAAGTACAAAATAAACTGACTGACTTTGAGTCTCATGCCCAAAGGAAGAATATTCATCTCACTGGTGTGCCTGAAGCATGGGATCAGGATTCCACACTGCATCATACAGTTACAAAGATTGCTGCTGCCTGTTTGGAGACCACACCAGAAGAGCTTACCATGGAAGTGGGCAGAATCCATAGATCTTTACCTGCCAAGCCTGCAGATGGTGCCCTTCGTAGGCCCATAATAATGAAACTTCTTTGTTTAGAAGACAAGGAGAAGTTAATGTCCCAAGTGTACCAAAATAGAGGGTTCATTTAATGGGGCTTCCATATCTGTTTTTCGTGATCTTCCTCCTGATCTTGTCAATGAACAGAACAAAACTGATTTCATCAGGAACAAGCTTTAGTCTAGAGGATATAAAACCTCCATGTTGTTCCATGCAAAATTCCGTGTGGTCATTGACGGGGAGCGTTTGGTTTTCACAATCCCAAAGGAAACACTGAATTTACTAAAACAGATTGCCGGATTTAGTCTCCTTAATCTATAGTATTTTCAACTCTGGAACATTGTCTTGGTAGTGTAAGGGGAGAGAGAAGCAATTCGAACCAACAAGCTACCAGTTCAATTGAGCTGGAAATGCGTGCAAACTTTTTTGAGAATCCCTTCTCAGGAGGGTCAGTACTCTCATTTGAATAACCTCTTTGTGGGGGGTCAAATAAGGTCCAGTCAAGGACATATAAAAAAGAAAGTTTAGTTTCTTGGGGGGAGGTTAAAATTATTAAGCTGAGGGTAAGGGTTTTGGGGGAGCTCTTTTGGCTTAAATGTTTCTGTTTCTTGTAAGGAGGTTGTTAATTTTATTTTTACTCTTTTTACTCATCCCAATTCTTCCATTTTGCGTCTCCTTAAGCTGCTATGGCTGACATAATTTCACAGTTTAGATGTGCCATCTTTAATGTCAATGGCATTAATTCACCTATTAAAAGTGCTAGAATATTAACCTATTTAAATAAAATCAAAGCTGATGTCATTGCTTTACAGGAGACCCATTTATACTCAAATGGGTAAAAAAAATTTAAAAGGAACTGGATTGATAGTAATTATTTCTCTCCTGGTACAAACAGGGGTTTTTCTTTTGTTTAGATGAAATTTAAATTTTACATTGCATAAAAAAATGGGCTGATAATGGAGGCTGTATTATTCTGGTTAAGGGGGACATTCATGGCATCATATACTGTATACTGTAGAGCAGATAATAATAGCGGTCTGTTTATTTTAGCGATATTCGCTATTTCAAGTTTTAAGCGAATTTAAACAGACCTCGATTATTACAAATAATCAGTACCTCTGTCTCACTTTAAAATGGTACCTGCTACCTACTGCTAGCATCAATAAATAATCCTGGGGTGGGGGTTCAGTAAAGAGTGCAAAACTAAGCTTGTATTTAACCTTTACTCATTTAAATCATGCAATATTCAGTAACACTGTATCCTACAGTATTCTGTATCCTATTCGAAGAAACATTCAAAATAAAAGTAAAACAGATCAGTCCGACTTTTCTCCCTCTGGTTTGGTTACGGGATGTGTGCTCTGCAAGACATAATTAAATGTCTGTTCTTAAAAAATAGTACTGTAATAGTAAATAAATTTTTTATTACTTTAATCTCATTTCTTGTTCTTTACTACTGTGACATTTAGAGAATCATACTGTACCAGATTCAGACAGTGTTGGTGTGCGTCAATTGCTCCCAGCATGCCAGACATCTGGTGGAAGTCCTGCACCACTGCCCTAACATCACCAGGTGCCATGGGGAACCTGATGAGCACTACCAGATGCTGCAGCAGGGTGACCGTCACCTCATGCAGTGAGACGAATGACTGTACACACCTGTGACATCATCCATCACCCTCTAGAAGAACCCTGTGGCATAGTACTGCAGGGCACACAGTACCTTGGTCTCAACGGACATGGTCCGTGAGTGTCATGTGCTAGGCTGGACCTGGTTCTCCATGAGGCCACATATGTATCGCAGCATGGCATGGTCCACACAGAACCACTGTAGGCACTCCTCAACCCACAGCATATGTGCCTGGAGCCTGTCCCTGAATACGTGTGGGCAGCATCACCTACATCCATGCTTCTGCCTCTTGATGTGGTCCTCTATGAGCAGGATATGCATCAGTGCATCTGGACACATGTCGCACAGGTAGACCGCACTCTGCCTCTGTATATGGACACCTGTGGCACTGTATGTAACACAGGCAGTGCCTGTTGTGCATGTCCACATTGATGTGGTCTGGGCCCTTTATGGGGCATGGCATGTCGCACGTGCCTGTCCCTCATTCTGTTGTGGTTGAGTCTGGCGCAAGCACCCAGCAGGCGCATGCAAATGTCTGACAAGACATGTGGACAGCCCTGTTGCCTCTTCAGGGTGGCGATCAGCATGTACTAGGATGACCTCCCAGTGGGGAATGTGTGGGAGGTGGTGGAGAAACCAAACGTGTGTACCTTCTCACCTCTATGTAGTGGTGTGTGTCCTGCTGTGTGTGCAATCCACTCATATGTCCCCCTGTGTTGTGTGTTTCAGCCCACACCAGGACCTCCGGGGATGTTGGTTCTTGTGAAGGTGGACCTGGGTGAGGGGGTCCTGGATGAGGTGGTGGCATGGAGACGCAGACCATGGCATTGGCAGTGGCCCCCAGACATGCCGGATTACCTATTGTGCTGCATGACGCAGCACACTATGGTGTATAGGGACTGCTGCAAGAACCTCTGGACCATCAAAGAACCATCACAGGTGGGTGTTGTGCATGTTACCTCCTTGACTGTAACATCCTCCAGCATGTGTGCCCCCATCGGGACTGATGTACAGTATCCTGTCTGTTTTTATCATTTCAGGGGTACAGTGGTCCAGTGCGATGTTTGGTTTTGGAGGAGATGCCATTCATCAGGACCATACCCCCCCCAACCCTGACACCCCCAAATCTTCAGATGATTAGGCACCCATCCATGCATCTCCACCCCTGGCATCCCCACCTCCATACCTGTTCCCTTCCCCATTGCACTTACTGTTTGTTAACATTAAAGGTTTGATATTGGCACATGCTGCTGGTCGATGGCCACCAGTATGGCCATACTGCCATTGTCTCTGCACACTGGCCTGCAGCCTATGTGCATGGGGGTTCGTCAGGACTGATCCTGGTCCTGTGTGTACAGCTGTGTGTGTGTCTCTGTGGGTATGCCACCGTGCACTGTTGCTATGGTCATGGTGCAGAGGTCAGCAGCCTGCAAGGGGGCATGCACTCAGTCTGCATTTATTGGGATGTTTGTGATCTTTTCTGTATATGGGCTGCTTGCCAGGCCTGCTGGGCTGTGCTGCCCATTATCACAGGTGTCATCTGTGCCCTGTGCATGTGTGTGTGGCTGCCTGTGACAGTTGTTATGCCATTGTGTGTGTTGTGGCAGCTCTACTGGTGTCATGCATGTGTGCTCCTGCTTGCAGTCATGCTGGGGGTGGGAGGGTATGAGAGGGACACTGTGTCCCTGTATTGTGGGTGGTTTGGGCCCCTGAATGCTTCTGGTGCCATGTGGCACGTGTACCACACATGCCTTGTGGCCTCCTGACTTGGCACGCCATGCCACCACGGCCATTGCTCCCATCCTGCCATCTCTATGGGTGGGTGCTGTCCATGGCTGATTGGTTTCCATGCTATGTTTATGTCTGCCCTTTGCCGCATAGGCAGGGGCCTGCGTATGTCTGCAACTTTTGAATATACATTGCTTTGTATATCCACTTGCAGTGCGCTGCGCTGGCTGCCTATATGGCCATACCCCTACAGATGCACAAAGCCCTCACCATGCACATGTTCATGGCCTGTATCTGTGCACATCCATACACACTGTCCATGACTGCTGTGCACAGGGCATGTCCGTGCCTGGTGCATGTAACCCTTTTACACATGTGGCGTATGCGCACCGGGTATCACCTATGCACCATTGTGCAAAGGCCCCATTAATTGTAGGATTTCAGGATTATTAAAAACTTTCTGGAAGGTCATCAGTTAATAGATCCATGGCATACACAGAATTTTACTTTGAAAGAGTACACTCAGGGGGCACTGATGAGAGCAATATGGCTGCGTCTACCTCTACATAGCTCTGCTGTGTCTATGCTTGATTTGCCCCTTCCTCTGTCACAGTAAATATGGCTAAAACTGTTAAATCAAAAGATGGTGCAGAATTAAGCTTGGAGCATATTGAATGATTTCTTTCCCCCAAAATAGTAATTGAGAAGCAAACTCCACAGCGTGGAGTGGCAGGCATGCTGCTCCCACTGGGAGAAATTGCTTCTCTGGCTTCAACGCATCCTGACACGGACAAGAGGTAAAATCCCATCAGAAGTCGACTTTACTGTAGCTACACGTCACTTCTTGTTAATGGAGTTTCAGGCTGACACTAAATATGTTCTTACGGAAATAAAGTTCTCACTATCTGATACTGTCTGTCATGAGAGTATTGAAACTAAGATTGTCACTGTCAAGTAATGGGTTGCTGCCTTGGAAAAGAATGCTGAGAAACTGGCAGCAAGAGTTTTAACTGTAGAATGGGCAGTGAATGCTGCTCTGCATGAACAGACAAATACAATGGGGAAGCTCGAGAAAATCGAGAACACAATGTTTCTGAGAAATTTGTATTTGACTAGGCTTTCTGCTGCAATGCCTGATTCAGACCTTAAACAAGAAATTGAAAGAATTCTTACAATGACTTGAAGAAGAAGAAGAACTGGTCTGCTTGGAATCTGTATTTCGACCACAGTCTAGAAAGCAACAAGCTATGGCTGAAGTGCGGGCAAGGTACAGTATGTGATTTGTACCTTACCTGCTATTTTGCAAAGAAATAGACTTCTGCAACTAATGAGGGCTAAAAAGGGATTCATCTATGAGGGAACAAAACTTCATTTGTACCCTGATTTCTGCCTTGCCACACAAAGTCGCAGAAAGCACTTCCTAACACTCAGAACTGAGTTTTTACAAGCAGGAGTAAATGCTGTTCTTCAGGCTTCACCCAAGCAGAAAGTTACTTTTCAAAATAAAGATTACTTTTTTGTGGATGTGGATACGGCGCAACAGTTTTATGAAAATTGCCCTGCCTACAGAGTTTGAATCTGACCAGGAAGATGAAGACTTAGTGGATAATATACAATATCTCCCAATGTCTAAAGGAGATGGCTAAAAGAATTTTGTCATCTATTTGAAATTGGTGCCAGCCAGAAGTATATTCCATTGAAACTAATGTTCTATGATGAGAGACTTTGCCTTAAACGATAATCCTTTTATTTTTTCTTTAAATGGGATGATTTATGTATGTTTTGCTTTATGTTTGAAAACGATAAAACATTTAACTGTAAATGGGATGGTTTAAAGCTTGGAGTTAGTGAGGAATGGACAAAGATCATATTGCTTTAAAATACTTACAAGTATAAAATGCTTATAACCCCCGGAAATTCAAAAAATGTTTTTTTTGTACTTTTAATTTTTTCTCATAGTTTTGGCAGTATTTTCGAGAGGTGTGATCTGAGTTATATTAATTGTATGAAAATTAATTTCTCTCTGAATAAAAATAGTATAAAAAAAGTATACTAACTATGATCATAAAATGCAAGGTTTCTTTAGATTAAATTATATCTATTTCCAAATCAATCTTTAGAAATGTTCTTACAGCCTCTATGAGGTGTATTTTATTATCAGATCCACTCAGTAGTTGAGCTGACCCTGTTACCTGGAAGGGAAAAAAGTAAATCAGGAGTTGGTGTTGTAACAATGAACTTCACAAAATTCTGGAATTCATCCTCAAAATGAAGGAAGTTATAGTAGATTATTTGGTCTGTAAATATTCCAGACAGACAAATGTTTTGAACCTGTGAGACTCCTTCAAGGCCGTTGTGCCTGGGGCTATAATACCTTATCAAGCCTGGCACTATAAGAAATTAAAGGAACAGGATTAAGGGGATACATGATGGCAAGGAGTTTGATACGTGATATATTTTAATGAGTGGCAAGTGAGCTCAGAGAATATCATGAGTGGCGGAGCAGAGCCATGAGTGATTATTCCCCAAGCTCACTTGCCATGAGTTAAAATATATCATGTATCAAACCCCTTGACATCACATATGCATTTTATATAATAGGGGTTATTGTTTTTTTTTTTTATCATGGAATAGTTTTATTGTTGAAATTTTTCTCACTTTTTTTTTCTTTCTCCTCCACATACAGTTAGAACATCACAACCATACATGGTCATAGGTAAGAAAGTAACATGTTCCACATACTGTTGTATTCCATCAAGCCCTATTACATTCTCATACAGATAAACAATTATAGTTACCGAAACCAAGCTGCGAGGTATTCACATATAGCATTTTCTAAGTGTGCCTTAGTGTAGCATAGAAGAAAAAATTACTCACCTTAGTAATTGCTTTTCTTCTCATGGAGTCTTGCTGTATTAGGACAATAGCAGTCAGCCTCAGCCTCTGAACTGCCCCGGAGAGGAAAGGGTTAACTCCAGAGAAGTCTGGAGTTCCACAGCGCGAGGGCGCTGTTCAAAGCTCTATCTGTGCAGTTTGAAGTCAAACTGCCAGATTCTTTACGAAGCTAAACTAATATAGCAAGTCTGTGTGGAAAAACCCTACACTAGCCATTGGCTACCTACCAGTAGTAAAACTACAAAAACACACAACAATCACAGAATAGCAACAAAATTATTAAATATTGTTAGCATCACTGAAAAGAAGCATTAACAGACCCCCTCTCTCCAAAAAGACTCAAGTCCAGGGAGGGGCCACTCTACCACTCAACGAACAACAGAATTACCTAGTTCCTAAACCCAATAAGCAAGAAAAGGCATGACACAGTGCTTGCACTAATTTGCCAACCCCATACCCAAGAAGGAGTTCTGAGCGGGTAGGAGGGAGGGTTGTCCTAATACAGCAAGACTCCATGAGAAGAAAAGCAATTACTAAGGTGAGTAATTTTTCTTCAAACACCATGAAGTCTTGCTGTAATTAAGACTATAGCAGATTACACAGCAGTACCTCCATGGAGGAGGTCAGAACCTACTTGAGAAATAGGCTCGAAGCACAGCTGTGCAAAACAGGCATCCTCCTGGATTGAACATCCAAGGAGTAATGTTTGGTAAAGGTGTGAACTGTTTTCCAGGTAGCAGCTTGACAGATCTCCAAAATGGGAATATCTCTAGCAGCCGCTAGAGATGCAGCTGTACCTCTGGTAGAATGAGCCCTCAATCCTGAGGGGGGCTCTTTACCCAGTTTTTGGTAACAGAATTGGATACAAGAGACAATCCACCTTGCAATTGTCCTCTTCGTGGCAGGTCTCCCTTTGCCGACTTCCCCATAGGTAAGGAACAGCTGGAGGGATTCAAACCTATGACCCTTGGTGCGTTCCAAATAGTAGCTTAGAGCTCTTTTGACGTCCAGACTGTGCAATCTCCTCTCCCCTGAAGAGGAATGCTCAGTGAAAAATACTGGGAGAGAGATGGATTGGTTGAGATGAAAATCTGAGACCACCTTTGGTAAAACCTTCTATTAGTCCTAAGGACTACCTTGTCCCTATGAAAAGAAATGAAATCTTCTTCCACTGACAAGGCTTGCATCTCACTTATACGTCTAGCAGAAGTGATGGCCACTAGAAAAACAGTCTTCCAAGTCAAAACTTGAGGTCTGCCAAGACAGGGGCTCAAAGGGGTTGCATTAGCTGAGCAATGCAAACATTCAGGTCCCAAGCAGGAGCTGGTTCCAAAAGGAGGGTTAGTGTGAAGTAACCCCTTAAAAACTTGGAAATTACAGGTGAGAAGAGATGGAAGCAGGTTTACCTGCTGACACATAAGCGGAGACTGCTGCCAGATGAACCCTTAAGGTAGCTGGCTTAAGGCCTAGAGAATTTAAGTGGACCAGATAGTCCAATAAAACAGTCAAATCAGCAGATTCTGGGGAGATTTGCTTCCCAGAGCACCAAATGGAAAACCTCTTCCACTTAGAATTATAGGTGGCCCTAGTAGAAGGCCTCCTGGCCGCCTTCAAAATATCCAAGACACCTTGAGAGAGGTGTAGATCAGCGAATTCTAGCTCCTCAAGAACCAAGCCTTGAGGTGGAGGGAACTGAGGTTCGGATACCACACTCTCCCCTGTGCACAGGTCAACAGGTCGTGGGTCCTGGGCAAGCTCAGGGGAGGGTGGACAATCAGGGACAGAAGGAGAGGGTACCAGGGCTGTCTGGCCCAATCTGGAGCAATCAGAATCACCTTGCAGGACTGAGTTCTGATCCTCACTAGTACCCTGAAAAGGAGAGGGAAGGGAGGAAGGCATATAGATATTTCCCTCCCAATCCAACTGGAAGGCATCCAGTGGGACTGATCCCAACACTGGAGGTCTGCAACAAAACAGAGAGGAAGTTGGTGGTTGTCTGGGGCTGCGAAAAGATCTATCTGAGGGTGCTCCATCTGGCAAAGACTGACCCCAGCACTAGAGGTTCAGGGCCCATTCGTGGTGGCCCTGAGAAATCCTGCTGAGGGCATCCGCTAGGACATTGTCCTTCCCTGGAAGGTGAACTGCTATCAGGAGGTATTCAGGAGTAAGCCAGAGACCACAGCTTCATTGCTTCGGTGCACAAGGCAGAAGACCGAGTGTGCCCTTGCTTGTTGATGTACCACATTGTTGTGGTATTGTCTGTCCTGACTTGAACTACCTTGTTCTGGACAGAAGCTGAAAAGGCCTGGAGAGCTAAGAGGACAGCCCTGAGCTCCAGGAGGTTGATGTGGAGCAGAGATTCCTGAGGAGACCACACTCCCTGAGTGGAAAGGTCGCCAAGTGAGCCCCCATCCTAGGAGGAGGCATCTGTGGTAAGTGTGAGGAGTGAGGAATGGGTAAGAAGGGGACCCCTTGAGTTAGATTGCTCTGGTCCTGCCACCACTGAAGGGCCAGGATCAGAGATCTTGTCACTGGGACTAATTTGGTGAGGGTCCTTCTTTGGAACCAAAAGATCTCAGGTGGAATTGGATGTCTCTCATCTGGAATCTTGCTCCCTGCACGACAGCTGTGGATGCAGCCATGTGTCCTAGGAGTTGCAGAAAGTGCCTTGCTGGCCGAGAGACCCGCATGGTGAAGGAAGATGCCAGGGCAATGAGTCTGTCCACTCTCGGAGGGAGATATGCCCTGGCAGACTTTGTGTTCAACTCTGCACCTATGAAAGTTAGTACCTGGACTGGTTCGAGAACTGACTTTGGAAGATTCAACAGGAATCCCTGAGAGGTGAGAAGCTGCTGGGTGACCAACAAGTGAGATTTTACATGATCTGGAGACTGACCCACTATGAGCCAGTCGTCCAGGTAGGAAAAACGCCACCCCTTGCCTTCTCAGATGAGCCACTACCACAGCCAGACATTTTGTGAAAACCCTTGGGGCAGAGGTAAGGCCGAAGGGCATTGCTCTGAACTGATAGTGGCCAGAAGGTAGTTTGAACCTGAGGTACTTTCTGTGAGAAGGCCTGATCAAGAAATGAAAATAGGCGTCCTTGAGGTCCAAGGAAGCTAGCCAGTCTCCTGGTCTCAGGGAGGGCAAAATCATTGCCAGAGTTAACATTTTGAACTTTGGTTTCAGAAGATGCTTGTTCAGGAACCTTAAATCTAAGATGGGCCGCCATTCTCCTGTCTTTTTTGGGGTAAGGAAATACCTTGAATAAAGACCCTTGCCCTGATGGCAAAGGGGAACCCTCTCTACTGCTTTGCATCCCAGCAGAGAAGAAACCTCTGTTTCCAAAGCAAGGGCTTCCAAAGGATTTGCAGGTGGGAAATGTCTGGCCCTCATCTTTGGGAACTGTTTGAAACTGAGGACCAGACCTTGGCCTACCACCTCCAGAACCCACTTGTCCGAAGTTAGGGACAACCAGTTCTGGCTGAAATAAGCCAACCTGCCCCCCACCGGTACAGGAGATTCGGCCCTGGGCACCCCATCAGGGTGCCTGCTTGGCAGCTGTTTTTGGCTGAGAAGAAGGGGACGGTCTGCCTGAGCCCCGTCTGCCCCTGCCTCTGAAGAAACCCCTCTGAACAAAGGCTGAAGAGGCTTGAGCTTGATAAAAAGGCCTGTGGTAAGGCCTACCCCTACCCCTTGGGGCATGCCTTTGGGGCATGCCTCTCTTAGCTTGGGCACTTTTGTAGGTAGTTCTGTATTCATCCATTTTTTCATGTAATTTTCTGTCTGATCACCAAACAGAGAGTTACCTACTACAGGAAATCCATAGCCTTTGCCTGAGTGTCTTGGGACAAATTAGTGCATCTGAGCCATGCCAACCTACGGAGAGCTACAGAAGTGGCCATGACCCTAGAAGAAACATCATTAACATCAACAGCAGTATGAAATTGAACTTTAGAGGCCTCAATGCCATCAGCAGCCACCTGTTCCAACTCGCTAGCCAGCTGACCCTGGGCCTGCTTGGCTAACTGCAAAATAGTGTCCCATCTAGACTTCTGATATCTAGCCGCATAAGCCATGTAATTAGCCTGCCTGAGTCCCAAAGAAGCTGCCATATATTGCTTTTTTACCATGGTATCAATCTTCCTGGAATCTTTGTCAGGGGGATGTGATGCCAAGGGAATATTAGCCTGGTCACAGGCTGCAGCTTGAACAACACCTACATGACTACACTGCTCAATGAGGAAGTCTGTATCTGGGCCTGATAAAGAATACCTTCTGTCCATTTTTTTGTCTACAGGAGGGACAGAATGAGGATTTTTTTAAATCTTTGTTGTTTGCTTCCTAAATGATTTATGCAAAGGAATAGACAACCTACTAGACTCTGGAATATCCATCATTTCAACAAAATCAGGCTCCTCTTGCTCATCCACAGCCTCCTCTAAAGGGAGCTGGAGGGTTTCTGCCACCTTTTATAAAACACAAAATGAGAAGGGACTCAGACAACAGAGGGAGACTCTAAGGTCTGTCTGGAGAAATGTCCAGTTCAATGGGCACGCCCAGACCTTCCCAGTCACAAATGCATTGATCAAATTCCTCCTCCCTCCTGTGGTTCATAAAACTCCTCAATAACATAATCTTGAACCCCTGGACCTGGACGAGCCACCCCTCTGCCACTTGTGGAGGGCTCTCAAGTCCCTGAGACAAAGACTGAACAATCTGTATGGCTTTTGCTATTTCTGCAACAGTTGGAGAAACTATCTTAGACTCCAAACCTGCTGATTTCTTTGTCTTTTTTGCTGGTGCTGGTTCCTCTGAACCAGCCTTTCTCTTGCCCGAGGAAGTAACGCCCTGGTCAGAAGGCACTCCCTCTGGTCCAGTGGGTACTGGACAGGGCTGGCCATCCGGGTCAGCAGACTTTTTGGCCTCTTGTTCCCTGAGCCGGCCCAATCTCTTCTCCAGGGTGGCTGCAGGGAAAATTTTACATATCCGGCAGTCTGAAAGGAGGTGGTCAGCCCCCAGACAATAAACACAAGTGGTGTGTGGGTCAGCCTTGGCAAAGGCTTCCCCACAAACATCACAGTGTTGAAACCCCGTGGGCCCGGTTTTTCTTTTGGGTTTCTCAGACATAGTGCCAGCCTAACCAAAACTTGCCCTTTTCTTCAGGCCGTGCCAGAGCAAGACACCCTTATCGGTTCCTAACCGTGTCACGGGTATTGGAAAAAACCCGATTAAAAACGAGGGTTTTTTTAGAACCGATAAGAACCGGGTACCTCACGTCTAAAAATTCACCAAAATACAAGAAACGATCGGTTCAGACTGAACCGATAATTATTTCCACACAGACTAAATTTTCGTTTTACTTACGGTTACCAGATAGAGCTTAAGCCGAAACCGCGGTAATTTTGAGACTTTTGCCGGTTTTCTGAACCGAAGGAACCGACCGAAAACCGCGTAGTGAACCGAGCTGAAGGAGCTGATCTCCGGAGCGACTGTTCAGTGAAGCGGAGTAAAGAATCTGGCAGTTTGACTTCAAACTGCACAGATAGAGCTTTGAACAGTGCCCTCTCGCTGTGGAACTCCAGACTTCTCTGGAGTTAACCCTTTCCTCTCCGGGGCAGTTCAGAGGCTGAGGCTGACTGCTATTGTCCTAATACAGCAAGACTTCATGGTGTTTGAAGCCCAGTATACTAGAATAATGTTCCATTGTCTTCAAAGTTAAAGACTAATAGAAATTAAACCACAACTACAATGTCATAATATGTCACAAAATCAATACAAGGAGTTATCCCTCAATTCGTAAGTTTACAGAGAGAAGATTGGAGATAGACTTCCCAACTGGCAGTATAACGGTCCATACGGCCAAGGTGAGTACAGGAGAGGCGTTCTAGTGAGGCTAGTCTAGCCAGAGCCTCGTGCCATTGTGGATGAGACGGGGGACACTTTTACACTAGACCATAAGTATGAGTCGTTTAGCCTCCATGAGTGCCAGTACAACCCACTGCCTCTGCGGTCGAGTTAAGTTTCCCAAAGAGGTGGTGTCACCCAGAAGGAGTTTGGGATCGGAAAGATTAACCCTACGGTCCAACACAGTAGAACAGTCCTTAGATACCGATGCCCAAAATTGTGAAAGCAGGGGGCACGTCCATAAAATATGAAGTAGGTGTGCACCTGGTTTTTGACAACGCCAACAGTCAGAATTCTGTATGAGGCCATGGGAGTATAGGAATGCAGGTGTCCGGTACCACAGCAATAAAATCTTCATCTGCAATAGCTGACTCTTAGTGTCCATATATGAATAATGACATTCACGGAGGTAGCACTTCCAAGAAGCCTCGGATATATTAGTATTCAGAATAGCCATCCATTTTAACCGGCATGCTTCTGAGGGATCCATCTGGGTGTCGTGACACGTCTTATAGAATCTGCCAATAAGCCCACCTGTAGTAGGGGACTTATGTCTTTGAGTTAGCCAGTTCCATTTGGGATCTGAATGCAAATGGACCTTATTAGCTAATATAGCACTGCGTATCTGAAGAAATTTCCAAACGTAATTTCTCGGAAGATGAAATTTATGTCTAACTTGTTCAAACGACATTAAATCCGATGAGTCAGGGATGCAGAGATCCTAGATATATCGGATGCCCTGGGATTCCCAGGTGGGCCAGTGTATGGGGATAATACTGATTGTCAGGGCCTGATTGTGCCATAAGGGAGTGTAAAGCCATGGAGGTGCTTGGGCCTCCCGAGGTGTATGAGCTCAAGTCATAAGCAAGTGCCATGACCGTTTAGTTTCTGCTATTAAGGGGGGAAATATATGCCGATTGCGACTCTGAGGGTGTAATAGCAAGTGCAAATTTGTATCTGTCACTTGGTCAGCTTCTAATTGGACCCAGAGCAGAGGGGGTACTAGACTAGGAACAAACCACTTGGTAGCCATAGCAGCGGTGCAGGCCAGGTGATACCCCTGGAACCAGGGTGAGCCCAACCCCCCTTTAGACCAATGAGCTCTCAATTTGCTCTTATTCCATCTAGGGGATTTCCCATTCCACAGATATCTGGACACCTGAGCTTCAATTGTGGCAAAGAGTTTAGGGGACAGGCATATTGGGAGGTTTTTAAAGATGTACATAATACGTGGCACTAATAATATTCGCACTGCTGCTATCTTATCCGGTAATGAAAACTGCAGCTTTTCCCATTTCTCTATCTCTGTAGATAGCTGGACTAAGAACGGCGAGACGTTAGCTGACTCTAAATCGGACCACTTAAAGGGAATTGTTATGCCAAGATACGAGAAGCCTGTCAGTGCCCAGAGGAGCTCAGTTCCCTGCAAGCAATTTTTATTACAAGCAGAGTTTAGTGGGGTCAAAAGCGTTTTCCTCTGATTTACGTAGAGGCCTGATAATGTTGCAAATGTCTGCAGTAAAGGCAGGATATGCCATAATGCCTGCTCTGGATGGGACAGGGTTAGCAATAAGTCATCGCCGTACGCTGCTACTAAGTAGGATTTCCCCACTACATCAATGCCCCTAATTTCTCTTGACGCGATAACAGATCAAATGAGTGGATCTAATGCTATCAGGAAAAGAAGAGGGGATAATAGTCAACCCTGTCAGGAACCCTGTGTTGTTAAAAGGGCCCGGAGATGGTCGTGTTAGTCAAAATCCTAGCCATCGGGGATCCATAGAGTGTTTGCACTCACTGGCAGAACACAGGACCAAAGCCATATCTTTTTAGTATTTGATGCAGATAATGCCATTCTACCGAGTCAAAGGCTTTAGTGAAATCTACTGTTAGTGCAGCCATTGGGATCTGTGAGCGAGAAGCTTTCCATTTTAAATTAAGGAGGAGCCTAGTATTGTCTGACCCTGATTTGCCCTTCATAAATCCAACCTGGGCAGGATGGATGATGGTCGGGAGCACCTCAAGCATCCTGGTGGCTAGGATCTTGGACAAGATTTTTGTATCGACCAAGAATAATGATATCAGCCAGAAATTTGCACAGTCTAAGGGGTTGTTATATTTTGTCGGCGGAAGGGTAATAAGAGCTTCTCTCATAGACAAGGGAAAGGTGCCTTTTACATGTGCCTCCTGCAGAGCCAGAAGTAATGGTTGAGATATATCCTGTGCTAGTGCTTGATATAACTCAACTGTCATGACATCAGGCCCGGGGGCATTTCCTTTGGCCATTTGAGACAAAGTTTGTTGTAGCTCACTCGGGGCCAAGGGGGCATCTAGGATACAGGCCTGACTCGGAGAGGCCCGGTACTTCAAATTGTTGGCAGAATTTGTCCAATTCCTGTTCAATGGCCGACGGAGAAAGATTGGACTGTGACTTATATAGTGCCTGGTAGTAGGCCTTCATTGTATCATTAATATCTTGAGGGGTATGCACAACCTTGCCAAATGCATTGCGGAGGGCATGGATACGTGTCGCAGCCCGCTGCTTCCAAAGGCGAAAAGCTAGCAGTCTGCCGAATTTTTCGCCTCCATCACAATATGCATGATTTGATTGCAATAGGAGCCATTCAGACTTTTGGTTCAGCATATTGTTAATTTGGTACTCAAGGCCCACAATACACCAGGCAAGGGAGTCATCCCTTCGAACGACATGAGAAACTTTAAAGCAGGTCTCCAGACTCTCCAGTTCTGTTTGCCACTCAGCTAACTTGGCTTTGCGCGTTTTATTTTTGGCGGCCAAGAAGGCAATAATACGGCCTCTAAGGACCGCTTTAAACGCTTCCCAGACCATACCTGCATTAACCCCGCAGTTTGTATTGATGGCAAAATACTCCTTGGCAGTTTGGGAGATTGTTTTAAGAAACTCCGGGTCCTTTAATAACAGGGGATTGCAACGCCACTGAGTGCCTTTCCTAGACTGACCTCCTATTGTATAAGTTGTCATCACCAGGGCATGATCGGATATCAGAATATTCCCGATTGAAGTTCTGAGGACATTTTGGGTGGCTGTTGAGTTCGCCAAGAGAAGGTCTATCTGACTATATGTGGAATGTACCTGGGAGTAAAAGATATAATCCCACCCAGAGGGATTATCCCTATGCCAAAGGTCTATTAAACCCCATTCCTCTTGCAGTTCATGAAGAGCCAAGCTGGCCTTCGACCTAGCCTGAGGGGTGGGCCTCGACTTGTCCAGGAATATATCTGGCACCATATTATAGTCTCCACCCACAATTAAGGGGACATCCCCATCCGTCCCTGAAATCGTTGAAATTGCCTGGCTGATTGAGGGAAAAAATTCTGTGTGGTCAGTGTTAGGGGCATACAGGTTACAAATGATCAATTTCTCCCCAGTGGAAGATAATTTGGCAACGACCCATCTGCCTTGTGGGTCATGTTTGGATTCCTCCAGAGTCCAGCTCGATGCACGCCAGATAAGGATGGCGACTCCTTTAGTCTTGGAAGTAGCCAAGCTGGCACAGACAGTGCCATCCCATGACTTTTTTAACCATGGAGCCGCCTTCTTTAAAAGATGGGTTTCTCGGAGCAGGGCAATATCTGTATGTAATGAACGAAGGTATTGAAGCACCTTTGTTCATTTAATGGGATGATTCAATCCATTAACATTCTAGGATACCACCATGGTAGGTGAATTGGCATGATTGGACGAAGCTGCATTGGGTTACAAGGACATTATAATAGTAGAGGGGGTGCAATTACTAAAATTGCGGAGTTTGCACCAAAAACATAACTCACCACCCAGACCATATCGAAAATCCCCATATTAACCTTGACTGCCAGATGAGAAGAGGAAGAAGCTCCAGAAGTAGAGGTAGATACACTCCTCGTTGATGAGGCTACAGAAGAACAAACACACAACAGATATTAAGACCAGCACAGAACAGTATAGACTGTACTAACTAGTTAGTAGTAGGAATGAAAATATATCACCGCTAGCTATAGATTCACCCTGCTAGCCAAAACTGCCCAGTAGTAGTATAACACTGCACAACCGAGCTATTGGATCGAGGCTACCAGTGAAAGAGGCTGATCAAACCCTTAGCCTCGGCTTCACCAACACTCAGATCCAAATATAGGAGGTATAGGAACCACGTGGATTTGAGTCCTCTGAGTTCTAGCATCCTTAAGGTCGGGCATCCGACCCACGGGGAGAGAAGGGAACAGGAGGACAAACAAGGGGGGGGAAGGGGTCCCACCAGGGAGCCCTGAGAAAGGCAGGGGTTCAGGGATGGGGAAGGAGAAGGCAACGACCTTGCCTACAATATAGAGGTCCCAACCAACCCTGCGTTCATACCCCAGATTACAGAACTACCATGTACTGCCCCCTGCACGCTAGCATTGATGCCTCAACTGGTGGAAGTTTAATCAGCACCATTCTAGGACGTGCATGCCAAAATATGGGAGTGGCTACTACTGCTAACTAAGTTATAGTAGTATTAACTGTTAAAAGAACCACCACCCAGTTATTTTCCTGAGTATAGGCGCATAGAGGGGACTGATTAAGCCCATCTGAAAATAATAGCCCTCCACATTGACTTAAACCAAAACTCAGAGCAACTTCATCCAGAAACAATGTCCGCATGATCCTCTCTTAATAATAATTTTTAATAATAATAATTTTATTTATATAACGCCTTTCAAAATATCAAAGCGCTGAACAAATTAATAACATAAATTCAAATATCCATACAAAACATAAAAACATATAAAGACACATCATAGAATACATCATAAAAACATAATAAATTACAGTAAAATCCAATCAAATTCCAACTAACTTAATTCTCCAAAAAGGCCATTCTCCATAAATAAGTTTTTAATTCTTTCTTAAATATCTCCACGGAGGTGCACTCCTGTAACCGACCTGGTAGAGAGTTCAAAAGTGGGACAGCATGAGAAATGCTCTGCTGCCTGAAGATTTTAAACTCACTCTTGGAATCTCCAGCAACCCCATAGTCAGCCGAAAGGAGCGATCAGCCAGGGCAATAAGGAACCAGGAGGTCTTTCAGATAGGACGGACCCTGATCGCGAAGGGCTTTAAAAGTCAATAAAATGACTTTAAAGGTGATCCGCCACCGTATAGGAAGCCAGTGCAGTTTGCGCAGCACCGGGGTAATATGACAGGACCTACTGGTCCCAGCGTTCTGCACCAGCTGTAGGTGGCAGATTTCAACCCCAGAAAGCCCAAAGTAAAGGGCGTTGCAGTAGTCTAGGCGCAAGGACACAAAGGCGTGGACCAACGTTGGCAAGGAGTCAGATGGAACAAGGTGCCTAACCCTGGCAATATTCCTAAGATGGTAAAAGGAAGTTCTGACAACGGCTGACACCTGGGATTGTAGATTCAGCCTATCGTCAAAAATCACCCCAAGGTTACGCACCCGTTCAGAGGTCGCTAATGACACGCCACCAAAAAAAATTCCAGAAGGCACGCCAGTACATGACCTCTCAATCTGACCACCTGAGTCCACCACCAAAACCTCAGTCTTCTCCGAGTTCAGCTTTAACCAACTAGAATCCATCCAGTCTTGGATTTCCCCCAGACAGTTGTTAAACACAGAGAGAGCTCCATCCTGGTCGGGTGCAAAAGACAGGTATAGCTGGGTATCATCTGCATAGCAGTGAAACCTCAGCCCATACCGTCTTATGATATTTCTGAGGGGCAGAATATACATTGCAAATAACATGGGTGACAGCACAGAACCCTGAGGCACTCCACATGACAAAGAGACTGGGCCGGAGGAAAAAAATCCCTGACACAACTCTTTGTGATCTCCCAATAAGGAATGAAGTGAACCATTGCAAAACAGTTCCCAACATTCCGCAGATTTGCCTCAGGCGTCCTAACAACACCACGTGATCCACAGTGTCAAAAGCTGAGGAGAGATCAAGGAGAACCAAGATGGAATGTCTCTTTTGATCCCTCACCCTCAAAAGATCATTAAGCACCCGAACCAGCGCAGTCTCGGTGCTATGTCTTTTACGGAAACCAGACTGGAAGGATTCGTAGATACTATGGATGGTTAAATGGTCATCCAATTGAGCAGCTACAACCTTTTTCAATAACCTTCCCAATAAAGGGAAGGTTAGAGATAGGTCTGTAGCTTGAAAAACAGTCTGGGTCTAAGGAAGCTTTCTTTAAGAGAGGTGTCACCACCGCCTCTTTCAGGGAGCATGGAAACTCACCTGACTCCAAGGAGCACCAGACTATTTGCGCCAAAACTGGACCAATGATATCAACACAGCCCAAAATTAGGGTAGTCAGTCCAGGATCCAAGCTTCAGCTTGTAGGGCGCACACTATGGATAAGCCTCATAATATCCACGAACTCAGGTCGATAAAAGGAACTCCAAGAGAATCGAGGCACTGTGTTCTCTCACGTCCCTACAACATCACCCTTAGAGGTTGTCGAACACAGGTCCGCCCTGATGTCAGCCACCTTTGTTGCAAAGTATTGAGCGAGCTCATCACACTCTATTTGCAAAAAAGGCTTTCCGAACTTGCAGACTGGATCAGACTGGATCAGGCCCAGTCTCGCCAGAATCCCTAGTCACCGCGGCAGCATATGAAATCAGTCCCAGTCTAACTGGGGTCGAGTTGTCAACTGCTTCAACCAACGAGTCCTCTGAAATATCAGCCCAGTCAGAGCCTGTGTAAGTGTCCGTATCCAGAGACTCTACACCTGCAGAGTGAGCACTGCGATGAGGAGATGTTTTGTCTTCCCTAGACATTTTTGCTGGGGGGCTGTCATGAATACATCCTGAGGCAGATGGTTCCCACTTCTAGCTCTTTGGCGTTGTCTGACATGGGGCGACATCACCCATGGAGGCAGAGAGAGGTTATCTTTGGCTGGAGAGAGTGAAGCCATGCCTTGTCGCGGCCTTAAACCTTCGGGAGGGCCCTTGGCTATTGGGGGAACATTTAGAGGTGCTGGACGTCCGTCTGCTATGCTGCCCTCTGGCTGTCTACTCCTGCCCTCAGGGGTCCCTTTCAACATGTTAGGTTCCCAAAGCCTTCTGGGATATGTAGTAGGGAGAGGTAGATCGGGCCAAATTTTCGCCACCCATTTCTCCACCGCTGCTGGATGTTCAGCCAATATTTCCCTGCCATCTTTGGCCACTAGCAATCTGGTAAACCCTTTAAATTTAAAGTTGAAGTTGAAATTATACAGGAACTTCTTGAGTGGGGTGAAGGCCCTTCTCTTGTTGGCTGTCTCATGTGCAAAGTCCCTGTAAAAGGAGATTGAGGTCCCCTGCCACCGAATTTCCCCTATATCCTTTGCAGCTCTTAGTATTTTTTCCTTCGTTGAATATCGAAGAAAGTAGGTAATGATGGGTCTGGGATGGTATGAGTTCCTGTCTCTGCTGGTTGTTATCCTGTGAGCTCTCTCCACATCCATTTGCCCCCTCCATCTCTCTCCTAACATAACAGGCAGGGAATCATTTAAGAACTTTTCCATATTTTGTCCCTCAGCCCCCTCTGGTAACCCAATAATACGCAAGCTATTACGTCTGGCTCTATTTTCTTGATCTTCTAGCCTTTCCCAAAGCACCACTGCTCTCTCCTCCTGGGCCTGCTAACGGAGTAGTAGTTTAGATTGCAGCTGCTCATATTCCTCTAGCCGTTGTTCGGAAACATTCATTCTGTCTTGCAAGTTTCGAACCTCTACCACTGTGCCCGAAAGAGTGACTGTAAAATCTTCCACTTTGTTCAAAACTGTCTCCAGCATCCGAGTGATATATTGTAAAGACTCATTTAGTGAGGGCTCTTTTGTAGGTAATTGAGACATAGGGTCAGTCTGAGCCTTGTCGCCTGGTAGCGCCATAGGGAGGTCTGGTGTGCCAGTGAAGTGAGGCAAAACTCTGACAGTTCCAGTTATCTAGTGCAGGAGGCAAAGATACCTGATTTCGTTTACTCGAGAGGGCCGATAGATGTTACTGCAAGACTGAATTAGTGGGGCCTGTATGGCCTAGCACTCGTATCTCCACACGGGGTCAGCGCTCACTTTCAACGTACAGTAACTGCATTTAAATCATTTTTGCCGAGCACCAGTAGGCAAGGGGAGGTTGCTGTGTCAGAAGCAGCAATTGTAGAGCAGGCAAACCCGTGAGTCACGATACTGGAGCATTACATTCCCCAAACCCAGAGCGAGCTCGAGAGCTTACACTGCCATCTTGTTGGTGGCCAAACGGGGTTATTGTTTTGTATAGTTTTTTGGGTTATTTTTGTTGTGTTATTGGTTTGTTTTACCTGTGCTTTGTTGTGCTTCTTTGTTTTTCGGTGTTGTTCCACGATGTTCTTCTTCGTTTTGTAACTGGCTTTTTTTAGTAGTTTGTAACTGGTCAGTTTCTTCAATGGAGTGTTACTGCAGTGTTTTGATTGGGAGTTGTATTTGTGTTCTCCTCGTTGATTGGTTTGTCTTATTTCTCTGTGTTGTGATTCGTGTTTCCTTACTTGGTGTTTCCGGTTTTGGCGTTGTCCCACTTTTAGTTGTGGTTCTCTTTGCTTGAAAAATAGCTTTTTATTTGGGCTATGCTTTACAAAGTTAACTTTATTATGTTTGACTTCACATGTGGTAATATTTTGTAAAGTATATTTGACTTTCGAGTAATGTTCATGGCGTGGGGTATCGGCACCGAGAATGACAGGTACTTCTGTACAGCATACATTAGAACTGGCAACAAACGGTGTCAGTATTATGTTGATAATATTCCAGTTCTTTTTACTGGAGTTTTTGATTATAAAGAACATAAGGTTTTTGTAATTAGGCATTCAAAATGTAGTTCAGCAGCTCAGGTGGGTGACGTGTAGACACTACTGATATTTGTTCATGACATGTACACAGTGGCCCAGATATTCAAAGGGATCGCAACTGACACAACTGAGTTGCGCGGCGCAAACCGTAATGCGCCCTGGGGCAATATTCAAAAGGGGGACTTGTGCAGCACAAGTCCCGATGCATGGGAGTGCAATGTTAATGTATGGGGCTCAACTGAAGGGGGCGTGCCCATGCAAATGAGGCACATCCCGATATTCAGCCCGGGATGTGCAGTGCATCTGCTGGCACAACCCCTAGATGCACTGCACACCAGGGCACAAAGTTGAGCCCGAGAAAAAAACAGCTCAAATGCTGGTCACCCACAGGTGGGCAGCTGTATTGCAGGGCACAACACAGCAACCGCCAGCCATGGGTGGCCACCCACCCACCCAGAACACCGTCTACAAGCACCCATATGGTCCCTGATAGCCTAGTGGTACCCTCCTCCCTCCCCATAGCCGCAATTGCCGGTTTTAATATTTAAATCACATTCTTGGTAGTCTAGTGGCACCTCCTTCCCCACCCCCGTAGCTGAGATCACCGGTAATAATAAATGAACATAATCCCTGGTAGTGTAGTGGCACCCACTCCCCACCCTGCCCATAACCCCAATCACAGGTGAACCCTTCAGAATGTAATCCCTGGTGGTCCAGTGGCATCCTCACACCCCCACCCACACAGGATCCCCTGCCCACCCAACTCCCACCCGTCATCGGCGGGCAGCTGTCACACCCATACCACCTGGCCACCCACGAATGACAGTTTACAGTATGACCTGTAAGCCCATTGGTCCACACTATGGACCAATGGGCTTTCAAACATCACTATACTAGACAATCACAAATATGTGAATGTCTTCAATTCTATATTGTGAGCTGTCTAGTACAGTGTGCCCTGCAAGCCCATTGGTCCACAATGTGGACCAATGGGCTTACAGCTCATACTGTAAGCTGTCATTCGGAGGACAGCCGGGCAGTATGCGGGCGGGTTGCAGCTGCCTGCCAATGATAGGGGGAGCTGGGTGGGCAGGGGGTCCTGTGTTGGTGGGGTGCCACTGGACCACCAGGAATTATGTTCTGAAGGGTTTACCCATGATCAGGTTAGGGCAGGGTGGGGGTGCCTCTAGACTACCATGAATGTGATTTATATATTAAAACTGGTGATCATGGCTACAGGGCGGGGAGGGGTGCCACTAGACTACCAGGGATTATATTTATATGTGTGTGCAGTGATCATGACGCTACCGAGGGAGGAGAGTGGTACCAGTAGACTACCAGGGATTATGTTTATTTATTGTTACCGGTGATCACGGCTATGGGGCAGGGGTGCCCCAGGACTCCCTCTGTCCGCACCACATGTTGTGCAGGGTGCCAGGTGCATTTTGCCGGACTGCCCCTGTGCAACTCATGCAAATAGGGCCATATTGACATGCAAATGGCCCCATTTGCACCTTGCATACATTATGGCCCAATTTGCATGGCCAGGTCTGAATATCTGGGAAATGCGCCCCGCGCAGCTACAGTAGTGCTGGAGCATTTCCAGTCCTACCTGTCTGGGGGATGTGCCGGAGCATTGTATATGTGCTCTGCGCATTCTGTACTATATTCAGAGGTGATGCACCATGGCACATCTCCTTTGAATATCACCCTGTCTTGCTACATGCACCTCGGTTTTGCTGTGCCTCCACTTGCGCCATTGCAGGGCACAGGCTGAATATCTAGCCCAGTATACATAGCTGGTGCTTTTGTCTTCTTTGTACAAGTTACATACAGTATTTGTTATCAGCATGGGGTGGAGATATGGAGATTTAAGTGATGACATATCACTTCACCCCTATTATATAATACAATTTACAGAAAAAATTAAAAGAATTAGATTCACTGGTTATTAAGAATAAAAGTAAATGTTATAATGAATGGATCACCTGTAGATTAGAGGTGCAGCAACAGATTAATAGAGAAATTGAAAAAATATCTTAAAGGGAAAGATTTAAGATATTTACAGGGAGATAAATCTGGCAAACTATTAGCGAATCTCTTTAAAAAAGGAAAGAACTCAATATAATCCCTGTTCTAAAAAATAATATGGGTATTCCTATTTCTGATTTAGAGGGTATGGAAGGCATAATTTTGCACTACTATAAAGAGATTTATCAATCCTCTGTTTGTTTGAACTACAAAATTATGGACAACTTTTTGTCTCAGATTCAGTTCAAAAACGCTTCAATTCCAGGATCAAAAATTCTATTAAAAAAGAAATCAAGAAAATAATTAAATCACTTCCAAATAACAAATCTCCAGGTTTGGATGGTTTCACAATCAAATTCTGTCAAGCGTTTATTCAAGAACTGTCACCATGGTTCAAGTTAATGTTGGAAGGGCTGATGGATAGAAAGGGGGATTTACCAGATTCCATGAATAATGCTAAAATTATATTGATTCATAAGGAGGGGAACTCAAAGAATATATTGAAAACTATAGACCAGTAGCCCTCTTAAACATGGACTGTAAGAGTGGCAAAATTAATTGTTTCTAGAGTTACACCATATTTACATGTATCCAAGAGCAATATGGTTTTGTGCCGGGTAGAATCCTAGTACAAGCAGTAAGATTGCAGGCAGTATTTGAATATATTAAATGTTTGCCAGAAAATGATTAAGCTTTAGCTTTAGATGCTAGTAAAGAGTTTGATATTGTTAGTAGGATTTAAATGATGACAGTAAATTGTTGCGGGTGCACCAGCATCAAGGGTTAGCTGTGTCTCTGTCAACAAAAAGTGAATCCAGCAAAGAAAGAGAAACTGGCATCAGCTAAAGGCCAGAAGTGTTTGAAGTGTTAACTCCATATCTGTTTAAATGCCTGTAGCAAGCAACATGCTCCACTACCATAGTGTCGAAACAGTGCAATCCTTTATTGAACAAAAACAAGTGGTACTGTACATACAGTTCAGAGGTGACTTGGAGCCTTCAGTAACTTCCTGGTTGGAGGGAGCGTGGTTTTATGTCTGTACTGACTTGGAGCCTTCAGTAACTTCCTGGTTGGAGGGAGCATGGTTTTATGTTTGTACTGACTTGGAGCCTTCAGTAAGTTCCTGGTTGGAGGGAGCCTTCAGTAACGTCCTGGTTGGAGGGAGCGTGGTTTTATGTCTGTACTGACTTGGAGCCTTCAGTAACTTCCTGGTTGGAGGGAGCGTGGTTTTTTTGTCTGTACTGACTTGGAGCCTTCAGTAACTTCCTGGTTGGAGGGAGTGTGGTTTTATGTCTGTACTGACCAGGATTTATCTGATTTTACTTCAGGTGCACTGTGTGAGTACCACTTGTTTTTGTTCAATAAAGGACTGCACTGTTTGGAATACTACAGCAGCGCAGCGTCTTGTTTGCTACTGGCATTTACATAGATACGGAGTTAGCAGTTCAAGCAATCCTGGCCTTTAGCTGGTGCCGATCTCTCTCTCTCTCTCTCTCTCTCTTTGCTGGATTTACATGATAAGAGTGTTAGAATTATGGGGCATTCCCCCACAGTTGTTAACTAATTGCACAATTGTACAAGAAACCAAGAGCATGTTTTTTGATCAATCAACATTTAACTAGGAATATTGAGATGCTTGAAGGAGTAAAACAGGGTTGTCCATTGTCTCCTATTGTTTTCATACTTTGTTTGGAACCTTTATTACAGGCTATAAGAACCTGTCATACTATCAGAGTTATAATCAATGAGGAGGCAATAAAGCTGAATGGAGGCAGTATAGTGTAGTGGGTTAAGGCTCTGAGCTGCAGATCTGGAGACCTGGGTTTCAATCCCACAGCCGCCTAGGTGCATACGGTGTGATCCTGAGCAAGTCACTTAACTTCCTTGTGCTCCCAGGTTGCATCTGGAAACAAGCTTCAGCTTAGTGTGCTACTCCTGGTTAAACAATATTCCCTATCCCTTTCCCTGAATGGGTTTGCAGATGACACTCTTATTATGCTTGAAAATATAGCCTCTTTTGTTCCAGCATTAATGAATATTGTTTCTAAATTTTCTAAATATGCAGGGTAAAAGTTATACCCTTCTAAATCGATCATAATGCCCTTATCTAATAAAGGAAGAGAGATGGATTTTGAAATTTTTAATCTATTTTAAAAAGATGATAAAGTTAAGTATTTTGGATTAATTCTTACAAACAATATTAGAACAAATATCGGACTGAATTACAGTATAGCAAAAGAGAAAATTAAAAATAAACTAGCTAATTGACAGAGTTTATCAGTTTCTTTATGGGGCTGTGTTGAGGTCATAAAGATAATGGCTCTGCCTCACTTTATATTTGTATTGCAGGCATTTCACGGCATGCCTGATAATAAATGTTTTTTGGATATTAAGTGTATCTTTTCCAAATTTTTGTGCAGAGGTGGTAAACCCAAAATTGCTTGGAATTTCATGGTATCTAGTAGGGCTGTGGGTGGGTTTGGCTGTCCAGATCTACTTAAATATTTATGGTCTCAGTTAGTGGCAACTGCTAGGGAATGGGTGTTTTTGCCTAAATGTGATTATATAATCTTGCAGGCATTAATGGAAAAGTTATGTTATAGATTTCAAATTGATGCCACATTGTTTCAGAATAATTTAAAGTATTGCAAGGACATATCTTTATTGAAATCATTCCATGGCCACTTTAAACAAGCTTTAAAGTTATTTATTTATTTTATTTATCTATTTAGTTAAACATCAGTTTAGAAACCTTTGAGCCAGAGGCTCATTTACAAAGGTACCTCGTCACAAAGAGGACATCAGAACAGTAGTACAAGGGACACAGTACTTACAAACAAAAAAGTTACAGTTCAATTATAATTTTGTTACATTAGAATACAATCTCCAACGAAGCAAAAGATAACAAAAGGTGCAAAACTTATGGTCGGGGGAGAGCTGGTGGGAGTAGAAGGAGGAGATAGGGAGGAGGAATTAGTAGGGAAAGGAGAGGGAGCCGCTCAGTGAGCATTGTCAAACAGAGTATATATATATTTTTTTTTTTTACACTAGGCTAGCGGCAGTTGCATTTAGAGAGCTAAGCAGGAAGTTTCTGAGCCTGGGCTTAAAGCAAGCTAAGGTTAGTGAGTTTGAGACACTGGCAGGGAGGGAGTTATACCAGTGGGGCGCATGGTGAGGAATGCCCTCTGACCTTGAGAGGTCCTGGCTTCGGAATAATTAGGGTAGTTCTTGACGCAGCTGCGTGATCAGGGCTGCAAATGCTTAATGGAGTTGGATAGGCCTATGGGGATAGGCCACACAGGGCTTTAAAGGTGAGCTGGCATGTCTGATACATGAGTCGCTTCTTCCAGGTTGAGTAGGGTAGCCAGGGTGTACAGCTTACATGTGTGAGTGAGTCTGGGAGCACCAGTGATAAGTCTGCAGGCCTTATTAACTGTGAGGTGAACCTTGTTGAGGGCAGTCTGATCTGCTGAGCCATAGACCGGAAAGCCATAGTCAATGAGAGACATGACAGAGGAGGTGACAGCCAGGCAGAGGGCATCAGGAGGGAGGCATTTCTTGTGCCGGTAAAGAAGGCCTAGCCGTGAGTTGGTGACAGAATTTAGGGCAGATATATGTCCATGGAATGAAAGTGCAGGGTCAAAGCTTATACCAAGATATTTATAGGACTGCACCTGGTCAATGACGAGATTGGGTGTGGAGTGGACAGCTAAGGGAAACTTGCTGTACTTATTTTGGGGGTGGGAGAAGAGTATCGTTTTTGTTTTCTTAAGGTTGATAACAAGTCGGTGCTCAGTGAACCAGGTAGCTGCAGAGTCAAAGACTAGTTGGAGGGAGTTCTGTAGCAGCATGGGGTCATTGTGGGAGGCAACGAGAACAGCATCATCAGCATAGAGAAGCATCTTACCAGTACAACTGCTGGGTAGGGAGTTAAGAAAGAGTGAGAATAGTAGGGGTCCAAGAATTGAGCCCTGCGGCACCCCAGAACGAATGGGGCATGTTTCAGAGAGAGTACCGTTGACTTTCACACATTGGGAGTGGGCAGAGAGATAGCTGGTGCACCAGGAAACAGGTCCTGAGGCAAAGCCTATTAGGTCGAGGGTGGAGAGCAAAAGAGGATGCGAAACGGTATCGAATGCTTTAGACAGGTCAATGAATATAGCACCAGCCAGGGCACCAGAGTCCAAGGAGGCATGGAGGAAGTTGGAAAATTCCAGGAGTGCTGTATTGGTACTATGACCTCTCTGAACCCGTGTTGTTCAGGGCAGAGAACATGTATCTACAGAGGTAGTCAGAGACTTGGGATGCCACAATTTTCTCTAACGCCTAGAGAGGGGGGAGAGGATTGAGATGGTCGGTAGTTACCTGAAGAGTCCTGTCACCACCTTTATGGACAGGGGTAACTGTGGCAATCTTCCAGGCAGAGGGAATTGTCCGAGATAGAGTGATTTGTTGAAAATGCACGTGGTGGTGAGAGGACCTGATCCAGGACCTGACGTAAAGGCAGGGATCAAGTGAGTCATTACCGATGCTGTTACCTTTAGGGCTTTTGCAAGTAAGGCCTAGCTTCTTGCATGGTGACACGGCGCGGGTGGAAGAGAGGCGGGCAATGGGCGGTGGTACAGATGGAGGAGGTGGACTGAAAAGTTACCAGGAAGTACTGAGCTAAGGTCGGTAAAGGAGTTATTGAGGTGGGTGGCAATGAGGGCAGGGTCAGAGGAGAAGGTACCATTGATGTTGAGAAGAGAAGGAGAGGGGACTGGGAGTGACCATTTAGTTGCTTGATGTTGTCCCAGAAGCACCTGGGGTTCCCCAGGAGGAGGTAAGAGAGGCTTGGTAGTATTCTCGCCTTGCTGCGGATGGCCCAGGTGCACTGGTTGGCGGCAGCATAGGACTGCCTGTCAGCTGAACGGCCAGTAGCAACAGCAAGGTGCCAAAGATTGTCACGTTGCTTAAGTTGCCACAGTAGGGCAGGGGTGATCCAAGGGGCATGTTTCACTTTGGACCTCCTAGCAGTTATGGGAGAAAAGATATCACAGGCAAAGTTGAAAGTGCTTACAAAGAAGGCCAGGGCCAAGTCAATGTTGGTTGCCCTCGTCAGAGGAGACCAATCAGTGTGGGCAAGGAAGTGCTTAAGGCCTATGAGTCCCCCAGGCCTAAGCCACCTTCGAGAGGTGGTTTTGACTGGGGATGAGGGCCGAGGGGTTTCCCAGTTGAAAAGCACAGGGGAGTGGTCACTGAGGCAGTCAGGGAGGATTTGGATGTTGTGGATGCGGATTGGCCTGTTGGTGAGGACCACATCCAGGAGGGTGCTTGTCCCCCCCCAGGGTTTTTTCTAGTAGGCTGTGTGACCAGTTGAGCTAGGTCAATTGAATCGAAAGCCTCACGGTGGGAGGAGGACGAGGGGCAGAGCCAGTTTATATTCAAGTCGCCCACCAAGATTTGGTCCGACGAGTTGGGTAGGGAGGTGAGGTAGTCAATTAGTGGGCCCAGGGTCTGGGATTGGTTCTTGGGGGGTATGTAGGCTACGGTTAGGAATAATGGGCCTCTAGCTGGGTCAGGGGACAGCTTTAGAGTAAGTGCCTGGACCTTATGGTCGAGGTCAGGCGGGGGGAGTGGTAGCCCCATGAGAGAATTCTTCAAATAGAAGACACAGCCCCCACCTCTCCTGCCGACACGGTCCAACCGGTGGAGAGTGTAGCCGGGGAGAGAGACATGAGAGTTAGGAGTGGAGGGAGACAGCCAGGTTTCAACCAGGGCAACAACATCAGGTTTATGAAGCGTCACCCAGCAGTGTAGAGAGTCCAGTTTTTTCAGGAGGCTACATATGTTCATAGAAGCAATGCGCAGCCCAGGAGATTTCAGGGGGAGGACCAGTGCTGCCAGGCCCGGGATTGGGGTGGACATTGCCTGACAGGAGCAGGAGGAGGAGGGCTGATCTGGGGAGTGCACAATGGCGGGATAGCTTTCTACGAATGTAGAGGGGGTGATGAGGGGGTGATCACCAAGTGAAAACAGCTACTAGAGAGCAGTAAAATGTGACAAGTGAGGTATTGGGAGCAAATTGTTCAAACTTAATCAGGCTCCCTCTAGTGGCAAAATAATATAAGGAGCTAATGGAGAAGTTGGGTGTTAAGATCAAGCACAGGCAAGCACAGGCAAAAGATTAACTTGCTGGGGGCGGGCTGGTAGTGGGTGTGGGGAGAAGAACAAACGGGCTGTGGGCTATCAGGTACTATTGTGATTCAAAAAAGAAGGTGATTACTAGCAGGGCAAACTGAAATTCTGCACACAGGAAAAGCACTTAGAAGTTAAACAGTCCCCAAATGAGTTTTTCACAGGGGGGTAATTCAGTTACAACTGGAAATGCACTTTACAAATTAACAAACAGTCCCCAGTGAGATTTGCAGGGGATTTCAGATAGAACACAGGTCCTTGGCTTGCAGTGACTCTAAGCTTTTAAATACAGTTACAGGCAAATGCAAATAGTTTTAGCTGGTTCGTTTTAAAAGTTTCAAAATCAGGCACAAAAGTAACAGTTCTGCTCCGTTTGAGCCTGGGCAGCAACTCGAGGTGCTACTCTGGCCGGGATTCATGCGCTGAGCAGGGGAGCTTGTGGCCGTTTCAGAAAAGGCGCCAGATGGCCAACGATGGTGGCAGCAGCCTGGATCAAGGTAGAAATTACCTGGTGTGTCTCGGGTTCGGGGCTTCTGCGGGCAGGAAGGGCTTCAGAGCAGGCCCTCGCGATCTCCGGTCTCCTCAGGGGAGGGGGGTGGTATTTGGAAAGAGTACCATTCCATGGCTTCATGCCAGACTCAATATACAAAGAAGCCAGCAAAAATACGGTCTATCTAGTCTGCTTGTATTGCAGGATCCACAGTTTGAGCTATTGTCTCTGACCCCCACTCCTCACATCCTTTCCGGCCTCCCTACCCATGATCCCTACCTTCTCCCTATGCCTATCCCAGCCTCTCTAGAAGCTGCCCACCATCATCAACAAGACCACCTCTTCTAGCAACACATTCCAAGTATCCACCACACTCTCCATGAAGAAATGCTTCCTGACTTGCCTTCTGAACCTCCTCCTCTCCAGCTTAAGACTGTGCCACCTTGCCAGCCCAGGGGCGGGAGGGAACAAAAAGAGGAGGAGAAAATTGTCCTGGGCATGGCTGGATGATGCCGACCCTTGCAGGCACCACTCCCATGAATGTCAGGCACTTCCTGCACTGGATCCATGTTCAGTGGGTCTAGGGATCCCCACCGTCCTGCCACGGGGGGTAAGCCATAGAGGAAAATGGAGGTACACTGTGTGCGGGGGATGGAGATGGAGGGTCAGCGAGATGGAGGGCTGCTCAGGCTGAAGAACAGAGCAAGTACAAAAAAAAAAGACTGTGGCCCCTTGTGTCTTAAACAGAGCATCCTTATCCACCTTATTTATCCCTTTCAAGTACTTGAAGGTCTCTCTCTCTCTCTCTCTCTCTCTCCTCTCCCTCTCCTTCCCCCTCCCCTCCTCTCTCCCTCCCCCACCCCTTCAGGGAGTACATGTTCAGTGCCCTCAACCTCTCCTTGTATGCCTTACCCTGATGACCCACTATCATTTTTGTAGCCCTCTTCTGGACCTTCTCCAGCAGGTTAATGTCCTTTTTGAGGTTTGGGCACCAGTACTGAACCCCATACTCTAGATATGGCCTCACCAGTGACCTGTACAAGGGCAGTATAATATCTCTCCTACTACTGATCCCACTAGCTATGCATCCCAGCATCTTGTTTTCCCTTGCTGCTGCTCTCTTGCACTGCATGAAGAGCTTCAGGTCACTAGTGATCATCACTCCCAGGTCCTTCTCCTCTGACGCCGTTACCTGGACTCCACCCAGGTAGTACTCCATCCTGGGACTCTTGCCTCCAGTGTGCATAATTTTGCATTTCTTGGCATTAAAGCCAAGCTGCCAGATCCTGGACCACCTCCCCAGCTTTTCCAGATCGTCCTGTAGGTCCTGTATCCCTTCAGCTGTGTCCACTCTCCCGTAGAGCTTGGTATCATCTGTGAATAGGCACATTTTGCCCTTAATGCCATCCCCAATGTCATTGATAAAGACATTGAACACCACCAGCCCCATCACCAAGCCCTGCGGGAACCCACTGGTGACCTCTCTGGTGCCAGATAACTCTCCCACCACAGCCACTCTTTGGGTTCTGTCCCTCAGCCAGTTTTCCACCTATCTGATCATCTTCTCCTCAGCCCCAAGATCTGCCAACTTCCTTTTTGTTTTTATATATATATACTTTATTTATGCTCTGTTGTGCCTGGGCATCTCTCAGGGGAGCCCACTCAACCATCTCCTCTACTTCCCTCCAAGACCTCCTTCCTCTGGGACCCCAACCAAGACCTTAAAGCACCCCGGATCACCCTCCTGGAGGGAGGGCATGCCCACCTACCTGGCAGCCTTTCTGAAATTAGAGGGTCCATCCCTGTAGAGGCCCTGGAGGACTGGAGGAGGGGTGGTCCGGCGCTGAGGATGTGGGCTGGGTCACTGGAGCCCTCGTCGCCTTCCTGGCCCTTTGGGGTAGTTAGCCTTTATGGTTTTTCCTCTGGAGTGCGGACGTGCAATGACATCCTGGCACTAACGTGCCGACATCCACTGCTGCTCCACCCCCAAGTCAAGGCACTGCATGTTCCTTGCACTGCCCCTGATCTTCACCAGGGGCCACTAAGGAGTGGTGCAAGGCACAGATCCCTCCCCGGAAAGGGAGAGCAGTCCTCCAAATGCTCAATCCCTTCCCCTCAACTGCCAACCCCCGATGGCCCGAGTCCATTCCCGAACCCAGGTCACCGGCATGGTGTGAGGTGTGGCGTTCAGTGCCTTAACCCTTAGCATCACCACCAACTTCCTAATCAACCTTTTCTGGGGCACAGAGTCAAACACCTTGCTGAAATCTAGATAGAGGATGTCTACCGCTTGGCCCCCGTCTACTGTCTTAGTAATCTAGTCAAAGAAGTCAATCAGATTCGTTTGACACAATCCCCCCCCCCCCCATGAACCCATGCTACCTCACATCCTGGAGACTATGCTCCTCTAGATATTCTACCACCATTTCCTTAAGTATGGTCTCCATGAGCTTGCACACAATTGAGATCAGACTGACTGGTCTGTAATTCCCTGGGTCATCCTTGGGACCACTTTTGTAGCGGGGCACCACATGTGCTGTTCTCCAGTCCTGCAGTATCACATCTGCCTCCAGTGAACTACTAAATAGACCTGCCAGTGGCCCTACCAGTTCCTCGGCCAGTTCCCTTAGTACCCTTGGAAGTACTCTGTCTGGGCCTGGCGATTAGTCCACCTGCAATGCTAGCAGACCCTCCCTCACTCTATCCTCCTCTATCAATACATCTTTGTTTCTCTGTTCCCCTCCCCCCCCGCTCCTCTTCTCCCTCTTGAAGACACTGGCCTGTCTTTCTCCCTAGTGAAGATGGAACAGAAGTATTCATTTAGTATCTCTGGTTTTCCCATTATCCTCCACACACTCCTTCCCTATTTTAAGCATAACAATCCCATCCTTCTTGTCCCTTTTCTCACTTATATAGCAAAAGAAGGCCTTCTCCCCATCTTAATTCCTTCAGCTATCTGCTATCTGCAGCTCCTTCTATGCCTTAGCTCGCTGGACTTCCTTACTTGCCTCACTAGTCAATCTTAGGTAATTTTCCCTAGCCAACTCTTTCTTGGTCTTCCTGAATTTCCTTTAGGCTAACCACTTTTCCCTTACTGCCTGGGCAATCCCAGAACTGAAAAATATGGGTGCTTTGGCCTTTGTGTTCTTCCCCCTGAGCTTAACACACTCCTTTGTGGCAACCAGTATTCCTTCCTTAATGATGAACCACCTTTGGTCCACCCCCATATCTGTTCTAGTGTCCGCCAGGAGGCTCCTTAGCACTTTGGCCATCTTCCTGAAGTCCTCCCTCCTGGAATGCAAGATTTTGGTCTTAGTCAGGATGCTTTCCCTGACTATATCCAACTGGAATCACACTATGCAATGGTCACTCCCACCCAGGGGCTCCCTGACCGTTATTTCCTGTACATACTCCCCATTCGTGAGCACCAGATTAAGAATTGTCTCACTCTTGTTGGTTCTGTGATGCCCTGAGTCAGGAACCCACTTTGTAGTCCTTCCAGGATCATCTGACTCCAAGCACATGCTGTGGATGGTACGCTCCAGTCAACCTTGGGCAGGTTGAAGCACCCTACAATTACCACCTGTCCTTTCCCTGCAGCTTCCAATATTTGCAAGCTCAGTTTTCTGTCCTGCTCCTCATCCTGGTTGGGTGGTCTGTAAATCACCTCCAGTCTCACCTTTCTCCCCGTATTGGACCGTAACTGAACCCATATTGCCTTCACCTTTCCTTCCTCCAACTCCTCCCTCATGCAAGTTATTCCCTCCCTGATATAAACTGTCACCTCTCCCCCCTTCCGGACTACCCTGTCCATCCTGTATAGTTTATATCCAGGGATTGTAAGGTCCCAGTCATGATGTGGTGTTGCCCAAGTCTCAGTTACTGCCACTGTGTCCACCCTCCTGTCTGCTAATAGCACCTACAAGTCATCCATCTTGTTTTCAAGACTCCGTGCATTCAGAGACACCACCCTCCACCTAGAACCTGACCTTCCTTCCCTTTCTTCCCTTCCCTCTCTTCTTCTCTTCACATTTTCCCCCTCTATGTGCACCCCCTACCTACCCTTATTATATGTTCCTCACCCCCTTCACCCCTTGTTAACTGTTTTCTCATGCCTTACATCTCATCCTTCCAGACCTCTTCCATCACTCTGGTGGGGTGGTTCAATGACTTCCTCCTCTTGGAGTCTTTGGGCCAGCAAGCCTGCTGCCACCACCCCCGTAGTTTAAATTTAAGTGTAGTGGTTATACATTCCCCCAGTTTCTCCCAAAGTACCCTCAGATCCTCCCTACTGAGGTGTAGCCTGTCTAGTGAAAAGAGTGCTTTGTCTAGCCAGGTCTCCTCCCAGTCCCCAATACAGATGAACCTCTCCTCCTTGCACCATTTCCTCATCTAGTCATTAAGATCATCTATTCTTCTTTTCCTGTCTGTGCTGGACCTTGGTACTGGTATCACCTCTGAGAAGGCCAGAGAACTTGCTTCCACCCTGCAGATCTTCCCTAAGTCCAGGAACTTACTTTGCACTACCCCAGCCTCCTCCCAAGCTAGGTCATTGGTTCCCACATGTCTAACTAAATTAGGTTTTCCTCCAAACTTCCTTACTATTTCCCTTATTCTTGGACCTTTCCCACTGTCATCTCTGGCATATGAACCACCCTCTTGCTTGCATTTGGGTCCCCTTTCCTTCCCCAGTGAATAGTTCTAATTATGGAGTCCTCTATGATTGCCTCCCTTCCATCCCCTGCACCCTTGCTCCCCATCCTTCCTTTCTTACCTTCAGTACTAGCTGCTCCCCTGCCTAACTGTTCCCCCTACACCCTGATGAGCTTATCTCCACTGTTTTTACCCCTAGCTGTTTTTCCATCTCCCACTCTGCCACTCCCCTTCTGATTATCTGTGTCTGTTTCCACTTTTCCCTCCCCTCTTCCTTTCCTTTTCTCTCCCTGCCCCACATTCTCCACTCTGTTTTGCCTGTATCCTCTTCCTTGCCCATCCTTACTAGTTCCCTCTCCCCTCCCCTGTACTCCTAATCTCAGCCCTGGTTCAACCTGATCTCCAAGGCACTCCTTCAGAAGATCCCACACCTGATGCTACCCTCACATTCCCACACCTTCCCCTTACACCACTTGCCATTCCTCCACCTGGGCACCACCCATCTGTCTTTCCCTCCACTGCTCTGCTCCTCTGACTTCCCACACCATCCTCCCCAGCTCCCATCTGAACAGCCTTATTTCAGTCATTAGCTTCTCCAGGCTCTTACACACTGGACAGCCCCCTTTGCTCCACATCATCCCCAGAAAGACTGCTGCCGCACAACTATTGCAGTTTAGCACTTTCCTACTTCCCATACATGTACCTATTCCCCCCACATCCTCCCAGTGTAGCTTCTCCTAGCCTCCAATTATACATAAATATAAAATTCAAAAATATGTAAATTTGTTTCACTTTTTTTTTTGTGTGAATAAGATGTTATTGGTTATTTATAAAATGAAGCATACAACAAACATATAAACATTATACATTCTAAATAATGAGCTAAGAGATCAAAACTGAATCTAGTGATTTATCAACAATAAACAAATCATTTATCTACAGACTTAGCTAGCTAAGAATTGGACTTTGAGCGACATATGTATCTAGATAATTCTTGTAATTCTTGTAATGAACCTAGATAAACTAACAGGGTAACAGAATGGAAATCCAGAGAAGAGAGAGAGAGAGAGTAGGATAGAAAAGAGTGAGAAATAGAGATCAAAAGTGTTTCCATATGAGTACCATAAGTGTTACTAATTAGAGTCTTTCAAGAGAGATATAAGTATGGTTGACCATTTGAGGCTAAACTTCCCCATGGTATCACTCAGACCACAAGCCAGTTTCTCCAGTCTTAGGGCTTCTATTAATTCTGCTTTCCACTCCGTGAAGTTTGGACCACTGTCTTCCATCCACAGCCTTAGAATGCAGTTTTTCCCAGTTGCCCCTTTCATCAGTATAGTGCTTACTTGTTTCATGTTCCAGATCTTTTGTTCATCAAAATGCCCCAGAATGCAAGTATCAAAGTTAAGATTACCCTTCAATATGGCCATCTTATCTGCGAATGAAATGACTTCTCCCCAAAACTTTTTGATTTTCTTGCACTTCCAGAACATGTGCACAAAATCACAACCATCCTCCCCACATTTCTTGTATTTAGTTTGTATGATGCCCATTTTTTGTAGGTGAGATGATGTGTAATAGACATTGTGTTGAGTTTTGAATTGTATCGTTTTAAGACTGGTATTGTTGAAAATTTTAAAACAGAGATTCCATATCTTATTCCAGTTCCAGTTAGAGGTGTCCATCTGAAGGAGCTGTGACCATATTTGAGGGCAAGTTTTCTCATTTTAACTGTTATAGTGCACTAGCAGAGCATAGCATGAGAAGATCTTAGGCTTAGACAGAATAGTCCCTAAAAAGTTATTAGTAGCTGTTATGACAGATGATCTTTGCAACAGAGAATTCCCTTCAGTAAACAAGAGCTGCATTAGTTTTTTATAAACACCTATATCTTGGGCTGGAAGACCATATTGAGTTTTTATTTCTTGAAAGGACTTCATCTTGCCATTTTGAAATAGGTCCATCACCTTTAATATTGCCTTTTCCTCCCACCTATGACTGGAGAAAGCAGTTTATTTGTCCTAAAGCTGAGGTTCAACCGGATCAATTGAAGGGAGGAGAGACCTAGGTTCATTTTTAGTAGTTTGCACCATTGAGTGAGGGAATCATTAATTATTTTGTTTTTGAACCCTTTGTGCTGCTTGAGGAAAAGTAAATTATAGATTCTTATCTTGCATGTGAGTAGCACCTCTCTTTCCATTACTAACCAGTCAGGAATATGCATCCTGTCTGACACAATCTTATCATCCAGCCATTTTGAAAATTGGTGAGCTCTGACAGATAGGTAATAAAAGTAGAAGTCAGGTAGCTTCAAGCCTCCATAACTTCTTTGGTTTAGCTAGCATTTGATAAGCTATTCTGTTTTTTTTATTAACCCAGAGGAATCTACCAATGGTCCATGCAATTTTAAAAAAACATGTATTTTTTATATTGTATGGTATCATGGAAAACTGTTATATAACTCTTGGCAAGATATTCATTTTGACAGTTTCTAACCATCCCCAAAAGCTAAGAGGAAATTTATTTCATCTTTCTGTATCACTGATAATATTATTTTTTAAAGTTTGGAGGTTTTCTGAAATTGTTCTACTTATTGTTTTATATACTCGTATTCCTAAATAATCAATAAACAGATTTGACCAAGCTAGATCCAGGTCTTCAATAGCATTTGGGGAACACCTATTATCAAGTGGCAGCAACACAGTTTTTTCTTTATTTAGTGAGTATCCAGAAATATGGCTAAATGTATCTATATTACTGAGTATATATGGGGTATTGTTTGCTCAGAGCTAGTGACTGACAGTAAAATATCATCCACGTAAGCTGAACAAAGGTATTCATTCTTACCAAACTTAATACGCTGTATATCATTGCAGCTTTTAAGTTTCCTAATCAAAGGATCCAGGGTTAAGTTAAACAATAGAGGGGACAGAGGACAACCTTGTCTTGTGCCTCTTCCAATTCTGAAATAGGCCAAAGTAAGACCATTTGTTGCCACTGCAGAGGGCACATCTTTATATATTATACTAATCCATCTAGTGAAGCTTTCAGGTAAACCATAGGCTGAGATCATTTTAAAAATGTGTGGCCATTCTACTCTATTGAATGCCTTCTCAGCATCTAGAGACAGTAAACCCACTGGTGACTGTGACATCTCAGCCATGCTAACCAAATGAAAGATCTTTCTAGTGTCATCAACAGCATACCTAGCTTTAATACAACCTGTTTGTTCACTATCTATGAGGAGTGGGATTATACTTTCCAGTCTGTTAGCAAGTATTTTAGTAAGTATTTTTGCATCTGTGTTAATTAATGAGATTGATCTATAATTTTTGACCTCAGTATCATCCTTGCCTTGTTTAGGCAACAAAGTAATTATGCCCTTTGGCAAAGTTTGAGGCAAAACCCCATTTGTAAAAGCCTAGTCTAAGACTTTCTTTAAGATAGGTGCAACTATATCTAGAAATGCCTGATAGAAATTAACTGTATACCCATCTGGACCTGGAGATTTATTTTTAGCTAGGCCCTTAATGGAACTTCTTATTTTGGCACCAGAGATTTCACCCTCCAGTTGTGTTTTACACTCTACTAGAACCTTGGGTAGATTGAAATCTTTGAAAAAGACATTTACTAGAGTGGTATTGCATGGTGGTTGTGCTGTGTATAGGTTTCTATAATAGTTGAAAAATATATTATTGATTGCATTATGACTAGTTTCTAGTTTTTTGGAAACTGGATCTTTGATCCTTAAGATCCCATTGTTGGTTTGGGACTGTTTCAGGTGTATAGTTAGCAATTTGCTGGATTTCAGTCTACTTCTGACATAATTCAGCTTAGACCTTCTCATAATGAGTTCAGTTTCCATGTGCAAGAGTTCATTATATTCTATTTTTAGTTTTAACCACTTACCCCAATCTTTTTCCCTATCAGAACCAGATAAATCTGTCTCCAACGTCTTAATTTGCTAATAATTCAGAACACTTATTTCTTTGTTTTTTCAAAGCAGTTGCCTCACTTATTAGACAGCCTCTGAACCAGCATTTCAAATAATCCCAGATAGTGTCCCACATCATACTCGTGGTAGTATTGCCTGTTACAAAATCAGCTATTTTTTGTTTTAGTTTAACACTCAGATCTTGATTTTTTTTCCATCCTGTATTTATCCTCTGTGGTGGGTGGCGGCTTGAGTTGGCCAATCAACACCAGACTTCCGTGGTTGTTCGGGCACTTCCTCCTCTGCCCAGCAGAACCACCAGAGCTGATGCAGGGGGCTTCATCCAGCCACGGCCCCTGATTTTTCAAAATTTTCTCCCTCATTCCAGGACCCCGGTATGTGAGGTGGACATGTGAGTGGAGGTGCACATGCACCACATGGCTCTGGTGACAGCCTTATCCTCCCTCCTGGCCTAGTGCCTAGGTTTCTTCCAGCCTGGCACTGCCACCTAGCCTCCACCAGGGTGGCAGCCAAGAGTTGAGGAAACCTCGAGTCCCTCCCCAGAGAGGAGTGCTGCCTTATGGCTGCTCCATTCTGGCTCCTCATACTCCCCCATGGCTGACCCCTGGTGGCCTGAGCTTGCTCCTGAGCCTGGGTTGCCAGTGTGGCATGAGGTGTGGTGTCTAGCACCTCAACCCTCAGTGCCACCAGACCTGCTCAGATCTTGATTATTAAGGAAAAAGTTGTTTCTCCTCCATCTAGGCTTTCTAGAGGAGTCATAATCTAAGGTCATAGACAAGGAGACTGGGGGTACCAGGTCAATATACCACTTTAAAAACAGTGCAGGAAGAACCGCACTGTGTGAAGTGTGAACGCATTTACAACGGCAGGGGTATAAGAGCAGAAAGCAAGTACCGATACTCCTATAGCTGACCTCAAAGTTCAGGAAGGAGTCAATAAGCCTGTGATGCTGTGCCTGACTGAGCCATTCCTGTGGTAGAATGGCTAAGGCACCAGGCCACAGCAGTGATGGAGACCTGGGACTATGGTTTGATTCCGGCCCAGGTCTCCTGGTGTTGCAGTTTTGTTTTTTATTAAAACATGTTTTTTTTCCCCTCCTGAGTTTCTCCCCATCCCCAAAGTCCACCCCCCCCCCGGAGCTGATTATTTAAAGTCTAGGGGATGCAGGGGGTGAAACTCCCCGCAAAAAAGAAAATCCCCATTATTGTGAATGGGGTGTGCATGTTTCTTGTGTTGCTGCTGTTGTGCCCAACGTTATGTTGGAGCATGACATTTTGACAGCAGCATTGTTTGCTGCGCTGTTTTGCGTTACCGTGATATGACCCCATGCCAAGACTGGGTTGTGGTCCAAAGCCACCTGCTCACATATAAAAGTATTCCCCACCATCTGCAGAATTCCTTTAGAGGTGTAGATGTGGTCAATTCTGGACCCTGATTGATAACATTTTGACCAATATGTACATTCCTTGGCTGCTGTATTCATGGTGCACCATGCATCTATTAGTTCAAGGTTTTCCACTAAGTTTTTAAGCTCAGTGTCAACCTTCAAAAGTAACCCCTATATTTGGACCTGTCCAGTACTGGGTCACTTATGCTGTTCATGTCTCCAGCCATAATAATTGAGTTATCAACATAGCTCTGGGAGCCAGCCCAGTGAAGCTGAGGGTTGCGGTACTGGACACCACACCTCGTGCCATACCGGCGACCTGGGTTCAGGGATGAACTTGGGCCATCGGGTGTGGGCAGGGGCAGGAAAGGATTACACATCTGGAGGACTGTTCCCCTTTCTGGGGGGGTACACTTGCCATGGTGCTAGTGGCTCCTGGTGGTGACTAGGGGTGGCACAACTGGTGGAACACTCTTACAGGTTGGGAGTTGTGGCAGATGCCTTATGCATGAATGCAGGAATGTGTCTGAAGCATGCAGGGTATCACTGCATGTCCACACTCCCGGGGGAAAAACTTCAAGGGGGAAAACCCCAGCATTTTGGGAGGTGAAGACAGGTTCCGAGTGGTGCTGCCCACATGCCCAATGCTGGCCCTGATCCCGGCTTGACTCTCCCTGGTCCTCGCCCCTCCTGCTTGGGCTGCACAGGAGGGGGTGGACCTAGTACCTGATTACTCAGTCGGGGGTTGGGGCACAGCGGGCGTTAGAGGCAGCAACCAGGTGGGACCTTGCTGGTGAGAAGCCCAGAGCTATGGTGACTGGGAAAACTGTCCATACACAAAAAAAAAAAAACATAGTTCTGGGGATGCCTTTGGACCTGTGAGAATAGATTGTGATTTGGCTTGATGGGACCATATTGATTTACTAATGTAACTAACTCTTCCCCAGCATCCCATTCACTATCAAATAATGACCATTCTTGTCAACTACCACTGAGCAGTTTTTCAAAGTAAGCCCTCTTTTAATTAATATCAGAACACCAGCTTTCTTAGAGCTGAGACCAACACCAAAGACATCTCCAACCCATTCTCTCCTCATCAAGTCCGTATCTTGTACTTCCAGATGAGATCCTTGAATGAACACAATTGCAGAGTTGTTTTGCAAGTGTCTAAGTATCTTGCACCTCTTAAATTTGTTATTTAATCCCCTTACATTCCATGAGACTATAGAGAAATCATTGAGGTTAGCCATTTTTCCATATATGTCTCTTTTCATGTACCCTACTACCTATGGTAACAGGTAAATGGTACAAAAAGTCTATTACTGTGAAAAAGAAGAAAACAGAGACAGAGGGAAAAAGAGAGTAGACAAAAAGCATGAGGAATAGACTTGAGAATACATCTATTAGAACACTATGAGGAAAATATGCAGCTAAATTAACAAGTTTGGACAATGAGGTGTATCGACCTGTGATTGAATAGTGATAGCTTGAATGGTGTATATTCTCACTGTTGGCACAGGACCCCCCCCCCCCCATTAACCTTGATAATATTATTATAATAAATATTATTCTTAAGAAAAGACCCCCTTGCATATTCAGTGATAACTAACATGACTCCCCCACCTCACATAGACTGTCATATAATTATACAGTTCCATTAGCAAAATGCTAAAACAGCTTACTATTGATAGTACATATTATTTGTCCACTTTCCATTGGCTAATATATAATAACATAGTAATCACAGTAATAATGTGTATGGCTAACAAGGAAAGTAAAATAAAACAATCTGATACAGAGAAACAGTGCTGTTACTCTAAGCATATCCTAGCACAGAAATTTTGAAAACTGGACTGCATTCTAATTACTTCTGGGTTATCAAATATTAGTGCAATTACTGAGCCTGCTAAACTGGTAATCTGAGTCCTAGTAATGTGTACATATAGAAACATAACTCTCTGCCCTATCTTAGTAGTGCACATATTGGGACTTATTAAAATAGATGTTACCTTCCATTTCTCGGGCAAAGGATTCTCACCTCCAGCATACATCTAGGTTGCATTCAGGAAACAAACTAGGCAGCAGGTAGTGCAGTTGTAAGGAGAATAAAAATAGAGTACATCTAAATTAGTACAGCTTATTTTTTTTTAACTCAGCTTTATTCAGGTTGTCATAAACCTACAGTCACTTACAGCATTATGGCCACAACATTTGGCCTGTTAGTTATACATGTCCAATAATGAGTTCCAACAATTTCTACACCTACTCATATTTAAAAATTTATGAGGCTTCACAAATATTGAACTCCTCACTATTCTTACAAGTGTACCATGGAGATGAATAACCATTGTACCTAGACGTGTCATATGATCTTATTTACCTGTCTCCTCTGGCGATCTTCCATGTCTATTAACTAGTCCAGATCCTAATACCAATATGAGAAAAGGTTACCTGCTTATATCCATCACTCCAAGCTAGGGGAAGTGGTGGAAAAAGAAAAGTGATTATCTGGAGCTTGGTTTGCACCTCTGGACCTCCCAGGCAATGATCGAGGATGGTACCCCCTCTGGCTTCATGCTTCTTATCCCACAATAGAATAGAGTAGAGTAGGTTATGCATGAAAATCATCTTGTTCTGAAGACCCACATATGCCCCAAGGATTTCTAGGGGGTCCCTCTTCTTTTTTGGTTTCTAAAACCTCTCTATTATGTGGGTCCAGCTCCTTTATCTTAACAGTAGTACACCTTAATTAACACAGTTTACAAAGGCATATATCACTTTCCTTTTTTTTATTTAAAAAAAAAGCTCTTAAACATTCAAAAGCTCAGTAAGCAAACAACAGAACTAGTCCAGCAACAGTCAGGGTGAAAGCACTTCCCGATCTCTCAATACTAGTCATTTACATTCTCCATCTTGGTGGCAAGAGTGTTGGGCATGCGCAGTACCTCTTTCATCATGCTCTCCCCTCAGGTTTAAATGACAAGTCATTTGTTTGAATGCCACACATTCCAAACTGTCATTGGGAAGTTCTTGCAGAGAAAGTGATGTATTTTGATAAAGTTCCAACAGAGACCTTGCTCAGCCTCAATGGCAAAATCAGGGCTAAATGTGCAATCGCAATGTTACTGGTTTTCAAATCTCCCTAAAAACCCCACTGTAACGGACTAACTTGCAGGTTAGTACATTTTGGCCAAACACTACTTAGTTTACTTAGATATAAAACATGTAAGTAGTTTCTAGCAAGAAAATACAGGGACGTATAACGGAGAATTAATCACTGTTTATTAGCATGGCCGGCCGGGACCGACCTGCTCTGGTTACGATTACATCAGGTTCTCCCTGAGTACAAGAATAACACAGTTTATATACATTTTGTGACTGCATTATAACAGAGTTGTTACATGCTGATTGGAACAAACAATTTAAGGAACTTAGCCATATAACATTTATCAATTTCTGATTAGTCATTTTGTTATGATCATGATGTTGTTAGGTAGTACATAAAATAACAGGTTTCACTCCCATATCCCTAATACATATAGAAATGGTGTGGTTTGGCTAGGAAGTCCATTGTTTAGTAGTTTTCAGTTGTATTGTTAGTTTTATATTATTCCTGAAGATGACAGCATTGTCTTATTAGCAGCATTGTTTTATTAGCAGCATACTGAGACATGGTCAAACTAACAGTTCAGTATTTCTTAATACATTTTAGTGATTGAATAGATTTAGCACTCAAATGCCTCTTTTAGCATTAACCAGTGAATTAAAAGGTTATTTACTTATTAGCATGCAAAAGTCAGGTAATTACAAATAAACACTACTGCCAGGTCTTTCCCCATGCTTGCTCTTACTGATTGCATATTACTTAACTTATAAAGTCTCCTGATCCAAATGCTGCCATAGCTTCCTATGGCCCAGCTGGCACAGGTTAACTCTATTGTACTGGCCAATTTTATAAGGTCAAATAATCTATATGTTGCCACAGCTCCCTGTGGTTTACATACCTTTGACTGACCCTTTTGTAGCTTATTAAATCGAGACAAGGCATTATTAAGGTTACTGCAACAGTGCATATAATTACCAGAATCTACATGCTGCAAAATTTAAAAGATTGATAATTAGCAAAGTATGGCTATTGAGGTGCTGTTTCTACACAATGACCAGACAGTAAGTAGCTATATTTTTATAGATTAACATAGTTTGACAGATGCCGGTATTCTGCCTTTAGAAATAAGTGTAACACACAGGATTGTACTTCCTATAATCCCTTTTGCATAGTAACAGGTATTTTCATGATAATACCAATTTTTGATAGGTCCATATACTCTCATGTGGAAAAGCAAGTACAGGATATATTTTTGCAATTTTTGCAATTATATTATAGTAAGCTGACATTTAGAAAAATGCAGAAGTTGTCAGCAACTTTAGTATATGTCTACGTGACAAACATTAGGCATCAGACCTTACAGGCTAGGTGACAAGCATAATATCAGAGATGACTTTTCATTACAAGATGTGTCTCATAACAATAAATCTTTCCATTAAACCTCATATTTGCTGACTATGGATAATGTGCCCATCTGCTTGCAGAGGTTACAGTTCCTCTCTTCCCAACAAAGCTTACTGCCTGTGTTTCATACCATGACATAATCACTTATACATCCATAACTGATATAATCAAGCTATATGATTTGGTTTAATGGTGTTCTACCTATGCAAAACATAGAACTTGCCCAATGGGCTATTTGCGTGGGATTGTGTCACTAGTTATTAGTGGACCCATTATACAGGTACATAAGGAATTTGTTGAATCTAATGTGCTGTACCCATCCACTTTAAATTGCTAACAATATACAGTTATTGCAGTGTACATTTATGCATTCCATGCCTTAATACTAGACACATTGTTATAGTCAAACAGTTCCATTTTATGTTCCTGTGTAGATTACATTTTATTCTTTGCATACAATGTAGGGAGGCAACAGTGTTTCTGCATTAAGCCACAATTGTAACACAAACAAGGGACCAGACCTGACCTCTATTTAAAGGTTAGGCTTAGACAGTCACATAAATAGGCACCATGTTGTTACACCCACATAGAACCCCCTGTCAGCCAGGCACATATTCCCTGCATGGCACTAGGTCTAAACGGTGACTGCATGGACAGTGCTGTTACTTACGGCACTGTCCAAACAGTGCTGATCAAAAAAGTGGCAGGAACAAATGCCGTTAACAAACACAGCACCAATAGTAGCGATTGCAAGTCTGGTTAGGGATCACTACCACTACTAAACTGTATTTTTGTGGGGGTCTGTGTACCTCCACACCCACCCCCCCGTAATTAAAATAATCAACTCCAAGTAGGAGTTGGATTATGTGGGGGAGACAATTCTGAAGGCTAGGATTAAAACCCTGGTCTCCACCACCATTCTGGCTGAGCTGCTCACGCTTTAGCACTCCACACCATGGGAGCAGCTCAGCCAGCCTCCTGAATTCCTCCCCCCTTGTGGTCTCTTCTAGTACCGCAGACAGCGACCTGGGGAGCGCTTATTACATAGAGCTGTTATTCCAATATCGCTGTTCGTGGAAGCACTGTATAGACCACGCTGTTCTGTGTGGCGCTATTATTGTAGCACTGTTTTAACCAGGTATGCCCTGCACCAAAGTACAATACGAGTGACACAAATAATTGTCTGATTACTAACAAGAATAAAAGGATAGAAAGCCAATTCAGCTGATCACCTCTACTATCTAATGATATCAAAGAGATTGCACACAAGATATGATAGTAAAGAGCTGAGTATTAGAGAACGTAACCTCCTCCTGGTGTTTTCCAGCACCCAGACAGCCTCCCTCTATCTTTCAATAGTAACAAAAAGAAGAAGGTCTATTAGTCAAATTTAGCTCAATTTTACTGCAATTTAATGTTTACATTACTTTGAGTCAGACATTTTCTTTTTTGCTCAATTTCCAAGGCTGAATGGGTGGAGACCCTCCCTCCAAGGAGCAGGCTTGCAAAATCATGTCTTGACACTCCCCTGATGCACATTTCCACCAATAAGGCAACCTAGAGGGCTGTCCTACTTGAACAACAAGCATAGATTACCAGTCGCCATGTTTAACTTATTTCTTAGGCCCACATGCTACGGTCTATTAGGCATTTCATCAGGAGAAACAAAGGTGGAAGAAAAACAAGCAAACAGAGTCAGAAGTGGCAGTTGAAAGCAGCTAGCCACCAGGTAAATGATTTATTTGTTTTATTAGAAAGTGCTACAAATGCGTGCACTAACGGCCGGGAGAGACCTGTCCAGGGGCTGTAAAGTCAAAATTGTTAAACAAAAGTGGGAGGTCTTTTTTGAGCCCTGACTGCGCTGCCTCAAAGCCATTGTAGAATTTCAGACCATTCTCAGCCCATTTCTGTAGTTGTGTGGGGAAAATTAGGGAGTACAGTACTTTAAACCAGCTTCCCCGCGTTTGCATTTGATCAGGAAAAAGGCATTTCTTTTAACTATGGTTTCAGGTAGAAGGTCGTTATAAAGCTTCTGACTGCAGCCTTCATATTCAATAATGGAAGCACCTCAACTTATTTTGAATTAAAATTTTTTGCTGGTAATCAAGCAGTCTAAAGACCATCGATCTTGTTCCGTCACCTGGAGGGGACTTTGGTTTGAGAGATCTATGAGCCCTTTCGATAAAAAACCTGTTACAACCCAGTGAGGGTCCTACAATGGTAAGAAGCAGGTTGTTAACAAAGGAGATGATATTCTGTCCTTCTAAGCCTTCCTTTAACCCAAAATAGCCTCAAGTTATTTCTTCAATTTCTATTCTCTAAATTGTCTAACTTTTCTTCCATTTTGGTGATTTTCCATCATGTCCGCACTCTCTTTCTCTACTCTGTCTTCAACACTACTGATCCTTGCCTCTGAATCATTAATTCTTTGGGTATTTTTGTCTACTTGTTGCTTCGTTTCTTTTAAAATTGTCATTGCCTCTGCTAATGTAACTTTAATGCTGGTAATTTCTGCCATCAAAAGTTCAAAATGAGCAACAGTCACAGCCTCACTCAAATGATTTTTAGAAGCTGGTTCAGATACTGAGGCATCAGAATTGCTCCATTTACCACTGATCTGCTCATTTGACTGAGAGTGATCCATCACTAACAGGTTATATGTCACTATCGGCTAGTAGTTGAAATTTCAGACTTACAGTTTATGTAGGAGGCCTTGAGCCTTCTGATAGATACCTTAGGTGTTTTCTGGATCACAGGCCACGATTAGGCTAAACTTGCAGTTGTGAATAGAACAGCAGTAGGCTGGTGCAGGCTAAATACAGTAGAACTGCTTTTTTTCCCAAACTGAAGTAATAATAGTACTATGGAGCATACAGGAGGGGTGGTGCCGATGCAGTGCTCAGCAAGACATGTCTAGCATGTTCAGGGTCACCAACCAAATTTCTTCTGTTTCAAATGTAACAGCAAATCTCAATATTCTAGAACTCAGTGGGCTGCTACTTCTGATGTTCCATCAGAACCAGAACACCATGCCAGGAAAGCTGGTTCTTAGCAACAGCTTGATTCTAGCTCAAAAAATATTTTCAGTAAATGCCTTTTTATTAAAAATCAAGAAATCATCAGCCCAGACAACCCATCAAACAGCGACAAAGTCACAGCACCACACTGTCAATAGGCCACCACACAGCAACAAGCCATCTAATCCTGGTAACAAGGACAACCCCGAAAAAGGCACAAACTGCCTAACTACTGTATATAAACAAAATGAAACCTACACAAGATGCAATTCACCACAGAACAAACATGCTGACTATCCTGTTCCCAACCAATATGAAACACACAAACCCCACACCTTCCTGCAGGCAACAATACCCTCCTTCTCAATCCACAAACTGCACAACAAAAATGTTTAAAAATTATAAAAAAATATATTGAACATGTTCATTTCGCTATGGGAGCTCCACACAGACACAGACACCCTGCTGCTGCCAGCATTCAAGACCCTATTAATATGTTTAACTTTCATACAAACATATAAATACGAATATATGAAAATATGTTAACTTTCCAAATATCAGAGATTATAAGAAAATTATTATGGCACTTCAATATAGGAAATGTTATACTTGGGTGGACTTTATCCAGCATAATAATTTTATTTCTTATAAGGATAGAGAACAGGTAGGTGGAGGATTTTTGAGCAATTTCTTAAACTACAATATGTTGCTTTGTAAATTTCAATCTATTATTAAGACTGCAGAAATACAGAGAACAAATATTTTTCTATGATCAGAGATGCAGGCCGAATCTATTAATAGCTATAAAACACATGCAACCATTACCCCGGTTAAGAGTGGTATCTTGCAACCAGACCCCCCCTAACTTGTTACATGGACAAGGCAACAGACCACAAGTTGGTAGAAAATAAGTATCACCCCTGGCATTAGGGTAAATACTCGGCCCAGGCATCTAAGTGGTCGGGGGGGGGTTAGAGCACAAAATAACATTTGTATTTACTCCAAGTTCTAGGAGAGAGGTGCCAGGGCTATAGACATAGAAACATAGACTTTGACAGCAGATAAGGACCGCTTGGCCCACCCAGTCTGCCCATTTCCCTACCTATTGGATAAGCTGCAGATCCTAGTTACCCAACAGGCTACTTCTTCCTACCCCTGTGCTGTGTCTCGGTTCTATGTGATAATGCCAATTGTGGAATAGCGATCGTCATTTGGGCGAGTGTACATCATAGAAAATTAATTTCGGCAATGCACACTAGTGGTGAATGGCAAGAGGGCACCCAAGATCTACAGGTTTCTTTTTAATGCGTGGGGCTGTGCCACCGACACACCCTCATGGGGGCTTCACTCCCCGCTCCCCCCACTAAAGGATTCTCAACTCCAGGGGAGTGCATGTCAGAGGGGTGAAATACTTAATAAAAAACAAGCCGCCTGCCGGCAATAAAAAAAAAGTGCAGCACCAGACTTAACCCTGCACCCTGCACCTCCCAAATGACAACCCTTCCCACCATGCTAGCAGACCAGCTCGACAGCTGTCCATCCCACCCCCTCACACATGCCTTCCCTCCCCTTCCTCTCCCCTGCACATGGGCACACGCATATACGCACGTACGCTTCCCGTCATCCTACCTCACCCAACCAGCTATCTGACAGGTAGCCCTGAACACAGGCACCATAACTGTGTCACCATTTTTGTAAGCACTCAATTGCAGTCACCATGTTCACTGGATACCCTGTGTCTCCTATCTGAGGGGGGCCCCATAAGATTTCACACGGACTCAAAGATGGATTGTCCACTACCATAAAATTGGGATTGTATTGTATGGCTTTATTTTCTGATAAGATGTTGCTCAGAACTGGGTGGTCCCCCAAGTTTGCACTGTCCACACAGATGACAACACTTGCAGATGAAGAACAGTTTGCTTTCTCACAGAACACAACCAGTATTGTACATTTCCACATGAACTTTTTCCAAACCATGAACTATCCACCCCTTTTCTTAGGGATCTCTGGATTTCTGACCAAGTGTTTTTTGCAGTGGGAGCTGCCACACACTTTAATTTACAAACAAATACTGCCCAATGATTTCCACAATTGCACAACAGTGGTAGCCACTGGAGTGATCGCTATGCAGGAGAAGCCCGAATTAACAGTTCTTACACTTGGATTACTCATAGTTATCAAATAAAGTCCAAATTCTACCATGCCACTACTGCTCAGCAGGATGTCTCACACTGCTCTCTCTCTCTCTCTCTCTCTCTCTCTCTCCTCCTCAAACACTGAGCTGTGGCACAGAGCTCTAGCCAGGGGGGTGGGGCTTGCATGCCAGGCCCAATCACTTGACACATGCAAATGAGTTGCAAGCTCTCTGTCTCCCTCTCTCTCCTTCTCACACACTCTCTCTTTCCTCTCAATGACTCCTCGAGCTGGTGAGGCCAAATTTAAACTGCAAATTGACTTTTTTTTTTCCTCTGCTTGACTTTTCACAGTTCACCAGTGCTTTCTTGGCAATCTAAGTACAAGTTTGTACAATTCCATAGCAACTCCAACATTATGATCCACAAGCACTTGAAAACAATTGAAATCTACAGAAAGAAATGTTCTTTTGCCCAAAATCACATGGAACTTTGCAATTTTGACAATTTAACAGTCTTTTTAAGCACTTTTCAATGGGGTTCTCGCTCTCATTGTAACAGTTTTTTGCACCACAGTCTTTGGCATCAAATGCTCAGCAAAACAGTATAAAGCAGCACATTTTTTTCACAGAAAATCACAGGCAGCAAGTCAGTGGATGGCATTTTCCTTGGCACAATTTAACTTTTCCTCACAATGATTCCTGGTGTGGTGCACTGCCACCAGACAGAAAAGACCACAGACATACCCTCTGCACTTGTACTGGCAGGGCAACCTTTTTCTCTCCTCCAAGATCTTCAGATGAGCCCCCAATCTTGCAACTCTTACCCCAGTCAAGAGCAGCATCTTGCAACCAAGATCCCCCCAACTTGTTACACAGACAAGGCAGCAAACCACAAGCTGGCAGAAAATAAGTATCACCCCTGGCATTAGGGTAAATACTTGACTGGGGCATTTAAGAGGTCGGGGGTTAGTGTGCAAAATAATATTTATATTTACTCCAAGTTCTGGGAGAGAGGTGCCAGGGCTATGCTGAGTCTCCTATCCGAGGGGCCCCATAAGATTTCACACTACCATAAAATTGGGATTGTATTGTATGGCTTTATTTTCTGATAAAGTGAACTCAGAATTCAGTGGTCCCCCAAGTTTGCACTGTCCACACAGATGACAACACTTGCAGATGAAGAACAGTTTGCTTTCTCACAGAATACAAGCAGTACTGTACATTTTCACATGAACTTTTTCCAAACCATGAACTATTCACCCCTTTTCTTAGGGCTCTCTAGATTTCTGACCAAGAGTTTTTTACAGTGGGGGTTGCCACAGACTTTAATTTACAAACAAACATCCTGACAAGATGGGCTAAGTTAACACCTGCAGGGTAACCTGTGCCCATCAGGTAACCAGTTAGCCCTGGCTGAGACTTCAAGTGAGGGTTCTGCCCACCCTGACCCCAACCATCCTCTTCCATTCCTTTTAGGACACAAAAAACTGGATCCTTCAGCCCCATCTGGATTGCTAAAGCATCCTTTACTCTAGATTCTCCAAACCCTCCTGGGTTGCTAGAGATATCCTTTACTTGGACATATTACTTCAGCACACATCTGTGGTGAAATAGGTACTGAGTGAATGTAATCTAGCCTCAGCAAGGGCACATACATCACCAGCCGACTCCCAAAATCTTGCAAATGCTACTGTACTCACTGTTTGGTTTCCCTTTGATACAGGCATCTAACAGTATTTGAAGAAACATTCCTTCCCTGAAATATGATAAGTAGTAAAGTAGTAAAAATATTTATTTTTATATAGGAATATGATATCTTTACACCATTAAGTACAAAGGACCTGTTTTCAAGGAGATCTTGTTTATCATTTCAACAATTTACAGTTGCATAAACTAGTTAATTACACATTTACCACTGTACAAAACAAGAGACACATTTCTAGACTTGTGGTACACAGATACACTGGGAAACCAGGTAAATACTGGTTTCATAGCTTTTACCAGAACCTCAGTTAGTCTCTACTCTGGACAGCTGTGACAATCTGCAGTCCATCAGGGGGTTGCCCCTTGGGACAACTGATTTCTCAGTCCCTGTTCACTTTTCCACAGAAGACAATGAACTCACTGGAGTCCCACTGACACAGGTCTCCACCTCTTCTTTTAGGCACACTGCTGTTCCACTCACTAGGGTGAGAAAATGATGACCAGAAGTCCTTCACCCAGCACGGGGGGGTTGGCAGGCACCTCTTGCCCTCTGCTGGACAGACAATTGCTTCCTGTTCACCCTTCAGCTGGAACTCCACACACTGATGCCCCAAGATTCTAAACTGCTTCTTCTGCAGCTGAGCTAAAAGGATTATGCTGCTGTGAAAGTTCTAAATGACATCACTCATTTTCTACCTAGCCTAGCTAAGTAAACAATGAGGTGTGAGTTGAGAGCTTCTAATAAATTCCCTACCAGCTGCCCAAAGACCTACCTGGTCTAATACTGATGGGATTCTAGTAACCCCAGGGGACTGGGTGGTTACACAAAAACTCTCTCCAAGGTTTATAAAAAAAACCCTCACAAATGGCCCTGAGAAATGTAACCAAAAAATTTGTAAGAAATATCTATACATTTTTCACTACAACAGTGGCAGGTTCATATTACGGCAAACAAAAATTACTTATCAGCTAAAATCAAGCCCATCTAATCCAAATTCATTAACAGAGCTTGTAGTACACCTCAGTATTTAAACTGAATTCGTCCTCTCTGTCTGATAAATGCTGGCATACATGTGATATGGTAGCAGACCTAAGTCATAATATATGGAGCTGTCCAACAATTAATGGTTGGTGGAGGAACACTGTCACCGAGCTTTCCCAGTTTTTAGGGACTGAAATCCCTTTTTCCATAGATATACTTATATTCAATAAGTATAACAAATTAGTAATTACCACAGATCAAGAGAAGGTTATATGTTATACATCTAGGAACTATGGCAACAAAAAGGATAATACTGGAGTACTGGAAATGCCAGTCTCTCCTACAATCCATAAACAAATATGGTGGCACAAAGTCAAAGAGACATTACTGTTTGAAAGATTATGGTATCAAGATGAGAATCCTGATGATATTTTGTCAATCTCGTGGAAATAGTTCATGAATTTATTTCCTCCACAGTGGGGTGGGCTTTTCTCTTTCAGGACCATCATCTGGTGCCATCATCAGATGTCCTGTATCCAAAACCCTCAGAAGAAGATCAGTAATCTGGACCATCACCTGAAGACCAGCTTCTTCTTCTTTCCTATGGAAGTTCTTCTTATCCCCTCTTATCTAACCTCTCTCTTTTCCCTCCCCTCCCCTCTTCATTCTCTTACTCTCTTCATAATGCTTGCTCTCGCTCTTTTGCTCTCCCTCAAAAGAAATCTACTACTGGCCAAGCTGCCTTCTTATTTCATTTCCCTAAACTTTAGGGTTCCCCCCTCCATTCACTCTGTTCCTTCCTTTCCTGCTCTTAAAGCTCTGCTCCATGAGTTCTCTACTCACTCCTGCAGTTGCTTCTGAGTGGGGTTAATCTTTCACCTGCATTTACTTAAATTCACTGTCCTTCAGCACTTCTCCAGTTCAGTCATTCCCCCAGTTTCTTATTTTGTTAAGTTGCTATCTAATTGTTCTTTTGTTTCATTCCAAAATTTATTTCAAAGTAACTTACTTATTGTCAGTTTATTCTAAGGCATAATTATCCTGTTTATTTTTGACATACTTATTCCATTCTATGTATTTTATATTTTATAATATGTATCTTTTATCTTTTACTCTCTTCCTTTTCCTCCAGGATACATTTAGAAACACACTGTTCAATTGTGCTTATGCAACTTGATGAGATGTATGCTTGTGTGAGTTTGATACACTGTGGCTATTCACCTCTCTATCCATGGGCTATACCACCCTGTAGGGGTATGATGCAAGGAACCCTAGAGGAGGGTTCCCCCATAGGTGCCACAGGAATAATTCCCATGGCTAAAGATAACTTAGGAAGAAGCCCACAGGAAAGACAGATGAGCCACAGGAGGATGAGGGGTGGATGGTGGGAGAATGAAAAGATGAATCCTGGAACAGTCCAGGAGGAGTGGCCTGTTAAGGCCTGATGGGGGAGTGATGTAGTTGCTCCACCCATTGAACCTCAGGCTTAAAGCTTTCCCATTCAATTGTGCTTACACAACTGGATGAGATGTATGCTTGTGTGACTTCAATACATTGTGGCTATTCACCTCTCTATCCATGGGATATACCACCCTGTAGGGGTAAGATGCAAGGAACCCTAGAGGAGGGTTCCCTCATAGGTGCCACTGGAATAATTCCCATGGCTAAAGGTAGCTTAGGAAGAAGCCCAAAAAGAATGCCCAAAAGGGTGTCGAGCATTGAAGAGGCAAAAAATCAGAAGATATCTATACCTGAAACACATGTGACAGACATAGATAGGAAGGACAGGAGAAGAATGAGAAAATGCGAGGACCATGAATGAAGGGAAATTTGATGAGATGCAGAAGGGTGAACTTCCTAAGGAGAGAGGGAACAGCTGGGGCCACCATCTGACTCCATCCAACAGTGGAACCTTATTGAGGAACCTAAGAAAGCACTAACCCTGACTAATATTATGACCGTTGGCACAGAGGAGATGAAAAACCCCCTTTGAGGAGGAAACCTCTGGGGGTCCAAGGCCTAGGTCCCTTCCCTCCAGGCTGAAGGATGTTTTGATTAGGGATATTTCTGCTACAGCAATTTAAAGTAACAATCAAGGAAGGAGGAAAAATCCATTTAAAGTAGAAATTGGGGAAGGAGGAAACATGCAATTTTAATAGAAGCTCTCGCTCTGTCCTTCTAAATTTATAGCTGTCAAGGGATGAGAGCAATCTCTGCAACTAGATGCTCAAAAGCAAGAGAGGAAGTACAATGATGGAAAGAAGCCTTGAAGGCCTGCATGGTTTAAAGTGAGACAAGAAATGAATGATGGACGATAATGGAGAGAAGCCTTCCAGCCCCTAGCAAAAGGGCAATAGATGTGAAGGCATGTCTCTGAGTGGAAAGCAGGTCAATTCAAGGTAGCATGGACCCAAAAGGGTTATGCTAGAGTGGTTGATGTAAAGGAGTAGACCCACATGGAGGCTGGATGAACGAGGGATACCCAGAAGTGGGCATGAGAAGACTAATGGTGATAATAACTTCAGGATTGCAGCAGTTCAATGAGGTAGCATAGGACCCAATGAGAGGTATGCTCGATTAAGCAATATAAATGAGTAGACTCCAAGGTCAGACTGAGCGAAGGAGAACCAGAATCATGCACCCGGACACCATACGGAATAAAGTAAGAGGAGGATATGAATAGAAAGGTGATGGCAGGATAGGGGGAAAAAAAAACAAAAGAAAGAAAAAAGGTCAGAGAAGGAGTGGAATGGAGGGCAGAGGAAATGGGAGGAGGGCAACGAGTGGAGATGGCAGCAGCGACACCCCTGAAACAGAGGACATCGCAAATAGCACATTAGCACCGTCCCTGCATGAGGGAAGAGGGAATACAATGGCAGACAGGAAGGCTCCCTAAAGAAAGCAAGGGGCAGCCCTCAAAACAAAGGGAACAGCTGGGTCATGGAATGGCTACATGCAGAGAGCCCAAAGCCAGGAAAACATGGAAGCAATGAACTGAAAATGAAGAAAAGAATGATACAGTTACCTGTGCCATGAATGAAAATGGAGTAAATACTGTCAGGTGGCTCCAGCGGAGGCTGACAATGCAATACGCGGAGCTAGGTAGTGGTGGTAAAAGAGTGGAAAATGGCAGAAAATGAAATAGGCTGCATGCAATAGGCACACAAGTCAGAGGAAAGGAGAGGATATGTGTAGATCAAAGGTCTCCTGCTGAGAACAACCGTGGAACACCAAACTAGAGAAACAGGAAGGTAGATGGCAGAGAAGTATTGCTCGGCCTACCTAGTCAGGCAAGGCAGTGCGCAACGAGGCAAGGGTTACCTGGTTGAACAGTACGAAGAAAATAAATACTTCTGAACCATTGTTCCCAGAAGAGGTGGAGACCAGTATACATTGACAATGGATATGCAGGACAAACATCAGGCAGAAACCTGCAAGAGTAGAGAAGGTAGACAACCAGATCAACACGATCAGAAAGATTAGACAAAATTGTACAAATAAAACACAAAGTGAAATTGAAAACCCCAGTAACTTTAAACTTTTCACTGCCAGATCACTCCAGAGTCAGTCGAGCGTGCAACTCTGAAAGGAAAAAAAAAAGCAATGCAAGACAATGTGCACATAGCCAGCTCCAGAGGTGGGCATGCAAGGAATGGTCATCCAGGACAGAACAGGATAAATAAAATAAATATTCACAGTGGTGTAGGAAACTTCCATGTTGGTGGAAGGCAATGGTGTGCCAAACAAGGAGACAAGCAATGAGAGCCCCAGTCACCTAGGCAGGGAGCCATGAGGAGGAGCCGAGGAGAATGGCTCTCTAGGCAGCTGAAACACAAAGGAGCAACAGAGCGACGGTTGAGCTGAATGCCCAGGTACAACAAAGCCACACAAGGGAATATGATAGGAGGGGAGACAGGATGAGGTGAAGGAAGATGAAATCAGAGAGGGACAGCAGTGAGGGGAGAGAGGTGCAAAGGCAATGGTGAGGATGGCTGTGGATAGAGTGGTAGAAAGAGGAAGATATGGGGCCCATAGTGGGATGACAACAAGAGAAGGAAAATGGAAGGGGGAGGAATGAGCGAAGCTGCAGAATGACTGGCAGACATAGGGGGGTGAGCTAAAGTCAGAAATGATGATGGCAGAGAATGGAGACACAGGGCTGTGGGTGGAGGAGATCCGCAGAGCCAGCGGAAGAAATGAGTTGGCGGACACTCAGCCAAGCAGGCTGAGAAATGGAGCAAGCTAGTGGTCGGAGGTGCTGCAAGCACACGAATCGGGGAGATTCAAGAGAAACATGGACAGGAGGAGCAGCACCTCTGGCTGCAACGAAAAGACGATCCTGGAACAGTCCAGGAGGAGTGGCCTTTTGAGGCCTGATGGGGGAGTGATGTAGTTGCTCTGCCCATTGAACCTCAGGCTTAAAGCCTTCCCATTACCAGCTTAGTATGTCTTTCCTGGTAAAAATCTTTGAAATAAATAGGTTTGTGCTGAAAAAAACTGTTTCATGTTTTTCATCTTCTGTTGTTCCCTCCCCAGCAGCCCAAGGGAGGATTTGTGCCAAAGAATCTGTTTCCAGCTCCTCGTCTTCTCTTTTTCTTGTTCAGGCAGCCCAAAGCAGGGTTTATGCTGAAGAATCAGTTTCAAGTTCCATGTCATCTGTTCTTCTCATTCCAACAACCCAAGGGAGTGTTCATGCTTTGTGCTGAACAGTCTTTACCCAGCTGCAACTTTGTTTTCGCTTGTCCCAGCAGCCCGAGATGGGCATTTGTTGATGAACCTATGGACTGATTTCAAAACCGCTCATGAGTCCCATGGCCTAAATTCGTCTCCTCATCCAAGTATCAGTATCACTGTTACAACCAGTGCCCCTTCTTGGTCCAGGTGCCCTGTTCAGGTCTCAGTTCCCTGCAAAGTTCCTCTTAACGTCCTGACATAAATTATAAAGTGACTTGATTCCTGTTCTGAATTAATGCACTGAAAGTAACAAATGTTTACATGTAAAAGCATAGGCTAACACTGGGTAACCAGGTAGGAATGGTACCATATGTAACTGCAACTGCAGTAAAGTAACAGTAGTTAACTCAGTCAAGGTGCACTTTTTAGCTTTATTTATTGATTATTTGCTCATCTATTTACTGCATATATATTAATTGTCTTGCATACCCATATTGTTGTTGAATATCTCCCTCTGTGACCATTGTCCTCTATCCTGCTGAATAAAGCTCTTGCTTCATTGAACCTCTGAGTATGACTCCTGCCTCTCCTTGCCAGGGCCTTCATCCAACCACCTAGGAACCTGCAATGTCCTCTCACTATAACACTTGCTTGAGGTGGCACTTGCACCCATGAGGATGACTTAGTTCCCTCTTCACAGTCCAACTTACCAGGAGGGAGGGGGAGTGACATGACCAGCTGATTGGATCAGTCTCAAGATCACCTGCCTCTAGCCATAGAGTGAATACCAAGTCCAAGACAGGGCTGTGTTGGTGGGACATGGAAGTAGTAACTTGTGCAAGGCCAGGGACCCCACACCCCAGAGAAAATAATTGTTTTAATATAGAAGTTTTTATTTCATAAATAAACAAAAAAGCATATTGCTTACATTTTGATATGTGCAATTCTTGGTTAGGACAAAGTCTCTTGGAAATACAACTCTATGGCTTATTAGTAAATACAAGAAAAACAAGCATATTATATATGTCTTGATATCTACATTTTCTGGCCAGGTCAAAGCTCCTTTGAAATACAGCTCTTAAGGTTTATTAATAGTGTTATCAACAAGAGTAATGACTAACTTCATAAAAATTCCTGTGATCAATAACATAGCCTAGAACTCTATTCTATTGACTACTACAATATTGGATAACCTGAAAGAATTAAGATCTATAATGCAACAGCAGCCTGTCTGTCTGTCTATCTATCTGTCTATCTATCTATCTATCTACATCTTATAGGGACATGGTAGCGACCCTATAGTTGGAGCTGAGTAGGGCGTTTAATGTTAAACCCCTAAATTTGCGCCTTAATAACTGTGTCTCCATTCAATGGAATTGCTTGAAATTTTGCATACACAGTCTGAGGGGCAAAATCTCTTGATCTAGCAAGTTTCATGATGGTTGGATGTCTGGATTCTGAGATGCAGATAGTGTAAAAAGTGGAAAAACCAGGAGTTGTGATTTTTTTTTTTTGCCCATGCCTACAGCACAGGTGATTTGGAATATTGTTCTGAAATTTTCAGGGTAGAAGGTGCTTGCCCTAGAAAGAGGCCTTGTTTTAACTTGGTGAAAAAAATATTAATTGGTTCCTGAGTTATAAGGATTTTAAATTTTGGTTTAGAGCATGCTCAGTAGGGTCTTTCATTTATGTCTGATGCAAAAGAATTCCCAACTCATGAAAGCAGATACTTCTTTTGTGAGGCAAAATTTTTCTTTCATGAGAAAAAAATCTTCTTCCATATGGCGTCATCTTGTTTTCTATTTAAAAAAAAAATTGAAAACCCATGATACCCTGGAGAAAATCAAACACATGAATCTAGCTAAACAGGTCCCCTTTAGCATGATTCTGGAGTTTGTTTTTTAAAACACAACCCGAAAATATGGTTTTGGGTCATCCCTAAAATCCTAGGTGGAAGGCTTAGCGAGGACTTCCAATTCTTCTTTCATGAGTCTCACAAAAGAAGACTTTCAGCTCATGAAAGAAGAATTTTATCTCATACAAGAAGAAATTTGATTTGTGATCTTCTTTTGTATTAAAAGAAGCTCACAAAAGAAGAATTTCTTCCTTTGTGAGGTAATCTGTGATCTTCTTTCATGAGATTTCTTCTTTTGTGATCTTCTTGCTTCGTATCTGAAATATCTCATGAAAGGAGAATTTCTTGTTTCATAAGGTGGATTCTTCTTTTGTGATTTTTTATGAGATTCTTTCTTTCATGAGATCATATGAAAAAAGAAAATTTGGTCACAAGAGAAGAACTTTGCCCTTGTGTAGAAAAACTTGGGACCTATTCTCAAAGAGCCCGTAGACTGACACAATTTGCAGAGACCTAGTGCTGTGGCAAACTCTGGGTGCATCAGGGACTCTGCACCCAATTCTGTAAGAACAGGGGTTCATGTTCCACAAACCTGGAAGTTGCCATACCTGCAGGCTAGCGCCAAACAATAGGCACACCTGTGGGAAGTGCCACAGGGATCCAGCTCTCCCCCACCTGGCACAATGTGAAACAAGTTTGCCAGGAGGGGTCTGGGGCAAAAGGGGCATGGGGGATGCCATAGGGGAGTGGGGAAGACAGTGGGCATGTGAGGGGGTGACTTGGCACCCGGCGCGGATGCCATTCATATAACTATTAAGCCGATGGGATGGGATGGTATCATGGGGGGGTCCAGGGATAAACAGTGCCAGAAACTGGGTCTGCTGTCAGGGCTGTGCCCACCTCAGGTCATGGCACTGTTTATCCCTGGAACCCCCCAACCCATGGTACCATCCCATTAGCTTAATGGTCATATAAACGGTACCCCTGCTGAGTGCCATGTCACTCCCTGGCATGCCCACTGTCACCCCAACAACCCTATGGTATCCCTGTGCCCCTTCAGCACCAGGACCCCTTGTTCAGAGTCCCCCCATTTCACCACCTGGTGTAGCACTGGTACAAGGGGCTTAGACCACCTCCTGGCTGGTCTAAGTTGAGCTCCTAGCTGTGCCCATGATGGGGCTTCCAGAATACCAATAAAGGGGATGTTGCAGCTCCACCATGGAGCAAGCTCCCTTGTGACCTGGCACACCTAGTTGTGTGATGCAACCATGGTGCAAGGGGGCTTTGGTGCAGTTGCTTCAGGGAGTCACATAGCTGCATTACAAAATTCCAATTGATGCATGTTGTGATGCAAGTCACCTCTTGCCTCAATATTTTCTAACACAAGTGCCTTGCATTGATCTAAGTCTTTTGAGAATCGGGCCCCTTTTATTTATATAAAGGCCATTTTAAAAGTTTTTAATCTCAAATTTTCAACACGGCCTTTTTTTTTTACCACACCTTGTGAACCAGGAAAGTGATTTTTTTCAAATCTGGCCCAGAAGGTGATTTCATAGTTGTTCTGCAAAGCCAACTTTTGGGCAGGATTTGAAACATTTCACCTGACTGGTTCATGAGGATGGGTTATAAAAAGATTATGTTGAAAATTTGGGGTCAGAATATTAAAAAACAAGAGCTATGAAGGCAGTGCCCTACGTATCTGTAGCCATGTGGAGGGTCCTTCCACAGCTAGATGAGCTCTTCACTTGGCACAAAAGTGCAACTCCACATTTGGTGCAGGGCCCTCTGTGTCCTATGCATCTGAATCGGTAGACCAATGGAAGTGCATGGCCCAGACAGTCCTGAGCTTCCATATTCTGATGGAATCCACATTTGGCACAGGTCCCAAAGGGCCCTGTACATCTGTATCTGTAGCCTTGCAGATGTGAAGAGCCCAGAGGGCCTTATACTTCCATAGCCAGATGGAGGCCTCACTTGGAGCAGAACCCAGAGGCCCTGCATGTCTTCATCTGTAGCCACACAGAAACACAGGGCTCAGAGGGCCCTGCAATTCCACAAGCAGATGGAGCTGTTCATGCAGGTCTTAACGGGACCTGCATGAAGGAATGAGGATATGACTCCACTATAAAAAAAGAAAGGAAATTCATTGCAAAAAAAATTGTGTTCATGCACCAGTTAGGGTTTAACTTAGTGCAATAAAAGTAGGGAAATGTGGTGTTAGGGTTTCCAACCCTAACTCTCCCCCCCAAGCAGCAACATGACAAGACCACACAAGCAACCACAGACAGCCATCATCAGGTAAGACAAACAACATACAACTGTTTCCAGATGACAAAAATGCAGTAGCACTGATGTGCTACCTTTATGGATTTGTAACTGCGTCATGCACACCACAAGACATACACACTCACTTATCACTGCAGATACAAATCCATGAAACTCAAAACACAACTCTGCTTCTGTATACAGAAGCACAGGCTCCTGCAGCCACAAATACAAACCCATGACACTGAAATTACAAAGGTTCTTTTGTCTACAGGAGGGCATGCTCTTATGGGGGGCAGCACTTTTGTAGCCTTGGGTACTTATGCATAGTGTAAGGCATGCACACACTTCACAGGCCTGCGCTTCTTCAGCCACCAGTGTAAGACATACATACTACCTGGGTAGATACCTCAGGCAGACTGGATGGACCACATGGTCTCTTTCTGCCAACAAATTCTTATGTTCTTATGTTCTGGCTTCAGAGGGGTAGGCCCCTGTGGTGTCTGCAGTTATGCAGATGGAAGTACTGTTGCAATGTGGGTATTATGGCTTCAGCAGCAGATGTACAAATTATTCAAGGAGTAGCAGTTTTTCAGTTATGCAGATGCATATATAGAAAAGTATGCACTAATGGATCGACCTACCTAGTGAGGTAGCTCATACAGCATGCATGAGTACAGCAGAGCCAGCCATGATGCAGTGCAGTAACTTGCAGTAAATGGCATGTCACAAAATACTGCAGTAAAAAGGGCTTATTTGCCATTGATTTACATTTTTCCCTGCAGCATACTGCAGCATTTTTGTGATATACTGTAGCACTACTGTGTTTCATCCTGGCTGGCACTGCTGTATCTCTGGCTGCAGAGGCGCAGGCCCCATGTGGCCTTCTGTGTACAGTAGGGTAGGCCCTCATGGGGTCTGTGCTGTTGCAGCCACACATGTTACAGCACGCAGTATGACACACACACAGGTGTGGCTGCATAAGCACAGATACACATCTACGAAGATAACACATCGGTGTTACTGCATTTGTGTCATCTGGAAACAGTTGTATGTTGTTTGTCTTACCTGATGATAATTGCTTGTGGTTGCTTCTGTGATCTTGTCCTTTTGCTGCTTTGTGGGATAGTGAGTTAGGGTTGGAAACCCTAATGCTATATTTTATTACTTCTGTTGCATTAAGTTGAACCCTAACTGGTGCATGAATGCAGTTTTTTGCAATGTAGATATATGTGTGTATGTGTGTATATAAAGATAGACAGACACACACACACACACACTCCATGTTGACAGACCTAAGAGTTTGTCATTAACCCAAGCATTGACATCCCCCAGAATAAGTAATCTGGGTGACTCCAATACTCTGTCAGCAACTAAATCCACAATTTCCTGCAGAAAATCCCATTCATGCACCAGAGGTTGGTACAAAAGTAGGATTCTGCAACCTGCACCTGGCCCCCCACACATCTCTTCTACACTGTCTTGTTCATTGAAAATCCCCACTTTAAACCAGGCCTGCAGGTTTCCAACTCTGTTATTTGTGTCATTGAATCAGTGGCAAAGCAGTCCTGAGCCACTGTCCTTTGCATTCTAACCACTCTGCAGGATGGATGTTAGCTCCATCTTGAATTGTGCCTGTAACCCAGTTTGGCTGGCTAGCATTTATGCTTAAATGGCTTGAAGTTGATTGGCTAGCATTTCTGTTTGTTGAGCTTAACTGGCTTGAAGAAGACTGGCTAGCATTTCTGCTTGATGTGCTTGACTAGCTTTCATTTCTGCAAGGCATTCAGCCACCATAAGGGTTCCTGATGCTACATCCATCTTCTGTCCCGCTCAACAGGCAAGAAAAGCAAAAATCAGATTATCCCACGTCTTACACCAAATGCTGCCATTTGGGCCTCAACTTACCCTAGGATTAGTTTGATTTGCTCTCTTAAACCCTTAGTGAGAAAGAAGACATCTTGCATATAGTTGGAAAAATTGTAGGTATCTTTATTTACAGAAAAGATGATTTGATGGAAGTCTCTTAGCAATCTGGACATCTTAGGTCACCTGACAACCAGGGTCTCCAAGCAGGATGATGTAGCACCAAGGTTACCTGACAACCAGGATCTCTAGGCAGGATGATGTTCCAGGTAGCTTTGTGTTGTTATCAGCATGTCTTTTGTGATGTTATTCTCTGGTTACCACCACAGCCAAGGAATTGACGAGGCAGCTCATTGTAGCTTACAAAACTTTGTGAACCTGTTTTTCCTTTGTTTTCTAAACCTTGTTGTTCATGTTTTGAATTGTAGATCCTGTTGTTCTTAACATTTCAGAAAATGAAGAACAAGGTTGCTCTCTAAACCAATTACAGCAGCAATCGTAAGTTCTATTATGGAAGCACGAGCTGCGACAGACAGCAGACAGCATTGCTTGCCAATTCAAAGTTGGCAGTTTAAATCTCAGTAAACCATTCCATTACAACCACCATGGTAGCAGTTTAAACACTAAGCACCATATTTTATAACAAAAAAATGCACTTGCCTACTGCCACACAAAGAAGAAGACAGAAATCACATGAGGCTGTTCTTGTTTATTGTTCATGCTGTGTCAAGACCAATGGATTTTATGCTGATGATCAGTGACTGTGGAAAGGACCGTGGGCATGCTGTCAATAATGCCAGTGTTGAAAAACAGGCTAACACTGCATTATAAAAAATAACACACACACACACCCCTTCCTTCATTGAGAACTCACATGCTTCTCAATGCCACGTTAGTTTGGTTACATCAAGAAGGCACTAGAGCTTTGCTCTCATGCCCCCAATGTCACCTACTAACTCAGCAATTGAGAGTCTGCTAGTTCTCAATGAAGGGGGGTAAGTTACTTTATATATCTCTTGGCTGGCTGAGTGAACACTGGCTCTTCGTTGTGAAACCTGCCTTATTTATGCAGTGGGGAGATAAAAAAAAAGGAAAGTCATTATTTATGACCTTCTGCTTTCCTGTTTGTGATACTCTAGGTGACCATGCCTGATTGATGACCTCACAACTGAGCTCCTTAGCCTTCAAGCTTTAGGCTTCATTTGTCACCTGGTTAGCCAAATGAGAGGCTGCCCATTTCCTCTCTTTCATCCTAGCTGGATCCGACCCAAGCTGTACCACAGCAGAGAGATGCAGCCTTTCCTGTAAGTCATTATAAGGGTTTTCCTTCCCCAACATTCATAACAGTACCAACATCTACCCTATAGTCATTAACTGATGCATCTCATCATTATCTTCAGCCGAATCTGTTTGTATTTCAATATATTAACGTGTAAATAATATTTTTAACTTGTAAATCACTTGAGGCTACCCTGTATATAACTTTGTTAATATTCTGTCTTTGTAACTACTGTATATACTCCAATTTTCTCATTTCCCCCCGGTCGCTCCTGGAAATGAGCCTCGGCTCAGTGTGCCTATCCCAGTCAGCAAATGTTTAAATAAATAAAAAATAAAAATTATGCCAAGTGAACTACACTGGGAGGTTATCAGGCAGACATGATCAGATGCAAGGGTGTCTAATGCCTCCAAAATGGCTCACTAATTGAAAGAAAATGAGCTGCTTCAACAATTTGGCCAAGGTGGGTAACAAAGAAATTGGCCTATAGTATGATGGACTGAATTTGACCACTCCTTGAAAAAAGGGAGGACTATGGCAGTCTTCCATATTTGGGATATTACATTAGAGGTTAGGCACAGGTTAAACATTTTTGTCATAGGTTTGGTAGTTATAGGGAGCAGCGGTTTTAAGCAGCTTGGGGCACATACTATCCAGTCCAGCTCCCAGATCCTTTACTGTCATGTAAGGATTTCAGAGAATTATATACCTGTTGCTCACTCAAGATAGCAAAATAGAATGGGACATTATTTATAGGAGTTGTACCAGGGTGGCAAGGAAGTTCAGTCAAAAGGCAAGAGCAGGGGGCTAGCATGGAATGTTTTCCCTGACATTACTACAAATTGGTTCATGGTGACTGGTTTCTGGGATGTGAGTTTAGAAAAATTTGGTTGAAGAACTTAATTTGTTCATCACCCCTTATGACTTAACTGGCCACCAATCTTGTTTTGATGGGATATGTATAATTTGGTAACGTATGTTTATTTATGTAGAGTATAATGTTTTATTGTGTGCAATGTATGTGTGTTATATAATTTTATGTAATGTACATTTTGTATTCAACTTCTTGAAAGCTGCAATAAAATCTACTTATACTAGTACCACTACAACTGATATGTTTTGAGCAAAGGCATATGAAATGTTGACCTCTAAAGTTGCATTAGAGATTAATCTAGCCAGCACCATGGCACTAAGTGGTGGGGCCTTCACTAAGCATGTGGCAACCTGAGTTTACCCCCAAAGGAGCAAAGGATAACAGGAGCAAAGGCCAGCAGGAAGGAAGGAGGAGCATACGGAAGGACACTTTCTTCCTTGGGGAGAGTGGAGACATACACCGCAAAGAGATGCTCCTGTTGACAATGCAGGGCCAATTCTGGTGACCTGTAGGCCCTATTCTAGGATGTCGATATGGGCATGTTCTTGTTGAAAGAAGGGTAGAAGGAGGGCAAAAAAACAGAAAAGTGTCATCCACCCTGGCACATTGGATGATAGCTCCTGCTCCCCCCCATGTCAATTAGCCCCCTTTCATACCACAGTCCATGTTGTTTTAGCTGCCACTATAGACTTAGGTGATCTCCTGCTGGTGACAGTGGCATGTGACCCCCTAGGTGGAATTCCCCAAAACTCAGCAGGTAATTCACCTGAAACTGAGGTCGCCCAACAATACAGGACCAGTGGACACAAGGGGTGAGTTCAGCCTGTAGACAGGTTGTTGGAGCACCCAAAAGGGGTGGGGTTCAAGGGAATGCAGTGGAAGGAGCAAAAAGAAAGATTAATTTACAGCTGGAAAAACATATCCTTAGAAATAAAAAAAAATGGTGTTTGGTCTATGCATGCATTCACTTATGGCTTTTACAGCACGGTACATTTCATCATGAAAACGGTGCAGATTAATCTTTGTAATTATTGTGGGGTGCACTGTATTTTTGTTAACACAGCGCCAAGAATACTACCACAAAGCCACAGTCATTTAGGCAATTTTCTATTTTGGCCTGACTTCTGGAAATCAAGCCGACCATCATACTAGTTGGTTCACTGGTCTTGTCGCTAAGTAGAATTTAATATCAAGTGCTTCAGGGGCTCTGTACACTTCCCATGGATAGCAACTCCACTGCTAGTTTGGAGCCTAAGTCTTTTCTGATCTTGGTCCAGGTCTTGGTTCTAGTAATAATAAACAAAAGCCAGAGAAGATGAAAGGCACCAAGGGTTTCATGCAGATTAAACCAGGTGTAGGACTGGCATCAATGGGCTCGAAGTTTAACTTTGTACAGTAAAGACATGGTAAAGCAATATGAATCAACTCTGCAACATGTGGTTTCAAATACCTATTGCATTCATTAGTGTAATGTAAAAGAACTCTGGAAACTGGGTGTTGCTATTTAATAAGTATTAAAGAGTTTCAAAGCCAGCACAATCCTTGTGGGAATCATGAGAGGCCTGTAAGTACAACTTTTATAGACTAATCGCCTATTATTTATAAAAATGCAGCTGGTTTAAAAAGCTATTTAAAAAAAAAAACTTCAAATGAGGGGGTATAAAAAAACAAACTCTGAGACAAGATGCCAGAACTGAGTGAAGAATTTGTATGGTATGTTACAGAAAACTGAAACCACAATGCGTGTAATGAACGGTGGCCTTCTGTTTCTAATAAAAAAACAGACAGAAATCAGAATGCAGTTTAGCATGCTACTATGTGAGGCAGCAAGCTGCATGAGAAGGAAAGGCAGAGCCGGATTAGATGCAAATTATGTGGGTTTGTCAAACAACATTAAATTAATAACAGTTAATGCAGATGATGGATGTTAGCATAAACCAACCCATCTGTTGATGGTTAAACACAGGATTTAAAAGTGAATTTTAAAACAAAACAATTGATGTTTTTTTCAGACCATGTAAAGCAAACCACAACTGACAGAAATGCCTCAAGATGGTTAGCTCTTTGTAATGTATTTTCCAACATTTCCATAAATACTAATGCAAAACTTGAATCCACATTTCACAATATTCACAAAGGCTGCCCTCCCTTAATTGTCTTGGATGCGACCAATGTTCTGGCATTTAATTCCAGTGACGAGTGTCATGAATACTAGGAAGACTTACAAATCCTTAAAAACAAGAATACTGTGCAATTCTCCACCAGAAAAACACAACACAAACACCTTCCAGTAGTCTGGTTCCAAAAATTAGAAAAAATAATCAAGGCAAGGCAACTTTAATTCTGGATTTCTACCTTATAAATGAAAAAAAAGAGTACAGCAAGATTTCAAAGAAATCTGTATCAAATTTTTAACTGGAGGCATTCTATAATACTACCTTATTTATAGTCAGCTGGTTAAAGCAAATTTAACAGACTACTGTTCATGAAACCCTAGCATGTAACACTTCATTCTCACCTACTGTAGCCCTCTGGTTGTCTTTGGTGCCGGTACACAGACCAGATGGAGAAGTCAATATTTTGCTTTTGCTTTGGGTTTACCTTACAAGTCGTAGGTTCTAGCACCACACCAGGTATTTGGGGTAATACCCATAACTGACACTGTAGTGTAGTACAAGGGGGGTGCTGCACTATTGAGGTGCTATCTTTCAGTCATTAAATGGATGTCCCTTATGCCCAGCTCCAGTCACTGTCCAGGTGAAAGTAAAAGATCCCATATCCCAAGGCACTTATTGAAGAGTAAAGGAGTTTCCTTGGTGTCATGGCAACCATCGCCCATTAATAAGGCAGGTCCATGTAACCCCCCCCCCCCCGACACACCTGGAAACAAGCTCTCCCAGTTTAGTGCGCCTCTCCTGGTCAAAACTTGCAAATAAATAAATATCCCAAAACATCAGTATGCTATGCTCATAGATGCATATACTGTATAGAGTGAGAGAGATCATGTAATATATATATATATATATATATATATTGCAAAACAAAAATAAATTAATGCAGACATTAGCACTGAAGAACACAAAGTGCACAAAGTAGGGAAATGAGAAACATTAGTGTTTCTGGTCCCCAGAGTACTGATGAGTTAGTGGTGAGATTTTTCTTGTGGTTATCAACCTAATGAACAAGGCCAGATGTGATCTATTTCTGGCCCTGCATGAGGAAAGCTATGACAGATTCTATTGGCAGCATGTGGTGAGCCATACTTCTCTACCTTTGAACGTTGTTTCACTATGAGGCACTGGCTTGCAGCTGTACCTTGTGCTTCAAACAGGAGTCTTTGGGCTGGGAAGAGGGGGTGAACATTATGGTTGACAACCCCAAGGAAGACCCCACCACTGATTCGCCAATACACTAGAGACCCAAAACCCTTATGTTTTTCATTTCCTTGCTTTGTGCACTTTTAGTCCTTTAACACTAAATTCTGCAATAACATAGTTTTTTGCAATTAATAAATAAATTAATTGCAAAAAACTACATTAGTGCACCAGTTAAGGTTCAACTTAACACCACAAAAGTAGGGAAATGTGGCGTTAGGTTTTCCAACCCTAACTCCCCACTCCTCCACCCCCAAGCAGCAAAAAAAACAAGACCACACAAGGAACCAGACGGCCATCATCAGGTAAGACAAACAACATACAACTGTTTCCAGATGACACAAATGCAGTAGCACTGATGAGCTACCTTTGTGGATTTTTATCTGTGGCATGCATACCACATGACATACACAGTCATTTCTGGCTACAGAGAGAAATCTACGCTACTGAAATCAGAACACTACTTCTGTGTGCTGAAGCACACACCCCTGCAACCACAGCTACAAATCAACAACATCCAAATTACAAGAGTTATTTTGTCTACAGAAGCTAAGGCCCTATGGGACCAGCACTTCTATAGCCATAGGTACTCATCCACACTGTAAGAAATACACACAGTTCTGTCTGCAAAAGCACAAGCCCCTGAGGAGCCCACACTTCTACAACTGCAGGTGTAAAACATGCACACTGACCTCTGGCTGCAGAAGCATATGCACCACAAAATCCATGATACCAAAATTGCAACAGTACTTCAGCCTGAAGAAGCACAAGCCCCTGAGGGACCTGCGCTTCTTTTTTTTTTTATATTCTATTTTTATGCCCCCTTCTCTCTCCACGGTGCTTCCTTACCATCAGGAGTCTCCTATGGCCTTTTATGCATCCCTGCTCATCTGCCAGTTTCAGGTACAGTCATCCCCCCATGCTGCCTTAGTTTTACCCCCAGGCAGGTATGAGGTGGGGCTCCCCTTCCTCCACCCCAAGTGTCTGTGTTTCGTTGGGGATCCGTTACCTGCACTGACAGGGGCCCTGGTATCGGGGCCTGAAGCTCCATCTACAGGGAGCACTGCGGGGTCTTTTTTCCTGTTTTGCCTGGCCCACAGGATGTCCACACGTATGGAGAGCCTAGGAACAATGCACGTCACAACATGCCAATGCTCTGACTCTCGGCAGATGTCCTCCCTCCCTCCCTAGTACATGCTGTCCTTTTAGCTGCACCTCTACCCATGGTCACCCAGGTGTCGGTATTGCAGCGGGACCAGCATCCCACCCCACCTGGAGGAGGAGAGCAGCCTCTGGGCACTCGATCCTCCTCCTCCCAGCCAGCCCTCCAGCTGCCCGAGTCCATTCCCAAACCCAGGTCGCTGGCGCCACGAGCGGTAGCCCTACCACTGTGGTGGTGGGCTGGCATAGGGACCTGTGCTTCTTCAGTCACAGGTATAAGACATATACCCTGACCTCTGGCTGCACTTATGCAGCTACATATAGAAAGCCATGCACTACCAGATCCAGCTGTGTGGCAAGGTACATCTTACTTCCCCTTAGGCAAGCAAAAACTAGCTGTTTTAACCTAATCAAATCTTTAAAAGATAACATTTTACTTTTTACGGGGGAAGTGCCACCCTCTAGACAAAACTGAAGCTCCCTTGGAAAATTTCTAGAACTGCTGCTGAAATCATGATACCCACATTGCAACAGTACGTCCTTCTGCAGAAGCACAAGCCCCCATGGGGCCTACAATTCTCAGCTCCATAAAGGTGCCTGCTGAGCTCATAGGTACAAATGTGGTGCATGGTACACAGGGGACAACCCCTGCTAGGTAAACAGACCATCCACAAGTAACCATGCTACTCTAATTCCCATTTGGAAAAAAATCACTCAGAGCTAATAGTTAACAAAACTTTTATCTTCTTTAATCACTGCTGCTATTTCCTCCTTCTGCAGCGTGACCGGCATGGGGGCATCCAGCTGCCAGCCCTGCCCACCCAGAGAGCTGGGTGGCTCATACCTCACCCAGAAGGGTCTGGGATGGCTGTCATGCTATCCTGCCGGAGGGCCCCCTCAGCCACTCCCAGCCAGGACAGCCCCGGATCCTCCACAACGGGACTCCTCGCAAGTCCTCCAGGCAGGGCGCGGCCATCAAGCTGCATGGTCACTCAAGCCCTTTTTTCCTCTGAATTTCTGTCCCATGGGAGTGCAGACATGCAATGACATCATGCACAACATGCTGACATTCGCCACACTCCCCCCCCAGCTGCCACCATGCTGATAGTACATCCAGGCATTCCCAGAGGTCACTGCCATGCGATGGTTGTTCCCCAACCCACCCCAGGACTAGGAGAGCAGTTAACGGATGCTCGATTCTAGTCCTCCCCTGCCAGACCCCGATGACCCTGGCTCGTTCCTGAACCCGGGTCGCCGGCATGGTGTGAGGTGTGGTGTCCAGCACCTCAACCCTCAGCGCCACTGGGCTGGCACAAAACTTTTATCTTGCTTTAATAAATGTTAAGAATACAAAAAGCAGCTGAAAAGTACTGGGTCACCCTGTGAGTACATGCCCCAGCACTTCGCCAAAAGGTTTCATTTGGAGCATCCTTAAGCTTTATAAAAGTAAAATAAAAGTTTTGTTAACTACTGGCTCTGAGTGAGTTTTTTCAAAGTGGGAATTAGAGTAGCATGGCTACTTCTGGAGTGCCTACGATTCTGCAGCCAGAGGTACTTATGTACACTGTGTGACACACACACACAGCTCTAGTTAGAGATACAAATCCATGAAGATAGCACATCAGTGCTACTGCACTTGTGTCATATGGAAACAGCTGTATGTTGTTTGTCATACCTGATGATGTGCTGTCTGTGACTGCATGTGTGGTCCTGTCCTTTTCCTGCTTTGGGATGGGGGTGGGGTGTTAGGGTTGGAAACTCTAATGCCACATTTCCCTACTTTTGTGGCATTAAGTTGAACCCTAACTGGTGTACTAATGCAGATTATGGCAATGAATTTCCTTTTTTGTTGAGATAGTGGAATCATATCCTCATTCACGCATGTCCCAAAGGGACCTGCATGAACAGATGCAGACATGCAGGGCCCTGTGTCAATGGATGAGTCCATCTGCCTACTGAAGTGCAGGGCCCATGCAGAAACAGATGTCAAGAATTCATGGGGCTGTCTGGTGGGCTATGGAAGCCATTATACTAACAAATAATGTCTACTTATGCTTGGGGGGAGGAGGAAAGTGGGGACTAATGGGTGTACTAATCTTCAGTACTAATGGGTGTGTTTGCTGCAGTTCAGAACAACTTTAATACTGCAAAGCATCATGTTATTTAAAAATAAAAAAACAGCCCTAGAAGGAATACTGAATATTATGCCTGTGTCACTTCCAATAAACTGACGTATTTTGCACTGAATCTTTGAAGCAATAATGTCCTCCAACAGGGATGAGTGTTCCAGCGCCTCTTTTTCACATTTGTTGTCATGGCAGCACCCAGCTCCCAGTATGCGTTTGCTTTATTTGGCACAGTTTTGGTTGAGAAGACAGCTGGGGAAGAGGTATGAGGGTTTTTGCCTTTGGGAGCAGGATCCCTGACAAGCACCCCCAGTGTATTTTGACATAGCAGGTAGGTGTGTGGGTAGAAGTGATGGAAGTGTAGGAGCCACATGAACACAAGTAGTTGCAAGGTCATATTCAGTCACCTTAATGCTGTGTGCAACCATTTTAAAATTAAACAAAGTTCCATACTGTAAAACCAAACAAATCTTGGATAAAAATCTGCACCCTTGTCTTAAGTCTCAAGTCACCAACAGTGATTCTACTGGGGTCAGAAAGATGTATGAAGGGGGATGGAAAGGGAGCCTAAGCATGGCCTCTAGTGGATCAGCCACTTTGTATGCTGAATTCCTCCGGCTAATCTAATTATACCCACACACATCATTTTCCTAATTGGAAAAGGGCTGACAGCTGCACTGGAACACAGTGGACAGCCACCAACAGAAAAAGGCTGATCAGCCTCCAATAGACTGGGGTGAGCCAATTGCATTGGGCCAAGGGGCCCAGTCTCCAATAGATGATTGGGGTCCAGGGAAAACTGACCAGCCAAAAAAGTATGAATTCAGTTGCACTGAGACAAGGTGGAGGAGTTGATGACACTGCTGACCAGCCATCAATGGATGCGCTGAATTCCAAGTTCTCCAGGACAAGGCTGACCATCTTCTAGTAGACTGAAGGGGTGCTGGGTGTACCCAGCCAAGGCAGCAAGTCTCCAACAGAAATGGATGCGGAGAAGGTTACACTGGGCCAAGGAAAGCCAGACAGCAAAGGATGAGCAGGTGTTCAGATGCAAGGGGAACAGAAGCAGACCAGCTGACCACTGATGAAATGGGTTCTGGGCACACATGGACACAGAAGACCAGCAACCAAAGGACGATATGGGTACAAGTACCGTGGGAGATGGTGGGCCAGCCATCAATTGATGAGAGAGTTCATGGGAGTACTGTAACAAAGCAGATCAGCTTCTAATAGGTTAGAGGGATGCTGGGTATCCAAGGTTCACTGGGCTAGGCTGACCAGTTTCTACTCGAAGCAATGGGTGCCTTGTGCTAATCACTGAGAGGGTCTTGAGGAGGTGGGGAGGCTTTGTAGCATATGTCTTTTTGGAGTTTCTTCTGATGAGATCATATCAGACCTGTGATCTTTGATTATATAGCTTTTTTAGGTCAAATTGAAGTCCATGCTCACCTCTGACTGCCTCTCAAGTTATCATATTTCAGATGCCATCTGCAATCAGAGACAGTAAAGTTGGCCCAGACAGGATGGAGGTGCTTCACCTTGGTACCCAAACATGCCTCTGCAGTGACTCAAAGACTACCACTCCTTCAACACTCTAGTATTTACAGTTTTGCCAAGAGTGCAGTGCACACACCAGAAACACCTTCCATGTAGCCAAACTGTGGGGCCCACGGACCCAGGAGTGCGCAAATGCAGTTATCTGGGTGAAACAGGTTTGTCCCAGTTTGATGCTGTGAGGGAGCTAGCTAGTGAGGTTGAATTTAGGAGATTATGAGAACAATAGCAGTGCATCTGAGTCAGCAAAGAACAAGAACTCTGTGTCTTGCATGTGTTGTGTCACTTCCATTGTACATTTGTATCCGTTGTTATTCCCTTAGTGACACACTTATTCTTAGAAATTCGGAGGTTCTGAATCTGGACCTACCATCAGATGATGATTAAAAATAATTAAACATCTGGTAGGAACTAGATTTTAACATTTTCAGCATCCAACAAGTAAGTAACTGTCACCAGGGATTCTATTTAACACTCATAGTAGCCAGTCAGTTGCAAATAGTAAGCCACAGCTGTGTATCTTGCAGTCTAAGAGATTTTTTTTTTTCTTCTGCAAAATAGCAGGATTTAACTTTGAAAGAAACTGAGTTCCACCTGTCTTACAGCTGTCTAACAGTTCCGGTTTTATCCATCTCATTTCATAATTGTCTTGAATACTGCTGGAGAATGCTCCCTTCTAGGGATTCCACCCCCCCCCCACCACAGTTAAGAGGCCACCTTAAACATTTCCAGTTTAATTCATGCAAAACAACTGACAATCAGTATCACTAGCATTCCCCCCTAAAAATTAATTCACATTTCATCATTATTAAAGATATCAGAATGGCCATTGCTAAGGGCGCTCTGTTCCCCATTGGACTACGCACATCATTTATATGCCCAGGCTACTGTAAAGGAAATTACCTGACTACAGTGATTAAAATGTACAGTGTTTTTCTGAGCGGGTATTATCTGAAAATATTCTGTATATGGCATCATTGCAAGGCTCATCTAAATGATGTTGCAACCTACAGTATAAGCATTCCTAAATAGTTTTCTTTCCTTTTTATGTTCACTGTGCATGCACGTGCAGCAAACATTTTGTTAATAGAGTGGCTTTTGAGGGGTGACACACTGTTAGTCCAATTAAGAGAGGTCTGCAAGGGGTTCATCAGTGTCACACCAATCATCAGCCAGGGTGATCATGACAGTATTCTGGCTTGCTGAGTGGAATCTTCATGTATTTCAAAGGAAAGAGATGACAAAATCATAGGTTGGCTCTTTCCTTTGCTCTACGCCTCCCAGCAAGCACAGCTGGTCTGTCAAAATCAGCCTGCTGAGGAATTTCACCCTGTAACAAAGAAAATCGTCCATCGATATCTGTTGCTGGTGCCCCTGTAACTGTCACCCCCCACATACCTGACCATCCCTCTCAGCACCCACCATTCCACATGCACCCACAAACATAACACTGACACTGGGGTGCCCAATCCCCCATTGTTGCCGTCTTATCTTTTTTATGTTTCCTTGCACATGCACAAGAAACATTTTGCTTTGCTTCAGTGAATGGCATTTCAGAGGCGTGTCATGGATTAGCCCAACACAGAGCAATCTACATTGGGCTTGTCCCTGACAGACTAACGAAAACGGCTAGTGGAGTATGATGCTGGTCAGAATTTTGTGGGCGGAAACTTTGTGTACTTGAAAGAACTGAAGGGCTCCATTGAGGGAACACTTCAGTACTTTCATTTGCATAATGTCAGCTGGCAAGCATTCGTATACCTCTAGCCTGTTATGTCAATGTCATCTCCCTTGCACTGAGTTCCTCGTTGTTCCCTCTTGCTTTCTCTGGTTTTCTGCATCTGTTTGTTCCCAACCCTCCCTCCCTTAGCTGTGCCCCCCCCCTTTGTCTCACCATCTTCCCTGTTCCTGGCTCCCTCTCTGTTCTGCCTTTCTGGCACATCCCCTTCCCATTTTGTTCCCCTTCTGGTACTTGTTCTCCTTGCTGCTCTACATCTGCAGACTGCCTGTGTTTTATCTCCCCCCCCCCCAGTCTCTCATTTCTTTTTTTTTCTTTTCTCCGTTGCTTCTCCATAAATGTTTATTGTTGCACTGTCAGTTCACACCACAGCTGTTTCTCGTTCCCATCCATCAATTCCAATATCTGCTTATCATTGCTTCCATTCTCTCCTCTGCTGTTCCTCTCTTTTGGGTCTGTGCCATTGATGTCGCCAACCCACTTATAACCATTCTCCCTGCTCTTCTACCTTCTGGTAGTTGAAAAGCAGTTGTGACTCTTTTTAAAATAATTACTACTGGTGCAGTTAAGAGTGTCATGTAAGTTCCGGTATCATAAATTTCTGTAAGTAGTTTGTCCTAAATACTCTGTAAACAGTTTACCTCAAATGTTTGCCACAGTTCAGCTGAAGTGGTTTATTAAATCTTGTAACAGTAATCGTGGTTTTCAGGAGAAGGCAGCTAATTACTTCCAAAGAGTATCACAGCAGCATGATCTGAGTTTTGGAAACAAGCGCGTAACACTGAACATGAAGTCCACTGAATCAATCAAACAGCCAGGTAGAGAAACAGAGCCACCTCATTTTTAAGCAGAAATTCAAATAATCCAAAACAGAACCAACAGTATTTAGCTCAACCAGGCTAACATATGCTTTTGCTTTTATCAAAAGTTCCATTTATGTTTCGTACAGCAGACGCAAGCAGGCAATTTAATGTTGCATGTACACATTGGCAAAATGTATCTGCACGGAAACACTGCAGTGCATACAGCTTAAAACGTAGTTTTTAAGCCTTGTGTAATGGCAACCAGACTGAGTGGTCTGTCTGTCTCTTTTTCAGGTGATTGTTGGCATTTGTTGTGAATTTCATCTGTAGCTTTGTGTGTATGTGGAAAGTTCTGTTCTTCTCCCCTCTTCCCTTTTTCCTTCCCCCTTTTTCTTTTCTTTTTTTGCATACATTTAATATAAGACAGACCAATAACCACACAAGCCAAGTATGATGGGAGTCACAGTTTCATGAGCAATAACTTTGTGTACTTGAAAGGACTGAAGCACTCCCCCGTTTTCCTTTCTTGTTTTGCATACATTTAGTATAAGAATTTTTCCTTCGATAATCATACTCGGTATTATACTCCATTTCTGAATAAGAGAAGGGGAAGATGCTTATCTTCTGTAGGTCCAATTCACATTATTATCTAGCAGGTAGATCATCAAGTCTCTCTTTAAAGATTTCCTTATTGCTACTCAAAACCAATTCTTCTGGCAGTGAATTCCATAGTCTACCTTATCTGTGTACAAATGAATATAATTGCTATTCCTTTCAGTGTGTTCTAACAGTATCTGCATTTCATGTGATCGTAGTCCCACTGGTTTAGTTTGAATCTTGATCCCCCATTTCATCTGTCAATTCCTGATCATGCAGAATTTTGTACATCAGTAGGTCACCTCTTACTTGCCTTTGTTCCAATGTGTATAACCCCAGTGCTTTCAATGTCTTCATATGTCACATGCCGTAGACCAGAGACCAACTTAGTTGTTCTCCTTTGAACCCTCTCCACCCTTTCAATATCCCTTCTCAAATATGGACCCCACAGCTGCATGCAATAGTCCAAATGGGGGCTTATAAATGTGTGACAGATAAACATAATACACTGTCTATTCCTTGTCACGAATGCTTTCTTTACACAATTTACCAGGTGATTAGTTCTGTGTACTAGCTTAGCACAATGTGAATTGAACTTTAAATCCTTATCAGTGATTACATCCAAATCTGTTTCTGTATCTACCTGCTTGGAATTTGATTTAAGTGGTAGACTTGGTTTACGTTCTTTTTACCCAAGTGTAACACTGAGCATTTTTCACTGCTAAACTTCATCTTGTTAACTAAGGCCCGCTGTTGAATTTTGAGCAGGTCCTGTCTAAAATTAAACCTATCACCAGCAGTTATGACCAGACCCCCTATTTTGATGCCATCAGCAAATTTAACAATAAAACTGTCAATGTTTTCATTTACATCACTTATAAAAAGAGAAAATAAAACAGAGCCCTGTGGGACTCCACTAGTAACTACCCCCTCGCTTGATAACACCCCTTTTATGCATACCTCTTGAGTCCTGCCAGATAGTTATGAACCCATTTAATAACTCTTATGTCCATCCATAGCTTTTCCATTTTTTGAACAAGTACCGAGTGGGAGACTTTATCAAAAGTCTTTTGAAAGTCAAGGAATACAATATCCACAAAGATGCTATCACTAATGCATTTATTCACCTTTTCATAAAAACATAGCATATTGGTTATACTAGCCCTGTTTTTTTAAATCCATATTGAGATTTATCATTGATTCCTAGTCTTATGAGATCATCTTCTATTTTGTTTTTTATAAGCTTTTCCCTGACTTTGCATAATATGGCTGTCAGACTGACTGGTCTGTAGTTGGAAAGTAGTTTTCTGTATACTTTTTTAAACAGGGGCATTACAATTGCCTTCTTCCAATCTGCTGGTATTTGTCTCCAGGCAAATGAAGTATTATAAATGCAGGTCAATGGCTTTGCTATTAGGGACCTTAATTCAAACAAAATACTGGGGTGTAACATATCTGGCCCAAAGGATTTGCTGGGTTTAATCTCTGCTAATAGCTCAGCACTTCAGATGTGGTAAATGCTTCATCAGTTGTGGTACCGTCATTATCCAGATCTGGTTGGTGGTTATAAATCTTCCATTTAAATACCTCACAAAAATATTTATTGAAGACATTTGGCATAGCAATGGGATCATTTATTTCCCCTTCCTCAGAAGCTACTGGACCAGTCAAGTTAGCCATTGATTTTAAGTTGTTAATATAGGAATAAAATGTTTTATTGTTGTCCTTAACATGCGCAATCAACTTGTTTCTCTAAGGTTTTATAAGTTGTTTTAGTTTCTTTAGTTCCACATTATAACATGAGATGGTATGGACATCTGATTTCTTTTTATTTTTTTTTTTTGTAGGCTGCTTTTTTCCTTTTGATTTGCTTTAAGACTTTTGCTATGCACCACAGAGGAATTTTGCCCTTCTTGTTATACAGCACTCTAGTGGGTACATGTTTGCTTTCTATGTCCAACAGCTTATTTCTAAGGATAGTCCACATCTCTTCAGTTCCCTTATTATAAAATGCAGTCTTCCAGTCCCATTTCATCAGTTATTCATTCATCTTGTGGAAATTTGCTCCATTATAATTTCTTGCAGTGGTTTTACCCTGGTTGTTCTTAGTACTGTTGCCTAATGTATACTGAACCATGTAATGGTCTACATTGCTCAAAGTCTTCCTGACATGCAGCTGTTTCACTACATTAGTGACATTCATTAGCACCAACGACCAGAGTATTTAAGCCCCTGGTATGCTCCTTAAAAAAACTGTTCCAGACTCAGATCTAGAATGGTATCAATAAAGCATCATTTGGAAAAGGAAAAAAATGTTTTTTTAATATTGGCCATAGCCTTTGCACATTTAGTGGTCTACTTTTGTTACCCTTGCTATTTATTATAATAGTATATTACCCATGGGGACTAACTTATTAGTTCAGATAGTTTAAATGTTTTATTTAAATTTTGTTGCCCTGGTAGGGACACTGGACAAAGTCCTTTTTCAGGTCCGACCCAACATTAATACAAATATAACAAATACAGCACATGCTAAACATATTATTTATTATGACAGCTTATCAATTTAACTTTTTGAGATAGCTTTCCAACTCTATAATGTGTCCATTATGCTTTACTTCTCCTGTTTTGTTTTTAACCATTCCCTCTGGGGTGTTTTTATATATGTGTTCATAACATGTTTGCAATATGGGGTTTTGCTATTTGGGGTTTTCTCCACAGAATGTAGCTATACAAATTGTGCATGTCCCTTCAGTTCATGCACTACTGTACAAAAGGACAGCCGCTCTCAATGTACAGGCTACACCCCCACAAGAAGGGTCATGTCAGACCCAAAGCACTGCTGTTTCAGTCCACACACTCTATTTCAATAGTTTTCTGTGCTGTATGCTGTTTACTTGTATTTATTATTTTTTCAAATGGAGTGCTCTGTGCTTCTGTACTGTTCATTGTGTCCTAAAACTGTTCTACAGAGCACCCACAGCTGGACTGTGAGCATGGGTGGATGTCTTATATCCTTCTACGAATGCAACACAGAGTCATCCAGTCATGTCTACTGAGGAATTAGGTACCCTAGCCAACCACTGCCTTCTACCAATCCACAAAGGGAGCCATTAAGTCATACACACCGGAGAATTTGCAAACCTAGCCAGCAACTGCCTTTTACCTATCCAGCAGGAAGCTATTTACCTCCATGCATACTGGGGACTTTGGGGCCCTAGCCAACCACTGCCTTCTACCAATCCAACAGTGAGCCATCCAGTGTCATGTGTATTGGGGAATTTGGGACCATAGCCACCACTGCCTTCTACTATTCCAACTGAGAGTCATCCAGTATCATGTGTACTGGGGAATTTTGGACCCTAACCAACCACTGCCTTCAACGAGTCCAAGATGAAGTCATGTAGCAATATGCATACTCAGGAATTTGGGATCCTAGCCAACCATTGCCTTCTACCAATTCAAAAGGGAGCTATGTAGTCTCATGTATAGTGGGGAATTTAGGTCCCTAACAAACTACTGCCTTCAACCAATTCAACAGGGAGCCATGCAGTGTCATGTATACTGTGGAATTAGGGACCATAGCCAACTATTGCCTTCTACCATTCCAACAGGGTGTCATCCAACGTCATGCATACAGGAAACTTTGGGACCATAGCCACCACTCCCTTCTGCCAGTCTAACAGGGAGCCATGCAGTATTATGTATAAAGTACTTTGGAATTAGGGACAATAGCCAACTACTGCTTTCTACCATTCCAATGGGGTGTCATCAAGTGTCTTGCGTACAGGAGACTTTGGGACCTAGCCACTCCCTTCTGCCAGTCCAACAGGGAGCCATTTATTGTCATGTATACAGGGGAATGTGTGACCCTCACCAACAACTACCATCTACCAATCCAACAGGAAGCCATACAGTGTCATGTGTCATGGGGAATTTTGGACCCCAGTCAACTACTGCCTTCTACAAATCCAACAGGGTGTCACCCAGTGTCATGCATATTGGGGACTTTGATCCTAGCCAGCCACTGCCTTAAACCAATTCAACAGGGAAGCATGCCATGTCATGTATACTGGGGAGTTAGAGACCCTAACCAACCACTGCCTTCTGTCACGCCAACAGAGAGCCATGCAGTGTCATGTGCACTGGGGAATTTGGTACCATAGCTGACCACTGCCTTCTACCAATCCAACAGGGAGCCATCCAGCACCATGTGTTCAAGGAAATTTGAGAACCTAGCCAACCACTGCTTTCTATTGGGTATTAGGCACCATAGCCAGCCATTGCCTTCTTCCAATCAAGCAGAGAGCCATGCAGTGTCATGTGTACTGAGGAATGTGGGACCCTAGACAACCAATGCCTTCTACCAAGCCAACAGGGAGTCATGCATTGTCAAGTATACTGGGTATTAGGGACCCTAGCCATCCACTGCCATCTACTAATCCAGCAGGGAGCCACGCAGTGTAATTTGTACTGGAGAATTTTGGACCTAGCCAACCACTACCTTTTACCAATCCAGAAGGGAGTCGTGCAGTGTCATTTGTACTGGAGAATTTGGGACCCTAGCCAATCACTGCCTTCTACCAGTCTGACAGGGAATCATGCAGTGTGACATACACTGGGGAATTTGGGACTGTAGCCAACCAATGCCTTCTACTAATCCAACCAGGAGCCATCCAGTGGTATGCATACTGGAAAATTTGGGACCACAACCAACCACTGCCTTCTACCAATCCAATAGGGTGCCATGCAGTGTAATTTATAACTGGGGAATTTGGGACAGTAGATAATCACTGCCTTCTACTAATCCAGCAGGGAGCCATCCAATGGCATGCATACTGGGGAATCTGGGACCCTAGCTAACAGCTTCCTTCTACCAATCCAACAGGAAACCATGCAGTATCATGCCTACCAGGGAAATTATTTTTAGAAATTAAGCATTTTGTAGGAAGTCCTGGAGTTTCCTAGCTCAAACTGCTGAGAGGTAGGACCTGAGACTAAAACATTTTTTATTGTTGTTTAGTTTTTTACTCCAGAAGGGCTCATTTTTTATGTTTCCTTGCGCGTGCGCAAGAAATATTTTGCTTTGCTTCAGAATACGGCAATTCAGAGGTGTGTCACGGACTAGCCCAATGCAGAGCAATCTACATTGGGCTTGTCTCTGACAGACCAATGACCACAGCAAGCAGAGTATGATGCTGGTCAGAGTTTTATGGGCAGAAACTTTGTGTACTTGAAAGGACTGAAGGGCTCCAATGAGGGAGCGCTTTAGCACTTTCATTTGCATAACACCAGCTGGCAAGCATTCATGTACCTCTAACCTGTTATGTCCATGTCATCTCCCTTGCACTGAGTGTAAATATAAAAAGAATGCCTGTGGCAGATCTGATGGACGGGTACCTTAACGACATCCGTGCATAGCCATCGCCAGATGTGCTCAGCACCCCGGCCAAGAAATACAATACAATACTGTAGGGGTCTTAGAACTCACTACCTGAAGTCAGCCTGCACAGTCATTGAAATTGCTGCTTTGCTCTATTTCACCTGCTCTAAAAATATTCAGTCATCCAGGTGGAACCATCTATATTGTGGAACACCCTGAAACTGGTGCAGAGGGGCACACTTATTGCATATGCTGTGTATCAGTGTAAACTGCAAGAAACAAAACTGAAGCAACTTCAGAAAACTACACACTATTAAGAGGACTTCGCCTGTGGTTCAGTGTAGGGGAATAGCTCTGCCAACCAGATCTATTTAAACCCACCTACACTTCACTTCCAAGCTTATTTTGTTTTCCGTCCGATGGCTGAGCCACAGCATGGTCCTTGGGATGTGCTTGCTTCTGCTCTGTTCTCTCTGCATTCCCTGCCTGTGTTTCTACTCCTTTCCTCATGGTTCCCTCTTGTTTTCCCTGTTTTTCTGTGTCTGTTTGTTCCCAACCCTCCTCCTTAGTCCCCTCCCTTGTCTCACCATCTTCCCCTTCATGGGTCTCTCTCTGTTCCACCTTTCTGGCACACCTCCTTCCCATTTTGTTCCCCTTCTGGTGCTGATTTTCCTTGTCACTCTGTGTCTGCCTGTGTTTCATCTCCCCCTTCCTAGTCCTTCATTTCTTTTTGAGTTTTTCCTTTTCTCCATTGCTTCTCCATACCTGTTTATTGTTGTGTTGTCATTTTACACCACAGCTGTTTCTCATTCTTCATTCATTAATTCCCATATCGTTTATCATTGCTTCAATTCTCTCCTCTGCTCTTTCTCTCTTTCGGGTCTGTGCCAGTAACATCACCACCCTACTTACAGTCATTCTCCCTGCTCAGCTACCTTCCAGTACTTCATTCTCCTGCTTGCACTATTATATCAGTCTCAGTCTCTCTTTCTCCTCTTTTTCCTGCCAGTTCCCACACAATGAACTATATTCTAAAGTGATTACAGTGTTGCACATTGGTGAAATTGCATACTTTACTCCTTGGGTTATCAGATGTCAAAAGTGTAGTACAAATGCTCTTTCAGCCAGCGCTTGAAATCATGCCCATGAGGAAAGGAGTAGAAACACAGGCAGGGAATGTGGAGAGAACAGAGCAGAAGAGAGCACAGCCCAAATATAGTCCCTTATATCTGGATGAAGAGATGTGTATCCCCACTAGCACAGCCATATGGATTACAAACTGGCTGCGTGGGAGGCTACAACGGGTGGTGGTGGTGGGGAATTCTCAACACCTAGACCAGTGATGAGTGGGATGTCACAGGACTCGGTGCTGGGCCCGGTGTTATTTGGGCTCTTCATCTCTGACATTGCGCATGGAGTGGTGAGCAAGGTGAGTCTGTTCACAGACGATACCAAAATGGGTGCAGTAGTGAAGGAGGAGGAGGAGGGATGGAAGCAACTGCAGGGGGACCTAACCAAACTGGAGGAGTGGTCAGAGAGGTGGCAGCTGGCATTCGATGTGAAGAAGTGTAAGGTTATGCACTTTGGGGCAAAGAACCCAAGGAGAGAATACTGGTTGGGGGGGTGAAGCTGGGGATCACGGAGGAGGAGAAGGACCTAGGGGTGATGGTAACAGGGAGCATAAACAATTTTGCCCAATGCAGGAAAGCGGCAGTGAAGGTGAACAAGATGCTGGGGTGTATAGTGAGGGGGTCTTCATCCAGGCGGAGGCAGGTGATCTTGCCCCTCTACAGGTCACTGGTTAGGCCACACTTGAAGTATTGTGTGCAGTTCTGAAGGCCATACCTGAGGTGGGATATCAAGCTACTGGAGGAAGTGCAGTGGAGGGCAATGAGGATGATACAGGGAATGGAGGGGAAAGACTACGAGAACAGGCTGGGGTAACTGAATATGTACACCCTGGAGGACAGAAGGGATAGGGGGGACATGACTGGAACTTTCAAGTATCTGAGGGGAATCAACAAGGATGGAGCTGATGGGATTTTTAAACTGAGGAAGGGAAGGGAAGGGACACTAGAGGGCATGGGCTAAGAATAGAGGGGGGAAGATTTAGGAGGGAGATGAGGAGGCGTTACTTCACAGAGAGAGTGGTGTCAAAGTGGAACACCCTACCAGAGAGGGAGATACCATGCAAAATTGTGGGTAGCTTTAAAAGGGCATAGGACAGAGAGCAGGGGAGAGTATGGGTGTGTGAGGCTGAGAATGGCCAAAGGTGGACAAAAGGAGAGGGGGGTGGGGCAGCTGCAACTTAGGGGAGCTAGCTGCACACTCACGCAGACGTTGATAGACCAGGAGGTCTGTTTCTGCTGGCACATTTGTATGTTCATATGCTGTTTCTCAACACACTGGTATAATCCATGATTTTCCAACATTAATATAACAACACTTCTAATAACATGGGAGTAACAGGACACACAGCAAGTTTGTACCAGTACCCTAGAGATGCATGCTGGCAATAAAGGAAAACTGCCTGACCCTACTGCATCTGGAAATCTCAGGAATACATGGATCTGATTAAGTGATTTCTACCTAGTACTGTAGATCAGGTATTTTTGAGAATTGTATTCTATATAACTGAAGAGTTAGTGTATTATTTCCTCTGAACTGGAATCAGCCTTCAACCTGGTCAACACAAGCTCCTGTTCAGTATGCTCCATGTCCTTGGTCTGTCTCTGGAAACTGAAAACAAAGGGGAGCTGAACAAACAAACCTTGATATGGGAGATGGTGAACACAGGCGCACAAGAAACAGTGCATGACTGGGCTACAGAAGTGCTGAATGAAATAACCATACTTTCCTCTGACTTGAATATCTTTAGCTAACAACTGCTATCACAGCTTTATTTGGCGTGAATTTCGTGGCCATTTTCCTCCGATTTGCTCGCTAGGGTCCCTTATATCTGGATGAAGGGAGGTGTATCCCCACTAGCACAGCCGTATTCTGACAGTGTCTGCAAACAACTTAAAGCAGCAGTGCAATGAAAATGGGCTAAAATTTGACCCCACCTTTTTTTTTCTTCTTAATTGATGCCAGATGTCTTCCAGTTTATGCTGGTGACAAAAGTTTCAGTTTCCGTCATCATTTAAGAATTTTATGAAAGTTTTAAAATAATTATTTCTCAAGAAAAAAAGATGGCCATCTCATTTTTGCATAGGAATAATATTGAGGACCTGAGCAGGGTAAGAATCTAGACAAAAATGTAAATGTGCAATACACAGTATAGGAAGCATCCAGAAAACCCAGTTCAACAGTTCTGCCAATATTTTTCATAACCATCGCAGAAAATTAGCTTTTTGGAATAACTTTTTCCGTTGCTCTGCTGCTTTAAATCTACCCCTGACAGTGAGTTGTTTCTGTGGTTACTCTGAGATGCTGCTTTAAATCACTGCTGCTGTCTGCAACGCAGCTGTTACTTACTTCTGAACATACAGGTTTTGCTTTATTTCTGCATATTTTAACTATGGAAACAGTTTTCTATGCATAAAGTGCAATTTGAAACTGACGGGACCCATAAACTGCACCCGCTCCCTGAAAATTATTTGCTTCTAGCGAGTTCCCCAATCAGCTGCAATCCAAGTACGCAGAGCATGATTTATGTGTCTCTTACAGGGATAGAGTTAAGGCTGTTCTCCATTCTCACAGCACAGTCTGAGTCAGCTGGAGCACTTTCTATGTTTCCTTGTGCGTGTGCAAGAAACATTTTGTTACAGAGAACAACATTTCAGAGGTGTGTCACTGACTAACCCAATGCAGGGCAAGCTACATTGGCCTCATCCCTGACAGGCCAATGACCATGCTGGCTGAGTATGACGGTGGTCCCAATTTCATGGGTGGAAACTTTGTGTACCTGAAAGGACTGAAGTGCTCCAATGAGGGACTGCTTCAGTACTTTCATTTGCATAATGCTGGCCAGCAAACATTCATGTACCTCTAACCTGTTATGCCAATGTCGTCTCCCTTGCACTGAATGTAAATATTAAAAGAATGCCTGTGGCAGATCTGGAGGACAAACAAAACTCCACAAACTATCTTTTCAGTTTAACCAGTAATCATGCATTGTTGCATTCTCTAGAAATTGATATTTCAGTTACAGTTGTTCTCACATATGCAGTAGCAAACTTCGTCTGCACTGGCTACTTCTTCACTGCTCTTCCTTGCATAGTAGAAAGTTACAAGTAAATGCAACTGAGCAATGTGAAGGTGAAATGTGCACAACATTTTCAGGTAAGGCATGGCTGTTGAGACCAGCATTTCAATGACAGACTGCCATGACATACCTTCAAGGTGTGGGATCATATGGATATTTCTGTGGGTGGAACCAGCATAGGATGGCCTTGCATTCACTCAAGTAGTGGAAGTTACTGGCGTAATACCAAGCTCAATGTTGAAGAAAGGATTCATAGTTCTTTTAGTTGAATTGTGTGACCTCAATTGAACGCTGATGAAGTCCACCTTATTTATTTATTTTTTATGCTTAAACTTGATTGGCCTGTTAGGCAGTGGTATTCCACGATCTGTAACCGAATCTGTACTAGTGCAGGATGGAAGATGTAGTGCCCCATTACAATCCTCCAATTTTTTTAGCTTCACTGTACTGGTTGTAAAGAGTTTCAATTCTGCACAGTTGTACTATACAAGACTGAAACTAAGAAAACTGGCTTTTGCAGACTACTACTGTAAATCTGAAGCCCAATGTGTTTTAGATGAAATGAACTACATGGGATACATACACAGAGTGGATACAGCCTTTGCGACCTGGCTGATAAGATGATAGGAACATATGACTAGTGAACCACGTTGCAGACTGGGGCATTTATTTCCTATCCCAAAAAGAAGACAGCGGCAGTTTGATTACGTCATCAGATTGAATCCTCTCTTGTGTAGCATACAGTGCTCTGTTCCAGCTCATGCTTCTTGTCTAGGAATGCAGCACCCAGAGTTCAGGCACCCCCACTCCACTCATCCATGCGCTGGCAGTGGGGCTTGGGCTCAGTCAGGAGACTACTGGAGCCCACCCTCCACTCAACAGGGAGGGGGGCAGCCAGGCGGGATGCTGCTGCTGCCACCTCCTTGGGGCTTCTCTTCCTCCTACACCCCCGCCATTCAGACAGAGACATCGACCTTGTATGAGACAGTCTCCTAGTACCTGCCAGTCAACTACTACAGGTACAATAATCTTTCTCCCAGTCAGACCTGATGCAGGCTGAACCCCAGGTCTCCCTATTCAAACTCTCCAGGATCGCAGCACATGCAGGGACACTCACCGGGACAGCAGAGAAATTACTAGGTGTGGTAACCATAGGCCACTGTGCACTGGGGCAGAGATTTCTAGGAAGTTTTTTAAAAGATGTAGGGACAGAATGGGAGGAGGGGGAACTGGTAAAAGAGTATCCTGCGAGATGTGCAGGCCAGTGAGGGGCCTGAGCTTTGAGAACATTTAATCAGCTAATACGCATTTGAGGTCTTAATGTTGTAATGTTAGTACTTTTTTTTTTTTTAAGCTTCAGCGCCAAATAATTGCTGCCCCCCCCCCCCCATTAGACCAGGGATGGTGGCTGAACTAAAAGAGAGGAAAGGGGAAATTGTTTAATCAGGAAAGGCACACTAAGCCAGAGCTTGTTTCCAGGTGCGACCTGGGAGCACACGGAAGTTAAGTGACTTGCTCGGGGTCACACAGTGTGCAAGTGGGAACCGATGGGATTCAAACCCAGGACTTCAGGTTTGCAGCTTAGTGCCCTTAACCACTACACTATACTGCCTTCACGTTGATCTCTATGTCCTGTATTGTCCTGGAGTTAGTTGTGGTTTGGGGAAGACTGACCACAAGAAATCTTTTCTAACTTTTACGTCAACACATGGAGGCTTGTATTACAGGCAAGCACTCCTCTTCAGTGTTGACCAGCAATAAAGAAACAATATAGCACCAACCAAACCCAAGGCCGTATGGCCCTTACTAACAGCCATACTGTCTATGACTCCCAGAGTCCTCTGTCCCTCCTATTGTTCTCCAGGTGCCTATAAAAGGCAAAGGTGCCAAACAATCTTCATGTTCTTTGCTGCTGACTACAAAAGCGGAGAACAGCACAGCTCTTTCTATTGTGTTTGCAGTCACCCCTACTTTTTATGTTTCCTTGCATGTGCGCAAGAAACATTTTGCTTTGTTTCAGAGAACAGCATTCAGAGGTGTGTCACGGACTAGCCCAATGCTGAGCAATCTGCATTGGGCTCATCCCTAACAGACCAATAAACATGGCAAGCAGAGTATGATGTTGGTCAGAGTTTTATGGGTGGAAACTTTGTGTACTTGAAAGAACTAAAGCGCTCCAATGAGGGAGCACTTCAGTACTTTCATTTTCATTTTCCATTTGTTAATTCCCATATCTGTTTATCATTGCTTCCATTCTCTCCTCTGCTGTTCCATTTTTTCAGGCCTGTGCCATTGATGTCGCCACCCCGGTTACAGCCATTCTCCCTGCTCTTCTACCTTCTAGTACTTGAAAAGCAGTTATGACTCATTATGGCTGTGGGGGGATCCTACAGCCGTTTTGCCTTGTGTCACTGAAAACGGCCGATCGTGGCACCTTCCATTGGATTTTTGGAAGGATTTTTCTGAATAGTCCAATGAAGCTTGTCACACTCCGCCATGATCAGCCGCTAGAAAGTAACAGCCTCGGCTACCATATCCTGGGTAATTACAGTCTAAGAATGTGTCACATCAGAACACCACTGAGAATGAGATAATTGCATCTCATCTGCTCTATCCTGGGTAATACATCGTAAAAATGTGTACAAGTAAGGCCTGATGCAACAGCAATAGCAGTGGCAAACATTCAACATTGATAAGTGCTTGTTAATATAGTTACATGAGCTGTTAGACGTAGTTTACCCAATAATTATCACTGTACTGAAAAACAAATGCTCTAAATGGTGTTACGAGGTGTAGGCAGAGCCAGATAATGTCACTGTTATTATGTTGTTAGGAAAACCAGATACCTGTGCTGTTTGTACTTGGGCGTTCCAAGAGATTACCCTTCTGCACTGGGTATTTTTGACTTCTGTGTATCATGTAAGTCAGTTCATGTTTGATACATTTGTTACCAATAGCACATTTACTCATTTCTCATTTTGAATTATTTTACTCGGTATTCTTGTGATAATTGCAGCATGCATGTTTGGAGACGTCCAACAAACAGTTCACAGAAGTGTTCTCAGATAGAATGCCTCAAGTATTGAACTGTGCCTTTCAGGCCAAAAATGGAAGGTTTTCCTTTTGTGGTTTAGGAATACAGTGTATTTCGGCTAGGAGGAGAGAAACCCATTTATACTGTGCCTAACCCTATTGATCTGCATTGGGTTTCTATTGGTATAGTTAAATATTTTGTACTGATATACACCTCTTTGTCTAGTAAGCATAACGGGCTTCACTGCCTAGTGTTTACTCTCTCAAAGTTTTGTTCTGCTCAATAACAAATGCTGACAGTGGTAGGTTTTTCATAAAGTGCTTCTGCTGCTTTCTATGATCAGCTGTTTCACCAAACTGACTCATGTTGATCTTTTCAATGTCCCTGCAAAAAAAGTATAATTGGAAACTGTGTGCTGAATTAAACAATATTTTATGCTGCCTTATGCTTAGAAAGTAAAAAGCAATGGTTCAATAAAATAAATTACAGTACCTGAAACCCCTTACTTGTGTTTGACTGTTTTGGTATGTTTTAATTCACTTCACTAGCTCATGAACAATTTGTCGTTTTGTTTATTTTGCAGCATATGGTTAAAGTGACAAAAGTGTAGAAATGAAATGTTAGGGTTTAGCCCCTAACCCCCCACCACCACCCCACCCTCCACAGACTGACAGATGCTGGGGTGTTCCATGGGGTCGTCAGACCTCACAACCCCATAGGCGCACCCGGTGTCTGTCAGTCTGTGGAAGATGAGGGATTAGAAACTCAACCTAACATGTCATTTCCCTACTTCAGCACTTTAACTAACTAATGCATTAACAAAGTTTTTGCATTGAATTTCCTACTTTTTGAAAAAGTGTAATATGACTAGTAAATGGTATGGGCTGGTGGGAGCATGGGGCCCAGCTGCCATTTGTGCACAATAATATGCATCTGTGGGAGTGTAGGCCCTCCGGACCCTGCACTCCCACTTACACATAACTACGGAAACATACAGCAGCCCTATAGGTCAAGGAACACTTGTAATACTAATTTGCCAATATCTCAGCAACCGTAGCAGCTATGAAAAAAATTCAAGTGCCGTTGTAATCATGACAGTGAAACATCCAGGCAGGATAAGTTGACTAAATACATATCTTGCATCATTTCCGAGATACGGGCACCGGGGTGTCACAATGTTATCCTATGGGAAAAATCTCAATTTCATGATGGCATATCTATGGAACCAATTAATTTTTTAACACCTAAACAGCATAATTCACATCTCTGGGACATCCCCTTTATATCCTGCAAATTTCAAGCCAAAAGACCCAACCGTTTACTTACAGTGCACCAGCAAAGTTTTTAAATTCCTAGTTCGTGAGGTGGCAAAATCCCCATTCGCAAGGTCAATCCCCATTCTCAAGCTATCAGAATCACCATTTGCAAGAAATCCTTGATCATCAGATTTTAGCCATCTGGTCTGGAAGTCACGATCAAGGATTTTGGTAGCTCGCGAACGAGGAATTAAAAAAAATTCCCTTTTGCGATGTGTCAAAATCCCCATTTGCAAGTCAGTCCTTGTTCACGAGAAGGACCATCTGGTCATAAAATGACAATCAAGGATTGTGTCAGCTCGTGTAAGGGGATCGGCTGGTGAAAAGGAGATTTTGACACCTCGCCGAAGGCGATCAACTCAACGAAAGGATTTAAAAACCCAATCCTTTTGTGGGCTGACAAAATCCCGTTCGTGAACCGATCTTCATTCACGAGATAGGGCCATCTAGTCCCTAAGTCACAATGAAGGATTTTGCTACCTCGCGAAAGGGGATCGGCTCGTGAACAGGGATTGTGTCACCTCGTGAACAAGGATCGGAAGCGAGTCACCAACGAAGAATTTTAAAATCTAAAATGCCCATTTTTTTTGCCAAAACAAAGGAAACCAAAAGCATGGGCTTGTAGATGGCATCACCCTGAACAAAACCCATGCCTCATTTGTAAAAGAAGGCAGCCGTGGGGCAAGCTACAACATTTTGTTAGGGAAAAAATGAAAACAAGATAACGGCTCGCAAACAAGGAATTTTTCCTCATGAATGGGGATTTTATAAATCCCCGTTCATGAGGTGACAAAATCCTTGATCATGAGCCCAATCCCCTTTTGCAAAACATACATATAAATCGTGGAGTGAACTGAGCATACACAGAACCCAAAAATTAAAAATGAAATAACTTTAGAGTGGATTAATATTTTTTCACCAAACCAAAAACTCTTTCTACCCTGAAAATGTCAGACAAAAATACCAAACAGTGTGGCTGCAGCACGATGGACATAAATCAGCCAAAAAAAGTGCCAAAAAAGGCAAAAAATGCATTTTCTAACCCCCAAGACTCACTCATTATGATTAAACTGATGCAGTCAACCTCCTGTGTTGGACTGCCCGGAGAGATGGAATTATATGCAAATGATGGAACTCTCAATTGGCTCATGCCAATTTCAAACTGCTGCCCTAGCAACTGCTGCACTCTGAGTTCTTCAGATTCTTTACTCTGCCTGCCTGGTGAAGACGTCCCGGAGAGCTCTCCATCAACCTCTTCAAAATCAATTTATCTGGTCGATAAGTAGTGTTTTATATATATATATATATATATATATATATATTTATATTTCAGATTCAATCAAATCTTTATTTATCCAGGCAAACACCATTGAGCATAGCTCATTTACAAGATGGACCTGGTTAGCACAGGAACACAGGATATACAATATATGAACAGATTGCTACCTTAGTTTATTTTGTAATTTGTGTGACTATTTTGTGTGATTAGCGGTTCCTTTACGGTTCCTTGGAACCGAGAGTTCCGTTATTTCTAGTGAGGTTGTTACCTCAATTTTGCTATATTTGTTAGTTCTTGTGGTCAGTTCCTTAACTACATATAATTGTTTAAGTTTTATTTAAATTTGTTGGTTTCTTGGTTCCTTTTTTTGTCAGGAACCGAGTAGCACCCGGTTCCCGGAACTGCTAGCGGTTATTTATATTTGAAATATTCAGTTCTAAGGGACCGATAATTTGATATATTTTTTTTAGCGATTCCTGCTCAATGTCGGAGGCTCCTGTTGTTACGCCTAAGAAATGCACAGGACCCACTGGTTTCAAATTGTGTGAGTTTTGTGGTCAGATCATAGCTAAAGCAGACAGACATTCGTTGTGTGTTTTTTGTCTGGGCACAAGCCAAATGTTTGCAAATTGTGATATTTGTAAAACATTTTGTCCTAAAACTCTCAAGAAAAGGTCCAACATTTTGGAAGAAATGACCTCTGCTTCTACTAGAACTGGTGAAAGTGGTTCCTCCACCTGTGGCACAAGAAGGGATGGAGGTAAAGCTAAGGATTCTGATAAAGGATCAGATAAAGTTGAGCAGGGTAAGTCAAAAAGGACAGTGGTCTCAGGGGTTGAACCTGTTCCACTTAAGAAAAAAATGTAAGGAAAAGCATGTCACTGTGCATCCAGCCTAGAAGGCTAAGGAGCTCCCAGCTGACAAAACTGGTATGCCCCCGGCTGAGGACATTGCCAAGGCCTTACAGGTCTTGCAAGCACTGCAAGCTGCAGTCCCAGTTCCAAAACCGACTGCCCCAGTTCCTTTGCCAGTTCCACCTTCTCAAGAACCACAGGCCTCCATTCCTGAGGAGGATTTTCAGGAGAAACCGATAGATCAAGAGGTTTCTCCAGGACAGGAGTTCTGTTCCCCCCCAGGGGTCTCGAGGATTATACCTCACATTATGCTTTTGTTAAAAGCATGGTGGAAACACTCAACCTCCTTCTGCAGGAGACAGAGGAGGATGTGGAGGAAGCAGAATTTTTGGATATGATGGGGCTAGCCCCCACAAAATGTTTATTACTGCCTATGCATAAGTCTTTGAAAAAGGCAGCATTACAAATATTCCAAACTCCTAATTCTATTCCAGGAGTTGACAAAAAAGCTGATAAATATCAACTTGATAGGACAAACAGATAATTTTCTATTCAGCCACTCTGACCCTGAAGGAGTTGTGCAGGCTGCTGCCTGCGACAAAGTCAGAATTCCCTTGGCTACCCATACTCCAGACAAGGATTCTCGGGAGATGGATGCAATGGGGAAAAAAGGGTATATGGTGGCCTCTCTCATACTTAGACAGGCCAATTATATGGCTTATGCAGTGCAATACCAGAAGGCACTCTGGAATACAGTGTTAGCCCTGGCTGACAGAGTGCCAGGTGAAGTGGCAGTGGATCTACACGATACAGCAAGAGCTGCTCTAGATGCCACAAAATACCAGTTCCACATGGCTGTGGACACTAACGATTCTGCAGCCAGGTTGATGGTGCTATCTATCTCCCTTAGGAGATTTGCCTGGCTCAGGGCCACAAACCTGACCTTGGACACCCAGGCCAAGGCGATGGGCTTTCCATTTGAGAAATATTCGCTATTTGGTGACAAAACAGAGGCCTATATGAAGAAGGTAGAAGAATATAAGGCCACCTATAGAATTCATTCTAAGGATAGGCCTTCCACATCCTATAGGGCCCAAACTGGGGGAGGCAGGGGTAGGGGATCCTATCCCAGACCATTTTTCCAGGCTCAGGCCTCTCAGCTGCAACAACAGCCTAGAGGATATTTTTGAGGAAGGAGCAGGAGAGTCATGAGGAGAGCTTCTCCCTCCCCTGTGATTCAAGCACAGCCCACTCACAACCCCCGACGGACTAGTACAGGTTGCATCCCCTGTCATAAATCCATCAGTGGGTGACATCACCAGAGACAAGTGGGTCCTGGAGGTGATGATCCAGGGTCTGGCACTCAGCTTCAGATCTCTCCCCAAGCTGAGAGCAAGAACATTTGCACCAGTTACATCTGCAGACAGAATTTTACTGGATGCAGAAGTAAACCATCTGCTAGAAATCAAGGCAGTGGGGTCAGTGCCCCTAAACCAGTGGGGTAAAGGCTTCTACTCCAGATACTTCCTTACAAGAAAGAAAAATGGGGATTGGCGACCTATCCTGGATTTAAGACTTCTAAACAGACACATTCTGAAACCAAAATTCAAAATGGTCACTCTTGCACTAATCATTCCCACTTTACAAAAGGGAGACTGGCTAGCTTCCCTAGATTTAAAGGATGCTTATTTTCACATCCCCATCAGACCTTCTCACAGAAAGTACCTGAGATTCAGATTGGCCTCAGACCATTATCAGTTTTCAGCCCTTCCTTTTGGTCTGACTTCTGTCCCAAGGGCCTTCATAAAGTGTTTGGCCATGGTAGTGAAGTTTCTGAGAAAACAAGGAGTGTCAGTCTTTCCCTACCTGGATGACTGGTTAGTAGTGGGTCCATCTCTACAACTTGCAGAGCAGGCCTTAGCACTAACAAAGTCTACTCTGAAATTCCTGGGTTTCTCATAAACAAACAGAAGTCTCAGCAAACACCAGTTCAGGTACTCGAGTTCATTGGTGCAGAAATAAACACCAGTCTGGGCAGAGCTTTTCTGCCACAGGACAGGGTAAACAGCATTCTGCAGATTACAAGCTCATTTGTGCCAGGAAAACCCAAACCAGCCATAGAGTTCCTCAGGCTCCTGGGCCACATGGCAGCTGCCACCACAGTGGTACTAGGTTCCAGATTCTAAATGAGAGACATCCAGTTCCACCTGAGACAATACTGGTCACAGAGGACAGATCCTCTGTCCAAACTGGTTCCAGTCACCCACAGCCTCCTACAGGCACTGCAGTGGTGGATGGACCAGCAGAACCTTCAGGTAGGTGTGCCTTTCACAAAGGAACAACCTTCCTTAGTTCTTACAACAGATGCATCCCTTCTGGGTTGGGGAGCACACATGTTGGATTATACAGTAAGTGGCACATGGTCTCCTCAAGAATCCCTGCTACACATAAATCTGCTGGAGCTCAGAGCAGAGTACCTAGCCCTGCAGGCATTTGCTCCACATCTTCAAAACAAAGTGGTGCAGGTCAGAACAGACAACACCACTACTATGTATTACGTCAACAAACAGGGAGGAATCAGGTCAGCCCCACTGTGCACAAAAGCAATGAGGCTGTAGTCCCTGGCTTACTCCATGAAGGTATCCCTATCAGCCATACATCTTCCAGGAAAGGACAATGTGCTGGCAGACTCCCTCAGCAGGATAAGTCAGGGCCACCACGAGTGGTGCCTGAATCCTCAAATACTCAGTTCAATTTTCAGACAATGGGGCACTCCAGAGATAGATCTCTTTGCCTCTGTAGAAAATCACCAGTTACCAGCATACTGTTGCAGGTCTCCTCTCAAGGGCACACTACCTCTGGATGCATTGGCATTGGATTGGACTGGGAATTTCCTGTATGCCTTCCCTTCTTTTCCACTGATATTCAGGACCCTGCTGAAATTGAGGTGCCAATTGGTGACAATGATACTGGCGGCACCAGATTAGAAGAGGCAACACTGGTATTCACTTCTGTTGGCACTGGTATTCACTTCTATTGGCTCTATCAGCAGTACCTCCAATTCATCTGCCCAGGAGACACAACCTGCTGACATCCTTTCAGGGCAGGATACTGTACCCCAACCTCAGATCACTAAGGCTCAAGGCCTGGCTCTTGAGAACTTAGAGTATGCTAATCTTAAACTGTCAGAACAGGTGCTGACAGTACTTAGGGGTTCTGGGAAACCTTCCACTAAAAAGACATACTCTGCTAAGCGGAAGAGGTTTTCCATATGGTGTACAAGTAAGGGTGTTGACCCATCCAGGGCTGACCTAGCCATTCTCCTGGATTACCTAACACATTTGCATTCTTTAGTGCTGAAGCCTTCGACACTCAAGGTCCATTTAGCTTCAGTTTCAGCTAATTTGTCAGCTGGTAAAGACAGATCCATGGCCTCTCATCCAGTCTTCAGGAAATATTTTAAAGGCCTTAACCCCCTGTACCCTCCCTTGAGGGAACCAGTTTCGGCCTGGAATCTGAATATCTGCATTGCCAAGCTCATGGATGCCAACAGCAGATTTGAAGTATATCAGTTGGAAAACTATGTTTCTGGTTGCTATTACTTCAGCCAGAAGAATCAGTGAGTTACAGGCCCTGTGCACGGATGTAGACTACATCTCATTCCACAGGGACAGAGTGGTCCTCAGGACCAATAGAAAATTCCTTCCCAAAGTGGTGTCTGATTTCCATTTAAATCAGACCATCTCTGTACCTGTCTTTTTCACAGAAAATTCCAGTTCTCCAGAAAGGAAGCTTCACTGCCTTGATGTCAAAAGGGCACTTAGCCACTATATTGGCAGAACTAAATCTTACAGACCAGGTCAGATACAGCTCTTTCTTACCTATGGAGAGGTAGGTAAGGGCAGACCTGCCACAAACCATACAATTGCTCACTGGATAGTGGCATATATGCAGTTTTGCTATAGTAAAGTGGGTAAACAGACTCTTCTGGGCCTGAGAGCACATTCCACCAGGGGTACAGCTGCTTCAGTGGTAGCTTCAAGAGAGATTCCGCTATTGGAAATCTGCAAAGAAGCTACATGAAAAACAGTACACACCTTCACAAAGCATTACAGCCTGGATCTACAATCCAGAAGTGATGCCAGGTTTGGTACAGCAGTGCTGCAGAACCTGTTTCCTAAATAGATTTTCTGCCCAACCTCCAAAGGTACTGCTTGATAGTCTGCATCAGTTTAATCATAATGAGTGATTCCTGGGGTTAGAAGAAAAAAATTACTCACCATAGTAATCTTGTTTCTTCAAAGCGATCACTCATTATGATTAAAGCACCCACCCTGCCTCCCCTACTAAAACCTATGAAAATTGTTCTGCATCACTGTTTTAGGATGTTTTTCCATATAGGTCAGGTTAGAGACTCACTTTTTGTTAACCAGTTGGTTCCCTTGTGGTCTCAAGTTTTTTAGGTTTACTTATTGGGATGTTTTTTGACCTGCGAGGACAAAAATTATTTTACAGAAATATTATTTTAGATAGTGAGTCTTATACCCAGTTTAGGCTACGTAAGAATCTGAAGCACTCAGAATGCAGCAGTTGCTAGGGCAGCAGTTTGAAATTGGCATGAGCCAATTGAGAGTGCCATCACTTGCATATAATTCCATCTCTTGTGGCACTCCAACACAGGAGGCTGACTGCATCAGTTTTATCATAATGAGTGATCACTTTGAAGAAACAAGATTACTATGGTGAGTATTTTTTTCTTTCACTGCTTTGCTGCACAAAACCCATAAGTCCAACCAAAACATAACTTGGCAAATCAAGAGATGTACCATAGGAGACTGTGCATTCTGAATTTCGTGCAAATTCGTTGAACGGTTGCAAAGTTATTAACGTGCAACATTTGGGGTTTAACATTAAACTGCTTATGCAACCCTAACTATACTGGCACAACCATGCCAGTATAATATATATATATATATATATATATACACACACCTTACTGTTGTGTTGCTTGAGTCCACAGTTATCCAGACCATGAACTACTGGGTGCAACACTTAAGTCCTTAGAAATAGATAGATAAGCCACACAGTGCATAAAATATATTTTTAAAGGCTCAAATGACTGCCACTGGTGCACAAGCAATGATGAAGCCATGCACTACCTGCTGAGTGAGCCAAGATGCAGTGATGCAGTGATCCAGCTCTACAAGCAAACTGCAGGAAATCATTTACAAATATTCCATACGTTATTTGAGGGAGCCGAAAGCATGTGAAATTGCATAGTAATTACTATCACCAAAAGCTTGTGGAATTATTCTAGGAATTACTATTGCCATAGCTAAAAGAAAATAATCTAAGCATGGACAGCAAAGACAAATAGCTGCCTAATGATTTAAAACTTGAAACATTTGAATTTGTGATATGGGTACTAGTTTCTAGAGATGTGCATGAGGTGCCTGGTTTTCTGAAATGTTTGATATACAGTAGACATGTGAGGAGTCTGGAGGATTGGTCAGTTGAGGGATCAATACCCCAAGGCAAAGGTTCCAATCTCCAAGAAAAAACAACACTGCCCCACTAAACCGTTTCACGATCTTGGTTCTCCCGACCATTAAGTTGTGGAACATTGGTAAGTGCTTCTAATCATGACCATCAGCAGCTTGACTTATGATTGTTATGCAAACTAAAGAGACTGAACAGATCTTTAAACCTCCAGCATTTCTTGGTAAAAAGTTTGCCTGCAAAGTCACTTTCCAGTTCACTGCTATAGAAACAGAGACACATAAAATTCTTTTTCACATATTGAGAAAGAACTCAGTCTGCTCTGAATGCTATGTTGGTAAGGAGGTGGTCTTCTTTTCCCCAGCAGGATTGCAGGAGGTGTTCTTCTACTGGAGTATTATATTTAGCATATGTGCCAAAGACTGCCCAGCTTATATGCAGTAACTTGTTTTCTTTTCTTTTTTTACTGTATTTTTATTCAGCGACATAAGTGGAATGACATTAGTACTGTACAGAAGAGTTCTTTCTGATGTATTAAATCAATACAGTAATTTTTTTTAAACAAAATAAAGCACAGCATTTTTTTCTATTATTGTTAGGGGGTTAACAAGCAATCATGAAGTAGCTTCAACTGTGACCCCATAAACATCAGTAAGTACATTAGTAATTTAAGTACGTCAAGCTAATTTTTTTCGGCTTAAAGAAAAAACATAGAAATATAGAAACATAGACTTTGATGGCAGATAGGGACCTCTTGGCCCACCTAGTCTGCCCATTTCCCTACCTACAGGATAAGCTGCAGATTCTAGTTAACCAACAGCCTATTTCTTCCTTTCCCCCCAAACAATAATTGCTTTATGTCTGTCCCATGCATTCTTGAATTCTCCCATAGTTGTAGACCACACAACCTCCTCAGGAAGGCTGTTCCATGCGCCCACCACCCTCTCTGTGAAAAAATACTTCCTCACATTGCCCCTGAACCATCCCCCCTCTTTCTTCAAATTGTGTCCCCTTGTTCTTGCACATCTCTTTTTCTGAAAGACGCTACCCTCTTGGACTTTGTTGATTCCACTGAGGTACTTAAAAGTTTCTATCATGTCCCCCCTCTCCCACCTTTCCTCAAGGGTATACTTATTAAGCTCCTTTAGTCTCTCCTCGTATGGCTTCTCTTGCAGACCCTGCACCATTTTAGTTGCCCTCCTTCTGGACTGCCTCCATCCTGTCTATGTCTTTGCAGAGATGGGGTCTCCAGAAATGGACCCAGTACTCCAGACGGGATCTCACCAACTGTCTGTACAGAGGGATAACAACTTCCTGTTTTCTGCTGGTGATGCCTCTCCCTATATAGCCCAGTATCCCCCCAGCCCTCCCTACTGCCTTCTCACATTGTTTGCTAACATTAAGATCATCTGATATGATTACCTCCAGGTCCCTTTCAATTTTTGTTGTTACTACCTCCCCCCATTGTGTAATCTTGCCCTGGGTTTTTGTTTCCCAGGTGTATTATTTTGCACTTCTTTGCATTGAATCCAAGCTGCCATACTTCTGGCCATTCCTCCAACCTTGCCAAGTCCCTTCTCATCCTTTCCATGCCTCCTTGTGTATCAACCATGTTGCCGATCTTTGTGTCATCTGCAAAGAGGCATACTTTTCCTTCCAGTCCCTCTGCATGTCACTTATAAAGACATTAAAAAGGACTGGACCCAGTACTGAACCCTGCGGTAGCCCACTAGTAACCCCACTTTCTTCAGAGTGGACTCCATGTACAATTACCGTCTGTGTCCTGTTGTCCAGCCAATGTTTTACCTAGGCTATCACCCTGGGACCCACTCCCAGGCTGGTTAATTTGATTATTAATCTTTTGTGTGGGACTGTGTCAAATGCCTTGCTAAAGTCTAAGTAGGCCATGTCCACAGACCCTCCCTGGTCTACTGCTTTGGTCACCCAGTCAAAGAAATCAATTAGATTCATCTGACATGACCTTCCTGCTGTGAACCCATGCTGCCTTGGGTCCTGTGTTCCATTGGCCTCTAGGTACTCAACAATTCTTTCCTTCAGAAGTGATTCCATCACCTTCCCTACCACAGAGGTCAAAGTGACAGGTCTGTAGTTTCCTGCCTCTGTCTTGCCCACACTTTTGTGAAGAGGAATCACATCCGCCTTTCTCCAGTCCTCAGGTACCACACCATCCTCCCATGATTTGTTAAAAAGAGTAGTCAGTGGTGTCACTAGTTCTCCCCCTAATTCTTTTAGAATTCTGGGATGAATTCCGTCAGGCCCCATTGCTTTGTCCACCTTCAGTTTTAGGAGTTCTTGCAGAACCCTTTCTTCTGTGAAAGGGCTGGGATCGACCCCCCTATCCAGAGTGCTTCTGTTAATTGGATTAGGCACCTCCCCCTCCTCCTCTTTTGTGACTACTGAGCAGAAGTATTCGTTCAGTATCCCTGCTTTTTCACTGTCCCTCTCTGCATACCCACTGTCCATTCTATTTAGCCTCACTATCCCTCCCTTTGCTTTTCTATGGTCCCTGATGTACCTATAAAAGGATTTATCCCCCTTCTTAACCGAGTTGGCTATCTTTTCCTCAGTTTGGGCCTTTGCTATTCTGATTTCCCTCCCTGCTTCCTTCTGCCTTAACTGGCACAGTTCTCTGTCCCGCTCCTTCTGTGTTTCCCTGTATTTCCTAAATTCTATCTTTTTCTCCCTAACCTTCCCCGCCACCTCTTTTGAGAAGCATAGTGGCTTTTTCTTTCATTTTGATTTGTTTATCTGCTTCACACAAAGGCTTGTTGCCTCTGTGGTGGCAGTTCTGATGTTTCTCCATTGTTGCTCCACCCCTCCTTCTAGTCCGTTTGCTAGTGATTTTCTAAGGCACTCTCCCATCTTGCCAAATTCATCCCTCCTGAAGTCCAGTACACTCACTTTTGTATGGCTTGACTCTGTAGCTGAGTTTATTGTGAACCACACTGTTTGGTGGTCACTTGTTCCCAGATGGCTACCCACTTTTAGACGTGAGATCCTCTCACTGTCCCCATTTGAGAGTACGAGGTCTAAGATTGCTCCCTCATGAGTGGGTTCCTAAACTAGCTGTCTGAGGCATGCCACCTGTAGGGCATCGAGAATGGCCCTGCTCTTGGATGAGGCTGCAGCAAAGGTGTCCCAATTAACATCTGGCATATTCAGGTCCCCCATCAACAGTGTCTCCCCTTTCTCTGCCATCCTAAGGAAAAGCATAGAAATGTGTTAATCCCAAAGTATTCCCAAGTTTAGCATTAAGCTATGAACAGTTTTATTTTCCACCCCCAAGGTTGCTTATCCAAGAACCTTCACAGCTCAGAAATGAAAAAATGTATTTGAAAATCGAATGAATGGTTGTTCTGTCCATGAATGCACAGTCAATTTGTATGAATCGTATGGTATTTGGTTGAGTCTGCTGAATCTTCATCAAAGACGGAACACATGTCTGCAGGTAACTGCAAGTTAGCCATGAAAAAAGTTCAAGTCTGATCAGGATCCCAAAAAATTATTTCTTCCCATGAAAAGTTATTTTCAATTGGGCAGGTGCAAGAAGAGAAGCGGGAACCCCTGTGGCTTTAAATTCTAAGAGAGTGCTAAGAAATCTTCTTCTCCAGTGTTGGATAGCCAATGAAAAATCAGGATAAATATACAACCTCATTCCAGAACAGAAGAATTTCTTCTTCTGTCTAGCCCATCATAAGATTTTATGTCTTTTGGGGAGTGTTTGGAAAGTCACAATAGCATATCTTGCCCCTGCTGCCAGTTTAGTTGTACCTGCCACTGCAGCTGCTTCACCTGACCCCTTATATTTCAGTTTAGGATGATATACAGAGTACAACTGTATAGGAAGGTCCAGAGAGAAAACAGTATTTAGAATTGTTTGGACTCCATCTTTAATTCCCCATCTGGGACAGAGGCAGGAAATCCCATGAGTCAAAGGTTCCTCAACAAAATCAAATTTTCAAGCCTCTCGACTTCACGTCTTGAGCCAATTGTTCATGGAGTGCAGCATTTAACAACCCCTTCCACAGTCAATATTCTGGCTCTCTGAGATTTCCGCTCCAGTTCATTAGCCTTAATAGCCTTCTCAGTTTCCTCGGCCCTCTCCTCAATAGCCACACATCTTTTTATGATCTCAGTGTGCATTCCTTCCATTCTCTGGTTAGAGGACCAGACTTCTGCAGAAAGTCAGCAAGCACTGGTTGTATGGGTATGAGAGGTGGTTTATTGGATTTGGGTTTAGTGACCGTGAGAACCACCCACTCCAGCCACTCTGAGGGGATGTACTGGCCTCCAGACCAGAGCCCCTCTTTTAACCAATTTAGGTGACAAAAACTTATCTATGGACATGAAACATTTATCAAGTTTTTTAGATGGTTAATTTTCTTATTGCTGCAAATAATCTTACTGTAATTATGTGTTTTCTATACTTTGTATTGTATTTTTTGTAAATGCTAGTCGCACTTGAAAAAGGGCAATATTACCTAGCGTGCTCTTCCAGGGTAAATAATAAAATGAAATGAAATGAAATGAAATCTTGTAGCTAACTCCATAAAACACCGCACTGTGAAAGTTCAATTCCTCACTGTAAGTAATCGTTTAGGTTTCTACAACTGCGGATTTTACATAGGCACGCCGTTCATAATCACGGAGCTCTCACAAAACACATCCAGCCACCATTAGCTCAATGTTTTCAATGGTGTCCTGCATTTATCCATTTTTGCAACAAGGTGGATCTAATCATTAAAGAGTTCAATGGCTTGCAGGGCTTCGTGCAATTAGAGGACATGGAGGGATTACTTTAGTTATCCAAGCCTGTGGTCTAGCCATTATACCACAATGCTTTTCTAACCTTAATGAACTTTAAATTTAATTGAATACTTAATTAAATATTGGGTGCCAAGAAGAGCATTCTCTTGTGTTGGTTATTCCTCAAAATAAAGAGGTAAAGAGTGTGAGAAATGTAAGTCCACACTACTTTAGAGCAGCAGTAGTAGTTAAAAATGTCAATAAATTAGTTGGCCATTAGGGCAACCTAAAACATCAATATATCAGATTCCCATTTTGCTTTATTTCATTCCTGAGGCAAGAGAGACAATGTTATGCATATATATATATATATATATATATATATATATATATATATAATTTTCTCTCGGTCCAGCAGAACTAGCAGGCAGCTTCAGCCCCTCCCTTGGAGGGGCTCATTCTCCGGTCCACTGACTCTCCCACACCCGACCTTCTTGATAGGCCCACCCATGGGTTGCCCACCCGTGGCAGGGCCAAGGTGAAGGGCATTGACTACTGTCCCAGAGACCAACATCTAGACTACAGGTGGCTGGCATGAGCACTGCAGGGGCCATCATGGAGTCTGCCAGCTTCAGTTTCACTTTTTCTCCCCTTCCCTCGCCACGGCCACTCAGGCACGAGTGGGGGCACATGCACACAGTGATCTGTGGCACCCTCCAGACTCTTGCTGCTCCAGTCTGCACTACCCTTGGGCCTCCACCCAGAGGCAGCCCTGCAGCGGTCCTGCCTGGGTCCCCACCTGGGAGAGGAGAGCTGCCTAGCAGCCATACAATCTGTCTCTTGGCCTCACCCCTATACCAACTCCCGATGACCCAGACTCATTCCCGAACCCAGGTCGCCAGTGTGGCACAAGGTGTGGTGTCCAGCACCTCAACCTTCAGTGCCACCGGGCCGGCCATGAGAATGTTTATGCTTTTAAAAGTTCTTGCTGCTGTGCCAGGTCCACCTTCAAGAATGTAAGCAGATCCGGGTAGTTCTGTGCTGCTGGCCGTCTGAATAATTTGCTGGCAACATCCTGACATATCTGCATTATGAATACAGTGGGTGCAGTTAAAGTGTGACCTCCAGGGAGGAAATTTTTAAAAGGTCCGGGGGCTGCTATCATTATTATAGATCCACACATATTACAAAATGTGTAATTAAATACTGTCTTAAAAATAGCTAACGGACTTTAAAGAACAGCTCCATAGTAGCTGCTCCCCCCAATGTGAGTGATAACTAACCTGGCCAGGAGTGCAGTGTTAAAATCTTGCATTTTAATTCCCCTTCTTGAAAAAGTTACATCCTTCATAATTCTGGTGTCTAGGATAGCCGGAAAAAACAAGCTGACTTCCCGATTCCCAAACCACGCCCCCATGCCAGCCCATGCAGCCCTGTTTTGTGATGCCACAAAATGAAGGCTGCATGAGTGTGCTCCATTCACTACTATGGGGGCAATATTCCCACACATTTGTAGATCACTTACAGTTGTGATTTTCATAAATCAAAGGGTCCCTATTAGTCGATCGATCGCTTTGATTTATGAAAATTCCAACTATAAGTGACCTAAAAATGTATGGGAATATTGCCCCCATAGTAGTGAACGGTGCACGCTCATGCAGCCTTCATTTTGTGACACCACAAAACCGGGCTGCGTGGACTGGCGTGGGGGCGTGGTTTGGGAATCAGGAAGTCGGTTTGTTTTTTTTGGCTATCCTGGACACCAAAATTATGAAGGATGTAACTTTTTCAAGAAGGGGAATTAAAATGCAAGATTTTAACACCAGACTCCTTCCCAGGTTAGTTATCGCTCACATTGGTGGGAAATGGCTGTCCCGCTAGTAGGGAGCTTCTCTTCAAAATACCCCAATGAAGAATCTAAGAATATCAGGAATACATTACGGCTAAAATAAGGTAGGATGACATTGTTTGCCGATTAACTAGAATTGCTGCTTTATCAGATGAATGAGTTTCATATAGTCAAGTATTTTAATGTTGTTAAACAAGTAAACTGTGAGAAGAAATACCCAGTTCTCATCAATGTTAGACAATGTATCTGCAACTGACCAACATTCCCGTTTAGGGCAATTTTTGTTGCATAAGTTTAAACAGATCAAGATCCCTACTAGGCATACTGAGACACTCACCCTGCTACCTCAGCTTTATGTGCTTCAGGTTTTTATTTTTTATTTTGTTGACTTTCTTTTACCCGCTCTTGGATCAGTGGGGTGTATAGTGCTTGGCCACAAGTGGGGGTGTGATGTTGCCAGCTTGGCCAAGTGCCTAATAGGAGTACCACTACATGTTGCTCTGATAGATATGACCATATCTGTCCATGCCATGTCAGGTATGCTGTACTTTGTTACTTCTCTACTAAGCTACTGTAGTTGTGTAATTGTCCAGTGAGTAAGCAGCCACGGGTAAATGGTAAGAAAAGTCTAGACAGAACATAGAGCTCTGAGGTCATGGCTAGACAGTACCATTAAACATTCTTGTTGCCACTGACCCAGTGGCACAGAGGGCTGAGGCACTATGCACCTTACCTCTCACCATGCCGGTGACCCAGGTTTGAGAATAAGTTCATGTTGTCAGGGGTTGGCTGGGGGGGGGAGAGGATTAAGAATCTAATGGACTCCTCTCCTCTCCCGGGGTGGGAGGGGAAACACTGTCTCTCCTTGGCTGCCATCTGGTGGAGGCAGGGTGGCAGTGCCAGTGTTATAGCAGCACAGAACAAAGGGCTATGGTTACATAGCATGTGTTCAACTCTATGCACATATGCACATGGCCCCCCAAGGCAGGGGGAGAAAATAGTGGAAAATGACAGTCACAGGCTATATGAAGCCTTTCCTGCCTGCCCTTGCTCCACACTGTCGCTGGCTCACCAACCCTCTAAATTCAAGACGCAGGATCTCTGGGTGGGAGGGGAATGGTCCTCCCCTTCCTGACCCCACCATGGGGGGGATTCTTTGGGGATATGGGGGGCTCGGTGGACTGGGGAGGCAGCTGCCAGGCAGGGGAAGCAGGGACGGGGCTGAGCAGCTGCCTGCAATATGCCCATAGGATAAAACTCTATTAAAAAAAAATTCTTGTTGCCAGGAATGAGCTGCTTGGTCCAATTGTAGTCTCACTGGGTTGTGGGCACTGCGGGCACAATAGTGCAGGCCTCTGCTTTGTTCTAATGAGGTTTGGTGTTTAGGCAGAGTCAGCTGGATGGAGAGGCAGGTATCAGCAGTCAGGTCAATATGGAAGTGGTCCAGTCAGTAACACAAGAAAATAGAGGACTACTCTTGTCAGGAAGTTCACATGTGGCTTGCCCGGTGGAGCAAAGGACTGAGGCGCTGGTGCCTTACCTCGTGCTATGCCGGCAACTCGGGTTTGGGAGCTACCTCGGGTTGCTGGGGTGCCAGCTCGGGGGGGGATGGCTGGAGTGGGATAGAGCCACTCTCTCCCTCCAATGGGGTGGATGCCCACCCATCGTAGTCCGCTCCCACTGGTGGAGGTCCAGCGGGTCTTGGGTGGCAGGTGGTGACATAAAGTCAGGGAGGGTGAAAGGGGCCATTGGATCCTGGCATATGCGCCGTGGCCCGGGAGGAGTGGGAGTAAATAAGAAAACCCTAAAAATATAAATAGAGAAAAAAGAGAAGTGTACACTAGCAACACTGCTGTCAGGTGAGTTGGGAGTGAGAGGAGATTTGTAGAATTCATTTGCAAACTGCTGTAGCTTGGTATAATACATAATGTGGGGGGTTAGAGTCAAATGTTTGTGAGCCACTGACACCAGATTTGCATCCCTGCTAGTGGCCTGCTATGTTGTGTGCGTTGGGGGGGGATAGGGGGAAGGGTTTTGAGAACAGGTAAGAGAGTAGACAGCTGCTTTAATTTTTAGATAATGTCACTTTTCCATTCATTTTAGTAAACATGACTATGTCCTTATTCATGATGTATTACATGCCATTGTAAAATATGATGCTAATATCGCTTTTGGTAATGTTCTTTCACTTAATTTCTGCTGTTGATAACGGCACTTAAACACCTACACTTAACACTGTCTCTCATGTACATTTTACATATATGCAGATGCTCGCGATCAGTTCAGTCACCCAGCTCCCAAACATTCTCATATTCATTCTCTCTCTCTCTCTCTCTCTCTCTCTCTCTCACTACAGGGCAACCTGAGTAATGTCAAGCTGGTGCTGGCGTGTTTCTGGCAGATGGGTTAATGCATGAAAGACAAGCGAGCGAGTAGGCAGATCCCAGGAAACTGGTCAGAACTACATGACTGAATTTAAATAGCCCGCCACCAAAACAGCTGATGAAACTCTGCACTCTTCACATGGAGTGGCTAGCTACAGAAAAACAGGGTTACTAGGGGCTACTGGGGCAACTGAAAATAATTGCATGAATAATGGTAAAATATTGTGATTTGTAAAGATCAGCACTACAAAAACAGATTTCACACAGGGCAGCTGTGCAAACAAAAGTTAGAGATGCACTTTAAATTATCTACTGGTGGAACAGCTGATCACAGCTGATAAATGCGCTCGCAGACAGAATTCGGTGCAGATTTTACAAGGGGGTTACTGAGGCAAAAGGGAATACCAAGATAAAAAGATTAAACGGATTTAGCTGAGCATGTGTATCAAGAATGCTGGTAATGAAAAACAAGTTCTGGCAGAGCCACTACGACTGTGAATGCATTAACTAGATAAGGGTGTTTTATGGGCTTAAACATAAACAGTTATTTATTTATTTATTTAAAAATATCAGATTTACAAACCTTTGAGTCAGAGACTCATTTACAAAGGCACCTCGTTGAAACTAATACAAAGACAGCACCGTTAACAAGTCAAAAAACAATGACTCGGAGAGCAGACAGTTATAACAATCATTCACTGGAGATACATCGGTAGCAGAAGATAAATAGATTACATAGTTTAGGCACACAGGCACCACATCAAGAAGACCAAAGAAGTTCAAGCAATATACAATAGCTAAAGCAAATAGATATCAGGAGTCAAAGAGAAGCTCAGAGTGTTCACATGAAGGCTGTTGCATATACACTAACTGAATCAAAGTACAGTACATTGAGAAAGGGCATATTTATGCAATAAGGCATGACAGGGTGTGTGTGTTATCATGTAATAACATCACTTCTGGGGTGGGTTGAAGCATGAGGTGAAGCGGAGTGCTTCCACCACCCCAGGAGTGACATTAGTGACAGAAGAGCCTTATCTCAAGAATGGTGTGAAGAGCTCGTTCTCTTCTTTGCAGATAAGGTTGCCAAAATCAGATCGGACATTCGCTCTTCCCCTCCTAATGGGAGCAGCAGTGGTCGTCAGGAGATGTCAAACACCCAGTTGGAATGGTCTGACTTCAGCCTTCCCATAATCGAGGATGTTGTGATGATCATTCGAGCACTGCGACCGACCTGCTGTAATTTGGACCCTGGTCCCACCGCCTCTTAGTGGGTTGCATGGATAAGATTGGCCTAGTCCTAGCTCTGATCGTATGGAAGTCCTTGGAGAGGGGGAATTTTCCAGATCCCCTCAAAGAGGCTATAATTAAGCCCCTTTTAAAGAAACCCTCCTTAGACCCATACTGTCTAGCAAATTACAGGCCAGTCTCTAACTTACCCTTTGTGGGTAAAGTTATTGAGAAAGTGGTCACAGTGCAGTTGGAGGATCATCTGACCAACAACAATATCTATGATTCGCTCCAGTCTGGATTTAGGAAAAGGCATAGTACCGAGACAGCGCTTGTACGGGTACTAAATGACCTGCTAATGGCAAGAGATCGTAGGACCCGATCCATCTTGGTACTACTTGATCTCTCGGCAGCGTTTGACACCGTTGACCATGGTGTGTTATTGGAGCACCTGCTGTTAGTCTGTGGACTGTCTGGTACGGTCCTCAGATGGTTTCAATCTTACCTTGAGGGTAGGACTCAGAGTGTTGTCGGAATTTTTCCTCAACATCATTCTCCCTGCCCTGTAGGTGCCGCAGGGCTCCATTTAACACCATGTTGTTTTCAGTGTATATGCTACCATTGGGGGCGATTATTGACACATCGGTCTGGGTTTTCATTGCTATGCTGATGATACCCAGCTGTATATCTTTGTGCCCGGTAAGGACACTGCCTTGTCGGTATTTAATAACTGCCTTGAAGAAATCCAAGAATGGATGAATGGTAGTTGGCTGAGGCTAAATCCGGAAAACTGAGGTGTTGGTTGTGGATTTAGGTCGCTGTGAGTGGGTCTGCCAGAGGATCACCCTCAGGCCTATGGCTTGGAGGTGTCCAGCTGACGACCTCAGACCGGGTGCGAAATCTTGGCATAGTACTTGATGACCATTTGACACTTAAATCCCAGGTGTCAGCGGTTGTGAAGACTTCCTTTTTTCATCTGAGGAATATTGCCGGGGTGAAGCACTTGGTTCCTCCAGAGGACCTTCCAACATTAATCCACGCCTTTGTTACCTCCCGGCTTGACTACTGTAACTCCCTATACCTAGGGCTATCGGGGGTTGAACTTCGCCGTCTGCAGCTGGTGCAGAATGCGGCAGCCAGGCTGTTGACTGGAGTCTCTAGATCCAGTCACATAACGCCTGTGCTCCACGGACTGCACTGGCTGCCAGCGTTTTGGCGAATCACCTTCAAGGTCGGTTTGCTGACCTATAAAGCCCTACATGATTTGGGACCTGCCTACCTGAAAGAGCTCCTGTGCCCCTATAGTCCCTCTCGCCCCCTCCGAACCACTGATGAGGGATTGCTAGAGATTCCCAGAGTACGTTTGAAAACATCTGGTGCTAGATCATTTAGTTTTATGGCACCTACCCTGTGGAACTCTCTACCTCGTCAGGTGCGAGACTGCCTGACTGTCCTTAGTTTTAAAAGGGAGTTGAAGACCCACCTTTTTAATATAGCTTTTAAGGATTTCTGCTGATTTGATTTACTATATTTATTGTCATATTTATCTGTACAGGCGCTTTGATTTAAGAAAAGCGCCTTTTAAAAATAAAGTTGAAATTGAAATTGAAATTGAAATTATTACAAGATAACACACACCCTGGAGTGCCTTATTGCAATTATACAATGGCTTGTTTTTATATACAGAATAAAAAAAGACATTTTAAAGGATGTTTTTGTTAGTGTGGAAAATATTTCTTAAGAGAAAATGCAAGGAATGATCCAAATCCAAAGCTACGATGATGTTGTTGTGTAATGACATCGCTGTCTCAATGGGTCAGCAACCAATCAGCTTCTTACATTTTTCCTTGTCATTGTATAATTAAAAATAATGCCACCTTCTGTATTACAGTTGCCTATATGTTTTGCATTTTATTCTATGCACTGTTATAGCAATCAACTCAACAGAACCAGGCCATCATATACATGAAGGTGCTGTACCCTAACTGAAAACACTGCTGAGACAGCTATATGTTGTGACAAGGTGGAAGATAAACACAATGTTGAGACAAGTTTTTGAAGACATTTGATGTGTTTGTTTTTAGAGACTGATATACAGTTCACACACAAAATTAATATAATATAAAATATGCCCAAATGCCAATGTAAATTCGACACATTTCATTACAAGCTGTTCTCTTGAAGGAAGATATTACTATATAAGGCCTAAAAATGGGCATCAGGTAAATGTAAACTGGGGTAGGTGTGTTATTGAGGGTATTGCATATTTTATCTTTTATTGTTGCTCCACTGGATCAGCAATATTTGCACAAGATGTGCCCAGTGCAGATTTTACAGCACTGGTCCTGCTCTGGTGATCTGGGTTTTACCCATACCCCACTGCATGTGGCTTAGTGATATAGTAACCCATGGAAGGTTGAAGTTTCAGAAAACCATTATGCTAAAATTTTCAAGACTCACTCCTCCCTCCTCACCCCCAGTCAAAATTAATCCTCTGCCAAAGTCATGCTTAAATACTGGTGCCTCTACATCCACACCACTAAACGTTTAATGCCAACATCGGTGTTTTATTTTACTCTAAAAATTGATTAGCGTTTAGCTCATAAAAGTGCTAAAACTTTGTGAAAATGAATAGCTCTTGCCTCACTGTGTTTAACAAACACAACACTTCTAGAAAATAGAGGATAATGTATGGTCCTCTATCAGTAACCAGTCTGTTAACTGTCGAGAGGTTGCCAGGGCGACCGTGTAAACCTCGAGAGTGAAGCTCAAGAGGTTTACATCACTATTGCAACCTCAAGATGGGTAACAGTGACCGGTTGCCGATAGAGGGACCATACATTATTTTTTGTAGTGTATGGTCCCACGTAAAAAGGAAAACGGCTGCTTACTTTTTGAAATATAGTCACCACCATGGCCATTCAGTCCTTCCCTAACCACTGCATTCATCTGTTGGTTCCCAGTGTAAAAAAAGGCACGCACATGGGCAGACCGATCACCGCTGTTAACCTATCGATGTGATGGAGCATCGATAGGTTAACAACATTTCTATGTCACATCGATAGGTTAACAACCTTAGGAAATGATGATTTCCTAAGGTTAACAGCGTTATACCATACATTATATCTATATAAATACTTTCTGTACAATTAGTATCGTCCCAAGAAAAAAAAACTGCTAATCAATTATTTAAAACCCTGCAACATGCTTCTTTTTTCTGCTGCTGTGAATTCCCTCATCTGTGAAATACCATTCTACTTGTGGCAGCCCCCAAACCAGATAATTTATTTGAAAACATTTTGTTGAGAATTTTTCGTTTTAGTATGTCCATGGTCAGGAAAAATGAATTTGTAAAAGAAACCAAAATCCCCATTTATCAGTTAATTGAATCATAATACAGCATGTTATGAATTTTTCAGATTCTATGTTTAACCTACAGTAAGTCAAACAGAAATTAGACACACAAATGCCTGGCTATTTGCAAGAGAAGCAAATGTGGTAATTATCATTCAGTTATAAACACCTGTACTCACAAATTGAAAATTAAGAAAATTCAGTAGAATATTAACACTATCCCAGAACTGCCTGCCTGAGAATGAAGTTGGTATATTATTTGGGAAAAGGCAGAACAATTGGGTCTCTTGCTACAGTATGCAATGTCCTGCAAAGATTGTAGTGTCACATGGCTTAATGAGGTGCTGTGAGGTGCCTAAGGGAACTTGTCATGCAGAAAGTTCCAGAAGCACAGTCGTAAAAACTGGAATAACAGGTTCCAAGTAGTAATTAACTCAAAAGGACTGTTAAAAAAAACACCACATTCATTCAGAGGTGTCAATGAATGTATTTGTTAACCATGCTGGTTTATATTGCTTCCCTCATGATAAAAATGTGAAACCACATTTATGTTATTTTAAATGAAAAATGAGTGATAAATAGCTTGTCCAGTTGGATGGCAACTCTTCACTGACAAACTGAGCCAGGAAAAAAAGTAAATAGGGAAAAAAAAACAGCATTTTGTTTCTACAGCTACAGTAGTTGCTAATTGCAGCTGGTATTTTTAACATATGCAAGTCAACTCCACTTCTCAAACTTAAAAAGAAAAATTTACTTCATCGCAGACTGTGTTTACCAAGTACTGTGCCCATTTTAGTATATAAATGTTTAAGAAATACCTGAAGTTGTCTATTTTCCTTGAAGTTGAATCCTTAAGCTGTAGTTTCAGACATTTTTTAGTGTTTCCTTTTGAGACACCAGGTGACTCTGATAATCATTTGTTCCAAGGGTTTCCTTGAAGTTGAATCCTTAAGCTGTAGTTTCAGACATTTCTAAGTGTTTCCTTTTGAGACACCAGGTGACTCTGATAATCATTTGTTCCAAGGGTTTTAAGTCAGTTTGAAGGCAATTTAAATATCTTCTGTTCTCTTAGTCCTTAACAAAATGCAGGGACTCCACAGAGGAGTTGTTTCTTGGTCCACATTCTAAACTCTAGTGAGTCTTCTTTCAGTATGATAGATTCACCTCCTGCCCCTCCCACATGAATAACAAAAAGGTGGGTTGGACCTTTTGGAGCTTCTTGGGTGGAGGTGGGATGGACCTTACTTCCCCCAAAAAAACAATGCTGCCTCCAACTACTCAGGTTCCAGTTCTTGTACCACCCATTTAAGAAAGAAAGTAGTACCCTGCAACCATTGAATAGCATGAAACCATATTTATTTGAGGGCAGAAAACATTTCTTGGAGGAAGGTAAGGCAGAGGAGACTATTTACACCTTCAGTCAGTTCCACGGACAGAAAACATGACATCACTCCTTTTGTACATGCAATTCTCCTGTAGGCTCTGCCCACAGTCGTAAAAAGGACTCAAGCAGCCTTGTCTTCCAGTGTTTCTCGATTTTAACCAAAAGCCCAAAAAAGTGATTAGTGGTGTTTTTTCAGGCTTTTTTGATTAACACAGAAAACTGGATAGCCTAAATATGTTGAAGAATTAAACTAAATATTAAGGGGTATGTTTTTGATTTGACTTCTGTAAATTTTGATGAAGTACTATATCATTTGCAGATATGAGCTTTTATGCATTATGAATTAGGCTTTTTTTCATTCTGAGGGTGGGGTGGGGTGGTGAGAACATGATGGACCCAGCGACCCATCTGACCTTAAAGAGCTGCTGTTAATTGTTTCCAATTCTTAGATGTGTATTTATAATAAAGCATTACTTGCATTATATATTCATGCCAATAAAACAACACTGAATTGAATGGGATACTGCACTTGCCCTCTCCTCTCCTCTCCGATATGTAAAGGGTTTTAATATGGGGGGTGATGGTAAAAGCATACATGTTGGCACGCCAGCACCTGTTTGGAAAAGACAATAAATATAGCGTATTTGTTCCTGGTATGGCAGCTATTTGCTCTGTCTTCAAAAATTAGATGAAGCAACTGTATTTTGTTTTCTTTTTAATTTAGAAATATGTTTTCTAAACATTCAGTTCTGTATGTCCATCTGGGAGCATATTTACCCAATCACAGAAGTATGTCTTTGTCTAAACAAGTCCGAGCATTTTTCCAGGCAGTACAAGGACTGCATATTTCTGCAGTGCAGTTTTTATCAATAGGCTAAGTAGGCTGCAGCCTAGAGAAACCAGCTGTTAGGGGGCACCTGAGAAATTAGAGGCACTAAAAAAATGTGGCTGGCTCAGTAGCTCTGGGCATTGCTCCCCCACCCTCAGAACTCAGTGTCAGTCAGTGCCCCCCCAGGAGCTCAGTGTCAGTTTGTGTCCCCATCCCCCGCAACTCAGTCTGTCTTACCCTCCCCAGACAGACCAGATCAGTCCAATCAGTGGCATGTATTGATTTTAAAATCCAGTGTGTGCTCACTGCACATGTACACCTGACACCCACACCAAATTGATGAAAAAAGTGGCTGGAGAATGCTTGCAGAGCAGGGCGGGTAAGGCACAGTGCACACCACATGTGTCATGGATGTCATCATCAACTGGTCCACAACAGTACTAGCAGTAGAGGCACCAGCATCTGCCACACTAAAGAGTCAAGAGAGAGTGAGCACTCACAGCTGGGTCTGGGTGGAGGACGGAGTGGGAGTACGGCAGTCGGCATAGGTTAGGGTACAGTCCAGAGACCAGACCTATCATGACTCTCAGACAAGTTCTTCTTACTCAGAGTCAGCATCACCTGTGTGACTGTCCCTGGCCACCCCACATCTGACCCACCAGCAGCCACCATGGCCCTCTGGTGAGGCCACTCGAGTGTCCAAAAGAGTGACCATCATCAGTGCAGAATGCCTTCAAGGGAGAAATGAACAAGAGGAGAGACAACACCAGACCAGACCTGAGATAGAGACCTGGCCACACTGGTACCGGGCAATGGTGAGTGTGAGTGAGATTTTTGATGACCACCACAGTCAGTAGTTCAAAAAATTGCCTAAAGAGGAATGTAGTCCAGATTGAAACCTGAGGGTGTGTGCCCTGCATGCTGCCCTGACTAAACAAAGTTTTGGGGGAAGAGGGGGGCTTCATTTCAGGCTTGCTTAGCTTGGGCCTGGCTTGGGGGCACTGACAATGACTTCCCTTTAATTTCCCAGATATTGACTGCATTCTCTGTTAACAAAAATGAAAATCTAGTCAGCCAGCATCTTTGTGAAAAAGGCCAAAGTAATGAATATGTGCAAACAGCGCAACCAGGAATTATAAAAAATGAAGGGAGTCTGACTCTTTGTGTAGTAGGCAGTAGCAATTAATTTTTTACACTCCCTCAAGTAATGTCAGTGTCACAGACTCACATTCTGAATTGACTTTGCAGAGCTCAGCTCTTAAGGTTTATGGACATCAGAGATCACATACTGTAACTCTGGAGTGTAAAGATGGCTAACATAACACATTGCCTCCTATGCATTACTCGCTATTCAATTTTTGAACACCACAAATAATAGTTTAGATTTACTTTTGGGGACTGGACAATAGTAACTATTGGTCTGGCACTATATCCTAGACTAAAAGGGTAGCACCCATGTAAAGCACGTATTATTGAGCGCTACAATTTGAGCAATTCAATAATACCACTCTCACTGAGAGCGAGTGCTGAAATAGGTCGCTATATCCTGTAGAGTGAGGATAGCAAGAAGCTATCCTCGCTAGTACAGAATATAGGATCCTGCATGCCAGATTCTGCCGAGCTGGCTGCATAGGTAGTGGTATACACTACAGCTTGCGATGCCAATAGACCTGGGTTCGGGTCTGGCTTTGGACACAATATTTAAAAAAAAAAAAAAACAACAGTAACTTGCCCCTTGGTCCGCACCCCCCTTGGAGTTGATTATTTTAGTTTGGGGTGCAGGGGGGCACAGCTCCCACATAAAAGATTTTTTTGTGTGAAGAATGCAAGTATTACAGCAACCATCGCTATTTGCGATGGTCGCTACAATATCAGGCGCTCTTTTGATCACGGGCTGTTTTGTGGTTGCTTTATGTGATGGTCTTTCAGACTCGCCTTTATCACATAAATCCACATAAAAGTAATGAGCTGTAAATTAGCTTGGTACACCCAGCAGACCTGGGTTTGATTTGCATAGCCTCCACTTGCATACTGTGTGACCTGGCAAGTCACTTAACAACACCCCAACAATGCTCCTAGGTCATCCCTAAAAACAGGCACTGTGTCTAGTGGTCCTTACCTGATTACCAAAGAATAAAAAAAAAACCCATTCAGAATATTTATTCAAAAATAGTAAACACAACAACAAAAAGCTTTAAAAATAACTTGTTAGCCCTCTCTAGGTAGCCATGGCTTGTCCTTTGGTCCCTGCAGTCATCACTCCTAAGTCCTCCCATGCAATCATATGTTGATAAATCTCCTGCCAGTTGGTGTCTTTCTTGCCAGCACCTTCCCACTTGCCAATAAGTTCTTCTACAAGCCCCCCTCACCCCCACCCTGTCTCCCTAGCTTAACTCCATCTTGCTCCAAATGGCCATCTTAGTAAAGTAGGGGGCTCAGGGCCCCACCCTGTGCCTTTATTTATAATGATGAATACTACAGACAATTTATTCTGGCTCTTCAGTAGTCCCCATCCCAAAACTGCAGCACTCTGCCATCTTTCTTCAGATGCTCACAGACAAAAACAGAGGTGGGGAAAGGTCCCAGAAATGGCTTTGTGCAGCAGGAAGCCTTGACCCTGGGCAAAGACTAAACACTGTAAAGAATACATGTCTACATATTCTAGAGGTGGATGTATTTCATTACATAAATTCAGAAAGTGCTAATTATTGCAGGAATTAACCAAATTATGCTGCCTGGTGAGGCAAACACACCCCAGTATTTTACCTCGCTAGAAGGCTTCGACTAGGGGCAATGTGCAGTTTATTGGAACAGCCTTTTATACTCAAAATTTTAATGGTGCAGTGCATTCTTAGCATTCTTTGGACTGCAGAATTTATAGGTATCTCCCATCTCGTGTACTAGTCACAAGATAGGAAAGTAATTTGTTTTTCCATTAATCGTCTTTACGGTGACAGCAGTATTCTGTCTGTTTTAAATGTGGATTCCTGAATGAGATTTTGTCTACTGTTATTTTTTATTAAAATGACAATAAACAGAAAGTACAAAAAATACAGTATTCTAATTGTTTAATTGTTCTGTGAATGTGTTGTTGCCATCCCCTGAACTGAGCCATGTTTGGTGGGAGGTGGGCGCATGAAGTTTCCAGCTTAGGGGCACCATGTAAGTTAATGCAGCACTGTATTGCTAGTATTTTTACAACTTATTTTTTTAACTTGTTTAGTATAGCTTCCCGCAGTTTCAGTATCTAATATCTTCATAATTCCACTACTAAGCAGAAATGTGGGTCATCAGTGAAGCACATATTGAATCAAGACAGAGATCAAGTATTTGCTGCCATTTAAGCTGGCAGCAGTACACCATCTGTGGCTACAAATGTCAAGAAAGTCCCGCTGCTCTCGTACAAAGAATGTGGTTGAACGGCTGCTTTCACTAAGCTGGGCACCCTGGATTTGGGGGTCCTTAGAAAAGGTATTTCAGGCCATTAAAAAAAAACACACACACACCAGAATCTAGCTAAACAGTTCCCATTTAGTTAGGTTCGGGTGTGTTTTTTGTGTTTCCTTTTTATAGATACTTTATCCTCCTCTGCCCAGCTGCCCCCTTCTGACTGACCCCCCCCCCAGTCCCATCACCTTGGTATTACTGGGACTTACCCCTGCTCAGTCGCTGGGTGCAGAGCCTGCGGGAGGTCGGTCGTCATCAGCAGCCGGATGTGTTTTTTTCTCTATTTTTTCCCTTCCTTATTGCTGGCGTGCCATGCAGGACGTGTGCACGTAGAGGCATGCATGCGTCTGCAGCAGTCCCACAGCATCCTCCCTTCATCTGGCCCCTCTGACCCACACTACCCTCCAGCCTCCACCTGGGGGTAGTCATTTGGTGGGAGTGACAGTCCTCCCACCCTGGGAGAGGAGAGCTATCCTCCAGATGCTCAATCCTCTCCCTCCCCTGCCGACTCCCAATGGCCATGCTCATTTGCGAACATGGGTCACCAGCATGGTGCGAGATGTGGCATCCAGTGCCTCAACCTTCAGCACAGGTGTTGTTTTTTTTTAAATATGTTGTTTTTATGCATTTTCCTTGGTTTTTAGTTCAGAAGAAAAAACAAGATGATAGCCATCATGACACAAAATTGTTTTTTGTGTTTTGAGAAGGAAGTGGTGAGAAACCAAAAATGGTTTTGTGACATGAAATTTCTCATATCATATTAGAGTGCTATCCAAGAAACCCTACTAAGCATGCTCAGAACTAAAAAAAAAACTTAAATCCTTATAACTCGGGAACCTTTTAATATTTTTTCTCAAAACCTTTGAAAAGCACTACCTTGACACAGCCCACTTCTACCCTGAAAGTTCTGGAAACAAATTCCATAATGTCTAGACTGCATGTGACAGCAAATCCAAAAGCCCATGTTAAGTACAGAAACAAAATTAGACATCTACAGGAAAACGGCTTATGCGGATCTCAGAAACAGCAAAAACTGTCATTGTGAAACTTACCACATATTTAGAACTTGCCTGTTAGACAATGCATGCCAAATCTCAGGCAATTTTAATGAGTAATACCAAAGAAAAGCTATTAAGGTGCAAAGTTAGGGGTTTAACATATAACCTGTCGGGCAACCCTAACTATACTGGTGCTACCAAACCAGTATAATGTATATGTTGTGGCAGGTTGTATAACACCCCTGTCCCAGCAACACTGCACACAAAGGGAGAACATGTGATACCATACCTAGATGACTGTTTAATACAAGTAAGGTCACATGAAGAGTCGCAAATAGTAACTGCTCGAGCAGAACTGCTAAAAGAACATGGCTGGGTCATAAACAGAGCCAAGAATCATCTGTCCTCAACAACAACAGTCGAACATTTGGGTGCAATCTTCAACACAGAAAATTTACAGTCAGGCCCTCAGAAAGTCGGATAGCGACCTTAGTGGCACATTGCAGACAGATACTGCAATACAAGACAGTGTGGCTTCTAATGCAGTTACTCAGGCTAATGATGATGTGCATAGACTTGCACAACTGGGCAAGGGTGCACATGAGACAGCTACAGCGCCTCCTGCTAGACAACTGGAACTACAGCTCACAAAACTACAGTCAAAAGGTGATCATCCCATCAGCAGTACAAAGATCACTGAAATGGTGGGCAAACCCACCCAACCTAAGACAAGGAGCAAGATTGGCACAGTCAGGCCCACAGAAAGTCGGATTGCGACCTTAGTGGCACATTGCAGACGGATACTGCAATACAAGACAGTGTGGCATCTAATGCAGCTACTCAGGCTAATGACGGCATGCACAGACTTGCAAGACTGGGCAAGGGCGCATATGAGACAGCTACAGCGCCTCCTGCTAGACAATTGGAACTACAGCTCACAAAACTACAGTCAAAGGGTGATCATCCCATCAGCAGTACAAAGATCACTGAAATGGTGGGCAAACCCACACAACCTAAGACAAGGAGCAAGATTGGAAAAGCATGTGTCCAGAACACTAGAAACAGATGCAAGCCTGCTAGGCTGGGGTGCTGTATGGAACAGGTGTTCGGGTCAGGGAAGGTGGACCCAGGCAGGTATGGGGTCAATCTGACATAATCTGTTGAGTGTAGTCAATACCATGCAACAGAGACAGCGATGGGGAATATCGCTACAGGGTATAGAACACCGCCAGACCGAAATGCTGCACACGCAGTTTTGTACCCTGTAAGCTAATGGCTGGGCAGCCGTGATGCAGAGGGGAAGACCTCTGCTGGGGGGGGGTCACCGAGCAGCTGCCATGGCTCGGAGGATGAGCCACTGGCAATAAAGGGAAGTGCTGTGTCTGTGGACCAGGGCTCAAATCCCGGTTCCTGATTACTCCTGTTGTGTTTTTTTTATTTAAAAAAACTTGTGCAACTATTTCTTTTCCCCCACTCGTGTTTCTCCCCATCCTCGTGTTAAGTACCCCACGGAGTTCATTATATTAATGGGGGGGTTCTGGGGGTGCAGCCCCCCCTGTAATGAGGGGTGTGGGTGTCGTTACCCCCCCACCCACAAAAAACAAAGTAGTTATGTGTTGTTTGCAATGTTTCTTTTTGATGGCACGGGCGAGCGCTAGCGATGCACCCACTGTATTGTCAGCGCATTACATTGCTGCACTGTTTTTGTTTACAGCATTATGTCCCCATGCCACCAAGGCAGAGACCCACCTTCCAATCAATATTCTGGAGACTAGAGCCATTCAACTTGCTCTCAGACATTTCGAGACACAGCTCAGAAGTTGCCATGTAAAAGTACACACAGACAGCAAGGTGGCAAAGGCACACATAAACAAGCAAGGGGGAACAAAAAGCAGAGCCATTTATTTATTTATTTATTGAATTTTGTTGACCCGGTAAGCCCACTGGGCCTAGAAGTCCCTTTTTCAGGGGTGACCAGGTGGAGGGGGATACAGATGGTAAGCAACTGAAATTGAACCAGATTAAGTTGTTGGTGGTATTTTTAGTGAATGGGAGAAATTTGGCCAGGACACCGGGGAAATTCCCTTACTCTCCAGTACGGGGCTCCACGGTTAGTTGGTCATTTCAGTCTTTGACTGACTTGTGTGGTGGAAGGATGGATGCTGCTGGAGCTCCGCCTGTGGAGCCTATGGAGTTGCTGCATGAATCGGCAGATACGGCAATGGCTGAAGTGCACTTGGATGTGGGCCAGCACTCGGTCTCCATTTCAAGTTCTGATCAGCTGTTGTTGCAGGTGTTCCACCCTGCTTCTGTTTCATCGGATCTTTCTTTGGAGCAAAAACAGCACTGCCAGGAGGCAGAATTGGAGCTTGTGGGTCCGCAAATTCGGCAAGCGCATTCACAACAGGAGGATGAACGGAAGAGGAAGCGATCTCTGACATCGCCAACTGGGCCTGGCGCAGTGGGACCGGTGAAATTATTTGTTCCCAATGCTTCACCACAATGCCAGGGCCTGATTGATGGCTCTATATGAAAGGATTGGAGCGAGGAAGTGGAACGGGCATGGTCACCCGATAAGGCTTTACAGACGGTAGGTTGGGTTACTATGGACGATGGTTCTTGGAGGCCTGATCCTGCCATTCCTTTGCCGGGTGACTCTTGCCCTCTGGATATATCATCTTCACGGACCACGGATGTCGGTCCTCTTTCACTTACCACTGAGTGACAGACAGGTATGATTTCTGACTTAGCTTCTACGAATGTTTTAGACTCCTCTGCCGCCATGGGGACAGTGGTTGTTACACACACTGTGCAGGGTGTAGATGTGGATTCTGGGTCTCACATGGAAGGAGAAGGCTCGGGGGGCAAATCTTTCGCCAGCCTCTTCCATAAACCAGTGGAACTTGATAAACGTTGGATTGCCGTACGATTGCGTTATATTGGCAACAGGGATTCACTCCCTGATAGATTTTTTTGTTGGGAAAGTACTCTTGAAACAGTCCTTGGGCTTCACTCCCTCGAAAGTGTATGCCCTTATTCATGCCCCTGTGGAAATTACTTTTGACATAGCTTTAGGACTCCTGCATTTCTTGAGCACTTTTGGTATAAATATGCCAATGTCAAGACCAATCCTATGTGGGCCAAGTTTCTGGTGACTCCACTGACTAAACAGCCCTTTCGCACAGTTACCATTTTATTCCGGAATGAAGGAGTTAATATCACCGATATTGTTTATTGGTTGGAAAAGCATTGCTCGGTTCAAGGCAACCCCAGTCCCATATTGGATGAGGAGGGATTCTGGAACGGGGGCTGGAAGGTGAAAGTAATCTTACAGCACTCTGCACAGGACATTATTCATCTCCCTAATTTTTTTTTTATTGGGCAGGACAAAGGTTTTCTCTTTTACCCGGGACAACCACGCACCTGTTTCAAGTGCAACTCCCTGAGGCACATTAGTACTAACTGTAACATTCTTAAATGTACTCATTGTGGGGAGTTGGGGCATCCTAGTGCACATTGTTTTCATGACCCCAAGTGTAATCTTTGCGATGAGCCTGGTCATAACTTCACTGATTGTCCTTAGGCAGCGAAAAATAATGAAAATTCTGATTTTGGGGTCCAAGACTACTACATCAGGATAGCTGCTAAGCAGAACCTTTCTTCCTCTAGTTCCAAATGTTCCTCCTATATCCCTCAGTGGAGGCTGGGGGTGGATCTCTGGCCCACCCAGGCCCACAGGAGAGTGCCCCACCTTCCTCGACTTCCTTGGAGACTATTCCAGTTGCTGTGGATACTCTGTTGGTTGAAATGGGCCCCCTCCCCTGGTGGATGATCCAGTGGAACCAGCCTTTATGGTAGTAAAGCCTCCGAAAGGCAGGAGATATGAAAATTATGTACCTACCGTAATTCTTGATCTTCTTGGACGAGTCTCCACCACTCATTCACACTATTGAGATCTGCGCTGGAGGCACTAGGACCCACCGGGAGCAAACTTTTTGCTGGAGGGTCGGCTCCAGAGATGGAGCCGCAAGGAACGGCACCGCGAGCCTCAGCTCACGCGGTAATGATTATCTCGGCGTCGACCCTCCAACCGCCTCAGTACCTTTTTTACCAAGGAGGTGCAGCGTAACTAACCTAGAAGGGTAGCCTAACCTAAAAACCGGACATAAGATAGTCCAGGCGACCCGTATAAGAAGGGTCAACAAAGAAGTCTTCACAGCCTAAAGATCTGACGGAGTGAAGACCAACAACAGAGGTGAGCTCGGGGGACAGAGGGTGGGCGTGTGAATGAGTGGTGGAGACTCATCCAAGAAGATCAAGAATTACGGTAGGTATGTAATTTTCATATCTTCCTGGACATAAGTCTCCACCACTTATTCACACTATTGGGAGAGTACCGAGCTAATAATCCCCGAGAGGGCGGCAGGAGAGACCAAGAGCTCACGTTTCTAGGACAGAAGTCCATTAAGGATGGCTCTGCCAAAGGAAGAATGTCATCTGGCATGGACATCCAGTGCATAATGTTTAGCAAGTATGCACTGAGCTCCAGGTGCCACGTTGCAAATATCTGCAATGGGCACATTGCGAATTCCACTAGGATGCTATGCGACGCTCTAGTAGAGTGGAGCGAACCCTACCCTCCAACTTAACCTGCGCCATGGAATAGCAGTGGTGAAGGCATGCCACTAGCCATGCTGAGATACATCTGATAGCGACAGGTTGACCCAGCCGGGTCTCGCTGAAGGAAACAAACAGTTGCTGGGCTTTGCAAAAGTCCTTGGTTCTATCTAGATAGAAACGCAAAGCTCTCTTAACATCCAAAGAATGAAGAGATCGTTCTCCTTCATTTTGGAAGTCTGCAAAGTAAGAGGGAAGGACCAAAGGTTGGTTTAGATGAAATTCTGACACAACCTTAGGAAGAAATTTAGGATGAGTCCAAAGGACTACTTTGTCCTTATGGAACACAGTATACGGAGGGTCTGTGACCAGGGCATGTATCTCAGAGACCCTGCGGGCTGAGGTAATGGCCATTAGGAAGGCAGTCTGCCAGGTGAGAAATTTTAGCTCACAGGTAGCCAGAGGTTCGAAAGGTTTCCGAGTGAGCATGTCTAGCACAAGATTAATGTCCCAGGCTGCAACTGGACATCTTGTAGGAGGTCTGGTATGCAGAATTCCTTTAATAAATCTCTTAACCACAGGTAACTGAGCCAGTGTTAAGGAAAAAACAGCTCATGATACGCTGAAATGGCACTAAGGTGAACTTTGTCTGTAGAGTATTGCAGTCCTGAATTTGAGAGGTCCAAGAGGTACTCCAAAACCTTTTCTGGTGGGCAGGAAAAGGGATTCAAAGAGGACTTTGCACACCAGAGTGAAAAACGCTTCCACTTGGCTGTGTAAGTTTTCTGAGTGGCTGGCTTCCGCGCAGCCAGAAGAATATCTGAAACCCTTCGAGAGACATTGAACCGGTTTACTTCTACCTCTTCAGGAGCCAAGCGTGAAGGTGAAGCGATCTCAGGTTGGGATGGACCACCGGTCCCTGAGTCAAAAGGTTCATCTGCTGGGAAGTGGTCTCAGAGGAACTGCCAACATATTGTTGAGTAGTGGAAACCACAGCTGCCAAAGCCAGAAGGGAGCAATGAGTATCATCTTGTCCCCCTGGGATTCGAACTTGAGGAGTACCCTCTGAATTAGAGGAAGAGGTGGAAAGGCGTAAGGAAAGCATTTTGTCCACCGCAGCCTGAACGCATCCTGACAGAAAATGCCAGGCCCTGGATTTCTGGAGCAGAAGAGAAGCAGTTTCGCGTTGAGTGGGGATGCAAAAAGGTCCAGGTCTGGAGTTCCCCACTCTTTGAATAGTGACTGAACTATGGTTGAGTCGAGACCACTCGATGAGGATCTGTCTCTGTTCTGCTGAGGCAGTCTGCCAGTTCGTTTGTATTCCCGGTAGGTAGACCGCTTGAATTAGAGCCTTGTGCTCCAAGCACCATTCCCATACCTTCATCGCTTCCCTGCATAAGGGGTAAGAATGAGCACCACCCTGCTTGTTGATGTAATACATCACTGCTTTGTTGTCCGTTTGAAGGAGAATGTTCTTGTGACAGAGAATGTCCTTCAACGCTTGGACCGCATAAAGGACAGCTCTCATTTCTAGGACATTTATGTGAAGCTGGGACTCGACCCGAGTCCACGTACCTTGAGTGTGGAGAGCCTGATAGTGAGCTCCCCACCCCCTTAGGGACGCGTCTGTGGTAATGAAGATCTGATGATCCAGAGGAGCAAAGGGATACCCTTCCAGGAGATTGCTCTCTTGAGACCACCAGGTGAGTGACCTCTTTAAAGGTTCTGTCACTTTGATGGGATAGGACTGCGGGTGAGTGGTTGGGGACCACTGAGTACTGAGCATCCACTGAGTGGTTCTCATGTGCAGACATGCTAGGGGTACAGTGAACACCGAGGATGCCATGAGGCCTAGCATCCGTTGCATCGAGAGAGCTGGGACTGAGTTGTTTTCCCCGATGTGACGGGCCATTTGAAGGATATCATTCCTTCTGTCTTCTGGAAGAAAAGCCTTCTCACAGGAGGTGTCCAGAAGAGTCCCTATAAAAAGGAGCCTCTGGGAGGGCTGCAACTGCGATTTCTTGAGGTTCAGCAGAACTCCCATGGATGTAAGGAAGCGAGAGGTCATCTCTACAGCGTCCAGAGTTCCCTGCCTGGAAGGGCTTGCCCGAAGCCAATTGTCTAGATAAGGGAACACCTGTATTCTGACCTTCCTGAGGTGCACTGCGAGAACTGCACAACACTTTGTAAAAACCTGCGGCGCCAAGGATAGCCCAAAGGGCAGGACTCTGAACTGATAATGTTGTCCCAGAGCCACAAACCTCAGGAATTTGTGATGCCTCGGGTGAATAGAAATGTGCTGGTAAGCATCCTGCATGTCTAGGGAGGCTAGCCAGTCATGTTGATGAAGCAAAGATAACAAGGTTCCCAGAGAAATCATTTTGAATTTCTCCTTGGGGAGAAATTTGTTTAGCTTTCTGAGATCCAAAATGGGGCGCATGCCCCCAGACTTCTTTGGAACCAGAAAGTAATGGGAGTAGAACCCTGTGTTCTGTTGATACAGCAGCACTACTTCTACTGCCCCGTTGTTCAGAAGGCCCTGAATCTCAGCGGCTAGAAGGTCTGACTGAAGGGTTGACAGCTTGGGCGGGAGGACGATCCAGAGGGGTCTCCACAAGATTGAATGAATACCCCTCGTGAATTATCTGAAGAACCCATTTGTCTGAGGTTATGGACTTCCATTGGTTGTAGAAGTGCATCAGATGACCTCCCACCGGAGAGGAAAAGTCCACCTCAAGCAGCTGAGATGGGACTTGGGCCAGCAACTCATAAAGGGCTGGCGCTGGGCCCTGCGCTTTCTGTGTCTTCTTTTGAGGTTGGGCAGGTTGGCTTTATGGAATCCTCCTCTGCCTCTGCCTCGAAAGGACTGACGGTTATGAAACTGATGTTTATTGACACTCGAGAGGGGACAGGAGGGGTCGAGCCAACTAATGGCTGACCTAGTCTTTGTGTAGCTTCTAGAGCTTGTTCTACCTGAGGACCAAAAGTTATGCACCATCAAAGGGCAACTTATTACCTGTTGCTGCGCCACATTCAGGAAGCCCGGCGCGTGAGCCAGGAATGACGCGCAAGTACAAATACCAGCAGCCGACGAACAGGAAGCAGTGTCGAATGCATCCATAGCTGCTCTAACCTGCTGATTATTAGATTCGATACCTCTGGTAATGGTTTGAAGAAGCTCTGGCTTTGTATCTGATTCCGGTAGAGCTTCAACCATCTGCTTGATAGAGTGCCACAGGATATACTCACACTGTGAGAAATAGCCCTGGTAACTGGCAATACGCATACTTAGGGTAGAAGCAGCAAAGACACTCTTACCTAAGGTGTCTATCTTACGAGATTCTTTGTTAATAGGTCGAGCTGTAGTAGTTTGAGGAAGAACGACCTTATCATTCTCTGCCAGGACTACAATAGGATCCACAAAGGCTTGAGATGCCAAAAAGGGACGATCCTTGGGGGCTGAATATTTCCTATCTATGGATTTAGCAACCGAAGGGGTGAGAGCAGGATTATTCCATACCATTGAGACAGCGTCTCGATGGAAGGCGGAACTGGAGGAGTCAAATCCGTAGGGATCTCCGGGGTATGAAGGTATTGGAGTCTTAACAATTTCCCAGGATCAATGTCTGTAGTCTGGAGAGAAAGAGTGGAAATCAAATTTTTCAGCAGAGACTTAAAGGACAGGTCCTCGACCACAGGCTCTGTAGCAGTAATAGATCCTGCTTCCTCCACTTCATCACCCAGCCGAAGGTCTGGGTCAGGCTCAATGTCATCTCTTGACAGTCCAGGAGGGACTGTATGGACAGGAAAGGAATGAAAGTCAGAGGAAAGGGAAGAAGGAAAAGAGTGAAAGGAGGAGTCCTCAAAAGCGGAAGACGCCCTGAGAGCCCCCAGCGCCGTGGAGGCGCACGGCACCAAGAACGATGCCGAGGGACCACGTGTGCAGAGAATGGTGCTGAGGACTCACACTGCACCAAAAATGGCGCTGAGGACCCACATGGTGCCAAAAACAGTGCTGAGGACCCACACGGCGCCAAGGATGGCGCCGAGCGTGCCATCGACGCTGAGGGCGCCGAGCGTGCCATTGACACCGAGGGCACCGAAAACACCCCAAGACTCTGAAAAACAGGCTTTGAAGGAAGAAGAGCAGGAGATAAGGGCATCAGTGTGGCCCCCTGCGCCGTAGCCATGTGAGGGGGGGAAACACCTAAGCGCGGAGTCGACGGCACCAAAGAAGGTGCCACACAACCAGGGAAGTTCAACCACCCTACCTGGTCTCTCAAGAAGCCTGAAGGCCCCCAGTGACCGAGCCAGGAAACTGAACCAACCTCCGAGCCCATTGCTCCATAAGAGCTGCCCACTGATGAAACTGCTCATCTGAAGACCTACCTGCGGGCGGGGTAGGGCTCCGATGTCGAAGACGTTGGCCACCAGAAGCAGAGGTTGGTGACTCCAAAGGAGGAGACCGGCAACTAGCCCCAATAACCGAATGTCTACCCGCAGACATATCAGAGGGCGACCTCGAGTGATGACTTCTCTTTTTTGACCTGTGGACTGAAGAAGAGCTCTAGGCCGAACGGTGCCGAGAATGTGACCATTTATTTTTATGCTTCCACGGGGACCGCCCGTCCCCTCGGGCATTGGACTGACCATTCTCAGACCCCCCTTCCGGAGAAGGTGGCGGACTGGACCCAGCCCGACTGACTGAACAGCTTTCATACGAAGTCTCCCTACCATCACCTGACCTGCTCATGGTCGACTCCGTCAAAGTAGGCTGAGACTTCTCTTATTTTTAAAATAAGAATAAACTTAAGCGATACTTATCGAGATATTACTACAAAATAACAAAACTGAAAACTATGCTGCTAGTTTGAAGTTTGACTCCTGGCGGGCGAGTGACGTTGTCACTGAAGCGCACTCGACGGCGGGAAAAAAGGAACTGAGGCGGTTGGAGGGTCGACACCGAGATAGTCATTACTGCGCGAGCTGAGGCTCGCGGTGCCGTTCCTCGTGGCTCCATCTCTGGTGCCGACCCTCCAGCAAAAAGTTTGCTCCCGATGGGTCCTAGTGCCTCCGGCACAGATCCCAATAGTGTGAATGAGTGGTGGAGACTTATGTCCAGGAAGATCTAAGGCTACAGTCCGTCCTCAGGATGGGGTTCTGGAGCCTTTGCCCTTGCATAACCCTTACACTGTCTTGCTTGGTGCACAGCTAGAGCTGGAGTGTGACTCTGATACTGGTTCTTTGACTTCCTTGTCACCAGGTGTTCTATCTGATACTGATACTGATACTGATACTACTGCTGATACTAGATCTCTGGCGCAAAAGTGTGGGAGGGTAACAAGGGCCTCCAGTAAGATTAAATGAGAGTTGATAGTTTTTTTCCATGGCCTCTCACCTTTATAATGTGAAATTTGCATCTTTGAATACGAACAGTTTACAGTCTGAAAAGAAACGCCTTAGCACTTATGCTCAATTTTATCCTTCACGTTGGATTGTGTTTTTGTTTCAGGATGTTCATCTCCATTCCCCGGTTGATTTGGAAGCTGCCTGTACTAGCTGGTGCTGGGGAGATAGTTTTTGGTCCCAGGGAGATGAGACTTGTACGGGTGTGGGTTTTTATTTTTTTTCTAAAGTACAAGTACTACACTTATTAGAGATCCAACCTGGATGAGCCTTTTTTGCTGGATGTGTGTATGAATGGGATGGTGTTTCGTCTTATTAATACATCTGCACCCCAGCTGAAATCTGATAGGGTGGCCCTTTTCAGACATTTAAAATCCTTTCTGTTTATAGACCTTGTTGTTGTCTTAGCTGGAGATTTTAATTGTGGGTTGTCCCTCACTGATCGAGGTCTCAAAACTAGAAAACTTTTTTGTGATACCAGTTATTTGTTAGCTGTAGTGCTGGACTCTGGGCTGGTAGATGTGTTTTCAACTTTGTACGACACAGTTCCTCATACCTATTCTTGTGGACCTCGCACATCCCATATTGATTATTTGTTTGTTTCATCACATTTACAACTCCTTAGGGACAATGTCACAGATCTGGCTACCTCTGACCATAAGTTATTGACTGTGGTTTTGGGGAATCTCCCAGACCTGAGGAGAGGGCCCGGTTTATGGAAAATGAATTTGAGTTTACTGGACATTATCAAGATTTCCACTGGTTTTGGATATCTTTTAGAAGCACGTAAGTCACTGTGTTTTTTATATGATGACCCGAGTGAGTGGTGGGACGGGACGAAGAATGATATCAGGATATATTTTCAATGCCTAGGTAGGTTGAAGGGTAAGTATCATATGGATCATCAACGCTTCCTCCGTGATAGGCTGCGTTCTCTCTCTCTCTCTCTACAACAGTCCACTGGACGGTTGGGCCTTCATACGGAAATTTCTCAGACCAAGGCGGATCTGGCCCAAGTACAGTTTGACGCTATGAAACGTCTGGAATCTTGTCAACGGTTTAGCACAGTGGGTAAAAAGGGGGAAACGGTGCCTTTTGAGGTTGGTGCATCCTCTCGTGATGCTAAATAGATCACATATTTACTTTGGGAGGATGGTTCTAAATTGTTAGATTCAATGGCTTTTTTGTCAGAAATTCGAACTTTTGCCAGCACTGCTTTTGCCAGCTCTCGGCTGTCTTGTGCCAATATGACAGTTTGGCTGCGGACTTGCAATCTTAGCTTTCTCTCTTTGGATTGTCATGCTCCCTTGATGGCTCCCATCATGAAACTGGAGTTACTGGAGGCCATTTGGTCTTTGAAGACTGGGGTTTCACTTGGCTCTGATTGCCTACCGCATGAAATGTACAAATGTATTTTTGAGGTTTTGGGTGAGGAATTACTTCTTGTGTATAATAGTGCTTTGGACCTGGGATTTCTCCCTGAGAGTATGTATTTGGGTGTCCTGGTATTATTGTTTAAATCGGGAGAGAGAGGGGATCTCAAGAATTGGAGGCCTATAGTCCTTCTGAATTCTGATTTTAAAATTCTCACTAAAATTCTTGGCACACATCTGGCCAGAGTTATGGATTTCATTGTTCACCCTTCCCAGTATAGCGGGGTACCCTCCCATCGGATCCAGGTGGCACTTATGCTCCTCTGTGAGATTTTTGAGAAGAGCACATCTGGGGAAGTCATGGGTCATGTGGTTAGTTTGGACCAATCTAAAGTGTTCGATCGGGTGGAATACAACTATTTATGGGAAGTTTTTAGAGCTTACCGCTTACCCCCCTCCTTTATCTTTTGGATGCAGGCAAGTGGATCTCCTACCCAGTGTTAATGGGTGGTCCGGGACGGCAGTCCGAGTTACTAGAGGGGTGCGGCAAGGGTGTCCCTTGAGTCCGGTGCTCTATGTATTGACCCTTGACCCTCTTTTACATAAATTGAATTCAGACTCTAGTATCACGGGATTGTCGGTGGGGAGTGCTGACGCACCTATTGTTACGATTGCTTATGCCGATGATTTGGCACTAATTTTGTCCAATGACTGTTTGGCTCATGCTGCTCATAGGTTGTTGCAGGATTTTTCATGGATCACGGGTTCCACTATTAATTTCCCAAAAAGTTGTTGTTTACCTATTGGAGACCCTGTTAGTGATATCCCCAGGATTATGGGGATCCCCCAAAGCACTAGATACATGAGGATATTGGGTATTTATTTTGGTGGGCCCAACCCTAGATCTTATAATTGGGACTTGAAATTTTTAGACTCACAACAAAAAAGTGTCCTCCTGGAATAAATGGCATATGTCTAAGAAAAAAAGTGTGTTTATGATTAAGTCCTTTTTGTTGCCCATGTTTCTTTTTTTGAGTGCGCTCTTCCTCCCCCCCCCCCAGAACTAAGGAAACTCTGCTGTACAGCATTTTTTCCAGTGTTTGTGGGGCAGTCACCTAAATCCCATTAAAAGAGGGATCACTTACTTGCCAGTGGCCCAAGGTGGACTAACTATGATAAATCCTGTTTTGTTTCTTTATGTTGAATTTATTTACCATAACTCAGTCCCTCTTCTGCCGGAGGAGAAAGTTCTATAGGGACCATGGCTTATGGATGGTATAGGGCCTCTTTTTCAGACTTGGGAGATGCAGTTACCCATCCCTAAACAAAAGGGAATTTCGGCCTTACCACTGTATGTGGCAGATCCGGTCAGCAAATTGAAGTCCTGGCAGGTGGTCAACACACATCTACTTAACTTATGCCATAAAGGGATGTATAACATTTTGTTGGAGCAACATTTTTGATTGTACCATGGTATATGTCTCTTTTACCTAAGGATCAACAAGTTATCTCTGAAGTTTTGATTAGTACTAGATGTCCGGCTTATATGTGGGATTTTCTTTGGCTTTGCATGCATTTGAAATTGGGAGTAAAGGGAAATCTGTTTCATAAAGATGTCAAGGAATGGGTGTGCCCTAGAGTGGACACTTGTTTTGAGACCATCGAGACGATGCAGCATCTTTTTTTAGATTGGCCGTTTGCTGTATCTTTTTGGTGCTCTTTGCACAAAGTTTGGCCCTTAAATCCCTTTGGTGCGTTATCTTATCAGGCATTGTGTCAGAGGGGTTTTCCAGGCTGATGGAATGGATATGATGGTGTTACGATGCATTTGATTTAATTGAGCATAAAATTCCAGCTCTGGAAGGCCCGCTGTGGGCTTACGCTTCGCCAACAACTCAAAATGGTGGAACAGGTGATGTGTGCGGTTTTGCATGATATTCAGAGGTTGCAAGAGTCCGATAGACATATGGTTTCCTTTTCTTTATATAAATTGTGGTGGAGAAATGCATCTTGGTTGGATACTGGCTGATGGTATGCATTGGTGCTTGCAGATGGGATGCTGCTTCGTATGCTTGAGGCCCTGCTTATTATTTGCAGTTTTGCATAATCAATTACTACTGCTATTTTTATGTGGGGGGGAGTTGGGGGTTAATATGATGACATACTTATTTATGTTATTGCTTTTCTTTACTATGAGTTTGTATGATGTCATACTGGCTCATTTGTATTGTTTCTTATGATTTAAATACAAATTCCCCTACTCTTTTAGTGTGGGGGGGGGGGTGTTATATCCATGTGAATTATTTAGGTTTACAGTTACTGTATGCTGTAATACTTATTTATGTTTTTGATTTTCTTTCTTTATGATTTTGTCTGTCGTAATACATTTTTGCATATTTTGTTTTGAGTTTTGAATGTACATTCCCCTACTCTTTTTAGTAGGGTGCAGGGAGGGTGTTTGTTTAATATAATTTTCTTTATGTATGGGATTGCATGTATCATGTCATACTGCTTTATGATTTCACCTTATTCATAATTTTTTCTTATTGTTTATTGGTAACTATTCCGAAAGATCTTTGGGTCAAAGACTCATTTACAAAGGTTCCACGTCATACATTAAGGTACAGAGCAAACATTTGCTAACAGAAATGACAGTACAGTATAGTACATAATGAAGAATTACATAACATGGGCGTGTGAATGAGTGGTGGAGACTCGTCCAAGAAGATCAAGATTTACGGTAGGTACATAATTTTCATATCTTCCTGGACATAAGTCTCCACCACTCATTCACACTATTGGGAGAGTACCGAGCTAATAATCCCCCGAGGCAGACAAGGGTTGATCAGGAGGAGGCCTAGATCAGTATAATAATTGAGTCACATTTTAGCACAGCCACATAGTTGCAGAAAAGACTGTAACCAGCTGATAGTCAGGTAGTGAGATAGGAGAGATTTTGCACCAGAAACAGAGATAGTTATGGGCGCTAATAGAACAGCATTCTGCAGGACTATGTCAGAGGCAATCACATACATTAGAGTCTTGGAGGAGTTCCCTTAGTCTAGCTTTAAAAGGACCTAGCCTTGTTTCGTTGGCTATTTGGATAGGGAGAGAGTTAGTCCAATTAGGGGCTTGGTAGCTGAAAGTCCTTTGAAGTTGGGCATATGAGGGCGGGGTACCCATAGAAGTGGCTTGGGTGAATAATAGAGGAGAGAGAGGGAGGGGTGAGACCTAAGAGTATCTTCTTTGTCATTAGGCATGTATGATACTGGATTCTGCTATCTAGGTTTAGCCATTTTGAGGAGTTGTAGAGTGTACAGGTGTGGGTGAGGCGATCACAGCCTAGGATGAGATGGCAGGCTTTGTTGAGTACAAGGCAGAGTCTGTTTAGCGTGGAGTTGAGGGCAGCACTGTATATGGTAATACCATAGTCAAGGAGGGCGAGGACGGAGGAATTGATGGTGAGCCGTAGGGCTTCCCGGAGTGAGGCAATGTTTGTACCTATAAAGCACTCCTAATCTCGAGTTTAGGGCTGAGGCAAGGAGGAGAATGTGTTGTTTATAGTTGAGGGCCGGGTCTAGAGTGATCCCTAGGTATTTAAAGTTGCTAACTTGCTCGAGGGGGGTGTGGTTGACAGTGAGAAATGGGGGACAGAGGTTCTTGCGGGGGTTCTGCGGGTGGGAGAAGATCGTGACTTTTGTTTTCTTGTAGTTAATTGTTAGACGCTGGGTGGAGAACCAATGTTCTGCTTCATGGAAGCTATGTTGGAGTGTTTGGTGGCGTTTAAGTGGGTCGGAGTCGGAGGCGAACAGTACGGCATCATCCACATAGAGGAGCAGGTTTCCGGAGACAGCCGATTGGAGGGAGTTTAGGTATAGGCTGAAAGGTAGGGGGGGCCAAGAATCGACCCCTGTGGAACACCAGAGTGGACTGGGAGGCAAGGGGACAGGACAGTGCCTACCTTGACCTGTTGTGTTCTACCCGACAGGTGGCTGGTGAACCAGTTTAAAGTATCGTTGGAGAAGCCACTGGAGGCAAGAGTGTTTAGCAGTAGTGCGTGGTTGACAGTGTCAAAAGATTTAGAGAGGTCCACGAAGACAGCACCTGTGAGGTGGCCGCGATCCAAGGTGGAGTGGCCATGGGAGGTGAAAGCCAGGAGGGCAGTGGTGGTACTATGCCCCTTATGGAAGCCATGTTGTTGGTCGCAGAGAAGATTGTATTTTGTGAGGTGGTCAGTGATTTGGTCGGTGACGATGCACTCTTAAACTGCGATTGGGGGGAGATGGGATATAGAGACGGTGGTTGTTGTTGAAGAATTCAGTTCCCACTCTTAAAGATAGGTAATATTGGCCAGCTTCCAATGGGAGGGAAATTTCCCTTGACAAAGTGAGCGATTTGAGATATGAGGAGAGGGTAGAGGACTTCGGGAGAGTAAGATAAAGAAGTTCCAGGTCTAGGAAATCGCTGCTGTTAATTGAGTGGCTAAGGGCTTTGGCTAGGTAGGGTTTGGCATCCCGAGGGAGAAGCATAAAGGCAAAAGAGAGGAGCGAGGGAGGTGGAGTGCTGGGCGGAGGGTCGAGAAGAGTTAGGGAGAATGGTTGGATTTGTGGCGGGTTTAGGACTGAGGCTATGCTGAGGGGATCCATGGAGATGTTACCGCTATTTCTAATTGGTCTGGGGGGCTGGTCTGGGGTTTTACTGCAGAGTTCCTTAATATTATTCAAATTTATGCCCCATCACCCCAGGTGGATGTTAAGGGCGCTTTGTAATAGTCACGCTTTGGTGGTCTGAAGGGCCACGTGCATTTGTTGCGAATCTCCCTATAGCATTGCATGTCAGCTGGCCATTTGGATTCATTAGCAATATGCCAAAGGGAGTCGCACTGCTGCATTAGGCCCAGGAGGTAGTTGAGAACCAGGGGACCTGGTTGCCTTTGGACATTTTCGTGGTAAGGGGGGGGCGAATTTATCACAGACTCTATTGAATGTGTGGATGAATAGATCAAGTGCATGATCGGGGTCTGGGGTGTTTACGATTTTGTATGCTGTCAATACTGTTTTGTTCATATGTTCTTTTAAAATTATGAATAAAAAATTCCCCTACTATTTTAGTGGGGGTGGGGGTGGAGAGGTTTTTTCAATATTAAGATACGATTTGGGGTCTACATCCGTGTTAGAAAGTATATTAGGACATGTATGACTGTAATACATATTTGATTTTATTATGATTTGTACTTTTATTTTGTGTGAGACAACACTGTTTTGTATTGATTTGATTTTGCTGTTCTATTAAAAAATTCCTCTACTCTTTTGGTAGGGAGGGGGAAGGGGTAGGCTTACAGTATCTTAGTTATGTTTTGGGTTTACAGTATGCAGTAATATTCTTTAGTGTTTATGTTTTCTCCTTTTTTATGATTTTGTATGAAGAAATACTGATTTATTTGTTCTTTTAAGTTATGAATAAAAAATTCCCCTACTCTTTTTCGATAAGTGCCATGGGATCTTTAGCATCCACCTGAACTACCACTAATCCAGGCAGATGGGACCTCGGTTTAACGTCTCATCCAAAAGACAGCACCTCAGAAGTGCAGCACCCCCCTCATGCTGCACTACAGAGTCAGTATTGGGATATTTACCCAAGTGCCAGATGTGGGAACTGAACCCACAGCCCTCTGATCTCCCGGACTCAGAGGCGAGTGTGCTACGTACTGAGCCACTGACATAGAGCCATGGCCTGAGAAACAGAGACACTGATGATATGGGTGGAAAGACACCTACTTAGCCTCACTGTAGTACACTTGGCAGGGAATCTGAACACCAGAGCAGATTGGGGAAGCAGACAGTTGCTTCAACAGGGAGAGTGGCAGCTCAACACGGAAATATTCCAAATGCTCCAGAAAAAATGGAGACCATTCCAAATAGACCTCATGGCATCAGCAAAGAACACACAATTGCCAATATTCCTGTCCAGTTACAGAGAGGAGGGAGCAGCAGGGGTCGATGCAGTTTCAACACCCTGGAAATTTCAAAAAGCATATGTGTTCCCTCCAATATTCAATGATACAAGTATTACAGAAGATATGGGAGATGGCCAACATTGTTCTTCTGATTGCACTAGACTCGTAGAGCAGGACTTGGTATGCTCTCATCAAAAGAATGCTGATAGACAATCCAGTGACACTGACCCCATACCAGGACCTTCTGAGGCAGGGGCCATTTGGCACGAAGACCCATGCACCCTGAGACTAATGGCATGGTGGCTCAGAGGGTTAGACTGTTGAAATTAGGGGAATCTGGTAAGGTGGCCGATATAATGCTACAGGTCAGGAGGAACGCCACTAACAGAACTTATGGCAGACATTGGTTTATATTTTCATCATGGTGCAAGGCAAGGAAGCTAGAAGCCTCAGACTGCTCCATTATCCATATACTAGAGTTCCTGCAGGATGGGTTAGACAAAGGCTAACTTCAACATCCCTTCAGGTGCAGGAGCAATCCGAGGCGAGATGGAGGGACACCTACTAGGGGCACACCCTTTAGTCCAAACATTCTTGAACCCACTAACAACATCAAACATAGCCCAAGACCAACAACGGCTCCTTGGCACCTCAATCTGGTGCTGGACATCCCGACAAAAACTCCATTCGAACCATTGGATATGTTACCTTTACCGCTCTTCACCATGAAAACTGTGATTCTGGTGGCTGTTTCATTGGCCAAGAGGACCAGTGAAATCCAGGCCCTATCATGTAGGGAACCATTTATGACTTTTTTCCCAGATACAGTAGTCCTCCAAACAATACCCTCCTTTGTACCTAAGGTAGCCTCCACCTTCCATCTATCACAAGAGGTTTCTGTCCCAGCGTTCAGTCCAGGGGAAGAGGAGCCCCACAGGGATGCCCTTATCTGTCTGGACCTGGGACAGGCCCTTAAGTTCACATGAACAGCCAAATTCAGGCATTCAGACAGATTGTTCATTATCCCACAGGGGCCAAAACAAAGACTACAAGGCTCGAAAGCCACAATAGCACAGTGGTTGCGAGACACAATAACTAAAGCCTACAAAGCAGAGCGGGTGGACGTTCCTTCCTGGATTAAGGCTCACTCCATGAGGGTAGTGGCACTTGCTGGGTAAAATGCAATTCAGCATCCATAACTGAAATTTGTCTGGCAGCTACTTGGGCATTGCCCCATACCTTCACAAGATTTTTATTGATTAGATACTGGCCTAACCAGTTGGTCAGAATTTGGTAGCCAAGTCCTTCAGGCCACATTTAGTCTTCTTCCTCCTCCCACCCAATAGAAATACAATACTGCTGTACAATCACCCATGTGTTGAGACTCTGAGTGCTGTAAAAAGGTGCTATAGATAATGGAAGTTTACTCATCTAGTAAAAGTGATTATAGGAGCACCTTTTTACAGCACTCCACATCCTACCCTTTGAGGAGGAAAGGATGATTGTGTGAATTTATTACGGTATTATGACATGATTAGTGGTGGGATATTTGTGATGTTCACAACATTACATACATGTAACATACAAGGTGGTTACTTATGTTTAAAAAAATGGATATAGTCCACTACTTAGTAGCTAGACTTCATTAAAAATGTCATCAGTGAGACAATGTCATGCTTTACTTCTCCGCAGCATCCCAGTTGGGGCTGTAAGGGTTGTTATTTCTGATAACATGTCATTTTCAGGACCATTCTAAGCTATGGAAGATTTCATACTGAGGATTCTGGGAGCAAAGAGGGAGGAGACAGATCAGATTTCGAATCCAAAAAATTGTTTGTGCATCAGCCTATGAGGAGAAGCCTAAGAAACCCAAGTGTTGCGACTCGGAGTGCTGTAAAAAGGTGCTCCTATAATCACCTTTACCAGGTGAGTAAACTTCCATTATGACCATGGGGTAAAAGAAAAAGTTTTGACCCCGGGTGAAAAGGTCTTGTTACTATTACCCACTACAGAAAACAAACTGTTAATAAAGTGGCAGACACCTTATAAAGTGGCTAAACGTACTGGTACAGTTATTTATGAGATTGAGACTCCTGATAGGAACAACCCTACCAAGATATACCATGCTAACCTCCTGAAGAAATGAGATGAAAAAAACACCAAAGATTGCTTTGTTAATCTTACCAGAAACTACTAAAGAAAATAAGCAATATAGCATATGACAGACTAGAACAAACTGTAACTGCTGATGCTGTAAAGGTGAATATTTCCTTACCTGCAGAACAAAGCAAAGAAATTCATAACTTGGTAAAGGCATTTCAAAGTACTTTTACCATAGTTCCAGACCGAGCAAAAGGGGTCGAGCACATGGCAGTGAAAGAGAACACTCACCTCTCAGACAAGACATATAGAGTGTGATGCTTGGCCAGCTGGTTATGATTGTTCTATGATATTTGTAATATAAAAATGTAGTGTGTGATTGCCTCACATAAGACCAGCTGGGCTATGGGTGCTCCCCCCTCCAGGTTTCAGAGAAGCTGCAGGATATAGTGACCTGAAACCAGGAGGTAATTAAAAGACTAGAGAGACTTAATTAAGGGTCTCCTGCTTTTCTCTCTTAATTAAAACTGACCCAGCTGCCAGGATATAGGGCTCGTAAACTTTTATGATGTCTTAGAGGAAAAACATGTCATGACACCATGGTGTGAAAAGTTGTAAAATTTTTGACCTGCTTTGAGAACAGGAAACCACACAAGATCAAAGGAATGGCTTGATCACAGACTTGTAATTTGTGAAATGAGTTTTTGCTGATGTCACCTTATTTAATATACCTCCTGATAGGACATCCTGTTTGTATATTTTTTATATTCTAAAAGGAGGAGCTAGATGACATCATAGAAGGGGTGTGTGAGAGAGACACAGTTTAACCAGGACTTGTGTCTGATCTTAATGACATTTTCTTTTTAGGCTCTTAGGAAACAAGATCTAACTTAAGCACTGTAAAGAGGTAATACATTAGATAGAAAACATCTAATTGTATTGGGGTAGGAGTTCATGTTTTGTACTTTATCCTTGTTCTTTTAAGTGATTGTATGCTTTTTGATATAGTGTTCTGTGGTTACATTTTACATATTTTTATCCATTTTAGTAAAAATATTATTTTGAAAGACTGCCTGGGTGTGTCTTCAAAGTTCTATTTGCATATGACCTATAGAGGGTTAAGACTGACAAAAACTATTCGTAAGCTTGATGGTGTTACTAAACTGGGAAAAGGTAACAATAGACCTAAGGTCTTTTACAGAGTTTTAAGGGTTCATTTTGGATACCTGGTTAGGTGCCCTTAGGCGAAAGATGTCTGGCATCCTCCCGAAGAGCAGATTATCTGAGCCTGTACATTTGGGTATGCTAGCATAAGGTTCACAGTTTGACTCCCCCCAGAACTTGAGACTAAAGGTGATTCGGACCCACAAGCAGACAGGAGGGTTACCCTGTCTGTTACCTGTTCACAATACTGTGCTCAGAGGGTGGCACTGTGGGAGCAGAGGGCCTGACCTCCTGAGTGTATTTGTGACACAGAGTACCAGAGCAGTTAAGAGCAGATGTGGTTAAGGAAATACAAAAATTGAAATAATTGGGTATCATTGAAGAATCAAGAAGTGCTTGGTCATCACCAATGGTGGCCATAAATAAAGAAGAAAGGGGTGTACAGATCTGCTTTGATTTTAGAAAACTTAAATCAAGTGTCCATATTTGACAGCTATGCTATACGCAGGATAGGTGATTTGTTGGACAGACTGGGAAGTGCCAAGTACATTAGTACCCTCGATCTAACTCAAATTCCCCTAGCTGATTCCAGAGACAAAACTGCATTTTCCACTCCAGCTGGCTTCTGCCAGTTCACTCCCATGCTGTTTGGTTTACGTGGCACACCCACTACATTCCAGCAGTACATGGATATACAGTAGTGTATAGTAGAGCACTGTTCTGTATAGAATTCCACCCCTTTTAAAATGCTGTTGTATCACAGATTAAATGTCAAGGAACATGATTGCACTCTTCTGTGGTACAATAGCAGTCTGAAACCTCTAGAGACTGCACAAGTCAGTTTCATTCTGAAAGCGAAAGAAGCACAGTGCGTACATTTCACATAACACCGTACACTATAAAAATATACGATGTGCAACTTTATGCACAACCAGTGTGTTCTGCCACTTTGGGGTTCTGATTCCCACAGACTTCTTGAGCTTCACTCTCAAGGTCAGAGGTAATCAGAACCGCTCTGTGGCAGAACACACTGGTTGCGCACAGTTGCCCGTCCAGTATTCTCTATATAATTCTAGTCCCTCACACTGGTTATTGTGCTGCTTACCTGAATGATGTTGTGATATACAGTCCAGGCTGGAAATGCCACCTAGAACACCTATGAGCAGTTATCCAATCTATCAAAAATGCAGGCCTGATCATTAATCCTACCAAGTGTGCATTGTGCATGCAGAAAACCAGATAGAAAAATTACATACTTACTGTAATTGTAGATCTTTCAGAGTATCTTCGCCATTCATAACTGGTGGGTCTCAGCCGGTGGTACCAGACCCTCATGAGTGCTTTAGATTTAAGAAATGTTTGGGCTGGAAGAGCCGACACTGGGGACGATACTGCCCACGAGGCCAACATGTTACGTGGCACTCGCAGACTGGCTAGTAAGTGATGCAGACTCCCCCCCTCCAGCCCTTAGTTCTGCTCGCTGGAGAGGAGAAGAAAGCAAAGAGAAAGAATGTGAAGTAAGGAGGGCAAAAAGCCAAAGGGACAGAATAAAGAAAGGAAGAGAAGAAAGGAATAAAAATCGAAAGGAGAGCAGAAAATAAGATAGAGAGAGAGAGGATATTGCTGGAGGGTTTGGGTTAGGGAGAGGGACCAGAACCTCTGGGGAACCCAGGGGACACACCAAGAAAGGAAGGAGGAAGGAGAGAAGGAAGGGAGAGAGACAGGGGGGCATCTGGCTCTCCTCAACTTGTGGCAGGAAGAGAAAGAAATCCACAAGCACAGGAGTGCAGCATAGACTGCAAGATAGTCTGCAGGGAACAGGGCAGACAAGAGAGGCTAAGCAGTAAGAAATTGTTGCTACTTGCATTCCAGAGAGAGTCTGTTGTCCCCCAGATACATTTTTTTTTACATAAAGACTTGGCATTAGAAGAGAAAAAGCTGAGAGGTGCTGAAATGGCTAGAGAGTCCAACTTGAGGACAACAACTGACATTGCTTTGAGAGAGGTAGCCTCGCAGATGCTCCAGACGTGAAGTGCCATGTGTGGGATTACTACTGGAATAGAGTGTTCTGCAGGTGGCAGCATGAAGTCAGAGAAAAATAAGGGGCTGTGTTCCTCTTTGTCTTCCAGTCTAAGAGGGAAAAGTCCAAAGCCTCCCTCCTGAGGCAATAGAGCAACTCCTCACTTTGCTTTTCCCACCCTTCTTCTCTTTTTTTTTCTTTCAAAGAAAGGAAGAGGAAAGGGGAGTTGGAAAGTCTTCTGAACCTCCTCAGGAAAACCGAAGTCTTCCCAAAGTGGGAGAAAACAAGGTGGTCCCAGGGGTTGAATTGGACCCAAAGGCAAAGGGCATAATAATAACCCCTAATAGTGAGAGAGAGAGAGAGAGAGAGAGGCGCGCAGGTATAGCCCTGAAAAAATGGACTGATGCTGTTCCCAGAGTTTACTTCATTCTCCACACCCCTAGGGTTTGCCAAAGGAAATATGCCCTGTGAAGGGCCAGAAAGAAAGAGGGAGGTGGTATACCACAGAAGCCTGGTCCCGAGGGGATGGAGGGAGGGTAGCAGTTATGAATTGGGAAGATACTCAGGAAGATCTACAATTACAGTGAGTATGTCATTTTTCTGTCTTACCTGAGTCAATCGTCACCATTTATAACTAGTGGGTCAGAGTACCAAGCCACCATTTCGGTGGTGCCTGGAAAACCCTGAGGGAAAAAATTCCTCAGCATCCTGTGGGGGAAGAGCACATGGAAGCAGGGGCCCCTTACAGATTTGGCCAGACCTGCAACTGATCAGGTGTAGGTGGATGCTCCCGTTGTCTGGGAGGGTGCCCCGATTACTCGCACCTCATTCTGCGGGGGAGAAAAAATGAGCCCCCTGGAAAGGTGAGGCAATCACCCTACACCAGGCCAAGGATGACAACTGAGAGAGATGAAGCCATGCTGTCCACCTAATGCGGATTGTTGTTCCCACCAACTTGGAGGCCACCGCGTTGGTGTTATACGATGCTTTCGCCTGGTGTCTCGATAGCTCTAGGTCCCTTGTGCAAAGCACAATGGCTGTCGGGTTGTCTTGTTATCAGGTAGGGATGTAAGGATCTGCCCCAGCATTACCCACAGTTGCCTGGCATAGGCTACCTGGTGCATTTGATGCACCGATATGCACATGCCAAGTCATGCCATCGAGAAGACCCTTCTACCACAATGGTCAAACTCAACTGAGTTGGACTCTGGGGGGGGCGACAATACCCATGGGCATATCCAGCAACTCCAACCATGAAGAGGGATGGGGCATTGCTCCTGGAGACCCAGGGGGTGCACAATACCTGTGCTGGCAGTCTCTCAGAGCTAGGGAGGAGGAAGAGGGGTGCTGCCAGGCACTGTGCAACTCCTCTATAAAGGGTTGAAGACATGGAGGTATCATGACAGATAAGGAGCTGTATTCCCTCAAGAATGACAGCATAGCATGCACAGGATTGTGTCCAAAAGTTTCGGGAAGATGCAGCTCCTCCAGTATCTACAAGAGGAATCGCTGATATGAAACGAAATCAGCATCTGAGGAGATGTGACTAGAAGTATCCTCTCCCTCAGTGGAGGAAGCTGAAGAGGAGCTGGATTCAGGGATAGGTGCAGCTTGGGGCGGAGGTCTAAATATGACCTCATCAATGGCCCTGAGGTAGGTGAGGAATGAAAGCACCTTAGCCTGACTTGTTTCCAGGTCATGGAGCCCCTAGGGCCAGAGAAACCCATGAGAGGGGGGGTGGTGGAGGCAGAGGAGAAGAGGGGAGAGAGAATTCCTGAGGAGCAGAAGACCCTCTGCCAGGACTGCGGGAATGAGCAGGGCAAGCCTCTCAAGGAAGGGAACCAAATGGCCTGTACATCTGCGGATGCCCAACTGGGGTGGGGCGAGGGGGAACCGACAGGTGAGGAGACCAGAGTTGTTCTGGTCCCCAAGGGTGTCCGCTATCACGACCAATCATGGGCACCTGCTGGTCAGGAGGGTAAAAAGGAGCGGGTCAGTGCTCTGACTCTGCCCAGAGCCTCCAGCCACTTTAAGGCAGTCAAGGGTGCCCACCATGACCCCAAGACCCCACCCTTCCAGGTCGAGACCCATCCCTCAAGAGAGACCCTTGCAAAGCTATGGTCAGAAGGGAGAGAGAATCTGTCACAAATGTCAGTACCAGAATCCCCCTTAGCACTGACCCCGGTGCCGCCAGCTGAACTGGAGTCAGCCCTGACACCCAGGATGGCTGCGGCACCATGGCCGGTGCAGCCCCCAAGTCCAGCACTAGACATGGCTCCACCTTGCAAGCCGGTGCTGGGGTCAGCACTGGAGGAGCCCCTGGCACCGCAAATGGCACCAGGAGACTCAGAGGAGGCAACACTGGAGATGGCGCTGAGCTAGAGTCAACCTCAACAAAGGTCTCGAACTGGGTCTAGGAGAATCCCCGAGCCCTGAAGAACTAGCCCACCATTCAAGATCATGATGATCCTCATCTGAGGAGGATGAGATCAGGGAGATCTCCAATGAGGTGACCCCACAGACTCTCCCTCTCCCAACACCGCGAGTCGTGTCAGAAGGGGACCCAGTGGTACTGGCGGTGCCGTCTTGCTCATCGACACTGGGAATGGCATTAGGAGTCAAGATGTTGCCAGTCAGCACCACTGAGGGACACACCAGAGCAGACCAAGGCCCAGATATTCAAACTGCACCCAAAAGGTGCAGAACAGCAGGAGCAAGCACAAGTCCACTGCACCCATGCGCAAGAAGCACGATATTCAAAAACTGCACAGGCCACAATGCGCCTACGGCAGAGGACTGAATATCACACCACCTGCACCATAGCGCAACAAGGGATGCTCAGTAGAGCAGTCCAGCTGTGCCATAGCGCAACCAGGGATGCCCCCTGGAGCAGGGCAGCAATGCAACAGCACAACCAGGGATGCAGGGGCCCACCACCCATGCCACAGATGGGCAGAGGAGCACACAGCAGAGCAGACATCATCCCCCACACCCCATGCACTGCACAACCGGGGGAGAGCTGGAATAACCACTGGCCCATGGATACCAGCAACCAACCCACAGCCGGGCCATGGTGCCCCAGCACACCCCCTGGCAAGCTGTGACTGGCATACAAGGAGGGCCAACCACCCCATGGCACACCATCCCACCAATTGCGCTATGGCACACCATCCCACCAATGCAGAGCACACCCTGCACCACGATCACCATACACCCTTCCCAGGAGTAGCGCCCAACAGTGCAGGACACCCTATGCATGTCACCACCCCCACTGTGACAATGCAACCCAGTGCACCACGGAGCCATGCAAGGTAGCCCCACCATGTGCACCCTGCTGCGGGTGGCAGAAGACAGCTATGCAACAACAGCCTACACAGTGCCACCCTGCACGTCCCCCCTGAGGTACAGCTGAGAGACCAACCATGCATCGCCACATGAGGTACCCCACATGCAACAGGGCATAACCTGGACCCCACCACCAGCGGTACAGCACCCTGCACACCCTCCCAAGGACACATCCCATCCCAGCACTGGCCACAACAGCCAGCACAGACATGCACACTGTTGCATGGAAGCATGCACCACACAGGATGTAACACAGTGCATGGACAAACACCCACCCATACCCAAGGGCACACCAACACAGGGACACAGTAGCGGGTCAACCAAGCCACTGGCGTGTGGCCACGGCTGACTTGTACACATGGCCAGCACCCCTACATTGCACAGGTGCGGCAGCCACCCTGCGCAGGCACCATGAAGCTGTATGCCACCAGCATGCTGCTGGAGCACAAGTGACAGACACTGGAGCACATCCCCTGCAACAGACACAAGCGACAGCATGGAGGGAGGACAACAACAGCGGAGGCCACAGTGCCACCGGAGGCAGACGTGCACCATACTGGTGATGGAAGGCAACCTGGCATTGTGCTGGGTAGAGCTGCTATCCAGCATGGACAGCCACCACTGACATGCCAGCAGACTGCGCATATCACAGACATGCAAGGGTGTCAGCTGCACAGGCCATGGACGGTTTGACAGGGGTGCCATGCACCGTGAACCACTGCTCACAGGCATCCAGTGCACAGAGTACAACACACAAACCACAGACAGTGACTGATCCCCCTGCCCACACCATAGGCGGTTCATCTCTGCACACACACACACACGCCCATGCGTGCACCACCCCTGACGCCATGCACACCACTGCAGCTGTGCACCTGTAGCCCGCTGCAAATCAGAGACCACCACAGTTGTCATAACAAAATGCATGTATTCAAAAGAGGTAACAAACAACTATGTACAAGTATTTACAAGAGGGGGGAAGGGCCACATACCAGGTGGGGGTGGGCAAGGGGCAGGGGGTGAACATATGGGAGAAGGAAGAAGGGGTGTGAGGGTGAGTCCAGGGGGGGAAGGTGTTATTAGGGGCATGGAGTGCTCATCGTGTGCCCCGGTCCTCCTCAACGTGGTGCCTATGTCATCTCCTCCTCCTCCTCCTCCTCCTCCCCCCATGGTGGTTCATCCTCTGCAATAGCTCCAGGGTCGCCCTTGCCACCTGGAGCAGCTCCTGCACACCTTGCTCCAGCGTCTGGAGTCGCCGTCCACCTAGGACGAGGGAGCAGAGTCAATAAGTGTGACTGCCAAGCCCCATGAAGCCCACCCATTGTGCATGGCATACAGCCATGTGCCACACCCCTGTGATGGTGTGCGACCACCCACAGTGACCGTGTCCACAAGACCTGCCTACCCAGGCAGCCACAGCCATGTGGACCACTGCACACACCCACCACCCATGTCCTGCACAGCACCACCGTGGCCGTACAGTGACTTGGCTATGCGGTGTGATGGCAGTGGCACAGCCATGTGCCTGGTGCACGCATGGACCAACACTGATGCACTCCCAGACATGCAGTGCCACTGGACAGTGCTGACTGTAACAAGTTGCGTGCACAGCAGTGGTGTCAATGGATGGTGGCCATGCCCCGCTGCCCGCCCAGTTATACAGCATGCAATAGTAATCATGGATGTAAGGCACTCACCATCATCAGGCTGGTCCACACGCTGCTGCAGACCTTCAGCCCTCCTGTCCTACTGGTCCTCCAGGTGGTGCCTCCGCTCCCTCGCCTGGTGCGTTCTTCTGGGCCTAAGGTGCAAACATGGAGAGAGGAACATCAGTACAATCCCGTAGCAAAGTCCCCCCGCCCCATGTGTGTGTGTGTGCAATCCCACACAGGCATACCCATCCACCCCACACCCTGATGCCACCACCATGGCCAACACTGGACACACCCCCATGTGCCGGACACATGTAACAGTGATACCCGTATGGATGATAACAGTGTATGGATGGGGCACCTACCTGGCCGTGGCACCGTGCTCCTCCTGGCACGTGCCCACAGGCAGGCAAGCAGGTCCGGGTCCCTGCGCCAAGGTCCCCGTAACAGTGGTGACACTGCTCCACCGTGCGCCCCATACCAGTGGCCTCCTCAAGAGCATCGGTCACCTCCTGCCACATTGCACTCCTGGCCTTGTCCAGGGGTGCATCACCATACAGATCCCCAGCATGGAGCTCTACAATTGCCACCAGGTTGGCAAGCTCCACCTGGCTACACATCACTGCCTTTCTCCGAGCCATCTCAGCAAAGTGGTAGAGTCAAAATGGCGCTCGGCAGCACGGTCCTGCCACGTGCAGATGCTGCAGCAGTACAGCGTTGCCATTCCCTATCGTGCTGTCACCGAACAGCGTGATAGTGGTGCACCCATGCCTGACGCATGGCACCTAGGGGGCAAAGGTCGGGCACAAGGTCAAGGGTCTCTTGCGCACAGACAGTCACAGCACGATTGGAACACAATGCATGTAGTGCAATTGGGTGCCTGCGTGCCACCTCCTGTAGCAGCCTACAGTGCTGTTGCCCCAGTGCACCTACGATGCCCCAGTGCCACAGTGCCACAGTACCATGTATGTGAACAGCGCAGTAGTGTCACTGGCACAATGGTGGCCGTGCCCTGCATTGCCTCCCGTGCACAGCACATCAGCAGCACAGCAGGTGCCTGCGTCATCAACCCGGGCATGTGCAGTTAGGTGTGTACTGCGCATGTCACAGAACTGCACCCTTGGCTCAGCACATTCAACACAATTGCGCAAAGCGCAACAGCACGATATTCAGCCGGCATATTCAAATCAGCTAATCAGCCATTCAATGGCGCAGTCACTGCATTTGCATCCACTTAAAAATGTGCCTCGCCTCATTTGCATGCATTGTGCTATAAAAATGCGACATTAGGCTGCACTGGCCATAGTCGGTTACTGCAGTCTATTGCAGTGAGTTGCATGCTGTTTGGGAGTGTGGACTGTGGTGTTTGGGACATGCATGGGACTACACAGTCACAGGTAACATCTGTCATTCTCACAGGAGGAAACATGACCGATCGTGAGGTGGAGGAAGAGGAACAGAGACGTGGGAGGAAGAGGAGGCCGAACTTCACAAAGGCAGAAAACAGATGCCCTGTTTGAGGCCTACCTCGACCAGGAGCCATTGCTCAGCGGATGCCAGAGAACACCACAGGCCCATTTTGCTGCATGGGAAGAGGTGGCGCGTGCTGTCAACCTGCATGGCAGCCACCAGTGCTCTGTAAAGGAGTGCAAAAAGAAGATGGGCGTGGACAGGCAGAGAATTAAGGAGAAGGTGGCTGCCATCAGGGCAGCATGGTCTGCGACCGGTGGGGGACAGCTGGAGGTGCAACGCCTGATCCCACAAGAAGAGCGGGTTGCTGGCAGCATGCACCGTTGTGCCATCGAGGGTGTTCCAGGTGGTGGATTCCAGACGGGTGGTAGCCCGTCACTGCATGGTAGGTCCTGCTCTGTCAATGGGGGGGGCAGGGTAGGTCACATACATTAATGCTACTGTTTTTCCCTTACAGCTCCTGAGCTTCTACATGGGTCAGCGGTGGTGGGCTTCTCCACTGAGGGCAGTAGCATGGAGATGGAGGAGGGCCCGTCCACCTCCACAGGCATACAGTGGGCCCGTCTGGACGTCCGGACTAATGTTGGTGGAGCAGGTGCAGAGGAGCCCTGCCCATGTCCCAACGTGCCAGCGTCCATGGATGCCAGCATGCTGAGACTTGGGCTGGTGCCGGATCCATCACTGATGATGATGGAGCTAACGTCATGGGCAGTGAGACGTGTCGGCCACAGGATGGCCACACAGCAGGTGACATTGCGGGCATGACTGTGGGTGGTGCCACCGTGGAGGCCTGCATGACATCACAGTCCCAGCCTGTGTCTGTCTGCACCAGTGGGGCAGCACTGGTGTGTGTCCAGGACAGTGGAGCTGTTGCAGCCACTGCAGCAGCACCATTAAGCCCTGGAGAGCGGCAGCTGGAGGGGCAATATCAGCAGTCGGCCAATGGCCATGGGGGTACAGTGTCAGGGGGCGGTGTCAGTGCACCTCCTGTGGACATGCCCAGGCCTGGCCCTGGTGTGCAGTGCCCACCCTCAAGGGGTGATGACCATCAGGGCCGCGAACACCATGAGGGACAGCATGCCAATCAGGCAGATGACCTCTTAGATGAGCACACCCGCATACTCCAAGCATCAGTCAATCAGCAGATGCGGCTTGTGATGGCTGTGGATGCACTCAGTGCAGCTCTGCACCAGGCAGAGGAGCAGCGCAGCAGAGACACTGCTCTGCTCCCGGCAGGGATGGACCGGTTGCGGGAGGATGTGACCGCTGCCATTGACAGGCAAACACAGGCATTCACAGCTGTCATGGCCACAATGGGCACACAGTTATTTGCCCATGTGTCGCAGACACCGTGCAGTACAATGTCCACCCCCCCATTCCCAGCGTCGTGTGACACCCTCCTTGTCGACACCAGGTGCAGCTGTGGGCATCCCGAGCACGCCTGGCGCAGGCATGTTAGTGTGCAGCAGACCCTGCGTGAGCACGGTCGCTTTCACGCAGTGGAACCCCTGGGGGACCGTCGGTGCCATCCCATGAGGCCATTGGTCAGCCTGTCACTGCTGGTGGGTCTCGGTGGGGCTGCCCGCGCATCTGTGGTGGCCATGGCACTGTGGCGCATGACTGACCTGTCTCCCAGCATGGCTACTGCCTGATGCTGCCCTGTGTGGATTGTGTTGTTTAGTGTGCAATGCTCGGGTGGGGTACCCGGCCCTGCATGCACACACACGTTCCATCTGCACACCCTCCCAGCTGCTGTCCACTGTGGCATGTGCATGATGATGCCTGTGTTGCGCTGTCCACCACTGTGAAATGGTGCCCAGCGTCTGACACACGCACAATGACAGGCAGTGGGCGTTGTGGTCTGTGGACGTGTGTGTGGCTAGGTGTGGCGGTCTGGGTCGGCGAGCCTCCTACCCTTTGTGCATGTCTTATGAGGTGTGTGTGTATGACCGCGTGCCATGTTAGACCTCACCCATCCCTGATGTTGTGTGCGGTTCCATGCTCAGCCACTTCCCTTGACAGCTTGCACCCCTGGTGTTTGTCCATGCATGTTTGTGGGTTGTGCCTTTGCCACTGGTGGTTGCACATGGCTCCATGACTTACCTGGGTTGGCTGAAGTGCTCCTTTGTGATGGTGTCCCAGTGCAGCTGTGCCAGCTGGATCAGTCGGGCGTCCCATTGCCCAAGGGGGGGCTGCCCATCACCATCTTCACCAGCGTCCTCATCATCCCCATCGCTGTCCCTCTCTTTGACCTGTACGGCTATCCCACAGTCGTTGGCCATGTTGTGCAGGATGCAACAGGCCAGGAATAGCCTGCAGGCCTTTGAGGGGCTGTACTGTAGGGCACCGCCAGACATGTCCAGGCAATGGAAACGTGCCTTCAGCATCCCGAACACCCACTCGATGATATTGCATGTGGTGGCATGTGCCTCACTATAGCGTTGCTGTGGTGGGGCCGCTGGTATGGTGTGAGCAGCCAGGGACGGAGTGGATATCCACTGTCACCTGTGTGTAGAGGGTAGAGGTTAGTTTGGTGATCAGCGTCGCCCTGCCTTGGGCCATCTAGGACAATACCCATGTCACTTCTGACTATGCCCCTCCCAAGCTCTATGTTTTTCTGCATGGTTTGCATACTCACCCACTAAGTGGCCAGTGGGGATGTTCCCACTCTTGAATCTGTGGCACAGTGCTGACTGGTGCCAGATGAAGGCATCATGTGCTCCCCCAAGGTGCGTGGCACAGACATTGATTATATGCCCGCTGGCATCGCACACCACCTGGCAGTTGATGCTTGCATAGCCCTTCCAATTGATATATGCGGCCCCTTCAGGGCCAGATGGTGTGTGGATGGCCACATGGGTGCAGTCTATTGCCTCTAGCATGCCAGGCATATGTGCTACCACGTGGAACTCCTGTATGTTTGCTGTGCGCTCCGCTGGTGTGCTGGGGAAATGGATGTACTCCGCAGCATGTGGCAGCAGTGCGCTGAGGAATTGGGTGAGGTGGCATGACACAGCCAACTGGCTTATGCCTGTGGTGTCCCCTGTTGGTCTCTGGAAGGTACCCGTGATGAGCAGGCACATGCAAGCTGTCACTTTTGTCTCCACTGACAGAGCATGGCTCTGTCGTGTGGCTGCCTGCATCACATCACTGCACAGCTCACAGAGCCACCTCAGAATTGCCCAGTTCAGGTGGTACCGGTCCACGGTCTCGGCCAGCCATGTACAGCTCGAGAGAAGCTGGTGCGAACCGGGAGTACTGCCTGTTGGGGCAGGGCACCCGACGGGCCCTTCCACAGCCGCCGCCCCTGCTGCCTGCCTTCACCCACCTCATAACTGCCTCCATCTGGATGGTGGCACTGGCCATGTCCCTGGCTTGTGTTCCCCTCCCAGCAGCTGTTTCTGCCTTCCCCCCGCTGTCCTGGCTGCTACTTCAACTGCACTGGGAACACCTTCCTCTGGTGGCCTCAGTGCTGTGTGGCACTTCCCCCTTCTGCACTGTGGCTGTGGCTGTGGCTGTGGCTCCCCACACCTTCCCAGTGCCTGTGGGTTCCAGGTGCCCTTACTCTGTCCTGCCCTGTGTGTCTGTGTTGCCTGTGTGGCTGGCTATAGTTCAGCAACATGTGCCTTCCCTGTAGTGTTCTTGCACCTCTCTCTTGTTCCTTTTTATTTTGGCTCATTTCCGCTATCACGCAACTTCCGCTTGCACTCCTATTGCGCCTGGCGCATGTTGTTGAATATCGCACTGCGCCATTTATGCATGGTTCCTCCCCTTCAGTTGTGCATGCATTCATTATCATTGCGCTCTTGTGCAGTGTGATTTGTGGGATGCATCTGCCTCCCGCTGAATATCGCAGAATGGCACATTTTCGGACTTGCGCTGGAGCAACCCTATTGTGCATGGCGCAGCCTTTTGAATATCTGGGCCCAAGTGTTTAGCCGAGACCTCGACATCGGGTGCATCTGAACCCCCAAAGGGGTACTGGACTGTGAGGTGTGTTCTGCCAACCCCCTGGAGGGGGCCGACTGTCCACCTGACCCCTCATGCTGGCAGCTGGTCTCAGTGAGACTAGAAATGTAGGCCTGCTCTCCTTCAGTACATACAGTATCGGAAAGAGGCTTGGGAGAAGGGCCCAGGGATCTGACCTTGGTGTCCCTGGTGTGATGCTGTCCTCTAAAAGTTGGGGGGTCCTGTCCCAACTTCACCATGTGGATGCAGAGGGTACAAAAATCCATGGAGAAACAGGTGTTGCATGAATCCATATCATGTTGGGGATCCAGGCAGGAGAAGCAGCGGTCGTGCCAGTCGGTGACAGTCATCGGCTTGCCACAGGGGCACTGGAGGCATATTAGGCAATGCCCACCTTAGAAGATTTTGAGGACCCCAGGCTGGACATGACCACGACAGAAAACAAAACAACAGAAAAAAGCGCTTGATGAAGCACTAGTGGGGAAAGTGGAAAACAACAAAGATGAACTACTAGTGAACTACAGCGCCGAGCAAAGGTTGGTGGCGAGCAGTCTGAAGAAAAAGGCTGTGACACAGTTAGTAAAGCTGTGATCCTCATGAGGCATGCTCAATGACAGGAAAAACAGAACTGAGGGCTGGAGGGAGTCAACGTTGGTTACTGGCCAGTTTGTGAGTGCCACGTAACAAGTCAGCCTCGCAGGCAGTGCTGTGCCTGACGTCGGCTCCTCCAGCCCAAAAATGTCTTAAAGCTAAAGCTCCCACCAAGGTCTGGTGCCTTCAACTGAGACCCACCAGTTATGAATGGTGAAGATTGGCTCAGGTAAGATATTTTGGTTACATTTTGGGAAATGGAGAAGTAAAACCAGAGATTTCCAAGACACAAACTGTAGCTAACAGTTCTGTCCCTAAAACAAAGAAACTTGTCAGGTCATTTTTAGAGCTGGTTGTTTACTACTGGAGACTTGTTCCCAATTTTGCCCAGTTAGCTACTCCCCTCGTTGAATGGTTCAGGTGTGGCTCACATAGTGTCTCAGTGCTCTATGCACATCTAAAGTATGGAGCAGCAACTCACACTGGTTGGCATGCTCAAGATAATAAACAGGGAGGTGTATCATTTGGTTCAGCAAAAATTCCGATACCACCTTCAGAAGAAACATAGGATTCATATGCAAAGAAGATTCTGTCTTTGTGAAAAATCAAACAAGGAGGCTCACATATTACATCTTGAAATTCAGAAACCCTCTGAGAAGTCATAGCAAAGTACTGTTACACAAGAAGTTACCGTAACAGTAGATCGAGAGGATCTCTTGCAGCAGGCAATCACCAGTAGGACTTAGCTGCCAGGTGCTAGGACCACATGGAAACCTTCTAGCTAGCACTCTACCAGAGGGGGCCATCCACCTCTGACATCAGCCCCTGTAGTCAACCAATCCTATAAAGGCGGCAGGCCCCCATACCTTCCTCAGTTCTCCTACCGGAGACCAGAGCAGAATGGCATAAGGAGAAACCAAGGAGGATTCCGAGGTCTCCCAATAGCATGGAGAAAAAGCAGAAGGTTCACCCTTATGGAAAGGGGGGAAGGACCAAGAGAGGGGGAAGAAGGGAGGGAAAGTAGGACCTTCTGCAAGAGAGCCTTTTGAAGTTCTGTTATGGTAAGTTCTTGCTTAACTGTACTATCTTACTTCGAGGGTATCTCTTGCAGCAGGCCATCACTGGTAGGACTCAGTCCCAAGCAGTTCTGGCATTATAGACAAGCAGTCCAGGAGGCACGTAACAGGAAAAAGAGATAGCCTATGAAAGGAGGCCCTGCAGAATGGCTAGGCCAAAATTGGCCCTACACCAGTTAGGCAATGTCCAGACTGTAGTGTTTGGTTTAAGTGTGGACAGTACTCCAGATGACAGCAATGCAAATATCAGCAGCTGACACATTTAGAAAACAGGCTACTGAGGTGGCCATACCTCTAGTGGAATGGCTTTTAACCCCCCCCCCCCAGGAAGTTCCTTGCCGTACTTCTGGTAACAAAAAACAATGCATTTGGCTAACCATTTAGGTAAATATTGTTTGGACACTGGAGCACCTTCTTTTCCAGGGGCGAACGAAACAAACTGTCCAGTGTGTATAGTACCTCAAGATTCAGTGCACATCCAAGGTATGGAGCAATGCCTCCCCTTGATTGGAATGCTCTGAATAATAAACAGGCAGGTGGATGGATTGATTCAAAGTAAACTCAGACTCTGCCTTAGGAAGAAACTTAGGCTTGGTAAGCAAAGACACCTTGTCTTCGTGAAAAATCAAATAAGACTCATTACACATGAGCGCCTGAAGCTTGGAAATCCTTTAAGCAGAAGTAATGGCAACTTAAAGCAATGCTTTCCATGACAGGAAGCACAGCTCACAAGACACAGCTGGTTATAGGGGAGACAGTGTGAGCCTTTCCAACACAAAACTGAGGTCCCAAGGTGGGACAGGGTCACAGATTGGGGGCTTCAAATACAGTATGCTCATTGAGAATATGTGAGACACATCAAGCTGAGCCATAAACGACCATCTACAGGTACATGGTATGTATAGATGGCAGAAAAATGTACCTTAACAGAGGAGTACCGCGGGCCCGAGTTTGAGAGGGACAAAAGGCACTCCAGAACCTGATCTACTGGACAGGTGAAGGGATACAAATAATACGATGCAGCCCAAATACCAAAGTGCTTCCATTTCATAGAGTATGTAGCCCTGGTGGAAGGCTTTCTGGCAGTCACCAGGACATCAGCCACTCTAGGGGATACCCCAGATCTGGCGATAGCTATGTCCTCAGGAGCCACGGATGGAGATGGAGAATGAGGTCCGGATGGACCAGGATGCCCTGTTCCTGGGAGAGCAAGCCTGCGCAAAGGGGCAGGGACAGCGGAGGTTCCACTGCCAGTCGGCAGTAAGGGGAACTAGATCTGATGAGGCCAGAAGGGGGCTATGATGATTATTGTAGCCCCCTCCATCTGGAGTTTGATCAGAACTTGTTGAAGGGAAGGGAAGGGAAGGGAAGGAAGGCATACAGGAACCTCCCTCTCCAAGAGAGAGATAATACGTCTTACCAGAAAATTCCAGGCCCTGGCTCTAGTGAGCAGAAAAGCGGCAGTTTTGCGTTGTGTGGGGATGCAACAAGGTCTAACTCTGGCTGACCCCACCTTTCAAAGAGGTCCTCTACCATCGAGGTCAGAAGTTCCCACTCATGGGCTCTGGACCAAGACCAGTTTATACTGTCCACAAAGACGTTTTGTAGGCTGGGCACATGGACGGCCGAGAGCTCCAGGCCATGCTCTATAGCCCAGTACCAGACTCTCATTGCTTCACTGCATAGGGGTTAGGAATGAGTCCCTTCTTGCTTGTTTACGTAATAAAACTACACACATGTTGTCTGTCTGAATCAAGAGTGGACCTGGGGAGAGCTGAGTCAGTCAGGCCTGCAGGGCATACAAAACTGCTCGTGTCTCCAGGACATTGATGTATGAACATATGAAAGTACCAGCAGAAATAGAACTTCTGGTCTGTTGAGCCTGCTCGATTGTGCAGCTAGCCCCTCATCTTACAGCTGCCCCTCCCACTCCTCCCCTCCTTAGAGTTACCCTTCCCCTCACCCTGTCCCATCCCCTCTTGAAACCGCCCACCATCTTACAAGCCACCACCTCCTGTGGTAGAGTATTCCACTTGCCCACCACCCTTTCCATGAAGAACTGTCTCCTTACCTCCCACCTGAATCATCCCCCCTCCAGTTTGAGACTGTGCTCGCTCGTGTCCCTTCCTCTTCTTAACTGGAAGATCCCCTCTGTTCGCATCTTGTTCATCCCTTTCAAGTACTTAAAGATCTCAATCATGCCCCCCGATCCCTCCTCTCCTCCAATAAATACATATCTAGCTCACTCAGCCTTTCCTCATAGGGCTTGTCCTCCAATCTCTGGATCATCTTTGTCGCTCTATGCTGCACCCCCTCCAACAATCTGACATCCTTCCTCAGGTACGGGAGCCAGAACTGCATGTAGTACTCGAGGTGCAGCCTGACCAGTGACCTGAACGGGGGAGGACTACCTCCCTACTTCTGGAGGAAATTCCCCTCACTATGCAACCCAGCATCTTGCTGGCCTTTCCTGCCGTCTTCCTACACTGAGCAGAGTTGTTCATACTCCCCGTTATAAGTACCCCTAGGTCCTTTTCCTTCATGGTGCTACCCAATTGTACCCCTCCCAGATGATAGTCCCTACCCTGGTTCTTTGCTCTGAAGCGCATTACTTTGCACTTCTTAGCACTGAATCCCAGCTGCCATGTTTCTGATCATTCCTGCAGTTTAGTTAGGTCATCATGTAGCCCCTTCCATCCCTCAATGTCATCAACCACCACCCCCATTTTGGTGTTGTTTGAAAACAGACTGATCTTACTTCAGATCTCATGTGAGATATCAGCTATGACCAATGAACAACACCAGCCCCAGCAGCAATCCCTGTGGCACCCTGCTCGTTACTGCCCTCGGTGCTGAGAGTTCTCCCTCCCACTACCACCCTCTGCTGCCTACCGTTAAGCCAATTCTTTATCCATTTCACCATCTTTGCTGCCTCGGTCATTCAGGGTATCGCAAAGCTAGAGTTCGGTAAATTACAGACCCTATACAACAAGGTGGCCCGCTTTGCCACCCTATCCCACACCAGGAGCCACCACTGTGGGGTGTTGGCAAAGCTTAACTGGCCATCTTTCGAAGCTCACCTCAGTTACCCTGTACTCTGCCTGGCGAAGAAGATAATTAGCCCTTCAGTCCCCCCCCCAGTCTTGGGGGACTCCTCACAGTAAAAATAAACCAGCGCAGCCTTAGATCCTCGAGCCACACACTTATGGAGGTCCCCAAGGTTAGGACCAAGGCAGGACAAAAATCATTCTCTCATACTGCCCCTTTCTTGTGGAATAACCTCCCTGTGGAGATACGAGACATCCCATCATTGCCGTGTTTCCGCACAAGACTTAAGACCCATTTTCTATCAACAAGCATATGCCCATGCCTCCGCCCTTGACACTACTGCAGTGACCTCTTCAGTCTGCTCACCTAACTATAATCGTTAGCCCCTAAAAATGTTGCATTAACTCTTTCCTCCCCCAATCTGAACCTATTAATGCTCTTGAACTATGTTACCTAGGGAATCTACAGTACTGTCTCAATAATGTCTCTGTCAATGGATTATGTAATGAACAACACTGACCATTCAGATATATCAATCCTGTTTAACAACTATGTGTAAACTGCCGAATACTGTTTACTCTTAAACTATGTCACCTAAGGAATCTAGAGTACTGTCTCACCAATGTCTCTGTCAATGGATGATGTAATGACCAACACTGACCAATCAGATATACTAAACCTATGTAATGTCTGCTATGTGTAAACAGCTGAATACTGTATACCCATGTTAACCTGTACTCCCATATGTTTTCTACTGTTTATTATCTCTTGTACTGTTATTCCCGGGTCGCCCCTGAAAAAGGGACCTTCGGGGCCCAGTGGGCTTACCCGGTCATCAAAATTCAATAAATAAATAATAAATAAATAATCTTTGCTCCCGCCCCCACCGCTTCCAGCTTTCCCCCCAGCCTCCCATGTGGTACAGAGTCAAAGGCCTTGCTGGAATCCAAATACAGGACATCCACTGCATGGCCCTTGTCTAGTTCCCTTGTCACCCAATCGTAGTACTCAGTGAGGTTGATCTGGCAGGATCTGCCCAAGACAAACCCATGCTAATGCCCATCCTGGAGTCCATTGTTCTCCAAAATGGTCATCAGCCTCTCTTTCAGGATTGTCTCCATGAGGGGGCTATGAGGATTATTGTAGGTGGAGGCCCCTCTCCATTTTGGACCATGTCCCCTGAGTTTGATGGACCTCCAAGTGAGCCCCCCAACTGAAACCTGAGGCATCCATCGTAAGAACCTGCTGAGGGGGAGATGGACAAAAGGGAACCCTCCCAAAGCAGGTTGCTGGGTTCCAGCCACCACAGTAGTATTGTTCTGACTGGATCTAACACTAGAACTGGTTGATCCAGGGTGCCCATGCTTTGGTCCCACTGGACCTGCAACATCCATTGAGGGATTCTCATGTGCACCTGGGCCAGGGGAACTATGGAAATGGCTGTGGCTATGAGGCCTGGAAGCCTCAGAAAAAACTTGCTGGAACATGGTGGCTGGAGTAAAGAAGATAGGCCTGGTCCATCAGATGCTCTACACTGTCTGTGGGTAGAAAGGCCTTCCCCTGTGTTGTATCCAGCACAGCCCCTATGTACAGAAGGCACTGGCACGAGGTCAGAACTGACTTTGGCATATTGATAGTGATGCCCAAAGCTTGGAAAAGGCTGCAGATCTGAGCAAGGGTTTGCAGGAGATGGTCCCTGGATGGGGCAGCCAATAGCCAATCATCCAGGTAGAGAAAAACGTAGAAGCCCTGCTGTCTCAAGGCAGCTGCTACCACCGCCAGGCATTTGGTAAAGCCCTGGGGGTCAAGGACACGCCAAAGGACAGAGCTCGAAACTGGCAATGTGCTCCCTGGAAGTGAACATGGAGGAAGCACTAGTGGAAAGCAAAAATTCTGATATGTAGGTAGGTATGCATCCTACATATCCAGAGAACAGAGCCAGTTCCCCTTGTTGTAGCAGGGGGCAGCAATTCCTGAAGGGTGACCATGCTGAACTGTTTGTACTCTATGAATAGGTTCAGATTGCTTAAGTCTAGGGTGGACCAAAGGTCTCTCATCCACTTGGGGACCAGGAAGAAGTGGCAACAGACCCCCCTTCCCTGGTGAAGCTGCAGGGCTGACCTGAATTTCCTCCCGGATCAGGGGGACATGGCCCAGAGGGTATGAGGGCTGTCCCAGAGGGTTTTCTGGAGGCCACTCTATGAATTCTAGAGTGTGGCCATGCTTGATGAGCTGTAGCACTCAATTATCTGTGGTTATCTCCCTTCAACTGTTTGGATGATGGGAGAAATGACCCCCTACACCCACCTCATGTTGCACGCCTGGAGGGGGAGGTCTGACAAGGAGTCAGAAAGAGGGAGCAACTGCTAGCTGGGCTGCAGCCACACTTCTGGTGCTACGGGTGACAGCAGGGGAGAGGGCAGGGAGAGCTGCCCCCACCATGCGCTTGCTGTGGGCCTTGGGAGGGAGTCAGGCCTGCCTGTGGGAGGAGCAATGAAAGGGAATTCGCTGCCCTGACTTCAACTGGGTATGAATGTATGGTACATGGAATGGATAGATTTTAGGGTCTGTCCAGAGGTCTGGAGTTTTGTGTTGATATCCTGTACATCTCCCCCAAACAGTGTGAGACCCCAAAGAGGGGCATCCATTATGCTAGACTGGACGTCCTGGGCAAAGCCCAAGACCCTGAGCCAGGAATGGCATCTCATCAGATGCCCACTGCCCAGTCTGAGGCATCTGCCACATCACAGGCCACCCTAAGGATGTGGGTACTGACATCCAAGCCCATTTTGAGAGCCTGAAGGGTCTGCTGCATTGAGGAGTCGTCCAGCATGGCCAGGACTGCCTCCCTAGCCTGGTCCAATAAAAGATTCTGATACTGCACCATATGGGCCAAATAATTGATGGCCCTGATGGTCAGGGTGGCAGAGGAAAAGGCCCATTTGCCCATCTGATCCAGCTGGTGAGACTCCCTATCCAGGGGAAGGGAGCGGAAGTGCTTCAGTATCTTGGTGCGGACGTGCATCACATTAATGAACACCGAATCTACCCTAGGCTGTTCGCCAAAGTACAGCTTGCCAGCTGGAGCGTGGTAAAGCCTGTCAGCCTTCTTGGACACCACCAGGATCATATGGGGGCAGTTCCAGGCAGACTTGGTAACATCCTCATTGGACTCTATGAAGGGGGATACCTCCATAGGGGGAGTGTCAGGCTGGCAGAGGTAAACCACCAGACACGGTCTCTCTGGGTCCTGTTCTTCAGTCTCCCACCCCATAGTGGCCTGAATGTGTCTTATGATGGCCATGAATGTGGGATCATCCAGGGGGATTTGGGGATGTTACTTGGTGCCCCTTCACCCTCTGAGGATTCTGCCCCTAGAAAGGAAGATTTGGTGCTGACACTTTTATCTGCCTCCTCTGAGTCATTATTCCTGCTGTCGCCAGGCTAGTGTTTGTCCAAGCAACCAGTGGAGCCCCATGTCAGGTTGACCCCAGGGGGTACATGGGACACTAGGGCCCAGACGGATAAGTGCCACGGAAGGGGGTTCCGAGGAGGTCCCTGAGGGCTGGTTCAGGCTGGTCTGCTTGGAGGAGGGACCTGTGTCTGTATGAAGAACCATAAGGCCAAAATCAGGCAATGGTAATCAACAGGAGCAGGCACCGTCCCCACTGGGCATTGGGTAGTTGTAGAGTGGCACAGGTCCCCAGAGGCATTGGGCATGGGTAACCAGGCACAGGTCCCACAGGTGCAGGATAGGGGTAGGCAGGTGCCAGTCCTGCAGGTGCCAATGTTGGGCACCCAGGCAATGGTCCAACAGGCACAGGTTGCAGCATGGATGCAGGTCCCCCTGGAGCTGGCTGTGAGTGGATGGGTACTGGTCCCAAGGGCACTGGGAGTGGAATGGCTGGCATAGGCCTCACGGACACTGGTTGTAGAAGGCCAGGAGTGGGCCTGATGGGAGGAACAGGTAGGGCCAGAGTGAGTCCTGCAGGCTGCAGTAAAGGAGCACAAGCGCAGGCCCAGCAGGCACCAGCTTGGGTAACATCGGGGGGGTCCAAGGGTGCCGGCTGTAGAGAAACAATTGCCCTCTTTCCCAGGGGCAAAAGAAAAACAATTGGGAGGACTTCCTGCAGTCCTTCATGTGGTGTGTATAGTACCTGAGAATTCTATGCACATCTAAAGTATGGAGCAATGCTTCCCCTGGATTGGCATGCTCTGCGTAATAAACAGGCAGTTGGACCGTCCTATCTCCAATCTTCCATTTCTGGGAAAGGTTTTCGAGAAGGTGGTATCACTTCAGTTGGGAGAATATCTCAGGACCCACGAGTTGTACGATCCCTTCCAGTCAGCTTTTCGGGCCAGACATAGCACTGAAACTGCATTAGTTCGGGTGCAAAATGACCTCCTCAAGGCTAGAGATCTGGGGGACTAAACAATTCTTGTTCTCCTTGATCTCTCTTCAGCATTTGATACTGTGGACCGTTGTGTGTTGCTTTTCCGCCTGAGGGAGTTATGTGGACTCACTGGTATTGTCATCAAATGGTTTGAGTCATTTCTTACTAACAGGAGGCAGTGGGTTGTGATGGGTAATTTCTCATCTGTACCCTGCCTCCTTTCGTGTGGAGTCCCTCAGGGTTCAGTATTGGCCCCAATGTTGTTCGCAGTATACATGCTGCCCCTGGGTGGGGATCATTAGGAGGTATGGTTTGAGTTTTCATTGGTATGCTGATGATACTCAACTATACCTATCCTTTGCCCCAGGAACATCGAATGCAGTGGATGTGCTGAATATCTGTCTGGCTGAGATAAATGACTGGATGTCTTCCAGCTGGCTGCGACTGAACCCCAACAAGACTGAGGTACTGGTAGTGGAGTCGAACAGAGCTCGTGATGGGATGGCCTCTGATTCTGTGACTGGCATTGTGCTAGGAGCTGTGTCATTGATGGCCTCCCCATGGGTGCGAAATCTTGGTGTGATTTTTGACAGGAACCTGTCCATGGAGGCTCAAATATCCTCTGTGGTTCGTTCCTGTTTTTTCCATCTTAGAAATATCGCCAGGATTAAGCCCCTTGTTCTGGCTCTGGACCTCCCTACCCTGGTACATGCCTTAGTCACTTCTAGGCTTGACTACTGTAATGCCCTCTATCTCGGGGTCTCTGGAACTTCTCTTCGCAGACTGTAGCTAGTGCAAAATGCTGCTGCCCAGCTTCTGACCAGACAGAGTAAGTTTTGTCATATTACTCCAGTATTGCGTGAATTGCACTGGCTGCCTGTCAGGTGGAGAGTTTTGTTCAAGGTGGGTTTTCTCACCTTTAAGACCCTACATGGACAGGGCCCTGGTTACCTATCTGATCTCCTGGTACCATCCACCCCTGTCCGAGATCTCCGCTCCTCTAGTGGGGGCCTCCTTAAAGTTCCGAGAGCAAGGTTGAAATCAGCAGGGGATCGATCGTTTGGAGTTGCCGCCCCAGCTTTCTGGAACTCGTTGCCAGTTGAAGTGAGAGAGGCCCCCACTATAGAGGCCTTTAAGAGTCGTCTGAAGACCTTTTTATTCATGCAGGCATTTGGTGATTAAGTTTTTATGCATTTTATATTTGTATGATATTGTAATGAAATGTATACGGTATGACATACTGTACAGTTTTTGTGCGGTGCCCAGAGCCTTCAGGATTGGGCGTCTTTTTAAATAAATTTGATTTGATTTGATTATGATTTGATTTAAAGTAAACTCAAACACCACCTTAGGAAGAAGCTTAGGGTTGGTATGCAAAGACACCCTGTCTTTCTGGAAAATCAAATAAGGCTGCTCACACGAGAGCCTGTAGCTCTGAAATCCTTCAAGCAGAAGTAATGGCAACTAAAAACAATGCTTTCCGTGATAGAAAGTGTAGCTCGCAAGATGCAGCTGGCTCAAAAGGAGGCAGTGTAAATTTCTCTAATACAAAATTCAGGTCTCAAGCTGGGACTGGGTTTTGAATAGGAGGCTTCAGATGAAGAATACCTCGCAAAAAAGCAGGGGTCACCTCCAGTTGGGCCAAGGTGCTCCTTCAATGGGCTTATGGAAGGCCAAAATGGCAGACAGATGCACCTTAATAGAGGAGTATTGGAGACCCACCTCTGACAGGGACAGGAGGTACTCCAGAACCTGGTTAACTGGACAGAAAAAAGGGTTCAGATGGTGGGAAATAGCCCAGATAGTAAATATCTTCCATTTTATTGAGTAAGTGGCCCCGGTGGACAGTTTCCTAGCAACCACCAGAATATCTGCCACCTTCTGGGAGACCCCAAACTAGACAATGGCTATGTCCTCAGGAGCCACGCATGCAACTGGAGGGACTTAAGGTCTGGATGAACCAGAGTTCCTTGCACCTGTTTCAATAGGTTCCAACAAAGGGGCAAGGGAACTGAGGGTGCCACAGTCAATTGTTGCAGTAATGGAAACCATATTGGACATGGCCAGAATGGCGCTACCAGAATCAGAGTGTCCCTTTCCATCTGGAGCTTGATGAGTGCCCTATGAATCAGAGGAAAGGGGGGGAAAGGCATAGAGAAACCTTCATTTCCAAGAAAGAGACAATGCATCTTGCCAGAAAACTCCAGGCTCTGTATCTAGTGAGCAGAAATGCGGCAGTTTTACGTTGAGCAGTGATGCAAAAAAGGTCCGGCTCTGAACGACCCCATCTGCCGAACAGGTCTTCAATGACTGATGACAGCAGTTCCCACTCAAGTGTTCTGGACTGTGCTTGACTGAGGCTATCTGGCAAGGCATTTTGGTCATTTGGAACATGGATGGCTGACAGTTCTAGACCGTGATCTAGAGCCCAGTACCAGATTCTCATCACCTCCCATCATAGGGGGTACAAATGAGTCCCCACTTGCTTGTTAATGTAATAGACTACACTGAGGTTGTCCGACTGCACCAGCACGGGTACCAGAGAGAGAGATGGTTCTGGAAGGCCTGAAGGGCATACAGGACTGCCCGTATCTCTAGAACGTTTATATGGAGGTGGGTCTTCATCATGGACCAGGTCCCCTAGGTCCAAAAAGGACCCAGGTGCGCTCCCCCAACCGAGGCCCAAGGCATCCATGGTGAGCATCTGCTGGGAGATGGAATAAGGAAGGGAACTCCTTTTAGGAAAGTGCTGGGTTCCCTCCACCAGTGAAGCACCTTGTGCACCGGGGAACAGACCAAGACTTGCTGATCTAGATCATCAGTACGTGGGTCCTACTGGAACTTCAGTGTCCACTGGGGAACCCAAATGTGCAGTCTGGCCAAAGGTACAGTCACAATGGCAGCTGCCATCAGACCCAACAGCCTCAGAAATTCCCTTGCTGTAACATACCAGTTCTGGGCCATCAACTGGGCCTGACCCATTAAACATTTTGCCCTGTCCTGCAGGAGGAAGGCCTTTCCCTGAAGAGAATCCAGAACTGCCTCTATGTATTGCAGCCATTGAGATGGGGTCAGTATGGACTTGGGCAAGTTGTCAGTTACCTCTAGGGACTAGAACAACTGAAGGGTATGCTCCAGGTTCACCAGCAGCATGTCCTGGGACTGAGCTTACAGCAGCCAGTTGTCCAAGTATGGAAAGACATACAAGCCATCTTGCCTGAGGGCCACAGCAACTGCCACTAAGCATTTGATAAATACTCACAGCGCAGAGGATAAGCCAAAGGGCAAGACCCTGAACTGGTAATGTTCCCCTGGAACAGGAACCTAAGGAACCTCCAGTGTGGGGGAATGACCTTGGTAAGTAGATAGGCATTATGCATATCCAAGGAGCATAACCAATCGCTCTGCTTTAACAGAGGGAGAAGGCCCTGTAGGGTGACCATCCTGGAACTTTTTGTACTGATGTAACAATTTAGCTCTTTGAGGTCTCGAATATGCCTCAAATCCCCAGTGCGCTTGGGAACCATGAAGAACAGGGAGTAAAACCCTTTGCTCATTGCTGCCTGGGTACTGGTTCTATAGCCCTTTTTCTCAGCAATGAAGTGACCTCTGCCCGGAGCACTGAAAGGTGAGCAGGGTAAGGGTTGAAAGAAATAGGGGGAATGACTGGAGGCAGTTCCAGAAGTTATAGGGTGTGACCCTGTTGGATTATCTACAGAATCCAAGCATCTGCAGTAATGTCCTTCAACTGAGTCAGGTGAAGGGAAAAATGACCCCCAACCACCAACTCCTGGCTTGGAACAGGAGGGAGGGGGGCCAGCCAGAAGTCAGGCTGAAGCAAAGCCTGTGTCAGGGGCCACATCGCCACCTCTGGGGCATTTGGCTGGACACCAGTGGTGGAGCAGGGCACAACTGGCCCTGCATTTGCCCTGTTGCCTGGTCCCTGATCCAGACTTGTGAGACACCTTACAAAAGGAGGGTCTTGGCAGACTCCTGGGCTGAGTGTGATACAGTAAGTGGACAGACCTAATGGCCCTACTTGAGGCCTGCAGGTCATTCATAATATTCTGCACATTAGGGCCAAAGAGCTTGGAGCCCACAAATGGGGCATTTAGAACTTTCTGCAGGACATCAGCAGCAAAGCCAGAAACTCTCAGCCAGGAGTGCCTTCTAAGGCAAATGTCAGTGGCAACTGCTTGGCAGTGGTATCCACTATGTCATAAATGGCTCTAAGGAGGTGTTTGCTGACATCCTCTGCAGCCTGGAGAGACTTGAGGAGCTCTTGTCTCTAGGGACCCTCTGGAAGGGCCTGTGCTGCAGCTTTGCCCTTCTTCCAGAGGATATACTGGTCCTGATAAAGCCATCAGCCCTCCTTGGCATGGCCAGAATAATGTTGGGCCTATGCCAGGCAGCAGTGGCAGCATCATGTGAGGCTAGCAAATGTGGAGGGGTGAATTTAGGTGGAGATTCAGGAATCTCCAGAAAATCCACCAGGTTCCTTCTGGTGATAGCCTCTTCTTCAGTCTGGAACCCCATAGTTGCCTAGATTTACTTCATAATTTTGAAGAAAGAGGGGTCCTCCGGAAGGGAGGGGGTCTCGGAGTGTGTTTCACCAAGTTCTTGCTCCATGAAGAGACAGTGGACCTATATGAGGAAGGAGTCTCCACATCAGGCTCTTCATCCTTCTCATCAGGAAGGATGAGGTCAGGGTGATACTCCTACTCAATTTCCATCTGCTCTGCAACAGGGACAGATGGCAAAGACTCCAACGAAGCCTGGGAGAGTGCCGTGCAAGAGAGTCAAAATGGCGTCAATCCTGAGGCAGTGCTCAATGGCAGGGACAACGAAAGCCCTGGCCATGGAACAAGCTGCTGAATAAGGCCCGTGGTAATGGAGATAAGTACCACATTGATATCGACAGGAGGCATAGGAGTCACAGTTGTCACAGGCTGCAACGGCGAGGGCATGAAATCCAGCATCTTCAACTAAGTGCCTGGCATGGAAGAGCCAGAGGAGTCTAGCGCCTGAAGACCTTGCTGTACAGGAGGCCACTGTGGCAGGGTGGCTGCCAACAACCCAGAGGTTGACAGGCATTCAGCAGCCAACTGAGGGCTGGGAGAACTCACTGCCAGGGAAAGTCTGGTGGAAAGCAATGACTGGGCAGCCGAAGAGGAGCTAGCCGAATCTGGAAATGGCGCTAACCCGGACAAAGGGGAGGAAGCCAGCGGGGACTGGGAGCGCCGCCATGAGAATCGTCCTTGAAGCGTTCCTTGTCCCAGTGAGAGAGTTTCCCCGAAGACTTGTCCGGGGCCTTGGAGGTCTGACAGCCTGAAGAAGAAGCACACAACTGGGAGGGGGGAGCCTTCATTGCTCCCTGCTCTGATCTGGCTGCTTGCTGCTCCATCAGGAAGTTCTGTGAGGTTTTCTTTCAGTGTCACCGGGTAGTGAGATTGAATTTCAGGCACAGCTCACTGGCAAGGGCATTGTGGCTAGGCCTGAGGCAGCAGACATAAAGATTGTGGTCATCTGTTGAAGCAATCTTCTTTCCGCAGTGACAGTGGTCTAAGAGGGCAGAAGAAAAAACAAGCTACTCACCTGTAGCTGTTGTTCTAGAAGTGGTATATAGTGTACATCCACATTTCTGGCAGAATTCCCATTCCTTTAAATCTTCCTAGAAGGTCTTTAAGCTGGCTTCTCCCACCCACCCAGATGGTATCCTCCTAAGCACCGCCCTGTGATGTCAGATCTGACCCAATGGAAGCCAGACCAGTTTGCCACTTGCCAGGGGAGGTTGGGTGGGTTGTGTGGATGTACACCATATACCACTTCTAAAATCACAGTTACAGGTAAGTAACTTGTTTTTCTAGGGGTGTGGATATGGTGTACTATTCACACTTCTTACAGACTCCTAGCAGTTCTCTGGGAGGAGGGGGCAAGGTGCACACCCCCTATTTAGAGACCAGAGACTGGAGAACTGAGGACCCTAAAACCAGCATCCCAGCGTGACTCAAGGTCGATGTAACGGGAGATGAAGGTGTGTGCTGACTTCCAGGTAGCAGCCCTGCAGATTTCCTAGATAGGGACATGTCTGGAAGCAGCCACCAAGGCAGTGGTATGTCTGGTGGAATGAGCCCTAAGCTCTACAGGAGGCTCCCTACCAGCCAACTTATAGCAGAAGTTGATGCAGAAGACTATCCATCTGCCAGTCATTTGCTTTGCTGCCAATCTGCCAGGTGCAGCTTCACCGTAGGTGACAAACAGCTGGCAAACCTCTCCCTGAACTCCAGCCATATGCTCCTTATAGTAGCAAGCCCTCACCTCAGGTCCAGAGTATGGAGCCTGTGCTCAGCCTCCGAGGTGTGGTTGGTGAAGTACACCAAGAGACTGATCACCTGGTAAAGGTGAAACTCCAAGACAACCTTCGGAAGGAACTTCAGGTTGAGGCGAAGGACAACCTTGTCCTTGTGAAAGACCAGGTAGGGAGACTCCACCAAGAGCACCTGGAACTCACTGATCCATCTGGTAGAAGTGATGGCCACCAAGAAGACGGTCTTCCATGACAGGTGTGACATCTCACACCTTTGCATGGGTTCGAATGGCTTGCCCATGAGCACTGCTAACACCAGCAACAAGTCCCAAGGTGGTGGTTCACACACCAGAGTGGAATTGTGGTCAGTGCCCTTAAAGAAGCACCCGGCCAGCTCCTCCTGCGCCACCGTCAGCATACTAGCCCATGTCTGGTATGCAGAAATGGCTACCAGGTGCACCTTGAGGGTCGACAAAAGATGGCCCAACTGAGAGAGGGAGGGACCATAAGTAGTCATGGATGATAGCCACAGGACAGGAGAGGGGGTCAAGCTCCTTGCCCTGGCACCAAATGGAGAATCTCTTGCATTTGAAGGAATAGCATTGATGAATCGACTCTTTCCGAGAGGCCTCCACCACATGGAGCACCTTGTTGGAGAGACCCAGAGCCTGGAACTCTAGCCGCTCTGGAACCAGGCTGTCAGGTGCAGGAACTGACAGTGCAGGTGAAGGACCATCAACCGAGAGCATGGGAGCAGGTCTGGGAGAAGTGGCAGACACCACAGAGGCTTGCAATTGAGACTGAGGAGATTGGGGTGCCAGAACTGGCATGGCCAGTCAGGAGCCACCAGAATCATCCATGCCTTGTCCCTCTGAGCTTTGATCAGGACCTTGTAGGTCAGAGGAAAGGGAGGGAAGGCATAAAGGAGGCCTGGGGTCCAGGGCATCACAAAGTCAAACCCCTGCAGCATGCCATGCTGAGACGGGCGTGCACAAAACAGCCTCAACTTGGCATTCTCCTGGGAGGTAAACAGGTCCACCTGAGGGGGGCCCCACGAGAAGAACAGCTGGTCTACCACCTCCTGGCAAAGAGACCACTCATGAGATGCCTCTTCCACTCAGCAGAGAGTGTCTACCAGCTAGTTGGACACCTTGGCCACATGAATCACCAGAAGTTCAGCGTCCAGACTGTGCACAAGGGTCCAGGTGCAGAGGGCTTCCCGGCAAACGTGAGGGAATGAGTTCCACCCTGCTTGCTGAGGTAGTACATGGTCATCATGCTGTCTGTCTGGATCTGGATGACCTGACCTCAAACATGGGAAGTGAAGGCCATCAGTACAAGGTGCACTACCCGGAGCTCCAGCAGGTTGATGTGACATCAGTATTTCTCAAGAGACCAGAGGCTGTGGACTCTGTGCTTCCCCAGATGAGCACCCCAGCCCATAAGGGAGGCATCGGTTATAAGAGTGACCGTCGGCTCTAGGCAGACAAATGGGACTCCTTCCTGGAGATGTTTTGGGACCAGCCACCACTGGATGGCATCCCACATCTGCTGGGTCACTGTGACCAGCTGGTTGAAGTGGCCCTGATGCCAAGACCACAGATGGGCCAGACCCCACTGCAGAGGGCACAGTCTCCAGAGGGCCCAACAGATCATGCTGGTGCAGGCTGCCATGAAGCCCAGAAGGCACAGATAATCCCTGGCAGGGCACAACTGCCCAACCTGAAATGATTGGGTAAAGGAGGTAAGATTCTCAGCTGTGTCTGCCGAGAGTTGGGCTCAGAGTCGATAAGAGCCAAGCTCCACCCCAAAGAAATGAATCACCTGCAAGCGTATGAGCTCCAACTTGGCCTTGTTGACCAGGAGGTCAAGGTGCAAGCAGGTCTGGAGGGCCAGATCCCTAGGCCACTCCACCTCCACCCTGGAGGGACCTGCAATCAGCCAGTTGTCCAGATAAAGGTACACCTGAACTCCTCAGTGCCTCAGGAAGGCTGCCACTATGGTAATGCATTTGGTGAAGACCCTGGGGACTGAGGAGAGGCCAAATGGCATGGCTTGGAACTCATACAGGGTCCCTTCCAAGTGAAACTGGAGGAACCGCCAGTGGGATGGATGGATGGAGATGTGAAAGGTGGTGTCCTGAAGGACCAGGGAGCAGAACCACATGCCCTGCTCCAGGGACAGAATGATCTGGTTTAGAGTGACCATTCTGAAGGTGTGTGACCACAGAAACTTTTTCAGGCTGTGCAGATCTAAAATGAGGCATCAGCCTCCTGTCCCTTTTGGGACCAGAAAATATCTGGAGACAAACCCTAGATTGGCTGGGGGGTCCAGGACATGAACCACCACCTCCACCACCTCCTTCCACAAGAGCTGGAAGATGTCCTCCCAAAGGGTGGACAACATGTCTGCAGACACTGCATCCTCCCGAGGGGCGTGGGCTTGGCTAGGCGTGACAGCTTCGAACTCCAGAGGCATGCCCTAACCGACCACTTCTAGCACCCACTTGTCCGTGGTAACACTGAACCAGACAGAAAGAAAGTGGCAGAGCTGGCCCCCAAGGGAGGATCCAAGGGAGGCAGGATGGGCAGGAAGGGGACATCCCACAATCTGTCACTGGGCATGCTTGGAGGCTGAGGCACAGTCAGCAGAGGACGTGGTTGGACCTCGACTGCCAGGTTTCTGGACCACAGAAGTGACAGACTTGGGTCTGGGATGCCAGGCCTGCTGGTGCCCATCCTGTGGCTGGGACAGCTTGGCTGTGGGAGAAGAGTGGGGACAAAAGAGCTTCTTCTGGGGCTTATAGCCCTTAATGTCCTACTGGGCTGAGGTGACGGAGTCCAAGGTGGCACTGGACTTCTCAATCCTAGTGAGATGGCCATCCACCCCTGGCCTTAACAAGTCAGTGCCCAGGAAGGAGACATCTGCCAATTTGTGCTGGGTATCCACTGTGAAGATGGAGATCCTCAGCCAAGCCCTGTGGCGCATAGCCATGGCTGTAAACACAGACCTGGCACAGGAGTCACCAATGTCCATGGCCATCTGGAGCAGTTGTTTAGCAAAAGCACGGCCTTGGTCCCAGACTTGCTTGACAGCCATCTGAAGGTCAGTCGGCAACTGAGGAAGCACCTGGTGCAGGGTGCCCAGCAAGGCATGGGTGAAGTGGGCCATCATTAAGGTTGAACTAGCCTGCCTGAGGCCAAGAGATAGGGACACATACACATTATTGGCCGCATGATCCACTTTCTTCGATTTCTTGTCAAGGGGGGCTTGTTGACATCCCCAATGTTGCCCGTCGGTTGGAACACCAAATTGGCAACTAAGTCTTCAGTCAAGGAGTGTTTGGTAAACCTGGAGAGGGAATTAATAGGGACCGCATACTTAGATACATAGACACTGTTGGCAGATAAGGGCCTATGGCCCACCCAGTTTGCCCATTTGAGCTTGTAAGTTCCCCTTAGATTTTTCTAGAAGTCTGTTGCCCCTTACCTCCAGAATTCCCTTATGTTTATCCCATGCATTCTTAAATCCCGTGATTGTTTCAGCCCCCACCACTTTGTCTGGCAGGGTGTTCCACTTGTCCACCACCCTTTCTGTGAAGAAATTCTTCCTCACGTTTCCTCTGAATCACCCTTCCCCCAACTTCATCCCATGCCCTCAAGTCCTGGAACATCTTTTTTGCTGGAAAATAGTGTATTCCTGCACCTGCTCCTTCCTGTAAGATACTTGTATGTCTCTAACATATCCCCTCTCTCCCTCCTCTCCTCCAGGGAGTACATATTCAAGTCCTTCAGCCTGTCCTCATAGGACTTGTGATGCAATACCTGTACCATCTTTGTTGTCCTCCTCTGACCCTTCTCTTCCCTGTCTATGTCCTTACATAGATAAGGTCTCCAGAATTGTACACTGTACTCTAGGTGGGACCTCACTAGTGCTTTGTATAGTGGAATTATGATCTCCTTTTTCATGCTGGTGATGCCCCTGCCTATGCATTCCTACATTCTATTTATGTTACCTGCTGCCTTGTCACACTGTTTCCCTACCCTGAGGTCATCAAAGATAACCCCAAGGTCTCTTTCCTGCTTGGTGCATGCTATGTCCTCACCCCCAGCTGATATGTTTTTCCAGGGTTTTTGTGCCCCATGTGCATTATCTTGCACTTCTTTGCACTGAATTTCAACTGCCAAACCCTTGACCATTCTTCAAGCTTCTGCAGGTCCCTCCTCATTCTGTCTACATCCTCTGGTGTGTCCACTCTGTTACAGAGCTTTGTGTCATCAGCGAACAGGGAAATTCTGCCTTTTAGGTCCTCCGCAATGTCACTGATGAAGATGTTGAATAGGACCAGTCCCAGCACTGATCCCTGTGGTACCCAACTGGTCACTCTTCCCTCTGTGGAGTGACAGCCATTTACCATCATCCTCTGTGTCTTGCCACCCAGCCAATTACCCACCCACCACACTACTGTCCTGCCCACTCCCATATTCCCCAGTTTGTTTAATAGCCTTCTATGTGGCACAGTGTCAAAGGCCTTGCTGAAGTCCAGATAGGCAATGTCCACTGCCATCCCCGATCCAACTCCTTTGTTACCCAGTTGAAAAATTCAATGAGGTTGGCATGACCTCACCCAGTGAAACCATGCTGCCTTGGGTCCTGTAGTCCGCTGGCAACCAGAGGTTGCACCAATCTCTCCTTCAGTAGTGCTTCCACGATCTTCCCCACTACTGAGGTCAGGCTGACTGGTCTGTAGTTCCCCACTTCCTCTTTGTTCCCGCTTTTGTATAAGGGGACTATATCTGCTGTCCTCCAGTCTTTGGGTACTTCCCCTGTTTCCAGTGATCAGCTAAACAGGATTGCCAGAGGTTCAGCCACCACCTCTCTTAGTTTCTTTAGGACCCTGGGGTGCACCCCAACTGGCCTCATTGCTTTATTGACTCTTATTCCTTCCAGTTCCTTTAGGACTCTTTCCTGTTTAAAGGGACTTGTGTCCATTTCTGTGCCATTCCCACCCCTTGTACTCCCTCCAGGCCCATTCCCATCCTCTTCCTCAGTAAAAACTGAGCAGAAATATCTGTTCAGTAAGTCAGCTTTACTGTTGTCATCCTCCACACGGCTTCTGTCCTCCCGCTTCAGTCTCACTATCCCTCCCTTTGCCCTTCTTTTTTCAGTTATGTATCTGTAAAAGGTTTTGTCCCCTCTACCCAATGATTTTGTGATGTGCCCTTCTGTCTGAGCTTTGGCTTCCCTTATTGACTTCTCTGCCTCCCTTTGATTCTCCTGGTACTTCTCCCTATCCCCTTCTGCCTGCGTCCTTTTGTATTTCCTAAGTGCGATCTTTTTGGCTTTCCCTTTCTCCACTATCTCCTTGGAAAATCATAACGGCCTCCTCTTCCTTTTCCCCTTGCTAACCTGCTTATTGCATAATTATGTTGCTCTTGTAATCCCTGTTTTAAATATTGCCCACTGTTCCTCCACCCCGATTCCCTCCTCATTCCCATTAGTGCCTCTTTCAAGCATGTCCCCATTTTCTCCAAAGTCTGCCCTCCTAAAATCTAGGATACATGTTTTTGTGTGGTTTGGTTCTGCTCCTTCTGTGATATCAAACAACAGTGACCATTGGTCATTGTTCCCCAGGTGCTCCCCACTCCTACCCCATCACACTGTCCCCGCTCGTGAGCACAAGATCCAGTATTGCCTTCTGCCAAGTTGGTTCCATGATCAGTTGCTTAAGGAAGGCATATTGAACGGAGTCCAGGATAAATCTGCTCCTGGTAGGCTCCAGTCCACGTCTGGAATATTGACATCTCCAACCAGCACTACCTCCCCCTTGTCTGCCATTCTTTGGATGACTAGCATTAACTCCCTATCTGTCTCTTCCTCCTCAGCTGGTGGTCTGTAGACCACCCCTGTGTAGATGGCAGATCCCATTTTCCTTTCCAACTTAACCCACAGTATCTCTTCCCCATTTTGTTCCTCCTGGATCTCTGTGGCCTTTGTGCCATCTTTCATATAAAGTGCCACTCCTCCTCCCTTCCTGCCTGCCCCGTCTCTTCTGAATATGTTGTAGTTGGGTATAACCATCTCCCAGTCATGGTTATCATTACACCAGGTCTATGTGAGGGCCACAATGTCCAGGTCCGACTGCACCATGGCAGCCTCCAGATCCTCCATCTTGTTGCTAAGGCTCCTGGCATTTGCACACATGGCTTTCCATGATGTGAACTCCCCTGGACTGTTTAGCTGTTCTACTCAAGCCCCCTCCCTGGTTGTCCTTTATCCCTGGTTCTCCCTGCTGTCTGCCCTGTTGAATGTTGCCCCCTTTCTGCCTATCCACCCCTTGGGTGCCTATCTCCATCTTTTGCACACTGCTTTGTAGAGATATACCCTCCTCCTGTTCACTGGTTCCTCTGCTAGCTAACTGGGGTGGGGGCAATTAGGTACCCACCTTTCTGGCCTGCCACCCCACCCCACCCCACATGGCTAGTTTAAATGCTAGTCCATGTAGCATTTAAATTTATGAGTGAGTGCTTGGATTCCCCTCCAGGACAGATGCAGGCCATCAGGCCTGAACAAGCCCCCCATCCCTCCAGATGGGTCCCCAGTCACCAATGAGTCCAAACCCTTCCTCACAGCACCAGTTCTTCAACCATGTGTTAAGGTTCCTGGGGCATGTGCCCCTACACTCTCCCATGCCTCTCACAGGTAGTACTTCTGAGAAGGTGACAGATGTAGCTACTTGCTTAAGACCCCCTTCCCAATTTCCTAAACTCTTCCTGAACTTCCTTAGGCTCCCCGTTTGCCAGGTCATTAGTACCTAGGTGGATATTAACACCCAGCTCACCCTCCCATCTTGCCTTCCTGACGATCCCCGGGATCTTCCTCCCATCCCTCCACACCATGCATAGTTTTGTTGAAAATTGAATTCTGTTTGAGGTTAGAGGGAGCAGCTTTCTCTGCTGTCTTTACTTGCTGAAAATTTGCAAGTAGACAGCAAAGGAAAACAGCACCACTTAAAGCACACCAAACTAGGTTTCAAATTTTCAACAACCCCAAAACAATTGCAAGTAAAGACAGCAAAGGAAAACAGCACCACTAAAAGCACACCAAATTAGGTTTCAAATTTTCAACAGCCCCCAAACAAATCCAAGTAAAGATAGCAAAGGAATAACAGCACCAGTAAAGGCACACCAAACTAGGTTTCAAATTTTCAACAACCTCAAAACAATTCCAAGTAAAGATAGCAAAGAAATAACAGCACCACTAAAAGCACACAAATCTAGGTTTAAAACAAAAACAGCCATGAGCAGTTACTGCACTGCACCCACATGAATCTGGATCCTTCCTCCTTCTGGCCACTTTTGAACATGTGGGCCATACGGGCTGAAGGGGTAGGGCAGGAGGCCGGACATTGCCAGAGCTCCAATGTGGGCTGAAGAATGGTCTAGGACACCAGGAAGGTGACCCCAGAGGAGTCATCCTGATAGAGGATTTCGGTGAGGGGATACTTGGCCCGTTTCTGCACAGGCTCCAACTGGATCCCCATAGCTTACGAAATTAGGCAGAGCATGGCCCCAAAAGAGGTAGGACCATGGTTCATCGACAAATCCTTGCCCAACTCCAGGTCAATAGGCCTGGAGTGCATGGAGGAATCCTCAGATTCCAAGGATTAATTGAAGACCGGCCAATCACCTGAGTTCCCGCTAATCTTGCGGGGCTTGTCAGCCTGACAGACTGTTACTGACAACCGTTGAGGAAGCCGAGGAGTAGTACAGGCATCCGTGGATGGGGGACCATCCTTTGGCTGAATCAGCAGGGGTTTCACCTGAATGGGTAGAGCTGGAACAGGTTTGGGCCAAGGTGACAGCAGCCAAGGGAGTGCTGGGGAAGGAGCCAGCATCAGCTTCAGCCCAGCATCCAAAATAAGCTGCTGCCACATGAGCACCTCCACAGCATCATCGCAACTTGTGGCAGAGCTGGTCCTCCCCAAAGAGGAGGAAAAGAAGGAATAGTGGTGGTGCAGCTTTCCTCGAGTGTCAAGAGTGAGACCAGTGGCTCTAGTGCTGGCTGCTCGACCAAGAACTTCAGGACCTCAACTGCCGGCAAGCCGAACAGTGAGGAGTGGCAGGAAACATCGAGGGATGCTTAGGGTCCCCCAAAAGCTTGGGGTTCCAAGGGTTAGAGACTGGCTCAGGAAGCTGATCTGACCCTCCCTGGAACTGAAAAGGCAGAACTGGAGTCCTGGAGAGGGAAGTATTCCCCTTGTCCTGCAACAACAAGTCTACTGGGTCAAGAAAAATATCGACAGCCTGGTCGGCCAACATCTTGACCAACAAGCCTGATGGGGACAACATGGGGCCAGCAGCCTGGACAGTGGCATTGGCTGAAGCAGACTTGTTGAGGAGATTTTACAAAACAGGATTGTGGGAATCCAAGGCCCAAGAGCACTCACGGTCCCATGATCTACAATGGGACATTTTAGCTTTCGTCTTGGAGTCTTTTTTGGAGGATTTAGACCCACAAGAAGGGCCCTCCCTGAAGGTAGGAAGGAACTGGCATAAGTTTCAGAATGCCCCAGTAAAAGAGGCACCAAAACTCAGCGGGACCAGAAAAGACATTGAGGAAGCACCGGCCGTAGTCTGAGCTGCAACTTCTTCAAAAGTCGCCAACTGATCAGTGGACTCCATAGCCACGGAGACTGCTCTACAGGCATCCTTAGATTGAATGGGAGGATCCTGCTCATCCAGACAGCCATGAACTAGTCATGTGTACCGGTCCTCCAAAGTGTAGGGGTGAAGTGTGCAGCATAGGCTGCAAGCCTGGGGATCGTGTTTGTGGCTCAGGCAGTAAACGCACGTGGCATAGGAAGTAAATGCACGTGGCATAAGGGTTTATGTGCAACATCTTTTAGCCACACAAACAAACCTTAAAACTGGGTGCCAATTTAAAAATGGTGGAATGCATGATACTACTATGGAAAAACAGCAGAGTGAATGAAGACCAGGTATTAGGAAAAAAACAATGATAGGGCCTACACCAAGCATGGAACTGTGATGGACAGAACCTGCTTCTTCCAGCAGAAAGGAAGATCTGGCATCATGGGGCGGTGCCAAGGAGGATATCACCCAGGTGGGTGGGAGGAGCTAGCTTGAAGACCTTCCAGCAAGATTTAAAGAGAAAGGAATTCTGCTATAAGTGTGGATGGTACACAATATCCACACCCCTATGAAGAACAGTTACATAAGAACTTACTGGTATAGTAGATCTTCAAGGGGATCTCAGTCATCAGGTCACACCATAGAAACTTCACCATCGGTGAAGAAGGATCCACATGAAAGATTTTCCAGCAGTACAACTGGGGCCATCCACACTGACATCACCTGTCGATGTCATCAACCCTATAAAGGCGAGTGGCCCCACTCCCTCCTCAGTTCTTTTCCCCAGAGACCAAAGGAACAAACTCTGGTCATGGAGGCCCAGGAGAGAGAGAGAGAGAGAGAGAGAGGTGCCCAGGCTGAAATAAAAGGTTGGAGACACCAGGTGGCCAATATGAGCAGAGGATCCCAAATAGGTGGATGGTGGGAGGGAAGGCTGACCTGATGACTGAGATCCCCTCCAAGATCTACTGTTATGGTAAGTTTGTACGTAGCTGTTCTACCTTTTTTGGGGGTATCTCAGTCATCAGGTCACACCATCGGAATGAGTGCCAAGCAGTTACTAGTACAGCAGGACAGCCTGGGAGGCAGGCAAACCAAGGCCTAAGACAGAAGGCCCTGAAGAACAGGCCAGGCCGAAGCCTACATGAGCTCTGGAGGCAATGTCCAGACTGCAGTGATTGGTGAAAGAATGGACTGTACTCCAGGTGGCAGCAGCACAGATAACAGCTGCTAAGACCCCTTTGAAGCAGGCCACAGAAGTAGCCATGCCCATGGTGGAGTGGGCTTTCACCACCCCTGGCAACTCCTCACCATGTTTGTTGTAGCAAAACACAATACAATTGGCCAGCCATTTGGACAAACACTGTTTAGAAATGTAAACGCTCTCTCTTCCTTGGGCGAAAGAAACAAAAAGCTGCTTAGACTTTCTGCAGTCTTTAGTTCACAGCAGATAATACTTTAGAATTCTGCGCACATCTAATGTGTGAAGCAGTGCTTCCCCTGGATTGGTGTGCTCTGGGAAATACACAGGGAGGTGGATAGATTGGTTCAGGGTAAACTCAGACAACACCTTATGAAGAAAATAAAAATGATGTACTCACTGTAATTCTTGATCTTCTTGGACAAGTCTTCACCATTTATTCACACTACTGGGTTCAAGCCGGAGGCACTGTGACCCAGCGGGAGTCAAATATTTTCAGGAGGCCCATCGCCGAGGTAGGACCACACATGAAGGGTACAGCGAGGGTAGCTCACACCGTATAAGCTATCTTGACATTGACCCTCCAACCACCTTAGTACCTTTTTCTTACTGAGGAGGTGCAGCGTAACGTAACTAAGTAAACACCTAACCTAACAAGGGCATAAGATATCCCTTCTGACCCATAAAGAAAGGTCAACTAAACAACCATGTCTTCACAGTCCAAACTGGAACAAGGAAGGTGAAGACTAAGAACAGAGAAAGTGAGCTTGGGGGATAGCAGGTGGGCATATGAATAAATGGTGACGCTTTGTCCAAGATCAAGAATTATGGTATATCATTTTCATATCTTCCTAGACTTAAGTCTTCACCATTTATTCGTACTGCTGGATTAGAGTACCATGCTAATACAAAAATTCCCCGAGCAGGGCAGTAGGAGATGGAGCTCACTCAGGACAGAAGTCCATTAAGGATTGTTCTGCCAAAGGAAGTATGCTATCTGGCATGGTCATCTAGAGCATAGTGCTTAACGAGAGTATGCACCGAGCTCCAAGTAGCTACTTTGCAAATTTCAGCAATGGGGACAGAGTGGATTTCTGCCAGGGATGTAGAAACTGCTCAGGTAGAGTGAGCACAGATCTGGCCCTCCAGCTTTACCTGGGCCATAGAGTAGTAGTGGTGAAGGTAAGCTACTATCCAAGCAGAAATACCCATAATGGTTACTGGTTGACCCAGCGGGGTTGGTAGTAGTAAGAAACAAAGAGTTGCTTGGCTTGACGGATGTCCTTAGTTCTATCAATGTAGAATTGAAGGGCTCTTTTAACATCCAAAGAGTGAAGGGTGCATTCTCCTTCATTCTGGAAGTTAAGAAAATAAGTGGGAACACTAAAGGCTGGTTCAAGTGGAACTTAGAAACCACCTTCGGTAGAAACTTGGGGTGTGTGTAGAGAACTACCTCGCCTTTGTGGAAGACAGTATACGGAGGGTCTGTGACCAAAGCATGTATTTCAAAAACCCTGTGAGCAGAGCTGATGGCCACCAGAAAAGTAGTTTTCCAGGTCAGGAACTTGAGATCATAGGTAGCCAGAGGTTCAATGGGTTTACGAGTGAGCATGTCTAGCACAAGGTAATATCCCAGGGGCAACTGGCTTCCTGACCAGAGGCCTTGTGTGCAGGATGCCCTTGAGAAATCTCTTGAAGAGAGGCAGTTGAGCCAGGGTCATTTTCTGGACTGGCTTGTGATAAGCCGAATTGCACAGAGGTGGACCTTTACCGAAGAATATTGCAGTCCAGTATCTGAACAGTCTAACAGGTATTCCAGAACCTTATCCGGCAGATACTGGAAAGGGAGTATATGGGTCTTTTTTATTTTTATTTTATTTTAAATTTGTTAACTGGGTAAGGACACTGGGCAAAGCCCTTTTTCAGGTCCGACCCGAAAGACTGATCAAGAATAACATACAACAAATGAAAAAGACAAAAACAATAAACTAACAATTACATACATCAATGGATAACAATTTTTAAATTTAACCTTAAATCCCATAACTGAAGATATACATCTAAGACAAGAAGGTAAATCATTCCATAAACTAGCAGCTAATAACCAGAAAGATCAAGAACCAGATGTCCCCCTTTTAACTGTAGCCCTCGGAACAATTCCAAGATTTGAACGTAAATTGACTTGAGAATCTCTGATTATCATCAGATCAGACAAAGGGAAAGAATTCCTAACATAAATAGCATGATATACCAAGTTACCAAATGCACAGGCAAACTTTAGTTTGGGAGATAGCCAACTCAATGAAGAGTATAATACACAATGATGCGTCATTCGTGGAACATCAAGAACAAATTGACAAATATTATTATAAGCTACACTCAAAACGCTCCTCTCCCTTACACCCAAACCATAATATAAAGAAGAAACATAATCAATATGGGGTAACAAAGTACCAATTGCAATTGTTCTACTGATTTCAATGTTAAATAAGCCTTAAGTTTACATAACAAGCCCAATTTAGAGTTTATTATCCTACTGACGTCCTTTACCTGTGGCAAAAATCCCAAACAAGGATCCAAAAGAACTCCCAAATACTTGAAAAGGGTAACCTGTTCTATTAGATCACCACTTTTATCAAGTATATGTAAACATGGATTTAACTTTAAACGAGAAGCGCTCCCAAATACCATGCACTTGGTCTTTTTTACATTCAAAATCATCTGATTATTTAACAACCAAGAACCAAGTTTATCAAAATCATTTTGTAAACCATCATTAACTAACTCAATATTCTGATTTTGATTATACAAAATCAAGTCGTCTGCATAGAGAAGACAATGACTAGCTAAGAAAATTGAAAGAATTTGATTTATAAATATTGAAAATAACAGGGAGCCCAAAATGGACCCCTGTGGAACACCTCTGGGATTTAACTGTAGATTAGATAATAAAGGCTCAATATACACTTGTTGAGCTCATCCATCAAGAAAGCTCCTAAGAAAGGAGACCACCAAAGTGGAGAAACCCCAATTAGCAAGCTTAGAACAAAGCAAATTATGATTAATTAAATCGAAAGCCCGGGTCAGGTCCACGAACACCGCCCCCATATAACAACCATTATCACACCCAAGGAGGACGGAGTTCGTGAACCTGACCAGAGCTGTAGCAGTACCCCTTCCCTTTCTAAACTCATGCTGCTCCATACAAAGCAAACCCTTTAATTCCAAATAATCATTCAACTGTTTAACTGCCAACTTTTCTAACATTTTACTTAAGGGATTCAATATTGAAATGGGATGAAAATCATCCACTGTATCGGCTCCGGCCTTTTTCACAATAGGCACTGCCCTTGCAACCTTTCAAGAAGCAGCATACCATTCCAAGAAGCACTTCCTTTAAGCTTTCCTAGTGGAAGGTTTACGTGCAGCCAGGAAGATTTCGAGATCCTTTGAGAAACTTTAAACCTGCTCACTTCTATCTCCTCAGGAGCCAGGCATGGAGATGAAGGACGTGCACATTGCGATGGATCCCTGGGTCAGAATGTCCATCCATGAGGCAGCTGCCTTGGAGGGGTCACTGACAACTCATTAATCAAAGGAAATCAAATCTGTTAAGGCCAGTAAGGTGCAATGAGAATCATTTTGCCCCCGTGCACTCCAGTCTGAGCAGCACCCTCTGAACTTGTAGAAGAGGAGGAAATGCATACAGAAAGTAATTTGTCCACCGCAGCCTGAACGCATCCTGACAGAAAACACCAGGTTCTGGACTTTTGGAGCAGAATTGTAGCATTTTTGCATTGAGTGGGGCTGCAAAAAGGTCCAGGTCTGGAGTGCCCCACTCATTGAAGAGAGACTGAACGATATCTGGTACTAGCGACCACTTGTGAGGATCCACTTCTGTCCTACTGAGTTGGTCTGCCAGATTGTTCTGAACCCCTGGTAGGCAAACTGCTAGGATCAGAGCATTATGCTCGAGGCACCACTCCTACACCCTCAGTGTTTCTCTGCAGAGCAGGTAGGAGCGTGCTCCCCCTACTTGTCGATGTAATACATCACCTCTTTGTTGTCTGTCTGTAGAATGATTACTTAGTGATGGACAAAGCCCACCAAGGCTCGAAGGGCATAAAGGACTGCCCTCATCTCCAGAACATTGAAATGGAGATGAGACACCCTTTGAGTCCAGACTCCCTGAGTATGATGACCCTGACAGCGAGCTCCCTACCTGAGGAGAGATGCATCTGTGGTGAGGGTTATCTGAGATTCCTGTGGAGCAAAGGGGAGACCTTGAAGACGGTTGTCCTCTTGCGTCCACCATGCCAGTGACCAACGAAGGTGTTCCGTCACTTTGATGGGGTAGGACTGAAGATGTGTTGTCGGCGACCACTGTGTATTAAGCATCCACTGAGTGGTCCTCATGTGCAGTTGTGCTAGAGGCATTGTGAAGACTGAAGATTCCCTAAGTACTGGCACGGGGTCATAATGTTGCAAGACATTATGCCGCATGAATAAACACGCTGCCAATACAGCATGATTTCTTGCATGCGGCATAAGTCTTCTTTTCTGCAGGGGGCTCTGCCTCCACACACCCCCAATTAGGATTAATAACTCTAGGGTGGAGGGGGGTCAGTAAATATCACACAAAGTGTGAAAAAAATTAAATTATCATGCGTCTGTGACCGGGAATCGAACCCAGTCCCAAATGCACTGCATTCATCCCTTGCTGCCAGTGGCTCATCTCATTGAGCCACGTCAGCTGCTCAGTGGAAACCCCTCCCAACAGAGGTCTTATCCTCTGCCTGAGACAGCAAATGGATGCAATACCGTGCAAAGAACCATTTGTGGTATTGCACCCTCTCGCTGTCAAGTACAGCGCTGTTTCTATTTAACGCTAGTGCGTACGACATATTAACCCAGTAGGTGAATACTAACATCTGCTGCAGGGAGTAATAATAACTTTATTTATAAAGTGCCTTTCTTCATTTAAAGGCACTGTACAACTCTAAAAACAGATAAAATCCAGTAAATAAAAACATAAAAATTCAGGTACAAGAGGCAATAACTAGCGGTCAAGTATAATTAATCATCATAGGCAAGATGCCATAGATGGGTCTTCAAGGCCCTCTTAAAGCTCGCACAGGGTTGTTCTCCATGATGAAACAAGCCATTTGAAGGATGGCATTTCTTCTGTCCTCTGGGAGGAAGGCCCTCACTTTGGTAGTGTCCAAGAAGGCCCCTATGAAGAGGAGCTGCTGCAAAGGTTGAAGCTGTGATTTCTCCAGGTACAGCAGTACTCCCATGGAGGTCAGGAACTGAGCTGATGTGGTCACTGCCTCTTCCACACCCTGCCTTGATGGACTTGCTAGTAGTCAATCATCCAGGTAGGGAAAGACCTGAATCCTGAGCTTTTGAAGGCACACTGTGAGAACTGCAAAGAACTTTGTAATGACTCGAGGTGCCGAGGCGAGCCCAAAGGGCAGGACTCTGAATTGGTAGTGCTGACCCAAGGCCACTGAGCGTAGGAGCTTGTGGTGGCTTGGGTATACTGGAATGTGCTGGCAGGCATCTTGCACGTCTAGGGATGCCAACCAGTCCCGTGACTTAAGAAGTGGTAGGAGGGTTTCGAGGGAGACCATCTTGAACTTTTTGCAATACAAAAACTTGTTCAGTTTTCTGAAGTTGAGAATGGTGCTCTTGCCCCCTGTCTTTTTCGGAACCAGAAAGTAATGGGAATAGAAGCCTGTGTTGTATTTTGCAAAGGGAACTATTTCCACTGCCCTGTTTCTCATAAGGCCCATTATCTCCAAAGTGAAGAGGTCTAACTGAGCAGCTGACAGAGTGTGCTGCCGCTTGGGCAGATAGTCGGGGGGGGGGTCTCTGAAAAACCGAGAGAATGTCCCTCTTGAATTATCTTCAGAACCCACCTATCTGTGGAGATAGACTTCCACTGGCTGTAGAACCAAGTCACTGCTGAGGAGAGGTCCACCTCGGGCAGCTGAGATGAGACCAGGGAGGTGGTCGCAGAGGGTGGCACTGTGCACTTTCGGGGCCTGTGTCTTCTGCTGTGCTTTCTTTTGTGGCTGAGGAGACTGGTGCTTGTTTGGGGCTCCTCTGCCTCTTCCATGAAATGACTATCTGTTACAAAAAAACGGACAGTTCTTGCCCCGTATGAATGCGAAGGAGCTGGTCTGGCTGATTTGACAGCTGTTCTGGTTTTCTGAGAAGCCTCCAGGGATTGCTTAACCTATTGGCTGAACAGGTAGGTACCATCAAAAGGAACATTCATTAGCTGCTGGGCGGCTGAGGAAAATCCTGAAGTCCACAGCCAGGAATGCCTTCTGATACAGAGAGAAGGGGTATCATAAGTGTTCTTAGCTGCCTTCAACTGATGGCTGTTGGATTTAATTTCACACCTAACAGTCTGAAGAATTTTGAGCTTGGAATCAGCTTCTGGTAAAGACTCAGTGAGAGACTTAAGGGAAGTCCAAAGGGCATACCATATTGAGAGAAGCGCCCCAATAGCTGGCTATATGCATGCCCAGAGAGGCTGCTGGGAAAGCCCTCTTCCCCATTTATTTTTATTTATTTATTGATATTTTGGATTAACACCTATGAGCTAACGCTCATTTACTTAGGTTGCACGACAGTATACAAAGGTATAGCACAAACAGTATACATAGGTATGGCACAAACAAGGAACATAAAAGTACAAGTAAGCATACAAGGAGAAATTATAATAGACATAAAAGTGAAATAATATACAGGCAGTTGAACATGTAGTTAATATCAGATCTACTAGTGCTAAAATGTACTGTACATAAGGGGTGAAAATAATGCAGCCTGGAGGCATTGTCAATATAGGAAGGAGAGGTAAGGGGAGGAAGATTAGGTGAGGGGAGAGAGGAGTAGAGAAGGGAGCGGAGTGGAGGAGAAAGGGCTTACAGTGTTAGGAAGGAGGTGGTGGAGATGAGAGGGATAGTGGCACGCGACGCTGGCAGCAGGAGTGGAGGACGGGTGGTGATTAGGAAACATAGAGAGATGAGGAGAGGCGGGGGAAGGAGGTGCAGATAAATTGGAGGAGGGTATAGGCTGTGATATGATGGTGTCAATCTTACAAGATACAAAGACATGCTGTGACTTCCTCAGGTAGGACAGCTTTGTCATTCTCCGTGAGACTAACTAGTGCATCCGCAATAGGCTGGGAGGCTAGAATAGGTTTCTCTTTAGGAGGAATATATTTCCAGTTTATGGACTTGCATACCAAGGGAATAGATGCAGGTCCAGCCCACACAGCCTCTGATAGAGTTTCAAAGGCTGGGGGGGGGACAAGAAATGTAAAGTTAACTGGAATGTTAGGAACATGCAGCTACTCAAGGTGCATCGGCTTACCGGGGTCAGGAGCAGAAGTCTCAAGAGCCAGAGTTGCCTGCATGTTTCTGAGTAATGACTGAAAGAAGAAGTCCTCTTGAGGGACAGAAGCAGGAATTGAAGGTTGATTTGCCAGGTTACAAAAAGTGTCATCATTGCCATCCTCAGCAATGATGAGGTCAGGGTCAGACTTGTGCCCCTCCAAATCCCCCTCGGAAGGGGAAGCCAAAAGGGATCTAGACCCAGCAGGTCTGAGTCCAGGTCTAGGGAGTGGGTAGAAAGGCAACACCGGAACTGGAATGGGAATCGGCACTGGAAGTGGAGCCATCCCCAAAGGAGCCAGCGATGGAAGTGGTGCTGAGCCCCACGGCACCAGCACCAGGGTCAGCGCCAAATACGACGACACCTCAAAACCCAAACCAATCCTAGAAGGTGAACTGGCAGTGAAGTGATCAGATAAGGTACCTGTGCTGGTCCCTGTGAAAATACAGAGAGAGGGAGGCCGGTACGTGAAAATGGCATTGGTGGCGCTGTCACCCTCAAGGGATCAGGATCAGTTGGTGGAGCCAAATGCTCTACCTAGTCCGAAAGCCTCAAAAGTGGCCCAAAGACACCTAGGCCCAAAGGTCCGGTACCTGATCCGCAGGAAGAGGCAATCAGGCCAGACGCTGTACCCATTGCTCCATAAGAGCTGCCCAGTGGTAAAACTGCTCCCTCCCCCCCAAGATCCCACAAGAGGACAGAGAAGAGCTCTGCGTCTGAGATCTCGAACGACCGTGAGCAGAATCTGTTGGACCTTGAACGACCGTGAGCAGAATCTGTCGGGGAAACCAACAGTGCCAGGAAAGGCCTCCTGCTCACGGACATAGAAAACCTCTTAGCAGATGTACCAGAGGGTGACCTCAAGCGGTACCTTTTCTTCCCCTTCCGACAGGTGAAATGAGGTGGTTCGAGGATCATTGCTGAGATAGCCTATACAGCACAAACCAGCCTCCTGGTGCCATGCATGCATGCACAGTCCTACCTCAGCGCTGACCCTCCTGAAGATTGTTTGCTCCTGCAGGGTCCCAGCATCTCTGGTTTGAACCCAGCAGTATGAATAAATGGTGAAGACTTAAGTCCAGGAAGATCTTAGGATTCATGCGCAAAGACACCCTGTCTTTGTGAAAAATTAAATAAGGCTCCTGACACCAGGGAGCCTGAAGCTTGGAAATCCTTCAAGCAGAAGTAATAGTAACCAAAAATAATGCCTTCCAAGAAAGGAAGCGTAGCTCACAAGACGTGACTGGCTCAAATAGAGACAGGGTCAATTTTTCCAAAACAAAATTTAAATTCCAAGCAGGCACAGGACTACTGATTGAAGGCTTCAGATGTAGGATGCCCCTGAGAAAAGTGCAGGTCACATCTAGCTGAGCCATGATGTGACCGTCCACTAGCTCATGGAAGGCAGAAATAGCCAAAAGGTGCACCTTGAGGGAGGAATATTAGAGGTCTAAGTCTGATAATATCAGGTAGTCCAGGATTTGGCTCACCAGACAGGTGAAAGGGTCCATGTAAGCATGTGGGTTCAGTAACAGACACCAGTCAATAGATATAGTGCATAAAAAACCCAAGAGCTGCATTTATCATTTTATTTTAAATGAAAATAAATAAATAAATATAGATATTTACAGAAAAGAAAATAACTGAGGTGTTAAAACTCTCACACCAAAATAAATATGAAACCAATTATTTAGGCAAGTCTTTCTTCAGGCTCCTTGCTCTTTTCTGTATATACAATATCTGTTGTGCGCAAGGCTCTCACACATCCTTCCTCCTCACTTGATCAGAAGATACTGACCATCCTATCTAACTGTAGCCCCCTGGTGGGAAGGTTATATAGTGCTCTTTGTGACCTCATAGACATGTGACCTATAAATTTAGACTTATAACCCTTTACTTTAGGTTTGGGACAGTTCACAAGACTATAGGTCTCTTTTAGGAAATGCCACCTTAATCCCATATACCTACATAGCAATATTTAAAACATAAGATGCCTACATCTACAAGAACACCCTTAATTGGAGGTACTGCGCATCATCAGGGTGGTTTAGTTCCTCCACTTCGGGTGACATCACTATCTCATTTCCTATAATAGCAGCCATTTTCTGGGCTGCAAGCCCTATAGAAGGGCCTCCCAAAATAACCAGCACTGTATTTCAGGTAAGAGGAAAATAAATCATAATTGCTTTATATGCAGTTTATTTGAGATCTTCCGCCTTCACAGGGACAAATAGATTAGGGATGCGTTCCCCATCCATTTACTCTGTAAAGTCAGAGAATCTCTTGGCATAATTTCCAAAACCTTCCTTTTCATTCTATTATCAACCTCTGCATTTATTTCTTTATTTAGTACATTCAACAGACCACCACTGCCTAATATGAACATTTATACCCTGCTAGGGCTGTCTATATTCATATATACAATAAAACTCTCAGGCTTGCATTGATCCGACAGCTTTATTTTTGTAGCTGTCGGGTAAACTTTTCGTTTTGACTCCAAGCCCAATGAGGCATCTCCCTCTCTTACAGGGCTACATTTCAACAAATCAAACAACTTTTTCAGATAGTTGACACTACAGGGCATTTCTTCTAATGCCTGTGGTGTTATTTACATTTGTTTTAGTCCTTTTTCAGCCTCTCCAAGGAGCGGACATTATTTCTGCAGCGAGCGGCTGGAAGGAGAGCTTTCAGCTAGTATGGCAACATGCCAGATCGAGCTCCTCCTTCAGATAGCAGCTGCTCTGCTCCATCTTGCTAAACCGCATCAAGCAATTTCCTTTTTGGGAGCGCAGCGGCTCCAAGAAGCAAAATTTACTGCACGGATGTGCGCACTGTTCCTGCGCGAATGTGCACACATTCCCTTGCATATAGCGAGCGATTTCCTTTGCAGCAACCAGGAACTCTTAGTAAGAGGTGCTAAAGGTACTTGGTAACATTCTATTATTTTCCATACATTAGTGATTTTCACCAAGCTTCCTCACTGGTGGCTTACTGCTTTATAAAGGGACACTTAATTCTGGATTTTCAAATGTGGCAGCTCTATCAAAAGAATACAACTAGTATTCTGAAAAGGGATAGTACAGGAAAATAGGGATGTCAGGTTGGCCACCCTGACATGAAAAATAAGGATAGTCTGAAAAGATTCAGAGGACAGAACAGAGAGAAAGAGAGAAAAACAAATTGTTTCAATTTGAGTGGTTTTCACATCCTGCCACAGTCCAGACAGTGCTTGGCAGCCAGATGGCAAACCTCTTCCTGATCGCTCTTGTGGAGGGTTTCCAAGCCAACACCAAGATGTCAGTTACCTTCTGGGAAACCCCAAACTGGGCAATGGTTACGTTCTCAGGAGCCAGGCATGCAGACGAAGGGATTTGAGTTGTGGATGGACCATGATCCCCTGAGCCTGCATCAACAGATCCCTGCATAGAGGCAGAGTCGCTGGAGGTTCCACTGCTAACTGTTGCAGTAACGAAACAATACCTGCCATGGCCAGTAGGGTGCTACCAAGATCATGCTGGCCCCCTCCTTCTGCAGCTTGATTAGCACCCTCTGAATCAAAGGAAATGGAGGGAAGGCATAAAGGAACCTGCCACTCCAAGTGAGGGACAATGCATCTCATCAGAAAACTTCAGTCCATGGATCTAGCAAGCAGAAATTGGGCAGTTTTGCATTGAGTGAGGACGCAAAAAGGTCCAACTCTGGACAACCCCACCTTTTGAACAGATTTGCAATGGAAGACAGAAGCTCCTATTTATGCATCCTGGACTGAGTCTGGCTGACGCTGTCTGTCAGAGTGTTCAGCACACCTGTGATCTGGACTGCCATGAGTTCCAGGCCGTGATCTAGTGCCCAGTACCAGACTATCATTGCCTCCCTACATAGGGGTTATGAATGTGCCCCCCATTTGTTGATATAGTAGACCACACAGAGACTGCCTGACTGAATCAACAATTGGCCCAGAGAGAGGTGGTTCTGGAAGGCCTGTATGGCATACAGAACCGCCCTCATCTCGAAGACGTTTATATGGAGGGACGTCTTGCTCTGGGACCAGGTAGACTGAGTCTGAAAGGGACCCAGGTGTGCCACCAGCCTATGCCGGAGACATCCATAGTGAGAATTTGCTGGGGAGATGAGATCAGGAATGGGACCCCTCTTAAGAGATTTCAGGGATCCATTCACTACTGGAGAACCCTGTGGACCAGACAGGAGACCAGCACTAGCTGTTCTAAGTCATCTGTGTGTTGGTCCCACTGCACCTGGAGGGTCCACTGGAGCACCCGCATGTGTAGTCTGGCCATGGGGACAGGAGCCTCAAGTAAACCCTCATGGAAGTATAGCGACTCTGAGCCACCACCATAGCCTGTGATATAAGGTACTCCACTCTGTCTGGTGGCAAGAAGGCCTTGCCCTGCTCCAAGTCCAGGACCACCTTTATATACTGCAACCTTTGGGATGGGATCAGAACTGACTTGGGTAGGTTGACAGTGATGCCCAGGGAGTGGAACAATTAGAGGGTCCTCTCCAGGGTTCAAAGAAGATGATCCCTGGTTGGGACTTTGAGTAACCAGCCATCCAGGTAGGGAAAAACATACAGGCCTTCTTGCTGAAGGGCAGCAGCAACCACTGCTAAGCATTTTGTAAAAACCCATGGCACAGAGGAAAAGCCAAAGGGCAAGACTCTGAACTGGCAATGTTCACCTTGAAAAAAAACCTGGAGGAGCCACCTGTGCAGTGGGCACACTGAAATATGCAGGTAAGCATCCTACATATAAAAGGAATGGTACGCCTACCAGACAACAACTCTGGGATGGCAAAGTCCTTAACATCGACAATGTTGACAGGTTTCGACATTGTCGATGTAAAGTACCCAAGGGCAGAAATCTGCACTTTTGCCATCTGTTGCCCCCCCCTTTGAACTAGCTCTTCACTGACTTGGAATTAGTTGTATTAAGAAGGGAGGGGCGTGGGGGGCTGTGCCCTCCTGAGAGAAATACACCAATGTCTAACAGGCAAACCTTTGCCTGTCGACATTGGGGATCTCGCCATGCTGAACGTTGACATCCCTGTTGTTAATTCAGCATGGTAGAACCTGAGGGAACACAGCCAGTCACTCCAGTTGAGCAGAGGCAACAGGCCTGGTAGAGTGACCATGTGAAACTTTTTGTACTGAATGTAGAGGTTGAGGTCTTTGAGATCTAGAAAAGGCCTCAGGTCTCCAGTTCTTTTGGGGACCAGGAAAAACCTGGAATAAAACCCTCTGTTCCTCTGCCACCTGGGTACTGGCTCAATCACCCTTTTCCACAGAAGGGAATGTACCTCCTCTGGAAGGACCGTTGCGTGGTCTGGAGGATAGGTGGATGGCACTAGAGTAGTCTCTGGGAGCTGTTCCAAAAGCTCCAGCATGTGACCTGCCCTGAGGTCTTTTTCTAGACTGTACACCTGCTCATTAGTATGTACTGCAGCCCCTAGTTTCGAATCTGCAACCTTGACGAAACAGTTTTTGACATCTTCATTTATGTCTGAGATGAACATCCCAAACAACACAGGGCCCATTGGTTGAGCGCATATTATGTACAGTACACTGCAGTGCACTTCAGTCTGTGGCTGGCCAAAATGGTGGTGTGTGAAGTCTGAGCCAAGTGCCAATTCCGGTTGGGTTGGGGGGACTGGTCCTGATGGGATGGGGGGGCCACTACGCTATGGAAGTACTGGGGAGATTCTGTATTTTATTTTAGACATTGGAGACTAGGACTGGGAGGGTTCCAGTTATAGTATAATTGGGGAACAGGGCTGGGTTGGGGGCACAATTGTACTTCAAATGGGATTGGGGCCGGGTGGGGGTTGTTCCTTATTAGATTGGTGATTGGGGCATGAGCAGGGTGGGCGTACCACTACACTCATGGCAAACAGTATCAGCCACTATTTTCCTTCTTTCAGGGTTGGGGGATGGGAGGGGAGCACCACTGCACTATGGCAAGTGTTCAGAGCAGGATTTTAATTTGATTAGGGATCGGGGATGGGGGGGTGCCACAGGACTATGGACAGTGTTTGGGGCACACACTGTTCTGTCCATCAGGGATCGGGCAGGGACTGGGGGGGTCCCTACACTATGGAAAGGGGGGCTATTCTGTATTATATATGGGAATGGGGGTACAACTACACTATGTAAAGTGTTCTGGGCAGGCTTTTACTTTGATCGGGGACAGGGCTGGTCCAGCGCATTCAGCCAGGCGCATCCATGGTAATGAGCCCATAATGGGCATGCACAAGGCCCGCTTGTGCCATGCATGCCCAAAAAGCACATTAGCATATTCTGGCAGAATATCACTCTTGGGGGAACGACATATCCAGGTATGCACCACGCATTCCCCTATTGGCAGTGTTCAGCCCTGACCCTGGATGCGATGCGCCCACCCTGGCAGCTGCCAGCTTTGTGCAGCACATCCAGGGTCCCATATTGAAACAGGATGCACAATATGTACCGATCGTACAAACGGTTTGAATGTTGCAACAGTGCCGGTTGGCACAACTGTTTTGAGCAATGCACTATTATGTGCACGCAATTGGCTGGCTCTGAATATATCCCCCCTGGTCTTTATTATTGGGTCTGTTCATGAAAAGGGGTTACCAAAGTGTGACATGAGGGTCAAATTTTCAGATTATTTCTAGATTACATTTGTGATGCATTTCAAGATATCATGACCCAAGTATGAAAAAAGAAACATATTGGGAGATAAAAGCCCCACAGGTTCCTGAGATAAAAGAACTGTATTGTGGTGAGTGTAACAAGTGACACCACACACCGTGGTGAATGTAGCACCTGACACAAAACACTTTTTTAGTAATAAAATCTTTAATAAACATGTAAAGAGTTGTATTAAAACATGAGAAATAAATATTTATAAGAATTACTGTATATTACATTAATTGCAAATGTGATGTTTTGCATCATATACTGTGGTGAATGTAACAAGTGACACCACACTTATGTTTCACTTACTAAAACTGCACTAAACATGTCTAACAACTAACATACTACTGCTACTGACTGTCATACTACTATAGAACATGAAAACATTTGACAATTACATTACTGGCAAGTGTGATGCTTAACACCACATACCGTGGTGAATGTAATGAGTGACACCACACATTTGTTTCAAGTTTACAAAGTTTAGTGAACATGCCTAATGGCTAACATGCTACTAATAATAATTAACAGTGCTACAAAATCTGGAGAAATCTGACAATAATATCAGTAGTGACAGGTGTGATGTTTGATATCACATACCGTGGTGAATGTAACAAGTGACACCACACTTATGTTTGACTTACTAAAACTGTACTAAGCTTGTCTAACAACTGACATACTACTATTACTGACTGACATACTGTTATAAAACATGAAATGAATCAACAATTACATTACTGGCAAGTGTGATGCTTAACGCCATATAACGTGGTGGATGTAACAAGTGATGCCACACATTTGTTTCAAGTTTTAAAAAATTTACTGAACATGCCTCATGGCTATCACACCACTACTAATAACTGACATAGTGTTACAAAACCTGGAGGAATTTGACAATAATAACAGTACTGGGAGGTATGATGGTTGGCACCACATATCGTGGTGAATGTAACGAGTGACACCACAAAGAAAATCCATTTTAACACTCCATCACATTTACACTGAATAATCCCTATTACAATTGATGTCCAGCACTTTCCTTAGACATGCAGTCATCACTGAAATATGCTCTCTGAAAATTTCCCCAACAATCAGTGAATGATGGTAACCAAAGTCTACCTGTGGTGAATGTAACCGCAACCCTCATTGTTGCATGCAGTGCTTATCTTCATGGAATGTAGCCCTACAAATGGAGGAGCCACATGCAAACAATGGATTTTAAACCACAGCTCAGCTCCTCCCTCTATGGTTGCTCATTGGTTCTGATGGTCAGGTTATGACTTTGCAACTGTCACAGACTGACGGGTAAACACTGGGTCTGATGTGACTCCAAGTAGAGTTGCGGTCAAAGGTTGCTGTCCCTTCTGTGGGAAAGATAGATCAGGCAGTAACAGTCAGTTATCACAAGGAGGCAAACTAGGAGAGAAGTCAGAAAATCTTTTAAAGCGCTAATAGCACAATTACAGATTTGGGGGCCATGAGGGTGAATGTAACGTGCTGTGATGTGACACCAACTGTTACATTCACCACACTAAATACAAAGCTGCATAAATTAAAAATAGAGCATTACAATGGGCTAAAGAGTACAGATAATAAAAAATACAACTCCAGATTAGTAAGAGGGCTTACTTTAATAATGGAAAACAGTAAATAAAGCTTGCAAAAACAATTAGTAAAACGTGTTTTTGCATGTCACACTTTTTCAGGTAAAAAAAGCAGCAAAATGGAGTGGGACACCCCATCAAAAAAAAATGTGGATGTCCTAGAATTCTATAGTTATGTTATTTAGCTGCACATACAGCCAGAATTCAGATTAAGTCAAAAAATTGTGTCCGACAGTTCTTGATTTTTAAAAATGTAGTATGCACTATATGGTGGGCATTGGTAATCCCTTTTCATGAACAGACCCTATTGTATTAAACAAAACCTTATTGTGATCACTGTTACTTAAGGGTTCCAAGATATGAATGTTTTTAATGTCTTCTACCCTGTCAATAATGACCAGATCTAGTATATTGTTTATTCTCGTTGGTTGGGATACTAATTGAAATAACCAATTGCTAACCATTGCATCTGTGGATGTTTGTTCATTTGTATTTGTTGCTATTCAATTTTCCCAATTAATACCAGGTAGACTGAAGTCACCCAATAACTGTATGTCATTACGTTACACCATATTGGAGAGGTTATTAGTAAGTTCTTTACGCTCTGTGATATTGATATCTGGTGGTCTGTAGCCCTCACGCTGGATGAAATTCAGTCACCTGTAACACATATTATAACATGTCACTTACTTACTCTCAATTCCCTTAGAAATGGAAATCTGTCACTGTGACACCGGTTCATAAGTCTGGGGATCGCACAATTACTGGAAACTACAGGCCTATCTCTATCTTGCCTTCACTCTCGAAAACTCTTGAGCGTATAGTGGCTGACCAACTGGTTGAATACTTAGAAAAATATCAGCTACAATGCCCACAACAACATGGGTTCAGAAATGGTCATAGTACCACTATCGCCCTTCTGGAGTTCACAGGCTTAATTCACCACTCCTTAAATCAAGGACACCTGGTCGGTGCTGCTTTCATTGATTTAACCAAAGCTTTCAACACAGTGAATCATGCCCTCCTGGTCGAACAGCTTACCACCACTGGCCTAGCTTGTGACAGCATAGCCTGGTTTGAAAGTTACCTGCACAACCATACACAGCAGGTGAAGATTGGTAACACTCTCTCAGATAGCAGACCTGTCCTATCTGGAGTTCCTCAAGGGTCCATCTTGGGCCCTCTTTTATTTAGCATTTTCCTCAACAACCTTCCTTACTCCTGTCAGGGTCACATCCTTTTATATGCTGACAATGCTGCCCTGTTTACCAGTGATCCAGACCCTAAGGTTCTTGAATCCAGGCTACAGAGTAATTCCGTAGTCACAGAAAGATGATTCCATATGCACAAGTTAGTTATGAATTACAACAAGTCTAAAACTATGCAGTTCTCCAGCTCCTAAAATAGGCACAGAACTTACCCTCTTTCTATCACCAGTGAAGAGGGCTCTCCCCTTGAACTAGTTCAGCTCTTTAAATATCTGAGGATTACTATTGACAGTACGATGACCTATGCCTATCGCTCTGACAACATTACTAAGACTGTTAACACCCGCATTGGTCTACTTTATAGGCATAAGCAATGCTTGAACACAGAGGCTCTTAACCTGGACATTCAAAGTTCTTTTGTCTCGCTTATTGATTACAGCTTACCAATCTATGGATCAGCAACTGAAACAACTCTTCACCGCATCATAGTTGCACTCAACAAAGCATGCCGGCTCCTTACTGGCTCAGCCGTCTGTCACATACCTGCGACATGTACACTCAGGCTAACTGGCTCCAATTCAAAGGTAGACTCCTGTACCAAACATGATTACTGTTCAAAAAAGTAAGCTTAGGCAAAATGCCCTCAGGAGTGCAAAAGTTTATTGCCCCCACTATCAACCATCATTGCACCAGAAGCTCTACTAGCTAGATTTTTAATATACCTCGCTGTCGCACTTCTCTGGGACAAAGGTCCTTTGCCTACCGTGCCCCACTATGGATGAACTTGCTGCACCATGACATCACTTCAGCATCCACCTTGGGCTCCTTCAATGTTAAACTTAAGCAACAGCTAGTTGCTGATGCCAGTTGTGACTGCTTCCAATAACCTTCCTTCTTGTGACCAGCACTTATTATAACCTTATGCTATCCTGACTGTATGCATAACTGTTCTCAGCCTGTAAATAACTGTTCTAAGTTGCTAATCATTCTTCTTCACATTTCCTCTTGATCCCTTTCACTCTTTCCCCTCACCCATCTATGGCTTTCCCCTATCCCCCTCCCCCCCTGCTATATCTCCTGAGCTCCCTTGCTCACTTTAAAATGTTTTGTCCCATACCTTCTCACCTCTGACGAGGCCCCTGGGCTGATACCATCCCTTACCTTGTTGATATTAGATATTAGGCTGAGTCTGGTCTCATTTTCCTGTAAAGGGTCATTTCATAAAACCCCACCCCCTCTAATATGACCCTTTGAATTCCAGGTTTTAATCAAATATGCACCATGGCATACATTGTACAATGCCACATGTATTGGAACTTCTCTAGTTATACACTCTTGTAATGTTGTGCATAATTCCTTGTTTTGTTTGTTCTCTGTCTCATACTTTTCCAATATGTGTTGTTCATCTGATGTGGAACCTATGAAATGACCTTGTTCTCAAAGGTGTTATTTGAAATTTCAATAAAAATAAAAATATACCAATAGTTTTTTCATATCTTTCTTTCTAATTTCTGCCCACATAATTTCCAGATTACTCCCTTCAGTTATTGTATCAGTAATTTCTTTATATTCAATGGTATGTTTTATATAGACCGTGATTCCTCCACCTTTTTGATCTCTTCTATTTTTTGACAGTAGGTCGTACCCCTCTATGTCCCTGATTCAATCTGTGTGTTCGTTCCACCATGTTTCGGTAATTGCAGCCAAATCTATGGCTTTTTCTGCTATAATACACTCTAGTTCTATTTTCTTTATTGTATTTAAACTTCTAGCATTCCCAAGCAATATATTTAACCCATTTTTATTTTGCTTGTTTGATGTAACATTATTTATAGCTGTGTTCCAATTTTTAACCCTTCACCCCCCTTATCTTAATTCAAATGCTTGCCAGTTATGGAGCTGTTAAAAATATTGCACAAGACTTTGCTATCCTTCCTGTCCAGGTGTAATCCATCCTGGCAAAACAGATCATTCCTTCTATAAAAAGTCTCCCATGTCTTAATGCATCCTACATTATACTCTAGGGTTAATTTCCTTAACATGTTATTTAATCTTATTATTTTTTGAATTCGTTTTTATTAATTTTCAAATAGAGTATACAGAAATACATTCTTCTTTGAGACTTTAGGGCAACTTGTAATATACAGGTATAGCTTGTAATCATGCACAACTAGTGGTCATTTACATAAATAAGGTAGTTCTTATACGTAAAATACAAAGTGTATCGTATCTACCTATTAGTTTACAGCTTCAAAATTGTTGAAATTCACTAAATTCTCTAAAGAAAGAATGTACGCTACAATGAGGCAGGTTTAACTTATGAATGGCCAGTTTAAAGCCTGGTCTTGAAAATGCTGTAAGATGCTTAGGGAAGTAAGTCGAAATATGTTATAGGTTTGAGACCACTACCTATTTGTTATACATTATGCTCTATAGACTAGATCATTCAAGAAGAAGGGGGGGGAGGAAAGGTCGTAAAGAAAAAAGAGATGGAAGTGGTTTCAGAAGCACAAGGAACACAAGAAAGTTTACATTATTTATCCTGTAGTCGGTAAAAAAAAAAAAAGAAAAGGGGTTAATAGAGCAAGGGGGAAGGGAGAAGACCCGAACTTATGGTATGAAATCTGTGTACTTTTCTAACTGATACAGTACCCATTTCCTCCATTTAATTTCAAAGGATGGAATACATTTGGTGAGCCTTGTGGAGATTTTCTGCATTGTATAAATCTTGCCCGTGAGGGCCCTCTAAGCCACACGTGTGGGGACAGTACAGTTGCGTAAGATCTTATCATAACAGTAGATCTTCAAAAGAATCTCTTGCAGCAGGTCATAACATATACGATTGTCCAGCCGTAGGCGTCATTTCCTCCAGAAGATTTCTCACCAGTCGACCTGGGACCTCCCCGACAACATCACGTGTTGCATCTCTGCATGTATAAAAGGGGGAGGTCCCAGAAGCACCACAATTCTTTTCCATCTCAGTGACTGAAATGAGAATCCAATCTGACAGGCCTCCAAGGGGAACCAAGGAGGGAAAAGAAAGCAGCCCAAAATGTTTTCTAAAAGAAAGAATTGGAGGCAAGTAACCCGTCTGAAGCAGGAAGCAAGTTGGAAGGGGAAAGGCGGGAGGGACAGCATGACCTGCTGCAAGAGATTCTCACAAAGACCTACTGTTATGGTAAGTTCTTATGCAACTGTACTATCTTCTTCAAGGAAATCTCTTGCAGCAGGTCATAACATATAGGAATGAGTCCCCAGCAGTTGGGAAACACTGGGGAGGAGGAAGTGGTAACTTAGGACAATAGGCCTTGGAGGACAGCCCGTCCGAAATTGGTACAGGTCTTGGAAGCAATATCCAGACTGTAATGCCTCATAAAAGTATGTACAGTAGACCAAGTAGCAGCTTCACAAATTTCAATTGCTGAAACTCCTCTAAAGCATGCTGCTGAGGCAGCCATACCTCTTGTGGAGTGAGGTTTGACCACTCCAGGAAGTGGCTTATCATGCTTTTTGTAACAAAAAGTAATGCAGTTGGCCAACCAATTGGACAAGCACTGCTTGGAAACAGGAACATCCTCATTCCCAAGGGCAAAAGAAATAAAAAGTTGTTCGGATTTTCGCACTGGTTTGGTGCAAGACAGATGATATCTAAGTGTTCTGTGCACATCGAGAGTGTGGAGCAGGGATTCGCTGACTCCACTAAATACACGGGTAACTGTATGGTTTGATTCAACATGAATTCCTTTGGAAGAAATTTTGCGTTGGTACATAATGAGACCCTATCATTATGGAATTGCAGGTAGGGTGCTTTGCACATCAGTGCCTGTAAGTCTGAAATACATTGAACTGACGTAATGGCAACTAGAAAAAGAGTTTTCCAATGCTAGGTAACACAGCTCACATGAGGCTGCAGGTTCAAAGGGACTTAACATCAGTTTTTCAAGTACAAAATTCAAATCCCACAATGGAACTGGGTCCCAAATGGGGAATTAATATGAAGCATACCTTTTTAAAAGGTCATCATAATCGTAAGCTGGGACAACGGTTTGTTGTCCATAGGCAAATGAAAGGCAGAAATAGCCAAAAGGTGTACTTTCACAGAAAAGTATTTTAGACCACCTTCCGACACAGATAACAAATAATCCAATATGTGCTGAGGTGGGCAAGCACAGGGGTCTAACCCTTGAGCAGAAGCCCAGATGGAAAATCGTTTCCATATTATGGAGTAAGAAGACCTTGTAGAAGACTTATGGGCAAACTGCAAGTCCTCAGTGACTTGTGGGGAGACCTGGACTCTGGAAAGAACTATGTCTTCAGAACCTAGGCATGGAGATGCAGGGAGCAAAGGCTGGGATGCAGCAAGGATCCCCCTGCCTGAGACAGAAGGGCTGGATAAATTGGTACAGATAGAGAGTCCTGGATTGGCAGGCTCAATAGCAAGGGGAACCAGATCTGTCACAGCCACAGAGGCACAATGAGGATCATGGTCACTTCGCCCCTGACCAGTTTGAGTAGAACCCTCTGAATAAGAGGGAAGGGAAGGAATGCTTAAAGATATCTTCCTGTTCAGGAATGAGATAATGCATCCAGCCATAAAGTTCCAGGACCTGCTCAAGAGAGCAATAAAGAGGCAGTTTTGCAGAGAGGCAAACAGATCCAACACCGGGCAGCCCCAGTGCAGAAAAACATCATCCATCACTGACTGGAGGAGTTCCCATTCATGTTTTTGGAAGAACAATCTGCTTAGAGCATCCAGAAGAGTATTGTGGATACTAGGGATGTCAACCGCAAGGAGATGGGTGCCTCTTTGGATTGCCCACTACCACACTCTAATCAATTCCCTGCAGAGGGGATAGGAGTGGGTACCAATTTGTTTGTTCAAATAATGCACCACTGTGGAGCTGTCAGATTGAACCTGAAGAAGGAGGGCTTGAAAGCCTGTAGGGCATACAGGACCACTCTCATCTACAGAATATTGATGTGGAGACTTGCTTCTGTTGTCATTCAAGACCCCCTGGGAGCGGACATCCTGCAGATGCATGCCCCAGCCCTTCAAGGAGGCATCCATTGTCAGGATGAGACAAAGGACGGGAGGCTGGAAAGGAATTCTGCACAACAGGTTGTCCAGGGACATCCACCACTGAAGTTCCTGAAGTGCTAGAGAGGACAACATGATTGTCGCCTCGAAGTCTTGTTTCCTTTGGTCCCATTGTACCCTTAGAGTCCATTGGAAAACCCTCATGCAGAGTAGAACATGGGGGACTGTTGGAATGGTCACAGCCATATGTCCCAGGAGGTGAAGATACTCTTGAGTGGTGACATAACAAGACTTCCCCAGGTGTGATGCCAAGTTGATCAACTTATCTGCTCGGTCTCGGAAGTAATGCTTTGCCTTCCTTTGTATCCAGGACCATGCTGATATATTGGAAACACTGTGAGTGATCCATTTTGGATTTTGGGACATTCACTGTGATTCCCACTGAGGAGAACATCTGAAGTGTGTGGGCTAAGGTGGCGGATAACTGAGGACTGGTTGGAGCTTTCAGAAGCCAGTCATTCAGGTAGGAAAAGACATTTAGTCCTTCCCTCCAAAGGGCAGCAGCCACCACAACCAGGCATTTTGTGAAGACCTGAGGGGCTGTCTGACAACTGGAATAGAAGGGCTCTGAACTGGTCATGAACACCCTGAAATTGAAACCAAAGGAATCTTCTGTGGGTAGGATGCATCAGAATATGCAGATAGGCATCCTTCATATCCAGGGAACAAAGACAATCTCCTTTGTTCAGAAGGGGAAGAAGAGTTGGTAGGGACACAATTCTGAACTTCTTGTATTCGATGTAGAGATTTAGGAGTCTTAGATCCAAAATTGGATGCCAGTCTCCCGGCCATTTGGGGACCAGAAAAACATGGGAATAGAAGCCCTGACCCTTCTGAGAAGAGAGAATGGGTTCTATATCATGTTTGAGTAGAAGAGCTTGTATTTTGCCTTCTAGAACAGATTCCTAGTCTGGGGAGGGGTTAATGAGAGGCCCTTGGGGGCATATGGGGAGGAACCTCCAGGAGATCCAATGTGTGACCTGACTGAATCACTTGAAGGACCCCCAGATCTGAGGTTATCGCTCACCAGCCTGGAAGGTGCAAGGAAAACCTGCCCCACCATGGCCGTGGGAAAGGCCTCCAATCCCATGGCCATAGGGGGACCCTCAGGCCGAGAGCTGATCCTGCTGGGTAGGGGCAGAGGTGTAACGAAGCAACTTTGGGGTGACCCGGGGTGGGGGCTAGGCCAAGAGACCTGTGCCTTTCTTTTAGTACTGAACTGATGCTGAGCGGCAGGGCATTGCCTGCCAGCGGTGTGGCAGTACCCACCCCTGCATGCAGATTTAGCTTGGGTATGGTACATGGTATGGACTGACTGGAGGGTATGACCAGAATTCTGTAAGGTCATCAGTATCTCCAGATTTTCAGATCCAAAAAGTTTGTCACCCTTAAAGGGCACATTAAGTATGGAGTGTTGGACGTCCAAGGCGAATCCAGAAACCTGGAGCCAAGCATGCCATCTGAGGCAAATTCCAGCTGAAGAAGCCCAGGCAGATGAATCTACTGCATAATATGTGGCTCTTAGCAGGTGATGGTAGACAGCAGAAGCTGTAGATAACTTGGTGGTGAGATCTTCCTGAGGAGTTCCCACAGGAAGTGATTGGACCACACCTTGGGAAGCCCTTAGGATCTCTTCTTAGCAATGTCATAGTGATTGATGAATAGACCCTTTTCTCCATTGTGTCCAGCTTCTTGAACTCTTTGTCCAGAGGCTGGGTGCTCAAGTGTTTAGGTCTAGCAGACCTATCATGAGCCGCATTAATGACTACCGAGTCAACTTGCGGAAGGGAGGCAAAATAAGGGTGTTCCAGGGGGGGCCTGATAAGTCCTGTCGGCCTTCTGAGGGTTTGAATGAATAGGAAAGGGCTGCTGCCAAGCTGCCCAAACAACATCCTCAAATGTGTCCATTAAGGGAGGGATGACCAAAGAAGGACAAGCTGGGAGTCCCAAGTAGTTGGCTAACTTTCTACGAGAGGCATTTTGCTCCATTTCAGGAAAACCGAAAGTCTTTTGGAGGTGGACCATAATGTCGGACAAACTGGGGTCATCCAGAGGGGAACAAGGTAACTCCAGAGTGGGTTCCCTTTGAGTAGAGTAGGTGGACGACTCAGAAAAGGAGTCTGGATCATCTACATCCTCATTTCGATCAGCAAGATCCCAGTCTTGGAGAAAAGGGTCCTCCATGTCCATGTCCCTCTGTGAATATACCGGAGAGGAACTAGCCATCCTTGAGACAGAGGAATGTCTCAAGGGTTCTGAGACAGGGACTACCACCTCACCTCCTTGGGATCTAGGGGTCTGCGTCATAAGGTCCAGAATGCTATGAACTAGAGCTTGGACATCAATCATTGCTAACTGGGAAGAAGCAGTCATTGTCAGTGCAGAATGAACTGACTTAATAGGTACTACAGGAGAAATAGGGGACGGTGATGGAATCAATCGACCAGCTGTCGACAAGGGATGTATAAAAGATCCCAGAATCATCGCTGGGAGAGCTCTAATAGATCTAGATTGTGTAGCAGAAGTAGATTGGACTGCCACCATCGATGGTGGGTGGAAACCTGCGACGGAGGCAGCAGCGGTGGAAGCTGCAAGATAATCACTCCCATGGTAGTTGTCGACAGAGGAGCTGTCAACGGGTGGGAGGAGGAAGGGCCAGAGGTTGTCAACAGAGTGGAAGATGACTTGGCAGAAGCCTCTGAAAGGGTCTCCAGAACTGAATTCATTTTTTTGAAGTCCTTCCTCCCGTGACTGGGAGGAGAAGGGCAAACCCTTTGGTGATGAGGAGGAAGTGGGAGAAACATGCTTGGTCTTACTGATATGTTTCTTTGATGGTTCTTTCAGCGTTGACTGAGAGAAGCCACTCGAAGACCTGTGAGACCCTGAGGAAGATACGGAAGACTCTCTAGTCTTCGAGAGTTGCTCCTGCTCCAGGAGGGCAACCTTTTTGCTCCATCAAAAATTCTTGAAGCTGCTGAAGCCTTCAGAGTTTAGTGGCCGTGTTGAAGTTCTTACAAAGTACACAGACACGGGTATCGTGTTGAGGGCTGAGGCACCAAATGTAGATGTCATGGAGGTCCTCAGTCGCAATAAGCAGGCCAAGGAACACTTCTGGAACAAAGGGTCTGAAGGCATCAGTGAATAAACGCGACGAACTGGGTAGCACTGCTAAGGAACGTTTAGTAGAACTCTTTGACTGTAAGCTTAAGTCCGGGAGGAATGTGTAGCATGCAGATCACAGTGGAAAAGAACTGAGGTGCTTCTGGGACCTCCCCCTTTTATATGTGCAGACATACAACACGTGATGCCTTTGGGAGAAGTCCCAGGTCGAGTGCTGAGAAATCTTCAGTACGAAAAGATGCCTATGACTGGACATTCCTATGTTATGACCTGCTGCAAGAGGTTTCCTCAAAAAATATCTTGTCAGTGCACCACATTCTCGTGATGCTTTTTTTTTGGCTGCTACAATTAGCAGGGTCATCATTTTTATCGTAGAAAGGTTGAGAGTCAGGGGCACTGCTGGTATGGCCCGTAAGTATAAATTCAGGAGTTAGTTTGCCCAGGCAGTCATAAATGTCTTCTGTTTCTTGACTTACCTCCTTTCAGAAAGGCTGCAACACTGAGCATGTTAGCAAAATATGGGAATGGTCTACCTGTTTTGGCCACATTTGCACCAGTAGTCTGCTGCCTGAGGGCCTATGAATTTTGCTATTATGGCTGGAGTGCGAAAATATCTAATACGGCACATCCATGCGTACTGCCTCCAGTATGAGGCCATTGTTACCTGATGTGCAGGGGGGAGTGTATTTGTGCCACTGCTTCACATTGTGGGCAGTACCCAGCTCTGTGTTCCAGTGATGGAGGATTGGGGCAGCCGACGTCGTAGTGTTAATTTGGATGGCTTTGTAAAGAGTACTTATTAGACGTGCTCCACTGTTACCCAGTGTATACATTTTAAGGAGATACAACAACAGGGAAGTTTTTTCCCCACCTGTATGAGACAATCTTCAGTTGTCCATAGGTAAGACCTAAGATGTAGATATTTATGACATTCTGATGGTGGAAGCTTATAGGAGGCCTGGATGGATACAAAAGGTAGGATCCTTGTAGGAAAAAACAATCGAAAGACATAAGTAATGCCATATTTATGCCATGTTGTAAATGCCTTGTCAACCTTGTTTGGGGGAAAAGTTTAGTTGTAGGCTATAGCTCGCAAGTAGAGTTGGTAAGGGGGAGGTAAGGAAATGCTTCCAAGTGTAAAGCCATTGCCTGAATGTTTCCGCTGTAAAGTGGTGGAAGCATTGGAAGGGTGCACAGATTGGAGGGTTCCCAAAAAGGTATCTAGCATGATCCTGGGTGTCATTCAATGTTTGTTCTATTGTCTTCCAATATGACTGGTATGCCAGAGCAATCCAAAGGCACACTATGTGAAGTTGGACTGCCAAGGCATACCAAGTGAGGTTCAGTAGGTTAACACCACCTTTATCTCTGGGCAACTGTAGTGATGGGTAACGAATCCTCGGCAGTTTGCCCTGCCAAATAAATCTGGATATGGCTTTACCCCATGCCTTAGAGTAATGTCTACCTGGCACGAGTGGAAGGGTTTGAAAAAAATATAGTATTTTAGGTAAAATATTCTGCCTAATTACTTCTATGTGATTTAAAAGCCCTAAAGTGAGAGATGTCCACCTGGAGAGATCTGTTAATATTTGCTGAGTCAAGGGTTCATAATTAAGTACTTCCAGATGGTCTAAACTTTTAGTGAGTTTTATACCAAGATACCTGATTGCTTGTTTATGCCACTTACATTAAATAGTAAAGCTTGTTTTAACTGGGGGGTTGGGGATTGGGGAATAATTATAAAGGAAGACCTCTGTTTTAAGCGTGTTCAATTTATAGCCTGCCAACAGACCGAATTCCTTCAGGTGTTGCCATACTGCTGGAATAGAGTCCTCGGGGGAGGTCAATGTTAGTAACACGTCATCAGCAAACAGTGATACTTTATATTGTTGATCCCCCAGGAATCTTATTTTTTTTATTCCTTTTCGAACTTGTCTTGGCACAGGTAGGATTTCAGAGAGGATTGCTTCACAGTTAAGTTATCCAGGGTTCCTTTTAGGGCTTTAAAATACTCCATGATTTCTATTTCATCTTGACTCCCTATGTTATTAGACCCCAAGTGAATCAGAGTTAGTGATTTTGTGCTTGTGGGTGTAATTACATCTGATAGCATGTTCTCTGTACATCCCTTTATTTTGGAGCCTGAAAAGCTGCTTGCAGCAACATTCTCGTTCCCATCTGTGGTGTACCTATCTTTGAACTTTGTCATAGAATCCCCCAGGAGATAGATAGATATCTATTACTTATGTAAAAAGTTTCACCAGGAAGGTACACTGAGCCAAAGCTAGTTTTCTGGTGCATCCTAAGGAGAGGGGTTTGGGAAAATACAGTTATAAACATATATACAAAGCAACAAGTAATACATAATACAATACAGTAGTTAAAAGTTTAGAACTGGGGTGTGTCTCTGTATTGTTCTCAACCACCCAGTCATACTCTGGTGAAGTAAGGTTTGGATCTACCTCAATATTACTAACCATTTCTAATAATTCATCTGATTTTCTATCTGCTCTAGGTCTATACGCAGGGCAAACTGATTTATTTTTGTCTCAGTCTGAAAGTTTTCTTCCCTTTTTTTTTTTTTTTACTTCTATTGACCGTACAAGTCTTCTTTATCTCCACTTTTGTTCAGTAGAACTGGGTCCAACTGTCTTTTCTTTCTACTATTCACTTCCACAATTATATAATCTACGTTTGAATCCAAGTTCTCCTGAGTTTTCTGGTATATCATCTGTACAGTCTGAATCCCATTGTCTTTTCTTCCTGTTCCCCCTCTATTGTACCTTCGATGTTACCTGGAGTTGTTTTGTCATGACTCCTGTTGCCTTCCATATTTCCAAACACTATTTTTCTAATGGTTGTAAGTTCCATTTCTATTGTTGTTAACATGCTCCTAACTTTAAAGATTTCTTGGCACTGGTTTCATGTGAACTCTGAAAGACAGGTATCCGTTTCAGTGCTAAATTACATTTTACACATTTGATCCCAAGTGTACCATTTGTCAGGGTTACTAGGATTGTGTCCATATTGCAGTATGTTGTCTATTCACTTACTATTATTCCAGTCTTATTGTCACTTGTTTACTTTTTGTAAGGCCCCCCAGACCTTCCCTTTTTTCACTTTTAGATGTAGTTCTTAACCATCCACCAGCTACTTATGTGTATGATCCCTAACTGAAGCCTCTACTTGGTAGCTAATGTAATACGGTAGAAGTACTTAAGATCTTACTTTGAGTTGGAGCTCTTGCAGCAGGCTATACCATAAGGACTATGCAGCCAGGCACTAGGATCCCATGTGAAAATCGTAGCTAGCAGTACCCAAAAAGGATCACCCCTTGATGTTGGACCGCCTCCAACGTCCACTAGTGGTGTAAATGGGGTGGGCCCCAGTCCCACCTCAGTTCTTTTCCCTCTGTCAACCCATGCACAACGGCTCCACGGACGTCTCCTGCTACCAGTTGACTGCCATTTTCAACCCTTTCATTCGTCTTCGACTTTCAAATAAAAAGCCACTTCTTCATGTATGTCTTCTCCATCTTCCACCTCTGAGCAACAGAAGTCCAAGTGCATGTGCAGGAAGCAAATCCCATTGAAGGACGGTCATTTGACCTGCCTCATCTGTTTGGGGCCTACCCACGACTCTGAGGCCTGCCCGCACTACCGCAACTTCAATCGCCGGACCCACATCAGTTATCTGAGGGCACTGAAGAGACATATTCTGGAACAACAGTTGGCCGCCATGCAGAAGACCCTATCAGGCCTAGGATCCTCCATTTCCTCATGCTCAGGGACTTCCCATAAGGAAAAAAAGACCAGCGGGAAACACCACCATGGTGATAAGGACAGGCCCAGATTGGATTCCCACTCCAGATCTCCACTCAGGAAGATGGCCAGCTCGAGTCCTGTAGGAGGTCAGACTCTGCCCCCTGGGAACTCAAGCTCCATCCGGGTTACTAGCATTGAAGCCTCCCACCCTGGTGAGGATGTCAGACAGAGGATCTAAGGGGCCAGGGCCTTTGGCCCTTCCCCTGAGTCTTAGGCCCTACAGCCATTCTTCTGGGTCTAAGCCAGGGGACCCAGACAGTCTATCTGAGGGTGACAGACTTCGTTCTGCTGTTCACCAGGCTGGGGCATCCTCCTCTTGGTTGAACTGTCCCGCAGGGTCCAATGACAGGAAGCAGTGCCAGAAGCAGGGCTCACTCTCTGAAGTTCACTCCCCCAAGCACTGGACGACAGATTCCCGGTACATGATCCCATCGTCCTCGGTGTCCTTGCCTCGAGGTCCTGTGGCACACACCCCACTGCCTGCCTCTCATGGTTACTGCCAGCAGGGGCAGCCGCTGGCCAAGGAGTTGCTGCCCTGACGCCAGACCTGCAAGTGTCGGGCAGCTAAATGCAAGATCAATCCCCTTAACCTGACATCAGGCTCTCAGCCACCTGTGGGACAGACATTTGATACACCCGAGTCCCCCAAGTGACCATCGGCTCTTGACCAGCCATCAGGCGAGATGCCTGTCGCACCACCTCAAATGCCAGGTCCCTCGGCGCTGGCTATGGTCTCCCTAGCAGACGTCAAGGATCTGTTCAGTTCCTGGTGGGACACGGTTAAAGGGGACTTAACCCCTAAGGAGCCCCTCACTCCACTGCCGAACCTCGCCTCATCAGGCTCCCCACAGCAGCCAGCAAAACCGCCTTCTCCACCCAGGAAGCAGTCATCTCACCCATCAAACCCTTTCCCACCATTGGATGTAGGATCTCCAAGGCATCATGGATGTAGACACTCGTTCAGGTCTTCCTCCAGGTACCGCCGCCACTCCCACGGCAGACGGTACCACCACTCACGCTCGAGGTCTTCCTCCTCAGTTTCCACCAGCAAGAGCTCCTCGGATTCCTCCAAGTCCTCACATACCTTTTCCTCTCCTCCCCCTGACACTCACAGGGATTCTCCCCGGTCTCCCCCGGACAACCCTGCTTTTCTAGACACCATGCATCACATACAGTTCTTAAATCAACGGGAGACAGAGGATTTGGACCCAGAGAGGAAGTGGCTCACCTATTTTTTTGGGATGAATGAACCTAAACCTTTAGTGGTGCCCCCCCTTAGTGGCTCCCTTTCAGAATGTCACCAAGTTGGCATGGAGACACCCCTCGACAGCCTGCACTATCCCAAAAAAAGGCAGACAGGCTGTACTGAACCGCTACCAACGAATCATTCCTAGGGGGACAGCCTAAGGCAGACTCTGTGGTCCAGATGGTTGCCCTTGGCAGGACTAAGCAGCTATGTCATATGAGTTCACAACCACCCAATAAAGAATCCAAGCAGCTGGACCAATATGGATGCAAGGTGTACTGTTCAGCCACCTGCACTATACGTTCGCTAAATTTTTTGGCACATACAGAAGAAGAAGAAGAATCAGTATTTATATAGCACTTTTCATACATCCAAAGTGCTTTACAAGCAATGCTAGACTGGTAGTGAAGTGACTGAATGTGTGGTGGCGGTCATATCGCACATCACCACCCACACACAGCCTGGATAATTGCATGAACCAGTTTATGGGAAGGGGAATGTTGGCCAGGACACCGGGAATGTTCCCTACTCTTTGCGAAGAGTGCCCTGGGTTCTTTTACTTCCTCCTGGACACCCACCAGGACAACACCGGGATGGGCAGAAGGGCCTTGGTTTAACGTCTAATCCAAAGGACGGCACACCGCAGCAGTACAGCACCCCCCAATACTGCACTCGGATGCCAGCGATTTTTAGGTGCAAGTCCAATCCCAGTGTGGGACGAGAACCCACGACCTTCTGGTCCAGAGGTGGATGTGCTACCAACTGAGCCATGCTGACACCATATAGTGCAGTACCAGAAGTCACTCTGGAACAAGGCTATCGAGTTGGCACAAAAGCAGCCTGACTCTGACAATAAGTTGGAGCTGTTGAATATTTTGCAGTTCGGACTAGATGTTGGCAAGCATGTGCTGAGATCCTCTTATGACTCACCTCACATAGCAGACAGGGCATCTACCATTGGCGTCTGCATGAGGAGGTACTCCTGGCTTCATGTCTCAGGGTTTCAGCAGGACGCTACCCTGGATGTCCCTTTCCATGGGTCTGTGCTCTTTGGTCCAGATATTGAGAGAATGATCACAGACCTCCAAGATTCAGGCAAAGTGGTCCAATCAGTATACCAGATGTACAGATCTGAACCAGCCCCAGGGAGACAAAAGCCTTTTCGTCACCAAGGGGCACAAAAGTCTAAGGGACTGCAGCAGAGAGGCACCTTGAGATGTAAGGCTCCCTCTCAGCCCAGTAGCGCACAGGGACCTCGGAATGCTAAGTCCTCCCAGGTCTCCCTGCCTACCCTGGAATCAGATGCCTGACTCCTTGCCTGACCCCCCACCTCAGCGGAAACCTTGGGGGAGGTGGTAGGTGGTCAGTTCTCACTCTATCTCGATGGATGGTCGACCATCATAACAGATGTATGGGTGCTCCAATTGATAGAGTGAGATCATGCAATAGAATTCCTCCAGATTCCCCCAGACAATCCCCTGGTCCAGTCTGCCTACTCTGCCTCCCACGCCGTGCTCATTTGGGAGGAGGTCCAGACCCTTCGCGACAAGAAGGCTATAGAACCAGTCCTACACTCACAGTGGGGGACATGGTTCTACTTCTGCTTCTTCTTGGATCCCAAGAAGACAGGGGATATGTGCTCAATCCTGGACCTTAGCCTCCTGAACAATTATGTAGAATACAGGAGGTTCAGGATGGTTACCCTACCAGGCATCATCCCCATGCTGCATCAAGTGGACTGGCATTACTCCCTAGACATGCAAGATGCCTACCTCCACATCTTGGTGCTTCCAGCCCAGAGGAGGTTCCTGAGATTCACCTTTCAGGTGCAGCATTGCCAGTTTTGAGCCCTACCCTTCAGCCTTTCCTTGGCCCCACAAGTGTTCACAGCACTCAGGAGGCAAGGGCACTTCATTTACCCCTACCTCGATGACTGGCTCCTGACATCAGCCACAAGAGATAGCCTTCTGGCCATTCTGATGGATACCTTTCACCTGTTCAGATCCCTAGGGGTTACTCTGAACATGCTAAAATCGTCCCCTCGGCCATGCCAGAGATTGCAGTACATAGAAGCAATCCTGGACATGATGCAAGGAAAGGCTTTCCTCCTGTCAGACATGGCAACACGCCTTCAGTCGTTGGCCCACAAAGTCTCCATTTTGCACCAGGTACCAGCTCGAGCATGCTGCAGCTTTTAGGTCACATGGCAGTCGCAACTGTGACAGTTCCCTCAGCGTGCCTCTTTATAAGGGTTCTCCAATGGACCCTCAGGGTGCAGTGAGATCAAAGGATGGACGATCTTGACCAGCCAGTCCTGATTTCCAGAGCTGTGGATAAAACCCTCTTGTGGTGGCTCTTGCCTGAAAATCTGGAGCTGAGAACCCCTTTTCGGAGAGCTCCCCATCCCAAACCCTGACAACAGATGCCTCGGGCCTGGGATGGGAAGCCCACTTCCAAGACTGACAGACACAGGGGACATGGTCACCATTAGAATGGTCTCTCCATATCAATGTCCTAGAAATGAGAGCATTTCTGTATGCTTTACAAGTGTTCCAACTGGACCTCCATCCATGCCTCCTGTTGATTCAGATGTGTCGGTCGTCTTCTACATCAACAAGCGGGGGATCCGGATCCACTCCTATCCTTTCTGTCGAGAGGCCATGAGAATGTGGTTCTGGGCCTTAGAACATGGCTTGCCCCCCATTGCTGTCCACGTTCCAGGAGTCCAAAACACCTTGGCTGACGTCCTAAGCAGGTTGCGGTCAAGGGCCCATGAGTAGGGACTCCTTCAGTCCATGATGGTGGACCTCTTCCAACGACGTGGTCATCCAGAGTTGGACCTGTTCCTATCCCAGTGCAACGCAAAACTCTCCCAGTTTTTGCTCGGTCAATCCAGGGCCTGGTGTTTTCTGGTAAGATGCATTGTCCTTCTGTTGGACAGGGAGTTTTCTGTATGCCTTCCTTCTCTTTCCTCTCCTTCAGAGGGTCCTGCTCAAGCTCCAAGCAGAGGGTGTGGAAATGATCCTTATAGCCCCGCTTTGGCCGTGCCAGATTTGGCTCCCCCTGATGCAGCAGCTAGCGGTGGAACCACCGGTTCACCTGCCGTTGACCTCCTACTTACTGTCGCAAGAGCAGGGCACTCTGGTTCATGCGGACCTCCAGTCTCGGCATCTGCATGCATGGCTCCTGCAGGTGTAGCTACGTCCCAATCTGAAGTTTCTCCTAGGGTGGCTGAGGTCTTGGTGGCAGCCAGAAAGTGATCCACCCAAGCTACTGACTCCATGAAATGGAAACGGTTTGGCTTGTGGGCTGCTAACCATGGTCTGGACCCATTCTACTGCCCTGTGAATGCTGTCCTAGAGTACTTCCTCACCCTTTCAGACTCAGGCCTCCGATATTCCTCCATTAAGGTGCAGCTCTCTGCCAGTTTGGCCTATCATGCACATTGCCTCCCTTCAAACCAGTCACAGATTGTGAGCTGTGTTTTCTGTCATGGAAAGCATTGTTTTTAGTTGCAGTTACTTCTGCCATGAGGATTTCTGAGCTTCAGGCCCTGTCGTCTAAGGAGCCTTATTTAGTTTTCCACAGGGACAGGGTGTCCTTGAGAACTAATCCTAAGTTTCTTCCAAAGGTGGTGACTGAGTTCACTCTTAATCAGGACATTCACCTACCTGTTTATTACCCAGAGTATTTTAATTGGGGGGAGGCCCTTCATACTCTGGATGTGCATCAGGTGCTTTGTTACTACATAGACTGCACCAGGGACATATGTAAGTTTAAATAGCTTTTTGTTTCCTTTGCTCCGAGAACCCTTGGGGCTCCAGTAGCAAAGCAGATTCTTTCCAGGTGGTCAATGAACTGCATCACCTTCTGCTACAACAAATATGACAAACCCTTACCAGGTTCAGTCAAGGGTCACTCCATTGGGGTGTTTCCGCTTCCTTCATGGCACTTCGCAATGTCTCCACAGCAGACATCTGTGCAGCAGCTACCTGGAGCTCAGTGCATACCTTTGTGAAGCACTTCCCATCGGAGAACTGGTTTTGACTTAACGGTACTTCAGAGACTCCTATCCTGAATGATTCTGCTATTGCTTACCTACTTCCTCCCATTCTGACCTGGGTCCAGTTAGTGCTGCTTGGTACTCAGTCCTTATGGTTTAGTCTGCTGCAAGAGCTCCGACTCGAAGTAAGATAGTACAGTTACGTAAGAACTTACCATAACAGTAGATTTTCGAGAACAGCTCTTACAGCAGGTGCTGCTTAACCTCCCTCCTTTCCACCTGGTCCTTTTTCTATCCTTTCTTCCCCTTGGTGGGATTATTCAGACCACCTCGGTTCTCCATTTCTTGGTTAGCCAAGTCTCCAGCGGGAGAACTGAGGTTGGGCTGGGGACCGCCCCTTTATACCACTGGTGGACGTCGTAGGTGGTCCGACATCAGGGGGCGGTCCCCACTGGGTACTGCTAAGATTTTTCAGTGAGGTCCTAGTGCCTGGCAGCATAGTACTTATGGTATAGCCTGCTTCAAGACTCTTCTCGAAGATCTACTGTTACGATAATTTCTTACGTAACTGTACTTTTTACCTTGTTGTATTTATGTAGGTTTCTGTATTCCTCAGCCCCAGCGGATACAGCAGACAGGCACAGACATGCTTGTCTCTGCATGCGGCTCCACACACGCTCACCTGCTTGTGCTCACTCCACTCGCAGAGGGGCAGCTATTTATCTTGGCAGAACCCAGAAGTAGGTGGTGGTCACGTGACTCCTCGGTCACACTGCTCAGAATTTGTGTATTAAAATTCTTTAAAACCAAAAATATGCAGAGAAAATCCTTCTTTTGGCTAAAATAAGCCTTAAAGATGTTAATATTCTTGGCAGTTGTGTACTGATTCCCCTGCTGCATTTTTGTAGTTCTTCCAGTCAGCTATGAACTACAAAGCCTGCCTCCCTTGCTAAGCGGTATCTGGGCAATGGCTTTCATTCAGCTGTCCAGCTCAGAGAAAATATCTATTCTTCTAGTCCAAATTCATGGGATAATGCCACACAAAAGTATAAATCACACAAAACTTTATTTAGTGTTGTACCACTGTATCAGTGCAATACTAGACTCGCCTCACTCGCAGAGGGGAAGCTATTTATCCCAGCGGAACCTGGATGCAGGTGGTGGTTACATGACTCCTCGCTCACACTCTGCTCAGAATTTATGTATTAAAGTTCTTTAAAACTAAAAATATGTGGAGAAAATTCCTTCTTTGGATAAAATAAGCCCTAAAGATGTTAATATACACTACTTCAGTGGTTGTGCACTGATTCTCTGGCTAAGTTTGTGTAATTCTTCCAGTAAGCTATGAACTACAAAGCCCACCTCCCTTGTTGAGCGGTATCTGGGCAATGGCTTCCACTCAGCTGTCCACCCCAGAGGAAATATTTATTCCTCTAGCTCAAATTCACAGGATAATGCTACACAAAAGTGTAAATTACACAAAACTTTCTTTCGTGTTCTACCACTGTATCAGCATAACACTAGACTAGAAACCTAGGACAGGGAAGAAGCCAGTGGGACAGGAGTCTATGGCGTGGTCACCAGCAAGGACCCAAGGGCTGTTGGTGGAGCAAAACACTCTACCCAGTCTAAGGGCCCCGCATGAGGCTCCAGTTCCACTGGCCCTGAGGGGCCAGGGACCAGTTCTGAAGGCAGAGGCAAACAGGCCAGACCCTGCAACCATTGCTCCATAATGCCCAGTGGTGGAACTGCCCACTGGAGTCCCCACTTACAGAGAGGGATTGCAAGCCCCAGAACCTGACCTCCTGGAACCAAAGACCCTTGATGACACCAAAGGTGACAGTGAAGGAATCCAGCTCCCAGAGACCAGTGATATCACTGCAGACCTCATAAGGGTGACCTCAACCGGTGCGGTTTCTTCCCCTTCTGGTGGGAAGGAGGAGTACAGGCCGAGGGGTGCGGGACCCTAATCGGGACACATCTTTTTGTGCTTCCTGGAGGACTGCCCTTCCTCTTAGGCAATGGACCACCTGTGGTCAGAACCCTTCCCCAACAGTGAAAGTGGACCGGACGTGGCCCCGCTGTCTGAACAGCTTACATGGGCAGGCTCCCTACAGTCCTCCATGACCTTAGACTGTTGACCCTAGGTAGGGCTGAAAGAGACTGAGAGAATATTTTGTGAAAAAAACACTAAACTGACACAAAATAATACATTCTAGCTTGAAACTCAAACCGGGTAGAACTGAATGCTGCTGTTGTATAGACGTGAAGTTCTGACTCCCAGGGGAGAGCAACGGTGTCAATGATGCGCACTCAACGGCAGGAAAAAAGGAACTGAGGTTGTTAAGGGCTGGTGCCGAGGTAAGCATATACTTGCAAGCTCAGTTTTGCAGTCATGTATGCATGTACTTTATCTCAGTGCTGGTCCTTTGAAATATTCAGGCTCCCACAGGATCCTAGCACCTCTGGTTCAGACCCACTAGTGTGAATCGATGAAGACTGATTCCAGGAAGATCGTCAATATTCCCATTTTGCTTTCTCTCATTCTTGGACTAAGATATGGGATTTCTGAAGTTTTAAAAAAATCCTGCTCCTGTGACATGGATGCCATAATAAAATTAAATAACTTGATGTGGTGCTGTGTACCATTGGAAAAGAACATTTACCGTAACATAGATCTTTGAAAGAATCTCCTCCACTAGGCCACACCTTTGGAACTACAAGACAACAGCGTTAGGACCAGACAGAAATGTTTGCTAGCCGGGAGCAGCCCACAGTGATGTGCCACATCTACATGTATATAAACATGGCGGCCCCATCATTCCTCAGTTCCCTGCTGAAGACTACTCTTGGAGTACCTCCAACTGTGGGGAACCAGAAGATGAGCGTAACATCAAGCATACAAGAAGAGGCATGGGGTTAGATACAGGATGCATGGAGTATGATTTCAGTCACATCATCTGATGTAACCTTCACTGAAAACTGAAAGGGGGATGGAGGGAGAGTAGGATGGTATGGTCTAATGGAGGAGATTCTCTCAAAGATCTACTGTTATGGTAAGTTCTTACATAAAGCACAGTTACGTAAGAACTTACTGTAACAGCAGATCTTCGAGATGAGCTCTTGCAGCAGGCAACACCAATAGGACTGAAGTTGGCAGTCACCAGGACCAACAGCTAGCAGTATATAACGGGGGAATGCCCACTGACATCGGCCCGTCCCTGACGTCTGCCTATTGTATAAAAGGGGCGGCCCCCCAGCCCAACTTATGTTCTCCCACCGAAGACCTCGACAAAGACAGAAATTGGAGAACCAAGGTGGTTCCTCTACACTGAGGAAAAGGAGGTAACAGATGGAGAAGTAGCTACCAGGTGGATGGAAGGAGGGAAAGCAGCACCTGCTGCAAGAGCTCCTCTTGAAGATCTACTGTTACTGTAAGTTCTTACGTAACTGTACTATCTCACTTTGAGGGGGCTCTTGCAGCAGGCAACACCATTAGGACTGGGTTCCAGGCAGTGAAAGGACTGACCCCGGTCAGTTGGGAGAAGGCAGAAGTCAGAGTAAGGCATTCAAGAGAGCAGGCCCTGCAGAACTGCAAGTCCAAAACCTGCCCTATGCCTAGATGCAATGTCCAAACTGTAATGCCGAATGAAAGTGTGGACAGAACTCCAAAGTGGCCACTGCACAAATGTCAGCAATGGACACATTTCGGAAGGAGGCAAAGGAAGCAGCCATGCCCTTGTTAGAATGGCCTTTAACCAGTCCTGGTAAAGGTTTGTCATACTTTTGAAAACAGTAAACAACGCAATTAAATAACCATTTGGACAGGCATTGTTTAGAAACAGGAGCCCATTCTTTCCTAGGGGTGAGTGAAACAAACTGATCAAATTTTCTAGTGGCACGGGTGCAGTCCAAATAATAGCAAAGCACCCAGTGGACATCCAGAGTATGCAGTAAGGCCTCCCCTAGATTTGAATACTCTGAGTAATACACAGGCAGGTGGATGTCTTGATTCAGTGTAAGCTCTGACGCCACCGTAGGCAGAAACCTAGGATTAGTCTGCAAGGACACCCTGTCCTTGTGGAAGACCAAATAAGGCTCTTTACACATCAGATCCTGAAGCTCGGAAATCCTCCAAGCAAAAGTAATAGCAACTAAAAACAATGCTTTCCACAACAGAAAGCATAGCTCGTAGTTTGTGGCAGGCTCAAAGGTAGGCAAAGTAAGCTTCTCTAAAACAAACAAAAGGTCCCAAGGAAGGACAGGGTCCCGAATGGGAGGTTCAGATGCAATACACCACAAGAACGCATGAGAAATATTTAGCTGGGCTAGAGTCATGCCTTCAATAGGTGCATGGTAAGCAGAGATGGCTGATAAGTACACCTTAAGTGAAGAGTAGCTCAGGCCCGAGTCCAATAGGGAAGGTCAAGGGATTCAGGTGACGAGTAGTGGCTCATATACAGAACCGCTTCCACTTCATAGAATAAGTGGCTCTAGTAGAAGACAAAGAACCTCAGCGTGCAAGCACCGAGGCAATGTTTACCCCAAAGGGCACTGGCCGGGAAGCCAAGTTTCAAAGAAATACAAAAGCACACATACTCCAATAATGCAAAGCACCATGGGCTGTATATGCAAATCATCACATATATTATGCTGGTTCAACTTTAAGCAGAAATGCATGGTACAAAAAGGTCTCTTGCATAGTCTGCAAAGGGTGCTAACAGAAGACACATTCATGTGTTTCATCCTACCAGGACTCATCAGTGTGCCTCGTTTGTTTGACACACCAGAGGAATGAACTGGCTACCCCAAGATAACCAAGATAGACCATCTTAGGGTGGCTGGTTCATTCCACTGGGGGGTCAAACAGACGAGGCACACTGATGAGTCCCAGTAGGATGAAACACGTGTATGTGTCTTCTGTTAGCATCCTTTGCAGACTGTGTGAGAGACCTTTTGGTACCATGCATTTCTGCTTAAAGTTGAACCAGCATGATACTCTGTGGTGATTTGCATATACAGCCCATGGTGCTTTGCATTATGGGGGTATGTGTGATTTTGTATTTATAATAGAAGGCTTCCTAGCTGCAACTGGGGCATCTGCCATCCGGGAAGAAACCCCAAACTGCGCAACTGCTAAGTCTGCAGGAGTCATGCATGAAGATGCACAGACTTGAGGTGTGGGTGGACCAGAGTGCCCTGCTCCTGGGAGAGCAAATTGGAGCACAGAGGCTGGGGGATCGGAGACTCCACTGCTAGTTGCTGGAGGAGTGGAAACCATATTTGGCTGGGCCAGTAAGGGGCTATTAGAATCCTCTCTGCTCCTTCTGACTGCAGCTTGAGAAGAACTCTCTGCAGTAATGGAAAGGGAGGGAAGGTGTACAGAAACCTCTCTGTCCAGGAGAGGGAACAATGCATCTCACCAGAAAACACCAGGCTCTGGATCTAGTGAGCAAAAACTGGGCAGTTTTGCATTGTATGGGGACGTGAAGAGGTCCAGCTCGGGATGACCCCACCTGTCGAAGAGATCTTCAACCACCGAGGGAAGAAATTCCCATTTGTGTGTCTTGGACTGAAACCAGCTTAAACTGTCAGCCAAGGTGTTTTGAATTCCTGGAACATACACAACAGTCAGATCCAGCACATGCTCTATGGCCCAATACCAAACTCTCATGGCCTACCTGCAGAGGGGGGTAAGAATGTGTTACCGCTTGCTTGTTTATGTAGAAGACCACAGACATACTGTCCCTGTCTGGATCAAAAGAGGGGCCCGGGAACAGGTTTGTCTGAAAGGCCTGCAGGGCATACAGTATCACCTGCATCTCAAAAACATTGATGTGGAGATGCTTCTTCTGTGGGGACCAAGTCCCCGGAGTCTGGCAGTCTGTCAGATGGAAGAGCCACCCCTGGCCAGACACATCCGTGGTCAGGATTTGATGGGGCGATTCTGTCTGAAAGTGGAACCCTCGGGAGAGGCTGGAGGGGTTCAACCAGCATGCCAACATCTGCCGCACAGAGTTGGAGACCAACATTGGTTGCTCCAAATCATCCATGCGTTGATTCCATTGGACCTGAAGGTTCCACTGGGGAACCCTCATGTGCAGGCGAGTAAGGGAACTGCAGCAATAGCCGCCACCATGTGTCCAAGCAGCCTTAGAAATAAATCTGTCCAGGACCTGGCGAGACAATGATACCAGCTGAGCCTGTGCCTGAAGGCATGCCGCACTGTCTTGGGGGCAGGTGTCCAAGACAGCCCAATGTATTGGAGCCTCTGACTTGGCCAAGGAGAAGATTTGGGGAGACAGAGTGATCCCCAGATCTGGGAACAGAGAGAAAGTGGCCACCATTGTTCTGAGTAACTATTCCCAGGTGGGAGCTGTCAGAAGCCAATCGTCTAGGTAGGGGAAGACATAATGACCTTCCCTTCTTAAGGTGGCAGCCACTACTGTGAGGCACTTTGTAAAGACTCAGGGGGCACAAGAAAGGCCGAATGGCAACAGCAGCCAGAAAGTACAGTTACATAAGAACTTACCATAACAGTAGATGTTCGAGAACAGCTCTTGCAGCAGGTTACACCATTAGGACTGAAGCCAGCAGGCAGCAGGACCCCACGGAAAAATTCTAGCTAGCAGTATCCAGCGGGGGACCACCCCCGACATCGGCCCCTCCCCGACGTCAGGCATCACATAAAAAGGGGCGGTCCCCTAGCATCCCCAGTTCTTCCACTGGAGACTCCCGGCCCAAGAATGACATCTGAAGGGGAGACCGAGGATCTGCTTCCAAAAGAAGGTTTGCAGAAGGCGTCAAAAGATGCTGTAGCCTAGAAACTAGGTCAGCAGACTCAACCTCCAGAGGGAAACTACCTGCTGCAAGAGCTGTTCTCGAAGATCTACTGTTACGGTAAGTTCTTACGTAACTGTACTATCTTACTTTGAGAAACAGCTCTTGCAGCAGATTACACCATTAGGACTGATTCCCAAGCAGTAAGGGACCAAGTTGTTATTGGGAGGAGGATAGGAGGAATGCTCCAAGCTTCAGGACAAAAGACCCTGAAGGACCGCCAAGCTGAAACCAGCTCTGCGCCTAGAGGCACTATCCAAACTGTAGTGCCCAATGAATGTGTGTACAGTGCTCCAGGTCACTGCTGCACAGATGGCTGAAGTGGAGACATTCTTGAGCACAGCGAAGGAGGTAGCCACCCCCCTAGTAGAATGACCCTTCACCGGTCCCGGTAAGGGTTTATTGCGCTTCTGATAACAAAACATAATGCACTTTACCAGCCATCTGGAAAGCGACTGTTTAGAAACAGAAGCACCGATCATCCTCTGTGCGTAGGAAACAAAGAGCTGGTCCGATGTACAGTAGGCTTTGGTTCTGGTTAGATAATATCTGAGGCACCTATGCACATCCAAAGTGTGCAACAGGGCTTCCCCCATTACCGTGATTCGGGTAATACACCGGTAGGTCTATATCCTGGTTGAGTGTGACAGCCGAGACCACCTTGGGAAGGAACTTAGGATTTGTTCTTAAGGACACCCTGTCCTTGGGAAAAACCAAATAAGGATCCTTGCACATGGGTGCATGAACCTCAGAAACTCTTCCGGCAGAAGTAACAGCAACTAAAAGAAGCATCTTCCAAGCAAGGAGACGCAGCTCACAAACCACGGCTGATTCAAAAGGAGGCAGCGTAAGCTGCTCTAGAACAAAAGGAAGATCCCAAGGTGGAACCAGGTCTTTGATGGGAGGTCTCAAGTGCAGTATGCCGTGCTAAAAGGTGCAAGAAGCCTCTAGTTGAGCTAGAGACCTGTGACCTATCAGAGAATGGTACACTGAAATAGCGCATAGATGGACCTTAATGGAGGAATAGGCAAGTTCTGCCTCAGAGAGAGATAGGAGGTAGTCTAAAACAGACCTTACAGAACCCTCCAATGGGGTCAATGCTCGAGCCTGAGCCCAAATACAAAATCTATGCCACTTCATGGCGTGATTAGAGGGTTTTCTGGCTGCCACCAGAACGTCCGCAACTTCCTGAGAGACCCCGTATATCAGGACTGCTATGTCCTTAGGAGCTAGACATGCAGGTTCAGAGACCAAAGATCTGGATGGACCAAGGAGCCTGTCACCTGGGATAGAAGGTGAGAACAAAATGGCAGAGGCACCGGAGGTTCCTGGGCCAGCTGATGTAAGAGAGGGAACCAAATCTACCTGGGCCAAAAGGGTGCTACTAGAATAAGGCACGCATGCTCTTGATGGAGCTTCAATAGAACCCTCTGGATCAAAGGGAAGGGCGGGAAAGCATAGAGGAACCTGCCCGTCCAAGAGCAGGACGACGCGTCTCACCAGAAAACACCATGCCCTGTATCTAGCAAGCAGAAATTGGGCAGTTTTGCATTGAATGGGGACGCGAAGAGGTCTAATTCTGGTGTCCCCCATCTGTGGAACAGGTCCTCTGTGACTTTCTGAAGCAGTTCCCATTCGAGGACCCTGGCCTGTGATCGGCTTAAGCTGTCCGCGATAGTATTGTCCACACCGTGAACATGTACTGCAGTAATGTGTGCGCCGTGTTGCAATACCCAATTCCAAACCTTCTGAGCCTCCATGCAAAGGGGGTAGGAATGAGTGCCTCCTTGTTTGTTGAGACAGTACATCACCACGGTATTGTCTGTTTGAATCAGAAGAGTACCCGGCAGAATCTCCGTCTGGAATGCCTGTAGGGCATATAAAAAGGCTCTCATCTCCAGAATATTTATGTGAAGATGGGACTCCAGAGACATCCAGGAGCTTTGAGTCCTGACCCCGTTGAGGTGAGCTCCCCATCTGGACCCCGAGGCATCCGTGGACAGAGTTGCTGAAGGAGATGGCGCAGTGAAGGAGACTCCCGTCGAGAGGTGGTCTGGGACGAGCCACCAATGCCAGTCTCAGATGACTGCATTCGTGATCCGGACTGGATGCTGCTGATGATCCTGCTTTTGGTCCCATTCTGCTCTCAGCATCCACTGGGTAACCTGCATATGGAGTCGAGCTAGGGGAACCGTCGCAATGGCAGCCATCATGTGTCCGAGCAGGCAAAGGATGGTGCGGACTGGTACCGTCTTCTTTTCCTTTATGTCCCTTATGAGGGATCTGATGCATTCCGCCCTGTCCTGGGGAAGGAATGCCCTTCCCTGAATTGTGTCCAGAACCGCTCCTATAAAGTGCAAGTTCTGAGACAGAACAAGGCACGACTTCTCCTGCTTGATGGTGATGCCCAGCAATAGGAAGAGGGAACAAGTGTCCTGTATTGCAGACATCAGGGCCTCCTGTGAGGGTGCCATGAGAAGCCAGTCGTCTAGGTACGGAAACATGTAGTGGCCCCCTCTCCTGAGAGCTACTGCCATGACTGCAATACACTTTGTGAACACCCAAGGTGCCAAAGACAGTCCGAAGGGGAGGGCTCGGAACTGGTAGTAGCATCCCAGAAACTCGAAGTGCAGAAATCTGTGGTGCGCTTGAGCGGTCGGGAGATGTAGGTAAGCATTCTGCATATCCAGTGACGCCAGCCATGCACCCTATTTGAGCATGGGAATGAGACCCAGCAGGGTCACCATGCGGAAATGCTTGTACAGCACAAAATCGGGCCCAAATACCCTGATTTCTTTGGAACCAGGAAGAAGTGGGAATAGTAACCGTTTTCTCTCTGGTTCAGTGGAACATGTTCTATGGCCTCCTTGTGTAGGAGGGCCAAGATCTCTTGCTGAATAAGCAGAGCATGCTGACCCAAATAATGGGAGAGCAGGGGAGGTCTGGATGGCGGGTGATCGAGGAACTCTATAGAGTGACCTCGTTCGACCAACTGCAACACCCACTAGTCGGAGGTGATCCTCTTCCATCCTGAAAGGTGATAAGAGATGCGACCCCTGATCTTCTCGACCCTTTGATCCAGAGGAGGGCAGGGGCCGGGAAGGAGTCATGCTGTGGTGGTGTTGGCTCCCACGGGCTGGACTGCTTTTGAATGCTTCGGGCCCTGGCTTGATTCTTATGGTCAAAATTGCCCCTGGGTTTCTGGCCAGAACGTGGCTGTTGCCTTCGTTGGCGGCCACGAAAACTATTCTGGTTCCTATGAAAGGAACAAGATTTTGGTCTGTACATAGCTTGTACAGTCCTGACTGCCTTCCCAGTATCCTGCAATTTGGTGATGACCTTCTCGGACTCCTCACCAAAGAGGACCACTCCATTATAAGGAGCATCCAGGAGATTCTTCTGGACGTCTGGGGTAAATCCAGAGACCCTGAGCCATGAGTGTCTCCGGAGACAAATGCCTGTGGCTGCTCCCCTGGCTGCTGAGTCCGCTGAGTCATAAGCGGCTCGGAGAACCTGGGTCCCCACGTCAGACCCAGTTTGGAGGAGGTTTAGCAGCTCCTCCTTCTTTTCACCATCTGGTAGCTCTTTAAGAAGGTCTTGGCCCTGATCCCAGAGGGCGTTCTGAAATTGCGCCATGTGCATCAGATAGTTCAAAGACCCAATAGAGCATATAGCAGCCGCATACACACATCTTCCCATGGAATCTAACTGCTTAGATTCCTGGTCCGGAGGCTGGGTGCTCAAATGTTGAGGCCGCTGGGACCTGTCATGAGATGCAGTAATGACCAGGGAGTCAGCCAGGGGTTGTTGCGCCAAATACTGGTCCTCCGTAGGAGCCCTGTAAAGGCGGTAAGCCTTCTTTGGAACAGCCGGTGTGGAATGCAGATGTTTCCAAGCTGCCTTGATGACATAAAGGTGTCCGTAAAGGTGTCCACCAACGGTGGGACCACCACAGGCTTCGGGTCTTTCTGCCTGAGGTAATGGGCAAGGTGTTGTCTCTCGGGGTCTACTCTTCAGTATCCCATCCCATATTGTCCTGGATGTGCCTCATGATTTCCAAAAAGGAGGGATCATCCAGAGACGACCTTGGAAGGTCTCATGGGTCTGGTGATGGGGGACTGAAAGGAGATGGAGACCTGGAGATGTCAGACGTATCCGGTCTGGAGTCATCTCTCAATGATCAACGTCTGCCCTGGGTTGCTTTGGGCTTGGGGACCCTGAGGGAGAGCGTGATGGGCGTTTTCTGTCTCTTGATCGGCCCCAAGGAGGCGGAGTTGGCTCCTTGGGGGTCAGGGGTCTGTCACCTTCAGCGCCCCTAGGAGGAGGTGGAGGAGGCTGAGGCTTAGGAGGAACCATGTCCCTCTTGATGGTTTCCCAACAGAAGGTGAACAAATCCTTCAACTCCTGGATGTTAATACCTGATGACAGACCCGGCGTTGGTGTGGGCCTGTCATCGGGTTTGGGCGTTGGGTCCCAGGGAAGCACTGGATCCGGCTCCCTGGGCAAGCCGGCGTCCTTCATGTCACCCATCTGGTTGTCTGGCGGCATGGTAGCCTCTTCGCCTGAGGACCCCTGCCATCCGGTGTTCACCGACGTCGGTGTAGTAGTAGGTCGTTTGTCGGGTGCTGGGTCGGATGCCTTCTTGACCTGGCCATCCGCTTTGGGACATCAGCTTGAAGTCTTCCTTTCAGGTGCTTTAGGAGGTTGGGAGACGGACCTGAAGTCAGTGTCCTGGCGTCAGTCAGATGCACCTCGCGATTTGGAGGAAGACTTTTTGTGCCTGTCCGAAGGAGCAGGCTTAGAGGCATCCGATGCCCAAGAGGTCTTGAGTGGGTTCAGGGAGGCGGAGGAGCCCCCTGAAGACCTTACCTTTACCGGGGGAGGCTGGGAGCAAGCCTGGGAAGGAGATCTATTGGACCGGGCAGAGCTGGAGCTGGTTCTGGACTCTGAGGCCCTGCTTGGGGATTTTGCCCTGTCTGAGTGCTGATGCTTGCCCCGGTGCTTCTCAGATTTATGAGAAGATTCCCCTTTGGTGGAAGGTCTTTTCTCCATCTTTTTCAATTTCTCCTCGAGGAGGAATCCCTGAAGGGCCTTTTGGCGGCAGATCCAGGTCCTGCTATTAAACTGTTGGCAAATTGAATAGGCCTGGGTGTTGTGCTCCGGGCTCAGACACCTGACACAGGCAGAATGATGGTCTGCAAAGGAGATTCAAGTTGTTTATATGCACTTAGAGGACATCCGTCAGGATAAGGAGTAGAAGAAGCAGACATGGAGTAAAGTTTTACTTAAATTGAAGATTTCACGTGTTGTGAGAGTACAGCAGGCTTCCATGAGGCTGCTGCTGGTGAATTGACGGCAGGAAAAGAACTGGGGATGCTGAGGGACTGCCCCCTTTTATGTGATGCCTGACGTCGGGAGGCCACGTCGGGGGCAGTCCCCCGCTGATACTGCTAGCTAGAATTTTTCCGCGGGGTCCTGCACTAAAGCCGGTTTAGTCCTATTGGTGTAACCTGCTGCAAGAGCCGTTTCTCGAAATAAGATCTGGTAATGGCCTCTTTGGAAGTAGAAGCGAAGGAACCTCCTGTGGTGTGGGAAGATTAAGATATATATATAGGCGTCCTGCATATCCAAAGAACAAATCCAATACCCATGATGAAGCAGTGGGAGAAGGCCAGGGAGAGTGACCATCATGAATCTCTTGTATTCTATGTACTGGTTCAGGTGGCTGAGATCTAAGATGGGGCGCAGATCTCCGGTTCTCTTGGGAACCAGGACAAAATCAGAATAGAAGGCCTTCCCTTGTGCCGGTGGGATGGGTTCTGTGGCTTGTTTTCTCAGGAGTGCCTGGATCTCCTCTTGGATTTGGGTGATACAGGTCTGAGAATAGTGAGAGGGCAGTGGGGGATTTTCTGGGGGCATCTCCAAGAACTCTACAGTGTGACTCTTTACCACTAAATGAAGAACCCAAAGATCAGAGGTTATTCTGCGCCATCCCTCAACATAAAGAGAGAAATGACCCACCACTGCATCCCCCAGGGCTTCAATCAGGGGAATGGGGTTGGGTAAGGAGTCGGGCTCAGGAGCCGGGGACAGGCAAAGCAGCTTGGGAGGTTCCTAGCACTCTGGGGGCTGAACCTCCTGTGACTTGGGAAGTGGCCTTTCTCTTAAAGGCACTTCTGGGTTGTTGGCCCCTGGATTGCTGCTTGGAGGGGCGATGAAAGGACTGCCTCTGGGTACATTTAGGTTGAGACTGGTACAAGGTTTGTACCAAGCACAAAGCCTTGCCAGACTACTGTAGGTGGGTGATTATGTTTTGAGAATCTTCACCAAACAAGAGAGGGCCCCCTGAAGGGGGCATCTAGAACCTTGGACTGCATGTCCGGAGCAAAGCCAGACACTCTGAGCCAAGAGTATGGATGAAAACAAATGCCTGTAGCCACAGCTCTGCCTGCAGAGTCACAGGATGCTTGGAGAACATGAGTCCCCACATCCAAGCCTGATTTTAGGAGGTGCAACACTTCAGTCTTGCTGGGGGCATCAGTTTGGGCCTGTGCTACCTCTAAAGCCTTCTCCCACAGGGTGTTCTGGTATTGGACCATGTGGTCCAGAAAGTTCAGGGAATAGATAGTGCAGGTGGCAAAGGCATAGACCTTCTTACCAAATTGGTCTATCTGTCTGGGGTCTCTATCAGGAGACTGAGTACTGCAGTGCCTAGGCCGCTAAGAGCAGTCATAGGCAGCATTAATAATTACTGAATCAGCCTCTGGGTGTTCCCCATAAAAAGGTTTGTCCCTTGGGGAAATATACAGGTGATCTGCCTTTTTAGAAGTGGCTGGAGTTGAAGATGGGTGCTTCCAGGAAGCCCTATTGACATCCTTAAAGGATTCAATAAGGGGTGAAACGACCAAGGGTAAGGACTCCTTTTTACAGAGGAAGTTGGCCAACCGACGTCGTTCAGGGTCCCCATCCTCAGTGTCCCAGCCCATGAGGGACAGGATGTGCCTCAACACCTCCATGAAAGTAAGGTGATCTGGAGGCGATCAAGGGGTATCCTTGGGTTCTTCTGGTTCAGATGGTAAGTCAGAGCCCTCTGATTCATCTGAAGAAGAGGAGGAAAAATATTCTCCCGACTTGCCCGAGTCCGGGGATGGAAAAGGCGATTGACAATGCCTTCGTCGGTGAGTCATCGGATGACTGGTGCCAGCTCCATCAGGCCAAGGGGTGGGCTCTTTAGGAGATGGTGCAGACTTTCTATGAGGGACCAGATCCTTTGCTGGATTTGGAGGAGGATCCTTGGGAGTCAGAGTAGGGGGACTCCTTGTCCTTGAAGTACACCCACCCGGCCACCAAAAAGGAGTTAAGATCTGTGAACAGATTCTGAGGCATGGCTGGGGTAGCCAGCTTTGGTGGGGCAGGCTTAGAGGGCCCCAACATCAATTCCTTGGGCTCAGGTAACCCAGGTGTCAGTCCTACCAGCATCAGGTCGACTGGTGTCGGTTCTTGTGGCCTATGGCCATCCGGCATTGGTCTAATCAGAGTAGAGAGACCCAGCGTCTAGCCCTCGGATGTCAGCTTAGTGATGATGGGGTCAGCTGGCGACAGTGGAGGGTTTTGGGCGATGATTGATGTGTTGCCGGAGTCGATGTTGGAGTGGCTGGTGTCAACCGAACAGGTGTGGGCTGATGCTGATCTGATGATGCAGCCAACGCTGGCTGTGAAGGAGAGGCCTGTCCAGGTGAACTAGCTCCTAAGTGGGGCAGAGGCATCACTCTCACAGGGGAGGTGAGCGCATGCCCTTGGCGCTGCTTGGAGGTGTTAGTCCCTGGAACCGGGGACGACTTAGCTGACGCCTTGACTGGGAGGCGACAGGCAAAGACCCATTGCCCAAGGAGGACCCGGGCAAGCCATCTGGCTGAGAACCCTGTTGATTCAAGGGGCTGAGAGTCTGGGGACAAAGACCACAGCCCCGAAGAACCACCGTCCGAGATGGTAGTAAGAGCGGATAGTTTTGCCACTGGGAGCCCAGAAGGAGAGAGGGCTGCCAGAATGGAGGAGGCCGAACTTCCGCAGGAGGAAGACCCAGAATCAGTCCCAGATTTGTGCGGGGACCTGGAGTGGGATGCTGACCAGGGTTTGCCCCTGTGCTTCTCCCAGTGTTTGTGCTTTCCGCTGGATTTCTTCTCCTTGTGAGAAGAAGAGGAGGTTGAAGCCCTGGAGGCTGGGGAAGAAAAGCTGCTTTTATGGAGCTCCTTGTCCAACACTGATCATCTCTGCTGCAGCAGGAAGGCTTCCAGGGTCTTCTGGCAGAGTAGCCTGGTGCACTGGTTAAAATCCTGGGAGAACTGGCAGGCTTCAGTTTTGTGGTCCGGGCCTAGGCACAGCAGACAAGAAGCGTAGCCATCCTTGTGAGGAAGCTGCTTGCCACATGTGCATTTAGCCTGTTGCCGATCCGAAGAGGAGGATGGAGAAGAAGACATGCTAGAAATATTGGTGAAATTTGAAGAAAATTGAAAAGTAAAGCGCGTGTAATACGTAGAAAATGGGGGTCGACTATAGCAGAAGGCGTTTGTGAAGGTCTGACTTGCGCGGATTGATGGCTGGAAAAGAAATGAAAATGATGTACTTAATGTAATTCTTGATCTTTCTGCGTCTTCATGCATCCATCACTGAGTGGGTGAGCCTGGAGGATCAGGACCCCTCACGGGAGCTTTTTTTTGTAAAGGGAGGAGCTGACATCGAGACGGTATCACCCTCGAGGCCAACGCACTGTGTGGTGCTCACGGGTTGGCCAGTAACTGACACCGGCTCCTCCTCAGTCCCAGTTCTGCATACCTGAGAGTAGTTAGGAACAAGAGAGAGGACAGGGAAAGGAAACCCGAGGGATAGGAAAAGGAAAGGATATAAAAAACAAAGAAGGAATAATACTGGGCAGGAGGACAAAATAGAAGAAGCCTAGGGGTCTAGGACAGGGGGCACCAACCTCTGGGCAAACAAGGGAGGAATAGAGTAAGAGAGGGAGAAAGAAAGTAGAACAGAGGGAAGAGAGGAGAAGGGAGACACTGCACCTCACTTGCAGGGGTCCAGAGGACTGTCCGAGGACTGAAGAATGATACCACTGCTTTTAAGCCATATTGCTACTCTCCAAGAAGGGGGTGGAGAAGAAACCCTTCAACTTAAGATTATCCAGAGGGATATGGCTGGCTTGAAAAGCCCAGGAATAGAGGTAAGACAGGGCACAATTCCATGGAGTCCTCCCTGGAGTCCAAGAAGAGCAGCAGGCTAGTGTCTCCCCCTTCTTGTCTTATGAATATTCTGGAGTGGGGACAGCAGCCACCTCAAAGCAGGATCCTCCTGACAAAAATAAGCCTCCTAAGAAGTTTTAGAGAAGTGTCACCTCCAAAAGAGGAGAGACGATGTTAGGGGAGGATTATTTTTAGAGGGCGTGATTGTGATTCCCCAGAGGGGGGACCTGGCAAAGGGAGACTGCTTAAGCAGCGGGTAGAAAAGGAGAGAAGAGATCACCAGGGAACTACCAACACTGCCCTAAAGAGAACCCCCAAGGTTTTAGATTAAACCAGAGGGTGGACCCAAGGATGGTTCCAACCAAAAGGAGGAGGATCCCATCAGGAGGGCAAGGAGACCCCAGTAAACTCTAATAAAGAGGGTTGCCGCCCTGCTAGTCTTCCTCAAGACACCCCCGACACCTCCAGAAGAGGAGCGCAGCCAAGAGGTACCAGAAGAAGGACCACAAGGGTCACAATCTGGAGAAAAATAACTAAGGAGGAGGCATCGCCCAGAGACTGAGGCCCAAGAGGGGAAAGAGGGTGGGAAGCAGTGAAGAATGGTGAAGATACACAGAAAGATCAAGAATTACAGTAAGTACGTAATTTTCATATCTTATCTGTGTCAATTGTCACCATTCATCACTGGTGGGTGATTACCAAGCCCCTCAAAGGGGACCCAGAACCTCCTTGAGGGATGGAAGTCCCTCAGCCTCCTGTGGGGGGGAAGACAATGGAGGGGGGAACCCTCCCTGGCCTAATTAGGCCTGAGATTGGTCTGGATGAGATGGGGTTCTCCCTGGCCGAGGGAAGAAAGTCACCCCTGAAGCTTCTGCCTCACCCTGCTGGAAAAAAGGTGGGTTCCCCGGAAAGAGGAGGCAGCCACCCTTCGCTGAGCCATGGGTAATAACCGGGATAGATGAAGACATGTCATCCACTACATGCAGATCGCTGCCCCCACCAGCCTGGATGTCACCTCATTGGTGTCATACGATGCCCTTGCTTGGTGCCTCACAAGCTCCAGACCCCATGCGGAGAGGGAAATGGCTTGTCTGATCATCTCTGAATCAGGTAAAGATCCTAGGATTTGTCCTAGTAAGGACCAGAAGTGCCTGTTATAGGCAGCATGATGGGCCTGATGTGCTAAAAGAGACAGAGATGTGCTGAAGAAAACACTCTCCTCCTCCAAAAGTGAAACTCAGCAGAGTCTGTCTCTGGGGGTCGGTCACGTCTCGGGCGTCTATGCCCAGGAGGAGTATCTAGGAGAGTCACACCCGAAGGAGGGTGAACTAAGACCCTAGGGGTGTGCAATACCTGTGCTGGCAGTCCCTCTGGGCTGGAGAGGGGGCTAAAGGACTTCTCCAGGCATGGTATGATGCCTCCCTGAAGGGGAGGGCCAGGCTGGAACAACCAGGTTGGCTGCACTGAACTCACCTAAAAAGGTGTGTGCTGCCCACTCAGGACTGAGACTTCCTAGTCTAGAAATGTGGAGCTCTTTGACCAACCCTAAAAGGAAGCACTGATAACTGGACAGGTCAGCAGCTGGGGATAGTTGGATGAAGGGACCCTCAAGTGAGTAAGACGAAGAAGCCAACGAGTCCCGAGAGTCAGGCACTGGCTGCACAGGAGAATGGCGGAACATCTCTTCGTCCATGGACCTATAATATGCAGGGAATAGGGCAGCCGTGGATCTGAACTGTTCCCAGGTGAGAGGTCCTGAAGGACTGGAGTGACCTGGGAGAGAGCGAGGGGTTGGCAGAGATAGAGGGGCCAAACACCTCCAAGGAGGAGGGTGACCTCTGCCAGGGCTGGGAGACCGAACAGGTGACCTTAAAGTTTGAGAAGATCCATCAGTCGAAGCAGTCGCATGCATTCAACTGGACTGGAATGTTCAGGACTGAGCCCTAAATCCCCCCTGCAAGGTGACGGGGGCCGAATGAGTCCAGAAGGGCGGCCCCTAGCCTCTAAAGATGAGATTCCTCCCGGGGAGACTTCCAGGGAAAAGACAGGACTGGCAATGCGACTCCTATCCGAACCCCTGCGGGCTACAAGGGATGGACGCTGACCCTGATTCTGTCCCCTCAACCCCTCAGACTCAAAGGGGGACTTCTTCCTCAGAGTCGGCCTAGGCAGCTCAATCACATCAGCCGACTCCTGAGAGATGGCCGACGCGACAGCACTCTCCCCTGCTCCAGGTGTCCTAACCGACTTAGAAATTGTCCCAGCCTGAACACCAACAGCAGGTAGTACATCCCTTACAAGACTAGGAGAACCACTGGCTCCAGAAGATCCTCTGGTGCCACCCCCAGCACCAGAAGACTGGTCGGGACCACCGACACCGGTGCCAGTAGCAACTGCCAAATCCGAAGAGGGGGTTAAACCAGAGTCATTGGGGTGGACAAAGAGCAGTCGAAGGACTCAGAAGAATCCATGAGTCAGTCTGGGCCCACCTCTGAATCGTCATCCTCCTCGGAGGAGGCATGGACCCAGACCACTCCATGAACTCCTCTGCTTCCAGCACCGCGAGGCAGTCCTGCATTGCCCATGGTGCGGTACCAGTATCAGAGACGGTGCAGAGAACCAGCTGTGTACCACCCATGGTGCCACCTCAATATCCAGTACCATGAATGGCACTGGGATCTGAGGCAGCACCAACAGGTGGTGCCAAGAAAACCAGAGGGCCTAGGCCGCGACGCCAGGGGAGCCTTCACCTCCGAGGAGGCGACTGCCAGGATGGTGCCTCCCGCCTGACTCCCAGAGGAATCAGGACTTCCGCCGAGGCGAGGCTTGAAGAGTCAGAAGCCCCCTCCTCCACAGTCCATATAAAATTGGGTGGGGACCCAGAGGAATGGTCAAGAGACCTGCACTTGGTGTCCCTGGTGTACGCCTGTCCACCGAAAGACGGCGGCTTACATAAGACTTTAAACGGACAAACTTTCAAAACTCGATGGTCCATGGAAAAATGGGCATCACAATGATCCATATCATGGATTGGGCCCAAGCAGGTCAAGCACCGGTCATGCTGGTCTGATACTGAGAAAAGTGGCCGCAGGGACATCGCTGCATAGGAGGCTGGCCCGCCTTGGAAAGTTTCTTCTTGTCCCCCGAATGAGACATAACCCAGAAGGAAAATAATAAACCAAAACAGCACTTGGCACCATTGAAAATAAAAAGGAAAGGTATTACCAGTCAATGGTGCCGAGAAAAGCAGCTGTACAGAACTAGGACCATCCGAGGGACTAGGCAGCTGATGCAGGAAATTCACTCCACATGAGGTCGTGTTCACTCGACAGCGGGAGAAGCAGAACTGGGACTGAGGAGGAGCCGGCATCAGTTACTGGCCAACCCGCAAGCACCACGTAGTGAGTTGGCGTCAAGGGCAGCCCTGTCTCGACATCGGCTCCTCCCCTTCACAAAAAAAAAAGTCCTGCGGGGTCCTGATCCTCCAGCCAGAACCCACCAGTGATGAATGGTGAAGACTGACACAGATAAGATTTGGGGTTGGGCCTGGGGACTGCCCCTTTTATACCATAGGTGGACGTCAGGGGACAGGCAGATGCCAGGGGGTGGTCCCCTGTTCTATACTGCAAGCTAGAAGTTTTCCGTGGGGTCCTGGCACCTGCCAACTTCTGTCCTAATGGTGCTGCCTGCTGCAAGAGTCCCCTCGAAGTGAGATCTGTTTTTTTTTTTTTTTTTTTCTTCTTTATCCTCCTGCCTACCTCCAGTGCCCACTCTTTCCATCCGCTCATGTCCCCCCAAGTCGCCTACCTTGGGGATCTGCCCCTAGAGTGCCTCCTCATCTTCTCCTCGCACAGTGGGGTCTGTCCTGTAGGAGGCCCTGGGTGGTACTGGAGCGGCCTTCATCTAGGGCTACTGGAGGGTTTTTTCCGTTTTCTCCCTTTGTGTCCCACTCCCCCTGAGACGTCAGTGCTTGGGACGTACATCCCGAGTGGTGGCGTGCTGACGCATGTCAACCCTCATCGCGGCCTGTGACGTCCCCTCCCGGCTCCATTGGCCGGCAACCTCCATCCCTTCCTCTGCCGATGCTTCACCGGCTATGGAAGGGATGCAGAATGCCTAAGCGTTCTTGGTTACCCACCCCTGAGGGAGGAGCGCATCCATTGGGACGCTCGATCCTCCCTCTCCCCACCGACCCCCGGCCGCCCGAGTCCGTTCCCGAACCCGGGCCGCTGGCATAGCGCGAGGTGTGGCGTCCAGCGCCTCAACCCTCAGCACCACCGGGCTGGTCGTGAGATCTGTTCTATGAGAATATCTGCTCCATTAGACCACACCTTTGGAAAAATTCCCAAGCAGTGCAAAGTGAACTGGGAGGACAGCACAGCATGATATATGATCAGGACAGAAGGCCTTACAGCAAGCCTGAAGCCAGCATGTCTTCGAGAGATGATATCCAGACTGTAATGTTTGTTGAAAGTGTAAACACAGCTCCATGTGGCTGCAGCACATATGTCAGCAGCAGGAACATTCTTGAAACAGAACAAAAGTGGCTATACCCCTTGTGGAGTGGCCATGGACAACACTAGGAAGCTCCTTTCTGTACTTCCTCTAACAGAACATAATACAATGTGCGAGCCATTGGGATAGGCAATGTTTACACATGGGGGCACTTTCTTTCCCAAGGGCGAATGAAACGAAAAGCTGAGAAGACTTTCTACAGTCCTTGATGCAAGTCATATGGATGGTATTGTGGTATTCTATGTACAGTACATCCAAAGTATGGAGCAGTGCCCCACCCCAGTTGTCATGCTCAGGATAATATACTGGAAGGTGCATTATCTGATTCAGTGTAAATTCAGATACAACTTTTGGTAGAAACTTAGGTTGTGTATGTATAGAGACTGTGAAAAATCAAAATAAGGAGGTTCACACATTAGAGACTAAAGCTCTGAAATCCTTCGAGCAGAAGTCACTGCAATTAAAAATAACATGTTCCATGACAGAAAATGTAAGTCCCAACTTATAGCCGGCTCAAAAGGAGCCAACGTCAATTTCTCAAGCACAAAATTCAAGTCCCAATGCGCGACTGGATTATGGATAGGAGGTTTCATATGAAGAATAGCTGTCGAAAACATATTGGACCTCTAATTAGGCAACCGTACAACCATCAATAGGAGCATGGAAAGCTGATGTTTTGGAGACCTGGGAGATACACGGCTGAGAGTTGAAGGGTGTGGGACAGAGCCCAATACCATATACTCATTGCGTCTCTGCATCAGTGTTCCCACCACAGCCATATAACAGCGGGTGCAGTGCACTCTTGTCAGAATGTTTGAGGTGTACAAAATGAGATCTGAGGGTACATCGCACCCTTTAAAAAAGTGTCAGGAGATATAGTTTTAAAAGACAATATATATGCTGTCCAGAGTCCAGTTAAAAAAAGGCAACAAGATGAATAAAATAACCAGCAAACATTAAGACATTAACAGCCAGCTAGTTTAGTAAATCCATACTGGAGCAGGTAGTAGATAAACTAGATACAGAACGTGGTTGGTAGCATAGTGCAGTTGAAAAGAAAAAGAGTGTAAGTTAACTGTGCAAGCCATTTGAAATACTAGGGAAGCAGAAGCACATGCTCATTGCTGAAGTAACAAGTGAAACTCTAGTAGTTGCACAGCTGCACTAGTGACAGGGCTTCAGTTCAGATACTTGTGCCTGTTACATGCCTGGTCTGCAATATTTCTGTCACCCACCCTGGTATACAGTGTACACTGCAGATGATCTACGGTATACAGCATGTGCATTTGTGACACCCCCCTTCCCCGCAGCAACTCTAGTTAGGGTCCTGTCCCACCACACAAATCAAACAGCCACAACAAACAATCTGCTGCCCCCCCCCCAACGGATGGCACTGATTTCTTGACCCCTTATCTGTGTCCCCACAACTCAGTTCTGATTTCAAGACTAGAGTCCCGACCACAACTTGGTCACTCACAGACTGGTCCTGAAGTGCTCCTTTTTGTGATTAAAGAAAAAAAAAATACCCAGATAGTCGAGTCAAGCTGGCGAATCACACTTTCTGGGCCTGGGCTCACTCGCACCACAACATGCAGATTTGCGCCCCTCGTGGCAACTGCAGTTACCCTCCCCTCTTCCAGCAGCTTGTCACAAATGATACTGCCACAGTCCCAAGCCTGTTGATTACAGTCCTGAATCCTGACCGCACCTCAGTCACACACAGAGCTGGTAAAGATATTGTGGGTCCAGTCTTAATTCCTAACAATGACCCCTCACCCATACCTTCATGTTTGAGAGGATCCAACCATCCTTCATCTGGGCTCCATTTGATCTCCAAAGGGAAAAAGGTGCAGACTCCAAGAGTATTCAAGTCGCCTCCTGGCTCTGCATCTTAATCCCGCCACGATCTTGGCTCCAGATTCTTGTCCATCACATGACTGCTGATAGAAAATGTGCTAGCTCGACTTGCAGGGTAATGGCAGGGGAAATTGTTGAACAGACCAATTGTTGCTAGAAGAGGTAACGGAAAACAAAAGTGCGCAGTGTGCACCTACTAACAGCCTATGCATTCACTATGTAGAGAAGCAGTCCTTTGCATGCAGTGCACCCCCTTCACACATAGATGTATGTGAATTTTGCAATTTTTACATGATTCAAGTACATTTATGCGTGAATGGGAACACTGTTTTACATAAGGGATAGGAGTGCCCACTTGCTTGTAGATATAATGTATCACACTGACATTATCCATGCAGATTAGCAGAGGACCAGGGCAAAGATGATTCTGAAAAGCCTGGAGCCTGTACAGGACAGTCCTCACTTACAGGGCATTTATATGCAGCTTAGCCTCCACCTTGGTCCATGAACCCTGCCTCTGCTAAGGGCCGAAATAAGCACCCCAGCTGAGCCCAAGGAATCCATGGTGAGGATCTGCACAGGAGCTTTTTTATTTATTTATCAAGTCTAGGATTTTACAAAGGTTTCACGTCAGAGAAATACAAATTATGGGGAACATCAAGACAGGCATTACAACAATGTGGACATTGCAAACAGAGTATAGATTAATACAGTTCAAGGGTAGCATTGTAACAAGGCAGCCAGCGGCATTTGTCAGAGAAAATAGACAACAGATAAGAAGTGCCAGAGTCATAGGGAGAGGGAAGAGGGTGGGGGGAGAAGGAATGTAGGAAGGGTGGCAAGAGGGTGAAAAGTGCAGCATTGGGTATACCAAGATGTGAGGGTAGAATCCAGTGAGGAGGGGGAGGAGGGAGGGGACAACTAGAGCAGAAAGGGAAGTGGAGAAACAAGGTTAAGTTGGGCAGTAACAGGAGCTGTTGGTAGTGAGCTGGTACATGGACTGGAATGCCCTTCAATAGGTTTTTGCGATCCATCCACCACAACAATGTCTGCAAAGCGGAGATGTGATGACAACTATTTAGTCCAGCTCGTCCCTCAACTGATCCCACTGGACCATGCATGTCCACTGAGGAATTCTCATAACAAAGGTGTGCCAGTGGCACAGTCAATATGGCTGCAATCATGAGACCCAGGAGATGTAACGTTGTTCTTAGAGAGACATAATGGCTCCTGTATACTAATTGTGCCTGTACAATCAGATTGTGTGCTCTGTCCTCTGGCAGGACAGCACATCCCTTCTTTATATCCAAGACTGCCCTTATGTACTGCAGTACGTTGGAGAGCCTCCCTGAGCTGGCCTTCAGAAACCAGTCATCCAGATAGGGGACACAAACAGGCCTTCCCTGCAAAAGGCTGCTGCCACTACTGCCAAGCTTTTGGTAAATACCCATGGCACAGAAGACAAGCCAAGGGGCAATATTCTGAACTGGTAGTGTTCTCCCTCCAGCATAAAGTGGGGGTATTGTCAGTGGGATTTCCTGATCTTTACATGAACATATGCATCCTTCATATCCACAGAACAAAAGCAGTCCTGTCTGCAGAAGGGAAATCAGATCTTGCAGGGATACCATTCGAAACTTCTTGTATTCCACATAGAAGTTGAGATCCTTGCGATCCAACACAGAACACAGATCCCTTGTCCATTTTGGGAATAGGAAGTGTCTGAAATAGAACCATTTGTTTCTCTCCCAAGGAGGAACTGGTTCTATAGCATGTTTTTGGAATAACAACTGAACGTCCCCCTTCAGAAGGGACAAATCACCTGGAGGATAAAAGAAAAGAGGCAGAGGATGACCGGAGGGATTTGTAACAGCTCCAGAGCATGCCCCCTTGCAACTGTCTCCAGAACCCACTTGCCCATAGTGATCCCCCCAAAACTGCTTCAGATGCAGGGAGATCTTGCCCTCCAAAACCACCCCTGGGGGTAACAGTGGAGGTGGGGTAGAGATGGAAGACAGGTGGAACCAGTGGTGGCAGGGCCACTGGAACCAATTGCTTTGGGTGCTTTTGTATGGGCACCAGGGGGAAGGGGATCTGGCAGGGGGCCACTGTGACAGGGTTGAATAAAGCCCTATCCCTTTTGTTATGCAGAAAGAGTTAAACATAAGGATCTGTTGTATCCTCTCCTTTTCTGTCTCTTTTCTGTCTGGTTGGGCAAATAAATGTTCTCGTGAGACCAAGGAACTGATCACTCTGATGGTCTCGCGATTTTCCGCCTATTGCTATCCCTCTACCTTCATCTGCTGTTTGTCTTTTCTTCCCCCTTGCATTTCTGCGGTTACAAAAATTATGTGACTCTTTATGTGAAACTGAACAATTTTTTTATTTTAATTCTATCGTTACTGATAATAATAAAATGCTACTTGTGAATTTTATAACTGCTCCTGGTTTTCCTATGCTTCCTGACCTGTGCCTCAATGACAGCCACTTCCTTTACCATGGCCTTGCTGACAGTAGGCAAGACTACCTCGGGCAGCAGGCGGACAAAAGGAGCCCCTCCCGAGACCCCTAGAAAGAGTGGGACACAGGGACTTTACACACCTTAGAGTCATTTTTGAGGTCTGAAGGCCATGTACGGCCTTCTCAACATCACAGCCAAACAGTTTTGTTCATTACAAGAGCCATTCAAAACTGCCTGACACAGATCATTGGCAAAACCAGCAACTCTAAGCCAAGACTATCTCCATCCTTATGCAAATGCCAGAAGCAGCAGCCCTGGCAGAGGCATCAGAGACATCATAAGCTGAGCGCAGCAAATTTCTGCCAACCTCAGCACCAGTAGACAACATTTTAAGTAGATCATTCTTTGCAGAGCCATCAGGCAAAGCCTGAACAGTGCAAGCAGTTTTCCACTGGCCATTCTGATATTTAATTATGTGGGCCTGGTAGTTTGCAGTCCTAATGCCCAATGATGCAGAGACACAAGTATGTTTGCCCTTCACATCATCCAGCCTCCTACACTCTTTGTCAGGAGGCAAGGTACTCTTGTGTCTAGGGGTCTTAGACCTATCATGAGCAGCCATGATGACCACAGAGTCAGTTTCTGGCTGGTTAGCATAATAAGGCTTAGAAAATGGTGCAGGATACTGCTTATTAGCCTTTCCAGGAACTGCAGACAGTTAGTTTGGCCTGTACCATACAGCAAAGGTTGCATCCTATAATGCAGGATATACTGTGGAATTATAATGGGGGTGGGGTGGGCGGCATGGCACCTTCAAACATTTATTTGCCAGGGAGGAAATGTATCTGGGAGAATATTTGCAGTCATTTGTGACTAGATCTGCTACTTAAACTCTGTGAAATAGGTGTCTGAAAGGAAGGAAGGCACTCACTGGGGTGGTGGGTCAGAGTTGCAGTTGACTGTTTCTGGAGGGCACGGGCATTGATGGAAGAGGAACACCTGGATATTGTGGCAGTCACAGAAACACGGTACACAGAGAACCATGACTGGGCTGTCAACATACCAAGTTACACAATCTACAGGAGGGACAGGGAGGGTAAAAGAGGAGGAGGAGTAGTTCTCTACATAGGGGAAAGAATCAAAGCAACAGAACAAAAGAGTAAACAGGTAGGGGAGGAGGCACTGTGGGTCACCCTGGAGACAGGAAATCCGCACAGGGGTTGTTTACAGACCCCCGTCTCAGGGGGAGGAATTGGACAAGGAAATGATGGAAGGAATTCTTAGAATGGCAGAAAAAGGTGAGATCCTGTTCATGGGGGACCTGAATATGTCAGTTGTTAACTGGAACACCTTTACTGCAGCCACATCCAAGAGCAGGGTCATTCTCGATGTCCTACAGGGGGCATGCCTCAGACAGCTAGTGTTGGAACCCACTCGAGAGGCAGCAATCTTAGACCTGGTATTCGAAAATGGGGATGGAGACAGGATCTCAGATTTAGAAGTGGGTAGCCATCTAGGAACAAGGGACCACCAAACAGTGTGGTACACAATAAACACAGCTGTAGAGTCAAGCCATACAAAAGCAAGGGTGTTGGACTTTAGGAGGGCTGACTTTGGCCAAATGGGAGAGTGCCTTAGAAAAGCACTAGCAAACAGGCAAGAAGGAGGGGTGGAGGAACAATGGGGAAAAATCAAAACTGTCATCACATAGGCAACAAGCCTTTGTATAAAGCAAATCAACAAAACAAAATGAAGGAAAAAGTCACTATGGTTCTCAAAAGAGGTGGCAGGGAAGGTTAAGGAGAAAAGGATAGCATTCAGGAAATATAAGGAAACACGGAAGGAACAGGACAGAGAACTATATCAGTTAAAGTAGGAGGAGGCAGGGAAGGCAGTCAAAACAGCAAAAGCACGAACTGAGGAAAAGATAGCCAACTCAGTTAAGAAGGGGGATAAAACCTTTTATAGGTACATTTGGGAGCTAAGAAAGATGAAGGGAGGGATACTGAGGCTTAATAAAAGGGAAGGAATGTGGGCAGAGGGTGACAGTGAAAATGCAGGGATCCTGAATGAATACTTCTGCTCAGTATTCACAGAAGAAGAGGCGGGTGAGGTACCTAAACCAAACAATAGAAACACTCTGGATGGGGGGTGGGTCAATATCAGTCCATTCACAGAAGAAAGGGTTCTGAAAGAACTCTTAAAACTGAAGGAGGACAAAGCAATGGGGCCTGATGGGATCCAGCCCAGAATTCTAAAAGAGCCAAGGGTAGAACTAGTGACACCACTGACTACCCTCTGTAACAAATCATGGGAGGATGGGGTGGTACCTGAGGGCTGGAGAAGGGCAGATGTGATTCCACTTCACAAAAGTGGAAGCAAGGCAGAGGCAGGAAACTACAGACCTGTTAGTTTGACCTCAGTGGTAGGGAAAATGATGGAATCACTTCTGAAGGAAAGAATTGTTGAGTACCTAGAGGCCAGTGGGGCACAGGACCCAAGGCAGCATGGATTCACAGTGGGAAAGTCATGTCAGACAAATCTAACAGATTTCTTTGACTGGGTGACCAAAGTAGTAACTTAGGGAGGGGCTGAGGACATGGCCTACCTAGACTTTAGCAAGTCATTTGACACAGACCCACACAAAAGATTAATATACAAGTTAGCCAGCCTTGGAGTGGGTCCCAAGGTGGTAACCTGGGTTAAAAAAATAGCTGGACAACAGGACACAGAGGGTAATAGTAAACGGAATCCACTCTGACAAAATGTGGGTTACTAGCGGGGTACCACAGGGTTCAGTACTGGGACCGGTTCTCTTTAATGTCTTTATAAGTGACATTGCAGAGAGACTAGAAGGAAAAGTATGTCTCTTTGCAGACGACACAAAGATCTGCAACAGGGTTGATACACCAGGTGGGGTGAAAAGGACAAGAAGGGACTTGGCAAGGTTGGAAGAATGGTCAAATGTATGGCAGCTTAGATTCAACGCAAAGAAGTGCAAAGTAATGTACCTGGGAAACAAAAACCCAGGGAAAGTGTACACAATGGTGGGTGAGATACTAACAACAACAAAAATGGAAAGGGGCCTGGGGTAGTCATACCAGATGACCTAAAGGTGGCCAAGCAATGTGAGAAGGCAGTAAGGAGGGCTGGGGGGATAATGGAATGCACAGGGAGAGGCATCACCAGTAGAAAACAGGAAGTTATTATCCCTCTGTACAGACAGTTGGTGAGAACCCATCTGGAGTACTGCGCATAGTTCTGGAGAAGCCATCTCTGCAAGGACATAGATAGGATGGAGGCTGTCCAGAGGAGGGCAACTAAAATGGTGTAGGGTCTGCACCAGAAGACATACGAAGAGAGACTAAAAGAGCTTAATATGTATACCCTCAAGGAAAGGAGGGAGAGGAGGGACATAAAAAAACTTTCAAGTACCTCAAGGGAATCAACAAAGTCCAAGAGGTTAGCCTCTTTCAGAAAAAGAGATGTGCAAGAACAAGAGGGCACAATTTGAAGATAGAGGGGGATGGCTCAGAGGTAATGTGAGGAAGTATTTTTTTCACAGAGAGGGTTGTGGATGTACGGAACGGCCTTCCTGAGGAGGTCATGGAGTCAAAAACTGTGGGGGAATTCAAGAATGCATGGGACAGTCATAAGGTAATTCTAGTTGGAGGTAGGAGGAAGTATGCTGTTGGCTAACTAGGATCTGCAGCTTACCAATTAGGTAGGGAGATGGGCAGACTAGGTGGGCCAAGTGATCCTTATCTGCCATCAAATTCTATGTTTCTATTAGATTACTTTTTGTGGAATCCTCCTCTTCCACAGCAAAGCCCATGGCAGGCTGCATTTTGCTGCATCGTGGCTTGGAAAGATGGATCCTCAAGAGGAGATCTCAGGGTATAAACCACTGAGTCCTCACTACAAGATGAGAGGGTAGAACTAGGACAAGGTGTCAGCAATTGTTCTCTCTCATATTCCTCCTCTAAATCCATGCGGTCAGGATTATATTCCACTTTGTTGTCATCAGCATGCTTGATTATGGGAGCCACAGAATGAACTGGTGATGCCACTGGCAGCAGAGAGGGGGTTGAATCTGCTGTGTGTTAGAAGAACCTCTTGATGAGGTCTGAGCACCAGTAGGCCCCATCAGTAGAATAACTGCCTGCACTGGTAAGCCAGGCAGAATGCGTTGTATCATTTCTGAAACGACACCAACACAGCCTGAGAGTCAATGGCGCCTTGTAAAGAGGATGGGACTACCCATGTCAATGGGCCTTGACCAGAGGATGATGGCATCCTATCGTCCATAGTAGGTACGGCAGTACCCAAGTCAAGCCCTGACCTTGGCGTCTCATTGATAGTCGGGGGGCTGCAGTTGACGCTGCCGGAGCCTACGTTGATAAGGGCATACCTTTACTCAACAGTGACCTGGACCTTATTAGTGAAACAGACTTGTATTTATATCTGTGCCTGCGCTTATGGCCAGACAATAACCATTCCGTGTCTTGATCTTCAGACTTCAGCAGTTACTTTTCAGAAGACAGTGAGGGAGACATAGATTTTGAGTCTTGTTCCTTCTCCATAGCTTTTAATGTTTTGAGGACATTTTCTAGAATTTTCTTACAGCATCACCTTGTAGCCTGGCTGAAACTCTGGCAAATCTCACTAGTCCTCACGTTGTGAGATGGGCCCAGACAGCAGACACAAACTGCATGTGTGAGTGTGTGTCTCCTTTGTAAATTTCCTCTCCGCACTTGCAACACCAAAATACAGGTTCTTTCGACTTTGGAGGCATGAAGAGATGACCAAATAAACACTAACAATTTTAAATAAACAGCAATGGCTAGGTTGACGGCATTTCCTGTCAGTAGGTTTGATGAGGATGATTAATGGCAGGAAAAAAACCTGAGGAATGATGGGGCCACCCACGTTTATATACACGTAGACATGGCACGTCACTGTGGGCAGTCCCCAGCACGCAAAAGTTTCCATGTGGTCCTAACCCTGATGGCTTCTAGTCTCAAAGGTGTGGCCTAATGAAGGGGAGATCCTCAAAGATGATCATGTGGTAACACCATTCTTGTATATCCACAGTAAGAATTTAGTATATACATTCAACAGGTAACCACAGTAGAACAGATTTTTTAAAAATTGTGACTGGCAGCCATCTTTAGCGATGCAAGTCATTCAAGGATTCATAAACACAGCAGCGGAAATGTGGCCAGTAAAAACCACAGCAGTGTAGGTTGCTGTCTTACCTGCAAAACGCGGTGGTCTTTTTCTTGTACAGCCTTTCATTCCTGAGTCACTAGCGTTAGAAGGTTGCGGCACAAAGTAAACATATCTCCTGCTCTGGCTGCTCCTGTAGCTTCCTAAGATGGCGGCTACGTCTGTACATGATGATGTCATCTGAGCGACATTGCTCCTGGATGTTAATGAACACTGTATGGGGACCTTATATATTACATATAGAAATATAATTTAAAAAGTACTGCTGCATCAAATCCTTTACTATGCAGGTGTGACAATCTTTTCATACCTGCAGTAAAGGTTGATATACACAACAATACTAATAATATTTCCATATGTATTATAAGATCCCATACAGTATCCATTAACACTTCAGGAGTGCTGTCACTCAGGTGACATCATCACATACAGACGTAGCCACCATCTTAGGAAGCTACAGTGGTTTCAATACGGAGTGGGGGATTTGTTTACTTTGTGCCGTATTCTTCAAATACTAGCGACTCAAGAATGAAAGGCTTTAAAAGAAAAAGGATCACAGAGTTTTGTAGGTAAGACAGCAACCTAAACTGCTGTGGTTTTGGTGCCAAGATTCACCCCACCTGTTTATGTTTCCTTTAAATATAAACTATGCTATAAAAGGGGTTTCAAAATTATCCAAGAGATCTAGAATTACTCTAAGGACAAATGCAAGTATGTCAGAAATACATTTTTGACAACAAACTATTTGGTGAAAAGTGTTGGTTGCCAACACTGCTGTTTTAACCTCAATGCACAGCTATTTACTTATCTGATGTGTTGTCCAGATACTCCCTGCCTCTATTACCCCACAGTTTGTTACCCTCTACTAGCAGGGCACCCATACCCAACTTGCGTGTCACTGAGTGTGGAGGAGCAGCCAATGTTTTTGCAGGGATGAGGGCATCGGGAGGCATCGCATGACATCTGGGTGGGCGGTACACATACATCATCATCAGGCAGACCCAATGGCTTTTCTTTTCTGATTTTTGGGCCTCCTACCACCACTGGCAACTGCCAATGGTGCTCGTTGTGCCATCTTTCTTGTGGACGATGGCTGATGTAGACAATGTTGGAATTACATTTTATGAGCTTTGGAAGTTAGGGGGGCCCATAAGGGTGCTATCTTTAAACTGAGCCCCCTCCTTCCCTTTGAAAGTCAATGGCAGTGATGCATGAGCTACCAGGGCTCACTTCAGAGCTGGGGGGGTCGAGCCCTGGCAAGCCCGTCCCGTAATTCCAACAATGGATGTTGTGTGGTCACCCACAATGTGAAGTCTAACACTGCCTTCCACCACAGGTGGTGCTAGCAGAGTGGGACTCATCTCCCTTCCCTGCCGGGCAGAATGCGATGCTTCCCCATCATGACCCATATCCCACTCCTCCTGCATTGTTTTTTATTAAAGTGCCATGGGATTTGTGCCACCTGGATAAAGCCTTAATGTCTTATCTAAAAGATGTAACACACGCACACACACCCACCCACACTTACTTCAGTATCAGCATTAGTTATGAGAACCACTATCTTGTGTAGTACTAGACCACACAGATGTCTGGCCTGGAGGTGAGATACTACCACCAAGCACCATGGACATGAATCTAATACAACATTTAGATGATATCAAACATCAAAACCTGTTAAAAATTAGTTAAAATATTTGTCCTTGACTACTACTGTAACTCTCCCGGGTCGTGCCTGAAAATAGGAATATGCATGCTAGTATAACTTACCTGGTATTCAAAAACAAACAAATAAAAGGAATATTTCTGCTGCATGTATCTTGTTAGAGCAAATGTATCTTCTTAGTGTATTGCAGTGCAGTTGCCACAAGAGGGTACTATATGCTTACTGTTTTGCCTACTGATGGGATCCTAAAACATGCTGGTAATAAACTAGGCTATTGGCTCCATTACTGCTGTTACTAAGAAACATGTCAGGTATGTGAGAGTTAAATACCAGCTATAAAATCATAAAATTTAGAACTGCTTGTATTATTACACATTTTGCTTCAGGGGTAAAAATGTCCATAGTAAAATTAGAAAATGAAGACTGAGGTTTCATTTGAAATATGGTAACAAAAAAAAAAAAAAGACTGACCAGAGCTGAGAGGGCTGCAGGCGATGAAGCTGGGGTAAAAGGAGTGAAAATTACCAAAGTTACGAGCCTGTATTCACAAAATATAACGTTGGTTCATAAAGTTGTTAATATTTTTACACCAAATTGTCAACACAGCCTTGTCATGAAGAAGGGCAGAGAAAATGTCCCCCTCTGGGCTAAAGGTGATTTCACGCAGGGACTGCATTTTGGGTAGGAGCTGAAAAATGACAGCTATCACATTCATGAGGTGCTGTACAGAAATGGCTATGTTGACACTTGGGGTAAAATACTGAATTTTACCACAGTTACGAACCTGCGTTTGCAAAATTCAACACAGCCTCATAACTCTTTAAAAAAAATATTTTTACAACAAATTTATAACAGTCTTTTTATGACCTTGCCTCATGAACAAGGGCAGAGAAAATTTCCAACTCCTGTCCGAAAGGTGATTCTGTGCAGGGACAGCAACGTAAAAAACATTTTGACCAGGATTTGAAAAATGACAGCTGTCACATTCATGAGGTGCTATAAAGAAATGGATATGGTGTGAATTTGGGGGGAAAATACTGAAAAGTACCAAAGTTGAGTCTGCGTTCGCAAAATTCAACGAAGGCTCATAACTTTGGTTTTTTAATATTTTTACACTAAATTTTCAACATAGCCTTCTTATGACTCCACCTCCTGTACAAGGGCAGAGAAAATTTTCCACTCCTGCCCGGAAGGTGATTTTGCGCAGGGACCGCAAAATCACTTTTCGAGACAGATGTGCCTAATGTGAGTGCAACTGTTTATGAGGTGGGGTCCCAAAAAAGGCATGTAGAAAATTTGGGCCGAAAATATGTAAAAATGGCCACATTATGTCACTAAGTTCAAACACCACGGAAATGCATTGAACCGCATGCATATTTCTTTAGTTCACAGTCCGACATTGAAGAGTGAAGACATGTCCGCAGTCCAGAGAGGATTACGGTGTTGGAATCCCGATGGGTAAGGGCTGGGGGGATCGTACTGAGTAGGAGGGTCGGGTGGGGGTGTCAATAACAGTGCAAAATACATTGCTGGATGGCTTTCTTTTTAAAAGGAATAAAACAAAACAACGAGGAGTCCAGCTCGCAACACTGCTGAGATGGAGGGGGTTGGGGAGGGATAGCTATAATTTAAAACTAGTTTTACGGTGGTCATGGTGGAGCATGGCACACTCTTTCGTGTTCTGCCGTGACCATTGAAAAATAGTGCAGTGCACTAGTAATGAACAGAATAAAGTGGAGTGCTTCACAGACGTAGAGGCGACTGTGAAGCACATCGACAGTGTTGTTCAGTCAGAAAAATCTCCTCTTTTCCTGATAGCAACAAACATAGACTTTGACGGCAGACAAGGACCGTTTGGCCCACACAGTCTGCCATTTCCCTACCTATTGGATAAAGCTGCAGATCCCAGTTAACCAACAGCCTACTTTTTCCTAACCCCCACCAGAATTGCCTTATGTATGTCCCATGCATTCTTGAATTCCCCCACTGTTTATGACACCATGACCTCCTCAGGAAGGCCGTTTCATGCGTCCACCACCCTCTCTGTGAAAAAAATACTTTCTCACGTTGCCCATGAGCCATCCCTCCTCTATTTTCACATTGTGCCCCCTTGTTCTTGCACATCTCTTTTTCTGAAAGACGCTACCCTCTTAGAATTTGTTGATTCCCTTGAGGTACTTGAACGTTTCTATCATGTCCCCCCTCCCTCCTTTCCTTGAGGGTATACATATTAATCTCCTTTAGTCTCTCTTCATATGGCTTCTGGTGCAGACCCTGCACCATTTTAGTTGCCCTCCTCTGGACTGCCTCCATCCTATGTCCTTGCGGAGATGGGGTCTCCAGAACTGCATGCAGTACTCCAGATGGGGTCTCACCAACTGTCTGTACAGAGGGATAACAACTTCCTGTTGCCCAGATAAAACCATACCCAACCCTGAAAGAACATTCGTGACCACTTACATTGCTTTTGGCAGAAAAGGCTGAAAATTTATTTCAACTTGATTGTCAGCGCTAATAACATTCACATTACATCAATCAAAATTGGTTACATAATACAAACAGGAAATATCAAAAACATCATCACAAATATTATCATATGCAAATCTATCGTACAGTATTCCCCTGGGGTAGCAGATGACATCGGCTACGAAGGAACCAAGCCAACCCTCAGCCAAAGAAGGCCCGGCAAACCCCGCTGGGTCAGCCTGCTTGCTTGAGAAGACTGCTGAAACAGACCTGTACTGCTAGGCCACAGCCATGCAGTTGTGCCCTCACCGGGCCTCAACTGCCTAACCATCACCCCCGTGGTCACATGCTCCACCCAATGCTGTGCAATATCTCTTCTGGAATATGCCCTCACCGGGTCACCCCCATTCACATTTCAAATACAGTGTTACTTTGGCCAAAAAATTCTGAGTCATCTTCCACAAGATGCATAAATTAATTTACGAATCTCCCACCAATGCCCCAGGAGAATACTACACCCAAGACTCCAACACATTCTGTATACTCAGGTTGAAAATCGCCTGCCCTATGTCCGACAGGTGCACCCCATCCAAATCGAAATAACTCTCTTTCCCTGGTGCTGTGTGCCGGTGGCTGATGGTCTGTATATCCCTTAGAAGGCAGAAATGAAACACCGCCCTATTGACCTCTGTGTGGACCTTCCAAAGAGGACTAGCCGCTTGTCCCCGTCTCCATTTTCGCCGAGGCACAATCCTTGACCAGGCTAACTTTGTGTTCAGTATCTGCCTCCTTATCAAACCCAGATCCACCATTATTCCCTGCATTACATCTATACATGACAGACTCCCCAGATTTCCCCTCAAATGAATTATCAACCCGTGCAGAGGCTCCCTGATTAACCCCAGCTTTTTCAAAGCTGGTATGAGGTTCCCCCACTTCATGTCAGTGATTCCACACCAGTATACGTTTGCTTTGTCTGCCAGGATGCCCAGTTGATCTCCTTGGCCCTGCTGGGGTGACCACATGCACGCTCTTCTAATAAAGGAGTAGCCAACAACGTAAAACCTTTTGATTTCAGGAGCTGCACCCGTAAGATAAACCAAGCAGTTACTGATTAACACTTTTTAATGTAGTATGCCCCTTTCCAACTCCCCCGCTCTGGGCCTGATGTAAGTTTTGTAGGTCTTTGACTGCCAGCGTCCAATTGTTTTTATCTCGGCCTCCTGGCAACCCAGCCTTGCTGCCTCACTGGCAGCCCCAATCCTGAAAGAGTGCATGTTAAAGTATCCAGGGTCCCGGCCCGCTGCCCTAATCCCCTTCCTAAAAAACGCCCCGAATTGATACCTGGTTATCGGTTTTCTGTCAGCACAGGTGAAAAAGGTGCTGTGCCCGACTGTGCTCTATGTATTCTTTATTGATGGTCCACAGACAAAGAACACACCTCTGAGCATGATGGAAAGTAAATACAGGTTACTCACCTGTAACAGGAGTTCTAGGAATGGTATATGTTGTTCATCCACACTTATTGGCAGGTTCCTTGCCGCTTTAAATCTTGCCGGAAGGTCTTCAAGCTGGCTCCTCCCACCCACCCGGGTGGTAAAACTCTCGGCTCCGCCCCATGACGCCAGATCTGGCCCGCTGGAAGCTCAGGTTGTGCATCGGCCAGGAGGTCGGGAGTCGTAGGATGAACAATATATACCATTCTCTAGAACTCCTGTTACAGGTGAGTAAACTGTATTTCTAGGACATGATATGTTGTTCATCCACACTTATTGGCAGACTCCTAGCAGTTCTCCGGGAGGAGGGGCAAGCGCACACCCCTACTTAGGAAATAAAGACTGGAGAACCGAGGCCCCAAAACCAGCATCCCGGCGTGACTCAAGGTCGATGTGGTAATGGGTAATAAAGGTGTGTGCTGACTTCCAGGTAGCAGCCCTGCAGATTTCCTGGATAGGGACGTCCCTGGAAGCAGCCACCGATGCAGCAGTATGACGGGTAGAATGAGCTCTTATCCCTCTGGGAGGCTCCATGCCCACCAACTTATAGCAGAGATCTATGCAGGAGGTGACCCATCTGCCTATCGTCCGCTTGGCTGCAGGTCTGCCAGGTGCGGCTTCAGCGTAGGTGACAAACAGCTGGCGAACCTCTCCCCGAATTTCAGCCGTGCGCTTCTTATAATAAGCGAGCGCCCTTCTAGGGTCCAGAGTATGGAACCTATATTCGGCCTCCGAGGTGTGATTGGGGTAGAACACTGGCAGAGTCAGCACCTGGTTAAGGTGAAACTCTGACACCACCTTCGGAAGGAATTTCGGGTGGGGGCACAGGACAACCTTGTCCCTGTGGAAGACCAGGTAAGGAGACTCGATGCAAAGCGCCTGGAGCTCTCCCATCCTTCTGGCTGACGTGATAGCCACCAAGAAGGCGGTCTTCCATGACAGGTGAGAAAGATCACACCTGTGCATTGGTTCGAATGGCTTGCCCATGAGCTTTGCCAGTACCAGCAGTAAATCCCACGGAGGTGGAGGTTCTCGCACCGGAGGGGAAATGTGATCAAGGCCTTTGAAAAAGCACCCGACCACCTTTTTGGGCGCCAGCCCCTGTCCGTTTCCGAACCAGGAAATACCTGGACACGAACCCCGGGTCTGAAGGGGGTCCTCCACCTCCATGATCACCTCCTTTTGGAGGAGGGAGGCGATGTTGGCTCGGCGGAGCACTCCAGTGAGGCTGCAGACCCGAGGCCCCCAAGGTGCGACGGCTCTGAAGGGCAGGGCCTGCTCAAATTCAGAGGTAGGCCTTTTCCACCACCTCCAGTACCCACCTGTCCGTGGTAACAGTGGACCAGGTGGAAAGGAATGTCTGAGCCATCCCCCACGGGGAACCAGGGGTGAGGTGACAGGGATGGGGGCGACACCCCTCAGCCCGTCACTGGGCAGGCTTGGAGGAGGGACTGGCCGAGGGACCTCCTGGGCCTTTACCTCCCTGCTTCCTGTTGGAGGAAGCCACGTTTGGGTTTGGGATACCAAGGTCGAGCCTGCTGGCCCTGGACGTTGTTGGCCGGGACACAAGGGCGCAGAAGGACGAAAGGGCTTAGGTTGTGGCTTATGCCTTTGTCCTTCTGAGCGGAAGAGACCGAGTCCAAGGTAGCATTGGACTTCTCGATCCTCTGCAGGTGACCTTCCACCCCAGGGCCGAAGAGGTCAGTCCCAAAAGGAACATCCACCAACTTGTGCTGGTATCCGGGTAAAGGTGGATATCCTCAGCCAAGCCAATGACGCATAGCCTCGCGGCGCCACTGACCTGGCACATGAGTCCCTGATGTCTAAGCAGTCTGGAGCTGCTGTTTGGCCACTGCCCTGCCCTGGTCCCGCACCTGCCTGACCATAGTCTGCAGATCTGCGGGAAGATGAGGGACAACCTCATCCAGGGAGCCCAAAAGGGCGTGAGAAAAATGTGCCATGAGGACGGCCAGTTAGGCCGAGAGAGGACGCAGCATAGACTTTTCGCCCGTCATAATCCAATTTCTTGGATTCCTTGTCGGGAGGTTTGTCCACATCCCTGGCGTTCCGGCACGCCAGAAAACACTGTCGGTAACCAACCCCTCGGCCAAGGGTGTTCTGAAAAACCGGACAGGGAACCGGTAGGGACCGCATACTTCCTGGCCAACCTGGCCGAAGGCGCAGGGCAGGAAGCAGGACGCTGCCAAAGTTCCAAGGCCGGACCCACTATGGCTTCGGCCACCGGAAAGGCCTCCGTAGGAGAATCCCCGTCCAGAATCTCGTGAGGGATACCTGGCCCATTTAGAACGGGTTCGCGCTTCATCCCGGTGGACTCCGAGATGAGTCGAAGCAACCCTAAGAAGGACGAAGGGCTATCGTCCATTGACTGCCCTCCCGAGGACTCCAAGTCCATGCGCTTGGAGAAGAGGGAGGAACCATCATCGGACTCAGAAGAGTCCTCAAAGAGCTGCCTCGGGCCTGAGCCACCCTCCACCTGCCGAGGTTTATCGGGAGTGAGGGTGACAGCCTATGGGGCAAACCCAAAGCCGACCGAGAATTTTTGGTCGGAGCCCCAACTAATGGCTGTGGAGGCAGAGGTTCCACCAGAATCGGTGGGGCAGCTGGAATTGGCCGAACAACCGGCCTGAGAACAGGCCTCGACTACAATGAGGGGTTGTTTCAGCTGCTCGGTGACAACCACTTAATGGCAGGGAAGGCGACTGGGTCGGCTTATTCCCGAGTCAAAGGAAGCTGCTGCCACATAAGTTCCTCGTACCTCTGCGCAACTTGTGCGAAGCCTCCCTCGTCCGAGGAAGAGTGGTGGCGCCACTTGCCCATGATTGCCGAGACCGAGACCGCCTGGCGGCGGGATCGGTTGGACATAAGGATGTCCAGACCGAGACCAGAGTCTCGACTAGGCCGAGGAAGGTGAGGAGAAGTGTCGGAAACGGCACTCCCCTTGGCTGGACGATCCCACGGCTCCGGAACCGGAGGCACAGGCGAGCGACGGGATCCTCAACTCCCACGGGGAACCGGGAGAGGATTCTCAGCTTCTCCAGCCGACAACCCGTCCCAACGGTCGAGAAAAATCTCGGACCTGGCCGACGAGTCCGTCGACCAACTGGCCTGACGGGACACCGTGAAGCCAGTGGCTGAAGCTGAGGGTCAACCGAGTCGACTGTCGACAAGGGGAGGGGATCTTTCCCGCTCCCAAGAGCATCGACGGAGAGACTTACTTTTGCTCTTTTTGGACCTGGAAAAAGGTCCCGAAGAAGTTGGACCCTCACCCTTGGTCGAGAGGGTCAGACAAAGCTCCTTAAAAGAAGCCGAGTACGAGGCACCGAGAGAGAGCGGGACAAATGCCGCAGCCGAGGTAGAAGCGGCCAGCGCCGCCTCCTCTTCGAGGGTGATCATCTACTCGAGCTGATCCACCGCGGACACCACCAATCGGGCCTCTTTAGATTTCACCGGTGGAATTCTTTTCTCGGGGCGCTGCAGTTGTAAACGGGCAGCGCGGTCTTCAAGGACGTAGGCCGGAAAGGAAGAGCACAAGTCGCAGGCCTGCGGGTCGTGCTCAAGGCCCAGGCAGTAGATGCACGTGGAGTGCGGATCCGTCCTAGACATCTTCTGCCCGCGAGGGCACCTCCGAAAACCAGGATTCGATTTGTCCATCGCAGCCACGAGGAGAAGAAGACCGAAGTCTTTTTAGCAAAAAACTTTTTGATTTCGAACTTTCGAAGAATTAGGAACCAGTCATAAACGCAGCGCGTTAAGGAGGGAACCTGAGCTTCCAAGTGGTAAGGAAGATCTGGAGTCATGGGGCGGAGCCAAGAGTTTTACCACCCGGGTGGGTGGGAGGAGCCAGCTTGAAGACCTTCCAGCAAGATTTAAAGCGGCAAGGAACCTGCCAATAAGTGTGGATGAACAACATATCCATGTCCCTAGAATTATCTTGTTGTGGCCGCACTGTGCCATCTTGGACTGGTGCAGCAACAGCTGTAGCTTATCAGTTGTTAACCCATCTCCCCATTGCAGGTTGTGCCCTGCCTGCTTGATAGGATCCTCCACTAATTCTGACACCCTGAAAGTGCAGGCGAATAGCCCTTTTAAGAGTCTCGCTTCGTCTGACGACGAGCAAATCCCTGCCAGTTTGCCCAGTATCTCAATTAACAGTTGATTGTCCACTGGACACCTCCTGTCCTTCCTGGTTCCCCTAATTCTATGCCACCCTTCTATCATTTTCCGGATTGTGAAAGATCCTGTTATGTCCCAGAAACTGTGCATCTTTGCCATGAAGGCGATGCCCGACAAATGACTGCGGATGTAAGAATGGGCCCTGTCTTCATCAATCATATGGTGCACAAACTGCTGCAACAGCTCATAGTTTTGGTGCCTATCCCCACAAACTTCCCAGAAGGACTTTAAGTGCCCTATACTTGCGCCATGTCCCAGGGGCCAAAGCGTGTTGTACCAGGTCGGCCGTTCTTGGATCGCTGCTCATCACAGAAAAGCTGGCACTTGGATGGGGTGTTTCTCTGCTGCCGGAGCCATCTGACAGAAGCAGTCAACCTGCAATCGAGACAGTGCATCTGCGATTACATTCACATCCCTTGGAAATGAACATTATGTACCTACCGTAATTATGATCTTTCTGTGTATCTTCACCATTTATCACCTTTGGGTTTTTGGCTGGAGGTCATGACCCTGCAGGAGTTTTTTTTTTTTTTTTTTGGATGGGCGGCGCCGACACACCATCGGTGCCGCGCCCGAGGCAGACTGGCGTAAGTGCTCATGGTTGGCCTTTAGGTGCTGCGACTCCGCCTCCTGCCAGTTCTGAGTCGCTGGAGAGGCTAAGAAAAAGGGTGGGACAAGGAAGTCCAAGGGACAGATAAAGGAAAAGATATATAAACCAAAAGGAGAAACAAACGACTGAGAGGAGAGAAGGTGAAGGAAGACTAAGGGGATTGGGTTGGGACCCCAATCTCTGGAAACAGGAAAAAGGAGAGAGGAAGGATTGAGGATAAGCTTGGGGGGGGGGGGGAGAGGTAACAACCATACCCTGGAACCTCTGATGTTGACTTGTCTCCAGATTGTATAGGAACTACAAGGAGTAGCCAAAAGGCTCACTGTCAGGATTCAAGGCACAGAATCACTGGCAATAACTCCAAAAGCAGAAAACTGCTATTCTGGAAGAAGACGAGACACAGGGTTAATCTCACCCCTCTCAGGGAAAAAAATGTTGGTGCAAGAAATTTTGGTTTCCTGAGGAAACTAAGGATATGTCCACAGGACAAGGGAACTAAGGATCGATGGGACAAGGAGTGGAGAGAACAGAGGGCAGCTACCAACTCCCACCTCACAGGGGTGGAGCCAAAGCACTGGAGAAGGAGTGCCCCCTTTCCTGACCACTTCTTCTAAAACACTACCCTCCTATGTGTCCTTGCTTTACCCCGCCCCTGACTAACAGAAAGGAGGACAACGAGAAGGACACAGAGAGGGAGGGGGACCCAGAGACTGAGGCCCCAGGGGGATGGCGGGTGGGATTGTGATGAATGGTGAAGATACACAGAAAGATCATAATTACGGTAGGTACGTAATTTTCATATCTTATCTGTGTCAATCTTCACCATTCATCACCTTAAGTTAGTGCTGAGCCTCCGGCAGGAGATTTTAACCCTAAGGAACAGAGTTCCCTTAGCTCTCAGTGGGTGACAAACTAAGAGGGAGAACCTTCTGGGCCTGGAGAGGCCCACAAGTGGGGAAAGTGGGAGGAGGAAGGAAGTTGCCCCAACAGACACCATCTCACTCTACAGGAGAAGAGATAGGTTCTCTGGTGAGCGGAGTTAATCACCCTACGCCAGGCCAAGGGTGACAACTGGCAAAGATGTAGCCATGACTTCCGCCTAGTGCAGATCGCTGACCCAGGTTGCTACCTCACTGGCATCGTACGATGCCCTTGCTTGCTGCCTTGCTAGCTCCAGGCCACGTGCAGAGAGTGCAATGGCTTGTCTGGTTTGCTCCGTGTCAGACAATGAGGCTAGGAGCTGACCCAGCCTGGACCACAGGAACCTATCACAGGATATGTAGTGCAGATCGCTGTCCCTACGACCCTGGTAGCTACCTCACTGGCATCGTACGATGCCATTGCTTGGTGCCTTGCCAGCTCCAGGCCATGTGCAGAGAGTGCAATGGCTTGTCTGGTTTGCTCCGTGTAAGACAATGAGGCTAGGAGCTGACCCAACCTGGACCACAGGAACCTATCACAGGATGCGTAGTGGGCCTGATGTGCTGTGATAGAGAGCAGCAACCATGCCAAGTAGAACTTCCTCCTCCCCCAGAAGTCAAAATCCAAGGAATCTTGATCTGGTGGCCAGTCACGGTGGAGGGCGCGAAGGCCATCAAGAGTGTCCAGTTGTGTCAATCCTGACTGAGGATGAGGGTTGGAATCTGGAGACTCCGGGGGAAGGGCTCAATACTGCTGGCAGAGATTCCTAGGGGCAGGAACTCCGGAGAAGGGCCTCTGCTAGGAACGTAATGATGCCTCCCAAAAGGGAGCAGGCCAGGGGGGCACCACTAGGGTGTCCTCGCTGAAGTCGCCTAGAAAGGCATGCACCGAGTGCTCTGGATTGCTTTGAGTGGGAGGGGTGATGTGTAGGTCCTCCAACATCCTCCCAAGGAATCGCTGATACTCCGCAAGATCAGCAGCTGGAGAGATGTGGACAGATGGCTCCTCTCCCTCCAGAAGAGGGGGGTGAGGAGTCAGAGGATCTCAAATTCTCAGAGGGTGGCTGCTCGGGGGGAGGTTGAAAAACCTGTCTGTCCATTGCCCTGATGTAAATGGGGAATCGAGCAGCCATGGCCCTGAACTGCTCCCAGGAGAGAGGCCTGCTAGGACCAAGGATGCCTGGGAGCGACGGAGAATGTGGCAGAGGGATAGGGGCAGAGCCGACAAGAGAAATCGACTGACCTACACCTGGACTTGGGAGTGCACCAGGAGCAACAGAAAATGAAGGTGCTCTGGAAGACGACACAGCTGACAGCTGAACAACCATATCGGAACTGCCTTGGCTGTGCCTGGAAGTATCCCCCGTGAGGTGACCAGGGCCATGTAGGTCCAGAAGGATGGTCCCCTACCTACAAAGAATGGGTCCCTCTCAAAGAAACCGAGGGGGAAGAGCAGAGATCCATGCTACGGTTTCTCCCAGAGCCCGGGTGGGCTCCAGAAAAAGGTCGCCACACAGACCCCATCCCCCTCAGAATCCGAGAGTGCCCACCTCCTCGAGAGAGCCAGCCTAGGCAACTGACAGCCCTGGTCAGCCCCTGAAGGAGCTATCCAGGGCGCAGTACCCTCCCCTCCCGTGGGTGCTCTGATCAGCCCCAAGGTTGGGCGATCTAGGCACACCATCTGAGGGGTTACCACCGCTGAGGGGTCAGAGAACCCTCCGAGGCCAGGCTGCAGTGCAATGGTGGCCTGCACCGCTGCCTGCTGGTCAGAACCCCTGACCCCAGGCCCAGCAGTCACTGTCCGCTCCTCAGAGGGGGGCTGACTCTGGCCTGTCGAGGACACTACTAGGGTGCCCACGCCAGCAGCTAACTCCAAGGAGCCAGACTACTTGTCTGACCCAGAGTCCAACTCCTCCTCCGAAGAGGTGGAGACCGAAGCCCTGTGCCAAACAGTTGGCAGGCACCTGCTGCCATCCCGACAAAACAGGGTACCAGAAACAGAGACCGTACCAGAGTTGGTATCAGCGTTCTCCACAGCACCGCGAATGGTGGCAGAAGAGGACACAGCTCCAACCAGGGCAGCAGTCTCCAAGCCAGAACCAGACACAGCGCCGTCCCGCCCCATGCCTAGGACATAAATGGCACAGATGACAGCTCCAACAGCGCTCTCGGCACCGAGGCCAGAGACCCCCATGGCACCGCGAGTGGCCCCGAGGACAGAGACGGCGCTGATGATGGCTCCAACAGCACTCTCGGCACCACAAACAGTACAGAGATCCGAAACCCCCATGGTGCCATGCCCAGGCCCAGAACCGTGAATGGCCCCGGAGCTGGACATGGTGCCATGCTCAACCTCAGCGCCACGGATGGCACCAAGGTGAGAAAAAGTCAAAGACAGTGCCGTAGAACCTCCCACGGCACTGCTAGCACCACCGGCTCCGCCAGACAGTGCTGACAGCAGCAGGTGCAAGCGACGGACTGGCGCCGCCGCCGACTCCATCAGGACCCACGGCGCTGCGAATGGCACCAAGGCCCGAAATGGCACTGACAGACTGCGTCAAGAACGGCACCGATCCAGGCCTTCTGAGTCACGGGTCCGACACCGGGGGAGCCTTCGCCCCTGAAGGGGTGATTGCCAATGCGGTGCCTCCTGCCCATCCCCCAGAGGGGACAGACTGGGCCTCCTGCACCATGGGAGGAGCCTCGGCCATGGCTAGGCTACGAGAGGTTGAGGCCTCCTCCTCGGTCTGTATAGACCCATGAGAGGACCCGGAGGAAAGGCTGAGAGAATGCAGCTGGCCCGAGTGCACGCCCAACTCCCGAAAGTCAGTGGAGCTCACCCACTTTCCATGCGCGTTGTTCGATGACCAGGCAGTCCATGGAGAAGCAGGTGTCACATGAATCCATGTTGTGAAGCGGGCCAATACAAGCGAGGCAATGGTCGTGCTGGTCGGTGACTGAGAACTTACGACCACAAGGGCACCGCCGCATGCCGCATCTTTGAAGATTTCTTGCCCTCCAACCGAGACATGACCTATGAAAAGAAACACCAAAACAAGACTCGACGTCACAAAATTAAACAAAAGGAACAATCTTACCAGTCGACGTCCAGTAGGCTATCAGAACCAGCAGGAGAAACGGACGACGAACTATGGCTTGGAGTTGACAGAGTCAGAAATGAAAACTGCGTAGCAGTAGGCCTCAAAATCTGTTAGACGCTTCCCACGAAGTGACTTCGATGGCGGGAGATGAAGAACTGGCGGGAGGGCGGAGTCGACAGCATCTACCGGCCAACCCATGAGCGTTACGCAGTGCATTGGCCTTGAGGGCGGCAATAACCCAAAGGTGATGAATGGTGAAGATTGACACAGATAAGATCATGACTTGCCCTGAAGGATACACTGAGTTGCAGGTACCTCAGGATGAAGATTCTCAGTAGCCTCATCACCTCCTTAGAACTGGATGTTTGTGTGTTCAAGATGGACACCACCCCCATGTTGTCTGACCAAAAAATAACTTTTTTGTGTCTGAGCCTATCCCCCCAAACAAACACTGCCACCAGAAGGGGGAAAACTCCAACAGGGTCACATTCTTAGTGAGACCTGCTTCCACCCAGCTGCTGTCCCAGAGGCCTGCAAACCAGAAGCCCTGAAAGTATGCCCCATAACCAATGCCCCTGGCTGCGTCCATAACCATTTGGCAATCTTTTATTTTTTTATTCACTTACACCCCTGGGCATCCTTCAGGAGTGCCCACTCAGAACTCATCCTACTCCCAGCCTGAGCCCCCGCATCCCCCTTGATCCCCTCCCCCCGAATGACCACAGGCAGGCTCGACTCCCGGTACCATCTCCGGGGCTGATTCCGCCCTCCCTTGGCTGCTGGCTCCTAAATGTGAAGTGTCTTACCTGCTGTCGATGGGTCGGCTCTGGAAGGAGATCCAGGTGTGTCTGGGATGGCATTTGGGGTGTGGGCGAGTCCCCCGGGGCCACCGTCATCTCACCGACAGTGTAGGAGGTTTTTTTTGTCATTCTTTTCCCATCACGTGCATGGCCTGCAATGGTGTCAGCACGCTGGCTATCCCTGTAGACGCCTGCCATGCATCTGCCTGGATTGGTGGTAGTTCAGGTGGATGCTAAAGATCCCATGGCACTTATCGAAAAAGAGTAGGGGAATTTCCCCGGTGTCCTGGCCAAATTTCTCCCATTCACTAAAAATACCATCAACAGCTTAATCTGGTTCAATATCAGTTGCTTACCATCTGTAACCCCCCCGTCTCATGAAGGGCCTACCAGGTGACACAGCTTTTCTGCAAAGTTCAGGTGTCCAATCAGTGACTAACATCTTGAGGGTCACTTTTTTGGCTTCCTGAACCTCCGCCACTAATTATCCCAGGTGGACAACTTTGTCATGTGGCAATCGGGACACCATGTGGACAGTGTCCAGCTCTATGCCTAGGTAAGAGAGCTGGCTGACTGGCCCTTTGGTTTTCTCATGTGCCAGTGGCACACCAAACCAATCCATGAGCTGGGAAAAAGAAGGTAGAGTGGCTTTGCATGCTTCCGTGTTCGGGGCCCATATGAACAAGAAATCATCTAAGTAGTGTGTGATCAAGTCATTGCTGCTGTGTTGCCTGGTGGCCCAGTCAAGGAAATGTCTAAATGTTTCAAAAGCTGCACATGAAACTGAGCATCCCATCGGCATCGACATGTCACAGTAAAACTTTCCCTCGAATGAAAAACCCAGTAGGTCAAAATCCTGCAGACATACCGGCAGCAGCCGAATAGCCGACAATGTCGCTCTTGGCCAGCTGAGCACCCTTGCCTGCTTTCTGAATGAGCTTGACCGCTGTATCAAAAGATGCACAGCACACCGCACTGTCCTCTGTGCTAATGAAATCATTCACTGAGGCCTTTTTCGGATACAATAGGTGGCGGATTAGCCTAAATTCCCCTGGCGTCTTTTCCCAACGGAGAAATCCTCAAGGGGCTCAGTGGAGGATTCACGAATGGTCCCGTTACCCTACCAGCGACAACCTCCCTGAGTACCTCCACCACCATGTGTCTGAGTGTCCTTGCCGACTTCAGATTGCATGCTGTGGTAGTTACTTGGGGGGACCTGGTATGCAATGCAGAAACCAGAAGAGAAACCCTCTAATAAAATACTGTGCGTCTTTTCTGCAAGGATAGTGGTCAAGCCAACCCGCCATGCATTCAAGTCTTACTGGCGAGCTCGACAGGCCACTTTGTGTACCTGTCTCCTTGTTTGCTGTTGGCTAGTTGGCCATCTCTCTTTTCATAGCCCCCTTCCCTTGGCAGGTGCTAGCTTTGTGCTTAGCTCCACAGGTGCTGCACTCATGCTAGAATTTGCAGAAATCTCGAAAACATTTTCCCATGTTGTACCGCCTGGAGGTGCCCACCCCTTTCTGCCCTGACCAGGCTACCTTATTTATCATATGCCCGCTGGCCATGTAGGCTATGTTAGTGGGCCTGGCCTGTGTCATGTGCCTGCACCACAGGTCATGGTCGACCTTATCCCAGCGCATCTCTGGAGATCATTGTATTCTCATGTGGAAGAGCTTGTCATACCTCAACCACGCGTCACCCTCAAATGCTAGGTGGGCTGTCTTGATGTTGTCCATGTACTTGAGCAGTTGCCCTATCTTTTGTGGGAACTTGGTGCAGTAGATAAAACGAAATATCGAAGGCTGGCCTTGATTTCGAATGTCTGCGTCGGGACCTTTGGCCATCGCAGCTTCTCCTGCTTCAGTCTATCTTTGTCTCCGGCGTCCGGCAATTCCCTGTGTAATAGTCAAAAATCTCTGTATACTCCCCTTTCCAGATTTTTTCCATAATAGCTGGGGTCAGATCGGTATCCATTGGGTCATCCACCCTCAGATAGGCCCAATGGTGTGGCCCTGGAGTTGAGGGCGTGGCCGCCACGGGCTCCTGCTGTAGTGTGGCTGTAGGGGCTGACGCGGTCCCCCCACCTGCTGTTGTTCTGTGCCCCCCATCGTTGGCCCTGCTGCAGCAGTCCCCAGTCCCCACACTTGCCTAACAGTGTTATCCACACTGGCCTGCGCCGTTGTCACTTGGTCTGTGATGGCTCATTCGCCGTCACCGGGAAACGCCCCCCAGCCGACCATGCAGGAGTGCAATGGGCTGTGTTGGCCCTGCTTGGCCCATCACCCCCGGTCTCCCAGCAAGGTGGCCTACTCCTGCCAATGTCATGCACCCTACATAATGCTTTTCCCAACAAGTGTTCGCCCATCATAGATGTCACTTCCCCCTTTTGCCAGACTTTTGCTTGGATGAATGGGCCCTGTATTTTCTTGGCCTGCCCTGACTTCCGCTTGTCCCCCTGGGCATTAGCTATTGCTTGTCCTTCACCCAACTCAACATCTGGCAATGCTTACTGAGGCACTGTGCAGGCTCCCTTGCCTGCTCTGACCTCCTCGTCCACCACTCTGTCCACCATCTCGACAATCATGACTTCCTGGTCCTCAGCTGCAGCCTCCATCAGCCAGTCAGGATGTTCTTCAACAGCTGCTGTCTTCTGGCCCCCTCTGGCCGCTAGTGCTTCCTGCATCTTCTTTGAGGGCTTCCTCGTCCTTTTGAGAGCTCGCATGGTAGTGTGTGGCCCATGGAGTTGAGCTGGCACTTCTTGCATGGCTACTTGAAGCCAGTTGGGGCCACCAAATTCCATGAGTCACTACAGGTAGTCTCTGAACTCCTAGGTAGATGGACTGAGCGGACCTGGGTTCATAGAGGGCTGTGCCTCCCTGCCCCCTTGCCAAGCTGCCTCCCCTCTCCTACTCATGTTCAGAAATCCTGCTGTAACCAAATTCTTTTTAACCTGTCAAGAAACAGAAAAAACTGCCACATTAATAGTGTGCCACATGGCCTCCTGCTATGGACTGTCCCCCAATAGCCACTAAAATTCAGCAGAAAACCTGGGGGTGGGGGAGGGAACCATGCCCCTGCATCCTCCACTCTTTTTTTTTTGCACACCTCCATGTCAGCTGTAACGCCCTTTTCTGGGGATTTAGAGGTGTGTCCCCACAGTGCACCCCAGAGTGCCCTCGCTTTACCCTTTATGTGTTAAAAAAAACACCATGTCCCGACAAGGGAAGGCCGCCCCAAGACGTTCCCCAACAGACCTGCACCTGCAGCAGCAACATACGAGAGGATTATGCCCTCCTTCATTCCCACCCGTTTTGGGTTTTTTTTGCTTGTCAGCCTTTATTCCCCCTTTCTGAGGTAAGCCATGGCTGCAGCGCCTAGTCGGGAGTCCCCTGAAGCCTAACCAGCTGCTGCTTCCCCACCCTGAGGTGGCCGAGCCAGCCATCCCAGGTAAGGCCACCATTGATTGGGTGGGTGCTGGGTCTATTGCGCATGTGAGATTCAAGAGAGCGCCCACTCACGTGCCTGTGGTCTGCTCACAACAGCCCCCTGACTGAGGAGAGCGCCGCAACTGCGCGGGATGTAGCGCTCTCTGTTGGAGCTTCCTCCTGAGCCGCCCAGAGCACCTAGTATCTGCCCCAGAACAGAACCCAGAGGATGCCACAGGAATCCCACCCTCCTGGTCACCCGCTCCAAACCCCTGGACGCAGGCAGAACTGGGGCCATGCTGATCCAGTAGGCCATGCCACTGAACCACTCCTTACTGCTCACTGGAAAAGGAAACGCCGTATGCAGAAACGCGCCCTAGCCCCCCAAGTCATGGACTGAGACGCAGGTGGACAGCACAGGTAAGCAGCGACCTCCAGGAAATGTTGGGTGGAAGCTGAAAAAGGGTTTGGGGCCCCAGTTTTCCCTCCTGGTTCCATATAAGTATCTGTTATTAAATGTCAGAGCGGTGGGGGGGAGGAGGAGGAGGAGGGGAAGGGGGAGGCGAGATGGATAGTAGACCTGTGGAAGGGAGTCCTTTTATTCAAAAACTTTTTTTTTTTTTTTAACTGCTGACAGCCTGTGATCAGGCCTGATGAGACCGGCCTGCAATCTGGCGGCATGGCCTAAAGCTGTGGAGCTGGTAGGATGGGGGCGTAACGAATGGCCCACCAAAAATACCCATCCCCGATGCATCACTCGGCTCACCTCTAGCCTAAAAAGCAGTGAGACCATCTGTAGCCTGAAGAGCTTAAAAAAAAAAAAAAACCTGATCCCCCCCGTTCCCGGCACAGGGCCAAGGCTCTACCCTGACCTCCAGCTGTACCAGCCCTCACCACACAATCCCACTGTAGAACCATCAAAGGATCCTCCTAATCTAGATAGCAACAGATTACTGCTCCCTTCTCCTCTCTTCCTTTTTTTTTTTGCTTACCAAATGAAGGAGTTAACTGAGACCCATGCATGCCCTGACTCAAACCCACCCTCCATCCCTGCAACCCTACCCTAGTCCCGCAAAATTGGTGGCCAGCTTTGGCCCAAAGCCAAGCCAGCCTTACCTGAAGTTGCAGGGAGAAAGCCTTCTTTTGTGTTCCTTCTGGCATCTGGACAAAAAGAGGAAGATCCTCTACAAACCTGGCCTCTGCCCCTCCCTGCTCCAGGCTACTCTTAGCCCTTCACCCTCAGAGCAAAGGCCATTGGTCACCTCCTTCCTGATCCATGGACCTGGGAAGGTGGTGACCAGGGATTGGCTCTTGGTCACTGGGTAACTACCCTCCCAGCAATTCCAGGAGGGACCATTTCTACTGGTGATGCCTCTCCCTATACATCCCAGTATCCCCCAGCCCTCCTTACTGCCTTCTCACATTGCTTGCTTACCTTTAGGTCAAGCAATGTGAGAAGGCAGTAAAGAGGTCTGCAGGACTCTGCCCACTGCAGCCCTAAAAAAGGAAATGGGACAAATGAGATTACTGTACTTTGCATTGACTTAGTTCAACTGACCTGCAAGCCGAATTGAATAAATAACTGAAATAATTTTAACCCAGTTTAAGGTTCGTCAACCCTAGAGATGAAAGCATAAAAAATGAGGTCAAATCAAAAAGGTATGCTCTACTTTTCCCTGCGAGTCATCAGGTAAACGTTGCAAATTTTAGTACATCTGGTTGAAATACAATATGCTAGTGTGGGATGCTGACATGAGCATACAGAAATCAGATCAGCACTGTTTTTATTGATGGTTTTACAATACTATGCACACAAAATATAACTGTACAGAGATACAATGTATGTCTTACAAACAGAAAAACAAATGCATTAGTGGTACATTTTTAACAGGTTAGGCTTACATTTGAGTTTTGGTTATTTGTATTTTCATCTCGCATTTCTTCGTAGTTTTTTTTTAGTATTTAAATGGTAATAACAGTGTAATTAACCCAAGCAGTCCATGGTATGAACTTAATGCAACTCATAGATATTTCTTATTCCAATAATATATCACAACATACATTAATCTGGTTACACAACAGTGTTATTTTTCTCCCAACAGTCAGTCATGATCTAACACCAGACTAGAGGATGTGGTGTTGCACTAAGTTAGCTTAAATGCTGCTGACCTTCTGATCGCACATATAAAGAGTGATCGCCCCCAACCAAACAGAATATCCAGTGTTAAAGTTAAATAATATTTCAGACAGTCAGCATCAGTTCACTGGGACTTCTACTGACAGAAATTTCTGTGAGTTTAGATCTAGCACTCGTGTACTAAAAGGAAAACAGTTACAGAACGTAAAAAGAGTTACTTATAAAGAGGTAAATATACGTCAGTCATAATACAACCACCTATTATATTTCCAGCCCTGCTGAATAATAGTCTTGTTATAATCAAGGTATACAATGCTATTCTTGGAAAAATATATCTATAAAAAGCATAAAACTTCGTCGTGTACATTGAACACACTGCTTTTGGCAACATCATCAAAACAAAGGCACTTGTGTTTAAGTTAGTTAAATAGAATGTAACCTGGCCAGCCAGGTTACCATACTGTCTATCCTAAGACCACACCTTTTTATATAAGTGATCCAAATCTGTCACAAATAACCCGATTGATTTAATGCAGTTCAGTACAAGAAATGTGTGGCTGTGTTTAATATTATATTTTAACATAAAATATCCCCTTCCAAGTTTTAACATCATAACAGTATGTGGGCAGAAATTCCTGCAAAATTAATAGTCACTTTACTTCTTTTAAGAAACGGATGTGCTTTTGAATTTTCAAAAGTCTCTAGTTTGCTTAAACACTGTGCGTTGCAAACTGGTGTTCTCTGGAAAACAGTCTCACCTCATCGTGTTTCAGCGTGATCCTCAGAGACATTTATATTCAACCTCCTTGGGGTGCCACAGATGACTCAATGTTTAATAAAACTACTGAACCCCACCAGTTGTTTTCTTTACAAAGTTTGTCAATCCGACATTGTGTAAATGTATAACATAAGTATGTCATCATTTTGACTACATATCCCCAAACATTTTGTCAGACTATAACATTCACTTAACAAAGGAGATCAGGAATTTTATGTTTTGGTCAGTTTTCACAAGAGAATTCCTCAAGAACGTTAGGCAATTTAGTTGTTTCAACAGCCTTCTAGAGAATGTTAAATACAGATCAAACAAGATTTGTTACAGAACACCTGGTGATGTGTATACTTGACAGAGATCTCAGTGGTCTCTGAAGCTTTTGTATCTATCCATTTGTTAGCCAAAGAAAGGCATCTACATAATCTGACAAACGTTGTTTGAAAAGTCTTTTTAAAATCCCTCTACATCCTGCTTATACTGTAGTTAGATACATCTATCCATGAATGAAAGTGGATCAGGTCACAAAGAGTAAGAATACTACAAGTCACAACATTCTTAAACAGTGGCATGCTGCTCTCCTCTCTCGGCAACACTGTTACTAATCCTGCCTTCAGCATACGAGCTCTTCTCTCATTTGAATGATCTGTAGTAAGGCAGCCTGCACATCCTTGTCCATGTGACCCTGAAACAGAATGAAACAAAGCCTGATCATCATAAAAGTCAGCCTCCTGTCAATGCCAGCTGGGTTTTGTTAGGGAGCTAATACAGCAACTGATCTTAAATCTTACCAGTCAACGTAATATCTTGGGCAGTTAAAATATCAGTCTGTTTCATGCAGCGGTGTTATGTCCCACAACTGTAGGAAGATTTTTCCGTAACTCTAAATCTAGGACTCTACTTGGCAATATTCCAATTGGCAAAAATAAAGTCTTGGTCACTGTGGTGCCCATAATGGCTACTAGGCAGAGCTCTGCATGAGTGGACTCCCTCATTTAATGACCAACTGCAGCTATGTAGGATCAACTTGCCAAAGAACTGCCAGATTTAGACTTTGTGAGGAAACCCCTGTACTCACCCTAGGGCTTCAAAATATAGTTTAAAAAGAAGGAACAGACACCACTTCCAGTAACTAGGCATGAACAGGGTCGATTTCCCCAGCTATACCACCACTTGATAGAATTCCGCATCAGATTTGGCCCACTCTACTGTGTACATCTTCAGAGATGTGGTACGTTAGCATCTGCTACAGCACATATTAAATCGACTTTAGTGAAGAAAACTACTGAAACAGGTGAAGCCTCATGAAGAATAAACGTACTATAAATGGCAGTGTTATATCCCAAATGACATCGTATTACAGATGATGATGGTACAAGCATGTAATTGTGAAGACTGCTAGGCAAAATTTAAGTTATGCCTGGGAAATAATGCAAACTTGCACAAATAAACCTAAATTCAACAAACAGGCATTCTGTCCATTGTTTCAAACTAGTTTTTTTGCACAACGTACATGAAACTGTGTAATTTTTTTCCCAAACTGCATCTTTTAACAAAATGAGCAGTTTGGACTATTTTTGCTCAAATGCAAAAAATGTGAAAGAGCCGCTTTTTGTTTATATTGCAGATTTTCGAAAAGTAAGGTTTCCAAAAACGTGCAATGAAAAATTGTAATGCATAAATTACATGAAACTGCACATTTTCACACAAGGAAATTATTTCTAAAATGTTGCCCTTTTAGAAAGCAAAGTTATGAACTATAAAACTATTTGCGAAATACAAAAACATGAGTGAATTGTGCAAACTGAAATTTTCTAATTTTACTGTACCAGCTCTAAGTGTGAGCTTACTAGGGTCTAAACATCAGCAGGGAATTGTGAGTTTACTGTGAGTTGCAGTAAGGCCTAAGCATCAGCAGGGAAGTGTGAGCTCACTAGGGTCTAAACATCAGCAGGGGAGTGTGAGTTTACTAGTGTCTAAATATTGGAGTGTGAGCTCACTAGGTCCTAAACACCAGCAGGGAAGTGTGAGCACACTAGGGCCTAAACACCAGCTTGGAAGTGTAAGCTCATCAGTGCCCAAATACCAGCTGGGACACATGAGCTCACTAGGGTCTAAACACCAGCAGAGGAGTATAACTTGGCTAGGGCAGAAACACCAACAAGGAGAGATTACTAGGGTTTAAACACCAACAGGGGAGTGTGAGCTCACTAGGGCCTAAACATCAGCAGAGGAGTGTGAGCTCACTAGAGTTTAAACATCAACAGGGGAGTGTGAGCTTACTAGGCCTAAACATCAGCAGGGGAGTGTGAGCTCACTAGAGTTTAAACATCAACAGGAGACTGTGCACTCACTAGGGTTTAAACATCAGCAGGGAAGTGTGAGTTCAGTAAGGTTTAAAAATTAACAGGGAAGTGTGAGCTACTAGGGCCTAAATTTCAGCAGGAGAGTGTAACAATACTAGGGCCTAAACATCAGCTGGGCAGTATATGCTTACTAGGGCCTAAACATCCCATGGTGGGCTCACTAGGGTTTGAACACCAGCAGGGGAGTGAGAGTTCAGTAGAGTTAACACATCAACAGGGGGCTGTGAGCTCACTAGGTCCTAAGCATCAGCTGGAAGTGTGAGCTCACTAGGGCCATAACATCAAACAGGGAAGTGTGAACTCACTAGGGCTTAAACATTAGCTGGGGAGTATGATCTCACTACAATGAAAACAGCAAGGGATTGTGTGCTCACTAGGGCCCAAGGATAAGCAGAAGAGTGTGAGCTCATTAGGGCCTAAGCATCAGTAGGAGAGTGTGAGCTCACTAGGGCCTAGACATCAGCTAGGGAGTGGGAGATCACTAGGGTTTAAACATTAGCAGGGGACTGTAAGCTCACTAGGGCATAAACATCAGGTTGGCAGTGTGAGCTTACTTGGGCCTGAACACCAGCTGAGCAGTGTGCCCTCACTAAGACCTAAGTATCAGCAGGGACATGTCAGCTCACTAAGGCCTAAATATCAGGGAGAGAACTGTGAGCTCATTAGGGACAAAATAGCAGGGGGATATGAGCTCACTGTGGCATAAACATCTGCAGGGAGAGCGAGTTCACTTTGGCCTAAACACCAGCAGAGGATTATGAGCTGGTTAGGGTCTGAACAAAAGCTGAGCAGTGTGAGTTCATTTGGACTTAACACCAGCAGGGGAGTGAGAGCTCAATAAGGCCTAAACATCAGCAGGGGGATGTGATCTCACTAGGGTCTAAACATCAGCAGGGGAGTGTGAGCTCACTAGGGCCTAAACATCAGCAGGAGAGTGTGAGCTCACTAGGGCCTAAACATCAGCAGGGGAGTGTGAGCTCACTAGGGCCCCAAAACCATCTGGGACATATGAGAACACAAGGGCCTAAACAACAGCTGGGAAATGTGAGCTTACTAGGGTCTAAACACCAGCAAAGGTGTATGACATGACTTGGGTAAAAACACCAGCAGGGAGAGATCAATACGATCTAATCATCAGCAGGACTGCATGCTTACTAGGGCTTAAGGATCAGTAGGGGAGAGTGCGAGCTCACCAGGGCCTAAGTATCATCTGTGGAGTGTGAGCTCACTAGGGCCTAAATACCAGCTTGGAAGTGTAAGCTCTCTAGGCCCGAAAACCAGCTGGGACACGTGAGCTCACTAGGGTCTAAACATCAGCAGAGCAGTATGACATGACTAGGGTTAAAACACCAGCAAGGAGAGTTCTCTAGGGTTTAGACATCAGCAGGGGCGTGTCAGCACACTAGGGTCTAAAAATCAGTAGGTGAGTGTGAGCTCACTAGAGTTTAAACATCAGTGGGGACTGTGCGCTCACTAGGGTTTAAACATCAAAAGGGGAGTGTGAGCTCACTAAGGTTTAAACATAAGCAGGGAAATGTGAGCTACTAGGGCCTAAATATTGGCAGGAGAGTGTGAGTTTACTAGGGCCTAATCACCAGCTGAGCAGTGTAAGTTCCCTCAGGCCTAAATACCACATTGTGGCTCCCTAGGGTTTGAACATCAGCAGGTGAGTGTGAGCTCACGAACACCCAAACATCAAACAGTTAAGTGTAATCTCAATAGGGCCTAAACATCAGCTGGGGAGCATGAACATACTACAGCATAAACATCAGCAAGGGAGTGTGTGTGCTCACTAGGGCCTAAGGATCAGCAGAGGAGTGTAAGCTCACTAGGACCAAAACATCAGTGTGGGTAGTGTGAGCAGACTAGGGCCTGAGCACCAGCAGGGGACTGTGAGTTCACTAGGGCCAAGATAGCAGGGGAGTGTGAGCCCACTATGGTATAAACATCTTCAGGGGAGTGTGAGCTGCCTTGGGCCTAACCTCCAGCAGGGAGTGTGAGTTCACTAGAGCATAAATATTAGTTGGTGAGTGTGATCTCACTAGGGTGTAGACATTAGAAGGGGAGTGTGAGCTGGTTAGGGTCTAAACAAAAGTTGGGCAGTGTGAGCTCACAAGGATTTAAACACCATCATGGGAGTGAGAGCTCAAAAGGGTTTAAACATCAGCAGGGGAATATGACCTCACTAGGGCCAAAACATTAGCAGGGGCATGAGCTCAATAAGGTTTGAACATCAGCAGGGGAGTGTGATCTCACTACGGCCTAAACATCAGTTGGTGAGTAGGAGTTCACTATGGTTTAAACATCAGCAGGGGAGTGTGAGTTCACTTGGGCCTAATCATCATCTGGGGAGTGGGAACTCACTAGGGTTTAAACATCAACAGGGGAGTGTTAGCTCACTAGGGCCTAAACATCAGAAGGGGAGTGGGAGCTCACTAGGGGTTCAACATCAGCAGAGGACTGTAAGCTCACTAGGGCCTAAACACCAGGCTGACAATGTGAGCTCACTAGAGCTTAAACACCAGTTAAGCAGTGTGAGCTAATAACAATTTAAACATCAGCAGGTGAGTGTGAGCTCACTAGGGCCTAAACATCAGCCAGCGAGTTTGTGCTCACCAGGGCCTAAACATTAGTTGGGCAGTGTGAGCACTTTAGGGCCTAAACACCAGGGGGTAACTGTGAGCTCACTAGGGCCAAAATGGCAGGAGAGTATGAACTCACTAGGGCCTAAATATGAACTGGGGAGTGTGAGCTCATCAGGGTCTAGACATTAGCAGGAGAGTGTGAGATGGTCAGGGCCTGAACGAAAGCCGAGCAGTGTGAGCTCACTAGGGCCTAAACACCAGCAGAAGGTGAGCTCGATAAGGGTTAAACATCAGCAGGGGAGTGTGATCTCAGTAGGGCCTAAACATCAGCTGGGTAGTGTGATCTCACTAGGGCCTAAATATGAGCTGAGGAGTGTGAGCTCACCAGGGCCTAGAGATTAGCAGGGGAGTGTGAGCTAGTCAGGGTCTGAATGAAACCTAAGCAGTGTGAGTTCATTAGGGTTTAAACACCAGCAGGGGAATGAGAGCTCAATAGGGTTTAAACATCAGCAGGGGAGTGTGAGCTCACTAGGTCCTAAACATCAGAAGGTGAGTGGGAGCTTACTGGGGTTTAAACATCAGCAGGGGACTGTAAGCTCACTAGGGCCTAAACACCAGGCTGGCAGTGTGAGCGCACTATTGTCTAAACATCAGCAAGGGAGTATGTGCTCACTAAGGCTTAAGGATCTTCAGGGAAGTGTGAGCTCACTAGGGCCTACACATCAGTTGGGGAGTGTGAGCACACTGTGGTCTAAGCACCAGGGCGGAACTGTGAGTTCACTAGGGCAAAATAGCAGGGGAGGCTGCGCGCACTATGGCATAAACATCTGCAGGGGACTGTGAGCTCACTTGGGAATACACGCCAGCAGGGGAGTGTGAGCTCACTAGGGCTTAAATATTAACTGGGGAGTGTGAGCTCACTAAGGCCTAGACATTAGCCAGGAGTATGAGCTGTTTAGGGTCCAAACAAAAGCTGAGCAGTGTGAGCTCTATAGGGTTTAAACATCAGCAGGGGAGTGTGAGCTCACTAGGGCCTAAACATCAGCTGGGGAGTGAGCTCATTAAGGGTTGAACACCAGCAGGGGAGTGTGACTTGACTAGGGCCTAAACCATCAGCTGGTGAGTGGAAACTCCCTAGGGTTTAAACAGCAGGGGAGCGTGAGCTCACTGGGACCTGAACATCAGCTGGGCAGAAGGAGCTCACTAGGGTTTAAACATCGGCAATGGAGTGTGAGCTCACCAGGACCTAAACATCAGCTGCGGAATGTGAGATAACTAGAGTTTAAATAGCAGGGTAGTGTGAGCTCACTGTAGTCTAAACATCAACAGGGGAGTATGAGCTCACTAGGGCCTTAACATCAGCAGGAGTGTGTGCTTACTAGGGCCTAAGGATCAACAGGGGAGTTTGAGCTCACTAGGGCCTAAACATCAGCTGCAGAGTGTGAGCACACTAGGGCCTAAACACCAACAGTGGATTCTGAACATACTAAGGCCTAAACACCAGCAGGGGAGTGTGAATTCATCAGGGTGTAAACATTAGCAGGGGAGTGTGAGCTCACTGTGCTCTAATGATCTCACAGTCCCCTGATGCCTAGGTCCTAGTAAGCTCACACTAACCTGCTAATATTTAGGCCATAAACACCAGCAGGGTGTGTGAGACAACTATGGCCTAAACACCAGCTGCGGAGTGTGAGCTCACTAGGACCTAAACATCAGCAGGGGAGTGTGAGCTCATTAGGGCCTAAACACCAGCTGGGAAGTATTAGCTCACTAGGGCCTTAACACTAGCAGGAGAGTATGAGCTGCTAGGGCCTAAACACTTGCAGAGGAGTATGACCTGGCTAGGGTCTAAATACCAGCAGAGTGTGTGTGTTCACCAGGTTCTAAACACCAGCAGGGGAGAGAGAGCTCACTAGGGTTTAAACATCAGCAGGAGAGCGTGAGCTCACTAGGGTATAAACACCAACAAATAAGTGCGAGCTCACTACATCCTAACCATCAGCAGGTGAGTCAGAGCTCACGGGTCTAAACACCAGCAAGGGAATGTGAGCTCCCTAGGGCCTAAACATCAGCAGGGGACTGTAAGCTCATTAGGGCCTAAACACAAGCAGGGTACTGTGAGCTCACTAGGGTTTAAACAACAGCTGGTGAATGGGAGCTCACTAGGGTTTAAACATCAGCAGGAGAACTTGAGCTCACTAGGGTATAAACACCAACAGGGGAGTGTGAGCTCACTAGGTCCTATTAGCAGGGGAGTCTGAGCGCATGAGTCTAAACACCAACAAGGGAATGAGAGCTCCCTATGACCTAAACATCAGCAGGGGACTGTAAGCCAACTGGGGCCTAAACACCAGTAGGGCACTGTGAGCTCACTAGGGTTTAAACATCAGCAGGGGAAGTGTGAGCTCACTTAGGCTTAAATATCAGCAAGTGAGTATTGGCACATTAGGGCCTAAACATCAGCTGGGGAGTGTGATCTCACTAGGGCTTAAACATCAGCTGGTGAGTGGGAGCTCAGTAGGGTTTAAACATCAGCAGGGGAATGTGAACTCACTGGAGCGTAAACATCATGAGGGGAGTGTGAGCTTGCTAGGGCACAAATACCAGAGTAGAACAACTCGGAGAGACAACAATCCTGATTCATGGAAATGCTTAGTGATACGAGTACAGAATGGCAGCGTAACCTAATGACTTCATAAAATTGTACAAACAGTCCCTTTTGATGTCTGTTTTACGAGCATTCTGCAAAAATGTGAGTGCTGAAGAATAAGGCACTAGGGGCATTATTGTCATCTACAGTACTTTATTTCTGCAACTGTCACTCTAAGCTTTGCTACCACTGAGAGATACTACTTTAGCACTGTGTAATACTAAACTTTGCTGACAGCAGCGGACTCAAAACATCAGTGGCTGCTTTATTTTTAAACACTGCACTTTGCTCAAGAGAATACAACTGAAGCAACAGGCGCACACACACACAGAAAAAGACTCCAGCATATTTAAAATGTTTGCTCGTACCTGTGCCGCACTGAGAAGATGTGTCCGATAAATCGAAATGACCTCTCTGTGTCTCCTTTCAGCATCCTGTACGCAGAAAACACAGTTACTTATACACATCATATAGAAACCTTGTGGCAAATTTTGGAAATATTCCCTACCATTAAAACAGCAACATACTTCTATTAATTACTAATTATCTTCTCATACATGGTTTGCCCCATTTTCTACCTGTCTGCTATTGTAACTATTGTGGATATTGCAGCTCCCCACTTTCTCGGGCTAACAGAATGTTGTAAGCATTTGCTTTCTCAGTCTGTCAGTGTCGATTCTTGGTTGGCCAGCAGATTGCATATGAGCACTCTGTCACCCTGCCCCAGGAGCGGAGCAACTCACCACTGTGATGAGCTTGGCCCAAACTGACCCCCAATGGAATTCTGGGGTTTGCATTTAAACTCTGGTCCCCCAGATGATAGCAGGATGCACTGCCACCACATCAGTGGGCCAGCACATGGTGTTTGAAGAATGAGTGACCCCACCCGAGGAATGCAGCAACTTGCCACCAAGTCATGACGGACCCCAAACTGACCCCGAATGGAATTCTGGGGCATGCAAACTCTGGTCTCCCAGGCAACAGCAGGATGTACCGCTAGAACACCAGTGGGCCAGCAGATGGCGTTATGAACACTGAGCGGGGAAACTCACCATCATGACGAGTTGGGAACTGAGGGAGATTCTGGCGCTCGCAGATCAAAGCTGGTCTACCGGGCGACAGAAGGATGAACTGCTTCCACACCAGTGGGCCAGCAGATGGCATATGAACATGGAGTGACTTCATCACCAGGAGCAGAGCAACTCACCGCTGTTACAACCTGGGCCCCATACTGACCCCAAAACGAAATCTGGAGATTGCATGCAAACTCTGGTCTCCAGGGCGACGACGGGATGCACCACTATCACACCAGTAAATCTGCAGGCACCCACTCTTCTAAACAAAACTATGTCCAAAAAAATGAAAACATGTACAATCATTTTGCGATGCCGTTTATTCTATTTTAAAGTGCACACTTCTCCATTTTGAGTCTGCTTTAGGATAGTAAAACCCTAAGTACTGTACCTGTGTAGCCAATTGTACATATGTAAGCTAAGTAATTTATGTAATGCAGCACTTTGCAGCTGCATTTTTAAATGTCACCCTAGGACTCTCTTGAAAAGGAGGCGAGGCACCTAAATAAGGCAATCCTGGTACTAAACATTTCAAATCAAAATCAAAACCTCTACTGTGAATGCAAGTTTAATATTTGTATGTAAATGCGAGTTTAATATTTGTATGCAAATGTAAGTTTAATATCTGTTAGCAAATGCTAGTGTAGTATCAGTATGCAAATTCTAGTTTAATATGGTATCACATTGCCACAGCGATGGGAAAGCAGCGAAAACCATCACAGCGACATTAACGACAGTTCACTGTGATGGTCCGCTGGGTTCCCGACACCTGCTGCCTCTGGGGTGTTTGCCGCCTCCCCGAACCAACTCCAGCTCAGAGTTGGTTATCTAAAGTGTGGAGGGTGCGGGGCCCAGAGCCCCCACAAAAAAAAACACTTTTCCCCAGTGACGGCACAATACCAATTGGTGGCATTGTGCTGTCGTCGTACTGACAGTCGCCACAATTTGTGTCGCTGCGGCATGGTGGAACTGTTTAATATCTACCTGTATGCAAATGCTAGATTAATATCTGTATATGAATGCTAGTTTAATACCTGAAATGCAACATTAAAGCACTGACCAAAAAAAGGAGGTCCACACATGAAAAATGGTTATTGTCTTGCCGTTTTATTCATTTCCAAGTTTGCAGACTTAGACCTACCACACCATGACATGGACATCAGAGTTAGCCGATGTCTCATGATTATGTTTTGCTCAGATACTACTGAGCTTCATCAGTTAACGCATGAATAGATAGTGCATTAAATAGGCTGACCAATTAAATAACACCCAATAAGTGAACAGTACAATTATTCAATAACTATAAAATTTAAAAGAATACACACATTGGAACCATCTCGATGTATCACATGCCAGTCTATTTAACAATTCATTCGAGCACCATTGAGTGGAAGCCAGGCATAATATTTATTGTAACATGGCAAGAAAAGCTTCTCAGGAATACAAGAATTAGAGAGGTGGAAACACATCACCTGACTCGAAAGGAAGCGGCATTAATTCCCTAGTAATGCCCGCTTGAATGTGTAGTACTACAAATCTCCACGGTGTATAAATTGTGAAAATTGTTTTTTCCTACCCACCCGCCCAGTGGTCATTCTCCTCTCCTAGCCAAAGCGAGTAGCAGCAAAATGATGAAGGAAAGCAAAACAAGCTATGCGGCATGTCATCACACAGTTACCTTTGAATTATGTGGCACCACTGGCATCTCTGCCTGGGTAGACATTCCGGGCATCTTTACTATTCCAACAAAGGTGCCGTCTACGAGCGGCATGTCAGTGGAGGTCCCCGCAGCACTGATAAATCCATCCGATGTTGAAAAATAGCAGCCTACCTGATTATTGCTGTGTTAAACACACACGATGCATAGTTATGGCAGTTTGAAATGAGTATTAGGCTGTTTTAGCAATGTTGTGTTAGAAAGTCTGTGTAGTAGTATGCAAATGAGCGTTCCCATCAGTCATGGCGCTCGCAAGATGACAAAAAAGCTGTTTACAAGTGATGTGTTATTGAATGCAATGGTTTTCAGAGAGTTTTAATGCTGATTGTTATATTAGACTGCGTCAGCACACCATATGCTTCAATTGTTTAACAGATGTGTGAATCAGCAGGCACAATATTAATAAATGCTGAATAGGTGAAAACCACAGTTGAATAAAAAAAATTATATTTCGAAAACCTGTATCACTGTATGTTTGTGAATGGTTTTGAAACTTTAGTCACTTTTACAGCGTTTGCCACGTTACAAGTGCATTAATGTACTCCACAGTCGGGCTCTACTAGGGAATTTAATGCCTGACTGGTGGTTGGAGGCACTGGGCCTTTGGCCTTGTGCCCCAACCGGGCAATAATTCCCTAGTAGAGCCCTCTGGTGTCATGCATTAATGCTTACATATTCACTTGTTAACCTGAGAGAGACAGCATTTTTATCAAATTCATATTTTATGTATCCAGGTGTATTTTATTTAAACAAACACTAAAAGCACATATAAAATGAACTAGGTTCTCCTAACCTCACCCAGTTAAAACTTTTTAGAAATGCAGCCAGATCAATGCTGTCATTTAAACCCTGGTCATTTCTTGCACCAAGGGTATGACTTTATCTGATGAAGTTCAGTAGTCACTGAGCAAAATGTAATCACGAGATATCGGCTAATTCTGATGTCCATGTCATGGCATAGCAGTGACGAAGGCAATTGACAATTCAAGTAGAAATGAATTTCACTGTAACAGACTGTCCCATCCAACTAGGATCAAAGGAGAAAAAGAGCTGCTTGGACTGGCTGAAGTCCTTAGTTCTGTCAAGGTAGAACTTCATGACTCTCCTAACATCAAGAGAATGGAGAATGTTCTCTCCTTCATTCTGGAAGTCAATAAAGTATGCAGGCAGCACAAGAGGCTGATTTAAGTGAAACTCAGACACCATTTTGGGTAAGAACTTGGGGTGTGTGCAGAGGACCATCTTGTCTCTGTGGAAAACAATACATGGAGGATCTGTAACCAAAGCATGAATCTCAGAAACTCTGCAGGCAGACGTGATGGCTAGTAGGGAAGCCATTTTCCAAGTTAGGAACTTCAGGTCACACACAGCCATGGGCTCAAAAGGCTTACAGGTGAGCATGTCCAACACAAGGTTGATATCCCAGGCAGCCACAGTTTCCTGACCGGAGGCCTTCTGTGCAAAATGCCCTTCAAGAACCTCAAAGAGAGGCAGCTAGGTTAGGCAGAGGTTCTCTAAAGGTGCATGGTATGCTGACATAGAGCACAAGTGGACCTTAACTGCAGAGTACTGCAAGCCTGCATCAAGAGAGGTCCAACAAGTACTCCAAAACCTTGTCTGGTGGGCACCAGAAAGATCCATGTGAATTTTGGGCACCATATAGAAAAACGTTTCTACCTGGCTGTGTAGGACTTCCAGGTGGAAGGTTTAAGCCTAAAGAATTTCAGAGACTCTCTGAGATGCCTTATACCTTTTCACCTCTATCTCTTCAGGAGCCAGGCCTGGACGTGAACAGAGCACAGATTGGAATGGACCAGGGATCGCTGAGCAGAAGATCCTTCCTAAGGGGAAAGGTCCTTGGAGTACTAATAGACAGTCTGTTGAGCAGAGGAAACCATATCTGCAAAGGCCAGAATGGGGAGACCAGAATCATCTCGCCCCCGTGTGCCCCCAACTTGAGCAGTACCCTCTGAACTAGAGGGACTGGTGGAAATGTGTACAGAAAACGATTTGTTCACTGAAGTCTGAATACATCCTGACAGAAAACATCATGTCCTGGATTTCTGGAGCAGAATCGAGGCAGTGTGGCGTTGAGTTGGGACACAGAAAGGTCCACATCTGGGATTCCCCACTCATTGAACAGCGACTGTACGACATCTGGTGCTAATGACCACTCATGAGGATTGGCTTTTGTTCAGTAGAGCTTGTCTGCTAGAACATTTTGAGCCCATGGTTTCTGGATCAGAATATCCTGCTCTAGACACCATTCCCATACTCTCATCGCTTCTCTGCAGAGACAGTAGGAGTGTGCTCCCCCTTGCTTGTTGACGCAGTTCATGACAGACTTGTTGTCCATCTGAAAGAGTACTACCTTGATGCTGACGAGGTCCATAAGGGCTCGAAGCCATAGAGAAATGCTCTCATTTCCAACACACTGATACAGAGATGGGACTCTAGAGGGCTCCAAATCCTTGAGTGTGGTGCCCCTGACAATGGGCTCCCCAACCTATCAGATGCATCCATGGTGAGAGTTACCTGAGGCTCTGGCTGAGAGAAGGGGTGACTCTGGAGGAGGTTGTTCTCCCGTGTCTACCATGCAAGACAGTGAAGCAGAGGTCTTGTCACCTTGATGGGCAAAACTGAGGGTGTGATACTGGCAACCACTACATGCTGGGCATCCACTGGCTTGCCCTTATGTGCAGTTGTGCCAGAGGCACTGCGAACACTTAAATAACATGTGTTGCATGGAGTGTGCCTGAACCGACCTGCGCTCCATTATGTAATGTGCCACCTGAAGGACTGCTTTTCTTCTGTCCTCTGGAAGGAGGAAGGCCCTGGCTCTGGTGGTGTCCAGACGGGCCCCTAAAAAGAGGAGCTGCTGTGAGAGTTGAAATTGCGACTCCCCTAGATTCAACAGGAGTCCCATAGAGGTAAGGAAATGAGAGGCTGTGGTCACTGCTCGTTCCATAAACTGCTTGGACAGACTGCCTAGTAGCCAGTTATCCAGATAGGGAAAAACTTGGAGCCCAAGTTTTCTTAGGTGTGCTGCAAGAACAGCAAAGCAGTTTGTAAAGACTTGAGGTGCCGAGGATAATCCAAAGGGCAAGACTCAGAATTGACAATGCTGACCCAGCTTTATGAAGTGGAGGAATCTGTGGTGGCTGTGGTGCACTAGGATATGCTAGTAAGCATTCTACATGTCCAGGGAGGCTAACCAATCCTGTGGCTTGAGGAGTGGTAGCAGAATTCCCAGACAGATTATTTTGAACTTTTCTCGTTCCATGAACTTGTTCAAGTTTCTGAGGTTGAGAATGGGGCACTTGCCCTGATTTCTTCAGTACTAGGAAGTAATGGGAGTGGAAGCCTGTGTTGTGCTCCAACTCTGGCACTACTTGCACTGCCCTGTTGCTCAGAAGGCCTGCAATCACCTTTGCCAGGAGCTCTGATACGTGAGCTCAAAGAAGGGGTTGCTTTCTGGGTGGATAATCTGGAGGGATTTTTGTGAGCTTCAGGGAGTATCCATCTCGGATAATCTGGAGCACCCATTTGTCCATTGTAATGGATTCCCACCGGCAGTAAAAATGAGCAAATCACCACCCCCAAAGGATAGGAAAGGTCTGCTTTGTGCAGCTCAGGCAGGACTGGGGCTGGAACTTCAGTGATTGGCACTAGGCATTTTTGGGGCCTCTGCCTTTTGCTCCATTTTCTTTTGTGGCTGGGGAGGCTGGGACTTGATTTGAGCTCCCCTGCCCTTTCCTTGAAAGGACTACTTATTGTGGTAGAAATCTCCCCCTCTCCTCCTTTTGGGGATCAGATGGAGCAGGCCTGCAAGTCTTGATGGCCATTCTAGTTTTCCGAGAGGCCACAAGACACTGTTCCACCTGCTGACTAAACAGGTAAGAACCATTAAACAGGGTGGGTATTCATAACCTGTTGCTGGACATCATTAGAGAAGCGAGATGTACGAAGCCAATTCCTGGCTAATGATGTCTTCTGATACAAATTCCTGCTGCAGATGAGTGACAGACAGTGTCAAAGGTGTCCATAGCTGCCTTGAGCTGATGACTGTTAGACTCAATGCCATGAGTGTCAGTACGGAGGATACTGTTTGGTCTCGGATTCAGGCAGGAATTCCGCTAGAGACTTAAGAGAAGTCCAGAGGGCATACTCATACTTTAAAAAATGCCCTAGATATATACAAATGAACATACAGTATGAAGAAGCCAACAGAAGAAGGCCATTTGGTCTATCTAGTCTGCTCATACTGCAGGGTCCACCGCATGAGCTACTGACCCTGCCCCCCAACTCTTCCCATCCTTTTTATTGCCTGAGCTACTGACCCTGCCCCCCCACTCTTCCCGTACTTTCCCCTGCCTGAGCTACTGACCCTGCCCCCCCACTCTTTCCATTGTCCCCACCCTTGACCCTTACCTTCCCCCTAGGTCTATCCCAGCCTCTCTTGAAGCTGCCCACAGTCTTCAATGAGACCACCTCCACAGGAAGCGTATTCCAGCTGGCCACCCTCTCCATGAAGCAGTGCCTCCTGACCGCCTTCCTAACCCTCCCCCCCTCCAGCTTAAGACTGTGCCCCCTCATTCTATGGCCACCGCATAGTTTGCAGAGACCTAACTTATCCATCTTATTTATCCCTTTCAAGTACCTGAAGGTCTTAGTCACATTCCCCCTCTCCCTCCCGGCCTCCAGGTAGTACATGTTCAGCGCCCTCAACCTCTCCTTATACGTCTTACCCTGATGACCCGTGATTATCTTTGTAGCCCTCCTCTGGACTGGACCAGCAGTTTAATGTCCTTTTTGAGGTGTGGTCACCAATACCGAACTCCATACTCTAGATGTGGCCTCACCCGTGACCTGTACAAGGGCAGTATAACCTCCTCTTCTACTGCTGAGCCCTCTAGTTATACACCCCAACATCTTGTTTGCTCTTGCTGCTGTTTTCTTGCACTGCTGTGTTGAAGATACCCAGACCCCTCCCAGGTAGTACTCCAGCCTGGGATTCTTGGCTCCAATGTGCATAACCTTGCATTTCTCCACACTAAGGCCATGCTGACAGATCCCAGACCACCTCTCAAGCTTTTTCAGATTGTCCTGTAGGTCTTGTATCCCTTCAGTCTTGTCCATCCTCCCAAAGAACTTGGTGTTGTCTGCGAAAGGCACATTCTGCCTTAAATGCAATCCCCAATGTCACTGATGAAGACACTGAACAACACCGGTCCCAGCACGGAGCCCTGCAAGACCCCACTGGTGACCTCTCTGGTGCTAAATAACTCTCCCCCCACCACCACCCTCTGGGCTCTATCCCTCAGCCAGTTTCCCACCCACCCAAGGAGGCAGTATAGCATACTGGGTTAAGGCTCTGAGCTACAGATCTGGAGACCTGGGTTTGAATCCCACAGCCACCGAGGTGCACACTGTGTGATCCTGAGCAAGTCACTTAACTTCCTTGTGCTCCCAGGTCGCATCTGGAAACCAGCTTCCGCCTAGTGTGCTACTCCTGATTAAACAATGTTCCTTTTCCCATCTGGTCATCTTCTCTCCAACACTGAGATCCGCCAACTTCCTGATCGACCTCTTGTGGGGAGCAGTGTCAAAGGCCCTGCTGAAATCCAGATAGAAGATGTCTATCATTTGGCCCCTGTCTACTGTCTTAGTGACCCTGTCAAAGAAGTTGATCAGATTCGTTTGACACGATCTCCCCACTATAAACCCATGCTGCCTCACATCCTGGAGACCATGCACCATACCTCTCAAGTGTCCCTGATTTTGCCTCAAAATGTGACTCTGTCCCTCCTAAAATTTGTGTTTTTGTGGCTAAATAGTGGGGATTGTAAGCACAAAACAATGTCAAGCATTAAAGTTACAGACTTGTTCTTCTTTAGAAAATGTACTTTGCACTAAGCCCCATATTCTACCAGCTTTCTGAGTGGATAACTCTAATTTTGAAGATGTGTCCCTGATTTTGGTCTTTTGTCCCTGATTTTTTTTAAGCCTTGTCCTTGATTTATGAGGAAGGAGGTTGAGAGGTATGCCATGCACCCCTAGATATTCTACCAACCTTTCCTTAAGTATGGTCTCCATGAACTTGCACACACAAGAGGTCAGACTGACCTGTATGTAATTCCCTGGGTCATAACTTGAGGCCGCTCTTGTGGAGGGGAGCCACATGTGCTGTCTTCCAGTCCTACAGCTCCACGCCCGACTCCAGTGAACTACTGAACAGGCCTGCCAGTGGCCCTGTAAGCTCCTCTGTTAACTCCCTCAGCACCCTTGGATGTACCGGGCCTTGTGATTTGTCCATCTTGAATGCCAGCCGCCCCTCCCTCACTCTAAACTCTTCTATCTCTACATCCATGATCCCCCCACCCCACTTCTCTTCTCCCCTCCCTCCCTGAGGGCACCAGTCCATCCTTCTCCCTGGTGAAAATGGAATGTAAGTATTAATTTAGTATCTCTGCTTTTCCCTGTTCTCCTCCAGTCACTGCTCTCCTTTTATAAGCCTAACAATCGCATCCTTCTTGTCCCTTTTCTCACTTATATAGCGAAAAAGGCCTTCTCACTTTCTTAATTCCCTCAGCTATCTGCAGTTCCTTCTGTACCTTAGCCCAACTGACTGTCTTACTTGCCATACTAGCCAGCCTTAGGTAATTCTCCCTATACACCTTTCTCCTGGTCTTCCTGAATTTCCTACTGATAACCTCTTTTCCATTAATGCCTGGGCGACCCCAGAACTGAACCAGCTGGGTGCTTTGGCCCTCAAGTTCTTCCTACTGAGCCTCACACACTCCTCCATGGCAACCATTATTCCTCCCTTAATGATGGACCACCTTAGGTCCACCTCATATGTGCCTCAATGCCCACCAGATGTCTCCTTAGCACACTGCCCATCTTCCTGAAGTCCGCCCTCCTAAAATCCAAGATTTTGGTCTAAATCGGGATGCTGTCCTTGCCCATATCCACCTGGAACCACACCGTGCAACAATCACTCTCACCCAGGGACTCTCTGACCATTAGGTCCTGTGCATGCTCCCCATTTGTGAGCATCAGATCAAGGATCGCCTCCTCCCTGGTTGGTTCCATGATGCCTTGACTCAAGAACCCACTCTGCAACCCTTCCAGGATTACCAGACTCCTGGCACACATAGTGAATACTGGCAATCCATGTTGTGGTAACTGGCAATTCTCATGCTAAGGGTAGCAGAAGCAAATGCCCTTTTGCCCATAGTGTCTATTTTGTGTGACTCTTTATTAATAGGGTGCACAGTCATTTCCTGAGGAAAAATAGCTTTGTTATTCTCAGCTAAAATGACAATCTCCTCACTAACAAGCTGAGAAGCAAGGATAGCCTGTCTTTAGCGGCAGTGTACTTACAGTCTATCTGCCTATAGACAGACGGGATAGACACAGGCCTATTCCATTCTGCATCTGAAAGGGTCTCAAATGCAGGAGTATGAGACTGATCAGCATGTTGGAAGCACTGAGCCACTCCAGACAAACCCAGGTCAATAGCTGAAGGCTCAAAAGCAAGTGTAGCATACATGTGGAGAACAGTATGGAAAGACAGGTTCTCCTGGGTGGGGGGTGGGGGGGCAGGATGTGGGCCCCGGATCTAAAGTGTCCACACTACAGAAGAAGGAGTTGTCACTGCCTTCAGAAAAAATGAGTTCAGGGTCAGATTTGTCCCCCTGCAGGTCCTCCCTGGGGGTGGGGTCTAGAAGAGGGGTGGACTGCAGCTCCCCTAACCCAAACCGAGGAGTGGGCAACACTGGTGACACCAGCATAGGCAGAAAGGGAGCTGGTTTGGGAGGTGGCACTGCAGTCAGAAATAGCTAGAGCACTTAGGGTGGCTCTGGAGGCAGTGCCAAGCCCCCGGGAGGCCTGAACTTGGCACCAAAACCCAACATCGAAGGTACAGCCAGCACCGAAGTGACAGGCAGAGTCCGGGGCTGGTTCCAAAAGAGTGACACTGAATTGGGGTGCGGCCAGTGAGGTAGGAGTCCACGGCACAGTCATCGACAAGGACCCAGAGGCCATTGACACAACTGAATGCTCTACCCGGCTAGAAGGCCCTGGCTGTGGAGCCAGTGCCTGGGGCTGGCTCCGCAGGCAGAAGCAAACAAGCCAGACACTGCACCCTCTGCTCCATAAGAGTAGTTCAGTGGTGACACTGCCCACTGGAGTCCTCACAAGTAGACAGGGAGGGACTCCAGGCCCAAGACCGCAACCTCCCACGAGCAGAGTCCATTGGTGAAACCGACGGTGCTGGGAAAGACCTTCTGTTCTGAGACACGAGGACCTTGTGGCAGACCTAATGAAGAGTGACCTCAAGTGGTACTATACCCCTTCTGATGGGAAGAGGAAGAAATCGAGGCCAAGCAGTGCCGCATTCCCTGACCAGTATTAGAAATGGTCCCGCTTCTTTTTGTGTTTACAGGACTGTCCTCCTTTCTGAACACAGGACTGACCGTTGTTGGTACCATCCCCCAGAGGAGGAAGTGAACCGGATACAGCCCTGCCACTGAAGCAGCCTGCCTGTAGAGGTTCCCTGCCGTCACTGTCATTGTCACCATCCATGGTCGTCGACAACTGCTTAGTAGAGCTGAGAACCAAAGAATCTTCTTTCCAAGTTTTTTTTTTTTTTTTTAACTAAACTGACACAAAAATAATAAAACATATGAAATGACTACAAAGTGAGAAGAACTGAATGCTGCTATCGTAGAGATGTGAAGTTCTGACTCTCAGCGGGTGAGTGACGTCACTGAAGCACACTCAACAGTGGGGGGAAAAAAGGAACTGAGGCGGTTGGTGGCTGGTGCCAATGTAAGCCTCTACCAGAAGCTCCCCTTGTGGTGCTGTGCATGTGCACAGCTTACTTCGGCACCAGCCCACCTCACAAGTTCTGGCTCCCACAGGGTCCTAGCACCTCAGCTCAGAAAGTACAGTTACGTAAGAACTTACCGTAACAGTAGATCTTCGAGAGGAGCTCTTGCAGCAGGCTATTACGATCAGGACTACGCCGCAGGCACTAGGACCCTCCGGTGAAACTTCTGCCAGCAATACACAGCAGGGAATGCCCCCGACGCTGGCCCCGCCGACGTCGGTCAGGGTACAAGAGGGGGCGGACCCAGCTCCACCTCAGTTCTCCCGCCAAGACCCAGAAGGCGGCCTGACAAGAGAAGGAGATGAAGCCTACTATGAAGAGAATTGGAGAAGAAAACGAAAATGGATCTGCACACCTCAAGGGGAAGGCGGGTGGGAAGTAGCGCCTGCTGCAAGAGCTCCTTTCGAAGATCTACTGTTACGGTAAGTTCTTACGTAACTGTACTATCTTACTTCGAGTGGGAGCTCTTGCAGCAGGCTATTACAATCAGGACTGAGTCCCAAGCAGTCCCACAACAAGGAGGTAGACGACCCCGGGAGGTGGAATATGCTGACTCCAGAGGCCTTAAGACAAAAGCCCTTGTAGTACGGCTAGGCCGAAGCCAGCTCGGCGTCTGGAGACTATATCCAAGCTGTAATGCTTGACGAAGGTATGCATCGAGTTCCAGGTTGCGGCCGCACAAATGTCCTTTATGGTGACATTTCGCCGGGCGGCAAAAGAAGTTGACACTCCTCTGGTGGAGTGACCCCTAACTGGGCCCGGTAGGGGTTTATTGGGTTTCTCGTAACAAAACGAGATACAACGAACAATCCATTTAGAGATAGCTTGCTTGGACACCGGTCGACCCAAGCAATGTGGTGCAAATGCCACAAAGAGTTGCTCCGATTGACGGTGCTGAGCCGTCCTTTTGAGGTAATACCTCAAAGTCCTGTGGACATCCAATGTGTGGAGGAGAGCCTACCCTCTATTGGAAGGGGAAGGAAAATAAACAGGAAGGTCAACTGACTGGTTGAGGGTCAATTCTGAGACCACTTTCGGAAGAAACTTAGGATTCGTTCTCAGGGAAACCTTTTCCCTGTGGAAAACCAAATAGGGCTCTTTACACATCAGAGCCTGAGGCTCGGAAACCCTTCGAGCTGAAGTAACAGCAACCAAAAAACAAACCTTCCAGGAAAGGTAACGCAGCTCACAATCCACTGCTGGTTCAAACGGAGGGAGGGTGAGTTTCTCCAAAGCAAAAAGGAGGTCCTAGGGTGGGATAGGGTCCTGAATGGGAGGTCTCATATGCAGAATTCCCCTAAGAAAGGTGCGGGCAACATCCAATTGTGCCAATGCTCTATCTCCCACGAGAGCATGCTAGGCGGAGATTGCGCACATGTGCGCCTTGATAGAGGAGTAACTCAGACCCTTATCATACAAGGAGAGGAGGTACTGTAAAGCTGAGTTCACGGATCAGGTGACGGGATCCAAATGCTGCTGCAATGCCCAAAGACAAAAACGCTTCCACTTCATAGCGTAGGCGGAGCGAGTAGAGGGTTTCTTGCCGACACTAGGACCGCCGCCACTTCCGGGGAAACCCCGTATCTATGCTGAGCTACGTCTGAAGGAGCCAAGCATGTAGGTGTAAGGACCGAAGATCCGGATGGACCAGCGACCCTTGGTCCTGGGACAGCAACTGTGAGCATATGGGCAGCGGAATTGGAGGTTCCGTTGATAACCGCTGCAGTAGTGGGAACCAAATCTGCCGGGACCACTAGGATCATTCGGGCCCCTTCTGCCTGTAACTTGAGCAGCACTCTCTGAGTGAGAGGGAAGGGCAGAAAGGCATAGAGAAACCTCCCTGCCCAGCAAAGGGATAATGCGTCTGGCCAGAAAACTCCAGGCGCGTGCTCTCTGAGCAGAATGTTGGCAGTTTGGCATTGCGTGGTGATGCAAAGAGGTCCAGCTCTGGAAGACCCCACCTGTTGAAGAGCTGGTCCGCCTTGGACTGTAGCAGTTTCCACTCGTGCGCTCTGGAACGCGACCTGCTGAGGCTGTCTGCCAGATCGTTGAGGATACCTGGAACGTGCATTGCAGACAGCAGAATGCCCCGCTCCAGCGCCCCATACCAGACTCTCATCGCCTCCCTGCAAAGAGGATACGAATGAGTGCCCCCCTTGCTTGTTGATGTAAAAGACGACCGCCATGTTGTCTGTCTGAATTAGAAGGAAGCCTGGCACCAGGTCCTCCTGAAAAGCCTGTAGGGCGTAGAGGACCGCTTGCATTTCCAGCACATTGATGTGAAGGGACTGCTCCTCGGGTGACCAAACCCCTTATGTTCGACGAGCACCCAGGTGCGCCCCCCCCACCCCAGGTCCAAGGCATCTGTTGTCAGAGTTTGACCTGGTGGTTCCGGACGAAAGCTTACCCCTTTCTCTAGATTGCTGGGGTCCATCCACCAAAGCAGAGTTCTCCTGACTGGCTCCGAGATCTTGACCAAGGAGTCTAAATCGTTGTGGCTCTGGTCCCACTGCACCCTGAGCATCCATTGCGGGACCTTCATGTGGAGGTGGGCCAAGGGAGTGACAGGAATGGCCGCCGCCATGTGCCCCAGTAAACTGAGGAAGTTCCGAGCCGGAACTCGAGGAGTTATGGAGATCCGTTCTGCCTTCTCTCGCAGGCGAACTACCCTGTCCTGGGGAAGGAAGACCATGCCCTGGATGGAATCCAGGATCGCTCCTATGAAGGCGAGCTTTTGGCTGGGCTCCATGGATGATTTTCATAAGTTCAGGGTGATCCCCAGCTCTCGGAACAGAGTATAAGTGTCTTCGAGAGCTCATAGAAGGCTTACTCTTGACAGGGCCGTAAGCAGCCAATTGTCTAGGTAGGGGAACACGTAGTGCCCCACGCGCCTTAGAGCCGCAGCCACCACTGCTAGGCACTTGAAGACTCGCGGAGCGGAAGAGAGGCTGAACGGAAGCACTCGAAACTGAAAGTGCTCCCCTTGGAAGTGGAACCTCAGAAACTTCCTGTGGGGAGGATAGATCCCGATATGCATATATGCATCTTGCATGTCGAGAGAGCAGAGCCAGTCCCCCTGGTGCAGCAAGGGAAGGAGTCCTTGAAGAGTCACCATCCTGAACCTTTTGTACTCGATAAAGAGGTTTAGAGGACTGAGGTCTAGAATGGGACGAAGGTCCTGAGTCTTTTTTGGGACCAGAAAGAAGTGGGAATAGAACCCCTGCCCTTGCTGATGCAAGGGGACCCTCTCTATTGCTCTCTTCTGCAAGAGGGTCTGGATCTCTCCTTCTATTAGTGGGATGTGAGAAGGAGGATAACGGGAGAGCTTTGGTGAAGTGTGCGGTGGAAACTTTGTGAACTCCAGCGTGTGTTCCCTCCTGATGATATCCAAGACCCACTGGTCTGCGGTGACCGACTTCCACCCTTCGAAATGAAGGGAGAAGTGACCCCCAACCGGCTCCCCTGGGTCTTCCTGCGGAAGGGAGGGGGGCAGAAGGGAGTCATTGGGCAGAGCCAGGAGTGGGGAGAGAGGCCTGGGAGGACTTGGGCCCACCGGCAGGAGGTCCACCAGAATGCTGGTTTCCAGATCTCCTGCGAAAGCCTCCTCTCTGCCCCTGTTGGTTACCACGGGCTGGACCTTGACTGCCTGAGGACTTACGAAAAGGCCGTATACGGTGTTGTCATCGCTGGTCACCACGGCACATCTGGTGGACCGACCACATTGACATGCCCGACTCCTGGAGGCGGGAGATCAAGGCCTCTGTCTCCTGCCCAAACAGCACGGTACCCTGGAAGGGCAGATCCTTGATACCAGCCTGCAGATCCTGGTGAAAGCCCGAGACTCTCAACCAGGCATGGCGCCAGAGGCACACCCCAAAAGCGGCTGCCCTGGCTGCCGTGTCATACCAGTCTACGTCTGAGCCCGATTACAGGAGGGCCAGGAGCTCTGCCTTTTGGTCAGAGTCTGGCATGCTCTTCATCAGCTTTAGTCCCCTCTCCCGAAGCGCATTCTGGTACTGTACCATATGCATCAGAAAGTTGAGGGAATGGATGGAACAGGTGGAAGCAGCATATACTTTTTTGCCCACCTGGTCCAAGTAGCGAGACTCCGTGTTGGGAGGCTGGGAGCTGAGGTGCTTCGATTGCCTGGACTTGTCATGGGCAGCCGTGATCACCGAAGAATCGGCCTGAGGGTGTTCCGCTAGAAATGGTTCTGCCCTCAGGGCCTTATACAGCCTGTCCGACTTTTTTGGAACTGCCGGGATCGAGGCCGGATGCATCCAGGTGGTTCTGGTAAGGTCCTGGAATGTATTGACCAAAGGAGGGATAACCAGAGGCTTTGGCTCCTTTTGCCTCAGGTACTTGGCCAGTCTCTGGCGTTTCAGATCCAGGTGCTCCGTGTCCCACTCGTTGGAGGCCTGGATGTGCCTCATGACGTCCATAAAGGTAGAATCGTCCTGAGGTGAGCGAAGCTTGTCCTTCTCTCCCGGGGAGTGCTTCAGAATGAGAGCGGAAGAGGAGGTAGATGTCGGTGAGGAGGATCGACTATCCGACTTGGAACAGTCGGACCCTATCCTGTGACCATGCCTTTGCTGATGTCGGTAACTAGGGGACCGACGTCCGTCCCTGGACCGGCGACGGAGCAGGGACCGACATCGGGAGCGTTCTCGCCTCGAACGAGAAGGGCTCCTGGAGCGTGACCTAGACTGACGTTGGTCACCCGAGTCCCGGAGCGACATCGATGGTCCTGAGACCCTGTACAGGAACGAGCCCTGGAGGGAGGTGCACGCTGGCACTCTGGCGACTTCCTCAGGGAAGACTCACCTCCCGGCTGTGGTTTTTCTGCTGGGTCCGGTACCGGTGTCTGGGCGGACCGCTTATGGACCTGACCCCACCAGAAGGAAAAAAGATCCTTGAGCTCATCCTTGGTGAATATCTCAGCCGCTCGTTTCGGGAAGGAAATCTTTGGAATGTCGGGGCGCGAAGAAGAGCTCTCCTGAGGGCCCAGGGACGAGGAGGACTTGGGCGACGGGGACTTCGGCTCTTCTGTGACCGCTCACGCGTCCTTCACCCGGCGTCGGTGCTGGTACAGATGACGGGGTGCCGCCGGGGGACGCTGGAGAGTCCTTGGGCTCCAGAGGCGCGCCTTTAGCAGGCGGCGTCAGTGCCTTAGCAGGTGGGGCCAAAGCAGGCACCTCTAAGGGCTTAGCGATGACACTTAGCGGGGTCACCTTTGGCTTGGCCAGCTTCTCCCCCGACGGGCTGGCCTTAGCCTGAGTAGTCTTCAGGAGCTCTCCAGAACCCGAGGGACGGGCCTTTTTTCGGAGAGGGCCGCGAGTGCGAGCATGACCTGGACCGGTGTACGGTCCTTGCTATGGCGCTTTTTCTCTTTTCGCTTCCCCTCCGAGGAGTGCAGATCCATCTTCTGCTCCAACAAGTAGGCTTTAAGGGCCTTGAGGCGGCTGATGCGGGTCCGGCTGATAAAGGCCTGGCAATCCGAGCAGTTGGCGGTGTCGTGGTCCGGGCCAAGACAAAACATGCACCGCCGATGGCTGTCCTTCGCTGAGATCTGCCTCCCACACTCACACTTATTCAAGTGCTCAGGAGATACCGATGCCTGAGAAGACATCCGTCGAACTCGGCCGGGCAACGGCCAACGTCGGTCTTGGTAAACTGTGATAAGAGCGAGGAAAAAACGCTCAAAAGGCAGAAAAAATAACCGACGGGCAGCGGACTGACATTGGGTACCTTCAGGCGAGAAAACCCATCAAAAACGAGTTTAAAATCTTGATTGGAGAACGAAAAATCCACAAGTTTGAGCTGCAACTGCAAGCAGAAGCTGTTCCTTCTTCTTCACGTGCAGGACGCGGCGGGAAAGAACTGAGGTGGAGTTGGGTCCACCCCCTCTTGTACCCTGACCAGCGTTGGGGTAGGGCCAGTGTCGGGGGCGGTCCCTGCTGTGTACTGCTGGCACAAGATTCACTGGAGGGTCCTAGTGCCTGCGGTGTAGTCCTGATTGTAATAGCCTGCTGCAAGAGCTCCCACTCGAAGTAAGATCCCATTTTTTTATTTTAGTCTTTGGTAACCAGATAAGAACAAATTCATGTAAATCAATGGTGAAGACTGATTCCCAGAAGATCGAGCTGTATTTGAATGCTAGATTAATACCTGTATGCAAATCTAGTTTAATATTTGTATGTGAATGCTGGTTTAATACCCATCTGTATGTGACTATTAGTTTAATATCTGTATAGGTGCATAATGCAAAATAAAAATCCTGAGATTCCTCGTGAAACATGTTTCCATATAGATGAGTAACCCGAATGCTAGTTCAGTATCTGTATAAGAATGCTAGTTTAATATATAACAGTTATGTTAGAACTTACTATAACAGTAGATCTTCGAGGGGATCTCAGTCATCAGGTCAAACCATAGGAAAGTACAGTTACGCAAGAACTTACCGTAACAGTAGAACTTCGAGAGAAGCTCTTGCAGTAGTAATTACATATAGGACTGATGCCGGCAGGTGGCAGGACCCCATGGAAAAATTTCTAGCTAGCAGTCCCTGGCGAGGGACTGCCCCCACGTCAGGTGACTGGCGTCAGGAGAAGTTGGTATAAAGGGGAGGTCCCAGATGCCCGCCTTCCAGTTCTTTCCCGACACAGGCCAAAAGAGAGAGGAGCGGATGCTCCCCTCAATGGAAAAGGAGCTGAAAAAGCTTAGGGGGATGGAGGGCGGGAAGGTATTACCTACTGCAAGAGCCTCTCTCGAAGATCTACTGTTACGGTAAGTTCTTGCGTAACTGTACTATCTTACTTCGAGAGGGCTCTTGCAATAGAAATTATACATATGGACTGAATCCCAAGCAGTCTGGAACAAAGAGAGGCACGGGAGGAAGAAAATACTCAAAAGATAGTTCTGGATGTGCAAGTCTCAAGAAAGGGCCTTGCAAAACAGCCAACCAACCTGCTCTCTATAGCGAGAGGGAACATCCAAACTGTAGTGTTTCGTAAAGGTATGGACGGAAGTCCAGGTGGCAGCAGCGCAGATGTCTGCCACAGACACATTCTTGAAACAAGCCGCAGAGGCAGCTACTCCTCTTGTGGAGTGGCCTCTGACTTGACCCGGGAGGGTCTTGTTGTATTTGTCATAACAGAAAAGTGATGCAATGAGCCAACCACTTAGACAGGCATTGCTAGGAAACAGCATTGTCTCTTTTGCTCACAAAAGGGAAGACAAACAACTGACCAGTCTTTCTGAGATCCTTCATCCTGTTGGTATAGTATCTCAGAATCCGGTGAACATCCATAGTATGGAGTAAATACTCCCCTTGATTAAAGTACTGCGTAAAAAAGGCAGGTAACTCTATGGACTGATTTAAGGTAGACTCTGCTACTACTTCAGGTAGAAACTTAAGATTCACGCGAAGAGCAACTCGTTCTTTGTGAAAAATCGAGTAGGGGATTTTATACATCAGGGCCTGGAGCTCGGAGATTCTTCGAGCCGAAGTAATGGCCTCCAAGAGCATCTTCCACGAAAGGAACTTTAAATCCACAGAAGCTGCAGGTTCGAAGGGAGGAAGAGCAAGTTTCTCAAGAACAAAGTTTAAGTCCCAAGGGGGAGCAGGAGTACGGATGGGGGGCCTCAGATGGAGGACCCCTCTGAAAAAGGTCTTGGAGACCTCCAGTTGAGCAAAAGCCTTGTCTGTGAAGGGAACATGATAGGCTGAAATGGCCGCCATGTGTACCTTCAGAGAGGAATGGCTGAGACCCAGGTTAAACAGATGACGTAGATACTCCAGCAGAAGCCCCACTGAACAGGAGAAAGGTTCCACGTTCTTGGAAGCGGCCCAAATAGTGAATCTTTTCCACTTCATGGCATAAGTGGATCTGGTGGAGGGTTTTCTGGCCTCCACTAAAATCTCTGCCACTTTGGGAGACACTCCAAAACGGGATTGGGCTAGGTCTGCAGGAGCCATGCATGCAGTTGAAGGGATTTGAGGCCTGGATGGACCAGGGTCCCCTGATCCTGGGTCGACAAACCTCGAGATAGAGGAAGAGGAAGAGGAGGATCCTCTGAATATTGTTGTAGAAGAGAGAACCAGATTTGCCTGGGCCAGAAAGGAGCGATCAGAATCATTCTCCCTCCTTCTAAAGCTAGTTTCTGCAAGACTCGTGGGATAAGTGGAATTGGGGGAAAGGCATAGATGAATCTGTCCTTCCAGTCTAGAGACAGAGCGTCACTCCAAAAAATGCCTCGCTCTGGAACGAGCGAGCAGAAGATGGGGAGTTTTGCGTTTGGGGGGGAAGCGAACAGGTCGAACTGTGCTGTTCCCCAAAGTTGGAAGATATTGTCTAGGACCTCTTGGTCCAGTTCCCACTCGTGAGTCAGAGCAGAAGAGCGACTTAGCTTGTCTGCCAGGGCGTTGTCGACTCCCGGAACGTGAATCGCCGTGAGGTGAAGGTCGTGTTGTATTGCCCAATCCCAAACCCTCATTGCCTCCCTGCATAGAGGGTAGGACCGAGTCCCTCCCTGCTTGTTGATATACCACACCATGCACATGTTGTCCATCTGGATGGCTAGGTGGCCGGGAAGGATGTATTGGTGAAGGGCTTGGAGAGCGTACAACACTGCCTGAAACTCGAGCACATTTATGTGGAGAGCTTGTTCTAGTTTGGACCAGGAGCCCTGGGTCCGATGAGGGCCTAGATGGGCTCCCCAACCTTCGCCTGAGGCGTCTGTGGTTAGAGTCTGGGAGGATGAAAGAAAGGAGCTCCCCGGAAAAGGTTCTCTCAAACCATCCACCATTGCAAGTCTCGCATCATCGGCAAGGAGATCAGAACTGAGTGATCTAGGTCGTCCACTAGCTGATCCCACTGAGAGCGTAGAGTCCACTGAGAGCGCGAGGTACCGTTGGGATACCAGCCACCATGAGCCCAAGACAGACCTCGCAGAGGCCATCCTGCAGTCGGACAACAGACTTATTTGGGTCTGAAGGGTGGCCGCCCTGTCCGGAAGCAGGAAGGCCTTGCCCATGGTCGTATCGAGGATCGCCCCAATAAACTGTAGCCTCTGGGATGGGTCCAGATGAGACTTGGAATGGTTGATGGTAATACCCAGGCAGGCAAAAACCTGCTGGGTAAGGGAAAGGAAACGCAGGAGTTCCTCCCTGGACGAGGCCGCCAGGAGCCAGTTGTCCAGGTACGGGAAAACCTGCACTCCCTTGGTACGCAGGTGAGCCGCCACCACTGCCAGACATTTGGTAAATACTTGGCGGGGGCCGAGGATAGACCAAACGGGAGTGCCTTGAACTGGTAGTGGTCCCCCTGGAATGCAAAACGAAGGTATATGCGATGAGATGGGCGAATGGGAATGTGCAGATAAGCATCCTGCATATCCATAGCACAAAGCCATTGACCCGGCCGGAGGAGGGGCAGAAGGCTCTGCAAAGAGAGCATCCTGAACCTTTTGTACTCTATGTAAAGGTTCAGGGAACTGAGATCCAAAATTGGTCTGAGATCTCCTGTCTTCTTTGGGACCAGGAAGAAATGAGAATAGTAACCCGTCCCTCGTAGATGAAGGGGGACAGGCTCTATCGCTTGGTTCAGCAGAAGAGCAGAGATTTCCTCCTGGACCAAGAGAAGATGTTCCCATGAAAACGACGAGTTCAGAGGGGAGTGGCGGGGTGGTTTCTGAAGAAACTCTATGGAGTGTCCTTCTGCTATGAGCTGGAGCACCCAAGAATCTGTGGTTATCCTCTCCCATCCCGGAAGGTGGAGGGAAAACCTCCCTCCTACCGGTTCCTCTGGGGAGTCCGGAGGCAGTGGGAGAGGAAAGGAGTCAGGTGGTGTGGGGCAGTGGCGCAGCTGAAGCACCCGCTGCTTTTTTGCACGGGGGGGGGGCTTGGCAGCTGTGGGGGCCCGGCGTTTTGTGGCCTGCCTTCCCTGGGATTTTGCCTTTGGCCGATTCCGTCTGCGAAAGGGACGGCGCTGCTGCTGATGGGGACGGTACATGGTATCAACTGACTTCAGAGCCGTCCCCTTCTCTTGCAAATCGGTGATGATGTCCTTGACATCACCCCCGAAAAGCACCGACCCCCGGAAGGGTGCTTCCTGGATAGCAGATTGCACCTCCGGGACCAAACCTGACACGCGGAGCCAAGCATGATGCTGTAGGCCTACAGCGAAAGCTGAGCTCCGCCCAGCAGTGTCCACTGCATCGTATGTCGCACGTAGTATGTGTCGACTGGCCGAACGAGCAGAGTGGACGAGATCAGCCAACTCCTGCTTGATTTGGGAGTCAGGCAAGGAGTCCAGTTTAGCTTCCGCCTGAGTCAGGATGGCCTTCTGGTAGTCCCCCATATGGCCAACATAGTTCAGGGCCCTGATCCCCAGTGTGGAGGAAGTGTAAATCTTTCTCCCATACTGGTCCAGAAGGCGTGATTCCTTATCAGGAGGTGACGAGCTAAGATGTTTAGGGTTCGCCGACCATCCGTGAGCGGCGCTAATCACGACCGAGTCGGCACGAGGGTGAGAATCCAGGAAATCAACACCCTCTGGAGCCCGATATAGCCGGTTCGACTTCCTAGGAAGTGGGGCTAAGGCTGATGGCTGTTTCCATATTGTGGTAACAAGGTCGGCATGAGGCTCTATCCAGAGTGGCACCAAGGTAGGAGCTGTCACGGGCAGATCCAGATGTTCAGCGAGTTTCAGACGTTGAGGATCTGGTTCCAGGTAGTGTCACTGATGAACCTCCTGTATTTTCCTAAGCAACTCCGTAAAAGAAGGATCCTCCGGAGGAGACTTCGGAGGAGTCATAGCCTGGGTTTCGGCGGAGGCGGTGGCGTCGTCTCTCTGAGCTACCGTCGGAAGAGTCCGAGGGTGAAGAGGAGGATGAAGAAGAAAGACTCCTTTCCGACTCGGGAGGAACAGGCCCTTGGGAAACCCCGGGGAAGGGTGTCCTGCCCTTCTCTGGACCCAGACGGAAGAACCCTGGAGTCCGGAGGTGGTGAGGGAGTGTGCCGCCTCAGACGTATGGGAACCTGGGACAGCACCGTCGCCGGAAGGGGGCTCTCGACCTCTTTGGTGAGCTGAACCTTGGCCTCAGCCCACCAGGAGGCCAGAGTCTCTGTAAGTCCACGCGGCGCGAGGCGGTGGAGGAGGAGGCAGGGATAAGGATACAGGTTATAACCGTATGGGTGTATCAAAAACCCGGCTGCGTGTAGCCCGGCGGGTATTGGCCTGAGTACTGCGGCGCCAGATACTGCGTTCCGGGTACAGCGTCGAATAAGGCGGAGGATACCCGGAGCCGAGGCTGCTGGAGCAGGCAGCCCAGCTGGAGCCCTCTTGAGGCGGGTCCATAGTGCACCTGGAGAGCCGGGAGGGGCCCGATGGGAGCAGAATGTCTCCTGGAGTCAGTAAGGCCGATGGCAGAGGCCCTGGCGCCGGAGGTACCGACGGAGCCGGCGTCCGGGGAGCCGACATCAGGTCCGGCACTCCAGGTGGAGGAAGGACTGACTAAGCAAGATCCCCAGCAGCCGGGATAGAGGAAAAGTCCCTGGGGTCGGGTTGTGGAGACTCTGGTTCACCAGACGGCAGCGAAGGCTGCGGGGAATCGGGTACAACGGACATTGGGGCGTCCGTTGTCGGTTCCTTCGCCAGCCGGACGTCGGACGAGCTGACGTGAGGCTTAGTGGCGAGCTCTCGGCGGACGCTGGAGGAGCCGACATCCGACTTACGAGAGCCGTCACCGGAGGCAGGCCGAGTAGAGTGATCGGCCTGGTCCAGTGGAGAGGAGGCCGTGCGTCGCCCCGGAGGGTCGGACATCTTACCAGCCCTCTCCGGGCGGACGTCAGAGGAGCTGACGCCCGGCTTACCGGAGTCGCCCACAGTGGTAGGGCCTGCGGCCGAACAAAGAGTGGAGGCTTCCAACTGCCCGGAGGCACCCACAAGGCCCAAGCACGAGCCAGACGGGTGGGCCGACACCCCCTTGGAAACCTCCAAGGCGGCCGTCGAGGAGCGATCCCCCAGAGGGGATGTTATCTGCATCCCAGCAACTCCCGAGGGAGATGCGGTGGAGGGGCCCTTGTCCCGGTGCCTCTCCTTCTCCTTCTTCTTCCGATGGCTATCAGGGGAAGTGGACACCTGCCTCAGTTTTTTGAGCTCCTTCTCCATAGAACTAATTTTCTTCTTTAGAATATGGGCTTCCAGGGATTGCTGCTGCCTTTTCCGGGTAGCCGCGTTAAAACTGAGGCAGTGCTGGCACTTCCGACCGGCTGATCAGGGCCTAGACAGAACAGGCACAGGGTGGCCATCCTTGTCTCGCGACAGTTAGGCGCCGCCACCAATTGCACTTATTCTTGTGCTCAGAGGGTGTAGGGGACGACATACACCAACGCTAGTACTGACGTTAGTCGAAAAAAAGATTTTTCGGTAAAAAAACGACGAAGGTAGGGCTGACGAAGCACGAACTTTTCCGCGAGGTGCTGCATGAGCTAACGGCGGGAAAGAACTGGAAGGCGGGTGTCTGGGACCGCCCCTTTATACCGACGTCTCCTGATGCTGGTCACCTGACATGGGGGCAGTCCCTCGCCAGGGACTGCTAGCTAGAAATTTTTCCGTGGGGTCCTGCCACCTGCCGGCGTCAGTCCTATATGTAATTATCTACTGCAAGGGCCCTCTCGAAGTAAGATCTTCATTGTCAGTGAAGCAGGATCCACATGGAAGATTTTCCAGCAGGACAACTGGGGCTTCCCATGCCGACGTTGCCTGCCGACATCAACCCTATAAAGGCGTGAGCGGCCCTGCTCCCTCCTCAGTCCTTTCCCCCAGAGACTAAGGGAGCAAACCCATGCCATCGGGGACAGAGGAGGGAGAGAGAGAGAGAGAGAGAGATGCCCAGGCCTGAAAAAAAGGCTGGATACACCAGATAACCAGTCTGAGACAAGAACTTCAAGTAGGGGGATGGCGGGAGGGAAGGTTGACCTGATGACTGAGATCCCCTTGAAGACCTACTGTTAAGGTAAGTTCTTATGTAACTGCTCTATCTTCTTCGGGGGTGTCTCAGTCATCAGGTCACACCGTAAGGAGAAGCCCCAGCAGTTACACGTGCAGCAGAACAGTCTGGGTGGTGGGCAAGTCAAGGCCTAAGACATAAGTCCCTAAAGAACTGAGAGGTCAAAACCTGCTCGGGCTCTAGAAGCAATGTCCAAACTGTAAATACTTGGTAAAGGTATGGACAGTACTCCAGGTGGCAGCAGCGCAAATGGCAGCAACTGAGGCCCCCTTGAAACAGGCCACTGAGGTAGCCATGCCCCTTGTGGAGTAGACTGCCCCCAGCAATTCCTTGCCATGCTTGTTGCAGCAAAACACAATACAATGGGCCAACCATTTGGACAAATACAGTTTGGAAACTTGAATGCCCTCTTCCTGGGGCAAAAGAAACAAACAGCTGCTCTGACTTTCTGAAGCCCTTAGTTCGGAGCAGATATTTCAGAACTTTGCACACATCTAAAGTATGGAGCAGTGCTTCCCCAGGATTGGCATGCTCTGGAAAAGACACATGGAGGTGGATGGATTGGTTCAGAATAAACTCAGACAGTACCTTAGGAAGAAACTTAGGCTTCGTGTGCAAAGACACCGTCTTTGTGAAAAAATTAAATAAGGTTCCTCATACCAGAGCCTGAAGCTCAGAAATTCTTTGAGCAGAAGTAATGGCAACCAAAAATAATGCTTTCCAAGACAGAAAGCGTAGCCCGAAAGATGTGGCTGGCTCAAAAGGAGACAGGGTAAACTTCTCCAAAACAAAATTTAAATCCTAAACTGAGACAGGAAAACAGATTGGAGGTTTCAGATGCAGGATGCCCCTAAGAGAGGTACAGGACACATCCAGCTGAGCCACGGTGCGACCGTTCACTGGCTTGTGAAAAACAGAGATAGCCAAAAGATGCACCTTGAAGGAGGAATACTAGAGTACTGAGTCCGATAGGGAGATCAGGTAATCCAGAATCTGGCTTACCGGACTGGTAAAGGGGTTCAGATGGCATTTAGCAGCCCAGGTGGCAAACCTCTTCCACTTCATGGCGTATGTGGCCCTAGTGTACGGTTTTGGGCTGCCACTAGGAGTCCCACCACCTTCAGAGAGACTTCAAGCCGAGCAATGGCTATATCCTCAGGAGCCAAGCATGCAGACAAAGGGACCTCAAGTTCAGATGGACCAGGGTCCCCTGAGCCTGCGTTAGCAGATCCGGGCAGAGGCACCGGAGGTTCCACTGCCAACTGTTGTAGTAATGGAAACCACATCTGCTGTGGCCAGTATGGCGTGACTAACATCATGCTGGCCCCCTCCATCTGAAGCTTGATTAGCACCCTCTGAATCAGAGGAAATGGAGGGAAGGCGTAAAGACCTCCCACTCCAGGAGAGAGACAATGCTTCTCACCAAAAAACTCCAGGCCCTGGATCTAGTGAGCAAAAAATGAGAATTACGTACCTACCTTAATTCTTGATCTTCTTGGACGAAGTCTCCACCACTCATTCACACTAATGGGACTATGCTGGAGGTGCTAGGACCCAGTGGGAGCCAAAATTCTTCAGGAGGGCCAGCGCAAAGGGAGGACAGTGAGGACGCAGCGCCGTGATCCTGGCTCATGTTGTATAGGCTACCTTGGAGTCGACCCTCCAATTGCCTCAGTACCTTTTTTACCGAGGATGTACAGTGTAAACTAACTTAATGAAACTAACCTATGTCAGACAAGCCCGAATGACCCATATAAGAAGGGTCAATATAAGAGAGTCTTCATAGCCCAACCAACGAGGGAGTGAAGACCAAGCACAGATAAGTGAGCTCAGGGGATGGAGGGTGGGCACGTGAATGAGTGGTGGAGACTTCATCCAAGAAGATCAAGAATTACAGTAGGTACACAATTTTCATATCTATCTGGACATAAAGTCCCCACCACTCATTCACACTAATGGGAGAGCACCAAGCTGAAATAATCCCCTGAGAAGGACGGCAGGAGAGAGGAGCTCACTTAGGACAGGAGTCCATTAAGGGTTGTCTTGCCAAAGGATTGATGCTGTCTGGCATGGACATCCAAAGCATAGTGTTTCACAAAAGTGTGCACGGAGCTCCAAGTAGCTGCACTGCAGATGTCTGCAATGGGCACGTTCCATATTTCTGCCAGAGATGCCGCAACTGCCCTGGCAGAATGAGTGTATACTCTGCCTTCCAATTTAACCTGCGCCATGGAGTAGCACTGGCAAAGACATGCCGCTAGCCATGCCGAAATATATCTGATTGCAACAAGCTGACCCAGCTGGGCCAAACCCAAAGAGGCAAACAGTTGCTTAGATTTGAGTATCTCTTTGGTTCTGTTCAAGTAGAACCGCAAAACCCTTTTAACGTCCAGAGAATGCAGGGTACGCTTCCCCTTATTCTGGAAGTTCGAGAAGCAGGTCGGAAGACCCAAGGGATAGTTCAGATGGAATTCTGAGACTACTTTAGGGAGAAATTCAGGGTGAGCTCGAAGAACCACCTTGTCTTTGTGAAAGTTGTCCAAGCTGGGTGTCTTCTATAGACAAAGGAAATATCTCACCCCTGAGGCCCCCCGCCTCTCAGTCTCCAGCTCCATCCTATCAACCACTGCTTATGGCCTGGTGGTCTACGGAGTGTCAACTGATACAGCACTAAAGAGGGTCCATATTGCTCTCAGTAAAGCCTGCAGGCTCACCTTGGCTGCGGATTGTCATATGCACACTTGCTCTCTGTATGAACGGACTAACTGGCTGCCTCTAATGAAGAGGATCAAGTTCCAAACCTGCCTCCTGGATAAGAAGGCATTATTGGGCAAATCGTCTCCCGTGTATCCAACATCCTCTCACCAACTGCTACCCTCTATGACACCAGAGGTAGGATGAGGGGGCCCTATCAACACCTTTCCGTCGTACCGTGCTAGGACAATGCACCTTCGCCTATAGGACCCCCCAGTGGCTTAACAAAAATCCCTGTGCCCACTCAAATCTCCAAATGCCTATCACACTTCAAAACTGGATTAAGGCAACACCTTAAATCAACCACAGAGTGCGGCTGCCTCTGAAGGCTAGTCACTCCCCCTCCTTAGCCACCCAAGTTGTTGATATGGTAGCCCTGCTGCACCCCGCTCCTCTGTACAGCTAGTGTCTGCTCTCTGTAGTAGCCACTCTTCCTCTCCTTTGGTACTCTCCCCCTTCATTAACCTACAACTTGTCCCCTGAACTGACACTAGGCATCCACTCTGTTCCTCCCCTTGGTCCCTCCTGTCCCCCCCACCTCTTCTGACATACCTAGGGCCAACCCCTCCCCCATGTAGCTTTCAGCATGCCGCCCCTGCTGTTCCCCCTGAGTACCTCCCTTCATCATAACTCCATCTCCGCACCACTTCCCTCCCCATTTCCCCTGTATGACCATTTAGTCAAGCACTTTTCCTCTCTGGTGCCACCTTCCCCTTATCCCCTCCTCCCTGGCACCCCCCCCCCAACCACTATTTTGCCCTCCTATTTTTGACAAAGCCCCAACGCGAGGCTGCTTACCCTTCCTAAGTCTCCCATCAACTCGAAAGGGGGTCCTCCCCTGCTTTCCCCATGTAGCTCACCACTGCTTTTCTATATCCTTTACGGACGCTGTACTAATTCCATGGTACTAGTGATTACACTGTAATATTGTAGCCTATGTATGTTCTATACCTGCTTGATGTAATATGTCTATTGTCTGTCAACCTGATGTGGAACCTTTGTAAAAGAGCTTGTGCTCAAAGGTCTTTTCCGAATCCTTAAATAAAAAAATTAATAAATACAGCATAGAGGGGATCTGTGACCAATGCATGTATTTCAGACACACTGCGAGCGAAGGTAATGGCTACCAGGAAGGCAGTCTTCCAGGTCAGGAACTTTAGCTCACAAGTTGCTAGGGGCTCAAAAGGTTTATGGGTGAGCATGTCTAGTACAAGGCTGATGCCGCATGTGGCTACCGGTCTTCTGACTGGCGGCCTAGTGTGAAGTATACCCTTAGGGAACCTCTTAACCTCAGGTAACTGAGCCAGAGACATGGAGTGTACAGGCTCATGGTACGCTGAAATCGCGCAAAGGTGAACCTTCACGGTCGAGTATTGCAGTTCTGTATTAGGTCTAGAAGATACTCCAGGACTTTGTAAGGTGGGTAAGAGAAGGGGTCCAGGAGGACTTTGTACACCAAATGGAGAACCGCTTCCACTTTGCTGTATAAGTTTTCATAGTAGCCAGCTTGCATACCGTTAGGAGAATGTCTGAGACCCTACGTGAAACGTCAAACTTACCAACTTCTATCTCCTCAGGAGCCAAGCGTGGAGGTGAAGGGATCTCAGGCTGGGATGGACCACTGGGCCCTGGGTCAGCAGGTCTGTTTGAGGTGGAAGCTGTCTCAGTGAAGTTTCTGGTAATTGGCTGATTAATGGAAACCAAATCTGTCAAGGCCAGAATGGGGCGATGAGGATCATTCTGCCCCCTTGAGCCTCCAGCTTGAGCAGTACCCTCTGAACGCAGGCCCAAAACCAGCAGGTGGGACAACCACCGAACCCACTGCTCCACAAGAGCTGCCCAATGATGACACTGCTCACTGGAGGATCCCCACCGGGGGCGGGAGGGACTCCGGTGTCGAGGATGCAAGTCACCAGGAACAGAGGCCATAGGAGACCCCGGAGGAGTCGGAGTCGAACCCCTGCCCCTCGCCACCAACTATAGACGCGGAGACATATCAGAGGGTGACCTCGAGTGGTACCATTTCTTCTTCGACCGGGAGGATGAAGAAGAACTCTAGGTTGAGCGGTGCAGAGTCCTCAATGACGATCGAGAATGGGACCGCTTCTTTTTTGTGCTTTCGGGAGGACCGCCCATCCCTCCCCCCGAGCACTGGACTGCCCATAGTCAGACCCTCCCTCCGTAGAGGGCAGTGGACCAGACCCAGCCCTGCTGAAAACACAGCTTTCATGCAAAGTCTCCCTACTGTCTGTCGAAGGAGGGCTGAAGACTTCTTCCTTGACAAAAAAATTTACTTTCTCTCTTTTTTTTTTTTTTTTTTACTGAATTTACTAAAATAAATAAAACCTAACAAATACTTAAATGACTATAGCTGCTGTTGTATAGACATGAAGATTTGACTCCGGGCGAGCAACGTTGTCACTGAAGTGCACTCGACGGCGGGAAAAAACGAACCGAGGCGGCTGGAGGGTCGACGCCGAGGTAGCCTATACGGTGCAAGCCAGGCTCGCAGGGATGCTTCCTCATTGTCCTACCAAGGCACCAGACCTCCTGAAGATTTTTGGTTCTGCTGCGTCCTAGCGCCTCCAGTGTAGTCCCATTAGTGTGAATGAGTGGTGGAGACTTTATGTCCAGGAAGATCTGGGCAGTTTTGCGTTGAGTGCGTATGCAAAAATGTCCAACTCTGGACAACCCCATCTGTTGAACAGATCATCTGCGACGGATGACAGAAGTTCCCATTCATGCATACTAGACTGAGTCCAGCTGAGGATGTCTGCCAGGGTGTTGAGAACGCCTGGGATGGCTGGCCTCCCAGCGCAGAGGCAGGGCGCCTGTCTGCGACGCTGATGGCCCAGGTTCGGAAATGGACTCGGGACGTCAGAGGGCTGGCCGGGGGAGAAAGACTGAGTGTCCTGGAGACTGCTCTCCTTCTCAGGGGTGGAGTATAGTGTTCGGCACATCATGGACCTCTGGTGGAGGCTGGGGGGATCCATTGTGCCAGCGCCATCACCTGAGGGGGGCCGGGTGAACGCGGATCATCACTGCATGTCGCCACCCCCAGGTACTGCTGCCAGTCACAAAAAATTCTGGCCCCCGAGCACGATGCCCTGTTCCGCTGCCCTCCCCATTGCCAACAGTGTCCGCCGGGGGGAGGGAGCTCTGCTCCCGTGGCCTCATCCTGGGGTATGCCAGGCCACGTTACAAAGGACCATGTGGAGGAGGCGCATGCCCAGCCTGGGCATTGGGAGGGGGGTGGCGCGTGGGCAGGGCTGAGCTTCCTTGGGGGGGGGGGCAACAAAAAATTCAAAAAACAAATGCCTGGGACATGGACTGCAGAGAGGTCAAGGCCTTGGTCCAGTGCCCACTACCAGACTCTTATGGCTTCCTGGCACAGGGGATACAAATGTGTGCCCTCCTGCTTGTTGACGTAGTAGAAACACTGAGATTGTCTGACTTGATGAACAACTGGCCCAGAAGGAGAAGATCCTGAAAAGCTTGCATGGCATACAGGACCGCCCGCATCTCTAAGACTTTTATATGGAGACGTCTCCAGCGGAGACCAGGTCCTGACTCTGAAAGGGACCCAGGTGCACACTCCCAGCCGAAGGCATCCATAGTGAGAATCTGCTGGGGAGAGGAGATCAGGAATGGGACCCCCCTTAAGAGGTGTTGGGGCTGCATCCACCACTCCAGCACCTTGCAGATAGGTGATGAAACCAGCACTCGCTGCTCCAGGTCCTCCGTGCACTGGTCTCACTGCACCTGGAGAGTCCACTGGAGCACCCGCATGGTACAGTCTCGCCAAGGGGACCATGGCAATGGCCGCAGCCATGAGACCTAATAGCCTCAAATATACTCTCGCAGAAACATAATGGCTCTGGGCTACCTCCTGAGCCTGGGAAATGAGGCACTCCACTCTGTATTGAGGAAGAAAGGACCTGCCCTGCGATGAGTCCAGGACTGCCCCGATATACTGTAGCCTCTGGGATGGAACCAAGACACACTTGGGCAGGCTGACGGTGATACCCAGGGAGTGATACAGCTGGAAGGTCCTCTCCAGCATACTAAGGTGTTAGTCTCGGGATGGAGCTTTGAGAAGCTAGTCGTCCAGGTAGGGGGAAGACGTACAGGGCCTCCTGCCGAAGGGCAGCAGCTACTGCTGCTAAGCATTTTGCAAAGACCCGCAGCGCAGAGGATAAGAAAAAATTACTCACCATAGTAATGTTGTTTCTTCTAATGGAGTCTTGCTGTATTCTGACTATATGCAGTTAGCCCCAGCACTTGAACTGCCCTGGAGAGGAAAGGGCTAACTCTATGCAGCAGCAGCATAGAACGTTGAGTTCGAGCTCGGTTTTCAAACCTCTGTCTCTGGTACATCTCAGTATAACCGTCAGATTCTTACGAGCAAACTAAGTTATGGAAATTGTTTGATTTTAGGCCAAAAGGCAACAAAACTTGGGTTCCCAGACTCAAGTCGATAACCCAAGAGAAAAACACAGAGTAGATAGTAAATATATATCTATAACAAACAATATCAGCAAGAACCACCTCACCCTGAAGAGGGAGGGGATGCAAGGTACACCCAAAGGTGCAACACTGCACCTTCCAGCCCACCTCCCAAAAACCAGGTTCTGAGAGGGGAGGCAGGGAGGTAGGTCAGAATACAGCAAGACTCCATTAGAAGAAACATCATTACTATGGTGACTACTTTTTTCTTCAAACAACGTGAAATCTTGCTGTATTCTGACTATATGCAGACTACCAAGCAGTTCCCCCCCAGGAGGAGGGGATACAGAACTTTACTTTGGGAACAAACTCTGCAACACTGTTGTACCAAAACTAGCATCACTCCTAGTCTGGATATCCAGAGAGTAATGCTTGGTGAATGTATGGACTGTTTTCCAGGTGGCTGCCTTACAAATTTCTACCAAAGGGGATATCCCTAGCAGCAGAGCCAGGGATGCAGCTGTACCTCTAGTTGAGTGGGCCCTCAGGCCTGAAGGAGGTTCTTTGCCAAATTTGGCATAGCAAAATTGGATACAAGAGACAATCCACCTGGCAATAGTTCTTTTAATAACAAGTTCACCTTTTCCCACTTCCCCATAAGTGAGAAACAGCTGAAGACAGTCATAACTATGTGCCTTAGTGTGCTCTATGTAGTAGCCAAGTGCCCTTTTAACGTCCAGAATGTGTAATCTTCTCTCCCCTGAAGAAGAATGGTCAGTGAAAAACACAGGTAAAGACATAGATTGGTTCAGATGAAAGTCTGATACCACTTGAGGTAGAAACTTTTGATTCGCCCTGAGGACCACATTATCTCTGTGGAAGGAAATAAAGTCAGGTTCAACTGACAGGGCCTGTAATTCACTAATCCTCCTCGAAGAAGTGATAGCTACCAGGAACACAGTTTTCCAGGTCAAGTACTTAAGCTCAGCTGAAGCTAAGGGCTCAAAGGGTGGCAGCATAAGTTGTGCAATGCAGACATAAAGGTCCCAAGCTGGAGTAGGCTCTCTAAAAGGAGGGTTAATGTGAACCAGACCTTTGAAGAATTTACTGAAGACAGTATGTGATGCCAGGGAAGAGCCCTTCCCTGCAGAAAGAAAGGTAGACACAGCTGCTAGGTGAGCCTTCAAGGTTGCAGGCCCAAGGCCTAGGCCATTAAGATGAACCAGATAATCTAAGGCTGTGGCAATGCCTGCGGCATCTGGCTGCATGTCTTTCTGGGAACACCAAATGCTGAATCTTTTCCATTTGGAATTATAAGTTTTTCTGGTAAAAGGTTTCCTAGAGACCTTCAAAATATCCATGACTCCTTGAGAAAGATGCAGGCCTGCATATTCTAATTCTTCAAGAACCAGGCTTTGAGATTGAGAGACTGGAGATAGGGGTATCAAATCTTCCCCGAGAGGAGGTTAAAAGGTTGTCTCTCCTGGGAAGAGACAGGAGAAGTGACACTGCAAAAGAAAACAGCAGAGGATACTAAGGTTGTCTGGCCCAGTCTGGAGCCACTAGTATCACTGTGCAGGGTTGGGACCTGATCTTGACCAGAACTCTGAACAACAGAGGGAAGGGAAGAAAGGCATAGAGAAACCTGCCCTTCCAATCCAAAAGAAGAGCATCCAGAGGAACAGTGCCTAGGACTGAAGGTCTGCAGCAGAACAAGGGAAGTTGATGATTGTCTGGGGCTGCAAAGAGATCCATCTCTGGCGTGCCCCATCTGGCGAAGATTACCTTTAAGATGTGCGGGTCCAGGGTCCATTCGTGATGGCCCTGGGAAATTCTGCTCAAGGCATCTGCTGGCACACTGTCCTTCTCTGGAAGATGAACTGCTGTCAGGGAAGTCTGAAGAGAGCAGGCTAGAGACCAGAGTTTCATGGCCTCTGTGCACAAGGCCATGGACCGAGTGCCTCCTTGCTTATGTACCACACTGTGGTGGTGGTGGTCTGTCCTGACCTGCACCACTTTGCCTTTGACTAACTCTGAGAATGCCTGAAGGGTTAGGAACACTGCCCTGAGTTCCAAAAGACAGATATGAAGAAGAGATTCCTGTTGTGACCAAACTCCCTGAGCCGTGAAGGCTCCTAGATGGGCTCCCCAACCTAGGAGAGAAGCATCTGTGGTTAAAACCACTGAGGGGGCTTGACTGAGGAAAAGGACACCTTGTCTGAGATTGTCCTGATCCAGCCACCACTGGGGAGCTTGGACCAGAGTCTGAGTCACTGGGATCAGTTTGGTTAGAGTTTCTTTTTTCTGAGACCAAAACGACCTTAGGTGGAACTGAATGTCCCTCATCTGAAATCTGGCTCCCTGTACCACTGCAGTCGAGGCTGCCATGTGGCCTAGGAGCTGGAGAAAGTGTCTGGCTGGACGAGAGACCATAGGCCGAAAGGAAGAAGCCAGATCTGTAAGGGCCTTTACCCTTGCTAGTGGGAGGAAGGATTTTGCCTGGACAGTATTTAACTCTACACCTATGAAAGTAAGAAGTTGTACTGGTTCGAGAACCGACTTGGGAAGATCAAGAAGGAATCCCAGGGAACTGAGCAGATTCTGGGAGACTTCCAGAGCTGACTTGACCTGGTCTGAAGACTGGCCTACAATGAGCCAGTTGTCCAGATAAGGGAACACTAAGATACCCTGCCTTCTGAGGAAGTCTACTACCACTGCAAGGCACTTTGTGAACACCCTGGGGCTGATGTTAGGCCAAAGCTCATGGCTCTGAACTGGTAATGACCTGAGAGCAACTCAAACCTGAGGTACCTTCTGTGGGAGCACCTGATAGGGATATGGAAATAGGCATCCTTGAGGTCCAGGGAAGCTAACCAATCCCCTGGCCTCAGAGAGGGAAGGATTATTCCCAGAGTCACCATTTTGAATTTTGGCTTTGTGATATGTTTGTTCAGATATCTCAAGTCTAGGATGGGCCACCGCTCCCGTCTTTTTTGGGGTAAGGAAGTATCTTGAATACAACACCTTGCCCCTGTGCTGTGGCGGAACTTTTTCAACAGCTTTTAGCGCTAGCAGGAATGAAACCTCTGCCTCTAGGGCAATGGCTTCTGAAGTTGTTGCAGGTGGAAAAGACTTGACTCTCATTTTGGGAAACCTTTTGAAATTGAGAGCCAGCTCATGGCTTACTACCTCCAGGACCCACTTGTCTGAGGTAACAGCCTTCTAGGCCTGGAAGTAGTAAGCCAGCCTGCCCCCTACTGGAATAGGGGAGGCGACCCAAGCTGACACATCAGGGTGCCTGTTTGGCACAAGCCTTAGACTGAGAGGAGGATGCAGCCCTGCTCATCCCCCTCCTACCTCTCCCTTGAAAGAACCCCCTCTGTGGGAAAGAGGAGGAAACCTGGGCTTGGTAAAAAAAAAATCTGTGAAAAGGCCTGTCCCTGTCCCTAGACTGCTGCCTTTGAGGAGTGTCTTGCCTTTCCTTGGCCTGTGCACTCCTATAGGTGATCCTATATTCGTTCATTTTCTTCATGTAAGCCTCTGTCTACTCCCTAAACAGAGAATTACCAACCACAGGGAAATCCATGGCCTTAGCCTGGGTATCCTGAGAAAGGCTAGTACATCTGAGCCAAGCAAATCTCCTGAGAGACACAGATGTAGTCATGACTCTAGATGCCACAGCAGCATGAAATTGCACTTTTGATGCCTCAATTCCATCAGCAGCCACCTCCTCCAGCTCTTTGGCTAGCTGGGGGGGAAGCCTTTTTGGCCAGTTTCAAGACAGTGTCCCACCTGGACTTCTGGTATCTGGCTGTACAGGCCATATAAGTTGCTTGCCTGAGTCCCAAAGAGGATGCCAAGTATTGTTTTTTGCCATGGCATCCACCTTCCTGGAATCTTTATCTGGGGGTGCAAAGCCAAAGGAATATTAGCCCTGTCACAGGTTGCAGCCTGCACAACCCCAACATGGCTGCAAAGGTTGTATAAAAATTCCATACCTGAGCTTGATAGCATGATCTGCCTGTTCATCTGTCATTTTTATGAGACAGACTGCTGTTGGAAAGTGTGACTGCTGTTAATACTGACCTCCAAATAATTCTAACATCTTCTGGAAGTGTGCACAGGGTGAGAGACTGTTGCAACTAACTGTTTGGAAGCACCTGAAATGGCTGTCTTCACGAAGGAAGGACTAGGGAGTGTGCTGTGAGGTCATTGGTGGAGGAGGGGTTATTGCTTTAAAAGATGCGCTGCTACTTAGCCCAGCAGCGTTGTGAGTAGGCGCGAGAGTCCGTATAAAATCTGTGAAGTTTAGACATCAAGTAACTGTTTTACAGCATACTTCCTTGTAATTGTATTATTATAAAGTTTTAGCAGTCAGTGGGAAATTATATAAAAGGTGCTTATTAATTAGAGGAATACTCTTTTAGCAGATATGGGGTTAATGTTTTTATTGTGTTTTGTTTGTATTTTCCAACAATTGTTAGTTGTTGAATTAAGCTGTATAGTTAATAATGAGGGCACTTTAGAGCTTTGGACTTTAGTTGTTCATGGTGGTACTACTAATGGGCAATTATGTCCAGAACATAATTTGCTTCTCATATATAATGGCAAAATGTCCTATGAAATAGGAAGTTACTATATGGCTACTAAGTTGAAGAAAATGTGTTGGCTACAGACCTGTTATAATGTGGGGAAGAAATATATTGTTAATAATGGTGGTAAACAGAAATTCCTTTTTGGAAAATATGAGAATAAAGGTTTAGGGGTTAAATGGTTATCATTGATGTTATTAATGTTATCAGGAACAGTTCACCCCAATCCTGGGCCAATTAATCATATAGATAAGGGTGTTAATTCCTTTTTGAAAATAGGACATTTAAATATTCAGAGTTTATTACCTAAAAAAGATTTGTTAGAAGGATGGTTGGTTGAAAATTCTTTTTATATTTTGGCATTGACAGAGACCTGGTTATCTGATAGAATAACTGACGATGAAGTTAGGATTGAGGGGTATTCGGTATACAGAAAGGATAGAAAAGGGAAAAGGGGGTGGTTGTTTATTTTATGTTAAGAGTAACTTATCAGCTAATATAAATAATGTTGGACAGGACAGTTGTTATTATGAGTCTCTGGTAGTTGACTTGGTTTTAGGTGGAAATAAAGTGCTCACCTTAATTGATGTGTATGTACCTCCTTTGAATATTAGTATGGGAATTGAAGCCTTTTTTCACGAGTTATCCTTCCCTTCCTCTAGAGAATTGTTAATTTTGGGTGACTTCAATTTAGATTGGTCATCTAATCAAGCAATTGATGTTAGGAATTTAGTTTTAGGATTGGGAATGTTTCAGTTAGTGACTGATTCCACTAGATATAATTATCGAACTGGGTATGAGTCACTAATTGATTGGATTATTACTAATTGTCCGGACCATGTAATTAAGTCGGGTGTTTATCCAGATTGTCTTAGTGACCATTGTGCAATTTATTGTGAATGGTCTGTGAAATACTTTAAGGAACCGCATAGAACCTTTCAGTATCGGAAAGTTTCGGACCTTAATTTACAGTCTTTTGCAGATGAAGTTCAGTTAATTGATTGGTCTTTCCTAGATGTTATTGATGATATTGATGATGCCTTTCATAAGTTTTGTAGTTATTTTGTTGGTATCTGTGATAAGTTATTGCCGTTTAAGACTGTTAAATTAAAATCAGAGGAGAAAATATGGTTCAATTACGACCTAAGGAAAATTATAAGGAATAGAAATAAGGTTTGGAATAAGTTTAGGAAGCATAAGACAATTGGTTTGCAGCATGAATATAAGAGACTATGTAATTTATGTAAAGCAAAGGTAAGGAAAGCGAAAAGGGATTATTTGGTAAATAAATTGGGTAAGGGGTTGTGTGACACTAAGGCCCTTTGGAAAGTTTTGAATGATTTAATGGGAAAGAGTAAGGGTTTGGATAATATTTCTCTGCAATTAGATGGACAATTGGTTAGTGATCCAATTAAAGTAGTTAATGGATTTAATGCTCATTTTACTAATTTAGAAAGGTTTAATATTCAAGGACGTGTTACAAGTTTAGAATTAAAGGAGCTATTAGAAGAAAATGATGTGGATGGGGGTGTGTGTCTAAATTTCACTTTCAGGAGCTTACTGAGAATGAGGTTTTGATGTATATTTTGAAGACTGATCCTAGGCCATATTTGGGGGCTGATGGAATAGACTATAGAATTTTTAAAAAAGTTGGGTCAATAATTGTTCCAATGTTGACAAAAGTTTTTAATTTTTCCCTTATTAATAATGTATATCCGCTAAAGTGGAAATGTGGTGTTGTAAGGCCAATTTATAAAACCGGAAGTAAAGTTAATGTTAATAATTACAGACCCATAACATTATTGGCTCCTCTATCCAAATTATTAGAGAGTATTGTTTCTGATCAGGTTAAAGTTTATTTGGATCAAAATTTTCTCTGGTCGTCTTCTCAGCATGAATTTCGGCAGGGATTTAGTACAGAAATTGCCTTGGTGAGGTTCACGGGACAGGTGTATAAGGCCCTAGATGAGGGTAAAATAGTAGCTGCTGGCTTTGTGGACCTCACCAAGGCGTTTGATTTGGTAGACCATAGGAAGTTGTTAATGAGTTTGTTGGAGGTTAATTTTTCAAAGGAAGTGATATTATGGATTAATGATTATTTAACTGGTAGGGTGCAGAAAACTATGATGAATGGTGTATTGTCTGATGAGGCATTTGATGTGTGGTGTTCCCCAAGGGTCTGTATTAGGTCCTTTGTTGTTTACTTTACTTTTAAACTCTCTGCCCAAAATATGTAAAGGATCAGAGCTTATTTTGTTTGCAGATGATGCAGTTTTATTATGCATTGGTAATACTTTACAGGTTGTACAGCAACAGTTACAGGATGATTTTAGTTTAATGCATGGTTGGTTAATAGAGCAAAATTTAGTGTTAAATCATGTAAAAACAAAATGTATGGTATTCAAAAATATAAGATCTAATATGAATTTTGAGCTAACTTTAAAAGATAACTATGGAAATAACATAGAAAGGGTTTCTGAAATCTGTTACCTGGGCCTGGTCATTGATTGTAATTTATCATTTGAAATATATATTCAGAAGTTAATAGGTAAGTTGCATCAAAGATTAGGAATGCTTTATCGATTGAAAAAGTATTTAACAGATGAGGTTAGAATAATTTTGGTTAATAGTTTATTGTTTTCAGTTATTGATTATGGTTTAATTATATATTTTTTTACATTAGCTAGAATGCGTATTAAGTTGACATCCACTTATAATATTATTAGATTTGCTACAGGACAGAAGAAAAGAACTCATCATTGTTTACTTTATAGTTCTATGGGGTGTTTGTCATTAGTCGATAGGTTTAGATTACGTGTTTTAGTATTTCTTCAAAAAATTAAATTAGAAATTTTTTCTGGTGTTATTTGTGATATGTTTCCTAAATTGATTAATGGTGTAGAACCAGGTCAGAGTTAACTTTAACTTTAATTTTGGATTCCCTATTATAAAAGTGTGTTTGCTCAGAATTCCTACAATTTTATGCAGTGAAATTATATAATGAATTACCTCTTATATTATGCAATGTGTTACAATTTTGTCATTTAAGAGGGTTTTAAAAAAATTTTTGGTCGCTGATTCAAAGTGTTGTTGTTTTAAATAATGTATTTTATTTGTATGTTCTGTTTATTGTTTATGTATGTTTTATGTTGTGACTCGGCATCAGTGAAAATGGGCATTTTGCTCACTGATTATACAGAATAAAAATAAAGAAACAAACAAACAAGCATGTACCTCCTGTCCAGTCTCCTATCCATAGGAGATAAGGAGTTAGGCATTTGTAAAATTTTTTGTCTGTTTCCCCCAAGATTTGTGAGGAGGGATAGACAGCCTCTTGGACTCTGGGACATCCATCATTTCAACAAAATCAGGCTCTTCTTCATCTTCAGCAGCTTCCACCATTGGGAGCTGAAGAGTTTCAGCCACTTTCTTTTGTAAAACAAAAAATGGGAAGGGGACTCAGAAAGCCTGGTTTTGGGGGGGGGGGGCGCGCATTGGTAGGCCTGTCTGAGGAGATGGCCGGCTCTATAAGCTCATCTAGGCCTCCAAAATCATTGTCCTCCTCAGGATAATCTTCGTCTCCCTCCCATTCCACTTCATAATATGCATCTAGATCATAATCCGATGGAGTCAGATCCGACCGAACTGACCGCCTAACCAGCGGTGTCGGTTCGGACGGAACCGGGCGATGCGACTGAACAATACTTATCGCTCTGGCTATTTCGTCGGCGGTTGGACTTTGTGGTACTGTATCCGAACTGGCAGATTTTCTTTTCCTTTTAGCCGGAACAAACCCTCAGAGTCAGATTCCCTTTTGCCCAAGGAGGTATTGCCCGGGTCAACAAGCACCCCCTCAGGTTCGACTGGAACCGAACCGGGCTGGCCATCCAGGTCAGCGGACTTCTCAGCCTCCTTTTCCTTCAGCCTACTCAATCTTTTATCCAGAGTGGCTTTGGGAAATTTTTTTACAAATTTGGCAGTCTGTTTTGAGGTGGTCAAACCTCAGACTATAAACACATATGAGGTGGGGATCAGCCTTAGCAAAAACCTCCCCACACTCAGCAAAGTGTTGAAACCCAGTGGGACCGTTTTTTTCCTTGGGTTTCTTAGACACAGCCTCACTAAACAAATTACCCTTTACAGCTTTTAAGCCAGGTAATACACCCCTATCGGTTACCAACCATGTTCAGTTTTTTGAAACTAATAAGAACCAGACATCATTACTATCCCAGAAACAATCAAGTAACACCAGATGTTTCAGTTCCCAACCGGACTGACCGATTGGAAACCGAAGAAAAACAATTTCCACACAATTTAAATCACTATCTCTCTACTTATACTACCTGTACCACAGACAGAGATTCGATACCGAAAAAATAAAGAAATCGGTTGATTAAACTGAATGATTTAAACCTCTGCCGAACCAAAGCGAAGGAGAAATCTCCGGAGCGACTTCATAGTTAGGCAGAGTAAAGAATCTGACGGTTATACTGAGATGTACCAGAGACAGTGGTTTGAAAACCAAGCTTGAGCTCAACGTTCTATGCTGCTGCACAGAGTTAACCCTTTCCTTTCTGGGGCAGTTCAAGTGCTGGGGCTAACTGCATATAGTCCGAATACAGCAAAACTTCATGTTGTTTGAAGCCAAAAGGCTAGGCTCTGAACTGTTAGTGTTCACCCTGAAAAAGAAACCGGAGAAACTGCCTGTGCGGAGGGCAACCCAAGACATGCAGGTAGGAGTCCTGCATATCAAGTTAGCACAGTCAGTTGCTCTGCCTGAGCAGGGACAGCAGACCTGGAAGAGTGATCACGCAGAACTTTTTGTACTGGATATAAAGGTTGAGGTCTTTGAGATCTAGGATAGGCCTCAGATCTCCAGCTCTTTTGGGAACCAGGAAGAACCTGGAGTAGAACCCCTGTTCTTCTGCTGCCTGGACACTGGCTCGATGGCTCTATTTTCCAGAAGTGACTGTACCGCCTCCCGAAGAACCACTGCATGGGTCGGAAGGGAGGTGGAGAGTAATGAAGGTGTCTCTGGGGGCTGTTCCACAAGCTCCAGAGTGTGACCCCTTTCTATAATCTGGAGGATCCAGGCATCCGAAGTAATGGTTCTCCATTGATTGAGATGGAGGGAGAACTGACCTCTGACCACCAACTCTTGGCCAGGGACTGGAAGAGGGGGATCTAGCAAGGAGTCAGGCAGAGGTGGTTGGCCATCGAGGTGGATTCGTCGCTTCTGGGCCATTTCGCGGAAGGGCCAGAGGAGGAGGGGTCAGGAAAGGCAGAGGTGGCCTTCCAATTGCCCTGGGGGTGGGAGCCTGCTCCGGCCTTATGGGAGACCTTACAAAAGGATAAGCGCTGTCTGCCCCTGGGCTGGGTATGGTAGAGAGAATGGACAGACAGCCCTAGCAGAGGCCTGTAAGCCATTAATGATGTCCTGGACATCTGGTCCGAAGTGCTTAGAGCCAGTAAAAGGGGCATGCAACACTTTCTGTTGGATTTCTGCTGTGAAGCCTGATACCCTCAAGTCAGGTGTGCCAGTGAAGGCAAATGCCTGTGGCAGCAGCTCTGGCACCAGTATCAGAAATATCGTACAAGGCCCAGAGGAGGTGTTTAATAATATCTTCGGTGGCCTGCAAGGACTTAAGAACTTTCTGTTTCTGGGGACCCTGTGGGAGGGCTTGGGCAGTTTCTTTGCCTTTCTTCCAGATGGTGTTTTGGTACTTGACCATATGGGACAAGTAATCAGCAATCTGAAACCCCAGGGTTGGCCCAGTGGTGCTGAGGGTTGAGGTGCTGGACGCCACACCTCGTGCCACGCCGGCAACCCAGGTTCAGGAACGGACTTGGGTCGATGGGGTTCGGCACGGGAGGCGGAGGTTTGAACATCTGGAGGACTGCTCTCCTCTCCCAGGGTGGGTGAAGGGATTCCTGGCGCAGTAGCGACCTCTGGTGGAGTCCGGGGGGGTGGCACTAGTGTCAGGACATAGAAGGCGTGGGACAATGGCAGGCTCCAGCGGTGTGAGGTGCCAAGGTATGGCCGCACAGGATGCCATTGCACGCCGGGTCCCAGGGGAAACCACTCTACAAAGAAATGGCCCTATCTCCTGTAGGCAAAGGTGGGTCTAGAGATGAAGCACCCACGCCCAGTGCTGGGTCCTCTTGCTGTCTCTCTGGTGCTCTGCTGAACCTGGATGCCCCACTAGATTTACAGATAGAGCGCCAGGTAGTGAAGATGTTCCCAACCCAGGGACTAAGAGCCGGAGGGTCGGGCACACTGGCTGAGGCAGAGGAAAGCTACACCAGAGCGGCGGTAGCGGACTTCACGGGCAGGAGAAAGTGTCATCGAACAACCGCACCGAAGAGAGTGTCCAGGTGATGGAGAGGTAAGAAGGATAAACAAAGTCAGGGAAAAAAAAAATCTGAAGCCCCAAGGCGGAGGAGGCATAAACCCTCTTACCCCAAAGGTCGAGTCGTCCAGATTCCATGTCAGGGGGTAGGGAACTAAGGTGCTTGGGCACCTTGGACCTGTTATAGAGCCACCCTGATGACCACTGAGTCTGCCTCTGGTTGGGCAGCATACTAAGGCAGGCCCTGAGGGGCATGATAGAGTTTATCTGCCTTACGAAGCATGGCAGGAACCATGTCTGAGGGGTGCCACGCCGCAATGGTGGCATTCCTCAGAGCTGGTAGGATAGGAGGAATGACCTTGGGGGGAGATTCTAGGATCTCCAAGAAGTCCACCAGATCCTTCCTGGTGGCATCCGCTTTCTCACTATGGAAGCCCATAGCTGTGGACAGCTGTTTCATAACATTGAAGATGGTGGAATCCTCAGGAGGGGATATGGGAGTATACCTGACAGAGTCCTCACTCACTGAAGAAGCAACAGACCAGGATAAGGTCAGGGTGGTACTCCTCTTCTACACTGACTGGTTCTAACTTGAGGTCCGCAGCGAGGGACTGATAGCATCTCGTACAGCACAACCCGCGAAGGCCAAAGCAGTGTCAATGACAATGGGGCGGCTGATGGCGGACGATGGCATGGGGGACCCAGGTCTGTAGGAGCCCAACTGATGCACTAGGGCTGTAATGATCTGGGTTAAAACAGAGTTGAAGTTGACAGCAGGAGAAAGAGGTATTGACGGCGGAGGAGTTGTCAGCGCAGGGTGCGATGAATCACCCGTCGTATCTTGAGAACCCAAGGGCCCTGACGTCTGAGGCCTGGTGAATCGTCAGGCCATGATGGAGGGGCAGAAGTTGATGACCCGAGGGTCGATAACCTGAGGATAGACGGCCAGCCTCCCTGAGAAGCGGGAGGAGGTGCTGTTGGGTAGGGGCCTGGGAGAAGCAGAGGCCTAGACAGCAGAGGAAATCAGTGTGGCCACAGCTGGGGTACCCCAAGATGAGGAAAGAAGAAGAAGAAGCCATCAGGAAGACCGCCTAGGGAGGCGGTCCCAATATCTGTCTTTTTATGACTCCCCGAGGACTTGTCTTGGGCCTTCAAGGCCCGGGAGCTCAATGAACCCACTGGCAACAGGGAAGAAGAGACCCTGGAGGACCCGCTGCCTAGAACTGGCTACCTGTTTTTCCATAAGAAATTTCTTTAAAGCCTTTTTGCACTGCCTGAGGGTTGTAAGGTTGAATTTGTGGCAGAGCGTGCAGTTGGAGACATCATGGCCTGGCCCCCAAAACCAGACACAGAGGTTATAGTTGTCTGAAGTGGCAATCTTCTTTCCACAGCGACGGAAGAGAGATGCAGAAGGAGTAACTCTTGACAGAAATGAGGAAAATTAATCTCTTGTGCAAAAGAGATTCAACAAACGAAAATAAAAGAAAAAAATGTAGGCAAAAATGGCGCAAACTGCGACAGAGCTTCCGCATAGAGCCATGCAATCAGAGTCGATGGCAGGAAAGATGGGACGTGGGAGTGGGGCCACTCACGCCTTTATTGGTTGATGACTTCGGCAGGCGATGTCGGCATGGGCAGCCCCAGTTGTACTACTGGAAAATCTTCTGTGTAGACCCTGCTTCATCGACAGTGAAGTTCTTACAGTGTGACCTGATGACTGAGACACCCCCTGAAGAAGATCTGTATAGGTGCAAGATGTAAAATACAGATCCAGAGATCCCTCATGCAACATGTTTCCATTATAGATAAATAATCCAAATGTTAATTTAATATCTGTATGTGAATGCTAGGTTAACATCTGTGAGAGAATGCTAGTTTAATATCTGTGTGCGAATGCTAGATTAATATCTGTGCGCGAATGCTAGGTTAATATCTATGTGCGAATGCTAAGTTAATATCTGTGTGCGAATGCTAGTTTAATATCTGTGTGCGAATGCTAGGTTAATATCTGTATAAGAATGCTAGGTTAATATCTGTATAAGAATGCTAGGTTAATATCTGTGTGTGAGTGCTAGTTTAATATCTGTGTGCGAATGCTAGATGAATATCTGTATGTGAATAATTTAATATCCTATATGAATACTAATTTAATATCTGTATGCAACTACTAGTTTAACATCTATCTGGATGCGAATGCTTCTTTAGTATCTGTATGTGAATGCGATATGAATATCGTATGCAAATGTAATATTTGCATGTGAATGCTAGATTAATATCTGTATGCTGATGCTAGTTTAATATTTATCTGTATGTGAATGCTAGTTTAATATTTATCTGTATGTGAATGCTAATTTAATATCCATCTGCATGTGAATGCTAGTTTCTATTTCTAGCCTACAGGCTCCTCACCTCCCTCGGTTACCATATAGTTGCACTGGACTATGAATGCATTGTATTATGTAAAAGACAAGGTCTCCCTGAGGCAGTTTACTACCAACTCATATCATGCATTGCTTTAGCTACCAATTGTATAGATAGGTCTTATCTGCTCATTAGGTAAATATGTCGATAGCTCTGCCCTGTTTTAGCTACCAAATGTATAGGCATTAACCAGTGCTCATTGTACTTATACTCTGTATGATTGCTCACCCACATTTATTCTATATATGTACTGTATGAATGTCGATGTTTTATTCTAACGTGGAGCCTCTGGAAAGGAGTCTATGACTCAAAGGGTTGTAATTCCAATTTCCTAAATAAATAAATCATATCTATCTCTATGTGAATGCTAGTTTAATATCTATCTGTATGCAAATACTAGCTTAATATCTGTATAGGTGCATAATGTAAAATACAAATTCAGAGATCCCTCGTGTAACATGTTTCCATACAGAGGAATAACCCTAAGCTTGAAGTACAGTAATTCTTGTAACAATTAATGTACCGAAAGCCACAAAAACGCTCTTAATTATTTTACTATTATCTTTTTCAATTTAGGGCTGTTTTAAAAAGGTTACTACATAAATAAGAAGTACTTTTTAATATTTAGCACAATTCAGGTTCATGGCACTGAGAACGTTGGGTTCCAGGAGGTCTGTAACTAAGTTACATGCAACCTGACCCAACACAGTAATAACCGAGTTAGTAGGTAATTTGATATCATTCATATCAGAAGCCACCTGGAACATAAAAAAAAAAAAGGTTTATTACTGCAGGTTCCAGTATTAATATAGAAAAAACCTGCAGATGAAACTGGACTTGCTAAAAACTTAAATGTCACCTTTAAGGTGATTATCTTGAGCCAGTTTCACTACTAACATGCATAGCAAGACTAAAATAAAACATGTATACCCAGCTAATTAATATAAATCCAAAATCAAATTAAGAAGTTAAAGAGCTAGTGGAACAAAAAATAGCAGACAGGAAATTGTGATTTATAATACGTTAATGGGACCTCTGATGGATGTCTCATACTATAAAAGACACCTCTTGTGAAGTTTGGGCAAACAAAACCACTCAGCTTCACGGTCCTCTCTCCCAAACCTCGTATGAGACACCCCTCGGAGGCCAATCAATTTATAATATTATGCTAGTTGTGGAACCACACTCTGCCTGGCAGCTGACATATCTAGTTCAATTCTTCCCACTACATCCTCAACACTGTGACCTTACTGACAGTGGTAACCAACCAGGTAGCTACTGCGTTGCTCACCCTGAGCAGCTGTGATGTCACAGTCAGTGAGGTCACAATGCTGATGATGTAATAGGAGGAACAGAATTAGATGTGCCGATTGCCAGGTAGTCCAAACATCATCCATACTAATATCAAGTAAAAAAAAATTTCTAATTAACCAAAGGGAAACCTCAGTTTTAAAAGGTAATAGTTGACTGTTTTTTAAAAACTAATATTAGTTTAAGGAAGTACGCTAGCTCTGTAAAGTCAACTGGGAATGCAGTTAAGGCTATTCAACTTGTCTAGAATTGGGAAAATGTAGCACTAGCATTTACTCTCCTCTCTTTCTCCATAACAGGACATGCACTGAGATTTTATGTTCTGCAGAACCACTGAACTGTTCAGTATTTGTATTTATTTGTTTTACCAGGAAAAAGCTCCATTATATAATGCTCATTCACATGGAGAACCTGGTTAGGACATGTAATTAGGACAGAAGAAACAAAAGCATATCAAATTACATGGGTTCGAGTAGCAACAAGTACACCTAAAATATAAACATCAATCAAAAGATCAGGGCAAACAAGCAATAACTATACAACAGAAGATAACGAAGAGATGATTAGCGATTAATTACAAGTGCCATCCTGGGTGATTAATGAGATGGTAGTGGCCAGAACAGCAGACAGAAACAGTTAATATTTAAAGACCAAATGTAAATATATCTTAAAAATTAATCCTTTTTTCTAACACAAGGACAACAGGCCTTGAGTATCATAAATAAACTGCAGGAAGTGCAATTTATTATGTATAAATGCTATTTTATTGCCTCTCTTATTTGACAGTTTCACAGAAAGACCCTCAGACTTTTTCAGACCAGCTGGCGAAATCTTGGGTGAGTAAAGATGTCATTTAAGAAAGAATGACATCTTCCTCAAGGTCCTGGCAGCTTAGTAATCCGATTATGAAATGGCAAAAAATCAGTTGTCATTTGTACCTCCCCAACACAGCTTCCCCAAACCTGCAACCAAGTTGGCCCCCCACCCAGTACAATATCTGTACCTACTACCCCACACCCCAAAATCTGCACCCTTGCCCCAGAGACCTTTCAAAGTTTCACCCCGCCACACACTACGAAAACTATTTACCCTTACTATTCAGAGTATGGTAGAACCTGAGCAAAAGGGATGGGTCAAAACAGAACTGCATTTCTTAATATTTCTTATTTAGATATTTGCAACAACAACAGAAAAAGGGACCATAATGCACTGCATCAGTGTCAGTGACATGGCAGATGATAGAGGGAGCATGAAAAAGATATGGCCTGTACACCAGAAAGTGCTGGCAGATGGTGGATAAGAGAGGGTGGCGGATAACAGAAGGATTTTCTATAGAGAGAGGACAGCAGAGCAGGTCAGTGGATAAGGAGGATGGCGGATACAAGAGGGGTGGATAATAGAGGCTACCCTCCTAAAATTTGTACTGGTACCACTGCGCACCCCACCAAAGATTTTTACTTGTAATCCAGCACCCCTCCCAAAATTTGTACCTGTACCACTGCACCCTTCAAAACTTTGTTCTTGTACCCTTACACCCCTGCCATAATTTGTACCTGTACACCTACACCCCTCCCAAAATTTGTACTTGTACGCCTGCACCCCTCCCCAAATCTGTACTTGTAACCCCAGCACCCCTCCCAACATTTCTACTTGTACACCAGCACCCCTCTCAAAATTTGTACTTGAACCGCTGCACTCATCCCAAAACCAGTATTTGTAACTATGAGCACCTTCCAAAATGTGTACCTGTACCCCCTTGTAAAATCTGTACTTGTACTACAGCACCCATCCCCAAATCTGTACTTGTAACCCTGCACCCCTCCCAAAATTTGCACCTGTACCGTTATACCCCTTCTAAAATGTGTACTCGTACCCCTGCACCCCAAGATTTTTTTATTTATTTATTGTGCTGCCTATTACCAGTACCTCAGGCCGGTCATGGACTGCTCCGCTCCAACTCCCACATTGGCCGCAACACTCTGATACCCCCGGCTTACCCCTAGGGCGGGGTTGCGGCACCCGCCCTAAGTACCACAATCAATGGGATAGGTCAGGGAGCTGGGCCTGGGAGCTAATCGAAGTGGAGGGGTAGGCTTCATCAAGGTGGCAGGCAGCAGTGTTTTCCCCTGATGTGCAGGGGGTGGGGAGGGATGCATACAACAAGCGTCTGCCCTGCCCCAGATGTATTGAGCGTCGCGACATGCGGACATCCAGCCTCGCTGGGTGTTGGTATAGCGCCCGAACACTCTACAACCCTTCCCTCTGGAGAAGGAAAGCAGTCATTTGGCTAAATCCTTCTCCCTCCAGCCAGACATCCGACATCCTGGGTCCATTTCCGAACCTGGGTCGCCAGCGTCGCAGGTTGGCACCCTGCTCCAGTGCCAGTGCGCTGGCAACACCCCCAAGATTTTTACTTGTAACCCAGCACCCCTCCTAAAATTTGTACTTATACCCCTGCACTCCACCCAAAATTTGTACTTGTGCCGCTACACCCTCCCAGAATTTGTATTTATACTTCTACCCCTGCACATTTCCCAAACTTTTACTTGTTACCTGCATGTCCCAAAATTTGTACTTGTAGCCCTGCACCCCTCCTAAAATTTGTACTTGTACCCCTGTACATTTCCCAAAATCTGTACTTGTACCCCTGCACATTTCCCAAAATCTGTACTTGTACCCCTGCACATTTCCCAAACTCTGTACTTGTACCTCTGCACCCCTCCTAAAATGTGTTTCTCTACCCCTGCACATTTCCCCACATTTTTACTTGCACACCTGCACATTTCCCAAAATGTTTACTTGTACACCTGCATCCCTCCTAAAATTTGTACTTGTAGCCCTGCACATTTCCCAAAATATTTACTTGTAGCCCTGCACATTTCCCAAAATTTGTACTTGTACCCCTGCACCCCTCCTAAAAGTTGTACTTGTAGCCCTGCACATTTCCCAAAATGTGTACTTGTACTCCTATTCTCCTTCCAAAATTTGTACTTTGCCTCCTGCACCCATCCCAAAATTTGTACTTTGCTCCTGCACCCCTCCCAAAATTTGTACATGCCGCAAAGCACCCTGTCCAAAATGTGTACTAGTACTTCTACACATTTCCCAAAATTTTAATTTGTTTTCCTTGCACAACTCCAAAAATTTGTACTTGTTCCCCTACCCCCTCCCAAAGTTTGTAGTTGCACCCATGCACTCTTTCCAAAATTTGTACTTGTAGTACCCTGCACCTCTCCCAAAATTTGTACTTACACCCCTCCACAAATCTGTAACACCCCCCAAAATGTACACTTTCACCCCAGTATTCCTCAATCAGATTTGTACATGCACCCTGTACCCCTTCCAAAATGTGTGCTTGCACTCTACCAAGAAATATGCATCTCCAACCCTGCTGAAATAAGCGTCCCTACCAAACTCTGTTTCCTTACCAGCTCACACCTCTTAAACTGTACAATGGGCTAGGGTGCAGACTTATGGAGTAGTGTGTTAAAGGTACAGTACAGAATTTTGGAGTATTGAGGGGCAAAGGGTACTAATTTGTGAAAGCAGTGTAGTGGTAGGTGTTTAAATTGAGGGTTGCAAGAGAAGGGATGCAGATTTTTGACAACCTTTCAAGCTTAGCTATTTGTGCACGGAATGGGATAAAAAGTTTGGAAAATGTGTGGCAATGGAATTAATTTTGGGAGAGCTACAGGAGAAGGGCTAGAAATCTTGGGGAGACTGGAGGAGGGGTAAATAGCTTTCAGAGTGTGGGGTAAAGGTAAAATGTTAGAAGGTCTCTGGGGCAGGGGTGCAAATTTTGGGAAGGGAGTGAAGTAGTAGGTATAGATTTTGTGCTGGGTGGGGGTTACAGTACACTTTTTGTGAGTTCTGTGGAACCTAAGCAAAGGGAGTGAATCTGAAAAAAATTTTAAAAAAAAGGGAGTTATGGTAAGGGCTGTAATTTTTCATGAAAAAATTGCCAATTTCATGGCATTTCACGGTCCAAAAAATAGATATTTATTCCTTCAGGGAATACACGGTCTTTCCTTGTCATTGAGAAGGCAGTTGCTGGACCAAAAGTATTTTTTTCACTTTATTAAAGTATGCACTTACTTAAAGCCAGCTGTGCAAAACATTGAGGCTCCCTGTCATACCTGCTGACTCGACTGGCCCCTCTAAGTCTCCAGTATTTCTCCTCCTTCTCCTTCCCAGTTCTTGTGCTGTACTGTCTTCCCCGTTACCAACCACCCCTGTCCATCCCGTTTGTGTTTCTTTTGGCACTCACTTTTTTTTTTTTTGGTTGATTTGCCACCTTGTTGTCCCATTAGCGCTTCCGGAGTATGATGTCATCCCCCAGCACTTCCATCGCACCATACACTTTTCCATCTGCTCAGCCCCGGGATGCCTGCAAGCCCTATTTTCCTCACTGTACAGAACTCCAAGCTAGTAGTTCCTCTCTGATCTCCATGTGCCACTCACTTCAGCATTCTCCATAGAAGTCACTTACCTGGAGTAGTATCAACAGTCACTGCCTGGGTTCTATGTCATAACCGCGACTGAGGAAAGGCAATCGCCGTTAGGGTGAGTGTACATCGCCAAAAATCAATTTCGATGATGTACACCCCTGGCACACAGCAAAAGGGCCCCAGGGACTTGGATTTTCAATTTTATGTGGGGCTTTGCTCTGCACTCCCCTACTACAGGATTCTCAACTCCAGGGGTGCATCACGGGAGGGGTGCAAAACCATTAATTAAAAAAAAAAAAAGAAGAATTCGGACAGGCGCAACAAAATTTACCTGTGCCTGGATCCAAACCCAGAACCCTCAGAACCCCGGCCCGCCACCCACCCACCACGACACAGGGCCAGCTCGGCAGCCCACCATGGCACCACGCCTCATAAACCCTCCCTCCCCCAGCGTGCTTGCTCCCCCTCATGCATGTGTACATGCAGTGATATCCTGTCACTATATGCGTGAGCCCCCCCCCATCCGGTTTCCCTCCCTGGTCAGTAGCCCTGTCAACATGCGCCGCGACTGAGCCACCATTTCTGTATGCGCCCAACTGCAGTCGCCTATGTCATGGGCTACCCACTACTTGCATGAATCGACCCTGGGCACCCACCCCATTTGTTGAGCTGCCTCCTAGAGTTCTCCATCCGTTCTACAGTCCTGCTGTCGAGCTTGGAACTGGTGGTATTTTCAAGTGCAGAATTTTAGGTGCCTCTCTGTTTGTTTATGGAAACTGGCACATTTACATATATTTTCACAGGGAACCACTGATTTCACAGAATTGGACAAATTTCACAAAAACCGTGAAATCAGCGATCCCCGTGAAATAATTATAGCCCTAGTTATGGTGTCTGCATTCATGGCTGGAATGGGAACACAGGAAACCAAAATTTACATTTAAGAGTATAAGATTAATTTTTTTTGGGGGGGGGGGTTGGGGCTTGATATGATGCTCAGAAGGTTAGTGATCAACCCAGGGAACTTGCCAGGTATTTACCATTTTGTTCTACTGGCGTAAGTCCATTAATAAAAGCCCTCCCCCAATCAGAAAATTGGTAGCAAAGAATGATGCTTGCCTTTTCACAATTTTACATACTGTATATACTAAGCTGAGAGGACCTGATGGAAAATTATGTCCTTTCTGTTTGAATGACATCAGCACTCACTCATGATTCCGCTGGGTGGTTTAAAAAAAGTCTGAGGAATTTTTTGTAAAACCATCAAATAAGACAGGCAAACATAGCATTTAATATGAGTAATTGCAATTTCTGAAATGTATTTGTAACAAATAAGGCTTACTTATGTGGGCAAGTAGTACATTTTTAAAGCAATGCATTTGATCTTTAAAAGTGGCATTCTTCCAGGTCAGGGATTATTGGAAAAAATTAGATAGACCATCGTTAAATGACTTGGCCACATCAGAAGTGGAAAGGGAGATTCCAGGGGCAAAGGCAAATGACAAGGGCCTAGTGGGTAGGGTGGTAAAGGTGGACAGAGATTATTTCAGAGGAGAAACATATCAAGTGAAACAATGGTGGGAGAAAGATCTGAGAATGATAATAGAGGACACAAACTGGGAAACAATATTAAATTCACACATCGGTCTACTCCTGTGTAACAAATTAAAGGAGATGCAGTATAAATTCTTACACAGATTATACTATCCACCTATGTTGTCCACAGGTTCTGCACCGGCGTATCCCCTATGTGTGGGAAGGGTGGAACGGCTAGGGGCTCCATACTACACTAATATTGGGAATACTCCAGACTACAGACATATTGGATGGGGGTAGCATCTGAGATCTCCAAAATGGAGGGTCAATCCACAGAGGTCTTCCCTAGGTTGCTTCTATTTGGCAAAGAGGTGCAGGAGAATGGAGGGTGGAATCTTTACCCCAGGTGGATAAGGATCCTTCTGGTAGTTGCCTGACAAGGAATACAAAATCTGTGGACCATAAAACATGCCCCGTCTGCAGAAAAATGGAAAAGCTTACCCATTAAGGCACTAGCGGTAGACAGACTAACATATGTATTAAAAGGCAAGGAGGAAGGGTTCTTGAATACGTGGGAAAAATTCCTGCGGACCCTAACCCCAAGGGAAGCTGCACTTCTAAGGGAGGGAGGTACTGTATAAAAACTAAAACCAGGGCGCAAACAAAAAAGGGAGGAAGGACAGAATGGTTCTGATAAATAAAATAAAAACTGTGACTAACTAGTTAAACCATAATACCGGATATAAAAATGAACCTGAATCTAAGGCAAAGCACATTCTTTTTTAAACTACTTCATATTTTTATTTATCTCTTCTCTTCTTATCCTGTTGCTTGCTGTATGATATTCATGGTTAAACATAATAGCTGAATATTATTGTTAGCATAAGGCCTGCTGTAGATATGTTTAGTTCTGTCCCTAAGCTAACCTGTAAAACATACGGAGTATGAAAATACTGGATGGGAACGGAACTTATTAGACAAAACAAGTGGCATGACTGCTATTGCTTTATATATGGAAAATCTCTTAATAAAAATATTATACAAAAAAAGTGGCATTCTGTTTCTAGAGCTGTGCCAAATGCAGAATCCCACAGGTGGAATACATGAGGAATGGCAATTCAGCTTCTGAAATTTTTTTGGAAATCTTTCAATTGATACAGCGGAATTCTGAAAGCCTTTTTACATAAACTGCAGATTCATTTTTATCAGTTTATATAAACTGAGGATTATTAATTTGTGGTTTAAATCAATAGGTGCAATCCACTTTTGGAATTTCAGAATTCCACAAAATTTGAAAATTCCGCCCAGCACTAGTTGATACTTTTTATTTCTGAAGTTATTTTTTCATTTTCTTACTATAAAAATGTTCTACTATGCTAGCCCAGTGTCAGGGAGGGCTGAGGCACTGGGCACCTCACCTCTTGCCATGCCTGAGACCCAGTTTGTGGAATGGACGCAGGTCGTGCAGTGGCTGGCCAGTGGTGGGAGGTTGGATCATACCTAGGACTGCTCTACTTCCTCGGGGAGGGAGGTATACGTGTCCGCTTGATGGCTGCCACCTAGGGGAAACCAGGTGGCATTTCAGCAGGATGCAAGGGGAAAGGGCTCCCGCCAGCAGACACCATGAACAGTCTCCACGGAAGTGGAGTATAAAACAAAGTCTTACTGCACACAGTGGGATCCTAGGGGATGAAAACTGGTGGAAAAAACCCTGATGGTGACTGGATGATGATCCAGCCCTCTGCAGGCCCCATACAGGTGACTGGGCACCTCCGAAGGTCCTGTGTCACAGAGCAACTAAGTCCTAGGAAAAATGAGTGATTGGGGGTGCAGACCAGATGGAGGCAGGATAGGCAAACAGAAGATAAACTAATGGTTAAAAAAAAAAATGTTCTACTCAACAGTGTCAAGTGTGATATATAAGTTAGAAAAGCATTCTACTGAGCAGCAGACATATCTAATGCAGTTCTATTCACCATCATACATAATCGCACTATGACCCCACTTGTAGTGACATCACTACTGACCCACTGGGTAGAAGGTGAGTCGCTGTTCCTTGCCAGTTGTGATAGCAGGGTCAAAGAGGTCACAATGCTAATGAAATATGAAGCGGAACAGAATTAGATACATCACACCTAATGCTATCAGGCACAACATCCTGTAATTAAAAAGAGGGGAATAGTACTTCAGGTACAGAAAGCAATAGTTAACTTTTTTATGTGTTTATGCTCCCCTGTCCTATAGGTCCCCATCTGGTCTGCCTCCCCCTCCCCAGCCCTGTCACTCACCTTCTCCAGGTACTTAGCCATACTCTGTCTTTCATCCCCATGGCTTTCCCCCCCCCCATAGCAGGGGTCTTCGGAGTTCCCCCCAAAACTCATCCAGCAGACCCTGATCAGGGGATTAGGACCCAGTGGACACAGGTAAGGTCTTCGGGATACCCCCAAAACCCATCCAGTAGACCCCTTCTCAGGGGATCAGGATCAGTGGAGGCAGGTGGCTGTGTACAGTGCCTGTGGGGAAGGGGCAGACCCTTATCCTGCATCTGTCAGGTTTATCCACCATGCTTTTGGTCAGTACCCCCAGGTGGCATGGACAGCACGTGTAGGGCAGTGCCTCAGATGTATGCAGTGTGCTTCTGCCGGGAACGCAAGCACCCCAGCATACCGGCAGAAGCCACTTTGGCACTAGAATATGCTGCCATCAGCAGTGCACTTTCCCCAGCCTGGCCACCGGAGAGCTGGCTCCCCACAAACCCAGGTCCCCACCATGGAAGCATGACATACCTCCACTGTGATACTGGGCAGCACCACATTTACCAGTATGGAAGCAAGACATACCTCCATTGCACCATCGTGCAGCCCACAGTTACCAGTATGGAAGCAAGACATGCCTCCATTGGACCATCGGGCAGCCCATAGTTACCAGTATGGATGTGCAACACGTCTCCCCTGAACCATCGGGCAGTCCCACAGTTACCAGTACAGAAGTGCAACATGCCTGCATTGGACCATTGGGCAGCCCACAGTTACCAGTATGGAAGCACAACACACCTCCACTGGATCATCGGGCAGTCCCACAGTTACCAGTACAGAAGTGCAACATGCCTGCATTGGACCATTGGGCAGCCCACAGTTACCAGTATGGAAGCACAACACACCTCCATTGGATCATCGGGCAGCCCACAGTTACCAGTATGGAAGTGCGGCATGCAGCCACTGGACCATTGGGCAGCCCATAGTTACCAACATGGGAGTGCGATGTGCCTGCATAGGACCACTGGGCAGCCCCACAGTTACCAGTATGGAAGTGAGATATGCCTCCATCGGACCATCGAACAGCCCCATAGTTACCAGCATGTAAGCATGACCTGCCTGAATAGGACCATCAGGCAGCCCCATAGTTATCATTATGGAAGCAAGTTATGTCTCCACTGGACCATCAGGCAGTGCCATAGTTACCAGCATGGAAGGGCAACAAGCCTCCACTGGACCATCGGCAGCCCCATAGTTACCAGAATGGAAGCGCGACGTGCCTTCATAGGACCATCAGGCAGTCCCATAGTTACCAGTATGGAAGCAAGATATGCCTCCACTGGATCATCGGGCAGCCCCATAGTTACCAGCATGGAAGTGCGATGTGCCTGCATAGGACCATCGGGCAGCCCCATAGTTACCAGTATGGAAGCGAGATATGCCTCCACTGGCCCATCGGGCAGTCCATAGTTACCAGTATGGAAGCAAGATATGCCTCCATTGGACCATCGGGCAGCCCCATAGTTACCAGCATGGAAGCGCAAGGTGCCTGCATAGGACCATCGGGCAGCCTCATAGTTGCCAGCATGGAAGTGCAAGGTGCCTGCACAGGACCATCAGGCAGCCTCATAGTTGCCAGCATGGAATGGCAACACGCCTCCATTGGACCACTGGCAGCCCATAGTAACCAGTATGGAAGCACGACATGCCTCCCTTGGTCTATTGGGCAGCCCAGTTACCAGTATGGAAGTGCAGCATGCCTCTATTGGACCATCGGCAGCCCATAGTTACCAATATGGAGGCACAACATGCCTCCACTGGACCATCAGCAGCCCCAGTTACGAGCATGGAGGCATGACATGCCTCCACTGGACCATCAGACAGCCCAGTTACCAGTATGGAAGCATTGCATGCTGCCACTTGACCATTGGGCAGCCCCACAATTACCAGTAAGGAAGCATGACACATCTCCATTACACCATGAGTCAGCCCCACAATTAAGAGCATGGAAGCGCGACTTGCCTGTATTGGACCATCACACAGCCCCATAGTTACTGGATTGGAAGTGTAACACACCTGCATTCCACCATCTGGCAGCCCCATAGTTACCAGCATGGAAGGACAATGCACCTGCATAGGATCATTGGTCAGCCCTATATTTACCAGCATGAAAGTGTGACAACTCCACTGTACCATCCGGCAGTCCATATTAAAGTGTTAAAGCAGTAATGCAAGTCACAGTAAAAACACTGAACCTATATATTTTTTCTCTATTTTAGACTGCCCCTTTTGTGATGCCATGTTTACCATTTTGAGCCTGCTTTAGCAAATAATTTTTGTTAATTCTGAAATAATTAAAGTTGTGCTCCTTTTAATACAGTTGTACCCAGGATTTCATCAATGTTTTTTTTTTTGAACACCCATTGTTTAGCATCACTTTCTTGTGACTAGGGTAAACCAGCAGGAAACGGACATTGCTGCCTCAAATCACAGGACAATGGGTGTTCAGAAACAGCCAAGTATTCTGGAAAAACATGGAGACAGTAATATTACCAGGAGCCTGCCTTTAAAGGGACACTGCAACCTCTTTGCATCGTGCTATTTCTAGATGAAAAATGAAAATTACGTACCTACTGTAATTCTTGATCTTCTTGGACGAGTCTCCACCACTCATTCACACTATTGGGATCTGCGCCGGAGGTACTAGGACCCATCAGGAGCAAACTTTTTGCTGGGGAGTTGACGCCAGAGATGGCGCCGCGAGGAACGGCGTCGCGAGCCCCAGCTTGTGCGGCAATGACTATCTCGGTGTCAACTCCCCAACCGCCTCAGTATCTTTTTTACCAAGGAGGTGCAGCGTAACTAACCTAGAAGGGTAGCCTAACCTAATAAAACCCGGACATAAAATAGTCCGGACGACCCGTGTAAGAAGGGTCAATAAAGAAGTCTTCAAGGCCTAAAGATTTGAGGGAGTGAAGACCAACAAGAGAGGTGAGCTCAGGGGATGGAGGGTGGGCGTGTGAATGAGTGGTGGAGACTCGTCCAAGAAGATCAAGAATTACGGTAGGTACGTAATTTTCATATCTTCCTGGACATAAGTCTCCACCACTCATTCACAATATTGGGAGAGTACCGAGCTAATAATCCCCCGAGAGGGCAGCAGGAAAACCCAAGAGCTCACATTTGTTAAGACAGAAGTCCATTAAGGATGGCTCTGCCAAAGGAAGAATGTTGTCTGGCATGGACATCGAATGCATAATGCTTAATGAAAGTATGCACTGAGCTCCAGGTGGCTGCATTGCAGATGTCTGCAATGGGCACGTTGCGGATTTCCGCTAGTGATGCCGCTACCGCTCTGGTAGAGTGAGCGTAAACTCTACCCTCCAATTTAACCTGCGCCATGGAATAGCAGTGACGAAGGCACGCCACTAGCCATGCTGAGATACATCTAATAGCGACAGGTTGACCCAGCCGGGCCTCACTGAAGGAAACGAACAGTTGCTGGGCTTTACGAAAATCCTTGGTTCTATCTAAGTAGAAACGCAAGGCCCTCTTAACATCCAGAGAATGAAGAAAGCGTTCCCCTTTGTTTTGGAAGTCCGCAAAATAAGAGGGAAGGACCAAAGGTTGGTTAAGATGAAATTCTGACACAACCTTAGGAAGAAATTTAGGATGAGTACGAAGGACTACTTTGTCCTTATGGAACACAGTATACGGAGGGTCTGTGACCAGGGCATGTATCTCGGAGACCCTATGGGCTGAGGTAATGGCCACTAGGAAGGCAGTCTTCCAGGTGAGAAACTTTAGCTCACAGGTAGCTAGAGGCTCAAAACGTTTCCGAGTGAGCAAGTCTAGCACAAGATTAATGTCCCAGACTGCAACAGGACGTCTTGTAGGGGGTCTGGTGTGCAGAATGCCCTTAAGAAATCTCTTAACCATAGGTAACTGAGCCAGTGAAAGAGAAAAAAACGGCTCATGATACGCTGAGATGGCACTAAGGTGAATCTTAACTGTAGAGTTCTGGAGACCTGAATTTGAGAGGTCCAAAAGGTACTCTAAGACTTTATCTGGAGGGTAGAAAAAGGGATTCAAAGAGGACTTTGCACGCCAGAGGGAAAAACGCTTCCACTTAGCCGTGTAATTTTTCCGAGTGGCCGGCTTCCGCCGCAGCCAGAAGGACATCAGAAACCTCTCGAGAGCGTTGAACCGATTTACTTCTACCTCTTCAGGAGCCAAGCATGAAGGTGAAGAGATGTCAGATTGGGATGGACCACCGGTCCCTGAGTTAAAAGGTTCATCTGCAGGGGAAGTGGTTTCGGAGGAACTGCCAACATACTGTTGAGAAGTGGAAACCACAGTTGTTGAGGCCAAAAGGGAGCAATGAGAATCATCTTGTCTCCCTGAGACTCGACCTTGAGGAGTACCCTCTGAATTAGAGGAAGAGGCAGAAAGGCGTAAAGAAAGCGATTTTGTCCACCGCAGCCTGAACGCATCCTGACAAAAAATGCCAGGCCCTGATTTCTGGAGCAGAAGAGAGGCAGTTTTATGCTGAGTGGGGACGCAAAAGGTCCAGGTCCGGAGTTCCCACCTTCAATAGTGACTGAACTATGGTTGAGTCGAGAGACCACTCGTGAGGATCTGTCTCTGTTCTGTGTGAGACGGTCTGCCAAGTCGCTCTGTACACCTGGCAGGTAGATTGCTTGAATTAGAGCCTTGTGCTCCAAGCACCATTCCCAGACCCTCATCGCTTCTCTGCATAAGGGGTAAGAATGAGCACCGCCCTGCTTGTTGATGTAATACATCACTGCTTTGTTGTCCGTTTGGAGGAGAATATTCTTGTGATGAGAATGTCCTTCAAAGCTCGGACCGCATAAAGGACGGCTCTCATTTCTAGGACATTTATGTGAAGCTGGGACTCGAGTTGAGTCCACACACCCTGAGTGTGGAGAGCCTGACAGTGAGCTCCCCACCCCATTAGTGAGGCATCTGTGGTAATGGAGATCTGATGGTCCAGAGGGGCAAAGGGGCATCCCCGCAGGAGATTGTCCTCTTGAGACCACCAGGTGAGAGACCTCCGTAGGGGTTCTGTCACCTTGATGAGATAGGACTGCGGGTGAGTGGTTGGAGACCACTGAGTACTGAGCATCCACTGGGTGGTTCTCATGTGCAGACGGGCCAGAGGTACAGTGAACACTGAGGATGCCATGAGCCCAGCATCCGTTGCATCGAGAGCGCTGTAACTGACCTGTTCTCTCTGATGTAACGGGCCATCTGAAGGATATCGTTCCTTCTGTCCTCTGGGAGAAAAGCCTTCGCACAGGATGTGTCCAGAAGGGTCCCTATGAAAAGGAGCCTCTGGGAGGGCTGCAGCTGTAACTTCTTGAGGTTCAGCAGGACTCCCATGGATGTAAGGAGGTGAGAGGCCATCTCTACGGCATCCAGAGTCCCTTGCCTGGAAGGACTTGCCAGAAGCCAATCGTCCAGATAAGGGAACACCTGCATTCCGAGTTTTCTGAGGTGCGCTGCAAGAACTGCACAACACTTTGTAAAAACTCGCGGCGCCGAGGATAGCCCAAAAGGCAGGACTCTGAACTGATAATGTTGTCCCAGAGCCACAAACCTCAGGAATTTGTGATGCCTCAGGTGAATGGGAATGTGCTGGTAAGCATCCTGCATGTCTAGGGAAGCTAACCAGTCATGCTGATGAAGCAAGGGTAACAGGGTTCCTAGAGAAATCATTTTGAATTTCTCCTTGGGGAGAAATTTGTTTAGCTTTCTGAGATCTAGAATGGGGCGCATTCCCCCAGACTTCTTTGGAACCATAAAGTAATGAGAGTAGAACCCGTGTTCTCGTTGATGCAGCGGCACAAGTTCTACTGCCCTGTTGTTTAGAAGGCCCTGAATCCTCGCGTGAGAAGGTCTGACTGAAGGGCAGACAGCCTGGCTGTCGTTTGAGAGGACAATCCGGAGGGGTTTCCACAAAATTGAGTGAGTACCCTCATGGATTATCCAAAGGACCCATTTGTCTGAGGTTATGGACTTCCACTGGCTGTAGAAGTGCATCAGCCGACTCCCACGAGGCCCGAAAAGTCCACCTCGGGCAGTTGAGGTGGGACTTGGGCCAGCAATTCATAGGTAGCGCTGGGCGCTTTGCCCTTATGCGCTTGCCGCGCCTCTCTCTTTTGAGGTTGGGCAGGTTGGTTCTTATGGAAACTTCCTGCTCTGCCTCGAAAGGACTGACGTTATGAAACTGACGCTTACTGGCATGCCTCGAGAGGGCAGGAGGGGTCTAGCCAACTTAATGGCTGACCTAGTCTTTGTGTAGCTTCTAGAGCTTGCTCGACCTGAGGACCAAAAAGATATGCACCATCAGGGCAATGCCATTACTTGCTGTTGCGCATCATTGGTGAAGCCTGAAGTGCGAGCCAGGAATGCGGCGGTGCAAATACCAGCAGCTGCTGAACGGAAGCGGAGTCGAAAGCGTCCATGGCTGCTTTAACCTGTTGGTTGTTAGATTCAATACCCCTGGTAATGGTTTGGAGAAGCTCTGGTTTTGAATCAGACTCCGGAAGAGCTTCAACCATTTGCTTGAGAGAGTGCCACAGGATATACTCATACTGAGAAAAATAGCCCTGGTAACTGGCAATATGCATACTTAGGGTAGAAGCAGTAAAGACTCTCTTACCTAAGGTGTCTATCTTATGAGATTCCTTGTTAATAGGTCGAACTGTAGTGGTTTGAGGAAGGACGACCTTATCATTCTCTGCCAGGACTACAACAGGATCCGCAAAGGCTTGGGATGCCAAAATGGGACGATCCTTGGGGGCTGAATATTTTCTACCAATGGATTTAGCCACCCGGTGAAGAAAGAGCAGGATTATTCCATACCATTTGAGACAGCGCTCAAGGAAGGCTGAATCTGAGGAGTCAAATCCGTAAGGATCTCCGAGGCGTGAAGGTATTGGAGTCTTAGCAATTTCCCAGGATCGATGTTTGTAGTCTGGAGAGAAAGTGTGGAAATCATATTCTTCAGCAGAGACTTAAATGACAGGTCCTCGACCACAGGCTCTACAGCAGTAAAAGATCCTGCTTCGTCCACCTCATCGCCCAGCTGAAGGTCTGGGTTAGGCTCAACGTCATCTCCTGACAGTCCAGGAGGGACTGTATGGACAGGAAAGGGATGAAAGCCAGAAGAGGAAGGAGGAAAAGAAACGAAAGGAAAGTCCCTGAGAGCCCCCGGCGCCGAGGAGGTGCACGGCACTGAGAACGACGCCGGTGAACTCACGCGCGCCGCAAAACGCTTATGAGAAGCCGCGACGGTGCAGAGGACGGCCGCATGGTGCCGAAGCAGGGCGGCGCGGAGGCCACATGGCACCGGGCGCCCCAGAGACCAAAACAGGTTTCTTTGGAAGAAAAAGAGCAGGAGATAAGGGCATCGTGTAGCCCCGCGCCAAGCCATGTGGGGGGATACCTAAGCATCGGAGTCGATGGCACTCAAGAAGGTGCCGCATGACCAGGAAAGTCCGCCGCCTCTACCTGGTCGCCCAGAGAGCCCAAGGCCCACGAACCATCGAGCCAGGTAGCCGAACCAACCTCCGAGCCCACTGCTCCATAAGAGCAGCCCACTGATGAAACTGCTCATCTGAAGACCTACCTGCGGGCAGGGTAGGACTCCGATGTCGAAGACGTCGGCTACCAGAAGCCGCTGCCAGTGACTCCAAAGGAGGAGACCGCAACCAGCCCCGATAACCAACATCTACGCAAGAGACATATCAGAGGGCTTACTTCGAAGTGATGCCTTCTTTTAGACCTATGGGCCGAAGAAGAGCTCGAGGTCGAACGGTGCCAAGAATGCGACCGCTTGGCTTTATGCTTCTAACGGGAACCGCCCACCCTCAGAGCATTGACTGACGCTTGTCAGACCCCACTTCCGCGAGGCGGTGGACCGGACCCAGCCCGACTGACTGAACAGTTTTCATCAAGTCTCCCCACCGCTACCTGACCTGCTCTGAAGTCGGACCTACCGGTGTAGGCTGGAGACTTCTTTATCGCTTATTTGAAAATAAGAATAACTTAAGCGATACTGTATCGAGATAATACTACAAAATAATAAAAACAAAAACTATGCTGCTAGTTTGAAGTTTGACTCCGACAGGCGAGCTACTGCTATCTGAAGCGCACCACCTAATGTCGGAAAAAGGAACTGAGGCGGTTAGTGAGTCTACGCGATCATTACTGCCGACAGCTGGGGCTCGCGACACTATTCCTCATGGCGCCATCTCTGGCGCCGACTCCCCAGCAAAAGTTTTGTTCCCGATGGTCCTAGTGCTCCGGCGCAGATCCCAATAGTGTGAATGAGTGGTGGAGACTTATGTCCCGGAAGATCCCACATTTTATGATTGCTCAACTTCTGTTAAATTCATTTACTGTTGCTAGTTATTTTATCTGCTTCTTTTCTCTCCCCACCAGCCGACCCCCCTCCACCTGCTACTCCCACCCCAAGCCCTGACACTCGCTGTCTCTGGGGCTTACAGTTCCGCCACTTGCAGTGCCCCATGAATTGCATCCCATGGTGGAGGCTCCTGGGTTCCCCAGGCCCAGAAGGAGACTAGGTTCCGAATGAGGGAGGAGGCACACAGTAGGTGGTGCAGAGCCTGTAGAAGAACATGGTATCATCCTGCTGTGGCCCACGCTTTTTCCACCATTTTCTCCCCTCCCATTAGGTGCCTTGTGGGCGAGGACTGAGTGGATGCACACATAGGTGCCCACCCTCTCCCTTGTGGCTCCGCTTCCACTGCCATCCTTGGCCACCCAGGCAGCAGTATTCCGGCAGAGTTAGATCACTGCCCTCCCTCCCTGGAGGAGCATCCTGTGGGATAAATAACCCTCCTCCAACTGAGAGACCCAGGTCCGTTCGTGAGCCAGGTAGCCAGCATGTTGGCAGGTGAGGTGCAGGCACCTCAGCCCTCCGCACAATTGGGCCAGCTATCTGCTTCCTTTCCTAGTAGAACTGAAATGCACGGTAATGAGTTAACTAAACCCAGCCTTGGTTTGTTTAAAATCCTTGATCAACTCTTGTTGCTTATTTCGTGAACACGGCAAACACTCCCAACCAGTACAGTCAACTCAAGATGCAATAGTTTTCTTTCCTCCCACTGTGTCCTGAGTGACTAGACTGTGTGAAACTGTTCCCAAGTTCAGGAAAGATGCAGTGGAAGTTGATCAAGGAATGTAAACAAACACGGTTTTGAGTATGGTTGGTAGTCTGTTGTTCACTTTTAAAAAGAAAATTAGAGGACTTCTGGTGACGTAATGGAGGAGCCAGCAGCTTAAGGGGACAGCTCTCTCTCCTGTCGGGGCTTAATTACTCTCCCTACAACTGAAAACTTTAAAATATTTGAAAATAATGGCACCTAAAGAGAAGGGGAGAGTAGGAGCACCAGAGCAACCATAAAATCGGCTCTTACGGCTGGAGGATGGCTCAAGATTCCAGCCCTTAACCACAGACCGGAGCCGTAGCAGCTCCCCGAGCAGCGAATATGGCCAGGGCAAAGGTTTGAGATGATACTGCAGGAGATCAAGGCATCCAGAATGGAAAATAAGGAGTTATACAAGATCCCAGCCACCTTCTTGGGGTATGGTGAGAGGCTCGCAGAAACGGAACAATGGGTGGGGGAAGTAGAAAAGGGTGCAGTGCAGATGAGCATCATGGCAGAGGCCTTACTGGAGCAGGCAGAAGCGATGCATGACAAATGCACTGATTTAGAGGCACAATGCTGCCAAGACAATCTGCGCATATCGGGGCTACCTGAAAACGCAAAAACTGCCAACATGTGCCTGTTCCTACAATATCTGCTTGCTGACATTCTGGAACTGCCCCCGGGATATGAGATGCGGATTGCGTGGGCGCATAGGGCCCTCAACCCCAAACCCACCGATCCAAAAGAGCGCCCCCAAACTATCTTCTTAAAATTTTCCAGTTACAGAACAAAGGAAGATGTACTGAGACGTGCACGGCAGAAAGGGACAGTGAAATATAATGGGGTGAGACTATTTTGACCTGGATTACCCACCTGAAATTCAGGAAAAAAAGGATGGAATACATGGACATTATTAGAGCATTAAAAGCTAAACAGATCAAATTCTAGTCACCTTACCCTGCCAAATTACGGGTAATTTGGAGACAGGGGATTCGGCTTTACAACACGCCCGAGGAAATGACTGCGGCCCTGCAAGGAAAATAAATCCCCATAACACAGCGTTTTGGACCAGCAGGAGGAAGAAGGGAGCAAACTGGAACAAATCTCAGAGGAACAGAGGCAAGGAGGAGGAAAATGAGTGCAGCCAGAAGAAGGATCGCCACAAGGACTATGGCCGACGTAAGGGAGATACTGCAGAGACTTAAAAACAATGTGGCGCAGAAAGAAAACGAAAGAAGGAACACTTGAAAAGATGCCCACACTTGGAGCCGACGCCAAAACGTCAGATGAAGACTTTTTATTGAACACTCAGATGCGAACTGAGCAGTGTCAGATGAGCGCTTGTTCATTTTTTTTATGGGTATAAAAACAGGGAGACTGATTAATAGGCAGATTGATAGATTGGAGGGGCAGAGAATCTGGGAAAGAGGGGAGGGAGGGAGGAGTAATTCTGAACAAGGAAGGGGAGAAAGAGAAACGGAGGTAGAAAGGGTAATGAGTAATGCAAAAGTGGAAATAAGGAAGCCATCGGGGGCAATGGAAATAGGGGAAACCCAAAACAAAGATCTGGAAGAATAAGGTTAAGGAGAACATTTGGGGAAAGGATAAGGTCCCGGAGGGGGGGGTATATGAGAGGTAGAATACATGGGGAAGGGGATTAGAGCCCAGTGAAGGAAAAGGTACAAGGAAGACACACAAGTGACGCCTAGTAAAACACAGACTATGTACAAAATCGACTACAAGGGATGGAAGAGGGAAATAAGGAGTGGGGGGCTCGAACACATTTACAGAAACAATGCAAGCTGGAGAAGACAGGGCAATGGACTATGACAGTTAACAACCCATAGAGGGTGAGGGGAAGAATGAAATAAGAGGTGGGGGAGGGAAACAGCAACAAGGCCCCTCCCCCCACAAAAAAAAAGAAAAAGGAGGAAAGGGGGGAGGGCTAACTCAAAAGTCACCTGAAGAGGTGGTTATATATTGTACTTGGAGGACAGGGGTTGGGGTGGAGCAGGAAGGTAAAACGTCTGAAATGTAAGAGTTGAACTGCAGATACGTTTCCTTTCTTTGTCATCTTTTCCAGGATTTAGGACAACTACAGTCTGGAATTGAGAATTCCTTGGGGACCGGAACAGGAAAAGGGAAACATGGACGCAGTAAGCTGGGCGGAATCCACAAGAAATTGAGGGAGGAATTGGGCAGAGGTGATGAAGTCTTGATAACACATCTGCGAACAGGTAAGGGGAAGGGGGGTGAGGAGAGACAAAGGGGACCCTTGCAGAGACGGCAGAAGAGGCACAGATGGGCACTAACTAGAGAATAGGTAAAGATACAGTTGGAAAAGTAACGAGCAGTTAAACAAAGGTGTGCAAGGAAATATGAAAGTACTGGAGCAGTAAAATAAGAAGATGCGATTAATATACTGTAATGGACTGAGATGTATACAGATGAAAATGAATAAGGACAGTAATAAAGGTCTCAAGGAAGGGGAGAGGAGATAAAATAGAATTGAAAAGAAACAGTGATTGGTGCAAAACAGTGCCAATGGGCACAAACCATCAGCTGCCCTGGAGGAAGAGAGGGAAGGGGGATACAGGGAAGCTGATGTTTCAACTGTGTTGTTGGAATAGCATGTTGTTTAATGGGCATAGGGGAGGAGAGGAACGAGAAGCTAGGTCCCTAATATGAGCAGTGCCCAGGGTAGTGGCCCCTGAGAAAAGGGGAAGTGGCACCACAGCCACTCTGAGTACTGAGATGGGGAGAGGTGAGCAGAACTCAGCACTCGGAGAGAGAGGAAGTACAAATACTTCCTCCAACCTTAGAAGTAACGTCAGATTGGTTAAATGGTTAAGTTATACAGTTAGTCACGTTGGCAGAGTTCATAAGGATAAGGAATACGGACCCAAAGAACAGGGAAGGAGTAGGCTCAGAAGGGACCGAAGGAGAGGGACGGACATAGCCCAGCTACCTCACGAGTGGTGGACTGGGCCAATATACCTCGAGCTATATAATATTGAATAGTAAGACAATAAAGATAATGACATACAATGTAAACGGACTGACCAACTCTATTAAAGAAAGAAGGTGATGACATACTTAAGACAACTAAAAGCAGACATATTCCTCCAGAAGACTCATTTAACAGACAAGGAACACCAGAAGTTGAAACAATTTGGATACGAAGAGGTACACACATCATCACATAAGACAGGTAAAAGAAGGGGAGTTGGGATACTAACACCTAGGACAACACCTTTTACATACAAACCGACAGACAAAGAGGGCAGGTACGTAATCCTGAAGGGTAACTTACAGGAACAGGTGCCGACTCTGGTAGCAGTGTATACCCCTCCCAGGTTCACATACAATTTTTATAAATCACTACTACTAAAAATTACAGAACTAGAGGAGGGGACCCTAATCTGTTGGGGAGACTGGAACCTTACACTGGACCCCAGACTAGACAGTATATCAAGAATCCCACGGCCCGCACATAAAATAGCAAAACAAGTAAAGGCGCTGATACAAAAGTTAGGCCTCCAGGACGCCTGGAGATATTTGGGAGGGACCAAGTGGGGGCTATACATATTATTCACAGGTGCATCAGATGTACTTGAGAATAGACTGGTTCCTGCTCTCAAGAGGGAAACGAACAAATCTGGTGGGAGGAAAGTTTGGGACTCTGGGAATTTCGGATCATGCTCCAGTGACAATAGAAACTCGAGAAACAACCAAACAAACATTCTGGAGGCTGAATCTAGCACTTTTAAGGAATAGGGATGTTTTAGAGCAGATTCCTGAGCTGATAGACCAAACAATAGCAGACCATAATGGTACAGACGTGGGCGGAGGGATGCTCTGGGATATGCTTAAAGCAATAATAAGGGGGAAACTAATAGCAATCCAGTCGCAAGGAAGAGAGAGGGGAAAAAAACATGGATTTGGAAGAAAGGATCAAACTAGTGGAAACACAACAAGAGAAACTAGAAAAGGCAAGGGGTAAAGAGCTACAGAGATTAAAGAAAGAAAAACAGGTTACTCACCTGTAACAGTAGTTCTAGGAGTGGTATATGTTTTTATCCACACTTGTTGGCACGTCCTTTTCCCTTTACATCTTGCTGGATGGTCTGAAAGCTGGCTCCTTCAAACCAACCGGGTGGTATAAGCCTCAGCTCCGCCCTATGATGCCAGATCTTGCCAGCTGGAAGCACAGGTTGAGCGTCAAAGCCGGGGAGGTCGGGTAGGTTCGTGTGGATGAATAACATATACCACTCCTAGAAAGTACAGTTACGTAAGAACTTACCATAACAGTAGATCTTCGAGAGAGGCTCTTGCAGTAGGTAATTACGTATAGGACTGAAGCCGGCAGGCGCCAGGACCCCATGGAAAAACTTCTAGCTAGCAGTCTCAGGCGGGGGACCGCCCCACTGAGTGACCGTCGTCAAGAGATGTCAGTATAAAGGGCAGTCCCCCATCGCCTTCCAGTTCTTCTGCCAAAGGCCAAAAGGCAAGACGAGAGAGAAGCGGATATTTCCCATCCTGGAAAAGGAGCTGAAAAAGCTAAGGGTGATGGAGGGCGGGAAGGTATTACCTACTGCAAGAGCCTCTCTTGAAGATCTACTGTTATGGTAAGTTCTTACGTAACTGTACTATCTTACTTCGAGAGGGCTCTTGCAGTAGGTAATTACATATAGGACGGAGTCCCAAGCAGTCTGGAACAAAGAAAAGCTCACGGAAGGAGGAAACTACTCATACACAGATCCTCTGGCTGTGAAGGTCTTAGGAAAGAAGACCTTGCAGAACAGCCAACCCGAAGCCAGCTCTACGGCAAGAGGCAATGTCCAAACTGTAATGTTTCGTAAAGGTATGGATAGAAGTCCAAGTTGCAGCTGCACAGATGTCAGCCGCCGACACATTCTTTTTTTTTTTTTTTTTATTTTCTATTTATACTCCTTTCCTCCCACGGCACTCCTCTCTCTTCGGGAGACACCTATAGCCATTCTAGTCCCCACATCCTACCTGTATCCTGTGGCGGTCCGTCCTCCACATAGCCTTGGCTTACCCCCCCCGGCGGGGATGAGGTGGGGAGGCAAGCACCCCGAACACTTTGTCTCATCAGGACGCCGGTCACCGGGGCAGGTATGGGTGCTGGGGATCTGGGCCTGGTGCTCCGTCTATGCAGGAGTGCCATGGGGTGTTTCCGGTGTTCCTCGGGAGTGGCCACTGCCTTGACGTCAAGGTATATCCGCCGACATCAGCCACTTCCCAACCCCCTTGTGCGCTCCTGTCTGCTGTGCCTCTGGCTTCCACCAGAGGTCAGTCAGGCACAGAGTGTGTGTCCCCCCTCCCTCCCAGGACAGGAGAGCTGTCCTCGCAAGCTCAATCCTCTCCTTGCCGACCCCCTACGTCCCGGGCTCGTTCCGGAACCCGGGTCGCCGGCATGGAGCGAGGTGTGGTGTCCAGCGCCTCAACCCTCAGCACCACCGGGCTGGCCCAGCCGCTGACACATTCCTGAAAAAGCAGCCGAGGCAGCTATACCCCTAGTGGAGTGACCTCTGACTTGACCTGGCAAGGTCTTGTGATACTTGTCATAACAGAAAGCGATACAATGAGCCAACCATTTTGAAAGGCATTGTTTAGTAACAGCACTGCCCTCTCTTTTGCGAGCAAAAGAGACAAACAGTTCATCAGTCTTTCTGAGATCCTTCGTCCTAATGGTGTAGTATCTCAGAATCCGGTGAACATCCAAAGTATGTAAGAGGTACTCCCCTTGATTGGAATGCTGCATAAAAAACGCAGGCAGTTCCATGGATTGATTCAGCGTAGATTCCACTATCACCTTAGGGAGAAACATAGGGTTGGTACGCAGAGCCACACAATCCTTGTGGAAAATCAAGTACGGGATTTTGCACATTAATGCCTGAAGCTCAGAAATTCGTTGAGCGGAAGTAATGGCCACCAGGAAGAGGGTCTTCCAGGAAAGGAACTTTAGGTCTGCTGATGCTGCTGGCTCAAAAGAAGGTAGAGTAAGCTTCTTGAGAATGAAATTCAAGTCCCAAGGAGGGGCAGGTGCGCAAATAGGGGGTCTCAAATGAAGAACCCCTTTAAGAAAGGTCTTGGCAACCTCCAGCTGCGCAAAGGATCTGTCCCCAAAAGGAACATGGTAAGCGGAAATAGCCGCCATGTGAACCTTCAAAGAGGAGTGACTGAGACCCAAGTCTAAGAGGTGACGCATATAATCCAGGAGCCTCCCGACAAGGCAGGCGAATGGCTCAAAAGCTCTGGAAGAGGCCCAAATGGAGAACCTTTTCCATTTCATGGCATAAGTGGAACAAGTGGAAGGCTTTCTGGCCTCCACTAGAATCTCCACCACCTGCGGCAAAACCCCAAACCGGGGTTGAACTACAGTATGTCTGCAGGAGCCACACAAGCAGCTGAAGGGATTTGAATCCTGGATGGACCAGGGTCCCCTGATCCTGGGGCAACAAGAGCTGCGATAGAGGAAGAGGAAGTTCCTCTGAATACTGTTGTAGAAGAGAGAGAACCAAACTTGCCTGGGCCAGAGTGGAGCGATGAGGATCATGCAAGCTCCTTCTGAACGGAGTTTGTGTAAGACCCTCGGAATCAATGGGATCCGGGGAGGGGGGAAGGCATAGACGAATCTGCCCTTCCAGTCTAGAGACAGAGCGTCTCTCCAAAAAACTCTGCACCCTGGAGCAAGTGAGCAGAAGACGGGAAGTTTTGCATTGAGAGGAGGGGCAAACAGGTCTACCTGAGGGGGTTCCCCAGCGTAGGAAGACATCGTCTACTACCCCCTGATCCAGTTCCCATTCGTGAGATTGGGTGGACGATCGGCTGAGGTGATCCGCCAACGTGTTCTCGACCCCCGGAACATGAACCGCCGTGAGGTGAAGGTTGTGAAGTACTGCCCAATCCCAAACCCGCATCGCTTCCCTGCAAAGAGGGTAGGAACGAGTTCCTCCCTGTTTGTTGATGTACCACACTATGCACATGTTGTTGGTCTGGACAGCCAGATGACCGGAAAGTAGATACAGATGCAGAGTTTGTAAGGCATACAGCACAGCCCTTAGCTCGAGCACGTTTATGTGGAGAGTCTGCTCGAGTCTGGACCAAGAGCCCTGGGTCCGTTGAGATCCCAAGTGGGCTCCCCAACCCTCACCCGAGGTGTCTGTTGTGAGAGTTTGGGAGGGTGGAGAATGACAGAAGGGAACTCCCCAGCAAAGGTTCTCCTGAACCATCCACCATTGCAAGTCCCGAACCATCGGAGAGGAGACCAGGATCTCCCGATCTAGGTCATCCACCAACTGATCCCACTGAGACAGAAGCGTCCACTGAGAGATTCTCATGTGGAGCCGAGCGTGAGGCACCGTCGGAATGGCAGCCGCCATGAGCCCGAGGAGGCAAAGGACTGACCTGGCAGAGACCCGCCTGCGGCTGGACAACAGGCAGGCCTGAGCTTGAAGGGTGGCCTCCCTGTCTGAAGGCAGGAAGGCCATACCGGAGGCCGTATCCAGGATCACCTCGATAAACTGGAGTCTTTGAGACGGGATCAAATGGGACTTGGCCTGGTTGATGGTAATATCCAAGCTGGTGAAAACCTGCAAGGTAAGGGAAAGGGAGCACAGGAGGTCCTCCCTGGACGGGGCCGCCAGGAGCCAATCGTCCAGGTACGGGAAAACCTGAACTCCCTGGGTATGCAGGTGGGCCGCTACCACAGAAAGACATTTAGTAAATACTCGGGGAGCCGAGGAGAGACCAAATGGGAGGGTCTTGAACTGGTAGTGGTCTCCCTGAAAAGAAAACCGAAGGTATTTGCAGTGGGACGGGCAGATAGGAATATGCAGGTAGGCATCCTGCATGTCCAGAGCGCACAGCCACTGTCCCGGCCAAAGCAGGGGCAGAAGGCCCTGCAGAGAGAGCATTCTGAACCTCTTGTACTCCATGAACAAGTTCAGGGAGCTGAGGTCTAGAATTGGCCTCACATCGCCTGATTTCTTCGGAACCAGGAAGAAATGGAAATAGTAACCCGTCCCCTGGAGATGAGGATGGACGGGTTCTCTCGCCGCCTTCCGAGGAAGGGCGGAGATTTCTTCCCGAACCAGAAGAAGGTGTTCCGGGGAGTAAGACGACTTTGAGGGGTTTTCTGGGCGGTTTCTGAAGAAACTTTATTGAATGTCCTTCCGCAATCAGCTGGAGCATCCAAATGTTGGAAGTGATCCTCTCCCAACCCAGCAGATGCAGGGAGAACCTCCCTCCTACCGGTTCCTCTGGGGAGCCCAGAGGCTATGGGAGAGGAAAGGAGTCAGGAGGTGAGAGGCAGCCCGTGGCTGGAGCTCCCGCTGCCCATTTGGGCAGGGGCTTCGCAGCCGGAGGGGCCTGACATTTGTTGGCCAGCTTCCCTTGGGGTTGCGCCTTGGCCCGTGCACGTTTGTGAAAGGGACGGCGCTGAGGCTGAGGGGCTCTGTACATGGAGTCAACTTCCTTGACAGCAGTGCCCTTCTCCCGCAGGCTGGAGATGATATCTTTGACATCACCACCGAACAGCACTGAACCCCTGAAGGGTGCATCCTGGATAGCGGACTGCACCTCGGGGACCACACTTGACACTCTGAGCCAGGCATGACGCTGCAAACTTACGGCGAATGCTGAGCTCCTTCTAGCAGCGTCCACTGCATTGTAAGCGCGTAGCATGTGCCTACTGGCCGAACGAGCAGAACGGACCAGGTCTGCCGCTTCCTGTTTGGTCTGCGACTCAGGAAGGGAGTCCAATTTAGCTTCCACCTCACTAAGGATAGCCTTCTGGTAATCCCACACATGAGCGACGTAGTTCATGGCCCTAATGCCCAGAGTGGAAGAAGAGAAAACCTTCTTCCCATACTGGTCCAGAAAGCGGGATTCCTTATCGGGTGGAGACGAGTTCAAATGCTTTGGGTTAGCTGTACGGCCGTGGGCAGCGCTGATCACAACCGAATCAGCCTTGGGGTGTGAAGTAAGAAAATCAACACCCTCCAGAGCCTGCTATAGCCTGTCCATCTTCCTCGGAAGGAGGGCTATGGCCGACGGTTGTTTCCAGATGGTGGAAACAAGGTCCGCATGAGGCTCGATCCTGGGTAGAACCAAGGTAGAAGCGACCTCGGGCAGATCCAGATGTGCAGCCAGCTTCTGCCGCTGTGGATCTGGCTCTGGAGATTTCCACTGATGCAAAGACTGGATCTTTCGTAGCAACTCCGTGAAGGAAGGATCCTCTGGAGAGGACTTCGGAGGAGTCCTAAGCCGGGGCTTGTCTGGAGTTTGTGGCTTGTCATCGAAGTCAGAACGTCCATCAGAGTCGTCCAAGGAAGTAGGAGGAAACGAACACCCCTCCCCACTTCGGGGAGGAATGGAACCCCTTGGGAAGATCCCGGGGTAACGTGCCACGCCCAGTCCTGGAACCGGAGGGGACACCTCTGGTAACAGGAGAGGGGGAGGGGGTCTCTTGCCCTCGACGATGGGGGTCCAGAACAAGGTCCTGCGTCGGAAGGCGGCTCTCTACTTCCTTAGTGAGCTGAGCCTTGGCCTCAGCCCACCAGGAAGCCAGAGTCTCCCTCAGGTCCACCGGCGGTTGTGGGGGCGGTGGAGGAGGGGGATACAGATATTGGGGATATCCGTATGGTGAGTATCCATACCCCGGGCGCAGGAAGCCTGGCGTCGGGTACTGCGGCGTCTGATACTGCGGACCCGGGTAAGACGGCAGTGGATAAGACGGCATATACCCGGGTGCCAGGGGCTCCGACAGAGCGGAAGGCCATGGAAATGGCCCCACAGGCGGGCCGGGAATAGGAGGCCTGGCGGGCGTCGGGTCCGGCGTGGGGACAGCATCTGGGAGGGGAATGTCGCAAGGCGTCGGCAAGGCAGTTGTCCGAGGTCCGGCGCCAGGTTGTCTGGCCCAGCAGGAGAGAGAGACCTGGCAGACTGGCGCATGCATCCTCCGTGCTCGCCCGGGGAAGGAGGGTTAAATCCGAGGGTCTAACCAAGGAGACACTGGAGCTTGGAAGGCAGTGGCGAACAGCAGGGAGCGGTGATGGCGGACTGAGCGTCAGGGGTCGGCGTCGGCTCCAACACGTCGCGGTCATTGGAGGGGCCGTGGACGCCTTACCAGTGGGGTCGGCCACGTCCGGAGGAGCCATTATCCGACTTAGCGGAACCGACGCCCGAGGAAGGCCGTGAATGAGAGGTGGCCTTGTTGGGTGGCTTAGAGACAATGCGCTGCCCCGAGGGGTCGATTGACTTAACAGCCTTCTCCGGGCAGGTGTCAGAGGAGCTGATGTCCGGCTTACTGGAGCTACTTGCACCAGAAGGCTGTACAGCGCCGGCCTTGCCAGGAGTGGACACCTCCTTTAACCCGGAGGCTCCCAAAGGGCCGAGCCAGACGGAAGGGTCGACGCCAAGATGGCCGCTATGGAGCGCTTCCGGGACGTTACCTTGAGTACGGCGACTCCTGGCCGAGGGAAGAGGAGTACCGGCCATGGTGCTTCCTTGTCCTTCTTTTACACTGACCTCGGAGAAGTGGAGGCCTGACTAAGCTTCTTCAGCTCCTTTTCCATGGAGGTCATTTTCTTTTGAGGATATGGGCCTCCAGGGACTGCTGCTCGGTTTGTGGGTGGCGGCACTGAATTTCAGGCAATGCTGGCACTTCTCCACAGGGTGATCCGAGCCCAGACAGAAGAGGCACTGGGAGTGTCCGTCCTTGTACTGCGGAGTTAGGCGCCGCCGAGTCGCACTTATTTTTGTGCTCAGAGGGAGCAGGGGACGACATACACTGCACAAATCCTGACGAAAAATTCGAAGAAATCGAATAAAAAATGGCAGTAAAACTACTGACGAATGACTGATGAAGCAGTGGAACTTAACCACAAGGTCCTTTCACAAGCTAACGGCGGGAAAGAACTGGTAGGTGGGCGTGGGGGACCGCCCCTTTATACTGACGTCTCTTGACATTGGTCACCTGACATGGGGGCGGTGAAGTTTTTCCGTGGGGTCCTGGCACCTGCCAGCTTCAGTCCTATATGTAATTACCTACTGCAACAGCCCTCTCGAAGTAAGATCTACTATTACAGGTGAGTAACCTGTTTTTCTAGGATTGTGGATACGTCTATCCACACCTGTTGGCAGACTCCTAGCAGTTCTCCGGGAGGAGGGAGGCAAGGCACACACTCCCTAATTAGGGAACAGAGACTGGAGAGCTGAGGCCCAAAACCAGCATCCCGGCATAACTCTAGGTCGATGTGGTAGTGGGTAATGAAGGTGTTTGCTGACTTCCAGGTAGCAGCCCTGCAGATATCCTGGATAGGGACATCCCTAGAAGCAGCCACAGACACAGCAGTATGGCGGGTAGAATGAGCTCTTGTGCCTATGGGATGCTTCTTGCCCACTAACTGGTAGCAGAGATTAATGCAGGATGTTATCCATCTGCCAATCGTTCGCTTTGCTGCAGGTCTGCCAGGTGCGGCTTCGGCGTAGGTGGCAAACAGCTGGTGAACCTCCACCCGAACTTCAGCTGTTCGCTCCTTATAATAGAAGAGCACTCATCTCAGGTCCAAAGTATGGAGCCTGTACTCGGCCTCCAAGGTGTAATTGGGGTAGAACACCGGCAGAGTCAACACCTGGTTCAAGTGAAACTCCGACACAACCTTTGGAAGGAACTTTGGGCTGTGGCGCAGGACAACCTTGTCCGTGTCTAAGACCAGATATGGAGACTAGACAGAGAGCGCCTGTAGCTTCCCAGTCCTTCTGGCTGACGTGATAGCCACCAAGAAGGCAGTCCTCCATGACAGATATGACATCTCACATCTGTGCATTGGTTAGAATGGCTTGCCTATGAGCTTTGCCAGTACCAGCAGTAGATCCCACGGAGGTGGTGGTTCACGCACTGGAGGGGAAATGTGGTTGAGGCCTTTAAAGAAACGTCAGACCACCTTTTCCTGTGCCACTGTCTGCTGACCGGCCCGCGCCCAGTAAGCAGAGATGGCTGCCAGGTGCATCTTGAGGGTCGTAGACCGAAGATGTCCTTTTGAGAGAGACCAAAGGTAGACGAGGATGCTGGCCACTGGACAGGACAATGGGTCAGGTCCTTGCCCTGACACCAAATGGAGAATATCTTCCATTTGAAGGCATGGCACCCCTGGTCGACTCCTTCCTAGATGCCTCAACTACACTGAGTACATTGTCGGAGAGACCCAAAGCCTGGAACTCTAGCTGCTCAGGAACCAGGCTCTCAGGTGCAAGGACTGAAGGTCCAGATGGAATACCGTCCCCTGATAGATGGAGAGCAGGTCTGAGCATGCTGGAAGACACCTAGGAAGTCTGATACTGAGGCTGAGGAGATCTGGATACCAGAACTAGTAGGGCCAGTCTGGGGCTACTAGGATCACCTGTGCCTTGTCCCTCCTGACAGTGAGGAGCACCTTGTGGACCAAGGGAAGTCGAGGGAAGGCACAGAAGAGGCCTGCGGTCCACAGCCTCGAGAAGACATCCCCCCGCACTGAACCATGCTGAGGGGGACGGGCATGGAACAGCCTCAGCTTTGTGTTCTCCCTGGAGGTGAACATGTCCACCTGAGGGGTACCCCACTGGGAGAACAGGCTGTGATGGATGGAGTGACCACTCGTGGGACACCTCGCTCATGCAGCTGTGGGCATCCGCCAACTGATTCAAGGCTCCTGCCACAGATGGCTAGGAGATCTGTCTCCATTTGGCTCACAAAGGTATAGATGCGGAGAGCTTCCCTGCACAGAGGCCGGGAGCGCGTGCCGCTCCTGTTAGTTGAGATAGTACGTGGTAGGGTATTGTCTGTCTGGACTTGAACCACCTGACCCCGAAGGATCGGAATGAATGCAGCCAGCGCCAGCTGAACTGCTCGGAACTCCAGCAGGTTGATGTGACATTGGGATTCCTCGGGGTCCAGAGCCCGCAGACTCTGTGATTTCTCATGTGGGCACCCCAGCCCGTGAGAGAGGCATCGGTCATCAGGATGACTGTCGGCTCAGGGCGGAAAAATGGGATCCCTCCCTACAGATGTTCCAGGATGGTCCACCACTGGAGGGCATCCAACATCTTCTGGGTCAAAGTGATCAGCTGGTCGAAATGACTGTGTCGCCGGGACCACTGACTGGCCAGCTCCCATTGAAGGGGGTGCATATGCCACCGGGCCCATTGGACCACAGAGGTGCAGGCCGCCATGTAACCCAGAAATCGCAGGAAGTTCCAGGCAGGACACAATTGTTCAACCAGAAATGATCGGGCAAAGGAGGGGAGAGAACCTCCACCCTGTCTGCTGGGAGCCTGGCTGCGGCTTGGCAAGAGTTGAACTCTGCCCCGATGAAGCAAATCACCTGCAAGGGTCTTGTTCTGACTTGGCCTCATTGACCAGGAGGCCAAAGCTGAAGCAGGTTTGGAGGGCCAGATCCCTGGACCTCTCCACCTCCAGTCTGGAGGGACCCACTATTAGGGACCAATCATCGAGATGGGGTACACTCTGACCCCTTGACACCGAAGATGGGCCGTCACCACTGCTATGTATTTTGTGAAAACCCTGGGGGCCCGATGACCGGCCGAACGGCACAGCCTGGAACTCATAGAGGGTTCCCTCCACCCAGAAGTGGAGGAACCTTCGGTGGGAGGGACAGATCAGGATGTGGAAGAACGTGTCCTGTACATCCAGTGAGCAGAACCACATGTTCTGCTCAAGGGATGGTATGATCTGGGACAGAGTTACCATCCAAAAGGTGTGAGACCTGAGAAACTGATTCAGGTCGTGCAGATCTAGAATTGGGCACCAGCCCCCTGTCCGTTTTGGGACCAGGAAGTACATGGAAATGAACCCTGGGTTGACAGAGGGATCCGCGACTCTGACCACTACCTCCCTGTGGAGGAATTGGGCAATGTCATCTCTCAGAGCCAATGAAGTATGGGTGGATAACTTTTCCTCCCATGGGGCGGGGACTTGTTTTGGAGGGTACTGCTCGAATTCCAGAGGCAGACCCTGGCTGACCACTTCCAAAACCCACCTGTCCATTGTGATAGAAGACCAGGTGGAAAGGAAGTGGTGGAGCTGACTCCCCACAGGAGGACCCAGAGTGGTCGTGATGGGCATGGAGTTGGCTGCCCCCTTCCTGTCACTGCGCAGGCTTGGAGGATGAAGGGTCGGCAGCGGGGTCACTTAGGTGGTGGCTCCACCAAGATAAGTGGAGAGGCCAGCTTCAGCTGAGCCGGGAGGGTCTCCACTAGCTCCGCTGGCAGAGGAACAGTGTCGATCAGCTCTGGAGGAGTCGGCGTCGGCCTGGAGGGCGACAGCTAAGTGATGGCAGGAGTGGAAGCCAGGGTCAACTTTGGATCAGACAGCATGAGCTGTTGCCACGGGATCCTTGTAGCGACAGCACAGCTTGCATCGAAGTCTCTCCTCATCCGAGGCAGACAAGGACAAACAGCGGCATCACCACTTCTTGGAGCGCCGCTTGAGAGACTTCCTCAGCCTATCGGTCAAGGGGGTCTGAGATCTCAAAGATGACAGTCAGGGGGACAGACGGAGCTTCTCAGAAGGGGCCGGGGAGAACTGAGGCTCCTCCAGATTGGAGACAGTGACCATGGGTGGAGCCCCAGCTGGCTGGGTCTCCTCGGTCGGTAGGAATGGAGTCCTAAATAAAGAATTGTGAGCCTCATGAGTAGACAACAGGTCGACGAGGTCAATTACTATTTCGACCTGGTCGTCTCCCCCCCTCCCAAATGTCTGAGCCATCTGGCCTGATGGGGGTACCGTGAAGCCAGCAGCTTAGGTCGCAATTTCAACCGGAGTCAAGATAGGAGACTCCTGGGACTGAGAGCTCTCTCTGTACCAAGAGTGTTGACGTTGTGAAGATTCTTCTCTCGGTCCTTTGTCCTTCTTGCGGGACCGGGATGTGTGCGAACCGGATGGGCCCTCTCCATTCATAGGGAGAGACTGGCACATCTCCTTGAAGGATCTGGAGAAGGAAGTGCCCAGATTGAGTGGAACAAAAACTGACACTAGGGAGGATTGTTCAGCATCCCGAGACGCCTCCTCCTCAAAGGCTTTCATCTGTTCCAGTTGGTCAGCGGATCCCGCAGCCGTGGAGACCACACGATGAGCATCTTTAGATTTGATCGGTGGGTGCTGTTTTTCCAGTCGTCCAAGCGTCAAGCATGCGAGGCAATCATCCAAAACTTGTGGATGAAAGGTGCAACAAAAATCACAGACCTGGGGGTCATGCGCTTGGCCCAGGCAGTAGACGCACGTGGAATGCGGGTCAGTACGGGACATTTTCTGCCCGCAAGGACACAGGCAAAATCCGGGCAAGGACTTGTCCTCCACTGCAGTTGCAATCACAAATTTATGTGGAGAAACTCAAATGAGTTATTTTCTGTAAACTAGCCGAATTATTATGTGCCAGAGCCTACTCAACACAGAGCAGTAAGGAGGGAACCTGAACTGTCCAAGCGGAAAGGAAGATCTGGCATCATGGGGGTGGAGCCGAGGCTTATACCACCCGGGCAGGTGGTAGGAGCCAGCTTTCAGACCATTCGGCAAGATTTAAAGGGAAAGGGACATGCCAACAAGTGCAGACAGAACAACATATCCACGATCCTAGAACTAAACGGTGCACTGGAATACAGGGTGGAACAAAACTTGATTTACAGGAGACAACGATACTATGAGGGTGGCCCATGAGCTATTAAATTGTTAGCAGCTAGGCTACAAGCCAGAAGAGTCAGGCACAAATTGTCAAAATACAGAATCCAAACACAAAAATACAGGTACAAAGAGTAGAAGAGATAATGGAGGTCTTCTCAAACTACTATAAAGATTTATATTCCCCCAAAACAGAACCCCCAATAACAAAACTAAAGAATGACCTCGCTAAGTTGCAACTGCCAAAGTTAAATAAGGACCAAAGTGAATATATGACAAGGCCAATAACACAGTTGGAAATTAAACAAGCAACAGAAAACAGTAAAACAGGGAAGTGCCCTGGAACGGATGGCTCTACCAGCCAAATTTTATATAAAATTTAAAGACAAGACAATCCCCCTATTGCAAGCTGACTTTCAGGGAGCAATGAAGGAGAGGGGGAAGACAGCACCAACATGGGCCTTGGTGGTGATCTCCGTGATCCTGAAGCCAGGTAAGGACCTCTCTATGTGCAGCTCATACAGACCCACATCCATTCTAAATGTAGATTATAAGTATATGATTACAATTTTGGTTAAGAGGATAGAAGGGCTGGTCCCTCTCCTAATAAAAAATGATCATACCGGATTTGTGGCAGGGAGACAAGGAGTAGATAATATAAGACGTACAATACACATCATAGATAAGTTAAACCATACAAAAACCCCAGCTGTGCTAATGAGTTTAGATGCCGAAAAGGCTCTTGATAAAGGGGACTGGAAATTCCTTTTTGAGGTCCTTGCCCGATTCGGTTTCAACAAGGCATTTATAGAAGTGCTTCAAAGACTATCATAAGCCACAGGCCTATATCAGAACTAATGGGAGCCTCTCACAAAGATTCACCCTGGAGAGGGGAACACAGCAAAGGTACCCACTCTCACCATTATTATTTGCCCTGTATCTGGAACCTTTGCACAAGGGATAAGACAAGAACCAGAAATTAAGGGAATAGAGATAGGGAAGCAATAACAAGACATAGCACTGTACGTGGATGGTGTGCTCATGTACCTGACAATCCCAGAAAAATCAGTCCCCAAACTAATGCAGAAAGTAGAAGAGTTTGGAGAGATATCAGGATACACCTTAAATTTTACCAAAACTGAAATACTTACATTTAACTATAGCCCCTCAAAGAAATTGCTGGGAGGATGTCCATTGAAATGGACCCTTAATTCCATGAAGCACCTCGGAATAACACTTAGGAATAATAATAGCCATCTATATCATAATAATATGGAACTCTTACTCAGGCAAATAAAGGAAGATTAGAGGAGGTGGGGACTACTCCCACTCCCCATCCACTCATGTATACAGACAATTAAAATGAATGTCCTACCAAGACTGATGTATATATTCCAGTGTCCCACTGAACAACAAACATTAAGAGAAACACAACAGGGCATATACAGATTTATATGGGCAGGGAAAAAGGCAAGGGTTAGGAATAAAATACTGGAAGAATGGAGACAAGGAGGAGAGTGGGCACTTCCGGAGATAGAAGAATATTGGATGGCAGCACAGATAAAATGGGCTTTTCAATGGGGACAGCAGGGGGTGGATGCAAAATGGAGAGCACTCCAAGAAATAGAGGGACAGCTGGCAGAGGTGTTATTCCATCGCAAAATAAAAGACAAGATAACATAGACAAAAAATATAGCCATAAGAACAACAAGGAGGGCACTACAGCGATTCCAGAAGTGCAGAAGGAAGGATGGAAATACAGATGGTTTATTGATAACCTAGAATTTAAACCAGGGAAACTAGATAGCTGGTATGAAAAACAGACAAAAAAAGGAGTTAGACACCCAGCAGATATTCTGAGGGGAGAAAATGTACTCACTTTTGAGGACTGCTGTCTACAATTTCAATGGCAACCAGCTGACAGGTTCCGACACTACCAAATAATCACACGCATACAGGCACAGAAGAAAAAGCATGAACATAAACAAGGCATAGAAGCAGAGGAAGTAAAGATAGAACAGCTGAACAAGCAGGATTCAAGGGAGGCAATCACGCAAATCTATCAATTCCTAGTGGCACATAGGGGTTAAGTCACTGAACATGTTAAAATAAAATGGAAGGAGGGGGGTGGATTCCGTCTAACAGACAAAGAGTGGACTAGGATATGGCAAGGAGCAGCCAGAGTGACATCCGCACCAAAATGGAGGGAGTTTGCACGGAAAGTGAATACTAGATTCTTCAGAACACCACAAATGAAGGCTAAATGGGATGGATCAGGGGATTCCTCATGCTGGCAGAAATGTGGGGAACAAAAGGTGACCCATGAACATATATTTTATTTCTGCACTGGGTTAGCAGAATTCAGTACACAGGAACAGGCTAAAATGATGGACCTCTTTCACATTACGGGGGGTCTGCACATCCAGCACAGTGTGCTGGGCTTACCACCACCAGAGTTAAAGGGACCAAATGCTAGCTACTTGTGGAGGATGTGCATAGCAGCAAGGGGGAAATCCATAACAAAAAGATGGTTAAATGAAACACCTCCTACTATTCAGGAATGGAAACATATAGCGGGCGAAATACAAGAGATGGAGAGGCTAACATATAAGATGCAAGACAGGTCAGAAAAATTTATGGAAAAATGGACTAAATGGATCGAAATGGGGGAATGAGAGGGCCAGACATAGATTAACATAAAAAGAAATATAAAAGATTGAAAAAGAAAGAGGGGGAGGTAGGGCCATTATAACACATAAAGAATAGAAGTAGGGATAGGAGAGGGAATAACAGAGACACCGGAACTCTCTCATGGGGAACCCCTCTAGTTGGCAAGGAGGAGCCAAAGACAGGCTAGGAAATTAGAACACATTTGGAGTCTGTATTCCTAGAATATTCTGAGTTATTTGACACAAAAAGTAAGTTTATTTATTAGATACGTTATGAAGGTATCATGAAACAAGTAAAAAGAAAGGATATCAGAATACCATATTGTATGAAAGATAGAAGGTAGAACTGATAGACAGAACCTGACAAAAGAGAGGAAGAAACACAAGGAAAGAAACAGAAATCAAACAAAGCATAGTGAAAAGATGCAAATGTATAAAAAAAATTAACAGTTTTACTAAAAGGAACTGGACATGTAATGTATGGATAAAATGTGAAAATAAAGAAAGCATATATAAAAAAAGAAAACTGGAATGAGAATGAAAAAAGCTACATCAGTAATCTTTACAGAATGTGCGCAATTATAAAATGTGTTTTTAACTAAGGGCACTTTGAGGCCTAAGGGGGTTGACAGTGTCCCTTTAATTATTTAAAAAAAAACAGTGGGAGGTTTCAATGTATGACTCATGTGTCTGCTATTTTAGCTTTTGTAAAATGTATCATCTTTGATATTTTTATTTAACGTGCATACAATATGAAGACAAACTATTTTGTTATTTTCAAAGCTTTAAGTGATTGACTGAATAGATCATTATAATTTAAAATCCCGAATTTATACATTGTCTCTATAAAATACAGCTGATGCAAAAAATGAAAATTACGTACTCACCGTAATTGTTGATCTTCCTGAATATCTTCAGTCATTCATGACTGGTGGGTCTTAGCTGAAGGAGCAGGACCCTCATGGGAACATTAGCTTTAAGAATTTTGGAGTGGGGGAGCTGACATCGGGGACAGTGCTGCCCACAAGGCGGATGTACTACCTGGCACTAGTGGACTGGGCAGTAACCGACACCAGCTTTCCCGCCTCCTCAGTTCTGCCTGCTGGATAGGCAGAAAGGAAGAGCAGGAAGACAGAAAGGGTGGGGCAAGGGAGCCCAAGGGATAAAAAAAGGATTAGGAAGTAAACTGAAAAAGGCAAAAATTACTAAGGGTAGAGAAAGGAAGGAAGGTTTGAGGAATAGCTGGTCTTGGGAAACCGCAGCATCTGGACAGGCAAAGGAGGGAAAAGGAAAATATATAAAGAGTAACTGAGCATCTCATGTAGGTAGAAAGTGGGAGAAGCCCAGATAGGCCCTATTCTCTGGAGCTTGAGAAGCTATGACTACTACAGCATAGAAGTAGCACAATGGACTGCAATGAAGAGCTCATCTTCAAGTAAAACATGGAGCCTAGGAGACGCAGTAAGCTAAGGTGTCAAGGCTCAGAAGGGATGATGCAAGCCGGTAGGCAAAGTCAGATGGTGTTAATTATACAAAGACTCCAGGGAACATGTAGAAACAACAGGGGTGCTTGTTACAAGGTGTGGGATAGTAGCAAGAACAGACAAGAGGGGTGTTGAGGGATAGGCCGAGGACAGGGGATTCCACCCCCAGAAAAAAGGATGGAGATGGAAGAAATCTCCCCTGTAACTAGCGGGGAAAAATAAGACATAGAGGAGTGAGGAAGAGAGGAAGGAGGGAACACCTAAAGGGTGATAACCATCTCAGGTCCCAAGGTGGGAAAGGAAAATGAAGTAGAGTTGGGAGAACGGGATCTGACATGGGGATAATGCCCCAGTTTGAGGGCTAGTTGTCAGAATGAGAAGAGGGCAGATACATGTGGTCTAGAAAAGTTCATCCAAAGATCACAGCTTTTCTTGTATATGAGAGGCTGCTGACACGAGTTCCCTGAGAGCTGTAGAGCTAACTAACAGCAGATTGATAGAAGCAAGGCCAAGGAAGGGGTTGGCAAAGGTGTTTCTTAACTGTCAGTCTGCCAGCAGGCAGCCCGAAAAAAGGCACCCATGGATTATCCCCTATAGTATATGTGCTTCTCCTGCCTCTTGTCTCTAGCCATTTTTTTTTTTTTTTATTAATGACTGTCTGAGGAGGAAATCTCAGGAATTTGGTCCCATATCCCAAAGGTAATCCTCCCTTCCCAACTCCCCTCTCACCCCCCTTTTTCTTTTTTAAAGATAAGAAAGAAAAGTGACAAGGGTGTGCCTTCCCTTCTCCTAAAAAAGAAAATAAGGGGGTTGAAGGAGACCCAGGAGCAAGGCTATTCAAGCCCCTGCCCCGCTCTATATTTCCTTGCGGAGAGGAAAAACAACTTCCCTCAGGAGTTTGCTTTATAATCTTCCTGACAAGCAGCTGCCCTCTCCATGACAGGAAAGGGGGAAGGCAGCAGGAGGGAGGAAGCACTGCCCAGAAGCTCAGTTTTGAGGGGGAAGGTGGGTAGGTAGCAGTCATGAATGGTGAAGATATTCAGGAAGATCAACAATTACAATGAGTACGTCATTTTCATATCTTACCTGAATCAATCTTCACCATTCATGACTGGTGGGTCAGAGTGCCAAGCCACCACCCTCTGTGGTGTTGGCAAACCCTGAGGGAAAAATGTTCCTTCAGCCTCCTGTGGGGGAGACACAAGGAGACAGAGGCTCTTCACGGGTCTGGCGGGTCCCAAGACTGATCAGGGGCAGGCAGAGGCTCCTGTGGCCTGGGAGAAAGAAGTCGCCCTGCTAACTCACGCCTAACCCAGCAAAAGAAAAAATGAGCCCCCTGGTATGGTGAGGCATCACCCTATTCTGGGCCAAGGGTGACAACCTTGAAAGGTGAAGCCACGGCATCCGCCTAATGCAGACTGCAGTTCCCACCAGCCTGGAGGTTACTTCACTAGCATCATAAGATGCCCCTGATTGGTGTCTTGCAAGCTCCAGGCTACGGGTGGAAAAGCTGATGACTTGCCTGGTTGCCTCACTGTCAGGCATGGATGATAGGAGCTGACCCAGCATCGCCCACAAGTGCCTAGCACAGGCAGCCTGGTGTGCCTGGTGCGCCAAAATGGACTCTGGGGTTCAGTTGTGTCTTGGGCGACGATGCCCAGCGGGGGTATCCAAGGCCTCCACTCCCAAGGAGGGATGAGGCATAGCACCTGGAGACCCCATGGGTGACAGTACCTGCACCAGTCCCTTGGGGCTGGAACAGGGGCAGAGGGGCACTGCCAGACACTGTACGACGCCTCCATGAAAGGCTGGCAACACAGAGGAATGACAGTGGATTTTGCACTGTATTTGCCTAGGAAAGACAGCGTTGCATGCACAGGATTGCATCCTCTAAAGTGAGAGAGGTTCTGCTCCTCCATCATCTCCAACAGGAAACACTGATAGGTGGTGAGATCAGCATCAGAGGTGTAATGGATAGCAATGGAAGTTACATTCCTACCTTAATTCTTGATCTTCTTGGATGAAGTCTCCACCACTCATTCACACTAATGGGAGTACGCCGGAGGCGCTAGAACCCAGTGGGAGCTAAACTTTTTCAGAAGAGCCGGCGCCAAGATGGAGCCACAAGGAAGTGGCACCACTAGCTAGGCTCGCGCGGTACAGACTATCTCGGCGTCGACCCTCCAACTGCTTCAGTACCTTTTTTTTCTCCACAAGGAGGTGCAGCGTAACTAACCTAGAGAAGGACTAGCCTAACTATCGGACATAAGATAGTCCGAATGACCTGTGTAAGAAGGGTCAAAACACAAAGTCTTCACAGCCCAAATCAGAGGAGTGAAGATCAGAAACAGAAATGAGCTCAGGGGATGGTGGGTGGGTGTGTGAATGAGTGGTGGAGACTTTGTCCAAGAAGATCAAGAATTACGGTAGGTACGTAATTTCCATATCTTCCTGGACATAAAGTCTCCACCACTCATTCACACTAATGGGAGAGTACCGAGCTAAATAATCCCATGAGACGGGCGGCAGGAGAGAGAGAGGAGCTCACTTTTTAGGACATAAGTCCATTAAGAATTGTCCAGCCAATGACTGATGTTGTCTGGCATGGGCATCCAAAGCATACTACTCAACAAAAGTGTGCACCGAGCTCCAGGTAGCCGCATTGCAAATGTCTGCAATGGGGACATTACAAATTTCTGCCAGAGATGTCGTGACTGCTCTAGCAGAGTGAGCATGCACTCTGCCCTCCAACTTGACCTGTGTCATGGAGTAGCAGTGGCGAAGGCATGCCACCAGCCATGCTGAAGTGCACCTGATAGCAACAGGCTGACCCAGCCAGGTCGTGCTGAAGGAGACAAAGAGTTGTTGAACCTTGCAAATTTCTTTTGTTCTGTCCAGATAGAATCGCAAAGCTCTTTTTACATACAGGGAATGAAAAGTATGCTCTCTCTCATTCTGGAAGTTGGCAAAGTACGTAAGAAAGATTGACGGTTGATTTAGAAGAAATTCTGAGACAACCTTAGCTAGGAACTTCGGATGAGTCCTAAGAACTACCTTGTCTTTGTGAAATACAGTATACGGGGGGTATGGGACCAGAGGCGTGTATTTCTGATACTCTTCAAGCTGAAGTAATGGCCACCAGGAAGGCTGTCTTCCAAATAAGGAATTTCAACTCACAAGTGGCTAGAGGCTCGAAAGGTTTACGAGTGAGCATGTCTAGCACAAGGTTAATGTCCCAGGCTGCAACTGGATGTCTAACAGGTGGTCTGGTACGCAGAATACCCTTAAGAAACCTCTTAACTACAGGTAAGTGAGCCAAGATATGGAATGTACTGGCTCATGATAGGCAGAAATTGCGTAAAGAAGAACCCTGACTGTAGAGTATTGCAGACCTGTGTTTGAGAGGTCTGAGAGATACTCCAGGACTTTATTCGGTAGGCAGGAAAAAGGATTCCAAGAGGATTTTGTACACCAGACAGAAAAACATTTCCACTTAGCTGTGTAGGTTTTCCTGGAAGCTTGCTTGCGTGTAGCTAAAAGAATATCTGAAACTCTACGAGAAACATTAAACCTGTTCACCTCTATCTCCTCAGGAGCCAGGTGTGGAGGTGAAGAGACCTCAGGTTGGGATGAACTACAGGGCCCTGGGTAAGAAGGTTCATCTGAAGGGGAAGCAGTTTTGGAGGGGTTTCTGATAGTCTGTTGATTAGAGGAAACCAGATCTGATGAGGCCCAAATGAGGCAATGAGAATCATTCAGCCCCCCACCCGTGCCTCCAATCTGAGCAGTACTCTGTGAACTGGGAGGAGGAAATGCGTAAAGAGGAGTTTTGTCCACCGCAGCCTGAATGCATCCTGAAAAGAAATGCCAGGTCTGGGATTTCTGGAGCAGAAGAGAGGCAGTTTTGGGTTGAGTGGGGATGCAAAAAGGTCCAGGTCCAGAGTTCCCCACTCTTCGAAGAGTGACTGAATGATGGTTAAGCTGAGAGACCACTCGTGAGGATCTGTCCCCATTCTGCTGAGACAGTCTGCTAGCTCATTTTGTACTTCTGGCAAGTGAACAGCCTGAATCAGAGCTTTGTGCTCTAGATACCATTCCCATGCTCTCATTGCTTCCCTGCATAATGGGTAAGAGTATGCACCACCCTGCATGTTGATTTAGTAAATCACTGCCTTGTTGTTCTCTGAAAGAGAATGTTCTTGTGACAGAGTATGCGTTTCAAAGCTTGGACTACATAGAGGATGGCTCTCATTTTCAAAATGTTTGTGTGGAGTCAAGACTCGTCCTGGGACCACGTGCTCTGAGTGTGGAGATCCTGGCAGTGAGCTCCCCAGCCCATCAGGGACACATCCGTGGTAATGGAGATCTGAGGATCCAGAGAGGCGAAGGGATATCCTTCCAGAAAGTTGTCCTCCTGAGACCACCAGGTGAGGGATCATTTCAGAGGTTCTGTCGCCTTTATGTGAAAGGACTGAGGATGAGTGGTTGGCGACCACTAAGTACTGAGCATCCACCGAGTGGTTCTCATGTGGAGATGATCCAAGGGTACAGTGAAAACCAAGGATGCCATCAGACCCAGCATCCGCTGCATCGAGAGAGCACAAACTGAGCTGTTCTCATGATGAAGCAGGCCATCTGAAGAATATCGCTCCTTCTGTCCTCCAGAAGGAAGGCTTTCACGCAGGAAGTGTCCAGAAGGACTCCTCTAAATAGAAGCTTCTGGGAGGGCTGCAACTGCGACTTTTTCAGGTTTAGCAGTATTCCCATGGATGTGAGGAAATTTGAGGCCGCGGCCACGGCCTCCAGAGTCTCTTGTCTGGAGGGACTTGCAAGAAGCCAGTCGTCCAGATATGGGAATACTTGAATTCTGATTTTCCTTAAAGATGGCGCGAGAACTGCACAGCACTTTGTAAAAACTCGAGGCACTGAGGATAGCCCAAAGGGCAGGACTCTGAATTGATGATGATGTTGACCAACAGCACAAACCTTAGGTATTTGTGGTGTTTTGGTTGTAAAATAATGTGTTGGTAGGTGTCCTGCATGTCCAGGGAGGCTAGCCAATCATGTTGATGAATCAAAGGTAACAGGGTACCGAGTGATATCATCTTGAACTCTTCCTTGTAGAGGAATTTGTTTAACTTTCTGAGATCGAGAATAGGGCGCATGTCGCCAGTTTTCTTTGGAAAGAGTAGAATTTAAGTTCTTGAGCAGAGACTTAAAGGAAAGGTCTTCCACCACAGGCTCCGCAGGAGGATTGATCCCTGCCCCCAGGGCAGAATCGGCATCAACATCATCACCCAGCCGAAGATCAGGATCAGGCTTAATATCATCTCCTGACAGTCCAGGGGGGACTATATAGACAGGAAAGGAATGAAAACCAGGAGGAAGAAGAGGAGGAGACAGAATCAGAGTTGAAAACCTCTGTAAACTATGCGGCGCCATCTACCACCCCGGCACCGTCGAAGAGAGTGGCACCAAGAACAGAGATGGCGCCAACACAGAAAAGGGTGCGGCGCATGGCACTGGCAGGAAGCGTGGCGCCGACTACGGTGCCAACCACCATGGCGCCAACTACCCCCCGGCACCGAGGACGGCATAGACAGGGTATGCAGTGCCATGAATGGCGCCGACACCACACGTGGCGCCGGAAAAAGCCGGCACCACAGGCAGTGGCACACCGCAGATGTCTGAACTGCAATTTGAAGGTAAAGAATGAAAATGGCAGGCGATAAAGGCGTCAGTGTGGACCCCAGCCATGTGAGGGGGATAGACACTGGAGAGCGGAGTCGATAGCACCGAAGAAGGAGCAGCATGACCAGAAAGTCCTAACCACCCCACCTGCTGATCCGAAACCAACAGGCCTGAAGGCCCCGGCAATGGATTGGCCAGTTCGGGCAGTCAGGACAACCTCCGAGCCCACTGCTCCATAACAGCGGTCAAATGGTGAAACTGCTTATTGGAAGCCCCTCCAATAGACGGTGAGGGGCTCAGATGCCGGCAGTCAGAGACAGATACCGGAGACTCCAAAAGAGGCAGAGATCGGCCCCTGACCCCAACAACTGACCGTCTATGCACAGACGTACCAGAGGGCAACCTCGAGAGATGCCGTTTCTTCTTCGACCAGTGGGCCGAAGAACTCAAGGTCTAACGGAGCCGTGAATGGACAGTTTATTTTCATGCTTTCAGGGGGAACACCCATCCACCCCCCCAGCACTGGACTGTCCGTTGTCAGACCCACCCTCCTCCAGGAGAGGGCGGCAGACCAGACCCGGCTGACTGAACAGCTTTCATACGAAGTCTCCTTACCATCACCTGCCCCACTCATGGTCAGCTGAAGACTTCTTGTACAAAAGTAATTTTATTAAATGTAATCGGTACTTTTCATGATAAAATACAAAATAATAAAACTGAAAACTAAGCTGCAAGTTTGAAGCTGGACTCCCAGCGAGCGAGCGACGTCATCACTGAAGTGCACATGACAGCGGGAAAAAAGGAACTGAGGCGGTTGGAGGGTTGACACCGAGACAGTCTATACCACGTGAGCCTAGCTCGCAGTGCCGCGTCCTCGCAGCTCCATCTTGGCGCCGGCCTTTCTGAAAAAGTTTGGCTCCCGCTGGGTCCTAGCGCCTCTGGTGTACTCCCATTAGTGTGAATGAGTGGTGGAGACTTTATGTCCAGGAAGAGAAGTCCTTTTCCTGCATGGAGGAAGACGAAGACACAGAGGAGCTGGATTCAGAGGGAGGCAGTACAGGGGTTTGATGTCTGAAAATGATCTCATCCATGGCCCTGAGGTATCTGGGAAACACAGCCGCCGTGGTCCTGAATTGTACCCAGGTCATAGGCCCCGTGGGACCGGAGAAGAGGGGGAGGAGGCAGAGGAGAAAGGTTACAGGAGACCAAACAAGGTCCTCTGTTAGGGCTGCCGGAGCGTGCAAGGGACCCCTGCCGAATGAGGGGGCTGCACAACCTGTCCACCAAGATATGCCCAACCAAAGAGGGGCGAATGCGGTGATGCCCTTGGGGGGAACCCCCAGGTGAAGAGATTGGAGCCATAGTGGTCCCATCGGGTGGCCCCTATCCCCACCAACCAAAGGCCCTGAAAGATTTGGTGGAGAAAGCAGGCATGAGTCCACACTTCAGCTTCTCCCCAAACCTCCAGATGCTCTGGGAACAGACTGCGGTGCTGACACCGACCTCCTAACTCCTGCCTTACCCAACAGGTACGTGCCCCTTGAAGGAGGTCTGAGGCAAACAGCCAAGTCAGACAGGGGTGACATAGCAGATCCAGCACTGTGAGCGACACTGGCGTTCAGAGCAGTACCACCTCCAGCGCGAAGGCCCAAACTGGTGCCAGCTGCAGCACCAGAAAGAGGATCGGCACTGGAAACAGCACTGCTCCCTGACTCGGCCCTGGGCCCGGCAACATTTGCCTTCCCGGTGCCAAAGTCAAACAGCACCTAGAGATGCAAAGGAGGTGGCACTGCGGAGACTCCCAGGCCCTGTAGATAAAGAAGGTCTCGGGCGGTACCGAAAAGGGTCCAGAGGATCCAGAGAGCCGGGAAGCCTACTGGAATCATCCCAATCATCATCCTCTGAGGAAGCCGAGATCAAGAAGATTTCCAAATGGGCAACCCCCGGACCATTCCTCTCTCAGCACCGCAAGCGGCACTGGAAGGAGACCGAGCTGCACAGCCGGTGCCACCTCGCTCACCGACACCGAGGGTGGTATAAGGAGCCGAAGCGGCACCGGGCCATGTTGCCGAGGGATCTGCTGGAGTGGGCCCAGCGTATAGCTGCGACAACATCACCAGGGGTGTCCATGCCCCCGAAGGGGCGACAGACTGCGAGGAGTGCGCAGCTGACCCACTGGAGGAGGCCAACTGTCCCACCGACTCCACGCGCAAGCCTCCTGACTCGGCGACACTGGAAACAGAGGACACCTGCTCTACCTTGGTACGTATAGTGCTAGAGAGGGGCCAGGATGAAGGGTCCAAAGACCTGAACGTGGCGTCCCTGGTGCGACACCGGCCTCTTAAGATTGGGGGGTCTTGTCCCAATCTTAATGTGTGGATCTGAAGAGTGCGGAGGTCCATGCAAAAGCAGGCATCACACGCGTCCATATCATGATTCGGACCCAGGCAGGCCAGACAGCGACTGTAGTGTTTGGAAACAGTCAGGGGCTTGCCAAAGGGGCACCGATGCCTAGGGGCAAGCCCCCCTTTTGATCTAGTAGATTTTTTAGGCCCCAGACCAGACATGACCGTTATGGAAAGAAAATAAAATGTAGAAAAAGCACCCGACTCTGCACTTGGATAGAAAAAAAATTAAGGATGACAGAGGATGATGCTGGATTAAACAGTGTCAAATAAGTACAGCGTCGAGCGGTGGCAGAACTGACGCAGTTAAATTCAATGCGAAGCTCCCATGAGATTCTGCCTCAATGGTGGGAAACAGAACTTGGGGGGGGGGGGGCGCGGCGTCGGTTACTGGCCAGTCCATGAGCACCACATAGTACATCCACATTGTGAGAGGCACCGTCCCCAACGTCGGCTCCCCCACTCCAAAACTCTTAAAGCTAACGCTCCCATGAGAGTCCTGTGCCTCTGGCTAAGATCCACCAGTCATGAATGGTGAAGACTGATTCAGGTAAGATCTATCCAATACTCGCACAACTGAACAATGTACAGTACATGCTGCTAACACTTCTAAGATTCAGTTTCTAGCGACTACTCACAGCCAGCTGTTGCTGAAGGTTTTTGACCTGGTTCTGGAGTGTTTCAATCTGCTGGTTCTGTCTCTTGATCGGAGTATTGCTGGTGTACGTCAGCTGAGAAAGACCATTTAGAGCCTGCTTTAACCTTTCAACATCATCTAGAAGCTCGGTTATCTAACAAGTGAAAAGAGGATAGAAACAGGTTACTCACCTGTAACAGTAGTTCTAGGAGTGGTATGTTGTTTATCCACACGAACCCACCCGACCTCCCCGGCTTCGACGCACAACCTCTGCTTCCAGCGGGCAAGATCTGGCATCATGGGGTTGAGCCGAGGCTTATACCACCCAGGTGAGTGGGAGGAGCCAGCTTTCAGACCATCCAACAAGATTTAAATGGAAAGGGACATGCCAACAAGTGTGGATGAACAACATATACCACTCCTAGAACTACTGTTACAGGTGAGTAACCTGTTTTTCTAGGATTTTGGATATGTTGTTCTATCCACACTTACTGGCAAACTCCTAGCAGTTCCCCGGGAGGTGGGAGGCAAGGCGCACAGCCCCTACTTAGGGAACAGAGATTGGAGAACTGAGGCCCCAAAACCGGCATCCTGGCGTGACTCTAGGTTGATGTGGTAATGGGTAATGAAGGTGTTTGCTGACTTCCAGGTAGCAGCCCTGCAGATATCCTGGGTAGGGATGTACCTAGAACCAGCCACCAACGCAGCAGTATGGTGGGTAGAATGAGCTCTTATCCCTACGGGAGACTCCTTGCCCACCAACCAGTAGCAGAGATCAATGTAGGATTTTATCCATCTGCCAGTTGTCCACTTTGCTGCAGGTCTGCCAGGTGTGGCTTCAGCGTAGGTGACAAACAGCTGGCGAATCTCTCCCGAACTTCAGCCGTTCGCGCCTTATAATAAAAGAGCGCTTGTTTCAGATCCAAAATATGGAGCCTGTACTTGACCTCCTAGCTGTAATTGGTGTAGTACAGTGGCACAGTCAACACCTGGTTGAGGTGAAACTCTGACACTACCTTCAGAATGAATTTCGGGTAGGGGTGCAGGACAACCTTGTCCTTGTGGAAGACCAGATAGTGAGACTCGACAGAGCGCGCCTGTAGCTCCCCAGTCCTTCTAGCTGACATGACAGCCACCAAGAAGGCCATCTTCCATGACAGATGTGACATCTCACACCTGTGCATCGGTTCGAATGACTTACCCATGAGCTCTGCCAAAACCAGCAGTAGATCCCACGGAGGTGGTGGTTCATGCACCGGAGGGGAAATGTGGTCAAGGCCTTTAAAGAAATGCCAGACCACCTTTTCCTGTGCCACCATCTGCTGCCTGGCCCATGCTCAGTAAGCAGGGATGGCTGCCAGGTGCACCTTGAGGGTTGCAGACTGAAGCTCTCCTTTGGAGAGAGACCAAAGGTAGTTGAGGATGCTGGCCTCCGGACAGGACGAAGGGTCCAAGCCCTTGTCCTGACACCAAATGGAGAATCTCTTTCATTTTAAGGTATAGCACCTCCCGGTCGACTCCTTCCTAGATGCCTCAACTACACCGAGTACACTGTTTTAGAGATCCAAAGCCTGGAACTCTAGCCGCTCAGGAACCAGGCTGTCAGGTGCAGGGATTGAAGATCCGGATGGAATACCTTCTCCTGATTGACAGAGAGCAGGTCCAGGCGTGCTGGAAGACGCCTTGGGAGCCTGACACTGAGGCTGAGGAGATCTGGATATCAGAACTGGTGAAGCCAGTCTGGGGCTACCAGGATCACTTGGGCCTTGTCCCTCCTGACCTTAAAGAGCACCTTGAGGACCAAGGGAAGTGGGGGGAAGGCACTGAAGAGGCCAGAGGTCCATGGCCTCGAGAAGGCATCCTCCTGCAGCGAGCGCTGCTGGGGTGGGGGTGGGCATGAAACAGCCACAGCTTTGTGTTCTCCCTGGAGGCGAACAGGTCCACCTGATGGTTGCCCCACTGGGAGAACGGGTTGTGAACTACCTCTGGATGGAGAGACCACTCATAGGGTGCCTTGACCACACAACTGAGGGCATCCACCAACTGATTTGAGGCTCCTGCCACGTGAATGGCTAGATCATTCTTGACCTCACTGACCAGGAGGCCAAGGCTGAGACAGATTTGGAGGGCCAAATCCCTGGACATCTCCACCTCCAGTCTGGAGGGACCTGCTATTAGCCAATCATCGAGATAGGGGTACACTCTGACCCCTCAATGCTGAAGATGGACTGCCACCACTGTTATGCATTTGGTGAAGACCCTGGGGGCCGATGACAGGCCGAATGGCATGGCTTAGAACCCGTAGAGGGTTCCCTTCACCCTGAAGTGGAGGAACCTTCGGTGTGATGGATAGAGACATGGAAGAACATGTCCTGTAGATCCAGTGAGCCGAACCACATGTTCTGTTCGAGGGATGGTATGATCTGGGACAGAGTCACCAATCCAAAAGGTGCGAGACCTGAGAAACTGATTCAGGTTGTGCAGATCCAGAATGGGGGCACCAGCCCCCCAATTCATTTTGGTACCAGGAAGTACCTGGAAATGAACCCTGGGTTAACATGGGGATCTGAGACTCTGACCACTACCTCCTTGCAGAGGAGTTGGGCAGTGTCGTCTCTGAGAGCCGACTGAGTATGGGCAGATACATTTTCCTCCCGTGGGTCACGGGCTCGGCTTGGAGGGTACTGCTCGAATTCCAGAAGCAGACCCTGGCCGCCCACCTCTAAGACCCACATGTCTGTTGACAGTGGACCAGGTATGAGGAAGTGGCGAAGCCGACCCCCACGGGAGGACCCAGAGTGGTCATGACGGGCATGGGGGTGGCTGCCACATCCCATCACTATGCAGGCTTGGAGGATGAAGGGCCAGCAGCGGGGCCGCTGGGACCTCTCCCTCCGGGCTTTTGGTTCGCTGAAGCCCCAGACTTGGGCCGAGGGTGCCAAGATTGAGCCTGCTGCTGCTGCCCAGTTTGATACTGGGGCTGCTTGGCCGCAGGGGCAGAAAGCTGAAACGGCTTCTTCTTCTGCTGTTTCTTAGAACCCTGGTGTTCTTTCTGAGCAGAAGTAACTGAGTCCAAAGTGGCACGAGACTTCTCAATATGCTGGAGGTGACCATCAACTCCTGGACCAAACAAGTCGGTACACAGCAAAGGAATGTCAGCCAGTTTGTACTGGGTGTCTGTCGTAAAGGTCGAGACCCTCAGCCAAGCCCTGTGGTGCATGGCGACTGCAGCTGCCACTGAACAGCCACAAGAATCCCTGATGTCCAGGGCCATCTGGAGTTGCTGTTTAGCAACAGCCCGGCCTTGGTCATGGACCAGCTTGACCGTGGTCTGAAGGTCTGCGGGGGGGATGAGGGAGCAGCTCATCCAGAGAGACCAAAAGGTTGAGGGAGCAGTGTGCCATAATGACAGCCGAGCTCACCTGTCGGAAACCGAGCAAGATGGCAGCATAGTCCTTTTTGGCTGCATGGTCCAACTTTTTAGACTCTTTGTCTAGAGGTCTATCCGCATCTCCCGAGTTGCTGGAGTGCCAAAATACAGACTATCACCAATCCCTCAGCTGAGGGATGCTGTGTAAACCCCGAGGGGGAGCCGATGGGAACCGCATACTTGTAGGCCATACAAGCGGAAAGCACAGGGCAGGAGGCTGGGTGCTGCCAAAGCTCCAAGGCTGCACCAACTATGGCCTCGTCCACTGGTAAGGCCTTAGACGGAGAATCCCCTTTCCTGAAGCTATCAGCCAGGGGGTATTCGGCTCCAAAGGCATCCCCATTTATTCGCAGATGAGACAGAGGATGCCCAGGAAGGACATGGGACCTTCCTCTGTTGACAGATTCATGGAATCGTCATCACACGGACGCAAATGCAGGTCCGACTCCTCAGACCCTGAGTCTGGGTAAGGCGGATGACCACTAGTCACTCTCGACCCGCCGCAGGCGGTTGGAAGTAAGGGTGACTGACAGCCTATGTGGGCCGAAACTCCTTGGCAGAAGCCCCTGACAGAGGCTGCTTAGGTGGCGGCTCCACCAAAATAGGTGGAGAGGCTAACTTCGGCTGAGCAGGGAGGGTCTTCACTGGCTCCACAGGCAGAGGAATGGTGTCGACTGGCTCCGGAGAAGTCGGTGTCGGCCTGGAGGGCGACAGCCAAGTGATGGCCGGAGTGGAAGCCAGGGTTGACTTCGGACAAGACAGCATAAGCTGTTGTCACATGAGGTCCTCGTAGTGACAACATAGCTGTGTCAAAGCCTCTCCTTATCCGAGGAGGACAAGGACGAATGGCGGCACTGCTGCTTCTTGGAACGCTGCTTGTGAGACTTCCTCAGCCTATCGGTCGAGGGGGTCCGAGATCTAGAAGACGACCGTCGGGGGGGAGCTGATGGAGCTTCTCAGAAGGGGCCAGGGAAAACCGTGGCTACTCCAGATCGGGGACAGTGACCACGGGTGGAGCCCCAGCTGGCTGGGTCTCCTCCTCGGTTGGTAGGACAGGAGTCCTAAATAAAGAATTGTCGGCCTCATCAGTTGACAACAAGTCAATGGAGTCGATTATTATTTCAACCTGGTCGTCATCCCACATCTGCGCCATCTGGCCTGACGGGGGTATTGTGAAGCCAGCGGCCGAGGTCACAATTTCAACCAAAGTCGAGATAGGAGACTTCTGAGACTGAGAGCTCTCTCTGTCCCAAGAGCGTTGACGCTGTGAAGACTCTTCTCTCGATCCTTTGTCCTTCTTGCGGGACCAAGAGGTGTGCGAACCGGACAGGCCCTCTCCTTTCGTAGAGAGAAACTGGCACATCCCCTAGAAGGAGCCGGAGAAGGAAGTGCCCAGATTGAGCGGAACAAAAACTGACACTGAGGAGGAATGTTTGGCGGCCCAAGCCGCCGCCTGCTCAAAGGCTTTAATCTGCTACAGTTGGTCAGCAGATCCCGCAGCCGCGGAGACCACAAGACAGGCATCTTTAGATTTAACTGGCGGGTGCAGTTTTTCCAGTCATCCAAGCTGCAAGCGTGCGAGGCAGTCATCCAAAATTGCGGATGAAAGGCGCGACAAAAATCGCAGGCCTGGGGGGTCATGCACATGGCCCAGGCAGTAGACGCATGTGGAATGCGGGTCAGTATAGGACATTTTCTGCCTGCAAGGACGCCAACAAAACCCGGGCAAGGACTTGTCCTCCATCGCGGTTGTGATCACGGATTTACATGGAGAAACTCGAATGAGTTTTATTTTTGGTCAACTAGCCGAAGTATTAAGTGCCAGGGCCGACTCAACGCAGAGCGGTAAGGAGGGAACCTGAATCTTCCAAGTGGAAAGGAAGATCTGGCATCATGGGGCAGAGCCGAGGCTTATACCATCCAGGTGGGTGGGAGGAGCCACCTTTCAGACCATCTGGCAAGATTTAAAGGGAAAGGAACATGCCAATAAGTGTGGATAGAACAACATATCCACGATCCTAGAAACATGGATTTGGTGTTGATATACGTTAACTAATGAGAGTGTCAACAATTTTAGGGTAAGTAGCTTTTTTTAATTTCTGTAAATGGTTTTCTTGGTAATGCCTGACCACCTGCTGGGAAGAATGGCAGCCAACCCCATCCCCGGAGATACTAGCATTCACTTTCTTAAGGGCCAGCAAAGGGTACATAAGAGTACTGTGGTCAGCTGCAGTCCATCTCCCAAAGCAGAATACATCAGCCCCATAATGCACTTCAGTATCTTGATGGTTTAATCAGAAGTTCCTAGTGCTGTTCAATATGGGCCTTGCACATGGCCATGAGTACCATCCGGCCAGCTATAAAATATTCTCAGATCTAACAGTTCTAGACCACACAGTTACGATACTGATATTTCAACATTACAGTCTAAGGTAGCCCCTTCCTGAGTGAGAGAGTTGTTTGGTTATCAGGCTCATTTAATTGGGGGCCTCTGCAGCCTAAAGGCCACTGGCTGGACCAGAGTGTGACTACGTTATTTGGTGTTCTGTAGGATGTGGACTACAGTCCGAAAGGAATGAGTCAAAGCCAGAAAATGAATTTAATTTCTGCCCTAAGCCAAGATTTGAAGCAAGACCTTTGGCTCTGAAAGGGTAGAACATTAACCACTGGGCTGTCCTGCCCACATATTTACCTGTAAGAATGAGGAATAAATGACTGTTGTGCACACATAGTTGGTAAGGGAAAGCAGCTGATGGATCAAAGGTCAGTTGTTCCTTCCTGTTTTCGATGACCGTGTATGTATCACATTTTAGACATTTATGATCCTCACAGGTTTTCATTCATGGTTAAGAATGAGGGTCGATTTTAAAAAATATTTACACATTGCTCCAGTAAAAGGGGAACTGCCTTGAACCTGCCAAGCCTGTGTTTCATGTAGAGGCTATGTTTCCAAGGTTGCCATGGTGGCTCAGAGGCAGTGCATTGTGCTGCTGTGTGGAGCGAATTTTGTGTTTTTCGACGGGGAAGCCAGGGCGAGACAGCTGCAGGCCAGCAGCGCATCTTGGTCAGGGAGAGCTGGCAGGTGCTTTGGCCACCACAAGACTCCTGACACTGGGCCAGGGAGTTTGCTCCTGTTGCAGTGGGAAGTTATGTGTGTGCATGGCTGGTTCAGGTGTCGCCCACGCCTTTGGGGGGGCAACATGGGAAGAAAAACCTATATGACAGCCGGGATTCATTGATATGATCAGGTACATCCCTGTGGACAGGAGATATCCCTGTGGACAGTGAAAATGCCTGTGGACAGAGTATATTGCTGTGAACAAGGTATATAGGGGTGTTTATGACCTACCTACACACTGGTGCCAAGGACCATTTTCGCAATGTATGCTGTGGTTTATGTTCTCACCACAGTAATGTTGTTTCTTCTCAGGGTCACTATGGTTTCACTCTATGCATCAATCTCCACAGATACAGATGCCCAGGAGACTGACACTATTCTAAGAACAGAACTTAGAACAGGTGTTCAAAAAACTCTGCAGACACCTTCCACCATGGCAGTTGTCAGATTGTTTTCTATAGCCAGAGTGGAATGGTGGCTACTGAATATAGCTAAAAGGCTGCCAAAAATGTATAAAAATTTCAAGGTTTGAGAAAGATACCTATTAAACTGAAGCAGACATGTAAACGTAAAAAATAAATTGTGAATATGAAGAGAAAAACACAACTTACAATAGTAGAGAAAAACTGCAAGTTATACTCAAGCAACCTAAATAAAATTATTTGCTTATTGTGAGAACCTATTTTCAGGTTCTGGATGGGGAGGCAGGGTGGGAGACAGAAACCACAGTGAGAGATTCCTGAGAAGAAACATCATTACTACAGTGAGTAATGTTTTTTCTAACCCCAGGAATCCCTCACTTACGGCTTCACTCTAACCAGACTATACAGCAGAAACTTTGGGAGGCTGGGTCCAGAACCTACTTTGAAAAAAAGGTTCTACAATATAGCAGTTCCAAAGCTGGCAATCCTTCTGGAGTGTATGTCCAGAGAACAGTGCTTTGTGAAAGAGTGTACTGTTTTCCAGGTACCTGCTTTGTAAATGTCTAATAAGGGCATACCCCTGAGGATGCCACAGAGGCGCCCCCGGTGGAGTGCACCCTTAAGCCTTTGGGTGGCATTCTTCCTGCTTGTTAAACACAGAATATGACGGCAGATACGGACCGTTTGGCCCACCCAGTCTGCCTAGCCTGCCCTATCTACAGTATCCCCGCAGACCCTACCTCATCTCTGGCCCATTTTTCTTTCCCGTAAGATTCCCTTATGCCTATACCATGCATTCTTGAACTTCGCCACTGTTTTTTGCCCCCACCACCTCCACTGGAAGGCTGTTCCAGGCATCCACCACTCCTTCTGTGAAGAAGTACTTCCTCACATCTCTCCTGGATCACCCCCCCCCCACCCCAGCTTCATAGCATGTCCCATTGTTCTTAAGCACCTTTTTTTCCTTGAAAAATACTTCCCTCCTGTACCTTGTTTACTCGTGAGGTATTTAAAGATCTCTATCATATCCCCCCCCCTTTTTTCCAGGGTGTACATACAGAGGTCCTTTAGTCTCCCCTCATAGGACGTCTGATGCTGACCATGCTCCATTTTAACTGCTCTCTTCTGGACTGCCTCCAAACTGTCTATATGTTCTTCTGGAGATGTGGTCTCCACAACTGAACACAGTGCTCCAAGTGGGATCTTACCAATGATCTATACAGAGGCAACATTACCTCTTTCTTTCTGTTGGTGATACCCCTCTCTATGCACCTCAGTGTCCCACTAGCCCTCCCAGATGCCTTGTTGCACTGCCTGGCAACCTTTAGGTCACTCAAGATGATTACCCCAGGACTCTTTCCTGCTTGGTGGCTATCAATACCACTCCATCCATTTTGTACTTTGCCCCAAGATTCCTGTGCCCCAAGTGCATTATTCTGCACTTCTCTGCATTGAACTCCATCTGCCATAACCATGACCACTCCTTCAGTTTTTTCAGGTCTCTGCTCATACTCGCCACCCCAGCTTAAGTGTCCACCCTATTGCAGATTTGGATTTCACCCACAAAGAGGCAGACCTTCCCTTCCAGCTCCTCTGCAACGTCACTTACAATAAAGACTTTAAAAAGTACCAGTCCCAACAATGATCCGAGGCATCCTGCTGGCCACCCTCCCTTCGGTGAACTCCATGTACCACCATACTCTGCCATCTATCCCCTAACAAATTTCTTACGCAGTTTACCACCTTTGGCCCCATTCCTAAGCTACCAAGCCTACTTACTAGTCTCCTAGAAATAATGTGACCTACTGGGAAATGAACCCAGGCCCCCAGAACACAGTTCCAGTGCTCTAACCACTGCGCTACAGGCTCAAATGATTACTGAGTTACAGGCTCACATTCGCATTGTCATAGCAGAACTGAATGTAAGAGACTATCCATCAAGAGACAGACCACTCGAAAGCTGATTTATCTTTGCCTACCTCACCACAGATAACTAAAAGATGAATGTTTTTGGATCCAACATCTTTTGTCCAATCCATACAGATGCTCAGAACTCATTTCAAGTCCAGACTGTGCAGTTTGTGCTCACATTGACTGGAACGTTCTGGGTAAAGCACAGGAAGTGTTACTGACTGGTTCAGGTGAAATTTAGATACCATGTTAGGAATTTCCTACTTGTTCTAAGAACTACCTCATCTCTGTGGAAGATTATGTAATTTGCTCTGTGTAGAGGGCTTGAAGTTCACTGATCCTCCTAGCATGGCAATCAGGAAAGTGGTTTCCCATGTGAACTTCTTTAGGTCAGCAGTGTGCATAGTCTCAAATCAAGCATCCATGAGCTGAGCAATGCAGACACTGGGATCCCATGGTGGAACTCGATCCCTTATTGGTGGGCACAAGTTACTGAGGTCCTTAAAAGACATTCTGAACATGAGTTGAGAGACCAGTGGCATTACCTTGCCTGCTGTAGGCTGACACTGCTGCTAAGTGCACATTTAGTGCTGATGGCCTTAGGCCTAATGACTGTAGGTGCAACAAGTATTCCAGCACTGCAGCCAACCCTGCCTCTACTGGGATAACTCTTTTGGGGGTACACCAGTAGGAAAATCGCTTCCATTTAGAGGAGCATGTTTTCCTAGTTGCTGGTTTCCTTGAAACTCTAGGCACCTTCAGAACTTCCTCTGAGAAATTCCAACCAGAATATTCTAGTTCTTCAAGAACCATGCCCTCTGGCGTAGTGTTCTAAGGTTTGGGAATGCTATCCTGCCCAGAGCCAGGCTCACAATTTGAGACTCCGTGGCAGGCTGCGTGGTGTTTTGCTGGACAGGGTCAGTAGGATTGAATACCAGCTGTCTGGCCCAGTCTGGAGCTACCAGAATCACTGTTGCAGACTCACGCGTAAGTTTCAGGAGAACTTTCTGGATGAGTGGAAAGGCATACAGGAACTTGCATGTCTAGTTCAAGACCAGGGTGTGCTCTCGGACTGTCACTCTGGCTGGTGGAGTGCAACAAAAAGTGAACAGATCTATTTTGGGAGTGCTCCACCTTCTCAACACTGTGGCTAGAACTTGTCTGTTCAAGGCCCATTCATGGTTTCCCTGACTGACTCTGCTTAAGGAATATGCCAGGACACTGTCTTTGCCTGAAAAGTATACTGCATGCATGAATGTTTGCTTCTATGGTGTATGACAGGTCCCGGATCCTCACTGCTTCTGTACACAGGTTTAAGGCTCTTGTCCCTCTTTGCTTGTTTATATAATTCATTGTGGTGTTATCTGTTCTGATTTGGACAGACTGACCCTGTAGCTGGGAAGAGAAAATTGCACTGCTAGTGACTCCTGTGGGCTCCATGTGCCACTCGCTGTGAGATCCTGTAGGTGGGTGCCCCACCCCAGAAGTGAGGCATTTGTACTAAGGATACTTGCTGGATTTGCTAAAGGAAAGGAATGCACACTGAGGTGGTTTTCTACCTTCCACCATTCTAGGAACTTTACCAGTGCTTTTGACACTGGCACAAATTTTCAGAGTGGGTCCCACCTTTGAGACCAGTTGTCTCTTAAGTGGTACTGAACAGCTCTCATTTGGAACCTGGCCCATGGAACCACAGCTGTGGTTGCAGACACGTGTCCCAGTTATTTCAGGCGGAAATCCGCAATGTGCCCATTGCGGACATTTGCAGTGTGGCTACTTGGAGCTCAGTGCACACTTTTATTAAGCACTATGCGCTGGACGTCCATGCCAGACGAAACCTTTCGTTTGGCAGGACTATCCTTAACGGACGTCTGTCCTGAATTCGTGAGCTCTTGGTTTTCTGCCATTTCCTCAGGGATTTTTTAGCTCGGTACTTTCCTGATAGTGGTGAATGAGTGGTGGAGACTTTATGTCCAGGAAGATATGGAAATTACGTACCTACCATAATTCTTGATCTTCTTGGACAAAGTCTCCACCACTCATTCATACGCCCACCCTCCATCCCCCAAGCTCAATTCTCTGTTTTGGTCTTCACCCCCTCAATGTTTAGGCTGTGAAGACTTCTTTGTTGACCCTTCTTATATGGGTCGTTCAGACTATCTTATGTCCTATATGTGTTAGACTAGTCTTTCTAAGTTAGTTGTGCTGCACCTCCTCGGAAAAAAGGTACTGAGGTGGTTGGAGGGTCGACGCCGTGATAGTCATTACCGCACGAGCTGATGCTCGAGGTGCCACTCATCGCGGCTCCATCTCTGGTGCTGACCCTCTGCAAAGAGTTTGCTCCTGCTGGGTCCCAGCGCCTCCAGTGTAGTTCCCATAAGTGTGAATGAGTGGTGGAGACTTTATGTCCAGGAAGATCTGCAGGGAACTATTTAACTTGAAAATCAGTTCACGGTCACGTGGTCTCATGAATGGAAGTTAACAGGAGGGATGTTCAGTAGGGATGCAAGGAAATACTGTTTTACAGAAAGGGTGGGGGAGCCATGAACAGCCTGCCAGCCAAGGTGGTGGGTGCAAAAACTGTTAGTGGTTTTAAGCATGGCTGGGACAGAATGAAGAGTATAGTAGTAGTTTGAGGCATCAGAATCGGTGAGGAGAATGGAGGGGGGTGGGGAGGACTCGGACCCTGGAGTAACAGTAGGCCCCAGGGCTAAACAGGGAACTCGGGCAGACTAGATAGACCTTTGGTCTTTTTCTGCCATCATTGTCTATGTTTATGTCCCTGAGAATAGCCAGTCATCCACAGGGAAAAACTATCGTACCTTGTCTTTTCAGGTGTGATGCCACTACTGACTAGCACTTTGGTGCTGAGGTGAGGCCAAAGGGAAGAATAGTGAACTGGTATTGGCAGTTTCCTAGCTTGAACCAGAGATATTTTCTGTGTGATGGCCTGACAGATATGGAAACAGGCATCTTTCAGATCTTGTGATCCCACCAGATGTCCTGACTGCAGAGATGGTATCACTGTTCTCAGAGTGACCATCTTGACTTTTTCTTTATATGCTTGTTTAGATACCCGAGATCTAAAAATGGGTCACCATTCCCCATTTTTTGAAGGCGACGAAGTACCTTGAGAACAGGCCCTTGCCCTACTGAGAAGCAGGGACCTTTACTACAGTTTTTGCTATCAGCATTATTTTCTGTATTTCCGGTTCCAGCAGCATTCTTTCTGTGGGAGAGTGTGCTGGAAAATATTTGTGTTTCTGCAGTGTTCGGAATTTTCTGAAATGCAGAGACAGTCCCTGGTGCACAACCTCCAGAACCCATCTGTCTAAGGGATATATCTATTCCTGAAGGTAATGAGCCAATCTTCCCCCCACTGGCAATGGATGGGCAGCCTGGGAGAAACTGTCCGGGGTTTTTGCTTTGGTTGGGACTTGGGTACTGGTGCTGCAGCAGCCGTACGCTTTGCACCCCTTCTGGCCCTGCCCCTGTAGTATCACCTTTGTGACTGATACTAAGGGAGCATATGGGGTATAGACTCTTGGGAAGTAATCTCTGTCTCGCCTTCCATAGGGCCTAAAGGAGGTAGAAGGCTTTTCCTTTTCATTGTCACTCTTGTAAGTGGTCTTATATTAATCTGCTTTTTTCCTGAATACATCTATTTTGACACCAACAAGTGAATTTCTCTCAAAGAAGAAATCCACTTGGGTATCCTGGGAAAATATGGCAGTCTTTAACCAGGAGAATCTTCTTTAAGGACACCGCATGAACTAGAACTCTAGTTGCCGTGTCATCAGTGTCCACAGCAGTGTGAAAATGGTATTTAGTAGCATTCAGGACTGATCTTGTAGTGGCAGCTAAGTCCTGTGCAACTGTCTGCTCTATCAGCAAGTGCCAGAATTGTGTTCCACAATGCTTTCTGGTATTGTGCTGTATATGCTGAGTAAGCTGCCTGCCCGATGAGCAGGGGAAGCTGTAGTATAAAGTTTCTTGGCCACAGCATCCAATATTTTGAAGTCCTTTTCTGGACACTGCAGAAAGTGCAACTTTTGCTCTCTTGCAAGCAGCAGCTTGGACTGCACCTTGGTGATCAGGGTGGGCATACAGGTATTTCACATGCTGTCTGTCCACCTTGTACTTTTTATCAATATTTCTGTTGGTGGCTACAGCTGAAGTATATGCAGGCATGACCTCTGATATGGCCTTTTTAATGGGCTTATGTATGAGGACTAGCAACCTACTTGAGGAAGCCATACTCATCATGTCCATAAATTTCAGCATCCTCTTCATCTTCCTCAGTTTCCTACGGGTAGATGTTTACAGTATCAAGCATATGTCTGACAAATAAGGAAAAGGAAGTATAGTCCTCATTATAGCCTGAAGGACAGCCCAAAAATACAGGTTACTCACCTGTAACAGGAGTTCTAGGAATGGTATATGTTGTTCATCCACACTCATTGGCAGTATCCTTGCCGCTTTAAATCTTGCCGGAAGGTCTTCAAGCTTGCTCCTCCCACCCACCCGGGTGGTATAACTCTCGGCTCCGCCCCATGACGCCAGATCTGGCCCGCTGGAAGCTCAGGTTGTGCGTCGAAGCCGGGGAGGTCGGGTGGGTCGTGTGGATGAACAACATATACCATTCCTAGAACTCCTGTTACAGGTGAGTAACCTGTATTTCTAGGGACATGGATATGTTGTTCATCCACACTCATTGGGCAGACTCCTAGCAGTTCTCCGGGAGGAGGGAGGCAAGACGCACACCCCACATACTTACTTGGGAAAGAGAGACTGGAGAACCGAGGCCCCAAAACCAGCATCCCGGCGTGACTCAAGGTCGATGTGGTAGTGGGTAATGAAGGTGTTTGCTGACTTCCAGGTAGCAGCCCTGCAGATTTCCTGGATAGGGACGTCCCTGGAAGCAGCCACCGTTGCAGCAGTATGGCGGGTAGAATGAGCTCTTATCCTCTGGGAGGCTCCATGCCCGCTAACTTATAGCAGAGATCTATGCAGGAGGTTACCCACCTGCTTATCGTCCAGCTTAGCTGCAGGTCTGCCAGATGCGGCTTCAGCGTGGGTGACAAACAGCTGGCGAACCTCTCCCGACTTTCAGCCGTCGCTCATATAATAGCGAGCGCCCTTCTAGGATCCAGAGTATGGAGCCTATATTCGGCCTCCGAGGTGTGATTGGGGTAGAACACCGCAGAGTCAACACCTGGTTAAGGTGAAACTCCCACCACCTTCGAAGGAATTTCGGTGGGGCGCAGGACAACCTTGTCCCTGTGGAAGACCAGGTAAGGAGACTCGATGGAAAGCGCCTGGAGCTCTCCCATCCTTCTGGCTGACGTGATAGCCACCAAGAAGGCGGCCTCCACGACAGGTGAGAGAGAGCACACCTGTGCATAGGTTCTAATGGCTTGCCCATGAGCTTTGCCAATACCAGCAGTAGATCCCACGGAGGTGGGGGTTCCCTGCACTGGAGGGAAATGTGATCAAGGCCTTGAAAAGCGCCAGACCACCTTCTCCTGACATCGATCGCTTCCCGCCCGCCCGGTAAGCAGAGATGGCTGCCAGGTGCACCCTTAGGGTCAGCCGACCCAAGCTCCTTGACTAGAAAGGGACCATAAATAGTCCAAGATGCTTGCCAAGGAACAGGAGGAAGGGTCCAAGCCCTTGTTCTGACACCAAATGGAAAACCTTTCCATTTGAAGGCATAGCATTTTCTGGTCGACTCTCACGGACGCCTCAACTACATTGAGGACCTCGTCGGAAAGACCCAAAGCCTGGAACTCTAGCCGCCAGGAACCAGGCCGTCAGGTGCAGGATTGAAGGTCCGGATGGAACCTTCCCCTGATTGACTGAGAGCAGGTCCGGGCGAGCTGGAAGCTGCCGCGGAGTCCTGGAGCTGAGACTGAGGAGATCTGGTACCAGAACTGATGAGGCCAGTCTGGGGCTATCAGAATCACCTGCGCCTTGTCCCTCCTCGCCTTGAAAAGCACCTTGTGGATCAAGGGAAATGGGGGAAAGGCGTAGAAGAGGCCCGGGGTCCACTGCCTCGAGAAGGCATCCCCCTGCAGCGAGCCCTGCTGAGGGGGGGGCATGGAACAGACTCAGCTCGCGCTCCGTGGAGGCAAACAGGTCCACCTGAGGTGTGCCCCAAAGGGAGAACAGATGCTGTACTACCTCGCAGGAGAGACCACTGTGGGATGCAGCCCCTATCCGGCTCAGGGCATCGGCCAGGGTGTTGGAGGCTCCTGCCACGTGAATGGCTAGGAGATCCGCCTCCAGGCTGCGCACAGTGACCAAATGCGGAGGCTTCCTTGCATAGAGCATGGAGCGGCGTCCGCCCCTGGCGGTTTAGATAGTACATGGTCGTGGTATTGTCCGCCTGGACTCGGACCACTTGACCCCGGAGGAACGGAGCAAAGGCGGTGAGAGCTAGGCGACCGTCGGAGCTCCAGCAGGTTGATGTGGCATCGGACTCCCAAGGGACCAGAGGCCATGAGCCCGGTGTTCCCCAGATGGCACCCCAACCCATCAAGAGGCATCGATCTAAGGAGACCGTCGGCTCGGGCGGACGAGCGGATGCCCTCCTGCAATTGATCTGGAACGGTCCACCACTGGAGAGCATTCCACATCCCCTGTGTCACCGACACAAGCTGGTCCAAGGGATCGCAGCGTTGTGACCACTGGCTGGCCAGTCCCCACTGAAGGGGACGCATGTTCCAGCGGGCCCAACGGACCACGCTGGTACAGGCCGCCATGAGACCCAGGAGGCGCAGGAAGTCCCGGGCAGGGCGCAATTGCCCAACCAGAAATGATCGGGCAAAGGAGGAAAGAACCTCGCCCTGTCCGCCGGGAGCCGCGCCTGGCTCAAGAGAGTCGAGCTGCGCCCGATGAATAAAATCACCTGCTTCGCTCGAAGTCTCGACTTGGCCTCGTTGACAAGGAGGCCCAGTTGAGAGCAGACCTGAGGCCAGATCTCTGACCACCCGCCTCCTTCCTGGAGGGAGCTGCTATCAGCCAGTCGTCCAGGTAAGGGTACACCGGACCCTCGGGCGCGAGGGAATGCTGTCACCACTGCCATGCATTTGGTGAAGACCCTGGGAGCTGGAGACAAGCCGAAGGGCATGGCTTGGAACTCGAAGAGAGATCCTTCCGCCGGAAGCGGAGATCTCTGGTGAGACGGACGATAGGGACGTCGAAAAACGCCGCCCTGCAAAGTCCAGAGAGCAGAACCACACGCCGCGTTCAAGGATGGTATTATCTGAGCCAGAGTGACCATCCTGAAGGTTCGAGACCTTAGGAACTTGTTTAGGTCGTGTAGGTCGAGAATGGGGCGCCAGCCCCCCGTCCGTTTCGGAACCAGGAAGTACCTGGACACAAACCCTGGGTCTGAAGGAGGGTCCACCACCTCTCTTACCACCTCCTTCTGGAGGAGGAGAGTGATGTCGGCTCGACGAGCCGCCAGTGAGGCTGGGGATCCCGGAGCCCCCCGAGGGGCGACGGCTCTGAAGGGTGGTGCCTGCTCGAATTCCAGAGGCAGGCCTCTTCCCACCACCTCCAAGACCCACCTGTCCGTGGTAACAGCGACCAGGCGGAACGAAGTGCGCGGAGCTGCCTCCAGGGGGACCCAGGGTAGGTGACGGGATGGGGGCGACACCCTCAGCCCGTCACTGGGCAGGCTTGGAGGAGGGACCGCCGAGGGACCTCCTGGGCCCTTCTCCTCCTGCCTCCTGTTAGAGGAAGCCGCGCTTGGGTTTGGGATGCCAAGGCTGAGCCTGCTGGCCCTGACGTTGTTAAGGCGCCCGGGGCAGAAGGACGAAAGGGCTTTAGGCTGTGGTTTGGCGGCCTTGTCCTTCTGAGCGGAAGAGACCGAGTCCAAGGTAGCATTGGACTTCTCGATCCTCTGCAGGTGACCTTCCACCCCAGGGCCGAAGAGGTCAGTCCCCAAAAAGGGAACATACGCCAACTTGTGCTGGGTATCCGAAGTAAAGGTGGATATCCTCAGCCAAGCCCGCCGACGCATAGCCACTGCGGCCGCCACCGATCTGGCACATGAGTCCCCTACATCCAAAGCAGTCTGGAGCTGCTGTTTGGCCACTGCCCTGCCCTGGTCCCGCACCTGCTTAACCGTAGTCTCGCAGATCGCGGGAAGATGAGGATGACCTCATCCAGGGAGCCCAACAGGGCATGAGAAAATGTGCCATGAGGATGCCGAACTGGCCTGACGGAGCCGAGAGAGGACGAGCGAGACTTTTCGCCCGACATAGTCCAATTCTTGGACTCCTTGTCAGGAGGTTTGTCCACATCCCTGGCGCTAGCCGGGCGCTGAAAACGCTGTCGGTAACCAACCCCTCAGCAGAGGGGTGTTCAAAACCGGACAAGGAACCGTAGGGACCGCGATACTTCCTGGCCATCCTGGCTCAAGGCGCAGGGCAGGAAGCAGGCGCCGCCAAAGTTCCAGTGCTGGACCCACTATGGCCTCGGCCACCGGAAAGGCCTCCGTCGGAGAACTCTCGGTCCAGAATCTCCGTGAGGGGATACCTTGCCGGCTTGTGAACGGGTTCGAGCTCCATCCCGAGACTCCGAGATGAGCCAAGCAGTCCTAGGAAGGACGACGGGCTATCGCCCATTGGCTGACCTCCTGAAGACTCCAAGTCCAGTCGCTTGGAGAAGAAGGAGGAATCATCTTCGGACTCGGAAGAGTCCTCGAAGAGCTGCCTCTGGCCTGAGCCACCTTCACCGCCGAGGTCGGTCGGGAGTGAGGGTAACTGACAGCCGATGGGTGAAACCTCAGCCGACCGAGAATCCTTGGTCGGAGCCCCAATTGGTGGCTGTGGAGGCGGAGGTTCCACCGCAATCGTGGAGCAGCTGGTTTGGCAACAACCGCCTGGTATAGGCCTCGGCAAGTCGAGGGGTTGTGTCGCTGCCCGTGACAGTTACTTAATGGCCGGGAAGGCGCCGAGTCGGGCTTATTCTCCGCCAGGAGGAGTTGTTAGAAGATAAGGTCTCGCATCACGACGCACTTACGCCAGTTTCCTCATCCGGAGGAGGAGTAACAGACGAGCGCGACGTGCCGCCATCAGGGTAGCCGAGACCGAGACCGCTTATGACGGGGGAACTGCTGACCGCTGAAGAGGTCCGAGACGAGACCGAGAGTCCCGGAATTTCCGGGTCGGTGCAGGAGGTGTCGGCCGGAACCGACACTCCTTCGCCTCGAAGGTCCATCCGAGGCCCGGAACCGGAGGCACAGGCGAGCCCACGGATCTCAACCTCCCGGGAACCGGGAGGGGAATTCGCTGCTAAAGGCTTACAGTCGTCTAATGGGTCGAGAAAATCTCACTTATCAGTGGAGTCTCGGTCAACTGACCTGACGGGACACCGTGGAGGCCAGTGGTCAGCCGAGCGGTCGACTCGGGCCGACGGTCGACGGCCCGGGAGAGGGACCTTTCCGCCCCAAGAGCGCCGACGGAGGATTCTACCTTGTCCTCTTTTGGACCGAGAAAAGGTCCAGCAGACGAGGCCTTCTCCTTTAGTGGAGAGGGACAGACAAAGCTCCTTAAAGGAAGCCGTAGGAAGAACCCAGAGAGAGCGGATAATGCCGCTTCGAGGAAGATACGGCCCGCGCGCCTCCTCTTCAGGGCCACCATCCGCCGAGCTGATCCGCGCGAAGCCGGCGCCGTGACACCGCAACCGGGCCTCTTTGGACTTCACCGAGGGAACGCTCGGACGGCCCAGTTGCAATCGGGCAGCACGGTCTTCGAGGACGAGGCGGTGAAAGATGAGCACAGGTCGCAAGCCCGCGGGTCGCGCTCAAGGCCTACAGTAGACACACGTGGAGTGTGGATCCGTCTGAGACATCTTCTGGCCCGCATGGGCATCTCCAACCGAGTCGATTTATCCATCTTAGCCGCGAGGGATCAAGACTGAAGTCTTTTGCAAAATATTATTTTAAATCGCAAACGGAGAAATAGGAACTAGCCACAAACGCAGAGCGTTAAGGAGGGAACCTGAGCTTCCAAGCGGTAAGGAAGATCTGACGTCATGGGGCGGAGCCGAGAGTTATACCACCCGGGTGGGTGGGAGGAGCAAGCTTGAAGACCTTCCGGCAAGATTTAAAGCGGCAAGGATACTGCCAATGAGTGTGGATGAACAACATATCCATGTCCCTAGAATCTATTTATTTATTCATTCATTCGGTAACTGGGTATGGCCCTCTAGGCACAAGTGCCTGTTTTGATGGGCGACCCCAGAGCACTAAGGAGGTTAAGTGAGATGCACAAAATCACATAATATACAAGTGGAGGTTGTGGGAATCAAACCCAGGTCTGCTGGATCTACCAAGCACATTCACAGCTCGTTACTCTAACCTCTGAGGCTATACTGCCAGCCCATCATGTTCAGGTGCACCCTCTGATTTCATGGAACCACCTTCCTCCTCTTGTATATAGTACTCTTCCTCCTCCTCCTCCTCCACAGGCAGGCTGGAACCTGACCTAGCCGGGGGGGGAGGGATATGAACAAGTTACTCACCTGTAACAGCAGTTCTAGGAGTGGTATATGTTGTTCATCCATACACTCTGGCATGCCCCTTTCCCCTTTAAATCTCACTGGAAGTCTTCAAGCTGGCTCCTCCCACCCACTCGGGTGGTAAATACCTCGACTCCACCCCATGACGCCAGATCTTAGCCTGCTGGAAGCAAGGTTGTGCACCTAAAGCCGGGGAGGTCAGGTGGGTGCGTGTGGATGAACAACATATACCACTTCTAGAACTACTGTTACAGATGAGTAACCTGTTCTTCTAGGAGCATGGATATGTTGTTCATCCACACTCTCCGGCAGACTCCTAGAAGTTCTCCGGGAGGAGGGAGGCAAGGAGCACACCCCCTACTTGGGAAATAGAAACTGGAGAACTGAGGCCACAAAACCAGCATCCCGGCATGACTCAAGGTTAATGTGGTACAGGGTTGTATTTAACTCTAAAAATTGATTAGCATTTTGCTCATAAAAGTTCTAAAGCATTGCGAAAATGCATAGCACTTGCCTCACTGTGTTCAACAAACAAAACACTTCAAGAAAACCTATATAAATGCTTTCTGTACAGTTTGTATTGTCCCAAGAAAAAAACTGCTAATCAATTATTTAAAACCCTGTGGTAGTGGGTAATAAAGGTGTTGGCTGACTTCCAGGTAGGAGCCTGACATATTTCCTGGATAGAGATGTCCCTGGAAGCAGCCACCGATGCAGCAGTATGGCAGGTAGAATGAGCTCTTATCCCTCTGGGAGGCTCCTTGCCCGCCAACTCATAGCACAGACCTATGCATGATTTAATCCACCTTACAATGGTCCATTTGGCTGCAGGTCTGCCAGAAGCGGCTTCAGCATAGGTGACAAACAGCTGGCGAACCTCTCCATGAATTTCCGCCGTTCTCTCCTTATAACATGAGAGCACGTCTCAGGTCCAAAGTATGGAGCCTGTACTCGGCGTCCGAGGTGTAATTTGGGTAGTACACTGGCAGAGTTAACACCTGGTTAAGGTGAAACTCTGACACCACCTTCGAAAGGAATTTCGGGTGGGGGCGCAGGACAACTTTGTCCCTGTGGAAGACCAGATAAGGGGAGTCCACCGAAAGTGCTTGGAGTTCTCCTGTCCTTCTGGCTGACGTGATAGCCACCAGGAAGGCAGTCTTCCACGACAAGTGTGAAAGCTCACACTTGTGCATGGGTTCGAATGGCTTGCCCATGAGCTTTACCAAAACCAGCAAGAGATCCCAGGGAGGCGGAGGTTCACACACCAGAGGGGATATGTGATCCAAGCCTTTGAAAAAGCACCTGACCACTGTCTCCTGCGCTAATGTCGGCTGACCGGCCCACGCCCGGTAAGCAAAAATGGCTGCCAGGTGCACCCTAAGGGTCGATGACCGTAGACCCCCTTTGGAGAGAACAAAGGTAGTCAAGAATGTTAGCCACAGAACAGGATATGGGATCCAGACTCTTTCCCTGACACCAAATGGAAAATCTTTTCCATTTGAAGGCATAATATTTCCTATTGATTCTTTTCGAGATCTCACTACGGTGTAGACATCCTTGGAAAGACCCAAAGCCTGGAACTCTAGCCGCTCAGGTACTAGGCTGTCAGGTGCAGGGATTGAAGGTCTGGATGAAAGACCTTCCCCTGGTTTAGAGATATCAGGTCCAGGCGTGTATAAAGCCGCTCTGGGGACCTGCAGCTGAGGCTGAGGAGATCTGGGTACCAGAACTGGAGCGGCCAGTCTGGGGCTACCAGGATAACCTTCGCCTTGTCCCTCCTCACCTTGAGTAACACCTTGTGGATCAAGGGAAATGGAGGGAAGGCATAGAGGAGGCCTAGGGTTCACGGCCTCGAGAAGGCATCCCCCTGCAGCGAGCCCTGCTGAGGGGGGTGGGCATGATACAGCCTCAGCTTGATGTTTTCCCTGGAGACAAACAGGTCCACCATCAGTTTGCCCCAATGGGAGAACAAGTTGTAAGCTACCTCTGGATGGAGTGACCACTCGTGGGATGTCTGGCCTATATGGCTGAGAGCATCCACCAGTTGGTTTGAGACTCCTGCCACATGGAAGGCTAGGAGATCTGCATCCAACCGGTTGATGAGGGTCCAGATTCAGAGCACCTCCTTGCATAGCAGATGGGAGTGCATGCTGCCCTGTTTGTTGAGGTAGTACATGGTCGTGGTATTGTCCGTCTAGACTTGAACCACTTGACCCTGGAGCTGAGGAGCGAAAGCTGACAGCGCCAGTCTGACTGCTCTGAGCTCCAACAGGTTGATGTGGCATTGGGACTCCTTGGGGGTCCAGAACCCGTGGGCTCTGCTGTACCCCATATGGGCTCCCCAACCCATGAGAGAGGCATTGGTCGTAAGAACGACCGTCGGCTCAGGGCGAACAAACGGGATCCCCTTCTACAACCATTCTGGGGTGGTCCACCATTGGAGAGTGTCCCACATCTTCTGGGTCACAGTGATCAGCTGGTCGAAATGACCGTGGTGCTGAGTCCACTGAGCGGCCAGCTCCCATTGGAGGGGGCGCATGTGCCATCTGGCCCAACGGACCACTGAGGTGCACGCCGCCATGTAACCCAGAAGACGCAGGAAGTCCCGGGCAGGGCGCAAGTGCCCAACCAGAAATGATTGGGCAAAGGAGGAAAGAACCTCCGCCCTGTCCGCCGGGAGCCAAACTCTGGCTTGACGAGAGTTGAGCTCTGCCCCGATGCAGTCCATCACCTGAGAAGGCACGAGTTCCGACTTGGCCTCGTTGATCAGCAGGCCTAGTTGGGAGCAGGTTCGGACAGCCAGATCCCTGGATCTCTCCACCTCCTGAAGGGAGGAACCCGTCAAGAGCCAGTCATCGAGATAAGGGTAGATTCGAACTCCTCGATGCCAGAGATGGGCTGCCACCACTGCTATGCACTTGGTGAAGACCCGTGGGGACGAAGACAGTCTGAATGGCATGGCTCGGAACTCGTATAGGGTCCCCTCGACCCTGAAGCGGAGGAAACACTGATGGGACGGACGGATTGGGACGCGAAATAACGCGTCCTGCAGATCCAGTGAACAGAACCACATGTTTCATTCCAGGGATGGTATGATCTGGGTTAGAGTTACCATCCGGAAGGTGTGAGACCTAAGATATTGGTTCAGGTCATGGCGATCTAGGATGGAGCACCAACCCCGCGTCCGCTTGGGCACCAGGAAGTACCTGGACACGAAAGCCTGGGTCTGTAGAAGGATCTGGCACTGGAGCTACCGCCTCCTTGTGGAGGAGCTGAGCAATGTCGTCTCGAAGAGCCGACTGAGTGCAAGCTGAGATCCTTTCCTCCCAAGGGGCGCAGGCTTGGCTGGGAGGGTACTGCTCAAGTTCTAGCGGCAGTCCATGGACGACCACTTCTAGAATCCACCTGTCTGAGCTGATATCGGACCAGGCGGAAAGAAAGTGGCGGAGCCGGCCCCCCACGGGAGGACCCAGAGCTGGCATGATGGGTGTAGGGGTGGCAACTCCCAACCCGTCACTGAGCAGGTTTAGAGGAGGAGGAGGAGGAGGAGGAGGCTCCTGGACCAGCACCTTGGCCTCCTTTACAGGGCCGTTGAGGACTCTGTTTGGGCCTGGGGCACCAAGCTTGAGCCTGCTGTTGCTGCTGACCTCCTTGATAGGAGGGCTGCCTAACCACAGGGGAAGAGTGCCAAAAAGGCTTCTTCTTGCACTTCTGCTGGTTCTTGCCCAAAGAACCCTTCACAGAGGTAGCATCCAAGGTGGCACTGGACCGTTCTATGCGCTGGAGGTGACCAGCCACTCCTGGACCAAAGAGGTCGGTGCCTAGGAAGGGCACGTCAGCTAACTTGTGCTGGGTATCCGCTGGGAAGGAGGATAGCCTCAGCCAAGCCCTGCGATGAGTGGCCACTGCGGCTGTTAAGGAGCAGGCACAGGAATCTCCAATGTCCAGGGCCATCTGGAGCTGCTGTTTTGCAACAGCACGGCCCTGATCGTGGACCTGCTTCACTGTAGTCTGCATGTTGGCTGGGAGATGAGGGAGGACGTCATCCAATGACCCAAGGAGGGCATGAGAGAAGTGTGCCATGATAACAGCTGAGCTGGCCTGACGAAGGCCTAAAGAAGAGGCCGCATAGACCTTACGGGCAGAATGGTCCATATTCTTGGACTCCTAGTCAGGGGGTCGGTCAGTGTCGGCTGAGCTACCAGTACGTCTGAACACAGAAGCAGTCACTAGGCTTTCGGCAGAAGGATGCTCTGTGAACCCCTCCAGGCACCCCATGGGCACCGTATACTTAAGGGCCATGCGGGCAGATGGAGCTGGGCAGGAAGCAGGACGCTGCCAAAGCTCAAGGGTCGAGATAGCGAGTGCCCGGCCACTGGAAGGCCGGCCGGTGGTATCCCCTTGATGATATCCATAAGGGGTACTCCGCCTTTTTCTGGATGGACTCCAGGGGCATTCCAGTGGATTCGGAGATCAGGCGGAGGATGCCCTGAAAGGAGGCAGGACTTTCCTCCAACCCCGCCACTGACGACTCATCTTTCCCAGGATGAGAGTGTAAACCAGTGTCGTCCGAGTCCGAAGAGTCAGGATACAATGGTCTCCTGCCTAAGTCTCCCTCGATACGCCGAGGGCGATCAGGGACGACCGTGACCGACAGACGTCGGTGCAGCCTGGTGTCTTGTTGGTCCTCTTTCGAGGGAGCCCCTCCCTGAGGCTGCTTAGGCGGTGGCTCCACCAAAATCGGTGGAGAGACCGTAATAGGCCGAGCCAGGATACAGGCCGGCCCCACGAGTGGTGGAACCGAGGCCTTCGGTTCTGGAGGGGTCGGCATCGGCCTGGGAGGCGGGAGCCAGGTGGTGGCCGGTGCGGCCGGCCTCCGCCTGGTCAAAATCAGCTGTTGCCACATAAGATCCTCATAGCATCGACGGAGTTTCCATCGAAGCCTCTCCTCGTCCAAGGAGGATGAAGATCTGTGGCGGCACCTCTTCTTGAGAGTGTTTTTGGCCCTTTTTGGCCAATTGACCGAACGGGTCCTAGTCCTCGATCGAGACCGACGGGGTCGGTGAAAACCAAGGTTCCAGTACAGTTTCCTCGATCGGGACACCCGAGGGCAGTTACTCCTCTTCGGGAAAAGAAAGGACCAGAGTCTTTTCTAAATAATCATCTACCGGAGTTGGCGATAAAGGCTCGATCGGGTCGAGCGTAATTTCGGCCGGTTCAGCCGTTATCTCGGTCTCGGTGCCTTGGCCAGACCGAAGGTCTGTAAAGCTGGCAGCCGAGGAAGTGATCTCGACTGAAGTAGAGACCGCCTGTTCCTGGGACTCGGACCCTCTCTCAGTCCCAGGAACGTCTCCGGTTAGTCAAAGACTTAGGGTCCTTGTCCCTTTTCAGAGGGAGGGAGGACTGCGAGCCCATGGGCGCCTCACCCCTAGTGGGGAGAGACTGGCACAACTCCCTAAAGGAGCCCAAAAAAGTAGAGCCAAGGTTGAGTGGAACAAAAAAGCTTCGACTGGCCGAAGTTTGAGCCGCTTCCTCCTCGAATGCCATCATCTGCTCCAACTGCTCGGCGGATCCCGCAGTCGCGGAAACCGCCCACCTCGCCTCTTTAGATTTCACCGGCGGGTTCCTTTTCTCCGGTCTCCCCAATTTTAGGCGCACCTTGCGGTCTTCCAGAATGTTGGGATGGTAGGCTAGACAAAAGGTACAAGACGTGATGTCATGTCCGACACCTAAACAATAGACACATGAGAGGTGGGGATCGGTGCACATCTTCTGGCCGCAGGTACACCGGCGAAATCCGGGGGACGATTTGTCCTCCATGTCCGATGTGCTGTAATTGGAGTCATTAACTCTGACGAGTTTTAGAGTGATTTGCGGTAAAAACCAACGCTGCAAATCCAGGGCCTACGAGCTGCTAAAGTAGCACAAGGGAACCTGAAGCTTCCAGCGGAAAGGAAGATCTGGCGTCATGGGGCGGAGCCTAGGTATTTACCACCCGGGTGGGTGGGAGGAGCCAGCTTGAAGACTTCTGGCAAGATTTAAAGAGGAAAGGGACATCCCAGAGAGTGTGGATGAACAACAAATCCACACTCCTAGAATCATATTTTCAAATTTCCTATAGCCTGGATGGCTTAGAAAATTGCCACATTTTTTACATGTCCTCTGATGAGAGCATTGTTTTTGCTTTATCATCTGTCTGCTCCTTTCTCCCTTCAGGAGAAGCAGAAATGACATTTTTTTTCTTTAAATTTCTTTTCAACAGGCACTGTTTCACTGTAACAGCCCATGTTATTATAAGGGCCCAGGGGTGCCCAGTCCCCCATGGCTGTTGCTACCCCCACCCTGCCCGTTTTAGTTAAGCAGCACCAGGAAGCCCACTCCCGGTGCTGCAAAATATAATAGTGGCACTGAGGGATGCCCAATCCCCCAGTGTCCATCCCTCGCCAAGTTTCTTTCTTTCTTTTAATTTTTTAAACCTGTAAAAAAGGAAAACGTCCATCGGTGTCTGTAGCAGCCCCCACCGCAACTCCCCGAGCACAACCCACATTTTAGTAGGGAACAGGGGTGCCCAATCCCCTGTGCCAGCTGCCACTCCCACCTGCTCCTTTCAGTAATGCAGCATCAGAGTCCACCCTGGTGCTGCCAGATGCTGATGACAGGGGGTACTAATCCTGATGTCGCTATCTGTAAGAGAAAACCCTCCTCGTCATTTTATTTTGTAAACCTGTAAAAGAAAACTGCCCATCGGACGCTTTTGCACTGTTATTACCTCCCACCCGACCCTCCAACTCAGCATCCACCCCCTCCCCAAGCCCTTACTTACCCACCGGAGGTCCAACACTGTAATCGTCTCTGGACTGCAGAGTCGTCTTCACTCTTCAACCCCCAACCCAAACTGAGGAAATCAGGTATGCAGTTCAATGTATTTCAACGGGGTTTTGAACTTAGTAGCATAACTTGGGCATTTTTCAATATTTGCGCATCAAATTTTCAACATACCTTCTTTGGGACACCATCTCATGAACAATGCAAATGACATTAGGTAACTCTGTCCCGAAAGGTGATTTCGCAGTCAATGTGCAAAATCACCTTTCGGGCAGGAGCTGACATATATTTTCACCATTGTTCATGAGATGGGGTCATAAGAAGCCTATGTTGAAAATGTGGTGTAAAAATATTAAAAAATAATAAAGTTAAGAGCCTACCTTGAAGTTTGCGAATGCAGGCTGGTAACTTGGTAATTTTCGAGATTTTGCCCCCAAATTTTCAAAATAACCATTTCTTCACAGCACCTCATGAATGTGACAGCTGTCATTTTTTCAAATCCTGACCAAAATGTGTTTTCGCATCCCATAAGGTGATTTCACAGTTGCTGTGCAAAACCACCTTTTGGGCAGGAGTTGAACAATTTTCTCTAGTATTGCTCATGAGGTGGGGTCACAAAAAGGCTATGTTGAACAATTTGGGCAAAAATGTTAAAAAACAACACAGTTATGAGCCTAAGTTGGAATTTGCGAATGCATACGAACATATGAATCTGCCAGCAGAAACAGGCCTTACGGTCTATCAAGTTAGTCTGCTCGTCTGCGCAGCTAGTACCCTTACATTGCAGCTGCCCCCTCTCCTCTCTCTCCCCCAACACCCTGTCCCATGCCCTTTTAAAAATGTCCACTGTGCTACAGGATACCACTTCCTTGGGTAGAGTGTTCCATTTCTCCACCACCCTCTCTGCGAAAAAATGCCTCCTTATCTCTCTCTGATATCTTCCACCCTCCAACCTGAGACCAGGCCCTCTGGTGTCCCTTTCTCTCCTCAGCTTAAATATCCCTTCTGTACCTGTTTTGTTAAACCCCTTCAAATATTTGAAGGTCCCAATCATATCCCCCTGATCCCTCCTCTCCTCCAGGGTGTACATGTGCAACTCAGCCTATCCTCATAGGTTTTTCCCTCCAGCCCCTGGATCATCTTAGTTGCCCTACGCTGCACCCCCTCCAGCAATCTGATATCCTTCTTCAGAAAAGGATGCTAGAACTGCACACAGTACTCCAAATGTGGCCTGACCAGTGTCTTGTACAGCGGCAGGATCACATCCCTATTTCTGGATGACAGTCCTCTCATAACAGGCTTATAACTTTGGTCATTTTCAATATTTTGACCCCAAACTTTCAACATAGCCATTTTTTCACACCACCTCATGAATGTGACAGCTGTTATTTTTCAAATCCTGGCCAAAATGTGCTTTCGCATCCTAAAAGGTGATTTCGCAGTCGCTGTGCGAAATCACCTTTTCGGTGGGAGTTGAACATTTTCCCCACTACTGTTCATGAGGTGGGTTCATAACAAGGCTACGTTGAAACTTTGGTGTAAAAATACTAAAAAAAAAACAAAGTTATGACCCTACATTGAAGTTTGCAAACGCAGCCTTGTAACTTATAGTAATTTTTTATATTTTGACCCCAAATTTTCAACATAGCAATTTCTTCACAGAACCTCATGAATGTAACAGCTGTCATTATTCAAATCCTGGCCAAAATGCATTTTCGTACTTGTGGCACAAAATTACGTTTTGCCAGCGATTTGAACAATTTCACCTACTGTGTTCATTAGGTGGGCTAATAAGAAGGCTATGCTGAACATTTGGTACACAAATATGGTAAATGTTTTTTTTTTTTTTTTTTACATATAATCACTTCTGTCTCAGCGGGAGTAGTACCTGTTTGGATTAAGCAAACAGATACTTTATTAGAAGAAGGGGGTCTCATTTAAGTAAAAAAAAAAAAAAAGTGTTTTTTCTGAGGAAGGGGCAGCATCAGCTTAATTTACTGAGAGCAGACAGTGAATCTAACTGCCGGTGTGGCTTAGCAGCTTAGGTGTACAAAAGCAGCTGTCTCCAATTACAGCTTCTGGCTGTTTCTGGCAGAAGAGAACTGGTTGCAGAGCAAGAAACAGAAGTCCAGAACTACAGATTTTTTACTAATTGCCCTCCTTCCAAAGCCAGTTCTAGTTTTATAGCCACTGAATTTGACTGACAACAGGAACTTCCTGTTTGGCAGTAGGAAGGGAAGGATCACAGACACATTAGTTTCAGCAACCTTGAAGAAACCTAAAAAAAACTAACTCTTTATCCTCCCGGGCTGCTGGAGGTCTGAATCCAAGCACGGAGGAAGGAGACTACTTAAGACTACAGGAAGTTCCTGTCCCAGAACAGGAAGGGTGAGAGTTGTAAGGGCACACAGGCCATAGGAAAGTAAGTATAAAAATACATAGAGGGAGGTGACAATAAGCATACAAAGCAACGGGGGAGGGGCAAAATAAGTCAAGATGGGAGTGGTGCAGTGCAATGGCTATGGAGCAGCACTGTTCTGGGAGACATTCTGGAGGCTGCGATGCTGCCCTGTTTGCAGGCACACCTCTGGTCTGAAGGAGGAGGTTGCCCGTCTCCAGGCTGACCTGGCTAGGATTTGTGAAAACTCTTCCCCCACCCAGGGGCCGCCACAGTTACCTCAGAGGTTGCCAAGAAAGAGGAGCGGTTGGACCAAGGTGGGCTCAGGGAGGGAGAGGGTGGTGGAACGGAGGTGCATCCCTCCAGTTGTAGCTCTCCACAGTTCATATGCTGTTCTGGCAAAGAGTGGTTCTTCTATGGAGGCACCTGCAGTGGAGACCAAGGAGGATGCTGGGAACCTCCACAACGGAGACCCACAGGAGGGTGGCACAAGACCCCACAGGGGAAGGAACCAACTCCTGGTGGTGGACTCAATCATTAGGGGGGTAGACATGGGGTAGGAAGGGGATAGGGAGGTAAGGTGCCTGCCTGGCGCCATGGCTTGGAGGGACAGGAAGCGAATCCTCAGGATCGCGGGAGCAGCTGCACGAGGGAGGGAGCTGGATGTCATTATACACCAAGGGACAAATGACCTGGCTGTAAATGGGATCAGAGCGTGCAAGAGGAGTTTGTGGAGTTGGGGAGGGGCCTTAGACAAGTAGCATGCACGGTAACCTTCTCGGAGGTGCTGCCTGTCTATGGCAAGGATGATGCTAGGGTATTCCACACCATGGGATTCAATGAATGGTTGAAAAACTGGTGTGGAGCTCAGGGTTTTGGCTTCACTGGGGACTGGGGAGCCACCTGGAGGGATGCAGGCTTAAACTGGCGCAATGGTCTACATCTGTCCGGGGGGGGATCCAGGATCCTAGGTGACAGGTTTAAATGCTTCATTGGCAAGCATTTAAACTAGCCAAGGGGGGAGGCACTGAAAAGGAGCAGGGAAATCCCAGCCTCCCCCCACAAAGCGCAGTAGTTAGAGAGGTAAACACCAAGGCACAGAACTCAGTAGGGAGTAGGACAGGGATAAATGCACTAAACTAGGAGTGGGGAGTGGCAGTTGGAGAAGAGATTTGCAGAGGCCACAGGTTGGGAAACCATATGAGCTTACCCCCCATAACAGTGACAAAGGACAAATGGCAAGTACTGTTGGTGATGCTAGGAAAGGAGGGCAGGATGGGGGGAAGGGTGGAAGGTGGTTACCCTTAATGCTAGGAGCCTTGGGAGGAAAACTGCAGAGTTACAGGTTCTCATGGCAGAGGGAGAGGTGGACATTGCAATCATCACAGAAACATGGGCCACCCAATACAATGACTGGGACCTGTCTGTACCAGGGTACAGATTATTTCGTAGGGACAGAGTGATTGGGAAAGGAGGGGTGGCACTATATGTGAAGGAAGGACTGAAGTGTGTAAGGGAGAAGGGAGGAGGGTGAATGCTGAGTCACTTTGGATGCAAATCCAGGATTCCAAGAACAGGATTCTTAGAATGGGAGTGGTGTACAGGCCACCATCTCAGGACGGAGGAGTTAGACAGGGAACTAGCGGGACAAATCAGGAGGACCTCGAGAAGGGTAGTGTGGTGATTGTGGGGACTTCAACATGCCAGGAGTGGACTGGAGCACCCCAACAACCAGGAACAGAAGGAGCAGGTACTGCTGGATGCCTTCAGGACAGCTTCCTGCTGCAAATGGTCAGCGAACCAACCAGGTTAGGAAATACCCTTGACCTTGTGCTGGCAAATGGGGACTTTGTGAGAGAACTTACAGTGGAGGAACACCGTGAGGGAGTGACCACCGCTCAGTATGGCTCACACTGGATATGGGCAAAGAAGGAGTGGAATCTGGCACAATAGTGCTGGACTTCAGGAGGGCCGACTTTGGGAGGATGGGGGAAGTGGTAAAAGGGTACCTGGCCAGAATTCAATCTAGTATGGACACTAACCAGAGGTGGGAGCTCATAAAGCTGGGGATAGTGGAGGCAACCAAAACCTGCTGCAAAGCCCAGAGCAAGAAGGCTAGGGCTAAGAAACCGATCTGGTTGAGCAAGGAGGTCATGGAAAAGGTAAGGAGGAAAAGAGCTGCCTTTAGGAAGTACAAGAAAACAGGGAGGGGAGGAGGAGTACTTGACAGAATCAAAGGAGGTGACAAGGGCAGTAAGGAGCCAAAGCATCTACTGAACTCAGGCTGTCATAAGGCATTAAGAAGGGGAGAAGGACTTTTTAAGTACATCAGGAGAAAAGGAGCTGTGGGACCACATTGTAAGGATTAGGAAGGAGGGTTGGGTGGAAGCAGGGTGCGATAAAGGCGGAAGCACAAATGAGTACTTGCTCAGTATTTACTAAAGAAGAGGGGGTGACACCCAAGGTGGGAGAAACGGCAGAAGCGGGGGAGTGGTGACAGATGGGGAAATCATGGAGAGCAGAGTTCGAGAGGGTTTGAAGGCACTGAGGGTGGACAAGGTGCCAGGCCCAGATGGCATCCACCCAGGGTACTGGAAGGAGCTGGCAGAGGTCCTTGCAGGACCTTGGCAGACCTGTTGTTGCCTCACTACATTCGGGTGTGTACCTCAGGACTGGAGGATGGCTCATGTGGTGCCCCTCCACAAGAGTGGCCCAAGAATGAACCGGGAAAACTACAGACCAGTGAGCCTCACATCCATGTGGGTAAGCTAATGGAGACTATCCTGAAGGAGAGGCTGGTGGCCCTCCTAGAGGCCAAAGGACTACAGGACAGCAGACAGCATGGCTTCATAAGTGGCAGATCCTGCCAAACCAACCTGGTCGAGTTCGATGACTGGGTAACTAGGCAACTGGACAGGGGCCATGCAGTGGATGTCCTGTATCTGGACTTCAGTAAGGCATTCGACTCAGTGCCACATGGAAGGCTGGGAAGGACGTTAGTAGGCACAGGGGCGGGTGCAAAGCTGGTGAGATGGGTAGGAAACTGGCTGCAGGGAAGGCAACAGAGGGTGGTGGTGGGTGGGGAGCTCTCACACCCAAGGGCAGTGACGAGCGGTGTTTCACAGGGCTCAGTGTTGGGACCAGTGTTGTTTGGGATATTCAAGATCAGTCTGTTTGCTGATGATACCAAGGTAGGCGCGGTGGTGGATAACCTAGGGGGATGGCAGGGGTTGCAGGATGATCTGGCAAAGCTTGAAACCTGGTCAGACACCTGGCAACTGGGCTTTAATGCCAAAAAGTGCAAGGTGCTGCATTTTGGGATGAAGAACCCAAGGAGGAGTTACCAGCTAGGGGGAGTGCAGGTAGCCCAGACAGAGGAGGAGAAGGATCTGGGTGTGCTCATTACAGGGTCAATGAGCAACCTCGGCACAATGTAGGAAGGCAGCTGCAAAGGCCAACAAAATGCTGGGTTGTATTGCAAGGGGTATATCCTCGAGGAGGGAGAAGGTGATTCTGCCACTGCATAGGTCATTAGTTAGACCACACCTGGAGTACTGCGTGCAGTACTGGCGACCGTATCTGAAGAGGGACATTAAGTTACTGGAGGTGGTGCAGCGCAGAGCGACAAAGATGATCAAGGGGCTGGGGGACTTATCATACGGGAGGAGGTTGAAGGAGTTGAACATGTACTCACTGGAGGAGAGGAGAGACAGGGGTGACATGATTGAAACCTTTAAATACATGAAAGGAATAAACAAGACGGGTACAGAGGGCTGTTCAAAGTAAGGGAAGGGAGGGCCACCAGGGGCCATGATATGAGACTGGAGCGAGGAAGGTTCAGGAGGGAGATGAGGAGACACTTTTTTACAGAGAGGGTGGTGGCTGGGTGGAATGCGTTACCTGCCGAAGTGGTATGTAGTAGAACAGTGGACTGCTTCAAACTAGAATGGGACAGGACAAGGGGGAAGGTTGATAAAGGGAAAGGGTGGAAGGGAGGGGCAGCTGCAGAATAAGGGGTGCTAGCTGCACATTCGAGCAGACTTGATAGACCTCTAGGCCTTTATCTGCTGGCAAATTTTGTATGTTCGTAAAAAGATGTTAAGGACAGGGATAGGGCTAAAAGGGGTAAGGCCATAAAAAATAAATGGAAGGTGACGAGTACCAATGCCCACAGTCTGTGCAACAAGCTCCCTGAACTAGTGGCCTTGATGGAAGAGGGATGCCTGGATATTGTGGCAGTCACTGAAACATGGTACACAGAGAACCATCAGTGGGAAGTTAACATACCAGGATACACAGTCTACAGGAGGGACAGGGTGGGTAAAAGAGGAGGACGAGTAGCTCTCTATATAAGGGAAGGGATTAAATCAACAGAACTAAAGAGTAAACAGGAAGTTCATGAGTCACTATGGGTTACCCCGGAGACAGGAAATGGCATCACAATCCGCATGGGGGTTGTGTACAGATCCCCATCTCAGGGAGAGGAAATGGACAAGGAAATGATAGAAGGCATCCTTAAAATGGCAGAAAAAGGGGAGATATTGTTGATGGGAGACCTGAATAGGCCAGATGTTAACTGGAGTACCTTTGCTGCAGGCACATCCAAGAGCAGGGTCATTCTTGATGCCCTACAGGGGGCATGCCTCAGACAGCTAGTGTTGGAACCCACTCGGGAGGGAGCAATCTTGCACCTGGTACTCTCAAATGAGGAAGGAGAAAGGATCTCAGATTTAGAAGTGGGTAGCCATCTGGGAACAAGTGACCACCAAACAGTGTGGTTCACAATAAACACAGCCATAGACTCAAGCCATGCAAAAAACAAGAGTATTGGACTTTAGGAAGGCTGACTTTGGGAAAAGGAGAGAGTGCCTTAGAAAAGTACTAGCAAACGGGCAAGGTGGAGGAACAATGGGGAATAATCAAAACAGCCATCGCAGAGGCAACAAGCCTTTGTGTGAAGCAAATCAATAAAACAAAGCGAAGGAAAAAAACACTATGGTTCTCAAAAGAGGTGGCAGGGATGGTTAAGGAGAAAAGGATAGCATTCAGGGAATATAAGGAAACACAGAAGGAGCAGGACAGAGAACTTTATCAGTTAAAGCAGAAGAAGGCAGTTAGAATAGCAAAGGCACAAACTGAGGAAAAGATAGCCAACTCTGTTAAGAAGGGGGATAAAACCTTTTATAGATACATTAGGGAGAGAAGAAAGACCAAGGGAGGGATACAGAGACTTAATAAAGGGGGGGAATGTGGGCAGAGGGTGACAGTGAAAAGGCAGGGATACTGAATGAATATTTCTGCTCAGTATTCACAATGGATGAGGAGAGGGAGGTGCCTAAATCAAACAAGGGAGAAACTCTGAATAGGGGGGTCGATACCAGTCCATTCACAGAAGAAAGGGTTTTGAAAGAACTCTTGAAACTGAGGGTGGACAAAGCAATGGGACCTGATGGAATTCACCCAAGAATACTTAAAGAACTAAGGGTAGAACTAGTAACACCACTGACCACTCTTTTTAACAAATCATGGGAGGTTGGAGTAGTACCTGAGGACTGGAGGAGGGTAAATGTGATTCCACTTCACAAAAGTGGGAGCAGGGCAGAGGCAGGAAACTACAGACCAGTTAGTTTGACTTCAGTGGTAGGGAAAATGATGGAATCACTTCTGAAGGAAAGAACTGTTGAGTACCTAGAGGCCAGTGGGGCACAGGACCCAAGGCAGCATGGTTTCACAGCAGGAAGGTCATGTCAGGCAGACGAATAGATTTCTTTGACTGGGTGACCAAAGTAGTAGACCAGGGAGGGGCTGTGGATATGGCCTACCTAGATTTTAGCAAGGCATTCGACACAGTCTCACACAAAGATTAATATAAGGTTAGCCAGCCTTGGAGTGGTCCCAAGGTGGTAGCCTGGATAAAACTGGCTGAACAACAGGGCGCAAAGGGTAATAATGTGGAGTCCACAGTGAAGAAAGGAGGGTAACTAGCGGTGTACGCAGGAGGTTCGAGTACTGGGACGGTCCTCTTTAATATCTTTATAAGTGACATTGGAGAGCACCTGGAAGGAAAGGCATGCCTCTTTGTAGATGACACAAAGATCTGCAACAGGGATGATACACAAGGTGGAGTGGAAAGAATGAAAAGGGACTTGGCAAGGTTGGAGGAATGGTCAAATACGTGGCAGCTCAGATTCAATGCAAAGAAGTGCAAGGTAATGCATCTGGGAAACAAAAACCCAGAGGAAGAGTACACAATGGGGGGTGAGTTAATAACAACAACAAAAATCGAAAGAGACCTAGGAGTAATTATACCAGATGACCTAAAGGTGGGCAAGCAATGTGAGAAGGCAGTAAGGAGGGCTGGGGGGATACTGGGATGCATAGGGAGAGGCATCAACAGTAGAAAACAGGAAGTTGTTATCCCTCTCTACAATCAGTTAGTGAGACCCATCTGGAGTACTGCATGCAATTCTCGAGACCCCATCTCCGCAAAGCCATAGACAGAGGGGAGGCTGTTCAGAGGAGGGCAACCAAAATGGTGTAAGGTCTGCACCAGAAGACATACGAGGAGAGACTAAAGCAGCTTAATATGTATACCCTTGAGGAAAGGAGGAGGCAGGGGACATGACAGAAACTTTCAAGTATCTCAAGGAATTAACAAGGTACAAGAGGTAGTATCTTTCAGAAGAAGAGATGTGCAAGAACAAGGGGCACAATTTGAAGATAGAGAATGCGGCTCAGAGGTAATGTTAGAGTGTTTTTCACAGACAGAGTTGTGGATGCATGAAACAGCCTTCCTGGGGAGGTTGTGGAGTCAGGAACAGTGGGAGAATTCAAGAATGCATGGGACAGGCATAAGGCAATTCTAGTGGGGGGCAGGAGGAAGTAAGCTGTTGATTAACTAGAATCTGCAGCTTATCCATCAGGTAGGGAAATGGGCAGACTGGGTGGGCCAAGCGGTCCTTATCTGCTGTCAAATTCCATGTTTCTATGTAAAATGCCTAAGTTATGATTGAACGTTACACCATTTCAACGTTCACTCAACTTATTTTCAATACTTTTACTCCAACCTTTCAACATAGTCATTTTTCCCCACCACCTCATAAATGTGACGTGTCATTTTTAAAATCCTGGATGAGATGCGTTTTCGCACCTCTGGTGTGAAATGACATTTTGCCCAATACACTATAAATGGCATGTCATCTCTATAAGGCAAATCCTAAAACAAGTAGCTTCAAAATTTGGGGTCAGAATATCAAAAAAACAAATTGTTTAATATGCAGCCAACATTCAGCATTGACAAATACTCATTTTGTGTTTTTTGGGTAAGACAATGCAGAATTAAAAAAAAAAAAAGGTTGTGATCTGATCACAGGTAGTTTAAATTGTGCTCTTAACAGTCTGCCTTTGCCAAGAGCTAAATGACTTGGTATAAAATCTTTCTAGCCTGTGAATATACTAGGACACTCTGCTATGCCAATTTAGGGAGATCCTAGTAATAAATGAAAAACAATAATTAAAAAAAAAAAAAAAAAAAAAAGCTAAAAATAGCCTAAAAATTAAGAGGACAGTAGTAAAAAAAAAGTCTCTTACCTTACTAAACTGTGCCAAAGGTGAAACTGCGGCTTCGTGTACAGGAAGCGATTAATTACCAGGGGTACATCTTGTGTTACAAACCTATTATGCTTCTACAAAAAAATTCAGTAACCACTTGGATAAGAAAACTCCTTGTGATGTAATCTTTTCAGACTTTAACAAGGCTTTTGACCTTGTCCCCCACTGGACTGTGAGAGAACAATTACAACTAAGAGGATTGGACCTTAGACCGGTTAAGTGGCTATCTAGCTGGTTGGATGACGGAACTCAGAGGGTAGTAATCAATGGGGTTCTTTCACAGGAGGGTAGTGTACACAGTGAGGTGTCTCAGAGGTCACTTCTCGGCCCATTAATTTTTCACATTTTCATATCTGACCTAACACAGAATTTAAGTACTTGGTCAACTAAATATGCAGACGATTCTAAAATTGGTGGAACTTGTGCCACCTTTGAGGAAGCAGCCAGAATACAGGATGACCTTGATCAAATCACTCAGTGGGCTGCGGCTTGGGAAATGTGATTCAGTCTTGAGAAGTGTAAGGCTATGCATCTGGGAATACAACAATAAGAAATGTAAATATTATCTATATGGAAAACAACTAGTAGAAACTACACTTGAAAAAAATCTTAGGGTCTATGTATCAAATAATTTAGATTGTTTTAGGCAAATAAATGAAGCAATAGGTGAGGTAAACAAGGCCTTGTGGTAAATACAAAAGAATATTGGATCAAGGGATCCTGAGGTCTTGGCACCTCTGTGTAGAGCATATATCCAACTACACCCTGACAATTCTGCTCAATTTTGGTGCCCTTATAAAAGAAATGACATTATTAAAATTGAAAGAGTACAAAGAAGAATGAAGAGGCACATGCACACCAAATTATATTTCTGTCCAAGCTATGGGTCCACAATGATACAGTCTATTGTTAACTGTTCTTCATCGCTTGCTATGACAAAATTGTGCTGTTTATCTCTGATTCCATGTAAAAGCTTACTACAACTGCTACTGTATCTCTCTTGCTCAAGCTTGTACTTCTATGTGCCATCTAGATGGCCCGAGTCGTGCCTGAAAACGGTGCCTGGGACCAGTGTACTCACCCGGTTATCAAACAAATACATACATAAATATGCAGGGGTTACAGGAATTAACCTACAATGACAGACTCAGAAAATTAGACCTCATGTCTCGAACTGAGACAGGTAAGGGGGAACCTACTCATTATGTGGGGCATTATCAAGGACCCTTATTTATTTAATGAAACAGGGTTTGAATTCAAGCAAGAGGTTTTGGGTACACGAGGACACCCGCTACAACTGCGCTATCTGAAATTTAACAGTACCAGGAGAAAATTCTATTTCTCACAGACAGTGGCGAACATATGGAATGCCCTTCCCATTGAGCTAATACTTAATGAAACCAAATCTATTTTTAAAATAAACTAGACGCTTGGATTTTGAAAAACCGGGATATGCATTATTACGGGATATAAGATAGGAGCTTTGTATGGGCAATTTGCCTTTTGCTCCTTGTTAGCCTCAGTATAACCCTCGGTATGAATTAGGGTGAAAGGGCACAGACTGAAATGGAAAGTAAAGGCACTTCTGTTTCTTGAGCATCCTGGCTCAATATATTTGACCAAGTGCTCAAACAAATCAGGTAAGCGGTAAAAATATCCAGAAATAGTAAACAAAAAGAAAAGCCCCAAAAATGTCTCCGGTTCCAGAGAATCAAAACTGGAGTTGAAGAGACCAGTGTCTTGCACAGAAATACCCTAACTAATGCAGAGTAGTACTACACTTGAAATAAATGATTTTACTGTTTTAAAAATAATAAAATGACTGGAGACCCTGTTGTACCGGAGTTACACTCGGGGCAACTTCTCTCCAGGTGGAGAAACAAATCTGACAACTGCCAGGGTGAAAAGCAGCTGCAGAGTTTTTTGAACACCTATTCTCAGTTCTAAGTTCTATTCTTAGAATGGGGTTGGTTTCCGGGGCACCTCTCTCTGTGGAGATTGATGCACAGAGGAAAACCATTGGTGAGGGATTCCTGGAGCTGGAAGGGGCTGCTGCGCCCCATGCAAATGAACCCATAATGTGCACGTAAATGACCCCTTGGCGCTTTGCATGCCCAACAGGCTTATCTCATACTCAGGCTGAATATGGCCCACAGGGGACTTGGTGCTATCCCGTTTCAGGCAGCGCTATCCCCTGTGGACCATATGTAGCCTTGGTCTGTGATGAGGCAGTGCAGATTCACTTACTGATGGACCTATATGCAGTCAGGCAGTGCCACTCCTTTGGTGAGCGCTACCTGACTGAATACTGCCGGAGCTTGGGGGGGGGAATGCTGGGGCAAACATAGTGCAAACAGCTGCACTGCGCTTGCCCTGTTTTTTCAATATCGGGGCTTTATAGGTTCAATGCAGTCTCGTATTTTCTGGCAGAAAAATGGCTGTGCACAATCAGGGACACTGCCTGATTTTTTCTTATCTCATGCAAGTTTTGATGACACCCACAATAATTCTAGACAGGAAGTTTTCCACCACCAAAAAGTGCTTTAAATTGTGCTGGAGCAGCAAACTACACATGATAATGTTCTGAAAAGCTGGTTCCAGCATTTTAATCTATACACGGACTGTAGTCCATCTGACATACCTTGTTATCTTTTGCCTCTATTTGTTTGGTAGATTCCTGAATTCTTCTCTGTAGATCGCTAATTGTTGCCAAGGACTTGTCATATCTGTCTTTTAGCTCCTTGATTTCTTGTTCAATACCTAAGCTTCTTGACTTCAGCATTTCCTTCTCATCTTTTGCAGCAAGCTCGTCTCTTTTGGCACGCAGCGCCTCCTCACACATTTCATTATATTTTTTATTCAGGCTAGCCACATTTCCACTCAAGGTGGCAATCTGGGACTCTAATTCATTTTTCATTGCTTTATATTCTGATAGTTCAATCACTTCCTGATTTTCCAGTTCACTTAATGCTCTGCTGGAACTCTGAATCTCCGACTGCAGTGCCGAAATCTCCTGCAACTTTAGATTCATCTCCTTATCTCTTTTGTTACGCTGCTCCTTCAGGGCCAAAATCTCGCTTTCCAAGGCCTCCTTCATTTGCACATATTCCATCAAAGGCACAGAGCTTTCTTTTTGACGTTCTAATGCTTGCTGCAATCTCTTCCCAGCCTCTACCTCGTGTTCATATGCAGCTTTTGTTTTCTCGAGATTTCCTCGTAGTTCCTCAATTGTACTGTTCAGTGTCTTTTTCATGGCTTCAAATTGATCCAGAACGATGTATTCTCCTTGCATGCGGTTTTGCAGAGCACGTACATCTGCACTACGCTTGGCATTTTCTTCTAGTAAGATCTCTCTTTCATGCTTCACATCTGTATATTTTTGGGTCAGATCTTGTAGCTTTTTGCTAAGATCTTCTACTCTTTCTGTAAAACGTCTTTCCATTTCTTCACGTTCATCTCTGGGAATGTAACTACATTCTATTCTCTGATTCAAGATGAGAATCTCCTTTTTCAACTTTTCATTTTCCTGGCTGCATCTCCCCACTTCTTTTTCAGCATCCTCGTACCTCCGGGTCTGCTCCATCAGTCTGTTCTTTAGATCCCTTGCCTCAGTTTCTAAGGCGTTTTGTTTTTCTTCAAAGACGGCAAATGGAACAAACTTTGACTTAATGCATTCATGTAAAGTGTCCATTTCCTCTTTTTGTGCTTCAATTTCTCTATGAAGTTTTAAAGTTTCCTCTCGTGCTTTCTCATACTTACTCACAGTTTCTGCAACTGCCACCTCAAGTTGACCCACTGTGCTGTTTAATGCAGTTTTTATGTCTTCGTGGTCTTTTAATTTAATGTACTCTGTCTGTACTTTTTTCTGGAAGTCCTCTACTTTATTTTGTAGTGTTACGTTTTCTTCTTTAACTCTTGTAACTTCTCCCTGTATCTCAGTATACTGCTTATGTAGCTCAGATAGTTTCTTGTTGGCTGCATCTAAGGCCCTATTTAATGTAGTTTTGATCTCATCATGGGTTGCAAGTGGCACATAGTGGTTATGCATACTTTCATTTAGACTGGCATTTTCTGAAAGTAATTTTGATTTTTCTGTCTCTAGTTCACTGCACTTCTGATGAATTACATCAAGTTGCCTTTTCAGTTCTACAATATTCGATTTAAGGGCTGCCACTTCACTTTCACGTCTTTCTGAGGAGACAGACTGAGCCTGCAAATGGGTTACATTTTCACTTAAATGTTCCTTTTCCCCTTTTAACTTTTCTATTTCCAGTGTGGTCTCTTTATATTGTGATGTTATTTCCATATGTTTTCTGTTGAGATCTTCAATGGTTTGGCTAAATGCTTTCTTCATCTCATTGTGTGATTTTAAAGGCACGTACTGAATGTTAATCTTGTTTGTCAAATCTTGTAGCTGCTGCTTTAGGTTTTTGTTGTCTTGTTGATTCTTTTCCAACTCCTTCTGTAAAGCCTGATTCCTATTTGATAATTCTGAAGTTTCCTTCTCAAGTTCCCCAATTTTGTGATCAGAGGTGGTTTTCAATCTCTCATGCTCCTCAAGGATCACATACCCTGCCATTTTAGCTCTCTGATTCTCCAATTCCTTTCGAAGAGCCCTATTTGTTTCTTCTTCTCTTTCCTTTTGTTCTCTAACTTCCATACATTGTTTTTCTTTTTCATCAACAGCATTGGTTAACAGACTCTTCATGTTTTCAAATTTTTCAGCAGGCACACTCTGAGCCAATTTCGCCTCCATCATCTTCAACTTAGCTTCAACCTCTACTGACTTTCTTTCTGCCTCCTTCCTTTCTTTCACGGACATGCTCAGCTCCTTCTGTAACATTTTTGAATCGTCCTCAACTTTTTCTTTAGCTTTCTTTAAATCCTCTACAGTTAATGTTTCCTGTTTGAGTAGGTTCCGCAGCCTTTCTATTTCTGCAGAAGCTCCTTCATATTTGGTTCTGATGTCGTGTAACTGTTCCTTCAGCGATATCTTTTCTGTACTGCCCTCACTAGCAAGATGATCTTTAAGTGCAACAACATAGCTCTGTAGATGTTTTACTTTTCCTTCAGACTCTAACATTCTTTTCTGTACATCATTTAGTGCATCTTCCAACTGCCGTATCTGCTCGTCGGATTCTTCTTTAATTTTCCTGCCCTCTGCAGCTAAATTGTTGCATTCTGTTACTTTGATGGAAAGCTCATTTTGAAGTTTTCTGATCTCTTCTTTTGCTTCTTCATACCTCTTCTTTGTCACCTCTAGATCTTTCTTCAGTGCTTCATTCTCAGCAGCAGAGGCTTGGTTAGGAACAGACAGTTCCAATGGTCTCTGTACAGACCTAGACTGTGCAGGAGTTTGAACTAATACAGGTGCATGCTAAATAGAAAAAAAGAAAATTAAACATTTAATCACAACCGGTATCATCATCTGCATAATTTCACAAGATGGGTAAGAATGAGAAGCCTTGATTCTTATTAATATTTATCAGAATTTATTGACTGGGAGAGGTCTACCAAGTTGAAGCATTTCTAGGAACCTGTGAAGGGTGAGGGGGAGAGATACAAATGGGAGAAAAGAAGACATATAAGACTACATGGCAAGAATAACAGGTACAAGAACCCATAAAATATGGATTAAAACAGTGAAATAAAGTTACATATACTGTGGTAATTTTAAATGGAATAGCAGCACAGGATAATATTGGATCATGGTAAGCAAATTACATTAGGAGCAAAAGCAAAAGGTCAAAACACAGTAAAACATTAATGTCACATAAGGAGAGGGGTGCAGACTTGAAGGGAATTATTTATTTCCTTGTTAATTAACAAATTATTCTATCTGAATGTCTCCTGCACTGTGCTTCTCTTCTCCCTAAATTGTGGTTTGGCTCTCTCCCCTGCAACCTGCCCTCCTACGCCCTCATACAACTCCAGCTCTTACAGTATATCTCACTATAAGAACTAAGTGGGCTAAACTGTGTTCTGCTCTTATCCTCCTACCTCTGGGATAACCGCACTCTTTGTTCTACCTCCTCTTCCATTTCCTTCAAAAATCTCTTCTGGCCAGCCCGGTGGTGCTGAAGGCTGATGTACTGGACGCCTTACCTTGCTCCACCCCGGTGACCCATGTTCGGGAACGAGCACGGGCCGCCAGGGGTCGGCAGGGGTGGAGAAGAATGGAGTACCCGACGGCTGGTCTCCTTCTCTGGGGAGTGGATCTGCAAGCTCCTGCCACAATACTGCCACCTGGAGGAGCTCAGGTGATAGGTGTGGTATAGGGGGACGCAGTAGTGGGGATCAGACACCGGCAGAGGGCGGGAGCAGGAGGCACGTCTCAGCGCGTCTCCTAGCTCACTGGCCCTCACTGCATGCCGACGTCTGGGGGCGGAGAAAGCATGGAGGAGAAAATGGATCCCACGATGTTGCTGGTAGATGGGTCTCAGGGGACGGCACTCAGGATGCAAGGTGCATACTCCAATCATTGTCAGAAGGAGATCTAGGGCTCTTCCACCCCTCTGAGGGGTAATCCGGAATCTAGGGTCAAAGAGCAGGGCACCCATATACGAGGGCCTTTTGGGGTAAGCTCTGGGGCAGGCCCACATTGAGACCCTGAACAGTGGGGACACTGCAGAAATAGGAGGATAAATAATAGAGTTAAAAAAAAAACTCTTCTGTAATCTCTGTGCATACCTACTCCTAAACCTATCCCGCCAACTGTCCTTACTCCTCTCTGCCGTGGTGTCCCAATTAACCTCCTTGAACTTGCTTTCTGTTCCATCTAGCTTCTGATAAACAACAGTAAATGAAAATTACGTACCTACCGTAATTCTTGATCTTCTCTTGTATCTTCACCATTCATTACTGCTGGGTGTAAGCCAGAGGCGCGCACCCGCCACGGAAGGTTTGCCCCCCCACGGGAGTCGGCGCTGATGGCGCCGCCCCCCAAAGTGACGCACTGCGTGATGCACAAGGGGCATCCATTAGGTGCCGCAGACTCCTCCATCCCAGTTCTGTTAGCCAGAGGGGTGAAATAAGGATAAGAAAAAGAGAGCGAGGCAAGAGAGCTGAGGGATAGAAAAAAAGGAAAGGATATAAACTGAGAAAGGAATAAGCCGGTAGAGGACAGAAAAAAGAAGGAAATGCCTACCCTAAGGGACCGCAGGGCCTCACTTCTGGGGCAGCTCCAAGGGATGAACAGATAGAGGAGAGAAGAGAAAAAGGAAGGAGAGAGAAGAGAAAGAGGGATGTTGGGAGGGGAGAACTCTGCCCATTGAGAGATTGGTTTAAGGCTTATAAGCTCGGAACCAAAAACAAGAGAGCAAGGATCCCACATGATAAAATTGGAGAGGAGGTTCAACCGAACCGTTTGCATAGCTTGGACACAAAAGGCAAATTCTCTACACCTCCTGCCATCCCATACCCTTTAAACTCTAGCTGAGAGCTCACAGACTGCCAAGGTAGAAATTCTGTTCTGAAAGGAGAGTGCCCAACTAGGAAGGGAAAAGAAGCCCACTAGCACCTTGTTAAGTGCTAACACAGAAGTGTGTGGTGGTGGAGAGCTACAGAGGCACCTTTACGTGACTGAATGAAGTGGGAACTCAATCGGACTCCCTGGGGGCAAGGCAAAGAACACCAATTCAAGGTAATTGTAGTGCCAGGACAGCGCCAAACCAGCAGAAGCTGACACAACAGAAGATTAAGACCTGCCAGAGGGGACCTGGGAAAAAGGGGACCGAGCCATTTCAGGGATGGTCTCTTTAACTGTGAATTGAATAACATGGCTAAGAATGAGCCAAGAGGTCACTCCTAAGGGTAATCAGAAAGAGTTCCCTCAGGACAGATAAATTTCGCTCGTTCCTCCTTTTCCCAGAGGGAAGGGATCCATTCAGAAGAACGGAAGAAAAAACATGTTTCTTTTTTTTGTTTGGTTTAAAGGCCAAGGGAGAAAGGGGAGGAATGAGCAGGGAGGGGGAGATGCCGAAGGAGGAGGCCCATGAGGGGATGGTGGGCAGGAATCAGTAATGAATGGTGAAGATACAAGAGAAGACCAAGAATTACAGTAGGTATGTCATTTTCATATCTTCCCTTGTCAATCTTCACCATTCATTACTGCTGGGTGAGTACCAAGCCCCCCCCCCCAATGGGGCCTGAACAGACCATGAGGGAACAGGACCCTCCGCCTCCTACTGGTGGAAAGAAGGAAGGGGAGACCCTATCCAACAGACTGGAACAGTCTAAGGTTGATGAGGACGAGGAGGTGTCCCCCGTTGGCTGGGGGAAGGAGGTTGCCCCTGAAGAAGCCTCCTCGCCCTGCGGAAGAATAGGCGGGTCCCCCGGAAGGCAGAGCTAGTCACCCTACGCCGGGCAATGGGTGACAGTCTGAAGAGACAAAGCCATACCGTCCGCCTGATGCAGATCGTTGTCCCTGCTAGTCTGGACGCTACCTCGTTGGCATCGTAAGATGCCCTCACTTAGTGCCTTGCAAGCTCCAGACCTTGTGCAGAGAGGGCAATGGCTCATTTAGAGTGCGCTGAGTCAGGTAAAGATGCTAGGGCCTGTGATTGCATTGACCACAGATGTCTGTTGTAAGCAGCATGGTATGCCTGATGAGAATTGACACACATCAACACTCGACCTGAAGAGAAAACCCTTCGTCCCCACCGGTCGAATTCAGCAGAGTCCGGATCCGGGGGTCTGTTGTGTGCCAGGCACCGAGGCCCGGAAGGAGTGTCCAGGGATATCAAGCCTGAAGGTGGGTGAGGCAGAGAACCTAGAGACTCATGGGGGGCACAATACAGTCTCCTGCAGTCTGCCGGGGCTGGAGGAGGAGTGGCTGGAGACTGCCAGGTGCGAACAGATGCTTCCTGGAAAGGGATTGGCCAGGAAGGTACCACTAGGTGGCGAGTGCTTAATTCACTAAGGAATGCACACGTCTGCTGCTCAGTATTGTCCCTATGAATGTAGGAGATGCGAAGCTCCGAAACCAACCTCGAAAGGAACAGCTGATATTCAGTGAAATCAGCGTCAGAGGAAGGGTGGATGGAAAATTCCTCTTCCTCAGATGAGGAAGTCAAGGAGGAAGTGGAGCTCAAATCCTCAGAGGACTCCTGTGGCAGAGGGAACAGGCAGAAAACCTGTTCGTCCATGGCCCTGACGTAAGATGGGAAGGCTGCCGCAGTAGTTCTGAATGTCTCCCAAGTTAACAGTCCCGTGGGGCCCACATGGCCTGGGAGAGAGGGTGGTGGTTGCAGAGGGATGGGCGAAGGGCACCTAATAGCATGTGCCTGGCCTCTGCCAGGGCTCTCAGATCCAGGTAGCGAAGCTGCCAGACTTGGGGACCCTGAGATCATAACGGGTTGCGAAGAGACAAGAGGAGGAGGCAACTCCGAAAAGAGCCCTGAAGGGGGATCTCCCCTGTGATGTGCCTGGGATTGCATGAGTCCAGATAGGCAATCCTCAGAACTGCCATTTGAAGGTACTCTAGAGACCTTAAGAGAAAAGTGGGGATCAGCGCTGCGACTCCTCCTCATGCCCCGCAAGGCGGAGGGGGCTCGCTGCCGCTCTTCACCCCGACCTCTCGATCCCTCAGACTCCAAAGCAGCCCTCTTCCTCGATACCACTGTGGGAGGTCCCTGTTGAGCTAGCCCCTGAAGGGGACTTACTGTGACAGGATTCTCCACCCTCCCCTGAAGGACCCCAGCAGCACCAGAGATGGCAGCTGTCTGGGACCTCCGGGAAGAGGGCATCCTCTCTGGGCCTCTTGAAGGGTCCACCACAGAAGACTCCAGGCCACCCCCAACCATGGAATCATCCGGGCTAACCAGCTCCGGGGACTCGGGGAGAGGAATACTGGATTGCCTAGTGCTGCAGCCCACCGGAGGTTCCAAGTCAGAAGACTCAGGTAGCTGGACAGGGCCCTTCCCTGAGTCATCCTCCTCCGAAGAGGGGTCAACCAGAGCAGACTCCGTTGGAGCAACCGGAGGAACCTCCATCAGAAACGGCACCAGGCCTGGCATCGTCTAAGGCCGCAAAGCCGACAGTGCCAGAGGAGTCAGCTGCACCTCTGTCTGAACTGGAAATCCGGGCCGTGAACAGCGCCAAGAACCAAAACGGCACCGCCCAAGTCTACAGCGCTGGAACCCAAAGTGGCACCGTGAGCGGCGCTGCCCAAGTCCCAGGTGCCGTGAACGCAGCCACTGCTCGCCCCGGCTCCACGGCGGTGCCACCCGAGTCATCGGTGCTGTTCCCCTTGGCGACGCCACCACTGGCACCAGAGTCCCCGGTGCCACAGATGGCACCAGACTCCACAGCAAGGTCATGCGAGATCGAGGGTCCACCAGCGCCGGGCCCTGATACCCGGGGCCATGACACTGGGGGAGCCTGCATCTCCGTAGAGGTGACTGCTAGGGTGGCGCCAACAGAGTGACACTGGGAAGAATCAACCCATTCCTTCAGCGCCGAATAAGAAACCTCCTCCTCGGCAAGACTAGAAGTGGAGGAGGTTCCCTCCTCACTGGGCTGTATAGACCCGGGAGGGGACCTGGAGGAAGGGTCACGAGATCTGGCCTGGGAGGCCCTCGGGCGATGCCGTCCCCCGAAAGTCGGCGGAGCTCTTCCAACTTTAAACGCACAGATTTCTAACACGTGGCGATCCATGAAGAAACAGGCATAGCAATGATCCATATCATGGTAGGGTCCCAGGCACCGAAGACAAACATCATGATGGTTGGTGACGGAAAACGGCCGGCCACAGGGGCACTGACGCATAGGGGCACAGCTTGCCTTAGTCTTGCATTTTACCTCCGAACCTGACATGATGCAAAATTAATACAATAAACAGCAAAGCTCCCGGCGCCGACGAAATATCAAATAAAGGAACGATCTTACCAGTTGATGACGTCGGGAACAACCGGGATGAAGGGCAGCGTCGAAAAACACTATGTCACGGCCTATAGCGCGAAACAGATCAGCGACTCCATGCTGCAGGTGCAGCCTCGATGGCAGGAGAAACATAGTGGGATGGAGGAGCCTCACAGCGCTAACGGCCACCCTCACATCCACGCAATGCGTCACTCTCGGGGGCGGTGCCATCGGCGCCAACTCCTCTGGAAAAAGCGTCTTCAGCTTACACCCAGCAGTAATGAATGGTGAAGACTGACAAGGGAAGAGTTGAACTTGTGCTGTTTAATGGCAAAACATTTCCTCCCAGCTCATTGCAAATCCTACCTCAATCTGCCTCCAACCCCCCCCCCAAAAAAAAATGTGTAGATCCTAAAGTATTTTAAGATATTGCACACCCCCGGGGGAACACATAAACAAGACTGTGAGGAGCTCACACTTACTTAAACTGTATCCCCAGAGGCCTGAACAGGAACACTGATGAACTGGTTCTACAGTAATCCCACCTTCCTGCCTTGGAATATGAGAACAAAGTCTGCAGATCAGGAAGTTCATCAATTCTATGCTACAAATGGTTCTCAGGCCTTACAACTGTACAAGGCTGTGATATGTACAACCACTATTGCCTAATCTACAGCAGCATCTATCTCTTCTCCCCAGAAAAGATTAGTCTCCTCAAATGGATTTTCATAATTCATAAATATACTGTATAAACAGACTTTACAAGGCCTCTCCTAGCAATTTACTAAACATATCATCTAAGCTCTCACTTCAGAAACCTGCTTTGTGTAACCAAAAGCAAATGAAAGGCACTTTGCTATTGCAGTCCCTGGTCATCTGAAACTCTCCCAGTAACACCATCAACAAGATGAGCACCATCCAGTCCTTCAAAAGTGCTCTTTTGTCACCTTTTCATTCATGCAGCTGCCACCTGTTTCAAGCAAATTCTGCACCAGTTAGCTGGAGCCATACCTATTCCTCCAACACAGCCCTCTTGTCAAGTTCTATCCTACTATAATCTCATCTAATACTATGTTTACTTAAGTGACCAGCTGATGGGTAATACTGTTTCTAACCCCGGGAATCCCTCACTTAATGTTTACACTCTATGTATCTACAGTGTATGGTGGAACACTCTTGTGTATGGAGATCCATACACTTGAAAAAGTCATTCTGTTGCATAAGTAGCGTAGCTACTAATGTAGAACTTTTTTGTTCTACGTTAGTAATATGTCAACTCTAAATGCCCCCAGCAGCACCATTCATAGGTCGTTCGACATTGAAGGACCGCTGCCTGAGTTGGCTGGAGGATGTCTGAAAAGCGGAAGTGCATGGCAGAGACTGACCTGTTTAAACAGCAAAAAGTAAGCGACTGTGTTTTTTCTGACCATACATTACATAGAACAGTACATGGTAGCCCAAATAGCAGCATCACTATTCTTGCACCTTGTGGTTCCCATGATGACAGAGGGACCTCTTGAGCTTCACTGTCAAGGTCCTTGTTGTCATGGTAACCACTTGGTATAAGAATAGTGTTGTTGTGTATGGGCTACCATACACTATCCTATACATCTCCATAGTGACATATCCCCCCCATGGAAAATGAAAATGACATTCCTTCCATAGTTGTTGATCTTTCTGTATATCTTCACCACTCATCACTGGTGGGTTCAAGCCAGAGGCACAGGACCCCGCAGGAGAGATTTTTTTTCTCTAGGGGGAGGAGCCGGCACCGGGACGGTGCCTCTCTCAAGACTGACATGCTGCATGGCGCTCAAAGGTTGGCCAGTAGCTGATGCCAACTCCTCCTCCATCTCAGTTCTGCATGCTGGAGAGAACGTGAAAAACAGAGACAGAGGAAAAGGATGGTGGGGCAAAGAAGCCTGAGAGACAGGAAAAGGAAAGGATATAAACAGAAAAAGAAATAAGGCCAGCCACGAGAGAAGAAACAATACCTAGGGGTCTGGGACAGGGGAACCCAACCTCCAGGCAGGCCAAGGGAGGGATAGTAGTAAGGGTGGGAGAGTGAAAGAAGAGTAGAAAAAGATACAGAACGAGGAAAGGAGATGGGAGATCCAACGACACCCCAGCAGAAGTCCAAGGGACTCTCTGGGGACCAGGAGGGGGCCCTATTGCCCTATTCCACTCTCCCAAACTTTTTTTTTTTTTTTTGGAGCTCCATGGAGGGAAAGTAGCGATATGCACAAAACCTTCAGGCAAGGTTTGAAGGCGAGAGGAAGGAACTGGCTGGACAACGGTCCAGTAGAGCAGAATACAAGCAAGGGCACCAGGCTTGAAGGGACATCCCCCCGGTCCAGAGGAGATGGAAGGGGTGTGAAAAGTCTCCCATTCCAGTTCCTGACTTACACAAGGGTGGGGGACAGGACCCACCCAGGGCAGGATCCCCCTTCAAGAAAGACTCCTTCAACAGAAGGGGTCTTCAGCTTGAAGGACTAGACACCACACTCCAAGTAGAATGGCAGGAGGGGCAAGCTGATGTCTAGAGGAAGTCCCCCCTTTTTTTTTTTTTTGGGGGACCCTGCCCAGGAAAACCTAGCCAGGTTAACCAGCATGACAGAAGTCACTGTTTCAAGAAGGATGGGGACTGGAGGTCCCCAGGGCCCATCCAGTTCCCCAGCAATCCAGATGGGAACCCCAGAGGTCAAGTTGACCAGTGCTGGAATATCTGGGTCCTCAAGAAGAAGAGCCCAGACAATCTGGATGGGGTGGGGGTCCCCATCAGGACCACGAGAAGAGGGCCCCGGGGAGCCACTATCATTAGAGGTCAAGTGCCCCTGCTTGCCCTACCCCAAAGGTGGGTCCCTGTTGCTTCACCTGAAGGATCAGAGGACCCTGAGGTGCCAGCAGGACTAGGCCCACAATTGGACTCGATTGGGGAAAGGCAAGCAGGGAGGAGGCACTGCCATGGGCTGTGGCCCAAGAGGGGAAGGCGCCAGGAAGCAGTGATGAATGGTGAAAATATACAGAAAGAGCAACAATTATGGTAGGTATGTAATTTTCATATCTTATCTATATCAGTCTTCACCATTCATCACTGATGGGTGAATACCAAGCCCCCCAAAGGGGGCCTGGCATTCCCCTGAGGGAGCAGGCTCCCTCCCTGGCCAGGTGAGGCCGGTGACAGGCCAGGGTGAGACGGGGTCTTTCTTTGCCTGGAACAAGGAAGTCACCCCTGAAGCTCCTGCCTCACCCTCCAGGAGAAAACAAAAGTTACTCACCTGTAACAGTAGTTGTAGCAGTGGTATATGATGTTCATTCACACTTTCTGGCAGTTGCCTTTCCCTTTAAGGCTTGCTGGAAACGTCTTCAAGCCGGCTCCTCCCACCCACCTGGGTGGTAACTCCCTGAACTCTGCCCCATGATGCCAGACTTTGCCCAATGGAAGCAGTGTGTGTGCGCCAAAGTTGGGGAGGTCGGGTGGGTCTGTGTGGATGAACTTCATATACCACTCCTAGAACTACTGTTATAGGTGAGTAACCTGTGTTTCTAGGGACATGGATATGATGTTCTATCCACACTTTCTGGCAGACTCCTAGCAGTTCTCCGGGAGGAGGGAGGCAAGGCACACACCACCTACTTAGGAAATAGAGATTGGAGAACTGAGGCCCCCAAACCAGTATCCCGGTGTGACTGTAATGGGAAATGAAGGTGTGTGCTGATGTCCAGGCAGCAGCCCTGCAGATTTCCTGGATAGGGACATCCCTTGAAGCAGCCACCATCGCAGCGGTATGGCAGGTGGAATGAGCACTTAGCATTCTGGGAGGCTCCCTACCCACCAACCTATAGCAGAGATCAACGCAGGATATGATCCAGCTGCCAATCATCCACTTGGCTGCAGGTCTGCTAGGTGCAGCTTCAGCGTAGGTGACAAACTGCTCTCGAACCTCACCCTGAACTCTAGTCGCGTGCTCTTTGTAACAAGCGAGTACTCGACGCAGGTGCAGAGTATGGAGCCTGTGTTTGGCGTCCGAGATGTGATTCAGGAAGAACACTGGAAGAGTCATCACCTGATTCGGGTGAAACTACGACACAACCTTCGGGAGGAACTTCGGGCTGGGGTGCAGGATAACCTTATCCCTGTGGAAGACCAGGTAAGAAGACTCCACCGAGAGCACCTGAAGCTCACTGATCCTTCTAGCTGACATGATAGCCACCAGGAAGAAAAAATTACTCACCTTAGTAATGTTGTTTCTTCTAAAGGAGTCTTGCTATATTATGACTATTGCAGTTTGCCCCAGCCTTAGAACTGCTCCGGAGGTGAAAGAGTTAACTTCCATGCAGAGCATGGAGCTTAGAGCGCAAGCTCGGTTCAAACTCTGTTTGGCTGGTTTCAAACTGAAACCGTCAGATCTTTATGAGCAAAAACTCACTAAGGTTCTGTGTGGAAGCTGTAACCTACACTAGCCAACTGGCCACTAATATATTAACACATTTTGCTGGTCCCAACACAAAGACTCAAGTCAGTGGACCAGAAAATTAAGATAAAATAACTAAATAAACACAACACCCAAACATGAAAGGGGGCATCAATAAATGCCAACAGAGGACTACCCACCCCATACCCCAAAGTAGGAGTTCTGAGAGGGGCAGGCTGGGGGGGAGGTCATAATATAGCAAGACTCCATTAGAAGAAACAACATTACTAAGGTGAGTAATTTTTTCTTCAAACAACATGAAGTCTTGCTATATTATGACTATTGCAGACTACACAGCAGTACCTCCAAGGAGGAGGGACAGAACCTACTTAGGGAATAGGCTCTGAAGCACGGCTGTGCCAAACCGAGCATCCCTCCTGGCCTGAATATCCAGGGAGTAATGCTTGGTGAAAGTGTGTTCTGTCTTTCAAGTAGCTGCCTGACATATCTCCAAGATAGGGATGTCTCTAGCAGCAGCTAGAGATGCAGCTATTACCTCTGGTAGAGTGAGCCGCAGGCCTGAGGGAGACCTGCCCAGCTTTTGGTAGCAAATTGGATACAAAGCGATCCACCTGGCAATGGATCTTTTAGTGGCAGTTCTCCTTTCCCAACCTCACCATAAGTGAGGAAACAGTTGGAGGAGTCAAACCTGTGACCCTTAGTACGCTCTATGTGAGTAACTTGGGCCCTCTTAACATCTAAGCTGTGCAGCCTCCTCTCACCAGAGGAGGAATGGTCAATGAAGAACACTGGAAGTGAAACAGATTGGTTAAGGTGGAAATCTGAAACCACCTTAGGCAAAACTCCTAGTTAGTCCTGAGGACCACTTTATCCCTGTGAAAGGAAATAAAGTCAGTTTCTACTGATAAAGCCTGTAACTCACTTATACGCCTGGCAGAAGTGATGGCTACCAGAAATACAGTTTTCCAAGTCAAATACTTAAGCTCTGCCGAAGACAGAGGCTCAAAGAGGGGTTGCATTAGCTGAGCAATGCATACATTAAGATCCCAAGCCGGGGCAGGGTCCCTGAATGGAGGATTGGTGTGAAGCAATCCTTTAAAACTTGGAAAATACAGGATGAGCAGAAGAAGAGGCTTCCCTGCTGAAATGAAGGCAGAGACAGCAGCCAAGTGCACTTTCAGGGTGGCTGGTCTCAGTCCCAAAGAATAAAGATGGACCATGTAGTCCAATACAGTGGGTAGATCAGCAGATTCTGGGGAAACATGCTTCCCAGAACACCATATGGAAAACCTTTTCCACTTGGAGTTATAGGTAGCCCTGGTGGAAGGCTTCCTAGCAGCCTTCAGGATTTCGAGAACACTTTGAGAAAGTTACAAATCAGCAAACTCTAACTGCTCAAGAGCCAAGCCTTGAGGTTGAGGGATTTGAGATTCGGATACCAAACTCTCCCCTGAGCACAGGTTAACAGATTGTGGTTCCTGGGGAGACACAGGGGAAGATGGACTGCTAAGGACAGAAGGAGTGGGTACCAGGGCTGCCTGGCCCAGTCTGGAGCAATCAGGATAATTTTGCAGGGCTGAGACCTGATTTTGACTAGTACTTTGAACAGGAGAGGGAAGGAAGGCATGAAACTTCCCTTCCCAATCGAAGAAAGGCATCCAGGGAACTGAGCCCAACACTGGGGCCTGCAACAAAACAGTGGAAGTTGATAAATGTCTGGGGCTGCGAAAAGATCTATCTGAGGAGTGCCCCATCTGGCAAACACTATCCCAGTACTAGGGGATCCAGTGACCATTCGTGATGGCCATGGGAAATCCTGCTGAGGGCATCTGCCAGGACATTGTCCTTGCCTGGGAGGTGAACTGCTATGAGGAAGTGTTCAGGAGTAAGCCAGAGACCACAACTTCATCGCCTCGGTGCACAAGGCCGAAGACCGAGTGCCCCCTTGTTTGTTGATGTACCACATTGTAGTGGTGTTGTCTGTTCTGACCTGTACCACCTTGTTCTGAACAGATGCAGAGAAAACCTGAAGTGCTAGAAAAACAGCTCAGAGTTCCAACAGATTGATGTGGAGCAGAGATTCCTGAGGGGACCATAATCCCTGGGTGGAGAGGTGCCCATGTGAGCTCCCCATCCCAAGAGGATGCATCTGTAGTAAGGGTCAGGAATGGGACAGAGGATGAAGGCACCCCTGTCTCAGACTGCTCTGATCCTGCCACCACTGAAGGGCCTGGATCAGGGTTCGAGTCACTAGGATTAACTTGGATAGAGGATCTCTTCTTTGAGACCAGAAAGCTCTCAAATGGAACTGAATGTCCCTCATCTGAAATCTTGCTCCTTGCACCACAGCTGTGGAGGCAGCCATGTGCCCTAGGACTGCAGGAAATCTGCTTGCTGGTGAGAGACCTGCAGAGTGAAGGCTGACCAGGGCCACTAAGGTCCTTACCCTTTCCAAGGAAGGAAGGCTCTGGCCTGCTTTGTATCCAATTCTGCGCCTATAAAGGTGAGTACCTGGACAGGTTCCAGAACTGACTTTGGAAGATAGAAGAAATCCCAGAGGAGTGGCGGCTGCTGGGTAACTAGCAGGTGTGATCTGACCTGGTCTGGAGACTGACCCACAATGAGCCAGTCATCCAGGTAGGGAAAAATGGCAATCTTTTGCCTTCTTAGGTGGCGACTGCTACTGCCAGACACTTTGTGAACACCCTTGGGAGCAGAGTGCATTGCTCTGAACTGATAATGGCCTGAGGGCAGTTCGAATCTGAGGTACTTTCGATGGGAGCTTCTGATAAGAACATGGAAGTAGGCATCTTTGAGGTCCAGGAGGCTAGCCAGTCCCTGGCCTTAGGGAGAGTAAAATCATTCCCAGTGTCACCATTTTGAACTTTGGCTTTAAAAGATGCTTGTTTAGATATCTTAGATCCAGGATAGCCACCACTCTCCTGTCTTTTTGGGGTAAGGAAGTACCTGGAGTACAGACCCTTGCCCTGGTGAAGGGAGAAACCTTTTCTACAGCTCTGAGAGCCAGGAGGTTGAGACTTCTGTTTCAAAGCAAGGGTCTCTAAAGGGTTTGTAGGTGGAAAAGACCTGGCTCTCATCTTTGGAAATTTCTTGAAGCTGAGAACCAGACCCTGGCTCACTACTTCCAGGACCCACCTGTCTGAAGTTAAAGACTGCCAGTCCTGGACGAAGTGAGCCAACCTGCCCCCTACAGGTAGTGGAGAGCCGACCCTGGGCATCCCATCAGGATGCCTGCTTGGCAGGGGCTTTAGGCTGAGGGGTGGAAGCAGGCCTGCTCCAACCCCATCTGCCTCTCCCTCTGAAGAACCCCCTCTGTACATAGGCTGAAGAGGAGGGGGCCTGAGTCTGGTAAAAAGGCCTATGAAAAGGCCTACCCCTACACCTGGGGGGCTGCCTCTGAGGAGTGGCTTGCCATTCCTTGGCTCGTGCACTCCTGTAAGTGGTTCTATATTCATCCATTTTCTTCATATAATTCTCTGTCTGCTCCCCAAACAGAGAATTTCCCACCACAGGAAAATCCATAGCCTTAGACTGGGTATCCTGTGACAGTAGTACACCTGAGCCAGGCCAATCTAGAAAAGCCACAGATGTAGCCATGACTCTAGAGGATACATCGTTAGAATCCACTGCAGCATGGAATTGCACCTTAGATGCCTCAATACCATCAAGAGCCACCTGCTCCAGCTCCTTTCGAGCTGGCCAGGGACCTGTTTGGCTAAGGCCATGACAGTATCCCATCTAGATTTCTGGTGTCTTGCAACATAAGCCATATAGTTAGCTTGTCTGAGTCCCAAGGATGCTGCCATGTATTGTTTTTTGGCCATGGCATCAATCTTCTTGGAATCCTTGTCAGGAGGATGTGAAGCCAGTGGAATATTAGCTTTATCACAGGCTGCAGCCTGAACTACCCCAACATGACTGCATTGCTGTGAAAGAAAATCTGTATCAGGACCTGACAAAGTGTACCTCCTGTCCATCTTTTTATCCACAGGAGGCACAGAATTAGGAGCTTTTAAAATTTTTATTGTTTGTTTTCTAAAAGATTTATGTAAAGGATGGACAACCTCTTGGACTCTGGGATATCCATCATCTCCACATAGTCAGGCTCCTCTTGCTCATCCAAAGCCTCCTCTAAGGGAAGCTGGAGGTCTCAGCAACTTTTATAAAACAAAAATGAGAAGGGACTCAAAGCCTGGGGAGACTCACCTGAAGGTCTGTCTGGGGAGATGTCCGGTTCAATGGGCACATCCAGACTTTCAAAGTCACATTCACACTGATCATAATCCTCATCCCCCTCCTCTGGTTCATAGAACTCTTCTATATCATAATCCTGAACCACTGGAACCGACCGAACTGAACTTTTGCCAGACAGTGGCGGTTCGGAGGGAACCGGGGACAGGGACTGGACAATCTATATTGCCCTGGCTATCTCAGCAGCAGTTGGAGAAGGGATTTTGGACTCCAAACCTGCTGATTTTTTAGATTTCTTTGCTGGAACTGGCTCCTCAGAGCCAGCTTTTCGTTTGCCTGAGGAAGTCTTGCCATGGTCAGAGGGCACTCCCTCTGGTTCGGTTGGCACCGAACCGGGCTGGCCATCCGGGTCAGCGGACTTTTTGGCCTCTCGTTCCCTGAGCCTGCCCACTCTCTTGTCCAGGGTGGCTGCAGGGGAAATTTTACAAATCTGGCAGTCTGAATTGAGGTGGTCAAACCCCAGACAATAGACACATGTAGTGTGTGGGTCAGCCTTGGCAAAGGCTTCCCCATACACACTACAGTGTTGAAACCCAGTGGGCCCGGTTTTTCTTTTGGGTTTCTCAGACATGATGCCAGCCTAACCAACCAACTTGCCCTTTTGATGGCAGTGCCAGGCAAGACACCCTTATCGGTTCCAAACCGTGTCACGGGTCGTGGAAAAAAAACGTAATGAAATCCGTTTTTTTTAGAACCGATAAGAACCAGGAACCGGACTCTAAAAAGCCTTAAAAGGCTTTAAACTTATATTTAAATACAAATCGATCAGTTCAACTGAACCGATAATACTTTACAAGTTCCACACAGAAAAACCCTATCTATTGCTCACGATTACCATAGACAGAACCTGAACCGATCGGTTTTGCTGGTTAAAATAATGAAATCGCGGTTAAATTAAACCGAGAAATAGCGCTTTAAACCGAAGAAATGAACCGAGCAACAGGAGGAATCTCCGGAGCGACTGTTCAGTGAGGCGGAGTAAAGAATCTGACGGTTTCGGTTTGAAACCAGCCAAACAGAGCTTCTGAACCGAGCTTGCGCTCTAAGCTCCATGCTCTGCATGGAAGTTAACTCTTTCACTGCCGGAGCAGTTCTAAGGCTGGGGCAAACTGCAATAGTCATAATATAGCAAGACTTCATATTGTTTGAAGGTGGTCTTCCACAACAGGTGAGACATCTCACACCTGTGCACCGGTTCAAATGGCTTCTCCATGAGCTTTGTCAAAATCTGCAACAAGTCCCACGGTGGTGGTTCACACATCGGAGGAGAAATTTGGTCAAGGCCTTTGAAAAAGTGCCAGACCACCTTCTCCCGTGCCAACGACTGCTGACCAGCCCACGCCCAGTAAGCAGAGATGGCTGCCAGGTGCACCTTAAGGGTCGTCAACCGAAGTCCTCCTTGGGGGGATAGAGACCACAGATAGTCCAAAATGCTAGCCACTGAACATGACGAAGGGTCCAAACACTTGCCCTGACACCAAATGGAGAATCTCTTCTATTTGAAGGTATAGCATTTTCTGGTCGATTCCTTTCTAGACACCTCCATGACAGTGAGGACATCTTCAGAGAGTCCCAAAGTCTAGAACTCTAGCTGCTCAGGAACCAGGCTGTCAGGTGCAGGGACTAAAGGTCCGGGTGGAGTACCTTCTCCTGATTCATGGAGAGCAGGTCTGGGCATGCTGGAAGATGCCTCAGGAGCCTGTTGCTGAGGCTGAGATCATCGGGGTACCACATCTGGTGGGGCCAATCCCGAGCCACCAGGATCACCTGTGCCTTGTCCCTCCTGACCTTGAGTAACACCCTGTGGATTAAGGGAAGTGGAGGGAAGGCACAGAAGAGACCTGGAGTCCAAGGCCTTGAGAAGACATCCCCCTGCAGCATTCCTTGCTGAGGGGGGACGGACACAAAACAGCCTCAGCTCTGCGTTCTCCCTGCAGGCGAACTGTTCCACCTGAGGGGTGCCCCACTTGGAAAACAGACCGTGAACTACCTCCGGATGGAGGGACCACTCATGAGATGCCTCACCCACCTGACTGAGGGCATCCGCCAGCTGACTGAAGGCTCCTGCCACATGGATGGCTAGGAGATCTGCCTCCAGGCTGTGCACGAGAGTCCAAATGCGGACAGCTTCCTTGTACAGGGGCAAGGAGTATGTTTCACCTTGTTTGTTGAGGTACTGCATGGTCATGATGTTGTCCATTTGGACTTGGACCACTTGACCCTGAACCAATGGAGCAAAGGCAGTCAGCGCCAGCCAAACTGCTCGGAACTCCAGCAGGTTGATGTGGCATCAGGACTCCTGGGGGGTCCAGAGCCCATGGACTGTGTTCCCCCAGATGGGCACCTCAGCCCGTGAGAGAGGTGCCAGTTGTCAAGATGACCGTCGGCTCAGGCCAGACAAATGGGATCCCTTCCTGCAGATGCTCTGGGATCAGCCACTACTGGAGTGCATCCCACATCTCCTGGGTCATAGCGACCAGATGGTTGAAGTGATCTTTGCGATGAGACCACTGGCTGGCCAGCTCCCATTGCAGGGAGTGCATATGCCAATGGATCCATAGGACTATGCTGGAGCAGGCTGCCATGTAACCCAGAAAGCGCAGGAAGTCCCAGGCAGGATGCAAGTGCCTAATCAGAAATGATCGGGCAAAGAAGGAGAGAATCTCCACCCTGTCTGCCGGGATCTGAGCTCTGGTTTGGCAAGAATCAAGCTCTGCCCTGATGAAGCTGATTACCTGTGAGGGCACGAGTTCCGACTTGATCTCACTGACTAGGAGGCCAAGGTCAATGCAGGTCTGGAAGGCCAGGTCCCTGGACCATTTCACCTCCTGCCTGGAGGTATCTACTATCAGCCAGTCGTCCAGGTAGGGATACACCCAGACCCCTTGACGTCTCAGGTAAGCTGCCACCACTGCTATGCATTTAGTGAAGACCCTGGGGGCTGAGGAGAGGCCAAAAAGGCATGGCTTGGAACTCAAAGTGTTCATTCTGCTCAGAAGTGGAAGAACCTTCGGTGGGATGGATGGATCAGGACGTGAAAGAATGTGTCCTGAAGCTCCAGAGAGCAAAAGCACATGTTTTGCTCCAGAGATGGTATCATCTGTGACAGAGTTACCATCCAGAAGGTGTGGGACCTGGCGAATTTGATCAGGTCGTGCAGATCTACAATGAGGTGCCAGGCCCCCCAAATCCACTTTGCACCAGGAAGTACCTGGAGACAAACCCTGGGAGTACCAGAGGATCCACAACTCTGAACATGACCTCATTGGAGCTGGGCTATGTCATCTCAAAGAACTGACTGACTGTCTGCAGATACCAAGTCCTCCCATGGAGCGTGGGCTTGGCTTGGAGGGCATTGCTTGAATTCCAGAGGCAGACCCTGACTGACCGCTTCCAAAACCCACCTGCCCGTGGTAACAGCGAACCAGGCGGAAAGGAAGTGGTGGAGTCGGCCCCCCACAGGACGACCCAGGGGAGACGTGGCAGGCAAGAGGGTGGCAACCCCCATCCAGTCACTGGGCAGGCTGGGAGGAGGAGGATCCAGCAGTGGGGCCACTGCGTCCCTTCCCTCTGGGCTTTCGGACTACCGATGCCACAAACTTGGCCAGAGGTTGCCAGGAATGAGCTTGCTGGCTGGGGCTGGTCTTGCCACGGAGTAAGAGGACCGAAAGGCTTATGCCTTGCTTTACAGCCTTGGGATCCTTCTAGGTGGATGTGACCAAGTCAAGGTTGCACTGAACTTTTCAATGAGCTGGAGGGGACCCTCCACAATGGGCTCAATTAGGTTGGTGCCTAAGAAAGGTTCATCTGCCAGCTTTTGCTGGGTATCTGCTGTGAAGGTCAAGATCTGCAGCCAAGCCCTATGGTGCATGGCAGCTACGGCCACCACCAAGCGGCACATGAGGTCTCCAATGTCCAGGCGCCTGAAAGTTGCTGTTTACCACACCCCTGGTCCTGGACCTGTTTGACCATTGTCTGAGGTCTTCAGGAAGATGAGGGATCACCTCATCCAGAGAGCCCAGAAGGGCACGGGAGAAGTGTGCCATCAAGATGGACGAACTCGCTTGGTGGAGGCCTAGTGAAGAGGCAGCATAGACCTTCCTAGCCGAATGGTCCAATTTCTTGGACTCTCTGTCCAGTGGTCTGTCAACATCCTCCATATTGCCAGAGCGCCTGAACATGAAGTCAGCCGAGGGATGCTCTGTGAACCCTGAAAGGATTTGCAGGCCATGGGTGCAGGGCAACAGGTGGGGCACTGCCAGAGCTCCATAGCTGGGCCAACAATGGCCTCGGCCACTGGGAAAGCCTCCAGCGGAGAGTCCCCTTTATCCAGAATTTCTGTAAGGGGGTTGCGAGCCCGTTTTTGAACGAGCTCCAGTTTCATCCCCATGGACTCTGAGATGAGGCGGAGAATGCCCATAAATGAAATGGGGCCTTCATCTGTCGACAGATCCCCCTTCGACTCCGTATCCAGTGGACAGGAATGTAGAGAGGAATTCTTAGACTACGACGAGTCTGTACAAATGGGCAACCACTCGAGTCACTCTCGATCCTCCGCAGATGGTGAAGTGTGAGAGCGACCAACAGCCAATGGAGAAGCCCCTAAGCCAACCGAGGGTCCTAGGAAGGAGCCCTGGTTGAAGGCTGCTTGAGTGTTGGCTCCACCATGATCAGTGGAGAAGCCAATTCTGGCTGAGCCCAAATGGTCTGGACCGGCTCTGCTGCAGGAGGAACAGTGTCGACCGGCCCCGGTGGGGGCGTCCACGTCAGCCTCTTGGGTGACAGACAGGTAAAGGCTGGGGTGGTAGCTGGCATCAGCTTCAGCCCGGACAGAACTAACTGTTGCTACATGAGGTGGTGCCACTTCCCATGGTGCTGAGAGTGAGACCGCCGATGTCGGCAGGACCTGCTCGAACCAGAGGAGTAAGAGGACCTGAACCTCGGCTGTCACTGGTGCCGACAGGGGGCTTCGAAGGGAGCCGGGGAGCTCTGTGGTGCCTCCTGGTCTAGGTCGGTGACCAGAGAGGCCAACTCAGCTGACTTAGCCACCCCTCCACTGGTCACTGGCAGGACCAGGGTCCTGAAAAGACAGCTGTCAGCCTCTTTAGACAACCGGTAGAGCAGGAATTAGAGAAAAATCTCGGGCCTTCGTCGGCATCTCTGTCCAACTGGCCTGGCGGGATCTTTGTGAAGCCGAAGCCGGGCCAGGCAGTTTGACCGACGCCAAAACCAAAGATTCCTGAGAGTGGGAACGCTCCCAGTCCCAGGATTATCAACGATGAGTCTTCTCTTTATCCTTCTTAGACTCCTTGTGTGAGCAGGAACTGTGCAATTCGGTGGGGCCCTGCCCCTTGGTGGGGAGGGACTGGCACAGTTCCTTGAAGAAGGCCAAATACGTAAAGCCCAACTGGAGCAGAATGAAGGCTGAAGCAGAAGAGGACTGAGTGGTGGCCTGGGCGGCCTCCTCTTCGAAGGCCTGGAGTTGATCTAACTGCTTGGCAGACCCCGCAGCTACAGAAACAACCCAATGGGCATCCTTTGATTTGACCTGCGGATAACATTTCTCCAGATGACCCAACTTCAGGCAGGCAGCGCGGTCCTCCAGGACTGTTGGGTGAAATGACTGACAAAAGTCGGAGGCCTGCGGATCATGATCATGGCCAAGACAGTAAATGCACGCAGCGTGTGGGTCTGTACGTGACATCTTCTGCCAGCATGGGCACCGGCAAAATCCAGGCGAGGATTTGTCCTCCATCGTGGTCGCGATCGAAGATCAAGGTGAAGACGAAACTTGAATGAGTTTTAGTTTAAATTTTTGAAGTAAATCCATAGATTTAAGCGCCAGGGCCTACTCAACGCAGGAGCAGTAAGGAGGGACCTGCTTCTTCCAGTGGAAAGGAAGATCTGGCGTCATGGGAAGGAGCCCAGGGAGTTATCACCCGGGTGGGTGGGAGGAGCCAGCCTGAAGATGTTTCCGGCAAGTCTTAAAGGGAAAGACAACTGCCAGAAAGTATGGACAGAACATCATATCCATGTCCCTAGAAAGGTGGGTCTCCCGGAAAGTGGAGGGCAAGCACCCCATGCTGGGCCAGGGGTGTCAACTGGGAAAGGCGAAGCCACGCCACCCACCTGATGCAGATCACTGTCCCCACCAGCCTGGACGCTACCTCACTGGCGTTGTACGATGCCCTTGCTTAGTGCCTCTTAAGCTCCAGGCTATGCGGGAAGAGGGTGATGGCTTGCCTGGTTGCCTCTGAATCAGGAACTGATGCTAGCAACTGGCCTAGCATTGACCATAAGTGCCTGTTGTAGGCAACATGATAGGCCTGATGCGATGCGACACATGAGGTGCACCGAGGAGAAGACTCTCCTCCCCCAGAGGTCAAACTCTGCAGAGTTGGCCTCTGGAGGCTGGTCATGCTGCGGGCTTCTATGTCGGTAAGGGTGGGATGAGGCAAAGCTCCTGCAGACCCCTGGGGTGCGCAATACTTGCACTGGCAGTCCTTCAGGGCTGGAGAAGGGGCTGAAGAATGCTGCCAGGTATGGTACAAAGCTTCCTGGAAAGGAACTGGCCAGGCAGGCACCACCAGGTAATCTGCACTGTACTCGCTCAGAAAGGTGTGCGTTTTCTGCTCAGGATTGCGTCTTGCCACCTGGGAAACACGGAGCTCATCGACCAACCTCGACAGGAAATGCTGACAGGAAGTCTATTCTGTGTCAGAGGAAAGGTGGATGGAGGGATCCTCTTCCTCAGAGGAGGAAGACGAGGAAGAGCCGACAAATCCAAAGAGTCAGAATCTGGCTGCTCCTGGAAGGACAGGTGGAAGACCCATTTGTCCATGGCTCTAATGTATCTGAGGAGTTAAGCAGCCATCGCCCTGAACTGCTCCCAGGTCAAGGGCCCGAGGGACCCACATGGCCTGGGAAAGAGGAAGGGGGAAGCACGCTCACAGGGTGAGAATGCCCTCTGCTACAGCTGCAAGACCTGGAAGACAATCCAACCTTAGGGAAGGATCCGCTGGTCTCCTCTGTCAAAAGGCCGCTCAACCAGACTGAAGAAGTTGGGACTGAGCCCAGAAGGGGAATTCCGTGTGGGGCAATTGGGGCCTCAGAGGTCCAGAAGGGCGGCCCCTAGCCCCACTTACAGAAGTCTCACCTGAACAACAGTAAGGGGAGAAGGCAAGCTCAGTGCTGCGGCTCCTCCCTGAGCCCTGTAGGGCTCCAAGGGAAAGCTGCTGCACATCACCTCGGCCCCTAACACCCACAGACTCCGATAGGGACCTCTTCCTCATTGCCAATCGTAGGGGCATCACCACATCCTCTTCACCCACTGGGGAAGTGGCAGGCGTGGCAGCCCCCCTTCCAGCACCAGAGAACAGGGCGGCACCGAAAACTGTGTCAGCCCCGGTACTGGAGGACTCAATTTCCACCGAGGCAGAGCCACTCTCAATACGAGGCACGCCTTCGGTAATGCGAGCGGCACTGGAAGGTCTATCGGTGCTGGCGCCTGGGCCTGCACAGATTGTGATCACCGGCCCCGAAGAAAGAGATGATTGGGGTAGCGCCCTAGTGCCGGGGGGAGGAGAGCCCTGGGACCCTGGAGAGTTGGGTAGCCAATCTGGGTCCGCATCCTGATGATCTTCCTCCAAAGTAGAGGCGATCAGGGAGCTCTCCAGAATGGCCACCCCTGAAGCCCTCCTTCCTGGCACCATGGGGAGATCCGGCACCGACCACGGCGCCACTCTGCTCACCAGAGCTGTGAATGGTTCCGGGATCAGCAGTGGCGCTGACAGGTGGCGCAGAGGAAACCAGCAGGCCAGGCCTAGCAGGCACAGATCACGACACCAGGGGAGCATGCACCTCTGAGGAGGTGACAGCCAAAATGGTGCCCCCAGTCAGGCACCCCCAGAGAAGCCTGACCATCTCTCCGGCACCGTGGAAGAGACCTCCGCCCTGGTGAGGCTTGAAGTGGCAGAAGAGGCCCCCCTTCTCCGCAGTACATATAGTACTGGGAGGGGACCCAGAGGAAGGGTCAAGAGACCTCTGTCTGGTGTCCTGTGTATGAAACTGCCCCCCAAAGGTCGGTGGAGCACGGCCGACCTTAAACACGTGACACTCTAATACATGGTGGTCCACAGAGAAGCAGGCATCGCAGTGGTCTATATCATGGTTTGGACATGGGCAGGTCATGCATTAGTCATGCCGGTCTGTCACAGTCATCTGCCAGCCACAGGGACACAGACGCATGGGGGCCCGGCCCGCTCTAAACGACTTCTTGTCCCCGAACTGGGCACAATGGTTGAACAACTAAAAACACAACACAGAGAAAGACTTGGTACCGAAAAATAAGGAAAAGTCTTACTGGTAGATCCGGAGTCTAAATCAGCTCCAAGTAAAAATGGCGGTGGAAGAACTCTGAGGCATTGAAGGTGAGAAGGTAGGCCGTGATGGCGTCATTCTCAGATACTCAGCTCACATGAGGTCAATGCACACTCAATGGCGGGACAAGCAGAACTAAGGTGGAGGAGGTGCTGGCATCGGTTACTGGCAACCTCCGAGCGCCATACAGTGCGTCAGCCTTGAAGGCAGCACCAGCTCCTCCCCCTAGAGAAAAAAATTTCTCCCACGGGAACCCACCAGTGATGAATGGTGAATACTGATAAAGATAAGATCTACTCTAATTCTGGAATTTACAGTAGAATACTGGTTTCAGTTTCAGACTGACTACAATAAACTAAGACAAATGCAAAACAAAAAAATCTTTGCAATTTTCTTATCTGCCACAAAAGTTGCCTCTACAGGGCTATTACGTTAGTACTGCGTAAAATGTATTCCTCTATGTTTTGCTGACTGCACTAGTTAAATGTAAACTAGCAGTCTAAATGAGGGATCATCACTGCAGTAACTGAACAAATAACTGATTAGTGAATGCTGCACATTCCTTTTAAATAACAGCACTTGTTTTAACACTGAGCTTTTCGATGACAACTTTACAGCTAAAATCACTCATGCACATGTTGCCCCTTTTTAACAAGGGAGGGGCCTGCTCACCCAGAAGCTATGGCAAGATAACCTCCTCAGCCTTCTGTGTGGAAGAGAACTCCTAAGGGAAGGGCTTGATTTGGGCGGGGACCAAAAAAATGGTTGTGTTGAAGTGGTGGCTCCTGGGGCACAGGACTGGAAGGCTCCTCAGATAACTGCTACCTGACCTGACAGGATAACAAATGAGCCCCCTAGTACTGTGAACTGGACACCTTTCACTGGGCCACAGGTTCAAGTTGAAACAGACATAACTATGACATTCGTCTGATGCAGACAGCCGATCTGACAATCTTGGAGAAACCTGACAAGCTTTTTTTTTTTTTTTTTTTTTAAGTGACAGAAACATAAACACCAGCTAAATAATAATAATAATAACTTTATTTATTTAGCGCCTTTCAGAAACCAAAGCGCTGTACAAATAGATCATAAAATCAAAATATACAAATAAAATAGACAATACAAAACAGCATCAATCAATAAAAGCCTTGTTCCATAAAAAAGTCTTAAAATCCCGCTTAAAGGCTTCCACGGTCGCGCATTCTCTAAGCCGGCAAGGCAGAGAGTTCAGAGGTAGGGGCCATGAGCAAAGGCCCTAGCCCCAGAGGACTTCAATATAACCTTGGAACCTCTAGCAACCTCGTCGGGCTGAGCAGCGGAGCTGTCGAGAGGGTGGTAAGACCAAGTTCTTTCAAAGTAATCAGGGCCGAGTCCGTGCAGGGCTTTGAAGGTCAAAAGACCTACTTTAAAGGTGATCCGCCACTGTATAGGCAGCCAGTGCAGATCGCGCAGCACAGGGTGATATGTGTCCTTCTAGTCACCCGTCATTAACCTTGCAGCAGCGTTCTGCACTAGCTGGCGGATATCAACCGAGAGCCCCAAGTAAAGGAGTTGCAGTAGTCAGGCGAGATGTCATGAAGGCATGGACCAACACGGGTAAGTCATTGGGCCGGAACAAGGTGTTTCACCCTGGCAATATTCCTAAGATGGTAAAATGCGGACTTAACGACTGCTGACACCTGATGACGAACGGTCAGCCCGTCATCAAGTACCACACCCAGGTTACGCACCCGTTCAGAGGAAAGGATCAGATCCCCCCCCAGCAATACGCCAGAGGGCTGACCAGACCCCAACCCACCTGTCCCACACCCCGGATCCACGACCAAAACCTCAGTCTTTTTTTTTTTTTTTATTTATTCTTTTTTCCACCAAGCTGCCTGATGTTAGTATCAGCCGGTCACAGGCAGCGGTGTCTCCAACCCCATAGTGCTACGAACCTCCGATGCCCAGCACCCCCCACGGTGAGGCTACGGCACTCCCGTGCATGCCGCGGGGTCGGAATAGATCGGAGGAGCTGGCCTGGGAGCATATCAAAGCCTCGGAGAGCTTCATTCGGCGGCGAGGCAGCTTTCCCTTTTTCCGTTTTTTCTGGGAGGCGGGGTCGTTGCAGCCAGGCGTCTGCCCGCCTCAATGCATTGCCGGTGCAGCTGTCCGACTCCTGGCCTCCGCCAGAAGTCAGCAAAGCTCGGACACTTCCCTCTCTACCCCGGAGAAGGAGAGCAGTCCCTAGGATGCTCCATCCTTCTCCCCCCAGCCGGCCCTCCAGCGACCCTGGTCCGTTCCCGAACCCGGATTGCCGGCGTCGCATGCGGAAATCCAACCGCTGCACCGATGGGCCGGCCTCCAAAACCTCAGTCTTACTGGCGTTCAACTTTAACCAGCTCGCATTCATCCAGTCCTGGATTTCAGCGAGGCAGCTATTAAATACCGAGAGAGCACTAACCTGGTCAGGGGCAAAAGACAGGTAGAGCTGGGTATCATCAGCATAGCAGTGAGACCTCAGCCCATACCTTCTTACAATGTCTCCGAGGGGCAGCATATACACTGCAAACAACATGGGGGAAAGCACCGAACCCTGGGGGACACCACAATGCAGAGGGAAAGGGTCAGAAGAAAAAATTCTCGACACAACTCTCTGCGTTCTCCCAGATAAAAAAGATGAAAACCATCTGAGCACTGTACAAGACAGGCCACAGATGGACTCCAGGCGTTCAAGCAAAACCCCATGGTCTACAGTGTCAAAGGCTGAAGAGAGGTCAAGGAGGACCAAGATAGAACGGTTCCTCTGATCTCTCGCCATCAGGAGATCATTGAGCACCCGAACCAGAGCAGTCTCGGTACTATGCCTCTTACGAAAACCAGACTGGAGAGGTTCATAGATATTATGGATGGTCAAATGGTCCTCCAGCTGGTTTTCCACTACCTTCTCAATAACCTTCCCAATAAAGGGAAGGTTTGAGATCAGTCTGTAGTTGGAAAAAATATCTGGGTCCAAAGAAGCCTTCTTCAAAAGGGGAGTCACCACAGCTTCCTTTAGGGAGCTAGGAAACTCACCCAATTCTAGGGAGCACCAGATTATTTGAACCAGAAACGGGCCAACGATCTCAATACAACCCAAAATTAGGGAGGTAGGGCCCAGATCTAAACTACAGCATGTAGGGTGCATCCCCTGGATGATCCGCATAATATCACTGAACGTTGGCAGGTCAAAGGAACACCAGGAGACAGAGGGTTTCGTGGCCGAACGCCGACCAAAAGCTTCCCCCTTAGAGTGTGTTGGATGGATCTCAGATCTGATGTCGGCAACCTTATTCGCAAAGAATTGAGCGATCTCTTCACACTCCTTCTGTGAAAAGGCTCGACGGAGCTGGAGACAGGCTGGGTTGCACAGCCTGTCCACAGTTCTGAAGAGCTGAGCCGGTCGATTCTGAGCGACAGAGATCTCCCTGGACAGGAATTCTGCCTTCTTATGGGAGATTTCTGATTGGTAGAGCTGATAATGCTCCTCCAAACTAAGGCAGTCGGTATCCAGAGCAGATTTCCTCCAACGACGCTCTAACCGTCAACCCACACTGCGCAACTCCCTCAAGGACCCATCAAACCATGGGGCCCGAGGGCAAAGAGAGAGGGGACGAACATGGACAGGTGCAATTGCGTCCAGGGCCAAGGAAATGGCCTGATTATAAGCCAAGACCATAGCCTCTGGACCCATGCTGGCAATCGGAAACTCTGAGAGGGACAACACCGCCATCAGGTCTTCAGGGCACACATCCCGTAATGGGCGGTATCGAACCATCTCCACAGGGGCAGACCTACGAAGGGGAGCAAAAAAGTTGAAGCTCATAGTCTAATGATCGGACCAACTGACAGGTTCCACCACCAAATCAGAGGCCTCAATCCCCAGGAGAACAACTAAATCCAAGGAGTGACTGTGATTATGCGTAGCCAAGGAAACAATCTGTGTAAAGCCCAGTGATGACATCAACTGGAGGAAGTGCTGACCAAAGGCAGAAAGTTCGTCGTCGACCCAGGCATTGAAGTCACCCAGAACCATCAATCTGGGCGACTCCGACGCCATATCGGCGACGAAGTCTGCCACTTCCTGAAAGAATCGTCTCTCGTCTCCTGGTGGGCCAGTGAGCGAGGCTATCCTGCAACCCACCGACCCGCGATGGTACACTCAAGGATTCCCTTCCTCCATCTGGTACACCCGTGAGCCCCAAGCTGATCTTAAAACAGACGCTCTCCCGATCAATCTCGGGCGGTGAATCACAGTATCCAGCTGGAGCGGACGCCTCTAAAAAAGGGCCGGCATTTCCGTCTAGCCAGGTCTCGGTGATGCAAGCCAGATCTGCCGATTCAACAAAATCAGAAATGATAGCTGATTTGTTTTTAACAGATCTGGCATTGCACAACACCGCCTGAGTTGGACAGGGATCCGAAGCCGTCCCGACTACTTGCCCATCCAAATAGGAGGAGCCCTTGGGTATGGAGACTAGGCATGGAGAACCACGTTCCAGGCTCCATTTCACCCCAGGGCGTCTTCTGGGCTTAACCACCCCAATGCGAGCAGTCAGTTCGTTCGCCCTACCGCGTCCACGACTCCTACCACACCCGCTCCCCCTCCCACGGGCAATACCAAGTGCCCAACAAAGCTGGTAGGTAGAAAATGGAAGGGGGGAGGAAAAAAAGGGCGGAGGGCGTGGAGGTCAGAGGACGAATAATGCACGACTGGGTTAGCAGAGTAACACATAACAAAACGGGAAACAGACTAACTGCAAGCAAATAAATAAAGGATGTTCTAGTATCTCAAAAATAAAATACCCCCAAATTACATTTATACTAAAAAACCCCACCAAAACATAAACCCACCTACTAACTACACAACCACAAATAAACAATAAACAAATTATTAAAAATTCAAGTAAAAATGTGAAAGGACAGGGAGGCCCTCTCACAGCAAATAATGAATCAAACTGAATGCTATTGTTGTACAGACAAGAAGATTCTGACTCCTGGCGGGCGAGTGACATCGTTATGGGCTGTTGGCGAGCTTTAAGAGGGCTGGTGCCGCACAGGTGCACAGCCTACCTCGGCACCAGCTCTCTTAAAGATTTTTGGCCCCCGCAGGGTCCTAGCACCTCCAACTTGAACCCAGCACTGTGAATCAATGGTGAGGATAAGGTCCAGGAAGATCACACAGTTCTTAAAAAGGAGAAAAAAAGAGAGCAGCTACATCAAAGCCAAAAGGAGAGACTTGCTGTTCTATCAGCTACTGCTACCTTGACCCTGAAAGGTTCATAACCTTACATTTTTTCCATGTACCGCTATGCTTCTAAATTGAATCTGACAGCATTTCTTGTAAAATGTTGGTATACAAATATATTACTATTTCCACTTAGCCTGAAAAATAGTTAAAATGGTTTAAAAAAGGAATAATGCACGACAGGGTGTATGTCGTGCTAGGATAACGCCAAGCCCAGGATGGTTGGGCACGAGGCTGCAGGTCGAGTCCATGCAATGCCCCAGGTGTGGCATTATCCCAGCACAACACACACCTTGGAGTGAATTATTCCTATTATACAATGGCTCGCTTAAAAAAAGTGAGGAAAATTATTAAAACCTTTATTTAAGCTGCATTTTTTGATGGGGCAGGTATACTTATAGAAAACAGTGCATATTATTTGTATTGTCCAACATGTGGAAGTGTTGTTTTGAGTGTGAATATGCCTTGCATTCCACCTTCCTCACTACTTGTTCTGCTACCCTCCTCCTTCGTTTGTTTTAATGTGTACTCACATAGAAGAAGATTTTAAATTTAGATTTTAATAAAGTGACTAGGTTGCTGCCAGTCGTCAGTGTGACTGGCTTCAGCTATTTCAGCAGCAGTTGGCATCCCGGAACTGATGGGAGCGTATGTGGTGACATTTACACTGCATTTCACTTATTTTTATTTATTTTTTTATACAGAGGGATAGTTTGCTTCTCTTAGTTTTGGTTTAGGATATGCTGACTATACTGGGAGAACAGCACTTAGGCTTGAAATGAATTTTTAATATGGAGCGGGGGCAGCGGGCTGTTTCCGGTTTCTCGAACAGTACTCGGGAACGCTCTGTGTTTTTTGTTTTTTTTTTTGACTGAAATGAGGAGGAAATACTGGGCATAATTGGATAATGTGTAGCAGGTTCATAAGAGGAAAGCAGAGTAAGCGTTATTTCGATACTTTTATTCCTAACTCGAAGCCGCAGCAGTCTGGTGTCCGTCCCGCTCCTATGTGTAACTTTTTTTTTTTGTACGTTGAAACTTGTGCAGTGAGTAGCCCGCCTCACCTTGCTCGGTTGTTCCAAGCTGCACTGTGCTTCTGGTTCTCCCGGTACAGTTGTTTTATACTGGGAGAGAAATACAAAAGGACTGTGAGTGAAAACTAGTAGTTTAGAGTTGCACCTGACGCCGTGACTGCGTTGATGGCAGGCAGGGAGTGTACACAGTCAGCGGTCAGCGCTATATTTTTATTGGAGGGAAAGTTGCTGTCTGGGGAGTGATTTTTATTTTTTTAAACATTTAATGCGGTCATAAGTGTGGTTGGACTAGATCCATGGTGTTATGCCAGGATAACACCACATTTCCGGTCCCACACTGATCAATCAGAGTCCGAAATTTTCTTTTGCCATTGTATAATATAGTATAAATATTAAACAAGTACTTTAACTGTGTTCTCCATTTACACCTTTGGTGCTTACTGTAAACCTTACTTCACCAAACTGGTACTACAACTGCATTACCTAAAGAACCTCCAAAGGGCACTAGATATTACAATATCAGCTTAGACACTTTTCCTCTTTCCAGCAGACAATTCATAGCTGACATCAAAACTCGGTTTCACAAAATTCTATTAAAATTTAAATGTTCATATCTTTTATATTTTTTTTTTATTACTGAAGGTATTTTCATTAAAACTGGATTGTTTTCCTTAGACTTCATCGGATCACAATGCTTATTCCTGCCATAAAGCCATAATCCTCTGCTTACGACATCACAACCTATCGCCACAGAAATGGTTCTGATGCCACAAGGACAGGGTTACGACTTCAGACCAAGATAAGTGTCAGGAATGGATGAAGTCTATGTGCAAACAGCCTGTTTTCTTGAAAATGCTTTTGAAATAAGAAGTCCAGAAATTCAGAGGTGTTTTTTGAAGTGTTAGATTTGAATCCTGCCAATGACTACTGTTTTTTGTTTTGCAAGAAACTGGAAAAACTGCTTCAATTTATTTATTTATTTGATAACTGGGTATCTCTACTGTGCTAAACTTAGCCTATTTTTAGGCATGACCCAGTCAAACAGCAAACATTTACAGGTTAATGGGATGAGAAAACAAGAATACAACAGTAAAGGAGGCAGTTTCATCAGTAATCCATACCATTCTAGCAGTTACATGTCAGTAAGACATATACAAACTAAAACCTTTTGACACTGTTAATATATCAGCTATAATTTACTTATTTATTTGAAACGTGGTGACTGGCAGAGGCACACTGAGCCAAGGCTTGTTTCCAGGTGTGACTGAGGGGAAAGGGAAGGGGAAATCACATATACAAAGAAATACAAACCAGGCTAATAAATATTGATACAAAACAATGACAAAGTGCACATGTTGACGTACAATACAGACAGTAAAGCCAAAAACTGCAGCAGATGTCTAAATAAATAGCGCAGAGACAGAACAAGTGTGCAAATGAGGTAAATTTAAAGATACGGAGGAAACTGGTTGATGGGAACCTAAACCAGCAGGCACTGGTGGGGTAGGAAAGGTGAGGAAGGGTTTAGTTATTGATCTTTTTGTGCATCTTCACCATTCATTGCATGTGGGTTAGTGGCTGAAGGTCATGACCCCGCGGGAGCTTTTTTTTTTTTTGGATGGGCAGTCGACGCAGCGATGGCGCCGCCCTCGAGGCTGACGCACTGCGTGGTGCTCGTGGGTTGGCCATTAGGTATCGTCGACCCTACCCTCCCGCCAGTTCTGAGTCGCCGTAGAGTAAGAAAGCGTTGGGAGGGAGGGGACAAGGAAGTCCAAGGGACAGACAAAGGAAAAGATATGTGAACTAAAAGGAGAAATAAACGACGGATAGGACAGACAAGAGACAGAAAAAACTAAGGGGATTGGGAAGGGGCCCCAATCTCTGGATTCAGAAAAGGAAAGGGAAGAAGGGAGGGAAACAAGATGTGGGAGGAGAGAGGACATACCCCGGACTCGCTATCTGGTCCCTTAACTGAGTTTGAGTACTGCCCAAAAGTAGCAACAAGGCTACACTGCCAGAATTCAAGGCACAGAATTACTGGCAACGTACTCCAGCAGAAGTATAAGGCTGCAAGGGAACAGGAACGTAAGATTGTCCTCCCCCGAAACCAAGTAAAATTAGAACAGGGGAGAAAATCAAATCTCCCTAATTAAAATAAGGAATTAGTCCCTAAGGACAAGGAATGAGGGAGACAGAGGGAAAGAGAGAGAAAGAGAGAGAGAGAGAGAGAGAGGACAGCCACCAACATTCCACCCCAAAGGGGTGGAGCCAAGGCAATGAGGAGGGCAGCCCCCCCTTCCCTGACCGCCCCCCACCAGAAGGCAGAGGAAAAATTCCCGTGTGCCCAAGGTCACCCCGCTCCTCACCAGTGGAAAGGAGGAGGGTGGGAAAAAGGGGGGCACACAGAGGGAGGGGGACCCAGAGACTAAGGCCCCAGGGGGATGGAGGGTGGGATTGTGATGAATGGTGAAGATACACAGAAAGATCAAGAACTATGGTAGGTACGTAATTTTCATATCTCATCTGTGTCAATCTTCACCATTCATCACATATGGGTGGTGCTGAGCTCTCCCGAAGGGGGCCCTGAGACCCTAGGGACTAAGTCCCTTGGCTCCAGTGGGGAGACACTGAGAGGAGAACTCTTACAGGCCTGGCAAGGCCGAGACCTGGGACTGTGAGGCGGGACCCCGGAGCAGGAGGTTGCCCCGATAGACACCGCCTCACCCTACAGGAGAAAATGTGGGTTCTCCAGTAGGCGGAGGAAATCACCCTACACCGGGCCAAGGGTGACAACCGGGAAAGACGCAGCCATGCCATCAGACTAATGCAGATCGCTGTCCCTACGACCCTGGAAGCTACCTCACTGGAGTCATAAGATGCCCTCGCTTGGTGCCTTGCTAGCTCCAGGCCTCGTGCAGAGAGTGCAATGGCTTGTCTGGTTACCTCTGAATCAGGCAGGGAGGCTAGGAGCTGATCTAGCCTGGACCACAAGAACCTATCATAGGAAGCATAGTGGGCCTGATGAGCAGTAATTGACCACAACAACCATGCCGAGTCGAGGTCCTCCTTCCCCAGAAATCAAAATCCACAGAGTCTTGATCTGGGGACTAGTCACGGTGAAGGGCGCGAAGCCCATCAGGAGTGTCCAGTTGTGTCAGCCTTGACTGGGGATGAGGCATACGACCTGGAGACTCTTGGGGAGCACAATACCTCTGGCTCAGATCCCTAGGGGTTGGGACTCCGGAAAAGGGTCGTTGCCAGAAAGGCAATGATGCCTCCTGAAAAGGAGCAGGCCAGGTGGGCACCACAAGGGTGGCCGCAGGCCTAAAAAGGTGCATGTCAAATGCTCTGGATTGTGCTGACAGGTGGGTGGAGTGATATGCAGGTCCTCCAACATCCTCGCGAGGAAACGCTGATACTCGGCGAGATCAGCAGCAGGGAAGATGTGGACAGAAGGCTCCTCTCCTCCGGAAGAGGAGGATGAGGAAGTGGAAGACCTCGGAGATCCAGGGGCTGGCTGCTCAGGGGTAGGGTGGAACACCCACTCGTCCAAGGCCCTGACATAAGTAGGGAAGTGAGTAGCCGCACCACTGAACTGTTCCCAGGAGAGAGGTCCCGTAGGACCAAGAATGCCTGGGAGAGCAGGAGATGGTGACAGAGGCATGGGGGCCAGATTCACAACAGAAGAGCAACGTCCTCTGTCCAGGCAAGACAGCCCACTGGAAGTTTCCAAGGGAGGAGGAGTAACAGAGAGGTCAACAGCTGACAGCTGATCAACCATACTGGAACTGCCTAGACTGTGCCCTTAAGTATCCCCACTATGAGGTGACCGGGACCATGTGATCCCAAAAGGATGGTCCCTGCCCTCCAAAGACAAGGGCACTCTCGAGGAGACTGAGAAGGAAGGGCGGGGGTCTGCGCTGCAACTCCTCCCTGAACCTGGGTGGGTCCCCGAGTAGGGCCTCCTCCTCGAACCCTGACCCCTCGATCCCTCGGAGTCTGAGAGAGCCCTCTGCCTCGAGAACACCAGCCTGGGCAGCTGACAACCCTGGTTGGTCCCTGAGGAGACCACCCAGGGAGTAGCACCCTCCCCTTCCGTGGGTGCCCTGGTTGGCCCTAAAGTTGGGCGATCCAGACACACCACAGGAGGGGGTGTCCCAACTGAGGGGGCAGAAAACCCTCCAAGTCCAGGCTGCAGGGCAACAGTGGCCTGGACCACCACCTGCTGGACAGCACCCCGACTCTAGACTCAGGGACTACTGCCCGCTCCTCAGAGGGAGGCTGGGTCCGGACCGCCGAAGTGGCTACTGAGGTGCCCAGAGGTTCTGCCAACTCCGAGGAGTCGGACAGTGAGTCCGAACCAGACCCAGAGTCCACCTCCCAAGAAACGGAGACCGAGGCCCGGTGCCAGACCACCCACGGGCACCTGCTCCTATCCGGACTGAGGGAGGTGCGAATCTGGGTATCTGCGCCAGAGTAGGCGTCGAGCTCCCCCACGGCACCGCGAACAGCACCCGAGGAAGAGAAAGAGCTGAGAACAGCAGTGGAACCAGAGTTAGCGCCGTCCCCCCATGGCGCCAAGAGCAAGAACGACACCTTCCATGGCGCCAGAGGTAGACACGGCACGTCCCGGCGCCGAGTCCAAAAACAGTCAAAGACGGTGCCACAGAACTTCCCACGGTGCTGTTAGCGCCATCAGTGCCGCGAATGGTGCAGACAGCAGAAATGGCACTGAGTGGTGGACCGGTGCTGACCACAGAGCCATCAGGGCCCATGGTGCTGCAAACAGCGCCAAGGATCAAAAACGACACTGACGGATGGCGTCGAGGACGGTGTCAGCCCAGACTCTTGAGCCCGAGGACATGACACCGGCGGAGCCTTCACCCCCGAAGGGGTGACTGCCAGAGTGGTGCTTCCTGCCCCCCGGGAGGAGCGGACTGGGCCTCCTGCACTGCAGAAGAGGCTTCACCATGGCAAAGCTACTAGAGGCGGAAGCCCACTCTTCTACAGTCCGTACAGAACCAGGAGGGGACCCAGAGGAAAGGCCGAGAGACCGCAGCTTGGCCCAGTGAGTGCGCACCCATCCTCTGAAAGCCGGTGGAGCTCGTCCAACTTTGCACAAGCGCTGTTCAAGAACTCGGCGATCCATAGAGAAATAGGCATTGCACAAAGCCATGTCGAGAAGAGGGCCAAGTCATGTTAAACAACGATCATACTGGTTGGTAGCAAAATATTTGCGGCTGTACAGGTACCAACGCATGGGAGGCTGCCCCGCTTTCTGTGACTTTTTGGCCCCCTCCTGAACCAGACATGATCTACAAGAAATAAAATTATAAACAGATTCGACGTCGATGTAACAAATAAAAAGAACAGTCTTACGGTCAAGCGATTAATAGTGAAGGCAAAGCGGAACCCGACAGGTAGGGACTGTCGATAAAGCGAAGAAGGCCGAACAAAAACTAGCCGCAGTGCATAGTTCTTATTAAATGCTCCTCACAAGGTGCGACCTCTGCGGCAGGAGACAAAAAACTGGCAGGAGGGCGGGATCGACAACACCTAAAGGCCCACCCGCGAGCGCCACGTAGTGTGTTGGCCTCGAGGGCATCGGCAGCGGTGCGTCGACTCCGCCCATCCCCCCCAAAATAAAAAATGCTCCCGCAGGGTCATGACCTCCGGCCACTAACCCACATGTGATGAATGGTGAAGACTGACAAAGGAGGGCGAGAGACAGATGGAGGACGGTACTTGATTCCAGAGCAAGGGGAGATGGTATCAGAATGCAAATTTTTCATGCTGAGGGACGTGGAGTGGAAGGGAGAAAGTGCACGGGTCGCTGAAGCACAAGGAGAAGGAAGGGATGGGGGAAATGATATGGGATAAGTAGGAGGGGAGGAAACCAAACCAGTATTTGGACATGAGAGGCACAGTGGAGTTGGTGATGTGTGGAGAGCAGAAGGATGTACTGGGTGGAGTAAAGGGAGCAATGGTGGATGCAAAATGGAGGATTAGTAGCAGAATGGCAGAAGTAGTTGCACAGGGTGTCCAGTCTGGCCAAAGAGGTAGATGGGGCAGTGCCATAGACCACATAAACACGGTTTGAAGACCGGGAGGATCATTTTGGTGACCGACTCCCAGCAGACCAGCAGAGAGGCGCTTTCATTACTGCTGTACAGGGCATTGAGTGTAGGGATGAGTTTGGTATGGATGGTGTTGATGTAAGGCAGGAAGTCAAGTCTGCTATCTAGCCATACAAAGAGGTACCTGAAGGTTGGGACATCCACAAGTGGGGAGCCAGCTAGTGTAGAGAAAACAGGGAGAAGAGCCGGGCAAATATCTGGCTAGTACAAAAGGTTACAGACAGTTTTTTTTTTTTTGTGCTGACCCTTAGCTGGCTGTCCTGGTACCAGTGTAGAACATCGTGAAAATCATGCTGTAGTGACACTTCCACAGAAACAACTGAGGTACCAGAAGAGGTAGAGTCCAGTAGAGGACTGTCTCATCTGCATATATGTGAACTGGCACAGGGTAGGTCACTGAGGAAGATAGAGAATAGAACTGGACCCAGGATGGAGCCCTGTGGGACTCCGGCCTGGACAGCAAGTGGTGGGGATAGGGAGCCTCCTACCTATGCCGACTGCTGACGGCCTGAGATAGGAATGGAATGAGTCAACAGCAAGGACTGAGGCCAGCAGTGCTCAGCTTGTCCAGGAGGAGACAGCTGAAAACTGAGTCAAAAGCTTTGCCCTGGTTGATGAAAATGGACATAGTCAAGTATCCCTAATCCATCCCCTGGAGGATGGAATCAGTGACCCTAACACGGAGGTGACAGTGGAGTGATACTTCCTACAACCAGACTGGAAGGGGGAGAGGAAGCTGAAGAAGTGGAGGAATTCTGCAATCTGTGAGCAGACCAGTTTCTCTTGCAATTTCGCAAGAGAAGGGAGGAGGGAGATAAAGCGGAAGTTGCCAGCAGTGGATGGATCACCTCCTTTGTGGAGGGGGAGAACCATGGCAAACTTCCAAAATTGAGGGACAGTGCAATATGTGAATTAGACGTTTGAGAGGTGAGTGAGGGGGAGGGGATGGTTGGAGCTGACAGAGAAATTTATGGGCCAAACCCTGTGGGCTATACTGAGAAAGGTTTACTGAGGAAAAAGCAATAAGGGTCTCCTGGGGGAGTGACAGGTGGAGAGACAAAACCCAGGGGAGAGTGGGGTTGAGGGGAGGAGAGGAGCAAGCAGGTTGAGGGGAGAGCGCAAGTGGTGAAAAACTCACTTAAGTGAGTGGCAACAGAGATACAGTCTTAAATACTAGTGAGCCCTAAACTAAAAGGACTGGGGGAACAGACTGTGCCGGGGTTTAAAAAAAAAAAAAAAAACGGTTACTCACCTGTAACAGTAGTTCTAGGAGTGGTATATGTTGTTCATCCACACTTCTTGGCATGTCCCTTTCCCTTTAAGGATCGCCGGAAGGTCTTCAAGCTGGCTCCTCCCACCCATTCAGGTGGTATATCCCTTGGCTCCGCCCCATGACGCCAGATCTTAGCCCACTGGAAGTCCGGTGTTGTGTGTCCACAGCCGGGGAGGTCGGGTGGGTCCGTGTGGATGAACAACATATACCACTCCTAGAACTACTGTTACAGGTGAGTAACCTGTTTTTCTAGGATCGTGGATATGTTGTTCATCCACACTTCTTGGCAGACTCCTAGAAGTTCTCCAGGAGGAGGGAGAAAAGGTGCACCCCCCACTGATACTTGGGGAAAATAGATTGGAGAACTGAGGCCCCAAAACCAGCATCCCGGCGTGACTCAAGGTCGATGTGGTAACGGGTAATGGAAGTGTTTGCTGACTTCCAGGTAGCAGCCTGACAGATTTCCTGGATAGGGATGTCCCTGGAAGCAGCCACTGATGCAGCTGTATGTGGCAGCAGAATGAATGCTTATCCCTCTGGGAGGCTCCATGCTGTAACTTCGTAGCACAGACTTATGCCGCAGTGTAATCCACCTTGCAATAGTCCATTCTGCTGTAGGTCTGCCAGAAGCAGCTTCAGCGTAGGTAACAAACAGCTGGCGAACCTCTCCCCAAATTTCCGCCATCCTCTCCTTATAATAGGAGAGGTTTCTTCTCGGGTCCAAGGTATGGAGCCTGTATTCGGTCTCCGAGGTGTAATTAGGGTAGTATACTGGCAGAGTTAACACCTGGTTAAGGTGAAACTCTGATACCACCTTCTGAAGGAATTTCGGGTGGGGGTGTAGGACAACCTTGTCCCTGTGGAAGACCAGATAAGGGGAGTCCACCGAGAACACCCGGGGCTCCCCTGTCCTTCTGGCAGATGTGATAGCCACCAGGAAGTCCGTCTTTCATGACAAGTGTGACAACATTCACTTATGCACTGGTTCAAATGGCTTGCCCATGAGCTTTGCCAGTACCAGCAGTAGATCCCACGGAGGTGGAGGTTCATGTACCGGAGGGGATAGGTGATCAAAGCATTTGAAAAAGCGCCTGACCACTGTCTCCTGACCGTCCTGCACCCGGTTAGCAGAGATGGCTGCCAGGTGCACCCTAAGGGTCAATGACCGAAAACCCCCTTTGGACAGAGACCAAAGGTAGTTGAGAATGTTTGCCACAGGACAGGACAGAGGGTCCAGGCCCTTGTCCTGACACCAAATGGAAAACCTTTTCCATCTGAAGGCATAACATTTCTTGGTCGATTCCTTTCTGGATGCCTCCACCACGGTGAGGACATCCTCGGAAAGACCCAAAGCCTGGAACTCTAGCCGCTCAGGTACCACGCTGTGACGTGCAGGGATTGAAGGTCCGGATGGTATACCTTCCTCTGATTGAGACAGATCAGATCAGGTCTGGGCGTGCTGGAAGCTGCTCCAGGGTCTGCAGCTGAGGAGGAGGAGATCTGGATACCGGAACTGGCACGGTCAGTCTGGGGCTACCAGAATCATCTTCGCCCTGTCCCTCCTCACCTTGAGGAGCACCCTGTGGATTAAGGGAAATGGAGGGAAAGCGTGGAAGAGGCCTGGGGTCCAGGGCCTCGAGAAGGCATCCCCCTGCAGTGTGCCGTGCTGAGGGGGGTGGGCTTGAAACAGCCTCAGCTTGGTGTTGTCCCTGGAGGCAAACAGGTCCACCATTGGTTTGCTCCAGTGGGAGAACAGGTTGTAAGCTACCTCTGGATGGAGAGACCACTCGTGAGATGTCTCGCCTAAGCGGCTGAGAACATCCACCAGATGGTTTGATGCTCCTTCCACATGAATGGCTAGGCAATCTGCCTCCAGATGGCTGATGAGGGTCCAGATGCGGCGCGCCTCCCTGCAAAGCAGACGGGAATGCATGCTGCCCTGTTTGTTGAGGTAGTACATGGTCGTGGTATTGTCTGTCTGGACTTGAACCACTTGAACCCGGAGCTGAGGAGCGAAAGCTGACAATGCCAATCTGACTGCTCTGAGCTCCAACAGGTTGATGTGGTATCGGGACACCTCAGGGGGTCCAGAGTCCATGGGCCCTTTTGTCCCCCATGTGGGCTCCCCAGCCTATGAGAGAGGCATTGGTCATGAGGATGGCTGTCTGCTTGGGGCAGACAAAGTGGATCCCCTTCCTGCAACTGATCTGGGGCGGTCCACCATTGGAGAGCGTCCCACATCTTCTGGGTTACAGTGATCAGCTGGTCAAAATGACCAAGGCGCTGAGTCCACTGGGCGGCCAGCTCCCACTGGAGGGGGCTCATGTGCCACTGGGCCCAACGGACCATGGAGGTGCATGCCATCATGTAACCAAGAAGGTGTAGAAAATCCCGGGCAGGGCTCAATTGCCCAACCAGAAATGATCAGGCAAAGGAGGAGAGAACCTCTGCCCTGTCCGACGGGAGCCGATCTCTGGCTTGATGAGAGTCGAGCTCTGCCCCAATGAAGCACATCACCTGGGAAGGCACGAGTTCCGACTTGGCCTCGTTGATCACGAGGCCGAGTTGGGAGCAGATCTGGAGGGCCAGGTCCCTGGACCTCTCCACCTCCTGCTGGGTGGGACCTGCTAAGAGCCAACTGTCAAGGTAGGGGTAAATTCTGACCCTCCCCACCCCCCAACGTCTGAGATGGGCTGCCATCACTGCAATGCATTTGGTGAAGACCCGTGGGGCCGATGACAGGCCGAGCGGCATGGCTTGGAACTTGTATAGGGTCCCTTTGGTTCTGAAGTGGAGGAACCGCCAATGAGATGGACGGATTGGGACGTGAAAGAACATGTCTTGAAGATCCAGTGAACAGAACCACATGTTTTGCTCCAAGGATGGTATGATCTAGGACAGAGTGACCATCCGAAAGGTGCGTGACCTGAGATACTGATTCAGGTTGTGCAGATCTAGAATGAGGCGCCAGCCCGCTGTCTGCTTGGGCACCAGGAAGTACCTGGAGACAAAGTCTGGGCCTGCTGGAGAATCCGCCACTGGAGCTACAGCCTTCTTGAGGAGGAGCTGAGCGATGTTGTCTTGAGAGCCAACTGAGTATGGGTGGATGCACTTTTCTCCTGCGGGGCATGGGCTCAGCTTGGAGGGTACTGCTCGAATTCTAGAGGCAGTCCCTGACCAACCACCTTCAAGATCCACCTGTCCATGGTGATAGCGGACCAGGCGGAAAGGAAGTGGCGGAGCCGGCCTCCCATGGGAGGACCGAGAGCTGTTGTGACAGGAGAGGGGGTGGCAGCCCCCGCCCCATCACTGAGCAGGCTTGGAGAAGAAGGATTCAGGACCTGAACCTCGGCCTCTTTTACAGACCTGGGAGGGCCCAGGCTTGGGCCAGGGGTGCCAAGCTTGAGCCCGCTGCTGCCCTCTTTGAAAGGAGGGTTGCTGGGCCACAGGGGAAGAGTACCAAAAAGGCTTCTTCTTCTTCTTCTGCTGCTTTTTACTCGAAAAACCTTTAGCAGAAGTGGCATCCAAGGTGGCACTGTGGCACTGGACTGCTCAGTACACTGAAGGTGACCAGCCACACCTGGGCCGAAGAGATCGGAGCCCAGGAAAGGCACATCAGCGAGTCTGTGCTGAGTATCTGCCGGGAAAGAGGAAAGCCTCAGTCAAACCCTGCGGCGAGAGCAACTGCGGCTTCCAACGAGCAGGCACAAGAGTCCCCGATGTCCAGGGCTGTCTGGAGCTGCTGTTTGGCGACGTCCCGGACTTGCTTGACCGTGGTCTGCATGTCCACAGGGAGATGTGGGGGGACTTCATCCAAAGACCCCAAGAGGGCATGGGAGAAGTGTGCCATGATGACGGCCGAACTTGCCTGACGGAGGCCTAAAGACGAGGCCGCATAGAACTTCTGAGCCAAATGATCTAAGTTTTTGGATTCCTTCTCGGGAGGTCAATCAGTGTTGGCAGGACTGCCAGTACACCTGAACACTGAGGCGATCACAAGGCTCTCAGCCGAAGGGTGCTCTGTGAACCCCCAAGGGACCCATGGGCACCGCATACTTGTGGGCCATGTGGGCAGACAGAGCTGGACAAGAGGCAGGGTGCTGCTGAAGTTCTAAGGCCGGGCCAACTATGGCCTCAGCCACAGGAAAAGCCTCCTTCAGGGTATCCCCTCTCTTGAGGATGTCCATGAGAGAGTACTCAGTCTTTTTCTGAATGGGCTCCAGGGGCATCCCTGTAGACTCAGAGATGAGGCAAAGAATGCCCGGAAAAGACAAAGGATCTTCCTCCGTCTCAATCTCACCAGCCAATTCGTCATCCCTTGGGTGAGAATGTAGATCAATCTCATCCAAATCCGGATACAGTGGTCGACAGCCCAGGTCACCTTCGACCCACCGAGGGCAGTCTGGGGTAAAAGTGACCAAAAGACGCTGGGGAAGCCCGGTGTCTGGTCCATCTTCCATAGAAGGAGCCCCTCCCACAAGCTGCTTGGGTGGTGGTGGTTCCACCACGATCGGTGGAGAGGCCGGTTTAGGCCGAAACGGAGGTTTCGCTGGCCCTGTGGGTAGAGGAACCAAATTAACCGGCTCCAGAGGAGTCTGCTTCACCCTGGGAGGTGAAAGCCAAGTAATCAGCTGTTGCCACATGAGGTTCTCGTAGCGCCGGAGTTTCCACTGGAGCCTCTCCTCATCCAGAGAGGATGAGGACGACCGATGGCATCACTTCTTTTTCGAGCGCTTGTGGCTCTTCCTTGGATTGATCAAGATCGGCCAGGTCGATTCGGTCACTCGGGAGACACCGGTGAGACCAGCCATTTCCCGGGGTTGTGGACCAGTTCTTCGATGGGATTCCCAGCAAGCTGGGTCTCTTCATCGGGGAAAGCAAGGACTGGAGTCCAAGTGAGAGAGCCGTCGGTGACAAGGGGTCTATCAGATCGAGAATTATTTCAACCTCGTTGATCGACTGGCCAGATGGCAAAGCCGAGAAGCCAGCGGCTGAAGAGGCAATTTCGACCGAGGTCAAGACTGCCGGTTCCTGGGACCGAGATCTCTCCCGATCCCAAGAACGTCTTCGCTGAGATGAAGCCTATCTTGGGTCCTTTTCCCACTTATGGGACTGAGAGGAGTGCGTGCCCGCAGGACCCTCTCCCTTAGTCGGGAGAGACTGGGCGCAACTCTCAGAAAGAACCAGAGAAAGTGGAGCCAAGGGTGAGCATAACAAAGAAGCTCCAAGAGGAAGATTCTGCAGCGTGAGCCGCTTCCTCCTCGAAGGCTTGCATAAGCTCCAATTGCTCGGTGGATCCTGCAGCTGCGGAAACCGCCCATTGGGCCTCCTCTGATTTCACCGGAGGATTCCGTTCTTCCAGCCTCCCTAACTTCAGGCATGTGAGACAGTCGTCAAGGACGTTAGGGTGAAATGCAAGACAAAAATAGCACTTCGAGGTGTCTTGGTCGACACCCAAGCAATAGACGCACGTGGTGTGAGGATTGGTGCACGATATCTTCTGGCCGCACGAACACCGGCGAAATCCAGGGGAAGACCTGTCTTCCATAATCAAAGAGAAACAGTAATGCGAACAAGATGAATTTTCCGAATAACCAAAGGTTTTGAAGCCAGGGCCTACAAAATGTGGGAGCACGAAGGAGGCAACCTGAATCTTCCAGTGGAAAGGAAGATCTGGCATCATGGGCGGGAGCAGTATACGACCCGCGTGGGTGGGAAAAGTAGCTGAAGACCTTCCGCTATTCTTAAATGGAAAGGGACATGCCAAGAAGTGTGGATGAACAACATATCCACAATCCTAGAAAAACATGTTACTCACCTGTAATGGTAGTTCTAGGAGTGGTATATGTTGTTCATGCACATTGTTTGGCATGTCCCTTTCCCCTTTAAATCCTGCCGGATGGTCTGAAAGCTGGTTCCTCCCACTCACCCAGGTGGTGTATCCCTCGGCTCCGACCCCTGATGCCAGATTTTACCCACTGGAAGCAGAGGGTTGTGCGTTGCAACCGGAGAGGTCGGGTGGGTTCGTGTGGATGATCCACATATACCACTCCTAGAACTACTGTTACAGGTGAGTAATCTGTTTTTCTAAAAATGTGGATATGTTGTTCTAGCCACACTGTTTGGCAGACTCCTAGCAGTTCTTCAGGAGAAGGGAGGTGAGGCGTACACCCCCTACTTAGGGAACAAAGACTGGAGAACTGAGGCTCCAAAACCAGCACCCTGGTGTAACTCCAGGTTGATGTGGTAATGGGAAATGAAGGTGTTTGCTGACTTCCAGGTAGCAGCCTTGCAGATATCCTGGATAGGGACATTCCTAGAAGCAGCCACCGATGCAGTAGTATGGTGGGTGGAATAAGCCCTTAGCCCTACGGGAAGCACCCTACCTGCCAACCTATAGCACAGATCAATGCAGGATGTAATCCACCTGCCAATCATCCCCTAAGCTGCAGGTCTGCCAGGTGCAGCTTCAGCACAGGTAAACAACTGGCAAACCTCTCCCCGAACTTTAGCCGTACGCCCCTTATAATAAGAGAGCGTTTATCTCAGGTCCAAAGCATGGAACCTGTACTCGGCCTCCAAGGTGCAACTTGAGGTAGTACACAAGCAGAGTCATCACCTGGTTAAGGTGAAATTCCAACACCATCTTCGGAAGGAACTTCGGGTTGAGGCGCAGGACAACCTTATCCCTGTGGAAGACCATATAAGAAGACTCAAAGGAGAGCGCCTGGAGCTCCCCATTCCTTTTGGCTGATGTGATAGCCACCAGGAAGGCAGTCTTCCATGACTGGTGTGACATCTCACACCTGTGCATCAGTTCGAATGGCTTTCCCATGAGCTTTGCCAATACCAGCAGTAGATCCCATGGTGGTGGTGGTGGTGGTTCACGCACCGGAGGGGAAATATGATCGAGACCTTTAAAGAAATGCCAGACCACCTTCTCCTGTGCCACCATCGGCTGACTGGACCGCACCTGGTAAGCTGAGATGGCTGTCAGGTGCACCTTAAGGGTTGTTTTTTTTTTTTTTTTATTTGTAAAATCAGTTTACAACCTTTGAGCCAGAGGCTCGTTTCCAAAGGTACGTCGTCACATTAAAGACATACATAGAGTTTTAGGTTACATAGCATAGGTTTGCAAAACAATAGGCATTCAACAGAGGTGCCACGTCACACTGAGGTCAGACAAAATACATTTAGGTTACAGGGTACATGTAATTGAGAACAGGTGTTACACAAGTTGGTATCAAAATTGAGCAATCTAATAGGTATACAATAAACAGCTGGCACTGGCCAGGTTAGAACCAGAGGCACGGTGTACCGGGAAGCGGTGGTGGGGATGGCTAGGTGGAGACGCCCGGTGGGCGTGGTCATGAGAGTCGGGGTGGAGGCTACTTTCAGAGACAGGAGCAGCTACGAGTGTTGAAGAGTTGGTTTCGAAGGGTGGTTTTGAACTTGGAGATGGTGGTGGCATTGGTGATGGGGGCAGGGAGAGAGTTAAACCAGGATGGGGCTCTGTAGCAGAAGGACCTCTGGCCACGGCTGGTTCTTGATCTGGGGACCATTAGGGTGGTCTTGTTGGATGACCGTGTTGCAATAGTGGGAGGGCTCTGGTGAATGGATGCCATTACCCCAGGGGGGAGAGCCCGAGTAGGGTTTTTTTTGTGAGGAGACAGGTTCGATATCGGAGCCGTTCATACAGGGTAAGGAGTTTAGCCTCGTCATACAGCTGACAGGTGTGTGTGAGCCTGGGGGCACCAGTAATCAATCTGCAGGCTTTATTCAGGGTTAGGTGAATTTTTTTGAGTGCAGTCATGCCGGCAGCACCATAGACTGGTAGACCATAGTCTACAAGGGACAAAACGGATGACGAACAGCGAGCCGGAGTGCATTTGGGGAAGGCAGGTTCTATGGCGGAAGAGGATGCCAACCTGGTGTTCGTGGGCAGATGTTAGCATCTATGTGGTTGTGAAATGTGAGGGCTGAGTCGAAGGTAACCCCAAGGTATTTGTAGGAGCAGACTTGTTCCAGTGGCTGATTGGTACTAGGAAGGATATAGAGTGGGTGGTTGCTAGCTTTGTTTTGGGGGTGGGAAAAGAGAATAGCTTTGGTCTTTTTAAGATTGATGACGAGTCTGCACTCCTTAAACCAAGCTTCGGCACTATTGAAAGACTGCTGTAGGGTGTCCTGAAGGCAGACGGGATTGCGGTGGGTGGCAAAAAGGACAGCGTCATCTGCATACAGGAGAATTTTGCCAGGGCATGCACTGGGCAGGGTGTTCAGATAGAGCGAGAAGAGAAGGGGGCCCAGGATGGAGCCTTGGGGGACCCCAGAGTGAATGGGACGGGTATCAGAGAGTATCCCATTGATTTTTACACACTGTGATCGAGCAGCAAGATATCTTGTGCACCATGCTAGGGGGCCAGCTGAGAGACCAGTGTGGCAGAGAGCATTCAGCAGAAGTGGATGGGAGACGGTGTCGAAAGCCTTTGAGAGGTCGATGAACACTGCACCAGCTAGGGAGCTGGTATCCAAGAAGGAGTGTAGGAGGTTGGAGAATTCAATTAGGGCAGTGCTGGTACTGTGACCTGCACGGAAGCCATGTTGCTCTGGGCATAAGATGTTATGCTTAGCCAGATAATCAGTGATTTGAATGGCCACCACTTTTTCCAGGGCTTTAGAGATGGGGAGGATGAGATTGGCCAGAGTTGTTGGCTGACGACCCGTCACCCCTTTATGAATTGGTGTGATTATGGCGTTTTCCAAGCCATGGGAAATTGTCCCAGGCAGAGCGATTGTGTTAATTAGGCTGGTGAGTGGGGCAAGGACTTCATCTAGCACCAGCCTGAGGATACTGGGGTCCAGTGAGTCACTGCGGGACTGTTGCTATTTAAAGCTTTGATTAGGATGGGTCTGGCTTCCGGTGGAAATCTTATGAGGTGGAAGCTGGGGTGCTGAAGACAGGGGAGGTTGGTTGGGGAGGGTCAAAGAAATTACTAGGAGGACTGAGCTAAGGTCAGTGAAAGCGTGCTGAGCCAGTTAGCTATGGTGGCAGGCTCGGTGGTGGTAGTGCCATTTCTAGTGAGCTGGGATGGGGCAGGGGAGCGAGATTTTCCGTTTAGTTGTTTAATATTATCCTAGAAAGTCCGGGCCGAGCCCCAGGAGGAGGTAAGGGTGGCCTGGTAATGGTCGGCCTTGGCTTTCCGGATGGCCCAAGAGCACTTATTCCGGGCTGCATTGTAAGCCTGCCTATCAGACAGACGACCCATTTCAGTGGCAAGTTGCCAGAGGTTGTAGACTGAAGACCTCCTTTGGAGAGAGACTAGAGGTAGTTAAGAATGCTAGCCACCAGACAGGACAAAGGGCCCAGGCCCTTGCCCTGATACCAAATGGAGAATCTCTTCCATTTGAAGGCAAAGCACTTCCTGGTCAACTCCTTCCTGGATGCCTGAACTACTGTGAGGACATCTTCGGAGAGACCCAAAGTCTGGAACTCTAGCCGCTCAGGTACCAGGCTGTCAGGTGCAGGGATTGAAGGTCCGAGTGGAGGACATTCCCCTGATTAACTGAGTACAGGTCCGGGTGTGTTGGAAGATGCCTTGGGATCCTGTTGCTGAGGATGAGGAGATATGGGTACCAAAACTGGTGGGGCCAATCCAGTGCCACCAGGATCACCTGTGCCTTGTCCCTCCAGACCTTGAGGAGCACTTTGTGGATCAAGGGAATTCGAGGGAAAGCATATAAGAGGCCTGGGGTCCACAGCCTCGAGAAGGCACCCCCCCCTGCAGTGAGCCCTGCTGAGGGGGTGGGCATGGAACAGCCTCAGCTTTGCGTTCTCCCTAGAGGTGAAGAGGTCCACCTGAGGGGTGCCCCACTGGCAGAAACGGCTGTGTACTACCTCCAGATGGAGAGACTACTTGTGGGACGCCTCGCCCACACGGCTGAGGGGGTCTGCCTGCTGATGTGAAGCTCCTGCCACATGAATGGCTAGGAGATCTGCCTCCAGTCGGCTCATGAGGGTCCACATGCGGAGAGCTTCCCTGCAGAGAGGCCGGGAGTGTGTGCTGCCCTGCTTGTTGAGACATTACATGGTCGTGGTATTGCCGGTCTGGAGCTGCACCACTTGACCCTGAAGAAACGGAATGAATGCAGTCAGCGCCAGCCAAACTGCTCGGAGCTCCAGCAGGTTGATACGACATGAGCACTCCTTGGGGGTCCAGAGCCCATGGACTCTATGATTCCCCATGTGGGCATCCCAGCACTTGAGAGGCGCATCAGTTGTTAGGATGACTGCTGGCTCGGGGCGGACAAACGAGATCCTCTCCTGCAGATGTTCCAGGACGGTCCACCATTGGAGAATGTCCCATATCTTCTGGGTCACAGTGACCAGCTAGTCAAAATGACCATATTGCTGAGTCCACTGACCGGCCAGCTTCCACTGAAGGGGGCACATATGCCACCCGGCCAACTGGACCATGGAGGTGCAGACTGCCATGTAACCCAGAAGTCACAGAAGTCCCTGGCAGGGCGCAAGTGCCCAACCAGAAATGATTGGGCAAATGAGAGAATCTCCACCCTGTCTGCTGGGAGCCTGGCTCTGGCTCGGCAAGTTGAGCTCTGCCCCAGTGAAGCAGATCACATGTGAAGGCATGAGTTCAGACTTGGCCTCATTGATCAGGGGACCAAGTTCGATGCAGGTCTGAAGGGTCAGATCCCTGGACCTCTCCACCTCCAATCTGGAGGGACCCACTATGAGCCAATTGTCAAGATAGGGGCACACTCTGACCCCTCGACGCCAAAGATGGGCCGCAACCACTGCAATGCATTTGGTGAAGACACTGGGAGCCAATGACAGGCCGAACGCCATGGCTTGGAACTCGTAGAGGGTTCCCTCCTCCCTGAAATGGAGGAACCTTCAGTGTGGCAGATGGATCAAGACGTGGAAGAATGCATCCTGCAGATCCAGGGAGCAAAACCACATGTTCTGCTCGAGAAATGGTATGATCTAAGACAAAGTTACCATCCTGAAGGTGGGAGACCTGAGAAACTGGTTCAGGTCGTGCAAATCTAGAATGGGGCACCAGCACCCCCTCATCCATTTTAGGAGCAGGAAATACCTGGATACGAACCCTGGGTCGACAGGGATCCACGACTCTGGCCACTACCTCCTTGCGGAGGAGTTGGGCGATGTAGTCTTGGAGGGCTGACCGAGTGTGCATGGATACCATCTCCTGGCGTGGAGAGTGGGCTCGGCTTGGTGGGTACTGCTCGAATTCCAGAGGCAGCCCCTGGTCAACCACTTCCAAGACCCACCTGTCCGTTGTGGCAGTGGACCAGGCGGAAAGGAAGTGGCAGAGCCGGCCCCCCACGGGAGGACCCAGAGTGGGCATGACGGATATGGGGTTGGCAACCTCCATCTCGTCACTGTGCAGGGTTGGAGGAGGGTCCGGCCGAGGGGCTGCCGGGACCTTTTCCTCTGGGCCACCGAAGCCCCTGACCTAGACTGAGGGTACCAAGACTAAGCCTGCTGCTGTTGCTGTCCCAACTGAAACTGGGGCTGCTTGGCTGCAGGGGCAGAAGGCCAAAAGGGTTTTCTCTTCTGCTTTTTGGAACCCTGAGATTCCTTTTGGGCAGAAGTAAAAGAGTCCAAGGTGGCAATGGACTTCTTGATGTGGTGGAGGTGACCGTCAACTCATGGACCGAATAAATTAGTATCCAGGAAGGGAACATCCGACAATTTGTGCTGAGTTACAGAAAAATATTTTTAGCTGTGCTCATATCTCCTTCTATTTTCGGCATGGTAACCCATTAGGTGCTGCTACCAGGGAGTAAGTATGTAAAAATTGTGCTCACTCTCATGGGCATTGTAGCTGCATTACTAAGATCTCTGCTAAAGGATAGATTCCTTTACCATTTAGCAGTAGAAACAAGATTTTTTATACATATAAATTTATATTAGTTCTCATACATCTTCTCCTTTTTATACGTTAACCTCCTGACCTTGTACTGTATCTTACCACTGTTTTGCTTGCACCCACTGCTGACACGGAACCTCTGTAAAAGAACCCTTGGTTCAAAGGTGTTTGTAATCCTAGTAATAAATAAATAAAAAATAAATAAATAAAAACAAACCAAACTAGCCTAAAACATCTCAGGGCAAGAAGGAGATCCAACTGAGGCAAGCTGAAGCTACAAAAAATTGTTGGAGTGTAGCTCCCCATTCTGTGAAGAAATCACAGAACTGTAGTAACAATTAGAGAGTGAAGGGAGCCCTCCCTTCTTTCTGGAGGTAAGGCAAAAAACTTTTAATAACTATAAGAGCTGAAGGCAAGTCTACTGGTTCAAGGTAGACCAAGAAGTACAGATGGATACCCTCACTACCAAGTATGGCTGGCCTGTGAACAACAGGTCCAAGAGGCACTTGAACCCCTTACTTGGTGAGCAATCGGAAGTCCAGGTGGAGTTAGCCCTTCAAAGGAGAATGGTTTCCACTTAAGTCACTTGAGCTTCCCAGATGGAAGGCCAAAGCATGAATTAGAAGCCTCTTGTGGTGGTCTGGGAGAACCAGAGCATAACTGCTTCTTATTCTAAAGAAGAATCATTCTGCCCATTTGCCTACAATTCTAGTAGCAGTCTCTGAACTAAGGAAGAGAGGGGAAAGTGTACAGGAGGATGTGTCCACTGCAGAGAAGCATTCTGACAGGAAAAACCAGGGTCTGGATTTCTGAGGCAAAACAGGGGCAGATCTGTGTCAAGAGGGGATGCAGGAAGAACCAAGTTTGGGCTGACCCATTCGTTGAAAGTGACTGCATAATGACTGAAGTGACGCAACGGTGGTGAGGCACCACTAGGTCCAGCCTTCCTGAAAGGGAGTATGAAAAAAGGCTCTATTTGGCTTACTAATGAAAAACAAACATTACAGTTTAGTCACCTGCTCGAAGTGAGAAACTTCGTGTTAGAGGGTCGCCTTCACCCTGGAGGAGTCTAGGGAAGCTCCTAAGAGAAGTAGCTGCCTGGAAGGTGAAACCAGTACCTTCCCCTAAACAGAAAAACTCTTTCTGGGAAAGGCACAGGACAGTTGAGCAACTACTTCCAAAGAATCTAGTCTGGAGCGACTGGCATGGAACCAAAGTGCAGGAAGCGAAGGTATGAATACTGAGAACCCATCTCTCAACAAGGACCTACTCAACCTAAATGGTTGAGAAAGAGGGCATGTCATCTGTTAGCTTGGAGCAAGCAAGGAAGTAGGAAGCTGTGTTCCGACTCGCCATGGAGTCACTTCTGTTGCTCTGAGGCTCTGATCAAGAGAAGATGGTCTGATAGAAAACAGCAAAGACTGGGATGCCGCCTAGGTCTAGGGAACATCTCTGAATTAAGAGAAAATCTCCCTCAGAGAATGTGATGACCCATACCGCCACTGAATTGGACTTCCCCTAGCAAAAGAAGTCAGGAGCTCTCCACTGTAGTCGAGAGACGACTGCCTCAGGCAGCTGAGGCGGAACCTGGGACGGATCCAGAAAGATGGTATCAGGTAGATTTGGACTAGGCCCTCTGACATGATGATTTTCTTTTTGTTAAACAATTAGTTAGAGCCTGACAAGGCTCTCAGGCTTCTACCTGGGAGGACTGCCTGCTACAGGAATGACGAAGATGTCGTCCATCTGAGGGGCAAGAGGAGCCTGGACGTCCATAGCTGAAACCGGGACTGGACCAATAATCACAGCTGAGGAGATGTTTAATCACCCGTTGTGAAGGAGCCACCATAAGGGCAGTATCACAGGGGGCTATATACTCCTGTCAAAGGAGTGGAAGAGTCCGGAAGGCTCCCGACTATTGAATGAGTGTGATCCACAGGGTGTAATTGTACTGATGACTGAAAAGAGTCTAGGCGCAGAAGAGTTTATTCCACGGAAGAAGTCCGAAAAGTTATGGTAGATCCCATATCCCTGAGGAAAAACTGAAAGATCTTCTATTACAGACTCTGTTGATAGAGGAAGCTTGTCTTCCAGTCTCTAAAAATTAGTCATGTGCTGCATCACCGGCAAGTAGGACAGGGAGAGACTCATCCAGATGCACTTCTACCCCAGAAGAACCTCCAAAGGGAGATCTAGGTCAGTATCACTAAAGACCCCGCCACCAGGAAAAAGTGTTAAGGAGCTCGACGCTACTTGAGGAAACGACAAGTGCTGAGCGGAATACGGAATTCTGCCAGCAGAACAGGCAGGACAAAAGTTCCACCAGCGGGAAACTGCCGGAATGACACAGGACCCCACGCAGACCTCCACTCACTAGGATCTGCGGAAATTATTCCATGGAACAGGAATCCATTCCGTGGAAAATCTCACAACAAGTTCCACAGAAGAGGTGGTCCACGGAAGGAAAAACTCTGTCGCCTGTTATGCTGAACAGCACCAACTGGCACCACCCGCAGCATGGGATGGCACCAAGCAGCGCTGATACAACACCCGGTACCCCTGGCACCCAAGGGTGCCTGTGGCACCACCAGCGTCACCCACGGCACCGCCTGCGGGCACTCGCAGCACCCATGGCATCGCTGGCGGCACCGCCCGAAGATGCTGGATACCCACACCGCCTGGCACCAGTGGCACCAACTGCAGCATCACATGGCGACAATGGCGCTGTCCACAGTGGCTGCACTGACGGGCACCAACGGCGCCTTCTGTGGCACCGCACAGCGCCAAAGATGCCGTTCATGGCACCGATGGCACCAATGGAGCCGCATGGCGCCGACGGCACCACCCGCAGTGCCAGTGGGGCAATGCCCGAAAATCCTGAGGAAAAGGAGAGAAAGAAGAGCGGTACCCGTGCCAGCCCCTGCATGGAAAAAGAGAGGGGGGGGGTAGGCATGAGGGGACGATGTGATGACGAAGGCACCAAGACGGCACTGCGCACATCCTGAGCCAATCGACCGAGGCCTGGTCCAGTGGCTCCAAGGTCTGGAAACCCCAGAACTGGGAACACTGGCCAGGAAATGGGAGAGAAGTCGAAACCCCCTACTCTAAAGGAGCGTCCCAAAGGTGAAACTGCTCACCAGAATTCCATCGAGGACAGAGTTAGAATCCGGTGTCGAGGAACACGGCCGTTAAGAGCGGGGCCAAGGGGAACCCACCAAGTCGGTTCAGGCCTACCATCCCTTACCACCGTAAATCCCCGTGCAGACGCATTGGCAGAGGGAGACTCGAGGAACAACTTTTTCCCTCCATGAGGGTGAAGAAGAGCTCGAGGACAAGCGGAGCTGGATCCCCGTACCCCTTTGTGCTTTGGCAGACTGTCCCCCTGCCACAGGACTGCTTGTAGGTCAGACTTCCTTCCAGAAAGGGCAGTGGACCGACACAGCCCCTATGCCATAACAACTTTCAAACAAAGTCTTCCTACTGTCACCGCCACTGTCCAAGGACGACTCCGTTGATAGCAGGAGAGAATTTCCTTTTCTTCTACTTAAAATGTTAATTTAAATGAATACTAAACAGCTTAATGCTGCTGTCGCACAGACAAAAAACTCTGACTCCAGCAGACAAGCGACATCGACACCCAAACACACTCGACAGCAGGAGAAAAGGAACTGAGGTGGTTAGAGGGTTGACCCCGAGATAGCCTACACAGGCGCGAGCTGGTCTCGTGTGCCATGCATGTGTGGTCCTATCCCAGCGCCTGTCATTCTGAAAACTTTTGACTCCCGATCCCATTAGTGTGAATGAGTAGTGGAGACTTGAGTCTAGGAAGATCCGTGGTTCCTCCAGGTCAGGGACATGGGACCATGAAGAGGTTCCCAGCAGGCTGGGTCTCCACCTCCTCGGTAGGTCCTGTCAGGACCGGAGTCCTGAATAAGGAATTGTCAGCCTCACTGAGCGACAACGGGTCGATGATAATCTTGACTGGGTCATCGTCCCGCATCTTAGCCAGCTGGCCTGATGGGGGTACCATGAAGCCAGTAGCCGAGGCCGCAATTCTGACCTAAGTCAAAACAGCAGATTCCTGGGACCGAGATCTCTCTCGATCCCAAGAACGTCGTCGACAAGACGATTCCTCTCTTTGACACCTTATCCTTTTTACGGGAGCGGTATACGTCTGCGCCCAATGGGTCCTCCCCCTTGGTTAGGAGAGACTGGCATAACTCTTTGAACGAGCTTGAAAAAGTAGAACCCAATTTGAGCAGGATGAAGACCGAAGCAGAAGAGGACTGATCAGCGGCCCAAGCCGCCTCTTTCTCGAAAGGCTTCATCTGCTAGAGTTGTTCTGTAGACCCCACAGCCGCGGAGACTGCCCAATGGGCCTCTGTAGACTTGACTGGCGGGTTCCGTTTCTCCGGTCGGCCAAGCTGTAGCTGTGCAAGATGATCGTCCAGCACGTTAGGCTGGAATGAGCGATAAAAGTCGCAAGCCTGAGAGTTATCAGCATGGCCCAGGCAGTAGATGCACGAGGCGTGCAAGTTGGTACGAGACATTTTCTGCCCGCAAGGGCACCGGTTGAACCTGGGCAAGGACTTGTCCTCCATCGTGGTCACAATCGCAAAACGATGCGGAGAAATTCGAACGAGTTTAAGTTTGGGTAAGTAATCCGAGGATTTGTTTGCCAGGGCCCCCTCAACGCGGGAGCGACAAGGAGGGAACCTGAATCTTCCAGTGGAAAGGAAGATCTGGCATTAAGGGGCAGAGCTGAGGGATATACCACCTGGGTGGTTGGGAGGAGCCAGATTTCAGACCATCTAGCAAAATTTAAAGGGGAAAGGGACATGCTAAACAGTGTGGATAGAACGTATCCATATTCCTAGAAGGGACAATGAGCAAGCAGTAGGATAGCATTAGAACCATTTCAAACATTTAATTGTTTGAAATCTGGTGAGCAGGAAAGGCACACTGCGTTGAAGTTCGTTTCTAGATGCCACCCATTGGGAAGGATTTACAAGGGAAAGGAGCTCAGGAGATACTGTACATGAAAACATATAAATACAAAACAGAACAGCATGGCCTTAGCACAAAAACAGAATAAACACCTAAAAAGTATAGCAAACCAGATTGTCAGAAAATAATATTGCAATATGTGCAACCCAGGTCAAACATTACCCCTAAGGAAGTCAATTCTCTCAAGCATGGTGAATACAGAAGTTTAGCAATTCAGAGTGGCAGAAAGGTGAAAAAAAGTGGACAGGGCTAGGTGCGGGAGCAGGCATGCACAGAGAGGTAACGAAGGAGCTGTCTGAAGGACAGACGAGAGGTGGAGGAATGGAAGTTCCAGAGAGAGGGGAAACAAATGTTGACCTTGTGTGGGGGACTCACAAAGAGCCAGAGTCACTGGAAAAGAGGAACAACAGGAAGGGAGAAAAGGGAGATGTGAGTGTGTGGGACAGAGCAAAACCAGAATTTACAGCAGGGAAGGCATAGTACGGGAGGCACCTGACGTCAAATGATGGCTAGGAGAAGTCTTTGTGGAGAGTACAATGGTGACTGCAGAGAACAGAGTTAAGGGCAAAGGAGCAGAGGGAAGGGCAGAGGGTTTCAAATCTGGCCAAGGTTGGAGGCAGCACCATGTACCACATCTGCATAGTCAAACACAAGTGGATAAATCTAGAGAATGCTCTCATGGTGGGCTGAGAGTGGAAGGCAGGTTCGGTAGCGGACTCGGGTCTGGTACCTCAAAGTGAGCTGGGAGTGGAAGGCAGGTCCAGTAGCTGAGAGAAGATGGCAGGTCCAGGATCTCATAGTGGACTGGACTGGAAGGCAGGTCTGGCTGCAGACTGGGAATGGAAGGCAGGTCCTGTTGATGACTGAGAATGGAAGGCAGGCTTGGTTGTGGATTGGGAGTAGAAGGAAGGTTCAGTCATGGACTGGGATTGGAAGGAAGGTTCGGCTGTGGACTGGGAGTGGAAGGCCGGTCCAGTACCTCATGGTGGAATGGGAGTAGAAAGCAGGTCTGCTTGAGGACTGACAGTGGAAGGCATGGTTGGGTGTGGATTGGGAGTGGAAGGAAGGTTCAGTTACAGACTGGGAGTGGAAGGCACGTCTGGTATGTCGCAGTAAAATGGGAGTGGAAGGCAGGTCTGGTTGTAGACTGGGTGTGGAAGGCAGGTCCAGTTGCGGACTGGGATTGGAAAGGAGGTTTGGTTGTGAACTGGGAGTGGAAGGGAGGTCAGATTGAGGACTGATAGTGGAAGGCAAGTATGGCTGCAGACTGGGAGCGGAAGGAGGGTTCTGCTGCAGGCTGGGAGTGGAAGGCAGGTTTGGATGCAAACTGTGAGAGTAAAGCAAGTCCGGCTGCTGACTGGTAGAGTAAGGGAGGTCTGGTTGTGGAACTGGGAGTGTAAGGAAGGTTTGGCTGCAGACTGGGAGTAGAAGGTAGGTCTGGTTGCAGGCTGGGAGTGGAAGGTAGGTCTGGTTGCAGACTGCAGACTGGGAGTGCAAGGTAGGTCTGGTACCTCACAATGGACTGGGAGTTGAAGGCATGTTCAGTTGAGGACTGGGAGTGGAAGGTAGGTTTGGCTGTAGACTGGGAGTGGAAGAGAGGTTCAGTTGCGGACTGGGAGTGGAACGAAGGTCCATTTGCAGACTGGGAGTGAAAGGCAGGTCTGGTTGCAGACTAGGAGCGGAATGCAAGTTCTGTATCTCACAGTGGACTGTGAGTGTAAAACAAGTTTGGCTGTGGATTAGGAGTGGAAGGGAGGTTTGGTTGCAGACTGAGAGTGGAAAGAAGATCCGACTGGGGACTGGGAGTAGAAGGCAGGTCTGGTTGCAAACCGGGAGTGGTGGGGAGGTTCAGTTGGTTGCTGGGAGTGGAAGGCAGGTCCGGTTACGGACTGTGAGTGTAAAGCAGGTCTGACTGCAGACTGGGAGTGGAAGGCAGGCCTGGTTGCAGACTGGGAATGGACAGCAGGTCCAGTTACGGACTGGGAGTGGAAAGCAAGTCTGATTGTAAGCTGGAAGTGGAAGGCAGGTCCAGTATCTCACAGTGGACTGGGAGTGGAGGACAGTTCTGGTATCAAACAGTGGACTGTGAACGTTTAGCAAATTCAGTTGCAGATTGGGAGTAGAAGAGAGTTTCAGGCTGGGAGTAGAAGGCAGGTCTGGCTGTGGACTGGGCATCAAGAGGTCAAGCTGTGAACTGGGAATGGAAAGCAGGTCCGGTTGTGGACCAGGAATGGAAGACGGGTCCAACTGCAGACCGGGAATGGAAGGAAGGTTCAGTACCTCATGGTACCTGGTCTGGTACCTCACAGTGGAATGGGAGTAGAAGGCAGGTCCATTTGCAGACTGGCAGTGAAAGGCAGGTCTGGTTGCAGACTAGGAGTGGAAGGCAAGTTCGGTATCTCGCAGGTCCGGTTGCGGACTGTGAGTGTAAAGCAGGTCTGACTGCAGACTGGGAGTGGACAGCAGGTCCAGTTACGGACTGGGAGTGGAAAGCAGGTCTGGTTGTAAGCTGGAAGGGGAAGGCAGGTCCAGTATCTCACAGTGGAGTGGGAGTGGAGGACAGTTCTGGTATCAAACAGTGGACTGTGAACGTTTAGCAAATCCAGTTGCAGATTGGGAGTAGAAGAGTGTTTCAGGCTGGGAGTAGAAGGCAGGTCTGGTTGTGGACCAGAAATGGAAGACAGGCCCAGCTGCAGACCGGGAATGGAAGGAAGGTTCAGTACCTCATGGAATGGGAGCAGAAGGCAGGTCTGGCTGTGGACTAGGAGTGGAAAGCAGGTCCGACTGCGGACTGGGAGTGGAAGGCAGGTCTAGTTGCAAACGGGGAGTGGAAGGCAGATCCAGTTGCAGACTAGGAATGGAAGGCAGGTCCAATTGTGGACTGAGAGTGGAAGGAAGGTCTGGTTGCAGACTGGGAGTGGAAAGCAGGTAGGGTTATGAAGCAAGGTGTCCAGCTTGGGAAGGAGCTTTCTGTGGATGGCATCAACGCGATAGGGTCAGTCAAGGCCCCAATCCAAACCCACACCCACAAAGAAGCTCAATCAATCAAGCAATTATTTTGTTACCAGGCTTCTAACAACTAACAATATTTAGGAAAAGGAATTAGTTATGAATGGAAAAAGTTAATTTTTAATAATACTGATATAAAAAAGTTCTTGATTAGTGATATGACCTAGCTATTAATTCAAATTAAATAAAAATGACTGTTCAAACATAATACAAATTCTTCACAGCAGGAACAAAGGATAAGCATGCAGACTAGAAAGGTGTGTGTAAGCAAGCTTAAAATAAATGAGAAACAGCCATTACCTGTGTATCCATTACAAAACCATACCGCTGTTTAGACAGTGCTTCATCTTTCCCTAGATTGTAAGGAAAAAGACAGCATGACAACCTTTATATTTTTTTTTATTTTAACAGAACTGTCCCATTGCACTAAACCCTTTCCTGAGGGAGTCCTGACCCGAAATGGTAGTACAGGTGGGCTCGTCTGCACAGCAGTAGCGCTACTGCTTGCGATGCCAGCGATCCACATTTAGGAACAAGAGCGGGTCACTGAGGGGCAGCTGTAGGAAGGAAGACCGAACATCCCAAAGGACACTCTTTTCCTCCTGGAAGAGAGAGGGCAGCAAGCTCTGCTGCTTTACTGCCACCTGGGTGACCACAGATGGCAGTGCAGGGGAGCAGCTAAGGGAGCAAGAAGACACAGACTGGTGCCACTGTACTCAACAAACATGCTACTGGTGGCTGGATATTGTGTACTCAAGGGACCTAGCCTCATCTGTGGCTGTAGTGTAGTGAGGGCTTGAGAGAGGTCAAGGGCTGAGGGTGCAAGTAGCATACAATGACTAAACAATAAGGCCCTGTCCACAGTATGCCTCTAACATTACAGGGTGCCCAAACCGTTACCGCAACGGTTTGCGTTTACACCTGTAACGTTACAGAAGGTGTTTTCGTAACCGTTGTTGAAACCACATATGAGATGGTTTCAACAACAGTTATGAAACCGGTTCCGCCTCGGTAATGTTACCGGCAGTAGTGTGGATGGGTGACAATGGTCCCCTGCAGTGCCCATAGCGCAGCGTGAGCTGCATTGTGGAATAGGGCGCTGCTGTAATGGCCGCCCGGTTCCCGAGGTGTGGACTGGCGGTACCGGTCTTGTACCAGTCACCGCTGCAGTGTGGACACACTGTACCACTCCCCGGCTTTAACGGTTTCTGTCCGTTACGGGGTCTGAGCAGTGTAGTGTGGACAAGGCCTTAGATTTCAATGCCCCATAAACTTAACTAAAAATCCCTACAACAAACAACAACAGAAGCTGGAGACAAATCAAATAAATCTACAATGTATCAGAACGAAACGAAAGTGTGTCTGAATGAAACAATCAAAAGTGTATGTAAAAACAAACAAAAGAATATCTGGATGAAACAAACAAGTGTTTCTGAACAAAACAAACACAAGTGTATCTGAACAAAGGAAACAAAAGTGTATCTAAATGAAACAAAAAATGTATTTGAACAAAAACAAAACCTATCTGAACTAAACAAGAAAGTGTGTCTTAATGAAACAAACAAAAGTATATCTGAACTAAAACAAATGTGCATCTGAACAAAAGTGACAAAAAACAAGCATATCTGAATAAAACAAATAAAAGTGTGCTTGAACAAAACAGACAAAAGTGTATATGAACAAAGAAAATCTGAATAAAACAAAAGTGTATCTGAACAAAGCAAACAAAAGTCCATCTAAATGAAACAAATGTATCTGAACAAAAGTCTATCTGAACAAGACAAACAAAAGTGTATCTGAATGAAACGTTTCATCTAAACAAAAGTATGTCTGAATGAAGCAAAGTATATCTGAAAAAACAGAAGTGTATCTGAACAAAAAAGTGTATCTGAATAAAACAAAATATCTAAAACAAAGAAAAGTGTATCTGAACAAAAGGTGTATTTGAATGAAACAAAGTGTATCTGAACAAAAAACAAGTGTATCTGAACAAAACAAACAAAAGTGTATCAAAAAGGAAAGAAACAAAAGTGTATCTGAACAAAACACAAACATATCCGAATAAACAAGTAAAAGTGTATCTGAACAAAACGAAAGTGTATTTGAACAAAACAAAAATGTATCTGAACAAAAGTATATCTGAACAAGACAAAAGTATATCTGAATAAAACAAAAGTGCATCTGAACAAAAGTATATCTGAATAAACAAAGAAAAGTATATCTGAACAAAACAAACAAAAGTGGATCTAAATGACACAATCAAAAGTGTATCTGAACTAAACAAAGTGTATCTGAACTAAACAAGAAAAGTGTATCTAAATGAAACAAACAAAAGGATAGCTGAATAAAATGACCAAAAGTGTATGTGAATGAAACAAACAAAAGTGTATCTGAACGAACCAAAAGTATATGTGAATGAAACAAATCTGCCTTCAAACAAAACAAAACAAAACAAAAAATGCCCCTGAGAGTTTAGGCTGTATTTTATCAGATTCAACAAAGAACACTTACACATAGAAAGTGGTAGTGGCCAACCCAGTGGCACTGAGGTGCCGGATGCCTTACCTTGTTTACGCCGCACCCAAGTTCGAATGACCTTGGGTTGCTGGGGAGCCAGCATGGGGGAGGGCGGGAGCAGGATTGAGCTGCCTAACGGTGGCTCTCCTCTCCTGGGGAGGGAGGGAGGGTCACTCTCCCACAGTCCCGCCACCTCCGGGTGGAGGTCTGGTGGCGGTGCAGATGGTCCAAGCAACCGCAGTGCGTGACTTGTGCATGCCTCCACATGTGCACGCTTACATCAAGGACTTGAGGGTGGACAAAAACGGGAAACAAAAAACGAATAAACAATTGAAAAAAAAAAGTGGTAGTGGACAGTGTTCCTTGCAGTCTAAATGTTTGACTTCCAACTTCTGATTGACTCCAGAGTCATGGCCTTCAGTAAAGGGTCAGAGCATAATTGACAGTACTGGCAAAGGGCCCCCCGTCCCCCACAAGCGTCACAAAACACAACATCAACCGAGGGCCAGATATTCTGCTGTGCAAGAGTGTCAGTTATTTTTCTGCTTCTTTCTTCTTCCTCCCATCTGCATTTACTTGGTTTCCTCCACCCACCACATCTTCACTCTGTAATTTATTTTTTTTTAACTCTTCTTCTTCCCTGGGACCGGGTATCCTTCAGGAGTGCCTACTCAGCTGTGCTTCTCACTCCCAGCTTGAATCCCTTGCATCCCAGGCTCTCCCCCTGAAAGACTGGTCAGGTCCAGCCCCCCGGATCACCCTCTGGGAGCGGGCCCACCCTCCCTTGGTGACTCTTTCTGTAATCAGAGGTACCTGCCAGTCGTCGGGTGGCCCATGGAGAGTCCTGGGTGTGTCAGACCGGCAGTGGGATGTGGGCCCGCTCCTGAGGCCTCCGTCATCTCACCGGCTCCGGGGGTGGTTCTTTGTAGGTTACTGTCCCATGCAGAGCGTGGCCATCAAGGCATCACTGTGCCGCAGTTCTGCCCCCCAACACATACATGGTGTCACTACGTTGTGCTCCTCCGACTGTCGCCAGAGGTCGCCCTAAGAGTGATCGCTTTCCCTGAGCCCACCCCAGGAAAAGAGAGCAGTCCTCCAGATGCTCGATTCCTTTCCTCCCCTGCCAACCCCCGACGACCCGGGCTCGTCCCCAAAACCAGGTCGCCAGCGTGGCGTGAGGTGTGACATGCAGTGCCTCAACCCTCAGCGCCACCAGGCTGGCTTCAATCTGTCATTTTCCCCTCCCACTGGCTCTTTCTTCCAAAGTACTTCATGCACCTTAAGGAAAGTAAATTACTTACCTGCAACTAACAGATGATCTCCAAGAACAGTTTCTTCACAGACCACCACTTACTGGTCTTAAGGTTGGAGGCACAAGGACCCTGTGGGAGCAGACCTTTTGCAGCCAGAGACACTAAACATGGCTCACAAATATCATATACAACTGCACCTTGGCAACCAACCTTCACAGGCTCAATGTCCTCTTCCACCATGCCCTTCATTTTATTACCAATGTACCCTTCAGAACCCACCATTGTATCCTGTATTCTATGGCTGGGTTGATGTCCCTAGCCACCAGAAGACTGCTCCACCTTGGCACGTGGATGCTCAAAGCACTGCATGATAAACTACCAGACTATATTTCCTTTCTTGTTCATATCTCGCACTGCACTTATTCCTTAAGAAAGTATGCCTTTCTCCTCCTGGACGTCCTTAGAACTCGAACCACCCTCGGTAAGGGGGCTATATCGCATTCCCTCTCTGTGGCTTGGAACAGCATTCATGCGGTGTTCAAGATCACCAGCCTTGTCACGATTAACTTTTTTAAGTCACTAGCCTCTAAGCATTTCACAGTAGCTTGTAACTGCCAGAGGGCTTAGCTCCCATAAATTTTGCCTGCCCTATTTCCTCTTCTGTCTCCTTGTGGTAGCATTTCTACCATCTCTGCCCTCCATCTCCCCCTCCTCCGTTCTGCCCATTCCTCCCCCCATGCCTCTACTTACCTCCCAATTATTCTACTGTTGCTTCTATTTTCTCCACATCCCCTCCTTCCTCCCCCTACCTTATTCCTTATTTTTCTCTTGCCATATACCCTATTACCCTCTTCTGTTTCCTCGTGTTAGCATCCCTACCATCCCTCCCACCAACTCCCCCCCTGCTCTCCCCTCCTCCCTCCCTTCGCTCTGCTCACTCCTTCCTTCCAGGCCACTATCTCTGCTTCTATTCCCTCTCCGTTTTCCCCTCTATCACCCTTCTTCTCTCTCTGGTTCATCCCTTATCAACCTCTCAGCTCTCTCTGCCCTAGCCATTCTCTCCTCCCCCGCTGCAAGTCTTGACCTATTAGTTTTCTTAGTCCCTTACTTTCTTCCGATGCACTTCTCCATGCACTGTATGATTATCTCATGCCACTTATGTATTCCTGCTCATTTCCCTGCTGCATCCCATGTCTACTCTGTATTTTTGAAGTAAATTGCCACTTTATTGCATTTTGTTAATGCTAAGATCTGTTAATGACTGTATGTATCGATCTGTACGAATTCTATTGTTTTATACTATGTATGTACCCTTCTTTGTAAACCTGTTTATGTACCGCCATCTGTGTAATCATGATCTCTTTGTGAATGAGCATGCTCAATGGAGTTTTCCTGCAATAAACTTGAATTGAACACGGGTGGGCCTAGTGCTGTACACCCAAACAGCATTAATGGCCCCACCACCTTCAACTGCCTTCATTTCCTTTTTATCCCCGCAGTCGACAGTGCTGGTTCACTGATCACCAGAAAGATCAGTTACATAAGAAATGAAAATTACGTACCTACCGTAATTATGATCTTTCTGTGTATCTTCACCATTCATCACTGTTGGATATCTGCTGGAGGCAGGACCCCACGGAGCCTTTTTTTTTTTTTTTAAAGGTAGGTGGAGCCGATGTACCATCATGCCACCGAGGTCAATGACCGCGTGGTGCTCTGGGTTGGCCGTTAGGCTGCGTCGACTCCTCCTGCCCGCCAGTTCTGAGTCACCGGAGAGGTAAGAGGAAGGGAGTGGAGGGTGGGACAAGAAGTTCAAGGGACAGAAAAAGGAAAAGATGTATGAGCCAAAAGGAGAAATAATGACTGAGAGGACAGGAAGGGAGAAGAGTTGGAAGCTATAGGGATTGGGAGGGGCCCCAATCTCTGGAAAAGGAAGAGGGAGGTAGGGTGGGTAAAGAATTTAGGAAGAGAGGGAAGAATGTTAAACACATCCCAGACCCTGGTCCATCTCCAGATTGTATAGGAACTGCAAGGAGTAGCAAAGGCTTTCTGCCAGAATTCAAGGCACGGAATAACTGGCAAACACTCCAGATAAGCAGAGTCGGCTATTCTGGAAGAAGGACATATTGGTGAAAAAAGGGGAGAACATTTTTATTTATTTATTTTTTTTAAACGAGGAGAAATAGGTTGGATGGGAACAGGGAGGAGGAAAGAAAGGAGGGCAACTGTCAACTCCCACCCCACAGGGGTGGAGCCAAGGCACTGGAGAAGGAGTGCCCCCCCCCTGCTGCCCACTCTCCCTGGAACATCATCCCCCTGTGTGCCCCTGTTTTACCCCACTCCTGAAGGAGAGGGGAAAGGATGGGCACAGAGAGGGCGGGGGACAGAGACTGAAGCCCAGGGGATGGAGGGTGGGATTGGATGAATGGTGAAGATACAGAAGATCATAATTACGGTAGGTAATGCATTTTCATATCTTATCTGTGTCAATCTTCACCATTCATCACTGTTGGTGAGCACGAGCCCCTAAGGGAGTTTCTTTACACCCTAAAGGATAAATCCTTAGCTCTCAGTGGGTGACACACCAAGAGGGGAACGCTCAGGGCCTGGAGAGGCCCGAGAGTGGGAGAGTGAGATGGAGTCCCCAGAGGGTGAAGGAAGTTGCCCGACAAGCTGTCTCGCTCTGAGAGGCGAGATAAGTTCCCTGGTGGCTGGAGTTAATCACCCTAGATGCTCCGCCCGCCTAGTGCGGATCGCTGTCCCTACGACCCTGGTAGCTACCTCATTGGCATCATAGGATGCCCTCGCTTGGTGCCTTGCTAGCTCCAGGCCACGCGCAGAGAGTGCAATGGCTTGTCTGGTTTGCTCTGTATCAGGCAATGAGGCTAGGAGCTGACCCAGCCTGGACCACAAGAACCTGTCTTAGGCTGCATAGTGGGCCTGATGTGCAGAAATAGAAAGAAGTAACCTTGCCGAGTAGAAAGTTCTCCTATCCCAGAAGTCAAAATCCGAGGAGTCTTGATCTGGCGGCCGGTCATGGTGAAGGACGCGAAGTCCATCAGGAGTCTCCAACTGTGTTAATCCAGACTGTGGACGAGGCATGGAAACTGGAGACTCTGGGGGTGCACAAGACCTCTGGCTGAGATCCCTTGGGGCAGAAGGGTCTCTGCCAGGAACGCAACGACACCTCCCGAAAGGGAGCAGGCCAGGGCAGCACCACAAGGGTGACCTCGCCAAAATAGCCTAGAAAGGCGTGCGCCGAGTGCTCAGGATTGCTGATAGTGGAAGGAGTAAGGTGCAAGTCCTCCAACATCCTCACGAGGAATCGCTGATACTCAGCGAGATCAGCAGCTGGAGAGATGTGGACAGAAGTTTCCTCTCCCCCAGAAGAAAGGGATGAGAAGCTGGAGGGCACCAGCTGTTCAGTGGGTGGCTGCACAGGGGGAGGTTGAAAAACCTGGCTGTCGATCACCCTAACGTAAGCAGGGAACCGAGCAGCCACCGCTCTGAACTGCTCCCAGGAGAGAGGCCCACTAGGACCAAGGATGCCTGGGAGCGCAGGAGAATGTGGCAGAGGGATGGGGACAGAGCCGAGAAGAGATGTCAGCTGACCTCCGCCTGGGCTAAGGAGTGGACCGTAGGCACCCATGGAAGAAGGTGCCCCAGAAGACCCCACAACTGATAGCTGAACAACCATTTTGGTACTGCCTTGGCTGTGCCCGGAAGAATTCCCCCCTGTGAGGCAACCAGGGCCGTATAGGTCCGGAAGGACGGTTCCCTACCTCAAAAGGATGGGACTCTCTCAAAGAGACCGAGGAGGAAGAGCAGCGATCTGCACTACGGCTTCTCCCAGAGCCGGGTGGACCCCCCGAAAAATGCCGGCTGGCCCCAAGCCCCTCGACCCCTCGGAGTCCGAAAGAGCTCTCCTCCTCAAGAGGGCCAGCCTAGGTAGCTGCCATCTCTGGGTAGCTCCCAAAGGGGATATCCAGGGCACAGTACCCTCCCCTCCTGTAGGTGCTCTGATCGGCCCCAAAGTTGGGCGATCTAGGCACACCACAGGTGGAGGTACCACTACTAAGGGGTCAGTGAAACCATCAAGACCAGGCTGCAGAGCTATTGGCCTGCACCACTGCCTGCTGGTCACCACCCCTGACCCCAGTCTCGGTAGCCATCGACCCCTCCTCAGAAGGGGGCTGACTCCGGCTTGTCGAGGAGACTACTGGGCTGCCCACCTCAACAGCCAACCCCAAAGGGTCAGACTGTCCGTCTGACTCAGAGCTCGACTCCACCTCCGAGGAGGTAGAAGCCGAGGCCCTGTGCCAAACCATAAGAGGGGGCCCACTGCCATCCATGCCAACAGGCCCAGAAACCAAAGCTGTGCCCCGAGCCGGCGCCCCCATAGCTTCGTGAGCATAATCCGCATGGGGCACGGCTCCAGCCCAGACAAGAGCTCCAGAGCCGGGACCAGTATTGGTGCCATCCGGCCTCATGGCACCAAAGACGAAGACGGCACCATCGGCGTTGAGGATGACACCGACCAGCTCCAAGGCGCCACGAGCAGCGCCGAAGGCAGGGGCGGCACCGATGATGGACTCTGCACTGAAGATGGCGCCGACCAGCCCCATGGCACTGCGAATGGCACCGAGGGCTGAGGTGGCGCCAACGGCGCCGATGGAGGAATCTGAAGGCCCCATGGCACCAAGCCCCGAAGACACGGCGCCGAGGCAAGACATGGAGAAAGATGGTGCCGTACAATCTCCCACGGCGCCACTAGCAGTGTCAGCACCACGAATGGCTCAGACAGAAGCCACGGCGCCACGCGACAAGTCGCCGCTGACGACTCCATCTGGGCCCATGGCGCCGCAAACGGTGCCGACTGACGGCATCAAGAATGGTGCTGACCCAGGCCTTGCGAACCATGGGTCCGACACCGGGGAAGCTTACACCTCAAGGGCGATTCTTTTGTCTGCCCCCCGGGGGGAGCGGGATGGGCCCTCCTCCGCCGCGGAAGGAGCTTCAGCAACAGCTAGGCTACTAGTAGCCGAGGCTCCCTCCTCCTCGGTCTGTATAGAACCAGGAGGGGACCCAGAGGAAAGACCGAGAGAGCATGGCTTGGCCTGACCAGTGCACACCCGACCCCTGAAAGTCGGCGGAGCTCGCCCCACTTTCCACGTGCGTTACTCGATGACCCGGCGGTCTATGGAGAAACAGGCATCACATGAATCCATGTCGTGAAGCGGGCCAAGACACGAGAGACACCGGTCGTGCTGGTCGGTGACGGAATACTTTCGGCCACAAGGGCACCGTCGTATGTGGGGGCCGACCGTCCTAGAAGATTTCTTGCCCTCCGACCGAGACATGACCTACGGAGAAAAAAACCCCACCAAACATAGACTCAACATCACGGAAATATACAAATAAGGAAAGATCTTACCGGGTGACGTCGAGTGTTGGCAGAAACAGAACGGGCAGGAGAACTGACGGACTTCGACTGAAGGTAAAAATTTCGGATAAACAACTGCGGAGCAGGCCTAAGACTCTTCACAGCTTCCCACGAGGCGACCACTACAACGGGAGACGAAGAACTGGCAGGCAGGAGAAGTCGACGCAATCAACGTGCCAACCCGCTGAAAAGTTAATGAAAAGGCCGGTCTACCTACCTTTAAAAAAAAAAAAAAAGCTCACGGGTCCCAACCTCCGCAGATACCCAAAAGTGATGAATGGTGAAGACTGCCACAGATAAGATCTTATATACTGCCCCAAAAGCGACCGACTCTAGAGCGACAACAGCGCCAGGTCGCTGTAGTGTAGGCGCTGGACCCTGGCACTGTTTTCTGGGGGTCTTGCACCTCCTCCCCTAATCAGCTTTGACTTGGAGTTGGTTATATTAATGGGTGGTGCCGGGGGGTGGAAGCCTCCCAGTGAAAACATGGTAGGCAGTAACTATCTTTATGCCAATCGCAAATGCGGTTGACTTAAAGGTTTCGCTGTACTGTTGGTTGGCAAAATTTTTGTCACCATACAGTCGTAGATCCGTAAGAACTTACCATAACAGTAGATCTTTGAGAGGGATCTCTTGTAGCAGGTCACACCTGTGGAACTGTAGCTGCCAGGTACTAGGACCACACAGAAACATTTTTGCTAGCAGTCTATTGGGGCCACCCACAGCGACGTCCTATCGGTATAGCCGTGGACAGCCTTGCACCCTCCTCAGTCCTCCGCTAGAGACCATCCACCAAGGACTTGCTCCTGAGGGAGCAAGGAGAGTTACAGGTTCCTGCCACTAGGCAAGGGGAAAGCAGAAAGTATACCATCCTGGAGAAAGAGAGACAGGAGAAAAAGAGCTTGGAGACCAAAGGGAATGGAGGGTGGGATTGCATGATCTGTTGTAAGAGATTCTATCGAAGATCTACTGTTACAGCAAGTAATTACATAACACTTCTATCTTCTTTGAGGACATCTCCTGCAGCAGGTCACACCTGTGGAACGAGTCCCAACAGTACTGCACAAAAAAAAACAAAAAAAAAACAGTCTGAGTGGCTGGAAGACAGAGGCCTAGGAAAGGAGACCCTGTAACACAGCTAGGCCAAAACCTGACCTTCTTCTAGAGGCAATGTCCAGACTGTAGTGTCTTGTGAAAGTGTGGACAGTACTCCACGTTGCAGTAGCACAAATCTCTGCAGCTGAAACACTTCTGACAAAGGTAACCAAAGTGGCCATGCCTCTGGTCAAGTAGCCCTTGACAGACCCAGGAACTTCCTTGTTGTACATCCTGTAACAGAAAATAATACAGTTGGCCAACCACTTGGACAAACAAGTTTAGAAACTGAAATGCTCTTCTCCCCAGGGGCGAAAGAAACAACTATGAGGACTTCCTGCAGTCCATCATGCAAGCAATAAGACACACCGGGGCGTGCACATAACAGATATTACCACACACCCAGGGGCACAGTGAGGCATGAGACCACAGGCAGAGTGCCTTCAGCTCATGAAGTGTGGTAATATATGTTCAATGCACAGCCCGGAGTGTCTTATTGCGCTTATAAAATGAGTTCCTTCTTTTAAAAAAATATTTTTTGACCCAAAACAAGTATATATTATATATCTAAAACCAAAAATGATAATGATAATTTTAAGTAAAAATGAAAATTACGTACCTGCCGTAATTCTTGATCATCTTGGACAAAGTCTCTACCACTCATTCACACTAATAGGATCTACGCTGAAGGCACTAGGACCCAGTGGAAGCAAACTTTCCGAGAGGGTCAGCACCAGAGATGGAGCCACGAGGAAGTGGTACCGTGAGCCATGGCTCGTGCAGTAAAGACTATCTCGGTGCTGACCCTCCAACTGCCTCAGTACCTTTTTTTCGAGGAGGTGCAGCGTAACTAACCTAGAGGTCTAACCTAACAAAATCGGACATAAGATAGTCCGAATGACCCGTGTAAGAAGGGTCAACAATAGAGTCTTCACAGCCCAACCACTGAGAGAGTGAAGACCAAAAACAGAGATGTGAGCTCGGGGGATGGCGGGTGGGCGTGTGAATGAGTGATGGAGACTTCATCCAAGAAGATCAAGAATTACGGTAGGTACATAATTTCCATATCTATCTGGACATAAAGTCTCCACCACTCATTCACACTAATGGCAGAGTACCAAGCTAACAAACCCCGAGACAGGCGGCAAGAGAAACTAAGAGCTCACATACTTAGGACAAAAGTCCATTATGAATAGTCCTACCAAATGACAGATGTCATCTGGCATGGATATCTACAGCATAGTGCTTAACGAAAGTATGCACTGAGCTCCAGGTAGCCGCATTGCAAATGTCTGCAATGGGCACGTTGCGGATTTCTGCCAGAGATGCCACGACTGCTCTAGTAGAGTGAGCGTACACTCTGCCTTCTAGCTTAACCTGTGCCATAGAATAGCAGTGGCGGAGGCATGCTACCAGCCACGCTGAAATGCACCTAATAGCGACAGGTTGAGCCAGCCGGGTCTCACTGAAGAAAACAAACAGTTATTTGAGCTTTGCAAATTTCATTTGTTCTATCCAGATAGAATCGCAGTGCTCTCTTAACATCCAGTGAATGAAGGGTACACTCCCCTTCATTCTGGAAGTTAGCAAAGTAGGTAGGTAGGACTAAAGGTTGGTTTAAATGAAATTCTGAGACAACCTTGGAAAGAAACTTAGGGTGAGTCTTAAGAACTACCTTGTCTTTGTGAAATACAGTGTACAGGGTCTGTGACCAGAGCATGTATTTCAGAAACTCTACGGGTCAAAGTGATGGCCGCCAGGAAGGCCATTTTCCAAGTGAGGAACTTCAACTCGCAGGTAGCTAGAGGCTCGAAAGGTTTCTGAGTGAGCACGTCTAGCACAAGATTAATGTCCCAGGCTGTGACTGCACATCTGATAGGTGGTCTGATATGCAGAATGCCCTTAACAAACCTCTTAACTACAGGCAGCTGAGCCAGAGACAAGGAATGTACCGGCTCATGATAAGCTGAAATGGCACAGAGATGAACTTTGACAGTAGAGTACTGCTGACCTGAATTTGAGAGGTCCAAAAGGTACTCCAAGACTATTTGGTGGGCAAGAAAAAGGGTTCGAAGAGGACTGTGCACACCAGAGAGAGAAACACTTCAATTTGGTAGGTTTTTCTAGTGGCTGGTTTACACGCAGCCAACAGAATATCTGAAACCCTACAAGAAACATTGAAACTATTCAACTCTATCTCTTCAGGAGTCAAGCGTGCAGGTGAAGCACCTACAGACTGGGATGGACCACAGGCCCCTGGGTCAGAAGGTTCGTCTGATGGGGAAGTGGCTTCGGGAGGGTCGCCGACAGACCACTGAACAGCGGGAACCATATCTGTCGAGGCCAGAAGGGAGCAATGAGAATCATTCTGTCTCCCTGAGACTTGAATTTGAGAAGCACCCCCTGAATTAGAGGAAGCAGAGGAAAGGCGTATAGAAAGCATTTTGTCCACTGCAGCCTGAACGCATCCTGACAGAAAATCCCAGGTCCTGGATTTCTGGAGCAGAAGAGAGGCAGTTTTGCATTGAGTGGGGATGCAAAAAGGTCCAGGTCTGGAGTTCCCCACTCTTTGAAGAGTGACTGAGCGAAGGTTGAGTCGAGAGACCACTCATGAGGATCTGTCTCCGTTCTGCAGAGACGGTCTGCCAGTTCGTTCTGCATGCCTGGTAGGTAAACCACGTGGATTACAGCCTTGTGCTCCAGGCACCATTCCCACACTCTCATAGCTTCGCTGCATAATGGGTAAGAGTGTGCACTGCCCTGTTTTTTGATGCAATACATCACTGCTTTGTTGTCCGTCTGAAGGAGAATGTTCTTGTGACAGAGTATGTCCTTCAAGGACCGGACTGCATAGAGGATGGCTCTCATTTCCAGGATGTTTATGTGGAGCCAGGACTCGTCCTGAGTCCACGTACCTTGGGTGTGGAGCTTCTGGCCGTGAGCTCCCCACCCCATCAGGGACACGCCAATGGTAAAAGAGATCTGATGATCCAGAGGAGCAAAGGGATACCTTTCCAGAAGGTTGTTCCCCTTCGACCACCAGGTGAGTGACCTCTTTAAAGGTTCTGTCACCTTAATGGGAAAGGACTGAGGGTGAGTGTTTGGAGACCACTGAGTACTGAGCATCCACTGAGAGGTTCTCATGTGGAGACGAGCTAGAGGTACAGTGAACACCGAGGATGCCATGAGACCCAGCATCCATTGCATCGAGATAGCTCGAACCGAGCTGTTTTCTCTGATGTATTGGGCCATCCGTAGGATATCACTCCTTCTGTCCTCTGGAAGAAAAGCTTTCACACAGGAGGTGTCCAGAAGAGTTCCTATAAAAAGGAGTTTCTGGGAGGGCTACAGCTGTGATTTGTTGCGATTTAGCAGGACTCCAATGGATGTGAGGAAGTCTGAAGCTTTGGACACGGCGTCCAGAGTTCCCTGCCTGGAAGGGCTTGCTAGAAGCCAGTCATCCAGTTATGGAAACACTTTAATTCTGATTTTCCTGAGATGTGCTGTGAGAATTGCACAACACTTTGTAAAACTTTGCGGCGTCGAGGACAGCCCAAAGGGCAGGACTCTGAACTGATAATGTTGACCCAACGCTACAAACCTCAGGTATTTGTGGTGCTTTGGGTGTATAAGAATGTGTTGGTAGGCATCCTGCATGTCCAGGGAGGCTAGCTAATCGTGTTGACGAATCAAAGGTAGAAGGGCACCTAGAGATATCATCTTGAACTTTTCCTTGTGAAGGAATTTTTTTTAACTTTCTGAGATCCAGAATGGCGTGCATGCCTCCAGTTTTCTTCGGAACTAGAAAGTAATGGGAGTAGAAACCTGTGTTTTGTTGATCCGGCGGAAATACTTCTACTGCCCTGTTGTTCAGAAGGCCTTGCACCTCAGAAGCAAGAATGTCTGACTGTACTGCCGACAGCCGGGGCTGTTGTTTGGGGGATGATCCCGGGGGGGGGGGTTCTGAAACATTGAGCAAATACCTTTCGTGGATTATCTGGAGGACCCATTTGTCTGATGTTATAGACTTCCACCAGTCGTAGAACTGAGTCAGACGTCCTCCCACTGCTGAGGAAGAGTCCCCCCTTGGGCAGTTGAGGTGGGACCTGGGCCGAGAAATGAAAATTATGTACCTACCATAATTTTTTATCTTTTTTTGTATCTTCACCATTCATTACTGATGGGGTGTGGCATGAGCACGCATCCCGCCATGGGAGGTTTTTCTTTTTCAGAGGATCGGTGCTGACGGGCGCCCCTCGAGACTGACTCAACGATGATGTGTGAGGGGCGCTATTAGGCGCCGCAGATTCCTCCTCCATCCCAGTTCTGTTAGCCGGAGAGGCAAAATAAGGATAAGAAAAAAGAGCGAGGCAAGAGAGCCTAAGGGATAGAAAAAGGAAAGGATATAAACAGAAAAAGGAATAAGCCGGTAGAGGATAGAACAAAAAGAAGGAAATGCCTACCCTAAAGGACCACAGGGCCTCACTTCTGGGGCAGCTCTCCAAGGGAGGAACAGATAAAGGAGAGGAGGAGAAGAAGGAAGAAGAGAGGGAGAGAACAAGGGAGGTTGGGAGGGGAGAACTGAGAGATTGGTTTAAAGGCTCATAAGCTCGTAACCAAAAACAAGGGAGCAAGGATCCCACTTGATAGGACTGAAGAAGGTTCAACCAGACCGCATGCACAGATTGGACACAAAAGACAGATTCTTCATACCTCCCACCATCCCAACCCCTTAAACTCTAGCTGAGAACTCACAGACTGCCAATGCAGAAATTCTGTTCCGAAAGGAGAGCGTCCAACTAGGAAGGGGAAAGAAGCCCCCTAGCACCTTGCTAAGTGCTAACACAGATGTGTGTGGGGAGGGGGTGAGCTCTACAGAGGGCACCCCTTTACGTAAAGGATCGAGTGGGAACTCAATCGGACTCCCAGAAGGCAAGGCAAGAACATCAGCTCAATGTAATTGTAGTATCAGGACAGCGCCAACCAGCAAAAGCTGACACAATAGGAGATTAAGACCTGCCAGAGGGGACCTGGAAAAAAAAAAAGGGGGCTAAGCCATTAAAGGGACGGTCTCTTTAACAGTGAACTGAACAACATGGCTAAGAAAGAGCCAACAGGTCACCCCTAGGGGCAATCAGAAAGAGTTCCCTCGGGATAGAAATAAATCCTACTCGTTCCCCCTTGCCCTCAGGAAATAGGATCCATCCAGAGAAGAACGGAAAAAAATCAAGATAGCTTTTTTTTTTTTTTTGCTTAAAGGCAACAAGAGGAGGGAAGGAATGAGCGGCGCTGGGCAAGTAGGAGACCCTTGAGGGAAGGTGGGTGGGTATTAGCAATGAATGGTGAAGATACAAGAGAAGATCAAGAATTACGGTAGGTATGTAATTTTCATATCTTCCCTTGCCAATCTTCACCATTCATTACTGCTGGGAGTGCTAAGCCCGGGAGGGGACAAGAGAAACCCTGAGGGAACAAGACCCTCAGCCTCCTGCTGGTGGAAAACAGAAGGGAGAGACCCTGGGATAATCAGACGAGAAGCCTAAGGCTGAGGAGAGCTAGGAGGTCTCCCCCGGAGATGAGAAGATGGAGGAAGTCCCTGCAGAAGCTTCCTAGCCCTGATGGAGAAAAGACTGGTCCCTGGAAAGCGGACTGAATCACCCTACGCCGGGCCAGGGGTGACAATCTTGATAGACGAAGCCATGCCATCCGCCTAATGCAGATCGCTGTCCCTGCAAGCCTGGAAGCCACCTCACTGGTGTCGTCAGATGCCCTTGCTTAGCGCCTTGCCAGCTCCAGGCCTGTAGCAAGAGGGCAATGGCCTGTCTAAATTGCTCCATGTCAGGCATTGATGCTAGAAGCTGAGATAGCATCTACCATAGATGCCTATTGTAAGCAGCATGGTGTGCCCGATGTGATGCAATACACAGCATCGCACTAGAGGAAGAGAAATTGCAGTTATGTAAGAACTTACCGTAACAGTAGATCTTCGAGAGAGGTTCCTGCAGTAGGTCTTCACATATAGGACTGCGCCCCCTGGTGTCAGGTCCACACGGCAAACTTGCAGATAGCAATCATCAGCGGGGACCGCCCCTGACGTCGGGGCGTGAGTAGCGTCAGCCCGACTATAAAAGGGGCGGTCCCGCGCCCGCTCTCCAGTTCTTTTCCAACAGAGACCTATAGATAGGTAAGGAGAAAAATGGAGTGAACGCTCCTCAGACCCTGCTTCCGCTCTAGTCCCGAAGGGCTAGATAGGATGGAAAATAAGAATAAAACATCCAAAAACTGGGGGAAGGAGGGATGGAAACTAGACCTACTGCAGGAACCTCTCTCGAAGATCGACTGTTATGGTAAGTTCTTCCGTAACTGCAATATCTTACTTCGAGAGGGTTCCTGCAGTAGGTCTTCATATATAGGACTGAATAGCAAGCAGTCCCAAAGAAAGGTAAGGCCTAGGTGCATCTGGGAGGAGGAGAAGTCGCCATGGGAAATCACGACAGAAGGCCTTGCAGGACCACAAGACCAAAGCCAGTTCTGCGCCGAGAGGCAATGTCCAGACTATAATGTTTAGTGAAGGTGTGAACAGACGACCAAGTGGCTGCAGCACAGATCTCTGCCATGGACACATTCCTAAAAAAGGCAGTAGAGGTCACCACGCTACGGGTGGAGTGGCCTTTGACTGCCCCCGGAAGGGACTCCCATATTTCGTGTACGAAAAATGGATGCAGTTAGCAAGCCATTGGGAGATGGTCTGCTTGGAAATAGCCTTGCCCTAGCACTGAGGGGCAAAGGCTATGAACAGTTGGCTAGATTTCCTAACCTCTTTAGTCCTGTTCGTGTAGTACCTCAGGATCCGGTGCACGTCAAGGGTGTGCAGCAGGTGTTCTCCCCGTTGGAATACTGTGGCTAGTACACCGGTAATTTCATGCTCTGGTTCAAGGTGGTTTCTGAAACTACTTTGGGCAAAAAGGAAGGGTTAGTCCGAAGGACTACTCGGTCCGTATGAAAAATCAAAATAAAGTTCTTTACAGACAAAGGCCTGTAATTTGGAAACCCTTCTTGCCGAAGTAACAGCGACTGAAAATAAGGTCTTCCAGGAAAGGAAGCGTAAGTCGCAAGAAGAAGCTGGTTCAAACGTTGGTAAGGTGAGCTTCTCGAGCATGAAATTCAGGTCCCAGGGAGGACAAGGATTCCGGATCGGAGGTTTCAAATGAAGGATGCCTTTCAAGAAGGTTTTAGCAACCTCCAGTTGAGCCAAGGTTTTGCCCTCCACCGGGAGGTGGTAAGCCGACATCGCAGAGAGGTGGACCTTAATGGAGAAATAGCCAAGGCCCGCCTCAGACAGGTGTGCGAGGTACTCTAGAACCTGGGAAGCCGAGCACAAAAATGGATCCCAGCTCGGGCCCATATCGTGAATCTCTTCCACTTTATAGCGTAAGTGGTTCTAGTGGAGAGTTTTCTGGCCTCCACTAGAATGTGCGTAACCTGCAAAGAGACCCCATAGCGAGAAATCGCTATGTCCACAGGTGCCATGCATGAAGATGGAGAGACTGAAGGCTCGGATGCACCAGGGTGCCCTGCTCCTGAGTCAGAAGGTCATGGGAAATGGGCACAGAAACCAGAGGTTCCAGTGCCAAGTGTTGCAGAAGAGGGAACCAAATTTGGCGTGGCCAAAGAGGAGCAATCAGGATTGCGTAGGCCCCCTCTTGTTGAAGTTTCACCAGGACCTTCTGAATGACAGGAAAGGGAGGAAAGACATACAGAAACCTCCCTGTCCACGAAAGAGAGAGCGCGTCTCGCCAAAAAGCACCATGCCCGGGAACAAGTGAGCAGAAGACAGGTAGTTTTGCGTTGTATGGGGAAGCGAACAGATCCATCTCTGGCCGACCCCATCGAAGAAAGAGATCTTCGACTATCTCTGACTTGAGCTCCCACTCGTGGGCCCTGGCCACTGATCGACTGAGACTGTCTGCCAGGATGTTGGTGACACCCGGAATGTGAATTGCTGTCAGATAAAGGCTGTGCTGAATTATCCAGTACCACACCCTCATGGCTTCTCGGCAAAGAAGGTATGACCGGATTCCTCCCTGTTTGTTTATGTACCAGACAGTGGACATGTTATCCATCTGTACTAAGAGAGATCAAGGAACCAGTAGCGAATGGAATGCCTGGAGCGTGTAAAGAACTGCCCTGGTCTCCAGAACACTGATGTGGAGCATCAGCTCCTGGTCAGACCAAGACCCTTGTGTCTTGTGAGACCCCACATGAGCCCCCCAGCCCAGATCTGAGGCGTCTGTAGTGAGAATTTGAGTCGAAACTACAGGAAGGAAAGGAATTCCCTTCGATAAGTTCGAGAGATCCTGCCACCAGCGAAGATCTCTCTGAAGGCTGTTGGAGATCATGACTTTTTGGTTCATGTCGTCCGTCCTCTGGTCCCATTGGACTCGAAGAGACCACTGGGTGACCCTCATGTGAAGTCTGGCCATTGAGACTGTCGAAATGACAGCCACCATCAGTCCCAATAAACAAAGCACTGAGTGTGCTGGGATCCATTGGGCCTGTGCGCGAGAGTGGCTTGAGAAGCTAGGGTCTCGGCCCGATCCGATGGCAGGAAAGCCTTGCCCTGAATTGTGTCTAGTACAGCTCCAATGAACTGGAGCCTCTGGGAGAGTACTAGCTGGGACTTGGGAAAACTGACCGTGATGCCCAGTAAAGCAAACAAGCTCAGAGTGAAAGAGAGAAGGACTCTTTCAGGCTGATAGGAGAGGGTGCTGAGAGGAGCCAGTCATCCAAGTACAGGAAGACATAAATGCCCTGGCGGCGCAGAAAGGCTGCCACCACCACTAGGCATTTGGTGAACACTCGGGGGGGCCGAAAAAAGGCCAAATGGGAGTGCTCTGAATTGGAAATGCTTCTCCAGGAAAACAAAGTGGAGAAAGCGGCAGTGGGCCGGGAGGATAGGGATATGCAGGTAAGCATCCTGCATGTCCAGGGAGCAGAGCCAAGAATTGTGGTGGAGCAGGGGGAGGAGCCCCTGAAGGGTCAACATACGAAACCTCTTGTACTCGACGAAGATGTTTAGTGTGCTGAGGTCCAGGATCGGTCTCAGGTCGCCCGTTTTCTTTGGAACCAGGAAGAAGTGGGACTAAAATCCCCTTCCTATTTGGTTTAACAGGACGGGCTCTATGGCCTTCTTTAGAAGTGACTGGATCTCCTGAGAGACTATGGGAACCTGATCCCAGTGATAGAAGGACTGTCCTGGCGGTTGAGGGGCTGGAATTTCACTGAATTCTATTGAGTGACCTCACTGGATGAGCTGAAGCACCCAATTTTCTGCAGTGATGGACCTCCAACCTTCCAAGTGGAGGCCAAACCTCCCTCCGACTGGTTCCTCCTGAGGGACTGGAGGTAGCAGAATGAGGGGAAAGGAATCAGGATGCCGAGGGAGGAAGCTTTTGCCCCAGAGGCCTGTTTTTGAAATTTGGTCTGTGGGGTTTGAGCTCCAGAGCCAAGTGCGTGCTTCTTTGCCCGATGCTTAATCTGGGATTTGTTCCACCTTCTTTGGTGGCGAAAAGGCTGCTTTTGCTGGCCCGTCTTGTATAAGGAACAGACGTCCCGTAAGGAGCGTCTGCTCTCCTGCAGCCCGGTAATGATGTCTTTAGCGTCGCCGCCAAAGAGGACAGAACCCCTGTAAGGGGCATCCAACAAAGAGGACTACACGTCCTGCGCCAGTCCCGCTAGACGGAGCCAGGAGAGGCGTCGGAGGCAGAATCCCCATGGCCGCCGCTCTAGCCACTGAATCCACCGAGTCATAAGTAACCCGAAGGGCGTGGCGACACGAGGATTTCCCCATCCTCACTTTTTCCACGAGCTTCCTCCTCAGGATTTTGTCTTGAACATCCTGGAGGTCCCTTTCTAAATCCAGGAGAGAAGCTTTTTGGAAGGCGATCATGTGCGAGATGTAATTAAGGGAACGTATCGCACAAGATGAAGAGTAGATTTTGCGCCCAAATTGGTCGAGTTGACGCGAGTCCTTGTCGGGAGGCGAAGAACTCAGAAGTTTGGGCCGGGCTGAACGGTCATGAGCAGCCGTGATGACCATAGAGACAGCCTTGGGATGGGAATAGGTGCGGTCAGCTTTGCGTGAGACCGCTGGAATGGAGGACGGCTGCTGGCAGACTATGGTCACAAGGTCCTCATGTGGTGCCATCCACTGTGGAATGGGAATAGGGTCCGAGGTGGCCAGATCCAGGTGCTCCGCAAGACGTTTTCTTTGGGGATTAACCTCTTTGGACGGCCAACCACCAGCCGCCTGAATAGAACGCAACAGGTCTCCGAAAGAAGGGTCCTTTGGAGGAGACTTTGGAAAGTCTTTCTGAGGGACTTCTACGGGAGATTTGGGATCCGACACATCCGAGTCGGAGTCAGTGTCAGAGGGGTCGGAGCCACTAGGAATAGAGGGGTCTGGTTCTGTAATACATACTGAAGTAGAGGTAGTGTCTCTAACACGAGGAGGCTGTGGAGAGGTCATCCTGGCTGTGGGTGTCTCCCTTACCGGCTGCCTTAACTCCAACACAAGCTGTGCTCTAGCCTCTTTCCACCACAGAGGGACAGACTCATGGTCCGATACAGGAGGAGGAGGAGGTGGCTGATAAGTCGGATATCCCCGGTACTGAGGATAATGCCAGGATGAATAATACGATGAGTACCCTGAGTAACCCAACGTAGGATGCCCTGGAGTAGGATAACCCGGCGTCGGGAAAGACAACGTCAGATAGCCCGGCGTCAGGAAACCCGACGACGGAGGCACCTGGCCCGGCGTCGGATACTGAATGACCGATGGAGGGCTTCCCTCAGGCGGGAGAGAGGGTTCCTGGATTATGAACCCAGTAGAAGGTCCCGCAGGGGGAGGTGCCGTGGCGCCAGAAGGTGGTGTCAGGTCCGGGAGCGCGCCCGAAGTACTGCGGGGTGAAGGTTCCATGCCCGGATCCTCTGTCGGCAGCGGAATAAAACCGCGACGGAGGAAGGCCTGGCGGGGACACGAGGGGCCCCTGATGGCAGGTCCGAATGCGCCTTTGCTAAAGCAAACAGCAAAGGATCGGGTGGAGAGTCTCTAGAGTGGAGAACCCGGGGAGACAACGGGTCGACTGGTCCCTCACTCTGTCCGACGTCGGGGGCCAAACTAGTGCCTGATGGGAGAGTGGACGGATCTTTGCGGGCGTCGGAGAAGCCGGTGTCTGAAGCTACAGATCCAGCTGGGCTAGAGACGGCTTGAAGACCGCCGCTAGTCTGATCGACGGATGCCATGCGCCCTTCGCCAGAGGCAAGGGGTGACCTATCAGCAGGATCAGTCAACAAAATTACCACCTCCAAAGAGGCAACCCCCAGCTGCCTGCTCACCTCGGCAGGAGGGGGAGAGGGGGCCCGGCCCAAAGAAGCGGACGGGGCGCCCGAAAAAGTAGTCATGGTTGCAGGCCTCTCTGGCAGCGACGGACTCCTGTCCCAACACTTTTCCTTACTTTTCTTCTTCTACAGGGACAACGACCTTTCCCTGAGTGTTTGGAGCTCCTTTTCTATAGACCCCAAGCGTCGGGTCAATAGGTGGGCCTTGAGGGACCTCTTGCACCTGGTTCTGGTCGCCTGGTTGAAGGCCTGGCAGATGGAACACTCCTGGATGTCGTGCTTCGAACCAAGGCAAAGGAGGCAGTGGGAATGGTCGACTTCATGCGGGATTTGAGCGCCGCACTTAGAGCACTTTTTCTTCTGTCTAGAAGACATCAAATTGAAGAAAATTTTGTTGTAAATACTATTGCAAGAGGCGAAGAAACTTCCACAAATATAACGCGGACGTTAGATTGCTGTTCTGACATGAGCCGAATGTGACTGAGGCAACGGCGGAAAAGAACTGGAGAGCAGGCACGGGACCACCCCTTTTATAGTCGGGCTGATGTCACTACGTCCCGACGTCAGGGACGGTCCCCGCTTGATGACTGCTATCTGCTAAGCTTACTCAGGTAGACCTGACGCTTAGGGGCTTAGTCTTATATGTGAAGACCTACTGCAGGAACCTTCTCGAAGTAAGATCACTCTTTGCCCCAACCAGTCAAACTGTTGAGAATCCAAGTCCGACGGTCGGTCGTGCGCCAGGCGGCAGCACCCGGAAGGAGCATCTAGGGACACCAATCCCATAGGCGGGTTGGGAAGAGAACCTAGGGACTCAGATGGGGCACAATACCTCCTCCTGCAGTCTGCCAGGGCTGGGATAGGGTCGGCTGGAGGCTGCCAAGAACAGACAGGTGCCTCCTGGAAAGGAATAGGCCAGGATGGCACCACCAGATGTTGAGCACTGAATTCACTGAAGAATTCACGCGTCTCCAGTTCAGTGTTGTCTCGCCTAACAAAGGAGATACAGAGGTCCCCAACCATCCTCGAAAGGAAGCACTGATAATCTGTGAAATCAGCATCAGAAGAGAGGTGAGCAGAGGGTTCCTCTCCCTCCGAGGAGGGAGACGAGGAGGACGGGGAACTCAAATGCCCAGAGGACTCCTGCGGTGGTGGGGATAGGCGAAACACCAGCTCATGCATACATCTAACATATGAGGGGAAGGCTGCTGCAGTGCCTCTGAATGTGTCCCAGGATAACGGACCCATAGGAATGACATGGCCCGGGGAAGAGAGGGTGGTGGCTGCAGAGGAATGGGAGTAGGGCACCTACGCAGTGGCAACTGTCCTCTGCTAAGGCTCTGGAATCCAGGGCAGCCCGAGCTGGCGGGGTCCCGGATAACAAACCAGGTCGCAGAATGGAACCCTGGGGATGCGAACCCTGGAAGAGCCTGGAAGGGGATCCTCTCCTGTGATGTACCTGGGGCTGCAAGGATCCAGAAGGGCAGACCATAGCAACGCCACTGGAGGGGTCCCTCGAGCCTAAGAGGGAGAGGCGGGGCTCGGCACTATGGCTCCTACCCACACCCCGAGGGGTAGCAGGCAAAACTCGGCGTGCCTCACCCCAGCCCCTCAACCTCTCAGACTCAGAAGATGCCCTCCTCCTCGACACCAGCAACAGAGCCCGTTGATCCTGGGATCTCTGAGGGGAGCCCCCAGAAGACAGGGCCCCTAGTCCAGCCTGAGAAGGCGCAGCAGCACCAGAGATGGCAGCTGCTACAGCCCCCTCTGGGAGAACAGACCCCCCCAACCCCCACGCCGCCCCCTCTCAAGGACCACAGGCCACCCCAGCCTGGGAGTCCTCAGAAGAAGACTGCTGAGGAGACTGAGGAATGGGCATGCTAGGCCACTTGATACCGTGTCCCACAGAAGACTCTGATCCCGAGGAATCGGGGAGCCAGGCTGGGTCCCCGTCTGAGTCATCTGCTTCCGAGGAAAAGGCGACCAGAAGGACCTCAATACTGGCCACCCCAGGAATCTCCTGAGAAATGGCACTGCAAACGATGCCGGAGCTACTCACGGCACTATTCGGCATTGGCGCACCGCAGACAACGGCAGAACCCAGTCCCGACTCGCCCGCGGCTCCAGCCGGGTCCCCGGCACCATCCTTGGTGCCGGCACCCGACACGGCACCACCATCGGAGTCGACCGGGCCCACTTCACCGCCAGCGGTGCAGAGAGCCCAAACGGCACTGCAAGTGGCGCTGCCCCGATCACCGGCACCACGGGCGGCGGCAGGATCCAGGACGGTGCCGGAAGGCGGCGTCAAGGGTCCACCCATGCCGTGCCCGGCAGCCGTGGGCCACGACACTGGGGAAGCCTGCACCTCTGAAGAGGTGACTGCCGTGGCAGTGTCCCCACCGCGCCCCCGGGAGGTACCACGGCGTTCCCCCGACACTGCGAAAGAGGCCTCCTCCTCAGCAAGACTTGTGGATGAGGAGGTCTCTACCTCTCCTGACTGTATAGGCCTGGGAGGGGACCCAGAGGAAGGGCCTAAAGATCTGGCCTGGGAGGCCAGAGAGCGACGCCATCCTCCAAAAGTCGGCGAGGCCTTGCCGATTTTGAACGCGAGCACTTCGAGAACACGGAGGTCCATCGAGAAACAGGCGTCTCATCTATCCATGTCATGGTTAGGTCCCAGGCACTGAAGGCAGACATCATGCCAGCCCATCACGGAAAAATGCCGGCCACAGGAGCATCGACGCATGGGGGCACAGCCCGCTTTCGACTTTTGCTTAGCTCCTGAACCGGTCATGATGCAAAAATAACTTAAAACACAGCAAAGCTCCTGGTGCTATCGAAAAAGAAAATGGAATGGACTTACCAAAGTCAACAGTGTCGGAAAAAAACAAACTGGGATGAAGGAGTCACTTTGCATGACGAACTAGGCCAATGGCGCAGTACTAAAACTCTCACACACGCAGCAAGTGCAGCCTTGATGGTGGGAGAAACAGAACTGGGATGGAGAAGGTGTCTGCGGCGCGTTAACGGCCGCCCCTCACACATCACGCGATGCATCACTCTTGGGGGCAGTGCTGTTGGTGCCGGCTCCTCAGAGAAAAAAAAACTCCTGTGGCTTACACCCGAGCAGTAATGAATGGTGAAGCTTGACAAAGGAAGATCTCAGAAGGTGGCACTGGGCGCTTTGGGGGCTTGTGCCTTCTGCTGCATTTTCTTTTGTGGCTATGGGGTGTGGCTTTTGTTAAAGCCCCCGCCTTTGCCCAAAGGACTACAGCGATTTGTGAAACTGACGCTTATTGGCACCCCCAGGAAGTCTTGCAGGTCGAGCTCTCTTAATGGCAGACCTAGTCTTCTGTGTGGCTTCCACAGCTTGTTCCACCTGGGGTCCAAACAGATACATACCATTGAAGGGTAAGGCCATGACCTGCTGCTGGGCATCATTTGTGAAGCTCGAAGTACGTAGCCAAGAGTGGTGACGGGTACAAATGCCCGCCGCTGCTGCTCGAAAAGCAGTATCGAAAGTGTCCATTGCAGCCTTAACCCGTTGGTTATTGGATTCTATGCCCCTGGTTATGGTGTGAGGTAGCTCTGAATTAGTTTCCGACTCAGGCAGAGCTTCTATCATTTGCTTGAGTGAATGCCAAAGGACATACTCATACTGAGAAAAATAGCCCTGGTAGCTGGCATTACGCATACCCAGGGTGGAGGCAGCAAAGACTCTCTTACCTAATGTGTCTATCTTACGAGATTCTTTATTGACAGGCCAGGCTGAGGATGCCTGAGGGAGGACGGCCTTTTCATTATCTGCTAAGACTACAATGGGATCAGCAAAAGCTTGTGAGGCCAATATGGGTCGATCCTTGGGAGCAGCACACTTCCTATCTATGGACTTCGCCACGGAAGGGATGAGAGCAGGATTGTTCCATACCATCTGAGAAAGGGTCTCAAAAGATCCATACCATCTGAGAAAGGGTCTCAAAAGATGGTTGTACTGGAGGAGTTAAATCCATAGGGATCTCTGGGACATGTAGGTATTGGAGTCTTAAAAGCTTCCCAGAATCGATTTCTGTAGTCTGGAGAAATGAAAATTACGTACCTACCGTAATTCTTGATCTTCTCTTGTATCTTCACCATTCATTACTTCTTGGGTGTAAGCTGGAGGCGATGCCTCACCCATCACAGGCTTTTTTTTTTTTTTTTTTTTTTTTAAGGGGCCAGCTCTACTTGGCCGTCCCTCGAGACCGACGCATTGCATCATGTCTGGGGGCGGCCGTTAGTAGCTACCGACTCCTCCTCCATCTCAGTTCTGTGAGTCGGAGAGGCAAAAAATATATTGTGAAAAAAAGAGAAAGCGAGGCGGGATAGCAAAGTAAGGAAAATAAACTGAAAAAGGAATAAGCCGATGGAGAACAGACAGAGGAGAGAGTATTCCTGACCTAAGGGATCGCAGGGCCTCCTTTCCGGGGCGACTCTAGGAGGAACAGATAGGGAGAAAAGGGAAGGAGAAAGAAAGGATGAGGAAAGCAGAAAGAAAGAAGAAGAAGAAGAAAGAGTGGCATGTTGAGGAGGCAATAATGCCCAACGAGGATTGTTAGCTGAGAGGCTTAAGGCTCGAATTAACAAGGGAGCAAGAATCTCTGTTGGTAGTGCTGAAGAGAAGGTTCACCGAACCAGCTAGACAGACCGAGGAGGGCAGAGTCTTTGGACCCCAACATGCCACGTTCCTTTATCCTAGTTGAGAGCTCCTGGACTGATTGAGCAGACCCTTGTTCCGGAGAGCGCCCAGCTAGGGAAAAGCTGATTCCCAAGCAGCTTGGGAAGAGCTGCTCTAGAAGAGTATAGAAAGAAACTGAGCCTTTGAAGGCGGTTTGTAAGGAATATAGAGGGACTCAATCGGACTTGCTATGCCAAGGCAGATAGAGACTTGAGGCTGGCAAGATATGCCAGCGGCTGTAAATGTTTTTCCTGCAGCAATGCCCAAGAAGGGCTCTTGAAAAAGGGGGTCAAGACAGAGCATGACTCACAGGCTTATGAGGAAACATGACCTGAGAAGGCAAGGGATTGCATCCTAAGCAGTCCGAAAGAGTTCCCTCAGCTTTAAGGAAAAGAATGGTATAATCGTACTCGTTCCTCTTACTCTGGAAAAAAAGGGGAGGGTTTCCAGGGCTTAGTAATTGATTAGCAGAAGATTCTGGGACTAAATAACTGCACAGAAAGGGTTAGGCAGAGTCCCCAGGAGTGCCTCGCCTGAAAATATGGCGGTGCTATAGTCGTGCATCTCCTCACGACATAGCACTCCCGCAATAAATGCCCAAGAATCTTAGAGTAAAGAATTTCCTGGAAACCATTCAAGAAAATGGCAAGGACAGAGATTTTTTTTTTTTTTGCATAAGGCCAATAAGAGAGAGCGAGAGGCGGGAGGAGATGCCACAGAAGGAGGCCACTGGGGGAAGGAGAGTGGGATCAGTAATGAATGGTGAAGATACAAGAGAGATCAAGAATTAACGGTAGGTACGTAATTTCATATCTTCCATGTCAATCTTCACCATTCATTCTCTTGGTGAGTACAAGCCCGCTTCCCCGGAGGGGGAAGAGGCAAAACCCCTGAGGAACAAGACCCCCAGCCTCCTGTTGGTGAGAAACAGAAGGAAAGACCTAGCTAGTTCAGAGAAAAGCCTAAGTGGGAGAAGAGTTAGGAGGTGCCTCCCGAGGGACGTGGAGACGGAGGAAGCCCCTGCAAAAGTCTCCTAGCTCTGGAGGAAAAGAGACGGGTCCCCCGGGAGGCGGGCGTATCACCCTACGCCGGGCCAGGGGTGACAACCTTGAAAGACGAAGCCATGCCGTCCGCCTAATGCAGATCGCTGTCCCCGCAAGCCTGGAAGCCACCTCATTGGCGTCGTAAGATGCCCTTGCCTGGTGTCTTGCCAGCTCCAGGCCTATAGCGGAGAGGGCAACAGCTTGTCTGGTTTGCTCCATATCAGGCATCGATGCTAGGAGTTGAGAGAGCATCGACCACAGGTGCCGATTGTAGGCAGCGTGGTGAGCCTGATGAGATGCTATACAAGCAACCGCACGAGAAGAAGAGAACACTCTTCGCCCCCACGGTCGAACTGTAGAGAATCCGGGTCCGGTGGGCGGTCGTGCACCAGGCAGCGGCGCCCGGAGGGAGTCTCCAGGTACACCAAGCCAGAGGGGGGGTTGGGGAGAGTACCTAGAGATTCCGAGTGGGCACAATACCTAAGCAGACAGTCAGCCGGGGCTGGAGAAGAGGCGGCTGGCGACTGCCAGGAATGGATAAGCGCCTCCTGGAAGGGGATAAGGCAGGAAGGTACCACCAAGTGCTGGGCACTGAATTTTCCAAGGAATTCACGCGTCTCCCATTCGGTATTGTCTCTCCTTATGTAAGGGATCCGAAGGTCCCTCACCATCCTCGAGAGAATCGCTGATATTCAGTGAAATCAGCGTCGGAGGAGAGATGAGCAGGGGGTTCCTCTCCCTCAGAGGAGGGAGACGAGGATGATGGAGAGCTGGAATGCTCAGAGGACTCCTGCGGAGGTGGGGAGAGTCGAAAGACCCGCTCATGCATACATCTAACGTATATGGGGAAGGCCGCCGCAGAACCCCTGAACTGCTCCCAGGATAACGGACCCGTGGGACCCAGCATGGCCTGGGAGGCGGGGTGTGGAGGCAGAGATATGGGAGAGGGGCACCTACGAGAAGGCAATTGACCTCTGCCAGGACTCTGAAATCCGAGGAACGGAGCCCGAGCTGGCGGGGTCCCGGACAACAAAACAGGCCGCAAGACGGAACCCTGAGGAAGCGAAGCCTGGAAGAGCCCAGGGGGAGAACCTCCCCTGTGACGAAACCGGGACTGCATGGATCCAGAAGGGCAGCCCACAGCAACGCCACCGGAGGGTACTCTAGAGCCCGGAGAGAAGGCGGGGTTCAGCACTGTGGCTCTAGCCACCCACCAGGTGGCCAATGAGAACCGAGGTCCCGTCCCCCTGCCCTCAACCCCTCGGACTCGAGAGCCCTCCTCCTCGACGCAGCATTCCCGCCCCAGAGGAGCAACAGCACCGGGAGGGCTGCTGTCACCGATCCCCGGAGGGCCTCTCCCAGTCCCCACCACGTCACCCCCTGGGACTCAAGGCCACCCCTAGCCGGAGAGCCCTCGGGGGGGAGGGGACAGTGGAGGGCCCGCTGCGCCGCCTGGCACCTCGTGCCACAGGAGACCCGGCGAGGTGAGGGTACCAGGATGGGTCCACATCTGAGTCGCCGGCTTCCGAGGAAGGCAGACCAGCAGGACCTCGATACTGGCCACCGGGGGTCCCCGTGGCAATGGCGCGCTAGGCACGGTACCAGAGCGGCGCGGTCGACCCCGAGCACCAGCGACAGCCAGACCCGGCCCTAGCTCCCGGGCACCAGCGAGGCCTACGGCACCACTCGGCGCCTGAAACCGACCCGCACCGCAGGAGGCGGGCAGACCTGGCGCCACGGCGCCGAACGGGGCTGAGCCAGCCGCCCCGCTCACTGGTGCACGAACGGCGCCGATCCAAACGGCGCCGAAGGCGGCGTCGAGGGTCCACCGTGTCCGCCCAGAAATCATGGGCCTCGACACTGGGGAGCCTGCACTTCGAGAGGTGACTGCCGAGGCGGTGTTACCGTCGCGGCCCGGAAGGACCATCTCGTTCCCGACACCACAAAAGAAGCTTCCTCTTCGGGAAGAGAGAGAGAGCTCCTCCTCGGGACCGATAGGCCGGAGGGGACCCGAGGGAAGGGCCTAGAGACCTTACCTGGGAATCCCTTGAGCGATGCCGTCCCCCGAAGGTTGGCAGGGCCTTGCCGAGCTTGAACGCGCAGACTTCAAGGACACGACGGTCCATGGAGAAACAGGCGTCACACGAATCCATGTCATGGTTGGGTCCCAGGCAACGAAGACACACATCATGCCGGTCCGAGACGGAAAAATGCCGGCCACAGGAGCACCGATGCATCGGGGCGCGGCCCGTCTTCGAAAAACGCTTTGCTCCAGAACCGGACAGAACGTGAAACAATTAAGGCAAAAAACAGTAGGAAAACACCCAACGCCTTACTAGATAGAAAAGGAACAGTCTTACCGTGGTATGGCGTCGAGTGTAACACTGAGGAAGACGAGGAGTCGGAAAAATAATACGAACTGCGTACTTTCACTGTCACAACCGCGTAGCAGGTGTAGCCTCGACGGCAGGAGAAACAGAACTGAGATGGAGGAGGAGTCGGTAGCTACTAATGGCCGCCCCTCGCGCATGACGCAATGCGTCGGTCTCAAGGGCGGCGCTGTTAGAGCTGGCCCTTTTTAAAAAAAAAAAAAGCTCACGTGGCAGGTGCGCGCCTCCGGCTTACACCCAAGAAGTAATGAATAGTGAAGATTGACAAGGGAAGATAGAGTGGAATTTAAATTTTTCAGCAGAGACTTAAAGGAAAGGTCTTTGACCACAGGCTCTGTAGCAGGATTAACTCCTGCTCCTTCAACATCATCACCCAGACGAAGATCTTGGTCAGGCTCAAAATCATCTCCTGACAGTCCAGGGGGGACTGTATGGACAGGAAAGGAGTGAAAATCAGAACGGAAATTTTAGAAGAGGAAATAATTGGAGTCGAAAAGCCCTGGAGGCTGGATGGCGCTGTACCAAGCATCAGTGCCGAACCCAAGGAAGTTGCCGCCATTGGAAACAGCTTAGCACACAGCGCTGAAAAAGGCCATGGCACCGACAGAGCCCCTAACACCGCGGACATTGCCGACAGAGCCCTTGGCGCCGCGGACAGCGCCAACAGAGCCCCGGACACCGCGGATGGCACCGACAGAGCCCTTGGCGCTGCGGACGGTGCTGACAGAGCCCCTGGTGCCCCGGACGGTGCAGACAGAGCCCCCAGCACTGCAGACGGTGCTGATAGAGCCCTTGGCACCACGGACAGCGCCGACAGAGCCCTCGGTGCCATGGACAGCTCCGAGAGTGTCCCAAGGTTCCGAAAACTGTGATTTGAAGGAAAATTTACAGAAGATAGAGGCATCGGTGTGGACCACTGTGCCACAGCCATGTGAGGGGGGAAAACACCCGAGCATGGATTCGACTGCACTGAAGAAAACGTCCCGCGACTAGGAAGGTCCAACCACCCTACCTGGTCCTTCGAGCAGCCCCAAGGCCCCGGAGTGACCAGGCCAGGCAGCTGAACCAATCTCCGAGCCCACTGCTCTGTAACAGCAGCCCACTGGTGAAACTGCTCATCGGAGGCCCGTCCAATAGGCGGGGACAGGCTCCGATGTCGAAGAGGTCGGGCAACGGAGCCAGAAATGGGCGACTCCGAGAGGGCAGAAGACCGGTGCCTAGCCCCAGTGACCGAACACAGACACGCAGACATACCAGAAGGCGTTCTCGAGTGATGCCTTCTCTTTATCGACTTGTGCGCCAAAGAACAACTCGAGGCTGAACGGTGCCGTGAATGGGACCATTTCCTTTTATGCTTTCGGGGGGACCGCCCATCTCCCTGAGCACTGGACCATCCGTTGTCAGACCTACCCTCCGGGGAGTGCGGCGAACCAGACCCAGCCCGGCTGACTGAACAGCTTTCATAAGAAGTCTCCCTACCGTCACCTGACCCGCTCATGGTTGACTCCATCAATGGAGGGCTGAAGTCTTCTTTATTAATCAATAAATTTAATTAAAATCTACTCGGTACTTTCGAAGATAAATTACAAAACAATAAACTGAAAACTATGCTGCTAGTTTGAAGCTCGACTCCCGGCAGGCGAGCAACATCTTCACTAAAGCGCACTTGACGGCGGGAAAAAAGGAACTGAGGGGGTTGGAGGGTTGACACGCCGAGGTAGTCTTTACTGCATAAGCCATGGCTCACGGTGCCGCATCCTCGTGGCTCCATCTCTGGCACTGACCCTCTCAACAAGTTTTCTCCCGGTGGGTCCTAGCGCCTCCTGCGTAGATCCCATTAGTGTGAATGAGTGTTGGAGACTTTATGTCTAGGAAGATCAGTCCTTCCACATGCTACCTGATGGTGTTATTGTAATGTTGCCATAGGACATCGATTTCATTATTTATTTATTTTTTTATTTTTTTACTACTTCCTGTTTGCCAGGTCCTCTCACATCTATTGTACTGAGCGACACTTGTCCCGATGGAGAGTGAGGGAGTCAGGCTGCGTGGTTCTGCATTTTTAAAAGGTTTGTGGCATTATTAAACATTAATTGGAAAAAAAAACTGCAGAACAGACTTTTTGTTAGACTGTGAAAGAGCCAAAGCAGTCTGGAGACTGAGAGAAAGTAAAGCGGAACATGAGAGAAAACAATTTGCTGTTTCACTTTAACAGCTAGGAGCGCATGTTGGATCGGAGAAGCGGCAGTGCAATGTTATAAACAGTTTTGGATTATGTAGATTAATTAAGGAATTTATTTGTGGGGCTTCATTCTGTTTAGTGATTTTTCTTTTTAGTGTAAAAAAAACCTTTACCAAATATGCTTAGTAAGGTTTGTGTGCCGTTGCATTTTCCTCGCTAAGATTAAAAAAAAAAAAAAAAAAAAAAGGTGGAATTTAAAAATGGAGCATTCTAACCGCACACTGATTTTTTTCTTTCAAATGCAGTAAAAACTTAGGACTAGTGTGCAAAGACACCCTGTCTTTCTGGAAAATCAATTAAGACTGCTCAGACATGAGCGCCTATAGATCTGAAATCCTTCGAGCAGAAGTATCGGCAACTAAAAATGATGCTTTCTGTGATAAAGCTTAGATTGCAAGTCACTGCTGGCTCAAATGGAGCCAAAGTAAGTTTTTCCAAACTAAAATTCAGGTCCCAAGGTGGGACTGGATTGCGGAGAGAAGGTTTCAAATGTAGGATGCCTCTCACAAATGTACGGGCCACATCCAGCTGGGCCACCATATGGTCATCAACAGGCACATGAAAGGCTGATATGGTGGAAAAGTGCACCTTTAACAAAAGAGTACTGGAGATCTGCATTTGACAAGGACAGTAAGTACTCTAGAATCTCATTCACTGGGAAACTGAAGGGGTCCAAGTGGTGGGAAATGGCCCACAGAGGAAAACGTTTCCACTTCATAAAGCAGCCCTGGTGGAAGGCATCCTGGCGGCCACCAGGACATCAGCCACTTTAGGAGATGCTCCAAATTTGGTAATGGTATGTCTTTAGGAGCCAGGCATGATGATGGAGAGACCTGAGGTCCGGATGGACCAGGGTCTCCGGCTCCCGTGACAGCAGGCTCATGCACAAGGGCAGAGATACTGGAGGTTCCATTGCTAACTGCAGCAGCAAAGGAACTCAGATCTGACAAGGCCAAAAGGTGGCCACCAGCATTAGAGTGGCTCCCTCCATCTGAAGCTTGATTAAGACCCTCTGAATCAGAGGAAAGGTGTAAAGGAACCTCCCTTTCCAAGAGAGGACAATCTGTCTCGCCAGAAAACTCCAGACTCTGGATCAAGCGAGCAGAAACATGGCAGTTTTGCATTCTGTGGGGATGTTTAAAGGTCCAACTCTGGATGACCTCACCTGTTGAAAAGATCTTTTACCACCGAGCTCAACAGTTCCCACTTGTGCATTCTGGACTATGATCTGCTTAGCCTGTCTGCCAGGATGTTTTTGATGCCTACAACATGGAAGACAGACAATTCTATACAGTGCTCTGGAGCCCAGCACCAAACCCGATGAGCTTCTCTGCACAGGGAGTAAGAGTGAGTTCCCTCTTGCTTGTTGATGTAGTGCACCACACTGATACTGTCCATCTGCACTAGTGAAGGGCCTGGTGATAGGTGGCTTTGGAAGGCCTGCAGGCCATACAGGACAGCTCGCATCTCTAGGACATTGATATGGAGAGAAGTCTCCACTATAGTCCATGTTCCCTTTGTCTGGTCAGGGCCCAGATGTGCTCCCAGCCCATTCCCAAGGTAACTGTGATGAGGATCTGATGAGGGAGGGAAGGAATGAGAAAAAGAACTCCCTTGGGCAAATTGCTGGGTTCCATCCACCACGGTACCTTCCTCACAGGCGATGTGACTAGAACCTTCTGTTCTTGATTGTCAGTGCACTTATTCCACTAGACACTCAAAGTCTTTTGAGGGATTCACATATGTAGCCTTCCTAGGGGGACTGTGACAGTGGCTGCTGCCATCAGGCCCGGCAAATACAGGAATGTCCTGGCTGTGACATACCTGCTGTTGTAAAGTTCCTGGGCCTGTGCTATCAGGTGGTGCACCCTGCCCTGGTGCCGTGTCCAGTATAACTTCTATGTAATGGAGACACTGGCATGGAGTCAAAACGGACTTGGGGAGGTTGACTGTGATCCCCAGCACACTGAACAGTTGTATGGTATGCTCCAGGGTCGATGACAGTTGCTCTTAGGACTTAGCCTTGAGCAGCCAGTCATCCAGACAGGGGATTACGTAGAATCTCTCCATCCCGAAGGCTACTGCCACTACCGCTAAGCATTTGGTAAAGACCCGTGGCACAGATGACAAGACAAAGGGCAATACCTGGAACTGGTAATAAGCCCCCAGAAACAGGAACCTGAGGTACTTCCTGTGGGGAAGACAGACCTTGATGTGCAGGTAAGCATATTGCATGTCTTGGGAGTACACCCAGTCTCCCTTCTGTAGCAGAGACAGCAGAGATTGCAGAATTAGCATCCTGAACTTCTTGTACTGGATGTAGGAGTTCAGGTTTTCTAAGTCCAGGATGGGCCTCAAGCCTCCTGTGGACTTGGGGATGAGGAAGAAGTGGGAATAAAACCCTGTTTCTTTGATCCTTGGGAAAGGAAAATTACGTACCTACCGTAATTCTTGATCTTCTTGGACGAGTCTCCACCACTCATTCACACTAGTGGGATTAGCGACGGAGGCACTAAGACCCATCGGGAGCAAACTTTTTGCTGGAGGGTGGTAGCGGTAGTACATGCTTGGTTTTCTGGCCCGCTGAAAGCAGTGGCTCTGCTGTAATGAATCATCTCATGACGACCTCCAACCGCCTCTCAGTAATTTTTTACCAAGGAGGTGCAGCGAACTAACGTAAAGAGTAAACCCAACATTAAAAAACGGACATAAGATAGTCCGTATGACCCGTGTAAGAAGGGTCAGCAAAGAAGTCCTCACGGCCTAAAGATTTGAGGGAGTGAAGACCAATACAGCGGTGAGCTCTGGGGATGGAGGGTGGGTGTGTGAATGAGTGGTGGAGACTCGTCCAAGAAGATCAAGAATTACGGTGAGTGCGTAATTTCCTATCTTCCTGGACATAAGTCTCACCACTCATTCACACTAATAGGAGGAGAGTACCAAGCTGTGATAATCCCAAAGGGCGGCAGGAGGCCAGAGCTCACGCGTCCTAAGATAGAAGCCCATTAAGGATAGTTCTGCCGAATGCAGAATGTCGCCTAGCATGAACATCCAGTGCATAGTGTATCGAAGGTATGCACTGAGCGCCAGGTGGCCGTTGCATATATCTGCAATTGGAACACTCGCGACTTCCGCTTAGGGATGCCGCTGACCGTCCCTAGTAGAGTGGCGTACACTCTACCTTCTAATTTAACTTGAGCCATGGAATAGCAATGGCGAAGGCATGCCACTAACCATGAAGAGATGCATCTAATAGCGACAGGTTGACCCAGCCGGGTGTCGCTGAAAGAAACGAACAGTTGCTGAGTCTTGCGAACATCCTTGGTTCTATCTAAATAGAACCGCAAGGCTCTCTTAACATCCAAGGAATGAAGAGCTCGTTCCCCTTCATTTTGGAAATTAGCGAAGTAAGCGGGAAGTACCAGAGGTTGGTTTAGATGGAATTCTGACACAACCTTGGGAAGAAATTTAGGATGAGTACGGAGAACTACCTTGTCTTTATGGAATACAGTATCAGGAGGGTCCGTAACCAGGGCATGTATCTCAGAGACCCTGCGGGCTGAGGTAATGGCCACCAGGAAGGCAGTCTTCCAGGTAAGAAATTTTAGCTCACAGGTAGCTAAGGGTTCGAAAGGCTTCCGAGTGAGCATGTCCAGCACCAGGTTAATGTCCCAGGCTGCAACTGGACGCTTAACAGGGGTCTGGTATGGAAATCCTTAAGAAATCTCTTCACCATAGGTAACTGAGCCAGAGTTAAGGAAGAAACCGGCTCATGGAACGCTGAGATGGCACTAAGGTGAACTTTAACTGTGGAGTACTGAAGACCCTAAGTTTGACAGGTCCAAAAGATACTCCAGAACCTTGCCAGGAGGGCAGGAGAAGAGTTCCAAGAGGATTTTGCACACCAGAAAAAGCGTTTCCATTTGGAGCGTGCGTTTGGGTGGCTGGCTTCGAGCAGCCAGAAGGATGTCTGAGACTCTCGAGAGGCGTTGAACGATTCACTTCTGTCTCTTCAGGAGCCAAGCATGAAGGTGAAGTGATTTCAGGTTGGGATGGACCAACGAACCTGAGTCAAAAGACTGATTTGCAAAGGAAGTGGTCTCGAGAGGCTGCCAACATACTGTTGAGTAGGGGAAACCATAGTTGCCGAGGCCAGGAAGGAGCAATGAGAATCATCTTGGTCCCCTGAGACTCGAACTTGAGGAGTACTCTCTGGATTAGGAAGCGGTGGAAAGGCGTGAAGAAGCGCTTTGTCCACCGCAGCTCGAACATCCTGACAGAAAATGCCAGGCCCTGGTTTCTGTAGCAGAAGAGAGGCAGTTTCGTTGAGTGGGGATGCAAAGGTCCAGGTCTGGAGTCCCCACTCTTTGAACAGGGACCGAGCTACGGCTGGATCGAGAGACCACTCATGAGGGTCTGCCTCCGTTCTGCTGAGGTGATCTACTAGGTCGTTTGTATACCTGGCAGATAAACCGCTTGAATCAGAGACTTGTGCTCCAGCACCCTCCCACACCCTCATTGCTTCCCTGCAAAGGGATAAGAATGAGCACCGCCTTGCTTGTTGATGTAATACATCACTGCTTTGTTGTCCGCTTGAAGGAGAATGTTCTTGTGACAAAGGACATCCTTCAGACTCGGATTGCATAGAGACCGCTCTCATCTCCAGGACATTTATGTGGAGATGAGTTTCGAACTGAGTCCATACACTTGAGTGTGGAGGGAGAGACAGTGAGCTCCCCATCCCATTAGCGATCGTCTGTGGTGATGGAAGTCTGATGATCCGGGGAGCAAGGGGAATCCTTCCAGGAGATTGCTCTCTTGAGACCACCAGGTGGAGACCTTCAAGGGCTCCGTCACCTTGATGGGATAAGACTGGGGTGAGAGGTCGGGGACCACTGAGTGGAGAGCATCCACTGGGTGGTTCTCATGTGCAGTCGAGCCAGAGGGACAGTGAAGACCGAGGACGCCATGAGACCCAACATGCGTTGCATCGAGAGAGCTGTAACCGATTGGTTCTCCCTGATGTAACGGGCCATTCGAAGGATATCGAGTCTTCTGTCCTCTGGAAGAAAGCCTTCGCTGAAGAGGTGTCTGAAGCGTCCCTATGAAAAGGAGCCTCTGGGAGGGTTGCAGTTGATTTTTCAAATTCAGCAGAACTCCCATGGACGTGAGAAGACGAGAAGTCGCTTGCACGGCTTCAAAGTCCCTTGGCCGGAAGGGCTTGCTAGAAGCCAATCGTCCAGGTAGGGAAACACTGGAGTCCGACTTTCCTGAGATGCGCCAGAACTGCACAACACTTTGTAAAACTCATGGATGGAGGATAGCCCAAAGGGCAGGACTCTGAACTGATAATGCTGACCCAAAGCTACAAACCTGAGGAACTCGGTGGGTCGGGTGGACGGGATATGCAGGTAAGCATCCTGCATATCCAGAGGGCCAGCCAGTCGTGCTGATGCAGCAAGGGTAACAGGGTACCTGGGAAATCATCTTGAATTTCTCCCTGGGGAGGAATTTGTTTAACTTTCTGAGGTCTAGAATGGGCGCATCCCCAGATTTCTTTGGAACCAGAAAGTAATGGAGTAGAACCTTGTTTACGAGATGCGGGGGCACCAGTTCTATTGCCCTGTTGTTCAGAAGGCCCTGGATCTCTCGGTGAGGAGGTCTGACTGAGAGGCCGACAACCTGGGTTGTCGTCTGGGGAGGACAATTCGAGGGGGTTTCCAAGAAATTGAGAGAATAACCCTCGCGAATTATCCGAAGGACCCATTTGTCCGAAGTTATGGACTTCCACTGGTTGTAGAAGTACATCAGACGACCTCCCACGGGAGGAGAAAGTTCCACCGGCGGAGCAGTGGATGGAACTTGGGCCAACGACTCATAAGGTAGCGCTGGGAGCTTTAGGCCCCTGCGCTTTCTGCTGCGTCTTCTTTTGAGGTTGGGCAGGTTGGCTTTTATGGAAGCTTCCCCTGCCTCTGCCTCGAAAGGACTGACGACTATGAAACTGATGTCTGTTCACATGCCCCCGAGAGGGGGCAGGCGGAGGTCTGGCCAACTTAATGGCCAATCTAGTCTTCTGAGTGGCCTCTAAGGCTTGCTCTACCTGAGGGCCAAAAAGAAAGGAGCCATCAAAAGGCAGCGCCATCACCTGCTGCTGAGCATCATTCGTGAAGCCAGAAGCGCGCAGCCAGGAATGGCGCGAGTACAAATCCCGAGCTGCTGATGAGGAAGCAGTGTCGGCGCCCATGGCGGCTTTGACCTGTTGGTTATTGGACTCAATACCTCTAATAACGGTCAGAAGAAGCTCTGACTTGGAATCCGAATCTGGAAGAGCTCAACCATTCTTTTCATAAGTGCCACAGGATATACTCATACTGAGAAAATAGCCTTGATAACTGGCAATACGCATACTTAGAGTGGAGGCAGCAAGACTCTCTTACCTAATGTATCAATCTTACGAGACTCTGTTAATAAGTAGAGCTGTAGTAGTTTGAGGAAGAACGACCTTGTCATTCTCTGCCAGGACTACAATAGGATCCTAAAGGCTTGGGATGCCAAAATGGGACCGATCCTTGGGAGCTGAATACTTCTTATCAATGGATTTAGCCACTGAGGGAAGAGCAGGATTATTCCATACCATTTGAGACAGCGCCCTCAAGGAAGGCTGGATCGAGGAGTCAAATCAGTAGGGATCTCCGAGCATGAAGATACTGGAGTCTTAATATCTTCCCAGGATCGATGTCTGTAGTCTGGAGAGAAGAGTGGATCCCAGGTTCTTCAACAGAGACTTAAAGGATAGGTCCTCGACCACAGGCTCTGTAGCAAAGAAAGATCCTGTTTCCTCCACTTCATCACCCAACCAAAGGTCTGGGTCAGGCTCAACATCATCTCCTGATGGTCAGAAAGGACTGTTTGGACAGGAAAGGAGTGAAAAGTAGGAGAGAAGGAGAAATAGCAGAAAAACAAGGAGAAATTTCAAGGGCTGCGGCGCAGGGAACGTAAAGCAGACTGAAGCGGCACCGACGAGGCGCCAGCGCCCGAAAGAACCTGTGACCCATAAGCGCCCAGCGGCGCCCGCGAGGGCGACAGCAGCGCGGCCGGCGGCAGACAGCGCCTGTTCACGCGGACAAGCGCCGCAATGACGCGCACTGCGCTTGTGGCAGCGCCGCCCCTATCAAGCAGCTCCACAGCGCGCGCGCGGGACCCAGCAGGCGCCCACAGACCCGCGCCCGCAAGCCCAGCAGCACCCAGCAGCGCCGACAAGCCAACAGACCCTGTGGAAGCGCCGGAAAAGCCCCAGGAACCGGAAAGCTAGAGAAGGAAAAAACCAGGAGATAATAGCATCGGTGAGGCCCCTGCGCCGCAGCCATGTGAGGAAACACCTACGCGGAGTCGCTGGCACGAAGAAGGCGCCACGCGACTAGGAAGGTCCAACCGCCCTACCTGATCGCCGGAGGGGCCTGAGGGCTCCGAGGCAACCGAGCCAGGCAGAAGAACCAACCTCCGAGCCCATTGCTCCATAAGAGCGGCCCACTGATGAAACTGCTCATCTGGAGTCCTACCTATAGGCGGGAGGGACTCCGATGTCGCTAATCCCACTAGTGTGAATGAGTGGTGGAGACTTATGTCCAGGAAGATCTGGTTCTATGGCTCTTTTTCACAGCAGGGTAAGGACCTCCTCCGGCAATACTGGCATGTGGCTAGGAGGGTAAGTACCAGGATTTGCAGGAAGGTCTGAAGGCAGCTCCAAAAATTCTAGAGTATGCCCTTGTTCTATGAGCTGCAGAACACAGGCATCTGTCGTAATCTCTCTCCACCCATCCAGGTGGAGGGAGAAGCAACCCCCTACCATGATCTCCTGGGGTACTAGATGGATGGGGTTGAGCAAGGAGGCCAATGCGGAACCTGTGGCCGGGGCCGCTTCTCCATCTCTTGGGTTTTGCCCATGGTGGAAGTAGGGGTAGGCAAGGCTGTCCCTGCATTGCACTTGTCCAGCTGTCTGGTCCCAGACCTGGGTCTATAGGTGGCAGACTGAAAGGGCACCCACAGTCCACTTTTTTGGGAGGGGTGACAGAGGGAGTGGACATATCGCAGAGTCCTCCTGGAGGCTGACAGGTCATTAAAAATATCCTGGATGTCCACCCCGAAGAGCTAGTTGCCTCTTAAGGGGGCATTCAAAATGGACTGCTGGACATCTGTAGCAAAACCAGAAACTCTAAGCCAGGAATGACTCAGCCAGATTTCCATGGCAGATGTTCTAGCAGAAACATCTGTAACATCACAGGCAGCTCAATGTGGAAGAGGCAAAGACCCTCTCGCCCATGAGGTACAGTTTTCTGGACTCCTTGTCGGGGAGGAGCTAAAGTGCTGAGGCCTCTTAGACTGATCATGGGCTACATTTACCACCATGGAGTCGGCCCGTGGTGGCTCTCCAAAGTAAGATTTCCCAGAAGGGGCCTGATGTAATTTATCTGCCTTTCTGGGCATAACAGGGATCTTATCTTATTCAGCTGGCACCAAATGGCCATAGTGGCATCCTCGAAGGCATTCAGGAGGGCAGGAATAATTATGGGAGAAGAAACATAGAAACATAGAATTTGATGGCAGATAAGGACCGCTTTGGCCCACCTAGTCTGCCCATTTCCCTACCTTACGGATAAGCTGCAGATCCTAGTTAACCAACAACTAACAGAAGAATCCGGCAATTCCAGATAGTCAGATTTTTCTGGGTAACATCCTGCCCCACAGTATCAAACCCAATAGTGGTTTGCAGCGGTTTCATTACAGAGGTGAAGGAGGGGTCATTGGGAGGGGACCTCAGGATATATAGTGGGTGGAGTCCTCACCCTTTGAGGAGACAGTGGAAATAGAATTGGGGGGCTCCCAGCACCTTCTTTGACATCCTCCACATCAGGAAGGAGAAGATCAGGATGGCACTCATTCCTTGGTTCAGAACTTGGCATAGAGGACGCTGGTAACCTGGAGGGAGCTAGCTGTGATGATGTGGAGGGAGTTGGTGTGGGGGCTGGACTAGTAGGTCCCACTGGCAACTGGCCCAAAGGAGGGGCAACTCGATGCATAAAATCCCAGAAGGATGCAAACATGGTCTGGACATTGATGGTCATCAGTGTTGAATATTGTTGCAGCGACGCGGGAGTATTGGGGCCCCAGCATTGGCAGGGTAGGCTGAAGAGGTGATGTGAGGGGCTATGACCCTGGCTTCGGTAAAGCAGGCTGATGCTTTGGCAGGAAAGGCTGTATCCCTGGCACTGAAAGAACAGCTAAAGGCACCGACTGAAGGGGTCTGAAGCCTGATGTCGACTGGCCATTGTCGGCTGAAGCAGAGCTGGTGGAAGTCCCTGGCTGTGGCCCAAGAGAGAAGACGGGAGACGGCAGGAGCTGAAGCATTGGCAGGGGTGAGACAAACCTCGATGACAATGGGCCAGCATCGGCCAAGATGGAACCGATGGGCTGGACTGCCAAACTCCCTTCTGTAGCAGATATGGTGAGGGAACCAGAAGGAATTGTCTGCAGGAGATATGGAAAGCCCACCAATGACAGACCAACGCTGGCCTGAAGAGGACCAATGGGAAGAGCTGCCAGGGCCAACCATATAGAAAGGAGGGTGTGGGCAACAGTGGGGGTCACTGCCAGACCAGCTGACGACCCTGTAGCGGTCAGCGCTGGAAGCAGCAACCGAAAGCACTCCCAGGAAGATCAGTCTTTGTCCCGGTACTTGTGTTTCACAGTTAATTTGTCCCAGGCCTTGGAAGCATGTAAGCTGGAGGACGGGGATGCTGAGGAGCTTTAGGCCTGGAGCTCCTTCTCCATTTGAGCAACCTTCTGTTCCATCAGGATCTGAGGGTCTTCTGACGACGCCGGCAAGTATCCTGGTTGAAGACGTGGCAGATATTGCAGGCCTTGACATCGTGGTCGATGCTAAGGCAGCAGACGCAGGCCTCCTGGTCATCTTTGCCACAGACCTGCTTGCCACACCCCACAGCGGCAAAAACAGGTTACTCACCTGTAACAGTAGTTCTAGGAGTGGTATATGTTGTTCATCCACACCGTTTGGCATGTCCCTTTCCCCTTTAAATCTTGCCGGAAGTCTTGAAGCTGGCTCCTCCCACCCACCCGGGTGGTATATACCTCAGCTCCGCCCCATGATGCCAGACCATAGCCCGCTGGAAGCTAGGTTGTGTGCATCCACAGCTGAGGAGGTCGGGTGGGGGTCCGTGTGGATGAACAACACATACCACTCCTAGAACTACTGTTACAGGTGAGTAACCTGTTTTTCTAGGATCGTGGATATGTTGTTCATCCAGACTGTTTGGCAGACTCCTAGCAGTTCTCCAAGAGGAGGGAGACAAGGCGCATACCCTCTACTTAGGGAAGAGAGGTTGGAGAACCGAGGCCCCAAAACCAGCATCCCGGCGTGACTCAAGGTCGATGTGGTAGCGGGTGATGAAGGTGTTTGTGGACTTCCAGGTAGCAGCCCAACAGATTTCCTGGACAGGGATGTCCCTGGAAGCAGCCACCAATGCAGCAGTATGGCAGGTAGAATGAGCTCTTATCCTCTGGGAATCTCCTTGCACACCAACTCATAGCACAGACCTATGCATGATGTGATCCATCTTGCTATGGTCCATTTGGCTGCAAGTCTGCCAGAAGCGGCTTCAGTGTAGGTGACAAACAGCTGGCGAACCTCTCCACAAATTTTCACCGTCCTCTCCTTATAATTGGAGAGAGCACGTCTCAGGTCCAAAGTATGGAGCCTGTACTCGGCCTCCGAGGTGTAATTAGGGTAGTACCAGCAGAGTCAATACCTGGTTAAGGTGAAACTCTGACACCACCTTCGGAAGGAATTTCAGGTGGGGGCGTAGGACAACTTTGTCTCTGTGGAAGACGAGATAAGGAGAGTCTACCAAAAGAGCCTGGAGCTCCCCTGTCCTTCTGGCAGACATGATAGCCACCAGGAAGGCTGTCTTCCATGACAAGTGTGACAGCTCACACCTGTGCATTGGTTCGAATGGCTTGCCCATGAGCTTTGCCAAAACCAACAGTAGATCCCACGGAGATGGAGGTTCACGCACCGGAGGGGATATGTGATCCAGGCCTTTGAATAAGTGCCCAACTACTGTCTTCTGCGCCAACGTCGGCTGACTGGAGAGCGCCCGGTAAGCAGAAATGGCTGTCAGGTGCACCCTAAGGGTCGATGACCGTAGACCCCCTTTGAAGAGAGACCAAAGGTAGTAGAGAATGTTAGCCACAAAACAGGATAAGGGGTCCAGACCCTTACCCTGACGCCAAATAGGAAACCTTTTCCATTTGAAGGCATAACATTTCCTGGTCGATTCCTTTCTAGAAGCCTCCACCACAGTGTAGACATCTTCAGAAAGACCCACAGCCTGGAACTCTAGCCGCTCAGGTACCAGGTTGTGAGGTGCCGGGATTGAAGGTCCAGATGGAAGACCTTCCCCTGATTCAGAGATATCAGGTCCGGGAGTGTACAAAGCCACTCCGGGGGCCTGCAGCTGAGGGTGAGGAGATCTGGATACCAGAACTGGCGCAGCCAGTCTGGGGTTACCAGAATCACCTTTGCCTTGTCCCTCCTCACCTTGAGTAACACCTTGTGGATCAAGGGAAATGGAGGAAAGGCGTAGAGGAGGCCTGGGGTCCACAGCCTCGAGAAGGCATCCCCCTGCAGCGAGTCCTGCTGAGGGGGCCGGCATGAAACAGCCTTAACTTGGTGTTTTCCCTGGAGGCAAACAGGTCCACCATCAGTTTTCCCCAATGGGAGAACAGGCTGTAAGCTACCTCTGGATGGAGAGACCACTCGTGGGATGTCTGGCCTGAGCAGCTGAGAGCATCCGCTAGCTGGTTCGAGGCTCCTGCCACATGGATGGCGAGAAGCTCCACCTCCAACTGGCCTATGAGGGTCCAGATGCGGAGCGCCTCCTTGCATAGCAGACAGGAGTGCATGCCACCCTGCTTGTTGAGGTAGCACATGGTTGTGGTATTGTCCATCTGGACTTTAACCACTTGACCCCGGAGCTGAGGAACGAAAGCTGCCAGTGCCAGTCTGACTGCTCTGAGCTCCAACAGGTTGATGTGGCATTGGGACTCCTCGGGGGGGTCCAGAGCCCATGGGCCCTGTTGTCCCCCATGTGGGCTCACAAGCCCATGAGAGAGGCATCAGTCGTAAGAACGACAGTCGGCTAAGGGTGGACAAACGGGATCCCTTCCTGCAAACGGTCTGGGGCAGTCCACCATTGGAGAGCATCCCACATCTTCTGGGTTACAGTGATCAGCTGGTCGAAATGACCGTGATGCTGAGTCTACTGGGCAGCCAGCCCCCATTGGAGGGGGTGCATGTGCAACCGGGCCCAATGGACCACTGAGGTGCACGCTGCCATGTAACCCAGAAGGCGCAGAAAGTCCCAGGCAGGGCGCAAGTGCCCAACCAGAAATGACTGGGCAAAGGAGGAGGAAACCTCTGCCCTGTCCGCCGGGAGCTGAGCTCTGGTTTGACAAGAGTTGAGCTCTGCCTCGATGAAGCCCATCACCTGAGAAGCACGAGTTCCGACTTGGCCTCGTTGATCAGGAGGCTGAGCTGGGAGCAGGTTAGGAGGGCCAGATCCCTGTCTCTCTCCACCTCCTGTAGGGAGGAACCTGCCAGGAGCCAATCGTCAAGGTAGGGGTACATTCTGACACCCTGACGCCGGAGGTGGGCTGCCACCACTGCAGTGCATTTGGTGAAGACCCGATGGGCTGATGACAGGCCGAACAGCCTGGCTTGGAACTCGTACAGGGTCCCTTCGACCCTGAAGCAGAGGAACTGCTGATGGAACGGATGAATTGGGACGTGAAGGAACGCGTCCTGCAGATCCAGTGAACAGAACCACGTTTCACTCCAAGGATGGTATGATCTGGGACAGAGTGACTATCCGAAAGGTGCGTAACCTGAGGTATTGATTCAGATCGCGGAGATCTAGAATGATGTATTCCGGCCAGCCCCCCCCCGTCCACTTGGGCACCAGGAGGAAGTACCTGGAGACAAAGCCTGGGTCTGCAGATGGATCCACCACGAGAGCTATTGCCTCCTTGAGGAGGAGTTGAGCAATGTCGTCTCGAAAAGCCAACTGGGTGCATGTGTAAATCCGTTCTTCCTGAGGGGTGCGGGCTCGGTTGGGAGGGCACTGCTCAAATTCTAGAGGCAGTCCCTGACCGACCACTTCGAGAACCCACCTGTCCATAGTGATAGCGGACCAGGCAGAAAAGAAGTGGCGGAGCCGGCCACCCATGGTAAGACCCAGAACTGGCATGACAGGAATGGGGTGGCAACCCCTAACCCGTCACTGAGCAGGCGTAGGGGAGGAGGAGGCTGCTCCAGGACCTGCGCCTCAGCCTCCTCTGTGGGCCTGTTGGGGTCCAGGCTTGGGCAGAGGGCACCAAGCTTAAGCCTGCTGCTGATGCTGCTGTCCTCCCTGGTAGGAGGACTGCTGAATTACAGGGGAAGAGTGCCGAAAGGGCTTCTTTTTCTTCTGCTGGTTCTTGCCCGAAGTGGCGTCCAAGGTGGCACTGGACTGCTCTATGCGCTGTAAGTGACCGGCCACTCCTGGACCAAACAAGTCAGTCCCAAGGAAAGGCACATCAGCCAACATGTGCTGAGTGTCTGCCAGGAAGTAGGAGAGCCTCAGCCAAGCCCTGTGGTGAGAGGCACCTGCGGCGGACATCAAGCGGGCATAAGAGTCCCCGAAGTCCAGGACCTTCTGGAGCTGCTATTTGGCAACAGCACGGCCCTGATCTCGGACCTGCTTAACCGTGGGTCTGCATGTCCGCGGGGAGATAAGGGAGGACTTCGTCCAATGACCCGAGAAGGGCATGAGAGAAGTGTGCCATGATGATGGACAAACTTGCCTGACGAAGGCCCAAGGAAGATGCCGCGTAGACCTTCCACCTCGAATGGTCCAAATACTTGGACTCCTTGTCGGGAGGTCAGTCAGTGTCGGCAGAACTGCCAGTACGCCTGAACACAGAGGCGGTCACCAGGCTCTCGGCCGAAGGGTGCTCTGTGAACCCTGCAAGGGACCCCATGGGCACCACATACTTGCGGGCCATGTGGGCAGATGGCGCTGGACACGAGGCAGGATGCTGCCACAGTTCAAGAGCAGGACCAACAATGGCATTGGCCACAGGAAAGGCCTCTGTTGGGGTATCCCATCTGTTGAGGATGTCCGTGAGAGGGTACTTCACCTTTTTCTGGATGGATTCCTGGGGCATCACTGTAGAATGAGAGAGGAAACAAAGGATCCCTTTGAAGTAGGAAGGACCTTCCTCCATCCCCGTGCCAACGGACGACTCATCATCCCCAGGATGAGAGTGGAGCCCGCTGACATCAGAGTCCGAAGAGTTGAGGTACAACAGCCTGCCGCCCAAATCACCCTCGAACGCCGAGGGCGGTCCGGGGAGACCATGACCGACAGACATCGGGGAAGCCTGGTATCTGGTCAGTCCTCTTTGGAAGGAGCCCCTCCCACAGACTGTTTAGGCAGTGGTTCCACCACTATCGGTGGAGAGACCGGTATAGGCCGAACCAGACGACGGGCCGGCCCCGCAGGTGGAAGAACCAAAGGCTTCTGTTCCGAGGGGGTCAGTTTCGGCCTAGGAGGCGAAAGTCAAGTAATGGCTGGGGTAGAAGTCGAAGTCGACTTGTGCCTGGACAAAATCAGCTGTTGCCACATGAGGTCCTCGTAGCACTGGAGTTTCCGTCTGAGTCTCTCCTCATCTGAGGAGGACGAGGATGACCGGTGGCACCGCCTCTTTTTGGAGCGCTTGTGGCTCTTCCTTGGCCATCTGGACAACGGGGTTCTAGATCTCGACCGAGATTGGATGGGCTGACTCGGGAGACACCGACGGGACCAGTGATACCTGGGGATCTGGAACTGGGTCCTTGATGGGGAGACCAGCAGGCTGGGTCTCCTTATCGGGGAAGACAAGGACCGGAGTCCTTTCCAAGAGTTGTCGACAGGGGCCGCGACAGCGGGTTGATTGGATCGAGAACAATCTTGACCTCATCGGCCACATCCTCGGTCGTCTGGCCAGATGGAAGATCTGTGAAGCCTGCGGCCGAGGAAGCGATCTCGACCGAGGTTGAGACCGCATGCTCATGGGACTGAGACATCTCTTGGTCACAAGAGAACCTTCGCCAAGACGAACTTGGTTCCTTATCTCTTTTACGAGATTGGGAGGAGTGCGAGCCCGTGGGCACATCTCCCTGGGTGGGGAGAGACTGGCATAACTCCTTGAAGGAACCTGTGAAAGTGGAGCCCAGGTTGAGTGGAACGAAAAAACTTTGATTGTCCGAAGCATGGGCGACTTCTTCTTCAAACGCTTTCATGTGTTCCAGCTGCTCGGAGGAACCCGCGGCTGTGGAAACCGCCCACCTAGCCTCCTTGGACTTCACCGGAGGATTCCTTTTTGCCGGTCTCCCCAACTTCAAACATGCCAAGCGGTCGTCCAGGACACTGGGATGGAAGGCCAAGCAATAGCTGCAGAACGAGGTGTCATGGTTGACAACTAGGCAGTAGATGCACGTGAGATGGGGATTGGTGCGCGACATCTTCTGGACGCAAAGACACCGGCAAAATCCTGGAGAAGATTTCTCCTCCATGATCGAGGATGCAAAAGTGTGATCGCTAACTCGGACGAGTTTTAATTTCGGTAAAACCGAAGTTTTGAAAGCCAGGGCCTACAAAATGTGATAACACGAGGGAGGCAACCTGCATCTTTCAGTGGAAAGGAAGATCTGGCGTCATGGGGCAGAGCCGAGGTATATACCACCTGGGTGGGTGGGAGGAGCCAGCTTGAAGACTTCTGGCAAGATTTAAAGGGGAACGGACATGCCAAACAGTGCGGATGAACAACATATCCACGATCCTAGAAAACAAGTTTTCAGAATCGGTCAGCATAAGCAAAAAAAAACAAGTATCACTTTAGATGGTAAAGTGATAGCGAAACTAGGGTGAGAAAGAAAAGAAAATTCTCGAAGAATGGCGGTCGACTGAAACAGCGGCATCCCCGTGGAGTCTGATGTGTGATGGTCCATGGCAGGAAAAGGACTGAGGAGGGTGTGGGTCCCCATGGCTATATAGGGAGGACAACGATGTAAAGACATCGCCGTAGGCTGCCCCTGGTAGACTGCTATCAAAAAATTTTCTGTGTGGTCCTAGTGCCTGGCAGCTATTGTTCCACAGGTGTGGCATGCTGCAAGAGATATCCTCGAAGAAGATCTTCAGGTTTTGCCCACGTAGGCCTAGAATTAGTTCCTTTATTATTTTGTCACCCTAATATTTTTAATTTTAGTGACCTTTTATCATTTTTATTTCTTCTTCTTTTACTTCAGTTCAGCATCTGTTGACAACTACTACCTTGCCATTTCAGCAGCGAGGTTGTCTTGCAACACACACTTCTTTGGGTGATTGTCAGCTACTGAGCACTCTCAAACCCAGGGGGACAGGCAGCCTTCCTGGTGTTGTAAATAGGTCCTGACCCCACTCACACTTAGCGCTGGACCCATGGGACCATTTGATCAAAACCCCTGCCCTCTGTACATGGGTACTGAGTCGCATTCAATCATTTTTTCTCAAGTTGCTACCTCTGCTGGGGAGCTGTCAGTGAAGTTCCTCCAGTGGGGCCTTCAGTCCTAAGACCAGTAAGTGAGCCTGTATGGAGAAAATTGATTCTTTGGAGATCACTTATTTCCTTATGGTCTGAAATGAAAAATGTAATCTGGAAGTGAGGCAAGAGATACTTCAGAGGACAGCAGAACTGAACATTTTGTTTTACATACCGTAGCACCTTTCAGACGGACAGCCAGACACACGCACATGCATGCCGCACACACACACACACACACTCTCTCTCTCAGATTTATTCACTTTAAAGGTTCCACTGGTGTTTCAGTGAACTTTACTAAACATACAGGTTATCTTAATATCACAGACTGAATTACAGGTTGTAGCTATCCATCAACCTGCCATGTTTAGAAGAGCATTTGTAACCCCCCTGCAAATGGGGGTTCCCAAAAGACTTCCAGGAGCTTGCTTGAATGCTCCAAGCCTGAATGGTGTTTGGCGTTTAAGCCATTTATCAGTGAGTGTTTTTAGAACCTCTGGTACTGTCTCTTTAAGAGCTGTCTGCTTGCAGACATAATTAGTTTGTATGGGGGACTGTGTGCTTCTCTGTTTGAGTACCACTCGAGCTGCTGCCAATTCACTCCATTTTGCAGTCACTAGGAGTGCAAAGGAAACCTATCTGAAAGATGTAACTGTTTGCCAGAAATCATTTACAGTAATAATGAAATTACAGTTTGTCTAACCTGCTTTCTTTGCAGTCAGAACTGTGTCTGTCTAGTTCCCCATTCTGGTTTTGAACTGCTGAACTGGACCAATCAGTGTGGGGTAAGCTAGCTCTAAAATGGTGCCTTGACGAATCAGAACTTGACTCATAATCTGAGCCAGCCACAAGAGGATTGTATGGGCAGTGACTCTGGGAGATGTAGTTTAGACTTCAGTGCCTTTTGGACCAACAGCAGCAGTCTATTGTGAGTGACAGCCAATCCAGTCAAGAACCAGGAGGAACTCAAAGGAAGTGCCGGTTTTGTCGGTTGGAGTTTCAGTTGAGCTTTGGCAGTGAAGAAGGAAAGGAGCCCTGCTTTTTCAGTGTGCAGTTTTAGTCAAAACGTGTGTAAGGCCCAGAGTTCCGGTCTGCAGCTTGTGTAACAGCTTGTTAGGACTGAATCCGTCCTGTGAAGAGAATCAAAGAATATCTGAAGAGTAGAAACCAGGCTCACCCTGTAGAAGACTGGAGGAATTGCTGAAAATTGCACTCGGTCTGTCAGGAACTGAATCTGCTGTGTGTTCTCCTGGGTATTGTGCAGTAATTACGTATCGGACAGATGCAGCCTGCCTGGTATAGTGCTTTCTTTTATATAATGTGTGAAGAGGTTTGTGTACCTCAAGTGAGCCCTGCTGACATTGAAGGACCCTATCTTATTTGGAGGTCGTGAGTACTAATTCAGGTCGCTCCCTGTTGAATTGCCACATTAAATCCAAATGGAATTACTGTACTGCTGACTGTTTAATTTTCCTTTCTCTGTGTGAAAGGGCCCCTACCAGCTGCCACGGTTTGGACTAGCCATTAGGGCTTGGGTACCCAGGGACAGTAACTGATAGGGATAGGCTGTGCACAGAGCCATAGGTAGATTATTAGAGTGATAAGCTAATTAACTTGATTTCCCCTGTCCTTGTTATATCCCCTAAATAAATCAGAGCTGCTTGTTTCAGCAAAGTTATACTGCCTGAGGTATTTGTCTATGTTAAAGTACTGTACTGTGATTGTTGCACTGTATCTCATTTCACAGGAGGTCCCAGTGCCGGAATCAGTCCTGGGGGTAAGTGTATACCGTGAAGGTAATTCTGATATATTGTGTGGGCCACTAGTGGGAAGAAAGGGGTTGCAGTGTCCCAGAGGGCTGTGACCAAGTTAGTTTAACTATTGCAAACCCTGACCTCTGGGTGGAGGCACCCGCCATTGGATCCAGGCCCCTCAACCTGTTAGTGGCAAATCAGGCAGGAGTAGTAGCCCCTGGGATAGCGCCATCTAGGGGTTACACATTTTTTTACTTGAATAATCTTTACACATCACACTTCAAATAATAGCTTAACTTACCTTTATAAAAAGGATTTCCAGCACTTGTATACTCATTCTGAAACAGAGAACATTGCTGGAGTTTAGGTTAAGATCTAATTTCAAAACTAAGAAAAGTAAACATTAATTGAATTTTGCTGACAGAGTAAGCCCATAGGGCCTCAGAGAGTTCCTTTTTCAGGAGCGACCCAGGATTAATTACATGAATTATAAAACAGGAATACAATATAATGATACACAAACAGTGGGTAGCACAACTTACAGCAGATTACTTGACATAGATAACTTACTGGTTAGCAACAGACATACATGTAGACTACAGTATGAATTCTCATCATTTTACATACAAGTAAAGTTAAAGCAGACAAGGACAAACTGCAGTGCTGTCAATACCAAGAAATTCCATATTTGGGACAAAGATTAATCAGTGATAACAGCTGCATTGATTTCTTTCTAAGAAATTGTTTTTTAAGCCATTCTTAAACCCCCCAAAGAAGAGAGTTCCTGTAGTGCATTTGGAAGGGAATTCCAGATAGTAGGGATGGCTTTTTCCAAAGATCTACTCCCAGCAGCAGTACTAGCTTTAGGGACCAGAAGAAACTTTATACACATAACCAAACGAGTGTGTTTTGTGAACTTTTTGTAATATCCGGATATCTTCGTAAGGTGCTCAGAGATGTGGCCAATCGGATATTACTATAAGAGGATGTCGTTATTCACCTACCTTGATCGAAGACAAACATTTTTGAGATGCAATGGGGGGGAAGGGGATATGTTTGGGAGGGGGGTGCTCAACTGAATGTGGGGGTTTGGGACAGTAGCTTGTGCCAGGGTGGCGGGAAGGGATTCTGATTTAGTGGGGGTGGGTGGGTATAGGTATTAGGACAGAGACGCTATAATAAAGAGTACTAAGAAACGAGTCAGAGGACTAGGAATGTACTAATTCAATGTTATTTAACTAATATTCAGTTTTTTTATTTATTTATTTCAATCTAGGATTACAATACCTTTGAGCCGAGGCTCTTTTACAAAGGTTCCACATCAGCGTGAGCAACAGTCATCATTTTTAGTTACAAACATAACGTCACTGACTTACAGACATGTAATAACCAGTACAAAGACTTGAGCTATAAGCAAGACAAGGGGGGGTCGATGGGGAGAAGTGAGGGTAGGAGATCGAGGGGGTTAGGAGGTGTAAGGGGGAGTACGGGAGGTGGGTGGGGGCAGGGGCAGGAGGAGATACGGAAGGGAGGTGGGCAGGGTGGGAGACAGTGCAGCCAGGGGCCTTGTCGAGGAATATGCCAGGTAAGGTGTTAGGTGCAAAGACTGATTGTAAGTGCTGGGTGCTGGGGCATGTGCAGCTGGAACGGTGGAAATGTTAAGATGGGCAATCGCAGGATACAAGCAATGAGAGGCACAGCTTGGACTTGAAAAGGCCGAGTGTTGGAGCGGTCACTATGTCGCTGCCAAGAGAGTTGAGCGAGTTGGATGCCCGATAGGCAAATGATCTTTGTCCTTGGGTTGTGCGACATCATGGGATATGCAGTAGATGGGAATTGGATCTCCTTGTAGTGACAGTCCTATGTCTAGGCTTAAGGAGGGCACAGACACCAGGTGGGGCAAGTCTCATGGTTTTCTTGGCCGTGATGCAGGTTTGGTATTTTATGCATTTGTCCAGTTGAAGCCATCCAGATTGGGAATAAAGGTCACATGTGTGGGTATGGTGATGTGAGCCAGTGATGAGACGACAGGCCTTATTCAGGGAGGTCGCGATACGTTTGAGAGCAGTGGTAGTTGCAGACCCATATATGATAAGACCATAGTCTATGATGCTGACAATGGAGCTTTGAACTGACCACTGACAGTGCTTCTAGGGGTTAGGTGTTTTCCTGTGCGGAATAATATGCCTAACCTCGGATTGGCAGACTTTGCCACATTGCTAATATGGACAGCGATGAGAGGTGGGGATCAAGGTGATGCCAAGGTACTTTAACGATTGTGTTTGCTCTAGGATGGCTCCTTGTTCGTTGCAATGGAGAGGTGGAGTTGTTTGTTTTTGTTGTGGGGGCTGCAAAAGACCATAGACTTGTTTTTTTTCTGATTGAGAAGCAGTTTATGATTTAGGAACCAGGATTCGATGGAGGAGAAGGCCCACTGAAGTTTATTTTGTAATTGGTTTGGATCAGGGTCTGAGATGAGGATCACAGCATCGTCGGCGTAGAGAATTATTTGTTCTGGGCAGCTGTCCGGTAGTGAGTTTAAGAATAGGCTGAAGAGGAGGGGTCCCAGAATGGAGCCCTGGGGGACTCCTGAGCAGACCGGTCTAGGGTCCGAGAGTGTATCAGCAATTCTTACTGTTTGAGACCGTTCTTCAAGGTAGCTCTTAAACCAGTCAATGGTGTCGGTTGACAGCCCAGTATTCTGAAGCGGACAAGTAGGAGGTGGTGATTGCGTGTCGAAGGCTTTAGTTAAGTCAATGTAGATTGAGCCTAGCAGTTCACCGGAATCAAGTGCGTTGTGGATTGCGCCGGTGAATTCAAGTAGGGCTGTGGAGGTGCTGTGACCTTTGCGGAACCCGTGTTGTTGCTTGCACAGGATGTTGTACGTATCCAGGTATTCTGTGAGCTGGTCCGAGACGATGCATTCTAGTGCCTTGGAGAGTGGGGGTAGTAGGGAGATAGGGCTGTAGTTATTGTGGGCAGTTTTGTCACCACTTTTATGGACTGGGGTGACAGTGGCAGATTTCCATCTGTCCAGGAACTGGCTAAGGCTGAGGGAGAGGTTGAAAATTCTGGTCAGAGGACTAAGCACTTCATCAAGTGTGAGAGACAGGATTTTAAGATTGAGGGAATCATTACTGAATCTTGATTTACCAAGGGCTATGAAACATAGAAACATAGAATTTGACGGCAGATAAGGACCGCTTGGCCCACCCAGTCTGCCCATTTCCCTACCTACTGGATAAGCTGCAGATCCTAGTTAACCAGCAGCCTACTTCTTCCTACCCCCAACCCCTAGAATTGCCTTATGACTGTCCCATGCATGCTTGAATTCCACCACTGATTTTGACTTCACAACCTCCTCCAGAAGGCCGTTCCATGCATCCACAACCCTCTCTGTGAAAAAATACTTCCTTAAATTACCTCTGAGCCCCATCTTCAAATTGTGCCTCTTGTTCTTGCACCCTTTTTTTGAAAGATGCTACCCTTGGACTTTCAGTGATTCCCTTGAGGTACTTGAATGTTTCTATCATGTCCCCCTCTCCCTCCTTTCCTCGAGGCTATACATATTAAGCTCCTTTCATCTCTCTCTTCATATGTCTTCCGCAGATCCTGCACCATTTTAGTTGCCCTCCTCTGGACAGCTTCCATCCTGTCTATGTCTTTATGGAGATTGGGTCTCCAGAACTGCACACAGTACTCCAGATGAGGTCTCACCAGCTGTCTGTACAGAGGATAATACCTTCCTGTTTTCTACTGGTGATGCCTCCTATGCATCACAGTATCCCCCAGCCTCCTTGCTGCCCTCTCACATTGCTTGCCCACCTTTAGGTCATCTGATATGACTACCCCAAGGTCCCTTTCCATTTTGTTGTTGTTAGTATCTCACCCCCACTGTGTACTCTTCCCTGGGTTTTGTTTCCCAGGTGCATTACCTTGCACTTCTTAGCATTGAATCTAAGCTGCCATACATTTGACCATTCCTCTAACCTTGCCAAGTCCCTTCTCATTCTTTCCCCCACCCTGTGCATCAACTCTGTTGCAGATCTTAGTGTCATCTGCAAAGAGACATACTTTTCCTTCCAGTCCTTCTGCAATGTCGCTTATAAAGACATTGAAGAGGACTGGTCCTAATACTGAACCCTGCGGTACCCCACTAGTAACCCTCCTTTCTTCTGAGTGGACTCCATTTACTATTACTCTCTGTGTCCTATTCTCCAGCCAATTCTTTACCCAGGCTGTCATCTTGGGACCCACTCCCAGGCTGGCTAACTTGTATATTAATCTTTTGTGTGGGACTGTGTCAAATGCCTTGCTAAAGTCTAGGTAGGCCATGTCCACAGCCCCTCCCTGATCTACTACTTTGGTTACCCAGTCAAAGAAGTCTATCAGATTGATCTGGCATGACCTTCCCGCTGTGAATCCATGCTGCCTAGGGTCCTGTGCCCCTCTGGCCCTATGGTAACGTATTTGTGTACTTGGTGAGCCTTGACTGCTTTGAAGTAGAAGCAGGGGGAGCTGGTGGGAGTAGTGTTCATTCCAGACAGGGGAGCTACACCATCTTTGAAGTAGTCCTGAGGTAGGACATCGCTGAGGTCAGTAAAGGCTTTGTTAAAGGTATCCGCAATGGTTTTTGGGTTGAGGGTTGTGGTTCCGTTGATGTTGAGTATTGATGGGGGTTTGGGTGGATTCCCAGTGAGTTCCTTTATGTTGTTCCAGAATTCCTGACCATTGCCCCAGGAGTTTGAGAGGGCATGCTTATAGTAGGCGGACTTCATTTGCCGGATGGTTTTGGTGCAGTCATTGCGGGCATGTTTGTAGTTTTGGATGTCGTTTTGCTTTCCAGAGTTTCTGGCCAGCTCCCATAGGTGGTCTCTTGTTTTTAGCATCTTGAGGAGGTCACCTGTGAGCCAAGGGTTACTCAGTGATTTGACTTTGCGTTTCTTAATAGGAGCATACGTGTCACAGGTCACAGTGAAGATGTTTATGAAGAGGTCAAGGGCAGTGTTTACGTTGGTTGCATTGAAGATAGCGGACCAGTCTTGGTGGAGGAGGTGGGATTTGAGTCGAGGAAGGTGACCACTGGGTAGAACCCTGCTGGTGATTGTTTCACTAAAGCATGTGCTCTCAGGAGCTGAGAGGAGAAGGGAGGCAGAGGCTTATGGGGTTGCTTGGGCATGGGGTTTACAGTTGCAGGTTAGGGGAAAAGGTTAGGGTTTAGGATAGTCTGATTTTACAATAACATCCAACATTCAGTGGCATCTGAGGCTAGGACTGGACGTCGGATTCGGATATGGATTATTTTAATATCTGACTATCCTAACTCAGATCGGATTTTAAAGATTCCAAACAACCCCACTTTACAGACTGTCAAATGCCAACTGAGATGGAATTTTAGTACCTGGAAGTCTTGGCTAGCATACAAACAGCTAAGATCTGGAACAGAAATGCTCACTGTCCTCTTGAGACTTCAAACAGAGGCAGCTTATGCCCAAAACATGGCTATGTACATTAAAATAAGGACAGATCAGAACATGTCTCGTAGAGAAGCATCTGCAGGCACTGATCTAAACCAGTTGCTTTATTCAGCATCCATCAAAACTGAAGACTTCTGGACTGATTTACAGAATGGATAAATGATTAGCTATACTTGAGCTTTAGAGTGGACTGTACTGAATTAAGTGATTTACTATAGGACTTGGAGGAGGGCAGTGGCCAAGGCCAACAGGATGCTGGGATGCATCGCTAGGGGGATCACCTCTAGAAGGAGGGAAGTGATACTCCCTCTGTATAACTGCTTGATGAGGCCGCACCTAGAGTACTGTGTGCAGTTTTGGAGGCCACACTTAAAGAGGGACATTGAACTCCTGGAGAGGGTCCAGAGGAAGGCAACCAAAATGATCTGGGGCTTGGGGGACAGGACCTATGGGAGAGGCTCGAGGAGCTAAATATGTACACATTGGAAAGAGAAGGACCGGGGACATGATAGAGGTCTTCAGGTACATGAAGTGGGTAATAGGGAGGAGCAGTCAGGGTGCTCCGAAGGAAGGGGGGGCAACTAGAGGGCATGGGTGGAAGCTGGGGGGGGTTCAAGGGAGAAAGGGGGGTGCTACTTCACTGAGAGGGTGGTGGAACCATGGAATGTGCTGCCCAGGGGGCTGGTGGAGGCAGAGATGGTGGAGGGGTTCAAGAGTGGGCGGGGCAGGTACAGGGGAAAGGTTCTGGAAGCAAAGTCCAGTGCAGCGAGAATATCAGGGACTGGGAAGGGAGAAGCCAGAGAGGGCGAGGGGGGCACCAAGGTCAGCTCCCAGGGTGGGGGCTGACCAAACGAGCAGACATGAAAGACCATTAGGCCTATTCTCCTGGCATTTTAGTATGTTAGTACTATAGTTCCCTTTAGCAATGACAGCCTTTAAACGGCCTCATTTATGTACCTACTGTAGCCCTGAGGTGTGTACTGCCTTAGAACTTCAAGGTAAGAGTTCACCAGATAGTATAAGGCACAAAAGTGGGGACTGATTCTCAGAAAGGAAAGAGGATCCAGGAAGCAGTGCCTCCTTGCTCGCCCATGCCTAACTACTGCGAATAAGCCATCCATGTGAGCCAGTTACTCTATGCTGGCTTTGCCAGATCCTAAGCCAATCCTCCGAGGAGAGTTCAGTCATCAAGCCCACCTCCCATGAGACCTGGGTTCCCTCCATCACAGGTGTTGGGCAATGTGTTATTGCTTTACATATGCGAGATATCAAGTGTCGAGAGAATCTCTCCCTGGATCTGGGTAATCAGTGTAAAGATTGGGGGTACTGATACTGAAGTTGCATCTAACCCCAAGGTAGCAGAGACATAATGATGGAGTTGTAAATACCTATAAAAGTCCCTCTGAGGGAGGGCAAATTCAGTTTGTAATTGTGCGAATGACTTGAATATGCCATTTAGATAGAACGGATGTGTATATATTAGGCCTTTTTTATGCCACCCACGAAACCCAAAATCTAACCTAGCCGAGACGAACAAATGGTCAAGCCCTGGGATCCCAATCCACTTAGCCCCTGAATGTTTTCTGGATCTAAGAACCCTGCCCAAAAGCAAAAAAGTGATCTGGTAAATAAAGATGTTATCTCAGAGGTCTTGCAGGTCTGAAGGACTATAGTGTTATCTAGTGGGACTGTGGAAAGATTTCTTTCCACTTGCACCCATTGAGGGGTTGGGACGTAAATATTAAGCCAATGAGAGATCACTGTGGCAAGAGCATACTTATACATGTTACGGAAGGCTAATCTTCCCCTATCCTTAGGGAGTTGTAATTTTTTTTAAAAGCTACCCATGGCCTATCCCCCCTGCCAGAGGTACAAAAAGATGATTTTATTCCAGCTAAGTATTTCCTGTCTGGATGGGGGGTATGGAATGCTATGCAATAAATATTATATATGTGGTAGGATATTCATTTGTATTGATTGCACCCTGTTCAGTAGGGATTTTGGGAGGTGCTTCCATCTTTGAAGATCAGTTTTGACTTGTGAAAATGAGCCATAGTTTTGGGAGAATATTTCAGTGTGGTCTGATGTGAGATCTACATTCAGATAACTGATACAGGGTTTATCCCATTTGTAGGGATACCGCTACATACAGTATCACAGGCGGAGAGGGGTTTATGGACCATCAGGACCTCTGTTTTACTCTGGTTGATTTTATATCCTGTGATATGCTCAATTTGTTGTAACCGCTTGCCCAGGTCTACTAATGATGTCGTAGGATTTGTAATATATAGAAAGAGGTGATCAGCATAGTAAGCAAGTTTATGCTGGGTGCCCTCTATAGAATACCCCTAAATTTGATTAGCCTGGCGCAGATATTGGGCAATAGGCTCTGTGTATAAAGCAAATAGGTACAGGGAAAGGAGGTAGCCCTGCCGGGTGCCACGGGCCAGAGAGAAGTGCATCGAGTGTGATCCATTAATCTTGACCGCGGCCTCAGGATTGGTATAAATTCCTTTAACCCTTAGGCTGCCGCCATCAAGATATCTTGTCCTAAAAACCTATGCATTCTAAATCTTCTGGCAGCCTAAGGGTTAATATTATCTATAAATTTTGAGGGGAAGCCAAATTTTACCAAGGCTGCCTACAAAAAAAAAAAAAAAACACCAAACACAATCAAATGCCTTTTGGGCATCTAAACTTAATACTCCTACACTTATAACAGACACTGTTATAGCGGATAATCGGTTATAATGGACAACTGATTTCCCAAACCAAATATATCAAATCCAATGCATTTTCCTCTGGTTATAATGCACAGAAACTCTGCTTATAATGGACACTTTGAAGTTTTTATAGGTATTTGTAGTGCATTTTGGGCTGAGGTGCAGAGCTGGTTAGGAGATTTGGCAAATGTAGAATTTAGATGAAGGAAAGTACAGTTACGTAAGAACTTACCGTAACAGTAGATCTTCGAGAGAGGCTCTTGCAGTAGGTAATTACATATAGGACTGATGTCAGCAGGTGGCAGGACCCCATGGAAAAATTTCTAGCTAGCAGTCCCTGGCGAGGGACCGCCCCCACATCAGGTGACCGGCGTCGGGAGACATCAGTATAAAGGGGCGGTCCCTGACACCCGCCTTCCAGTTCTTTCCCGCCACAGGCCAGAAGAGGCCAGACGAGAGAGGAGCGGATATTTCCCTCACTGGAAAAGGAGCCGAAAAAGTTTAGGGGGATGGAGGGTGGGAAAGTATTACCTACTGCAAGAGCCTCTCTCGAAGATCTACTGTTATGGGTAAGTTCTTACGTAACTGTACTATCTTACTTCGAGAGGGCTCTTGCAGTAGGTAATTACATATAGGACTGAATCCCAAGCAGTCTGGAACAAGGAGAAGCACCGGGGGGAGGAAATCTACTCCAAGTAGAAGCTCTAGCTGTGCAAGCTTTAAGACAGGAGGCCTTGCAGGACAGCCAGCCCGAAGCCTGCTCTATGGCAAGAGGCAATATCCAAACTGTAGTGTTTTGTAAAGATATAGACGGAGGTCCAGGTGGCGGCAGCACAGATATCTGCCACTGACACATTCTTGAAACAAGCCGCTGAGGCAGCTGCTACTCTTACTTGACCCGGCAGGGTCTTGTTGTACTTGTCATAACAGAAAGTGATGCAATGAGCCAACCATTTAGATAGGCATTGCTTAGAAACAGCATTGCCTTCTCTTTTATGAGCAAAAGAGACGAAGAATTGATCAGTCTTTCTGAGATCCTTCGTCCTGTTGGTGTAGTATCTCAGAATCCGGTGAATGTCCATAGTATGGAGTAAATACTCCCCCTGATTAGAGTACTGCGTAAAAAAGGTGGGTAACTCTGTGGACTGGTTTAGAGTGGACTCTGCTACTACCTTAGGGAGAAACTTAGGGTTAGTGCGCAGAGCAACACATTCCTTGTGAAAAATCAAGTATGGAATTTTACACATCAGGGCCTGGAGCGCGGAAATTCTCCGAGCGGAAGTAATGGCCACCAGGAAGAGAGTCTTCCATGAAAGGAACTTCAAGTCTGCTGAAGCTGCCGGTTCAAAAGGAGGCAAAGTAAGTTTCTTGAGAACAAAGTTCAAGTCCCAAGGGGGAGCAGGAGTACGTATGGGAGGTCTCAGATGGAGGACCCCTTTGAGAAAGGTCTTAGAGACCTCCAGTTGAGCAAATGTCTTGTCTGCAAAGGGGACATGATAGGCCGAGATGGCCGCCACGTGGACTTTCAGAGTAGAATGACTGAGACCCAGGTCAAAAAGATGGCGCAAGTACTCCAGCAGAAGCCCCGCTGAACAGGAAAAGGGTTCCACGTGCTTAGAAGCAGCCCAGATAGTGAACCTTTTCCACTTCATGGCGTAGGCAGATCTAGTGGAGGGTTTTCTAGTCTCCACCAAAATCTCCATCACTTGGGGAGAAACCCCAAAACGGGATTGAGCTAAGTCTGCAGGAGCCATGCATGCAGCTGAAGACATTTGAGGCCTGGATGGACCAGGGTCCCCTGATCCTGGGTCAGCAAACCTTGTGATAGAGGAAGAGGAGGATCCTCTGAGAATTGTTGTAGAAGAGAGAACCAAACTTCCCTGAGCCAGAAAGGAGCATTCAGAATCATTTGTGCTCCTTCTGAGGCTAGTTTCTGTAAGACTCATGGGATAAGTGGAACTGGGGGAAAGGCATAGACGAATCTGTCCTTCCAGTCTAGAGACAGAGCATCTCTCCAGAAAGCACCTCGCTCTGGAACGAGAGAGCAGAAGACGGGAAGCTTTGCGTTTAGAGGGAATGCGAACAGGTCGACCTGTGGTGTTCCCCAAAGTCGGAAGATACTGTCTAGGACCCCTTGGTCCAGTTCCCACTCATGAGTCAGAGTAGACGGGCGACTTAGCTTGTCTGCTAAGGTGTTGTCGACTCCCGGAACATGAACTGCTGTGAGGTGAAGGTCGTGTTGTGTTGCCCAATCCCAAACCCTCATTGCTTCCCTGCAAAGAGGGTAGGACCGAGTCCCCCCTTGTTTGTTGATGTACCAAACCACGCACATGTTGTCCGTCTGAACAGCTAGGTGGCCAGGAAGGATGTATGGGTGAAGGGCTTGGAGAGTGTACAACACTGCCCGAAGCTCGAGCACATTGATGTGGAGTGTCTGTTCGAGCTTGGACCAAGAGCCCTGGGTCCGATGGGGACCTAGATGGGCTCCCCAACCTTCGCCCGAGGCGTCTGTGGTTAGAGTCTGGAAGGGGGGGGAGGACGAAAGAAAGGAACTCCCCGAAACAGGTTCTCTCGAACCACCCACCAATGCAAGTCTTGGAGCATCGGTGAGGAGGATAGAACTGGGTGATCTAAGTCATCCACTAACTGATCCCACTGGGAGCGGAGAGTCCACTAAGAAACTCTCATGTGAAGCCGAGCGCGAGGAACTGTCGGGATAGCAGCCACCATGAGCCCGAGAAGGCGAAGGACCGACCTTGCAGTGACCCACCTGCAGCCGGACAACAGACTTATTTGAGTCTGGAGGGTGGACGCCCAGTCCGGTGGCAGGAAGGCCCTACCGATGATCGTGTCTAGAATCACCCTGATAAACTGTAGTCTCTGAGATGGGATCAAGTGAGACTTGGAATGGTTGATGGTAATACCCAGGCAGGCAAAAATCTGCTGGGTAAGGGAGAGGCAGCGCAGGAGTTCCTCCCTGGACGAGGCCGCCAGGAGCCAATCATCCAGGTACGGGAAAACCTGCACCCCCGGGTACACAGGTAGGCCGCCACCATCACTAGGCATTTGGTAAATACTCGGGGCGCCGAGGATAGGCCAAACGGAAGTGCCTTGAACTGGTAGTGGTCCCCCTGGAAAGCAAAACGAAGATATTTGCGATAAGACGGGCGAATGGAAATGTGCAGGTAAGCATCCTGCATATCCAGGGCACACAGCCATTGACCCAACCGGAGGAGGGGCAGAAGGCTCTGCAATGAGAGCATTCTGAACCTTTTGTATTCCACAAAAAGATTCAGGGAACTGAGATCAAGAATAGGTCTGCGATCTCCTGTCTTCTTTGGGACCAGGAAGAAATGGGAATAGTAACCCGTCCCTTGAAGATGAAGGGGGACAGGTTCTATTGCTTCTTTCAGTAGAAGAGCAGAAATCTCCTCCTGGACCAAGAGAAGATGTTCCGTGAATATGATGACTTTGGGGGGGCGAGGTGGTTTCTGTAGAAACTCTATCGAGTGTCCTGCGATCAGCTGGAGCACCCAAGAATCTGATGTTATCCTCTCCCATCCCAGAAGGTGGAGGGAAAACCTCCCTCCTACCGGTTCCTCCGGGGAGTCCGGAGGCTGTGGGAGGAGAGGAGCTGTTGTGTGGCAGAAGCGCTGGACGCCTCGCTGTTTTTGGGCAGGGGCTTAGCAGCTGTGGGGACCCGACATTTTGTGGCCCGCCTTCCCTGGGGTTTCGCCTTGGGCCGATTCCGTCTGCGAAAGGGATGGCGCTGCAGCTGGTGGGGGCGGTACATGGAGTCAACGGACTTCAGTGCCATCCCCTTCTCCTGCAAATCGGTGATGATGTCCTTGACATTGCCACTGAAAAGCACCGATCCCCGGAATGGCGGTTCCTGGATAGCGGACTGCACTTCCGGGACCAACCCTGACACACGGAGCCAAGCATGACGACGTAGGCCTATGGCAAAAGCTGAGCTCCGTCCAGCAGTGTCCACTGCATCGTAGGTCACACGAAGCATGTGTTGACTGGCCGAATGTGCAGAGCGGACAAGATCAGCCAACTCCTACTTGACCTGAGAGTCCAGTTTGGTTTCCACCTGAGTAAGAATGGTCTTCTGGTAGTCCCCCATATGACCGACATAATTCTGGGCTGTAATCCCCAGCGTGGATAAAGCAAAGATCTTCTTTCCATACTGGTCCAGTAGGCGGGATTCTTTGTCAGGTGGCGACGAGCTAAGATGTTTTGGATTAGCCGACCGGCCATGAGCGGCGCTAATCACGACCAAGTCAGCACGAGGGTGAGAATCTAAAAAATCAGCACCCTCGGGAGCCTGGTATAGCCTATTCAACTTCCGCAGAAGTGGGGCTAGAGCCGACGGCTGTTTCCAGATGGTGGTAACAAGGTCGGCGTGAGGCTCTATCCAGGGTGGCACCAAAGTAGGAGCTGTTACAGGCAGATCCAGATGCTTGGCAAGTTTCAACTGCTGAGGGTCTGGTTCCAAAGAGTGCCACTGATGAACCTCCTGGATTTTTCGTAGCAACTCCGTAAAAGAAGGATCTTCCGGAGGAGACTTCGGAGGAGTCCTTGGCCTGGGCTTCGACGGAGAGCGTGGCTCATCGTCCCTTTCGGAGCAACCATCGGAGGAATCCAAGGAGTCCGAGGGTGAAGAGGAAGAGGAAAAAAACTCCCTTTCCCGACCCGCGGGAGGAATGGACCCCTTGGGAAGCACCCGAGGAAGCATATCCTGCCCCTCTCTGGACCCAGATGGGAGAGCCCTGGAGCCCAGATGTGGTGAGGGAATGTGCCGCCGTGGACGTACGGGAACCTGAGACGGCACCGTTGTCGGTAGGTGACTCGCCTCAGCCCACCAGGAGGCCAGAGTCTCCTGCAAACCCACCGGTGGCTGTGGGGGCGGTGGAAGATGAGGAGGATGGGGATAAGGATATGGGTTGTACCCATATGGAGAGTATCCAAAACCCGGCGTCGGGTATTGTGGCATCGGGTACTGTGGCGTCGAAAAGACTGGCGTCGGGTACTGTGGCGCTGGATACTGTGGTCCCGGATACGCCGGCGTCGGATAGGACGGAGGGTATCCAGGAGCTGGAGGAGCTGCCGGAGCAGACGGCCCCGCCGGCAGCCTCGTGGGCAGATCCAGGTTGGAGGGCCGGAAGGGCCCGGCGGCGGGGCGACATCCGGAAGTGGGATGTCGGCCGGAGTTGGTAAAACTGGCGTCGGAGGTGCCGGCGTCCGGAGAGCGACGTCAGATCTGGCGCACCTATAGGAGGACGGTCCGACGGAGAAGGAACCCCAGCGTCACCTGGGGATAGAGGGGAAAAATCCCCGGGGTCGGGCTGGGGGGACTTTGGTTCCCAGATGGCAGCGAAGGCTGCGGAGTACCGGGGACGATGGACGTGGGTAGGTCCGTGATCGGGTCTTTCGACGACCGGATGTCAGACGAATCGACATGCAGTTTTACAGCGAGCTCTCGGCAGGCGCTGGAGAAGCCAGCGTCCAACTTATGGGAGCCTTCACCAGAGGCAGACCGAGAGGAAGGATTGGCCTGGTCCGGCGGGAGAGGAGCCACATGCCAGCCCAAAGGGTCGTGCGCCTTACCGGCTTTCTCCGCGCGGACGTCGGAGGAGCAGACGTCCGGCTTACCGGAGTCGCCCATGCCAGTAGGGCGCAGCTATGGCCAAACCAGGGCGGAGGCCCCAACTGCCCAGAGGCGCCCGAAGGCCAGAGTGCAGCCAGACAGGTGGGCTGACGACTCAAAACCTCCGAGGCCGTCAAGAAGAGCGGTCCCCAGGAGGGATGTTACCGAGTCCCGCGTCGACTCCCGAGGGAGACGCGATGGAGGAGCCCTTGTCCCGGTGCCTCTACTTGTCTTTCTTCTTCCGATGACCTTCAGGGGAAGTGGATGCCTGCTTCAGTTTTCTGAGCTCCTTCTCCATCGAACTCATCTTTTGCTTCAAGATGTGGGCTTCCAGGGATGGCTGCCATCTTTTCCGGGTAGCCGCATTGAAGCTGAGGCAGTGCTGGCACTTCTCAACCGGGTGGTTGGGGCCTAGGCAGAACAGGCACAGGGAGTGGCCGTCCTTGTGCGGTAGTTGGGCGCCGCACGAATCGCACTTATTCTTGTGCTCGGAGGGTGTAGGGGACGACATACACCAATGATTGTACCGACGCTGGTTGAAAAAGTAATTATTTTCGGTATAAAAATGACGAAGATAGGGCTGATGAAGCACAAACACCGACATACACCGATGATGACCTGACGAATGTCGAAAAAAAAAATCAGAATTATTTGGTAAAAACCGACAAAGGGAGGCTGACGAAGCAACAAACTTTTCCACTAGGCGCTGCACGAGCTAACGGCGGAAAATAACTGGAAGGCGGACGTCAGGGACCGCCCCTTTATACCGACGTCTCCCGACACCGGTCACTTGACGTGGGGGCGGTCCTTCCGCAGGGACAGCTAGCTAGAAATTTTTCTGTGGGGTCCTGCCACCTGCCGACGTCAGTCCTATATGTAAGTACCTACTGCAAGAGCCCTCTCGAAGTAAGATCTAAGATTCCAAGTATAGTTGTATCTAATATTCTATGACCAGTACCTTGAGTTAAATAACCAACAAATAAACTATCTGTAAGCTGTTTGCCAACTGGCAACAAACAAAACCCCAAGTTTTGAGGCCAACAGGGCCAAACAATGGGGTCCCGAAAGCAGAGGAGATTTAACTCCTCTTCCCCTATGGAGTGGTGCACGAAAAAGACTTCCATGATTAGAAGTATGGCCTAAAACCAATCTGACCAAGGCAGGGGAAAAAACCCTCTTTGGGAGGCTTACATTCCCCCAATGGGGAGTAACTCCCTTGGGACTAAGATTTCCCAGAAATCCTGGTCGGGGACATGGGAGAGTGTGGACTAAAGTAATACAAACCAAAAAAGGGAAAGGGGACATATGGGGAATTTGGGAAGGGAAAAAGAGCATCCTCTCCATGGTCCCTGTGGTCCCTTCCCACCCCTAGCTGCTCCTGTGTCTGTTAATTAAGGGGAGCAAATATAGTGGAAAAAGGGAGAAAAGAGCGGGGGAGGAGAAAACAATCCTTGTTAATACAGGGAGAAATTAACTATAGTAATGCCTAACCTCCTTGCCCCAAAGTTCCTATCACTCCGAACTCCAGAAATAATGGTTGGAGTCTGTAAAATAGTAGTTCTGTCATGAATCTTGAGTATCTCAGGTATCCAACTGCCTGTACGGGAGAGACTCCAAGAGTCCCAATAGTCCAAGTTATCCATAGTTCCATAAAGACTAAATGCAGTGTTTCATTCAAAAGGGTTAGTACATGCCCCATTGCTTCCTGAAACGTGTTATTACTCTCCGTCATCTCCCCTCAATCCCCCTAGTGGAGATGGAGGAAGGCATACAGGTCCAGCTAACTCCCACTGTTGCAACGCAATCCAAGTAAGATGAGATCCTGGTCCCCCCCCCCACCCGCAGGAGCAGGGAGAAACTTGCCAAGGGGAGAATAAAACTTAAGACATCCCCTCCAGGACGTAGGCCGTCCCGACCCGACCCAGCCTGAACCCCACCATGGACCCCACCAGAGGGGGAGGGAGACCCCCATCATCCAGCCGGCCAAGCCCCCAGCTCCCCCTCTCAATTATAATGTAAATTGAGCATGTCTGTCCGGTCTTCCAGGTCTACTGAGTGTGGCAGGGCAGGCTGCGCAGGGCCTAAATCCATGACCCAGGTCAACCAAGCAGTTGGCTCGCCAATCCTTAAGTCCTATGTAGCGGAAGTCCGGCGACTCAAGGTCCATGGGGAACACGGCAAACTGTGTGTCTTGTCACCCACCACTGCCTTGGGCCGCCTGAGTGTCAAGAGAGGTGGAGAGCCAAGTTCCAAAGAAATACAGGTCACAAGTTTCTCAATCCCTATTTAGCGGGATGTGGGGCTCACTGGTCATACACACTGAGGCCTGACTTACCAGACCTCCCATGTGCCTCCATCAGGAGTTCCCCAGTAACAGCTCTGTGCAGTCTGTGGGCAAAGAGGGGGACCAGCATACCCCTATTTAATGAGGAATCTATGTACTCCGGGAGCCCCCTCCCACCCACAAGCCCCAGCAGTTCCACTTTTCAGTGTGCCTTAGTGAACCCGGGATAGGTGGACCGGTCCGTGCCGGCCAGCCCCTACCATATCTCAACTATTAATGTTACGTCTGTGCGTGAAGGGAGGGGACACAATGCTCAATAAAGAGGGGAGCCCAGCCGGCCAACAGCAGCGGAAGGCCCCCTCCATCCCCGACAGAAGACCCGAGCGGCGGCCACAGAGGCCGTGGGCTGCATCAGGGCCCCTCCCCCCACCAAAAAGCCCTAGAAGAGAGGCCGGAGCTCCCAATGGAAACTCTCATCCCTCAGGTTACTCACATATCAGGAACAGTCCAAATAAAATGAAAGGCTCAGGTGTCCTGGTTTGCAAACTGATATAGCAGTCTCTTTATTGCTTCCAGGGTAGCTTGCTGAGATTGTGGGTCGACATTCTATCCAAACCCAACTAGCCAGGTTCCGTTGTGGTAGTCCTACATGGGAAGGGATGGCAAAGTCATCTTTCTTCAAGTCTTCCAAGGCTGCTGAAGCTGTTTCCCTATATGTGTTGGCCTGTGGAAAATTGGACTACTAGTTTAGCTGGGTATGGAGTACGAAACCTGAGGTTGCTTTGTCGCAGAATGGAGAACAAGGGAATAAACTCTCGTTGACGCTGCACAGTAGCTGGGGCATAGTCGTTGTTGATAAAAATCATGTTCTCTCCGTAACAAACCTTGCCCTAGGACCAAGCTTTTTTTCAACAGCAGTTCCTCTGTTTGATAGCACAGAAATTGGATAATTATCGATCTGGGCTGTGCATTTGGGTTAGTGGGTTTTGGGCCGAGTGCCTGATGAACATGCTCAATGTCTAATTGAAAATCAGGATCCAAGGACATTGACGTATGTAGGAGGGTTTAGATGAATTCCTGAATATTAGAACCCTCACTGTTTCAGTAACAGCACAAATCCTAAGGTTTCGACGCCTGTGTCTATTTTTAGAATCCTCCTGATGCTCTGCGGTGAGTTGGCATATGTTGATAATCTGTGCCAGGGTTGAATCTACTCATTTGGAGTGCGCAGTCTGGCCCTCCGAAGCCTCCTCCAAAAGAGCAAGTTCATGCTGTAAATTCATCAGATCTCTACGGAGTGCAGCCAGAGTTTCTTTAAACGAGAAAAACTCTGCTTTGAATTCTTGTAGTTTGGACAGTATTAGATCTAACTTATTGTTCATATTTTTGGAACTATTGGCCTGAGCTTTCCAAGATTTTTGAGCTGAAGCACGGGCGGACTGATGTGAGCATTCCGAAGTCTCTGAGTCTGAAAGCTCTCAATTCGACACCTCTTCCTCTTGAAGGAGAACAGTGAATCTGTTTGATGCCCCCTTACTTTTAAATTTAGCCATGTCTGTTATTCTTTGGACATAAAAAAAGGAAAATTGCTGTAGATTTTATAGCTAGTTTTCTGTTTCTGGCTGGATTGGGGAGCTCGTCTCTCAAGCGGCCATTCAAGGAGAGGGCTGCACTGGAAGTCAGGTCATTGCTATTTTATACTGAGAGTTATCTTATGACATGTTTGTTTTGAAAGAATTGCAAATATAAATCTAGTTGTAAGTTAAATACCTCATATGTTTTGCTTTGAAACTGCAAGATCTCAATCATCTTCAAACTTTCTTCATGTTCTCTTTCTTTTGTTGCCAGAAGGACCTTTAGCTGTTCTCTCTGAAACAGTGAAAACTCTTAATTAGCAACATTACTGACAGCCAAACAGGCTTCAGTGTTTTTGACACTCACATCTCTATGATTCTTTACAATGTAAGAATCTACATATTTACGAGACCACACACATTACTATAAACAACACACCTGATGCTGTTCATTACACAATCAATGACAGAGGGTGATGAAAGCACAGCTAAAGGGATGGGGGGCTCTAAGTGACCAGTTTCCTGTCTACACAATCAAATGCTTTTTATCAGACACCCAGAAATGAAAAAAAAAAAAACAGGTTACTCACCTGCAACAGTAGTTTTAGGAGTGGTATATGACGTACACACTTCTGGCAGTGTTCCTTTCCCTTTAAGACTTGCCAGAACGTCTTCAACCTGGCTCCTCCTACACACCCGAGTGGGTAACTCCCTCAGCACCGCCCCGTGATGTCAGATCTCACCTGCTGGAAGCAAGACCGGTGTGCCATTTGCCAGGGGAGGTAGTGTGAATGTAGATCATATACCTCTCCTAGAAATGAAAATTACATACTTACCATAATTAACGATCTTCCCAAATATTTTCACCATTCATTACTAAATGGGTCCTACCAGAGGTTAGGACCCTGCTCGGAAAATAAAAGAGCACTGCCCTCTTTAATTTTTTCTGAGCTGGAAGGAGCTGATGTCGGGACGGCATTGCTAACAAGGCCAGCGTTCTGCGTGGTGCTCGCAGGTTGGCCAGTAATCGATGTTGACTCCTCCCAGCCCTCAGTTCTGTCTGCCAGGAGAGGAAGAGAAGATAAGAACAGCGATAGAGGGAGGGCAAGGGTGCTCGAAGGATAGGTGGGGAAGGGAGAAAAAAACAAAGCCAACTGAAAAGGGTTTAGAAGAGAGGGATACGCTAGGAGAGCAGGGGTGGCCAGCACGCTAGGCAGCCCTAAGAGGCAGAAGAAACAATAGAAGGGGAAAAAAGGAGAGAGAGAGAGCGCAGTCCTCCCTTCCTGAGGAGGCTCATCCCCTCTCCATTTACCTTCCTTTTTTTTTTTTTTTAATGACCTCCAACGAGGAGGTTTCACCAGGCTCTCCAACCCATCCACTGATAGACAAGTGTCTGGAGGAGGAAAAAAAAAAGGATGATTTAGGCACAGCTGGGCCAAGAAGAGGTCTCAGAAGAAATATATAGGCCTCTGGTCAGCTGAAAACCTTTCCTGCTTCACCAGGGGAGGAAAAAGGAAACAAGAAGGGATCAAGTTTCCACTGTTCTCCTCAGGAGGGATACTGAGAGGATCCCCAGGGTCTCTTTCTCTTCAACAAGAGCTCAGAGAAGGTCTCCAATGGAGAACTAGAGGATTAGTAGAGGGGAAATCCACTGGGATGTGGACTCCTGCTGAGGATGTGGAATCCGGGGTTGAAGGGATTGAGCAATCAGCAAGCAGGGCCAGAGGCTGTGAAAAATCCCAGTGGCCCTACAGGCTTTTCCACTGGCACGGTTGGAGAATCTACTGAAAAGGAACCTTTCCAGTAGTAGCTTACAGGGTCAGGAAAGAATCTACCAGCGCCTAGCAAATCCAAGCAGAAAACAGGCCAAAGCCAACTTCGACCCTTGCAGGAGACTTTGGAAGAGTCGTAGAGAAGATTCCAGAGGAAAACTCCCCACCCTCCGGACCGGAGAAGAGGCCAGTCTTTCTGAAAAGGTTCGTCCAGAGAAATGGCAGGAAGCCAGGAAGCGTAAGGAGCAGGGCTTGCCCCTAGGAAGAGCTACCCCCCCACCACCACGATTCACACCCCCAACTCAAGGAGTGTGGGGGGGGGGAGGAAAACAAAAGTTGGGGGGGGCGGAGATCATGTTGATCAGCACCTGGTTACAGGGAGGAGGGTGGGTGTAACGAACGGTGAAGATATTTGGGAAGATCAATAATTACGGTAAGTATGTAATTTTCATATCATATCCAAATTAATCTTCACCATTCATTACTAAATGGGTCCAAGTGCCAAGATGGCAAATCCTGAGGGAAATGGAAATTACGTACCTACCGTAATTCTTGATCTTCTTGGATGAAGTCTTCTCCATTCATTCACACTAGTGGAACTACGCCGGAGGTACTAGGACCCAGCAGGAGCCAAAAATCTTCAGGAGGGTAAGCACTGAGGTAGGACTGCGCTTGCGTGGTGCCACAAGACTAGCTTGCGCCGTACAGGCTATCTTGTCGTCGACCCTTCAACCGCCTCAGTACCTTTTTGACCGAGGAGGTGCAGCGTAAACTAACCTAGGAAAACTTAACCGGGCATAAGATAGCCTGGTAGACCTGTGTAAGAAGGGTCAACACAACACAACGATGTCTTCACAGCCCAACCAACAAGTTGCATGAAGACCAAAACAGACTGAGTGGAGGTCAGGGGTGGTAGGTAGTGACGAACGTGAAGACTACGCCCAAGAAAATCAAGGATTATGGTAGGTACATAATTTCCATATCTTCCTGGACTAAAGTCTTCACCATTCATTCACACTAGTGGGAAGAGTACCAAGCTGAAAAAAAACAATACCCCAAGCAAAGCGGCAGGAGATCAAGCTCGCTCAAGACATAAGTCCATTAAGGATTGATCTGCCGAAGGACGTCTGCTGTCTAACGTGAACGTAGAGAGCATGGTACTTTACGAAAGTGTACACTGAACTCCAAGTAGCTGCTCTGTAGATGTCTACCATGGGTACATTACGAATTTCTGCCAGGGAAGCCGCTACCGCTCTAGTAAAGTAGGGGTAAACTTGGTCTTTCAACTTGACCTGCGCCATCGAGTAGCAGTGTCGAAGACAGGCTACTAGCCACGCAGAGATACACTGGATGGAGACAGGCTGACCCAGCAGGGTCGCACTGAAGGATAAGAAGAGCTGTTTACATTGGTGGATCTCCTTAGTCCTGTCAATGTAGAACTGCAAAGCTCTTTTCACATCCAGGGAGTGTAGGGTGCATTCCCCTTCATTCTGGGAGTTGGCAAAGTAAGTCAGAAGCTGGTTAAGATGGAATTTCGAAACCACCTTTGGAAGAGACTTAGGGTGTGTGCAATGAAAGTACAGTTAAAAGAACTTACCGTAATAGTAGATCTTTGAGAGAGGCTCTTGCAGTAGGTACTAACCATTAGGACTAAGCCGCCAGCTGCTAGGACTACACAAAAAACTTTAGCTAGCAGTGTCTGGCAGGGGACCGCCCACCCAACATCACATGACCGACATCAGTGTGGCACTATATAGTGAACGGTCCCCATGCACACCCTCCAATTCTCCTGCTGGAGACCAAGAAAGGTGCTACAGGAGAGAGGAGTGAGCTCCTGGAGCTATAAAAGCTATACAAGAAGTAGCAGAAGAAACCCAGGGGGAAGGAGGGAGGGAAAGCAATACCTACTGCAAGAGCCTCTCTCGAACATCTACTGTTACGGTAAGTTCTTACATAACTGTACCATCTTACTTCAAGAGGGCTCTTGCAGTACATACTAACCATTAGGACTGAATCCCAAGCAGTCAAATTCAGACAAGTCTGAAACATGGGAGGCAGGAAAAGGTCTGCTGTAAACAGGGATCTAGGACAAGAGTCCCTGTAGAACAGCTAGGCCAAAGCCAGCTCTGCACCTAGAAGCAATGTCTAGACTGTAATGCTTAGTGATGTACGGACAGAACTCCAAGTGGCAGCCTTACAGATATCAGCGGCAGAGACATTCCTGAAACAAGCAGTAGAGGCAGCCTTGACCCTGGTTAAGTGCCCTTTGACTTCTCCCAGAAGTGGTTTGTTATACTTCTGATAACAAAAAGTAATGCAGTTTGCCAACCATTTGGACAAACACTGTTTTGAGACAGCAGTGCCCTCTCTTTTGGGCACAAAGGAAACAAATAACTGATGAGTTCTGCGGATTGACTTCGTCCTATTAGTGTGGTAATGTAGGATTCTATGTACGTCAATCCAGAATGAAGTTCAGGTCCTAGGGAGGAGCAGGGATCCTGACTGGGGGTTTCAGATGAAGGATCCCTCTTAGGAATGTTTTAGATATTTCTAACTGAGTCACTGGGGTGTGGTAGGCAGCAATGGCTGACAAGTGGACTTTCAGGGTCGAGTAGCTAAGTACGAGGTCAGAGAGGTGCAGCAGATACTCTAGGATCTGTGGAATGGGGCAGGAGAAGGGGTCCTACTCCTTAGATGTGGCCCAGATGGAAAACCTCTTCCATTTCATAGCATAAGTGGATCTAGTGGACGGCTTTCTGGTCTCCACTAGTACCTAAGCCACTCTAGAGGACACTCCACAATGAGCGGTAGCTATGTTAGTAGGTGCCACGCATGCAGGTGAAGGGACCGGAGGCCTGGATGGAACAGGGTGCCCTGTTCCTGAGTCAGAAGGTCTTGGCAGATGGGCAGGGGAACCGGGGGTTCCACTGTAAGTTGCTGAAGCAGACAGAACCAAATTAGACGAGGCCAGTAGGGAGCAATCAGAATCATGTGTGCTGCCTCCACCTGCAGTTTCAGTAGTACCCTCTGTATCAATGGAAAGGGAGGGATGGCATACAAGAACTTCCCTGTCCAGCATAGAGACAGCGTGTCTCACCAGAAAACACCACGCCCTGGAGTGAGAGAGCAGAAAGTTGGCAGTTTTGTGTTGGATGGAGATGCGAACAGATCAAGGCCTGGTTGACCCCAAGGAGTGAATATTTCTTCTACCACTGACTGCCTCAGTTCCCACTTGTGAGCTCTGGCTTGAGTGTGGCTTAGGGTGTCTACCAGGATGGTTTGAATGCCAAGTACATGCACTGACATGAGGTGAAGACTGTGCTGAACCACCTAGGATCACAGATGCATCGCTTCATGACATAGTGGATATGAGCGTGTGGCCCCTTGTTTGTTTAGGTACCAGACGACACACATGTTGTATCTGGACCAAGAGCGATCTTGGCTTGATGAGGTTCTGGAAGGCCTGGAGGGCATACAGCACAGCTCTCATCTCCAGCATGTTGATATGGAGTGGAAGTGCCCACTGAGACCAGGTTCCCAGAGTCCTGTGAACTCCCAAATGGGCTCCCCATCCTAGACCCAAAGCATCCATCATCAGGGTTTGGGTGAGAGGAGGGGGCTGAAAGGGAACACCTCCTCGGAGGTTGTCCAGGTTCTGCCACCATAGAAGGTCTTGAGCCATCGGGTTGGAGACCAGGATCATGTGATCCAGGTCATCTGATCTCTGATCCCACTGTACTCTGAGGGTCCACTGCGTGACCCGCATATGGAGCCTGGCCAGATGTACAGTTGGGATGGCAGTTGCCATGAGACCTAGCAGGCACAGGATCGACCTTGCGGAGGTCCGCCTCTGGGAAGCCACCAGGTGTGCTTACTGTTGTAGAGTCTCCACTCTGTCTGGCGGGAGGAAGGCCCTCCCTGGACTGTATCCAAGATCGCCCCAATAAATTGTAGGCGCTGTGCTGGGATAAGGTGGGATTTGGGGTGGTTGACAGTAATACCCACCTGCTGGAAGAGGTCCAGGGTAATGGATAGGGATTTTAGTAGGCTGTCCGTAGATGGCACCGAGAGGAGCCAGTCACTGAGGTAGGGAAACACATGGATGTCCTGCCTGCATAATGACACAGCAACCACCGCTAGGAAACCCTGGGTGCTGACAAAAGGCCAAAAGGGAGAGCTTTGAACTGGAAATGTTCTCCCTGAAAAGAGAATCTGAAGAAGCAGCGGTGAGATGGAAAAATGGGGATATGGAGGTGTGTATCCTGCATATCCAGAGCACAGAGCCAAAGTCCCTGATGTAGCAAGTGAATAAGACCCCGGAGGGACAGCATACAGAACCTCTTGTACTCTACAAAGAGGTTCAGATTGCTGAGGTCTAGAATAGGTCTGAGATTGCCAGTCTTCTTGGGGACAAGAGAGAAGTGGGAATTGTATCCCCTACCCATCTGACTCTGGGGAACGGGTTCTATGGCTGCTTTCTGCAGCAGAGCCTCAATCTCTTCAATGACCAAGTGGATGTGACCCAGAGGATAATAACAGGAACCTGGAGAATGCTCTGGTGGTCTCTCTAAAAACTCTACTGTGTGCCCTTGGGCTACGAGCTGAAGTACCCATGAGTCCATTGTGATTGCCTCCCAACCCGGCAGATGGTTTGCAAACCTGCCTTCTACCGGTTCCTCCTGAACTGGCTTCGGGGGTGGGAAGGGCCGGTGCGAGTCAGGAGGTGTTGGGGAGGGTGGTGGGGATGGTTCTGTGGGATTCTGCCGGGGGAGTCGTTCCTGCCGATGGGGCCGACGTTTGTTCTGATGTTGGTGCTGCTGTTGCCTGTGCTGTAGCCTTTGCTGCCTACAAAATGGCTGCTTAGGCTTGTGAGGAGGCTTGTAGATAAACTGGACAAAGCATAAGGCTTTGCCCTCGTCCTGCAGGTCAGTAATGATGTCTTTGACATTTCCACCAAACAGGACAGGACCCCGGAAGGGGGCATCCTGAATGGCAGAATGGACCTCAGGCGCCAGACCAGAGATCCTCAGACATGAATGCCTTTGAAGGCTGATGGCAGTATCCGCACCTCTAGCGGAGGCATCCACCATGTCATATGTAGCCCTCAGGGTATGATGGCTAACAGATCTAGCCGATCTAACCGTGCTGGCCATGTCCTCCTTCAGCTCGGAGTCAGGGAGTTTCTCAAGCTTAGACTCCAGTTGTTCCAGGATAGACTTCTGGTAAACTACCATATAAGCAACATAGTTAAGTGCTCTGATGGCTAAGGTGGAGGAAGAGTAGAATCTCTTGCTGAACTAATCCAGCACCTTCAACTCCTTATCAGGAGGGGAAGTACTGAGGTGTTTTGGTTTGGATGTATGGTCATGAGTGGCACTGATGACTAGCGAGTCAACCTTAGGATGGACACTGAGTCTGTCTGCTTTCCTGGCTACTGGGGCCAGGGAGGCAGGTTGTTTCCATATCCTGGTGGCAAAGTCTCCATGAGGGCCTATCCATGGTGGAATGAGAGCCGGAGACTGGTCAGATAGTTCTGGATGCTCTGCAAGCCTCTGGTGTTGAGGATCTTGTTCCTCTGTTCTCCAGTCATATGCACATGAATTTTTCTGATGAGTTCCATAAGAGAAGGGTCCTCAGGAGGGAACTTAGGGAGTCCTTCAGTTTTGGCTCCTCCAGGATAGGGGATTCATAATCCGATCATGAATGAGCAGAGTCAGACTCTGACATTGGGCTGTCATCGGGAGTACCAAGTCTGGGTAGAGGAATGTCTACAGTTCTCGAGATGTCTGTAGGTCTCTCTGGTTGAGGCAGAAGTTCTAGAGATCTGCCAGACGTCGATGGTCTACAGTACATCGATGGTAGGGGTCTGCGCATCTGCTCTCTGGTGACTGACATGGAGGTTACTGGAGGCTGACATTTCTCCAGCTCTGATGTGAGCTGGAATTTGGCTTCTTCCCACCAAGATTGCAAGATCGCCTGCAGGTCAACCTGTGGCTAGGGGGTGGAGGTGGAGGTGGTTGAGGTTGTGGAAAACCCTGTCCAAACCCTGCCGTCAGATAACCCAGCACCCAGTAGTGGGGTGATGGGTATCTTGTCGGGGGGTAGCCTGGCAACGGATCGGGAGGATAATCCGGTGTTGGGTAACTAGGAACCAGGAATCCTGGTGATGGAAACGCCGCAGGGTACTGTTGTGCTGGGTAGCTGGGCATCGAGTAGTTCTTCAGAGGACCCGAGAGGCCCAGTGAAGGCCCTGATGGAGAGCTGTATGACCTGACAAAGGGCCAGACGGCAGGCCCTATGAACCCAAAGGTGAGCCCGACGGCCTGTCTAGAGGACCCATAGGAAGGTCCAGTGTCAGACCTGCTGGGGACCCTGTGGGATATGAGGTGCAGTCGTCGAGCTTGAAGGCAGGCCAGGCATAGGGCCAAATGGCATTGGCACGAGACATTGCCAATGGGCAGTCGCTCCTCTCCTCCAGATCCCATGGTACAGGGGAATTTGGAGGGACCACCTCAAGGGGTGGGGGGGAGTGACTCCCAAGGGGGGGAACCCTCTGGGGAAAGCTGTGGCCCAGGCAGCAGCTGTTCCTGGAGCCTGCACGTCAGGCCTGTTGTTGGGGCTTTCCAGAGGGTCCGGAGCTTGGCGCATGCTGGAGGATCAGGCACGTGACTTATCAGCTGCAACGACCGACTTACCAGCCTTGCCACTTGCAGTAAACTCTGAAGTCTTGAAGGGTCTAAGGGTAGCAGGTGCCTCCGGTTTCCCAGAGGCTCCCATTGGAACCGAAATCGGTCTCGGCAGGGGTGCCAATGGAGAAGAAGCAGTCTTAGCCGGGGGGGGGGGTCCCTCCTTGTCTGCGGCTCCAGAAGGGGCCTGCGGATGGGAAGGAGACTGTTCGAGGTCCCGATATCTCTCCTTGTCCTTTTTTTTTTTGATGGCCCTCTGGTGAAGAGGATGAGCACCTCAGTTTTTGCAGCTCCTTCTCCATGTAGGCCATTTTCAGCCTTAATAAATGGGCTTCCAGGGCCTGCTGACAGCACTTCTGTGTTGCCTAGTCAAAGCTCTGGCAGGCCTCACAGTCCTTGGTCTTGTGCAATGGTCCCAGGCTGAAGAGGCATAGGGAATGACTGTCTTTGTGAGGGAGATGTGATCCACAGGAGTCACACTTATTTTTACGTGAATCGGGAAGCGTCGGAGATGACATACGCAATGCAATATAACACTAATACTCTATAGAAAATAGAAATAAACAAGCAAAAAATACTCAATATGGCATCGACAGAAGCAACATTCTCCGTGAGGCCCAACGTGCACAGGTCAATGATGGGAAAGAATTGGAGGGCGGGCATGGGGACCACTCACTATATAGCGCTACGCTGACATCAGTCATGTGATGTCGGGTGGGTGGTCCCCCGCCAGACACGCCTACCTAAAGTTTTCCATGTGGTCTTAGCACCTGGCAGCTTAGTCCTAATGGTTAGTGCCTACTGCAAGAGCCCTCTTGAAGTAAGATCCACAGTGTGGATTACGTACTAAAGTAAAGGTCACCAGGAAGATAGTCTTCCAGGTCAGAAACTTCAAATCACAAGTGGCTAGAGGTTCAAATGGCTTGCGAGTGAGCATGTCTAGCACAAGGTTAATATCCCATGCAGCCACTGGTCTTCTGACCGGGGGTCTGGTGTGAAGGATGCCTTTAAGGAACCTTTTGACCAGAGGAAGCTGAGCTAGCGCCAGGTTATGGACTGGGCATGGTAGGCAGAAATCGCGCAGAGGTGCACCTTTCCTGTGGAATATTGCAGCCCTACATTCAACAAGTCTAGAAGACACTCCAACATCTTGTTTGGTGGGCAACAGAAGGGATCCAGGCGGGACTTCGCACACCAAATCGAGAAACGCTTCAACTTTGCTGTGTAAGTTTTCCTAGTGGAAGGTTTACAAGCCACTAACACGATTTCTGAGATCCGCTGGGAAACCTTAAATCTACTCACTTCTATCTCCTCAGAAGCCAGGCATGGAGATGGAGTGAGCGCAGGTTGGGATGGATCAAGGGTCCCTGTGTCAGGAGGTCCATTCATAGGGGCAGTTGCTTTGGAGGTACCTCTGACAAGCTGTTGATCAGCGGGAACCATATCTGTCAAGGCCAAAATGGGGCGATTAGAATCATCCTGCCCCCTTGTGCCTCCCAATTTGAGAAACACCCTCTGAACCAATGGAAGAGGAGGAAATGTGTACAGAAAGCATCTTGTCCACTGTAGTCTGAATGCATCCTGACAGAAAACGCCAGGTTCTGGATTTCTGGAGCAGACTTGAGGCAGTTTTACGTTGAGTGGGGACGCAAAAAGGTCCAGGTCCGGAGTGCCCCACTCGTCGAACAGCAATTGCATGAAGTCTACTGTGAGCGACTGTTTGTGAGGATCCACCTCTGTTCTACTGAGGTGGTCTGACAAGTCATTCTGTACTCGTGGGAGGTAAATTGCCTGGATGGATGCCTCGTTCTCGAGACACCAGTCCCACACACTCATCGCCTCCCTGCACAGGAGGTAGGTGTGCGCTCTGCCCTGCTTGTTGATGTAATACAGCCTTGTTGTCTGTATGGAGAAGAATTACTTTCCAACAGAGAACATCCCTCAGGGCTTGGACAGCGTACAGGACTGCCCTCATCTCCAGAACATTTATGTAAAGGTGAGACTCGGTCTGAGTGTAGAGGTCCTGACAGTGATCTGCAGCTCCCGTGGTGCAAAGGGAAGACCCTGTTGCTGGCTGGTTTCCTATGTCCACCATAGGCGAGACCGTGCCAGAGGCTGTGTCACTCTTATGTGGAAGGACCGCGGGTGCATGGTCGGAGACCACTGCACACTGAGCATCTGACTGGTCCTCATGTGCAATAGTGCCAGAGGCACCGTGAAAAGGGACAATGCCATGAGGCCCAACATCCACTGCATTGTAATGGCTCAAACCAAAGTGTTCTCCCTGATGAAGTGGGCCATCTGGAGAATAGAGACCTTCCTGTCCTCTGGGAAGAAAGCTCTCACCTGGGTGGTATCCAGAAGCGCCCCTAGGAAGAGTAGCTGCTGAGAAGGCTGAAGTTGAGACTTCTCTAGTTCAAGAGGACTCTCATGGATGTAAGGAACTTGGAGGCTTTGGCCACAGCTTTCTTTGTCCCTTTTTCAGAGAGGCTTGCTAGGAACCAGTCATCCAGATAGGGGAAAACTTGAATACCTAATTTTATGAGGTGCACAGCGAGTACTGCGAAACACTTCATGAAGACTCAAAGTGCCGAGGACAGCACAAAGGGCAATACTTGGAACTGGTAGTGCTGACCCAGAACCACAAAGCAGAGGTATCTGTGGTGGTTCAGGTGCACTGGGACATACTGGTAAGCATCCTGCATGTCAAGGTATGTGAGCCAGTTGAACCAATGACTCAATGGAAGTAGTGTTCCCAGGCAGACCATCTTGAATTTCTCCCTGAAATGATACTTGTTTAACTTTCTGAGGTCGAGAATCGGGCGCATCCCACCTGTTTTCTTCGGAACCAGAAAGTAATGGGAACAGAATCCGGTGTTCCTCTCTGCAAGGGGAACAACTTCTATTGCCTTGTTCTTTAAGAGGCCCTGGATCTCAGCAGTATGAAGGTCTAACTGAGCAGTGGACAGGTTGGACTGCCATTTCGGTGGGAGGTCTGGAGGGGTGTCCACAAAATTGAGGGAGTAGCCTTCCCCTGACAATTCTGAGGACCCATTTGTCCAATGTGATTTGCTTCCACTGCTTGTAGAAAAGAGACAGATGAGCTCCCACCACCAAGGAAGAGTCCCCCTTAGGCAACTGAGGAGGGACCTGGGCCAAATCCTCAGAGAGTGATGCTAGGCACCTTTGAGGCCTGTGTTTTCTTTTGCAGCTGAGAAGCTGTGTCTTTATTACCAGTTCTTCACCCCTTACCCCAAAAGGACTGTCGGCTGTGAAACTGCCAGTGGTTCCCATTTTTCCAAAGGGCAGGGGATGCCGGCCTGGCTGTTTTCAGGGCAGACCTAGTCTTCTCTGCGGACTCTAGTGCTTGCTCTACTTGAGAACTGAAGAAGTAGGCACCATCAAAAGGAACATTCTTAACCCTCTGCTGGGCATCAGGTGGAAAACCTGATTTTCTGAGCCAGGAGTAATGCCGTATACAAATCTCTGCAGCAGCAGCCCTGGAAGCAGTATTATAGACATCCATTGCTGCCTTCAGCTGCTGATTATTGGATTCTATGCCTCTGGTGATGATCTGGTGTAACTCCAAGGAAACGCCAGACTCTGGAAGCTTCTCGGCCAAAGCTTTAAATGAGTGCCACAGAGTATACTCATATTGTGAGAAATTACCTTGGTAGCTAGCAATACGCATACCCAAGGTTGCAGCTGTGAATGTTCGCTTGCCCAGAGTGTCGATCTTGCAAGCCTCCTTATTGACAGGTCGAGGAGAACATTCCTGAGGAAGGACGACCTTGTCATTTTCAGCAAGCACCACCAAAGCATCTGCAAAAGCCTGCAAAGAGGATTAGTCTATCCTTGGGCCGGGCATATTTCCTATTGATGACTTTAGACACTGAGGGAATTAGAGCTGGCTTGTCCCAAATCATCTCCGATAAAGTTATGAAAGAAGTGGGGATCGGAGGAGTCAAATCCACTGGGATTTCAGGGACATGCAGGAACTGTAACCACAACAGCTCACCTGGGTCCACCAAAGAGGTTTGCAAAGCCAAGGTGGATCCCATATTCTTAAGTAAAGACTGGAAAGAAAGATCTTCTACTATGGATTCAGCAGAAACTGAAGATTTCCTATTCAGTCAAAAAACAGAGTCATCCACATTGTTATCAGAAAGGATATGTCCAGATCAGACTCATCAAGGTCTCCCTCTGGGCCAGAAGGGCCAACGACAGGCTTGAGCCAGGGAAAATGAGGAATCAATGAGGCCGCCACCGGCATCGAGGCCCTCGGCATTAGCCGTAACACCAGTGCCAGAGACAGCGTCGGCTATTGGACACTCGGCTCGACAGTGGCCTACACCATCCCTCGAAGGGAGAAGACGTTGAAGGTACCTGTGCTGTCCCCTGCTTGGACAACAGTTGAGGGGGATAGGCACGACGAATGGATGAGGAGGACGCTAGCGCCGCAGGCGGAGCCCGCATCTCTTGACCCGAACACCCCAGCCTCGGCTCAATGGCTCCGAATCCTGAAGGATCTGGAGCTGGAACCAACGCCAAAGGAAGACGAGACAAAAGTCACACCCACTGTTCCATAAGAGCGGCCCAATGATGTAACTGCTCACCGGAATCCCTAGTGGAGGACGAGGGGCTCGTGGGTCAAAAATTGTGACTGCCAGAAACGGAGGCCACCGGAGACCAGCCGAGGAAGTCGGGCCAAGTGCTCCTAGCCACCGGACCACTCCCAGTAGACATATTAGAGGCTGACCTTGAGTGGTACCTCTTCTTCTTCGACCGCCAGGATGAAGAAGAACTCGAGGCCAAGCGGTGCTGGGTCCCCGAAGTCGATAGGGAATGCGACTGCTTCTTTTTGTGCTTATGGATGGACTGTCCTCCTTCCCGTGCACTAGACTGCCCGTGGTTGGACCCCCCCCCTTCAAAAAGGGCGGCGAACAGGACACAGCCCCACTGCCAGAACAACTTTCAAGCGAAGTCCCCCTACTGTCACCGACACCATCCATGGTCGACTCCGTTGAAGGAATGCCTGTGAAAAAGTTAAAACTTCTTTTTTTTTTTAATAAATACATAAACTATAAAATTACACTAATGAACTGAACTAAATACTACTGTCGTATAGACTTGAAGACTTGACTCCCACTGGTGAGCGAATTCGAACTGAAGTGCACTCAACAGCGTGGAAAAATGAAACTGAGGCAGTTGGAGGGTTGAAACTGAGATAGCCTATACAGCATGAGCCAATCTTGTGGCGCTGCGCATGCGTGGTCCTACCTCGGTGTCAGCCCTCCTGAAGATTTCACCCCTGCTGGGGTCCTAGCGCCTTCGATGTAGTCCCACTAATGTGTATGAATGGTGAAGACTTTTAGTCCAGGAAGATACCTGGTTTCACCCAGCCCCCTATGGAGGAGGACCACAGGAGGGAAGGGCCCCGTTTACGGGCCTGGCAAGGCCAGTGGATGGCTGTGGGCTGGCAGGGGCTCCCAAGACCCAGGAGACAGAAGGCACCCCTGCAGTTCATGCCAAGCCCTATGTGAGAAGAAGCAGGTGCCCTGGAATGGTGAGGACAGCACCCTACACTGGGCCAAGGGTGACAAACTTGATAGGCAAAGCCATGCAGTCCACCTGATGCAGACCGAAGTTCCCACCAGCCTGGAATCCACCTTGTTGGCATCATATACTACCCTTGAGAGGTGTCTTGCTAGCTCCAGGCCCTGTGCAATGAGGCGGATAGTTTGCCGGGTTCCCTCACCATCAGGCATCGCCGCAAGTAGCTGGACCAGCAGCATCCAGATTTGCCTAGTATGGGCCACCTGGTGAGCCTGATGAACAGCGATCAGCAACAGAAGGCGTGCCAAAGAGAACACCCTTCTCCCTCATCGGTCAGACTCGGCCGAGTCAGTGTCCGGGGGCCAGTTGTGACGAGGGCAACAATGCTCAGTTGGTGTATCCAGGAGCTCCACTCCTGAAGAACGGTGGGGCATGGCACCAGGAGACCCCATTGCAGCGCAGTACCTGCATACACAGTTCCTAGGGGCAGGACATGGGGCCGTGGGACGGAGCCAGACAGTGTGCAAAGCCTCAGAGAATGGCCGCGGCAAGGGAGGTATGACCAAGTTGTCAGCACTGTAATCCCCCAGGAATGACAGTGTCGCATGGCCTGGGTTACGTCCGGCAAAGTGGGAAATATGGAGCTCCTCCAACATCTCCACTAGGAAGAGCTGGTAGGACAAAGTCCACATCAGCTAAGTAGTGGAGAAAGGCATCCTCTTCCTCGGTGGAGGAAGTTGAAGACTCAGAGCTCGACTCAGAGGCAGGCAGCACAAGGGTTTGAGGTCGAAAAATGACCTCAGAGATGGCCCTGAGGTAACAGGGAAATGCAGTCGCCAAATCCCTGAACTGTTCCCAAGTCATGGGGACCCCGAGGCCCAAGAGACCAGGAAGAGGGGGCGGGATGGCAGAGGAACGGAAGGAGGGACAGCCTGGTGAAGCAGGGAAGGTCCTCTGCAAGGAATACAGGATTGAGCAGGGGACCCCTCCTGAAGGTGGGGGCTGCCTATCCCGCCGACCACAGTGCACCCAACCAGCGAGGGGCAGGACTGGGTGTTGACCTTGAGAAGAAATCCCCAGGTGGGGAGACTGGACCTGTGCAGAGTCCACCAGAAGGCCCCTGTCCACACCAACTGCAGGAAGCCTCCCCAAAACAAAGGAAAGAAGACTCATGCCAGGGCTCCCCGACAGGGTCGCTGCTCAGACCGGGTCCTGCCAACCCCCGACTTCGAGGAGAGGGATCTACCCCTCGGGAAAGGCCTGCTAGAAGAATCTGGACTAACCAACCTGGAAGGGATAGCCCCAGTCCCCACAGGAGAAACAGTGGAGCCCTCCTGAGCATCCGCCTCCTCAACTGGGATCCATACCACGATAGACCTGGATCCGGCCTTAAGAGATGGCACCAGCTCCCAAGTTGGCACCGGCCACAGCACCGGAAACTGAGATGGTGCAGACCATGGCACTGACCCTGAAATGGCGCTGGCTGTGGTGCCACCTCTCGAAATGGCACTGCCCGCAGCACCACCACTCCCAGGAGCCCCAGAAAGAACCCCAACAGAGTTGTCGGAACCGCAGTTGACCCCAGAAGGCCCTGGAATGATGGCATCATTAGCAACACCGTCTAAAGACGGCACAAGCTTAAGATCTTCTGAAGGCCTGTGCAGAATTCAAAGGCTCCTCAGAGCCTAGCACACCCAATTGGGATCATCCCGATCCTCATTTTCCGAGGTGGAAGATGTGATCAGGGAGATCTCCAATCTGGCAACCCCCCTGGAATGTCTGCCCCGGTACTGAGAGCGGTGTTGGAGGGGAGCCCACACATGCGGACGGCGCTGCCCCTTTCACCGGCACCCAAGATGATGCCAGGAGCAGGGGTGGCACCAAGGAGACAACCAGAGTAGAGCCCGCATACAGCTCAGGCACCACACCAGGGGTTGCTCATGTCTCTGAGGAGACCCCAGACCATGAGGGGTGACCAGCCACCCCCACCCCGGGTGAGGGCGGCTGTCCCACCAAAGCTGAGGAGCAGAGGGGGTCCCATCCCCACTGGCCTATATAGAGCCGGCGGGGGGGTTCAGGGCTGGTGCCCAGATACCTGATCTTGGCTTCCCAAGTGCGCTGACATCCTCTGAAAGTTGGCGGTCTCTCGCCAGCCTCGCAGATAACGAGTGTATGGCAGTCAATGGAAAAACAATCACTGCACTCGTTTATCATGTGGTGGGGACCCAGACAGGTGAAGCAATGGTCGTGGGGGTCTGTAACAGTCATGGAGTTGCCACAGGGGCACCAAAGCATAGGGGCAACTCCTGTGCATTTCGATTTGGATTTACGCCCTGACCCCCCCAACATAACCATTGCGCAGAAATAAAAAAAGGGATTTAACTAAAGAATTCACTTGGCACTGTGATGAAAAAGAAGAATTAAACTCCGGAACTGAATGGAACTGGTATTCATGGCGCTGGATCAAAGTATGTAGGCCTAACAGACTTCAAACTACAATGTAGTATCTTGCTTAAAGGCAGTCTTCCCTCACAGGATTCTTCCTCAATGGCAGTAAAACAAGAACTGAGGGCTGAGAGGAGCTGGTGTTGGTTAGTGGCCAACCCATGAGCACCACGCAGAACGCTGGCCTGGAGTGGCACCGTCCCGTCAGCTCCTTCCAGCTCAGAAAAATTTAGAGAGACAGTGCTCTTTTATTTCCTGAGCAGGATCCTGATCTCTGGTAGGACCCATTTAGTAATGAATGATGAAGATTAATTTGGGTAAGATTTACCAAACTAAAAAACAAGTCTTTCATTCAGCTGCAATAGATGCCATTAAAGCATTATACTTGTAATTCCTCTGTACAAGTCGCTGGTGAGGCCGCACTTGGAATACTGTGTGCAGTCCTGGCATCCCTGTCTTAAGAAGGACATTACACTGCTAGAGAGAGAGAGAGTCCAGAGAAGAGCGACAAAGTTGATCAGTGGTCTGGGGGACATGTCACAAGAGGACAGGCTTAGAAAGCTGAACACGTACTCCCTGGAGGACTGCAGGGATAGGGGAGATATGATAGAGGCCTTCAAATACCTGAAGGGAATCAATAGGGTAAAAACAGAGGGACTGATCAAAGTGAAGGGGGAGGGGACTACGAGAGGCTATAGTCTAAAACTGGCATGGGGACAGTATAGAGGGGCGGTGAGGGAACATTATTTCACAAAGAGAGTGGTGGCACCCTAGAACGCGCTTCCAGATGAGCTGATAAAAATGAAAACTGTAGGAGATTTTGTCACAGCGTGTGGGAATAAACATCAGAGGCAAAATTATAGGTTTAAAACACACTGTGGTGTGATATTTATTTTTCAAAAGTTCGAAAAAATAATAAATGAAAACAAAAAAATTTGCAAAGAAATCACTACTTAACATCAGTAGTTTCTCACAGTGACATAATACAGTCCTGGATCTTAGGCTCCTAAGACCCTTCTCATCTGCATTCAACAGCTTGTCTGCACTAACAGTAGAACCTCTCTCCTCTCTCTCCTCTCTCAGGACTGAACCTCACTGGACTGACCTGAAGTGAACTCGGTGAAGAGGTTTTATATATTTTGGTGGGGTCACCTGACCGAGCCTTTTCTATTTACATGTCTGGACACGTTGTTTCAAAACCAAGGGTTTTTTTGTTTCAGGGGACTACCTGGTTCAGCTAAAGCTACAGTGTATATTTCCAAGATACTGACTCTCTGTATCTCTGATCCACAGTGACTAAGCACTTTTATAAAGCATAAAATTCACCCTCATACATAGAACCTTATCCACTAACAGGTTTATAGTGTGAATTTATGAAAACACCTTAAGGATTTTTTATAACTGTACTAATCATGAAATTATTATTGTTTTATATGGTTTCTGAATACCTTTTATTTAAAAAGGCTTTATTAACTATATGTATTCTTATTTAAAATAGCCTTCATGGTTTGTTTGTTTTTTTACACAAAATGCACTTTACACAACACCTCTCCGGGGGTTTAGCATCCTTCCAGGGATTGAATGGATGGAAATGGAAAAAGAATGAAAAGAGAGAACTAGTAGGAAGTTTAGTAGGGATAGTAAAGATCTACGCTAGGTGGCCGACCTAGGGTAGGGGGGAAATAAAGAAAAGCGTTAACTGTTGCACAACAGAAGTTTTGGTAGGTAGGAAATAAGGAGATAGAAAAGTGGCCCAGTCAGTCACAGCCGAGGGTGTAGCCTAACTGCCACAGGTTTCAAGAGGGGTTGGAACAGATACAGGGGCATGGTATGGGTTGGAAGTAAGGAGAATAGCAGGGGTATGTGGGGAGGGGAGTGTGGGAGTGATGGGTTAAGAAAGGTAGGTAGAGCAGCTACTGCACATTACCAGTGAGCTGTGTTTGGGCAGACATGATAGACCGATGGGCCTAATCTGCTGGCAGCTATGTATGTATGTATTTGATGTGCTGGACAGAAGATACATCTTTTGACAAACTCCCTCATTTTGAGCTACTGGAAGTCTTAAGGGATATGGGCATACAAGACTCTATAGTTAACAGGATACAGACATGGCTGAAAGACAGAAAGTAGAGAGTCTGCATAAAGGGTGTATTCTCGGACTGGGTGAAGGTGACAAGCGGAGGGCCCCAGGGTTCGGTACTGGGTCTCTGTTTGTTTACTCTATATGTAACATCAATTCAGTATGACAATTCTGAGATATGGCTATCCAAGTTTGCAGATAACTGCAGGCTGGGTGCGGTAATCAAAAACGGGGAAGGATCTAGTCCTTTTCAAACTGCTCTTAATTATGTCCAGGACTGGACTAGCAAGTCTAAACTTCATCTAACCCAGGAAAAGTGCACAGTTATGCACTTGGGGAGGAACAATCCCTCACACACTTACACCTTAAATAACAAGAATTTGAGGGTGACCATGGAGAAAAGAGACTTGGGGATTCTCGTATCTCAGGATATGCAGTTTACCTCTCACGGTAGGGAATAGGGTGCACAAAGGAAACAGGGTGCTAAACTGCATATTTAGGCACACTGCAAACAGGGACAGGGAAGTGATGCTCCCTTTGTATACTTCACTGGTGAGGCCCACTCTGGAGTACGGGTCACAAGTATGGTCCTCATATAAGAAGGGAGAAATAGCTATGATAGAAAGGGTACAGAAAAGGGCCACAAGAGGAATAAGAGGTATGAATGGGAAAAACTATGACTCAAGACTTAAGGAACCTGGATCTTTACCCCCTTGTATATAGAACAAAAAGACAGGACGTGTTTCATTCACAAAGCATGGTCTGATAATGACCTGTGGGGGAACCTGGGGTTAGAAACCAGGGAGCAGGAATACCCGCGCACACCCCTTAAAATTGAAAAACAGAAAACCAAAGCCTGTAAGAAGCCAAAACTGGTTCAGTCACAGGGTGGTGCATGATTGGAATAAACTCTCACTTGAGGTACTGAGCAGTACGACTACCAATATGTTTAAGTCCAAATTAGACAACTTTTACAGGGATTCAGGAAACCTATACAAGTACTAAAATCTCAAGAAGCAAGCACAACGGACGAAAGTCTAACCTAGGCTCTGTAAGGTCCTATGATTTGAGTTTTAGAAGCATGGCACCTACTCAGTAATCTATTAACAAGGAGAAAAATATTATATAAAAATACATCTCATATTTGACACCTCAGTACAACATGCTAAATGCCGTGAGGCAAGGTTGCCCACTTTCGCCCATACTATTTGTTTTGACTTTGGAACAATTTTTTGCACATCATTTGAGCAAATAAGACTATAAACGGTATCATTTAATAGCCAACGAGGTGACAAAAAATGGAAATTACGTACCTACCATAATTCTTCATCTTTTTGGACAAAGTCTTTACCATTAATTTACACTACTGGGACTACGCCGGAGGTGCTAGGGCCCAGCTGGAGCCAAAACTCTTCAGGAGGGCTGGTGCCAAGATAGGACAGTACATGCACGACCCCGTGAGGCTGGCTTGCGCCCATACAGGCTATTTCGGCGTCAACCCTCCAACTGCCACAGCACCTTTTTGGCCGAGAATGTGCAGTGTAAACAAACCTAGGATAAACATAACCTAATCTGGGCATAAGATAGCCCGGAAGACCCATGTAAGAAGAGTCAACTCACAGTGTCTTCACAGCCCTGACCAATGAGGGAGTGAAGACCAGAAATAGGGTGAGCGAGCTTGGGAGATGGTGGGTGGGCATGTGAATGAATGAAGACTTCATCCAAGAAGCTCAAGAATTATGGCAGGTACGTAATTTCCATATCTTCCAGGACTAAAAGTCTTCACTATTTATTCTTACTACTGGGAGAGTACCAAGCTAAGAACCAATCCCCTCGAGCAGGGCGGCAGGAGACAGAGCTCATTCAGAGACAGAGCTCACTCAGGACAGTAGTCCATTGAGGACTGTCCTGCCAAAGAAAGTATGTTGTCTGGTGTGGACATCCAGAGCGTAGTGCTTTACAAAAGTATGCACCGAGCTCCAAGTAGCCACCTTGCAAATATCTGCAATGAACACATTACAAATCTCTGCCAGAAATGCCGAAACTGCTCTAGTAGAGTGGGCGTAAACCCGGCCTTCCAACTTGACCTGCGCCATCGAGTAGCAATGGCAAAGGCATGCCACTGACCATGCAGAAATGCATCTGATGGCAACAGGCTGACCCAGCCGAGCCATGCTAAATGATACAAAGAGTTGTTGGGAGTGGAATCTCTTTCATTCTGTCAATGTAGAAACAAAAAAACCCTCGTGACATCTAGGGAGTGAAGGGCACATCCTGTAGGAATTTAGGGTGAGTACAAAGTACCACCTTGTCCTTGTGAAAGACAGTATATGGAGGGTCTGTGACCAAGGCAAACAAACAAAAAAACAAAACAAGAGTTGGTGTGCTTGTCTGAGTTGGGGGAAAGAACTGTTCTGTGCTGTTAGCTAGCCGAAGAGAACAGCTGTAAATCAGAGGGTGTGGCTTACGCAACAGAAAGCCAGATGTTTGTATTTAAAACTTCCCTAGTTAACTTTTGACAGAGAGCAGCAAGAGGAAGGAGGTAGCTGCTAGAACTCCTCTACTGGGACTATATAGCCCTCCCTCCCCTCCACCCTTAGCCAGTTCTACTTTTACAGGCACTGGATTTGACTGACAGCAGGAACTTCCTGTTTGGGAGAAGGAAGGGAGTGATCACAGAGGCACAAAAGACTCACCATCCTAGAAGGAAAAGAATAGCTCTCCCTCACCCCCTAGCTGCTGGAGGTCCGTCTCTGAGCAAGTAAGAAGGAGATTACCGAGAAATACAAGAACTTCCTGTCCCAGAACAGGAACTGCAGCAGGTGTAAAGGCACAGAAGCAGTAGGAAAGTAGGAGAAAAAAAAATGGAGAGAGGAAAGAGTAAGCATACAAAACAACAGTTGAGGGGCAATAAATAAGACATGATGGGAATGGTGCAGCGTAGTGGCTATGGAGTGGCACTCTTCCGGGAGACATTCTGGAGGATGTGGTGTTGTCCCATCTGCATGCACCTCTCTGGGCTGAGGGACAAGATTGCTCGTATCCAGGATGAGTTGACCAGGATTCGGGGGACCTTCTCTCCCACCCAGGGACCACCACGGCCGACGCTGCTACCTCAGAGGTTGTCAACAAAGAGGAGAAGTTGGACCACAGTGGTCTCAGGGAGGGTGAGGGTCAGGGAGCAGAGGCACATCCCTCCAGCTGTACCTCTCCACAATTTGTACGCCGTTCTGGCAGAGCATGGTTCCTCTATGGAGGCACTGCAGTGGAGACCAAGGAGGATGCTGGGAACCTCCACAAAGGAGACCCACAGGAGGGTGGCATGGGACCCCACAGGGAAAGGAAACAACTCCTGGTGGGGGGCTCGACTGTTGGGGGGTAGAAATGGGGAAGGGAGGGGAGAGGGAGGTAAGGTGCTTGCCCAGCGCCATGGCTTGGCCGGACAGGGAGCGAATCCTCAGGATCGTGGGACCAGCTGCACGGGGAGGAAGCTGGACGTCACTGTCCACCTAGGGGCAAATGACCTGGCCGGGAATGGGATCTAAGCAGTGCAGGAGGAGTCTGTGGAGTTGGGGAGGGTCCTTAGACAAGTAGCATGCACGGTAACCTTCTCGGAGGTGCTGCCTGTCTATGGCATGCGTAAGACTAGGGTGCTCTACACCATGGGATTCAATCAATAGTTGAAAAACTGGTGAAGAACCCAGGGTTTTGGCTTTACTGGGGACTGGGGATCCACCTGGAGGGATACAGGCCTATACTGGCGTGATGGTCTGCATCTGCCCAGGAGGGGAACCAGGATCCTAGGCGGTAGGTTTAAATGCTTCATTGGCAAGCATTTAAACTAGCCAAGGCGGGGAGGCACTAGAAAGGAGCAGGGAAATCCCAGCCCCCCCAAAAAAAAAACAAAAAACAGGGAAGTTAGTGAGGTAAACACCAATACAGAGAAATTGATAGGGAGAAGGGCAGGGGTAAAGGGAGAAACAGGCAAAAGGCCATCAAAGAATGCAGGCTAATGAGTACCAATGGCCCATAGTCTGGGTAACAAGCTCCCTGAACTAGTGGCCTTGATTGAAGAGGGATGCCTGGATATTGTGGCAGTCACAGAAACATGGTACACAGAGAACCATGACTAGTATGTCAACATACTAGGTTACACAGTCTACAGGAGGGACAGGGAGGGTAAAAGAGGAGGAGGAGTAGCAGCTCTCTATGTAAGGGAAGGGATCAAAGCAACAGAACTAAAGGGTAAATGGGGAGGAGAGGAGGCACTGTGGGTCACCCTGTAGAGAGGAAATGGCACCACGATTTGCACAGGTGTTGTATACAGACCCTCGTCTCAGGGGGAGGAAATACACAAAGAAATGATAGAAGGCATCCTTAGGGTGGCATAAAAAAAAAAAACAGGTTACTCACCTGTAACAGTAGTTCTAGAAGTGGTATATGTTGTTCATCTACACTCTTTGGCATGACCCCTTACGCTTTAAATCTCACTGGAAGTCTTCAAGCTGGCTCCTCTCACCCACCTGGGTGGTGTATACCTCGGCTCCGCTCCATGACGCCAGATCTTAGACCGCTGGCAGCCAGGTGTTGTGCATCCGCAGCTTGGGAGGTCGGGTAGTTCCGTGTGGATGAACAACATATACCACTCCTAGAACTACTGTTACAGGTGAGTAACCTGTTTTTCTATGAGCGTGGATATGTTGTTCATCCACACTCTTTGACAAACTCCTAGCAGTTCTCTGGGAGGAGGGAGGCAAGGCGCACACCCCTTACTTAGGGAACACAGATTGGAGAACTGAGGCCCCAAAACCAGCATCCCGGTGTGACTCAAGGTCGATGTGGTAGTGGGTGATGAAGGTGTTTGCTGACTTCCAAGTAGCAGCCCGACAGATTTCCTGGATAGGGATGTCCCTGGAAGCAGCCACCAATGCAGCAATATAGCGGGTAGAATGAGTTCTTATCCCTCTGGGAGGCTCCTTGCCCACCAATTCGTAGCACAGACCTATGCATGATGTGATTCATCTTGCAATAGTCTGTTTGGTTGCAGGTCTGCCAGAAGAGGCTTCAGCGTAGATGACAAACAGCTGGTGAACCTCTCCCTGAATTTCCGCCGTCCTCTCCTTGTAATAGGAGAGGGATCGTCTCAGGTTCAATGTATGGAGCCTGTACTCGGCCTCCAAGGTGTAATTAGGGTAGTATAATAGCAGGGTTAACACCTGGTTAAGGTGAAACTCTGACGCCACCTTCGGAAGGAATTTCAGGTAGGGGCGTAGGACAACCTTGTCCCTATGGAAGACCAGATAAGGGGAGTTCACCGAAAGAGCCCGGAACTCCCCTGTCCTTCTGGCAGATGTGACAGCCACCAGGAGGGCTGTCTTCCATGACAAATGTGACAAGGCACACTTGTGCATTGGTTCGAATGGCTTGCCCATGAGCTTTGCCAGTACCAGCAGTAGATCCCACGGAGGTGGAGGTTCACGCACCGGAGGGGATATGTGATCCAGGCCTTTGAAAAAGCGCCCGACCACTGTCTCCTGCGCCTTACCGTCGGCTGACCGGCCCATGCCCAGTAAGCAGAGATGGCTGCCAGGTGCACCCTAAGGGTCAATGACTGAAGACCCCCTTTGGAGAGAGACCAAAGGTAGTTGAGAATGCTAGTCACTGGACAGGACAGAGGGTCCAGGCCCTTGCCTGGACACCAAATGGAAAACCTTTTCCATTTGAAGGCATAACATTTCCTGGTCGATTCCTTTCTGGATGGCTCCACCACGGTGCAGACATCTTCGAAAAGATCCAAATCCTGGAACTCTAGCTGCTCAGGTACCAGGCTGTGAAGTGCAGGGATTGAAGGTCCGGATGGAATACCTTCCCCTGATTGAGTGGTATCAGGTCTGGGCGTGCTGGAAGCCGCTCCAGGTGCCTGCAGCTGAGATTGAGGAGATCTGGATACCAGAACTGGCACGGCCAGTCTGGGGCTACCAGGGTCACCTTCACCGTGTCTCTCCTCACCTTGAAGGGCACCTTGTGGATCAAGGGAAATGGAGGGAAGGTGTAGAGGTGGCCTGGGGTCCACATCCTCGACAAGGCATCCCCCTGCAGTGAGCCCTGCTGAGGGGGGTTGGCATGACACAGCCTCAGCTTGGTGTTTTCCCTGGAGGCAAACAGGACCACCATCAGTCTGCCCCAGTGGGAGAACAGGCTGTAAGCTACCTCTGGATGGAGAGACCACTCATGGGATGTCAGGCCTAAGCAGCTGAGAACATCCGCAAGATGGTTCGAGGTTCCTGCCACATGAATGGCTAGGCAATCTGCCTCTAATCGGTTCACGAGGGTCCAAATGCAGAGTGCCTCCCTGCATAGAAAACGGGAGTGCGTGCCGCCCTGTTTGTTGAGGTAGTACATGGTCATGGTATTGTCCATCTGGACTTGAACCACTTGACCCCGGAGCTGAGGAGCGAAAGCTGACGGTGCCAGTCTGACTGCTCTGAGCTCCAACAGGTTAATGTGGCATCGGGACTCCTTGGGAGTCCAGAGCCCATGGGCCCTTTTGTCCCTCATGTGGGCTCCCCAGCCCATGAGAGAGGCATCAGTTGTGAGGACGACCGTTGGCTCGGGACAGACAAATGGGATCCCTTCCTGCAACTGGTCTGGGGTGGTCCACCACTGGAGCGTCCCACATCTTCTGGGTTACAGTGATCAGCTGGTCAAAATGACTGTGGCACTGAGTGGCCAGCTCCCATTGGAGGGGGCGCATGTGGGCCCAATGGACAACTGAGGTGCACGCCACCATGTAATCTAGAAGGCGCAGAAAGTCCCAGGCAGGGTGCAACTGCCCAACCAGAAATGATTGGGAAAAGGAGGAAAGAACCTCAGCCCTGTCCGCCGGAAGCCGAGCTCTGGTTTGACAAGAGTTGAGCTCTGCCCAGACGAAGCCCATCACCTGAGAAGGCACGAGTTCCGACTTGGCCTCGTTGATCAGGAGGCTGAGTTGGGAGCAGGTCTGGAGTGACAGGTCCCTGGACCTCTCCACCTCTTGTGGGGTGGATCCTGCTAAGAACCAATCATTGAGGGTAGGGGTAAATTCTGCCCCCCCCCCCGAAGCCTGAGATGGGCTGCCACCACTGTGATGCATTTGGTGAAGACCCGTGGGGCCGATGACAGGCCAAACGGCATGGTTCGGAACTTATACAGGGTCCCTTCGACCCTGAAGTGGAGGAACCGCTGATGGGATGGACAGATTGGGACGTGAAGAAAGCGTCCTGCAGATCCAGTGAACAGAACCCATGTTTCGGCTCCAAGGATGGTATGATCTGGGACAGAGTGACCATCTGAAAGGTGCGTGACCTGAGATATTGATTCAGGTCGTGCAGATCTAGAATGGGCGCCAGCCCCTGTCCGCTTGGGCACCAGGAAGTACCTGGAGACAAAGTTGGGTCTGCTGGAGGATCCACCACTGGAGCTACTGCCTCCCTGAGGAGGAGTTGAGGATGTCATCTTGGAGAGCCGCTGAGTCTGAGCAGATACTCTTTCCTCCCAAGGGGCACGGGATCAGCTTGGAGGGTACTGCTTGAATTCCAGAGGCAGTCCCTGACTAACCACTTCGAGAACCCACCTGTCCGAAGTGACAATGGACCAGGCGGAAAGGAAGTGGCGGAGCCGGCCCCCACGGTAGGACCCAGAGCTGAGGTGACGGGTGATGGGTTGACAGCCCCCGCCCCGTCACTGAGCTGGCTTGGAGGAGGAGGCTCCAGGACCTGAAACTCAGCCTCCTTTGCGGGCCTGTTGGGGTTCGGGCTTGGGCCGGGGGCACCAAGCTTGAGCCTGCTGCAGTTGCTGGTGCTGCTGTCCACCTCGGAAGGAAGACTGCTGAGCCTCAGGGGAAGAACGACAAAAAGCCTTCTTTTTCTTCTGCTGGTTCTTGCCTGAAGAACCCTTGGCAGAAGTAGCGTCCAAGGTGGCATCGGACTGCTCAATGCACTGAAGGTGACCGGCCACTCCTGGGCCGAACAGGTCGGTCCCTAGGAAGGGCATGTCAGCTAGTTTTTGCTGGGTATCTGCCGGGAAGGAGGACAGCCTCAGCCAATCCCTGCGACGAGAGGCAACTGCGGCAGCCATCGAGCGGGCACAAGAATCCCCAATGTCCAGGGCCATCTGAAACTGCTGTTTGGCAACAGCTCGGCCTTGATCCCGGACCTGCTTGACCGTGGTCTTCATGTTCGCGGGGAGATGTGAGAGGACTTCATCCAAAGACCCTAACAGGACGTGAGAGAAGTGTGCCATGATGACAGCCGAACTTGCCTGACGAAGGCCCAAGGAGGAAGCTGCATTGACCATCCTGGCTGAATGGTCCAAAAGCTTGGACTCTATCAGGAGGTCGGTCAGTGTCGGCAGAACTGCCAGTACGCCTGAACACAGAGGCGGTGTCCAGGCTCTCGGCCGAAGGGTGCTCTGTGAACCCCGCAAGGGACCCCATGGGCACCACATACTTGTGGTCCACGCGAGCAGATGGAGCTGGACAAGTGGCATGGCGCTGCCAAAGTTTTAGGGCCGGGCCGACAGCCTCAGCCACAGGAAAGGCCTCCACTGGAGTATCCCCCCTCTTAAGGATGTCCGTAAGAGGGTACTCCGCCTTTTTCGGGATTGGCTCCAGGGGCATCCCTGTGGATTCAGAGATGAGGTGAAGAATCCCTTGAAGACACGAGGGACCTTCCTCCGTCTCTAGGCCAACAGATTCATCATCCCCTGGATGAGCATGCAAGCCGATGATGTCCGAATCTGAGGAATCCGGGTATAACGGCCGACCACTCAGGTCACCTTCAACTCGTCAAGGGTGGTCCGGGGTGACCGTGACCGACAACCGCCAGGGAAGCTGGTGTCTGGTCTATCTTCCTTGGAAGGAGCTCCTCCCACAGGCTGTTTGGGCGGTGGTTCCACCACAATCAGTGGAGAGACCGTTTTGGGCCAAACTGGTGGTTTTGCCGGCTACGTGGGCTGAGGAGCCAATTTAATTGGCTCCAAAGGAGTTGGCTTCGGCCTAGGAGGTGAAAGCCAGGTAATGGCCAGTGTAGAAGTCGGAGTTGGCTTGTGCCCAGTCAAAATTAGCTGTTGCCACATGAGGTCCTCGTAGTGCCGACGGAATTTCCGCCGGAGCCTCTCCTCATCTGAGGAGGATGAGGACGATCGATGGCGTCGCCTCTTTTTAGAGCATTTATGGCTCTTCCTCGGCCTGTCGGTCAAGTGGATCCGAGAATTCGATCGAGATCAGATGGGCTGACTCGGTCGCTCGGGGGACACAGGCGGGACTAGTGATTTCCCAGGATCAGGGACCACTTCTTCAATGGGAGTCCCAGCAGGCTGGGTCTCATCATCTGGAAAGACCAGACTAGGGGTTTGATTGAGGGAATCATCTGCCGGAGTCGGCGATATCGGATCGATCATGATTTCAACATCGTCGATCGATAATTCAGTCAACTGACCAGATGGCAAAGCCACATGTTCCTGGGATCGAGATCTCTCCCGCTCCCAAAGACGTCTCCATCGAGACGAAGACGATCCCGGATCCTTCTCCCGCTCACGGGATTGAGAGGAGTGCGAGCCCGCAGACACCTCTCCCTTGGTCTGGAGAGACTGGCACAACTCTCGGAAGGAACCCGAGAAGGTGGAGCCCAGGTTGAGCGGAACAAAGAAGCTCCGAGAAGTCTCTGCAGCACGAGCCACTTCCTCCTCGAATGCTTGCATATGCTCCAATTGCTCGGGCGGATCCTGCAGCCATGGACACCGCCCACTGAGCCTCCCCTGAGCTCACCGGGGTTCTCTTCTCCAGCCTCCCAGCTTCAGGCGGCGTAGACGGTCGTTGAGGAGACGATGGATGAAAGCATGCAGATAAAGATCGTGATTTTGAGGTGTCATGGTCGAGCATCGAGGGCAATAGACACAAGCAGTGTAGGATCATGGTGGACATTTTCTGGCCACAAGGGCACCAACAAAATCTGGGGAAGACTTGTCTTCCATAACTGAAGCAGCAAACTTGCAATCCCTAACGCGAACAATGTGAATTTTCGGTATAACCGGAGGTTTGAAAGCTGGGGCCTTCAAAATGCGTGAGCACGAGGGAGGCAACCTGAATCTTCCAGCGGAAAGGAAGATCTGGTGTCATGGGGTGGAGCCGAGGTATATACCACCTAGGTAGGTGGGAGGAGCCAGCTTGAAGGCTTCCGGTGAGATTTAAAGCGGAAGGGGACATGCCAAAGAGTGTGGATGAACAACATATTCACACTCCAAGAAAGGAGAGATATTGTTGATGGGGGGCCTGAATATGCCAGATGTTAACTAGAGTACCTTTGCTGCAGCCACATCCAACAGCAGGGTCATTCTCGGTGCCCTACAGGAGGCATGCCTCAGACAGCTAGTGTTGGAACCCACTCGGGAAGGAGCAGTCTTAGACCTGGTACTCTCAAACGGGGATGGAGAGAGGATCTCAAATTTGGAAGTGGGTAGCCATCTGGGAACAACTGACCACCTAACAGTGTAGTTCACAAAAAACATAGTCATAGAGTCAAGCCATATAAAGGTGAGGGTACTGGACTTTAGGAGGGCTGACATTGTCAAAATTGGAGAGAGTCTCAGAAAAATACTAGCAAACGGGCAAGGAGGGGTGGAGGAACAATGGGGAAACATCAAAACTGCCATCACAGAGGCAGCAGGCCTTTGTGTGAAGCAAATAAACAAATCAAAATGAAAGAAAAAGCCACTATGGTTCTCAAAAGAGGTGGCGAGGAAGGTTAAGGAGAAAAAGACAGCATTCAGGAAGTATAAGGAAACAGAAGGAGCAGGACAGAGAACTGTACCAGTTAAAGCAGAAGGAAGCGGGGAAGGCAATCAGAACAGCAAAGGCCCAAACCAAGGAAAAGATATTCAACTTGGTTAAGAAGGGGGACAAAACCTTTTATAGGTACACTGGGGAGCGAAGAAAGACCAAGGGAGGGATAGTGAGGCTTAATAAAGGGAGGGTGGGTGGGCAGAGTGTGACAGTGAAAAGCAGGGATACTGGAACGAATACTTCTGCTCAGTATTTACAAAAGAAGAGGAGGGGAAGGCACCTAATACAATCAATAGAAGCACTCTGGATAGGGGGGTCGATACTAGTCCATTCACAGAAAAAAGGGTTCTGAAAGAACTCCTAAAACTGAAGGTGGACAAAGCAATGGGCCCTGATGGGATTCACCTCAGAATTCTAAAAGAACTAAGGGGAGAAATAGTGACACCACTGACTACCCTTTTTAACAAATCATGGAAGGATGGTGACGTACTTAAGGACTGGAGGAGGGTGGATGTGATTCCCCTTCACAAAAGTGGGAGTAAAGCAGAGGCAAGAAACTACAGACCTGTTAGTTTGACCTCAGTGGTAGGGAAAATGATGGAATCACTTCTGAAAGAAAGAACCGTTAAGTACCTAGAGTCCAGCGGGGCACAGGACCCAAGGCAACATGGATTCACAGTGGGAAGGTCATGTCAGACAAATAGTACAGTTATGTAAGAACTTACCGTAACAGCAGATCTTCGAGAACAGCTCTTGCAGCAGGTTACACCATTAGGACTGAAGCCGGCAGGCATCAGGACCCCATGGAAATGTTCTAGCTAGCAGTCTTCAGCAGGGACCGCCCCAGACGTCAGGCGTAGTACATAAGGAGGCGGTCCCGCCAGAATCCCCAGTTCTCCTGCCGGAGACTCCCGGCCGCTGGATGACATCAGGAAGGGAGACCGAGGACCCGCCATCAGGTGGCCAAGACGAAGAATCGACCTTTCCAAGTGTAGGTTGGAACCTACTTCCTCCAAGGGGGAATGGTGGGTGGGAAGGTACCTGCTGCAAGAGCTGTTCTCGAAGATGTACTGTTACGGTAAGTTCTTACGCAACTGTACTATCTTCTGCGAGGTACAGCTCTTGCAGCAGGTTACACCATTAGGACTGATTCCCAAGCAACAGCACCTTGAAAGCCATCGGGAAGAGGCAATACTGGAGATACAACCCGTCCTGAGCCTAGGACAGGAGGCCTTGTAGGACAGCAAGGCCAAAACCCGCTCTTCGCCGTGAAGCGATGTCCAGGCTGTAATGCCTGATAAAGGTGTGCACCAAGCTCCAGGTGGCTGCAGCACATATGGCCGATATGGATAAGTTCTTGAATGCCGCAAAGGATGTAGCCACTCCCCTTGTCGAATGGCCCTTGACCACACCTGGTAAGGGTTTCTGGCGTTTATTGTAGCAAAAGGAAATGCACTGAATGAGCCAGCGTGAAAGGCCAGTCTGTTTCAAGACTGGAACCCATCATCCTCTCAGTGAATGAGACGAACAGCTGTTCTGCTTTGCGTGCTGTTTGGTCCTGGTCAATAGTATCTAAGGCATTGGTGAACATCCAGGGTGTGAAGCAGTGCTTCTCCTCGATTAAGCGTGTCCAGGAGGTACACTGGTAAATCAATGTCCTGGTTAAGAGTGAGGGCTGAGACCACCTTAGGCTAGAAACTTGGGATTCGTCCTCAGGGACACCCTGTCCTGATGAAAAATTAAATAAGGCTCCTTGCACATGGAGCCGTGAGTTCGGAGATTCTTCCTCACGTAACAACAGCAACTAAAACAACGTTTTCCACTATTGGTGAAAACCCAGCTCGCAATCTGGCGGCAGGTTCAAATGGTGGCAACGTAAGCTGCTCCAGGACTTAAAGGTAAATCCCAAGGAGGGACAGAATCCTTAATAGGCGGCCTAAGGGGAGGATCCTCTTAAGAAGGCATCGGAGGTATCCAGCTGTGCCACCGCGGCATGCTGGGCTCATGGGGGCATGGTAGGCTGAGATTGTACACAGGTGCACTTTGATCGAGGAGTAAGCTAACCCTGATTGAAAGAGGAAAGCAAGTATTCCAGAACTAGTTTCTATGGCAGTTTGAGGGTGAGAAGCCGCGTGCCTGAGACCACAAGCAAAACCTACGCCATTTCATGGCGTATGTAGCGTGTGTCGCCAGTTTTCTGGCGGCAGGAAGCACTTCCGCCACCTCCTGCGAGACCCCGTATCGCAAAATGGCTATGTCTCTAGGAGCCAGGCATGCAGGTTCAGAGAAAGCAAGTCCGGGTGGACTAGCAAACCCTCCTCCTGAGACAGCAGGTGGGAGCTGATTGGCAAAGGAAGCAGAGGTTCCCGGCAATTGACTCAGAAGCAGGAACCAAATCTGTCTGAGGCCAAGGGCACTATTAAGATAGCGTCGCATGCTCCCTGCGAAGTTTGAGAAGGACTCTCTGGATCAACGGGAATGGAGGGAAGGCATAGAGGAATCTGCCCACCCAGGAGAGGGACAACGCGTCTCACCAGAAAACACCATGCCCTGGATCTAGCGAGCAAAAATTGGGCAGTTTTGCGTTGGATGGGGGAAACGAAAAAATCCAATTCTAGAGTGCCCCATCTGAGAAACAGATCCTCTGCCAACTCCTGTAGAAGTTCCCATTCATGGACCCTGGCCTGGGAACGACTCAGACTGTCTGCGACGGTATTGTCCACACCAGGAACGTAAACTGCAATGAGGTTCGCGCCGTGTCGTATTACCCAATCCCACACTCTCATGGCCTCCCTGCAGAGGGGTAAGAGTGTGTGCCTCCTTGTTTGTTGAGGTAATACATCACCGCTGTATTGTCTGTTTGCAACAGGAGAGTACTCGGTGGGATGTCCGACTGGAAGGCTTGCAGGACATAAAGGACCGCCCTCATCTCCAATATGTTGATATGCAGATGAGATTCTTGAGTGGTCCAAGTTCCCTGAGACCTCACCCCGTTCAAATGTGCGCCCCACCCCAGCCCTGAGGCATCTGTGGAGAGTGTTACCACCAGGGATGGTGCTGTGAATGGAACCCCCACAGAGAGGCTTCCCCGGGTCTAGCCACCATTGCCAGTCTTGAACCACGGACTTCGTTATTCTTACTGGATGCTGCATATGGTCTTTCCTTTGGTCCCATTGCACTCTTAACATCCACTGGGTTAGCCGCATGTGGAGCCTTGCCATCAGGACAGTAGGAATGGCTGCAGCCATGTGTCCGAGCAGGTGAAGGACCAGTCTGGCTGGGACGGTCTTCTTTGCAGATAGGTCCCTGATGAGGGATCGAATCGTTCCGCTTCTGTCTTCGAAAGAAAGGCTTTCCTGCGATGGTGTCCAGAACTGCCCCTATGAATTGCAGTTTCTGGGATGGTACCAGGAGAGACCTCTCGTGGTTGATTAGGATGCCCAGGGACTGAAAAAGGGCCTGGGTATGCTGGATCACTATCAACAGCTCCTCCTTGGAGGAGGCCATGAGAAGCCAATCGTCCAGGTACGGGAACACATAGTGGCCCTGTCTCCTCAGAGACGCTGCCATGACTGCCATGCACTTGGTAAAGACCCTGGGGGCCAATGACAGCCCGAAGGGGAGCTTTCGGAACTGAAAGTGGTACGAACTCTGCCACAGGAACCTCCCAGCTTGAGCGATGGGGATGTGCAGGTAGCGCCCTGCATGTCCAATGACGCCAAGAATGCGCCCTTCTTCAGCATGGGGATTAGACCCGGAAGGGCCACTATGCGGAAGCGTTTGTAGGCGACTGGCATATTGAGGTCGCTGAGGTCCAAGACTGGACGGAGGTCCCCTGTTTTCTTTGGAACCAGGAAGAAGTGGGAATAATGTCCTGTTCCTCTATGGTTCCCTGGGACGTACTCCAAAGCTTCTTTCTGTAGAAGCGTGAGCACTTCTTCCCTGATGAGCAGGGCATGCTGACCCAAATAATGGGAGAGCAGAGGAGGCCTTGCTGGGGGCTTGTCTAAGAATTCTATAAAGTGGCCTTTTGACCATCTGTAACACCCACCTGTCGGTGGTGATCGACTGCCACCCCGCAGGTGATCTCATGGACCCCGACCTTTGTTTCCCATTGATCCAGAGGAGGGTGGGGCCGGGAAGGAGTCATGCTGTGGCGGCAGAGGTCCCGCAGGTTGGCCGACTTGGTGGAACGTTAGCCTACTGAGGGGCGCTGACCTGGGCTTCGGGAAAGGGCCCTCTGTTGTTGGCCGGGGCAGGTTGTTGCCTCTGAACCGCTACTTAAACGACTCTGGTTCCTACGAAGTGAACTGAGTCTAGATCTGTACATTGCTTGGACAGATCTAACAGCCTTCCCAGCCTCTTGTAGCTTGGTGATGACCTTTTCAGATGCCTCACCGAACAAAACTTCACCATGGAAGGGGGCATCCAGAATGTTCTTCTGGACATCCGGGGTAAATCCGGAGACACAGAGCCATGAGTGCCTCCGGAGGCATACGCCTGAGGCTACCGCTCTGGCCGAGGAGTCCGCGGAGTCATACGCGGCTCGGAGCACCTGAGTCCCCATGTCTGAACCCATGCGGAGGAGCTGGAGAAGCTCCTCCTTCTGGTCACCGTCTGGCAATTTCTCTAACAGTTCCTGTCCCTGCTCCCACAGTGTGGTCTGAAACTGAACCATGTGGGTTAGGTAGTTCAGAGATCTGATGGCGCAGGTCGCAGCTGTGTAAATGCACCTACCCAGCGTGTCCAGTTGCTTGGACTTCGGGTCCGGTGGTTGCGTGCTCAGATGTTGCAGCCTCTGGGACCGGTCATGAGAGGCTGTAATGACCAGGGAGTCGGCCAGAGGATGATTAGCCAAGTACTGGTCCTCCCTTGGGGCCTTGTACAGGCGGTCAGCCTTCTTCGGCATAGCTGGGAGTGAATGTGGACGTTTCCACGCTGCCTTGGTGACGTCCATGAAGGTGTCCACCAAGGGTGGTACCACCACAGGCTTAGGGTCTTTCTGCCGAAGATAACGGGCTAGGCGTAGCCTTTCCGGGTCGAGATCCTCTGCATCCCATCCCATGTTCTCTTGGATATGCCTCATGATCTCAGAGAAATAAAAATTACGTACCTACCGTAATTATGATCTTTCTGTGCATCTTCACCATTCATCACAGATGGGTACTGGCTGGAGATCAGGACCCCGCGAGAGCCTTCTTTTTTTTTTTTTTAAAAAGGATAGGCAGAGATGACGCAGCATCGGCGCCGCCTCGGACCGACGTCTATGTGGCTCGAGGATTAACACGCTGTGTCGACTCCGCCTGCCTACCAGTTCTGAGTCGCCGGAGAGGTAAGAGGAAGGGATGGAGGGTGGGACAAGAGAGTCCAAGGGACAGAAAAAGGAAGAGAAAAACTGAACTAAAATGAGAAATAACGACTGAGGACAGCATAGAGGAAGAATGACTAAGGGGATTGGGTAGGGGCCCCAATCTCTGGAAAGGGAAGAAGGGAGGGAAGGGGGGAGAGAGAATTTAAGAGAGAGAGTGAGAGGTAACAAGGATCCAGGACCCTTGTCCGTCACCAGACTGTATAGGAACTGCAGGGAGTAGCAAAGCTCATTTGCCAGAATTCAAGGCACAGAATAACTGGCAATACCCCAAAAGCAAAGTCTGCTATTCTGGAGAAGGACAGGGTACAGGGACTCAGTACTCTCTCTGTAAAGATATTTGGTGAAAAAAGGGAAGTTCTTTTTTTTTTTTTTTTTTAAATAGATGGATAATAGAAGGAGGGCAACCACCAGCTCTCACCCCGTAGGAATGAAGATATGTAGTAGAGAAGGAGTGCCACTCGAACTGTACCCCTTAGGGAAGAAAGTACCCCCCTGTGTGTCCCAACTTTACCCCGCTCAAAAGAGGGGTAGGCACAGAGGGAGGAGGATCCAGAGACTGGAGCCCCAGGGGGATGGCGGGTGGGATTGTGATGAATGGTGAAGATACACAGAAAGATCATAATTATGGTAGGTATGTAATTTTTATATCTTATCTGTGTCAATCTTCACCATTCATCACAGATGGGTGAGTACCAAGCCCCCCGAAGGGGGTTGATTCATTGCACCCTAAGGGACACAGTCCCTTAGCACTCAGTGGGTGACACACTAAGGGGGGGAACCTTCTGGGCCTGAGGAGGCCAGAGAGTGGAGAGAGCGAGACGTGGTCCTCCGGAGGGGGAAGGAAGTTGCCCCGACAAACGTCGTCTCACCCTACGGGAAAAGAGATAGGTTCCCTGGTGAGCGGAGCAAATCACCCTACGCCGGGCCAAGGGTGACAACTGGGAAAGGCGAAGCCACGCCAATCTCCTGGTGCAGATCGCTCTCCCTACGACCCTGGTAGCTACCTCATTGGCGTCGTAAGATGCCCTTGCTTGGTGCCTTGCTAGCTCCAGGCCATGTGCAGAGTGCGCGATGGCTTGCCTGGTTTGCTCCGAGTCAGGCAAAGCAGCTAGGATCTGACCTAGCGCTGACCACAAGAACCTGTTGTAGGCTGCATAGTGGGCCTGATGAGCAGAGATGGAGAGAAGCAACCATGCCTAGTAGAAAGTCCTCCTCCCCCAGAAATCAAAATCCAAAGAGTCCTGATCTGGGGGCCGGTCATGGTGGAGGGCGCAAAGCCCGTCAGGAGTGTCCAGGTGCGACAATCCGGACTGCGGATGGGGCATAGAACCTGGAGACTCCGGGGGAGCGCAATACCTCTGGCTGAGGTCCCTAGGGGCAGGAACTCCGGAGAAGGGCCTCTGCCAGAAACGCATGGACGCCTCCCGAAAGGGAGCAGGCCAGGGCGGCACCACAAGGGTGGCCACACCGAAATCGCCTAGAAAGGCGTGCGCCGCATGCTCAGGATTGCTGACCAACGGGGAGAAAGGTGAAGGTCCTCCATCATCCTCATGAGGAAGCGCTGATACTCGGAGAGATCAGCGGCAGGAGAGATATGGACAGATGGTTCCTCTCCCCCAGAAGAGGGGGGATGAGGAGCTGGAGGTCACCATGCATTCCGAGGGTGGTCGCTCGCGGGGAGGTTGAAACACCTGGCTGTCCATGGCCCTAACGTAGGCAGGGAACCGAGCAGCCACCGCTCTGAACTGCTCCCAGGTGAGAGGGCCGCTAGGACCAAGAATGCCTGGGAGCACTGGAGAATGCGGCAGAGGGATAGGGGCAGAGCCGAGAGAAGAAGTCGGCTGACCTCTGCCAGGGCTAGGGAGCGGACCATGGACACCTGAGGAGGGTGTCCCGGAAGACTCCGCAGCCGACAGCTGTACAACCACATTGGTACTGCCTAGGCTGCGCCCAGAAAAATCTCCCCAGTGAGGCGACCGGGGCTGTATAGATCCAGAAGGACGGTCCCCTGCCTCCAAAGAATGGGACCCCATCAAGGAACCAGAAGGGGAAGGGCAGAAGTCCGCAGTTGGCTTCGTCCAGGGCCGGGGTGGACCCCAGAGAAAGGCCGACGCTTCGACCCCACACCCCTCGACCCCTCAGAGTCTGAGAGGGTCCTGGTCCTCGAGAGGGCCAGCCTAGGTAGCTGGCAGCTCTGGGCTGCCCCCGAAGGGGAGACCCAGGGAGCAGCACCCTCTCCTCCTGTAGACTTCCTGATGGGCCCCAAAGTTGGGCGATCGAGACACACACGGGAGGGGGGTACCGCCAAGGGTTTAAGGAACCCTCCAAGGCCAGGTTGCATGGCAATGGTGGCTCGCACCATAGCCTGCTGGTCAGTACCACTGACCCCAACCTCGGGGAGAACCTGACGCTCCTCAGAAGGGGTCTGGCTGTGACTTGTCGTCGAGACCACCGGCCCGCCCTCCTCTGCAGACAACCCCGAAGGGTGTGACTGCCCGTCCGACTCCGAGCCCGACTCCAACTCCGAAGAGGTAGAGTCTAAGGCCCTAAGCCAAACGGTATGAGGGCGAGGAAAGGCGACCTTACCAAGAAGCCCAGTAGCCAAAGCAGTGGCCGAGGCGGCACCCGCGCCCTCCACAGCACCGCAAGCAGGGCTGACAGAAGGCAGCAGGGCAGCTTGGGCCAAAGGTCCTGAGCCAGCACCGACGGCTCCGAAAGTGGACTCGGTGCCGAACACGGCACCGCTAGGCTCCTCGGCGCCGCGAGCAGCACCGAGAGCACCAACGGCACCGAGGGCGGCGCCGACAGATGACTCCGAAGGCCCCACGGCGCCGCTGAGACATGGCGAAGCGAGACGCTGAACCAGGGTCACGTGTGACAAGCAGCGCCGGTGCTGCACAATGGCGCTCGGCAAAGCCCACGCGCCGAGAGATGAAGTCAGCACAGGGCCCACGGCACCGCCGCGAATGGCGCTCGACCGACGGGCGCCGACCTCGGCCTTCCGGATCGAGGAGCGACACCGGGGAGCCTTTCACTCCAAAGGGGCGGAGTTGCCATAGCGGCGCCTCCTGCCGCATGGAGGAGCCTCGGGCCAAGGCTAGGCTAAGAAGCCGAGGCCCTCCTCCTCGGTCCCTAGAGTAGAACTGGGAGGGACCCAGAGGAAAATGAGAGAGCTGCTTGGTTTTGACGAAAGTAACCCTACCCTCGAAAGTCGGCGGAGTCAGTTTCATTTTAAGCATCGCTACGTTCTAGGACGCCGCGGTCCATGGAGAAGCAGGCGTCACACCTAATCCATGTCGTGAAGCGGCCAAGACATAGAGACACCGGTCATGCTGGTCGGTAACGGAGCGATTTCGCGCCGCACGAGCACCGACAAGATAGAGGGCCGCCCGCCTTAGAAGGTTTCTTGCCCTCTGACCGCGACATGACCTACGGAAAAAACACCAAAAATAGACTCGATGTCGCTATACTTTAAAATAAATGGAAAGATCTTACCGGCGACGTCGAGTGGAGGCAGAACCCAGAACTAGCAGGAGACCGACGGACTGTCGAATGCACAAACGCGAAAGGCTAAGGCCTAAAACTGTCAAACTTCTTCAGTTGGCTTCCCACGAGGCGACCTCGACAGCGGGAGACGAAGAACTGGTAGGCATTCAGAGTCGACACAGCCTAACGGCTAATCCTCGAGCGCCACATAGTACGTCGGCCTCGAGGGCGGCGCCTGATGCTCGTCAACTCCGCCCTATCCTTTCAAAAAAAAAAGGCCTCCCCAAGGTCCTGATCTCCAGCCAGTACCCATCTGTGATGAATGGTGACGATTGACAGAGATAAGATCGAGGGGTCGTCCGGAGGAGACCTAGGAGGTTCATGTGGGTCCGGAGAAGGGATGCTGATCAGTGACGGAGATCTGGAGCATACAGAAATGTCAGATCGTGAATCCTCCGTAGACGGCGAATAGCGACGTCTTCTGGGTCTCTTGGTGCTAGGTGACCCTGAAGAGGATCTGGACGGAGGTCTTCTCTTGTCTGTTGGTCTGCCCCTAGGAGGTCCCACTGGCTCCTGGGGGGAAGGTACTCGACCTGCTGCCCCTTTTGGTGAAGGAGGAGGCGCAGGGGTCGGTGGTGCCACGGGTACGGGAGGAGGGTGTGTGGTGACCACATCCTTTTTGATGGTGTCCCACCAGAAAGTGAATAGCTCCTTCACTTCTGCTATGTTAATGCCCGACGACGGGCCGGGCGCCGGTGGCCTGTCGTCGGGTCCCGGCGTCGGTTCCCCAGGGGTCTCCGGTTCTGGGGAGGGTTCGCGTGGGAGCTCGACAGGACCGGGGTCTCCCGCCTGGTCCTCAGGCTGAGTGGACTCCTCCTCCGTCAACGCCTCCTGGCCGATGTCGGTAGGCGGCGGTGTGGTTCTTCTAGCTGCTGTATCGGACGTCGGTCCCCCGGCCTGCGTCCTAGGAGGTGAGTGCCTGGCCGGCGACTGGTGGCGAACTGCAGCTGGCTCCCGGCAGTGTTTGTGAAGTTTAGCCGACGTCGGGTGGGCCGATGTCGGTTCCGACGTCCGCTCCAGAGAGGTCAGCTCCTTGGTCTTACATTGGGGAGGTGGCGGCAGGGAGACTGACCAGACGTCGGAGGCCGAGTGCTGGGACGAAGACTTGTGGTGCTCCCCTGACCTGGACGAGGCCTTGGAAGAAGAAGAAGGAGGCCTGGAGGTCTTAGTAGGCCGCAGGGTAGAAGAACCGCTGGCTGACTTGACCATGACCAGGGGAGGCTGAGAATGGGCCCGAGACGGAGAGCGGTCGGACCTGGAGCTGCGGGAGTCCGAGGCCCTAGAGGGGGATCTAGGTTTTACCTTCTCCCGGTGTTTCTCATGGTGCCTGCAGGATTTCTCCGAAGATTCCCCCTTGGAGGAAGGATCCATGGCCTTGAGCTTTTCTTCTAAGAGGAAAGCCTGGAGAGCCTTCTGACGGCGGATCCGGGTCCAGCTGTTAAAGCCCTGACAAAAGGAGCAAGCCTGGGTATCATGATCCGGGCCCATGCACCGGACGCAGGCCGAGTGGGGGTCTTTGAACGGAATCTGCTTCCCACAGGTGCACTCCACAGAAGTTGGGGAGGACATCAGATAGAAGCGTAGATCTTGGAGAAAGTATTCTTAATTTTTGGAAGAAATTTCTGGTCGTCGAGCGCTAGAACTGACCGAAAGGTCGAGACATGCAAGTCGACGGCGGGAAAGAACTGGGGATTCTGGCAGGACCGCCTCCTTATGTACTACGCCTGACGTTGGGGGGCCGGACCGACGTCGGAGGCGGTCCCCGCTGAAGACTGCTAGCTAGAAAATTTCCGTGGGGTCCTGATGCCTGCCGGCTTCAGTCCTAATGGTGTAACCTGCTGCAAGAGCTGTACCTCGAAGAAGATCTAATAGATTTCTTTGACTGGGTGACCAAAGTAGTAGACCAGGGAGGGGCTGTGGACATGGCCTACCTAGACTTTAGCAAGGCATTTGACATAGTCCCACACAAAAGATTACTAAACAAGTTAGCCCGCCTGGGAGTGGGTCCCAGGGTGGTAGCCTAGGTAAAAGATTGGATGGACAACAGGACACAGAAGGTAATAGTAAACGGAGTCCACTTCGAAGAAAGGGGGCTTACTAGTGGGGTACCGCAATGTTCAGTACAGGGTCCAGTCCTTTTTAATGTCTTTATAAGTAACACTTCGGAGGGACTGGAAGGAAAAGTATGCCTCTTTGCAGATGACACAAAGATCTGCAACAGGGTTGATACACAAAGAGCTGTGGAAAGGATAAGAAGGGACTTGGCAAGGTTGGATGAATGGTCAAAAGTATGGCAGCTTAGATTCAATGCAAAGAAGTGCAAAGTAATGCACCTGGGAAACAAAAACCCAGGGGAAGAGTACACAATGGGGGAAGGGGAGGTACTAACAGAAATGGAAAGGGACCTGGGGGTAGTCATATCATATGACCTAAAGGTAAGCAAGCAATGTGAGAAGGCAGTAAGGAGGGCTTGGGGGTGGGGGGATACTGAGATGTATAGGAAGAGGCATCACCAGTAGAAAACAGGAAATTGTTATCCTGTTTACAGACAGTTGGTGAGACCCCATCTCGTAAGGACATAGACAGGATGGAGGCAGTCCAGAGGAGGACAACAAAATGGTGCAGGGTCTGCACCAGAAGCCATACAAAGAGAGACTAAAGGAGCTTAATATGTATACCCTCAAGGAAAGGAGGAAGAGGGAGGACATGATAGAAACTTTGAAGTACCTCAAGGGAATCAACAAAGTCCAGGAGTGTAGCATCTTTCAGAAAAAGGGATGTGTAAGAACAAGGGGGCACAATTTGAAGATGGGGGGGACGGCTTAAGGGCAATGTGAGGAAGTATTTTTTGACAGAGAGGGTGGTGGACACATGGAACGTCCTTCCTGAGGAGGTCGTGGGGTCAAAAACAGTGGGGAATTCAAGAATGCACGGGACAGACATAAGGCAATTCTGGTGGGGGGTAGAAAGAAGTAGGCTGTTGGTTAACTAGGATCTGCAGCTTATCCAATAAGTAGTGAAATGGGTAGACTGGGTGGTGCAAGCGGTCCTTATCTGCCATCAGTCTATGTTTCTAAGACATGGATTTCAGAAACCCTTCGAGCGGAAGTAATAGCCACTAAGAAGGCAGACTTCCAGGTCAGAAACTTCAAGTCACAGGTGGCTAGAGGCTCACACGGTTTATGGGTGAGCATATCTAGTACGAGGTTAATAACCCACACGGCTACCAGCCTCCTGACTGGAGGTCTCATGTGCAGGATACCTTTAAGGAATCTCTTGACTAGTGGTAACTGAGCCGTTGTCATATTCTGTACTGGCTCATGGTAAGCCAAAATCGCACAGAGATGTATCTTTATTATTGAGTATTGCAGTCCTACATTTGACAGGTCTAAATGGTACTCCAACACCTTATTTGGTGAGCGGCCAAAAGGGTCCAGAACGAATTTTGTGCACCAAATAGAGAAATGCTTCCATTTAGCCACATACGCGCGGTCAAGAGGATTTCCAAGATTCTCTGAGAAACCTTAAACCTACCCACTTCTATCTTTTCAGAAGCCAGGCATGGAGATGAAGAGAGTGCAGTCTGGGATGGACCATAGGCCCCTGTGTCAGGAGGTCTGTTCGCAGAGGAAGCTGCCACGGTGGGACCTCCGACAATCTGTTGATCAAGGAAAACCATATCTTTTGAGGCCAGTATGGAGCGATGAGGATCATCCTGCTCCCTTGTGCCTCCAATTTGAGCAGCACCCTCTGAATTAATGGAAGAGAAGGAAATGCATACAGAAAGCATCTTGTCTACTGTAGTCTGAATGCATCCTGACAGAAACTGCCAGGTTCTGGATTTCTGGAGTAGAATACAGTCAGGTTTGCATTGAGCTGGGACACAAAAAGTTACAGGTCTGGACTGCCCCACTCGTCGAACAGCGACTATATGATGTTTGGTGTGAGTGACCATTCGTGTTGATCCGCCTCTCTCCTGCTGAGGTGATCCGAAAGGTCGTTCTTAATTCCTGGCAGGTAGACTGCCTGAATTAAGGCATCATGCTCAAGACACCACTCCCATACCTTCATGGCCTCTCTGCACAGAGGGTAAGAATGTGGCCCCCAACCCGTTAATGTTGTACATCAAAGCCTTGTCTGTCTAAAGGAGAATTACTTTGTGACAGAGGAGATCCTTCAGGGCTCGGGTAGCATACAAGCCAGTGCTCATTTCCAAGACATTTATCTGTAGATGAGACTCCTCTTGGCTCCACACTCCAAGAGTAGAGGTCCCAACAGTGAGTTCTCCAACCAATCAGAGATGCATCTGTGGTGATGGTGATCTGAGTTTCCAGTAGGGCAAGAGGCAGACCCTGCAGAAGCTCATCACCCTGCGTCCACCATGCTAGTGACCTTGTCAGAGGCTGTCACCTTTATGTGGAAGGATTGCGGGTGCATGGTCGGTGACCACTGTGTGCTGAGCATCCACTGAGTGGTCTTCATGTGTAGTCCGACTAGATGCACCATGAAGATGGATGATGCCATGAGGCCTAGCATCTGCTGCATTGAGAGGATCCGAACAGAGTTGTTCTCCCTGATGTAGCGAGCCATCTGGAGAATGCCATTTCTCCTGTCTTTTGGAAGGAAAGCCCTCGCCCTGGAAGTATCCAGGAGGGCTCCTATGAAGAAGAGCTACTGGGAGGGCTGAAGCAGGGACTTTCTCAGATTCAGAAGAACTCCCATGGAAGTGAGGAACAGAGAAGCTGTGGCAACTGCTTCCTGCATCTCCTGCCTGGATGGGCTCGCTAGGAGACAATCATCCAGTTAAGGGAATACTTGAACGCTGAGTTTTCTGAGATGCGCTGCAAGTACTGTGAAGCACTACATAATGACTCGAGGCACCGAGGATAACCCAAATGGCAGGACTCTGAACTGGTAGTGTTGACCCAGGGCCACGAAGCAGAGGTACCTGTGGTGACTTGGGTGCACTGGGAAGTGTTAGTAGGCATCCTGCATATCCAGTGATGCCAGCCAGTTGAACGGATGAATCAGAGGTAGTAGCGTTCCTAGGGAGATCATCTTGAACTTCTCCCTGAACAGGTACTTGTTTAACTTTCTGAGGTCTAGAATTGGGCACATGCCGCCTGTTTTCTTTGGAACCAGAAAGTAATGGGAATAGAAAAATGGAAATTATGTATCTACCGTAATTCTTGATCTTCTTGGACGAAGTCTCCACCACTCATTCACACTAATGGGAGTTAGCCGGAGGTGCTAGGAACCAGCGGGAACAAACTTTTTTAAGAGGGCTGGCGCCTGAGATGGAGCTGCGAGGAAGCAGCACTGTGAGCCACGGCTCATGCGGTAATGACTATCTCGGCGTCGACCCTCCAACTGCCTCAGTTCCTTTTTTTCTCCGAGGAGGTGCAGCGTAATTAACCTAGAAGGACTAGCCTAAAAACTGGACATAAGATAGTCCGAATGACCTGTGTAAGAAGGGTCAACAATAAAGTCTTCACAGCCCAGCCATTGAGGGAGTGAAGACCATAAACAGAGAAGTGAGCTCAGGGGATGATGGTGGGTGGGTGTGTGAATGAGTGGTGGAGACTTCGTCCAAGAAGATCAAGAATTATGGTAGGTACGTCATTTCCATATCTTCCTGGATATAAAGTCTCCACCATTCATTCACACTAATGGGAGAGTACCGCGCTAAATAATCACCCCGAGTCGGGTGGCAGGAGATAAACAGCTCACGTGCTTCCGACAGAAGTCTGTTAAGAATGGTCCTGCCAAACGACAGATGTTGTCTGGCATGGACATCCAAGGCGCAATGCTTAACGAAAGTATGCACAGAGCTCCAGGTAGCTGCATTGTAAATATCTGCAATCGGCACGTTACGGATTTCTGCCAGAGATGCCGTGACTGCTCTGGTAGAGTGAGCGTACACTCTGCCTTCCAGCTTGACCTGTGCCATAGAATAACAGTGGCGAAGTCATGCCATCACCCACGCTGAAATGCATCTGATAGTGACAGGTTGACCCAGCTGGGTCTCGCTGAAGGAAACAAACAGTTGTTGAGCCTTGCAAATTTCCTTTGTTCTATCTAGATAGAACCGTAGTGCTCTCTTAACATCCAGTGAATGAAGTGTATGCTCCCCTTCATTCTGGAAGTTCGCAAAGTAGGTAGGAAGGACTAAAGGTTGGTTTAGATGGAATTCTGAGACAACCTTAGGGAGAAACTTACGATGAGTCCTAAGAACTACTTTGTCCTTGCGAAATACAGTGTACGGGGGGGGTCTGTGACCAGTGCAAGTATTTCAGAAACTCTACAGGCCGGAAGTAATGGCCACCAGGAAGGCTGTTTTCCAAGTGAGGAACTTCAAGTTGCAAGTAGCTAGAGGCTCGAATGGTTTACGAGTGAGCATGTCTAGCACAAGGTTAATGGCCCAGGCTGTGACTGGATGTCTGATAGGAGGTCTAGTATGCAGAATACCCTTAAGAAAACTCTTAACTACAGGCAACTGAGCCAGTGACATGGAAAGTACCGGCTCGTGATATGCTGAAATGGCACAAAGATGAACTTTGACTGTGGAGTACTGCAGACCTGTATTTGAGAGGTCTAAAAGATACTCCAAGACTTTATTCGGTGGGCAGAAAAAAGGGTTCCAAGAGGATTTTGCACACCAGATAGAAAAACACTTCAATTTGGCTGTGTAGGTTTTTCTAGTGGCCGGCTTACACGCAGCAAAAAAAATATCCGAAACTCTATGAGAAACATTGAACCTAGTCACCTCTATCTCTTCAGGAGCCAAGTGTGACGGTGAAGCGACCTCAGGTTGGGATGGACCATGGGACCCTGGGTCAGAAGGTACGTCTGAAGGGGAAGCGTATTCGATTCGGGGGAGGGGGGGTTCCGATAGACTGTTGAGTAGCGGAAACCATATCTGCCGAGGCCAGAAAGGGACAATGAGAATCATTCTGCCCCCCTCAGACTCTAATTTGAGAAGTACCCTCTGAATTAGGGAAAGAGGAGGAAAGGCGTATAGAAAGTGTCTTGTCCATCACAGCCTGAAAGCATCCTGACAGAAAATGCAAGGTCCTGGATTTCTGGAGCAGAAGAGTGGCAATTTTGCATTGAGTGGGGACGCAAAAAGGTCCAGGTCTGGAGTTCCCCACTCTTTGAAGAGTGACTGAATGATGGTTAAGTTGACAAATCACTCGTGAGGATCCATTTCTGTTCTGTGAGACAGTCTGCCAGCTCGTTTTGTACTCCTGGCAGGTAAACCGCCTGAATCAGAGCCTTGTGTTCCAGGCACCACTCCCACACGCTCATTGCTTCCCTGCATAATGGGTAAGAGTGTGCACCACCCTGTTTGTTGATGTAGTACATCACTGCTTTGTTGTCCGTTTGAAGGAGAATGTTCTTGTGACAGAGTATGTCCTTCAAGGCTCGGACTGCATAGAGGACGGCTCTCATTTCCAGGACGTTTATGTGAAGTTGGGACTCGTCCCCGAGTCCACGTACCTTGGGTGTGGAGATCCTGGCAGTGGGCTCCCCAACCCATCAGGGATGCGTCTGTGGTAATGGAGATCTGATAATCCAGAAGGGCAAAGGGATATCCTTCGAGAAGATTGTACTCCTGCGACCACCAGGTGAGTGACCTCTTCAGAGGTTCCATCACCTTGATGAGAAAGAACTGAGGGTGAGTGGCTGGGGACCACTGAGAGGTTCTCATGTTGAGACTAGCTAAGGGTACAGTGAACACCGAGGATGCCATGAGGCCCAGCATCCGTTGCATGGAGATAGCTCGAACCGAGCTATGTTCTCTGATGTATTGGGCCATCTGTAAGATATTGTTCCTTCTGTCCTCTGGAAGAGAAGCCTTTCGCACAGGAGGTGTCCAGAAGAGTTTCTATGAAGAGCAGCTTCTGAGAGGGCTGCAACTGCGACTTGTTGAGATTCAGCAGGTCTCCCATGGACGTGAGGAAGTCTGAGGCCGTGGCCACGGCCTACAGAGTCTCTTGCCTGGAGGGACTTGCTAGGAGCCAGTCGTCCAGATATGTGAACACCTGTATTACAATTTTCCTGAGGTGCACCGCGAGAATTGCACAACACTTTGTAAAAACTCAAGGCGCCGAGGATAGCCCAAAGGGCAGGACTCTGAACTGATAGTGTTGACCCAGTGCCACGAACCTTAGGTATTTGGTGCTCTGGGTATATGAGAATGCTGTTGGTAGGCATCCTGCATGTCCAGGGAGGCTAGTCAATTGTGTCGATGAAGCAAAGGTAGCAGGGTACCTAGTGATATCATCTTGAACTTCTCCTTGTGAAGGAACTTGTTTAACTTTCTGAGATCCAGAATGGGGCGCATGCCACCAGTTTTCTTCGGGACCAGAAAGTAGTGGGAGTAGAAAACTGTGTTTCGTTGATCCAGCGGAACTATTTCTACTGCCCTGTTGTTCAGAAGGCCTTGTACCTCAGAAGCAAGAAGGTCTGACTGTACTGCCGACAGCCTGGGCTGTTTGGGAGGATGATCCGGAGGAGTTTCAGAAAGACTGAGAGAGTACCCCTCGAGGATTATCCGGAGGACCCATTTGTCTGATGTTATAGATTTCCACTGATTGTATAACCAAGTCAGACGTCCTCCCACTGCTGAGGAGGAGTTCCCCTCGGACAGCTGAGGTGGGACCTGGGCCAGAAACTCAGAAGGTGGCACTGGGCACTTTGGGCCCTTGTGCCTTCTGCTGCACTTTTTCTTTTGTAGCTGAGGGTTGTGGTTTTTGTTAAACATCTTTGCCTCTGCCCCGAAAGGACTGACGGTTGTAAACTGACGCTTGTTCGTACCCCCTCGGGAGGGGGCGGGTGCAGGACTAGCCGTCTTAATGGCAGACCTAGTCTTCTGTGTGGCCTCCAGAGCTTGCTCCACCTGAGGCCCGAACAGATACATACCGTCAAAGGGTAAAACCATGACCTGCTGCTGGGTGTTATTTGTGAAGCCCGAAGTACGTAGCCAAGTGTGGTGGCGGGTGCAGATGCCAGCTGCCGCCACCCGGGAGTCAGTATCATAGGAGTCCATTGCAGCTTTAACCTGTTGGTTATTGGATTCGATACCCCTAGTTATGGTCTGCAGTAGCTCTGCGCTAACTTCTGATTCAGGCAGAGCTTCTACCATTTCTTTGAGGGAATGCAAAAGTACATACTTATACTGAGAAAAATAACCCTGGTAACTGGCAATGCGCATACCCAGGGTTGAGGCAGCAAAGACTCTCTTACCTAAGGTGTCTATCTTGTAAAATTCTTTGTTCATTGGTCGGGCTGTAGATCCTTGAGGAAGGACAGCCTTATCATTCTCTGCCAAGACTACAATGGCATCAGCAAAGGCTTGTGAGGCCAAAATGGGGGCGATCCTTGGGAGAGGCATACTTCCTATCTATGGACTTGGCCACAGAAGGAATGAGAGCCTGATTCTTCCACACCATCTGAGAGAAGGTCTCAAAAGAGGGCTGTACTGGAGGGGTTAAATCCAAAGGGATCTCTAGGACATGAAGATATTGGAGTCGCAAAAGCCTCCCAGGATCGATTTCTGTAGTCTGGAGAGAAAGAGTACAATTAAAATTTTTGAGCAGAGACTTAAAGGAAAGGTCTTCAACAACAGGCTCTGCAGAAGGATTGATCCCTGCTCCCAGGGCAGTGTCATCAACATAATCACCCAGGCGAAGATCTGGGTCAGGCTCAAAATCATCTCCTGACAGTCCGGGGGGGGCCTGTATAAACAGGAGAGGAGTGAAAAGCAGGAGAAAGAACAGAAGAAGAAAGAACTGGAGTTGAGAAGCCCTGAAGACCGAGATGGCACCGCACCAGTCCCCTGTGCCATAGAGGAAAATGGCGCAGAGAACAAGGAGGAAGGCGCTGACAAGAGCCCACGGTGCCACAGATGGTGCCAACAGAGCCCCTGGCACCACACACAGCGCTGACAGAGCCCTCAGCTCCGTGCACAGTGCTGACAGAGCACCCAGCGCCGACAGAGTCCGTGACACCATGGACGGCGCTGAGAGAGCCCATGGCACTGCGGACAGTGCCGAGAGAGTCCCAGGGGTCTGAAAACTGTGATTTGAGGTAAAAGAGGGAAAAATGGCAGGAGATAGAGGCATCAGTGTGGACCCCTGTGCCGCAGCCATGTGAGGGGGATAAACACCCAAGCGTGGAGTCAACAACACTGAAGAAGTTGCTGCGTGACTAGGAAGGCCCAACTGCCCTACCCATCCCTCCGACACCGAATGGCCCGAAGGCCCCAGCGTCGGACTGACTGGCCCGGGCAACTGGACCAACCTCCGAGCCCACTGCTCCATAAGAGCAGCCCACTGGTAAAACTGCTCATCGGAAGCTCCTCCAACAGGCGGGGAGGGGCTTCAGTGTTGAGGAGGTAGGCTACCAGAAACCGGCAACTCCGACAGAGATGGAGATCGGCAGCTGGCCCTAATAACCGACAGTCTACGTGCAGACATACCAGAGGGTGACCTCGAGTGATGCCGTTTCTTCTTCGACCTATGTGTCAAAGAAGAACTTGAGGCGAATGGCGCAGAGAATGGGACTGTTTCCCTTTATGCTTTCGGTGGGACCGCCCATCACCCTGAGTACTGGACCGTCTGTTGTCAGATCCCTCCCTCCAGAGAGGGCAGCGGACCGGACCCGGCTGGCTGACTGAACAGCTTTCATACGAAGTCTCCCTACCGTCACCTGACCCGCTCATAGTCGACTCAGTCAATGGAGGGCTGAAGACTTCTGTTGTACAATTAAAATATATAAATTGGTAATGATTAGAAATAATTCTACAAAACAATAAACTGACTATTACTGCTAGTGAAGTTTAACTCCCGGCGGGCGAGCGACGTCACTGAAGCACACTCGATGGTGGGAAAAAAGGAACTGAGGCGGTTGGAGGGTCGACTCAAAGACAGTCATTACCGCATGAGCTGGGGCTCGAGGTGCCGCTTCCTTGTGACTCCATCTCAGGCGCCAGCTCTCTTGAAAAAGTTTACTCCAGCTGGGTCCTAATGCCTCCGGTGAACTCCCATTACTGTGAATGAGTGGTGGAAACTTTATGTCCAGGAAGATGTACAGTTATGTAAGAACTTACCGTAACAGTAGATCTTTGGGAAGAGCTGCTGCAGCAGGCTACACCATAAGGACCATGCTGCCAGGCACTAGGATTCCACAGAAAACTTCTGGCCAGCAGTACCCAGCTGGGGCCCTTCCCTTATGTCGGTCCACCCACTGATGTCACCCTCTGTATAAAATGGGTGGTCCCCAGTCCCACCACAGTTCACTCGCCGGAGACCCGGAGATTGCTTAGCAGGAGAGATCGGAGGCAGGTGCCGAAACAAATTCCCAGGAGAAACATAATAGGGGAATGGAGGGAGGGAAAATAGAGCCTGCTGCAGGAGCTCTTCTTGGAGATCTACTGTTGAGGTAAGTTCTTTTGTAACTGTACTATCTTACTTCGAGTATGAGCTCCTGCAGCAGGCTACACAATAAGAACGGAGTCCCAAGCAGTGTCCCCCCGGAGGGAAGAAAAAAGGGAGAAAGGGAGAAAACTCCTGAATTATTTAAAAAATTATTAAAGAAATTAGGCCTTGGAGCACAGCGAGGCCAAATCCTGCTCTCTTTGTGGAAGCAATACCCAGTGTGTAGTGCTTGACAAAAGTATGCACAGAGTTCCATGCTGCGGCAGCGCAGATATCTGTCAAAACATTTTTTATGGCTGCGAAAGATGCAGCCATTCCCCTTGTCCGGTCCCGGTAAGGGTTTTTCGTACTTACAGATGAAGGTAATGCAATTTGTCAACCATTTAGGCATGGTTTGCCTTGTAACTGGTTTCCCCAGCATCCTGGAGGCAAAGGACACAAACAACTGATCCGATTGCTGGATCGATTTTGTACGATTCAAATAGTAACAGAGGATACTGTGTACATCTAGACTGTGAAGAAGGGCCTCCCCCCGATTCGAATACTCAGCATAGTAAACTGGAAGGGAGCTGTCTTGATTCAATGTCAACTCAGACACCAACTTCGGAAGAAATTCAAGGTTAGTGCACAGACACACCCTTGTCTCTGTGAAAAATTAAATAAGGTTATTTACACATCAATGCTTGCAGCTTGGAAATCCTCCGAGCTGAAGTGATAGCAACTAAAAATAATGTGTTCTATGAGAGAAAACGTAGGTCGTAATCTGTGGCCAGTTTGAAGGGAGGTAATGTAAATTTCTCTAGAATGAAAAGAAGGTCCCATGGGGGAAAGAAGATCCCTAATGGGAGGCTTCATATGACGCATGCCCCATAGGAATGTATGAGCAAGGTCCAGTTGAGCAAGATTCCTACCCTCCACAGGTGCATGATAAGTGGAAATGGCACAGAGATGCACCTTTGAGGAAGAGTATCTCAGCCCTGCATCTGAAAGCGATAGGAGATATTCCAGGACTGACTTCACCGAGCAAGACAGTGGGTCCAGGGAACATGCAGCTGCCCAGATACAAAAGCGTTTTTCACTTCATGACATACGTGGCCCTCGTAGAAGGTTTTCTCGCATCTTCTAGAACTTCAGCCACCCTTTGTGAAACTCCATGCTTGGAAATGGCAAAGTCTGCAGGAGTCATGCAGGAAGGTGTAGGGACTGAAGGTCCAGGTAGACTACCGTGCCCTTGTCTTGGGATAGCAAGCTGGGCAAAATTGGTAGCTGAAATGGAGGTTCCACCACTGATCGTTGCAAGAGAGGGGGCTACAGGAGGATCTGGCAAGGCTGGAGGCATGCTCTGACAGATGGCAGCCGGGGTTCAATGCAAAAAAAAAAAAAAAGTAAGGTGCTGCACTTCGGAACAAAAAATCTGAGGAATAGCTACCACCTGGGGGGGAGTGAAGCTGGAAGTAACAGAAGAGGAGAAGGAACTGGGGGTGCTCATCACGTGAGCAATGAACAATTCCACACAATGTAGAAAGGCAGAAGCAATGGCCAACAAAATGCTGGGGTGCACTGCAAGAGGAATTACCTCAAGAAGAAGGGAGGTTATTCTACTGTTGTACAGATCGTTGGTTAGACCCCACCTGGTATACTGCATAGAGTACTGGCGCCCGTACCTACAAAGGGACATTAGGCTGCTGAAAGGGGTGCAGCATAGGGCAACGAGGATGATTCAGGGCCTGGGGGAATTGCCATAAGAGGTCAGACTAAGAGAGTTAACCATGGACACACTGGAGGAGAGGAGGGACAGGGGGATATGATTGAGACCTTCAAATACATGAAAGGGATAATCAAAACAGACACAGGGGGGTTCTATTCAGGAGGAGGGTGGGGAGAGACACTGGGGGCCATGACATGAGATTGGAGGGGGTAGATTCAGGAGGGAGGTGAGGAGGCATTTCGTTATGGAGAGGGTGGTGGCAAAGTGGAACGCACTACCAGCTGAAGAGGTGGCATGTACCACAGAGGAATGCTTCAAGAAGGGGTGGGACAGGGCAAAGGGGAGGGTAAAGAGTGGGGGGGGTGGGGCAGCTGCTGAATAGGGAGCCAGCTGCATTCACCGGCAGCTTAGATAGACCATGATGGCTTTTTGCTACTGGCAATTTTCATATGTTCGTATGTTGATATCTGACACAGCCAGAATGGAGCTACCAAAATCACTGTGGCATGATCCTTCTGTAGTTTGAGTAACACCCTCTGCAGCAGTGGAAAGGGATGGAAGGCATAAAGGAACCTCCCTGTCCAGCAGAGGGACAATGCATCGTGCCAGAAAACACCAGGCCCAGTATCTAGCAAGCAGAAAATGGGCAGTTTTGCACTGCACAGGGACGTGTAGAGTCCAGTTCTGGACATCCCCATCTTTCCAAGAGGTCATCCACCACTTCTTGAAGAAGCTCCCACTCATAGTTTCTGGATTGTGAATGGCTGAGCTAGTCTGCCAGGATGTTTTGGACTCCTGGAACATGAACTGCTGTCAGCGGAGTCTGTGTTCTAGGGCCAGTGTGACAGGGAGCTCCTGCCACTCTTGAGGCCCGACCTTTTCTTACATCTGTTGCAACACTTGTTCTATTGCTTAGCCTAATCTATCCTTTACAATTTCTAGTCCATAAGATTGGCCACCCATGGGCATCCTCTTCCCTTTCTTGACTATGCTTCAGAGTCCTTGTGAACTGGTGTGGGACAGTAAGGCACTCAGACAAGATTAGCAGTAAACCAAAAACACACATTTATTTTAAGCAGCGGACTGGTAATGACAAACACAAAAAAAACAACGGACCCACAGGATCAAAATTCAGAGCTAGAACTCACTAACTCAAGTCAGGGTGTTGTTAGCTCCACACCCTCCTCCACATTGTCTAACTTCCCTAGGTAGTCACCTTAAATAGCATTTCAAATCATGTGACACAATAGCTCCACCTTTAATTTTACCATTTAATTAAATAAACTCAAAGAAAGTATTAATTCGTTTTATTCACGCAAATTATTATGTTTAGAGTACATTCACATCTTATTAATTGTTTTTAAAGTTATTATCCTTCTTTTAGGACATCTTGATATCCCCAAGAGGGTTTAGGAAGTCCACCCCTCCTATTTGACAGAATAAAAGTGAGGGAATTGAGGCCGGCCGGCTCATAGGAACTGCTGCAAATAGGAGGAGGAGCTCCCTGAACTGCAGAGCTCTGCATACAAGACTAAACTCGTCTAGGCATTAGGAGGGCTCAAAATCATATTTATAGGTTCGTTTCTACAAGTAGAGGAGGTAAGCCCACCTCTCTAAACAGTTTACTACGTTCATTTTGAGACGCTCCTGATTCTTAATAAACATTTCACTGGGATAGTGCGAGTGTTCGGGCAGCAACTATTTACCGCGACTCACACACGCCTGAGAGTTAGATTAAGCAACTCAAAGAAAAACACAAACGATTCTTTATAAGCGTTACAGGGCAAAGACTAGAATCTCCCAAGACTTCCAGCATTACTGCAAGATTCGAATACTATAAGTATGCCTTTTCTTTAGCCTGGCTTGATTCTTGATTCAGAAAGCTGACAAAAAGGGGCAACACAATATATAAAAGGGGGTATTGCGGCTTTAATGCTACCGCTAAACTCCTGAGGTAGTACAGTCGTGGTTCACCTGTTCTTTACTTCTTTTAAGCAACAAGCTATTACCGCATATCCCTACCTAGCACTACTAGTTTTACACACTCCTTGACCCAGGAGAGTTATAATTGGACAAAAATAAAATTGGGATTTCAGTAATTTACTTCGTGATAGTGCGAGCGTTCGAGCAGTAACCTTACTGTAGCTCCGCACTATCGCTAAGTCCATATCATTTAAATAGTTTACTTTGCAGCTTGGAATGTGCTGCGCTGAGGCTAAAGACAAGAGGGAAAAACAGACCTGGACCAGAATTGATTCTGTTTCTTTATCTGGGGCGCTAACACTTATTACAACCTCTATTGATACCATGAATTACACATACATCCAGCATCTTTTTTAATCTAGGGTTTGTTTATATATTTAAGGACTACGGGTTGCCTTCTAATTTAGGAATAAATTTACCAAAAGGGGTCCGGAGCGTACAAAAGGGAGGGGATAGACAACAATACGGGAATAATGTTCATACAAAATGGGTGGCCAGCCCAACGAACAAGACGAATACAAACAGACAAGACGGAATGTACAGCCCAGACTCTTTTAATGATACCTGATGAGCACAACCCGATGATAGAGAACAATACAAAAATAAAAACAAAAAGGGGGTCCTCTCTCTCATAGTCCTCTCTAATTTTCCTTTTCCCTCTCAGGTCCTCGTACAGGGAGGTTATTGTGGTGACCTCCAAGCATATGTAAAACAGGTTGTATTTATCTTTGTTGGATGTAGTATGTAATAGCATTATGTCATAAAATACTTTGATGTATATACCTTATGTTTATGAAACCTGTAAATGTTGAAAATAACCATGGCACTAAGTGTTTTTGATAATGGTAAAAAGTACTAGGTGACTATGATAGAAATTAAGTTAGTTGTGCCACATAAAATGCATGTAAATTGCTGTAAACTGAACAAGCCTGAAATGCCATGGTGATTTGCATATATCCCATGATGCTTTGCATTATGGAAGTATGTATGATGTTGTATTTTTTTGAAACTTGATTTGTTGACATTGCCCTTTGGGGTAACCCTTTTTTCAGTTTTTCTGCTGCACTGAGGTTCTTTGTTTTCAGCTTTTTTTTTTTTATTTGAGCCCCCACCACCCAAACAAACAAGGCCCGCATAGGGGTGGAGGCTGAATCTCAACTGCTAAGTTAGATAACAGATCAGTGTCAGTAGGTGCTGGTTAAGTGCAGAAAAAGGACATACATAGTCTGTTGCTGCAAACTGATGTACTGAAGAAGGAATATGACATTGCTGAAGCTTGTTTCTTGAATAAACATCACACAGAGATTGTGGGTTGAACCTGAAGTTCGGTGTCTGGTCCATCTGTTAGCCCACAGCCCCTCCACACCCAGTACCACACTCTCATGGCTTCTCTACACAGAGGGTAGGAGTGCGTCCCCCCTGCTTGTTGATATAAAAGATCACCGACATATTGTCGGTCTGGAGAAGCAAGGGACCCTGGGAAAGGCGAGTCTGAAAGGCCTGCATGACATACAGACTCGCCCTCATCTCTAGGATGTTGATGTGCAGGGACACTTCTATGTCCGACCATGTGCCCTGAGTATGGTGATTCTGAAAATGAGCTCCCCAACCTAGACCCGATGCGTCCGTTTCGAGGATCTGGCTCGGTGAGTCTGTTTGGAACAGAACTCCTGAATCCAATTTGGGTGAAGTCAGCCATCATGACAGCATTTGCTGAACAGCCCTCGATACCCTTATCAGGTGCTTGAGATCCTCGGAACTCTGGTCCCATTGCATCCTTAGGTTCCATTTAGGAACTCTCATATGGAAGCGTGTCAGAGGTACCGTGGGTATGGCCGCAGCCATATGCCCTAGGAGCTGTAACATGGTTCTTGCTATGACTAGATTGGCTGTAGCTTCTCTGGAGGCCTGGGTCTCTCAGTTGAGTGGTCCTGTCGGGCAGGAGAAAAGCTCTTCCCTGCTGTGCATCCAGGATGGCCCCTATGTGCTGTAACCGTTGACAGGGCCAAGGACTTTGGGAGACTGATTATCTCCAGCTGTTGGAACATTTGTAATGTGTCCGATACCATGTGGACTAGCTGCGGCCTGGTGAGGGCAGTTAGGAGTCAATCGTCTAGGTAAGGGTAGATGAAATGACCCTGTCTGCGAAGAGCAGCTGCCACTACTGCAAGGCATTTGGTGAACACCCTTGGAGCCGAGGAGCGACCAAAAGACAAAGTCCAGAATGGGTACTGATTCCCTTGAAAAGCGAACTAAAGATACCTCTTGTGAGCTGGGAACACCAGTATGTGCAAGTATGCATCTTGCATCTCCAGAGAGCATAGCCAGTCCCCTTGGTGTAGCATACGTATCAGCCCCAGTAAGGTTACCATTCTGAACCTTTTGCATTCGATGTACTGGTTCAAGTGACTCAGGTCTAGTATGAGTCTTAAGTCCCCCATCTTCTTGAGGGTTGATTGCAATGTGAGGATGGGGCGGCTCGAGACAAGACGGCTGGTAGCTGTCAGGGGGCCTTGGAGGCCTGAAGGAGTGGGGGGCACTGCAGCATGGAGGAGGTAAAAACAAATCATGCAAAAAAAAAAAAAATAAGGAAGAGTCTGAGGAGTGAGCGTGGCTTCTGGAGGAGGTAGATGAGGCTGACCACGAGCATTTATGCCCACACCGGCGTCTACTCCTGTTGTCTGAGGAAGATGACCTGGAGGAGGAGTGGTGGCACCTGCTTCTATGCCTGGGATGCTCGGAGTCGGGCTCCTGGGTGTGCACAGAGACCATGGCCAGGAGTCCGGGACTGGTGCTTTGTCAGTGTAGGAGGTCATGGAGGTGGAGGAAGAGGAAGGTCATCCTTTTTGAGTAAATCTCCCTTTACTGTGTTCCACCACGAGGTAGAGAGTTTCCCAACGTCTGCCAGGGGGACCACTGGCACTTGCCATGGTGCCATACCACTGGGGTCCGCGAGAGTACCAGTAGGGTTGCTCAGTCCTGGAGTCTCATCAGGAGGTACATCAGGACTCAGTAGAGTAATACGGTCTGTCATCTGGTCGCCGGTCGTCTGGTCTGGCAACTTGTCGACAGGTGGCCTGTCATCAGGCTGTTGAGTGGTCTCAGCTGACATCAGCTTCTGAGGTGGTGGCCCCACAGGCATCAGACCTGTAGTAGTCATTGCGGATGTCTGGGTACTCAACAACTTACCCTGTGGTGTCTGCCACTGGTCCTTCCGTTTGTCGAAGGACCGGTCTTCCGGGACATGTGTCAGGGTCTTTGCTTTAGCTGCTGACGACTTGTCCCTGGGAGAGTGTTCCCTAGAACAGGAATGTTCCTGGCATCTATATCTGTCATCTGAGGCCGACGATGAGCTGGAAGAAGATGACGCCTGAACCTTATCAGTTGAAGTCCCTGTCTTAAGCCCCAAGGAATGCTAGAAGGGCCTAAGGCTGAGGGATGGACCGGAGGGTCCTTGCCCCGAACAGCTGCCACCCACTGAGAGGGTAAAGGTGGGAGCCTTCATCAATGGCAGCCCGGAGAAAGATAGGCCTGACAGGGGGGCTGAGTCCACTCTCTCTCCACAGCGTGAACTTGAGTGCTTCTCTTTGCGAGGAGACTTGGATCTGGACTCCAGTCTACTGTGCTCCTTGTCCCGCTGTTGGTGCTTCCCTCCTGAGTGTTTCTCCTTGTGGGAAGTCTGCGATCGGGAGGCTGAGGAGCTGGTCTTTGATGGGTGCTGAAGGGCAGCGAGCTGCTACTCCATAATGTAGGCCTGGAGAGTCATGCGGCGGGTTCGGGTTCACTGATCGAATTTGGCACAGTCCGGGCAGGCGTTAATGTCATGATCAGTCCCCAAACAGAAGAAGCACCGAGAATGACCATCTTTTGCAGGAATCTGCCACCCACATGGACACTTGGATTTCTGTTGTTTGGTCGAAGAAGACGGAGACGACAAACTAGTCAGTATATCGAGGCTTTATGAAAATAATAAGAGGTACTTCTGAAGAAAGAAAATGGCGGTCGACAGATGCAACAAGGCATCCGAGGAGTCGAAGCACACAGGACAATGGCGGGAAAAGAACTGAGGTGGGGCTGGGGACTGCCCCCTTTATACAGAGGGTGACTTAAAGGGTGGGCCCCATCTGGGTACTGCATGCTAGAAGTTTTCCGTGGAGTCCTAGTGCCTTGCGGCATAGTCCTTATAGTGTAGCCAGCTGCAGGAGCTCATACTCGAAGTAAGATCCTGTGTTCCATTCTGCCAGCTGAACAACTTCTACTGCCCTGTTCCTTAGAAGGCTCTGTATCTCGGACACAAGAAGGTCTGACCGAGCAGTGGACAGGTTGTGATGTTGTTTGGGTGGAAGATCTGGGGGAATCTCTGTGAAATTGAGAGAGTATCTCCCCTGGACAATCCTGCGGACTTATTTCAGCTGTATTGGACTCTATGCCCCTGGTGATGGTCTGAAGTAGCTCCGCATTAGTGTCAGATTCTGGTAGGTTCTCGGCCACTGATCTGAGTGTGTGCCACAGGGTGCACTCGTACTGAGAGTAATGGCCCTGGTAACTAGCAATACACATACCCAAGGCTGCTGCTGCGAAAATCCATTTCCCCAAAGTGTTCATCTTGTGAGACTCCTTATTCACAGGCCATGCAGTCGATTCCTGAGGGAGAATGGCTTCATCATTCACTGCAAGTACCACAAGGTCATCTGCAAAAGGCCGAGGTGCTAGGATAGGCCTGTCTTTGTGAGGGGCGTAATTCCTATCAATGGACTTGGCCACAGAAGGGATAAGTGCCGGCCTGTCTCACACTGCCTGAGAAAGAGTCTCAAAAGAGGGGGGCACCGGCGGAGTTATGTCTACAGTAATATCAGGGACATGCAGAAACTCCAGATGTAAAAGTCTGCCTGGGTCCACAGAAGTCTGTAGGGCCAAGGTGGACCTCATGTTCCTAAGAAGAGACTTAAACGAAAGATCTTTCACTAGAGGCTCAGCTGAAACAGGTGGCTTACTTTCCAGCCCATGAAAAAAAGTCCCCATCTACGTCGTCTGACAAAAGTACTGTAGATCAGGGTCAGACTCATCAAGTTCCACCTCCACACCTGAAAGACCACCAAAGGCAGGCCTAGAGCAAGGGAAAACTGAAGACACCATCCTCGGGATCGGCATCAAGGACCTAGGCACCGAACATGGTGCTGGCACTGATCACAGCACTGGCATTGTCAACCGCGATGCTGAGGCAGAATCTGACACTGCACTGAGACCCCCAGCGCCACCCCCGAACCAGCTGAAGGCAGCAGTGCTACCAGTGACTCCTTGCAAGACCTGAAAGGGGAAGGGAATGCAATACCTGTTCTGGCCCCTGTGAGGAAACAAGGTGGGGGGGAGAAGGCAAGTGGAGTCTGTGTTGATGGCGTCGGCACCGGGGAAGGCACCGTGCGCTCATCCGACCCAGCCGTGGTCCAGCGGTTCCTAGGCCTGAAGGTCCAGGTACCACGTCCACCGGCAAGGCCAACTGGGACAGATGCCACACCCACTGCTCCATAAGAGCAGCCCAATGATGAAACCGCACACCAGAAGCCCCATCAGAGGACAGAGAGGAGCTCTGGTGTTGAGAATTGTGTACACTAAGGATGGAGGCCAACGGAGACCCCAAAGGAGTCGGAGTCCGCCTATCACACCCCGCTACCGATGATCCTCTTGCAGACATACCAGAGGGTGACCTCGAGTGGTACCGTTTCTTCTTTGACCAACGAGAGGAAGAAGAGCTTGAGGTCGAGTGGTTCCGGGTCCCTGACCGCAATCAGGAGTGGATCAGCTTTTTTTTTGTGCTTTCAGGAAGATTGCCCTCCCTCCCGAGCACCGGACTGCCCGTGGTCAGACCCCCGGCAAGGGCAGCGGACTAGTCACAGCCCCACTACCAGAACAGCTTTCCAGCAAAGTCTCCCTACCATCACTGGCACCGTTCATGGTCAACTCTGTCAATGGCAGGCTGAGAGAACTCAACTTTTTTTTTTTTTTTTTAATAAAATAATAATGTTAACAACTAAAACTAACTGAAATTGAGAGACGTTGTCGCTGAAGTGCACTCGACAACGGGGGAAAAAAGGAACTGAGATGGTTGGAGGGTTGACGCTGAGATAGCCTATACAGGTGAAAGCCAGCCTTGCGGTGCTGAACATGCAAGGGACTATCCCGGCACCGGCCCTTCTGAAGATTTTTGGCTCCTGCTTGGTCCTAGTGCCTCCGGTGTAGTCCCAACAGTGTGAATGAATGGTGAAGACTTTTAGTCCAGGAAGACTGAGTGTGTTTGCTGACGATATATTGTTAATACCCCACAATATTTAGCCGGCCCAGTGGCGTAGAGGACTGAGGCATCACTGCCTTACCTCCTGCTATGCCAGCGACCCATGTTCGCGGTTGCAAGTGGGTCGCCATGGGTCAGCCGGGGAGAGAGGGGACACAGACCAGCATTTGCCTGACCCCTAGCGGCAGCTAGGGGGCCAGCATGCCAGGTCCCACAACATGGGGGCAGAGGTGGAGCAGCAGCCCGACATACAGCGTGAGGACGCACACGCTGGGCATCACTGCACACTCCCAGCCACAACAAGGAAAAACTGAAAAAATGGGCCCCGCCACAGCAGAATAACGATAGCCCCCCCCCACCTCGCCCCGAGAGGAGACCTCCCTAGCTGGATCCATGCCAGTGGGTCGAGTAGCTCCTCATCCCCTGCCACAAAGGCTAAGTCATGGGGGCGATAGGGGAGGGGGTCTGATACTTGGGGATGGCGGGGACGTCAGAGGTGGCCGGCAGGAACCACAAGGGAGAAACAGTACAAACAAAAAAAACTACCCCACAATATTCAAGATTCATTAATACAGTTTTTAGAGGAAGTAGATACGTTTTCTACGGTGTCTGGTTATAGAGTAAACAGAAGTAAGACTGTGATAATGCAAATAAAAAAATAACATGGCTAATCTAGAAGCTCCTGAAAAATATTTTAAAACTGAAAATAATATAAAATACTTGGGTATCACAGTAGCAAATGACCAAACTAAAAATATTAAATTACGATAAGGTAAAACAGAAAATGAAATTACTCTTCCCTTTTTCTTACGGGGAAGAATTGATACTGTAAAAGTGATGGTCATGTTAATTTTTAAATGTGTACTTCAAATATTTTTGGACATCCTTCAAGGGATTAGTAACAGGATATTAAAAGGATTTTTTCCAAATTCTTATGGAGAGGGGGCAAACGTCACATAGCCTGGATGGCACTAACAGCACTGAGAGGTAAGGGGGAATGGGATGTCTGGATCCTGAAATAAATGAGACAGCTCAATCAATGTGTTGGTTTTGGAAATGGTCTTTTCAGCCCAAACAGATATTAATCTATATCAAGAAAAAACAGGTCACTCACCTGTAACAGTAGTTCTAGGAGTGGTATATGTTGTTCATCCACACTTACTGGCATGTCCCTTTCCCCTTTAAGAATCACTGGAAGTCTTCAAGCTGGTTCCTCCCACCCACACACCCGGGTGGTATATCCCTCAGCTCCGCCCCATCAAGAGTGTAGCCAGAAATTTCCATTTTGTACATAATCTCCAACAGTTACACCCCCCAATTAAAAAATGTATACATCCTTTCCAAATGGCACCTCCTTCCAAACAAGTCAGATTGTTTTCAGATGACTCCTCTACTCTCTAAAAAGGTTATACATGTATTGGACACTCCTCAGTGGCCTACACTAACCCAAATACTACAGATTAGAATGATAATATTAACGGAGTGGCTTATGGTTTGTGACAGGCACTCAACAAAACTGTTCACAAATGTGTACAGTGAGTATGCCTGTCTACACCCTTGTGCCCCATGACGCCAGATCTTGACCCACTGGAAGCCAGGTTTGTGTGTCCGCACCCGGGAAGGTCGGGTGGGTCTGTGTGGATGAACAACATATAACACTCCTAGAACTACTGTTACAGGTGAGTAACCTGTTTTTTTCTAGGATCATGGATATGTTGCTCATCCACACTTATTGGCAGACACCTAGCAGTTCTCTGGGAGGAGGGAGGCAAGGCGCACACCCCCACTGATACTCGCTTGGGAAATAGAGATTGGAGAACTGAGGCCCTAAAACCAGCATCCCGGCGTGACTCAAGGTTGATATGGTAATAGAAACATACATAGAATTTGACGGCAGATAAGGACCACTTGGCCCACCCAGTCTGCCCATTTCCCTACCTGATGGATAAGCTGCAGATCCTAGTTAACCAGCAGCCTACTTCTTCCTAGTCCCACCCCCTAGAATTGCCTTATGACTGTCCCATGCATGCTTGAATTCCACCACTGTTTTTGACTCCACAACCTCCTCTGGAAGGCTGCTCCATACATCCACAACCCTCTCTGTGAAAAATACTTCCTTAAATTACCTCTGAGCTGCCCCTTCTATCTTCAAATTGTGCCCCCTTGTTCTTGCACACCTCTTTTTTTGAAAGATGCTACCCTCTTGGACTTTGTTGATTCCCTTGAGGTACTTGAAAGTTTCTATCATGTCCCCCCTCTCCCTCCTTTCCTCGAGGCTATACATATTAAGCTCCTTAAGTCTCTCTTCATATGTCTTCCAGTGCAGACCGTGCACCATTTTAGTTGCACTCCTCTGGACAGCTTCCATCCCGTCTACGTCTTTGCGGAGATTGAGTCTCCAGAACTGCACACAGTACTCCAGATGGGGTCTCACCAGCTGTCTGTACAGAGGGATAACAACTTCTTGTTTTCTACTGGTGATGCCTCTCCTTATGCATCCCAATATCCCCCCAGCCCTCCTTGTAATGGGTAATGAAGGTGTTTGCTAACTTCCAGGTAGCAGCTATACAGATTTCCTGGATAGGGATTTCCCTGGAAGCAGCCACCGATGCAGCAGTATGGCGGATAGAATGAACTCATCCCTCTGGGAGGCTCCATGCCTGCCAACTCATAACACAGACTTATGCAAGATGTAATCCATCTTGCAATAGTCCGTTTTGCTGCAGGTCTGCCAGAAGCGGTTTCAGCATAGGTGGCAAACAGCTGGTGAACCTCTCCCCGAATTTCCGCAGTCAATAGGAGAGGGCTCGTCTCAGGTCCAGGGTATGGAGCCTTTATTCAGTCTCTGAGGTGCAATTAGGGTAGTATACTGGCAGAGTTAACACCTGGTTAAGGTGAAACTGACACCACCTTCGGAAGGAATTTCGGGTGGGGGTGTAGAACAACCTTGTCCCTGTGTAAGACCAGATAAGGGGATTCCACCGAAAGTGACTGTCGCTCCCCTGTCCTTCTGGCAGACGTGACAGCCACCAGGAAGGCCACCTTCCACGACAAGTGTGACAACGTACACTTGTGCACTGGTTCGAATGGCTTGCCCATGAGCTTTGCCAATACCAGCAATAGATCCCACGGAGGTGGAGGCTCACGCACCGAAGGGGATATATGATCCAGGCATTTGAAAAAGTGCCCGACCACTCTCTCCTGCGCCGTCGACTGACCGGCCCGTGCCTGGTAAGCAGAGATGGCTGACAGGTGCACCCTAAGGGTCAATGACCGAAGACCCCCTTTGGACAGAGACCAAAGGAAGTCTAGAATGTTAGCCACCAGACAGGACAGAGGGTCCAGGCCCTTGCCCTGACACCAAATGGAAAACCTTTTCCATTTGAAGGCATAACATTTCCTAGTCGATTTCTTTCTGGATGCCTCCACCATGGTGAGGACATCCTCGGAAAGACCCAAAGCCTGGAACTCTAGCCGCTCAGGTACCAGGCTGTGAGGTGCAGGGATTGAAGGTCCGGATGGTATACCTTCCCCTAAATGAGAGAGATCAGGTCTGGGCATGCTGGAAGCTGCTCCGGGGGCCTGCAGCTGAGGCTGAGGAGATCTGGATACCAGAACTGGCACGGCCAGTCTGGGGCTACTAGAATCACCTTCGCCTTGTCCCTCCTCACCTTGAGGAGCACCCTGTGGATCAAGGGAAATGGAGGGAAGGCATGGGGTCCACGGCCTCGAGAAGGCATTCCCCCTGCAGCGAGCCTTGCTGAGGGGGGGCGGGCATGAAACAGCCTCAGCTTGGTGTCTTCTCTGGAGGCAAACAGATCCACCATCGGTTTTGCCCCAGTGAGAGAACAGGCTATAAGCTACTTCTGGATGGGAGAGACCACTCATGGGATGTCTCACCTAAGCGGCTGAGAGCAAACGCCAAATGGTTTGAGGCTCCTGCCACATGAATGGCTAGGAGATCCGTCTCCAAACGGCTGACGAGGGTCCAGATGCAGAGCGCCTCCCTGCAAAGCAGACGGGAGTGCATGCCGCCCTGTTTGCTGAGGTAGTACATGGTCAGGGTATTGTCCGTCTGGACTTAACCACTTGATCCTGGAGCTGAGGAGCGAAAGCTGACAGTGCAAGTCTGACTGCTCTGAGCTCCAACAGGTTGATGTAGTATCGGGACTCCTCGGGGGTCCAGAACCCATGGGCCCTTTTGTCCCCCCATGTGGGCTCCCCAGCCCACGAGAGAGGCATCAGTTGTGAGGACAGCCGTCAGCTATGGGCAGACAAAGGGGATCCCTTCCTGCAGCCGGTCTGGGGCGGTCCACCACTGGAGAGCGTCCCACATCTTCTGGGTTACAGTGGTAAGCTGGCCGAAATGACCGTGGCGCTGAGTCCACTGGGCAGCCAGCTCCCATTGGAGGGGGTGCATGTGCCACTGGGCCCAATGGACCATGGAGGTGCACGCCGCCATGTAACCCAGAAGGTGTGGAAAGTCCCAGGAAGGGCACAATTGCACAACCAGAAATGACTGGGCAAAGGGGGAAAGAACCTCCGCCCTGTCCGCCGGGAGCTGAGCTCTGACTTGACGAGAGTCGAGCTCTGCCCCGATGAAGCACATCACCTAAGAAGGCATGCATTCCAACTTGGCCTTGTTGTTCAAGAGGCCGAGTTGGGAGCAGGTCTGGAGGGCCAGGTCCCTGGACTTCTCCACCTCCTGCTGGATGGGACCTGCTAAGAGCCAATCGTCGAGGGTAGGGGTAAATTCTGACCCCCCCCCGAAGCCTGAGATGGGCTGCCACCACTGCGATGCATTTGGTGAAGACCCGTGGGGCGGATGACAGGCTGAACGGCATGGCTCGGAACTCGTATAGGGACCCTTCAGCTCTGAAGAGGAGGAACCGCCAATGAGACGGACGGATTGGGACGTGAAAGAATGCGTCCTGCGGATCCAGTGAACAGAAATGAAAATTACGTACCTACACGTAATTCTTGATCTTCTCTGTATCTTCACCATTCCTTCTTAGGTGGTGCCGGAGTGCGCGCTTCTGGGAGATTTCTTTTTTTTGGAGTTGACTCCAATGGCGCTACCCACGAGAGCGACGCGCTGTGTCATGCGCGAGGGGCGCCCGTTAGGTGCCGCAGACTCCTCCTCCATCTCAGTTCTGGAAGCCGGAGAGGCGAAATAAAGGGTAAAGGAAAAAAACGGGAGAGCGAGGCAAGAGAGCCGAGGGACAGAAAAAGGAAAGGATATAAACTGAAGAAGGAATAAGCCGGTAGAGGACAGATAGAAGAGGAAGAATACCTACCCTAAGGGACTGCAGGGCCTCCCATCTGGGGCGGCTCTAAGGGAGGGACAGATAAAGAGAAAAGGAAGAAGAAAGAGAAGGAAAAAGAAGGGATACTGAGAGGGGAGAACACTGCCCATAGATATATTGGTTGACAGGGTTATAAGCTCGGAAGCAAAACCAAGGGAGCAAGAATCCCTCCTAATAGGACTGAGAAAAGGTTCAACTGAACCGCTTGTATAGACTGGACACAAAGGGCAGATTCTCAATCTTCTCATCATCCCAACCCCCTACACTCCAGCTGAGAGCTCACAGACTGCCCAGACAGAAATCTGTTCCAGAAGGAGAGCGCCCAACTATGGGGGCGGGGGGTAAGCCCCTTAGCACCTTGTTAAGGGCCAACACCGAAGTGTGTGGGTAGGGGTTAGGCCCTACAAAAGGCAGCTTAGTATGAAGGATAGAGTGGGAACCCAATCGGACTCCCTGAAGGCAAGGCAAGGGCAGCAGTTCAAGGTTAAGAAGTGCAGAAGCACCAACCAGAAGAAGCTGACAATTAAATAATGCCTACTAGGGGGAATCTTAATTTTGAGGCCGAGCCATAGATGAACGGTCTCTTCAGCTGTGAACTGAACAACGTGGCTAAGGAGCCCAGAGGTCACCCTTAAGGGCAGTCAGAAAGAGTTCCCTCAGGATAGGAGAAAAAGTCCTACTCGTTCCCCTTTACCTTGAGGAAAAAAGATCCGTCCAAGAAGAACAGAAACCAGGATAGTTTTTTTTTTTTTTTTTTTTTTGCATAAAGGCCAAAGGAAAGGAGAGGAACGAGAAAGGAGGGGGAGACGCCGCAGTAGGAGGCCACTGAGGGAAAGGTGGGTGGGTATCAGTAATGAATGGTGAAGATATAAGAGCTGATCAAGAATTACGGTAGGTACATAATTTTCATATCTTCCCTTGTCAATCTTCACCATTCATTACTGCTTGGGTGAGTACCAAGCTCTCCCCCCAAGGGGGGGTTAAAGAAACCCTGAGGAAACAAGACCCCCCAGCCTCCTGTTAGTGGGAAACAGGAGGGGAAGACCCTGGGCTAATCAGGTGAGAAGCCTATGGTGGCGGAGAGCTAGGAGGTGTCCCTCGAGGACGGGGAGACGGAGGAAGCCCCTGCAGAAGTCTCCTAGCTCTGGAAGAAAAGAGAGGTCCCCCGGTAAGCGGAGCGAATCACCCTGTGCCGGGCTGGGGTGACAACCTTGATAGATGAAGCCATGCCGTCCGTCTAATACAGATCGCTGTCCCTGGAAGCCACCTCACTGGCGTCATAAGATGCCCCTGATTGGTATCTTGCCAGCTCCAGGCCTATAGCAGAGAGGGCAATAGCTTGTCTGGTTTGCTTCGTATCAGGCATTGATGCTAAGATTTGGGAAAGCATCAACCACAAATGTCTACTGTAGGCAGCATGGTGAGCCTGATGTGATGCAATGCATGACATCGCAAGAGAGGAAGAGAGCACTCTTCGCCCCAACCGGTCAAATTGTAGGGAATCTGAGTCCGGTGGATGGTCGTGCACCAGGCGGCACCTGGAGGGAGTTTCTAGGTATGCCAATCCCGAAGGTGGATTGGGGAGAGTACCTAGAGATTCCGATGGGGCACAATACCTTCTTCTGCAGTCTGCCGGGGCTGGAGAAAGGGCGGCTGGCAACTGCCAGGAATGGATAGATGCCTCCTGGAAGGGAATAGACCAGGACAGTACCACCAAATGCTGGGCACTGAATTCACACATCTCCCATTCGGTATTCTCTCGCCCAACAAAGGAGATACAAAGATCCCTCACCATCCTCCAAAGGAGTCGCTGATATTCAGTGAAATCAGCATCGGAGGAGAGATGAGCAGTGGGTTCCTCTCCCTCCGAGGAGGGAGACGAGGATGATGGAGAGCTCGAATGTCCAGAGGACTCCTACGGCGGTGGGGATAGGCGAAACACCGGCTTATGCATGTAACTAACATATGAGGGGAAGGTCGCCGCAGAGCCTCTGAACATCTCTCAGGATAACGGGCCCATAGGACCGACACGGCCTGGGAGAGAGGGGGGTGGCTGCAGAGGAATGGGAGAGGGGCACCTACAGCGAGGCAACTGTCCTCTGCTGAGGCTCTGAAATCTGGAAAACCGGGCCCGAGCTGGCGGGATCCCGGACAACAAACCAGGTCGCAGAACGGAACCCTGGGGATGCGAAGCCAGGAAGAGCCTAGTAGAGGATCCTCCCCTGTGACGAACCTGGGGCTGCAAGGGTCCAGAAGGGCAGCCCACAGCAACGCCACCAGAAGGGTCCCTGGGGCTTGAGAGGGAAAGTCGGGGCCCGGCGCAACGGCTCCTACCCACCCCCCAAGGGGTGGAAGGTGAAGACCGAGGTGCCTGAACCCTGTCTCTCGACCCCCCGGACTCCGAGAACGCCCTCCTCCTCGACCTCAGCGACACCCCACCCCAAGGAGGTGCAGCAGCACCGGGATTGGCAGCTACCACAGCCCCTCCCTCCGCCTCCACACCATCCCCCTCCAGGGACCCCAGACCACCCCCAGCCTGGGAAGCCTCAGGGAAGGACAGCAGAGGAGACAGAGGAATAAGCACGCTGGGCCGCATAGCACCTCATCTCACCAGAGACCCTGACTCCGAACAGTAAGGGTGCCAGGACAGGTCCACATCTGAATCATCCTCCTCCGAGGAGGAAGAGACCAGCTGGACCACAATACTAGCCACCCCGGCGGTCTCCAGTGAAACAGCACCACGAACGGCACTGGTGCCAGCGGAGGTGCCAGATGACCCTGGACACCCCCCCCGCAATGCCGAGACCTGGCCCTGACTCCCCAACGGCACCGGACAGACCTGTGGCACCGCCCTCAGTGCTGGGACCCAATTCGGCACCACTAGAAGAACCAACCGGGCCCATGGCTCCGCGGGCGGTGCCAAGAGCCAACATGGCATGTCTTGATCACCAGCGCGGCGAGCGGCGCCGGGATCCGAAACAGTGCTGGAAGGCGGCGTCGAGGATCCACCGATGCCGGGCCCAGCAGACCTGGGCCTCGACACTGGCGGAGCCTGCACCTCTGAGGAGGTGACTGCCGAGGCGGTGTCCCCACCACGGCCCCGGGAGGGACCCCAGCTTTCCTCCGACACCGCGAAAGAGGCCTCCTCTTCGGCAAGAGAAGATGAGGCGGCCTCCTCCTGTCCAGACCATGTAGGCCTGAGAGGGGACCCGGAGGAAGGGTCTAGAGACCTTACCTGGAAATCCCTGGAGCAGCGCCGTCCCCCAAAAGTCAGCGGAGCCTTGCTGATCTTGAACGCGTGGACTTCCAGGACGCGACGGTCCATCGAGAAACAGGCGTCGCACGCATCCATATTATGGTTGGGTCCCAGGCAACAGAGACAAACATTACGCCGGTCCATGATGGAAAAATGCCGGCCACAGGAGCACCGATGCATAGGGGCGCAGCCCACCTTCGACTTGCGTTTTGTCCCTGAACCTGACATGATGCAAAACAATTAAGGAAAAAACAAAGCACAGATCTTGGTGTCATCGAATAATAGAGAAGAAAAAAGAACGATCTTACCAGTGATGACGTCGAGAAAAAGGCAGGATGAAGGAGTCTGAATACGGCGTCAACAAACGACAACTAGGCCTAGTACTGAAAATCCTAACCGTGCAGCAGGTGCAGCCTCGAAGGTGGGAGAAACAGAACTGAGATGGAGGAGGAGTCTGTGGCACCTAACGGCTGCCCCTCGCGCATGACGCAGCATGTCGCTCTCATGGGCGGCGCCGTTGGAACAGACTCCCCAAAAAAAAAAAAAATCCCCCATAGCGGGTGCATACCTCCGGCGCTACCCAAGCAGTAATGAATGGTGAAGATTGACAAGGAAAGATCCACATGTTTCGCTCCAAGGATGGTATGATCTGGGAGAGAGTGACCATCCAAAAGGTGCATGACCTGATATACCGATTCAGGTTGTGCAGCTCTAGAATGGGGCGCTTCCCACTGGGACCAGGAGCCCTGAATTTGGAAGCAACCCAGGCATGCTCCCCAGCCCCGACCCGAACCATCTGTAGATAGGATCTGATGCAGGGAAGACATCTGGAAGGGGACACCTTGAAATAGATTCAAGGGATCCATCCACCACTGCAGTACATTGCATACTAGAGAAGAGACCAGGACAGGTTGGACCAACTCATCCATGCGTTGGTCACATTATACCCCGAGGGTCCACTGGAGGGTATACATATGAAGCCTGGCCTACGGAACAGCAAGAATGGCTGCTGCCATTAGGCCAAACAACCTGATGTACACCCTGGCCAGAATGTACCAACTCTGAGCGACTTCCTGAGCTTGTGAGATGAGGCACTCTGCTCTGTTTTGAGGCAGGAAGGCCTTCCCCTTTGCAGAATTCAGAACTGCCCCTATATACTGCAGTCTTTGGGACGGCACTAGAACCGACTTGGGCAGATTGACAGTAATGCCCAAGGAGTGGAAGAGCTGGAAAGTGCGCTCCAGAATCAGCAAAAGCTGTTCCCTGGACAGGGCCTTGAGAAGCCAATTGTTCAGGTAAGGGAAGACATACAGTCCCTCTCTTCTGAGAACTGCTGCAACCACTGCTAAGCACTTGGTAAATATTCGTGGCGCAGAGGATAAGCCAAAGGGCAGCACTTTGAACTGATAATGTTCGCTCTGAAAGGCAAAACAAAGAAACCTCCTGTGAGGAGAAAAGACCAAAATGTGCAGGTGGGCATCCTGGTCTTGAGGAGGGGCATTAGGCCTGGCAAAGTTACCATCCGGAACTTTTTGTACTGGACAAACAGATTGAGCTCCTTTAGATCCAGGATGGGCCTCAGAGCTCCAGTCTTTTTTTGGGGACCAGGAAAAACCTGGAATAAAACCCCTGGTTTCTCTGGTGCCTGGGCATTGGCTCGATGGCATGTACTTCCTCCTGGAGAACGGACAAATGAGCTGGGTGGGTAGTTGGAGGGTGGAGGGGGTGTCTGGAGGCTGCGGTATGAGCTCCAAGGTATAACCTTTTTCTATGATCTGCAGGATCCATGCATCTGAAGTTATGGTCCTCCACTGATTCAGATGGAGGGAGAACCAACCTCCAACCACCACCACCTGAGTCTGAACCAGAGTGGGGGGGGGATCTGACAAGGAGTCAAGCTGAGGTAGAGCCAGCCGCAGTGGCTGGTCCCCCATTTCTGGAACACTTTGCCGCCACTCCAGCACCGGAGGGGGTGGTCAAGGGAACTTTGGCCCTGCATTTTCCCTCAGTATGGGGAGTTGATCCCGGCCTACTGGTCTGTTTATGAAAAGTAGGCTGCCCTCTGCCCCTTGCCTAGATATGGTAGAGGGAATGAACTGATTTGATGGCCATGCCTGAGGCCTGCAGATCATTTATGAGATCCTGGACATCAGGGCTGAACAGCTTAGTGCCACTGAAAGGGGTCTTAAGCACTTTGTGCTGCATGCCCACTGCAAACTCAGACACTCTGGAGCCAGGGGTGCTTATGTAGGCATATGCCAGTGGGAGCTGCTCTAGTAATGGTATCAGCCATGTCTTACAGTGCTCTGGGGAGGTGTTTACTAACATCCTCAGCCACCTGGAAACACGAAAGCAATTCCTGCTTTCATGTGTCATCAGGAAGGGTCTCAGACGCAGCTTTGCCCTTCTTCCAATTGGTATTCTGGTATTTGACCATGTGTGACAGATAGTTTGCAATCCCCAGGCCCAAGGTGGAGGAACCATAAGAACAGGCTGCTCACCTGTAACAGTAGTTCTAGGAGTGGTATATGTTGTTCATCCACACTTACTGGCATGTCCCTTTCCCCTTTAAGGATCACCAGAAGTCTTCAAGCTGGCTCCTCCCACCCACCCGGGTGCTATATCCCTCAGCTCCACCCCATGATGCCAGATCTTAGCCCACTGGAAGCCAGGTGTTGTGCGTCTGCAGCCGGGGAGGTCGGGTGGGTCTGTGTGGATGAACAACATATAACACTCCTAGAACTACTGTTACAGGTGAGTAACCTGTTCTTCTAGGATCGTGGATATGTTGTTCATCCACACTTATTGGCAGACTCCTAGCAGTTCTCCGGGAGGAGGGAGGCAAGGTGAACACACCCTACTTAGGGAACAGGGATTGGAGAACTGAGGCCTCAAAACCAGCATCCCTGCGTGACTCAAGGTCGATGTGGTAGTGGGTGATGAAGGTGTTTGCTGACTTCCAGGTAGCAGCCCAACACATTTCCTGGATAGGGATGTCCCTGGAAGCGGCCACCGATGCAGCAGTATGGCAGGTAGAATAAGCTCTTATCCCTCTGGGAGGCTCCTTGCCCACTAGCTCATAGCACAGATCTATGCATGATGTAATCCATCTTGCAATAGTCTGCTTCGCTGCAGGTCTGCCAGAAGCAGCTTCAGCGTAGGTGACAAACAGCTGGCGAACCTCTCCTCAAATTTCCGCCATCCTCTCCTTGTAATAGGAGAGAGCACGTCTCAGGTCCAAGGTATGGAGCCTGTATGCGGCCTCTGAGGTGTAATTAGGGTAGTATATTGGTAGATACAACACCTGGTTAAGGTGAAACTCTGACACCACCTTCGGAAGGAATTTTGGGTGGGGTCACAGGACAACTTTGTCCTTGTGAAAGACCAGATAAGGGGAGTCCACCGAAAGTGTCTGGAGCACCCCTGTCCTTCTTGCTGACATGATAGCCACCAAGAAGGCAGTCTTCCACGACAAGTGTGACAAAAATTGCCCGACCACTGTCTCCTGCGCCAACGTCGGCTGACCGGTCCACGCCCAGTAAGCAGAGATGACTGCCAAGTGCACCCTAAGGGTCGATGACCGTATACCCCCTTTGGAGAGAGACCAAAGGTAGTAGAGAATGTTAGCCATGGGACAGGACAGAGGGTCTAGGCCCTTGTCTTGACACCAAATGGAAAACTGCTTCCATTTGAAGGCATAACACTTCTTGTTCGATTCCTTTCTAGATGCCTCCACCACAGTGTAGACATCTTCGGAAAGACTCAAAGCCTGGAACTCTAGCCGCTCAGGTACCAGGCTGTGAGGTGCAGGGATTGAAGGTCTGGATGGAATACCTTCCCCTGATTGAGTGATATCAGGACCGGGCGTGTACAAAGCCACTCCAGGGGCCTGCAGCTGAGGAGATCTGGATACCAGAACTGACGCGGCCAATCTGGGGCTACCAGGATCACCTTTGCCTTGTCCATCCTCACCTTGAGAAGCACCATGTGGATCAAGGGAAATGGAGGGAAGGCGTAGAGGAGGCCTGGGGTCCATGGCCTCGAGAAGGCATCCCCCTGCAGCAAGCCCTGCTGAGGGGGGCGGGCATGATACAGCCTCAGCTTGGTGTTTTCCCTGGAGACAAACAGGTCCACCATCGGTTTGCCCCAATGGGAGAACAGACTGTAAGCTACCTATGGATGAAGAGGCCACTAGTGGGATGTCTGGCCTAAAGCAGCTGAGAGCATCCGCCAGATGGTTTAAGGCTCCTGCCACATGGATGGCTAGGAAATCCACCTCCAACCGGCTCATGAGGGTCCAGATGTGGAGCGCCTCCTTGCACAGCAAACGGGAGTGCATGCCGCCCTGTTTGTTGAGATAGTACATGGTCGTGGTACTGTCCGTCTAGACGTGAACCACTTGACCACGGAGCTGAGGAGCAAAAGCTGACAGTGCCACTCTGACTGCTCTGAACTTCGACAGGTTGATGTGGCATTGGGACTCCTCAGAGGTCCAGAGCCCATGGACCCTTCTATCCCCCACGTGGGCTCCCCAGCCCATGAGAGGGGCATCGGTCGTGAGAACCACCATCGGCTCGGGGCGGACAAACGGTATCCCTTCCTGCAATTGGTCTGGGGCAGTGCACCATTGGAGAGCAACCCATATCTTCTGGGTTACAGTGATCAGCTGGTCAAATTGACTGTGGCGCTGAGTCCACTGGGCGGCCAGCTCCCACTGGAGGGGGTGCATGTGCCACCGGGCCCAACGGACCACTGAGGTGCACACCACCATGTAACCCAGAAGGCGCAGAAAGTGCCGGGCAGGGCACAACTGCCCAACCAGAAATGATTGGGCAAAGGAGGAAAGAACCTCCTCCCTGTCCGCCGGGAGCCAAGCTCTGGCTTGACAAGAGTAGAGCTCTGCCCCGATAAAGCCCATCACCTGAGAAGGCACAAGTCCCGACTTGGCCTTGTTGATTAGGAGGCTGAGCTGGGAGCAGGTCTGGAGGGCCAGATCCCTGGCTCTCTTCACCTCCTGTAGGGAGTGACCTGCCATGATGGGACGGACGAACAGCAGATCCAGTGAACAAAACCACATGTTTCGCTCCAAGGATGGAATGATCTGGGACACAGTGACCATGCCAGAAGCCAGTCGTCGAGGTAGGGGTAAATTCTGATCCTCCAACGCCGTAGATAGGCCACCACCACTGCGATGCATTTGGTGAAGACCCGTGGGGCTGATGACAGGCCGAACGGCATGGCTCGGAACTCGTATAGGGTCCCCTCGACCTTGAAGCGGAGGAACCGCTGATGGGACGGACGGATTGGGATGTGAAAGAACGCATCCTGCAGATCCAGTGAACAAAACCACATGTTTCGCTCCAAGGATGGAATGATCTGGGACAGAGTGACCATGCCAGAAGCCAGTTGTCGAGGTAGGGGTAAATTCTGATCCCCCAACGCCGTAGATAGGCCACCACTACTGCAATGCATTTGGTGAAGACCTGTGGGGCTGATGACAGGCCAAACGGCATGGCTCGGAACTTATATAGGGTCCCCTCGACCTTGAAGCGGAGGAACCGCTGATGGGACGGACAAATTGGGATGTGAAAGAACGCGTCCTGCAGATCCAGTGAACAAAACCACATGTTTCGCTCCAAGGATGGAATGACCTGGGACACAGTGACCATCCGAAAGGTGCGAGACTGGAGATATTGATTCAGGTTGTGGAGATGTAGAATGGGGCACCTGCCCCCCATCCGCTTGGGCACCAGGAAGTACCTGGAGACAAAGCCTGGGTCTGCTGGAGGATCCGCCATGGGAGCTATTGCCTCCTTGAGGAGGAGCCGAGCAATGTCATCTCGAAGAGCCGACTGGGTCTGAGCGGAAATCTGTTCCTCCCGCGGGGTGCAGGCTCATATGGGAGGGTACTACTCGAACTCTAGAGGCAGTCCCTGACCGACCACTTAAAGAACCCACCTATCCGAAGTGACAGCAGACCAGGCGGAAAGGGATTCGCGGAGCCGGCCCCCCACAGGAGGACCCAGAGCTGTTGTGATGGGAGTAGGGGTGGCAGCCGCCACCCCGTCACTGAGCAGGCTTGGAGGAGGAGGAGGTGGCTCCAGGACCTGAGCCTCGGCCTCCTTTACAGGCCTGTTAGGGTCCAGGCTTGGGCCGAGGGCACCAAGCTTGAGCCTGCTGCTGATGCTGGTGCTGCTGTCCCCCTTGGAAGGAGGACTGCTGAGCTGCAGGGGAAGAATGCCGAAAGGGCTTCTTCTTTTTCTTCTGCTGGTTCTTGCCTGAAGAGCCCATGGCAGAAGTGGTGTCCAAGGTGGCACTGGACTGCTCTATGCGCTGATGGAGACTGGCCACTCCTGGGCCAAACAAGTCAGTCCCAAAGAAGGGCACATAAGCTAATTTGTGCTGAATATCCACCGGGAAGGGGGAGAGCCTCAGCCAAGCTCATGCGCGAGAGGCAATCATGTGGCCATATGAGCGGGCACAAGAATCCCCAATGTCCAGGGCCGTCTGGAGCTGCTGTTTGGCAACAGCTTGGCCCTGGTCTCGGACCTGCTTGACCGTGGTCTGCATGTCCACAGGGAGATGTGGGAGGACTTCATCTAATGACCCAAGGAGGGCATGAGAGAACTGTGCCATGACGATGGACGAACTTGCCTGATGAAGGCCCAAGGAGGAAGCCGCACAGACCTTCCTTGCTGAATGGTGCAAAAGCTTGGACTCTTTGTCGGGAGGTCAGTCAGTATCGGTAGAACTGCCAGTACGCCTGAACACAGAGGTGGTCACCAGGCTCTCGGCTGAAGGGTGCTCTGTGAACCCCACAAGGGACCTCATGGGCACCGCATACTTGCGGGCCATGTGGACAGATGGAGCTGGACAAGAGGCAGGACACTGCCAAAGTTAGAGTGCCGGACCAACAATGGCCTCAGCCACAGGAAAGGCCTCCGTCGGGGTATCCCCTCTTTTAAGGATGTCGGTAAGAGGGTACTCCGCCTTTTTCTGGATGGGTTACAGGGGCATCCCTGTGGACTCAGAGATGAGGCGAAAGATCCCTTGGAAGGAGGAAGGACCTTCCTCCATCCCTAGAACAACGGATGACTCATCATCCCCAGGGTGAGAGCGAAGCCCGGTGACGTCCAAGTCTGAGGAGTCGGGATACAGTGTCTTGCCGCCCAAATCACCCTAGACACGCAGAGGGGGGTCAGGGGTGACCGTGACTGATAAATGCCGGGGGAGCCCGGAGTCCGGTCTGTCTTCCTTCAAAGGAGCCCCTCCCACAGGCTGCTTAGCGGCAGTTCCACCACTATGGGTGGAGAAGCCGGTTTAGGCTGAAAAAGTGGATTTGCCAGCCCCGGAGGTGGGGGAACCGAAGATTTCGGCTCCAGGGGGGTCAGCTTCGGCCTAGGAGGTGAAAGCCAAATAATGGCCAGGGAGAGAGCCAGTGTCGGCTTGTGCCTGGACAAGATCAGCTGTTGCTACATGAGGTCCTCGTAGCACCGCTGGAGTTTCCGCCAGAGCCTCTTCTCATCCAAGGAGGACGAGGACGACTGATGGCGTCGCCTCTTCTTAGAGTGCTTATGGCTCTTCCTCGGCCTGTCGGTCGAGGAGGTTCTAGACCTCGACCGAGATTGGGCGGGCCGACTCGGTTGCTCCAGAGACACCGGAGGAACCGGTGACTTCTGGGGGTCCGGAACCGGGTCCTCGATGGGAACACCAGCAGGCTGGGTCTCATCAGGAAAGATAAGGACTGGAGTCCTTTCCAAGGAGTCATTGGCCGGAGCTGGCAACAGAGGGTCAATGGGGTCGATAACAATGTCGACCTCGTCAGCTGGATGTTCAGTCATTTGGCCCAACGGAAGGTCAGAAAAGCCAGTGGCCGAAGAAGCGATCTCGACCGAGGTCGAGACCGCATGCTCCTGGGACTTCTCTTGGTCCCAAGAGTGTCTTCACTGAGACGAAGACTTACTCTGTTCCTTCTCCCGCTTACGGGATCGGGAGGAGTGTGAGCCCACAGGCGCCTCTTCCCGGGTGGGGAGAGACTGGCACAACTCCCGGAAGGAGCCCGAGAAGGTGTAGCCTAGGTTGAGCAGAATGAAGAAGCTCTGAGAGTCGGCTGTACGAGCCGCTTCTTCCTCGAATGCCTGCATGCGTTCCAATTGTTCGGCAGAGCCCACAGCCGCGGAAACCGCCAACCTAGCCTCCTTGGACTTCACCAGAGGGTTCCTTTTCTCCGGTCTCCCCAATTTCAAACGAGCCAGGCGGTTGTCCAGAACTTTGGGATGGAAGGCCAAGCAAAAGCTGCAGGACAAGGTGTCATGGCCGACACTTAGGCAGTAGACGCATGTGAGGTGGGGATCGGTGCATGACATCTTCTGGCCGCAAGGACACTGGCGAAATCCGGAGGTAGATTTTTCTTCCAGAATCGAAGATGCAAAGGTGCAATCTCTAACTCGAACAAGTTTTAATTTCGGTAAAACCGAGGTTTTGAAAGCAAGGGCCTATAAAATGCGAGGGTACGAGGGAGGCAATCTGAATCTTCCAGCAGAAAGGAAGATCTAGCGTCATGGGGCAGAGCCGAGGTATATACCACCGGGTGGGTGGGAGGAGCCAGCTTGAAGACTTCCGGTGATCCTTGAAGGGGAAAGGGATATGCCAATAAATGTGGATGAACAAGATATCCATGATCCTAGAAACCCTTTTTCCTCAGAGGTCAATCCTACAAGACTCCTTGTCTGGGGGAAGGGAACTACAGTGTTTGGGCACCTTAGATCTGTCATGAGCTGCCTTGATGACCACTGAATCAGTGTTGGCCTGGGCAGCAAAGTAAGGAAGACCCTGAGGGGCGTGATAAAGCTTGTCAGTCCTGCGTGGCATACCTGGCACCATCTCTGGTCTGTGCCAGGCTGCTGTGGTGGCATTCTTCAATGTTGGGAGCATTGGAGGAATGATCTTTGGGGTGATTCTGGATTCTCCAGGAAGTCTACCAGGTCTTTCCTGGTGAGATCCTCTTCCTCAGTGCGGAAGCCCATGGCGGAGGACAGCTGCTTCATCACATTAAAAAATGTGGGGTCCGGGGAAGGGGAGACCTGGGAGTATGCTTCGAAGAGTCCTCACTGACAGAGGAGGCAATGGATTTGTCAGAAAGAAGGATCTCTTCCTCCTCTTTCTCTGTATCACCAAGAAGAATGAGGTCAAGGCGATACTCTTCTTCAACGACGACCTCTTCTACCTCTAGGTTTGGCATTGGGTGCGCCAGCGGCAGCCCACTGGGAGACTCCTGGGGTCGATGAACAGGCATCCATGATGAAGCAGCCGACAACGTCGTTGGTGAAGTGGGCCTATTCAAGGCACCTAGCTGCTGAACAAGTACATCTGTGAACTTGAACAGTACTTCGTTCAGGTCAATAGTGGATGTCAATGGAGGGGGGTTTGACAGTACAGGTGTCGACGACCTGCCTGCCATGTCCTGAGAACCTGACAAGCCTGTTGCCTTGGTTGGTGAAGGGGCAGGCCTTGACGAGAGAGCAGACTATGAACCAGTCATCAGTGATGATGGGGCCGACGACCCTGAGGTCAATGGTCATGTACCCTGTGAATCAGGCGGAGGTGCTGTCGGTATGGGTCTGGTGGGCACAGAGACTTGAACAGCAGTTTTCTTCATCGGAACGGCCGCAGATGACAAAGATACCCCAGAAGAAGGAGAGGCTGACGGGGAACGAGATCAATGTCGGGGGAGTGGTCGCAATCTCGATCTTTTTTTGTGCCCCCGAAGACTTGTCTCGGGTCTTGGAGGCCTGGGAGCTCGAAGATCCGGTCAACAACTGGGAATCCGGGCCACTGGAAGACCCCAGTCTGGAGCTGGCTACCTGCTGTTCCATCAAAAACTTTCTGAGGGCCTTTTTGCATCACCGAAGGGTGGTTTGATTAAACATCTGGCAGAGCTCACAGTTGGAGACTTCATCATCAGGCCCAAGACAGCAGACATAAACTGAATGTTCGTCTGTGGAGGCAATCTTCTTTCCACAGTGGCAGTGCCAGAAAAGAGAAGAGGAAGGATTAACTCTCAACATAAACAAAACAAAAAATATCTTAAAAAAAGATTGTAACAAAGTAAGTAAAAAAAGCCGTAGGCTGAAAAAAGGACGCGAATACTGTGACGGAGCTTCCGTGGGAGACCCATGCAAGTGAGTCAACGGCAGGAACGAACTGAGGAGGGAGAGTGGCTGCCTGCATCTATATACTGTAAAGCTGGTGACATCAGCAGACATCAATGGCGTGGGCAGTCCCAGTTGTACTGCTGAAAATCTTCAGTGTGGATTCCCCTTCACCGACGGTGAAGGTTCCTATGGTGTAACCTGATGACTGAGATACCCCCGAAGATCTATATTATTCGCGTCATCAGAATAATAATAAACAAGCATTTGTCAATGCTGAATGTTTGCTGCTTGCACTGCTGTTTTATTGGTCCTACTTAAAGAGCAGCTTCCTAGTAACAGCGATGCTGCTCTACCCCAGCCCGTTCGATGGCTTACCTTCACAGTACAACATCCATGAAATGTGGCATAATAATTCTGTACGAAAAGAAAGTTATATCACTCATAAAATCCAAAATCGTTATGTTGCGGAAAAAAAGAACAGACTTTCCGGTCCAAAACCAAGCCCCCATGTCATGTCAGCCCACGCAGCCCTGTTTTGTGATGCCACAAAACGAAGGCTGCACGAGCGTGCCCCATTCACTTATAATGGGGTTGATATTTCACACAGTTTTATACCATCTACTGTCAGGATTTTTTAAAATCAAAGCGATCGATCGAGGGGAGTGGTCACGATCTCTATCTTTTTTTGTGCCCCCCACCCCCCCAACGGACTTGTCTCGGGCCTGGGAGCTCAAGATCCAGTCGACAACTCATGCAGCCTTCGTTTTATGATGTCACAAAACAGGACTGCGTGGACCGACGTGGGGGCATGGTTTTCAGACCAGGAAGTCCGTCCTTTTTTCCCCCCAACATACCGATTTTGGATTTTACGAGTGATATAACTTTCTTTTCCTACAGAATTATTATGCCACACTTCATAGATGGTGTACTGTGAAGATAAGCCATCGAACAGGCTGGGGCATGCAGCTACCAGGAAGCTGCTGTTTATACACATTTTTTTTACTATATATTTACCCTGGATAGACCAGAAGAGATGCAATATCTCATTTTCAGTTGTATCCTGCTTTTATTTATTTAAGAGATTTACCAGGAAGGCATGCTGAGCAGAGTGCCGCTCGATTCCAGATGCACCCTGGGGATTTTACACATTTTTAGATTGTTTTTACCCAAGATAAGCCAGCTGAGAGGAAATATCTAATTTTCAGTAGGCTCTCACATTTTGACATAAAATTTCCAAGAGTCTTTTTATGATCTGACATTATGCAGGTGGAATTTTTTTTAAATGCCATCCAAAAGGTGATTTTGCAGTGGGACTGCGAAAATAAGTTTTGGAGGGGATTTGAGAAATTACAACTTTCATGTTCAGGAGGTGGGGTAACATAAGGGATTTGTTAACATTAGAGGCCCAAATCTGCAAAAATAAAGCTATACGTAAACCTTGAAACAAATCAAAGTTTAACTTATTTTTTTTTCCACATTTTGACCCCAAATTTTCATAATAGTCTTTTTATGACCAGTTGTTTTTTCACATTCTGACCCCAAATTGTCATCAGTCTTTTTATGATCACTCCTTCTGCTGAACATGACAGATGTCATTTATAAAATAGTTGCTGAAATGTCATTTTGCGCCCCAAGTGTGAAAACAAATTTTTATGTAACCCCCCTGCAAATGGGGGTTCCCAAAAGACTTCCAGGAGCTTGCTTGAATGCTCCAAGCCTGAATGGTGTTTGGCGTTTAAGCCATTTATCAGTGAGTGTTTTTAGAGCCTCTGGTACTGTCTCTTTAAGAGCTGTCTGCTTGCAGACATAATTAGTTTGTATGCGGGGACTGTGTGCTTCTCTGTTTGAGTACCACTCGAGCTGCTGCCAATTCACTCCATTTTCGCAGTCACTAGGAGTGCAAAGGAACCATCTGAAAGATGTAACTGTTTGCCAGAAATCATTTAGAGTAATAATGAAATTACAGTTTGTCTAACCTGCTTTCTTTGCAGTCAGAACTGTGTCTGCCTAGTTCCCCATTCTGGTTTTGAACTGCTGAACTGGACCAATCAGTGTGGGGTAAGCTAGCTCTAAAATGGTGCCTTGGACGAATCAGAACTTGGACTCATAATCTGAGGCCAGCCACAAGAGGATTGTATGGGCAGTGACTCTGGGAGATGTAGTTTAGACTTGGCGCCTTTTGGACCAACAGCAGCAGTCTATTGTGAGTGACAGCCAATCCAGTCAGAACTGGGAGGAACTCAAAGGAAGTGCCCGTTTTGTCTGTTGGAGTTTCAGTTTAGCTCTGGCAGTGAAGGGAAAGGAACCCTGTGCTCCTTCAGTGCACAGTTTTAGTCAAAAACGGGTAAGGTCCAGAGTTCCGTCTGCAGCTTGTGTAACTGCTTGTTAGACTGAATCCGCCCTGTGAAGAGAATCAAAGGATATCTGAAGAGTAGAAACCAGGCTCACCCTGTAGAAGACTGGAGAAATTGCTGAGTTGCACTCGGTCTGTCAGGAACTGAATCTGCTGTGTGTTCTCCCGGTATTGTGCAGTAATTGCAATCGGATAGAGAAGCAGCCTGCCTGTTTGCCATATAAATGTGTGAGGAGTCTCGTGGAGCTCAAGAGTAGCCCTGCTGCCATTGAAGGACCCTATCTTGTTTGGAGGTCGTGGAGTACTAATTCAGGGTCGCCTCCTGTTGAATTGCCACATTAAATCCAAATGGAATCACTGTACTGCTGACTGTTTAAACTAATTTTTCTTTCTCTGTGTGAAAGGGCCCACCAGCTGCCACGGTTTGGACTAGCCACTAGGGCTTGGGTACCCAGGGACAGTAACTGATAGGGATAGGCCTGTGCACAGAGCCATAGGTAGATGAGTAGAGTGATAAGCTAATTAACCTGATTTCCCCCTGTCCTTGTTATATCCCCTAAATAAATCAGACTGCTTGTTTCAGCAAAGTTATACTGCCTGAGGTATTTGTCTATGTTAAAGTACTGTACTGTGATTGTTGCACTGTATCTTATTTCACTGGAGGTCCCAGTGCGGAACCAGTCCTGGGGGTAAGTGTATACTGTGAAGGTAATTCTGATATATTGTGTGGGCCACTAGTGGGAAGAAAGGGGTTGCAGTGTCCCAGAGGGCTGTGACCAAGTAAGTTTAACTATTGCAAACCCTGACCTCTGGGTGGAGGCACCCGCCATTGGATCCAGGCCCCTCAACCTGTTGGTGGCAAATCAGGCAGGGGTAGTAGCCCCTGGGATAGCGCCATCTAGGGGTTACATCTATATAGCTTTTTGCTCCTCCGTTGCCACCTACCCCTGTCATTGGGTCCCCCCTTTAGCTCCCAACCCTGTCAGCCACTCCCACCATTGTCTTACCGGTTGGGATCCGCACGGAGCAGGGTTCAGAGAGCACTGGAAGCAGTCACACATGGCCATGGAGAGACATAGGCTTTTACTGTTTTCTCCTGTTCCGAACTGGAACTGTGTGGCATGCACAGTGGGCGCATGTGCATTGAGGTGCGCATGCACTCCCGGAACAACAATCTCCCTCCACCCTCCCAACATAATGTCAGTCCTCCAGACTGCTACTCTGACACCCAGCCTCCACCAGGTGCTTGCTGAGAGCAAGGAAACTTGCCTCCCCAATCCAGGAGATAACAGCAGCCCAGCGGCTGCTACTATCATCTCCCAGCCCTCCCCCTTGCCAACCCCCGGTGAATCAAACTTGCTCCTGAACCACCACTGCCGGCATGGTGCCAGTGTGGAATTCAGCCTCAACCCTCAGCACCACCGGGCCAGCAATGAAAACACATTTTGCCCAGGATTTGAAAAAAATGACAGCTGTCACATTCACGAGGTGGTGTGAAAAAAATTTCTTATGTTGAAAATGTGGGGTCAAAATATTAAAAACTACCAAAGTTATAAACACGAGTTGAAAAATTTAAACGTACACTCATAAGTGTGGTCCTAGTGCCTGGCAGCTATCATTTCTATAGGTGTAGCCTGATGAAAGACAGATCCTCCAAGATGATCTTTACCCCAAATTTTCAAAGCAACCTTTTTATGACCCCACCTCATAAACGAGGGCGAAGAACATTTTCAAATCCTGCCTAAATGGTGATTTAGTGCCACAACTGCATAAACACATTTTGGACAGGATTTGAAAAAAGACAGCTGTCACACTCATGAGGTACTGTAAAACAAATTGCTATGGTAAAACACTGGGGTCAAAATATTGAAAATTATCGAAATTGCGAAACGTGTATTGAAAAATTTCAACAGATGCTCATAAAGGTTTTCTTTTTTTATATTTTACCCCACCTTTTCAACACAGACTTCTTATGACCCCACCTCATGAACAAGGACAGAGAAAATGTTCAAATCCTGCCCGAAAGGTGATTTCACGCCACAGGTGCAACACAAATTTTGGCCAGGATTCTAAAAATGACAACTGTAGCCGGCCCGGTGGCGCTGAGGGCTGAGGCGTTGGAGGCCTTACCTTACGCCGGCGACCCGAGTTCAGGAACGAACTCGGGTCATCGGGGTGCCAGCAGAGGGAGCGGGCTCGGGCAGCCGACAGCAGCTCTCCCCTCCCAGGGGTGGTTGTCCACACCCCCCCCCGTAGTTCTGCTCCCATCAGGCGGAGGCTCCTGTAGATCATGAGAGGGAGGGTGCCCTGACAGCCCTCATCTGGCCCTGTGGGAGAAGAAACAGGCCTCCTGGAAAGGCAAGGCAATCACCCTACACTGGGCCAAGGGTAACAACTGGGACAGACGAAGGCATGCCGTCTGCTTGATGCAGACTGATGTTCCTACTAACCTGGAGGCTACCACGCTGGTGTCATAAGATGCCCTCGCCTGGTGTCTCACTAGCTCCAGGCCCCAAATAGAACTGGCAATGGCTCATCGGGCTGCCTCACACTCAGACATGGCTGCGAGGATCTACCCCAGCGTGGCCCACAGGCACCTTGCATAAGCTAAACAGCCTACTCAGCACTCCAAAACCTGTATATTTAGAAACATAGAACATAGAAGTTGACGGCAGATAAGGACCGCAAGGCCCATCCAGTCTGCCCATTTCTTTTTCTACCTTATAAATGTGCCATCGGCCTTTGCTCTGTCAGTGACCTATCTATTCATAGTCATTTGTATTGCTCCCTTATGCCTATCCCATGCCTGTTTGAAGCCCTGCACTGTATTCATAGCCACCACTTCTGTGGTAAGCCATTCCATGCATCTACCACCTTTCTGTGAAAAAGAATTTCCTCACATTCCCCCTTAATCGGCCTCCCTCTAATCTCATGCTGTGTCCTCTTGTCCTGCTATTTTTCTTATATTTAAACATGTTAGACTCTTTCACCTTGTTTATGCCCTTAAGGTGTTTAAATGTCTCGATCATATCACCTCTCTCCCTCCTTTGCTCAAGGGTATACATATTGAGCTCCATTAATCTGTCCTCATATGTCTTCTGATGCAGTCCCTGCACCATTTTGGTTGCCCTTCTCTGGACTGCCTCAATTTGGTTAATGTCCTTGTGAAGGTGTGGCCTTCCAATACTGCAGATACTCCAGATGGGGCCTAACCAATGTCTTGTACAGAGGATTATTACCTCCCTCTACGACTTGTGATACCCCTACTAATACACCCTAACACCCCTAGCCTTACCTACTGCTTTGGGGTCTGCTTGGATGATTTTAGGTCATCAGTGATGATGATGCCCAAGTCTCTTTCTTCCTTTGTGACTGCTAGCAACTCCTCCCAGCCTATAACTGGCTTCAGGGTTTCTCTTCCTATGTGCATGATTTTGCACTTCTTTGCATTAAATCCCAGTTGCCACTCTTCTGACCATTCTGCTAGTTTATCAGATCTCTTCTCATTCTGCCCACCCCATCTGGATCATCTACTCTGTTGCAGATCTTGGTGTCATCTGCAAACAGACAAGCCTTACCCTCTAGTCCATCTGCAGGTCACTAATGAAGATGTTGAATAGGACTGGCCCCAGGACTGATCCCTGAGGTACCCCACTTGTGACTTGCATCTCTTCTGACTGTATACCATTTACCACCACTCTCTGTTTCTGCCAGTCAACCAGTTTGCCACCCAGTTGACCAACTTCTGACCCACCCGAGCCTACCTAGCTTATTTATCAATCTTCTATGTGGAACAGTGTCAAAGCTTTGCTGGAAGTCAAGGTAGGCGACATCAACTGCTCCCCTTGGTCCACCACTCTGGTTACCCAGTCAAAGAAATCTATGAGATTAGTTTGACAGGACCTTCCTTTGTAAACCCATGCTGTCTTGGATCCTGTGCCCTATGGATTCCAGGTGTTGCACTATCCTTTCCTTAAGGAGTGCCTCCATAATCTTGCCCACTACTGAGGTAAGACTGACCGGTCTAGGTTCCCGCCTCCTCCCTGCTACCACTCTTGTGGAGGGGATCACATGAGCCCTTCTCCAGTCTTCTGGGACCTCTCCTGTGCTCAGAGACTCACTAAACAATTCTGCTAATGGCTCTGCTAGTTCCTCCTTTAGCTCCTTAAGTACCCTGGGATGTATGCCATCAGGTCCCATTGCCTTATCCACCCTGGAGCTTAGCAAGCTCTTGTAGGACCCTTTCTTTTGTGAAGGAGTAGCTCACCTCCCTCCCCTGTGTCCATGATGCTGAGCTGTGGGCCCTGCCTACCTTCTCTTCAGTAAATACTGAGCAAAAGTATCTATTTAGGATAGATGCCTTTACAGGGTCCTCCTCCTCACATGCTCCCTTTTCTCCATTAAGCTAGCAATACCCCTCTGGACTTTCTCCTTTCACTAATGTATCTATAGAAAGTCTTGTCACCTTCTTTACTGTTCGTGCTAGTGTTTCCTCAGTTTGGGACTTTGCCTGCCTTACTGCCTTACCTGCTTCCCTTAGGCAGTTTGGTATGCCTCCCTATCTTCATCCCGCTGTGTTCCCTTATATTTTCTGGAAGGCCAGCCTTTTGGCTCTGACCTTTTCTGCTACTGTATTTGAGAACCAAAGTGGTTTCCTTCTTTTGCACTTCCTTTTCTGTCTAACACAATGGGATGTTGCTTCAAGTATTGTATCCTAATGCTTGCCCACTTTGCCTGTACCTCCTCACCTGTGTTTCTTTTGCCAGGGCTAGCTTAACTCTGTTGGCCATCTTATCAAAGTCAGCTCCTCTGAAGTCCCATATTTTGCTTTGGAATGGGATGATTTAGATGTAGTAGCCAAATTGAACCATACCATGTGATGGTCACTGGCCCTAGGTGACCTTCTACCTGGAGATCTGTGATCCCTTCTTTGTTAGTCAGTACTAGATCTAGGATAGCCCTGTCTCTGTGGGTTGCTGTACCAGTTGTTTGAGGCCCTCCCCCAGGAATCCACTATGAGTCTAGTTCTGGCAGATGTTCCTGCTGGTATTGACCAATCTGTATCTGGCATGTTGAAGTCTCCCATTATCAGAACCTCCCTTTAGCTGTCATGTTTTGTATATCTTCTAACAGTAATGTGTCTATGTCCTCCCTCTGGTCTGGGGGCCTGTAGACAACCCAGTTCTTATGGCTGTCCATTTCCTGTTTCCAGGGTGACCCACAGTTCTTCTGGCTCCTTATGTGTATTCTGAATTTCTGTAGCTTTGATATTTTCATTAACATACAGGCCACCCTCCCCTTGCACCTCGGTCTCTTCGAACAATACATAGCCAGGTACTGAAGTCTCCTCAAGTGTGGTTACTGGTAACCACGTCTCACTAATTGCTACTATGTCCAGTTTAGCCTCTGACATAATTGCCTGCAGGTCTGGGATCTTATTTCCCAGGCTGTGAGCATTTGTGTACATGATTTTCCATTGGCCAGATTTTGGTGTGTTAGTTGTTGGGTGAAGTTTGGCATTACCCCTGTGCATCGTATGGGAGACAAACCTTTTTCTTACCTGGTGATGCAAATGAATGGCAAACACGCTGAATTCCTGTTTGACCACTAGCTGAGGGGGGAAGGGTGTTCTTCCCATTTGACGTATGGGATGCTGCACCCTCTCCCCATTTGCAGTTTAAATATTCTGCAAAGACGCCAAACTTCTGCCCCAATGCACTGACTCCTCTTTAGTCAGATGCAGTCCATCAAATTTGAAGAACTTTCGCCTCCCAGAACTGTTGCCAGTTCCTACAAATCTATGTCCTTTTTCCTGGCACCAGTCCTTGAGCCACGGGTTTAGCTCCCTATCTCTTCTTGACCTTCCGTCCATCTGCTCCTTCTCCCAGACTGGCAGGATCTCAGAGAAGGAGATGCCGGACGAAATAGATGATAGTTTGTCACCCAGCCTAGTCAGGTGTTCCTTGGTCTCCACAACTGACCCGGCTGGCGAGATCATTAGTCCCTATGTGTACTAGGACATCAATGTTTTCTCCTGCTTTGTGAACAATTTTAGCAATGCGGTCAGTGTCTCTCCATGCTGATGTACCTGGGAGACATCTGACCATCACCTGGTTGGAGATGGGTATCAACTCCCGAATCATGGAGTCTCCTATGATCAGAAGTTTTTGGATTTCCTTTGTGCTTGTTTAGTTTTGGTTCCTGATTTGGGTGAGTATTGTTGTGCTAGCTCCTGTGCCACAGTGTCCTGCTCTGCAGTGTCTTCTGCCTCTTTATTTGATTTCAGAGATAGAGGCAGATACCTGTTTGTAGTGTTTATATGGTTTTGGAGGTAATGTGTTGGAGAGTAGAGAGTGATGGGGCACCTGATTTGCTCCTCCTAACCACCTGCCAACCTCCTGGACCAACTACCCTCTGCGGTCGAGGTTTTCTGTTGGATGCTGGGGAAATGGTGGTGGTTCTTATAATGTATTTCCTCTTCAATATGAAATTTGAGAGGCGCAATCTCTGCCCATGCTGCCTGGAGCTGAGACCTAAGATCTCCAAAGGCCCAGCATGGGACAGTGTCCTAAATCTTGTAAGACTGTCCTTCTGAAAATTGTTCCACAGTACCTGCAGTTAATGAAATCCATTCCAAATAAGTTGCTGGGTTTGTAACCTAGTCAGAGTAATTAGAAGGAAAAAAAATGCAAGTAATGGTTTAATTGTGCTTTGCTTAACTTGTTATAACAAGTTAAATTACTAGTGCCCTGTAAATGAGATCACCTTGTGGAGGCCCCACTGATCCGCCCTTCCTGCTCTGCCACAGGAAATGTCACAACTGTGGTACCCTATAAAAGGAGTGTAGCGGGGGTGGTTGGGGATGGGGTGGGTGGCTGGGCCTTCCCTGCCTAAAAAGAAGAACCACGGACGAAAGAACAAGGAGGTAAGAGCAGAAACAATCAGTCAACAACAAATGCAGTAACCCTGAAAGCTTATCCTAATGTTAGATAAAACTGTAAAACCTGTAAAGCACCACCTGTAATAATTTCAGAGAAGATATATACCTGTAAGAACACTTTGCTCCAGAGAAAAATAAAGCAGTAACAGAAGATATACCTTGCAAAAGACAATTTGACTCAGAAGATTACAGCAGTAATCTGTTAGCACACACCTGTAGGCACACCTTGTAATAATGCAGAAGAAGGTATACCAGCAACAACAATTTGAATCAGAGAAAAATAAAGCAATGAAATGTTAGCAACAAACAGTAGCAATCCCTGTGAGTAAAAATAAAAACACCACCACACAGTAAATCTGTTAGCCAAACTAAGTCTTAATCCTTCTCCTTGCTCTGGTAAGTTTCTACTCTGCCTTTCAAGCAGTCTTAGAAGGAAAGAGCTCCGGTGAAGCTAGGTGCCTTGGCCAGCAAACCAAGTCTTCTACCTCAAGATATCAACTAACCTGACTTTTTAACCCTTCTTTCTGTTGGAAATTACTGACAGTTTGCCAGCTCCACCCCACATACACACCTAATCCTTTGGAAGAGCTGTGGAGGAAAGCAATTAGCTCCTTCAATGTGAGAAGGAGACTGAAACACCTCTGAGACAACAAACCTTTTCAACAAACAAGAATAAAATAAAACACAGTGTCAAACAGTAATTTTCTTAGCCCAATGATAAAACAGTCACAAAAATGTAAGCTCCACCTGTAATACAGTAATTTCAGAGAAGATATACCCTGTAAGAAACACTTTGCTCCAGAGAAAATAAAGCAGTAACAGAAGATATACCTTGCAAAGACAATTTGACTCAGAAGATTACAGCAGTAATCTGTTAGCACACACCTGTAGGCACACCTTGTAATAATGCAGAAGAAGGTATACCAGCAACAACAATTTGAATCAGAGAAAAAATAAAGCAATGAAATGTTAGCAACAAACAGTAGCAATCCCTGTGAGTAAAAAAAAAATAAAAACACCACCACACAGTAAATCTGCTTAGCCAAACTAAGTCTTAATCCTTCTCCCTTGCTCTGGTATTTAGAAAGAATTCCTGGTCCGAGACGCAATGCTTAATGCCAATTGAATTTATTTAAGTCAAACGGACCACAGGTATCCACATACAACAGAAACAAAAGCGCAAAACGCTCCCCAGCGCTTCGACTCACTAATGAGTCTTCATCATAAGCTACCTGATGTGCCTGATGACCAGATAAAGACATGAGGAGACGCGCTGAGGAGAAAAAACTCCTCCCTCAGCAATCAAACTCAGCAGAGTCAGATTCTGAGGGACAGTCTCTCTGAGGGTGATGATGGCCAGAGCGGGAATCCAGCCACTCCAAACCCGAAGAGGTATGGGGAATAGCTCCTGGAGACCCAGGGGTGTGCAATACCTGTGCTAGAAGTCCCTTGGGACTAGAACAGAGGAGGATGGAAACTGCCAGATGCCGTGTGACTGCTCCAAGAAAGTTAGAGGCCAAGAAGGCATCACAGTGGATTCTGAGCTGTACTCCTCAAGGAAGGACGGCACCTCACGCGCACAACTGTGACCTACAAAACAGGGAAGATGAAGCTCCTCCAGCATCATCGAGAGGAACTGCTGATAACTGGAATAATCAGCATCAGAAGAAATGTGTGTGGAGACATCCTCTTCCTCGGAGTAGGAAGTCGAGGAATGTGGAGGAGCTTTGTTCAGGTGGAGGCAGTGCACGGGGTGGAGGTGCAAAGACAACCTCGTCAATGGACCTAAGATAGATCGGGAATGCAACTGCTGTCACCCTGGACTGTTCCCCAAAACATGGATCCCAGGGGACCTGAAAGCCCTGGGAGAAGGGGAGGTGTTAGCAGAGGACAAGAAGTGAGAGAAGGGTCACTAGAGACCAATGGCCCTCTTCCAGGGCTGTGGGAGCAGGCAGGAGATCCCTCCAGAGGAAGGGGGCTGCACTACCACCCCACCAGCGAACATTCAACCTGTGAGGAGTGAACAGGGTGGCAACCTGGGGGAAAACCCCCTGGTGAGGAGACCAGAGCCATTCTGGTCCATGAAGGTGGCCCCTGTCCCCACCAACTGCGGATCTCTGTTCACCAGGAGGGGAAAGGGGTCAGAGTTGGCACTCCGGCTCCATCCTGAGGTGCCAGACGCTGTGGGGACAGACTGGGACACTGCAAAGACCTGCCCCTTGAGAGAGAGACCCTCCCCTTAGCAGCAGTCCTTAGGGAAGAGAGAATCCAGCACCGGAGTCAGCATTGGAGTCCCCCTTGGCACTGGACCTGGCACTGACAGCCGAAAAGACACCAGAGCCAGTGTTGTATAAAAACAGCCACGGCACTGGACCCAGCACTGTCCACTGATCCAACACCGGACGCGGTACCACCCTCCGATCTGGCACAGAGATCAACACCGGGAAGGCCCGCAGCACCGTAAGCAGCGCCAGGAGATAAAGGGGGATGGCACCGCGGTCAGCACCAGCCAGAGAAAGAGAAGGCTGAAAACATAGCCTCGGTCTGGGTCTGGGAGATATCTGAAGCTCTGTAGAACTTGGCCACCAGTCGGGATCATCATGACCCTTGTCAGACTCTGTCAACAAGATCAGGGAGTTCGCCAATGAAGTGACACAGGACAATCTGCCTCTCCCGGTACCACCAAGAATGGTGTCAGAAGACCCAGGAGCACCAACAGCGCCGCCTTGCTCACCAACACTGGGGGCGGCTCCAGGAGCTAAGGCAGCACCATTAAGGAAGCCGCTGATGTAGACCTAGTGTATAGTTGGGGCCTCGAAACCAGGGCTGTCCAGTCCCCCAAGGGGATGCCAGACTGCGAGGGATGCTCAGCTGACCCCCTGAAGGAGGCCGACTGTTCACCTGACCCCTTGTGCAGGCCTCCAGTCTCACTGAGACCTAATATAGTGAAGGCCTGCTCTCCCCTGGTATGTATAGTACCGGGAAGAGGACAGGGGAAGAGCCTACGGACCTGACCTTTACGTCATGCATATGAGGCTGAGTTCTGAAAGTTGGGGGATCCCTTCCCAACTTCGACGCATGGATGATAAGAATGTGGTAATCCATGGAAAAACAGGGTTACACATGTCCATATCATGGCGTGGACCAAGGCAGATGAAACACTGATCATGGTGGTCAGTAACGATCATGGGATTGCCACAGGGACACCAATACATTGGGGTAATCCCTGCTTTACTAGACTTTTTAGACCCCAAACAGTACATGATTGGCCAAACTGAAAGGAAAAAATCATAAAGTGAAAGTACTTGATGCTGCACAGTGAAAATAGGAAAAAATTGAACAGGGGCTGCAGCGACGGAGACACTGACAGCATCAAGTAAACAGCAATGAACAGAACTGAGAACTTTTTTGAAGAACAACTGCAGGCGTTCTGAGAGGCTTCCATTAAGTCGTACTTCCTCAACGGTGGGAAAAACAAATGAGAGGGTTGGGGAGTAGGCATCGGTTAGTGGTGAACCCACAAGCACCACGTTCTATGTCATGCTCGAAGGTGGCACTGTCCCCGACATCGGCTCCCTTAAAGACTTTTAAAGCTATACGTTCCCACGGGGTCTTGTGCCTCTGTCTTGAGCCCAACAGTAGTCAATGGTGATGACTGATCTCGGGAAGATAAAAGCTGTTATGGACCAAGGAACAAAAATACACTGTTCACCTTATTTCAGCTTCAGTTAAGAATGTTATTCCTTGAAGCTGGATAGATGATAAAGCACCATCAATGGAAGCATGAATGCTTAGAAATGTTACGCTTAGAAAGAATAGCACATTCAATGATGGGACAAAAACACATATTTGAACATAAATGGGGAACAGTATATGCTTTCCTTATTCTTACATAAATACATACATATGCTTCCTTAGCTAGGAAAAATATAGTTGGAAGCTTTTTTCCTTTTTCATTATATTTGATACTGTCTCACTGAAGTATCTGATTTTAACGTCCCCTTTTTTTCTGCCCTTTCTTTTCTCTCTCTATATCTCTTCTTTTTTCAAATCTCCTCCTTTTCTCAATAAGAAATGGTTATTGCTTCTAGAAGAGTGTAATCGAGGACTGTAAGTCAACAAATTAAAATGCACCATATAGATTAATTATACAAATTTACAGAAATTTTATAAGATCATATTCTCAGAGTATACAGGGTATAGAGGTATTTACCCTCCTTTAACATCACTAATATTAAGAAAGTTGTTGATATTGGAATATATTAGAAGTAGCAACTTTTATAGTTTATTTTATTTTAATGTAACATCTTGATTAGGATGCAAATGATATGCATATGATTGTATATATGCTAAAGTATGCTGATTGCTGGCGTTTTTTAATGCAAATATTGTCTGTAACCTTTTAAATTCAACTAAAGTTTTATTGACAAAAAAAGCTGTTTTTCTGAATAGCAATGTAATTAAATGGAAAGATTTAATCCATGTAAACAGATTACTATCATTCCAGGATTTGGAACATAACATTTCTGGAGATGGGGAATTAAATTACTTCACCTATAAGTTAGTATTAAATTACAAGACATTAACATAATTTTATAACTCTAAAGTTAAGTTCAAATGACTATGATACAACCTTAAAAATACAAGAACAGAGCATAAAAAATGGTAATGAGAAATTATTGGCCCAAATATATAAAATTAGAATTGGAACAAATAAATAAGTAGCTATAACTACACCTGTAAACGTGTGTGTGTACTGTATGTATATATATCTCATATAGATTCATAGCAAAAAAACTTCATTAATGCACTAATTAGGGTTGAAGCCACAAAAGTAAGGAAATGTGGTGTTAGGGTTTACAACCCTAACACCTCATCCACACCTTGCAGGCAGCAACACGTGCGTGTTGGGGGGTGCCTTGGGGTTGTCAACCTAACATTTACTCCATTCCATGAGTAAATAAGCTGAGATGGGTACAGCATATGAGAATGGGGTGAGTGTTAGGGTTGACTACCCCAAGGCACACCCCCCACACCTGCTGCTGCCTGCAGGGTGGGGTGTTAGGGTTGGAAACCCAAACACATTTCCCTCATTTTGTAGCTTCAGTCCTAACTAGTGCATTAACAACGTTTTTGTAATGAATTTCCTTACTTTCTGAGATAGTGTAACCGTATTTTTATTTGCCTGTGGGAGCGCAGGGCCTGAACAATGCATAGTTTCTGAGATAGAGTAATAGTATCCTTATTTGCTTGTGGGAGCGCAGGACTCTCCGGGCCCTGCACTTCCATTTTTAGAACAACCAAATTGTCAGCACAGTCTTCTTATTACCCCACCTCATGAACCTGGTACTTAAAATGTTCAAATCCCCACCAAAATGCCATTCCGCACCACTGTAGCATCATTCCGCGCCACAGGCGCAAAAAGACATTCTGACCAAGATCTTAAAAATGACATCTGTCACATTCATGAGGTGGTGTAAAGAAAAGACTATGTTGAAAATTTGGAGTTAAAATATTGAAAATTACAAGTGAGTGTAGTGAAATGACAACAGATATGCACTACTTTGCCATATTTTGACCCCAAATTTTCAGCACACCCTTCTTATGTCCCAGCCTCATGAACAAGTATGGTGAAAATGTTGAAATCCGACCTGAAAGGTGGTTTCGCCAACCGACCGCAAAAACGCCTTTCGGGCAGGATTTGCGAAATGACACCAATATTGTTCATGAGGAGGGGTCTCAAAAAGGGCATGATGAAAATTTGTTGTCAAAATCCTTAAAAGTGACAAAGTTATCCACCAAAGTTGAAGCCCCACTGAAATACACTGAACTGCATTTACCTTAGTTTCTCATATTGCAGTCCATGGATCCAGCAGCAAAATGTGTCTTTGGTAGGGGAGTGGATCTTCACCCTATGACCTGTTCAGGTGAGTGAGCATGTGTGTGTGTGTGGGGGGGGGGGTGAGAGGGTACGGGGTGGTAGGAGCCGAGTGGGAGGTCAGGGTGGTGGCGCAAGACCATGTCCTTTTTTTTATGGGTTTAAAAAAAGACATTGAGGGACCGTTTTCTTTATTACAGGCAAATACGGGGAAGGCATCGGAGGGTGGGGGTGCCACTAGACACAAGGGAAAGTAAGGAAATTTATGGGGACCGCATCGGAGGGTGGAGGTGCCATTAGACACCAGGGAATTTAAAGATGTATACGGAGATGACATCGGAGGGTGGGGGTGTTACTAGACACCAGGGACATTTCAACCGTATAAGGGGATGGCATCAGAGGGTTGGAGGTGCCACCAGCAGTTGTGACATGCGGTGTTCTGCAAAGCAGCCTGTGACATGTCGCAGGCTGCTTGCACCGAAGTGGACTAACACCACCAGTTACACCATAAACCCCCTGCGACAAGGTGATAGGGGTTTTACGGCAGTAGTTGTGCCCCATTCTGAAAAGGCAGTCTCCACGTCCCTGAATTTGGTATTCTAAAACAACCCTCGGAGAACATCTGTCAAAGTACAGTCACACCAGCAAACAGCTGGTGTAAGCATACTTTGCATTCACTGGGGGTTGCACCAATGTGCCGCCAGCCCCAATCCCCTAGTATATGCAACCCACCCAGCCCCATCCCCCAAACTAGCAGTAACAGCCCTGCAGGGCTATGGGACCCCCCACACCCCTGATCCCCCAATTATGTCTGAAAAAGTCCTGCAGTGTTATGGGACCCCCCCTGCCCCTGATCCCCCACTATCTGAAAATGCCCCACATGGCTATGGGAGCCCCCTGCTCCCGATCCCAAAATAATGTTTAAAAATGCCTCTGCCTGATAGAGAATCAGGCGTAGGGTCCCTGGCGCAACCGTGTTTGGCGCAAGTCGCAATTGGAGGCGACTTGTACCATCATTCTAGAATCTGGCCCATTATCTGTTAAATTCAAGCCAACACATGTTCTGCTACTCAGGGGCCATTTCACCCCATTCTAGAGTTATTTCTTTTTGAAAAATCACTTGGAAGTGTGTTTTGGGGGAAAACAGCTACCAAAATTATTTTTCTGCAAATTGTGAAAAAGGATCCTTTTACACAATTTGCAGGAAAAGAAAAATCCTCTTTCGTAAATTGCGAAAAAGGATTTCGGCATGTTAAAAAAACACATTCCCAAGTCATTTATCAAAAAAACAAACCCAGAATCGGATAGAACGTGTCCTGATTAGGTAAACACAACTGCTGGTTTCTAGAAAAGCCATGTTTTTTCTGAGTTATTTAAAATTGTTTTCCTGGCTAGGAGAAAACAAAATGGCGGCAGCACGAAAAAGATTTCCCATTTGCAACAAAGGATGATCCATTTGCAGCAAAAGATTGCCCATTTGTCGAGGCTCACATCTAACTGGAGAGTGAAATTCCAATAGAAAATAATGGGAAACTTTGAAGCTGATAATATTTTTCACCAAATATTTAAAAGCACATCTGTGACCCAAGACCTTTCTACCCTAAAAATTTCAGACCAAAATTCAACATTGTTTCTGTGCAGCGGTATGACAAAGAATAACCCCCCTTCCTCCAAAAAAATAATTTTCCCATTTTTTTCAGACTCAGTATCTCCACACCCACACACGCAACAAGAACGATACTTGGTACATCAAGAGATCTTCGGTCTTGGATGGTGCATGCAACATTTCATGCAAATTGGTTAAACGATTGTGAAGTTATTTAAGTGCAAAATGTTGAGTTTAACATAGAAGTGACCGTTCAACCCCAAGTAGAGGGGCATGACCGCACCCCTTTGAAATACGCACACATATTTATAGTTAAGAGTTGAGCAGGCACTTCAGTGTTAAACTTAGAACATTTTCACTTTAATAACCTTGCTGGGATTTTTCTTTGAACTTGCCTACAGCCCAAATGGTTTGGAATCTTGGGTCTGAAATTTTCAGGGCAGAAAGGGACTAGGCCACAGATGTGCCTTTTGCTAGCCCTGTGAAAAAATAATATGTTTTTAAGTTATTGCATTTTAAAATTTTGAAAAAATCATTTCTGAGCATGCTCAGTAAGCACTAATATATAACTGTATGAAACGAAAAAGGAATCCTGTTTTGTATGGGAAAATTCCTTTTTTCATGGCCACCATCTTGTTTTCAGTTTTGCCTGAGAAATTCAAATGTGGAAACCCCCAAAATGATATTCTGGGGATGAACCAACACATGTAGCTTGCTTTTTGGGACCCCTTAGGTGCATTCTGCACTTTACTGCTCGAGAAATGCCCTTAATGTGCGTTTTATTTAACACTGAAATTATTTTTCGTATCGGTGTTATATGAAAAAAGATCTTGTTTCTATGATGACTCACAAATGTATTTTAATGGGATTTTCAACTCTGGTACATAACTTTGCCATTTTTGCATATTTTGGCTCCAAATTGTCAACATAGCATTTTGAGGACCCCACCTCATGGACAATATGACTGTCATTACGCAACTCCCGCCCGAAAGATGATTTTACTGTCACTTAGCGATTTCACCTTTCGGGTGGGATTTGCATAGTGACAGTCATATTGTTCATAAAGCGGGGTCATAAGAAGGCTATGCTGAAAATCAGGGGTCAAAAGAAGTAAAAATGGCAAAGTTATGACTATTCCTTGTAATTTCACTATGCACGCGCATAACTTCGGAAATTTTAAAGACTCTGACTCCAAATTTTCAACGTACACTTATTACCTCACCTCACGTACCCCACAGCTGTCATTTTTCAAATCCTTGCCAAAATGTGTTTTCGCACCCATGGCACAGAATGGCGTTCTAGTTGCACGGAATTATGTTTTGGCAGGAATTTGAAAATGTTCTGTACCAGGTACATGAAGTGGGGTAATAAGATGGCTATGCTGGCAATTTGATCACTGTTATCCTATAAACTGGAATGCAGGGCCCTTCCACAGTGACATACATATACGCATCTATGGAGGGATGGGAATGCATCGTACCCTTATTTGCCTATGGGAGTGCAATGCCCTTCATGCCCGAAGGGCACTGCGCTCCCATAGGCAAATAAAGCTATGATTACACTATCTCATAAAGTAAGGACATTTTTTGTAAAAAACTGAGTTAGTGTATCAGTTAGGGTTGATATCAAACCATAAGAAGGAGGGAAATACGACGTTAGGGTTCCAGCCCTAACACCCCGCCCCCACCCTACACACACCAACTGGCATTGGGGGTGTGCTTTGGGGTCATCAGCCATAACACTCACCTCATTCTCCTATACTGTACCCATCTCAGCTTATTTACTTATGGAATGGGGTAGCGCGTTTTGGCGAGGCGACCCCAGGCACACCTCCGATGCCTGGCTGGTGTGTGCAGGGTGGTGTTAGGGTTGGAAACCCTAACATCGTATTTCCCTACTTTTTACTGTTTGATATCAACCCTAACTGATGCATTAACATAGGTTTTTTGGCACAGAATATATGTATTAGGCATCTATGAGTTATAAGACTATAACGTGGGTTTATAATGATAATATGAGCCACATGGGAAGATAAAATTATTTTAATAGCCCAGTAGTACAGAAGTCACATTTTAAAGGCTTCAAGATGAACCATGTGCCCTAGTCAAAAATGAGAACACCAAACCAACACCCAGGGCCGAATATACAACGGGGTTGCGCATGCACCCAGGTGCGATATTCAAAAGGGGCACGTGCGCAGCGCAAGTTCTGATGCGCCAGGGCGCATTGCTAATGTATGCAGTGCATCTGAATGGGCCTGCCCATGCATATGCAGTGCATCCCAATATTCAGCCCGGGATGTGCAGCGCATCTGCTGGCACAACCCCCAGACGCGCCGCATACCTGGGCACAAAGCTGTGCCTGTGTGGAACAGTATGGTCTGTAAGCCCATTGGTCCACACTGTGGATTACTAGGCATGCAGCTCATACTGTACGTTGTCATTCGGCAGGCGGTATGCGGGCAGACTGCAGCTGTCCACCAATGACGGGGAGCTGGGTGGCTGGGGTCCTCTGTGGATGGGAGAGGAGGGGGGACCACTGGACCACCAGGTATCTTACATTACTATGAAAGCCTGCGATCGAGCATATGGGTGGGAGGGGGGAACGCTAGACCACCAGGGAAGGGTTTTAAAACAAATGCCCATGACTGGGCATACGGGAGGGGATGGGGGTACACTAGCCCACCAGGGACTCAACTCCTGAAAACAGCAGCTACGCAGGACGCCAGGCGCATTTCACTGGGATGCCCTGCACAATGCATGGAAATGGAGCCATAATGATATGCAAATGGCCCCATCTGTGCCATGCATATATTATGGCCCTATTTGCATGCCCAATTCTGAACATCGCGGGTGATCGTCAGCGCCCAACTACATTGTGACTTGTTTCCGGTCCTCCCAGTCTGGAGATGCACTGGTGCACTGTACTTGTGCCATGCGCATTCTGTGTTATATTCAACAGTGATGTGCCATGGCACATCACCTTTGAATACCACCTTGTCCTGGCCCCAGTGCATCTCAGTTGCGCTGCGCCACCGCTTGCGTCACTGCCTGGCGCAGTCCGAATATCCTGCCCTGCATGTCATTTAACAAACACAAGCACTATGCACCACCCAGAATTACTCAGTGCAGCTGTGCATAACGGTAAACATTCAAAAACGGTAAATTACAGTGCTCACGAAAAAAAGCTCACTTTCATAAAATTTATTAATGCATCCACAGAAAATTCCACAGTGCTTGGAGGCTGCCTCCTGATGAAGGGCCCAGTACCCTCGAAGCGCAGGGGAATTTTCTGTGGATGCATTAATAAATTTGATAAAAGTGAGCCTTTTTTCGTGAACACTGTTATTATTTGCTGTTTTTGACCCTATGTAATATTTCAAATTAAACAAGTGCAAAGGTTCAAGAGAAAGTTGTACAAAAAAAATATTTACCTCTTTCTGTAAAGCATCAGTAGCTATCCGCTCCTGCAAAACAATTTAGATATTTAAATGTTATGGGTTATAACAATACATGCAAATATGCTAACTCTATGTGCAAGGGTTCATCTCTGGCAACACCCCACTAGACAAAAGCCAGTAGATGTTATTTATTTAGTTATTTCAAAAGTTTTACCAGAAAAGACATACTGAGCTGAAATGGCTAGTTTCCAGATGCGTCCAAGGGGAAGGGGGAAGGGGAAAACGAGCAGAATACGTCAATAAATTACAACAGTGATTGCACAAATCAAAAATATTACTTAACAATTACACAGGAAAATAGAAATTACGTTCTTACCGTACTTATGATCTTTCTGTGTATCTTCACCATTCATCACAGATGGGTACTGGCCGGAGATCAGGACCCCGTTGAACCTTTTTTTTTTCTTTTTTAAAAGGATGGTGAACCCGGCCTTAACATCGGCTGCCCAGCCCTCGGTCGGCGTGCTACGTGGGCTCGAGGATTAGCCGATAGCTGTGTTGACTCCGCCTGCCTACCAGTTCTGAGTCGCCGGAGAGGTAAGAAGAAGGGATGGAGGGTGGGACAAGAGAGTCAAGGGACAGAAAAGGAAGAGAAACTGAACTAAAGGAGAAATAACGACTGAGAGGACGTAGAAGAAGAAGTAAAACTAAGGGGATTGGGTAGGGGCCCCAATCTCTGGAAAAGGGAAGAAGGAGGGGAGAGAGAGAATTTAGGAGAGAGTGAGAGGTAACAAGAATCCAGGACCCTTGTCCGTCACCAGACTGTATAGGAACTGCAATGAGTGGCAAAGCTCACCTGCCAGAATTCAAGGCACAGAATAACTGGCAAACCCCAAAAGCAGAGTCGGCTATTCTGGATAAGGACAGGGTACAGGGAGTCAGTACTCTCTCTGTAAAGACATTTGGTGAGAAAAAGGGTTCTCTTTTTTTTTTTTTTAAAAGGAAGGATAACAAAAGGAGGGCAACCACCAGTTCTCACCCTGTAGGGGTGTAGATAATTAGAAGAGAGGAAGTGCCACTCGAACTGTACCCTTTGGGAAGAAATTTACCCCCCTGTGTGTCCCAACACCCGCTCAAAGAGGGGTAGGCACAGAGGAGGAGGATCAGAGACTGGAGCCCCAGGGGATGGCGGGTGGGATTGTGATGAATGGTGAAGATACACAGAAAGATCATAATTACGGTAGAACGTAATTCTATATCTTATCTGTGTCAATCTTCACCATTCATCCTGATGGTGAGTAATTACCAAGCACCCCGAAGAGGAACTGACTATGCACCCTAAGGACAGAGTCCCTTAGCCCTCAGTGGGTGACACACTAAGGGGAACCTTCTGGGCCTGAGGAGGCCGGAGTGGGGACAGCGGGGACGGCCCCCGGAGGGGAAGGAATTTGCCCCGACAGACGTCGTCTCGCCCTACGGGAAAAGAGATAGGTTCCCTGGTGAGCGGAGCAGATCACCCTACGCCGGGCCAAGGGTGACAACCGGGAAAGGCGAAGCCACGCCGATCTTCTGGTGCAGATCGCTGTCCCTACTACCCTGGTAGCTACCTCATTGGCGTCGTAAGATGCCCTTGCTTGGTGCCTTGCTAGCTCCAGGCCACGTGCAGAGAGGCGATGGCTTGCCTGGTTTGCTCCGAGTCAGGCAAAGCAGCCAGGAATTGACCCAGAGCTGACCACAAGAACCTGTTGTAGGCTGCATAGTGGGCCTGATGAGCGGAGATGGAGAGAAGCAACCGTGCTGAGTAGAAAGTCCTCCTCCCCCAGAAATCGAAATCCGAAGAGTCCTGATCTGGGGGCCGGTCACGGTGGAGGGCGCGAAGCCCATCAGGAGTGTCCAGGTGCATCAATCCAGACTGCAGATGAGGCACAGAACCTGGAGACTCTGGAGGAGCGCAATACCTCTGGCTGAGGTCCCTAGGGGCAGGAACTCCGGAGAAGGGCCTCTGCCAGAAACGCATGGACGCCTCCCGAAAGGGAGCAGGCCAGGGGGGCACCACAAGGTGGCCGCCGAAATCGCCTAGGAAAGGTAAGCGCCGCATGCTCTGGATTGCCTGCAGATAGGGGAAAGGTGAAGGTCCTCCAACATCCTCGCGAGGAAACGCTGATACTCGGAGAGATCAGCGGCAGGAGAGATGTGGACAGATGGTTCCTCTTCCCCAGAAGAGGGGGATGAGGGGCTGGAGGTCACCATATGCTCCGAGGGTGGCTGCTCGGGGGAAGGTTGAAAAACCTGACTGTCCAAGGCCCTCCCAGGTGAGAGGCCCGGTAGGACCAAGAATGCCCGGGAGCGCTGGAGAATGCGGCAGAGGGTAGGGGCAGAGCCGAGGGAAGGAATCGGCTGACCTCTGCCAGGGCCAGGGAGCGGACCATGGACACCTGGGGAAGATGTCCTGGAAGACTCCGCAGCCGACAGCTGTACAACCACGTTGGTACTGCCTAAGCTGCGCCCAGAAGAATCCCCCCAGTGAGGCGACCGGGGCCGTATGGGTCCAGAAGGACGGTCCCCTGCCTTCAAAGAATGGGACCCCCTCAAGGACCCGGAAGGGGAAGGACGGAAGTCCGCACTCCGGCTTCTTCCAGGACCCGGGCGGACCCCAGATAAAGGCCTACGTGGGGACCCCACACCCCTCGACCCCTCAGAGTCTGAGAGAGTCCTGGTCCTCGGGAGGGTCAGCCTAGGTAGCTGGCAGCCCTGGGATGTCCCCGAGGGGGAAATCCAGGGCGCAGCACCCTCCCCACCCATAGGCTTCTCGATAGGCCCCAAAGTTGGGCGATCAAGACACACCACGGGAGGGGGTACACCTGCTGAAGGGTCCAGGAACCCCCCCCCAGGCCAGGATGCATGGCTACAGTGGCACGCACCATAGCCTGCTGGTCAGTGCCACTGACCCCAACCTGGAGGGGAACCCGATGCTCCTCAAGAGGGGGCTGACTCCGACTTGTCGAAGAGACCACTGGTTCACCCTCCTGTGCAGGCAACCCCGAAGGGTGTGACTGCTCGTCCGACTCTGAGCCCGACTCCGACCCCAAAGAGGTGGAATCCGAGGCTCTAAGCCAGACAGTAGGAGGGTGAGGAAAAGCGACCTTCGCGAAGGGCCCAGAAGTCGTGGCAGTGGTGAGGCAGCACCGCACCCTCCACGGCCCCGGGGCGGGCTGGCATAGTGGCAGGACGGCCGGACCAGAGGTCGAGGTTAGCCAGCCGCAGCGCCGCTCAGTCCACCGCACCGGAGCGGCACTGGGACAGAAACTCGCGCCGGCTGCAGCCCCAGAGTCGCAGAGACACCGCCCGGCCCCGGGCGCCGGAGAGTGGCACCGAGGGCAGCAGCGCCGACCGGCTCGAGAGCAGGCTCACGCTGACGACACCGCCTGGGCTTTTTCCCCGGGCGCGACAGCTCAGTTCGGGACCCGCGCCAAAGGCGGCACCACCAGGCTCCCTCGCGCCGCGCGAGCAGAGGCAGCGCGAAGACGGCATTGAGGCGAGCTATAGCAAAAGGTGATGCCGAATCAGGGTCGCGCCAGCAGTACTGCCGCAAGCGGGCGTCGAGCAGAGCCCGCGCGCCGAGACGAGATGGCGCCGAAGAAGCCGCCGACAAGGCCCTCGGCACCGTGAATGGCACCGGAGGCTCGGCAGCACCGACTAGCGGTGTCGAGGACGGCGTCGACCGGCCTTCGAACTGCGGAGGCGGCGCCAGTGGGGCTTCACCCCGGGGGTGATTGCCAGCGGGCGCCTCCCGCCCGCCTCCCGGGAGAAAGCGGGAGCGGGCCTCCTGCGCCATGGGAGAGTCTCAGCAAAGGCTAGGCTATGGGGGTTGAGACTCCCTCCTCCACGGTCTATAGAACCGGGAGGGACCCGGAGGAAAGGCGAGAACAGGCTGGCCCGGACGAGTCAGTGGATCCTACCTCTGAAAGTCGGTGGAGCTCGTCCAACTTTCCACGCCGCTGTTCGATAACAGCGGTCCATCGAGAAGCAGGCGTTTCAATGAATCCGTACCGTGAAGCGGGCCAAGATACGAGACACCGTCATGCTGGTCGGTCACAGAAACCGCGTCACACGGGTACCGACGATAGGGGCTGCCCCGCCTTAGATGATTTCTTGCCCTCCGACCGCGACATGACCTGCGGAAAAAAACACCAAAAATAGACTCGACGTCGCCAAAATTATAAATAATGGAAAGATCTTACCAGCGACGTCGAGTAGGGCAGACTAGACCAATGAACTATCGACGATAAAGGCTAAGGCCTAAAATTTTCTTCAAAAATACTTCAAGGCTTCCTACGAGGCGACCTCGACGGCGGGAGACGAAGAACTGGTAGGCAATGGTCGACACAGCTTAAGCAGCTAATCCTCGAGGTGCCACGTGGTGCGTCGGCCTCGAGGGCGGCGCTAATGCTGCGTCGGCTCCGCCTATCCTTTTTAAAAAAAAAAGGCTCCCGCGGGGTCCTGATCTCCGGCCAGTACCCATCTGTGATGAATGGTGAAGATTGACACAGATAAGATCAAGCATCTGTCAATGCCGAATGTTGGCTTGCTAGCATTGGCATTGGTAGTGCAGGAGTTAGACAGATGCATCATAGGAATGGCAGTGAAGTATTGAACTGATGCCAACCCACCCCCACCCTGCAGAGAGTGACAAGCATTAGGGTGTCCCTTTGGGTGTTTGTAGTGCAGTGCGGAAAACATGTGGGGCAGGATGTGAGAAATGACAGCTGTACAGTTCATAGGAGGTGTAAAAATGCCAGTGTTGAAAATGTGGCATGTAAATATACCAAATTTGGCGGTTACTAGGGTGCGTGGGAAATATGCAATGCACGCTGCAACACTGCCATTTTATGGGTGCTCGCACCAAATTTTCAACATAGGCATTTTAGCACCTCTGCTCATGTACAGTGTCACTGTTATTTCCTCAAAAGTGTCCCAGAAGTGATTTCACATGGCGACCACGCTATTCTGCGCGGAGGTCGAAACCACATTTTGGGCAGGATATGTCAAATGATGGCTGTACTGTTCATCAAGAGGTGTGGAAAAATGGCAATGGTTAAAATCCAGAGTGAAAATATCAGAAATGCACGACGGTACAAGCGTCCGTGCAATCTGCCAACGCACGCTCGTAACACAGTTATTTTATGGAGTATCACCACCAAATTTTCAACATAGGCATTTTAGGTCCTCTGCTCATGAACTGTGTCACTGTCATTTTCATAATCTGGCCCAAACACTGATTTCCCACAGCAACTGCGCTATTTGCGCCGGAAGTGGAAACACATTTCGGGCAGGATGGAAAATGACAGCTGTACTGTTCACAAGGAGGTGTACAAAAATGACAATGCTGAAAATCCGCAGTAAACTATTGTGAAAGTGAAGTTCTGAGCCTGCGTAGCAACCTGTGTAATACTGCCCTCGTAAAACAGGCATTTGTTGGATTTTTCCACTAAATTTGGAACTTAGGCTTTTAAGAGGGCACCTCAGTGAACCGCCACTGTCATTTCATTAATAGGCCTTAAAAGTGATTTCACGCAGTGACTGCTAAATCACCTTTGAGGCTGATTAACGCCATGACAGTGACAGAATTCATGAGGAGGTGCCCCCAAAATCCCATGTTGAAAATTTGGTGCAAAAATTCCAAGAAATGCCTGAGATATGCAACAAAGTTGAAAAAACCCTATTCATTCCATTATACAGCTTACCGGCATTTCCTCAGTTCGCGGTCGGCTTTGAAGAGTGCAGACGTGTTCCCGGTCCACTGAAGTTCGTCCCGCCAGAGTTCGGAGGAGTAAGTATGGGGTGAGGGAGGCAGGGTGCGCCGTGGGTGGAGTGGGTGAGGAGGGCGGACCTACACTCGAGGGGCGGTTTTACGTATTCAAGGGAAGAAAGAAGAAAGCGTCGTGAGGACAGTTTCGCACGCTGGGGTGGGCTCTCAGCGTGCCACCTAAGTGGGGTTGGGGTCAGTAGCCGACGGGATTGGGCACCCTCGTTGGCACACAACACGGGGGTAATGCCTCCGGGATTGGGCACCCCCACCAGCAAACAAAGCCGGGGAGCACGAAGCGAGGGGATTGGGGTGCCCCTTGGCATTCAACAGTTGGGGGTGATGCCGGCGGAGTGGGCTCCCCGTCGGCGTGCAATACTCGGCGCAAGCCCGGGGGACTGGGCACCCCTGACGTCTACGCTAGCGGGGATGCCGACAGAGTGGGCTCCCGTCTGCACACAAACACAGGGCGGGGTTTGTCGACTGTGAGCATGGCCATAATGGTGGTGAAACCGTCAAGCAAGGACCACTGCGTGTGACAATTGCAGCGGTACTTTGCTTCGATGTGTTCGCCCGTATGTATAGCATGGTGTGGCGGTGCCATGCAGGCTGATTGAGGAATGAGGGACGCACCTACTGATGCGTGCCCTGCATTCGCCCAACAGCAGCCGCGCCTCCAAATCTCCACTCTCCCAATATGTTGACTGCCGTGCAAACGCGGCAAGCCAACATAAAAAATGAAGTTTGAACTAGACAGAGCATCTGAAGAGCAACCAGCAAGTAAGTGTAATCAGCAACACAAAGGGAGCATGAACAAAGCACTGCTTAGAGCAGTATTAAAGTGCAGATGGCAGCATAACTGAAGGGTGACCAGAACACTGTTGGGCTCATCAGGGAAGAGTGGTGGGATGGGGGGGAAGAGAGAGACAGGATGGATTTGTTTTAGGGCAGGAGCAGGGGAAGTGGTGGGAACTAGGAACTGGAGGGTGGCTAAATTCGGCACTGGATCACAGACAACTGCAGGTGTGAGCAATGAACTCATGGAGAAGAGATCTAACGAAAGAGGAAGGAGCAGCACAAATGGCCAGAAGAAGAGTGCTCTACAGTTTGAGGAAGCACAAGGAGAAAGCAGCTTGACCAGAGGAGGAGTTTATGGAGAGCAGTGCAGCATGAGCCAGAGCTGTGAAGGAAGCAGGAGGTGGGGGGAGTTGAGGAGAGCGGAGAGGTGAAAGAGAAGGCACTCAAGCCAGAATTTGAAGATGAAGGTGGCACAGTCAGTAAGGCACCTGCCATCAAGGGAAGGAAAGGAGAGGGAGAAAAAAAATATATAATTACTTATATAGTAATCTTGTTTCTTCCAAGGGAATCTTACTGTATTCTGACTAATGCAGTATGGTCTCACCAAAGGACTGCCCCAGAGCCAAAATGGTTAATAGAACTTATGCAAATGATAGAATGCTAGGCTCGAGCTCGGTTTTCAAACCACTGTCCCTGGTAACAGCTCTTCAACCGTCAGATTCTTACGAAGCATGTACAGTGCACTACCCAGCTATACTAATACTACTACTAACAACTAAGTCCCCACCCCATTCTTAATTACCTCTCCCCAAGCAGCTCAGAATGGCACCACTAAGACTCAAGTCACAGATGCCCAAGAAAAAAACACAATACCCACAGGTTTGCAACATTATTTGTACAGCTGGAGTGCAGTGACCCACAGGTTCTTAGCAGGGGAGGTAGGGAGGGAGCTCAGAATACAGAAAGATTCCCTTTGAAGAAAAACGATTACTATGGTAAGTAATTTTTTCTTCAAACCCCAGGAAATCTTACTGTATTTTGACAAATGCAGACTACTCAAGCAGTACTTTTGGAGGTGGGTATAGAACCTACTTAGGAAACGGGCTCAGCAGGACTGCTGTGCCAAACCTGACATCCCCTCTGGCCTAAACATCCAAGCAATAATTCTTAGTAAACATGTGGACTTGTTTTCCAGCTAGCTGCTTTACAGATTTCCACCAGGGGAATATCCGTAGCGGCAGGTAAGGAGGCAGCTGTACCCCTGGTTGTATGGGCCCTGAGGCCTGTGGGTGGCTGCTTGCCCACTTTGCTGTAGCAGAATTGGATGCAAGCAGCAATCCATTTTGCAATACATCTTTTAGTGACTGGTTTTCCTTTTCCCACTTCTCCATAGGTGAGGAAGAGTGGAGTATGGTCCTGCCTGTGACCCTTTGTGTGATCCAGGTAGTAACTGATTGCCCTTTCTATGTCCAAGCTATGCAGCCTACGTCCTCCTGAAGTTAAATGGTCAGTAAAGAAGACAGGCAATGTAATGGACTGACTGAAGTGAAACTCAGACACCGCCTTGGGCAGGAATTTCCTATTAGTCCTCAGAATGACCTTGTCCTTATGGACAGCAACGTAGCCAGGCTCTGTGAATGAGGCCTGAAGCTTGCTAATCCTTCTGGCAGAAGTAACGGCTACTAGGAACACTGTTTTCCAAGTCATGTACTTGAAGTCTGCTGAAGACATGGGCTCAAAGGGGGGGCTGCATGAGCTGGGCAATACATATGTTAAGATCCCACATGGGTGTAGGCTCCCTATGTGGGGAATGCAAGTGTACCAATCCCTTGAAACATTTTCTGAACACTGTGTTAGACGCTAAGGAAAGCTCCTTGCTAGCTGACAAGTAAGCTGAAACAGCTGCCAGGTGTACCTTGAGGGTCGAGGCCCTTAAGCCCAGAGAATGGAGATGGGTTAAGTATACCAAGACCACTGGCAAACTAGCCTGGCTATGGTCTACATTCTTTCCCTGACACCAAATGGAAAATCTCTTCCATTTGGAAGAACAGGTTTTTCTAGTAGATGGTATTCTAGATACCCTAAGTATCTCCATCACTCCCTCTGACAAATGCAAGTCTGCATATTCTAAGTCCTTAAGAGCCAGGCCTTGAGCCTGAGGGACTAAAGGTTGGGGTACATGATCCTGCCCTGGGAGGATATCAGTAGGTTGTGCCTCCTGGGGAGGCTGATTGGCTTGGCTACTGTCATCGATAGAATCGGAGAGTACCAGGGCTGCCTGGCCCAATCTGGGGCAATGAGGATCTTCGGTGGACGCCGTAGCCAGAAGCAGCTATGCCCCTCCCTCGCGGGCCATGGCACTTGCCTTAGCTGCCACCTTCACTCCACACATTGGCTCCTCTATCAAGGAGGATCTTCGGTGGGCACCGTAGCAAGAAGCGGCTGTGCCCCTCCCTCCCGGGCCATGACACTTGCCTTAGCTGCTGCCCTTGCTCCACACATCGACTCCTCCATCAAGGAGGATCTTCAGTGTGCGCTGTAGCCAGAAGCAGCTGCGCCCCTCCCTCCCGGGCCGTGGCACTTGCCTTAGCCGCCGTCCTCGCTCCACACATCGGCTTCTCCATCAAGGAGGATCTTCGGTGGATGCCGTTGCCAGAAGCGGCTGCGCCCTTCCTTCCCAGGCCGCGGCACTTGCCTTAGCCACCGCCCTCACTCCACACATTGGCTCCTCCATCAAGGTACGCCTGCTCCTTGCGCTTGTTGTCCGCTGATGCAGCTTTTTCTCCTATTGGCTGCTACCACGACTTCACAGGGCTCTGACTGGTCAACCTGCGAGTCCCAGGGCTGTCGCTGGTTGCTGTGTAGAACCAGGATCTGCTCTTCAGGTCAATCCCCGTAGCTTTCAAAAAGCCGTGGCACGGGAACAAATTTTAGTAATTGTACCTTACTTGCTGCCTGTATTTTGCTTGTACTGTTGCTTACTCTCATTTTTATAGAGTCACTTGCAGTTGTGCTTAGTGGAACTAGCATTTACACTGTTATTGCCTGAGAACTGAAACCTCCAGCTCGCTGGCTCTCTCTCTCTCTCCGTCTCTCTCTCCGTCTCTCTCTCCGTCTCTCTCTCCGTCTCTCTCTCCGTCCCTCTCTCCGTCTCTCTCTCTCTCTCTCTCACCCCCCTTGACCCCGCTCTGTCCCTCGCTTGCCTTCGCCAAAGTCCTCATTTTCTTCTAGCACCCTCCCCACCCCAGAGTTTTGCTATCCTTCTGTACTTGGAACCCCTGCCGCCAAGCTGTCTACCCTTCCTGCCTCACCCCCGCCCCCCGATTACTGCCTATTTAGCTTGTGCAATTTTCTTGAAAGCTTTGTTATGCAGCAGCTCTTTTTTTTTTTTCTCCCTAACGACTTAACTTCCCAGCCCCTTCTGACTCCCTTCCCTTGCTTCTACTCTTAAGTCTCAGTATCTAACTCTCCCCCTCTATTCTTCAACAGGAGGATCTTCGGTGGGCGCTGTAGCCAGAAGTGGTTGTGCCCCTCCCTCCTGGACCACGGCACTTGCCTTAGCCACCGCCCTCACTCCACACATCGGCTCCTCCATCAAGCTACACCTGTTCCCTGCGTTTGTTGTCTGCTGATATGGCTTTTTCACAGGGCTCTGATTGGTCAACCTGTGAGTCCCAGGGCTGCCACTGGTTGCCGTGTAGAACCAGGCTCTGCTCTTCAGGTTGATCTCTGAGGCTTTCAAAAAGCTGTAGCGCAGGGACAAATTTTAGTAATTGTACCTCACTTGCTGCCTGTATTTTCATCCCATCCGCCCGCCCTCCCCGGCCCCGACCTCTATTAAATACACTTCTGCCCCTCCCTGTGCAGCTTTCTCCACTGCCACTGGCTGCTGTAGGCTCTATTTACACATTCTTTCCCAATCCTATTCTCCCTCCATTCGACAATACATATTGGGCCATTCCGACACAAATGAATAAGTTACACGTTGTCATATCCTATCTAAGCAGTAGTCCTCTACACTATGTAGTGTAGGAATCTCATTTCTGACCGCAATATTTATTCACTTCAGCCCATGCTGTAGGTGTCTGGGTGCATCTGTAGCCTGCTGCACCCTGTCTTTACAGCTCTCCCTGCTCTGTCCCCTGCCTCGATTAGTACCTGTCCCTGCTCTTGCTACCATATACCTGGCCATATGTTGCAGCCCTCTCCCCTTGCACATCCTTCCTTTTGGCTACTGGGTACCTTGGGTTTAAACTGGGTAACACAATGAGCCCTCTACTACTACTGTTGGGCTGCACTACGTGCGTGCTGCACCTCACCATTGTACCTATGAGTGAATTAGCCTCTTCCGACCTTACGTCCGGTCTCCGGGCACATAATGTTTGTCCCTCCTCCCCCCTTATCACCATGTTTTACTTCCTCCCGGCTGACCTATTCATCTATGGGCCTAGCTCAGCTACCATCTCATACTGCACTACCTGCAGTAGGCACCCGTTCCATCCCCTTCCCAGCCTTCATTTATGTCTCATCCATTGTTATTTTTGTTTACGCATCCCTGTGTCCCAGCCACACCTACTTCCCTCCACCAATGCTCACTTGCCCCAGCCTTCGTAAGAGGGCAAGATCTTGCCTGCGTAGGCTCCTGTTAATCGCCCTCACAAAACTCCTGCTGCTGACACTAATTTGCAGAAGTAACACTGAACTCAATCCTGGCCCCCCACTACCTATCCAGGCTCCCTCCGTGATGCCCGGTTTAAAGGGGCAAAGCCTAATCAACATCAATGCCTATAGCTTGCTAAAGAAGCTAGACCTTATTCAGTCATGGCTTAATATTGCCTCCCCAGACATGGCTGTGGTAACAGAAACCTGGCTGAGACCATCTACGCTGGACTACAAAATAAATATCCCCTCCTACATCGTCTACAGGACTGATAGGTTAACTAGGGGAAGGGGTGAGGCCATTTATGTTTGGGATACATGCCCAACCTCCATCGTTAACTCTACTTCTGTGCCCCTGGAATTTGAATGTACCACACTAAAAGTACAGCTTCCCTCTTCAACACCTATTCATATACTAGGTTGCTATGGGCCTCTTTCTGCCGGGCACAAGGTGTTACATCACTTATCCAGTATTCTAACCTCCTTATCCTCCAAAGTGATTATTGCAGGAGACCTTAACATGGACTGGTTCACAACCCCTTAAGGAATTATGCAACAACTTTGGCCTGTCAGAGCTCATAATGGAGTTCGCCGTCCTAACAAAAAACAACCTAAGAACAGCACCCTACTTGATGTCATTCTGGTCAACAAACCTCACCTATACTCCCACTCTGGCATTTCTTCAATGACCTTAGTGATCACTGTATTATAGCCCATGTGAGGACCTACCCCAGGTTTATCGCCTCCTCTAGCTATGTCTTTAAAAGATCAAAACAACACTCTGACCCTAATGCCTACCTCTTTGACCTGCAATACGCAAACTGGCAGGACTTCTGCCTGGCTCCTTCGGTTGATGAAGCCTTTGAAGTCTTCCAAAATATTGTTCTCGGTTCCATCAATAAACACGCATCTCTTGTAAAAATAAGAATATATGCCCTTGGTTCTCATCCAGCTTGAAAGAAGGGCTGCTCCACAGAGACTTGCTTTGGAAGAAGGCTAGGAAGACCAAACAGCCTAATGATTGGGCAGCCTTCAGAGCTGCCAGAAACCATTGCACGAGACTGGTTAGGGATGCAAAGTCTAGCTACTATCGGTCTGAACTTAACTTTTCCTCTAACAGTACAACTAAATTCTAGAAAACCTTAAAGGAAATCCAAGGTCACAGTTCTGCTAGTCCATTCCTGCCAAGAGTCTCTTCCGGCAACTCTCGTTATTGACAAGCAAGAAATCCTTGAACTCTTTAATAATCACTTTGCCACTGCGGGCCTAGCGTTTGATGATTCCCCCGCCTTTAGACTTCGTACACAACTATTTGCACCAAGCTCGTCTTGCCCAGGCCCTGCCCCAACCTCGCCCCCACCATGCATGACATTCTCCTTCTCCCGTCACAGTAAAGGAAGTTGAGGACCTTCTGCTCCATCTGGATAGCAGAAAAAGTGCTGGTGCAGACCTGATAGAGCCCTTCCTCCTCAAACTTAGCTTCCATGTTCTCTTGCCCCCAATTATCCACCTCTTCAATATGTCCCTTGCCCAGGGCTCACTCTCGGCCATCTTGAAAACTGCCCATGTCATTCCACTATTCAAATCTGGCAGTACTAGTGATCTAAACAATTACTTCCCTATCTCCCCGGCCTCTCAAAGCTCCTTGAAAAAGTTAATATCTAGCTTAGACAGCACATCAATGACTCGGACCTACTAAACCCCACCAGTCTGGCTTTCAGCCCCACCATAGTACCACCTCAGTGCTTGCTAAGATCACAAACGACTGGTTGAGAGCCCTGGATGCCAGAAGCTATGTGTGCGCTCTGTTCCTTGACCTTAGCAAAGCCTTCGACACAGTAGACCACTCCTTGCTCTTAGTTGCCTTACGGAATACTGACATTCGTGACACGGCCCTTGAGTGGTTCTCTAACTACCTTTCTGCTTGACACCAACAGATTAAAGCAGGGGGGAATTCTCCCCCCTTAAACTCTTTCAAGAGGGGGTACCGCAGGGGTCCATCCTGGGCCCCCTCTTGTTTGCCATCTACATAAATGAACTAGATGTCGGAGTCAAGTCAGCTGATATCCACCTTTTTGCGGATGACACCGTGTTGTATGCAGCCAGACCTACTCTGAAACTTGCGTGTAGCAACCTTCAAGAACAGGTTACTCACCTGTAACAGTAGTTCTAGGAGTGGTATATGTTGTTCATCCACACTGTTTGGCATGTCCCTTTCCCTTTAAATCTTGCCGAAGTCTTCAAGCTGGCTCCTCCCACCCACACAGGTGGTATATACCTCGGCTCTGCCCCATGACGCCAGATCTTAGCCCGCTGGAAGCCAGGTTGTGCGCTCAAAGCCGGGGAGGTCGGGTGGGTGCATGTGGATGAACAACATATACCACTCCTAGAACTACTGTTACAGGTGAGTAACCTGTTCTTCTAGGAGCGTGGATATGTTGTTCATCCATACTGTCTGGCAGACTCCAAGCAGTTCTCTGGGAGGAGGGAGGCAAGGTGCACACCCCCTACTTAGGAAACAGAGATTGGAGAACCAAGGCCCGAAAACCAGCACCCCGGCGTGACTCAAGGTCGATGTGGCAGTGGGTAATGAAGGTGTTTGCTGACTTCCAGGTGGCAGCCCGACAGCTTTCCTGGATAGGGATGTTCCTGGAAGCGGCCACCGAAGCAGCAGTATGGCGGGTAGAATGAGCTCTTATCCCTCTGGGAGGCTCCTTGTCTGCCAACTCATAGCACAGACCTATGCAAGATGTAATCCATCTAGCTATGGTTCGTTTGGCTGCAGGTCTTCCAGACGTGGCTTCAGGGTAAGTGACAAACAGCTAGCAAACCTCTCCACGAATTTCTGCTGTTCTCTCCTTATAATAGGAGAGAGCATGTCTCAGGTCCAGAGTATGGAGCATGTATTCTGCGTCCGAGGTGTAGTTAGGGTAGTATACCGGCAGAGTCAACACCTGGTTAAGGTGAAACTCTAAGTCCATCTTTGGAAGGAATTATGGATGGGGGCACAGGACAATTTTGTCCCTGTGAAAGACCAGATAAGGGGAGTCCACCGAAAGCGCCTGGAGCTTCCCTGTCCTTCTGGCAGACGTGATAGCCACCAGGAAGGCCGTCTTCCACAACAAGTGTGACAACTCACACTTGTGCATTGGTTCGAATGGCTTGCCCATGAGCTTTGCCAAAACCAGCAGTAGATCCTACAGAGGTGGAGGTTCACGCACTGGAGGGGATATGTGGTCCAGGCTTTGAAGAAGCGCCTGACCACTGTCTCCTGCGCCAATGTCAGCTTACTGGCCTGTGTCCGGTAAGTGGAAATGACTGCCAGCTGCATCCTAAGGGTCGATGACTGTAGACCCCTTTGAAGAGAGACCAAAGGTAGTCGAAAATGTTAGCCACAGAACAGGGTAAGGGGTCCAGCCTCTTACCCTGACACCAACTGGAAAATCTTTTCCATTTGAAGGTGTAACATTTCCTGGTCGATTCCTTTCTCAATGCCTCCACCACGGTGTAGACATCGTCGGAAAGACCCAAAACCTGGAACTCTTGCCGCGCAGGTACCAGGCTATGAGGTACAGGGACTGAAGGTCCGGATGGAGTACCTTCCCCTGGCTCAATGATATCAGGTCCGGGTGTGTACAAAGCCGCTCCGGAGGCCTGCAGCTGAGGCTGAGGAGATCTGGATGCCAGAACTGGCACGCCAATCTGGGGCTACCAGGATCAGCTTCGCCCTGTCCCTCCTCACCTTGAGTAACACCTTGTGGATCACAGGAAATGAAGGGAAGGCATAGAGGAGGCCTGGGGTCCATGGCCTCGAGAAGGCATCCCCCTGCAGCGAGCCCTGCTGAGGGGGGTTGGCATGATACAGCCTCAGCTTGGTGTTTTCTCTGGAGACAAACTGATCCACCAACGGTTTGCCCCAACAGGAGAAAAGACTGTAAGCTACTTCTGGATGGAGAGACCACTTGTGGGATGTCTGGCCTATGTGACTGAGAGCATCTGCCAGTTGGTTCAAGGCTCCTGCCACATGGATGGCTAGGAGATCCACCTCCAACTGGCCTATGAGGGTCCAGATGCGGAGTGCTTCCTTGCACAGCAGATGGGAGTGCATGCCGCCATGTTTGTTGAGGTAGTACATGGTCGTGGTATTGTCCATCTGGACTTGAACCACTTAACACCGGAGCTGAGGAGCGAAAGCTGACAGCGTCAGTCTGACTGCTCTGAGTTCCAACAGGCTGATGTGGCATCGGGACTCCTCGGGGGTCCAGAACCCATGGGCCCTGTTGTCCCCCATGTGGGCTGCCTAGCCCATGAGAGGCACATCGGTCGTAAGGACGACCGTTGGCTCAGGGCAGACAAACGGGATCCTTTCCTGCAACTGGTCTGAAGCAGTCCATCATTGAAGAGCGTCCCACATATTCTGAGTTACAGTGATCAGCTGGTCAAAATGACCATGGTGCTGAGTCCACTGGGTGGCCAGCTCCTATTGGAAGGAGCACATGTGCCACCTGGCCCAACAGACCACTGAGGTGCATGCCGCCATGTGACCCAGAAGGTGCAGAAAATCCCGGGCAGGGCGCAAGTGCCCATCCAGAAATGATTGGGTAAAGGAGGAGAGAACCTCCGCCCTGTCTGCCGGGAGCCAAGCTCTGGCTTGACAACAGCAGACCTCTGCCCTGATGAAGCCCATCACCTGAGAGGGCATGAGTTCCGACTTGGCCTCATTGATCAGGAGGCCGAGTTGGGAGCAGGTTTGGAGAGCCAGATCCCTGGACCTCTCCACCTCCTGGCCAAGAGCCAGTCATCGAGATAAGGGTATATTCAGACTCCTCGACGCCGAAGGTGGGCTGCCACCACTGCTATGCACTTGGTGAAGACCCGAGGGGCTGATGACAGGCCGAATGACATGGCTCCGAACTTGTACAGGGTTCCCTCGACCTTGAAGCGGAGGAACCGCTGATGGGATGGATGGATTGGGACATGATAGAACGCATCCTGTAGATCCAGTGAACAGAACCACATGTTTTGCTCCAGGGATGGTATGATCTGATTCAGAGTTACCATCCGGAAGGTGCAGAACCTGATATATTGCTTCAGGTCGTGGAGATCTAGGATGGGGCGCCAACCCCCCGTCCGTCTGGGCACTAGGAAGTACCTGGACACAAAGCCTGGGTCTGTAGGAGGATCCGGCACTGCAGCTACTGCCTCCTTGCGGAGGAGCTGAGCTATGTCGTCTCGAAGAGCAGACTGAGTGCAAGCTGAGATCCTTTCCTCCCGAGAGGTGCAGGTTCTGCTGGGAGGATACTGCTTGAACTCTAGAGGCAGTCCCTGACCGACCACTTCGAGAACCCACCTGTCCGAAGTGATATCGGACCAGGCGGAAAGAAAGTGGCGGAGCCGACCCCCCACGGGAGAACCCAGAGCTGGCGTGATGGGTGTCGGGGTGGCAACCCCAACCTGTCAATGAGCAGGCTTAGAGGAGGAGGAGGCTCCTGGACCTGTGCCTCTGCCTCCTTTACGGGGCTGCTGAGGACCCTGCTTGGGACATGGGCGCCAAGCTTCAGCCTGCTGCTGCTATTGCTGCTGACCTCCTTGGTAGGAGGGCTGCCTGACCTCAGGGGAAGAATGCCGAAATGGCTTCTTCTTTCTCCTCTGCTGGTTCTTGCCCGAAGAACCCTTAGCAGAGGTAGCATCCAAGTTGGCACCGGACTGCTCTATACGCTGAAGGTGACCGGCCACTCCGGGACCGAACAAGTCGGTGCCTAGGAAGGGCACATCAGCCAGCTTATGCTGAGTATCCGCCGGGAAGGAGGAAAGCCTCAGCCAAGCCCTGTGGTGAGTGGCCACTGCGGCTGCAAGAGAACTGGCACAAGAATCTTCTATATCTAAGGCCATCTGGAGCTGCTGTTTTGCGACAGCACGACCCTGGTCCCGGACTTGCTTAACTGTAGCCTGCATGTCCGCTGGGAGATGAGGGAGGACCTCGTCTAATGACCCGAGAAGGGCATGAGAGAAGTGTGCCATAATGACAGCTGAGCTGGCCTGACGAAGACTTAGAGAAGAGGCCGCTTAGACCTTATGGGCAGAGTGGTCCATATTTTTGGACTCCTTGTCCAGGGGTCAGTCAGTGTCAGACAAACTCCCAGTACGCCTGAACACAGAGGCCGTCACCAGGCTCTTGGCCAAAGGGTGCTTTATGAACCCCACAAGGGACCCCATGGGCACCACGTACTTGCGGGCCATGTGGGCAGACGATGCTGGGCAGGAAGCAGGATGCTGCCAAAGTTCAAGAGCTGGGCTAACAATGACTTCGGCCACCAGAAAGGCCTTCGTCGGTGTATCCCCTCTCTTGATATCGGTGAGAGGGTACTCCACCTTCTTTTGGATGCACTCCATGAGCATTCTGGTAGATTCAGAGATGAGGCGGAGGATGCCCAGAAAAGAGGAAGGACCTTCCTCCAAACCTGTCACAGATGACTCATCATCCCTGGGATGTGAGTGTAATCTAGTGACATCCGAGTCCGAAGAATCGTAGTATAGCAGTCTGCCGCCTAAGTAACCCTCGATAAGCCGAGGGTGATCTGGGGTGACGGTAATCGACAGACACCGGGGAAACCCGGTGTCTTGTTGGTCCTCTTTTGAGGGAGCCCCTCCCTCAGGCTCCTTAGGCGGTGGTTCCACCCTAATCGGTGGAGAGACCGAGATAGGCCAAGCCGGGATACGGGCCGGCCCCACAGGTGGAGGAGCTGAAGGCTTCGGTTCTGGAGGGGGTTGACTTCGGCCTGGGAGGCAAAAGTCATGTAATGGCCGGGGTAGTCGGCGGAGCTAACTTTTGCTCGGACAAAATCAGCTGCTGCCACATAAGGGTCTTCATAGAGTCGACGGACTTTCCGTCAAAGCCTCTCCTCATCTGAGGAGGATGAGGACCTGTGGCGTCGCCTCTTCTTAGAGTGCTTATGATTCTTCTTCGGGGTTCTGGACCCTGACCAAGATCAGGAAGGCCAACTCTGTCGATCGGGAGACACTGGGGTCAGTGAAAGCCGTGGGTCCGGAACCGGTTCCTTAATGGGGACACCAACAGGCTGGGTCTCCCTCATCAGGGAAGACAAGGACGGGAGTCCTTTCCAAGGAGTCGTCGGGCTGAACCGGTGACAAGGGGTCGATTGGGTCGAGAACAATCGCGACCTCGGCAGCCACTTCCTCGGTCTCCTGGCCAGACGGAAGGTCCATGAAGCCAGTGGCTGAGGAGACAATCTCGACCGAAGTCGAGACCGCGTGCTCCTGAGACTCTGACCTTTCTCGGTCCCAAGAGCATCTTCGCTTGGATGGAGACCCGTGGTCCTTACCCCTCTTCCGAGGGTGGGAGGAGTGCGAGCCCGAGGGCACCTCACCCCTGGTGGGGAGAGACTGGCACAACTCCTTGAAGGAGCCCATAAAGGTGGAGCCAAGGTTAAGCGGAACGAAGAAGCTTCGATTGGACGAAGCTCGAGCTGCTTCCTCCTCAAATGCCTTCATTTGTTCCAGCTGTTTGGCGGATCCTGCCGAAACCGCCCACCTCGCCTCCTTCGATTTCACCTGCGGGATCCTTTTCTCCAGTCTCCCCAGCTTTGAATGCGCCTTGCAGTCATCCAGGATGTTGGGATGGAAGGCCAGTCAAAAACCACATGATGAAGTGTCATGTCCGACGCCTAGACAGCAGACGTACGTTAGGTGGGGATCAGTGCGCAACATCTTCGGGCCGCAGGGGCACCGGCGAAATCTGGGGAAAGATTTTTCTCCATGGCAGATGCGGTAAAAATCGGGTAATCGCTATCTCAACGAAGTCAAAACAATTCTCGTAAAAACAACGATTAGAATCCAGGGCCTATGAAATGCTTTGAGAGCACGAGGGAACCTGTATCTTCCAGCAGAAAGGAAGATCTGGCATCATGGGGCGGAGCCGAGGTATATACCACCTGGGTGGGTGGGAGGAGCCAGCTTGAAGACTTCTGGCAAGATTTAAAGGGGAAAGGGATATGCCAAACAGTGTGGATGAACAACATATCCACGCTCCTAGAATAGAGCCTTGAGGTACACCTGCTAGAACGGGGAGAGGGGGAAGAGAGTTCATTACCTGCAAGGACGCATTGGGAGCGACCCAAGAGTTAAGATTTGAACCATTTGACAGATAAAGGGGAGAGCCCAGCGAGTTCAAGTTTAGTGAGAAAGAGAGAGCGAGAGACAGAATTGAAGGCCTTGGCTAGGTCTATGAATATAGCTGCAGAAAGATGTTCTTAAGCCATGCCTGTAAGAATGGCATCAGTAACCCGGAGAAGGGAAGAGACAGTAGAATGTTTTTTTTTTTGTTTTTTTTCGAAAATTAGCCGGAATGGAGGCAGGAAATCAGAAGAGGTGAGAAAATGGGTGGGTCTGGTAAGCACAAGGGACTCTTGAAGCTTAGCTAGAATAGGGAGGTGGGAGATTGAGCAGAAGTTCCCAGGTGAAGAGCGATCACCACCTTTGTGGAGGAGGGATCACTTTTGCAGATTTTCAGGCCTGAGGTTAAGTGCCATGTGTGAAAGAGAGGTTAAGCAGATGGGTCAAGCCAATGAAGGCTGGATTTGCAAGGATTTAGTGACTCAAGGGCACGAAAGACCTCTTTAGCAGTGACAGGAGAGAAATTAAAAGAATTTGGAGTTGGAGGAGTATGCAAACCTGTTGGGGGGTTAACGGGGTATATGGAGTTGGAGAGGGGCACAGTGGGGTGTGGGAGTTGGTGGCGGACGCGAGGAGGGCACATGTTGTTAAAAATGTGTTTAGGGTAGAAGCAACGGTGAGAGGGTCCAAGACGAGACTGTTGTCAATCAGGAGGGAGGGGAGGAAGAATTTGATGGGGATTTGATGAGTGAAGAGTGTGTTTGCCAAAATTTATAAGGAGAGTTCAAGTTTTCTTGTAACGTGTGCTTAAAATACTGGGATTTAGCAGATCTAATTGCTTTAGTGCATGCATTTCTGAGTTCGATAGATGGATAGGTCGAAGAGATTGGATGAGCATGGTGGATTTTAGGGCAGAGGAGGCCCAGTCCAGATTGAAATCACCAAGTAGGATAATAGGTGGATAGGTCGAAGAGATTGGCTTTGTAGTGTGCCCAAGCATGGTCGTAAGTGTTACAGAGCTTGATTATATCAGCAGATATCCAAGGATGGTGAAGTGTCTTATCCTGCAGCGATGGGAAGGGGCATGAAAGTTCCAAATTTTGTGAAAATATGACAGAAGAGGGAGAGGGCAGTATTAACATCATCTGAGGAGTAGAAAAGGGCCCAATCGGAGGAAGCGAGATCATGCTGGAGATTTGAGGTATTTAGAAAGTGCAAGAAATGAATCCAGCAGTAAATTGGGGGGAGCAAGGAAACTGTAGTTTGCATGTACAGTAAGTTATTAGATGGTTGCTGAGTATGTCAGGGAGTGTGCCAGCGGAGGAGATCCGGTGGGGGTGTGAGGTCAGGATCCAGTCTAGGAGGGTGTGGTCCCATGGGTTCATTTATGAGCTGATGAAGGTTAAGAGAGACTGTTGTACTGCGTGGTGGATTTTAGGGTGGAGGAGGCCTAGTCCAGATTGAAATCACCAAGTAGGATAAGTTTGTCGGAGCTGAAAAGTGGATGACATGGAGGAGATGAACACAAAGGTGGGGAAGTTTTGGGGGAGGAGTATAGTGCATCAGGGAAAATGGGAGGGGGGTAGCAACTTAATGAGGAGAAGTTTGTGAACCCTCGGGACTGCTTCATTTGTAATGAGAGAGACTGGTAAATTCTGGCGATGGCAGATTGCTACACCACCCCCAAGTTTGGAGCAACCTTGCCTAAGGATATGGTAGCCAGATAGAGATAGCAAGGATTTAGATATTCTGGGTGAAAGCCAAGATTCCGTGATGCAGAGTATGTCTGAGGAGTGTTGCGACACCCAGACTGTTAACAGGTCAATCTTGGGGAGTAGACACCTAGCATTTAGGTGGTATACAGAAAGGCCTTTTGGGGGGTAAGGGAGTTGTAGGGGTACAGCCTGGGTTTAATTGGATATCACCGGCTAATAGGAGGAGAAGATAGAGGAGGAGACGTTTGTTGGCAGATTTGCATGGCTTTAACTAACTATGGTGTATACTTTTATGGGTAGGTGACTGGAAGAAGTGGAACCTGTGGATAAGTTCCATAATGATAGAGGGGAGCTGTATACTGGCAAGAGGAGGGAAGGGGAGACAAGGCAATAGGAGGGTAGGTATTACTGGGAGAGGGTAAGCTGGCCGAGGGTGGCAATATTGTAAAGCTGTTAAAGGCATAGTGAGAGAGACATGGTAAGGGAGGAATAGCAGGCATGGAGGTAGGATATAGGGAGAAAGGATAATTGGATGGGGGGAGGGAAAGAACAAGCAACCAGATGGATACATTAGGCATTATAAGGCCTGGAGATGTTTAGTCGTTTATAGAAACACTGAAGTTGTCGGCAGATGGGGACCGTATGATCCATCAAGTCTGCCCTTGGCTTCCTACCCCACCCCCTATTTAGCTGCCTGCTTGTGTATCCCACAGTGTCTGTCCCATGCCCGCTTGAATTCTCCCACTACCCCCTCCGGCAGGCTATTCCATGGTTCCACAACGCGCTCTGAGAAGAAGAATTTCCTCGTATTGCTTCTGAACTTTTCTCCCTTATGTCGAAGGTTGTGTCCTCTAGTCCTGCCGTAGTCCTTTACCTGAAAGAGGTACTGCACATGCACCCTGTTGTTGCCTTTAAGGTATCTGAATGTTTCTATCATGTCCCCCACGAGTCCTGCGTTGTTCTAGGAAGTATAATTTGAGGTCATCCAGTCTTGCCTCGTACAGTTTCTGATGCAAGCCCTGCACCATCTTTGTTGCTCTTCTCTGTTAGGGTTAGTGTTAAGGTAACAGTGGAGAAAGGAAGACACAGAGTGTAAGGATATAAGTGAAAATATCAGAGTGCATAAAGTACTGTGATTGCAGCGTTGTTTCCCAGAGTGAAAACAAAAATGGAAGTTTTAGGGGTTAGCGTTTAAAGCTGGAGGCAGGGGTTGCGGACTCACTTAACAGAAGGCCACAACTATAATGGCCTGTGAGTAAACAGTGGATTAGAAATCAAGCTAAGTAGTGCCACGTAAAACAGAAAGACTATAATTTGTCGGTTTCTAGGCAACAGGGTCCGTAGGTACCATACCAATTGAGAGGAGTCCTAGTGTTGAGAGGGCAGAGTCAGACCCAACCAAGTTTAGACAACAAGAGGGGTGTAAAAGTTGACTGACTGGTGCTGCAGACAACCCAATAAAGGAAGCACCACCCCTAGGTGAGGCGGGCAGAAGGGCAAACACAAATGGTGCTATGCGAAGCATGGTGCCGCACCAGCCTGAACTACAGCTCCTGCTGCTCAAAGATGGTGCTGCAAGCCTGCCTGTGTAGCTGTAACACACGGTGAGCTGTACCTATAAGGCTGGAGGTAAGGTAGCTGGGATCTAAGGGGTAGAGACAGGGAAGGAGGGCTCCGGTGCTGCTGCCCTCGACGACCACTTGTACGGGTCTGGAAGCGCTGCTGCATGTGGCTGGATCAGGGGAGAGAGCTACAGAAGTAGGGGGAGAGAGAGAGAGAGAGAGAGAGATTGACAGGTGCACTTGGATGAGCTATGAGACACTAGCAATGGGCATTACAGGGCATAACAGTGCACCAGGCAAATAAAACACAAATCTCACAACACTGTAAAGAGCTGCTAGGCTGTGTGCTACCAGGGGATGGTACCAGAAGGAGACACTACGCTGCTCAGAATAGTACTGGCAAAATACAGTGAGAACTGCGTTCACACACCTGACTGCCTGAAGCCCACTGTAACTCCCCTAAAGCACATGCGGAATAGCCACTAATCCACTAGCAGAAACAGGGTACACTGAGCAGTAAACTGGGGAAACACAGTAGAGTTTAGCTAATAAAAACAATCATCACTGGTATGCCGACACATTAGGTTTCTATGGCAGCCACATGGGCCTGAACTACTGCTCCAGCTGCTCAAAGATGGTGATGCAAGCCTGCCTGCATAGCTGCAACACACGGTGAGCTGTACCTGTAAGGCTGGAGGTAAGGTGGCTGGGATCCAAGGAGTAGAGACATGGAGGGTGGGCTCTAGTGCTGCTGCCCTCGATGACTGCTTGTACAGGTCAACTTATATGGTCCAAGTTCTTGGACTCTGTCGGGGGGGGTGGTATTTGTCCACATCCCTGACATTCCCTTTCACTGGAAAACAGAGTCGGCTACAAGACCCTCAGTCGAGGGATGCTCCGTGGATCCAGTAGAGTCCGCATACTTGCGGGCCATCCTGGCCGACGGTGCAGGACAAGATGCCGGATGCCGCTACAGCTTCAGGGCAGAACCAAGAATGGCGTCCTGAACCGGGAAGGCCTTCATAGGGGTGTCCCCCGTTGAGGATCTCGGTAAGTGGGTACCGCTCCCGCCTTTGGATGGGCTCCAGCTTGAGACCCATCGACTCAGAGATCAAACAGGGAAGGCCCACGAAGGAAGTGGGACCCTCATCCATAGTCAAGTCCCACACCGACTCCATATTCAAAAGGCATGGAGTGGAAAGAGGACCCCTCAGATTCCGAAAAATCATGGAAAAGAGGTCACCTGCCAGAGTCCCCACTCAACCAACGAGGGTGGTCTGGGGTGACGGTGACCAACAGCCGATGGGGCAATCCCTTGCCTGGCCAGGCATCCTTAGTCGGAGTGCCGGTTGTCAGCTGTTTGGGTGGTGGCTCTATCAGGATCGGTGGAGAGGCCACCGGCTGAAGCAGAGAGCTCCAGCGAAGCACGGGAATCAGAGGCCAGGGAGCGCTCCTGATCCCACGGATATAGGTGAGACTGCTTCTTGGTCTCTCTCCTTTTTCTGCTTCTTGGACTTGGTGCCCCTTAAGACCCTGCCCAAGGGTGGACAGAGACTGACATGTCCTTGAATGCTCCCGTGAAGAAAGTTCCCAAAGAGAGCGGCAAAAAGGTTGAAGCCGGGGAGGACTGCACTGTGGCCTGGGCCACGGCCTCCTCGAAAGCCGCAAGATGCTCGGCAGAGACCACCCAACGAGCATCATTCGAACGAATGGGCAGATCCCTGTCGTCCAGATGGCAAAGGAATAAGCGGGCTTGGTGATCTTCTATAGTTGCCAGTAGAAAAGAATGGCAATGGATGCAGTCCTGGACATTATGCTCATGGCTCAGGAAGTAGACACACGAGGTGTGCGGATCCGTTCATGACATAAGCTGCTCACAAATGCATGTTTGGAACCCCGGAGCGGACTTCGCATTATCCATAGTGATGGTGAGAAGAAAACTAAGACAATTTTAGTTTTTAATAGCAAAAAGTAGCAAATGCCTCAGTGTACGCAAGAGTGATAAGGAGGGAACCTGCTTTTTCCAGCGGAAAGTAAGAACTGGGGTCACGGGGGTGGTGCTAGGGGAGTTACCACCCGGGTGGGTGGGAGCAGCCAGCTTGAAGACTTTCCGGCAGATCTTAAAGGGGAAAGAACACTGCCAAAAAGTGTGGATAGAAAGTACAGTTACATAAAAACTTACCGTAACAGTAGATCTTTGAAAGAGGCTCTTGCAGTAGGTAATAACTTGTAGGACTGTACCCCCTGGCATCAGGACCACACAGAAACTTTAGCTAGCGGTGTCTGGTGGGGGACCGCCCCCCCCAACGTCACCTGACCAATGTCAGCGTGACCCTATAAAGGGGGTGATCTCCATGCCCGCCTTCCAGGTCTCCTGCTGAAGAACTTCAAGGAGGTGCGAAAGGAAAAGAGGCTCCTGGAGCCGAAATAGGCTCATGGAAAAAAGAGTAACAAAAGTATGGGGGAAGGAGGGAGGGAAAAGAGTACCTACTGCCAAAAGCCTCTCTCGAAGATCTACTATTATGGTACATTCTTACTTAACTGTACTATCTCACTTCGAGAGGGCTCTTGCAGTAAGTAATAACTTGTAGGACTGAGTCCCAAGCAGAAGGAATCAAAGGGACTGGAAAAAACATGGGAGGCAGGAACAGGTCTGCGTAAACACAAAGAAATTAAGACAGGAGGCCCCGGAGGACTGCTAGTCCAAAGCCTGCTCTGCACTTTGAGACAATGTCCAGACTGTAGTGTTTGGTTAAAGTGTGGACAGAACTGTAAGTGGCATCTGCACAGATATCAACTGCTGACATGTTTCTGAAGCATGCAGTAGAAGCAGCCATGCCCCTGGCAGAATGCCTTTTGACCTCCCCCCGGAGGGCTTTACCATGTTTCTTGTAACAAAACACAATGCAGTTTGCCAGCCATTTGGAAAGGCACCGTCTGAAAACTGCTGCACCGTCTTTTTGGTGCGAAAGAAACAAAAAGCTCGTCAGATTTCCAGACAGATTTGGTGCAGTTAGTATAATAAAGTATAGTTACGTAAGAACTTACCATAACAGTAGATCTTCGAGAGAGGTTCCTGCAGTAGGTCATAACATGTAGGATTGTGCCCTCTGGCATTAGGACCGCAAGGCAAACTTTTCTAGCAATGTCTAGCGGGAGACTGCCTACCTGACATCATGTGACGGACATCAGCGTGACCCTATACAGTAGGCGGTCCCCACGCCCACCTTCCAGTTCTCCCGCCGGAGATTCAAGTAGGATGAGACAGGGGAAAGGGTGGAATCCTGCAGCCCAGTTCAGAATAAGCTAAAAGAAATGCAGAAACTGGGGTAAGGAGAGAGGGAGGGAAGGAAGGAGGGAAAAAGATGACCTACTGCAGGAACCACTCTCTAAGATCTACTGTTACAGTAAGTTCTTACATAACTGTACTGTCTTACTTCGAGAGAGTTCCTGCAGTAGGTCATAACATGTAGGACTTGAATCCCAAGCAGTCACTCTCAGAGAGACCTGGAGAATCATGGGAGGAGGAGCAAAAGAAAGGACAGAACAGTACTTGCCTCAGACAGTAGGCCCTGCAAGACGGCGAGGCCAAACCTGGCCCTGCACCTAGAGGCAACGTCCAGACTGTAATCCTTCATGAATGTATGGACCGAATTCCAGATTGCTGCTGCACAGATCTCTGCTGCAGAAACATTCCGAAGGAATGTTGTAGAGGCAGCCATGCCTCTGGTAGACTGACCTTTGACCTCCCCCGGTAGAGGTTTGTTGTACTTCTGGTAACAGAAGCGGATGCAGTTACCAAGCCACTTAGAAAGGCACTGTTTAGAAACTGCCAACCCCAAGGATCTGGGGGCAAAGGAGACAAAAAGCTGATCAGACTCTGGATTCTTTGGTATGGTGGACGTAGCACCTCAGGGTTCTGTGAACGTTCAATGTGTGAAGGAGAGCCAACCCTCTATTGGAATGAGCCAGATAATAAACCGGAAATTCAACTGTCTGATTCAAGGTAAACTCTGAAACCACCTTGGGAAGAAACATGGGATTTGTACGAAGAACCGGCCAGTCCTTATGAAAAATCAAATACGACTCCTTATGCATCAGGGCCTGAAGCTCGGAAATTCTTCAAGCAGAAGTAACAGCAATCAAAAACAGTGCCTTCCAGGAAAGGCAGTGCATGTCACAGGTCATTGTTGGTTCAAAGGGAGGAAGCGCAAACTTCTCTAACACAAAATTCAAATCCCAAGGAGGGGTGGGGCTGCAGATGGGAGGTTGATGTAGAATCCCTTTCAGGAAGGTCTTAGCGACCTCTAGCTGAGCTACAGGCTTCCCGTCCACTGGAACGTGGTAGGCTGATATGGCTGACAAGTGAACTTTGAGGGAAGAGTAAGACAAACCAGAGTCAGACACGTGCAACAGATAGTCCATAATTTGTGGAGCTGAGCAAGAAAAAGGGTGCCGACGCTGCCCAAATGGAAAACCGCTTCCACATCAAAGCATAAGTCGACCTGGTGGAAGGCTTCCTAGCCTCAACCAGGACTTCAGCTACTCTTCGGGAGACACCGAAATGGGATTTCATTATGTTCGAAGGAGCCACGCATGAAGGTGTAGGGTCCTGAGCTCTGGATGCACCAGCCTGCCCTGATCCTGAGTCAACAAGTCGTACTGGAGAGGAAGGGGAATTGAGAGTTCCACTGACAGCTGCTGCAAGAGTGGAAACCAAATCTGCCTCTGCCACAGTGGAGCGATAAGAATCATCCAAGCTCCTTCTGCTGGAAGCTTGAGAAGGACTCTCTGCAGAACGGGAAAGGGAGGGAAGGCATACAAGAACTTCCCTGTCCCACACAGAGATAACGCATCGTGCCAGAAAGCTCCAGGCTCTGGAACGAGCGAGCAAAACCTGGGAAGTTTTGCATTGGATGGGGAGGCGAACAGGTCTACCTTTGGACGACCCCATTTTAGAAAGAAAGAGTCTACTACTTTCTGATTTAATTTCCCTTTGTGCGCGAGAGCCTAAGTTCAACTGAGGCTGTCCGCCAGGTTGTTGTGAATGCCTGGAACGTGCATGGCTGTGCGACATAGTTCATGATGGACTGCCCAATTCCACACCCACATCGCCTCCCTGCAGAGGGGGTATGATCAGGTGCCTCCCTGCTTGTTGACGTACTGGACTATTGACAAACTGTCCATCTGGATCAGCAGTGCTCCCTTCGATAGAATGGTCTGAAAAGCATGGAGGGCATAGAGGACCACTCATCTCCAGAATATTGATGTGCAAGGACACCTCCACCTAGGACCAAGAACCCTGGGTCCGATGATCCCCCTAGGTGCGCCCTCCAACCCAGACAGGTAGCGTCCGTTGCGAGGGTCCAGAGTGGAGGGGAGCTTCGAAAGGGAAGTCCCCAGGAAAGGTTCGATGGGTCCAGCCACCAAAGGAGATCCTTCTTGAGAGGACTGGAAATCAGGACTGGATGGTCCAAATCATCCAGGTGCTGATACCATTGAACCCGCAATGTCCACTGCGTAATCCGCATATGCAACCTGGCTAAGGGAACTGTGGAGATGGAGGCTGCCATTAGGCCCAAGAGGTGCAAAAATGCCCTGGCCGGGAGGACCCTGGAGTGGAGAACCAAACTGATCTGCTCCTGAACAGTCTTTGCCCTGTCCAGGGGTAGGAAGGCTCTGCCCTGGACTGTATCCAAGACCACTTCAATGAACTGAAGGTTCTGGGAGGGCGTCAGGGAAGACTTGGGGAAACTGACGGTAATCCCCAGCTGGGAAAAAAGGTCCAGGGTAGTCGAGAGGGACTCCAGGAGACTCTCCTTGGATGGGGCTGACAATAGCCAGTTGTCCAGGTAAGGGAACACTGTGATTCCCCAGCAGCGTAGGGCCGCTGCCACCACCACTAGGCACTTGGTGAAAACCCTGGGTGCCGAAGACAGGCCAAAGAGGAGGGCTGTAAACTGCAAGTGCTCCCCTTGGAAGCAGAATTGTAGGAAACGGTGGTGGACCAGGAAAACTGGAATATGCAGGTAGGCATCCTGCATATCCAGGGCACAGAGCCAGTGATCCTTCCACAGAAGGGGCAGGAGGCTCTGAAAAGTCAGCATGTGGAACCTCTTGTACTCAACAAAGAGGTTGACTGCTGAGGTCCAAGATGGGTCTAAGGTCATTCGTCTTTTTTGGAACCAGGAAGAGGTGGGAGCAAAAACCCCTTCCTCTCTGGGACAGAGGCACGGATTCTATCGCTGCCTTCAGTTCCAGTGTCCTGATCTCTTCCTCAACCAGCAGAGCTTGGTGCGCGGAGTAATGCGAGCGACCAGGAGGAGAGTTTGGAGGAAAGTCCAGAAACTCTACTGTGTGCTCTCCTGAGATGAGCTGCAGGACCCATGCTTCCGAAGTGATGCCCTTCCACTCCTGCACGTAAAGGGTGAACCTTCCTCCCACTGGCTCCATGTTTAGCAGTGGAGGAGAGGGAGGATGGTGCGAGTCAGGATGCAGAGTGGTGAGGGGGCAAGGGCCTTCCCGCCAATCTCTAGGATTTGGCAGCCAGGGAAGAGGAGAAAGAGAAGCCCGTAGCTCATCTTTTGGTCTGCTTCTCTGGGGCAGACTGCTTCCCTTGGCAAAAAAATTGGCATTGAAAGGGCTGCTTTTTCTGAGAACCTGCCCTGTACATGGATCGGACTGATCTAAGGGCCTGACCACTGTCTTGGAGGCCTGTAATTATGTCCTTTGTATCCCCACCAAAAAGAACTGATCCCCGGAAGGGAGCATTTTGTACGGCTGCCTGTATATCTGAAGAGAGCCTGGAAATTCACAGCCAGGCGTGCCTCAAGTAAAACCACAGAAGCAGAGGAGTGGGCCACCGCATCCACCGAATCATAGGTGGCCCAGAGAGCATGCCTACAGGAAATTTTAGATAGGTGAAGTTCTTTAGAAAGCTTCTCCCTTAGATCAGAGTCCTCCATGGACGAGATATTGGCCTCGATGGCCTTTTGAAAAGACACTATGTATGCCACATAATTTAGAGAGTGCAAGGCACACGTGGCTGAAGAATAAATCTTCTTCCCAAATTGGTCCAGCTGCCTGGACTCCTTATCGGGGGAGACATGCTCATCTGCTTGGGATTAGCTGAGTGATCATGAGCGATGGCTATAACTATAGAATCCACCTTGGGATGGGAGTCCAAGAAGCGGACACCTTCGGGAGAGTGGCAAATCCTGTCTGATTTCTTAGGAATAGCAGGAATGGAGTGAGGCAACTGCCATATAGTGGTAGTAAGGTCCTCATGTGGAGCTACCCAAAGAGGAACTGGGATGGGAGAGGTAGCTTCCAGATCCAGACGCTTGGCTAGGCACTTCCTCTAGGGGTCCTGATCCTCAGTATTCCAACTGTTAGCCTGTTGGATTATGCGGAGGAGCTCAGTAAAAGAGAGATCCTCCGGCAGAGATTTGGGCAATTCCTTACCCTTTGGTGGACAGGATAGCTCATCTGAGGAAGACTCTGATGTGTCTTGATCAGAGTCAGGGGGCTCCTCCCCTTCTGGACCTTCAAAGTCCAGGAGGGTTATCTCCTGAGGGGTGGTACCTGAAACATGCACAGTGGAAAGCAGTGAACTAGCCAGCGACGAAGAGCGAGGGGGCACTGCCTAGCCTATGTTCCAGGTCCAAAACTAACTGGGACCTAGCATCCTTCCACCAGGACTGGATAAGAGCTTGAAAGTCATATTGAGTAGGTGGAGGAGAAGGAGAAGGAGGAGGAGGAGGCGGGTTGACTGGGGGTGATAATAGTGCGTCGCCAAACCTGGATATTACGGAGGACATTACCCTTGATAATAAGGGTAACCAGGATAATACCCAGAAGAATAAGTCTGGGGATAGTGAGCTGTCGTCGGGCTGGGCGGTGGAAAAAAATGGGGGTCTAGTGCCCAGTAAAATGAGGAGGACCAGGCGTCAGAGCATGGCCCGGCAGCCTAGAAGGGCTGGGAAAAATATCCGACGTAACGATAGTTGTTGGAACAGCAGTCATCGGGGTAGCCGACAAAAGGGTAGTGAACGTGAGAACAGCAGGCGAAGGGTGACCCAACGTCAAACCCATCACCGACAGGCCCTGCGTCAGGGGCTGGGAAGCAGGCCCGATGGAGGGAGCTGGTGAAAGGGATCCGACAATGCTGATGTAAGAAGGGGAGCAGCAGGCGGAAGATGACCCAAAGCCAGAGTGGCAAGAATGCCTGGCGAAGGGAGAGTATTCCTGGGAGGGATCTGAGAGAGCACCAGAGAGGTGGGTGTGGAAAGAACCACTTCCAGGTGTCCTCCTTCCTCCGCTACCCCAGACGTAAGCTGTGGGGTAGGAGAAACCACCGGGAGAGGTGGCAAGGAAGACTCCCGCCCTGGGAGTTCCCGGTGGAGGGCTGACTAGGGGAAGTCAGCGAGCTCGGCTGGACGTCAGGTGAAATGGCAGTAGCCCCCGACAGGCAAGCAACGCCCGAGCGGTCGTCCAAGGAACTAGCGACCGACCGGGCGAAACAGAGACTGGGCGGGGGAGGGGAGGACCCTCCACTGGCTTATTGGCTGTAGTTGTGCAGACTATAGACTACTTCTGGTGGGAGTCCGATTTATTGATTGCTGGGTGGGTCCCAGAGGAGCCGGTGTCCAACTTACCGGCAAGTACCAGGCGTTTGCTGGAGGAGCCAGCGGATAACTTACCGGTCGAAATAGGGAGGAAGACGGTGGAAGCACTGGAGGTTGTCCCTGAAACTGCCTGGGTCACCATGAAGGTGGGTGGTGGGGAAAGGACCTTGCTGGTCGAAGGCTTGCTAGCAGAGGATCGGTCCCAGCCCTCTAGACGCTCCTTTTCTCTGTGCTTCTCCTTGTCTCTCTTCTTTCTTTTTCTAATTAGATTATTGAGAAGGGGAAGAAGCTGAATGCCAAAGTTTCTGCTTCTCCTTTTTCGAGAGAAGCCATCCTAGTTTTAAAGAGATGGGCCTCCAGAGCCTGCTGTCGTAATTTGTGAGTGGCCTGGTTGAAGGACTGGCAGTCTGGACAGGCCATGGTATCGTGGTCTGGACCTAGACAAAAGAGACAAAGACGATGGCCGACCCTGTGTGGGATTTGCACCCCACACTTCTCGCACTTCTTCTTTGCCTTGGGTGGTGGAGGCGGCGAAGAAATAACATTTCAAAAAAATGAACTGAATTCAAGAAATAAATCGAACAAAATGGCGATCGACGAAGCTGCAGTTTACCATGAGGTACTAGTGCAGGTCGACAATGGAAAAGAACTGGAAGGCGGGCGTGGGGACCGCCCACTATATAGGGTCACGCTGACATCCATCACATGACGTCAGGTGGGCGGTCCCCCACCAAACACTGCTAGACAAGTTTGACGTGCGGTCCTGATGCCAGAGGGCACAGTCCTACATGTTATGACCTACTGCAGGAACCCTCTCGAAGTAAAATCGCAAGTTTCTGTAAACATGCAGGGAATGCAGAAGCGCCTCCCTGACTGGCATACTCAAGGTAATATAGCAGCGGTTCGATGGATTTGTTCAACGTGGCTTCCAAAACAACCTTCGGAAGAAACTCAGGATTAGTACACAGAGCCACCCGGTCTCTGTGAAAAATCAAGTAAGGCTACTTACACATCAGGGCCTGAAGCTCGGAAATCCTTCGAGCTGAAGTAACAGCAACGAGAAAGAGCACATTCCAGGCCAAAATGCGCATAGCACATGTACTGGCCGGTTCAAAAGAGGCAACGTCAGTATTCCAACACAAAATTAAGATCCCATGGCGGCATGGGGCTGTGCACCGAGGGTTTCAGATGAAGGATCCCATTCAGGAAGATTTTGGACACTTCTAGTTGAGCCAAGATTTTGCCCTCCACCAAGGTGTGGTAGGCAGAAATAGCAGACAAGTGAACCTTCAACAAGGAATAACTCAGGCCCAGATCAAAGAGAGAGAGGAGGTAATCCATGACCTGGGGAGCGGGGCATGCAATGGGGTCGCAACCCTTCAATATGGCCCAAACAGAGAACCTCTTCCATTTTATGGCACAAGTAGTCCACGTGGAAGGCTTCCTGGTCTCCACTAGAACCTTTGCCACTCTGGAGGAAACTCCAGATCGGGAAGCGATTATGTCTTGAGGTGCCATGCGTGAAGATGAAGGGTCTTCAGCCCTGGATGAACTAGCATGCCCTCCTCCTGAGTCAGAAGGTCATGACAGAGTGGCAGGGGTAACGAGGGTTCCACCGAGAGCTGCTCCCATAGCAGAAACTAAATTTGCCGCAGCCAAAAGGGGGTGATCAGGATCATGTGAGCCTAAAGCACAGCTTAGGAAGAACCTTCTGTAGTACTGGAAAGGGAGGGAAGGCATACAGAAACTTTCCTGACCAACAGAGCCAGAAAACACCAGGCACGGGTTGAGTGAGCAAAACCTGGGTAGTTTTGCGTTGAATGGGGAGGCGAACAGATCGAGTTCTGGCTGACCCCACTGGTCGAAGAGCTGAACGACCACGTCTTGCTTGAGTTCCCATTTGTGCACTCTGACCTGCTACAGCTGAGACTGTACGCTAGGACGTTTTGCATGCCCTGGACATGGACTGCAGAGAGGAGGACTGCCCAATTCCAGACCCTCAATGCCTCCCTGCAAAGGGGGTATGAGCGGGTGCCCCTCTGCTTGCTGATGTACCAAACTACGCACATGTTGTCCGACTGAACCAGCAGCGTGCCTGGACAAAGGTGAAACTGAAAGCCTGGAGTGCGTAGAGAACTGCTTGCATCTCAAACACATTTATGTGCAGGGGCAATTCTTCTGGAGTTTATCTTGTGGCTCCCTAGGTGGGCACCCCACCCTGACTCTGATGCATCTGTTGTTAGGGTCTGGGAAGGAAGAGGGAACTTCCTTCGTGAGGCTGGCAAGATCCTGCCACCAAAGCAAGTCTCTGCATCGAGCTGGAGACCAAGACCGGATGGTAGAGGTTGCCCGATCTCTGATCCCATTGGATTCTGAGGGTCCACTGCGAGATTCGCATGTGGAGCCTGGCCAACGGGACTGTAGGTATACCTGCTGCCATGAGGCCAAGGAGGCAGAGAACTGACCTGGCTGTGATCTGTCTGTTGGAGGCTACCAACTAGGCTTGCTTCTGTAAGGCCTCCGTCCAATCCAAGGGGAGGTAAGCCATTCCCTGGTTCGTATCCAACACCGCCCCAATAAACTGTAGGTGCTGGGAAGGAGTCAGCTGGGACCTGGGGAGACTGACCGAGATCCCCAGCTGGTCAAAAAGGACCAGGGTAGCAGACATTGAGAGCTCCAACTGATCTCTCGATGGAGCTGACAGGAGCCAGTCGTTAAGGTAAGGAAAGACGCAATGGCCCTGCCGTCTGAGGGCCGCCGCCACCACCACCGCAGGCACCTGGTAAAGACCCTGGAGGCAGAGGAAAGGCCAAAGCTGAGGGCTCTGAACTGAAAATGCTCCCCCTGGAACACAAACCTGAGAAAACAGTGGTGGTCCTGAAAGACAGAGATATGAAGATAGGCATCTTGCATACTCAGAGCACAGAGCCACTGTCCTTTGGACAACAGGGGCAGCAGGCCTTGAAGGGTCAGCATCCTGAATCTCTTGTACTCTATGTACAGGTTCAGGGTGCTGAGGTCCAAAATGAGACGAAGATCCCTTGTTTTCTTTGGGACCAGAAAGAAGTGGGAGTAGAACCCCTTCACCACCTGGTCTGGAGGAACAGGTTCTATGGCTTCTTTTTTTTTTTTTATTTCTTTTTATTAAAGATGGATATGATCACATTCCAGTACAGTCTATTACACTGTTGGTTTGTCAGTTACAATAATCTTACAGAACTCATATGTTTAAGCATTATATATAGACAACACCATTATATAATAAAAGTACATTTACACAAATGACCGAGTGTATTATTTCACCATCGTTCTTGCCCTCTCTAAAAACAAGTATAACTTTATTATCCCCACTATGCTCATTCTTGATGCCCTTATGGGAGAGTCTCCATATCTTTTTATTTATTTTTTTGAAAGTTAACATTTCCCTGGTAACCAAATACCTTCATTGTTTCCCACCATAAGGCACAAAATCTGGGTCATTACTAGACATGTAAAATACCCATGGCCTCCATAATTTTCTCAGCCTGTGAAGTTTTAATATGCAATTTGGCTGTAAGAGACTCCAAATAATAAATGTTAGAAACCACCCTCCTCCAGTCTCCAATGGTCGGGATATCCACAGACATCCACCGTCTTGTTATAGCTTTTTTAGCAGCCACAATACATATGGGTAACAAAGTTTTATGCCAGGCCGGTTTATGGAGAGGAAATATAGCCAGTAAAATTATCTCTGCAGTCAATTCAACCCCTTCTCCCAGACATCCTGACAGTGCCTGCTGTAGGATACACCTGTATGGCATTAGAAGGGGGACATGTCCAAAAAATGTGGGCCAGGTCAGCTTTCTGGCACCCACAAGACCTCCAGCATTTGCCATAAGAGGAGGGAAGATATTTAAGGAGAACAGCCGGAGAGCGGAAAAACCGAACTCTGCACTTTCATGCAAATTCCCTCCATATGTTGGAATGGGTTATCTTACAAGCCATAGGGGATGCCCAGAACCAATCCCGTTCAGATATATCCAACTCAAGATCCCTATACCAGCCCCTTAAAACAGAAAGTGATGAGTCCCCCATTCCTTCCCGGAGGATCCGATACAGATACCCCACCTGGTGTCCCCACAAGTGCCCAGCTATAGCATCTTCATGAAATCTCCATGACACTGGAATAGGATTAGGTTGTGTTGATGTGTCACTTCTCTTTGTCTTAGGAGATAGTTCTTGACCTGAGTATATCTGTATATATCTCTTCAGGAAGGCCATGGTCTTTCTGGAGTATTTCAAACTGAACAATGCCCTTACTAGACATAAATTGTCTGAAAAATTGAAGTCCCACCCACCTCCATCTGATGACGGTATGGTCTAGCGTCGCAGGAAAGAAGACTCCATCTTCTGAGATTAAAATAAATAAAAAAAAACATTTTCTAAAACCCTTATGTTTCCTTAGACGATGCCACTGTGTTAAAACCTGGGCAGTAAAGGGTATAAAATCTCTTAAATGTGGAGCTTTTGCTACTGGAGTCAGAGTTATTTTTAATATATTATATAGGTCATTTATGGCAAATTCCAAATCCTTCCAAGGTGCTTCAAAAGACGGAGAAAGCCACAAAAATAAAATCTTAAAAAAGGCTGCTAAAGCGTCTAACTTTAAATTGGGTAGATTAGCACCTCCCTCAGCAAGTGGGAGCTGTAGCAGACATATCCTTATTCAGGGTCTCTGTCCATGCCAAATAAAATTAGAGATGATTTTCTCCCATGATTTAAAATAAAAGTTGGAGGGAAAGGTTGGAATATTTTGAAATAGATATAACAATTTTGGTAAGATTATCATTCGAATAGACTCTATCCTCTGGAAAAAAACTCAAAGGTAAAGTGGACCAGGTTGTTAAGTCTGACTGAATTTGTATCTACAGTGGTTCATAATTCAGTAATTCCACATTATCTAAATTCTTTGGGATAACTATACCCAAATATTTAAATTGTGTTCTATTCCATTTTATTGGATATTTGTTTTTTTAAGGATTGGGATGGGTTAAAATTCAAAGTAAGCAAATCTGGTTTGGTTATGTTTAATACAAACCCTGAGATCTCCAAAAAAAAGTGTCAGGGAATTCCACAGGGCCAAGAGGGAAGTCTCTGGTGAAAGAGCTGATATCAGAATATCATCGGCAAATAAAGCCACCTTATACTCCCTCTGACCCAAGGGAACCCTCTCCACTCTAGCATTCCTCTGAATTGCTTCTGCTAGAGGTTCAGTATAAAGTGCAAATAATAGAGGGGACAAGGGACATCCCCGTCTCGTTCCCCTTTGTATGGGTATTGGCCGAGATAAAGATCCATTGATTCGAATATACGCTGTGGGGGATGAGTAAACATTTTTAAGGCGGGTTACTATGGCTTCTTTTTGAAGTAGAGCCGACACTGCGTCCCTTAGGAGGGGAATGTGCACCTTTGGAGACCAAGAAACCCTGGGAGGATGACTTGGAGGGGGTTTCTCAAAATTCTAGTGCGTGTCCTTGCCTTATGAGTTGAAGGACCCACGATTCTGCAGTGATTCTGACCCACCATTCCACATGTTTGGCGAATCTGGTGCCCACCGGTTCAACCAACAGCAAAGGTGGCAGTAGGGCGGGCTGCGAGTCAGGAGGCGGAGGGTGGGTTGGGCAGGGTTGCCCCTGAGGCTCTTTGGTCTTGGCTGGAAGGGCTGCAGCAGTACTGGGTGCCCTGCGCTTGAACTGGCATCTGGGCCCTTGCTGGGATTTCGCTTGGCGTCTTGCTTGCCTGTGAAAAAGGCATCTGGGCTGGGGTTTCAGGCGGTACACAGTATGTACCGACCTAAGAGCCGTACCCTTATCTTGGAGGCTCGTAATAATGTCCTGGGCATCTCCCCCAAAGAGGATGGAGCCCCGGAAGGGGGCATCCTGAATGGCTGCCTGACACCCTCAGCGAAGCGAACCTTCCGAGACTGACCACTGTAACCGTGCCTCTGGCCGAGGAATCTACGGCATCACAGGTAGCCCGGCTGGAATGATGGGCTGCCACTTTGGCTGAACGAAAAGTATCTGCCAAGAGTGTCTTGGTTTCCGAATCCAGGAGGGCCTCAATGACCGGCTCTAGTTGGCGGAAGAGAGACCTTTGGAAAACCAGCATATGTGTCGCATAATTAAGGGCATTAAGTGGAGGAGGAATAAAATTTCCTCCCAAACTGATCCAGTTGCTGAGATTCCTTGTCCAGAGGAAAGGTACTCGGGTGCTTGGGTTTGCTGAACCTATCGTGGGCCGCAGTTATGACCACCGAATATGCCTTGAGATGGGTACTCAGGTGGTCTTTACCCTCCGGAGTCTGAAAGGTGTGATCGGCCCTTTTTGCCATTGCTGAAGATGGCATCTGCCAAATGGTGGGGGACAAATCTTCGTGAGGCTCCAACCAGGGCAGAGTAAGGACTGGAGAAATTTCTGGGAAATCCAAATGCTCTGCCAATCTCTGACATTTTGGATCTTGGGCATCCGATTTTCAGCCCTGAGATTCAGCTATCTGTTTATAGGAGGTCCAGAAAGGAAGGATCCTCCCGGTGAGACTTAGGTAACTCCTTAGTAATCGATTCTTCAGGAGAAGGAGTCTCGAATCCTGAGCCTGCCGAAGAGTAATCGGAATCGGATTCCGAATCAGAAGAATCTGATAGTCCCTCGGGTGGCTCAGAAGGGTCCAGCCTCCCAACTGGAACCTCTACCGGCATCGGGGCCAGTGTCTGGCTTTCTGACAGTCCCGACGTAGATGGCCACTGAACCGAGGGAAAGACAGGTCGAGAAGCCAGGTCCAGCCAAGATACTTCCCGAGGTTTAGCAGCTCTCCAACTCCAAAACCAACTGGCCTTTGGTTAGGGACCACCACAACTTATGGATCTCCCTGAAGTCTGCCTGAGGCTAAGGAGGAGGAGGAGGTGGAAGGGGGTGGTGGAAGAGTTGACACCCCAGGTTGCATCTGGAAGTATTACATCCGGATGGATGAAATCCAAGCAGTGGGTAACCTGGTGTTGGGTATTATGGGGTATAACCCGGCATCTGATATTGAGGCATTGGATACCCCAACAGCGGGTACCCCAGAAAATGCGGGTAGCTCGTCGTGGGGTCCGGAGTCAGGAACCTTGATGGAGGCCCCGACAAAAGTCCAGAGAGAGGCTCAACGGGTGGAAAACCTGATGGTGGCTCCCATGGTGGAAAGCCAGATGGAGGACCCGGAGGAGGAGGGCCCAGCGGAGGCCCCACCGGGGGAATAATACCTGAAGGGGGCCCCAATGGCAGGGGACCTGACAGAGGCCCTAACAGAGGGATGCCCGACAGAGGCCCTGACAGAGGATTCACAGGGGTCGACAGGCAATCCCAAGGAGCCTGGTCCGGCACCTCATTTGGCATTGGAAAGACCAGTGGCAGAACCGTCGTCAGGTCCAGGGGCGCTACCGGAGGTGCGGCCAACAAAAGATCTCCCTCCACTGGGTTCTGTGGCTCTAGAGAAAGCGGCGTTTGTTCCAGGGTTGGAGGAGAGTGGGGAGAAACCTAGGTCACATCCCTGGGAGACCTACGCTCATCGGCTGGGGAAAAGCTACCTTCCGGACAGGCATCGTCAGGACCCACGTCGAGGTCCGACAGATGAGCGGTGGTTGGGCGATCATTGGGCAAGCCCGATGACTGACTGCTCGACCCGGGTGGCCGGAGACTGGAGCGGCGCCAGACTTACTGACTCGGCTGGGCACTCACCGGAGTGTCCGGTGGGTGGCTTATCGGCCCCACCTGTCACCTTAGAGCCCGTGGTAGATAAGGGCCTAAGGGTGGAGGATGCCTTGGATGTGGCAGAGGTGCCTGTGGCCACAGTAATCAGTGGTGGCACGGGGACCGTCTGCTGCTCCAAAGAAGGAGGGGCAAACTTGGTCACTGCAGCCATCTTCCCAGAGGAAGAGGGTTGCTGCTCGCCAGGGGAACCTGAAGACAGCCTTGGGTGAGAGGGGGACTGTTCCTGGTCCAGGTGTTTCTCCTTGTCCCTCTTCTACTTCTTGTGGGAGTCTGACGGCGAGGAAGAGGCACTTCAAAGTTTTTGCAGCTCTTTCTCCATGGATGCCAATTTTTTCTTCAAAAGGTGAGCCTCCAGGGACTGCTGGTGCAATTTCCATGTGGCCGGGTTGAAATGGGAGCAGGCCTCACAATCCTCGACGTCGTGGTCCAGGCCCAGGCAGAAGAGACAGAAGGAGTGAAGATCTTTATGTGGTAGCTGAACACCATAAGTGTCGCACTTGTTTTTATGCGATTCAACTGAAGAAGTTGAAGACATATAAAAAATAAAGGATTGCACTAGAAAATAAGAACAAATGGATACTCATCCGAAATTAGGCAGTCAAACTGCTGCAACAATCTCTGCAAGGTCCAGCTTGCACAGGTCAATGGCAGAAAAGAACTGGAAGGCAGGCGTGGGGACCGCCCCCTTTATAGGGTCATGATGACGTCGGGGAGCAGTCCCCCACCAGACACTGCTAACTAAAAGTTTCCATGTGGTCCTGACGCTAGGGGGCACAGTCCTACAAGTTATTATCTACTGCAAGAGCCCTCTTGAAGTAAGATCATCATATCCACGTCCCTAGAATGTCAAAATTTTTTTCTATAGCCAGGGGAGCTGTGACCACTAAAACTCACTGGCTACCAAAACCTTCTAATAATTTTATTTACAATTTTTCCAAAACACCAACCAATTTTTAGGACAGACAACAGTAGAAAGAACATTTAACTGGCCACATGTGAACAGTTGCTAAGGACTGCAATAAAGAATGCTCAGGCAACCTTAAGAAAGAAATTATTCTTTCCTGTATGGAGGTAGATCAAGAGAAGGAAACACCTTAAACAAATACTTCTGCTCAGTATTCACAGAAGGGGGAGGGGTCACGGAAAGACACCAGGAACTCTGATGAGAGGGAAAGGGACACTAGTCTGTTTTATGTGGGGAGTCCAGAAGGCGCTGGCTAACCTGAAAATGGACAAAGCTACAGGGCCAGACGGAATACATCTAAGGGTGCGAAGGGAGCTCAGGGAGGTACTGGCTGAACCTCTGACAGACCTATTTAACAAGATCACTGGAGACTGGCATGGTCCCAGGGGACTGGAGAAAAGCAAAAAAGTGTTAGCAGGGAACAGGTTGGCAATTTTAAGCCGGTCAGCCCAACACTGGTGGTGGGTAGTAAGTTAACGGTGTCCAACGGATTACAGGATCCAAGGTAGCATGGATTCACAGAGGGAAGGTCATGCCAAACAAATCTGATAGATTTCTTTGACTGGGTGACCAAAGAGTTGGATCGGGGGGGGAGCAGTGGGCGTGGCCTACCTGGATTTCAGCAAGGCTTTCGACACCATCAGACATAGGAGACTGGTAAGCAAGTTGGGGGGCCGGGGGGAGGGTAATAAGGTTGCAACCTGGTTTAAAACTGGTTAGAGGACAGGATGCAGAGGGTACTGGTAAATGGAATTCACTGCGAGGAATGGTGGGTGATCAGCGGGATACCTCAGGGATCACTGCTGGGACCGGTCCTCTTCAATGTCTTTTTAAGTGACATAGCAGATGATCCGGAAGAAAACGTCTGCCTCTTTGCGGATGACACCAAGATCTGCAACAAAGTGGGCACTCTGATGGGGGCAGGGATGGAAAGGAATCTGAAAAGGTGGAAGGAGTGGTCAAGGGTATGGCAGCTGGGTTTTAATGCAAAAAAGTGCAAAATAATGCCCTTATTTATTATTTATTTCAGTCTGATAACTGGGTAAGCCCGCTGGAACCAGGGGTCCCTTTTTCAAGGGCGACCCAGAATTCAGGGTATTAAACAGCTGGTATAGCATAGCAAAATGCTACACAAAATGGGGGTTAATGCTAAACATTTCCAGAAATGCTTAGCAGTACACTGTTAACCATTTTTTGAGTGAATCCATGGCACAGTCAAAACTATGTATTTTTTTTATAAATTTTGCTACTCATTCTGTGCCAGATGCTATGCATATTCACAACTGATAAGCCGTTTCATGTGCCAAACTGCTAATCAATTTTTTCAGCTTATTTAATACCCTGGAATTAATTACATACAAGCAGTAGAAATATACAGAGCATCAAACACAGGAGGAGGAATAAACGTTGGACGTATACATAAAAGTGCTAGGTAATGGCCAGGTAAATTACATTACACGGAACAATATCAAAATGGACATAAAAACATTGTATAATGGTAAACCTGAGCTAGTAGGACATAAACATGGGAAATGCAATGTATAAAATTATGGAGGGAACAAATGCCATACAAGTTCACATTATCTGGGATTAACACTAGAGCTGAATAAATTCAGTGGACATAGGCATTCAGTGGAGGCAAGAGCACATGCGTTGCTCAAGAAGAAAAAAATACTCACCTTAGTAATTGCTTTTCTTCTCATGGAGTCTTGCTATATTATGACAGAAGCAGTTAGCCACAGCACTTGAACTGCCCCGGAGAGGAAACAGTTAACTCCAGGCAGACTGGAGTTCTAAAGCACGAGCGCTGTACCCAAAGCTCTATCTGGCTAGTTTCAAACTGAAACTGTCAGATCTTTAATAACTAACACTAAGCAACAAGTCTGTGTGGAAAAACCCTACACTAGCCAAGTGGCTACCTACTAGTAGGAAAAAACAATAACAGAAACAACAACAATAATAATAATAATAATAATAATAATAATAATAATAATAATAATAATATCACCCCCAACAAGCACTATTAGGCCCCCCTTCCCCAAAAGACTCAAGTCCAGGAGGAGGGCCAACATATTACCCAAAAACTGAAATACCTAGTTCCCTAACCCTAAAGAAAAGGGGAAAGGGAAAAGAACTAAAATGGCATGACACAGTGCTTGCACTAATTTGCCAACCCCTTACCCAAGTAGAAGTTCTGAGAGGGCGCAGGATGGAAGTGGTCATAATGCTAAGACTCCATGAGAAGAAAAGCAATTACTAAGGTGAGTAATTTTTCTTCAAACACCATGAAGTCTTGCTATATTATGACAGAAGCAGATTACACAGCAGTACCTCCATGGAGGAGGGTCAGAACCTACTTAGAAATAGGCTCTGAAGCACAGCTGTGCCAAACGAAGCATCTCTCCTGGACTGGACATCCAGGGAATAATGCTTGTAAAAGTGTGAACTGTCTTCCAGGTAGCAGCTTGACAAATTTCCAGAATGGGAATATCCTAGCAACCGCTAGAGATGCAGCTGTACCCTGGTGGAGTGGGCCCTTAGTCCTGAGGGGGGTTCTCTACCTAGTTTTTGGTAACAGAACTGGACACAAGAGACAATCCACCTTGCAATTGTCCTCTTAGTGGCAGGTTTCCCTTTGCCAACCTCGCCATAGGTAAGGAAGAGTTGGAGGGATTCGAACCTGTGACCCTTGGTGCATTCCAAATAGTAGCTTAAGGCTCTTTTGACGTCCAAACTGTGCAATCTCCTCTCACCCGAGGAAGAGTGCTCAGTAAAAAATACTGGAAGGGAGATGGATTGGTTCAGATGGAAATCTGAAACCACTTTAGGTAAAAACTTTCTGTTAGTCCTGAGGACTACCTTATCTCTGTGAAAAGAAATAAAATCCTTTTCCACTGACAGGGCTTGTAATTCACTTATGCATCTGGCAGAAGTGATGGCCACTAGGAAAACAGTTTTCCAAGTTAGAAACTTGAGATCTGCTGAAGACAGAGGTTCAAAAGGGGGTTGCATTAACTGAGCAATGCAAACATTCAGGTCCCAGGCAGGAGCTGGGTCCCAAAAGGAGGGTTAGTGTGAAGTAACCCCTTAAAAAACTTGGAAAACACAGGGTGAGAAGAAAGGGAGGCAGGCTTCCCTGCTGATACAAAAGCAGAGACAGCTGCCAGATGAACCTTTAAGGTAGCTGGCCTAAGGAATTTAGATGGACCAAACAGTCCAATAAAATGGGCAAATCAGCAGATTCTGGGACAATTTGCTTCCCAGAACACCAGATGGAAAACCTCTTCCATCTGGAATTATAAGTGGCCCTAGTGGAAGGCTTCCTTGAAGCCTTTAAAATATCAAGGACACCTTGAGAAAGGTGTAAATCAGCAAATTCTAACTCCTCAAGAGCCAAGCCTTGAGGTGGAGGGATTTGAGGTCCGGATACCACACTCTCCCCTGGGCACAGGCCAGCAAGTTGTGGACCCTGGGCAGGCTCAGGAGGGTGGACTGAAAGGGACAGAAGCAGTGGGTACCAGGGCTGTCTGGCCCAGTCTGGTGCAATCAGGATCACTTTGTAGGGCTGGGATCTGATTTTACTAATACCCTGAAGAGAAGGGGAAGGGGGGAAAGGCATATAGGAACTTCCTTCCAATCCAACAGAAAGGCGTCCAGGGGACTGAGCCCAGCACTGGAGGCCTGCAACAAAATAGAGGAAGTTGGTGGTTGTCTGGGGCTGTGAAAAGATCTATCTGAGGGTGCCCCATCTGGCAAAGACTGACCCCAGCACCAGAGGATTCAGAGACCATTCGTGAGGCCTTGAGAAATCCTGCTGAGGGCATCCGCCAGGACATTGTCTTTCCCTGGAAGGTGAACTGCTATTAGGGAGGTGTTCAGGGAATAAGCCAGAGACCACAACTTCATTGCTTCGGTGCACAAGGCTGATGACCGAGTGCCCCCCTGCTTGTTGATGTACCACATTGTCGTGGTGTTGTCTGTCCTGACCTGAACTACCTTGTTCTGGACAGATGCTGAGAAAACCTGAAGAGCCAAAAAGACAGCTCTGAGTTCCAATAGGTTGATGTGGAGCAGAGATTCCTGAGGGGACCACACTCCCTGAGTGGAAAGGTCGCCCAAGTGAGCCCCCCACCCTAGCAAGGAGGCATCCGTGGTGAGGGTGAGAGAGTGGGAAACAGGAATGAAGGGGACCCCTTGTCTTAAGTTGCTCTGATCCTGCCACCACTGGAGAGCCAGAATCAGAGTTTGGGTCACTGGAACCAATTTGGAAAGGGGGTCCCTCCTTTGAGACCAATAGGCCCTCAAATGGAACTGAATGTCCCTCATCTGGAATCTTGCTCCTTGCACTACAGCTGTGGAAGTAGCCATGTGTCCTAGGAGTTGCAGAAAATGCCTTGCTGGTCGAGAGACCCGCAGGGTGAAAGAGGATGCCAGGGCAATGAGTCTCTCTACCCTTTCCGAGGGGAGAAATGCCCTGGCCAACTTTGTGTTCAATTCCGCACCTATGAAAGTTAGTACCTGAACTGGTTCTAGAACTGACTTTGGTAAATTCAGCAGGAATCCCAGGGAAGTGAGAAGCTGCTGGGTGACTTGCAAGTGGGATTTTACCTGATCTGGAGACTGACCCACAATGAGCCAGTCATCCAGGTAGGGAAACACAGCAATCCCTTGCCTTCTTAAATGAGCCACTACCACAGCTAGACATTTTGTGAATACCCTTGGAGCAGAGGTAAGGCCGAAGGGCATTGCTCTGAACTGGTAGTGGCCTGAGGGCAGTTCGAACCTGAGGTATTTTCGGTGAGAAGGCCTGATCAGGACATGAAAATAGGCATCCTTGAGGTCCAGGGAGGCTAGCCAGTCCCCTGGCCTCAGGGAGGGCAAAATCATTGCCAGAGTTAACATTTTGAACTTTGGTTTCAAAGATGCTTGTTCAGGTACCTTAAATCTAGAATGGCCGCCATTCTCCTGTCTTTTGGGGTAAGAAAGTATCTGAGTACAGCCCTTGCCCTGGTGACAAGGAGGAACCTTTCCACTGCTTTGCAGTCTAGAAGAGAAGAAACCTCTGCTTCCAAGGCAAGGGTTTCTGAAAGATTGCAGGTGGAAAATGTCTGGTTCTCATCTTTGGAAACTGTTTGAAGCTGAGAACCAGACCCTGGCTTACTACCCCAGAATCCATTTGTCAAGTTAGGGACACCCAGTTCTGGCTGAAATAAGCCAACCTGCCTCCCACGGTACAGGAGAATCGGCCCTGGGCACACATCAGGATGCCTGCTTGGCAGCAGCAGCCTTAGGCTGAGGGAGGGGACGGTTTACCTGCGCCCGCCTACCTCTGCCTCTGAAAAACCCTCTGTGCAAAAGCAGAGGAGGCTTGAGATTGATAAAAGGCCTGTGGAAAGGCCTGCCCCTACCTCTGGGAGTGTGCCTTTGTGGAGTGGCATGCCTCTCCTTAACCTGGGCACTTTTGTAGGTAGTTCTGTACTCATCCATCTTTTTCATATAATTTTCTGTTTGCTCTCCAAACAGAGAATTTCCCACTACAGGAAAATCCATAGCTTTTGACTGAGTATCTTGGGACAGATTAGTAGTGCACCTGAGCCATGCCAACCTACGGAAAGCTACAGAAGTGGCCATGACCCTAGAGGAAACATCATTAACATCTACAGCAGTATGAAATTGAACTTTAGAGGCTTCAATGCCATCAGCAGCCACCTGTTCCAACTCACTAGCCAGCTGGCCATGGGCCTGCTTGGCTAACTGCAATACTGTGTCCCATCTAGATTTCTGATATCTAGCCACATAAGCCATATAATTTGCCTGCCTGAGTCCCAAAGAAGCTGCCATATATTGTTTTTTTCGCCATGGCATCAATCTTCCTGGAATCCTTATCAGGAGGATGTGAGGCCAGGGGAATATTAGCCTTGTCACAGGCTGCAGCTTGTACCACACCTACATGACTACACTGCTCAGTGAGGAAGTCTATATCAGGGCCTGATAAAGTATACCTTCTGTCCATTTTTATCTACAGGAGGGACAGAATGAGGATTTTTAAAATTTTTGTTGTTTGCTTCCTAAATGACTTATGCAAAGGAATAGACAACCTCCTAGACTCTGGTATATCCATCATTTCTACATAATCAGGCTCCTCTTGCTCATCCACAGCCTCTTCTAAAGGAAGCTGGAGGGTTTCTGCAACCTTTTGTAAAACATAAAATGAGAAGGGACTCAGACAGCATAGGAGATTCTAAAGGTCTGTCTGGAGAAATGTCCGGTTCAATGGCACGTCCAGACCCTCCCAGCCACATACATAATGATCAAAATCTTCCTCCCCTCCTGTGGTTCATAAAATTCCTCAACATCATACTCTTGAACCACTGGAACCGAACAAACCAACCTTTGCCAACTGTTGGTGGTTAGACGGTCCCTGAGACAGTGACTGGACAATCTGTATGGCTTTAGCTATCTCTGCAGCAGTTGGAGAGGCAATTTTGGACTCAGACCTGCTGATTTCTTTGACTTTTTACTGGGACTGGTTCCTCTGAACCAGCCTTCCTTTGCCCGAGAAGTCTCGCCCTGGTCAGAGGGCACTCCCTCTGGTCCAGTGGGTGCTGGACCGGGCTGCCATCCGGGTCAGAGACTTTTGGCCTCTCGCCTCCCTGAGCCGGCCCAATCTCTTCTCCAGGGTGGCTGCGGGAAATCTACACACACCTGGCAGTCTGACAGGAGGTGGTCAGCCCCAGATAATAAACACAAGTGGTGTGTGGGTCAGCCTTGTGCAAAGGCTTCCCACAGACATCACAGTGTTGAAACCCAGTGGGCCGGTTTTTCTTTTGGGTTTCTCAGACATAATGCCAGCCTATCCAAGCTTGCCTTTTTTGTAGCAGTGCCAGGCAAGACAACCTTATCGGTTCCTAACGTCACGGTATTTGAAAACCCACTGAAATAAATAGGTTTTTTAGAACCGATAAGAACCGGGAACCGCACTCTAAAAGCCCAATATAATGTTTAAAATACTTTTTTTAGCAAACCGATCGGTTCAAAACCGAACCGATAATTAATTTCCACACAGACTTTGAAATCCTGTACTTACGGTTTATCAGATAGAGCTTTGAACCAAAATGCGGTAAAATAAAATACTTATTGCCGGTTCAAATGAACCTAAAATACTCGCTTTAACCGAGAAATGAACCGAGATGAAGGAGCTGATCTCCGGAGCGACTGTTCAGTGAAGTGGAGTAAAGAATCTGACAGTTTCAGTTTGAAACTAGCCAGATAGAGCTTTGAGTACAGCGCTCGCACTTTAGAAGTCCAGTCTGCCTGGAGTTAACTGTTTCCTCTCTGGGGCAGTTCAAGTGCTGTGGCTAACTGCTTCTGTCATAATATAGCAAGACTTCATAGTGTTTGAAGATGTTTTTTCAGGCCCTTTCTGAAACTGGCTAGGGAACAAGCCTTTTGCAAGTCCTTAGGGAGGGCATTCCAGAGGTTTGGGGCAGAGTACGCAAAGGATTTATTCCCCAGAGCAGATCTAATCCTGGACACCTCAAGCAGCTTTTTGAAAGAGGTACAGAGCACCCTGCAGGAACGTTTAGGGACAAGGAGACCATCCAGACTATGGGGAGCAGGTCTATTGACCGGTTTGACACAAAGGTTAGCAAGGGGTACTAGAACCGACTAGGTAGCGAGGGCCAATTTAGGGAGGCCAGAACATCGCAATGATGCTCCCTGGGAGGGGACAGTGTTGTGAAATGCCCAATTGTGTTGTACAGTCTCTCTAGCCTGTTTGTTTCAGCTTTACTTAAGGACTCTAGGACAGAGGCAGCATATGTAAATTTAGGAAGCAGTATACTATTCACTATTGCTAGTCTGGAGTCTGAGATGAGGTGGCAGTTCAGCCTAAATAGGAGACTCAGTTTTTGTTGGATAGTTCTGATGGTCTGATCCACCTGGGCCTTAAAGGTAAAGCCTTGGTCAAACAATACACCAAGGTATTTGACCGTGTCCATGTCCACAACCCCGATCTTGGTTCCAGAAGAGGTTGTAAGGGGGAGCAGGTGACTTCTAAAAGAGCCAAGCTGTTTGGAGCCAAATAAGACAGCTTTAGTCTTTTTAACATTTAATACTGGTTTGACAGTATCAACTGTTCCAGGCTTACAAAGTCCCTTTGCTGCTGGTTGCTGAGTGCCAAGGTATTGTGAGAGCTCCTATAAAGGACAGCATCATCTGCATACAATAGGAAACTGCTGCCACAGTTATTGCCGAGGTCACTGATAAATAAGAACCAAGTTAATTATGATACACTTATTAGAGAAGTGCTAACTGACCTCAAAAGATGGGAATTGCTCCACTTCATTATTAAAAAGTCGACACAATCTGTATGAATAGTCTGCCTCGTTTCCTTTTCCAAATTTCCCTTGAATATACCTTGGACAGAGTGGCATAAGGTTAATAAGGCCCTGCATGGTTTTGTCTGGAATAAATGTGAAGCCAGAATTAGTTGGTCAGATTTACAAAGGCCCAAGGAACAAACTGGGGTGGGGTGGGGGGAGGGTTGAGATAGGACTCTCAAATCTTAATGTCTATTTTCAAATGGCCCACCTCCTCCCATGGCTAGCCTATTAAAAAAAAAAAAGGCAACTAATATCTGGGCTTCTCAGGAGCTGAGCAGTAATCTCAGAGCACATCCCTTGGAGAGCTTTGATGCCCCTCTAGACAAATTGGCAATGTTAACTGCTATGAACCCATGGACCCAGCAGCGATATGGGTGAATGATTAAAAGGGAGCTGGGCATTTGAGGGATTTCTCACTGCCTATACCCAAAGAGACAGACAGATGCACTGAATTCACCCCCTCCCCCCCCCAATACGGATGCACCTTCCGTAGTTGAATGCGACTAGGTCTGGTCTGATTCTCACAGTCTGTTCAGGAGAGGACCATTAAGACTTTCGATGATAGGATGGGAAAATACCAGTTAAGACATTCCAATGTTTAATCGGTACCTCCAGGTAGTCTCATTCCTCAGAACTGGGACACATCTGAGTTTGAAGAGCTGTTCGGGCAAAAGATCCCACTGTCTGGGGAGTTCTTTATCCTACACGGTCTCCCATGTGAGTTAAGGAACCCCCACTGTCAGTACTTAATGGAGATTTTCCTTCTCACAGCGAAGAAGGCTGTCACCAAATATTGCCTCACCACAGGGATACCTTCAATACCGGATTGGAGAGATATAGTCAACCGCATATATAGGTCAGAGAGAATCACATACAACTTGAATAACTCAGATCCCTACTCCATAAAATGGAGAAGATGGATAATGCACATCATGACCAAAGACCCACACTTTGTCCTCTAGCACCACTAACTACCCCAAATCTGTTTAGACCCATTGGATTCTGGTTAACTACTAACACTTAAGATGAGAGTTGTAAACCATAACAGGGCTAATGGCCTTTACACTTGGGGTGATGGAGTTGCATCGGGGGGGCGAGCACCAGAGGGAACAGAATCAGAGAAAAGAGATTAAGAACTGTAAAGATGAGGAGCGCTCCTGAGGAGATGTGGGGAGAAAGGGATGAAAAGCGAAAGAGGCTAATCTGGAAAAGAAGGTTGTGTTCTAAGGTAATATACCACTCCTAGAACTACTGTTACAGGTGAGTAACCTGTTTTTCTAGGAACGTGGATATGTTGTTCATCCACACTGTCTGGCAGACTCCTAGCAGTTCTCCGGGAGGAGGGAGGCAAGGCGCACACCCCCTACTTAGGAAAAAGAGATTGGAGAACTGAGGCCCCAAAACCCGCATCACGTCATGACTCAAGGTCGATGTGATAATGGGTAATAAAGGTGTTCGCTGACTTCCAGGTAGCAGCCCGACAGATCTCCTGGATAGGGATGTCCCCGGAAGCAGCCACTGAAGCAGCAGTATGGCAGGTAGAATGAGCTCTTATCCCTCTGGGAGGCTCCTTGCCCGCCAATTCATAACACAGACTTATGCATGATGTGTTCCATCTTGCAATAGTCCGTTTGGCTGCAGGTCTGCCAGAAGCGGCTTCAGTGTAGGTGATAAACAGCTGGCGAACCTCTCCCCGAATTTCCGCCGTCCTCTCCTTATAGTAGGAGAGAGCATGTCTGAGGTCCAGAGTATGGAGCCTGTACTCGGCATCCGAGGTGTAGTTAGGGTAATATACCGGCAGAGTCAACACCTGGTTGAGGTGAAACTCTGACACCACCTTCGGAAGGAATTTCGGGTGGGGGCGCAGGACAACTTTGTCCCTGTGAAAGACCAGATAAGGGGAGTCCACCGAAAGCGCCTGGAGCTCCCCTGTCCTTCTCGCTGACGCGATAGCCACCAGGAAGGCAGTCTTCCACGACAAATGCGAGAGCTCACACTTGTGCATGGGTTCAAATGGCTTGCCCATGAGCTTTGCCAAAACCAGCAAGAGATACCACGGAGGTGGAGGTTCACGCACCAGAGGGGATATGTGATCTAGGCCTTTGAAAAAGCGCCCGACCACTGTCTCCTGTGCCAACGTCGGCTGACCGTCCCGCGCCCGGTAAGCAGAGATGGCTGCCAGGTGCACCCTAAGGGTCGATGACCGAAGACTCCCTTTGGAGAGAGACCAAATGTAGTCTAGAATGTTAGCCACAGAGCAAGATAAGGGGTCCAGGCTCTTTCCCTGACACCAAATGGAAAACCTTTTGCATTTGAAGGCATAACATTTCCTGGTTGATTCCTTTCGAGATGATTCCACCATGGTGTAGACATCCTCAGAAAGACCCAGAGCCTGGAACTCTAGCCGCTCAGGAACCAGGCTGTGAGGTGCAGGGATTGAAGGTCTGAGTGGAAGACCTTCCCCTGGTTCAACGATATCAGGTCTGGGTGTGTACAAAGCCGCTCCGGGGTCCTGCAGCTGAGGCTGAGGAGATCTGGATACCAGAACTGGCGTGGCCAATCTGGGGCTACCAGGATCACCTTCGCCTTGTCCCTCCTCACCTTGGGTAACACCTTGTGGATCAAGGGAAATTGAGGGAAGGCATAGAGGAGGCCTGGGGTCCACAGCCTCGAGAAGGCATCCCCCTGCAGTGAGCCCTGCTGAGGGGCGCGGGCATGGTACAGCATCAGCTTAGGTGTTCTCCCTTGAGGCAAACAGGTCCACCAACGGCTTGCCCCAACGGGAGAACAGATCGAATGCTACCTCTGGATGGAGAGACCACTCATGGGATGTCTGGCCTATGCGGCTGAGAGCATCCGCCAGTTGGTTTGAGACTCCTGCCACATGAATGGCTAGGAGATCCACATCCAGCCGGCTGATGAAGGTCCAGATCCGGAGCGCCTCCTTGCATAGCAGACGGGAGTGCGTGCCGCCCTGTTTGTTAAGGTAGTACATTGTCGTGGTATTGTCCGTCTGGACTTGAACCACTTGACCCCGGAGCTGAGGAGCGAAAGCTGACAGTGCCAGTCTGACTGCTCTGAGCTCCAACAGGTTGATGTGGCATCGGGACTCCTCGGGGGTCCAGAACCCATGAGCCCTGTTGTCCCCCATGTGGGCTCCCCAGCCCATGAGAGAGGCATCGGTCGTAGGGACGACCATCAGCTCAGGGCAGACAAACGGGATTCCTTCCCGCAAATGACTCGGGACGGTCCACCATTGGAGAACGTTCCACACCCTCTGGGTGACAGTGACCAGCTGGTCGCTGAGACCACTGGGCGGCCAGCTCCCATTGAAGGGGGCGCATGTGCAATCTGGCCCAACGGACCACTGAGGTGCACGCCGCCATGTAACCCAGAAGGCGCAGGAAGTCCCGGGCAGGGCGCAAGTGCCCAACCAGAAATGATTGGGCAAAGGAGGAAAGAACAACCACCCTGTCCACCGGGAGCCGAGCTCTGGCTTGACAAGAGTCGATGAAGCCCATCACCTGAGAAGGCACGAGTTCTGATTTGGCCTCGTTGATAAGGAGGCCCAGGTGGGAGCAGGTTCGGAGGGTCAGGTCCCTGGACCTCTCCACCTCCTGTAGGGAGGAACCCACCAGGAGCCAATCGTCTAGATAGGGGCAAATGCGAACCCCTTGGTGCCGTAGATGGGCTGCCACCACTGCGATGCATTTGGTGAAGACCCGTGGGGCCGATGACAGGCTGAACGGCATGGCTCTAAACGTGTACAGGGTCCCTTCGACCCTGAAGCAGAGGAACTGCTGATGGGACGTGGTAGAACACGTCCTGAAGATCCAGTGTACAGAACCACATGTTTCGCTCCAGAGATGGTATGATCTGGTTCAGAGTTACCATCCGGAAGGTGCGAGACCTGAGATATCGATTCAAGTTGTGGAGATCTAAGATGGGGCGCCAACCCCCTGTCCGCTTGGGCACCAGGAAATACCTAGAGACGAAGCCTGGGTCTGAAGGAGGATCCGGCACTGGCGCTACCACTTCCTTGAGGAGGAGCTGAGCAATGTCATCCCGAAGGGCCGACTGAGCACCAACTGAGACCCCTTCCTCCCGTGGGGCACGGGCCTGGCTGGGGGGGCACTGCTCGAACTCTAGAGGCAGTCCCTGCCTGACCACTTCCAGAACCCACCTGTCCGAAGTGATACCGGACCAGGCGGAAAGAAAGTGGCGGAGCCGGCTCCCCACGGGAGGACCCAGAACTGGCATGACGGGTGCAGGGGAGGCCACCCCCCACCCGTCACTGTGCAGGCTTGGAGGAAGAGGAGGCACCTGGACCAGCACCTCGGCCTCCTCTGCGGGGTTGTTGGGGACCTTGCTTGGGCCTAGGGCGCCAAGCTGGAGCCTGCTGCTTTTGCTGACCTCCCTGGAAGGAGGGCTGTCTAACCGCAGGGAAGAATGCTGAAAGGACTTCTTCTTGCGCTTCTGCTGGTTCTTGCCCAAAGAACCTTTTGCAGAGGTGGCATCTAAGGTGGCATTAGACTGCTCAATGCGCTGTAGATGACCCGCCACTCCCGGACCGAAGAGGTCGGTGCCAAGAAAGGGCACATCAGCTAGCTTGTGCTGAGTATCTGCGGGAAAGGAGAATAACCTCAGCCAAGCCCTGCAGCGAGTGGCTACTGCGGCAGCTAGTGAACGGGCACAGGAATCACCAATGTCCAGAGCCGTCTGGAGCTGTTTAGCAACAGCACAGCCCTGGTCCCGGACCTGCTTGACCGTGGTCTGCATGTCTGCTGGGAGATGAGGGAGGACTTCATCAAGCGACCCCAAAATGGCGTGAGAGAAGTCTGCCATGATCACTGCTGAGCTAGCCTGATGAAGGCCTAGGGATGATGCCGCGTAAACCTTCCGGGCCGAGTGGTCCATATTTTTGGACTCCTTGTCTGGAAGGCAGTCAGTATCCGCAGAGCTGCCCATGCGCCTAAACACTGAGGCAGTCACAAGGCTCTCGGCCGAGGGATGCTCAGTGAAGCCCGTCAAGGACCCCATAGGCACCGCGTACTTGCGGGCCATGCGGGCAGATGGAGCCGGGCAAGAGTCAGGTCGCTGCCAAAGTTCCAGTGCTGGGCCAACTATGGCTTCGGCCACTGGGAAGGCCTCTGTCGGGGTATCCTCCCTCTTGAGAATATCCGTGAGAGGATATTCCACCTTCTTTTGAATGGGCTGCAAAGGCATACCTGTGGACTCCGAAATGAGTCGAAGGATGCCCTGGAAGGAGGAAGGCCCTTTCTCCAGGCCTGTCACTGACAGCTCATCATGTGAGTGAAGGCCAGTAGTATCTGAATCCGAGGAATCCGGATACAAGGGTCTCCCACCTAAGTCCCTCTCAATGCACCTAGGGCAATCAGGAGTGACCGTAATGGACAACCTATGGGGCAAGCCCATAGTTGGTCGGTCCTCCTTAGAGGGAGCCCCTCCCTGAGGCTGTTTTGGTGGTGGTTCCACCAAAATTGGTGGGGAGCCCGTAACAGGCCGAGCCGAAATACGCACCGGTCCCACTGGAGAGAGAACCGGAGTCCTCGGAACTGAGGGAGTCAGTGTCGGCCGAAGAGGCTGGGGCCAAGTAATGGCCGGTACAGCCGGAGCAGATGGCTTTTGACCCGTAAAAAGAAGTTGCTGCCACATGAGGTCCTCATAACGTCAACGGAGCTTCAGTCTAAGTCTCTCCTCGTCCGAGGAGGATGAGGAACAGTGGCGGCACCTCTTCCGAGAGTGTTTGTGACCCTTCCTCAGTTTACCGACCGACGGGGTCCTACTCCTCGATCGAGACCGGCGGCGTCGGCTCTGTTGGTCGGGAGAAGCTGGATTCGGTGAGAACCAAGGTTCTGGCTCTTGTCCCTCGATTGGGAAGCCCGAAGGACGGGTCTCCTCATCGGGGAAGGAGAGAATGAGAGTCCTCTCCAAGGAATCGTCGACAGGCGTCGGCGACAACGGCTCAATCGGGTCAAGAGAAATCTCGGCCGGTTCTGCCGTATCCTCGGCTTCAGTGCCCTGGCCTGACGGAACGTCCGAAATGCCGGCAGCCGAGGAAGCGATCTCGACCGTGGCCGAGACCGCCTGCTCCTGAGTGTCGGACCACTCTCGGTCCCAGGAGCATCTTCTTTGGGTAGAAGATGATGATTTTGGATCCTTATCCTTCTTCTTGGATCGGGAGGAGTGCGAGCCCGGAGGCGCCTCACCCTTAGTAGAGAGCTGGCACAACTCAGGAAGGATCCCATGAAGGTGGAGCCCAGGTTGGCCGGCACGAAGAAGCTTCAGTTGGCGAGCTTGGGCAGCTTCCTCTTCGAGGCCGCCATCTGCTCGGCGGGATCTCCGCAGCCGAAACCCAACCTGGCCTCCCTTCGATTTCACCGTGGATTGTGGATCTCTGGTCTCCCCAACTTAAGGCACGCCTTGCGTCCTCCGAAACGGTGGATGGAAGGTCGAACAGATGGTGCAAGTCAAGTATCATGCACAGCGCCAAGGCAGTAGACAGACGAGGTGAGGATCGGTGCGAGACATTTTGTCCACAAGGACACCGGCGGAAACCAGGGGATGACTTGTCCTCCATATCGGCGTTCGGATCCAGATAAATAAACTCTGATGAGTTTTAAGGCGATAAGGGCAGCAAAAACCGTCGATTTGACTCCAGGGCCTTATGGTACTGCAAAGTAGCATGAGGGAACCTGTATCTTCCAGCGGAAAGGAAGATCTGGCATCATGGGGTGGAGCTGAGGTATCTACCACCCGGGTGGGTGGGAGGAACCAGCTTGAAGACTTCCAGCAAGATTTAAAGGGGAAAGGGACAATGCCAGACAGTGTGGATGAACAACATATCCACGCTCCTAGAAGTAATGTTTTCTTCAAACCCCAGGAAATCTTGCTGTATTCTGATAAATGCAGACTACCCAAACAGTGCCTTTGGAGGTGGACAGAGAACCTATTTAGGAAACAGGCTCTGCAGGACTGCTGTGCCAAACCTGGCATCACTTCCAGCCTGGGTATCCAGGAAATAGTGTTTGGCAAAAGTATGAACGGTTTTCCAGGTAGCTACTTTGCAGATTTCCAGCAAAGGGATATCTCTAGAAGCTGCTATTGATGCAGCTATTCCTCTGGTGGAGTGGACCCTGAGCCCCTGTGGGGCTTGCCTGCCCACTTTGGCATAACAGAATTAGATACATGAAATGATCCATCTTGCTATGGACCTTTTCATGGCTGGTTTACCTTTTGCTACTTCCCCATAGGTCAAGAGTTGGGTCCTATCCTCTCTGTTGCCTTCTGTATGTTCCAGGTAGTACTGATAGCTCTTTTTACATCCAGGCTATACAGTCTACGTTCCCTTGAAGAAGAGTGGCTAGTGACAAAGACTGGTAGTGAAATGGACTGACTGACATGGAAGTCTGACACCACCTTAGGGACAAACTGGTTATTGGTCCTAAGGACTACCTTGTCCCTGTGGAATGCTATATAGTCAGTCTCCACAGACAAAGCCTGGATCTCACTAATCCTCCTGGCCCGAAGTAATTGCAACTAGAAACACAGTTTTCCAAGTTACATACTTGAGATCAGCTGATGACACAGGCTCAAAAGGTGGCTGCATGAGCTGTGCAAAGCATATGTTCAGGTCCCACACTGGAGTGGGAGCTCTATGTGGGGGGTGCAAGTGTAGTAACCCTTTAAAGAATTTCCTGAAAACTGGATTTGAGGCCAAATAGGATGCTTTGCCTGCTGACAGGTAAGCTGAGACAGCTGCCAAGTGCACTTTCAGTGTGGATGGTCTCAGACCAATGGAATGAAGGTGGGTTAGGTATTCCAGTACCACTGGCAAACCCGCCTGATTGTGGTCCAGGTTCTTGTTCTGACACCAAATGGAGAATCTTTTCCACTTGGATGTGTAAGTCTTCTTAGTGGAAGGCTATCTAGAAACCCTAAGGACCCCCATGACCCCTTGAGAGAGAGAGATGCAAGTTAGCATACTCTAGGTCCTCAAGAACCAGACCTTAAGCCAGAGAGACTGAAAGTTAGGGTATAGGATCCTGCCCTGGGAAGAAGTTAGCAAACTGTACTTTCTGGGTAGGCTGATTGATTTGGCAACTGACAGTGCCAGAACCAGAGAGTACCCTGGCTGCCTGGCTCAGTCTGGAGCAATGAGGATCATTGTAGCCTTGTTCAGGACCCTCAGCAACAATGGAAATGGAGGGAAGGCATACAGAAACTTCCCTGTCCAGTCCAGGATTAGTGTATCCAGTGGGATGAGCCCCTCACTGGGGGCCTGCAGCAAAATAGAGGAAACCGGTAGTTGTCTGGGGCTGCAAAGAGGTCCATCTCTGGAGTGCCCCACCTTCTGAACACAGTCTGTAACACCTGCCTGTTCAGGGCCCACTCGTGTTGGTTCTGATTGATCCTGCTCAGAGCATCTGCCAGCACACTGTCTTTCCTGGTAGATGTACTGCTGATAAAGCAGTTCCCAGGCAATAAACCAGAGTCCAGAGTTTCATGGCTTCTGCGCACACGGGGGGGTTGACCTTGTACCTCCCTCCTTGCTGATGCAGCACATTGTGGTTGTGTTGTCTGTCCTGACCGGCACCACCTTTCCCTGCAGCATGCTGGTGAATGCCTGAAGTACCAGGAAGACTGCTCTGAGCTCTAGCAGGTTGATGTGTAGCAATTACTCCTGTTTGAGCCATGTGCCGTGAGCAGTGTGCTCCTCCAGATGTGCACCCCAACCCTGTAGGGAAGTATCTGTGGTCAGCACAAGGAAGGGTTTTCCTGTAGGAAAGGAATACCTTGCCTGAGGTTGTCCATATCCAGCCACCACTGAAGTGCTTGTAGGATTGTTTCTGTGACTGGCACCAGCTTTGATAGGGAATCTCTTTTCTGATGCCAGTGTAGTTTGAGATGATACTGGATATCTCTCATTTGAAACCTTGTCCCTGACACAGTTGCTGCTGAGGCTGCCATATGGCCTAGCAGCTGTAGGAAGTGCCTTGCCGGCCTCAGGCTTTAAAGCTTGAAAGTATTTGCTAGCTGTACCAGACTGTTTGCCCTTGTCTAGGGCACAAAACCCTTTCCTCTCACCGAATCCAGCTCGACTATGAACTCCAGGAGCTGCACTGGCTATAGCATTGACTTCTTTAGGTTGACTAGGAACCCCAATGAATGTAGTAGTTCCTGTGTAAGTGCCAGAGACTCCCTTACTTGTAGAAGGGATTGCTCTATGACTAGCCAGTCATCCAGGTAAGGGACTGCTACCACTCCTCGTCTCCTGAGGTGTGCCACAACCACAGCCAAGCATTTTGTGAACACCACTGAAGCAGAAGTAAGTCCGAAATGCATTGCCTTGAACTGGTAATGGCCTGATGGCAGTCTGAACCTGAGGAATTTTCTGTGAGACTGCCTTATGGGGATGTGGAAAAAATGCATCCTTTAAATCCAGAGATGCCAACCAATCCCCTTGCCTTAAGGTTGGAAGGATGTTGTCAGGGTCACTATCTTGAACTTAGGATTTACCAGTTACCTGTTCAGGTGCCTGAGATCCAATATGGGTTGCCACTCCCGTTTTCTTTATTGTGAGGAAGTACCTTGAACAGAGTGCTTTCCCTCTCTGTGCCAGAGAAACTGGTTCTATTGCCCCCTGGGATAGGAGATTTGATGCTTCCTCTTCCAGTAACAGTGTTTCTGATGGGGAGGAGGTTCTGAAGACCCTTGTCCTCAACGCTGGTCTGAGCTTGAAGCTGACAGCCAGACCTTGGCCTACTACCTCCAGGACTCACTTGTCTGTAGTAATGGTTTGCCATTCCTGGAAGTAGTGGGCCAGCCTGCCCCCTACTGGGGTTGGGGAGGCGACCCGGGCAAACACCTCAGGGAGTCTGCTTGGGTTGGGATGCTGACAGAGTGCTTGGGCTAGTTTGGTTGCCACCTCTCCTGCCCCTGCCTCTGAAGTAACCTCTCTGCTGTTGGTATTGGGGATAGGCCTGAGGCTGGAAGAATGGCCTATACTGACCCCTGCCTTTGGCTCCCCTGGCTGTTGCTTTTGGGGAGTAGATGCCTTTTCTTTAGCTGCAGCACTTTTATATGCTGTCTTATAATCATCCTTCTTTTTCATGTAGGCTTCCATCTGTTCACCAAACAGAGAGGCAGGCTCACATAGAAAGTCTAAAGCCTTGGACTGTGTGTCCTGGGTCAGGTTAGTAGTCCTGAACCAAGCAAACCTCCTGAGTGACACAGAAGAAGCCATTTGTCTGGGTGCAGTGTCACTGTTATCCACAGCCAGCCTAAACTGGGCTTTTGAAGCCTTTATACCCCCTTTTGCAGCCTCCTCCAAATCAGCAGCCATAGGGGCTGGGACAGATTTAATGATCACCACAGTGTTCCACAATGTTCTCTGATATCTAGCCATACAGGCCATGTATGAGGCCTGCCTGATGATCAGAGAGGATCCCAAATACACTTTCTTAGTAATAAAATCCATCCTCCTTGAATCTTTGTCTGGGGTGAGATGCCAAGGGGATGCCTGCCTTATAACAGGCAGCAGCCTGCACCAGTCCCTCATGGCTAGGGTGCCAGAACAGGAACTCTGTTCCGCCCTTAGCCACCTAGTACTTCTTATCCACCTTTCTTTAAACCAGTGGCACAGAAGTAGTGGTCTGCAGGATCTTCTGTAACCTGCTTCTTCAGGGATTTATGGATGGGCAGTAACAGTCTTTTAGAAACTGGCACATCCATCATATCCATGTAGTCTTGCTCTTCTTCCTTGTTGGTTGACTCCTGGGTAGGAAAGATCAAGGGATTGGGCTACTTGCTTAATAGAAGCAAAATGAGAGGTATAATCCTCATTCTCCCTGTCAGGGGAATCAGCACGATGAGGGTCTGGGGAAATATCCAGTTCAATCAGTTCCCCGTACTCCTCCTCCTCGTCATCATCAGCATCATCTTCTTCCTCCTCTCCAAAAAGCTCCTCTTCGTGTTCCAAGGAACTGGGAACCAAAGTAGTGCCAGAGGTAGGGAGATACGGCTGCTTCTCAACCGGAACCGGGTACTCAGTTTGAGTGGCAGTATAATCCTGATAGCATTTGCTATCTCTTCAGCAGTCGGAACTGATGCAGTCTTCGGTTGCAGTATGTATGCTTCTCTTTCTTTTTTCTCTTTCCTGCAGTTGCCGGGTTAGCAGCAGTATCAGCAGGATGTTTCTTAGATGAGGAACCATCACCCCGGTCAGAGGGTTGTTCCTCTGGTTCATTTTGGCTGGTAACCGGTTTGTCCTTAGCTGGGTCAGCTGCCTTATCAGACATCTTCTCCTGCAGTTGTATAAGTCGCCTCTCAAGTGTTGACTGAGGGAAGTTTTTACAAATTTTACAGTCCTCCTTGAGGTGGTTAAACCCCAGACAAAAAACACAAATTAAATGAGGATCTGCTTTGGTGAACAGTTCTCCACACACTGTACAACGTTGGAAACCTGTGGGGCCCGTTTGTTTCTTGGTCTGTGACATTTATCAGTCTATTAAATCAATGAACTAAGAATTAGCCTGGTAACTAGATAAATTTCAAATTTTTAAAAGTATACCGCCTTACCGGATGGCAGAATACTGTTCAAGTAAGGAACCGAAAAGACTCACCGAAAATTCACCAAATCTAGACTAAGTCTACCTGTGAACCAAGGACAGTGCTTCAAAAATTTAAATAAACAAACAGACTTCGAAAAAACTAGACAAATAAAATGAAGGAGAGTTCTCTGGAGACGTCTTACTGAGGAAAGTGGAGTAAAGAATCTGATGGCTGCAGGAAGTGCAACCAGGGACAGTGGTTTGAAAACTGAGCTCGAAACTAACATTCCACTATTAGCATAGGTTCTACTAACCATTTTGGCTCCGGGGCAAGTCCTATGGTGAGACCATACTGCACTTGTCAGAATACAGTAAGACTTCCTAGGGTTTGAAGATGCGGCTGGCTCAAAAGGAGACAGGGTCAACTTCTCCAAAACAAAATTCAGATCCCAAGCCAAGACGAGGAAACGGATTGGAGGTTTAAGATGCAGATGTCCCTCAAAAAGTTATGGGAAACATCCAGCTGAGCTAAGGTACGTCACCCACAAGTTCATGAAAGGTTGAGATAGCTGAAAGGTGCTCCTTGAGGGAGGAGTACTGGCAACCTGAGTCAGACAGAGAAATCAGGTAGTCCAGAATCTGGTTTACCAGACAGGTGAAAGGGTCCAGATTATGTCTGGCAGCCCATGTGGCAAACCGCTTCCACTTCACGGCATAAGGGGTACAGGTGGAAGGCTTTTGGGCAGCCACTAGGATGTCCGCCACTCTATTAGAAACACCAAATCTGGTGATGGCTACCTCCTCAGGAGCCAGGCATGCAGATGGAGGTACCTGAGGTTGGGATGGACCAGGGGTCCCCTGATCCTGGGTCAGTAGATTCCTACAGAGGGAGAGAAGGACCAGAGATTCCTCCAACAGCAGCTGTAGAATAGGAAATCGCATCTGGTGAGGCCAAAATGAAGCTACCAGGATCATGGTGGCCCCCTCCATCTGCAGCTTGATGAGCACACTCTAAATCAGAGGAAACTGGGACAAGGTGTAAAGAAACCTCCCACTCCAGTAGAGGAACAACATGTCTTGCCAGAAAACTCCAGGCCCTGGATCTAGGGAGCAGAAATTGAGCAGTTTTGCATTGAGTGGGGATGTAAAAATGTCCAACTCTGGACAACCCCATCGGTCAAACAGATCTTCTGTGTCGGATGAGAGAAGTTACCACTTTGTGCATGCTGGACTGAGTCCAGATAATGCTGTTCCCTAGAGTGTCTAGCACTCCTAGGACGTGGACTGCCAAGAGTGTCAGGCTGTGGTCCAGTGCCCAATACCACATACTCATGGCCTTCCTGCATAGGGGGTATGAATGTGTTCCCCCTGCTTGTTCATGTAGTATACACTACACTGAGGTTGCCTGACTGAAACAACATCTGGTGCAGAAGAAAGTGGTTCTGAAATGCCTGCATGGCATACAGAACCGCCTGCACCTCCAGGACATTGATGTGCAGGGAGGTTTCGATCTGGGACCAAGAACCCCGAGTCTGAAAGGGACCCAGATAAGCCCCCAGGCCTGAACTGGAGGCATCCATGGTGAGGATTTGTTGTGGAGTAGAAACTGGAATGGAACTTCTTGCAATAGGTTCAGGGGGGTCCAGCCACCACTGGAGCACTTTGCGGACTGGGGAAGAGACCAGCACTAATTGATCTAAATCATCCGTTTGCTGGTCCCACTGTACCTGAGGAGTTCACTGGAGAATGCGCATTTGGAGCATGGCCAGTGGAACTGTGGGAATGGCAGCCGCCATCAGACCCAACAGCTTCAGGTACACCCCGGCAGAAATATAATGGCTCTGGGCCACCTCCTGAGCCTAGGAAATAAGACACTGCCCTGGACGGAGGCAGAAAGGCCTTTGCCCGAGCCTAGTGTAGAACTGCCCCTATGTATTGCAGCCTTTCGGACAGGACCAGGACTGACATGGGCAGGTTAACAGTAATGTCAAGTGAGAGAAACAACTGAAGAGTTTGCTCTAAAGTCCCCAGGAGCAGTTTCTTGGACGGGGTCTTTAGGAGCCAATTGTCCAGAAAAGGGAAAATGTACATTCCCTCCCTTCTCAGGGCTGCAGCTACTGCTGCTAAGCACTTGGTAAAGACCTGTGGTGCAGAGGACAAGCCAAAAGGCAGCACTTTGAACAAGTAATGCTCGCCTTGAAAAAGAAGCTGGAGAAATGTCCTGTGAGGAGGAAAAACTGAGATGTGCAGGTAAGCATCCTGCATGTCCAGGGAACACAGCCAGTCGCCTTGCTTGACAAGGGGTATGAGACCTGGCAAAGTTACCATTCAGAACTTTTTGTACTGGACATAGACATTGGTTCAATGGCCTGTTTGCACAGAAGAGACTGTACCTCCTTCAAAGAACAGCCAGATGGGCTGGGGGGTAGCTGGAGGGCAGAGGGGGAGTCTCTTGGGGTTGCTCGGTGAGCTCCAGAGTGTGACCCCTTTCTACGATTTGAAGAATCCAGACATCTGATGTGATGGTTCTCCACCGACTGAAACGAAGGGAGAACCAACCTCCGACCACCACCTCTTGGTCGGGGGCCAGAAGAGGGGGGGGTCGGGCAAGGAGTCAGGCGGAGGCAGATCCAGCCGCTGGGGCTGGTCCATCAGCTCTGGGATGCTTGGCCATGGCTCCAGCACTGAAGGGGGCTGGCAAGGCAGAGGCTCTGTGTTTGTCTTGAGGCCAAGAGGCTGTTCCTGGCCTACTGGATGCCTTGCAAAAGAGAGGGCGCTATCTGCTCTTAGGCTGCATGTGATAGAGCAAGTGGACAGATTTGGTAGCCCTGCCAGATGCCGGCAGGTCATTAATGATGTCCTGGACATCTGGGCCAAAAAGCTTAGAGCCACTGAAGGGGCATTAAGCACCTTCTACTGAACATCAGCAGCAAAGCCAGAGGGATATATTATGAAACACAGAAACTTTGTTTCCCGTGCTTCACAATCTCAACACCGGCTGCCCGAAACATGGGTGCCCAACATTGGGATTTTGCCCACAGCAGAGTTTCTTCCATGTTTCTGGGGGCCCCCTGAATTTAGAGATCAAACTCTGTCACAGGCAAAATCCTGATGTCAGGCAATCGTGTTTCGGGCACCCGGCATCAGGATTGTAAAACACAAGTAACAGAGCTTCTGTGTTTTAAATAGATACCAGCAAGAGACCCTCAGCCAGGATAGCCTCCAAAGGCAAATGCTGGTGGCAGCAGCCCTGGCAATAATGTCTGAGATATAGAGGGCCCGCAGGAGGTGCTTGCTAACATTCTCAGCAGTTGCAAGCATTTACGAATCTCCTGCTTCTGTGTACCTTCAGGGAGGGCTTGGACAGCGGCCTCATCCTTTTTACAGTTAGTATTTTGGTACTTTACTATATGAGACAGGTAACTGGCAATTATCAGCCTGAGGGTGGAGGAGCCATAAACCCTCTTTCCCCAAAGGTCAGTTCTGCATGATTCTTTGTCGGGGGGAAGGAGCTAAGATGCTTGGGCGCCTTAGACCTGTCATCGGCTGCCTTTATGACCACTGAATCAGTTTCAGGCTGGGCAGCATAATGAGGAAACCCATGGGCAGCATGGTTAAGGCCTGTCTGCCCGGTGGGACATAGCTGGTAGCATATCAGGCCTGTGCCAGGCTGAAGTGGTAGCATTCCAAAAAGCAGGCAAAATAGGAGGAATGATCTTGGTAGGTGTAGACTCTGGAATCTCCAGGAAATCCACCAAATCCTTTCTGTTGGCATCCTCCTCCTCAGTATTGAACCCCAAAGCTAAGGATAACTGCTTCATAATATTGAAAAAGGTGGGTCCCTCTGGAGGAGACCTAGGAGTGTGCTTGACAGAATCCTTGCTGACTGAGGAAGCGGTGGATCTGTCTGAAGTGAGAGGATCTTTCTCCTCCTGTTCCTCATCAGGAAGAATAAGGTCAGAGTGGTACTCCTCCTCAACGTCCACCTCTTCCAGATCAGAAGTGTGAGGCACCGACGACGACCCACAGGGGTCAGCCCATGGACGTCTGGGAGGGGTCGATGACAAAGCGGCTGTTTATGGCGCAGGCAATGTAGGCCTGTAGGTGCTAAACTGGTGAACAATCACAGAGGTGAATTTGGTCAGATCTCATTGAGATCCATGACCAAAGGGTGCACTGAGCCGGGGGGTTCGTGAAGGGAGCAACAGCCTGGACGTATGGCCCACAAGAGCCTGAAGAATTGTAGCCTGAGGGCCTGGAGCAGGATCAGGCCTTGACAGGAGGGCCGATGACAAACCTGCCGTCAATGATGGAGGGGCCGACAACCTGGAAGTTGACGACCGGCTGCCCTGAATATTGGGCAGAGGAGCTGCTGGCGTGGGTCTGGTGGATACAGATACCTGGACAGCCGATTTGTGCGTTGACGCAGCTGCAATCGATGGAGTACCCCTGGATAAGGAAAAAGAGGCCATCAGGGAGCGGGACTCCCGCCGAGAGGAGCGGTCCCTATCACGGTCCTTTCTGTGACTCCGAGGACTTTTCTTGAGCTTTAGCAGCCTGGGAGCTTGTGACCCTGCCAGCGACCGTGAGGCTGAGGCCCCGGAGGTCCCCTGCCCAGAACTGGCTACCTGTTGATCCATTAAGAAATATTTTAGAGCCTTTTTGCATCACTTGAGGGTTGTCTGATGAAACTTCTGGAAGAGCTCACAGTCGGAGACTTCGTGATCAGGCCCAAGACAGCAAACAGAGGGAGTGTTCGTCTGTGGAGGCAATCTTCTTTCCACAGCAGCAGTGATGGAAGAGAGATGTAGAAGGATTAACTCTTGCAATGAACAAAATAAAGGACTCTCTTTAAAAAAGAGATTCTTTGGGGAATGGGCCCAACTGTATTAACTGACCCCGTGGGGGGGGGGGGTTCTCTGAGGGGGACCTCCTCGGTAGAGCACAGGGTATAGTGGGGGGGGGGAGACTATCTAGCTCCATCAAGCGAGGGGCGACTGGATTTGGCCTCTTTGAGGGCCAGGTCAATGACCATTTATATGCTGAGAGCAGCACATAGGGGCTTAGGTTCTCATGGGATGTCTGTGAGCCCCCTAAGTGCTCTATCTTAGGATCAGCCTTTGTGGCACTTGTAGCTGGGGCAGGAATGCTACAGAACCATTTGATACCGAAGTCGAAGGAACATGGACCGGTAAGGGGATCTTTACTGACACTTTAGCATAGTGGGCGGATAGTGTCTAACAGGTGTGTTGGGGAAGACGGGATGGGAGGTAGGGGTTACACATTGTTGGGCCTTGGGGATATATGGCAAGCCATGGATATAAAGAAGCGAAGGGGGGTGGCAGGGACAAATGAAGTTGATTGAAAATAATGTTGGGCAAGTTTATTTGAAAGTTTTAAAATTTGTTGGACTGTTTCTACTGTTTCACTGTTTGTACACACATATTCACATTCAAAGGTCTAGGGTGCATCAGGTGCACGGGAAGTATAACGGGTGAAGGAGGGGAGCACCTGCCTGGTCAGTGCAGATAGAGATGATGGATCTAATAGAGCAGACTGGGGAGAATTGAAAGTATCACCTTTGCAGGATGGCTAACTGCCAAGATCTAACTGTCTGTTCATGGAACGTGTGAGGGATAGCGACCTCGGTGAAGCGCACAAGTCTCCTTACTGCCTAACGGAGACAGGGGGTGCAAGTTGCCATGTTGCAGAAGACGCATCCTGTGGTAGTGGAACATGCAAAACTGGTAAGGGGTAGGGTGGGGAAATGCTTTGCAGCCTCTTTTAAGGCTCACAAATGAGGGGTCGCTGTCCTTCTGCACAAAAATCTCCCGTTCCAGGTGCAAAAGGTGGTTAAGGCTCAGATAGAGGGTAGGTATATTTTTGTAATGGGAGAATTGTGGGGGTACAGGTAAGTTTTGCCAATATTTATACTAGCGGTATCCTGGCCATACACCTTTACAACCACGCTCCTCTCGCTTCTGTTTAAGGAACTGTATAGCCCCCCCCCCCATGCGAGGGTACTAGTAAATGGCACACGAGGCAGGGCTGGCTGCTGTCTCCACTGCTTTTTGTGTTGGCAGTGGAGCCCTTGGCAACAGTGATATGGCAGGAGGTGGGAATTCGGGGGGTGCAAGGTACATCAGGGGAAAAGCATAAAGTTGCAAAGTATGCGGATGATATGTTGCTTTTTGTCACAGAACCCGAGTCTTCTATGCCTGTCCTCCTGAAATTGGTGGAGAAGTTTGCACAGTTTTTGGGGTATAAACTTAACCTTGATAAGTCCGAGTTACTGAATCTTCTCAGGAAGCTGGGGTGTGGACAGGGGTGGGGTTTTAAGAGGGTAGGGGGAAATTTCACATACCAGGGAATTAAAATAGGTTGGTCCCTTGGTTCCTTGTATGATCTGAACTATGCCCCCATCATCAAAACTGTAGAGGCAGATTTAAGGAGATGGGTGACCCTTCCGATCTCATGGCTGGGAAGGATAAATCTTATTAAAACGAATATCCTCCCCAGATAGGTGCATCTTATACCGATGTCACACGTCGGCCTATCTAAGAGGGATGTTAAAAAGCTGGAGGTTATGTTCTTTTCATTCATTTGGAAAGGGAAGCAGCCTAGGGTAAGTTTATTACGCCTCAAGGCAGACACAGGGAGGGGTGGATTGAATTTACCAGACCTTGGGAGGCATTATTTAGCAGCCCAACAGAAATATATAAGTGACTGGATTCATATGCCCCGGGTGGCTAGATGGGTGGACCTGGAGCAATGGGGCTGCAGGGCGAGACTCTTGGCATACTTAGAGAAATGAGGCGGCAGAGCCTATAGAGGGCAAGAGGGCTGGAACCCATTGGTATAGGCAGTGTTGGATAGCTGGGGAAAACTGCTGAAACAGAGGGAAGCCAACACAGTAGATATCTATTTGGTCCCAGTGGCAGGAAATCCGTACTTCTTGCCGGGCTGGGAACAGCTGGGTTTCAAGATATGGGAAAGGCAGGGGATAAGGGTGCTAGAGGATCTCTGCAGTGGGGGAGGGCTCAGCCCATTCCCGGATTTGTGCCAGTAGCTGAATTTGGGAGGAGGACATCTGTTCAGGTACTTTCAGGTTAGGGCCTACATGGCAGGATTAGCTAGAGGGGGACCTGGAATGTCTGAGATGAGGAAAATAGAATCACATATACAAACATCAAAAGGGGAATCTAGAGGCTTCATAGGGAAGGCTGTGAGAGAGTATCGGCAGGGCCTGCCAGACCAGTCGATCAAGGTACGGAAACTCTGGGAGCGGGACTTGAGCATTCAGATATAGCAGCGGAATTTGGTGCTATTACTATCCATGCACATGGGACTCTTGATCTGTAATAAATTTAAGGAAGCCTTCCATAAATTCATCCATAGGGTGTACAGTCCCCTGGCCGTGGTCCATAAATATCACCCTGCTGTACCCTCCAAATGTGGAAGGTGTGGCCAAGAAGAAAAAAGTCACTCACCTTAGTAATGTTGTTTCTTCTAATGGAGTCTTGCTATATTATGACATATGCAGTGAGTCCCAACCTTCGAACTGCTCCGGAGGTGAAAGAGTTAACTTTCCATGCCAGGCATGGAACGCTGAGCTCAAGCTCGGTTGAAAACTCTGTCTGTTGTTATTCAAACTCTACTGTCAGATCTTTACGAGCTAAACTCACTAAGGTCCTGTGTGGAAGCTGTAAACCTACACTAGCCAACTGGCTACTAAATATAAGAACACATTTTTTGGTCCCAAAACAGACTCAAGTCAGGAGACCCAAAAAATGAAAAACACAACACCCAGTCACCCCAAAAAAAGAGGGGTGAAAAAACAAGGTGGGCATCTACTAAGTGCCAACACTGCACTGCCCACCCACATCCCAAAAACAGAGGTTCTGAGAGGGGCAGGCAGGGGAGGTCATAATATAGCAAGACTCCATTAGAAGAAACAACATTACTAAGGTGATTAATTTTTCTTCAAACAACATGAAGTCTTGCTATATTATGACATATAAATTTCCACAGCTACCTCCATGGAGGACAGAACCTACCTAGGAAATAGGCTCTGAAGCACAGCTGTGCCAAACCGAGCATCACTCTAGCCTGGATGTCCAGAGAGTAATGCTTGGTAAAAGTGTGAACTGTTTTCCAGGTAGCTGCTTGACAAATCTCTAGAATGGGATGTCCCTGGCAGCAGCCAGGGAAGCAGCTGTACCTCTGGTAGAGTGAGCCCTCAGGCCTGAGGAAGGAACCCACCCAGCTTTTCATAACAGAATTGGATACAAGAGACAATCCACCTGGCAATGGATCTTTAGTGGCAGGTTTCCTTTACCAACCTCACCATAAGTGAGGAACAGTTGAGGAGTCAAACCTGTGACCCTTGGCACGCCTATGTAGTAACTAGGGCCTCTTCACATCTGTGTGCAACCTCCTCGCCAGAGGAGGACTGGTCAGTGAAGTACACTGGAAGAGAAATAGATTGATTGGTGGAAATCTGAAACCACCTTAGGCAAGAACTTCCTGTTAGTCCTGAAGACCACCTTATCTCTATGAAAGGAGATAAAATCAGGCTCCACTGACAAGGCTTATAATTCACTTATGCATCTGGCAGAAGTGATGGCTCACAAACACAGTCTTCCAAGTCAAATACTTAAGCTCTGCCAAGACAATGGCTCAAAGGAGGTTGCATAAGCTGAGCAATGCAAACATTAAGATCCCAGGCAGGGGCAGGGTCCCTGAATGGAGGGTTGGTGAAGCAATCCTTAAAAACTTAGAGAATACAGGATGAGCTGAAAGAAGAGGGTTTACCTGCTGAAATAAAAGCAGACACAGCTGCCAAATGCACCTTTAGGGTAGCTGGTCTCAGCCCCAAAGTGTTTAAATGGACCATATAATCCAGGACTGTGGGTAAATCAGCAGATTCTGGGGAAGTATGCTTACCAGAGCACCATATGGAAAACCTCTTCCATTTGGAATTGTAAGTAGCCCTTGTGGAAGGCTTCCCAGAAGCCTTCAATATATCCAATACACCCTGGGAGAGGTGTAGATCAGCAAACTCTAACTCTTCAAGAGCCAGGCCTTGAGGTTGAGAGACTTGAGGTTCGGGTACCAAACCCTTCCCTGAGCACAGGTTAACAGATTGTGATTCCTGGGAAGACACAGGGGAAGATGGACTGCTAAGAACAGTAGGAGTGGATACCAGGGTTATCTGGCCCAATCTGGAGCAATCAGAATCACTTTGCAGGATTGAGATCTGATTTTGACTAACACTTTGAACAGAAGAGGGAAGGGGGGAAAGGCATAGAGAAACTTCCCTTCCCAATTGAGAACTAAGGCGTCCAGAGGGACTGAGCCCAACACTGGGGACCTGCAGCAAAAAAGGGGAAGTTGGTGATTGTCTGGGCCTGCAAAAGATCTATCTGATGGGTGCCCCATCTGGCAATATTACCCCAGGACCAGGGGATCCAGTGACCATTCGTGATGGCCCTGGGAAATCCTGCTGAGAGCATCTGCCAGGACATTGTCCTTGCCTGGGAGGTGAACTGCCATAAGAGAGGTGTTCAGGGAGTAAGCCAGAGACCACAACTTCATTGCTTCAGTGCACAAGGCCATAGACCGAGTGCCTCCTTGCTTGTTGATGTACCACATTGTAGTGGTGTTGTCTGTTCTGACCTGTACAACTTTGTTCTGAACAGATTTGGAAAAAGCTTGAAGTGCTAGAAAAACTGCTCTGAGCTCCAACAGGTTGATGTGGAGCAGAGATTCCTGAGGGGACCACAGTCCCTGGGTAGTGAGGTTGCCCATGTGAGCTCCCCACCCCAAGAGGGATGCATCTGTAGTAAGGATTAAGGAATGAGACTGAGTGACAAAGGGAACCCCTTGTCTCAGGTTGCTCTGATCCTGCCACCACTGTAGGGCTTGGATCAGGGTTCGAGTTACTGGGATCAACTTGGTTAGAGGGTCTTTTCTTTGAGACCAAAAGGCTCTCAAATTGAACTGGATGTCCCTCATCTGAAATCTTGCTCCTTGCACTACTGCTGTAGAAGCAGCCATGTGTCCCAGGAGCTGTAGAAAATGCCTTGCTGGTCGAGAGACCTGCAGGGTGAATGAGGAGGCCAGAGAGACCAGGGTCCTTGCCCTGTGCAAAGGAAGGAAGGCTCTGGCTTCCTCTGTGTTCAGTTCTGCGCCTATGAAGGCGAGAAGCTGGACAGGCTCTAAAACTGACTTTGGAAGATTCAGAAGGAAACCTAGGGAGGTAAGCAGTTGCTGAGTTATCTGAAGATGTAACTTGACTTGGTCTGGAGACTGGCCTACTATGAGCCAGTCGTCCAGGTAGGGAAAGATGGCAATTTTTTGCCTTCTTAGGTAGGCAACTGCTACTGCCAGGCATTTTGTGAATACCCTTGGAGCAGAGGTGAGGCCAAAAGGCATTGCTCTGAACTGGTAATGGCCTGAGGGCAGCTCGAACCTGAGGTACTTTCGATGGGAGCTTCTGATGAGAATATGGAAGTAGGCATCCTTGAGGTCCAGGGACGCTAGCCAGTGCCCTGGCCTCAGAGAGGGTAGAATAATTCCCAGAGTCACCATTTTGAATTTTGGTTTTAAAAGGTGCTTGTTTAAGTATCTGAGATCCAGGATGGGCCGCTATTCTCCTGTCTTTTTTGGGGTAAGGAAGTACCTGGAGTACAATCCTTTGCCCTGGTGTAGGGGTGGAACCCTTTCCACGGCTCTGAGAGCCAGGAGGTAGAGACTTCTGCCTCTAGGGCAAGTGCCTCTGATGGATTTGCAGGTGGAAAGGATCTGGTTCTCATCTTTGGAAATTTTTTGAAGCTGAGAACCAATCCCTGGCTTACTACTTCCAGGACCCACTTGTCTGATGTTAGAGACTTCCAGTCCTGGACAAAGTAAGCCAGCCTGCCCCCTATAGGTAGTTGAGAATCGGCCCTGGCCACCCCATCAGGGTGCCTGCTTGGCAGGGGCTTTAGGCTGAGGGGTGGAAGCAGGCCTGCTAGTACCCAGTCTGCCTCTCCCTCTAAAGAACCCCCTCTGGGCGTAAGCTGAAGAGAGGCCTGGGCTTGGTAAAAAGGCCTATGAAAAGGCCTACCCCTGCCCCTGCCCCTGGAAGGTTGCCTTTGAGGAGTGGCCTGCCTTTCCTTGGCCTGTGCACGCCTATAGGTGGTCCTATACTCATCCATTTTCTTCATGTAATTCTCTGTCTGCTCCCCAAACAGAGAATTACCCACAACAGGAAAATCCATGGCCTTAGTCTGGGTATCCTGTGACAGGCTAGTACATCTGAGCCAAGCCATTCTGCGAAGTGCCACAGATGTAGCCATGACTCTTGATGACACATCATTAGAGTCCACTGCAGCATGGAATTGCACCTAGATGCCTCAATACCATCAGCAGCCACCTGCTCCAGCTCCTTGGCAAGCTGGCCAGGGACCTGTTTTGCTAGAGCCATAACAGTATCCCATCTGGATTTCTGGCATCTAGCAACATAAGCCATATAATTTGCCTGTCTGAGTCCCAAGGATGCTGCCATGTACTGTTTCTTTGCCATGGCATCAATCCTCCTGGAGTCCTTGTCAGGGGGGTGTGAAGCCAAGGGAATATTTGCCTTGTCACAGGCTACAGCCTGCACTATCCCAACATGGCTGCATTGTTGTGTAAGGAACTCCGTATCAGAGCCTGACAATGTGTACCTCTTGTCCATTCTCTTAACCACAGGAGGTATAGTGTGAGGAGTTTTTAGAATTTTTACTGTCCGTTTCCCAAAAGATTTATGCAAAGGAATAGACAGTCTCCTAGACTCTGGGATATCCATCATTTCCACATAGTCAGGCTCCTCTTGATCATCCACAGCTTCCTCCATAGGGAGCTGGAGGTTTCAGCCACTTTTATAAAACATAAAATGAGAAGGGACTCAGAAAGCCTAGGAGGAGACACTCCTGAAGGTCTGTCTGGGAGATGTCGGTTCAATGGGCACATCCAGACTTTCAAATCCACATTCACTCTCCTCATACTCCTCTTCCCCTCCTCTGGTTCATAAAATTCCTCTAAATCATACTCTTGAACCGGTGGAACCGGACAGACGTAAACACCTGATGGTGCTGGTTCGTCCGGAACGAAGCGACTGGACAATTTTAATCGCTTTGGCTATTTCTTCAGCGGTTGGAGAGGAAAGTTTTGGCTCCACACCAGCTGATTTCCTAGTCCTTTTTGGTGGAACCGACTCCTCCGAGTCGGCTCTCCTTTTGCCCGAGGAAGTCTCGCCCTGGTCAGAGGGCACTCCCTCCGGTTCGGTTGAAACAGAACAGGGCTGGCCATCTGGGTCAGCAGACTTTTTGGCCTCCCTTTCCCTGAGCCTACCAACTCTCTTTTCCAGGGTAGCTGCAGGAAAATTTTTGCAAATCTGGCAGTCTGCATTGAGGTGGTCAAACCCCAGACAAACACAGGTGGTGTGGGGGTCAGCCTTAGCAAAGACTTCCCCACAGACACTGCAGTGTTGAAACCCAGTGGGCCCGGTTTTTCTTTTGGGTTTCTCAGATATAGTGCCAGTCCTAACCAAACTTGCCCATTTATGGCAATCCGCCAAGCAAGACTCTCTTATCAGTTTCCAACCGTGTCACAGGTCGTGGAAAAAACCGTAATAAAATCCGTTTTTTTTAGAACCGATAAGAACCGGTAACCACACTCTAAAGGATAGATTAATATATTTTAAACAACCTGATCAGTTCAAACCGAACCGATAAACCGTCTACAAGTTCCACACAGAAAAGTAAATGTAAAACCTATCTAGTACTTACAAATACCACAGACAGAGCTTGAACCGACCGGTTGCGGTTTAAATTCGGTCAAAAAATGGAGAAAATAATACTTTAACCGACAAAATGAACCGAGCAGGAGAAATCTCCGGAGCGACTGTTCAGTGAGGCGGAGTAAAGAATCTGACAGTTTGAGTTTGAAGAACAACAGACAGAGTTTTCAACCGAGCTCAGCGTTCCATGCCTGGCATGGAAAGTTAACTCTCTCACCTCCGGAGCAGTTCGAAGGTTGGGACTCACTGCATATGTCATAATATAGCAAGACTTCATGTTGTTTGAAGAAGGTACATACGTTCATTGTTTCTGGGCATACAGAGTTCTCCAAAGGTTCTGGGGGAAAAATTATACGGAGAGTGGGGAGAACGTGGGTCAGGGTGTTGCCGTTGGACCCAATGACGTGTTTGTTTGGAGTAGAATCTGATGAGGAGGGGGACTGGGAGCCTCTACCGAGGTGGGTGAGGGTGCTCCTGGTTCTAGCCAGACACTGCATTCAGAACGCCTGGGTGTTTTGTGTAATGCCCACGGTGCAAGGCTGGTACACATTAGCCTTGTGAAACTTGGCACTGGAGGGACTGACTCTCCTCATCAAGGTTAAGTTAGAACATTTTACCACAGAATGGCAGCCCTTCCTGGCAGATTTAAATCAACATGAGAGCATGACTCTCTGGGATGGAATGGAGATGAGGGGGCTGGAGATGTGGCATAAGGGCACCTGAACACCTTGTATATATATGCACCTGGTAGACCTGCATAGCTATAGCTCTCTGACAAATAATAAGCTTATTTATATTTTTTTACGTAAGTGACCTGCTGTTCAAGGAACTGTAAAAGTACTCTGTGTGAACTGACTTTGTACCTGAATGTGCACATATGTGTATGTTTGAATAAAATTCTTTTTATGAAAAAAAAGATTCTAAAATAATACGCAGAAAAAAGCCGTAGGTGATAAAGTGGCACTAAACTGCATCGGAGCTTCCACGGACACCCACACAAACAAGTTGACGGCGGGAAAGAACTGAGGAGGGAGTGGGGCGCCACACATCTTTATAGAGTTGATGATGTCGACGGATGTCAATGGCATGGGCAGCCCCAGTTGTACTGCTGAAAATCTTCCGTGTGGATCCTGCTTCACCGACAGTGAAGTTCCTATGGTGTGACATGATGACTAAGATACTCCCGAAGAAGATCATGAGATACTTCCTGTGGGCAGGGGGTGGGCGGAGTAAAAACTTTTATATGCAGGTAAGCGTCATGCATATCCTGTGAACATATCCAGCCCCTTGTTGCAGTAGTGGCAATAGGCCTTGTAGAGTGGGCATTCTGAACTACTTGTACTGAATGAAAAGGTTCAGATTTCTTAAGCCCAGAATGGGCCTCATGTCCCCTGTGCATTTGGAAACCAGAAAGTGCTGGGAATAGAATCCCTGGTTCCTTTGTTCCCAAGGAACTGGCTCTATAGCCCTCTTTTGCATTAGGGTATGTATCTTCTCTAGCAGCACTGGTATGTGTTCTGGAGGATAAGCTGAAGGGTCAGGTGGATGGTCTGGGGAAGTTCTAGAGCATGACCCTTTTCTATTATCTGCAGGATCTAAGCATCTGATGTGACCTTCCTCCACTGGTCCAGATGGAGGGAGAGGCGACCCCCTACTACCTCCGCTGAGAGTACTGGAGGGTGGGGGTCTAGTAAGGTGTCATACAGCTGCTGATCTTGCAGCTGCACTTCCACCTCTAGAGGCTTTTGAATGAGCACCTGGTGTGGGTCCTGGGGCTGGCAGAGCTAATCGTCCTCTGCTTTTGCCTTGATGTCTGGCTCCTGACCAGTGTCTATTACTGGCCGGGCAAAAGAGCACCCTCTGCCTACTTCTGGGTCATGTATGGTAGAGGGAGTGTACTGATTTTACAGTCCTGCTCAAGGCTTCAATGTTCGACAGGATATCCTGAATGCCTGTGTCAAAGAGTCTGCATCCTCTGCATGGGGCATTTAAGATGTATTGCTGCACATCATTAGCAAATCCAGCCACCCTCGGCCAAGTGTGTCTCCTTAAATACCAGAGGCTGCTGCTCTAGCCGAAGCATCTGAAGTGTCATACATGGATCTCAACAGATACTTACCCACATCTGCCCCTGCCTGAAGAACCTGCATCATGGAGATGAAAGAGGAGTCTAGAAGGGGGATCTTGGAGTACATACAACAGAGTCCTCACTCCCTGTGGAAATAGTGGAGCTTGATTTCTCATAAGGCCTTGTTTGGGAGTACCCTCTGGGAGGGCTTGGGCTGCAACTTTGGCCTTCCTCCAGAGGGCATTTTGGTATTTTACCATATGGGCTGGTAGTTTACAATTCTGAGGCCCAAGGTGGCAGAAGCAAAGGTTCTCTTCCCCAGGATATCTAACCTCCTGGATTCCCTGTCAGGAGGGAGAGAGCTGAAGTGTTTTGGTGCTTTAGACCCATCATGGGCTGCATTTATTACAACAGAATCAGCCTTAGGTTGGCTTGTGAAAAAAGGCCTACCAGAGGGAGCCTGGTACAACTTGTCTGCCTTCCTTACAATGGCTGGGATCATATTAGGCCTATGCCAGGCAGCCAGGGTGGCATCCTCCAGGGCAGGCAATAGAGAAGGAATCATGATAGAAGGGGAATCAGGCAGATCTAAAAATTCCACCAAATTCCACTTGGTAATGTCTTTCTCCTCTGACTCAAACCCCACAGCATACTGGAGTTACTGCATCATGGAGATGAAAGAGGAGTCTACAAGGGGGGGATCTCGGAGTATATACAACACAGTCATCATTCCCTGTGGAAATAGTGGGGCTTGAGTTCTCATAAGCACTTTTCCTTCCTCCTCCTCTTCTTCGTAGCATAAGGTCAAGGTTATATTCCTGATCCTCGTTGATAATTCTGTGGGCCTCAAAGAAGGAACGGAAGAGGCTGTCGACACTCGAGAAGGCATACGGCGCATCATCTGCCGAGGTGTCAGCAGTGGGGCTTGTCTGGGGTGCCCTGCTGATGTCACTCCCATAGGAGGAGGAGGAGATGGCAGGCGCTGTAAAAGGTCTACAAAGGACAAAAGCACAGCCTGCTCGTCGGTGTGGACCTGTGCTACAGGCGTGCTCTGAGCTGTCGATGGGGAAGATGCTGTCATCAACTTTGGCGGTCCTTCGCCGGCCGTGATAGGTCTGGCATAACTCACAGCCTGGCCCAACAGGGAGGTGGGTCAGAGGTCCTGGTGGACATTGGCATTTTCGCCAATGTGGTTGACGACACAGTAGAGGTTGCACCAAACTGCAGGGGCAACTGAAAACATACCAGAGAGGATTTCTCTTTACTCCTTTCCCTCTCCCAGTGTTTGCGCTTGTGTTGCCTGATACTTTCATCCTCGGACTTCGATGATCTGGAGCTTGAGCAGCGGGCTGGTGAAGAGGTGCAGCTCTTTTCCTGGAGCTCTTTCTTCAGCCTGGCCACCTGCTGTTTTAAGAGGTGGGTTTGCAGGGTATTCTTTCTGCATTGCCAGGCAGCAGTACTGAATTTAAGGCAGAGTTCGCAGGCCTTAATGTTGTGGGCTGCGCTGAGTCAGCACCGGCAGATGTTGTGTAGGTCAGCTGAATAAATCTTTTCACCACACTTGCAGTGTCTAAAGAGCTTAGTGGGTTCTTCTGACAACATACACATCGACGACTACCACTTTTTTATAAAGTAATCTCTAACTAGGGAGAGAACATTAAAAAAAAAAAAAGAGGTCAACTTGCAGTCAGATGAAGCAGCATCATTTCGGTGGAGGGTCCAGTGAGTATGGTCGATGGCGGGAAAAGAACTGAGGAGGGAAGGGTTTGCCCACGTTTATATGGGAAGTGTAAGTAGGATGTCGTCGTGGGTGGCCCCTAATGCACTGCTTGCAAAAAAGCTTCCTGTTATGGTGTGGGTATAAAACAGACACTTCAGGCAGGAGTACAATGCATTAAAAAAACGGACAAGTGCATTTTTAATGTTTATTTTCTTTAAATCTCAAAATAAAAAAAATAAAAAAATAGACTTATGTACAGAAACCAAAAATAGGTGTTAGTTTAACACACCTGGTAGCCCGGAATTAGCTTACTCGAGCTATTCCACTTCTTCACTCACTAACTTCATTTCCAACTAAAAATGATATGAAAACACACATACCTCCTCTCTGTCTCTCTGTGGCCAGATAAATACTGGCTCACCTCTCTCTCCTGCACCCCTGGTGATGGGTTTATATACCCTCCTACTGATGACATCAGCAGTCATGTGATTGAATACTTATTTATTTGCTATTGTTAACCAGGTAAGCAGACTAGACAACCAAGTGCCTATTTTTAGGTGCAACCCGAGAGGATTACAATTGACAAAACTGTATTTGAATAATCTTTCAATAGATAAACTACATCTCCAATAGTACTTTCTACTAAAAAGACATGTTCTTAGCTTCAAATACAATGCATTATTTCATAAGTAGTAGGCTGTTAAAACACATTTAAACCTCTTTTCACCACAAGGCTGCTCAATAAGGGGTGAGGCCCCTCCTACCCTGATGACATCATATGGCACACTCTCTAAATAAACAGTCAGTTTGGGGCTGCCGGCCCTATATAGCAGTACCCATGAACATTCCAGGTAAAACAATTTATTTGTATTTATGAACTGATGTTTATAATGGCTTTATTTCTAGGGGAAATTCTGGGTTGGCTAGGGGAATGGGAGTACAAGTATGAGGGCGCGATCCTCTTTTCCCATTTCCTTCCAACTCAGAAGTCCAAAAATAACTTCTAAAATTGTATTCCTTTCTTTTTATATCATACTTTCACATAACTGTCTGTACACACTTTCTTTTCCTTCGGTCTACCCAGTCTATACACTCTAGCCTTATTTCTGGCTATCCTTTATAGTAGGGCTAACCATTTATTTCATAAATTCCCTTTCTTCTATTCCTGATGGCTGTGATATCAGCCGTCCGGTTCAATTTCATTACAGCCTTATTTTTGCTTTTGCCATTTTTTTCTTTATAGCCCACAACAGTAATACTTATTTTCACTGGGCTAATAATTGCAGACACTATGGGGCTTAATAAATCCTATGCCCGTAGTGTCCGCTATAGTTCTCGCCACTTGCTGCGGCATTCTTGTGAACGGAGCACCATCCTGCTCCGCAACAAGCGTGTATTTAATTCTAAGCTGCATCTTGCAGCATATGCAGTACTTCAGTGCACCATTCTGCTCCGAACATATTCACGGAATGCATCCTGCTCCGAAAGGGGATCAGATTCTTGTCTACCTTTTAATTCTTAAGCCGCATTTTACGGTATTCTTTAAAATATAAACTCCCACACTGCAGGAGCAGTGTGTTCCTCTTGTGCTCTCCAGAGCTTTTTATTTCTTTTTAGGGGCCTATCCTTTTTATAGCACCCCCTATCCTGGACACTTCTTTAACTTATTTTACATCAGCGCGACTTGTACTTACATTCTTATCTCCTGCATGGGAGTTGAATATTAAAGGCACAGCTCGCACCAACACGAGAAGAGAAAAGGGACAGAAAAAGGGACAGTACAGTAAAAGTGCAGAGAACGCTTTCAGGTTGGCCATCCTGACAGAGAATTTGAACAGGACAGGAGAAGAAGAGTATAGGAAAGAGTGAAAAGAAAAAGAAAGAACAAATATGTTATAATGAGGTGGGGGGTTTCAAATGTTGGTGTATTTCATATGTTTACATTAACAGGGGCTACACACCCTGTTACACTTGTGTGTGGTACTAGTGCCTGGTGGCTATAGTTTCAGAGGTGTGGCCTGAAGAAAGTGATATCCTTGAAGAAGATAATGTGATTTCAGAACGGTTTCTTTGTCTGTATGATCGTTATGAAAACTCAATGAAATATAAGTTTAATAAAAGAAATATATTTATTGTTATATTTGCTGGAGAAAAGTGATACATGTGTGAATGGAAATGTTACAGTTATGTATTAGGTAAGCAAATGGCTTTTTTGACTCAGTTGTATAGCTTTTATATAAGTTTATGTATTTATCTTTTTTAGATTTTACTGAACTTCAGTTTGTGTCTGAACTGAATCAATAAACTAAGAAAACTAAACATTTTTTTTGCTTAAAATAGAAAAAGGAACATCTTCAGTTAAATGCAGTTAAAGAGTAAAATGTATTTGTGGTTCTTTCCCTTCTGGCAGGAACAGCTTTTAAAATCATCAAAAAACACTTAAGATATGATTTAAAACTAAGCGATTTTAAAAGTTGTAACAATTTTTAGTCAAAAATAAGTGGTTCACTTTAGGCGAGACCCATGTTGCAGACTTCTCTGGTTCCTGGGAACCGGAGAAACTGCAAATATACACAAAAATAAATGACATCCTACCTAATGCACAGTATCAGTAAACTAACTAAACTTATAAATAACGTTTTGAAGACCAGAAGGCTGGAGCTTTAGCATTTGAAGACCAGGAGACTGGAACTGTACTTCAGGAATGCAACTCTCTTCCGGCGGAGAAACAAATCTGATGTTAGAACACTAGGGGAAGCGTGACCACAGTGCACAGTTTGAACCTGTATTCTACGTTCTATAATTAGCATAAAAGTTCCATCTCTGGGGCATCACACTCTGGCTGGAGGATGATGCTTCTTGTAAAGTATCACTGATGGATTCCCGGGATTTGAATTTCAATCTCAGACGATATATTCGTCACTGTTTGCCAAGACTAAGCCTAATATCCATGTTTATCACAAGCATAAACGGGGATACGAGGCTTGATCTTGAGAAAAACAGCAGTAAATATGACATCTGAGAACTGCAAATTCTCCACACAGAGGGCACTGTTCTCCATACACAGGGCACTAGAGCATCATTATCTCACGGGATTAATGTGCTCACCAGATACAGTCACATGGGTGGGCAGAGGCATGGTTTGAAATGTCTGCCATCATAATGCGTACTGCAGCTGATTGTGAGGGCTCCATTTTCAAATACGGTACATGGGTTTGGATTCCTGTCTACACAGGACGTAATTTGTAAAACTCCCAGTCTCTTCAATGCAGGCTTTGTAAGGTGAGCCTGAAGTTTGACTTTAAGAGTCAGACACGTTCATCATTTATGGTATGTTGTCTCCATTCCTCTCTCCTTTGTTCTTCATTGCCAAATTTACTTGCATGGAAATCAGATTACTGTCCCCCTAGAGTTCACTCCGCCTGCTGCTAAATCCATTACTAACACAAGCCATTTTTCTGAGCCACATTTTTTGGTAATTCTGTGCAGTATATTTTAAAATTCTGCACATTATATTCTAAAATTCTGCAACATTTTTTTATATATATTTACAGCTTAATGTTTACACCAGCTATTTTGTTTTTAAGTCAGATACTGACACAACAAAATGGATGCTGTGAAAACAGTATGGGAGAATATGTAAAACATGGGAACTTTCAGATCTCCTCGCTACATCTGCATTACTGTACTTTCCAAGCTGTATCTCACTTCTGTGTCACCTTCTCAATGTTTCAGCAACCTAAATTGTATTTATTTAAAGTTGTTAACCGGGAGAAGTACACTGAGCTGGAGCTTGTTTCCAGGTGTGACCCGAGGGGAGGGGAGTAGGGAGGTTACATTCGAAAACAATTCAGATTTTAAATACAAATTGCAAGTTGCATCAAAAATCAGATCGACAGGATTATAATACAGTTGAACTTTAAAACATTATATGTACAACTTATCTTACATGAATTCTGCAATATTCTGTACCAGTGAATAAATATGGATTTTTTGTCCATTTTCTGCGCCGCACCGGAAAACAGAAAATTGGCCAGTGTTTACTTAAGTCCTAATCCTCAGTGTGTGATATCACAGCTCATACAGCAGCTGTGGAAAGGATTATGATGTTACAAACAGAGGATTGTGACTTCAGCAAAGAATATCAGAAGCAGACCAACTGGAGAGAACAAGGCTCCAGTTTCCATGCAAATTAATCTCATAATGAAGAATAAAAGAAACAGAAATACTATAAATCTAAAAAATATCAGCTGAGCTGTGTCTCACTAGTAGATTTTCAAAGTCTTTTCACTTTACTTTTAACCCCTTGGGCCAGATATTCAAAAAAGTGTGCATGTAGGGCACAAAGGTTTCCGTTTCAGTTGTCCCTGACCCACAGGCTGTTATATTTAGTCAGACAGCAGACCGGTGCTGTCTGACTGGATACTGGTCATGTTGGCCAACATGGACCTGGGCTGTATCCAGCCCACAGGGACATATGCCCCAGGACAAGATCACACCAGGGGTAACAGCACGATATTCAGCTGCACCATGCAAATGAGCCCACTGGGCATGCAAGGTGCAAAGGGGTCATCTGCATATCCATTATGGGCTCATTTGTATGGTAAGCAGCAGCCCTTTTGCACCCATCCTGGGGGCACCTGCCACCTCATCCCTGATGGCTAGTGGCACTGCCGCCCCTGATCATCTGTCCCATATGTGTGAAGTCTTTTCCCTGGTGTCTTGTGGCGGCACCCCCCCCACACCCTCCAATCACCTATCCCATAGATGTTCATAGTTCCTGTGGTGTCTAATGGCAACCCTCACCTCCGATCACCCGTTCCGCATATGTCAATTTCCATGGTGTCTAGTGGCACCTCCCACCCCAGATCACCCGTCCCGTAGATGTTCATTATTTTCTTGGTGTCTAGTGGCACCCTCACCCCCAAATCACCCGTCCCACACATGTCATTCATTTCCATGGTATCTAGTGGCATCCCCACCCCCCGATCACCTGTCCCATATATGTCATTAATTCCCTGGTGTCTAGTGACACCCTCCCACCCCCCGATCACCCATCTCGGAGATGTTCATCATTTCACGCGTGTCTACTGGCACCTCCCACCCCCAATCACCCATCCCATATGTGTAATTCATTACCCTGGTGCTAGTGGCACCCCACCCCCATCCCAATCACCCATCCGTATACAGTATGTTAAGTTTTCCTGGTGTCTAGTGGCACCCCCACCCCCAATCAGCCTATATGTCATTCATTTCTTGGTGTGCAATGGCACCCACCACCTGCTGCCACCAGTTCCATGTACCCAATACTATTCCTGGCATCCAGTGGTACCCCCCCCACCACTGGCAGTCCAGCGTCCCCCAACCTGCCCTGCCAGCACCCTGAACATCGCCCATTCCCCCCTTACCAGCGTATTTGGAGCCGTGTGTAGCATCTCAATACAGCGAATGGCACACCCTCCTCCACCTCCCCAGCTGGTGGCCATATGAGCTGTAGTGTGTGTGTACTGATTGGGGGGGGTGCCACTAGACAACAGCAAATACTTAACATATACAGGATAAGTGATGGGGGGGGTTGGGGTGCCACTGGACACCAAGAACATGATTGACATACACAGGTCAGGTGATCAGGGGGTGCCATTAGACACCAGGGAGCTATCTGACAGTCACGGGACAGGTGACCAGAGGCAGGTGGCTGCAGTAAAGCCATCCCACCATCAGTGGGGTGTGGGTGCAGGCTTAGTGACATGTTAAGTTGAGATTTTCGGAAGTGGTAAATAGCGCCACTTTGGGTGCCATTTACTGCCGATGCACATCTTTGAAATTGCTGCTGCGCTAGTATGCAGAAAAGGATCCTTCATTTGCATGGCCGGAGCATTATGATAGCGCCTGGGCACTAATGGGTTTAGCCTGCACTGAAGGGACCTCCGAATATAGACCACACCCCAAAAATGGGCGCAAACCTAGACAGCACGGGCAAAATCCCATTGGCACCTGTGCTAACTTATGAATATCTGGCCCCTGATGTCCCATGTTTGTTTTTGGAAATTCTTCATCTCTGCCTTGAATAGGTACACAGAACACTCGGTACAGTACAGGACTCACAGTTTTATCTTTACTGTCCCATACAGTTGATAGCTAACATTTTTATTGGCACATCTTCTTAGTTACAATACTTATGTGCGTTTTTTTCCCCTTCAGTTTTCACATGACCTTTACAGTTAGGAAACATTACCCAGTTCATCAGGTCTTGTTTAAACTCTTTTTACATAATAATAAAACACAAATGGAAAAGATTCTGAGATGATGGAGAGCAGGCTGGGGGGGCGGGAGAGGAGTCAGGAGTCCTAGAAGACCCTCTTTTCTCAGAAAGGATGACTCCTGACCTCACTGTGCAACTGCTACCTGGATGACCACAGGTTGTTGTGAAGCAGAGCAGTTTGTCGAGGGTTGGATGCCAACTGGTTCTGTTCATCAAAATGCTTTGAATGCAGCAAGAGTGGGAGGAAAATTACTTACTCAAGGTAATTCTTGATCTTCCAGAATATCTTCACCATTCATCACTGGTGGGTCTTAGTCTAGAGGCACTAGGACTCTGAGGGAGCATATGCATTTAAGAATTTTTGGAGTGTAGGAGCCGATGTCAGGGATGGCGCCGCCCATGAGGCAGACATATGATGTGGTGCTTGTGGACTGTCCAGTAACCAATGTCAGCTTCCTCTCCTCTCCTCCTCAGTTCTGTCTGCCTAAGAGGGGTAGGATAAGAAGATAGAAAGGGTGGGGCAAGGAAGCCCAAGGAATAGGGAAAATGACATGGAATATAAAATCAATAAAGTAATAAAAAACAACCAGAGAAGACAAAAAGAGAATTCCGGGCAGAGGGACTTTAAAAGTGGCCAAGGATGACCAGGACAACTGGGCAGGTTAGTGGGAGAGAGGGAGAGAGAGAGAGAGAGAGAGACACAGAGAGAGAACAGAGACAGAGAGAGAGAGAGAGAGCCCTGTGTTTTTGGTCAGAAAAAGGAGGTGTTTCAGAACAGCTGGCTTGTTGTCAGTCCAAACTGAGCTATGTCTGACACCTTCTGAGACAGCAAGCCAGAAGGGAGCCGATTCTGAAATTGAAGGACCCGCCTAAGATGATTTGCAAGAAAAGGAGTACTTCTTTGCGGCAAGCAACATGAGAAGAGCCTGTGAGTCTTGGGGAAATAACACAGCCAACCTTAGCTGTCCATCTGAGGAATAAGGACAAGGTAGGCTAAGGTTTAAGAGTCTCATATGACCAAGACGTTACGTGGGAGAAGGCAAGCCTTCAATTTTGAAGGTCCGACGGCTAAACTATGGCTTAGGCAGCTAAGACAAGCTCAGTTTCTAAGAAATTAGAAACCAAGTAGAGAAGCTCATAAAGAACAAGACTGAGAACAGAGACCCTCACAAGGACTAAGGCAGCAAGAGGGATTCCAAGGTAAAACCCTTCTCTTAATCCTGAGTGTGTGGCAGAGTCCCCCCAAAAACAAAAGTATTAAGGGAAGGAATGGTACAGCAAACCCTAAATTAAAGGCAGTGGACTGCACAGGGAGGCTGAACTGGAGGGAAGTGGACTACTGTTTGAAAAATTAGTTGGCCTACAGAGTACCAAGTTCTTGTGGCAAGCTCTGTCCCTTGAGGGATCAGAAGAGACAAACCAACAGCAAAAACATAGACTCTCCCACACTAAGGATGGGGGGAGGGGTTGTTGGGGGAGAGGCTACTAGAGCTTGTTCATAAGGGTGTCTCTTTGCTGTGTCTCTCGGAAAAGCAACTTTTTTTTTTAAAAGAGGAAAACAAGGACCAGAAAGAGGTCCACTAAAAATATGTATAAGCCCTTTATTTATTTATTTATTTGTATGGAATTTTCATATTTTCCAAGAATCAGTCTTCACCATTCATCACTGGTGGATCAGAGTACCAAGCCAACACCGGATGGTGGTGCTGGCAAACCCTGAGGAAATGGTTGTTCCCGCAGCCTCCTGTGGGCGAGATACAGAGAGGTGGTGGCCCTTCACAGGCCTGGCAAGGCCCGAGACTGGTCAGGGGCAAGTGGATGCTCCCATGGTCTGGGAGCAGGAAGGTGTCCTGCAAGCTCATGCCTGGCCCTATGGGTGATAACTGGGATAGACGAAGCCACGCCGTCCACTTAATGCAGACTGCAATTCCTACCCATCTGGAGACTACCTCGCTGGCATCATAGCTGGTGTCTTGCCAGCTCCAGACCCTGGGCAGAAAGGCTTGTCTGGTTGCTTCACAATCCAGCAAGAATGCCAGAAGCTGTCCCAGTGTTGCCCAAAGGTGCCTGCCATATGACACCTGGTGTGCAGCAATGCACAACATCGTATGTGCCGACAAGAATACTCTACGACTCCAACGGTCAAACTCTGCTGAGTCTGACTCTGGGGGACAGCTGCACTCTGGGTGGCGATGCCCAGAAGGAGTATCCAGGAGATGAACCCCAGAAGTGGGGAGAGGCAGGGCTCCTGGAGACCCCAGGGGTGCGCAGTACCTGTGCTGAGCCTCCATCGGGGTTGGAACGGGGGCAGAGGGATGGAGCCAGATGTTCTGCAACAACTTCATGAATGGCTGGGGCCACAGAGGTATGACTACTGAGGCAGAACTCTACTCCACAAGGAAGGACAGCGTCAAACTTGCAAGACTGCTTCCTGAAAAATGGGACAAGTGCAGCTCCTCCATCATCCCAGAAAGGAAGCTCAAATAACTGGTGTAGTCAGCACTGGAGGAGAGATGGACTGAAGTATCCTCTTCCTCAGAGGAGGAAGACAAGGAAGAAGATGAGCTGGACTCAGGGGGCAGTGGTGCTGGGATTTCAGGCTGAAAGATGACCTGGTCTGGTGTCCTCAAGTAACTTGGGAAAGCACTCATCAATGCCCTGAACTGCTCCCAGGTCAGGGGCCCTGAAGGACCAAAAATACCCGGGAGAGGGGGTGAAACAGGCGGAGGAGGGTTGTGCTGGACCAGGCCAGGTCCTCTGCCAGGGCTGTAAGAGCATACAGACGACCTTGCCCAAGGGGAGGGGCTGTGCAACTCACTCATCTGAGAATGCCCAACCATGTAAGGACAACTGGGGTGATGCCCTTGGGGGGAACCCCCTGGTTGGGATATCAGAGCAGTACAGGTCCCACAAGGCAGCCCTTTCCCCATCTACCACAGGCCCAGATGGTTCCAGAGGGGGCAGAAGACCCAAGTCGATGCTATGACTGCTGCCAGAGCCCCCAACCATTCTGGACATGGAGCACAGTGCCAACCGGGATCTCCCATCCCCCACCTCACCAGAGGGGGCTCTGCACCTTGGAGTAGGCCTAACAACAGCCGTAGGTTCTGAAACATTGAGTAATAGGGACTTGGCACTGTGAGCAGCATCAGCACCCCCATCAGCACCGGAATCTGAGTCGGCGCCCGAATCTAACCCAGTGCCAGAAGTGGCATCAGACCCTAACCTGGCATTGCGCATGGTACCGCCATCTCCACTGGTGTTGAAATTGGCACCGGAGGCATCCCTAGTGCTGCAAGCAGCACCACGGGTTGCGGGGGAGGCGGCACCATGGCTGGCACCAGGAAGAGGACTCCCAAACCTCACCGCCGAAGGCCTAGAGCTAGGCCCAGAAGGATCCCTACCATTGCCAGAAGTGGGAAGCCAATTGGGGTCATCCTGTTCATCACTCTCTAGGTCGAAGGACAAGATCAAGGAGATCTTAAACTGACAGACCCCAGGGGCCCTTCCTCCCCAGTACTTTGAACGGCAGCAGAAGGGGAGCCGGCCGCATGGACGGCACCACCCCACTCACCGGCACTGACCTTAGTGCCAGGAGATGAAACTGCACCAGACAGCTGTGCCAAGGACCTGCCAGTGCAAGCACAGTGTACAGCTGCAATGCCGCCACAGGGGGTGTCTGGACTCCTGAAGGGATACCAAACTGGGAGGGGGCGCGCAACTGGCCCCACGGAGGAAGACGGCTGTCCCACAGACCCCTCCCCCAGGCCTCCTATCTCAGCAAGACAAGGCTTAACAGAGGCCTGGTCTCCCTCAGTACATACAGTACCAAGGAGGGTCTCAGGGGAAGAGCTCAGTGACTTAACTCTGGAATCCTGGATGTGACGCTGGCCTCTAAAGGTGAAGGGGCGGTGGGCTGGGGCTGGGCTCACCCCCACCTCATCGCACAAAGCTTGAGAGTGCAGAGGTCCAAGCTGAAGCAGATATCGCAACAATACATGTCATGCTCCGATCCCAGGTAAGTCCAACACGGGCCATGGCGGTCCTGAACAGACATATTTCTCCCACAGGAGCACCAATACACTGGGGGACTCCATTCTTTTTCCTGTCTTTTTCTTAGGCCCCTGACTGGATATGACTGAGCTTTCAGCAAAAAAAATAACAAAACAAGCTAAAAAAAAAGGACCCAGTAGTGTACTAAAAGGACAGAAGAAGTGAAAAGCATTGATGGGGCATCAAACGGGAGTATGGCGTAGAGTAGCGGTGATGGACAGAACTGTTGCACACTTCAATGGCGGAACACTCCCACAGAGATCTTTCCTTTACGGTGGGAAAAAAAGAACTGAGGAGAGGGAGCCAGCATTGGTTACTGGCCAGTCCGTGAACAACACATCATTCGTCTACCTTGTGGGTGGCGCTGTCCTCAACGTTGATTCCTTCACTCCAAAAATTCTTAAAGATATACACTCCCACGGGGCCCTAGTGGCTCCGGCTTAAGATCCACCAGTGATGAATGGTGAAAATTGATTCTTGGAAGAGTCGGCAAATTAGCATTTCTCAATAGCTGTAACACACAAGATCCACCTCCTTTTTCTATACCAACGTCTCTTCCAATACTAAGCATCTCATTAAAATTGTGCTGTATTCCAAGGGATTCCCAGACGTAAAAACAGTACTTTTCGGAAAGAAGTACTGTTTTGTAGCATTTGTGCATGGGAAATATGTTTTTCTTAGTCTGTACCTACCTGGTTAAGCTGCTGTTGCAGTACATTGACCTTATCCAACAGCTGTCTCTGCTCCTGATGGAACTTTTTCAGCTTCTCTTTCAAATCTTCATTTTCGGTCTCCAGACCCTGTAAAAAATGTTAGGAACATGTAACTGTTTCATCCCACAACAGCTGTAGCTTTTCTTTTCAGTTGCATTTTTGGTCCCTATACTCCGCTCAGCTCTCAGGCAGGGAAGCACCCAGTCCCAATTCCACTCACCTATCCTCCATGGGACCCTCAGGGCATGCCCTGTAGTGGGGTCTACAAGGTAGGTGTCCTCTGCCCCTCAGAGGTACACAACACAGTTGGGAGAAGGGTTCACAGCAAGGGACCTGGGTGCACCCTGTCACAATTCAGATGCACTTATTCCATCTTATGTCCCCCGTTTACTCAAGGGACCCACATCTTCTCTTTCTACACTCGACTCCTCCACTGGGAAATTTGCTTTCTAACTGCAGGAACTTCTCACGTACAGTTTCCCCTCTGTGCATCAATCTCCACAGAAACAGATGCCCCGAGACAGACCCTGTTCATATAAAAGATCTCTAGAGTTTGGTATTGTCTGAAAAACTCTGTAGCCACCTTCCACCATGGCAGCTGTCAGATCTGTTTATCTGCCTGGAAAGAATGGTCACCCCAAGTTCAGCTCTAGAACAACTGGGCCTCCAGTTGTTTGTTTGATTTATTTAAACAGTTAATAGTGTTTAAGTGTAAAAGAACAGTTATGTAAGAACTTACCTTAACAGTAGATCTTCGAGGGCATCTCTGTCATCAGGTCACACCTATGTAACGTGCCCGTCAAGACACTAGGATTACACAGAAGCTTTTCTACAGCAGTTTAGCAAGGCCCACCCACGCTGACATCAGGCTCTGAAGTCACAGTTCTATGTAAGCATAGGTGGCCCTGCTCCCTTCTCCGCTCTTTCCTTAGTTAGAGGCAATAGGAGACAGAAGTCCCACCAGGGAACCGAGGAGAGAGAGGAGGTGCACAGCCAAACATAGAATTTGAAATATAGAAACATAGAATTTGATGGCCGATAAGGACCGCTTGGCCCACCCAGTCTGCCCATTTCCCTACCTGATGGATAAGCTGCAGATTCTAGTTAATCAACAGTTTACTTCCTCCTACCCCCCCCCACTAGAATTGCCCTATGTCTGTCCCATGCATTCTTGAATTCTCCCACTGTTCCTGACTCCACAACCTCCTCAGGAAGGCTGTTCCATGTATCCACAACCCTCTCTGTGAAAAAATACTTTCTAACATTACCTCCGAGCCGTCCCCCTCTATCTTCAAATTGTGCCCCCTTGTTCTTGCACATCTCTTTTTTTGAAAGAAACTACCCTCTTGTACTTTAATTCCCTTGAGATACTTTAAAGTTTCTATCATGTCCCCCCTCTCTGTCCTTTCCTCAAGGGTATACATATTAAGCTGCTTTAGTCTCTCCTCGTATGTCTTCTGGTGCAGACTCTGCACCATTTTGGTTGCCCTCCTCTGAACAGCCTCCACTCTGTCTATGTCTTTGTGGAGATGGGGTCTCCAGAAGTGCACAGAGTGCTCTAGATAGGATTTCACCAACTGTCTGTACAGAGGGATAACAACTTCCTGCTTTCTACTGTTGATGCCTTTCCCTAAGCATCCCAATATCCCCCAGCCCTCCTCACTGCCTTCCCACATTGCTTGCCCACCTTTAGGTCATCTGATAATTACTCCTAGGTCTTTTTAGATTTTTGTTATCATCTCACCCCCCACTGTGTACTCTTTCCCTGGGTTTTTGTTTCCCAGATGCATTACCTTGCACTTCTTTGCACTGAATCTGAGCTGCCATATATTTGACCATTCCTCCAACCTTGCCAAGTCCCTTTTCATCCTTTTCACCCTATCTTGTGTATCAACCCTGCTGCAGATCTTTGTGTCATCTGCAAAGAGACATACTTTTCCTTCCAGGTGCTCTGCAATGTCACCTATAAACATACTCTGAACTGTCCCTGATTTTGCCTCAGAAATTTCTTCTGTCCCTCCTAAATTTGGCATTTCTACCACTGAAAACTAGGGATTTGAATCACAAAATAATGCCAGCCATTGGTGTTACAGTCTAGTTCTCATTAAGAAAATGATATTCATACTAAAAAGCACGTTTTACACAGCTTCTGGAACTATTACTACTGTTTTTTCACGTGTCCCTGATTTTGGTCATTTGTCCCTGAATATTTTAAGCCTTGTCCCTGATTTGTGATGAGGGAGATTGATAGGTATGTGCCCAGCTAGCAAAAAAGGCTGGAGCAACAGGACAGCTGAGCTGGGGGGCTGGGGGGATGGAGGGAGGGATTGGCACGACCTCATGACAGAGATTCCCATTAAAATCTACTGTTACGGTAAGTTTGTACGTAACTGTTCCATCTTCTTTGGGGATATCCCTGTCATCAGATCACACCTATGGAATGAGTCCCAAGGACTGCCAAGCTCAAGACAGCCTGAGTGGCATGAGGCAGAGACCTAAGAAAGAAGCCCCGGAAGCGCAGCTAGGCCAAAGCCTGCCCTTCTTCTGGAGGCAATATCCAGACTGTAGTGCTTGGTGAATGTGTGGACAGTAGTCCAAGTGGCCACAGCACAAATTTCTGTAGCCGACACATTCCTGAAACAGCAACAGGCAACAGAAGTAGCCATGCATCTGGTTAAATGGTTATGAACCACACCAGGAAGTTCCTTACCGTACTTCCTATAACAAAAAGTAAAATAGTTGGCCAACCATTTGGAGAAGCACTGTTTAGATACTGGAATACCCTCTTTGCCAGGGGTGAAAGAACCAAACACATGAGAGGACTTTCTGCAGTCCTTAGTACGGTGAAAATAATATGTGAGTATTCTATGCACATTCAAAGTATGGAGCAATGCTTCCCCTGGATTGGCATACTCTGGAAGACAGACAGGTGGATAGACTGACAGAGTAAACTCAGACACCACCTTGGGAAGAAATTTAGGATTAGTATGCAAAGAGCTGGCTGAGACTTTGTGAAAAATTACGCAAGGCTGCTCACACACAAGAGCCTGTAGCTCTGAAATTCTTTGAGTAGAAGGAACAGCAACTAAAAATAATGCTTTCCCTGACAGAAAGCGTAGCTCGCAAGACACGGCTTGCTCAAAAGGAGGCAGGGTCAGCTTCTTGAGCACGGAACTGAGGTCACAAGTCAGGACCGGATTTCAGAGAGGAGGTTTCAAGCAGAGAACAGGCCACATCTAATTGGGCGTACGGCCGGTGCACCTTAATAAAGGAATATTGGGAGTCCTGCATTCAATAAGGACAGGCGATACTCTAGGACTTGGTTGACCAGAGAAGTAAACAGTCCAGGTGATGGGAAGTGGCCCATACAGCAAAGGGCTTCCACTTCAACAAATAAGTGGCTCCGGTGGAAGGTTTCCTGGCAGCCACCTGGACATCAGCCACATTCTAGGAGACCCCAAATCAAGAAATTTCTATGTTTTCAGGAGCCAGGCATGCAGGTGGAGGGACCTGAAGTCCAGATGGATGACAATCCCCTATGTCTGTGTCAACAGGTCCCTGCAGAGGGGCAAGGGAAAGTACAGTTACATAGGAACTTACCAGAACAGTAGATCTTCGAGAGAGGTTACTTCAGTAAGTCATTATATATAGGACTGGCACCACCTGGTGTAGGGCCGCACGGCAGACTTTTCTAGCAATCCCTGATGGGGGACTGCCCACTCGATGTCATGTGACCGTCAGTGTGGCCGTATATAGTGGGCGGTCCCCACGCCCGCCCTCCAGTTCTCCAGCTGGAGCCAGGAAGAGGCCTGACAGCAGGAGCAAATAGGATTTGGACTCCCTGTGTAAGAAATAAAATGAGGGGAAGGACAGAGGGAAAAATATGACCTACTGAAGGAATCTCTCTCGAAGATCTACTATTACAGTAAGTTCCTACGTAACTGTACTATCTTACTTCGAGAGGGTTCCTTCAGTAGGTCATCACATATAGCACCGAGTCCCACGCAGTCTCTCCAAAAACAGACCGAGAGAAACAAGGGAGGAGGAGAAAATAACTCCAACAGAAACTGGGAACAAGAATGGACCCAGCCTATGACAGAAGCCCCTGCAAGACAGCTAGATAGAAGCCCGCCCTCCACCTACAAGCAATGTCCAGACTGTAATGCTTGGTAAAGGTGTGGACAGAACTCCAAGTGGCTGCAGCACAGATATCAGCCACAGAGACATTGCCCTAGTAGAATGACCTCTAATGGGACCCAGCAGAGGTTTTTCGTACTTTTAGTAACAATACCAAATACAGTTGCCTAACCATCTGGAAAGGCACTGCTTGGCTCACTTTGCCCTTTGACCTGTGGGCAAAGGAAACAAAAACTGATGCAGCTCACGGAAATCCTTAGTTCGGTGGTGTAGCACTGAAGGATCAATGGATGTCAATGGTGTCACAGGAAGTGCCTCACACCTCTGTTCGAAGGGGACGGAAAGTAAACTGGAAGCTCTACTGATTGGTTCAGTGTGGCTTCTGACACCACCTTGGGTAGAAACTTACGATTTGTCCTGAGGACCACCCGGTCCTTGTGGAAAATAAGATAAGACTCTTTACAAACCAGAGTGTGAAGCTCAAAATCCTTGAGCTGAGCGTAATGGCAACTAGAAATAACGTCTTCCATGAAAGGAAGAGCAAATCACAGCTCATCGCTGGTTCAAATTGGGGGGGGAGGTGAGCTTCTCCTATACAAAGTTCAAATCCCAAGGTGGGGTTGGGCTGCGGATGGGGGATTTCAGATGGAGGATCCCTTTCAGAAAGGTTTCTGAGACCTTCAACTGAGCCACGGGTTTACCATCCACCAGCTTGTGGTACGCCAAAATTGCTGAAAGGTGGACCTTCAAGGAAGAATATGACAGACCTGAGTCTGACAGATGAAGGAGGTATTCCATGACTTGTGGGGCAGAAAAGGAAAGGGGTTCCACTTCCTGGAAGTCACCCAGATGGAAAAACGTTTCCACTTCATGGCATAAGTGGAACGAATAGAGGGTTTTCTAGCCTCTAAAAGAACCTGAGCTACTCGAGAGGAGACCCCGAAGTGAGAGATCGCTATGTCTGCAGAAGCCATGTGTGAAGATGCAGAGTCCTGAGCCCCGGATGGAAAAGGCGACCTTGATCCTGAGTCAAAAGGTCGTGAGTCACTGGAAGTGGAACCGGTGATTCCCTCATTAGCTGCTGTAGAAGCGGAAACCAAATTAGTCTCGGCCAGAGAGGGGTGATGAGGATCATCCTCGCCTTCTCTGCCTAAACTTGAGAAGGACCCTCTGGAGAATGGGAAAAGGAGGGAATGCATACAAAAATGTTCCTGTCCAGGAGAGAGACAGCACATAATGCCAGAAAGTACCATGCCCTGGAACGAGCAAGCAAAAACTGGGAAGTTTTGCATTGTACTGGGAGGCAAAAAGGTCGATTTCCGGATGCCCCTATCTTAGGAAGAGAGATTCTGCCACTTCCTGATTTAATTCCCATTCGTGAGTTAAGGTCCGAGACCTGCTGAGACTGCCTGCCAGGACATTCTGAATGCCTGGAACATGGACAGTGACTAGGGAAAGATCATGCTGGACCGCTCAGTTTCTCACCCACATCTCCTCCCTGCACAGGGAGTACGAGCGAGTTCCTCCTTGTTTGTCGAGATACCGAACTACTGACACATTGTCCATTTGGATCAGCAGTGATCCCTTGGGAAGTAGGGTCTGGAAGGCGTACAAGACAGGAAAATTACGTACCTACCGTAATTCTTGATCTTCTCTTGTATCTTCACCATTTATTACTTCCTGGGTGTAAGCCGGAGGCGCGCACCCGCCACGGGAGCTTTTTTTTTTTTTTTTTTAAAGTCTAGCGAACGGCACCTCGAGAGTGACGCCATGCGCGAGGGGGCAGTTAGTAGCGATCACTCTCCTCCAACTCAGTTCTGTGAGCCGGAGAGGCAAAGAGAAAGCAGAGAATATAGATAGCGAGGCAAGATAGCCAAGGGATAGCAAAGCAAGGAAGAATGAACTGAAAAAGAAATAAGCCGATGGAGGAAGGACAGAGGAGATAAGAGTATCCTAGCCTAGGGACTGCAGGGCCTCATTACTGGGCGACTCTGGGAGGAGAGATAAGAAAGGAAATGAGAAATAGAAGAAGAAGAAAGAGAGAGAGAGAGATGGGATGTTGAAGGGACCAGAATGCCCAATCGAGCATAGTTAGCTGACAGCTGAAGGCTCGACTAAAGGGGAAGCAAGAATCCCCGGAGATAGAGCTGAAGAGAAGGTTCACCGAACCCGCTAGACAGACCCAGGAGGGCATAGTCCTCATCTTCAACATGCCATTGTTCTTGATACCTACCGGCTCCTGGCTGCGAAGGCCTTCAACTGGAGGGAACCCGAGGAGGAGAATAAAACCCAGGCAGCATGAGAGCGCTGCTCAGGGGTTTAGAAATGGAAATGTAAGCTTTCAGGCGCTCTTAAGATAGAAATGGGACTCAGACTGACTGGCCAAGGCAGGCCAAGGCTTAGGTAGGCTGGGATCGATATGGTCAGCACTGCTCTTCTGCAAAAATTGTCCAGGAGGACACTTAAAAGGAAAAACCAATAAGCAACTAGCAAGAAGGATAGCCTACCTTCTCATTGCCTTCCTGTTTATTTTTCCTTTTTTTTTAGGTAAAATTTTTAGACTAGATGCATGACCCTATACCAAGATGCCTATAACAGTCGAAGAGAGTTCCTCAGCATTTAATATTTATTTATTATTTTATTTTTTTTGCAAAAGAAAAAGGATTAGACGTGCCTGCCTCTGCTCTGCAAGGCAAGAATAGGGGGGGATTTGATTTGGCAACTATCTGGAACACGGAATTGCAGGATCAAATCTGAATAGCCTGAGCCAGGCCAAAAACCCCAGAGGTATCGTACAGAAGAATGGCAAGAGATAGTTGTGCAGTCTGATCGCCAATGCAATCCACGAGATGGCCCATGAATCTTAGAGTAAGTAATTTTTCTGAAAATTAGAACCCTCCACCCCCCAAAGAAAGATTTTTTTTTTTTTGGAAAAATTAACAACTTTCCCTATATTTTAAGAAAAATTTTTGTTGTTTTTTTTTTTTTTTATATGCAGAGAGAGGAAGGAGACGGGAGGAGAAGCCACAGGAAGAGGCCACTGAGGGGATGGTGGGCGGGTGTAAGTAATGAATGGTGAAGATACAAGAGAAGATCAAGAATTACGGTAGGTACGTAATTTTCCTATCTTCCCTTGTCAATCTTCACCATTCATTACTTCCTGGGTGAGTACCAAGCTCCTCTTCCCACCATACCCTGAGGGAACAAGACCCCCAGCCTTCTGTTGGTGAGAAACAGGGGGAGAAGACCCTGGCTTATTCAGAAAGCCTAAGTGGGAGAAGAGCTAGGAGGTGCCTCCCGAGGACGAGGAGACGGATGGAGCCCTGTAAAAGTCTCCTAGCTCTGGATGAGAAAAGACGGGTCCCCCGGCAGCAGAGTGACATCACGCCGGCCAGGGTGACAACCTGGAAAGACGGCCATGCCGTCCGCTTGATGCAGATCGGCTGTCCCTCAAGCCTTGAAGCCACCACTGCGTCATAAGATGCCCTTGCTTGCGTCGCGTGCTCCAGTCACCTGAGGCACCGTTTGTCTGCGGCAGGATGCGCTGGGCACGACCAGATGCCGGTGTAGCGCGGGTGAGCCTGATGTGATGCAATACAAGCACCTCGCAGACGCAGAAGAAGAGAACACTTCTTCGCCCCCACCGGTCGAACTGAGAGAGTCCGAATCCGTGGGCGGTCGCGCCAGGCAACGGCGCCCCAGAAGGAGTATCCAGGTATACCAAACCGGAGGACGGGCTGGGAAGGAACCTAGAGACTAGAGGGGCACAATACCTACGCCAGTCCGCCGGGCTGGGGAAGAAGCGAGGAACTGCCAGGACCGGATAGACGCCTCCCTGGAAGGGGATAGGCCAGGAAGGTACCACCAGATGCTGGGCACTGAATTCACCAAGGAATTACGCTGGCCTCTGCTCGCAGTGTCTCCGAACGAGGGAAACTGAGATCCTCACCATCCTCGAGAGGAACGCTGATATTCTGTGAAATCAGCATCGGAGGACAGATGAGCAGGGGTTCCTCTCCTCAGAGGAGGGAGACGAGGATGATGGGAATTGAATGTCCAGAGGATTCTCGTATGTGGGGCGAGTCGAAAGACCCGCCATGCATGTATCTAACATATGAGGGGAAGGTCAGCCAGAATTTTCTGAACTGCTCCCCAGGATAACGGACCCAGGACCGGGACATGGCCCGGGAGCGGGGGTGGTGAAGGCAGAGAGATGGGAGAGGGGCACCTCCGAGGAGGCAACTGCTCTCTGCGAGGGCTCTGAAATCCAGGGAAAGGAGCCCTAGTAGGAGGGATTCCGGATATCAAACCAGGCCGCAGAACGGAACTCTGGGGAAGCGGAGCCTGGAAGAGCCCTGGGGGAGAAACTCCCCTGTGACGACGCCGGGACTGCATGGATCCAGAAGGGCAGTCCGCACACAAGGCGCCAGAGGACACCCTAGAACCCTGGGGGGAGGGGTGGGGCTCTGCACTACGGCTCCTGGCCACCCCCCCTGAGGTGGCCAAAGAAGACCGGGCAGCAGGCCACCTGCCCCTCAACCCCTCGGATTCTGAGAGGGCCCTCCTCCTCGACTGCAACGTCCCCCTGTCCCTAGAGGAGGCAACAACACCCCGGGGGGTAGCTGTCACCGGGCCTCCAGAGAGGGGAGCCTCCCCCTCCGTCACCCCCACGTCTGCCCCCCAGGACCCTCGGCCACCCCCTGCCGAGGAACCCTCAGGAGACGACGCAGGGGACAGAGGGGAGGCCCGCCGCGCCGCCTGGTACCCCTAGCCACCGAGGACCCAGATTCCGAAGAATGGGGTGCCAGGATGGGTCCACATCCCAGTCCAGCAGGCAGGACCTCGATGTTGGCCGCCACGGGCCGCAAACGCCCCGCACCAAGCGCCGACGCCGCTGCCCCCATGTCGTGCAGCAGGAAGGCCTAACCCCTGCCCCCAGCGGTTCGGCAGGCCCGGCAACGCCCGGGAGGGGAGGCCGACGGGCGCCGATATGGCGTCGGGAGGGGAAGCGGCACTGCTGTGGCGCCCGCCATGCCTATCGGCACCGCCGAACGCGCCGAGGCCAAAACGGCACCGCTGATCACCAGGCGCCGCGAACGGCGCTGATCCAGATACGCCGGAACGGGCGCTGCATCGATCACCAGCACCGCGAACGGGCGCTGATCCAAAACGGGCGCCGAGGCGACGCCGAGGGTCCACCCGAGCCAGGCCAACAGTCGAGGGCCTCGACACGGGGAGCCTGCACCTCCAAGAGTGACTGCCGAGATGTGTCGGCGCCGCTATCCCGGAGGGACCACGACGCCCCCGACACCGCAAAGGGCCTCCTCGGCAAGAGAAGACGAGGAGACCCTCCTCCACGGACCGTATAGGCCCGGAGGGGACCCGGGAAGCGCCAAGAGACCTTACCAAGGTCCCTTGAGCGACGTCAGTCTCCGGCGTCGGCGGGTCTTGCTGAGCTGAACGCTGCTGGACTTCTAGGACATGGCGTCCATGGAAAACAGGCGCCGACGATCCATGTCATGGTTGGGACCCAGGCAACGAAGGCAAATGTCGTGGCCGGTCCGAGACGGAGAAATGCCGCCGCAGGAACACCGACGATAGGGGCACGGCCCGTCTTAGAAGAACGTCTCGCTCCAGAACCGGACATAACGCGAAATAAACAAGGTTAAACACAGTCGGAAATACACCCGGCGTCGTACAAAAGAAAAGGAACAGTCTTACCGTAGGCGTCGAGTGTAGAAAAAAAGGAGTCGGCCTAAGACGCAGTTAAACTGAAGCTACCGCGAACAGGTGCTGCCTCGACGGCGGGAGAAACAGAACTGAGTTGGAGGAGGAGTCGGTCGCTACTAACGGCCGCCCCTCGCGCATGACGTCACTCTCGAGGGCGGTGCCGTTAGCTAGACTTTTAAAAAAAAGCTCCCGTGGCGGGTGCGCGCCTCCGGCTTACACCCAGGAAGTAATGAATGGTGAAGATTGACAAGGGAAGATAGCCCTCATCTCCAGAACACTGATGGGTAATGATGCTTCCCAGCTGGACCACAGTCCTTGAGCTTGGTGCTCCCCTAGATGTGCTCCCCATCCCATATCTGATGCATTTGTAGTTAGGGATGCCAAGGGAGCTGGGCTCCTGAAAGGGAGACCTAAGGAAAGGTTGCAGGGGTCTCTCCACCAAAGCAATTCTTTTGGAACTGCTGAGGACACCTGTATCGGATGATCCAGGTCATCCAGGAGTTGATCCCACTGCACCCACAAGGACCACTGAGTAACTCTCATGTGGAGCCTCGCCGAGGAACAGTAGGGATGGAGGCTGCCATCAGGCCAAGAAGGTGGAAGATCTCCCGGGCCGGGATGGTCCTGGATGAAGCCACCCGTGAAGCCTGACAGATCAGGGTCTCCACCCTGTCTGGAGGAAGGAAGGCTCTGCATGGACCATATCCAAATCTGCCCCAATGAACTGTAATATCTGGGACGGGGTCATGGATGACTTAGGAATACTGACTATGATCCCCAGCCTGCCAAAGAGGTCCAGGGTAAAGAAGGGAGCCTCCAGCAAAGAGTCCCTGGATGGGGCTGAAATCGGCCAATCGTTCAGGTAAGGGAAAACTTCAATACCCTGGTGGTGTAAAGAGGCCACTACCACTGCCAGGCACTTGGTAAACACCCGAGGTGCAGAGGACAGACCAAAAGGGAACATCCGAAACTGGAAGTGCTTCCCTTGGAATTGGAACTGCAGGAAACGGCGGTGGCTGGGGAAGATCGGGATGGGCACATAAGCATCCTGCATGTCCAGAGCACACAACCAATGATTCTCCAGAAGGAGTGGAAGAAGACTCTGGAGCGTCAGCATCCGAAACTTTTTGTACTCGATGAACTGATTTAGGTTGCTCAAGTCGAGAATGAGCCTGAAGTCTCCCGTCTTTTTTGAAGCCAGGAAAAAATGGGAGTAAAACCCCCTGCCCCTTTGCTGGAAGGGAACATGCTCTATTGCTTCCTTGAGCAAGAGGCTTTGAACTTCTTCTCGAATGAGAAGAGCATGATCCCTGGAGTATAAATACCTTTTTGGTGGAGATTCTGGAGGAATTTCCTGAGACTCTATGGTATGTCAGATAGACACCGGTTGCAGGACCCATGCATCGGAGGTTATTCAATCAATCAATCAGCTTTTATTTATAATGCACTTTTCAAGAACCAAAGTGCGAATACATTATAGAAAAACAAACATTCAATCAATAAAACATACAAAAAGATAAAAAGGCAGCAAAAGTAGAACTAAGTATTATCCCCAAAAGCCAGGTTAAATAAATACGTTTTCAGTGAGGCCTTCCATTCCTGCACATGGCAAGCGAACCTCCCCTCTACCTGCTCCTCGTCATGAGACTGAGGAGTTAGTGGGGATAGGGAGTCAGGAAGTGGCAGGACGTTCAGGGGGAGGACCTCCTGCACATCTCTGGTTTTTTTGGAGGCCGGAGGAGTGGCGGAACCCATGGCCTTGCGTTTGCCCTGGCGTCGAGCCCAGGCCTGCTTCCTCTGCCTCCAGGTCCTTTTCTGAAAGGGCTGCTGCTGCTGTTGAGTGCCCGATCGGTACATGGTCCTCACTGATCTGAGGGCGAAGTCTCTGTCCTGAAGATCAATATCATCATCTTTGGTGTCCCCCACCAAAAAGTACTGAGCCCCGGAAGGAGTCATGCTGAATCGCCGACTGTACCTCATTGACAAGGCCTGAGATGCAAAGCCAGGAAGGCCGTCTTAAGGCGACGGCAGTTGCCGAGGTGCGAGCTACAGAGTCGTATGTAGCCCACAAAGCATACCTACAGGAGAAGTGAGAGGTGTGAAGATCCTTGGCAAGCTCCTCTTTAAGGCTCGAGGGTTTCATCAACTGGACTCGGGCCTCTAACCTGGCTAAGGTAGCCTTTTGGTGTGGACACCATGTGGGCCACATAGTTGAAGGATCTCAGCGCACATGTGGCCGAAGCATAAACTTTTCTGCTGAACTGGTTCATCTGCCTCGACTCTTTGTCTGGAAGAGAGGTGCTCATGTGCTTGGGTGCAGCGGCGCGATCATGAGCAGCTGAAATGACGAGAGTCCACCTTAGGATGCATCTTAAGAAAAGGAGCTTCCTTCGGCACCTGGTAAATCCTGTCCACCCTCTTGGGGACAGCCGGGAGAGAATGAGGCATCTGCCAGACCATAGAGGTGAGGTCTTGGTGAGGTCCAATCCAGGGAGGAATGGAGACCAGAGACAGAGACTTTAAGTCCAAATGCTCGGCTAGTCTCTGTCTCATGGGGTGTTGTTCCTCTGACTCCGAGTCGAAGAAATCTTTCATGGGCCTCAGAAGATCTGAGAAGGCAGGGTCCTGGGGGCGGGGGGACTTTGGGGAAACCTTGCCTTTCGGACCCTTGGGTTCCTCCAAGGCATCCTCCGCTGACTCGTTGGCATCATCGTCATCGTCTGACCCCTCGTCAGGAAGATTACGAATGTCCGGAAGGGTAATGTCCTGATGTGCCGCCCCGAGACGAGTACCGTGGATGGAGAAGAGCTCCTTGGGGATGTGGACCTTGGAGAGCGTGGAAGTAGGAGTCTTGTCTCCAGGTCTGACACCAACTCCGAGCGCACCCCCTGCCACCAAGACTGGATTAAGGTCTTTAAGTCCGGCATAGCCAGAGGAGCTGGAAGGGGTGGTGGAAGAAGTTCAGGCTGAGGGGGAGATGGAGGAGGAGGCATTACCGGCGGGGGTTGGTAATGATACCCCTGGTAACCCTGAAAATGGCAGTAGGGATTGTAACCAGGGTAGTACTGTCCAAAGGAACTCCACTGAGGAGGACAACCAGCCGGGAAATGGTCCCCAAGGTACCCAAAGGGGTAATGAGGGACAGTCCAGGGTCTAATATAAATCCCAGTCATCGGGTCTGATGGAGGGGGGACCCACGTTGGACCCACTGTAGTGTAAATCGGCTGGGGTCCAGTGTCGGGTTAGTCAATGTCAGGGGGACCGATACTGCCCGATCCTGTGCCACAAAGGGATCCAGCGTCCAGAGGGGCTGGCGTCTGGGCTGAAGGCGGCCCCACGGCGGGACTGGGTCTATCACCGGAGTCAGAGGCTAGGGCAGGCCACTGGGCCCTGGCTGAGGGAGAGTCTTTGGAGGTTCTGGCATTGGAATTGGTATCGCCGGATCAGACGGTGGGATCGGGACATTCGTCGGGTCCGAAGGGATCCCACCTGAAGGAGGAGGAGGGGCCTCCACTGTAAGGAGGAGCCTCCTTACCTGTGACCCCCATCAGGGGAGCGCGGGACTGACCCCGAGGAATGGTCCATGACGTCGAGGGGTCCCGCACTATCTTCGCCTGAGGTACCCACCTGAGAAGGGGAGGGCATAAGTGAGGAAGGAGGGGGGCATTCTCCCCCTGGTTCTGTAGGATGTCGGCTGAGGCACCATTAGGCCCTGACAGGAGAACCACGCCTGAGTGGCCGTCGGAGACAGGCATCTTACCAGATGGAGCCAGGCGGGCTGGGGAGGCGCCCCAGCCAACTTATCGGCTGGTGCTGGGTGGGTCCCCTAAGGCTGGGAACCATCTTGCAGTGGCTGAGGCGGTCCCGTGGCGGTACACGTTGGAGGAAGTGACAGTCCGACTGACCCGTGAAGATTTTTTCAGACTTCATCAGTCCAAGTCTTCTAGGCGGCGGGCTGAGAGGCAGCTCTTGCTCATTGAGGACGCGAGGCCCTCAGATTGGTCCATGGAGTTCTCCTGCCTCGAGATTTCTCCTTGTGGTGTTTCTTGAAGGAAGAAGATTTTCGGAAGAGGACTCTCTGATGCGGTCCATTTGCTTCTCTCATGAAGCAAGGTGGACTTTTAGAAGGTAAGCCTTCAAAGCCTGCTGTCTCTGCTTTTTGGTGGTCTGATTGTTTGGCACTCCGAGCAGGATATGAGACAGGATAGGCTGGGCCCAGATAGATAACGCACTTCAGATGACCGTCCTTATGAGGAATTTGCCTGCCACAAGATGAGCACTTCTTCTTGGGAGAAGACATAAGCGAGAATTAAGGAAAAAAATGTCAAAGAAATCCGACGCAAGAACTAACACGACGATCACTACTGGAAGTCTGTTATGCGACTGACAAGAGGCGATGGCGGGAAAGAACTGGAAGGTGGCCACGCTGACGTCGGTCACATGACATCGAGTGGGCTGTCCCCCATCAGGGATTGCTAGAAAAGTCTGCTGTGCCAGGTGGCACCAGTCCTATATGTAATGACCTACTGAAGGAACCCTCTCAAAGTAAGATCTGGAGGGTCCACAGCCAACTGTTGCAGTATAGAAACCAGATCTGACAAGGCCAGAATGGTGCCATTAGAATTAGGATGGCCCCCTCTATGTGGTGCTTGATGAGCACTTTATGGATCAGAGGAAAGAGAGGAAATGCAGAAGAACCTCCCTTTCAAGCAAAGGAGCCAAAACATGCTGCCAGAAAACTCCAGGCCCTGGATCTAGCGAGCATAAAAAAACAGGTTGCTCACCTGTAACAGTAGTTCTAGGAGTGGTATATGTTGTTCATCCACACTGTCTGGCATTGCCCCTTTCCCCTTTAAATCTTGCCGGAAGTCTTCAAGCTGGCTCCTCCCACCCACCCGGGTGGTAAATACCTCGGCTCCGTCCCATGACGCCAGATCTAGCCCGCTGGAAGCCAGGTTGTGCGCCTTAAGCTGGGGAGGTCGGGTGGGTACATGTGGATGAACAACATATACCACTCCTAGAACTACTGTTACAAGTGAGTAACCTGTTTTTCTAGGAGCACGGATATGTTGTTCATCCACACTGTCTTGCAGACTCCTAGCAGTTCTCTGGGAGAAGGGAGGCAAGGGGCACACCCCTTACTTAGGAAACAGGGATTGGAGAACCGAGGCCCCAAAACCAGCATCACGTCGTGACTCAAGGTCGACGTGGTAATGGGTAATGAAGGTGTTAGCTGACTTCCAGGTCGCAGCTCGACAGATTTCCTGGATAGTGATGTCCCTGGAAGCAGCCACTGAAGCAGCAGTATGGCAGGTAGAATGAGCTCTTATCCCTCTGGGAGGCTCCTTGTCCACCAACTCATAGCACAGACCTATGCATGATGTAATCCACCTTGCAATGGTCCATTTGGCTGCAGGTCTGCCAGAAGCGGCTTCAGCGTAGGTGACAAACAGCTGGCGAACCTCTCCCCGAATTTCCGGCGTCCTCTCCTTATAGTAGGAGAGAGCATGCCTGAGGTCCAGAGTATGGAGCCTGTACTCGGCATCCGAGGTGTAGTTAGGGTAATATACTGGCAGAGTCAACACCTGGTTAAGGTGAAACTCTGACACCACCTTCGGAAGGAATTTCGGTAGGGGCGCAGGACAACTTTGTCCCTGTAAAAGACCAGATAAGGGGAGTCCACCGGAAGTGCCTGGAGCTCCCCTGTCCTTCTGGCTGACATGATAGCCACCAGGAAGGCAGTCTTCCACGACAAGTGTGAGAGCTCACACTTGTGCATGGGTTCGAATGGCTTGCCCATGAGCTTTGCCAAAACCAGCAAGAGATCCCACGGAGGTGGAGGTTCATGCACCGGAGGGGATATGTGATCCAGGCTTTTGAAAAAATGCCCGACCACCGTCTCCTGTGCCAACGTCGTCTGACCGGCCCGCACCCGGTAAGCAGAGATGGCTGCCAGACGCACCCTAAGGGTCGATGACCAAAGACCCCCTTTGGAGAGGGACCAAAGGTAGTCTAGAATGTTAGCCACAGAGCAGGATAAGGGGTCCAGGCTCTTTGCCTGACACCAAATGGAAAATCTTTTCCATGTGAAGGCATAACATTTCCTGGTCGATTCTTTTCGGGATGCTTCCACCACAGTGTAGACATCTTCAGAAAGACCCAAAGCCTGGAACTCTAGCCGCTCAGGAACCAGGCTGTGAGGTGCAGGGATTGAAGGTCCGAGTGGAAGATCTTCCCCTGGTTCAACGATATCAGGTCCGGCCGTGTACAAAGCCGCTCCAGGGCCCTGCAGCTGAGGCTGAGGAGATCTGGATACCAGAACTGGCGTGGCCCATCTGGGGCTACCAGGATCACCTTTGCCTTGTCCCTCCTCACCTTGAGTAACACCTTGTGGATCAAGGGAAATGGAGGGAAGGCGTAGAGGCGGCCTGGGGTCCACGGCCTCGAGAAGGCATCCCCCTGCAGCGAACCCTGCTGAGGGGGGCGGGCATGGTACAGCCTCAGCTTGGTGTTCTCCCTTGAGGCAAACAGGTCCACCAACAGTTTGCCCCAACGGGAGAACAGATTGTAAGCTACCTCTGGATGGAGAGACCACTCGTGGGATGTCTGGCCTATGCGGCTGAGAGCATCCGCCAGTTGGTTCGAGACTCCTGCCACATGGATGGCTAGGAGATCTGCCTCCAGCTGGCTGATGAAGGTCTAGATCCAGAGCGCCTCCTTGCATAGCAGACGGGAGTGCGTGCCGCCCTGTTTGTTGAGGTAGTACATGGTCGTGGTATTGCCCGTCTGGACTTGAACCACTTGACCCCGGAGCTGAGGAACGAAAGCTGACAGAGCCAGTCTGACCGCTCTGAGCTCCAGCAGGTTGATGCGGCATCGGGACTCCTCGGGGGTCCTGAACCCGTGAGCTCTGTTGTCCCCCATGTGGGCTCCCCAGCCCGCAAGAGAGGAGTCGGTCGTAGGGACAACCGTCAGCTCGGGGCGGACAAACGGGACTCCTTCCTGCAAGTGACTCGGGATGGTCCACCATTGGAGAGCGTCCCACATCCTCTGGGTGACCGTGACCAGCTGGTCGAAGAGACCCTAACGCTGAGACCAATGGGCAGCCAGCTCCCATTGAAGGGGGTGCATGTGCAGTCTGGTCCAGCAGACCACAGAGGTGCACGCTGCCATGTAACCCAGGCGGCGCAGGAAGTCCCAGGCAGGGCGCAAGTGCCCAACCAGAAATGATTGGGCAAAGGAGGAAAGAACCTCCGCCCTTTCCGCTGGGAGCCGAGCTCTGGCTTGACAAGAGTCGAGCTCTGCCCCGATGACGCCCATCACCTGAGAAGGCACGAGTTCTGACTTGGCCTCATTGATTACAAGGCCCAGGTGGGAGCAGGTTCGGAGGGTCAGGTCCCTGGACCTCTCCACCTCCTGAAGGGAGGGACCCGCCAGGAGCCAGTCATCTAGGTAGGGGTAAATGCGAACCCCTTGACGCCGTAGATGGGCTGCCACCACTGCGATGCATTTGGTGAAGACCCTTGGGGCCGATGACAGGCCGAACACCATGGCTCTGAACTCGTACAGGGTCCCTGCGACCCTGAAGCAGAGGAACCGCTGATGGGACGGACGGATTGGGACGTGGTAGAATGCGTCCTGAAGATCCAGTGTACAGAACCACATGTTTCGCTCCAGAGATGGTATGATCTGGTTCAGAGTTACCATCCGGAAGGTGCGAGACCTGAGATACCGATTCAGGTCGTGGAGATCTAGGATGGAGCGCCAACCCCCCGTCCGCTTGGGCACCAGGAAATACCTGGAGACCAAGCCTGGGTCTGAAGGAGGATCCGACACTGGAGCTACCGCCTCCTTGAGGAGGAGCTGAGCGATGTCGTCCCGAAGGGCCGACTGAGTGCCAACTGAGATCCTTTCCTCCAGTGGGGCACGGGCTCGGCTGGGGGGGTACTGCTCGAACTCTGGAGGCAGACCCTGCCCAACCACTTCCAGAACCCACCTGTCCGAAGTGATACCGGACCAGGCAGAACAGAAGTGGCGGAGCTGGCCCCCCAAGGGAGGACCCAGAACTGGCATGACGGGTACAGGGGAGGCCACCCCCGACCCGTCACTGTGCAGGCTTGGAGGAGGAGGAGTCACCTGGACCAGCACCTCAGCCTCCTTTGCGGGGCCTAGGGCGCCAAGCTTGAGCCTGCTGCTGTTGCTGACCTCCCTGGAAGGAGGGCTATCTGACCGCAGGGGAAGAATGCCGAAAGGACTTCTTCTTGCGCTTCTGCTGGTTCTTGCCCAAAGAACCTTTAGCAGAGGTGGCATCTAAGATGGCATTAGACTGCTTAATGCGCTGAAGGTGACCTGCCACTCCCGGACCGAAGAGGTCGGTGCCAAGGAAGGGCATGTCAGCTAGCTTGTGCTGGGTATCCACCCGGAAAGGAGGATAATCTCAGCCAAGCCCTGCGGCGAGAGGTGACTGCGGCAGCCAGTGAGCGGGCACAGGAATCACCGATGTCCAGAGCCGTCTGGAGCTGCTATTTAGCAACAGCCCGACCCTGGTCCCGTACCTGCTTGATCGTGGTCTGCATGTCTGCCGGGAGATGAGGAAGAACGTCATCAAGCGACCCCAAAACGGCGTGAGAGAAGTGTGCCATGATCACTGCTGAGCTAGCCTGACGAAGGCCTAAGGATGATGCCGCATAGACCTTCCGGGCTGAGTGGTCCATAAGTTTGGACTCCTTGTCCGGAGGGCAGTCAGTATCCATAGAGCTGCCCGTTCGCCTAAACACTGAGGCGGTCACAAGGCTTTCCACCGAGGGGTGCTCAGTGAAGCCCGCCAAGGACCCCATGGGCACCGTGTACTTGCGGTCCATGCGGGCAGAGGGAGCCGGGCAAGAGGCTGGACGCTGCCAAAGTTCCAGAGCCGGGCCAACTATGGCTTTGGCCACTGGGAAGGCCTCCATCAGGGTATCCCCCCTCTTCAGAATATCCGTAAGAGGATATTCTGCTTTCTTCTGGATGGGCTGCAGAGGCATACCTGTGGACTCTGAAATGAGTCGAAGGATGCCCTGGAAGGAAGAAGGCCCTTCATCCATGCCTGACACCGACAGCTCATCATGAGAGTGAAGACCGGTGGTATCTGAATCCGAGGGTCCGGATACAAAGGTCTCCCCCCTAAATCCTCTTCAATACGCCTAGGGCGATCAGGAGTGACCGTGATGGACAGCCTGTGGGGCAGGCCCGAAGTCGGTCAGTCCTCCTTAGAGGGAACCCCTCCCTGAAGCTGTTTTGGTGGTGATTCCACCAAAATTGATGGGGAGCTTGTAACAGGCCGAGCCGAAATGCGCACCGGACCCACGGGAGGGAGAACCGGAGTCCTCGGCAGCGAGGGAGTCGGTGTCGGCCGAAGAGGCTGAGGCCAAGTAATGGCCGGTACTGCCAGGGCAGCCGGCTTTTGACCTGTTAAAAGAAGTTGCTGCCACATAAGGTCCTCATAACATCGACGGAGCTTCCGTCTAAGTCTCTCCTCGTCCGAGGAGGATGAGGAACGGTGACAGCGCCTCTTTCGGGAGTGTTTGTGGCCCTTCCTCGATCTTCCGACCGATGAGGTCCTACTCCTCGATCGAGACCGATGGTGTCGGCTCTGTTGGTTGGGAGAAGTCGGGTTCGGTGAGAATCGGGGTTCCGGCTCTTGTCCCTCGATCGGGATGCCCGAAGGACGGGTCTCCTCGTCAGGGAAGGAGAGAATAGGCGTCCTCTCCAGAGAGTTGTCGACAGGCGTCGGCGGCACTTCGGCTCGAGGTCGAGGAAATCTCGGCGGTTCAGCTTGTGTCTCGGCTTCGGTGCCCTGGCTTGACGGAAGGTCCGAAAAGCCGGCTGCCGAGGAGGCGATCTCGACAGTGGTCAAGACCCCTTGCTCCTGAGAATCGGACCACTCTCGGTTCCAGGAACGTCTTCTTCAGGTAGAAGAAGATGGTTTAGGTTCCTTATCCTTCTTCTTGGATTGGAAGGAGTGCGAGCCCGAGGGCGCCTCACCCTTAGTAGGGAGAGACTGGCACAACTTCTGGAAGGATCCCGTGAAGGTGGAGCCCAAGTTGAGCGGCACGAAGAAGCTTCGGTTGGCCGAAGCTTGAGCAGCTTCTTCCTCGAAGGCCACCATCTGCTCGAGCTGCTCGGTGGATCCCGCAGCCGTGGAAACTGCCCACCTGGCCTCCTTCGATTTCACCAGTGGACTGCGGAGCTCCGGTCTCCCCAGCTTAAGGCGCGCCTTACAGTCCTCCAGGACGGTGGGATGGAAAGCCGAACAGATGGTGCACACCCAGGTATCATGCACGGCACCAAGGCAGTATACGCACAAGAGGTGGGGATCGGTGCGCGACATTTTTTGTCCACAAGAACGCCGTCGAAACCCAGGGGACAACTTGTCCTCCATATCCGAAGCATTTGGATCTGAATCGTACACTCTTACAAGTTTTAAGGCGAGTAAGTGCGGCAAAAACCATCGATTTGACTCCAGGGCCTCTGTTGCTGCAAGGTAGCATGAAGGAACCTGTATCTTCCAGCGGAAAGGAAGATCTGGCGTCATGGGGCGCAGCCGAGGTATTTACCATCCGGGTGGGTTGGAGGAGCCAGCTTGAAGACTTCTGGCAAGATTTAAAGGGGAAAGGGGCCATGCCAGACAGTGTGGATGAACAACATATCCACACTCCTAGAAACAGCGGTTTTGCATTGAGTGGAGACGCCAAGAAGTCCAACTCTATACGACCCCACCTATCAAAAAGGTCTTCTACGACCAAGGTCAGCAGTTCCCACTTGTGCATTCTGGACTGTGACCAGCTGAGGCTGTCCGCCAAGGTGTTTTGGGCACCTGGCACATGGACAGCTGACAGTTCTAGACTGTGATCTTGAGCCCAGTACCAGAACCTCATTGCCTCCCGGCACGGTGGGGGGGTAGGAATAGATTCCCCCGTGACGTGATAAACCACATTGAGGTTGTCCAACTGCACTAACTGTGGGCCTGGAGAGAGAGGAGAGACAGTGTACTGCCTACATTTCTAGAACATTTATGTAGAGGCAGGTCCCTGACTGGGACCAGATTCCCTGGGTCTGATAAGGACCTAGGTGTGCTCCCCAACCCAGACTCGAATCATTCGTGGTGAGGATGTGTTGAGGGGTGGGGATAAGAAAGGGAACCCCTCTTAAGAGACTGTCTGGGTCCATCCATCACTGAAGCACCTACCTTGCATACAAGGAAGGAGACAAGGACCAGCTTGATCCAGATTGTCGGAGCATTGATCCCACTGGACCCTGAGGGCCCACTGTGGGATCCTCATATGCAACCTGGCCAAAGGGACTGCAAAAATGGCTGCAGCCATTAAGCTCAACAGCCTCAAGAACTTCCTGACTGGGACATACCGGCACTGAGCCACAACCTGGGCCTGAGCTATGAGGCAGTCCACCCTGTCATGTGGTAGGAAGGCCTTGCCTTGAGTAGAGTCCAGAACTTCCCCTATGTACAGCAGCTGCTGGGATGGAGTCAGGATAGACTTGGGCAAACTGACAGTGATGCCCAAGGATTGGAACAACTGCAGGGTGCATTCTAGAGTCAGCAAGAGGAGTTCCCTAAACCGGGCTTTCAGTAACCAGCCATCCGAATAAGGGAGCACGTAAAGGCCTTCATGTCAGTGGGCGGCTGCTACAGCTGCTAAGCACTTGGTAAATAACAGTGGCACAGAGGACAAGCCAAAGGGCAGCACCGTGAACTAGTAATGCTCCCTCTGGAAGAGGAAAGTACAGTTACGTAAGAACTTAATATAACAGTAGGTCTTCGAGAGATGCTCTTGCAGGAGGCCATGAATGGTAGGACTTAGCCGTCAGGAGGCAGAACCATATGGAAACCTTTCTAGCTAGCAGTGTACCAGAGGGGGCCACCCACCTCCGACATCAGCGGCAGATGCCAGCCTATCTTATATAAGGTGGGCGGCCCCCATGCACTCCTCAGTTCTCCCACCGGAGACCATAAGCAGGATACCGGAAGGGGGGAACTGAGGAGGACGCTAAGGTAGCCCTACAGCAAAGAAAAAGGTAGTAATAACAGAAGGCTCACCCCAATGGAAGGGGGGGAAGACAGACACGGGAATAGCAAAAAAGGGGGAAGGTGAAGGGAAAGCAGGGCCTGCTGAAAGAGATCCTCTTGAAGATCTACTGTTACAGTAAGTTCTTGCATAACTGTACTCTTACTTCGAGGGTATCTCTTGTAGCAGGTCATCACTGGTAGGACCGAGTCCCAAGCAGTTCTGGTACTACAGACAGGTAGGCTGGGTGGCTGGCTAAAATGAAAAACAGCCTAAGAAAGGAGACCTTGGAGGACAGCTATGCCGAACTTGGCCTGATGCCCAGAGGCAATGACCAGACTGTAATGCTTGGTAAAGGTGTGGGCAGTACTCCAGCTGGAAGAAGCACAGTCAGCGACTGACACAGAAACATAGAATTTGACAGCAGATAAGGACCGCTTGGCCCACCTAGTCTGCCCATTTTCCTACCTAACAGATAAGCTGCAGATCCTAGTTAACCAACAGCTTACGTCCTCCTACCCCCCACTAGGACTGTCTTATGCCTGTCCCATGCATTCTTGAAGTCCCCCACTGTTCTTGACTCCACGACCTCCTCAGGGAGGCTGTTCCATGCATCCACAACCCTCTCAGTGAAAAATACTTCCTCACATTACCTCTGAGCCGTCCTCCTCTATCTTCAAATTGTGCCCCCTTGTTCTTGCACATCTCTTTTTCTGGAAGATGCTACCCTCTTGGACTTTGTTAATTCTCTTGAGGTACTTGAAAGTTTCTATCATGTCCCCTCTCTCCCTTCTTTCCTCAAGGGTATACATATTAAGCTCCTTTAGTCTTTCTTCGTATGTCTTCTGGTGCAGACCCTGCAACATTTTGGTTGCCCTCCTCTGGACAGCCTCCACTCTGTCTATGTCTTTGAGGAGATGGGGTCTCCAGAACTGCACACAGTACTCCAGATGGGGTCTCACCAACTGTCTGTACAGAGGGATAACAACTTCCAGTTTTCTACTATTGATGCCTCTTCCTATGTATCCCAGTATCCCCCCAGCCTTCCTTACTGCCTTCTCACATTGCTTGCCCACCTTTAGGTCATCTGATATAATTACCCACAGGTCCCTTTCTATTTTTACTGTTGTCAGTATCTCACCCCCCATTGTGTACGCTTCCCCTGGGTTTTTGTTTCCCATGTGCATTACCCTGCACTTCTTTGCATTGAATCTGAGCTGCCATACATTTGACCATTCCTCAACCTTGCAAGTCCCTTCTCATCCTTTCCACTCCATCTTGTGTATCAACCCTGTTGCAGATCTTTGTGTCATCTGCAATGAGACATACTTTTCCTTCCAGTTCCTCTGCAATGTCACTTACTAAGACATTACAAAGGACCGGTCCCAGTAGTGAACCCTGCGGTACCCCACTAGTAACCCTCCTTTCTTCACTGTGTAATCCATTTACTACTGTCCTTTGCATCCTGTTGTCTAGCCAATTTTTTATCCAGGATACCACCTTGGGACCCACTCCAAGGCTGGCTATCTTGTGTATTAATCTTTTGTGTGGGACTGTATCAAATGCCTTGCTAAAATCCAGGTAAGCCATGTCCACAGCCCCTCCCTGGTCCACTACTTTGGTCACCCAGTCAAAGAAATCTATTAGATTCGTCTGACACGACCTTCCCATCGTGAATCCGTGCTGCCTTGGGTCCTGTGCCCCACTGGCCTCTAGGTACTCAATTCTTTCCTTCAGAAGTGATTCCATCATTTTCCCTACCACTGAGGTCAAACTAACTGGTCTGTAGTTTCCTGCCTCTGTCCTGCTCCCACTTTTGTGAAGAGGAATCACATCTGCCCTCCTCCAGTCCTCGGGTACCACCTCATCCTCCCATGATTTGTTACAGAGAGTAGTCAGCGGTGTCACTAGTTCTACCCTTAGTTCTTTTAGAATTCTTGTGTGAATCCCATTAGGCCCCATTGCTTTGTCTACCTTCAATTTTATTAGTTCTTTCAGAACCCTTTCTCCTGTAAATGGACTGAGTATCAACCCTCATCTTCAGTGTTTTCTTGTTTGGTTTAGGTATCTCCCCTCCTCTTCCTTTGTGAATACTGAGCAGAAATATTCGTTCAGTATCCCTGCTTTTCCACTGTCACCCTCTACCCACATTCCCTTCCCTTTATTAAGCTTCAGTATCCCTCCTTTGGTCTTTCTTCACTCTCTAATGTACCTATAAAAGGTCTTATCCCCCTTCTTAACAGAATTGGCTATCCTTTCCTCGGTTTGGGCCTCTGCTATTCTGACTGCCTTCCCAGCCTCTTTCTGCTTTAACTGATAAATTTCTCTGTCCTGCTCCTTCTGTGTTTCCTTATATTTCATGAATGCTGTCCTTTTTTCCTTAACCTTCCCTGCCACCTCTTTTGAGAACCATAGCGTTTTTCCTTCGTTTGTGTTTTATTGATTTGCTTTACATAAAAGGCTTGTTGCCTCTGTGATGGCTGTTTTGATCACTCCCATTGTTCCTCCACCTCCTTCTTGCCTGTTTGCTACTGCTTTTCTGAGGCACTCTCATTTTCCCAAAGTCAGCCCTCCTAAAGTCCAGTACTCTTGCTTTTGTATGGCTTGATTGTATGGCTGTGTTTATCGTGAACCACACTGTTTGGTGGTCGCTTGTTCCCAGATGGCTACCCACTTCTAAATCTGAGATTCTTTCTCCATCCCCATTTGAGAGTACCAGGTCTAAGACTGCTCCTCCGAGTGGGTTCCAATACTAGCTGTCTGAGGCATGCCTCTGTAGGGCATCAAGAATGACCCTGTTCTTGGATGTGCCTGCAGCAAAGGTGCTCCAGTTAACATCTGGCATATTCAGGTCCCCATCAACAATATATCCCTTTTTCTGCCATTCTAAGAAAGCCTTCTATCATTTCCTTGTCCATTCCCTCCCCTGAGATGGGGTCTGTATACAACCCCATGCGGATTGTGGTGCCATTTCCTGTCTCCAGGGTGACCCAAAGTGCCTCATCTGCTCCCTGTTTACTCTTTAGTTCTGTTGCTTTTATCCCTTCCTTTACATAGAGAGTTACTCCTCCTCCTCTTTTACCCTCCCTGTCCCTCCTGTAGATTGTGTATCCTGGTATGCTGACATCCCAGTCATGGTTCTCTGTGTACCATGTTTCTGTGACTGTCACAATATACAGGCAACCCTCTTCCATCAAGGCCACTAGTTCAGGGAGCTTGTTACACAGACTACGGGCATTAGTACTCATCACCCTCCACTTTTTGATAGCCTTACCCCTTTTAGCCCCATTTCTGTCCTTACTGCCTTTGCCTTTTTTCACATTTAAATCTGTTCTGCTCCCTAATAACTTCTGTACCTTGGTGTTTACCTCACTAATCACCATGTTTTGTGGGGGGAGGCTTGGATTTCCCAGCTCCTTTTCAGTGCCTCCCCCCTTGGCTAGTTTAAATGCTTGCCAATGAAATGACACATTACAGAAGCAAGCCACTGATGCAGCCATACCTCTTGCGGTATGGCTCTTAACCCCTCCAGGAAATTCCTTGCCGTACTTCTGGTAACAATAAACAATGCAGTTTGCTAACCACTTAGACAAATACTGTTTGAACACCGGATTGAACACTGGAGTGCCCTCTTTCCCCGGGGTGAACAAAACAAACAACTGATTGGACTTCTGAGACTCATTAGTCCAGTGTGTATAGTACCTCAGGATTCTATGCACATCCAAGGTATGGAGAAAAGCCTCCCCTTGATTGGAATGCTCCAGAAAATAAACAGGCAGATGGATGGGTTGATTCAAAGTAAATTCCGACACCACCTTAGGAAACAAATTAGGGCTTGTACACAAAGACACCCTGTCTTTGTGAAAAACGAAATAAGGCTCCTTATACACGAGGGCCTGAAACTCAAATCTTTCGAGCAGAAGTAATGGCAACTAAAAATAATGCTTTCTGCAACAGAAAGCGTAGCTTGCAAGACGTGGCTGGTTCAAAGGGAGGCAGCGTAAGCTTTTCCAACACAAAATTAGGGTACCAAAGCAGGACAGGGTCCCTTACTGGAGGCTTCAAGTGCAGAATGCCCTGCAAGAATGTGCAGGACACATCATGTTGGGCCGCTGTGCACCCATCCACAGGTACATTTATTTTATTTATTTATTTATTCCAGGATTACAAGTACCTTTGAGCCAAAGGCTCTTTTACAAAGGTTCCACGTCAGAGACAGGACAATACAGTAGTACAACAGTGGCATAAGCAATGTACAATAAAGCAAGTACAGGTGGTGCAGAAAAAATGGATTAACATACAGTTGCATAGTAATATATCATAGAGCTTGCCAAAGACAGTTGTCAACATGAGCAGAAGTATAGGGAAGTGGGGTGGGGTGGGGTGGTGGGGTGGAGTGGAAGTGGGTGGGATAGGGAAAAGGATGGGAGTGGACTGAGGAGAGTGGTGCAGGGAGGGGCACCTCAGATAGGACTGTATGCCTGAGTGGAAGGGCCCGGCTAGAAATGACAGTCACAGGTGCTAGAGGCAGAGAGGTGGGAACAGAGCTTTGTTTTAAATAATCCCAGCTTGGGGGCTGAGGAGATCTCAGTACTAAAGCTATTCCACCAATATGGAGCCCTGTAGGCGAATGAAAGTTGGCCTAAGGAGGTTTTGCAGTGTGGAACTTGCAGGCGATGAAACTCCAAGCCTCTTGTGTGGTGGGGGTTACTGCTATGGCAAAGTAGAGATAGAACCCCAGGGGGAGCCAGGCCCATGGTGATCTTCTTAGTCATGGTGCAAGTTAGATATTTTATGCAATTTGGTAGTTGTAGCCAACCTGATTGAGTGTGGGTTGGGCGGTGAGACCCAGTGATCAGATGACAAGCTTTGTTGAGTGAGGTGGAGATACATCTGAGAGCTGTATGAGTGGCCGATCTGTAAATAATAAGGCCATAGTCTATGATGGAGAGAAGAGAGCTATGTACTGTAATGTTCAAGGCAGTGGGAGTTAGGCTGGACCTGTGCCTGTAGAGAAGGCCAAGACGTATGTTGGCGGCCTTAGCGACATTGTCTATGTACGATACATAGGATAAGTTACAGTCAAGGGTGATCCCCAAGTATTTGAAAGTTGGAACCTGTTCAAGGGCTGTCCCATGTTGGTTTGAAATGATCAGAGGGGGTGGCCTTTCTTTGCTGTGGGAGTTGCGGAAAAGCATAGTCCTGTTTTTTTTGTAGTTAAGGATAAGCCTCTGAGCTTTGAACCATTTTTCCACTGATGAGAATCCAAGTTGGAGATTATTTTGTAGGGAGTGCTGGGTCTTGTGGGAGGAGATAATTATGGCATCATCTGCATAGAGAATGATTTGTTCAGGGCAGGATTTAGGGAGGTTATTCAGGAAAAGGGAAAAAATAAGCGGTCAGAGAATGGATCCCTGGGGAACTCCTGACTGGCAAAGCATTGGAGAGAGTACCAGCAATCTTTACTTCTTGTGACCTGTTCAGGTTGTGGTGGACTGCATCAAAAGCCTTTGTTAAATCGATAAAGACTGCACCGGTAAGATGGCCATTGTCGAGGGAGCTGTGGATGGCTGTGGTAAATTCCACGAGGGCAGATGTGGTGCTGTGCCCTTTCCTGAAGCCATGTTGTTGAAGACATAAGATATTGTGGTTGTCTAGGTAGTCAGTGAGTTGGTTGGCAACGATACGTTCCAGTGCTTTTGAGAGGGGAGGTAGTATGGAGTTTGACCGGTAGTCTCCATAGTGAGTTTTATCGCCGTTCTTGAATACTGGGGTGATGATGGCGGATTTCCACAAGTCAGGGAACTGGCCAAGGCAGAGGGCGAGGTTAAGAATCTTGGTGAGAGGTCTGATAACTTCGTCGAGCATCAAGGACAGTAGTTTTAAACCCAGTGAGTCCCCACTATACCTTGTGTTGGCAATGGCCTTCCCAATGTACTTCTGAGCTTCATGCTGCTTTACTGATTTAAAATTGAAGGGAGGGTGGGTAGTGGGGGTGCCTGTTTGATCTGCAGGGGGGTCAGATTCAGAGAAGTCGTTGGGGTGGAGAACGGAGCTGAGGTCAGTGAAAGTGGTATTAGCAATAGTTGAGGGGTCAAGTGTAATAGTTCCATCAACGCAGAGCATATTAGGGGATGCTTTCGGCTATTTACCAGTCACTTCCTTGATGCTGTGCCAGAAAGCTCTAACATTACCCCATGTGTTTGTGAGGGATTCCTTGTAATAGGTGCTTTTGTGTAGTTTAATGGCCTTAGTGCAGTCGTTGCGTGCGTGCTTGTAGTTCTGGATTGCAGCTGGTGATCCAGAGTCACGGGCCAGGAGCCAGAGACAGTCCCTTGATTTAATATGCAGAGATGGCAGAGAGATTTACCTTAACAGAGGAGTACCCTTAAACCTGAGTCTGAGAGGGACTGAAGGTACTCCAAAACCTGATCCTCTGGACAGATGAAGGGGATCCAGCTGTTGCAACGCAGCCCAAAGAGTGAAGCACTTCCATTTCATGGAGTAGATGGCTCTAGTGGAGGATGTCCTAGCCACCACCAGAACATCAGCCACTCTAGGGGAGACCCCAAATCTAGCTATGGCTATGTCCTCAGGAGCCATGCACGGAGATGGAGAGACTTATGATCTGGATGGATCAGGGTGCCCTGTTCGTGGGAGAGCAAGCTTGTGCACAAGGGTAGGGAAAGCGGAGGTTCCACCGCCCCGTTGTTGCAGCAAGGGGAACCAGAGCTGATGAGGCCAGAAGGGGCGATGAGGATCATGGTAGCCTCCTTCATCTGAAGTTTGATCAGAACTTGCTGTAAGGGCAGGAAGGCATACAGAAACCTCCCTGTCCAGGACAGGAACAATGCGTCTCATCAGAAAACTCCAAGTCCTGGATCTAGTGAGCAGAAAAGTGGCACTTTTGCATTATGTGGGGACACAAAAAGGTCCAGCTCGGGCCGACCCATCTGTTGATGAGATTTTCCACTACTGAGGTCCGAAGTTCCCACTCATGAGCCATTGACCGTGAGCAACTTAGGCTGTCTGCCAGGACGTTTTGGTCGCGGGAACATGGAAAGATGAGAGTTCCAGGCCGTGTTCTACTATGGCCCATCATTGCTTCCTTGCACAGGGGGTAAGAGTGAGTCCCCCCCACTGCTTGTTTATGTAATAAACTACATACATGTTTTCCATCTGAACTAAGAGCGGACCTGGGGAGAACTGAGTCCGGAAGGCCTGCAGGGCATACAGGGCTGCTTGCATCTCCAGGACACTGATGTGGAGATCGTTCTCAATCTCAGACAAAGTCCCCTGAGTTTGGTGGGGCCCTATGTGGGCTCCCCAACCTGGGCCAGAGGCTTCTGTGATTAGAATCTGCTGAGGTGGAGTTACAGAAAAAGGAACTCCACAAAACAAATTGCTGGGGTCCAGCCACCACAGTAGCACCTTCTTGACTGGGCTCGACACTAGCACAGAGTGATCCAGGGCATCCAAGCGCTGGTCCCACTGGACTCACAGTATCCACTGAGGGATTCTCATGTGGAGCCTGGCTAAGGGAACCGTTGCAAAGGCTGCAGCTGTGAGGCCCAGAAGCAGTAAGAACTCCCTCGCCTAAACCTGGCAGATGGAGAAGAGAAGGCGGGTTTGAGCCATCAGATGCTCTCCTTTGTCAGAGGTTAAGAAGGTTTTGAATTGAGCTGTAACAAGGGCTGCTTCTGTGAAGAGGAGATGCTGGCAGGGGGAGAGGAAGGACTTGGGATGACTGAAGGTAATGCCCAAGGACCGAAACCGGCTGCAACTACTTGTCTTGAGTTTGCAGCAGATGATCCTGGGACGGAGCTGTCATTAGCCAGTCATCCAGGTAAGGAAAGACGTAAAAGTCCTGTCTCCACAAGGTGGCAGCCACCACTGCTAGGCACTTGGTAAAAACCCTGGGGGCTGAGGACAGGCCAAAAACTGAAAGCGAAGGAATCGCCTGTGGGATGCAAAAACTTTGATGTGCAGGTAAGCATCCTGCATATCTGAAGAGCAGAGCCAGTCACCCTGGTAAAGCAGGGACAATAGCCCCTGAAGGGTTACCAGCTGGAAACACTTGTACTCTATGCAGAAGTTTAGGATGCTCAGGTCCAGGATGGGACGGAGGTCCCCCTGTCTTCATAGCGACTAGAAAGAAGTGGGAGTAGTAACCCCTTCTCTGCTGGGATTTGGGAACTGGCTCTATGGCCCTCCTTTGAAGTAAGGCTTGGATCTCGGCCCTTATAAGGGGAATGAGTCCTGGAAGATATGCGGAAGGGCTTGGCGAATTTTCTGGTGGCCACTCCAGAAACTCTATAGAGTGTGGCTGTGCTCTATGACCTGCAGCACCCAGTTATCTGTAGTGACATTCCTCCACTTGTCCAGATAGAGGGAGAAGCGACCCCCGACCACCACTTCCTGAATCCCTGCCGGGGGGGGGGGGCAAGGAATCATGAGGTGGGGGCAGTCCCTGGCTGGGGCTGCAGATGTGCCTCTGGCAGCCTGGGGAGGGACTGAGGTGGGCGCTGAGAGGGCAGCCCTTGCTTTGCATTTACCCTGGGCATTATGAAGGGGTCGTGTCCGCCAACGTGAAGAGCGATGAAAAGGGGGCCTGTGGCCCAACTTTGGCTGGGTATGGTACATGGAGTGGACTGATTTCATGGCCCTCCCGGAGGTTTGGAACATGGAAATATCCCAAATGCCACCCACAAACAGCTTGGGAACCTGAAAGAGGGCATCCATAATGCTGGACTGGCCATTAGGGGGCAAAGCCCGAGACAGGCATGGCATCTCATGCTAATGCTCATGGCCGCCACCCCACCTGAAGCATCCACGGCATCATATGCTGCTCGGAGGACATGAGTACCATGTTTGATCCGATGTTCAGGCCCTGAAGAATCAGCTTTTTGGAGGGGTCATCTAGCAGTGCGGTAACCGCTTCCCTAGCCTGGTCCCACAGCAAGTTCTGGTATTGCACCATGTGGGCCAAGCAGTTAAAAGCCCAGATGGCAAAGGTGGATGAGGCAAAGGCCCACTTGCCCATCTGTCTCAACTCTCTATAAGGAGGGAGTGCACTGAGGTGTTTCGGCAGCTTAGCGCAGTTATGGGCTGCATTAATGACCGCAGAGTCAGCTTTGGGGTGCTCACCAAAAAAGGAACTGCAAGCTGGGGCATGGTAGAGCCTCTGAGCCTTTTTAGAGATGGCAGGGACAGTATGAGGATGGAGCCACAAGGCCTTGGTAACATTCATGTATGATTCAATGAATGGGGGGACTACCACAGGAGAAGCGTTGCGCTGACCAAGGTAGACCACCAGGCGGTGGCGCTCTGGGTCCTGCTCCTTGTCCTCCACCCCATCGTAGCTTGGATATGCCTTATGATATCCATGAAGTTGGGGCTGTCAGGAAGCGATTTGGGGATGTCAGAGGGATCCCCTTCATCTCCTGAGGAGGCCTCCTCAAAAGAGGAAGTCTCTGAGCTGACGCTGTCATCAGTGGCAGAAGCCTCATCCCCACTGTTGTAAGACAGGTGGTTGACCGGACAAATGGGGTACCCGTATCATTAGGGCTCCTAGGGGTAGGAGGAGAACTCAGTCTCAGGCGGGTTGCATGAAGGTCCACAGTGCAGAGGTCAGGCTGTGGTAATCCATAGGTACCGATGCAGGACCCCCAGGCACGGGATTGTGTAGAGTGGCTGGGGACTGACAGGTGCTGGATGAGGGCAAGCCACTGTTGGCTCCCCCTGGCATCGGGTATGGACAGGCCAGCAACAGGCCCCCCAGCATCGGGTTTGGATACCTTGGCTGTGTGCAGGTGCTGGTTCCAGCAGCGGCAGGCCAGGGATAGGCCCTGCAGGCATAGGCAGTGGAAGGGCCAGCAAAGGCCCAGCCAGCGCCAGGGGGCGGGACCAGCAAAGGGTCTGCAGGCTGCAGGAAAACAGGTGATGACCCCACAGGCATCGGTCTAGGTGATGCTGGGGTGGAATCCACAAGTGCCAGGTTAGGAAAGGCCAGCATGGGGAAGGAGGGTCCCACCAGCAAAGGCTGGGGGGAAGCCGGTGTCTTGAAGACTGCTGGTGCCCCTCTGCATTTGCCTCTGTGATGGAGGGGCAAAACCGATGGCTGTCCCGGGCTTCAAGAACGGGGTCAGGGGTGATAGTGATGGGGCGGCAGATCGAGAGCTGGCGCCAACAGCACTCACGCTGGCCGGAGTAGCTCCAGCCAAGATACCTGCTGAACAGCCCGTGTAAAAGAAGGGCTGAAAAAGCAGGGGCTGGGGGGCAGGATAAAAGAGACCCTGTCCCAAAGAGCCACTTCCAATCAGAGAGATCTGGGTGGGCGGCGGGGCCATCAGTAGCCCTGAAAAGGTGAGGGCATGCGTGACGGAGGAGGTCGATCCCCCACCCGGGGAAGGAAGACACAGACACCATCATTTTTGGTGCCTTATGCGGCAACTGCGAGTAGGAGGAAGACCGGGGTTGGTCCCAGCCCTTGTCTCAGTGTTTGTGCTTCCTCGATGATTTCTCCTTGGACTTGGACAAAGAGAAGCCAGAGGACTGGGCCAAGGAAGTGGAGGAGCTCCGGGTCTGTAGCTCCCAGTTCCATCTGGGTGACTTCTGCAATAGGAGATGGCTTTCGAGGGTCTTCTGGTGGTGTCTCCTGGTGGCCAGGTTAAACTTCTGGCAGACCTCGCAGGCCTGAACGTTGTGGTCTGAGCCCAGGCAGAAGAGGTAAGCAGAATGGCCATCCTTGTCCGGGATCTGTTTGCTGCAGGCACACTTAGTAAAGTGGTGAGAAGAAGAGGGAGGTTGTGAAAACATAAACTTGAACAAAAAAAAACACAGAAACATTTTGATGTTTAACTAAAAACAAGAAAAGTACAGTAAATGCAGGAAAATGGCGGTTGATTGTAGCTTTGGCAGAGTCCATGGGCTGATGTGCGCTGGTCAACTAAGCAATGAAGCTTCTGCGAAATCCGTGTAAGCATGGCCAACGGCGGGAAAGAACTGAGGAGGGAGTGGGGCCATCCAGTTCTGTGATGTTGGAGCCTGACATCGGCATGTGAGGCCCCTGCTACACTGCTGTAGAAAAGCTTCCATGTGATCCTAGCACCTGATGGCTAAGTTCCATAGATGTGACCAGATGACAAAGATATCCCCGAAGATCTATTTTTTCTAACTACTCTGCATTAGTTAGGATTTTTGTTTTAAGCAGCGGTCCTTCCAGCTCCTGTTTTGATTCTCAGGAACCAGAGACCACATTTTTCTCTACCCTTTTTTATATTTAGCTATTCTTTTTTCCATACATGTTTTTATTTGCCCCCGGCCATGGCGTCACATGTGATGGACGCACACGCCAGGGATCCGGTGGCCCTTCCGCCCCTCCACAGACTTGCGTTGACGCTCCTGACCGCCTGCGCTACCCACTGGACCTCCACCCGGTTGGAGAGGGACTACGCGGAGCCAGCATCCACCCCAATGGAAGGGAGAGCCATAACTCAATTCCATTCCACCCCCCGAGCCGGCATCCCAGTGGCCTGAGGTCATTCCAAACCCAGGTCACCGGCGTGGAACGAAGTAAGGCTCCAGCGCCTCAGCCCCCTGCACCATCAGGTCGGCTTATATTCCGCTATTCTAACTAATTTTTTATGATTTACATTTTTTGTGTAAGTGGTGATCCTCTTCTTGAAGTCATGCTATTCAGAAACAGAAGCAATTTTACTTTGCATTTCAGCCTGTGCCATATCACCGTAATCAATCGTTTCCTGTACACAAAGCTACTATTGTACCTGTGGCACAGTTTTCTGGAGGTAAGAGACACTGGGCTCGATTTTCAAAGACCCGATTGCCTCAAGCCCCAGCTGCACTGAAGACGTGGCATATGGTGTAGCCAGCGATCAGGAATTTCTATCCTGTGTACCAGGTGCTGCAAGTTAGGCCACCTTTTTCTGGTCTAGCTTGTGGAAATCCCGGGGGCTGTTTTTACACTGCTTGTGCCAGATATCTGGCGCATGCCGCCATATAATGTGGAAACTGCTCCAAGTGTGCCCAACATTGGAAAATCAGATGCAGTTGTGGCAATGTGGTTCAGCGCACCACCAGAACCCAAGTGTTGTGTGCAGGGCTTGACACAAGCCCTGCGCCATGCTTTGATAATCGAGCCCATTTTCACTACTGGTCTCATACTTCTGAGTTATTTTTAGCTATTTCTTGGAATTGTTTTCTAATTATTGTTACAGTAGAAAGACCTAGAGAATCCACAGGCTGAAGAATTTTTAAAACCTGTTTTTAACTCCTGGAAAAGTCAGACTGCCGTGAGTTCAGTGTAAACTGCCGGTGACCGAATCACTATTTTTATGAATCCTGCACTGATTTTGCCCAAAAACATCAAATAAAAGGACAAATAATTCAGAACCTATTATGGCTTCTCAGTCTGCCTCCTTATCACCAAAAAACAGTTTAAAAAAAAAAAAAAAGGCTCTGAGGGAGTTCCCAATGATGGTGGAAAGCACGCATCACGAGGTTCTGTCTCCTCTTGTTGTTCAGAAGCAGCATTAAAAAAATATTAAGGGTGACAAAAAAAAAGATAAAACTGGTCAGTCATCTGAAAGACAAGGCAAAGACGGATCAGATAACAGGGTGTCCGGAAAAGGGAACCATGAATCTGTTAATGGCAAAAATATAAATACAGTCTTTGAGAAAACAGCGGAAATGGTGCTTGCTAAAAAGAAATTTAAAGAAAAAAATATCTCTGCTACTACCCCAGAATAGAGAAAGGAGTAGGCAGATGATAAAGAAAATATGTCCTCATCAGAGGACAGATCAAAAATGCAGCAGATTTTCCAAGCCATCCAGTCTATGGGAAATTTTAATAATATGAATGCCACCCCCTCCCCAGGCTAATGTTCCAGCCTAGCTGCCAGTGTAGGAGGTGGAGAAATACTATGTACAAGAGAAGGAAAGAGACGGTCTGGTGGCACAGAGGTTGGCGCTGGGCGCCACCACCAGCCTGCCTTGGCCCAGGTTCAATGTAGCTTGGGCACGGGGTCAGTGAGGGAGAAGTTGAGCACCCACCAGCTGCTCTCCTCTCTCAGAAGGGAGGACTCTGGGATGTCCGACACTACAGCAACTCCCGGTGGAGACAGACGCGTTGTAGTAGCGCTGTCTGGCACGGTTACTGCATGGTTGGTGCTGGCAGGGTTGCCGTGCACCGCAAAGCATCAGACATGCACCACGCTTGTGGGGGATGGGGATACACAAGAAGAAATACCCTCCCACCCTGGATAAGCGGTGGCCCTTCCAGTGCTTCCACCACACGCCCAATGCCGGATGCCTGCCACTGCCCCTTCGGTCTCCCTGGATCATGAAGACCTGGGGAGAGCCTGTAACATTTCTGAAGATGGCAGGTATCATGGTGGGCGGTAGAGCGAGTAGGTGAGAGAAGCAGCCTGTGAGAGTTCTGGGATTTGGAGCGCTACAAATAGAGTTGGGGGAAAAAAGATTAAAAAAAAAAAAAAAGAGTAGGAAAGTGATCCAATGGAATCAGAGGGTGCACCTTATCAAGATTTAGCTCTCCTCCAGGGCATAATGAAGACTACAGTTCATTGTCTTCATTTGTCAGACATATGCTTGATACTCTAAACCTCTACCATCAGGAAACAGTAGAATGAAGAGGATGCTGAATTTATGGACATGATGGACATGGCTCCCACAAGGAGGCTGCTAGTCCCCATACAAAGTCCCTTAAAAAGGCTATATCGATTAAAGTCACCTCTTCACTATTTCAGCTGCACCCATTGACAAAAAGACTGACAAAAAGTACCAGGTGGCTACCACTCGCAATGCTGGTGACTCGAGTTCAGGGACGAGCGCAGGGTCGTTGGGGGCCAGACGGCTAGATGGGGGAGGAGGACTGAGTGTCCCACAGGACACTCTCCTCCTCCTCCTCCAGGGAAGAAGGGTTGCCATCCCTGTTGCAATACTGCCACCTAGGCGACCACAGGCGAAAGTGCAGTTGGGGTGCCAGGGGAAGGGATGGACGTCAGCCGGGACCAGGAAGCATCAACACATCTCTGTGTGCACGAGCTCCCTTGGGTCTCTTCTGTGTGCTGATGTTTTCAGAGTGAACACTAGGAAAAATAGCCCCTGCACCCATGGATGACGGAGTGCCTGGCACTGCTCTGGATCCCTCCTGCCTGTCCCACCGCTCCAGCCTACTGACAAACACAATACTTCACAGGTCTGCCCCTCTACCTCATCACCGCCTGGGGGGAAACCACAGCTCAATGAGAGATCGGCCCAAGCAGCGGTGTGCAGGTTTGGAGGGACAATAGCAGATAGGTACCTTGGTGACTCCTGAAGGAGTGTGAGTGCAGGAGAAGAGACGGGCCATAAATAGAAATATCCAAAAAAAAAAAAAAAAAAGAAAGTACCAGGTGGATAAACAGGATGTAGAATACCTATATGCCCACCATGATTACCAAAGTGTGGTTTAGACTGCTACTTGTGAGAGAGCAAGTCACACTCTCTGTACAACCTCCAGAAATAGATGCCAAAAAAACTGGATGCTATGGCCAAGAAACCTTATACTACAGCCTCCCTGCTCATTAGGCAGGCAGCTTACTCACCATATACAGCACAGTACCAGAGAACACTGTGGAACAGAATTTTGGCGCTTGCTGACAGAGAAGACAACGATGTGGTGCAGGACTTGGTAACCAGAGCAAGATCAGCCCTGGATGCCACTAACTTACTGTTAGGTTGTAAATCTGATATCTTCAATAAATAAATACCATTTCTACACTGCTGTGGATATAATGATATGGCAGCTAGAATCCTAGCTCATGCAGTGTCCTTGAGAAGATTTTCCTGGTTAAAAACTACCATCCTTTCCCAGAATACCCAAACCAAAGCCATGGATTTCTGTTTTGAGAGAAATTCACTTTAGGTGACTAAATGGAGGCATACATGAAGAAAGTGGATGAATACAATTTTAACAATGAAAAGGAAAAGCCTTTTACCTCCTATTGGCCCTATGGAAGGGGAAGCAGAGGCAGACATTACTCCCCTACCCCATATGCTCCCTATGAGCATCAGCCATAGAGGGGATACACCACAGGGGCAGGGGCAGAAGAGGCGAAAAGCATGCACCTGCTGCAGCACAAACACACAAGCCCCAGCCAAAGCAAAACACCTGACAATTATACCCAGGTCACCCATCCATGCCGGAGGGTGAGGACTAGCTCACTACCTTCAGGAATGGGTAAATATCATCTCAGACAGGTGGGGTCTGGAGGTAATGGGCCTGGGATGGTCTCTGGTCCAAACAATTCCCATTGCCCCATTCAGCCCGGCCGCCCAGCTCCGACACCTGGGTGCAGGAGCACCTTATGCCCAGCCCAGGAGAGGTGCCTGCGGAGGGTCAGGCATCATCCTGCCTGCCGAGTGTTTTTCTCCTCCTTTTCTCTCCCCGTTACCCGGGGCCACAGGAGTAGAGATGCATGCGCGTGGAGGCTTGCATTTGCTCTACAGCCCAGGCAAAAGCCCCTTCCGCCCACCCACTCACCTAGTGCCGTTGCACCCCTCTGGCTTGCGCTGTAGCTTGGCCTCCACCAGGAGGCAGACACTGGCCAAGGGATGCAACCCCACCACCCCGGAGAGGACAGCTGCCTTTCGGCCGCTCCTGTCAGCTTCGCACCTCCCCTGCTGGCCTCCGGAGGCCTGTGCTCGTGCAAACCACGGGTAGCCGGCGTGTACAGTGAGCCCTCAGCTCCACCGGGCCAGCCATTTGGGAAAGTTTTTACATATTTGGCAGTCTTCTTTGAGGTGGTCAACCCCCCGACAATAAACGCAAACGAGGTGGGGATCAGCCTTGGCAAATGCATCTCCACACTCAGTACAGTGCTGAAACCCAGTAGGACCGGTTTTCTTTTTGGGTTTCTCAAACATGCCTAGTTCAAACAAAGTTACCCTTATCAGCCTTCAAGCCAGGTAACAAAAAACCTATCAGTTCCAACCGTGTCATGGGTCAGAAACAATTTTGTGTTTTTTTTTAGGATCCGATAGGTACCGGAACACCACAGAAAATAGGCAGTAAATAACAGAGAAACAGTTATTACAGTTATTAGAGACTTGCTTCGGTTCCCAACCAGACCGACCAGAAAGAAACCGAACAAAAAACTATTTCTACCCCAAAACTCAACACTATCTACTTATTACACTACCTGTACTGTAGACAGAGATCGGGTACTGAAAAAAATAAACGGTTGTTGAAACCGACCGATTTTACAAATACCGAAGCGAAGGAGAAAATCTCTGGAGCGACTTCACAGCTAGGCGGAGTAAAGAATCTGAAGGTTACACTGAGAAGTACCAGAGACAGAGGTTTGAAAACTGAGCTCGAGCTCAATGTTCTATGCCTTGGCATAGAGTTAATCCTTTCCTCTTCGGAGCAGTTCAAGTGCTGGGGCTAATTGCATATAGTCAGAATACAGCAAGACTTCATGTTGTTTGAACAAAGCAACTTAGCTTACATTGAAAATAATGCGGTCTACAGGACAGAACAGGAAAATTGCTGCAGAGTTACAGGAAAAATGCCAAATCAGCCTGGGAGCACTGCAGCATGGTTCTTGAGCAGCTAGAATACTCTGGACTAACTCACTCAGATGAAATCCTGAAGGTGATTAGAGTTTCTAGGAAACCAGCAACCGCAAAAACATATTCCTCTAAACAGAAGAGATTTTCATACTAGTGTACCAAGCAGAATAATAATCCCAGTAGAGGTAGGGCTGCCTACAGTCCTGGAACAGTTGACAAACCTGCAGTCCTTAGACCCAAGGCGAACAACACTGAAGGTGCACTTGGCAGCAGTGTCAGCATACATATTAGCAGACAAGGGAAAGTCACTGGCCTCAACCCATTTTCAAAAGGTTTCACAAAGGCCTCAGTCACTTGTACCCACCAGTAAAGGACCCTGTACCACCATGGAATCGCAATGTCTGCCTTGCACAGCTTATGGAAGTTCCATTCGACCCCATGGGCACTGATGACCTGAAGTATGTCACATGGAAAACCATATTTCTGATTGCCATTACCTCTGCTAGGAGGATAAGTAAGCAATAATACCCAACAGGGTGGGCGGTATTGTGCTATACCAGACCGCCCGGGGCGTAATGAGGCCCGACGCCATAGGCGGAGGGCTTTATAGCTCCTGGAAGGTCCGGTATAGCACAATACTGCCCACCCTGGAGGGTATTATTGCGCTTAGAAAATAGGCAGTAAAAAAAATAAGTTTAATAAGAAAAATGTTGAAGGAAAAATGTATTTAAAGTAAGATTTTTAATAAAATAGTTCCTCCGCCTGCATTCTTGGGAGGAGGTTGCTATGGTCACACACACACACACACACACCCCACTGGGCCCTTAGAATGTTATTTGGAGCCACTATTTTTCTCTCTCGCTTAGTGAGAGATACTGCTGCCCTGCAATACTTATGTTTTTCAGTGCCAGCTGCCAGAAACAATACATCAGCATGGGGGCATTTCAAGCTAACTTTTGCAGCTTTTTTTTTGTTTATTTTGTTGCTCTACATCCATGTCCTACATTGCTGCCAACTCTCTGAGAGCTGACCGTGCTGTTGTGCCCATTCCTCCAGCCGCTGTATCATTTTTTGGTTTTAAGTTCAGCACTCTAAGCTTCGACCTTTCCGATCGCTGACAGGACTGGAAGAATTGGTTTAGTGTGACGTGGCGAACAGGCGTTTATTTATTTATTTTTTTTTTTAACTTGTCCCCACACTACTGCTGCTTCCACTGATTGGCTTATCTATTTTTGCCTCCACGTGTTTTTTTTTTTTTTTTCATAGGCAGCTTAGCCCCTTCAATTAATCTCGCATCGACGACCCCTCTACCCATCAGGCTCTCGGGGGCAGGTGCACTTTGAGGAGAATGCTGACTGTTACCGTGTAGTTCATTGCTCTACCAGGTGAGGTAACGTGAGAGCAGGTGAAGGGTTAATTTTTTTGTTTTTGGTTTTTACGTTTATTTATTACTTCCGAATAATAGTCAGCATGGAAGGAAATGCACAGCGAGTACAGAGGGAGACGGATTGGACGCAACGGTGATGCGATCAGCTGGCAGACTACTACAGTACTTACACGGGTACAGGTTGGCTAGCAACCGTTCATGTATAAATGTGGAGTAGGCGCACTGGCGCTGAATTAAAAAGTGTTGATAAGCTGTAGCCTGGTCAGTGCTTCACAATGTTTTGGGTGATGTCTTTCAGTAGTAGGAGTTTTGCTACTTCCAAAACAGTAGGCAGTTTTTTTTTGGGGGGTTGTAACATCTGCTGCTGTTCCTGGAGTATGTCCTTCGCAAGAAAGAAAAAAAAAAAACATGGCATGCAGCGCTTTAGACAGTGTGAGGGGTGCTGATGATACTAGGGATAGTGTGGGATGACGGGGAATTGGCAGCGAGGTTCACTGCCAATTTCATGTTGCTGTTTTGACACTGTCAGACGAATTGGGCGACGACGTATTTAGTGAGTTAGCCACATTTTTATTTAATAAGAGTGACCGTGGGTATTCTGAGTTTTGTTAACTCTCTCGCTAAGTCGAATGGAAAAATGGCGCAGAGTTTAAAATAATTTTTTTACATATTAGCCAACTGGGAAGCAGAGTGGGTGCTGGGATAGTACAGTGGGTGAAGGGGCACTGTTGGCTGGCTCTCGTTTTTAGCTGGGCATCTACTGTCTGATAGACGCCCACCTAAAAACGTGTCTCAGCCAATCAGGAGAGAGGATTTTCTTTAACCATTTTCTAACTGAACAGTAAGCCCTCTCCACATAGCCACATAAAAAATCTTCCACGGGGATAAGGTAGTCCTTAGAACTAATAAGAAATCCCTACTTAAGGTGGTGTCTGAATTTCAATTGAACCAGTCAGTAACACGTCTTGTGCTTTACCCAGAACACTTCCGTCCAAGTGAGCAAAAATTGCCTAGTCTTGATCTGAAATGAGTTCTGTGAGTCTATCTGGAGCAGAAAAAAAGATGTCAGGTCCATAAACACTCAGCTTTCGGTTACCTACGGTGAGCTGGAAAAAGTAAACCAGCATCCAAGAGGGCTATTTCACACTGAATAGTGTCTTGCATTCAGTTCTGCTTTGAAAATGCAAGGAAAATGCAACCCAGAGGCTTGAAGGTGCATTCAAGGGGAACCTCTGCCTCTGTAGCATTCATAAGGGGCACCCCTCTTATTACACATTTGCAAAGCAGCTACCTGGAAAAGAGTGTACACCTTCACAAAGCACTGTTGAATGGGTATACAGTATAGCCTAGAGATTAGAGTAATAAGCTGTGAATGAGCTTGATACATCCAGCAGACCAGACCTTGGTTTGATTATCACAACCTCCACTTGCATACTGTGCGACTCTGAGCAAGTCACTTAACCGCCCAGTGCTCCTAGGTCACCCCTGAAAACAGGCACTTGTGCCTATTGGGCCTTAACCGGTTACCAAAGACTAAAATAAATAAATAAATAAAAAGTCTAGAAGGGATGCCAGCTTTGGAAAGAAGAAAAAATTACTTATCATAGTAGTCTTGTTTCTTCTAAAGGTATTCTCCAATATTGCATTCAGCCTTAGAAGTAGAACTGCCCGTAGACAGAACATTATGCTAATGATGGAACCACCATTGGCTCGTGCCACTTATTCATATGCTGCCCTTATAACTGACTATATTCTAATGCTTCAGATTTCATGGACAGCCTGCAAGTACAGGCCCAACCGAACTGTAACTATATAATGATAGTAATAACAATGCCACTAATCTAATTCAACAAACCTCTAACTGGAAGAAAAAAAACATCTCCTAATGTCAGAATAACCTGAGAAAGGGGAAACCAATGCCCAACAGTGGCTCAAAAACAGATTATGCCAATGTGGCACCCTCACACATAGTTTCTTAGCTTGGAGTGCAGAGGCCACTGGTTCTAGTAGGGGAGGCAGGGTGGGTGAGTAATGAATACTGGAGAATACCTTGGAAGAAACAAGATTACTATGCTAAGTATTTTTTTCTTCTCACCTCAGGAATTCTCCAATATTCCAAACTCTTGCAGACTAAGAAGCAGTACCTTTGGAGGTGGGCACAGAACCTACTTTGGAAATTGACTCTGTAGGACTGCAGCGCCAAACCTGGCATTACTCCTGGACTGGGTGTCCAGACTATAATGCTTCGTAAAGGTGTGCACCATTCTCCAGGTAACTGCTTTACAGATTTCCACTAGTGGAACATCCCTGGCAGCTGCTAAAGTAGCAGCTGTACCCCTTGTGGAATGTGCCCTCAGGCCTGCTAGGGGCTCCTTTCCAGTTTTTGAGTAACAAAACTAGATACACTTAACTATCCAGTAAGAAATGGACCTTTTAGATGCTGGGCTTCCTTTTCCCACATCCCCATAAATCAGGAAAAGCTGTTGCCTGTCCTGTCTATGGTCCTTAGTGGCAGTCATGTAGTAGCTGAGAGCTCTTTTGACATCAAGACTGTGGAGTCTACATTCACCTGAACTAAAGTGTTCAGTGAAAAAGACTGGCAGGGTTATGGATTGGTCCAAATGGAAATCAGAGACCACTTTAGGGAGAAATTTCCCATTTGTCCAAAGGACTACTTTATCCCTGTGAAATAAAATGTAGTCCTTTTCAATGCACAAAGCCTGAAGCTCACTAATCCTTCTGGCAGAAGTGATTGGCACTAAGAACACTGTTTTCCAAGTGACATATTTCAAGTGGGCTGAGACCATGGGGTCGAAAGGGAGACCCATGAGCTTGGCTATGCACACACTTGGGTCCCAAGCTGGCACTGGTTCCCTGTGAGGGGGGTGCAAATGAGTCAGACCTTTGAAGAACCTCTTGAAAATAGGGTTAGATGCTGTGGAGACACCCTTTCCAGCTGAAATTTAAGTGGATACTGAAGCCAGGCGGACTTTTAAAATGGTGGGCTGCAAGTCCAGGGAATGTAATGTGTAAGGTAGTCCAGAAGATCTGGAATTCCTGCATATGCTGGCACTGCATTGTTGGTGGAGCACCAGAGAGAAAACCTTTTCCATTTTGCAGCTTGGTTTTCTTAGTAGAAGGCTTTCAGTAACCATTAAAACAGCCAGAACACTTTCTGAGAGATGCAAGCCTGCATACTCTAGGTCCTCAAGAGCCATGCCTTGAGCCTAAAAACCCTTTCCCTTTTGCTAAACAGGTTCCATTGCCTTTGACAACAGCAGGTTTTGTACCTCCCTTTCCAAGAGCTTCCTTTCTGCATTTGAAGCTGACTTGAAAACTCTTGTTCTTAGAGGAGGGAAGGATTTGAAGCTTAGGGACAAACCCTGACCATTTCCCAGGACCCCCTTGTCTGTGGTAATGTTCTTCCAAGCCTGGAAATAGTGAGTTAGTTTACCCCCTACTGGTAGTGTGGGAGGCAGCCTTGGCAAACAAGTCAGGGAGTCCATTTCGACTGAGGCTGGGCTTGACCAGCATGGGAACCACACCTGGATCCCCGTCTGCCCCTGCCTCTGAAGTACCCTGTCTGCTGGGGGTACTGCTGAAATTAGGGGATGGCCTGGGCCTAGTAAAAAGGACTGGTGTAGGAAGCTCCACCCCTGCCTCCCCTTCCATAAAACCGAGAGGAAGGAGAAGGTTTCTTTTTGGCCGAATTACTCTTATAGGTGGCTTTATATTCGTCCACCTTCTTCATTTAAGCCTCTGTTTTATCCCCAAATTGAGAATTATTCTCTACAGGGAAATCCATGGCTTTTTGCCTGTGTGTCCTGTGTGAGGTTTGTGGCTCTTAACCATGCAAACCTCCTCAAGGTTATGGCATTAGCCATCCATCTGGCAGCAGTGTCATTTGTATCTGCTGCCATCTGGAACTGGTATTTGGCAGCTTCCAGTTCAAACCTGGCAGTCTCAGCCAGATCCGCTGAGAGGTCAGACTGAGCTTTCTCAGACATAGCCAGAACAGACTGCCACAGTGACTTCTGGTACTGGGTAGCATAGGCCTGATAGGTTGCCTGCCTGACATCAGTGTCAGTGGCTCAGCAGGTTGCACACTCACCTCTGAGGCAGGAAGATCAGAAGGCTGTGGGTTCTATCCCCTCACCAGGCTCTTGGTTTAAATCCCAATACTGACACAGTAGTGTAGCATGATGGGGGTGCTGTACTCCTGAGGTGCCGTCTTTCGGATGAGACGTTAAACTGAGGTCCCGTGTGCCTGTTCTGGTGGTTGTTCAGGTGGACGTTAAAGATCCTTTAACCGTTAAAGACTTCTGCCATCCACAGTGGCCAACCACGGATTCCTTATTCACCCCGAACCACGTTTACAATGTAACCTCTGGGATATCCCACATAAGGCCACCCTAACAATTCAGCACAGCCCTGGCACCTTACTTGTATCATGGCTTTTTATTAACCCACTACGCCTGTCCATTAAATTATTATGCTATGATAAAATTCGCACCTATATACCAGGACCATCACTCATCTCACAGCAGGCACCCAGGATTAGGAGGAAACGCTCTGACCACTCACTATCCCTGTCCCTTGGTGCCCTCCTCAAATTAATATTCTACCTTCTGATCTGTTTTGGTACCATTGAAATAAATCCTGGCCCCATTGAAAGTTTATTTTCCCCTGCTGATCTATCCTCTATAAATGGCCTAAGCTTCCTACACTTCAATGCCTGCAGCCTCTTAAACAAATTCTCCGTAATACAGGCCTGGGTGGCACATACCCTGCCTGACTTTCTGGTCATCTCTGAATCCTGGCTCAGACCTTCGACCAAAGACAGTGTTGTAAACATTACCAATTATTAGCTCTTCAGAGCAGATCGCCCTTCCAGGGATGGTGGGGTGGCCATATACATTAAGGACACCATCTCTGCTACCTGCCTCATCAACACATCCGAACCAAAGGAATTTGAATGTTTGTCAATCAAAATATCCCTTCCTAATTTGTCTTCATTTAAATTGATTGGCTGCTATAGGCCCCCCTCAGCAGGCCTCAAATTACTATCTCACCTGACGTCAATAACCAATCTCGGCCCTGAAGATACCATCATCCTTGGTGATTTGAATTTAAACTGGCTATCTAATGCATCTGCTCCATTGGTAACCTTTTGTGACACCTATGGCTTTACACAGCTAATTAAAGACCCAACCAGGGTTAACCTAAAAAATTCTAGCAACAGCTCACTCCTGGATATCATGTTGGTAAACAAGCCTCACTTATATCGCATGCAGGAGTACTACCGAATGATGTAAGACCATTGTCCCATAGCTGGCATAAGATCTTCACTCAAACCACCCAACCCTGCTGAATTTGTCCTCAAAAGGTCAAAAAAGAAGTTCAACATACCAGGATACCTCCATGACCTGAGTAACACAATATATTGGCAAGATTTCTACCTTACAACCTTAGTGGAAACAGCTCTCCAGATCCTAAAGGACATTATCACTAATGCTCTCAATATTCATGCACCATTCACCAATATCAGAACTAAAGCAAGGTCCTGCCCCTGGTTCACCACTGATCTTAAAACAGCCTTGCTAGCCAGAGACAAACTGTGGAAAAAGGCAAAAAAACTAAGGATTCCAGAGACTGCTAAATTTCAGAAAAGCAAGAAACTCATGTACAACACAAATAAGATCTGCCAAAGCTGCCTATTATAGAGCTGAATTGGATGCCTCCTATAATAACCCAACCAGGCTCTGGGGAACTATAAAGAGGTATCTTGGCCAAAACTCTACTCCTGCCTTAACCGCAAACTGCTACTAAATAACACAGAAATTACGGACAAACAAGAAATCCTAAATACCTTCAATGACCACTTCACCACAGCTGGACTAGCATTTGACTCTTCACCTGCAATCTCTGAGATCTTCCTTGAACCTTCAATCCACCATGGGTCAAGGCTACATCAACCTTCTCCTTCAACCCAATATCTTTAAAAAGTGGAAGATCTCCTCTCCAATTTAGATACTTCAAAAGTGCAGGTACAGACTCCTGGACCCCTACTTCCTCAAGATTGCATCTCAAGTCTTATCTGCCCCCCTCACTCATCTCTTCAATCTTTCTCTCACCACTGGATCCATTCCCTCCACTTGGAAAACAGCTCAAGTAGTTCCTTTACTCAAATCTGGTGATCCCATGGACCTCAATAATTACAGGCCCATTTCCATCCTATCAGTTCTATCCAAGATGCGCGAAAAGTTAGTAAACTCACAATTAAGGGACTACCTGGATAACAATAACCTCCTAAATACAGCACAATCAGGATTTAGATCAAGGCATGCTTCATTTAGAGCCCTAGCCAAAGTATCCAACGACTGGCAGATTGCTATGGATAAGAAGAACAGTACCTGTGCTGTGTTCCTGGATTTGAGCAAAGCATTTGATACAGTGGATCATGAATCATTAATCACCTCCTTGGCTCACTAGGGTTGGATTCCCCTTCACTCAATTGGTTCAAGTGCTATCTACCAGATAGATCACAACTGGTAAAAATGGAATCTACCTATCACCTTAAAACCACTGTTAGAGGTGTGCCGCAAGGCTCTATTCTTGGCCCCATCCTCTTTGCCATCTATATTAATAATATTGATGTTAACCTCACTCAGTCCAACATCCATCTGTTTGCTGATGATACTGTATTATATGTTAGCAATCCTTCATTATCTAAAGCCTGTGAACTGCTACAATCTGAATTTTCCATCCTACAACACAACCTACTGGATAAAAACTACTTCTAAATGCCAAAAAACAAAAGCTATGTTCTTTACCTCAAAGAGTTGCTCTGCCACTACCCACCATCACCACCCCTACAACTAACCACCTTACTTGGAGAGAAGCTGGAATCGTTGATAACTTCAAATACCTTGGAGTCTGGATTTATAACAAGCTTGACTATTCTGTCCATATTGAGGAGCTACTAAAGAAACTGAGACAAAGGCTTGGTTTATTTTTTAGAATAAAGCACTACCTCAACAGAGACTCCAAAAAAAGATTAATCCAGGCTTCATTCCTATCCCTCATTGACTATGCTGACTTTCTGTACGGACATTGTTCACTCCCCCTCTTAAATAAACTGGACACCCTATACCACAGGTCATTCAGATTCATTACTGACCTTCCCTTCAGCACCCATCATTGCTCCCTTTATAAGGCAGTTAACTGGACATCATTACAACACAGAAGAAATAGGAATGCTGCAATTTGGATATTCAAAGCCTTATCAGGCAAGCTACCTACCTATATCTCAGACTGTTTTACTCAAATTACTTCTAGGCCATACAACCTAAGGATCAGCAAAATTATCATTCTTTAGGTCCCCAATGTCTGCACCCAGTTTGGGAGGGCTGCTATCAGCTACTCACTAGCAATTGTTTGGAATTCACTCCAAAAACCATGAAGCTAAATAACCTCCTACCCTTAATATCCTTCAAAGACTATTCACCACCTATTCCCAGAACTCTGCAACTGCTTCCACAAGGCCTAAACCCCGGCCCTACCTACCCCCTGTGTTCCTATTGCCGATAAACTCCGTTTCCAGTCCCAAGATTCACCCTCAAAATGCCTGCTAGGTCCTATAATCTACATATTACTCCTGATGTGCCCATTACCTTCTGTCTCACAGATTAAAAGTTTTAATGTGCCTTGTACATATGTATATTGTTATATATTAGCACTTATGTCATTGTATTACTGTTTATGTTACCCCTGTCATTGTATTACTGTTTATGCTACCCTTGTCAATGTAATAACACTTGCACTTCTTGACCACTCAGTTCCATCTTGTAAATGAGCTATGCTCAATGATGTTCGCCTGATTAAATAAAGATTTTGATTGATTGATTGATCCCATGGCACTTCTTGAAAAGAGTAGGGGAATTTTTATTGAAACAAAATTAAACATTACATCATGTTGAAACAATTCAGAAATATCAAATCAGTTAATTCATGATAGTAACATTTGTACATTCATTGTATAATCTCTTAAACATGTTCATCAGTAGATTCATTTTACTGATTTCTAGAAAAGCAACTTGGACCCATTAAAAAAAATATTCCCCATATTCTTCCGTAAGTGCATAACTCTTTCTGGTGTATATTTCTTCTCATCACTGTCTTTTACTTTCAGTATAGCTGTTTCAATTTGTGAGATTAATACTTCATTTGTTTGATGGATCTGTTGCAGTAAATATTGACATCTACTCTGCCAAAGACAATATTTTATCACTGCAAAAGTCACATGTAATGCACTAATGTGGAAGCTCTTCCATATTCCTGAAAAATTCCTTAATATCAAAGTGTTGTAATTTATTCTGGTTAGAAATGGCCACTCCATTTAAAAGCTAAATCTGACCAAAACTGTACATTGTCTGGACAAGTTACAAAAAACATTTTATATAGTTTATTCAACATTTATACAGGTGGATTTAGGACAAAATCTTTCCTGAGAAGCCTTGTGCTTAAAATTCCCCCTGACAACATAGACAGGAAATATCCCACATTTGCTGTGGGATCCTATTATCAGTGAGGGTCGCAAGCTCTAGGGGCATTCTGGTGGGTACCCATTCTGGAAAAACTAATGTTACTTTTTGTATATTAAAAACTATTTAATTGTACAACTGTTTTCGTCCTGATGTTAAAACAGTCCTTTTATCCAATTTCCATTGTCTGATGTTCCTTATAATAGCAATAGCATATTCCAGCAGTTGATATTGGGCTAATATCTTGGGTGGAGTCTGTTCACATCTCCCCATGTATATGTGAAACGCTGGTACCAGCCACAGCTGCCAAGAAAACTGTGGCAGGTTCCAACAACTTCCAAGGGTGTTAGTTTAAAAAAAAGTGTGGTAAAATACTATTGGATTTATCACGTTAAGTCCACCACTTTGTAAATTAAGTATGTAAAAATATCTTTTTACCGAATTAAGATGGCTGCCCCATACCATATGAAAGAAACAGCTCAGAATCCTAGACTCTAGATTCAGTGGAGGTGCATACACAAGTAAGATATGTGAATATTGACAACAGAAATTTTTTTTATCATCAAAATTTTTTTTTCTTCTTTCCTAGCCTCCAGTTTTTCCAAATTCTGACTTTCATTTCACAGACTTTTAATTGTTCTTCACAGATTAAAAGTGATGGGTCTTCTTTTTTGAACCATATCCCTAGACTTTTTGTGGGAAGCTATCTACTTTAATCCCGGCAATGTCCCCTCATGCTGTCTACTGTATCCCCTATTGGGACTGCCATGCTTTTGGCTTTATTAATCTCGGCTGCTGATGCTGAGGAAAATTTCTGGAATATTTGCACTGCTTTTTCACCTGATGACTCATTTGCTGCAAAAACACATACATTATCAGTGTATGCCATTATTTTTTCTGCTTATAGGCTATGATGAGGGGCTAGGTCTATAATTTGGCTATCCCACTTAATTTGTCTTATAACAGGGTCCAGTGCAAATGTATATATAATAGGGGGATTAATGGACACCCCTGTCTCACACCTCTTTTCAGTTAAATGATTCTTCCAAGATTCCCATCAACAGAAGGTAAAAAAAAATGCACCTAAATATGAGCCTCTTATCCATCCCACCAGCTTCTTAGGTATTCCATATGCTGTTAGTACATCAAATACGTATTTATGTTCCACCCGGTCAAGTGCTTTAGTGTGGTCTAAAGCTATTACATATCCTGGGGTATTCCTATCTGTACTGCTTTCAAAAAGCTCCCCGAGTAGATACAAGTTATACTGTATCCTTATTTGGGGAATAGCACACATCTGTGCAAGATCTAGAAGTTCAGTTGTTACCTGCTGTAGTCTTTTGCATATTATTTAGCTAATATTTTATAATCACAATTTAAAATATTTATAGGCCTCCAGTTTTTGATGTTGTGTTTGTCCCTTTTCTTATAAATATAACTAATAATTGTTTTCCCAAATTCTGGTATTTCCCTTTCCTTTCCTACTTTCCCTAAAACATAATTAAATACTGGTTTCATCAAAACACTTTATTTCATATGCATATTTTTTGTAAAAGTCATTAGAGAGGCCATCTAGGCCAGGAGATGTTCCTGTATTTAAGGTTTTGCTTGTTTCACAGATTTCGTCCTGTGAGATTGGCTTTTCTAGTTCCCCCCCTGTAAATCCATATCTATCTGAGGTAAAGGGGCATTCATAATGTTGGTCAGCTCTTCTATACTCCCAGAGCTAGTGGAAAATTCAGCAATAAGAAATTTGTGGACGATATGTAACATTCCTAGATCAGTAGCTACTAGGGTGCCATCTGGTTTATATAGGCCTGTCATTACTGTCTGATCAAGTCTTTGTTTGCATGCCATGTAAGGGTCTGATGCTGGTTGTTTTACTGTTCCACACTTCATTTCAGCTTCAAGCGTCTGTGCCCTATCATACTGATATGCAAACAATTTCCTTATTTCAGCAATTTGTGATTTTTTACTTGGTCTTTAGATGGAAATAACATTAGTTTATATAGTTGGTTTCAATACCCTAAATATCTGATGTAATCAGAGTTTGATTTTTCCTTTCCATGAGTAATGAAAAGTCATTTCAAACAATTTTTAGTGTCATACCACCATTCCCATAAATCATCATGCATGCATTTTGTGGAAATTTTTCTTGCAAGTAGTAGTTCCACTTTTCCCTGTACCTCTTGTTGCTCTAATACAGAAGACTTTAGTTTCCACCTTAACGGTTGAGATGAAACCCTAGGTGGCGCTGTTGCCAAACTAAAGGTGCCTAGGACAATGTAGTGGTCAGAGAATTCTCTGGGTTTAATGTTAATTTTAACTCTTGTACAGAATTTGGAAGGAAATAAGTAATCAATTCTGGTGGCACATGTATATCTATGGTATGTAGCACCTGAGTCCCTTTTAAGCTGCCTATAAGCGTCTGTTAAATTTGCTCCTGTCACTATATTTTTAAGGGCACGTGAATCACAATATACTTTTTTATCTGTGTCTCCTGAAGTTTTGGTATCTACACTACAATGAAAGTCTCCACTAAAAATTATGTTTTCTGGTGTACAGGTGTGGTTTTATGGCATCAAATAGCTCTATTCTGGTACCTTTAGATTGGGGAGCATATGTATTAATGAACCTAAAGAAAAAGTCTCTGTATTTGCAGTCAAGTACTAACTCCCTGCCTGGTATGATATCCACTACCCTAGTTATTGAAAAACAAGTACCTTTGAATAAAATTCCAATTCCATCAGTGGCATCCATGCCAAAGGTCCAACAGGAAGGACCCCATACCCAGCTTCTCCTCAGCTGTTTTATTTCAAACAGGGAAGTTAATCTAGTTTTCTGAAGAAATACTACATCCTTTCCCAATTGTTAAAGATGGTTTAAAAAAGTGATTTTTTTGTAGTTCTTTATACTACAAACACTGAAGGAAGCTAGGCTTAAGGTGGTCATTGTTAGTTGAAAACAAAATAGGGAGGAGGGATTTCACCTCAGTCATTTTCTCTGTGCGAGGCTTTATTTTTTCTCCCCCCCCTTTTTTTTTGTTATATCTAGCTGTCTTTTATCCTCACCCTCAATTTCTGAAATTACCTCTGATCTAAACGAAACATCAGACTCATGGCTCAGAGTCCCCACCTTCTCTCTGTAAAAGGGTATATGCATTCTGTGTGGGTATAACAAAGGGAATAGGTGTTTGTTTTGCAGCTGCTCTGGTCACCCTTCGATTCTGGGTGCTGGGGACCGGATTTCTAATGGGAGGTTTCATATGTAATAAACCTCTTAGAAAACTATGGGCTACCTACAGAGGGTGTAGACAGAATGAGAAGGGACCTGCAGAAACTTGAAGAATGGTCAGGGGTTTGGCAGTTGAAATTCAATGCAAGGAAGTGCAAGATAATGCATATGGGGCACAAAAACCCTGGCACAATATATCAGTTGGGGGTGAGGATATAGCATGCACCAAGCAGGAAAGGGATCTTGGAGTTATCATCTCTGATGACCTCAAGGCAGGGAAACAGTGTGACAAGGCAGCAGGTAAAGCAAATAGGATGCTGGGATGCATAGGCAGGGGCATCACCAGCAGGAAAAGGGAGGTCATAATTCCACTATACAAGACACTAGTGAGGCCGCACCTGGAGTACACTGTGCAGTTCTGGAGACCTTACCTACGTAAGGACATAGACAGGGTAGAGAAGGTTCAGAGGAGGGCAACAAAGATGGTGCATGGATTGCATCACAAGTCCTATGAGGACAGGCTGAAGGCACTGAACATGTACTCCCTGGAGGAGAGGAGGGAGAGAGGGGATATGATAGAGACATACAAGTATCTTACAGGGAGGAACAGGGTGCAGGAATGCACTATTTTTAAGCGAAAAAGATGTTCCAGGACTAGAGGGCATGGGATGAAGTTGGAGGGAGGACGATTCAGAGGAAACGTGAGGAAGAATTTCTTCACAGAACGGGTGGTGGACAAGTGGAACACCCTGCCAGAGGAAGTGGTGGGGGCTGAAACAATCACGGGATTTAAGAATGCATGGGATAGACATAAAGGAATTCTGGAGGTCAGGGGTAAGGGGCAACAGACTTCCTGGAAAACATAAACCGAACTTACAAACTTAAATGGGCAGACTGGGTGGGCCATAGGCCCTTATCTGCCGACACTGTCTATGTATCTATGTATCTATGTACCTTTAACTGGGCAACCACATGTCCATCCACAGGGGCATGAAAATCTGAAATGGGGACCAAATGCACCCTGAGTAAGGAATCCTGAAGACCAAAGACTGACAGGAACATCAAGTATTTTAGCACAGCACTGACTGCACAGGTAAATGGGTTCAAGTGCTTGGAAGTGGCCCACAACACAAACCGCTTTCACTTCAAGCAATAGGCGTATCTGGTGGAGGGTTTTGTGGCAGCCACCAGATCACCCACTTTAGGTAATACTCCAAATCATGCAATGGCTATGTCATCAGAAGCCATGCTTGCAGATGTAGGGACTTCAGGTCTGGATGGACCAGAGTCCCCTTGTCCTCTGACAACAAGCTCCTGCACAGCGGTAGAGGTACTGGGGGTTCCACTGCCAACTGTTGTAGCAGTGGATACCATATCTGCTGGGGCCATAGTGGAGCAATGAGGATGAGCGTTGCTCCCTCCAGCTTCAGTTTGAGTGGTACTCTGTATTAGAGGAAAGTGAGGGAAACTACCCTTTCTAAGCGATGTAAAACTCATCTTGCCAGAAAACTCCAGGCCATGGAGTGAGCAAAAACATAGCAGTTTTGCGTTGTGTGGGGATGCAAAAAGGTCCAACTCTTGGTGACTCCACCTTGCGGAAGTGGTCGTCCATTACTGATCAGCAGTTCCCATTCATTCACGCTGGACTGTGGCCTGCTTAACTTGCCTGCTAATACATTTTGGACACCTGGAAGATGCATAGCTGAGAGTTCCAAGCTGTGTTCCAGAGACCATTACCATACTGTCATTGCTTCCCTGCACAGCAGATAGGAATGAGTCCCCCCCTTGTTTGTTGATATAATGCACCACACTGACATTGTCCATCTGTATTAACAGAGGGCCTGAAGTCAGATGCTCCTGAAATGCCTGGAAACTGTATAAGACTCATCTCCAGGACATTTACATGAAATCTTGTCTCCACCTACCAAGTACCTAGTGTTTGATAAGGTCCCAGGTGCACACCCCACCCAGATCTGAGGTGAGAATTTGTGTTGGATTGGAATCAGGAATGGGATGCCCTTTATAAGTAGCTGCGGTCCATCTACCATGTCAGTGTTTGTCTCGAGGGACATGTGACTAGCACTTGTTTGTCTAGGCCGTCATTCAACTGGTCCCATTGGGCCCTTACGACCCACTGTGGGATCCACATTTGCAAGCAGACCAGTGGCACAGTGACAATGGTTGCTGCTGTAAGTCCCAGAAAACATAGTAAAGTCCTGGCTGGGACATACTCACTGCTGTACACCATTTGAGCTCGAGCAATGAGGCATTCCGCCCTGTCCAGAGGCAGGAACACACAGCCTTGAGCTGTTTCGAAGACTTCCCCCTATGTACTTGGTAGCAAGCAACCACTCAAGCCACAAAAGGGTGCTTGGCTCACAAGGATCATAAAGAAAATATACCAAAAGCCAGCACTCTCGGTCTGCTGTGTTTTACTCACACCACCACAGACAGCCTTGTAACACAAGACCTACACTCTCCCTGACCAGTTTCGAACCCACTGTTTGTCCTCAGAGGGATAATTTCCACCAATTACAAAAGTCTTTAAGTATGTTGCATACTTAAAGAAACAGTGCCACTAAAAGGATCCATCAGTGCACATATCATACTAAAGTGCAGTACATATAGATGCAACATATATGAATGCAAAGTGCATAGTAATAGATAATCAAGCATTAAAAGACTTTTTCATCAGCTAGTCACCAAGTTCATAATTTTATATAACATTCCTTTCATATCTTTTATTTCATTGTTATTATTTTACCCATCAGTAGCCCTCAGTCCCAAAATAATGGTCTGTAGGAGCCCATATTTTTATGCTTCCTCAGATAACTCAGATTTTAGTACTTTGGGGGCATCAAGACTTGATAAAATAAACAATTAGTGCAGAAAAAAAAATCACAAAATTATGCATATATTTATAGGTCCAAGCTGACTTTTTCTAAACTACAAATCCCAGAATCCCATACAGCTGACATTCATCCATCCCCTGACTTGGCTCCATTCACTGCTACCCTCTATTGCTTCCCTGCAAGCTAATTTCCTACACATTTGACCAAACCCCCACTCCAGTCTTAAGTCTTCCAACTCTTTCAGCAGCCTATTACTTGGTACCGAATTAAAGGCCTTGCTGAAGTCAAAGTACAGCAAATCTACCGCCTGTCTCCTGTTTATTGCCTTAGTGGCCCAGATGGAGGTAAGACTGACAGGCCTGTAGTTGTCTGTATCCCCCCCGGCCCCACCACGGAGCACTATTACGCTGGCAGACCTTAAATCCACTGGCACCACTCCAGACTTCAGTAAGTCATTAAATGGTCAGTTTAAAGGTACTGCCAATTCTGCAGCCAGTTCCCTAAGTACACGTTGGTATAGGTCATCCGGTCCTGGTGCCTTGTCTATCCTGAGAGCTTTTTGACCCTTTATCACTCGGTTTACCAATATATCTCCACTCTGTCAATTTCCTGAACCCCCCAGGTTGACACCACTGTCTGGTAGAGGTCCATCGTACTTTAAAGTAAATACCAAGCAGAAGTAACTACTCGGTACATTTGCCTTCTGCTCGTCTTTCTCAACTACCTTCTCCCCTCAGCTAGCCTTACACTCCCTGCTTGTGTTCCTTTTTCCCCCAGATGCATCTAAAATACTCTCCCCCCTCCACCTTTTAGTCCCTTAGCAATAAACAACTTTATGTCTGCTTTTGCCCTCCTGACCTCCACCCTTGTCTCCTTGAATTGATAGTAGGTCCCAGGGAAGATAGGGAACTACAAGCAGATCAGATGGACCCTTGGGCTTTTTCTGCCATCACTGTCTTATGTTTCTGTTTCTATGAGTTCTAAGCCTCGTTCCTCTTTTACTCAGTGAAGGCCCTTCTTTTTGCCCTTAAAGCCACTCTCCCTCACTCTCTTCAAGAACCTTTTGTGCAGATTCTTTTAGTGATCTTCCTTGTACAAGATTTCGTAACCTCCAAGGGTGCCCCCAATCCTGCCCCACGGTTCTAACTCCTCGATCTGGTTTACATTTGCCAATCTCTCTCGAACTAGTTGGCACATCTGGCCGAAATCCACTCATGTGAGGTCCAGAACCACTGTCTTTCATGGGGCACCAAGGTTCCCACTACCAGTTCAAACCACACGGTGTTATGATCACTGGACTCCAAAGGTTCCCTGACCGTCACCCCCAACCTTTACTTTTTCCAAAGTGGTGGGCACCAAGTCGAATATGGCATCCTGACATGTGGGATCCCCGACCAGATTCACCAGTAAGCAGTCTTGCAAATCAATGCCTGTCGACTGGTGCTTTTTACTGCCAGGATATCTCAGTCAATATCAGGCAGGTTCAGGTTTCCCCACTAATACTAGATTTCCTTTTGCTACTCTTCTCCCGATTTCCTTGCCCAACTCCCTGTCCCTTTCTTCTTTCTGCCCTGGTGACCTGTAGACCACCTCTAACCTAATCCTTTTGCCAAAAGCTGAGGTCAGCTGCACCCAGATAGATTCCAATCCCCCTATTCTGATGGGCCCCTCTTCTCGCACCTCAATACGTTCCCACCCTTACTCTGTCTCTCCTAAGCAAGGTATATCCTGGTACTGCCAGATCTGAGTCACTGTTTCAGATGCCCGTTTTAACAAGGAAGTCTAACTACTCCTCTGCCACCATCACCTGAAGTTCACTGATCTTACTGTTTATTAACTTCTGGCATTTGGGTAACCCATCCTCCACACATCCACCTTACTACCCTCCCCCTTACCTTACTCCCTCTTAGTGCCATCCCCTCTTTATCTAGCCCATCCATTACCCCCTCCACTAGTTGGACTACTGCCACCCGGTCCCTCTCTCATTTTCATCTGTCCCCCACACCTGCCACTGCTGGCTTCCCCTGGCCCTATTTCTGTTTCCAGGGGAGCTTCTGCTAGGTTCCCCTGTACTTACTACCTACTAGGGGGTTCCCAGCAATCATCTATTCCTCTCAGTTTAAAAGGCTGTCCATGTATATTTCTAATTTCTGCCCAGTCTCCTCCTTTGTAAGATGAAGGCCATTCCCTTTGTATAGCCTTCTATTGCTGAATACTCCCAAGCCCACCAACATATCCAAATTCCCTACTCTCAACACCATTGCTTTAACCAGGCACTGAATTCAGTTTCCTCCTAACTCACCTGTCTCACTTCCCTGTTCCACACAGTCAGCACCTCCTAAAAGGCCAGTGTGGCTTCCTTTCCCTTCAACTTCATCTCTAGACTTCAGAAATTGGACTCAGTAACCTCCAGACCATGGTCTGCTAAGTCATTTGTACCCAACTGTACTAAGGCATGTGGTACCTCCCTCATCCAGTCTAATATCCTCCTTATCCTAGACTCATCCTTTGGGGCCAATGCTCTAGGAAGGCACCTGACATCCACCCTCATAGTCCCATCCCCGCCGCACACCACCCTCTCCATACTCCTTACCCTCGAATCACTAAGAATATCCTGCTTGCCACTTTCTTTACTCCCTTTACCCTTCTAGGTGCCTTGCTCTCTCCCTGCTATGTCCCTTCCAGTAACTGGCCCATGGCCTCTCCCATATGAGTTAGGTAAATGTGCCTCATTCAGGGGTGAAAAATGGTTTGCAGTCACTACTGGAGGGGCCTGCATCCCACCCAAAATCCACTACCCCCCTTCTCTTCTTCCCCTTACCACCTCCCTCTATACTTCTGGACCAGTGGGTGTCTGTTGGGGGGGGAGTACATACCGGTTCAGGAACCCAACTCAGTTCTGTGCACAGCACAAGTATTTTTTCTTCTCGCGCTGCCTACAACCGCACATGGAATTCTGTGAACCTCCTGCATATGGGGCAGTTACCAATCCTCTCAAGCATAGCACAGGGGATCATAGCTCCACAGTCCATGCAGCTCACTAGCCCTCCACCCTGCCTACCTTCCATCCTTACTACTAGCTGCTCCTCCTACTTCCCCTGCTCAGATCTACCCCAGATAGGGTATGGTGCCTACTGAGTGGGTTTCTTCCCTTTCTGTTTGTCTCTATGTAGGCCTACCCCATATGGGGTGTAGTGCCTACTGGAGGAATGAGCCCAGGGGCTGGGAGAAAGTTTGCTTTACTGAGAGAGTGGTTAAGCAATGGAGCAGCCTACTGGCTGAGGTAGTGGGTGCAAAAACAACAATGGTTTCGTACACAGCTGGGACAGACAAAAGACATGAATAATTACCCAGGGGGGTAGCAGTAAGGCAGAGGGTAAAGGGGGAAGAAAACTTTACCTGGACAACATATTTTGGGAAAGGATAAGTTATAACAGAGCAGACTGGATGGCTCGATGGTCCTTTTCTTCTGACAACGTCTATGTTTCTATGGGCCTGGCTCACTGGACCAGATCTATGTTTGCTGCCCTCTAACCTAGGATGTGAAGAACTATCCTTGCCAGTATTACAGGTTTGTGGTCGAGTCTCTTGCATAGTTAAGTAAGGTTCTGCATCCTGTTCGCTGTAAGGGATAGCATGGCTCATGAAAGTATCTTTGCACTCCAATATTTTCTCTTGTTGGTAGGAACAGGTCTCCTTCACAACTCTTACTATCGAATATAGATTCTGCTAGTTTTCAGGCTTTTTTTTTTATTGACTTTTTTACTTTTGCTTCAGTCTTGAAACTCTTGCTGTACCCTCACCACTGGCATCCTGCTCCATCGATGTGATTTACTGTGGAACAGAAAAAAAAAGGCAAGGATTCAAGAGGTGTTCTGTACAGGTACCTAATGTCCACAACCGACGGACATGATGCCTGCATTTACCGTTTGGGCCTGGGTCACTGAACAGTGCCAGCAGTGGGTGCTCCAGGGTAAACCTGCTAAAGAGTTGTGTGCCATCAGCAGCTGTGGATATAGCAACACACTTGCATGCCCAAGAGGTGAAAGAGGGTGGCAAGGACATTCCAGTCCTGGACCATCTGTCGGTGGCAGAAAAGGAGTTTGCCCTGGATCTCCTCACTCCTCATGAGGATTCAAGGCTTAAAAATATTCTACTGTCCCTCCACTCCTTTGATGGTGAGTCCCTGTCTTGTCAACGCCAATCACAGCATCACAGTTAGCTAAGGAACTGTTTGTGCTCTCCCTAGCCAGAGAATTTATGTCAGTCTGCCCGTGGAGATTCTGTCATGGCAGTTGACTGTACTGACACTGGTGAATGTGATGTTCCACTCCACTGAGGACATGTCAATTGAGTGGAAAGAGTCCTCTCTCTCTACTTGACCCCAGTGCTGAACATGGCCCAACCCAGGTAGGGTAGGTCTGGTCCAACCTAGCTCCCAGTCGAGCACCTGTCAATTCAGTAGCCACCAGTCATCCGCACCCTGTTGCTACCTCTTGTTCGTCTCACACCCAGTGTTACTCAGTGTATCTGAACCCAGAAGCCCCAGCGCTACAACGATCTCCGAGTCGATGGCCGAGGTAAAAATCTCAATCGCATTCTTGTTCTTGATATTGATGTTGAGTTCTTCCTTGTCATTTAATTCCCACCACCGATGCAGATTCATCACGGATGGAAGAGAACAGCCCGGCATCAGAGGACCTACAGTGTGTTCACCCATGGACCCGTCCAGAACTTTGCAGTCTCTCCGAGCAGCCACGCTGGCTGTGCGCCCCCACAGATTCCTCTCCAACACTGCTAGTCTTTCTGCAGTGACCATTACAGGTGGAGTCCCTACCTTTACAGCTGGTAGAGAACACTCCAACCAAGGACTCTAGGCCAGAGTCTGGACTTCCTCATCTCCTGTTAGTGGTGGTCACCCTGTTGGAGAGTGCTGCAGTCAACGTTTCTCTGTCCTGTCTCAGATGCATCGCCCACCCCATCAACTAAATGTCACTGGGAGGGCAGCCTATGGAGAGAAAGAACACCCCAACCTTTGGGGGCCAGTCCTCCTCTGTAGCCTTCACAGAGTATATGCCCTGGCTGTAGGCACTCCAGTTTCATATGGGTTGTTTACACATCTCTATTTAAGCCATAGGGAGTGGTACAAAATTCCTGCACGGAGTTGATTTATTTCAGCTATGCTGAACCACTCCGGTGGTGGGGAGCTGAAATGTTGCTAGAGTTCTCTGGTCCTCTGCTGGCAGCAATCCAAACTGCCCATCAATTGCCCTAGAGCCCCATATATAAACCTCTGCACACCTCAGCACTGCTCAATAAAGATTTCTATTGAAACTACTTTCTCCTTTCTTATTATATTATTTACAGAAATAATTCTGAGCTAAAATGTTGCAGTGAATCCATATGTGCTACTGCTGCAGGCTCAGGAAAGCGTTTTAGGAATGGTCTTTTGCAGGAAGTGCAAGGACATCGCCCCAAAATATTATGACTAACATGCACAGATAAACAACTGTAGATGTCCCACTACACGAGACCTTGACTGACTGTACTGAATATTTTATAAGCATGGTTCACCAATAAGTACGTTATTTCTACACTTTCATTCATATTTTTGACATGACTAGTTACCTTTATTACAGATGAATCCCGCTTGCTTTGCAGACTTGCTTCACTTGCAGCATGCGACGTATCCGCTTTCTGTAAAATTAGCAGATTTCAAGCCATCACTATACACACATCAATGTGTACAACAGCACATGATTGGATATGCCATAAGCTGAATGGAGTGTGTTAATACACTTATTAAATGATCTTGTATTGCTGCTGCAGAGTCACACCTCTATATTCATTCATTTAAAAAGGCCCTGACACAGTCTGAAAAACTTTTAAAAATTAAAGATTTAGACACAATTCAATTTACAGTTCATATATTTTCTAGAATTCTTTCCCCCTGAAAAAGCAAGCTATTGCGAAACGCATCGGGTGACCGTGGGTGACGAATCAGAGGAAGCGGGAAGGAAATGGAATCAGGAAGTTGTGACCACCATTGATGACTGTATGTATCTGCACTTTACTGCATGTTTTGCACTGTGTATTTAGCACCAAATAACCAGATTATTTGAAATAAAGAGAGTTGTTTACACAACGCAAGTGAAGCAGCACTGGGGTGAGACTTTTCAACTTATTCCTGCATAAAACAATACTGTATGTATGTTTTCAGGCTAGACAGGTGTCAGTGCCCCTGTGATACACAGACTGCTCCGAATTTACTTAGTAGACTGTGGCACTGCCGCTCCTACGTGCGGTTGATTCCCTACTGCTAAAAATGTTTACTCAGGACAGCTGCATGAAAACCTGATTTTTGTTACCTACTCTATTTCTGTCCTGGCAGCTTGACTATACCTGACATCACAGTTCCCAGTTTGTGACATCATGATCATCTCCACAGCAACAGACTGTGATGTCATAAACAGAATTGTGATGTCATGGGTAGACAAGCCGCCAGAGCAGATACAGTAGGGGTACTGTTTTCATGCAAAATTCCCCTAGTCAGAAAGAAATAGGGGCTTAGAATTACAGAAAAAATATGAAACATAAACTGAATTGTGCCTTAATATTGCATTTTTCCAAAGTAGTCTCAACTGTGCAAGGGGCTCTATAAAGCTTTCACCAGGAAGGCATGCTGAGTTGCAAAAAGCTTGTTTCCAGATCTATCCTGGGGCAAGGGTATAGGGGGAATCACCAATATAAAACATATGATACGATTAAAATGTAAAAGAAGGACCACATAGAACTGCACAAAATGTGTGCAAACAGAACGTCAAATTACAGTAGCAAAGTATTAGAATACTGATTAGTAAATCAGTAAATATGTAGATAAGTGCAAAATATGAGAAGCCAGCAAAAACAGAGGTTACTTACCTGTAACCAGATAGTAGTAGTAGTTCTACTACTAGTATTCAGTTCACAGCCACACTCGGGCAGTCTTCCACTGAGCATGCTCAGTCACCGTAACAGTCATCAGGCTTGACTCCTCCTACCACCCAACAATGTGGTCCTCCGACTACGTCTGTACTACACTTTGTAGGTGTTAACTAAACACTAGTAGCAGAAGAAACAATTACTCACTGTAGTAATACTGTTTCTTCCATGGTGTCCTTTAGCATTAGTAACTACATGCAGTAAGCAGACCAGGTTGAACTGCCTCAGAAGTGGAGCCACAAATAATTCATATATGAATTTGCCAATCAGAAAAGAGCACAAGGACGTGCTGAGTGGAGTCTGCCCAGAGGGCAATTTTTTTGAAGGAAGAATGAGAAAATGTCCATGTTAGTATGGGCCAACAGGATCCAAAAATCATGCAACAACATGAACAGAAAACCATTAAAAACATGAAAAGTTTGCTCTAAATGGAATTCGAAACTCAAGAACAAATTTGGCAATAATGAGGAAGCAGAGTCCTCTTCAAATAGGTTTCCTGAGGGGGGAAGGGTGGGAGCTTACTGATGCTAAAGGACACCTTGGAAGAAACAATATTACTATGGTGAGTAATTTTTTCTTCTCACCCCAGGGGTCCTTTAGCATCGGTAACTATGTGTAGACTACAAAGCAGTGCAGTTGGAAGGTGGTACAGAATTGCTTAGGGAAGAGGCTCTGCAAGACCACCCTGCCAAATTTGGCATCAGATCTGGACTGTACATCCAGGCAATAATGCTTTGAGAATGTGTGTATAGTCTTACATGTGGCTGCTTTGCAGACATTAAGGACGGGAGTATCCTTTGCAGCTGCCACTGTGGCAGCAGTGCCCCTGGTAGAGTGAACCCTGAGGCCCTCATGGGGCTGTTTACCAGCCTCGTCATAGCAAAACTGAATACAGGAGACAATCCAGCGAGAGACAGTTCTCTTTGTGCCTGGTCTTCCTCTACCTACATCCCCACAGGTGAGGAAAAGCTGGGTAGTGGAGCCCCCTGAACTGCTTGGTGTGTTCCAGGTAGTAGGATAGGGCTCTCTTCACATTCAGACTATGGAGTCTCTGTTCTCCAGGAGTGGATTTCTTAATGAAGAAACCAGGAAGATTGAGACACTGGTTAAGGTGAAATTCAGAGACCACCTTAGGCAGGAACTTCCTGTTTGTTCTGAGCTCTACCTTGTCCCTGTGAGGGATAATGTAGTTGGGATCTGTGCAGAGTGCCTGCAACTCTGAAATCCTTCTGGCAGAGGTAATGGCAACGAGGAAGACTGTCTTCCAAGTGACATATTTTAGATGGGCCATAGCCATGGGTTCAAAAGGCAGCTCCATGAGCTTGGCAATGCACAGATTAAGGTCCCAGGGAGGAACAGGTTCCCTGATTGGGGGCTGAAGGTGGAGAAGGCCTTTAAAGATTTTTTTAAAAACAGGTAAAGAAATGATAGACTGCTCTTTGCCTATGGACAGGTAAGCAGAAATTGCAGCTAGGTAGCTTTAAAGAGGCAGTCTTCAGGCCTGAGGCCTGCAAGTGCACCAAATAGTCCAGAAGATAGGGGACTGATGCTTTGGAGAGGGTTTATGTGCTTCGTCTTGCACCATAAAGAAAATATTTTTCCACTGGGCTGCATAAGTTTTCTTGGTACTAAGTTTCTTGGCCATTCTCAGGATGCTGCGGACCTGTTCCGAATACTAGAATTCTGGGTACCCTAACTCCTTAAGAGCCAGGCTTTGAGCTGAAGAGGCTGCAGACTGGGATAAGTCACCCCTGTCTGAGGAGGAAGAGTCAGGAGAGAGTGACTGAGGGGAAGCCAAATTGGCATGCTGGAAGCCAGGGCTAGGAGGAGAGAGTACCACAACTGACTGGGCCAATCTGGTGCCACCAGGATCACTGATGCAGGCTGGGACCTCAGCTTCAGCAACAGCCTGTGAATGAGAAGAAAGAGAGGAAAGGCATAAAGGAACTTCCCTGACCAGTCCAGAGACAAGGCATCTGTTGGAAGAGTTCTTAGTGCTGGTGGCCTGCAGCAGTACAGAGGAAGTCGATGGTTGACATGAGAGGCAAACAGGTCCATTTCTGGTGTGCCCCACCATCTGAAAACTGTGGCAAGGACCGGCTTGTTCAAAGTCCATTCGTTGTGCCCCTGGCTGATACAACTGAGGGCATCCGACAGAGTATTGCCCTTGCCTGGAAGGTGTATGGCTGAAAGGCTGACGTAGAGGGAGTAAGCCAGAGACCAGATTTGCACTTCCTCTGGACAAAGCATTGTGGACCTTGTGCCACCCTGTTTGTTTATGTAAAACATTGCAGTGGTGTTGTCTGTTCTGATTTGCACCAAATCGTCTTTCATCTGTGGGTAAAGGACTTCAGAGCAAGGTAAATGGTTCTGAGTTCCAACAGGTTGATGTGGCTTGCAGATTATTTGGAAGTCCAAATGCCACTGAGAGAATGGCTGTCCAGAGGAGCTCCCCACCCCAGGAGGGAGGCGTCTGTGGGTAATGATTTTTGTGGGAGAAGGCAGATAATTTTTGTGGGAGAAGGTAGTTGGAAGGGGATCCCCACTGACAGGTTGGTAGGATCCTTCCACCAGTCCAGAGCTTGGAGTAATGGTTTTGTGACTGGAACCAGCTTGGACAGAGGATGTCTTATTTGGGACCAGTAAGCCCAAAGGTGATACTGTATGTCCCTCATCTGGAATCTGACTCCTGGAACGACAGCTGTCATGGACACCATGTGCCCCAGGAACATTAGAAAATGTCTGGCTGGCCGAATACAAAACAGCTCGTTAGTGACAGGAACTTTTGCAGCTTTTCTGCAAGAAGGAAGGCCCTGCTTTGCTGAGCATCCAGCTCTGTCCCAGTAAAGGTAAGGAGCGGAGTTGGGGTCAGATAGGAATTCTCTTAGTTTATGAGGAAGCCCAGAGATTGCAGAGTTCGCTTTGTAATGTTGATGGCCTCTGCCACCTACACAGGAGTCTTGCTCACCAGGAGCCAGTCATCCAGGTATGGGTAGACTGAAATGCCCTGTTTTCTGAGATGAGCTGCCACCACGACCAGGCATTTGGTGAACACCCTTGGGGCTGTAGAAAGGTCAAATGGCATAGCTGCAAACTGGTGGTGCCCTGATGGCAGCCTGAACCTGAGGAATTTTTTGTGGGACTGTCTTATTGGAATATGAAAACAGGCATCCTTGAGATCCAGGGAGACCAGCCAGTCTCCTTGCTGAAGGGAATGAATCACTGTAGAGAGAGTGACCATTCTAAATTTTGGTTTGAGTAAGTGCCTGTTCAGGTGCCTGAGATCGAGGCTAGGTCACTACTCCCTATTTTTCTTCTCTCCTAGGAAGTATCTAGAATATAGACCTTTCCCTCGCTGGGAAGGAGGTACTCTCTCTATTACCTTTGCTGATAGCAGCTTTTTTACTTCCAGCTCCAGAAGACGTTTTTCTGTAGGAGTTTGGGGTTTTGACAGAAAAGAACTCCTGAGAGGTAGAAACATGTAGAACTGAAGGGGCAGGCCCTTTTCCACTGCTTCTAGGATCCAGCTGTCTGAGGTTATGAGGGGCCAAGACTGGAGGTAGTGGGAGAGCCTGCCCCCTACTGGTAGAGAGGAGATGACCTGGACAGAGGAGTCAAGGTTTAGACTATGTGGCAGGAGCAGGGGTACCCCTCTCTTGTCCTCTCTTGCCTCTTCCTCTACAGAATCCCCTCATTTGAGTATAGTCCACAGGCAAGGATAGGGAAGAAACCCCTGCCCTGTTCCCCTTGTTTTGAGCTCTCTGTTGAGAAGGGGCCTTACCTCTGGCAGTGTTGCTCTGGTAGGCCGCTTTGTACTCGTCTACCTTCTTCATGTAAGCCTCAGTTCAATCACCAAAGAAGGAGTTTTGGTCACAGGCAAAGTCCATTGCTTTGGACTGGGTGTCCTGTGACAGGTTAGTTGTTTTTAACCAAGCGAAGCTTCTAAGGGAAATGGCCTGGGCCATAACCCTGGAAGCTGCATCATTGTTGTCTGCTGCCATATGGAATTGAAATTTAGTAGCTTCCAAGGCAGTTGTAACTGTCTCTAGTATGTTCTGGGCCATGGTATCTCGGTTATGCTGAGCAATGGCCATGACAGACTGCAATAGAGCCTTCTGGTACTTTGCAGTATAAGCCAGGTAGGAAGAAAGGAGAAAGAGGAGAGAGGCTGAAGTATACGATCTTTGGCCATGAAGTCAAGTCTCCTAGACTCCTCCTCCTCAGGGAGCTGAGAGGAGAGGGGAACATTAGCTTTATCACAGGCTGCCTGCTGTACAACTCCTTCATCAATGGGGTGCATGTACAGGAAGTCAGTGTCAGTCCTAGCTAGCTGGTACTTTTTGTCTATTTTCTTGAAATAGGTGTCTGGAGAAGTTTCATGGTATTTTTCCCGAAAGCCTTATAAATAGGGTAAAACCCATCATATTCCTGCAGTCTTCATCATTCTCCTCCTCCTGTGTGGAGTCCTGTGAGGGAGATCCAGGGTGTTCACCATATGCTGCAAAAAGGTTAACATTGAGGAAATTGCCTCCTGATCACTGGGGGAGGCTCCAAAATTAGAATCAGGGGAAATATCAGGCTCCAAGGGGCTTTCTCTAGAGTTATCATCAGGGTCCATGCCACAACAAGAATCTTCACTGTCCCCAGGAAAGCCTCCTGCATGACAAGGGGCTGAACTGGGTGCTGACTATGGGTGGCAGGGGTATTGAACATGGATCCCATGCCCTGCAGAGTTTGATAAAGATGCTATGCTTTGGCCATTTCTTCCACAGAGGGAAAATCCCCTTGAAAATCTGGGGGATTGAGTTCCTGAGGCTCAATGTTTTAGATTTATCTTTGTGTTTTTTGCCTACCGACATCTCTCCTTTGCTTGCTGAGGGAGGGGCAGTGGCATGCTTATCTTTTAAAGGTTTCTTTGCAGGCACTACATCAGTGACCTGGTCTGGTTTTCTTTTCATACTTGGCACTTCATCAGCGCTTTTGGAAGTTCTAGACTTGTTAGACACTTCATCAGCACCTCTACTTCCATCCTACCCTTTAGATGGTACTTCATCAGCACCTTTGCTGCTATTACCTTTAGGCTTAGAAGGTACTTCATCAGCACCCTTGTTTTTAGATGGCCCCTCATCGGTAGACTTAGCAGCCATTTCTCTTAATCTTTTGTTCTCTGTTCCTTAAGAATCTTAGGACAAAATTTAGAGCAAAGGGAACAGTAATGAGCTGGATCTACGTACTGTAAACAGGTCGAGGGTATCAGCTTTAGCCACTATTCTGTGGCACATTACACAATTTTTAAAACCTGTGGGACCAGTTCTCTTTTTTGGCTTTTCTGACATGCAAATTTGTCAGAAAAGGTGTAAACTATCAGTTTCCAATAGGGAATAAAATTAAAAGTGGTTGGTTCCCTCGCGGTACAGAACTGCAATTTAACAAAAGTAAAACACATAGAAAACAAGGAGAATAGTAGTTCCCAGTAAAAAAGGGGACTACTATTAAAATAAGTAAAAGAACTGTTGAAATACACTAGACACAATTCAATTTTACTTCAGAAAAGTAAACAGGGAACCGTGGATGAAAGAGAAAAACATGGCTCCCGGAACCACTAAAAACTCTTAAAAATAAAAAAAATGACCAAAAAAATACAGAGACTCAGCACAAAAGTGAAGAATTAGGGTCAAAAGTGGTTCTCTCTATGACAGAGGCAGTGTTTCTCAGTCAGTCAGAGAAAAAATTCTGGTGCCCTCTGGGCAGACTCTACTCAGCACACCCTCCTACTCTTTTCTGATTGGCCAATTCATATATTCATTGCTTCACCTCCGAAGCAGTTCAGCCTGGTCAGCTTACTGCACATAATTACTGATGCTAAATGACCCCAGGGGTGAGAACTATGGTTTCAAGTACGTAATCTCTATTTCCAACTACCTACATTCAGTTCCTATTAGGGAGACTCCTAGCAGTCCTCAGGAGGATGAGGTGTAAGGCTTGCACCCCAAATTAGAACAAAATAAACTGGAAGGACGAGAACCCAAAAGCAGTGTCTTGCCAACTGAGCAAGTCGATGTTATCATGGGCTATGAATGTGTGTGCATTTGACCAGCAGCAGCAGCCCTACATGTATCAGAAATGGGGATGAGCCTGGCAACAGCAGCAGAGGCAGCAGTATGTCTCATAGCATGAGGCTTCAAACCCCATGGGTGGCTCCTCCACAGCCAACTATAATACAGATTGATGCAGGATGTGATCCACCAGTCAGTCATCAGTTTGGCTGCTGCTCTGCCTAAAGCGTCATCAGCGTAGGTCAGAAGAAAAAAAATTACTTACTATAGTAATCTTGTTTCTTCCAGGGGGTACTCCAGTAGTCACAACTTTTATGCAGTATGCCTTTAAGTCAGATCTGCCCGGAGATGGAACGTTATGCTAATGATGGAATCATTGGCTTGTGCCACTTTTTCAAATGCTGCTACCAATCAACTTCCCACATTCTAACCCTCAGATTTCGTGGATGCCTGAAAAGACAGGGCCCCATAGGAATTTAATAATTAACACTATTTAACAATAATAATAAAACACCCAAAAAAACTCCAACAGGAAGGAAACATTTTTTCTAAAACACCCATCAATGTCAGAATCACCGGAAGAGAGTAAAACCAATGAGAACATGGTTCCAAATATAAAAGCCAGAGTGTGGCACACATACCCCTGATAATACAGCATGGAGTGCGGAGGCCACTGGTTCTAGCAGGGGAGGCAGGGTGGGAGAGTTATGAATACTGGAGTATCCCCTGGAAGAAACAAGATTACTATGGTAAGTAATTTTTTCTTTTCACCCCTGGAATACTCCAATATCCCTAATTCTCATGCAGACCAAGAAGCAGTACCTTTGGAGGTGGGCACAGAACCTACTTTGGGAACAGACTGTGCAGGACAGCTGTGCCAAACCTGGCATCACCTCTAGCCTGTGTGTCCAGTCTGTAATGCTTAGTGAAGGTATGCACTGTTCTCCAGGTAGCTACTTTACAGATGTCCACCAAAGGAACATCCCTGGAAACTGTTATAGTAGCAGCTGTACCCCTTGTGGAATGGGCTCTCAGCCCTGCTGGAGCCTCCTTCCAAGCTTTTGAATAGCAAAACTGAATAAACTGGACTATCCAGTGAGAAGTGGATCTCTTAGATGCTGGATTTCCTTTTCCCATATCCCCATAAGTCAGGAACAGTTTTTTTTTTGTCCTGTCTATGGGCCTTGGTGACTGTCATGTAGTAACTAAGAGTTCTCTTGACATCAAGACTGTGCAGTCTACGTTCTCCAGAGCTCAAATGCTCAGTAAAGAAGACAGGTAAGGTGATGGACTGGTTCAAATGAAAGTCCGAGACCACCTTTGGAAGAAATTTTCTGTTAGTTGACAGGACCACTTTTGCCCCTGTGGAATGAAATGTAGTCCTGCAGAGAGCCTGGAACTCACTGATCCTTCAAGCAGAAGTGACTGCCACTTGGAAAACAGTTTTCCATGTGACATATTTGGTACATACTGGCACTTACTCGCATACAACCTGGTCTCTCTCTCTCTCTCTCTGACCTACCTAGCACTAGCCTATGGGTCAATCTACAGCACCAAACTGTTTTCTATATATGTATGGAAGCACTGTATGTATATACTGTATAGCAGTTACATGTTGTACTACAACGTATGCATTTAACTATTACTAAGCTGGCAAGTTATAACCTTCTTTCCTATGAGAAACTGCCAAAATGCTAATTATGTAATTGTTATTGTGTTATTAGGATAACCTGCGTGTTACATCCCCCTTGTACCCTTCCCCCCAGGTCGCACCGGGAGACGAGCATCATTTTGCTCAGTGTGCCTTTCCTGGTGAATCAATTCAATAAATAAATAAATCAATATTTCAAGGGAGCTGAAGACATGGGTTCAACAGGGGAACCCATGAGTTTGGCAATACACACATTTAGATCCCAGGCTGGCACAGGGTCCTTATGGGAGGGGTGCAAGTGAGCTAGACCCTTAAAGAACCTTCTGAAGATAGGGTCTGATGCCATAGAGGCATTCTTATCAGTTGAACTGTAAGCAGACACTGAAGCTAAGTGAACCTTCAAAGTAGTGGGCTGCAGGCCCAGTGAATGCAAATAAGCAAGGTAGTCCAGCACAGCTGGAACCCATGCTTGAGCTGGCACCACATCCCTGGTTGAGCACCACATGGAAAACCTTTTCCATTTAGAGGAGTAGGTTTTCTTGGTGGAAGTTTTCCTGTACCCTCTTAAAATATCCAGAACACTTTCAGAGAGATGCAGGCTTGCATACTCTAGGTCCTCAAGAGCCATGCCTCGAGTCTGAGGGACTTGAGGTTTGGGTACAAGAGTCTCCCCTGGCTGGAGGTCAGCAGGTTGTGCCTCCAAGGAAGATGTATTGGTTGGGCTACAGACATGGGGAGCAGTAGAGAGTACCATGGCTGCCTGGCCCAATCTGGAGCTATCAAGATCACTGAAGCTGGCTGGGACCCGAGCCTGAGTAGCACTCTGTACACCAGAAGGAAATGGAGGGAATCCATACTGGTACTTCCCTGACCAGTCCAAAACCAGAGCATCCAGGGGTATTGTTCCCTGTGCTGGGGATCTGCAACAGTACTGTGGCAGGTGGTGACTCTTGTGGGATGCAAAGAGATCTATCTCTGGGGTGCCCACCCTCCTGAAAATCACTTCCACCATCTGTCTGTTCAAGGTCCATTCATGATGGGCCTGATTTATCCGACTCAGGGCATCTGTTAAGGTATTGTGCTTGCTTGGCAGACAAATGTCCTGAAGAGAAACTCCTTGAGAGTACGCCAGAGTCCACATTCTCACAGTTTCTGTGCAGAGAGGATCCAACCTTGTTCCTCCCTGCTTGTTTATGTATGTCAAACTCATAGTGGTAGTATTGTCCGTTCTGACCAGTACCACTTTTTCTTGAACTAGTGGTGTGAAGGCTTGGAGTGCCAGGAACACCGCCCTGAGCTCCAGCAGGTTTATGTGCTGGAGAGATTCTGTACTGGACCAAGTGCCGTGAGTAGTGTGATCCCCTAGGTGGGCACCCTACCCTAGTAGTGATGCATCTGTTGTGAGAATAACTGACAGAGGTTCCTTTTGAAAGGCAACCCCTTCTCTGAGGTTGGCTTCCTCTTTCCACTACTGAAGGGCCAGAAGTAAAGTTTTTGTTACTGGGACTAGCTTTGAGACAGAATCCTTTCTTTGACACCAATTAGCGCTTAAGTGGAACTGGATGTCTCTCATCTGGAACCTAGAACCTAGAACTGTGCCAGTGGTGGCTGCCATGTGGCCCAGTAACCGTAGAAACTGTATTGCAGTTTTTGGATTATTTAAGCTGAAGAAGCCTGCCATCTGCAGGATACTTTTTACCCAGTCCAGAGGTAGGTATGCCCTGCCCTCATGAGTATTTAGGTCTGCTCCTATGAACTTTGAGACTTACCAGGAATCCCAGAGACTCCAAGAGCCCTTGGGTTAGCTGCAGATGTTTCTCTACCTGTTGAGGTGATCTTCCCACTACCAACCAGTCGTCCAGATAGGCAGGTGTGACACAACCAATGCCAGGCACTTTGTGAACACTCTTGAAGCTGAATGGAGACCGAAAGGCAGGGTTAAAAACTAGTAATGACCTGAGGAGAGTCTGAACCTGAGGTACTTCCTGTGGGACTCCCTTATGGGGATGTGGAAATAAGCATCTTTTAGGTTCAGGGATGCCAACCAATCTCCTCTTTGGAGAGCTGGCAGAATCAGTGACAAGGTTACCATTTTGAACCTTGGCTGTAGCAAGTGCCTGTTTTGCACACTTAGATCTAGGATAGGCCACCCCTCCCCATTTTTCTTTGCTGGAAGGAAGTATCTTAAGTAAAAACCCTTTCCCTTTTGCTGTGGAGGCACAGGTTCCACTGCTTTTGCCAATAATAGGTTTTGAACCTCCTTTTCCAACAGCTTTCTTTCCGAATTGGAAGCTGGTTTGAACACTCTGGTTCTTAAGAGAGGGAAGGGATTTGAAACTTGGGGCGAAACCCGGACTCGCTACTTCCAGAACCCACTTGTCTGTGGTGATCTGTTTCCAAGCCTGGAAACTGTGTGTCGGTCTGCCCCTACTGGAAGTGAGGAGGCGGCGTCTGAGAACAAGTCAGGGGTCCTGCTTTACCTGGGGCTGAAAGTGGGAACCATGCCTGGAACCCCTTCTGCCCATGCAGTACCCTTGCTGAGGGTATTATTGCACTGGGGGTACAGCCATGGCCTGATAAAAAGGCCCAGAATGAAACTGTCTGCCCCTGCCTCCCCTTCCATAAGGTCTAGTGGATGGGGAAGCCTTTTCCTTGGCCGAGTTACTTCTATAAGTGGCCTTGTACTCGTCCACTTTTTTCATACAGGCTTCTGGTGTGTGTTCCAAAGAGGGCATTACCCTCAGCTGGTAAGTTCAGGGCCTTATTTTGTGTGTCCTGAGTAAGGTTTGTGGCTCTTAACTAGGCAAACCTTCTCTGGGCAACTGCATTGGCCATACACCTGGCAGCAGTGTCACTGATCTCTGCTGCCATCTGAAACTGGTATTTGGCAGCTTCAAAGCCACATCTGGCAATCTTAGCAAGGTCTACCGAAAGACTGGAGGAAGCCTTATCTGCCATAGCCATGACAGACTGCTGGAGGGATTTTTGATATTGGGCTGCATAAGCCTGGAAATTAGCCTGTCTTATGGTCAAAGAAGCTGATAAATAGCCCATTTTGGCCATACTGTCTATCTGGAATCCTTCTCTGGTGGATGGGAAGCCAGAGGAACTTTTGCCTTGTCACATGCTACAGTTTGTACCATCCCCTGGTGGTCAGGGTGGGATAATACAAATTCAGCCCCTTCCCTATCTAGCTGGTAATTCTTGTCCAACCTTTTATCCAAAGGAGGGTCAGAACCAGGTGTCTGGAGAAGTTTCATCAAGTCTGTTTCTAAAGAATTTATTTATGGGAAGCAGTAACTTTTTGGTGGGTGTTAATCCCATCATTGCAAGGTATTCTACTTCCTCCTTATCTTCTATCACCTCAGTGGTAGAGATGTCCAGAGCTTCCACCATTTTTTGGACAGAAGTAAAATGGGATGAATAATCCTGTGATGCCCTGGGAGGTGAGCCAAACTCTTCATCAGGAGAGACTTCAGGCTCTATAGGCTCCCCCTCATCCAACTCTTCATACTCCCCATAATCTTCCCTGACATCATGCAGGGAGGACTGGGTTGATTCGACAGGGGTCTGAACTGTTGACTGCTGTCCAGCAGGCAGCATCCCCAGTAAGGCCTGCAAGACCTTAAAAGCCTCTGCAATCTCCAGTGGAGTACGCATGTTTACAGCCAAACCAGAAGTCCCCAGATACTGATCAGCAAGGGATTCTGTGTGCTTTGTTTTCTTTGTCTTTTTCAAAGGAACCAGAGAGCTAGCCAGCTCAGCAGGCCTTTCTGCCATGGCCTTTGCATCACCCGTATCAGGGGTAGAAGTTGTGGTTTCTCCCGCAGCCACTGAGGTGTCGGCTGGTCAGAGCCAGAGGTACCCTTAGGTGAAGGCAATTTCTTTTTAAGCCTTTCCAAACCTTTCTCATACATTTTTTCAGGAAAGGTCTTGCAAACATCACAATCAGTTTTCAAATGATCATAGCCAAGGCAGGCAACACAAGAAGTGTGTTTATCTGCCTTGGCCAACACTTCTCCACACTCTCTACAGTTTTTAAAACCATGTTTACCAGTCTTTTCCTTAGGTTTTTCAGACATTTTTAAGAAAACAATCAAAAAACTGCAACCACGAATAAAATGAACTATTTTAAAATAAAACTATCAGTTGCGGTTGGTTCAGGAACTGATCAGAACCGGGAACCCAAGGAGAAAGGAACCGGGATTAGCTGTTCAGTAACTGATATTAGCGGTTACTAAAATAGTTTTAATCAAATGATTGACTTTAAATAAGGGAGTTTTAGTCAGAAAAACTCCTCTAAGACTAAAACACCTTGGTTCCCCACCGGTTATCCCAAACCTGGCGAAACCGAGAAAAATTTACAATTTAACTAAAATAAAGCTAACGGTTTAACTACAAACAAAAGATAGGGGCAGCAAATTAAAATAAAATAATACTTGTATGTATTTTATAAGTTTCATAACAAGATGATGAGGAGATGCTCTCCAATAGTCTAGTCTTTACAGGCAGAGAGAGAAATCTGAGGGTTAGATTGTAGGCAGTTGATAGGTGGCAGCATTTGAAGAAGTGGCACGAGCCAATGATTCCATCATTAGCATAACTTTCCATCTCCGGGCAGATCTGGCTTAAAGGCATACTGCATAAGAGTTAGGAATATTGGAGTATTCCGGGGTGAGAAACAGCCAGTGAGCCTCACCATGAAATTCCGCTGTTTGCTCCTGGTTGAAGAGTAGAGCCCATTGAGCATCTATCATTTGCAGCCATTCGCTCTGTAACCGAAGCATGAGGCTTTGGAAAGAATGTACAGTAGGCAGGGTCAGTGTCTGGTTTAGGTGAAACTCAGGGGCTTCCATGGGCAGGAATGTTACATGGGACTGTTGGACAACCTTGTCCTTGTGAAAAAACACAGATATGGTGCTCCACAGAAAGCACCTGGAGCTCACTCAGTCAACTTGCTGAGGTGATGGTGACTAAAAACGTGGTTTACTATGACAAGTGCGTGAGATGACACTTATCCATTGGTGCAAATGGTTTACCCATTAACTGCGACAGCACCAGCAGTAGGTCCCATGGTACAGGTGGTTTATGCATCCGAAGGAACAGGCAGTCCAACTCTCCGAAGAATCTGCTGACCATTTCATCCTGTGCCACCACTGGCAAACTGCCTATGCCCAATACCCAACACTGCCATTAACTCATAGTATGACCTTAATTAAGCAATTCACATAACCTCTCTGTTCCCTGTGCTTAATCCCCTTTTCTTCTGTACTCAACCCCCTTCGCTTTCCTTAACTGCCCCCTTTCTTAGCTTCTTTGTGTAAGCTTAAAATGTTGTAGAACCCAAACAGGAAAATAATACAAATTTAAGAAGTAGCTAGTTGTAACATTTTATTTCTAATTTTCTTTTTCCTTTGCTCATTAGAGAGTCTTCTATGTGATAATATTGTGCTACACGTGTGGAACAGCGCTCAGCCTGGCAGCTGACATATCTATACAGGCTACCCCCTTCCTTACCCTTACTCTGTCTCTCTTCAGCAAGGTGTACCCTGGAACTGCCAGATCTGAATCACTATTCCAGATGCCCCCATCTCCATTATGGCCAGTACGTCTAACTACTCCTCTGCCACCATCACCTGCCGTTCACTGATTTTACTGTTTAAAAACTTCTGACATTTAGGTAACCCACTCTCTACCTCCCACTACATCACCAACATTGGGATCTTACTGACAGTGACATAACAGGTGACTGACCTGGCAGCTACTGAATGGCTGTTCCTAAGCAGCAGTGATGTCACAATGCTGAATATGTAATGGGGCACAGAGCTAGATATGTCAGCTGCCAGGTAGAGTGCCGTCTCACACATCGCACTTACTAATATCAGGTAAACAATCTTCTAATTAACTAAAGGGAAAATATAAAAATAGCTCAGATATAAAAGTTAATGACTGACTGCTTTTAAACACGAATATTAGATTCAGAATTTCCAAGTAGTGACCCAGCGTCCTGTTGTTAGTTGGTGGGTGCAGTTATCGGATGCCAATCCCAAAGTTCGTAGAATAAATTAACTGCACTCCAGAGACAGAAAAATGCACATCAACCATCAAGTATTGCACACAATATTTTATTACTGAGCGAACTTGCTCTACAAATTTAGAGGTGGTCAATTACACAGGCACAAAACCCAGTGCTTCACCTTCTCCTTAGGCAAGTAGGAAAGTGACACTGGGTTTGTGCTGTAATTGACCAACTCTAAATTTGTAAACAAGTCAACTCAGTTATAAAATATTCTAAATGTGCAATACTTGATGGTTGATGTGCATTTTTCTGTCTCTGGAGTGCAGTTTAGAAGGAGGTTACTCACCTGTAACAGTAGTTCTAGGAATGGTATATGTTGTTCATCCACACTTCTTGGCATGTCCACTTCCACTTTAAATCTTGCCGGAAGTCTTCAAGCTGGCTCCTCCCACCCACCCAGGTGGTATATACCTCGACTCCGTCCCACAACACCAGATCTTAGCCCGCTGGAAGCAAGGTTGTGCGCCCGAAGCTGGGGAGGTCGGGTGGGTGTGTGTGGATGAACAACATATACCACTCCTAGAACTACTGTTACAGGTGAGTAACCTGTTCGTCTAGGAGCGTGGATATGTTGTGCATCCATACTTCTTGGCAGACTCCAAGCAGTTCTCCAGGAGGAGGGAGGCAAGGCGCACACCCCCTACTTAGGAAATAAAGATTGGAGAACCGAGGCCCCCAAACCAGCATCCCGGCATGACTCAAGGTCGATGTGGTAATGGATAATGAAGGTGTTTGCTGACTTCCAGGTAGCAGCCTGATAGATTTCCTGGATAGGGATGTCCCTGGAAGCAGCCACTGATACAGCAGTACGGTGGGTAGAATGAGCTCTTATCCCTCTGGGAGGCTCCTTGCCCGCCAACTCATAGCACAGACCTATGCATGATGTAATCCACCTTGCTATGGTCCATTTGGCTGCAGGTCTGCCAGAAGCGGCTTCGGTGTAGGTGACAAACAGCTGGCAAACTCTCCCCGAATTTCCGCCATCCTCTCCTTGTAGTAGGACAGAGCACGTCTCAAGTCCACGGTATGGAGCCTGTACTCAGCGTCCGAGGTGTAGTTAGTGTAGTATACTGGCAGGGTCAACACCTGGTTAAGGTGAAACTCTGACATCACCTTCGGAAGGAATTTTGTGTGGGGGCGCAGGACAACTTTGTCCCTGTGAGAGACCAGATATGGGGAGTCCATCAAAAGCACCTGGAGCTCCCCTGTCCTTCTGGCTGACATGACAGCCACCAGGAAGGCCGTCTTCCACGACAAGTGTGAGAGCTCACACTTGTGCATGGGTTCGAATGGCTTGCCCATGAGCTTTGTCAAAACCAGCAACAGATCCCACGGAGGTGGAGATTCATGCACTGGAGAGGATATGTGATCCAGGCCTTCCAAGAAGTGCCCGACCACTGTCTCCTGCACCAGTGTCGGCTGACTGGCCCACGCCCGGTAAGTAGAAATGGCTGCCAGGTGCACCCTAAGGGTTGATGACCGCAGATCCCCTTTGGAGAGAGACCAAAGGTAGTTGAGAATGTTAGCCACAGAACAGGATAAAGGGTCCAGACTCTTACCCTGACAGCAAATGGAAAATCTTTTTCCATTTGAAGGCGAAACATTTCCTGGTTGATTCCCTTCTAGATGCCTCCACCACTGTGTAGACAGTTCTTCAAAAAGACCCAAAGCCTGGAACTCTAGCCGCTCAGGTACCAGGCTGTGAGATGTAGGGACTGAAGTTCCAGATGGAATACCTTCCCCTGGTTGAGAGATAACAAGTCCGGGCATGTGCAAAGCCGCTCTGGGGGCCTGCAGCTGAGGCTGAGGAGATCTGGATACCAGAACTGGCGCGGCCAATCTGGTGCTACCAGAATCACCTTCGCCTTGTCCCTCCTCACCTTGAGTAACACCTTGAGGATCAGGGGAAATGGAGTAAAGGTATAGAGAAGGCCTGGGGTCCACAGCCTCGAGAAGGCATCCCCCTGTAGCAAGCCCTGCTGAGGGGGGGGCGGGCATGAAACAGCCTCAGCTTGATGTTTTCCCTGGAAGCAAACAGGTCCACCATCGGTTGGCCCCAACGGGAAAGAGGTTGTAAGCTACCTCTGGATGGAGAGACCACTCGTGGGATGTCTGGCTTATGTGACAGAGCATCCACCAGCTGGTTCGAGGCTCCTGCCACGAGTGGCTAGAAGATCCGCCTCCAACCAGCTCATGAGGGTCCAGATGAGGAGTGCCTCCTTGCACAGCAGACGGGAGTGCATGCCGCCCTGCTTATTGAGGTAGTACATGGTCGTGGTATTGTCTGTCTGGACTTGAACCACTTGACCCCGGAGCTGAGGAGCAAAAGCTGACAGTGCCAGTCTGACTGCTCTGAGCTCCAACAGGTTGATGTGGCATCAGGACTCCTCAGGAGTCCAGAACCCATGGGCCCTGTTGTCCCCCATGTGGGCTCCCCAGCTCACGACAGAGGCATCAGTCATAAGGACAACCATCGGCTCGAAGCGGACAAACAGGATCCCTTCCTGCAACTGTTCTGGGGTGGTCCACCACTGGAGAGCGTCCCACATCTTCTGGGTTACAGTGATCAGCTGGTCGAAATGACCATATCGCTGAGTCCACTGGGCGGCCAGCTCCCATTGGAGGGGGCGCATGTGCCACCAGGCCCAACGGACCACTGAGGTGCGTGCTGCCATGTAACCCAGAAGGCGCAGAAAGTCCCGGGTAGGGCGCAAGTGCCCAACCAGAAATGATCGGGCAAAGAAGGAGAGAACCTCCACCCTGTCCACTGGGAGCCGAGCTCTGGCTTGACAAGAATCAAGCTCTGCCCCAATGAAGCCCATCACCTGAGAGGGCACGAGTTCCGACCTGGCCTCGTTGATCAGGAGGCTGAGTTGGGAGCAGGTTTGGAGGGCCAGATCCCTGGACCTCTCCACTTCCTGAAGGGAGGAACCTGCCAAGAGCCAGCTGTCGAGATAAGGGTAGATTCTGACGACGCCGAGGGTGGGCCGCCACCACTGCAATGCATTTGGTGAAGACCCGTGGGGCCGATGACAGGCCGAACGGCATGGCTCGGAACTCATACAGGGTCCCCTCAACCCAGAAGCGGAGAAACCGCTGATGGGACGGAGAGATTGGGACGTGAAAGAATGCATCCTGTAGATCCAGTGAACAGAACCACATGTTTCGCTCCAGGGATGGTGTGATCTGGTTCAGAGTTACCATTCGGAAGGTGCGAGACCCGATATATTGATTCAGGTCATGGAGATCTAGGATGGGACGCTAACCCCCCCCCCATCCGCTTGGGTACCAGGAAGTACCTGGAAACGAAGCCTGGGTCTGTAGGAGGATCCGGCACTGGAGCTATGGCCTCCTTGCGGAGGAGCTGAGCTACGTCATCTCGAAGAGCAGACTAAGTGCAAACTGAGATCCTTTCCTCCCGAGGGGCGCGGGCTCAGCTGGGAGGGTACTGCTCGAATTCTAGAGGCAGTACCTGACCGACCACTTCGAGAACCCACCTGTTCGAAGTGATATCGGACCAGGCGGAAAAGGAAGTGGCGGAGCCAACCCCCCACGGGAGGACCCAGAGCTGGCATGACGGGTGTAAAGTTGGCAACCCCCAACCCGTCACTGAGCAGGCTTAGAGGAGGAGGCTGCTCCTGGACCTGCACCTCGGCCTCCTTTACAGGGCTACTGATGGCCCTGCTTGGGCCGCGGGCACCAAGATTGAGCCTGCTGCTGATGTTGCTGCTGACCTCCTTGACAGGAGGGCTGCCTGACCGTAGGGGAAGAATGCTGAAATGGCTTCTTCTTTCTTTTCTGCTGGTTCTTGTCCGAAGAGCCAGTAGCAGAAGCAGCATCCAAGGTGGCACTGGACTGCTCTATGCACTGAAGGTGACTGGCCACTCCTGGACTGAACAAGTCAGTGCCAAGGAAGGGCACGTCAGCAAGCTTATGCTGAGTATCCACCGGGAAGGAGGAAAGCCTCAGCCAAGCCCTGCCGCGAGTGGCCACTGCGGCTGCTAATGAGCGGGCACAAGAATCCCCAATGTCCAGGGCTGTCGGGAGCTGCTGTTTTGCAACAGCACATCCCTGGTCACGGACTTGTTTGACCGTGGTCTGTATGTCCACTGGGAGATGAGGGAGGACTTTGTCTAATGACCCAAGAAGGGCATGAGAGAAGTGTGCCATAATGACAGCCGAGCTAGCCTGACTAAGGCCTAAAGAAGAGGCCGCATAGACCTTATGGGCAGAGTGGTCCATATTTTTGGACTCCTTGTCCGGGGGTCGGTCAGTGTCGGCTGAGCTACCAGTATGCCTAAACACAGAGGCGGTCACCAGGCTCTCGGCTGAAGGGTGCTCTGTGAACCCTGCAAGGGACCCCATGGGCACCGTGTACTTGCGGGCCATGTGGGCAGACGGTGCTGGGCAGGAAGCAGGACGCTGCCAAAGCTCAAGGGCCGGGCCAACAATGGCTTTAGCCACTGGAAAGACCTCCGTCGGGGTGTCCCCCCTTTTGAAAATATCAGTAAGGGGGTACTCTGCCTTTTTATGGATGGACACCAGGGCAATCCAGTGGATTCGGAGATAAGGTGGAGGATGCCCTGGAAGGAGGAAGAGCCTTCCTCCTACTCCGCCACTGACGACTCATCATCCCCGGGATGTGAGTACAGTCCGGTGACGTCCAAGTCCGAAGAGTCAGGATACAGCGGTCTCCCGCCTAAATCACCCTTGATGCCCCGAGGGCGATCGGGGGTGACTATTATCGATAGATGTTGGGGAAGCCGGGTGTCTGCTCGGTCCTCTTTCAAGGGTGCCCCTCCCTGAGGCTGCTTAGGCGGTGGTTCCACCAGAATCAGTAGAGAGACCAGAATAGGCCGAACCAGGATATAAGCCAGCCCCACAGGTGAAGGGACTGATGGCGTCGGTTCCGCATGAGAAATCCGGCATCCCGGCCTGGCAAGCCGGAAGCCGTGATGGCGAGGTAGGTGGCAGAGCCGGCTTCTGCCCGGTCAAAATCAGCTGTTGCTACATGAGGTCTTCATAGCATCGATGGAGTTTCCGCCAAAGCCTCACCTCGTCCAAGGAGGATGAAGACCTGTGACGTCACCTCTTTTTAGAGTGCTTATGGCTCTTCCTCGGCCGTTCAGCCAAGGGGGTTCTGGACTTTGACAGAGATTGGGGTGGCCGACTCATTCGATCAGGAGACACCGGTGTCGGTGAAAACCGAGGGTCCGGAACCGGGTCCTTAATGGGGACACCAGCGGGCTGGATCTCATCATCAGGGAAGACAAGAACCGGAGTCCTTTCCAAGGAGTCACCAAGCTGAGCTGGCAACAAGGGGTCGAGAACAATCCCAACCTCGTCGACCACCTCCTCGGTCCCCTGGTCAGATGGAAGGTGCATGAAGCCGGCAGCCGAGGATGCGATCTCGACCGAAGTCGAGATCGAGTGCTCCTTGGACTCGGACCTTTCTTGGTCCCAAGAGCACCTTCATCGGGACGAAGACGATGGGTCCTTCTCTCTCTTGTGAGAGCGGGAGGAGTGCGAGCCCGAGGGTGCCTCACCCCGGGTGGGGAGAGACTGGCACAACTTCTTGAAGGAGCCCGAAAAGCTGGAGCCAAGGTTCAACGGAACAAAAAAGCTTCGACTGGCCGAAGCTCGAGCTGCTTCCTCCTCGAATGCCTTCATTTGTTCCAGCTGTTCGGCGGATCCTGCAGCCGCTGAAACCGCCCACCTCACCTCCTTCGATTTCACCGGTGGGTTCCTTTTCTTCGGTTTCCCCAGCTTTAAGCGCGCCTTGCGGTTGTCCAGGTCATTGGGATGGAAGGCCAGGCAAAACCCACACAACAAGGTGTCATGTCTGACACCTGGACAGTAGACGTAGGTTAGGTGGGGATTGGTGCGCGACATCTTCTGGCCACTGGGGCACCGGTGAAATCCGGGGGAAAATTTTTCCTCCATGTCAGATGCGGTAAAATCGCAATCGCTAACTTGAATGAGTTTGAGAGTAATTTTCGGTAAAAACCGATGCTTTGAATCCAGGGACTACTAACTGCTGTAAGAGCACAAGGGAACCGGTATCTTACAGCGGAAAGGAAGATGTAGCATCATGGGGCGGAGCCAAGGTATACACCACCCGGGTGGGTGGGAGAAGCCAACTTGAAGACTTCTGAAAAGATTTAAAGTGGAAGGGGACATGCCAATAAGTGTGGATGAACAACATATCCACGCTCCTAGAACAAATTTTTCTAATATTAGATTTAGACGGTACCCTAGCTCTTTAAAGGCTGCTGCCAATAATGATTTTATATCTATACCATACATCCATTTATTAAATGGTTTAAGACAGCTGCCAGAAATACTACTCTCTGAATGGATGAACCAGATCTCCTGCTGTGCTTATATGGGCACATATATGCATGGTACTGCAGTATGTAAGACAAGATATTTAACCAGCTAGTAACACCAAAAACAGCTGACAGAAAATTTTAGTAATTTTTAATTGTACTCTCGTTACTTTTTATTTCTGAAGTGTTTTTCTTTTTCTATGTACTCATTAGATAATTTTCTACCTGTCAGCATTGGACACAATGAGGAAAGCAGTGCTTTACTTGGAAGCAAACACATCTAGTTCTATCCATTACACAACATCGACATGTGACCTTACCAAGTGTTACATCACAAGCCCTGCTGCCTGAATGGTAACATGTGTCAAACGTTACTAATCAAGCAGCAGGAGACTGGCTCTTCTCTGTTAGTAGTGATATCACAGTCAGTGGGTCACAGTGCTGATAATGTATTGGGAGAAATAAAACCGACTTCATCAGCCTCTGGGTACAGGGTTTTTCCACACATCGCACGTAGTACTGTCAGGTAGAAAAATCATCTAATTAGCAAATTGGAAATGAAAAAATACTTCAGATATAAGAAGAAATAGCTGACAAGTTCTGAAAGTTACTATTAATTCCAGGTAGTACAGTAGCTCTTTACAAACAGTTCATTCTATAAATGCAATAACACACTCCAGTATTTAAATCTGTAAGCCTGGACTTAGCCTTGGGAGTACAGCGGGTCTGGAGACCAGCGATCAGGAGCTGTCAAAAGCTCATTGACACAGTACTGGCAACTGAATTCCTGGAGCACCACAAAATAGAAAAGTAAGGTTTTTAGCTACTCCATATTTCTTAATGGGTGGGGGTGGGCGCAACAGGGAAGCTGAAGTCTGTATTCACAAGGGTTCCCCTTTAATGAACTCAGTTAGAAATGTCACAGAAAAACCAAGGCAGTTGCTTGGACATAAAAATTGAATGATTCCGTCACTAGGTGGCAGTTTAGTTCACCCCTGTTCATGTTCTTCCTAGTGCTTTAATTATTTTTCATCAGTGTGAAAACACAATCTTATATTTGCAAATAAACCTGTTTAATGCTAAAGAAAAAGTAACAGACAAACAATACAATCTAATAATCAGATCTGATACCTAAAGAATGAAAACCAAATTAAGAACAAAATCTGGCATTCTTTGTACTTGCTCCGTATCACCCTTCCCCCAGGACGCATCTGGAAATGAGCTGCTACCAGCTCAGTACATCTTTCCTGGTAAAAATAAATAAACAAACAAAATGCACACTACAAAGTCTATGCATAAAAAGGCTGTGTATTACTAAAGTGTAACAGACTTACAACAGGAACATTTAGCTGTTCCATGTTATCTGGTCATAATTTCTTTTTCAGTCAAAAGCTGTATGTTTGAAAATCACTGAGATGCTTTAATTATAGATTAAGGAAGTGCTCCCAATCAATTGAAGCACTTCTTTCTGCTGCATGTGAGGCACTCTTATTCTGTAAAGAGTGCCTCACATGCAGCTGCCCTCGAAACAGGCATGTCTGGGTTACGGTTTAAAAAAAAAATGTAATATATTATTGACTGCGCTCGATCTCACCGAGACCACTCTTGCAACTGTAAGAGTGTCTCACTTAAATTCTTTGGGTATCAGAACCGCTCACCTTCAGTTCATGGTTCTCATACCCTAAGAATGCGCGTGACACCACTCTTACAAGAGTGTTCTCTGTGGCGGTATTAACATACAGGAAAGTACAATTACGTAATAACTTACTGCAACAGTAGCTCTTCGAGAGGAGCTCTTGCAGCAGGTAACGCCATTAGGACTAAGCCGCCAGGCACTAGGACCACAAAGAAAACTTCTAGCTGGCAGTCATTAGCAGGGGACTGCCCCCGACATCAGTCATGCCAGACGTCTGCCTATGGTATAAAAGGGGTGGTTCCACCAGCCCAACCTCAGTTCTCCCATCGGAGACATCAGCATGCTCAGTGATTGGAGAATCGAGATGGTTCCTCAAAATTGAGGAAAGCAGAAAAGGAGTGATAGAGAAATAGACATCATTAGGAAGGAGGGAGGGAGGAGGAAAGCAGTGCCCGCTGCAAGAGCTCCTCTCAAAGATCTACTGTTACGGTAAGTTCTTACATAACTGCACTATCTCACTTCGAGGGGGTTCTTGCAGCAGGCAATGCCGTCAGGACTGAGTCCCAAGCAGCAGAGGAACTGACCTGGTCAGCTGGGAGGAGGAACCAAACAAATAGAAGGCGGCGTCTAGTAAAGGAGGCCCTGAAGGACAGCAAGTCCGAAGCCTGCCCTGCGCCTAGAGGTGATGTCCAAATTGTAGTGCCTGATAAAAGTATGGACAGAACTCCAAGTAGCAGCTGCACAAATGTCTGCAGCGGATACGTCCCTGAAGGAAGCAACCAAGGCAACCATGCCTCTGGTAGAATGGCCTTTGACTGGACCTGGTAAAGGCTTGTCATCCTTATGGAAGCAATAAACAATACAGTTAGCGAACCACTTAGACAAACACCGCTTGAAAACAGGAGCCCCTACTCTCCTGGGGGCAAACGAAACAAACTAGTCAGTCATCTAAATAGCACAGGAGCGATCCAAATAGTAGCGGAGCACCCTATGAACATCTAGAGTATAAAGTAAGGCCTCCCCCTGATTAGAATACTTAGGAAAGTAAAAAGGAAGGCTGGCCCGGTGGCGCGGAGGGCTGAGGCGCTAGACCACACCATGCATAATGGACCAGTTTGGGAGCAGACCCAGGTTGTCGGGGGTTGCAGGGGAGGAAGAGATCGAGTCAATGGACTGCTCTCTCTTCCCAGGGAGGGTTCAGGAGAGCGCCCGCTCATGAAGCGGCCTCTGGCGGTGGCCGGAGGTGCCGACGTAGCGGTGCAGCGTATGCTGGGGGTGGAGCTGTGGCACAATGTTGCCTTGTTAGCCGCGCTCCGTAAATCCATGCAAAAAAACCTCTTCCCTTCAACAGGTGAAGGTGCCTCCCATTCACTGTTCACACTCCCAACATCGGAACTCCCTGTCTGCTGCCTCCCCCCCCCCGTTCCGGAGCTCAATGCTATAGAAAGAGCGCCCTGGGCGGATAGGGTGGCCCTTCCTCGGAGGGATCAAACCAGAGGGACGTGCCGGGCCGGGGGTACACAGGAGGCTCAGGTCACGACGGGAGGTAGAGACAGGGGACCCAGGAGGACACTGGAGAGAGTTCAATGGGACAGGAGGTGAGAAAAATAGTTTAAAATAAATAAATAAAAGTAAACAGGAAGGTGGACTGACTGATTCAAAGTAAATTCAGACACCACCTTAGGCAGGAAACAAAAATTACGTACCTACCGTAATTCTTGATCTTCCGGTGTATCTTTACCATTCATAATTGACTGGGTGATTGCCGGAGATGCAGCACCCCGCAGGAGCTCCCCCTCCGGGGGAGGAGTTGGTGCCAGAGGTGGCATCGCCCATGAGGCTGACGCACTGCGTGGCCAATAACAGCAGTCAATTCCTCCTCTGCCCCAGTCCTGCTAGCTGGAGAGACGGAAAAAAGGTAGGTAAAGACAAGGGCAGGGTAAGGGAGCCCAAGGGACAGCAAAAGGAAAGGATATGAAATCAAAAAGGAAATATGTCGACTAGAGGACAGACAAGGAGGATGGTGTGAGCACTGACCCCAACCCCTGGGCAGCCAAGACGAGAATGGGAAGAGAGATCAAGAAAGGGACCTATTCCACTCCATCCCACAGAAGAGCTGTGGAGAAGAAAGAGGACATCCAGATGGTCACCAGGCTTGAGAAGTCAAATTTAGGCCCTTGCCTCCCAGGGCCTCAGGGCACTCAAACAGAACAAGCAAGTTCAATCATGTGGCTTTTGAGGGCTGCCCACTCGGGAGACATCATAAGCCAAGGTGGACTCCGGGTCTTGAATAAGCCCGACCAGCTGGAAATTCCAGAGCCGGGCCTTATTACAGTAGTTGAGGGGTCCCCCCCCTCCCTCCCCTTCTAAGTATTAGGGTGAAAAGTCACCCTGGGACAGTGCTTCCCTCCCCCGCAATTCCCAGTAACCCCTGGGATCCAGGGAGGGCAGAGAGGAAGGACCCATCCAACAAAAATTCTCCCCCCTAAAAGCGGAGAGAGAGAGAAGAGCAAGTTAAACTAAGAACCAGAGTCCCCGTGGGCTCTTTTGCATTCCTCCCATCACAAAGAGGACGCTCTAGAAGGTGGGTCAGCCCCACCGACCTGACCAGACCGAGTCCCAAGAGGAATCCCCCGGACTGGGAGAGGACAACAGAGGGCTCAACGAAACCACAGGAGATGTCAAGCAATGGCTTCAAGAGAGAGGGAGGGCAGGCAGGGAGACTGTTCCGCCCAGAGGCTGAGGCCAAGAGGAGAAGGTGAATGGGTTTCAGTGATGGATGGTGAAGATACATTGGAAGATCAAGAATTACGGTAGGCACATAATTTTCTTATCTTCCCTGTGTCAATCTTCATCATTCATCACTGACTGGGTGAGTACTGAGCACCCCCGAAGGGGGCCAGCACTGTCCTGAGTGACACGAATCCCTCAGCCTCCTGTACAGGGGAACTATGGGACAAGGAGACCCATACAAGCCAACTAGGCCTGCAACTGATCAGGACGAGGTGAGGTCTCCTGTGACCTGGGAGACGGAAGGCACCCCTGCAGTTCCTGCCTCGCCCTGCAGGAGAAAAGACGGGTCCCCCGGAAAGCGGAGGCAAGCACCCTATGCCGGGCCAAGGGTGACAACCGTGAGAGATGAAGCCACTCGGTCCGCCTAATGCAGATCGCAGTCCCGACTAGCCTGGAAGCTACCTCATCAGCATCGAAAGACGCCTTTGCTTGGTGCCTTGCAAGTTCCAGGCCCTGTGCGAAGAGGGCAATGGCCTGTCTGGTTGCCTCTGAATCAGGCAGCAATGCTAGCATCTGGCCAAGTAATGATCACAGATGCCTACTGTACACAGCGTGGTGCGCCTGACAGGATGCAATACTTAGCATCATACGTAATGAGGAGAACACACTCTGTCTCCAGCAGTCGAACTCCACAGAGTCCGTATCCATGGGTCGGTCGCATACTGGGCACCTATGAGAAACAAAATGACAGTGTCAGTGTTCATGAGGAGGGCTCCCAAAAAGTCCATGTTGAAAATTTTGTGCAAAAATACCTAAAAATGTCCAGGTTATGCACGGCCGTTGAAAATGTTCCATGCACACGCATAACTTTGGCAATCTGTAATATTGCCACTCCAAATTTTCAACACCACCTCATGAAGAGTGAGATGTCACTTCTCAAATCCTGCCAAAAAAGTTGCTTTGCACCTGTGGGGTGGAATGGCGTTTGTCACAGGTACTTGGGTATAAAGATAACACTGGACACAGTAATTGGGTACAACACATCCACAGTTTTTTTTTTTTTTTTTTTTTTTTTAATTCTGCTTTTTGCGTCGGACTCCCCCAGCCCCAGGGGCGGGCTCGCCAGACTGTGGCAGCCGCCTCCTCATACTCTGGCTTACCCCCCCCCCCCGAGTGGGGCCGCCAGAGGCAAACTATGGTGGCCAGAGGGGATGGTACCGGAGCCAGCTCATTAACGGGGGCCGGCATTTTTTGTGACTAATTCACTCAGGGAGGGCACATACAGTGACGACCCGTGTCTGCCCCAACCCCTGTGTGTGCAGGCACCGACCACAGTGATACTCCTGGCCTCCATCAGGGGTCCATCTTGCGTCAGACACTCGACCCCACCTCCTCCCGGAGTACAAGAGCAGTCCGGCGGATGCTCCATCCTACTCCTCCCCGCCCCAGCCAGCCCCTGACTCCCGGATCCTTTTCTGAACCCGAGTCATCGGCTGACCCGCAGTATGTTTTATTTTATACAAAAAATAAATAGAAATAAAACAGTTCAAACAGAACAAGAAAATAAACAATAGCTCAAGGCTATTTCACCTTACATCAGGTATCTCAAAACTACAGCTTTCCTGCTGTTAGAGATAAAATTCCTGTTCAGGCACAGGTCTTACCTTTCTTCAGGTAAGTGAGACTGGCTATGCAGTTAATCTGACTCTCGATGTTTGAGGAGGGCTTATATAGCCCTCCCACTTATGGGAAAGTCCCTCCCATAACATCTAAATAGTTCTAGAATGATCCCTAAATAGGGAAACTCCTCCTCAATTACATAATGAGGTTTTATTTATGGGAAGTCCCCCTATAGGAAATCCCCCTTCCTAAGGTCTTGCTAACAGGTCAGCACCTTATTTTCTATATATGCAAACAGTGCAAACATTTATTTCATTTATACATGTGCTGTATTATAGCATGAACACTAGTCCTTTAATTTATTTCTCAGGGCTCTATACATAATGGGGCTCCTTTAGAGACTTACAGTGTCTCTTTATTTATTTAATTTCTTTATTGTGTTTAGTTTATCTTGCAGCCCTCTCCTTATTCTGAGGGCTATTTCAACTGCATAGCATTTCTACAGACATAGGAACATTCCTGTCCCTTTAAATCATTTGTTTTCTATGTTGAAGCAGAGCGTCAGACTGCCAGACAATCATTACCTAGCCGCTCTGCTTTGGGGCTCTGCATAGCTTTGGTAAGCCCCTTTTTATTTCTTTTTATACTGGGCTGCAACTTTTATGTCCAGGGACAGCATAGACCCATTTTATTTTCAAGCGCTCACTTCTCAGAGCGCACAGATTACTCGGGAAAGCCTGCCTCTCTAGCAACCTGGCCTGGCTGAACACATGCCATGGATTCCTTCACGATTAGCTGACACAATTCTACACATATTTTATTCAAAGCCAGCAGCCAGGAGTCCTAATAATACAGGGGCATCGGTAATTATTTACAGATACCAAATGGCAGCAAAAGTAAGTTAAAGTTTGCCGCTCGGTTCAAACAGTTCCTGCTCCGATGGAGGATTTCTTTGGCATAACATTATACATAACAACGGAGCGGCAGCAAAATAATTCAAACAACATAAGCATAATGCCGCTTCATTTGTATCCAAAATTCACCTATCAGAGTAGACGTTATTTTGTATTTAACTGCCATTTTAAACACTTCTAAACATTCCTGCACCATATACATAACAATGGCATAAGCATTAACTTAACGAAGCACTGCAGCACTTTAAACTCATAATACGCACAAAATGCACTCTATGCACTTTATTTATTCTAATGCATTTTATTCAACCAGCACTTTATTTCATTCCTGCCAGCTAGCTTTAGCCTGGTGCATGATTTCGGGGAGTTCTTGGTGAAGGATGGATATATACAAACTAGAAATAAAAGTAGTAGGAAAAAAGTTTTAGTGAGAGGTAGGATAGACTGAGGTAGGTGGCCAACCTACACCAGGGGCGGAAAAAAGTAAAGTATAGTACAGTGTAAGAAGAAACTGTCACGCAACAGATTTCAGTAGGGAAAGGAAGAAGACAGAAAAGGCATCCCTCCACCGGGGTTATTGGCCTGGTGGAATGTAGTTCTGCCATGCATTACAGCTGCACAGATTTACATTTCGGCGGGGATTTGAAAATATTCTGTACTAGGTACATGCAGTGAGGTCATAAGAAGGCTATGCTGAAAATCTGGGGTCAAATAAGGATACTGTTATACTATCTCAACATGGAGGGATGGGAGTGCAGGGTCCCCACTGTAACGTAAGGATACTGTTATACTGTCTCAACGGAGGGACCCTGTGCTCCCACTGTAACATCAGGATACTGTTATACTGTCTCAATGGAGGGATGGGAGCGCAGGGTCTGAAGGAACCTGCGCTCATACCATAACATCAGGATACTGTTATACTGTCACAATGGAGGGATGGGAGTGCAGACCCTGCACTCCCACCGTCAGGATAGTGTTATACTGTCTCAATGGAGGGATGGGACCCTGCACTCCCACCGTAAAATAAGGATAGTATTACACCATCTGAAAAAGTAAGGAAATTCATTGCAAAAAACTTTGTTAATGTATCAGTTAGGGTTTTTACAGAAGTGGCAAAAGCAGGGAAATGAGGTGTTAGGGTTTACAACCCTAACACCCCACCCTCACCCAGCAGATACTAACAGGCATTTGGGGTGTGCCTTGGGGTTGTCGGTCCTAACACTCAGCCCATTCCACCCCCACCCTGCAGACACCGACAAGCATCGGGGGTGTGCCTTCAGGTCACGAGCCCTAATGCTCACCCATTCTAAGTATACTGTACCCATCTCAGCTATTTAGTTATGGAATGGGGTGAGCATTAGGGCTAATGACCCGAAGATAACCCCCCCCGATGCTTGTCAGTGTCTGCAAGGTGGGGGTGGAACAGGCTGAGCGTTAAGACTGAAGACCCCAAGGCACACCCCAAATGCTTGTCACTGTCTGCAGGGTGGGGATGGGGTGATAGGGTTGTAAACCATAACACTTCATTTCCTTGTTTTGTTGCTTAAGTAAAAACTCTAACGATGCAATAATGACATTTTTTGCAATATATATATATTCATTGCAAAAAACTCAGTTAATGCATCAGTTAGGGTTTCTATTACAGCAACAGAAGTCTGAAAATTCAGTGTTAGGTTTACTAACCCTAACACCCCACCCCCAACCCACCACTCTCCACTCACCAACAGGCATTGGAGTGTGCCTTGGGGTCGTCGGCCCCAACTCTCACCCCATTCCATGTGTAAACAAGCTGAGATGGCACAGTACAGGAGAATAGGGTGAGAATTAGGCCCGATGACCTCAAGGCACACCTCGACGCCTGCTGGTGTGTGGAGGGTGGGGGTGGTAGGGTTGGTGACCCCAACACCGAATTTCTAGACTTTTGTCACTATAATACAAACCCTAACTGATGCATTAACAGAGTTTTCTGCAATGAATTTCCCTTCTTTCTGAGACAGTATAGTAGTATCCTTATTTTACTGTGGGAGCGCAGGGTACTAATCCCTCCGTAAATGCGTATATGTATGTAGGTGTGGAAGCATGTGTTGAACAACAGTGACCAAACTGTCAGCATGGCCATCTTATTAGCCCACCTAATGTACCCCGGTGCATAAAAACTGTGAAATGCAAGACAAAATGTAATTATGCGCGACTGCAATGCCATCCTGACCTTATGCATAACTGTTCTCAGCATGTAAATAACTGTTCTAAGTTGCTAATCATCCTCCTTCACACTTCCTCTTGATCCCTTCCACTCTCTCCCCTCACCCCTCTATGGATTTCCCCCTATCCCCCCCCCCCGGGTTATATCTCCTGAGCTCCCTTGCTCACTTTAAAATGCTTTGTCCCTTACCTTTAAACCTCTGACGAGGCCACTGGGCTGATGCCATCCCTTACCTTGTTGATTATTAGATAATAAGCTGAGTCTGTTCTCATTTTCTTGTAAAGGGTCATTTCATAAGACCCCACCCCCTCTAATATGACCCCCTGAATTCCAGGTTTTAATCAAATATGCACCATGGCATACATTGTACAATGCCACATGTATTGAAATTTCTCTAGTTATACACTCTTGTAATGTCTTATATAATTCCTTGTTTTGTTTGTTCTCCGTCTCGTACTTTCCCAATATGTATTGTTCATCTGACATGGAACCTATGAAATGAGCTTGTTTTCAAAGGTGTTATCCGAAATTTCAATAAATAAATAAAATAATTCTGCACCACTGGTGCAAACACATATTTCGGGCAGAATGTGAAAAATGTCAGCTGCACTGTTGACGAGGTAGTGTGAAAAAAATGGCTATGTTGAAAATTTGGCGTCAAAAGATTGAAAAGTAGCAAAGTTATGCGCATGTGTAGAATAAATCCAATGGACACACGTAACTAGGGCATTGTTAGGAATTCTGTCACCAAATTTTCAACATGGCCTTTTGGGGACCCCACCTGATGAACACTGCCACTACTATTTCGTTAATCGGTCCCAAAAGGTGATTTCGCACAACAAATGCACCATACTGCGCCACAGTAGCGAGAAAACATTTTGGAGCAGGATGTGAAAAATGAGAGCTGCACTGTTCATGGGGTGGTGTGAAAAAATGGCAATATTGAAAATTTGGAGTAAAAATAGGCGCAGTTACGACTGTGCGTAAAAAATTTTAACAACCACGGCTACCTTATTTTTCACCAAATTTTAACATGATTTTAGGAACCCACCTCATGAACATTGGCACTGTTGTTTCGTTAACTGGTCCACGCAGTAACCGCAAAATCTCTTTTCAGGTCTGATTAACGGAACAACAGTGACAGTGTTCATGAGGTGGGATCCCAAAAAGGCGGTGTTGAAAATTTGGTATAAAATTTTTTTGTAAAAAATCCAAAAAATGGCCAATATGTCAACATAAGTTCAAAACGCCACTGACAGCCATTATACGGCACTTACCTTGAATCATCGGTTCGCAGTTCAGCTTTGGAGAGTGCAGACGTGTCCCGGTCAACAGAAGATGGCAGCCAAAGGCCTCCAGGGGTAAGTACAGAGCAAGGGGGAGTAGGAAGGTGGATTGCTCAGTGGGGGGTCAGGATGGGGGAAGGGGAGACGACAAGGGACCGTTTTCTTCTTTAAAGGTTATTTTAACAGAAAAGATGGGGGACTGTTTTCTTTTTTGACGGGTAAAAAAAATATATATCAGGACACTGGGGGTGGGCTCCCCAGTATTCCACCATACTGGGGAGTGTAAATCATAACTTGGGACACTGGGAGTAGGCTACCCAGTGTCCCACACTGTCGGGGGGGTTCTGCCAACAAAGGGATTGGGCACCCTGATGTTGGGGGGGGAAGGGAAGGTGAGAATTTCAATATTTCAGTAAACTGGGAGTGGGCTTCGCAGTGTACCACAGTGGTCAGGTGGCGAGGGGGTGTGGATTTCGACTGCTTTCATGGGGATTGTGTACCCCAATGTCGGCAGAACCATTTTAAAAAATATATAAATTTCGGGATACTGGGAGTGGGCTAACCAGTGTTCCACACTGGCGGAGGGGTGGAGGTAGGGGGTATTTCTACCACCGACACATGGACTGGGCACCCCCAATGTTGGCAGAAAATTTTTTATTATATAAAACATGCCTCGGCCCCTTTAGAGGCATTAAAAGGAGAAAAGCTCCTTTTATTAGGTAAACACCAATAGGTGTTTACCTAAACAGGGGCCAAGGAACATGAATCTGACCTTATTTGTTCCAAAAAGTGGCCAGAACAGGTTTTGGACTGTTTTACTGGTCCCAATGGGTTTTTTCCATTGAAGTGTTGCCGCAAATTGCAGAATTTTTTGCGAAACAGTCTCGCAATTTCTGGCAGTTTTCGTACATCGTCATTAGTTGCGTGAAAATTGCTGCAATTTGCAGCAGTTTCACAAAAGAAGTGCCAAAAATTGCGGCACTACCAATGGCCAAAACAAAGAAAACGCATTACCGACCATTATTTTTAAAAAGTTTAAATTTTTATTTTATTAATTCAGAAACAACCTTTGAGCAGAAGCTCTTTTACAAAGGTTCCACGTCAAGCAGCACTATACAGGGTACAAACTTCCAAATCATACATACACTCAGATATGGTTACATTAAAGCTTTAGCAAAAATAACAATATAGGTGGCTAAACTCAAAGGAGAAGCCTGTCGGGGAGGAGAAGGAGGAGGGGAGAAAGGAGAAGGGAGAAAAAGAATCAGCTTCAAGGTGAGACCTTGTCATCAGTTAGGAAGGTTGGGTGAGGCTAGAGTAGGGGAAGCAAATAGCGGAGGGGAGTAGAAAAGTGAAAGGAAGTGGAGAGGGGGCAGGGTTCAGGAGAGGTGGTGGAGGTGAGCTTAGTGGAGAGAGAGAGGTAGATAGGTGGTTGCCTGGGGAAGGCAGTGAGACCGAATAGTAATCAAGTAGCAGCAAGACAAATTTGAGGGGAAGGTCAAAAGGACAGTATGTCAGGATCATGTCAAGAAGTGAAGATTTTTCACACTGTTTGGCACTCCGCAGCTCCGCAACTGCACATCTAACCGGAATAAAACTTGCCAGATCCCGAGATAGATGGTACCAAATGGTGCACGCAAAAAATTTCAGGCAAATCGGACGAACAGTTGCAAAGTTATTAAAGTGCAAAATTTGGGGTTTAACACAGAAGTGGCCATGCAACACTTAACTATAGTGATACTACCGTGTCAAAAAAAATACATATAACAACATACACACACATATATTTTAGAGTGCCACAGAGCTTAAACCAATACCACCACTCAACCATCAAGGCTCTCAATAAAGCATACCCCCAGGCTCTACAAACTTTGACATCATAAACCATATAAACGTAGGGGCAGCACAGGGGTGGAGCTTTCAGTAAAGGGTACCAGGAAGGTGGAGGAATCTGGCGGCCAGCTCAATAGAAGGATTTACCATCCCTTCCACTACAAAAAGTATGAAGGTAAAAATTCTTAAACAAGGACTGTTTAAGTTCTTTGTGGGTAGACTAACAGTGGGAGGATTGGGAAATGCACCTAAATTGGTGCTCTTTAAATCAACAGTATTTATTTGTAACCGTCTGTATTGTTAAATAAGTACAGGGACGGGGGCATGGCCAGCAGCTGAGTTCAGTGCAGCAACTTTCTGAGCATCGCAAAAAAAGGGAATAATTATCTGTAGATACGCTCTCAGTCGATTTTTATTCTTGAAACCCCAGCAGAAATTTAAAGAAAACGTAAGGAACACACTAATATCAAACAACATCACCATCCTACAAGGAGAATGAAAATGGAGAGAACTAACAAGGCAGCAGAGCAAGGTGGTGAAAGAGCCCGACCGAAGGAGCAGCAGCCAGGGGGTGGCAAGGCCTTACAGATGCCAACTAACGCTGCCTTGTTAAAAGCAATACAAGCACTCGATAGAAGGATGGAAGAACTTCAAAACCAAATGAAAGTTATGGACAGTAAAATTAGCGTCATATCGAAAGACACAGCAAAAGCCACACAAACAGAAGACAGGGCAATTACAGTAGCCACGGGCTTAACAAAAGAAACGATACTCCTCAGAAAAAGGTTGGAAAACCTTGAGAATTTGGTTAGAGAAACACATTCAAATTCCTGGTCTGCCAGAAGGCTCTGAAAGGGATAACGATGTTTTTCTTGCAAAAATGCATACCTGAGCACTATCAAACTCCTGCTGCTCCTACAATTTTGAAATGCTACAGGATCATACCCCAGGGTCCTCGATCCCATTCTCCAACATGCCTTTACCTCTGGTGGTCCTAGTGGTATTGAATTAGGTACTCGACCAGGACAATCTTATACTGCAAGCTAAACAAAAAGGGCCCTTAGAATGGCACGGCAGCAAAATTCATCTCTTCCCAGATCTCAGCTATGAGACCAGACAAAAGGAAAGGATTTGACGGCATCTGTAGCAAGCTGAGACAACTGGGGATCCATCACACTTTGCTGATGCCAGCAAGCCTCAAAGTAGCCTATGGAGAGAAAACATATCAATTCTCTGACCCAAAGGAAGTGGCTAAACTGTTAGAAAAGGTGGAGGAGTTCCAGAGTTGGACCAGCACCATAGAAGATGAGGGCCAGGATAATTGAGAGGGAGTTCCAGAGTTGGACCAGCGTCATGGAAGACTAGTGCCAAGAGGATTAATTTTACAACAAAGGAAGTCTGTTAGTAAGGCTAGCGAAGGAAGGTATACACTAAAGTTGCTTAATATGTGTTGGTTCTTTTGTACTCAAAGGTGCCATGGATTGTACAAGGTAAAGACAGAGGGTTCAGCAAGTTTGCAAGCTTCAAAACTGGAACTGCCTTGATGGGACTGGATCCTAAGACTCACACTTTGTCAATAAAATGGCACCACCACATGCTATACTTTCCACTATGCACTTCTTTCACTTTCTTGCGCGAACTCAGCGTTTTCTACTGTTTCGCGCCAGACAGACATTTTCCTGCATGGTGTTGCAGCAATTCAAGACTTCCTTGTGTAAGCTGGTCTCCGGTCTAAAGCTGCTTGAAGTTTCAAGAGAGTGACTGATCTATATACATGTTTAAACTGTACCCAGTTTGAGCCAATGTTTACAGTTAAAGTTTAAAAGTACTACTGGCATCCTTTAGATAGGTCTCTCATTAGTCACGTTGCAAATGTATACTCAGTTAGGTTTTGAGGTAGGGAATATATATTACAAAAGCATAGTCTAACCCCTTATGAACTGAGCAGAGTTCTGTTATATTTAGTATAATTACCCGTTTTTTCCCCACAATTAGAGGTGGGTAAGGAGCTTATTTAAGTATGCCAACAATGGGTTTAACTGCAAAGAGGCTCATTGGGGATGTAACCCTTTTGCTCTATTATAGGGTGCAAGATGTTCTATGCCTATTGCTTTTTGTCATCCTCACTCTTGGCAGCATACTGTATGGCCATAATAGTTGACTTATATAGGTCTACAATATAACTGTGCACAGTATAATAAAGGAAACCCCCACAGGATGTAACAGTGTTTGGGGCATAACAGCTAAGCTCACTGTTGTAATGATGTATTCTCTGTAGAAATTCAGAGTATATGAAATGTAATATGCCTACCAACGTATATATGACTGTACAGATATACAGAAAAGCTTAAAATAAAGTAAAAAAAGAAAATAAATAAGGGAAGGGACAATGAAGGGTGTCCAAAACAGTATATTATAGCTATAAATGAGACACTTTCTCATTCAGATATGGGCTCTGATGTTCACTAATGGTTATTCATTTTAGCTCCTACCAGGATCTGCTGACAGCAGGCTCTCTAAGCATGTCTAATGACATTTGGAGACAGATTTAGATAAACAAAGCATCCCTATTAATAGTCTAGGTCTGCTGGCAAACACAAATACAGCTATAGAGGGATTTGCATCATTACACAATAGGGCAAACTACCAGGCAGTCCTTTTCATGGCCCACTACCACTCTGCGAATAGGCTCAGAACACAAGGGGCAGCTTTTAAAAACTGACCCATAAAAACTAAACAAGACCATTTTATCTACTATAGGCAAAAATATTTGGCGTTATGAAGAATATTCAGGGCATTTGAGTAATATACAGGTGTTGATCGCACAAATGGGTGAAGGCGAGAGAAAGATGTTATTTAACAGACACAGATGTTATTTTAAGGTGAGGGGTGACCAAATTTGACTAGTCTTTAAATCACCAACAGCAGAAACAATTATATTAATTACATCGGGGTGGTGTGTTGGTAGTCCGTTCTAATGGAAGAGACTATGTGGATGAAATGTACATGAAGGGTTTCTGAGATGCCAGCTATCGCTACAACCTGGTATTTATAAGATATACACAGACAGACAGAATGGCCAGGATTGCAATGACCACCCAAAACTATGGAAGTTTTCTGGGTGCCTGTTTTTAAAAAAACATCTGCATGTTATCCTTGTATCTGAAACCCCACTTTTTTTGTAAAAATGTTTTGTGGTTACATTGTGCTTTAATAAGGCAGACCTTCCAAATTTCTCATTTTTCCACTATGTCCATTATCAGAACTGTTCAGTGTGAAATGCACCCCTCAGGCAGCTGAATGTTTTTAAGGGAATATGAGGATAATTGAGAGCTGCAGGACCTGTTCGACTATCAAATTAAATGTTAAAATACATAGCTGCCAAAGTCATTACCTCATGGGGTAAATAAGATACAAAAGGGAACTATTTTTCAGACAAAAAGGTGCTCAAGAACAAGGAATATGCTATGAAGTGGGGAAGGGTAATTCAGGAGAGATGTGAGGAAGTACTTCTTCACAGAAAGAGTGGTGGGTTCCTGGAACAGCCTACCAGCCGAGGTGGTGGGGGCAAAAACAGTGGTGGGGTTCAAGAAAGTATGGGAGATGCATAAAAGGAATCTTAGTGGAAAGGAACTGGGAGAGGGAGAAAGGGATGAAGATCAAGTAGGGTCTGCAGTGATACTGTAAGTAGATGGGCAGATTTGGTGGGCTAAGCAGTCCTTATCTGCTGACTTCTTCTATGTCTCTACCGCTCCACACCACTCCTACTGTAGATTTCCATCTACTGACATCACAAGTCTGTGCCCCAATGAGTCAGCAGCTTGGCTGGGGTACCATCTATCAAGGTGATGGCAGTCTGTTTCAAAGTATCAGCCACTCTCTCTCTCTACTGCATTTTATTTCTATAGTTCTAGAATGACAGGAAAAAATTGGCTACTCACATGTAACCGTAGTTCCAGGAGTGATATACTTTTCACATCCACACACTGGCAGTTCCAATGGAAGTGCTGATTCATCGGAATGTCTTTAAACTAAGCTCCTCTCACCACCCAAGAGGTATCTCCCTCAGCTCCACCCTGAAACATCAGCCTTGCACACTGGAAGCAGGGATCTGTGTGCCACTTGCCAGGGAGTCCAGGTGGGTGGTATGGATGTGAACTATACACCACTCCTAGAAAGTACAGTTATGCAAAACTTACCATAACAGTAGATCTTCAAGAGTGTCTCTTACAGTAGGTAATACTGCTGGGATGTCACCAGAGGGCACTGTAGCACACTGCAGCTCTTCTAGCAGTCTTTTCAGGGACCACCCACACATGACTCAGCTTCCTGTTTCCTATAAGTGTGGGCAGTCCCTGGTATCCTCCGTTCCCCTGCGGATTCAGCTCACAAGCGAGGACTGAGGGGAAACCGGGGTACCAAGGGGTTGCAACCCATAGTCATTGGAACAGAATTTGCTCTCTTAGAGAGGGATGGGGACGAAGGGTGGGAACAAACCTACTGCAAGAGACACTCCTCGAAGATCTACTGTTACGGAAAGTTCTTACGTAACTGTACTATCTTCCACAGAGTGGTCTCTTGCAGTAGGTAATACTTTTGGGATAAATCCCAAGCAGTAATGTCCATATGGGAGGACAGTTATGATAGAAGACCTTGTAGGTCTGCACAGCCGAAGGCCGCCCTACGTCGTGAAGCAATATCCGGATTGTAATGCCTTGTGAATGTACAAATTGTGGACCAGGTTTGCAGATATCTGAAATAAGGGCTCCTTTAAAGCAAGCTGCAGTAGTGGCCATAGCTCTAGTGGAATGGACTTGAACAGGTCCAGGTAAAGGCTCGTCGTATTTTTTGCAACAAATGTAATACAATTTGCCAACCAGGATAAAAGAGTACGTTTAGCAATCATGAGGCCATCGCAACCCGGGGCAAAAGAGACAAACAGTTGAGACGTTTTTCTAATCGCTTGTGTCAGATTAGTATAGTAGCATAGAATACGATGGACATCTAAAGTATGTAGTAGATGTTTACCTTGGTTGGAAGATTCAGGATAGTATACTGGTAACTTCAAGGACTGATTCAAAGTATGTTTGGAGACTACTTTAAAAAGGAGGGAAGGGTTGGGACGGAGTGCCACCCTGTTCTAGTGAAAAATGAAGTAAAGTTTCCTACACATGAGGGCATGAAGCTCAGAAATACAGCGAGCTGAGGTGACAGACACTAGGAATAAGGTTTTCCATGAAAGGAAACGGAGGGCACAAGTGGCTGCCAGTTCAAAGGCTCAATAGTTACATTTTCTTATTAGAAAACTGAGATCCCACAGAGGAGTGGGTTGTCTAATAGGTGGTTTGATATGTAACATTCTATTCAAAACAGTTTGGCTAGAAGATGTGGGTACAGTAATCAGCCATCTAGCAGGTCATGGAAAGCTGAGAATAGCGGCTAAAATGACTCTGATGGAGGAATAGCTCAAACTGGACTCTGACAGTGAGGACCGGCAGTCTAGAACTTTTCATCAGTGGACAGCAATAAGGTTCCTGGTCACTGGCTTATGTGAGGCCAAGAGAATATTGGCAAGAGGAGAGGATACTTGTAATCTGGCCACGAAAGCATCTTCAGGAGCCAAGCATGAAGGTGTAGAGCCTTCAAGTTGGGATGTAACAAGATTCTTTAATTTTGAGTCAAGAGGTTTAAGATTGGAACACTTCCTTGCTTTTTGAGGTAGAAAACCACAGCAGTGTTGTCTGACTGGATCAGCAGTGGTCTAGAGTCAAAAGAGGTTGGAATGCCGGAAGGGGTAAATGGAATGTCCTCAGCTCTAGGAGACTGATGTGAGGCTGAGGGAGAGAAGTGGTCCACTCGCCCTGTGTCCAATAAGGACCCAGGTGTGCATTCCATCCTACCATGGAAGCATCCGTGGTGAACATCTGTATGGGAGGGAGGGACTGAAAAGGCATTCCTTGTCATCAATTGGTTTCGACTGACCATCAATTCAGAGCTGACGTCAGAGAGGGAGTGACTCTGATCTTGCCTTCACATTTTTTTTTCTTTGAGACCATTGATTTTGGAGGATTCACAGAATAGGTCTCATATGAAGACAGGTGAGTGCTGCCGTAGGGGTGGCAACAACCATACGACCCAGAAGGCATAGCAATTGTCTAGCTGTGACTACTTTCCGAGTCTGAATGCGTGATGCCAGAGACAAGGGTGTGGTTTGCCGGATGTCTGGATGGTAAGTTCTGGCTCAGACTGTATCTAGGACAGCTCCAATGTACTGGAGACTGAGCTGAGGTCAGGTTGGACTTTAGCTAATTGACTGTGATCCCTAGAGTGTGAAAATATTTGCAGGGTAGCCTCTAGGTAAGAGAGCAAAGTTGTTCCCGCTCTAATTGACCAGCTATCTAGATATGGGAAGATAAAGTGCCCTTTCCTTCTTAAAGCTACTGCAACTGCCTCTAGGTATTTGGTGAACACACTGAGGGCAGAGGAGAGGCCAATCTGAAGTGCTTGAAACTGGTACTGTTAACCTAGCAGGTAGAAACGAAGAAACCTGCGACGAGCAGGATGGATGCAGGTAGGCACCGTTCATATTTACGGCACAAAGCCAATTTCCCTGTTTCAGAATTGCCATGATGGAAGTCAAGGTTATCATGCAAAACCGTTTGTACTGGATGGAAAGGTTCAGTTTTCTGAGGTCCAGTATCGGACCGAGATCTCCAGTTCGTTTTGGTACCTGAAAGAAGTGGAAGTGGAATCTCTTCTGATATCGTGAGGGGAGCACTAGAGAGAAAGCCTGCATCACCAGTAGAACCCTGCAGATTTCCTGGATAGGGACGTCCCTAGAAGCAGCCACCGAAGCAGTGGTATGGTGGGTAGAATGAGCGCTTTTCCCTTCGAGAGTCTCCATGCCCGCCAACCTATAGCAGAGATGGACCTATGTTTAAAAAAATGAAATGGGTTACTGTACAGAGTTTGGGTTAAACCTCACACACAGGAACAGACAGAACAATTGGTTATACCACAGAAGTATAGAACAGAGTTGTTACAGATAGCACATGATAGTCCTATGGCTGGTCACTCAAGGAGGGATCGAACCCTTGCCAGATGGCTGTACAGATTTTATTGGCCCGGAATTCATGAAGATGCTGCTATCTATAGTATTTCCTGTGCTTAGTGTCAGAAAGTAGTCCCAGTCACTAGAAAAGAAAGGTGCCCCTGGTGCCCCTACCCTAGATAGATGTGCTTTTTAAGAGAATTGCAATGGACGTGGTTTGTCCTTTAGACAAAAGTAAAAAGGGTAATAGATTTATCCTGGTGGTATGCGACTATGCTACTCGATACCCAGAAGCAGTTCCAATGTGTACTGTCACAGCTTCAAAAGTGGCAGCAGAGCTTGCCAAAATTTTCAGCACAGTGGGCTTATCTAAAGAGATTATTACTGATCAGGGTAGTAATTTTGGTGCTGCATTACTTAAGCTGTTCAGACTACTAGTTATCACTGCCATACGAAACTCCCTCTATCACCCCCCAGACAGACGAACCTCCCCTATCACCCCCAGACAGATGAACCTCCCCCATCACCCCCAGACAGATGGTCTTGTTGAGCGTTTTAACCAAACCATAAAACACATGTTAAAAAGGTTTGTAAAAGAGGAAGGGAAAGATTGGGACCAATACTTGCCTTACCTGCTTTTTGCTTACAGAGACGTGCTGCAGGCATCAACAGGGTTTTCACCATTTGAAATGCTGTATGGTAGGCAGCCAAGAGGGCCACTGGATGTGAGAAAAGAAACATGAGAAGACAACCCCACTCAAAAACAATCTATAACTTCTTATATGTGTGCCCTAAGAAAGAAGTTGGCAAAATATATTGAAATTGCCCAAAGTAATCAGGAAGAGGCCCAAAACCAGCAGAAGGTATATTATAACCATGAGGTAAAAGAAAAAGGTTTTGAGCCAGGTGAAAAGGTTTTTCTACTGTTACCCACAACAGAAAATAAACTGTTAATGAAGCAGCAAGGGCCTTATAGAGTGCTTAGACGTACTGGCACTGTTATGAGACTGAGACCCCTGACAGGAAAAATCCTACTAAGATATACCATGCTAACCTCCTCAAGAAATGGGTTGAAAAAATGCCAAAAGCTACTTTGATAGTTTTACCAGAAACTGATAAAGAAGTTATTGATGTAGCTTATGATAGACTAGAACAAACTGTAACTGCTGATGCTGTAAAGGTGAATGTTTCCTTAACCTCAGAACAAACTGCAGAAATTTGTAATGTGCTAAAGACATTTAACAGTATTTTTACCACAATACCAGGCCAAGCAAAAGGGGTCGAGCATGTGGTAGTGCCAAGGAATGCTTGCCCTATTAGGGAAAAGACATATAGGTTACCAGAGTGGTTAAGAGCGGACGTGGTTAAGGAACTACAAAAAAATTAAAGAACTGGGTATCATAGAAGAGTCGAGGAGTGCTTGGTCATCTCCAGTGGTAATTGTAAACAAAAGAGAAGAGGGTGTTAGAATTTGCCTTGATTTTAGGAAACGATCAAGTGTCGGAAATACAGGCTACTCACCTGTAACAGGAGTTCTAGGAGTGGTACATGTTGTTCATCCACACTTATTGGCAGGTTCCTTGCCGCTTTAAATGTTGCCAGAAGGTCTTCAAACAGAGCTCTCCACCCACCGGGTGGTAAAACCTCGCTCCACCCCATGACACCAGATCTAGCCCGCTGGAAGCCAGAAGGCGCGGCCGAAGCCGGGAGGTCGGTGGTCGTGTGGATGAACAATATATACCACTCCTAGAACTCCTGTTACAGGTGAGTAACCAGTATTTCTAGGGACGTGGATATATTGTTCAATCTACATTTACTGGCAGACTCCTAGCAGTTCTCCGGAAGGAGTGAAGCAAGGCGCACACCCCTTACTTAGGGAATAAGGACTGGAGAACCGAGGTCCCAAAACCAGCATCCTGGCATAACTCTAGGTCAATGTGGTAATGGGAGCTAAAGGTGTGTGCTGTCTTCCAGGTAGCAGCCCTGCAGATTTCCTGGATAGGGACGTCCCTAGAAGCAGCCACCGAAGCAGCGGTATGGTGGGTAGAATGAGCACTTATCCCTTCGAGAGGCTCCATGCCCGCCAACCTATAGCAGAGATCTATGCAGGAGGTGACCCACCTGCCTATCGTCTGCTGACACTGCAGGTCTGCCAGGTCGCAGCTTCAAGCGTGAGTGACAAACAGCTGGCGAACCTCTCCCGAACTTCAGCCGTCCGCTCATTATAATAAGCGCTCTTCTAGGGTCCAAAGTATGGAGGCTATATTCGGCCTCAAGGTGTGAATGAGGGTAGAACGCCGCAGAGTCAACACCTGGTTTAAGTGAAACTCCGACACCACCTTTTGAAGGAATTTCGGGTTGGGGCACAGGGCAACCTTGTCCCTAAGGAAGACCAGATAAGGAGACTCAATGGAAAGAGCCTGGAGCTCTCCCATCCTTCTGGCTGACGTAATAGCCACCAAGAAGGTGGTCTACCACGACAGGTGAGAGATGTCACACCTGTGCATCGGTTTAAATGACTTGCCCATGAACTTAGCCAACACCAGCAGTAGATCCCACAGAGGTGGAGGTTCTCGCACTGGAGGGGATATGTGATCAAGGCATTTGAAAAAGTACCCGACCACCTTCTCCTGCGTCACCGACTGCTTGCCGGCCCACGCCCAGTAAGCAGAGATGGCTGCTAGGTGCACCTTAAGGGTCGTCGACCGAAGCCCTAGCTGAGAAAGGGGCCACAGGTAGTCCAGAATGCTAGCCAAGGAACAGGAAGAAGGGTACAACCCCATGTCCTGACACCAAATGGAGAATCTCTTCTATTTGAAGGCATAGCATTTTCTGGTCAACTCCTTACGAGACGCCTCAACAACACTGAGGACCTCGTCGGAAAGACCCAAGGCCTGAAACTCTAGCCGCTCAGGAACAAGGCTGTCAGGTGCAGCGACTGAAGGTCCGGATGGAGTACCTTCCCCTTGTTGACTGAGATCAGGTCCGGGCGGGCTGGAATCCGCCTCAGGAGCCTGGAGCTGAGGCTGAGGAGATCTGGATACCAGAACTGGCGGGGCCAGTCTGAGGTTACCAGAATCACCTGCGCCTTGTCCCTCTTCGCCTTGAGAAGTACCTTGTGGATCAAGAGAAATGGAGGGAAGGCGCAGAAGAGGCCCGGGGTCCACGGCCTCGAGAAGGCATCCCCCTGCAGTGAGCCCTGCTAAGGGGGGCAGGCCTGAAACAGCCTCAGCTTCGCATTCTCCCTGGAGGTGAACCGTTCCCCAGTGGGAGAACAGATCTTGTACTACCTCCGGCAGGAGAGACCACTCGTGAGATGCAGCGCCTGTCCGCTGAGGGTATAGGCCAGACTGTTGGAGGCTCCTGCCACATGAATGGCTAAGAGATCCACCTCCAGGCTGATCATGAGAAACCAAGTGCGGAGAGCTTCCTTGCAAAGGGGCAAGGAGTGCGTCCCACCCTGTCGGTTGATTTAGTACATGGTCGCGGTGTTGTCCATCTGGACCTGGACAACCTGACCCTGTACAAATGGAGCGAAGGCAGTGAGGGCTAGTCGGACCGCTTGAAGCTCCAGCAGGTTGATGTGGCATCGAGACTCCTGAGGAGACCAGAGGTCATAGCCTCTGAACTCCCCCAGATGGGCACCCAAACCCATCAAGAGAGGCGTCGGTCGCCAGAGTGACCATCGGCTCGGGGCAGACAAATGGGATACCCTCCTGCAGATGAGCTGGAACGAACCACCACTGTAGGCTGTCCCACATCTCTTGGGTCACCACCACTGGCTGGTCCAGAGGACCGGAGCGCTGTGACCACTGGCGGGTCAGCCCCCATTGTAGGAGACGCATACGCCAATGGGCCCAATGGACCACGCTGGTGCAGGCCGCCATGAGGCCCAGGAGGTGCAGAAAGTCCCAGGCAGGGCGCAATTGCCCAACCAGAAATGATTGGTCAAAGAAGGAAAGGACCTCGGCCCAGTCCGTCGGGAGCCAGGCTCTGGCTCGAAGAGAGTCAAGCTCTGCCCCAATGAACTGAATCATCTGCGATAGCATGAGTTCTGACTTGGCCTCGTTGATGAGGAGGCCAATCTGAGAGCAGACCTGGAAGACCAGATTCCTGGACCGCTCCACCTCCAACCTGGAGGGGGCTGCAATCAGCCAGTCATCCAGGTAAGGGTACACCCGGACCCCTTGGCACAGCAGAAATGCTGTCACCACTGCCATGCATTTGGTGAAGGCCCTGGGAGCTGGAGAGAGGCCGAAGGGCATGGCCCTGAACTCGTAAAGAGATCCTTCTGCTTGAAAGCGGAGGAATTGCTGATGAAACGGATGGATTGGGACATGAAACAACGCATCCTGAAGGTCCAGAGAACAAAACCACCGCTAGTTCCAAGGATGGAATGATCTGAGCCAGGTGACCATCCTGAAGGTGCGCTGCCTTAGGAAATTGTTCCAGGTCGTGTGGAGTGGGAATGGGCGCCAGGCCCGTCCGTTTGGGACAGGAAGTACCTGGACAGAAACCCTGGGTCTGGAGAAGGATCCGCCACCTTGCTGATCACCTCCTTCTGGAGAAGCAAGGCAATGTCGGCTTGACGAGCCAAAAGAGAGGCTGCGGACCCCATTGCGCCCCCCTCCGTGGGGCGACGGCTTGATAGGGAGGGAACTGCTCTAATTCCAGAGGCAGACCACTGCCTACCACTTATAGCACCCAGCGGTCTGTGGTGATAGCAGACCAGGCGGAAAGGAAGTGGTGGAGCTGTGGGGGGGAACCCGGGGAGGAGTGACGAGGTTGGGGGCGACACCCCTCAACCCGTCACTGGGCAGGCTTAGAGGAAGGGCCCGCTAAGAGACCTCCTGAACCCTTGCCTCCAGGCTTCCTACTGGAGGAAGCGGCAGACTTGGCCTTAGGGCGCAAAGTGTGTGCCTGCTGGCCCTGGTGCTGCTGGGCTGGACATGCCGTAGGGGCGGAAAGGCGAAAGGGCTTACACTGCTGCTGGTGGCCTTTGTCCTTCTGGGCAGACGTGACCGAGTCCAAGCTGGCAATGGACTTCTCGATCGTCTGGAGATGGCCTTCCACCCCCAGCCCTCACAAGTCGGTGCCCAAGAAGGGAACGTCTGCCAGCTTGTGCTGGGTGTCCGCCGTGAAGGTGGAGATCCGCAGCCAAGCTCTGCAGTGCATGGCCACTGCGGCCGCTACTAATGGGGCACAAGAATCACCAATGTCCAACAAAGTTTGGAGCTGTTTTGCCACCGCCCTTCCCTGATCCCGCACCTGCTTGACTGTTGTCTGAAGATCAGCTGGGAGATGAGGAATCATCTCATCCAGGGAGCCCTTGAGGACGTGTGAGAAATGTACCATCAGAAGTGCCGAACTAGTCTGACGAAGGCCTAGGGAGGAAGCAGCATCCGCCCCGCATAAGCCAGCTTCTTGGATTCCTTATCGGGCAGTCTGTCCGCGTCCAGGCATTCGAACGCACGGAAAACACTGTCGGTCACTAACCCCTCGCAGAGGGTGCTCCGAAAACCAGAGAGTGAGCCGGTAGGGACTGCGTACTTTCGGGCCATCCTGGCCGAAGGAGGGAACAAGATGCTGGCCGCTGCCACAACTCCAGGGCCGGGCCAACAATGGCTTCGGCCACAGGAAAGGCCTCTGCAGGGGAATCACCTCGGTCCAGTATCTCTGTGAGGGGATACTTGGCCTGTTTCGAAACAGGTTCAAGCTGCATCCCGGTGGACTCCGAGATGAGCCGAAGCAAACCTAAAAACGAGGATGGGCTCTCGTCCACTGACTGACCCCCCGCAGACTCCAGGTCAAGCAGCCTGGAGAACAGGGAGGAGTCGTCATCAGACTCTGAGGAGTCTGCAAACAGCTGCCGGGCGCCTGAGCCACCCTCCACCTGCTGAGGTCAATTGGGAGTGAGGGTGGCCGACAACCTGTGGGGCAAGCCCTGACCCAACTGAGAATCCTTGGTTGGGGCCCCAGTTTTCGGTTGTGGAGGCAGGGTTCCACCACAATGGTGAGCAACGGCCGGCCGAACAACTGAGTGTCGGTCAGCTCCTCGACCACTCTGAGGGTTGTTTCGGCCGCTCGGTGATAGCCATTAGCGGCGGAGGAAGGCGATGGAGTCTGCTTATTCCCAGACAATAAGAGCTGCTGCCACATTAAATCCTCGTAGCGCCGATGCAACTTGCGCCGGAGTCTATCCTTCAAAGAGGACGACGAAGATGAGCGGTGACGCCGATTTCCACAGTGATGAGACCGAGACCGCCGACATTGGCGGGACCGGCTGGACCTGGAAGAGGACCGAGACCTTCAGGGTTTCCAAGGGTGGGTCAGAGAGGGAAGGGGGGAACCCACCCTTCCTTCAGTTCAGGGACCTTAACTGGGGACTCCTGCACAGGAGGCACAGGCAAGTCCTCGGTAATCACCGGGGGAACCAGTGAAGTAGGGTTGTCGCCATCACCAGTCGACAAACTGTCCAACGGGTCGAGAAAATCTCGACTGTATCGACGGTTGTCTCAGCCTGATGACCTGACAGGGACACCGTGAAGCCAGCAGCCTTAGCCGCAACCTCGACCGAAGTCGAAAGTCGACGGTCCAGTGAAGGGTATGTCTCCCACTCCCACGAACGTTGACGGTGGGATTTACCTTCCGAGTCCTTCTTCTTGGACCGACCGGAATGTCCCGATGGCCCTTCTCCCTTGGTGGAGAGGGACTGGCAAAGATTCTTAAACAAAGCCGTGTAGGAAGAGCCCAAAGAAAGCGGGTTAAATGCCGCAGTTGAGGAGGAAGAAGCAGCAGCCTGGGCCGCCTCCTCCTCGAGGGCAATCATCCGCTCCAACTGTTCCACGGAGCCCGCTGCCATGGACGCTGCCCAATGGGCCTCCTTCGACTTGACCGGCGGATACCATTTTTCAGGGCGCCCAAGAAAAAGTCGAGCAGCACGGTCCTCCAAGACCAAAGCCGAGAAGGAGCTGTACAATTCGCAAGCCTGCGAATCGTGAACAAGCCCCAGGCAGTAGACGCACGTTGAGTGCAGATCGGTCTGGGACATCTTCTGCCCACAAGGGCACCGACGACAGCTGGGAGTCAATTTGTCCATCGCAGCCACGAGGGAAGACAAAGACCGAAGTCTTGTAAACTTTCAAATTAGTTTCGGGTTAACCGAAGAGTTTGGATCCAGGCCTAAAATGCAGAGCACTAAGGAGGGAACCTGAGCTTCCAAGCAGTAAGAAAGATCTGGCGTCATGGGGTGAAGCCAAGGGTTTTACCACCCAGGTGGGTGGGAGGAACCAGCTTGAAGACCTTCCGACAACATTTAAAGCGGCAAGGAACCTGCCGATAAGTGTGGATTGCACAACATACCCACGTCCCTAGAATCTGACAGTTATCCTATGCCCAGAATAGAGGATTTGGTGGACAGACTGGGGAGTGCAAAGTATATCAGTACCCTCAATCTCACCAAGGGTTACTGGCAAATCCCTTTAAAGAATCCAGAGACAAAACTGCATTTGCCACTCCTGTTGGATTCTATCAGTTCACCACCATGCCATTTGGTTTACGTGGTGCGCCAGCTACATTCCAGCGGGACATGGATGTAATTTTATCCCCTTACGCTGGTTATTGTGCTGCATACCTGGATGATGTCGTGGTGTACAGTCCAGACTGGAAAAGCCACCTGGAGCACCTACGAGCAGTTATCCAAGCTATCAAAAGTGCAGGTCTGACTATTAATCCTACCAAATGTGCATTGGGCTTGCCTGAAACCAGATAGTTGGGCTATGTGTTAGGAAATGGAGAAGTTAAGCCAGAAATTTCTAAAGCAGAAGCTGTAGCTAACAGCCCTGCCCCTAAAACAAAGAAAAATGTTGGGTCATTTTTAGGGCTGGCTGGTTATTATCGGAGATTTGTTCCCAACTTTGCCGAGTTAGCTACTCCCCTCACTGAACTCCTGAAAAAAAGGTACCCGAATAATGTGAAATGAACCCGAGTGTGATGAAGCTTTTTCAGAGCTAAGGCTGCATTATATTTAGCCCCCGTTTTAAGAAGCTCAGACTTTGAGAAACCATTTTTGTTACAAACAGATGCATCAGAGGTAGGCCTAGGTGCAGTCCTGAGTCAAAATATAGATGGGACAGAACATCCTGTTCTGTACATGAGTAGGAAGTCTCATGACAGAGAGAAAAGGTACTCCACCATTGAAAAGGAATGTTTAGCAGCAACGTGGGCCTTGGACTCCCTAAGTTTTATTTGCTAGGAACTGACTTTATACTTCTAACAGATCACAATCCTCTCTGTTGGCTTAACCAAATGAAAGATAACAATTCCAGAATCACAAGGTGGTACCTGTCACTACAGCCATTTAAATTCAATGTGATACACAAATCTGGTAAACAGAATAGCAATGCTGATTTTCTGTCAAGGTATGGATCAAGAACTGAGGGGGTTCTGAAGGTTGAAAAACAAATGTGTGAGTTTAAACTTTACTGTTTGCTATACTGTTATAGAAAAAAGGATACTGCAGATGTGCTTAATTTCTGAAAGTTAGAAGCCAATGTTAAGGAATTAATACAAAGTTCTGCAAACCTGTTTGATAAAATAGGTTCCCTCTTAAGGAGGGGGGTGTATGTGATAGGGTTGAATATAGGACCTTGTCCCAGTTGATATGGAGAGTTGGAATGTGGGGATCTGTTCTGTTCTTTCCTTTCCTGTCTCTTGTCTTTCTGGTTGCCCAAAGAATTTTCCTGTGAGACCTAGGATTTGATCACCCCGATGATCTTGCAATTATTTGCCTCTCACTATCTTTCAGTCTTCCCTTGCTGTTTGGCTTTTCCTCCCTTGTATATCTGCTGGTATAAAAATATATGCAGATCATTATGTGGAAATGTAACGAACATTGGGATCCCTTTGTTTTGAAATTATACAGTGTTACTGCTGAAATGTATATAATTATAGTTTGAGATGATTGCAAACCCATTGGAAACTCAAGGGGCTAACCTGAAATGCAACTTTTATGCCTTTTGCAGAAGCTGTGGAAAAGGGCCTCAGTTCTGGAACACTGTGTTCCTGTCTAATCTGCCTGAAATATACAAGAACATTTTAGAAAAAAAAACAGGATGCTTGTTAAGAAGGGGGTTGGAAGGGCTTATAAAAACAAAGCTGCAATTTCTTGCAAGACGCACAGAGATTGAAGGAAAACTCAGATGACTTGTCTCTTTTTATTCTGCCTTTATAAATAGTTACACGGAACAAGTTTATTTTTTTATGTTACTGCTAGTACAAATAAATACTTTTTGCAAATTCTACAACTGCTCCTAGTTTTCCTATGCTTCCTGACCTGTGCCTCGACAACACCTCCAAAGGCTGCAGTGGAGGCATTTCAGCCAGCAAGGGTGGGGAAGACAGGATGTTGGGGACAACTGTCAAGGAAGGACTGGAGTGGGCTTGACTGTCGCATGCCAGTCAACAGATGTCGGGTGTAGAGCCCTACCCCATCCCATCATGGCCCATTGCTGTCAGCTGCCAGAAGAGTTCACTGTAGTGCCACCACATGCAGCAGTGGAGCCTTTCCTCATCTGAGAAGGTTGAGAAATGTCAGTGGTGACACCTCCCAGTCAAGCGAGAGCATGAGCGGTGCCTCGACCTACATCTCAACTGTCCGACCATGGGCTGACCCCGAGGAGAATCCACCTGTGGTGCAGTATAGATGACCCAGTCAGGGGCCCTAACCACTTCGCCAATACTGCCATTATATTTTACTGATGAGTAGCTGATATAGTACAGACAAATTAATCTGTTGCTGCTCCCCCTTCTGGCGCCTCTATGGTAGGCCTGCTGTTAGTGACGGATGAGTGTGCATCTGTTTTTGCACTAGACCAACAACAGCTATCCTCCTTCACCACTGACCATAGGCCTGTGGTGCCCCCCATCCCCACCCAGCCGAGGTCAGACGTGAATTAACTCCCCTGGGTCCAGCTCTCTTTGCCCTCCTTTCTAACTCTGTCTCCTTCTTGGTCTTTTCCTGTATTCCCTCACCTTCTCACCCTCCCTCCCTCCCCCACTGCTCACTCTAGTCCCTTTTACTTCTAGCTGGTAAAATCAAAAGAAACCCTGGCCTCATGAACACCCCCAATAACCACTCCAATACTACCTGGGCCAGAATCATTGGGCTAAGAGTAGCACACTTAAATATTTGCAGCCTCTCCTCCAAATTCCCCTGACCTTGAAGCCTGGGTGACCCTCTATAAGACACATGTGCTAGGCTTACTGAAACCTGACTGAAACACCACATTGCTGATACCTCTTACTACTTGCTTCATCTGGATAGACCAGGTAAAAAGAATGGTGGTGGCATGGCCCTGTATGTAAAGGGACCCCTCTTAGTCACCATTGTCAGTTGCTACAACACCCAATCTCCCAGCCAATGTCTCTTTGCCAAGTTAACCCTGGCTAGTTCTAAAAAATTCCATCGGAGTTGCTGCTACAACTCCCCAGATAGGGGAGTGCCTGGCTTATCTAACCTCCTTGACGACCTAGGTCAACTCGCTCCAACCAAAGACAATATACTACTCAGAGACTTCAATATCAATCGGTTAAGTGCCTCGGAATCTGACTACGCCAATCTGCTCAAGCTACACAGTCTGGTGCAAAGCATCTCCATCCCCACCAGACACAATGCCTGCACGCTCAACCACTCCTTGCTTGACTGGGTGGCCACTATAATCGGGAGGACATAGTTCTTCAGGCAGGGATTTTGTCAGATTCTATAGGTGACCTCTCCCCTACTTACATCATTTGGTCCGCCAAGAACAAACCCTCCCCTCAAAAAAAAAAAAAAAAAACCTGTTGTTCAGAAACTTCAACTGCCAGGACACCGCCAGTCTCCTCGAGGATGTTAGAGTGATAAACTGGACAGTCCTCTACTCTGTTTCAGATGTGTCAGCTGCTGTCAGCTTTCTCACAGAAGCCCTCCTACGAGTTCAGGACCTTCACTTCCCTCTCACTACCCATAGGGTGCAGGGGGGCTGCACCCGCTGGATCTCTAAACAGCTACTGGCTCTGGTGAAAGAGAGAGACAGCAAATGGAAAGCCTACAAAACATCCCCCTTCCCCCAGCTCTGGAATGATTACAGGTACCTACATAACACCTGTAAGCAAACTGCCAAGTCACTGAAACGTAAATTCTACCTCAACTTACGAGACAACCTTACGGACTCCCGACATTTCTGGGCCTCTATCGGGTCCATGCTCAATCCCCAGACACATAGCCAAGTCACCCAACTCACCTCCCCATCTGGCGCACTGACAGATCCCTCAGACGTTGCGCAGGCTTTCAACAAAAAATTTTCGGACCTTTCTGCCTACCTCAGCAAACTTCCCACCCATTCTCCTCCTTGGCCTGGTGGTCAGGAGAAGTGCTCCTCCCCCCAACGGCACCTTCTCCCCATCCCCTTTCTACTTTAGAACAGTCTGCCTTAGCCAGCTCGGTGGTGCTGAGGGTTGAGGTGCTGGAAGCTATGCCAGTGACCCGGGTTCGGGAACGACCTCGGGTCGCCGGGGTGCCGGCATGGGGGTGGGAGGAGGATCGAGCGTTGGCTCTTTTCTCCTGGGCAAGGGGTGGGGTTTCTAGTTTTAAATACCTAGGTGTTACCCTGGACCCCTCCCTTGAGTTCACGGAACATGTCAACATCATGTGCAAGGTGAACCAGAAACTTGGGGCTGCCTACCACCATAAACAGTTCCTGACCTCGGAGGCATGCCTTGCAATTGCGCAAGGCAGCCTTGTCCCCCTTATTGACTAATGCACTCCCATCTAATCCAATGCATCCTCTGCGCTGTGCTCCAGGCTCAACTCGGCTTATAACAGTGTATGTCGTTTTGTACTCAAGTCTCCCTACACAGCCCACCACTGCAAACTGTATCAGTTGCTGGGATGGCCCCCTCTCCTAGGACAGATCAACTTTGCCCTTGGTTGTATAACAAATAATACCCTCAGAGGTGGCCACCTGTCCCTATTCTCATTCCTCCTCACAGGCAGAGTGGCATCTAGGTGCCTCTGAGAATCATCCATTCCCCCTGGAGGTCCCTAGAGTCTCTTCTGTCATGGGAAGCAAAAGCCCTTTCCTGGTCTGCCCCTCCTTATGGAACAAGCTTCCCATTTCGCGCTGCTCGACCACCTCTCACCCCTCTTTCAAAACCCACTACAAGGCCTAGCTGATGTCAGAAGCCAAATGCTCTTGCTCTCCTGGGTAAGTGGGCATCCCTTCCCACCTATTTCCCTCCTTTCCCACTTCCACATTGCGGGGTCCTTCCTAGAGGTTCCGGCATCCACCCATGTTCTGCACTCTCCCCTTAGCTTGCCTTGTACTCTCCTCCCTCCTGACTATATCATCGCACTTATCGTCTGTTGATTGTAATATTGTAACTGTGTACTTACTATACTACTGAACTGTTTGCTGCACCTGGTACTATACTGTAATCTCAGTTTATGTATTGCCCTATGTACCAATGCTTCTTGCACTGAACTGTTGCTCATTATACTGTTCGTACTACCTGTATATGCCTTATGTGATGTGCCACGCTAGTGGCCTGGGTCATGCCTGAAAATGGTCCATCGGATCAGTGCACCTACCCGGTCATCGAAGACATAAACAAACAAGCAAATATGCACTGGCTTCTGTGGAATGACCTCTGGTGGAGGATGGTCCCGAGTGAAGGTGTTTGGGTACACCACCCGGTCCACGTCCCTTTAAGTGAAGGCTGGGAAAACTGGAGTTTTAGAGATCAACTCCTCATCGAAATCTTGGCCATCCGATCGGCTGATATCAAGATCAGCAAACCCAATGAGGGCACTGTGGAGCCTGCAACCTGGCCCTCAGACAAGGAAGGTTTGACTGAAGTCAAGCATAACACCCATGTCGAGCGGTCAGGGGAGTCGAGGGAGGAGCAGGAGGATGGCGACCTCTCCTGGACCCATGATCAGTGCCAGTGGCATTTGTGTTTCTTCTTGCTGCAGGCAGGGTTCTCCCTGAAGGCTTGGAGGGCCCAGAAAGTCACCCAGAAGCTGGCCCCAACTGGGATCAATGACTAGGCTGACAAGGTGCCAGCCACAGCAGTGGTCACCACCTCTTCCATGGCCGCAAGCTGGGACACAGACCCTGCCGCACTGGAGGCCATTCTGCAGCCCTTCAACTGGAGTTTTGGGTCCCAATCGACCAGCTGGCTGAGAAAAAGCCGGGCTACATGATCTCCAAGAGAAGAAGGGAGCATCATCTGGCACAGGCTGCAGCCTGAAACATCTTGTGCAGCCCCAAATAGTACAGGCAAGACATGTGTGGTTTCCTTCGCAACATTTTCTGGCAGCATGTGATGCAGAACTTGAAGCTGGGAGCAGCCTTCGCTTCCTCATGTTCCATCTTCTGTTGCCAAGGCTGGAGCTGAATTGAGGAAATAGCAAATACCGAAGAAACACTTTGAAAAACCAAAGAAATCACCAGCGATGCACTTCAGGTACCCTACAACGCACAGAGCTGTGAAGGAGGAGACTGAACTCTTCCAGCGGAAAGAAAGATCTGACATCACAGGGCAAAGCCAGAGGATATACCACCTGGGTTGTGGGAGAAGCTTAGTTGAAAGATATTCCGACAAATCGGCACTTTCAGAGCAACTGCCAATGTGTGGATAGTGAACTATATCCTCGTCCCTAGAAAATGTATTCTCTTGTGAACTGTAAGAGCAGAAACATTTTGTTTATGACAGTGCCTACTAATGAGCAGAGCTGCTCTTTAAAAGAACTTCATTGAAGGGTGCCTTTAATTTCAGTACTGGAACACTACTAGGCTCTATCCTGTAGTATATGTCTTCATCAGAGTTAAAGTGAATAAATGAAAAAACAAACTACTCAGGTAGAGTACTAGGAATCTTATAACATTAGGTTCCTACAGAAGATATTGAAGGAACAGGCTAAACGCAATCACAGCCGGTGTCTTTCCTGTTAAATGTGGAACAACTTCTAATAAAACAAGCTTCTAGGAGATGACATTTAAAATGCTCTTTTCCTCCCTTTCCCCATCGAAGGCTCGGAGAAAGGAGTTATGCTAGAGAAGTTAGACATTCATTGCTAGTCTACGTGTCATGAATAATGCCAGAAATACAGACAGTTCTGAAAAGATGCTGTCTCCATCTCAGCTGTGTCGTAGCTCGTTGCATTACGAAAATTCATCTTATTTTCCCACTATGATGTTTTTATGAGATTAAATTTAATTTTCTTTACTTCTGGTCAGGTAAGTAGAGCACCAGCTTTTACATAGCAGTATGAACAGTGTTAGATCATAAGTCACAGTAAGCTGTAACCAAGTATCTGGGAAAATGTTACAGGAAAGCTGGATTATGAGGCTGAGAAATTTATAACAATTGTAGGAATGCCATTTCATAATCATCTTCAGTATAAAGCTTTTGTTTTGCTCACTTAAAGCTATAACTGCATTTAATCCTACTAAAGTAGCAAGATAATACCATGAGCCATGTGAGCATTTCTATAGTATACCATGGGCTTGGTGCTCAAGAAAAAAATATTCACTGTAGTAATACTGGGTATTCCAAAGGGATCCCTCCCTCTATGCTTAACAAATGAAATCATTCCCCTGGAATAAGCAGCCCTGGAGCTTTTTTGTTTGTTTTGTTTTTTAACTGCACTATATGTAGTTACCGGACCACCACCCCACCATCTCTGTGACTTACCACACCCACCGACAGTGCCACTCAGTTTTCTCCTTGTAGTGGAGTCCCCCAGGATCTCCCCCAGCTATCCTGGTAGGTGGTTAGGTTGGATGCTGGTCAGGAAGCCCAGTAGGCGGGTGCAGGGCCTGTGAGGACAAGCAGCTGCATCCAGATGGGCCAGAGACAGGTTTTCATAACTAGGTCCTTCCCTTGACACTCTGAGGGGATGGCGGCTTGACGTAGGCGCGACAGAAGAGACGCCCATGTCACCTGCCGGGAGTTTCACCACCTAGAACCACTGCCTCCAACCGATGGACCACTAGGGACGGAGCAGTCCACCCTCATTCCCTTCCCCCACAGAAGGAGGAAAGCATCAAAAAATGATATGCAGTCCCCCCTTCCCCCCACCCTTGGCTGGCTCAAGTTCATTTCCAAACCCAGGTAGTTGGCAGGTGAGGTAAAGTGCCTCTGCCTTCCATGCCACTGAGCCGGCTTTAGCCCCAAAGCTTTAGGAATTGTTTTTTTTTTTGCTCCTCCAGGGCCCCTACAACCACACTCATTCAGGCCCTCACATGCTGGCTTCTCCCTCTACCTGTCGAATCTAACACCTGCTGCCATACCTATCTCAGCTTCCCTCTGAGCTCTGCATACACTCCCCACTGGTGGTCTGGCTCATCCTTGCCGGAAGGAGCAGTGGGGGAAGGAAGTGCCTGTTACATTGAGAATGTCGACTGGGGACAAGGCGTTGGCTCTAGGTGGTTGGCGGCCTCAGGAAGGCCTACTGAAATCCATAAAGTGGGAGCATTCGGCAGCATGTGGTCACCCATGCCACCAGGAACACCTTCGTAAACCAGGAGCAGTTACAAGAGCGGCACACAATGACCTTCCCACTAGGAGGGAAGCATCCAAGGGATGCTTTCAGCTCCCTCCCTGCCAACCTCTGCTCCTGGTATCCGGGCTCGGGGCATGAACTTGGATCGCCAACACGCCAGAGTGATGCCCCACTGCTCAGTGCCATGGAGCCAGTTTAAGAAATGTTATGCTAATTATGGAATTTAGAATGAAATTCAAGACTCTGCTGTGTGATCGTGCTCACACCTGCATTATAACATCAGATTTCTAAAGCTAGGGTGAGTAGTGACCACCAAAACTAGCTATATGGCTACCAAAAATACTATTTTTTTCCTAAAAAAATTCAAAAAGGTTAAACAATGCAGAAAAAAACTTATGAAAAATAAAATAACAGACCACTGAACAACAACTGTAAAGGCACTGTAAACAAGTTATTATGTATGGGTAGCCCTTATTACCCACTGAAAGTAAGCTGTTTACAACCTAGTAATCCCACTGTTGTGATGTCAGAACCTTATAAACCCCTCTTATCTATACCATAGCAGTGAGTTTACAAAACAGAATGCCAGTGTTATTCAGTATTCTACACACCAAGAATGTGATTGTTAGTCTCAGTACAGTATTCAAATAACATTCAATTATCACAGTTTATTGTTATTGAATCTAGCAATCTCGATGTCTGACAGAGATTTTAACTTTGGTGCTATTTCGACCCGCTGTCATTCAGTCAGTGTATCCTAATAAACTGTTTTCCTACACAATCATATGGCCATAGTGCAGATTCATTACTAAGGTTAAGGCAAAATTATTTGTGTTGGGGGGTGGGTAACTTCTAATCTCAAGTCCCATACACTATAAATGACAATGCCTGATGTACAGGTGATAACCATGGTATAATTACCTCTCATGGTGGCTAGGGCAATGGTAAACCTCTCAAGCTGTGCTCTTGAGGTTTACTGGTGCCCTAGCAACCACTCCAGGTGATTACACCTTGGTTATCAACTCTACATCAGGCATTATCCTCTATATACTCAAACAACAAAAAAAGAACGGATTCTTGTTGGAACTTTCCACCAGGTTCTAGAAGAGGAGGCAGGGATTAGGGATTGTTAAGCACAGTGAGGGATCCATCTGGAAGAAAGTACAGTTACGTAAGAACTTACTGTAACAGTAGATCTTTAAGAGAGGCTCTTGCAGTAGGTAATTACCAACAGAACTGAAGCCGGCAGGACCCCACAGAAAAATTTCTATCTAGCAGTCTCTGGCGGGGGACCGCCCCCACGTTAGGTGACCAACGTCAAGCGACGTCAGTATAAAGGGGTGGTCCCCCACGCCCGCCTTCCAGTTCTTTCCCGGCAAAGGCCAAAAAGGCAAGACGAGAGAGAAGCGGACGTTTCCTTCCCTGGAAAAGGAGCTGAAAAAGCTTAGGGGGATGGAGGGCGGGAAGGCATTACCTACTGTAAGAGCCTCTCTCGAAGATTTACTGTTACGGTAAGTTCTTACATAACTGTACTATCTTACTTCAAGAGGGCTCTTACAGTAGGTAGTTACCAATAGGACAGAGTCCCAAGCAGTCTGGAACAAGAAGAATCAAACAGGAGGAGGAAACTACCCAAAAGTAGACTCTCTGGCTGTGAAGGTCTTAGGAAAGAAGACCTTGCAGAACAGCCAACCCGAAACCTGCTCTATGGCGAGAGGCAATGTCCAAACTGTAATGTTTCGTAAAGGTATGGACAAAAGTTCAAGTTGCGGCTGCACAGATGTCTGCCGATGACACATTCTTGAAACAAGCAGCAGAGGCAGCGACCCCTCTGGTGGAGTGGCCTCTGACTTGACCCGGCAGGGTCTTGTACTTGTCGTAATAGAAAGTGATACAATGAGCCAACCATTTAGATAGGCATTGCTTAGAAACAGCATTGCCTTCTCTTTTACGAGCAAAAGAGACAAACAATTGATCAGTCTTTCTGAGATCTTTCATCCTGGTGGTGTAGTATCTCAGAATTCGATGAACATTCAAAGTATGCAAGAGGTACTCCCCTTGACTGGAGTGCTGCATAAAGAAAGAAAGCAACTCCACGGATTGATTCAGCATAGACTCCGCTATCACCTTGGGGAGAAACTTAGGGTTGGTACGCAGAGCCACAGGTTCCTTGTGAAAAATCAAATATGGGATTTCACTTGAGGGCCTGGAGCTCGGACATCCTTCGAGCGGAAGTAATGGCCACGAGGAAGAGTGTCTTCCATGAAAGGAACTTTAGGTCTGCTGAGGCTGCCGGCTCGAAAGGAGGCAGAGTAAGCTTCTCAAGGATAAAATTCAAATCCCAAGGAGGGGCAGGAACCTGAATTGGGGGTCTCAAGTGGAGGACCCCTCTAAGAAAAGTCTTGGAGACTTCCAGCTGCGAAAAAGTCCTGTCCCCAAAACGAACATGGTAAGCCGAGATGGCTGCCATGTGAACCTTCAGAGAGGAATGACTGAGACCCAGATCAAAGAGGTGTCGCAAGTAATCCAAAAGCCGTCCAACAGAGCAAGAGAACGGCTCAAAATCTTTGGAAGTGGCCCAAACAGAGAACCGTTTCCATTTCATGGCATAGGTAGATCTAGTGGAGGGCTTTCTGGCCTCCACCAGAATCTCAGCCACCAGCGGGGAAACCCTGAATTGGGTTTGAGCTATGTTTGCAGGAGCTGCGTGTGCAACTGAAGGGACTTGAGGCCTGGGTGGACCAGGGTCCCCTGATCCTGGGTCAGCAAAAGATGTGACAGAGGAAGAGGAAGTGGAGGTTCCTCTGAATACTGTTGCAGAAGAGAGAACCAAGCTTGCCTGGGCCAGAAAGGAGCGATTAGGATCATGCGAGCTCCTTCTGAGCTGAATTTCTGTAAAACCCTCGGAATCAAGGGGATCGGGGGGAAGGCATAGACTAATCTGCCCTTCCAGTCTAGAGACAGAGAGTCTCTCCAAAAAATGTCACGCCCTGGAGCAAGCGAGTGAGCAGAAGTCAGGAAGTTTTGCATTGTGAGGAGACACGAACAGGTCTACCTATGATGTTCCCCAACGTAGGAAGATATTGCCTGCTACCCCCTAATCCAGTTCCCACTAGTGAGCATGAGCAGATGACCGACTGAGGTGGTCTGCCAACGTGTTCTCGACCCCCGGGACGAGAACTGCCATGAGGTGAAGCTTGTGCTACACTGCCCAATCCCAAACTCGCATTGCCTCCCTGCAGAGAGAGTAGGAATGAGTTCCTCACTGTTTGTTGATGTAGCAGATCACACACATGCTGTCCGTCTGGACAGCCAGATGCCCGGGAAGCAGATACAGATGCAGAGCCTGAAGAGCATACAGCACAGCCCAAAGCTCGAGAACATTGATGTGGAGTGTTTTCTCGAGCTTGGACCAGGAGCCCTGGGTCCTGTGAGACCCGAAATGGGGTCCCCAACCCTCGCCCGCGGTGTCTGTAGTCAGCGTCTGGGAGGGGGGAGCAAGGCAGAAGGGAACTCCCCGGCAAAGGTTCTCCTGAACCATCCACCATTGCAAGTCCCGAGCCATGGGATTGGAGACCAGAACTAGTTGATCTAGGTCGTCCACCAACTGATCCCACTGAGACCGAAGCGGACACTGAGAGATTCTCATGTGGAGCTGAGTGCAAGGGACTGTTGGAATAGCAGCCACCATGAGCCCAAGGAGGCAAAGGACCGACCTGGCGCTGACCTGCCTGTGGCTGGACAACAGGCTGACCTGAGCCTGGAGTGTGGCCACCCTGTCCAGTGGCAGGAATGTCATGCTGGAGGTCATGTCCATGATCGCCATGATAAACTGGAGCCTCTGGGATGGGATCAGATGGGACTTGGCCTGGTTGTGGTAATACCCAGGCTGGTGAAAACCTGCAGGGTAAGGGAAAGGAAGCGCAGGAGCTCCTCCCTGGATGAGGCCACTAGGAGCCAGTCATCCAGGTACGGGAAAACCTGAACCCGCTGGGTATGCAGGTAGGCTGCTACCACCGAAAGGCATTTGGTAAATACTTGGGGCGCCGAGGAAAGACCAAATGGGAGGGCCTTGAACTGGCAGTGGTCCCCCTGGAATGAAAAACGTAGATGGAAGGAGAATCTCCCTCCTACCGGTTCCTCTGGAAAGCCCAGAGGCTGTGGGAGAGGAAAGGAGTCAGGAGGTGTGGGGTAGTGTCGTGGCTGAAGCTCCAGCTGCTTTTTTGGGCGGGGGGCTTGGCGGAGGGCCCGATGTTTGTTGGCCCGCTTTCCCTGAGGTTGCGCTGTGGGAGACGTCTGCAAAAGGGACGGCGCTGAGCCTGAGGGGGTCTGTACAAGGAGTCAACAGACTTAAGTGCAGTACCCTTCTCCTGCAGATCAGTGATGATGTCCTTGACATCACCACCAAACAGCGCTGAACCCCTGAAGGGCGCGTCCTGGATAGCAGACTGCACCTCCGGGACCAAATCTGACACCCGGAGCCAGGCATGATGCCGCAAACCCACGGTGAAAGCCGAGCTCCGAACAGCAGCGTCCACTGCATCGTACGTGGCACAAAGCATGTGCCGACTGGCCGAACGAGCAGACCGGACTAGATCAGCCACTTCCTGCTTCGTCTGAGACTCAGGAAGGGAGTCCAAATTAGTTTCCACCTCGCTAAGGATCACCTTCTGGTAATCCCCCATATGAGCAACATAATTCAGGGCCCTTATTCCCAGAGTGGAAGAACCATAGAGCTTCTTCCCGTACTGGTCCAGAAGGCGGGATTCCTTGTCAAGTGGTGATGAGCTCAAGTGCTTAAGGTTAGCCGTCCAGTCGTAAGTGGTGCTAATCATTACCAAATCAGCTCGAGGGTGTGAATTTAAAGAGTCAACACCCTCCAGAGCCTGATAAAACCTATCCGACTCCTAGGAAGGGGGGGCTAATGCCAATGGTTGCTTCCAAATAGCGGAGACAAGTTCGGCATGAGGCTCAATTCAGGGTGGCACCAGAGTAGGAGCGGTCTCGTGCAGATCCAGGTGCGTAGCGAGTTTCTTACGCCGTGGATCCGGCTCCAAGGAATGCCACTGATGAACTGCCTGGATTTTACGCAGCAACTCCATAAAAGAAGGATACTTCGGAGGAGTCATCCTTAGCCTGGGCTTGTCTGGAGTGCGTGGCATGTCGTCCAGATCGGAACGACCGTCGCAGTTATCCGAGAAGGATGAAGAAGAAGAAGACTCCTTCTGTCGGCGCGGGGGAGGAACGGACCCCTTGGGAAGCCCTCAGGGAAGCGTATCCTGTCCTGCCTTGGAAACGGGAGGGATTGCCTCTGGTATCCGAAGGGGGAATTGGGGGTCTCTCGCCTCTGACGTAGGGGGTCCAGAACCGGGACCAGCGTCGGAAGTCGGTCTCTACCTCCCTGGTGAGCTGAGCCTTGGCCTCAGCCCACCAGGAAGCCAGAGTCTCCTTCAAGTCCACCGGCCGCTGAGGGGGCGGTGGAGGAGGAGGAGGGGGTATGGATACTAAGAGTATCTGTACAGTGCATATCCTTATCCCGATGGCGGGAAGCCCGGCGTCGGGTACTGGGGCACCGTGTACTGCAGCGTCAGGTAGGCCAGTGTCGGATACTGCAGGCCTGGGTAGGACGGCGTCTGATACGACGGGTCGGGTACCCAGGGGGTCTGCAGGAGTAGAAGGCCCCGGAAATGGCCCAGCGTAGGGGTGGCGTCCGGCAAGGGGATGTTGTCGGGCATTGGATAGCCGGCATCCAAGGATCCGATGTCAGGTCATCCAGCCCAGCGGGAGAGAGACCCGACGGCAGCGTGCCCACCTCCTCCGTGTCGCCCAGGGAAGAAGGGTTACCATCCCCGGGGTCCAGCAAAGGAGACGCTGGTGCCTCGCAATGCAATGAGCATTGCGGTTAGCTCGGGACAACGAAGAGGCCCGAAGGGTCCAGCGTTGGCTCTAACGCCGAGCTGATGTCCGGCTTATCGGCGGGATCTGGGTGGACGCTGGAGGAGCCGGCATCCAACTTATCAGACCCAGCGCTCAACGAAGGCCACGAAGGAGGGATGGCTTTGGTGGGCGCTTTGGAGGCCGTGCGCTGCCCCGGAGGGTCAGGTGTCTTAATGGCCTTTACCCAGGTGGTGTCTGAGGAGCCGACGTCCAATCCTGTCGGGGCCGCCAGGCCAGAAGGCCACACGGTGGCGGCCTTACTGGGAGCAGCTGCCTCCTTAGACCCAGAGGCTCCCGAGGGGGCCCGAGCGCGAGCCCAATGGGAGGGTTGTTGCCACCTTGGAAGCCTCCAAGACAGCCAACACGGAACTGCCTCCCAGGGGAGGCATTACCTGCAGCACTGTGACCCCAGCCGAGGCCGCGGCAACCATTGAAGAGGAGTCCCGGTCCTGCTTCTTGTGGCCCTCCGGAGAAGTAGAAGCCCACCTGAGTTTTCTTGGCTCCTTGTCCATGGAGGTCATTTTGAGTTTAAGAATGTGGGACTCCAGGGACTGCTGCCTCCGCTTTCAGGTGGCGGTGTTAAACTACTGGCAGAGCTGGCACTTCGACGGGATGATCAGGGCCTAGACAAAAAGGGCACTGGGAATGTCAGTCCTTGTGCGGGAGCTGGGCACCGCAAGAATCGCACTTGTTTTTGTGCTCGGAGGGTGTCGGGGACGACATGCACAGCAGCTGAGGTATGGTTGATGAATTTTGAAGAAAAAAGTTGAAAACAGACAGTAAAACTACTGACGATTGACTGCGAAGCAGTGAACTTAACCACAAGGCGCTGCACGAGCTAACGGCGGGAAAGAACTGGAAGGCGGGTGTGGGAGACTGCCCCTTTATACCGACATCGCCTGACGGTCACCTGATGTGGGGGCGGTCCCCTGCCAGAGACTGCTAGCTAGAAATTTTTCTGTGGGGTCCAGACGCCTGCCGGCTTCAGTCCTACTGGTAATTACCTACCGCAAGAGCCCTCTCGAAGTAAGATCTAATATTACTTCAGGGAGTAATTTTTTCTTCAAGACCCAGGAATCCCTCACCTCTGTCTAACAAATGAAGACTCCATAGCAGTACCTTGGGAGGCTGCATACATAACCTTTTTAAAGAAAAATATTCTGCAAGACATCAATGCCAAAGATGACATCCCTTCTGAACTGTATGTCCAGAAAGCAGTGCTTTGTGAAAGTGTGTACTGTTTTCCAGGCAGCTTTTCTATAGATTTCCTGCTGTTAAAGACCCATTGATGCTGCCACAGAGGCAAAGGCAGCCTTCGTGGAGTGTTCCCTGAGGTCTTTAGGTGGCAATTTACCAGCTTTGTAATAACAGAACTGTAAGCGGCAGACTATCCATGGATGCTGGCTTACCTTTCCCCACTTCACCATACTGTAGGTGACAAATAACTGAGTGTTAGAGGACCTGACATCCTCTGTGTGGTCCAAGTAGTAGTTTAGTGCCCTCCTCACATCCAGGCTGTGCAGCTTTTGTTTTCCTGAGCTGGACTGAACTGTGAAGAAAACTGGAAGGGTGAGTGATTTCGATGGAATTCAGACACCACATTTGGAAGGAATTTTCTGTCTGTTCTTAGGACTACCTTATCCTTACAGAAGATTATGTAGTTAGAATCTGTGCAAAGGGTTTGTAGCTCGTTCACTCTTCTAGCAGATTTCACTGCCACCAGGAAGACTGCTTTCCAGGTGACAGCTCAGAGCAGCAGTTTCCATAGTCTCGAAATGAACCTCCACTGGCTGAGCAGCGCACATGTTCAAGACTCGAGGAGGGACATGGTCCTTTATTGGAGGGTACAGGTGATTAAGGCATTTCAAAAACCTTTTAAAAATGCATTGTGAAGCTACTGCCCTGCCTTTGCCAGTTGATGTGCCCACTGACACTGCTGCCAAATGAACCTTCAACAATGAGAACCTGAGACCCAAAGACTGGAGAAGAACTAGGTAGTCCAAGATTGCAGACAGACCTGCCTGGAGGAGGCTGAGCTGTCTAGAGCACTAGAAGGAAAACCTCTTCCATTTTAAAGCACAAGTTTTCATTGTCACTCCTTCCCTAGGAACCATCAGCACTTCCATTACTTTCTAAGACAGATTTAGTCCAGATAACTCTAGCTCTTCAAGAACCATTCTCTGAAACAGAGTTCTCAGATCTAGTAAGTTATCCTGCCCTGGGACAATTTCAGAAGATTGTATCAGTGCAGACTGATAGGAGTCCTGTTGGAGAGGGACAAGAGCATGGAGTACCAGATCTGCCTCGCCCAGTCGGGAGCTATGATAATCACTGTTGCTAACTCCCCTCTCAGTTGTTTGTTTTTTTTTTTTAGTTTATTTGTACTTTCCTTGACTGGGAGGAGGTTGTGCCTTTGGTTCCTCCCACCATCCAGCCAGCCATCCTGGCTGCTGCCCTGGTCGCCGACAGAGCTCTAACTTTCCCGCCATTAACCCCTCTGGTTGCATCACAGTGGGTACTTACCCACCACTGCGGAGACAGACCAGGAGGGTGGACCCAGGAGGGAGCTGGCTTGCGCGCGACCGTGGCGGTGCCGGTGGGCAGCCTTCTTGTTGCCAAGAATTTCAGTGTTAGTTCTCCCCTGCAGGGAGGGGCGTGCAATGACGCTGGTGGGGGGAGCGGCAGGCTGCACACACGCCTCCCAAGGCTTCACTTTCCTGCAACGACGGGCGCATTGCCCCACCCCAGCAGGGGCCAGTCATGCGGCACCCACTGAAGTCTTCCCCCATGGACAAGGAGCACAGTCCTCCAGATGCTCAATCCTTCCCCACCCTGCCAACCCCGCGATCCATGCTCGAACACGAGTCGCCAGTGTGGCGTGAGGTAAGGCGGCCAGTGCCTCACCCCCTCCAGGCCGGCCCCTCCCTCTCAGTTTTAACAGTGCTCTCGTTAAATGTGGAAATGGTGGGAAGGCATATAAAAACTTCCCTGACCGGTTGAGGACAAGAGCATCCTCTGGGACTGAACCCACCAATGGGGGATTGCAACAAAACAGTGAGAGCTGGTTGTTTTCCCAGGAAGCAAACAGGTCTAATTCTGGTGTACCCCACTTTCTGAACATGGATGCCAGCGTCTGCTGGTTCAGGGTCCATTCCTGATTTCCCTGGCTGATCCTGCTGAGGAAAACTGCCAGCACATTGTTTTTCCTTGACAGGTGCACTGCTGAAAGCTGAACTTCCAGGAAGTATGCTAGATTCCAGATCTTCATTGATTCTGTGCACAGCTTTGAAGATCTTGTTCCTCCCAGTTTATGTAATACACTGTTGTGGTGTTATCTGTTCTGATCTGGACAGACTGACCCCTGATCTGGGAGGATAAAGCCTACATTGCCAGATACACTGCCCTGAGCTCCAGGAGATTTATGTGCTCCTGAGTCTCCAGTGTACTACAACTACCACTCACAGTGAGCTCCTCCAGGTGGGTGCTCAACCTAGGAAGAAGGGAGGCATCTGTTGTGAATATAGCTGCAGGGAATTGTTGATGAAAGAGAATTCCTTCTCTGAGGTTGCACTCTTCCTTCCACCATTCCAGTGCCCTTAGCAAAGTTTTTGGGACAGACATCAATTTGGATAATGGATCCCTCATCTGAGATCAATGGACCCTAGGTGATACTTGGCATCTCACATTTGGAACCTGCCCCCCCACCTCCAAGTACCACTGCAGTGGACGATGCCTTGTACCCCACTAACAGTAAAAATCCCTTGCAGATGTTAGCTTACCTGCCTTGAAAGACTCTGCAGTTGAAATCAGGTTTGCTACCCTTGTCTGTGGGAGGAATGCCTTCCATTGCAGGGTATTCAGCTCTGTGCCTATAAAGTCTAGAACTTGAACTGGTTCTGTTTGTGACTTCTGAAAACTTATTAGGAAGCCCAGGTCCTCCAATGTGTCCTTTGTCAGCAGTACGGAGAACTCTGCTTTCTGCTGTGTTTTTCCGAAGACCAGCCAATCTTCCAGGTACAGAAAAACCACCACACTCCTCTTTTCAAATGTGCTGCCACCATAGCTAAGCACTTTTTAAACACTCCTGGAGCTGAGGTGACGCCAAAGAGAAGGGCTGTGAACTGGTATTGGCAGTTCCCTATCCCGAACCTGAGGTACTTATTACAGCTGGGCCTGACTGGTATGTGGAAGCAGGTGTTCTTCAGAGCCAGTGACCCTAGCCAGTCTCCTATTTGCAAAGATGGAAATGACCGAGTCCAGTGTTACCATCTTGAATTTTTCTTTAAGAGTTTGTTCAGATATCTTAGGTCTACAATGGGTCACTAGTTCCCATTTTTCTTGAGGGCCGGGAAGTACCTGGAATAAAGTCCCTTGCCAACTGCGAGGGAGGTACTTTTTGCACTGCATTTGCTCACAACCATTTCTTTACCCCATCTCCCACAAAATTCTTTCTGTTGGGATGTGAGGATGGAAAACCTTTGGATTTTTAGCTTTGGGAATTTTCTGAACTGCAGGGGCAAACTTTGACTCACTACTTCCAGGACCTACTTGTCAGTGGCGATTTTTGTCCATTCCTGGAAATAGTAGGTCAGCCATCCTTCCACAGGCAATGGATGGGCGACCTATGCAGACTTGTAAGAGGTTTTGCTTTGCCACTGTTTTGGGAGCTAGCACTGTAGATGAACACCTGGTGTCCATTCGACCCCTGCCCCTATAGTATCCCATTTGTGGAGGGAACACACAGGAGAAATAAGCACAAAGGAAGTACCCCCTACCCCAACCACCCTTCCATAAGGTCTGTAGGAATTGGAGGCCTTTTCTTTCTCAGTGTTGCTCTCATAGATTTTGTATTCATCCACCTTTTTCATGTAAGCCTCTGTCTTGTCACCTAACAGAATTTTCCTTGCAGGGGAAATTCATCACTTTTGTTTGAGTGTCCTGGGATAGACTGGTAATTCTAAACCAGGCAAACCTCCGTAAGGACACGGCATGGGCGATGACCTAGAAGCTGTGTCATTTGTGTTCACTGCCATATGGAACTGGCACTTTGTGGCATCTATGGCTGCCCATGCTGTGTCAGCCATATCTTGTGCCAAGTCTCCAAGTAGCCTTTTTGCTCAGTGCAAGTATGGAATGCCATTGGGCTTTCTGGTACTGTGCTGTGTAGGCCAGGTAAGCTGCTTGCCTTAGGAGCAGGAAAGCTGATGTTTAAACCTTTCTCCCCTTACTATCCATTTTCCTGGAATCCTTCTCAGGAGGTCTGGGAGGACAGGGATACTTTGCCATTATCACAGGCAGCAATCTGGACCAGTCCCTCATGGTCAGGGTAGAAATACAGGTACTCAGCTCCATGTTTGTCCACATGATATTTTTTCCTCAATTTTCTCATCTATGCCAGCAGCTGAGGTAGGCGCTTACCTGATCTTGCATGTGGCTTTCCTGAGAGATTTATGAGTGGGCAGCATCAACTTCCTTGTGGGTGCTAAGACCATCATGTCCACAAATTCTACCTTATCTTCATCTCCTCAGCCTCAGCATGGGAGATGTTGAGGGTATTTACCATATATATGCCTTACAAAGGTATAGTGGAAATTATAGCCCTCAGAAGGCTAAGAGGAGAGCCAAATTCTTGCTCAGGGGTACCATCCGGTGTTATGGGTTCTCCTTCCTTCTTTCTCATCTTCATAGTAAAAATTAGCCTCTTCCTCCACAGGTATTGGGAATGGAACCAGAGCCTGGGGGATGGGGCAGGCCCATTCAAGAAATTCCCAATAGCCTGGAATGTCAGCCGGAATTGCCCTGCCTTAGTCACATCCTCCACAGAAGGCATTTAAATGTGTCCATTAGCGGCTCCATTCCTTCTTCAGGAGGAGTGACAGCAACATTTTTTTTTTTCTTGGCAGGCACCGGTTCCGGTGTCTGTTCAGAAGTTCTTTTATTTTTACTGATTAGGGTTCCACCTTTTATACAGCTTGAGTTCTGAACCACCTTTAGCAGCTTTATCTCTCTTTCTTGTCCCCTCTGACAGAGACCGCTGCTTATTCTGAGGGGATGGACCCTCTTCTGAGCCTTTTGGTGACATGCATGCATAAAATCTTCTAATTGTTAGCCCTTTTCTTTTGCGTTTTAAGACAAAACTTTATGCAGAGAAATGGGATTACTTGCTGGTACCCACCACCTCCACCATGCAATACTCTTACCATCATCATGAAACACAGTAAGACGACTCCTGATATTTTGTAACAAAAAAAAAAAAATTAGTTTTGCTCCCATGAGCACAACCTTGTTTCAAGCAACAGCAGGATAAGTCTGCCATAGGAATGCCCTGTGGCATTCGTGAGTCCCAGTCAAGATTTAGAATCCTGCATTAATAACGTCCTGCAACAGGACTTTCTTTAAAATCCAGACCCATTTCTTTCAGAACAAACTGATCTGGACTGTAGTAAACCCAAAACAATAACTGACCAAACCCATAAAAACATAAGGGGTGTCAGAATATTAATCTGAAAGGCATTTATTTGGCATCAGTGGCTTTTAAGTAGGCAACAGTGATTTTCTCCAACCCTTCTGTCAACAGCATTCAAACCTTCCGCCTGTGCTGCACACTGCTAATGTGCTTTAAATTAATCTGAATTACACTGTAAAAAAGCAAACCTAGGAGACAATGAACTGACATCTAGGATGCAGACAAGTGAAACAGTACATACTCTATACAAAGATGTTACTGTACACCAGGTTTGGGGACTACAGAGATCCTTACAACACCTGACGAAGGCAGACGACAGACCCAAACAATGTGCATTTCAATATCTAGGTTGGTCCACAGTGTTGTATCACACTGTTTAATAAGGATGGTTTTCCTGAGGACCAACAAGGTTACAAACATTTTGTGTCACCCATGGTCAAAGGTAACAGAAAGTACATTTAACTGTCTTCAGTCACTTTACTGCAGGTTTAGAGCAAACCTATTTGTGTGCAGTTTGTTCCTTAACACTTGGGGCCAGAGTTTAAAAGGGCAAAAAAAAAAAAAATCACACACATGCAGCTGAAGAACTGCTCCTGCCGCATGCAGAGGATTTTCAAAATGGGCACATGTTTGTGCCCTAGTCACACTTTATGGCAGCTTGCAGTCATTGTTCTGTGCACATGCTACAGAAGTGTGACCAGGTTTAGCAATGATGCAGAAATGGGAATGTGACAATTCTCTGAACTTTTCCCCCAGCTTCGTCAAACTGTACATCACACATAGCCCCTGGTCTGTCCCTGGACCTTTACAAATCATGTTCCAAAGGCCTCTTTCTTAGTCACTAACAGAAGTACCAAGTGCTTGTTTAACTACTGGGCACGCGAATGACCCCTGGCAATAGAGTCATATGCAACAGCAGTCGCAACCACTTTCCAGTTGCTTGCAAAAGTATTTTTGACAGTTTTGGAAAATGGGTCAAAACCACAATGAAAAGGGCATGTAAGCCCAGCTACAAAAGCTACTGCAGTCCTCGCAAGCCTAGTAGCAGCCTTCTGTGCCACCCCTGGGTTACAGCCGGTGTGCGGTCCTGAGAACAGGCACAGCCCAGTCACACCCTCCTGTGTCACCCCTGGGTTACAGCCAGTGTGCACTCCTAAGAACAGGCACAGCCCAGTCGCAGCCTATGTGCCACCCCTGGGTTACAGCCTATGTGCAGTCCTGCGAACAGGTACTGCCCCAGATGCAACCTCCTGTGCCACTCCTCGGTTACAGCCAGTGTGCAGTCCTGAGAACAGGCACAGTTCTGCTGCAGCTTCCTGTGCCACCCTTGGGATATAGCCAGCATACAGTCCTGAGAACAGTACTACTCACCATAGCTGCATATGCCACCCCTGGGTTACAGCCAGTGTACAGTCCCGAGAACAGGCAAAACCCAGTTGCAGACTCCTGTATCACCAGAGTTATAGCCGGTGTGCAGTACTGTGGCCACCCCTGGGCTGCAGCTGGTATGCAGTCCTCAGAACAAGCACAGCTCAGTCACAGCCTCTTGTGTCACCCCTGGGTTATAGCCAGTGTGCAGTCCTGAGTACAGGCACAGCTCTGTCGCAGGCTCCTGTGCCCCCCTTCTCGGTTACAGCCGGTGTACAGTTCTGAGAACAGGAAGAGCACAGTCACAGCCTCCTGCATCACCCCTGTATCAACCCTGGGTTAAGAAAAAGAGGGCACTCCTAAGAAAAAGAATATTTACCTACCATAACAGTAGATCTTCGAGAGAATCTACTCCATTGAGCCAAACACGGAACTGTCAGCCACTAGCGTCAGGACCACCCAGAAACTTTACGCAGGTTAGGGATGCCCACGTCGATGCACCTCATTGGTGCCTATATAAAGTGGGAGTCCCCATCATGCCTCAGTTCCTCACTGGAGACAAGCTCAGAGGATCATCGGACCAGCAGGGACCACAGCTACTAGGACCACACCAGGCACACAGAAGAGGATATGGAAACCTTAATAAGGATACCATTGGGGGGCATCAGAAGAGAAAATGCTTATAAGAACAGGGTTATAAGCAACACCTGTTACCTGACAAGGGGAGGGGGGAAGGCAGGTGGGAAACCAGTGGCTCAATGGAGGAGATTCTCTTGATGATCTACTGTTACAGTATGAAACTATTCTACCTTCTCCGAGGATATCTCCCTCTGTTGAGTAACATCATGGAATGACTCCCAAGCAGTATCAAGCATTGAGAGAGGACATCAGAACCTAATGATCCTGAGTAAGGTCTTGCAGAACACTGAGGCTGAAGCCAGCTTGTTTATGGAGTGCCGATTTCTGGACTGTAATGTTTAGTGAATGTATGAACAGTACTCCATGTGGCAGCAGCATGGATGTCAGCAATGAACACGTATTGGAAACAAGCCACTGAGGTAGCCATCTCGTGGGAGGAATGAGCATGAACAGGACCAGGAAGCTGCTTACTGCGCTTCTGGTAACAAAAACATAATACAACTGGACAGCCTTTTGAACAGGTCCTGTTTAATAACCGATGAGCCTACCATTCAGGGGAGCAAAGGCAATAAACAGCTTAGAGGATTTTCTACAATTCTTTGCATGATCCTGGTATTAACACAGTGTCCTGCGGATGTCCAGTGCACATAAACAATGCTCTCCCATGGTCTGTGGGAAACTAGAAGTAAACAGGAAGGTCTATAGTCTGATTTAGTGTTCTTTCAGACACAACCTTTGGAAAAGTGAGGACTGGTACACAAGGTAACCCTATCCTTGTGAAAAACAATAACAGGAGGAGATTTCTCCTGCTTCATAGTTGTAATCTGATGCTACCATGATCCTTTTTATACACTGTTTTTCTTAATGTCATTGTCCCATGGCTAAACTTTACAGTTATCTGTACTGTGCTCTGACGAATAAATATTAAAAAATTAAAAGAAAAAACAATAAAAGAAGGATCTGCATCCAGAGCTTGCTACTCAGATATGCACTCCAAGAGAGGAAGCACAGCTCCCATGTAGCCACAGGTTCAAAGGGGGGGCACAGTGAGGGTCTCCAGGACCAAATTGAAGTCCCACACTAAAAACGGATCTTAGATCACAGGGTGCAAAAGGCAGATACCCCTTAGGAATCTGTGAGAAATCTCCAGCCGAGCCACAGTCTTGCCCTCTGTCAGGGCATGAAAAGCTGACTCAGCGGCCATGTGGATCTTTACAGAGAAATACTCAAGTCCCGAGTCCTTAAGGGACAACAGGTAGTCCAGCATGTTAGGCACGGACAGGTAAAGGGATCTTGGGCATGCACAGTACACCACACAGTAAAACATTACCATTTTTGTGAATAAGTTGTTCTGAGTAGATGGCTTTCTAGCCACAAGGTGAAAATCAGCCACTGCTGGGGAAACCCCAAAGTGGGAGAGATCTATATCCTCAAGAGCTATGCGTGCAGGCACTGAAGATCCAGGTGTACCAGAGCACACTGCTCCGCGTCAAAAGTCCTGCCCTTGAGGAGAGCAGGACAGGAGGTTCCACCACCAACTGCTGGAGAAGTGGAAACCAAATTTGTCTGGGCCGCTGAGAAGCCACCAGAATCAGGGTGACATGCTCAGTCCAAAGCCTGACCAGAACCCTCTGTATTAGAAAGAATAGGGAAAAGCATACAGAAACCTCCCTTTCCAAGAAGGGATAACGTGTCTTGCTCAAAAACTCCAGGCTCTGAAGCGAGCGAGCAGAAACGTGGCAGTTTTGCATTGAATGGAGACAGAAACAGGTCTACGTCCAGATGACCCCATTTTTTTTAAGCTGTCAGCCATGACAGAGTCCAAGAGTTCCCATCTGTGCTAGAGCACCCACACTAGTCGGAAGTGATTCACTAGTGTGTTCAGGGTACCTGGGAGGAACACTACTGACAAAAAGATGTTGTGTTCCTCCGTCCAGTGCCAAACTCTCATTGCCTCTCTACACAGAGTGTACGAATGGACCCCGCTCTGCAAACTGATGTAGTACTTCAATGACATATTGTCTGAGCAAATCAATATCTGATTCCCTGGCAGGAGGGCAGCGAAGGCCTGTAGGCCACGCAAACAGCCCTCATCTCCAGAGGGCCCCAAAGGCCCTGGGTTCTGAATGGTCCCAGATGAGTACTCCATCCAGACCCCAAGGCATCCATGGTCATGACCAGCACAGGAGTGACTGGTATTACATGTTCCAGCTCGTCCCAGTGCTGAGTCCACTGTACTGTAAGGAGCCACTGAGGAAGCCTCATATGGAGGCGGGTCAGCAGAAGGACAGTCAGAATGGCAGCCACTATCAGGCCAATCAGTCTTAGCAGACATCTGGTTGACACAATCACTGGAGGAAAAGCAGCTGTGCCTGTGCCACTAGTGCTGTGGCACGGTTGGAGGGAAGAAAAGCCCAACCAAGAGCTGCATCCAGAATGGCTCCTATATACCAGAGCCTCTGATAAGGGGTAAGAGCCACCTTGGCTCACTTAATTCCTAGTTAGTCTAACAACTGCCTGGTCCGAAACAGTGTGTATATAATGTCTTCCCGAGATGGGTCCTTCAACAGCCAATTGTCTATGTAAGGGAAGACATACAGTCCCTCCCTACAGAAGGCAGCAGCCACCACAACAAATACTCTGGTAAAGACACATGACATAATCCAAAGGGCAAGACGCAAAATTGGTAGCGAGAGCCCTGAAGCATGAAATGCAGATGCTGTCTGGGAGACTTGCCGATTTTGACATGAAGGTATATGTCCTTCATGTCTAGGGCAATCATCCAATCCCCTTGTAAAAGAAGGGGGAAGTAAGGATGGCAGGGAGACCATTCTGAACATTTTGTATTTTATGAACAGGTTCAGACCCAGGAGGTCTAGTATGGGTCTTAAATCCCCAGTCCATTTCAGAACCAGAAAATACCTGAAGTAACAGCCTTGATTTATCTCTGAAACCAGGACAGGTTCCATAGCCCTTTTGTGGAGGAGGGTTTGAAACTCCTCCAGCAGAAAGATAAGATGTTCTGGAGGGTAATGTTTTGACAATGGGGTGGGGGTTGAGGAGATTGGGGTAAACAGTCAGGAGCTCTAGGACATATCCATGCTGAACCACTTTCAATACACAAGCATCTGTAGTGATCTTCCTCCACTTTGGCAGAAAAAGGGAGATGCAGCCTCTCACCAAAACTCCCTGAAGCAGTGAGGCTAGATGAGGGGGAGGGCAGTCAGCAGGCACTGGGGGTGAGGGGGTTGGTGGTAACAGTCTGACCTTTTGCAAGTCTGGCATGGGCACCTGGGGGTAAGCTTGTGACTTGGGAAGTGGAAGGCTTAGGTCTTGGGGTACTACGACCAGGGCCTCTGCAGTATACAAGGCCCAGATGGGCATGGAGCCTCAGAAAAGAACTGCGACAGAGTCATTCAAAAAGTCTGTAATTCCCTTAGAGTATTTTTGACATCAGTACCAAACAACTGTTGCTCCCTTAAAAGGAGCATTCATCATGGATTGTGGTATATCTGAAGAAAACCCTGCCACCCTTAGCCAAGAGTGGTGGCAGAGGCAAATCCCAGAAGCAGCAGCAGTCCTGGCTGCAACATTAGAGGCATTGCAGGCTGACCTGAGCAGGTGCTTACCAGATTCCTGGCCATAGTATGTTGAGCCAATATTTTATTCTAGCTGTCTGGCAGCTTTCCTGTCAGGGTGGTCATTGCCTTCCACAGGTAGTCCTGATAGTTGATCATATATGCCTGATCATTAGAAATTCTTAAGATCAGGGAAGTAAAAGCAAAAATCCTCTTCCCCATCACATCAAGTCATCTTGACTCCTTATCAGGAGGAAGAGAGCTCACATGCATAGCAGCCTTAGATCGAGCTTGTGCAAAAAAATCACTACAGAGTATCTTTCAGGCTGTGAAGAGTAATATGGCTTGGCAGAAGGAGTCAGATATTGTTTATCCGCCTTTTTATTGGAACTGCTGCCAGCAAAGCAGGACTGTGCCAGGCTGCCAAAGTAGCATCCTCTAGGACCGAATGCACAGGAGGAATAATTACAGTAGGAGAGGCAGAGACCTCCAAAAACTCAAAGATTTTTCTTGGAAGAATCTTCCTCTTCAACTTGGAACCCTAGTTTAGCCTGAACCTGTTTAAGGAAGGCTTGAAAAGAGACATCCTCAGGGGGAGATCAAGTTGTGTTTTTCTTACTCTGCTCTGAGCGAGATGAAAGTGTGGAACTTGAGCCAACTACATCTATAACCACGTTTCCCTCATCCATGGCCTCCTCCTCCTCCATATATCATGGATTGTATTAGTTTGTCGTAGACCATCACTGGCTGAGGGGATGATGGGACAGGGAGACAACTGAGGAGGTACTGATGGGTGTCATGTTGACAGCTGCTGTTCAGGACCCAGCACAGTGACAGGGACCAAAAACTGAAATGTTGCCGCAAAGGTCTAGAACCGGCTGGACTGTGGCCCCAACAGAACAGATGTTGATGGCAGCAACAAGCGCTGCAACAGTTCCAACATCATTTGGTACAATGCCTACACATCGATGGAGCCTGAATGGGTCATCAACGGCAGAACCGTTGATGGGACAGTGCCAATGGTGGAATTGTCTGTGAATCTCCTGCTACGGAAGACAAGCCGACATTGGACACTGGCCTTGGTGTCTGAGAGACAGCTGGGGGGGGTGGCCCAAGGCTGGAGCCTGGGACCTGTCTTTATCTGCAGACTTACCCTGCTGTACAGGTGAATGGAAATGGTCTGGAGAAGCGTCTTTCTCCTTTCTGCACTTGTCCTTGTTAAAATGGCGGTGTTTAGCCACCAATTTTGAGGATCTATCCTTTTTCTTCAACAATTCAGTGACGGCCACTGCTGACCTCTGAAATCGATGGGGTGATGACAAATCGGGAACAGAAACAGTTGATGACGCTGAAGCCACCTTCACCGCAGCCTGTTTCTCCATTTCTTGTAGCAACATTTAATTTTCTAATGCCTTCCTGCCATGTCTCCTGGCTGCCTGGTTAAAGCCCTGGCAAATTTTGCAGGCTTTAACATCATGGTCTATACCAAGGCTACGGATACAAATGGAGTGGTCATCTTTTTTAAATATCTTCAAGTCGCCACAAGGGCAATAGCAAATAATGGTTACTTGTCTTTCTGAGACAACACAAAAGTTAAAGTAAAAAAAAATCAGAAAGTAGAAGAGTCTACGAATACATGCAAAAGTTTGAAGGTGCTCTACGGAAGTGGTGGACTGACAAGCAGCTGATGGCTGAAGAAAAAACTGAAATATGCTGGGGATGCCCACATTATACAGGTGCCAATGAGCGGCATCAATGTGGGCAGCTCCAACCCGCAAAAAGTTTCCAGGTGATCCTGACACCGATAGATTACAGTTCCCTGATGTGGTTCAATGGAGGAAGATACTCTCAAAGAAGATCTAATGCTTCAACCAGTTTTGAAGTGCTAGGTGCAACATGTTAAGAATTTATCTGTACAAAAACCAGGACCAGTACATTGTACAAAAAGGTAGCACAACCTCAGCAGCTTCATTCCTCGCTGAAACATCCTCATTTCTACTAAGAGTGCCCTCTTTGTCTTGCTTTTGTTGTACTATTGCCAGCTGACATAACTTCCCCCTCCCACAAAAAAAAATCTAGCTTTCTCGCTTAATCTATAAAATAAACAGCAACAGAAAGGATTCTGAACAAAAATTGCCATTTGCTATTAATTTTGTGCGTGTTTTCAGTAAAGCAAATTATTTTACCTGTTGAAGCAGTTGTCCTTTTTTTGCATGTTCTTTTGCTGTAAAACAAAGCAAAAATTAAGTTGGGGAGGGTTTCTTTTAGTGAATTCCTTTCAGTTTAACATGTATAAGGTAACAATTAAGACAGGAAACACTGTGAAATCATCTAGTCTATGAAACTGTGAAAGTACAGTTACGTAAGAACTTACCGTAACAGTACATCTTCAAGAGCAGCTCTTGCAGCAGGTGACACTGATAGGACTGAAGTCTGCAGGCGCCAGGACCCCACGGAAAACTTCTAGCTAGCAGTATACAGCAGGGGAACACCCCCAACATCACATACACAATAAAGGGGAGGCCCCCCAGTGTCACCTCAGTTCTCCCGACGGAGACTCCGACACAGATGAACAGCTGGATGGAGAGCAGAGGATGCTCCTCTCAAGGAGAAGGTCTGATCAAGCTGCAAATGCAGAAGGAATCCCCAAGGAGGAAGGCGGGTGGGAAGCGGCACCTGCTACAAGAGCTCCTCTCGAAGATCTACTGTTACAGTAAGTTCTTACGTAACTGTACTATCTTACTTCAAGAGTGAGCTCCTGCAGCAGATGACAACGGTAGGACTGAGTCCCAAGCAATACAGAGGCCCTTTGGTTCAGGGTGGAGGAGACAGAGGGTAAGAAGACTGAAGCCTTCATGAGAGAAGTCCCTGCAGGACAGCGAGGCCAAAGCCTGTCCTGTGCCTGGAAGCAATGTCCAAGCTGTAATGCTTAATGAATGTGTGGACTGAATTCCAGGTGGCAACTGTGCAGATATCTGTAGCAGACACATTCTTCAAAGACGTGAAGGAAGCCACAACTCCCCCAGTGGAGTGGCCTTTTACCGAGCCTGGTAAAGGCTCATCATATTTCTGTTAACAGCAGACAATGCAATTAACCAACCATTTGGAAAGGGTTTGTTTAGAAACACGTGCTCCTAATATCTTTGGGGGGGGGGGGGTGAAAGAAACAAACAACTGGTCAGATTGTCTGGTGTCCCGAGTTCAAGTCAAATAAGAACAAAGAGCCCAAGGAACATACAGAGTATGAAAGAGGGCCTCCCCTGGGTTTGAGTGCTCTGGGTAACAAACAGGTAGGTGAATGTCCTGATTAAGGGTACATTCAGACACCATCTTTGGAAAGAATTTAGGACTGGTCTGCAAGGACACCCGGTCCTTGTGGAAAACCAAGTAGGGCTCTTTACACATCAGAGCCTGAAGCTCAGACATCCTCTGAGCTGAGGTAACTGCAACTAAAAATAACACTTTCCAAGACAGAAAGCGTAGCTCGGAATCTGTGGTTAGCTCAAAGGGAGGCAAAGTAAGCTTCTCCAAAATGAAAAGAAGATCCCATGGGGGGGCAGGGTCCCTAATGGGAGGTTCAGATTTAATATGCCATGCAGGAAAGTATGTGACAAGTCCAGCTGTGCCAGGGTTTTTCCCTGTACAGGTACATGACAGGCTGACACCGCAGATACAGTAAGTGTACCTCTATAAAAGAAAAGCTCAGGCCCGGGTCAGAGAGTGAAAGGAGGTACTCAAGAATTGAGTTCACCAGACAGGCAAATGGATCTAAGTGGCGGGCGGTGGCCCAGAGACAGAACCGCTTCCACTTCATGACGTAGGTGGCCTTAGTTGAGGGTTTCCTAGCGGCCACCAAAATGTCAGCCACTCTAGCAGAGACTTCAAAGCGGGAAACGGCTAGGTCCATAGATCTCAGATCTGGGTGGAATAAGGTCCCTTTGTCCTGCGAGAGCAAGCGTGCACTCAAGGGCAGGGGCAGAGGCGGTTTTGTCGCCAGCTGCTGAAGCAGAGGGAACCATATAAGCAAAGGCCAGAAGGGAGCCACTAGGATCATCTCTGTTCCTTCTGACTACAGTTGGAGGAGCACCCTCTGGATCAATGGAAAGGTGGGGCACAGAGGAGCCTCCCTGTCCAGCAGAGGGACAACACGTCTCAGCAGAAAATACGAGGCCCGGGATCTAGTGAGCAGAAACTGGGATGTTGTGTGGGGACGCAAAGAGGCCAAATTCTGGTCAGTCCCACCCGTCGAAAAGGTCATCTAAGATGGACTGCAGGAATGTCCACTCGTGTGCTCCAGTCCTTGACAGGCTGAGCACGTCAGCCAAGGTGTTTTGTATACCTGGGACATGGACTGCCGAAATAACCAGGTGATGATCTACGGCCCAATTCCATACCCTCATGGCCTCTCAACAAAGTTGGTACGAGTGGGTTCCTCTGTGCTTGTTGATGTAAAACACCACCGACATGTTTTCCAGCTAGATAAGGAGGTGTCCGGGTAGCAGATCGGTCTGCAGGGCTTGCAGAGCATAGATGATGGCCCTCATCTCCAACACACTGATGTGCAGAGACTCCTCTAGTGTAGACCACATCCCCCAAGTCCTGCGGTCATCCAGATGGGCTCCCAAGCTCATGCCGGAGGCATCTGTGGTCAGGATCTGTGCGAGAGATGTCATCTGGAAGGGCAATCCGCTGAGAGGTGAGATGGCGCTAGCCACCAATGGAGGGTCTGGCAGATCGGGTCTGGGACCGAGATGGGTTGATCCAGGTCATCCCAGGGCTGGTCCCATTGGACCCTCAGGGTCCTCTGAATGGTCCTCATAAGCAGCCTGGCCAAGTGCACGGTAGCGATGGCTACTGCCATGTGGCTTAGAAGTCTGAGTATCATCCTGTCAGGCGAACAAGATAGGCTGGGCAAGACCCTGAAGGTGGTCTGCTCTGTCTTCTGGAAGGAAGGCCCTTCCTTGGTTGGTGTCCAGAAGGGCTCCTATGAACTGAAGTCTCTGGCTTAGCCAGGGAGATGACTTCAGCAGGTTTAGGATTATCCCCAACTCTCTGAAGAGAGAAAAAGTGTTTTCCACGGTGTGGAGTTGATCTTCCCTGGATGGGACTGTGAGAGGCCAGTCATCCAAATGGGGGAAGACATAGTGGCCCATCCTTCGGGGTGCTGCTGCCACAAGAGCCAGGCACTTGGTAAAGACCCAGGGTGCCAATCACAGGCCGAAGGGCAGAGCCCTGAACTGGTAGTGCTTTTCCCGGAATTCAAACCCCAGGAATCTTCTGTGGGGCTTGGCTATGAGGATGTGTAGGTACGGATCATGCATGTCCAGGGATGACAGCCAGTCTCCCGGATGATGCATGGGTATTAGACCCTGAATGGTAACCATCCAGAAGCGCCTGTACTCTATGAACCTGTTGTGGTCGCTGAAGTCTAGGATGGGCCATAGGTCCCCCAATTTTTGGGGTACCAAGAAAAAGTGGGACTAATACCCTTTCCCCTTCTGAGAGGCCACACGGGTTCTATTGCATGTTTGTCCAGAAGAGCCTGGATCTCATCTTGGATAAGAGCTGAGTGAGATGGGGAATAGTGAGAGTATAGGGGAGGCCAGTCCAGTAGCATCTCCATGAACTCTATTGAGTACCCCCCCTTTGGATCATTTGCAGAACACACTGGTCGGAGGTAATCTTCCTCCAGCCCTCTAGATAGAGGAAAAAATGACCCCCAACCACCTCTCCTGCCAGGTCTGCAGGAAGAGGAGGGATCGGCAAGAAGTGAGACATTGGGGGGTGGGCAGGGTAACCTGGGAGGCTTGGTGGCCCTAGAGCTGGAGCTACTGTGCCCGAACAGGAATTAGATTCTGCTGCGGTGTTTAATAACTTCTTACTGGAGATTCAGAACTGGATGCATGCCAGTTGGCTTTGGTTTAACTCTGGAAAAACAGATACTGAGGTGGATCCTGGTTATAGGATGACAGGGGCATGGGCATGAAAACACTCAGGATTAAATCTTGATGGAATCCCACTTATTGCCTTGAGCCAGGTACAAAACCTGGGCGTGGTATTTGATGAAGGCCTGACCCTAAGGGCCCAGGTTTCGGCAGTAGTCAAATCTTCCTATTACCATCTAAGGAACACAGCCCCGGGTGAAGCACCTGGTCCCACCCGAAGATCTTCTACCTTGGTCCATGCCTTTGTCACCAGTCGTTTTGATTACTGCAACGCCCTCTACCAAGGGCTACCGGGGGTAGATATCCGCCGCTTGCAGCTAGTGCAGAATGTGACGGTCAGGTTGTTGACTGGAGCTTCTAGATCCAGTCATATAACACCTGTGCCTATGTGAACTGCACTGGTTGACAATACAGTGTCAGATTACCTTTAAGGTTGCGTTGCTGACCTATAAAGCCCTACATGAGCAGGGACCTCACTACCTGAAAAAATTCTTGTGCCCTTACTGTCCCACCCGTTCACATCGATCCTCTGGTGAGGGATTGCTAGAGATTCCCAGGGTATCCCTTACAACACCAGCGGGAAGATCTTTTGCCTTTATGGCACCTGCCCTGTATAATTCTCTACCTCGCCAAATACGAGAAAGCCAGACTGTAGAAGCTTTTAAAAAGTTGTTGAAAATCCACCTGTTTAGCCAGGCATTTTCAGAAATTTATTGAATGTGTACTGATGTATTTTATTGCTATGTTTTATTTGTTTTAAGCTGTAATATTGTGAGTTTTTAATGAGTACTGTGAAGGCACCCTGAGAATTGGAAGGGCGCTTTATACAAATAAAGTGTTAACTGAGTGATTCGAGAGGAACCCTTATGGTTGTAACCGCCTCTCTGCTGCTGTTGTGGTTGGTTTCTGGGCTGTTGGCTTGATCTGCCTAGAAAACGCTGTCTATGAAAAGGCTTTTGTTTAGGCTTACACATGGTTTGGACCAATCGAACGGCTCTGCCGGAGTCTGTATCCTCGTAATGATCTTTTCGGACTCTTCGCCGAAAAGGACCAAGCTCTTAAATAGGGCATCTAAAATACAAGCCTGGATGTCCTGGGCGAAGCCAGAGACTCTAAGCCAGGAGTGTCGCCTGAGACACACCCCAGTGGCAGCCACCCTGGCTGCCGTATCTGCTGAGTTACAGGCTGATCTAAGGACATGGGTGCCTATGTCCGAGTCTGTTTTCATGAGCTTTTCCAGCTCTGCCTTCTGGGGGCTATCTGAAATGTCATGAATTATGTCCATCCCTTGTTCCCACAGGGCATTCTGGAACCGCACCACGTGTGCGATGAAACTGAGCAATCTAATGGTGTAGGTGGCTGAGGAATAGTCCTTCCTGCCCATGCTGTCCAGCTGCTTGGACTCCCTCTCGGGTAGCTGCATACTCAGGTGTTTAAGTCTCTGGGACCTGTCATGGGCAGCCATGATGACCACTGAGTCAGCTGTTGGTTGTTCACTCAGGAATGGCTCCTCTCTGGGTGCCCTATAGAGGCAAACTGACTTTTCGGGAAAAGCCGAGGATGTGGATGGGTGCTTCCATGCCACCTTCGTCACATCTTGGAAAGTGCCCACCAATGGTGGCACAACTGGTTTGGGATCATTCTGGCATTAAGTATTTGGCCAGACGACGCCTCTCTGGGTCAAGATCTTCTATGTCCCAGCCCATATCTGCTTGTATGTGCCGTACAACCAACCTAAAGGAGGTGTCATCTGGTGGGGACCTAGGAGTGTACCTTGGGTCAGGTGAAGGGAGTCCCCCCACAGAGGAGGATTCCAATAAGGATGAGAAGGAATGGTTCAACTCTCTGGAGGAAGAAGACTGAGACCTTGTATGCTGAGGCCGGCGTTTATGCTGTTCAGTAGAGCAGGAAGAGCTCCGGCTCCTTGTCCGGAGTCGACATTTATGGCCCACCTGGCCCCTGTCCTCGGGGGGGTTCCTTCGGGAGTGGAAAATAGTCCCTAGGAATAGGCTCCTCCATGTGAGTAGGCTTTGGAGGAAGGAGATTCCACTTGATCACATTTCACCAAGAGGAAAAGAGGTCGTTGACCTCCAACAGCTGGAGTCTTGGTTCCTGGTCCAGCGTCTGACAGTTCAACGGGCCCGGCGTCTGGTCTGGGGTGGTGTCAGTGCCTTGGGCAGTAGCCCGGGGTCGGCAGCCATAGTGTCGATGGTGGGGGCAATGCTGGAGTCAAGATGGCAGGCGGCAAGGCCAGGAGCACCGGCTTGGAGGCAGTCTGGGAGAGCTGGCATCGGTGCGGGTCCTCGGCTGAGGACCACTTATCTGACATCCGCTTCTCCAGCATTGGCTTGTCCAACGTTCAGTCTTTTGGGGACTGAGAAGCAGACCTTCCGGAAGAGTGATCCAAGCCCCCACGTCTGTCCAGGGAGTCTGCGCCAATGGGAGTGGCCGACTTGGATGACGCTTTTACCAGTCTGGTGGCAGAGGCTCTTTGCGGGGTATGAGCTGGCATTGCCTCCTGATTGCCGGCCCGTAGCCTGAGAGGGTGACCGGACTTTCGGTGGCTGCAGGGCCAGGCAAGAGGCTCTGGACCCTGAATCTTTGACTCCTGACACCCATACCGGGGTGGGTGGTCTCACTACTGCGAGCCGGGTTGAAGAGCGTACTGCCTGGGATGCCGAGTCCCAACTCCCTTGGGAGGCATACCAGGAGTCGGAGGACCTGGAATTCGAAAAGGCCTTGTCTTCTTCCCCTCTCTCTCTCCTTTCTTCTTTGTGGTGATGCTTCCCCGATGACTTTTTGTGAGAGGGGCCCTTCTGAGATGCAGAACCCTGAGGGGAAGAAGAAAGAGGTTCAGCAGATAAACTGGAGAAGAGAGGAGCAGATCAGGCCTCTGTTTAGGCCCCCTTGGGAGTACTGCATGTAGCTCTGGGCTCCTCAGTACAGAAAGGACACTGAGGCAGTTGAGAGGATGTAACATATAACAGAGCCACCAAACTGATGAAGTGTATATAGGACAAAAGCTATAAGGAAAGGCTGGGGTCCTTACATGTTCACCCTGACAAGACAGAAGACTGAGCAGGGACACGTCAATCTTCTACATACTCCAGAGTATCGACAAGATGTTTGATCTGGTGGGCTCCATCAGGACAAGGGGACATGCCCTGGGACTCAGAGGTGCTACATTCAGGAGTTATGTTAGGAGGCAGTTCTCCTATGGAATGGTGAACCCATGGAAATCTACTAGCAGAGACAGTGCATTTGAAGATAGTATAGGCCTTTAAAGAGCAACTCTCTATTATAATGAAAAGCTTACAAACACTAGATTTACACCAGTTATGTTTTCACGTTATTGTTTTCTAGTTATTTATTTTGCTATTCCCTTCTCTTAGTCTTCTAAATATGGTAGATAATGCAGCAGTTGTTTCACTGAGGCTTTCAAAATGTATCTGACTCTCCTCTGCTAACCCACATAATTGCTTGTTTGTGATATCACGGTCTGTTGCCATGGTAAGCACTATGATGTCATAAACAAAGGCACTGTGATGTTAACAGAGGAGAGGCAAATGTTTTCAACTGTTTTCTATACAGACCTTTTAAATGGACTACCAAGATATGCTGTAAATTTGGAATGGAACATTGAAAATGAAAAAATGTGTTCTCTAGTAAATTCCAACAGCTGAAACATCTTATTAATGAAAGCACATGTCAAGTGCAGAACTGCTCTTTAAGGTACCCTCGGATGAATTTCTGCTTACCAAGGGAATTACAGGGTAACCTAGGTTGTATGCTGAGAAGGGAAATCCTATAAATTAGTATGTTAAAGGTTCATACTTGTGAAGCTGGGTGGTGGAGGGTGTGATGGAACTAAAGTCCCTTCCAACCTTAAATTGCTATGTTATTATGATACTAGGGGAAGCGATCTCATGGGGTGGGGGGGGGACTCATACAGCTTCCAAAGGCTTCACATGTTTTGCTCTTACCCTTTGCAGTACTATAATAAATGCAGCAGTCAGCCTGGATATATTCACACATGCATCCTTTGTACTGTATGATTGACAGCACCTTGTATTACGACTGCATAGCACAGCTATGCTGAAATATTGCTCTTACATAGTGGGGGGGTTGTGTAAACATGTGACCGGATACCTGGACTGTGTCCTTCCACAGTGGAGTTGAAGCACATGCGGTCCTCTCCACTGAACAACATGCTGCCCCCCCACTCACTTCTGGTTCACTTCCAGATTTGAGCACTGTCCCCGTATTAATTTTAGAAATGTAACCTGTAATAAACAAAACCGTTCGTCACTGTTTTTTTCTTCTTTAAACCTGTAAAAAAGAAAATGGTCCCCTTGCTAATATACCTTGCCACACCGACCTCCCGCCCTCCAATTGCTGTCCCCATTACATATGTAATGTTTTCCCTGGTGTCTAGTGGCACCCTCACCCTGACTGCCATCCCCATATTTGTATAAGTTTCTCCGGTGTCTAGTGGCACCCCCCCACCCTCCGACTGACGTCCCCGAACTTGTGTAATGTTTCCCTGGTGTCTAGCGGCACCCTCCATCCACTGATCCCTGTCCCTGTATTTGTACAGTGTTTCCCTGGTGTTTAGTGGCACCCCCTCCACCCTCTGATCGCCAACCCCATATTTATGTAATTTTCCCTGGTGTCTAGTGGCACCCCACCCCCCACCCTCCAATCTCCAGCCCCGTATTCATGTAATTTTGCCTGGTGTCCACTGGCAGCCCCTGGCATCCGATCCCCATCCCCTATATGTTTCCCTGCTGTCTAGTTGCACCCCTTGCCCTCTGATCACCATCCCCCTATAGTTTTCCTGGTGTCTAATGGCACCCCCAACCTCCAATCTCCATCCTGTGACCTCTAATAAAGAATACCATCCCTCAATATTTTTCCTTTCTTTCTCTCTCTCTCTAAACCTGTAAAAAAAGAAAATAGTCCCCTGCCAAGCTGACCTCCCACTTCTCACTCACCACCCCACACCCTCAGAACGCCCCCACACATCCTCACTCACCTGAACAGATATCAGGGTGAAGATCCACTCACCGATTGAACACGCATCTTGCTGCTGGAACCAGCAGCTGCAATATGAGAAACTAAGGTAAGTGCAGTTCAATGTATTTCAATGGGGTTTTCATCTCTGAGGCATAACTTTATCACTTTTGCATATTTTCACCCCAAATTATCAACATGGCCTTTTTGGGATCCCACCTCACAACCAATGGAGGTGAAATTATGCAAATCAGGCCCAAAAGGCGATTTTGCGGTCACCTGGCAAAATCACCTTTCAGATGGGATTTGACAGTTTTCATCATTATTGTACATGAGGTGGGGACATAAGAAGGCTATGTTGAAAACTTTGGGTCAAAATATGTAAAAATTACAATGTTACGAGCATTCATAGAAATTCTATAATTACTCATAACTTCAGTAATTTTAAATATTTTGACCCCAAATTTTCAACACAGTCCTTTTTTCACACTGCCTTATCAACATGACAGTTGTCATTTTTCAAATCTTGGTCAAAATATTTTTCACACCTGTGATGTAGAATGACATTCTGGTGATGCAGAATCGCATTTTGGTGAGGATTTGAAAACATTCACCTACGGGGTTCAAGAGGTAGGGTAATAAGAAGGCTATGCTGAAAACATGGCGTGCAAATACGGTAAAATGTCCAGGTTATGCCTGAACATTGCAGTATTTCAACATCCACTCATAACTTTTCTAATTTTCAATATTTTGATTCCAAACTTTCAACATACTCATTTTTTCCACACCACCTCATAAACATGAGTTTCCATTTTTTAAATCCTGGACATGAAGTCTTTTCACACTTGTGGTGCAAAATGACATTTCTGCCAACATACTAGAAATGATACACATCATGTTTGTAAGAGTAATCAAATTGACTAGCTTGAACATTTGGGGTCACAATAAAAAAACAGTGAGTGTGTAAAGGGTGCATGTGCAAAGAGTGAATGTGCGAAGAATGAATCAATGTGTACTGAATGTGTGAAGAGTGAATGTGCTAGGCCCTGCACTTCTGTAGGCGGATGGAGCCTTCCCACAGCCCAAAGGGCCCTGCACATCTACTTCTGTTCACACATCAGCGGAATCTTCAGCTTCCCTCAGGTCTCAAGCAGCCTCTCACTTCTTATGCCTTCATCAATACCATTATTTTGTAGCCATATTAGCTCTGACCAGAGTTTGTTGACTTAAGTCTTTCACCACAAAACAGTCTAAGCAGAAATATGTGGTTCACTGTACCAGGCAGAAAATCTAAAAACTCTATAAGCTGCCAGGCCTACTCCGCTTATGTCTGGTGTAGTGTAGTGTTAAACTAAGCATTACTGTGAAAATTGTCCAGATGGAATATGTAAATTTAGACAGTATAAGTAAGCTGGCTACATGGCTGTTTTATTTATGTAGGAACTTCACAGTGACTTTTAACCAATGTTAATAATTGTACATTTATAATTCTGGTGTTTTTCTGACTGTTAATAAAAGAATGGTGCTTACAGTAACTCTAGATCTTCATGAATATCTTCTAAATACAGCTACACTCTTTGATCTCTGGGTCAGAGGTGCAACGGCCAGGCGGGGGCAAACTCAACTACCATGTCGTTACTGCACACAAGAGCTAATAACCATCTTTAATGTCCAAAATGCCTCAGTTCAGTTAGCAAGGAGAGTGGAAAAGCACAAGAAAGAAAGAGAGAGAGAGAGAGAAAAAAGCAAAAGGATATAGAAAGGGGAAAAATATAATAAAATTTACTAAAACCACTTTTAGAGAGCAGTGAAAAGGGCTTACCTCTCTCTAGACCACTGACTCCCTAATGGGTGTGTGTGTGTGAAAATAATCCAGAGTCAAGCACTGTCCCATAAGGTCCAGGACTGAAGTAAAATGCAAAGCATTGCAATCTGCCCTGTGACAGTCCTATCACCCTCTGATTCTAGTCTATGCCATTCACCAGATAGGCAGTCCCCAGGTAAAGATACCCTCGACAGTAGACCACAACACATGGCATAGGAATGCTGGGAAAGTCTTGCTCTATATGCATGGGCAGGAAAAAAAGTACTAAAAACTGTTGTCTACTTATAATCTATACAATGTCTATGTACACTACTATAGGCAGGTATAACTTGATCACCTGAGAGAAAAGGGATTCCCTCACCTGAAGGAAATACTTGTATATACTCACATATGTCTAGTTTTTGTTGCTACAAGGGGGACTCAACTTTTCTGAGAAGTCAGCCTATATGCTGACCTGAGTTCACATACTGCAGAAGGCATGGGCAAGATGATGACAAGTGCTGAGTGGGCTTACCATAATACCGCTGCAGATAAGTCTACATTCTATTTCAAACAAGTCACAGAGAGTGAAGTGTTTAAAAAGCTATAGACGCCTCAAAGAAAACTTTAAAAAACATAATAATTAGGTACAATTCTACTTGCATTCCATTTATATTTTATATATTTTTCCTCCCCATAATTTATTACTTAGGAAATGTAGATGAATATATGATCATTGTCCCTTAGAGTTTATTTTGAGTTGATCTGCCTATACAGCATACTCCCTACTCAAAGTCATAATCTTCTGTTGTTACATCACAGTCTTTTGCCAAAGGGAGTATCTGTGAGGTCACAAGCAGTGCTCTATGACTTCAGGTAGGGAGAAAGCAGAAGGAACAGATGAACACTTCAGGAGCAGAAATCCTGTTTTCATACAAATGACCTCAGTAACAAATAATGGGGAGGAGAAATACAGAACTAATGGGAAATAAAAGCTGGAGTCTGTCTAAATATTATGTTTTGTTAAAGTCTGCCTGAATGTGTCACCAGCTCTTTAAATATGTTAAAAAAGCACTACACAAAACAAGAATGGGAGCCAATATCCTGGATATGAAGGTCCTAAAAACTTGTAGATGAGCTGGAACATTCAATAGCTAAACTGCCCAATTTTCTCCTTCAATTCTTGCAATTCCCCAAGGCCTGGAACATTACCCATGTTACCACAGTCTTTAAAGGGGAACAGTCACACACAAGGGCCCCCACACTCAAGTGTGGGACTGGTTCCACTGTGCACTTTGTGTGCAGAAACATTTTAATCTACTTACTGTTTAATGTGGTATAACAGATTTTATCAGACAAATTTTGCTTAGTTGTAGGCAGACAGCTTCTATTACTATAAATCCCAGAATCCCCTGCAGATAACATCTAGTAAAGAAAAAATAATAAGAGTTTGACTAATTTATGGGGACAAACGTTGACCAGATAACAAGGTCTATCCACGTCAAACTTGGCACTATGTACAGGCTAAAAAAACAACGTATCCCAAAGGCTAGACGAGCAATCGCCTCCAGTGTCCTCCTACCCACATTAACCTATGCTGCCCTGGTAATCCAGGGCAAGGCAAAGGGCCAGGTCAGCAGTATTCAGGTCCTGTACAACAAGGTCACGAGGTTTGTGACAATGTGTCAACCAAGAAGCCTCCCCTGCATCTCACTAGCCCAGCTGCAATGGCCTTCTTTCAAGGCTCGTCTACAGTATCCCCTGCTCTGCCATGCATACAAATTGCAGAGCCCGGTGGCCCCACCAAGCCTAACAGGAATAATCATGGCTAAGCCTAACCCTAGAATGCTCAGGACCTCAGGTCGGTCCCTACTGGCAATCCCCAGAATCAAGACTCACAAGGGAGGCAATTCCATTGCTCTCTCAGCCCCTAAACTGTGGAACACTCTCCCACCTCTAGTACAGGAAGCCCCCTCGCTACCAATCTTTCACACCAGGCTTAAGTCCCTTTTGCTCAGGAGAAGCTCATGCCACTGTGAGGGTATAGGATAATCACCCCCGATCCTAATCACAACACCCACCCCCCCCTCGCCTTAACCTACATTAAATCATGCCTTAAATCCTTAAATCTTTCAAGTGCTGCACTTATGGTCTACGATTTGAATAATTGCCTTACTGTTATTCTTATTATCTTGTCTACTTCTCGTAACCCTGTATCACCTGACTGTATGTATTGTATTGCTTCTGATCCCCAGGTCGTCCCTGAAAAAGGGACCTTCGGGGCCCAGTGGGCCAACACGGTCATCAAAATTCAATAAATAAATAAACGTTTGAAGGTGGTTTTGATATGAATAAATGGTGCTAAAAAAGATGGACTTGGGGGGCCCTCTCAAAAATTTGGGCAATTGCCGCTAGGTAGTCAAATTCAAGATGGCCACAACTAATCTCTAAAACTGCACCTTTCAATTCATAGTGGTTGCATAAAGCTGTATTTAGTGTGTAAATGGGGGTTTTGAGGGTCAAGGAATTAATTTCTTATAATAAAAATGTTATTTCATGAAGCCAATATATATATATATATTAATCTTTTCATAAGTGTCTGTGATTGGAAATACATCGATACCCTTAATAAAACCAGTACAACAGTCAAGAGGAAAGAAGAGAAGTCAAGTTGAGATGATTAAAGAACTGTATATATAATGTGATGAAGACAAAAGTGACTAACTGATTCATGGAACAAACTGAAGAGTCTAGCACTGGAATGGAGGGGGTTGGATAAATATGGATGTGTTTTTGAGAAAGTAAACTGTCCAACTGGCATCTTTTTTCACAAATTGTGTAAGACTGGATTCACAAGTAAAAGGAAGCTTCAGCAAGTCAAAACTAGGAAAGAGAAACAGTAGATGCAAGAAATACTCATATCCTGATCTGAGCATGCCAGTTCCCCTGAAAATGCTCCTGGCCTTTCTGCTAGACTTTCACGGAGTGGTCCTCTATAGGACAAGGATCTCTGCATTTGGTGCATGATGCAAGACAAAAGATAAATGGTGTTTTCTCCAACAAATGGATGCATAGCACACGTTCAAGGCTCACACAGTGTACCTAGAAGATGCTACCATGTGTGACCGCAGCTTAGTTGTAATTGACTGTACAACAGATCCTTTCACTGCTGAGATTAGGAATCATTGCTCCTGTTGGAAAAATATGACTCTCTAATATACCACCAGGACGAAAACATTAATTCAGCTCTCCACTTACAACAGGTTCATCTCGCAGAAGTTCAAGAAATGTTCTTCAAACATGTACGGACAGTTGTATTGGATATGAATGAACCAAGAACATTACAAGGACTACTGATTGACTATAATAACCTGTTCAGGAATTCCGGTTCTGATACAACAAAATCAAGCACAATTAAGCAGGTGATTCAAAACGAGTTTGCAAACAGGATGGGATTTCATGATCGTTTCCACAAAAATGGGAGTACCACAGTGCATGACACATCTGTAGGTGGAAGTTATGTGGAGGCAACAATCTACTCGTGAGGAGTGAGCAAGAAAAAATTACTCACCTTAGTAATTATGTTTCTTCTATTGGAGTCTTGCTGTATTCTGAAAAGTGCAGTTAGCTCCAGTCTTTAAAATGCCCCTGAGAACAAAGGGTCAATCTTTCTATGCAGAACATAGAATGCTGAGTTCGAGCTCGGTTGATGTCTCTGTCAGTTTCCCTTTGAAAACTAACCATCAGATTCTTATGAGCAAAACTCTAATAGCTATTCTATGTGGAAATTGTAAAAAAAATTTTAATAGCAAACTGGCAACAAAAAGTTTTGGATTACCAAAAGAAGACTCAAGTCAGGAAACCCAAAACTCAAAACCCAACCAAACAGGAATATAATAAAATAAACACCCAAACAAAACAGGAAAGTGTAAAAGGAGCACCCCTGAGGTGCAACACTGCACCTGCCCACCCACTTCCCAAAACCAGGTTCTGAGAGGGGAGGCAGGGAGGGAGGTCAGAATACAGCAATACTCCAATAGAAGAAACATAATTACTAAGGTGAGTAATTTTTTCTTCAAACAACTTGAAATCTTGCTGTATTCTGACAAGTGCAGACTACCAAGAAGTACCTCCATGGAGGAGGGACAGAACCTACTTTGGGAATAGGCTCTGAAGTACTGCTGTGCCAAACCAAGCATCAGTCCTAGCCTGGATATCCAGAGAGTAATGCTTGGTAAAGGTATGAACTGTTTTCCAGGTGGCTGCCTGACACATTTCTAAGTGAGGGATATCCCCGGGAGCAGCCAGGGAGCAGCTGTACCTCTTGTAGAGTGAGCCCTCAGGCCTGAGGGTGGAATCTTTCCCAGTTTTTTATGGCAGAATGGTATACAAGACACAATCCACCTGGCAATAGTTCTCTTGGTGGCAGGTTTGCCCTTTCCCACTTCTCCATAAGTGAGGAACAATTGGAGGGAGTCAAACCTGTGACCCTTGGTACGCTCTATGTAGTAACTAAGGGCGCTTTTAACATCTAAACTGTGTAGCCTCCTCTCTCCTGAGGAACAATGATCAGTGAAAAAAAAAAAAACAGGACGAGACACAGACTGGTTTAAATGGAAGTCTGAAACCACTTTGGGCAAGAACCTTCTACTGGTTCTAAGGACCACTTTATCCCTGTGAAAGGAGATAAAATCAGGTTCCACTGACAGGGCTTGCAATTCACAGATACGCCTGGCAGAGGTAATGGCTACCAAGAACACAATTTTCCAAGTGAAGTACTTAAGCTCTGCTGAGGACATAGGCTCAAAAGCAGGATGCATAAAGTGAGCAAAGCAAACATTCAAATCCCAGGCAGGGGCAGGGTCTCTAAAGGGAGGATTGGTGTGAAGCAATCCTTTAAAAAAATTTACAAAACACAGGATGAGAAGATAGTGAGGAAGACTTCCCCAGCGTCAGAAATGCAGAAACAGCTGACAAGTGTACCTTGAGAGTAGCTGGTCTGAGGCCTAGGCCATTAAGATAGACCATATAATCCAGAACCGTAGTCAATTCAGCAGTATCCGAGGAAATATGCTTCTTAGAACACCAAATGCTGAATGTCTTCCATTTGGAGTTATAAGCCTTTCTGGTGGAGGCTTTTGAGAAGCTTTGAGAATATCCAGAACCCCCCTGAGAGAGATGCAAATCTGCAAACTCTAACTCTTCAAGAGCCATGCCTTGAGATTAACAGACTGAAGATTGGGGTACCAAATCCTCCCCTGAGAGGATGTTAACAGGTTGTAATTCCTGGGGCGAGACAGGGGAAGATGGCCTGCTAGGGACAACAACAGGGGGTACCAAGGCTGTCTGGCCCAATCTGGAGCAATCAGAATCACTTTGCAAGGCTGAGACCTTATTTTGACTAAAACTTTGAACAGGAGTGGGAAGGGAGGAAAGGCATACAGCAATTTCCCTTCCCAATCCAGAATCAGAGCATCCAGGGGGACTGAGCCCAAGACTGGGGGTCTGCAACAAAATAAAGGAAGTTGGTGATTGTGTGGGGCTGCAAAGCGATCTATCTCTGGAGTGCCCCACCTTGAAAAAATCACTTTCAACACCTGAGGGTCAAGGGACCATTCGTGATGGCCCCCGAGAGATTCTGCGCCGTGCATCTGCTAGCACATTGTCCTTCCCTGGAAGATTAACTGCTACCAGAGAGGTTTGCAGGGAATAAGCCAGGGACCACAAGTTCATGGCTTCCGTGCGCAAGGCCATGGACCGAGTGACTCCCTGCTTGTTGATGTACCACATGGTGGTGGTGGCATCTGTTCTGACCTGAACCACCTTGTTCTGCACTGACTGAGAGAAAGCTTTCAGGGCCAGAAAAACTGCCCTGAATTCTAGGAGACTGATGTGGAGAAGGGATTCTTGGGGGGACCACAGTCCCTGGGCAGTGAGGGCTCTGAGATGGGCTCCCCAGCCCAGAAGAGAATCATCCGTGGTAAGGACCACTGAATGAGACTGAGTGGCAAATGGGACCCCTTGTCTTAAATTGTCCTGATCCTGCCACCACTGAAGGGCTTGGATCAAGGTCAGAGTCACTGGGATCAGTTTGGTAAGGGAATCCTTCCTCTGAGACCAAAAAGCCCTCAGATGGAACTGAATATCCCTCATCTGGAATCCTGCCCCTTGGACCACTGCTGTTGAAGCTGCCATGTGGCCCAAGAGCTGGAGGAAATGCCTTGCTGGTCGAGATACCTGAAGGCTGAAGGAAGAGGCTAGTTCCATAAGAACCCTTGCCCTTTCCAAGGGAAGAAAAGCTCTTGTTCTGACTGTGTCCAGTTTTGCCCCTATAAAGGTAAGAAGCTGGACTGGTTCGAGAACTGACTTGGGAAGGTTGAGAAGAAATCCTAGAGAAGTGAGCGCTTGCTGGGTCACTCGCAGGTGAGACTTGACTTGGTCTGGAGACTGGCCCACTATTAGCCAATCGTCCAGATATGGAAAAATGGAAATCTTTTGCCTTCTTAGAAAGGTAACTAATAGAAACATAGAATTTGACGGCAGATAAGGACCGCTTGGCCCACCCAGTCTGCCCATTTCCCTAATGGATAAGCTGCAGATCCTAGTTAACCAGCAGCCTACTTCTTTCTACCCCCGGCCCCTAGAATTGCCTTATGACTGTCCCATGCATGCTGGAATTCAACCACTGTTTTCAACTCCGCAACCTTCTCCGGAAGGCCATTTCATGCATCCACAACCCTCTCTGTGAAAAATACTTCCTTATATTACCTCTGAGCTGCCCCCCATCTTCAAATTGTGCCCTCTTGCTTTTGCACACCTCTTTTTTTGAAAGATGCTACCCTCTTGGACTTTGTTGATTCCCTTGAGGTACTTGAAAGTTTCTATCATGTCCCCCCTCTCCCCGAGGCTATACATATTAAGCTCCTTTAGTCTCTCTTCATATGTCTTCCGGTGCAGACCCTGCACCATTTTAGTTGCCCTCCTCTGGACAGCTTCCATCCTGTCTACGTCCTTGCAAAGATTGGATCTCCAGAACTGCACACACTACTCCAGATGGGGTCTCACCAGCTGTCTGTACAGAGTGATAACAACTTCCTGTTTTCTACTGGTCATTCCTCTAACCTTGCCAAGTCCCTTCTCATCCTTTCCACCCCACCTTGTACATCAACTCTGTTGCAGATCTTTGTGTCATCTGCAAAGAGAAATACTTTTCCTTCCACTCCCTCTGCAGTGTCACTTATAAAGACATTGAAGAGGACCGGTCCTAATACTGAACCCTGCGGTACCCCACTAGTAACCCCCCTTTCTTCAGAGTGGACTCCATTTACTATTACCCTCTGTGTCCTATTGTTCAGCCAATTCTTTACCTAGGCTATCGTCTTGGGACCCACTCCCAGGCTGGCTAACTTGTATATTAATCTTTTCTGTGGGACTGTGTCAAATGCCTTGCTAAAGTCTAGGCAGGCCATGTCCACAGCCCCTTCCTGATCTACTACTTTGGTCACCCAGTCAAAGAAATCTATTAGATTTGTCTGGCATGACCTTCCGATGTGAATCCATGCTGCCTTGGGTCCTGTGCCCTCTGGCCTCTAGGTACTGGACAATTCTTTCCTTCAGAAGTGATTCCATCATTTTCCCTATCACTGAGGTTAAACTAACAGGTCTGTAGTTTCCTGCTTCTGCCCTGCTCCCACTTTTGTGAAGGGGAATCACATCTGCCCTCCTCCAGTCCTCAGGTACCACCCCATCCTCCCATGATTTGTTAAAGAGGGTAGTCAGTGGTGTCACTAGTTCTACCCATAGTTCTTTTAGAATTCTGGGATGAATCCCATCAGGTCCCATTGCCTTGTCCACCTTCAGTTTTAAAAGTTCTTTCAGAACCCTTTCTTCTGTAAATGGTCTGGTTTCAACTTCTGTATCCAGAGTGTTTCTACTGTTTGTTTTAGGTACCTCCCCCTCTTCATTTGTAAATACTGAGCAAAAATATTTGTTTAGTATCTCTGCCTTTTCACAGTCACCCTCTGCCCAGCCCCCTTCCCTTTAATAAGCCTCACTATCCCTCCCTTGGTCTTCCTTCGCTCCCTGATGTACCTAAAAAGGGCTTTAGCCCCCTTTTTAACTGAGTTGGCTATCTTTTCCTCGGTTCGGGCCTTTGCTGTTCTGACCGCCTTCCCAGCTTCCTTTTGCTTTAACTGATACAATTCTCTGTCCTGCTCTTTCTGTGAGTCCTTGTACTTTCTGAATGCTTTCTTTTTCTCTTGAACCTTCACTGTCACCTCCTTTGAGAACCATACTGGTTTCTTACATCGTTTTGTTTTGTTTATTTGCTTCACATAAAGGCTTGTTACCTCTGTGATGGCAGTTTTTATTATTCCCCATTGTTCTTCCACCCCCTCCTTCCTGCCCATTTGTTAGTGCATTCCTTAGGCACTCACCCATTTTGGCAAAGTCAGCCCTCCTGAAGTCCAGTACTTTTGCCTTTGTATGGCTTGACTCTATTGCTGTTTATTGTGAACCATACTGTTCGATGGTTGCTAGTTCCCAGATGGCTACCCACTTCTACATCTGTGATCCTCTCTCCATCTCCATTTGAGAAAACCAGGTCGAAGATTGCTACCTCTCGAGTGGGTTCCAATATCAATTGTCTAAGGCATGCCCCCTGTAGGGCATCTAGAATAACCTCACTCTTAGAAGTGGCTGCTGCAACTGCACTCCAGTTAACATCTGGCATATTCAGATCACCCATCAGCAATATCTCCCCCTTTTTCTGCCATTCTGAGTATACTTTCTATCATTTCCCTGTCCATTTCCTCCCCCTGAGAGGGGTCTGTATAAAACCCCTGTGCAGATTGTGGTGCCATTGCCTGTCTCCAAATTGACCCACAGTGCTTCTTCTCTCCTCCCTGTTTACCCTTTTGTTCTGTTGCTTTGATTCCTTCCCTTATGTAGAGAGCTACTCCTCCCCCTCTTTTACTCTCCCTGTCCCTCCTGTAGATACTGTATCCTTGTATGTTTACCTCCCAGTCATGGTTCTGTGTGTACCATGTTTCTGTGACTGCCACGATATCCAGATGTTCTTCCTCCATCAAGGCCACTAATTCAGGAAGCTTGTTACCCAGGCTACAGGCATTGGTACTCACCGCTCTCCATTTTTTGATGGCTTTACCTTCTGTAGCAGCATCCCCCACTGACCTTTCTACATTGGTCTTTTTCTCAATTAATACCCTGTTTTGTAGGGGGAGGCTGGGATTTTCCTGCTGCTTATCAGTGCCTCCCTCCTTGACTAGTTTAAATGCTTGCCAATGAAGCATTTAAACCAACTGCCCAAAAGACTTGTTCTCTTCCTGGACAGATGCAGACCATCCTGCCAGTATACACTGGTGTCCCTCCAGGTGGAACCCCAGTCCCCAATGAAGCCAAACCCCTGTGCTCCACACCATTTTTTCAACCATTCATTAAACTGCATGGTGCAAAATACCCTCGCCTCACCCATGCCACTGACAGGCAGCACCTCTGAGAAGGATATTATGTGTGCTACTTGTCTTAGGCCCCCTCCGCAACTCTACAAAGTCCTTCTGCACTGCTCTAATCTCATGATCAGCCAAGTCACTTGTCTCTAGGTGGACAATGACGTCCAGCTCAGACTCCCGTGCAACTGTTCTCCTGATCCTAAGGATGCGCTTCCTGTCCCTCCAAGCCATGGCACCAGGCAGGCACCTGACTTCAGTTTTCCCTGCTCCCCCCAGTTCTATCCCCCTAATAATTGAGTCCCCCACCAGGAGCTGCTTCCTTTCCCTGTGGTGTCCTCTGCCTCCTTCTGAGGGCCTCCTTGTGACAGTTGTCTGCAACCTCCTTAGTCTCTTCATGGGTGCATCCATAGGGAATTATGCCTCCCAGAATGGTGTATGGATTGTGGAGTGGAACAACTGACTGGGTGTGCCTCTGTTCCACCACCCTTACCCTCCCTGAGCCCACTGTTGTCCAACTGTTGTGCTTTCTTTGCAACCTCTGAGGTAGCTGTGGTGGCTCTGGTGCTCCCTGGATGGGGGAGGTTCCCTTACTACTGTCCAGTGCTGCCTGAAGACAGGCAACTTCCTCCCTCAGGGCAGAGAGTTGTCTGCAAACAGGACAGCATCTCAGCCTCCAGAAAGACTCCCGGAAGACTGCTGCCCCACAGCTATTACATTGCACTACTCCCCACATGTCTGTCTACTTTTTTTTTTGTGTGTGTGTGTGATTGGTTTGTTATATAGAAATATATATATTATATAATGTGTATGCTTATATTGTCAGTGCAGTGTGCTAGAGAGGATATGACAGTGATATGCACCTTGCCCTCTTGAGGAACTGATGTCAGAACCCCAGGTATAAAGGAATTATTTCCAGGGGTGGGTAGGGTGAGGGGTGGGAAGGGTTTGGGCCTAAACTGTGCACTCATGAAACAATCAGCTAAAAGCTCTTACCTACCACTGCGATGAGTGCCTTCCTGTCAGCAAGATGCCTAACACGACAGTTTGAAAAATCCAAACATCCAAGTCAGACACAGGTAAACCTCCCCAGCCTCAAAACAGCCTGGTGACTTGTGCTCCGAAAGCAGTCAGCCCCAAAACACGTCAGCTGTGCACAAGGACATACACAGTAAACAGTATTCAGTCCCTGTGGGTTTAAACTCTTCCTGCACTGAAAATCTTAACAATTGTCACAAAAGTAAAGCAAAGTCCACCTCCCTCTGTTGATTGAAAGACTGCCTTTTCTGATAATTCTAAGTTCCTTATTTCACCTTTCAGTTAGAAGTATCCTCAACCTGAAGAATATTAACTTTCCTAAGGAACCTGCTTCAAACTAAAGACATCTGTAAATTGTAAGGTTCACCTCCTTCTGTTGTGAGCACAACTCGCTTTCTTGCAAATCCTAAGTCCAGTGTTACAGCTTCCAGCCAGAGGTAGCTTCACCTGAAGAATATTAGTTTATCTGATGAGCCTGCTAAAAATCCACTTGTTTATAGTACTGTTGTTATCAGGTCTAAGACCTACTACCAGACACTTTGTGAAAACCCTTGGGGCTGAGGTTAGGCTAAAGGGCATTGCTCTGAACTGATAGTGGCCTGAGGGCAACTCGAACCTGAGGTACTTTCTGTGGGAGCACCTGATGGGAATGTGAAGGAGGCATCTTTGAAGTCCAGGGAGGCTAGCCAGTCTCCTGGCCTTAGAGAGGGAAGAATTATTCCCAGAGTTACCATCTTGAACTTTGGTTTTAAAAGATGTTTGTTTAGGTATCTTAGGTCTAGGATGGGTCACCACTCCCCTGTCTTTTTTGAGGTAAGGAAGTCCCTGGAGTACAGCCCTTTGCCCCAGTGTAGGGTAGGTACTCTCTCTATGGCTCTTACAGCCAGCAAAAAGATGAAACCTCTGCCTCTAGGGCAAGGGTTTCCGAAAGATTTGCAGGTAGAAAAGATCTGGCTGTCATCTTTGAAAATTTTTGAAGCTGAGAACCAGTCCCTGGCTTACTACTTCCAGGACCCACTTGTCTGATGTAATAGACATCCAGTCCTGGACAAAGTAAGCCAGACTACCCCCTACTGGGATAGGAAAGTCGACCCGGGAAAGGCCCATCAGGGTGTCTGCTTGGTAGGGGCCTTAGGCTGAGGAGTAGATGCAGCCCTGCTCATCCCCCTTCTGCCTCTCCCTCTGAAGAACCCTCTCTGTGAAAAAGGAGAAGAGGCCTGTGCTTGGTGAAAAGGCCTTCACCTGCCCTTAGACTGCTGCCTTTGAGGAGTTGTCTGCCTCTCCTTGGCCTGAGCACTCCTGTAGGTGATCCTGTACTCATCCATTTTCTTCATGTAATTCTCTGTCTGCTCCCCAAACAGAGAATTACCCACCACAGAAAAATCCACAGCCTTAGCCTGGGTATCCTGCGAGAGGCTAGTACATCTGAGCCAAGCCATTCTCCGAAGAGCCACAGATGTGGCCATGACTCTTGATGACACATCACTGGAGTCCACAGCAGCATGAAACTGAACTTTAGATGCGTCAATCCCATCTGCAGCCACTGCCTCCAGCTCCTTGTCTAGCTGGGGGGATGCCTGTTTAGCCAGTGCCAGTACAGTGTCCCACCTGGACTCCTGGCACCTGGCTGTATAGGCCACATAATTCGCTTGTCTGAGTCCCAAGGAAGATGCCATGTACAGCTTTCTTGCCATGGCATCAATCTTCCTGGAGTCTTCATCTGGGGTGTGAAGCCAAAGGAATGCTTGCCTCATCACAGGCAGCAGCCTGCACAACCCCAACATGGCTGCATTGCTGATATAAAAACTCTGTATCTGAGCCTGACAGTGTATACCTCTTGTCCATTTTTCTGTCCACAGGAGGTATAGAATTGGGAGACTTCAGAATTTTTTGTGTCTGTTTCCCAAAAGATTTGTGGAGGGGAATAGAAACTCTCCTGGACTCTGGGATGTCCATCATTTCTACAAAATCAGGCTCCTCCTGATCCTCCACTGCCTCTTCCATAGGAAGCTGGAGGGTCTCAGCCACCTTTCTGAAGAACATAAAGTGGGAAGGGGACTCAAAGTCTAGAAGGAGATACACCTGAAGGTCTGTCTGGGGAGATGTCCGGTTCCACAGGCACATCTAGACTTTCACCATCACCATCATCATCATCTTCAAACTCTGGTTCATAGAATTCTTCAAGAGTATAGTCGTGAACCAGGGGAACCGACCAAACCGAGCCCCTGCCAAAAGGTGCTGGATCGGTCAGAACCGGGCGAATCGATTCCACAATCCAAATCGCTCTGGTTATTTCTTCGGCGGTCAGAACATGGACTTCTGGATCCGAACCGGACGATTTTTCTTTGCGCTTTCTTTTAGTCGGAACTGACCCCTCAGGATCGGCTCTCCTTTTGCCCAAAGAAGTATCGCCCTGGTCAGAGAGCACTCCTTCTAGTTCGGTCACAACCGAACTGGGCTGGCCATCCGGGTCAGCGGACTTCTCTGCCTCCTTTTCCCTCGGTCTACCTAATCTCTTTTCAAGAGTAGATTTGGGTAAATTTTTGCAAATTTGGCAGTCTGAATCGAGGTGTTCAAACCCTAGACAAACACAGGTGGTGTGGGGATCGGCCTTAGCAAAGACCTCCCCACACTCACTGCAGTGTTGAAACCCAGTGGGCCCGGTGTTTTTCTTGGGTTTCTCAGACATGGCCAACCTAACTAAATTTACTCTTTTTTTGGCAACCGTCAGGCAAGACTCCCTTATCGGTTCCTAACCGTGTCACGGGTCTTGGAAAAAAAACGTATCAAAACACATTTTTTTTTTTAGAACCGATAAGGACTGGTAACCACACACTAAAGTTAACACAAGAATTAAACAAATGATCAGTTCAGCTGAACCGATCCACACTTTTTACAAGTTCCACACAGAAAACACAGTACAAAACCTATCTAGTACTCATGGTACCACAGACAGAGACTGAACCGACTATGCGGAAAACATTTTCGGTCACAAACCGTCGAAAAACCGACACTTCAACTGACTTTCGAACCGAGCTGCAGGAGAAATCTCCGGAGTGACTGTTCAGTGAGGCGGAGTAAAGAATCTGACAGTTTTCAAAGGGAAACAGACAGAGACATCAACCGAGCTCAAGCTCAGCATTCTATGCTCTGCATAGAAAGATCAACCCTTTATTCTCTGGGGTAGTTTAAAGGCTGGGGCTAACTGCACTTGTCAGAATACAGCAAGACTTCAAGTTGTCTGAATGAACAATTACTGAATACCATTTGCCAGGTGCTTGAAAGATAAGTTATCGCGCGTGATACAGGCGTGAGCTGGCCTCCACATATTGATGATCTTGATAACACTGAAGAACCTAATCCTGAGTTACGAAAGTTTCTCACCTGGCTAAAGAATCCTGCTGCTAGTGACTTCAGTTATGCCTGCCAGGATCCAGAGATTGCAGCCTTGTCATCACTGTTATTTTCATTCATCACGGGAAACACATTGCCTTGAAGGTCAAGTTATCCATGACGATTCCGGACACAAAGTTGTGAGATTATAGACATGATGAAGAAATTATCACTTGGAATATGCTACCAGGATGTTCTTAGTCTGTATGCTACATGGGCCAAATTTGAGCTCGATAAGAATGACAGCTGTCCTGAAGAGCTTGCCAACAATTGTCCTGGAACTGCCATTTTAGACAATGACAACTTTCAGGACAACACACTGACCAGAGCAAATAGATCTCACCACACAAACACGATGTTTGTTCAACCAGTGGATGTTGCTATTAAAATGTCGACTGAAAATCGTCCTAAACTGGCCATGGCATATAGCCTATTGAAATGAAAAATATCAGTGCAGAACAACACAGAGTTCAACCTTACAAGACGGTCAAATATGGCCTACCATCAGTTTGAGCTGAAGTTGATATCTCACCACAAAGCACTAGGGACCAAAAGATTAAACAAATGGTCCATTCTTTGGCTTGGCTTAATAGCAATGGTAAAGAGATTCCAGCAGAAATCCAGAAGATTGGACCATCTGCTGGATTTCAAGCCAATATCCAGAAGTTGGCTATAAAAAGCAAGACATACTATTACCTCACATTGCCCAAGCCACCCCAGAAGTCATCAGTACATGAGGTGATGTGTCCATAGTCGCTGTAGCAAAAAAAAAATCGATGCCTTTCATTCAACTGGTTGGAGACCAGCCAGTCTATACCCCAATCGTTCAGTTGAAAAATGACAATCCTACACAGTTTGAACTCGTAGTATATTAGATATTTAGCTGGTATGTCTTTCAGTAACTCAGGCTTAGCCTGTAAAATGCACATGTGGCCCTGTGTTTACCTGGGTAATAAATTCAATTAAATTCATCCTTCCATTTCTAGGTCCATTCCATGCACAGTGTTCTTTCATATCAGCAATCAACAAGCGATTGAAAGGATCTGGTTTATCTGACATTCTTGTTGCAGCTAGTGTGATTACAGTGGGTTCAGCTGACAAAGCACTGCACGGAAAATATCGTAAGAGAAGCAGATGTCTTCGACTGATGTATGAGGTACTGAATCACAGAATAAGTCAAAAAGGACTTGGTGACGATCTACATGTCTCCAGAGCTACAAGAAAAGCTGGAAAAACTAAGACACCCCTCCACAAACACACGAGAAGAGCTCAAGATGATCTGTGATGAACAAAAGGCTGATCAAGAATTATCTTCATTTGTGATGGAAGCATTCCGAATGGTTTAAAATTTTGATGCTTCAATGGCGAAGTATTGGCTGAGTTTCATGTACATGACTGAAATACTGATGATGAATATCCATGCATTAAGAACTCAGGACTGGCAGGCATTCAAGGCATCACTCAGATTGATGTTGTCATGACTCTAAGTATATGACAATAACAAGTATAGAAGATGGTTCATTGCATTCTGGCTAGAGATTAGCGGTCTGCCTGAGGAGAAAATCAAGTACATGCGTGATGGTTTATTTGCACAATCATAATGGGAATCCCTACTCTTGCTTGCCACTGGATCTATGGATAGAAATGACAATGGACAAAGGCTCAAATATGAAATTTTTAAGAATGAGAAGATGCTGCTAACACACTCTAAATGCAAACTTTATAAACAGAGTTAGTCTCTCTGCATGCCATTGCAAACATGAAGACAACCTCTCAATGCCACAGTGAGAATTCAACCACCCAACTCAGAGATGAACAGGCAGTACAGGATCTCGATAGCTACATCACAGAATTTGACTGTGATCCTTTTGCCATTACAAAGCCTACTTTAAGGACTCTCTAGAATGACTGAATCAGAAAAACATGTCTAGGACTTTGAAATAGAACATGAGGATGGTGAATCACTAGTCACTTAATTCTTTCAGGAGCAGATGTTTTCAATTAAGAAATCATTTGATGCAACGATTCACAAAAACTCAATGTACAACTTCAGTAGACAACCTATATTATCAGAGATGGAATAAAAACCATTGTAACGAGGACTGTTGTAATAGAAAACAACACCATAACAGAAGTAATTTCTCTTGCTCAAAAGTGCAAGGAGAAATTTGAGCTGTCACAAGTAATGGAACATTGTGTGACAGAGGAATGTCTCTCAATATTCAATCCTATTGGAACTATGGTCAAAGTGCAAAAATCTAAGTTAGATGAAAAGTTGAACCTGGTTCCACTACACCCAGTCAGTAGCTACATTGCCCTGGTAGACATGGGATTCATTTGGAGGCTCGCCACTCCTTCTGCAGAAGATAGGGAAAAGCATGATGAGAACTGACTTTACATGGGCACATTATGCTCATAATGTATTTGCACTTGTCCTGGCTCAACACCCCAAAGCTACCAAGATTGTCTTTGTGAATGATCCATATGACTTGGAGATGAGCATCAAAGACAGTGAGCATGAACACAGGACAACATGCACTTCATACAAAGGAGGGAAGTGGAATATATATTGTATATCAAGGGAGAAGATGAGCTGCCTGCTTCAAATGAGTTCCACAACATATTCAAAAACCCAGGCAACAAAATACATATCCAGCAATTGTTGAAGGGTGAATTCAGGGTGTTTGCACATCAACATCTAGCCATCTGATTTCTATATTCTTTGAGAAGCAACTGTTGGGATCAGTCCTCCGAGGATGAACATATGAAAATTACGTACCTACCATAATTCTAGATCTTCTTGGATGAAGTCTCCACCACTCACTCACACTAATGGGACTATGCCAGAGGTGCTAGGACCCAATGGGATCCAAAAATCTTCAGGAGGGCTGATGTAGAGGTAGGCAGGTGCAGTGCCGCGCCACCAGCTTGCACCATATAGGCTACCTCAGCGTCAACCCTCCAACCGCCTCAGTACCTTTTTTACCTAGGAGGTGCAGCATAAACTAACCTAGTGAAACTAACCTGTGTTGGACATAAGATAGTCCGAATGATCCATATAAGAAGGGTCAACACAACAGAGTCTTCACGGCCCAGCCATCGAGGAAGTGAAGACGAAAAACAGATAAGTGAGCTCGGGGGATGTGGGCATGTGAATGAGTGGTGGAGACTTCGTCCAAGAAGATCAAGAATTATGGTAGGTACATCATTTTCATATCTTCCTGGACATAAAGTCTCCACCACTCATTCACACTAATGGGAGCGCACCAAGCTAAAATAATCCCCCGAGAAGGGGCGGCAGGAGACAGGAGCTCACTCAGGACAGGAGTCCATTAAGGACTGTCCTGCCAAAGGATGGATGCTGTCTGGCATGGACATCCAAAGCATAGTGCTTCACAAAAGTGTGCAAAGAGCTCCAAGTAGCTGCATTGCAGATGTCTGCAATGGGCACGTTCCGTATCTCTCCCAGAGATGCCGTGACTGCTCTGGTAGAATGGGCGAATACCCTGCCTTCCAGTTTAACCTGTGCCATGAGGAATAGCAATGGTGGAGACTTGCTACCAGCCATACCGAAATACACCTGATGGTAACAGGCTGACCCAGCTGGGCCATGCTGAATGAGACAAAGAGTAGCTTTGACTTGCGGATCTCTTTAGTTCTGTCGATGTAGAACCGCAAAACTCTTAACATCCAGAGAATGTAGGACACACTCTCCTTCATTTTGAAAGTTCGCAAAGTAAGTCGGAAGGACCAAGAGCTGGTTCAGATGGAATTCCAAGATTACTCTGGGGAGAAATTTAGGGTGAGTTCTGAGAACCACCTTGACCTAGTGAAATTCTGTATAAGGAGGGTCTGTGACCAGGGCATGTATTTCAGGCACTCTGCAGGCGGAGGTAATGGCTATGAGGAAGATGGCCTTCCAGGTCAGGAACTTCAACTCACAGGTTGCTAGAGGCTCAAAGGGTTTATGAGTGAGCATGTCTAGCACAAGGTTAATATCCCAAGTGGCTACCGGTCTCCTGACAGGTGGCCTAGTGTGGAGTATACCCTTAAGGAACCTCTTAACCAAAGGCAACTGAGCCATAGACATAGTGTGTATAGGCTCGTGATAAGCAGAGATAAATCTTCATGGCTGAGCCTTGTAGCCCTGTATTTGACAGGTCTAGTAGATATTCTAGGACTTTGTTTGGTGGGCAAGAGAGGGGGGATCCAAGGAGGAGTTTGCACACCAGATGGAGAATCGCTTCCACTTTACCATATAAGTTTTCCTAGTGGATGGCTTGCGCGCTGCTAGGAGAATGTCTGAGACTCTATGGGAAACATCATATCTACCCACCTCTATCTCCTCAGGAGCCATGCATGGGGATGAAGTGATCTCAGGTTGGGAAGGACCACTGGGCCCTGGGTCAGAAGGTCAGTTTGAAGTAGTAGTCGTCTCAGTGGAACTTCCGATATTCTGTTGATTAACAGAAACCAAATCTGACGAGGCCAGAATGGGGTGATGAGGATCATTCTTCCCTGCCATGCCTCCGGCTTGAGCAGCACCCTCTGATTTATGGGAAAAGGAAGAAATGCGTACAGAAAGCATCTTTTCCACTGCAGTCTGAATGCATCCTGACAGAAAACACCAGGTTCTGGATTTCTGGAGCAGAATGGAGGCAGTTTTGCATTGAGTGGGGATGCAAAAAGGTCCCAGTCTGGTGTGCACCACTCTCCAAAAGAGACTGTATGACGTTTACGTCAAGAGACCACACGTGTGGATCTGCCTCTCTTTTGCTGAGGCGATCCGCTAGATCATTCTGGGCCCCAGGCAGGTAGAATTCTTGGATCAGAGCTTCGTGATCCAGGCACCATTCCCACACTCTCATCGATTCCCTGCACAAGGGATAAGAGTGTGCTCCACCTTGCTTGTTGTAGTACATCACTGCTTTGTTGTCCATCTGAAGGAGAATTGTTTTGCGACAGAGGATGTCCTTCAGGGCTCGGACTGCGTACAGAACAGCTCTCATTTCCAGGACATTTATGTGGAGTGGAGACTCGTCCTGATTCCACACACCTTGGGTATGTAGATCCTGACAGTGAGCTCCCCAGCTGACTACAGATGCATCTGTGGTGATGGTGATCTGTGTCTCTAGTGGGGCAAAGGGAAAGCCTTGCGGTAGGCTGTCCTGTCGAGTCCACCAGGTGAGTGACCACTTTAGAGGTTCCATCATCTTGATGTGAAAGGACTGCGGGTGTGTGGTCGGAGGCTACGGAGTACTGAGCATCCACTGAGTGGTCCTCATATGTAGATGAGCCAAAGACACCATGAATACTAATAATGTCATGAGACCCAGCATCTGCTGCATCAAGAGAGCTCAGACTGAGTCACTCTCTTTGATGAAGCCAGCCATCTTGAGGATATTGTTTCTCTTGTACTCTGGGAGGAAAGCCCTTGCACTGGATGTGTCCAGGATGGTTCCTATGAAGAGGAGCTGTTGGGAGGGCTGCAGCTGCAATTTTTCCAGATTCAACAGAACTCCCATGGATGTGAAGAACCTGGCAGCTGTGGCCACTGCTTCATGTGTCCCTTGACTGGAGGAGCTTGCTAGGAGCCAGTCGTCCAGATACGGCAATACTTGAATTCCGAGTCTCCTGAGATGCGCAGCGAGTACTGCAAAGCACCTTGTAAAAATCTTGCGGCGCTGAGGACAGCCCAAAGTGTAGTACGTTGAATTGATAGTGCTGACCCAAGGCCACAAATCAAAGACACCTGTGGTGGCTTAGGTGCACGGGAACAAGTTGGTAGGCATCCTGCAAGTCCAGGGAGGCCAGCCAATCATTTAGATGAATCAGAGGTAGAAGCGTACCGAGTGATATCTTGAATTTTTCCTTGAAGAGAAACTTGTTTAACTTCCTTACATCTAGAATAGGGTGCATACTGCCTATCTTCTTTGGAACTAGGAAGTAATGGGAGTAGAAAATACAGGTTACTCACCTGTAACAGGAGTTCTAGGAATGGTATACGTTGTTCATCCACACTGTCTGGCAGGTATCCTTGCCGCTTTAAATCTTGCCGGAAGGTCTTCAAGCTGGCTCCTCCCACCCACCCGGGTGGTAAAACTCTCGGCTCCGCCCCATGACGCCAGATCTGGCCCGCTGGAAGCTCAGGTTGTGCGTCAAGCCGGGAGGTCGGGAAGTGTAGATGAACAATATATACCATTCCTAGAACTCCTGTTACAGGTGAGTAACCTGTATTTCTAGGGACATGGATATGTTGTTCATCCACACTGTCTGGCAGACTCCTAGCAGTTCTCCGGAGGAGGGAGGCAAGCCACACCCCGATACTTACTTGGGAAAGAGAGACTGAGAACCGAGGCCCCAAAACCAGCATCCCGGCGTGACTCAAGGTCGATGTGGTAATGGGTGATGAAGGTGTGTGCTGACTTCCAGGTAGCAGCCCTGCAGATTTCCTGGATAGGGACGTCCCTGGAAGCAGCCACCGATGCAGCAGTATGGCGGGTAGAATGAGCTCTTATCCCTCTGGGAGGCTCCATGCCTGCCAACTTATAGCAGAAATCTATGCAGGAGGTGACCCACCTGCCTATCGTCCGCTTGGCTGCAGGTCTGCCAGGTGCGGCTTCAGCATAGGTGACAAACAGCTGGCGAACCTCTCCCTGAATTTCAGCCATGCGCTCCTTATAGTAAGCGAGCGCCCTTCTAGGGTCCACAGTATGGAGCCTATATTCGGCCTCTGAGGTTTGATTGGGGTAGAACACCGGCAGAGTCAACACCTGGTTAAGGTGAAACTCCGACACCACCTTCGGAAGGAATTTCGGGTGGGGGCGCAGGACAACCTTGTCCCTGTGGAAGACCAGGTAAGGAGACTCTATGCAGAGCGCCTGGAGCTCTCCCATCCTTCTGGCTGATGTGATAGTCACCAAGAAGGCGGTCTTCCACGACAGGTGACAGAGTTCACACCTATGCATTGGTTTGAATGGCTTGCCCATGAGCTTTGCCAGTACCAGCAGTAGATCCCACGGAGGTGGAGGTTCTCGCACCGGAGGGGAAATGTGATCAAGGCCTTTGGAAAAGCACCAGACCACCTTCTCCTGTGCCACCGACTGCTTCCCGGCCCGCGCCCGGTAAGCAGAGATGGCTGCCAGGTGCACCTTAAGGGTCGTCGACCTAAGCCTTTGCTGAGAAAGGGACCAAAGGTAGTCCAATATGCTCACCAAGGAACAGGAGGAAGGGTCCAGGCCCTTGCCCTGACACCAAATGGAAAATCTTTTCCATTTGAAGGCGTAGCATTTTCTGGTCGACTCCTTACGGGACGCCTCAACCACGCTTGAGGACCCTCGTCGAAAGACCAAGGCCTGGAACTCTAGCAGCCAGGAACCAGGCCGCCAGGTGCAGGGATTGAAGAGTCCAGATGGAATACCTTCCCTGACTGACTGAGAGCAGGTCCGGGCGAGCTGGAAGCTGCCTCGAAGCCTGGAGCTGGAGGTTCAGGAGATCTGAGTACCAGTACTGGCGGGCCAGTCTGGGGCTATCAGAATCACCTGCACCTTGTCCCTCCTTGCTTTGAGCAGCACCTTGTGCATCAAGGGGAACGGGGGAAAGGTGTAGAAGAGGCCCAGGGTCCACGGCCTCGAGAAGGCATCCCCCTGCAGAGAGCCCAGCTGAGGGGAGCGGGCATGGAACAGCCTCAGCTTCGCATTCTCCCTGGAGGCAAACAGGTCCACCTTAGGTGTGCCCCAATGGGAGAATAGATCTTGTACTACCTCCGGCAGGAGAGACCACTCCTGGGACGTAGCTCCTATCTGGCTTAGGGCATCGGCCAGGGTGTTGGAGGCTCCTGCCACATGAATGGCTAGGAGATATGCCTCCAGGCTGCGCACAAGTGACCAGATGCGGAGAGCTTCCTTGCATAGAAGCATGGAGCGCGTCCCGCCCTGGCGGTTTAGATAGTAGCTGATCGTGGTATTGTCCATCTGGACCCAGACCACTTGACCCCGAAGAAACGGAGCAAAGGCGGTGAGAGCTAGGCGGACCGCTCGAGCTCCAGCAGGTTGATGTGGCATTGGGACTCCGGGCGGGACCAGAGGCCGTGCGCTCGGTGTTCCCCCAGATGGGCACCCCAACCCATCAGAGAGGCATCGGTAGATAGAGAGACCGTCGGCTCGGGGCGGACAAACGGGATGCCCTCCTGCAGATGAACTCGAATGGTCCACCACTGGAGAGCGTTCCACATCCCCTGGGTCGCCGTCACTAGCTGGTCCAATGGATCGCAGCGTTGGGACCACTGGCTGGCCAGCCCCCACTGAAGAGGAAGCATGTTCCAGCGGGCCCAATGGACCACGCTGGTACAGGCCGCCATGAGACCCAGGAGGCGCAGGAAGTCCCGGGCAGGGCGCAATTGCCCAACCAGAAATGACTGGGCAAAGGAGGAAAGAACCTCGGCCCTGTCCGCCGGGAGCCGTGCTCTGGCTTGAAGAGAGTAGAGCTCTGCCCCGATGAAAAGAATCACCTGCTTCGGCTCGAGTTCTGACTTGGCCTCGTTGATGAGGAGGCCGACCTGAGAGCAAACCTGGAGGGCCTGATCTCTGGACCGCTCCACCTCCTGTCTGGAGGGGGCTGCTATCAGCCAATCGTCCAGGTAAGGGTAAACCCGGACCCCTCGGCACCGCAGGAATGCTGTCACCACTGCCATGCATTTGGTGAAGACCCTGGGAGCTGGAGATAAGCCGAAGGGCATGGCTTGGAACTCGAAAAGGGATCCCTCCACTTGAAAGCGAAGGAACCTTTGATGGGACGGACAGATAGGGATGTGAAAGAACGCATCCTGTAGGTCCACGGAGCAGAACCACACGCCATGTTCCAAGGATGGTATTATCTGAGCCAGAGTGACCATCCTGAAGGTTCGAGACCTTAGGAACTTGTTTAGGTCGTGTAGGTCGAGAATGGGGCGCCAGCCCCCCGTCCGTTTCGGAACCAGGAAGTACCTGGACACGAACCCCGGGTTTGAGGGAGGGTCCGCCACCTCTCTTATCATCTCCTTCTCGAGGAGGAGAGCGATGTCGGCTCGGCGAGCTGACAGCAAGGCTTCAGACCCCGAGGCCCCCCAAGGTGCGACGGCTCTGAAGGGTGGGGCCTGCTCGAACTCCAGAGGCAGGCCCTTTCCTACCACCTCCAACACCCACCTGTCTGTGGTAATAGCAGACCAGGCAGAAAGGAAGTACCGGAGCCATCCCCCCACGGGGGGAACCTGGGGTGAGGTGACGAGGTTGGGGGCGACACCCCTCAACCCGTCACTGTGCAGGCTTGAAGGAGGGACCGGCCGAGGGACCACCTGGGCCTTTACCTCCCTGCTTCCTGGAGGAGGAAGCCGCAGGCTTGGGTTTGGGATGCCAAGCGTGAGCCTGTTGGCCCTGGTGTTGCTGGGCCGGACGAAAGGGCTTGGGTTGCAGTCTGCGGCCCTTGTCCCTCTGAGCGGATGAGACCGAGTCCAAGGTGGCATTGGACTTTTCGATCCTCTGGAGGTGGCCTTCCACTCCAGGGCCGAAGATGTCGGTCCCCAGGAAGGGGACACCCGCCAATTTGTGCTGGGTATCCGCTGTGAAGGTGGATAGCCTCAGCCATGCCCGACGGCGCATAGCCACTGCGGCCGCTACTGACCTGGCGCATGAATCACCGATGTCCAAAGCAGTTTGAAGTTGCTGCTTGGCCACTGCCCTGCCCTGGTCCCGCACCTGCTTAACCGTGGTCTGCAGGTCAGCCGGGAGATGAGGGACCACCTTGTCCAGGGAGCCCAACAGGGCGTGAGAAATATGTGCCATCAGTACGGCTGAGCTGGCCTGACAAAGGCCAAGGGAGGACGCAGCGTAGACTTTTCGCCCGGCATAGTCCAATTTCTTGGACTCCTTGTCGGGAGGTTTGTCCACGTCCCTAGCGTTTTCCGCACACCGGAAAACGCTGTCGGTAACTAACCCCTCGGCCGAGGGATGTTCCGAGATACCGGACAGGGAACCGGTAGGGACCGCATACTTCCTGGCCATCCTGGCCGAAGGCGCAGGGCAGGAAGCAGGGCGCTGCCAGAGCTCCAAGGCCAGGCCCACAATGGCCTCAGCCACAGGGAAGGCCTCCATAGGATCTCTGTCCAATATCTCCATGAGGGATACTTGGCCGCTTGGATATGGGTCGAGCTGCATCCCGTGGATTCCGAGATGAGTCTGAGCAAACCCAGGAAGGACGCGAGGGGCTGTCGCCCAGTGACTGACTCTCCACAGGACTCCAAGTCCACTCACTTGGAGAAAAAGGAGGAATCGTCGTGGACTCAGAAGAGTCTGCAAAGAGCTGCCTCGGGCCTGAGCCACCCTCCACCTGCCGAGGGCGATCGGGAGTGAGGGTGACCGACAGCCTATGGGGCAGACCCTGAGCCGACCGAGAGTTCTTGGTCGGAGCCCCAAACCGCGGCTGTGGAGGCGGAGGTTCCACCGGAATCGGTGGGGCAGCTGGTTTTGGCCGAACAACCGGCCTGATAACAGGCTCCTCGGGGTTAAATGGGGCGTTGTTTCGGCCGCTCTGGTGACAGCCACTTAATGGCCGGGGAAGGCGACGGCGTCGGCTTGTTCCCAGTCAGAAGGAGCTGTTGCTACATGAGGTCCTCGTATCGCCGACGAACTTGCGTGAAGCTTCCCTCATCCGAGGAGGAGGACGAGGACCAGCCGGGCGGCGCGCCGCTTTACCGCGTGCCGAGACCGAGACCGCCTATGACGGTGGGATCAGCTGGACCGCTGAAGAAGTCCGGAGACTCGAGACTGAGAACTCCTCGGCTTTTCCGGGACGGTGCGGGAGGACGGGTGGAACCTGCCTCCCTCAGCTCGGAGGAACACCCAAGGGCCGGAACCGGAGGCACTGGCAAGCCCACGGGATCCTCAACTCCCACCGGGAGAACTGGGGAGAGGGGATTTTCGGCTTCGCCGGTCAACAACCCATCCAATGGGTCGAGAAAGATCTCAACTGCATCAACGGGAGTCTCGGTCAACTGACCTGATGGGGACACCGTGAGACCAGTGGCCGAAGCCGAACGATCAACCGAAGTCGACGGCCGACAACTCGGGGAGAGGGACCTCTCCCGCTCCCAAGAGCGTCGACGAAGAGACTTACCCTTGTCTTTCTTCTTGGACCGAGAAGAAGGTCCAGCAGACGTTGGTCCCGATCCCCTAGTGGAGAGGGACAGACAAAGCTCCTTAAAGGAAGCTGTGTAAGAGGAACCCAAGGAGAGCGGGATAAATGCCGCGGTCGAGGAAGATGCAGCCCGTGCCGCCTCCTCTTCGAGGGCGATCATCTGCTCTAGCTGATCCGCCGAGTCCACCGCCGCGGAAACCGCCGACCGGGCCTCTTTAGACTTTACCGGAGGAAAACACTTCTCGGGGCGCCCCAATTGTAAATGGGCAGCACGGTCTTCGAGGACGTAGGCTGAGAAGGAAGAGCAGAGGTCGCAAGCCTGCGGGTCGTGCTCAAGGCCTAAACAGTACACACACGTGGAGTGCGGATCTGTCAGAGACATCTTCTGCCCGCAAGGGCACCGCCGAAAACCGGGAGTCGATTTGTCCATCGCAGCCGCGAGGGATAGAAGACCGAAGTCTATATGCAAAAAACCTTTAAATTCGGAAAACCGAAGAATTAGGAACCAGTCTTATACGAGAGCTGCTAAGGAGGGAACCTGAGCTTCCAAGCGGTAAGGAGATCTGGCGTCATGGGGCGGAGCCGAGAGTTTTACCACCCGGGTGGGTGGGAGGAGCCAGCTTGAAGACCTTCCGGCAAGATTTAAAGCGGCAAGGATACCTGCCAGACAGTGTGGATGAACAACATATCCATGTCCCTAGAACCTGTGTTTCATTGCTCCTGTGAAACTATGTCTACTGCCCTGTTTGTTCAGAAGACCTTGAATCTCGGAACAGAGGAGGTCTGACTGAGTGATCGACAGTCTGGGTTGTCGTTTGGGTGGATGATCCGGAGGAGTATGTGAAAATTTCAGAGAATAACCCTCGCGATTTATCCTGAGAACCCATTTGTTCGAAGTGTCGGACTTCCACTGACTGTAAAACTGAGTCAGACACCCCCCACTGCTGAAGAAGAGTCCCCCGTGGACACCTGAGGTGGAACCTGGGCTGGAATTTCAGAGGGTGACACTAGGCGCTTATGGGCCCTGTGCCTTCTGCTGAGTTTTCTTTTGTGGCTGGGGAGCCTGGTTCTTGCTGAAGCCCCTCTGCCTTTGACAGGACTGACAGTTATGAAGTTGCCGGCAGTTTCCACCCCATTGAGGGGCAGCAGGGGCCGGTCTGGCCATCTTGATAGCCATCCTAGTTTTCTGTGTGGCCTCCAGTGCTTGTTCCACCTGTGGGCCAAACAGATAAACCCCATCAAATGGTAAATTCATGACTCTTTGCTGGGCATCATTTACAAACCCCGAAGTCTATAACCACGAGTGGGGTTGGCGGTGCATATCCCAGCAGCTGCTGCTCTAGAAGCAGTGTCAAAGACATCCATAGTAGCCTTAAGTTGCTGATTACTGGACTCAATACTTCTAGTGATAGTCATGGCCCCGAGGTTTCCGCGATTCTGCAGATGCGGCCACCCGCGGAATTAACCACTGAATTTTTGGGCACCCGCAGAATTAGTGGCCACCCGCAGAATTCGTGTCCGCCCGCAGAATTCATGTCTGCCCATGGAACTTACAGTTGGCCACAGCCTATCTCCAAGCACCTGACCACGGAACTAGCTACGGAATTTGGAGCCACCCATGGAAATCACAGACTCCCATGGAATTCACAGCCAACCGCAGAATTTGCAGCGGCAGCCCACAGAAGATACAGCTGACCGAGCCCTAGGCTACCATTTCAAGAATGCAAAAATGGTTTTCCTCTCAGATCTGCAATTCTGTGCCATCCTGTGGGCAAATATTCTGCTCTCAGACCCGCGTCCCTTCTGCTCTCATACCTGTTCTGGCACCCCCGTCCACACTGCGAAAAAAACATGAACTGAGCCCATAGAACCAAGGGAGGTTCTTACATTTCGTTAACTGATGGCCTCTTGCAGCTGTTCGCTTGCCAGGATGGCACTCCTCTTTTTAAAACAGTTCATCCCGAGAGAGCAACAGCTCTATGGCAAACACTGAATTTACCAAATATGCCTCCAACATGGCATGGGCAGCTTATGCCAGGAAGGAGCAGAACGTGATTTCTTAAGTTTCTGCTGTCCCAGGTTCAAGAGACAGGGAGACTTTAGTTTAAAAAAATAAATAAATAAAATATTTTAACACCGAGGCTCTCCGGCAATGTGCTATCCAGTTTATATTTGGGATATTTTCTGGACTGGATTTTTTTGGCAGTTGCGGTTAAGAGAAGACTGAAAGGCAGACGGTCATGAAAAAATCAGTATTACTGAAGTAGCAATGAAACAAAGCTGCTCTCTACAGCAACCCCTGCTGTATACAAAAACAGCACAGATTTAGTGCACTGCGGAATTTTGCTCCACCCGAGGATTTCCTTTCCAGTCACAGAACTAGCTGACACCCACAGAACTCACTGTGAAAATCTTTTTGATGGCTCGCACACAGTAAGAGCTTTCCTGCACTGCATATCACTGCTTAAAATGATTTGGCCCAGGAGATCCATATGCCGGAGGTAATAATGAAAAAACGAAACCATTACTTTGTTAAACTTGTAGAGGATTTTTTGTTGAGGGGGTTCATTTGCATGCAGTTTTCCTGACTTGCAAAAAAAAACTCGGGGTCTTTTGTTTCTGCTGTTCTTTCCACCCCCTCAGCAAATACAATTTTTTTTTGCAATGCCACGCTACATAAATGCAGTGCGAGACAGAGGAATTACGGTTTAACCTGTGGTCGACAAAGTGCATTGCATACAATTTCGGGACCTGTCAAGTCTTCCCGAATTACTATATTAAAAATCTGCTAAGCAGAAGGCTACTTAAGAAAAAGAGAAGCAGTGTCATAGACTTCCCAGTACCCCCTTGCTTAGGTCATTCCCCACAACTGCCATCTTATTATTTGATTTTTTTTTTTTAATTGTGGCACACATTTAATGAATAAACTCCCTATCTGCATGACTTTCTTTTTGTTATAGCCGCAGACTCATTTCCCAAACCAAAGGCACCTTCTGTTTTAGTGTAGGTTTTGCTTTTCTCCTGTAGGGAAACCTGTACAGCAATTCTGTTTTTCATCTGTCAAATGTATTCACTTTTAAAAACAAGGTTTGACTATTTTTTATTATGGATGATGCAGAGTGACCATGGTTACCATATGCAAGGCACAGAGGCTTGATGGAACAGAACTGATTGTGTTGTGAATCTTTGCACTGCATTTAAAATAAAGTTGCACCTCTTTTTACTATGGATTACAGCAAAGACGATGGATGTAACTGAATTGATTTTTCCCCCCACTCATGTGATTACAGTTTAAATGCAGAAGACAGCAACTGAGTCAGTGAGTAGTCCCTGAAACATGCCAGACTGTGTACATTAAGTGAAATAATGACAGGACACAGGCTGCATTTAATCAATTTTTTATTACTTAGTCCAAAAACAAATCTAAAAACTGTCAACTGTACATAATTTTTCCCCACTAATCTCTAATACTCCCTCCTGATTACTTGCACCACCCTTTCATAGCCACATCTGCCTTATACATACTTCTTAGTCTTTTATTTTGACTTTCATCCCCTTTTTTTTTTGCAACATGTATTCCTGCACTGCTTCTGTACTGGTTTTGAAGGACTTTCCCATCCTTATGCCCCTTTGGGTCTACAGCCTGTTCCAGAGACTATTTGGTGCTTTATATGATTATTTGTTGTATTTTTGATGAGTTCTTTATTTTAAAATGCATGTGTTTCACACTGCATTTATCTCCACCCCTACTGCGTAAACAATAATAAAATAATTGTCTCTAAGTATTTGTTTATGGCATAATCTAGTTTGAAAATGCTATTGTGCTTAGATAGAAATCTATTTTATAAACTTGTCATGATCTCAACAAGTGTGAGAGCTATCTGTATCTGTGTAAATAGGTTCTGTTTACATCTAGCTTCTTTCAGTAGTGCCAACTTAATAGTCTTCATTAAAATAAAAAATTAAAAATGAATCTTTAAAAACTCTGAACTAAAATAAATGTGCCACAAACTGCCATACATCTTTCTCATGATGTGGTGATTAACACCCCCTTTAATATTTTATGTTCTCTTTAAAATAAAAACAAATTAATAATCTTTTCTAGGTGGCAACCAGGGCAGGGACAAAAGAAATCTGCACACTGTGTAACCAAAATGAGTTTTCTAACACTTGCTTTTCCTGACTTAATTTAGATTATATAGACAGTTTGAAGATTTGTTGCATCCCTGTCTTGGCTGGCACCCGGCCAGAGTAAATTGCACGGACGCATGGATTTTATATCCTCCAGGGCTAAGTCCTGCTCAGAACTGGGATTTAAATTTTAACTATAGCCTCTGTGGCTCTTCTGGACTCCAAGCCACTGCTCATCATGCTACAATAACCAAAAAACGATTCTAAATTAATCAACTGAACCCCTACTGTGATGTAAAACTAAATGTATGAAACATACAAAAATATTCGTCTGTGTGTGTGTGCGTGCATGCGTGCGTGTGAAATTCTAGCCAAAAAACATGCTCTTGCTGTGTGTAAAGCTTGTCTGGTGTTCTAAGAAATTCAGTATTAATATTATGTTTTATGTGGCATGCATGAAACATCATGAACCACATGAAGGTATGTGAAGGTGGTGTGCAGTGAATCTCACATCTTTAATTTCACAGTACAAATAAAACAAAGACGCACGTAGTTGTGAAAAGGATTTATTAGCAGATGAAAACATTTTCTTACCGAAAATTACATAACATGTACACCGACACATATTAAAGTAAAGCTGCAAGATTACATACCAGGCTTCACAGCCCGGTACCCTGGGGCAGCAATAGCCCTTCTGTGCCAAGATAAAACATTTTACTATACAGGGTTTTGGAAGGTTTCATGGCTGAGCTGCCAGCCAGTTGATTCTTCCTCATTTCCTAGTTCGTTTTCTGCCCTCATTCCATCGATGTTAGCCAGGGAGTAGCAGGATCGCAGCACACAGAGAGTTCTAACGATGCAGACATGACTGCATATTAGAAAATGAAGCCACTGCTCAACTAATAAGGTTCCTATTAGTCGAGGGTGGCTTTCACTTTTCCTAATATGCAGTCTAAAGTGTGCAAAATCGCTTGGAAAAGTAGCCCATATACTCAGGATGAAGCATCCCCACGCTTCCTGGCTAAACGCCACGATATGGAGGAGCTGGGGCTTAAGCGGCAGACTAGGAAGTGGAAGGATCGGCTGGCTGGCAGCTCAGCCAGAGTTACGATTCCTTCCAAAACCTTATACAGCATAGTAAAATTTTCACTCTTGGCACAGAAGTATTATCGCTGCCCCAGGGTACCGGGCTGTGAAGCCCAAAGTCTTAGTAAGGTGAACTTACACCTTTACTTTAACATATACATACACAAATAATTCTATCTATCTTATCTGCCTGTCTGTCAAACTGTCTGCCTATCTATCTACCTACCTACCTGTCAAATATCTTTCAAAACTATTACCAAGAATACTGATCTGAAACAGCTTGTTTCCAGATGCGTCCTGTGGGTGAGAGGTATGAAAGTAGTTCAAGAGAAAAAATATATATAATATGTATGTCACATTACACCCAAAAATAAAAACCTTTGACAGCATACAGTATTGTGACAAAAAATTCCATAACCATACAAATGTATGCAGAAGCTTGCTTTGTCTTCTTTAAAACCACTAGTCCTTTGGGCTCATGTCTTTATGTACTGAATGCTAATGGTGAATGTCACAATATAAACACAAAACTCTACAAAGAAAATGTCTAATATGAAGAAAAATAACAATGAAGTATAAAAATAAGGGAAATACTGCAACAGATTTGTGCTGCAGAATTGCCGCAGAAATACCCGTCCACCGCCGAAGTTCTGTGGCAAATGGGAACCCTGCCGCAGAACTTTGCTCCAAAGTGCCGCAGAAAAATCGGGACTATGGTGATAGTTTGGAGAAGCTCTGAAGAAATGTCCGACTCCAGAAGAGCCTCCACAGTGGCTTTTAGTGAATGCCAGAGGGTATACTCATATTGTAAGAAACAGCCCTGGTAGCTAGCAATACGCATGCCTAGGGTAGCGGCAGCGAAGACTCGCTTCCCCAATGTGTCGATCTTACGAGATTCCTTATTTACTGGATGAACCATAGACTCGAGGGCGTATGGCTTTGTCGTTTTCTGCTAAGACCACTATGGCGTCTGCAAAGACTTGAGAGGCCAGGATTGGTTGATCCTTAGGGGAAGCATACGTCCTGTCTATGGACTTGGCCATGGAAAGAATAAGCGTCAGATTGTCCCACACCATCTGTGAGAGAGTCTCAAAAGAGGGCTGTACCGGAGGCGTCAATTCCACAGGGATCTCCATGACATGCAGATACAGAAGGCGCAACAGCTTCCCCGGATCAACCTCCGAAGTCTGGAGAGAGAGGGTGGAATTCATATTCTTCAGTAGAGATTTAAAGGACAGGTCCTCTATCAAAGGCTCTGCTGAAGTAGAAGGCTTTCTTCCCACTCCAAGAGACTAATATTCATTGAAGTCATCTCCTAATCGCAGATCAAGATCAGGCTCAATATCTACTCCTACTAGCCCAAGATGGATAGTATATAAAGGAAAGAGAGGGAAAAAGAGCAGGAGGAGGTACTCCTCGAATCGGAGTCGAGAATCCCGGTACCCATGGCAGTCAAGACCGGAGTCGAGGGCGGCACCACAACCGGCACCCCCAACCCAAAACCTAGAGCACCCAAGGATGAAGGTCTGAAAACATGAGTAGAAGAAGGTAGTACCTGTGCTGGCCCCTGCACCGCAGTCATGTGAGGGGGAAGAGCACAAGAGTGAGGCGTCGACAGCACCGAGGCTGCTGCGTGACTAGGCTGACCCAACCGCCCGGCCCACGGGTTCAAAACCCCAGGGCCGATGGCCCCGGGTTGATCCCGCGAGGCTCGAAAATCAGGACAACCACTGAACCCACTGCCCATAAGAGCGGCCCCATGATGAAACTGCTCACTAGATACTTCAGGGGCGGAAGGACTATAGAGTCGAGGATGCTGGCCACCGGAAACAGAAACTGTTGGCAACCCTGACTGGGGTCAGCCTCCTGTTCCCCGCTACCAACGATCCTTGTGCAAACGTACCAGTGGGCAACCTCAGGCGGTACCCATTTCTTCTTCGACCGGTGGGACGAAGAAGAACTCAAGGCTGAGCGGTGCTGGGTTCCCGATGAAGACTGAGAATGGGCCTGCTTCTTTTTGTGCTTTCGGGAGGACTGCCCTTCCTCCTGAGCACTGGACTGCTCATAGTCAGACCCCTACTCCGCAGAGGGTGAAGGACCAGACCCAGCCCTGCTGAAAAAATAACTTTAATGCGAAGTCTCCCTACCGCCACCGGCCCCATTCATGGTCGACTCCATCAAAGGTGGGATGAAGACGACTTCTTCTGTACTTTGTTGAAAAAATAAACTTTTTTTTTTTATTAAATAACATGTAAATAAATATACTAAAAACTAAACAAATACTAAACGACTATGCTGCTGTCGAATAGACATGAAGATTTGACTCTCAGTGGTTGAGTGACGTCGTCACTGAAGCACACTCGAAGGTGGGAAAGAAGGAACTGAGGCAGTTGGAGAGTCGATGCTAAGGTAGCCTATATGATGTGTGCTGGTCTTGCGGCACCGCACCTGCACGGTCCTACCTCGGTGCCAGCCCTCCTGAAGATTTTTGGTTCCCGCTAGGTCCTAGTGCTTCTGGCGTAGTCCCATTAGTGCGATTGAGTGGTTGAGACTTTATGCCCAGGAAGATTAAAGAGTTCAGTGTCACTACATAGAAGCAGAGACAGTATTTCTGTATATATACTCGCAACTGAGGAAGAATGGAGTAAAGGATGTTGTTGTACTTGATGCAGTAGACACTGATGTAGTAGTTCTAGCTACATATGTATCATACCAGGTTGACAGTGTTCTCGGCTTGAAGAGGAAGAAGAACATATCTGATTGCAAGGCACTATGTTCAAAGGAAGTTGCTCAAGTCATTGTACCTCTTCATATACACACGGGAGCACATGCAGTCTCAGGGTTCTTTGGACATGGAAAGAAGTCAGTATTTTAAAGTGCACTGAAATCTGAAGCAGCACATAGGTTGTTGTCAGGTGCTGCAAGAGTCTCCCAGTAACACCAAATATTCCGCACAACATGGCGAAGTTCATTATCAGGTCTGTCTCTCAAGATAGTATCAGCAAGATGCTCGGATATTGAAGTGGGACAAAAGTAAGAGAAAGTCAACCCAGAGAATACCTCCTGACCGTGATTCCCATGATCTGAAGGTGAAACGAGTTAACTATCCATGGCTGGACTCTGACTGAAGGGAAATGCCAACCTCTCCAATACACAAAGGCACCTTTATCAAAGGGCCTCGGGGATATTGTAGTACAAGCGAATATCTCAATCACTGGAAAAGATGCAGAATTTGATTTAGAATCTGATACAAACGATTCTGATAAAGACTCTGAGAATGACATGGAAGAAGAAAGTGAGGAGGAGATTTTGGGCATGCTCAGATGAAGACAGCGCTTCATACATTAATTGGAGAATGTTATGACAGCAATAAGGCTTCGAACATTACAGATATTAGATAATTAATTGCACAATCCGACTAATGTTACCAAACTAGAACTTTTCAATTAAAAATGTTACTAACTGTGCAAAACCAGATTTTGTAAAACTAAAACTTGGCTATTTTTCTGACAGTGAAAAATAACATGGATTGTATAATTAAGTTTAGAAACACAAATTTCAAGTTTTGGGGGTGAGGGAACTTGGAATTAAGCAACCATTATTGTGAAAATTTGCGAACATGTTGTCATGGTGTCTTTGGCTTCAAGAAAGAACATTTTTATGGTAAGCAATGAATTAATTGATCCTCAAAACCCCCATTTAGACACCACATTCAAGTGTGAGGTCCTTTGTACTGAATGTTCCCCTTTAAGAGTGGAGATCAGAACAGTGTCTTGAATTATGGGATTGGCTCCATCCTGCTCCCCCTTCCCCATTCAGTGCCCTACAAGGAATCTGTGATCATCTTGTAACATACCTAACAAGTTCTGGTCAGATCCACCATGGCATACCTCTCAAGTGTCCCTGATTACGAGGGACATCCCTCATTTTGCCCCTTAAAATTGCTCTGTCCCTCATGGAAAAGGTGCTGTCCACACAGAGAATGTGCTGTAAATTCAGATTTTAAAGCAGAAACTCTTAATATTCTAAAATATTAAATCCAAATAAACTTTGTACAAGTAAACACTATGGTTTTCACAGTGTCCTGAGCTTATATCTCCATGTTTGAGGTTGTGTCCCTCATTCTGAGGGTCTGTGTCCCTCATTTTGAGTGTCCAGAAATGTCCACGTCCCTCATTTCAGTGACAAAAGGTTAGTGAAGCTGTGTGGGAACTGTTAAGGAGGTATGGAGAAACAACACAACGATTTGTAAGTAGTAAGATTCGTTTTAGTTTCTGTTCTAAGGAGGGCATACACATTATTAGGAAAATACATGGAGGTGTACATTTTAATGGAAGGAATAGGAAGCAATATAGATTTACAAAAAGAACCCCAGAGCAAATGCCACTGAGGTATGTGTTATCCCGGATGATACTGGCCGGACAGCCACATTTTAAAGAAAACACAGTTGCACATACCCCCAATAAAGCAAAGCATCATGGGAAACATATGCAAATCCCCATGATGGTACAGAAGGTGTCAGTACATGAAAAAGTAATGGCTGGCATATGTTCAACCTGGGATTATTTAGATTTTTTTTTTTTTTTTTTTAGAGAAACAGGGTTTTTGTCCATGAAGTGATGCAAGTTATAGTTAAGCAGTGTGTTGATGTCAGGAAGTCAGGTGTAATGATGGACTGTTAGCAGAGAAAATGTGATAGCAATTTTCAGAGGGGATTGCTTTTGATAAGGGCAAGGTAGTTATGCTTGTGATAATGGGAATATTAGGAAAGTATTAAGTCTATGCAGAAATGGAATACAAATATGCACAGTTTCATAAGTATTTGCTCCGAGTGCAGGCAAATGTGATATCCAGGTTTGTTTTAGAAATAGGTAAAAATAGCGATACATGCAATTGACAGAAAGATAATTATATAGACATTTAGATATAGAGAGCAAGAGAGAAAGAAAGAGAGAGACACACACACAGACAGAGAGACAGGCCGAATAGGAATGGCAGTGAAGTACTGAAGTGACGCCAACCCCACCTCCACCCCGCAGAGATGGACAGGCATTGGGGTGTGCCTTTGGGTCGCTGCCCATAACGCTCATGCCATTTCTCCTCACCCTACCCTGCAGACACAGACAAGTGTTGAGGTGTGCCTTGAGGTGTTCAAACTTTACACTCACTCCATTCCATAAGGAAATACACTGAAATGAGTATAGTATAAGAGAATGGAGTGAACTTTTGGGCGGAAGAGTCAAAGGCACACCTCGATACCCGTCACTGGCTGCAGGGTGGGGATGGGGTGGAATGGCGTGAGCATTACAGTTGACAATCCCCAAGTCACACCCCTGATGTGTGTCAGTTCCTTACAGGGTAGGCTGTTATGGTCAGAAACCCTAATGCCCTAGGCTTTTCTTGGTATTTTCACTCCAAGTTTTCAGCATGGGCTTTTTGTGACCCCACCTCATGAACAGTGACACTATTGGTTCATTATCCGAAAGGTGATTTTGTACAGCGACTGTGCCATTTGGCACCACAGGTGCAAAAACACATTTTGAACAGGATGTAAAAAAAATGACAGCTGTACTGTTTATGAAGAGGTGTAAAAAAAATGGTAATGTTGAAAATCTGCAGTGAAACTATAAAGAAAAATTGGTGAAGTCATGACACTGCTCCTGGTAATGTAAACTTTCTTCAAATTCCTATGCATCCCATTGTTTTCATCTCTATTCCTGTTACGTGACTTCTTAACCTAGCAACAGCATTTACTGCATTACATTATAAGGACAAGTAAATGTTTTTAATACATTTATGGACAGTTACATACACTTAATTTCCTTCATAGAATAATTTAAATTTAGTAACAGTGGTAGTACAAAGCAATTACTCAGACACTTGAAAACTATAACTACTTTATATACTGCACATTGACACCCCATAAGGACCTCCTTGAAATTAAGATGCAAATGTCACATTTATCAGTTTTCTAACGTAGAGGATAACGTATGGGCAGCTGTGTGTAACAACACTATGTTTGCCTTCGAGTGGTTCTCTTGGCAACTATGTTAAACCTCGAGAGCGAAGCTCAAGAGGTTTACTGGGTTGCCAAGGGAACCACGAGAAGGCAAACAGCGTTGTTGCACACCGCTGACCATATGTTGTCTTTTCACAGTGTATGGTCAGCGGAGAAACAAAAAAATGATGCCAGTGTTGGAAACAATAATCTACTACTGCCACCTCCACCTCTACCTCTACTTCCGGTGCAGCTTCCGACCACATGGTAGCGTTCCGACAGAGCTCCGCAACTCTCTCGCCAGCTACCTGATAAACTTTTTAAACATAGGCATGTTCGGCTGTTATGGGGGCTATGGCAACAACATCGCGTGGTGGTTCGAATCTGTTACACTATCGATGTGACGCATCGTCGATAGTATAACAAGAGCGTGACGTCACATCGATAGTGTAACAACGCTGTAAAAAGATGATTTTTGGACCATAACAGCATTCTGCCATACATTATAGGAATATTTTACTATCCTAAATACATTTCTTGCTTCAGTAACAGCTCAGCACATCTATTGCATGACCTTCTTATTGACATTTTACACCTGCTATGCAATGTACTGCTACTTACTACACCATCATGAACCATAAAACAGATGACTGCCATAAGTAGGGAGGCAGTATAGTACAGTGGTTTAAGGCTCTTAGTTGCAAATCTGGAGATCTGGGTTTGAATCCCACAGACCCCACTTGCATACTGGGTGACCCTGAATAAGTCACTTAACTTCCATGTGCTCCTAGGTTGCCCCTGTAAACAAGCTTTTAGCTTAGTGTGCCACTCCTCGTTAAACAATTGAAAGAAAAAAAAATAAAGTATTATTTTTCTTGCTTTATTTTGCTACTACAAGCATTGACTAATACATCCATCCTTAAATATACTTTTTATAGCTTATGTGTCTGTGACCTAGGCAAAACTACACTTAAAATCTTACACATACATAAATCTTCAGAACAGCATTTATTTCAGTAGTATTTCCTTCCTTTTCAGGTGCCCATGACACTATGTATATATATTTATATATTTTACCTTCAAAGCACTAAACCTATTTAAATGCACAAAACACAAGACTTTATTCTCTTCACACATTATTGCTAAATTTCAGGTCCCAGAATGGCCAAGAAACAATTGTTAAACTTCACTCTTGCATGCCACTGTCACGCCCACTTCTCACGCAAACAATCAATTAGACAAACCCTTTTGTTTCAGTGCTATGCACTCTTACATCAGAGACATAAATCTTACAGAACTGCTAGAAACAAATTTATCAAAACTGGATTTCTCAATTAAAACCTGTCATTTATGGTACCTACATAAATAACAGTTTACTGGCTACAAATGATGCTACAGACATGACAATAACAAAATCTCTGTTTTACATGGAAAACATCTATATAATGAACTTGTCATACATGATTTGTGACCTTCTGTCTGCATGTATCTGACAAAGGAAAATGCACCTGCTTGATCCTTTTTTTCCATTTTATTTTTATGCCCAACTTGCCCACACTGTAAGAGCCAAATATTGACATGCTTAGAGTTAAAAAAAAATAAATAAATAAATAAATAAAACTCATGATGTCTTTGTGTGTGTGTGTGTGGGGGGCATGCCTAAATGTAGTTTCAGGCACTCCTTAATTACTTCCCCAGGCAGCTCTGATAGTCAGTCATTCCAACATGACAGATCCACCTCATGCCCCTCCCACATGAACAAAAAAAAAAGGTGGAAGTGGATCTTTAGGAGCTTCTCAGGTGGAGGTGGGGGTGGATCTTACCCCCCCCCCCCAAAAAGAAACTAATGCTGCCTCCCACTACTCAGGTTCCAGTTTTTGTACCTCCCATTTAACAAAGAAAATAGTGCCCTGCAACCACTGACTAACATGCAAGTGTATTTATTTGAGGGCGGATAACATTCCTTGGAGGAGAGTAAGGCGGAGGAGACTATTTACACCTTCAGTTAGTTGCATGGACAGAAAACATGACATCAGCCCTTCTGTACATGCAAAACATCTGCAGGCTCTGCTCACTGCAGCCATAAAAAGGTACAGTGTCCAGTGTACTCAGCAGCACAATTTTAGAAAATCTCATAGCATGGTGACTGCACCAACTGAACTCACTGAGCACATATACGAGGCCCTGGACAGTAGACACATGTTGGAGCAATCTTTATAGACTTAACAAATGCCTTTGGTCTAGTAAATCACAATCACCTACTGGAAAAAACTACTTAACCTAGGTTTGTCTCAGGATACTGTAACTTGGTTGAAGGACTACCTGACTGAACAGCAGCAAAAAGTGAAAACTGATGGCCCCTATTCTGAGCTCAAGCTGGTCTCTGTTGCAGTGCCCCACGGCTCCACTCTGGGCCTTTTATTATTTAGCCTATTCACAAAGAGCCTGTAGGTGAATGCCAGAATACAAATATACTCCTTTATACAGATGATGTGGTTATTTACACAATAACGCAGAATAGTCTTTCACTACACTGCGGCAGGAGTTCAAGCATCAAGAGGGGTGGCTTACCACAAATAAACTGGTACTCAGTTGTTTAAAAAAAAAAAAGATGCTCTTTGGGAGTAGCAACAAAATCAAGACTGCCTCCCCATTCGATATCTTTGATGAAAATGAAGTGATACTAGAGCTAGTGAACACCTTCGAATACCTGGGCATTCACCTGGACTACACCCTGTCATTTGTACCTCAAATGGACTACCTGGTAAAGGAGATAAATCAAAAACTGTGGGTTCTGTATTGGAATCAACATTACCTCATGCAGGAGGCTAAGCATCTGACAGAAACCGGTTCCATACAGTCTCCCGTAAGCTATAACTGATAAATTACTCATCTGCATATGAAACTGTTTTGGACAGGGTAAAAACTGCACTTAATAAAAGCTGCAGACTTGTATTCAGTGCTAACAGAAAATCTCACAGCTGCCATCTGCACCACCTGGCTCCCACTGCAGCAAAAAATAATGTACCAGACCAGCTTGCTAGGCAAGAATGCCTTAACACCCCAATAAACTTATTTTTTTTACTTTATTTTTCTCTCTCTGGATAGGCATCTCTCAGAGGTGCCCACACGACAGTCACCGCTACTCCCTGCCTGAAGTCTCTCTCTTCCCCAAGACACCCCCACCAGAATCTTCCAGCCTCCCGGATCACCCCCCCGGTGAGGGCCCGCCTCACCTACCTGGTGGCCTTTCTGGTATTAGAGGGTCAGTCTGGTGGAGAGCCAGGGGGACCGGTAAAGCGATGGCCTGGCATGGGGATGTGGGAGATGTCCCTGGAGCCCTCATCACCTCCCCAGTCAGAGGGTTTTTCTCCTTGGATCCAGGAGCATGGACGTGCAATGATGTCCACCTGACGTTGGCTGTCACTCCTCCCCTCGACGTGGCACTGCAAGTTCCTGGTGTTGCTCCTGGTCTCTGCCAGGGGCTGCACAGAAGCGGCACAAGTCCCGATCCCTCCTCTGGGAAGAGAGAGCAGTCATATGGACGCTCAATTTCTTCCCTCCCCTACCAACCCCCGATGATCATAGTCCGTTCCCAAACCCAGGTCGCCGGAGTGGCATGAGGTTTGGCGTCCAGCGCCTCAACCTTCAGCGCCACCAGGCCAGCACCCCAATAAACTTCACCAAGTACTACCAGCTGGTTGATAATTAGTATAATATCAAAAGCATAGACAAGTGCAACCGGGTGAAGCCTTTCAATAAATCTTCACTGGGGCAATGCTCATTCCAATTCTGGACCTGTGGATATCTGAATGGATTACCCCTGAACCTTGTAAACTGGGTCACCTAGGGCAGTTTAAATCCAGCCTTAGAAAACGGCTGCAAAATACAGGTTACTCACCTGTAACAGGAATTCTAGGAGTGGTGTATGTTGTTCATCCACACTGTCTGGCAGGTACCTTGCCACTTTAAGATGGGCCGGAAGGTCTTCAAACTGGCTCCTCCACCCACTTGGGTGATGAAACTCTTGGCTCCGCCCCATGATGCCAGATCTAGCCCGCTGGAAGCCAGGTTATGTGCCAAAGCTGGGGAGGCCAGGTGGGTCCGTGTGGATGAACATATACCACTCCTAGAACTCCTGTCGCAGGTGAGTAACCTGTATTTCTAGGGGCGTGGATATGTTGTTCTATCCACACTGTCTGGCAGACTCCTAGCAGTTCTCTGGGAGGAGGAAGGCAAGGCACACACCACCTACTTAGGGAACAGGGACTGGAGAACTGAGGTTCCAAAACCAGAATCCCGGCATGACTCAAGGTCGATATGGTAATGGGAAATGAAGATGTGTGCGGACTTCCAGGTAAAAGCCCTACAGATTTCCTGGATAGGGATGTCCCTAGAAGCAGCTACCGACACAGCGGTATGACGGGGTGGAATGAGCCCTAAGCCCTACGGGAGGCTCCCTACCCCCAAACCTATAGCAGAGATCATTGCAGGAAGGGAGCCACCTGCTGATCGTCCACTTTGCTGCAGGTCTGCTAGGTGTGGCTTCAGCGTAGGTGACAAACAGCTGGCGAACCTCTCCCCGAACCTCCACCATACGCTCTTTGTAGTAAGCAAGCGCTCCTCTCAGGTCCAAAGTATGGACCTGTACTCTGCCTCCGAGGTGCGACTGGGGTAGAACAGTGGCAGAGTCAACACCTGGTTCAGGTGAAACTCCGACACCACCTTCGGGAGAAATTTTTGGTGGGGGAGCAGGACAACCTTGTCCCTGTGGAAGACCAAGTAGGGAGCTTCGATGGAAAGCGCCTGGAGTGTCCAAATCCTTCTGGCTGACATGACAGCCACCAAGAAGGCAGTTTTCCACGACAGGTGAGAGATGTCACACCTGTGCATCGGTTCGAATGGCTTGCCCATGAGCTTGACCAATACCAGCAATAAATCCCATGAAGGAGGTGGTGGTTCATGCAACGGAGGGGATATGTGATCTAGGCTCTTGAAAAAGCACCAGACCACCTTCTCCTGCACCACCGACTGCTTGCCAGCCTGCATCCGGTAGGCAGAGATGGCTGCCAGGTGCACCTTGAAGGTCGTCGACCAAAGCCCCTGCTGAGAAAGGGACCACAAGTAGTCCTGAATGCTAGCCAGTGGATAAGACGAGGGGTCCAACCCCTTGCCCTGACACCAAATGGAGAATCTCTTCCATCTGAAGGCATAGCATTTTCTGGTCGACTCCTTGCAGGATGCCTCAACGATGTTGAGGACCTTGTCGGAAAAACCCAAGGCCTGGAACTCTAGCCGCTCAGGAACCAGGCAGTCAGGTGCAGGGATTGAAGGTCCGGATGGAGTACCTTCCCTTCTTGATGAAGAGCAGGCTCGGGCGGGCTAGAAGCCACCTCAGGAGCCTGGAGCGGAGGCTGAGGAGATCTGGATATCAGAATTGGCAAGGCCAGTCTGGGGCTACCAGGATCACCGGCACCTTTTCCCTCCTGATCTTGAGGAGCACCTTGTGGATCAAGGGCAGAGGAGGGAAGGCGTAGAAGAGATCCAGGGTCCATGGCCTGGAGAAGGCATCCCGCTGCAGCGAACCTTGCTGAGGGGGGCCGGCATGGTACAGTCTCAGCTTGGCGTTCTCCCTGGAGGTGAACAGGTCCACCTGAGGTGTGCCCCAGTGGGAGAACAGGTCTTGTACTATCTCCAGCAGGAGACACCACTCGTGAGATGCATCGCCTATCTGGCTGAGGGCATCAGCCAGACTGTTCCAGGCTCCTGCCACATGAATGGCTAGGAGATCCACCTCCAGGCTGAGCACGAGACACCAAATGCGAAGAGCTTCCTTGCTCAGAGGCAAGGAGTGCGTCCCGCCCTGTCTATTGAGACAGTACATGGTCGTGGTGTTGTCCATCTGGACCTGGACCACTTGACCCCGAACAAATGGAGCGAAGGCGGTCAAGGCTAGCAGGACCACTTTGAGCTCCAACAGGCTGACGTGGCATCGGGACTTCTGAGGGAACCAGAATCCGTGGGCTCTGTGCTCTCCCAGATGGGCACCCCAACCCATCAGAGAGACGTCAGTCGCCAGGATGACCGTCGGCTTGGGGTGGATCAATGGGATTCCCTCCCACAGATGAGCTGGGACAAGCCACCACTGCAGACTGTCCCAAATCTCCTGGGTCACAGAGACTGGCTGGTCTAGAGAACCTGAGCGCTGAGACCACTGGCGGGCAAGTCCCCACTGCCGGGGGCGCATATGCCAGCGGGCCCAACAGACCACGCTGGTGCAAGCCGCCATGAGACCCAGAAGGCACAGGAAGTCCCAGGCAGGGCACAATTGCCCAACCAGAAATGACTGGGCAAGGAGGGAAGGACCTCAGCGATGTCCGCCGGGAGCCGGGTTCTAGTTCGGAGAGAGTCGAGCTCCGCCCCGATGAACTGAATCACCTGAGAGGGCACGACTTCTGACTTGCCTCACTGATGAGGAGGCCGAGTTGAGAGCAAGCCTGGAGGGCCAGACCTCTGGACCGCTCCACCTAGAAGCTGGAGGGACGTGCTATCAGCCAGTCGTCCAGGTAAGGGTAGACCTGGAACCCTCGGTGCTGCAGGAATGCTGCCATCACTGCGATGCATTTGGTGAAGACCCTGGGAGCTGAAGAGAGGCCGAAGGGCATGGCCCGGAACTCGTAGAGGGTTCCCTCTGCCTGAAAGTGGAGGAACAGCTGATGAGACGGACGGATTGGGAGGTGAAAGAATACATCCTGGAGATCCAGGGAGCAGAACCACATGCCCTGCTCCAGGCATGGTGTTATCTGAGCCAGGATTACCATCCGAAAGGTGCGTGGCCTTAGGAACTTGTTCAGGTCATGCAGATCGAGAATGGGGCGCCAGCCCCCATCCATTTTGGAACCAGGAAGTACCTGGAAACAAATCCTGGGAAAGGAAGAAGATCTGCAACCTTGCTGACTACTCCCTTGCGGAGGAGCTGGTCGATGTCATCTCGGAGAACCAACTGGGAGGCTGCTGACCCGGTAGCCCCCCGTGGGGTGCGGGCTCGAAAGGGAGGGACCTGCTGTCGAACTCCACAGGCAGGCCCCTGCCAACCACTTCCAGCACCCAGCAGTCCCTGGTGATAGCGGACCAGGCGGAAAGGAAGTGGCTGAGCTGGCCCCCCACGGGAGGACCCAGCGGATGTGAGACGAGGTTGGGGGTGGCACCCCAAAACCCATCACTGGGCAAGCTTGGAGGAAGAGGGTCTGGCCGAGGAGCCACCAGGGCCCTTCCCCCCGGGCTTCCTGACCGAGGAAGTGATGGGACTTGGGTCTAGGGTGCCAAGTTTGAGCCTGCTGGCCCTGCTGCTGGGCAGGTCTTGCTGCAGAAGCGAAGGGACGAAAGGGCTTACACTGCTGATGGTGGCCTTTGTCCTTCTGTGCAGATGTGACCGAATCTAGGGTGGCATTGGATTTTTCAATGCGCTGGAGGTAGCCCTCCACACTGGGCCCGAACAGGGCGGTGCCCAGAAAGGGAACATCAGTGAGTTTGTGCCGGGTGTCTATCGTGAAGGTTGAGATCCGCAACCAAGCCCTGTGGCGCATAGCAACTGCGGCCACTACTGAACGGGCACAAGAGTCTCCAATGTCCAGAGCCGTCTGGAGCTGCTGCTTTGCCACTGCCCTTCCCTGATCCCGGACCTGCTTGACCATGGTCTGGAGGTTGGCTGGGAGATGAGGGAGCACCTCATCCAGGGAGCCCAACAGGGTGAGAGAGAAGTGTGCCATCATAACAGCCAAGCTGGTCTGGCGAAGGCCCAAAGAGGCGGCAGTGTACATCTTTCTCCCCGAGTAGTCCAATTTCTTGGACTCCTTATCTGGGGATTTGTCCACATCCCACTTGTTGCCCGAGTGCCTGAAGACAGAATCTGCCACCAACCCCTCGGCCGAGGGGTGCTCCGAGAACCTGGAGAGAGAGCTAGTAGGGACCGTGTACTTGCGGGCCATCCTGGCCGATGGCGCTGGGCAGGAGTCTGGGTGCTGCCAGAGTTCTAACACCACACCCACAATGGCCTCAGCTACAGAGAAGGCCTTCATGGGGGAGTCCCTCTTGTCCAGAATCTCCATAAGGGGATATCTGACCAGTTTCTGCATGGATTCAAGTGGCATCCCGCCAGACTCTGAGATAAGCCAAAAGATACTGAGGAACGAGGTGGGGCTCTCCTCCACAGAAAGCCCCCCCCCCCCAGGATTCCAGGTCGACTGGACGGGAATGCAACAAGGAGTCTTCAGACTCCGAAGAGTCCGCGTACAGCTGGTGACCACCTGAGCCACTCCACTTGCCGAGGGCGATCAGGCGTGAGAGTGACTGACAACTGATGGGGCAAACCTTGAGCCGACTGAGAATCCTTGGTCAGCACCCCATTCTTTGGCTGAGAAGGCGGTGGTTCCGCCACAATGGGCAGGGCAGCTGATTTTGGCCGAGCCGTCGGCGCCGGGACTACGTCCTCGGCTGGGGAACCGTCAGGGGGAGTCGACTTTGGTCATTCGGGCGATAGCCACTTAATTGCCGGTGTGGAAGCCGGTGTCAGCTTGCTGCTGGTCAAAAGGAGCTGCTGCCACATTAGATCCTCATAGCACCGATGCAACTTGCGCCGGAGCCTCTCCTCAACCGAGGAGGATGAGGAAGAAGAGTGGTGGCGCCACTTTCTATGATGTCGGGACCGAGACCACCGATGTCAGCAGGATTTCCCAGGAATGGAGGAGGACCGAGACTGAGACCCCGACCGTCAGTGGTGCTGGCGGCGGGCCGAGGAAGAAGCGGGGGAAACCCGCTGCCCCTCTGGTTCAGGGTCCTGGGCCAGGGACTTTCCGGCTCAATAGTCTGAGGCAAGTCCTCGGAAGGCACTGGAAGCATCAGTGTCAGAGAGAGAGAGAGTTGTCGGCCTCCCTGGTCGACAACCTGTCAGTGGGCTCGAGAAAAATCTCAGCCACGTCAACAGGCGTCTCAGCCAGCTAGTCTGACGGGGCACCATGAAACCAGCGACCCGGGCCACAACATCAACCGAAGTCGAGAGACGACGGTCCGAAGAAACGAGATCTCTCCTGGTCCCAAGAGCGTCGACAGTGGGTCTTACCCTTTTTTGGATCCTTCTTCCGGGACCGAGGGGTTTCAGACGCAGAAGTACCCTCCCCTTTACTCAAGAGGGACTGGCACAGCTCCCGAAAGGAAGCCGTGTAAGAAGAGCCCAGTTGGAGTGGAATGAAGGCCAAAGCCAAAGAGGAGCTCGCTGTGGCCTGGGCCACCTCCTCCTCCTCAAGGGCCGTGAGCTGTTCAAGCTGTTCCAGTTGTTCTACAGAGCCCGCCACCATGGACACCACCCAACAGGCCTCCTTCAATTTGACTGGTGGGTACAGTTTCTCCGGTCGCCCCACCTGGAGTCGGACAGCATGGTCTTCGAGCACCAACAGAGAGAAGAACAGACATCTCGCAAGCCTGTGGATCATGGTTGTGCCTGAGGCAATAAACGCACGAGGCGTGGGGGTCGGTGCATGACATCTTCTGCCCGCAGAGGCACGGGCAGAACCCAGGGACGGTCTTGTTCTCCATCACAGCCATGAGGGAAGAGGGTGAAGACTGAACTCAAACAGGTTTCAAAGTAAGTTTAGGAAAAAAAAAAAAATCAAATGTTTTTAGAGCCACGGCCTGCAAAAGATGAGAGCTGAGGAGGGAACCTGATGCTTCCAAGTGGTAAGGAAGATATGGTGTCATGGGGCAGAGCCGAGAGTTTCATCACCCAGGTGGGTAGAAGGAGCCAGCTTAAAGTCTTTCTGGCCCATCTTAAAGCGGCAAGGTACCTGCCAGACAGTGTGGATAGAACAACATATCCACGTCCCTAGAAACTCTATTACACAAAACTGTGTGACATGTACAGTATAAATAGCAGACCCTCCCAACATTTGACAAATGAAAATAGGTACACCAGGGCGGGGGGTGGCACCCCCACTTTTGCCCTGAGTATTAAAGACTCTAATTATAATTACATTGTTTCCAGGTACATTTCTGTCTCTGTTTTACAATTGTATGCACTAAGTTTGTATAATAAAATGATTACTCTTTCCATTGCTCACACTGGGTCTGGCTCCTATCCCACTGACCCCAGTACTGGGGTCTCACCTGCCACACTCCTGGTCCCTTTCAGATCTCTGCCATATCCACAGCCAGTGTCCTTACAGTCAATAAAAATTGAGCTTTTTATTTATTTTATTTAGCCTGAGATGTGGGACAAGTAATTACTTCCTATACAGCTGCTCTGTAGTTTGTTAGTCAAGAGAGTGCAGCACTGCTGAGTGAGGCAGGGGATCGATGTTTCTCCAGTCTCTCCATGATCACAAACCGACCCAACCAGTGTCTTGGAGAAAAGGGCTTTCAGTTCATCAAGATTAATTAACTTAGTAGTGCTGAGGAATTTATTGAGCGAGCCATGTTTCACATCACAGCGCGATGACTGAGAAGATGTGGTCCTCCAGACAGAGACAGACACAAACACGCGACGTGCTACGGTAATAAAAATGTACCTCTTCCTCGGCTCAGTGACTCAGGTAAATGACTATCAGTACATTCGCACCAACTGTCAGGGGATGGGAAAGTTACATCCAGACTGCAGCAGCTCAGCTGTTCCGGGGGTCACAGGCGAGCCGGCTCGCATCAGCGGTGATTAGGTTACCATAGGGACAGATGCTTTCCCCTCGGACCATGTACTTGCACTCACTCACTGCAGCAGACAAGATTGGGGAACTAATATAAATTAGAGTATTTCTCAGGCAGCCGAATTTGGCGAAATTCGGTACACAATGAGAACTAGCCAGGATCCAGTACCACTATAAGAAATCCGGTATTGTACCAGTCAAAACAGTACAGTTGGAGGGCCTGCTCTGAATTGAAACAGTCCACTTTGCAGAGTTTTTAGTTTCCAAAATACTTTAAGGGAAGGGATTGTAAATTCTCCTCGGCCATCCTACCCCTTCCTACTGCAGGTCATGGCCAGTTCTGCCCCCGTGCTCCTCCGTTTAATGATGCAAGAGTTTATAGAGTGCAGGGGTGCACTGCATTGATCAGAATGGTAACAGAGTTTATTTTTGGTTAAGGGCTGATCTGGAGTTTATTAGTCCACACAAACCAGGATACCGATGAGCACGATAGAGGGGGGAAGAGAGATATTTGCCCAACAGAAAGTCTGCACATTAGTTAACTACATAGCATATAGGCCTCCACACCAGGGGGAGGACACAGACACATTATTGTTAGAAGATATATAAAACATGATAGCTAAAGGGGAGGTTCTGATAATAGGAGACTTCAACATGCCAGATACAGATTGGTCAATACCAGCAGGAACATCCGCCAGAACTAGACACATAGTAGATTCCCTGCAGGGAGAGGGCCTCAAACAACTGGTACAACAACCCACAAGAGACAGAGCTATCCTAGATCTAGTACTAATGGGGAAAGGATCACAGATCTCCAGGTAGAAAGTCATCTGGAGGCCAGTGACCATCACATGGTATGGTTCAGTTTGGCCACTACGACTAATTCATCCCATTCCAAGGCAAAAATATATGACTTCAGAGGAGATAACTTTGATAAGATGGCCAACAGAGTTAAGCTAGCCCTGGGAAGATGAAATACAGGTGAGGGGGGTACAGGCAAAGTGGGCAAGCATTAAAGATGTAATACCTGAAGCAACCCATTGTGTTAGGGAGAAAAGCAAGAGCAAAAGAAGGAGGAAACCACTTTGGTTCTCAGAAACAGTAGCAGAAAAGGTCAGAGCCAAAAGGTTGGCCTTCAGGAAATATAAGGGAATGCAGCGGGACGAAGATAGGGAGGCATACCAGCCTTCCCTAGGAGAAGCAGGGAAGGCAGTAAGGCAAACAAAGGCCCAAACCAAGGAAACACTAGCACAAACAGTAAAAGAAGGGGACAAGACTTTCCATAGATACATTAGTGAAAGAAGAAAGTCCAGAGGGGGTATTGCTAAGATCAGAGGAGATAAGGGGGAGTGTGTGGAGGAGGACCAAGGAAAAGCATCTATCCTAAATAGATACTTCTGCTCAGTATTTACTGAGAAGGTAGGGCAGAGCCCACAGCTCAGCACCATGGGGGAGGGAGGTATGCACAAGTCCCTTCACAAAAGAAAGGGTCCTACAAGAGCTCATTAAGCTTGGGGTGGACAAGGCAATGGGACCGGATGGCATACATACCAGGGTACTAAAGGAGCTAAGGGTGGAACTAGCAGAGCCATCATCAGAACTGTTTAGGAAGTCTCTGAGCACAGGAGAGGTCCCAGAAGACTGGAGAAGGGCTCATGTGATCCCGCTCCACAAGAGTGATAGCAGGGAGGAGGCAGGGAACTACAGACCAGTCAGTCTTACCTCAGTAGTGGGCAAGATTATAGAGGCACTCCTTAAGGAAAGGATAGTGCAACACCTGGAATCCATAGGAGCACAGGATCTAAGACAGCATGGGTTTAAACAAGAAGGTCCTGTCAAACTAATTTAATAGATTTCTTTGACTGAGTAACCAGAATGGTGGACCAAGGTGGTGCAGTTGATGTTGCCTACCTTGACTTCAGCAAAGCTTTCGATACTGTTCCACACAGAAGAATAATTAATAAGTTGGGTAGGCTCGGGGTGGGTCAGAGATTGGTCAACTGAGTGGCAAACTGGTTGGCAGGCAGAACACAAAGTCTGGTGGTTAACGGTATATAGTCAGAACAGATGCAAGTCACAAGTGGGGTACCTCAGGGATCAGTCCTGGGACCAGTCTTCCTCAATATCTTCATCAGTGACAATGTAGAGGGACTAGAGGGTAAGGTTTGTCTGTTTGCAGATGACACCAAGATCTGCAACAGAGTAGATGATCCAGATAGGGTGGGCAAAATGAGAAGAGATATGGATAAACTGGCAAAATGGTCAGAAGAGTCGAGGTACCTAAAACAAACAGTAGAAACACTCTGGATACAGAAGTTGATACCAGCCCATTTACAGAAGAAAGGGTTCTGAAAGAACTCTTACAACTGAAGGTGGACAAAGCAATGGGGCCTGATGGGATTCATCCCAGAATTCTAAAAGAACTAAGGGTAGAACTAGTGACCCCACTGACTACCCTCTTCAACAAATTATGGGAGGATGGGGTGGTACCCGAGGACTGGAGGAGGGCAGACGTGATTCCCCTTCACAAAAGTGGGAGCAAGGCAGAAGCAGGAAACTACAGACCTGTTAGTTTAACCTCAGTGGTAGGGAAAATGATGGAATCACTTCTGAAGGAAAGAATTGTTGAGTATCTAGAGGCTAGAGGGGCACAGGACCCAAGGCAACATGGATTCACAGCTGGAAGGTCATGCCAGACAAATCTGATAGATTTCTTTGACTGGGTGACCAAAGTAGTAGATCAGGGAGGGGCTGTGGACATGGCCTACCTAGACTTTAGCAAGGCATTTGACACAGTCCCACACAAAAGATTAATATACAAGTTAGCCAGCCTGGGAGTGGGTCCCAAGATGACAGCCTGAGTAAAGAATTGGCTGGAGAATAGGACACAGAGAGTAATAGTAAATGGAGTCCACTCTGAAGAAAGGGGGGTTACTAGTGGGGTACCGAAGGGTTCAGTATTAGGACCGGTCCTCTTCAATGTCTTTATAAGTGATATTGTAGAGGAACTGGAAGGAAAAGTATGTCTCTTTGCAGATGACACAAAGATCTGCAACAGAGTTGATGCACAAGGTGGGGTGGAAAGGATGAGAAGGGACTTGGCAAGGTTAGAGGAATGGTCAAATGTATGACAGCTTAGATTCAATGCTATGAAGTGCAAGGCAATGCACCTGGGAAACAAAAACCCAGGGGAAGAGTACACAATGGGGGGTGAGATACTAACAACAACAAAAATGTAAAGGGACCTGGGGGTAGTCATATCAGATGACCTAAAGGTGGGCAAGCAATATGAGAGGGCAGCAAGGAGGGCTGGGGGATACTGGGATGCATAGGGAGAGGCATCACCAGTAGAAAACAGGAAGTTATTATCCCTCTGTACAGACAGCTGGTCAGACCCCATCTGGAGTACTGCGTGCAGTTCTGGAGGCCCAATCTCCGCAAAGACATAGACAGGATGGAAGCTGTCCAGAGGAGGGCAACTAAAATGGTGCAGGGTCTGCACCGGAAGACATATGAAGAGAGACTTAAGGAGCTTAATATGTATAGCCTCGAGGAAAGGAGGGAGAGGGGGACATGATAGAAACTTTCAAGTACCTCAAGGGAATCAACAAAGTCCAAGAGGGTAGCATCTTTCAAAAAGAGGTGTGCAAGAACAAGAGGCACAATTTGAAGATAGAGGGCTCAGAGGTAATTTAAGGAAGTATTTTTTCACAGAGACGGTTGTGGATGCATGGAACGGCCTTCCGGAGGAGGTTGTGGAGTCAAAAACAGTGGTGGAATTCAAGCATGCATGGGACAGTCATAAGGCAATTCTAGGGGGTTGGGGTAGGAAGAAGTAGGCTGCTGGTTAACTAGGATCTGCAGCTTATCCATTAGGTAGGGAAATGGGCAGACTGGGTGGGCCAAGCGGTCCTTATCTGCCATCAAATTCTATGTTTCTATGTTTCTATGAGTGGCAAAGAACAGTTACATAAGAACTTACCGTAACAGTAGATCTTCGAGAGAGGCTCTTGCAGTAGGTTTTTATATATATAGGACCGACCCTCCAGGCATCAGGACCCTAAGAAAAAATTTCTGGCTAGCAGTTTCTGGTGGGGGACTGCCCCATCAGGTGACCGACGTCATGCGACGTCAGTATAAAGGGGCGGTCCCCCATGCCCACCTTCCAGTTCTTTCCCACCAAGGGCCCAAAACAGGTAAGACGAGAGAGAAGCGGATATTTCCCTTCAAGGAAAAGGACCTAAAAAAGCTAAGGGGGATAGAGAGCGGGAAGGCAATACCTACTGTAAGAGCCTCTCTCGAAGATCTACTGTTATGGTAAATTCTTACGTAACTGTACTATCTTATTTCGAGAGGGCTCTTGTAGTAGGCATTTACATATAGGAATGAATCTCAAGCAGTCTGGAACAAGAAAAAACACTCGGGAGGAGGAAAACTATCCATGGTATGGAGCCTCCAGCTGAATGGGTCTTATGAAAGAAGACCTTGAAGTACAGCCAACCCAAAGCCTGCTCTACGGCGAGAGGCAATATCCAAACTGTAGTGTTTCGAAAAGGTATGGACAGAGGTCCAAGCTGCAGCTGCGCAGATGTCTGCCGCTGACACATTCTTGAAACAAGCCACAGGGGCAGCTATTCCTCTAGTGGAGTGGCCTCTACTTGACCCGGCAAGGTCGTCTTGTACTTGTAACCGAAAGTGATACAATGAGCCAACCATTCAGACAGGCATTGCTTGGAAATGGCATTGCCTTCCCTTTTGTGGGCAAAAGAGACAAAAAGTTGATCAGATTTCCTGAGATTCTTAGTCCGAGTGGTGTAGTATCTCAGTAGCCTGTGAACATCCAAAGTATGCAAGAGGTACTCTCCTTGATTGGAGTGTTGCATAAAGAAAGCGGGTAGCTCACTGGATTGATTCAGCATAGATTCCACCACCACCTTAGGGAGAAACTTAGGGTTGGTGCGCAGAGCCACACGTTCCTTGTGAAAAATCAAATACGAGATTTTGCACATCAAAGCCTGAAGCTCGGAAATTCGTCGAGCTGAAGTAATGGCCAGGAGGAATAAAGTCTTCCAAGAGAGGAACTTTAAATCTGCTGAGGCTGCCAGCTCGAAAGGGGGCAGAGTAAGCTTCTCAAGAACAAAATTCAAGTCCCAAGGAAGAGCAGGAATGCGGATGGGGGGTCTCAAATGGAGGACCCCTCTGACGAATGTCTTAGAGACTTCCAACTGAGCAAAAGTCCCGTCTCCGAAGGGGACATGGTAGGCTGAAATCGCTGCCATGTGGACCTTTAAAGAGGAATGGCTGAGACCCAGATTGAAGAGATGACGCATGTAGTCCAGGACTCTGTTGGCTGGGCAAGAGAAAGGTTCGAAGTCCTTTGACGTGCCCCAAATAGAGAACCATTTCCACTTCATGGCGTAGGTGGACCTGGTGGAAGGCATTCTGGCCTCCACCAAAATGTCTGCCACGAGCGGAGAAACCCCTAAGTAGTCCTTAGCTATGTCTGCAGGAGCCACGCATGCAAATGAAGGGATTTGAGACCTGGATGAACAAGGGTCCCCTGATCCTGGGTCAATAATTGTTGTGACAGAGGAAGAGGAAGCGGAGGTTCCTCTGAAAACTGCAGAATAGAGAAGCAAACTTGCCTGGGCCAGAATGGAGCAATGTTGATCATTCATGCCCCCTCTGATCTGATCTTGTTCAGGACCCTCAGTATTAAGGGAGCAGGAGGGAAGGCATAAATGAATCTGTCCCTCCAATCAAGAGACAGAGCGTCCCACCAAAAAATGTCTTGCCCTGGAGCGAGTGAGCAGAAGGTGGGAAGTTTTGCGTTTTGAGGAGACATGAACAGGTCTACCTGAGGGGTTCCCCAAAGCAGGGAGATGTCGTCTACTACCTCTTGATCCATTTCACGTTCGTGGGCCATGGCTGAGAACTGACTGAGGTGGTCTGCCAGTGTGTTTTCTACTCTCAGAACCTGAATGACCATCAGGTGAAGGTTGTGCTGGGTGGCACAGCTCCACACTCTCATTGCTTCCCTGCATAGAGGGTAGGAACGTGTTCCTCCCTGCTAGTTGATATACAAGATCACACACATGTTGTCTGTCTGTATGAGTAGATGACCGGAAAGTATGGATGAGTGCAGGGCCTGGAGGGCATAAAGGACTGCTCTGAGTTCAAGCACATTTATGTGCAGATTTTGTTTGAACCGGGACCAGCTGCCCTGAGTCTTGTGAGACCCGAGGTGGGCTCCCCAGCTCTCTCCTGGGGCATCTGTTGTCAACGTCTGGGAGGGGGGTTCGATGTTGAAGTGAACTCTTCGGCAAAGGTTCTCTTATACCATCCTCCACTGCAAGTCCCTGATCATGGGATCGGAAACTGGTACCTCCTGGTCTAGGTCGTCCAATGATTGGTCCCACTGAGTACGAAGCGTCCACTGAGAAATCATTATATGGAGCTGTTGGAATGGCAGCTGATATTAGCCCGAGGAGGCGAAGGACTGACCTGGCTCTGACCCTTCTGCGACTGGACAGAAGACAGGCCTGAGTCTGAAGGGTGTCCTCCCTGTCTGGAGGCAAAAAGGCTTTGCCGATGGTCATGTCCAGGATCGCCCCTACAAACTGGAGTCGTTGGCAAGGGACCAAGTAGGACTTTGCCTGGTTGATTGTGATACCCAGGTTGGTGAAAACCTGCAGGGTAAGGGAAAGGCAGTGCAGAAGTTCCTCCCTGGACGGGACCGCCAGGAGCCAATCGTCCAGGTACGGGAATACCTGCACTCCCTGGGTACACAGGTGGGCCGCCACCACAGACAGGCATTTGGTAAATACTCAGGGGCCGAGGAAAGACCAAATGGGAAGGCCTTGAACTGTCAGTGGTCCCCCTAAAACAAAATCGAAGGAATCTGTAGTGGGAAGCGCATATAGGGATATGCAGATAAGTATCCTGCATATCCAAAGTGCACAGCCACAGTCCCTGCTGAAGAAGAGGCAGAAGACCCTGCAGGGAGAGCATTCTGAAGCGTTTGTACTCCACAAACATGTTCAGGGAACTGAGGTCTAAAATAGGCCTCACGTCTCCAGTTTTCTTTGGAACTAGAAAGAAATGGGAATAGTAACCCGTCCCCCTAAGGTGGTTGGGGACTGATTCTATCACCGTCTTCGAGAGAAGGGAGTTGATTTCTTCTAGGACCAGAGGAAGGTGTTCTGGGGAGTAACACAACATGGGGGTGGTCTTTGGGGCGGTTTCTGTAGAAACTCTATTGAGTGTCTGACTGCAATCAGCTGGAGCAACCAAGCATCCGACGTTATCCTCTCCCAACCCAGTAGATGGAAGGAGAACCTCCCTCCTACTGGTTCCTCTGGTGCCTCCAGAGGCAGCGGGAGAGGCAAGGAGTCAGAAGGTCTGGGGCAGTGCAGCAGCCGAGGCTCCCGCTGCTTTTTTGGGAGGGGGAGTCTTGGTCGCTGGAGGGGCCCGACGCTTGCTGGCCCGTTTGCCCTGTGGTTTTTGTTGGTTACGTCGACAAAAAGGGCGCCGCTGCCCCTGAGGTGGTCTGTACAAAGAGTCCATGGACTTAAGTGCAGTTCCCTTCTCTTGCAGGTCAGTAACGATGTCCTTGACATCACTGCTGAACAGCACCACACCCCTGAAGGACACATCCTGAATAGTGAATTGCACTTCAGGGACCAATCCTGACATGCAGAGCCAGGCATGACACTGAAGACCCATTGCGAAAGCCGAGCACCGTCCAGCTGCGTCTACTGCGTCGTAAGTGGGATGAAGCATGTGCCGACTGGCTGAACGAGCAGAATGGACAAGATCTGCCACTTCCTGTTTTGTCTGAGACTCAGGAAGGGAGTCTAAACATTGATTCCACCTGACCAAAGATGGTCTTCTAGTAATCCCCCATATGAGCTACATAATTCAGGGCCCTAAAACCCAGGGTAGCAGACGCAGAGACCTTCTTCCCATATTGGTCCAGAAGCCTAGACTCCTTTGTCAGGCGGAGATGAGCTGAGATGTTTGGGATTAGCGGATCGGCCGTGAGCGGCACTAATCATGACCGAGTCCGCCTTGGGGTGTAGATTCAAGGAATCTACTCCCTCAGGAGCCTGGTAGTGCCAATCTGCCTTTATAGTAAGGGGGGGCTAACGCGGATGGTTGTTTCCAAATAGTGGAAGCAAGGTCCACATGAGACTCTATCCAGGATGGAATCAATGTAGCAGCGGTCTCGGGCAGATCTAAGTGGGCAGCAAGCTTTTTATGCTGTGGATCTGGCTCCAGAGATTGCCACTGATGACTTTCCTGGATCTTTCTCAGTAGCTCCAGAAAAGAAGGACCCTCCGGAGGAGACATCAGAGGGGTCCTTGGCCTAGCTTGGTCTGGAGGACAAGGCTCGTCATCCGGCTCAGAGCATCCCCTGAGTTCGAGTCAGAGGTCTCCGACGAAGAAGAGGAAGACTCCTCCTTATGCGGGGGAGGGACGGTCCCTTCGGGAAGCTCTCTGGGACACACATCCTCCTCACCCCTGGCGCCCGAGGGTTCACCTCCAGTGTCGGGTAAGGGGGAGTCTCCCATCTCTGGTGTAGGGAGTCCTGCGCAGGGTCTGGCGCCAGTAGATGGCTCAATACCTCTCTGGTGAGTTGAGCCTTGGCCTCAGCCCACCAAGCAGCTAAAGTCTCCTTCAAGTCCGCCGGCAGCTGGGGTGTGGGCGGAGGAGGAGGGGGATATGGATACTGAGGGTATCCGCATATTGAGTATCCATAACTCGATGGCGGGAAGCTTGGTGTTGGGTACTGAGGTGCCGGGTACTGCAGCGTCTGGTACTGTGCCATCAGATACTGTGGCGCAGAGTAAGACTGCACCGGGTTTTGTGGTGTCAGATACTCGCGTGCCAGGGGCTCTGACGGAGCAGAGGGACCTGGTAAAGGCCCAGCTGGCAGGCCAGTAAAGGTGGCCTTGCGGGCATCGGGCCCAGCGTGGGAGCGCTGTCTGGTAGGGTGACGTTGGCTAGCGTTGGGTAAGCTGGCGACTGAGCATCCGGCATCAGGGTGTCTGGCCCAGTAGGAGGGGGCCCTGACGGCAGCGTGTCCAGGTCCTACGTGATTATCAGGGATGGAGGGAGTGTTGAAATCCCCGGGGTTCAGTAGAGGAGATGCAGGGACCTCAGAGGGCAACACTAAGCATTGCAGGGAGCCTGGAGCATTGGACTGGTCGAAGGGGTCCGATGCAGGCTCCTTGGCTTGGCGGTCGTTGGTAGGGCCGATGTCCGGCTTATCAGTCTGATCTGGGCGGGTGTCAGAGGAACCAGCGTCCGACTTATCGGATCCCTTGCTCAAAGAAGGTCACACTGGGGATGCGGCCTTGTCGGTCGAAAGAGCAAGCAGCTTACCAGTCTCTTCCGTGCGGACGTCGGTGGCACCGGCATCCAACTTAGTAGATCCGCTCGAACCTGAGGGCCATGTGGCAGCAACCTTCCCAGGAGCGGAGGCCTCCTTTACCCCAGAGGTACCCAAGGGGCCCGAGCGCAATACCGGCAGGAGGGGCGACACCTTCTTGGATACCACCAAGACGGTCTTTGTGAAGCGGTCCCCTGGAGGTGACATTACCTTCTGAACCGCAACTCCAGCCGGAGTTACGGAGGCCATGGAGGTCGAATCCCGGTCCAGGTGCTTCTTCTTTTTGTGGCCTTCGGGGGAAGTGGATGCCTGCCTCAACTTTTTTAACTCCTTCTCCACGGATGCCATTTTTTTCCTTAAAATATGGGCCTCCAGGGACTCCTGCCTCCGTTTTCGAGTAGCTGAATTAAATTTCTGGCACTGCTGGCAGTTCTCTACAGGATGATCTGGGCCTAGGCAGAAGAGGCACAGGGAGTGGCCGTCCTTATGTGGCAGTTGGGAACCGCACGAGTCGCACTTATTTTCATGCGATTCGGAAGGTGTCAGGGATGACATACACAGTGTATTAATAGAGAAAATACCAAAAAAAGCGTCAAAAAGTTCAAAAACTGAACCGACGGATGACTGACGGGCATTGAACTCTGCCGCGAGGAACTTTCACAAGTCGATGGCGGGACAGAACTGGAAGGCAGGCATGGGGGATCGCATCTTTATACTGACGTTGCATGACGTCGGTCACCTGACATGGGGATGGTCCCTCACCAGAGATTGCTAGCTAGAAATTTTTCCGTGGGGTCCTGATGCCTGGCGGGTCAGTCCTATATATGTAAATACCCACTGCAAGAGCCCTCTTGAAGTAAGATCTGGGGTTTAACGCAAAGAAGAGCAAGATCATGCACATAGGGAAGAGAAACTCTGAAGCCACCTATAGGTTGGGAGGAGAATTGCTGGCAACCACAAGGAAAGAAAGAGAGACTTGGGCATCATCATCACAGATGACCTGAAATCATCCAAGCAGACCACTAAAGCAGTAGGTAAGGCTAGGGGGATGTTGGGGTGTATTAGTAGGATTATCGCATATCATAAGAGGAAGGTAATAATCCCTCTTTACAAGACACTGGTTAGGCCCCATCAGGAGTACTGCATGCCGCATCTGCATGAGGACATTAACAAAATGGAGGCAGTCCAGAGCAGGGCAACCAAAAATAGTGCAGGGGCTGCATCAGAAAACATATGAGGACAGATTAACGGAGCTCAATATGTATACCCTAGACCAAAGCAGGGAGAGAGGTGATATGATTGAAATATTCAAACATTTTAAGGGCATTAACAAGGTGAAAGAGTCTAACATGTTTCAAACAGTGGGACAAGAGGACACAGCATGGGATTAGAGGGAGGCCAATTAAGACGTAATGTGAGAAAGTTCTTTTTCACAGAAAGAGTGGTGGATGCATGGAACGGCCTACCTCAGGAAGTGGTGGCTATGAATACAGTGTAGGGCTTCAAACAGGCATGGGATAGGCATAAGGGAGTAGTACAGATGAATATGAATAGATAGGCCATTGACATAGTAAAGGCCTATGGCACATTCGTAAGGTATTTATTATTAGAATTTTGGTAACCGGGTAAGTCCACTGAGACCATGCAGTCCCTTTTTCAGTGACGACCCGGGTGTCAACGGTGAACACAGTACAATAGATAAATGCAATAATAATATACAGGATACAGAGAGATTTAACAATGTTGCAAAAATTATTACAGTGGAACAAGGCAGAAAAAATGGGCAGACTGGATGGGCGCTGTGATCCTTATCTGCTGTCAACTTCTATGTTTCTAAACATAGTAACTTTATTATTTTAAAAACATTTCATCATTTTTTTTTTTTATGTAAAAATATATTTCTTGTTAAAACATCAGTATACCCATTTTTTGCTCTTTGTTCAGTCCTGGACAGAGAACAGGGTTTTGAAGCTTTTAAAAAGTTCACACTTGTTTGCCATGCCTACCACGAACAAACTGAACAGCTTGGTGACACGCTGTGCCGATTACATCAAAAGCGCATGCTATCACTATTCTAATATATCCACAGTATGAATCCAGTCTGTACAATTAAGTATTAATCTCAATCAAAGAGACTTTTTTAAAGATTGCTAGTGACAGTCATATTCGTTGACGTGGGTCATAAATTAAAAAAACTTGTAATAAAAGTAATTTTAAAAATATCTGAAGGAAATAAAACTACACTAATGATAGCCGGCCTGGTGGCGCTGAGAGTTGAGGCGCTGGACACCACCTTGCTCCACACCAGCTACCCGAGTTTGGGAGCGAGCTTGCAGGCGCCAGGGTTGGCTGGGGGAGATAGGCTGGAGCATCCGATGACAGCTCGCCTTCTCGGGGGGGAGGGGGAGTGTGGAAGGGCACTACAGTTCGGCAAGCGGAGGCTGGGGGTGCGACAGCAAGCTGGAGCCACTGGGGCATGATTGGTCACAGGCGTAGGTCTGGGATCTAGCAGCTCCAGGGGCAGCTCCATTGTGGAAGGAGGGGAGGGATGTTGCAGATGCCGGCATGTGCATCTTGATGTATGGGCATGCAACATCCCACAGAAAGGGGAAAAAAACATCTACAGTCAGGAAGATGGCGCACTGAGCCGGGTCCCGTTGTGCCAGCGCCAACCTGCAGTCCCGGACCTGACAAGGACCACAAGATTGAGAGGTTGGCTTCTACCCACAGCCCACGCCGAGAGGGGTTCCGAAGAAGCAGGATGGAGGGACCAGGAGTTGTCAGGTAAGGCACTAGGCAGGGACAGACTTAATTGCCGTCTCCTGATGATGCGGCTCTGAGGGAAGTAGGAGGGGAAAATTAGAAATTTAAAAAAAAAAAAAAAAAACTACACTAATGATGAATCCATGGATGTGATATAGAGGATAATGTATGGTCCTCTATCCGTAACAAGTTTGTAAACTCTTCAAGAGGTTGCCATGGCGACGTTTGGAACCTAGAGAGTGTAGCTCGAGAGGTTCAGTTGCCGTGGCAACCTCGAGAAGAGTTTTCAAACTTGTTACAGATAGAGGACCATACATTATCTTTTATAGTGTATGGTCACCCATCTGTTGCAGTTCAAATAAAAAATCATAATCAGTCAGCTGCTGTCACAGAAACGATCAGTCAGTTCAGTTGTTGAGAGAAATATTTACTCACATTTGATGTCCACATCGGAAGTCAACATCAATAGTGGCACATTGCAAAAAAAAAAAAGACATACAGGAATGTTACACTTTTTTAACTTCGCCGGTTTAACTATCAGTCTATTGGTATGGATGATCTACGTGGATGTGTTGGCCTGACCTCCGGAACTGAAAACGTAACCTCGATTAACTGTATGCTGTTTAGTGTGCAGCTCGCGCTGATAGCGTTTCTTTCAAGATTCTAATCTGTTATGCTGCAGTAGCTAAGTACCTGGTGCAGCATAACAGCAAGCTACTGCAGCATAACAACATTTTAGCTGGTATGGATTTCCAGTCATAACAACGTTCTACCATACATTATAAACACATTATGCTAAAAAAACTGTAAACTGACATTTTTTGCCAACTAATAAATACTGCTGCTTTACGGTCAGAAGAACAGTACAGTTACATAAGAACTTGCTGTAACAATAGATCTTTGAGAGGATCTCTTGCTGCAGACCATACCTATGGAACTATAGCTGCCAGGCCCACATGGAAACTTCTACCTAGTAGTCTACCAGGGAGCCGCCCACTTTGACATTACTGGACAATGTCACCCTATCCTATAAGAGTGGGAGGCCCCACGCCCTCCTCAGTTCTCCCACCAGAGACCATAAGACATCTAGCACTACTGGGAAATGCAGAAGAAGCCAACTGTTTCTGCCAATTTAGAGATAAAGCAGCAGAAGGTTCTCCCCTAAGGAGAAAGAGAGACACACAGAAACCAACAGGCCTAGGGGGATGGAGGGTCGGATGGCATGGCCTGCTGCTAGAGATCCTCTCAAAGATCTACTGTTAAAGTAAGTTCTTACGTAACTGTACTATCTTACTTCAAAGGTATCTCTTGCAGCAGGCCACACCTATGGAACGAGTCCCAGGCAGTTCTGATACCTGCAGAACCAGTCTGAGAGGTTGGAAACCAAGAGCCTGGGAAGTAGGCCTTGCAACACAGCTAGGCCCAAACTGGCCCCATGCCTAGAGGCAATGTCTAGACTACAGTGCTTGGAAAGGTGAGTGCAGTACTCCAAGGTGCCGCAGTACAGATCTATGCAGCTGAAACATTCCTGGAAGATGCAAACAGAAGTGGCCATGCCTCTGGTGGAATGACCACGAACCACACCAGGAAGATCCTTACCATACTTCCTGTTGCTAAATGTAATATGGCTGGCCAACCACATGGACAAACACCGTTTTGAAATGGGAATGCCCCCTTTTCCAGGGCCGAAAGAAACAAACAGCTGCGAGGACTTTCTGCAGTACTTCATACAGCATGTATAGAAATGCAGAATTCTATGCACATCTAAAGTATGGAGCAATGCTTCCCCTGGATAAGTATGCTCCAAGAAGAAAACAGACAGGTGGAAGGTTTGATTTATGGAAAACTCAAGAGACCACTTTAGGAAGGAACTTAGGAAATGTCCACAAAGACACCCAGTCTTTGTGGAAAACCAAATAAGGAGGCTCACATGAGAGCTTGAAGCTTTGAAATCATTCGAGCAGAAGTAATGGCAACTAAAAATAACATTTTCCATGACAGAAAGTCTAGTTTGCAACTCATGGCCGGCTTAAAAGGAGCCAAGTAAGTTTCCCTAACACAGTATTCAAGTCCCAAAGCGGGACCGGATTGTGCATAGGAGGCTTCAAGAGAAGAATGCCTCGCAGACAAGGACGGGACACCTCCAATTGTGCCACCGTACAACCTTGAACAGGCACATGGAAGGCTGAAATCGCAGACAGCTGTGCTTTAATAGAGGAGTACTTCATACCAGAGTCTGAGGGGGAAAGCAAGTACTCCAGAACCTGATTCACTGGAAAAGCGAAGGGGTCCAGTTGACATAAGGCAGCCCACAGAGCGAAATGTTTCCATGTCAAGGAGAAAGTGGCCTTGGTGGAGGTTTCCCTAGTCATCACCAGGACGTCAGCCACCTCGGGGGAACCCCAAATCTAGCCATGGCCATGCCCTCAGGAGCCAGGCATAAAGATGCAGGGATCTGAGGTCCAGATAGACCCCAGTGCCCCATTCATGGGACAGCAAGCCAATGCACAGAGGCAGAAGCACTGAGGTGATAAGGATCATCAGAGCCTCTTCCATCTGGACCTTAATTAGAACCCTCTGAAGCAGGGGGAATGGAGAGAAGGCATAAAGAACCTCCCTTTCCAAGAAAGGGATAACACGCCTCACCAGAGAACCCCAGACCCAGGAGCCACCGAGCAATAAGGCTGCAGTTCTGCGTTAAGTGGGTTTGCTAAAAAGTCCAACTCTGGACAACCCCATTTGTCAAACAAGGTCATCTACCACTGAGGTCTGCAGTTCCTACTCATGCGCCCTGGACTGCAACTGGCTTAGTTAGTCCACCAGGATGTTTTGGACACCTGGAACATGGATGGCAGATAGTTCTAGACCATGTTGTAGAGCCAAGTACCAGACCCACACTGCTACCCAACTGTGAGGGTATGAGTGAGTGGCCCTCTGTTTGCTGATGTAGTGAACACTAATATCATCCATCTGCATGAGCAGAAGGCCCAGGTATAGCAGTCTGGAATGCCTACAGGGCACACAGGACAGACCGCATCTCCAGGATAATGATGTGGAGAGTGGGCTCCACCATGGACCACATCCCCTGAGTTTGGTGGAGCCCTAGATGAGCTCCCCAACCCAGAAGCATCTGAGGTGAGAACTTGCTGAGAGGAAAGAATGAGGAAAGGAACCCCCCTCAATAGATTGCTGGGTTTCATCAACCAGAAAAAAAACCTTTTGACTGCAGAGGAGACTAGAACTTGCTGATCCAGGTAGTCTGTACACTGATCCCCCTGGACCCTCAGTCTCCAGTGGGGAGCCCTCATATGCATTCTGACCAGAGGCACTGTGAGTATGGTGACAGCCATCAGACCCGACAGCAGGAGGGCATTTCTGGCCGATACAGATCTACAGTTGAACAGCAGGCGGGCGTGGGCCATGAGACAGTCGGCCCTGTCCTGGGGCAGAAAGGCCACACCCTGAGCTGTATCCAGGACTGCCCCAATGTACTGGAGGTGCTGACAGGAGTGCAAGACTGATTTTGACTGATGGACAGTGATAACCAGGTCCTGCAACCAGTTAATGGCACATGCCAGAGTCTGCAAAAGGTGGTCCTGGACTGTGCTTTGAGGAGCCAGTCATCCATATAGGGGAAAACAGAGTCCCACCTTCCTGAGAGCCGCTGCTATCCTCCAACAGGCAAGAAATATCTGCAGTGCCTGGGACAGGCTTAGAAGGAGAGTCCAGAACTGGAAGAGGGCTCCCTGGTATGGGAACCTAGGGTGATGCTGGTGGGAGGTACGTACCGAGTCAAGCAAGAATAACACCTGTCTGGTGAAGGGGCAATATCCCAGCTCCCTGCAGGAGATGGGGCAGCAAAACCAGAAGGGCCCCCCGTGGAACTCTCAGTTCTGCAAGGGCAAGCAGCATGCCACTGAAGCCCAAGGAGGGCTGGGAACCTCCAGGGAGAAGGGGTCCGGAGAGAGACATGGGAGATGAACCCTCAGTCCTAATGATCCCAGGCACGATTTCTAGAACCCAGAAGGCAGTAGTAGGCAATGATTCCCTTAGTCGTGGCTGAAGTAACCTCTCTGTCCTGAAACAGGAAGGGCTGTTCCCTTACCGCCTCCTCGTAGGGAAAGGATTCGGGTAGTCTGCGGTGCCCTGGAGGGCCAGAGGCCAGCATGCTGCTAAGAGCACAAGAAAGGGAACCGTCTGGGAACTCCTTGGCTGGATAAAGATTAGGTAAAGGGTTTTAGAACACCCTGCACAATCGCCCGAAGGGTACAAAGATAGTGGCAGCAACGGAGGGGTTGGCAGGCGATGCCAAACATAGCAAGCCAATCAAGGCAAGCAGGCCCCAAATCCCAGCTGTGCCATTGGGAGAAGCACAGACGACTGTACCAAGCTGCTTTTTTTTTTTTTGTTTGAAATAACAGGCTGATGGCGTCCCCAGTGGAGGGGACCCTAAGCAAGCCCTATGGCTGGGAAGCCCCTGGCCTGACCTACCCCTTGGAAGGGCTCAGAGCAGGGGCTGCAACCTAACCCCAGATGATAACACCTGGAAAGGGGAGCACAGCCTAGAAAGGACTGCTCAAGAGAGGCTAAAACCTGTACCCCCCCCCCAAAGGTCCCACGGACCTGACCCCTTGGCCGGTGTAAAAGACCAGAGAGGAGCAACAGAACACCCATCCTGGAGGGCCACACTAAGGGAGCCCATTAAGGAGGGGCATGGGGGGTGGTTGGCAGGAACCAGAATGGAGCCACACCCCTAGAGAACACTGCAGAGGGGGAACCTGAAGGGTGGGCCCCCAGCCACAGTAGCGAAAATCCCAGGTCGGAAGGTACCCCCTCCAACCACCCAGAGGACCAAACAGGGGATGGCAATGGCTGGAGGGTCTTAAAGAGCAGCCATCTGCGAGGGGTGCCAGAGGGGAGTACATGTGTGAGCCCCCGACTGTCCCAGCCTGGGAGCAGAGATTCCACAATGAAACTAAGGGGGAGCAGAGGACTCCAATAGGCTGCAGCATACACCTGGGTGCCAGACGTCAACAAGGAGGGGTCTCCAGAGTTAAGGGACACGGCCTGAAACTACTGGGACCACTGCCCAAACTGACCAAGAGCTGTGACAGGGAAATCTGGGCCCCCTGAGGCACAGGAGCGGATACCTAAGTTGGCAGGGAGCAGGAATGCCCTATGTAACAGGCTGACACCGGTCCAGAGAAGGACCAGCGGTGCGCCTCACCAGATGCCCTTAGCGAAAAGGGGCTGAGCAGATGGTGGAACTGCAGCAGGGGGTGGAGACAGGGCCCAATTCCAAAAAGAAACTGCGGAGTCTGCACTGGTGTACCAAGACAGATGGCAGGAGAGGAGTGGTGTTGTGGCTATCTGACGCCAGCAAAGATCAGTCAGTCTAAAGCATGAAAAGGACGCCATCAGAAGACCCCTCCTGAGAAGAAATGGAGGTGTGGCAGTATGGCGTGGGGCACACCGGCCAAGAGAGAGAACCGGAGGCTGAAACTGCTAGTGCCATACCTAGCGAGAGGTTAAAGTGTTGGTTGGCAGAAGGACGGAATCAAGGTTAGTCAGCGCTGGGAAGGACCTGCCAGCCTGAAGTATAGAAGGCCCAACGGGGCAGCTGCTGAAAGAGGACCAAGGGGTCCAAACTGCCAGAGCCATACCTTGTGTGAGATAAAAGGTGTTGGATGGAAGAAAACAGTGCGGCCCTTAGGGGTCCTGACACTGTCATGGCTGGCACCCAGAAGGAAGGCAGCAGCTGGGAAAGCACCGTGGGGGGGGGTCCATCCCCCGGAGAAGAAGAAAATTCAGGGCCATCCTTGGACTCCGCGACTGGGGAATACTGCGGAGCGGAGATGTCCCTGGGGAGCTCTTCTGCAAACACTCCCCCCCCCCTTCCCTGGAAGGGAGATCTGCTGTTGATTCATTCTTGGAAAGCTTCACTTAGATCCAAGAGTTTCTGAAGGGATTCCCAGGAAGGAGGGGCAGGCCTAACCTCTGTGAGGCCTGCTCAGGAATCAACGTGTGTTCCCCGAAAACAGAAAAGAAGCAGAGGAGGCACAACTTGTTTTAGGTTGTAGAAAAGAAAAAAGAGAAAGAAAAAAAAAATTGAAAATAAAGGAGAAAACAGTTGACTGACTCTTGCAGCATCTCCATGGAGTCCGACGTGTGATGATTAACAGCAGGAAAAGAACTGAGGAGGGCATGGGGGCTGCCCACTCTTATAGGATAGGGCCACACTGGCATGTGATGTCGCAGTGGGAGGCCCCCTGGCAGACTGCTAGCTAGAAAAGTTTCTGTGCGGTAAGATCTTGGGGTCCATCATCCAACCCTCCCCTCGCTTCGTAAGCAGGTATGAATAAGGATGCAGAACTAAACTATTCAATGCAAGAACAATTACATTATGTTCATTATGTGATAGATAATGCTTTCCCTTTTGCTACTAAGCCTTACAGCAATCTGTTGTTTTCCTGGAAAAGTGTTAGTGATCTTAAAACTGCTTGTGGAGCACCAATGAGAGTTTTTTTTTCCGTCACCCAGTTTTGCACCACTGTATGTAATTTTGTATGTGAAGGTATGCACTGTCCCAAACTATCAGGAGTAAATCAAATACTTATGCTGTTTCAGTACCTTTATTAGCATTGTCAACCGCAGCCTTCATCAGGTTCAGAATAGCTGAATCTTCTGTAAGTTTAGCATAGTATAAGCAGTTACGACCAAGGGAATCCACTAAAGTGGCATCAGCTCCATTCTGTAACAACACCTCTACTGCGTCTTTACAGCCAAATTCACAGCCAAGCATCAGAGCAGTTCTGAAATTAATAAAAGATAACATTGTGCCAGAAATACTAATAACAATTCAATAGTATTAGTCATGCCCCAAGTGAAAAAAAAGGCACTTTTGACTTTCACCAAAAAAAAAAAAAAAAAAAACAGGAATCTGAAAATGCATCTTTTGCATTATTTTCCATTAACAGTTGCAGGTCAGCAACAATACTGTGAAAATGAATGCATTACTTGTGCGTTTTGTCTCTTGCATTAACATCTGCTCCTTGTTCTATCAGAAGTTGACAAATGGACGGTCGACACATCTGGGTGGCCAGCACCAAAGGGGTCTTTTCTTCCTGAAACACAAGAGGAAAACAAATGCTGATGTCCCATAATAAAAACAAAAACAGGACGAGAGCTTTGTAATGTACTTGCTGTGAGGCACTTGACTTACACGATCTTTTGCGTTAACAGAGGCTCGATGATTGCATAGCAGTTTTACACAGGAAGGGCAGCCAGCCATTGCTGTAGAAACACAAAAGGTACCATGAGGGAACACATACAAGCTTAATATAAATTATTACCCACTGAATTGTTGGGTTTTTAACTTTGGTTCAGAACTATACAAGTTCAAAACTACCATGGTACCATAAGTTTGTACTGTTTTTCACTCACACTAACTTACACTGTTATTTTGCTTTTGCCTATACAATATATTCTCCCTTCCCGTGGGTCACACCAGGAAACCAGCCTTGCAAACTATGTCACAGTCACCAGTTTCTAAATAAAATAAACAAATTAACTTGCCCAAAATTATATTCACTTTCATTTACTAATTATTCCAGGAACAATGTCCCTGAACCGAGGATTCATTTACACTGAAGCCCTGGTGCACAACACAAGTGATTTCTCATTTCTGTCATCCATTTCCACTCCTTTTCATCTCTACAGTATAAGATCTACAACTCAAGGGGGTACATTCAGGGGTAACATCAGCAAATACTTCTTTACCGAGAGGGTGGTGGACACCTGGAATGGGCTGCCTAAAGAAGTGGTGGGAGAGAATACAGTGAGGGGTTCAAGAGGGCTTGGGACAGACATACGGGACTGTTGAAAGGAGGGGGTGGGAAACCAGTGCAAGCCTAGAGGATCCTAGGCAAATGGGCTGGCTAGGTGGGCCTGGCAATCCTTTTCTGTCGTCACTTTCCTATGTTCTTGAAGCATGTTGCAATATTCTATTGTTTTTTATTTGGCACATGCTTACTTCTCAAAGCTGAATCTCTGTGGTTCTGGAGCTGTTGTGAACCATTCATAACAGACTCCAAACAGGAGGAACTTCGTCTTTTTATCTATGACAAAATTTATCCACGACAAAACTTCCCTGCAATTTTTGCCCAAACCAGATTGGCAAATTTAATTTTCTAGTATGAATCCACCTCTCCCATGTGAAACTGCCAGACAGGACCCCCTTTTTCATTCTTTCTGTTGTTTTGCTTTAGCTTGCCCACCTCATACTTGCTACTGCTCTCTTTACTCAGCTATTTCTCTCCCCTCTCTTGAAGCTAGGTGCCTTTCCTACTCTTTTTTTATCCAAATTCTGGTTCAGCATCCTTCCCCTCATATCTCAGTTCCCTCCACCCCTCCTCCTACTTCCTCCTACCGTCTCCATAACACTACTTCCCATTCTCTTTCTCCCTTCTAAAAAATCTACTGTTGGTCAATCTGCTTCCTCTTACCACTTTCCTAAACCTTGGTCCTCTCTTCCCCTTTCCGTTCATTCTGCCTCTTCTCCTTCCTACCTAAAGTCTCTTCTTTGTGACTTTGTAATCCTTCCTGCAGTTGTCTATGATCCTTTTATTTTACTTCCTTATTACTTGTTAACTGGTAGTCTTACTCTCCTTCTCTAGTTTTGCCCTGCTCATGCTGTTTCACTACTTTTTCCCTTCTTTACATACTGTATAGGTGACTGTTATACTTTCTAATTGCATTCATTACTAACTTGCCTCTGATATTTATGATTCTGCTTGTATTTCTAGATCACTGTATTTGATGTCTTGTATTTTTAGTAATTATATCATTTACCTATCTCCTTCTCCCCTCTCCCCAAGAACACATCTGGAAACAAGCTGTTGCAAGCTCAGTATGTATTTCCTGGTTACATCTTTAAATAAATAAGACAAATAAAGTTCTGTCACTGATATCTCATAATATTCAAAACATGCGGCAGGTTAGAGCTACAAATCCCCAAAAATTCCCATATAGTTCTTCCCAATGATGCAGCTATGTATGATTCACAGACATTCACAAGAGGACCATCCATAATGTGGTGGACTCCCCATCAGAGATTTGTGACACTGAAGACAGGACTACAACTTTAGTTTCAGATTTCATGTTTGTGACTGAATGCCAAAATATAAATGTTGGCATTAAGACCAAAAATTTGGTATACCATATCAGGCTAGTTCTACTGTGCTTTTATACACATTGTAAAAACACTGAAATTTAAAACAGAAGTCAGAAAATTATAATTACATTCTTACTGTAATTCTTGATCTTCTAGGAATATCTTCACCACTGATTACCACTAGTGGGTTTGAGCCAGAGGTGCCTGAACCCAGTAGGAGCCAGAACTTTTCAAAGGGCTGACGCCGAGGTAAGCATTATGCACACGCAGCTCTGTGAGTGAGCGCATGCAACCACCTGTTTACATTGGCACCAGCACCCAACCTCCTCAGTAACTTTTTTTTTTTTTTACCAAGGAAGTACAGCATAACCTAACAAGTACCTATGCACTTAACTAAGGGCATGATAAAGCCTTGGCGGCCTGAGGACTACTAGTCCAGTAACACTGTGTCTTAGCAGTCCACACATAAAGGGGTAAAAACCAACACAGACATATTGGAGTGAGTCCGGGTACTGGTGGGGGGGGGGGGCATAGGAATCAATGGTGAAGATATTCTTAGAAGATTAAGAATTATGGCAAGAATGTAATTTCCATCAACTTCCAGGAATCAACCTTCACACCCTGACTCCCCACTAGTGGGTCAGAGTACCAAGCTCAGAAAAAGTTCCCAAGACTAGGGAGGTTAGAGCCGAGGGCTCACTCAGGATAGTAACCCATGCAGGATTGTCCTGCCAAGGTGGCGTGCTACCTGTCATGGACACCCAGGACAAGGTGCTAATAAAAGTGTGCACTGTGCTCAAAGTTGCAGCTCTTCAAATTTCTCCAGCAGGCACAGAGCATAAGACAGCCAGGAATGTGGCAACTGCTCTGGTGCAGAGGGCATGAACCTTGCCCTCAAGCTGAACCTTAGCCGTGGTACAACAGTGGCAAAGGCAATTCACAATCCATAAAGAATGCAGTTGATTGTATCAGGCTATCCCATCTGATCAGATCAGTGGAGAAAACAGCTGTTAAGTGAAGTCCTTAGTTCTATCAGAAAATCCTAAGGACCCTCATCATCCAGATAGTGGAGAGGCCTCTCTCCCTCATTCAGGAAGTTGGCAAAGTAGGTAGGCAGGACTAAAGTCTTGTTAAGGTTGTGCTCCAACACCTCTTTTAGTATCTTTATGGAAAACAGTAGACAGAGGATCTGTGATCAAAGCATGGATTTCAGACACTCTGAAATCAGAGGTGATGACCACCAGAATGTTGCTATCCAAGTTAAAAAAGTCACACATCACAAGGGCTCAAAAAGCTTGTCAGTGAACAGATCAGTACAAGGCTGATAACCCAGGCAGCAAATGTCTTCCTGGTGGTAGGCCTTGTGTATAAAAAGCCCTTGAGGAGCCTCTTGAATAGAGACAGTTGTGCCACGTAGAGAGTACCAATGGGTTCACTCATGCTGAATAGCATAAAGATGGACCTTTACTGTGGAATACTGTAGACCAGCAGTGGAAAGGTCCAGTAGGTACTCTGGAACCTTGTCAGGTGGCATTAAAAGGGTTCATGGAGGTTGTGACAGGGCGGACTAGGACCCTGTCCCAGTTGTTATGGAAAGAGTTTGAATGCAGGGATCTGTTCTATTCTCTCCTTTCCTGTCTCTTCTCTGTCTGGTTGCACAACCAAATTTTCCTGTGAGACCTAGGATTTGATCACCCAGACAGTCTCGCCATTCTTTGCCTCTCGCTATCTCTCAGTCTTCCCTTGCTTTTCTGTCTTTTCCTCCCTTGCATATCTGCTGATATAAAAATATATTCAAATAATTATATGGAAATGTAACTGATGTTGGGATCCCTTTTTTTTATATTTTTTTAGAAATTATATAGTATTACTGCTGAAATGTATATAATTACAGTTTGAGAGGATTGCAGAAAGCTATTAGAAACTCAGTGGGTTGCCTGAGTGCAATTTTTAAGCCTTTTGCAGAAGAGCTGTGTAAAAGGGGCCTCAGTTTCGGTATACTGTGTTCCTGCCAGCACCTGCCTGAAATATACTAGAACACTTTAGAAACAGGATGCTTGTTAAGAAGGGGGGTTGGAAGGATTTACAAGAGAGCTGAGCTGCAATTGATTGAAAAAAAAAGGACCACACAGAGACTGAAGAAAAACTCTGATGGATCTTCTCTATTTTACTTTGCCTTTGTAAACAGTTATTCTGAACAATTTAATTTTTTGTTATTTTCTGGGTATTTATAATAAAATTCTTGTTGCAAATTTTATGACTGCTCCTGGTTCTTCCTATGCTTCCTGACCTGTGCCTCGATGACAGATGGTGTCAGCCTAAGTGGGATTTTCACCATGCATACTCTAAGCCAGGAGTTTTATGAATTGGTACTGGGCCTAATACCAGGGAAGCATACAGAAAGGTATGGATTCTGCAGCAGCAAGTCCAGCAGTGGTTACCAGGAGAATGGCAGCCAAACCAGCAGAGACAGAAGTCCAAGCTGAAATTGTACAGCCAGTACAAGTTATGGAAAAAAAACAGGCAGTGACAGAACCTTAAAGCCTGATGGGCTTTTTCAAATGGTGGGCTATACAACAAAAAGAGATGGAGAAAGAGAGGAGAGAAGAGATGCAGCAGATGAGAGAAGAGATGCAGCGACAGGAGCAGAGATGGATGGATGCCTTGCAAGCTATCAAGGGCAGAGGATCTGGCACAGATCCAGATGAGCAACAAAACACAAGCAACTTAAAAGCCATTAAATTTACAAAGTTGTGTCCTTCGAATGATATCGAGGCATACCTGACAACTTTTGAAAGAGTTGCCACAGCCTGCCAATGGCCAAAGCAGCAATGGACAATCAGACTGGTACCCTACCCGACAAGGAAAGCCCAACTTGCCTACAGCAATATGGACACTGCAGAGTCAGAAAACTGAAATCCTGAAAAGGTATGTCAACTCAGGAAGAAACCTACAGGCAAAGATTTCAATCTCTGAAGTACAACTCAGTTGACAATCCTCAAGAAGCCTTTACCCGACTCAGAGAACTCCTGATAAAATGACTCCAACCAGAGAGCAAAACAGTCCCACTGATCGACACATTTGCAATGGAGCAATTCATCAACATCCTGCCTACAGATGTGCAGCTGTGGGTAAAGGAACACCGACCAGAAAGTGGGGAAAAGGCAGTTTCTTTAACTAAGAACTACCAAATGGCCAGACAGATGCCACAGCAGCGAGGCAACAGCCAAGCACAGGTAAGATACTATTATTCCCATTTTAACTCCAAGCCTGATAAGAACTCTGGTGGGGGTAACAAATCTGTGCCCAAAGACGTTATTTGCTATAACTGTAAAAAGCCAGGCCATATTGCAAGAAACTGCCATAGTAAGGAGAGAGTGGCACTGGAGCAGATTTGTCCTTGGCCAATTTGGGCAAGTACCTGACAGATGTGAAGGTGGGGGATAAGACTGTAAAGGAACTCATTGATTCAGGAAGCAGACAGACCCTAGTGCATGCTGAGGTGCTGGGAAAACACTGTGCAAAGGTACCAGGTACTGGTGTCATCTGCATCCACGGGGACACTCGATGCTATCTCACCACCCAGGTGACTGACCATTAAGGGCATGTCGTACCAAATGAAAGTGGGGGTAGTACCTAAGTTACCTATACCTGTGATTATTGGAAATGACTTTCCAGGATTTAGTGAATTAATCTAAGGAGGAGTAAATCCTGTTTCCTGACCTGTGCTCGACGACACAGGTTTTGGAGCACCAGATGGAAAATATTTTCCATTTGGCTGTGTATGTTTTCCTGTTATGCGCAGCCAAAAGTATTTCAGAGACTCTCTGAGACACCTTATACATTGACTTCTAAATGCAGGTGCAGATGGACTAAGTGATCCGGTGAAAATAAGACCATTCTGAGTGGTTGAGTCCTCAGTTGTTGACTGAAGCCTTATCAACAAAGGAAACCATAGCTGTGGAGGTCAGAAGGGGGCTACTAGTATCATCCTGTCCCCTTGCATCGCCAATTTGAGCAATACCCTCTGAACAAGAAAGGCTGGAGGGAATGCATACAGAACACATTTTTGCCACTGCAGTCTGAATGCATCCTGACAAAAAACACCATGTCTTGGATTTCTGCAGCAGATTCGAATCAGGATTGAATCAGTTTGACATTTGGTGTGGAAGCAAAAAAAGGCCCACATCTAGAGTACCTCACTCACCCTGGTCCGCCACAGTGTTCTGAACATCTGGCAGATAAATTGCTTGGAGCAGGATCCCCTACTCTAGACACCATTCTCCAGACTCTTAACGCCTCCCTGCAGAAAGGGTAAAAGTGTGCTCCTCCGTTTGTTGATACAGCATATAACAGACTTGTTTGTTGCCGACTAGGTCCAGTAGGACTTTCAGATCAAACAAAAACAGCTTTCATCTCCAGCACATTGTGGAGATGAGTCTCTGATGGATCCCAGTCACCTTGTGTTTGGAGACCCCGACAGTGGGTCTCCCACCCCAACAGGGAGGCTTCTGCGGTTAGAGTCACTTGAGGCTCCAGGTGGGAGACGGGTTAGCCTTGAAGGCGGCTGCCCTCCACTGACCACCATGAGAGAGACCGAAGTGATGCCTGTGACCACTGCACTCTGAGCATCCACTGGGCCATCCTCATGTGAAGACATGCCAGGGGCACTGTGAACACAGAGGGTCCCATAAGACCCAGCAATTGCATGGAGTGGGCTAGCACAGTTTTGCGCTCCATGACATAGCATGCCATCTGCAGAATTACTCCTAATCTGCTCTCTGGAAGAAAGCCCGAGCTTCGGTTGATCCAGAAGAGCTCCTAAGAACAGCAATTGCTGGGAGGGTTGTAGCTGAGACTTTTTGAAGTTCAGCAAGACTACCATTGAAACCTAGAAGCAGTGGTAACTGCCTGTTCCACCTCCTGTCTGGACAGACTTGAAGTTAGCCAAAGTCCAAGTACAGGAAAACTTGGGAGTCCTAACTTCCTCAGGTGAGCAGCAAGCACTACAAAGCACTTTGTACGACTTGTGGTGCCGAGGAAAACCCAAAGGGCAGGACTCTGAACTGGCAATGGCAACTGAGGAAGAACTACAGCCTGTGTTTCAGATAGTGGCACTAGATGCTTTCACTGTTGGTGTTTTCAGCTGTGCCTTCTTCTGAAGCTGTGTAGGCCGACTTCTGTTTTGGGCTCCCTTGCCTCTACCATGACAGAACTACTTGTTTTGGAAACAGCCATGTCCCTAGCCAGTGAGGGTTGAAAAGACTGGTCTGGAGGCCTCAAGGGTCATTCTAGTTTGCTCAGACACCCTAAGAGACTGCTCTGCCTGCTGTCCGAAAGTACAGTTACGTAAGAACTTACCAGAACAGTAGATCTTTGAGAGGAGCTCTTGCAGCACGTAACACCTTTAGGACTAAACTGCCAGGACACCACAGAAACTTTCTAGCTAGCAATACCCAGTGGGGGTCTGTTCCCTAAGATGGCCTGTCCCCGACATCATGTCAGGTATAAAAGGGGCAGTTCTCCAGCCCACTCCCAGTTCTACCGCTGGAGACCGGCTAAAGAGGAAAAAAGGAGAACTGATGAACACAATTATCTGAGATGGAAAGAAACTCACCAGGGGGAACGAGGGTGGGGAAGATAGTACCTGCTGCAAGAGCTCCTCTCAAAGATCTACTGTTACGGTAAGTTCTTAAGTAACTGTACTATCTTACTTTGAGAATCGCTCTTGCAGCAGGTTAACACCTTAAGACAGATTCCCAAGCAGTAAAGGAGGAATCCTAGGCAGAAGGGTGGAGGTGTAAGTCTCCTCAGGTGTTATTAGGACAGGAGGCCCTGGAGGACAACAAGTCCAAACCCAGCCCTACGGTGAGAAGCAATGTCCAGACTGTAATGCTTCACAAAGGGGTGGACAGAGCTCCAAGTGGCAGCCGCACATATGTCCACGGCAGTCACATTTTAAGTAAGGCAAAAGAAGCTGCCATGACCCTACTGGAATGACCCTTTGCTGAGCCTGGTAAGGGTTTGTCGTACTTCTTGCAGCAGAACACAATGCAGCTGACCAACTACTTGGATAAACACTGCTTAGAAACTGGAGCCTCTAGCAGCTGGGGTGGGGGCGAAAGACACAAATAACTGGTCAACTTTACAAACAAAATGGGTACATTCCAAATAAAAATTAAGTATTCTGAACATTCAGAGTATGCAACAAAGCTTTCCCTCAGTTTGAGTACTCTGGGTAGTATACCGGGCAGGTGGATATCTTGATTCAAGGTAAACTCTGAGACCACCTTTGGGAGAAACTTAGGATTAGTTCTAAAGGACACCCTGTCCCTGTGAAAAAACAAATAAGGCTCCTTACAAATCAGGGATTGAAGCTCAAAAATTCTTCGAGCAAAAGTAATGGCAACTAAAAGAACAGGTTACTCACCTGTAACAGTAGTTCTAGGAGTGGTATATGTTGTTCATCCACACTTCTTGGCATGTCCCCTACCACTTTAAATCTTGCCGGAAGTCTTCAAGCTGGCTCCTCCTGCCCACCTGGGTGGTATATACCTCGACTCCGCCCCATGATGCCAGATCTTGGCCCACTGGAAGCAAGGTTGTGCGCCAGAAGCCTGGGAGGTCGGGTGGGTGTGTGTGGATGAACATATACCACTCCTAGAACTACTGTTACATGTGAGTAACCTGTTCTTCTAGGAGCGTGGATATGTTGTTCATCCACACTTCTTGGGAGACTCCAAGCAGTTCTCCAGGAGTCTCCGGGAGGAGGGAGGCAAGGCGCACACACCCTACTTAGGAAATAAAGACTGGAGAACCGAGGCCCCAAAACCTGCATCCTGGCGTGACTCAAGGTCGATGTCGCAGTGGGTAATGAAGGTGTTTGCTAACTTCCAGGTAGCAGCCCGGCAGATTTCCTGGATAGGGATGTCCCTGGAAGCAGCCACCGGCGCAGCAGTATGGTGAGTAGAATGAACTCTTATCCCTCTGGGAGGCTCCTTGCCCGCCAACTCATAGCACAGACCTATGCATGATGTAATCCACCTTGCAATGGTCCATTTGGCTGCAGGTCTGCCAGAAGTGGCTTCAGCATAGGTGATAAACAGCTGGAGAACCTCTCCCCGAATTTCTGCCGTCCTCTCCTTATAATAGGAGAGAGCATGTCTCAGGTCCAAGGTATGGAGCCTGTACTCGGCATCCGAGGTGTAATTAGGGTAGTACACCGACAGAGTCAACACCTGGTTAAGGTGAAACTCTGACACCACCTTCGGAAGGAATTTCGGGTGGGGGCGTAGGACAACTCTGTCCCTGTGAAAGACCAGATAAGGGGAGTCCACCGAAAGTGCCTGGAGCTCCCCTGTCCTTCTGGCAGACGTGATAGCCAACAGGAAGGCTGCCTTCCATTGCAAATGTGAATGCTGACATCTGTGCATGGGTTTGAATGGCTTGCCCATGAGCTTTGCCAAAACCAGCAACAGATCCCACGGTGGTGGAGGTTCATGTACCGGAGGCGATATGTGATCCAGGCCTTTGAAAAAGCACCCAACCACTGTCCCCTGCACCAATGTCGGCTGACCGGCCCACGCCCGGTAAGCAGAAATGGCTGCCAGGTGCACCCTAAGGGTCGATTATCGTAGACCCCCTTTGGAGAGAGAGATCAAAGGTAGTCGAGAATGTTAGCCACAGAACAGGATAAGGGGTCCAGACCCTTACCCTGACACCAAATGGAAATGCGTTTCCATTTGAAGGCATAACATTTCCTGATCGACTCCTTTCTGGATGCCTCCACCACAGTGGAGACATCTTCGGAAAGACTCAGAGCCTGGAACTCTAGCCGCTCAGGTACCAGGCCATGAGGTGCAGGGATTGAAGGTCCAGATGGAAGACCTTCCCCTGGTTCAGAGATATCAGGTCTGGGTGTGTACAAAGCCGCTCCAGTGGCCTAGAGCTGAGGCTGAGGAGATCTGGGTACCAGAACTGGCACGGCCAATCTGGGGCTACAAGGATCACCTTGTCCCTCCTCACCTTGAGTAACACCTTGTAGATCAAGGGAAATGGAGTGAAGGCATAGAGAAGGCCTTTGATCCACGGCCTCGAGAAGGCATCCCCCAGCAGCGAGCCCTGCTACGGGGGGCAGGCATGAAACAGCCTCTGCATGGTGTTCTCCCTGGAGGCAAACAGGTCCACCACTGGTTGGCCCCAATGGGAGAATGGACTGTAAGCTACCTCTGGATGGAGAGACCACTCGTGGGATGTCTGGCCTATGCGGCTGAGAGCATTCATCAGCTGGTTCGAGGCTCCTGCCACATGGATGGCTAGAAGATCTGCCTCTGACCGGCTTACGAGGGTCCAGATGCGGAGCGCCTCCTTGCACAGCAGACAGGAGTGCATGTCGCCCTGTTTGTTGAGATAGTACATGGTTGTGGTATTGTCCGTCTGGACTTGAACCATTTAACCCCGGAGCTGAGGAGCGAAAGCTGGCAGCGCCAGTCTGACTGCTCTGAGCTCCAACAGGTTGACTCCTCGGGGGTCCAGAAGGGCCCTGTTGTCCCACATGTGGGCTCCCCAGCCCATGAGACAGGCATCGGTCGTAAGGACGACCTTCAGCTCGAGTGGACAAATGAGATCCCTTCCTGCAACCGGTCTGGGGCGGTCCACCATTGGAGAGCGTCCCACATCTTCTGGGTTACAGTGATCAGCTGGTCGAAGTGACCATATCACTGAGTCCACTGGGCAGTCAGCACCCATTGGAGGGGGCACAAGTGCCAATGGACCACTGAGGTGCACACCGCCATGTAACCCAGAAGGCGCATAAAGTCCCGGGCAGGGCACAAGTGCCCAACCAGAAATGACTGGGCAAAGGAGGAGAGAACCTCCGCCCTGTCCGCCAGGAGCCGAGCTCTGGCTTGACAGGAGTCGAGTTCTGCCCCGATGAAGACCATCACCTGAGAGGGCATGAGTTACGACTTGGCCTCACTGATCAGTAGGCAGAGTTGGGAGCAGGTTTGGAGGGCCAGATCCCTGGACCTCTCCACTTCCTGAAGTAGGGAACCTGCCAAAAGCCAGTCATCGAGATAAGGGTAGATTCTGACTCCTCGATGCCGAAGGTGAGCCGCCACCACTGCAATGCATCTGGTGAAGATGCAAGGGGCCCATGACAACCTGAACGGCATAGCTCGGAACTCGTACAGGGTCCCTTCGACCCTGAAGCGGAGGAACCGTTGATGAGACAGATGAAAAAATTAGTCACCTTAGTAATTATGTTTCTTCTAATGGAGTCTTGCTGTATTCTGACAATTGCAGTGATTCCCAACATTTGAACTGCCCCAGAGAACAAAGAGTAAACTTTCTATGCAGGGCATAGAATGTTGAGCTCGAGCTCGGTTGAAGTCTCTGTCTGGAGTGTTTCAAACCTAAACTGTGAGATTCTTACAAGCTCACTAACTAAAAATTCTATGTGGAAATTGTAAAAATTCCTACTAGCCAACTAGCTGAAAAAAGTTTTGGATTCCCAAGGAAGACTCAAGTCAGGAAACCCAAAAACCAATCTATTACAAATAACAATAAATCAGCATCCAAACAAAAAGGAGGAGGGTGCAAGCAAAAAACACCCCTTGGGTGCAACACTGCACCTGCCCACCCACTTCCCAAAAACAAGTTCTGAGAGGGGAGGCAGGGAGAGAGGTCAGAATACAGCAAGACTCCATTAGAAGAAACATAATTACTAAGATGAGTAATTTTTTCTTCAAACAACATGAAGTCTTGCTGTATTCAAACAATTTCAGACTACCAAGCAGTACCTCCAAGGAGGAGGGACAGAACCTACTTAGAGAATAGGCTCTGAAGTACTGCTGTGCCAAACTGAGCATCACTCCTAGCCTGAATATCCAGAGAGTAATGCTTGGCAAAGGTATGGATTGTTTTCCAGGTGGCTGCTTGATAAATTTCTAAGAGAGGGATATCCCTGGCAGCAGCCAGGGAAGCAGCAGTACCTCTTGTGGAATGAGCCCTCAGGCCTCAGGGTGGAGTTTTTCCTAGTTTTTCATAGCAGAACTGTATACAAGACACAATCCACCTGGCAATAGATCTTTTGGTGGCAGATTTGCCCTTTTCCACTTCTCCATAAGTGAGGAACAACTGGAGGGAGTCAAACCTGTGACCCTTGGAACACTATGTAGTAACTAAGGGTTCTTTTGACATCTAAACTGTGTAGCCTCCTCTTTCCTGAGGAAGAATAATCAGTGAAGAAAACAGGAAGACACATAGACTCATTTAAATGGAAGTCTGAAACCACTTTGGGCAAGAACCTTCTATTGGTTCTAAGGACCAGTTTATCTCTGTGAAATGAGATAAAATCAGGTTCCACTAACAGGGCTTGCAATTCACTGATAGCCTGGCAGGGGTAATGGCTACTGGGAACACAGTTTTCCAAGTCAAGTACTTAAGCTCTGCTGAAGACATAGGCTCAAAGAGGGGGTTGCATAAGTTGAGCAATGCAAACATTCAAATCACAGGCAGGGGCAGGGTCTCTAAAAGGAGGATTGGTGTGAAGCAATCCTTTAAAAAATTTACAGAACACAGGATGGGAAGATAGTGAGGAAGACTTCCCAACAGATAAAAATGCAGAAACAGCTGACAAGTGTACCTTGAGAGTAGCTGGTCTGAGGCCTAGACCATTAAGATGGACCATATAATCCAGAACCGCAGGCAATCCAACAGTGTCTGGAGAAATATGCTTCTTAGAACACCAAATGCTGAATCTTTTCCATTTGGAGTTATAAGTCTTTCTGGTGGAGGGCTTTCGAGAAGCCTTGAGGATATCCAGAACCCCTTGGGAAAGATGCAGATCTGCAAACTCTACCTCTTCAAGAGCCATGCCTTGAGATTGAGAGACTGAAGATAGGGGTACCAAATCCTTCCCTGAGAGGATGTTAACAGGTTGTAATTTCTGGGAAGAGACAGGAGAAGATGGACTGCTAAGGACAGCAACAGTGGGTACCAGGGCTGTCTGGCCCAATCTGGAGCAATCAGAATCACCTTGCAAGGTTGAGACCTTATTTTGACTAAAACTTTGAACAGGAGTGGGAAGGGGGAAAGGCATACAGAAACTTCCCTTCCCAATTCAGAATCAGGGCGTCCAGAGGGACTGAGCCCAAGACTAGAGGTCTGCAACAAAAGAGAGGGAGTTGGTGATTGTCTGGGGCTGCAAAGAGATCCATCTCTGGAGTGCCCCACCTTGAAAAAATCACTTTCAACACCTGAGGGTCCAGGGACCATTCGTGATAGCCCTGAGAGATCCTGCTCAGTGCATCTGCTAGCACATTGTCCTTGCCTGGAAGGTGAACTGCTAAAAGAGAGGTTTGCAGGGAATAAGCCAGGGACCACAACTTAATGACTTCTGTGCACAAGGCCATGGACCGAGTGCCTCCCCGATTGTTGATGTACCACATGGTGGTGGTGTTATCTGTTCTGACTTGAACCACCTTGTTCTGTACTGACTGAGAGAAAGCTTTTAGGGCCAGAAAAACTGCCCTGAGCTCTAGGAGATTGATGTGGAAAAGGGATTCTTGGGGGGACCACAGTCCCTGGGCAGTGAGGGACCTCAGATGGGCTCCCCAGCCCAGGAGAGAAGCATTTGTGGTAAGGACCACTGAACAAGGCTGAGTAACAAAAGGATCACCTTGTCTTAAATTGTCCTGACCCTGCCACCATTGGAGGGCTTGGATCAAGGTCAGAGTCACTGGGATGGATCAGTTTGGTAAGGGAATCCTTCCTCTGAGACCAAAAAGCTCTCAGGTGGAACTGAATATCCCTCATCTGGAATCTTGCCCCTTGGCCCACTGCTGTTGAAGCTGCCATGTGGCCCAAGAGCTGGAGGAAACGCCTTGCTGGCCGAGATACCTGAAGGCTGAAAGAAGAAGCTAGTTTCATAAGAACCCTCGCCCTTTCTAGATGAAGAAAGGTTGTTGCTCTGAGTGTGTCCAGTTCTGCTCCTATAAAGGTAAGAAGCTGGACTGGTTCGAGAACTGACTTGAAAAGGTTGAGAAGAAATCCTAGAGAAGTGAGCACTTGCTGGGTCACTTGCAGGTGGGACTTGACTTGGTCTGGAGACTGACCCACTATTAGCCAATCATCCAGATATGGAAAAATGGAAATCTTTTGCCTTCTTAGAAAGGCAACTACTACTGCCAGGCACTTTGTGAAAACCCTTGGGGCTGAGGTTAGACCAAAGGGCATTGCTCTGAACTGATAATGGCCTGAGGGCAACTCGAACCTGCGGTACTTTCTGTGGGAGCACCTGATGGGAAATGTGAAAGTAGGCATCTTTGAGGTCCAGGGAGGCTAGCCAGTCCCCTGGTCTTAGAGAGGGAAGGATTATTCCCAGAGTTACCATTTTGAACTTTGGTTTTAAGAGATGTTTGTTTAAATATCGTAGGTCTAGGATGGGTCACCACTCCCCTGTCTTTTTGGGGGTCAGGAAGTACCTGGAGTACAGTCCTTTGCCCCAGTGTAGGGTACATATTCTCTCTATGGCTCTTAAAGCTAGGAGAGAAGAAACCTCTGCCTCTAGGGCAAGGGTTTCTGAGAGATTTGTAGGTGGAAAAGATCTGGCTCTCATCTTTGGAAATTTTTTGAAGCTGAGAACCAGTCCCTGGCTTACTACTTCCAGGACCCACTTGTTTGATGTAATAGACGTCCAGTCCTGGACAAAGTAAGCCAGCCTGCCCCCTACTGGAATAGGAGAGTCGACCCGGGCAGGCCCATCAGGGTGTCTGCATGGCAGGGGCTTTAGGCTGAGGAGTGGATGCAGCCCTGCTCATCCCCCTTCTGCCTCTCCCTCTGAGAAAAGGAGGAGGAGGCTGTGCTTGGTAAAAAGGCCTTTGAAAAGGCCTGCTCCTGCCCCTAGACTGCTGTCTTTGAGGAGTTGCCTGCCTTTCCTTGGCCTGAGCACTCCCGTAAGTGGTCCTGTACTCGTCCATTTTCTTCATGTAATTCTCTGTCTGCTCCCCAAACAGAGAATTACCCACTACAGGAAAATCCATGGCCTTAGACTGGGTGTCCTGCGAGAGGCTAGTACATCTGAGCCAAGCCATCCTCTGAAGAGCTACAGATGTAGCCATGACTCTTGATGACACATCATTAGAGTCCACAGCAGCATGAAACTGAACCTTAGATGCCTCAATCCCATCTGCAGTCACCGCCTCCAGCTCCTTGGCTAGCTGGGGAGAGGCCTGTTTAGCCAGTGCCAGTACAGTGTCCCACCTGGACTTCTGGTACCTGGCTGTATAGGCCATGTAATTCACCTGCCTGAGTCCCAAAGAAGATGCCATGTACTGCTTCTTTGCCATGGCATTGGTCTTCCTGGAGTCCTTGTCTAGGGGGGTGTGAAGCCAAGGGAATATTTGCCTTGTCACAGGAAGCAGCCTGCACTACCTCAACATGGCTGCACTGCTGATATAAGAACTCCGTGTCTGAGCCTGAAAGTGTATACCTCTTGTTCATTCTTCTATCCACAGGAGGTATAGTGTTAGGAGACTTAAGAATATTTTTTGTGTCTGTTTCCCAAAAGATTTGTGGAGAGGAATAGACTGTCTCCTGGACTCTGGGATGTGCATCATCTCTACATAATCAGGCTCCTCTTGATCTTCCACAGCCTCCTCCATAGGAAGCTGGAGGATTTCAGCCACCTTTCTGTAAAAGAGGGGACTCAGAAAGCCTAGGAGGGGAAACACCTAATGGTCTGTCTGGGGAGATGCCCGGTTCCACAGGCACATCCAGACCTTCACTTGCATCATCATCCTCAAATTCCCCTTCCTCTTCAAATTCCGGTTCATAAAAATCTTCAAGGGTATAATCCTGAACCGGGGGAATCAACCGAACCGAACCCCTGCCAGAAGGAGCCAGATCGGTCGGAACCGGACGGAACGATTCCACAGTCTGAATAGCTCTGGCTATCTCTTTGGCGGTCGGAACATGAACCTCTGGATCCGAACCAGTCGATTTGTCTCTGCGTTTTCTTTTTGTCAGAACCGATCCCTCGGAATCGGCTCTCCTTTTGCCCGAAGAAGTATCACCCTGGTCAGAGGGCATTCCTTCTGGTTCAGTCGAAACCGAACCGGGCTGGCCATCCAGGTCAGTGGACTTCTCGGCCTCCTTTTCCCTCAGTCTACCTAATCTCTTCTCAAGGGTAGATCTGGAAAAGATTTTACATATTTGGCTGTCTGAATCGAGGTGGTCAAACCCCAGACAATAAACACAGGTGGTGTGGGGATCGGCCTTAGCAAAGACCTCCCCACACTCACTGCAGTGTTGAAACCCAGTGGGCCCGTTTTTTTTCTTGGGTTTCTCAGACATGGCCAACCTAACCAACTTACCCTTTTTATGGCAACTGCCAGGCAAGACTCCCTTATTGGTTTCTAACCGTGTTACTGGTACTGGAAAAAAACGCACTAAAACACGTTTTTTTAAGAACCGATAGGAACTGGTAACCACACACCAAATAAAACACACAAAATTTCACTATCAAATAGCCAGTTCAGCCGAACCGAGCCGCACTTTTACAAGTTCCACACAGAAAAAAAAACAGAACAATTCCTATCTAGTACTCATGGCACCACAGACAGAGACTGAACCGACTATGCGGATACTTTTTCGGTTTAAAAACCGGTGAAAACTGAAACTTTAACCGACTTTCGAACCGAGCTGAAGGAGAAATCTCCGGAGCGACCGTTCAGTGAGGCGGAGTAAAGAATCTGACGGTTTAGGTTTGAAACACTCCAGACAGAGACTTCAACCGAGTTCGAACTCAGCATTCTATGCCCTGCATAGAAAGTTAACTCTTTGTTCTCTGGGGCAGTTCAAAGGTTGGGAATCACTGCAATTGTCATAATACAGCAAGACTTCATGTTGTTTGAAAGGAGATTCTTGCTGTTTTCTGGCAAGCTAATTGAAGATCTCTTCACGTGCGGGACGCGGCGGGAAGAGAACTGGGGTGGAGCTAGGTCCGCCCCCTTCTGTACCAGGGCCAGCGTCGGGGGTGGTCCCTGCTGTATACTGCTGTCTGAGAAGTTTTCCGGATGGTCCTAGAGCCTGCAGCATAGTCCTAAAGGTTATAGCCTGCTGCAAGAGCTTCCACTCGAAGTAAGATCAAACAAGGGTGAGGGGAGTGATTAATAATTGGATGACACCTGAGCTGTTCCATTTAATGAAATTGAGAGACAAGTTTTTGGAGGAACTTTAAAAACTCTGGCATTGCAGCTGATTTGAATGACTACCGCAGACTTAGATATCAATGTAAGATAAAAATAAGGCAATGTAAATCAGATTATCTTAACAAGCAAAATAAAGATTTAAATAACCCATGAAAATTTTGGACAACAATCAAGTCTCTCATGGATCCTATCGTTAAACAACCTTCCACATCCCTAACTGACCAAGACAAAACGCTAACTGGTCCATCTTTGATTAGTGAAACATTTTTAAACAAGTTCACTGACTTTTCTGAACATATGAAAGACTTTTGTCAATTTGCAGGAAGCAATCTTTCTGACAAAAAAAACTGGTAGTAAATCCTGGCCTTTTTATTTTCGTATAGTTAAGAATAAGCAAGTTTTGAAGATGTTGAATACTACGTCAATACATAAAACGTCAGGTAGAGACGGTCTAGTGCCTAGATGTTTTAAAGTAATTGTGGATTATATATGTGGTCCACTAACCAAATTTTTTTTTATTTTTCCCCCCGATTTCTGGTCAGTTTCCGTCCCAATGGAAGCAAACTATAATAAAACCCATTTTTAAAAATGGACAAACAGTGGATGTACAACAGATATTTGGGGGTCTGCTGTGTGATATGCGATTTATTTGTATGAGTTGACAGTGACTGCAGGCGGCCTCATGAGTGGCGGTTCCTGCGGTCACACAGCAGACCCCCACATGTTCCATTTATGCAGTAGGCTAGACTAGGTAGTTCTGTGATGGTTTCTTTAGTTACATCTTATTTTATTTTTATTTTTTATTTTAAACTGTTTGTGAGATTACTTTGCAAAGTAGTGCCAGTGTATCCCCATTGCTATGTGGGTTGCCATGGAGGCATTATCGTGATGGCACAGGTGACTTTCTTTCGTGGCAGCTCATTGGCTGATGGATGAGCTTTTGAAAAAATTTGGCTTCAAGATGGTGGCGGGCCTTAGTGAGCAGACAGAACCGCCGTTACACTCGGATTGCTGGAGTGCTTTAGTCAGCTGCTGTCAGTGGGTTGTAGTTCATTTTTTGAATGTTTTTAATATACTGGTAATTGCTGTAGTGATGTAGTGAGACCAGAAGCTAATGGAACCAAGACTGAGTGAGGGACCAGTGTGAGGAAGAGCCAAGAAAGCAGGAGTGGCTATGAGACATATTTGGAGAGAATGGAAAGTAAAACAAAAATGGTATTTCTGCAATACTGTGCCAGGAGGAGAGCCGAGGCCATGCTGAATTACGGAACTATGGTAGTGAGTTTTGTTGGGGAAATGCAAGGGCTGCTCGTTTCCTGATAAGGGTTGGGCTGAACAGGTGCAGCTGAGCAAAGGGGGGGGGGCGGTGAGGGCGCATGACTGGAAAGTGAACGGGCTGGAAAGTACTGCTGTTAATAAAAAAAAAAAATAAAAAAAAAACAGAAACAGAGTTTTCTTTTGTGATTTTTAGTATGTAGAGGACAGCACAGCAGGGAGCTGTGAAAGCAGATTCACTGGCAGTGTTGAGGTTGTCACTTGTGTGTGTTCTCTGGCTATGTCAAACTACAGAAGACAGAAGTTGTGCCGGCAGTCTGGCCAAGGTGGTGACGTGTCTACTATGTGTATAAATGTGAGATTTCATGTTTATACACACAGTAGACACGTCATGCGCTGTTTATCACAAAATAACAGGATTTATCAGGGGAGCTTTATCTCCACTCCTATTGCATAAGGACAATTACCATCCCATATCTTTATTGCCTTCATTAGGGAAGATGTTGGAGCTAATAGTTAATGATCAGTTGACCGAATATCTCCACTCCGATGGCCTCCAGTCTCCCGAGTAGCATGGATTTCGTTGGTACCATGGTAGGGGTACAGCCTTGGCAGTGTTCATGTAAACCACATCAGTAAGGCTATGGATAATGGAACGCTTACTGGTGCAATGTTCGTGGACCTGTCCAAGGCATCTGACTTGGTCAATCAGTTACTGCTCGGGAGCAAGGTGGGACGGATCATTTTGAAGCTGGTGGTTAATTTGGCCACTAGTTTTTAAAATCTGGTAGCCAAATCCATATTTTTAATGGCTATCCTTTTAAGGGCTCAAAAATCAAATTGTGGACAGTTAGCCAGTTGGCCGATAACTTTCAAAATCTAGCAGCCAATCAAGTTTTTTTAGTGGCCACTGGCCACCAGGCTATCCAGGCTATCCAATTTGTCCCACCCTGCTCGGGAGACTGGGGAGCACTGGACTAGTAGACTAGCAGACTCCCCTTGTGACTGGATTGCCAGTTATTTATCGGAATGTCCACTGAGGGTGAACTATGGAGGAGTGTTATCGAATGTTAAACTGATGGAACACGGCAAGTCCCAGGGATCCATCCTGGGGCCACTACTGTTTTCTTTATTTATTGATCCATTACCCATAGTACTTGCTAACACACAAACAATAATGTATGCAGACAATATAATACTGTATTATAGTTCTCCCTCATTGGATATGTTGAACCAATCACTGGGCACTGACTTTTCCGTGCCAGATGATTGGTTAGAAAATCAGCGATTTTTGCTTACTAGCAAGAAAACTAAATGCATGATATTAAGTTCGAAACTTAAACTTGCTAAATGTGCACCTCTTACTATTTTTAATAACTCTGGTGTTCAACTTGAACAAGTTGTCCATTTTAAATACTTGGGAGTATCATTGACCCAAATCTAAATTTTTCCTTACATACAAAATCTGTCGACAGGTTAACCAAAAAAATAGGTATTGTTTTTAAACTTCAGAACTGTCTTACTCTACCTGCTAGGTCCTCACTTGGTAAAAACGCACCTTTATCAAATATGAATTATAACTTAGCCCTGTTTTCTAATTTAGCAAAGGCTGAGCTATCACTTTTAAATACTACCGTCCATGCAATATGTAGGTTTGTGTTAAGATTACCATTTCAAACACATCACTGCACTCTATATGAGCGCTTAAGCTGGTTACCACCACAACTTAACAGCATATACAATTTGCATTGTTTAACTTATTATGTACTTTGTCAGGGAAATGATTCTCCTCTTTTTCCTTTATTTGATTGTAAAAAGGAAGTTAGGACATTAAGATCGAACTGTAGTACTAAACTTGCAGTTCCCAGAGTTTCTATAAGAATGGGTGAATGTGCTTTTGCAGTTTGTGCAGCCAATAATTGGAATTCACTACCTACCTGTTTATATGAAGGACTTAGCCATGCAGTTTTTAGATTGCGTCTAAAGAAATATTATTGCAATCAGCTCCACTGTAATTGTTTTACATAATTTTTATGTTTGACATGTCGGTATTGTCTTTCGGAGTACATATTTGAAGTAACATCTTGGCTGTTGTATATAGCCCCGGGTCATGTATGAAAAAGGCCCTTGGCTCATTACACTTACCTGGTAAACAAAAGTTTAAAAATAAATAAAAAAAAATAAACGTAAACGAGCACTGATGCATGCTCGACAGCGGGGGGTGGGGGGAGGAAAGAAAAAATTACTCACCTTAGTAATGTTGTTTCTTCTAATGGAGTCTTGCTATATTATGACATATGCAGTTTGCCCCAGCCTTAGAACTGCTCCGGAGGTGAAAGAGTTAACTTCCATGCCAGGCATGGAATCTTGAGCGCGAGCTCGGTTGAAAACTCTGTCTGTTGTTCTTCAAACTCAAACTGTCAGATCTTTACGAGCAAAACTCACTAAGATTCTGTGTGGAAGCTGTAAACCTACACTAGCCAACTGGCTACTAAAATATTAACACATTTTTTGGTCCCAAAACAAAGACTCAAGTCAGGGGATCCAAAAGAAAGAATAAAATAAAATACAACACCCAAACACCCCAAAAAGGAGGGGTGAAAAACACAAGGTGGGCATCACTAAGTGCTAACACTGCCCTGCCCACCCACATCCCAAGAGCAGATGTTCTGAGAGGGGCAGGCGGGGGGGGGAGAGGTCATAATATAGCAAGACTCCATTAGAAGAAACAACATTACTAAGGTGAGTAATTTTTTCTTCAAACAACATGAAGTCTTGCTATATTATGACATATGCGGACTACACAGCAGTACCTCCATGGAGGAGGAACAGAACCTACTTAGGAAATAGGCTCTGAAGCACAGCTGTGTCAAACCGAGCATCTCCTAGCCTGGATGTCCAGGGAGTAATGCTTGGTGAAAGTGTGTACTGTTTCCAGGTAGCTGCTTGACATATCTCTAAGATAGGATGTCCCTGGCATGACTAGGGACACAGCTCTACCTCTGGTAGAGTGAGCCCTCAGGCCTGAAGGGGGAACCTTACCAGTTTCTGATAACAAAATTGGATACAAGAGACAATCCACCTGGCAATGGATCTTTTAGTGGCAGGTTTCCTTACCAACCTCACCATAAGTGAGGAACAGTTGAGGAGTCAAACCTGTGACCCTTGGTACGCTCTATACAGTAACTAAGGGCTCTCTTTACATCTAAACTGTGCAGCCTCCTCTCGCCAGAGGAGGAATGGTCAGTGAAGTACACAGGAAGAGATATAGATTGAGGTGGAAATCTGAAACCACCTTAGGCAAGAACTTCCTGTTAGCCCTGAGGACTACCTTATCTCTGTGAAAGGAGATAAAATCAGGCTCCACTGACAAAGCTTGTAATTCACTTATGCGCCTGGCAGAAGTGATGGCTACTAAAAACACAGTTTTCCAAGTCAAGTACTTAAGTTCTGCTGGAGACAAAGGCTCAAAGGGGGGTTGCATTAGCTGAGCAATGCAAACATTAAGATCCCAGGCAGGAGCAGGGTCCCTGAATGGGGGGTTGGTGTGAAGCAATCCCTTGAAAAACTTGGAAAATCCAGGGTGAGCAGAAAGAGAAGAGGGCTTTCCTGCTGAAATAAAAGCAGAGACAGCTGCCAAATGCACTTTCAGGGTAGCTGGCCTCAGCCCCAAGGTATTTAGATGGACCATATAATCCAGGACTGTGGGCAAATCAGCAGATTCTGGGGAGATATGCTTTCCAGAGCACCATATGGAAAACCTTTTCCATTTAGAATTATAAGTAGCCCTGGTGGAAGGCTTCCTAGAAGCTTTCAAGATATCGAGTACACCTTGAGAAAGGTGTAGGTCAGCAAACTCTAACTCTTCAAGAGCCAGGCCTTGAGGTTGAGGGATTTGAGATTCGGATACCAAACTCTCCCTAGGCACAGGTTAACAGATTGTGATTCCTGGAGACACAGGGAAGGTGGACTACTAAGGACAGAAGGAGTGGATACCGGGCTGTCTGGCCCAATCTGGAGCAATCAGAATCATCTTGCAAGGTTGAGATCTGATTTTGACTAGCACCTGAACAAGAGAGGGAAGGGGAAGGCATAGGAACTTCCCTTCCCAGTCGAGAAGGAAGGCATCCAGAGGGACTGAGCCCAACACTGGGGGCCTGAAACAAAAAAGCAGAAGTTGGTGATTGTCTGGGGCTGCAAAAATATCTATCTGAGGGGTGCCCCACCTGGCAAATACTAACTCCAGTACTAGGGGATCAATTGACCATTCGTGATGGCCCTGGGAAATCCTGCTGAGAGCATCTGCCAGGACATTGTCCTTGCCTGGGAGGTGAACTGCTGTGAGGGAAGTGTTCAGGGAATAAGCCAGAGACCACAACTTCATTGCCTCGGTGCACAAGGCCGAAGACCGAGTGCCCCCTTGCTTGTTGATGTACCATATTGTAGTGGTGTTGTCTGTTCTGACTTGTACCACTTTGTTCTGAACAGATGCAGAAAAAACCTGAAGTGCTAGAAAAACAGCTGTGAGTTCCAACAGACTGATGTGGAGCAGAGATTCCTGAGGGGACAACAATCCCTGGGTGGTGAGGTCGCCCATGTGAGCTCCCCATCCTAAGAGAGACGCATCTGTAGTAAGGGTCAAGGAGTGAGATTGAGGGATGAAAGGAATCCCCTGTCTCAGATTGCTCTGATCCTGCCACCACTGCAGGGCCTGGATCAGGGTTCGAGTTACTGGGATCAATTTGGTTAGAGGATCTCTCCTTTGGGACCAGAAGGCTCTCAAATGGAACTCAATGTCCCTCATCTGAAATCTTGCTCCTTGCACTACAGCTGTGGAAGCAGCCATGTGTCCTAGGAACTGTAGAAAGTGCCTTGCTGGTCGAGAGACCTGAAGAGTGAAGGAGGAGGCCAGAGCCACCAGGGTATTTACTCTTTCTAGAGGAAGGAAAGCTCTGGCCTGCTTTGTGTCCAGTTCTGCGCCTATGAAGGTGAGTAACTGAACAGGCTCTAGAACTGACTTTGGAAGATTGAGAAGAAAACCTAGAGATGTAAGCAGCTGCTGGGTAACCTGAAGGTGTAATTTGACTTGGTCTGGAGACTGACCCACTATAAGCCAGTCGTCCAGGTAAGAGAAAGATGGCAATCTTTGCCTCCTTAAGTGAGCAACTACTACTGCCAGGCATTTGTGAATACCCTTGGGGCAGAGGTGGAGGCCGAAGGGCATTGCTCTGAACTGGTAATGGCCTGAGGGCAGTTCGAGATCTGAGGTACTTTCGGTGGGAGCTTCTGATGAGAACATGGAAGTAGGCATCCTTGAGGTCCAGGGATGCTAGCCAGTCCCTGGCCTTAGGGAGGGTAAAATAATTCCCAGAGTCACCATTTTGAATTTTGGTTTTAAAGGTGCTTGTTTAGGTATCTGAGATCCAGGATGGGCCGCCATTCTCCTGTCTTTTTGGGGTAAGGAAGTACCTGAGTACAGTCCTTTGCCCTGGTGTGAGGAGGAACCCTTTCTACAGCTCTGAGAGCCAGGAGGTTGAGACTTCTGTTTCCAAAGCAAGAGCCTCTAATGGATTTGCAGGTGGAAAGGATCTGGTTCTCATCTTTGGAAATTTTTGAAGCTGAGAACCAGTCCCTACCTACTTCCAGGACCCACTTGTCTGATGTTAGAGACTCCCAGTCCTGGATGAAGTAGCTAGCCTGCCCCTACAGGTAATGGAGAATCGGCCCTGGGCATCCCATCAGGGTGCCTGCTTGGCAGGGCTTTAGGCTGAGGGGTGGGAGCAGGCCTGCTGCATTGCCCGTCTGCCTCTCCTCTGAAGAACCCCTCTGGGCATAAGCTGAAGGAGGCCTGGGCTTGGTAAAAGGCTTGTGAAAGGCCTGCCCTGGAACTGCCTCTGAGGGTGGCTTGCTTCTCCTTGGCCTGTGCACTCCTATAAGTGGTCCTATACTCATCCATTTTCTTCATGTAATTCTCTGTCTGCTCCCCAAACAGAGAATTACCCACAACAGGAAAATCCATGGCCTTAGACTGGGTATCCTGTGACAGGCTAGTATACCTGAGCCAAGCCATTCTGCGAAAAGCCACAGATGTAGCCATGACTTTTGAAGATACATCGTTAGAGTCCACTGCAGCATGGAATTGCACCTTGGATGCCTCAATACCATCAGAAGCCACCTGCTCCAGCTCCTTGGCAAGCTGGCCAGGGACCTGTTTCGCTAAAGCCATAACAGTATCCCATCTGGATTTCTGGTATCTTGCAACATAGGCAATATAATTTGCCTGTCTGAGTCCCAAGGATGCTGCCATGTATTGTTTCTTTGCCATGGCATCAATCCTCCTGGAGTCCTTGTCAGGGGGGTGCGAAGCCAAGGGAATATTTGCCTTATCACAGGCTGCAGCTTGCACTACCCCAACATGGCTGCATTGTTGTGAAAGGAACTCCATATCAGAGTCTGACAATGTGTACCTCTTGTCCATTTTTATCCACAGGAGGTATAGTGTTAGGAGCTTTTAAAATTTTTATTGTCTGTTTCCTAAAGATTTATGTAAAGGAATAGACAATCTCCTGGACTCTGGGATATCCATCATTTCCACATAGTCAGGCTCCTCCTGTTCATCCACAGCTTCTTCCAAAGGGAGCTGGAGGGTTTCAGCAACTTTTTTGTAAAACATAAAATGAGAAGGGGACTCAGAAAGCCTAGGGTGAGACACTCCTGAAGGTCTGTCTGGGGAGATGTCCGGTTCAATGGGCACATCCAGACTTTCAAAATCACATTCACACTCTTCATAATCCTCCTCCGGTTCATAAAATTCCTCTATATCATATTCTTGAACCGGTGGAACCGACCGAACCAACCGCTTACCTGATGGTGCCGGTTCGGTCGGAACCGGGGAAAGCGACTGGACAATTTGGATCGCTTTGGCTATCTCTGCAGCAGTTGGAGAAAGAAATTTTGGCTCCACACCTGCTTATTTTCTAGTTCTCTTTGCTGGAACTGGCTCCTCCAAGTCAGCTCTTCGTTTGCCCGAGGAAGTCTCGCCCTGGTCAGAGGGCACCCCCTTCGGTTGGCACCAAACCGGGCTGGCCATCCGGGTCAGTAGACTTTTTGGCCTCTCGTTCCCTGAGCCTACCAACTCTCTTATCCAGGGTAGCTGCAGGGAAATTCTTGCAACTCTGGCAGTCTGCATTGAGGTGGTCAAACCCCAGACAATAAACACATGTGGTGTGTGTATCAGCCTTGGCAAAGGCTTCCCCACAGACACCACAGTGCTGAAACCCAGTGGGCCGGTTTTCTTTTGGGTTTCTCAGACATAATGCCAGCCTAACCAAAAACTTGCCCTTTTACGGCAAATCGCCAAGCAAGACACCCTTATCGGTTCCCAACCGTGTCACGGGTCGTGGAAAAAACCGTAATGAAATCCGTTTTTTAGAACCGATAAGAACCGGGAACCGCACTCTAAATGCAATTTAATTGAGTTTAACAACAACCTGATCGGTTCAAACCGAACCAATAATAACGTTTGCAAGTTCCACACAGAGAAAATGTAAAACCTATCTATTACTTACGATACCACAGACAGAGCTTGAACCGACCGGTTGCGGTTAAATTAAGACAAATGCAGTTTAAAAAGAGAAATTACACTTTTTAACCGACAAAATGAACCGAGCAGAAGGAGAAATCTCGGGCGACTGTTCAGTAGTGAATAAAGAATCTGACAGTTTGAGTTTGAAGAACAACAGACAGAGTTTTCAACCGAGCTCGCGCTCAAGATTCCATGCCTAGCATGGAAGTTAACTCTTTCACCTCCGGAGCAGTTCTAAGGCTGGGACAAACTGCATATGTCATAATATAGCAAGACTTCATGTTGTTTGAAAGTACAGTTATGTAAGAACTTACTGTAACAGTAGATCTTTGAGAGGAGCTTTTGCTGCAGGTAACACCTTTAGGACTGAAGCTGGCAGATGCTAAGACCTCACGGAAAACTTCTAGCTAGCAGTATACAGTGGGGGACCACCCCTGACGTCTGCCTGCCCCCAATGTCACGTATGGTATAAAAGGGGCAGTCCCCCAGCCCATCCCCAGTTCTCCCATCAGACCCCGACAAGTCAGAAAAATGGAGAACCGAGGAGGTTCCTCTAACAAAGGAAAACAAGGCATCTGTGATGGAGAAGCAGCTACCAGGAGGAAGGTGGGAGAGAAATATAGCACCTGCTGCAAAAGCTCCTCTCGAAGATCTACTGTTACAGTAACTTGGGGAGGGGCTCTCACAGCAGGTAACACCTTTAGGACCGAGTCCCAGGAAGTACGGAGAAGAGACCTCGGTACGCTGGGAGGAGGTATAAGTCTCCCAAAGAAAATAAGGAGAGGAGGCCCTGAAGGACTGTCAATCCAAAGCCTGCTCTGCGTTGATGTCCAAACTGTAGTGTTTGTCAAAAGTGTGGACAGAATTCCAAGTAACAGTCGCACAAATGTCTGTGGCTGACACGTTTTTCAAAGAGACAAAGGAAGCCACCATGGCTCTGGTAGAGTGACCCTTTACTGAGCCCGGTAAGGGTTTGTCATACTTGCTGTAGCAAAAAAGAATGCAATTAACCAACCATCTGGATAAACACTGTTTAGAAACAAGAGCCCCTATCATTCTGGGGGTGAACAATACAGACAACTGATCAGACTTTCTAGTGGCACTGGTGCGCTCCAAATAATAACAAAGTACCCCGTGAATGTCCAGAGTATGAAGTAGTGCCTCCCCTTGGTTCAAGTACTCTTGATAGTAGACAGGAAGGTGGATGTCTTGATTCAAAGTAAACTCTGACACCACCTTAGGAAGAAACTTAAGATTAGCCCCACAAGGATACCCTGTCCCTTTGGAAAATCAAATAAGGCTCCTTGCACATTAGGGCCCAAAGCTCAAAAATAAGTAATGGCAACTAAAAATAACACTTTCCATGACATAAAGTGTAGCTCGCAACTTACGGTGGGTTCAAAGGGAGGCAAGGTCAGTTTTTCTAGAACAAACAAAAGATTCCATGGTGGGACGGGGTTCCGAATGGGAGGCTTCATATGCAGAATGCCCTGTAAGAATGTACGGGAGATATCCAGCTGGGCAAGAGTTTTGCCCTCAATAGGTGCATGATACTGTTGGCTGAACTGGCCAAGAGATGCACCTTGAGCGAGAAGTAGCTCAGACCTGACTCAGACAGGGAGAGGAAGTACTCCAGAACTGAATTCACTGAACAGGTGGAGGGGTCTAAATGCTGAGCAGTAGCCCAGATGCAGAACCGCTTCCATTTCATAGTGTAAGTAGTTCTAGTAGAAGGCTTCCTAGTGGCTACCAGGACATCCGCTACCCTAGGGGATACCCCAAATCTTAATATGGCTAGGTCTGCAGGAGCCACACATGAAGATGCAGAGATCTGAGATCCGGATGGACCAGGGTCCCCTGCTGCTGAGAGAGCAAGTCTGAACAGAGGGGCAGGGAGATTGGAGGCTCCACTGCAAGTTGTTGGAGCAGCAGAAACCAAATCTGGCGTGGCCAGAAAGGTCCCACAAGAATCATTTCTGCTCCTTCCAATTACAGCTTGAGGAGAACTTGCTGCAGAAGAGGGAAGGGAGGAAATGCGTAAAGGAAACTCCCTGTCCAGGAGAGGGATAACGTGTCTCACTAGAAAACACAGTTTTAAGTTGATGGGGAGGCAAACGGATCTAGTTCTGGATGTCCACTTCTGTCGAAGAGGTCTTCTACCACTGAGGGGTGAAGTTCCCACCCGTGTGCCCTGGACCAAGACTGACTTAGGCTGTTGGCCAAGGTATTTTGTACGCCGGGAACATAGAATGCTGTCACATCCACTTGGTGGTCCACTGTCCATGACCAGACTAGCATGGCTTCCTTGCAGAGGGGACAAGAGCGAGTCCCCCCTTGCTTGTTGATGTAAAAGACCACCAACATGTTGTCCGTCTGGATCAGCAGAGGGCCGGATAGTAAGACTGTCTGAAAAGCCTGAAGGGTATACAGAATCTCCCTTATCTCTAGGACACTGATGTGGAGATGGAGCTCTTGCTGAGACCAGGTCCCCTGAGAGATGGAGCTCTTGCTGAGACCAGGTCCCTTGAGTATGACAGTCCCCCAAATGTGCTCCCCAGCCTTGGCCTGATGCATCCATGGTTAGGATCTGGCTGGGAGATTCCTTCTGCATGTAAACCCCGTTGGAGAGGTTAGAGGAATTCAACCACCATGCTAATGTCAGTCGTACAGGGTTTGACACCAAGATGGGGTGTTCCAGGTCATCAGAACACTGGTTCCATTGTACTCTCAGGTTCCACTGGATCACCCTCATGTATAGCCTGGCCTGGGAAACTGTTGCAATGGTGGCCACCATGTGTCCCAAGAGTCTTAGTACAGACCAGGCCAAGACCTGATGCAAGGAGAAGATCTGACGAGTATGGGTCTGAAGCCACTCTGCCCTGTCTTGAGGGAGGAAGGCTTTGCCTTGTGAGATGTCCAAGATTGCCCCATGTACTGTAGTCATCGGCTTGGCTAAGGAGAGGACTTGGAGAGATTTAAGGTAACCCCTAGGTCCTGAAACAGGAAAAAACTGGCCTGCATGGTGTGGAGAAGTCAGTCCTGGGTGGGAAGGGTCAGCAGCCAGTCGTCCAGGTAAGGGACGACATAATGTCCCTGTCTCTTTAGAGCTGCGGCTACCACTGTGAGGCATTTGGTGAAAACCCTGGGGGCCGAGGACAGGCCTGAATTGGTAGTGCCTTCCCTGGAAGCGGAAGTGAAGGTACCTCCTGTGAGGTTGGAAAATCATAGTGTGGAGGTATGCGTCCTGCATGTCCAGGGAGCATAGCCAATCCCCGTGATGGAGGAGAGGGAGAAGACCAAGCAGAGTTACCATCCGGAATTGTTCATACTCGATGTACTGATTCAGGTGGCTGAGGTCGAGGACAGGGCACAGATCCCTGGTTTTCTTTGGCACCAGGAAGAATTGGGAGTAAAACCCTTTCCCCTGTTGTGCAAGAAAAGCTGGATCTATGGCCTGCTTTTGCAGCAGGGCCTGGATCTCCTCTGCGACAAGGGCGCTGTAAGCCTGAAAGTAATGGTAGGGGATCGGTGGGTTGTCTGGGGGTCTATGAACTCTGGAGTATGCCCCTATACAATGAGCTGCAGAACCCACTGATCTGTGGTTATCTGGCACCATCCTTCGATGTGCAAGGAAAATCAACCACCCACCACCTCCCGTAAGGCTTCAATTGGGGAGGGGAGTCGGGCAACGAGTCAGGCTGAGGAGCCGGGGAGGGGGAGCGCAAGCTAGGAGGTCCTGTGAGCCAGAGGGACAGAACCTCCAGAGGCAGGAGTGGAGGCCTTTTGCGTGAACCCTGCTCTCTGCTGTTGCTGTTCCCTAGACTGCTGACTAGCATTCCTCTGAAAGGACTACTTAGATTGCTGTCTGAGCTGGGATTTGTACATAATATATATAGATCTAATGGCTTTACCAGATTCCTGCAGGCAAGTGATGTTTTGCGAGTCTTCACCGAACAGGATAGGTCCCGTAAAGGGGGCATCCATAATGTTGCACTGGATGTCCGCGGCGAACCTGGACACTCACAACCAGGAATAGCGGAGGATACAGATGGCGAAAGCCACAGCCCTGCCCGCTGAATCCACATTATCACAGGATGCTCAAAGAACATGATTACTTACATCTGAGCCTAATTTCTGGATGGTCATGAGCTCTGCCATCCCTGGGCAATCTTGTATGGCTTGAGCAACCTCCACCACCTTGTCCACCAGGGCATTCTGGTATTGAACCACGTGGGCAAGGAACTTTTCAGACTGTATGGCGCAAGCGGCCGAGGAAAGTAGTTACGTAAGGACTTACTGTAACAGTAGATCTTCGAGGGAGGCTCTTGCAGTAGGTAATTACATATAGGACTGATGCCGGCCGGCATCAGGACCCAACGGAAACATTTCTAGCTAGCAGTCTCTGGCGGAGTACTGCCCCCACGTCAGGTGACCGAAGTCATGCAGCGTCAGTATAAAGGGGCGGTCCCCCACGTCAGCCTTCCAGTTCTTTCCTGCCAAAGGCCAAAAGGCAGGATGAGAGAAAAGCAGATATTTCCCCTCCTGGAAAAGGAGTTGAAAAAGCTTAAGGGGATGGAGGGCGGGAAGGTATTACAAACTGAAAGAGCCTCTCTCGAAGATCTACTGTTACGGTAAGTTCTTATGTAACTGTACTATCTTACTTCGAGAGGGCTCTTACGGTAGGTAATTACATATAGGACTGAGTCCCAAGCAGTCTGGAACAAGGAGAAGCAAACGGGAGGAGGAAAGCTACTCAGAAGTAGACCCTCTGGTTGTGAAGGCCTTAGGAAAGGAGGCCCTGCAAAACAGCCAGCCCGAAGCCTGCTCTATGGCGAGAGGCAATGTCCAAACTGTAGTGTTTCGTAAAGGTATGGACAGAAGTCCAAGTGGCAGCTGCACAAATGTCAGCCGCTGACACATTCTTGAAACAAGCCGCGGAGGCAGCGACCCCTCTGGTGGAGTGGCCTCTAACTTGACCCGGCAGGGTCTTCTTGTACTTGTCATAACAGAAAGTGATACAATGAGCCAACCATTTTGATAGGCATTGCTTAGAAACAGCATTGCCTTCTCTTTTATGAGCAAAAGAGACAAACAGTTGATCAGTCTTTCTGAGATCCTTTGTCCTGTTAGTGTAGTATCTCAGAATTCGGTGACCATCCAAAGTATGCAGGAGGTACTCTCCATGATTAGAGTGCTGTGTAAAAAAGGCAGGCAACTCTATGGATTGATTCAGTGTCGATTCCACTACCACCTTAGGGAGAAACTTGGGGTTGGTACGCAGAGCCACGTGTTCCTTGTGAAAAATCAAATACGAGATTTTAAACATCAGGGCCTGGAGCTCGGAAATCCGTCGAGCAGAAATAATGGCCACTAAGAAGAGAGTCTTCCAAGAAAGGAACTTTAGGTCTGCTGAGGCTGCCAGCTCGAAAGGAGGCAGAGTAAGCTTCTCTAAAATGAAATTCAGATCCCAAGGAGGGGCAGGAACCCAGATAGGGGGTCGTAAGTGAAGGACCCCCTCTCAAAAAAGTCTTAAGAGACCTCCAGCTGAGCAAACGTTCTGTCTGCAAAGGGGACATGATAGGCCGAAATGGCCACCATGTGAACCTTTAAGGATGAATGGCTGAGACCCAGGTCGAAGAGGTGTCGCAGGTAATCCAGAAGTCGGCTAACAGAGCACAAGAAGGGTTCAACATCATTGGAGGCAGCCCAAATAGAGAACCGCTTCCATTTAATGGCATAAGTAGATCTGGTTGAGGGTTTCCTGGCCTCCAACAGAATCTCAGCTATTCGGAGGGAACCCCGAATCGGGCTTGAACTACGTCTGCAGGAGCCACGCGTGCAACTGAAGGAACTTGAGGCCTGGATGGACCAGGGTCCCCCTGATCCTGGGTCAGCAAAAATAGTGACAGAGGAAGAGGAGGTTCCTCTGAGTACTGTTGCAGAAGAGAGAACCAAACTTGCCTGGGCCAGAAAGGAGCGATCAGAATCATTCGAGCTCCTTCCAAACTGAGTTTCTGCAAGTCCCTCATAATCAGTGGAATCGGTGGGAAGGCATAGACGTATTTGCCCTTCCAGTCTAGAGACAGAGCGTCTCTCCAAAACATGCCGCGCCCTGGAGCGAGTGAACAGAAAACGGGAAGTTTTGTGTTTTGAGGGGATGCAAACAGGTCTACCTGTGGAGTTCCCCAGTGCAGGAAGATGTCGTCTATGACAGGTCTTCAAGCTGGCTCCTCCCACCCACCCGGGTGGTAAAACTCTTGGCATCGCCCCATGACGCCAGATCTAGCCCGCTGGAAGCCAGGTTGTCCGTCGAAGCCGGGGAGGCCGGGTGGGTCGTGTGGATGAACAACATATACCATTCCTAGAACTCCTGTTACAGGTGAGTAACCAGTATTTCTAGGGACATGGTTATGTTGTTCATCCACACTGTCTAGCAGACTCCTAGCAGTTCTCCAGGAGGAGGGAGGCAAGGCGCACACCCCCTACTTAGGGAAAAATGACTGGAGAACCGAGGCCCCAAAACCTGCATCCCGGCGTGACTCAAGGTCGATGTGGTAATGGGTAATGAAGGTGTGTGCGGACTTCCAGGTAGCAGCCCTGCAGATTTAAAGGACAGGGACATCCCTGGAAGCAGCCACTGATGCAGCGGTATGGCGGGTAGAATGAGCTCTTATCCCTCTGGGAGGCTCCATGCCCGCCAACCTATAGCAGAGATCTATGCAGGAGGTGACCCAACTGCCTATCGTCCGCTTGGCTGCAGGTCTGCCAGGTGCAGCTTCAGCATAGGTGACAAACAGCTGGCGAACCTCTCCCCAAACTTCTACCGTCTGCTCCTTGTAATAAGCGAGCGCTCTTCTAGGGTCCAAAGTATGGAGCTTATATTCGGCCTCCGAGGTGTGATTGGGGTAGAACACCGGCAGAGTCAACACCTGGTTAAGGTGAAACTCTGACACCACCTTCGGAAGGAATTTTGGGTGGGGGCGCAGGACAACCTTGTCCCTGTGGAAGACCAGATAAGGAGACTCGATGGAAAGTGCCTGGAGCTCTCCCATCCTTCTGGCTGATGTGATAGCCACCAAGAAGGCGGTGTTCCACGACAGGTGAGAGATGTCACACCTGTGCACTGGTTCGAATGGCTTGCCCATGAGCTTAGCCAATCTCAGCAGTAAATCCCACGGAGGTGGAGGTTCTCACACTGGAGGGGACATGTGGTCAAGGCCTTTGGAAAAGCGCCCAACCACCTTCTCCTGCACCACCGACTGCTTCCCGGCCCGTGCCCGGTAAGCAGAGATGGCTGCCAGGTGCACCTTAAGGGTCGTCGACCGAAGCCCTTGCTGAGAAAGGGACCACAGGTAGTCCAGAATGCTTGCCAAGGAACAGGAGGAAGGGTCCAGGCCCTTGCCCTGACACCAAATGGAGAATCTCTTCCATTTAAAGGCATATCATTTCCTGGTTGACTCCTTACGGGACGCCTCAACAATGTTGAGGACCTTATCGGAAAGACCCAAGGCCTGGAGCTCTAGCCGCTCAGGAACCAGGTCATCAGGTGCAGGGATTGAAGGTCCGGATGGAATACCTTCCCCTGATTGACTGAGATCAGGTCCGGGCGGGCTGGAAGCCGCCTCGGGAGCCTGGAGCTGAGACTGAGGAGATCTGGATACTAGAACTGGCGGGGCCAGTCTGGGGCTACCAGAAGAAAAAATTACTCACCTTAGTAATGTTGTTTCTTCTAATGGAGTCTTGCTATATTGTGACTATTGCAGTTTGCCCCAGCCTTAGAACTGCTCCGGAGGTGAAAGAGTTAACTTCCATGCAGAGCATGGAGCTTAGAGCGTGAGCTCGGTTCAGAAGCTCTGTTTGGCTGGCTTCAAACCGAAACCGTCAGATCTTTATGAGCAAAAACTCACTAAGGTTCTGTGTGGAAGCTGTAACCTAAACTAGTCAACTGGCCACTAATATATTAACACATTTTGCTGGTCCCAACACAAAGACTCAAGTCAGTGGACCAGAAAATTAAGATAAAATAACTAAATAAACACAACACCCAAACATGAAAGAGGGCATCAATAGATGCCAACAGAGGACCTACCTATACCCCAAAGTAGGAGTTCTGAGAGGGGCAGGCTGGGGAGGTCATAATAGCAAAACTCCATTAGAAGAAACAACATTACTAAGGTGAGTAATTTTTCTTCAAACAACATAAGTCTTGCTATATTATGACTATTACAAACTACACAGCAGTACCTCCATGGAGGAGGACAGAACCTCGTGGGAATAGCACAAGCATGGCTGTGCCAAGCCGAGCATCCTCCTGGCCTGAATATCCAGGAAGTAATGTTTGGTGAGGTGTGTACTGTCTTCCAAGTAGCTGCCTGACGCCTTATCTCCAAGATAGGGATGTCTCTAGCAGCAGCTAGAGATGCAGCTGTACCTCTGGTAGAGTGAGCCCTCAGGCCTGAGGGGGAACCTTACCCAGCTTTGATAGCAAGGTGGATACAAGAAAGCGATCCACCTGGCAATGGATCTCTTAGTGGCAGTCTCCTTTTCCCAACCTCACCATAAGTGAAGCAAACAGTTGAGGAGTCAAACCTGTGACCCTTGGTAGGCTCTATGTAGTAACTTGGGGCCTCTTAACATCTAAGCTGTGCAGCCTCCTCTCACCAGAGGAGGAATGGTCAGTGAGAACACTGGAAGTGAAATAGGTTGGTTAAGGTGGAAATCTGAAACCACCTTAGGCAAAAACTTCCTGTTAGTCCTGAGGACCACTTTATCCCTGTGAAAGGAAATAAAGTCAGTTTCTACTGATAAAGCCTGTAACTCACTTATACGCCTGGCAGAAGTGATGGCTACCAGAAATACAGTTTTCCAAGTCAAATACTTAAGCTCTGCCAGAGACAGAGGCTCAAGGGGTTGCATTAGCTGAGCAATGCATACATTAAGATCCCAAGCGGGGCAGGGTCCTGAATGGAGGATTGGTGTGAAGCAATCCTTTAAAAACTTGGAAAATACAGGATGAGCAGAAAGAAGAGGCTTCCCTGCTGAAATGAAGGCAGAGACAGCAGCCAAGTGCACTTTCAGGGTGGCTGGTCTCAGTCCCAAAGAATAAGATGGACCATGTAGTCCAATACAGTGGGTAGATCAGCGGATTCTGAAACATGCTTCCCAGAACACCATATGGAAAACCTTTTCCACTTGGGTTATAGGTAGCCCTGGTGGAAGGCACCCTAGCAGCCTTCAGATTTCAAGAACACTTTGAAAGTTGCAATTCAGCAAACTCTAACTGCTCAAGGCCAAGCCTTGAGGTTGAAGGATTTGAGATTGGATACAAACTCTCCCCTGAGCACAGGTTAACAGATTGTGGTTCCTGGGGAGATACAGGGAAGATGGACTGCTAAGGACAGAAGGAGTGGGTACCAGGGCTGCCTGGCCCAGTCTGGAGCAATCAGGATCATTTGCAGGGCTGAGACCTGATTTTGACTAGTACCTTGAACAGGAGAAGGAAGGGGAAAGACAAAGAAACTTCCCTCCCAATCGAGGAGAAAGGCATCCAGAGAACTGGCCCAACACTGGGGCCTGCAACAAAACAGTGGAAGTTGATAATTGTCTGGGGCTGCAAAAGATCTATCTGAGGAGTGCCCCATCTGACAAACACTATCCCCAGTACTAAGGGATCCAGTGACCATTCGTGATGGCCTAGGAAATCCTGCTGAGGGCATCTGCCAGGACATTGTCTTGCCTGGGAGGTGAACTGCTATGAGGAAGTGTTCAGGGAGTAAGCCAGAGACCACAACTTCATCGCCTCGGTGCACAAGGCCGAAGACCGAGTGCCCCTTGTTTGTTGATGTACCACATTGTAGTGGTGTTGTCTGTTCTGACCTGTACCACCTTGTTCTGAACAGATGCAGAGAAAACCTGAAGTGCTAGAAAAACAGCTCTGAGTTCCAACAGATTGATGTGGAGCAAGAGATTCCTGAGGACCATAATCCCTGGGTGGAGAGGTGCCATGCTGAGCTCCCCATCCCAAGAGGATGCATCTGTAGTAAGGGTCAAGGAATGGGACAGAGGGATGAAAGAGCACCCCTGTCTCAGATTGCTCTGATCCTGCCACCACTGAAGGAGCCTGGATCAGGGTTGAGGTCACTGGGATTAACTTGGATAGAGGATCTCTTCTTTGAGACCAGAAAGCTCTCAAATGGAACTGAATGTCCCTCATCTGAAATCTTGCTCCTTGTACCACAGCTGTGGAGGCAGCCATGTGCCCTAGGGCTGCAGGAAATGCCTTGCTGGTGAGAGACCTGCAGAGTGAAAAAGAGGCTGCCAGGGCCACTAAGGTCCTTACCCTTTCCAAGGGAAGGAAGGCTCTGGCCTGCTTTGTATCCAGTTCTGCGCCTATAAAGGTGAGTACCTGGACAGGTTTCAAAACTGACTTTGGAAGATTGAGAAGAAATCCCAGAGAGGTAAGCAGCTGCTGGGTAACTAGCAGGTGTGATTTGACCTGGTCTGGAGACTGAACCACAATGAGCCAGTCATCCAGGTAGGGAAAAATGGCAATCTTTTGCCTTCTTAGGTGAGCAACTGCTACTGCCAGACACTTTGTGAACACCCTTGGGGCAGAAGTGAGGCCGAAGGGCATTGCTCTGAACTGATAATGGCCTGAGGGCAGTTGAATCTCAGGTACTTTCGATGGGAGCTTCTGATAAGAACATGGAAGTAGGCATCTTTGAGGTCAGGAGAGGCTAGCCAGTCCCTGGCCTTAGGGAAGAAAATCATTCCCAGTGTCACCATTTTGAACTTTGGCTTTAAAAGGTGCTTGTTTAGATATCTTAGATCCAGGATGAGCCGCCACTCTCTCCTGTCTTTTTGGGGTAGGAAGTACCTGGGTACAGACCCTTGCCCTGGTGAGAGGGAGAAACCTTTTCTACAGCTCTGAGAGCCAGGAGGTTGAGACTTCTGTTTCCAAAGCAAGAGTCTCTAAAGGGTTTGTAGGTGGAAAAGATCTGGCTCTCACTTTGGAAATTTCTTGAGAGCTGAGAACCAGACCCTGGCTCACTACTTCCAGGACCACCTGTCTGAAGTTAAAGACTACCAGTCCTGGGCCGAAGTGAGCCAACCTGCCTACAGGTAGTGGAGGCGACCCTGGGCATCCATCAGGGTGCCTGTTTGGCAGGAGCTTTAGGCTGAGGGTGGGAGCAGGCTGCTCGAACCCGTCTGCCTCTCCCTCTGAAGAACCCCCTCTGTACATAGGCTAAGAGGAGGGCCTGAGTCTGGTAAAAGGCCTGTGAAAGGCCACCTACCTGGAGGAGCTGCCTCTGAGGTAGCTTAACCGTTCCTTATCTTGTGCACTCCTGGAGGTGGTTCTACATTCATCCATTTCTTCATATAATTCTCTGACTGCTCCCCAAACAGAATTTCCCACAGGAAAATCCATAGCCTTAGAGCTGGGTATCCTGTGACAAAGTAGTACACCTGAGCCAGGCCAATCTCCGAAAAGCCACAGATGTAGCCATGACTCTAGAGGATACATCGTTAGAATCCCACTGCAGCATGGAATTGCACCTTAGATGCCTCAATGCCATCAAGAACACCTGCTCCAGCTCCTTCTTGACTGGCCAGGGACTCTGTTTAGCCTAAGAGCCATGACAGTATCCCATCTAGATTTCTGGTATCTTGCAACATAAGCCATATAGTTAGCTTGTCTGAGTCCCAAGGATGCTGCCATGTATTGTTTTTTGGCCATGGTATCAATCTTCCTGGAATCCTTGTCGGGAGGATGTGAAGCCAGTGGAATATTAGCTTTATCACAGGCTGCAGCCTGAACTACCCCAACATGACTGCATTGCTGTGAAAAGAAAATCTGTATCAGGACCTGACAAAGTGTACTTCCTGTCCATCTTTTATCCACAGGAGGCACAGAATTAGGAGCTTTTAAAATTTTTATTGTTTGTTTCTAAAGATTTATGTAAAGGGATGGACAACCTCCTGGACTCTGGGATATCCATCATCTCCCACATAGTCAGGCTCCTCTTGCTCAAACAGCCTCCTCTAAGGAAGGCTGGAGGTCTCAACAACTTTTATAAAACAAAAAAATGAGAAGGGGACTCAAGAAAGCCTAGGGGAGACTCACCTGAAGGTCTGTCTGGGGAGATGTCGGTTCAATAGGCACATACAGACTTTCAAGTCACATTACACTGATCATAATCCTCATCCCCTCCTCTGGTTCATAGAACTCTTCTATATCATAATCCTGAACCACTGGAACTGACCGAACCGACCTTTTGCCAGACAGTGGCGATTCGGAGGAACGCGAGGACAAGGACTGGACAATCTGTATTGCCCTGGCTATCTCAGCAGCAGTTGGAAGAATTTTGGACTCCAAACCTGCTGATTTTTAGATTTCTTTGCTGGAACTGGCTCCTCAGAGCCAGCATTTAGTTGCCGAGAAGTCTCGCCCTGGTCAGGGCACTCCCTCAGTTCAGTTGGCACCGGGCCGGGCTGGCCATCCGGGTCAGTGGACTTTTGGCCTCTCGTTCCCTGAGCCTGCCCACTCTCTTGTCCAGGGTGGCTGAGGAAATTTTACAAATCTGGCAGTCTGAATTGAGGGTGGTCAAACCCCAGACAAGACACATAGTGTGTGGGTCAGCCTTGGCAGCTTCCCCACAGACACTACAGTGTTGAAACCAGTGGGCCCGTTTTTCTTTGGGTTTCTCCAGACATGATGCCAGCCTAACCAACCAACTTGCCCTTTTGATGGCAGTGCCAGGCAAGACACCCTTATGGGTTCAAACCGTGTCACGGGTCATGGAAAAAACACGTAATGAAATCCGTTTTAGAACCCGATAAGAACAGAGACACGCACTCTAAAAGCAGCAAAAGGCTTCAAACATATTTAAATACAACTTTCGATCGGTTCAACCGAACCGATAATACTTACAAGTTCCACAGAAAAACCCTATCTATTTCCTGATTACCATAGACAGAGCCTGAACCGATCGGTTTGCGGGTTAAAATAATGAAATGGTGGTTAAATTAAACCAGAAATAGCGCTTTAAACGAGAAGAAATGAACCGAGCAACAGGAGGAATCTCCGAAGCGACTGTTCAGTGAGGCGGAGTAAAGAATCTGACTGTTTCGGTTTGAAACCAGCCAAACAGAGCTTCTGAACCGAGCTCGCGCTCTAAGCTCCATGCTCTGCATGGAAGTTAACTCTTTCACCTCCGGAGCAGTTCTAAGGCTGGGGCATACTGCAATAGTCATAATATAGCAAGACTTCATGTTGTTTGAACCACCTGCGCCTTGTCCTTCCTTGCCTTGAGAAGCACCTTATGGATCAAGGGAAATGGGGGAAAGGCGTAGAAGAGGACCGGAGTCCACGGCCTCGAGAAGGCATCCTCGTGCAGCGAGCCCTGCTGAGGGGGGCGGGCATGAAACAGTCTCAGCTACACATTCTCCCTGGAGGCGAACAGGTCCACCTGAGGCATGCCCCAGTGGGAGAACATATCTTGTACTACCTCTGGTAGGAGAGACCACTCGTGGGACGCAGCCCCTATCCGGCTTAGGGCATCAGCCAGAATATTGGAGGCACCTGCCACATGGATGGCAAGGATATCCGCATCCAGGCTGCGCATAAGGGACCAAATGCAGAGAGCTTCCCTGCACAGAGGCATGGGCCGAGTCCGCCTGGCGTGTTAGACAATACATGGTCATGGTATTGTCCGTCTGGACCTGGACCACGATCCCGTACAAATGGAGCCGAAAGCAGTGAGGGGCTAGAATGAACGCCGCGAGCTCCAGCAGGTTGATGGCATCGGGACTCGAGGGGACCAGAGGCCGTGCGCTCTGTGCTCCCCAGATGGGCACCCCAGCCATCAGAGAGGCATCAGTCGATGAGCCGTTGTCTCGGGGTGGACGAGCAGGATGCCCTCCTGCAGATGTGCTGGAGCGGTCCACCACTGGAGGTATTCACATCCCTTGGTCACTGTCACTAAGCTGATCCAAGGGATCGGGTGCTTTGAGACCACTGGCTGGCCAGCCCCATTGTAGGGGCGCATGTACCAATGGGCCCAATGGACCCACGCTGGTGCAGGCCACCATGAGGCCCAGGAGGCGCAGGAAGTCCGGGCAGGCGCAGTGCCCAACCTGAAATGATTGAGGCAAGGAGGAAGAACCTACGCCCTGTCTGCGGGAGCCATGCTCTAGCTCACAGACAGTGAGCTCTCCGATGAATTGTATCGCCTGCTTTGGCACGAGTTCCGACTTGGCCTCGTTGATAAGGAGGCCAACCCGAGAGCAAACCTGGAGGGCCAGATCCCTGGACCGCTCCACCTCCATTCTGGAGGAGGCTGCAATCAGGCAGTCGTCCAGTTAGGGGTACACCCAAACCCTTCAGCGCCGCAGGAATGCTGTCACCACTGCCATGCACTTGGTGAAGACCCTGGGAGCTAGGGAAAGGCCGAAGGGCATGGCCCGGAACTCGTAGAGGAATCCCTCTGCCCTGAAGCAGAGGAATCTCTGGTGGGATGAACGGATTGGGATGTGAAAGAACATGTCCTGAAGGTCCAGAAAACAGAACCACACACCTCGTTCCAAGGATGGAATGATCTGAGCCAGAGTGACCATCCTGAAGGTTCGAGACCTAAGGAACCTGTTCAGGTCGTGCAGGTCTAGAATGGGGCGCCAGCCCCGTCAGTTAGGGACCAGGAGGTACCTGGACACAAACCCTAGGTCTGGTGGAGGATCCGCCACCTTCCTGATCACCTCTTTTTCGAGGAGCAGGGCAATGTCGGCTCAGCGAGCCGACAGAAACTGGACCCGTAGCCTAGGGGCGATGGCTCGGAAGGGCAGGGCTCTTCGAACTCAGAGGCAGGCCCTTTCCCACACCTCAATACCCAGCGGTCCATGGTGATAGCGGACAAAGGCGGAAAGGAGTGGCGGAGCCATCCTCCATGGGGGCACGGGGAGTGGCAGGCTGGGCGACACTCCTCAACCGTCACTGGGCAGGCTTGGAGGAGGGGCCAGCCGAGGACCTCCTGGGCCTTTTCCTCCTGCTTCCTATTAGAGGAAGCCGCGAGGCATGGCTGGGGTGCCAGTGCAGAGCCTGCTGGCCCTGATGCTGGGCGGGCGTGCCGCCAGGCATGAAAGGGCAAAAGGACTTATGTTACTGACGGCCCTTGTCCTTCTGGGTGGAGGTGACTGGGTCCAGGGTAGCGTTGGACTTTTCGAACCGCTGGAGGTGGCCTTCCACTCCAGGGCCGAACAGATCAGTCCCTAAGAAGGGGACATCCGCCAATTTATGCTGGGTATCTGCTGTGAAGGTGGATATCCTCAGCCATGCTCTGCGGCACATGGCCACTCCGGCCGCACTGATCGGGCACAGGAGTCTCAATGTCTGAAGCCATTTGGAGCTACTGTTTCACCACGCCTTCCTGATCCGCACCTGTGACCGTGGTCTGCAGGTCGGCGAGAGCGAGGGATCACCTTATCCAGGGGCCCATGAGGGATGGGAGAGTGTGCCATCAACAGCGGCCGAGCTGGCCTGGTGGAGGCCTAGGGAGGGCATAGCCACACCTTGCGCCCGGCATGAGTCCAGCTTTTTGGACTCCTTGTCAGGGGCTTATCCACACCCCTAGCGTTCCCAGAATGCGGAAGCGCTACTCGGTGACCAAAACCCCTCCATGAAGGGTGCTCCGATAAACCCGGACAGGCGGTAGGGACGCGCTACTTCCTGGCCATCCTGGCGAAGGAACGGACAGAGCCCGACGCTGCCAAGCTCAGGCTGGGCCAACAATGGCTTCAGCCACCAGAAAGGCCTCCGTGGGAGAATCCTCGGTCCAGTATCTTCGTGAGGATACTTGGCCCGCTTGGATGGGGCTCGAGCTGCATCCCAGTGGACTCTGAGATGAGCCGAAGCAGGCCCATGAACGATGATGGGCTCTTGTCCATCGACTGCCCCCCCGGAGGACTCCAGGTCAAGGGGCCTGGAAAACAGGGAGGAGTCGTCGTCAGACTCCGGGGAGTCTGCGAAGAGCTGCCTGGGGCCGAGCCACCCTCCACCTGCCGAGGACAGTCAGGAGCGAGGGTGACCGGTGGGGCAGATCCTGACCCGACCGAGTCTCCTTGGTCGGCGCCCCCGATTTCAGTTATGGAGGCGGAGGTTCCACCACAATCGGTGGGGCAGCTGGTTTTGGCTGAACAACCGGCCCAGGCTTGGGCACCTCGGCCACTGCGAGGGGTTGTTTCGGCCCTTCGGGTAACAGCCACAAAATGGCCAAGGAAGGCGACAGTGTCGGCGTTGTTCCCGGACAAAGGAGCTGCTGCCACATTAAGTCCTCGTGCTTTCGGCGCCAATTTGCGCCGAAGCCTCTCCTCTTCAGAGGAGGAAGACTGAGACGAGCAGCACCACCGCTTTCCTCGGTGCTGAGACCGAGACCGCCGATGTCGGCAGGATCAGCTGGACCGAGACGAGGTCCAAGACCGAGACCCTAGGTGTTTCCGAGGGTGGGTCTGGGAGGGAGCGGGGAACACCCGCTCTTCCCTTGGCTCGGGAGCCTTGAGTGGGGACTCCGGCACAGGAGGCACAGGCAAGTCCTCTGTTTCCACTGGGGGAACCGGTGAAGAAGGGTTGTCGGCTTCACCAGTCGACAGCCCGTCCGACGGGTCGGGAAAAATCTCAACCGCGTCGATGGGTGTCTCGGCCGGCTGACTTGACGGGGACACAATGAAGTCAGCGGCCTTAGCCGCAACCTCGACCAAAGTCGAGTGTCAACTGTCCGAGAAAGGGACCTCTCCCGCTCCCACGAACATCGATGGTGGAACTTACCCTTCGAGTCCTTCTTTTTCGACGAAGAAGAGTGTCCCAATGGCCCCTCTCCCTTCGTGGAAAGGGACTGGCAAAGCTCCTTAAAAGAAGCTGCGTAGGAGGATTCCAGAGAGAGCGGGATAAATGCCGCGACCGAGGAAGATGAGGATGCGGCCTGGGCCACCTTCTCCTCGAGGGTGATCATCTGCTCGAGTTGCTCAGCCAAGCCAGCCACCGCGGACCAACGGGCCTCCTTGGACTTCACCGACGGGTAGCACTTCTCGGGGCACCCAAGCTGTAACCGGGCAGAGCGGTCTTCAAGAACGTTGGCCAAAAACGATCTACATATTTCGCAGGCCTGTGGGTCGTGATCAAGGCTGAGACAGTAGACGCACGTGGAGTGCGGGTCCATCCTGGACATCTTCTGCCCGCAAGGGCACCGCCAAAATCCGGGAGTCGATTTGTCCATCGCAGCCGCGAGGGAGTAATTTGACCGAAGTCTTGAGAATTTTAGAACTATTTTCGGGCCAACCAAAGAATTAGGATCCAGTCTATATGCAGAGCATTAAGGAGGGAACCTGAGCTTCCAAGCGGTAAGGAAGATCTGGCGTCATGGGGTGGAGTCCACCGGGTGGGTGGGAGGAGCCAGCTTGAAGACCTTCCGGCAAGATTTAAAGCATCAAGGAACCTGCCAGACAGTGTGGATGAACAACATATCCATGTCCCTAGAATCTGACGTTATCCTCTCCCAACCCCGGAGGTGGAGGGAAAACCTCCCTCCTACCACTTCCTCTGGAAATGCCAGAGGCTGTGGGAGAGGAAAGGAGTCAGGTGGTGTGGTGCAGCGTCGCGGCTGAAGCTCCCACTGCTTTTTTGGATGGTGGGGGCTTGGCAGCTGGAGGGGCCTGACGTTTATTGGCCCCCTTTCCCTTTGGTTTCACCCTTTGCCAATTCCACCTGCGAAAGGGACGACGCTGTGCTGAAGGGGGATTGTACATGGAATCCACATACTTCAGTGCAGTCCCCTTCTACTGCAGATCGGTGATAATGTCCTTGACATCACCACCGAACAGCTCTAAACCCCGCAAGGGTGCTTTCTGAATAGCGGACTGCACTTCCGTGACCAAACCTGACACACGGAGCCAGGCATGACGTCGTAAGCCTACGATGAAAGCCGAGCTCCTACCAGCAATGTCCACTGCATCGTACGTGGCACGACGCATGTGCCGACTGGCCGAACGAACAGAACGGACAAGGTCAGCCACTTTCTGTTTAACCTGAGAGTCAGGAAGGGAGTCCAACTTGGATTCTACCTCACTAAGAATCGCCTTCTGGTAATCCCCCAAGTGACCGACATAGTTCAGGGCCCTAATACCCAGAGTGAAAGAAGCATAGATCTTCTTGCCGTACTGGTCCAGAAGACGGGATTCTTTGTCAGGTGGAGACGAGCTCAAATGCTTCGGATTAGCTGACTGACAGTGAGCAGTGCTAATCACAACCGAGTCAGCTTGAGGGTGAGAATCAAGGAGGTCAACACCCTCGGGAGCCTGGTATAGCCTATTGGACTTCCGAGGAAGAGGGGCTAATGTCGACGGTTGCTTCCAAATGGTGGAAGCAAGGTCGGCATGAGGCTCAATCCATGGTGGCACCAAGGTCGGAGCGGTCTCAGGCAGACCCAGGTGCTCAGGGCGCCACTTATGAGCTTCCTGGATTTCGTGTAGCAACTCCGAGAAAGAAGGATCCTCCGGAGGAGACTCTGAAGGAGTCCTAGGCCTGGGTTTGGTCAGAGGGCGTGGCTCGTCATCCGGGTCGGGAACAACAGTCAGAGTCATCAGAAGAGGAAGAAGAAGAAGAAGAAGACTCCCTATCCCAGCGTGGGGGAGGAACGGACCCCTTAGGAAACCCTAGGGGCGTGTCCTGCCCGCCCTGGAACCAGAGAGGCTTGCCCTGGTATCCGGAGGTGGGGAGGAGTCTGTCGTCTGGGCGATGGGGGCAGGAACCGGCACTGTTGCCAGGAGAGGACTCTCCACCTCTCTGGTGAGCTGAGCCTTGGCCTCAGCCCACCAGGAGGCCAGAGCCTCCTTCAAGTCCACCGGCGGCTGAGGGGGCAGTGGAGGAGGAGGAAGAGGAGGAGGATACGGATGCTTAGTGTACCCGTAGGGTGCTATCCATAACCTGATGGTGGGTAACCCGGCGGCGTTGGGTAGTGAGGCACTGAGTACTGCGGTGTCGGGTAGGCCGCCGTCGGGTACTGGGGCATCGGATACTGCGGATCCGAGTAAGACGGCGCCGGATAAGACGGAGTCAAATACCTGGGGGCCGGGGGGTCTGATGGAGCAGACGGCCCGGCTGGAAGTCCAGCGGGCAGGCCTGGAGCAGAAGGCCTGGTGTTGGAGCGGCATCCGGGAGACGGATGTCGCCCGGCGTCGGTATGACCGGTGTCGGCGCCGGCATCTGGGGAACCGACATCAGGTCATCCGGCCCAGCGGGGGGGGAGGCCTGATGGGGGCGCAGCAGGGACCTCAGCATCACCCGGGGATGGCAGGGAAAAATTCCCAGGGTCAGGCTGAGGAGACCCAGCATCCCCGGAGGGCAGCGAAGGCTGCGGGGAGCCGGGAACGGCGGACATAAGAGGGTCTGACGTCAGCTCAGCCACTGCGCGGACGTTGGGGTCGGCCGACATCCGACTTATCAGCGGGGCCCAGGCGGACGTCGGAGGAGCCGGCGTCCAACTTAGCGGACCCATCGCCCAAGGCAGGTCGCGAAGGGAAGTACGGCCTGGTCGGGCGGGAAAGTGGCCGTGCACCACCACAAAGGGTCAAGCGACTTATCGACTGTCTCCATGCGGGCGTCAGAGGAACTGACGTCCGGCTTACTGGAGCCGCTCGAACCAGTAGGCCGCACAGTGACGGCTTTACCGGGAGCGGATTCCTCCAACAGCTCAGAGGCACCGAAGGCCTGAGTGCGAGCCAGGAGGGGGCTGACGCTGCCTTGGAAACTTCCAAGACGGTTGTCAGGAGCGGTTCCCCAGAGGGACGCATTTGGAGCACGGCAACCCAGCCGGAGTCGGGGTGAAAGAGGAGCCCCGTGTCCGACGTTTCCTTGTCCTTCTCAACGATGGCCTTGAAGTGGGCGCCTGCAAAAGCTTTTTCAACTCCTTCTCCATGCAGCATCTTCTTGAGGATATGGGCCTCCAGGGACTGCTGCCTCCGTCTGCGCGTGGCGGCGCTAAATTTAAGGCAGTGCTGGCACTTCTCCACCTGATGGTCAGGGCCCAGACAGAAAAGGCACTGGGAATGGCCGTCCTTGTGCGGGAGTTGTGCGCCACACGAGTCGCACTTATTTTTGTGCTCGGAGGGTGTAGGGGACAACATGCACCAATGAAAGGTGATGATCAAGTTAAATAATTCGAAAAATGACGGTAAGTACTACCGGTGACAGAGCTGACGAGAGCTGAATTTTGCTCCGAGGCGCTGACACGAGCTAACGGCAGGAAAGAACTGGAAGGTGGGTGTGGGGGGCCGCCCCTTTATACTGATGCCGCATGACATCGGGGGTCACCTAACGTGGGGGTGGTCCCCCGCCAGAGACTGCTAGCTAGAAATTTTTCCGTTGGGTCCTGACGCCGGCCGGCATCAGTCCTATATATAATTACCTACTGCAAGAGCCCTCTCGAAGTAAGATTACACCTTCCTGGCCAGGTGGTCAAACAGCTTTGAATCCTTGTCTAGGAGTTATTTACTCAAATGCCTAGGGAGCTTGAAGCGGTCGTGGGTAGCGTTAATCACCACTGAGTCCGCCTCCGGCTGTTCCCTGTAAAAGGAATCCTCCTTAGGGGTGGTATATAGCCAGTCTGATTTCTTAGATATGGCTGGCGCAGAAAAGGGATGCTCCTGGCAAGCTTGTTGGCATCCTTATAAGATTCCACAGTAGGAGGAACCACTGCAGGCAAGGTGTCTTTCTTCCTAAGAAAGGTGGTCAACTGACACTACTCTGGATCCAGCTCTTCTGTATCCCAGTCATTCAGTTGCTGGATGTGCCTCATTACATCCATAAATGATGGGTCGTCAGGTGGGTAATGAGGAGTGTCTTTGCCACCCTCCGGCTCCAATGGCAGGTCAGAGTCCCCTCGGCTGGAAGAGGAGGAGGAGTACCCATCCGAACCCCCACCCCCATTTCTGGGGAGGGTGAACATGGGTGCTTACATGGCCAACCTTTAGGAAGGGGGTGTCATCCCCATCTGACATAGGAATGGCCCCAATAGCAGGGGGAGTAGGTGGGCAGACTGGAGGCTTGTCCAGAGGCAGCCCCTGGAAGGGGAGTTGGCTGAAGAGGTGCCCCCATCTTTAAAATAGACCTTCAGGGGGGTAGGCTTAGATGGCCCCGGTGTCTAGTCATCAGGTTGGGGGTAACTCGGATGTCGGCGTGAGCTGATCCAGGTTACCTGGCATCTGAACCAGAGGGACAGTGCCATCTGGTGCTGGATGAACTGGACCGGGTGTACAATTGTTGGGCGTCTGCTGAGGATGGGCGTCAGGCCTAGCCGGCGACTTGGGAGGGTTAGGTGGCAATGAGGTCACCCGAGGAAATGGCAGAAATGCTGGCATCGAGGGGACCAGTGTAGTCTGAGGCCAGGACAGGGATTTAGCTGGCAGCCACCTAGGAGGAGTTGCCTGGAAAGGGGAGCTGACTCCTGAGTGGGACGGACACCCCTCTTTCCCGGAGGAGGAGGGCGACAGTCCTGGGTGTTGCCTGGTAGCGTCAACCTCTGATGCTGAGGAGGATTCGGCACACACCCTGGCCTGGAGAGCAACAGGCAAGGACCTGCTGCCGAGGATCCACCGGCTGAGCCACTCAGCTTAGAGTCTGCAGGAACCAGGGGCTTAAGCTTGAGAGGCTGAGAGGTGGGGGGACTTAGTCCCACACCCCAAAGAACCTTCTCTCGCTACTGAGCAATAGGAGGGAGGTTCGGTCACCGGCAGACCGGAGGCCATGATGGAAGCTGGTTCCCTCTGGGGGGATGACCCTGAGGCAGTTGCCAATTTGGTTGGAGATCGTGAGTGGCCTTCTGCCCGGGGTTTTTCCCTATGCTTCTCCCGGTGCTTGTGTTTGCCGCTTGATTTCTTCTCTTTGTGAAGAGAAGAGGAAGAGGCCCCAAAGGCCGAAGAAGAGGACGAATTCTTGCGGTGAAGCTCCTTCTCCAGCTCAGATAGCTTCTTGGTGAGCAGAAAGGTTTTGAGGGTAGAGTGTGTTGATTAAAATTTTGGGAAATCTGGCAGGCTTCAATATCATGGTCCAGGCCTAGGCAGAAAAGGCAGGCTGAAAGGTCGGCTTTGTGAGGAATCTGTATGCCACAAACACATGCACACATCACAAGCTGCCTCTTGACTGAGGAGGATGGAGAAGCAGAAGACATGCAAGTGAAATTTTGAAGAAATCACTGGTTTTGGTGAAAATAACAAAACACGATGAAAAAGGGTGGTCAACTAGCTGAAGAAGTCTGCGGAGGTCTGACTTGCGCGGTCAACAGTGAGAAAAGAACTGGTGATGGGCTGGGGGACCATCCCTTTTACACCGTACGTGACATCGGTGGTGGGCCGATGACAGGAGCGGCCCACTGCTGTATATTCCTAGCTAGAAGTTTTCTGTGGGGTCCTGGCACCTGCCGGCTTTAGTCCTAAAGGTGCTGCCTGCTGCAAGAACCCCCTCGAAGTAAAATGAACAGTTACATACTTACCATAACAACAGAACTTCGAGAGAATCTCTTTCATCAGCCTACACCTATCAACTATAGCCGGCGGGTGCCAGGACCACATGGAAACTTTTTTCCTAGCAGTTCACTAGGGGCCGCCCATGACAATGTCTTACGTCGACCACCTCCTTATATATGTGTGAGTGGCCTATCTCCCTCCTCAGTTCCTCAATGGAGATCATACTCAGAGGTTCTTCCTCTAGGGAACCCGGAGAGAGCTGATGTTCCAACTACCAGGTAAGGCTGGAAATAGCAGGTAGTCCATGAGAGAGAGAGAGAGAGAGAGAGAGAGGAGTAAAGGAGCTCAAAGTCTAATGGGGACGGAGGGTGGGATGACATGGCCTGATGAAACAGATTCTCTTGAAGATCTACTGTTACGGTAAGTACATAACTCTTCTATCTTCTTCAAGGATATCACTTTCATCAGGCCACACCTATGGAACAAGTTCCAACCAGTACTAACAAAGACACAGTCTGTGTGGCTGGAGGCTACCGACCTATGAAAGGAGGCCTTGAAGCACTGCCAGGCCGAAGCCTGCCCTCCTTCTAGAGGTAATGTTCAGACTGTAGTGCTTAGTGAAAGTGTGGACAGTACTCCAGGTTATAGCAGCACAACTTTCTGCACTGAAACACTTCTAAAACAGGCAACAAATGTGGCCATGCCTCTGGTTGAATGGCCATGAACAATTCCAAGAAGTTCCTTATCGTACTTCCTGTAACAAAAAGTAATACAGTTGGCCTAGCATCTAGACAGGCACTATTTAGAAACTGGTATGCCCTCTTTCCCAGGGGCAAAGGAAACAAAAAGCTGAGAGAACTTCCTGCAGTCCTTCATACAATGAACAGAGTATCTGTGTATTCTATGTACATCCGCGTTATGGAGCAATGCATCCCCTGAACTGGCATGCACCAGAAAAACTAGAGGGTGGACAGTTTGAGTCAAAGTAAACTCAGACACTGCCTTAGGATGAAATTTAGGGTAGGTTCATAAAGACACACTCTATAGAAAATCAAATAAGGAGGCTCACACATAAGAGCCTGAAGCTCAGAAATCATTCGAGCAGAAGTAATAGCAACTAAAAATAATACTTTTCACGAAAGGAAGCATAAGCCACAGGTCATGTCTGGCTCAAAAGGAGTCAAAGTGAGTTTCTCTAGCACAAAATTCAGGTCCCATACCAGGAGTGAATTGCAGATGGGAGGCTTCAAATGCAGGATGCCTCTCAAGAACATATGGGCTACTTCCAGCTGAGCCACCATACAGCCACCAACAGGAACATGGAAAACTGAAACAGCAGCCAAGTGCACTTTGACAAAAGAGTATTGCAGTCCTACGTCTGACAAGGACAATAAATACTCATAGGTTCATAGATGGGAATCAAGTTCAAAATACTGACGTCCATAATAGAACTTGCCACCATATCAAGTTGTCATGGTGGAACTTGAGAATCTCCTCTCCCCCATAAAATTATCTAACCTACTTTTAAAGACAGTTATATTGTCACTCTCAATCACCTCTTTGGTATCTCTCTGTGTATACCATTGGCTTCTTTTTTGTGTTCTGCTAGTTTCCCCAAGTAGTTTCTGGTTATGAGACCTAGTGTTATTGTATTAGACAGGATATTTTGTTACACCAATTAATTCTAGAAAAGCATCATTACATTTGCTCTAAAAGCCAGACATAGTTTGCCTCTCAATTTTCTGTACTCCACCGAGTATAGGTTTAGATGTTCTAACCTATCATGATAGCTCAGAGGTTTTACAGGCCTAATACGTTTGGTTACTCTTTGAACTTTTTCCAACTTATTTTCCCTTGGATTGAGTATGGAGCACAGAACGGAAAACAATATTCAATATGGGGACGAACTAGCGCTGTGTATAAAGGACGGATAACTTCAGGATCCCTACTTTTTATTGATATTAGTATGCATCTGATTACATTTCTTTATGGTCATGCTAGTATGGTGATCAAATTTTTAATTGCTGGAGATCCAAACACCTAGATCTTTTTCATCTGTGCATTCTTTTAACAGTATATTATTTAGTTCATAACGAAATCTAAGATTATTTGACTCGAAGTGCATAGCTTTGCACTTCTGCTCATTGAACATTAGTTTATGTTCTCTTGACCAATTTGCTGGGTGATCAAGGTTTTCTTGAAAGGATTTAGCTGAATTTGTGTTATGAACGATTCCACTGATTTTATAGTCGTTGGCGTATTTGCATGACCAAGATCCTGGAAGAGTTTGCATGGCTGATAATATATTAAACAAGACTGGGCCCAAAACTGAGCCCTACAGCACTCCACTAGTCACTTCTCCCCAAGTAGATTCATAAACCCTTATAGCTACGCATTGGGTTCTGTTATTTAGCCATGAGCTAATCCATCTGATTAAATTCGGGTTGAATTGAAGTTTGATTAATTCCTGTATCAAGATTTTATGTGAAAGAGATAAAACGCTTTAGAAAAATCAAGAAAAACCATGTCAACAGGCATACTTTTGTCTAAGGCAGCACTTGTAGGCTCAAAAAAACTCATAAGGTTGGTCAAACATGACCTTCCAGAGACAAATCCACATTGTGTTAGATCATAGTGTGGAATATTTTTTAGGTGATCCATAATGTGTTTCTGCAGCAGCTGTTCAAGAATTTTACCCAGAACGAATGTTACAGGCTTATCGGCCTGTAATTTTTAACATTCTGTTTTTTCCCACCTTTATGTACCGGGATTATCCGGGCCTTATTCCATATTTGTAGGGTTTTCCAGATTTTAATGATGCATTAAAGAGAACAGATGGTGGACCTGCAAGTTGATAGTTCAGTTCTTTCAAAAATGTAGGTGTTATGCCATCTGGTCCTGCTGAGCTATTGTTTTTAATAAGTTTTATTGACTCAATGATATCAGGAGGACTAAAGATCAGATAATCAGCTTGTAGAGTTCTTCAGATAAACTCTTTTTCTTTATAAACACTAAGCAAGTATTGATTAAAGACTGTGGCCATGTCCTTTTCCAAATTTATTAAACCCTCATCTGTTAATATAGGTCCTGTTATCTTATTGTTTTTTTAAGGGAATCTATATAGTTATATAATTTCTTTTTATTATCTCCAACTGTTGCAGCTAACCTTCTTTCATCATCTTCTTTTGCATTTTTTATTCTTAGCTTTACTTCCTTTGTAATATTTTTATAGGCTGTTATGTTAATATTTGTGGGAAATTTCTTTTGTATAATTTCTTCTTTTTCCTGATGACTTTTTTTTATTTTCCTGGTCCACCAGATAGGTACCCTATGATTATTTGTGTATTTAATTCTCTCTGGGACCCATGTCTCAATACATGTATTTAGTTTATTGAATAATTTTTCCCCAAATCTGTTCTGCTTCAAGATTTTTTAATTCCTCAGCCCAGTTCCAGTTGTCTAGAAATGTTTTGATGTAATGGTAGTCTGCCATAAAAAAGTCCCTGAATTTGGTAATACCTTTTATGGGTTTATTGACTGATGACAGGATATCTAGCTGCATTACATTATGATCACTGCTACCCAGTGGTGGAAGTATCTTGGGGCCTAAGATACTTAGTTCTGTATTTAGAATGATTAAATCTAGTATGTTAGTTTTCCTAGTGCCTTCATGCACCACCTGATCCAGATTGCCTTGGGTTATTATTTCAATAAATCTTTTCTCCAGTGAGCTTGCCCCGGTTAAGCTATTCCAGTCAACAGCTGGGAAATTAAAATCGCCCAGAAGTATGATGTCTCCTTCTGTAACCTTTCTCTCAATTTCATCCAGAAAGATGTGTGTATCCTCTGTTGACAGATTAGGGGATCGACAGCCCAGACCAAAGGTTAATTCGGTAGAAATGGTTAGGATTGTAACCCAGATTATTTCATTTTGACTGGTTATATCATTATATTGTGCAATTTCAGTAGGTTTTAGCTCTTCTTTTGTGTAAAAGGCCATGCTACCGCCTTTCTTATGTTTCCTCTCCTTACTAATCAAGGTATATCCACGAACAGTAACTCCCCATTCTTGCTCAGAGAACCATGTTTCTGTAATTCCAAAAACATCAATATTATCATATAGTAATAGCCTCAGTTCCTCAATTTTATTTTTTAAGCCATGGGCGTTTGTTAATAAGAGTTTCAGGGGTTTGGTTTCATTCATTTTATTAATACTTGAGGATTTTTGTTGTAGTAATGGGAGAATATTAACAGTCGTATTGTCCCCTAATAGGTTACTGGCAGTTCTCTCTCTCTCTCTCTCTCTCTCTCTCCCCCTTTTCGTTTAGTTTAAAGTATTAAAGATACTTGCTTTCATATGTTTTCCCAGAGCAAAGCTTCCCTTTCTACTCAAATGGAGGCCATCATTACAATATAAATCCCATTTATTATCAAAATTTTCCCAACGTGCTAAGCATAAGATATTCTCTTTCAAGCACCAGCTTCTCATCCAGTTATTAATAGTTTTGATTTTGTAGTTCATTTCTAAAGAGTACTTCGGAACTGGGATTATTTCTGACAAAGCAACATCTGCTCTTAGATCTATGATTCTATTTGTAAGGGCCACAAAGTCTTGTTTGATTTTATGGATTGAATCATACAAGATGTTATTTACTCCCGCATGTGCTATAAGAAAAAAAATCACTCACCATAGTAATGTTGTTTCTTCTAACAAGTCTTGCTGTATTCTGACTTAATGCAGTTAGCCCCAGCACTTGAACTGCCACAGAGAGTAAGGAGTTAAACTCTATGCAGAGCATAGAACACTGAGCTCAAGCTCGGTTTTCAAACCTCTGCCTGTGGTACTTCCTAGTGTAACCGTGAGGTTAGTACGAGCAACTAATTAGCTGAGTCGGGATATTATATATATAAAAGTGTGTGTGGAAATTGTTTTAGTATAAGCTAAAAGGCAACAATTTGGGCCCAGAAGACTCAAGTCAAGAACCCAAGAAGAAAAAAGATAGTGACAACACTTTACAGATTTATGACACAAACAGAATTAACAATTAACCCACCCAAGATGGGGGGGGGTGCAAGGTACACCCCTGAGGTGCAACACTGTACCTGCCAGCCCACTTCCCAAAAACTAGGTTTTGTGAGGGAAGGCGGGGGGAGGTCAGAATACAGCAAGACTCCATTAGAAGAAATAACATTACTATGGTGAGTAATTTTTTCTTCAAACAACATGAAATCTTGCTGTATTCTGATTTAATGCAGGCTACCAAGCAGTTCCCTATGGAGGAGGGAATGCAGAACCTACTTTGGGAACAGGTTCTGCAGTACTGTTGTGCCAAACCCAGCATCACTCCTAGCCTGGATATCCAGAGAGTAATGCTTGGTGAATGTATGTACTGTTTTCCAGGTGGCTGCTTTACAGATCTCTAACAAGGGTATATCTCTGGCTACCGCCAGAGTAGCAGCTGTACCCCTAGTCGAGCAAGCCCTCATGCCTGGGGCGGTGGGGGGGGCTTTACCCAATTTATCATAGCAGAATTGTATGCAAGAGACAATCCACCTGGCAATAGTTCTTTTAGTGGCAGGCCTACCTTTTCCCACCTCACCATAGGTGAGAAACAACTAAAGACAGTCATTCCTGTGAGTCTTAGTGTGCTCTATGTAATAGCTAAGAGCTGTTTCAACATCCAAGCTGTGTAGCCTTCTTTCATCTGAAGAGGAGTGGTCAGTGAAAAACACAGGAAGAGACCTAGACTGGTTCAGATGAAAATCTGATACCACTTTGGGTAAGAACCTCCTATTGGTTCTTAGGACCACTTTATCCCTATGGAAGGATATGAAGTCAGGTTCAACTGACAAGGTCTGTAATTCACTAATCCTCCTGGCAGAAGTAATTGCTACCAGAACACAGTTTTCCAGGTCAAGTATTTCAGCTCAGCCGAAGCCATGGGTTCAAAGGGGGGCTACATGAGCTGTGCAATGCAGACATTAAGATCCCAAGCAGGAGCTGGTTCTCTAAATGGCGGGTTTGTATGAACCAGACCCTTGAAAAACTTTTTAAACACATGATGAGAGGCCAGGGAAGAGCTCTTGCCTGCTGAAAGAAAAGCAGAAACTGCTGCTAGGTGAACCTTTAGAGCTGCAGGCTTAAGGCCTAGACCATTGAGGTGAACCAGATAATCCCAAGGCCATGGAGATGCCTGCAGAATCAGGGGCAATGCCTTTCTGAGAACATCAAATGGTAAACCTCTTCCATTTGGAATCATAAGTCTTTCTAGTAGATGGTTTCCTGGAAACTTTCAGGATATCCAGGACTGCCGGAGAAGGATGCAGGTCTGCATATTCTAGCTCTTCAACAGCCAGGCCTTGAGACTGAGAGACTGGAGATCGGGATACCAGATCCTCCCCTGGGAGGAGGAGAGAAGATTGTGACTCTTGGGAAGGGACAGGGGACGAGACACTGCCAGGGACAGGAACAGAGGATACCAAGGCTGCCTGGCCCAGTCTGGAGCCGCTAGGATCACTGTGCAAGGTTGAGTTCTGATCTTGATCAGGACTCTGAACAGCAGAGGGAATGGAGGGAAGGCATAGAGGAACCTGCCCTTCCAATCCAAAATCAGGGCATCCTGGGGCACAGTCCCCAGGAGTGGAGGTCTGCAACCGAACAGAGAGTGTTGGTGAATGTCCAGGGCTGCAAAGAGATCTATCTCTGGAGTGCCCCATCTGGAGAAGATGATCTGCAGGATGAGAGAATTCAGGGACCATTTGTGATGTCCCTGGGATATTCTGCTCAGAGCATCTGCCAGTACATTGTCCTTCCCTGGAAGGTGAACTGCTACTAGGGAAGTCTGAAGCAAATAGACCAGAGACCACAGTTTCATGGCTTCCATGCACAAGGCCGAGGACTGAGTGCCTCCTTGTTTGTTGATATATCACATTGTGGTCGTGTTGTCTGTTCTGACTTGGACCACCTAGCCCTTGACCAAATCTGAGAAGCACTGAAGGGCCAGAAACACTGCCCTGAGTTCCAGAAGGTTGATGTGAAGGAGAGACTCCTGTGGAGACCAGACCCCTTGGGCTGTCAGGGCCCATAGGTGGGCTCCCCAACCTAGGAGAGAAGCATCCTTAGTCAGAACTACTGAAGGAGTTTGCAGGAGAAATGGGTCTCCTTGTCTAAGGTTGTCCTGATCCAGCTACCACTGGAGAGCTTGGACCAGAGTCTGAGTCACTGGAATCAGTTTGGTAAGAGAAGAAAAAATTACTCACCTTAGTAATGTTGTTTCTTCTAATGGAGTCTTGCTATATTATGACTATTGCAGTTTGTCCCACCATTAGAACTGCTCCGGAGGTGAAAGAGTTAACTTCCATGCCAGGCATGGAACTTGGAGCGCGAGCTCGGTTAGAGAAGCTCTGTCTGGAAGATTTCAAACTGAAACTGTCAGATCTTTACGAGCAAAACTCACTAAGGTTCTGTGTGGAAGCTGCAGACCTACACTAGCCAACTGGCTGCTTAAATATTAACACATTTTCCTGGTCCCAACACTAAGACTCAAGTCAGGGACCAGAAAATAAAATAATATGAGATGAGATAATATAAAACACAACACCCAAACACCCCAAAAGAGAGGTGGAAAACAAAAATGGGCATCAAAAAGTGCCAACACTGGAATGCCCACCCATACCAAGTAGAAGTTCTGAGAAGGGCAGGCTGGGGGAGGTCATAATATGCAAGACTCCATTAGAAGAAACAACATTACTAAGGTGAGTAATTTTTCTTCAAACAACATAAGTCTTGCTATATTATAACTATTACAGAATACACAGCAGTACCTCCATGGAGGAGGGACAGAACCTACTTAGGAATAGGCTCTGAAGCACGGCTGTGCTAAACCGAGCATCCTCCTGGCCTGGATATCCAGGGAGTAATGCTTGGTGAAAGTGTGTACCGTTTTCAAGTAGCTGCTTGACATATCTCTAAGATAGGGATGTCTCTGGCAGCAGCTAGAGGCAGCTGTACCTCTGGTAGAGAGCCCTCAGGCCTGAAGGGGAACCTTTCCCAGTTTTGATAGCAAAATGGATACAAGAGACAATCCACCTGGCAATGGATCTCTTAGTGGCAGGTTTCCCTATTCCAACCTCACCATAAGTGAGAAATAGTTGGAGGGATTCGAACCTGTGACCCTTGGTACGCTCTATGTAGTAACTTAGGGCCCTCTTAACATCTAAGCTGTGCAACCTCCTCTCACCAGAGGAGGAATGATCAGTGAAGAACAGTGGAAGGGAGATAGATTGATTAAGGTGGAAATCTGAAATCACCTTAGGCAAAAACTTCCTGTTAGTCCTGAGGACTACCTTATCCCTGTGAAAGGAAATAAAGTCAGTCTCCACTGACAAAGCTTGTAACTCACTTATGCGCCTGGCAGAAGTGATGGCTACTAGAAAAACAGTTTTCCAAGTCAAGTACTTAAGCTCTGCCGAAGACAGAGGTTCAAAGGGGGGGTGCATCAGCTGAGCAATGCAAACATTAAGATCCCAGGCAGGAGCAGGGTCCCTGAAAGGTGGATTAGTATGAAGTAATCCTTTGAAAAACTTGGAAAATACGGGTGAGTGGAAAGAGAAGAAGGCTTTCCTGCTGAAATAAAAGCAGAGACAGCTGCCAAATGCACTTTCAGGGTAGCTGGTCTCAGTCCCAAAGAATTAAGATGGATCATATAGTCCAAAACAATGGGCAAATCAGCAGATTCCGGGGAAATATGCTTCCCAGAACACCATATGGAAAACCTTTTCCATTTAGAGTTATAAGTAGCCCTAGTGGAAGGCTTCCTAGAAGCTTTCACGATTTCGAGAACACCTTGAGAAAGGTGTAGGTCAGCAAATTCTAACTCCTCAAGAGCCAGGCCTTGAGGTTGAGGGATTTGAGATTGGGATACCAAACTCTCCCCTGGGCACAAGTTAACAGGTTGTGGTTCCTGGGGAGACACAGGGGAAGATGGACTACTAAGGACAGAAGGAGTGGGTACCAGGACTGCCTGGCCCAATCTGGAGCAATCAGAATCATCTTGCAGGGCTGAGATCTGATTTTGACTAGCACCTTGAACAGGGAGGGAAGGGGAAAGGCATATAGAAACTTCCTTCCCAATTGAGGAGAAAGGCATCCAGGGGACTGAGCCCATCACTGGGGGCCTGCAACAAAACAGTGGAAGTTGATGATTGTCTGGGGGCAAAGATCTATCTGAGGGTGCCCATCTGGCAAAACTATCCCAGTACTCGGGATCCAGTGACCATTCGTGATGGCCCTGGGAAATCCTGCTGAGAGCATCTGCCAGGACATTGTCCTTTCCTGGGAGGTGAACTGCTATGAGGGAAGTGTTCAGGGAATAAGCCAGAGACCACAACTTCATTGCCTCGGTGCACAAGGCCGAAGACCGAGTACCCCCTTGTTTGTTGATGTACCACATTGTAGTGGTGTTGTCTGTTCAGACCTGTACCACTTTGTTCTGAACAGATGCAGAAAAAACCTGAAGTGCTAGAAAAACAGCTCTGAGTTCCAACAGATTGATGTGGAGCAGAGATTCCTGAGGGGACCACACTCCCTGGGTGGAGAGGTCGCCCATGTGAGCTCCCCATCCCATAAGAGACGCATCTGTAGTAAGGGTCAAGGAGTGAGACAGAGGGATGAAGGGGACCCCTTGTCTCAGATTGCTCTGATCCTGCCACCAGTGAAGGGCCTGGATCAGGGTTCGAGTCACTGGAATCAACTTGGATAGGGGATCTTTTCTTTGAGACCAAAAGGCTCTCAAGTGGAACTGAATGTCCCTCATCTGAAATCTTGCTCCTTGCACTACAGCTGTGGAAGCAGCCATGTGTCCTAGGAGCTGTAGGAAATGCCTTGCTGGTCGAGAGACCTGCAGAGTGAAGGAGGAGGCCAGGGCCACTAGGTTCCTTACCCTTTCTAGGGGAAGGAAGGCTCTGGCCTGCTTTGTGTCCAATTCTGCACCTATAAAGGTAAGTACCTGGACAGGTTCCAGAACTGACTTTGGAAGATTGGGAAGAAAGCCCAGAGAGGTGAGCAGCTGCTGGGTAACTTGCAGGTGTGATTTGACCTGGTCTGGAGACTGACCTACAATGAGCCAGTCGTCTAGGTAAGGAAAGATGGCAATCTTTTGCCTTCTTAAATGAGCAACTGCTACTGCCAGGCATTTTGTGAATACCCTTGGGGCAGAGGTAAGGCCGAAGGGCATTGCTCTGAACTGGTAATGGCCTGAGGGCAGTTCGAATCTGAGGTACTTTCGGTGGGAGCTTCTGATAAGAACATGGAAGTAGGCATCCTTGAGGTCCAGGGAAGCTAGCCAGTCCCCTGGCCTTAGAGAAAGTAAAATCATTGCCAGAGTCACCATTTTGAATTTTGGTTTTAAAAGGTGCTTGTTCAGATATCTTAGGTCCAGAATGGGCCGCCATTCTCCTGTCTTTTTTGGGGTAAGGAAGTACCTGGAGTACAGACCCTTGCCCTGGTGTAGGGGAGAAACCCTTTCTACAGCTCTGAGAGCCAGGAGGGTTGAGACTTCTGTTTCCAAGGCAAAAGTCTCTAGAGGATTTGCAGGTGGAAAAGATCTGATTCTCATCTTTGGAAATTTTTTGAAGCTGAGAACCAGACCCTGACTTACTACTTCCAGGACCCACTTGTCTGATGTTAAAGACTCCCAGTCCTGAACGAAGTAAGCCAGCCTGCCCCCTACAGGTAATGGAGAACCGGCCCTGGGCACCCCATCAGGGTGCCTGTTTGGCAAGGGCTTTAGGCTGAGGGGTGGGAGCAGGACTGCTTCCACCCCGTCTGCCTCTCCCTCTGAAGAACCCCCTCTGAGCATAAGCCGAAGAGGAGGCCTGGGTTTGGTAAAAGGCCTGTGAAAGGCCTGCCTCTACCCTGGGGTCTGTCTCTGAGGAGTGGCTTGCGCTCCTTGGCTTGCACTCCTAGAAGTGGTTCTATACTCATCCATTTTCTTCATATAATTCTCTGTCTGCTCCCCAAACAGAGAATTTCCCACCACAGGAAAATCCATAGCCTTAGTCTGGGTATCCTGCTGACAAACTAGTACACCTGAGCCAAGCCAATCTCTGAAAGGCCACAGATGTAGCCATGACTCTAGAGGATACATCATTAGAATCCACAGCAGCATGGAATTGCACCTTGGATGCCTCAATACCATCAGCAGCCACCTGCTCCAGCTCCTGGCAAGCTGGCCAGGGGCCTGTTTGGCTAAAGCCATGACAGTGTCCCATCTAGATTTTGGTATCTTGCCACATAAGCCATGTAATTTGCTTGTCTGAGTCCCAAGAGGCGCTGCCATGTATTGTTTTTAGCCATGGCATCAATCTTCCTGGAGTCCTTGTCAGGAGGATGTGAAGCCAGGGGAATATTAGCCTTATCACAGGCTGCAGCCTGAACTACCCCAACATGACTGTATTGCTGTGAAAGAAATTCTGTATCAGGACCTGACAAAGTGTACCTCCTGTCCATCTTTTTGTCCACAGGAGGCACAGAATTAGGAGCTTTTAAAATTTTTATTGTTTGTTTCCTAAATGATTTACGTAAAGGAATAGACAATCTCCTGGACTCTGGGATATCCATCATTTCCACAAAGTCAGGTTCCTCTTGCTCATCCACAGCTTCCTCCAATGGGAGCTGGAGGGTTTCAGCAACCTTTTTATAAAACAGAAAATGAGAAGGGGACTCAGAAAGCGTAGGGGGAGATTCTAAAGGTCTGTCTGGGGAGATGTCCGGTTCAATGGGCACATCCAGACTCTCAAAGTCACATTCACACTGTTCATAATCATCCTCCCCCTCCTCTGGTTCATAAAACTCTTCTATATCATATTCTTGAACCGATGGAACCGGCCAAACCGACCTTTTGCCAGATAGTAGCGGTTCAGACGGAACCGGAGAAAGTGACTGTACAATTTGTATTGCTTTGGCTATCTCTGCAGCAGTTGGAGAAGGAATTTTTGACTCCACACCTGCTGATTTTCTAGTTTTCTTTGCTGGAACTGGCTCCTCAGAGTCAGCATTACGTTTGGCCGAGGAAGTCTCCCTCTGGTCAGAGGGCACTCCCTCCGGTTCGGTTGGCACCGAACCGGGCTGGCCATCCGGGTCAGCGGACTTTTTGGCCTCTCGTTCCCTAAGCCTACCAACTCTCTTATCTAGGGTAGCTGCAGGGAAGTTCTTACAAATCTGGCAGTCTGAATTGAGGTGGTCAAACCCCAGACAATATACACATGTGGTGTGTGGGTCAGCCTTGGCAAAGGCTTCCCCACAGACACTACAGTGCTGAAACCCAGTGGGCCCGGTTTTTCTTTTGGGTTTCTCAGACATAATGCCAGCCTAACCAAACACTTGCCCTTTTAACGGCAGTGCCAGGCAAGACACCCTTATCGGTTCCCAACCGTGTCACGGGTCGTGGAAAAAACCGTAATGAAATCCGTTTTTTTTAGAACCGATAAGAACCGGGAACCGCACTCTAAAAGCTTTAGAATAAAGCTTTAAAACAACCTGATCGGTTCGAACCGAACCGATAAACATTTACAAGTTCCACACAGAAATAAACCTGTCTATTACTTACAATACCACAGACAGAGCTTGAACCGATCGGTTTGCGGTTAAAATAATACTAATCGCGGTTGAATTTAACCGAGAAAATACTGTTTAAACCAAGAAATGAACCGAGCAGTAGGAGGAATCTCCGGAGCGACTGTTCAGTGAGGCGGAGTAATGAATCTGACAGTTTCAGTTTGAAATCTTCCAGACAGAGCTTCTCTAACCGAGCTCACGCTCCAAGTTCCATGCCTGGCATGGAAATTAACTCTTTCACCTCTGGAGCAGTTCTAATGGTGGGACAAACTGCAATAGTCATAATATAGCAAGACTTCATGCTGTTTGAATCCTTTTTCTGAGACCAGCAGTACCTTACATGAAACTGAATGTCCCTCATCTGGAATCTTGCTCCCTGCACCACTGCAGTGGAAGCTGCCATGTGGCCCAGAAGCTGGAGGAACTGTCTTGCCGGGCGAGAGGCCTGAGGTCGAAAAGATGAGACAAGATCCACTAGGGCCTTCACCCTTGCCAGGGAAGGAAAGCTTTTGCTTGTACAGTGTCCAAATCTATTCCTATAAAGGTAAGAAGTTGAACTGGTTTGAGGACAGACTTTGGAAGACAGAAGAAAACCCAGGGAACTGAGTAGGTCCTGGGTAGTTTGCAGAGCTGACTTGACCTGTAGAGATGACTGACCCACAATGAGCCAGTCGTCCAGATATGGGAAGATGGTGATACCCTGTCTTCTGAGGTAAGCCACCGCTATTGCAAGGCACTTTGTGAACACCCTTGGAGCTGATGTTAGGCCGAATGACATGGCTCTGAATTGGTAATGGCCTGAAGGCAACTCAAACCTGAGGTATTTTCTGTGGGAGCATCTGATAGGGATATGGAAGTAGGCATCCTTGAGGTCCAGAGATGCTAACCAATCTCCTGGCCTTAGAGAGGGAAGAATTATTCCCAGAGATACCATTTTGAATTTGGGCTTTGAAATGTGTTTGTTCAAATACCTTAGGTCTAGGATGGGTCGCCACTCCCCTGTTTTCTTTGGGGTAAGGAAGTACCTGGAGTACAGTCCTTTTCCCTTGTGCTGAGTAGGAACCTTCTCTATAGCTCTGAGAGCTAGAAGAGAGGAAACATCTGCCTCTGCAGTAAGGGTTTCTGAGATTGATGCAGGTGGAAAAGACTTGGCCCTCTTTTTTTGGAAACTTTTTGAAGCTGAGGGCCAGTCCCTGGTTTCCTACTTCCAGGACCCACTTGTCTGAGGTCACAGACGTCCAGGCCTGGAAGTAGTAAGCCAGCTTGCCTCCTACCAGAATTAGGGAGTCGACCCAGGCTGACACATCAGGGTGTCTGCTTGGCAGAAGCCTTAGACTGGGAGGAGGAGGAGGGAGCAGCCCTGCTCATCCCCCTCCTGCCCCTCCCTCTGAAGAATCCTCTCTGTGGGAAGGGTGAGGAGGCCTGGGCTTAGTAAAAAGGCCTGTGAAAAGGCCTGCCCTTGGCCCTAGACTGTTGCTCTTGTGGAGTGGCTTGCCTTTCCTTGGCCTGTGCACTCCTGTACGTGGTCCTGTATTCATCCATTTTCTTCATGTAAGCCTCTGTTTGCTCCCCAAACAGAGAGTTACCCACTACAGGAAAATCCACAGGTCAGTAGGTACCTCCTCAGGTTCGGCTGCAACTGAACCGGGCTGGCCATCTGGATCTACGGACTTCTCGGCCTCCATTTCCTTCAGCCTACTCAGTCTCTTATCTAGAGTGGATTTACAAAAGTTTTCACAAATTTGGAAGTCCGACTTGAGGTGGTCAAACCCCAGACAATAAACACAAATGAGGTGGGGATCAGCCTTGGCAAAGGCCTCCCCACGCTCAGTACAATGCGGAAACCCAGTGGGACCGGTTTTCGTTTTGGGTTTGTCAGACATGGCCAACCTACTAGATTACCCTATAGCAGCTTTCAAGCCAGGTAATAAAATAACCAATCGGTTACAAACCGTGTCATGGGTTTTGGAAAAGAACCAAAAAAGGCCCGGTTCTTTTGAAACCAATCAATACCAGAATACCACTCTAATCCCAGAAAATTTTTTCTCAGAAAACCAGAAGAAATACAAGGTTGGTTCCTAACCGGACCGACCGAAAGAAGCCAAGAAAAAAAGTAATTTCCACACACTATTACAAAATAAACACAGTCACTACCTATCTACAACACCACCTGTACCGTAGACAGAGGCTGGAAATCTGAAAAAATAACAAATAGAATGGTTTAAAACTGAACGCTTTACTTTTTACTGAACCGAGCAGAGGATTCTCCGGAGCGACTTCACTGTTAGGCGGAGTAAAGAATCTGACGGTTACTTATCTGGGAGATCTCAAAAAGTAAAAGCAGAGGGCTGTTTTTCTGCTACCTTGCCAGTTGTTAGAGGTGTTCCCCCAAGGATCCATCCTAGGCCCTATTTTGTTCTCATTATATAGTAATGATCTTGATTCCAATATATCTACGTCCAATCTGCACTTTTTCACGGATGATACCGTGCTGTATACCTCTGGCTCATCGCTTTCTGAAGTCAAAGGAGTGCTTCAAGCGGACTTTGCGCAACTTGAGCATAATCTTATAAAGGCAAAGCTTCTGCTTAATGCTAAGAAGACTAAAGCAATGATATTTTCCCATAGTGCTGCCACAGGTACCCTCAGTACCCTGCCCCAAGATTTCATTGTTACCATGCTAAATGAGCCTCTAGAAGTTGTTACCAAATTCAAATACCTAGGCATCTGGATTGACAACAAACTCTCTTTCAATGACCATATCGAAGATGTCTCTAGAAGGCTAAAAGCCAGATTAGGTTTCTTCTTTAGAAATAGGCCCCTCTTCCCCCTTGAAATTCGAAATAAGCTCGTCCAGGCCACTTTTCTCCCCCTTCTTGACTATGGCGATGTAATCTACTCCTCTACCACCCTCACAAATTTAAGTAAACTAGACATCCTTTACCACCGTGCATTACAGTTCATTACCAGCTCCCCTTACCGTTCGCATCATTGTGACCTATATGCAGCTGTTGGAGGGACATCTCTCACTACTAGACGTCTGCTCCATGCTGGTCTATGGACTCAAACTGCTCCTGCACAAATTACCGAGCTATCTTTCATCTCTCATTAGTATTTCACACAGTGCATACTCACTAAGAAAATCTGACTTTATTATGCTGGATATTCCGAGGACGCGGACCTCCTTTGGTAAACGTGCTATTGCGCATGCCCTTCCCTCTGTTTGGAACCAATTACAGACCATACTGAAACTAACTAGCACAGTTTCAATTAACTTCTATAAAGTGCTTTCTCAGCTAAAATAAAAGATACCTGCAACTGTCATTAAGCCTCTTTCCCTCCATGTGTGCCATGTGCATCCTTTGGTAAGACCATAAATTGCTTCGTGTATATTACTACTTATTGTCTGCACTTCATCCATACTAAGAAACAACTCCACCCACCAGCTCCTGACTCATATCTACTACCTTGCTGCAACAATCCAACTCCTGCTATCCCTTCCCTCCCTACTCCTGGCTCTGTCTATGTATATACTCCTCTGTTCACACTATCAAACCATTCCTACCTCCCCTAACCATGTTATTCTGTGTTTGTCCCATCTGCCAAAATGTATTTATTGCAAACACCAGTACCATGCTTCAAGTATCAGTATGCTATCTATAAGTCGCCACCCTGCATTACTTTAGTTATTACCATCAGCGATCACCCCATGTGGTGTCCTTGTATGTATAATCTTGCTTGTATTATGTGATGCTTGCGTTTATGTATACATTGTCTATTAACTATTTACGTATGTATGTTGTGCAAGCCTATATGTCACAGGACCTCCTTGTGAATGAGCTTGCTCAATGGAGTTTTCCTGCAATAAACTTGAACTTGCAATAAACTTGAACATCAGCCACAAAGAGCTTGTACCCTTTTAAAGAGGTATTTAGAATGGATAGCTGAACATCACTAGCAAATCCTGACATCCTTAGTCAAGAATGCCTTCTTGGGCAGAAGCCAGCCACAGCTGCTCTGGCTGAGGCATCCAAAATGTCATATGTGGACCTTAAGAGGTGAGTACCCATGTCAGCCCCAGTCTGGAGGGCCTTAAGAATCTCCTGCTTCTGGAGATCCTCTGGGAGGGACTGGACTGCTGCCTTATCCATTTTCCTGAGGTTATTCTGGTATTTGACCATATGGGCTGGATATATTGCTAATTCTCGGCTATTAGACCTAGAGTGGCAGAGGCTAAGGTTCTCCTTCCCATGAGGTCCAGTCTTTTCAACTCTTTATTCCGAGTCCATTCAGAACTCCACTAGTCTGTACAGCTTCAAATCAGACCTTAAGCAGTACCTGACCTCCAGCTCTGTGTGCACCTACTTCTCCAACAGCTGACAGACTCTGGATGACCAGGCCTGGCTCTGCTACCAGCAACTATTCCCAGCATAAGACAGAAGCCACCCTCCCACACACTCCTTGATAATGCCTCCGAATCACTCCAAGGGGCTGCTTCTGTACACCCCTTACCCCTCTCTCCATGCTAGGATGGGTCTCTGCCTCCCCGGCCTCAGCCCTGCCTCCTTGACCACTTTTACTAGAGGCACCCCATCCTCCCCTACCAAAATCCTGTCTTTACTGACCCTCTGCCCAACCTAATCTAACCTCTAGTGCCTCTGCACCTTACCTGCACTTGTAATCAACTAAAGTTGATGTCCATATGCTGTATAGTGTTTTAAATGTCTAAGAAACTCTGTAACCTTTTCCTGACTGTTGTGCTGTTCAGTGTCTCAAATATCCTAAAACTCTGTAACCTTCTTGATTGAATGTCTATACCCTGTTCACATGATGTGGAACCTTTGTAAAAGAGCCTTGGCGCAAAGGTTATTTTCCGAATACCAAATAAATAAAATAAATTATCTTGGGGGAGAGAACTGAGATGCTTAGGCCTCATACCTATCATGGGCTGCCTTCATCACCACACCACTGAATCAGCCTCAGGTTGGCCTGTGAAAAAGAGCTTTCATGAAGGGGCTTGGTACAGCTTGTCTGCCTTTCTGGGCATTGCAGGGATCAAGCTTGGTCTGTGCCAGGCAGCCAGAATGGCATCCTCAAGTGCAGCCAATAGAAGAAGAAAGATAAGAAGTATAGAATCTGGTGCCTCTAAAAACTCTACCAGGTTTTTCCTAGTAACGCCCTGCTCCTCAGCATCAAACCCCCATTGCAATTTGGAGTTGCTTCATCACAGAAATGAAGGAGGGCTCTTTAGGAAGGGACCTCAGAGTATCAATACAGAATCCTCACTTCTGGTGGAAATGGTGAAGCCAGACCTGTCAGAGGGGCTCCCATCCACATCTTCCTCCTCCTCTTATTCCTCTTGTAATATGAGGTCAGGATTTTACTCCTGATCCTCATCGATAGGCTCTGCAGGCCATAAGGAAGGAAATGAGGATGCTGATGCTCTGGAGTTTGCAGGGCATGTTGATGGGACAGGCGTTGATGCAGGGGCTGGCCTCAGCAGCCCCACTGTTATTGTGCCTGATGTAGGAATATGAGGTATAAGGCACTGTATTGTCTCTGCAAAGGAGGAAAGCACCATCTGGACATCAACGGTGGCCTGCAATGCAGGAGTGCCTAGCAACATCGACGGGGGAGACTGAAGCCTCGACATCGATGGGCCATCGCCAGCCATAGTAGTCCAGCAGAACTCTCTGCCAGTCGACCTTGAGGGTTCTGAGGTCTGAACTGCAGGATTTGCAATGTCAACGGGGGTGACAGCAGCCCCGATGTTGATGGGCCTTCACCAGCCATGGCAGGTTCGATGGAAGTCACTGCCAGGGCAGACCTTGGGGGTTTCTAAGGTCTGGGCAGCAGTTAGCACCAAGTGTAATGGTGAACCGGAGCATACAGAGGGGGATTTTGTGGGAGGTTGTGGAGTCAAAAACAGTGGTGGAATTCAAGCATGCATGGGACAGTCATAAGGCAATTCTATTGGGGGGGTAGGAAAAAGTAGACTGCTGGTTAACTAGGATCTGCAGCTTATCCATTAGGTAGGGAAATGGGCAGACTGGGTGGGCCAAGCGGTCCTTATCTGCCGTCAAAATCTATGTTTCTATGTTTCTATTTATCCTTATTCTGCTCCCTCTCCCAGTGTTTGTGCTTTCCTAAAGGCTTCTTTTGGGACCTAGAGGACTCAGAGCCCGAGAAATGGGCCGGTGACACGGTAAAGCTCTTCCCCTGGACCTCTCTCTCTCCATTCTAGCTACCTGTTGTTCAAGCAGGAAAGAATGCAGGGCCTTTTGACGGTGTTGCCAGGTAGCTTGATTAAACTCTAGGCAGATCTTGCAGGCCTTAACGTTGTGAGCCTCTCCAAGACAGCGAAAGCAGACATCATGGTTGTCGCTGAAGTAGATTTTTCCACCATACGTACTGTAAAGGAATAGTTTAGTGGCGTGTTTCGTCGACATACACAACAACAGCAATCTCTTTAAAATACAGTGATTGTTACTTGAGTGAGAAAAATAATAAAACTGAAGAACTCTGGAGATTTAGCAGTCGACTGTAGTAATGTCTGAGGTCTGAATTGCAAGATTTGCAATGGTGAGGGGGTAACAGCAGCCCTGATGTCGATGGGCCTTCACCAGCCATGGCAGGTTCGGCGGAAGTCACTGCCAGAGTGGACCTTGGGGGTTCTAATGTCTGGGCAGCAGGAGGCGTCACCGCTGAAGCAGTCTGCAACACTGCAGCAGTCGGCGCCAAGCGTAATGGTGATCCAGAGCGTACTGAGGGATCCAGCAAGTACGGCTGACAGTGGGAAAAGAAAGAGCTTTGGAGGGAGAGGAGCTACCTACACTTATATAGGAAGGATGCTGATGTAAGACGTCGTTGTGGATGGCCCCTAGTGGCCTGCTGTGACAGGGTTTTATAAGACCTGGTCCCATTTGTTATGCAGAAAGAGTTAAATGCAAGGATTGGTTTTATCCTCTTCTGTCTCTTGTCTGTCTGACTGCGCAGTCAAATTTTCTTGTGAGACCTAAGAACTGGCAACTCCGAGGGTCTCACTATCCCCCCTCAGCTCTTTCTCTGCCTTCACTTGCTGTGTCTATCTTTTCTTCCCCCTTGCGTATCTGAAGTTATAAAATATGTGCGAATCTTTATGTGAAAGTGGGATCCCTTGACTTGAAAATATATATAGTTATATTGTTGAAATGATTGCAAAACTCTATTTGGAGCTCAAGGGGTTAACCTGAGATGCTGGTTTGCAAACTCCTTGCAGAGCTGTCAACAGGAGGTCACAGTTCTGGGATACCGTATACCATTTTGTTGCACCTGCAAGGAAGGAAACCGACAAGTACATTTTCTGAAAAACAAAATGTCTTCTTTATGAGTTCCCAGACACAGATAAAAAGAGCAGCAATACTTCTGCTAGAGAGAAAGAGAGAGAGAGAGCGCAAGACTGAAACTTGAAATTAGAGATATCCTCAGATGAAGGACTTTCTTTTCTGTGTTTGTACTGCCTTTGTAAATAGTTATACTGAACCAATTTTTATTTTACCGTTATTAATAATAATAAAACACATACTGCGAATTTTACAACTGCTCCTGGTCATCTTATGCTTTCTGACCTATGCTTCGTTGACACATAGTGTCAGACTAAGTGAGATATACACTGTGCATACTCTAAGCCACGAGTTTTGTGCGTGGGTACTAGACCTGGTACCAGGGAAGCATAGCAGAAAGGTATGGATTCTGCAGCAGCAAGCCCAGGACTCATTACCAGAAAGATGCCAGCCAAACTAGCACAGACAGAAGTCCAAGCTGAAACTGTATAGCCAGCAACAGTGACGGACAAAAAAAGAATGGGCAGTGACAGAACCTGAAAGCCTGTCTGCCTTCTTCAAATGGTGAGCTAGACAACAAAGAAAGACGGAGAAGCAAATAAAAGAAGAGATGCAGTGACAGGAGCAGTAGAGAAAAGAACAGAAGCAGCAACAGGGGCAGCAGAGAAAAGCAGAGATGCAGCTACAGGGGCAGCAGAGAAAAGAAGAGATGCAGTGACAGGGGCAGCAGAGAAAAGAAGAGATTCAGCGACAGGAGCAGCAGAGAAGAGTTGCAGCAACTGAAGCAGTGATGGATGGATGCCTGCCTTGTAAGCTATCAAAGCTGGAGCAGCGATGGATGGATGCCTTGCAAGCTATCAAAGCTGGAGGATCTGGCACAGGTTCAGCAAAGCAACAGAACACCAACAACTTAAAAGACCTTAAACTTACAAAGCTGTGTTCGTCGGATAACATTGAAACAAACCTGACAAGTTTTGAAAGGGCTACAGCAGCCTGCCAGTGGCCAAAGCAACAATGGGCAATCAGACTGGTATCTTACCTGACAGGGAAAGCCCAACTTGCCTACAGCAAATATGGACACTGTACAGTCAGAAAACTACGACCATGTGAAAAGAGAAATCCTGAAAAGATACAACATCTCAGGAGAGACCTACAGGCAAAGATTCAGGTCCCTGAATTATGACTCAGTCGACAATCCTCGAGAAGCCTTAACCAGACTCAAAGAAATCCTTATTAAATGGCTCCAACCAGAGGGCAAAACAGTCCCACAGATCACTAGCACATTTGCAATGCAGCAATTCATCAACATCCTGCCTACAGACGTACAGCTTTGGGTAAAAGAACACAGACCAGAAAGTGGGGAAAAGGCCATTTCTTTGCATGAGGCTATCAGATGGCCAGACAGACCACGCAGCAGCAAAGTAATAGCCAAAGACCAGTAAGATCAACTTTTTCTCAATTTAACTTCAAATCAGATAAAAAACCGTGGTGAGGGTAAAAAATCTGCACCCAAAAACATTATTCGCTACAACTGTAGCAAGCCAGGCCATACTGCAAGAAATTGCCATAAAGATAAGGAGGGTACCACTGCAGCAGATTTGGCCTTAGCAAATTAGGGCAAGTATTTTAATAAATGTCAAGGTGAGAGATAAGACTGTAAAGGGACTTATTGATTCAGGAAGCGGACAGACCCTAGTGCATGTTAAAGTGCTGGGAAAACACTATGTAAAAGGACCAGGTACTGGTGTCATTTGCATCCACGGGGACACACAATACTATCCCACCACATAAGTGACACTGAATATTAACAGGGTGTCTTACCAAATGAAAGTAGGGGTAGTACCCAAGTTGCCTGTACCTGTGATTACTGGAAATGACTTTCCAGGATTTACTGAGTTAATCTCAGAGGAACTGAAAGCTGCAGTTTCAGCAGCAGTGGTAACAAGGGCACAGGCAAAGAAAATCTTGGATGGTGCAGACAATTGTCCTATCTGTGACTTTGATGCGGACTTGTTTGAGCCCAGCTCCAAGATCCGGAAGTCCAGGAAAGAAAGAAGATGCCTGAAACAACAGTGGCAACAAAAGACTGATGGACATAAGGGGTTAAAATATGAAAATGCTGAAACTATACTAACTGATTTTGTTTCAGATCAAACTCATGATGTTTCTCTTTAAGGTTATTTTAAGTAGCTGGGGGTGAAACAAAAACAAGGTGAACCAATGTTTAAAAAATTTAATGGGTTACTGTACTGAGTTTATGACAAACCTCAGACACAGGAACAGATAGAACAATTGGTTATACCACAAAAATATAAAAGTGTGTCTTTACAGATGGCACATAATTGTCCTATGGCTGGTCACTCAGGGAGGGATCACATCCTTGCCAGACTGCTATACAGATTTTACTGGCCTGGAATTCATGAAGATGTTGCTACCTATTGTAATTCCTTTGCTGAATGTCAGAAAGTAGCCCCAATGACTAAAAAAAACATGGTGCCCCTACCCTTGATAGATGTGCCTTTTGAGAGAATTGCAGTGGATGTGGTTGGCCCCTTTAGACAAAAGTAAAAAGGGTAATTGATTCATTCTGGTAGTATGTGACTATGCTACTCGATACCCAGAGGTGGCTCCAATGCGTACTGTCACAGCCCCAAAAGTGTCAGCAAAGCTTGCCAAAATTTTCAGCAGGGTTGGCATACCTAAAGAGATTATTACTGATCAGGGTAGTAATTTTGGTGGTGCATTACTGAAGGAGCTGAACCATCTATTAGGTATTACTGCCATAAGAACCTCCCCTTATCATCCTGTGACAGACGGTCTTGTTGAGCATTTTAATCAAACCCTAAAACGCATGTTAAAAAAGTTTGTAAAAGGGGAAGGGAATGATAGGGACCAATATTTACCTTACAGTACCTGCTTTTTGCTTACAGAGAAGTACCACGGGCATCAAAAGGTTTTTCGCCATTTGAAATGCTGTATGGTAGACAACCTAGAGGGCCACTAGATGTAACAAGAGAAACATAAGAAGATAACCCCACTCAAAAACAATCCATTGCATCTTTTATGTGTGCCCTGAGAATGAAACCGGCAAAATATGTTGAAATTGCCCATAGTAATCAGAAAGAGGCCAGCAGAAGGCGTATTATGACCATGGGGTAAAATATAAAGTTTTTGAGCTAGATGAAAAGGTCTTGCTACTGTTACCTACTACAGAAAATAAACTGTTAATGAAGTGACAAGGGCCTTATAAAGTGCTTAAGACATACTGGCACAGTTAACTATGAGGCCGAGACCCCTGATAGGAAAACTCCTACCAAGATATACCATGCTAACCTCCTGAAGAAATGGGTTGAGAAAACACCAAAGGCTGCTTTGTTAGTTTTACCAGAAACAGAGAAAGAAGATATTGATATCGCTTATGACAGACTGAGACAAACTAACTGTTGATGCTGTAAACGTGAATGTTTCCTTAAAGGTGACACGCAAAGAAAAACTGCAGCCAGCTCCCGTTCCCACATGCCTTGCAATGCTACTGCCGGAGTCTGGGGCTGCAGTGATCTTAATTTTTAATCCACTGTGTGTTTTGCTACAAACTGACAAAACTTTCAGCTGAACACTGAAAGCGCCGCGCAGTTCCCAATTGAGCAGGCGCAGAGAGTCATTGGTATTACACCCACCTAGTGACATCACTACCACCACTGCTCTTACATTAGTAGTAATAGTGGTACTTTTCCAGGAAGGGGGGAGATGGGCACTACAGAGACAAAAATATGATCTAAACAATAAAACATAAGACACGACAGGGTGCGAATTAGGCTGAGATAAGAGCACATCCAGGGGCTTAAGTGAGGCCCAATGCCACAGACAAACATGCTTAACAGACCCTGGAAGTGTGCTTATCTCAGTAAGTTCACACCCTGGAGTGCTTCTTGCAGTTATAAAATTAGTTTTATAGTTAAAAAAATTAAAGCTTATTAATAATAACAATGAATTCAAGGTTTTAAGTGTAATGCTATTTTTTAAAGGGTAGAAATAATCCCCAAACTTGCAAATGTTAAAGTAAAAATGCACGTGTGTGCCCATGAATTTGACAGGCCAGTAGGTTGGCACTGGTACTTTTCCCCATGAGTTAGGCTGAGGTAAAAGTCCAGGTGCCAGCCGATCGACAGCCAGCATTCTTTGTACCCATTTTATGAACTGTAATAACTGCAGATTCATATAACTGGATTCCACCTGTCACAGTACAGGGTTTATCAAGCTCATTTTATCGATACAAAACAGCATATCCAATAGAAAAACACTTCCAGTGCAGTGAATTGTCCCATGCTGTCACAACATCACACTATGCATCACAATAACAACATAAATTGTGTTGTCTCACTGTGCATGTGCAGACAACTTCCAAACTGTAAAAATTATGAGAATCGGTTGAGTTTTTCACACTTGGGTGCATTTTTTATTTTTATTTTTTTTAATAATACAAGATAATTTTTTTTTTTTTTTTAACTACATAAGGATCATGTGACTCAAAGACCGCTGTGCCGCCAGCAATGTCAGCTCGCTGCTACACTTTAAAAAAAAAAAAATGAATCACTCATTAGCACGTTGCATGTGGCTCCCCCTCAGAGCTGGGTTCAACTGTCAAACTTTCAAAGTTGTTCTTAATGCTCTAATTGCCAACAACTTTTTAACAGTCTATTTTTCTATGTAAAACACTGAGACAAATATGCTGGTCATTTTATTAATGTTTATCTTTTGTTTTTTCTAGTACTTTTTTTTTCTTTCTGCTATTACCAGGCTTATAAATATTTCAGATAATGCACTGCATATTTCACAGAGTCTTTAAAGAGCTTGTTTATTTCTAATAACTAGACAATGTACAGTTACGTAAGAACTTACCGTAACAGTAGAGTTTCGAGAGAGGCTCTTGCAGTAGGTAATTACATATAGGACTGTAGCCGGCAGGCGTCAGAACCCCATGGAAAAATTTCTAGCTAGCAGTCTCTGGCAGGGGACTGGTGTCAGGTGACGTCAGTATAAAGGGGTGGTCCCCCATGCCCGCCTTCCAGTTCTTCCCCGCCAAAGGCCAAAAAAAGGCAAGACGAGAAAGAGCGGATGTTTCCCTTCCTGGAAATGGAGCTGAAAAAGCTAAGGGGGATGGAGGGCCGGAAGGTATTATCTACTGCAAGAGCCTCTCTCGAAGATCTACTGTTACGGTAAGTTCTTACATAACTGTACTATCTTACTTCGAGAGGGCTCTTGCAGTAGGTAATTACATATAAGACTGAGTCCCAAGCAGTCTGGAACAAGAAGAAGCATATGGGAGGAGGAAAACTACACATCCATAGAACCTCCGGCTGTAAGAGTCTCAGGAAAGGAGACCTTGCAGAACAGCCAACCCGAAGCCTGCTCTACGGCGAGAGGCAATGTCCAAACTGTAGTGTTTCGTAAAGGTATGGACAGATGTCCAAGATGTGGCTGTGCAGATGTCAGCTGCTGACACATTCTTGAAACAAGCCGCAGAAGCAGCGACTCCTCTAGTGGAGTGACCTCTAACTTGACACGGCAGGGCCTTGTTGTACTTGTCTCAACAGAAAGTGATACAATGAGCCAACCATTTAGACAGGCATTGCTTGGTAACAGCACTGCCTTCTCTTTTAGGAGCAAAAGAGACCAAAAACTGATCAGATTTCCTGAGATCCTTAGTCCTAGTGGTGTAGTAGCTCAGTGTTCTATGAACATTCAGAGTATGCAAGAGGTACTCCCCTTGATTGGAGTGGTGTGTAAAGAAAGCAGAACGCTCAATGGCTTGATTCAGCGTGGATTCTGCAACCACCTTAGGGAGAAACTTAGGGTTGGTGTGCAGAGCCACACATTCCTTGTGAAAAATCAAATACGGGATTTTGCACATCAAGGCCTGAAGATCTGAAATACGTCGAGCTGAAGTAATGGCCACTAGGAAGAGAGTCTTCCAGGATGGGAACTTCAAGTCTGCTGAGGCTGTTGGGTCAAAAGGAGGCAGGGTTAGCTTCTCAAGAACAAAGTTCAGATCCCAAGGAGGGGAAGGAACATGAATAGGGGGTCTCAAACGGAGAACCCCTCTAAGAGAAGTCTTAGAAACTTTCAGCTGGGCGATAGTTCTGCCCCCAAAAGGGACGTGGTAAGCGGAAAATGAAAATTACGTACCTACTGTAATTCTGATCTTTCTGTGTATCTTCACCATTCATCACCTTTGGGTTCTGGACAGAGGTCATGACCCCGCGGAAGCTCTTTTTGGGGGCGAAGTCGACACACCATCAGCGCTGCCCTCGAGGCCGACACACTGCATGGCGCTCGCATGCTGGCCGTTAGGTGTTGTTGACTCCACCCTCCCGCCAGTTCTGAGTCGCCATAGAGTAAGAAAGGGTTGGAGGAGGGACAAAGAAGTCCAAGGGACAGACAAAGGAAAAGATATAGAAACTAAAAGGAGAAAAACGACTGAGGGGACAGAATAAATTTGAAAAAACTAAGGGGATTGGGTAGGGGCCCCAATCTCTGGAAGCAGAAAAAGGAGGGAGGGAGGGAGGCTTAATGAATTTAGAGGTAAGGATGTGGGTGGGGGGGAGAAAGGGAACACACCCTGGAACCTTGACCTGTCTCCAGACTGTATAGGAATTGTGAAGGAGTAGCCAAAAGGCTAACTGCCAGAATTCAAGGCACAGAATCACTGGCAATAACTTCAACACAAGCAGAATCAGCTATTCTGGAAGAAAAGACAGGATACAGGGAATATCCCCCAACCCCAAAGAAATTTTTGGTGTAAGAAACTTAGTTTCTTAAATTAAATCAAGGTTGTGTCCAAAGGACAAGGAAATTAAAGCAAGCTGATGGGGAGAAGGGGACAGGGAACAGAAAAGAGGGCAACTACCAACCCCCCCCCCGTAGGGGTGGAGCCGAGGCACTGAAGAAGGAGTGCCCCCCCATCCTGACCACTCCACCCCCAGAGAGAATTATCCCCCTATGTGCCCCAAGTCACCCCACTCCTGACTAACAGAAAGGAGGGGGGTGAGGAAGAGGGCACAGAGAGGGAGGGCGACCCAGAGACTGAGGCCCCAGGGGGATGGAGGGTGGGATTGTGATGAATGGTGAAGATACACAGAAAGATCAGAATTACGGTAGGTACGCATTTTCATATCTTATCTGTGTCAATCTTCACCATTCATCACCTTTGGGTGAGTGCCGAGCCCCCCCGAAGGGGGCTTCAACCCTAAGGGACCGAGTCCCTTAGCTCTCAGTGGGTGACACACTAAGAGGGAGAACCTCACAGGTCTGGAGAGGCCCGAGAGTGGGGAGAGTCAGAAGGGCCCCCCCTCGGAGGGGGTAGGAAGTTGCCTCAACAGACGCTGTCTCACCCTACGGAAGAAAAGATAGGTTCTCTGGTGAGCAGAGTTAATCACCCTACGCTGGGCTAAGGGTGGCAACCGGGAGAGACGCAATCATGCCATCTGCCTAGTGCAGATTGCTGTCGCTACAACCCTGGTAGCCACCTCACTGGCATCATACGATGCCCTTACTTGGTTCCTTGCTAGCTCCAGGCCACGTGCAGAGAGTGCAATGGCTTGTCTGGTTTCCTCTGTGTCAGGCATCGAGGCTAGGAGTTGACCTAGCCTGGACCACAGGAAGCTATCATAGGTAGCATAGTGTGCCTGATGAGCAGATATTGAGAGAAGCAACCATGCCGAGTAAAAGGTCCTCCTACCCCAGAACTCAAAATCCAAGGAATCTTGATCTGGGGTCATGGTACAGGGCGTGAAGCCCATTGGGAGTATCTAACTGCATCAATCCTGAGCTAGGAGGAGGCAGGGTACCTGGAGACTCGGGGGGGGGGGGGCATAATACCTTTAGCGGAGATCCCTAGGGGCTGGAACTCCGGAAAAGGGTCTCTGGCAGAAGCGCATCGATGCATCCCTAAAGGGAGCAGGTCGGGGGGCACCACAAGATTGTCCGCACTGAAATCGCACAAAAAGGCGTATGCCGAATGCTCCACATTGTGCTGAGTGGGAGGGGTGACATGCAGGTCCTCCAACACCCTCATGAGAAAATGCTGATACTCAGCGAGATCAGCAGCTGGTAAGATGTGGACAGAGGGTTCCTCACCTACTGAAGAAGAGGATGAGGAGTCAAAGGACCTCTGAGGTTCAGAGATTGGCTGCTCAGGAAGAGGTTGAAAAACCTGTCTGTCATGGCCCTGATATGAGGATAATTGAGCAGCCACAGCTCTGAACTGTTCCCAGAAGAGAGGACCACTAGGACCAAGAATACCTGGGAGAGCAGGAGAATGTGGCAGAGGAAAAGGGACAGAGCCGACAACAGGAATCAGCTGTCCTCCGACTGGGCTAGAGAGCGCACTTGGAGCCCCAAAGAAGAGGGAGCTCCAGAAAACTCAACAGCCGACAGCTGGTCAACCATACTGGAACTGCCTAGGCTGCGCCCTGAAGAATCCCCCCTGTGACATGACCAGGGCTGTGAAAGTCCAGAAGGATGGGTCCCCTACCTCCAAAGAATGGGGCCCTCTCGAGGAAACTGAAAGGGAAGGGCGAGGGTCCATGCTAAGACTTTTCCCAGAGCCCTGGTGGGCTCCAAAAAATAAAATGTCGCCGCATGGAACCCAAACCATTCGACCCCTTGGAATCCGAAACTGCCATCCTCCTTGAAAGAGCCAGCCTAGGCAACTGGCAACCCTGGTCAGCCCCCAAAGGGGCTATCCAGGGAGCAGCACCCTCCTCTCCTGTGGGTGCTCCGATCGACCCCAAAATTGGGCAATCCAGGCACACCACTTGAGGGAGTACCACCAGTGAGGGGTCAGAAAACCCTCCGAGTCCAGGCTGCAGAGCAATGGTGGCCTGCACCTTGGCCTGCTGGTCAGCACCCCTAACCCTGGTCCCAGAAGCCACTGTCCTCTCCTCAGAGGGGGGCTGCATCCAGCATGTCAAGGACACTACCAAGGTCCATGCCAGCAGCCAACTCCAAAGAGTCAGACTGCCTATCTGAATCAAAGTTTGAGTCCTCCTCTGAAGTGGAGATCGAGGTTCTATGCCAAACGGTGCATGGACGCCCACTGCCATCCCCAATGAAAGGGACACCAGACCCAGAGACTGCACCTGAGTCGGCGCCGACATCTCCAGCTGCACCGTGAACGGTGCAGGAAGAAGACACGGCTCCAATGACAGCAGCAGCAGCATTGGAGCTGGAGCCTGTCATGGTGCCGTCCTGACCCACGGCATTGCGTACAGCACCGAGGCCAGAGACGGCGCCGATGACGGCTCCAACCACACTCTCTGCGCCAAGGTCAGAAACCCCCATGGCGCCTCCCCAAACCACAGCACTGCAAGTGGTGCCAAGGCCAGAGACGACATCGACAATGGCCCTGACCGCGCTTTTTGGCGCTGAGGTCAGAATTCCAAACGCGCTGTGTCCTCGCCGGATCAGTGAGCGCTCCAGAGCTAGACACGTGCCATGCTCAACCACAGCGCTGGGGCTAAGACAGTCAAGGGATGTCACAGCCTCCTACAGTGCCGTGGCACCATCGGGCGCTGCGAACGGAGCCAACAGCAGCAACACCGCCGAGCGACGGACTAGCGCCCGGCGACGGCGCCATGAAGGTCCACGGCACTGTGAACATCGCCGAGGCCTAAGACGGCACCGACAGACAGCATCGATCCAGGCCTTCTGGAGCCAAGGGCAATACACCGGGGAGCCTTTACTCCCAAGGGCGACTGCCAGGCGGTGCTCTCCTCACCTGCCTGGGGAACAACTGGGTCCTCGTACCATGGAAGGGGCTTCTGCCAAGGCTAGGCTACAAGAAGCAGAAGCCCCCTCCTCCTCGGTCCATACAGAATGGGAAGGAGACCCAGAGGAAAGGCAGAGAGAACTTGGCTTGGCCCGACGAGTGTGCGCCCGTCCCTTGAAAGTCGGCGTAGCTCGTCCAACTTTCCATGCACATTGTTCGATGAAACAACGGTCCATGGAGAACTAGACTGACATCGCACAAACCCATGTTGTGTAGCGGGCCAAGACATGCAAGGCAACGGTCATGTTGGTCAGTGACGGAGTACTAACGGCCACTCGGGCACCGACGCATAGGGGGCTGTCCCATCTTCATTGTTTTCTTGCCCCCGACCAAGACATGACCTGTAGAAAAAATAACACCAAACAAAACCCAACGTCGCAAAATAAAGAAAAGGAACAGTCTTACTTTTTAACCCTCAGGCGACGTCAAGTGGAGCGAAACGGAACCGGCAGGAGCAAAGAGAACGGAGTCAATGGAATCATATCGGAGCCAAAGGCTTCAACAATTACAATAGGCCTCTCACACAGCAGAGCTTCCACGAGGTGACCTCAACGGCAGGAGATGAAGAACTGGCGGGAGGGCGGAGTCGATAACACCTACAGCCATCCCATGAAATGCCACGAAGTGTCGGAAATCAAGGGCTAAGCATGTGACAGGACGATCTGCCAATCCAAAAAAAAAGAGCTCCCAAGGGGTCATGTCCTCTGGCCAGAATCCAAAGGTGATGGATAGTGAAGATCGACACAGATGAGATTAGCCACCAAGTGAACCGTCAAAGAGGAATGGCTGAGACCCAGGGCAAAGAGATGATGCATATAGTCCAGAATTCTCCCAAAAGGGCACGAGAATGGCTCAAAATCCTTGGAAGAGGCCCAAATTGAGAACCATTTCCATTTCATAGCAGGAAGGGAGTCCAACTTGGCTTCCACCTCACTCAGGATAGCCTTCCGATAGTCCCCAATATGTGCGACATAATTCCGGGCCCTTATCCCCAGAGTGGAAGAATCGTACACCTTCTTCCCATACTGGTCCAGAGGGCAGGATTCCTTGTCCGGTGGAGACGAGCTGAGATGTTTAGGGTTTGCCGACCTGCCGTGAGCAATGCTAATCACGGCAGAGTCGGCCTTGGGGTGTGTATTCAAACAATCCACACCCTCAGGAGCCTGGTATAGTCCACCCGCCTTCCTTGAAAGGAGGGCTAAGCTGACGGCTGTTTCCAAATAGTGAAAACCAGGTCTGTATGAGGCTCGATCCAGAGTGGAATCAATGTCGGAGCAGTTTCGGGCAGATCCAAATGGGCAGTGAGTTTCTTCCGCTGTGGATCTGGCTCCAGAGATTGCCGCTGGTGGACCGCCTGGATCTTTCTCAGCAACTCCAGAAAAGAAGGATGTTCCGGGGCTGACTTTGGAGGAGTCCTTGGCCTGGGTCGGTCTGGAGTGTGTGGCTCGTCATCAGGATCGGAGCACCCATCAGAATCAGATTCCAAGGTCTTCAAAGAGGAAGATGAAAACCCCTCCTGGCGCGAGGGAGGAACGGACCCCTTGGGCAACCCTCGGGGAAGCACGTCCTCCCCGGCCCTGGCACCTGACAGCTCACCTCTTATGTCGGGTAGGGGGAATGGAGTCTCTCGTCTACGATAATGATCATCCGGAACCAGGTCCGGCATCGGCAGACGGCTCTCCACCTCCCTGGTAAGCGGAGCCTTGGCCTCAGCACACCAGGAAGCCAGAGCCTCCTTCAGGTCCACCGGTGGCTGGGGGGTGGAAGAGGAGGAAGGGGATATGGATACTCTGGGTATCTGTAAGGCAAGTATCCATAGCTCGCCGGCGGGAATCCCAGCATCGAGTACTGCGGCACCGGGTACTGCGGCATCAGGTAGGCCGGCGTTGGGTACTGCGGGGCAGGATACTGTGGTCCCGGGTAGGACGGCGTCTGATAAGATGGGGTGGGATACCCAGGCACCAGGGGCTCTGACGGAGCAGATGGCCCTGGGAGAGGCCCAACAGGCGGGCCAGGTACAGGTGGCTCGGTGGGCGTCTGGTCCGGCGTTGGGACGGCATCCAGTAAGGGGATGTCACCCGGCGCCAGATAGGCCGGAGTCGGAGCCTGCATCTGAGGGTCCAACGTCAGGTCATCCAGCCCAGTGGGAGGGAGACCTGACAGGAGCATACTGGCGTCCTCTGTGTCGCCCAGGGAAGGAGGACTAAAATCCATGGGGTCCAACAGAGGAGACGCTGGAGCCTCAGTCAGCAGCGGCAAGCGCTGTGGTGAGCCGGGGATGACGGATTGGTTGGTCGTCCAAGGCCGGGTTTAATACCATGCATCCATGGGATGAGCTGGCGTCAGCCTTACCGGCAGGATCCGGCAGACGTGGAGAAGCCGCGCCTGACTTATTGGAATGGACGCCTGGCGAAGGCCGCGGTGGAGGAGCAGTTTTGCCGGGTGTTTTCCAGGGTGTGTGGTGCCCTGGAGGATCGGGCATTTTAGCAGCCTTATCCGTGTGGGCGTCAGTGCCACCGTTGTCCAGCCTACCAGTCCTGCTTGACCCAAAAGGCCGCACGGTGGCGGTCTTCCTGGGAGCAGCTGCCCCTTTTATCCCGGAGGCTCCAGACGGGCCCGAGCCCGACGGCAGGGACGCCGTCGCCTTAGAAACCTCCAAGACAGCCATCAAGGAGTGGTGCCCCAGGGGGCACATTACCATAAGCATGGTGACCCCAGCCAGAGTCGTGGTGGCCGTGGAAGTGGAGTCCCGGTGCTTCTTCTTCTTGCAGTGACCCTCAGGGGAAGTTGAGGCCTGCCGAAGCTTCTTCTGCTCCTTGTCCATGGAGGACATCTTCTTCTTCAAGATGTGGGCCTCCAAGGACTGCTGCCTCCGGTTGCGGGTGGCAGTGTTAAATTGTTGGCAGTGCTGGCACTTTTCCATGGGGTGTTCCGGGCCTGGACAGAAGAGGCACAGGGAGTGTCCATCCTTATGCGGCAGCTGGGTGCCACATGAATTGCACTTGTTCTTATGTGATTCAGATGGAGTAGGGGACCACATACACGGCAGATATTGCAAGTTTTTACGAGAAATCAAGAAAAAAAGGCGGTAATAAACAGATGACAGACTGATGAAGCACAGTGAACTTAACCGTGAGGTGCTTTCACAAGCTAACAGTGGGAAAGAACTGGAAGGCGGGCGTTGGGGACCCCGCCAGAGACTGCTAGCTAGAAATTTTTACGTGGGGTCCTGACACCTGCCGGCTACAGTCCTATATGTAACTACCTACTGCAAGAGCCCTCTCGAAGTACGATCAGAGTATTTAATTCATTACGTTTTGATGTGTCAGAACTTACTTTATATTTTTATAACACAACATTTGTTTGTGCAGTGAAACAAGTGGGTTTGCAGCTTTGTTTTCACACAGCTAGTTAAAAAAAAAAAAATGCAACAGAATCCGGGTATTGTGATGCCAAAAACTGCCAACTACTTAGCAGCACTATGTATTTCATTGAGAAACTAAAAATATTTTTCTATCTTTTTCAAAAGAAATAGACACTTCTTTCAGCAACAAATGTTGTGTTTTATATGTCTGTATTATTTATTTGTAAACAACAGTTACCCACCGTAATAGATCTTTCAAAGAATCTCCTCTATTGAGCCACATTATGGAACTGTAAGCCGGTGGCGGCAGGACCATCTGGAAACTTTTTGCAGGCTGTGGATGCCTATGTTGACACGCCTCTTTGGAACCTATGTACTGCTGGCGTCCCCAGCATGCCTCTGACAAACTTGGAGGATCACTGGACTGGCAGGGACAGAAGCAACCAGGACAAAACAAGGCACAAAGGAGTGGATATGGAAACCTGAGCACGGATGCTGTACAGGCAACGAAGGAGAAAATAGCTTGCGACAGCAAGCAGTACAGTCTCCCATCACCTGACAATGGGAAGGCGAGGGGGGGAAGCTGTAGCTTAATGGAGGAGACTCAAAGGTCTTCTTCGAGGATCTCTCCCTCCACTGAGCCACAACATAGAACAATTTCCAAGCAGTACCAAGCACTGAGGGAGGATGGCAGGACCTACAGATCCTAAGTGAGGAGACCTTGTAGAACACTGAGGCCAAAGCCAGCATGTCTACAAGAGACGACGTCCAGACTGCAGTGTTCAGTGAATGTATGAAGAGTACTCCAAGTGGCAGCAGCAACAGCACACACATTCTGAAAACAAGCCATTAAGGTAGCCACCCCTCAGGTGGAACAAGCATAGACAGGTACAGGAACCTGCTTACCACGCTTCTGGTAACAGAACGTAATGAAACTGGCCAGTCATTTAGACAAGCCTTGTTTAGAAATCGGTGAGGCCTCCCTTCAGGGGACAAAAGCAATAAGCAGTTGACAGGGTTTCCTACATTACTTAGAATGATCCGCATACAAACGCAGCCTCCTACGAATGTCCAGCACATGTAAACGATAGGCTCCCCACTACCCGTGGGACAGGAAAAGCAAACTGGAAGGTATATGGTCTGATTTAGTGTTCTCTCAGGCACAAGTTTTGGAAGAAAATGAGGACTGGTATGTAATGTGACCCTATCCTTGTGAGAAATAATAAACAGAAGATCTGTAACCAGAGTCTGTAACTCTAAGATGAATCTAGCAAATTTCATAGCTACTAGAACTATTTTCCACATAGAAAACAGACTTTGACAGCAGATAAGGACTGCGTGGCCCATCTAGTCTGCCTGTTTCCCTACCTATTGGATAAGCTGCAGATCCTAGTAAACTAACAGCCTACTTCTTCCTACCCCCCACCAGAATTGCCTTGTGTCTGTCCCATGCATTCATGAATTTCCCCACTGTTTTTGACCCCACAGTCTCCTCAGGAAGGCTGTTCCATGCATCTACTACCCTCTCTGTGAAAAAATACTTCCTCACATTGCCCCAGAGCCGTCCTCCCACTATCTTCAAATTGTGCCTCCTTGTTCATGCACATCTCTTTTTCTGAAAAATGCTACCCTATTGGACTTTGTTGATTCCCTTGAGGTACTTAAAAGTTTCTATCATGTCCTCGCACTTCCTCCTTTCCTCAAGGGTATACATATTAAGTTAATTTAGTCTCTCTTTGTATGGCTTCTGTTGCAGACCCTGCACCATTTTAGTTGCCTCTGAACTGCCTCCATCCTGTCTATGTCCTTTTGGAGATTGGGTCTCCAGAACTGCATGCAGTACTCCAGATGGGGTCTCACCAACTGTCTGTACAGAGGGATACAACTTCCTGTTTTCTGCTGGTGATGCCTCTCCCTATACATCCCAGTATCCCCCCAGCCATCCTTACTGCCTTCTCACATTGCTTGCTTAAGCCATCCTTACTGCCTTCTCACACTGCTTGCTGGACAAGAGGAAGCACACCTTGCAAGTACTCGCAGGCTCAAAGTGAGGTGCATTTTGGGTCTCTAAGACCAAAACGTTCCATACCTGAACTGGATCTCGGACCAGGGGGTGCAAAAGAGGACACCTCTTAGGAATCTCAGGGAAACCACTGAATGGGTCACTGTGTGTTACCCTCAGACAGTGGCATGAATGTCTGACAAAGTGGTCCTGTGGACCTTCATGGAAAAATACCCTAGTCCTGAGTCCCTGAGGGACAGCAAGCACTCCAGAATTTTAGGAACTGGAAATGTAAAGGGATTCAGCACATGCCCAGTACACCATACCATAAAATGTTTCCATTTTTGTGAATAGGTTTACTAGGTAAATGGCTTTCTAGCAACCAAGAGCACATCAGCCCCGGGGAAACACCGAGGTGTGAGAGCTCTATGTCCTCCGAAATCATGTGTGAAGGTGCAAGGATCGGAGATCCAGGTACACCAGTGCACCCTGCTCCTGTGTCAGAAATCCGTCTCGTGTGGGGAACAGAACAGGAGGTTCCACCGCCAACTGCTGGAGACCAGTTGTTGGAAAAGTGGAAACCAAATCTGTCAGGGCCAGTGAGGGGCCACTAGAATCAGAGCGGCATGCTTGGCCCGCAGCTTAACCAGAACTCTCTGTATCAGAAGGAATGGAGGAAAGCATATAGAAACCTCCCCTTCTAAGAGAGGGACAGTGCACCTCGCCAAAAAACTCTTAAGCCCTGGAGTGAGCAAGCAAGCAGAAATGTGGCCATTTAATGTTGTATGGAGACGCAAACATGTCTATGTCCTGACGACCCTATTTTTCAAACTGGATATCCACAATGGAGTTCAAGCATGCCCATTCTTGGCAGAGTGCACTGGATCGACTGAAATAATCTGCAAGTGCATTCAGAATCCCAAGGAGGAATACCACTCACAGACATATGTTGTATTCTACAGTCTAGTGCCAAACTCACTGCTTCCCCGCACAGAGTCTATGAATAAACTCCACCTTGTCAACTGATGTCATACATCACAGACATGGGTGTAGGCAGGCATACTCCAAGCACTCCATGGTGTGCAATTTTATTTAAGGGGTAGCAAATAGGCTCTGAACTGCTTTCTTTTTCCATGAAAACTAAAAGAAAATACTGAACCTTTCTGTAATTTTATTCATAGGAGTCGAAACTAGCAGGACTGGTCACTAATACTCTCTTTGCATACCAAGGACAATACAATTTTACAGGCTTTGGGCTGGCATGTGGGTGTATTAGGGAACAATGCATGGCATTTGTATTTACCCATGCATGACAACAACTATCATCATGAGACACAAAAGTTGTATTTATTGCCAAATGAGGCAACAAACATGGTCCTGGTGTACATTTGTATATTGTCTGGCCACATCCGGGGAGTAGCTCACCCTAGCAAGGGGTGGGGGATAGCAATGAGTCCACTTGGTGTGCAGATCTGAAATCCCTGGCTACACCCCTGATCACAGACATGGTGCCTGTGTAAATCAACAGTCGATTCCCTGGAATGAGAGCAGCAAAGTCCTGTAGGCCACACAGAACAGCCTTCATCACCAGAGTTTTGCTGGGAAGCACTGTATCCAGAGGGCCCATTGGCCCTAGGCCCTGAATGGGTCCAGATGAGCCCCTCCAACCCATCCCTGAGGCATTTGTGATCATAACCAGTGGGGAGGGGGGAAGACAACCACAGCAACCCTTTCTCCAGGCTGAATCTGTCCAGCCACCAAAGGAGGGAACAACGGTGAGAAAGAGTGACCTGTATGAGGTGCTCCAACTCATCCGAGTGCTGAGTCCACTGCACCCTGAGAAACCATTGTGGGATTCTCATATAGAGGCGGCCCAGCGGAACTGTCAGGATGGCAGCAGCCATCAGATCGATCAGTCTTAAGAGTCAGTGAACTGACACATAATCGCTGGAGGTCAATGGCTGTGTCTGTGCCACTGATGCCATGGCATGGTCCAAGGGCAGAAATGCCCAACCAAGACCCATGTTCAGGACAGCCCAATGTGCTGATGCTGTTGGCAGGGGATAAGGACCCACTTAGCTCAATGACCAATATGTCCAGCTGGTCAAACAGTTGCTTGGTTCGAAGCAGTTCATACATTATCGTTGCCAGTGAGGGGGCCTTTAATAGCCAACTGTCAACACATAAGAGACATACAGAACCTCTGTGGACGGCCACTGCTACAGCTGTAAATAATTTGATAAAGACACTTGGTGCAGACGATAAACCAGAGAGCAAAACATGAAATTGGTAGGGAGAACCCTGAAGTATGAATTGCAGGTACTTTCTGTGAGATTTCCTGATCCTGATGTGAAGGATGTCCAGTGCAACCATCTAGCCCCCTTTAAATATGACAGGTAACTTTGTAACCAGAAAATACCAGAAGTAAAAACCTTCATTTATTTCTAGTGTCAGGATCAATTTCAAAACCCTTTTGCAGAGAAGGGATTGAACCTCCTCCAGCAGAAGGGCAATATGTCCCAGAGGGGGAGTGGGGGAGCAAGTGGAGAACCAGCAAGGGATTCTAGGGCATGACTGTGTTGAACCACCTCCAGAACTCAAGCATTTGTTGTGATTTCCCTCCACTTTTTTTTAGAAAGAGGCAGATATGGCCTCCCACCAAAACCTCAAGGCAGTGAGGCTGGAGGCAAGGAAGGGAAGTCAGAAGATGCTGCAGCAGAGGGGGTGCCGGTAATGGTCTGACCTTTTGTTAATCTGGTATGCACAGTGGGGGTGTGTAGCCTGGGAAGTAGAGGGCTGAGGCATCTGTGATCCACGAGCCAGAGCCTCTGGAATAACCTCAGCCAGGACACAGAAACACAGAATCTGATGGCAGATAAGGACTGCTTGGCCGACCTAGTCTGCACATTTCCCCTACCTAATGGATAAGCTGCAGATCCTAGTTAACCAACAGCCTACTTCCTCCTACCCCCCACTAGAATTGCCTTATGTCTGTCCCATGCATTCTTAATTTCCTCCACTGTTTTTAACTCTGCAACCTCCTCAGGAAGGCTGTTCCATGCAGCTACAACCCTCTCTGTGAAGAAATACTTCCTCACGTTACCTCTGAGCCGCCCCCCCCATCTTCAAATTGTGCCCCCTTGTTCTTGGACTTTGTTTATTCCCTTGAGGGACCCCCTCCAAGACAGGTCTGGGGTCCCGCAGGACTCTAGTCTTGGCCCCCTAGTTTTCTCCCTGTTCCTCATCTCCCTGCCCAAGGATTGCTCTGGGAAGCTACTCCTGTACATGGACGATGCCGTCCTCCACGGCTCCCACACCGATCCCTCAGACCTCCATTCTGCACTTCAAAAATATTTCACAGAAACTGAATCCTGGTTCGTTCGACATAGGCTAGTCTTAAATTACAAAAAAACAAAATCCATGGTGTTTGCACACTCCCAAAACAAGAACATAGGACAACCACTGCTCATAGTGAACTCTCTAAGGCCCCGTCCCACACTACACCACTTAGGCCCCGTAACGGATGCAAACTGTTACGGCCAGGGAGCGGTGCAGTGTGTCCACTCTGTGGTGGTGTCCATTACGGGACCGGCACCGTCTGTCCACACTTCGGGAGCCGGGTGACTGTTATGGTGGCACCTGATCCCACAATGCAGCTCGAGCTGAGCTAGGGGAACGGTGCCACGCGTCCACACTACACCTGGTAACACTACCAAGGTGTAACCGGTTTCATAACCATTGTTGAAAACACCTCATATGTGGTTTCAACAACGGTTACGGAAATGCCTTCTGTAATGTTACAGGTGTAACCGCAAACCGTTGCGGAAACGGTTTGGGCACTCTGTAATGTTACAGAGGCGTAGTGTGGACATGGCCTAAACGACCCCCTTGAGCAGGATACCTCATTCAAATACCTAGGTATCACCTTAGACTCTGGGCTCACCTACCATGACCACATCCGAAAACTGAGCACCGCTGTCAATGTGCGTATTGGCCTACTTCACCGGTACAAGCACTGCCTCCCACCAGAAGCTCTCCACCTAGCTGTCTCATCATCAATACGATCACTCAGACTACGGAATCATTATTTATGGGGCAGACGACAACACACAACTAAACAAAATTAGGCTGGCCCTTTATAAGGCCTGTAGACTAGCTACTGGCTGCACCAGACTCACATATACCTGCACCCTTTACACCTCAACCAACTGGCTAAACATTGATGGGAGGCTCAAATATCAGACCTGCCTCTTTGCCAAAAAATAACATCAGGGCTACTCCCACCCTCCTACTCCAGGCACCACTGTCCACTCGCCTCACTCGGCAATCGGCAACAACCCACTTCAGGGTACCTCACTGCAAGACCACCTCGGGTCACAGAACCTTTAGGTACCTGGCCCCTAGCTGGCTTAACTCACTGCCAAACTACCTCCTCACAGAACCCAAACTTGGTTGGCTCAAGTCCCAGCTAAGAGACCTATTCTCTCATGACTCAGTCTGTGACTGTCCCTGATCTCTAGCCCTACCCACCCCACCCCCAATGACTATGGACTAAACTCTGGTCCAGCCGCCCCAGGGTGTGCCTACATTTGACAATGGACACCTCAGTCCTGCCTAGGCCTTCAAATAACCACCAGGGCATGGCTGGCACCTCTGCCCTGCAGTGTATGTTTCTGTTACCTGCTACCGTCTGTACTATGTACCAGTGCTTATCGTTGTATCGCCAACTGCTTTACTGTGTTATCTGTAACCATTTTGTAACCATTTCTGTAACTATTGTGTCTAATTGTTGCTATTGTCCTTGATGTCTCTGTTCTCAATGACACGGAACCTTTGTAAAGGAGTCTTTGACTCAAATATATGTTATCTGATATTTTCAATAAATAAATAAATATTTAAAAGTTTCTATCATGTCCCCCCCCCCTCTCCATCTCTCCATCCTTTCCTCGAGGCTACACATCTTAAGCGCCTTCAGTCTTTCTTCATATGTCTTCTGGTGCAGACCCTGCATAATTTTGGTTGCCCTCCTCTGGACAGCCTCCACCCTGTCTATGCTTTGCGGAGATTGGGTCTCCAGAACTGTACACAGTACTCCAGATGTGGTCTTACCAACTGTCTGTACAGAGGACCAACAACTTCTGGTTATCTACTGGTGACGCCTCTCCCTATACATCCCAGAATCCCCCCAGCCCTCAGGCATAGGGCCCACAAAAAGAACCGTGATCCCTTCCTCTGGGTTTGTGGTTCAAAGTGTGCAAGGACCTGAGATTCATTCTTGAAAGTCTGCAGATCCCTGAAAGTATCTTCAACATCATTACCAAATAACTGTTTTCCTCTGAAAGGAACATTCATTTCTGACTGCTGTACATCAGAGGAAAAACCAGCCACTCTAAGCCAGGAGGCAAGTCTATTGCAAATGCCCAATGCAGCAGCCCTGGCAGCAGCATCAGAGGCATCATAAGCTGATCTGAGGAGATGCTTACTGGACTCTTGGCCATTTGCAATTGTTTGCTGAGCCAATATTTTGTCATGGCCCTCAGGCAGTTTTCGGCCAGAGCAGCCACAGTCTTCCAAAGGCAATTCTAATATTGTACTTAATCGAAGCATGCCTGATAGTTTGCAATCTGTAGGCCTAGGGCAGATTAGGCAAAAGTCCTCTTACCCACGACATCCAACTTTCATAACTCCTTGTCAGGAGGAAGGGAGCACAAGTATTTAGGTATTTTAGCTCTAATGTGAACTTCTATAATGACTACAAAGTCTGTTTCAGGCTACAATGAATAATATGGCTCAGCAATAGGGGGCAGGATAATTTTTCAGCTTTTCTGAGAACTGCAGCAGTTGTGCAGGCCTATGGCAGGCAGCCAACGGAGCTCCCTCTGGAGTTGAGTGCACTGGAGGGATAATCACTGTAGGAGAAGCTGACACTTCCAAGAACTCATAATTTCTCTTGGAGGAATCCTCTTCCTCAGCCTGGAACACTGGTTTGGCCTGTACCTGTTTTAGGAAAGCCTGAAAGGAGGCATTCTCAGAGGGAGATGTAGGTGTCTTCACCACACTCCCATCAGGAGCAGGAGGATAGAGAGGAGTCTGATCCCGCCACATCTATAATCTCCTCTTTTCCATAGCATCCTCCTCTTCTAGCTTAATTATTTAATCGCAATTAAGTTCCCCTATATATATCTATCTATATATATTATAAGAACATAAGAAGTAGCCGGCAGAAGGAGACCTTTTGGCTTATCTTGTCTGCCCGACAATGGTCCTAATCAAATAGACTGACTTGATGACTGCAATATTTTAAATAGTTCCATGGATTATCCCACGACCAGAGAGGTCTAGAAATTCATAAACTGGTGTATATATATTTGCTGCATGTGTTTTTTGCATGCCTGACATGCTTTAAATTTCTGTTGGCATTTTTTAAAATATGGACAGCTATAGCAAACTGTTTTGTTCATTTTTGCTTTTTAAATATGTCTTTGATATTATTTTGGCACTAAATCATGAAGTTTTAGTGCACCTTTGTGCCATTCCATATTTTTCCATGATGGCATCACTGCATGCACCATTTTTATTTTGATGGATACATTTGTTTCTGGCAGTTTTTGTACCATCGATGCTCAATCTCAGTATGGCTTTTCTGAGTTCAGGCCCATGTCAGATTTTCACTTTGCGAATGTTGCAACTATAGGTCTGATCTGCAAAAAGAATGCATGATGTTTTTTATTCACTGAGGTCTGTTCATTCTATCAGGAAATATTTGCTTCTGGCTATGTTACTAATGTTATTCATTTTGTTATCAGGAGATACTGAATGTAATCCTCACTCTGAAACTCAGTCAATGCACAATCTCAGAAATGGCTGTTGGTCCAATACTAAGGGCTTGCGTATCATGCATCTGAATATGCACAGCCTTGTACCAAAATTCGCAATGCATAAACCCCATATCTTTGCTGTAAGTAAGAGTTGGCTTAAACCCTCAGTACTGGATCACGAGGTGGCCATTCAAAGCTATGTTATGTTCAGAAAGGACAGACCACAAAAAATGGGTGGAGGAGCTCTGTTTTATATGGATAAAAGTTTGTCTGCCAAAGTGTTTACCCCTGATTATGCAGCAAAGACTGCTTGCAAGTGGTTAGTTATAAAGTTAAATCTGGACCCAAAAAAGATGCATCTATGCTGTGTTTATAATCCCCCAAAGGTGGGTGTGCATAATTAAAAGATCTCATGGTTATGTTATCTCAACTGGGAACTGCAGAAATTATTGTCCTCGGAGATCTTAATTTAGATTGGATTGGTAATACAACCACCTATAGGGACTTACTGCACAGTTATGGCTTTAGCTAAATTATTGGTGATTATACCAGACTGAATAAGAAATCTTCAAAACATTCTTTGTTAGATTGTTTCATGGTCAACAGAGTTAACAAAATCAGGAATTTTGGGTCTCTGTCCGACTCCATGAATGACCAAACAATTTTTTGTGTCTGGTCCAATGGGGGCTGTACAGAAACCCAAATCTGCTATTCGCTAGTCTCATGATTGTTCAAAGCTGGTTCGTCCTGAATTTCTAGAACATGCTTCCAATATCAACTGGTGTTATCTTGATTCTGTGCCAGATCTCAGTTATGCTCTTGCTCTGTTTATTACTGAATTTATTAGAATTGTACATAAACATGCACCATTAACCAGAAGAAGGTTTAAATGATTGGACTCAAAGTGGCTTACAAAAGATCTTTTTAAACTTATAAAAAATAGGGATTTGGCTTGGGCTAAATACAAAAAAAAAATTACTTTAAAATCCAACTGGGCGCATTACCAGATGTTGTGTAACGCCCGCAAAAAATCAATAACCTTAGCAAAAAGAAATTATCTGAAATAACAGCAGACCTTTAACTTATTTAATTCTAAGAATTGTTGGAAGTGTCTGAATAACTTGTTAAATCCCATCAAAGAGTTTCCACAAATGAATTTAATACATGGAGGTAACACTATATCTGATTTGTCAGAAATTTCTAATGTTTTCATTCACTACTGTGACTTCAAAAAACATTGTTCATGTTTAAATTCTAGCCCTTTAGCAATGGCAGATAGCTTAGAATCATCTCATTTTGATCGACTATTATATTTTATGTTAAAGCAGCTACTTGTATGCAAGCTTACAAATCATTAAAGGGGATTCAAACTGATAAGTCTCCTGGGGCTGACAGCTCTCTTCCAAGGGTTTTACACCTTGCTGCTCCAGCTACAGCTTATCCAATAACAAGATTAATCAACCTCTCATTTGAGTTTCAACAAGTGTCTGATCTTTGGAAAAGAGCTCATGAGGTTCCATTACTGTACATAAAAAGAGTAACACTAGATTGGTCGAGAACTATAGGCCCATATCTGTTTATCAGTGTTATCTAAGATTCAAGAAAGAATTATCCATTCCCAGTTAACTGAATATTTGGAACAATATCACCTACTGAGCGAAGAGCAACATGGTTTTCGATGTAACCAAGGGACAGATGCTACCTTGGCGGAGTTCCTGAGACACTGTCTTCAGCCACAGATGGAAGTAGCTAATAATGAGGGGGTGTTCATGGACCTCACCAAGGCATTTGATCTGGTAGACCATGGTTTATTAATTAGTAAACTTAAAAGATTAGGTCTTGGGCTTTCTGCAGTTGGATGGTTCTGAAATTAGAAAACAACAGGTTAAGTTAGGATCTGTGTTCTCAAATGTTGGGGATGTTCTGTACAAGTGCCACAGGGGTCCATATGTGGACCGCTGTTATTTTCACTCTTCATAAATGATGTTCCACAAACCTGCATGTAACCCTTAGATGGCGCTATCCCAGGGGCTACTACCCCTGCCTGATTTGCCACTAACAGGTTGAGGGGCCTGGATCCGATGGTGGGTGCCTCCACCCAGAGGTCAGGGTTTGCAATAGTTAAACTAACTTGGTCACAGCCCTCTGGGACACTGCAACCCCCCTTTCTTCCCACTAGTGGCCCACACAGTATAACAGAATTACCTTCACAGTATACACTTACCCACAGGACTGGTTCAGGCACTGGGACCCCCTGTAAAATAAGAAGATACAGTGCAACAATCACAGTACAATACTTTAACAGACAAATACCTCAGGCAGTATAACTTTGCTGACACAAGCAGCTCTGATTTATTTAGGGGGATATAACAAGGACAGGAGGAAATCAGGTTAATTAGCTTATCACTTTACTCATGTACGTATGGCTCTGTGCATAGGCCTATCCCTACCAGTTACTGTCCCTGGGTACCCAAGCCCTAGTGGCTAGTCCAAACTGTGGCAGCTGGTAGGGCCCTTTCACAGAGAAAGAAAAATTAGTTAAACAGTCAGCAGTACAGTAATTCCATTTGGATTCAATGTGGCAATTCAACAGGGAGCGACCCTGAATTAGTACTCACGACCTCCAAACAAGATAGGGTCCTTCAACGTCGGCAGGGCTACTCTTGAGCTCCACGAGACTCCTCACACATTTATATGACAAACTGCAACAGGCAAAAGTCCTTTAATGGCAGCAGGATTCACTTGAGCTACACAAGCCTCCTCACACATTTATATGGTAAACAGTCACAGGCAAAATCCTTTAATGGCAGCAGGATTCACTTGAGCTACACAAGCCTCCTCACACATTTATATGGTAAAAGAAAGTACTATACCAGGCAGGCTGCTTTCTATCCGATCGCAATTACTGCACAATACCGGGAGAACACACAGCAGATTCAGTTCCTGACAGACCGAGCGCAATTCAGCAATTTCTCCAGTCTTCTACAGGGTGAGCCTGGTTTCTACTCTTCAGATATCCTTTGATTCTCTTCACAGGAAGGATTCAGTCCTAACACGCAGTTACACGAGCTGCAGACCGGAACTCGGGGCCTTACACGCGTTTCCCGACTAAAACTGCACACCGAAAAAGCACAGGGCTCCTTCCCTCTTCACTGCCAGAGCTCAACTGAAACTCCAGCAGACAAAACCAGGCACTTCCTTTGAGTTCCTCCCAGTTCTTGGCTGGATTGGCTGTCACTCACAATAGACTGCCCCTGTTGGTCCAAAAGGCGCAAGTCCAAACTACATCTCCCAGAGTCACTGCCCATACAATCCTCTTGTGGCTGGCTCAGATTACGAGTCCAAGTTCTGAGTCGCCCAAGGCACCATTTTAGAGCTACCTAACCCACACTGATTGGTCCAGTTCAGCAGTTCAAAACTAGAATGGGGAACTAGGCAAACACAGTTCTGACTACAAAGAAAGCAGGTTAGACAAACTGTATTTTCATTATTACTCTAAATGATTTCTGGCAAACAGTTACATCTTTCAGATAGGTTCCTTTGCACCCTAGTGACCGCAAAATGGAGTGAATTACAGCAGCTCGAGTGGTACTCAAGCAGAGAAACACACAGTCCCCCCATACAAACTAATTATGTCTGCAAGCAGACAGCTCTTAAAGAGACAGTACCAGAGGCTCTGAAAACACTCACAGATAAATGGCTTAAACGCCAAACACCATTCAGGCTTGGAGCATTCAAGCAAGCTCCTGGAAGTTTTTTGGGAACCCCCATTTGCAGGGGGGTTACGTGCAACAAAACAAGTATGCTGCTTCATGCACATGACAACATACTTTTTACATATGCAAAAGAGATTTCAATCATTAATTGTACTTTAAGCAGTGAATTTAATTCTCTGTATAGGTGGTTCGAGAAAAATAGGTTAGTAATAAATGTTACAAAAACTCACGCAATGCTTCTGGGTTCAGCACCAAAAACCAGATCCAATGTTGTTAACTTCTCAGTATCAATCCATACGGGCAAACTTCTTGATACTGTTAGTATATTTAAATATCTTGGTGTTTATACCAAGTCTGATTTGACATTTGGCCCTCATATTAAGAATTTAACTTCTAAGTTGCACCAAAAACTAGGTTAGTTTTATAGGGTAAATACATTTCTCACAAACGATGCCAGATGCAGCTCCTAAAGTTAATTTTGATTTAAAAAAATCATAAAATTGTAAAGTTCGCATGTCACTGTAATAACAGAGTGTACCATGTGATCTTCAATGGTTTAGGTTGGCTTCCCTTTGATATGAAATCAAAACTAACTTTGGATAATTTTTGCTTCAAACTGGTGAGCAAGAAGCAGCCCACTAGTTTAGCATGCTTGCTTTAATCAGTTACTCCAAATCTTAACTTGAGATCTGTCCAAAATTTATGTTTGTTTGTCCCTCGTAAACTAACACATATGGGTCAAAAATCATTCAGTTTTCAGGCTCCTTCTTTGTGGAACAACATTCCAGTATTAATGAGATCATTACCCAGTTGTACTATGTTCTCTAAAGAATTGAAGCTATATTATGTAAAGGACAATTAAACCAGTTATTTTGGGGGTGAATCAAATGACAAACATTCCATTCTGCTATCACAATAAGGGATGCTGATTTTCCTAAATGTATTAGTTACCTGTAATATTCTCATTTAAGTAGTTTTCCTGAGTGAGCAAAAGTTTAGCGAAATGTAAACAAACCCCATATTCTCTCTGATCCGCAGCTCTGCTCACAAAATGGCAAGGACATGCCGTACGTGATGATGATGTAATCAGAGTGATGCATAAGCTAAGTATCAATATGTATGCTTATATCTACATATAGTGGCAATATCCAACATTTAAAAGCAGTGCCCATAGGTTTCAATGAAAGAGTTGGAGTGGAGTCACTCCGATTACATCATCGCGTACGGGTGGTAAGTCCTCGCCTTTAACAATGAAGGGTTTTGTCTACTCTGCTTGAACTGTTATATTCTCATTGATGTCTTACAAATTTCTGATTTGGCTGCAATGATGCTACAGCAGGTAATCAAATTTAAGTATTTAGGAGTCTTGCTTGATTCCAACTTAACATTCTCTGCTCTTATTAAGAATACACACAAGTCTGTAAATCAGAAATTAGGTACCTTATACAGACTGAAAGATTGCCTAACTAGGGAGGCTAGGACAGTGATTTCTAAAAGTGTAATTTTACTAACTTTGTATTATAATTCATCTCTATTTACAAAATTGTCTGGTACTGATCTAAACTTAACCAAAAATACAGGTTACTCACCTGTAACAGGAGTTCTAGGAATGGTATATGTTGTTCATCCACACTTATTGGCAGGTCCCTTGCCACTTTAAATCTTGCCGGAAGGTCTTCAAGCTGGCTCCTCCCACCCACCCGGATGGTAAAACTCTCGGCTCCGCCCCATGATGCCAGATCTAGCCCGCTGGAAGCCAGGTTGTGCGTTGAAGCCGGGGAGGTCGGGAGGTGGATGAACAACATATACCATTCCTAGAACTCCTATTACAGGTGAGTAACCTGTATTTAGGACATGGATATGTTGTTCATCCACACTTATTGGCAGACTCAGCAGTTCTCCGGGAGGAGGGAGGCAAGGCGACACCCCTACTTAGGTAGAAAGACTGGAGAACCGAGGCCCCGACCAGCACCCCGGGCGCGACCAAGGTCGATGTGGAGGGGAACGGTAAAGCTCAGCTCGGGCAGAAGCCTCATGGATATCCTGGACCGGAGAGTCCTGGAAGCAGCCACCGATGCAGTGGAAGGACGGGTAAAATGGCGCTTATCCCTCTGGGAGGCTCCATGCCCGCTGCCTAAAGTGGAGACCTTGCAGGGTGACCCGCCTCTTGCCTTCCACTGGGCTGCAATCTGCCAGATGCGGCTTCAGCGAAGGTGATGAACAGCTGGTGAACCTCTCCGACTTAAGCTTTCCACGCCTCACGAGGTGAGCGTAAATGGTTCCCACGGAACCTGAATACGGCCTCCGAGGTGTGAATGGGGATAAACCCTGCAGAGGCAAAACCCCAAGGGAAGACTCCACCACCGCCTCCTGGAGGAACTTCGGGTGGGGCACAGGACAACCTAGTCCCTGTGGAAGACCGGATAGGGAGGTTAAAGGCGCCTGGAACTCTCCCAGCCTTCTGGATGGTGGAGTGCCCCAAGAAGGTGTTCTTCCACAACAGGTGGGGAAGCACCTGTGCCAAGTTCAGATGGCTTGCTCATGAGCTAAGCCCATACCAGCAAGGATCCCACAGAAGCAGGGATACTCTCCCAAAGGGGAGGCGTGGTCGAGGCCTAGAGGTGCCAGACCACCTTCTCCGCACTACCAGCTACACTCCGCCCGCGCCGAAGACAGTGGTGACCGTGAGAAGCACCCAGAGGGTCGCCGATCGAAGCCCTGGTCTAAGGATGGACCGCAAATGGTCCGGAATGCTATGCCCAGGGACGGGAAGGGCACCGCCCTATCCCATCATCGGAAGAAGGAAAACTTCTCCCAAAGGACAAGCATCTTGGCCGACTTCTTAGCAGGATGCCTCGAAGGTCGAGGACCTTGCCGAAAGACCCTAGGCCTGGCCCCTAGCCGCACAGGGGACGGCCAACAGGTGCAGGGATTGAAGGTCCAGATGGATAACCTTCCCCTGAAAAGGAAAGACAGGACCGGCGGACTAGAGACCGTCTCGGGAGCCTGTGGCTGAGACTGAGGAGAGCTGGATACCAGCACTGGCAATCTAGTCTGGGGCTACCAGCATCACCTGCACCAAATCCCTCCTCGCCTTGCCCGTAGGTCAAGGGAAATGGGCGAGAGGCACGGAGGGGCCCGGGGTCCGTGGCCCCGATGGCATCCCTTACAGCAAGCCTTGCTGAGGGGCGGGCAAAAAAACAGTCTCGGTCTAGTATTCTCCACGGAGGGAAAAGGGAGAAGATCCTGTGCTACCCCCGGCAGGGAGACACTCATGAGGCGCAGCCTATGCCCGGCTCAGGGCCGCAGCCAGGGAATTGGGCTCCTGCCATGAAATGGCTAAGAAGCCTCGACTGCGCAACCGCCCAATGTGGAGAACCTCCTTGCACCGAGACAAGGGGATAGACCAAACCTGGCGGAGTAGGTAGCACATGGTCTTGGAATAATCCAACTTGGACTTAGACCACTAGACCCCGTACAAGCTGAGCGAGCGGTGCCAGCTAATCGGACCGTCTGTCTCCAGCAAGCGGGAAGGACATCGGGACTCACAAGAGGACCAGAGGCGACGCACTCTGCATTCCCCAAGATGGGCACCCCACCCATCCGAGAAGCATCGGTCGGAGAAGACTGGCAACTCAGGGCGAACAAGCAGGATAGTCTCCTGCCGAGGTTAGAACGGTCCAAGGGAGAGTTCTCCTAACTCCTGGGCTGTAAGTCACGAACTGGTCCATGGGACACAAGGCTAGGACCTGGCTGGGTTACTCCCACTAAGGGAAGGCCGCCCGAGGCCCAGGAGGAGCAGGAGGTCCTGGCAGGACTTAATTCCCCGGCCAACCGACCGGCAAAGGAGGAAGAACCTCGCCCTGTTTGCCCGGAGCTGAGCTCAGACTCAAAGTTGAGCTTAGTCCCGAACAGGCTTCACCTGCTAAGATACGAGTTCTCACTCGGCTCCCAAAACGGGAGACCAGTCTGCCTTCTGGGTGGGGTGACATCCGGACCCTTCCATGCCGCAGAGACTGCTAAGAAAGGAAGTGTTAGGAACTCGTAAACAGCACCCCCGCAAAAAGGGGAGGAGCCTCCCCAAAAACGGACGGAACGAGGAGTAGGTACATCCTGGAGACCAGGAAACAGCCTACATGCCACGTTCTGAGGATGGAATGTCTGCAGAAGAGAGACCATCCAGGCGTGTGGGAGGATGGGCGCAAGCCCCCGTCCTGTAGAGACCAGGAATACCTGGACATGAACCCAGGGTTGAATTGGGGGGGGGGTCCATGGCCTTCCTGATCATCTCTAACAGAGAGCCAGGCATGTCGGACGACCGACACAGGGGCAGTGAACTCAAATTTCCCGTGGGACAACGGCTCAAAGGGGATCCGCTCGCAACTTGCGACAGGATCCACCCTAGATACCTCCAGAACGAGGTGCGGAGCCGTCCCCCCACGGGAAAACCCGGGCTGGGACGACGGAGCCGGAGCAATGCCCCTTGGCCCGTCACTGAGCAGGCTTAGAGGGGGAAGGAGCCGAGGAGCCCCTCGGTTTCCTGCCTCTCCGCTTCCTTTTGGAGGAAGACGCTGGTTTGGCAACAGGCCGCCCAGCGCATGCCTGCTGGCCCTCATGCTGGGCCAGGGGCCCCAGGGCTCAGGGGGCAAAGGGGCTTACGCAAAGGCTGACGGCTGCCCTTGACCCCATGGGCAAGAGTGACCGAGTCCGGAGTGGCATTGGACTTCTCGGGCCCATGGATGTATCCCTCCACTCCAGGGCCGAAAAGGTCAGTCCCCAAGAAGGGGATGTCCGCCAACTCGTGCTGGGTTCCAAGGAGAAGGATGTTAACCTCAGCCACACCCTGCGGCGCATGGCCACTGCGGCCGCCACCAATCTGGCACAGGAATTGCCTAGATCCAGAGCTGTCTGGAGCTGCTGCTTCGACACCGCCCTACCCTGGTCCAGCACCTGTCGAACCGTGGTCCGCAGGACACCTGGGAGATGAGGGAGAACCTCGTCCAGGGAGCCCAAAAGGGTGTGGGAGAAATGTGCCATCAGTGCAACCGAGCTGGCCTGATGGAGGCCTAGGGAGGACGCAGCGTAAACCTTACGCCCGACATAGTCCATCCTTCTGGACTCTTTGTCAGGGGGTCTGTCCACATCCCCGGCGTTTCCAAGACATTGGAAAACTTCGTTGGTAATTACCTCTTCAGCCGAGGGGTGCTCCGAGAAACCGGGCACAGAACCGACCGGGATAGGATACCGGGAGCTACCCTGGCCAAAGGCGCAGGGCGAGAAGTAGGCCACTGCCATAGCTCCAAGGCTGGGCCCACAATAGCCTCAGCCACTGGGAAGGCCTCTGTGGAGGAACCCCTTCGATCCAGAATCTCCAGAAGGGGGGTAAGGAGCCCAATCGGAGACGGGCTTAAGCTGCATTCCAGTAAACTCTGAAATGAGCTGAAGCAGACCCTTAGAAGACGATGGGCTGTCGTCTACTGGATGTTCCTGGGAAGACCCGGGGTCCTCCCCGTAAGGAAACATGGCAGAGTCTGCTCCAGACTCCGAAGGGTCTGTAAAAAGCTGCCGCAGGCCCGAGGCACTCTTCATCCGCCGGGGCGGCAGGAGTGAGGGAACCGAGTGACCTGAAGGACAGGCCACGGTTCTGGCCTGACTGAAGGCGGAGGGCACCGAGGGTCGAGCGAGCAACCGTCCTGAGAAGGCTCCTCGACCGATTCGAATGGCTGCCAACCAAGTGGCAACTGCTTGCTATCTGGAGAAAGAATCGGAGTCAATTGAAACCCAGACAGCTGCTGTCGCCACATAAGTTCCTCGTAACACCGACGCCAACGGCATCGAAACCGCTCCTCATCCAAGGAGGGGGACGAGGAAGAACAGCCAAGCCACTTAACCCGGTGCTCCAACCAAGAACGCCAAGATTGGCGTGAGCGGCTAGACCGAGAGGTAGACCGAGACCCAAATCCTGGGGAACCGAGGGGCCGGCCTGGGAAGAAACGGGGAGCACCCGCTCCTCCCTCGGCTTGGAAGAACGGACCGAGGGCTGTCGACCCGTAGTGGAGGACAGAGCCTCGACTTCCACCGAAGGCGGCGGGAAGACGGCCTCAGCAGACCCCCCGAAAGACGGGTCGAGAGACTCACAGCGTTGAAGGATTTGGCCGGCTGACCTGACGGGGTACCATGAGGTCAGAGGTCGGTCGAAACCCCACCAAGTCGCCGGCCAATGAGGGAGGGGAAACTCCCCGCCTCAAGAGACCCCTGGCCATGCCCTTTAGACACAGGCTGAGAGACAGGCCTGGTGCCCTCTCCCTTGGAGGAGAGGGAAAGACGAAGCTCCCTGAACAAAGCTGAATGTAAGGAATCCAAGCAGAACGGGATAAGCTCCGCAACCGAAGGAGAGGGAAGGGGAACCCCCGTCCCTTCCCCGGCAGGATAAGACTGCAGAGAAACAGTCGAAGCGGGCACCCACCGGTCCGATGGAGACTCCGGAGCGGAGAAAACTACCGGATGTCCAAGCCCCGAACAGGCTGCGCGGTTCTCCGGAGAGCTGACCGAAAGGTCAGAACAAAAATTGCAAGCCCGAGGATCGTGATCCAAGTCCAGGCAAAAAGAGCACGTGGAGTGCGAGTCCCTCCTGAAGGAACTAACCGTACGTCTCTCGGGCTGGAAAAGCCATCGCCGCAGCAAAGAAGAAAAGATCGAAGATTCAAGGATACTTTAATAAATTTGGAGACCGAACTTTTCAGGAACCAGTCAAAAACGCAGAGCGCTAAGGAGGCAACCTGAGCTTCCAAGCGGTAAGGAAGATCTGGCATCATAGGTCGGAGCTGAGAGTTTTACCACCCGGGTGGGTGGGAAGAGCCAGCTTGAAGACCTTCCGGCAAGATTTAAAGCGGCAAGGGACCTGACAATAAGTGTGGATGAACAACATATCCATGTCCCTAGAATATTTAATTCTGTTTGTCGATTTACAGTGCTTAAGCCATACAATACTCATCACTGTTTATTTTATAAAGAAACTGGTTGGCTACCTCCTAAGATGAATTTCCAGTACAATCTTTTTTTGGGGGTGGTCCGGAATCCCCAGCCCTTATTCACGGATCCACCCCAGCCCATCGCCCCCATGCCCAGGATTGCCCCCCCGGGAGGAACCACCAGAGGGGCTCCCCCTCCCAACAGACACTACTGGCAAGCCCTGGCTTGCCCCTGGGTTGGGGTCACAGGAGCGGGGCTCCCTGGTGGATGTCGGAGGCAGTGGGCAGCAGGGAGGAGCAGGCCGTCATGCCGGAGGGCCAGCTTTTTTGTGGATGCTTGCTTCCCTGGCAGCAGGGACGTGCAATGATGTCCAGCGCCCACACCCCCAATGTTACGGCACCGGACACTCTTCCCCACCTGCCCCTAACATTATGGCACTGACACTCCTCCGAAGGAAAGCAGTCCCTAGGATGCTCGATCCATTCTCCCCCTGGCCTTCCCTCAGACTCCTGGTTCCATTCCCAAACCCAGGTCGTTGGCATCGCAAGCAGAAATCCAACTGCTGAGCCAGCAGGCCAGGCCTTCCAGTACAATCCTGGTTGCCTAGTTGATAATATACTAAGAACAAAGCATCTAGAAACATAGAATGTGATGGCAGATAAGGACCGCCTGGCCTACCTAGCCTGCCCATTTCCCTACCTATATAAGTTCTAGATCCTAAATGATCTGCAGCTTACTTTCTCTTTCCTACCACTATGGTTGCCTTCTATCTATCCCATGCATTCCTGAATTTCCCTACGACCTCCGCAGGGAGGCTGTTCCATGCGTCCACCGCCCTTTCTATGAAAAAATACTTCCTCATGTTACCCGAGTCTCCCCCCCAAGCTTCATATTGTGACCCCCTTGTTCTTGCACATCTCTTTCTCTGAAAGATACTGCCCTCCTGAATCTTGTTTATCCCCAGATACTTGAATGTCTCTATCATATCCCCTCTCTTCCTCCTTTCCTCTAGGGTATATATATATTGAGGTCTTTCCTAATATGCTTTCTGGTGCATTCCTGTCACCATTTTCGTAGCCCTTCTCTGGACCGCTTCCATTCTGTTTATGTCCTTCCAAAGATGTGGTCTCCAGAACTGAATACAGTATTCCAGATGTGGCCTTACCAACTGCCCGTACAGTGGCCATCACCACCTCCTGTTTTCTGCTGGTGATGCCTCTCCCTATGCACCCCAGCAATCCCTCCAGTTCTCCCCACCACCTTTTCACACTGCTTAGCTACTTTCAGGTCATCTGTTATAATTATCCCCAGGTCCCTTTCCATTTTTGTTGTTGGTATCTACCCCCCATGCCCCATTCTTGTATTCCTCTCCAGGATTCCTGTTCCCCAAGTGCAGGACTCTGCACTTCTTTGTATTGAATTTAAGCTGTCACACTCCTGACTATTCTTCCAACTTGCCTAGGTCTCTCCTCATTCTTTCCACCCCTCTGGAGTGTCCACCCTATTGCAGATCTTGGTGTCCTCTGCAGAAAGACTTACTTTCCCTTCTAGCCCCTCCACAATGTCGCTAATGAACTGTCCGCACTATTAAGTATAACTGAGATCAGGAAAGAGACTAGAGTGTTAAGATCATCTTGTAGTTTACATTTACAAATTCCTAAGTTTCTAACTTCTATGAGAGAGCATGCTTTTTCTGTGCAAGTACCAATATTATGGAACACATTACCGCCATTTTGCCTTAATATAAACAGCCATTCAAGTTTTAAAAATCAGTTAAAGTCTTATTTACCACAACAAATTAAGTGTGAAATGTTACATATATTGTACTGCATATTGTTGTAACATCTTAGCTGCTTGTCTTGTGGCTCCGTGTCGTTCCTGAAAAGGGGACTTGGCTCAGTGTACTTACTCGGTTAGCAAAGTGAATAAATAAATAAAATAAATGTCATATGTTATTTTATATTAAAATGTTCTGCAATTTTTTATAACATATGTTATGAAATATGTTTTTGTACTTTTGTACACTGGCTCATACCTGTGAAAGGTGCCTTATGGCACCAGTGTATGTTACCAGGTTAACAAAATAAAAACAATCTTCTTCCATGTATTCTGGATTATATTCCAGCTTGTTGTCAACACCCATCATTATAGGCATAGGGTCAACATGAAGGTGCTGATGACTGTCCCATCAATGGTGGCCCTTCTAAGCCCAGCATAGAAGCAGGAGCAGAATATGGAAGCACTGATGGGAAAACTGTCAACAGACCAGCCAGAGGCACCAATGAGGAAGACGCAGACGTAGCATTAATTTGCAGTGAAACAGCTCTGACATTGTTCAGTACAATGCTTGTGCATCAACGGAGCCCAAAGGGGTTGTCGACAGCTAAGACATTGACGAGACAGTGCCAGATGACAGAATAGGCTGAAAGTTCCCGATTAGGGAGGACAAGCAAACACAGAACCCCAACCTTGGTGTAAGACAGTCAGGGGAGAGGGCAGCAGGACCCACAGTTGTAAGAGGGACTCCGTCTTTTTCAACTGACTTACCCCATCTAAGTGGTGAATGGGAATGGTCAGGAGAAGGTTCTTTTCCCTTTGCATGCTTCTCTTTGCATGGTAGGGTTTATCTGCAGACTTCAATGATTTTTCTTCAACAGCGCCAATAGCACCCGCCGTTGACCATGGAGATCAGTGGACCAACAGCAATCCAGGACTGGAAGTGGGTGGTGATGACAGTGAAGCCACCTTGGTTTCGCCACAGCTTGTTTCACAATTTCTTGGATTTGAAGAAAGTTTTCGGGCATACACCTGTCCGATTTCGTCTGGGTCCTGGCGTACCAGGATCCCTGGCTTTCACAGCAGAGTCCTTGCATACTGAGATCCATTTGTCACATTGCTCAACACGGAGTTTTTTTCAATTTTTTTGTGCATTTTTCCTCCTAATCCTGACCCCGGAGGGTGCCAACATGAAGCACGCAAGTACATGCTGGAAACCTGCAGAAATGCTGCAGCAAAGCACCAAGCTGCGTCCTTCCCGCCCGACACCACAAGTCTGGTACTGCTGCCTGTGCTTCTCCACCAGCGGCAGTGCTAGGGTGCTTTGGCAGCCCATTTTCTGGGATGCTGTACCCCCCCCCCCCCAGCAAGCCCCCAATGACCTAGGATTGTTACTGAACCAGGCTGCCAGTGTCAGGAGCAGTAACTCTATCGCTGCACCGATGAGCTGGCTCTTGTATTTGAAGAAAGTTTTCTAAAGCTTTCCTGTGATGTCTCTCGGTTGCCTGGTTAAAGCCTAGGCAGATTTTGTATCCTTTAACATCATGGTTTGTACCAAGGCTAAAGATACAAATGGGGTGGTTGCTGTGTTTATCAACACCTCTTGGTTCCTCACTGTCTGGCTCGTGCTCTCCGTTCCTCCGAGGGTTGCCTCCTGGTTGTTCCCAGGGCTCAGTTGTGGCAATCTGGGGATCATGCTTTCTCTGCTGCCGCACAAGCCCTATGGAACTCACTTCCACTTCATGTAACAGAGGCACCCTCGGTGGAAACCTTTAAGAGAGGGCGTAAAACATTTTTATTTAATCAAGCCTATGACCTATAGGACATTTAACTGGTTAAGATCTTTTATTAAACTGTGATTTTATGTGACAGATTTTAAATGTTGATTATTTTCTGCAGTGAGTTGTTCTTTGAATAGTTGTATATTTTGTTGTAAATTTTGTATGATATTGTTTTATGAAATTGTTCAGCGTGCCGAGCCTCCGGGAAGGGGAGCTATATACAGTAAATAAAGTTTCTATATCTATCTATCTCTCTCTCTCTAATGTCATTGCAATGGCAACAGTGGAACAATGGTTCTTTGTCAGTTTACAGCATAAAATACTTAATATAACAAACAGAAGTAAGTATACAGCGACAGTGATAATACTTGCAAAAGTTCTACAGCCTTCTTCAGCAGCAGTGGACTGACAAGCGGTTGATGGGGGGAGAAAGAACTGAGGCATGCCGAGGACGCAATGTTATATAGATGCCAATGAGGTGTGTCGACGCGGGTGGCCCCAGCCTATAAAATGTTTCTGGGTAGTCCTGACGCCAATGGCTTATAGTTCCATGATGTGGCACAATGGAGGTAGAGATCCTCAAACAAGATCATATTTCACCAGGTATGCAAACAGAGACCATATCAGCTCGTTTCCCATGGTGGCCCATCTCTAAGACTTTACAATTTTTTAAAAAAGTAATTTGCTTTTTCTTTCTACTTCCCAAATAAAACCTGGTTAGAAAGAAAATGCCACCTGCTAAATAATAAGAAAACATTATAGGGTATAAAAATATCACATATTTCTATCAAATATATAATATTTTGGTGCCAGTCAGCTTTATTCCTCTTAATAATCTGAAAACAGATTAGCAGTTTCCCACTGAAATATACTGCCAGCCTTGCCAGTTAAGATTTTCTCTCTTCATAATATAAGGATTCCACTGGATTCTTTTATTAGTAGTTATCAAAATACAACTAAAATGATGAAAAAGTAAGAAAAGAACCAAATAAAAGTAAACAAAATTGTAACCCAGGGATTTAAAGATTCAAAAACTTCAAACTAAGATATGTAAGCAACAATACCTGATGGGATGGAAGAAAAAATTACTCACCTTAGTAATTGCTTTTCTTCTCATGGAGTCTTGCTATATTATAACCATAGCAGTCAGCCACTGCAGCTGAACTGCCCCGGAGAGGAAGGAGTTAACTCCAGAGGATCTGGAGCTCTACAGCGCGAGGGCGCTGTGCCAAAGCTCTATCTGGCCAGTTTCAAATGAAACTGTCAGATCTTTACGAAGCTAACACTAAGCAACAAGTCTGTGTGGAAAGCTCTGCACTAGCCAAATGGCTACCTACTAGTAGTAATAACAACAATATAAACAACAATAGAAACACCAATAACCATAATAACAATGAATAATGGTATCATTATTATTAGTTTTCCCCTTGACAAGCACCATTTAGGACCCCCCTTCCCCAAGACTCAAGTCCAGGAAGGGGCCAATATATTACCTAAGCAGACAACCTAGTTCCCTAACCCTAAAGAAAGAGTAAAGGAAAAAAAAAAAAAAAACTACAATGGCATGACACAGTGCTTGCACTAATTTGCCACCCTACCCAAGTAGAAGTTCTGAGAGGGGCAGGAGGAGGGTGGTTATAATATGCAAGACTCCATGAGAAGAAAAGCAATTACTAAGGTAAGTAATTTTTCTTCAAACACCATGAAGTCTTGCTATATTATAACAATAGCAGATTACACAGCAGTACCTCCATGGAGGAGGGTCAGAACCTACTTAGGAAATAGGCTCTGAAGCACAGCTGTACTAAAACGAGCATCTCTCCTGGACTGGACATCCAGGAATAATGCTTGGTAAAAGTGTGAACTGTCTTCCAGGTAGCAGCTTGACAAATTTCCAGAATGGGAATGTCTCTAGCAGCCGCTAGAGACGCTGCTGACCCTGGTGGAGTGGGCCCTCAGTCCTGAGGGGGGTTCTCTACCTAGTTTTTGGTAATAAAATTGGATACAAGAGACAATCCACCTTGCAATTGTCCTCTTAGTGGCAGGTTTCCCCTTGCCAATCTCGCCAAAAGTAAGGAAGAGTTGGAGGGATTCGAACCTGTGACCCTTGGTGCATTCCAAATAGTAGCTTAAGGCTCTTTTGACGTCCAAGCTGTGCAGTCTCCTCTCACCTGAGGAAGAATGCTCAGTGAAAAATACTGGGAGAGAGATGGATTGGTTCAGGTGGAAATCTGAAACCACCTTAGGCAAAAACTGTCTATTAGTCCTGAGGACTACCTTATCTCTGTGGAAAGAAATAAAATCTTCTTCCACTAACAGGGCCTGTAATTCACTTATGCGTCTGGCAGAAGTGATAGCCACTAGGAAAACAGTTTTGCAAGTTAGATACTTGAGCTCTGCTGAGGACAGAGGCTCAAAGGGAGGTTGCATTAACTGAGCAATGCAAACATTCAGGTCCCAGGCAGGAGCTGGTTCCCGAAAAAGGGGGTTAGTATGAAGTAACCCTTTAAACAACTTGGAAAACACAGGGTGAGAAGAAAGGGAGGCAGGCTTCCCTGCTGACACAAAAGCAGAGACAGCTGCCAGATGAACCTTCAAGGTAGCTGGCCTAAGGCCTAGGGAATTTAAATGGACCAAATAGTCCAATAAAATGGGAAGATCAGCGGATTCTGGAATAATCTGCCTCTCAGATCACCAGATGGAAAACCTCTTCCACTTAGAATTGTAAGTGGCCTAGTGGAAGGCTTCCATGAAGCCTTTAAAATATCAGGACACCTTGAGAAAGGTGTAAATCAGCAAATTCTAACTCCTCAAGAGCCAGGCCTTGAGATGGAGGTTGAGGTCCGGATACCACACTCTCCCTGTGCACAGGCCAGCAAGTCGTGGACTCTGGGCAGGCTCAGGGCAGGGTGGACTGTCAAGGACAGAAGCAGAGGTACCAGGGCTGTCTGGCCCAATCTGGAGCAATCAGAATCACTTTGCAGGGTTGAGATCTGATTTTCACTAGTACCCTGAAAAGAAGGAGGAAGGGGGGAAAGGCATACAGGAACTTCCCTTTCCAGTCCAACAGAAAGGCGTCCAGGGGGACTGAGCCCAGCACTGGAGGCCTGCAACAAAATAGAGGAAGTTGGTGGTTGTCTGGGGCTGCGAAAGATCTATCTGAGGGTGCCCATCTGGCAAAAACGGACCCCAGCACCTGTGGATTCAGAGCCCATTCGTGATGGCCCTGAGAAATTCTGCTGAGGGCATCCGCCAGGACATTGTCCTTCCCTGGGAGGTGAACTGCTATCAGGGAGGTGTTCAGGGAGTAGGCCAAAGACCACAACTTCATTGCTTCGGTGCACAAGGCTGATGACCGAGTGCCCCCTTGCTTGTTGATGTACCACATTGTGGTGGTGTTGTCTGTCCTGACTTGAACCACTTTGTTCTGGACAGAAACTGAAAATACCTGAAGAGCTAAAAGACAGCTCTGAGTTCCAAAAGATTGATGTGGAGCAGAGATTCCTGAGGAGACCACACTCCTGAGTGGACAGGTCGCTCAGTGAGCTCCCACCCTAACAGGGAGGCATCCGTGGTGAGGGTGAGGGAGTGGGAATGGGAATGAAGGGAACCCCTTGTTTTAGATTGCTTCAGTCCTGCCACCAGTGGAGGGCCAGGATCAGAGTTTGAGTCACTGGGACCAATTTGGAAAGGGGGTCCTTCCTTTGAGACCAATAGGCCCTCAAATGGAACTGAATGTCCCTCATCTGGAATCTTGCTCCCTGCACTACAGCTGTGGAAGCAGCCATGTGCCCCAGGAGTTGCAGAAAATGCCTTGCTGGTCGAGAGACTCGCAGGGTAAAGGAGGATGCCAGGGCAATGAGTCTGTCTACCCTTTCCGAGGGAAGAAATGCCCTGGCTAACTTTATGTTCAATTCTGCACCTATGAAAGTTAGGACCTGAACTGGTTCCAGAACTGACTTTGGTAAATTTAGCAGGAATCCCAGGGAAGTGAGAAGCTGCTGGGTGACTTGCAAGTGGGATTTCACCTGATCTGAGACTGACCCACAATGAGCCAGTCGTCCAGGTAGGGAAACACAGCAACCCTTGCCTTCTTAAGTGAGCCACTACCACAGCTAGACATTTTGTGAATACCCTTGGGCAGAGGTAAGGCCGAAAGGCATTGCCCTGAACTGGTAGTGGCCTGAGGGCAGTTCGAACCTGAGGTACTTTCGGAGAAGGCCTGATCAGAACATGAAAATAGGCATCCTTGAGGTCCAGGGAAGCTAGCCAGTCCCCTGGCCTTAGAGAAAGCAGTATCATTGCCAGAGTCAACATTTTGAACTTTGGTTTCAAAAGATGCTTGTTCAGGTACCTTAAATCTAGAATGGGCCGCCATTCTCCTGTCTTTTTTGGGGTAAGAAAGTATCTTGAATATAGCCCCTTGCCCTGATGGCAAGGAGGGACCCTTTCCACTGCTTTGCAGTCCAGAAGAGAAGAAATCTCTGCTTCCAAAGCAAGGGCTTCTGAAGGATTTGCAGGTGGAAAATGTCTGGCTCTCATCTTTGGAAACTGTTTGAAGCTGAGAACCAGACCCTGGCTCATTACCTCCAGAACCCATCTGTCCGAAGTTAAGGATAGCCAGTTCTGGCTGAAATAAGCCAACCTGCCCCCCACTGGTACAGGAGAATCGGCCCTGGGCACCCCATCAAGGTGCCTGCTTGGCAGCAGCCTTAGGCTGAGGGGAAGGGGATGGTTTACTTGTGCCTCGTCTATCCCTGCCTCTGAAGAAACCCCTCTGCGCAAAGCAGAGGAGGCTTGAAATTGGTAAAAGGCCTGTGGAAAGGCCTGCCCTCATTCCTCTGGGAGCGTGCTTTTGTGGAGTGGCATGCCTCTCTTAGCCTGGGCACTTTGTAGGTAGTTCTGTATTCATCCATCTTTTCATATAGTTTTCTGTTTGTTCCCCAAACAGAGAATTTCCCACTACAGGAAAATCCATAGCCTTTGACTGAGTATCCTGGGACAGATTAGTGCATCTGAGCCATGCCAACCTCACGGAAGCTACAGAAGTGGCCATGACCCTAGAGGAGACATCATTATCAACAGCAGTATGAAATTGAACTTTAGAGGCTTCAATGCCATCAGCAGCCACCTGTTCCAACTCACTAGCCAGCTGGCCATGGGCCTGCTTGGCTAACTCAATATTGTGTCCCATCTAGATTTCTGATATCTAGCTTCATAAGCCATATAATTTGCCTGCCTGAGTCCCAAAGAAGCTGCCATATACTGTTTCTTAGCCATGGCATCAATCTTCCTGGAATCCTTATCAGGAGGTTGTGAGGCCAGGGAATATTAGCCTTGTCACAGGCTGCAGCTTGTACCACACCTACATGACTACACTGTTCAGTGAGGAAGTCTGTATCAGAGCCTGACAAAGTATACCTTCTGTCCATTTTTTATCTACAGGAGGGACAGAATGAGATTTTTAAATCTTTGTTGTTTGCTTCCTAAATGACTTATGCAAAGGAATAGACAACCTCCTAGACTCTGGTATATCCATCATTTCTACATAATCAGGCTCCTCTTGCTCATCCACAGCCTCCTCTAAAGGAAGCTGGAGGGTTTCTGCAACCTTTTGTAAAACATAAAATGAGAAGGGACTCAGACAGAATAGGAGGAGATTCTAAAGGTCTGTCTGGAGAAATGTCCGTTCAATGGGCATGTCCAGACCCTCCCAGCCACACATATATTGATCAAATTCCTCCTCCTCCTGTGGTTCATAAAATTCCTCAACATCATACTCCTGAACCACTGGAACTGAACGAACCAACCTTTACCAACTGTTGGTGGTCTGACAGGTCCCTGAGACAGTGACTGGACAATCTGAATGGCTTTAGCTATCTCTGCAGCAGTTGGAGAGACAATTTTGGACTCCAAACCTACTGATTTCTTTGTCTTTTTAACTGGGACTGGTTCATCTGAACCAGCCTTTCTTGCCTGAGAAGTCTTGCCTGGTCAGAGGCACTCCCTCTGGTCCAGTGGGTGCTGGACCGGGCTATCATCGGGTCAGCAGACTTTTGGCCTCTCGTTCCTGACGGCCAATCTCTCTTTCCAGGGTGGCTGCAGGAAATTTTTACACACCTGGCAGTCTGACAGGAGGTGGTCAGCCCTCAGACAATAGACACAGTGGTGTGTGGGTCAGCCTTGGCAAAGGCTTCCCCACAGACATCACAGTGTTGAAACCCAGTGGGCCCAGTTTTTCTTCTGGGTTTCTCAGACATAATGCCAGCCTATTCAAAAACTTGCCCTTTTGATGGCAGTGCCAGGCAAGACACCCTTATCGGTTCCTAACCGTGTCACGGGTATTTGAAAAAACCTATTTAAAAACCAGGTTTTTAGAACCGATAAGAACCGAATCGCACTCTAAAAGCCCAACCAAACACTTCAAAACGTTAAAATCAGCCAACCGATCGGTTCAAACCGAACCGATAATTGAATTTCCACACAGACTTTAAATTTGTACTTACGGTTTACAGATAGAGCTTTTAACTTGATGCGGTAAAATAAATACTTTTGCGGTTCAAAATGAACCAAAAAATATTAAGCGAACCGAGAATGAACCAGCTGAAGGAGCTGATCTCCGGAGCGACTGTTCAGTGAAGCGGAGTAAAGAATCTGACAGTTTCATTTGAAACTGGCCAGATAGAGCTTTGGCACAGCGCCCTCACACTGTAGAACTCCAGATCCTCTGGAGTTAACTCCTTCCTCTCCGGGGCAGTTCAGCTGCAGTGGCTGACTGCTATGGTTATAATATAGCAAGACTTCATGGTGTTTGAAGATACTGGTCTATACCTGACCGCCCAGGGGTGTAATGAGGCCCGATGCCACAGGCAGAGAGTCTTACAGGCCTTGGAAAGTCTGGTATAGCCCATTCTGCCCACCTTGGAAGGTATTACTGCACTTAGAAAATAGGTTATAGGTAACATTTTTTATTAAAATTAAGTATAGGATTATAACCAAAATAAATGTAAAAAAAATAAAGTATAAAAATACATTTTACTGTTTTGTAGTCTCTCTACTGGTATACTTGCCAGTAGAGGGCGCTGCTGCTTTGGAGCACCATTTTCATTTTCTGTTCCCCTGAATCACTTTTATTTGTTACTGCTTGGACCCCCCAAACTACTGATGTGAACTGTCTAGTGCCCCCCAACCCCTCCCCACTGACAGAGCTGGCTGAGGTGATACGTATTGATGGCACTGGTGCTGTATGGATCCTCCCCCAATCCACTACCGCTGGTCTAATGTAAGGCAGAAGGGATGAGAGCAGTTGTACAGTGGCACGAGTCAAGTCAGCATGAACATGATCAGCAGTCAGCAGTCAGCAGTCGGGACATTCATTTTACAGTTATCAGTGATCAGGGACTGCAGCACAGTGAGAACAGCAGAGGAGACATGAGCACTTTTTGTGTAGCAAGGGGGGGGCAGAAGCACTCGTTTCGGGTAGCACTGAGCAAGCAACATGCTAGCGCTATTTTTTATTTTAGTCTTTGGTAACCAGGTAAGGCCCACTAGGCACAAGAGCCTGTTTTCAGGGGTGACCTGGAAGGGCTGGGCAGCTAAGCGACTTGCTCAGAGTCACACAGTATGAAAGTGGAGGTTGTGAGAATAAAATTCTGGTCTGGTCTGCTGGATGTATCAAGCTCGTTCACACCTCATTCCTCTAACCTCTAGGCTATACTGCCAGCCCAATTAGTTAAATATAGAACAACTGTTTGAAATGGGAAATTGTTACAAAACTGGTGTGTGTGTTCCAGATGCTTTTTTTAATTAAAATAAAAAAAATTCCAAATAAAACTGGCTTAACTAATCGTTTTTCTCATCGGGGAGGGTCACACTCTCACTAAGCAGGGGAAAAAAACATGCCAGTAGTTTTGTTTAAAAAATGAGGCATAGGGATTCCTTCTATAAAAAGGTAGGCTGAAGTGGCACTCTATTTCTTGGTCTCTTTTGGCAGATAAATGTACCCCTTAGCAAGGGGTTTAGCCTATTAGAGGCCAGGAAATTTTCTACCCAGTTTGTAAATATCCTTAATAAACACTTCCTCCTAAAAAACACTGGACTCCCATGCATGACTATGCAGCTACGATGTCGCTTTTTAACCATGAGCTCTTCCAGAGGTTCCCTGACATCTCCGACCTCCACAATCTCGACGACCTGCTCCCTGAAGACAGCCCGCAAGACTTATGCAAGCCCAACTCCTTTCCAGAATCTTGGGCTGCCCGTAACCATACACCAGTTTCAGGCTGCCCTGGATTCCACTGATGTGTCAGCTTCGCAGTGGCCGCTGTCGTGTCCAAATAACAGCATGCCTAGCTGTAGATTTCACCCCTTACCCAGGAAATCCAGCAATGAGTGGTAATCTACCCTACAGTGGTATGGACAGCCACAGGACAACTTTAGAAATTGGGCTTTTCAGCCTAATAGTTAGACTGTTTAAAGGTTTTTACTGCTACTACTACTACATCTGTTTGGGCTGAGGGGGTGCATGGACCATCTCGTGCACATCCAATCATTATGACCCTGGATTTGGTGCCTTGATTCACTAATCCCAAACCTAAGCCCAAACCACAACACTCAGGTTCTTTTCGTGGGCCCTATTGGGGCTTGCAGCATCAACAAGAGCAACCAAGACAGCAGTTACAGCTGCAATATGTGGCCAAGCCTTTTATTAAATCTAGATGCCAGGGCAAGGTAAAACTGCTATCATGAACCTTCTCCTTGACTCTGATGCTTGTGGCTGTAGCCAACACTCCTCCCCCTTGTCCGTATCCCAAAAGAAGGCAAAGTTAAGGATAAAGGTCTAGCTTATCCTATGACTACATCCTTAGGTCCCACAATCCAGCTGTAAATAAACTCTGACTCAGGGCTCTGCTAATGACCCTACAAATCTGTAACAGACTTGTCTCACAACTATGACTCAGGGTCTTCTTAGGCCCTAGAGGCGGTAACCCGCCAATGTAAATACACTGTTCTGTGTGACCTATGTATAACTGTTATTAAATGTAATGTTTGTGCTTTCCTGTACTGACGTGGAGCCTTTGCAAAGGAGTCTATGACTCAAAGGATTGTAATTCCGATTCTCTCAATAAATAAATTATATTTGTACGCTGCTCTACCCCTATGGATCAGAGTGCTCCTTACAACATGACAAAAATATATAAATACACTCAAGTATAATAAATCCAACTATCAAATTTACTTTGAAATACCAGCAGTTGGTTCATTCAGCAATGAAAGCTTGAGTAAATAGGAAGCACTTCAACCCCCTTCTTATATACCTCACTGAAGGAGGTGCTCCTTAAATGGGATGGACAAGAGTTCCAGATAACTAGGGCCACCATCATGAAAACTTAATTGCAGACTGTTTAAGGCAATATCTCAGGACAGCCAATTAAGACTCTTTGGTAGAGCAGACAGGGCACCAGGAGTACAGCAGAGGAAGAGCTCTTTTAAACAGTCAGGGCCCAATTCATGCAGGGCATGGCCCTGACATTTAACAATGTAATGTTAAAGTTGGTGAGCCACCTAACTGATGGCAAGTGCAAAGGATTCAGCACAGGTGTGATGTATTCAAAGTATTCTGTCCTGGCAACTAACCTGACCACAGCATTCTGCACTAGCTGTAAGCAACTCAGCAACCTTCTAGACAGCCCTAGGTATGGAGCACTGCAAAGGTCGAGGCTTCAGGGTAAAAAGGTATCTATAAAGGCTGTTCTGAAGAGTCCCCCATATTCCCCAAGACAATCCATCAAAACCCATGATCCATGTTGTCAAATGGCGAGGAGAGATTCAGAAAGACAATTAATTGCTCCCTGTATCTCTCACAAAAAGCAGGTAAACACCCTGATAAGCACGGTCTCCATACTGTGCTGAGGTCTGAACCCCAACTGGTACGGTTCGCAGATGGTTAATTTCTCAAGGTGAGCCCTGTGCTATAATGCCACCACCTTCTCAGTAGTCTTCCTCAAAAAGGGAAGAGCTAAGACATGCCTATAGTTTGCCAGTTTCTCAACAGTCTTTCTCAAAAAGGGAAGATTTGAGACAGGCCTATAGTTTGCCAGTATATCCAGCTCTAGTGTTGATTTCTTGAAGAGGGGCCTTACCAAAGCCTTTTCAAGAGCTGCAGGAAAGCACCCCTCCAAAAGGGAACACCAGAGGAAGCCAGCAAACACCAGACCCAGGGCCTTGTGGCAGACCACCATCAGCCACATGGGCCCTGGACTGGAGTCACAGAAAGTCATTCTGTCATCCACTGAGCCAGATCCCCAGGAATGCTCTAACCTCCACCACATGGCCTTCAGCTGCCTCAACTCATCACTGTACCATGGTGAGCAGTGGCAGGAGACAATTGGGTGGACCTGAATTAGTGCGAAAGAGCCCTCTGCAGCAATAACTGCCACATTTCACCCATTAACAGCCTCAACAATATCTCCCCTCACGTCGACATAATGCCTGAAATGTCCAGCTCACAGGGCAAAGGTTCTTCCAGAGGCCAGTCCTCGTGGGCTACCTCCAAGAGCAAAAAGAGACAGGATGAGGGGTCCCATTTCCTCTCCATCCTAGCCAGTGCTGCAGCACCCAGTCAAGAGGCAGACTCTCCCACTTCTTGCTTCAATAGGCAACTATTACATTGGAAAGGTGGGTCCTGGAAGCGGTGGGATGGAGGTTGTCTCTGGAATTCAAGACCTTACTCGCCTGAAGACTTCAAGCTCTGCTGGAGGATATGCTTTCTCTGGAGTCTCTCCTTGCTCTATGGAGCCTCATCAGTTCCTTGAATGGCATGTTTCTGAGCCTATCTCAGAAAACCGAGCTCAGTTGGGTTTGTCATGGTACTTTCCAAACAACGACTGTGTGTGTGGTGAGGGGGGGCATTCCCAACCCATGAATCCTGAACATGTTCATTCTCAGTTGGAAATTTTACATGGCATAACACTGCACAAGATCATTCCGTCCCTGGAGTCAGGAGCTTGGTTTTGCTCCCTGGATCTCCAGGATGCATACTTCCACTTCCCCACCCATCAGTCAAACAAAGGGTTCCTCCACCTGCAGGTGGATGAGAAACTTGCATCAGTTCAGAGTCAAGTCATCTGTCCTGTCATTGGCACCCAGTGTGGTCACCAAGTGTATCAGTTGGGACATCTGCATGTCATCGGTATCCAGGGTGTCCACCAAGTGCCTGTCAGTCATGGTGGCCTTACTTGGGCATAGAAATGTCAAGGTATTTCTACACCCAGACAACTGGCTCTTACAGGGAGTTCTCTTGCAGATGCAGAGCAGTCCAGAGATCTGGCCATCCAGATGTTCCAGGACCTTGGTCTGATGGTCACTCTTGCCAAATTCAATCTCACCCCAAAGCAAGTGATCCTGTTCACTGAAGCAGAGCTGGACTCTTCCAAGCCATAGCTTATCTGCCCTCGAAAAAAGTGAAGAAACTGTTCTCCTTTGCACATTCATTTTAGACTCAGGCCCAGGCCTGGAACTTCCTCCAGCTTCTGGCCTTCATGGCCTCTACCACAGGTGTGGCTATGTTTGGCACACTGGCGTATGCAACCCATTCAGTGGAACTGGGGCCCGCAGTGGTCCCAATTGCACACAGCTCTGAATCTACTGATCCAGGTGACCCAGCTGATGCTGGACGCCATCCACTGATGGTTTTCCCATGAACCTCCCAGAAGGTATCCTGTTTACTCCGATGACATATCTGCCACTGGCAGGCTGAGTGCACATCTGGTAGATCACAGAGTGCATGGGTACTGGCTGCCAAGCAAGACTTGGCTCCACATCAACTTGCTGGAACTCAATGTAGTTAACCTAGCATTGGCAGAGTCTGCACCACTGGTCTAGGGTCAACACAGACAACACAACCACCATGTTCTACATGAACAAACAGGCCAGCATGCACTCCATTCTTCTGTGTCAGGAGGCACTGAAGACTGTCTCTGGCTCACTCCCTGAACACAGACCTGATGGTGACCCATGTCATGGAGTGAAAAACAAGCTGGTGGACACACTCAGTTGTTTGGGAGAGATGTCCCACGAGTGTTCACGACACCCATGGGAGGTGTCAGAGGTGTTCTTGGAAATGGGAATTCTGTCAGAGGATCTCTTGCGTCCTGGGAAAACAGGAAGCTGAGACTGTTCTGTGCCTGTCCCCCTTAGCACAGTACCCTGACAGGGCATGCATTCCCTCCATTCCTTCTGGTCCACCATGTGGACGTCAAGGTGTGGACACAGTGTGTTCAATTAAAGTTCAGAACTAGTGAAGCTGTGTATATGAGCTTTACATAACTCAGCTGGCCAACTTTCATGTTTATGGTAGTTCATCAGACAATATACTACCCTCAAAATATACAGTAGCTTGCTGAATAAACAGCCCACCACCATCAATTTTACTTCATTTGCACTATCCCTCACAGGCACTATGCATCTTAATGCCTCTAGGTGGCAGTTCAACACTGAGCCTTTATGTTCTGCAGCATCTGCAGTCAGCAGTTTTACTGTTCACTTGTGCCCTTCAAATGTCTGAACATACAGTATGTATTGTTCACAAACCATAATGTTACCATGCAAGGTAATGTAATCATATCAGTTTTTCTCTACAGCTTGGCAAATACCCAACAACAGATTTGTTTTTCATCAAAATCCACCACAGAAACAATCTGTAAAACCTAAGACTTATGTAATCCAAACTGCCCATGCATATGCACTTACAAAATAATATACAGTGGAGCCTGCCAGGATACAACATAGAATCCTGTGACACTGTGTGACAAAAGAAATTATCTGCCACTGAAATTGCCTTGTTTCTTGCAGTAACTCTGCTGCAGAATGCTGCAGTATTGCGTTGCATCCTGGTGGACTCCTCCATTTGCATGCTCAGTTTGGGTTAGATGTGTCTTATATTTTACAAAACATTACATTGCATCCTGGTGGACTCCCATGTTTGCATGCTCAGCTTGGGTTAGATATGTCTTATGAAAAAATTACTCATTGTAGGAATATTGTTTCTTCCAAGGTATTCTTCAGTATGCTTGACTAATACATTATGCCAGCTGGGTTCAGCTGCCCCCCCCCGGTGGTGGAGTTAATGCTAATGATTCTTGGCATCAGCCAGTCAGAGAGCAAGAGGAAAAGTGCTGCCTGTAGCTAGAGTGGGAGGTCAGCCAGATTCCTTTCAAAGTTAGAGGGCAAAAGGCCCCAACAGTACTTATGGAAAAACTATTAAAGCACAGAAAATGGAAATTACGTACCTACCGTAATTCTTGATCTTCTTGGACGAAGTCTCCACCACTTATTCACACTAATGGGAGTACACCAGAGATGCTAGGACCCAACGGGAGAAAGCTTTTCATGAGGGTCAACGCCTGAAATGGAGCCGCAAGGAAGTGGCACCGCGAGCCCGGTGCGTGTGGTAATAACCATCTTGGCGTCGACCCTCCAACTGCCTCAGCACCTTTTTCTGGAGGAGGTGCAGCATAACTAACCTAGAAAGGACTAACCTAAAAATCGGACATAAGATAGTCCAAATGACCCATGTAAGAAGGGTCAACAATAAAGTCTTCACAGCTCAGTCACTGAGGGACTGAAGACCATAAACACAGAAGTTAGCTCGGGGGATGGTGGGTGGGCGTGTGAATGAGTGGTGGAGACTTTGTCCAAGAAGATCAAGAATCACGGTAGGTACGTAATTCCCATATCTTCCTGGACATAAAGTCTCCACCACTCATTCACACTAATGGGAGAGTACCGAGCTAAATAATCCCCCGAGACGGGCGGCAGGAGATAAACAGCTCACATGCTCAGTGCAGAAGTCCGTTAAGAATGGTCCTGCCAAACGACAGATGTCGTCTGGCATGGACATCCAAGGCGTAATGCTTAACGAATGTATGCATGGACCTCCAGGTAGCCACATTGCAAATATCTGCAACGGGCACGTTACGGATTTCCACCAGAGATGCCGCAACTGCTCTGGTAGAGTGAGTGTACACTCTGCCTTCCAGCTTGACCTGTGCCATTATGGGGTGTAGCCAGGAATTTTAAACTTGTGCTGAATACTGATGCACAGTTGCCCATTATGTAAACATAAGCCAAAATATGCCCCGCCATGCCACACCAACAATAGCCCCCCCCCCCCGTTTTTTCATGTCTGAGTTCAAGTAATCCGTTTCTTTCAGTAATCCTCATTCCTTTGTTTTTCCGCCTGCCTGGTAAATTGCTCTTGTTTGTGAGTCTGGCTGGTGGCATCAGTGCCTCATAGCAAACAAAGGCAAAAGGACTCAGCATGACACAGACACAATGTGACTCACAATGTCCTTGCTTTCCTCTTTTTGTTGCCCCTGCCTGTTTTTTGTTTTCATTGTACTCTGCTGAGTACAGTGCATATGCCTGCCGATACCCCTGGTGCCACAGAATAGCAGTGGTGAAGGCATGCCGCCAGCCACGCTGAAATGCACCTGATAGCAACAGGTTGACCCAGCCAGGTTTTGTTGAAGGAAACCAACAGAGCCTTGCAAATTTTCTTCGTTCTATCTAGATAGAACCACAATTCTCTCAACATCCTGCGAATGAAGGGCTAGCTCCCCTTCATTCTGGAAGTTCGCAAAGTAGGTAGGAAGGACTAAAGGTTGGTTTAGATGGAATTCTGAGTCAACCTTGGGGAGAAACTTAGGATGAGTCCTAAGAACTACTTTGTCCTTGTGAAATACAGTGGGGGGCTGTGACCAGTGCGTGTATTTCAGAAACTCTACGAGCTGAAGTAATGGCCACCAGGAAGGCTGTTTTCCAAGGGAGGAACTTCAACTCGCAAGTAGTTACAGGCTCGAAAAGTTTACGAGAGAGCATGTCTAGCACAATGTTAATGTCCCAGGCTACAACCGGACATCTAATAGGAGGTCTAGTATGCAGAATACCCCTAAGAAAGCTCTAAACTATGGGCAACTGAGCCAGCGACATGGAAAGTACCGGCTCATGATATGCTGAAATAGCACAAAGATGAACTTTGACTGTGGAGTATTGCAGACCTGTGTTTGAGAGGTCTAAGAGATACTCCAAGACTATTTGGTGGGCAGGAAAAAGGGGTTCCAAGAGAATTTTGCACAGCAGACAGAGAAACGCTTCCATTTGGCTGTGTAAGTTTTTCTAGTGGGTGGCTTGCGCACAGCCAAAAGAATATCTGAAACTCTGCGAGAAACACTGAACTTGTTCACCTCTCTCTCTTCAGGAGCCGGAGGTGAAGTGACCTCAGGTTGGGATGGACCACATGACCCTGGGTCAGAAGGTTCGTTTGAAGGGAAGTGTTTTCGGGGTTTCAGATAGTCTGTTGAGTAGCGGAACCATATCTGCCAGAAAGGGGCAATGAGAATCATTCTGCCCCCCTGAGGCTCCAATTTGAGTAGTACCCTCTGAATTAGAGGAAGAGGAGGAAAAGCATATAGAAAGTGTTTTGTCCACCGACGCCGCCTGAACACATCCTGACGAAAAATGCCAGGTCCTGGATTTCTGGGGCAGAAGACAGGCAGTTTTGCGTTGAGTGGGGACACAAAAAAGTCCAGGTCTAGAGTTCCCCACTCTTCGAAGAGTGACTGAACGACGGTTAAGTCGAGAGACCACTCATGAGGATCTGCCTCTGTTCTGCTGAGACAGTCTGCCAGCTCATTTTGCACTCCTGGCAGGTAAACCACCTGAATCAGAGCTTTGTGCTCCGAGCATCATTCCCACACTCTCATTGCTTCCCTGAATAATGGGGACGACTGCACACCATCCTGTTTGTTGATGTATTACATCACTGCCTTGTTGTCCACTTGAAGGAGAATGTTCTTGTGACAGAGTACGTCCTCCAAAGCTTGGACTGCACAGAGGACGGCTCTCATTTCCAGGATGTTTATGTAAAGGTGAGACTCGTCCTGAGTCCACGTACCCTGGGTGTGGAGATCCTGGCAGTGGGCTCCCCAACTCATCAGGGACGCGTCCGTGGTAATGGAGATTTGATGATCGAGAGCGGTGAAGGGATATCCTTCCAGAAGGTTTTCCTCCTGAGACCACTAGTTGAACGACCTCTTCAGAGGTTCCATCACCTTGATGAGAAAGGACTGAGGGTGAGTGGTCAGGGACCACGGAGTATTGAGCATCCACTAAGAGGTTCTCATGTGGAGACAAGTCAAAGGTACAGTGAACACCAAGGATGCCATGACACCCAGCATTCACTGCATTGAGAGAGCTCGCACCGAGCTGAGTTCGCTGATATATCGGGCCATCTGCAAGATATCTCTCCTTCTGTCCTCTGGAAGAAAGACCTTCACACAATAGGTGTCTAGAAGAGTTCCTATGAAGCAGAGATTCTGGGAGGGCTGCAACTGCGACTTGTTGAGGTTCAGCTGGATTCCCATGGACGTGAGGAAGTCCAAGGCCATGGGTACATCCTCCAGAGTCTCTTGCCTGGAGGGACTTGCTAGGAGTCAGTCGTCCAGATATGGGAACACTTGTACTCCAATTTTCCTGAGGTGCACCGCGAGAACTGCACAACACTTTGTAAAAACTCGAGGTGGCCGAGGATAGCCCAAAGGGCAGGATTCTGAACTGATAGTGTTGACCCAATGCCACAAACTTTAGGCATCTGTGGTGGTTTGGGTGTATGAGGACGTGTTGGTTGGCATCGTGCATGTCCAGGGAGGCCAACCAATCGTGTTGATGAATCAAAGGTAGTAGGGTACAGAGTAATATCATCTTGAACTTTTCCTTGTGAAAGAACTTGTTTCACTTTCTGAGATCTAGAATGGGGCGCATGCTGCCAGTTTTCTTTGGGACTAGAAAGTAATGGGAGTAGAAACCTGTGTTTCTTTGATCCAGCAGAACTACTTCTACTGCCCTGTTGTTCAGAAGGCCTTGTACCTTGGAAGCAAGAAGGTCTGACTGAACCGCTGACAGCCTGGGCTGTCGTTTGGAAGGATAATCCGGATGGTTTTCCAAAAGACAGAGAGTACCCTTTGCGAATTATTCTGAGGACCCATTTGTCTGATGTTATAGATTTCCACTGGTCGCAGAAGTGAGTCAGATGTCCTCCCACTGTTGAGGAGGAGTCCCCCTCGGACACCTGAGGTGGGACTTGTGCCGGAAACTCAGAAGGTGGCACTGGGCGCTTTTGGGCCTTGTGCCTTCTGCTGTGCTTTCTTCTGTGGCTGAGGGTTCTGGTTTCTGTGAAAACCCCCTCTGTCCTTGCCCCAATAGGGCTGACAGTTGTGAAACTGGCTCTTGTTTCCACCACCCCGGGGGGGGGATGGGCGTAGGTCTGGCTGTCTTAATGGCACACCTAGTCTTCTGTGTAGCCTCTAGTGCTTGCTCCACCTGCGGTCCAAACAGATACACACCATCGAAAGGTAAAGCCATGACTTGCTGCTGGGTGTCATTCGTGAAGCCCGAAGTATGCAGCCAGCAGTGACGATGGGTACAGATGCCAGCCGCCGCCCGGGAAGCGGTATCGAAGGCGTCCATTGCAGCTTTAACTTGTTGGTTATTGGACTCAATAACCCTAGTTATGATTTGTAGTAGCTGCAAGATAACCTCTGATTTGGGCAGAGCTTCTACCATTGCTTTGAGCGAATGCCAAAGAACATACTCATACTGAGAAAAATAGCCCTGATATCCGGCAATGTGCATGCCCAGGGTTGAGGCAGCAAAGACAGTCTTACCTAAGGTGTCTATCTTGCGAGATTCTTTGTTTAGGCCAGGCTGTAGATTCCTGTGGTAGGACAGCCTTATCATTCTCTGCCAGGACCACTTTGGCATCAGCAAAGGCCTGGGAAGTCAAAATGGGGCGATCCTTGGGAGGAGCATACTTCCTAACTATGGACTTGGCCACGGCGGGAGTAAGAGCTGGATTCTTCCACACCATCTGTGAAAGGGTCTCAAAAGAGGGCTGTACCAGAGGGGTTAAATTCATAGGAATTTCCGGGACATGAAGATACTGGAGACGCAAAAGCTTCCCAGGATCGATTTCTGTGGTCTGGAGAGGAAGAGCAGAATGTAAATTCTTGAGCAGAGACTTAAAGGAAAGGTCCTCAACAACAGGCTCTGCAGAAGGATTAATTCCTGCCTCCCGGGCAGTGCCAGCATCAATATCATCACCCAGGCGAAGATCTGGATCAGGCTCAAAATCATCTCCTGACAGTCCAGGGGGGACTGTATAGACAGAAAAGGAGTGAAAATCATGAGGAAGAAGAAAGAATCGGAGTCGAAAACCCCTGAAGACCAGACAGCGCCGCACTCATCCCCAGCACCGTTGAGGAAAACGACACCGAGAAAAAAGGAGGAGCCATCATCGGAAACAGTGCTGCATCTGGCACCGACAAACAGCGTGGCGCCGACAAAGTCCCCGGCGCCGCAGATGGCTCCGACAGAACCCCTGGTGCTGGAGAAGTTGGCACCGCAGACGACAACATCACAGGAGTCTAAAAACTGCGACTGGAAGTAAAAGAAGGAAAAATGGCAGGAGATAGAGGCATCGGTGTAGACCCCTATGCGGCAGCTATGTGAGGGAGATAAACACCCGAGCGCGGAGTCGATGGCACCAAAGAAGGTGCCGCATGACTAGGAAGGCCCAACCCCCTCATCTGCCCATCTGAAACCGCATGGCCCGAAGGCTCCAGTGTCAGACTGGCTGGCTCGGGCAACTGGACCAACCTCAGAGCCCACTGCTCCATAAGAGCAGCCCACTGGTGAAACTGCTCATCGGAAGCCCCTCCAATAGGCGGGGAGGAGCTCCGGTGTCGAGGAGGTCGGCCACCAGAGACAGAAACCGGCGACTCTGCCAGAGGTGGAGACCGGCGCCTGGCCCTAATAACTGACCGTCTATGCGCAGACGTACCAGAGGGCGACCTCAAGTGATGCAGTTTCTTCTTTGACCTATGTGTCGAAGAAGAACTCAAGGCCAAACGGTGCCAAGAATGGGATATTTTCATTTTATGCTTTCGGGGGAACCGCCCATCTCCCTGAGCACTGGACCATCTGATGTCAGACCCCCGGGGAGGGCGGCAGGCTAGACTAGGCCCAGCTGACTGAACAGCTTTTATACAAAGTCTCTCTACCGTCACCTGACCCGCTCATGGTCGACTCTGTCAATGGAGGACTGAAGACTTCTCTTGTACAAGTTAGAATAAATATAACCGGTACTGATTCAAGATAATCTACAAAACAATAAACTGAACTAAGCTGCCAGTGAAGTTTAACTCCCAGCGGGCGAGAGACGTCGTCACTGAAGCGCACTCGACGGCGGGAAAAAAGGAACTGAGGCAGCTGGAGGGGTCAATGTCGAGATAGTCATTACCGCACACGCTGGGTTCGCGATGCCGCTTCCTCGCTGCTCCATCTCAGGCGCCAACCATCCTGAAAAGTTTGCTCCCACTGAGTCCGAGCGCCTCCAGTGTACTCCCATTAGTGTGAACGAGTGGTGGAGACTTTATGTCCAGGAAGATTAAGAACAATACACAAAACTATAAAACACCCATAACTATAAAGATCTAAACTATTAAGTCCAAACAGTTAAACATTTGGCTAAAGTATGAACTGCAGAGCTACTCAGTCAGGTTGTGTAGGGGAGAACAGGTGGGAGGTCAAGCGTAGTGAAGAATACCTTGGAAGAAACAACATTGCTACGGTGAGTAATTTTTTTTTCTCACCTGAGGAATTCTTCAGTATGCTCAACTAACGCAAACTACAAAGCAGTGCCGATGGGAGGTGGGTACAGAACCTACTTTGGAAACAGGTTCTGCAGGACTGCTGTGCAAATCTGGCATCTGACCTGGACTGTACATCTAAACAGTAGTGTTTTGTGAAAGTATGTACAGTCTTCCAGGTCGCTGCTTTGCAGATATCCAGCAAGGGTATGTTCTTTGTAGCTGCCACTGAGGTTACAATGCCCCTAGTGGAGTGAGCCCTGAGGCCTTGAGGTGACTGCTTGCTAGCCCTTACTGTACCAGAACTGAATGCAGGAGACTACTGAGCAACAGACAGTCCCTCTTGGAGGCTGGCTTGCCCTTGCCTACCTTGCCATAGGTGAAGAAGAGCTGAGTATAGAAGTCCTGAGCTGCTTGAAGTGCTCCAGATAGTAGGTCAGTGCCCTCTTGACATCCAAACTGTGTAGCTTTCACTCACCAGGATTGGACTTGTCTGTGAAGAAGACAGGGAGTGTAATGGACTGGTTCAAGTGGCATTCAGACACTATCTTGGGCAGGAATTTCCTATTCGTTCTGAGAACTACATTATCTTTGTGGGAGATAATGTAGTTGGGTTCAGTGCAGAGTGCCTGTAGCTTTGAAATCCTTCTGGCTGAGACGACTGCCACCAAAAAGTACAGTTACGTAAGAACTTACCGTAACAGTAGATCTTTGAGAGAGGCTCTTGCAGTAGATAATTACATATAGGACTGACGCTGGCAGGCGTCAGGACCCCACGGAAAAATTTCTAGCTAGCAGTCTCTGGCGAGGACCGCCCACGTCAGGTGGCCGGCGTCATGCGACATCAGTATAAAGGTGGTCCCCACACCGCCTTTCAGTTCTTTCCTGCCAAAGGCCCAAAAAAGGCAAGATGAGAGAGAGAGGTGGATATTCCCCTTCCTGGAAAAGGAGCTGAAAAAGCTAAGGGGGAAGGAGGGCAGGAAGGTATTACCTACTGCAAGAGCCTCTCTCAAATATCTACTGTTACAGTAAGTTCTTACGTAACTGTACTATCTTACTTCGCGAGGGCTCTTGCAGTAGGTAATTACATATAGGACAGAATCCCAAGCAGTCTGGAATAAAGAAAAGAACTCGGGAGGAGGAAAACTACCAACCAATAGAACCTCCGGCTGCAAGGGTCTTAAGAGAGACGCCCTTGCAGAACTGCCAACCTGAAGCCTGCTCTATGGCAAGAGGCAATGTCTAAACTGTAGTGTTTCGTAAAGGTATGGACGGAAGTCCAAGTTGCGGCTGCGCAGATGTCTGCCGCTGACACATTCTTGAAACAAGCCGCAGAAGCAGCTACTCCTCTGGTGGAGTGACCTCTGACTTGACCCGGCATGGTCTTGTGGTACTTGTCGTAACAGAAGGTGATACAATGAGCCAACCACTTTGATAGGCATTGCTTGGAAACTGCATTGCCCTCTCTTTTGTGAGCAAGAGAGACAAAAAGCTGCTCAGATTTCCTGAGATCCTCAGTCCTAGTGGTATAGTATCTCAGGATCCTGTGAACATCCAAAGTATGCAAGAGGTACTCCCTTTGATTGGAGTGTTGCGTAAAGAAAGCAGGTAGCTCCATGGATTGATTCAGCGTAGATTCTGCTACCACCTTAGGAAGAAACTTAGGGTCAGTATGCAGAGCCACATGTTTCTTGTGAAAAATCAAATAAGGGATTTTACACATCAGGGCCTGAAGCTCGGAAATTCATCGAGCTGAAGTAATGGCCACCAGGAAGACAGTCTTCCAAGAGAGGAACTTGAAGTCTGCTGAAGCTGCAGGCATGAAAGGGGGCAGGGTAAGCTTCTCGAGAACAAAGTTCAGATCCCAAGGAGAGGCAGGAATGCGGATTGGGGGGTCTCAAATGGAGAACCCATCTAAGGAAGGTCTTAGAGACTTCCAACTGCGCAAAAGTCCTGTCTCCAAAAGGGACATGCTAGGCTGAGATAACTGCCATGTGAACCTTCAAAGAGATGATGCATGTAGTCCAGGACTCTCCCGACAGGGCAAAAGAACGGCTCGAAGTCCTTTAAAGAGGCCTAAATCGAAAACCGTTTCCATTTCATGGCATAAGTGGATCTAGTGGAAGGCTTTCTGGCCTCCACCAAAATATCTGCAACGAGCAGCGAAACCCCAAACCAGGCTTGAGCTATGTCTGCAGGAGCCACGCATGCAGCTGAAGGGATCTGAGACCTGGATGACCCAGGGTCCCATGATCCTGGGTCAGCAAATGCTGTGACATAGGAAGAGGGAGCAGAGGTTCCTCTGAAAACTGTTGCAGAAGAGAGAACCAGATTTTCCTGGGCCAGAATGGAGCAATGAGAATCATTTGGGCTCCTTCTGAACTGAGTTTGTGTAAGATGCTCGAAATTAAGGGAACTGGAGGGAAGGCATAGACAAATCTGTCCCTCCAGTCGCGAGACAGAGCATCCCGCAAGAAAATGCCACGCCCTGGAGCAAGCGAGCAGAAGGCAGGAAGTTTTGCATTTTGAGGAGATGCAAACAGGTCTACCTGAGGGGTTCCCCAGTGTAGGAAGATATCGTCTACTGCCCCTTGATCCAGTTACCATTCGTGGGCCTTGGCTGACGATCGATTGAGGTGGTCCGCCAACATGTTTTCGACTCCTGGAACATGAACTGCCATCAAGTGAAGGTTGTGCTGAACCGCCCAACTCCAAACTCTCATTGCTTCCCTGTACAGAGGGTAGGAACGAGTTCCTCCCTGTTTGTTGATGTACCAGACTACGCACATGTTGTCCGTCTGGATAGTCAGATGGCCAGGAAGGACACAAGAGTTCAGAGCCTGAAGAGCATACAAGATGGCTCTGAGTTCGAGCACATTTATGTGAAGAGTCTGCTCTAGTCTGGACCAGGAGCCCTGAGTCCTGTGAGACCCTAGGTGGGCTCCCCAGCCCTCTCCTGAGGCATCTGTAGTCAATGTTTGGGAGGGGGTTCGATGCAGAAGGGAACTCCCCGGAAAAGGTTCTCTTGCACCATCCACCACTGCAAGTCCCGAATCATGGGATCGGAGACCAGAACTTCTTGGTCTAGGTCGTCCAATGTCTGGTCCCATTGAGACTGAAGCGTCCACTGAGAGATCCTCATATGAAGCCGAGCGTGAGGGATTGTCGGAATAGCAGCCGCCATGAGCCCAAGAAGGCGAAGGACTGACCTGGCGCTGACCCATCTGCGGCTGGACAGCAAACCTGAAAAAGCATGGAGGGTGTCCACACTGTCGAGAAGAATGCCATGCCGATGGTCATGTCCAGAATCGCCCCTACGAACTGGAGTCTTTGGCAAGGGGCTAGATGGGACTTGGCCTGGTTGATGGTGATACCCAGGCTGGAAAAGACCTGCAGGGTAAGGGAAAGAGAGCGCAGAAGATCCTCCCTGAAGGGCCGCTAGGAGCCAATCATCCAGGTAGAATGAGAATTCTGCACTCCTGGTACTAGGTAGCCGCTACCACAGAAAGACATTTGGTGAACACTCTGGGAGCCAAGGAAAGACAAAATGGGAGGGTGTTGAATTGGTAGTGGTCCCCCTGGAATGAAAACTGAAGGAATTTGCAGTGGGAAGGGTGGATGGGATATGCAGGTAGGCATCCTGCATATCCAAAGCGCACAGCCACTACCCCTGCCAAAGAAGTGGCAGAAGGCTCTGCAGGGAGAGCATTCTGAAATGTTTGTATTCCACGAACATGTTCAGGGAGCTGAGGTCTAAAGCAGGCCTCATGTCTACCATTTTCTTTGGAACCAGGAAAAAATGGAAATAGTAACCTGTTCCCCAAAGGTGGGTCAGGACAGGTTCTATCGCCGCCTTCGAGAGAAGAGAGGAAATTTCTTCCCGAAACCAGAGGAAGATGTTGCGGGAAGTATGACGACCTGGGGGGTGGTTTTCTTGATGGTTTCTGAAGAAACTCGATTGGGTGTCCTGCTGCTATCAGTTGGAGTACCCAAGCATCGGATGTAATCCTCTCCCAACCCGGTAGATGGAAGGCAAACCTCCCTCCTAGTGGTTCCTCTGGGGGATCCAGAGGCTGTGGGAGAGGAAAGGAGTCAGGAGGTGTGGGGCAATGCCATGGCTGAAGCTCCCGTGGCTTTTTTGGGCAGGGAAGGGGCTTGGCAGCCGGAGGGGCCCGAAGTTTATTGGCCCGCTTGCCCTGAGGTTTCGCTTTAGGCTGAGAATGTCTGCGAAAAGGGCGACGCTGTCCCTGAGGGGGCCCGTACAGACAGTTAACAGACTTGAGTGCAGTGCCCTTCTCTTGCAGGTCGATGATGATGTCTTTGACATCCTCACAGAACAGCAACGAACCCCTGAAGGATGCATCCTGAATAGCGGATTGCACTTCAGGGACCAATACTGACACCTGGAGCCAGTCATGACGCCGAAGGCCTACAGCAAAAGCCGAGCTCTGACCTGCTGTGTCCACTGCATCATATGTGGCATGGAGCATGTGCCGAATGGCCAAACGAGCAGACCGGATGAGATCAGCCACTTCCTGTTTAGTCTGAGACTCAGGAAGGGAGTCCAATTTGGATTTCACCTGACTCAGGATAGTCTTCTGGTAGTCCTTCATATGTGTGACATAATTCAGGGCTCTAATCCCCAGTGTGGAAGAAGCGCACACCTTCTTCCCATACTGATCCAGAAGACGGGATTCCTTTTCCGGTGGAGACGAGCCGAGATGTTTCGGATTGGCCAACTGGCCGTGAGCGGTGCTAATCATGACCCAGTCGGCTTTGGAGTGTATTCAAAAAATCTACACCCTCAGGAGCCTGGTATAGCCGATACGCCTTTCTCGGAAGGGGGGTTAATGTGGATGGTTGTTTCCAAATAGTGGAAACAAGGTCAGCGTGAGGCTCAATCCAGGGTAGTATCAATGTTGGAGCAGTTTCGGGCAGATCCAAATGGGCAGTGAGCTTCTTTCGCTATGGGTCTGGCTCCAGATTGCCACTGGTGGACCTCCTGGATCTTTCTCAGTAACTCCAGAAAGGAAGGATCTTTCGGAGGAGACTTCGGCCTTGGACAGTCTGGAGTACGTGGCTCGTCATCAGGATCGGAGCACCTCCCTGAGTCTGAGTCAGAGGTCTCCGAAGAAGAGGAGGAGGAATGGACCCCTTGGGCAAACCTCAGGGAAGAGTGTCCTTCTCACCCCTGGTACCTGAGGGTGCACCTCTGGTGTCTGGTAGGGGGGAGGGAGTCTTTTGTCTCCAACGAAGGGGATCCTGTACAGGGTCTGGCGCCGGCACACACCTCTCCACCTCCCTGGTGAGTTAAGCCCTGGTCTCAGCCCACCCAGGTAGCCAGAGTCTCCTTCAAATCCACCAGCAGCTGGGTGGGGGGCGATGATGGAGGAGGAGGAGGAGGAGGAGGATATGGATATTGAGGGTATCCATAGGACGAGTATCCATAACCTGACGACGGGAAGCCCGGCGTCGGCTACTGCGGTGCGAGATACTGCAGTCACGGGTAGGACGGTCCCAGATAAGACTGGGTAGGGTACCCTGGAACCAGGGGCTCTGCCGGAGCAGACAGTCCTGGAAGAGGCCCGGCGGGAGGGCCAGGTGCAGGTGGCCATGCGGGAGTTGGGCCCAGCGTTGGAATGACGTCTGGCAAAGGGATGTCATCCAGCATCAGGTAGGCCAGTGTCTGATGGTCCAGCGTCACGGGGTCCAGCCCTATGGGAGGAAGCCCTGACGTCAGCATGCCTAAATCCTCTGTATCCCCCAGGGATGGAGGACTGAAATCCCCTAGGTCCAGCAGAGGAGACGCTGGAGCCTCGGCAGGCAGCGGCAAGTGCTGCGGCATGCCTGGGATGGCAGACTTGGTCAGAGAGTCAGATGTAGTCCCTTTCGCCGTGCGTTCATCGGAGAGGTCGACGTCCGCCTTACCGGCAGAATCCGGGCAGGCATCGGAGGAGCCGGCGTCTGACTTATCGGATCCTACACCCAACGAAGGCTGTGTAGGGGAAGCGACTTTGGCGGGCGTTGGTGGGACCGTGCACCCCCCTGAAGGGGCCCGTGTCTTACTGGCCCTGTCCGAGCGGACGTCGGTAGCACTGGCGTCCGGCTTACTGGACCCGCTCGATCCTGAGAGCCGCATGGCAGTGGCCTTCCTGGGAGCGGTTGCCTCCTTTGTCCCAGAGGCACCAGAGGGGTCAGACTGCGAGGGACGACGCCATCTTGGAAACCTACAAGACTGCCGTCGAGGGTCGGTCTCCTGGGGGGGACGTTACCTCGGTATGGCGACTCCAGCCGGAGTCACGGTAGCCACAGAGGTGGAGTCCTGGTCCCCATGCTTCTCCTTCTGTTTACGGTGTGCCTCGGGCAAAGTGGAGGCCTGCCTAAGCTTCTTCAGCTCCTTCTCCATGGAGGCCATCTTCTTCTTTAAAACGCGGGCCTCCAGAGAGTGCTGCCTCTGTTTACGGGTGGTGGTGCTGAATTGCTGGCAGTGCTGGCACTTCTCCATGGGATGTTCCAGGCCTAGGCAGAAAAGGCACAGGGAGTGACCATCCTAATGCAGTAGCTGTGATCCACACGAGTCGCACTTGTTTTTATGCGAATTGGAGGGTGTCGGGGACGACATACATGGCGTTTTTTGAAGAAAATTTGAAAAAACGTTGAAAAAACTCAGTAAACAAGACCAAAGATAGACTGACGAGCAGAGGAACTTAACCGAGAGACACTTTCACAAGTCGATGGCAGGAAAGAACTGGAAGGTAGGCGTGGGGGACCGCCCCTTTATACTGACGTCGCATGACATGGTCACCTGACGTGGGGGCAGTCCCCTGCCAGAGACTGTTAGCTATAAATTTTTCCGTGGGGTCCTGTTTCCTGCCAGCTTCAGTCCTATATGTAATTACCTACTGCAAGAGCCTCTCGAAGTAAGATATACAGTTTTCCAAGTGATATACTTTAGCTCAGCTGTAGCCATAGATTCAAAAGGAGACTCCATGAGTTTAGCTATTCAGAAGCTCAAATCCCAGGGAAGGACAGGTTCCCTAAATGGGGGTTGTTGGTACTTTTTTTTTTTTTTTTTTTTTTATCATTTTCTTGTCCACTCCAGAAATGGAAGAGGGATTCTCAAGTATTTTAAAAGTTGCTCTGTGAAATGATTTATGTATGGGAAAGAGCAACATTTTGGAAGGAGGGAGAACCATCATATCTAAAAAGCCTTCTTCCTCCTCCTCTTGGTCAGCGGTCTCTTAGTGAGATCCAGAGTGTCCACCATATGCTGAATGAAGGTACAGTGAGAGGAAAAATCCTCCTGGCCATTAGAAGGAGAGCTAAACTCTCAATCAGAGGATACATCAGGCTCTAAAGGATCACCCTCTTGTTGGTCATCATCACCCTCATAGTAAAAACCATGGACTAGCCCAGGGTCTGAAGTGTGAGGGGTAGCAGGTTCAGGAGGGGCATCAAAGAGACTGCCCACAGCCTGTATAGTGCGGTATAAATGCCAAGCCTTAGCCATTTCTTCATCAGAGGGTGTAACTTTTTATCTCACTGGCAGCTCCCTTTGCTTTTCAGCGGGAAGGGCAGTGGTGGTATGTTGTTCTTTTTTGTTTCTTTTTTGCAGGCACTGAATCAGAAACCTGCTCATTATGTCTCTTTTTAGCTTGGTCAGATCTATTTTTTTATCAGGCTTATTTTCTAGGGAGTCCTCATACCTCTCAACTGCTATGAATTGCGCACAGTGCTATGATTTTTGCACTCTTTACCCTTGCTCCAAAAATGTTTACTGATATTCTTAACAATGTTAGAGCTATTTCTAGACACATAAACCATTAAATCATTGAACTAACTTGATAGAAACATTCCTTAACACTAAATATATGGTGTCCACTATTTGTAGGCATAGTATTCTTTAAAACAAAAGAGTGCTACACATTCTGGCCATTTGCTATGAACTTTGAAGTTCACTGCTATGATTTATAATGCTCAGAAACTGAGCGGTATAGGAGTCCGTACTGAACTTTTTAGATTTATGAGAAGGTGAACCTGCTTCAGGGTTTTTGTCTGAGGGGAGGCAGACTGAGAAGCCATAATTTCCAATCTCTTGGCTCTATTTTAACTGTTTTAGAGCAAAGTTCACAGTTATGGTCTGGGTCCAAACAACTTCAACAAAGATCGTGGCCGTCTGCTTTGGCCACTATTTTAGCACACTTAATACAATCTTTAAAACGAATATGCCCAGTTTTCTTTTTAGGTCCATCTGATATGCCATTTCATCAGGAGACCTTAAAACAGTGTTCCCAAAAGGGAAAACCAATAAAATTCAGTTGGTCCCCAAGCACTGTGGAACCATGTGTAAATGGTTGTAAAGGCACTGAAAATAAAGAATGTTGGGGTTAAAATCGAGGTTCTGATGAAAAATAAGTAACTGTGAAGTAAATCAAGTAAAAGAAATAAAAGTGCTTTATTTAGTTTAAAAGCACTAAAATTTTACCTCAGAAAAACAGCGGGAACTGTAGTAGGAGCCGCTGAGGTAAAGTGAATTTGCAGTTCCTGGGAACTGAAGGAACCGCTGGAAAAAAAAAAAAGAAAAAATACCTCAAAAACCGCTAAAGGCACCACTAAAATAAATATTATACTTATTTATAAAAAAATAAACTTCTTCATGCGAAGTTGCAAAGACAGAACTCCACAGCAGTGTTGTTCAGTCAGCCGAGAAATGAATCTGACTGACCTCCGACTCTAGCAACAGGCAGCACTTTCTCTCCTGCTCTCTGATTGGCTGATACCAAGAATCATTAGCATTAACTCCACCTCCTGGGCAGCTGAACCCAGCTGGCATACTGCATTAGTCAAGTATACTGAAGAATTCCTGGGGTGAGAAATTTTACAAAACAAATGTGTTTCTGTGGTAGTTTGTTGAAGGCCACCTGGCAGCACACTGAAGAAAAGCTATTAAAAAATACATTTTCAGTGCACTAAATAATGGTAGATTATATGCATGTGCAGTTTGGATTACAAATATCTTGTATCTGTGTTTTTGTGGTGGATTTTTTAAAAAGATTTGGGGGTCATTTTTTAACGCAGTATAGAAAAAAACTGAACTGATTACATCAGCTTGCCTGCCACCACTGGAAAGGCAATCTGTGCTGAACAACACTGCCCCTCGCACTCTGTGAGTAGCTATTATGGTCTGTGAGAAATTTACATCTGTTTGCAGTATGGTGGGCTAGAGCTGCATTTGGGCTGTACTAACTCAGGATAACCACTACAGTGTGCTGCAGACACAGTGCTGGAACACTCAGAGTTGTACCAGGCCAGGTCCTCTGCCAGGGCTGTGAGAGTGGACAGGGGACACCTCCTGAGGGAGGGGGCTGTGCAACCTGCCCACCGTGGAATGCCCCAGCCGGAGTGGGGTGATCGGGATGGTGCCCTTGGGAGGAACCACCAGGTGGGGAGACGGTAGCCGTACAGGTCCTAAAAGGCGGCCCCTTTTCCCACCTACCACAGACCCCAATGGTTTGGGGGGCGCACAAGACTCGAGTCAACACTATGACTCTTTCCAGAGGCACCAGTCACTCCTGATGTGGAACACGGTGCCAACCCAGACCTCCCGACCCCCACCACACCTGGAAGGGCTCTGCCCCTCGGAGAAGGCCTAATGACAGTCGTGAAACCAGAGACAGGAGGAAAGGGGGACCTTGGGAGTGAATCAATGCAGCACTAGCACACCCCCATGGCACCACCAGTGGCATCAGAGTCGGCACCATGGATGGCACCAGAACTCAACAACACCAGAGACAGCACCAGACCCCAACCCAGTGCCATCCCCCCACTCGGAATTGGTACCAGAAGCATCCCTGGGATGCAGAGGAGGAGATGCCATAGTCAGCACAGGGAAGGGGACTCTGAAGCCCCGCTGAAACCTAAGGCCTCGCACTAGGCTGAGAAGAGACCACTGGCTTACTGGAGTTAGGAAGCCAGTCGGAATCATTCCAGTCCTCGTCCTCCAGGTTGGAGGATGAGACATGGAAATTACATACCTACTGTAATTCTTGATCTTCTTGGATGAAGTCTCCACCACTCATTCACACTAATGGAACTACGCCAGAAGCGCTAGGACCCCGCAAGAGCCAAAAATCTTCAGGAGGGTTGGTGCAGGGATAGGACCGCACATCCGTGGTGCCATGAGACTAGCTCACGCTATACAGACTATCTCAGTGTCGATCCTCCAACTGGCTCAGTACCTTTTTGACTGAGGAGGTGCAGCGTAAACTAACTAAAGAAAACCTAACGCTAACTTCCAGGCATATGATGGCCCGGATGATCCACATAAGAAGGGTCAATTAAACAATGTCTTCACAGTCTCAACAACAAGGAAATGAAGACCAAAACAGAACAAGTGAGCTTGGGGAAAGGTGGATAGGTGTGTGAATGAGTGGTGGAGACTTTGTCCAAGAAGATCAAGAATTACAGTATGTACATAACTCCCATATCTTCCCGGACTGAAAGTCTCCACCATTAATTCACATACTCAATGGGAGAGCACTCTGAGTTAAAATCAACCTCCAGTAGGGCGCAAGGAGATAGAGCTCACTCAGGACAGAAGTATATAAGGGCTGTCCTGCCAAAGAAAGTGAACTGCCCGGCATTGACATGCTGAACATAGTGCTTCCAAAGGTATGCACTGAGGTCCAAGTTACCGCCTTGCAGATGTCTGCAATGAGAGCATTACGAATTTCCACCAGGAAGCCGCAACCACTCCAGTGGAATGGTGCAAACCCGGCCCTCCAATTTGACCAGTGCCATGGATCAGTGGTGTCCCAAGACATGCCACTAATCATGCAGAAATGCATCTCATCACAACCAGCTGGCCTAGCCCAGGCATAATGCAACAAACAAAAGTTGCTCAGATTGTGCATCTCTTTCGTTCTGTCGATGTAGAACTGCAGAATCCTCTTAATATCCAGAGAATGAAGAGCACGCTCTCCTTCATTCTGGAGTCAACAAAGTAAGTAGGGAGAAGCAAAACTTAACTAGCAGTAACTGAGCCAGTGACATGTTCTCTACTGGCTCAAGATAGTCCGGAAACATGCATATGTGTACATTCTCTGCCAAGAATGCAGACTTGCGTTCGACAGGTTCACGAGGCACCCCAACATTTTACTTATTGGGCAACAGAAAGGGTTCAGATGGGACTTTGCATACCAGATGGAGAGATGTATCCACTTAGCAGCATAAGCTCTCCTGGCAGAAGGTCTATGTGCGGCTAAGAGAATTTTTGCAACTGTCTGGGAAGCCTAAAACTTGCCCACTTTCATCATCTTAAGACCTTGGCATGGAGATGAAGGGATTGCAGGAAGGATGGACCAAAGTTCCTGTGTCACAGGGTCCACTCATAGATGGAGTCGCCTCGGGGGAACTCCTGACCGACTGTTGATCAACGCAAATCATATCTGCCGAGGCTAGTCTACAGCAATGAGAATCGTCCTGCCCTTGTGCACCTACAACTTGAGCAGCACCCTCTGAACTAAGGGATGAGGAGGAAAGCGTACAGGAAGTGTCTTGTCTACTGCAGTGAATACATCCTGAAAGAGAACACCAGAGTCTGGATTTCTGGAGCAGGATGGAGGCAGTTTTGTGTTGAGAGTGGATGCAAAAAAGGACCAGGTCCAGACTACACCGCCCATCGAATAGCAGCTGCATGACATCTGAATTGACACAACGTGCTAAAGGCACCACTCTCGCATCCTCACGGCCTTCCTGCACAGAGGTTAGGAAACTGCTTTACCCTGCTTGTTGGTGAAAACGTCACAACTTTGTCATCTGTTCAAAGTGTGATCGCTTCTTGGCAGAGAGCCTCCTTCAGGACTTGGAAAGCGAATAAGACTACTCTCATCTCTAAGAATTTATGAGAAGATGAAGCTCCTCCTGGCTCCACATCTGAGTGTGGAGATCTCGACAGTGGGCTCCCCAAACGAACAGGAAGTTAAGGGTAGACCTACCAGAAGCTAGACCAACTGCGTCTACCATGTGAGCAATTTCATCCAAGGTTCTATCATTTATGCTGAGGAATGTGGATGCATTGTCAGATACCACTATTTTCTGCAGACAATGGCATGAGTCCCAGTATCTGCTGCATCAAAAAGGGCCAGAACAGAGTCGCTTTCCGAAAGAAATGAGACATTCAAAGATGCAGATTCTTCCGTTCCTCTGGAAGGAAGAAACCTCGCCCTGGAGGTATCCAGGAGGGATCCTAAGAAGAGGAGCTGCTGGGAAGGTGAATCTGGCACCTTTCCTGAATCAGAAAACCCCTCCTGGAAGAGCGTGACATTTGGCCAGCTGGTTATGATTGTTGTATGATATTTGTAATATAAAAATATAGTATATGAGCTTGTGCTTCCATGGGTGCCCCCCCCCCCAAAGGTTTTAGTGAAGCTACAGGATAGGTAAACTGGCCAGGAGAGCACTGTAATGTAATTAACTTCCTTGAGAAATGGCATTTTATGGCCTTTTTATGACCTCATGCTTTTGAAGTTGGAAAACTAAATATACATTTTATTACAGGACAGGACATCATTTAGCTGACACCTGTTGGCTCTATATCACACCTAGGTGATGGACTGCAGGGTCGTAAACCTCAGAGGAAATGGCTGATCAAAGACTCATAATTTGGGAAATGAGTTTTTGCTGATGTCACATTATTTAATATACCTCCTAATAGGGCATCATGTTTGTGATTTTTATATTCTAAACAGGAGGAGCTAGATGACTCACAAAAGGGGTGGAGAAACAGAGTTAAACTAATACTTGTGTCTGAACTGTGAACATATTATTTTGGGACTCTAGAGACACAGCTCTCTGATCTATCTTAAGCACTTCTAGAGGTAATACCTTGGACAGCAAAGGTCTAAATGTATTGTGGTAAGAGTTTTATTTTGTAATCTTCCCTTGTTCTTTTATGTGATTGTGAGCTCTTTGATATATTGTTCTGTTTACACATTTTTCATACTTTTATCATCTTTTAGTAAAGTACCTTTTCTTTGATACTGCCTGGGTATGTCTTCCAAGTTCTTTTTGCATGTGATGTATAGATGGTTAAGTCTGACAATTGTTCAACAGCTTGATGGTGTTACTAAGCTTGAGTAATAAGGTAAGAATATACCCAAGGTCTCTTAGAGAGTTTTAAGGGTTCATTTTTGGAAACCTGGCTTGGTGCCCCCGGCTAAAGATTGTACCGCAATCTCCAAAGAGGGTACGTATCTGTGCATGTACATTGGGTACACTACCTACCATAAGGTTCATAGTTTGAATCCCCCCAAACTTGAGACTAAAGGTGATTCAGACCAAAAAGCAGACAGGAGGGTTACCCTGTCTGTTATCTGTTCACACTATTGCGCTTTGAGGTTAGCACTGTGGGAGCAGAAGGCCTGACCTGTGGAGTGCGTTTATGACAGATTTGGTTGGCAGTGGTGCGAGAAATTTGGTAACATAAGCTTTAACTGTTCAGTGTGTCAGCTTAATACTCTACAGCTCACTTGCAAAATAAGGCAGTTATTTTTTTTAAAAAGAGAAAACAGAACGATATCATTTTGCTTACAGTCAAAGTTCCTACCCGTTTTATTTTTTTTCAAAGTGCATGTTACAGCAGCCGTAGTTAGGGAAGAAGATGTCCTTCAACTACACTGGAGCACGCTCGAGACTACCTGAAACAGCTGGGCAAGGAGAGGAAAGTCCTGCACCGATGGGAGAGCCACCAACAGAATCTCATGGACGCCTGATGGCTGCTGATGCCCAGTGTCGAGTCACAGACTGTGACTGTAGAGGACCAAACCTTGGGCGTGCAGGGGCCAGTGGCCAGAGCAGTGTCCAGATCCAGTGAGGAGGGCAGCAGGGCCAGTGCAAGCGAAGAGCCACAGCAGCAGGGGAAGGTCAACAGCATTCTGAAGCCAGAAGCAATTAGGCTGCAGACTGAGTTGTGTAGAATGGAGCTGGAGTTCCAGAGGGAGGCTGAGCAGGAACGTCGAGAAGCGGAGCGAGAGAAACAAGCCGCTGAGGAGAAGAGTGAGCGGAAGCGGCAAGAAGCAGAGCGAGAGAAACAAGATGCAGAGGAGAAGAGGGAGTGAGAACAAAGAGAGGCAGACCGGGAAGAGCGTGAGCGCCAGAGGCAACATGAACTGGACAAGCTATGACTCCAGCCACCAGCACCAGAGCAGGAAAGTGGCTTGGGTTAACTGGAACTACAGGACTGGGTTACAAATTAAAATCCAAATTGATAGCCAAATTTAAAGAGGGGGAAGATATGGATGCCTTTTTAAATTCCTTTGAAGAAGTCTGTATTCAGGCAAATATTCCTAGAGGGTCTTGGAGGTTCCAGCTATCCCCACTACTACTAGGAAAGCTCATGGTAATTGAGCTCAACTGGAAATGAGGACAGTAATGATTATCAGCAAACTTAAAGCTGCACTTTTAAAAAGTCTGATAGTCTGATTTAACTGCAGAAGCATACAGAGCAAAATTCCATAAGCTCAGGAGAAGCCCTGACATGAACTATGAGGAGCTAGCCACGAAACAATGTCAGTGTTTAAAATGTTGGTGGGAAGGAATTGCAGCAAACTCTGTAGATAAAATTGAAAATGCTATATTGTTAGAAGAGTTTTTTTGAGCATGCCCAGCAGAGCTGAAAATCTGGCTGATGGACTGAGATCCCAAAACAGCGCAAGAGGCCACCAACTCTGGACCATTATGCCAAGAGCAGACTTGTCTGAGAGTTTAATGGGGCATGGAATGTAGAAGGAAAAAGCATCAGGGCAGCTAAAAACCTCATTACTCCAATCGAACCTGTTAGCCCCAGGTTTCAAAAGAAAAGATTTCTGAGAAAAGAAACGTAATGTTGGGTTTGTAAAGAAACTGGGCATACTGCCAGACAGTGTCCCAAACGGATGAGCAATACGCAAAATGGGTCTAGAAAAGAAGTGGGTTGTTTGTGTGTCACTGGAAGCATGCCTGTGAACATGAGGGAACACATGCACCCAGTCACTGTGAATGGTGTACTGATACAAGTGTTAAGAGACACAGGGACATCCCTGACGCTGGTAAAAGGGGATCTGGTAGAGCCTGGTCAGCTTATACCCAATAGATGTGTAACTGTACGAGGGTTCACTAGGGAGGAGACAACACTGCCACTCACTAGTGTTCTCCTAGACTGGGGTGAAACCAGGGGAACTGTGCAACAGGTGGCTGTAGCCAAAACGTTAGCAGTTGACGTCATCCTTGGCATCAACCTCAAACAGAGGATGGTGTGTGCAGTTACCCGTAGCCAAGTGGGAAGGAGAAGTTGTAGTTCCCTAGACCCCATAGAAGCCACTGTGGAAACCACTGGGAGACTGGTTCCCCAGTCTCTGTCTGCTGCTATGGAGACTAATGTAAGGGGGGCAGAAAATTCCCCTGTAGCAGCTAACTACACAGCTATGGAGGGTTACTCCAAAGAAGGAGGGGTGACCCATCGTCAGAGGTTAGAGATGACAGTGATCCTGAGTGCCCTGATGCTAGTGCTAGGGACCCTAGTTTACAGATTGAAGGGGACCTGTCTCATGCCTTGGGAATGTGTAAGGAGTTTGCAGCTGCTCAGAAAAGTGACCCTAGTCTAGAGAAGCTGAGAGTATGGGCAGACTCTGACGGAGCACAGGGAGGTGACGGAAAACAAAGTTTATTGGGAAAATGGACTAATGTATACTCAGGATGTGAAGACAGAGGGAGGGTTGATAGGCAGACAGCTTGTCGTTTCCCAGGGGTACCGTGAGCAGTTGCTCAAGACTGCACACGATATTCCCTTGTCTGGTCATCTGGGAATCGTACGCACTACACAGCAGTTCACCCAGAATTTCTATTGGCCCAACTTCACCCAGCAGATGAAGGAGTATTGCAGGTCTTGTCACCAGTGCCAAGAAATAGGGAAGGCGGGTAAGAAAACCCAAACTACCCTAATTCCATTGCCCATAGTGGAGGAGCCATTCCAGAGGGTGGGAATGGATATTGTGGGGCCTTTAAACACCCCCATCTCCTCCGGGAACAAGTTCATCCTGACTGTGGTGGATTATGCCACCCGGTATCCAGAGGCAGTTGCTCTACCCTCACTGAGGACAGACAAAATGGCAGATACCTTACTTGGGATTTTCTCCCATGTTGGGTTTCCGCAGGAGGTTATCACTGATCAAGGGGGTTCTTTCATGTCGGACCTGATGAAATGTTTGTGGGAGAAGTGTGGGGTGGTGCAGAGGCGCACAACACTTTATCACCTGCAAGCCAACGAGCTTGTGGAAAGATTTAACGGTACCCTGAAGCCAATGCTCCAAGCATTTGCTGAACAGCATGGGAGGGACTGGGAGAAATACCTTCCCCACCTGTTTGCATACAGGGAGGTGCCCCAAGAGTCAGCAGGGTTTTCCCCCCTTCAAGCTCTTATATGGACGCCGGGTACATGGGGTCCTATACTTGATCCGGGAGAACTGGGAAGGCAAGCACACCACACCACACAGGGCACGCCCATAGTGGATTATGTCCTTAGCTTTAGGGAAAGGCTGAAGGAGTTTATGGGGACAGCCCAGAGCAACCTGGCAACTGCCCAATAGAAACAAAAAGTATGGTACAACCACAGAGCCAGTTCTCACTCGTACACGGTGGGTCAGGAAGTCTTGGTCCTCATCCCAGTCCAGAAAGACAAGATGCAGGCTAAGTGGACAGGACCGTACAAAGTAGTTAGAAAGGTAAATGATGTGAACTATATCATAGAATTACCTGACAGAAGACATACAGAAAGAATGAACCATGTCAACATGATGAAACCACATGCTAATAGGGCTGACATGGTGTTTGCAGTATGTAGTCCTGGGGAAGGGACGGATGAAGGAGACCCCCTTCTGGACTTGCTGGAAGAAAGTAAGTGGGAGTCCTCTGTGGAGGCGGTTAAACTGTCACCCCAGCTGGCCCTGGACAAGATCCAGGAAGTAAGGGAGGTTTTAGCAGACTTTGCCCCACTGTTTAGCGCCAAGCCTGGACTAACCCCCTTAGCAACATATGATGTGGAGACAGGAACACAGACGCCCATAGGGCGGACAGCATATTGGGTGTCAGAGGCTGTCCAAAAGGACATTAGGAGGGGAGGTGGAGGAAATGCTGGATTTAGGGGTAATCCAGAGATCCCACAGCCCCTGGGCCTCACTCGTAGTCCTTGTGCCCAAGCCAGATGGCTCTACTCGTTTTGGTGTGGACTATCGTGGACTGAATGCAGTCACGAAGTTAGACGCCCACCCGATGCCCCAGAAGGATGAACTCCTGGACAAGTTGGGAGGTGCGACATACCTTATGACTACTGGCCTGACAAAGGGGTATTGGCAGGTAGAGTTAACTGACAGAGCTAGGGAGAGGTCGGCCTTCATCACTCTGATAGGCTTATTTGAATTTAAAGTAATGCCTTTTGGAATGAAGAACGCCCTGGCCACTTTTCAAAGTTTGGTGAAACAGGTGTTAAATGGTGCTAAGGAGTACGCCGTGGCATACCTGGATGGCACTGCCATCTTTAGTGCCAGCTGGGATAAACACCTGTCCCACCTTAGGGAAGTGCTGGGCAGGATACAGAGGGCCGGGCTCACTGTCAAAGCTGAGAAGTGCCAGGTGGCCATGGCTGAAGTGGCATACCTCAGGCATGTTGTAGGCCGGGGGCAGCTCCATCCTAACCAAGTAAAAATAGAGGTGATCAAGGCATGGCCCAGACCAGAGACGCAGAAGCAGGTCAGGAGTTTTCTAGGGACAGCAGGGTACTATAGGACATTTGTACCCAATTACAGTGCCCTGGCTGCTCCCCTATCTGACCTGGTAAAGAAAAAAATGCTTAAGAAAATTCCCTGGGAACCAGCCTGTGAAAAAGCCTTTACCAGACTGAAGGATGCACTGTGTAGTGCTCCTGAATTGACAAGTCCTGATTATAGCAGGCCCTTTATGGTCCAGACTGATGCCTCAGACGTGGGTATTGGGGCAGTACTGAGTCAGACATTCAACCAAGGGAAAGATCACCCTGTAGTGTACCTGAGTAGAAAGTTACTTCCGAGATAACAGGCTTACTCTACTGTGGAAAAAGAGAGTCTTGTCATAGTATGGGCACTAAAGAAGTTAAGAGTCATACTTACATGGGCAGCATTTTGAGGTACAAACTGATCACAACCCCTGGTTTGGCTGACACAAATGGAAAAAACTAATGGTAGACTCTTAAGATGGAGTCTTGCCTTGCAAGGGTATGACATGATGATCTTACATAGGGTTGGAGCGACCAATCAGGACACAGATGGCCTGTCGCGTCTTTATGGGGAGTGAACTGACTGGTGGAGCTTATCCCATGCAGGGGATAGAGCCCCCAAATTCAGTCTAGGTGGGGAGGATCGTGACACTTGGCCAGCTGGTTATGATTGTTGTATGATATTTGTAATATAAAAATATAGTAAGTGAGCCTGTGCTTCCATGGGTGCGCCCCCCAGTTTTCAGTGAAGCTACAGGATAGGTAAACTGACCAGGAGATCTCTGTAATGTAATTAACTTCCTTGAGAAATGGCATTTTATGGCCTTTTTATGACCTCATGCTTTTGAAGTTGGAAAACTAAATATACATTTTATTACAGGACATCATTTAGTGGATTCCTGTTGGCTCTATATCACACCTAGGTGACAGACTGCAGGGTTGTAAACCTCAAAGGAACTGGCTGATCAAAGACTCAATTTGGGAAATGAGTTATTGCTGATGTCATATTATTTAATATACCTCCTGATAGGACATCATGTTTGTGATTTTTATATTCTAAACAGGAGGAGCTAGATGACTCACAATGGGGGTGGAGAGACAAGAGTTCAATTAATACTTGTGTCTGAACTGTGGACATATTATTTTGGGACTCTAGACAGACAGCTCTCTGATATTACTTAAGCACTTCTAGAGGTAATACCTTAGACAGCAATGGTCTAAATGTATTGTGGTAGGATTTTTGTTTTGCAATCTTCCCTTGTTCTTTTATGTGATTGTGAGCTCTTTGATATATTGTTCTGTTTACACATTTTTCATGTTTTAGTGAAGTACCTTTTCTTTGATACTGCCTGGGTGTGTCTCCCAAGTTCTTTTTGCATGTGATGTATAGATGGTTAAGTCTGACAATTGTTCAACAGCTTGATGGTGTTACTGAGCTTGAGTAAAAAGGTAAGAATATACCTAAGGTCTCAAAGAGTTTTAAGGGTTCATTCTTGGAAGCCTGGCTTGGTGCCCCTGGTGAAAGACTGTACTGCAATCCCCGAAGAGAGTACGTATCTGAGCCTGTGCATTGAGTATGCTACCATAAGGTTCACAGTTTGAATCCCCCCAGAACGTGAGACTAAAGGTGATTCAGACCCAAAAGCCGACAGGGGGGTTACCCTGTCTGTTACCTGTTCACACTATTGTGCTCCGAGGCTGGCACTGTGGGAGCAAAGGGCCTGACCTGTGGAGTGCGTTTATGACAGAGCACAACTGAGAAGCTGTGGCAACTGCTTACTGAGACTCCAGCCCACATGGACTGCCTCAGAGCCAAATGTCCAGGAAGTGAAGACTTGGACACTGAGGTTGTAGAGAACTCCTCAATGAACAGGTACTTACTTAACCTTTCAAGGTCGAGAAATGGGTGCAAGCCACCTCTTATCTTGGAACCAAGCAAAGGAAGTAGGAGCCCGTGTTCCGAATCATCGTGGAACAACTTCTACTGCCCTGATCCCGCAGAAGCCCAGTCTCTCAGAGGAAAGAAGGTCTGACAGAGAGGCAGATAGGCAGGCTGGGCTGCTGCCTAGGTCTGGGGAAAATCTCTGTGAAACTGAGGAAGGTACAGGGTGTTTTCAGGCCCTGTGCTGCAACTTTTTTTTTTTTTTTTTTATATTGTGTTTGAAGAGTTGGTTCCTGACAAAGGTTTGAAAGGACTGCCTGTTACGATAATGCCAAAGACAGTGCCCCTTCCCCCGAGGGACATCAGGAGTCTGAGCGGCTTCCAGAGCTCAACCTGAGGGCCGAACGATAAGCACCGCCAAGGAGATGTTAATCACCTGCTGCCAATGGCAGCCGTCCTAGGGGCAGTGACACATGCATCTATAAAGCTTTTTAGCTGATTATTAGGATATATGCCTCTAGCAATGGAGCGCTGATTCCGGGAGGCTCTTGGCTACTGAATTGAGAGTGCTCTACAGGGAGTACTCGTACCGAGGAACATGTGAACTTAAGACGTAGAAGTCTGCTTTGGTCCACAGATGAAGTCGAAAATGTTATGGTGGACCCCCTATCCCTGAGGAAAAACTGGAAAGAAGATCTTCCATCACAGGCTCTGTGGATACAGGAAGCTTGCATTTCAGCCCCTAAAATAAGTCATCCACTGCGTCTTTGACAAAGCAAGACAGGGAAAGACTCCTCCAGATCCACTTCTACCCCAGAAGAACCTCCAAAAGGCAGGTCCAGGCCAGGCTCACGGGAAATGCAGTCACCCAGATCGGCGTCGAGGAGTTTGGCGCCATCTGTGGCATAGACACTGCCCATGGTGCCAGCACCACATACTGACCTTAAACCTGAAGAAAGGGGGTAGACGGAAAGCGGTACCCGTGCTGGCCCCTGCAGAGGGAAGGGGGATGGGCATGCGAGGTCGGCGTCAATGGCGCTGGCACCGGTGAGGGCACCGCGCACATCCTGCCCAACCGACTCAGCCGTGGCCCAGCAGCTCCGAGGCCCAAAGGCCCCGGAACTGGGTCCACTGGCCAAGTCAACTGGGTAGATATCGAACCCCCTGCTCCATAAAAGCAGCCCAGAGGAGAAACTGCCCACCAGAGCCCCATCGAAGGCAGAAATGGGGCTTACGAGTTGAAGATCATGGACGTAATGAAACGGAGCCACAGAAGACCCCACTGAAGTCAGGTCAGGCCTACCACTCTCCAACTGACAATCCCGGTGCAGGCGTACCAGAAGGCAACCTCGAGTGGTATCGTTTCTTCTTCCACCAACAGAAGGAAGAGCTCGAGGTCGAGTGGAACCAGGTTCCTGGCCAAGGTCGTGAATGGGCCTGCTGCCTTTGTGCTTCGGGCGGACTGCCCCCCCCCCCGAGCACCAGACAGACCATGGTCAGATCCCTCCTCTGCAAAGGGCAGTGGACTGGACGCAGCCCCACTACCATCACAGTTACTGTCACCGCTACCATCTAAGGTCGACTCCATGGATGGCAGGCTGAGAAATTCTTCTTCTTCAGCATCATCTTTTTTTTTTTTAAATAAGAAAGGAACACTAGAAATATTAATCGAATACTGAACAGCTATAGCTGCTGTCATATAGACGAAGACTTGACTCCCGACATGTGAGCGACGTCGACATCGAAGTGCACTCGGCAGGAGAAAAGGAACTGAGGTGGTTGGAGAGTCGACACTAAGATAACCTATATGGCATGAGCTAGTCTCACGGTGTCACGCATGCGTGGTTCTAGCTTGGTGCCAACCCTCCTGAAGATTTTTGGCTCCCGTGGGGTTCTAGCACCTCCAGCATAGTCCCATTGGTGTGAATGAGTGGTGGAGACTTTTAGTCCAGGAAGGTCAGGGAGATCTCCAGCTGTGCAACGCCCAGGAGCCTTCCTATCTTGGCACCACGAATGGCAGCAGAAGACCCAGCTGCGCGGATGGCACCGCCCCGCTCACCGGCACCAGCTTCTGTGCCAGGAGCCAAGGCAGCACTGTTGAGGGATCCGCCAGTGCAGGCCCAGCATATAGCTGCAATGCCATCACTGGGGGAGTCCACAACCGCCCCCACAAGGAGGCAGAATGTCACATAAACCCCTCCCACAGGCCTGCCATCTCAGCGAGACAAGGATTAGCCAGGGCCTGCTCTCCCTCGGTATGCATAGTACCGGGAAGGGGCTCAGGGGAAGAGCCTAGGGACCTGATCCTGGAGTCTTGGGTATGACGCCAGCCTCCAAAGGTTAGGAGGTCCCACCCCAACCTCATAGCCCGAAGCTTGTGTGTGCGTAGGTCCATTAAGAAGCAGGCGTCAAATGATCCATACCGTGGTCATGACCCAGGCAGGTGAAGCAACGGTAATGGTGGTCACAAACAGCAATAGGCCTCCCACAGGAGCACAGACACATGGGGGAAGGTCCGTTCCCTCAGATTTATTGGATTGTTTAGGCACCAGACAAGACATGACTGGACAGGTACGCAAAATAAGAAAAACCAGCAAAAACAGCTCTCAGCACCAAACTAGAGGATAACAGAAAATAAAGAAAGGGATTCGGCACCGAATGCGATGTCAAACTGAGGTATGGCATCAAGAAACAGGTGGCAGAAGAACTGTGACACAATTATGCAGATGCTCCCATGGACATGCAGCCTCTACGGCAAGAAAAACAGAACTGAGGAGAAGGGGGAGCCAGCACTGGTTACTGGCCAGTCCATGAGCGCCACGTCATATGTCTGCCTCATGGGCAGCGCCGTCCCCATCAGATCCCCCACTCCAAACTTCTTAATGCTAAACACTCTCACGGGATCCTAGTGCCTCCGGCACATAACCACCAGTGATGAATGATAAAAACTGATTCTTGGAAGATCAGTCAGTTCCTGTCCTCCTTGATCTCTCCTCAGAGTTTGATACTATGGACCATGGGTGGTTGTTGGACCACCTAAGGGCATACTGAGGACTCAATGACATGGTCATCTGTTGGTCTGAGTCCCATCACACAGACAGGGTGCAGAGATAGTGATGGGGAATTTCTCCTCGCTTCCGAAGCCCCTGCTCTGTGGTGTACCCCTGTGGTCAGTTCTCTCTCCCCCACGCTATTCACAGTGCAGATGCTACCCTGGGAAGGATCATTAGATTATACAAGCTATGCAGCTGATACCCAGCTGTATCTGTCTTTTGTACCCAGGACATCTGATGAGGTAGAGGTACTTAATTTGTGTCTGGTCGAGATCAAGGACTGGATGTCCTCTAAGTGGCTGAGACTTAACCCAGACAAGACAAAGGTACTGGTGATTGAGCCAGGTCACAGGAGGGGTGCGAAGGTGGCCAAGAAGTGATGAAGCTTATGCTCAGGCCCTCTAGGCTTGTGGCCTCCAATAAGGTGAAAAATATGGGGGTCATTCTGGACAACAAGCTGATATTTGTGGCTCAGGTGTCAGCAGTAGTCTGGAGTGGCTGTTACCATCTCAGGAGCATCATCTATATTAAACCCTTGTTTTTCCCCGTAAAGACCTGCTGTCACTACTGCTTGTGTTTGTGATGTCCAGGCAATGCTCTTTACCTTGGGCTCAATGGAGGTATCCTATAGTGTCTGCAGCTAGTGCAGAACGCAGTGGCCAGGTTGCTTATGGGCCTTCCCAGGTCTTGTTACATGACCCCAGTCCAGCCTGAACTACATTGGCTGTGGTTGAAGAGGAATATTACCTTCACAGTCAGCTTGCCGATCTATAAGGCCCTATTATGGACCAGGCCCCAACTTCCTGTTGGAACACCCGACTCATCATCCCTCCCGTCCCCTCCGCTCCTCTGAGGTGGGCCTCCTGGCAGTTCCCAGGGCTGGGCATAAATCTTTGAAGGACTGGGCATTTGAGGCTGCCAGTCCAGCCCTGTGGAACTCGCCACCTAGATCTCTGAGGGAGGCCCCCCCAGTGGAGGCCTAATGACCCTGTTATTTTGAGGCTTTTGGTCACATTTAGGAGCCTCTCACTGCAACTATTAATGCTACTTGTTTCCACCATGATTTATTTATTTATGCTTTTTAAAATACAGAAATTGATTATATACATAAATGAGAAGAAGTAAGTAGTTTGTACCACTATGTTCTGTGCTCTGAGCGTCTGGGAAAGGGCATGATATAAAAAATAAACTACTACTTCTCACAAAGGTCAGCACCACACCAGATCCCCACCATCCTCCAATACTGCTCCATGGCATACCCCACCATGGGGCCGCGATAGCCATCATGCACTTTCTAGCTACAGAGATGTATTCTGGGTTGGTGGAGATGACACTGACCGCCAGGCTTTCCTGCTCCTAAGGTAAGTGGGATGGTGGATGCTGTCATGCATATCAGGGGCAGGTATCCCCCTGCTCCTCAAGAAGCCTGCCCACCTCCCCTGGCCTCTACCAGCGACTGCCCTTAGGGAGGCTTGACACTGCGTAGCTTCCCATGACATCAATCTCACCATAAGAGGCGGTCCTGCAGCAAGTGTGCCAGCTCCACCCCCCCACCACCACCACTAGTTCAGAGTGCAATACCCCAACATCGCATCCTAGATCCATTCAGGTCATGATCAGATATTGCTGAGCGAAACTTTACAAGGACTTGTTGGAGACCACCACCTGTGTTGCTCACGGCTGAGGGCCAGTGCTGAGCCACGCTCTAGGAGCAATGTGATAACAGGCATAGTGAATCCCAGGGGAAAACGGGGCCATGGACTCCAAAAAAATACAAAAACAAATTCTAGCTGTTCGTTAGAACACATGCCACTTACCAGCTTCATGAAGAGCTGTTCTACCCTGCAGGTCCACATTTTCAGTTGGACAGTCATACTGCAAAATAAAATGATTAACTTTGACACTGCTATGAAAAAGCCAAGTGCAGATTAATCAAACTAACATGTTTTCAATCAATCAGTCAATCAAAATCTTTATTTTGCCAGGCGGAGCATCATTGAGACAAGGTCATTTACAAGATAGACCTGGGGCAAAACAATTGCCAACACGGTTAAGACATAACAGGTTGAGTGAACGTACATCACAATTACATAGTAATAATAATAACATAATAACATAACTATCACATGTGACAAGATACTTGCACCAGAACATAATAGGTTCAACAGGGGGTAGTGCCAGTTAAATACAACGTAGGTGAGAATGAAACTTTAAAGATAAATGACGTCTATGGACTGCAGCTCTAAAATGATGATAAATCATTTAGTGTCATTCTAGGTGAGTCATCACTACTTATCACTTTAGGCTGGTTACGAAGGAGCTCTTATTCAAAGGGAGAGCAGCTTGAAAAAAATGCCCAAGGACATCACACTGACCTCTGCTGCACTCAAAACAGAGCAGTGAAATCAAACAGAAAGTTAAATCTTCATTAAAATAACTAACTTGAAAGCACTACAATTTAAAATACATTGTATACATAGGACATACAGTGGCACCACCCGGAACATATTTATCATCACTTGTATAGGGGAAGGACTTTCACAACTAACTCGTGGCTCGCCACTCATGAGTTATGTATGGTCCTGCCCCCTCACTCATGAAAATATATATAGAATATGCTGAGACAGGCCACTGTGTATCCCATATTTACCTGCTGGTAAATGTGAGCAAACTGCGTTAACAAGCATCATTCTTGACATAGAAACACAGGAAATGCTAGCACTGCTCACCTGCCATCCTCATCCTGGCAGCAGCTGCACTCAGTGTTTCATGACGAAGCTGTAACCGCTGTTAAACCATAAGTGGTACGAGTACACTGTATGGACTTTAGAAACATAGACATTTTTGCAGAAAAGACTACAAGGCCCATCCAGTCTGCCCTAACCATACACACCGTATGCGGCAGCAAGAGGCCCCTATGTGGCTCCCAGTCTCCACCACCCTCTATGGGTGATTTTTCTTTGATAATACCCACATGCCTGTGCTATGTATGCTTTAATCCTGTCACTGTCTCCGCTCCCACCTTCTCCATCAGTCCACCACCCCTTCTGTGGAAAAATGTTTCATTCATTTTTGTTTAGGAATGAGTACCATTCAGCAGAGGTCATCTGTAATGGTGTTCCACTTTAAATGTTCAGGAAAGGCTCCTGGATACCCAATGCACTAACCGGGCATACTAAACCCTGAATTAGAAGGGAATCTTTTATAGGCAATCCCATATACCGAACAAAAAACCAAAAGGCAGAGCGAACACTCTACTCCAATATTTTCCAAAAGCTTCTTGAAAATACTGCAGCAGGGCATTTGTTTCTGTTTTTTTCCGTCCCACTTTAAATGCATATAAAATGCAAAAAGTTGCAATATAGATCTACGATATAGTATTACAGATAGTTACTACAAACATTAAGCAGTAAAACCAACACAATTACAAAACATTTTCGATTCTAAGCAACATTTATCAAAAGTTGGGATAGGATTTATAAACCAAAATTTCACTGGGGGGGGCAGCAAATTCTATAAAGTTGGAATGAAATAATTACAAAAGTGGACAAACACCAGGGCTTTAAATTTAGGGACGGCCATTTCCAATAAATTCAAATTTCTCAGAGAGGATGCATACACACAACACACAGAGAGGCTGTGCTAGCACACGCACACACAACACACACAATGGGGCTGTACCAGCACGCATGCACATAATGCGCAGAGGAGCTACACCACAACGCATACACACAACATACAGAGGAGCTCTACTAGCACGCATACATACAACACACAGAGAAGCTGTACCAGCACTCATACCCACTACACACAAGAGAAGCTGTACCAGCACTCATACACACTACACACAGAGAAGCTGTACCAGCATGCATACACACTACACACAGAGAAGCTGTACCAGCATGCATACACACTACACACAGAGAAGCTGTACCGGCACGAATACACACAACACACAATGGGGCTGCACCAGCACACATACACATAATGTATAGGGGAGCTGTAGCAGCACGCAAACACACAATGCACAGAGAGGCTATACCAGTACATATACACACACACACACACACACACACACACAACACACACAGAGGGTCTGTAACAACATGCATATACACAATGCACAGAGAAGCTGTACCAACACACATACATTCAACGCACAGAGAATCTCTACTAGCACGCATACACACTACACACAGAGAAGCTGTACCAGCATGCATACACGCTACACACAGAGAAGCTGTACCAGCATGCATACACACAACAAACAGAGAAGCTGTACCAGCACGCATACATACTACAAACAGAGAGGCTGTACCAGCACGCATACACACTACACACAGAGGAGCTGCACTAGCACACATACACACAATGCACAGAGAAGCTGTACCAACACACATACATACAACACACAGAGAAGCTGTACCAACAAACATACAACGCACAGAGAAGCTGTATGAGCACGTATACGCACAACACACAGAGAAGCTGTACCAGCACACATACACACTACACACAGAGAAGCTGTACCAGTACGCATACAGACAACACACAGAAAAGCTGTACCGGCATGCATACACACAACACACAGAGAAGCTGTACCAGCACACATACACACTACACACAGAGGGTCTGTAACAGCACGTATACACACAATGCACAAAGAAACTGCACCAGCACGCATACACACAACACACAATGGGGCAGTACCAGCACACATACACACAACATAGAGAGGAGCTGTAACAGCATGCATACACAGAGGAGCTGCACCAGCACACATACACACAATGCACAGAGAGGCTATACCAGCACGTATACACCCAACACATAGAGGATCTGCAACAGCACGCATATACACAATGCAGAGAAGCTGTACCAACAGACATACATACAGCGCACAGAGAAGCTGCACTAGCATGCATACGCACAACACAGAGAAGCTGTTCCAGCACGCATACACACTACACACAGAGAAGCTGTACCAGCATGCATACACACTACACACAGAGAAGCTGTACCAGCATGCATACACACAACAAACAAAGAAGCTGTACCAGCACACATACACACTACAAACAGAGAGGCTGTACCAGCACGCATACACACTACACACAGAGGAGCTGCACTAGCACACATACACACAATGCACAGAGAAGCTGTACCAACACACATACATACAACACACAGAGAAGCTGTACCAACAAACATACAACGCACAGAGAAGCTGTACGAGCACACATACACACTACACACAGAGATGCTGTACCAGTATACATACACACAGTACACAGAGAAGCTGTACCAGCATGCATACACACTACACACAGAGGGGCTAGCACTTGAGCAGACTCGATAGACCCTATGGCCTGTATCTGCTGGCATTTTCGTATGTTTGTATGTATAACAGCACGTGTACACATAACACACAGAGGAGCTGTACCAGCATGCCTGCACACAATGCACAGAGAAGCCATGCCAGCACATATACACAAAACACACAGAGGGGCTATAACAGCATGCATACAAAGAACACACAGAGGAATTGTACCAGTACGCATACACACAATGCACAGAGGGGCTGTACCAGTACATATACACACACAACACATAAAGGGGCTGTACCAACACGCATACACACAACGCACAGAGGGGCTGTACCAGCACATATATACACAACACACAGAGGGGCTGTACCAACACACATACACACAATGCACAGAGGGGCTGTACCAGCATACGTATACATATACATATATATATATATACACACACACACACAGTATATATACACACACACACAAACACACAGAGGGGCTGTACCAACACACATTCACACAATGCACAGAGGGGCTGTACCAGCACATATATACACACAACACACAGTGCATAGAGGGGCTGTACCAGAGCGCATACACACAATGCACAGAGGGGTTATACCAGCATACGATATACATATACATACATATATATATATATATATATATATATATATATATATATATATATATACACACACACACACACACACACACACACAAACACACAGAGGGGCTGTACCAACACACATTCACACAATGCACAGAGGGGCTGTACCAGCACATATATACACACACACACAACACACAGTGCATAGAGGGGCTGTACCAGAACGCATACACACAATGCACAGAGGGGCTACACCAGTATGTATATACACATAACACAGAGAGAGGTTGTACCACCACACATACACACAACACATACTGTGTGATCCTGAGCAAGTCACTTAACTTCCTTGTGCTCCCAGGTCGTATGTGGAAACAAGCTTCGGATTAGTGTGCTACTCATGGTTAAACAATGTTCCCTTTCCCCTCTTACACAGAGTGCCATACCAGCATGCATACATACAATGCACAGAGGGGGCTGAACCAGCTCGTATATGCACAATGAACAGAGGGGCTGTACCAGCACATATACACACAACACACAGAGCAGATGCACCAGCATGCACACACAATGCACAAAGGGGCCATACTGGCACGTATACACAAAACACAAAGAGCAGCTGTACCAGCACACATACACACAATGCACAGAGAGGCTGTACTAGCATATATACACACACAACACACACAGGGCAATACCAGCACGTATACACACAACACATAAAGAAGCTGTGCCAGCACGCATACACACAACGGGGCTATACCAGTACGTATACACACAATGCACAGAGAGGCTACACTGGCACATGTACACGCAATACACAGAAGGGCTGTATCAGCATGCATACCCACAGCACTCAGAGGGGCTGTACCAGCAGGCATGTCATCCCATGAAACACTACCTGCTAAACCCTACTGCTCAACCAGCTCCCTACCTAGTGGGCTTTCTCATTTCAGGTGTACATTGTTTTTCCTCAATCACAACAAAAAATTCAGTAATAATTTAATTATAATTAATCTTAAATTAGCTAGCACGTTCGTGGATTCTTTAACTTGAGCAAACTGCAATACGTGTACTGGCCAATATGATCATAATGCTTGTAAGTGACATTTGCCTTTCATAAATAGTCACAAAACTGAAACACGACACATGCAGAATTGCAAATAATGGGTTGAATCAGTATGCATATGATGGTCTGTCTGAATTCTGACATAAATAGTACATCCTGCTCTTTATACATATTCAAGAGATTCAGAGAATAACACATGTGCTTTATATTGTGCGTGCAATGAACCAAACTGGTATTGGAGTTATAATACAGAAACGCAGCATTCTGGACATTTAGAGCTATAACCAAGCAACTACCGCAATACATCTCGGACTGCTTCACTCAAACTTCTGTAAGCAGATATGCCCTAAGAAGCTATTCCTTCATCTTGCTCAAAGTACCCAAAGTCAATACCTTCTTTGGAAGAACAGCCATCAGCTTCATGCTGCCCTCACTATGGAACAATTTGCAGAAAGTCCTGAAACTGAGTATACCCTTATCCATTACTTCCTTCAAAGCCCTTTACTCAAAACTCGTCAAGGAGCATTGCAAATGTTTTCATTAGCACAAAAGTGAATCATGCTCTCTCAGCTTTCTCCATCGCTTCTCCTTTCTACCAGCTCCCACATGGCCTGCAATAGCACATACCTCTCCCATGGCCATTCACACTAGTATATCCTTTCCCCCCATCTTTTCACCCCTTCGCTGTTTTACTGTTCCCCCCACCCCCTTCCGTATCTCCTCTGCTAAAACAGAAGTTCATCACCCATCTCTGATCCAGATCCTGCGCCCGTTCTAAGCCATCTTCTCAACTGTGTATGCAAATGTTTAACAACACCTCCTCCGTGCCATATCTCAATATTCTATGACCTTAGAGTTATGTAAAATTTTGTAAATATGAACAATTTGGTATCGAATTATCTGAATTTACCTGATAATCCAACTATGTATATTGTATAAATCAACACTATGTATACTGTGTCTTGTCCCTTGTATTGTACTATGTTTATGTAATTGTCACTGATCCAATCAGGTCAATCTTGCAAATGGGCATTGCTCAATGATGTCCGCCTGGATAAATAAAGATTCTGACTGACTGAAATGAATAATCAGATCTGATCATTCATCAGAGGAGGATGAACTGTGAAAGGAGGAAGGGGTTTCTTGACCGGAGAAGAGAAACTATTTAAATAACTAGAGGGACTGAATTGCTTTTCCTCCGGAGACTTTGCATGAGTAAACACACAGGAAAACAAGTGAGGCTGCATAAATGCAAATACTCTAAGTTTGGCGCTAAATATTTGAACTTGTTCCTAAAAGTCGAAGTATATTGGGGGGTATTGCGACCAAATATAAACGGTCATATTTCAGTCTTTATTTTACATAAAAGTTTTGGCAAATGTGTTAATCAACTTAGAAGAGGGGCCACGAAGGAGCAGTGTTAATTATCCGGAATTTAGCACCGTAAGTGTGCTTCCTTTAAAGTTAAAGCATGGATGTTATTCTTTCCTCTCTTCTGAGGAGAAAAAGATATAAACTTAAACCTTTAGAATTATTGTGTTTGTTGTTTCCATGCCGCTCATGGGCTTTACAAAACAGCCTATGTAGGAATAATGGACTTATACGGACTCTTTTGTCTTTAGAATTCCCCTCAGACGTTATCTTTTGCAGTAGACTAAATCTCTATGCTTTGTAACGTGAGGAGTGGCGCCCTCAAGGTGTTTATAACTTTAACATGTGATATGTCTCTGCTGAAAATGTACAGCTTGCTGTTTATAACAAAAAAATAAATATTAAGGTATAAAAAAAAAAAAGAAATGAATAATCGGAATATTAAAAATGTAAGAAGAGCAGGACTAACCTAAATTTTATTGATTCCACTTCTAACTGATCAGGATGAAAAAAATTACTCACCTTAGTAATCTTGCTTCTTCTAAGGGAATCTTACTATATTCTGACTTGTGCAGTATGGTCTCACCATAGGACTGCCCTGGAGCCGAAATGGTTAACAGAACATCTGCAAATGATGGAATACTAGGCTCGAGCTCAATTTTCAAATCACTGTCCTGGTAAACAGCTTCTAAACCATCAGATTCTTAATGAAGCATGCACTAAGCAGTTCCCTACTACTATTAAGCTAATAATAATAACGGCAACCCTCCCAGACAAGAATAAATGAAAAAATAAGGGAATTACCCTTTCTTTAGGGGAAAAACTTCCAAAGTGGCATCACTAAGACTCAAGTCACAGATGCCCAAAAACAAGAACTTCAGATACCCCCAGGTATGCAACAACTGTAACACAGCTGTAGTGCAGTGACCATAGGTTTTTGCAGGGGAGGAAGGGAGGGAGCTCAGAATACAGTAAGATTCCCTTAGAAGAAACAAGATTACTAAGGCAAGTAATTTTGTCTTCAAACCCCAGGAAACCTTACTGTATTCTGACTTATGCAGATTACCAAGCAGTGCCTTTGGCGGTGGGCCTCTAACCTATTTAGGAAACAGGCTCTGCAGGACTGCTGTGCCAAACCTGGCATCACCTCTGGCCTGAACATCCAAACAATAATGTTTGGTGAATATGTGGACTGTTTTCCAGGTTGCAGCTTTGCAAATGTCCACTAGAGGGATATTTCTAGCAGCTGCTAGAGAAGCTGCAGTACCCCTGGTTGAATGGTCCCAGAGTCCCACAGGTGGTTGTTTACCCACCTTGCCATAGCAAAACTGAATACAGGCTACTATCCATCGAGCAACTGATCGTTTTGTAGCAGGCTTTCCTTGCCTGGAAGGTGGACAGCTGAGAGAGAAACATTCAGGGAGTATGCAAAGGCCCAGATTTGCATTGCCTCTGTGCATAGGGGAGTTGACCTTATTCCCCCTTGCTTGTTTGCGTAGTACATGGTGGTTGTGTTGCCTGTTCTAACCTGGACCACCTTTCCTTTGACCTGACTGGCGAAAGACTGAAGAGCCAGCAGAACTGCTCTGAGTTCCAAAATATTTATGTGGAGAAGAGATTCTTGCCTTTTCCATGCGTCATGAGCAGTGTGGCCCCCAGATGTGCTCCCCACCCTAGGAGGGATGCATCTGTCATGAGTACCAGAGAGGGGATCTGCTGCAGGAAACACACTCCTTGTCTGAGATTGCTCTTTTCCTGCCAGCACTGCAGGGCTTGGAGAAAAGTGACTGTGACTGGAACCAACTTTGAAAGAGAGTCCTTTCTTTGGGACCAGTGTTCCCTTAAGTGAAACTGAATGTCCCTCATTTGGAACCTGGCCCCTGACACAGTTGCTGTGGAGGCTGCCATGTGACCTGACAACTGCAGGAAGTGCCTTGTTGGCCTGGAGATATGAAGTTTGAAGGAATCTGCTACCTGGGTAAGGTTGTCCATCCTGCCCTGCACTTCCATTTATGCATATCATTATGCAACAATGGATAGCGTGAGAGGAGCGCAGGGCCCGCGCTCCCAAAACCACATACCAGTTACATTACACTTTCTCAAAAAGAAGGGAAATTCATTGCAAAAAACTACGTTAATGCATCAGTTAGGGCTTTTATTAAAGCGTCAAAAGCTGGGAAATTCAGCGTTAGGGTTACCAACCTACCACCCCACCCTCCACCCTCCACATCAACAAGTGTGGGGTGTGCCTTGGGGCCGTTGGGCCTAACTCTCACCCCATGCTCCTGTACTGTACCATCTCATCTTGTTTACACATGGAATGGGGTGCAAGTTAGGGCCGACCACCCCAAGGCACACCCCAATACCTGTTGGTGTGTGTCAGGTGGGGGTGAGGTGGTAGGGTTGGTAACCTTAACATTGAATTTCCCAGCTTGTGATGCTTTAATAAAAACCCTAACTGATGCATTAATGTAGTCTTGTGCAATGAATATACATACATATTGCAAAAAACTTTGTTAATGCATCAGTTAGGGCTGAAGTGACAAAAGTATGGAAATGAGGCGCTAGGGTTGGGCCACTAACACCCCCATCTTCCACACACCAACAGGCATTGGGGTGTGCCATGGGATCATTAGGCTCAACTCTCACCCCATTCCATGTGTAAACAAGCTGACATGGTACAGTATAGGAGAATGGGGTGAGAGTTAGGCCTAATGACCCATGGCAGACCCAATGCCTACTGGTGTATGGAGGATGGATGGTGAGGTGGCAAGATTAGGGGCTCAACCCTAACGCCTTATTTCCATACTTTTGTCACTTCACTCCTAACTGATGCATTAACTAAGTTTTTTGCAATTTATTTCCTCACTTTTTGAGATAGTATGATAGTACCTTTTATTTTACTGTGGGAGCGCAGGGTCCTTTGGACCCTGCGTCCCCGTCCCTCCATTGAGTTAGTACAACAGTATCCATATGTCACAGTGGAAGCGCAAGGTCCAAAGCCCTCCAGAGATGCACATATGTATGTAGCTGTGGAAACACAGTGGTCTCTGGCCCCTGTGCTTCCACACATTAAGTTACGAGCTGGTGTAGTGAAACTGCAGCAAATAGTCACAACTGTGTCATCTTAAATAATTTTCACCCCAAATGTTCAACATAGCCTTCTTGTCACCTCACCACATGTACCCAGTACAGAAAACTTTCAAATCCCTATCAAAATGCAATTCTGCGCAACTGTAACGTCATTTTGCGCCACAGGTGTGGAAAAACATATTTGGCAATATTTAAAAAATTATAGTTATACTATTTATGAGGTGGTGTGAAGAAATGGTAATGCTGAAAATCCGGAGTGAAAACATGAAAAATTTGTTAAGTTATGAGTGTGTGTGGAAACTGCGCAATGCACGCTCATATTGCGGTCATTTGTTAAAATCTTTTTAACGGATTTTCAACACAGGCTTTTTGGGACCTCCCCTCATGAACAGTGGCATTGTCATTTTTTAATCCATCCCGAAAGTTGATTTCGCACAGTGATCGCGCCATTCTGCGCCACAGGTGCGAAAACATGTTTCAGGCAGGATGCGAAAAATGACAGCTGTACTGATCATAAGAAGATGTGAAAAAATGGCAATGCTGAAAATCTGGAGTGAAAATATTGAAAACTGAAGAAGTTATGAGTGTGCTTAGAAACTGCTCAACGCACGCTTGTAAGGCAGTAATTTGTTGGAATTTTTTCACCAACTTTGCAAAATGGGCTTTTTGGGACCCCACCTCATGAACAGTGGCACTGTTGTTTTGTTAATCAGTCCCAAAAGGAGATTCCACACAGTGAAAGCAAAATCACCTTTCGGGACCAAGTAACAAAATGACATTGCCATGTTCATGAGGTGGAGGCCCAAAAATCCCATGTTGAAAATTTGGGATCAAAATTCCTAAATATGGTTAAGATATCAACCTAAGTTGAACCCCCCCATTGACTGCCATTATGCAGCGCTTACCTTTGATTCTTCAGTTTGTGGTTCAGCTTTGAAGAGTGCAGATGTGTCCCGGTCCAGAGAAGACTGCTACTCCCGACCTTCGGAGGTAAGTATGGGGTAAGGGTGGGGGTGGGGAGAAGGGTGCTCAGTGGGAGAGGGGATGGGGAAGAGGGACTGGGGAGACGACGAGAGACCGTTTTCTTTTTTGCAGGTTTAAAAAAGATGGGGGACAGTTTTCTTTATTTAAAGCTATTTATTTACATATTACATATTTGGGCACACTGGGGTGGGCTCCCAGTGTGCCATATTAGTGTGTGTGGGGGGAGATACATGCCGACACGGGATTGTGCACCCCCTGTTGCCAATTAAAGGCTACCGGCTTTGGGGGTAGGAGGCATTATCCAACACTGGGAGTGGGCATCCCGGTGTCGGAAGCATTTAAATTTAAGTAAAAAAAATATATATATAGATATATACAGTATTTAGCACACTGGGGTGGGCTCCCAAAGTGCCATATTAGTGTGTGAGGGGTGGGGAGATGCATGCTGACACGGGGATTGGGTACCCCAATGGGGCAGTTTTTTTGATTGTCGAAATCCACTACTGTGGATCCCCGTTCATGAAGTCGAATGAGGACCAGAAGGCCCTATCTGACCATCTGGTCTTCATCTCACGAATGAGGATTTTGACACCTCACGAACGGGGATCGGCTGATGAATGGGAATGTTGACAGCTGGCGAAAGAGGATTTAAAAAACCAATACCCTTTTGCGAGTTGTCAAAATCCCATTTCACGAGCCGATCCCCTTTCGTGAGATGACAAAATCCCTGTTCACCAGCCAATCCTTGTTTGCGAGATAGGGCCATCTGGTCCAGAAATCACAATCAAGGATTCTGACCGCTTGCAAACAAGGATTCTGTCACAGCTGGCGAACAAGGATTGGAAGCAAGTGACGACCAAGTATTTTAAAAATTAAAAAACAGCCGTTTTTCCACAAAACCGAAGTAAACCAAAGCCATGGTTTTATACCCTGTAAATTTCAGACCAAAATTCCAAATGGTGTGGCCGCAGTGCGATGGGCAAAAACCAGCAAAAATGGATAAAAAAAAAAAAAAGCGAAAAACACTTTTTTTGCACTTCGCTGCATGAAAAATGCAAATTTGACTGAAACGTAACTTGGCATATCAAGAGATCTACCATCCAAAACTGGGCACTCCGAATTTCGTGTAAATCTATTGAACAGTTGCAAAGTTATTAACGTGCAAAATTTGGGGTTTAACATTAAAGTGCTTATTCAACCCTAACTATAGGAGCGCGAATGCGCCCCAATAATCCACACACATAGATAGGACCAGCATAACATTCTGTGGTGATTTGCATATGCAGCCCATGATGCTTTGCATTGTGGGGGCATGTGTGATGCTGTATTTTCTTGAAACTTGGCTTCCCAGCCAAATGCCCCTTGAGGTAACCCTTGCCTCAGTGTTTGCGCACAGAGGTTCTTTGTCTTTTAGATATACATGTATACGTGTATGTGTATATATATATATATATATAAAATCACACATGCCCCCACAATGCAAAGCATCATGGGCTGCATATGCAAATCACCACAGAATGTTATCTGGTCCAACTTTAAGCAGAATTGCATGGTGCGAAGGCCCTCTCACACAGTTTGCAAAGGGTGCTAACAGAGACATGAACCGTGTTTCGTCCTACAGGACTCTGGTGGGGCCAGGCGCATCTACTAAACTAATGAAACTCTTCGGCCTCATCTAGTCTAAAGTGGACCAACATAACATTCTGTGGTGATTTGCATATGCAGCCCATGATGCTTTGCATTGTGGGGGCATGTGTGATTTTGTATTTTCTTGAAACTTGGCTTCCCAGCCAAATGCCCTTTGGGGTAACCCTTGCCTCAGTGTTTGAGCACAGGGGTTCTTTGTCTTTTATATATATATATATATATATATGCACAACCCTAAGTGATGCATTAACAGACTTTCTTGCGATGAATTTCCCTTCTTTTTGAGAAAGTTAAACGTTACTCATATGCTATCCACAGGTGGGAACGCGGGCCATGTGCTCCCACCCACCCATCAGTGTAGAGGCATAGCGCAGGAGGGCCCTGTGCTCCATGTTTTGCATAATGGTTTACATATTTGGGAGCGGGGCCCTCTGAGCCCTGCGCTCCCACCCAACCATAAGTGTGGACACATAGCACAGCAGGGTCTTGTGCTCCCAGTACTGCAAGATGGTACCATGGGTGGGCACGAGAGCCCTCTGGGCCCTGTTCTCCCATCTACCTATAATTACAGAGACACAGCACTGGAGGACCCTGAGCTTTTAGTTTTGCATAATCGTATCCATAGGTGGGAGTGCGTGCCCTCCAGGCCCAATGCTCCCACCCATCAGTGTAGAGGCATACTGTAAGAGGGCCCCATGCTCCCAGTTTAGTATAAATTGTATACCAAAGGTGGGAGCGTGGGCCCTGCACTCCCACCTATCCACAAGTACAGACACATAGCACAGGGCTAGAGGCATTCCAAATAATGCTTATTTGGCAATATCTCAGTAACCATAGAAACTGCAGAAAAAAATCCTTTGCAGTTGTATTCATGACCTAGCCACCTCCACGCTAAGCTGCACTTACGGAAAATCCATATCTTGAACCGTTTTCGAGATATAGGCTCTGAAAGGCACCACGACCGCCACAATGTTATCCTATGAGAAAATTTGAAAGTTCAGACTGCTGTAACTCTGGAACTGGTGTAAATTTTTTCACCAAACCAGCATAAGCCACATCTGTGGGGCAACTGCTTTGTACCCTGCAAATCTGAGGCTGAACGTCCTAACCGTTTCTTTGCAGCGAAGTGGTAAATTAACAGAAAACTTTAAAATCCCTTTTTGTGAGCTGTCAAAATCCCTTTCATGAGCCATATCCCTTTTCGTGAGATGTAAAAATTTCCTTTCTTGTTGAGCGTGTAATATTACCCATCTCCATATTGTATGTGGGAGCACAGGCCCTCTGGGCCCTGTGCTCCCATCTACCCACAAGCAGAGAGACATATCACAGGAGGGCTCTGTGCTACCAGTTTTGCAAAATGGTATCCGCAGGTGGGAACGCAGGCCCTGTAAGTTTAATAACTTTTGAACAGATTAATATTTTTTCACCAAACCTTCAAAAGGCATACTGTGAGGCAAAGGCTTTCTACCCTGAAAATTTCAGACCACAACCTAAAGCTACTTCAGAGATCCAGATGGACAAAGAAATGTCAAAAAACACAGGTTTTTCTGTTTTTCAACACTCTGTATCTCAGAAACCACATTACGGATTCCCAAGAAATTTTGCAGGTCAAGAGACCTACCCCTAGACATTATGCATGCCATATGTCATGCAAATCCATTAAACGGTTCCAAAGTTATTAACATTCACAAATTTGGGTTTAACACAGAAGTTACCTTTTACCCTAACTATACTGGCACTACCGTGCCAGTAATACATAATAAAAAAATGGTGATTTACACATTTTGGGACACTATAGCTCCATGCCCTCATATGCAACTGAAACAAAACTTAAAACTTTGTGAGATGTCTGCTTCATGATGGGGCATGGCAAATTTCAAGCATATCACCTGAACTTTTTTCAAAGTTATTGAAGCACAAACTATTAAGCTTAACATAAAAGTGAAGAAAGATGGGCAACGAGAGCCGGCCCACTGACGCAGCGGTTGGATTTCAGCTTACAGCATCCGTGACCTAGGTTCAGAAACGGATTCGGGTCGGAGGGCCAGCCGGGGGAGAATGATTGAGCACCTCACAACTGTTCTCCTTCTCTGGGGGGAGGGCGAGGGACACTGTCAGTGCAGGAGGGACCCTGCCAGAGGCCAAGAGTGCCACAGGAGCCGAGGTCCACAAGGAACTCTGGGCAGGGACAGATGCAGGATGTCACTGCACGTCCCCAGACCCAGCTTACGGGGCGGGAATAATACTCTGCCGCCTTTCTCCATGACGCCTGTCCTTCGGCCTCAGTTAGCCACCCAGCCGGCTCTCCCAACCAGTCACTAGGAGCACGGTACTGTTGCCCAATGGTGCCATGACCCCAACCTCTGGGGGGTAAGCCAGGGGTAGCCGGGAGAGCGCAGGCAGATCTGGGCGGTGGAGACTCAAGGGATGCCGACACCAGGGCCGAGATCGATGACCGAGGCAGGGGCAAAAAGACTAAATTGAAAAAAAAAAAAAAAAGAAGAAAGACTGACAACAAATGGTGATCTACACATTTTGAGACTGCATTTCCCCAGAGGTGCACACCCAATCAAAATGAAACTTGGCATGTCAAGAGACCATTAGTCCTTGAGAGTCCTGCATGCCAAATGTCATAAAAAAATTACAAGAAAATCTGTAAAGTTATTAAAGGGCAAAATGTGAAACAAAGAAAGAATTTGACAAAAACGTGATGTACACATTTTGGGGCTGCATATCTCAAGACATGCACTCCCAATCAAAATGAAAGTTGGCATATCAAGAGACCATTTATCTTTGAGGGCATGTTCCAAGTTTTATGTAAATTGCAAGAACAGCTGTGACGTTATTAATGCACAAAGTGCCACCATAAGATATCCAACAAGAAATTTCTAAATTTTGGAATGTTATAACTGCGGAAAGTACAGTTACATAAGAACTTACCATAACAGTAGATCTTCGAGAAGAGCTCTTGCAGCAGGTACTAACCATTAGGACTATGCTACCAGGAAAACTACTAGCTAGCAGTACAAGATGGGGGACTGCACCGATGTCGGCTCCGCCCCCGGCGTCACCCCAGTTCGTTCGCCGGAGACCCAGCCAGCAAGAAAGGACAAATCGAGGAGACTTTGTCATCCCAATAGGGACAGACAGGAAGAAGCACTGAGGGAAGGAAAGGAGGAGGGAGGGAAAGCATACCTATTGCAAGAGCTCTTCTCGAAGATCTACTGTTATGGTAAGTTTGTATGTAAATGTACTATCTCATTTTGAGATAGAGCTCTTACAGCAAGTAATAATTGTTAGGACTAAGTCCCAAACAGTACAGAGATAACACCAGGTCAGAAGAGCAGTGGATATATAGGTACCTCTGTGCTCCTACGATAGTAACCCTTGGAGGACTGCCAGGTCAAAACCTGCCCTCCTTATGGAAGTAATGTCCAGATTACAGTGCCTGACAAAGGTGTGTACCGAACTCCAGGTGGCTGTGGCACAGAGGTCTGCTACTGTCACATTTCTGAGAGATGCGAAAGAAGTCGCCATCCTTCTAGTTGAATGACCCCTTATTGGGCGCGGCAAAGGGTTTGCCACACTTTTCGTGGCAGCATACGATGCAACTGACTAGCCACTTGGACACTGTTTTGTAAGCAGTGCCCCTAGCATTCGTTGGGCAAATGAAATGAACAATCGCTACAACTTCCTTATAGACCAGGTATGGTCAACATAATACTTGAGGACTCAGTGAACATCCAGAGTATGTAACAATGCCTCCCCTTTGTTGGAATATTCAGGGTAGTAAACAGGCAGGTGAATATCTTGGTTGAGGGTAAAATATGACACCACCTTCGGGAGAAACTTAGGATTGGCGCAAAGGGACACGCTGTCCCTGTGAAAAACCAAATGTGGCTCTTGCACATGAGAGTCTGGAGCTCAGAAATCCTCTGGGCTGAAGTAATAGCAACTAAAAATAACACTTTCCAAGACAGGAAGTGAAGTTCGCAACTCGTGGCTGGCTCAAAGGGGGGGGGGGGGTAATGTTACTTTTTCCTGCATAAACAAAAGATCCCTTGGGTAACTGGGTCCCAAATGGGAGGTTTGATGTATAGGATACCTTGCAGGAAGGTACATGACAGATCCTGCTGCGCCAAGGTCCTACCATCCACCAGTACATGATAGGCCGAGACAGCCGAGAGATATGCCTTTATGGACGAGTAGCCAAGACCTAAATCAGACGGGGGGTAAGAGATACTCCAGGATCCAGTTCACCTCATAGGAGAACGGGTCTATGTTATGGGCAGTGGCCCGAAGACTGAACCGTTTTCACTTCATGGTGTATGTAGCCCTAGTAGATGTTTTTTTTGTAGCCACTAACACCTCAGCTACCCTCTCGGACACCCTGTACCTGCTTCTGGCTAAGTCTACAGGAGCCAGGCACGGAGATGCAGAGACTTGAGGCTGAGGCGAATTAGAGAGCCCTGCTTTTGAGATAACAACCGAGAGGACAGAGGAAGTGGAACTGGGGGTTCTACTACCAGTTGCTATAGAAGGGGGAACCAAATCTGTTTTGGTCAAAACGGCACTACCAGAATTATAGTTGCTGGTTCTGGCTGCAGTTTGAGAAGGACTTGCTGCAAGGGTGGGGGGAGGGGAAGAGCAGGATGGCATACATAAAGCTCCTGGTCCAAGAGAAGGACAACACATCTCACCAAAAAAACACCAGGCCCTGGCTCTAGCAAGCAGAAACTGGGCAGTTTGGCATTGAGAGGGGATGCGAAGAGTTCTAACTCTGGAGTCCCCATCTTTCGAATAGGTTGTCTACTACCTCTTGAAATAGTTCCCATTCGTGAGCTTGGGATTGCGAGTGACTGAGGCTGTCTGCTAAGGTGTTTTGAAGACCTGGGACATGTACAATGAACAGTTCCAGGCTGTGATCTACTCCCCAGTACCACACCCTTATGGGTTCCCTGCATAGGGGATATGAATGCATTCCCTCTGCTTGTTGAGATAGAAAACCATGGGCATATTGTCTGTCTGGACTAGATCTGGGCCTGGAGGTTGGTCATCCTGGAATGCCTGTAAGGCATACAGCACAGTCATCTCCAGAACGTTTATATGCAAAGACTGTTCTGTCTGACTCCAAGACCCCCAGGTCTGATTACTCCCGAAGTGGGCACCCCATCCCGTGCCTGACAAATCCGTGGTGATAACCTGTCCAGGGGAAGGATTACTGAAGGGGCCCCATCACCAAGCAGGAGGGATTCATCCACCATACCAAGGTTTGGTGTACTGCCTTGGAGAGTCCGACCTTCTGGTCAAGATCGACGCTTCGCTGGTTCCACTGCAGAATTGTCACATGCAGGTGAGCGAGAGACACGGTCATTATGACAGTGGCCATATGACCTAGGAGTTGTAGTACCATTCTAGCTGGAGCCTCTTCTACGAAGACTAATCTCCGAGCCAGCGCCTAAAGGTGATCTGCCCTATCTGAAAGGAGAAAGGTTCTCCCCTGAACCGTATCCAAGATGGCTCCTATGAATTGGAGTCTCTGGGATGGCCAAGGGGCTGACTTTGGGAGATTTAGAGTTATCCCAAGGTCCTGGAACATCTTGAAGGTGCACTCCAGGGTCTGACATAGCTGTTCTCTAGATGGGGGCCGATAGTAGCCAGTCATTGAGGTAGGGGTAGATGTAATGACCCTGCCTCCTGAGAGCTGCTTACAACCGCCAGGCATTTGGTGAATACCCGAGGTTCCATAGACAGGCCGAAAGGAAAGGTCCTGAACTGGCAGTGCTCTCCTTCGAATGCAAGCCAGAGATGCTTCCTGTGGGACGGCAGGATCTTTATGTGCATGTATGCTTCGTGCATGTCCAGGGAGCAGAGCCAATCTCCTTGGCATAGCATAGGAAGCAACCCCTGGAGTGTCACCATCCTGAACCTTTTGTACTCTATAAAGATGTTCAGTTGACTGAGGTCCAGGATTGGATGAAGGTCCCCTGTCTTCATTTATTTATTTTATTTAAGTTTTACCAGGAAAGGCATACTGAGCATACTACTGCTCAATTCCAGATGCGTCCTGGAGGGTGTTGGGGACAGGAGGATACATAATCATATACATAATACAGAAATTACACATAATGTATACAGTATGTACACAGCAAGCAACAACGGAACATCAGAGTTAATAAGGCATCAATATGGTAGAAGGTACAATAGGCAACTATATCGGGGTCAGAGATAAAACACTGGAGTAACCATAGCTGGGGCCAGTTGGAGAGCTAGGCCCTTGTCTGGTGTGAGCTTAGGCTGCATGAGCAGTTGGTGGAGAAGTGCCCTTTGAGGAGGGAGTTGAGTTTCCGAGAGCAGGAAGCTTGCCGAATGTCTACAGGCAGTTCCATAGCTTTGGCATGCAAATTCTAAAGGCCAGTTGGCCAGCAGAGGTTGCCATGTAAGGGACTTGAAGGTGCCAGGAGTCGAAATTCCTGAGTGAGTATGCAGGTGGTGTTTGAGCAGTTAAGGTAGAAGTGAGGTAGGGGGGCAATAACTGGGCCCAGAATTTGGCTGAGAGTCTATTACAGTTGGACTGGCACCTATCGAAGAGCGAAGGGAGGTAAAGGGACTGGTAGAGGTTGCAGTGGTGTGTGGAGGGTGTACAGTTCAGAGCAAAATGAAAGGAGGAGTGGAAAAGAGGATCCAGTCGAGCTAGGATGGACTTGGGGCGGCACGGTAGACTACGTCCCCGTAGTCAAAAATAGGGAGGATCATTATCTGCACAATTGCCTTGCAGGCTGGCAGTGGGATACAGCCATGGTTATGGTAAAAGGTGCCCAGTCTGGGGTGCAGTTTGTTGTGGGTAGCATTAATATGTGCAGAGAAGTCGAGGTGCTGGTCCAGCCAGACCCCAAGATATCTAAAAGAGGTGCAAACTTCTAAGGGAGTCCCATCTAGGGTTTTGAAGGTAGGAATGGCGGGGAGATGGGATAGTCTCTGCCTCGTGCCGAAGGTTAATGAGACAATTTTCTTGGCATTGAGAGTAAGTTAATTTGAGCGGAACCAGAGCTGATCACTGAAGTCTTGCTGGAGTCTGAGTGCCACTTCCGGTGGGAGAGGGGCCTGAAGTATACAGCACTGTTTTGTCAGCATACATGTGAATGGATGTGTGTGGGCAGGCTGATGGCAGGTCGTTCAGGAAGATGCAGAACAGAATTGGGCCAAGGACAGAGCCTTGGGGTACGCCAATGGTGACAGGGAGGGAGACTGAAGTGGATGCATCAATTCTGACTGATTGGGACCTGTCTGCCAGGTATGATTTGAACCAGCTGATGGTCGCACTGGAGAGCCCTGCTTGGGAGATCTTTGACAGGAAAAGGGCATGAGAGACACTGTCGAATGCCTTAGCTAGGTCAACAAAAATGGCAGCTGTGACGTGGCCTTTGTCCATGGCTGTAAGGATGTAATCAGTGAGTCTGAGGAGGGAAGTGACAGTGGAGTGGGATTTCCTAAAACCTGACTGGTAGGGAGTAAAGGAGGAGGAGGAGTCAAGGAAGGAGGAAAGTTGCAAAAGGACTAGATGTTCCTGGATTTTGGCTAAAATAGAGAGGAGGGAGATGGGGCAGAAGTTACCAGGGGAGGATGGGTCACCACCTTTAGGGAGGGGGATGACTGTGGCATGCTTCCAATCAGAGGGGATTGTGGCGCTAGAGAAGGAGAGATTGTAGAGGGATGCTAGGGGGATGGTGATGGCTGGGGCCGAAAGGTACAGCATCTTGACATCCAAACTCAATGGGCATTTACCCTTTGAGGGACTGAGGGCGAGCAGGGCATTGAGTACTTCGAGCAGAGTAACCAGGTAGAAGGAGAAAGCCGAGTAGGGGGTTTGGGTGGGTAAGGATGCGGATGTAGTAGGGTGTGTAGCAGGCGGTGTGTTTGAGTAGCGAGAGGTCGCACTACTAGTGAAAAGGAGTTGAAAACAGTGGCCACTGCATGTGATTTTGATATTGTGGAGCTGCCTACAACTAGGACAGGGGTGAGGGGCTGGGTGGGAGGAAGAAGATTAATTTAATCGACTTCCAAAACTTGGCTGGGTGATTTCGATTGTTTTGAAAAATGATGTGAAACAGTATGCTTTTGCCTGCCGGATAAGCCTGGTGCAGGCATTCCTAAGCGTTCGGTAGTGTAGGTGGTCAGCGTGGTCATTGGAACCAGGAAGAAGTGAGACTAGTAACCTTTGTCCCTCTGGGACTCTGGTGCTACTTGAATCGCTCACTTTGACAGAAGGACCTGTATCTCCACCTGAATGAGACCTGCATGGGATGGAGAGCAGAATATGTGGGATGGTGGTTTGTCCAGGGGTAGTTGAGAAAACTCCAGGGCATAGCCCCTCTCTATAAGTTGCAGCACCCATTGGTCTGTCATTACATTCTCCCAACCTGTGAGGTAGAGGGAGAACCTCCCTCTCACTACCTCCCCTATCGATTCTGCCGGAGGAAGGGGGGTGGGCAAGAAGTCAGGCGGAGGCTGACAGGGTGGGGAAAGGAGCTCTGGACGGCTTAGCTGTTCGCAGTCCCAGAGTTCCTGGTGTCTGAGGGGGTGCTTTTCTCTTGAACCCTCCTTGTTGCTGCTGTCTCTTTGCTTGCTGTCCCTGATGCCTCCGAAAGGGCCAGCATCTAGAGGGATACGTTTCCGACTTGCACATCTTCTGTACTTCTGAGACAGCCTTCCCCCAGTCTTGTAAGCCAGTGATGATCTTCTCAGCCTCTTGGCCAAAGAGCACAGGGATCTGGAATGGCAGATCTAGCATAGTGTCCTGCAGATCCTGCCTGAACCCAGACACTCAAAGCCATGAGTGTCGCCTGAGGCACACTCCTGAGGCTGCAGCTCTGGCTGCTGTATCTGCTCATCGTACGAGCATCTGAGGACATGTTTGCCCACATCTTCCCCAGATTGCAGGACTGCCAAAAGCTCAGACTTGTTGGGAGAATCTGTCTGGGCCTTGGTTATGTCCATAGCCTTCTGCCATAAGCACTTCTGGTACATGATCATATGTGCTAAGAAATTCAGAGACCTGACAGTACAGGTGGAAGAGGTGTACACCTTCCACCCAAACTGGTCAATCTTTTTTGATTCCTTATCCGGTGGTTGGGAGCTTGTATGCTTAGGTTGTTGTGACCTGCCATGAGCCGCTATAAGGACTATGGAGGCCATCTTGAGCTGTTCACGCAGGTGGGGCTCATTTCTGGGGGTCCTGTATAGGCGGTCGGCCTTTCTGGGCACCGCAGAAGTAGCAGAAAATGCTTCAATTCCAGCTTTGTTACATCTTGGAATGGCTCCACCAACCGGGAAATGACTAGCGGTTTGGGGTCAGCAGCTCCCAAAAACTCAGACAAGCGTCTCCTTTCCAAGTCCAGGTCTTCCGTTTCCCACTTTTTGAGGAATTGAATATGCCTCATCTAAGGATGTAAGTTTGTCATGGATGAGATTTTAATAACTCATTGGCTGTTCATGAAATCATTAAAAAACTTCATGGCACTGTCATCATTGCTACATTTTGATGACAGTAGTGAACATCATGGAAGTCCTGAATAAAGTCCAAATGTCATGGAATCCATGATGTGTATGACTGCCATGACAAATTTACATCCCTTCTCATAACCCCAAGGAAGGTGGGATGATCAGGTGGAGACCTGGGTGAATCCTTTCTCGGATCCTGTGAAGGCAGAGGGAAGTCGTCCCTGGAAGAGTCGTAAGGTGAAGAGGAACTGCTGTAATCACCCGATGGTTCGGAGTGATGGTCTGTGGACCGACTCCAACATCGGGAGCGACGTCCACTTGACCTGTTCTGCCTTCGGAAGCGATGGTCGCTAGACCTACTCCACCTGTGGGAGGAAGACCATGAGGACGGGTGACATCTGTGTCTCTGACATCCATTGGAGCCAAGATACGAGCCACCTGGAGTCGACAATCTGGCGTCGGGGGTAGCGACAGAATCCTGTGGGAAGGCATTGGCTGTGGCTGCGGAATGACCGTCGCTGCTCCCGTGGGTTCAGGCTTAGGTAGTAGGTCACTCTTAACGGTGTTCCACCAGCTGGAAAAGAGTGCTCCTACTTCCACTAAGGGGACCACTGAGCCAGATGGCTGGCTGGTCTGACATTGGGTTAGCTGGGCCAGAAGGGTTTGGCGCTGGGCCTGGCATCTAACCGCAGACAGACAAATTACCTGACATCTGGTCCTCTGTCTGAGTGTCAGACGCTTTGGACTTGGCTGACGACTGGGTGTCAAGCCCTGTGGTAACAGGCTTGGTGGGGTCGGACATCAGGTCGGCGGTCATCAAGTCCTCTGGCAGAGACCCATTCCGCTCTAGTGAGGCTGATGACAGCTTGGAGACAGACGTCTGGTCTGACTTCAGAAGGGTGGAGGCATACGATGCTGGAGGGTGTGATTGGTCCGAAGGAATGGCTGACGACAGTTTAGGAGCAGAGGGCACTTCCTTGATGTGCTTGCAACCCTGGCACCTGTCATGGTCATCAGCCTTGGCTGATGCACCTAAGGACGAGGTCTTAACGACAGCAGGGTCCATACAGACACCCGTCGAAGTGGAAGCAGAAGAGGCCATGTCCTCGGGCCTAGACCCTAGCGTTTGTTCGTGGGGTATAATGGTCAAAGACACTAAAGAAATGCAGCTGAAATGCAGGGTCAACAGTGGGAAAAGAACTGGGGTGCTGCAACAGTTCTTCTATTTCTTTGCCTAATCTATCCTTTACAATTTCTAGTCTATAAGGTTGGCCACCTTTGGACGCCCTTCCCTTTCTTGACTATGCTACAGTGTCTTCTTTAATTTTTCTTTTCCTTCACAGGTCCTCGTACAGGGAGGTTATTGTTGTGACCTCCAAGCGTATGTAAAACAGGCTGTGTTTATCGTTGTTGGATTTAGTATGTAATAGCACTACGTCATAATATACATTCTGTTTATGAAACCTGTAAATTTTGAAAATACCATGGCATTAGGTGTTTTTGATAATGGTAAAAAGTACTAGGTGACTATTATAGAAATTATTTGTGCTATTTAAAATGCATGTAAATTGCTGTAAGTTGAACAAGTCTGAAATGTAATGGTGATTTACATATATCCTATGATGCTTTCCATTTTGGAAGTATGTATGATGTTGTATCTCTTTCAAACTTGATTTGTTGCCAATGCCCTTTGGGGTAACCCATGTTTCAGTGCTTCTGCATTGAGGTTCTTTGTCTTTAGCTTGTTTTTATTTTTTTTTATTTTATTTTTTTTTATTTTGTTTATTTGAGCCCCCACCACCCAAGCAAACATGGCATACTCACATAGGGGTGGAGGCTGAATCTCAACTGCTGAGTTAGATCAAAGATCAGTGTCAGCAGGTGCTGGCTAAGTGCGGAGAAAGGCCATACATAGTCTGTTGCTGAAAACTGATGTTCTGAAGAAGGGATATGCCATTGCTTAAGGTTATCTGCTGTATTTTGAATAAACACCACACACAGATTGAGTGTTGAACTTGAAGTTCAGTGTCTGGTTCATCTGTTATCCCACAACCTCTCCACACTCCCTCCCTGGCCAACCCCCAGCAGCCCGCTCACACCGCGAACAGGGGCTGCCGGCGTGGCATGAGGTAAGGCATGGATGCCTCAGCCTTCCATGCCACTGGGCCAGCGTGACCTTTAACCACTTTAAATCAGTTTAGATCAATTGTTTCCTCAGAATTTGTGTGTAATTGTTTTGGGAAATATGCAAGTTTGTTGATGTCAGAGTTATAACCTGTCCTTTGCATTCACTGTATTGTTTTAAATAACAATGTTTAGAGACCTAAGGATGACACTGCAAATGGGCTTAGCAGTTACACCCACTACATAGGTTTGGAAAATCCTGATCCAAGTCCAAATTCTACTGCAACAAGAATTTGTGGACACAAATGGAATGAAATTGTTAACATTCCACCACCTCTAACAGTTTCTCATTTTTCTTTCTTACTTGCCTACTTATCAACTGGTATCTTATCTTACTTGATGTTGTATATTTATTCCTTGCCATACTGTTGATTTTGTGCTGCTTCCATGTTCTGATGTACGATATACTGGTGAGTGTGCCCATTTTGGAATTTGTATTATGTTTTTAAGCATCAATTACTGATTATGATCCAGACCTGTCTATATCCTACTACGTTTGACTTTCTGTAACCTTTCAGGTTGTGTCTGAAAATAGGCTACTACTTTGTCAGGTACACTTACCTGGTAAATAAAAACTAAATAGATAAATCATAGCAGGCATATATTGAAAAATGAACTGGTGAATATTTCTGGTTGGCAGATGAAACCAAACCATTTTAGAATTTCAGATATTTGTTGAACTCTTACAAAACAGAATACCTTTCAAAATCAAACATGTAACTTTGCATTGTAAAAGAACATAATCAGAACTTGGCAATTACTAAGAAATGCTGCACATAAAAAAGTGCAATACTGAGGCATTTATTACCTGTAATAGTTTTTGCAAGCAGAGTGACTGTCCATATTTTGCTGCAAGGTGCAATGCATTTCTCCCTGTGGATAGAATACACAGTGTATGTAAATACAGGCTTGTGCATTAAGCTCTACAAGATAAGTTGGGAAAGCTTACATGAGTAACAATACACACACACATTCCAATGACTAAATTATCACATGTGTAATATATGGCAATGAACTATTAAAACATTCATGCAGCACAGAATTAAAGACAGGAGGATTTGGGGGAGAAAATAATGTGCTCCTTTCAGGAACAGCACTTGCAGTGTCTGACCCCCACCCCGAAAAAGAAAATACATCAATGCTTTAAATAAAGACGTTCTAACAATAACTGTCTGCTACAATTACTTCTACAATGTTTATGTCCCTTTTGGATTGGTTTCCTGCCTTAACACAATCAAGGTGTGCTGGGACATCAGGCATACTACACACCATACTATTTCATACTGGCTGGACTGTCTGCTTGTTTTTTGGGGGAGGAGTGCTGTACGATGCCAGTAATGTTTATTCAATGGGCTTACGCAATTTAGTGAGGAGTTATGCTTCTGCAACTTTGTTGATAGTCTGAAGGTATTTGAATGAATGTGTTGTTGTCACAGGGGAATACTTTGGCCATTCACCCTGTTCCACAGGGAACTACCACCCTATGTGGGTACTGTGAAGGCAAAGGAACCCTCTTGAGGAGGGTTCCACAAATAGAGGTGCCGCAGGAACATAATTTCTTGGCATGAGGTCATAATCCCGCAGTCAAAAACAGCACAGCACACAATGCCACAAGCAAAATGTCGAAATCAAACAAAAGGTCGGTAAAAACACTGCCCGGCACAAAATGCCGAAACAACATAGAAACTAATAGAGCAACATGAGTAGTTTTTTGTTTTGTGGGGGCTCTGCCCACCCACACCCTTGAGAATTAATATAATCTACTCTGAGGGGGTGTGGACCTTGAGGAAAGGGAGAAACTCAGGAGGGGGAAACGTCTTTATAAACCAAACAAAAAAAATGTCCAGTACCAGGAGACAGGGAACCAAACCCTGGTCTCAGGTCTCCTCCACGCCAGGTGCTAGTGCCTTAGCCACTCCACCATGGGAGCAGCTCAACCAGGCACCACACCTACAGCTGCATGATCCATAAAAGCATAGAAACATAGACTTTGACGGCAGATAAGGACCACTTGGCCCACCTAGTCTGCCCATTTCCCTACCTAGAGGATAAGCTGCAGATCCTATTTAACCAACAGCCTATTTCTTCCTACCCCCCACAAAAACCGCCTTATGTCTGTCCCATGCATTCTTGAATTCTCCCACAGTTTTAGACCCCACAACCTCCTCAGGAAGGCTGTTCCATGCATCCACCACCCTCTCTGTGACAAAATACTTCCTCACCTTGCCCCTGAGCCATCCCCCCCTCTATCTTCAAATTGTGTCCCTTTGTTCTTGCACATCTCTTTTTCTGAAAGATGCTACCTTCTTGGACTTTGTTGATTCCACTGAGGTACTTAAAAATTTCTATCATGTCCCCCCTCTCCCTCCTTTCCTCAAGGGTATACATATTAAGCTCCTTTAGTCTCTCCTCGTATGGCTTCTCTTGCAGACCTGCACCATTTTAGTTGCCCACCTCTTAACTGCCTCCATCCTGCCTATGTTCTTGCGGAGATGGAGTCTCCAAAACTGGACACAGTGCTCCAGATGAGGTCTCGCCAACTGTCTGTACAGGGGGATAACTTCCTATTTTCTGCTGGTGATGCCTCTCCCTATACATTCCAGTATCCCCCAGACCTCCCTACCACCTTCTCACATTGCTTGCCAACCTTAAGGTCATCTGATAGGATTACCCCAAGGTTCCTTTCCATTTTTGTTGTTGTTACTACCTCCCCCACGTGTAATCTTCCCCTGGATTTTTGTTTCCCAGGTGCATTATTTTACACTTCTTTGCACTGAATCCAAGCTGCCATACTTCTGACCATTCCTCCAACCTTGCCAAGTCCCTTCTTATCCTTTCCACGCCTCCTTGTGTATCAACCCTGTTGCAGATCTTTGTGTCATCTGCAAAGAGGCATACTTTTCCTTCCAGTCCCTCTGCAATGTCACTTATAAAGACATTAAAAAGGACTGGACCCCAATACTGAACCCTGCGGTGCCCCACTAGTAACCCCTCTTTCTTTAGAATGGACTCCATTTCCAATTACTTTCTGTGTCCTCTTGTACAGCCAATGTTTTACCCAGGCTACCACCCTAGGATCCACTCCCAGGCTGGTTAATTTGACTATTAATCTTTTGTGTGGGACTGTATCAAATGCCTTGCTAAAGTCTAGGTAGGCCATGTCCACAGATCCTCCCCTTCCTCATCTGTGTGTACAGCAACAGGGGTAGCAGTAATTCTTTAACGTTATTATACCCGTCGCTGTAAATGGTTTTGGGATTTCTACAGTGCTGTTTATGCCATGCTATTCTTGCAGCGACTTCTTGACCTGCTACTAATTTCTTTAGGCTAAAGGTACCTTAGGATGGAGCCCCAGGAAGAGAGGCATGGCGCTGGAGGAGGGGGGGATGGTGTGGCAAAGAAACAGTGCTTCTGAGTGAGGCTGGAAGGTGCGGACTTAAATAGCTCAGACAGGGGGCATGGCTGGTTACTCCCACCCTCTGAATTGCAGGCATAGCCTTTGAATTCGATGGACTTGCGCAACTTAGTGAGGAGTTATGCTTGTGCATATTATTTGACAGTCTGAAGGTATTTCAGTAAATGTGTTGTTGATTGTCATGGGGCGAATACATTGGCCGTTCGCACACTCTGTTCCACGGGAAACTACCACCCTGTCAGGGTACTCTGAAGGCAAATGAAACCTCATGTGGAGGGTTCTACCCTTAGAGGAGCAGCAGAACAAAATTCCTTTAGGCTAAATGTACCTTAGGAAAGAGTCCCAAAAAGTATTGAGCAGCAAGTAGTGACCACAGAGCCTGAGTGAGGACAGACAGATGGCAACTAGTGATGACTGGAAACAGAGAGAGACTGAATTGAGCAATGACTGACAGACCTCTGAACTGACAGCAGAAGAGGCATGACTTCTGTAAGAAGAGAGGGAACGGCAATGGAAGGAGGGCCACCATCCAATCCCAACTCACAGCAGAAACCTACCTGAGTAAACATTATACTAATATAAATGTACTATATTATGAACCACCTGTTGCAGAGACTGCCTAACTTTTATGACCTTCAGCACGGCGTACAGGAAAAAAAACCCTATGAAGGAGAAACCTCTGGGGATCCAAGGGCTTGGTCGCCTTTCCTCCAGGCTTAGGATAAATTAGTGACGGCTCAGCTAGTGCCATTTAGAGACCCAATTCAGGGGGAAGATTTTTAGAGGAAGGGCTCTCACTGTATTCCTCTAACGGGAAAGACATGGGGGTGCCACAAGCCAATCTCTAAAGATAATGGAGGTTCCCTGTGAAGGAGGCCAATTCCCCCAAGGCAGGAGGAGAAGAGCAACAACCGCTGAAAAGACTCACCTGGCCTCCACGAGGGGAGACCTAGAGAGGAAGCCGAATCCATGAGGGGTAAGGCATAGGAACTGAGCCCTTGAAGGGCTGGGACTTGAAGTTGCATGCTCTTGGCCCTTGAGGGGCAGACGAAGGAAAGCAGGTAGAGACCAGGTAAACCTTAGGTGGCTGTAGGGGGGACACCTTTTGAAAATGCTGCCAACGCGGTCTGCACAGCTAATGGAGCCCCCTTGGAATTAAGAGGTCCCACCCTCTGGCAGCTGAAGTCTTAAATGCTACATCAAGAGGTGCCGCAGAGTAGAACTGCATGGCTAAAGCTTCCCCAGGAGCCTAGGACATTCTCACCTGAAGGGCAGAAAAAGAAGGACCCTGCCCGAGTCGAGGGACCCACCCTCAAGATGTGGACTTCAAGGGGGCAGAGTGAGACCATCGGCTTAAAGGGCAGGAGCCCTGGAAGCCATGCTATGGTTGTGGCTGGCATGTATCTGAATGCAGGAGTAGTGGAAGTTCGATGGTGAAGCCTGACAGCCATGCACACAGAAAAGAAACTAAACACAGGCAGGGATGAATGGCTGATTGAGACACCAAATGACAACTATGAGACTGAATGATAAGAGCTTGGACTGAATGATGAATGCATGCCAACCAGTACCATAAGGGAGGTTAGTATTAGTTGCTGATGCATTGCAAGTCACGTAGGCTGAGGGAGTAGAAACAACAAATGAAACTGCTAGGGAAAGCAGAAGTGTATGTGAACAGAAAACTAGGGAGCAGAAGCTGCTGAAGTGAACAACAGAACCCAGAAGAGAGTGGCTGTCTGACTAAAAATCAGGTGTAAACATTTAAGGACTGTAGCTGAACTGAGAGATTGCTAAATGTCTGGAAATAACAGCAAAATGGGAGCCTGAATAGCACAAGTCAAAAGCAAATGAAGAAGGTAAGACACTGGGAAAACTAGAAAGCAGAAGAAGAACCAAAACTAAACGAAACCCAAGGTACATGAGAACAAGAGAGCAACAGAACATGTGACTGAGAAGAAAAAATTACTCACCTTAGTAATTGTGTTTCTTCTAATGGAGTCTTGCTGTAGTCTGACAATTTGCAGTTAGCTCCAGCTCTTGAACTGTCCCGGAGAGTGAAGGGTTAAATTCTATGCCAGGCATAGAACATTTGGCTCAAGCTCAGTTGAAAACTCTGTGTCCTTTTGAAACCAAACCATCAAATTCTTACGAACTAAAACTCACTGACTAAAAAATGTGGAAATTGTAACAACTCCTAGTAGCCAACTGGCAACAAAGACTCTGGATCCCCAAAGACTCAAGTCAGGAAACCCAAAGAACCAAAACCAAGTAATAAGAACTAAAAACTCTTAATTAAACAAATACAAAGCACCCAACACAATAGGAGTGGGGTAAAGACACCCCTGGGGTGCAACACTGCACCTGCCCACCCACTTCTCAAAAACAGGTTCTAAGAGGGGAGGAAGGGAAGGAGGTCAGAATACAGCAAGACTCCTTTAGAAGAAACACAATTACTAAGGTGAGTACTTTTTTCTTCAAACAACATGAAGTCTTGCTGTATTCTGACAATTTGCAGACTACCAAGCAGTACCTCCAAGGAGGAGGGACAGAACCTACTTTGGGAATAGTCTCTGAAGTACTGCTGTGCCAAAACCTAGCATCACTCCTAGCCTGGAAATCCAAAGAGTAATGCTTGGTGAAGGTATGAACTGTTTTCCAGGTGGCTGCTTGACAGATTTCTAACAAGGGGGATATCCCTAGCTGCAGCCAGAGAGGCAGCTGTACCTCTAGTGGAATGAGCCCTCAGGCCTGAGGGTACAGTTTTTCCCACTTTTTCATAGCAGAACTGAATACAGGACACAAGTCACCTGGCAATGGTTCTCTTGGTGGCAGGTTTTCCCTTACCTACTTCCCCATAAGTGAGGAACAACTGGAGGGAGTCAAACCTGTAACCCTTTGTACGTTCTATGTAGTAACTAAGGGCCCTTTTAACATCTAAACTCTGTAGCCTCCATTCCCCTGAGGAGGTGGGATCAGTGAAGAACACAGGAAGAGACATAGATTGGTTTAAGTGGAAATCAGAAACCACTTTAGATAGGAACCTTCTATTGATTCTAAGGACCACCTTATCTCTATGGAAAGAGATGAAGTCAGGCTCCACTGACAGGGCTTGCAATTCACTGATATGTCTCGCAGAAGTAACAGCAACCAAAAACACAGTTTTCCAAGTCAAGTACTTGAGCTCTGCTGAGGACACAGGCTCGAAGAGGGGTCGCATCAGCTAAGCAATACAAATATTCAAATCCCAGGCAGGAGCAGGTTCCCTAAAAGAGGGGGATTGGTATGAAGCAATCCTTTGAAAAATGTACAGAATACAGGGTGAGATGACAGAGAGGAAGATTTCCCCACTGATAGGAAAGCAGAAATAGCTGACAAATGAACTTTGAGAGTAGCTGGTTTGAGGCCTAGGCCATTAAGGTAAACCATGTAATCCAGAACTGTAGACAAGTCAGCAGTGTCTGGGGAAAGGTGCCTCTTGGAACACCAAATACTGAACCTTTTCCATTTGGAGTTGTAGGTTTTTCTTGTGGCAGGCTTTCGAGTAGCCTTGAGGATCTACAGAACCCCTGGGGATAGATGTAAATCTGCATACTCTAAGTCTTCAAGAGCCATGCCTTGAGATTGAGTGACTGCAGATTGGGGTAACAAATCCTCCCCTGAGAGGAGGAGGTTAGCAGATTGTAATTCCTGGGAAGAGATAGGGGGAAGATGGACTGCTAAGGACAGCAACAGGGGGTACCAAGGCTGCCTGGCCCAGTCTGGAGCAATCAGAATCACTTTGCATGGTTGTGACCTTACCCTGACTAGAACCTTGAACAACAGAGGAAAAGGAGGGAAGGCATAAAGAAACTTCCCTTCCCAGTTCAAAATCAGAGCATCCAGAGGGACTGAACCCAAGACTGGGGGTCTGCAACAAAACAGAGGAAGCTGGTGATTGTCTGGGGCTGCAAAGAGATCTATCTCCAGAGTACCCCACCTTGAGAAGATCACCTTCAACACCAAAGGATCCAAAGACCATTCGTGATGGCCCTGGGAAATCCTGCTCAATGCATCCGCTATCACATTGTCCTTTCCTGGGAGGTGGACCGCTACTAGAGAGGTCTGCAGGCAATAAGCCAGGGACCATACTCACATGGCCTCCGTGCACAAGGCTGTGGACCAAGTGCCTCCCTGCTTGTTGATATACCACATGGTGGCAGTGTTGTCCGTCCTGACCTGAACCACCTTGGTCTGTACTGACAGAGAAAGCTTGTAGGGCAAGAAGTACTGCCCTGAGCTACAGAAGGTTGATGTGAAGAAGGGATTCCTGAGGGGACCACAGTCCCTGGGCCGTGACAGCCCCCATATGGGCTCCCCACCCCAAAATGAAAGCATCTGTGGTAAGAACCACAAAGTGAGTCTGAGAGACAAATGGAGCACCCTGCCTCAGACTGTCCAGGTCCTGCCACCACTGAAGGGCCTGAATTAAGGTCTGAGTAACCGGAACTAGCTTGGTAAGAGGATCTTTCCTTTGGGACCAAAAGGTTCTCAGATGGAACTGAATGTCCCTCATCTGAAACCTGGCCCCTTGGACCACTGCTGTGGAAGCTGCCATGTGGCCCAGAAGCTGCAGAAAATACCTTGCTGGTCGAGAAACCAGAGGGAGAAAGGAAGAGGCCAGCTGAGAGATGGCTTTTGCCCTTGCCAAAGGAAGAAAGGCTCTTGCCATGAGGGTGTCCAGCTCTGCTCTTATAAAAGTGAGGAGCTGTACTGGTTCGATAACTGACTTGGGAAGATTGAGAAGGAACCCCAGGGAAGTGAGTACTTTCTGGGAAACCTGCATATCTGACTTGACTTGGTCTGAAGACTGGCCCACCAGAAGCCAATCATCCAGATATGGAAAAATAGAGATCCTTTTCCTTCTTAGAAAGGCCACCACTACTGCTAGGCACTTTGTAAACACCCTTGGAGCTGAGGTTAGACTGAAGGGCATTGCTCTGAACTGATAATGGCCTGAGGGCAATTCAAACCTGAGGTACTTTCTGCAGTAGTCTCTCTAGCCACAAATGGTTACCAAGGCACAGCTGGGGCACAACCAATGGCAGCCAGGGCACTGATATACTGTTACTATGGGGGAAGCTCTGCACCATATGGGGTACCAACTGGGGCACAGCATTTCTTTACCGGGGCACGTGCCCTGGCAGGCCCTGGTGTAGAGCCGCCACTGACTTTCTGCGAGAGCACCTGATGGAAATGTGAAAATGGGCATCCTTGAGGTCCAGGGAGGTTAGTCAGTATCCTGGCCTCAGAGAGGGAAGAATTGTTCCCAGAGTCACCATCTTGAATTTTGGCTTTACTAGGTGCTTGTTTAGGTATCTTAGATCTAGGATGGGTTGCCACGCCCCTGTCTTTTTCGGGGTAAGGAAGTACCTGGAGTACAGACCTTTGCTCCTGTATGGAGTAGGAACTCTCTCTATGGCCTTTAAAGCCAGTAGAGACAAAACCTCTGCCTCTAGAGCAAGTGTTTCTGAAGTATTTGCAGGTGGAAAGGATCTGGGTCTCAGTTTTGGAAAACTTTTGAAACTAAGAACTAGCCCCTGGCTTACAACCTCCAGGACCCACTTGTCTGAGGTAACAGACATCCAGTCCTGGACAAAGTAAGACAGCCTGCCTCCTACTGGAATGGGAGAGTCGACCCGGGCTGATGCATCAGGGTGTCTGCTTGGCAGGAGCCTTAGGCTGAGGGGTGGATGCAGCCCTGCTCATCCACCTTCTGCCTCTCCCTCTGAAGAGCCCCCTCGGAGAAAAGGAAGAGGAGGCCTGCGCATGGTAGAAAGGCCTGCCCCTGCCCCTAGCTTGCTGCCTGAGGAGTTGCCTGCCTCTCCTTGGCCTGGGCACTCCTATAAGTGGTCCTGTACTCGTCCATTTTCTTCATGTAATTCTCTGTCTGCTGCCCAAACAGATAATTACCCACTACTGGGAAATTCATGGCCTTAGCCTGGGTGTCCTGCGAAAGGCTAGTACATCTGAGCCAGGCCATTCTCCAAAGAGCCACAGATGTAGCCATGACTCTTGATAACACATCATTGGAGTCCACAGCAGCATGGAATTGCACCTTTGATGCCTCAATCCCATCAGCAGCCACCCCCTCCAGCTCCTTGTCTAGCTGGGGGGAGGCCTGTTTAGCCAGTGCCAGTACAGTGTCCCAACTGGACTTCTTGTACCTGGCTGTATAGGCCATATCATTAGCCTGCCTGAGTCCCACAGATGATGCCAAGTACTGTTTCTTTGCCATGGCATCTATCTTCCTGGAATCTCTGTCTAGGGGGTGTGAAGCCAAGGGGATGTTTGCCATGTTACAGGCAGCAGCCTGCACTACCCCAACATGGCTGCATTGTTGGTAAAGAAATTCCATATCCGAGCCTGACAAGGTGTACCTCTTGTCCATTCTCTTGTCAACAGGAGGTACAGAGTTGGGAGACCTAAGAATTTGTTGTGTCTTTTTCCCAAATAACCTATGAAGGGGAATAGACAGTCTCTTAGACTCTGGGATGTCCATCATCTCTATGAAGTCAAGCTCCTCTTGATCCTCTACAGCCTCCTCAATAGGAAGCTGGAGGGTTTGAGCCACTTTTCTGCAGAACAGTAAGTGGGGAGGGAACTCAAAAAGCCTAGGACGGGAAACACCAGAAGGTCTGTCTGGGGAGATGTCCGGTTCCACAGGCACATCCAGACTTTCACCATTGTAATCATCCTCTTCAAAATACCCCTCCTCATCAAACTCCAGTTCGTAAAAATCTTCAGGGGAATAATCCTGAACTGGGGGAACCGACCGAACCGAACCTCTGCCAGAAGGCGCCAGATTAGTCGGAAACCAGACGAAGCAATTCCACAATCCAAATCGTTTCGGCTATTACTTCGGTGGTCGGAATATGCAGCTCTGGATCTGAACCGGACGATTTATCCTTTCATTTTCTTTTTGTAGTAACCGATCCCTCAGGATCGGCTCTCCTCTTGCCCGAAGAAGTATCGCCCTGGTCAGAGAGCACTCCTCCTGGTTCAGTAGGAACCGAACTGGCTGACCTTCCGGGTCAGTGGATTTCTCGGCCTCCTCATCCCTAAGTTTACCTAATCTTTTCTTCAGGTTAGACTCAGGGAAATTCTTACAAATTTGGCAGTCTGAATCGAGGTGGTCAAATCCTAGACAGTAAACACAGGTGGTGTGGGGATCGGCCTTAGCAAAGACCTTCCCCCACACACACTGCAGAGTTGAAACCCAGTGGGCCCGGTTTTTTTCTTGGGTTTCTCAGACATGGCCAACCTAACCAACTTATCCTTTATATGGCAACCGCCAGGCAAACTTCCCTATCGGTTTCACACCGTGTCACGGGTGATGGAAAAAAACGCTAAAATTACGTGTTTTTTTTTTTAAACCGATACGGGCTGGTAACTACACACTAACTTTTTCCTTTTCAAGATACATAGATACATAGATTCATAGACAGTGTCGGCAGATAAGGGCCTATGGCCCACCCAGTCTGTCCATTTTGAGCTTGTAAGTTCAGTTTGTTTTCCTAGAAGTCTGTTGCACCTTACCCCTGACCTCCAGAATTCCTTTATGTCTATCCCCATTCTTAAATCCGTGATTGTTTCAGCCCCACCACTTCCTCTGGCAGGGTGTTCCACTTGTCCACCACCAGTTCTGTGAAGAAATTCTTTCTCATGTTTCCTCTGAATCTTCCTCCCTCCAACTTCATCCCATGCCCTCTAGTCCTGGAACATCTTTTAGCTAAAAATAGTGTTTCCTGCACCCTGTTCCTCCCTGTAAGATACTTGTATGTCTCTATCATATCCCTCTCCCTCCTCTCCTCCAGGAGTACATGTTCAGTTCCTTCAACCTGTCTTCATAGGACTTGTGATGCAATCCATGCACCATCTTTGTTGCCCTCCTCTGAACCTTCTCTACCCTGTCTATGTCCTTACGTAGGTATGGTCTCCAGAACTGTACACTGTACTCCAGGTGGGGCCTCACTAGTGTCTTGTATAGCGGAATTATGACCTCCCTTTTCCTGCTGGTAATGCCCCTGCCTATACATCCCAGCATCCTATTTGCTTTACCTGCTGCCTTGTCACACTGTTTCCCTACCTTGATCTTATAACAATCTTAACTTATAAAGATCTTATAACAAGATCGGTTCAGCCGAACCGATCGGAAAAAATTAACAATTTCCACACAACAGCTACTAATCTAAGTACTTACGGTACCACAGACAGAGTCTCGAACCGAAAAACGGAACAAATATTGGACTAAAATCGAGACTTTAACCGTAATAGAACCGAGCAGAAGGAGAAATCTCCGGAGCGACTGTTCAGTGAGGCAGAGTAAAGAATCTGACGGTTGGTTTGAAAAGGACACAGACAGAGTTTTCAACCAAGCTTGAGCCCAACGTTCTATGCCTGGCATAGAATTTAACCCTTCACTCTCCGGGCCAGTTCAAGAGCTGGAGGTAACTGCAAATTGTCAGAATACAGCAAGACTTCATGTTTTTTGAAGCACAAACTGCAGCCAGGAAGGAAGGAAGGAAGCAAAATACTGACCTAGAAAGCCGGAGAGGCCCAAACCAAGCAGAAAGTCCAAAATCACAAAGGGAAGGTGGGAGACAAACATTGGGTTAAAAAGGGCGGGGGAGGGGGCGCGCAGAGCCTCCAGCTGCAGCAAAGAAACAGTGCTTCTTCTGAGTGAGGCTGGAAGAAGCTGACTTAAATAGCTCAGGCAGGGGCATGGCTGGTTGCTCCCACCCACTGAATTGCAGGCATAACCGTTGAATTTAAAAAGAATCAGTGCACTTTGTCTTATTTATTTTTTTATTTTGTTGTTACTATGAAACCCTTTGAACACAGGTGTTCTTTCACAAAGGTTCCGTGTCTGGAATGTCTACAATAGTGACAGTACTGGCTGCCAACAATGAGACAATACAGTTGATATCAAAGTGCAATGCAGCATACAGGGAGTCATTACAGAGGTCACCAAAGAGTGCAAGGGCAAAAGAAAATATTACTCACCTTAGTAATTATATTTCTTCTAATGGAGTCTTGCTGTATTCTGACAACTGCAGTAATTCCCAACCTTTGAACTGCCCCAGAGAACTAAGGCTTAACTTTCCATGCAGGGCATGGAACGCTGAGCTCGAGCTCGGTTGAAGTCTCTGTCTGGAGTGTTTTGAACTCAAACCGTCAGATTCTTATGAGCCCAACTAAACTAAAAATTCTATGTGGAAATTGTAAAAATTCTAGTAGCCAACTGGCTGAAAAGTTTTGGATTTCCAAGGAAGACTCAAGTCAGGAAACCCAAAAACTAAACCCAATGTACTTAAAAAAATAACAATAATAAATAAGCACCCAAACAAAAGAGAGGAGGGTGCCAGTAAATACACCCCTGGGGTGCAACACTGCACCTGCCCACCTACTTCCCAAAAACAGGTTCTGAGAGGGGAGGCAGGGAGGGAGGTCAGAATACAGCAAGACTCCATTAGAAGAAATATAATTACTAAGGTGAGTAATTTTTTCTTCAAACAACATGAAGTCTTGCTGTATTCTGACAATTTCAGACTACCAAACAGTACCTCCAAGGAGGAGGGACAGAACCTACTTTGGGAATAGGCTCTGAAGTACTGCTGTGCCAAACCGAGCATCACTCCTAGCCTGGATATCCAGAGAGTAATGCTTGGTAAAGGTATGGACTGTTTTCCAGTTTGCTGCTTGACAAATTTCTAGGAGAGGAATATCCCTGGCCGCAGCCAGGGAAGCAGCTGTACCTTTTGTGGAAGGAGCCCTCAGGCATGAGGGTGGAGTTTTTCCCAGTATTTCATAGCAGAATTGTATACAAGACACAATCCACCTGGCAACAGATCTTTTGGTGGCAGGTTTGCCCTTTCCCACTTCTCCATAAGTGAGGAACAACTGGAGGGAGTCAAACCTGTGACCCTTGGTATGCTCTATGTAGTAACTAAGGGCTCTTCTGACATCTAAACGGTGTAGCCTCCTCTCTCCTGAGGAAGAATGATCAGTGAAGAAAACAGGGAGAGACAGACTGGTTTAAATGGAAGTCTGAAACCACTTTGGGCAAGAACCTTCTATTGGTTCTAAGGACCACTTTATCCCTATGAAAGGAGATAAAATCAGGTTCCACTGACAGGGCTTGCAATTTACTGATACGCCTAGCAGAGGTAATGACTACCAAGAACACAGTTTTCCAAGTCAAGTACTTAAGCTCCGCTGAAGACATGGGCTCATGGGGGGGGGTTGCATAAGCTGAGCAATGCAAACATTCAAATCCCAGGCAAGGGCAGGGTCTCTAAAGGGGGAGTTGGTGTGAAACAATCCTTTAAAAAATGTACAGAACACAGGATGGGAAGATAGTGAGGAAGGCTTCCCCACAGACTAAAACGCAGAGACAGCTGACAACTTTTACCTTGAGAGTAGCTGGTCTGAGGCCTAGGCCATTAAGATGGACCATATAATCCAGAACCATAGGCAATTCAGCAGTGTCTGGAGAAATATTCTTCTTAGAACACCAAATGCTGAATCTTTTCCATTTGGAGTTGTAAGTCTTTCTGGTGGAGGGCTTTCGAGAAGCCTTGAGGATGTCCAGAACCCCTTGGGAAAGATGCAGATCTGCAAACTCTACCGAATTCTTCAAGAGCCATGCCTTGAGATTGAGGGACTGAAGATTGGGGTACCAAATCCTCCCCTGAGAGGATGTTAACAGGTTGTAATTCTTGGGAAGAGACAGGGGGAGATGGACTGCTAAGGACAGCAACAGGGGGTACCAGGGCTGTCTGGCCCAATCTGGAGCAACCAGAATCATCTTGCAAGGTTGAGACCTTATTTTGACTAAAACTTTGAACAGGAGTGGGAAGGGGGGAAAGGCATACAGAAACTTCTCTTCTCAATTCAGAATCAGGGCATCCAGGGGCACTGAGCCCAAGACTGGAGGTCTGCAACAAAAGAGAGGGAGTTGGTGATTGCCCAGAGCTGCAAAGAGATCTATCTCTGGAGTGACCCACCTTGAAAAAATCACTTTCAACACCTGAGGGTCCAGGGACCATTCGTGATGGCCCTGAGAAATCCTGCTCAGTGCATCTGCTAGCACAATGTCCTTGTCTGGAACGTGAACTGCTACAAGAGAGGCTTGCAGGGAATAAGCCAGGGACCACAACTTCATGGCTTCTGTGCACAAGGCCGTGGACCGAGTGTCTCCCTGCTTGTTGATGTACCACATGGTGGTAGTGCTGTCTGTTCTGACTTGAACCATCCTGTTCTGAACTGACTGTGAGAATGCTTTTAGAGCTAGAAAAACTGCCCTGAGCTCTAGAAGACTGATGTGTAGAAGGGATTCTTGGGGGGACCACAGGCCCTGGGCAGTGAGGGACCCCAGGTGGGATCCCCAGCCCAGAAGAGAAGCATCCGTGGTAAGGACCACTGAACAAGGCTGAGCAACAAAAGGAACACTTTGCCTTAATTTGTCCTGATCCTGCCACCTCTGGAGGGCCTGGATCAAGGTCGGAGTCACTGGAATCAGTTTGGTAAGGGAGTCCTTTCTCTGAGACCAGTAAGCTCTCAAGTGGAACTGAATATCCCTCATCTGGAATCTTGCCCCTTGGACCACTGCTGCTGAAGCTGCCATGTGGCCCAAGAGCTGGAGGAAATGCCTTGCTGGTCGAGATACCTGAAGGCTGAAGGAAGAAGCTAGTTCCATAAGAGCCCTTGCCCTTTCTAGAGGAAGAAAGGCTCTTGCTCTGAGTGTGTCCAGTTCTGCCCCTATAAAGGTAAGGAGCTAGACTGGTTCGAGAACTGACTTGGGAAGGTTGAGAAGAAATCCTAGGGAAGTGGGCACTTGTTGGGTCACTTGCAGGTGAGACTTGACTTGGTCTGGAGACTGACCCACTAATGTGTCGTCCAGATAAGGAAATATGAAATCTTTGCCTTCTTAGAAAGGCAACTACTACTACCAGGCACTTTGTGAAAACCCTTGGAGCTGAGGTTAGGCCAAAGGGCATTGCTCTGAACTGATAGTGGCCTGGGGCAACTCGAGACCTGAGGTACTTTCTGTGGGAGCACCTGATGGGAATGTGAAAATAGGCATCTTTGAGGTCCAGGGAGGCAAGCAGTCCCTGGCCTTAGAGAGGAATGATTATTCCCAGAGTTATCATTTTGAACTTTGGTTTTAAAAGATGTTTGTTCAGATATCTGAGGTCTAGGATGGGTCGCCACTCCCCTGTCTTTTTGGGGGTCAGGAAGTACCTGGAGTACAGTCCTTTGCCCCTGTGTAGGGTAGGTACTCTCACTATAGCTCTTAAAGCTAGGAGAGAAGAAACCTCTGCCTCTAGGGCAAGGGTTTACAAAAGATTTACAGGTGGAAAAGATCCGGCTCTCATCTTTGGAAATGTTTTGAAGCCGAGAACCAGTCCCTGGCTTACTACTTCCAGGACCCACTTGTCTGATGAAATAGACATTCAGTCCTGGTCAAAGTAAGCCAGCCTGCTCCCTACTGGAATAGGAGAGTCGACCCAGGCAGACCCATCAGGGTGTCTGCTTGGCAGGGGCTTTAGGCTGAGGGGTGGATGCAGACCTGCTCATCCCCCTTCTGCCTCTCCCTCTGAAGAACCCCCTCTGCGAAAAGGAAGAGGAGGCCTGTGCTTGGTAAAAAGGCCTTTGAAAAGGCCTGCCCCTGCCCCTAGACTGCTGCCTTTGAGGAGTTGCCTGCCTTTCCTTGGCCTGAGCACTCCTGTAAGTGGTCCTGTACTCGTCCATTTTCTTCATGTAATTCTCTGTCTGCTCCCCAAACAGAGAATTACCCACTACAGGAAAATCCATAGCCTCAGCCTGGGTGTCCTGCAACAGGCTAGTACATCTGAGCCAAGCCATCCTCCGAAGAGCCACAGATGTAGCCATGACTCTTGATGAGACATCATTAGAGTCCACAGCAGCATGAAATTGCACTTTAGATGCCTCAATCCCATCTGCAGCCACCGCCTCCAGCTCCTTGGCTAGCTGGGGGAGGCCTGTTTAGCCAGTGCCAGTACAGTGTCCCACCTGGACTTCTGGTACCTGGCTGTATAGGCCATGTAATTCACCTGCCTGAGTCCCAAAGAAGATGCCATGTACTGCTTCTCTGCCATGGCATCAATCTTCCTGGAGTCCTTGTCAGGGGGGTGTGAAGCCAAGGGAATATTTGCCTTGTCACAGGCAGCAGCCTGCACTACCCCAATATGGCTGCATTGCTGATATAAGAACTCCATGTCTCAGCCTGAGAGTGTATACCTCTTGTCCATTCTTTTATCCACAGGAGATATAGTGTTAGGAGACTTAAGATTTTTTGTGTCGGTTTCCCAAAAGATTTATGGAGGGGAATAGACAGTCTCCTGGACTCTGGGATATCCATCATCTCTACACAATCAGGCTCTTCTTGATCTTCCACAGCCTCCTCCATAGGAAGCTGGAGGGTTTCAGCCACTTTCCTGTAAAACATAAAATGGGAAGGGGACTCAAAGCCTAGGAGGGAAAACACCTGATGGTCTGTCTGGGGCGATGTCTGGTTCCACAGGCACATCCAGACCTTCACTTACATCATAATCCTCAAATTCCCCTTCCTCTTCATAAAATTCTTCAAGGGTATACTCTTGAACCAGGGGAACCAACCGAACCCCTGCCAGAAGGAGCCGGATCGGTCGGAACCGGGCAGAGCGATACCAAAATTTGAAATCGCCCTGGCTATCTCTTCGGTGGTCGGAACATGAACCTCTGGATCCGAACTGGTCGATTTAGCTTTGCGCTTTCTTTTCGTCAGAACCGATCCCCCAGAATCGGCTCTCCTTTTGCCCGAAGAAGTATCACCCTGGTCAGAGGGCACTCCTTCTGGTTCGGTCGAAACCGAACCGGACTGGCCATCCGGGTCAGCGGACTTCTCTGCCTCCTTTTCCCTCAGTCTACCTAATCTCTTCTCGAGGGCAAATTTGGGAACATTTTTACATATTTGGCAGTCTGAATCGAGGTGGTCAAACCCCAGACAATAAACACAGGTGGTGTGGGGATCGGCCTTGTCAAAGACCTCCCCACACTCACTGCAGTGTTGAAACCCAGTGGGCCCGTGTTTTTTCTTGGGTTTCTCAGACATGGCCAACCTAACCAAACTTACCCTTTTTTCGGCAACCACCAGGCAAGACTCAGTTATCGGTTCCTAACCGTGTCACAGGTATTGGAAAAAAACGGTTAAAACATGTTTTTTTTTTTTAGAAGCAATAAGAACCGGTAACCACACACTAAATATAGCAAAATTCACAATCAAATGGTCGGTTCTGCCAAACCGACCGCACTTTTACAAGTTCCACACAGAAAACATAGAACAATTCCTATCTAGTACTCACGGCACCGCAGACAGAGACTGAACCGACTATGCGGATACTTTTTTCAGTTTAAACCGACGAAAAACTGAAAACTTTAACCGACTTCGAACCAAGCTGAAGGAGAAATCTCTGGAGCGACCGTTCAGTGAGGCGAAGTAAAGAATCTGACGGTTTGAGTTCAAAACACTCCAGACAGACACTTCATCAACCGAGCTCGAGCTCAGCATTCCATGCCCTGCATGGAAAGATAACCCTTAGTTCTCCGGGGCAGTTCAAAGGTTGGGAATCACTGCAATTGTCAGAATACAGCAAGACTTCATGTTGTTTGAACTACAGGTTGACGAAGGATACAGAACAGATTTAAAGATATATCCAGAGTGTGACCTGATCATTTGGTCTACGCTTAGGTACAACGTTTCTGTCTGAGCCATGTTTGTGGCTCAGTTTACATTGACTTCTATTTAATGCCGGGATTACTGGGGTTAAATGGTATTATCTAAACATTTATCTAGATAGATATTCTTGACATTGTTAAATCATGCTGACAATCTTGATACATTTATAAATTCCATATCCACATTTTTATCAATGAAAAATCAACATAATTTTTCATAAAACGAATGAGTCTGTAAAAACCCACTCTACCATTAGCGCCATATGGCGTCAGAACCATCCATTGCTTAACCTGAACCAAATGGCAGCATCAAACAAAATCACGTTGACATGATCAATAGATTCAAATGAAATACTGTAATTGTTTCTGTCAGCCAAAAATATAGAATAAAGAAAAATATAAAAAGCTGTAAGGAAAACATGCAGACATGTTTATAATGCCAACTTTTAAAAACAAAAACAAGGCTAAAGATATTTTAGGGATCTATACACACGTAAGTACGTAGATGGTGTTGGACATATAAAGACCAAAAGCCCATGCACTCTGCTCTGTTATTCCTATCTAGGATTAGTCAGTCACTCTGGAGTTCCTAAAGCTCCTTCTGACTTCCCACTTAATTTCTAACTACTCAGCCCGCACCCACCCCCCATAACTATACCAATGGGTTTTGACCCCAAGAAAGTGCTAACATTAATCTCTTCCATGGGTAGTCTGTTCCATTTATCCACAACCCGGGTCTGTAAATAAATATTTCCTTATGTTCTTCTCAAGATTTCCCTGCTAGATTCAGACTGTGTCCCCTGGTGGTGAGTAACTAAATCCGTGGTGTCAATCTTATTATGACAATGCTTTTAAGTTTCTATTATGTCTCCCCTCTCCTTTTCATGGCTAATGAGTAAATGTTTAGGTTGTATAGCCTCTCCAGACAAGTCCTCCCTTGATGACCATGAATCATTTTCATTTCCCTATGCTGAATACTTTCCAGCTTCTCCTGACCCTTTGTCAGATGTGAGTTCCGAAACTGTACACAGTACTCCAAGTGTGCTCTCACCAGGGACCTGTACAGGGGCAACATCCCCTCTTTGTTTTAGTTGGTGAAACTTCATCTTATACACTAAAAAATCTCAATTGCTGTCCCTTACACTTTCTCGCACTGTGATGAACATTTTGTACTGCTGTTTATTAGACCCCCCCCCCACACACACACACACACAAATGTCCCTTTCTTCTTTTAAGGGTTTGACAGCGACTCCATTAAACGAAAGCTGTCATTTGCAGAAGCACCCTCCGGTTAAGCTTTTGCTGAAAAGCTCATTTTTTATGCCTGGCAAAATAGTTTAATTTGAAAGCAAGTCCGCTACCGGATGTATGGGGACTATCAGGCGGCACCATTAACTATAGCGGTCTTGGCGCCGCACCCTGCTTCAATACAAATGCATTGGGCGCGGGCTGTAGCGCCACACCGTTCGAATAATAGGTGCCACCAATTGATCCTCATACTTCCCGAATGGCAGTTTATAAACTGCTGGGCATACAAATATAACAAAAACTAAGGAAGGTAACGTTCAGGGTCAGGAGCCCCTGCAAATGACAGATTTCCTTTAATGCTATATTCTATATGCACATTTTTGCTGCCTATGGGCTTCAGTCTCCTGTAGACTCATGTCATCTGCGAAGACTCTTTACCATATAATCCCACCCACATATCTTTAATAACCACGCTGAACAGCAGCGGTCATGGTAACGATCCCTGAGGCACTTTACTTGTAACTTTAATGACAGAGAATTTGCCACTTAGGACCACTCTGAGTTCTATCTAACAACCAGTTACCAATGCACCCAGACAGTCTTTACCCTAATCCTAATCCCTCGATCTTCTGGAAAAGTTATCTGAGACGCACTGAACTGAGGGCCTAGCTGAAGTCTAGGTATAGGATGTCAACTGCCTGGTTTCTACTCACCATTCACAGCACTGTCAAAGAAGTCATGCTGGAATGGGTCACTGTAATGAATAATATTTATATGATGTATGGTAGAACACTGTTAACCTTAGGAAATCATCATTTCCTAAGGTTGTTATACCATTGACGTGACGTAGTAATGTTGTTAACCTATCGATCTTTCGTCCATGAGTAGGTTAACAACGAGGATGGTCTGCGCATGTGCGCCTTTTTTTTTACACACTCAGGAACTGACAGATGCATGCAGCGGTAAGGGAAGGACTGAGCGCCGCGATGGTGACTCTGTTTCGGAAAGTAAGAGCCGTTTTCCCTTTTTCTTGGGACCATACACTATAAAAACAATGCATGGTCCTTCTATCGGTAATTCAGTTACTGTTAACTGCCTTCGAGATTGTATATGAAAGTAAACTCTCCAGCTTCGCCTATGAGGTTTACACGGTCGCCCTGGCAACCTCTCGACGGTTAACAGACCGGTTATCGATAGAGGACCATACATTATCCTCTACAGAATGGAGCTGTTTACAGCATCCGTCAGAGACAAATCCACCATAGTTCAAGAAATGTGGAGACGATGGGTACTGTATCAGATAGCGACAAATAAAGACTTTGCACCGTGAACAATGTTAAAACTATTTAAAAGATTTATTTATCAACTTTAGCTCCTAAGGCTAAAGCTAAATGTGACACGGAATGAATATAGATTGGGGGGGAAGGGAGATATTTCTCTCCTTTTGTTTTTATTTCTCTACTTTAAATGATGAATTAAATAGCTTGATATTTTATTAAATTAGAAGAGGTGGTGCAAGTTCCATCTGTATGCATTTACCATACCTTACTGCCTTTTATGGGAGCTTTGCAAGTTTATAATTTTCCCTTGTTTGGGACTTGTTTTAAATTAAACTAGATGTACTATGTGAATGGCTATCAATAAATGATGGAATATAAAAAAAAGAAGTCAAGCTGGTTCATTTGAAACAACTGTTCTTGAAGGCTTTGCTAATATTGTGAAAAGTTAGGGGGAGCTCTCCCAGTGTATTCCTGCTTAGGTGTGTATATATATATATATATATATATAATATATATATATATATATATATATATATATATGCAACCCTGGTGTTCAAGGGTGCTTTATTTATTAAGTATAGTATACTCATGCATATAAAACATTCCAGGCAGGGAGCACTGTGTTTTAATACCTTTTGGGTTTTTGGTGATGTGGTTTTGCACAAAATGTCTACCCTGTATTTTTAAATCTAGGTGCATTATACATATATATATATATATATATATATATATATATATATATATGTGTGTGTGTGTGTGTGTTTGTGTTACTTATTTATCACTGTACTAGCACTTTAAAAATTATGAATTGCACCATGTGATCACTCATGACTGCTATATAAGGGTATTAACACTAGAGGGTTATTATCTTTGAAAAAGCCCACGACTGGGTGAAATGTGAGAAGTTGGTGCTGTGTCTGTACTGTTCATTTGCTGCTGCTCCAGTAAAGGCTTACATGGTTTTGCACAAACTGCTGTTTCTTGCCTCTCTTTTTTGGTGCTAAGGTGAGTGCCGTGACTCTGGTTCGACTTCATTTGACACAACCTTCTCTTTGCAAAGCCATGCTGATTACTCTCAGTAAGTCAATTTTCTTCCAGGAAGTCTGCTATCTGTTCTTTGATGACTGATTCCAGCAGTTTCCTGCTATCAACGTCAAGCCACTAGCCTACAGTTACCTGGATTTTCACTGTCCCCACTCTTATGTAGGGGGAGCCCACAGCTGCTTCCCAACAGTCCCCTTAAGAACCCCCCCAAGCGAGCAGTTTGATAACTAGATCTGCCGGGCAGGTTGTTGACTGTGACTGTTTCACATTCTTCAGTATCCTTGGGTGCAACCCATCTGGCCCTGAAGACCTGGTCACATTATATTTTTGCAAACCTTTCAGAACAATTTCCTTAGTAATTATCTCTATCCCTATCCTGCTACTCTTGCTACCTTGGAATCTACTTGTGCTGTGGGGTAGTGGCCCGTACATCCTCTTGTGACTGTGTAGTTCTAATAATCATTTAATGTGTTTCCCTTTTCATAGTGCTTATCCCATCTTTCTGTATTTTCATCATGGTTTCCTTTGTACTGTATTTTTTCCCCCCAGTTACATACCTGTATACCGTCATTTTTACTCCGATGCTTGCCTTTATTCTCCTTATGAGTTCTTTACTACTAGTCTCTCTTTGTACGTGGCCCTGTTGATCTCGTTTTGGTCCCTTTTATATACTGTAGCCTTTGTTTTGTCCCGTACTGCCTGACTCACTCACTCTTTTGCTGAACCAAACTGGCTTCCTAGGTTTTTGCTAGGTTTTTGGGCCTTTTCCACAAGACTGGATGACCTCCAATATTGCATTTTTAATTGTTGGTCATTTATTCTCAACCCGATTATTTGTGGTTCACATTCAGGTGAAATATGTCTTGGAATGAAAAGGTGCCTATTTTTTTACAGTACGGTACTACTATTACATGACTGAAAGTTTTAATTTCTTCAGTAACCCCATCATCTTCCTATCTTTTTACCTGCATCACAGGATTATAAAGGGAAAAGAATGAAGTTTACAAAATAAGTTAAATAGAAATTACAGCCATCAGCAACAAAATGTGGTAAATATAAATTACAGCCTGTTATATCTTATTTGTGCCCTGTATTATATTTGTACCTATTTTTACCTGAATGTAAATACTTGTGTTGCCTTCTATAAAGATGTGATTATGTTCCACCCCAGGTCCATCTTGCAAATGAGCACTGTACAATGACCACCGTTTGGATAAATAAAGATTTTGATTGATTGATATATAAATTACAGCCAACGCCAACAGAAGCTGCATCTTAACAAGAGTAAGACCCATACCAACTGCAAAACATTTTTTTGCCTTTTTTTTTTTTCTCCCCCCTGGTGTATGCAGGCAGCTATTTCCTCCAGCGTTGCCATCTAAGTCCGTCTATTGCTCCCCCAGTACCACCGAGCGCCTAGTACCCGCACAGATCCCCCCATGGCGGGGTTGGGAAGGGAGGGGAGGGCTGTCCTCCCCCCACCCAGGACATCCAATCCAGTTCTGGGGTCTCTGGTGGTCCGGCGACAGAGCGGGATGCCAGGTAGCAGGCAGGGCTTCATGGAGTCTGTGGACGCCATCTTTTTCTGTCCCTCTCCTTCACGGCCGTCAGCATGTGCGCGTGGATTCATGCATGCCACGTTATCACGTACTTGTGCCTTCCTGACTCCTAGTGCTGCCACCCAACCTCCACCAGTAGGCAGCGGGACAGCGATCCCTCCCTCCCCTCCCCAGGAAAGGAGAGCAGTCTGTTGGATGCTTGATCCTCTCCCTCTCTATCATCGAGGCACAGGTCAAGAAGCATAGGAAAACCAGGAGCAGTTTCAAAATTCGCAAACAGTGAATTATTTTTCTCAATAACAGCAAAATAAAAAATTAAAATTATTCTGTATAACTATTTACAAAGGCAGTACAGAGAAAACTAAGTCCTTCTTCTGAGGGTATCTCTTAATTCCCCAGTACTATATCAGTGACATTTCCACATAAAATTCACACATACTTTTATACCCGCACATATGCAAGGGGGAAGGGGGAAGAAATGATAGAAATAGCAAGGGAAGGCAGACAGATAGCGAGAGAGGCGGAGAATTGCGAAACCATTGGGGAGTGATCAGTTCCTAGGTCTCACAAGAAAAGTTGGTTGCGCAACCAGACAGAGAAGAAACAGAAAAGGAGAGAATAGAACAGACATAGAAACATAGAATCTGACGGCAGATAAGGACCGCTTGGCCCACCTAGTCTGCCCATTTCCCTACCTAATGGATAAGCTGCAGATCCTAGTTAACCAACAGCCTGCTTCCTCCGACCCCCCCACTAGAATTGCCTTATGTCTGTCCCATGCATTCTTGAATTCCCCCACTGTTTTTGACTCCACGACCTACTCAAGAAGACTGTTCCATGTATCCACAACCCTCTCTGTGAAGAAATACTTCCTCACATTACCTCTGAGCCGTCCCCCCTCTATCTTCAAATTGTGCCTCCTTGTTTGTGCACATCTCTTTTTCTGAAAGATGCTACCCTCTTGGACTTTGTTGATTCCCTTGAGGTATTTGAAAATTTCTATCATGTCCCCCCTCTCCCTCCTTTCCTCGAGGCTATACATCTTTAGTTCCTTTAGTCTTTCTTCATATGTCTTCTGATGCAGACCCTGCATCATTTTGGTTGCCCTCCTCTGGACAGCCTCCACCCTGTCTATGTCTTTGTGGAGATGGGGTCTCCAGAACTGTACATAGTGCTCCAAATGTGGTCTTACCAACTGTCTGTACAGACCCTTGTGTTTAAACTCTTTCTGCATAACAAATGGGGCAGTACCTTATTCAACCTTGTCACACTCTCCTACCGACCCCTGGCAACCCAAGCCCAGGTCACCAGTGTGGCACTAGGCGTGGCGTCCAGCACCTCGACCCTAAGCCCCACCGGGATGGCAACTACAAAACATTTCAGTTGAATTACAAGTAAACAAAGATACCAACTATTCCCCTTTTCTTTCAAGCAAGCCTTTACTAAAATAAAATGTTTAGGCAAAGTGGGAAGAGAAAGGGGAATTTGCTTAACCAGTAGAGGCACACTAAGCCGGAGCTCGATTCCAGATGTGACCTGAGAGCACAAGGAAGTTAAGTGACTTACTCAGGGTCACACAGTATGCAAGCAGGGGCTGTGCGATTAAAACTACTATATTTGCAATTATTGTTAACTTTAGTGTTTTCTAGATTTTTTTTCCCGTTATAGGTCTATTAAAGAAGTAGTATACCCTCACAACTTGTAAATGGTATTTGTTTCCTTGTCAACAGATACCTCTTTGTGTAGCTGTTGGGGATATATGTGGTTGCTTTAGTTCGGTTTCACTGTTCATACCACCCCCCTTAAAGTAGCCAGAGGGTCTTTCTGGCTGTTGAAATTTCATTGTCCCCGACAGATGCATTATTATACAAGAACATGATACTACAGCACCCATTTACATTACACCATGTATCTCTATGCTGAAAGTATACATGACCTGAAGAAACTCTAGAAACACAAAGTTTGAACGCAATTTAAAGGGACAAAAACATGCTTTGCATCCATGACAGTTTGTAAAGCCACCTGAAGGTAAATGTGGCATTTCACACCTTCTTGCAGTTTATTTTGTTGAACTGTAATTAAGCAGACGGGCATACTGTGGACACTCTAAAGGGTATCAACACATCTTATTTTCATAGGCTGATGCAGCTCTTGGGCACAAAGAGCTTTCAACAACCATAAAGTGGAGGACCCCCAGGATAGTTACAGGGATTGGTATGAACAGTGAAAATAAACTAAGGCGAACACATATATCCCCAGCAGCTACATGAAAAGAGTTGTCTGTTGACAAGGAAACAAATAACATTTACAAGATGTGAAGGTGTACTACTCCTTTAAATATTTTAGGTAATGCAACATTCAATTCACTGTGTCTATCTAAAAGACCATATCTTTTACTTATCTCACGAATGCGGTATTTAACATCGCAATCTGTTGTCATGGTGAGCACTATGATGTCATAAACAAAGGCATTATGAGATCAGTGGAGGGCAGTTAAATACTCTTACCGGCTACCAGGATGTGGCACAAACACCAAAAAGGAACACGTAGAAGGAAAATGTATTCCCTGGTGAACTGTAAGAGCTTAAACACTGTGTTTATGAAAATGTCTGCTGAAGTACAGAGCTGCTCGTTAAAGTATAGGAACTATTATAAGGGATCTAGTTGATATAAGACACGTTAGTACTGATTAAGAGCTAAGATCACTCCCTGTAGATACTAATAAAGTGGCTAGCTGTTACTTTTCATGCATTTTTAATTAATTTTATGACAGCAATGAAGCCAGCAGTAGAAATTAAAGAGATTCTCCTAAATCTTCACCCAAACAGAAGGAAGTTACTAGTAAACTGACGTGTTTAAAAAAACTGAAAAGGAGGCATACCGGGAACCGGGTCCCAACAGTAACTGAGAACAATGAAGAAAAAGAAAGAAAAAATGCAGCACTCACAACCACAGATGGCTGTAGGAGTCAAAATATGTATATAACAAACTTTGGTGTTTTTTATAGCCACACAATAAAGTTTGTTACGTATGTATTTTGACTTCTACTACCGTCCACGGTGGTGAGAGGTACTTTTTTTCTTTTTCTTCATTAAACTGTGTATATAATTAGATACACAATACTGTATTCTGATTCAAAAGAAAAAAAAATACTTCTTATAGTAATGTTTCTTCTTAGGTATCCTTCACTATGGATTCGCTCTGTTAAAGACCACCTCACCGATACGCTGGGGACAGGACTTCCATAACTCAATCGTGGCTGCCACTTGTGAGTTATAGTACACACACACACACACACACGAAGATAAACTGCATGATTTGAGTCAGGCCACTGCAAACCTCCTATTTTTCTATAGTTTTATTCTCCCTATTCCTCATTAGTTGTATAAAAATGGTCTCTTTGGAGATCAGCAGATATTCCCATGGATTGTTCCCCATCTGAAGTCAGTCATCTGCTTGTGACATCAGTCAGTTTCTGCAGAATTTTCTGGGAATGTCACGGGCAGGGAATATAACCTCAAATGGGGAATAAACCATGGGACTAGCTAAACTCTGTGAAAACAGTGGGGGGCTTCAAACATGCATGGAACAGGCACAAGGTAATATTGGTAAATGGGCAGTAAGGAGGGATGGAGAGCATCAACAGAGACCAGGAAGGATCTGTGGAGACAGAATAGGCAGGGAAAATCTGGGCAGACTGGGTGGGCCAAGCAGCCCTGCCAACAATTTCAATGTTTCCATGTTTTCTATCTCTGAGGAGCAAAGATTGAGCTGCCAAACAATGTCCTTAACCATAAAGAAAAGAAAAAGAGAAACGTAGAACAATACATCAAATACGCTGAACTGTAGCTAAAAAAATTATGTTTTCAAAGTTGTTCTGGAGGCATAAGCTTCTCTTCAAGGCAGTGAAAAACAGGCAGCCAGACCTCTGTAGCAGCAAATAAAATGGAAAAGAACATTGCTTTAGGCCTATTATCAATAATAAATTCTCTGATGCGCACATTTATTTTTAATTAAATGGCTTAAAAAAGAAAATATCAAAGCTTTTTTCTTCTAAGTCTTACTTTATAGTTCTACAATGAAAGTGCCCTCTATTCCCCAGATCCTTGGAAGCCAAGCGGCTTTGCTATTAAAACACATGGTGTATGATAATGTTAACATAATTTTGAGTAATTCATACTGGCATAGCCACACTTACGTGCAAAAATCACTGTACATGCAGATCCCAGTTGGCAAACTGCTGCAGCTAGTAACAAGACAGTCCATGAAAAAATACAAAAGTAACAAAAAAAAGTAGTACGTAATACAATAAAAGGAGCACAAAAGGGTCAGCAGTATGGCCCAGTGGTGCTGAGGGTTGTGGCGCTGGACGCTACACCTCATGCCACGCCGGCAACCCGGGTTTGGTAACAAGCCTTGTTGTCGGGGGTCGGTAGGGAGGAGATGAATGGCGTCCGGAGGACAGCTCTCTTCTTCCAGAAGGGGGTTCCTGCTCAGCGCTTGGCTGGCCTTTGGCAGAGGCCAGAGGCAAGCAAGCGCTGGAGGCGTAGAAAAAGGGGGTCGGGAGTGGCAGACGTCAGTGGCAACGCCTTGACTTCTGGGCGCTAGAACAGGAGAAAAAAGCCCTTCCAGCTCCAGCGGAGACGGATCACTGGAGCTTGCCCTCAATTAGCGGCCGCCCTCCTGGCACCTTCCCGACCAACAGACTAGATGTTCCAGGGTGTCGGGGCCACCTGTCCCTGCCCAGTGGGTAAGGTGTGGCTACATGGGCGAAGGAGGGTCGACCAGGTGAGGTGGACTAGAGGTAAAGACTCCTAGGTGCTCCCGAGGACACCAGAGCTGGGAGAGAGGAGGAGAGCCAAAAATAAGCAAAAAAAAAGGGGTCCGTAGTTGGGTAAACAATATTTTGATGATTAGTAATGACACAAAAAGTTGCTAGTCTCAACGATTACAAAATGGCTGCAATGCATGCTCCACATCACTGAACTGAGCCAGCTCTGCTCAGCATGTTGCCGACCAGGGTTTGCACCCCAAGAATAGCCCTGTGTGTAACAGGGTCAAAACCATGTCCCATTTTTATAAAGAAAACTCTACTGTGTTCTATACTATCCTAACTTATACCTGTTTTGTCTTTTTTTTTTTTTATCTTTTAAAAGACTGATTGCACAACCATACTCCTGTGGGACCCAGGAGCTGGCCACTCCAATGGTTCAACAACCCTCCCCCATCCCTTGCTCCTTCTGCTGTACTTCCCTGTCTTGCTTCACATGCTGTTTTTTTATTTTTCTTTTTTCTTTTTTTTGCTTCCGTTCTATCTGCCTCAGTAAATGGTGACCCCCCCCCCAAGGGATCAGACTTACAGGGTCTGTAATGGAACACTCAGGAATTGTTAAAATAACCAAGGCAGGGATAGAGAGGCTTAATAAAGGTGAGGGTGGGTGGGCAGAAGGGGACAGTGAAAAGGCAGGGATAAGGAAAAAATACTTCTGCTCAGTATTCACAAAAGAGTAGGAGGGGGCAGTACCTAATCCAATTGATAGAAGCACTCTGGATGGGAGGGGGTAGATACCAGTCTATTCACAGAAGAAAGGGTTCTGAAAGAATTCCTAAAACTGAGGGTGGACAAAGCAATGGGACCTGATGGGATTCACCCCAGAATTCTAAAAGAACTAAGGGGTGAACTAGCGACACCACTGACTACCCTTTTTAACAAATCATGGGAGGAGGGTGTGGTACCTGAGGACTGGAGGAGGGCAGATGTGATTCCCCTTCACAAACGTGGGAGCAAAGCAGAGGCAGGAAACTGTAGACCTGTTAGTTTGACCTCAGTGGTAGGGAAAATGATGGAATCACTTCTGAAAGAAAGAATTATTGAGTACCTAGAAGCCAGTGGGGCCCAGGACTCAAAGCAGCATGGATTCACAACAGGAAGATCATGTCAGACAAATCTAATAGATTTCATTGACTAGGTGACCAAAGTAGTAGACCAGGGAGGGGCTGTGGACATGGCCTACCTACACTTTAGTAAGGCATTTGACACAGTCCTATAAAAAAGACTAATGAACAAGTTAGCCAGTCTGGGAGTGGGTCCCAGGGTGGTAGCCTGGGTAAAAAACTGACTGAAGAACAGGACACAGAGGGTAACAGTAAACAGAGTCCACTCTAAAGAAAGGGGGGCTACTAGTGGGGTACCACAAGGTTCAGTACTGGGACCGGTCCTTTTTAATGTCTTTATAAGTGACATTGCTGAGGGACTGGAAGGAAAAGTAAGCCTCTTTGCAAACGACACAAAGATCTGCAACAGGGTTGATACACAAGGTGGGGTGGAAAGGATGGGAAGTTACTTGGCAAGGTTGGAGGAATGGTCAAAAGTATGACAGCTTAAATTCAATGCAAAGAAGTGCAAAGTAATGCACCTGGGAAACAAAAACCCAGGGGAAGAGTACACAATGGGGGGGGGAAGGTACTAACAACAAAAATGGAAAGGGACATGGCGGTAGTTGTATCAAATGACCTAAAGGTAAGCAAGCAATGTGAGAAGGCAGTAAGGAGGGTTGGGGGGATACTGGGCTTATAGGGAGAGGCATCACCAGTAGAAAACAGGAAGTTGTTATCCCTCTGTACAGACAGCTGGTGAGACCACATCTAAAGTACTGCGTGCAGTTCTGGAGACCCCATCTCCACAAGGGCATAGACAGGATGGAGGTAGTCCAGAGGAGGGCAACAGAAATGGTGCAGGGTCTGCACCAGAAGCCATATGAAGAAAGACTAAAACAGCTTAATATGTATACCATCGAGAATAGGAGGGAGAAGGGGGGACATAATAAAAACTTTCAAGTACCTCAAGGGAATCAACAAAGTCCAAGAGGGTAGCATCTTTCAGAAAAGAGATGTGCAAGAACAAGGGGCATAATTTTAAGATAATGGGGACGGCTCAGGGGCAATGTGAAGATATTTTTTCATGGAGAAGTGGTGGACACAGGGAACGGCCTTCCTGAGGAAGTGGTGGGGTCAAAAACAGTGGGAGAATTCAAGAATGCATGGGACAGACATAAGGCAATTCTGGTTGGGATTAGGAAGAAGTAGGCTGTTGGTTAACTAGGACCTGCAGCTTATCCAATAGGTAGAGAAATGGGCAGACTGGTCCTTATCTGCCTGAGTGATCAAAGTCTACATTTTTATGTAATGTGAGTTACCACTCTCGTAGTGAAAAAGAGGCATTTTTTTCCTAAAAATTATGACTGTTAAAAGAATAAATTCATTCTAAAGGCAAAAAGAGGTTAATGTTTACAAACCTCAGTTATTTATTTATTTATTTATTTTACTTTTGCTTGTTTATCTCACCAAGTTCAAGAATGACAGCTAATTGAGTGTGGTGAAGAATACAGTTATCTAAGAACTTACCATATCAATAGATCTTCGAGTGAATCTCAGTCATCAGTTCATTCTGGAGGAACTTCACCATCAGTGAAGCAGGATCCACATAGATGATTTTTCAGCAGTACAACTGCGGCCACTCAAACATCACCTGCCGATGTCGTCAACCCTATAATGGTGTGAGCAGCCCTGCTCCCTCCTCAGTTCTTCCCCCCTCCCAAAGATCACAGAAGCAAGCTCATGCCACAAAGGACTGAGGAGAGAGAGAGAGAGAGAGAGAGAGAGATGCCCAGGCCAAAATAAAAGGCTGGTTACACCATATAGCCAGTTTGAGAAGAGGTCCCCAAATAGAGCGATGGTGGGAGGGAAAGCTGACCTGATGACTGAGATCCCCTCGAAGATCTACTGTTACCGTAAGTTCTTACATAACTGTTCTATCTTCTTTGTGGGTATCTCAATCAGGTCACACCATAGGAACGAGTTACAAGCACAAAAGAACAGTCTGGGACGTAGCACAGCTAAGGCCTAAGACAGAAGGCCCTGAAGAACAGCCCGGCCGAAGCTTGCTTGGGCTCCAGAGGCAATGTCCAGACTGTAGTGCTTGGTGAAAGTAAGGAAGGTACTCCAGGTGGCAGCAGCGCAGATGTCAGCTGCTGAGATCCCTTTGAAACAAGCCACAGAGTTAGCCAGGCCCCTCGTGGAGTGGGTTTTCACTGCCCCTGGCAACTCCTTGCCATGTTTGTTCCAGCAGAACATAATGCAACTGGCCAACCATTTGGACAAACATTGTTTGGAAGCCTGAATGCCTTCTCTTCCTTGGGTGAAAGAAACAAAAAGCTGCTTTGCCTTTCTGCAGTCCTTAGTTCGGAGCAGATAAAACTTCAGAATTCTGCACACATCTAAAGCATGGAGCAGTGCTTCCCCTGGATTGGCATGCTCAGGAAATTACACACAGAGGTGGATAGATTGATTCAGGGTAAACTCAGATGCCTTCTTGGGAAGAAACTTAGGATTCGTGCACACAGACACCCTGAAGATTGGAAATCCTTCGAGCAGAGGTATTAGCAACCAAAAACAACGCTTTCCAAGAAAGGAAGCATAGCTCACAAGACATGGCTGGCTCAAACGGAGACGGGGTCAATGTCTCCAAAACAAAATTCAAATCCCAAGCCAGGACAGAGTTACGGACTGGAGACTTCAGATGCAGGATGTCTCTGAGAAAAGTACAGGTCACATCTAGCTGAGCCACAGTATGACCATCCACCAGCTCGTGGAAGGCAGAAATAACTGAAATGTGCACCTTGAGGGAGGAATACTGGAGGCCTAGGTCCGACATTGGTATGAGGTAGTCTAGGATCTGGCTCACCAGACAGTTGAAAGGGTCCACATGGTGCTTAGCAGCCCAGATGGCGAACCTCTTCCACTTCATGGTGTAGGTAGCCCTAGTAGAAGGCTTCCTAGCTGCCACCAGGATGTCAGCCACCTTCTGTGAAACTCCCAATCGGGCAACAGCTATGTCCTCAGGAGCCAGGCATGCAGACAATGTGGATAGGCTAGGGTTCCCCCCCCGAGTCTGCATCAGCAGATCCCTGCAGAGGGGTAGAGGCATTGGAGGTTCTGCTGCTAACTGTTGCAGTAATGGAAACCATATCTGCCATGGCCAGTGGGATGCAACCAGGATCACATTAACCCCCTCCATCTGTAGCTTGATCAGCACCCTCTTATTCAGAGGAAATAGAGAAAAGGCATAAAGGAACCTCCCGCTCCAAGAGAGGGACAACGCAGTTTTATGTTGAGTGGGGACGCAAGCTCTGGATGACCCCACTTGTCAAACAGTTCTTCTGCAACGGATGACCGATGCTCACACTCATGCATCCTGAACTAGGTCCGGCTGAGGCTGTCTGCCAAGGTGTTCAGCATGCATGGGACATGGACTGCTGAGAGCTCCAGGCCATGGTCCAGTGCCCAGTACCAGATCCTCACTGCTTCCCTTCAAAGAGGGTAGGAATGCATCCCCCCTACCTCCATTTGTTACATAGAAACATAGAAACATAGAAGTTGACGGCAGATAAGGACCGCAAGGCCCATCCAGTCTGCCCATTTCTTTTTCTACCTTATAAATGTGCCATCGGCCTTTGCTCTGTCAGTGGCCTATCTATTCATAGTCATTTGTATTGCTCCCTTATGCCTATCCCATGCCTGTTTGAAGCCCTGCACTGTATTCATAGCCACCACTTCTTGTGGTAAGCCATTCCATGCATCCACCACCCTTTCTGTGAAAAAGAATTTCCTCACATTCCCCTTAATCGCCTCCCTCTAATCTCATGCTGTGTCCTCTTGTCCTGCTATTTTCTTATATTTAAACATGTTAGACTCTTTCACCTTGTTTATGCCCTTAAGGTGTTTGAATGCCTCGATCATATCACCTCTCTCCCTCCTTTGCTCAAGGGTATACATATTGAGCTCCGTTAATCTGTTCTCATCGTCTTCTGATGCAGTCCCTGCACCATTTTGGTTGCCCTTCTCTGGACTGCCTCAATTTGGTTAATGTCCTTGTGAAGGTGTGGCCTCCAATACTGCACGCAGTACCCAGATGGGGCCTAACCAGTGTCTTGTACAGAGGATTATACCTCCTCTACGACTTAGGATACCCCTACTACACACCCTAACACCCCCTAGCCTTACCTACTGCTTTAGAGGTCTGCTTGGATGATTTTAGGTCATCAGTGATGATGATGCCCAAGTCTCTTTCTTCCTTTGTGACTGCTAGCAACTCCCTCCCAGCCTATAGGTGGCTTCAGGTTTCTCTTCCCTATGTGCATGATTTTGCTTCTTTGCATTAAATCCCAGTTGCCACTCTTCTGACCATTCTGCTAGTTTATCAGATCTCTTCTCATTCTGCCCACCCCATCTGGATCATCTACTCTGTTGCAGATCTTGGTGTCATCTGCAAACAGACAAGCCTTACCCTCTAGTCCATCTGCAAGGTCACTAATGAAGATGTTGAAGAGGACTGGCCCCAGGACTGATCCTGAGGTACCCCACTTATGACTTGCATCTCTTCTGACTGTATACCATTTACCACCACTCTCTGTTTTCTGCCCGTCAACCAGTTTTCCACCCAGTTGACCAACTTGACCCACCCGAGCCTACCCAGCTTATTTATCAATCTTCTATGTGGAACAGTGTCAAAGCTTTGCTGAAGTCAAGGTAGGCGACATCAACTGCTCCCCTTGGTCCACCACTCTGGTTACCCAGTCAAAGAAATCTATGAGATTAATTTGACAGGACCTTCCTTTGTAAACCCATGCTGTCTTGGATCCTGTGCCCTATGGATTCCAGGTGTTGCACTATCCTTTCCTTAAGGAGTGCCTCCATAATCTTGCCACTACTGAGGTAAGACTGACCCGGTCTGTAGTTCCCGCCTCCTCCTGCTACCACTCTTGTGGAGGCGGGATCATATAACCCTTCTCCAGTCTTCTGGGACCTCTCCTGTGCTCAGAGACTCACTAAACAATTCTGCTAATGGCTCTGCTAGTTCCTCCTTTAGCTCCTTAAGTACCCTAGGATGTATGCCATCAGGTCCCATTGCCTTATCCACCCTGGAGCTTAGCAAGCTCTTGTAGGACCCTTTCCTTTGTGAAGGAGTAGTGCTCACCTCCCTCCCCTGTGTCCATGATGCTGAGCTGTGGGCCCTGCCCTACCTTCTCTTCAGTAAATACTGAGCAAAAGTATCTATTTAGGATAGATGCCTTTACAGGGTCCTCCTCCTCATGCTCCCTTTTCTCCATTAAACTAGCAATACCCCTCTGGACTTTCTCCTTTCACTAATGTATCTTACAAAGTCTTGTCACCTTCTTTACTGTCCGTGCTAGTGTTTCCTCAGTTTGGGACTTTGCATGCCTTACTGCCTTACCTGCTTCTCTTAGGGCAGTTTGGTATGCCTCCTATCTTCATCCCGCTGTGTTCCTTATATTTCCTGAAGGCCAGCCTTTTGGCTCTGACCTTTTCTGCTACTGTATTTGAGAACCAAAGTGGTTTCCTTCTTCTTTTACTTCCTTTTCTGTCTAACACAATGGGATGTTGCTTCAAGTATTGCATTCTTAATGCTTGCCCACTTTGCCTATACCCCTCACCTGTGTTTCTTTTGCCAGGGCTAGCTTAACTCTGTTGGCCATCTTATCAAAGTCAGCTCCTCTGAAGTCCCATATTTTTGCCTTGAATGGGATGATTTAGATGTAGTAGCCAAACTGAACCATACCATGTGATGGTCACTGGCCCCAGGTGACCTTCTACCTGGAGATCTGTGATCCCTTCTTTGTTAGTCAGTACTAGATCTAGGATAGCCCTGTCTCTTGCGGGTTGCTGTACCAGTTGTTTGAGGCCCTCCCTGCAGGGAATCCACTATGAGTCTAGTTCTGGCAGATGTTCCTGCTGGTATTGACCAATCTGTATCTGGCATGTTGAAGTCTCCCATTATCAGAACCTCCCTTTAGCTGTCATGTTTTGTATATCTTCTAACAGTAATGTGTCTATGTCCTCCCTCTGGTCTGGGGCCTGTAGACAACCCCAGTTCTTATGCTGTCCCATTTCCTGTTTCCAGGGTGACCCACAGTTCTTCTGGCTCCTTATGTGTATTCTGAATTTCTGTAGCTTTGATATTTTCATTAACGTACAGGGCCCTCCTCCCCCTTTTGCACCTCTGTCTCTTCTGATAATACATAGCCAGGTACTGAAGTCTCCCAAGTGTGGTTACTGGTAAACCACGTCTCACTAATTGCTACTATGTCCAGTTTAGCCTCTGACATTGTGCCTGCAGGTCTGGGATCTTATTTCCCAGGCTGTGAGCATTGTGTACATGATTTTCCATTGGCAGATTTTGGTGTGTTAGTTGTTGGGTGAAGTTTGGCATTACCCTGTGCATCGTGTGGGAGACAAACCTTTTTCTTACCTGGTGATGCAAATGAATGGCAAACATGCTGAATTCCTGTTTGACCACTAGCTGAGGGGGTGTTATTCTTCCCATTCGGCGTGTGGTGCTGCACCCCTCTCCCCATTGCTAGTTTAAATATTCTGCAAAGGCGTCCAAACTTCTGCCCCAATGCACTGACTCCCTCTTTAGTCAGATGCAGTCCATCAAATTTAAAGAACTTCCGCTCCCAGAACTGTTGCCAGTTCCTACAAATCTGTGTCCTTTTCCTGGCACCAGTCCTTGAGCCACGTGTTTAGCTCCCTATCTCCCTTCTCTGACCTTCCGTCCACCTGCTCCCTCTCCCAGACTGGCAGGATCTCAGAGAAGGAGATGCCGGACGAAATAGATGATAGTTTGTCACCCAGCCTAGTCAGGTGTTCCTTGGTCTCCACAACTGACCGGCTGGCGAGATCATTAGTCCCTATGTGTACTAGGACATCAATGTTTTCTCCTGCTTTGTGAACAATTTTAGCAATGCGGTCAGTGTCTCTCCATGCTGATGTACCTGGGAGACATCTGACCATCACCCCTGGCTGTTGGTACAGTAGACCACACTGAGATTGTCTGAGTCAACAACTGTCCTGGAGAGAGGTGGTTTTGGAAAGCCTGCATGGCATACAGGACTGCCTCATCTCAAGGACATTTACATGGAAGGACATCTCAATCGGGACCAGGTACCTTAAGTCTGAAAGTGACCCAGGTGCACCCCCAGCCCAAGTTGGAGGCATCCATGGTGAGGATCTGCTGTCGGAGAGATCAGGAATGGGACCCCTCTTAAAAGATTCTGGGGATCCATCCATCACCGAAGGACTCTGAATACCAGAAAGGAGACCAGTACCAGCTGCTCCAGGTCATCGGTGCATTGGTCCCACTATACCCGAAGGGTCCACTGGAGCACCTACATGTGTAGTCTGGCCACGGGGACAGTGGCAATGGCTGCGGCCATAAGGCCTAGGAGCCTTAGGTAAACCTTGCCGAGATGCAATGGCTCTGATCCACCACCTGAGCCTGTGATATAAGGCATGCCGCTCTATCCAGCAGCAGAAAAGCCTTGTCCTGCGCTGAGTCCAGAACTGCTCCTATGCACTGCAGCCTTTAAGCCGGGGTCAGAACGAATCTGTGCAGGTCGACAGTAATGCCCAGGGAATGGAAAAACTGGATGGTCCTTTCCAGGGTTCTGAGAAACTGGGCTCTGAATGGGGCCTTGAGAAGCCAGTCGTCCAGAAAGTGGAAGTTGTACAGATCTTCCCACCAAAGGGCAGCAGCTACTGCTGCTAAGCATTTTGTAAAAACTTGCATGCGCAGAGGATAAGCCAAAGGGCAAGACTCTGTACTGGTAATGTTCACCTTGAAAAAGAAACCAGAGGAACTGCCTGTGTGGTGGGCAAACTGAAATATGCAGGTAAGCGGCTTGCATATCGAGGGAGCACAGCCAGTTACCCTGTTTTAGCAGGGGCAACAAGCCTGAGAGAGTGACCATGCAAAACTTTTTGTACTGAATGTAGAGGATGAGGTCTTTGAAATCTAGAATAGGCCTCAGGTTCTTTGGGGGACCAGAAAAACCTGGAATAAAACCCTCTGTTCTTCTGCTACCTGGGCACTGTCTTGACTGCCCATTTCCACAGAAGGGAGTGTACTTCCTCCCGAAGGACCACTGTGCGATGACGCCCATACTGGAGGAGTCTCTGGAGGTTGTTCCAAAAGCTCCAGACTGTGACACCTCTCTATGATCTGAAGTATCCAAACATCTGAAGTTTCAGTTCTCCACTGACTGAGATGGAGAGAGAATCAATCTCCGACCACCACCTCTTCACTAGGGACTGGAAGAGGTGAGCCTGGCAAGGAGCCAGGCAGAGGTGGAGGCAGATCCAGCCACCGAGGCTGATCCGTTGCCTCTGGGTCATTTTGCAGCAGGCCCCAAGAAGGAGGAGGGTGTAGGCAAGGCAGAACTGGCCTGCCTTTCACCCTGGAGTCTGGAGCCCACACCGAACTTACGAGATACCTTACAAAAGTGTGGTCTCTGTCTGCTCCTAGGCTAGGTATGGTAGAGCAAATGGACAGATTTAATGGCCCACCAGAGGCCTGCAAATCATTTATGTCCTGAACATCAGGCCCAAAACATTTTGAGCCACTGACAGGGGCATTAACCACTTTTTGATGGACATCTGACATGAAACAGGATACCCTCAGGCAGGCATGCCTACGAAGACAAATACCTGTGCCAGCAGCCCTGACACCAGTGTCAAGACATATCGTACCAGGCCCTGAGGTGGTGTTTGCTAATATCCTCAGAGACTTGGAGAGACTTAAGGACTTCCTATTTCTGGGAACCCTCTGGGAGGGCCTGAGCAGCAACCCTGCACTTCTTCATATGGCACTTTGGTACTTGACCATATGGGACAAGCAGTTTGCAATCCGGAGTCCCAGAGTGGAGAAGGCATAAACCCTCTTACCCCAAAGGTCGATCCTTCTGGATTACCTGTCAGGGGGAGGGAATTTGGCACCTTGGACCTGTCATGCACAGCTTTGATGACCACAGAATCTGTCTCAGCCTGGGAAGCATAATAAGGCAGGATCTGGGGGCATGCTAGAGCTTATCTGCCCTCCTAGGCATGGCAAGGACCATGTCAAGACAGTGCCATGCCACAGTAGTGGCATGCGTCAGAGCTGGTAAAATGGGAGGAATGACCTTTGGAGGAGATTCTTGGATCTCTAAAACGTCCACCAGGTCCCTTGTGGTGGCATCCTCTTCCTCGGTGTGGAAGCCCATGGCAGTAGACAGCTGCTTCGTAATGTTAAAGAAGGAGGGGACCTGAGAGTGTGTTTTACACAGTCCTCACTCACTGAAGAAGCTGCAGATCTGTCTGAGGAACGAGCTTCCTCCTCTTCTTCAGGGAGGATGAGGTCAGGGTGGTACTCCTCCTCCTCCTCGACATCGACCCTCTCTAACTCAGGGTCCAATGAACGAGGGACTGATGATGCTTGAAGGAGCGCAGCCCAATAAGGCCAAACCGACATCCATGATGATGATGGAGCGCCCAATGAAAATGGAGATACCGGTCTATATGTACCTAGCTGGTGCACGAGAACCATCATCAGATGAGTTACAATGGCATTGAGGTCAATGGCAGGCGAAGGCTGCGTCCAAAGCAGAGGGATCATCGGGACAGGACACAAAGAACCATCCGTCAGGTCTTTTTTTTTTTTTTTTATTTAAGTTTTTATGGCCCTGATTTTCCCCCATTTTCTCCTGGCCCCAGTCCCAGCTGTTCATGTGCGTGTGGAAGCATGTGCACGCCATGGTACCGGGACACCCCTTCCTCTACTTGCCACCCCCTCCCACCTGCATCGACCATCGGACCTCCACCCAATGGCAGCGGAACTATGGGGGGGGCAGCCTTTCGGAAGAGGAGAGCTACCTTTCCGCTTGCTCAATCCTGCTCCCTCCCCCTCCCCCATTCCGGCTCTGACAACCGGAGTCCATTCCTGAACCCAGGTCACCAGCGTGATGCAATGTAAGGTGTCCAGCACCTCAGCCCTCTGCGCCACCGGGCCGGCTTCCATCCATCAGGTCTTGAGAGCCCGAGGGCCCCGGCATCTGAGGACCTGGAGAGGTGTCAGGCCTCCATGGAGGGGCTCGGGGTCGATGACCAAGGTTCGACAGTTGGCCTCCCTGAGAAGCAGGACGAGATGCTGTCAGTATGGGCCTGGTAAAAGAAGAGGCCTGGACAGCAGAGATCGTCTGTGTCACAGCAGCCAACAGGGTACCCCCGGAAGAGGAGGAAGAAGCAGCCTTTGGGGAACGGAAAAGCCGCTGGGGTGGGGAGCAGTACCAGTTGCAGTCAGTCTTGTGACCCCCCCCCCGGAGGCTTGTCTTGGGCCTTCAAGGCTTGGGAGCTCGACTAACCCACTGGTGATAGGGAAGGAGGGACCCCGGAGGATTCCTGCCAAGACCTGGCTACCTACTGTTCCATATGGAATTTCTTCAAAGCCTTTTTACAACACCTTAGGGTTGTAAGGTTGTATTTTTGGCAGAGCTCACAGGCAGAAATATCGAGGTCAGGCCCACGACAACAGATGGAAAGACTGTGGTCATCTGAAGAAGGAATCTTCTTTCCGCAGTGGTAGCGATGGAAGAGAGAGGTGGAAGGAGTGATTCTCAACATAAACAAGGTAAAAGAATCTCTTTATAAAAAAAGAGATTTAAAAACTATAATCTAAAGAAAAAAGCGAAAGCAAAAATGGAGCGAACTGTGACAGAGCTTCTGCAGAGACTCGTGCGAGAGAAGTCCACAGTGGGAAAGAACAGAGGAGGGAGAGGGACCGCTCATGCTTTTATATGGTGGATGACGTCGGCAGGTGATGTCAGCATGGGCGGCCCCAGTTATACTGCTGGAAAATCTTTTGTATGGATCCTGTTTCACCGATGGTAAGTTCCTACAGTGTGACCTGATGACTGAGATACCCCCGAAGAAGATCAAAAGGTCACAGGAAGGTCAGATCAGAAAAACAGTAATTAGCCAAAGGAAGGCTGTAGAATGGGTGGCAGGCTCTCACACTTTAATCTCTCTGAGAAGAAGGGGCAGACTGCCTAAGAAACTGAGAGCAAAAAAGCCCTAACCTAATCAAACAGATTAACCTGAAGTTGCAAAGTATTACTTCCTACTGCTTAGAAAGGAGGTCCAGAATTTGGAAACAAACAATAATATTTAGAGCAGATATGGAGTGCAAAATATTTTGCTGAACATATTTATGTAATACAAAGAGGCTGCCAAATCAGTTTTCCAAATGTTGCCAATTCGAATACCATCCGACAGTTTATACCGTTATTATTTTCATCATTGTATAGTTAATAAAACAATAATATTTAGCCGGCCCGGTGGCGCTGAGGGTTGAGGCACTGGACACCACACCTCGCGACACGCCAGCGACCCGGGTTCGGGAACAAGCCCGGGTCAGCAGGGAGGGAGGATTGAGCATCTGAGGACAGCTCCTCTCCAGGAGGGTGGTAGACTGGCAGATTTTTTCTTGGCTCTCTGCAGAAGCCAGAGGCACAACAAGCACACAAGCACACAGAGAGGGCTGGGAGTGAAGACGTCGGTGGGGACGCCTTGACGCCTGGGCATAGCCACTCCCCTAGAACAAGAAAAAACACACCGGAGTACCGGAGGGAAGGAGCGCTGGGGTATAGGCCCTAATGACTGCTGCCTGCCTGACCGCTGGAGGGGACCAGACGAAAGCTGATTGATCGGGGTGTACCTGCCCCAGCTCGTACCCGCCTGAGGGACATATCCACGGCTCCATGGGGGTCCACCGGGGTTCCAGGTAAGGCAGTAAGCGGGAGTAATACCCTTAGCGACTCCCGACAGAGCGGTGCTCCGATGTCGAGAGGAGAGATAGACTACAATTTCCAAAAAAAAAACAAAACAATAATATTTGCACCTTGTACCTTTTTCCATGGACTATCTGTATTGTCAGACACACTCCTCTACCACACAGTGGGAGTGAAGACCCACAGGGAAGGCAGCAGTATCTGTAAGGATGACTGCAGCACATTGCTCAGAGTGGTGCCCTGGCAGAAGCTGATGACCACGCACCACTGGCATCCCCCACTCAACACAAACAAGGGCATACTCCTGTGGGAGATGAAAGGAGGGAAGGACAGAAAAAGCGAAACATTGTCCTGGCACAGTGGATACAGACCACTGCACGCCATCATGTCAGTCTTGTCCCTGATGCACCGTGGTGCCCCAACATCCAATGCAACAAGAGGGGTTCCCTTCTCCTGTAGCAAATGGGGCTCCTGGAAGGGCTACTATATAGCCTGTCAATGAGCAATTAGGGAGTCTGGAGATGGAGGTAACAATCACAAGGGTAATCCCAACAGGTGGAAGTGGTGTTCTGGATGTTTGAAAGAGTGGTGTGCCAGTTGGCAAGATGGGAGCAAAACAACAGGGGTTGGCCTAATGATTTAGCAACTTTGGACTTATGATTCTGGCAATGGATCAGTATGTGGTTGAAGAAGCATCCTGAAGAACCATAAGAATGTGCCACCAAGTGCTTTCAAGTACATGGTCAGCAAGTCATGGAGGCCGCTGATGCATAGGAAGAAAACATCAGGCACAACAGAAGGATAATGGAGAGGGCCATCACTAAACTTCTGACCCAGATTAAGGGCTTTCAGCAAGCCCTGTGAGAGAAGGCTCCAGCTGCAGAGGAGCAAACCACAAGGTGTGGGGAAACCCAGGGTACCAGTGGGGTGAGGGATCTGTTGGGTACCAGTGAGGGGATGGACCCAGGGTACCAGTGGGGGAAGGGAGAGAGAATCTGCAGGATACCAGTGAGGTGGGGGAAATCCGCAGGGTACAAGTGTGTGAAGAATCCACAGGGTACAGGGGGATCCACAGGGTACCAGTGTGGTAGAGGGTCCACAGGGTGCCAAGTGGGGGGGGGTCCACAGGGTACTGGTAGGGGGAATCCACAGGCTACCAGTGGGGAGGGGAGGAATCCATAGGATACCAGTGAAGATGTGGGGAAATCCACAAGATACCAGTGAATGGGAAATCCACAAGGTACCAGTGATGGGGGAGAAATCCAAGAATCCAAAGAGTTCCAGTTTGGGGGGGGGGGGCTCAACAAGGCACCAGTGAGGAGATCTACAGGGTATCAGTGATGGGGAATCCACAGGGCATCAGTAGAAGGGGGAATCCACAGGGTAGCAGTAGGCAGGGAATCCACAGGGTACCAAGTAAGCAGGGAATCCACAGGGTACTAGTGGGTGGGTGAGGAATCAATGTGGTACCAGTGGGCGGGGAGGCAACAGCGTATCTGTGAAGGGGGAATCCACAGGGTATCGGTGAGGGGGGAACCCACAGGGTACCAGTCAGGGAGGGAACTCAACAAGGTATCAGTAATTGGGCTATATCCACAGGGGTAACCTGTGGGTGGGGGGTCCACAGGGTACCGGGGGAGGAATCAACTGGGTAACAGTGGAGAGGGTATTGTACAGGGTACCAGTGTGGGGGATCTATGGGGTGCCAGTGGGGGGCACAGGAGTATCAGTGACAGGGGAATCCACAGGGTACCAGTAAAGGGGGCAGGGAATCCACAGGGTACCAGTGAAGGAAATCCATAGGGTACCAGTTGGGGGTCCACAAGGTGCCAGTGGGGAGGAATCCACAAAGATACTAGTGGGAGGGATGCTAGGGTACAGTACCAGTGTGGGAGGGGAGATCCAGGTATCCATATGGCGCCAGTGAGGGGGTCCACAAAATCACAAAATACCAGTGGGGGATTCACGGGTATCCGTGATGGGGGAATCCACAGGGTACCAGTGGTTGTGAATCCATAGGGTATCAGTGAGGGGCAATCTGGAGGCATCAGTGATGGGGAAATCCATAGGGTACCAGGGGGAATTAACAGAGTATCAGTGGGGGGAGGGGATGCACAGGGTACCAGTGTGGGGGATATATAGGGTGCCAATGGGGGGAACCTACAGGGTATCAATAACAGGGGAATCCACAAGATACCAACAGAGGTGAAATCCACAGGGTACCAGTGGGCAGGGAGCCCACATGGTACCTATGAGGTGAGAAGCCACAGGGTAACTGTGAGGGTGGGAATCCAGAGGGTATCAGTGGGGGTAATCCACAGTGTACCAGTGGGGGGGAATCCAAAGGGTAACAGTGAAGGTAGAATCCACATGGTACTGTTGGAGGGAATGGAATCAACACAGTGCCAGTGACTGGGCTACATTTTACAGGGTACCAGTGGGTGTGGGGGTCCACTGGGTACCAGTGAGGATGGGGAATCCACAGGGTACCAGGGGAGGAATCAACAGGGTAACAGTGGAGGATGCACAGGGTATCAGTGTGGGGGGTCTATGGGGAGCCAGTGGGGGGAGACTCACAGGGTATCAGTGACAGAGGAATCACAGGGTACAGAAATGCGGTGGGGGGATCCACAAGGTACCAGTGAAGAGAAATCCACAGGGTACCAGTGGGGGGTCCACAAGGTGTCGGTGGGGCGGAAACCCACTAGGTACCAGTGACGGGGAATCCACACAGTACTAGTGGGGGATGCACAGGGTACCAGTGGAGGGGGAACCCAGGTATCCATATGGTGTCGGGGGGTACAAAATACCAGTAGGGGGATTCACAATGTATCCATGATGGAGGAATCCACAGGGTACCAGTGGGTTGAGAATCCACAGGGTATCAGTGAGGGGGCAATCTGGAGGGCATCAGTGGTTGGGGGGATCCATAGGGTACCAATGGGTTGGAGATCCAAAAGGTACCAAGGGGAATTAACAGGGTACCAGTGGAGGGGGGAATGCACAGGGTACCAGTGTGGGGGAACCTACAGGGCATCAGTAACAGGGGAATCCACAGGGTACCAGTAGAGGGGGAATCCACAGGGTACCAGTAGAGGGGGAAACCACAGGGTACCAGTGGGCAGGGATCCCACAGGGTACCCATGAGGGGAGACGCCACAAGGTAACAGTGAGGGTGGGAATCCACAGGGTATCAGTGGGGGGAAACCACAGGGTACCAGTGGGGGGGAGTAGAATCCAAAGGGTAACAGTAAGGGGTAGAATCCACATGGTACTGTTGGAGGGGGTGGAATCAACACAGTGCCAGTGACTGGGCTATATTTTACAGGGTACCAGTGGGGGGTCCACTGGGTACCAGTGAGGAGGGGGAATCCACAGGGAACCAGTGGGGGGGGGGTATAATCCACAGGGTACCAGGTAGGGAATGTAATCCACAGCACACCAGTGGGGGTAATTTTCGGAGGGTACCAATGATTGGGGAATCCACGGGTACCAGTGAGGGGGGCAAGTGGTGGAGCCTGTATTTAAATGTCACACTGGTGGAGCCCATATTTAAATGTCACAACAGGATTTGAAGGAAAAAAAAACTAAAGAGAAAAAAAAGCGCTGAGGGAAATCAGGACCCTCAAAAGGCAAGCAATCCAAAACAAAGTATAGCTTCAAGCATCATTACTGGACATGGCAAAAATCAATCAAAGTACTAAGCAGACCAAAGCTCTAATCTTCAAGAAGGATAGGTGTGCCAGCATTCTGCCTAACCTTTCCATTTCCACAAGAGGTGTGAAGCTCTTATTTAGAATTTAATGCTTCCCATTCATTCTTGTTTCATTCAAAAGCATTTATTTTTGTAACTTACCACTTCCTTCATCTCAAGATTTCTTGCCCACCTATCTACCCACTGCAATCTATTTCTACGCCATCACAGTTCCTTCTTCTGGTCAACTTTCAAAGAGGTCCAAGCTACAGACCTTCACCCAGCACAGAGAAAGCCAGCGTGTCGAACACCGGGGCCCATTTTGGATTCGGACTCAAACCTGGGTCCTTCTTGCACTTGTCACTAGGGCAGTGGGCAGACCCATTTTTGTTCTTCCATAACATCCATACCAACAATACAGATATACAGGTACAGACAATGACAGCAGAAGTCTCGTAAGCCCATCCAGTCTGCACAACATGCTGATAGTAAATAAAGGCTTCATGTACTAATCCCTGACACTACTGTTTTTCCCAATTCCAGGGGCTCAGTTTGCATGACTATAGACAAACAATTGTCAAACACTCAAGGCACAACTGCGCATACGTACCAGCAATATCAGTCGCAGTGATGTCAGCACCATAGGTCAACATGGAGTTTAAACAGTCCAGGTTTCCCTTGGAAGCGGCCACGTGGAATCTACATAAGGAAATACATATTACAACATGTAAGTTAGCTTGCAAGTAAAAATACAGTACAAGACATTCAACAAAAAATATTAAAGTTATATTTCTATTATCAGTGTGCAGATATGTAGCAGAACTGGGGCTTGAGCAAATGGTTTGGCAGCGAATTAAGCCTCCTCACCCTTTGAAGATTCACTCATTTTGAACAGATACAGTTTTTTTGAAGGAGGAGAAGCAAGCTGGGTAAAGTTGGTTTCTGTCTGCATCCATCAAATCCAATTCAAAAGTTCGTAACCAAAACTGAAAAGTCACCCCCCCAACAAAAAAAAAAAATGAGGTTTATTTAGGTACAGGTCATATTCTGGCAAGCCAGTTCTATCTTTTTCTAGTTCAAATCAAACCATTCCCTTCCTTAAAACTGTAGTGGTTCAAAAGCTGTAAGTAATAAGGCATGCCAGCGTGTTTATTATGCAAGCAATAAGACGCGACGGGGTGTAGGTTGCTACCTAGTAAAAGCAAAACCTCCAGTGCGAATTGAGGCATGAGGCACCTGTGCCAAATTCCTTCCATACCTGAGAACTGCTCTCATCAGGCAACAACCCACACCCCAAAGTGTCTCACTGTGCTTATAAAATGGGGTTGCTATAACAAAAAGAATACAAAAATACAATAAATAAATGAAAAATGAAAAGGCTTTTGAACTGTGTTTTTCGCATTTTTTTTTCTTTCTTGTCAGCAAAGTAGTCCCCATGCTGTGTCTATCCCCTGTCGTGTCTACAGCAGTATAGGGTGCAATATTAGCACTAGCAGTTTTTTTGTTGGGTGGGTCTGGTTTGCCTTCCCATTCTCACCCCTCCCACATGCTCCCCCTCATGGAACGAGGTTCTGCGTGTGGGTCTGATTTCATTTTCATTGTCTCCCCAAATAGCAGTTCTGTATTCTGCCTGTGTGTTCTGCTCAAAGTAGCAGAGTAGTCGTGTTGTGAGTCTGGAGTCAATACAGCCACCCGTTACAGAGAGAATTATAGTGTGGCACTGAAAGCTGCCAGCCCCACTGTCCTGAGTCACTACAGACGTCCATTAGAGCACATTATAGTGTGGCACTGAAAGCAGCCTGCACCACTGTCGAAGTCACTACAGCCGGCTTTCACAGAGTGCAATACAGTGACGCATTGAAAGCCGCTGGCTTCACTCCACTTGCCTTGGCAGTTGTGACCAATGCTCTCATTTGATGGCTGTGTTTGGTACTTTGATGGCTATGTTTTTACACTTACAAAATGGTTCTAAGTAGTTTTGGGGGAAGGAAATGAGATTCAGCACTGGACCGTGCATTTATAAAGATACAATGAATGCATGGTCAGGTGACACTCTTGGCCAATTAAATATTTAGATTTTATAAATGCATATACTAAACATAGGAAACTACTGTCTCCATGATATACTTTTACATGCCTCTATTAAAGGGGTACGACAGTTCCAATATAGTTAGGACTGTGTAGTCACTTTAAAGCGATTTTCAGATTTCTGACAAAATATTCAACTGGCATCGGCAGAACTCAGCTATACAAAATTACCCCAAATTTGCATTTCTGGATATTCCAATTTTTATTACTGAAGATGTGCATGAAAACAGGTGTGCTGCCTCTCAGACTTCATTTGTCCCAGCTGCTTTTCCTGCCCTGAAATCATAATCCTCAGCTTGGGACATCAGAATTATTTCTGCGGCAACAGGTTATGCTGTCATAAGCAGAGGATTATGACTTTAAGGCAGGAAAAGTAACCAGAATAGATACAGTCTAAGGGATAAATAGCATGTTTTTATACAACTGTCTTTAAAGAACGGGATGCCCATAAATTAAATTTTTTGGAGAATGTTACAAGATCAGAGTTCAGTTTATCAAAGTTTAATAAATGTCCAACCTGCTACAAAAATACAAAAAGACAGGAAGCAGAAGTCACTAGCCCTTGCAGCTGATGCCACAAAAGCCTTCTATCTCTTACCATGGAAGTATATGAATGCCTGTATACAACAAATGGGTATACCTCCCAAGGCAGGAAATAAACGTTTTTTATGTACCAACAGCGTCTTTCAAGATTAACCAATATGTTTGGGGTAACCCTTGCCTCAGAGTTTGCGCACAGAGGTTCTTTGTCTTTTAAATAGTTTTTTATTTTAATGGGTTCACCACAACATAACCCAGACAGACCGTCTTAGGGTAGCTGGTTCATTCCACTGGGGTGTCAAACGGACAAGGCATACTGATGAGTCCTGGTAGGACGAAACACGTGTCTATGTCATCTGTTGGCACCCTTTGCAAACTGTGTGAGAGGCCTTTCGGCACCATGCAATTCTGCTTAAAGTTGAACCAGCATAACATTCTGTGGTGATTTGCATATGCAGTCCATGATGCCTTGCATTGTGTGGGCATGTGTGATTTTGTATTTTCAATATACTACACAACTCATCATCATGTCCAATAAAATTAAACTGGACTACCCACTCTTCTTATTCATAATTTCGTTAGAAACTTGATTAACACATATTAGAAATAATAGTGTACAGGGGATTAATATAGAAGAATCATCTTATAAAATAAATGCTTTCACTGACATCTTCGTATTGTTGACACAACCACAAACACCTTTTCCAGTTTTGATTTTAGAATTTGACAGGTTCTTCCATCTCTCCGGATATCAACTTTGGAAGTGTAAGATTTTAGACCAGCTCATGCCAACTGTTAGTGTTTTGCAGAAACCTGAAAACTCACTTTAATGTTACATAGTGATTTTCGGCCACTTATATCTTGGTCGTTTCTTGACTGATTTCCACGCGCAACCTTCGAAAGTGCGACCTGTGGCCCAGAATTTCCTGACGTGGCAAATTTGTTTGTAGTGCTCATTCTAGGTCATGGAATCATGCCAATGGCATGCAGCACAAGTAGACTGTCCACAATGTTTGATTCTCTGTGGGTCAAAAAAAATCGTACCTGCAAGTAGCTGGCTGGATCACACCACTGCGACCAGGACATGATCGCACAGTAGTGGTCTAGCTAGGCAGCCAGGGAAGCCACTCGCATCTCTCAAGAATGCCCTCATGTGCATGACATTATTCCAGTGACTTAAGAATGCAGGGGGCTTGCGTGTGTCCAGAAGCCGCACAACTGCTTCTGAATCCCGTTGGTATCATTAAAAAGGCCTTCAGGAGTGTGGCGGAGTCGTGCTCTGAATCAGCCAGAATGGCTGAGATAGCAGGACATCAAAAGCGAAAGAAGATTTTGTTTCTTGTCTGTACCACGTTAAGCACTGCCACATAAGATTTCTCTTCAAGACCAAGTGCTCCGAAGGGTTGTTCCCAGGTGCTCTGACTTGCAAGTATCTGAATATGAGAAAAGAAAAAAAGAAAAAATTACTCACCTTAGTAATGTTGTTTCTTCTAATGGAGTCTTGCTATATTATGACAATTGCAGTATAACCCCAGGTTAGAACTGCTCCGGAAGTGAAAGAGTTAACTTCCATGCAGGGCATGGAATCTTGAGCTCGAGCTCGGTTAAACACTCTGTCTGTTGAAGCTCAAACTTATACTGTCAGATCTTTACGAGCAAAAACTCACTAAGGTTCTGTGTGGAAGCCGTAAACCTACACTAGCCACTGGCTACTAACTTACAAAAACACCTTTTTGATCTTGATCCCAAAACAAAGACTCAAGTCGGGGGATTCAAGAAGAACTTAAACATAACACCTAAGCACCCTAGAAGGGTGAAAGGAAGTGGGCACCAAAGAAGTGCCAACATTGCACTGCCCACCCACATCCCAAAAACAGAGGTTCTGAGAGGGGCAGGCTGGGGAGGTCATAATATAGCAAGACTCCATTAGAAGAAACAACATTACTAAGGTGAGTAATTTTTTCTTCAAACAACATGAAGTCTTGCTATATTATGACATATCTGGACTTCACAGCAGTACCTCCATGGAGGAGGGACAGAACCTACTTGGGAAATAGGCTCTGAAGCACGGCTGTGCCAAATCGAGCATCACTCCTAGCCTGGATATCCAGGGAGTAATGTTTAGTAAAGTGTGAACTGTTTCCCAGGTAGCTGCTTGACATATCTCTAGGATAGGAATGTCCCTGGCAGCAGCCAGAGATGCAGCTGTACCCCTAGTGGAGTGAGCCCTCAGGCCTGAGGGAGGAACCTTACCCAGTTTTTCGTAACAGAATTGGATACAAGAGACAATCCACCTGGCAATGGATCTTTTAGTGGCAGGTTTCCCTTTACCAACCTCACCATAGGTGAGGAACAATTGGAGGGATTCGAACCTGTGACCCTTGGTGCAATCTATATAGTAACTAAGGGCTCTTTTGACATCTAAACTATGCAATCTCCTCTCACCAGAGGAAGAATGGTCAGTGAAGTACACAGGGAGAGACATGGATTGATTAAGGTGAAAGTCTGAAACCACCTTAGGCAAAAACTTCCTGTTAGTCCTGAGGACTACCTTATCTCTATGAAAGGAGATGAAATCAGGCTCCACTGACAAGGCTTGTAGCTCACTTATACGCCTGGCAGAGGTGATGGCTACCAGAAACACAGTTTTCCAAGTCAGTACTCAGCTCTGCTGAAAACAAAGGCTCAAAGGGGTTGCATAAGCTGGCGATGCAAATATTAAGATCCCAAGCAGGGGCAGGATCCCTGAACGTGGGGTTGGTGTGAAGCAACCCTTTAAAAGACTTGGAGAACACAGGGTGAGCTGATAAAGAAGAGGGCTTACCTGCTGACAAGAAGACAGACACAGCTGCCAGGTGCACTTTTAGGGTAGCTGGTCTGAGCCCCAAGGAATTCAAATGCACCAAATAATCCAGGATCGTGGGCACACCAGCAGATTCTGGGGAATATGTTTACCAGCACACCATATGGAAAATCTTTTCCATTTTGAATTATAAGTAGCCCTGGTGGAAGGCTTCCTAGAGGCCTTCAAGATATCAATACACCTTGAGAAAGGTGTAGGTCAGCAAACTCTTAACTCTTCAAGAGCCAAGCCTTGAGATTGAGAGATTTGAGGTTCAGATACCAAACTCTCCCTGGGCACAGGTTAACAGGTTGTGATTCCTGGGAGGCATGGGGAGGTGGACTGCTAAGGACATGAGGAGTGGGTACCAGGGCTGCCTGGCCCAATCTGGAGCAATCAGGATCATCCTGCAGGATTGAGACCTGATTCTGACTAGCACTTTGAAAAGAAGAGGAAGGGGAAAAGCAAGAAACTTCCCTTCCCAACTGAGGAGGAAGGCATCCAGAGGACTGAGCCCAACACTGGGGCCTGCAGCAAAAAGGAAGTTGGTGATTGTCTGGGGCTGCAAAGAGATCTATTTGGGAGTGCCCCATCTGGCAAATATTACCTCCAGTACCAGGGGATCCAGTGCCCATTCATGATGGCCCTGGAAATCCTGCTGAGAGCATCCGCTAGGATTGTTGTCCTTGCCTGGGAGGTGAACTGCCGTGGGGAGGCGTTCAGAGTAAGCCAGAGACCACAACTTCATTGTTTCTGTGCACAAGGCCGTGGACCGAGTGCCCCCTTGCTTGTTGATGTACCACATTGTAGTGGTATTGTCTGTCCTGACCTGAACTACCTTGTTCTGGACAGATGTGGAGAAAACTTGAAGTGCTAGAAAAACTGCTCTGAGCTCCAGCAAATTGATGTGGAGCAGGGATTCCTGAGGAGACCACAGCCCTTGGGTGGAAAGGTCGCCCATGTGAGCTCCCCACCCAAGGAGGGATGCATCTGTAGTAAGGGTCAAGGAATGAGACTGGGGAGTGAAGGGAACCCCCTGTCTCAGATTGTTCTGATCCTGCCACCACTGAAGGGCCTGGATCAGGGTTCGAGTCACTGGAATCAATTTGGTTAGGGGGTCCATCCTTTGAGACCAAAAGGCTCTCAAATGGAACTGAATGTCCCTCATCTGAAATCTCGCTCCCTGCACTACTGCTGTAGAAGCTGCCATATGCCCCAGGAGCTGTAGGAAATGCCTTGCTGGTCGAGAGAGCTGCAGGGTGAAAGAGGAGGCCAGAGACACCAGGGTCCTTGCTCTCTCCAGAGGAAGGAAGGCTCTGGCTTCTTTTGTGTTCAGTTCTGCACCTATGAAGGTGAGAAGATTGAGAAGGAAACCTAGAGATGTAAGCAGTTGCTGGGTTACTTGCAAATGAAATTTGACCTGTTCTGGAGACTGGCCTACAATGAGCCAGTCGTCCAGATAAGGGAAGATGGCAATCTTTTGCCTTCTTAAATGAGCAACTGCTACTGCCAGGCATTTTGTGAACACCCTTGGAGCCGAGGAGAGGCCGAAGGGCATTGCTCTGAACTGGTAATGGCCTGAGGGAAGTTCGAATCTGAGGTACTTTCAATGGGAGCTTCTGATGAGAACATGGAAATAGGCATCCTTGAGGTCCAGGGAGGCTAGCCAGTCCCCTGGCCTTAGAGAGGATAAAATAATCCCCAGGGTCACCATTTTGAACTTTGGTTTTAAAAGGTGCTTGTTTAGATACCTGAGATCCAGAATGGGCCGCCATTTTCCTGTCTTTTTGGGGGTAAGGAAGTACCTGGAGTACAACCCTTTGCCCTGGTGTATGGGTAGAACCCTTTCCACGGCTCTGAGAGCCAGGAGGAAGAAACTTCTGCTTCAGGGCAAGTGCCTCTGATGGATTTGCAGGTGGGAAAGATCTGGCTCTCATCTTCAGAAATTTTTGAAGCGAGAACCAGTCCCTGGCTTACTACCTCCAGGACCCACTTGTCTGATGTTAAAGACTTCCAGTCCTGGACAAAGTAAGCCAGCCTGCCCCCTACTGCTAGTGGAGAATCAGCCCTGGCTACCCCATCAGGGAGCCTGTTTTGCAGGGGCTTTGGGTTGAGGGGCAGAAGCAGGCTTACTAGAACCCCTTCTGCCCCTTCCTCTAAAGAACCCCCTCTGGGCAAAAGCAGAAGAGGAGGCCTGGGCTTGGTAAAATGGCCTATGAAAAGGCCTGCCCCTGCCCCTGACATGCTGCCTTTGAGGAGTGACTTGCCTTTCTTTGGCCTGTGCACTCCTACAGGTAATCCTATACTCATCCATTTTCTTCATATAATTCTCTGTCTGCTCCCCAAACAGAGAATTTCCCTACAAAGGAAAATCCATAGCCTTAGACTGGGTATCCTGTGACAGGGCAGTACATCTGAGCCAGGCCATTCTGCGAAGAGACACAGATGTAGCCATAACTCTAGATGAAACATCATTAGAGTCTACAGCATGAAATTGCACCTGGATGCCTCAATACCATCCAGCCACCTGCTCCAGCTCCCTGGCAAGCTGTTCAGGGCCTGTTTTGGTAGGGCCAGACAGTATCCCACCTGATTTCTGGTACCTAGCTGCGTAAGCCATATAATTTGCCTGTCTGAGTCCCAAAGATGCTGCCATGTACTGCTTTTTTGCCATGGCAGCCATCCTCCTGGAATCCTTTTCAGGAGGGTGAGAGGCTAGAGGAACATTAGCCTTGTCACAGGCTGCAGCCTGCACTACCCCCACATGGCTGCACTGCTGAGACAGAAACTCCGTATCAGAGCCTGATAAAGCATACCTCTTGTCCATCCTTTTATCCACAGGGAGGATAGAATGAGTAGTTTTCAGAATTTTAACTGTTTCCTAAAAGATTTATGCAAGGGAATAGACAGTCTCCTAGACTCTGGAATATCCATCATTCCCACAAAATCAGGCTCTTCTTGGTCATCCACAGCTTCCTCAACAGGGAGCTGCAGAGTGTCAGCAACTTTCTTGTAAAACAAAAAAATGAGAAGGGGACTCAGATAGCCTGGGAGGGGATACTCCTGAAGGTCTGTCTGGAGAGATGTCCGGTTCAATGGGCACATCCAGACTGTCAAAATACTAACATACTAACATACTAAAATGCCAGCAGAATAGGCCTAATGGTCTTTCGTGTCTGCTTGTTTGGTCAGCCCCCACCCTGGGTGCTGACCTTGCTGTCCCCCTCGCCTTCTCTGGCTTCTCACTTCCCAGTTCCGGATATTCTTGCTGCATTGGATTTTGCTTCCTGAACCCTTCCCCTGTACCTGTCCCACCCCCTCTTGAACCCCTCCACTGTCTCTGCCTCCACCAGCCCCCTAGGCAGTGCATTCCATGGCTCCACCACCCTCTCAGTGAAGTAGCACCTCCTCCTTTCTCCCCTGAATCTTCCCCCCTCCAGCTTCCACCCATGCCCTCTAGTGGCCCCTTCCTCCTTCCTTCGAAGCACCCTGACTGTTCCTCCCTATTTACCCTCTTCATGTACCTGAAGACCTCTATCATGTCCCCGGTCCCTTCTCTCTTCCAATGTGTACATATTTAGCTCTTGAGCCTCTCTCCTCATAGGTCCTGTCCCCAAGCCCCAAATCATTTGGTTGCCCTCCTCTGGACCCTCTCCAGGAGGTTAATGTCCCTCTTTAAGTGTGGCCTCAAAACTGCATGATACTCCAGGTGCGGCCTCTACAAGCAGTTATACAGAGGGAGTATCACTTCCCTCCTTCTGGAGGTGATCCCCCTAGTGATGCATCCCAGCATCCTGTTGGCCTTGGCTGCTGCCCTCCTACAAGTCTCAGAGTTGTTCATCTTGACATCCACCACCACCCCCAGGTCCCTCTCAGCCATTGAGACTTGTAGTATTCCCCCCCCGGGTGTACACTTGGCCTGGGTTTCTGGCCCCCAGGTGGAGTACCTTGCATTTCCCTGCATTGAACCTCAGCTTCCACTTTCTAGACCATCTTTCCAGAGCCTCAGGTCCCCCTGGGCCACCTCCCCTCCTCCCCATCCACCACTGCCCCCAGTTTGAGTCATCTGCAAAGAGACTCATCTCACTCCTGATTCCTGTCCTTATGTCAGATCGTGGGCGTTGAACAGAAGGGGCCCAAGGACTGATCCTGTGGGACCCCACTAATGACCCTCCTTGGGATGAGACTATCCCACCAACTCGACCCTCTGGGTCCGGTCCTGGAGCCAATTGCCTATCCATCTGATCATCTGGTTTCCCACCCCCATTTCTCCTAGCTTATCCAACAGGACCACGTGAGGAACAGAGTCAAATGCCTTGCTGAAGTCTAGAAAGAGGACACCCACTGGTCTACCCAGGTCCAAGGCACTTGTCACCCAGTCATAGAACTCCACCAGGTTTGTCTGACAGGATTTCCCTGGGATGAATCCATGCTGTCTATCGTCCAGGCACCCTGACTTATCCAGGTCCCCCCCTAGCCTCTCCTTGACAATGCCCTCCATCACCTTGCCCACCACCGATGTCAGGCTGACAGGCCTGTAGTTCCCTGCCACCTCCCTTGATCCCCCTTGTGGATAGGCACTATATGCGCCACCTTCCAGTCTTGGGGCACCCACCCTGTCCTCAGAGATGGTGAAAAGCTCTGCCAGGGGTTTAGCCAGGACATCTGCAAGTTCCTTCAGCACTCTAGGATGTAATTTATCCAGCCCGGTGCTTTCTCCGTCTTAGGGGCTGAGGGCTTCCCTCTCTCTGCTGTGATTTCCACTTCTGGTACCTCTTCTCCCTGCTTAGCCCTCCCCCACCTGCCAGTGATGCTCCCCTCTCCCCAGACCTGCCGATCGGTGAGGGTCCCCTCCCTCATTATCTCTGTCTCCTCCCATGTATGGTGCAGCACCCCATTTTCCCTGATGAAAACTGAGGGTGAAGTACTCATTTAGTACCTCAGTCTGCTCCCCTGAGTCTTGTGCCCATCTCTCCCCTGATTTAATCCTGCTAATCTGCCCTTCACCTTCGTCTTTCCCAATGTATCTAAAGAACCCCTTTTTCCCTCTCCTAATTTCCCTGGCCAGGTTCTGCTCCTTCCTTGCCTTAGCCGCCCCTCACCACTCTAGTGGCCCTTCTAGCCATCAGCTCGTACTCCCCTTGATCCCATTCACTCCTTGAGCACTTGAATTTCTTATAGGCTGCTTTCTTTCCCCGCACCACCTCCTGGACCTCCCTGGTCCACCAACAGGGTTTTTGGGCCCTACCGCATTTTCGTCTTACTCTTGCACACTCACATCAAATCAGACTCACTCTCCTCGTACCCCTCCTCCCCTTCCCCTGGTTCATAAAAATCTTCAAAATCATAATCTTGAACCGAGGGAACTGACCGAACCGGGCACTTACCCAATGGTGCCGGTTCGGACGGAACTGGGGAAAGAGACTGGACAATCTGAATAGCTTTGGCTATTTCCTCAGGGGTTGGAGAAAGAACTTCTGGCCCCAAACTAGCTGACCTTCTAGCCCTTTTAGTTGGAACTGGCTCCTCAGAGCTGGCTCTTCGTTTGCCCAAGGAAGCATCGCCCTGGTCAGAGGGCACTCCCTCTGGTTCGGCTGGAACCGAACCGGGCTGGACATCCGGGTCAGCGGACTTTTTGGCCTCCCTTTCCCTGAGCCTACCAACTCTTTTTTCCACGGTGGCAGCAGGAAATTTTTTACAAATCTGGCAGTCTGCATTGAGGTGGTCAAACCCCAGACAATATACACATATGGTGTGTGGGTCAGCCATGGCAAAGGCTTCCCCACAGAGGCCACAGTGCTGAAACCCACTGGGTCCGGTTTTTCTTTTGGGTTTCTCAGACATAGTGCCAGCCTAACCAAAACTTGCCTGTTAACGGCAATCCACCAAGCAAGACTCTCTTATCGGTTCCCAACCGTGTCATGGGTCATGGAAAAAAACGTAATTAAATCCAGGCTTTTTTTAGAACCGATAAGAACCGGGAACCGCACTCTAAAGAGCTAAAAAGTAATTTTTAAACCCCTCTGATCGGTTCAAACCGAACCGAAAAAGACGTTTACAAGTTCCACACAGAAGAAAATAAAAAAGTAAGCCTAACTATTACTTACAATACCACAGACAGAGCTTGAACCGACGATTGCGGTTAAATTTCGATAAATAAACCGAGAAATACACTTTAAAACCAACAAACAAACCGAGCAGCAGGAGGAATCTCTGGAGCGACTGTTCAGTGAGGCGGAGTAAAGAATCTGACAGTTTAAGTTTGAGCTTCAACAGACAGAGTGTTTAACCGAGCTCGCACTCAAGATTCCATGCCCTGCATGGAAGTTAACTCTTTCACCTCCGGAGCAGTTCTAACCTGGGGTTATACTGCAAATGTCATAATATAGCAAGACTTCATGTTGTTTGAAGCACTTGTTCCTTGATGCAGGCAGGTAAGAGAATCTGCATATCTGAAACCTGGAATTATTTTAGGGCTCCCAGATGAATTTATTTCCTCTGCTACAACTCATCAGACATTCTGAGGCATACCTCTACCTTTGTGATTGAAATGCGGAACACTTCACACTGAAAATGTGTGAAATATCATAGGACAGCTGCCATTCACAATGTGGGATCCATCCTCACTCTTGGACATACAAGCTCTTAACAGTGGGACTAGTGCTTTTAATGTGTGCAAAGTTTAATCTTGATCATTGGGTACTATGAATTTCGCTTTAAAGTCTTAGCTTTTTTATAGTATGTTCTCTGTATGGGCAGCACCATTTCCATGAGGACAGAGCAATTTTAGGGGATAAAATGAGGGATGCCATTTGTAACCTGGTACAGATGAGAGGTAAGATCTGAGGGGGAAAACCACAGATAACAGAGGGGCTGAGGTGTGTTGCTTCAAGTCCACATCACACTTACCTCTGTGGAGAACTTACACCTCATGTCACGCCAGTGACCCGGGTTCAGGAACAACCTCGGGTCACCAGGGAGACGGTTGGAGGGGGAGAGGGTTGGAGCAGGATTTCCCTTCTAGGGGTGGATGCCTGCTCCTCCGCAGTCCCACACCCATTGGGTGGGGGCCCGATGGGCGCGTAGGTGGTAGGAGCGCGACGTAAGTCTGGGGTGGAAGGGGTTACGGATCCTGGCGTGCGCGTACACATGTGTATGCCATGACCCCAGGATGGGGAAGAAAAAAAGAAAAAAGTGCATATTAAAAAAAAAAAATTTGTGTCTCACTGGAATGGTTGCAGTCCACACTTCTTGTTAAACAGACTACTTTTTTGTGGGGCCAGTGGGACAACTGTCCCATTAGATTTTTTTTTATAGAATGAACGCTGTTGTTGAAATTTGGTTCAGTAATTTTTTTTTTCTTTCTGAGAGTACGATTGTCACAATAACCATGTTTTGTGATAACCGCAATAGTTTTCCCTTAATGATACTGATATCACTTTTGGTTTCTTGCATCACGACAACTTTTTTTTAACAATATACTATGATATATTGTGATGATGCATGAAAATCCCATTTTTTTGGTCTACTGCTCTACTGTCACCCAGGAACGTGGCGTGGAAGGTTCCTCCCATAAAACCCAAGCCAGAACCTACAATATTGCAACAGCACAATAACTAATTATATTTTCAAGGTGATCATACTATAAAAATGTTCACATCTTTACACGCCATGGCTAAAGATGAACAAAAATTGAGGAAAGAAAAAGTTTTTTCTGTCATATATTGTTTATCCCCTTTCACTGATGAGGTATTTCCCCTCTGCCAAGCTGCCCCCAGTCCCTTCCTTTCCCTCTCTGGCACTTACCTAAATATTCGGTGGGGGTCCATGGTGCAGCTCCTGCAGCCGTGGTGGATTTCTACCTGGGGCGACAGGGATCAGTCTCAGAATCTGGCCAGTCTGATAGGCAGGAGTCCAAGATGGCAGTAGGGCTGGTAGGGCCCGAAGGGCATCAGTGTCATGCCGCCCACACTACCGGAGGTTTCCCATCTCTCACTGTTTCCCCTTATGGTGCTAGCATGCAAGGCATCAGGCAGCATAAGGTATGCGAAGCATGCTCATACTCCAATGCAACCAGCTTCCTCCTACCTATATGCTGCTCCGCCTGCACTACCACCCAGGTGGAAGTACTGCAGTGAATCCTGCAGTACTCCCCCCATGAAGGGGAGCATCCTGCTGGATCACTGCAGACCTCAGATCGCCACCAGCATCACATGCCACTGCGCTGATGGCCAGCCTGAAAAAGACTGTTTTAAAAATTAAGGTCAATTTTCAAGCCATTGCCTTGAACATGTGCAGAGCAGTCATAGGCGTGCAAATCTGGATTTTGATTGAAACACTGAAGCCACCATTACTGGGGACAAAAAACAGAATGGTCACCCAGAGTCAAACCACAGTGCCATGTAGAGTCAATTAAAATAAATCTTTGTGGACACTGGGAACACAACCCCAGTGTTGCTGAAAATGCCGTCCCATCCCAAAACTGGTTACCCGGGTTGGGGGGGAGCGCTGTGGAACCCGAGCAACATGGCAGCTAACTAATCAAGTTCTGTATTAAGATCTATAATTTTAGTAATAAATACTTACTTTTTCAAAGAGCAGCATTGTGGAAAACAGAGAAAAAGAAATCAGAAGATTTCTAGACAAGTATGGGGAATCCACGCAAAGGATAGCACCAGGGCCTTGGAGTAAAATCAAAACATACTCCAGTGGCTCCAACGAGATCAGCACATGGTTGTGCTGAAGACCTTCCAACGGAGTCTGAAGAAGAAACCTTGCAGACGATCGGGCTGAAAATCCATCGCACAATAAGTACAGTAGCCGGACTGTCAGATAAATTCAACGGACTGATGAACAGAGTGGCTAGATAATAAAGAAAGGCACTCCAGGCAGGCAATTTATACTTAATTAAATTAAATATTTTATTTACAGAATCCAAAAATCGTTTGATAAAAAGCAGTTTTTCCAAAAACAACAAGCATATTATTAAACATAATGTGCAGGCTCAACATAGCATATCAGTGTAGGCAACCCAGTGCTCTGAGACCACAAAGACCTCTTCGTCAGGGTGGCTACCCTGGAGATCACAGTGGAAGCAAGAGAACACAGGTGCTGGGCCAAGCCTACATAGCAGCAACACCCAGGGACCGGGGGTTGACACAAGCCCCTTCACAGAGACTCAAGTCTTGGAAGCTTTAAATAAACTAAAGGTGGAAAAGGCCTTGGGACTGGATGGGATTCGCCCTAGAGTTCTCAGGGAGCTGGGGAGTGTACTAGCAGCACCCCTAGCAGAACTATTCACCAAATCACTAGAGAGTGGGACTGTACCAGAGGACTGGAAAAGAGCAACAGTGGTCCCACTCCACAAAGCAGGGAGCAGGGAGGAGGCAGGCAGTTACCGTTCAGTAAGCCTCATGTCAGTGGTAGGGAAGTTGATGGAGACACTACTCAAACAGAGAATCATAATATACCTGGAATCCAGAGGGCAGCAAGACCCGAAACAGCATGGGTTCACAGCAGGTAGATCTTGACAAACTAACCTAGTTGACTTCTTCGACTGGGTTACAAGGATAGTAAATCAGGGAGTGGCGGTAGATGTCGTCTATCTGGACTTTTGCAAAGCCTTCGACTCTGTTCCTCTCAGAAGGCTGGTAAGGAAGGTGGACCACATGAGGGAGGGCAGGGAGGTGGTTGAGTGGGTGAGTAGCTGGCTGAGAGGAAGAACACAGAGGGTTCAGGTAAACGGTACCATTTTCAGCTGAGAGGGAGGTGACCAGCAGGGTACCACAGGGTTCGGTACTGGGTCCCCTACTCTTCAGTGTGTTTACAGTAGACATTGCAAATGGGTTGGAAGGTAAAGTGCATCTATCTGCTGATGACACCAAGATTTGCAACAGAGTGGACTCCCCTGAGGGTGTTATGAGTATGACTTCAGACTTAAAGAAACTGGAGGAGTGGTCAGAAACATGGCAGCTGAAATTCAATGTCAAACAATGCAAGGTCATGCACTCAGGCAGAAATAATACTAAAGAGGATAACTACCTGGGAGGAGAGAAGATAGCTTCCACCAACCAGGAGAGGGACCTAGGGGTCATTTTATCAGAAGACTTAAAAGTGGGTAATCAGTAAGAAAAGGTGGTACTAAAGGCAAATGGCATGCTGGGCTGCATTGGGAGGGGAATCAAGGGTTGCAGGAGGGAGGTGATGTTACCACTCTACAGGGCGCTGGTGCACCTTCACTTGGACTGCGTACAGTACTGGAGACCACACCTTAAAAGGGACATAGACTCGAGACAGTGCAGAGGAGGGCCATGAAAATGATTCCAGGACTGCACCATATGTCATACCAGGACAGGCTGAGGGAACTCAACATGTACTCTCTGCAACATAGGAGAGAGAGAGGGGCGACACGATTGAGACTTTTAAATACTGTATATGAGGGGTATAAATAAGGTAAACGTTCAGGAGCTTTTCCAATTGAAAGAGAGCAAGAGAACGAGAGGGCATGATATGAAACTGAAGGGAAGGGAGGTTCAGGAGTAATACAAGGAAGTTCTTCTTTACAGAGAGAGGGTGGTGGATCCATGTAATAGCTTACCCAAGGAGGTAAAGGGGCCAAAATGGTAAGCGAGTTCAAGAATGCATGGGATAGACATAAAGGTAGCATACAGAAAGGCAAAGGAGGACAGGGGGAATAGCACTAGGTAGGTTCTTGGACAGACTAGATGGACCTTTCGGTCCCTTCTGCTGTCACTTTCTGATTCAAACGAATACAGTGCAAACATCCAAAAGAGCAGATGCGCTATGAGGGTGACCTCTGCGGTGATTAAAGAGAGTAATCACCTCAAATCCAGATTGGTGACACCTGAAAATCAAATCAGAGCCACCAACATTCGCCTCCTGGGGTGCCAGAAGGCACAGAGGGGGATCACCTCTTGTTCTTGCAAGACTGGCTGATTCAACAACTTGGGGAAGAGGTGTCACACAAAGTTTGGGATTCTCAAAAAGCCTATAGGATAACACCTCGTGGCCATCTGGCAGATTCGGAAGAACCTCGGACAACAGTTCTGATTACCGAAGGCATGGGTACCAGGGATTATTTACTAGCAGTAGCACGGCAAAAGGGGACTCTCTGGCTGGATGGGCAGCGAAGTCGGCTGTATCCGGACATCAGTTATGCCACAAGGCAAAAACGTAAAAAGTCTGATGGAATCCGAGCGATGTTGCGAGAGGCCCATATCCTGCATGGAATCATTTTCCCAGCCCATCTGAGGATCGTTCATGAGGGCAGAATCTACTTGTTCTCACACCCGGCTGAAGCCTTGAAGTGGGGCCAGAAACATGCTCATTCAGAGAACCTTAGGACCAATCAGGATGGAGCATCAGAAGAGAGGAAACCTGAGAGTTTGGGATTTAATTTGCCTTCAATGCCAACAGGCAGGTGAGTGAACACATTTTTCCTGGACAGGGTCGGAAGGATTAAAACTTATTACAGTATGTTCTGTTCTGTATTTTTATCCAGAACTGGTGGGGGATTCACCCAGGAGGATTTATGTCAATGACAGTGGTTTATGAAAGACTTACGATTTAGCATTTTACTTAAAACACATTCATTTTTAAATGTTTTCTAAAGTTCCCAGTTAAGTAACAGTTTTACACCTTATAGAGGCTCGATGTTATTCCTTTATTCATTTACAATAACTGGGTCTCCCTTCTTCCCATAGGGAAACTGTGATGTAATTTGCCGTAATAAAGGAGTGTTTATTACGACAAACAAGGGCATGGTCTCCCTCATTCTACACATGCGCACACCGCAGTTCCTCGCTTCACGACTGCTCGCCTTGACTTGCCTGCTCACACCCAGCCTGGAAAGAAAACTGCCAGAACTCGGCGGTAAGTTTATTTATTTAAAAAAATTAACATTTTTCAGCTCAAGGGGGAAAGCAACCATTAGAGAGCATTAGACAGCATTCGGAGCAGCGGAAAACAGAACCGAAGCGCGGCGGCACCAGAACAGCTAATATTTTATACAACTGCTGTGGCGAAAGAGAAACCCAGCAATTATTATAAAATAGAATATGGGGTGGTGTGTAAACTCGAATTTTACACACACCCTCCGTGTTGGATGCTGAGATAAACCCTTCAAGCTTTGCTCTCAGGGTCTATGTGGCATCCAACACCTCGGGAGGGTGCGGTAAAATTCTTATTACACCACCCATACTAAGCTCTGATATATATACCAACTGGTCTCCTCTACTTATTAAAGGTTGTCCTGTTGGAAACGTTGCATAACTATTAAAGTAGATCACTGCGTAAATGTGTGTAGTATTAACAGAATTCAATCACGTTTAGCACTCTTAAATGCACAACTACGGTAAGGCATGGCTAAACACCCACCCCTTCAGAGGTGGACAAGTTTCGGGACTAATAACTCAAGACTTTATTAGTTTATTTGTCCATGCAGCTCATGGGCATGTTTAAACAGCCATTGGTGGATTTAAACCTATGAAGATCAATGGGCTTCCCCACAGTGATGTATCAAAAAGAATAGAGATGTATACATTTCGTGTCTTAAGAGAATTGGCGTCCTCAAAGTTTTTATTTGACATATGTCATGTACTTGTAGCATAAAACTGTATCTTGTTTTGTCTAAAACAATAAACAAAGTTTTGAAAAAAAAAACTGGGTACTCAATCTCAATGTTGGATAAAGTAATTTTAAAAGAAAAATTATTTATTTCCCTTCCACCACCCACTAACAGCTATACCTCCCTCTTCGCCACTCCCCAACACCAAGACCTATAACCCACTTCCCCAGCACACTGTTAAACCCTCCTTTCCCATGCCATCCATTAAACAATAAAAAAAAGATGACGACCAGCTCAGCGCTCCTCTCACCTCCTCAGCCGGCTGCGGTATGAATAAATGAACCACAACTAAAAAGCATTTCATTTGTTCCGATGATGGTTGGAGGAGATGACATAAGTACCATCTTTTTTTTTTTTTTTTAATTACAGATGGCATGGAATGGAGGGTTGGATTGGGGTGCTGGAGGGCTGGGGAAAGGGGCTTACAAAGCCTGGCTTGGTGGGGGGGTATGGGTCCTAGTTGGTGGAAGTATCTGACATCGGAGTTAGGCACAAGGTGTTGAAATCGTGGTACCTTGTTGAGGGTGGGGATACCACTGAGCACCAGGGATACTATGACATAGGGTATGGTGTGGGAGGGGGTACCACTAGATGACAGGGATGCTTGGACATAGTGTACATTGCGTGAGGGGGTACCACTAGATGACAGGGATACTTGGACACTGGACAAGGTGTGGGAAAGGGGTACCACTAGATGCCAGGAATACTTGGGACATTGGACAAGTTGTGGAAAAGGGGTGCAACTGGATGCCAGGGATACCAGACAGAGCAGAGTGTGGGAGTGGGTACCACTGAATACCAGGGATGCTTGGAGCGCAGAGTAGGGAGTGGAAGAATGTACCACTGAATACCAGGGATACTTAGACATAGAGTAGGGTGTGTGTTGTGTGTGTATGTGGGGGGGGGGGCGCACTGAATGCCAGGGATACTTGGACATTGGACAGGGCGTGGAAAAGGGGTACCACTAGGTACTAGGGATACTTTGGACAATGGACAGGGTGTAGTAAAGTGGTACCACTAGATGCCAGTGATACTTGGTACATTGGACAGGGTGTGGGAAAGTGGCACCACTACATGCCAGGGATATTTGGTACATTAGACAGGGTGTGGGAAAGGGGTACCACTAGATGCTTGGGATACTTGGTACACAGGACAGGGTGTGGGAAAGGGGTACAACTGGATACCAGGCATGCTTGGTACACTGGACAGGGTGTGGGAAAAGGATACAATTGGATACCAGGGACACCTGGAAAAGCAGCAGAAGCAAATGTAGACCAAGTGACAGAGAATCTGGTTTCATGTAAAGGCCCATACAAATAAAGAATATGAGGAAGGTATTATGAATCACATGATTTCAGACAATTTGAGCACAGATAGACTTATCCTTACTGCAGTGGTCCCTCGTGCATTTGTGCAAAAGCTTTAAAAGTGGAGAATTCCACTTCAGAAACAACCAGGGGAGGACAGCTAAAGAAACATTTAAAATGTTTAACAAAAAAAAACTCTTACTATAAATCATTCTAGCTAACTTAAGTGATTTGTGTAAGTAATAAGCCACGATAGGGTGTGCATTATAGGATTTTGATGCACGCCCCCGGGGTGTAGTAGAGCATGAGGCTAAAAGGTGAGTGCCCTTATACCTTTGAGAAGTGCATTAATGACTGTCACGAGGCCTAACTCACCTAAACAGACCAGTGGGTCGATACCATAAGGCTGCCATTCTTCAGTTGCATGCTACCATCTGCTGCCTCAAAGAACAGATGGAAGACGCAGAGAGTAGGAATCAGCAGAATAACCTCTGCCCATATGGAATATCAGATGGTACAGAAGGCCCAGCAATGATCCTGTTCCTCCAGCAGTTTCTATGCTAGATCCTGGACATCCCATTAACATATTCTCTGGAAACAAGAGCATGCATACGGGACACACAGACCCCGAAAGCCAGCACCAGAGGCTTGCCCAAGGTAAATCACAGTGCATTTTTTGCGCTATAATGAAAAACAGGAGATTCTCCTTAAAACATGAAGAAACAGAACAGTACTTCATAAAACACTCGGGTATTTTCTTCGATAATAATTGCCCTGCTTATCGTCATACTCTACGGTAGGATTACCTCCTATTGCTGAAAAGCTTATGGGCCATAACCTAAAAGTTTTTCACACCTCGCCCTGCTAAACTGGTTGCACATTTCCTCACTGGCTCCCTGACCTACAGCATGGCAGCAGTAGCCCATGAGGCACTGAAGGTGAAGAGATTGATTGTCCCCCAGAATTCTGAAAAGGCATGTGAGATTCCCAGTTCCCTTGCTTCCAAAATCACTTGGCAAGCACGACGCACAGCAGAAGTGAAGAAACCAGTGACCGTGACGATCTAGTAGACCAAACACCACCTCCGCAGCTCCCAGCAGGCTACGAATTCTGGGGAAGCCTGCACTTGAGATAATGTGACAGCCTGCCTTTGTGGACTTGGACTGAACTGGGGTCACCCACGAAGGTAAGCTGAGCAGTGCAGAAGGGGGGACCCTTTCTTTATCTGCTCAGTGACAAATTAAAAGGCAGGAAGTGACCTCCTGGCACGGTCTATGGACTTTCTTCGTAGCACCGCATTGGGACTCACAGGGCCCTTGAGAGGGTGGGACAGCCGGGAATAATTCTTGGGACCAGGCACCAGAGGGGCCCGGGCCACCCAGCATGCTACTGTACACAGCTGCAAAGAGGTCCCAGAGTCTGAACTTTTCTCAAGGCCTGGAATTCCTCTCAAGGGGCCTGGGGACTCACTCAACCCTTCCCTTGCTCTCCTCCTCAACACAAGCAAACAAAGAAATTAAAACTACTCAGATATGCTTTTCTCTCCTTCCCTCCCTACCACTTACTTCAGCAAAGCAGATGCAGCTCAAATGCTAAAGCAGGAGACTAACATTTCAGGGCTGCAGGATGATGGCTGGCCCCACAGACGGGACCAGGTGTCAGGCCCTTGTGTGGCATGGCTCTCAAATTGTTACCTGAGATCGTTCCAATGGATCACTCCGGTTCTATCTGGCAGAGGCTAGACAAACAGCAAGCATACAACTATCTCCCAGTACTGTAACAACCACACTAGTCTGCTATATCGAGCTATGGCTAGATGAATAGCAAATGCATAAATGCTCCTCAGTACTGCAACAGCCACAACTTTCAGGTACATTTCGAGGCATAAAATAAGCAGGTTTACATCACAGTTTGCAACCCAAGATTGGGAAAAAGCGAGTCAAGTGTGGCAATGATTAGCATTTATTGCTACTCATCGCCAACGGGCCCTGGGTCCTGTAAAAGTGCCTTATTAGGCACTGTCACAAATTTTTTTTTGTTTGTCCTGGTAGCCTTTTTCCATCCTCCTCCCTCGCGTCTTGCCCCATGTGCCCTGAGATGTGTTTGCATTAGCCAGTCATCTGCTCTTGCCCCCCCACCACCACCTGGTCACTGCGTGGGAGAAAAGGGAGTTCGTTTGCAACGTCACCCCAGGGAAGAGCCAGCCGGTCAGAGGCTCCAGGCAGAGTAAAAAGGTGAGTTTTGTTATTTTTTTTATGTTTTGATTTTTTTTTCCCCTCCATCGTTGTTGGTGTCTGGTATGTAATTTAAATGCATTTGCAGGGCAGAAGACCGAGGAGAAGTCCAGAGGGCATGGGCACCGAGGAGCAGGAGGGAAGCAGAGCAGGCCAACACCATGAGCGGTGACCAGGCAGGCTGCACCAATCAAGGGAGCAGAGCAATACAGCAGAAGATCAGGGAAAACAAGTAAAATTTTCATTTTATGGTTGGTGTAGGAGCCTGGAGAAGGGCAGAAACACAGGCCGGGCAGGGACATCAGGGCACATCTTTTTTGGGGGGGGGGGGCTAAACAGCATCAAGAAAGGGCATGCAAGCCCGGGAACAATACTGGACAATAAAGACTTGTGCCCTGCTCTTTGCAGTGAATATTCAGGAACAGAATTAAGACTATGTGCCCCGCTTTGCAGAGATCCACGAGGGGAAAGTACAGTTACGTAAGAACTTACCGTAACAGTAGATCTTCGAGAGGAGCTCTTGCAGCAGGCTATCACAATTAGGACTATGCCACAGGCAGTAGGACCACACAGAAAAACCTCTGTCAGCAATACAAGCTGGGGACCGCCCCCGACACCGGCCCCGCCCCGACGTCGGTCAGGGTACAAGAGGGGGCGGACCCAGCTCCACCTCAGTTCTCCCACCAGTACCCAGCAGAAGGCATGACAAGAGAAGAGAAGAAACCTGCACACTCCGAGGGGGAAGCAGGGAGGGAAAACAGCGACTGCTGCAAGAGCTCCTCTCGAAGATCTACTGTTACGGTAAGTTCTTACGTAACTGTACTATCTTACTTCGAGATAGAGCTCTTGCAGCAGGCTATCACAATTAGGACTGAGTCCCAAGCAGTTCCCTAGTGAAGAGACAGTCGCCCCAGGAGGAGGAATATACTGACTCCAGAGACCATCAGGACAAGAGTCCTTGTAGAACTGCCAGGCCGAAGCCAGCACGGCGTCTGGAGACGACATCCAAGCTGTAATGCTTGACAAAGGTATGCACCGAATTCCAGGTCGCAGCCGTACAGATGTCTTGAATGGCAACATTCCGCATGGCGGCAAAAGAAGACGAAACACCCCTGATGGAGTGACCCCTTACCGGACCCGGTAGGGGTTTGTGGTGATGCTCGTAACAGAACGAAACGCAAAGGACTATCCATTTGGATATAGTCTGCTTGGACACCGGCTGACCCAAGCGTTGTGGCGCAAAGGCCACAAAGAGTTGCTCCGATTTACGGTGTTGAACCATTCTACTGAGGTAATACCTCAAGGACCTGTGGACATCCAATGTGTGGAGGAGAACCTCCCCTCTATTGGAGGGAGCAGGAAAATAAACAGGAAGATCAACCGACTGGTTGAGGATCAAATCCGAGACCACTTTCGGAAGAAACTTAGGATTCGTTCGTAGGGAAACCCTTTCACTATGAAAAACCAAATAGTGCTCTTTACACATCAGAGCCTGCAGCTCGGAAACTCTTCGAGCAGAAGTAACAGCAACCAAAAAACAAACTTTCCAAGATAAGTATCGCAGCTCGCACGTCGCTGCGGGTTCAAAAGGGGGAAGGGTGAGTTTCTCCAACACAAAAAGGAGGTCCCAGGGTGGGACAGGGTCCCTGATGGGAGGTCTCATGTGGAGAACCCCCCTAAGGAAGGTGCGGGCCACTTCAAGCTAGGCTAAGGCTCTGTCGCCCACCAGAGCATGGTAGGCAAAGATTGCCCACATGTGCACCTTGATGGAGGAATGGCGCAGGCCTTTTTCATACAAGGAGAGGAGATACTGCAAAGCGGAGTTCACAGAGCACGTGACTGGGTCCAAATGCTGAGGCAAGGCCCAAAGGCAAAAACGCTTCCACTTCATGGCATAAGCAGAACGAGTAGAGGGCTTGTGTGCGGACGCTAAGACCTCAGCCACTTCCGGGGAAACCCCGGATCGATCTACAGCCACGCCTGGAGGAGCCAAGCATGAAGGTGCAGGGATGGGGATCGGGTGGACCAGAGAACCCTGGTCCTGGGACAGCAGTTGCGAGCATATGGGCAGCGGGATTGGAGGTTCCTGGGACAACCGCTGCAGAAGTGGGAACCAAATCTGTCGGGGCCAGTTGGGGGCCACAAGGATCATGCGTGCCCCCTCTGCCTGTAACTTGAGCAGTACCCTCTGGATGAGAGGGAAGGGTGGAAAGGCAGAAAGAAACCCCCCGGCCCAACAAAGGGATAACGCGTCTGGCCAAAAAACGCCAGGCGCGTGCTCTCGCGAGCAAAACCGTGGCAGCTTGGCGTTGCGTGGTGACGCAAAGAGATCTAGCTCAGAAGGCCCCACCTTCTGAAGAGCTGATCTGCCATGGACTGAAGCAATTCCCACTCGTGCGCCCTGGCCCACGACCTGCTGAGATCGTCGGCCAGACTGTTTAGGACTCCTGGAATGTGCACCGCTGACAGACAGATGCCCCGTTCCAGCGCCCAGTACCAGACTCTCATCGCCTCCCGGCAAAGAGGATAGGAATGAGTGCCTCCTTGCTTGTTGATATAAAAGACGACCGCCATGTTGTCTGTCTGAATGAGAAGAGAGCTGGGAACCAGGTCCTGCTGAAACGCCTGAAGAGCGTAGAGGACCCTTCGCATTTCAGGACATTGATATGGAGGACCTTTCCTCGATCGACCAAACCCCTTGCGTCACGGTGACCACGAGATGAGCTCCCCAACCCAGGTCTGAAGCATCCGTTGTCAGAGTCTGACCGGGGGGCTCCGGACGAAAGCTGACCCCCTTGTCGAGATTGCTGGGGTCCATCCACCAAAGCAACGTTCTCCGGACTGGCTCCGAGATCATGACTAAGGCGTCCAGGTCATCGGAGTATTGATCCCACTGCACCCTGAGCATCCATTGTGGGATTCTCATGTGGAGGCGGGCCAAGGATATTACTGGGATGGCCGCCGCCATGTGCCCCAGTAGACTGAGGAAGTTCCGAGCCGGAACTTGAGGTGCTATGGAAATCCGTTCTGCCAAACTAGGCAAAGACCACTGTCTTGAGGGTGAAGCCCTGCCTGGGCGAGGTCAGAGTCGCTCAATGAAGGCGAGGTTTTGGCTGGGCTCGAGACCGACTTCTTTAAGTTCAGGGTGATCCCCAGCTGCGCCGGAGAGAGTATAGGCATCTCCTCGAGAGAGCGTGAGGAGGCCATCCTTGACGGGCTGTCAGCAGCCAGTCGTGAGAGTGAGGAAAACATAATGGCCTGAGAGCCACAGCCACCACTGCTAGGCATTTGGTAAAGACTCGCGAAGCAGAAGAGAGGCCAAAAGGGAGCATCTGGAATTGATAATGCTCTCCCAGGAAGTGGAACCTCAGATATTTCCTGTGGGGAGGAAAGACCCCGATATGCATGTACGCATCCTGCATGTCGAGAGAACAGAGCCAATCCCCTTGGTGCAGCAGAGGGAGGAGACTTTGAAGAGTCACCATCCTGAACTTTCTGTACTCTATAAAGAGATTTAAAGGACGAAGGTCCCCCGTCTTTTTTGGGATCAGAAAGAAGTGGGAATAAAACCCTTGACCCCACTACTCCAGGGGAACTCGTTCTATTGCTCTCTTTTGCAGGAGGGCCTGAATTTCTCCTTCCAAGAGTGGAATGTGAGAAGGAGGATAACGGGAGAGCTTTGGTGGAGTACGTGGAGGAAACTCCGTGAACTCCAACATGTGTCCTCTCCAAATGACGTCCAAGACCCATTAATCTGTGGTAATAGAGCTCCACCCTTCGAGATGAACCCCTGGACATCTGACCACGGGGGAGGAGTCATTGGGTGGAACCGAGGGTGGGAAGAGGCCTGGGAGGACTTGGGCCCACGGCCAGATGGTCCACCAGACTGCTGGTTTCCGGATCTCCAGCGGAAGCCACCTCTCTGCCCTTGCTGGGAACCACGGGCTGAAGTCTGACTGCCTGAGGACTTTCGAAAAAGCCGACGGTGATGAGGGCGTCGCTGGTCGCCACGGTACAACTGGCGGACCGACCAGATAGACTTGCCCAATTCCTGGAGACGTGAGATCAGATTCTCCATCTCCTGCCCAAATAAGACGGTACCCTGAAATGGCAGGTCCCAGATACCGGACTGCAGATCCTGGTGGAAGCCCAAAAGCCATAACCAGGCATGGCGCCGGAGACAAACCCCAGAGGCAGCTGCTCTGGCCGCCGTATCTGCAGTATCGTACGAGGCCCTCAGAACATGAGTGCCTACGTCCGAGCCCAACTGCAAGAGGGCCAGGAGCTCCGTCTTCTTCTCGGAGTCTGGCATGGCCTGTGTCAGCTCAAGATCCCGCTCCCACAGCTCATTCTGGAACTGCACCATATGCGTGAGGAAGTTTAAGGATCTAATGGAGCAGGTGGAGGCAGAGTAAACCTTTTTGCCCACCTGATCCAGGTAACGGGACTCTAAGTCGGGAGGCTGGGAGCTGAGGTGTCGCGGCTGTCGAGACTTGTCATGAGCAGCCGTGATCACAGTGGAGTCCGCCTGAGGGTGTTCAGCCAAAAAGGGTTCAGCCTTCGGAGCCTTGTAAAGCCTGTCCGACTTCTTGGGAACCGCCGGGATGGAGGTTGGGCGCAGCCAGGTGGATCTAGTCATGTCCTGAAAGGTATCCACCAGAGGAGGAATGACCAAAGACTTTGGCTCCTTCTGCCTCAGGTACTTGGCCAATCTCCGGCATTCCGGATCCAGGTCTTCTGTGTCCCACTCATTAGAGGCCTGGATATGCCTCATGACGTCTATGAATGTGGGATCGTCCAGAGGCGAGCGAGGCATGTCCTTCTCCTCAGGGGAGTGCTTGAGGCTGAGGGAAGAGGAAGAGGATGAAGATGCAGAGGAGGACCGACTATCCGATTTAGAATGGTCTGGTTCTGCCTCATGGCCATGCCTTCGCTGACGTCGGTATGCAGGGGACTGACGACGGTCCAAAGACCGGCGGCGGTCCGAGGCCGACTGGTCCTGGACCGGCGATGGAGCGATGACCAACATCGGTCAGGGGACGCGTCGGGAACACCGTCCGCCGGCGGGAAGGGCTCCGAAACGAGACGGGTCAGGCGATGGTCAGTGGAACCTAAGGGGCGGCGTTGGCGGTCTGGAGATCGGGCGGGAACAAGCCCTAGAAGGGGCCAAAATGGCGCTCCGGGGACCTCAACGGGAAGGCCTCGCCCTCTGGCTGTGGTTCACCCGCAGGATCTGGTACCGGTGTCTGGGCCGGTGACGGGGTTGTACGTTTGTGAACCTGCCCCCACCAAAACGAAAAAAGTTGTTTCAGCTCGTCCGTGGAGAATATCTCTGCCGCCCGCTGCGGGAAAGAAGCTTCAGGCGCGGCGGGACACGATGGCGAGCTTTCCTGGAGGCCCAGGGGGGAGGAGGACTTGGGCAACGGGAACGTCGGCAGGCATGACGGACCCGGGTCCTTGGCCCCTTCGGACGGCGTCTGTGTCGCGGCAGCGGCGGGTGATGACAGGGCGCCGGAGATCACTACAGCTCGGAGGTGCACCTTTAGCAGGTGGCGCGGTGCCGTGGATGGTAGGGCGCAGAAACCTCCACAGACTTAGCGATGACCTGTTCGGGTCACCTTAGGCCGGCGGCTGCTCCCCGGCAGGGCGGCCTTAGCCTGGGGCAGCCCAGCGGCGACTCACCCGAGCCCAAAGGATGGGCCTTCTTCGGGGAAGGTCGCAACCGCGAGCGGGACCGAGACTGGGACCAGTGCCGGGACAGACTGCGCTCCTTACTATGGCGCTTCTTTTCCTTCTTCTTCCCCTCGGACGAGTGCAGGTCCATCTTCTTTTCCAGTAGATAGGCCTTCAGGGCCTTCAGGCGTCGGATGCGAGTCCGGCTCATGAACGCTTGGCAGTCGGCGCAGGTAGCAGTGTCGTGGTCTGGGCCCAAGCAGAAAACACACCGCCGATGACCGTCTTTGGCAGGAATTTGCCGGCCGCACTCGCACTTGTTTACGTGTTCTGGTGAGAGGGACGCCCGGGAAGACATCGAACCCTCGTGGACCGACCGCGGTACCAATGTCGGTTGGTGCCAACGGCAGCTAAAACACCGAGGGAAAGACAACCAGGAGCCGGAAAAACTGAGCCACTAACAGTGATCGTGCAGGCGTCGGTAGCGGAAACAACGAAGAAACGGAAAACCGTCGAAAATTAGCTTGATTGAAGCTCTCTTCTCGCTGGTGAATCGCAGGCAGCAGCTATTCACGTGCGTGGTACACGGCAGGAAAGAACTGAGGTGGAGCTGGTCCGCCCCCTCTTGTACCCTGACCTACGTCGGGGCGGGGCTGGCGTCGGGGGCGGTCCCCAGCTGGTATTGCTGGCAGAGGTTTTTCCGTGTGGTCCTAGTGTCTGCGGCATAGTCCTAATTGTGATAGCCTGCTGCAAGAGCTCTATCTCGAAGTAAGATAAATTGCTGTCTTGTGCCCTGCTCTTTGCAGTGAACATTTGGGAACAGAATTAAGACTATGTGCCCTGCTTTGCAGAGATCCATAAGGGGAATCAGTAAAAGGGTAATGTGCCCTGGTCCTCGCAGTGAACATTTGGGAACAGAAAATACTTCAGCAGTGTGCCCTGCTTTGCACAGATCGATGAGGGGAACCAGTAGTTTAAGAACTTATGTGCTCTGCTCTTTGCAGTGAAACTGGGAACAGAATAAGACCAAGTACCTGGGGAAATGGGCGAGACTTCTGGAATAATATTAAAGAAATTACTGGGAAGCAGCCCAAAACCTCCCCTACCATGCTAAATGTTGATGGGACCATTACTCTTGACCCAACCCTCATTGCGAACATCTTCAATGTTGCTTTTACTGACCTCAGCAATTTTCTCCACCCTGACTTTTTGCTGGATAATGACATCCCAACTCCCCACCCAACCTCTCCTGCTCCATCTAAACACCCACCTTTCTACTTCAAATCAGTCAAGATGCACGAGGCCCGTAAATATATTACCAAGGCAATCTCTAAATCTAGATATAGTGGGGACATGCTTGACCTCAAATACTGTGTCTCTCACCCTTAAAGAAGTGCTAGGGCCCTTGACAAGGATCTTCATCCTCTCTCTGCGCCTCAACCAGTTCCCTGACAAAAGGAAAGCAGCTACTGTTACGCCATTCCATAAAAGTGACAACAGGGACTTCCATGGGAACTACAGACCGATCTCCATATTACCTCCCCTCTCCAAGGCACTTGAACGCATTGTCACTGATCAACTCACTGACTTCCAGGACAATCAAGCACCATATCTGCCCTCCTAGAATTCACTGGAGTCTTGCATAGTTCTCTGGACAGTGATCAACTCACCAGGTCCGTCTTCATCGATTTAACGAATGCGTTTGATACCGTCCACCATGGCCTACTACTTGAACAGCTTCTGAAGGCTGGGCTCTCACCTGATTCCACAGCCTGGTTTCAAAGTTACTTGGAAAATCGGTCGCACAGGGTAAAAATTGCTGATGTCTTCTCTGATGCAAGACCTGTCCGCTTGGGCGTCCCACAGGGATCTATACTGGGATCACTACTATGCAGCCTTTTCCTGAACACCCTCCCGCAATCTTGCCCTGAGCAAATCATTTTATATGCAGATGATGCCGTAATTCTCACTTCCCATAAGGACCCATTACCCCTATAAAACAAACAAACTACAGCTTGGGTTTGTCTCTGTTGAAAACTGGTTTAGTAGGCACAAGTTTGTCCTCAACTACAAAAAAACAAAGTCAGTGCTTTTCAGTAGCTCCCAAAACCGGCACAGGCTCCATCCACTATCCATTGCAAATTGCCTAGGAGCTACCCTTGAGCAAGTGCAATCCTCTAAATACCTTGGTATAACACTGGATCCCAATCTATCCTACGGCACTCACATCGATAGTGTTGCCAAAACAGCAAATACTCATTTTGGCCTACTTTACAGGCACAGGCAACATCTCTCCCCTGAAGCCTTGACGATCGCTGTCCAGTGCTCTGTTGTCTCTATCATCGACTATGGGCTGATAATTTACGGCTCTGCCTCAGCTACTGCTCTCAAACGCATATCTACTTGCCTCAACAAAGCCTGTCGGCTCCTTACTGGTTCACATCGTCTTACACATACAGTACGTGTGATCTTTATGCTCAAACTGGATGGCTTCAACTGACACACCACATAAAGTACCTAACCTGCATTATGGCGTTCACATCTATAATCGACTCTTCCCTCTCCCCTTTTTCTGACCCCCATATCTGTCCCTTCCACATTCCTTTGACCCTGGTTCCAGCTCTAAATTCTCCATACCGTATCACTATATATCTTTTTATATTAGGTTTTATTTGTGTTCAGTGAACCTGACATGTATATTTCTTTACTTATATGAAAAAATTGTGTCCTACCCAAAACTAGCTGTATCTTCTGTTCCAAACACATACTACTGTCAATGCTACCTGCGGATACTTCGTATATACTGTATTATTGTATCACTTTATTTTTATTATTTTCTTGCGTGTTGCATCCCATGTATATTGTCCCTTGTTGACAAACCCAGGTCCACCTCGAAAATTAGCATGCTCAACGGTGATCATCTGGTTAAATAAAGACTTTGATTGATTGATTGAAGAAAATCACCATGGGCCTCGTACCCACTGGTGTCCAGTCTATACTACACCCAAGCAATAACTCGCGACTCACCAGGGGGTCAGCAACCCAGCTTTTACAGGTCCCCCACTGTCATACTGCACTGGGCCAAAGATCTTTTGCTTACAGGGCCCCAAGCATGAGGGAAGTGCTGCACTCTTGAGGTGCTGTCTTTCGGATGAGACGTTAAACCGAGGTCCCATCTGCCTGTTCTGGTGGTAGTTCAGGTGGATGTTAAAGATCCCATGGCACTTCTCGAAAAGAGTAGGGAAATTTCCCCGGTGCCCTGGCCAAATTTCCCCCCATTCACCAAAAATACCACCAACAGCTTAATCTGGTTCAAAGTTAGTTGGTATTCATCTGTATCCCCCTCCCCCAGGTCGTGCCTGAAAATAGGCAGAATTTGTCTACTGCACTTACCCGGTCAACAAAAACAAAAACTAAATAAAATAAAACAAATAAATAAATAAAGCTGGATAAATGGTCTCAGCTGTGACATCTCCTCCATTCCCAAACTGGGCACGTTTAAATCCAGGCTCCGCCTTCTCCTCACTGCCTCAAGTTCCTGTGATTGCTTCAGTTAACAAGCCCAACGAACCTCCACCCTAGTCCTATCTGCACCCTCTTCCTAGTACTTATATTTCTCAATCTTCCCCTTCCCCACCCTTGCCTTCCTCTCACCTCCATACACCAGCACTTCTCTCTGCTTTGATGTCAACAATGCCCTGGTTGCTCCAATCTCCCCAGGTCCTCTTTCCCCACCGTCTTCATTTAAGGTCCTCTGTCTTTTGTTTTCCCCAAATCACATGTGAATCAATCTCAATTAACTGATTGTTGCTCTTGTATATGAACACTGTTCTTGTACTGCGTTTTTTGTTGTTTCCTTATTAACTGTATTGTACTGTAATCTGACGTGGAACCTTTGTAAAAGAGCCTTGGCTCAAAGGTAATCGTAATCCTAGACCTAAATAAAGGGACCTCTGGTCTCAGTGGGCTTACCAGGTTACCAAAATCTAAATAAATAAATGAAATAAAGTAATGTGCTCTGCTTTGCAGAGTTCCATAAGGGGAAGTAAAAAGACTTATGCCCTTGCCAGTGTTACTACTAACATACTAAAAATGCCAGCAGAATAGGCCTAACGGTCTTTCATGTCTGCTCGTTTGGTCAGCCTCCACCCTGGGAGCCGACCTTGCTGCCCCCCTTGCCTTCTCTGGCTTCTCCCTTCCCAGTTCTGGATATTCTCGCTGCATTGGATTTTGCTTCCAGAACCCTTCCCCTGTACCTGTCCCACCCCCTCTTGAACCCCTCCACCGTCTTTGCCTCCACCAGCCCCCTAGGCAGCGCATTCCATGGCTCCACCACCCTCTCAGAGAAGTAGCACCTCCTCCTTTCTCCCCTGAATCTTCCCCCCCTCCAGCTTCCACCCATGCCCTCTAGTGTTGTGCCCTGCTCTTTGCAGTGAACATTTAGGAACATAACTAAGACTAAGTAATGTGCCCTGCATTGCAGAGATCAATAAGGAGAAGTAAAAAGACTTGTGACCTGCAGTGTTGTGCCCTGCTCTTTGCAGTAAACATCTGAGAACAGAATTAAGACTTAGTAATGTGCCCTGCTTTGCAGAGATCCATGAGAGGAAGTAAAAAGACTTGTGACCTGCAGTGTTGTGCCCTGCTCTTTGCAGTAAACATTTGAGAACAGAATTAAGACTTAGTAATGTGCCCTGCTTTGCAGAGATCCATGAGAGGAAGTAAAAAGACTTGTGCTCTGCTACTGTTGTGCCCAGCTCTTTGCAGTGAACATCTGGGAACAGAATTAAGACTTAGTAATGTGCCCTGCTTTGCAGAGATCCATGAGAGGAAGTAAAAAGACTTGTGACCTGCTAGTGTTGTGCCCTGCTCTTTGCAGTAAACATCTGAGAACAGAATTAAGACTTAGTAATGTGCCCTGCTTTGCAGAGATCCATGAGAGGAAGTAAAAAGACTTGTGACCTGCAGTGTTGTGCCCTGCTCTTTGCAGTAAACATTTGAGAACAGAATTAAGACTTAGTAATGTGCCCTGCTTTGCAGAGATCCATGAGAGGAAGTAAAAAGACTTGTGCTCTGCTACTGTTGTGCCCAGCTCTTTGCAGTGAACATCTGGGAACAGAATTAAGACCAAGTAATGCGCCCTGCTTTGCAGAGATCTATGAGGGGAAGTAAAAATGTATTTCAATGTTTTATCATAGTCACGAATGTCATCCTCACGAATGTCACAGTCTGTGTTGGCAGACATCATCACGCTAACTCTCGGCTCTTAATGTACTGCTGCACTTCCTATATTTCACAAATGGCGAAATAAAACAGGTAAACATCTGAAACTATGTGTACAATGTGTATTTTATCAATATATAGCAAGATCAGTAGATTTTATAAGGTGCTGAGCAAAAATATCAATTTTTTGTAACTGCTAATCAACTTCCGGCAGTTGCTAATCATTTTTTTACTTTGATTAGTGAAGGTGCTAATCAAGTCTCCGGCACTAATTTATGCCTTACATTTAAAGGAGCAATCTTATGGCTTTTACACTAACATCAGTGGGGAGGAAGACAGATACAAGACAAATGCTATGGCCGGGGGGAGGGGTTGCATGGAGCTGTGATGTCAGAAGTGCCCCAGGCATGTCGGGGAGGATCCCTGAATTATCCTGGGCATGAAGAGTGGGAGGGAGAGGGAACCTTACAATGTGCAACCGGCGATAGATCTACTGCGGGGGGCAACCTGCTGATGTACATAAAGATAAAGCCTGCCTTTACTGGGCCATAGACACTAAACAGGATGGAAACTTAACTGAGGCATGACTCTTTCCTCACTACAAACTGTACTCTGTGTCAGCATACTGCCTCTGATGAGAGGCTAGTGATTTAATAGCCCCACACCAGAGCACATGTGGGGTGATGACTGACAGGAACTGCACAGGAACTGTTCTCAGGCAAAATGGACTATTAGGCTAAGGAGCAGGGATGCATGTTCATAGATGTTACCCAGCTACACAGTGGTCTCTTGCTTGTTTCACACAATGTTGTCATAAGCACTCCCAGAGGTTAACACTGTTGCCTGAAGTCCCGGCAGGGGGCTTCTTATAATGAATAGGCAAAAACTGAGGAGAATACTGGTACCACCCATCAGCACTGGCCCTCAAGCTGAGGACTTCAACCCTAGCTGCATGCATGACCGGGTTCACTGAGACTGCGTCTTAGGAGGGAAAATGCTCAACCCCCTATGTTGATGCGTTTCTCAACTTCCCTAAACTGAATAATGGACATACCGTTGAGTCTTCTCCACTATTTGAAGAGACTACCCCAGTCACAGGGTTCTTCCAGTGAGCATTTTTATTTATTTATTTAGTTTTTGTTGACCAGGTAAGTGCACTACACAAATTCTGCCTATTTTTAGGCACGACCCGGGGAAGAGGGATACAGATGAATACCAACTGACCATGAGCCAGATTAAGCTGTTGGTGATATCTTTAGTGAATGGGGGAAATCTGGCCAGGGTACCGGGGAAATTCCCCTACTCTTTTCGAGAAGTGCCATGGGATCTTTAACATCCACCTGAACTACCATCAGAACAGGCAGATGGGACCTTGATTTAACGTCTCATCCGAAAGATGAAGGCTCCCACCTTGGAAGCCCACCACTGCCACATTTGTTAGGATGCCCAGCTGGCATCATACTCAGTTTCACTGTTAAGATGTTCAAGTTGAATTACAGTGTTGTTTGTTATCCATGGCCATTTCTAAAAAGTTGCAAGGAAAGGATGCAGAGGGTGGGGGAATGAATAGCAAAAAAAAGTGTTTGGGTCCATGTTCCACTTTTCAGTCCAGCATTTCAGTTGCTGTCTGTGACCACGTGGTCGCTGGTGTCCTGGATGATGTCTAACATCAGCGGTTCAGTCAGAGTTTCAGGCACTTGAAGAAATCTGAAGCAAATTAAGACATACAGTACAAAGGTAATATCAGTAACAGATTAAAAACATTTCAGGTGAGCACTTGCTCAGTTCAAGCAGTTTGTACGAGCATGTAAAATCTCTGCAGCCCCGATGCAGTCTTCTCTCTTTGCTGATAATTCTACAAAGCTGGCTTCTAACCAGGTAGCATGCCTCTCCTTCAGGTGATGCACCATGAAGTCTGTTTTAAATTCCTGGCCGCCTTTGGACACATTCTCTGCAGTAAGTCCTGCATACCAGCCGGTGAAGTTTTTCTGCAGGCTATCTTTAAACAGTTTATTTATCAAATTGTCCAGAGGCTGCAACAGGTCTGTGCATGATGCTGGTACAAAAACCGGGACAATATAAGACTCCTCCAGTTTACGCAGGACCGCAGTTGTCGTGTGTGCCCAGAACAAGTCCAACAGCATAAGGGTTTTCTGCTCAGTCAGTAATCAAAGTCAGGAGTTTTGTAATCTCAAAACAGGGTGTCACTGTTTCTACATATTCCAACATTGTGAATTCATTAGCCCTGTGGCTGTCGGGACTGTGTAACTGTCTAATCTGAAGGGAATCTGTGTGAGGGATGGCACGCTTGTGTTTTCCCCTTATACATGACCTGAGGGGGCAGAAAATCAACAGCTAGTCTGCAGGGTAATACAATTAACACCTGCCTCTTACCACCTAATCCAGCAACAGCAACTTGCTTGGACCCCATGGAAGCCATGGTCCATTCTGACACAGGCACTATGCTGACACTGGTTTCATCGAGGGTGATGACAAGTCCTTGTGGTATCTGCTCCTGGGCAACACAGTTAGTAATTCTCTTTATGAACGAGGCTTTCAGTGTAATGTAATCAGCAGGTGTTTTTCTGGCTGTTTTATTGCCCTTACATTTGCTGAAACCCATCCTACTTAGAAAATGACATGCCCATTTCAATGTCAGCTCTAAACTATCCCCATATTCTTTTAGTAAGGGTGAGGCACTAACCTTCACTATTCTCTGTGCTACAGCAAGTACAACATGTGCATTGACAACAGTCACTACAACACATGCACTGACAACTGTGCCCTCATATCAGAGGGTGACCACAATCTTTTTAGCTGTTCAATAACGTCAGACATCAACAGTGTGGGTATACCTTAGGGTTTCCCGGGCAGTAATGGTGCAAGCTGGGATGGGTCTGAGAATGTATTTAGCTACTCAAGGTAAACACATTTGAATTTCTGAATGGTGCTTTCATTAATGTCCCTCTTGCTTTTTTGCATGGAATTAATGCACAGCAGACATTACCCCATGCTCTGTGGCATACCGTCCAAACTCAAACCTTGTCCCAGGTGTGCAATTCAAATAGTAGGCAGGCTTTTTCCTTTTCTGCTATCACTTTATATGCCTTTTGCTCTTAGCCCTATCTCTGGAGGGAGCCCCCAGTCCCATCGACCGATACCCCTAGGGCTCCTGGGCACCCCAAACCCCACTGAAGATCGGATCTAGTGTGGCCGGCACCATGGCTATTTGGGGGTGGGACCTGTGAGGCACCCTCCGTCATCCTGCCGGAGCAATCTTTTCTCCTCCAGTGTACAGCCCCCTCAGAGGCGGAGCGTGCAACGATGCCAGCACCGGCAGCAAGCATGCGCGTCCTGGCAGATGTCTGCCCCGTCTCTGACCCTACGTCAGCAGTGTCGGTGAACCGCTCCTAGCCTCCGCTAGTGGCCAGGCATGCGCCGACCGCTGAATTCCACCCTCCCCGGAGAAGCAGAGCAGTCCTGGGACGCCGATCCTTCTCCTCCCTGGCCGACTCCCAGCAGCCCGCATCATGCTTCAACATGGGGCGCCGGTGTGGTATCCAGGGCTTCAACCTCAGCGCCACCAGGCCGGCTAGCAGCATTTTCTTTTTGCAGGATGAGGAGGGGGGGAGGCAAAAGCAGAAAGCTCCTTGGCAAAGGCAGCCGCAACATGTATGTCTACCCCAGATGTCTGAGTGACGTCAGCAGGATTTACCTCAGTGACACTGAGTGGGTATTCACGCTTCAAAGACTGTTTTTAGCCAGACAAGTAGTGACACTGCTGTGGAACAAGTAATAGATGCAAGAAACAGAGATGCTAAGAAACAGAACACCAAAAGGAGATCATGGCAGAAACTGACTGACATTTAGTTGCTATGACAATCAGCTGATCACTGTAACTGACTAGTACGCTTGCACAAATTCAAACCGGGTGAAACTCAGTAATTTACCAGACGCAAATTCAATGTCCTACACAGTATATACCACCAGGGACAAAATCCCCAGAGATCCAAGAAACGATTAACACCTGGTCCTAGTGAATACTTCATGGCTGTTATAGATGGCTAGAGATTTTAACATGCTCCGTTCTAATACCTGGGATCTAGCCAACATGCCCCCCACCCCCAACCCGGCAACCCACAGCACATAAACTGTGTGCTTCCTTAGAGACCTGCTGTGGTCCAATACATGAAGAGAGTTACACCACCAAGGTAAGACCTATACTCATTATTCGGCAGTGCATGGGGAGTACACTAGGACTAATTATAGTTACACACAGCAGGAATATATACATAGAGTAACAGAAATGGGGGATTAGTATGTTTCTTTGAGATTACTGCACCTTTGCTGCCAATCACGGTGCTTCCTGGATGTATATGCGATGATATGTTGCTAGAGAACCACTTCAAGTGTATCCCAGATGACAGCATCAGTGTGGTTCCCACCCTGATTAAGCAACTCCTCTGACCGCAGACAGAATGCATTTTAGTCTCTATTGTGCTTTTGGCCTAAATTGTGAGAGGCTAAGGTATGTCTAAATCGGGGTGCGATCAGATAACAGTATTTTCCCGCATGAAGCTCATAAACAGTGTCTCAAATCAGTCAAAGGTCAAATGGACACATGTAAAGCACGAAATTGAGGCCATATATCTGCATAAAACAGAGATAGCACTAATGTATTTGAGACATAAATACTATGAAAGGAGCCCTAGAGCCACCAGAGTGTTGGTCCATCAAATACAAAAACAGAAGACCAGGGCTACTGTTGCCAGCTTGTGTCACTCCCTCACTGGTCAGACCCAACGCAGACCTTGCAAACAGCTGAAGCCTTTCAGTCATTCTATACTGCCCTTTATACACTTGACGATTTGCATAATCCGGAAGAGATGGATGCTTTCTTGAGCTCCATAACCTTACTAACCCTTACCCTGGAAGAGGTGGAGGCCCTTACCACCCTGATTCAGCTCAAAGAGTTGGATCGAGTGATCTGCTTTGTCAAAAACCAAAAGGCCCCAGGCCCCGATGGATATATCACAGAACTCTAAGACTCAACAAGAGCTTCTGTTAGCCCCACCAATAAAAGCATGCAACATAGTGCTCCTTGGGGGAAGATCCCAAATCGTCGTGGTATGCCTCTATTTAAGTTATTCCCAAACCAGGAAAGAATCCCACAGACTGCATGGCCTACCAGCCGATTTTGGTCTTGAATGCAAATTACAAATTCTTTATGGCAATAATGGCCCATTGGCTGGACCCACTACTACCGGCTTTGATACATCCTGACCAGACTGGTTTTGTCCATAACAGGCAAACAGGAGATAACATCAGGCGCACACTGCATATCCTTCACTAAGTGCAACCCATCAGATATCATCCCTCCTGGTCAGTCTAGATGCCGAAAAGGCATTCACTAGAATGTCAAGGCCCATTCTGCCAGCCTTTCACGGATGGGATTTTTGAGAGACCTTTTTCTCTACTCCAGAGAACCTATGCCTCCCCACAGGCCTTTATTAAAGTAAATGGCCACACCTCCCACAGGCCTTTATTAAGGTAAATGAGTCTCTTCGCTGATGACTCCAAGATGGGAGCAGTAGTTGAGGGAGAAGAGGGGAGGTTGGCCCTGCAAGGGGACCTGGACACCCTGGAAAGCTGGGCTCACACATGGAAATTAAATTTCAATATCACCAAGTGCAAGGTGTTGCATCTTGGGCGGGGAAACCCTAAACACAGGTATAACCTGGGAGGGGAGGCGCTGGAGGCCTCAATGGGGGAAAAAGACCTAGGGGTCATGGTGGATGCATGTATGAATAACTCTGAGCAGTGCAGGAGAGCGGCTAGCAAGGCAAACAGGATGTTGGGATGCATCGTAAGGGGATCACCTCTAGGAGCAAGGAAGTGATTTGCCGCTGTACAATGGACTGGTTAGACCACACCTTGAGTACTTGAACAGTACTGGAGACCACACTTGAAGAGGGACATACAGCTCCTGGAGAGGGTACAGAGGAGGGCAACTAAGATGATACGAGGGCTGGGGGATTTGACATATGAGGACAGACTTGAGGAGCTCTGCCTGTTTTCATTGGAGGGGAGGAGAGGAGAGACAGGGGGGACATGATTGAGATCTTCAGTTACCTCAAGGGAATAAATAGGGTAAACATGGAGGGGATCTTTAGACTAAAGCAGGGAGGTATCACCAGAGGGCATGGTTTGAAGTTGGAAGGTGGAAGGGTGAGGGGGGAAAAGAGGAGGAAGTTTTTCACTGAGAGGGTGGTGGACCTTGGAATGCACTGCTAGGCGAGCTGGTTCAGAGATCCACAGTGGAGGGCTTCAAGAGAGGGTGGGACAGACACAGAAAGCAGATGTATCAGATGATGGCCTGTCCCAGGGGGGTGGGGATGGATGATAGGGGTTTCTGGAACACAAGGGAGGGGAGGGCCTTGGCACCCAACTAGGGATCTGAGGTTAGAGCGGACTCGATAGACCATAAGGCCTAATCTGCTGGCAAATAGTATGTTAGTATGTTAGAACACTGCATAGCACTTTATTCGGACAATGTATTTCTCTACTGTATATGACAGACCCTGAGAACTCAATCCCAGAGATGTTCTGCATATTGGCCCGATTTTGTGCGGTGTCAGCCTACAGATTGAATACCACTAAAACAGAGGCCCTCCCATGCTATTTTATACCGAGCCAAAACTGAAACAGCATATATTCGTTTTGTTGGGATGACAGGGAAATAAAGTACCTGGGTATTAAGATTCCTCGCTAGAAAAGCTTTACCAAGTAAATTATGGATCCTTAATCAATAAATAATGGATTTACAGACACCGTATACCCTTCCTTTCATGTTCATTCATAAATAGATTCAGTCCGTATGGTGGTGTTACTTTAATTTTTTTGTATATTTTTCACAATGCCTCCTTACTGGTATCACAGAAGAATTGGAGGAAATGGTGGCTAGACATCACTAGATATGTCTGGGGGGGAACCGGCCATGAATTAGGCTTTCCACCTTAATGCTTCCCAAGAGTAAGGAAAGCCTTGGACTCCTGTACCTGTACTATCTTGTGACCCAACTCCACATCCTATTTCACTGGCATATGCAGGATCGGGCCCCCAATGGGTAGATGTGTAAAGGGAATTGTTGCTGTTCCAAGACATGACTGGATACATGTTGGAAGAGGGGGTGGGAGAAGCAGTGAGGATATCATGAATCCCTGGATTACCCATGTCAAAAAGGTACGGTGGACAGTGGTGGTAGCATGGGTATAGCTACTGATACTCCAAGTAAGCCATGGCATACCAAGTTTAGTAGCAGGCGGTAGCAAACCAGCTGGCCAGCACTGCTCTTCCCTCCCTAGTTCATCACATTTAAATTCCTTTGTTTGGCTTCGCAGGCTTTTTCTTTTCTCTCTCAGCTTTGTTTAGGGGTGGGGGACAGAATGGACCATGGATTTTGAAGTTGAAGGTCTCAGGTCTGCATGGTCCGCCTGCATAGTGATTGGCTGTGGCATCTGGTAGGGGGTATGGCAAGTCTGGGGCGGTGAGTTTAAAATGCCCCAGCAAAGTTAGAAGCCATGCTACTAGTTCAGTTGTACTAGGAGCGAGAGAAGCAGTAGAAGAACTGAGGAGCAGCAGACAGAAGAACAGACTCAGAGCCAGCTAAAAGAATGAAGACTTCATGTGGAGTGGCAAATAGAGTAAATCTGCCTACCTGCGGGGCAGACAGAAAAAATGCCTGCCATAGTCTTGGACTTGTGATGCAGTCAGTCGTGTTTACCAGTGGGAAGCGAGCACCACATTAGCAGTGCAGACAGACAGCAGGTCTGGTATGGGAATCATCTGATTGGAGCCAGGAACCTTGGACTCGAGTCATTGGGGGGGGGGGGCAGGCATAAACAACAGTGAGGGAGGGGGTAGCAGTGTATCAGGTTAGTGTACAAATCTGAAATGCCTGGCTACAGCCTTGGGTGATAGCCATGGGATTTGAGTCCCAGTTAGTATGGTTGCGGCCGCTTGCAAACCTTGTCGATTTAGCACTGCCACGAATAGATAGCACCATTTGATATTGGCAATTATGTATGGCTGCAGACATGAAAACCTTTGCAGAGTTGTAACAACAATTAAGCATGGACCAAAGAGACTTCTTCCACTACCTCCACGTATGGCATTACCATGCCACTTTGCCCAGCGAGCCATCAGACCCTAATGAATGTGCAGCACTCCTTAGCACCCTAGTACTGCATGTCAGGCTACAGACCACCGCACATCTAATTTCCATTATTTATAAGGACCTTCAGGAAGCATATAGGTATAGTATTACATATGTGGTCACTAGGTGGGGGGAGGAGTTGGGCCTATAGATAGAGACACTAGATTGGGAGAAGGGCAGTTATGAGACAGGAAGGGTCACATCCTCACATTTTTTAAACGCAATTTTTAATCGTTATATCAAAACTGATACAAATAAATGGTTAGTTCAAAGGCATAGCAATTGATACCGGTATATAATAAGCCTGGATAAGTTTCTTCTCCAAGAGTTACATCATGGGGGTGGGGAGTACTACTGATTCTTCAGTTTGAATAAGAAAATGTTAACAAAGGCCATATTTAGCCATGACCATGGACTATATGCTGAATAAAACAGAGAATCCAATACATCCCGTGGTGCAAGACCCTATAAGTCAACAAGTGACATATATCAAAGTCCATATATAAACCATTACCATGATAATAATGTCGATAATTGATGGTGCGTCATTAATTGAGGCAAACCATCAAGTCTGCACTTCACCTGAAAAACAAACATTACATTGCATTAAATGAGCAAGGAACTTTCATACAAATGTAGGCAAAAACTATACACTATTATTAGGAACTCCAAACAGAGTTCAGGACAGTAAGATGCCATAGTAGTAAACATGCATAACCATGAAACAGTACTTTCAGACTTATTTCAGCCCTCATCAGTCTCTCCAGGGGCCACGGCACCCTGCATACAATCTTCTTTAATCTTAAGCAGCCTTGTGCCCCCTTCAGCAGGATCACTGAAGATAAATGCTTTACCTGCATACAAGATCTTAAGTCTTGCAGGCACCAAGCGTGAATGGTTGATCCCCAACAACGATGGCTCACTGCGTACATTATCAAATGCCTTCCATCACTGGAGTAACAAAGGTCTGGAAAAAAGAAAAGGCGAGTGCCATCAGACAGTTGAAGTGGACCTTTATTTTTTTGATGCCTGGAGGATCCAGAGCCCTAGTATTCTGTCCAACTGTGACTAGCAGAATGGTATGGAGTAAGTCATGTTCAGTAGTCCCCGCCCGAGGTGTGATGCGATAAATGTTAAAGAGAGACTCCGAAAGTGAAAGGTCTAATGTGGTGTACAGGAGCTGGTAGACATACTGCTTCAAGTCATCCCACTCTGAGTCCTCAGGGACGCCGAGCAAACAGACATGGGCTAGACAGGCCCCATTTTCTACATGCTCTAGCCTAAGTCTGAGAATTTTATTTTCAGATAGCAGGCCTGCCATCACTGCCGAGGTCTTATCTGCTGATTCCTTCGCCAAGTGTGCTTCCACTGAGACAGTTTCCACCCTATTCCCCGAAGTGGTCACTCTTTTGTTATAAAAATCCATCTTGGCATCCAATGCTTGAACCGATTTGTCGACAGCTTATACAGCCAGTAACAAAGTGCTGTTAGAAGGTTCAGTCTCCAGATGCTCCTGCCATAAGGCCACAGTGATCGGCGCATCAGACCATTTGCCTTTTTTCCCGCGACCAGAATCTGCCTGTCTAGCTTTGCAAGGGTTCCACATAACATCGGATGTTAAAATTCAGATAGCAGGCACCCGTTATCTAGTAATCAATAGTTCTGTCCTTAAATAAAGCTCCAAATTCAGAAAAAAGAGCGAGTTTAATGCTGCTTTCAAGCAACAGTACAGGAGCTCTCAGGAGTGCAACCGACAATGTTGGCTGTTACCCACATCCCCCACATCCTCGGCAGGAATATGCCTGGAAACACCTTATACAGTTCTTCAGAACACCTGCAATTACTGCCAAATATGTGAGGAACAGGGACGCTGAATGCTGGAGAGCCTGTGGCACCACACCGGTAACCCATACACATGTAATGTGGTCTTGTCCAGCACTTGGAAATTTTACCAGGTGCCAAAGGGGGCCATCATAGAGGTTTGGAATGTTCCAACGCTTCTAACACCAGAAATGTACTTATTCCATATTTATCCTAGGGGCTTGAAGGACAGACATGTTAACGAGGGTGTCCAGACAAAATTTCTGATACCAGTAAATTCAGAATAAAGATCAGCACATCCGCAGTCAGACTCACACCAAAAATGAGATCTCTAAGTAACTTTGTTTAAAAGTCGCAAGTCATTTTGTAACCCTAAATTCACTGCCTGTTCAAAAAAGCCAAATATAGAGAAGAGCTACTGATGATGTCATAACGTGACCTCACAGTCTAGTCCTCCATGGAAGCTACCTTACAGGACTTATTTCTCTCATGTTACATAAAACTGCAGTTGTAGTAAACATCTGAAAAAGGAAAACTGAGTGAGTTAGCGCATGCATTTCCATTATGTGCAGATGCAAGGTAAATATGATGGGAGTTGGAATGCAGCAGTACACATGGCTTTAGAATGACGAAGTTGTGTGCAGTTTTTAGAATACTGAAGGTATGAGATTTCAGAATGTCTCCAGGTTGTAACTGTGGAATGCAGCAATGATACAATCTTAGAAAGTAGCCGGGACACATAATTTTGGAGTGTGGCAGGGACATATGACCATAAGGCCATTTGGTCCATCACATCTGCTCAAACTGCAGGGTCCACAGCTTGAGCCAATGTCTCTGCCCTCCCTCCCATCCTCCCTGTCCATGATCCTTACCTTCCCCCTATGCTAAAATTCATAACATGGTAGTGCCATGTATTTTCAGAATGTGGCAGAGATACAGTTTTGAGATGTGTGGGACACATACTTGTGGAAGATGGCAGGGATATGTAATTTTGTAATATGTCATGGATGCATAAATTTGGTATGCGGCGGTGATGCACAGTTTCAAAATGAGGTTGGGGTGCTTGATATCAGATTGTAGTGGCAATATGCAATTTCAAAATGTGGTGTGGACACGAAATCTCAGAATGTGGAGGTGACGCAGTTTCAGAATGTGGCTGTCACATGCAGTTTCAGAATGTGACTCGGATATGCAATATCAGAATGTGGCAGTGCTACTAACTTTTAGAATGTGGTGGGGACTTACAATTTTGGAATACGGTGGGGATGCACATTTTCAGAATGTGACAATGACAGGCAATTTTGGAATGTGGAAGTTTATAAACAATTTTGGAATGTGGCAGGAAGGTACAATCTCAGAGTGTGGCGGTGATGCACAATTTCAGAATGTGCCAGTGACACACAATTTTGGAATGTGCGGTGATGCACAGTTTCGGAATGTGGTGGTGACAGTGACAATTTCAGAATGTGGCGGTGACGCACAATTTCGGAACGTGGCGGTGACGCACAATTTCAGAATGTGGCAGTGATGCACAATTTCGGACTGCGGCAGCGATGCAGAATTTCAGAATGTGCCGGTGATACACAATTTGGGGCTGGCAGTATAGTCTAGAGGTTAAGAGTAACGAGCTGTGAATGAGCTTGGTAAATCCAGCAGACCTGGGTTTGAGTCCCACAACCTCCACTTACATACTGTGCAACTCTGAGCAAGTCAGGACCTCCTTGTGAATGAGCTTGCTCAATGGAGTTTTCCTGCAATAAACTTGAACTTGAACTGAAGTCACTTACCCTCTCCATTGCTCCAAGGTCACCCCTGAAAAAAGGCACTTGTGCCTAGTGGGCCTTACCTGGTTACCAAAGACGAAAAATAAATAAATAAAATTCAGAATGCGGTGCTGATGCACAATTTCAGAATGTGGCAGTAATACAGAGTTTCAGAAAGTGGCTGTGATGCAGTTTCGGAAGCTGATGGTGACAGTTTCTGAATGAGGCAGGGGTACACAGTTTTGGAATGTGTCAGTGATGCACAATTTTGGAATGTGGCAACAATGCACAATTTCAGCATACTAAGTTGCCAGCAGATTAGGCCTAATGGTCTACCACGTCTGCCAGAGATGCAGCTCACAGTATCGTCTTTGCTATTGTCCCCTCTCCCCTTTTCATTCCCTTGCTCCCAGGTTCCTCCCTCAAAGCTCCCCTGCTGTTCACTACTCTTCCTACCTGTACCTTGCCCATGTACCTGTCCCAACCCCTTTTGAATCCTCCCACTGATTCCACTGTCATCAGTTCCTCTAGTAGTGCGTTCAAAGGTGCCACCACCCTCTCCCTGAATTAGTGTTTCCTCATTTATCCTCTGTACTTCCCACTACCAGTTTTCGGCTATGACCCCCCGTAGTCCCTTCCCCTTTCAATCTGAGCAAACACTCTGTGTTCACCCTATTGATCCCCTTCAGATATTTAAAGGCTTCTATCCCATCTCTCCTGTCCCTTCTGTCTCCCAGGGAATACATGTTCAGCTCCCTAAGTCTCTCTTCACAGGACATTTCCCAAAGTCTGTGGATCATCTTCGACGACCTCCGCTGGACTTTCTCCAACAGAATAACATCCCTCTTTAAGTGAGGATGCCAGAACTGCACACAGTACTCCAAGTGGGGCCTCACCAAGGAATTGTACAGGGGCAATATAACCTCTCTTCTCCTCAGTGTTATCCCCCTAGCAACACACCATAGCATTCCACTTGCGTTTGCTCCCACTCTCCTGCACTGTTCTGAGTGATTCATTTTGGAATCTATTACCACTCCCAGATCTTTTTCCTCCTTGGAGACCGTAAGCTGTCTCCCCCCCCCAAAAAAAATAGTAGCCATACTCAGGATTCCTAACACCTAAATGTAGTACACCACACTTCCCAGCATTTACCCTCAGCTGCCAAGTGTGTGACCACTGTTCAAGCCTCTGCAAGTCTTCCTGGAGTGCCCTTCTTCCCTCCTCACTGTCCACCACCACCGATCCCAGTTTGGAGTAGTCAGCGAACAGACTCATTTTGCTCCTAACTCCCTCCCCAATGTTCGCTATGAATGCATTAAACAAGAGTGGGCCCAACACCGAACCTTGAGGGGCCTCACTGATGACCCTTCTGGGTGTTGAGACCTCCCCCACCACCACCACCACCACCACCTTCTGCTGCCGGTTACTCAGTCAGTTCCCAATCCACCCTACCATTTTTTACCCACCCCTAAGTGCCTCAGCTTACTTATCAGTCTGCATGCGGCACCGAGGCTAATGCTTTGCTGAAGTCCAGATACAGGACATCAACCGGCCTTCCGCCATCCACGGATCTTGTCACCCAGTCATAAATTTTGACTAGGTTGGTTTGACTGGATCTCCCCCGGATGAACCTGTGTTGCCGTACATCTTGAAAGGCTGTTAGCCTCCAGAAACTCCACCATCCTTTCCTTCAAGATGGACTCCAAAGGTTTTTCCACTATGGGCATCAGGCTGTAATTTGTCTGTAATTCTGTAATTTCCCCACTCATTATGGGGTACACTCTTGTGGAGGGGCACAATGTGTGCCATCCACCAGTCCAAAGGAACACATCCTGATTGGAGGGAGGATTGAATAATTCAGTCATTGGTATAGCCAGGACATCTGCCAGTTCCTTCAAGACCCTGGGGTAGATTCCTTCTGGGCCTGGGACCTCGACAATCCTCAAGGACATAACAGCCTCTCACACCCTTCTCACCTAGATCTCACCATTTGTAACTGTCCCCCCAACCCCAACCCCTGTCGTGCCCCACCCCGTGGAACTGACCCATCCCTTTCCCTTGTAAAGGCAGAGCAGAAGTATTCATTAAGTACCTTAGCCTTCTTCTCCACCACCTCCTCTACCCACGTACCTTCCTTTTTTAACCTGTTAATCTGCCCCCCCACCCTTCCTTCTTCCCGACGTATCTAAAAAAATTTCTTGTCCCCCTCCCTGATCCCTTGTGCCAACCGCTGCTCTTTGGCTCCCTTGGCTGCTCTTACCACGTTGTTTACCCCCTTGGAAATACTATGGTCGCCTCCCTGTCTTTCTCCCCATGAGAGCTCTTGTACCTACGAAAGGCCATCCTTGTTTCCCCTCACACTCTCCTGTACCTCCTTGGTCCACCAGATGGGTTTCCTAGACCTTGTCTTCTTGTAGTGGGCCTTTGTGCAGGCTTTTGTGGCCTCTAGTAGGCCCAACTTCAAAATCTCCCACTTACGTTCCATGCTCATGTCCGGACTGATTTTCTCTAAATGTCCCTCTAGGATGGCAACCATCCCACCGAACTCTGCCCCCCCCAAAGTCCACTACTTTCATCTTTGTCTGGTTCCTCTCCTTTCCAAAGTCCATACTGTGAAGTGGTCACTCCCCGCCAATGGGTCCTTCACAACCACGTTCTTAACCTGGTCTCCACCTGCCAGCACCAAGTCCAGGATACTTCCCTCTCTGGTCAGCTCTACCACCAGTTGAGACAGAAAAACATATTGGAAAGCATCCAGTAACCATTGCTCTTTAGCAGATGCAGATGCCACAGTACTTCAGTCCACCCCAGCAAATGTTAAAATCCCCCACAACCACAGTCCTGCCCCAACCCCTGCTAACATGGGTTTTAAGGTTTTCCACTAGTTCATTGTCTAGCTCATCTAATTTTGTTGGTGGCCTATATACAACCCCCAGGTTGATTCTCTACCCCTAGCATCATGCAAGGTGACCCATAACACCTCCACATTTCCGTCCACACCCTCCTCACTGCTGCACTCTATCCCCTCCCTAATAAACAGTGCCACTGCCAAATTTCCTGTCCTTCCTATAAGTAGTGTACCCTGGAATATTCAAGTCCTAACTGTGGTACTGTGTGGCCCATGTCTCTGTGACTGCTACCACGTCCACCCCTCCACCCACTCCCAGTCATCACTGCCTTTAACACAGGCAACTTGTTTCCCAAGCTCCTCGTGTTAGTCAAGACCACCTTCCAACCTGTCCCTCTATCCTTCTCAGCCTTCCTTTTCCCCGTACCTTTGGCCCACTGTGAATCTGACTTATCATCTAGTTTTCCTATGGGGGGGGCCCCTGGCCCTTCTTTTCTATGCTTTTCTGCTCATCCCGCATGTCTAAGCCCCCACCGCTGCTAGTTTAAATCCCACCTACTAACTATGAACTCCCCCAGTTTATTTTTCAGAACATCTTTTCCCTCCTTGCTCAGGTGGTGTCTGTCCCTAGCAAATAGTTCTTTATTATCGCAAGTGGATCCTCAGTCTTCCACCAGCCCAAATCCCATAGCTGGGCACCAATCTCCCAATCATTTATTAAATTCTCTTATTTTTGGCGTCCTGTCCATGCTTGCCCTTGGCACCAGCAGAACTTTGGAAAGTGAGACAGTGTTCCCCTCAGCTTGACAAATTCTGGTCAACTCCTTGTACCTTGCTTGCACCTCTTGCATGCTGTTCCCATCTAGATCGTCCATGCCTAGGTGCACCACAGAGTGAAGGGGTTCCTCCTTGCTTCCTCACTATAGAGTGAACTAGGTGCTTGGTCCTGTGCGTCATCATGCCCGGCATGCACTCAGCCCTAATAGACCTCCTCCTCCTCCTCCTCCTCCCTTCTCCTTCCTCCGACATCTGATACCTCTAATTATGGAGTCCCCCAATATTAGGACCATGTTATCCTCTGTTTTCCTACATTGTATGGTTTCCCCACCTCCCTGCTCCCCATCATGTACCGCTGTCCTCCTCCCCCTAGCCTTGTCACCCCCCCTTCAGTACCTTCTTGTCCATTTCTCCCTTGTGCACTGTCTATTCCCAAATCTGGGGTGCCTAGCATATCACCCATACTGCCAACTTTAATACTCCCTTCAAGTGACCCCCTGTTCCCTTCCCATCCCCTTGATGTCACCCTTACTGCCAACTATAATACCCACAAGTGACCCCTTCCAATTCCCTCCCCTTAATGTCAATCCCAACTGCTCCCCTGCCTGTCCTACTCCTCCCCCGTCCCTTACATTTCCCTCAGGTCTTTACTCAATTCCCACACCTAACTCCCCTCTCTCCCTCACCCACCGCTCATATCATCAGTGTCCTCCATCGCTGCATGATTTCCTTTGTCCATTAAATTCTGTAAAGGTGTATATCTGTTCTTTCCTATAACCCTGCCTTCATTTTCAAACTTGTTCCCCATCCTGACCCTACCATTGCTGACTTCTGTTGTTCACTGTGCTGTACCTCCCCACTTCCAGACCACCTCCTGTCATGCACTGTTCTTCCAACAGTCTGATCTGGTTCCCCGCCCTTTGTCACCCCTTCATACCTCGCATTCATCCACTCATCTCCTCTCCTACTATTTGCAAAACAGACGCCATAACCCCCTCCATTTCCTCCTCCCATGGCAAGCCTCTCCACCATCCTCTTTAACTTAAAAATGTCAGTTTCCAGGTGCAACAATCTCATGCATATAGGGCGTCCTTCCATTCCCCACAGCACATCCATGTGAACCGCTGCTCCGCATCCATTACATCTCACTATCCTCTTAGGTCTGTACCTTCCCAAATCCTTGTTGCCCCACCCTGTCTCCCCCACACACACACACTCCTGTTCTGCCCTGGTATCCCATCGTCAGAATGTATAACTTCTCACTCTGGTTCCTAAATCCTCCCCACCTCCTTCTGACTACAAGATGAGACTGCCCAAGCCCATAAACTTTGTGGTACAGCTATTTGTAGTACTGCCCCCTCCCCCAGTTCCTTAAAACCCTTGTGCTCAAGCTGCCACAAAACAGTAGTTCAGAGATTACCTACCCCTTCCCCCTTTTCTCTTAAAGGCCCTGTACTCCTGCTTCCTTTAACAGCAGTTCTGGGATTCACATTTCCATTCCCCCCTTTCTCTTAAAGACCCTATACTCCTGCTGCCTCTAAACTGCAGTTCAGAGATTCACATACCCATAGAACTTGAGCCACGACTAACAGTTGCCCAGAGAACTCCTTGAACCCTTCCACTTCCTTGAGCCCAGAGTTAAACACTGTGAGCTTCCCTTGAACCCAGTATTAAACACTGTGCAATTCGCTTTCTGATTTACGTTGAGTCTCGACTTTGTCCAGACTTTCTCTTGAGCCCCTGAACAACAGTTTGTCCCCTACCATACGAGCATAATATATGCAGCCTCAATTTCAGTTCAGGCAAACACCAACAGGTGGCTCTACACTACAATGGCTCAGTCCTTACAGATTATAGGGGCATGCAAAATTTGGGGGGGGGGGCTTGAAGTACAAGTGTATCCTGTCAGCAACAACAGTTACCTCAGTGTAGCCCAGTGGTCAGAGCTATAGCCTACAAATGGGGCTAGCCACTGTGACTCAGGATCGAATCCAACACCAGGTGCCTCAGTGGAAATAGTAGCTTAATACCTCAGAGTGGGAGGATGGGGAGCTGACTACAAGAGTGATGTGTGAACTGGCAACACCTGAGACCAGAGGGAGCTGTAGGGTGATGCAAGCTTGACTTCTATTAAGATCTGGGGAGGGTGCAAGGCTGTGCGGCAGCAACCCTTAGTGGTCAGTTGGTAAGACCTGCTGCTGGGATCTAGGGGAGATGGGTTATACCCTGACCAGATCATGCGACACTGTATCCCTATAAGGGAAATGCCCACTGAGGTGGGGGGGTAGAAGGGGCCGCAGCCACCACACAAGCAGTGGTGGGCAAGCACCACTCCACAGTGCCTGTATGCCTGCTTGAGATGCTGCAGGCTCCGGCGGGGTCTGTCTGGCGGTTGCTGAGGCTGCCTGCATTGGGAGTGAGCCTCCTGCTTCAAGGCCCTACTGCACAAGATAAGACACAAAGGCACAAGTATGGAGTCACCCCCAGCCTACAACAAAGGGCAGCTAGCTTGGGCGGGAAGCAGGGGAGGGGAGACAGAACAAATTAAACTGCAATGCCCACTAACCGAGCAATAAACCATAAACAAATACAAGCTCCGTAATTCCCACATTCCCAACAATGCTCTACACAGACTTACAATACATTATAAAATGGGCAAAAATTCTAGAATCCTGATTGGGTGGAAGCCCTCTCCAGCTGTGTCCTTATCAGGACATAACCTCACAACAGGCACTACTTGTGCCCACCCAAGATGCAGCACACAGGGAAATCAATCCATACCACCATTCTCCCACTGCAGCTACTCAGCCAGCATCTGATGAAACAGCTGCAGCAGGAGAGCAGTGGCAACAACAGACAAATGAATATCCAGTGTTCCCAATGCTGCACAACCATCTAAAAATCTTACTTTTTGTTTACTCACTGACCAATTTTTCTGTCATGGCTCCAGACTTCAGCTCTCGCTCCTGCTGCTCTAAACTGTGCCCAATACACAAAGACTGTTTCTTCATTCTCCAGACTCCTACCCTGCCCCTCCCCCGATCTTTAAACACCAACCACAATGACAAGTCCCAATTACAACATCTAGCACTTTACTGTCACCCAAAAATATCCAGACTTTATTTTTCTGTTTCACTTCAAGTTCCATGGCAGTTACAATTTCAAAAGCGCAAAGCAGAAAAGCAGTCTGTGGCCCGGTGGAGCTGAGGGTTGAGACGCTGGACGCCACACCTCGCGCCACATCAGCGACCCGGGTTCGGGAATGAGCCCGGGCCATTGGGGTCAGTGGGGAGGAGAGGATTGAGCGTCCGGAGGACAGCCTCCTCTCCCAAGAGGGGATCTAAGTCAAGGCTGACTGGCTTTTCTCAAGGGAGCCAGAGGCACAGTGCTACTGATGCATACAGAGAGGGCTGGGAGTTGTGGATGTCGGTGGTGATGCCATGATGTCAGGGTGTGTGCCACTCCTCTAGAACAGGAGAAAAACACGCTGGCGCACCGAGAGGAAGGAGCGTCTAAGCAGACCCTAATGGCTCCTGCCTGCCTGACCACTGGAGGGATCCGACGAAAGTTGAATTCTCGGGGTGTACGGGCCCCACCTCGTACCTGCCTGGGAGGTACAGCCACAGCTCCATGGGGGTCCACCGTGTTACAGGTAAGGCACCGAAGGGCGGTTGTGTGTGTGCATCTCCAGCAAGGGGGGAGAATAAAGAGTAATTAAAAAAAAAAAAAAAAGCAGTATGTACGACGGCCACTGAGGGACATGCTCGCTCCCAGGCAAGCCAGCTGCTCAACTTAAATTACAGGGATTAAAGATTGAAATTCAGATAAAAAAAAACCCTAAAAGGACACAAAAAAGAGCTGCATCTCTCTGTGTGTCTGATGGGGTTGGGGCAACCTGTACTGCAAATTAAACAGTTCTCCTTCTCAAAGAGATGGCCACTCTGCGTTCCTCACTACCACAGACACCCTTTATCAGAATGGGTGTGTGGCAGTGGGAAAACTAATTTAGTACAGTGAGTGGGAATGGGAAATACAACCTCAGCAGTGTTGGCGGGGACAACATTGCTGCCCAACAAACAGTTTAGAAATTACCTTAACGGGGGGCTATTTTTACTCCTTCAGGTATTAAAACCTCAGGTTTTTTATTTTCTTGGTATATTTTTTATTACTTTTTTTCCCTATAAGTACTTACTTGATGGGCCCATTTTAGAAGTGCATTTATTGTATTTTCATTCTGTGTAGATCATTGCTAAAAATGTGTTGCAAGCAATAAGACACTCCAAGGTGTGGGTTATGGCCCGATAAGAGCACTTCCCAGGTGCTAAAGGCACTCAGTGCAAGAGCCTCGTGCCTCATAATGCACCTGGCGCATGCTTTTAATCAGACCATAACCCACACCTCATCATGTCTTATTGCTTGCAACACATTTTTAGCAATGATCTACACAGAATGAAAATACAATAAATAGTGTACCAACAAACAGGGTATTAAGGATACAGGACCCTGACACTCACCATTTTCATACCCTGCTTACAGTCTTAAAGCTCTATGCACAAAGTCCCAAACACTGACAAAAACAGTAAAATGTCCAATCAAATAAAACAATCTGCTTCTGCCCTCCGACTCCACAGTGCCTGTATGCCCGCTTGAGATGCTGCAGCAGGCTCGGGGGTGGCGGTGGCTGAGGTCCGCCTGTGTTGGGAGAGGCCCAAGAATAACTTTCTGTAAAGCTGAAAACCTGAAAGACAACCTGGTCAGAAGCAAGTATACTACCTCTATACCGAGAGTTAGAATGTGGCTCCCACCACCGGTAGTAGGTAAGCATAACTGCGGAAAATGTGATGTTTGTGAATACTGTTGCCACGGGAAGACATTAGATGTAGAGAGGGCTATGACAGCAACGTTGAAATAAGAACATTCCTCAGTTGCAACAGTACCTATGAGATCTATTCAATTTGGTGCCCTTTCAATTTATTATATGTGGGCAGAACTATAAGCCAAGGTCTATGAAACAGCACATTCAGGAGCACGTGAGCAATATAAGGGCAGGCCCTATGCATAAGCCCCTTGCCAGACTTTACATGGAAAAATATGATGGTAAAACTGAGGGAACAAAATTCATGACTATAGAACAAGCAAAAAGGATTCCTCGAGGAAGGGACTGATTAAATAAATTGTTACAAAGAGAACGTTTTTGGATTTTCAGCCTTAATAGCTTACAACCTAAGAGACCTAATACAGAGCGGGATCTCGAACCATTTCTGAAAAGGAGAAAATAAAGGCTTACAACTAAGAAATGATGTTACAGTAATGAAGGCTAGCTGACGGTTTGTCCTTTTCCTTTTTTTTCCAGCTCCAGTATGGATAAAATTACTGTGGATGGTGGATCCCCATACAGAATGGAACAGAAAAATGGAAAGGGAGTGATCAATATCTTGGCAACCTGACTCCACTACTGGACTATGGAACAATAAAGAATTTGACATATCCATAAGTAAAATCTTAAAACACTTTAAATAAAGCTTTATTAATGTTTATTGTCATAATTAGATTTGAAAAATACCAGAGGAATAGCATTCTTAGGCTAATGTATTTGTGAAATAAGCTGAAAACTATTAAGGCCTGTTATGAATGGTATTGTACTCTTTGAACTGTGAAACACTGTTTGACCTCACAACAGACCTGGAAAAGCTCATTAGTTTATTAATTTTTACTTTTCTTTAGCTAAATAAATTTATAAAAAAAGAACTGATAGAAAAATTATAAAAATGTAAAAATGATTAATACCAAGGTTCATATCCTCCCAGTGCCACTTAAATTTTGAGAGAAAATTATTCTGTCTACAAACACTGGAGGCACCTTAATACAGACAGCTATGGCTACTTAAGGGAGGTTAGAACAAACATACTCCACCACCTGAGGAAGGCCACACCCCTGGTCAAAGCGCTGGAGAGCGAGTTTGATGGTGGACACACTGGTTCTATGAGAAGTAGCAAGCACTGTTTGGAATCCGTTTGGAACTTGTATGGAAAATAAATCCTTTTGAAAAACTTGAAGGTTTCTGGCTTCATTTTGCACTTGGATTGCGGTGCAAATTTGGACTTATGTGTTTGGGGCTAGCTACCCTGTTTTTGCACCCGCCCGGCTTTCTGCAGCAGAGCACACAGTGAAGGAGGCACTGGAAGTAAGCCTCCTGCTTCAAGGCCCTCCTGCACTGCCTGCATGAGATGCTGCAGGCTATTGGGGGGGTGGAGGGTTGTTTGGCAGTTGCTGAGGTCTGCCTGAGTTGGGAGTGAGCCACCTGCTTCAATCAAGGCCCTCCTGCACTGCCCTAACAAAATCGTGCCCGCTTTACACTGTATCGCTTCTCAGCCGGCCCAGTGGTGTGGAGGGCTGAGGCATCCATGCCTTACCTCCTGCTAAGCCGGTGACCTATGTTCGCAATGCGAGCAAGTAGCTGGGGAGGGAGAGAATTGAGCGTCCAGAGGACAGCTCTCCTCTCCCAGGGAGAGGTGGGGATGGAGTCCGCTGCTTGCTTGTCCCCTAGCAGTGGTTGTGGGATGGCGTAACGGACCCATACAAAGGGGATGGATGTGGGGCAGATGCCCAGCATGCCGCATGCATGGCTTGGCCATTTGCGTCATTGCACGCCTCCGCTCCACACTCGGGGGATGGGCAAAAACAAGGAAATACCCCGACTGGTGAGATGATGCCAGCCCCTCGCAGGCGCCACACCCAGCTAGCTGGCACCTCGCTAGACATCCAGAGGTGAGTACAGCAGATGCCAGGGTGACGGGGCTGGGGGAGGACCAGTGGAAGGGCGGTCATGAAGTGGGAGGAAAAAACAGAAGTAAAAAAACAAAACAAACAAAAAAAAAAATTTGTATCGTTTCTCTTGTGGCAGTGACGCGCAATTTTGAAATGAAGTGGAGACGCACAATTTCGGAATGTGATGGAGATGCACAATTTCAGAATGAGGCCATGACGCACAGTTTCAGAATACGGTGATGACACACGGTTTCGTAATGTGGCAGTGAGTTTCAGAATGTGGTGCTGACTAGAGGGAGGGTTCATCCATGAACCAAACCTTAACCAAGCTCGAACATTAAAATTTTCGCCCGATCCAAACTGAACCTGAACTCTAAGAAGAAGAAAAAGATGAACCCAAACCGAACTCTAACCCAGACAATGTGAGATGAGGAGAACCCACAGAGGCAGTAGGGAAACATCCAACTCGAACGTGAACTGAAAAACTACACACACAAAAACTTCGAAACAAACTGAACTCGAACCCAAACTTCTACTTATAAAATCAAACTGAACTGAACTCAAACCATACTTTCCCAAACCTGAACCAAACTAGAACCCTAGAAAACACGTCAAACCCTCCCTCTAGTGGTGATGTACAGTTTCAGAATGTGGCCATGACGTACAATTTTAGAATCTGGCAGTGACGCATAATTTTGGAGTGTGGCAATGACGCTGGTTTAGAATGTGGCAGTGATGTAGTTTCCATATGTGGTGGGGGGACACAGTTTTGGAATGTGGTAGTGATGCAGTGTTTCAGAATGTGGCAGCAACACAGTTTCGGAATGTTGCAGTGACGCACAGTATCAGAATGTGGAGGTGACGCATAATTTCGGAATGTGGCAGTGAATTTTGTAATATGGCACTGAAACACAACTTCAGAATGTGGCAGGGATGCATTATTTTAGAATGTGGCTGGGACGCATGATGTTAGAATGCAGTGGGGATGTGATGTACAATTTTGAAACGTGGTGGGTGCGTACAATTCTGGAATGTGGCAGGGACAAGCAGCTTCAGAATACATGGAGTATCCTGTCACATTCCAATAGTGTGCATCCCCACAATATTCTGAAATTGGCAGTCCCTGCCAAATTCCTCAATGTGTGTTTCTGCTGCATTCTGAGACTGAGTGTTGCACTTTGAGATGGTGCATCCCTGCCACATTCGGAGACTGCTTGTCTTACACACACACACACACACACACACACACACACACACACACACACACACACACACACTTTAAAATTGTGCATCACTTTGATGGTGCACCCTGCCACATTTGGAGACTGCATCTCCCTCCCCTAATCCACCGTTTTAAAACTGCACCACCTTGACATTCTATACCTTGGTTCAGCGCTGCATTCCAAGAACACCTCCTGATGTGTTCTAAAGTATAGTACCATTCATCTGAACATTCTGGAAATGCAACCACTGCAGCCAACCTATGTCAGTTTTTTTTTTTTAATTTTTGTTCGATTTTGTAATGATTATAACATCTACAGTTTATTAAACTTTGGAAAAACAGGTCCTATAACGTTGCTGACAGGGAGAACTAGGCTGTGTATTCAGGTTATGTCATCATCAGTGGCTCGTCACAGAAACTGGCTTGGTTAACCTCTCAGCAGGTTACACTGGACCAAAGGAGTGCACTGGCCAACGAAGATTTATAAAATAGAAAAAATCACGTTTAGCTTAAATTAAAAAATGGATGTCTTTCCTTCCAGGTAGAAGTCTTGGATTTTGTATGTGATGCAGTATGACCACATTTTCATCCCTAAACAGTTCAAATGTCATTCAGATTGGTTTAGCCATACTAGGGACATCCTGATGTAATGCTGGATGCCTCCTGGAACCCAAGGGTGGAGCAGGGGTAGATGCAGAAGGTGCGTGGATAGGGACCACTTCAGTATATTTTGGGTGGGGTCTCATTGGGATTTGCACCCCCCCAGTCCCTCCTTCCCTATAACACCACGAAATACAGGAATAGGAGTCTGCGGATATAAAGAGGTGACGCTCCCATTGCTGTGTTGGAAGGCAGATGTTGCCCAATCAGATTATCACAAGGCGTAAACAATTCTTGTAGACATGGTACTCTTTTGTATCTCCTTGTCTGAATTGTATGTACTGTATGCGCAAAACGTTCTTACTAAAAATATATATTTATACAAAAAAAAAACACTTATAAAATGGCTCTAATTAGGTGTTTTAGGGAGACAAATGCAATTTGGTACCTGACCGTACATTTATAGAGATATAATTAATGGTCTTCCCTTTTTCCCATAGGGAAACTGTGGCGTAATTTGCCGTTATAAAGGAGCATTTATAACGGCAAACACGCACATGGTTTTCCCCACACTGCGCATGCTCGAACTCCTCGCTTGCTGTATCCTTCCTGAACAGGAAACCGCAAACCCACGGTAGAGAGAAACTGCCACGGACACTCGGCAGTAAGTAATTTTTACAATTAGTTGAAATATTCCACACAGCTACTGGATTGACCACCCTAAAAATATTTTAAATAAAGTTAAAGCTGACCTCGCACGCTGAGGTAATCTGATTGGGCCGGCATAGCAGTCTTTTTTTATTTTACATAATTGCTGAGGCGAAAAAGAGAAGCCCAACAATAATATAAAATAAAGTATGGGTCTCGGTGTGTAAACTCAAATTTACACACATCCTCAGGGTTTGATGCTATGCATAAACCCCTCAGGTGTGTGTAAATTCTCGTTACACACAGAAACCATACTTTATCCTATATTTAATGCACGGTCAGATGACATCTCTCGGCCAATGAAAGTTCTAGATTTTTTTCTTGCCATTTTATAAAATAAGTTAACACAGCCTCCGCGGGGTTGTCTTATAGTATATGAAACTCCCCTCATTAGGTTTGTGCAGACATAGCCACTCAGTTTTGCTTCACAGTGATCTTAGCCAAACCTCATGCTCAGTCTCTTATACCATGAGACAGCCTTCAAGAAGCCCTACTGATTTATAATACAATATCCTTCTTGCTCAACCTCAATTCTCCTTGCACTACAGCATTTGTTTTAGGTTTTCTAGAATTGAAAACACTCCTCTTTACACAGCTGTTCCTAGGTTTCCAGCAGCCTTCCTTGTTGTTTTGGAACATGTAATGTATGTTAATACTGCTGGAGATACCACTCTTACGACTCTAAGAGTGGTCTTGCACAGTCTTAGGATATGAGACCCACGAACTGAAGGTGAGCAAAGAGAATCTACAACAGGCAGCAGACACAGCCCTCTCATTTTGTCTCGACCCTTGACACAAAAGTTAAAGATTCCTCTGAATGTACTTATTCAGTTACTCTTTACTTACCCAGGACAGCCCAGCTGAGATGCACTATCTCATTTTCAGTAAGGTCCTGCTTTTACTAATTTTGACAGCTAGGAAAGACTGAAACACAGAGAATAAGTGACTTGCTCAAGGTCATACATGTGTGTCAGAAAGTGGATCTGGTGGGATTAGAACCCAAATCCTGGTTTCCAACCCTGTTCTCTAGCTACTACCTCCATCTTATAACTGGGGTAAAACCAAAATAGCTGACTTAGTTGGACATATGTTATCACAGGGATGCAATCATGGACACAAATAGTTTCTGACTGATGTCAGTTTTGCTTTAGGCATTCCACTGCCATCTCAGCAGTTCTATGAACACACACACACAATGTTCTAAATGTTTTTCTCTTCTTCTTTTTTTTTTAATCTTTAAGAAAAAAACATGCTGGTATACTACTAGATGGTTTCTAGTAGGATGGAGATGGAGAGAGGATCACAGATGCAGAAGTGGGTAACCATCTGGGAACTAGCGACCATTGAACAGTATGGTTCACAATAAACACAGCAAGAGTCAAGCCATACAAAGGCAAAAATACTGGACTTCAGGAGGGCTGACTTTGCCAAAATGGGTGAGTGCCTAAGGAATGCACTAGCAAATGGGCAGGAAGGAGGGGTGGAAGAACAATGGGGAATAATAAAAACTGCCATCACAGAGGTAACAAGCCTTTGTGTGAAGCAAATAAAACAAAACGATGTAAGAAACCACTATGGTTCTCAAAGGAGGTGGCAGTGAAGGTTCAAGAGAAAAGAAAGCATTCAGAAAGTACAAGGAATCACAGAAGGAGCAGGACAGAGAATTGTATCAGTTAAAGCAAAAGAAAGCTGGGATGGCAGTCAGAACAGCAAAGGCCCGAACTGAGGAAAAGACAGCCAACTCAGTTAAGAAGGGGGATAAAACCTTTTTTAGGTATATCAGGGAGTGCAGGAAGACTAAGGGAGGGATAGTGAGGCTTAATAAAGGGGAAGGGGGTGGGCAGAAGGTGACTGTGAAAAGGCAGAGATACTAAACAAATATTTTTGCTCAGCATTTACAAATGAAGAGGGGGAGGTACCTAAAACAAACAACAGAAACACTCTGGATACAGAAGTTGATACCAGCCCATTTACAGAAGAAAGGGTTCTGAAAGAACTCTTAAAACTGAAGGTGGACAAAGCAATGGAACCTGATGGGATTCATCCCAGAATTTTAAAAGAACTAAGGGTGTAACTAGTGATGCCACTGACTACCCTTTTTTAACAAATCATGGGAGGATGGGGTGATACCTGAGGACTGGAAGAGGGCCGATGTGATTCCCCTTCACAAAAGTGGGAGCAGGACAGAAGCGGGAAATTACAGACCAGTAAGTTTAACCTCAGTGATAGGGAAAATGATGGACTCACTTCTGAAGGAAAGAATTGTCGAGTACCTAGAGGCCAGAGGGGGCACAGGACCCAAGGCAGCATGGATTCACAGCAGGAAGGTCATGCCAGACGAATCTAATAGATTTCTTTGACTGGGTGACCAAAGTAGTAGATCAGGGTGGGGCTGTGGACATGGCCTACCTAGACTTTAGCAAGGCATTTGACTCAGTCCCACACAAAAGATTAATATACAAGTTAGCCAGCCTGGGAGTGGGTCCCAAGATGATAGCCTGGGTAAAGAATTGGCTGGAGAATAGGGCACAGAGGGTAATAGTAAATGGAGTCCACTCTGAAGAAAAGGGGTTACTAGTGGGGTACCACAGGGTTCAGTATTAGGACCGATCCTCTTCAATGTCTTTGTAAGCGACATTGCAGAGGGACTGAAGGAAAAGTATGTCTCTGCAGATGACACAAAGATCTGCAACAGAGTTGATGCACAAGGTGGGGTGGAAAGGATGAGAAGGGACTTGGCAAGGTTAGATGAATGGTCAAATGTATGGCAGCTTAGATTTAATGCTAAGAAGTGCAAGGTAATGCACCTGGGAAACAAAAACACAGGGGAAGAGTACACAATGGGGTGTGAGATACTAGCAACAACAAAAATGGAAAGGGACCTGGGAATAGTCATATCTAATGACTTAAAGGTGGGCAAGCAATGTGAGAGGGCAACAAGGAGGGCTGGGGGGATACTGGGATGCATAGGGAGAGGCATCACCAGTAGAAAACAAGAAGTTGTTATCGCTCTGTACAGACAGCTGGTGAGACCCCATCTGGAGTACTGCGTGCAGTTCTGGAGACCCAATCTCTACAAGGACATAGACAAGATGGAAGCTGTCCAGAGGAGGGCAACTAAAATGGTGCAGGGTCTGCACTGGAAGACATATGAAGAGAGACTAAAGGAGCTTAATATGTATTGCCTCGAGGAAAGGAGGGAGAGGGGGGACATGATAGAAACGTTCAAGTACCTCAAGGGAATCAACAAAGTCCAAGAGGGTAGCATCTTTCAAAAAAAGAGGTGTGCAAGAACAAGGGGGCACAATCTGAAGATGGGGGTGGCTCAGAGGTAATGTAAGGAAGTATTTTTCACAGAGAGGGTTGTGGATGCATGGAACGGCCTTCCGGAGGAGGTTGTGGAGTCAAAAACAGTGATTGAATTCCAGCATGCAAGGGACAACCATAAGGCAATTCTAGGGGGTTGGGGTAGAAAGAAGTAGGCTATAGGTTAACTAGGATCTGCAGCTTATCCATTAGGTAGGGAAATGGGCAGACTGGGTGGGCCAAGCGGTCCTTATCTGCCGTCAAATTCTATGTTTCTATTTTTTTTTTTTTTTGGTGTGTGTGTTTTTTTTTTTTACAAAAATATCTGTGCTTCTCATTACAATGTAAAAATCTAAATTTGCTCAGGTCAGTTCAAACACTGTCTCACTAAAAGAAGAGTTATTAATAACAGCAGATCTTCCAGAGAATATCTTCCTTTGAGCCACACCAGTGGAAGAGGCATCATCAGTGTCAGGACTGTTTGCAAACTTTTACCCATTACCTACCAGAGACCGTACATGATGACATATGACTATACAAAGAAGCAAGCAGAAGAGGTTATTTGGTCTATCAAATCTGCTCGTGTTGCAGGGTCCACAGCTTGAGCTACTACCCCTGCTCCCTCTCCCCACTCCTCCCATCCTCCCTACCCAGGACCCTTACCCTTCCCTCTATACCTGTCCAAGCCTCTCTTACAGCTGCCCACTGACATGCACTGTCGGCACCTATATAACGTGGGAGACCCCATACCTCCTCAGTCTGTTTCATCCACCAGAGAGCCAGACATCATGCTAGACCGATAATGAGAACGGAAAAAACATTTGTACTGGGGCAGGGGGTCTCAGCACTTGTAAGAACTGGGTGGAGAGCATTTACTATTTGTGTGGCGGCAGGGGGCACAGCACTTGTAAGGTCTGGGTGGGGAGGGTGGTGGAGCTTAGATGGGCCGGAGGAGTATTTACTATTTGTGGAGCAGGAGCTAGGCAGATGTCCTGGTAGGGGTGGAGGAGGATGATGCAACAAATATTTTGATTTGAAAGGATACTTTTAACCACCTCATGAGAATGCGGTACCACTAAACAATTTTCAGGAAGTGCACAGTGAACCCTCAAAATTCAATTTGTAGCCCCAAAAATTTGAAAAAAGTCATGCATAGACATGAAGGGAACATGGAGTAATATACATTCTTTCATTTGTGGAGTCTGAACAGCTAGGCACAAATATCAGAATAGGCAAAGTCACTGCAATATGATCACTGCTTAGTACTGCTGCAGAAACCTGCAAGCAATACTCTGACATCACTGTGTTTTTGGACAAGTAAGCAAATGTGTTGACAACTGCTGTGCAGGAAGAGAGTTTATAAAGAGTTGTGACCCATCCGCTTTCCAGTGTGCAGCAAGGAGGTGATGAAACTGATCCTACTGTAGCAAGTAATTATAGCAGCCCACTGTTCCTTAACACCGCTTGCTCTCCCACTGAAGTGTTTACAGCCTGTTACACACATTCAAATCAAGGCCAACGAGTTTATCACTGTAAGGTGCGTTAAAACCAATTCTTCAGTCTGATAAATGACAAAAAAAACTGTAGCCCATTTAATGCACACACAAAAAAAAATGTTACTCACCTGTAACAGTAGTTCTAGGAGTGGTATATGATGTTCATCTGCACTTTAGGCAGTGTTCCTTCCCTTTATGACTCCAACGGAATGTCCTCAAGCTAGCTCCTTCCACCCACCCACCTGGGTGGTAACTCCCATAGCACTGCCCCGTGACATCAGATCTTACCCACTGGAAGCAAAACCCGTGTGCCACTTGCCAGGGGAGGTCAGGTGGGTCTGTGTGGATGAACATCATATACTACTCCTAGAAATGGAAATTACGTACTTAGCGTAATTCTTGATATTATTGGACAAAGTCTCCACCACTCATTAACACTAATGGGAGTACGCCAGAGGCGCTAGAACCCTGCGGGAGCCAAAAATCTTCAGGAGAGACAGGACCGCACATGCGCTGCACTGTGAGACTAGCTTGCGCTGTACAGGCCATCTCACAGTCGACCCTCCAACCACCTCAGTACCTTTTCGACTGAGGAGTCACAGTGTAAACTAACAAAAGAAAACCTAACCCTAACTTCTGGGCATGTGAAGGTCAGATGACCCATGTAAGAAGGGTCAATTCAACAATGTCTTCACGGCCTGAACAACAAGGAAGTGAGGACCAAAAACAGAATGAGTGTGCTCAGGGGATGGTGGGTGGGTGTGTGAATGAGTGGTGGAGACTTTGTCCAAGAAGATCAAGAATTACGGTAAGTACGTAATTTCCATATCTTCCTGGACTAAGTCTACACCACTCATTCACACTAATGGGAGAGTACTGAGCTAAAAATCAACCCCCCACGTAGGGTGGTAGGAGACAGACCTCACTCTGGACAGAAGTCCATAAGGACTACCTTTCCGAAGAAAGTTAACTGTAAGGCATGGACATCCAGAACATAGTGTTTTACAAAGGTATGCACTGAGCTCCAACTCGCCGCCTTGCAGATGTCTGCAACAGGTACATTACGAATCTCCGGGAAAGCTGTAACCGCTAGTAGAGTGGTGTGAATCCGGCCTTCCAACTTGATCTGTGCCATGGATTAGTAGTGTCGAAGACATGCTACTAACCAAGCAGAAACACATGTCATGGCAACAGGCCGACCCAGCCAAGGCATACGGAAAGATAAAATAAGTTGCTCAGATGCGCATCTCTTCATTCTGTCGATGTAGAACCGCAGAACCCTCTTAACATTCAGAGAGATAAAGGGAGCACTCTCCTTCATTCTGGAGTTAAAGTAAGTAGGGTGCAGCAAAAACTGATTAACGGTAACTGAGCAGGTGACATGGCTCAAGACAGTCCGAAAATGCATAGAGGTGAACATTCTCAGCCGAGAAATGCAGACATGCATTAGACAGGTCCACGAGGCACCGCAACATTTTACTTGGTGGGCAACCAAAGGGTCCAGACGGAACTTGGCGCACCAGATGGTGAAGAGTAATGACTTAGTCGTACAAGTCCTCCTGGTGGAAGGTCTATGCGTGGCTAAGAAGATTTCTATGATTGTCTGGAAACCTAAAACTTGCCCACTTTCATCTCCTCAGGAGCCTGGCATGGAGATAAATGGAACGCAGGAAGGATGGACCAAAGTCCCTGTATCACAGGGTCCACTCGTAGAGGGAGTCTCCTAGGGGAAACCTCTGACCGACTGTTGATCTAAGCAAATTATATCTGCCAAGGCTAGTCTGGGGTGATGAGAATCATCCTGCCCTCATTTGGCTACAACTTGAGTAGCACCCTCTGAACTAAGGGAAGAGGAGGAAAGCACTAGAGTTGGGGGACTAAGAAGATGGGCTCATGCCCAATTGTATCCTAAATTTACAAAGTACAAAGCGTACAGGAGTGTCTTGTCTACTGCAGTGAATACATCCTGACAGAAAACAGCAGGGTCTGGATTTCTGAAGCAGGAAAAGAGGCAGAATTTGCGTTGAGAGGGGACACAAAAAGGACCAGGTCCGGATTGCCCCACTCGTCGAACAGTGACTGCACAATGACTGAACTGATGCAATGTGCTCAGGGCAGCACTCTCACCTCCCCACAGCCTTCCTGCAGGGTAGGAGAGTGCTCCACACTGCGTGTTGATGAAAACATCAACATTTTTGTCATCCGTCCGAAGTGGGATCACTTCATGGAAGAGGGCCTCCTTCAGGACTTGGAAAGCTTATAAGACAGCTCTCATCCCTAAGAAATTTATGAGAGGATGATGCTCCTCCTCCTCCTCCTCCTGTCCCCACACCTGAGTGTGGAGGTCTTGAGAGAGAGCTCCCTAATCGATCAGGAGTATAACCATGGTGATGGTGATCTGGGATTTAGAGGGTTTAAGGGTAGACCTAGCAGAAGCTAGCCCAACTGCATCTACCATGTAAGTAATTTTGTCCGAGGTTCTGTCATTTATGCGGAGACCACTATTCGTTGCAGATGAAGGCATAATTCCCAGCATCCGCTGCATCGAAAAAGGCCCAGACAGAGTCAATTTTCGTGAAGTAATGAGACATCTGAAGATGCAGTTTCTTCCGTTTTCCAGAAGGAAGAACCCTCGCCCTGAAGGTATCCAGGAGGGCTCCTATGAAGAGGAGTTGCTGGGAAGGTGAATCTGGCACCTTCCCTGACTCAGAAAACCCCCTCCTGGAAGAATGCAGATGAGAAGCTATGGCAACTGTTTCCTGAGACTCCAATCCAGATAGGCTGGCTCAGAGCCAAATGTCCAGGAAGTGAAGGCTGAATACCGAGGTTGTAGTGAACTTCTCTCTGAACAGGACTGGTTTAACCTTTCAGGGTCAAGAAATTGGCACATGCCACCTGTTATCTTGGAACCAAGCAAAGGAAGTAGGAACCTGTGTTTCAACTCACCGTGGAACAACTTCTACTGCTCTGAGGCCCCGTCTCACAGAGGAAAGAGTGTCTGGCAGAGATGCAAACAGACTAGGCTGCCGCCTGGGTCTGGGGAAAAGCTCTGCGTAATTGGGAGAGTATCCCTCTCGGACAATGCTGATGACCCATACATCCGCTAGACTGGACTTCCACTAGTTATAAAGCCAAATCAGGCACTCCCTACTACCGCCAAGAGGCGTCCACCTCAGACAGCTGAGGTGGGACCTGGGCCAGATCCAAGAGGACTGTACTGTGTGCTCTCGGGGCCCTGTGCCCTCTGCTGCAATTTTTTTTTTTTTTTTACACAGTTGAGGAGTTGGTTGACAAAGGCTTCCAGGTATTCACCTTGAAAGGACTGCCTGTTACGAACATACAAAATTTGCCAGCAGATAAAGGCCTAGAGGTCTATCAAGTCTGCTCAAATGTGCAGCTGGCACCCCTTATTCTGCCGCTGCCGCTCCATTCCACCCTTCCCCTTCATTAACCCTCCCCCTTGTCCTGTCTCATCCCCTTTTGAAGCAGTCCACTGTTCTACTGGATACCACTTCTGCAGGTAACGCATTTCACCCAGCCACCACCCTCTCTGTAAAAAAGTGTCTCCTCATCTCCCTCCTGAACCTTCCTCCCTCCAGTCTCATATCATGGCCTCTGGTGTTCCTCCCCTCCCTTACTTTGAACAGCCCCTCTGTACCCGTCTTGTTTATTCCTTTCATGTACCCCATGTCCCTCCTCTCCTCCAGCAAGTACATGTTCAACTCCCTCAGCCTCCTCTTGTATGATAAGTCCCCCAGCCCCTTGATCATCTTTGTTGCCCTGCGCTGCACCCCCTTCAGTAACTTAATGTCCCTCTTCAGATAAGGGCGCCAGTACTGCATGCAGTACTCCAGGTGCAGTCTCACTAATAACCTATACAGTGGAAGAATCACCTCCTCCCTCCTCGAAGATAAACCCCTTGCAATACAACCCAGCATTTTGTTGGCCTTTGCAGCTGCCTTCCTACATTGTGCCGAGTTGTTCACTGACCCTGTAATGAGCACCCCCAGATCCTTCTCCTCCTCTGTCTGGGCTAGCTGCACTCCCCCCAGCTAGTAACTCCTCCTTGGGTTCTTTATCCCAAAATGCAGCACCTTGCACTTTTTGGCATTAAACCCTAGTTGCCAGGTGTCTGACCAGGTTTCAAGCTTTGCCAGATCATCCTGCAACCCCTGCAATCCCCCTAGGTCATCCCCCACCACTCCTGCCTTAGTATCATCAGCAAACAGCCTGATCTTGCTCTTGTTGTCCAATGATATGTCTGCAATGAATAGCCCAAACAACACTGGACCCAACACCGAGCCCTGTGGAACACCGCTCATCACTACTCTTGGGTGTGAGAGCTGCCCATCCACCACCACCCTCTGTTGCCTTCCCTGAAGCCTGTTCCCTACCCATCTCACCAGCTTTACACCCACCCCGTGCCTATTAACTTACTTCCCAGCCTTCCATGCGGCACAGAGTCGAATGCCTTACTGAAGTCCAGATACAGGACATCCACTGCATGGCCCCTGTCCAGATGCCTAGCTACCCAGTCACAGAACTCCACCAGGTTGGTTTGGCAGGATCTGCCACGTATGAAGCCATGCTGTCTGCTGTCCTGCAGTCCTTTGGCCTCTAGGAGGGCCACTAGCCTCTCCTTCAGGATAGTCTCCATTAGCTTACCCACGATGGAAGTGAGGCTCACTGGTCTGTAGTTTCCCAGTTCATCCTTGGGGCCACTCTTGTGGAGGGGCACCACATGAGCCATCCTCCAGTCCCGAGGTACACACCCCGAATGTAGTGAGGCATTAAATAGGTCTGCCAAAGGCCCTGCAATGACCTCTGCCAGCTCCTTCAGTACCCTGGGGTGGATGCCATCTGGGCCTGGTGCCTTGTGGAGCCTCAGTGCCTTCAAACCCTCCCGATCTCTGCCCTCCATGATTTCCCCATCTATCACCCCTCCCCCCATTTCTGCTATTTTTCCTCCTTGCGTGTCACCCCCCCTTCTCTTTAGTAAATACTGAGCAGAAGTACTCATTTAGTGCTTCTGCCTTATCGCACCCTGCTTCCACCCCAACCTCCTTCCTAATCCTTACTATGTGGTCCTTACAGCTACTTTTCTCCCTGATGTACCCTAAAGAAGTCCTTCTCCCCTTTTAATGCCTTTAGCCAGCCTGAGTTCCAGATGCCTGGGCTCCCTACTGCCCTTGTCACCTCCATACAACCTGGCCAAGTACCCTCCCTGTCCTCCCTCCCTGTTTTCTTTGTACTCCCAAAGGCAGCTCTTTCCTCCTTACCTTTTCCATGACCTCCTTGCTCAACCAGATCGGTTTCTTAGCCCTAGCCTTCTTGCTCTGGGCCTTGCAGCAGGTTTGGTTGCTCCACTATCCCCAGCTTTATGAGCTCCCACCTCTGGTTAGTGTCCATACTAGATTGAATTCTGGCCAGGTACCCTTTACCACTTCCCCATTCTCCCAAAGTCAGCCCCTCCTGAAGTCCAGCACTCTTGTGCCAGATTCCACTCCTTCCTTGCCCATATCCAGTGTGAGCCATACTGAGTGGTGGTCACTTCCTGACAGCGGTTCCTCCACTGTAAGTTCTTTCACAAAGTCCCCATTTGCCAGCACAAGGTTAAGGGTATTCCCTAACCTGGTTGGTTCACTAACCATTTGCAGCAGGAAGCTGTTCTGGAAGGCATCCAGTAGTACCCGCTCCCTTCTGTTCCTGGTTGTTGAGGTACTCCAGTCCACTCCTGGCATGCTGAAGTCCCCCACAATCACCACACTACCCTTATCGCAGGTCCTCCTGATCAGTCCTGCTAGTTCCCTGTCTAACTCCTCCTTCTGAGATGGTGTCCTGTACACTATTCCCATTCTAAGAATCCTATTCTTGGAATCCTTAATTTGCATCCAAAGTGACTCTGTACTACCCTCCTCCCCTTCCTCCCTTACACACTTCAGTCCTTCCTTCACATATAGTGCCATACCCCCTCCTTTCCCAATCACCCTGTCCCTACAAAATAAACTGTACCCTGGAATAGACAGGTCCCAGTCGTTGTATTGGGTGGCCCATGTTTCTGTGATGGATGCAATGTTCACCTCTCCCTCTGCCATGAGCACGTGTAACTCTGCTGTTTTCTTCCCAAGGCTCCTAGCATTAAGGGTAACCACCTTCCACCCTCCCCCACCCACCCTGCCCTCCTTTACCAGCATCACCAACAGTACTTGCCATTTGTTCTTTGTCACTGTTATGGGGGGTAAGCTCATATGGTTTCCCAACCTGTGATCTCTGCTTGTCTCTTGCCAAACTGCCACCCCCGCTCCTAGTTTAAATTCCCAACTTCCTCTGTACTGCTCCATCCTCTGTTTTAACATTTCTTTCCCTCCTCACTCAAGTGTAGTCTGTCCTTGGCATAGAGACTACTGTCCTCCCATGCCCCCCAACAGCCCACACCCTTTAGCACAACACCAGGTTCTTAGCCATCCATTAAATTCCTCTATTCTCAGCTTTCTTGTTGTGCTTGCCTTGGGCACTGGAAGTATCTCTGAAAAAGTTACTGATCTTCTTGGCCCCTCACATAATTGTCCTAGTTCCTCAAACCTCCTCTGGACTATGTCTACTGTCTTGTCAGCCAGGTCGTTCGTCCCAAGATGTACAATTAAATGAGGCTTGTCCCTACCCCTTCCAGCATATTTCAGAACAGATTGTCCCACCCTTTCCGTTGTCATCCCTGGCATGGCCTCCACCCAAATGTGACTATGCCTCTCCCCCTTGCTACCCCACCTGACTCCTCTTAGTATTGAGTCCCCCAGCACTAAGATTCCACCCCTCTTACTTCCTGCTTGCTTCCATTCATCTCCATCTCTCATTTTCGGCTCCTCTTCTTCCTCCTGCACATTATTTCCCCCTTTTGCCCCTGTTGAAATTCTCCCAGCAGAACTCCCCCCACTCCGGTTTGGTCCAGGCATTTACAGTATCAATTACTCCTCTAATTTCATCATTTCCCTCCTCCACCTTCTTCCTCTCTAGCAGTGCAAAACTATTTTCTGAAGACCCTTCACAAATGCCCACTCCCTCTCTCTTCATAGTAACCTGTTCTCTCCTTTCCACTCCATGACTTTTGCCACTTCTTCGTCTCCCTTCACAAGTCCCTATCTCCTCCTTCCATTTGTCTTTTGTCTCCTGACCTAGTTTTCCCAGCAATCGTTCTTCCTGGCCTGGGCCCCTTGGTCTCTGCTTCCCTTCTTCTGACCCTCTCCTCGCCACTATTGGCTTAACTCGCCCTCCCTCATCTCCCCTTTTTCCTCCCTCCAGTATTGGGCTTAACCCACCCCCAGTCTGCCTTGCCTGTCTTAGTTCCTGCTGCAGATCCTCGATCTCCCTTCTAAGTTTCTCTATGTGGTTGCACACTAAACATCCTCCCACACTCCAGGCAATTTTTAGAAAGATTGGTGCACCGCAGTTGTTGCAGCCTACCACCCTACCCATTGCTGTCGTTGCCCACCAGCGACCCTTCCAGATGCAGGATACCACACACTGCCCCAAGTCTCCCCTCTCCCCCTCTATCAGGGCAACACATTCTTTTCTTAATTTCCCTTACCTCCTTTGTTGTACATGTTTAGATGGACTGAGCAACTGCTTTTTATATTCCTAACCTTCCTATCCACACTCAAAAAGAGACTTTAGGTAGCTATTGCACAACCTTCTTCAAACTCCTACTCCTCCTTTCCACAATGCAAACAAGTAACAATGAAAGCTCCTACAGCAGTCAGCTTTTCACTCACTACTGTTCACAATTCTACTCAAAGCCCCCAAAATTGGTTTGCTACCAAAAGAAACAGGTCTCCAATTCAAACAGCTTCACCAACAACACATCAAAATTAGAAGATATAGGTCTCCAATTCAAAGAAACAGCCCCAGTTAAATCACACCAAATAAGTTTTAAATCAGAAGAAATAGGTCTCTACAAATGCAGCCTGCTACACAGTGAAACATAAAACAAATGAGCCCACTTACAGCCACCAAAACAGGTTTCAAAATTCCAACAGCCCCAAAACAATACCCTAACTAGCCTCTGAGAAGTAGTAAGAAAGTAAAGAAATAACCTTTTACCAAGTAAAATCCACAAGAAACAACGTAAAAACAAGAAGAAGAAGCTACTGTACTGTAACAGATCTGATCCTTTCCCCTTCCAGTTCCGAGACTGATGACAATGCCATCGCTCTAAGGGGCAGCAGGAGTCTGAGCGCCCTCCACAGCTCACCTGAGGGCCGAACCAATAAGCACCCTTAATGACATACTGCCAACAGCAGCCACCCTGGGGGCAGTATTATAGGGGTCTATAAAAACTTTTAGTTGATTACTGGGCTATAGGCCCCTAGCAATGGAGTAATAGAGTCTGGAAGGCTCTCGACCATTGAATTTATTGTGTTCCACAGGGTGTACTCGTATTGAGAAATGTAGGAACTCAAGATGTAGAAGTCTGCTTTGGTCCACAGATGAAGTCTGAAATGTTATGGCGTACCCCACATCCCTGAGGAAAAACTGAAAAGAAGATCTTCCATCACAGGCTCTGTCGATACAGAAGGCTTGCATTCCAGCCCCCAAAATGAGTCACCTGCTGCGTCTTCGACAAAGTAGGACAGGGAGAGACTCATCTAGATCCACTTCTACCCCAAAAGAACCTCCAAAAGGCAGGTCCAGGCCAGAATCCCGAGAGACGCCGGCACCTGGAATGGCGTCAAGGAGTTCAGCGCCATTCACAGTGCAGGCACCACTCGCAGTGCCGGCACCACACACAGCGTCAGACATACTGGCCCTAGACCTAAAGAAAAGAGGGAGAAGGAAAGCAGTACCTATGCTGGCCCCTGCAGAGGAAAAGGTGCGGGGGGTAGGCACGTGGGGTCAGCGTCGATGGCACTGGCACCAGAGAGGGCACCGTGCACATCCTGCCTGCCTGCCTGACTCAGCCATGGCCCAGTGGCTCCGAGGCCCAAAGGCCCCAGAACCTGGTCCACTGGCCAAGTCAACTGGGCAGACGTCATACCCCCGCTCTAAAAGAGCGGCCCAGAGGTGAAACTGCTCACCGGTACCCCATCAAGGACAGAGACAGGCCCGGTGCCGGACAGCGTGGCCACAGAAGAACCCACTGAAGTTGGGTCAGGCCTACCGCTCGCCACCACCGATGATCCTCGTGCAGACATACCAGAGGGCAACGTCGAGCAGTACTGTTTCTTCTTCCACAGACAGGAGGAAGAAGAGCTCATGCGGAGCCAGGTCCCCGATCAAGGTCGGGAATGGGCCCGCTGTTTTTGTGCTTTGGGCGGACTGTCCCCCCCCCCCCAAAGTACCGGACTGCCCGTGGTCAGACCCCCCCTCTGCAAAGGGTGGCACACCAGACACAGCCCCACTGCCATCACAGCTTTCAAAGTCTCCCTACAATCACCGCTACCTCCTCTTCTTCTTCCACCTCCTCCTCCTCCTCCTCTTCTTCTCCTCCCTCTTCTTCTTCTCCTTCATCTTCATCTCTGTTTTTTATTTATTTTTTTTTTTAAATAAGAAAAGAACAATAAAAGTAGTAAATTAATCTAACACTGAATGGCTATAGCTGACGTTGTATAGATGAAGACTTGATTCCCAGCAGGTGAGCAACATCATCAAAGCACACTCAACGGTGGAGAAAAGGAACTGAGGCAGTTGAAGGGTTGATGACCAAGATAGCCTATACAGTGCGTGCTAGTCTCGCCGCGTCATCACGCATGTGTGGTCCTATCTTGGCACTGGTCCTCCTGAAGATTGTTGGCTCCCACGGTGTCCTAGCACCTCTGGTGTACTCCCATTAGTGTGAATGAGTGGCAGAGACTTTTAGACCAGGAAGATCTACTGAACAAGAAAGCCGAGAATAGAGGAATTTAACTGATGGCTAAGAACCTGGTGTTGTGCTAAAGGGTATGGGCTGTTGGGGGGTGGAGGACCTGGGAGAACAGTAGTCTCTATGCCAAGGACAGACTACACATGAGTGAGGAGGGAAAGAAAGTGTTGAAACAGAGGATGGAGGAGTACATAGAGGAAGTTGGAATTTAAACTAGGAGTAGGGGTGGCAGTTGGGAAAGAGATATGCAGAGACCACAGGTTGGGAAACCATATGAGCTCCCCCCATAACAGTGACAAAGGACAAATGGCAAGTACTGTTGGTGAAGCTAGGAAAGGAGGGCAGAATGGGAGGGGGAAAGGGTGGAAGGTGGTTACCCTTAATGCTAGGAGCCTTGGGAGGAAAACTGCAGAGTTACAGGTTCTCATGGCAGAGGGAGAGGTGGACATTGCAGCCATCATGGAAACATGGGCCACCCAATACAATGACTGGGACCTGTCTGTACCACGGTACAGGTTATTTCGTAGGGACAGGGCGATTGGGAAAGGGGGGAGGGGGGTGGCACTACATGTGAAGGAAGGACTGAAGTGTGTAAGGGAGGAGGGTAGTACGGAGTCACTTTGGATGCAAATCCAGGATTCCAAGAATAGGATTCTTAGAATGGGAGTGGTGTACAGGCCACCATCTCAGACGGAGGAGTTAGACAGGGAACTAACGGGACAGATCAGGAGGACCCGAGAGAAGGGTAGTGTGTGGTGATTGTGGGGACTTCAACATGCCAGGAGTGGACTGAGCACTCCAACAACCAGGAACAGAAGGGAGCAGGTACTGCTGGATGCCTTCCAGGACAGCTTCCTGCTGCAAATGGTCAGTGAACCAACCAGGTTAGGAAATACCCTTGACCTTGTGCTGGCAAATGGGGACTTTGTGAGAGAACTTACAGCGGAGGAACCACTGTCAGGGAGTGACCACCGCTATGGCTCACATTGGATATGGGCAAGGAAGGAGGAATCTGGCACAATAGTGCTGGACTTCAGGAGGGCCGACTTTGGGAGGATGGGGAAGTGGTAAAAAGGCACCTGGCCAGAATTCAATCTAGTATGGACACTAACCAGAGGTGGGAGCTCAAAGCTGGGGATAGTGGAGGCAACCAAAACCTGCTGCAAAGCCCAGAGCAAGAAGGCTAGGGCTAAGAAACCGAGCTGGTTGAGCAAGGAGGTCATGGAAAAGATAAGGAGGAAAAGAGCTGCCTTTAGGAAGTACAAGAAAACAGGGAGGGGAGGACAGGGAGGAGTACTTGACAGAATCGAAGGAGGTGACAAGGGCAGTAAGGGAGCCAAAGCATCTACGGAACTCAGGCTGGCACAAGGCATTAAGAAGGGGAGAAGGACTTCTTAAGTACATCAGGAGAAAAGGAGCTGTAAGGACCACATAATAAGGATTAGGAAGGAGGAGTTGGGTGGAAGCTGGTGCAATAAGGCGGAAGCACTAAATGAGTACTTCTGCTCAGTATTTACTAAAGAGAAGAGGGTGACACCCAAGGTGGGAGAAATGGCAAGGCGGGGAGGAGTAGTGACAGATGGGGAAATCATGGAGAGCAGAGTTCGAGAGGGTTTGAAGGCACTGAGGGTGGACAAGGCGCCAGGCCCAGATGGCATCCACCCCAGGGTACTGAAGGAGCTGGCAGAGGCCCCTGCAGGACCTTTGGCAGACCTATTTAATGCCTCACTACATTCGGGGTGTGTACCTCAGGACTGGAGGATGGCTCATGTGGTGCCCCTCCACAACAGTGGCCCCAAGGATGAACTGGGAAACTACAGACCAGTGAGCCTCACATCCACGTGGGTAAGCTAATGGAGACTATCCTGAAGGAGATGCTGGTGGCCCTCCTAGAGGCCAAAGGACTGCAGGACAGCAGACAGCATGGCTTCATACGTGGCAGATCCTGGCAAACCAACCTGGTCGAGTTCTATGACTGGGTAACTAGGCAACTGGACAGGGGGCCATGCAGTGGATGTCCTGTATCTGGACTTCAGTAAGGCATTTGACTCAGTGCCACATGGAAGGCTGGGAAGGAAGTTAGTAGGCACAGGGGCGGCTACAAAGCTGGTGAGATGGGTAGGAAACTGGCTGCAGGGAAGGCAACAGAGTGTGGTGGTGGGTGGAGAGCTCTCACAACCAAGGGCAGTGATGAGCGGTGCTCCACAGGGCTCCAGTGTTGGGACCAGTGTTGTTTGGGATATTCATTGCAGACATATCATGGGACATCAAGAGCAAGATCAGTCTGTTTGCTGATGATACCAAGGTAGGCGCGGTGGTGGATGACCTAGGGGGATGGCAGGGGTTGCAGGATGATCTGGCAAAGCTTGAAACCTGGTCAGCCACCTGGCAACTGGGCTTTAATGCCAAAAAGTGCAAGGTACTGCATTTTGGGATGAAGAACCCAAGAAGGAGTTACCAGCTAGGGGGAGTGCAGCTAGCCCAGACAGAGGAGGAGAAGGATCTGGGTGTGCTCATTACAGGGTCAATGAACAACTCGGCACAATGTAGGAAGGCAGCTGCACAGGCCAACAAAATGCTGGGTTGTATTGTAAGGGGTATATCCTCGAGGAGGGAGGAGGTGATTCTGCCACTGTATAGGTCATTAGTTAGACCACACCTGGAGTACTGCGTGCAGTACTGGCATCCGTATCTGAAGAGGGACATTAAGTTACTGGAGGGAGTGCAGCACAGAGCAACAAAGATGATCAAGGGGCTGGGGGACTTATCATACGAGAGGAGGTTGAAGGAGTTGAACATGTACTCACTGGAGGAGAGGAGAGACAGGGGTGACATGATTGAAACCTTTAAATACATGAAAGGAATAAACAAGACGGGTACAGAGGGGCTGTTCAAAGTAAGGGAGGGGAAGGCCACCAGGGGCCATGATATGAGACTGGAGCGAGGAAGGTTCAGGAGGGAGATGAGGAGACACTTTTTTACAGAGAGGGTGGTGGCTGGGTGGAATGCGCTACCTGCTGAAGTGGTATGCAGTAGAACAGTGGACTGCTTCAAACGAGGATGTGACAGGACAAGGAGAAGGGTTAATGAAGGGGAAGGGAAGGGCAGCTGCAGAATAAGGGGTGCTAGCTGCACATTCGAGCAGACTTGATAGACCTCTAGGCTTTTATCTGCTGGCAAATTTCGTATGTTCGTACTGTTACAGGTGAGTAACCTGTTTTTTTTAGGGACATGGATATGATGTTCTAGCCACACTTCAGGCAGACTCCCAACAGTTCTCTGGGAGGAGGGGGCAAGGCACACACACACCCTATTTAGGATATAGAGACTGGAGAACTGAGGCCATAAAACCAGCATCCCAGTGTGACTCAACGTCGATGTGGTAGTTGCAAATGAAGGTGTGTGCTGACTTCCAGGTAGCAGCCCGACAGATTTCCTGGATAGGAACGTCCCTGGAAGCAGCCACCAAGGCAGCAGTATGGTAGGTGGAATGAGCCCTAAGCCTTATGGGAGGCACCCTACCTGCCAACCTATAGCAGAGATCAATGTAGGATACAATCCACCTGCCAATCATCTGCTTAGCTGCCAGTCTGCCTGGTGCGGCTTCAGCGTAGGTGACAAATAGCTAGTGAACCTCTCCTTGAACTACAGCCGTGCGATCCTTGTAACAGGCAAGCATTCGCCGCAAGTCCAAAGTATGGAGCCTCCAAGATATGGTTGGTGAAGTACAACAGGAGATTAATCACCTGGTTAAGGTGAAAATCAGATGCAACCTTCAGGAGGAACTTCAGAATGGGGTGAAGGACAACCCTGTCCCTGTGGAAGACCAGATCAGGAGACCCCACTGAGAGCACCTGGAGCTCACTGATCCATCTGGCTGACATGATAGCTACCAAGAAGGTGGTCTTTCATGACAGGTGTAACAGCTCACACCAATGCATCAGTTCGATTGGCTTTCCCATGAGCTTTGCCAATACCAGCAACAAGTTCCAAGGTGGTGATGGCTCATACCGAAGGGAAAATGTGGTCAAGACGTTTGAAAAAGCACCAAACCACCTTCTCCTGTGCTACTGACTGCGTACCAGCCTGCACTCAGTAGGCAGAGATGGCTGCCAGGTGCATCTTAAGGGTCACTGACTGAAGGCCCAACTGAGAGAGGGATCAAAGATAGTCAAGAATGCTAGCCACCGGACAAGATCAAGGGCTCAATCCCTTGCCCTGGCACCAAATGGAGAACCTCGTCCATTTGAAGGCATAGCATTTTCGAGTAGACTCCTTCAGAGAACTCCTGACCACATTGAAGAAATCTTCCGAGAGACCCAAAGCCTGTTACTCTTGCCGCTCAGAAACCAGGCTGTCAGGTGCAGGGATTGAAGGTCTGGGTAGAGCACCTTCCCCTGACTGCACAAGAACAGGTCTGGGTGTAGAGGGAGACGCCCTAGGAGCCTGCAGCTGAGGCTGAGGAGATCGGTGTACAAGAACTGGCGAGGCCAGTTTGGAGCCATCAGGATTATCCATGCTTTGTCCCTCCCGTGCCACTCGAGGTAACACTCTGCTCTTTCATTTTTATTTTATACTGGAAAGACATGTGGACAAGATGCCCATTTTCACAAGCGTCCAGTTACTCTTCTCCGGAGCATGAGCAGGTGAAGACACCTGCTGCAGCACTAACTGAATACTGCAGCCTGCATATTGGCACACAGGGAGGTTTGAGAGCGCAAATAATATTTGCTTTTAATAGCCTAAGTTAGCCAGCCCAGTGGTGCTGAGGGTTGAGGTGCTGGATGCCGCACCTCGCGCCATGCCGGCGACCTGGGTTCGGGAATGAGCCTGGATCGCCAGGGGTCGGCAGGGGAGGGGAAGGATTGAGCGTCCGGAGGACAGCTCTCCTTCCTCGGTGGGGCTAGGGACGATGCCTGGCACTGTGATGACCTCTGGTGGAGACTAAAGGTATCACAACATTACAGGGCCAGAGAAGAGGGCTATGGAGCCACTGGGAAGATGCCTCTCACGGCCATTGCACATTGGGGTCTGCCAGGGAGGGAGAGGGAGTACTAGGAGGGAAAAACCTCCGTAGCTGATAGGCGATGGCGCCTTCCCCGCAGTCCACACTCCCGTAGTCAGGCTTGGTCCTCTTTTCCTCCCCTGCCCTCTCCGGCCCGGTTAGCTCAATACTGTAAAAAAGAGTGCCCTGGGCGGGGGATACCAGGGGATGCCCGATGCCGAAGAGTAGCGGAGGAAGGACACAGTGCCACGCAGGGAGGTAGAGATGGCGGAAAGGAAGGTCATCAGAGAGAGTTCAGCTGTGGGGGATGAAAAAATAGAGTTTAAAAAAAAAAGCCAAAGTTGACAGAAACACTAGATACAGTACAAACGAGTCAAACTGAGTGGAAGGCTTTTTTTCTGCTGCCTTGCCAGTTGCAAGAGGAGTCCCCCAAGGATCCATCTTAGGCCCTATCTTGTTTTCTTTGTACATTAATGACTTAGAGCTAACATATCTATGTCCAATCTGCACTTTTTTTGCAGATGATACTGTGTTGTATACTTCTGGCTCATCATTATCTGAAGTCAAGTGAGTGCTTCAAGCGGACTTCGCACAACTTGAGCATAATCTAATAAAGGCAAAGCTTCTGCTCAATGCTAAGAAGACTAAAGCGATGATATTCTCCTGCAGTGCTGTCACAGGCCCCCCCAATACCCTTGCCCAAGACTCCATTGTCACCATGCTAAATGAGCCTCTGGAAGTTGTAACCAAATTTAAACATCTGGGTATCTGGATCGACAATAAATTATCTTTCAATGACCACGTCGAAGATGTCTCTAGAAGGTTAAAAGCAAGGTTAGGTTTCTTCTACAGAAATAGGCCCCTTTTCCCCCTTGAAACTCAAAACAAGCTTGTACAGGCCACTTTTCTCCCTACTCACTATGGCGATGTAATCTATTCCTCCACTGCTCTTGCAAATCTAAGTAAACTGACATCCTTTATCACCGTGCATTACGGTTCATTACCAACTCCCTTACCGCTCGCACCCACTGTGACTTATATGCAGCTGTTGGTTGGACATCCCTTACTACTAGACACCTGCTCCATGCTGGGCTATGGACTCTTAAACTGCTCCTGCAGAAATTGCCAAGCTATCTCTCTTCCTTATTAGTATCTCACATAGTGCATACCTGTTAAGAAAATCTGACTTTATAATGCTTGACATACCAAGGACGTGGACCTCCTTTGGTAAACGTATATTGCATATGCCCTTCCTCCATTTGGAACCAATTACAAACCGGTATTGAAACTAACTAGCACAGTTTCAATAAACTTCTACAAATCGCTAAGTTCAGCCAAAATAAAAGACACCTGTAACTGTCATTAAGTCTCTTTCTTCCCCATGTGTGCCATATTTATCCACTGGTAAGGTATAATTGCTTTGTCATATTAACTGCTTTCCCTTCCCCTTCTACTCCTGGCTTTATCTATGCTTGTGCTACACTGCTACTCTATCAAATCACTCCTCCCCCCCATATCAGTTATAGTCTGTTTGTTCTGGCTGCCAAAATATATGTATTGCACACACAAGTCATCATGTTTCATTTATCAGTATGCAACCTGTAAGTCGCTTCCCTGTCTCATATTAATGTTTACCACCTCCGGTCACCCTATGTGGTACCCTTGTATGGATATCCAGCCTATATCATGTAACGTGCATTTCATGTATATACTGTTATTACCTATCTATGTTTGTACTTTAAGTGTTCATGTCACAGGACCTCCTTGTGAATGAGCTTGCTCAATGGAGTTTTCCTGCAATAAACTTGAACTTGAGTAACACCGCATTTTGAATATATAGTTGACCGTCTCAAACCCCCCTTGTGTGCCAAAATGTAGTCTACGGTATTTACCTAGGAGACAGTATAGCACAGTGGGTTAAGGCTCTGAGCTGCAGTTCTGGAGACCTGGGTTTGAATCCCACAGCCGCCTAGGTGCATACTGTGTGATCCTGAGCAAATCACTTAACTTCCTTGTGATCCCAGGTCGCATCTGTAAACAAGCTTCCGCTTAGTCTGCTATTCCTGGTTAAACAATGTTCCCTAGTGCTGCAACAATTGTCTTTACCTGCTCATGCACCAGAGAAGAGCAGTGTCTATTGTGAATGTGCTCTTTTTTATGTGCATGAGCGCCGTCATAATCCCGAAAGCACTAAGTAGGCATGCAGTGTTCACTCACATTCCATCATCAAACTGAAAATGTGAGGTGTGAGTTTTTTTTTTTTTACATTAAAATTCAGTGATAAATAAAAACTTGTTTTTTGATATGACTCTGCATTACAGACCATCAGTATATCTTAGGTACTCCACATCTGTTCGTTAGTCATGAGTACCCAGACCAAGTGACAGTGAATGATTGTTAGTAAGAGTCCTGACAGTGAGGAGAAGCGGACATTGGGACCGCACATGCAGACAGAGTGTTACCGCGAATGGCAAGAGCAAAAAATGAAAATTATATACCTACCGTAATTCTTGATCTTTCTGTGTATCTTCCCCATTCATCACTATTGGGTTATAGCGCGACGGAACTAGGACCCTGCAGAAAACTTTTTTTTTTTTTTATATATATGGACGGAGTCGACAGAGGGCTGGCGCCGCCCTCAAGACCAACGCTTTTACATGGCGCTTTGAGGGTTGGCAGTTATCTGACGCCGACCGCCTAACTCCAGTTCTGCAACGCCTGGAGAGGAAAGAAAGGGAGGTGGGATGGGTAAGACAGCCCAAGGGATAGGAAAAGGAAAAGAAGAAGAAACCAAAAAGGAGAAATAAACCATGAAGAGGACAGAAAGAAGGAAGAGATTTAAGGAACACTGGGGGAAAAACGGGAAGGGCCCCAATCTCTGAAAGGAGAAGGAGAGGGGAAGGAAAAAGGTAAGGGAAGGGGAGGGAAAAGAGCACACCCTCAGAAAAAGGGGTTAAGATCTAGACCTGAATCGACAGAAGACTTGAGGTCGCAGAACAGGTCTGAACGCTACCCACTAAATCATCAAAGAGGGTGGGTACTAATACCTCCCCTCCCTCCCAACAGAGAAATGCTGTTTTAGCACAACAGTCAGAGTGTAGCGAAAAACAGGAGGAGACTCTTCGAGATCCTAGGAGGAAAAGGAGGGGAGGGCTGCCCCAAGCTTTCCAAGAAGAGGTTTTGTCATCTCCTGTGTGCCTCCAACAGCCCCTCCCACCTAACACAAGGGAGAGGAGAGACAGAGAAAATAAGTCACACGGTGCAGGGGAGGAGTCAGAGACTGAGGCCCCAGGGGGATGGAGGGAAGAATTTAGTGATGAATGATGAAGATACACAGAAAGATCAAGAATTACGGTCGGTACGTAATTTTCATATCTTATCTGTGTCAATCTTCACAATCCATCACTATTGGGTGACTGACAAGCCCCACCCCCCCGAACAAAAAAGGGGGGGGGATATTCTGAAACCCTAAGGGACTAAGTCCCTTAGCTTCCAGTGGGTGAGGCACTGGAAGAAAGAACCCTTACAGGCCTGGTGAGGCCTGAGACTGATCCAGGTGAGATGAAGATCCCCCAGTGGGGGAAGGAGGGCACCCCGATAGTCACTATCTCACCCGATGGGAGAAGAGATGGGTTCTCTGGTAGGCAGAGTAAATCACCCTACACTGGGCCAAGAGTGACAACCGGATAGGCAAAGCCTTGCTGTCCACCAAAGGCAGATCGCTGTTCCTACCACACTGGAAGCTACCTCAATGGCATCATAAGATGCCCTTGCTTGGTGCCCTGCAAGCTCCAGACCCCGTGCAGAGAGGGCAATGGCTTGCCTGGTTTGCTCCGGATCAGGCATCGAGGCTAGGAATTGTCCTAGCCTAGACCACAAGAACCTATCATAGGCTGCATAGTTGGCCTGATGTGCTGTGATAGACAGAGAGATCCATGCCAAGTAGAACACTCGTCTCCCCTCAGAAATCGAAATCCGCAGAGTCCAGATCCAGAGGGCGGTCACGGTATAGGGCGCGAGACCCAGGAGGAGTATCCAGGGAGGTCAAACCTGAGACTGGGTGAGGCAGAGTGCCTGGAGACTCCGGGGGAGCGCAATACCGCTGGCATAAGACCCTAGGGGCTGGCACTGTGGAGAAGGGACGAAGCCAGAGCCGATGTGACGCTTCCTGAAAAGGAAGAGGTCAGGCGAGAGCCACCAAGTGGGTCGTGCTGAACTCACCTAAAAAGGGGTGGGTCACATGCTTGGGATTGCTTAAGGAAATGGGGGTCAAATGAAGCTTGTTCAACATCCTCACCAGGAAGCACTGATAAGAAGACAAATCAGACGCTGGGGAAATGTGGACCAAAGGTTCCTCTCCCTCGGAAGAGGGAGAAGAGAAAAAGGATGAGCTGCCAGGTTCAGGGGCCTGCTGCACAGGGGCATGATGAAACACCTGTTGGTCCAGGGCGTGGAGGTAAGAGGGGAAATGAGCAGCAGAACCCCTGAACTGTTCCCAAGTAAGAGGTCTGCGAGGGCCTAGGATACCTGGGACTACCGGGGATGGAGACAGAGGCTCGATGGACATGCTCCAGGAAGCAGGAAAGCGGTCTCTGTCAGGGCGAGGGGGCCAACAGGAACCCCTACGAGAGGGAGGGGAGACCAAGGCCACTGCATCTAACAGCCGTTCAACCGGATCGGAATGGACAGAGCTGTACCCTACGGAAGAAATCCCCCCATGAGGTGACCGGGACCATGCGAGTCCAGAAGGATGACCCCTGACCTCTGAAGAAGTGGTCCTCCTGGCAGACTCCAAAAAGGAAAAACAGGGGCCTGCGCTATGGCTCCTGCCAAAGCCTGGCTGGGCCACAGAAGGGGCTCGTCGTGCCACACCCCTATCTCTCAACCCTTCCGAATCGGAGAAGACCTCGTGAGGAGTCCACCCATGGAACCGTGCCCTCCCCCTCCTGGTGCACCCCAGGCTGTCCCAAACTTGGACTGTCCAAACACACCAAGGAGGGGGGGTATCCCAACTGAGGAAGCAGCCTCCCTGGTGGCCCCAGGCTGCACAGCAGTGGCCACAGGGGCTCCTGCTGACTGGTCAGACCCTCCAACTGCAAAGTCCACCTAAGGAGGCTAAGCCCCAGAAGGGAGGAGAGTGGGGGCCGAGGTGCTAGAGATGGAAGGATCCGAAGATCCAGAAGAACCCGGGAGCCAGTCGGGGTCCAACCCAGAATCCTCCTTCCAAGAGGAAGAAACCGAGGCCCGGTGCCAGACCACCCCACTGGACCCTCCAGTTCCTGGACCCTGAGGTCGGGTACCCTGGTATTCAAAGTCCCCAGAAGCAGCAGAGGAGAGTAGAGGCCCCAGCCAGACACTGACACCCTCCTCGATTCCACAAACGGGCGCCTGAGTCAGGGTGCGGCACTGCGCTGCCCAGACCTCCCCAGGGACGGGAGAACCAATCGGTACGGTGTCAGACGACATAACCAGCGCTTAGCGAGCGACACCGAGAATGGCACTTCACCGAGCGCAACGCCATGAACCGCTCCGGCGCCCCCCACGGTGCTGGAGGCAGGGTCAACACCAAACATGATGCAGATGTCATCCCTGGCACTGGAGGCAGTACCGGGAATAAAAACAGCGTTGGACTCCATCCCGACACCACACGCGATGCCAGCGACAGAATCAGGCCCAGAAACCCCCCAGCACCCTCCCCAACGCCACCAAGAGCTCTGATGCCGCATGTGGAGTCAGGGGCAACGGCGGCACCGAGGGAAGGCAAGACGCCAACCATGGCATCGCTCTTCAAGCTTACAGTGCAGCGAATGGCGCCTAGACCAAGAGCAACACCAGCAGAGAGCGCCGAAGATGGTGCCGGTCCGGTCCCAAGGGACCCGGAGCACAACACAGAAGGAGCCTTCGCTACCAGAGTAGCGATTGCCAGAATGGTGCCTCCCGACTGACCCCCAAGAGGGTCAACCTGATCCTCCTGCACCATGGAAGAAACTCCAGCAGTGGCAAGGTTCCCTCCTCCTCGGGCCATACAGGACTGGGAGGGGACTCGGCAGAAGGGCCGAGAGTCTTTACCTTGGCCTTGCGCAAGCGAATCCGTCCTCCAAAAGTCAGGGGAGCACGTCCAACTTTCCATGCGTGAATTTCGAGGACATGGTGGTCCATGGAAAAGCAGATGTCGCAACTGTCCATATCGTGACTAAGGCCAAGGCAGGAGAGGCAACGCTCATGCTGGTCCATAACGGAATAAAGGCAGCAACAGCGGCACCGACGCATAGGGGGCCGCCCCGCTTTTGACTACTTTTTGCCAGGACGAGACATGATTGGAAGAAAAAATAACTAAAAACAGTACTCGACGCCGTTAAAATTAAGGAAAGGTCTTACCAGTATCAAGCAACGTCTAGCAAAGATGAAGCAGAACTGAGCAACTCACTAACCGACGGACTAGGCCGCAAAATCAGAGCCAACACGAGCAGGGTCCACACTCAACGGCAGGAGAGAAAGACCTGGAGTTGGGGCGGAGTCGACGTCGGATAACTGCCAACCCTTGAGCGCCACGTAGAACGCTGGTCTCAAGGGTAGTGCCAGCCCTCTGTCGACTCCGTACATATAAAAAAAATAAAAAAAAGTATTCCGCAGGGTCCTAGCTCCGGCACGCTATAACCCAATAGTGATGAATGGTGAAGACTGACACAAATAAGATGTGGTAACACTGAAATGCCGGTAAGCTGAATTTTTGCCAATTAAAAAAACATGAAGTCTCATTTCTCAGAACTAATTACACAGTGGCACTCTGGAAATGGGCACCTAAATACACAGGAAATCCATACTGCATAAATGTTATATAACTCTGGGTTTACAGTGTCCCTTTAAAGGTTTCACTGTGAAAGGACCATTCAAGACAGCCATCCTTTTTAGGCATCTTCCAACTGGTCTAGAGTCACTGGGGGATGGCTAGTGCTATATTTTCTTCAGATCCTCCACTCCCCTCCCAAAAAAAACCAAAAACTAAAAAACTATTTCACCTTAGTTTTAGCTTACAGTGACAAGATTTAGTAATGAAGCCTTGTTGCTTCCCAATTAATCGAAAGCATCCTTTATTTTTCACGACCAACATACAGTGCTGCCCTAAATTAGACACATTAAAAATCTTAAAGAGCAGCTGACGCCGTCAGGGACTATCTCACTACCAACAGCTCCTGTGAATGCCCAACTTAACCTTGTTTCCCCACTTCCTTCTGCTCTAGTTGTACCCCCCTTCCCTCCTCACTGGATTCTACCCTCACATCTTGGTATACCCAATGCTGCACTTTTCACCCTCTCCCACCCTTCCTACATTTCCTCCCCTTCCTCCTCACTATGACTCTGGCACTTCTTATCTGTTGTCTATTTTCTGACAAATGCCACTGGCTGCCTTGTTACAATGCTACCCTTGAATTGTATTAATCTGTACTCTGTTTGCAATGTCCACATTGTTGTAATGTCTGTCTTGATGTTCCCCATAATTTGTATTTCTCTGACGTGGAACCTTTGTAAAAGAGTCAAGGCTCAAAGGTACTTCTTATCCTAGACTTGATAAATAAAAAAATAAATAAAATATCTGTAAGTGCCCCGTCTACCTTTATATTTGCTTTTGGAATGGCGCAGAGATTCTGCAGTTGTCGAATGAAAGCTCCCGGGAATCCAAAGCATGCCAAGGTTTGCCAAAGGAAAGTCCAGCTGACCTGATCAAATGCCTTTTCGGCGTCTAGTCTGACTAGGACTAGCGGGATCCTCCTCTCTAAGGCACAGCCTATTAATAAATGGGTTTGCCGGCCCATCGGCACAGTGGTTGGATTTCCATCGGCAACACCGGCGACCCGGGTTCAGGAACAGACTCTGGTCACTGGAAGGCTGGCCGGGGAGAGAAGGATGAAGCGTCCGGGGACAGTTCTCCTTCTCCGGGGTGGGGGGGTGAGAATGACACCTGCTTATGACTGGTGGTGGCCGGGGACACAGCAGAACATCGGGCTTAGTGTATAAGGGGAGTGGCAGACATCGGCGTCAGCCTTGACGTCAGGACGTCACTCCCCCAAGAAAAAACAAAGAAAATGCTTCCTGGCTGGCCGGATGACGATCTCCAGCCCTCCGTTGCCACTGAATCCATGACTGGCACACCTCAGCGACACCCTGGGCCAAGTATAGAGTGTGCTGGCCAGCCCCACTGGTGCCTGCCCCCTCAGAGGAGGGGGACCCGTCCGGCGAAGGGATACGGCAGATTACCCAGGGGAGACACAATATGAGGTAAGTGGCTGGCGTGGGGACGGGCAGGCAGTCTGGAAGGGCCTAGGGGGCCTGAAGGAGTGGGCAGCCAGGGAGGAGAGGAGCAATGAAAAATAAATAAATAAATGGGTTCTCCTAATGGCATCGTATACCTACGCATACTTGGATAAAGCCTACTTGATCTGGATCAACAATGGATGGTAGTAAATGGTCTATTCTGGAGGCCATAGCCGACATAAATAGCTTATAGTCATAATTCAACATGATATGGGATGATATGAGGAAGGAAGTTTTAAGTGTTTCTGGAGCTTTGAGATGGCCGAAATCGTGGCATATTGCCATGAAGGGGGGGGGGTTGATCGCCCTCCTGAATTGCGTGTAGGGTAGGGACTAAAATGGACAGTAAAAGTTTTTAAATTTTGAGTAAAATTCTGAAGGGTAGCCATCCGGTCCTAGGGCTTTCTGGGAGTGAGCTTTCTTAAGGACCTGTATTAGTTCCTCTTCCTTAATGGAAGTCAACAGGGCTTCCGCTTGTTGGGGGGAGATTCTTGGAATGGGGAGTCTTCCCAGGTAGGGCTGTATCTCATCCAGGGACGCTTCTTGTTCTTTGGCACATAGGTCTTGATAGAATCGTTTTAGGATGTCCCTAATCTCTTGTGTTTTTTTTTTAGCTAACTTCCCTATTTTGGGGTCCTGCATCTGAATGAAGTTCGCCCGGGATCTTTGTTCCCTCAGTTTTCGTGCTAGGTTTCTAGATGCTTTAGGGCCTCCCTCATCTGATCTGAATTTGCGATAAACTAGTTTTTGCTCTATTGACTGATCCACTAACTGTTGTAGTTTCTGCTTAGCTGTTCTCAGACGTTGCCGAATTAGCGGGTCATTCTGATCTGGCCAGTGTTGAAGATGCACTACCTCCTCCTGAAGTTCTCTATAAGCTTTATCCCTTTGTTTTTGTTTTTTCCCTGCCGAATATTTTATCATCTGTCCTCGTAATACTACCTTCAGGGTATCCCACAGCGTGGTCGGAGATGCATCCTGATGTATTTTTTCCTGTTTAATTTTGGGTATACTGTCCTTAATTAAACTAAGAAATTCAGGGTCCCTGAGATGTGCAAGGTTTAATCACCAATTAGTCATTTTAAGTTGCCTCCCCAGATCCATCTTAATATATAATGGAGCACGGTCTGAAAGGATAGTGGCACCATGTGTCACATCCTTCATGTAATCTAAGGGTTCTATAGTAGTAAAAAAATAGTCTAATCTAGCTTGGCCCCCTAAATGTGGAGACTGATGTGTATATTCCCTGGTCTTAGGGAAGAAGTGCCGCCACACATCCACCAGGCCCAGGGAATTAAAGTTCTGTTTGATGTACTTTGTGTGTAGTTTTTGCCTCTGATAACAATCGGAGGCTAAGAAAAACATTGTGTTGCCAACAGGGCTTTAAATGGATGGTAGATTGGAAGGCGGGATTAACAAGTACCTCCTTGTAACTAGGTGAACTATAAATTAACTCCCAAGATAGGGAGAGGTAATTTTCCTCTTATGCAAGGATAGGTAGAAACGCCCTGGGGGGGATTTTCAAGGCATAGCCAATGGCCCCCTGTGCCACTGTCACCCTGGCACCACATGGTGCTCGTAATCACACTGAGAATAGTTATGAGGAGCAGGGTCTCCCAGGGACTGATCCCCGCAAATCTCATCTTCAATGGGGTATACAAGAAAAAAGAGGTCATCCCCCAGGTGTAAAATTCAGGTGCCCATTAAGGGCTCACAAGGGTGTGCAAACTTCAGATCTCCTGTTCTGGGCTAGATAATTTTTAAACTAAGCTGACTCAGGGGTTTGTTGCATGTGGGGGGCAGAAGCCGGTTACAACAGTTCGCGTATTGGCTCTCCATGTTTTCAGGCCCTCTTTCCCTATATGGTAACGAGAAACACAAAAGAGCCCCTATTGCCCCTGTGTCCCTTCAGTAATCCCACCAAACCCAACATCATTCAGTTTGTTCCCGTTTTTTGAATACTTCACTGTCTCAGTTCCAGTCATCTCTCACTCTGGGGTAGCTCTCTGAAAACGTTGTAGGAGCTTTTTGATGTCAAAGGCTTTGGTTAGGTCAATGAATGCTGCACCAACCAGATATCCTTGATCGAGAGAGTTATGGATGAAGCCTGTGAACTCTAGTAAAGCCGTGGTGATGCTACGTCCATTCCTGAACCCATGTTGTTGAGGGCATTATGATATTTTTCCAGATACTCTACCAGTTGGTCTACTAATATTCACTCCAGGGCTTTCGAGAGTGGAGGGAGAATGGAGATCGGTCTGTAGTTCCCATGTAGGGCCCGATCTACACTTTTATGTACAGGTGTCACTACAGCAGATTTCCACTTATGTGGGAATTGCAAGTAACTAAGAGATAAGTTAATTATCTTGGTTAGGGGTGCCAAGATTTAATCCAAGGTGAGGGCAACAAGTTTAAGATCAAGGGTATCCCCAATGAATCTTGATTTCTCAAGCACCTTAAGGAAATATTTTCTTTTTTTTCTATATTGCTGTTTAGAAACATAGAAACTGACGGCAGATGAGGACCGCAAGGCCCATCCAGTCTGCCCATTTCTTTTTCTACCTTATAAATGTGCCATAGGCCTTTGCTCTGTCAATGGCCTATCTATTCATACTCATCTGTATTGCTCCTTTATGCCTATCCCATGACTGTTTGAAGCCCTGCACTGTATTCATATCCACCACTTCCTGAGGCAGGCCGTTCCATACATCCACCACCCATTCTATGAAAAAGAACTTCCTCACATTACCCCTTAATCGGCCTCCCTCTAATCTCATGCTATGTCCTCTTGTCCTGCTATTTTTCTTATATATCTCTTCCTGGGAGCCCAGGCAGGTAGATTCGGTCTCTCTTTGTGGAGAGACTTACTCTCCGGCTTCCTCCCGCGTCCCCGTATCGATGACCCTGGCCAATCATTTGCAGATTACCCCCCACGGCGGGGCCAGGGAGGAGGCGCCAGCGCCCCCCTCCACCCCGAGACCAAATCCAGATACACCAGGGCCATCCCTCGAATACGCAGGAGCCATCACTGAACCTGCCAAGCTCCGTTTTCCACTTTTCTTCCATCCCCCTTCCCCACCGATGTGGTGATGTCGGCACGTGTCTCCCGATCTGTACTGCCCTCCAGCTGACAAAGGGCAGTCATCGAGCAGGATGACCAGTCTCCCTTCCCCCGAGAGAGGGGAGCAGTCATCTGGATGCTCAATCCTCTCTCATCCCTGCTGATCCCCAGCAGCCTGAGCTCATTCCCAAACCTGGGTTGTCGGCATGGCATGAGATGTGGCATCCAGCGCCTCAACACTCAGCGCCACAGGGCCAGCTACACCTTAAGGATATATTTTCTTGCTTCACATTCTGTGATTACTTTGAAGTAGAACGGCGGGTGATCAAGGGGCTAATCTAGTTTCCACGGTTATCACTAGTTATAGTAGGGTTGAAGAAGTCAGGGGAGGGAGGACACTACGAACATCAGTAAAAGCATTACTGAAAGTGTTTGCGATGGTTCTTGGATCAAGAGAAGGGGCACCATCGATACTGAGCATGGAGGGAGCTGATTTGGGGTCCTTCCCTATGATGTCTTTAAGACTGCTCTAGAGCTTTCTGCCATAATTCCAGGAGCGCGAGAGGGCTTCTTTGTAGTACTGGCTTTTTATGGTGCGGATAGCTCTGGTACATTCATTTCTTGCTTTTTTATAGCCCTGAATGTCAGTTTGTCTACCCATAGCCCAAGCCCTATGCCAGAGGTGATCCCTAGATTTCAATAACTCAGTAAGGTTACATTGATCCAGGGATTACAGGTGCCTTTGATTTTCCGCTTTTTTATAGGAGCGTGCTTATCACAGACAGCACTGAATTGGTTGATGAAATGATCGAGCGCAGTGTCGACGTCACTGGCAGAGTATAATTTTAACCAGTCTTGGAGGCGAAGGTCTGATCTCAGTTGCTGAAGATGTTCGCGGATGAGGACCAGAATAGTAATTGTTCTGGCAGGGGGGCTTGGTGAATTTATTAGACGAGCAACACATGACGGGAGAGTGGTCACTGATAGCATCAGGGAGTACAGTGGTATCTGAGATGTGCTCAGGGTGGTTCAAGAGTACCCAGTCCAGTAAGGTACAAGACCCTGTCCTGTAGTTCATTCTTGTTGGGGACTCAACAGGCTGCATGAAGTGGACAGCTGAGATACTGTCCTTGAAGGAGCTAGTTTCTGGGGAGAGCCAGTTGACACGGAAATCACCCAGCAATATAATTTCTCAGTTTAGGCTCGGACTGCTTATGCAGTCCATGAGTGAGTCTAAACCAGAGGCAATCTACTTGGGTGGGATATATACTGATAAGACAGCAAGGGCTTTGTTGTGTGCTCCAAGAAGCACTTTAATAGCGTGCACCTGCATATTGTCACCAGTGCTGGACAAGGGCAGGACGAGACCCTTTACTAGGTAGACTGCACAACTGCCACCTCTTTTAGTTAGTCTATCATGTCTGAAAACAGTGTAGCCCAGTATCGAGATGGTTGCATCTGGTATCCTGGGTGACAGCCAAGTTTCGACTACGGAGAACACATCTGGGTTATGCTGTGAAACCAAGACATGCAGATTGTCTAATTTAGAGAGAAGGCTGCAGAGGTTAATCGATGAGAGTGTGAGCGCCCCTGTTTTCTTCAATGGGGTGTGTTGCTTTTGAGGTGGGCCAGGGTTGGGATGTATGTTGTCAGAAAGCAACGACAACAATGTCAGTCTTCTTAGGTAATCCTTTAACTGCTTGTTATGGGTTTTGCATGTCCTTCTCTGAGTGGGATGCATTTTTACATGTTCCCTGCAAGATGGGGAATCCAGGAAGGAGCGCCAGCGGGGGTTGCCAGATGAGGCGGCAGTGCTGTGACCACTTCCAACTTGATGATGGTATTTCCCCTTGGGTATTAGGGGCAGCACTGTCACAGTTAAGGGTTGATGTTATGGTGCCTTATGCACAGAGTAAGTCTCTTTCAGAAGTAAGGTGTGCTGGTGTGGGCACCCTAACACTTACTAAGCCTGATAGGGGTAACAATGTGAGCAGTGTCTCTGGGTAGCAGACAAGTTGTAGGAGTCGTAATTTCCATAGGAAAGTAGGAACTGCCTGTGCTCAGTTTCCTTAAAAGGGCAGAATGCTAGAAGTAGGTGAGGGCGAGCGTAATTAGGGGTACTGAACAGTGGAAGAACAGAGCAGACAAAGTTAAATTGAAAGGTGCTTATCTGAGACAGTCCCTTTGAAAGGCTGCCTGTATTATCACCAACTGGAGAGAGGTATAAGGGGTAGGGCAGAGCCTTTTAAGGAAAAGGACTATTTAAAAGAGTGTTGGAGGTGGGGGTGGGAGAAAATTCAACTCAAAACTCGGCATAGTGGTGTTTGAGCGCAAGTCTCCACACTGGCTTCAGGAAACAGTCAATAAAGAGCTCTGGCTTCAGGGAACAGCCAATAAGGAGCTCCAACCAAGTAGAAGGGGCCAATCAGATGGCCGTTGGAGGCTCTGGAGTTTCAAGGGGAGCTGAAGCTGCTCCCTGGGCATACCTTGTGTTGTGGCAGGTGGGCAGGAGGAGAGCAGATGGCGGCAAGACCAGTGCCGCATCCCCCAGCTGAAAGAAGGTCCAAGATGGGAGCTCCCGGTCAGCAACCTCCTGCTTGTGTTGTGGCAGGTGGGCAGGAGGAGAGCGAACAGCAGCAAGACCAGTGCCACGTCCCCCGGCTTAAAGAAGGTCCAAGACGGGTCAGGGGCCTCCTGCTTGTGTTGTGGCAGATGGGCAGGAGGAGAGCGGATGGCAGCAAGACCAGTGCCGTGTCTCCGGCTGAAATAATATCCCAGACAGGAGCGCCCGGTCAGGGGCCTCCTGCTGAAAAAAACGTTGATGGTCAAAACAGTTTTTATTTTACTTTAAACTATGAGGTTCTGAAAGTTCTGATGTGGCTCAAATAACAATCAGGACTTTTCATGGCTTATCAGAACCTTTCAAAACACTGAACTTTTCTGGTTCTTACATCCCTAGAACTGACAGCACAAGAGGTTGACATCCTTGATTTCTAGGCACAGGACAAAGGAAGTTTGGATTCATGTACTGTACGCTTCCTCGTACTACTCTACCAAATCAACTTAGCACTGGCTCAACAGCCGTCATGTTCATTTAAAGCAGGATCTTTTCTGGGGAGATGACAACTATGCCAAATCATATGTGGCGAGTTTGAAATGTGAATTCCTGTCCAGTCGATATCACAATGGAACAGACTAATTCATGCCTCTTAAACTAGAGTGGTCAGATTCCTTTGAAATTATTCTTTTTCTAGGTAAAATCATGTGACCTCAGACTATCAATGTTCTGTAAAATAAATTGTTGCAAATTTCCTTAGAAACAGAAAAAGAGGTTACCTGTAACTATAGTTCTACTACTAATACTCAGTTTACAGTCATACTCGCTCAGCTCAGTTCACCGGAACAGTCTTCAAGCTTGACTCCACTTTTCAGATAACCAGGTTCCAAACCACGTAGGGCCTTGTATACCAACAAGAATATCTTAAAAGTTAATGCACTGCCAGATGGGCAGCCAGTGCAGTTTGCAAAGCACATACAGTTTTCAATGTCATGCTGGGTTCCACACAGTAGAGGCACAGACTGTATCCATCTGTGACAGACATCTTCAGCCTACACCCGACGCAGTCCTTGAAACCCATCTTTTTGTGTTCCATCCTGAAATTGTCGATGGAGCAGTAATCAGAAGCCGAGGCACACAGAATCGGTCAAGAACTGAAATTAAATTCAAAAAACGAGCATGTTTTTAAAGATTGAAAACTTTGGAGTCCTCTAACACAGCAGAAGCTGTGAAGGACAAGACCTGTCACTTCCGGGGGAAAGAAAGCTTGGACATAAAGGTGCTGGGAGCAATCTAGGTTGAAGGCTGCTCCAGTGAACTGAGCTACTCCAACAACTGCCTAAGTGTAGAAGCAAAATTTAGGTACAGTACTAAGAACAATGTTTCTGTACTCAGACATAACAGGCTTTCAGGAGATCTGGGTCCCCAGGGACAAAAGCCTTAACATGCAACTCAGAACGAGTGCTACACAGAGCAGAAAAAAAGATTTTAACAAGATATGTTTGCAGTGTTCTTGGATCCTAACGCTTCTAATCAGAAAAAGATCCTCCCACTTTTATCCTACTTATTTATCAGCACGGGCATCACATTTTTGTGGGCTTCAGCAAAATAGTAATGACTAGTACTACATGACAGTGTTAATCTGCTTTAACGACCCCATGCCTTAATGATGTTTATGCAGCTGGCGGCTCATATGGCAGGCAATAGCACTAATTTTCAATTGCAGGCATTCTTAGCTTACAAATGTGAGCCTAGGTGACACTTCCAAATCTTAAAACCAGTACACTGTGTTTTTTGTTTTTTTTTAATGATAGACAATCTTAACAACGGGGAAATTTAATTCTGAAGTACAGTAAAGATGAGAAACAAAGAATAAAATGATAGGATTCTGAATAGGCAGTAGATTAAGAAACTAAATAAAACCAGAAAAATGTATCCAAGTACTGAATTCTGCTACAGCTGGTAAACAACACCCTCCAGATCTTCAGGAATTTAAACATCTCTACCAAAGAATGGTGTGCTTGCTTTTTGTGTGTATTTTTGGGAAGGAGATGCACTATTCAGCAGAACTTCTATCTACTAGATTTACTTTAAACTGTGAATTTATGGCATTGAAATGGCCCCAACCGGATGTAGCAGATAACTACAAACAGGAAAGCAGTAAGGTCTACCGCAGGTAGTCCTGGATGGTTTCAGTCATAAGGCCCTAGAAACAAGACCTACAAAAGAACAGTAAATGTTCATGCCCGTGCTGTTCGAACTTGGGATGCAGAACTAGTGCTAAGCGAGAATACTACAGAGCAGGAGAACAAGGTGCATTTTGTTCAAATTAGAGCAAGCAGTACATGATAGTGGTGAAAATTCTGACCTATTCTTTTTTTACTCGAAGTTAAGACTGTCCCTTCATTCCTGTCTTGTATTATACTTTTCTTTTCCATTTTGAGTCCGTTTTCTACTTCTTTTACATTTGAAATAATTAAAAGGGCACTCCTTTTAATATAGCTTGAACTCTGCAGTTTTTGTAAATCTGTTGTCCCATAAAGTTAGGGAGCAGAGACTGGTGCAGGCTAATTAATTTTAGACACAAGAAAAATTATCTTCAGTAATAGGTATTCAAAAAACAACAAAGTTATACTGATAAAAACCTGGACCAAGCCATATTAAAACGAGCACTTCTTTTATTATTTTAAATCTGAAAAACCCCGTAGTAAAGCAGACTCAAAATGGGAAAAGAAAGGTATATGAGACAGGAGTGATGAGGTATCTGCACAATGGAGAGACTACTGGCTGCCCTTTATAACAGATCCTCCCAATTCTGTAAGAGTTGGCAACACTTGGGCGACCTATATTATGCACATTAATTCAGACTTTGTTCCTTAAGCAGTCAGACTATGGTTCGGACAATCTGCATCCCTCTACTACGGGCCCATAATGCTCCAACTGGAAATGCTGACTACCCGGTAACAACACAAAATGACATCCAGGTACCTGAATGAGAAATGAGGCATGCTTCTTTGCTTAATCTCACCATTATGTGTACTTCACTATGATACAGGTATATATAGGCTTAATTTACCGGTGATCTCTCTGTCAGCTTCTGTATCCCACTAATGTGGATCAAATGTGGCTTTGAATGTCAGCTATTAAGTACTTTGCTTCAATAAACTTTAAATGAAACAAAGGCGTGACGAGGCAATCTAAAATTGAATAAAAAAATACAGGTTAAAATGTTCAATGCTATTATGTACTGTTGCTTTAAACTTCGTTTTTCATTATTTGGTTTTGTGTACCCTCAGTGATTACGTGACTGGTCTATGTTGAACGTCAAGACATTCTGTTATTTTAAAACATCAACAAGGCTGCTCCCAATGACCTTTAAAAGGGTAAATTCTTTGAAGGCTTCTAGCTGAGAATATTATATTTCCTAAATTCAACCTCCCTCCTGTCCAAGGAAAGACAAGTCAGCATTTAATTCCAACTAAATATATCTTTACCAACTACCACAAACCACATCATTGTACACCCCCACCCTGAAATTACAGTGGCACTTAAATATAGTTTTACAGATACTGAGAGATCTTCATAAAAGATGCCAATTCAACCACAGTTTAAATGTTCTAACTACTGTTTATTTTGCTTTTAAAGTTGTCCATGTTTAACAACATCATGAAGTTGGCATACATATTCTAAAATGTTGTCTTTATATTTTTTCCAAAGTGTTAACCCAATACCACACCAAAAGGTTTAGACAGCCATCCTGGCATCCAATCATGGAGGTTGTGAGTGAATAAACTGTGGGAGGCTGCACATTTGTGACATTAGTACCACTTAGCATCATATGCCGTTCTTCTACAGAGAAGTTTAATGGGTAAAAAGGTAACACTATCAGGACAGATCAAACTTAAATGTGAAGCACTGGCAAGATTCTGCTGGAGACTGAACCCAAGAAGAAATAAATACCCCTAGATGCCTCGGTGGGGGGGGGGGGTTGAAAAACATCACTTTTAGACATACACAGTGTATATTTCATATACTGCCTATATTTAGTTTTCCCCCTTTTCATAATAACAGTGCCCATTAACATGATAATAATTTAAGCCATTCAGGACTGGTTATTTCTAAACATTCCAGACACTCCTATAACCAGAGAAGGGTACCTTATGGTAAGCATTCTAAAATAATGAAATTCTAAGTTGAGATGGCTTAGTCTATTGCCAGTCCCCAATGCACCAGCTGGGCTTCTTATCTGACACTCCTCCCCTGGCGGAGACCTTGGGGGAGGAGGTGGGGGGGTTACTTCTTTCCCCTCTACCTAGAGGACTGATGCAGGATACCCATGAACCACTGATTTCTCCGGCTAGTGGAGAGAGGGCGTACTTAGGAACCCCTAAATAATATTTATTTATTGAATTCTGTTGACCCAGTAGGCCCACTGAGACTAGAAGTCCCTTTTTCAGGGGGGAGGGGGGGATACAGATGGTAACCAACGGATCTTGAACCAGATTAAGCTGTTGGTGGTATTTTTAGTGAATGGGGGAAATCTGGCCAGGACACCGAGGAAATTCCCCTACTCTGCTTCCTGTAAGCAGGGGGGGGTCCCATTTTCATGTGGGACCAAGATGGCTGCCTCTGGACATGCTGTGGAGGACATGGAGGTGCTGGAGGCAGTGGAGCTGGTCTCTTTCCCTGTCTCTGTTCTGAGAGAGACCCCATCTTCTATGCCTGTTGTGCTGCAATCTACTGAATATGGTTCTTCTGTGCCTTTGGATACTTCCCCTGCTGCTGCTGTGGATACTTGTGTGCAGTGTTTGCCTGTGGAACCTTCATTTATTCCTCAAACTGTGCTTATAACGTCTTCTAGCCCTGCTACTATGGATATATGCGAGTCTTCTCCTCCTGTTTCTATGGATGTAGATGTGTTACTTAAAATCGAGGAACAGCGTTATTTCACTGCTAGACAGCGTTTGTTGGCCCTTAAGCCTCAGTCTGGTTTTGTACCTGCTGCTACTGACTCACCATCTGGGAAAGATTGTTTTACTGTCTCTTCACCGATTCTGACACTTCCGCATTCTTTGCCTGTTACTACGGACCCTCCTCACTCCCTACCGCCTGTACTGACTGCACCTCTTGCTCAACTTTCTCCAGAAACAACTTCTGTACAGGTGCCTGCTTCTGCTCTCCCTGATGCCTTGCACATGACGGACTGGTCTGTTGAGTCGGCCCTGGAAGCGACTGGGTGGGAGAAGGATCCTACCGTTGGTACTTGGCGTTCTGGTTCTTCCCCGATCTGTACTAGGCCACCTGACAAATTGCTGGCCTCTCCTGTTTTGAAAGACTCTGCTGCTTCTCTTGATCTTTCTTTGCCAACTGAACTCCTTCTGACTCAGAACCCGACTTTGCAATTTGGTCCTGCTTCCTCGACGCCTCAAGAACAACGGACTCTTCGGGACCCTGAGTCTCGTCCAGTTCCTGCTACTTCTACTGCTTCATCCCCTAAAACTTGTGCTGCATGCTTTCAACCCCCTGTACATCAAGCTAAAAGACACAACGCTGTTCGGCTGCATTATTTGGGGGGCTTACCTGACTTTCCTGACCGATTTTTTGTAGGTTGCACTCTTTTGAAGGATTCAATGCAATTTGCTGCTTTTGAGATTCATGCCTTAATTCATGTTTCTTCAGAGTCTCATTTTGATATTAGTTTTAAAACTATCACTTGTTTAGAAAAGTTTTGGAGAAAATATCAGGAGCTTAAAACTTCTCCTTTATGGTCACCGTTTAATGCCATTCCCTTAACTAAACCTACTCAGAAAACTGTTACTATATTGTTTCATATCAGAGGTGTCAGTCTTAATGATATTACTGTCTGGTTAAAGCAAAGATGTACTGTCCTTTCTGACCCAGAGGCTATCTTTGATTTTGAGAATATCTGGACAGGTGGGTGGAAAGCGAGGTTATGCTTCGCACTTCGGAGGTTGGAATACAGCATCTCGAACAGCTTTATGCTTGGGAAAGACAGGGGAGTTCTTTTTTACCCCGGCCAGCCTAAAGCTTGCTACAGATGTGGCTCTCAGAATCATATAAGTAGTGTCTGTGACAAGATTAAATGCTCTGTTTGTGGTAACATTGGCCATGCAGGTTCCCAATGTGTGGATGAACCTCTTTGCGTCCTTTGTGACGAATTGGGGCACACTTTCCAGACTTGTACTTGGGCAGCTCACAACTCCCCGACTCTTGCTGATGGGGAAAACATTTGATTATTACTGTCGCACAACGTTCTCGTTTATCTGACACTCTTTCTAAACCTCAACGCGTACCACTCCCTCACCCTGTTGCACCTGCTGTTGACCCCTCTTCTACTTTACACGAACGGACTGCTCCTGTTTTGGAACCACAGACCTTTACTACAGCTCTCCCTCCCCCTTCCTCTGATCTTGCTATTTCTACCTCGGAAGACGTCCCTATTCCTGTCTTGCCTAGTATTTCTGGGTCTTCCATGGACCCTCGAACCTTTTGTTAGAGTTACGAGGATCTAAGAAGGGACTTCTTCTAAGGTCCTGAAATCCTCTACTGTGACTCATATGAATAAATTTGAGGTTTTACGCCACCCTCAGGACAACACGGACTCTGATAAGTCCTCTGTTCTTTCCTCCCACCCTGATGTGACTACGGACACTGAAGTACCCATTGATAATATTGGTTCTCAAAAAAGGAAAGCTAAGGCAAAACTGAAACATAGGGAAGGTACCCCTAGGAAAGGTAGGCTAAGGTGACTTTTGTGTTTTTGTTTTCACTTTCCGTTTCATGTCTTCTGCTTTTCAGTGCATACTGTTAATGTTAACAGTATAAAGAAGCATGCTAAGAGAGATGCAGTTTTTCCTTTCATCTGGCTTGACAGCTGGTCTCATCTTTTGCAAGATATATGTTCCATGCTCTTCCAGAAATTTCCAGGGCCACTCGTGCCTGGACCTCTGGGCTCTCTTTTTGGTCCTTTGGACAGGACTCTTGTTCTGGTTTGGGTATTTTATTTAGTATACCTGATGTTACTGTTAAACTGTTGGATGTCTACCCGGGTCAGCTTCTGTTGTTGGATATTTTGATTTCTTCTGTCCCTTTCCGGATTATTAATATTTACACCCCTCAATTGAAATCCCACAGAATTGAACTACTGAAACTGATTCAACCCTATTTATACACATCAGTGCATATGATTTTTGGGGGTGATTTCAATTGTGGGTTATCCACTAAAGATAAGTCTTCTTCTTCAAAGACTACTAAGTTGTTTTGTGACACGAATTTTCTGAAACAATTGCTCCATTCCACAGGTTTACAGGATGCATATTTATCTTTTACAGGTCAGCATACTCCTACTTTTCACAAAGGCCCCCTTGCAACCCATGTTGATTTTTTTTTTTTATTTCTTCCCACCTCCAACTTTCTGATGCTGTAATTCAAGTTGCGGAATTTTCGGATCATAATTTATTATCTATTTCTTTAGGCCCTTCCTTGACATCTCGTTTTGGCCCTGGCATTTGGAAACCGAATGCTTCCCTGTTATCTGATTCACATTTGTTAAGTCACTTAACTGAGTATATTCATAATCGAAAGACTGTATTTTTTTTATATGATGCCCCCGGGATTGGTGGCGGGATACGAAATCTGGACTCGAACTTTATTTAAAAATTTTAGTAAACATCATCATGATTCATTGTATTTCCTTTATCACACTAACAGACGACTTCAAAATTACTTACTTTATCTCATGAAACTGGCCATGATTTTTCCACCCAAATAAGTACTTTTAAGGAGCGCATGATGGATTATCACCTTCTGAAGGCTACTTCTGTTCAGCATCAACAGCGTCTTGGGACCTCTGGTACCCGTGACACAGTATGTCCATATGCTTCTATTCGGTGAACAGTAGAGAGTAAAACCTTTACTACGCTGTTTGATGACAGTTTCACCGAGCTCACTGATATTTTGGATATCAGGCACCGTGTTACCTGTTATACACGAAACTGTTTGGTCCCATGCCCCCCCATCTGCATCCATAATGGACTACTTTTCCTTTTTACAACTTCCTGATGTACCTTCTTCTGTTGTAGATATGTTAGATACTGAGATACAAGCACATGAAATTGAAGCAGTAATCAAGTCTTTACGTCCAAGAGTGACACCGGGCCTGGATGGTCTCTCCAGTGAGCTGTATAGATTGTTTTCTGCTGACCTGAGTTCTGAATTGGCTACAGTTTATAATTCTATTCTACAGTGCGAACATCTTCCTTTAGACTTTAACATGGGTTGTTTATTTTACTTACATAAAAAAGGGATAGAAGATTGCTCTCCAATTGGAGACCTTTATGCCTCTTAAATACTGATTTTAAAATATTGACCAAAATTTTGGCCCTCAGACTTTCTAAATTAGCCATATACAGTGGTTTGCAAAAGTATTCAACCCCCTTGAAAATTGTCAGATTTGTCTGGATTACAAATGATATTGAGATTTTGTTCTGTGTAATATTTATTTAAAAAGACTGACTCTCAAAATAATTATTTTAAAGTGACATTGGTTTTATGTTAGAAAATATGTTTAAGAAAAATAAATAACTGAAATATGCTGTTTGCATAAGTATTCAACCCCTGTGCTCTGGAAGCTCCAAGTTTACACAGATGAAAAATATTGCCCTAACAAGGACACAATTGGCTTACAATTGGCCTCACCTCTGAAACATTAAAGTAGCTTACATTTTCTGGATAACCCCCAGTTTAATGACCATTGGTCAGACTGTGAATCTGAAGGAAGGGTGTGAAAATGAAGCCTAAAAAAGCATGCTAAGGAAGTTAGAGATAAAGTAATAGACATGCATACATTAGGAAAGAGTACAAAATAATATCCAAGTGTTTGGATATCCCAGTGTGCACTGTTGGATCAATAGTGAGGAAGTGGAAGCTGCATCACACCACCCAGGCACTACCTAGACAAGGCCGTCCCTCAAAACTCAGCATCCAAACAAGGAGGAGACTAGTGAGGGAAGCCACAGAGAGGCCAACAATCACTTTGAAGGAGCTACAGAGTTCAGTGGCTGAGAGTGGAGTGAAGGTGCACCAGTCAACCATATCAAGAGCTCTGCATAATACTGGCCTGTATGGGAGGGTGGCTAGAAAGAAGCCATTACTCAAAAAGAACCATATCAAAGCACATCTGGAGTTTGCCAGAAAGCATGAGAGTGACCCAGCTAAGATGTGGCACAAGGTTTTGTGGTCTGATGAGACCAAGATAGAGAGTTTTGGCCAAAATTCAAAGCGCTATGTGTGGCGCAAACCTAACTGCCCATGCCTCGAGAAACACCATCCCTACAGTGAAGTATGGTGGTGGCAGCATCATGCTGTGGGGATGCTTTTCATCAGCAGGGACTGGGCATCTTGTTAAAATTGAAGGAAGAATGGATGGAGCAAAATACAGGAGATACTGCAAGAGAACCTGCTTCAGTCTGCTAAAAACTGAAGCTTGGGAGAAACTTCACCTTTCAGCAGGACAATGATCCCAAGCACAAGGCCAAAGCAACACAGGAGTGGTTAAACAACAAAAAGGTGAATGTCCTACAGTGGCCAAGTCAAAGTCCAGATCTCAATCCCATAGAGAATCTGTGGCACTGTTTGAATATTGCGGTCCACAAGCGTTACCCAACCAACCTGGAACAAATCTGCCAAGAAGAATGGGCAAGAATCACTCCCGAACAGTGTGCAAGGCTGGTAGATACTTACCCCAAAAGACTTAAAGCTGTTATTGTAGCAAAGGTGGCTCTACCAAATACTACTGTGTAGGGGCTGAATACTTTTGCAAGCAGCATTTTCCAGTTTTTAATTTACTTTAAAAGATGTGCTGACGGATAATTAATTTTGGCTTTGAGGATATACTGTTACAGCAAATGAGTTTGCTATAAAAATACTGACTGGAATAATATATGCAAGTCTCTCATTTGTAATCCAGACAAATCTGACAACTTTCAAGAGGGTTGAATACTTTTGCAAACCACTGTATGTGATTTCTACTGCACAATCTTGCAGTGTCCCTGGGAGATGTATACAGGACCATCTAATTTTACTTAGAGAAATGATTGAACGTGGAAATTCTAAAGTTTTACATGGTTTCATATTCTCACTGGACCAACGTTGGGCAGGCTTTTGATTCTGTACATCATGATTTTTTATGGTCTACTCTTCGATATTATAAAGTACCTGATTATACTCTGACTAGACTCCGGTTGCTATATCGGTCTGCAACTGTTGTCCCATTGGTCAATGGATGGAAGGGCCCTATGCTTCCTCTACATAGAGGGGTTAGACAGGGCTGTCCCCTTAGTCCACTTTTATATGTTTTTTTTTGGATCTCTTACTTCGTTCTATTAATTCGGCCCCAATAATTATGCCACTTCCCTCAGGCCCATATTCCGTGTTGGCCTATGCAGACGATATGAGTCTCATGGTGGCTAATGTTGCCTCCGTGCGTTCTGCATTATGGCATTGGTTCCAAGTTTGGGGCTGTTTCTGGCGTGGCCCTTAATCTTGATAAATGTGTAGGCCGTAGATTAGGCCCCCCTTTTGTAGATGAGTCTTCTGTTGACATTAGACTTTGTGATGACCCTATTAGGATTTTGGGCATTTTATTCGGTAATGGTCCTTTAGATGTCCTTAACTGGACTCCCAAATTAGATTATGCTCAAACTATGGTTGCACATTGGAATTCATGGCAGATGAGTAAGAAAAAAAGGATTTACATGATTAACACCTTTCTGCTTCCCCTTTTTCTCTTTCTGGCTTATATTTTCCCCCCTTCCCGGCAATTTGAAACCAGATTGCTTAGTCTCTTTTTTCAAGCCCTACGGGGTAGCCGCCTTATCCCCATTAAACGTCAGATCACCTATCTCCCTGTTCGGGATGGAGGCCTAGCTATGGTCCAACCTGTTTTTTTTTTTTTTAATACTAGTTTTTTCTTGTTTCATAATATTAGACCCCTGCTGGTTAACCAAGATCGAGGTTGGGAACCTTGGTTTCTTGAATCCTGTGGTCCTTGGTTTCATAAATGGGAACTTAACAAATTGACGGTTTTAACACATTCTCCCCAGATTTCTGGTCATGTTAGGGATAGTTTTTTTCGTTTGAAACACTGGCAGATTACTAGCCATATGCTAATAACTGTCTCCAGAAAATCATTGTATAAGTATTTAGTGGACCGTGTATGTTTGGAGATTGTTGTTTTTCCCAAATGTCCTACGCAACATCTCCCTGCTTTGCTCACTTTACTTCGTAATTCTAGGGTTCCCCAAAAGATGTGGGACTTACATTGGCTTAGCTGCCATGAACGTATTAACATCAAATGTAACCATAAACACAAATCACTACAGGACAGATTTTGTTCCAGATTTGAATGTCAACAACAAGAAGATTTCACACCTTTTTTTTTATGTACATTTATTGTTTCTTTTTGGACTCTATTAGCTGCCAGATGGCGTGAACCCTTGTTTGCTCTCATTACTTATGACAATTTGATGTATGTTTTTCCCTCACTTGGTCTCATTGGAATATTGATACGTTAAATTTGATTTTTGTAATAATCAAATGGCATGTGTGGAATGCTCGTTATCTGTTTAATTTACAGAATCAGGATGTGCCTCTTCTTACCATTATTCGAAGGATCGAACATGATTTGAAAGCCATATATTTTTCAAAGGCAGAGCATTTGCCGTCTGACTCTGTTGGAATTATGGACACTACTACCTTGGATAACTGATTCTGATTTTCCTGTTACATAATTATTTTGTGTTTTATTTTTCTCTGTATCATTTTCGTTTTTCTTTTCTGTTCAGTTGATGTTCAATAAAAACTTCCCCTACTCTTTGTGGGTGGGTGGGTAATGGTGGAGGGGTCAATTATAAGTGTCTACAGACAGTTACTCAGCATATCTCTGGTCCAGAGCCATGGGCTCTCTTTGGTTGCTAGATGTTCATGCTCACACAGGTGGTGAGGCATGCACGTCATCAAAAGAGACAGCGTTTGCTGTCTAAGCGACAATATTCCATCAAGATGGCATGATGATGGGAGCATATAAAATATTATAAATATGTATTTTGCTGTACTAGTTGCTCTAGGCTTTACTAATGAAGGGCTAGATTGGGTGGTAAGGGAGCTAATTAGCTATGGTTATGTTATACAGTTTGCATTCCCTTTAATCAGAGTACTTTATTTTATGATAGTAATCCAGTCACTGTAGTCAGTGCTTTATTGACTGAGCCCACTGCCGACTTCAGATCTATAGTAAAACCGTCCATATGAGTCTCCATGATAGTGCAGCGGGGGATGAAAGACTCTGCTTTCCGGTCCAGCTTCTAATTGGTTTGAGCAACGCTGAGTATGGGGAGTTTTCATCAGCAGCAGTCTCCAAACTTGAGCTGCTTCCCGCCCCAGGTTCACTCTGTGATGCGACCTTTCCTGTCCCGCTACCTGAATTCGTTTTTATTTTTGTTTGACAAGATTTTGTCACTTCTGAGGATGTTCAGACTCACATAGCTTGTTCAGAAGACAGTCATCCATATTTCTGTTGAGTTGTACCAATTTAAATCAATTTGAAATCGTATGAGTGAAAGATCGAGCCAAAGTTTCTCCTAAGCACGCCTTTTCAAGCACTGTGCTAGCTCTGCCCCCTTGATTCAAAGTTTTGAACAAATTTCCATTAAAATACTGTACCTGTATTGATTTGAAATCCAAATACGGTAACTTATTTATATTAAAAATGCGTGACACACATTTAAATTTCTTTTATTGTTTTTAGCTAGCCCCCAATTAACCAGAATATGGACCACTTTTGTGTTCAGAGTTAAATGGAAGCATTGTTCAATGAAAGATCCTATTTTTTGTTGTTTTTAAAATCATTTCTTATTTTCATCCATTTTAAGTCATATATTTAAATGCCATTTTATAAGTGCAGTAAAACACTCCAGGGTGTGCCACTGTGTTAATATAATTGCACTTCTCAAGTGCATTTAACAGCACTTGGCTGCCCCTTGTGCCTAACAACGCACCCTGACCATGTGATTATATCACCATAATGCACACGCTTTTATGTGTTATTGCTTGCTTGTATGTATTACTGTCTCTTCTAGTTATGAGTGCTTTCCCCGAGTTCGTTGAGTGGGTTCTGGCACACAGAGGACTTAAGAAACAATCTACATAAAGGAATTTACGTAACCATAAGAGACAGAAACTGTACATAAAAACATAAATGATGTTGAAGTTTTCTTTTTTTTTTTTGAAATGGAGCTTGAATTTAAATGCAAAATGTTCTGTTAGCAGAACACTGGGGAAACCCCGGGGCTGTTAAGAGCCTGGAGCCATTCTGCCCTGAGAGGAGCAGCTGGTAGGACTGGCACCACCTCCAAAATATCATATCCCCACAGGGTATTCAGGTATTGGACCATGTGGGAAAGGAATCCTGTCCATGGATAAACCTGGTGGCAGAAGAGTAGACCTTCTCGCCCAAGACAGCCACCTAACAAAACCCACTGTCTGGTGGAAAAAAAACAAAGATGCCTAGGGCGCAAAAGCGACCCTGGGCAGCAGTAATGATCACAGACTCTGGCCTTGGGTGTGCCACATGGAAAAGGCTCTTCCCTAGGTGTCTTGCATAGACAATCAGTCTTCTAAGACACCGCCAAGGTGGAGGAAGGGCACTCTTACAGCAAGATACTGGCATCCCTGTGAGAGATGTCACAACCCTGGGGGCAGCTTCTGCTACCAGAGGCACACAGCCGACTAACATCACGTGGGGTGAAAAAAACCCTGTGCCTCACAGTCTTATATTGGTAATATGACTCAGCACATTCCTGTAGGTGGGGACAATCAGAGGAGACCTGGAAGGTATACTACAGAATGTAGGTCCAAAACCCCCGAAGAGGGAGAGAAGGAATATCTGCCGAACCCTCTGGAGTCCAAGTAAGAAGAAGGCTAACAGCAGAACTAACACCTGAGAGCCTAAAGACGGCCTTCACCAGAAAAAAATGGCTGGAGAGAAGGATATCTCGGGGCGGGGGGAAACAGGAGACCCTCTAGGTGCCCCTTTAGTTAGACCCCATCCCCCCCGGGCTTGGGAGGGGTCAAGGGGTCCTCCTCGAAGTATTCTGAGGCCAAGGTGATGTTAGGGGGCCTCAGCGTCAGGTATTGGGAGAATGGAAATCCTGACGACTGGACTGAAGATCTCAGAGGACTGGTGCTGGTCCGAAGGGCATTGGGCATTGACTAAGCTAAAATGGCGAGCCAGATGTCTGGCTCTCAGGCATCAGCAAAGTGGTGATGGGGTCAGCAAAGAAGTGCCCGGAAAAGAGAGGTCCCGGCACTGGTTTCCGAGATTGCGGTACCCCTGACATCAGCAGCTGGAGTCCTTAGGGAGCTGGTGTCAGCCTGACTAAGCTGAGGCAGCGGGCCTGACGACATACTCCCAAGCGTCGGTCAAGTGATGCCAGAACCAGCCTGTGGCTAAGGAGTGCCCAGTTTTCAATTTGGGGGCTAGGCATCGGGTACCAAAGTCACGGTAACCCTGACATCAGTGGCTGTAGCCCCTAGAGAGCTGGTATCGGCCCGAAGGGCACACAGGTACTGGGCATCGGCTAAGGTAAGGCAGCGAGCTGGATGGGGCCTCAGACGTTGGTCAAATGGTGACAGACCTAGAGGATTGGAGCCCAGCGTTGGGCTCTTGGACGTCTGCTAGATGGCGGCAGGGCCAGTCGGCGACCAAAGACAGCCTGTGGGAGACCATCATAATGTCACCCAGTACGACACCGGTAAAAGCCGTCATTGTCGAGACAGGTGTAGGCTGACGCCAGCCAAAGGGAAAAACTGATGTGAGCCCAAAGGAGCAGCCAGTCATTAGGAGCAAGCTCCCAAGGGGGCAGTTGCATCACTCTCACAAGGGAAGCAACAACATGACCCAGGCATTGCTAGACAGTTGGACCCTGTACTTCGGGGCCTAACTTTGCAGACACCTAGGTCGGGGGGGGATGATGGGCAAAGACCCGCTGCCAGACATGAAGAACCCGGCCAAGCCCAATGTATTAGACCTGGTGAGAGCCATGGGCCTAAGGAACAGAGGCTACAAGACTGAGGACAAAGCCCCGAGCCTCCAGTAACCATCGCCCGAGACAGAGAGAAGGGCGGGTGATTACCCCACTGGTAGCCCAAAGAAGGAGAGGGCGACCGGGGGAAATGATGATCAATCCTCTACAAGAGAAAGACCCGAAGTAGTTGCCGGCCAGTGCGGGGACCTGGAGCTGGAAGCGATCGTTGATTCTCCTGGAGCCTCTTGCTTGCTGCTGGGCTTCTGCACCTCTAGGAAGCCGAATAAGTCATAATCTTGGTCCTTGAAGGAAAAGAAGGCTTCTGGAGTTCCTTTTCTATCATAGCGTGTTCACCCAGGAACTTCTGGCGGTGGATGTGACTTATCTGGTGGAAGTTCCAGCAGAGCTCACAGGCCTCAAAGGAGTAGTCTGGACCTAGGCAGGGAGCGAGAATAGCTCCCAGGGTTAATCACTCTCTAAAAGCACCCATCATCTGCTGCCACACTGTAGAGAAGGACGGAGAAGAAGATGATCTTCTAAGAAAATAATAAAAAGGCGGCTTACTAAAGCAGAAGGTATCCATGGAGTCAATGTGCGCAGGTCGACTGTGGGAAAAGAACTGAGGTGGTGCTGGGGGACTGCCCCTTTTATACCATAGTGGACGTCAGGGGCAGGCCGATGTCAGGGGGCAGGCCCCGCTAGACTGTTAACTAGAAGTTTTCCGTGGGGTCCTAGTGCCGCCTGGCAGCTTAGTCCTAATGGTGTAACCTGCTGCAAGACCTCCCCCTTGAAGTGAGATGCATAGTTCTGGCTTAGTGTGAGCCTTACTTGGAGAACCTCTGAAACTACCTCCTCTAGGTTCCGAAAGAAATCTGCTAAGAGGAGACAAGCTCACATAATGTGCGTAAGGGTCATGCTGGCTTCTCCGCAGTGTCTCCAGCAACCAGAGTTTCTGCCCGTTCTATATCTGGCTGTGATCACTAGAGTGCGAAAGTGCCACACCAGGTGTTTCCACCCATTTTCTCTCCGGATGTGGGACAATGTCACCCGGCCAGCTTCAAAGCATCCCCTTTCCTAAGTCTTAGCTATATCCCAGCCTAGTTCCACACTCCATTTGGCTGCTACACATAGAGTTTATTTATTTATTTAGTCAGTGATTTGGAAAAGACCTTTGAGTACAAGCTCTTTTACAAAGGTTCCGGGTCATAAGTTGCAAAACAAAGGAAAATAGGAGAAAGCAAAGGTACATCACAATGAACGATACAGCTTGGATTCAGAACTTAAGAGTGGAGTGGGACTGAGTACCTTGTATAGCCTAGAGGTTAGAGTAACAAGCTGTGAATGAGCTTGGTACATCCAGGAGACCAAGCCTTGGATTGATTCTCATAACTTCCACTTGCATACTGTGCGACTCTGAGCAAGTCACTTAACCACCCAATGCTCCCAGGTCACCCCTGAAAACAGGCACTTGTGCCTAATGGGCCTTACCTGGTTACCAAAGACTAAAATATATAATGGAGATGAGGAGTTAGTGTTTGGAGAGACAACACGTGCCGCTGGTGTTGCGATCAGTGGTGGCAGCTTTGTAGTGTGTTGCATGGGTCTGAGTTGGGCCTCAAAAAAGTGCTGAACCTGGAGGTCCCGGAAAAAGTCTCCATGTTCTAACTCATATAGTGTCTGCATTTCTGGCTGTCTGGTGAAGAATTGCAAGAAGTACACTAAATTCAGTTTCTGCCACCTTCAGAATGTGGGGTCCTGAGTAGCCGGGGGAAATCTCTCAGCTAGGCCAATGGGCAGATCCGGGTAAGTGCAGAGTAGAGTTCCAAAGAATCCACTTCTCGTCACACCCTGCCAACCTGTTATCCACGGGTTCTGAAGCTGCCATTCCAGTTCCTGTGGGTGAGATCCATAAAGGTATCCTGCTCTATCCCAGAAGGGGAGCAAGCCCCTCTATAAATCCAGCCACTGTGGGCCTGGGCCCTCCATGTGCCACTGAAACAGGACCCAAATCAGGTGGCCACACGGTATGCCCTTAGGTCAGTTAAAGCTAGTCCTCCTCATGCCTTTGGTAACATCAGGGTGCAAAAATGGATTCTCTGGCATTTCCTAGCCCATATGAACTTGGAGATGGCTACCTGCCATTTCCTCCAATCCTGTTCGGGTATCTAGATCAGGATATTCTGGAATATATAGAGGCAGCAGGGTAGGGTCGCCATCCTCACTGTGTCTATTCTGCAGATTAGGCTCAAGGGAGATTGTGCCACTGTTGTAAGTCAGCCAACTGGTGGCTAGAGAAGGGTTTTACGTTTGCCTCATACAATTTTCCCAGGTTCACTGGAATTTTGATGCCTAACTATTTATAGTCTTGTAAGTCCCATTTGTAAGGTTATGTCTGTCTCTGGACCCTGTGGGGGACCAGTGTATGGGAAAGACTTCTGTCCAGTTGTATTTCAGTGGTAGTCTGACACTTTGCTGAAAACATTCAGTATACAAAATATTTCCAGCAGCATTGTGTTTGGTCTGACGTATAGGAGGATATCACCTGCATACAGTGCCATGCAATGTTCCGTCCCTCCACCTCCACCTCCACCCCACCCCTTTACTCCCATGACTGTAGTGCTCTCCTGTATTGTTTCGGTCAAAAACTGAATGACTGGGACACATGCCTATTTACTTTGACATAAGCCTGCAGAGAGGTGTATATTCATTCCAGCAAGGTAACAAAGTTTGATGAAAAAACAAACCTGTGGAGGGTGGTAAAAAGATAGGGCCATGACATCCGATCAAAAGCCTTTTCGGCATCAAGGCGGACAAGCAAGAAGGGAGTGGCTGTACTGTAGACATGATGGAGGGCATTGAGTGTGCATCGGGTACAGTCTTCAGTTTGCTGGGCTTGCACAAATCCTATTTGGTCCGGGTGTAACAAGGAAGGCAAGAGAGGACCCAGACACTGTGCCATAAAGAGTTTATAATTGGCATTTAGCACTGATATTGGCCTGTATGCTGAGCATTCTGAGGAATATTTCCCCTGTGTAGGGATAACTGATATGGTGGTGTATTGCCAAGTGGGTGGTATGTCGCCCCCCCCCATATCATCTCATAGCAAGCTTTCAGCAGCTGTGGGATCAGCAGCTCCCACACTGTCTTGTAGAATTCTAAGATATATCTGTCTGGGTTGGGGGCGTTCTGCATGTGTGCTTTGCAGAAAACCCTTCCTAGTTCTCGGGCTTGTCAGAGTTACAACATGTTCCTGAATTAACTGAGGGACAGTAAGGGGGGCAATAAACCCCTCTGTGTCCTCCAAGTTATGTGCCCCCTCCAGGGCATACAGAAAGGTGTAAGAGTTATGAAATGCTTCTGCCATCTCACTAGTTTTCCGGAGGACTTGGCTATGAGGATGTCGCAACTGGGCGACTATAGCCTTGATTTTTTTTGCCTTCTGGTTTGGTGCACCAGAAGCCAAATGACTCTGGGCCCCACCTCATGCAATTTGTGGCACAGAAACAACAGGGCCAGTTCTTTTTTTTTGCAATAACAGCTTGTCATCTCACTCCTCGATTTTGTCCAGCTGCGGCTTGAGAGAGCTATCACCCTGCATGTGCACAAGCTGTAAGATGTGCAGGGTATCCTGCAGATCTGCCGACCTCTGGTCTGCTTCTTTCCCTTTCACTATTTGCAAGACCTCCTTTGTCCCTACTACCCCCTCCGTCCGCTCTGTTCGACCGACGAGGGATAGCTAGGGGACATACGAGTTAAAAAACATGAAAATTATTGAAAAGCAGTGAAGCTAAAAAAAATTCAAAGTCTGAACCATAAAACACGCAAGCATCAGCCAGTGTCAGTCCAATAACTCTGTTATATGGCATGTTTTAAATCTGTAGTCCCAATGTTTATTTCCCAAACACCCCCTGTACGCCTCAGTCTGTACAGTCCACCTATAAAAGAACAGGGTAAGGCATGCCTCATTATCAGCCAAGGTCAGTAATAGGTCCATGATACCTCTACTGTTCTGAGGACCCTAAGGGAAAAATAGGCCTGCTCACCACCGGTCGGCCTTCCTAGTGTAAGTGGTGGAGATGGCATGAATTCCAGGATCTTAATGTATAACGCCCTGGAAAAAAGTTTAACCTGACATTATTAGCATCTGAAGGGCCTTCACTGCAAAATGTCAGTGGTGCTAGTGGTCCAGCTGGATGGAGTCCATCCTTGGCCATTATGTCCCAGATGGTGGTTCTTCTGCCACAGTCCCACAATATGGAGGGGATCAATCAAGCATGTCACTCCTCCCCCATGACCTCACTGATACCCACTGCCTAACTACTGAGCCTTAGACCCATGGATCCCCACCCCCCCATTAGCTCTGCTGACCAGGCACTTTCTCCACTACCAGCTCTGCACTATTCTTGCAGCAGGTAATCTTGTGCCCCAGATCAAGTTGTGTACTCTGGCCTTGTGTTTACAGCTTTGCTGGCCCTCTGTTTGGGAGTGTAGTGGCGTTCTCCCCCCCCCAGACTTCAAGACACATGGGACCAGTGGCCCAAAGACCACTATGCCTTGCTTCCGTGGTGCAACAAGAAGGCATCTCCCCCTTAGCTCCAGGACTTACCTTGCTATGGTGAATCCGGAAGCTAAAATGCTACATCCCTTAAGGGAGTAAACAAATCAAATGGGATGTCAGCAAGGCGGGTGGAGCCTTCCAAAGCATCTGAGGGGCAGGAGTCTGGGGTAAGTGGACACCAGAGATGGCAAATCGAAAAGGGTGAGAGTAAGAAAAGGGCCTACCTGGCCACTCCTGGTTCACTTAATGTTGCAGATGCGGTTCCTCAGTCTTGGGTCTTTGAACCTCTCTGCGCAGTACTATACCCTTTTAGACACTGTATGATGTCCTTTATCGTCACTGCAGATTGTTGGTGCCTCCCATCTTCTAGGCCTGTCCTGCTATTTCTAATGCCAGCATATGCAGTGTAGATGTGCTTGTAGGAGCCGTAACAGAGCTTCCCTGGTTCAAAAGTCTGCTGCTGCTGCTTGTTCTGACATACTGTAAGACACTTATCCCTCCTTGTACTTGACAGCCAGCTTAGCAGAGCTGGGGTGTAAAACTTTATACTGGCTGCCTTGAGTGCTTTCATGTAGGGTGGATATGCTTTCAGGCTTGGACTGGAGGGAGGCATGATAGTCAGTATCTAAATAAATTTTAATGTCCTGGAAACAAATGTTTAACTTTCCATGCCTGGGATACGATGTTCTGCTTGTCATTCCACTGGACGAATTTGGCAATAATCAAGCGGGACAGATCATCTAGAGCACTGTGGGTTTAGGACTCAGCACCCGGTGTGCTTGTTTAATTTCCAATGTCCATTCTGGTGGGAGCTGAAGGGTCGTCCTCAAAAAGGTCTAAAGAAAGCCGATTAAATCCCTGACTCTCCACACCCTATGGGAAGCCACACAACTGCAGCTTGTTGCATCTACTATGGCTCTACACATCTTCCAACTTGTCTTCCAGCACTATCACCACTGAATAGAGATGTAGAAAGGCCACCTCTGCCTGATCCATGCAGCGGTCTATGCCTGCGAGTTGTGCCTTGTGGTCATCGGAGTGCTTTTTAAATTTGGTAATATCAGTACGTAATGAGTCTGTTGTGCTCCTTTTCCCTTCTAAAGACCCTCACTTCGGCAATCGTTAAGTCCATCTTCCAGTGGAGTTGCTCTGCAGGAGGTGACTTGATGTTATTTCTTTTTTGGCTGGTTTTCTTGCAGCCTGAGTGGGGGGAGGCAACTGAGGCCAGAGAGTACTCACTGTCAGAGCCACCCACTCCAAACCCACATTCCTGGGTCATTGGCAATCTACAGTGTTCACAAAACCTCCCCAGCTGCCTGCACTCAAAACTGCCTGCTGATTTAAGCCAATAGATAGGGTTTTAGCGAGGGAGATATTGCTGTCTCACTCCTCAAGCTGCCATCTTGAGGATGATATCACCAGAAGTCCTCAGTGATCTGTTTTAAGCCATTATCAGCTGGTTCATAATCCAAAGTTCTCTTCAAGTTGCAGGAAAGGGCAGCTTCAGGACTACACATTATTGTCATGCCTTCGATGATTGTGGGGCATGATTCTTTCAAATCAGTGTATTGAAAATTACCAGGTATTTATGATATGAGAGCAGAACTTTTAAAGCCTGCACTGTTTTTCCTACTTTGCATGTCCCATATATTCTGCAAACATTTTGTTTTATAAGATATGGACTCTTAAGTCACAACACAGTGACTCAAGTAAGTACAGACTGCACAGCATGAACTTTCTGAACTCCATATTAAACTTAATAGTCCAAAGCTTGGTTGCAGTAGCTCATCTTGTACATAAGGGACTTTTCCACTTGGTGTTTTGTAACCCCTCAAGTGTGGTAATAATGGATAAAGAGTATGTATATCCTTCCATTAATTTACCCAAATTGTAATCTGTATACTTGTCATCAAGAAGCATATTTACAATCATGTTTTTTTATAACATGAATAAAAAAAGCAAACTCAACCTGCCAGTTTTTTTTTTGGGTAGACTTCACCTGAAAACACCTGTATATGATTCAAATTTATGTGCTTTTATGAACTTCATGAATGTATTTAAGCACGTTTGGGTTTGTCTATGTAACTGTGTTTTCTCGCCTTTACTCTTTGTTTATGTAAGAAATAAGGTACAACAAGGTGTGGTTTATGGGCAGATAGGAGCATGCCCCAGGTACGTAATGAGGCACTTACGATGAGTGCCTTTAGTACCTGGGAAGTACTCCTACCAGTCCATAAACCACACCATAAAGTGTCCTACTCTGCTTATAAAATGGGTTCCCCAGTGTAAAAAAAAAATAATAAAAATTCACAAATCCTAATAAAAAGTGGTAAAAAGTTTAAAAGTAGTCCTTGCTATTTAATAAAAAAACCGCTAGAGGGAGTTAATGTCCGCTTTGTGTGTGTGTGTATATATATATATATATATATATATATATATATATATATATATATAGTGTGTGTGTGTGTGTGTATATATATTCACACACACACACACCTCAAGAATAAATTTTCTTGTCCCACCATCTACCCCCCCAGCCCAAATGCACACACACCCCATCGATTGTGTGTTTCTTCTGAACATTTTTTCGGCTAGGTTTTGCAAATGTGGGCAGCGTTGGCGGGAGTGTGCATGTCCCTTAGCAGCCAACGCACTTAGCACTTTTCTCTGAGCACTTTCCTGGTATGACCAAATGGCAGCCAGCACTTTGTTAAGACTGGCCCGCTCAGTGTCGAATAACGCAAAAGCTGGAATGTTTTACATTTAACAATTATTTAAAAAAAAAATGTTTAAAGGAAATTTCAAAGATTAGCACATGGGCTTTATAACTTGTTACCTTAGTGCAGAACTAGTCATTTCAAGCATAAATAGAATTTTTTTTTTCTTCAAAGTCCATTTTGTGAGGGAAAGGATCGTAAATCGGGCCAACATGGCAGCCATCCATCCCCTGCACGTTTCGGTCTGCCAGTCACGCCCTCATGCTCAAACATTTTATGGCTTCTAACCAGAAGAGTGCGAGGACATGACCCATTGTAATCTATGGGGAGCGTTTTCAAAACTTGTTTTAATATGTTAAAGTAACATTTCATGTAATTTAAAGTCACTACTCAATTAACAGAACCCGTATTAGTCAAGCAGGGGCTTTCATTTATGTAAAATACTGCTTTAACATATAAAAAAAGTTCTGAAAATGACACCACCAATTACAATGGGGCACGTCCCTGCATACTCCCTGGTTGGACGTCATAAAACGTCTGAGTGAAGGCCGACCCAGTGGCATGACTGGTTGAGGTATCCATGCCTCCCCACAGCCACGCCACCGACCCAGGGCTGGGAACGGACTCTAGTTACTCGCGGGCCAGCGGGGAGAGGAAGGATCAAGCATCCACAGACAGCTCTCCTTCCTCAGGGAGGGTGGGATGGAATGGGGCACTGCTTGCATGATGCCCAGCGGCAGCTGGGTACCAGCACATGCCTGCCACCAGAGTTGGGGAGGGACCCCAAGTCAAGGGTGTCAGGCCATCTCTGCGGAAGCAAAGCACAGCCACTCCACCCACTGCATGTTCGTAGGCTTGGGGAAGAAAACTGTGGAAAAAAACCCCATGCAGCAACATGACGACTGACCCTTCGCAGGCCCTGCATCTGGTGGCCTGAAGACACCCACAGCCCTGTGACACAGAGCATGAGCGAGGGTCAGACCCAGGGGAGCCAGGGTGATAGGACTGGGGGGGTCCATCAGAGTAAGAGCCATTGGGGACGAGCAGGAGAATAAACTGTAAATAAAAAAAATTAAAACAAGTTTGAGCTCAGGGGCTTGTCCAGTGGACCAGGAAGTTAAAGGGATGGGCTAGCTGTTGCGTTGGCTCAATTTACGATCCCTTCCCTTCCAGAAATGGACTTTGATAAAAACTTCGATTTTTGCTGGAAATGACTAGCGCTGTACTAAGGTAACAGCCTATAAAGCCCATATGCAGTTAAAATAAAGTCTGAAATTTATTTTGAAAGAGTTGACAGAGGAGCGGGTCTTGGCTCTGATTTAAAGGCAGCCTGCTGGTGACGCGTGCAATGCTTGCGGAACTGTAGGCAGCTCTTTGTCAACCGTAGTAAGGAGCAGCAGAGGTCAGACTTCCATTTTAAAATGTTTTAGCCGAGTGATCCGGATAGTATAATGCTGTGTTACTTGGCTAAAGTGTGTGTGTGTGTGTGTGGGGGGGTCTCCAGAACAGCACATGAAAAAATGGCTGCCACTTCCACTTTTAAAAATTCAGAGGCCAACAAAATGATCTGTGTTGTGGCGAGTCCTGAGTGGCTGAAATGGTACTGGTTGGCACAATATGTACTGAAGGACATGACCAAAGGTATCTCTCAGCCAATCAGGACATAGAAAACTCCTGACCCATTTTTATAAATAGCAGTACTGCCTCCTTTCTTCATCTTGTTTCTTTTGTCTCTGTTTTTGCAATAGAACTCTTAGGAGTAGAACTGAAATGACCCCAGTACAAATATGCTAACTTCCTGGATAGTGCTTCCAGGAGTGTTTCTTCATGACAAAATCACTGTCATGGGGGAGGAGGTGGTGCTTACTCAGGAGTTGGTCCTCCTCTCCATTCCCCCAGAGGGCTTACGTACAGTATATAAAGAGGCTCCCCTTTATTCACTTAGATTTTGTCAGTGAAAGATGCGATTACTCGCCTATGGAGGCAGAGTAGATCTTCCATGATCCAAGACTGGTACAAAATAATGGGGGAGTTATATTTTATGTAACACTTAACAGCAAGATGTAATGACAGATATACAAAATTTGAAACTAGATGGTGTACTTGGGTTTTCAGGACCCTACTTTCGTCCCATAGAGGAGAGCGGGGCCTAGGTGGCTGGTATGCTTTAGTCACTGGAGGGGCCTGGCTCTTGGCTCAGATAGTCTATAAAGGAGAATGGATCTATGCCTGTCCTGGAATATTTTGAGAATGACTGGATATTATATTTAGCCATCATATCAAAGAATGATATCATTTAGTATTTTGCTTCATCTATTAGGAAAAAGGAATTGGTACTTTGTAGGGTTCTCTTAAAACACGTATGACTACGTCACTCTTATTGTACCCCTAAATGGTTATATATTTTTGTTATTCTTTAATAAAGCGAAAGTTTAAAAAAGGAAAAAATCACTGTCACGTGACCCAACATCATCATGTCATATACAGGCATTTCCATTCTAGTCCTAAGAATTCTATGGTCTTTCCCAATATTCAACACATGGGATGTTTACCATGAAATATAGGGATTTAAAAGTCTGTTCATTTACACTGGCAGAAACATACTGTACACACAGAAAACAAAAGCCTCATGAGGAGCCATGGCATCAATTTTATCTCTGTCAGGATATATGCAGCAGAGATTTCCCTGACAAGCAGGTAAACACAGAAGGAGGATTTTTCACTGTCAGCCAAAAAACAAACAAAAAAAACACACTTATAATGTAAACTATGAACAAATACTTGACGTTTCTAATGTGTTTATGTATGCAAGAAGAGTGTGATGATCAGGGAAACAACTTTTAATTAGTTTTGTTTTATGTAGGGTAGTTTTACTATTAGGGCCTAGTTAAAGGTTTTTAGTATGCAAAGGGAGCAGCAATATCTGTCGTAGAAAGCTCTGGTTGTAGGGGGACTGATTTCCTTATTGTCCGACGTGTCTACTAACAAATCCAGTCAGGTTTAGGACCAGGATGACTATGCATTATGCTGCACTAATGCACAGTCACTGACTGGTTTTACCCAATAAAATTTATTTGGTTTTCAGATCCATTTCATAAACCAGCCCCTTAGACTATCTGTTCTAGCTACTTGTCTACACCTGACATCACAGTTTTCAGCTTCAGACATCACAGTCTGTTGTTGCAAAATGACTATGTCATAAGTAGCAAACTTAAGGATTTATAAAGTGTGTATGAATGCATATATATGTATATATATATATATATATATATATATATATACACATATATATTTTATGAACATGTTCTGAGTTTTGGTTCAATGTTAGCTTATGCAAATGTGATCCCTAATTCCACATTTACCTCAGATCAAATCAACTTTATTTTTATAGCGCCTTTCAAAACCAAGGCGCTGTACATAAAACCAGATACATCAAATATAAATAAAATTAAACAAGCATTTAAAACAGATCATCCATAACTAGGGAAGGCTAGGTTAAATAAATATGTCTTTAACTCAGTTTTGAAACTACCAACGGTTGGGCATTCTCTCAACCAACGAGGTACAGAATTCCACAGGGTTGGAGCTGTAAAAAGAGAAGGCATGACAACCAGATGTCTTCAAACGTACCCTGGGAATCTCCAGCAATCCCTTGTTGGTGGATCAGAGGGGACAGAGCAGGCAGTAGGGTACCAGGAGATCTTGCAGGTAACCGGGTCCCTGATCATGTAGGGCTTTAAAGGTTAGCAAGCCAACCTTAAAGGTGATCCGCCACTGAACAAGCAGCCAGTGCAGTTTGCAGAGCACCGGCGTAATATGACTGGTTCTAGAAGTCCCAGTCATTGGCCTGGCTGCCGCGTTCTGCACCAGCTGCAAGCGGCAGATATCTACCCCCTGGTAGCCCCAGGTAAAGAGAACTGCAGCAATCAAGATGGGTAGTGACAAAGGCATGGACCAATTTTGGAAGATCATCCAGAGGAACCAGGTGTTTCACCCGGGCGATATTCCTCAGATGACAGAAAGAGGATTTGACGACAGCTGACACCTGAGATTTTAGAGTCATACCATCATCAAAAATAACGCCAAGGTTACGCACCCGATCTGAGGTAGTGAGTGACATACCACTAAGTAATAAACCTGATGGTTGTCCAACCCCCACATCCGCCCCCGGACGACCTGGGTCCACTCCCAACACTTCGATCTTATCTGGATTCAGTCTCAGCCAGCTAGAACTCATCCAAAATACGATCTCAGCAAGGCAATTATTTAGCACAGAGAATGCATCATTCTGTTCGGGCAGAAAGGACATATACAGCTGAGTATCATTTGCATAGCAGTGAAAACCCAGACTGTATCGCCTGATGATATCTCCCAATGGTAGCATGTACACTGTAAACAACATGGGAGCCAGAATGGAGCCCTGCGGCACCCCACAAGGCAGGGAGTGAGCACCAGAGGAATAGATTCCAGTGGCCACTCTCTGAAACCTGCCCGTGAGGTATGAATGGAACCATTTAAGGACTGTACCAGACAGCCCACAAAAAAAAAAAAACACAGGCGCTCCAACAGCACACCATGGTCTACAGTGTCAAATGTAGCAGAGAGATCAAGAAGGACCAGAATGGTACGTGCCTTTCGATCTCTAGCCATTAGGAGGTCATTCAATACCCAAACAATACCTCAGCAACCCTCATATCATTCCAAATCTTTCTTGTGTCAGATGATTATAATTCCACTTGCATGCTTAACATATAGTCATTCTTAAACCAAATAGGCATCAGTCTTGTACATGGTTGTATAAGGCTGGCCCAGTGGTGCGGAGGGTTGAGATGCTGGATGCTACACCTCGCGCCACACCGGCGACCCAGGTTCAGTAACAGACTCTGGTAGCTGGGGGTCGGCAGGGGAGGGAGAGGATGGAGCATCTGGAGGACAGATCTCCTCTCCCTAGGGAGGGATCCAGAGTTGCTCAGTGTCTGGACGACCCCAGATAGTGATCGGGAGGTATTATAGGTACACCATCTGAAGTAAGGGGCACAGTGGAGCAGAGTGCGGCAGACGCCAGCAGGGCAGCTGTGCGCAGGGATCACTGCACGCCGCACTCCAAGGGAGGAAAAAGCAAGGAAAAAAAACTTGCTTTCCGGATAGGCAACGGGAACCTCCAGGGCCCCCACCATCACACGCCCAATAGTCGGGCTCAATCCTCCGGCTCTCCCAATTCCCCCAACCTGCCTAGGTCCAGCAATGGTTGCATTCTTGGGTTGACGGATCAGGTAGGAAGGGGGAGTGTCTGAAGCTGTCCTCTCCTGGAAATTGGGGACAGACAGGGCAGTAGAGGGTGGGGGGTGAAAGAGGATAGCGCAAGAGAGTTCTGGATAGAGGGAAATAAAAAGTTAAAAAAATAAATTGGTTGTTTAGCTACTGAAACTTCTCCAATAAGTCTTCACGTAGTCTACGGTTACCCCTCCAATAACACAAAGCAATAGCTTGATCCCGACTCTATTGTAAACTACCTCCCATAAGTCTAATTACCAATTCTGCCCAATTTCTGAGCTTGATAAAAGGCTTCCAACAACTTAAAGAGCAGATTCTTACTTTTCTACTGCTCCCCCCCCCCCAAACATATAATAATGCTTACATGGCCCAAAGTAGACAACAGTACAAATTTTCATTTATTTCTGCCGTTATTAAAAAATGAGTAAGTTCTTTTTCACTGAAAGGGTGGTGGATGCATGGAACGGCCTATCTCAGGAAGTGGTGGATATAAATACAGTGCAGGGCTTCAAACAGGCATGGGATAGGCATAAGGGAGCAATACAATTGAGTATGAATAGATAGGCCATTGACAGAGTACAAGTCTATGGCACATTCATAAGGTAGGAAAAAATGGGCAGACTGGATGGGCCTTGTGGTCCTTATCTGCCATCGCCTTCTATGTTTTTTATGTTTATAGTATTTTCCTCTGTGGAGCCAAAGGCCCAAACTCAACTGCTTCCTTATTGTGAGACATGCCCCGCGCTCACATGTTTTGTGATGTCAGTAAATGGAGAGTGCGAGGCTGTGCTCCACAGAGTAGAATAGGGACTGTTTTTAAAGGAGATAGGAAATTATTTTTACATAGTTAACTGCCCTTCTATCTTCCTTTCCATGCCAGTAATGTATTCTGATATGCTCTAGTGACTTTCTGACATGAGTGCCAGCTACTGCTCTTGATTTTCATATTTCTAAGACATTCTATGACATCAGAAACCCCCATTCCAGGCTAGTCATCCGAATGGCCTGGAAAGGTGTTTGTGATGTCATAGAATGCTCAGACAGTATGAAAAGAGACAGCAGCAACTGCTGAGGGGAGAGGGATTCACGATCCTTCAAAAGGCAACAAACTTAGATTGTTAATTTAACAAAAAAGGTCAAAAACATAGAATACTGGGTAGCCAATAAAAGAAAACCTAGAAGGCTTCTAGAGGCTTCTAGATGTATAAGAACCATTTCATAACACCTTTAAAAGCATTAACTCCCTATTCTACTCTATGGAGAGCGCACCCGAGCTGTCCATTTACTGACATCGCAAAACGTGCACGCGCCGGAGGGTGGGGGGGCAGGTGTCTCACAATAAGGAAATGGCGCTGTTTTGGCTTTTGGCTCCGTGGAGGAAAATACGATCCTATACATTTTTTAATACTGGCAGAAATTAATTACATTTTGTACTGCAGCCTACTTGGAGCCATAAAAGCTTTAGTAAATGTTTGGCAGGAGTAAGATGCGGCTCTTTAAATATTTGTCAAACTTGTCTCTTTTTCCAGAAAGATATACAGTACAACCCTGAAAGAATGCTCGTCATTGAATTCATGTCTATTATGGACAGAAACAAATAATATATTGCAGGCAGGTAATTCTAATAGAATTTCACTTTTGTTGTTGTTGTTGGGTAATATCAGTGGGCTTTTCTTGGTGGAGCTGTTTCGGGCATCTTTAATTGCTTAGTTGTTCTCAAGGCTACCATGTTAAATGGTATCATGCTAATTCAATACATCAGCTTTGATTGTTTTATGTTCTCTGCTCCGAGTGCCAGAAGGATCTGCAACCAGTACTATTATTTTTCATTATGCAGGATTCCACTGAGCAATACGGCTATGAAATCTGGCATACAGCGCATTCTTGTTTAGACAATCCAGGCCAAGGAGTCATCTGTGCACAATGTTCTGGAAAAGTTTATCAACAAATAAACAAGGAATTTTAGAAGCTTTTGTCTGTCTAATGCCAGTGAAATGGAGTCACTGCTGCTCTCATTTGGAAGTTACAACTTTTTTTTTTTTTTACACTTTATTTCTTTATCTTCTCCTTCCCTTCTCCCGGAGCCCTCTCCTTCCTTCCTCTCAACCCCCCTTCCACCTTCGGTTGGATCTGCCCCTAGAGTGCCTCCTTCTCTCCTCCTGCACAGTGGGGTCTGTCCCTCTTTGGTGGTCCGGATGGTACCGAGAGGCTATCAGCTAGAGCTGCCGAGAGTGTTTTCGTTTCTCTGGTTTCCCCTACCCTCTGGGGCGTCGGCGCTAGGACATGCCGCCCAAGTGGTGGCGCGCTGACGCACGCCAGACCTCTCTGCGCGCAGTCGACGCCCCTCCCCGCCCGACTAACGGAGCCACCTCCATCCCTTCAGTTGTCGGTGCTTCCACCAGCTGCGAAGGAAATGCAAATGCGGATGCATTTTGGTTCCCCACCCTGAGGAGAGGCACATCCGTTGGGACTCGATCCTCCTCTCCCTGCTGACTGACCCCGCCAGCCGAGTCCGCCTCGAACCCGGTCACGCGTGGCGCGAGGTGTGGCGCCCAGCTCAACCTCAGTGCCACCGAGCCGGCGGAAGTTACAACTTTTTAATCGGAATCTGGTTTGGTTAAACATCAGGAAGGGTTTCTAGTTTGACTCCTCTTCAGTTTTGAACATCACTTTGTCAGTTCTTTCGAGTGGGCCATTCATCCCATTAGCAACAGTTTTAAACTTTTGTTTCTTCTATGCTTCACAAGATCAGAATATGGATCAGCACTCCACTGTGCCACACACAGTTCTTATTAATAAAAGGCATTGTCTCATAGTTCATGGTAGTCTTCAACCAAACACATATTAGCCATTTGAAAATCTTACTATGTACAACCCCACCACCACTATAATTTTTTTACAAATTAGCTTAACTGAGAGCTGTTTTGTTTTTGTAGTGACTTTAATTTATTAAAATTGTATCTCAAAGCATAATGATTTGAATAAGTTATTATAATTCAGTGTTAGCACACTCTCGTTTTAGTAAGGACTTTCCAAGAAAGTCATTTTAAAAATACCTTAATGTCCCCACCTGAATGCCTAATTGTACACAGTATAGCCTACCGTACTATTGCCTGAATTCCTAATTGGACACAGTGTAACCTTCTGAACTCGTACCAGAAAGTACAGTTACATAAGAACTTACCGTAACAGTAGATCTTCAAGAAGAGCTCTTGCAGCAGGCTATAACCATTAGGACTAATTTTGCAGGCCTTAGGACCCACCAGAAAATTTTTAATTCTTTTCCTGGCAGGTCCTCTGTCGGCGTTCTGCCCTGGTCATGGCCCCCGGGCTTCCACCAACTGTCAATTGCCAGCTTGTCTCACGGAGGGCAGGGCCGCAGCACTGGTTCCCCTAATTCCAGTGTCGCGGAACCATTATCTAGTTGGGAGTACTGCTGGCAATGGTGGCTAACTGAAGCCCGGGGAGGGCTTCATTTAGACAGAGGACCCACCCCACCCTTTTCAGTTTTTCCACCGGGAGGCGGGGTCGTGCAATGACGTCCAGCATCCGCCCCACCTCCAGTGCATGCGAGCGCCAGTGGCTGCATGACTCCCAGCTTCCGCCAGGGTTCCGTCTAGCACCAGGCGCTGTCCAAACCCTCCCCCCCCCGGAGAAGGAGAGAAGTCCATGGGACGCTCTATCCCTCTCCCCCCCGGCCAGCTCTCCAGCGACCCGGGTCCACTCCCAAACCTGGGTCACCAGCGTCTCAAGTGGAAATTCAACCACTCGCAGACAGGCCGCCACCACAAGAAAAATTATTAGCTAGCAGTACCCAGCAGGGACCACCCCCTGATGTTGGCTCCACCCTGACGTCGGTCACGGTACATAAGGGGGCGGACCCCGGCTCCACCCCAGTTCCCCCTCCAAGACCCGCAAACAGGCCCTAACGAGAGAAAGAAGCAAAGCCTGCAGATGATGTGCTAAACACCTCACTCGGGGGATGGAGGGTGGGAGCGCAGCGCCTGCTGCAAGAGCTCCTCTCGAAGATCTACTGTTACGGTAAGTTCTTATGTAACTGTACTATCTTACTTCAAGTGGGAGCTCTTGCAGCAGGCTATAACCATTAGGACTGAATCCCAAACAGTCCCGCACCAAGGAGGTGCCTAACCCCGGGAGGAGGACGGATGGAATAATGCTGGCAACACAGCAACTCAGGAAAGTAGTCCCTGAAGGACTGCCAAGCAAAAACTGGCACGGTGTCTGGATGCAATGTCCAGGCTATAGTGCTTCACAAATGAGTGCAAAAAATTCCAGGTGGCTGCTGCACAGATATCTCTTATAGAGACATTCTTCAAGGCAATAAAAGAAGCCAAGACTCCCCTGGTGGAGTGACCCCTAACCGGGCCCGTAAGGGGTTTGTTGTGCTTCTCATAGAAAAACACAATACAGTGGACAAGCCACTTAGAAATAGTCTGCTTAGACACTGGTTTGCCCAAGTGTTGTGGCGCGAAAGCCACAAACAGTTGCTCTGATTTACGGTGTGTAGCTGTGCGCTTGAGGTAGTACCTCAGTGCCCTGTGAACGTCCAGTTTGTGTGAAGGAGAGTGTCTCCCCTATTGGAAGGAGAAGAAAAATAAACTGAAAGGTCAACTGACTGGTTGAGGGTCAACTCTGAGACCACTTTAGGAAGGAACTTAGGATTTGTTCCAAGGGAAACCCTTTCCCTGTGAAAAACCAAATAAGGCTCTTTACACATCAGAGCCTGGAGCTCGGAAACCCTTCGAGCTGAGTTATGGCTACTGAAAAACAAACCTTCCAGGAGAGGTAACACAGCTCACAATCAGCCGCTGGCTCAAAAAGGGGGGAGAGCGAGCTTCTCCAACACAAACAGGAGATCCCAGGTAGGGATAGGATCCCTAATGGGAGGTCTCATATGCAGAATACCCCATAAAAAGGTGCGGGCCACATCCAGGTGGGTTAGGGTTCTATCCCCCAAGAGGACACGATATGCAGGAATGGCCCACATGTGCACCTTCATCGAAGAGTAGCTCAAGCCTTGTTGATATAAGGAGAGGAGATATTGCAATGCTGAGTTCACCGGACAGGTAAGGGGGTCCAGACTGTGAGATGACACCCACAAGCAGAAACACTTCCACTTCATAGCATAAGTGGAATGAGCAGGGGGCTTCCTCGCTGAGACGAGGACATCCGCCACCTCCTGGGAGACCCCATACCTGGATTTTGCTACATCTGCAGGAGCCAAGCACGAAGATGCAAAGACCGGAGATCTGGATGGACCAGTATGCCCCAATCCTGGGACAGCAACTGCGAGCATATTGGCAGCGTGATTGGAGGTTCTGAGGACAACCGCTGAAGTAGTGGGAACCAAATCCACAATGAGGCGATTAGAATCATCCAAGCCCCCTCAGCCTGTATCTTCATCAGTACTCTCTGAATGAGAGGAAAGGCATAAAGAAACCTCCCTGCCCAACAAAGGGACAACGCGTCTGGCCAGAAAGCACCAGGTGTAAGCTCTCGCGAGCAGAAAATTGGCAGTTTGGCATTGCATGGGGACGCAAAGAGGTCCAACTCTGGATGATCCCATGTGTCGAAAAGCTGGTCCGCTACTGACTGTAGTAACTCCCACTCGTGAGCCTTGGACTGAGACCTGCTTAGGCTGTCTGCCGAGTCATTTAGGACGCCCAGAACGTGCACTGAGGACAGAGAGATGTGACGCTCCAGCGTCCAGTACCAGACTTTCATCACCTCCCTGCATAGGGGGTAGGAGTGCTTCCCCCTTGCTTGCTGATGTAAAAGATAACCGCCATGTTATCCGTCTGAACTAGGATAGAGCCTGGGACAAGGTCCTCTTGGAAAGCATGCAGCGTGTTGAGGACCACTTGCATCTCCAGGACATTGATATGGAGGTCACGCTCCTCTGGGGTCGAGACCCCTTGTGTTTGGCAGGCCCCCTAGGTGCACCCCCCACCCCAAATCTGACGCATTCCTCATTAGGGTCTGATTTGGGGGCTCCTGACAGAAAGGGACCCCTTTCCCTAGATTGAGAGGGTCCAGCACCCAAAGTAGGGTCCTCTTGACCGGCTCTGCGACTTTGACCATGTGATCAAAGTCATCTGAGCACTGATCCCACTGCACCCTGAGCATCCACTGTGGGACTCTCATGTGGAGGCGGGCCAAAGGAGTGACAGGGATGGCCACCACCATGTGCCCCAGAAGTCTGAGGAAGGTCCTGGCCTGGACCTGAGGAGTTACTAGAACCAATCCGGCTATCTTCTGCAGGTGATCGCCCCTCTCTGGAGGTAGAAAAGCCATGCCCTGGATTGAGTCCAGGACTGCCCCTATGAAGACAAGTCTTTGGCTGGGCTCCAGGGAAGACTTTGGAAGGTTCAGGGTGATCCCCACCTCTCGGAACAGAGTCTGGGTATCTCAGAGAGCCTGAAGGAGGCACGTCCTCGATGGGGCTGCAAGCAGCCACTTGTCAAGGTAAGGGAAAACATAATGCCCCTGGCGCCTTAGAGCTGCAGCTACCACTGCCAAGCATTTGGTTAAGACTCGAGGAGTGGAGGAGAGGCTGAATGGAAGAACCCAAAACTGATAATGCTCCTCCTGGAAGTGGAGCCTCAGGTACTTCCTGTGGGGGCCCGATGTGCATGTACGCATCTTGCATGTCTAGGGAGCAGAGCCAGTCTCCCTGGTACAGCAGAGGAATAAGACCTGGAAGGGTCAACATCCTGAACCTTCAGTACTCTATATAGTTGTTTAAGGAGCTGAGGTCCAGGATGGGCCAAAGATCTTGCTTCTTTTTTGGAACCAGTAAAAAATGGGAGTAATACCCCTTTCCCCGCTGCTGCAAAGGAACTGATTCTATTGCCCTTTCTCGCAAGAGGGTCTGAATCTCTCCTTCTATGAGAGGTATGTGAGAAGGAGGATATTTTGAGGACCTTGGTGGAGCATCTGGGGGAATTTCAGTGAACTCCAGCGTATGTCCCCTCCTTATAAAGTCTAGGACACACTGGTCCGCTGTAATAGAGCTTCAACCCTTCAGGTGAAGGGAGAAGCGACCCCCTACTGCCTCCACTGGTACCGCCTCCTCCAGAGGGGGTGTCGGGAGGGAGTCATTGGGCGCAGCCGGGAGTGGGCAGACAGGCTTGGGAGGACTTGGGGCCTCGAAAAGGAGCGTCTCCAGGTTGCTGGTTGCTAGCTTTCCTTCTGAATCCACCTCTCCGGCCCTGTTGGTTTCCACAGGCTTGAGCACCTGAGGGCTTACGAAATGGCCATCATCTCTCTCATTCCTGATCCCCTCTGTACATTTGCCTGATGGACCAGATAGATTTGCCCAACTCCTGGAGACGAGAGATAAGAGCCTCCATCTCCTGCCCAAAAAGGACAGAACCCTGGAACGGGAGGTCCAGATTCCGGACTGCAAATCCTGGTGAAAACCTGAGACTCTCAACCAGGCATGGCGCTGGAGGCAGACACCTAATGCTGCCGCTCTGGCCGCCGTATCTGCAGTGTCGTACAAGGCACGGAGAACATGCATGCTTAAGTCTGAGCCCGATTTTAATATGTCCAGAAGCTCCATCTTTTGTGTGGAGTCTGGCAAGGCACTGGCTAGCTCCTGCCCTCTCTCCCACAATGCATTCTGGTGCTGGACCATATGCGTGAGGAAGTTGAGGGATCTAATGGAGCAGGTGGAGGCACAGTAGACCTTCTTGCCCACCTGGTCCAAGTAGCGGGATTCTGGGTCAGGAGGCTGGGAGCTTAGGTGCTTAGGCTGGTTAGACTTGTCATGAGTAGCCGTAATGACCAATCAGTTCGCCTGAGGGAATTCCGCCAGAAAAGGCTCATCCCTCAGGGCTCTATACAGCCTGAGTTTTTTAGAACAGTCGGGACTGAGGCTGGATTCTTCCAAGTTATCCTGGTGAGATCTTGGAAAGTGTCCACTAAAGGAGGCACCACTAGAGGCATGGGCTCCTTTTGCCTCGGGTTACAGGCCAGTCGATGGTGTTCTGGATCCAGGTCCTCCGTCTCCCATTCTTTGGAGGCCTGGATGTGCCTCGACATCCATAAAGGTCAGATCGTCAGGAGGCGAGCAGGGTTGGTCCTTCTCCCCGGGGGAACCCCCAACCTCCGAGAGGGATAAGGAAGCAGAAGGAGGAGACGACCTGCTACTGGACCTAGAATGGCCTGAGCTGTGCCTAGAACTTCCCACACTTGAGCGTCCGTTGCTACTGGACCAATGTTGGTCTGAGGACCGGCGACAGAGCAACAACTGACATCAGCCTGGGGAACGGCGTCAGGAGTGGGACCGGGATCGGCTCCTGGGCTAAGACCGAATCACAAATACGTCTGATCGAGAAGGGCGCCAATGATGGACCTCAGACCGACTGGGAAACAAACCCCGAGGCGGGCGGTGGCAGCAGCTCAGGGTTTCTGTGGAGAAGGGCGTTCAAGGTTGTCCAGTCAGTCAGGAACCGATGTCTGGTCCTGCTTGATTAATCTCTTTCTTCACCTGACTGCACCAAAGGAGAAGAGTGCTTGCAGCTCTTTGCTGGAAACTGTGACGCTGTTTCCTGGGAAGGACCAGGAAGCCAGAGGATCCAGCAGGGCACGAGTGGGAGAGTCCCCCGACGAGCCCTGTGGAGTGGAAGATCTGGTGGTCGCTGGGACATCAGCAGGGACCCCTTCCCCTGGATCATCTTCCACAGGAGGAACCTCCACCGGCGTCGGTGCCGGAATGTCGGTTTCACCGGAGGCGGTGTCTGGGTGTTTGTACTACCCAGCGGCTTGTCTGTAGCCGGCATAGTTGGGGCCTTCTTGGGCAGGGCCAAGGCTTGTGCCGAAGAGGCCTTGGTCACTCAAAGCGGCGCCACCTTAGGCTTTGCTTGTTTGCCGCCTGATGGTCCTACCTTGACCGGCATCATTTTTTTGGCAGGAGGACTCTGCTTCTTAGGGTCCTTGCGATGTTCTCCCGATCCAGAGGATGAAGAGGCTTTTCTGGGGGGACCGATGGGGGACCAGCTATGGTCCTTGTCCCGGGAATGCTTACAGGGCTTGTCCTGGTGTTTACCCTTGTCCTCCAAGGTGTGCAGAACATCCATCTTCTTTTCAAGGAGGTAGGCTTTCAAGGCCTTCAGGCATCGAATCCTCGTCCTGCTGGTGAAGCCTCTGCAAGTGCTGCAGGCCGTGCCGGCATGGTCTGGACCCAGGCAGAAGATGCACTTGGTGTGGCAGTCTTTGGATGGTATCTGGCGGCTGCAATCACACTTGTTCCTCTTTGGAGCAGAGAAGGATACCAACGACGGGGATGACATATGCACTGAAGTTGACAAGGGAGAGAAAAAAAAGTCAATTATCCGTAGAAAATCCAAATTTTGCTGGAAACTGCTCTGTCAGCAACGAACTTCCCCAACATGAGCGGGTCGCAGTGGGAAAAGAACTGGGGCGGAGCTGGGTACTGCTAGCTAAGAATTTTTCCAGTGGGTCCTAAGGCCTGCAGCGTTAGTCCTAATGGTTATAGCCTGCTGCAAGAGCTCCCATTCAAAGTAAGATCTACAGTAGTTGTACGTAGTGTGGCTATTATACTAACACCTGAATGCTTAATCTTATACAGTGTTGCCTACTATACCGATACCCGAATGCCTAATCATAAGCAGTATGGCCTAACATATTGATGCCCGAAAGCCTAATCATATGCAGTATGGCCTACTGTGCGGATGCCAAAAAGCCTAATCGCACAGTATGGCCTACTGTACTGACATCCAAAAGCAACTGTACATAGTTTAGCTTTCTGCACTGATACACGAATGGCTAATCGTATGCAGTGTGGCCTACCGTACTAATGCCTAAATGACTAGTCTCGTGCATTGTGGGCGACCATACTGACATCCGAATGCCTAATCACACGCAGTATGGTCAACCACAGGGATGTCCGAATGCCTAATCATATGCAGTATGGCCTAATGTACTGACACTCAAATGCCTAATCGTATAGTGAGGCCTACCACACTGATGACCAAATTCCTAATCATATACAGTATGGCCTACTGTACTGACACATGAATGCCTAATCGCACACAGTATGGCCTACTGTACTGACACATGAATGCCTTATCATATGCAGTGTGGTCTGCCATACTGACACTATCGAACCATGTTCACCTACACACTGCCACTGGGCCACAGGGGCGGCGCCACTTTGATTTCTGATGTTTTTCAGTATAAAGGTTGGAGCAGGACAGAGAGATCAGCAACGGACTGCAATTTATGTTTGCCACTGTAGCACGGCACAAAATGTTTTCAGCGATCTATAGCATCAAGGAAGAAAAGTTCAATATGGTATTTAAGACAATTCTGAAAAAAAAAAATGCATTCTGCCCTCTGACTACCTGGCAGGCAAATCAGCACCATGTAAATTCACATTTAAAAAAAGAACCTTTTCAAATTTATACAGCATCACTATGCATAGGCGACTGTAATACTTACGCCGAGCGACCTTCAACATCCAACTTAGTGGGATTAAGCCCTTTCTTGGAAAGGGCCAATGACATTTTTTCCACATCTCCCCTTTCTACTGCTTTCATCAACCTGTCATCATATTTATTCCAGTCTGTATTCTGCTGAAAAATACAAAGAAGTGATCTTAAATAATGCACTGCACTTATTCGCTGAACAGGCTAGAAGGTCAATTTCTACCGAGAAATACTGCAAGCCAACAAACCTGAGTCACATCTATGTTATATAGATGTCTACTGTGAGCTGGATGTTGCCATTATTTCCATTTATTCTGCACTCTAAGCTATTTAATCAAGTTAGCTAATCTTTAATTGCTAGACTCAGTAAGGTTACTCAAACTGGAGCTCAGTTCATTCTCCACATTATTAGCATGTGGCTCTTTTTTTGCAGTTATAAACCAAATGAACAGGTTACTCACCTGTAACAGTAGTTCTAGGAGCGGTATATGTTGTTCATCCACACTCTCTGGCATGTCCCTTTCCCTTTCAATCTCGCCGGGAAGTCTTCAAGCTGGCTCCTCCCACCCACCTGGGTGGTAAATACCTCAGCTCCGCCCCATGACGCCATGAATCTTGGCCCACTGGAAGCAAGGTGGTGCGCCTAAAGCCGGGGAGGTCGGGTAGGTGAGTGTGGATGAACAACATATACCACTCCTAGAACTACTGTTACAGGTGAGTAACCTGTTCTTCTAGGAGCGTGGATATGTTGTTCATCCACACTCTCTGGCAGATTCCAAGCAGTTCTCCAGGATGAGGAAGTCAAGGCGCACACCACCTATTTAGGAAACAGAGACTGGAGAACCGAGGCCCCAAAACCAGCATCCCGGCATGACTCAAGGTCAATGTGGTAGTGGGTAATGAAGGTGTTTGCTGACTTCCAAATAGCAGCCCAACAGAGCTCCTGGATAGGGATGTCCCTGGAAGCAGACAGATACAGCAGTATGGCGGGTAGAATGAGCTCTTATCCCTCTGGGAGGCTCCTTGCCCGCCAACTCATAGCACAGACCTATGCATGATGTAATCCATCTAGCAATGGTCCATTTAGCTGCAGGTCTGTCAGAAGCAGCTTCAGCGTAGGTGACAAATAGCTGGCGAACCTCTCCCCGAATTTCCACTGTCCTCTCCTTATAATAGGAGAGAGCCCGTCTCAGGTCCAGAGTATGGAGCTTGTACTCGGCGTCCGAGGTGTAGTTAGGGTAGCATACTGGAAGCGTCAACACCTGGTTAAGGTGAAACTCTAAAAAACACCTTTGAAAGGAATTTCGGGTGGGGCCGCAGGACAATTTTGTCCCTGTGGAAGACCAGAAAAGTGGAGTCCACCGAGAGCGCCTGGAGCTCCCCAGTCCTTCTGGCTGACGTGATAGCAACCAGGAAGGCCGACTTCCACGACACGTGTGAGAGCTCACACTTGTGCATGGGTCTGAATGGCTTGCCCATGAGCTTTGCCAAAACCAGCAGGAGATCCCATGGAGGTGGAGGTTCATGCACCGGAGGGGATACGTGATCCAGGCCTTTGAAAAAGCGCCCAACCACTGTCTCCTGTGCCAATGTCTGCTAACTGGCCCATGCCCGGTAAGCAGAAATGGCTGCCACGTGCACCCGAAGGGCCGATGCCCATAGACCCCCTCTGGAGAGAGACCAAAGGTAGTCTAGAATGTTAGCCAAAGAGCAGGATGAGGGGTCCAGACTCTTACCCTGACACCAAATGGAAAACCTTTTCCATTTGAAGGCATAACACTTCCTGGTCGATTCCTTTTGAGATGCCTCCACCATGGTGTAGACATCCTCGGAAAGACCCAGAGCCTGGAACTCTAGCCACTCAGGTACCAGGCTGTGAGGTGCAGGGACTGAAAGTCCCGGATGGAATACCTTCCCCTGGTTCAATGATATCAGGTCCGGGCATGTACAAAGCCGGTCCAGAGCCCTGCAGCTGAGGCTGAGGAGATCTGGATACCAGAACTGGCGCAGCCAATCTGGGGCTACCAGGATCACCTTCACCTTGTCCCTCCTCACCTTGAGTAACACCTTGTGGATCAAGGGAAATGGAGGGAAGGCGCAGAGGAGGCCTGGGGTCCACAGCCACAAGAAGGCATCCCCTTGCAGCGAGCCCTGCTGAGGGGGGCAGGCATGGTACAGACTCAGCTTGGTGTTCTCACTGGAGGCAAACAGGTCCACCAACGGTCTGCCCCAACAGGAGAACAGATTGTAAGCTACTTCTGGATGGAGAGACCACTCGTGGGATGTCTGGCCTAAGCGGCTGAGAGCATCTGCCAGTTGGTTCGAGACTCCTGCCACATGGATGGCTAGGAAGATCCGCCTCCAACCGGCTGAGGAAGGTCCAGATTCGGAGCGCCTCCTTGCATAGCAGATGGGAGTGCATGCCGCCCTGTTTGTTGAGGTAGTACATGGCCGTGGTATTGTCCATCTGGACTTGAACCACTTGACCCCAGAGCTGAGGAGTGAAAGCTGACAGGGCCAGTCTGACTGCTCTGAGTTCCAACAGGTTGATGTGGCATCGGGACTCCTCGGGGTCCAGAACCCGTGGGCCCTGCTGTCCCCCATGTGGGCTCCCCAGCCCATGAGAGAGGCATCGGTCGTCAGGACGACCATCGGTTTGGGGCGGACAAAATGGGACTCCTTCCTGCAACCGCTCTGGGATGGTCCACCATTGGAGTGTGTCCCACATCTTCTGGGTTACAGTGATCAGCTGGTCGAAGTGACCATATCGCTGAGTACACTGGGCGGCCAGCTCCCATTGGAGAGGGCGCATGTGCCACCTGGCCCAACAGACCACTCAGGTGCACGCCGCCCTGTAGCCCGGAAGGCACAGGAAGTCCCGGGAGGGGCGCAAGTGCCCAACCAGAAATGATCGGGCAAAGGAGGAGAGATCCTCCGCCCTGTCTGCCGGAAGCCGAGCTCTGGCCTGACGAGAGTCGAGCTCTGCCCCAATAAAGCCCATCACCTGAGAGGGCCAGAGTTCCGACTTGGCCTCGTTGATAAGGAGGCAGAGTTGGGAGCAGGTTCAGAGGGCTAGATCCCTGGATCTCTCCACTTCCTGGAGGGAGGAACCTGCCAAGAGCCAGTCGTCAAGATAAGGGTATATCCGAACTCCTTGATGCCGAAGATGGGCTTCCACCACTGCAATGCACTTGGTGAAGACCCATGGGGCCGAGGACAGGCCGAACGGCATGGCTTGGAACTCATACAGGGTCTCCTCGACCCTGAAGTGGAGGAACCGCTGATGGGATGGATGAATTGGGATGTGAAAGAACGCATCCTGCAGATCCAGTGAACAGAACCACGTTTCGCTCCACGGATGGAATGATCTGGTTCAAAGTTACCATCTGGAAGGTGCAAGACCTGAGATATTGATTCAGGTCGTGGAGATCTAGGATGGGGCGCCAACCCCCCCCCCCGTCCGCTTGGGCAACAGGAAGTACCTGAACACGAAGCCTAGGTCTGTAGGAGGATCCGGCACTGGAGCTACTGCCTCCTTGTGGAGGAGCTGAGCAATGTCGTCCCGAAGGGCCGACTGAGTGCAAGCTGAGATCCTTTCCTCCAGAGGGGCGTGGGCTCGGCTGGGAGGGTACTGCTCTAATTCCAGAGGCAGTCCCTGGCCGACCACTTCCAGGACCCACCTGTCCGAAATGATACCGGACCAGGCAGAAAGAAAGTGACAGAGCCGGCCCCACACAGGAGGACCTAGCACTGGCGTGATGGGTGAAGGGGTGGCAACCCCCGACCCATCACGGAGCAAGCTTAGAGGAGGAGGAGGAGGAAGCTCCTGGACCAGCACCTCGGCCTCCTTTACGGGGCTGTTGGGGACCCTGCTTGGGCCTGAGGCACCAAGCTTGAGCCTGCCGTTGCTGCTGACCTCCTTGAAAGGAGGGCTGCCTAACCGCAGGGGAAGAGTGCCGAAAAGGCTTCTTGCATTTCTGCTGGTCCAGGGCCATCTGGAGCTGCTGTTTCGAAACAGCACCGCCCTGGTCACAGACCTGCTTTACCGTGGTCTGCATGTCCACTGGGAGATGAGGGAGGACTTCATCTAATTACCCTAAGAGGGCATGAGAGAAGTGTGCCATGATCACAGCCAAGCTGGCCTGACGAAGTCCTAAGGATGAGGCCGCATAGACCTTCCGGGCAGAATGGTCCATATTCTTGGACTCCTTGTCCGGAGGGCGGTCGGTGTCGGCTGAGCTATCAGTGCGTCTGAACACAGAAGCAGTCACAAAGCTTTTGGCCGAGGGATGCTCTGTGAACCCTGCCAGGGACCTCATGGGTACCATATACTTGCGGGCCATGTGGGCAGACGGAGCTGGACAGGAGGCTGGACGCTGCCATAGCTCAAGGGCCGGGCCAACAATGGCTTCAGCCACTGGAAAGGATTCTGTCGGGATATCCCCCATTTTGAGGATATCCGTAAGGGGGTACTCCGCCTTCTTTTGGATAGGCTCCAAGGGCATTCCGGTAGATTCGGAAATCAGGCGGAGGATGCCCTGAAAAGAGGAAGGATCTTCCTCCAAACCTGCCACTGATGACTCATCATCCCCCGGATGTGAGTGCAAACCAGTGGCATCCAAGTCCGAAGAGTCGGGATATAATGGTCTCCCACCTATTTCTCCCTTGATGTGCCGAGGGCGATCGGGAACAGTAGTCACGGACAGACAATGGGGCAGTCCGGTGTCTGTCCTGTCCTCTTTTGAGGGAGCCCCTCCCTGAGGCTGCTTAGGCGGTGGCTCCACCAAAATCGGTGGGGTGACCAAAATAGGCTGAGCTGGGATACGTGCCAGCCCCACAGAGGGTGGAACCGAAGACTTCGGTTCCAGAGGGGTCGGCATTGGCCTGAGGCGGGGGCCAAGTAATGGCCAGTGTTGCCGGTGCAGCCAGCTTTTGACTGGTCAGAATCAGCTGTTGCCACATGAGATCCTCATATTGTCGAAGGAGTTTCCGTCGTAGTCTCTCCTCGTCCGAGGAGGATGAGGATGAGGATTGATGGCGATGCCTCTTTCTGGAGTGCTTGTGGCCTTTCTTCGGTTATTCTACTAAAGGGGTCCTGGTCCTCCATCTAGACCCGACGGGTCGGCTTGGTCAATCGGGAGACGCCGCGCCGGAGTCGGAGAGAACCGAGGTTCCAGCACCTTTCCCTCAATGGCAGAGTCTCCTCATCGGGGAAGGAAAGGATAGGCGTCCTTTCCAAGGAGTTATCGACTGGAATCGTCGACAAAGGCTCGATTGGGTCGAGAGTGATCTCGGCTGGTTCAGCAGTTTCCTCGGTCTCGGTGCCTTGGCCAGACGGAAGGTCCAAAAAACCGGTGGCCGAGGAAGCGATCTCGACCGAAGTCAAGACCGCATGTTCCTGGGACTCGGACCTCTCTCAGTCCCAGGAACGTCTCCTTCTGGAGGAAGAAGACTTGGGGTCCTTGTCCCTCTTTCGAGGGCGGGAGGAGTGCGAGCCCGAGCCCGAGAGCACCTTACCCCTTTGGGGAGAGACTGGCACAATTCTCGAAAGGAACCAGTAAAAATAGAGCCACGGTTGAGAGGTAAGAAAAAACTTCAGCTGGCCAAAGCTTGACCAGCTTCCTCCTCGAAAGCCGCCATCTGATCGAGCTGTTCGGCGGATCCCGTGGCCGCAGAAACCGTCCACCTTGCCTCCTTCGATTTCACCAGCGGATTGCGCAGCTGCGGTCTCCCCAGTTTTAGGCATGCCTTGTGGTCATCCACGACATTGGGATGGAAGGTCAGACAGATGGTGCAAGAGCTGCTGTCATGTATGACACCTAAGCAATAGACACACGAGAGGTGGGGATCGATGCGCGACATTTTCTGGCTGCAGGGACACTAGCAAAATCGGGGGGGATGATTTGTCCTCCATGTCCAATGCGCTAGGATCGGAGTCGTAAACTCTAATTAGTTTTAAAGAACTTGGCGGTGAAAACCGACATTGAGAATCCAGGGCCTACGAACTGCTAAGTTAGCACAAGGGAACCTGAATCTTCCAGCGGAAAGGAAGATCTGGCATCATGGGGCGGAGCAGAGGTACTTACCACCCTGGTGGGTGGGAGGAGCCAGCTAGAAGACTTTCCGGCGAGTTTTAAAGGGGAAGGGACATGCCTGAGAGTGTGGATGAACAACATATCCACGCTCCTAGAATGTACATTTTAAATTTCATCAAGGTGAGTGGGATTGCCTGTATGCATAGTGTGTTTGATCCTCTGTTGGACTGGTCACCTTGATGTGGTACAAAGGCAAAACCAATCCTTGAGACCGTTATGAAGAGCCAGCCATTTTTTTTTTTTAACCTCCTTTCCCCAGCCTGCCACCCCTGACCCATCAGGGGAGATATCAGACATCCCACTGCCTACCACCCTACCCAGAACAGACCCAGAGCCCCATGGAGCCACAGTTATATCCCCCGGGTGGGGACGAGGCGGGGGCATGGACGCCCCGTAACGTACATTTTGTCGGTCTTGGGTCCGTCAGGCGGGGGCAGGCACATCTCAGTTCCCCATCTCCCCAGCAGGGGCAGGCTATTTTTCCTGTTTTTCACCCTCCTCATACAGCATGCAACTCCCCCGATGTCATGACGCAAGGTGCAGATGTCCATGCTGTACAACGGCCTCCCATCCCCTACTAGTGGGGCTTGCATTACTCCAAGCCGCTGCTCTGAGTCAGGCAAGTGTGCAGGCATCAGCCTGCTCCCTCCCCAAAGAAGGCGAGCTGTCGTGGGACGCTCAAGCCCATCTCCCCCAGGCCGACCCACTAGCGACCTGAGTCCGCTCCTGAACCCGGGTCTCCAGCGTGGTGCAAGGTGTGGCGTCCAGCGCCCCAACCCTCAGTGCCACTGGGCCAGCCTGATCCAGCCATTTTCTGCCTTTTTTGGTATGGTGTGTATTTACCAACCTACTGCTGGGGACAGCATCCCCTCAAAAAAGTTAGTCATTAGGAAACAACTATAAACTCAGTGACCAAGTCCATCATGACTGCTAATTGTAGTGCTTATTTTAGAAGCTCATTATGTCGACCGATCACAATTTTTTCTGTGGGCAGGGGCATTATGGTAATTACTAACAGACTATCCATTCCTTAAATATTACAACCCCCTTCCCCACGCACAGGCATTCGCACACCATGACAGGGATGCACTTGGCTCTTACCTCTTGCCTGCTCAGAGGTACATATAGGAAACATTATCTCAGATGGGTCCAAGAGGGTATGGAAGAGACCATCTGCAAATCTAGGAGCGAGGGAATTGTAGTGCTACCCTAAATCATACCTAAAGGGCACAGTAAGAAACCAGAGCACTGCTTGGTAGCGTTCAACACTATAAAACCTGTCAAAAAGCTGTGATGACACTAGCGGCCTTAAGGGAATGTGCTAAATTTGCTGGTTCCCAGAAAGCTAAAGTTCAAATCCAAGTGCTATTTCTTGTATGTTGCATGTTCAGGTTCTGTATGTTAATGTTACTGCCACATTCCCAAAGTGTGTGTCACTACCACATTCCGAAACTGTGCACCACCACCACATTCCTAAATTGTGTCATCGCCACATTCAGAACCTGTGTGTCACCACCACATTCTGAAACTGTGCATCACTGCCACATTACGAAACTGTGCATCACCACCACATTATGAAACTATGCATCACCACCACACTCCAAACCTGTGCGCCACCACCACATTCCGTAACTGTGCATCACTGCCACATTATGAAACAGTGTGCCACCATCACATTCAGAACCTGTGCATCACCGCCACATTCCAAAACTGTGCCGCACCGCTGCATTCTGAAATTGTGTGTCACCACCGCATTCTGAAATTGTGCGTCACCACCACATTCCAAAATTGTGCATCACTGCCACATTCCAAAATTGTGTGTCCCAGCTACTTTCTGAGATTGTGTCATTGCTGCATTCCACAACCGCAACCCGGTGACATGTCTATGTCTCATACCCGCAATATTCTAAAAACTGCACACAACTCTGTCATCCTAAAGCCATGTTTGCCGCTACATTCCAACCCCCCCTCGCATACTGAAGTACTGTACCTTGCATCCACACATTATGGAAGTTCATGTGCTGACACACCCAGTGTCAGTTTTTTTTTTTTTTTCAAATGTGTACTACAACTGCAGTTTTAAGTAACATAGGAGAAATAAGTCATATAAGGTAGCTTGCAGGGAGGACTAGGTTGTGAATTCAAGTTACAATATCATCAGTAGCTCTTCTCTGAAACTGGCTTTTTTGAACAGGCAGCGAATTAAGGGTTACAAAATAACTTGCAACTTTTAAACACAGTAAGTTAGAGATCTAATTTTTGGCATGATGCAGATTGGGGATTTGCTAATCCAAATTCTTGAATTTACTGATGCCAGAAATTTTGGCTAGAGTCCCTTTAAGAGACATGGAGTAGAGGTTGCCAAACTGGTCAGGGAATAGGATTGGGCAGTGTTTTTCAGTGACTCAGTCTCACAAACGAGGTGTAGCTGTTCTTCTGCACAAACACCTGCAGTACATACCAACCTGGGTAATAAAGGGCCCTGACCAGAAGAAATATGTTTTTGTGCTGGGAATGCTGTATGGCAAAGATGTGGGTTTTGGGATCATATATGCCCCAGGAATTTATGACGTCCAGTTCTCTGAGACACTGCTTGCCCTGCTACAGCCAGAGCACTTTCCCAATCTCATCCTTGAGGAAAACTTCAATTGTGTACTGGATGCATCACTAGATAGATCGTTGTGGGGCAAGGGGGACATGAAAAGTATCTCTCAGTAGGCATGGGGATTTGCAGAGCTCAATGATGCCTGAAGACTGGCAAACAAAGGCCCCTTCTGAAGAAGCCATCTTTGGACCTGGATAACACTGCAAATTTTCGACCTGTCTCTAACCTTCCCTTTTTAGAGAAGGTTACCAACAAAACTGTGGTGGTGCAGCTTCAGGCACACCTAACCTAACAACATATGACATCTATACACCCCTCCAGTCAAGGCACAGTACTGAGACTGCGATGTCAGGGTGCAGAATGACCTCCTCAGAGTGAGGGACAGGTAGGGGGAAAGAGTCAATTCTCATTCTCTTCAATCTCTCCTCAGCATTTGACACTGTGGATCATGGGTTGTTGATGGACCAGCTGACAGAGTATGTGGGACTCACTGGCACAGTCATCTGCTGGTTTGAGTCCTACCCAAGGATCGGTCGCAAAGAGTAGTGATGGGGACTTTCTCCTCACACCCTTTGCTCCTGAACTGTGGCATACCCCAGGGGTTGGTCCTATCATCCATGTTGTTTGCACTGTACATACTGCCCCTGCGGAGGATTATTAGACAATATAGCGTAGGTTTTCACTGTTACGCTGGTGATACCCAGCTGTATCTGCCTTTCGTGCCTGGGATACCAGATGCAGTGGAGGTGCTTAATTTGTATCTGGCTGAGATCCAGGATGGGATGTCATCTAGTTGATGGAGACTCAGCTCAGACAAGACTGAAGTACTAGTGATCAACTAGGGTGGGAAGGGAGGCACTTAGGCTGCCGAAGAGGTGATGGGGCTATCGCCAGTAGTCCAGAGTGGTTTTTACCATCTGATGAACATCAGCCCAATTAAATCCCCTTATCCTTCCTGAAGGCCTAGTGACACTGGTACATGCATTTGTGACATCTAGGCTTCATTACTGTAATGCCCTGTACCTTGGGGTCAATGGCGGCACCCTTCGGTGCCTACAGCTGGTGCAGAATGCAGGAGCCAGATTGCTGTCAGGTCTTCTAAGGTCATGTCATGTGACCCTAGTCCTTCACAAACCGCACTGGCTGCCGGTAAGATGGTGCATCACTTTTAAGGTTGGGTTAGTAATCTACTGTACAAGGCCCTACACGGGTTGGGCCCAGTCTATCTGGCAGAGCTTCTGTCTCCTTACCAGCCCTCCCGCCCTCTCCGTTCCACTGAGTTGGACCTCTTCTGTTCCCACGGCAAGGCTAAGATCATCTGGGGATTGGGTCTTGGAAGTGACAGGTCCCCATCTGTGGAACTCTATTCCCAGAGCCTTGAGGGTGTTCTCTCAGTGGAGGCCTTGAAGAGGTCTTGAAACCTATCTCTTTAAGGAGGCTTTTAAAAATATGAAAGGGGCCCAGAGAACGCTGGCTGATTTAGTGACTGATGCCGTTTTATGCTTAACATTTATATTTTATATTACTGGTGTTTATCTGTATTTATTTTATTCCTGCACTGAAGTTTTTTTTTAATCTGTAACGGCATATTGTATAGTACCCGGACCCTCTGGAGAGAAATAAAAGACTACTACTTATCAGTTGACTGATGGTTTTAATTTATAGCAAGGATAAATTAATATATGTAAAAAAGTGACCTAAATGTCCACATAGACTTAAATGAATCATGCCCCTGCACTACCCCTGGTTAGATTTTACAAACTGAGTGCAGGGGCAGGGTGGGCGCACACCAGGCAGGAAGCGTAAGGGATCGACTGTCAGTCTCCTTGGGCCAAATTACATTTTCTTCCTGCCCAATAGGGACTACAGTAAAATTATGATTCTTTTCATTGAAGATTCCAGCAGAGGCAAGGTAATGGAAAACTTTTATAAAAGTCCAACACAGTTAAGGTTACCACCTACTTGGTTTTTGACCGAATTATTCGGTTTTCTAGGTCCAGATTCGGTCCTCCTGTTTTCACCATTGCAAATTCGGTTTTTATGGTGGATCAAGCAGCACCTGTTAGATTCCCCACTAACTGTTTCATTTTCTTCTCATCTAACTGTAAGCAAGTGTCTGACATTTTAGTGTGATTGCTTGCTTGCAGTGCATGCTCATCAGGAAGTGCCTTCAAGAGCAGGGCATAAAGAGCCAAATGTATCCCTGTCTCCTCAGTTGTCACCTCTAACTTCCACACCAGCAAATTGGAAGATTATTCATGGGAAGGGTAAACAATACCACCTTAATTAACACCTTCATTTTTCTGAAACCAGACAGGCACCACATTAGGGTAGCTTCCTGCCCCAGTGTGGACTGTACAATGTATTTCAGAAACTTTGCCTGCTAATCCAGTTTTATTCAGAGGTAGTACTTTTTCAGTCATTTTGAATGCTCACATGCTTGTAAAACAGATTCTGTTAAATCCTTCACCATTTTACTTGCATGGTCAGATTACAAACAAATTGTGATGTCATGCAGACCTTTGTTTGTATACCAGTCAGTCTGAGAGGTGTAAAGTAGGGCTATTAAGACCATTAGCAGCAAATCAAGCTAATCCTTTCCAGGCTGCGTTGTGAGTATGGTATTTGACTGCTGTGATAAGGAATACTTTTATACATTTAAATGTGCACCATTTTTTCTTTTAGGGTCTGTCCTATACTGTATTTTAATATTTGTTGCCCCTTTTGTGGTTAAATTAATAATCTAACATTTTATTTCATTTCTAGCAATACTATGCCTCTCTCTCCTCAGTAGTTATTGTTGTCAATTTTCATACTACAGTACTTGGATATTCCAGGAAGACCAATCCAGGCCTTTCGGATGAACATCACAGAATAATGTGGCTAATGTCGTGCCAAACTGCAGAAATGAGAAAGGAAGAGAGAGCAGTAGCTGATGAGATAACAGGAACACAATCTAGATTTGATGGCACTGTAAATTTAGGCAATTTATCAAACATTTTTCAAAACATTATAATTTTTTTTACCAGAAGAGACACACTAAGCTAAACCTTGTTTGTAGGTGCAACCTAAGAGCACAAGGGAATTAAATGATTTGTGTAGGGCCACAAAAGTATGCAAAGTTTGGGCTGTAGGATTCAAACCCTGGTCTCCAGAATTGCAGCTCAGAGCTTTAAACCACACGCTATACTGCCCCCACGCTACATATCACATATCATGCTATCTGCTATGTATGACTGACATGGAAAACAAAATAGGGTATTTAACAGCATAGAATAGTTCCTACCACTTTTAAAATCTTCTCTGACATTACATATAAATTTAGAGTAGGAGCGAATGGGAGGGACAGTAGCACATCTTAAAATGGCAGATGATATCTGTAATTACATCTCATCCACCATTATTGATGTAGTTTATTTATTGAAAGAGTTTTACCAGAAAAGGCCACCTGATCCAAAATAGCCAGTTGTCAGAGGTGTTCTTCCAACCCCACCAAATGTTAACACACACTGAAATTTAAAATATTTAAATCTAAATCAAATAAACCAAAAATAATAATCATGATGTAATTTAAAGAAGTTGTACACAATGTTATATCAGCAGCAATTCTGAATAAATCAAGTGAATCAAAGTCCAAGCGATGACCTCATTAGTCATAAAAGGGGCGGGGTTAGGGATGGAGTTTGGGGGTGTGGTTTAGTATTCGGTTTTCATCTCATCCAAAGGTGGCAACCCTAAACACAGTACCTTGGCAAATTCCTTTCCCTTTAGCCCCATATAGACTAATTATAAAAGGCAATACCTGCGTATTACATTGTCTGTCAGTGGCTCAGTAGATTGCATGCTTGCCTCTGGGGCTAGAACTCTTGCCTGAAGAGGGTTCTAGTCCCACACCAGTAACTTAGGCTAATATCCTATACTGACACTGTAGTGCAGAACTAGAGATGTTGAAGAGCTACTGACGCCTCAAAGGAAACTTTAAAAAGCATAATAATTAGGTACAATTCTGACTGCATTCCATTTATATTTGATATACCTCTCCTCCCCATTATTTATTACTTAGGAAATTTGCACGAATAGGTGATATTTATCAATTAGAATTTCTTTAGAGTCCATCTGCCTCTGTAGCTTACTGCCTACTTCAAGTCATAATCCTCTGTTGTGACATCACAATCTGTTGCCATGGGAGTAACTGTGATGTCTCAAGCTGTGCTCTGTGACTTCAGGTAGGGAGAAAGCAGCAGTAACAGAAACTCTTCAGAAGCAAATATCCTGTTTTCATACAGATGACCTCAGTAATAAATAATGGGGAGGAGGAATACAGCACCAGTGGGAAATACAGGCTGGACTGTGTCTAAATATTAGGTTTTGTTAAAGTTGTCCTGAACATGTCAGCAGCTCTTTAAACCACAGTATTAAATAGCTGGTATAACATAGCAGAACAGGAGATAATGCTAACCATCTCCAGAAATGCTTAGCAGTAGACTGCTAACCATTTTTTGCGTGACTCCATGTCACAGTACACAAAATTAATAAGCAGGGGTCAAAATTAATAGCATTCTGCCTTGTTTAGCATTCCAGTTTTTAAGGCGGAATACCATTTTCATCAAGGTGGTGCTCCACCTGGAATAGCACCATTATTTCGTGCCTCCACTCTGCAGTTTAATCTGCAACGTGCTCTTTTGGATAGGCGGAATCCCTGACTTTGAGACAGCATACCAAATTTGAGTTTTAGGTATTCTGCCTTCCATACCAGATTATTTTCTTAATTTCTACCCCTGATAAAACTATATAGTTTTTTCACTTTGCGCAAACTATGCATTTTTGCACATCAAACTGCTAATCAATAATTTCAGCTTATTTAATACCCTGTAAACCAAGGTCCCTTCTGTCCATCTCTGGTGGCTATCCAGATGGAAGTGAAAGATACTGTATCATACCAGTAGGGGATATTTTTTTCTCATCTCCTCCGGCCAACATCCCAAAAAAAAAAAATACACCTGGAAGCGGCGGTCACAGCTCAGTGTACCCTTCTTGGTCAAAACATGGTACATAAATGAAGACTAACTGTATGAAGCAGCCGAGGTACCCTCGCGCAAAAAAATAACTATCACTTTTATTTATTAAACTGTTTCTGGTAATCGGGCTTTGGTTAAAAAGAATGCCTGAACTGTGCTTGTGGAGTTCCAGTACCAAAACCTCTCCCGCACTTGGCCATTTTCTAGAAGGCTGCTGCTTATAACTATTCACACTGTCTGTAACTATCACAAGTTCGGATCCATTGCCAGGAAGTTGCTGGATGTCTTTGTCCCACTGCATTGCCAATCCTCTGACCCATTTCAAAAACTAAGTAAAGCCTGTTTGAAGCCTTCCCTATACTTTACAGAATCCTTTGTGGGAGGGTATCTTGTTCTAAAAATAACAAGGTATGTGGCAACTGCTGAAAGGTATGAAGCCCAAGGCAAATTCAAGCAGTTCTGACACGTAAAGGCACAGCAGAAAGGCAAACTGATCATTAATATTCTAGGAGAATAAGCAACCTGAAGTACTTTCTCATTTTGTGCTCCTGCTGAAGACAGTTTTGAGAAGTGGAAGAAGTGCTTTTGACCTAAACGATGTCCTACACACATACAATAAAAGAAGCTTTGGGGTATGACATGTTCTTATCACTTCTTTATATGAATTAACATGGGTAGTTTTAAATAAATTTGAATCCTCTGGGATCAACAAGCCTAGCTGAAGTTTTGTCATTTACACACTGTAACTGTCTATAGCTTTAAATCTAACTACATTTGAATAAAGACCATACTAGCTTATTAAATGAGAAATCAGAAACAACCATCAGGTATTAGACTTGTATAAAAAATTATTATGGTATTATGGTCTTAAGTTGTTCTAAAAGGAACAGAAGACTAATACAGTACTAAACTGAGCACTTTTCCTGTTGTCGAAGAAATAGCAATACAAGCATGAACATGATGTGCTACAACTTTTAAAACTCAAATCCATAGGCATTTCTTTTTATACAAATATTTATGTTCTCCTTTCGGCGGGCCACAGCTGCCTCGTCAGACAACGTTACTGGACTCTGGGGTCATTCGGGATCTTGTGATGCCTTGCAGGTACTGGCAGATCCCTGGAGACGGTCCGGGGGCTTCATCCTGATGCAGCCACCGAACAAGTTTCCTGAATTTCTCCCCATTTTTCCTCAGGACCCTTAGACAGAGAGGCGCATGTGTGTGGAGGTGCGCATGTGCCCTCTTGCCCCAGTAACGGCCCTATCCTCCCACCCCATTGGCCTAGCGCCCTGGCTCCCTTGGCTTGCGCTGCCCCCTAGCCTCCACCGTGAGGCAGCCAAGAGCAGAGGGAAGCTCAGATCCCTCACTATAAGGCAGCTCAATCCTGCACCGCACCCCCCCCCCCGTGCCGGCCTCAGATGGCCCGTGCTCATTTCTGAACATGGGTCACCAGCGTGGCGAGAGGCAAGGCACCCAGCGCCTCAACCCCCTGCACTATGCATGTTCATTTCTGATGTCAAACTCAGGTTATGCAGGTTTCCAGATCACACCAAATGCCTACTACAGTACAAATAAACCAGGTACGCAGGCAGTTACTCCATGCCAGAGTACATCACTACAACAAATACTAAAGTACTATTAAGTAACATATTTCAAACATTTTATGATGAACAGAAACTGTTGAGAAGTTACCTATAGTTCTAAACACTACCAGACACGATTCAGTTTGTAGAAAAGTAAATGTGAAACTTATAACTTTTCACATACTCAAAGATAACTGCCACCTCTTTAGCAGTAAACAATACCTACAGGGTGTCTAGCAGTGCACGAAAACCATCGGCTCATCCTGGAGGTAACTGCAGATCTGTTGTTTTTTTTCTAGCATAAGCTACTGACTTCTCCTGGTCTCTCTACTTCCAATCTCAGCAGAGTAAACAGACAGAGGGCACACCCACACTGCTTAAGCAATTTTCTTTCCAAGAGACCAAGTTACAGTTCATTCAGTTACATCCTCGTCCTAAAGTTTTCTACTTTAATAAACGTTTCCTCATCCTCCATATCTTCCTCCGACTTCATAACTGCTTAGAAGAGTTTTCCCCTGAACCTCAGGCTGTCTGTCCTCAGGACAGCCTTAGTCACTGTAACTCCTCCCCGCCCTCAGTACCATAAGGACTGCTGAGGCTGTCCCTTTCTGGCAATTAGTTTTCCTCATAAACAAACTGGAATGGTTCCTTCTGTAGCACCCCCACCCCACCGCAGCAGAGTGCCAGTGGTTTACTGGGACAGTAAATAAGTATTTTAACCAGCACTAAAATATCCCAGTAAACAGCACGCAGACAGCTTTCAGCCAGTCTCGCTCTATTTTAAACATATCAACCTTTGACAGCTGAGCAGCAAGACGACGAAGCTGATATAAATTCTGCACATGCATGGCCTGTGAGTAACACATACGAGCGCTACTGGCGGCAAATGAGACAAGCTCAACAGAAACCTAACTATGACTGGTGTGTTTTGCAGAGCTAGAAATACTCACCTACAGGGATTTAAAGTGTTAGGTTTATGCAGCCAGTGGCTGACCCTCCCCCCAAAAAAAAGAGTTTGACTAATCTTACTTAAACTGAGATGATACTATAAATGATGGTGGGAGTAGCATTAGCTCTGCTGCTGCATGCTACTTATATTAAGTTTAATTTTTATAGTCAAGTGACTTTAGACAAAATTACACCAACACAGTTAAAGTAATGTATAGTTTATGTTGTGAAAGAAAAAATGTCAGCCCTTAACACCCTAAAATAAGGAAGCCTTTGCTTTATATTTGTGATCTACAAGTCTGAATATTTTTAAATTCTCTCAGGTGTCATCTTACTGATGTTGCCAGTCTGTCTGCCAGCTTGTTAAATGAGAAGAGTCAACGACACTGTAAAAACGTATTACAGAAGCAGCATAATGATTTATAGTACTGGAGCTGTGGTGTTCCCTTTTGCAAAGTTCATTTATTAGGTCTTGTATGATCCTCCAAAAGAGCTGCCACAGCAGTGTCTGCATGTTAATGCTACAAATCGGTATCCGAAGGACTTTATTAAGTTGCTGTGGTACTAAACGTTACAAGTAATTAGATAACTTAAAGCAATGGCAGAGGAGGGAATCCAAATTAAAGAAAATCCTTTGCAAGTATGATTTAGCAAGAGCAGGGTTATAGAGCCAATGTGTTGACTGCAACAACTTACATGATCCTACCCAATTAAAAATAATACACAAGCTCACAAACAAAAAATACACACGGTTCCATTTCTCATGGCCAGTTCTGTTGATAACTGATTATGTACAGCAATAGGAAATGCAATTATCAAAATATGCTTTTACAACTCGCAGTCATGATTTGCTCTCATTACAAAATGCCTCAACTCCGCCTCATCTCTCTTACCGTAGAAAGACATGCCCAACAAGAAAAAGGAGAAATACAAGTATAAGAAAGAACTAAAGATAAGGAAAAGACTTGTGTGCTACACTTCAGAGCTCCAAGTCGAGCATTTCGTCTTAAAGGACCAAGTTGTCCTGAATTGTCTAACTGAATTCAGAGCAGTGTAGAGAACTATGGATCATGAATCAGATGCTTTACAAACTGAAGCTATTTACTGGTTTTTATGGTAAAGCAAACTGAGAAATACAGGTTACTCACCTGTAACAGGAGTTCTAGGAATGGTATATGTTGTTCATCCACACTCATTGGCAGGTATCCTTGCCGCTTTAAATCTTGCCGGAAGGTCTTCAAGCTTGCTCCTCCCACCCACCCGGGTGGTATAACTCTCGGCTCCGCCCCATGACGCCAGATCTGGCCCGCTGGAAGCTCAGGTTGTGCGTCGAAGCCGGCCGGGAGAATCAGATGGTAGGGATGAACAACATACCATTCCTAGAACTCCTGTTACAGGTGAGTAACCTGTATTTTAGGACATGGATATGTTGTTCATCCACACTCACTGGCAGACTCCTAGCAGTTCTCCGGGAGGAGGGAGGCAAGACGCACACCCCCAATACTTACTTGGGAAAGAGAGACTGGAGAACCGAGGCCCCAAAACCAGCATCCCGGCGTGACTCAAGGTCGATGTGGTAATGGGTAATGAAGGTGTTTGCTGACTTCCAGGTAGCAGCCCTGCAGATTTCCTGGATAGGGACGTCCCTGGAAGCAGCCACCGTTGCAGCAGTATGGCGGGTAGAATGAGCTCTTATCCCTCTGGGAGGCTCCATGCCCGCCAACTTATAGCAGAGATCTATGCAGGAGGTTACCCACCTGCTTATCGTCCGCTTGGCTGCAGGTCTGCCAGATGCGGCTTCAGCGTGGGTGACAAACAGCTGGCGAACCTCTCCCGAATTTCAGCCACGTGCGCTCTTTTGTAATAGGCGCCCTTCTAGGGTCCAAAGTATGGAGCCTATATTCGGCCTCCGAGGTGTGATTGGGGTAGAACACCGGCAGAGTCAACACCTGGTTAAGGTGAAACTCCGACACCACCTTCGGAAGGAATTTCGGGTGGGGGCGCAGGACAACCTTGTCCCTGTGGAAGACCAGGTAAGGAGACTCGATGGAAAGCGCCTGGAGCTCTCCCATCCTTCTGGCTGACATGATAGCCACCAAGAAGGCGGTCTTCCACGACAGGTGAGAGAGAGCACACCTGTGCATAGGTTCGAATGGCTTGCCCATGAGCTTTGCCAGTACCAGCAGTAGATCCCACGGAGGTGGGGGTTCCCGCACTGGAGGGGAAATGTGATCAAGGCCTGCCAGACCACCTTCTCCTCGCCACCGACTGCTTCCCGCGCGCCCGGTGAGCGAGATAGCCACCAGGTGCATACAATAGGTCCGACCTAAGCCCTTGACTAGAAAGGGACCATAAATAGTCCAAGATGCTTGCCAAGGAACAGGAGGGAAGGGTCCAAGCCCTTGCCTGACACTAAATGGAAAACCTTTTCCATTTGAAGGCATAACATTTTCTAGTGCGACTCTACGGAGACGCCTCAACTACATTGAGGACCTCGTCGGAAAGACCAAGGCCTGGAACTCTGGCCGCTCAAGGAACCAGGCCCGTCAGGTGCAGGGATTGAAGGTCCGGATGGAACACCTTCCCTGATTGACTGAGAGCAGGTCCGGGCGAGCTGGAAGCTGCCCGGAGTCCTGGAGCTGAGACTGAGGAGATCTGGGTACCAGAACTGGCGAGGCCAGTCTGGGGCTATCAGAATCACCTGCGCCTTGTCCCTCCTCACCTTGAGAAGCACCTTGTGGATCAAGGGAAATGGGAAGTAAGAGGCCAGGGGTCCACTGCCTCGAGAGGCATCCCCTGCAGCGAGCCCTGCTGAGGGGCGGGCATGGAACAGACTCAGCCTGCGTTCTCCTGGAGGCAAACAGGTCCACCTGAGGTGTGCCCCAATGGGAGAACAGATGCTGTACTACCTCCGGCAGGAGAGACCACTCATGGGATGCAGCCCTATCCGGCTCAGGGCATCGGCCAGGGTGTTGGAGGCTCCTGCCACGTGAATGGCTGGGAGATCGCCTCCAGGCTGCGCCACAGTGACCAAATGGGAGGCTTCCTTGCATAGAAGCATGGAGCGTCCCGCCCTGGCGGTTTAGATAGTACATGGTGAGTGGTATTGTCCGTCTGGACTCGGACCACTTGACCCCGGAGGAGCGGAGCAAAGCGGTGAGAGCTGGCGGACCGCTCGGAGCTCCAGCAGGTTGATGTGGCATCGGGACTCCAGCGGGGACCAGAGGCCATGAGCCCGGTGTTCCCCAGATGGGCACCCCAACCCATCAGAGGCATCGGTCGATAGAGGGCCGTCGGCTCGGGGGCGGAACGGTGGGATGCCCTCCTGCAAATGATCTGGAGCAGTCCACCACTGGAGGTTACATCCCCAATGTCACCGACACAAGCTGGTCAAAAGGATGCTAGCGTTGCTTGACCACTGGCTGGCCAGTCCCACTGAAGGGACGCATGTTCCAGCGGGCCCAACGGACCACGCTGGTGCAGGCGGCATGAGACCCAGAGGCGCAGGGAAGTCCCGGGCAGGGCGCAATTGCCCAACCAGAAATGATCGGGCAAAGGAGAAAGAACCTCGGCCCTGTCCGCGGGAGCAGCTCTGGCTCGAGAGTCGAGCTGCGCCCGATGAATAGAATCACCTGCTCGGCTCGAGTTCCGACTTGGCCTCGTTGATAAGGAGGCCAGTTGAAGCAGACCTGGAGAGGCCAGATCTCTGGACCTCCGCCTCCTTCCTGGAGGAGCTGCTATCAGCCAGTCGTCCAGGTAGGGTACACCGGACCCCTCGGTAGCCAGAGAATGCTGTCACCACTGCCATGCATTTGGTGAAGACCCTAGGAGCTGGAGACAAGCCGAAGGGCATGGCTTGGAACTCGAGAGGGATCCTTCACGGCTGAGCGAAGGAATCTCTGAGTGAGACGGACGGATAGGGATGTGAAACCGTCCTGCAAGTCCAGAGAGCAGAACCACCGCGGCGTTCCAAGGATGGTATTATCTGAGCCAGATGACCATCCTGAAGGTTCGAGACCTTAGGAACTTGTTTGAGTGGTATGCACGTCGAGAGAAATGGACGCCAGCCCGTCCGTTCGAACCAGGAAGTACCTGGACACAACCCTGGGTCTGAAGGAGGTCCACCACCTCTCTTATCACCTCCTTCTGGAGGAGGAGGCGATATCGGCTCAGCAGGCCGCCAGTGAGGCTAGGGATCGAAGCCCCGGAGCGCGGCTCTGAGGGTGCCTGCTCGAATTCAGAGCAGGCCTCTTCCCACCACCTCAAGACCCACCTGTCCGTGGTAACAGCGGACCAGGCGGAACGAAGTGCGGGAGCCGTCCCACGGGGGACAGAAGTAAGGTGACGGGAATGTGGGCGACACCCCTCAGCCCGGCTCACTGGGCAGGCTTGGAGGAGGGACCGGCCGAGGACCTCCTGAGCTTTTCCTCCCTGCCTCCTGTTAGGAGAGCCGGCGGCTGGGTTTGGGATGCAGGCCGAGCCTGCTGGCCCTAGCGTTACTGGGCAGGCGCGCCGAGGGCACAGAAGGACGAAGGGCTTAGGCTGTGTTTCTGCGCCTTTGTCCTTCTGGCGGAAGAGACCGAGGTCCAAGGTAGCATTGGACTTCTCGATCCTCTGCAGGTGACCTTCCACCCCAGGGCCAAGAGGTCAGTCCCAAAAGGAACATCCGCCAACGTGCTGGGTATCCGTAAAGGTGGATATCCTCAGCCAAGCCGCCCGGCATAACCACTGCGCGCCACCGATCTGGCACATGAGTCCCCTATATCCAAAGCAGTCTGGAGCTGCTGTTTGGCCACTGCCCTGCCCTGGTCCAGCACCTGCTTAACCGTAGTCTGCAGATCGGCGGGAAGATGAGGGATGACCTCATCCAGGGAGCCCAACAGGGCATGAGAAAAATGTGCCATGAGGGCCGAACTGGCCTGTGAAGGCCGAGGAGACATAAGCGTAGACTTACGCCCGACATAGTCAATTTCTTGGACTCCTTGTCAGGAGGTTTGTCCACATCCCTGGCGTTGCCGCTGGCATGGCATGTCATTAACCAACCCCTCAGCAGGAGGGTGTTCAACAGGACCAAGGGAACCGGTAGGGACCGCATACTTCCTGGCCATCCTGGCGAGCGCAGGGCAGGAAGCAGGCGCACAAGCTCCAGTGCGGACCCACTATAGCCTCGGCCACGGGAAGGCCTCCGTCGGAGAATCCCTCGGTCCAGAATCTCCGTGAGGGATACCTGGCCCGTTTGGAAGCGGTTCGAGCTCCATCCGGTGGACTCAGAGATGAGCTGAAGCAGTCCTAGGAAGGACGACGGGCTAGCGTCCATTGACTGACCTCCTGAAGACTCCAAGTCCAGTCGCTTGGAGAAAAAGGAGGAATCATCTTCGGACTTGGAAGAGTCCTCGAAGAGCTGCCTCTGGCCTGAGCCACCCTTCACCTGCCGAGGTCGGTCGGGAGTGAGGGTAACTGACAGCCGATGGGGTAGACCCTTAGCCGACCGAGAATCCTTGGTCGGAGCCCCAATTGGTGGCTGTGGAGGCGGAGGTTCCACCGGCATCGGTGGAGCAGCTGGTTTTGGCCGAACAACCGGCCTGGGTATAGGCTCCTCGGATAAGTCGAGGGGTTGTGTCGACCGCTCCGGTGACAGCCACTTAATGGCCGGGGAAGGCGACGGGGTCGGCTTACTCCCGGCCAGGAGGAGCTGTTGCAACATAAGGTCCTCGTACCGTCGACGTAATTTACGCCGAAGCCTCCCCTCGTCCGAGGAGGAGGACGAGGACGAGCGGCGACGCCGCTTACCGCGGTGCCGAGACCGAGACCGCCTATGACGGTGGGATCGGCTGGACCGCGACGAGGTCCGAGACCGAGACCGAGAGTCCTGGAATTTCCAAGGTCGGTGCGGGGAGGTGTCGGCCGGAACCGGCACTCCCTTCGGCTCGGATGGTCCATCCGAGGGCTCCGGAACCGGAGGCACAGGCGAGCCTGGGATCCTCAACTCCTCCCGGGGAACGGGAGAGAGGAATCTCGGCTGCTAAAGCGACAGCCCGTCCAATGGGTCGAGAAAATCTCGAACTTCGCTGGTAGAGTCTCGGTCAACTGACCTGACGGGACACCGTGAGGCCAGGGCGAAACCCGACGATCCGACGACTCGAGAGGACCTTTCCCGCTCCCAAAGGCGTCGACGGAGGGACTTACCCTGTCCTTCTTTTGGACCGAGAATAAGGTCCAGCAGGCGTGAGCCCTTCTCCTTAGTGGAGAGGGACAGACAAGCTCCTTAAAAGAAGCCGTGTAGGAAGAACCCAGAGGCGGGATAAATGCGGCTGAGGAAGACTGCCAGCGCCGCCTCCTCTTCGAGGCGATCATCCGCTCCGAGCTGATCCGACCGAGCCTGCCACGGACACGCCAACCGGCCTCCTTGGACTTCACCGGAGGGAAACGCTTCACGGCCCAGCTGTAATCGGCAGCAAGGGCCTCGAGGACGTAGGGCCGAAAGATGAGCACAGGTCGCAAGCCCGCGGGTCGTGCTCAAGGCCTAAGCAGTAGACAACGGTGGTGGATCCGTCCGAGACATCTTCTGCCCGCATGGGCATCTCCAAATCCGAGTCGATTTGTCCATCGCAGCCGCGAGGGATACAAGACTGAAGTCTTTTTCGCAAAATTTATTTTTAAATCCGCAAACGGAGAAATAGGAACCAGTCTCAAACGCAGAGCGTTAAGGAGGGAACCTGAGCTTCCAAGCGGTAAGGAAGATCTGGCGTCATGGGGCGGAGCCGAGAGTTATACCACCCGGGTGGGTGGGAGGAGCAAGCTTGAAGACCTTCCGGCAAGATTTAAAGCGGCAAGGATACCTGCCAATGAGTGTGGATGAACAACATATCCATGTCCCTAGAAACTAAGTTAGCCCTAAACGATTCCTAGAATTCATAGTGGGCCACTTGGGAGGACCTTGGTGACAGCCAGCATGGAAGTGTAAGACTTCATGCAAAAGAGCTTGGAAGTAACTTGCCTTACTGCAGGAAAAATGAGTGGTATGTAATTTGTGAAGGGAAAGATTTGTAATTTGTGAACAGACAGTAGAAGGAAAAGTATGTCTCTGCAGATGACACAGAGATCTGCAACAGAGTTGATGCACAAGGTGGGGTGGAAAGGATGAGAAGGGATTTGGCAAGGTTAGAGGAATGGTTAAATGTATGGCAGCTTAGATTCAATGCTAAGAAGTGCAAGGTAATGCACCTGGGAAACAAAAACCCAGGGGAAGAGTACACAATGGAGGGTGAGATACTAACAACAACAAAAATGGAAAGGGACCTGGGGGTAGTCATATCAGATGACCTAAAGGTGGGCAAGCAATGTGAGAGGGCAGCAAGGAGGGCTGGGGGGATACTGGGATGCATAGGGAGACACATCACCAGTAGAAAACAGGAAGTTATTATCCCTCTGTACAGACAGCTGGTCAGACCCCATCTGGAGTACTGCGTGCAGTTCTGGAGACCCAATCTCCGCAAAGACATAGACAGGATGGAAGATGTCCAGAGGAGGGCAACTAAAATGGTGCAGGGTCTGCACCGGAAGACATATGAAGAGAGAATTAAGAGCTTAATAGTATAGCCTTGAGGAAAGGAGGAGAGGGGACATAATAGAAACTTTCAAGTACCTCAAGGAATCAACAAAGTCCAAGAGGGTAGCATCTTTCAAAAAGAGGTGTGCAAGAAACAAGGCACAATTTGAAGACCGGGGCTCAGAGGTAATTTAAGGAAGTATTTTTACACAGAGAGGGTTGTGGATGCATGGAACGGCCTTCGAGGAGGTTGTGGAGTCAAAACAGTGGTGGAATTCAAGCATGCATGGGACAGACATAAGGCAATTCTAGGGGGTTGGGGTAGGAAGAAGTAGGCTGCTGGTTAACTAGGATCTGCAGCTTATCCAGTAGGTAGGGAAATGGGCAGACTGGGTGGGCCAAGCGGTCCTGATCTGCCGTCAAATTCTATGTTTCTATCTGCAATTTGTAAAAGTGCAGTTTAAATTGGGACAGCAAGGGGTGTTAGGCACACAGCCCTTAGGAGTTAAGATAAACTATATTAATTTAGGGGAGAAAGGGAGTCTAATTAAGCAATATAGCACAATAGGGTGTGTGTCGTGCTTGAATAATGTCATGCCTCGGGTGGTTGGGCACGAGGCCACAGGTCGTGTGCATCCACCACCTGAGAAGCAATGTTATTCCAGCACGACACACACCCTGGAGTGCATTGCTGCTATTATACAATGGCTCATTTGTAAAACAAACAAAATAAAAGATGAAAAACTACATTTAGAGTAGATTTCTTTAGTCATTTTTTGAACAGGTAGGGTTACTTTATCAATCAATCAATTAAAATCTTTAACCAGGCGGACACCGTTGAGCAAGCTCATTTTCAAGGTGGACCCGAGACAAACAACAGGTAATACAATATAGGTGAGAACAACAGGATCCGGTCAAAATAGCGTGTGCAAAATAGCGCGAGTCAATTGCGCGCAGTCAAAATAGCGCAATGTCATTAGCGCTCACGACAGTATAGCGCAAGTCAAAATAGTGTGACATGTCAGGGGTTCCACATTACCTAATTGCGGATGACATAAAACAAGTGACCCCTAGTGTCAAAATTCAGATGTGTTTCACTTTGACCTCATGTCTGATGTGCGCTTCATTGTTAGCCAGAAGTACAAGGACACTGCAAAACGAATAGCTGGTATTGTGGCTCAATATACCAATCGCTCAAGAAACGAATACCTTAGAGGAATTGCATACAACTTTCAGCTTCAGGATTAAACAATGATGTCCCATTAGACGTTCAAATGCAATGCTACTAATGAATCTTTTATTTTAAGTGCATGTTGATTAATAAAGATGCATAACTATTTTGGCTTTACCTGAGATGAATTGTCATTAGTTTGTTGCTATGCTAGCTCTGCACAGGAAGTTTAGGTGTGTAGGTGGAGTAGCAATGTGTAACATATGTGCACCGGCTACTGCGGTAGTAATGCACTTCCCCTGATACAAGACAGGATTCGACATGAATCAGAAGCATGAAAGGTAGGACAACTAGTTTGCTGACAGTTGTGGCGCTATAGCAGAGACGCAGTTATTGCACCGCACTATTATTGATAGACGCTATTTAGTACGCACTATAGCTGCACACGTGATATTGCATGCGCGAATTTGACAGTGATCCTAGAACATACGATTTCAAGTATTGTGTACAACAAATTACAATTTAGGTGAGATCAACATACAATGTCAGTTATGTGTACAATAATTAGGCAAAGGCAGTAAAAATGCAAGTAAAATGATACAAAAGATTGTAAAAAAAACTAATTACACATAAATAATATGTGCATCATATACAAAGTGCAGGACATGGGGGGAAACAGTAGGTACAGAGTGTGCTCAGTCAAAAAAAATACAAACGGATAGACAAACATAGGGGTTGAAAGTCACAGGTAAGAGGATATAAAGTGTAGATGTGGGGATGGGAGTGAAGGAGGAAGGAGTGGGTACGGCAAAAGAGTGGAGTCAACAACAGAAAGAGACCTAAAGTCATGACAAGGCAGGGGCAAAGGTCAGAGAAAAGAGCAAATAGCTCTGAAGGAAACGGGATCTACGTCAGGAGAAGCAGACACAGGATTCCTTGAAATGGAATGTATATAAGGTTTTGAAAGCTGTCAGACTAATGGGGTAATTGATTCTTAGATTCTTTTGGATCTTATTCCACGGAAGGGGCCATGCGTGACTAATAGAAGCTCCACCAAACCGGGATTTGGCCTTGGACACTTCCAGCGAAATGTAAGAGGCACTTCTCAGGGCATACTTACTTAAAGAGCAGAGAGGTAAGCAGTCCGAAGTGTAATTAGGCAATTTATTTAGGATGCTTTTGTAGATCCAGATTGCAGCATTTCTCTGGCGTCTAAAGCTAAGGGATGACCAGCCTACCGCCGAGTACAGGGAGCAATGATGGGTGGAATAGGGAAGGCCTGTTATAAACCTTAGAGCTCTATGGTAGAGCGTATCAAGTTTGGAAAGAGCACCTGCAGGACCCTGGTTATACAGGAAATCAGCGTAGTCTAATAAAAAGAGAAAGACAGTTTGGACTAGCCTCAATTTTGCATCCCTGGTGAGGAGATTTTTTATCCTATAGAAAAGGCCCATTCTCATTCGAAGTTTCTTTATCAGCTCTTCTATGTGAACAATGAAGGAGAGTCTAGAATCCAGTCAAACCCCAAAATATTTAAATTTTGATACGTACTCCAACTGTTCACCTAGTATTGTAGTAATTGGGGGGGTAGCCCCGTTGCGGCCAGATTTGCTAGGTTAGGAAAGGGTGACAAGAACATAGATTTTGTTTTCTTGGCATTTAGAAGCAGCTTCTGTTTTAGGAGCTGAGTCTGTAGCCGATTGAAATCATCCTGTAGTTCAGAGTATGCCATTTGGGGGGAAGATCCGCTACAGTAAAATACTGTATCATCTGCAAATAGATGAATGTGGGCCTTTTTGATGGTAGCATCGATTCTGTTGATGTAAAGTGCAAAGAGCAGGGGACCCAAAATGGAACCTTGGGGAACGCCTCCTCTCTGAAGGGTTTTCAAAGGAGAGACTTCACCATCCACTTTTACTTGCAGTGAACGGTCAGCAAGGTAATTGCCGAACCATGTGAGAGAAAGAGCATCCAGTCCAATGGTTTGAAGGGATGTGAGGAGCAGACTATGATCAACAATATCGAAGCCCTTACTTAGGTCCAGGAAAACTGCACAGACGAAATTCTCATTGTCCAACTCACTTTGCCAATCATTAGTGACTTTGGCCAAAGCGGAAGTAGTGCTGTGTTGTGCTCTGAACCCTGATTGTAATGGGTTGAGAAGTTTTGACGATTCCAGATGGTTCCTGAGCTGGGTGTTCACAATTTTTTCCAATAACTTAGGATAGGGAGAAGGGAAATATGCCTATAGTTATTTAGTTCACAGGGGTCACCTGACTTAAACAAAGGGATGACATGTGCCGTTTTCCAGATGAGAGAAATGTCGCCTTGCGACAGAGATAGGATAGACAGATGTGTAATAGGCGCAGCTAGGACCCTATAGCCCATCTTCAGAAAAAATGGGTTGATGTGATCGGCACCTGTGCTTTTTATGATGTTCAATTTTAACAGGAGTTCTTCCACCTCCTTCAGAGATGTGGGTTGAAGCGAGAAGGTATGACTGGAGGAGGGGGTGCCTTGTTTATCAACCCCAAGTTGTGCTCGACGGTTACTGGCGGGAGAACAGTCAAAGGCTAGACCTGCTGTAGCATAATGATTGTTGAAGGCATCAAGGATTGACAGTTTATCAGTGAGTATGGTACTACCCATCGAGATTTTTGTAGGCAAGGAAGACCCGGCCGAATGGCTTTCTATACCCTTAATTACCCTCCAGAATTTGGCAGGGCAGTTGGCCGAGAGATGAAGTTGTGGGCAAAAGAAATTAGCCCTTGCTTCTCTAACCATCTTAGTGCAAAGGTTTCTCGCTCTCCGGAAGGAAATCCAGTCGTTTGTTAGCTTAGTTTTACGGGCAGTTTTCCAAAGCCTGTCCCTATTCCGCATTGCATCCTTCAATTCCTCAGTAAACCACTAACAAGATTTGTTCCTGACTCAGACCTTCACTAGTGGTGCCCGCCTATTAAGTACTCCTAGCACAATTTCTTTAAAAATGTCATATGCTGAGGCGAAAGATTTAGCTAGGTAAAAATCCTGCCAGCACATGAACAGCTCAGCTCCAAAATATCCTCCCCGCAGTCAAAGTTGCATCGACATCTTTTGGTAGAAAATTTAGAAGCAGGTTGCAGAGCATGATTGGACCTGACACAAGCAATGATCACTGATGTCAGAGAACAATACTCCAGCATGGGTAAACAAATACGGTTTGTTAACTAAGATAATATCCAGCAGGGTGCTGTTGGTAGGATTTAACTTGTTTGGGCGGGTAGTTTCATTGATAAGCTGGTTCCATCCAAGTGAGTCACAAAGTGTTTTTAGAGGAGCTGAGGCACTAGACAGCCTGTCTAGGTTGATGTCAACTAGCATTACAGACTCTGAGGATCTAAGACCCAAGACCTTACTTAAATGATCCAGAAGCTGTAACCCTGCAGAAGGGGGTCTGTAGCAGCATGACACACAAACTGAGATGACAGGAGAGATCCCAACCTGAAGGGTAAGACTTTCAAACTCGTTTTGGACAGATGTAGAGTCGACAACAGAGACAGAGAATTTTTCCTTAATGTAGAGTGCAACCCCGCCACCTCTGGCGTGCATATCGGTTTGGAACAGTGAGTAGGCAGGGAGGTTTACTTCGAAGCTGGTTGTGGTTGGGCGGAGCCATGTTTCAGTGACAACCAAAATGTCAGGGTTAGTGTGGCATATCCAGGCCTGGATGGAACCGATTTTTTTCAACAGGCTGCACACATTAACATGCATAAAGCTTAGGTCTTTAAGGCTAGATAGGTCGTTTGGTGATCCGATAGGAGATAGGGGTCCAGGATTAAGTTCAATATTCCCTGAGCATAACAACAGAAGGAGCAGTAGCTTCCTGGATAACCCTAAGAGGAGTTTCAAGACTCTGATTCGTTCATGACTATGGGGGCATGATACTGACAAGGACGAGGCTTAAGGCTGGTGCCTAGTAGGTTTACAGTTATATGCACTAAGACTTTACCAGTGACAAATAACGGAGAGTATACGGGGAGACGGGACAGCTGTAGGTCCACAGAGGTGTATCCAGATAGGGTACCAGTATGCCAAGAAGGATGTGTGTCCAAACACGGAAGGAGAGAGTGGATGGCACAGCTAAGGTATTCTATAGGGCTTAGAATGTCCGCACATTGTATATCCCTGGGTGTATTCTTTGATGGCAGATTTAAATAGAGGGTGCAAGATGTAAGCAGAGACACACATAGCAGCAACCATTGGGCAGTGCCTGTGCCCATCTTATATTAAGGGCCAGGAAGAGATGTAAACGGAGTATCTAGGATTCAACCCTGGAGAGAGACAATAAGTCCATGAGTATTATTGGGGCATAGTGTATTATAGGTATACAAGAATAACGCCTGGAGGAAGTAAAGAAAGGTCCAAGATTCTAGTGGAGTATAATACGGCAAGGATATACCAAGTACAATTCTCTGGAAATTCTGGTGGAAAATGGGTAGTATCAGAAGTTCAATGCCTGGGGCCGAGTAAGGTGTATGAACTAATAGTAAGAACTATGTAAAAGAGGGTATGCAAGAATGGGATTGTCAAGCTTTATTTAAGGAAAGGGATCTAGCTTGTGGTACACCCACGTGGATTGCTGTAAGAGAACCAAGGTGACAATTATGGTTGTAAGTGGTATGTCCTGTAGGAGGATGGTGGAAGGAAAAAAACAAAAAAAAGGGTTGCAAGAACTCAGCGACGACCAATTAGTGTAAAGGGGAAGGGCTAGGACTGTATTTAATAGAGGCCGGGGTCGGGGCGGGTAGTGTGCGAAGAAAATACTTGCACAGTTAATTTCTCTGTGAAAGCTGTAAAAGCTGGCAGGAAAGCAGAGAGAGGGAGAAAGCTTGAAGGAACCAATCACTGAAGAAGCAGGAAGGCTGCAGCCAATGAGGTGCAGGCTGTGTAGCGGGGTAGCCAATCGGTGTCCAGCGACGTTCCCCAGTCAGGAAGGCAGGCTTACCCGGGTTTAGGTGCTCGTGAGGCAGGCAGCCGAAGGACGATGGCCAGCAGCTCAGTCAGCAGAAAGCGAGCAGCCGCCCGGTCAAGGGCACCTGGAAACAGGGAAGAAAAGGTTGGGGTTAAAGCAGATAAGCAATCTGACACAAAGAAAGCAGGTGAGGGCTAAATCGGCGGGCAGGGGTTACAGAAAGGGGGTAGTGCAGAGACAGGAGCTGATGACGTGGGGCAGGGAATTAGCAGCCAGCAAGATTGCAGGCAGGCGCCGCTGGCTGTGCTTTGTTATGCAGATGTAAAACAGCTACAGAGGCAGCGCTGGGAAACTTACAGGGCCAGGGAGAGTTAAAGAATAAAAAAAAACAGCAGGAGGTAGAGAGTGAGGGGGGAGAGTGCAGATGGAGCAAAAACAAAGAGGCAGAATCCACAATTAAAAAAGTATTCTACCAGTAATACAGTTTGAACAGCTGCAAATACAATTATTACTAGTGGCTGCTAAAAAATACTTGCACAGTTAATATTTTTCTGTGAAAGCCGTAAAGGCCGGCAGGAAAGCAGAGAGGGGGAGAAAGCTTGAAGGAACCAATCGCTGAAGAAGCCGGAAGGCTGCAGCCAATGAGGTGCATGCTGTGTAGCGGGGTAGCCAATCGGTGTCCAGCGAGGTTCCCCGGTCAGGAAGACAGGCTTACCCGGGTTTAGGTGCTCATGAGGTGGGCAGGCGAAGGATGACGGCCAGCACCTCAGTCAGCTGCTGCCACCGAGGAATGCGAGCGGCCGCCCGGTCAAGGGCACCTGGGTTTAGGTGCTTGTGAGGTGGGCAGGCGAAGGATGACAGCCGGCAGCTCAGTCAGCTGCTGCCGCCGTGGAAAGCGAGCAGCCACCCGGTCAAGGGTACCCGGGTTTAGGTGTTCGTGAAGCAGGCAGGCGAAGGATGACGGCCGGCAGCTCAGTCAGCTGCTGCCACCGTGGATAGCGAGTGGCCGCCCGGTCAAGGGCACCTGGAAACAGTAATAAAATAGAAAAGTGGTGCTAATTTATTGTTCCAGCCAGCAGGTGAAGCTGATGTGTTTTTTCAGTGGCTCTCCTGTCCCCATTGCAACCTCCATCAGTGGTGCCAGTTTTCTTTATTAATATGCCCTACTGCCTCACTGTTTGTGTTCTGTTTTGTCTTGGTTTTGACTTTTTGCGTCCAAGAAGAAAAAAATTACCATAGTAATTTTATTTCTTCCAAGGTATACTTTGATATGCTTAACTAATGCAGTTAAGCCTCCTGCATTGAACTACCAGTTAGCTTCCTTCGCTGAACTGCCCGAGAGAGAAATGGAATGTATGCTAATGATGGAACGCTCATTGGCTCATGCCAATTTCAAACTGCTCCTCCTAGCAACCACCATGCTCCAAGGCATTCAGATCTATTAAGGAGCCTTACAGGGTGAAAGCACCCTAAAGTACAGTTACATAAGACCTTACCATAACAGTAGATCTTCGGGAAGAGCACTTGCACCAGGCTATTACCATAAGGATTATGCCGCCAGGCACTGTGACCCCATAGAAAATGTCAAGCTTGCAGTTTTCAGCGAGAACCGCCCCCTGACATCAGCCTGCCCTGACATCAGCCAGTGGTATAAAGGGGGTGGTTCTCAGCCCCATCTCAGTTCTCCCACCAGAGACCCAACCCTAAAAGGGAAAAGGAGAACAGAGGAGTCTCTAAACTGTGCAGAAAGCATGTCATGGAGGAGGTGGGAGGGAAAGCAACACCTACTGCAAGAGCTCTTCTTGAAGATCTACTGTTATGGTAAATTCTTATGTAACTGTACGATCTTTCTTCAGAGTTGGAGCTCTTGCAGCAGGCTGTTACTATAAGGACCGAGTCCCAAGCAGTCAAAAGATGACATATTGCCCTGGGTGGAGGCTAAAGAGAATCTGAAACCCTTTTTAAGACATCAGGCCTTGGAGGATGGCAAGTCCAAAGTAGGTCCTGCATCTGGAAGCAATGTCCACGCTGTAGGTGTGGACAGAACTCCATGTGGATCTACTACTGAATCCTGACAGGCAGCCTCCTGAACTCCATAAGCCCAAGTTTAGGAGACCGACAAGGTGTTGATGCAATGTGGGGGGCAAGCCCCCTGCACACACCATGCAGTGGGGGGCTCCATCCCTCCCACACCACCCGTAACTAAAATAACCAACTCCGAGGGGGAGTGGACCGTGGAGTAGGTTAAAACAGTTTATATGGGGCAAAAGAGTAGACCTGGGAATAGAACCCGGGTCTGAGCACACTGGTGGCCGAGCTGCTAGTGGCTTAGCCCTCCACGCCACGGGAACAGCTCGGCCAACCACCAAATTTTCCCCTTCTTGTGGTGCACAGCTAGAGGCAGGGTAGCGGTTCATCACATCCACTACCTTACCCCTGCCGGCACCAGCGTGAGTCTGTCGGGTAGGTGTGTGTCAGGCAGCTGAACTTGGGATCCCAACTTTCAGCTTTTCATCGTACTCCCACTCCATGTAGCAGCCATACAGATATCGGCTGCTGACACATTTCTGAGCGAGGCAAAGGAGGCAGCTACTCCCCCTAGTGGAATGACCTTTTATTGAGTCCAGTAAAGGCGTAATATACTTCCAATAACAGAAAACAATGCCATTAACTAACTACTTAGAAAGGGTCTGCCTAGTAATTTGTGCCCCCTGTGTTCTGAGGGTGAAAGAAACAAACAACTGGTCAGATTTCCGAACAGGACTAGATCAATTAAGGCAGTAACGAAGAGTCCTGTGAACGTCCAGAGTATGCAATAATGTTTCCCCTCTGTTATAATGCTCTGGATAATAAACAGGTAGGTGAATGTCCTGGTTCAGGGTAAATTCGGACACCACGTTTGGCAAAAACTTAGGGTTAGTTCACAAGGGCACCCTGTCCTTGTGAAAAACTAAGTAGGGCTCTTTACACATTAGAGCCTGGAGCTCGGAAATCCTCCGAGTGGAAGTAACAGCAACCAGAAATAATGCTTTCCACAACAGAAAGCGTAGCTCACAATCTGCGGCCAGTTCAAAGAGGGGCAGAGTAAGTTTCTCTAACAGAAATAAGAGGTCCCAAGAAGGGACTGGGTCCCGAATGGGAGGTTCCATGTGAAGTATGCCCCACAAGAAGGTGCGGGACAAGTCCAGCTGTGCAAGACTCTTACCCTCCACAGGCATGTGGCATGCCGAAATGGCGGAGAGGTGCACCTTAACAGAGGAGTAACTCACACTGGAATAAGATAGTGAGAGGAGATGCTCTAGAACCGAGTTCCCTGGACAAGTAAAAGGGTCAATGTGGTGGGCGGAGGCCCAAAGGCAGAACCGATTCCACTTCATGGCATAGGTGGACCTAGTGGAAGGCTTTCTCGCAGCCACTAGGACATCTGCTACCCTGGGAGAAACCACAAATCTGGAAACTGTTAAATCTGCAGGCGCCATGCATGCAAGTGCAGAGACTTGAGGTCCAGATGGACTAGGATGCCCCTGTCCTGAGAGAGCAAGTGAGTGCTCAGGGGTAAGGGGATTGGAGATTCCACTGCTAACTACTGGAACAGAGGGAAACCAGATCTGACAAAGCCAATAAGGAGCAATGAGGATCATTTCCACTCCTTCTGCCTGTAGTTTACGAAGTACCCTCTGAAGAAGAGGAAAGGGAGGGAAAGCATACAGAAACCTCCCTCTCCAGAGGGACGAGTCTCACCAGAAAACACCAGGTCCTGGATCCAGCGAGCAGATACTGAAGTCTGGCATTGAGTGGGGACACAAAAAGATCCAATTCTGGCTGACCCCACCTGTCAAAGTGTCAGTCTACGACTGGCTGGAGTAGTTCCCACTCATGAGCTTGTGACTGAAACTTACTTCGGCTGTCTGCTAAAATGTTTTAGGCACCGGGAACATGCAGAGCGGTGAGTTTCAGATGGTGCTGCAGTGCCCAATAGCAAACCTTCATGGCCTCTCTGCAGAGAGGATATGAGTGGGTGGCTCCCTGCTTGTTGATGTAAAAGAGCACTGACATATTTTCTATCTGGATTAGCAGGGGACCTGGGAACAGGTCCATCTGAAATGCTTGTTGAGCACAGAGTACCATTCTCATCTCCAGAATGTTGATGTGCATTGTCCACTCCAAAGTGGATCAGGATTCTTGAGTATGTTGGTCCACTAAGTGGGCACCCCAGCCCTGACCCGATATGTCTGTAGTGAGAACTTGCTTCAGGGGCTCTTTTCTGAAGGGGACTCCCTTTGCCAAACAGGATGGAGTCATCAACTAGGTCAGGGTCCAATATACTGAGTCCATGACCGGAAGATCTAGGTCATCAGAACGTTTTGTCCCACTGCACCTCAAGTGTCCACTGATGAACCCTCATGTGCAACTGATCCAGGGGAATAGTTGGGATAGCAACTGCCATGAGACCCAACAGTCTCAGAAAAGCTCTGGTGGAGGACTGGCATGATGAAGTCAGCGACCGAGCCGGAGACTGAAGGCACTCTGCCTGTCTGGGGGCAGAAAGGCCTTGCCCTGAACTGTATCCAGAATCACCCCAATATATTTGAGTCTCTGACTGGGTCATGGGGATGACTTTGGCAGGTTTATAGTAACTTCCAGCTCTCTGAAAAGGGTAAAGGCATCTCCAAGAGAGTGGAGCAGTTGGGCCCTTGTGGGTGCCATCAGAAGCCAGTTGTCTAGGCTAGGGAAGTTGTAGTGGCCATGTCTCCTCAGGGCTACAGCAGCCACTGTTAGGCACTTGGTAAAGACCCTGGGAGCCAAAGACAGGCCAAACGTCAGTGCCTGGAACTCGTAATGCCGCCTTTGGAAGAGGAAGAGCAGGTATCTTCTGTGGGTCTGGAACACCAGGATGTGAAGATATGCTTCCTGCATGCCCAGAGAGCAGAGCCAATCCCCTTGGTGAAGGAGAGGTATTAGGCCTGGAAGGGTGACAATTCTGAACAACTTGTACTTGATGTAATTGTTCAGATGGCTTAGGTCCAGAATGGGCCGTAGATCCCGTCTTTCTGGGTACAAGGAAAAAGTGGGAGTAGAATTCCTAACCCCTTTGACTTGGGGGAACGGGCTCTAAGGCCCTCTTCTGAAGGAGTGCCCGAATTTCCCCTTCTATCAGGGCTATGTGAGACTGAGGGTAGTGGGAAGACACTGGAGGATTGCCTGTCTGGGGGTCTCTCCAGAAACTCCAGAGTATGACCTTTCTCTATAATCTGAAGCACCCATTGATCGGTTGTGATTGCTCTAGCCCTCGAGGTAGAGGGAGAAGTGACCCCCACCATCTCTGCCAGAGACTCTGCTGCGGGAGGGAGGTCTGGCAGCGAGTTAGACTGTGGTCCCAGGGGTTGGCAGAGCAGCCTGGGAGGGTCTTGCGGTCCTGGAAGCAGAAGAATCTGGGGTCTGGGAGGTGGCTTTATGTTTGAAGCCTCCTTTCTGCTGTTGCTGGGCGTGGTGCTGTTGTTGACTTCACTGTTTACAAAAGGGCTGCTTCCGAAAAGGTTTCTGGTTGGCCTTACACATTCTTTGGACAGACCAGATAGCCTTGCCAGAGTCTTGGAAATGAGTGATAAGCTTTTCAGCCTCATCTCCAAACAAAACAGACCCTTTGAAAGGGAGATCCATAATCCAGCTTGGAGGTCTTGCGTAAAGCCTGAGACCATAAGCCATGAATGGCGCCTAAGGCAGATACCGATGGCGGCTACATGGGCAGATGTGTCAGCAGTGTTATATGATGCATGTAGCACGCGCGTGCCAACATCTGAGTCTGATTTAAGTAGGTCTAAAAGCTCTGCTTTCTGCAGAGCATCTGGCAGAGTGTTAGCCAGTTCTAGACTTTTCTCCCACAGAGAATTCTGGTACTGCACCATGTGTGTGGGAAAGTTAAGAGATCTGATGGAGCATGTGGAGGAAGCATACACCTTTTTGCCCAACTGGTCCAGACACTTAGATTCTGGATCAGGGGGCTAGTTACTCAGGTGCTTAGGCTTCCTGGACCTGTTGTGGGTCGCTATAATGACAGAATCTGCCGTATGGTGTTTCGCCAAAAAAGGCTCATCCCCGGGTGCCCCATAGAGCCTGTCTGACTTCTTAGACATAGCAGAAGTAGCAGAAGTATGTTTCTTGATCATTCTGGTAAGGTCCTGGAAAGTGTCCACCAAGGAAGGCACCACCAAGGGTTTGGGTTCCTTTTGTCTGAGGTATGTGGCCAACCTGCGCCTCTCTGGGCCTAAAACCTCCACCGCGCAGCCACTGTTGGCTGGATGCGCCTCATAACATCCATAAAGGTTGGATCGCCAGGAGGCGATCTAGGAGTGTCTTTATTGTCTGGAGGAGGACGACAACCCCTAGGTTCTGAGCTTCCAGAGGAAGCGGACAAGTTCTGGCTCGAGTCTTCCAAACTGGAGGAAAAGGAAGAGGAGGTCTCAAACCAGCATCTGTCCATCGAACGGTGCCAACTACAGCCTGAAGACCTGGAGGAGGAACGCTTTCCCCTCTTGCCCGTTTGTTTGGGCCTTCCCCTATGCCTTTCATCAGAATTAGGGAAGGGGCTTCTAGGCATTGGAGACGTCTCCCTGGGCTCCGGAGGAGGAACCACCTTAGCTGGTTCAGCAGGCTTAGGTGGTACCAGGTCCCCTTTAATCTCATTCCACCATAATCTAAAGAGATCTTTTACCTCACTGAGGAGAATCTGAGGGCCCGAGGGACCCACCGGCACCTGTGGCTGGGGAGCAGCTGGCGTTGGGCAACCTAGCGGCTCTTTCGGCGTAGCAGCCGCAGACATCAGGTCCTCCATCACTGGCGCAGGGGAGGTATTCATCTCCATCGGCGAAGCAGGAGGATCTGTCGACAGTGGTGTCGGACTGGACATCAGGGTACTCAGCGTTGAGTGGATGGGCGTCTGACGATGGTCAGATGTGGCCGTTGACGGCTTGGCCAGAGTCCGTGGTGAGGACACCGATGATAGGGGCAGAGGTGTCACCACAGCCTTGTTGATGGTTACATGCTCCTGACGATGGGGGACCTGGTCCACAGACTTGGAGGCCGAATACAATGCTGCGCTAGGTGGACAATGGGTGTAGACCCACTGCCCGGCTTAAGACCGGCCGCACCACCTAAAGAGGCTGAGGACTTGGGAATGACCTTGACCTTCAGGGGCTGCAGGGTCTCGACCAGAGTTCCAGACCCTGATGAACCTCCACCTGTCACCAACACCAGGGCAGGAGGTTTGTCCACCGGCTGCCCAGAAGAAGTGAGGGCAGACCGGGGAGAGTGGTCTGACCTCCCATGGGAGGAGGAACCAGAGGGGGTCTTCTTTTATGCAGAGACTGAGAGCGGGAGCGGATCCGGGCTTTCTCTTTCTCCTTGTCCCAGGACTTGTGCTTCCCTGATTTCTTCTTCTCCCTGTGAGTCATGGATGACAAGGAGGAAGAAGGAGAAGGGCTCTTCCCCGAGGATTGTTTCTGCATGGCAGATAGCTGTTTCTCGCGAAGGTGTGCCTTGACAGCCTTCTGGCGTCAGATCCTCGTCCTCTGGCAACAGTATACCGCTGTGGTTAAGAGCACTGAGCTGCAAACCTGGAGACCAGGGTTTGAATCCCATCAGCTCCCACTTGCATATTGTGTGACCCTGAGCAAGTCACTCAACTTCCTTGTACTCCCAGGTCACACCTGGAAACAAGCGCTAGCTTAGTGTGCCTTTCCTGGTTAAACAATTTCCCCTTTCCCTTTCTTCTGTTGAAGGCTTTGTAGTGCTGGATGACCACAGTGTCGTGGTCTGGACCTAGACAGAGGAAGCAGACCGCATGGACATCTTTCAATGGGATCTGCTTGCTTGCCACAGGCGCACTTAGAAGTCTGCTGCTCAATGGAGGAAGCTGGGGAAGACGACATGCAGAAGAATGTCAAATTTAAACAAATTATTTACTGCGAAAAATAAAGAAAAGCGATGAAACGTGCAATGACGGTTGACTGTAGCAGGAAGGCATCTGTTGAGCCTAAGAGAATGGGTAAACGGCGGGAAAAGAACTGAGGTGGGGCTGGGGGCCGCCTCCTTTATACCACTGGCTGACATCAGGGTGGGCCGACATCGGGGGACGATCTTCTCTTAAGACTGCTAGCTAGAAGTTTTCCATGGGGTCCTAGTGCCTGGCGGCATAGTCCTTATGGTATCAGCCTGCTGCAAGAGCTCCAACTCGAAGAAAGATCCATCTATACTATCTATCAAGCCTACCAATACTTGAATAACAATAAAATAAAACAAAAAACTTAGGGCCCCTACAAGAAAGGGCAAGAAAAAAGGGGTCAGAACAAACTGGTTTGTATTATTATTTACCCATAACAGTGGTTCAAATGTCAAACAGAATGCCCATCAGGGCTGCAGAATGGGGGGAACCCTGTTTTCTGGTTCTGGAAAGGGAGGCAGGGTGGGAGCTTTAAGCATACTGAAGGTTATCTTGGAAGAAGCAGGATTACTATGGTGAGTAATTTTTTCTTCTGACCCCAGGAATGCTTCAACATGCTTAACTAATGCAGACTACCAAGCAGTACCTTTGGAGGTAAGGTACAGAACCTCTTTAGGAAACAGATGCTGGCGGACTGCTGTGCCAAACATGGCATCACTCCTGGACAGAAGGTCCAGGCTATAATGCTTAGTAAATGTATGAACAGTCTTCCAAGTAGCTGCCCTAATAAATATCCAATAGGGGAATATCCCTGGCTGCAGCAACTGATGCAGCCATGCCCCTAGTAGAGTGTGCCCTGAGGCCCACAAGAGGTTGTTTCCCAACCTTACCATAACAGAACTGTATACAGGCTACTATCCAGCATGCAATGGTTCTTTCTAAAACTGGCCTACCCTTGCCCACCTTACCATAGGTGAGGAGCAACTGGGTATGCTCCAGCCTATAGCACTTAGTCCGTCCAGGTAATGGCTAAGTGCACTTTTTACGTCCAGGCTGTGCAACTTTTGCTCACCTGAGCTTGATCGGTCAGTAAAGAAGACTGGCAGTGTAATGGACTTGTTCAGGTGAAAATCTGACACCACTTAGGGAAGAAACACCCTATTGGTTCTGAGCATCACCTTGTCCCTGTGAAAAGAGATGTAGTTTGGATCTGTACATAGGGCCTGTAACTCACTGACTCATCTTGCTGACGTAATGGCGACTAAAAAGACCGCCTTCAAGGTCACATACTTTAGGTCTGCAGTTGCCATAGGCTCAAATGGAGGAGGATCCATGAGCCTGACAATACAAATGTATAAGTTCCATGTAGGAACTGGTTCCCTCAATTTGGGGGTGAATGAAGGAGTCCTATAAAGAACTTCCTGAATACCGGGTTGGATGCCATGGATTTAGCCCTTCCAGCAGAGATATATGCTGAAACAGCAGCCAGATGCACTTTTAAGGTAGTAGACCTCAAGCCTAGGGAGTGTAAGTGGGTGAGATAATCCAGTAGGATAGGTAAACCAGCTGCAATAGGATAAATACCAGTGTTCCCACACCAAATCGAAAACCTTTTCCACTTGGATGCATAGGTTTTCTTAGTCGAGGGCTTTCAGGAGCCACCAAGGACAGCCGAAACCTCCTCAGAGAGGTGCTGGCTGGCAAACTCAAGTCCTCCTGAGCCAAACTTTCAGGTGAAGGGTTCTGAGGCTGGGATACAGTATCCTGCCTTGTGAGAGTGTGAGCAGATTGTGCCTGAGGGAGGCAAATCGGTTTTGCCACCGACAGTGACAACAGGAGGGAATACCATGGCTGTCTTGCTCAGTCTAGTGCCAGCTGTATCATGGTTGCTGGTTGGGACCTGAGCTTCACCAGAACTCTGAGCAGAAGCAGAAAAGGAGGAAAGGCATAAAGGCATTTGCCTGTCCAATCCAATGCCAGGGCATCCAGTGGCACTGTTCCCTGGGCTAGAGGCCTGTAACAGAACAGTGGGAGCTAGTGGCTATCTGTGGAGGCAAACAGATCTATGTCTGGAGTGCCCCACCTTCTGAACACTGATTGAAGTACCTGTGCATTGATGACCCAGTCATGGTGAGTCTGACTGATTCTGCTGAGTGAGTCTGCCAGAACACTGTCTTTCTCTGGAAGGTGGATGGCGGAGAGAGAGAGAGAGAGACACATGTGAAGAAAGTAGGCCAGGTTCCAAACCCTCATGGTCTCTGTGCACAGTGGGGTTGACCTGGTACCTGTTTGTTTATGAGGTACATGTTAGTAGTGTTGTCTATTCTGACCTGTACCACCTTGTTTCTGAGTTGAGAAGCAAACAACTGTAGTGCCAGGTACACTGCTCTGAGCTCCAGCAGGCTGGTATGTAGGAGTGATTCCTGAGGGGACCACATCCCGCTTGCTGTAGGGTGTAACACATGTGCCCTCCCCCCCCAAAGGGAGGCATCTATAGTCAGAACCACCAATGGGTGTTCTGCTTGGAAGGGTACACCTTCTCTGAGGTTGACCCTGTCCTGCCACCTTGCAGGACCTGTTTTAAAGTCTTTCTGACAGGCATCAGCTTGGACAGGGAGTCTCGCCTTTGGGACCAGTGAGACCTCAGCTGGAACTGAATGTCCCTCATCTGGAATCTGGATCCTGGGACCACTGCTGTGGCTGCTGCCATATGGCCCAGTATTTGCAGGAAATGCCTTACTGGCCTGGGTCTGTTTAACTGAAAGGACCCTGCCAGCTCCATAATAGTGTCTACCCAGTCCCGAGGAAGGAAGGCCCTGCCTTGCAGGGTGTTCAGTTCTGCGCCAATGAAGTACAGGACCTGGACTCATTCTGGCTAAGACTTCTGGGTGCTTATTAGGAATCCCAGTGACTCCAGGGTGCTCTGTACTAGAGACAGGAGCTCCCTGGCCTGTTGAGGAGATTGTCCTACGACCAGCCAAGGATCCAGGTAAGGAAAACCATGACCCCCAGTCTCCTCAGGTGTGCCACTACTACAGCTAGGCACTCTGTGAAGGCCCTTGGGGCTGAAGTCAGGCCAAAGGGCATGGCTGCGAACTGATAATGTCCTGAGGGCAATCTGGACCTCGGGTACTTTCTGTGACCCGGACAGATTGGTATATGAAGTAAGCATCCTTGAGGTCTAAAGAGGCTAGTCAGTCTCCTTACTGAAGGGTAGAAATTATCATGGCCAAAGTGATCATCCTGAATTTTGGTTTTGTTACGTACTTGTTCAAAAGCCTGTGATCTAAAATGTGTCACCAATCCCCAGTTTTCTTTTGTGTCAGGAAGTATCCTGAATAGAAGTCTTTGCCCCTCTGGGATAGAGGAACAGGCTCCACTGCTTTTATCAGCAGAAGACTCCTTACCTCTGCTTCCAGCAAGCTCTTTTCTACCAGTGTTGCTGGCGCAAACAATCCATTTCTCAATCTGAAGAGGTTTTTGAAAGTTAATGACAGACCATGGCTCACTACCTCCAAGACACTCCTGCCACATCCTGTGCCAGAAGTCAAGAAATCCTAAACGCGTTCCAGGACAGCTTCCTGACACAGCATGTGATGGGTCCCACCAGAGGGGAAGCAATCTTGGACCTAGTGCTCACTAATGGGGGACAATTACAGGAGACTGACATTAGGCAGCCCCTGGGTGGAAGTGATCACAGTACAGTGTGGTTCAGGTTAGACATGGGTAAGGAAGACATCCCAACAAAAAACAGGGTATTGGATTTCAAAAAAGCGAACTTTAAAAAAATGAGAAAAATGATCAGGGAGGATCTGGGCACACAGCTGAAGGAATGGAGGTGGAAAAACTATGGGAAACCAGTAGAGGGCCATTCAAAAAGTGCCATGCAGCTGCACAAAAATTAGGAGCAAGAAAAGAACGGCTAAGCCACCAAGTTGGTTCAACAAGGAGGTCACTAGAATAGTAAAGGAAAACAGAGCTACCTATAGGAAGAGCAAAAGAACAGAGAGGGTGCAAGATAAGGAGGCATTCCAGAGGCTGGCCAAGCTAGCCAGAAGGGAGGTACAGCACGCCAAAGCACAGAAGAGGCTCCAAATAGCTGAGAGGATAAAGAACAGAGAAAAGGCATTCTTCAGCTACTTAAAAGAAGAGAGGAACAAGAAGGATGGTATCGTCAGACTTAAGAATGGAGAAGGATGGGTCATAGATGATGGGTCAAAAGCAGAAGTATTGAGTGTGTACTTCTGATCCGTTTTTACAAAAGAGAAAGAGGGACCAATACCATAGGCAGGAATAAACAAGGAGGGAGCTGGGGTGACCCCCAAGGGGTCACTGGACTCAACGGGGTGAGAGGGGTGCTCATGGCACTGAGAGTAGACAAATCCCCAGGGCCAAATGAGGTACACCCCAGAGTACTCAAAGAACTGGCAAAGGAACTCGCAGGCCCGCTGACTATTCTTTCCAATAGATCCCTAGATAGGAGGGTAATGCCAAAGGAATGGAGGACAGCGCACGTGGTGCCGCTCTACAAGAGTGGACCCAAGGAGGACCTGGGCAACTATAGGCCAGTAAGCCTGACCTCAACAGTATATAAAATGTATGGAGACCATACTGAAAGAGGGGCTGGTGAGGTATGTGGAGGAAAAGGGCCTGCAGGACATTAAGCAGCACGGGTTTGTGGTGGGCAGATCATGTCAAACAAACTTGATTGAGTTCTTTGATTGGGTCACTAAGGGAGTGGACGTCATTTACCTGAACCTTAGTAAGGCCTTCAACTCAGTGCCACACAGGAGGCTGATGGCAAAACTGAGGAGGGTAGGGGAGAAATTAGTAAGATGGTTTGAAAACTGGTTGAGGGGCAGGACACAGAGGGTGGTGTTGGGGGGGAATCCTCCAGTACGAAGGAGGTCACCAGTGGGGTTCCACAGGGGTTGGTGTTGGACCCACTATCAACATCTTTATAAAAGTGACATTGGGGATGGCATTCAGGGCAAGATATGCTTATTTGCTGAAACACCAAGCTCTGTGGGAGGGTGGCACCCAGGAAGGGATACGAGGGTTGAGGGAGGACCTAGCCAGGCTGGAAAGATGGTCAAGGATATGGCAGCTTGGGTTCAATGCCAAAAAGTTCAAGGTGATGCACATCAGGCAAGAAACCCAAGAGCAGAGTACTACATACGAAAAATTCAAATAGCTGCTTCTGAAGAGGAAAAAGACCTAGGGGTGGTAATTACTAGTGATCTGAAACAGTCCACTCAATGCAAGAAGGCAGTGGCGAAAGCAAACAGGATGCTGGGATGTACTGTAAGAGGATTTAGTAGTAGACACAGCGAGGTTATTTCGCCATTGTATGGGTCGCTGGTAAGACCACATTTGGAATATGGAGTGAGGTATTGGCACCCATACCTGAAAAAGGACATTAAATTGCTGAAGGTGGGGGGGCACCAGAGAGCCAGCATCGAGGCAGGAAGCACCTTCAATTGCTCTCCTCATCTGTCTCCACAATAAGCAAAAATAATCGAAATTAAAGGCATTTTCAACAGATTTAGAAGGACTCTTTCAGTTCCTAAGCCCTCTAGCTATCAATCGATACCAAATTCAACTATGGGGCACAATAAAAATGTATCCTCCCAAGCCTCCAGATCACAACGGCCTGCTGCGACACATACTACTGAGAACAGAGAAACAGATCAGTTGGATCCCGCTACTTCGTCAGGCACTAAAGAACCTCCATGGCAGACAATTTTGACCTCAGTCCATTCAATGGATGCAAAAATAGACAAGACACTTACGCGACTTGAAACACACGATGCCGCCATCACTGCACTATCATCCACGGCTGAGGCCGACAAACACTCCCTGTCAGTGCAAGCCACCATGGCCCACCTAATAAAAGAAAACCAACAACTGAGAGGCAGGTTGGAGGCAATAGAGAACACCCTTCGCGCAGGAAATGTGCGCACAGTGGGCCTCGCTGAGGGTATCGAAGGGATGAACCTTCTTGTATACATTAAACAGTGGCTTGCTGAATCTCTAAGTATTCCGGAGGACTTCGATTGGTCTGAGCTAAGGCAGGCCTTTTGAATTGGTCTGAGCTAAGGCAGGCCTTTCGAATAACGCCTAGAATAAGGCCTACAGATCCAGGCACTCCATGCATTGTGGTCTTAAAAACATCGGGCCCAGAAATTCGGGATATATTGATCAGTGCTGCAAGGGCAGCTTATCCTCTGTCGGCACAAGGTGTGGATGTGACGCTGTTCCCAGACTTATCGTTCCAGACTCGGGCTCGACGCAAGCAATTTGATGCAGTGCGCCAAAAACTTTGCCATTTGGGGATTATGCATTCTTTTCTTCTACCTGCTCAGTTGAGGGTGACTTACGGGGGAAAAACTTGGCAGTTCAGTGATCCCGGAGATGCTGGACGGTGGACAGAGAAAACCGAACAGGAATTTAAAGCACATCCACCACGGCACTTAGACTCGGAGAACTCGGACTCTGAAGGGGACTAAAAGAGGGACTCAAAAGTTGTCCATAGAAAGTATTGTTTCTGATTAAAAAATACACCTGATTATATGCTTCTACAATTGATAAGGGAGGCAGGTGCTTCTTGGGGAGTACTATCTGGAAGATAAGTATATCACTAAAATTTTTCTACTATATTTGTATCCAGTTTCCCCATTTATTCTCCGGAGGCTACTGCTTTTGTTTACTTTGTCAATGACTTTATTCAGGTGGCTAACAGAATGGTTCCATGTTAGAACTGATTTAAGTGACTTGTTAAAAAGTTAAGTTAATTGCTAAATTGCAAGCATATTACTTTTGGTAATGTGGAGGGGGGAGGGGAGAGGAGGGTCTAAGGTTTCTATTATACCCATTTAATATTAGGTATCATAGTACTACTGGTTAGTGTGTATTTCTCCCTAGTTTGTTCTCCCTATGGTTTGTGACCTATGCCATGATGCGGCTGGCATTACCTTTGGATTTCTTGTAATATATTGATAATCTTTGTGCTACTACCCCAACTCCTACTGTGCAAGACTGTTAAGAGTTTACAATGTTAATCCAACTGTATCTTCAATTGTTTGCCTATTCTCTTGCAAGAGAGTACTAACTGTAATGTTTTATCTCTAAATCAATAAACAGAAAGTATAAAAAAAAAAAAAAATTGCTGAAGGAGGTTCAGAGGAGAGCAACAAAAATAATCAGGGGACAGCAAGACAGGTTATACGAAGAGAGGCTAAGCCCCCTAAGCATGTACTCCCTGGAAGAGAGGGAGGCGGGGGGTATGATACAAACCTTTAAGTACTTGAAGGAAGTAAACAAAGTAAGTGTGGGGGCCCTTCAATAGGAGAGACAACACTGCCACAGGGGCATAACCTAAAACTAGTGGGGAAGAGATGTGAGAAAGCATTTCTTTGTAGAAAGGGTAGTGTCGGCATGGAATGAGCTACCAGAAGAGGTCGTGGCAGCTAAGACAGTGGAATCTTTAAAAAGATCCTGGGATAAGCAGAGAGAGAGGCCATGGGACCAGGGAAATGGATGGGGAAGAGGGATGGGGGGGTCAGGGGCACTAGTGTAAGGGTAAAACAAAGACCCTGAAACAATTTGAACAGACAAGATAGACCATATTGTCTCTTTCTGCTGGCTACTTTCATATGGCCATATGTTTATAAGACTCTTCTTGGAGGAAGTGGGCCAGCCTGCTGCCTACTGGCAGGGGGGAGGCGACCTGTGGAAGCACATCAGGAAGCCTGTTTTGGCTGGGCCATGGCCTGGGCTGCTGGTCCAGCCCTCCTCACAGCTCTTCTGCCCCTACCTCTAAAAGTACCCTCTAGGCTGCCGGTAGTCTGGAAGTGCCGGACTCTGACAGAAGGGTCTGGAGTATGACCCCGACCCCTACCTTGGACTCTGTAGGATGTGGAAGGCCTGTCTCTTGCAGTGCTACATCTGTAAGTGGCCTTATATTCTTCCATTTTTTTCATGCAAGCCTCAGTCTTATCCCCCAAAAAGTGATTTTGTTCACAGGGGAAATCCATGGCTTTTGTCTGGGTATCCTGAGTTAGGTGTGCGGTTCTTAGCCATGCAAACCTCCTCATAGACACAGCAAGTGCCATGAGTCTTGCTGCTGTGTCACTGGCATGGACAGCCATGTGAAACTGATATTTATTAGCATCTATGGCTGTCTCAGTCAGATCTATCCCTACTTCTCCAGGCACCTTGTCCACTAGTGCCAGTACCGTGGACCAGAGTGCCTTTAGATACTGTGCTGCCTAAGACATGTAATTAGCCCATCTGACCAGTAGGGATGCTGCTAGGCACCCCTTCTTCCCCATAGCATCAATCTTCATTGACTCCTTGTCAGGAGGATGGGAAACCAGGGGTACTCTGGCCTTGTCACAAGCAGTCGCTTGGACCACCCCCTCATGATCCAGATGTGTGAACAGAAATTTGGCATTGGCACTATCTAGCTGATATTTCTTGTCCACCTTCTTATCTACTGCTGGCACCAAAGTAGGTGTTTGCAGGATTCTCAGGACTGCTCTCTTTAGGGACTTATGAATGGAGAGCACAAGCCTCTTTGTGGGGGTGAGACCCATCATGTTGAGAAAGTCAGCTTTCTCTTCCTCCTCCACTGTCTCTTGCAAGGACAGATTGAGGGTGTCCACCATTTACCTTACAAAGGCATTGTGTGATGAAAAATCCTCCAGTCCCCGGGGAAGGGAACTGAACTCTTGCTCCGGGGAAACCTCTGGTTCTATGGGTTCCCCCACGTCCTCCTCATCATATACTGTAAATATTCCGGTTCCAGGGCCAATGAAGCAGCAGTAGGAACCACTAAGGGAACCGACTGGGAAACCAGAGGAACCAGTAGAGGAGCTGTGTTGCCGACTGCCTGAAGAGCCTGGAAAGTTTGCAGGGCCTTAGCAATGTCCTCAGCCAAGGGCTTGGTCGGTCTTTCCACAGAGAGCTCCTTTGCCTTTTTGGCAGGAGGTGCAGTGGTATACTTTCAAGTTTACGCTTGGCTGGAATTGGTTCTGCAACCAGTTCCACAGGCCTTTTTGATTTTGTTGGATCAACCTTTTCTGAGGGTTTTTCCCCAGTTCCTCATGTTTATCTTTTTTGGAAGGAACCTCTTTTTTTGCAGAGGACGATCCTCCGTAGTTTGAGAGGGAGTTGCAGAACTAGCCATTTCCTCTAATTTCTTAGCCCTCTTTTTAAGCGTTTTAGGACGGAACGTTTACAGATTTCACAGTTGGCAAAAACATGGCTGGTACCCAAACAAGACACACAGAGATCGTGGGCACTATCCTCTTTTTTTTTTTTTGAGGAGTCTCTGACATTAGTGTCAGACACTATAAACCCAATACTTAAACAAATAATCAAGTGCCTGTTTCCCATGCTAAAGGAACCAAAGAAAGTACAGTTAGCTGGACTTCAGCAAAGCCTTTGACACTGTGCCACATAGAAGGCTATTACAAAAACTAGGGAATATGGGTGTTGGCAGGACAGTAGTGCAGTGGGTAGATAACTGGCTGGGTGGCAGGACACAGAAGGTGGTGGTAAATAGCTGTCACTCCACAAAGGGAAGAGTGACCAGTGGGGTACCACAGGGATCAGTGCTGGGACCAGTCCTATTCAACATCTTCATCAGTGACATTGCGAAAGACCTAGAAGGCAGAATATCCCTGTTCACTGACACAAAGCTCTGTAACAGAGTGGACACACCAGAGGGTGTAGACAGATTGAGAAGTGACCTGCAGAAACTTGAAGAATGGTCAGGGGTTTGGCAGTTGATATTCAATGCAAAGAAGTGCAAGATAATGCATATGGGGCACAAAAACCCTGGCACAATATATCAGTTGGGGGGTGAGGATACAGCATGCACCAAGCAGGAAAGCGATCTTGGGGTTATCATCTCTGATGACATCAAGGTAGGGAAACTGTGACAAGGTAGCAGGTAAAGCAAATAGGATGCTGGGATGCATAGGCCGGGCATCACCAGCAGGAAAAGGGAGGTCATACTTCCACTATAATATACTAAGACACTAGTGAGGCCCCACCTGGAGTACAGTGTACAGTTCTGAAGACCTTACCTACATAAGGACATAGACAGGGTAGAGACAGTTCAGAGGAGGGCAACAAAGATGGTACATGGATTGCATCACAAGTCCTATGAGGACAAGTTGAAGGACTTGAATATGTACTCCCTGGAGGAGAGGAGGGAGAGGGGGGATATGATAGAGACATACAAGTATCTTTCAGGGAGGAACAGGGTGCAGGAATACACTATTTTTAAGCAAAAAAGATGTTCCAGGACTAGAGGGCATGGGATGAAGTTGGAGGGAGGACGATTCAGAGGAAACATCAGGAAGAATTTCTTCACAGAGCGGGTGGTGGACAAGTGGAACACCCTGTCAGAGGAAGTGGTGGGGGCAGAAACAATCATGGAATTTAAGAATGCATGGGATAGACAAAAAGGAATTCTAGTGGTCAGGAGTGACAGGCAATAGACTTCTAGGAAAACATAAAGTTAACTTACAAGCTCAAAGGGCAGTCTGGGTGGGCCGTAGGCCCTTATTTGCCGACACTGTCTATGTATCTATTTAAGAACTTACTTTAATAGTAGATCTTCAAGAAGAGCTCTTGCAGCAGGCAATAACCATAAGGACTGAGCCGCCAAGCACTAGGACCCCATGGAAAATTTCTAGCTAGCAGTATTCAGCTGGGGACCGCCCCTGACATCGGCATGCCAATGTCTGACCTGTGGTATAAAAGGACCAGTCCCCCAGCATGTACAGAAACTGGAGAACCGAGGAGGGTCCTCTTATATGAGGAAAGCAGAAAAGCTGCAAAGGAAAAACAGCAATTAGTGGGAAGGAGGGAAGGAATGCAGTGCCCGCTGCAAGAGCTCCTCTCGAAGTTCTACTGTTAAGCTAAGTTTTTATGTAACTATACTATCTTACTTCGAGGGGGCTCTTGCAGCAGGCAAGAACCATAAGGACTGAATCTCAAGCAGTAGACGAATAGACTCAGTCAACTGGGAGGAGGACAAGAGCAGTCATAGAAACTTTACAACAGGAGGCCCTGGAGGACTGCAAGACCGAAGCTGGCTCTGCAACTGGAGACAATATCCAAACTGTAATATTTAACGAAAGTATGGACAGAACTCCAAGTGGCGGCTGTGCAAATGTCTGCAGCAGACACTTTTCTGAAGGAGGCAGTAGAGGCAGCCATATCCCTGGTAGAATGACCTCTGACCTGGCCTGGCATAGGCTTGTTGTACTTGCCATAGCAATAAACAATGCAATTAGCTAAGCACTCAGAAACACTGTTTGGAAACAGAAGCCCCTTCTTTCCTGGGGGCAAATTAAACCAACTGGTCGGATTTTCTGAAAGGGCGGGTGTGGTCCAGATAAAAACGAAGTACCCGATGAACATCAGGACTATGAAGCAAAAGCCTCCCCCGATTAGTATACTCAGGAAAATAAACAGGCAGATGGATGGACTGGTTCAAAGTAAACTCAAGACACCACCTTAGGCAAAAACTTAGGATTTGTCCGAAAAGATGCTCAGTCTGTGGAAAACCAAGTAAAACTCTTTACACATCAGAGTCTAAGCCTGGAAATCCTCTGAGCTGAAGTAATGGCAACTAAAAGAAAAAGTTACTTACCATAGTAACCTTATTTCTCCCAGGGGATACTCCAATATTCATAACTCTTCTGCAGTATACCTTTAAAGTCAGATCTGCCCAGAGATAGAATGCTATGCTAATAATGGAATCATTGGCATGAGCCACTTTTCAAATGCTGCCACATATCAACTGCCTACATTCTATTCCTCAGATTTCGTGGACGCCTGCAAGACAGGGCCCAAAATTTAAAACATATAAAATTCTAACTTCCAATTCCCCACCCAAACCTCCAACTGGAGGAAATATAAAAACTATCATAAACAACCCCACAAGCTCCTATGTCAGAATCACCTGAAAAGGAGAAAAGGTACGAACAAGTTCTAATAAAAATAGAATTAGCATGCAAACACTAAGGTACAGCATGGAATACAGAGGCCACTGGTTCTTAAATGGGGAGGCAGGGTGGGACAGTTATGAAATTGGAGTATCCCCTGGGAGCAATAAGGTTACTATGGTAAGAAACTTTTATTTTCTCACCCCAGGAATGCTTCAATATTCCTAACTCTTCTGCAGACTAAAAAGTAGTACCTTAGGAGGCAGGAAGAACCTATTTTGGAAACAGGTTCTGCAGGACAGCTGTACCAAACCTGGCATCAGCCCTAGCCTGCATATCCAAGCTATAATGCTTAACAAATGTGTGTACTCTTCGCCAGGTTGCTGCTTTACAGATATCCACCGAGGGTACATCACTTGCAGCTGCCAGTGTTGCAGCTGTACCCCTTGTGGAGTGGGCTCTTAGCCCTGCTGGAGCTTCCTTGCCCACCTCTGAATAGCAAAATTGGATACACTGAACAATCCAACGAGAAATTGACCTTTTAGATGCTGGATTACCCTTTCCCACATCCCCATAAGTGAGGAAAAGATGTGTTCTGTCCTGCCCATGGGGCTTAGTGGCTGTCATGTAGTAGCTCAAAGCTCTTCTGACATCCAGGCTATGCAGCCTACGTTCACCAGAAGAAGAATGGTCAGTGAAGAACACTGGCAAAGTGTCAGATTGGTTCAAATGGAAGTCTGAAACCACTTTGGGAAGGAATTTTCTATTTGTCTGAAGAACTACCTTGTCCCTGTGGAAGGCAACTTAGTCCTTTTCAATGCATAAAGCCTGGAGCTCACTAATTCTTCTAGTTGAAGTAATGGCCACCAGAAACACTGTTTTCCACGTGGCATGCTTTAAAGGTGCTGAAAACATAGGCTCAAAGGGAAGGGCCTTGAGTTGAGCAATACAAATATTAAGGTCCCAAGCTGGCACCGGTTCTCTCACTGGTGGATACATATGTGAAAGGCCCTTGAAGAACTTTTTAAAAATGGGGTTTGATGCCAAAGAAACAGACTTGCCTGCAGAAGCATAGGCCAAGACTGAAGCCAAATGAATCTTTAGTGTAGAAGGTTGCAAGCCTGAAGAATGTAAGTAGACCAGGTAGTCCAGTAGCCCCATCACTCCTGCCTGGGTTGGCACGATACTCCTACTAGAGCACCAAATAGAAAACCACTTTCACTTTGCAGCATGGGTTTTCTTGGTAGAGGATTTCCTGTATCCTCTTAAAACATCCATAACTGATTCAGAAAGATGTAAACCAGCATATATCAGTGTCAGTGGCTCAGTAGGTAGCACACTCGCCTCTGAGGCCGGGAGATCAGAGGGCTGTGGATTCAGTTCCCACATCTGCCACTTGGGTTAATATCCCAGTACTGACACTGTAGTGCAGCATGAGAGGGGTGCTGCACTTCTGAGGTGCCATCTTTCAGATGAGACGTTAAACCGAGGTCCCATCTGCCTGGATTGGTGGTAGTTCAGGTGGATGTTAAAGATCCCATGGCACTTATCGAAAAGAGTAGGGGACTTTCCCCAGTGTCCTGGCCAAATTTCCCTCATTCACTAAAAATACCACGAACAGCTTAATCTGGTTCAAGGTCAGTTGGCATTCATCTGTATCCCCCTCCCCCGGGTCGTGCCTGAAACTAGGCAGGATTTGTCTAGTGCACTTACCCGGTCAACAAAAACTAAAATAAAAAAAAAAAATATATATATATTCTAGGTCCTCAAGAACCAAGCTTTGAGCCTGAATGACCTGAGGTCAGGATACAGGAACCTCCCCCTAGTTGAAGATCAGAAGACTGCGCCTCCTGGGAAGGTGTATTGGTTTGTCCACTGTCATGGACAGTAACAGGGAATACCATGGCTGCCTGGCCCAGCCTGGGGCTATCAGAATCATTGTTGCTGGCTGAGACTGGAGTTTCAACAGCACTCTATATACTAGGGGAAATGGAGGGAATGCATACAGGAATTTCCCTGACCAATCCAGGATAAGGGCAACCAGAGGAACCGTGCCCACTACTGGAGGTCTGCAACAAAACTGAGGTAAGTGATGACTCTGATGAGAGGCAAAGAGATCTGTTTCTGGGGTGCCCCATCTCCTGAATAAGGTCTGCACCACTTGCCTGTTCAGGGACCATTCGTGATGGTCCTGGCTGATTCGACTCAGGGCATCTGCCAGAACATTGTCCTTGTCTGGCAGATGAATGGCCTGAAGTGAGGAGCCCAGTGAGTAAGCTAGGGTCCAAATTCTCATATCCTCTGTGCAAAGGAGGCTTGACCTTGTTCCCCCCTTGCTTATGTAGTACGTGGTGGTAGTGTTGTCTGTCCTGACTTGAACTACCTTTCCATGTATCAGTGACTTGAAAGCTTGCATTGCCAGAAACACTGCCCTGAGCTCTAACAAATTTATGTGTAAAAGAGTCTGCACTTGACCAAGTGCCCTGGGTAGTGTGCTCTGCTAGATAAGCCCCCCCAGCCCAGGAGGGATGCATCTGTTGTGAGAATCATTGAATGAAGTTCTTTTTGGAAAGGGACCCCTTCTCTGAGGTTGGCTTCCTCGTCCCACCACTGAAGAGCTTGGATAAATGTTTTTGTTACAGGAACAAGCTATGACAGGGAATCCTTTCGTTGGCACCAATGAGCTCTAAAGTGAAACTGGATGTCCCTCATCTGAAACCTGGAGCCCAACACTGTGCCTGTTGCAGCTGCCATGTGGCACAGGAGTTGAAGAAAATGCCTTGTAGGCCTTGGGACACTGAGCCAGAAAGAACCTGCCAACTGCAGGATGCTTTTTACCCTGTCTCTGGGTAGAAAGGCTCTGCCCACTTTGACATTCAATTCTGCTCCTATGAATTGCAGAATCTGAGAGGACATTAGAACTGATTTCTCTAGGTTTAAAAGAAACTCCAGAGCCTCCAGAAGTTGCTGAGTGAGTTGGAGATGTTCTGTTAACTGTTGTGGTGACTTTCCCACCACCAACCAGTCATCTAGATAAGGGAATACTGAAACACCTTGCCTTCACAAGTGTGCCACTACCACAGCCAGACACTTTGTGAACACCCTTGGTGCTGAAGTGAGACCGAAGGGAAGAGCTGAGAACTGATAGTGACCTGATAGGAGTCTGAACCTGAGATACTTTCTGTGAGACTCCCTTATGGGGATGTGGAAATAGGCATCTTTTTAGGTCCAATGATGCCAGCCAATCTCCTTTTTGTTGTGCTGACAGAATTAGAGACAAAGTTACCATTTTGAACTTTGGTTTTGCTAGAAACCTATTGAGGAACCTGAGATCCAAGATAGGCCGCAGCGCTCCATTTTTCTTTGGTGTGAGAAAATACCTTGAGTAAAGTCCTTTTCCCCCTTTGATGCAGAGGCACTGGTTCCACTGCTTTTAGTGAAAGAAGGTGTTTCACCTCTTTCCTGCCTTTTGCTTTCCAGGACAGAAGCTGGTTTGAAAACTCTGATTTTTTGAACAGGGGGAGAACTTGAAACTTAGAGACAGGCCCTAACCCACTATCTCCAGAACCCACTTGTCTGTGGTGATGGTTTTCCAATTCTGTAAAAAATGGGTCAGCCTGCCTTCTACTGGCAAAGGAGAGGCAGCCTGATCGATGAAGTCAGGAGTCCTGCTTGGATTGGGGCTGAGACTGGGCACCACGGCTGGCACCTTTTCTACCTCTACCCCTGAAATATCCTTGCTGTGGGCATTGGGGTGCCTGAGGAAGTACCATGGCCTGGTAAAAAGGCCTGGAATGAAATTGTCTGCCCCTGCCTCCCCTACTGAAGGGTCTAGAGGGGGTAGAAGGTCTTTCCTTTGCAGAATTGCTACAGAAGGTGACCTTATACTCATCCACCTTCTTCATGTAGGCATTTGTATGGCTGCCAAATAGGGAACTGCCCTCCATAGGAAAATCCAGTCTTATTCTGGGTATCCTGTGTGAGATTTGTGGCCCTCAACCAAGCAAACCTTCTCTGTGCGATGGTATTTGCCATCCACCTTGCAGCAGTCTCATTACGGTCTGCTGCCATCTGGAATTGGTATTTGGCAGCTTCCAGGCCAAACCTAGCAGTTTCAGCTAGGTCTGCCGAAAGAGGAGAAGATGCTTTCTCAGCCATCTCCAGGACAGACTGCCAGACAGCCTTCTGGTACTGGGCTGCACAGGCCTGATAATTAGCTTGCCTAATGGCCAGAGAGGCTGACAGGTAACCTTTCTTGGCCATACTTTCAATTTTACGGGGAGTCCTTCTCTGGAAGGTGGGAAGCCAGAGGGACTTCAGCTTTGTCACAAGCTGCAGCTTGCACCACCCCTTGGTGGTCAGGGTGTGAAATAAGAATTCAGCCCCTGGTCTGTCAAGCTGATACTTTTTATCCAACCTTTTGTTCAAAGGAGGGACAGACCCAGGTGCTTGGAGGAGTTTTAAAATATCTCTTTTAAAGAACTTGTTGATGGGGAGTGACAGTTTTTTTAGTAGGAGTCAGCCCCATCATTTCCAGATATTCAGCCTCCTCCTCATCTTCTACAGCTTTAGTGGTAGAGATGTCCAAGGCATCAGCAATTTTCCTGATGAAGGAAAACTGGGAAGAATAATCTTCTGTGGTCCTGGGAGGGGAGACCTCAGGCTCTGTAGGCTCACCTTATTCCTCCTCCTCCTCCTCCTCTTCCTCACCACGTTGCTCAGGAAAAGAGGGTGGGTTGGAAGGTGTAGAAGTCTGGACTGGAGACTGTGAAGGCAGCAGACCCTGCAAGCTTTGCATTATTTTTATTGCTTGTGCAATCTCAGAGGGAGAAGGCACAGTGGCAGGCATCACAGAAGTCCCCTCTTCCACAGGGGTTCAGTGTGCTTTGTCTTCTTTAGTTTTTTTTAACTGGAACCAGAGAGCTTGCCAGTTCAGAAGGTCTCTTTTTTTACCCATATCAGGGGTAGAAATAGAAGTTGTGGTGTCACCCACAGACTCTGAGGGTTTTGGCTGCTCAGAGCCAGCGGACCCTTGAATCTCTTATTCCATTTGTCCAGACGTTTTTCCAATGTTTCATCTGGAAAAGATTTACAAATGACACAATCAGTCTTTAGATGGTCAAAACACAGGCAGAAAACAGAGTGCTTATCTGCCTCGGCAAAGACCTCACCACACTCAGAACAATTTTTAAAACCGGGTTCTCTTTCTAGGTTTTTCTGACATAATGGAGAAAAACCACAACCACAAACACTACAGGTTTTAAAATTCAAAAAACAACAAATTTATTGGTTGCAGTCGGTTCAGGAACCAATCGGAGAAACCGAGCGGACCAGGAACTGATAGGAATAAAACCGGGACTAACAGTTCGGAACAGAACTCATCGGTTCTAAAAAATAAAGATTTAAACACACAAAACTTACAGAAACTATTAAATAAATGGGGGAAAAAAACCCGAAACTAACTAAAAGTACCTCTGTTCCTAAATGGTTATTCCAAACCGAGAAAACAATATAAAACTAACTAAATAAACTAACGGTTATTAAAATAACACTGATAAGAGGCAGCAAATGAAAATAAATGGAAAATACTTAAGTATTTGTTAATAAGAATGGCTTCTTAGACTAGATGATGAAGAGGAAATCTCCAAGCATCTGGTCTTGACAAGCGGAGAGAGAAATCTGAGGGTTAGAATGTAGGCAGTTGATAGGTGGCAGCATTTGAAAAGTTGCTCATGCCAATAATTCCATCATTAGCATAGCATTCCATCTCCAGGCAGATCTGACCTTAAAGGTATACTGCAGAAGAGTTAGGAATATTGGAGTATTCCTGGGTTTAAAAACAGCACTTTCCATGACAGAAAGCGTAGCTCGCAGCTTGCAGCAGGTTCAAAGGGAGGAAGAGTGAGCTTCTCCAAAATAAACAGATCCCATGGCAGGACTGGGTCCCTAACGGAGATTTCAAATGGAGAATGACCCACAAAAAGGTGTGGGACCGGTCCAGTTGGGCAATATTTTTGCCATCAATGGGTACATGGTACGCAGAGATGGCAGAAAGGTGCACCCTGACAGAGGAGTAACCCAGACCGGAGTCTGAGATGGAAAGGAGGTACTCCAGAATGAGATTCACCAGGCAAATAAAGGGATCCAAATACCGGGCAGCAGCCCAGATGGAGAACAGCTTCTACTTCATGACATAAGTGGTTCTGGTGGAAGGCTTCCTGGCAGCCTCCAGAACATCAGCCACCCTAGAGGAAACCCCAAAGCATGTGATGGCTAAGTCTGAAGGAGCCACACATGAATATGAAGAAACTTGAGGTCCAGGTGAAATCAGAGTGCCCTGGTTCTGTGAGAGCAGGTCGGAACAAAGGGGCACAGAAGTGGAGGTTCCACTGCCAGCTGCTGCAACAATGGGAATCATATCTGTCATGGCCAGTAGGAAACAATTAGAATCATGTCCTCCCTCTCTGACTGCAGCTTGAGAAGAACTCTCTGTAGGGGAGGAAAGGCATACAGAAACCTCCCTGTCCAAGAGAGGCACAATGTGTCTCACCAGAAAACACCAGGCTTTTGATCTAATGAGCAGAAATTGGGCAGTTTTGCATTGAGTGGGGACACAAAGAGGTCCACCTCAGAACAACCCCACCTGGCAAAGTGATCCTCGACCACCAAGGATAGATGCTCTCACTCATGTGTTTTCGACCTGGACCAGTACAGGCTGTCATTTTGGATGCCTACTGTTACAACCAGATCGTGTTCTATGGCCCAAAGCCAAACTCTCATGGCTTCCCTGCACAGGAGGTACGAGTGAGTTCCCCCGCTTGTTGAGATAATAAACTACCGACACGTTGTCCATCTGAACCAGGAGAGGGTCCAGGTGAAGATGAGTCTGGAAGGCCCGAAAGGCAAGAAGGATTGCCCACATCTCAAGCACACTGATGTGGAGATGTTGCTCTTGCTGAGACCAGGTCCCTTGGGTCTGACACTCTGCCAAGTGGGTACCCCAGCCCAGACATGACGCATCTGTGGTGAGAATGTGATAGGGAGATTCCACATGGAAGGGAACCCCTCTGAGGAGATTGGAGGGGTTCATCCACCAAGACAGCATTTGCTGCACAGGACTTGAAATTAGGATCCCTTGCTCCAAATCGTCTTTGAACTGGTCCCATTGAATCCGTAGGGTCCACTGAAGCACCCTCATGTGCAGGCAAGTGGAACAGTGACTTTTGCCGCAGCCATGTGCCCCAAGAGCCTGAGGAACAAATTGGCATAATGAAGACACCAACTGGGCTTGTGCTCTCAGGTAGTCTGCTCTGACTGGAGGCAGGAAGGCCTTGCCCTGAGCCAAATCCAAGAGTGCTCCAAGGAACTGCAGTCTTTGACTAGACCAGAGGAAGGACTTGGGCAGGTTCAGGGTGATGCCCAGCATCCAAACCACATCGAACGTTATTTCCACTGTCTGGAGCAGCTGGCCTCTGGAAGGGGCTGGAAGAGCCAATCATAGAGGTAAGGAAATACATAAAGACCCTGTCTCCTGAGAGCTGCAGTCATTACTGCCAGTCACTTGGTGAAGACTCAAGATGCTTAGGTGAGGCTGAAGGGTAGGGCCCTGAACTGATGGTGGTTCCCCTGGAAGCGAAAGCGTAGGAACCTCCTGTGGGGCTGGAAAACCTGAATGTGGAGGTATGCATTTTGCATGTCCAGGGAGCAGAGCCAATCTCCCTAATGAAGAAGGGGGAGAAGACCCTGAAGGGTAACCATCCTGAAGCATTTATATTCTATAAACAGGTTCAGGTGGCTGAGATCCAGAATTGGTCTCAGATCGCCGGTCTTCTTTGGGACCAGGAAGAAACAGGAATAAAAACCCTTTCCCCTTTGGCTTAAGGGGAGAGGTTCTATGGCCTTTTTGTTCAGAAGTGCCTGGATCTCCTCCTGGATAAGAGGAATATGATCTGAAGGGTAGTGGGAGTGCAACTGAGGGCAGTCTGGGGGTATCTCTTGAAATTTGAGAGTATGTCCCCTTTCCACTAGTTGAAACACCCACTGATTCGAGGTGATTCTGATCCATCTGTCCAGGTAAAGGGAGAAGAGACTCCCCACTGTCTCCCCCAAAGCTTCTGCTGGGGTCGGGGGGTCGGGAAAGGAGTCATGCTGAAGAACCTGGGATGGGCAGGGTGGCAGGGAAGGCCCTAGGGGCTCTACAGGCTGAGGCTCCTATCACCTAGGAGAGTACCTTCCACTTGAAAGCTCCTCTTGGCTGCTGTCCCAGGGACTGCTGTCACTGGTTCTTCTGAAAGGACTGACGCTGTTGGGGCTTTGGCTGAAAGCAGTACAAAAAATGTACTTACTTTAGGGCCTGGCCAAATTCCTGCAGGTGGGAGATAAGGTTCTGGACATCCTCGCCAAAGAGAACTGACCCCTTAAAGGGAGCGTCAAGGATTTTGGCCTGCATATCATGTGCAAAGTCCGAAACCCTGAGCCAAGAATGGTGGTGAATACAGATGCCAGTAGCCGCCGCCCATCTGGCCACGTCTGCAGTATCACAGGACACCATTAGGCCATGTCTTCCGACGTCTGGCCCTGACTTCAGAAGTTGGGTCAACTGACATTTAGTAGGGTCCTCTGGGAGGGTTTGCACCAATTCCAGAGCTTTGTCCCCCACAGGGCATTCTGGTATTGAACCATGTGGGCTAGGAAGTCCAATGAGCGCACATCCAAAGTGGCCGAGGCACAGACCTTCATACCCAAGAAGTCCACCTGTCTAGACTCCTTGTCTACAGGGTGCATGCTGAGGTGCCTGGGCCTTTTAGTACAGTTGTGGGCAGCATTCATGACCACTGAGTCAGCCACCAGATGCTCCCCATAAAAAGGCATGTCCCTGGGGCATGGCAAAACCTATCTGCTTTCTTAGGTAGGGCCGGGGTGGAAGATGGGTGATTTCAGGCAGCCCTGTTAACATCCTCAAGAGAGTCAATAAGAGGAGCTATAACTGTAGGCAGATCATCCTTCTTATGGAGGAAGGATGTCAGGTGTCGGTGTTCTGGGTCCAGGTCCTCTGAATCCCATCCCATGAGGGACTGAATGTGCCTCATGACATTCAGGGAAGTTGGATTGTCAGGAGGGGATCTGGGGGTATCCCTGGGTCTCTCAGATTCAGAGGATAATCTGGAATCCTTGCAGTCCTCCCTCTGCGGAGGAGGAGGAGGAGGAATTCCCTACCCTGGATGGCTTAGAGTCCGGGACTTGCATCGGTGGATGGCGATCCTTCTTTGTGCAGTTCTCCTTGTCACTGGGAGACTGGGAAGTGGTGGAGAGAACCTAGACCAGTGAAGGGGAAGGTTCCCTCAGAGGTGGGGCAGAAGGCCTCTTCCGGGGTTCTTTGTTCTGCATGAACTCCCAGCAGGTCGTGAATAAGGTGGTGTAATTCAAAGGCGGTGGCAGAGGATGCGGCACCAGGCTGGAAGGTATGGTATCCTTTGGTGTCTGTCCGAGATTTCGTAAGCGCTGGCTTCAGTCCCTGGGGAACCGAATGACCAGATGACAACTCTTGTGGCAAAGGGCTAGCCAGCGCCAGTCTCTAAGGTCCCGGCGTTGGCTGTCCCAAAGCAGCAGCAGGCACCAGCCGGGGGCTTAACCGGCAGCAGTGAAGGTATTGCTGGGGTCAACGTTGGTGTGGTCAGCAGCGACTGAGGAGAAGTGGGCTGACGCCGGTCAGGCGAAGTAGCCAGTGCAGATGTAGTCTGTGTAGGGGAGGAAGCTCCCACTGGAGACAATTGCATCGCCCATGAGGAAGAGGCGAGCGCATGCTCTGAGCGTCACTTAGCAGTGTCGGTTCCTGAACGCAGGATCAATGCAGACAATGCCAAGAACAGAGGGGCAGTGGACAGAGACCCACTGTCGGAAGAGCCGGTCGAGCCTCCCGGCTGAGGGCCCACTGGGAAAAAGGGCCTGAGCTTCAGGGACTTTTGGGGCTGGGGACGACATCTGAAGCCTGGAAGAGCCTTCACCCGAAATAGTGAGGAAGGCAGGTGGCAAAGACACGGGCAGCTCAGAAGGTGTGAGGGCTGCCAGTGAAAGAGGGACCAACCTCCCATGGGAGGAAGATCCAGAAGTGGCTGCCGACTTGTGCAGTGACCTGGAACAGGAAGCTGACTGGGGCCAATCTCTATCCTAGTCCAGGTGTTTGTGCTTCCCGACTGAGTTCTTCTCTATGTGAGAAGAGGATGCTGCCTGAGTTCTTCTCTTTGTGAGAGGAAGAAGAAGGAAAAGAAGAAGAAGAAGAAGAAGAGGAGGATGCCCTGGAGACTGGGGAAAAAGAAGAGCTTTTGCCCTGGAGCTCCTTCTCCATGGTCACTAGCTTCTGCTGCAGAAGAAAAGCCTGAAGAGTCATTGCGCGGCGTCTCCGTGTGGCCTGGTTAAACTCCTGGCAGTGCTGACAGGCCTCAGTGTCATGGTTAAGGCCTAGGCAGAGCTGGTACAAGGAGTGGTCATCCTCAGCGGGGATCTGCTTGCCACAGGCACACCTCATTCACTGGTCAGAAAACGTTACTGGACAAGAAGACATACAGGAATCTGAAGAATAGGAAGGAAAAAGCGTTAAACTGTGAAAATAACACATTGCGGTTCAAATGCCATGAAAATGGCAGTCGACTAGAAGTAGGAGTCAATGGAGGTCTGATCTGTGTGGGTCAATGGCGGGAAAAGAACTTGGGATGGGCTGAGGGACTGCCGCTTTTATACCATAGGTCGAACGTCGGCATGCCAACATCGGGGGTGGTCCCCCCACTGAATACTGCTACCTAGAAGTTTTCCATGTGATCCTAGTGCCTGGTGGCTCAGTCCTTATGGTTAGTGTCTGCTGCAAGAGACCCCTTGAAGTAAGATTGGTCAGTTCCTGAGGTAAAAGGAACCAAAAACTAAAGTAAAAACAACAGAAATAAAAAACCTTCTTTCAGAGGTCGCGGTTTCCAGGAACCGATAAGGAACTGAATGAAAACACTAAAACTAAGTAATGACACAAATATTACTGGTGAAGTAGTTATTTCTAAAAGATTTTTAGAATATAAATGATACTCATCGAGAAAATAACTAAGCACTTAGAAATCGAGGAGAGCTCTCTGAGGCATCCAAACTGGCAGGCAGAGAAACAGATCTGTATGCCTTACAGCGTGGCAGTTACTAGGGGGAGCAGTTTGAAATTGGCACAAGCCGGGAGACTTCCGGTGACATCACCTAGATGGTAGCAGTATAGAGGATTGAGCTTGAGATACCCCTGCCTTAATTAATGGAAAATGTGCACCCCCCAATTACTAAACTTCATATAACCAGTCACTCCGGTTTGTTTCAATGTCTGTGAAACAAAACAGGACCAAGAAAGTGAAGCAAGACCCCAAGGGTAGTAAGTTTAAACAACTTATGCTCCATGCTGGCATGGAAGGCCTTGCAGCCTCAGCGACAGCCCACTCTCCGTCTGTCTCCTCACTCGACTTAGAAGAAGATGAAAGCCAAGAGTCAATCCCGATGGAAACAGCGATTAATAAGATATTGAAATCGGTACATAAAATTGAATCCTCGGTGGCAGATTTAAGGATGGATATGAGGAATGTAAACAAGAAGGTAGAGGGAGCCGTAAAACAAATATCCCCAAGTAACTGAAAGACAAGACGCAACAGAGAGAATCCTCATACATCTGTTGCACCATGAGCGACTGGCCCATGCCCGGCTCGAGGACTCGGAAAATAGAGCTCGGCGAAATATTTTTCGCATATATGGAATTAAGGAAGGAGAGGAAGAAGAGGGATACCCCTCAGGAGTTGATTTTATCAAACATGTGCTGAAATCAACGATGACGATACCATCCGACTTCTCGATGATAACTGAGTGCGCACACTGGGCCCTGGGTCCAAGGCTGACAGAACCAGATGCCAGACCACGCTCATGGGTGGTCAGAATGTTAAACTTTCAAGAGAAGGACTACATCCTGAAGGAAGCTTGGCGCATAAAATACATAATGTTTGCAGGCAAGCAGATCTTCCTGGACCAGGATTTTTTAAACAAGCTGCAGTATCGGAGAAATCAAGTCCAAGCAGTCATATGGGATTTAAAGGAGAAGCACCAAATCAGAGCCCAACTCAATTACCCTGCAAAGCTGAAAGTATTTACCAGGTAGTCGGTAAAAATTTACCCTACACTGGTGGATGCGGTCCCATTCTTGAAGGAGAGACATATTGTGGTACCTAGTCTAGATGCAGACCTACAGGAACAGAAGCTGTTTGAAGGTGCCTGGTGCCTTGTAAACTGATGGAAGAAACGTGGACCAGCTTGGCCCTGGCCAAAAAATCTGATCCCAGACCTAACAAAACTGATTAATGCAGCTGACAATTACTCCGAAGGGAAGACACTGAAAGACTGAAGGGATCCAGCAGCTGAAAGTGAAGAGAATATGGGACTCTAAACTAAATGTTACAGACACTGGGTGCTTTGTTTGAGGATGGAAGCATCAAACATGAACACTGAAGGGCTCATAGGGGGTAAATATATAATAAAAGGAATGGGGGGAGTAAAAAGAGGAGCGAAGCAGAGAGAAAAATGAAGAAATGTGTATTCCTTCTCCCGTACTGGAGAGATAACCGGGGAACATTACCCAATGCAGTGATCAGGTTGGGGTTTTCTAGCCCACTGAGGGGAGGAAGGCGGAGGAGGGAAGATGGATAGATTTTAAGGAGGGGCCCTTTTCTTTTTTTATGATTTTCTCTCTCTTTCTTCCTTTCTTTCGTCTCTGGGAGGCTGAGTGCCCGTGGGAGTCCAAAGGAATAAAAGGGGGATGAAACTGTATTATAAAGAAGGGCAGGGAGTGGGCTAATACCTGTCCTGTTGCCAGCTCGACACCAACTAGGAACTGGCTGGAAGGGAGGGAACTAGGGGACTGTATAAGTCTTGCTTTTGTTACTCTGGGTAGTCCACCCTATTGGGGGGCTGGGGCAGTAGTCTTATGTATCCATCCATTATGGCTGTCGTAGCAGGGAGGAGATAGCCCAGGCAAGAAAGGCCACCTAGGAAGTGTATTCAAACTGTTAAGACTCACACTGCAAGGTCAACTCGAAGATGCAGCTGATATTAACTGAGAGTTGGATTGATATCATTTACTTGTTTGTTATTAAGTTAAATGTTGAATGTTTTATTGAGTTATATAAGATAGTGAGATGTTGTTTGGTCAATAAAAAAGGAATTGGTATGATAGTGTGGAAATGGGAACAGCAGGATAACGGTTAAAATACATATAGTCACATACAACATTAAGGGGATGCAGTCACCGGTAAAGCACACCAAAATCCTAGCCAACGTAAAACACATAGGCTGTGATGTAGCCTTTATTCAGGAGACCCACTTAAAGGAAGGAGAACACTTAAAATTAAGAAGATCTTGGGTGAGAGAAAGTGTTCGCCTCAGTCAGTGATAAAGGCAGGAAATCTGGAGTAGCGACATTAGTGAAAAGAAGTTGCACTCTGGTGGTTAATCATAAAGAGACAGATGGTGTGAGGGTAGATATCTTAGATTCTTGTGTACATTCTTAGATGTCTCAATTCACCTTATCAATCTGTATGCACCAAATGTCAAAGCGGGTGCTTTCTTTAAAATGATTTTGGGTAAACTGATAGGTCTACCATCGGGGCAAGTTCTCATAGGAGATTTTAATTGTGTTTTTTTTGCCCTTTTAGAGACAGATCTTCAGGCAGTAGCTCCACAAATAGGGGAGCTACAAAAACACTAAGATTCCTGGTGAGAACATTAGGAATGACACCCGGAAGCAAAGGACTATACTTATTTTTCATATGCACAAAAATCTTATTCTCGGATAGATATGTTCCTAACCCCAAAGACTTTCTTATACACGACCTCTCACTCCAAGATCCATCCAATCGCAAATTCAGACCATGCACCGGTAGAGGTGAGGTTGTCACTGGAGCAAGGGGTTAGACAGTCCTTATGGAGACTGAAAGTCTCCCTGTTGGCAGACAAAATCTTACTGGAAGGAGCTGAAAGAAGAATTAAAGAGGTATTTAATACAGAAGAAAATAGGGAATGCAAACCCATAATAAGGTGGGACACAGTTAAAGTAGCAGTGAGTAGGGAAATTATCAAAGTGGCCTCCAGAAATAAGAAATTAGCACAGCTAACACAAGAAAGATTCCTACAGGCTGTTAGAATAAAGGAAGGGGAGCATAAGAAAAACCCAAGTGACACTGAATGCTTACTTCAATTAGAGCAAGCTCGAGTAAAGCTGAAGGAATATGAAGAGAACAAAGCAGAGGGACTGATGAGGCTTTTAGGATATAGATATAATGAAGTGGGACATAGAGCCACGCACATGCTAGCATTCGGACAGAAACAGCAAGAGGCGAACTGAGCAGTCACTAAAATATTAAAAGAAGGGGCAATGGGGGAGAGCTGACGAAAACCAGAAGATATCACACAAGCCTTCAGGAATTATTACCAAGAATTATACACAGAAACAGCACAGCCAACTCAGGTTAGAGAGGAAACAAAGAGATTCCTTGCAGACCTAAATCTACCAAAATTAAGTCAAGAGGAAAGAGACAGTTTAGGAGCCAGGATAACCCAGGGGGAAATCATTCAGATTATTAAGGGATTAAAACATGGAAAAATTCCAGGACCAGACGGATTCAGTAGTAAATTCTATTCAAAATGTATTAAAACAGTAACACCTATCTTGGCAGAAGTTTTTAATAATTGTATAGAACAGGGGTTCTCAAATGGTGAGGCGCGCCTCCCTTGGGAGGCGCGACCTCGTTCCAAGGGAGGCGCGGAGACGTGATGCCAATTTGCGTTGGTATACCGTGCTGTACCTTCTGCACCTCGGATCCCAACCAAGTTCAATACTGCAGCTAGAGTAGTAGGCAGGGGGATTCTGAGCCAGCCAATGCCTGTGCAAAACAAGGTCTTCGGCAGACCAATAGAAAGCCCAGAATATGTGCCCAATCAGAGAGAAGTGGCTGCAGCCAATCGGTATTGTGCATTTGCAGCCAATCATCACCCGGCCCCCTCAACCAATGAGCAGCTTCGTAACGCGCGACGACGCTCATCAACCCGAAATAAATGCCATGTTACGCGTGCGGTTGAATGGAGACTCAACCGGAATTTATATTGGCGGGTGTTTTTTTTATCCCCTGCAAGTCGCTTTACGGCGCCGCCTTCCACTCCTGGAAGTCCGCTTACCGCCGACTCCGTCAGCTTCAACCTCGCCGCTTCCAGCTGCTATAATCGCCACCGTGGAACGCTGATTGCCGCAGACAGAGCTCCTGAGACTACTGTTGACATCCTTTGCAGACGGGATCCTTCCTCAGACTTCAGGTAAAAATTCTACTGTACTTTGAAGCTCCAATGGGGTTTGGTCTGGCTGGCCTCACCTGGGCGCATGCCTGACGGCCTGACTTGGATGTGGGGGGTGCTGCTTGATGGCCTGTCTGGGAGGTTTGGGGGTGCTGCCTGATGGCCTGTCTGGGAGATTTGGGGGTGCTGCCTGATGGTCTGTCTGGGAGGTTTGGGGGTGCTGCCTGACTGATGGCCTGACTGGGAGGTGGGGGGTGCTGCCTGATGGCCTGACTGGGAGGTGGGGGTTCTGATGGCCTGACTTGGAGGTGGGGGTGCTGCTTGATGGCCTGTCTGGGGGTGCTGCCTGATGGCCTGTCTGGGAGGTTTGGGGTGCTGCCTGATTGATGGCCTGACTGGGAGGGGTGCTGCCTGATGGCCTGACTGGGAGGTGGGGGTGCTGCCTGATGGCCTGACTGGGAGGTGGGGGGTCTGATGGCCTGACTTGGAGGTGGGGGGTGCTGCTTGATGGCCTGTCTGGGGGTGCTGCCTGTTGGCCTGTCTGGGAGGTTTGGGGGTGCTGCGGATTGATGGCCTGACTGGGAGATTGGGAGGTGTGCCTGATGGCCTGACTGGGAGGTGGGGGGTTCTGATGGCCTGACTGGGAGGTGGGGGGGTGCTGCCTGATTGATGGCCTGACTGGGAGATTGGGAGGGTGTTGCCTGATGGCCTGACTGGGAGGTGGGGGGTTCTGATGGCCTGACTGGGAGGTGGGGGTGCTGCCTGATGCCCGGCCTGGTGTGCCTTGCCTCTCATGTGGGAGGAACTGTATTGCCTCACAGCTGATCTGGCCTGAGTGGGAGTTTGGGGGGCTGATGCCTCTTATGGGGGATGATGCCTCTTGTGGTGGGGTGTAGTAGCTTCAGCAGGTGTTCTGCATACCTCTCAACCTCTTCCTCATATATCAGGGACAAGAAGAAAAAAAAAAAAAAAAAAAAAAAATCGGGGACACATCTTCAAAATTCGAGAGATCCACCCATAAAGCTGGTAGAATATGGGGCTTAGTGTAAAATGCATTTTCTAAAGAAGAAGTCGTCAGTAACTTTAAGGCTTGACCTTGTTCTGTGTTTATGGTTCCCACTGAGCCACAAAAACACAAATTTTAGGAGGAACACAGTAAAATTTTGAGGCAAAATCAGGGACGTCTGTGAAAATCAGGGACACTTGAGAGGTATGGTTCGATGTGGTGATTGGGGGGGGGACTGATGCCTCTCAGCTGGTCTGTTCTCAAGCAAGGATTTGCAGTGTTGGGGATGGGGAGGTGCCTGTACTGCCTCGCTGGTCCAGTCTGGTGGGGGCAGTTATACGAAATGTCTCTTGGCTGCTTTGCCAGTAGTGATGCTAACAGGAGCCTGGGGAAGGGAATGCATTTCATGGTCGTGGTGATGCTGCCTCAGTGATAGTTAAAGCAGGTATTTGATGTGGTGATTGGGGGCTCTGATGCCTCTTAGCAGGGATTTGTCGTGGTAGTGGCAGGTGGGGAGGGTTGGCTGTAATATCCCGCAGCTGGTCTGGCCTGAGTGGATGGTGGTGGTGTCACGCATGAGCCTGAGCAGGGGAATGGGTGAAACCTGGCTTGGGGTCATGCCCTTAGCTGGTTTGCCCAGGATGGTGATGCTAAGCTGCATGATGTCTCTGGGTGTGCCATTTTATTCTTGGTTGGCTGTTTCAGCAGTGGCCCAGAGCTGGGGGGTCACACAAGATGCCTTTCTATGCTGTCAAGCCTGAAATGGCCCTATCCTATTTATATGGTTGTTGAATGAGAACCTCTTTTGGGTGGGACACTTTGGAGTGAAGGGCCTGCTTGTCTTGCTTGGGTGTGGGGGACCTTCCAGGTCTGTTCAAGGAGTGCCCATATCCTCCACTCACACCTATGGCATGCAACTGCAAAGCAGCTGCATCTGACTGAACCACCAGTTTATGTGGTGGTGTTGAAATGGTGGCATGTGGTTTATATGTGATGCTTCTGTGTGGGGTTCAAATGTTAGTTTTGTAACTGATGTTGGGATGGGGGTAGCCCGTGTGTTTGAGCAGGGTTTTGGAATGAATAACCTGATGCTGTTGCCTACTACCCACGTAAGTCCAATTTACAACGCTGGAGCTAACGGAAAGGAAATTGTAAGGTATAATTGTTCCTGTTCTCCGCTGATACCCACTTCTGTCTGAGGAAAAGAAACCTACATCTGGCCTGTATGGTGGGAGTGGGGCGAGTGAAGGACCTGCTGTACGAGTTTTTGGAGTGATTTGCTGGGTGTGTTTTGACCGAGGACCTGCTGGCGTGGCACCAGTGCCACTGGGTAACTACTGAAGCAACCGTCCACCTTAGGAAGGAAGTGCTTTTATTTGTTTTGTTTGGCATCCTTGTGTCATTTATAATTGTTTGCTGCTGGCCCAATATGATTTGGGCCATTACTACAGTAGTGTTGTCCTTGTGCTGAGAGATTTAAGTGTCAGTATCAGTGTGGCTCAGTTGGTAGCACATCCATCTCTGGACCAGAGGGTTGTGGGTTTTGATACCACATTGGGATTGGAATCGTAACGAAACGCTGGCACCATTGCAGTATTCAAGGGGTGGTATGCTGCACTAGTGCTGTCCTTTGGATGAGACGTTAAAACAGTGGTCCCCTGGCTTCTGCCTGTCCTGGTGAGTGTCCAGGTGGAAGAAAAGTCATAGAACCCTGGCATTGTTTGCAAAGAGTAGGCAGAGGATATTCTCTGAGGATAATAGCCCTTCACATAACGGATCCATGCAATTGTCAATGATTGTGAATGGGCCTGCATCTGGGGAGCATATAAGATGTATTTTGGGGTGTGGGTTGAAATGGCTCATGTTTTTTGCTTATTTATTATATTGATTTGGGCTGGGTGGTGGAATTAGACTTGTTTCCTGCAGATTTAAAATGGTGCTGTTGTGCATATGTGATGTCTCTGACTTGTAATGCATGGTTTTAAAAGTACACACTTTCTTTTTGCCTTTCTGATGTGGGCTGGTGTGAATGAGGAGCCAGCATTTTGGGTGGGAGGCTTTGAAGCGAGGGTCGGGCGAGCTTTGCTTAGGCTCTTACCACATATATCTCCCATTGACAGTGGACAATGTTCGAGCTAACAGAAAAGGAAATTATGGTAAGTGACAGAATTTCTTTATCCTCCTCGCAGACTCAACGCCTTTGCTAGTTTAAAAAGACCTTGGCGATGGATCTGGCCTCGGGATGGTGGGCTTGGACTCTGAGCAAAAGGGTTTGCTGGGCTCTGGATGATACAAAGGACCTGCACTAAAGTCTGAATGCACAGTACATTTATCTGCATGGTAGCACCTTGACATGAAGGACAGATGAGATGTAGCAGAGCAGTTTTGAGAAGTAAAATGAAGGGCATCCCTCCTGGCTGGTCATGTGTCTGCGTGCTAAGGATGGAGTGCTGTTTTGGGACTACGGCTGTGGACTACAGCTTGTGATGCTGGGCCTCTGTGTGTATGAATGCCTGTGTTTTGCAAGTCAAGGCAGTCTGGGGTTTCAAAGTGTGGCAAGGTGGTCACTCTGCAGTGGTCCTGCCTGAACTTTGTCTGGGGGGTGGATGATTACAAAGTGCTCGTTCTGATCTGGTCCTGCCAGAGCTGTGTTGGGGTGGCTGATTACGTCTTACAAAGTACTGCTGCTGCATAGCTGCAGTCCTTCACTAATGATCCTGTCCTACTGGAGATCTGTTGGGAGGTACATTTACAAGGTGACGCAGCAACAATCCTGATCCTGCCAGAGCTGCTGCTGGCAGTTGCCTAATTAAAAAGGGATGCACCTGCCCAGTCTTGATATTTCAGATATTGCTTTTTTATGGCTTCTTCGTTCTTCAAATTGTGCTTCAATTAATAAGTGGTGTTCTTCTTGTCAGTGTGCCTCAGTTGGTGGTACATCTGCCTGTGGACCAGAGGGTTGTGTGTTCTCGTCCCACACCAGGATTGGACGCATGCCAAAAACACTGGCATCCGAGTGCTGTATTTGGGGGGGGGGAGTACTACTAGGAGTTCCGCCTTTTGGATGCGCTGTCAAACTGAGCTCTTCTTCTAACCTCCTGGTGGGTGTCCAGGTGAAAGTAAATCAATGCACTCTTTGCAAAAGTAGGGTTCAGCTCCGTATTCCCCTTGTTTAACCATAAAATAGGTTCATGCAATTGTCCAGGCTGTGTCTGGTTGCTGATGTGCGATATGGTCGCCACTTCAAATTCAGTCACTTCACTACCAGTCTACCATTGCTTGTTCAGTGCTTTGGGATACACCGCGTATGAAAAGTGCCATATTCTTCTTCTTCTTCGTGGTATTATGTCTGTAGCAGTTGTACTGTAGCAGTTCTATGAACATTTGGGCATGCCCAGGATAGTCTGGCCGCAGACTGGCTTAACTGATGTCAACTTCTCATCAATATGAATTTTCGCTGCATTGTAGACAAAGAATGGATCGCTTTGATTGGAAAGAAACGTGTATGAGGAGATGGAACCTGTTGGGCAGAGAGAACCTCAAGCAAAACGCAAGGCCAGAAGATATGATGAGGACTATCTGAAACTAGGATTCACCTGGATCGACCAGTGATGCACCACGACCCCAGTGTGTGGTGTGTGCTGAGGTTCTGGCACAAGACAGTATGCGGCCCTGCAAGCTAAGGCGTCATCTGAAACAAAGCACCCCAGCTTACTTTCAAAACCAGTGAGTTCTTTCAAAGAAAACTGAGCGAACTACAGGCCAAAAAGTTGTGGAGCACCATGGGACTGTTCCTGTAAAAGCGGTCAAGCATCATATCTTCTATCTCTGAGAATTGCCAAAGCGGAAGCCACACAACATTGGAGAAGAGCTGCTAATTCCTGCTGCAAAGGAAATGTGTTCAGTGATGCTTGAGAGAAAGCAGCTGCACAGCTGGAAGCAATCCTCTTTCAAACGACACAGTTTGTCGTCGATTGAGGACATGTCTGCAGATGTGAAGCATCAGATTGTAGATTCCATTCATCAAAGCCCATTCTTCTCTGCAGATAGATGAGTCCACTGATATAGCAGATGCTGCACAGCTTCTGGTGTATGTTCGGTATGCCACGGACACAGATCTTCGGGAGGAGTTTATTCTGCCATGCACTTCCTCAGAGCAACTGGGAAGAGCTGTTTCGCCTGCTGAATACTTTCATTGAGAATGAAGGCCTTGATTGGAGTCGCTGTGTTGGTATCTGCAGTGATGGAGCTCGTGCAATGACTGGAAGACACAGCGGAATGGTGACAGGGTAGAAGCAGTGGCTCCAATGCTCTCTGGAACCACTGCATGATTCACAGGGAAGCTCTGGCAGCCAAGAGGATGCCAGATGAACTCAACAAAGTTTTGACTGATGCAGTGAAAGCCGTGAACTTCATCAAGGCACGCCCAGTGAATTCCAGACTGTTTTCAGTACTTGTGAAGAGATGGAGCTGAAACATACACAGCTGCTCTTGCACACTGAGGTCCGCTGGTTGTCCCGGGAAAGTGCTGACCGCCTCTATGAACTGCGTGATGAAGTCCGCATATTTCTTGCAGACTGTAACTCTCCACTTGTGGAACATTTCCACAATCAACAGTGGCTTGCTTTGTTTACGATTTGGCAGATATCTTTGACAGACTGAACTCTCTTAATCTGTCACTTCAAGGATGGGATGCCAGTGTTTCTTACAGTCAGACAAAATCAAGGCATTTGGTTCCAAGCTTGAACTTTGGTCCACACGAGTGCAGCAAGGATCAGTTGCCACATTTCCAACCTTGGAGGATTTTCTTCAGGAACATGAAATTTCAGTCAACTGTGTCAAAGCAGTAATTACAGAACATTTATGTGGGTTGCAAGGCAAGCTACGAGACTACTTCCCTGAACATAGCAGAGAGGACAGTGACCAGTGGGTCAGGAATCCCTTCATTTTCAAGCCAAGCTCTGCAGACTCCTTATCGCCAGAAGAACAGGAGAGCCTCATTGACCTGGCTACAGACCCAACTCTGAAGGTCATTTTGCCCAACAGCCCTTGCAAAGTTTTGGCTGTCAGTTGGACTTGAATTTCCAGCACTGAAAAATCGAGCTCTTGCTGTACTTATGCCTTTTGCCTCAACATATCTTTGCGAATCTGATTTTCAGCACTGACTGCAATAAAAACAAAGTATCGGGCCCGCCTTAAAGTTGAAGATGACTTGCGCCTCTACCTTTCAAATGTAAAACCAAGAATATTACAGCTGACTGCACAAAACAGGCTCTCAGGTTGCCCTCTTAACAGACTGGCATTATTTGATTAACAGGCAGCAGAATTTACAATACATTTACTACACAACAATAAACATACTTTATTTAACAGTGGGTGTGTGCTTTTGTGCGTTATTCATCATTACTGGTATCTGGCAAGGTACAGTGGTAATGATGCAAAAGGTGACCGGAAGCGCAATTTAGTCAATGTGCAGTGCGCTAATGATCAATTTTTATGCGATTACCGCCATATGCAAATGAGGTCATGACTCATGGGGAGGCCTGGAAGTCTTCCAAGTCCAGTAGGGGAGGCTCGCCATGGCAAGGTCTGAGAACCCATGGTATAGAAGAACAGGCTCTCCCCCCATCCTGGTATTCAGCTATCACAACAGTGATACCGAAGGAGGGAAAACCAAGAGACAGATGCGCCTCCTACAGGCCCATCTCCCTCTTGAATCAGGATGTTAAGATCCTGACCAAGATACTGGCGAGCAGATTACAAAAGGTAATAGGTAAATTGATTCATACAGATCAAACGGGTTTTATCCCGGGAAGGCATACTGCGGATAATGTACAGAGAGCACCGAATATTATTTATCATCCGGCAGGGTTAGAGGAACCAGAAATAGCCTTTTTGTGTAGACGAAGAGAAGGCGTTCGATCGCCTAAATTGGCAGTATTTGATGGCGGTTCTGGGGGAGATGGGTATGTGGGAGGACTTCTTAGGATGGATAAAACTACTATATAGTAAACCGTTAGCACAGGTTAAAGTGAATGGAATATTGTCCAAACGATTTCAGATACAGAGGGGGACCAGACAGGGATGCCCCCTGTCACCATTGTTATTTGCCTTAAGCATAGAACCTCTGGCCCAGGCAATAAGACAACACCCCGGAATTCTAGGCATCACCACGGAAGGGATCCCCAATAAAATCTCCCTATATGCAGATGATGCATTACTACATGTGTCTAACCCGATAGATACTGTCCATACCTCCCCTGCTGGCTCTGACACAAAAATTTGGGGAGATCTCGGGTTATAAAATTAATCAAGAGAAGACAGAGATGAGACTGATCTCTGGCAAATGGACTCAGGAATTAAAGAAGAGTTTACCCTTTAAAGGTATGACTAAACCAATTAGATATTTAGGAATAAAAATTCCATAGCATATAGGAGATTTATATAAAATAAATCATGCAGCTTTGAGAACCGAAATTACTGAAGATTTAAATAGATGGAAACTTATACCTTTAAGCTTTACCCAGAAACTAGATACCATTAGAATGAATGTTCTCCCACGCTGGTTATTTCTTTTTAACACTCTCCCAATTGACATAACCTATAAAGAATGGCAGGATATAGACAAAAAACTAGCTAACTTTATATGGGCAGGCAGAAAACCCGGGATCCGGAAACAGGTACTTATGACACCTAAGAAAGAAGGAGTGTGGGGTATGCCTTACCTCCAGAGGTATTACCAAGCGGCACAGACAATGCCGCTTCTTAAAATGATGATGCAGGAGGATACACCAAGTTGGGTAGACGTAGAGAAAAGAGCCCATTTAAGGCTCTCAATACAGGTGCTCCCATGGGCCATAAAATCAGGTCCAAGAGACATCACGAATAGAAGGAATAGACATACCCTTGACGTCTGGATCCAGATCAGGTAAAAATGGGAACTGCCCACACCCATATGGCAGAAGATCCCACTTCAATATGTGCCAATAATATTAGGTAAGAAAGAGCTTATCTCTCTTCAGTCATGGACAAAGAAAGGAATCCATTCACTTGCTCAATTTCTGGACACGGGGGACAATCAAACCTTTTGAAAAACTGCAACAGGAATTCCACCTGCAGGCCACATATTTATTCATATTTTTTCAATGTAGACATATATTAACCTGAGACATAAGGCTAACAGAGGTTAATTGCCCCCTAACAGAAGAGGTAATTATGCTGCAGAACAGATTGCTTCTTACTGACACCAAACGCATAGTCTCACAGATGTATACTATGATATGTCAAGGGGAAGGCCAAATATATACAGAAAAGATACAGGCTAACTAGGAAAAGGAGTTGGGATACACAATCCCTCCTCAGAGATGGGTGAATATATGGGAGGGAATTCACAAAACTTCCGGTATGCAAACATGGAGAGAATTCAGATGGAAGATTGGAGCCCGATTTTTTTAGAGTTCCACTGATTACAAAACACTTCAGGAGACAAAATTCAGATAGATGCTGGAGAGGATGTAATGAGTCTGGCTCTCATTATCACATTTTCTGGGGGTGCCCGAGGTTCATAAATATTGGTCCCAAATTCAAGAAATAGTTGCACAAATGTTTAATCTGCACTTACTGTAACTCTACAATTTGAACACTTAATCTTAAGCCTCCCACCGGTGGAACTTAATGGGAAAGATTCTAAACATGTTTACTACATTTGTGTAGCAGCTGCTAACAAGGCCATTACTCAGAACTGGCTGGCATCAAACCCTCCACCATTAGAGGCTTGGGAAAAAAATATGAAAATAATTAAACATACGGAGACTACAGCAGCAAGAATTCAACTCAGGGTAGATGGATTTAATGCCAGACGGCTGCCATATTATGAATATATTCAAGATAAAACGCAAATCCCCATTCTAGACCAATATATGAAATGAGAAGCAATAAGAAAAAGGAAAGGTGATACCTAACGGAATGATGCGACTCGTATGGGAATGGGAATTTGGACAAGGATACATATCAGATTATGAAAGTGGGTACATGTAAAGCTGTTCTCTTTAAGGGGGGGGAGGAAAAAATATAAGAGGAAATTAGCAATTGTGAAGTAAACACGTCTTGCTTAGTTTGTAAAAGCTGAAAACTGTTTTTGTTTTTATTACTACTGTATGAGTTATGAACCTTGGACAGATATATTGATGTATAAATCATTTAATGTCATGATACAGTAATTGGAGAGTTCTCAAAGGAGTTACAGGTATTTCAACAGTAAACAAAGCAGAGGATTATTCAGGGCTATTGGGACTATATGAAGGAGCCAGAGATGAGGCAAATAGACTTATAGTTTCCACATCTGCCGATATCTCCGGAAGAGTAGAGGTCTGTTAAAAAAAAAAAAAAAGAGACATGAGTAAGATACAATAGTAAAGATGGATTTGTTAGTAATAGATGAATGGAGAGAGAGAGAGAGAGAACCTGACAGTAAAAGATAAACTTATCTGTAATTTGAAGAAACTGTATCACAAGATATTTCACAAAAATTCAGGTTGAAAAAAGAAATCGGCACAAGCCAATATGCATTCCATCATTAGCATGCATTCCATTTCTCTCTGGGGCAGTTCAACGCAGGAGGCTAACTGGCAGTTCAACACAGGGAGGCTAACTGCATTAGTTAAGCATATTGAAGGATTCCTGGGGTTAGAATCAATGTTCATGCTTCTGCTGCCTGGTGTTTGGACTCTGAGACTGCCCCCCCCCCCAAACCACCACCACCACCCGGTTACAATCTCCTACCGCTGCTGCTGCTGAGGAATCTGTGAAAAAAGCAAAAAGTAAGTACGGAAGATGTTTCTTTATGCCTTACATGGTCCACTTTAAAAAAATAAGACAAGAAGTAAGTGTCTTGAACAGCGAGCGACCGTTCGAGCCACACGGTGACTATCTAAACACACACTTGCTCGTTCTTTCACTGGGCTGGCTTGGTCCATGAACCGTCTCTTACGTGTTTTTTAAATATGAAAAAGTAGCTTTGGGGATTTTGCAGAAATGTCTGAGGGTTGCTGGTTAGGAGTGAGGAGGAGAATGGCATGGTAATACTAGCGGGGGGGGATAAAGTCTTTTACAGTGGGAGCTGGGAGCGTAAACATGAGGACAGCTTCTAATTGTGTGTGTGGGGGCAGCAGTAATTTAATGTTCATGTGCTACGGTCATGTGTATGTCTGGACATCATACAGTGATGTTATGCTCAGATAACATCACTGTCCCAGGCACAGACTGACCAATCAGAGCACAGGAAATGATCTTGCCACAGTATAATTTAAACTAATGAGTCACGTGATTCTTTTAGAATTTAAGGTACCAAGAACTATAGGGGCAACTGGATCAAGTGTGTGCAAAATAGCCAGGTATTATGTTACAGTTGAAACCAGCTGCTTGAAGCCAGGTCTACTGTGCTCAGGAACCACTTTCAAAAAGAGGTTAACTGGCCCTTCAGCACAGCGGTAGCCTACCGCTCATGTTCATGAATAAGCCGGGGTCATCGGGGGCCAAGCATGGGAAGGAAGATTGAGTGTCCCAGAGGACACTCTCCTCCAGGAAGAGCAGGCTGCCATCCTCACTGCAATACTGCCCCCTGGGTGACTGCAGTCGAGGGCGCTAAGGAAGGGCCAGACATAGGCCAGGGGTTTGGCGCTGCAGCACACTCAGCGTGCGTACACACTTTGGCCCTCCTTAGCACACCTGTGTCAGAGGGATGAGGAAAACAAAGAAAATGGCCCCACTGCCCAAAGGACAACGGCCTCGGTTGGACCAAAGAGGACAGGTCCTGGATTACATAGCCAGTCGCTTGACGATGATGATGATGATGATGCAGTCAAAGGTGTGTATCCCCTCTACCATACTAGGAGGGCACAACCACTGCGGAATGGAGGTAAGGCAGTTAATAGAGGGACAAGGTCCAACACAGCCAGGCACCTTGGGATTCCAGAAGGAGTTTGAGCAGTGGTGTGCAAGAGGGGTGTAAAACACAGAATTAAAAACAAACAACCCCCCCCCCAAAAAAAACTAAGGGGTTAACTGGGAGATGGGACTCAGTGCTTTGTAAGGTAGACAGTGTATGACCCAGTGGTGACGGGTCACAAGGCAAACTGAGTTATCAAAAGAATAATGGACCAGGGAGAGAACAAATGTTTCACAGTGTAGATTACCTGACAGGACAGCTGGAGCACTGCCAGAGCAGGCTGTGCGATGTATATAATGCTGCCTGTAGGAATCAGGGGGAAAACATCTGCAACCGCCAAGTGCTGGCTGCTGCTCGGGAGAGGCATGTGGCCAGTCTGGCTGCTACTCGGGAGAGGCATGTGGCCAGTCTGGCTGCTGCTCGGGAGAGGCATGTGGCCAGTCTGGCTGCTGCTCGGGAGAGGCATGTGGCCAGTCTGGCTGCTGCTCGGGAGAGGCATGTGGCCAGTCTGGCTGCTGCTCGGGAGAGGCATGTGGCCAGTCTGGCCGCTGCTCCGGGGAGGCATACTGCCAGTCTGGCAGCAGCTTGGGAGAGGCATGTGGCCAGTCTGGCAGCTGCTCGGGGGAGGCATGTTGCCAGTCTAAAAAGGCAACTGGTTAAGCATTGGGAGAGGGTCCGACAGCTGAGAGAGATTAGAGGTGGGGGGTGGCTAGCATCCAGAACACTGGGAAGGAATCCCATCTGGCGCGCTGCCCAGGGCACCATGCTGTACACCATCTAGTCTATGGAGGGCAGGGTGGGGATACATCTGCAGTAACTGCAGGGTGGTCAATGTTCACAAGAGGTGCACTGCCAGGCTGAAGTGGCAGCTGGGAGGCACTATGAGGGCACAGGGAGAAGATGGGTAGGAGGTGACTGATACGGGCACTAGACCCGGTGGAGGACGGTTGGCACCATCATACAAGACAGAAAAGGACAGCAGTGACTGATCTCTAGTGATATGAATGGATCATAGTGGAGAAATGAGGTAGCAAGCATGGTCATGGACACCTACAATAGGTTATTAGCTTCTGGAAGGCCAACTTACACAGGTCAAATGGGTGACTGGGCTTAGCATGCGAGGTAGACCTAGCCCTAGGGCACCCGACCTGCCAAGACGGAGTAAGGATAGGGTTGGAAAGAGGGACAAATAGGTAGCAGTCACTAGGATTCTATTTTTAGGGCAGTGTCTGAGGTGGAGAGGGAATAACTGGATAAGAAGCTAGCTCAGGTGAAGTGGATTGCCTGTCTGGAGTGCTGGGCTGAGTGAGTGCTATCCAGAGCCAAGCAATGCATCAGGGGTGAGGGGCGGGGAGCAGACTGTCATCATCCATGTTGGCACAAATTATATAGGTAAGAACAAATTTCCAAAGACATAAGGTGGTTATTCACAAACCTAGCTATGTTCCGGAAGAGAAAGATATGAGGGTGCTCTTTTCCAAGATCCTCCTAGTACTTGAGGTAAGTAAGAAGCGGTTACAGATTTTTAAGCAGGTTAATGCTTGGCTAAAGATCAGGTGCAAGAGACAGCATTTTGTTTTTCTGGTCAAATTGAGGGCATCTATGGCACGTGATGCCTTTCTGCCCAGATGGAGTCAGACACTGGCCAAGAGTATGGATAGGGCAGTTGGGGGAATTTAAACTAGAGGATGGGGGGAGGAGGCTGCTGCAGGGGACCAATACAGGCAGAATGCACCTACAGCGGACAGCAGAGCAGATGAACACAAGGAAAAGAGACCCCCTGCTGGGGAGAGGGTTAAGGAAACATAAAGGAGCAATAATCCTTACTGGCATGTAGGCTAGCATGGGGAGAGCACCCAGCAAAATGGGCGAGTTCGACAGCCTAATGTACTTCAAATGCCAGGGCTTGGTGGCTCCCACAGAGATGTAGTTGGTGGTAGAAAACGACTGGAAAACTAACATAAAGGGGTACAGACTATTCCAGAGGGATAGGCCTGAAAGGAAGAGGGTGGGAGGGCTCTCTTGTAATGGGAAGTAGACAATTAAAGAGAAAAAGGAGGACATCAGGGGGTCACACAGTGTCACAAAGTTCATCTGAGACAAACAAGGGGGGAGCAAACGATGAATCATGGAGGTGTGCTACAGGCCCTCAAACAGCTCAGTTGTGCATGATAACCAGCTAGTTGGGGAAACAGGACTGCAGAGCAGCCAAATCAGATGCAGTAATGCTGCAGGGAGATTTTAATTTCCTTGGCACAGACTGGCATCTTGAGAGGACCAACAGTAGGGCTAAGCCTGAACTTCTGTCCACCTTCAGGGACTGCTTTCTATAGCAGCCTGTACAACAGGGTACTAGGTTGGAGGCCCCCTTGGCCTTGTTCTCAGCACTGTGTATGGGATCGTCCTCAGTGTAAAAGTAGAGGAACCAGTGTAAGGCAGTGGCCAAAACCCTCTGACCCTTTCCCTAGTAATAGGGAAAACTAACCAGACCTCGGTCACCAGGACCAGACACTTTAGAAAGCTGAGTGAAGGGGTTCACACGGCATGCTGGCAGCCTAGGTGTCAACAGCAGAGACTGGCAGGAAGGGATTCCAGAGAGTCCACTGGATGCTTCCCTCCCGGGGGGTAGGGCCTCTGGCACCTGGAGACTGATTGGCGGACGTTTTTGGTAGCAAGCAGCCTCAACATGCCCACGCATGTCCCCACCTCAGATCACCACTTCAAGTGTATGGCCCAATTAGGGGTGGTAGGAGGGCAGAAAAAGGAAAAAAATCGCCACCTGTGCTGGCTGGATGAAAGCGAACCCACCTCCCCCTCTCTGCAAAGCCGGGAAAGACCATAAGTTGTTCCTCAGTTGTCCGACCAAGATGCATGGAAGTGCCTGTGGCCACTTCAATCTCCCCTCCCAGTTGCCCCACTCAGTAGGGCCCCGGTAAAGGGATACGAGGGACAGTGGACGACGGAGGCAGCAGATGGCAAAATGGGACACAGCAGGGGTAAAGGCTGGCCACCCAAAGGAGTGGGCAGCTGGGTTGGTTGGGGGGGAGAAACAGAGCATGCAAAACAAATAAAAGAAAGGAGGACTTTGCCATGATGAAGGACCTGATATCAAAGGATGTGGAGTGACTGCATGAGGCTGGTAATGCAGATCACCTGTCAAGGTCTGCATTCCTGTATGCAGTAAGGGAAACCAGCCTCCCTCCTCCCCGGCTTAACAGGGGCCTAAGGCCAACTTACTCTGAACAGAAAGAAGTTCTGCGATTGCAGGGAAGTGATGGGTTGTTCATTTACTTATTTTGTTAACTGCATAAATACATTGACCACAATGCCCGTTTTCAACAACGGCCTTGGCCATACAGCAAAACAAACAGTACGACATAAAGTAACAAACCATTACAGAATACTACAGATATTAGACAACTTATCAAAAACATACGCAGGCAGATTATTTTTTTAGGAAACTTAAAACGTTTTTTCCAAACACAAGGTGACCAGGTGACAGTACATTTGAAGAGAGGCAAAGTGTTTGAATATGTACAGGCAAAATTTGAAAAGTCTTTTTAGCCTATGCCAGAATGAATTTTTCAAAGACAGAAAGAAGTGCAGAGCAGCACTGAGGGACTGCAAGACTAGAATTAAGGAAGCCAAGGAAGAGCTGGAAGCCAGGACAGCAGAAGGAGCTGTAGATAATATAAACACTTATTCTAGTATGTTGAACGAGTAAAGGGAAAAGAGGTGTCTGGGCAGCTTAAAAACAGCAGTGTGATGGTGGGAAAAATCTATGAGAGAGCCAGAGGTGATGACATAGTCGCTTATTGAATACTTTGCTTCAGTATTCATCAAAGGGCCCTGGTGGGGAGGGGATCATTGGGAGGGGCCCATAACATCAGGAATTGCCACAACGCAGCCAGGAGACATCATGCCTGCCCAGTTAGCTGACTGCCCTTTTGGGATTTATCTGGCTTGATTCCTGACAGGTAAACAAGACACACCCCAGGATCAGAATGGAGCTAAAGGAACAACTGGGTATCCCACCTGCAATAATCTTTCAGGAGTCGGTCTGAACAGTGTGGTGCTGGAGGACTAAAAAATGAACAATGTGGTTCCTATCTTCAAGAAAGCAGCGGAGTTGCACCTGAGCAACTACAGGCAGTCAGACTGACATCAGTGCTGGGCAAGATACAGGAGGCCACTATCAAGGACAGAATAACGGAGCATTTGGTTGAGGCTAAGGGTCTTACCCCCTCTCAACATGGCTTTAAGAGGGGAAAGATCATGCCAGACCAACCCTGATCACCTTCTTCTGGGATGTAATCATGGAGGTAGGCAAGGCCATTGATATGCAAAGTAATGTACCTGGGAAACAAAAACCCAGGGGAAGAGTACATGGGCGGGGGGGAGGTACTAACAACAACAAAAATGGAAAGGGACCTGGGGTAGTCACATCAGATGACCAAAAGGTAGGCAAGCAATGTGAGAAGGCAGTAAGGAGTGCTGGGGGGAATACTGGGATGCATAGGAAGAGGCATCACCAGTAGAAAACAGGAAGTTGTTATCCCTCTGTACAGACAGCTGGTGAGACCTCATCTGGAGTACTGTGTGCAGTTCTGGAGGCCCCATCTCCGCAAGGACAAAGACAGAATGGAGGCAGTCCAGAAGAGCGCAACTAAAATGGTGCAGGGTCTGCACCAGAAGCCATACAAAGAGAGACTAAAGAAGCTTAATATGTATACCCTCAAGGAAAGGAGGGAGAAGTGGGACATGATAGAACCTTTCAAGTACCTCAAGGTAATCAACAAAGTTCAAGTGGGTAGCATGTTTCAGGAAAACAGATGTGCAAGAACAAGGGGGCACAATTTGAAGATAGAGGAGGGGGTGGCTTGGGGCAATGTGAGGAAGTATTTTTTCACAGAGAGGGTAGTGGACGCATGGAACGGCCTTCCTGAGGAGATCGTGGGGTCAAAAAAGGCGGAAGAATTCAAGAATGCATGGGACAGACGTAAGGCAATTCTAGTGGGGGGGGTAGGAGGAAGTAGGCTGTTGGTTAATTAGGATCTGCAGCTTATCCAATAGGCAGAGAAATGGGCAGACTGGGTGCACCAAGTGGTTCCTATATGCCATCAAAGTCTACGTTTCTATGTTTCTATAGTCTATTTGAACTTCAACAAGGCCTTAGATACTGTGGTGTATAACAAGCTTCTGGGCAAAATATGCCAGTGGTGCACACACAACTCATACAAAAGGTAGACTGATAAGTGGCTTGTGGTCAGGAAGCAAAGGGAGGTTCTCAATGGGCACCTCTCAGAGCGGAGAGGTGTACTCTGCGGCATCCCTAGGAGGGGTTGCTGTTGGGGCCACTGCTCTTCAACATGTTCATCATCAATATGGGAGCTAGAGTCTCCAGTCAGCCGCTTTAGTTCATGGATGACACTAAGTTAGCCCGGGGTACTGGACTCCTCGAGGATGGGGGAAACAGCAGGATGACCTGAATAATCTGAGTGGTTGGTTTGATCCCTGCACTTCAGATTCAGTATAGTCTGATATAAGGTGCTCCACCTGGGAAGGAAAAACAGAAACAGGACATACACATGGTGTAGGGCTTCTCTTCAAATTTATTGCAGGAAAACTCCATTGAGCAAGCTCATTCACAAGGAGGTCCTGTGACAAACACTTAAAGTACAAACATAGATAGGTAATAACAGTATATACATGAAATGCACGTTACATGATACAGGCTGGATATACATACAAGGGTACCACATAGGGTGACCGCAGATGGTAAACATTAATATGAGACAGGGAAGTGACTTACAGGTTGCATACTGATAAATGAAACATGATGACTGGTGTGTGCAATACATATATTTTGGCAGCTAGAACAAACAACAGACTACAACTGATATGAGGGGAGGAGTGATTTGATAGAGTACCAGTGGAGCGTAAGCATGGATAAAGCCAAGAGTAGAAGGGGAAGGGAAAGCAGTTAATATGACAAAGCAATTATACCTTACCAGTAGATAAATATGGCACACATGGGGAAGGAAGAGACTTAATGACAGTTACAGGTGTCTTTTATTTTGGCTGAACTTAGCGATTTGTAGAAGTTTATTGAAACTGTGCTAGTTAGTTTCAGTACGGTTTGTAATTAGTTCCAAATGGAGGGAAGGGCATATGCACAGCATCGCTACCAAAGGAGGTCCGCGGCCCTTGGTATGTCAAGCATAATAAAGTCAGATTTTCTTAACGAGTATGTACTATGTGAGATACTAATAAGGGAAGAGAGACAGCATGGCAATTTCTGCAGGAGCAGTTTAAGAGTCTATAGCCCAGCATGGAGCAGGCGTCTAGTAGTAAGGGATGTCCAACCAACAGCTGCATACAAGTCACAGTGGTGCGAACGGTAAGGGGAGTTGGTAATGAACCGTAACGCACGGTGATAAAGGATGTCCAGTTTACTTAGATTTGCAAGAGTGGTGGAGGAATAGATTACATCGCCATAGTCGAGTAGGGGGAGAAAAGTGGCCTGTACAAGCTTGTTTCGAGTTTCAAGGGGAAAAGGGGCCTATTTCTGTAGAAGAAACCTAACCTTGCTTTTAACCTTCTAGAGACTTTTCTTGCTGCAGTCAAGGAGAAAACAGAGGGATGTAGCAGACAAAAGGATAAAGCAAGACAAGGAATGTGTGGCCACTATCAAGAGGGCCAGCAGACTTCTGAGATGCATCAAATGGGGGTGACCAACAAAGGAAGGGAAGTAATCCTGCCACTTTAAAAGGCCATGGTAAGGCCCTGCATAGAGTACTACTGCCTGCAGTTTTGATCTCTTCAATATAAAGAGGACACTGGGACTGTCGGAAGGATGCAACATGGGGTCATCAAAAGGATCAGGGAGTAAGGAGACAAAAGCAATGAGGTGAGGGATGGGGCGCTTAACATCTTCATACTGGAAAAAAGAGGCTGAGCTCTGTCTTTCGTATACTCTAAGGTACTGACAAGATCAAACAATCAGAGATATCTGATCTGGAGTCATGCAGCATGACATGGGAGCACACCCTGAAGCTCAAGGGTGGTATATTTAGGAGCAGTGTTAGAAGACACTTTTTCTCAGAGAAGGCAGGAACCTATGGCCCAACTTGCCAGCAGAGACTGTGGACATGAAGACAGTACAGGCTTTAAGATAAGCCTGGACAAATGAATGCTTATGAAGGGAATCACTAGATTCCTGGGAAGTGCAGTGAGTAGGAAATCCTTATAAATTGGTATGTATTTGTGCACCATAATATTTCATCCCTTTTTGTGAAGTGGGAGGGCAGACATAATGGACACAGAGTTCCTTCCAACCTTAAATTGTTTGTTACTGTAACAGATACAACACCCAGGAATTTTTATCTTCCTAGTTATGTTGCCTATAACATATTTTAGCCATTGGATGTATGGAGAAGAGCTGAAAATTACCTCATACTGCAGACCGAGGCCTGCTGTATGAACACTCCTGGGTTCTCACAGAGGTAATGTGGGGGCTGCAACAATTCTTGCCCTGTAAAAGGCTTTCATTTTGGTTAATCTTCAGAGGACTGAATCCTTTCATAACAAAAATACACGTTTTGAATTCCTGCTGGGTAGCCAGCTGGGGTAATAAAAGGACCAGGCTTCAATCCACAAAACCAGTCTAGACCTACTCTGGAAAATGGTGGTTTCCAGTGATCACAGAAATGGTCCTGTATGTGATGTCAGAGAGGCATGTAGGATAATGCGGGTGTAGTGGGCTGACCAGCCAAAGATATTTGTGTGTGTGTTTGCTCTTATGGAGACTTATCTGAGATTTTGAACTAGCAACATCACGGGTGCGGGTCTACCATGACTCACCAAATTCCAGCTGGGGGTAAGCTTTTTCTGATCAACTTAGGCTTTAGATAGTTTTGAGTTAGGCAATTCATTTCATTTGATTTTTTTATTTTTAACCAAGTGGTGGAGGACTGGGCACACCTGACAAATAAAACAATAATACACACAAGATTCTGTGTGTCCTCCAGGGGTTCAGTTTATTCATATTTAGCAGGAGTCAAATACCAAGTCAAAATACTTCCCAGATCTCACAATTTGAAAGCCAATATTTTAAGAAGGATCAATTTATGGAAGCTCATACAAACACTGGTAAAATACAATTTCTTTTAGAAAACTCATTTCTTAGCTTCTGTGCGTTCAGTTTTGGAAGCTGTCCAATTTTTTTTTTACATTTGAAAGTCACTGACTTCCTCCACCTTTATTTTGGAAGTTTTTGCCTTATTGTTTGGAGTCACATACTCCCAAACTGGACTTAACTGAAGCCCTGGTGTCCTCTAAATTTTCAAATGCGTTTATCTGCGTAGACATACTGGCCCAGATATTCAAAAGGGTTGCTCCATGCGCAACAGGGTTGCGCATGCGCAAGTCCTACATTGCGCCATTCTGCGATATTCAGCAGGAGGCAGTTGCTCCACTGGCACAGGTTGCGCAAAGAGCAATGCAAATGAATGCATGCTCAACAGGAGGGAGGAACCATGCATAACCTCGCAACCTGATATTCAGTCGGGTTGTGCAGAGCCAGTAGCGCGCAACCCCAACCTGCGCCTGCACAACCTTGAGCCAAAAAAAAGGATCAAGTTGAGGGCCACCCACAGGTGAGCTGCTGTATTGCAGGGCGCAACACAGCAGCTGCCACCTGGCTGGCCCCCAACTGGATCCCTATGCCCCACCAGCCCAATCCCTGGGCATCACAGTTACATGAAACCCCCCACATCTCCCACAGCCCGATGCGGGCAGTACAAATACATGAACCCCCACACACACACATCCCACAGCCCGATCGCGGGCAGTACAAAGTACATGAACCCCCCACACATCTCCCACAGCCCGATCGTGGGCAGTACACGTACATGAACCCCCACACACACATCTCCCACAGCCCGATCGCGGGCAGAACCTGTGAACCCCGGTGCCCGATCGCGGGCAGAATGTAACCCTCCCCCAACTCGAATAACTCCCTGGTGGTCCAGTGGACCGTAAAGCCCGATCGCGGGCAGAATGTCTAACACACCCCCAAACATCTCCCTGGTGTCTAGTGTCCCCCACCCACCCGAAGCCCCTCCACCGCTCCCCCGCGGCAGAGCGACAGCATCCACCCGCCTGCCGCCCGCCACCCGCCCGACTGACTGTCCGGTAGGGCTGCATGCCCATTGGTGCAGAGCTACAGCCAATGGGCATGCAGCCCATACCATACATGACAGTCCAGATTTGTGAATGATCATTCACCGTCTGGACTATCATCTCTGACCTCAGGCTCGCAGCCGATGGCTGTAGCTCTCCTTCTTGTGCAACTACCAGGCTGATCGATCGGCGAAACGCTGGCGAGTGGGATGCTGTCGCCTGACTGCGGGGGCCAGGGTGGAGAGCTTCGTGGGTGGGTGGGGGACACTGAACACTCAGGGAGATGTTTGGGGGTTGTGCTTGACTTCTGCCGCGATCGGCTGGTCACTGGACCACCAGGAGTTATCCGGGTTGGGGAGGTTACATTCTGCCCGCGATCGGGCACTGGAGGTCATACAGGTTCTGCCAGCGATCGGGCACTGAAGGGTCATACAGGTTCTGCCAGCGATCGGGCTGTGGATGGTGAAGGGCATGTAGCGTGCTGCCAGCGATCGGCTGAAGATGTGAGAATGAGGATGTCAGTAACTGTGATGCCAGCGATCGAGCTGCATAGGCGTCGGTCCCCGGCGGCTGCTGCCTGGCAGGGTGGCCAGGAGCAGTCCTCGGGGATCGGCGCACCTGTCAAATTGGCATGCAAATGGGGCCATAAATAGATGCAAATGCCCCCCTGCGCCTTGCATAAATTATGGCCCCATTTGCATGTCACCTTTTGAATATCGGAAATTCGCATGGCGCAATGGTACTTGCTCACCACGAGTTTAATGCTCAACTCTGGCAACTTCGGTGGCGCAAGTTCCACTAGCGCCATCTACGCGCTATGTTATTGGGTGAGATTCAAAGGAGTTGCTCAACAGCGCAACTCCTTGAATATCACCCCGGCCACACCCCTGCGCAACTATTTTGAGCAGCGCAGGGGCTTGCGCCTCAGACTGGCGCAGTTTGAATATCTGGGCCACTGTGTACCCCATATTCTTTGATGTGTATTATCCTGTAACATATGTAAATATCGTGGAGTATTAAATGTAATTTTCTTATACTTCATGTTTTCTATGACTGATTCACCTCAAGTAAAGATACCCAGGAGTAAACGGGCAAGTCTGTGATCCCTTTCCAAAGAGGCAGGCTACACAGTTACCATATCCAAGACAAAGTTTCTGAGCTGTGACAAAAGGGTGGGTTGTTTGCCCTTTAGTAAGGAGCACCATACTTTGTGAGCAGTGGCTCTGCTGGGAATCAGACCTAGAGACACCCCAAGTAAGGTCGTGACTAAGTGGAGGCAGCATACCAAGATAACCTTTTCAGGCATCTGAAGTGTTGTGAAAACTGGTAGCAGTCCTGGCTGAATTCTGGAAGAGAACCAGTGTGTGACAGTTACTGTGTATAATTTAGCAAAACAGCATCTTACTTTCCAGTCGTCTCTTAAATGTCTTATTAAAAGGTTTCTTGGGAGGGAAAAATAAGTTATTTCTTTCTAACCGTTCCCTCTAGTGGCATTCACTCATGGCCATGCACTTAAAGATTTCTGGCTCAATGAGCTGGTGGCTAAACCCGGCCAAAAGATTTTGACCAGGTTCCAGGTTATGTGTCCATCATCCCCCCACCCCCATTTCCCTCACCAAATTTCGTGTGCTCTGCTCTCCACCATCAGATCTTTCCTGCAGAAGAACCCACCACCAAATATCTGGGAAACTGCGGTCAGCTCGTGACCAGGGTCGGCCCCTGGCTATTATCTCTAAGGAAATGTGGTGTCCCCCACAATCTTAGAACTATAGAACCAAGACTGACAGCCACGGCAGGAGCATTTGCCTTTCTGTCCTGGAAAATCAGTCCTAGAAAAATAGTTGGACTTTTCCAGTCTGGCCTGCCTGCCTGTTGTGGAGTTTTTGTACATCCCGCTGCAATGGACACTACTTTTATCTAACAAATATACACAGTCATTTAAGATCAGAAGGAACTCTAGGTCCACCATGCTCCCCCCAGGGATGAATACATATACTGTACCAACATAAACTCATTTATAGGGATTTCCTACCCACTCTACTACCCAGCGTACCCAGTGATTCCCTTGGTAAGCATAAATCTGCCCAGGTTTACCTTGAAGACCTGTACTGTCTTCGTGTCCACAGACTCTCCTCTGGTAGGCTGTTTGCCACAGATAGGCAACCCAGACAAATATCATGACCTGTTTGGAGAACAATGGTCTCCAGGACTGTCAGCAGCATGGGTCTGTCTCGGGAAGATCCTGCTAAACAAACCTAAACGAGTACTACGACTGGGTGACAAGGGAACAGACAAAGGCCATGCGGTGGATGTCCTGTATTTGGATTTCAGCAAAGCCTTTGATTCCATGCCGCATGGGAGACTGGGGGTGAAGCTGCAATATATAGGGATGGGACAAAGATGTTTAATTGGCTCACTAATTGGCTGAAGGGAAGGCAGCAAAGGGTGGTAGGGGAACTCTCATCACCGAGGAATTATTTATTTATTTAGCTTTTGTTTACCAGGCAAGCACACTAGACAGTCAAATGCCTATTTTCAGGTGTGACCCGGGAGAGTTACAAAGATACAAGCAATATCAATACAGAGGCAGGATAACAGCAATGTAAACAAGGTACAGTCAGATACAAGCAAAGAAGACCAACAGAAACTAAGTACAGAGACAAGGTAGCAGCTGTCAGACACAGTACAGCCAGGTACAGGCAAAGAGCTACAGTCAGGTACAGGCAGAGAACAATTACAATGCAATTACAGTATTAAAGGCGTGGCAACCAAGGAAGGCTGCCGAGGAAGCAAGACCAGTATAAGGAGCACATTTTTTTTTTTTTGAAGTATGCACTAGGGAAAATATGCACACACGCAGTCAGGATTTGGCACAGGCACATCACAGAAGGTAGGATGGCTGAGAGCAGAGGCAGTCTGAAGCTTGTTTTAAGTAACCCCAGAGGGAGGACCTGAAACAACTGTGGGAGGGGACAGTTCTTACATGAGCAGGAAGGAGGTTCCAGGCTCTGGGGACAAGAGCCGTGAAGGTGCGATTCCCCACAAGGGAGTGAGTCTTGGGGACCATAAGTGCCTAGGAGTCAATGGATCTCAGCTGATAGCCAGAGGAGACATGCTGGAGGAGGTCAGCAAGTGCCGGTGGCATGGTCGATCAGATGATGATGTCCGTAAAGCTGCCCATTATGAAGGATCGATGGTTACCAGGGGAGAGCCATTCCAGCCTGGAGTAAAGCTGGTAATGATGGGTGAGACGAGGGGCTGATAAGGCGAAGCGACATATGTTGTTATACAAGGTGTCCCATTTGGAGAGCCAGGATTTGGGAGCATTCATGAAGGATGTGAGCCCTTAGCAAAGCATGGGGAGGAAGACCCCTTTAGCCAGGGTGAGTCTGGCAGCTGGAGTGAGGCAATATTTTGCTCTGTACGCTAGGCCCAGTTTTCAGTTTGTGGCCCTGCAGGAATTGCGTATGTGCAGGGAGAAATCCAATTGAGGATCAAGGGTTACCCCCAGGTACTTGAAAGAGTTGACCACCATCACAGGGATGCCATCAGTACCAACGACTTTGAGATCAGCCAGGCACACTATAACCTTGGCAAAGGAGCTGAATAACATCGTCTGTGTCTTCTGAAGGTTGATGACAAGCTTACTTGCCTTGAGCCAGGATTGGATGTGACCAAAATCAGAGTTGAGTCTGGAGTTTAAGTCACCGATATTTTGTGAGCTGGCAAGAAGTACAAGATCATCAGCATACAGGGTAAAATGTCCAAAGGTGGTGACTGAAGGCAACTGGTTGATAAAGAGGGAGAACAATAGTGGGCCAAGAAACGACCCCTGGGGAACCCCACAGGTTACCGGTGATAGCCTAGAGAGGGCTTTCTGGAACCTCGTGTACTGTTGCCTACCTGAGAGGTAGTTAGTAAACCAGGCTAGGATGGGGGGGCGGGTCGAGAGACTGGAGAACAGAGCCCATGAGAGTGTGCTCAACTAAGTCAAAGGCCTTAGACAGATCGGTGAAGATAGCCCCCGTGAGTCTGCCTTGGCCAGTCGCAGTTCTGATTTCAGAAGTGAACTGTGCAAGGGCAGTGGAGGTACTGTGTTCTTTTTGAAACCCATGCTGCTCAGGGGAGAGGAGGCCGTAGGTTTGTAGGAAGAGGGCAAGCTGGGAGGCCACTAGTTTTTCGAGCAGTTTATTTACTGCAGATAGAATCACTATGGGGCGATAGTTTGAGTATTTTGGAATCACCATGCCTGAGGACTGGGATCACAAGAGCCACCTTCCATATGGCTGGGACAGACCCAGATGTGAGAGAGGAGTTGAGAATGTGGGAGACTGGTCGGGCCAAGAGGGGGGCCAGCACTACAGTAAGGGGAGAGACCAGCTAGAAGCTTCCATGTTTCTTTACAGGAGACAGACAAAGTAGAAGGGAGGGGGAGGAAAATGAGGCAGAGCGCCAGTAGTGAGACCTAGATCATTTGAAACTGAAGGCGTGGAGGTATAGTCAGACAGGTCAGAGAACAGGCCATTAAAAGCATTGGCTATAGTTTTGGCATTGTTGCAGCTGACTCCGTTGATTAGCAAGTTGGGAACCTGGGGGCAGGTCGGACCATTAATGGTATGTTTGATAGTGCACCAGAAGCTCCTAGGGTTCTTGGTAGACACTTCAAGGAAGGATTTGCAGAATTCACTCTTAACTAAGCAGATTGCTCATTTGCATGCATTCCTGAGTTGCCTGTAAACCTCAAAGTCTGATCTGTCCCCCCCGAGGCCTTACATTTTTGCCAACTTTTGTCCCTAAGCTCCATCAGGGCAAACAGTTCCCCTTGCAACCATTTTATGACTGTGCCTCTCACTCTTCTTTTAATGAGTGGGGCATGTCTAACTTGTAATGGGGTAAAGATGTTTAGGAAGCTGTCAGGAGCAACCGAGGGGTCACAGGCTGCATATACCGGGGACCAGTCAGTCAGACTGAGGTCTGTAAGGAAGTTATTAAGGTCAGAGTTTGAGTAATCCCTCAGTTGTATGACTTTTGGAGGGAACCTGGAAGTAAGGACCTTCCAGATACAGTAGGTAGGGGAATGGTCAGTGATGGACTCAGAGAAGAGGCCAGAGGCTGAGATACCATCAGGTCTATTGCTCAGAATCCAGTCAAGAAGAGAGCCATTTTACCAAGAGGAGGAGGGTCTGGTGGGCTTGGTGATAAGTTGGCTAAGAGGGAGACCGGACAGAAGGGGTTTATAGGCTTTGGCATTACTACTCAGCCAGTTTTGGATAAAGTCCCCAAACACTAAGAGTTCACTGGTCCCCACCTTGGGACTAAGGCAGTCAAGGAGATAGGAGAGGCCACGAATAGCACCTTTAGGTGGATTGTACACACAGGCCAGGTGAAGCTTCTTAGTAGTTCCTAACAGGAGAAGGGCATGTAGGAACTCACGAGAGGGGGAGTGGAGGGAGCCATGACAGTCACTTTAAGATGAGATTTATAGTAGAGCAACAGCCCATCCTCACGTTTATTACCCACCCTGTCCTGTCTGATCGCAAGGTAGCCAGGGAAGGCACAGGCAAAGTCAAGGTGGGCAGGTTTAAGCCAGGTTTTGGAGATCCCTAGAATGTCCAGATTGTAGTGGGCAACCCAGGCTGTTAGGTCTGAGAGACTGGCAAGGAGGCTGCGAATATTGGGCAATCTTTAGGCCCTTCACATCCTGCCACTGAGGGGGAGGCATGCTGATATGGTATATGACTATAACAGCAAGCCCTGACAGATGGATCAAATTTGTAGCAAGTAGTTAGTAATTGAGTGCAAACAGCTATTTTGCAGTAAACATTAAGTAGGATCTGGACTGGGGTACTATGGACAGATGTATCAGGTTAGGTAAGAGTAAGCAGTTCAATGGACACCGCAGGGAGGACAATTGAGAGAGGATCAGTCTGACACAGGGTTAAAAAGCTTAAAAACAGCCACTGTCTCAAGACGGAGCCTCAACTGGCACAAGTCTCTACTAGGAAAGACACGTTGAGCCCCGAGGAGCTCCTGATCATAGCAGAACTTGTTTGGTCGAATTGAATTATCAGGGAGTTTTATTCAGAAAGTCCCCCGCCAGCTCCGATGAGTCAAACTGCAGCCTAATCAGGAGAAAAAGAAAGCCCTTACTTATAACCAGTTAATGAAAGGAAAAAAAGAGTGACAAGTGGGGTGCCGCAGGGATCAGTATTGGGTCCTTGTTAGTTGAGCGGTGGCCTTCTTTTCTCAGAACTAGCACTTAAACATATTTAAAAATGCACAGCAAAACTGGTCCCATTATAGCCAATGGAGCACGTCCCCGTGCAGTTCCAGTACTGACATCACAAAACGTGCTAGCATGGGGGCGTGCCTCCATCTTAGGAAGTACAAGCATTTTGGCTACCGGTCCTGGGATCAATTTTTACAAGTGTTTAAACAGGAAATTTACTTAACCAAAAATTGCAACACATGGATCCTTGCAACAGAGGATAATGAACCAAATTGGATGGGGGGGCTCATGAAGTAAACACCTGCTCTTTAAGGTTATTCATGATACTATCTCTAAAAACTACCACCCTATGCCTATGAAAAAAACCCATGCCATACGTTCCGTTTTTCCTTGTGACAAATCCTTCTACTAAAGCTAATTATAAGTCAAAATGTCTTATGACACAATATAAACTTATCAAGTAAATTGTTACATTGGTGTGTCCAACAGTTGTTGGGTTGGGGACCGATCTGAATTAATATTTTACCTGTGTACTTATCGTGAATAAATTCAGCTTTATAACAAGTTCCCGTGCAGAGCACTGCCAAGCTGGTTGGTGCTGCTCAGCTTTGCCTTTCCTGATATTGATGACATTTTGGGACTGTGCATCAACTCCTTAACTGACCATTTCCGTTTCTGCCAACAACACAGACTTGAATAATTTATGGATGTCACCAATAAACAAGAGGTCTGGGTGTTTTACATCGACATTCAGCTCAACATGTCGAACTATATAACTGCGCACAAAGGCAGTAGTCAAAATATCCTAGACCCTTAGGCAGGCTAAGAGGGATCTTTTTTCAGTATAATCATTAAATTAAGCAGTCCCCCCATAAATATGTGGAAACATGGGAGAGAGGATCATGTGCTGAAGGATTTAATAGGCAAAATGCCCCCATGTTCATTGTAAGCCGTGGGTCTGGGCCAATGGCGCACTGTTTGAGTGGCTTGTCCTGGTTGTTCAGCTGGCTGCAAGACTTTAATACACACTGTAAATTGCTGACCACAGCATGCTTCCATAAAGAGTTATTAATACACAGAGGAGTATAAGTGGAGCTTTGCAAGAGCACAATCCAAGAACGAGGCGGGTTTTCCACTGAATGACCGAGATGCAGCGCCAAAAGCAGAGGAGTCCAAGGAGACAGCTACAGCATTCTCACTACTTGCCCAGTTTGCAGTCTTTAGAGGACTGAGAATGCTCAGCAGCTTTCATTCCATCAATAGCCAGTTAAACAGTAAGGGAGAAAAGTTAACTTTCATAATGACAGGCAGGCTTAGTAAGGAGGCTAGTCTGTGGCTGCAGTGCTGAATAAACAGGGGAAGACGAATCGCCAGGATACAGACTGCCACACTGTGACTGAATGGCAGCCAGGCTGAGAAGATAGGGTTTTAACCTTCTTCTCTCCCCAGGCGCTGATAACTTTTTACTATTTCAAGAACATGGGTAGGCAGAGGAAATAAGAATTTGTGTTCAGTGTTCATGAATTCTAAGCCGAGCTGAAAAAAAGAAAAAAAAAAAAGAATTCAGTTTAAGTGTGGACCACTAGAGGAAGTATGAGACAAAATGGAGAAAGTAATGTAAGATTAAATTACTTTCTGTCCCAAGAGGAGAAGAAGAAATAACTGAAAATACTGTCTTTTGGCCCCCTGCTTACTGGTCATGATTTAAATTGATATTTTCCAGCTAGTTATGCCTTCCCTTCATCAGGCAAAAAGGAATTAATTCTGAAATGGTTTCTCCATTTTTTCCTCATAGTTGTGGCCCACACATTTAATAAAAAGGCCCACCTTTCTGGAGCTCAGTGGAGTTTCCATTTATTTTCTAGAACGAGCACTAGTAATGCTCTCCTGTTTGTTCCAATTATTTCACCCCCTTGTTTTACAGATCACTTACACTTTTTTTCTTCACTTGTTTTCTCTCTCACTCTCAGCTCCCCACTCCTACTGTTAAAACAAGCACTGAAGACAAGGGCACTGCATTTAACATGATGGTTACCTAGCATGGGGGCACAAAAATGCACGCTTTAAGGAAGCTATTACATACCACAAAAAAGAAAACTGCAGTATAGCCTAGAGGTTAGAGTTATGAACTGTGAACAAGCTTGATACATCCAGCAGACCAGACCTTGGTTTGATTCTTACAACCTCCACTTGCATACTGTGCGACTCTGAGCAAGTCACTTAACCGCCCAGTGCTCCCAGGTCACCCCTGAAACAGGCACTTGTTCCTAGTGGGCCTTACCCAGTAACAAAGACTAAAAAAAAAAAAAAACGCACACCAGAAAAACTGTACATGCTATTATATGGAACTCATCATAAATGATGCAACTCAAGTTGCTTTAGAAGCAAATTAACTATGTCAAAAGTAAAAGCCATCGTGTGCTCGCTTGCCATCCCTAGACAGTTCTACAAGAATCTATTTTGCGAGAGAGGGAATGCTGGCCTGGACACTGACGTTATCTCCTCTCCTATCCGCTTTCAGCATAGTGCTGTGGCATTTTTAACTTGCACCTGGACAGCTGCCAAAAATAGACGGAAGGAAACCTCAGTTTAACTCAAAGGAGGATTCCTTCAGCAAGGCAGCAGCCTCCTAACACAGCGCTGGGCAGGATCCCATGTCCTGGCATTGGACTTGAACCTGTGCTGTTCAGAGGTCTGCAACTCTTTCATGTTACTACTGTCATTAAAGTGATATGTCTGCCCCGTTCCGATCTTAAAAACCCTTTGTGAACTAATGTGGCAATCTGAACAGCCATTTAACAAAAAATGTACTTTGTTTAGAAAAGCTGTTTTCAGATGAAGACTTTTATAAAAATGATGACCCAGCATTGCTTGCATGCCAGCACTTAATGCTAATGGCAACTTTCCCAACTAGTGGAATAGGCTGTGTTCAGTTTTGGAAATCCCTGCACATAAATGTTTAGGAGAAGTGCAAATACTGAACAACACGCTTTATGTGAAGGGGGAGATTACATTCTGACCAGGTGGGCTAAGCAGTCCTTTACTGCCATCAAATTCTATGTTTCTATTCCTTTTTACTTAACTATTTTTAGGGCTGGGTTGGTTGACCACGTCCCTTTACAAATATTTTTGTTGCTGGCCTGCTCGCATAGTGGAAGCACTACCGCTCAAGATGCTGACAACCCGGGTTCAGAAGCGAGCCAAGGAGTCAGAAGGCTGGCCAGAGAAAGGAGGATTGAGTGTCTTAAGGACAGCTCTCCTTTTCCAGGGGGAAGGGTATGGAAGCACCCTGTGCTCAAGTGGCCCCTGAGGGCTGGCAGCTGGGACTTGCATACTTGGAAAGCATGCCAGACGTTCGGCTGTGCACCACCATATCACTGCACTCCACCCCACCCCACCCTCCGGGGGAATACAGCCTGCAAAAATTATGAGGCCGAGCAAGGAGGATGTCCACGCCGCCAGACTCAAACTGCGATCCCCCCCGGATCAGCCTCAGTTCTTAGTTGGTGAGAAGAGGGGCCCTACCTGGGGGATAAGCCAGGGTGCACTCTGGGGGAAGTGGTATGTCCAGGGGGGATGGGGTGGCAGGGAATGGACCGATGGCTAGCCGGCCGGTAGCCCCCCCCCCCCTAAAAAATATATATATTTTGTAGAGGCCATTCATTGGCCAGAGAATATGCACTGCATTTCAACATGAGCAACCTAAAGCAAGTAAGTAAGCAGAGGAAGATGTGCTAGCAGAGACAGACACCAACCAGATTTAAATCCAGAAAGATGCACAGGCTACAATACGTCAAAGCAAAGGGAACAATAAGATAAGGACCAAAAGCATGGGGACAAGCCTGCAATAATAAGGAAATGAGAACTCTAATGGGTCAGCACTACTACACAAGTTGTGTGACCATTTGCACAGTGTTGGGCTACACTCTGTGAGGCCTGGCTACTAGCCAGGCTATAGGGGTGGTAGCCCAACACTGTGCAAAATGGAAACAAAACAGAGCAAGGGTGCACAAAGAGGCCCTGGAAAAGTACAGTTACAGTACATAAGAACTTATCATAACAGTAGCTCTTCAAGAGACACCCATCAGGCCACAGCTATGGAACTTGCTGGAGTTATACGTGGCCATTCAACCAGAGGCATGACCACCCTCTGTTGCCTGTTTCAGGAATCTGTCAGTCGCAGAGATCTGTGCTGCTGTGACTTGGAGTACTGTCCACACTTTCACTAAACACTACAGTCTGGACATTTCCTCTAGAAGCAGGGCAAGCTTCAGCCAGGCTGTGGTACAAGGCCTCCTTTCTTAGGCCTCTAGCCTTCAGCCACCCAGACTGTTTCTCTGTCAGTACTGCTTGGGACGTATTCCATAGGTGTGTCCTAATGAAAGAGATATCCTCGAAGAAGATAGTACAGTTATGCAAGAACTTACCATGACAGTAGATCTTTGAGAGAATCTTTCGTTAGGCCATGCCATACCACCCTCAGTTCCCCTTAGACTCCTCTTTGCTCCTGTCTTTCTTTCCAGGATGGTGTACCTTCTGCTCTCTATCTTGTCTGGTAGTGGGAACCTTCAGCTCCCTCAGTTCCCCCAGGAGGAGGCCCTCTTGAGTATGATCTCCAGCTGAGAACTGAGGAGGGCGCAGGGCTGCCCACGTTTACGTAGTGAAGGACGTCGATATCGTACGTTGTCATGGGTGGCCCCTAGTAGACTGTTAGCTAAAAAGTTTCCATGTAGTTCTGGTGCCTGACGGCTACAGAGGCACTGGAAACAATCATTATCTTGCCAATAAAGTGCTTATTTATTGAAATGTTTACAAATCCCCAAGTTCCAGATAACATGCAGACATATGCCCCAGCACTTCGGTTACCCACATAACCTACCGCAGGGGGAATAATACAGAGGTAAATTTTCAGGGACAGGAGACCCCCCCCTCCCGAGAAGTAAACATGGGGGAGTCATGATTTGAAAAAAAACAACACAGAACAAAAAAATAATTTGGAGTAAACAAATCAGAGTGGGAACAAGAGGGGGCAGAAGAAGAAACAATAGTAAGCATCAAAATATTAAGGCCCAGGAAAGATAACCCCCCAAAAGTAGTAATTAATCTAACAGAAACAAATCTGACTCTGGAACAAATAAGTATAGTACAATGGGGCCTCTCCATTGAACCCACTGTCAAAATTAAGACATCTAAATTGCATGTGGAGCTATTTCACCTCTTCAGGACAATAAATCTAAAAAGGTTCTTTGGGATTGAAACAATGGACTTTGCTAGAAGGAAATACAATACAGAATAGACAGTCCCCAAATTAGACAGCCTTAAACAGACGGGATGAGTTGCTAGGCTTTTATCTGCCATTGTTTTCTATAACAGACTGAAACACCTACCAGAAAAACAGAATAGATTTTCACACCCAAATCTCGGGTGCTGAAAGAACTAAATACAGATCTGGACTACACCAATTTCTGGATAATATAATGGGTCCTGAAACATAAGTACTATTATACAAGGGCAACAAAATATCCAGGGGTCTGATTGGTTGGTGCCCTCCTTCAACAGCCATGTTATCATTTCACATCATCAATGTATAACATGATGACCCGCAGAAATTATGCAGCCCCTGGTGATGCTGTGTTGCTGTGAATTAGCATGGCTGGCTTACAAACTTGCTAGTACTATGGGTGAGCTATAAATACAAGTTACTCACCTGTAACAGGAGTTCTAGGAATGGTATATGTTGTTCATCCACACTTATTGGCAGGTTCCTTGCCGCTTTAAATCTTGCCGGAAGGTCTTCAAGCTGGCTCCTCCCACCCACCCAGGTGGTAAAACTCTTGGCTCCGCCCCATGACACCAGATCTAGCCCGCTGGAAGCCAGGTTGTGCGTCCAAGCCGGGGAGGTCGGGTGGGTTGTGTGGATGAACAACATATACCACTCCTAGAACTCCTGCTACAGGTGAGTAACCTGTATTTCTAGGGACATGGACATGTTGTTCAATCCACACTTATTGGCAGACTCCTAGCAGTTCTCCGGGAGGAGGAAGGCAAGGCGCACACACCCGATACTTACTGGGAAAAAGAGACTGGAGAATCGAGGCCCTAAAACCAGCATCCCGGCATGACTCAAGGTTGATGTGGTAATGGGTAATAAAGGTATGTGCTGACTTCCAGGTAGCAGCCCTGCAGATATCCTGGATAGGGACATCCCTGGAAGCAGCTACCGATGCAGCGGTATGGCGGGTAGAATGAGCTCTTATCCCTCTGGGAGGCTCCATGCCTGCCAACCTATAGCAGAGCTCTATGCAAGAGGTGATCCACCTGCTTATCGTCTGCTTGGCTGCAGGTCTGCCAGGTGCGGCTTCAGCGTAGGTGACAAACAGCTGGCGAACCTCTCCCCGAACTTCAGCCGTCCGCTCCTTATAATAAGCGAGCGCTCATCTAGGGTCCAAAGTATGGAGCCTATATTCGGCCTCCGAGGTGTGATTGGGATAGAACACTAGCAGAGTCAACACCTGGTTAAGGTGAAACTCAGACACCACCTTCGGAAGGAATTTCGGGTGGAGGCGCAGGACAACCTTGTCCCTGTGGAAGACCAGATAAGGAGACTCGATGGAAAGCGCCTGGAACTCTCCCATCCTTCTGGCTGACGTGATAGCTACCAAAAAGGCGGTCTTCCACAACAGGTGTGAAATATCGCACCGGTGCATCGGTTCGAATGGCTTGCCCATGAGCTTGGCCAATACCAGCAGTAGAGCCCACAGAGGTGGAGGTTCTTGCACCGGAGGGGAAATGTCGTCAAGGCCTTTGAAAAAGCGCCCGACCACCTTCTCCTGCGCCACCGACTGCTTCCCGGCCCGCACCCGGTAAGCAGAGATGGCTGCCAGGTGCACCTTAAGGGACGTCGACTGAAGCCCTTGCTGAGAAAGGGACCACAGGTAGTCCAGAATGCTTGCCAAGGGACAGGCGGAAGTGTCCAAGCCCTTCCCCTGACACCAAATGGAGAATCTCTTCCATTTGAAGGTGTAGCATTTCCTGGTTGGCTCCTTATAGGACGCCTCAACGATGTTGAGGACCTCGTCGGAAAGACTCAGGGCCTGGAACTCTAGCCGCTCAGGAACCAGGCTGTCAGGTGCAGGGATTGAAGGTCCGGATGGAATACCTTCCCCTGGTTGACTGAGATCAGGTCTGGGTGGTCTGGAAGCCGCCTCGGGAGTCTGGAGCTGAGGCTGAGGAGATCTGGATACCAGAACTGGCGGGGCCAGTCTGGGGCTACCAGAATCACCTGCGTCTTGTCCCTCCTCGCCTTGAGAAGCACCTTGTGAATCAAGGGAAATGGGGAAAGGCGTAGAAGAGGCCCGGGGTCCACAGCCTCGAGAAGGCATCCCCCTGCAGTGAGCCCTGCTGAGGGGGGCGGGCATGGAACAGACTCAGCTTCGCATTCTCCCTGGAGGCAAACAGGTCCACCTGAGGCGTGCCCCAGTGGGAGAACAGGTCTTGTACTACCTCCAGCAGGACAGACCACTCGTGAGATGCAGCCCCTATCCGGCTTAGAGCATTGGCCAGGGTGTTGGAGGCTCCTGCCACGTGAATGACTAGGAGATCCGCCTCCAGGCTGCACGTGAGGGACCATATAAGGAGAGCTTCCTTGCATAACAGCATGGAGCGCGTCCTGCCCTGGCAGTTCAGATAGTACATGGTCGTGGTATTATCCGTCTGGACCTGAACCACTTGACCCCGTAGAAACAGAGCGAAGGCAGTGAGAGCTAGACGGACCGCTCAGAGCTCCAGCAGGTTGATATGGCATCTGGACTCCCGAGGGGACCAGAGGCCATGCGCTCGGTGTTCCCCCAGATGGGCACCCCAACCCATCAGAGATGCATCGGTTGATAGAGACCCCGTCAGCTCGGGGCGGACGAACGGGATGCCCTCCTGCAGATGTGCCGGAACAATCCACCATTGGACAGCGTTCCACATCTCCTGGGTCACTGTCACAGGCTGGTCCAACGGATCGCAGCGTTGTGACCACTGGCTGGCCAGTCCCCATTGAAGGGGCGCATGTACTGTAGACCCAATGGACCACGCTGGTGCAGACCGCCATGAGGCCCAGGAGGCGCAGGAAGTCCCGGGCAGGGCGCAATTGCCCAACCAGAAATGATTGGGCAAAGGAGGAAAGAACCTCGGCCCTGTCCGCCGGGAGCCATGCTCTGGCTCGTAGAGAGTCGAGCTCTGCCCCGATGAATAGTATCACCTGCTTTGGCACGAGTTCCGACTTGGCCTCATTGATGAGGAGGCCAACCTGAGAGCAAACCTAGAGGGCCAGATCTCTGGACCGCTCCGCCTCGCTCTGGAGGGGGCTGCAATCAGCCAGTCGTCCAGGTAGGGGTACACCCGGACCCTTCGGCGCTGCAGGAACGCTGTCACCACTGCCATGCATTTGGTGAAGACCCTGGGAGTTAGTGAGAGGCCGAAGGGCATTGCCCGGAACTTGTAAAGGGATCCCTCCGCTCTGAAGTGGAGGAATCTCTGATAGGACGGACGGATTGGGACATGAAATAACGCATCCTGGCGGTCCAGGGGAACAGAACCACATGCCTCGTTCCAAGGATGGGATTATCAGAGCCAGAGTGACCATCCTGAAGGTCTGAGACCTTAGGAACTTGTTCAGCTCGTGCAGGTCAAGAATGGGGCGCCAGCCCCCCGTCCGTTTTGGGACCAGGAAGTACCTGGACACAAACCCCAGGTCTAGAAGAGGATCCGCCACCTTCCTGATCACCTCTTTTTCAAGGAGCAGGGCAATATCGGCTCAGCGGGCTGACAGCGAGGCTGCGGACCCCGTGGCCCCCGAAGGACGACGGCTCGAAAGGGTGGAGCCTGCTCGAACTCCAGAGGCATGCCTTTTCCTACCACCTCCAACACCCAGCGGTCCGTGGTGATAGCGGACCAGGCGGAAAGGAAGTGGCGGAGCAGTCCCCCCATGGGGGGAACTCAGGGGGGAGTGACGAAGCTGGGGGTGGCACCCCTCAACCCGTCACTGGGCAGGCTTGGAGGAAGAACCGGTCAAGGGACCTCCTGGGCCTTTACTTCCTTGCTTCCTGTTGGAGGAAGCCGCCGGCTTGGGTTTGGGATGCCAAGCGTGAGCCTGCTGGCCCTGTTGCTGGTGCTGCTGGGCTGGTCGAGATGCAGGGGCCGAAGGACGAAAGGGCTTCTGCTGCTGACGGCGGCCTTTGTCCCTCTGGGCAGAGGTGACAAAGTCCAGGGTGGCATTGGACTTCTCGATCCGCTGGAGGTGTCCCTCCACTCCAGGGCCAAAGAGGTCAGTCCCCAAGAAGGGGACATCCGCCAACTTGTGCTGGGTATCAGTCATGAAGGTGGATATCCTCAGCCATGCCCTGCGGCGCATGGCCACCACAGCCGCTACTGACCTGGCACAGGAATCACCTATGTCCAGAGCAGTCTGAAGCTGCTGCTTCGACACCGCCCTACCCTGGTCCCACATCTGGCGGACCGTGGTCTTCTGGTCAGTTGGGAGATGAGGAACAACCTCATCCAGGGAGACCAAAAGGGCGTGGGAGAAGTGTGCCATCAGCACGGCCAAGCTGGCCTGTCGGAGGCTGAAGGAGGACGCAGCGTACACCTTGTGCCCGGCAAAGTCCAGCTTTTTGGACTCTCTGTCAGGGGGCTTATCCACATCCCGAGCGTTAACGGAACGCCGGAAAACGCTGCCGGTGACTAACCCCTCGGCAGAGGGGTGCTCCGAGAAACCGGGCAAATGCCGGTAGGGACCGCATACTTCCTGGCCATCCTGGCCGAGGGCGCAGGACAGGAAGCAGGCCGCTGCCAAAGCTCCAAGGCTGGGCCGACAATGGCCTCAGCCACCGGAAAGGCCTCCGTGGGGGAATCCCCTCGGTCCAGTATCTCCGTCAGGGGATACTTGGCCCATTCGGACATGGGCTCAAGCTACATCCCGGTGGACTCCAAGATGAGTCGAAGCAGACCCAAGAAGGACGATGGGCTATCGTCCAATGACTGGCCCCCGGAGGACTCCAGGTCGACCTGCCTGGAGAACAGGGAGGAGTCGTCATCGGATTCCGAAGAGTCTATGAAGAGCTGCCTCGGCCCTGGGCCACCCTCCACCTGCCAAGGATGGTCGGGAGTAAGGGTGACCGACAACCTGTAGGGCAGGCCATGACCCGACCGAGAATCCTTGGTCAGTGCCCCCGACTCCGGTTGTGGAGGCGGAGGTTCCACCACAATCAGTGGAGCAGCTGGTTTTGGCCGAGCAACTGGCCCTGGAGTGGGCAACTCGACTGGGGAGAGTGGTTACTTTGCTCGTTCAGGCGACAGCCACTTGATGGCCGGAGGCTGGACCGGGGTCGGCTTAGGCCCGGACAACAGCAACTGCTGCCACATGAGTTCCTCGTAGCGCCGGTGTAATTTACGCCGAAGCCTCCCCTCATCCGAGGAAGAGGACGAGGAGAAACTGTGTCGCCGCTTACCTCGGTATCGAGACTGCCAATGTTGGGAATGGCAAGACCGAGACCCTCGGGGGGACCAAGGGTGGGTATGGGAAGGGGCCGGGGACACCCACTCTTCCCTCAGCTCGGGCACTTTAATCGGGGACTGCGGCTCAGAAGGCACAGGCAGATCCCGATCCACCGGGGACCGTAAAGGAGGGTTGTCGCTTCTCCAGTTGACAGCCCGTCTAACGGATCGAGAAAAATCTCGACTTTGTCGACGGAGTCTCGGCAGGCTGGCCTGATGGGGGCACCGTGAAGCCAGCGGCCACAGCCACAACCTCGACCGAAGTTGACGGTCAGCTGTCCGAGGAAGGTGACCTCTCCCGCTCCCACGAACGCCGACAGTGGGACTTACCTTTCGACTCCTTCTTCTTGGGCCGAGAAGAATGTCCCGATGGCCCCTCTCCCTTCGTGGAAAGGGACTGACAAAGCTCCTTGAACGAAGCCGTATACGAGGAACTCAGAGAGCGGGATAAATGCCGTGGCCAAGGAGGAGGAAGATGCGGCCTGGGCCGCCTCCTCCTCGAGGGCGATCATCTGCTAGAGCTGCTCAGCTGAGCCGGCCGCCGTGGACACCGCCCGACGAGCCTCTTTTGATTTTATCGTCGGGAAACGTTTCTCGGGGCGCCCGGGCCTCAATCGGGCAGCGCGATTGTCCAGGACATTGGCCGAGAAAGAGCAGCATAACTCTCAGGCCTGCAGGTCGTGATCTAGGCCTAGGCAGTAGAGACACGTGGAGTGCGGATCCGCCCTGGACATTTTCTTCCCGCAAGGGCACCTCCGAAAGCCGGGAATAGATCTGTCCATCGCAGCCGCGAGGGAAGATGAAGACCGAAGTTTAGAAAACTTCAAAACCAATTTCGGACGAACCGAAGAGTTAGGATCCAGTCTAAACGCAGAGAGCTAAGGAGGGAACCTGAGCTTCCAAGCGGTAAGGAAGATCTGGCGTCATGGGGCAGAGCCGAGAGTTTTACCACCCGGGTGGGTGGGAGGAGCCAGCTTGAAGACCTTCCGGCAAGATTTAAAGCGGAAAGGAACCTGCCAATAAGTGTGGATTGAACAACATATCCATGTCCCTAGAAAAACGAATTCCTCCCTCCGATCATGTCACACAGAATACACCCCCCCCCCAAAAAAAAAGTCTTGGTTTCGTGACTCTGCACCGCTCTGCAAGAATTCCACATGTGCTGTTTTTTCAGTTACAGCACCTTAATAAATAAACCACAACTCTGTGTAGCTTCACATTGCATCTGCTATAAATGCACAAACAGTATTTTAAAGGGACAGCTCAGCACTGTCTGCTGCCTTTACTGATCACTCAGTTCTCAAATTCTTCAAGCCTAGCCACAATTTACTAGAGCAAGCGAGGAGGAGGAGGGCAGGGGATGAGAGAGTGAGAGAAAGACCGACATGAAGAGAGAGTGAGCAAAAAACGTGTGGGGGCAGAGAGAGAAACACACATTCAAACAGCACAGCAACATACAGCACCGACTATAGTCCAGAAAGGAAAAAAGTTATTTTTTTTTCTTGTATAGTGCAAACTCCTTTGAGATCAGTTTGTTGGAGCATACAGATGCTCTAGGCCCTGTGTGCAACAGCTGAATCATGAATACTAAGACCAGGGGAATGCCATATGCCCACCATAGGAGATGGAACAGCTACAGCCATTCCACCAGGTCAAAGGCATTTTCCACATCTAAGGCCATTTGGACCAATGGGTCCCTCAGAGTTTGAGCTCGCAGAATCAGGTATGTAATTTTCTGCAGCAGGTTACCAGATAAGTGTAGGCCCTGCATAAAACCTACTGGTCACAGAGTAAAATGCACGAAAAAATTACTCACCTTAGTAATGTTGTTTCTTCTAATGGAGTATTGCTATATTATGACATATGCAGTATAACCCCAGGTTAGAACTGCTCCGGAGGTGAAAGAGTTAACTTCCATGCAGGGCATGGAATCTTGAGCGCGAGCTCGGCTGAACACTCTGTCTGCTGAAGCTCAAACTTAAACTGTCAGATCTTTACGAACAAAACTCACTAAGGTTCTGTGTGGAAGCCATAAACCTACACTAGTCGCTGGCTACTAACTACAAAAACACCTTTTTGATCTTGATCCCAAAACAAAGACTCAAATCGGGGGATTCAAGAAGAAACTTCAGCATAACACCTAAGCACCCAGAAGGGTGAAATGAAGTGGGCATCAAATCAGTGCCAACATTGCACTGCCCACCCACATCCCAAAAACAGAGGTTCTGAGAGGGGCAGGCTGGGGAGGTCATAATATAACAAGGCTCCATTAGAAGAAACAACATTACTAAGGTGAGTAATTTTTTCTTCAAACAACATGAAGTCTTGCTATATTATGACATATGCAGACTACACAGCAGTACCTCCATGGAGGAGGGACAGAACCTACTTGGGAAATAGGCTCTGAAGCACGGCTGTGCCAAATCGAGCATCACTCCTAGCCTGGATATCCAAGGACTAATGCTTAGTAAAAGTGTGAACTGTTTTCCAGGTAGCTGCTTGACATATCTCTAGGATAGGAATGTCCCTGGCAGCAGCCAGAGATGCAGCTGTACCTCCGGTAGAGTGAGCTCTCAGGCCTGAGGGAGGAACCGTACCCAGTTTTTCATAACAGAATTGGATACAAGAGACAATCCACCTGGCAATGGATCTTTTAGTGGCAGGTTTCCCTTTACCAACCTCACCATAGGTGAGGAACAACTGGAGGGATTCAAACCCGTGACCCTTGGTACGTTCTATATAGTAACTAAGGGCTCTTTTGACATCTAAACTGTGCAATCTCCTCTCACCAGAAGAGGAATGGTCAGTGAAGTACACAAGGAGAGACATGGATTGATTAAGGTGAAAGTCTGAAACCACCTTAGGCAAAAACTTCCTGTTAGTCCTGAGGACTACCTTATCTCTATGAAAGGAGATGAAATCAGGCTCCACTGACAAGGCTTGTAGCTCACTTATGCACCTGGCAGAGGTGATGGCTACCAGAAACACAGTTTTCAAGTCAAGTACTTCAGCTCTGCTGAAGACAATGGCTCAAAGGGGTTGCATAAGCTGAGCGATGCAAATATTAAGATCCCAAGCAGGGCAGGATCCTGAACGGGGATTGGTGTGAAGCAACCCTTTAAAAACTTGGAGAACACAGGGTGAGCTGATAAAGAAGAGGGCTTACCTGCTGACAAGAAGACAGACACAGCTGCCAAGTGCACTTTTAGGGTAGCTGGTCTCAGCCCCAAGGAATTCAAATGCACCAAATAATCCAGGATCGTGGGCACACCAGCAGATTCTGGGGAAATATGTTTACCAGCACACCATATGGAAAATCTTTCCATTTTGAATTATAGGTAGCCCTGGTGGAAGGCTTCCTAGAGGCCTTCAAGATATCCAATACACCTTGAGAAAGGTGTGGGTCAGCAAACTAACTCTTCAAGAGCCAAGCCTTGAGATTGAGAGATTTGAGGTTCGGATACCAAACTCCCCTGGGCACAGGTTAACAGGTTGTGATTCCTGGGAAGGCATAGGGGAGGGTGGACTGCTAAGGACATGAGGAGTGGGTACCAGGGCTGCCTGGCCCAATCTGGAGCAATCAGGATCATCTTGCAGGACTGAGATCTGATTCTGACTAGCACTTTGAAAAGAAGAGGGAAGGGGGGAAAAGCATAGAGAAACTTCCCTTCCCAACTGAGAAGGAAGGCATCCAGAGGGACTGAGCCCAACACTGGGGGCCTGCAGCAAAAAAGGGGAAGTTGGTGATTGTCTGGGGCTGCAAAGAGATCTATTTGCGGAGTGCCCATCTGGCAAATATTACCTCCAGTACCAGGGGATCCAGTGCCCATTCGTGATGGCCCTGGGAAATCCTGCTGAGAGCATCCACTAGGACATTGTCCTTGCCTGGGAGGTGAACTGACGTAAGGGAGGCGTTCAGAGAGTAAGCCAGAGACCACAACTTCATTGCTTCTGTGCACAAGGCCGTAGACTGAGTGCCCCCTTGCTTGTTGATGTACCACATTGTAGTGGTATTGTCTGTTCTGACCTGAACTACCTTGTTCTGGACAGATGTGGAGAAAACCTGAAGTGCTAGAAAAACTGCTCTGAGCTCCAGCAAATTGATGTGGAGCAGGGATTCCTGAGGGGACCACAGCCCTTGGGTGGAAAGGTCGCCCATGTGAGCTCCCCACCCCAGGAGGGATGCATCTGTAGTAAGGGTCAAGGAATGAGACTGGGGGGGTGAAGGGAACCCCCTGTCTCAGATTGTTCTGATCCTGCCACCACTGAAGGGCCTGGATCAGGGTTCGAGTCACTGGAATCAATTTGGTTAGGGGATCCGTCCTTTGAGACCAAAAGGCTCTCAAATGGAACTGAATGTCCCTCATCTGAAATCTCGCTCCCTGCACTACTGCTGTAGAAGCAGCCATGTGCCCCAGGAGCTGTAGGAAATGCCTTGCTGGTCGAGAGACCTGCAGGGTGAAAGAGGAGGGCCAGAGACACCAGGGTCCTTGCTCTCTCCAGAGGAAGGAAGGCTCTGGCTTCTTTTGTGTTCAGTTCTGCGCCTATGAAGGTGAGAAGCTGGACAGGCTCCAGAACTGACTTTGGAAGATTGAGAAGGAAACCTAGAGATGTAAGCAGCTGCTGGCTTACTTGCAAATGAAGTTTGACCTGTTCTGGAGACTGGCCTACAACGAGCCAGTCATCCAGATAAGGGAAGATGGCAATCTTTTGCCTTCTTAAATGAGCAACTGCTACTGCCAGGCATTTTGTGAACACCCTTGGAGCCGAGGAGAAGCCGAAGGGCATTGCTCTGAACTGGTAATGGCCTGAGGGCAGTTCGAATCTGAGGTACTTTCGATGGGAGCTTCTGATGAGAACATGGAAATAGGCATCCTTGAGGTCCAGGGAAGCTAGCCAGTCCCCTGGCCTTAGAGAGGGTAAAATAATCCCCAGGGTCACCATTTTGAACTTTGGTTTTAAAAGGTGCTTGTTTAGATACCTGAGATCCAGAATGGGCGCATTCTCCTGTCTTTTGGGTAAGGAAGTACCTGAGTACAACCCTTTGCCCTGGTGTATGGAAGAACCCTTTCCACGGCTCTGAGAGCCAGGAGGACAGAAACTTCTGCTTCCAGGGCAAGTGCCTCTGATGGGTTTGCAGGTGGAAAAGATCTGGCTCTCATCTTCGGAAATTTTTTGAAGCTGAGAACCAGTCCCTGGCTTACTACCTCCAGGACCCACTTGTCTGATGTTAAAGACTTCCAGTCCTGGACAAAGTAAGCCAGCCTGCCCCCTACCGGTAGTGGAGAATCGGCCTTGGTTACCCCATCAAGGATCCTGTTTTGCAGGGGCTTTGGGTTGAGGGGTAGAAAAAGGCTTACTAGAACCACTTCTGCCCCTTCCTCTAAAGAACTCCCTCTGGGCATAAGCAGAAGAGGAGGCCTGGGCTTGGTAAAATGGCCTATGAAAAGGCCTGCCCCTGCCCCGACGTGCTGCCTTTGAGAAGTGACTTGCCTTTCTTTGGCCTGTGCACTCCTATAGGTGGTCCTATACTCATCCATTTTCTTCATATAATTCTCTGTCTGCTCCCCAAACAGAGAATTTCCACAACAGGAAAATCCATAGCCTTAGACTGGGTATCCTGTGACAGGGCAGTACATCTGAGCCAGGCCATTCTGCTGAAGAGACACAGATGTAGCCATAACTCTAGATGAAACATCATTAGAGTCTACACCAGCATGAAATTGCACCTGGATGCCTCAATACCATCCGCAGCCACCTGCTCCAGCTCCTGGCAAGCTGTTCAGGGGCCTGTTTTGCTAGGGCCAGGACAGTATCCCACCTGGATTTCTGGTACCTAGCTGCGTAAGCCATATAATTTGCCTGTCTGAGTCCCAAAGATGCTGCCATGTACTGCTTTTTTGCCATGGCATCCATCCTCCTGGAATCCTTTTCAGGAGGGTGAGAGGCTAGAGGAATATTAGCCTTGTCACAGGCTGCAGCCTGCACTACCCCACATGGCTGCACTGCTGAGACAGATACTCCGTATCAGAGCCTGATAAAGCATACCTCTTGTCCATCCTTTTATCCACAGGAGGATAGAATGAGGAGTTTTCAGAATTTTACTGTCTGTTTCCTAAAAGATTTATGCAAGGGAATAGACAGTCTCCTAGACTCTGGAATATCCATCATTTCCACAAAATCAGGCTCTTCTTGATCATCAACAGCTTCCTCAACAGGGAGTTGCAGAGTGTCAGCAACTTTCTTGTAAAACAAAAAAAGAGAAGGGGACTCAGATAGCCTGGGAGGGGATACTCCTGAAGGTCTGTCTGGAGAGATGTCCGGTTCAATGGGCACATCCAGACTGTCAAAATCACACTCACTCTCCTCGTACCCATCCTCCCCTTCCCCAGGTTCATAAAAATCTTCAAAATCATAATCTGAATCGAGAATCGACCGAACCGGCACTTACCTAATGGTGCCGGTTCGGACGGAACTGGGGAAAGAGACTGGACAATCTGAATAGCTTTGGCTATTTCCTCAGTGGTTGGAGAAAGAACTTTTGGCCCCAAACTAGCTAACCTTCTAGCCCTTTTAGTTGGAACCGGCTCCTCAGAGCAGGCTCTTCATTTGCCCAGGGAAGCATCGCCCTGGTCAGAGGGCGCTCCCTCAGGTTCGGTTGGAACCGAACCGGGCTGGCCATCCGGGTCAGCGGACTTTTTGGCCTCCCTTTCCCTGAGCCTACCAACTCTTTTTTCCACGGTGGCAGCAGGAAAATTTTTACAAATCTGGCAGTCTGCATTGAGTTGGTCAAACCCCAGACAATATACACATATGGTGTGTGGGTCAGCCTTGGCAAAGGCTTCCCCATAGAGGCCACAGTTCTGAAACCCAGTGGGTCCGGTTTTTCTTTTGGGTTTCTCAGACATAGTGCCAGCCTAACCATAACTTGCCCGTTAACAGCAATCCACCAAGCAAGACTCTTATCGGTTCCCAACCATGTCTCGGGTCATGGAAAAAAACGTAATAAAATCCGTTGTTTTTTAGAACCGATAAGAACCGGGAACCGCACTCTAAAGGGCTAGAAAGTAATATTTAAACCCCTCTGAGCGGTTCAAACTGAACTGAAAAAGACGTTTACAAGTTCCACACAGAAGAAAAATAAAAAAGTAAGCCTATCTATTACTTACAATACCACAGACAGAGCTTGAACTGACGATTGCGGTTAAATTTCGGTAAAATAAACCGAGAATTACACTTTGAAACCGACAAACAAACCGAGCAGCAGGAGGAATCTCCGGAGCGACTGTTCAGTGAGGAGGAGTAAAGAATCTGACAGTTTAAGTTTGAGCTTCAACAGACAGAGTGTTCAACCGAGCTCGCGCTCAAGATTCCATGCCCTGCATGGAAGTTAACTCTTTCACCTCCGGAGCAGTTCTAACCTGGGGTTATACTGCATATGTCATAATATAGCAAGACTTCATGTTGTTTGAAATACTGTTACGCGTTTTGCAAGCAACCGAAGTCTAAGTGTCCTGCCCTGTGTCCGCGTTATTCCTACTGAGGGTAGTATGAAATTCTTGACATGGGTACAGAGTTATTTTCAGTAATCAGAATGCAAGGCAACAGGTAAAGCAAGCAGAATGTTCAGTGTGAATGCAGCTGGTCTGTTTTCTCTCTCTCTATGCAAATAAGCCATACTGTGCAGTAGTTAACAGTATGCAGAGACCTCCTCTGACTCACTTGCTGAAAAACGAGACTGTGCAATGTGTGGTGCAGATTAAATCTATGTTCTAACCAACACAGGTGGCCCTGTTTTACCCCTGGGGCCAAAGGGGTGACAATGAAGGCGGCGAGGTGAGGCCTAGACAAAAGATATTTATCAGGAAGGAAAGAAGAGCACCCTACACCAGGGGTGTTCAAATCAAAACTTTTAGGACTTGCCCACCCATGACTGTAGCTGAATTTTCACTTGCCTCTCTCTATTCATTACAATGAAATCTGCTCCCTTTCTGTACTTGCCCTTCAATTAAATTTACTAGCCCCGGAGAGGGGGCAACAGGATTTGCACACCCCTGCTCTACACCCTTGTCTAGGCCACCCTGACTTGCCAGGTGGTAAGGCAGCCGGGGTTTCCCCTCTAAACCACAGAATGAGGGCCAGAGTACTGAAGCAGAGGTAGGCGGTTAAAATGATTTTCCCAGTTTTCGGTACCACTTACGTCCAACTGGCCATCATTATGTATTAAATAGTAATGAAACTCGGTCCCCATAAGCCAGCCAGTGGCGCGGAGGATTGAGGCGCTGGATGCCACACCATGCGCCATGCCAACGACCCGGGTTTAGGAGCCAGCTTGGGCCACCAGGGGTTGGCAGGGGGGTCAGGCTGAGAGATGATGATTGGCGCCACTGGGCTGCTCTCATTTCCCGGATTGGGGAGGTTCAGTTCCTCATTCTTGTCTGACACCAGGTGGAGGCCAGGTGTCAGAGCAGAGTCAGGGGCTGATGCAACATCAGGAAGAGTGGAAGGAGCACTCATTTTCTGGAAGCGCATGTGCACCTCTATACACAAGCTCTTGCCGTGCTCGCCGTTGCTCCTGGGGGGGCGCTGGAGAAAACTGAAAAATTCCATGACTCTCCATGGCTATATGTGACTGCCCCTGCTCCTTGTGGATCCCCACCGGTAAGATGGTGGAGAGAGACGCTGATGGGGTTGGGGCAGCAAGGGGCCTGATGACAGGAGTGGGTGGCCATGGAGAAGTAAACAGCTATATAACAAAAAAAAAAATAAAAGATCAGCCACCACTGACTTCAATTGGGGTTGCCCCGTGCTCTCCCTTGCTTCACGTCATTGCGTGCTGAGCATGGGGGCATGCCAGAGGAATCGGAAAGTGGAAGGATTGGCTGGCCAACTTGCCGGAGCCGAATTATGATTCCTTCTACCTAAATACAAGTGCAGCACAATGCTATTAAAACGACAGGAACGAACTATCGCTAGTATAAGGTACTTCATAAAGTAAGTGAGAATGTACTGAAAAAAAGCTAAAAAAAATCACTAAGATTAAGAAGAGTAGGGCAGAGTAGAAGGATGGCCAACCAAAGCTGCACTCTCCTGCAGGGACATTTAGAGTCACCATTCAAGCTCCTCCTTCAGGGTGGGGTTTCAGTGCCAAGCGGGAAACTGTACTACCACTAGGGGGCACAGCAAGGCATGCACAGTGCTGGGTTGGGGGATGGGGGCAAATTAGGAAGGAACACAGCAGACTAGGATGAAACTTCATTCTATTTTTGCCTGGAAGGTTTCTATGTTTCTGTGTCAGCCTCCTGCTTTTTCCCCTCAGCTGAAATCATAATTATTTGTTTGTGACATCATAATCAGTTGCTGTAGAAATGACTATGATCCTAAAGAGAATGGTTACTTCAGCGCAGGAAAATTCAGGAGGAGGAGGAGGAGATAAAGTTCGAGACACAGTCTGTTTTTATGCAGATGCCCTCAGTAATGAAAAAATGGGGATGGGGATAAATACAAAAGATTAGGTCAGTGTAATGGTTCAGTGTAAACAGAAATGTGTCTGAATACATTTAAAGCAATTTTTCAGGATCCTGGGAATCTTTACAGAATTCACAGATTTGTTTTGGGGTTAAACTCGGTCTCTATTTGAAAGCAAAAGATTTAGCATCCAAAAAGTGAACTGGGTAAAACCGTAAAAGACTTTATTTTCTTAGATTAAATAACAGATGATAAAAACACTTCAAGTAATGGCAGAGCTGTTGTAAAGTGAGACCCTGAAAGGAAGTGCTGGATGTAGCACAACTCCTGTTCAGGCAGAATGTTTGGCAGCGTAATGCTCAGTCAATCATCTGCCCACAAAAGCACACTGTCAGTCTAAGCGGCGTCTGCGTTGTGAAACAGGATCTCAGTATACAAAATAGTTGCGTGTGGAACCAATTTTAAATCGGGCAACAGCTCAAGTAGTAGGGATCAGTACTGAGGGGAGGACTTGCACGATGGAATTCACATAACCACTGCTTGTTTACACTTAAATGATGCACGCTCGAGAAAGGGATAGGGACATGCTGTCACTATAATTGATCAATATTTAAAGAGCAGCTTTCACCTTCTTGGAATGCAAGATCTCCTCTGTTTTACATTACAAGCGGAACTGCACAAATCAGAAAACAGATTAGGAAAACAACAGGTAGAAGTGATGTGAAGCAATGGAAACAGAATATATTGGCAGATAAGAACCGCTTGGCCCACCTAGTCTTCCCATTTTCTCCATGCCTATAGTATCACTGCAGATTCCACTTGATGTCTGGTCCCATTCACCCCCCCTTCCCTTTCCCCAAGATTCCCTTATGCCTATCCCATGCATTTTTGAACCCCACCACTGTTTTTGCCCCCATCACCCTCGCTGAAAGACTGTTCCAGGAATCCACCACTCCTCCTGTGAAGAAGTAATTTCTCCTGAATGTACCCCTCTCCAGCTTCTTATCATTGCCCCTTGTCCATCAGTACCTTTTTTCCTGAAAAATATTTCTCGCTACACAAGGTCTCATGTTGTTCAAGTCTAACGATTGTGCCTCTCCTCTGTGCATTGTCCATGATGTCAATATAATCCCACAGACATGGGGACCAGAAATGCACACTGTACTCCAGGTCAAGCCAGACCAAGGATCTGTACAAGTACACTATAATGTCTCTTGACTTGCATACCTATCAAGGGCATTCAAAATCCTAGCAAACAATGGGGTAGGGGAAGTTAAGCTTATACAAGTCTGATAAGTGTTTACTAACTTGAAGACTGATACAAGTGATGTGGCCACTGGCTTTTTAGAAATGGGTATTTTTATTTATGTCATTTATTTATTTATTTACATCTTGGAACTACAACCATTAAACCAGGGGCTCGTTTACAAAGGCTCCACGTCATACAATGAGGGAATAAGGACAATCTACATGGTACAATAGACAGTGTGAAAGGTAGAGTCCAATAATGAGAACAAAAAGAAAATACAAAGTAAGTGCTATAAGGTTACAGTAAATGACATGGTTTCAGATTACATTCCACAAGCTGCATAGGATTAAAGAGTTACATGGATACCAACTTTGCAAACAGTGAAGGAGCGGCCAGGAGATAACCTTGTCAAGGACCTATTAGTTGAGAGATAAGAGTAGGGGAGTAGGGGAGTGGAGGAGTATGTGGAGACCGGACAGAGGGTGAAGAAAATCTGAGTAGCCAGAGACAGGCATTGAACTGGAGAGGTACTAAGTCCTAGAATCCACAATGAAAGTGCAGAGGTGATGAAGAGACTGAGGGTAGTATACCGAGTAGAAGGAAGGAGCCTACTGAGAGGTAGGGAGACAAAAAAAAAAAAAAAAAGTAAAAGGAGGATATACTATAGGTGGTAATGACGGGTGCAGGAGGCAGATAGTAGATGCAGGGGAAGGGGGGAGTAGGACCAGAGAGATGTGGGGGTGCGGGGGGACAAGAGAGGTTTAGGGGGACAGGGTGAGGTAGTACGGACCTTGGGTGATTATCAAGGGTGGAGGGAGGCACATAAGCTGGGATATAAGGCTTGGGTCAAAGGGAGGAAGGAGGGGATAAGAGAAAAGGAAGAATGGTGGAAAGAGGGAGATAGGTGTTAGGTAGGAATGGAGAGAGTCAGGTAACTAGGAGGGGCAATCACAACTGTTCCGTTTCAAGGAATGCAGTCTAAGTTTGGTTTTGAAGGGTCCCACCCTGGTGACAGCCAGGAGGTCAGGTGGAAGATTCTTCAACCAGTTGGGAGCCCTATACATAAATGTTCATTGGGCTTGGGCAGTGTGGCAGAAAGGGACAAGGAAAGTGGGACAGGAGGGGCTTCTGGTGTGGTGTATGTTACTGGTCCTAAGAAGAAGTGGTGGAAGTGGGGGGGGGGGCTAGTCCAAGACTAACCTCTTTGGTAAACAGGCAAGTTTGGTAAAAGACTGTGCCCTGAAGGTTCAACCAGTTTGTTGTAGTATAAAGGTCACAGGTGTGCATGTAGCGGTGGGCTCCAGTGACAAGGCGACAAGCCTTGTTAAGAGCAACACTTTATCTCCCAAGTGAGGAGTTGGTGGCAGCACCATCGATAAGCCCAAAGTCAATGATGGAAAGGACAGAGCTAGTGACGGCTAAGTGGAGCGCATCTTGGGTCATGCTACGTGTCTATAGAGAAGCCCAAGCCTGATGCAGACATTTCTGGATATTGCATTGATATGTTCCTGATTGGCTGTTGAGGGTTCTACCAAGATGCTTAAAGCTGTAGACTTGTTCAAGGGGTGAGCTGAGATTGTTTATGATAATGTAGCTGGGCATTTTTGTACTTGCTGTGTTGGCAAGCGAAGAGCAACACTTTTTTTTTTTTTGTTATAGTTCAAAATTAGTTTAAGTTTGGACAACCAGGCCGCAACTGTGGAAAAACTCTGTTGCAGACTATCGGCTGGGGTAGTGGATTATCCTGGGATGTGAAGAGCACAGGATCATCTGCATACAGAAGCAAGTTGCTGTGACTTACATGTGGCAAGGAACTAAGAAAGAGGCTGAATAGGAGAGGGCCCAGGATCGAGCCCTGGGTAACTCCAGAGCATACAGGGTGTGAGAGAGAGAGAGAGAGAGAAAGAGAGAGCGAGCGCATATATTGTATTTTTACCCTTTGGGTTCTGTCTTCGGGGTAACTATTAAACCAACCTGTGACTTCTTGAGAGTCTCTAAGGGTGGCTAGGGACTTCAGTAATAGAGAGTGATTAACAGTAGAGAGTGATTAACAGTACTGAATGCCTTTGTGAAGTCTATGTAGACAGATCCCACAAGGCGACCACGATCTAATGCCTCATGAATGAAATCTGTGTATTCTAAAAGGCCAGTGGTGGTGCTGTGCCCCTTTCTAAAACCACGCTGTTGAGCGCACTGGATATTATAGGTGTCCAGATACTCAGTCAACTGGTCTGCAACTATGCGCTCCAATGCTTTGGAAAATGGGGGCAAGATGGAGATACTAACATACTATTTGCCAGCAGATTAGGCCTTACGGTCTATCGAGTCTGCTCGAACCTCAGATCCCTAGTTGGGTGTCGAGGCCCTCCCCTCCTTTGTGTTCCAGAAACCCCCATCATCCATGGGATGGTAATTCGAGTGTAAAGCCCCATCACCACTCCTGTGAACAGGCGTTACCACTGCCGCTTTCCAAACCAAGGGGAATTGACTAAGACGGAGGGATAGGCTGAGGATCTTGGTGAGAGGTGACAGGACTGCATCTAAGGTGAGGTGGAGGAATTTACGATCAAGTGCATCACTACTAAATCTTCAGTTGGTGAGTTCCCACAGCAAGTGTGTTTTTTTTTTTGCGGTCCCAGTAGTAACAGCCTTGTAATAAAAGGAGGGGAGTAACAGGGGGTTGGTCCGTGTTTTGAATGCCGTCATGGTGGGGAGGGTCAGTGGAGAAGTTAGGAGAAAGTATCCCACTCAGGTCAGTGAATGCAGTATTGAATATATTAGCACTTTCTTTAGGATCCTGACTGGTAGTTCCATTAAAATGGAGCACTGTGACTGGCCCGGTGGCACAGAGGGTTGAGTCACCGGACGCCACACCTCGAACCACGCTGGCGACCCGGGTTCAGGAACAGACTCGGGTCGTCGAAGGCTGGCAGGAGGAGGAGACGATTGAGCGTCCAGCGGACTGCTCTCCTCTCCTGAGGTGGGCCAGGGTCGTGCATCGCTCTGTAGCGGCCCCCGATGGAGACCGGAGGGACTACAAGAGCATCACAATGTGGGCAAACAAGGAAAACCATGAAAATAGCACATCACCGACCAGATGACGGCAGCCCTACCTCCCCGTGCCTCTCTGCCGCGATGCCTCTAGGCTGCACTCTCTGCACTTTGCCTAGATGCAAGGGAGTGCTACAGCATTCCGATCTCCCCTCCCTGTAGCCCCCCCAGGGTAGGGCCCCTCCCCCGGTGAAGGGATACACCGGGACAATGGAGCAGCGGGGGATGGCAAGTTGGTGAAGAAGGCAACAGCAGGGCTGGCTGCCCGAAGGAGTGGATGGGGACGTGCACCGTAGGAGGGATAAAAATAATATACAAAAAAAAAAAAATGGAGCACTGAGGGAAGGGATTTACTAGGTTTGCCAGTGAGTTTCTTCATGTTCTCCCAGAACTGTTTGCTATTGCCCTAGGAGTTAAAGAGCTGGTCTTGGAAGTGGTTGATTTTAGCAATATGTGCTGCTCAAGTGCAAGCATTCATGGCTTCATTGTAGTGATGCCAGTCCCTGGTGCTATTAGTGGCATGTGCAACGTGTCAGAGGTGGTCACGAGTAGTCATTTGTTCAAGGAGTGATAGGGTGATCCAGGAATTGCTGGCCCCTTTGCTTTTTTGTTTTCTGAAGAGGGCAAATAAATCACATGCTTTGTTACAAAGAGAGATGAAGTGCCCCAAGGATAGGTCCACGCTAGTGGTGGTGTTGTCAATAGGTGACAAGTCGCAGCAGTGGTGGCGATCTTGAAACTGTATGAGCTGCCACGTTTTAGGGCACGCAGGTAAGTCGTCCTATTGGGCGGTTTGGGGAGCTGACGACCTCCGGCAGGTGATTGGAGAGTGGTCACTAAGGGAGTCAAGACAACACCATTGTATCCAAGATCCAGTCGGGGCAATTGGTGAGAATGAGGTTGAGTAGAGTGTGGGTCCTGGTTCTATAGTTAACCCTAGTTGGGGTAGGAAACATTTGAGTAAGGTCAATCGCAGCAGTAGCATCCATATAAGGGCCAGCCTCAGGCACAAGCCAGTTGACGTTGAAGTCCCCTAGCGCAATAATCTCAAAGTGTTCAGGCAGCTTGGTAATACAGTCGAGGACTGAGTTAAATCCTGCAGCTGCATCACTGAGTGAGATGTAAACTGATAGGACAAAAAGTGACTTCCCTTGGTTGCCAGGGCTATTCTGACCACGAGAGCCTGAGCTCGAGTTTCGTCAGACAGTGGTGGAATGGCATGACCCTGAAGTGTGTCAGATATGTAAACTGCAACCCCCCCCCTTCCTTTTCCCAAGCTTGTCCACTCTGAAGAGGGTGTACAATGTAAGACGATATGGGCAGAATTTCCACTGCTACGCAGATGATACACAGCTCTGTCTGTCTTTTTGCACCCGACCAGGATAGTGCAGTCTCTATGTTTAACAACTGTCTGGCAGAAATCCATGACTGGATGAAGTCTAATTGGCTGAAATTGGACTCTGGGAAGACTGAGGTGTTAGTTGTGGATCCAGAGCACCCGATAGAGAGGCCAGTGGTGGGGTTACCTTCTGGGCTTTGGCTCGATGGTGTACAGCTGCCCACCTCTGAAAGGGTGCGTAATCTGGGGGTGGTATTTGATGATGGACTGACACTGCGGGCGCAGGTGTCGGCAGTCGTCAAATCTTCCTTTTACCATTTAAGAACATCACCAGAATTAAGCACCTCGTTCCAATCGATGACGCTTGATCCATACTTTTGTAACCTCGCACCTTGACCACTGCAACTCCCTATACCTAGGGCTTCCGGGGGTTGATGTCCGCCGCTTGCAGCTGGTGCAGAACGCTGTGGCATGATTATTGACTGGAGCTTCATGCACCAATCATATTACTCCAGTGTTGCACGATCTGCACTAGCTGCCTATACAGTGGCGGACAACCTTCAAGGTCGGTCTTCTGACCTACAAGGCCCTACATGGATTGGGACCAGATTACCTGCAAGAGCTCCTGGTTCCTTACAGCCCGGGCTGACCTCTCTGCTCAACTGACGAGGGGTTGTTAGAGGTTCCCAGGGTGAGGATAAAGACATCTGGTGCCAGGGCTTTTATGTTTGTGGCGCCATCCCTGTGGAACCCTCACGTCAGATTAGAGAGTGTGGGACCATGGAGGGCTTAAAGACCAGTTTAAAGACCTATTTATTCAAACAGGCATTTAATATTTGAACTTTTAGGTATTCTGTGGATTTTAGTTGAATCTGTTATTTTATGTGATTTTAATGAATTGTCTGTTGATGTTCTGTATGTAAACGCTTTGATATTGGAACTACGCTATATAAATAAAAATATTATTATTGTTACCCAACCAGGGCAGCAGCAGAGCCAGGCGTTTTTGGGGACAGCCAGGTTCCAGCAATGGCAGGGACATCTGGCTTGTGCTGTTGAACCCATACTTGCAGCTGGGCAAGTCTGCGTAGTAGACTCTGGATATTGAGGAAGGCAATCTTAAGACCACTGGAATTAGTGGATTTGATAAGAGGTTGCTGAGGAGGGCCAGGGTTGGGGTGAATATTATCTGAGAGCAGTAGGAGTATTAGGGTATTGTGGAGTAGCATAAGTTTGAGAAGTTTGGGTTTATGGATAACTGGATGTAAGGAGGCAAGTTCAGGTGACACGGGCAAGGGAAGTGAGGTGCGGTAGTAGTAGGAGGGTTAGAGTTGGTTTTGACTGCACATTTACACATACCAGTAGGTGTGGTGAGGGTGGCTGGGTAGAAGGAGCACTTAGGGTTCTTGATGGCAGAGTTACATCTGCCAGGTGAGGGGAGTGTGTGGAGGATGTGGCGGTGGAACGTACAGGGACAGTGGGGTACATAAATAGCAGGAGTAAGATAAAAGGGAGTAGGTAAGATATAGTCCACATTGCTGGCCCAGAGACAGATTCACTAATGTATTGGCAGAGAGCTGGATGAAAGTGTTTGTTAAAAGTGACAGATCAACTTCTGTAATGGGTGAGTGAGGAAAACAAGGAGTGGGGGAGGGTAGGTGATTAGGCAGTTAGGTAGCTAGCAGGCAGAAAAGGTAATGTGGTAAAACTAAAATATGACTACCCTAACTTTGCACCCCGCAGTGGTAGAGGGTTCCCTTCTGGCACAGAGGGTCGAGGGTTTGAAACCCAGGAGGGGCAAAAGGGGCAATACTACGGGGATAGTGGGGAAATTAGGAGGGTTCAATAGGAAATGGAAGCCAAGTGATGGGGAAAGGTGGAGTCGAACAGAGGAGGTGGCAGTGAAGGGCTCAGTAGTGACTCCTAGTTGTCACACAGTATAAGCAGCAAGTGGAAAAGTGGGGACTTAGAAACTACAAGGTAGTCAGTCACATGACTGATCACGTGATCCAGGAACACCTATAAATTTAGGGTCGGACCAGGAGGGGTGGGCGGGGAAGTCGACGCACAGCGTCGACAGGCTACACTGGTGCAGTACTGCTGGATCTAGTGTAGGCCTTCACCATGCATCTGTACCTATTTGATTTCAGGCTGCTCCTGCTGTCCCAAGCGTGGCTCTGACTGGGAGCTTGAAGCAGGGGAGCCTGTGGAATAAAGGAATAAAAGAAGGTAAAATTGGGGGTGTGTGTGTGTGAGGAAAACAAAGACTGCTGAAGTGGGAAAGGGACATGGGGAGGAGAATAAGCACTGCATATGCATGGTCTTGATGAACAGAAGGAGCATGCCGATAGGAAACCTGGAGGGCCCCCTTCCCAATCCACATAAGTTCCACCTTAAGTGAAATGAACAGAGATGTTCCATTGGTCAGAAGCACCAGAAGTCAGACTTTGCTGGACGCACTCCAAGACTGTCTACTGGTACAGCTAGTTAAGGAACCCACCAGGCAGACCATAATGACTTGTTCGTAACTGTGCTTCCCCAATTCCCCTTTCCCCTGGGTCACACCTGGAAACAAGTCTCAGCATAGTGCACCTCTCCTGGTTACCAATTTTAAATAAATTAATTTTAGATGTGGTGCTCACTAGGTTGGAGGTGGTATTAGTTGTGGAAGTAGGGGAGTCACTGGGGAACAGCAACCACAACTCCTTTTGACTCAAACTGGCTCTTGGGTTCGGTAAAGCACAGCAGAGGGCTGAAGTTCTGGATTTGAGAACGGCAACCTAAGATAAGCTGAGGGAGCTGGTCGGGGATAAATAAGCATGGATGGATAGCATCATAGAAACAGACTTTGACGGCAGATAAGGACTGCTTGGCCAACCTAGTCTACCCATTTCCCTACCTAGTGGATAAACTGCAGATCCTAGTTAACCAACAGCCTGTTTCCTCGTACCTCCCACTAGAATTGCCTTATGTCTGTTCCATGCATTCTTGAATTCCCCCACTCTTTCTGACCTCACAACCTCCTTAGGGAGGCCATTCCATGAGTCCACCACCCTCTGTGAAAAAATACTTCCTCACATTTCACCTGAGGCTTCCCCCTCTATCTTCAAATTGTGCCCCCTTGTTCTTGCACATCTCTTTTTCTGAAAGATGCTACCCTCTTGGACTTTGTTGATTCCCTTGAGGTACTTGAAAGTTTCTATCATGTCCTCCCCCCCCCCTTTCCTCAAGGGTATATATATATATTAAGCTCTTTTAGTCTCTCTTCGTATTGCTTCTTGTGCAGACCCTGCACTATTTTAGTTGCCCTCCTGGCTATGTCCTTGCCGAGATGGGAGTCACTAGAACTGCACGCAGCACTCCAGATGGGGTCTCACAACTGTCTGTACAGAGCGATAACTTCCCGTTTTCTACTGGTGGTGCTTCTCCCTAGGCATCCCAATATCCCCAGCCCTCCTTATTGCCTTCTCACATTGCTTGCTTACCTTTAGGTCATCTAATATGACTACCCCAGGTCCCTTTGCATTTTGTTGTTGTTAGTACCCAAGTGTTTTGTTTCTCAGGTGCATTACTTTGCGCTGAATCTAATCTGCCATAATTTTGACCATTTCTCCAACCTTGCCAAGTCCCTTCTCATCCTTTCCACCCCCCTTGGGTATCAACCCTGTTGGAGATCTCTGTGTCATCTGCACAGAGGCATACTTTTCCTTCCAGCTCCTCCACAATGTCACCTATAAAGACATTAAAGATGACTGGTCCCAGTATTGAACCCTGCAGTATCCCACTGGCAACCCCCCTTTCTTCAGAATGTAGTCCATTTACTATTACCCTCTGCATCCTGTTGTCCAGCTAATTTGTTACACAGGTTACCACCCTGGGACCCACTCCCAGGCGGACTAACTTGTTTATTAATCTTTTGTGTGGGACTGTGTCAAATGCTTTGCCAAAGTTTAAGTAGGCCATATCCACAGCCCCTCCCTGGTCTACTACCTCTGGTCACCCAGTCAAACAAATCTATTAGATTCATCCGACATGACCTTCCCACTGTGAATCCATGCTGCCTTGGGTCCTGTGCCCCACTGGCTTCTAGGTACTCAACAATTCTTTCTTTCAGAAGTGATTCCATCATTTTCCCTACCACTGAGGTCAAACTAATAGGTCTATAGTTTCCTGCCTCTGTTTTGCTCCCACTTTTGTGAAGGGGAATCACATCCACCCTTCTCCAGTCTTCAGGTACCACACCATCTTCCCATGATTTGTTATAAAGGGTAGTCAGTGGTGTCACTAGGTCTCCCCTTAGTTCTCTTAGAATTCTGGGGTGAATCCCATCAGGCCCCATAGCTTTGTCCACCTTGAGTTTTAGGAGTTCTTTCAGGACCCTTTCTTCTGTTAATGGACTGGTATCAACCCTCCTTGTCCAGAATGCTTCTACTGTTTGGTTTAGGTACATCCCCCTCTTCTTCTTTTGTCAATACTAAGCAAAACTATTTGTTCAGTATCAGTGGGGTGGAACAGTGATGGGCAATTAAGGGGGCCATTCTCAAAGCTTCTAAAGTATGCATGAGAACAGTAACCAAAAACAACAAGTTCAAGAGACCATTATGATTCTCAGCAAGGATCAGGGAAGCAGTGAGGGCCAAGAGAAAAAAGGCCTTCTACAAATATGAAGAAAAGCAGTGGGAGGAAGAATGAGAAGAATATTTACTGAAAAATAGGGAGGCAAAGAGTGCAGTTAGGGAGGCAAAAGGCAGACGTAGAACTGCGTATTGCTGAGGGAGTCAAGAGCAGAGAAAAACACTTCTTCAGATGTACTAGGGAAAAAGGGAAGAAAGGAGAGGGTGCATCCTAAGGCTAGCTGAGGGGTTAGGGTGATAGAAGAGGAAGGGCAAAAGGTTGCCATCCTCAACGAGTAATTCTGCTCAGTTTTCACTTATGAGGACGATGGTCCTTTGCCAGAGTGCGTCATCAAAGCAGCCACTAAGGGACTCCTGTAGATCAGGCAACCAATACTCACTAGCAAAAGTGTTTTGAAAGGGCAGATAGCCATAAAGATTGATGAGGCCCAGGGACTGGATGGGTTGCATCTGAAGATACTCAGGGCATTGGCAACGGAACTGGCTGCACCCCTAGTAAGGCTATTCAACAACTCACTAAGGATGGGGAGTGGTTCCAAAGGACTGGAGGGTGACATAGTTCCGCTCCATAAGGAAGGGGGACAAGGTACAAGTGGGGAACAACAGACCTATCAGACTTGCCTCTGTTGTGGGAAGGTGGTGGAGTCACTGGTCAAAGAAGACATCATGGACTACTTGGAGAGCAATGGGCTACAGAAAAGTAATATGATTCATGGCAGGGAGGTCCTGTCAGACTAACCTGATAGGTTTCTTTGACTGAGTGACAAGGGAATTAGACAGGGACCACACTGTGGATTTGGTCTACTTTGACTTCAGCAAGGCTTTCAACTCGGTACCTCACAGATGCTTGCTGAAGAAAATGGAGGATCTGGGTGTGGCATGGAGGATATGGCTTTGAGCTGGGTGGGTAACTGGCTGAAGGAGAGGCAACAGAAAGTTGTGGTCAATGGGGTTAAAGCAGAAGAGAGGGAGGTCACAAACAGGGTACCATAGGGCTCTATCCTGGGACCAGTCCTTTCCAAAATGTTCACTATGATATTGGTGAGGGAATCTAAGGTAGGCTGTGTCTCTTCGCAGATGACACCAAGCTCTGTGAAAATGGATAGTGATGAGGGAATCAGAAATATGCAGATTGACCCAAAAAGGCTAGAGGCTTAGTCTAAGATTTGGCAGTTGAAATGTAACACCATAAAGTGCCAGGTGATGCACCTAGTGACCAAGAACCCCAAGATTGAGTACTGGGTGGGTGAGGTAAGATTCAGCATGACAGCTGAGGAATGGGATCTAGGAGTTACTATCAGTGACACCCTCAAACAATCAAGTCAGTGCAACAAGGTCTACAGTAAGGCAAACAGGATGCTGGGGTGTTATCAGGAGACGTACTGACAGCAGAAGGAAAGAGGCAATGCTACCCTTTTTAGATCATTGGTGAGGTCTCACCTAGACTACTGTGCCCAGACCTTGAGTCCATACTTCAGGAAAGATAAGGACAGGCTGAAGACGGTGCAGCGAAAGGTGAGTAAGGTGAATTAGGGCCAACAAGACATGTCTTACAAGGACCACCTCAAAACAATGAGTATGTATTTACTGGAGACCAGAAGGGGGGATATGATAGACACCTTCAAGTTCCTAAAAGGAATTAACAAGGTGAACTGCAAGGAAATTTTTAGCTTTGGTGCTAGCTTGCAGTCATGGGGACATAAATCAAAGCTAACAAGAGGGAGGTTCAAGAGGGACATGAGGAAGTGCCATTTTACAGAAAGGGTGGTGGAGCCATGGAACAGCCTGCCAGCCAAGGTAGTGGGTGCAAAAACCATTAATGGTTTCAAGTACGGTTGGGACAGAATGACAGGTATACTGGTTGCTAGGGGTGGCTGTACCAGGGTGATGAATTGGGGGGAGGAGAATGGGGAGTGCTAGGACTCTGGAGGGACAGTAGGTTCCAGGGCTAAATAGGGAACTCTGGCAGAATGGATGGACCACTGATCTTTTTCTGCCATCACTGTCTATGTTTCTATAATTTTAGACAGGATGCTAAGTACATTCAGCAAGATGGGGGTTCAGGTTTTCTAAAATACAAGAACACGGTTCCCAGACAAAATGCTGTCTCTGTCGGCACAGCACTTGGATTTCTGCTTGCAAAGGCGGTGACCCGGATTCGAGAACGGACCCAGGGAGTCAGAGGGCCGGCCTGGGGAAAAGGACTGAGCATCCTAGGGACTTCTCTCCTTCTCCAGGGGCCGGTACCTGATGGACCCCTGACGGAGGCAGGGGGAAACCACAGGTGACTGGTGCCAGCACGCAACAGGGGCAGGGCGGACCCTGGATGTTACTGCACGTCCCTGCCCCTGGGGCAGTCTAGAAAAATCGCTGCTGACTACCTTTGATGAAGCTCACCCTTGGCTTCAATTAGCTCTCAGGCCAACTCCCTGACCTATCCTGTCAGATGCGGCACTACAGGGCCAGTGCCACAACCCCGGCCTGGGGGGGGGGGGTATGAAAAAATTACTCACCTTAGTAATGTTGTTTCTTCTAATGGAGTCTTTCTGTATTCTGACATATGCAGTTAGGTCCTGCCTTTCAACTGCCCCGGAGAACAAAGAATTAAACTTTCCATGGCCAGCATGGAATGTTCATCACGAGCTCGACTGAAGCCCCTATTTGCTGTTGTTTAAACTGCAACCGTCAGATCTTTACAAGCGATACTCACTAGAAGTTCTGTGTGGAAACTGTAAAATGCATACTAGCCAACTGGCAACTATATCTATATAAAATGATTTTTGGTTTCAAAAGGAAGACTCAAGTCAGGAAACCCAAAAACAAAACACAACCACTAACCCAAACTAAAAGAGGATGAAAAAAGGACACCCCTAGGGTGCCAACACTGCTCCTGCCCACCCACATCCCAAAATCTAGGTTCTGAGAGGGGAGGCAGGGGAGAGGTCAGAATACAGCAAGACTCCATTAGAAGAAACATAATTACTAAGGCGAGTAATTTTTTCTTCAAACAACATGAAGTCTTGCTGTATTCTGACATATGCAGACTACCAAGCAGTACCTCCATGGTGGAGGGACAGAACCTACTTTGGAAACTAGCTCTGAAGTACTGCTGTGCCAAACCGAGCATCACTTCTAGCCTGGATATCCAGAGAGTAATGCCTGGTGAAAGTATGGACTGTTTTCCAGGTGGCTACTTGACAAATCTCTAAGAGAGGAATACCCCTGGCAGCAGCCAGGGAAGCAGCTGTACCTCTAGTGGAATGAGCCTTCAGGTCTGAGGGTGGAGTTCTACCCAGTTTTTCATAGCAGAATTGTATACAAGAAACAATCCACCTGGCAATAGATCTCTTAGTGGCAGGTTTGCCCTTACCAATTTCTCCATACGTAAGGAACAACTGGAAGGATTCAAACCTGTGACCCTTGGTACACTCCATGTAGTAGCTAAGGGCTCTTTTAACATCCAAGCTGTGTAGCCTCTTCTCTTCAGAGGAGGAATGGTCAGTGAAGAAAACTGGGAGAGATATAGACTGGCTGAGGTGGAAATCTGAAACCACTTTAGGTAAAAATGTTCTGTTAGTTCTTAGGACCACTTTATTTCTATGGAAAGAGATGAAATCAGATTCCACTGACAGGGCTTGCAATTCACTGATACGCCTGGCAGAAGTAATGGCTACCAAAAACACAGTTTTCCAAGTCAAGTACTTAAGCTCTGCAGAGGACAAAGGCTCAAAGGGGGAGGGCTGCATAAGCTGAGCAATGCAAACATTAAGGTTCCAAGCAGGAGCAGGATCCTAACCGGGCGGGGGATTGGTGAAGCAATCCCTTGAAAACTTACAAAACACAGGATGGGATGATGAGAGGAAGGCTTGCCTACTGACAAGAAAGCAGAAACAGCTGCCAAGTGTACTTTAAGGGTAGCTGGTCTGAGGCCTAGGCCATTAAGATGGACCATATAGACCAGAACCATAGGCAACTCAGCAGAGTCTGGAGAAATATTCTTCTTAGAGCACCAAATGCTGAATCTTTTCCATTTGGAGTTGTAAGTCTTTCTGGTGGAAGGCTTTCAAGAAGCCTTAAGGATATCCAGAACCCCTTGGGAAAGATGCAGATCTGCAACTCTAACTCTTCAAGAGCCATGCCTTGAGATTGAGAGACGGAAGATTCGAGTACCAAATCCTCCCCTGAGAGGATGTCAACAGGTTGTAATTCCTGGGAAGAGACAGGGGAAGAGGGACTGCTAGGGACAGCAACAGGGGATACCAGGGCTGTCTGGCCCAGTCTGGAGCAATCAGAATCACTTTGCATGGTTGTGACCTTATCTTGACTAACACTTTGAACAGGAGAGGGAAGGGGGGAAGCATACAGAAATGTCCCTTCCCAGTTCAAAATCAGAGCATCCAGGGCAACTGAGCCCAAGACTGGGGGTCTGCAACAAAAGAGAGGAAGTTGGTGATTGTCTGGGGCTGCAAAAAGATCCATCTCTGGAGTGCCCCATCTCGAGAAAATCACTTTCAAAACTAGAGGATCTAGGGTCCATTCGTGATGGCCCTGGGATATTCTGCTCAGAGCATCTGCTAGGACACTGTCCTTCCCTGGGAGGTGACTTGCTATCAGAGAGGTTTGCAGGGAATAGGTCAGGGACCACAACTTCATTGCTTCTGTGCACAAGGCCGCAGACCGAGTGCCTTCCTGCTTGTTGATGTACCACATGGTGGTGGTGGTGTCTGTTCTGACCTGGACCACCTTGTTCTGTACAGATTTGGAAAAGCTTAGAAAAGCCAGAAACACTGCTCTGAGTTCCAAGAGATTGATGAAGCAGAGATTCTGAGGTGACCACAGTCCTTGGGTGGTAAGATCCCCCAAATGGGCTCCCCAGCCCAGCAGGGAAGCATCTGTTGTGAGTATCACCGAATGAGACTGAGTGGCAAAAGGAACCCCTTGTCTCAAATTGTCCTGATCCTGCCACCACTGCAAGGCCTGGATCAGGGTTCGAGTCACTGGGACTAATTTGGTAAGGGAATCCTTTCTTTGGGACCAGAAGGCTCTTAAGTGGAACTGAATGTCCCTCATCTGGAATCTTGCTCCTTGGACCACTGCTGTGGAAGCTCCCATGTGGCCCAGAAGCTGAAGGAAATGCCTTGCTGGTCGAGACACCTGATGGGTGAATGAAGAGCCCAGTTCCTCGAGGGTCTTTGCCCTTTCCAGGCTAAGGAAGGCTCATGCCTTTACTGTATCTAGCTCTGCATCTATGAAGGTGAGGAGCTGTACTGGTTCGAGAACTGACTTTGGAAGGTTGAGAAAGAATCCTAAGGAAGTGAGCACTTGCTGGGTGACTTGCAAATGTGACTTGACTAGGTCTGGAGACTGACCTACTATGAGCCAGTCGTCTAAGTATGGGAAGATGGAGATCTTTTTTCTCCTTAGGAAAGCAACCACTACTGCCAGGCACTTTGTGAAAACCCTTGGGGCTGATGTTAGGCCAAAGGGCATTGCTCTGAATTGATAGTGGCCTGAGGGCAACTCGAATCTGAGGTACTTTCTGTGGGAGCACCTGATGGGAATGTGAAAGTAGGCTTCTTTGAGTCCCCTGGCCTTACACAGGGAAGGATAATTCCCAGAGTCACCATTTTGAACTTTGGCTTTAAAAGATGTTTGTTCAGATATCTTAGGTCCAGGATGGGACGCCATTCTCCTGTCTTTTGGGGGTTAGGAAATACCTGGAGTACAATCCTTTGCCCTTGTGTAGGGTGGGAACCCTCTCTATAACTCTGAGAGCTAGGAGAGAAGAAACCTCTGCCTCTAGGGCAAGGGTCTCTGAGAGATTCACAAGTGGAAAGGATCTGGTTCTCATCCTGGGAAATTTTTTGAAGCTGAGAACCAGCCCCAGGCTTACCACTTCCAGGACCCTCTTGTCTGATGTTAGAGACTTCCAGTCCTGGACAAAGTAAGCCAGCCTGCCTCCTACTGGTATGGGAGAATCGTCCCAGGCAGACCCATCAGGGTGTCTGCTTGGCAGGGGCTTTAGGCTGAGGGGTGGATGCAGGCCTGCTCATCCCCCGTCTGCCTCTCCCTCTAAAGAACCCCCTATGAGAGAAAGAAGAGGAGGCCTGAGCTTGGTAAAAGGCCTTTGAAAGGCCTGCCCTGCCCCTGGACTGCTGCCTTTGAGGAGTTGCTTGCCTTCTTTGGCCTGAGCACTCCTATAAGTGGTCCTGTACTGCCCATCTTTTCATGTAGTTCTCGGTCTGCTCCCTAAACAGAGAATTACCAATTACAGGAAAATCCATGGCCTTAGCCTGGGTATCCTGGGAGAGGCTAGTACATCTCAGCCAAGCCATCCTCCGAAGAACCACAGATGTAGCCATGACTCTTGATGAAACATCACTGGAGTCCACAGCAGCATGAAACTGTACTTTACTTTAGATGCCTCAATCCCATCTGCAGCCACCTGCTCCAGCTCCTTGGCAAGCTGGTCAGGGGCCTGTTTAGATAGAGCCAGCACAGTGTCCCACCAGGACTTCTGTTATCTAGCTGCATAGGCCATATAGTTAGCCTGCCTGAGTGCCAAATATGTTGCCATGTATTGTTTCTTTGCCATGGCATCAATCTTCCTGGAGTCCTTGTCTAGGGGGTGTGATGCCAAGGGGATATTTGTCTTATCACAGGAAGCAGCCTGCACTACCCCAACATGGCTGCACTGCTTGAAAAGGAACTCCGTGTCTGAGCCTGAGAGAGTGTACCTCTTGTCCATTTGTCTGTCCACAGGAGGTATGGAATTAGGAGACTTAAGAATTTTATGTGTCTGTTTCCCAAAGGATTTGTGGAGGGGAATAGACATCCTCCTGGACTCTGAGATGTCCATCATCTCAACATAATCAGGCTCCTCCTGATCCTTTACTGCTTCCTCCACAGGAAGCTGGAGGGTCTCAGCCACTTTTTTGTAAAACATATAGTGAGAAGGGGACTCAGACAGCCTAGGAGGAGAAACACCTGAAGGTCTGTCTGGGGAGATGTCCGGGTCAACAGGCACATCCAGACTTTCATAATCACCATAATCATCCTCATACTCTCCTTCCTCCTCCTCCGGTTCATAAAATTCTTCCAAAGTGTAATCCGGAACCGGGGGAACCAAACCCCTGCCAGATGGTGCTGGTTCGGTTGGAACCGAAGTAAGCGATTGCACTATCCTTATCGCCTTGGCTATCTCATCGGCGGTCGGAGTATGAATTTCTGGGTCGGAACTGGACGATTTGTCTTTTCTCTTCCTTTTCACCAGAACAGAAGAAGACTTGGTTTGCTGGCCAAGGCACCTAGCTTCACCTGAGCTCTTTCCTTCTAAGACTGCTTGAAAGGCAGAGTAGAGAAACTTACCAGAGCAAGGGAGAAGGATTAAGACTTAGTTTGGCTAAGCAGATTTACTGTGTGGTGGTGTTTTTAATTTTTACTCACAGGGATTGCTACTGTTTGTTGCTAACATTTCATTGCTTTATTTTTCTCTGATTCAAATTGTTGTTGCTGGTATACCTTCTTCTGCATTATTACAAGGTGTGCCTACAGGTGGTGCTAACAGATTACTGCTGTAATCTTCTGATTCAAATTGTCTTTGCAAGGTATATCTTCTGTTACTGCTTTATTTTTCTCTGAGCAAGTGTTTCTTACAGGGTATATCTTCTCTGAAATTATTACAGGTGGTGCTTTACAGGTTTTACAGTTTTATCTAACATTAGGTTAAGCTTTCAGGGTTACTGCATTTGTTGTTGACTGATTGTTTCTGCTCTTACCTCCTTGTTCTTTCGTCCGTGGTTCTTCTTTTTAGGCAGGGGAAGGGCCCAGCCACCCACCCCACACTACACTCCATTTATAGGGTACCACAGTTGTGACATTTCCTGTGGCAGAGCAGGAAGGGGCGGATCAGTGGGGCCTCCACAAGGTGATCTCATTTACAGGGCACTAGTAATTTAACTTGTTATAACAAGTTAAACAAAGCACAATTAAACCATTACTTGCATTTTTTTTTCCTTCTAATTACTCTGACTAGGTTACAAACCCAGCAACTTATTTGGAATGGATTTCATTAACTGCAGATACTGTGGAACAATTTTCAGTAGGACATTCTTACAGGATTTAGGACACTGTCCTACATGCTGGGCCTTTGGAGATCTTAGGTCTCAGCTCCGGGCAGCATGGGCAGAGGTTGCATGCCTCAAATTTCATATTGAAGAGGAAATACATTATAAGAACCACCCGCCATTTCCCCAGCATCCAACAGAAAAACCTCAACCGCAGAGGGCAGTTGGTCCAGGAGGTTGGCAGGTGGTTAGGAGGAGCAAATCAGGTGCCCCATCACTCTCTGCTCTCCAACACATTACCTCCAAAAACCATATAAACACTACAAACAGGTATCTGCCTCTATCTCTGAAATCAAATAAAGAGGCAGAAGACACTGCAGAGCAGGACACTGCGGCACAGGAGCTAGCACAACAAAACTCACCCAAATCAGGAACCAAAACTAAACAAGCACAAAGGAAATCCAAAAACTTCTGATCATAGGAGACTCCATGATTCGGGAGTTGATACCCATCTCCAGCCAGGGTGATGGTCAGATGTCTCCCAGGTACATCAGCATGGAGAGACACTGACACGCATTACTAAAATTGTTCACAAAGCAGGAGAAAACATTGATGTCCTAGTACACATAGGGACTAATGATCTGCCAGCCGGTCAGTTGTGGAGACCAAGGAACACCTGACTAGGCTGGGTGACAAACTATCATCTATTTCGTCCATCTCCTTCTCTGAGATCCTGCCAGTCTGGGAGAAGGAGCAGATGGAATGGAAGGTCAGAGAAGGGGAGATAGGGGAGCTAAACACATGGCTCAAGGACTGGTGCCAGGAAAAGGACACAGATTTGTAGGAACTGGCAACAGTTCTGGGAGCGAAAGTTCTTTAATTTGATGGACTGCATCTGACTAAAGAGGAGTCAGTGCATTGGGGCAGAAGTTTGACGTCTTTGCAGAATATTTAAACTAGCAAATGGGGAGAGGGTGCAGCACCTCATACGCTGAATGGGAAGAACACCCTCCCCTCAGCTAGTGGTCAAACTGGAATCCAGTGTGTTTGCTGCTCATTTGCATCACCAGGTAAGAAAAGGTTTGTCTCCCACACGATGCACAGGGGTAATGCCAAACCTCACCCAACAACTAACACACCAAAATCTGGCCAATGGAAAATCATGTACAAAATGCTCACAGCCTGGGAAATAAGATCCCAGACCTGCAAGCAATAATGTCAGAGGCTAAACTGGACATAGTAGCAATTAGTGAGACGTGGTTTACCAGTAACCACACTTGGGAGACTTCAGTACCTGGCTATGTATTGTTCAGAAGAGACCGAGGTGCAAAAGGGGGAGGAGGGCCTGTATGTTAATGAAAATATCAAAGCTACAGAAATTCAGAATACACATAAGGAGCCAGAAGAACTGTGGGTCACCCTGGAAACAGGAAATGGGACAGCCATAAGAACTGGGGTTGTCTACAGGCCCCAGACCAGAGGAGGACATAGACACATTACTGTTAGAAGATATACAAAACATGACAGCTAAAGGAGGTTCTGATAATGGGAGACTTCAACATGCCAGATACAGATTGGTCAATACCAGCAGGAACATCTGCCAGAACTAGACTCATAGTGGATTCCCTGCAGGGGGAGGGCCTCAAACAACTGGTACAGCAACCCACAAGAGACAGGGCTATCCTAGATCTAGTACTGACTAAAAAAGAAGGGATCACAGATCTCCAGGTAGAAGGTCACCTCGGAGCCAGTGACCATCACATGGTATGGTTCAATTTGGCTACTACATCTAAATCATCCCATTCCAAGGCAAAAATATGGGACTTCAGAGGAGCTGACTTTGATAAGATGGCCAACAGAGTTAAGCTAGCCCTGGCAAAAAGAAACACAGGTGAGGGGGTACAGGCAAAGTGGGCAAGCATTAAGGATGCAATACTTGAAGCAACATCCCATTGTGTTAGACAGAAAAGAAAGTGCAAAAGAAGGAAACCACTTTGGTTCTCAAATACAGTAGCAGAAAAGGTCAGAGCCAAAAGGCTGGCCTTCAGAAAATATAAGGGAACACAACGGGATGAAGATAGGGAGGCATACCAAACTGCCCTAAGGGAAGCAGGGAAGGCAGTAAGGCAGGCAAAGTCCCAAACTGAGGAAACACTAGCACAAACAGTAAAGAAGGTGACAAGACTTTCTATAGATACATTAGTGAAAGGAGAAAGTCCAGAGGGGTATTGCTAAGCTTAATGGAGAAAAGGGAGCATGTGAGAGGAGGACCCTGTAAAGGCATCTATCCTAAATAGATACTTTTGCTCAGTATTCACTGAAGAGAAGGTAAGGCAGGGCCCACAGCTCAGCAGCATGGACACAGGGGAGGGAGGTGAGCACTACTCCTTCACAAAAGAAAGGGTCCTACAAGAGCTTGCTAAGCTCAGGTGGATAAGGCAATGGGACCTGATGGCATACATCCCAGGGTACTTAAGGAGCTAAAGGAGGAACTAGCAGAGCCATTAGCAGAATTGTTTAGTGAGTCTCTGAGCACAGGAGAGGTCCCAGAAGACTGGAGAGGGCTCATGTGATCCCACTCCACAAGAGTGGTAGCAGGGAGGAGGCGGGAACTACAGACGGTCAGTCTTACCTCAGTAGTGGGCAAGATTATGGAAGCACTCCTTAAGGAAAGGATAGTGCAACACCTGGAATCCATAGGGGCACAGGATCCAAGACAGCATGGGTTTACAAAAGGAAGGTCCTGTCAAACTAATCTCATAGATTTCTTTGACTGGGTAACCAGAGTGGTGGACCAAGGGGGAGCAGTTGATGTCGCCTACCTTGACTTCAGCAAAGCTTTTGACACTGTTCCACATAGAAGATTGATAAATAAGCTTGGTAGGCTCTGGGTGGGTCAGAAGTTGGTCAACTGGGTGGCAAACTGGTTGACTGGCAGAAAACAGAGAGTGGTGGTAAATGGTATACAGTCAGAAGAGATGCAAGTCACAAGTGGGGTACCTCAGGGATCAGTCCTGGGGCCAGTCCTATTCAACATCTTCATTAGTGACCTAGCAGATGGACTAGAGGGTAAGGCTTGTCTGTTTGCAGATGACACCAAGATCTGCAACAGAGTAGATGATCCAGATGGGGTGGGCAGAATGAGAAGAGATCTGGATAAACTAGCAGAATGGTCAGAAGAGTGGCAACTGGGATTTAATGCAAGAAGTGCAAAATCATGCACATAGGGAAGAGAAACCCTGAAGCCACTTATAGGCTGGGAGGGAGTTGCTAGCAGTCACAAAGGAAGAAAGAGACTTGGCATCATCATCACTGATGACCTGAAATCATCCAAGCAGACCTCAAAGCAGTAGGTAAGGCTAGGGGGTGTTAGGGTATTAGTAGGGGTATCACAAGTCGTAAGAGGGAGGTAATAATCCTCTGTACAAGACATTGGTTAGGCCCCATCTGAGTACTGCGGCAGTATTGGAGGCCACACCTTCACAAGGACATTAACCAAATTGAGGCAGTCCAGAGAAGGGCAACCAAAATGGTGCAGGGACTGCATCAGAAGACATATGAGGACAGATTAACGGAGCTCAATATGTATACCCTTGAGCAAAGGAGGAGAGAGGTGATATGATCGAGACATTTAAACACCTTAAGGGCATAAACAAGGTGAAAGAGTCTAACATGTTTAAATATAAGAAAATAGCAGGACAAGAGGACACAGCATGAGATTAGAGGGAGGCCGATTAAGGGGAATGTGAGGAAATTCTTTTCACAGAAAGGGTGGTAGATGCATGGAATGGCTTACCACAAGAAGTAGTGACTATGAATACAGTGCAGGGCTTCAAACAGGCATGGGATAGGCATAAGGGAGCAATACAAATGACTATGAATAGATAGGTCACTGACATAGCAAAGGCCGATGGCACATTTATAAGGTAGGAAAAGAAATGGCAGACTGGATGGCCTTGCGGTCCTTATTCGTCATTAACTTATGTTTCTATGTAGAACAGACCTCAGAATCTGCTCTCTTGCCCAAAGAAGTATCGCCTGGTCAGAGGGCACTCCTTCTGGTTCAGTCGAACCAACCGGCTGGCCATCCGGTCAGTGGACTTCTCTGGCTCCCTTTCCCTCAGTCTACCTAATCTCTTTTCCAGGTTAAATTTGGGAAAATTCTTACAAATTTGGCAGTCTGAATCGAGGTGGTCAAACCCCAGACAATAAACACAGGTGGTGTGGGGATCAGGCTTGGCAAAGACTTCCTCACACACACTGCAGTGTTGAAACCCAGTGGGCCCATTTTTTTCTTGGGTTTCTCAGACATGGCCAATCCTATCAAAAACTTTCCCTTTTATCGGCAATCCGCAATGCAAGACTCCCCTATCGGTTCCTGACCATGTCACGGGTCTTGGAAAAAAACGTAATAAAATCCATTTTTTTAGAACCGATACAGACCGGTTACCACACTCTAAATCAAGCACAAACTTTTTACCTCAAACTGATCGGTTCAGATCACAATTTACAAGTTCCACACAGAAACTAAACAGAAAACCTATCTAGTACTCATGGTACCACAGACAGAGACTTGAACCGACTGAGCGGTAACCGCAAGTCGGTAGAACCCGACTGACAAAAACGACACTTCAACCGACTTTTTTGAACCGAGCAAAGGAGAAATCTCCAGAGCGACTGTTCAGTGAGGCAGAGTAAAGAATCTGACGGTTGCAGTTTAAACAACAGCAGACAGGGTCTTCAATGGAGCTTGTGGTGAACATTCCATGCTGGCCATGGAAAGTTTAACTCTCTGTTCGGGGCAGTTGAAAGGCAGGACCTAACTGCATATGTCAGAATACAGCAAGACTTCATGTTGTTTGAAGCCAGTGTGCATCAGGGAGTCACGGCCAATAAGAGAGTGGAAGCCGGTTTTAGGCACCATCGAACCCTGCGGTCGCTGGGGGCCCCCCTTCTTTTGGAGGGGGGTCCACAGTCTGAGCAGTTTATCTTAATTATTTTCAAATTTCTTAAATCTTTTTGTCTTCTTAAAACAGCAACAAAGGGCTGTGCAACACCTTTTGATGTGGCATCCTGATGTCAAGAAATGCCTTACTAAGCTATGACCCAGCCAATAAGAGTCAGATGGGTGGCGATGGATGTGATAGAAGAAACAACCCCATGGACTAATACCGCTGTCTCCGCCTAAAACATTAAAAGATACCCCGGTTGTACTGATAATAGAATAAAATTATGTGTGTATTGGTTACATTCAAACATATGGTGTGAAGGTCGACCAAGTAAGGGGGCCCCATAACTTCAGTAATCCTGCTGAGGGCCCCCAAAACTCTAAAGCCGGCCCTGAAGCAGAGGGTCCATGACCAGGCCGAGGTACTGGGCAGCTGGTGGCAGGAAAACACATAGTAAGTATAAAAAAATGCTGTCTCTTTGGTGCCTTTGAGTGCATCCTGCTATAGTATGGATGACTACCACAAGGCAGCTCCTACACCTCAAAGTGCTGGCAAGGTTTCCCTGGAACACAAGGGACTTGCAAACCTTATGTTCTGATGGACTGCTGGCATATCAAGGTCATGCAGCACTGCATCTGCAAAGCCAGATGTAGCCAGTATGTAACCAGTACTCATGCAGGCGAGAGTAAAAGGTATTCTCCTGAGCTACCAAGTTATACCAGCTGCCACAAGTACAGACTACATTATCTCCAAGTCATTTGCCTCAGTACCTATGCAGACTTAAAACGGTTTAAAACTTGCAGTGTAGATAGGGCTTAAATAACACCCTACACAAAAAGCAATCGAAAGCAATCATCCATTCTCTGAATCTAGAACCTGGTAACTCACTTTAACAGGGATTTTCTTATGTGTCAGGGTCGCAAGACCGATCCTACGAGAATTACAAGTAGAAGAAACACCGCCCCATGCATACCCTTACTAACTTATGAGCTTCTTAAAAGTAGTACAACCTCATGTCTTGCAAATGTTATTTGGTTCCAGTTACTGAGAATAATTATTTTCATACATATGGAACCTTGGAACAATTTTATGATCTTTGCCAAGAATCCAAGGTGTATAGTTTAACAAAGTTTCCCAAAATCCATATCTTGGACCTACCAGGAGGTTTAAAGAGCACCTTTCTTGGTGCTAAAAAGTAGAAAAGTGGAGCATGATGAAAGTTACACCTCCAGCCAATCAGAAGTAACCCTATATTTTACAGGTTAGTTGGATATGCAAGTAAGACCATCAATTTCTGACTACATTCGTTCAAGTTTAGAGTCCAGCTCTTGTAGAACATGTATGAACATCTGCCTGCATATTCCTACAAAATTTAACACCATTCGTATTAAGCAATCATTGGATTTTGGCTGGGCTTTCTACATGGCTTATTAAGATTTATAGGTGCCACCACCAAATACAAGGGACATGTCACCTTTCAAATTTCAACAAAAGTTAGCAGTAAAAATTAGCTGACAGCAATTGCAAAGAGGGAGGAAGCTAAGAGTTACTACTTTCTCAGCAGCTGCTCAGTACTCCCCACAAAAATAAAATTCCTTTATAATATGCTTTAAAAAGGGAAAAAAGGAAACTGCAGTGTTCTGGTCTTTCAGCTCCCAGTGCCAACATTTACAAAAATGTCAGCAATGGCTCAAACTGTTTTTGTAGCCAAGTAAACTATGTAAACTGCTGCCTGCCAAAGTTGTTGTTTCAGAGCCAACCCACACAAAAGCTGAAAACAAGCAAATGGTTTCATGAAACTATTGGACTGGTTGGGAATGTCAGCATACTCAGTATTTAAAAAGAACATAAACCATGCTCTGCTTTTTTAATATAATTGGAAATACGGCTATGTGTAGCCTCCACAACCGTGTCCATACTCCCTTTTCACTTGTTCAGTTTGCGAAAGTCTTGCTTATGTCCACTGCGTGAACGATGCAGAAAAAACTACCAGGTCTCTAAAGGCTATAATTATAAAAAGAAACATTAGACTACTACTGTGGAAGTCCTTTTTTTCCTTCATAGTGTGGAATTTGCCTTTTCATTATATCCAATTTTTCAACTATCAGTCAAAATGCAGTCACAAAACGTAAACATACAGTGCTCCCGAACAAAATCGGAGCCACCTCAGCGGTTCATTATACTGCTTTGTTCATTATCTCGAGGAATGCTGTATATTGCTGACACTTTTCAGTTCTGATAATCGGAAATAAACTGCAGTACTATAGTCTATTTTGGCATGATGCCAGTCCAGTATCAGGCTTTTAGCAACTATACAAATACTGCAAATACTGTATATGTTTTGCATTTAAATGCACTGGGGATCTCTGAGACCTGGCTAAAGAACTATCATGATGATGCCTCATTCTTGCTCCCTGGTTGCTCCCTTTTTTGGCAGGACAGACCAGGTAGAAAACTAGGTGGAGGCATAGCCCTGTATGTCCAGGACCACATCACTACCACCTCTATAAGCTGTTCAGCCATGACCTCCTTGAGCGAGGGGATACTCGTGGAGTGAGCCCTGGGGGAAGCAAAAAAGCTTTATCCAGGCTGCGGCTACAACTCCCCCACAGGGAAGTTTCGGGGCCTAGAAAACTTCCTTGATGGGTTTGCGCATGCTACACCCTCAAGAGACACCATTTTACTCAGAGATTTCAGCATTAACTGGGCAACTTCTCCTGTCTCTGACCACACCACACTGCTAAAGTTGCACAGCCTGGAGCAAGTCCTCTCTTCTCCCACCAGACATAATCACCATTCAGAAAACCACTCTGTCCTTGACTGGACTGTCACCAATCGTGCTGATAAAGTCCTCCAAGCAGGCACCATGGCTGACTCAGTAAGTGACCACTCCCCAACGTATATCATACTGTCCACTAAATCCAGTCACCCTCCCCCAAATCTTCTGTCTTTCAGGAGGTTCAACAGCCATGATCCGGACTCAGTTCTTAGGCATGTGAGGTCCATAAACTGGGCTACCCTCTATCAGCAGAACAATGTTTCTTCAGCCGTTTCATTCCTCACAGACACCCTTCATACATTACAGGATCAGCTGTTCCCCATTAACACCAGAAGAATTAAGGGTGGGTGCACTTGCTAGCTATGAAGGATAGGGACAAAACCTGGAAGCCTCTGTGACAGAAATGGGCAGGAAAGAGTTAATGGCTTGGATTCTGTAGGTGCCTTATTTTTTTTAGCAGTTTGGAAAAAATACAGTCAGGCTGAAATCCTCTGTCCAGCAGCATCCAGCTTGTGGAATTCCTAGCTGCTAGATAAGAGCTGGGTTATAAATCTCGAATGGACATCTCCAGACACACACGGACACAGGGCAGTTTGAATGGATTGGATCATTCAAATATAAACTTAAGGTAAAAAGGGAATAGAATTGGTCACTGATAGGTGTTCACTCTGACTGGGACAATTAAATACATACATGTTAGTTGGCTGGTGCATTTAAAGGGAGAATAGGAATGACCTATTCTCCACAGAGTATATAACCTTCTGAAAGGCAGAGAAGACTCTCTTGTGCTTTGGAAGCTGGGAGGGGAAACATAAGCTTGGAGCCTACCTTGTAGCTATGTCCGTGGGAGCTGGCAGTTAGAACAGGGTCCAGTGTCTCTTGTAAGGACAGGGAAGGGTAAGTTTAGTGATAGCACATTTCAGTAATAGTCTTCTTTTGCCATCTGTTATTTAAAAACATTTGTTTTATTTTCCTGTATGAGTGTTATTCTCTTGTGTTGTAAATATATATCCTGTAAATGCTCAGTATACCTTCTGTTAAATAAAAGCTATTTATTTGCTCAACCCTTGTGACTGTGATGTCATTTTTCTAAGGTAATATTTGGTTTCCACTGGCTAAGGTAAACTCTGTGTAGCAGCCGCCACCCGAAAGAGAGACATTACAAGACTTTAACTTGTGCAATTGTTTGATTATTAAAGTTTGTACACTTGAAAGAGGAGTCGGAAGGAAAGTCCAGCTGGTGGTAGCGAATACCCAAGGACAGACACCTCTCTAAAAGCTGTTTCAGCCCAGAGGGAGTGGTGGGTTGTCACAGCTCCACAAGGCATCTCCCTCACCCCTATTATGGAATGCCTACAGACAGCTGCAAAACTCTTGCAAGCAGGCTGCCAGATCACTTAAAAGTAAATTTCACATCAACCAGCAAAACAATGCCCTCAGGAACCCTCATAGTTTGAGCCTCCACTGGGTCCCTCCTAAATCCCAAATCAAACAAACAAATCACACAGCTTGCAACAGCCTCAGGTCCCATTTCTGACCCTGTAAAAATCACTGATCTTTTCAATACAATGTTCGAGGACCTTACCCCACACCTAAGCAAGTTGCCCACCCAGCCTCCCACTAGCCATGCAAACCTCCCCTGCTACTCCCAGTCATCAGCTGAAGGTAGCATTCCTCCATTGTCCTACTTCAGGGCCATCGGCCATGGTGCTACCATCAAACTACTGAAGACTCTCCCAGCCAGAGGCAGCCCTGGGAGTGACAGTCTTTACCCTACTTTTCTGAAACTCATCTCCCCAGCCATTGTCAAACCCTTGACCTTTATATTCAACCTTGGTCTCTCAACGTCCTCAGTGCCAAATTCGTGGAAGCATGCTCATGTGGTACCAATCTACAAAGCTGGAGACCCCCTTGCCCTGGAAAACTATAGACCCATCTCCCTCCTCCCTCACCTCAGCAAATTACTGGAAAAAATAATCCCCTCGCCAGTTGTCCGAGCATCTGGATAAATATAGCCTTTTGTGTCCACTCCAGCATGGCCTCCGCAGACATCACAGCACCTCCTCTGCCCTCGCCCTTTTCTCCAACCATGTACTGAGAAACATTGATATAGGCAAGGCCACTGGGGCAGTATTTGTGGATCTATCAAAGGCCTTTGACTTGGTCAACCATCACCTCCTTCATTCCACCTTGCACCACTTTGGTTGCTCACCTGACACTGCTGCATGGTTCCACAGCTACCTGTCAAACAGGTCACAATCTGTTCTGACTGGTAAAGTGCCCTCCTCCCCACTACCCACAGGCACTGGAGTGCCACAGGGCTCTATATTAGGCCCTCTACTTTTCTCTATATTCATAAATGCCCTCCCCTCCGAAAGCCTAAACTGTAAGGCTCTCTTCTATGCCGACGATTTGGTATTGTACCACAGCGACAAATCCCTAGAGTCAATCTCATCCACCCTAACTATTAAACTATGGTGCTGCCCATGGTTGGTTCCAATCCAGGAAACTACTTGTTAATGGGAAAAAAAAAAATATAAAAAAGCCAAGCTATTTGTCTCAAAGCCTTTTCTAACCAAGGTCACCAAGTCGAACACATCCCTTCTCATACACACCCCAGCTGGCCCACCGCTCGACACAGTCTCCTCTTTTAAATACCTAGGGGTGACTCTCGATCCCTCCCTTACATTCAATGAACACATAAATATGATAAGTAAAATACACCAAAAACCTGGTGCAACCTACAGAACCAAGCAACTTCTGTCTCCGGATGCCTGCCTTGTCGTAGAGCAAGGTAACCTCCTCCTCCTTCTGCTTGACTACTGTTCCCCTGTCTACTCCTTCGATGCCGCCTCACTTCGCTCTCGCCTCAATACCACGTACAACTCTATGTGCCGCTTTGTTCTCCAGGCACCCTACTCTACTCACTACTGCACACTTTACAAAACCCTAGGGTGGGCAAACCTTTAAAGATGTTTCGATAATGCCATGGGCAGCCTAATTGATAACTCACTTAGGAATCACCATCCGTCCCCTCTCTCCCCACTACTCATTGATAAGGTAGTTCCTAGAACCCTCAGGTCTTCCTCCACTCCTCCTCTCGAAGTCCCACGCACCCATTCTGTCATGGGTAGTAAAGCCTTCTGTGTGTGTGCCACCTCCCTCTGGAACAGGCTCCCACTATCGGTCTGCTCCTCCGCCTTCCACATGTCCCTCAAAAGAAACCTACGAACCTGGCTCCTGACTGAATTTTCCTGTAACTGTTCCCTAGACCGTGGATCGGCCCATGATCCATCCTAGCCCCCATACCAGGCTGTTTCATGCCCCCTCTGTCTCTCTCTGTATCCCCACCTCATCAGCCTCCAATCCCTAGTCCTGATTGCACTCGGGCATGTTTCTGGTGGCCTTTCTCTCATACTTCACAGGGTTGATTAGGGCTGTACCTGACCAGGAAACTGCTGTACTACTGTATAGAGTCTTAGCATCTTTCTGATATGATCCTATACTTCATGTTAAATCACTGTATAGAGTCTTAACGCCTTTCTGACGTGATTCTATGCTTCATGTAAACCACTGTATAGATATGTATAGCTTGATACTGTATTACAACTCAGCTCCTGTTTATATTCGTTATTCAGTATATCTGTACAAAACCATTGCTCTGTATAGCTTTACTACGTATTGTTACCACAGCATCTATTTCTCTGTATCCAGTTGTTTCCATGTCCTTTACATGTACCTGTATTTCTGCTTGAATATGCACTATGTACAACCACTAATTGTCCATTTTTTTTTTTTAAATTACTATTTATCCCTCCTCCGACCCTTCAGGGGGGACAACTGGACATCCCACTGCCGGAACCCTATCCAAAGCGAACCCCTGAGCCCATGGAGCCCACGGATTACCCCCCAGACGGGGACGAGGTGGGGGGCTCAGACACCGTTACTTATATTTCGTCGGTTTGAGGTCTGCTGGGCGGGCACAGGCAAATCATGGGCACGGCCATGGTCCTCCCATCTTCCCGGCTGAGGCAGGCTTGTTTCCACATTTTCTCCCTTCCCCGAGCAGCAAGTAACCTCCCTAGATGTCATGACGCACGCGCCGACGTCCATGCTGCCCAATGGCTGCCCATCCCCAAGTGGAGCTTGCAGTTCCTCGAGCCTCTGCTCGGGGTCATGCAAGTGTCAGGCATCGGCAGATCCCTCCCGGAAAGCGGGCCGTCGCTGGATGCCCAGCTATCCCCAGGCCGACCACAGAAGCGACCCGAGTCCGGCTCCCGAACCCGGTCGCCGGGCGTAGTGCGAGGTGTGGCGTCCAGCGCCTCAACCCTCAGCACCACCGGGCCGGCCAAATTGTCCATTTTTGTTGCCATCTTGCTGGCCTGGGTCATGGCTGAAATCGGTCCTTTTGGATCAGCCCACTTACCCGGTTATCAAAGACATAATTAAATAAAATGTTTTCTATCAGGTTAGTTCAGATACTGTGGCTTTGTGATCGCTGTCAGAGGTGAGAGAGAGGCAGGCCAAGACAAACAGGACAAAACGACGGCGTTTGTTTCTGGATCTGGGCAGAAAAAGCAGTGGATAAGTAAATAGCTCAGAAACAAATTCATGAAAATGAATGTAGTGTGTGACAGCAGCCTGCACACAAACAGATATATGGACACAGTAATGTTTACAAGTGGCAAACACGGAAGTCGGTGCTTACTCTGATGCTCGAGTCCCAATCATTGTTCCATGTATGTCATATCCCTCGCTTCAGAGTAATAGCAGTTTCACTTAATTCCCAAGGTAGCATGAAAATGAAACATACTGCAGTATGTGACAGCAGCACAGAAAACAGAGATATGAAAAAGTAAAGTCTGAAATCGGCCACAGACCCGGAAGTAAGTCAGTGCTTTCACAAAGAGTCCCAACTCCCTTGAGGCTATACAATGCAGTACTTAAGACAGTTATGGCACACATCTGTATTAAACAACCCCCCTCTTTGCATTTTCATTTTATTTTGACATTCTTAATCTGTATTCCTTGGCACAAGTACAGAACAATGTGGGAACAGCTGATTGATGTTGGGGGCCACAAGTACCATTCATTATAAAGAACAGTTACATAAGAACTTACAGTAATAGCAGATCTTCGAGAGGAACTCAGTCATCAGGTCACAACGTAGGAACTACACCGTCGGTGAAGCAGGATCCACAAAGAAGATTTTCAGAAGTACAACTGGGGCCACCCACACCGACGTCATCTGCTGACATTATCAACCCTATAAAGGAGTGAGTAGCCCCACTCCCTCCTCAGTTCTTTCCGTCAGAGACAAAGCAGGGATTTATTTAACTCCAAAAATTAATTAGCGTTTAGCTCATAAAAGTGCTAAAACATTGTGAAAATGCACAGCACTTGCTTCACTGTGTTTAACAAACATAACACTTCTAGAAAACCTATATAAATGCGTTCTGTACAGTTAGCATTGTCCCAAGAAAAAAACTGCTAATCAATTATTTAAAACCCATGCAAAGGGAGCATAGCTGTAGCCATGGGGGACCGAGGGGGAGAGAGAGAGAGAGAGAGAGAGAGAGAGGTGCCCAGGCCTATAAGAAAGGCTGGATACACCAGATAGCCAGTTCCAGTGAAGGGCCCCCAAAAGGGGGATGGTGGAAGGGAAGACAGACCAGATGACTGAGATCCCCTCGAAGATAGAACAGTTATGTAAGAACTTACCATAACAGTAGATCTTCATGGGGATCTCAGTCATCAGGTACCACCATAGGAACTTCACCGCCAGTGAATGAGGAATCCACATGGAAGATTTTCAGAGGTACAACTGGGGCTGCCCACACCGTCGATGTCAGCCGACGTCAACAACCCTATATTGGTGTAGGCGGCCCCATGCGCTCCTCAGTTCTTTTGCTTTGGAGACTAAGGAAGCAAAGCTCACACCCTGGGGAACCAAGGAGAGCAAGGGACCCGACCGGCTCTGTAAAAAGTGATGGAAATCAGCAGATAGCTAGGTCCTGAACAGGAACCCTGAGAAGGGGGAAGGTGGGAAGGAAATATGTCTGATGACTGAGATCCCCTCAAAGATCTACTGTTACGGTAAGTTCTTACACAACTCTTCTATCTTCTTTGGGGGTATCTCAGTCATCAGGATCCACCATAATAATGAGTACCAAGCAGTGACAGGTAGGAACAGATATTCTGGGAGGCTGGAACTCCACAAACTTAAGACAGGAGATGTGAAACAACCTGCCCAACCAAGGATCTTCTTAAATTTAAAACAGAAGACCTTGAAACTGATCAGTTAGGACTCCATAAACTTAAGGCAGGAGACCTTGCAGGATGGCCCCGACAAAATCAGCACAGGCCCTTGAGGCAGTGTCCAGACTGTAGTCCTTGTAGTCCATGTGGCAGCTGCACAAATATCAGCAGCTAAGACACCTTTGAAACAAGCCACCAAAGTAGCCATCCCTCTGGTGCAATGAGCTTTAACAGCACCAGGCAACTCTTTGCCGTACTAGTAGCGGAACACAACGCAATTAGCCAACCATTTGGACAAACACTGCTTAGAAACTGAAGCACCCTCTCTACCTGGGGTGAAAGAAACAAACAATTGCTTCGACTTTCTGGACTCTTTAGTCCGAAGCAAATAATACTTCAATACGTATGGAGCAGTTCTTTCCCGGTTTGGCATGCTCAGGAAAATAAACAGAAAGATGGATAGACTGAGAATGAACTCAGAAACCACCTTAGGGAGAAGCTTAGGATTTGTACGCAAGTTCATGCTGTCTTTGTGAAAAATCAAATAAGGCTCCTCACACCAGAGGGCCTGATGCTCTGAAATCCTTTGAGCAGAAGTAACTGCAACTAAAACTACCACTTTCCGAGAGAGAAAGCACATATCAAGTTGCGATTGGTTCAAAAGGAGACAGGGTCAACTTTTCCAAAATAAAATTCATGTCCCAAGCCGGGACAGGGGAACGGATTGGGGGTTTCAGATGCAGGATGCCTCTGAGGAAAGTATGGGAGACATCCAGCTGAGCAATCATGCGGTCACCCAAGGGCTCATTGAAGGCACACATAGCCAAACTTGATGGAGGAATACTGAAACCCTGAGTCAGATAAGGAAATCAGATAGTCCAGGACATGTTTAACAGGACAGAAGAAAGGGTCTAGGCAAGGCATAAATTAGTGTCGGAGAGTTGATTAGCGGCCTTTGCTAATCAAAATGAAAAATGATTAGCAATCAGCTGATTTTGATCAGCAGTTTTCTAAAATGGGTATTTTTTTTTTTACTTTACACATCCTTTTTTCCCCTGTGTGATTTAATCAATACCCACAACAACCTGAATGCCACAGAGTCCAGCTGTCGACCACCAATACTAACTGCAAATGCCTAGCAATAAAAATATTGACAGGCAAAGGGGGTAAAGGCCTGATTGTTATGGCAGTATATATCCCACCTGGGTGGCAGCAAGTGGGGCTTAAAGCCTTTGCTAACCTCTTCACCCAGGCAAGCCATAATAAAGAGACCATCAAGCTAGGAAACTAACTCCAACTGGCTTGCCAGCTCCAGCACTTGCACACAGAGATCTGGTATCGTAACTCTTAATGCAGACAGTCAAGAACTGCACCCATACAAATTACCGCACAGGCACCCTGACTGACTGGGTGCTGACAACACACCTGGAGCGACTAAACAATGTCAAGGTACTCCCCGACGCCCTCAGTGACCACTCACCTATTCTATGTCAGTGGTCAACTAAACATACCAAGCCTCCCCCAAGAATGGTGAGGAATACAGTCATTAAAAACAACGCAGTGGAAGACTTTAGGAAACACCTCAACGGGATAGACTGGAGCTTCCTTGACTCATGCCCCTCTGTTGACACAGCCCAGCAATTCTTCCTCAACCACTTTAATGCTGCAGCAGACAAATTCACCCCATATCGTAATAAGCTGATTAAAGGCTCCGGCATGGACTGGGTCAGCCTGCAAATTCTTGGCTTGATGCAGCATCAGGATCTACTCTGGCACTGGGCTAGGACATCTGGCACTGCAACAGATGTCCAAAACTACAAGGCTGCCCAAAGCAGGTGCACTTGGACAATCCGACAGGCCAAGGCTACATACCACAAGAACCGTCAATCTCAATGCTGGGGTGATGGAAGGAAATTTTGGGCCTCTTTAAAAAACCTCACCGGAAACAATGACAGATTCCCCCCCTCCATGCTTCACCACAATGACGACATAATACTAGATGCTGACATCAAGGCCAATATTTTCAACAAAGAATTTACGGATTAAAGTGCTGTCCTCCCCCCAAAACCGGCTACATACCTGGGTGGAAATCCGACCGCTGACCACTCGCCCCCTCCTTCCAAAACTAGGACCTGCCCAACCTTTTACTTCAGACAGGTAACCATCAAAGAAACAAGGAGCTACCTTACTAGAGTCCTTAGCAAAATGAGGATGGTTGGTGATGGTATAGACATGAAACTGATCTCTATCGCCCTTCCAGAGGTCATCAGACCCATCAACAAGCTATTCAACCTGTCCCTCCGCCTGGCTACTTTCCCCTCCATCTGGAAAACCTCCCTGGTCACACCTGTTCACAAAGGGAGTGATCGGTCACTGGTATCAAATTACAGACCCATCTCGATTCTCTCATCTCTCTTTAAAGCACTGGAGAGGATCATAGCTGACCAACTCACAGATCACCTGCACAAACACGACCTCCCCCCCCCAATAGCAAAGCTTTCGCAGACTGCACAATACTACCACCGCCCTAATTGACTTCACTGGATATGAACACGAGGCACTCGACCAGGGTCAGCTGGTCAAGGCGATCTTCATAGACATAACCAAGGCATTTGACCTTGTGGATCATCACCTGCTGCTCCACAGATTAAGCAGCCTAGGGCTGTCCCCAGTCATGGTCCAGTGGCTTTCCAGCAATTTATCCGGGAGAGCTCAGAAAGTCAAAATTAATGGCGTCATCTCCAGCACCTCCGTGGTCTCAGCAGGGGTCCCTCAGGGGGTCCAGACTGGGCCTGTTCTTATTCAGCCTCTTTGTGAACCACCTCCCTGACACCTGCCCCTCATCTGAGATCCTGCTTTATATAGATGACACAGTGGTATTCTCTCGGAATTCCTGCCAAGAAGTGCTTACTAAGGAGCTGCAGCTCAACTTGAACCAACTACAAGAATGGTTCACGAACAGCATGCTGGTGCTCAACAGTAAAAAAAAAAAAAAAAAGGCGATGCCCTTTGCCAGACGACAAAAGAGGAACTCTACCGTACCCATCTCAATTACCTGCAACTCTCACACCACCTTGGAGCAGCCGTCCTCGTTCCAATATCTTGGCCTCACAACAGACGAGTCCTTGTCATTTATTTATTTAAAAGTTTTACCAGGAAGGCATGCTGAGCGGTGCAATGCTCGATTCCAGATGTGTCCTGGGGGTGGGGGGGAGTGGAGAACAAGTAATACAGCATAGTACAGGATGTCCTGAAGAGATCATACTTCCGAGAATACACCGAGTACAGTGACTGTAGAAACCACCTGTCTATAGGCAGGAGAAACGTTAATATTCAAAGGAATGTCTTAGAGACTGCACAGAGGCTAAGCGCAGCAGAATAGAAGTTTAAAATGCATTTGACGAACATATACGCAATATTACGACTGCAGCCAATAGGAAACTAAAGGTCCTATACAGGCTTTGGTTCTGCCTTACTCCCGAGGCCAGGAAACAGGCGGTCAGAGGTACAATTCTACCTACCCTGGACTACAGGAATGTCGTCTACAGGGTTGCCACTGATACAAGCCTGCACAAAGTGCACACATCGCTAAATAAAGCCTGTAGGTTTGTATTAGGTGCTGATTGCCTAACGCATACATGCAACCTTTACATAAGGACTGAATGGCTCCCACTTGCAGACCGCATTAAGCTTCATGCCTGTCTTCTGGGAAACATGGCCCAACTTGGACTTGCACCTCCCCTTCCTGCAAGCCTTATTCCGTCCTGCTCCAGCCAAACAAGCCACTAGAAGTGTTACTAAGCAAGCATCAGCTGTACTGTTGAGAAGGACTGCATCTGTGAGGCGGGCCTTCACAGCCAGGGCTCCCGCCTAGTTAAATGAGCTACCATCCACCACCACAAGCCTTACACGCCTGAGCTAAGTCAATCCATCTCCCCAGCTGTTCACTGCTACTGCCACTTTTAACATGGCTGTTACCGGACCCCTGAACCCAGGACCTGCCAAGGTTCATCTTGCACTCTACAAATTGGCCCGAAGCTCCCAGCTCTACACCTGCCCTACCAGCCTGCCTGTCAGTACCCCCCACTACCCTCACCTACTCAGTTAGCCCTCAGCTCCCTATTCCATACCCTCCCTACCCATGAGCTTAACCTCCATCCCCCTCCTTTGATTCCTCCTCTGCTACCTATTCCTGATTAGTTCCTACTATCCAGACTGTTTACCACGGCTATGCTTACTCCCCTGGATGTAGCCTAGTAACCAATTTAGGTATCAGGAATGATGTTCAGCCACATCTCCTGTTCCTCCCTACAAGCTCCTGTATAGCTTCAACCTCTGATTTTCTCCAACAAGTACCTAACCTGACTTATGCACTTTATTGTCTGCCCTGTTGTGTGTACTGTATCCCCATGTACCTTGTACCCACACTCTGGTTATGGTTATGTGTTGCTTTTGCCTTTGTTACCCCTGTTGTGTTGCTATTACCAATGTTATTGCTACTGATCACATTATGATGCTTCTGACAATGCCTATTTAGCCGCTATTGACTCCCAAACTCATGTATTCTCCCCCTCCCTTTATGACAAGGATCAAACGTTGTAATTCCAATTACTCAATAAATATATAAAAATATTACTTATTATTGTATATAATAAAACAGACATTGTATACATAGTTTTGAGACTGAATTTGCCACTTTGCCCAAACTGTCAGCATAACCTTGTTCCTATTACCCCACCTCACATATCTGGTGCAGAAAATTTTTCCAATCCCTGCCAAAGTGCAATTCTGCGCAACTGAAATGCCATTCTGCGTCACAGGTGCAAAAACACATTTTGGCCGGGATTTGAAAAATTAGAGCTGTGATATACATGAGGTGGGGTAATAAGAAGGCTATGTTGAAAATCTGGGGTCAAAATATTTAAAAATTCCAAAGTTACGAGGGTGCGTAGCAAAATTGCAACAAATGGTCATAACTCTGCTATATTTTCATATTTTGACCCGGACTTTTCAACATAACCTTCTTATGACCACACATCATGAACAATATGACTATCATTACACAAATCCTGCCCAAAAGGTGAATTCGTCAAGCGACTGCGAAATCATCTTTCGGGCAGAAGTTGCTTAATGACAGTTATACTGTTCATGAGGTGGGGTCCCCAAAAGGCTACGTTGAAAATTTGAAGTCAATATCTCAAAAAATGAGTGAGCTATGCACCAAAGTTGAAAAACCCCATTGAAATACATAGGACCACATTTACCTTATTTCTCATACTGCAGTCACTGGTTCCAGCAGCAAGATGTGTCTTTGGTCTGAAGCGCAGACCTCGGAACTGGAGGCTCCTCCACCAGCTGCTGAAGTAGAGGGAACCATATCTGGCAGAGCCAGAATGGAGCTACCAGGATCATGGTGGCTTCCTCCATCTGCAGCTTGATCAGTACCGTCTGTATCAGTGGAAATGGAGGGAATGTGTACAGAAACCTCCCACTCCAGGAGAGGGACAACGCGTCTCACCAGAAAACTCAAGGCCCTGGATCTAGTGAGCAGAAATCTGTCAGTTTTGCTTTGAGCGGTGATGCAAAAAGGTTCAACTCTGGACAATCCCAGCTGTCAAACATATCTTCTGCTATGGATGAGAGAAGCTCCCATTCATGCATGCTGGACTGAATCCTGCTTAAACAGTCTGCCAGACAGTTTGGGAATGCCCGGTACATAGACTACCGAGAGTGTCAGGCTGTGTTCTAGTACCCAGTACCACACTCTCATGACCTCCCTGCAAAGAGAGTGTAAGAGGTCAATGCCCTGCTTGCTGATATAGCAGACAAGAAAAAAATTACTCACCTTAGTAATATTGTTTCTTCTAATGGAGTCTTGCTGTATTCTGACATAGTACAGTGATGTCCAACCTTTGAACTGCCCCCGGAGATGAAAGAGTTAACTTTCCGTGCCAGGCATGGAACGCTGAGCTCGAGCTCGGTTGAGACTGTCTGTTGCTGTTTGAAGTTAAACCGTCAGATCTTTACGAGCTATACTCACTGGGTGTCCTGTGTGGAAACTGTAAATTTACACTAGCCAACTGGCTACTAAATATAGTAAACAGATTTTTTGGTCCCAAAACAAAGACTCAAGTCAGGAAACCCAAAAAATAAAACAAAACACAACACCCACACCCCCCAAACTAAAGGGGGTGAGAAAATAAAGGATGGGGGCACCTCCCGAGTGCCAACACTGCTACTGCCCACCCACATCCCAAAAACCAAGGTTCTGAGACGGGAGGCAGGGGGGAGGTCAGAATACAGCAAGACTCCATTAGAAGAAATAACATTACTAAGGTGAGTAATTTTTTCTTCAAACAACATGAAGTCTTGCTGTATTCTGACATATTGCAGACTACCAAGCAGTACCTCCACGGAGGAGGGACAGAATCTACTTAGGGAATAGGCTCTGAAGCACTGCTGTGCCAAATCGAGCATCACTCCTAGCCTGGATATCCACAGAGTAATGCTTGGTAAAAGTGTGTACTGTTTTCCAGGTGGCTGCTTGACAAATCTCTAAGATAGGAATATCCCGGGCAGCAGCCAGGGAAGCAGCTGTACCTCTGGTAGAGTGAGTGCTTAGGCCCGAGGGTGGAGTCCTACCTAGTTTTTCATAGCAAAATTGAATGCAAGAGACAATCCACCTGGCAATAGATCTCTTAGTGGCAGGTTCTCCTTTACCAACCTCACCATAAGTGAGGAACAGCTGGAGGGAGTCAAACCTGTGACCCTTGGTGTGCTCTATGTAGTAGCTAAGGGCCCTTTTCACATCCAAACTGTTCACCCTTCTCTCTCCAGAGGAGGAATGGTCGGTGAAGAAAACAGGAAGAGATAGACTGGTTAAGGTGGAAATCTGAAACCACCTTAGGCAAAAACTTCCTATTAGTCCTGAGGACCACCGTATCTCTATGGAAAGAGATACAATCAGGATCCACTGACAGGGCCTGTAACTCACTTATGCGTCTGGCAGAAGTGATGACCACCAAGAAAACAGTTTTCCAAGTCAAGTACTTAAGCTCTGCTGAGGACAAAGGCTCAAAAGGGGGTTGCATAAGCTGAGCAATGCAAACATTAAGGTCACAAGCAGGGGCAGGGCCCCTGAATGGAGTATTGGTATGAAGCAATCCCTTGAAAAATTTAGAGAAAACAGGATGAGCTGAATGGGAAGAGTGCTTGCCTGCTGAAAGGAAGGCAGAGACAGCTGCCAGATGCACCCTTAGTGTAGCTGGTCCGAGTTCCAAGCTATTAAGATGAACCATATAGTCAAGGATTGTGGGCAGGCCAGCAGACTCTGGAGAAACATGCTTCCCCAGAGCACCACATAGAGAATCTTTTCCACTTGGAGTTGTAAGTGTTTCTGGTGGAAGGCTTCCGAGAAGCCTTTAGGATATCCATTACACCTTGAGAGAGATGCAAATCAGCAAACTCTAACTCTTCAAGAGCCAGGCCTTGAGATTTGAGATTTGTATACCAAACCCTCCCCTGAGCACATGTTAACAGGTTGAAATTCCTGGGAAGAGACAGGGGAAGGTGGACTGCTAAGGACAACAAGAGAGGGTACCAGGGCTGTCTGGCCCAGTCTGGAGCAATCAGAATCACCTTGCAGGGTTGAGACCTGATTTTGACTAACACCTTGAACAGGAGAGGGAAGGGGAGAAGCATACAGGAACTTCCCTTCCCAATTGAGGACTAGGGCATCCAGGGGGACTGAGCCCAACACTGGGGGCCTGCAGCAAAAGAGTGGAAGTTGGTGATTGTCTGGGGCTGCAAAAAAGATCTATCTGTTGGGGTGCCCCATCTGGAGAAGATCACCTTCAAAACCAGGGGATCCAGGGACCATTCGTGATGGCCCTGAGATTTCCTGCTGAGAGCATCTGCCAGGACATTGTCCTTGCCTGGGAGGTGTACTGCTGTAAGAGAGGTGTTCAGGGAATAGGACAGAGACCATAACTTCATTGCCTCTGTGCACAAGGCCATAGATCGAGTGCCCCCTTGCTTGTTGATATACCACATTGTGGTGGTACTGTCTGTCCTGATCTGAACTACTTTGTTCTGAACAGACTTGGAAAAAGCTTGAAGTGCTAGAAACACTGCTCTGAGTTCTAACAGATTGATGTGAAGCAGAGATTCCTGAGGAGACCACAACCCTTGGGTGGTCAGGTCTCCCAAGTGGGCTCCCCACCCCAAGAGGGAGGCATCTGTAGTAAGGATTAGAGAATGAGACCGAGTGACAAAAGGAACTCCCTGTCTTAGATTGTCTTGATCCAGCCACCACTGTAATGCCTGGATCAGGGTTCGAGTCACTGGAATTAGTTTGGTCAGAGGGTCCCTTTTGAGACCAGAAGGCTCTCAAGTGGAACTGAATATCCCTCATTTGAAATCTTGCTTCCTGCACCACTGCTGTAGAGGCAGCCATGTGTCCCAGGAGCTGCAGAAAATGCCTTGCTGGTCAAGACACCTGGAGGGTGAATGAAGAGGCCAGTGAGATAAGGGTCCTTGGCCTGTCCAGGGGAAGGAAGGCTCTTGCCTTTACTGTATCCAGCTCTGCCCCTATGAAGGTGAGGAGCTGCATAGGCTCTAGAACTGACTTTGAAAGATTCAGGAGGAAACCTAGAGAAGTGAGCAGTTGCCGAGTTATCTGTAGGGTGTGACTTGACTTGGTCTGGAGACTGGCCTACTATGAGTCAGTCGTCCAGGTATGGAAAGATGGAGATCCTTTTCTCCTTAGGAAGGCAACTACTACTGCCAGGCATTTTGTGAACACCCTTGGAGCAGAAGTTAGGTCGAAGGGCATTGCTCTGAACTGGTAATGGCCTGAGGGCAGCTCAACCCGAGCTACTGTGGGAGCTTTGATGAGAATATGGAAATAGGCATCCTTGAGGTCCAGGGAGACTAGCCAGTCCACTGGCCTTAGAGAGGGTAGAATTATTCCCAGAGTCACCATTTTGAATTTTGGCTTTAAAAGGGGCTTGTTTAAATATCTGAGATCCAGGATGGGCCGCCATTCTCCTGTCTTTTTGGGGGTTAGGAAGTACCTGGAGTACAATCCTTTCCCTTTGTGTAGGGGTGGGACTCTCTCTATGGCTCTGAGAGCCAAGAGAGAAGAGACCTCTCCCTCTAAGGCAAGTGCCTCTGAAGGGTTTGCAGGTGGAAAGGATCTGGTTCTCATCTTTGGGAACTTTTTGAAGCTGAGAACCAGTCCCTGGCTTACTACTTCTAGGACCCCTTTGTCTGATGTTAAAGACATCCAGTCCTGGACAAAGTAAGCTAGCCTGCCCACTATAGGTGGTGGAGAATCGGCCCTGGCAAACCCATCAGGGTGCCTGTTTGGCAGGGGCTTTAGGCTGAGGGGAGGAAGCAGGCCTGCTTGTACCCCGTCTGCCCCTCACTCTGAAGAACCCCCTATGAGCATAAGCAGAAGAGGAGGCCTGGGCTTGGTAGAAAGGCCTATGAAAAAGCCTGCCCCTGCCCCTGGAATGCTGCCTCTGGGGAGTGGCTTGCCTTTCCTTGGCCTGAGCACTCCTATAGGTGGTCCTGTATTCATCTATTTTCTTCATGTAATTCTCTGTTTGCTCCCCAAACAGAGAATTACCCACAACAGGAAAATCCATGGCCTTAGTCTGGGTATCCAGAGACAGGCTAGTACATCTGAGCCAAGCCATTCTACGAAGAGCCACAGATGTAGCCATGACTCTAGACGAAACATCATTGGAGTCCACTGCAACATGGAATTGCACCTTGGATGCCTCAATACCATCCGCAGCCACCTGCTCCAGCTCCTTGGCCAGCTGGCCAGGGACCTGTTTAGCTAAAGCCATTACAGTGTCCCATCTAGATTTCTGATATCTAGCCATATAGGCCATATAATTAGCCTGCCTGAGTCCCAAGGATGCTGCCATGTACTGTTTCTTTGCCATGGCATCAATCCTCCTGGAGTCCTTATCTGGGGGGTGTGAAGCCAAGGGTATATTTGCCTTATCACAGGCAGCAGACTGCACTACCCCAACATGGCTGCATTGCTGGGTAAGGAACTCCGTATCTGAGCCTGAGAGAGTATACCTCTTGTCTATTCTCTTGTCCACAGGAGGTACAGAATTAGGAGTCTAAAATTTTTATTGTCTGTTTTCCAAAGGACTTATGAATGGGAATAGACAGCCTCTTGGACTCTGGGATATCCATCATCTCAACATAGTAAGGCTTCTCCTGGTCATCAACAGCTTCTTCCGTAGGAAGATGAAGAGTTTCAGCCACTTTTTTGTAGAACATAAAATGGGAAGGGGACTCAGAAAGCCTAGGAGGAGAAGCCCCTTAAAGTCTGTCTGGGGAGATGTCCGGGTCAATAGGCACATCCAGACTTTCGTAATCATCATCACTACCCTCATACTCTCCTTCCTCCTCCTCCGGTTCATAAAAATCTTCTAAATTATAATCTGGAACCGGGGGAACCGACCGAACCGAGCCCCTTCCTGATGGTGCCGGTTCGGTCGGAACGGGGGTTAGCGACTGAACAATCCTTATCGCTTTGGCCATTTCATCAGTGGTCGGAGAAAGAATTTGTGGATCCGCACCAGCTGATTTATCCCTTCTTTTTCTTTTAGCTGGAACAGACTCCTCGGAGTCGGTTCTCCTTTTGCCCGAAGAAGTTTCGCCCTGGTCAGAGGACACTCCTTCTGGTTCGGTTGGAACTGAACCGGGCTGGCCATCCGGGTCAGTGGACTTCTTGGCCTCCCTTTCCCTGAGTCTACCAACTCTCTTTTCCAGGGTAGAAATATAGAAACATAGACTTTGACGGCAGATAAGGACCGCTAGGCCCATCTAGTCTGCCCATTTCCCTATCTACAGGATAGGCCGCAGAGCCTAGTTAACCAACAGCCTATATCTTCCTGCCCCCCACAAGAATTGCCTTATGTCTGTCCCATGCATTCTTGAATTCTCCCACAGTTTTAGACTCCACAACTTCCTCAGGAAGGTTGTTCCATGCATCCACTACCCTCTCTGTGAAATAATACTTCCTCACATTGCCCCTGAACCGCCCTCCTTCTATCTTTAAATTGTGTCCCCTTGTTCTTATTCTTGTTCTAGCTGCAGGAAAATTCTGGCAGTCTGAATCGAGGTGGTCACACCCCAGACAATAAACACAGGTGGTGTGGGGATCAGCCTTAGCAAAGGCTTCCCCACACACACTACAGTGTTGAAACCCAGTGGGCCCGGTTTTTCTTTTGGGTTTCTCAGACATGACCAGTTCTAACAAAAACCTACCCTTTTTTCGGCAATCTGCCAGGCAAGACACCCTTATCGGTTCCTGACTGTGTTACGGGTCGTGGAAAAAAACGTAATGAAATCCGGGTTTTTGTTTTTTTTTTAGAACCTTTAAGAAAAAATTACTCACCTTAGTAATGTTGTTTCTTCTAATGGAGTCTTGCTATATTATAGACATTAGCAGTTTGTTCCAGCTCTAGAACTGCCCGGAGTGAAATGGTTAAAACCATTCCAAAATAGAATTTTGGCACGAGAGCAGCTCTATCTGTGTCATTTCAAACTTGAACTGTCAGATCTTTACGAGCCAAACTCACTAAGGTCTTTGTGGAAGCTGTAACCTACACTAGCCAAATGGCTACCTAAATAATAACAACCATTGATGGTCCCAACACCCAAGACTCAAGTCAGGGGACCAGAAATACTAACACCATTCTAATAATATGAAAATGGAACATAAGTATAATAAAAAACACACACGTGCATACACACCCCCAAAGTCCCAAAGGGGACAAAATGCTAACAGGACATAAGTAGTGCCCACACTAAGTTGCCCGCACCCACCAAGTAGAGGTTCTGAGAGGGCAGGTTGGGGAGGTCTATAATAGTAAGACTCCATTAGAAGAAACAACATTACTAAGGTGAGTAATTTTTCTTCCAAACAACATAAGTTTGCTATATTACAGACATTAACAGAATACACAGCAGTACCTCCATGGAGGAGGGCAGAACCTACTTAGGAATAGGCTCGAAGAACAGCTGTGCCAAACCGAGCATCTCCTGGCCTGGACATCCAGGAGTAATGCTTGTAAAAGTGTGTACCGTTTCCAAGTAGCAGCCTGGCAAATCTCTAATAAAGGGATATCTCTGGCAGCAGCTAGAGCGCCAGCTGTACCCCTGGTAGAATGAGCCCTCAAACCGGGGGCTCTGCCCACTTTCTGATAACAAAATTGGATACAAGAGACAATCCACCTGGCTATTGATCTCTTAGTGGCAGGTTTGCCTTTCCCAACTTCACCATAGGTAAGGAAAAGTTGGAGGATTGAACCTGTGACCTTTGGTCGCTCTATATAATAACAAGAGCTCTCTTAACATCCAGGCTGTGCAACCTCCTCTCACCCGAAGAGGAGTGATCAGTGAAAAATACTGAAAGGGAGATAGATCGATTAAGATGGAAATCTGAAACCACCTTAGGCAAAAACTTCCTATTAGTCCTAAGGACTACCTTATCCCTGTGGAAGGAAATAAAGTCAGTCTCCACCGACTAGGTTTGCAATTCACTTATGCGTCTGGCAGAAGTGATAGCCACTAGAAAAACAGTTTTCCAAGTTAGGTACTTAAGCTCTGCAGAAGACAGAGGTTCAAAAGTGGGTTGCATTAACTGGGCAATGCAAACATTAAGGTCCCAAGCAGGGGCCGGTTCCCGAAAGGGAGGATTAGTATGGAGTAACCCCTTAAAAAACTTGGAAAACACAGGATGAGAGGAAAGAAGGGATGACTTTCCTGCTGACACAAAAGCAGACACAGCTGCCAAATGAACTCTCAGGGTAGCTGGTCTGAGACCCAAGGAATTAAGATGTACCATGTAATCTAACAAAAGGGCAATTCAGCAGATTCTGGGAAATATTTTTCCCAGCACACCAAATGGAAAACCTTTTCCATTTAGAACTATAAGTAGCCCTAGTGGAAGGCTTTCTGGAAGCCTTTAGGATCTCAAGAACACCCTGAGAGAGGTGTAAATCAGCAAACTCTAACTCGTCAAGAGCCAGGCCTTGAGGTTGAGGGATCTGAGGTTGGGATACCAAACCCTTCCCTGGGCACAAGTCAACAGATTGTGATTCCTGGGGAGGCACAGGGGAAAATGGACTGTCAGAGACAGAAGGAGTGGGTACCAGGGCTGCCCGGCCCAATCCGGGGCAATCAGAATCACCCTGCAAGACTGAGATCTGATTTTGACTAGTACTTTGAATAGGAGAGGAAGGGAAGCATAGAGGAACTTCCTCCCAATCCAGAAGAAGGGCATCCAGGGAACTGAGCCCAGCACTGGAGGCCTGCAACAGAACAGAGGAAGTTTGTGATTGTCTGGGGCTGCAAAAGATCTATCTGAGGATGCCCCACCTGGCAAAAACTATCCCCAGCACTTGAGGATCCAGGGACCATTCGTGATGGCCCTGGGAAATCCTGCTGAGGGCATCCGCTAGGACATTGTCCTTCCCTGGAAATGAACTGCTATGAGGGAAGTGTTCAGGGAATAGGCCAGAGACCACAACTTCATTGCCTTGGTGCACAAGGCCGAAGACCGAGTGCCCCCGTTTGTTGATGTACCACATTGTTGTGGTGTTGTCTGTTCTGACTTGTATCACCTTGTCGTGGACAGATGCAAAAAAAGCTTGAAGAGCTAAAAAGACAGCTCTCAGTTCCAGCAAACTGATGTGGAGCAGAGATTCCTGGGGACCAAACTCCCTGAGTGGAAAGGTCGCCCATGTGAGCTCCCAACCCAGAAGGAAGCATCTGTAGTGAGAGTCAAGTCATGAGAAGGGAAATGAAGGGACCCCGCTCTTAAGTGCTCTGATCCTGCCACCACTGGAGAGCTAGGATCAAGGTTCGAGTCACTGGGACCAACTTGGAAAGGGGTCTCTTCTCTGAGACCAAAAGGTTCTCAAGTGAAACTGAATGTCTCTCATCTGAAATCTGGCTCCCTGCACAACAGCTGTGGATGCAGCCATGTGCCCCAGGAGCTGCAGAAAGTGTCTTGCTGGTCGAGAGACCTGCAGAGTGAAGGAAGAGGCCAGAGCCACTAAATTCCTTACCCTTTCTGGGAGAAGAAAGGCTCTGGCTAGCTTTGTGTCCAATTCTGCCCTATAAAGGTGAGTACCTGGACTGGTTCCAGAACCAACTTTGGTAGGTTTAGCAGAAAACCCAGGGAGGTGAGAAGCTGCTGGGTGACCTGCAGGTGAGATTTTACCTGTTTTGGGGACTGGCCTACAATGAGCCAGTCGTCTAGATAGGGACAAACAGCAATCTTCTGCCTCCTTAAGTGGGCCACTGCCACTGCTAGACACTTTGTGAATACCCTTGGAGCAGAGGTAAGGCCAAGGGCATTGCTCTGAACTGGTAATGACCTGAGGGCAGTTTGAATCTGAGGTACTTTCGATGGGATCTTCTGATTAGGACATGGAAATAGACATCCTTGAGGTCCAGGGAGGCTAGCCAGTCCCCTGGCCTTAGGGAAGCTAAAATCATTGCCAGAGTTACCATTTTGAACTTTGGTTTCAAAAGATGCTTGTTCAGATATCTGAGATCTAAAATGGGCCACCATTCTCCTGTCTTTTTTGGGGTAAGGAAGTATCTGGAATACAGACCCCTGCCCTGATGCAGGGGAGGAACCCTTTCTACTGCTCTGAGAGCTAACAGGGATGAGACCTCTGTTTCCAGAGCGAGGGTCTCTGAAGCACTTGCAGGTAGAAAAAGTCTGCTTCTCAACTTGGGAAACTTTTTGAAGCTGAGAACCAGACCCTGGCTTACTACTTCCAGAACCTACTTGTCTGAGGTTAAAGAAGCCCAATTCTGACTGAAGTAAGCCAGCCTGCCCCCCACTGGTACAGGGGAATCGGCCCTGGGCACCCCATCAGGGTGCCTGTTTCACAGGAGCTTTAGGCTGGGGGGTGGGAGCAGGTCTGCCCACCCCTCGTCTGCCCCTGCCTCTGAAGAAGCCCCTATGAGCAAAGGCAGAGGAGGCCTGAGTCTGGTAGAAAGGCCTGTGAAAAGGCCTACCCCTAACCATGGGGGCATGCCTTTGAGGAGTGGCTTGCCGCTCCTTAGCCTGGGCACTCTTGTAAGTAGTCCTATATTCATCCATCTTCTTCATGTAATTCTCTGTCTGCTCTCCAAACAGAGAATTTCCCCCACAGGAAAATCCATAGCCTTAGTCTGGGTATCCTGTGACAAACTAGTACACCTGAGCCAGGCCAACCTACGAAAAGCTACAGATGTGGCCATGACCCTAGAGGAAACATCATTAACATCCACAGCAGCATGAAACTGAACCTTAGAGGCTTCAATGCCATCAGCAGCCACCTGTTCTAGTTCACTAGCCAGCTGGCCATGGGCCTGCTTGGCCAATTGCATAACAGTATCCCATCTAGATTTCTGATACCTAGCTACATAAGCCATATAATTTGCTTGCCTGAGTCCCAGAGAGGCTGCCATATACTGTTTTTTGCCATGGCATCAATCTTCCTGGAATCCTTGTCAGGAGGATGTGAAGCCAAGGGAATATTAGCTTTATCACAGGCAGCAGCCTGAACTACCCAACATGACTGCATTGCTGAGAAAGGAATTCTGTATCAGGGCCTGACAATGTATACCTTCTGTCCATCTTTTTATCTACAGGAGGCACAGAATTGGAGCTTTTAAAATTGTAATTGTTTGTTTCTAAAAGACTTATGTAAAGGAATAGACAATCTCCTAGACTCTGGAATATCCATCATTTCTACAAAATCAGGCTCCTCTTGCTCATCCACAGCCTCTTCTAAAGGAAGCTGGAGGGTTTCAGCAACTTTTTATAAAACATAAAATGAGATGGGGACTCAGACAGCATAGGGAGATTCTAAAGGTCTGTCTGGGGAGATGTCCGTTCAATGGGCACACCCAGACCTTCCCAGCCACATTCATACTGTTCATAATCCTCCTCCCCTCCTCTGGTTCATAAAATTCCTCAATATCATAATCCTGAACCACTGGGACCAGGCGAACCGACCTTTTACCAGATAGTGGTGGTTCGGACGGACCCTGAGACAGTGACTGGACAATTTGTATGGCTTTGCTATCTCTGCAGCAGTTGGAGAAGGAATTTTGGACTCCAGACCTGCTGATTTTCTTGTTTTCTTTACTGGAATTGGTTCCTCAGAACCAGCTTTTCTTTTGCTCGAGGAAGTCTGGCCCTGGTCAGAGGGCACTCCCTCTGGTTCGGTTGGCACCGAACCGGGCTGGCCATCCGGGTCAGCGGACTTTTTGGCCTCTTGTTCCCTGAGCCTGCCCAATCTTTTTTCCAGGGTGGCTGCAGGGAAATTCTTACATACCTGGCAGTCTGACTGGAGGTGGTCAAACCCCAGACAATAAACACATGTGGTGTGTGGGTCAGCCTTGGCAAAGACTTCCCCACAACCATCAGTGTTGAAACAATGGGCCGGTTTTTCTTTTGGTTTCTCAGACATAATGCCAGCCCTAACAAAAACTTGCCCTTTTAACGCAGTGCCAGGCAAGACACCCTTATCGGTTCCTAACTGTGTCACGGGTATTGGAAAAAGCGTAATAAATCCGCTTTTTAGAACCGATAAGAACCGGAACCGCACTCTAAAATAGTAACTTTTAGTTTTAAATGAGTTTAAACCCACTGATCGGTTCAAACCGAACCGATAACTTACAAGTTCCACACAGACAAAACCTTCATTTACTTACGGTTACCACAGATAGAGCTTGAACCGAACTGTTTTGCGGTTAAAATAAAACCATTCTCAGTTAAATCCAACCGAGAAAACACTTTTTAAACCGAGAAATGAATCGAGCAGAAGGAGAAATCTCCGGAGCGACTGTTCACTGAGGCGGAGTAAAGAATCTGACAGTTCAAGTTTGAAATGACACAGAGCTGCTCTTGTGCCAAAATTCTATTTTGGAATGGTTTTAACCATTTCACTCCGGGGCAGTTCTAGAGCTGGAACAAACTGCTAATGTCTATAATATAGCAAGACTTCATGTTGTTTGAAGGACTGGTTACCACACTCTAAAAGTACAATAAACCTTTTTTGAACAACCTGATCGGCTCAAACCGAACCGATCCCACATTTACAAGTTCCACACAGAAGAACAAGAAAATAAACCTATCTAGTGCTCACGATACCATGATACCACAGACAGAGACTGAACCGACAGGTTACTGATTACATTTGGTCGAAAACTGAGAAAAACTGTACTTTAACCGACAAACTTGAACCGAGCAAAGGAGAATTCTCAGGAGCGACTGTTCAGCGAGGCGGAGTAAAGAATCTGACGGTTTAACTTCAAACAGCAACAGACAGAGTCTCAACCGAGCTCGAGCTCAGCGTTCCATGCCTGGCATGGAAAGTTAACTCTCATCTCCGGGGCAGTTCAAAGGTTGGACATCACTGCAATATGTCAGAATACAGCAAGACTTCATGTTGTTTGAACACTCAGATTGTCCAACTGCACCAGTCTGCACCAGACTGGCCCTGAAGGAGAGCTAGTCCAAAGTCTGCCCTGCACCTAGAGGCAATATCTAGACTGTAATGTTTAGTGAAAGTGTGGACTGAGCTCCAAGTAGCTGCTGCGCAGATCTCTGCGGCAGAAACATTTCTGAAACAAACAGTAGATACAGCCATGCCTCTGGCTGAATGCCCTTTTACTTCCCCTGGAAGTAGTTTGTTATACCTCTGATAACAAAACAGGATGCAGTTTGCCAACCACTTGGATAAACACTGTTTCGAAACTGCAGCACCTTCTCTCTTGGACACAAAGGAAATGAAAAGTTGGTCCGTTTTTTCGGACCGACTTCGAGTCGTACAGTAATGCAACATTCTGTGTACATCTAGTGTATGCAGGATTGACTCCCCTGGATTAGGATGCTCAGGGTAATACACTGATAAGTGTATGGTCTGATTCAAGGTAAACTCAGAAACCGCCTTAGGTAAAAACTTAGGATTTGTATGCAGAGCCATTGGGTCTCTGTGGAAAATCAAATAAGGCTCCTTACACATAAGGGCCTGAAGCTCGGAAATCCCTTTGAGCGGAAGTATTGGCAACTAAAAATAGCGCTTTCCAAGACAGATAGCGCAGGTCGCAACTCACAGCCAGTTCAAAGTGAGGCAATGTGAGTTTCTCAGGAATGAAGTTCAAATCAGATGGCGTACAGATTAAAATTTTCACTGCTATCATGCATGCAACCCTGCACTCTGGGGCAGGTAAAGGTCCTTGGTGCCTTTTGGTGGGGATTTTATAAAACAGCATGAAAGGTGCTCTTTAACTAGGCTTTTCTAATTCATGTGGTTATAAGACTGAGTATAGTCCTAAGCCCCAAATGCGGGGGGGGCACCAGTTAGAGTGCTTTAATGTCTTCAATGGCAGACAGCAGCTTGTATCACTCAGACCTTGGCCAGACTGTGGGACACTGGTGATTACAGGAAGAAGACTTGAAAGGGGGGGCCCCAAAAAAATATCAATGAAGTATCCATTGTAGATGATCTCTAAAACACAATGACCTGCAATGAACATATGATTTTCGAACACCTGTCCAATAGCATTACTGCTGCCCAAGGGGGCCTGCAGACTGGGGATAGGCCAAATCCCAGATTGCCTAATCATTTTGATCTCTGTTGTCCCAATGGTGTCCTCTGCTGTAGCAAAATGACCCTTGGCAGTTCCAAAAGATTAGAGGGTAGCGCATGTAGTTCCACCCCAGAAGGGAAGCGACAAAGAGCAACTGAGTAGCTACAGGCCCATCAGTTTTATCTCCACTATGGGTAAACTCATGGATACACTAGTCACGGCAGACCTGGTGGATAGCCTGAAGAGAAATGGGCTCCAGGATAGAACGCAGCACAGGTTAGTGGTGGGGAGGTCTTGTCAGACCAACAAAGTATTCTTTGACTGGAGACAATCAGTGGATTTACAATACGTCAACTTCCGCAAAGCATTTGAGTCAGTGCAACACAGAAGGTGGGTTGGGGAAAAAAGTGGATGGATGTGAGAAGGGGTATTCCATTTTTTAACGGGTTTTAGACTTTTTTTGTTTTTTTGCAGTACATGTAAAAGTGCAGTACAGCTGTATTCTGTGTCAGTTGGTATACCAGATTTTTGGGTGAAATATAAAAATAGGAATTTTTGTATTCTATCTGAAACACACATTTTAAAACTAAGTTTCTATCTATGCACACTGAAAGGGAAGGAAAGTACAGTTACGTAAGAACTTACCGTAACAGTAGATCTTCCAGAACAGCTCTTGCAGCAGGTTACACCATTGGGACTGAAGCCGGCAGGCGCCAGGACCCCACAGAAATTTTCTAGCTAGCAGTGTTCAGCGGGGACTGCCTCCGACATCGGTCCCATCCCTGACGTCAGGCATAGTACATAAGGAGGCGGTCCCCCCATAATCCTCAGTTCTCCTGCCGGAGACTCCCAACCGCTGGATGACATCAGAAGAGGAGACAGAGGATACACCACCAGATGGCAAAGACTAGTGAATAAGAAAGTCACATCCCATAAGATGGGTGCTGGAATATGACCTACCTCCAAAAAAAGGGGATGGTGGGCGGGATGGTACCTGCTGCAAGAGCTATTCTCGAAGATCTACTGTTACGGTAAGTTCTTACGTAACTGTACTATCTTACTTCAAGATACAGCTCTTGCAGCAGGTTACACCATTAGGACTGATTTCCAAGCAGTAGTGGCAATCATGCACCACCAGGAGGAGGAAAGGTAGAGACCTCAATATAACTCGAGCCTAGGACAGAAGTCCCTGAAAGACGGCTAGACCGAACCCCGCTCTTCGCCTCAATGCAAAGTCCAGACTGTAATGCCTGATAAAGGTATGCACAGAGCTCCAAGTAGCTGCAGCGCAAATAGCTGAGGTGGAGATGTTCTTTAATGCCACAAAGGAAGTAGCCACCCCTCTTGTGGAATGACCCTTGACCGCGGCCGGTAAGGGTTTATTGTGCTTGTCATAACAAAAAGTGATGCACTGGATGAGCCACCTAGAGAGCGACTGTTTGGAGACAGGAGCTCCTATCATTCTGTGAGCGAAGGAGACGAAAAGTTTGTCCAACTTCCAGAGCTGTTTGGTTCTGGTCAGGTAGTATCTGAGGCACCGATGCACATCAAGGGTGTGCAGAAGGGCTTCTCCTCGATTAGAGTACCTTGGGAAATACATTGGTAGATCGATATCCTGATTAAGGATGAGAGCTGAAACCACCTTAGGCAAAAACTTTGGGTTTGTCCTCAGGGATACCCTGTCCTGGTGGAAAACCAAATAAGGCTCTTTGCACATAAGAGCATGCAATTCTGAGATCCTTCTAGCAAAAGTAACAGCAACTAAAAATAACGTTTTCCAAGAGAGAAAATGTAGCTCGCAATCCGCGGCTGGTTCAAAGGGTGACAGCGTAAGCTGCTCCAGGACAAAAGGTAAGTCCCAAGGAGGGATTGGATCTTTGATGGGAGGCCTAAGGTTAAGGACACCCCTTAAGAAGGGAGTAGAGTCCAGCTGGGCCACCGTCCGATGGCCTACAGGGGCATGGAAAGCAGAAATTGCACAAAGGTGCACTTTCATCGAGGAGTAAGCCAGTCCGAAGTGGAAGAGGGAAAGCAGGTAGCCCAGAACCAGCTTTTCTGGACAGTCTAACAGTGGGAAGCCGCGCGCTTGAGCCCACAAACAGAATCTACGCCATTTCATGACGTAAGTTGCGTGGGTAGCCGGTTTTCTGGTGGTAGAGAGTACGTCCGCCACTTCCTGCAAGACCCCGTATCGCATCATGGCTATGTCTCTAGGAGCCAAGCGTGCAGGTTCAATGAACGTAAGTCTGGATGGACCAATGAACCCGCCTCCGGAGACAACAGATGGGAGCTGACTGGCAAAGGAACTGGAGGTTCCCGGGATAGCTGGTGCAAAAGAGGGAACCAAATCTGTCTGGGCCAGAAGGGTGCGATCAGAATGAGTGTCGCTTGCTCCCAGCGAAGTTTTAAGAGAACTCTCTGGATCAACAGGAAAGGAGGGAAGGCATACAGGAATCTGCCCACCCAGGAGAGGGACAACTCGTCTCGCCAGAAAACACCAGGCCCGGGATCTAGCGAGCAAAAATTGGGCAGTTTTGCTTTGGATGGGGACGTGAAAAGGTCTAACTCTGGAGTGCCCCATCTGAGCAACAGATCCTCTGCCACCTCCTGCAGAAGTTCCCACTCGTGGACTCTGGCCTGAGAGCGTCTCAGACCGTCTGCGATGGTGTTGTCCACTCCCGGGACATGTACTGCAATTAGGCTTGCGCCGTGTTGCAATACCCACTCCCACACTCTCGTGGCCCCCCTACAAAGCAGGTAGGAGTGAGTGCCTCCTTGTTTGTTGAGGTAATACATCACCGCGGTATTGTCTGTTTGTAACAGAAGTGTACCCGGTGGAATCTCCGACTGGAAGGCTTGCAGAGCGTAAAGGACTGCCCTCATTTCCAAAATGTTGATGTGGAGATGAGACTCCTGGGCTGTCCACAGGCCCTGAGACCGAACACCGTCCAGGTGTGCTCCCCACCCGAGCCCTGAGGCGTCTGTGGAGAGGGTCAGTTGGAGACGGCGCTGTGAAGGGAACCCCTGCACAGAGGTTCCCTGGATTTAGCCACCATTGCCAATCCTGAATTGCGGCTTTTGTGATTTGGATTGGATGCTGCAGATGGTCTTGCCTTTGGTCCCACTGCACCCGTAGCATCCACTGGGTCACCCGCATGTGGAGATGTGCCAGCGGGACTGTTGCAATGGCCAAAGCCATGTGTCCGAGCAGGCGAAGGACCAGTCTGGCTGGGACGGTCTTCTTCACCGACAAGTCCCTGATGAGGGATCTGATGTGTTCCGTTCTGTCCAAGGGAAGAAAAGCTTTCCCTCTGACGGTGTCCAGAACAGCTCCTATAAACTGCAGTTTCTGGGACTGCACCAGGAGTGACTTCTCGTAGTTGATGAGGATACCCAGTGATTAAAAAAGGGACTGGGTGCAGTGAATAGCCGTCATCAGTGCCTCCCTGGAGGGCGCCATGAGAAGCCAGTCGTCCAGGTATGGGAACACGTAGTGGCCTTGTCTCCTCAGAGGCCTTCACTCTACCTCTGCCAATTGATGCCATCAGGCGCCAATAACAGCCCGAAGGGAAGAAGAGCTTGAACCGATAATGGCGGCTCTGAAACTTGAAGCACAGGAACCTCCGGTGCGCTTGAGCAATCGGAATATGCAGGTAGGCGTCCTGCATGTCCAAAGATGCCAGAAAGGCGTCCTGCTTCAGCATGGGAATTAGGTCCGGAAGGGTCACCATGAGGAAGCGTTTGTAAACGACCGAAAGGTTGAGGTCGCTGAGGTCCAGTATTGGACGGAGGTTCCCTGTTTTCTTTGGAACCAGGAAGAAGTGAGAATAGTACCCTAGTCCTCTCTGGTTCTCTGGGACGTGCTGTAAGGCTTCCTTTTCCAGAAGCACGAGCACTTCCTGGTGTAAGAGCAGGGCATGCTGACCCGAATATCGGGAGCGCAGGGGAGGTCTTGTAGGTGGGCTGCCTACAAATTCTATATAATGGCCTTTTTTGACCAGCTGCAGAGCCCACCTGTCAGTGGTGATCGACTGCCACCCTGGCAAGTGGCGTGCAATGCGACCCCCGACTTTCTTTTCCTGTTGAACCTGAGGAGGGGGGCGGGGGCCAAAAAGGAGTCATGCTGTGGCAGCGTTTGATCCAGCAGGCTGGGCCGACTTTGCAAATCGTTGGTCTCTGCCTGGGGATGACTGTCTGGGCCTTGCGGGTGAAAGTGCCCCTCTGCTGTTGGCCGGAACGTTGCTGTTGCCTTTGTAGCCAGCCACGGAAATGGTTCTGGTTCCTACAAAAGGAACTAGGCAGAGACTTGTACATAGCTTGTACAGATCGGACTGCCTTCCCTGCATCCTGAAGTTTGGTGATTACTCTCCCGGAGACTTCACCAAATAGGACCTCGCTGTTATAAGGGACGTCTAAGATGTTCTTCTGGACGTCCGGGGTAAAGCCGGAGACACGGAGCCAAGAGTGTCTCCGGAGACACACGCCTGAGGCTGCAGCTCTGGCTGAAGAGTCCGCAGAATCATATGCGGCTCTGAGCACTTGGGTCCTCACATCTGCACCCGTGCAGAGGAGGTTCAAGTGCTCCTCCTTGTGGTCGCCATCGGGCATCTTCTCGACCAGGTCCTGCCCCTGCTCCCACAGTGCATTCTGGAATTGAACCATGTGGGTGAGGTAATTCAGTGACCTGATGGTGCAAGTCGTGGCCGCGTACATGCACCTACCTAGGACATCCAACTGCTTGGATTCCTGGTCCGGTGGCTGTGTGCTCAAATGCTGAGGTCTCTGAGACCGGTCATGCGAAGCAGTGATGACCAGGGAGTCAGCCAGAGGATGGTACGACAGATACTGGTCCTCCCTAGGGGCCTTGTATAGGCGGACAGCCTTCTTCGGCACTGCGGGAGTGGAGTGCGGACATTTCCAGGCAGCCTTGGTGATGCCCGCAAAGGTATTCACCAGGGGCGGCACTACCACAGGCTTTGGGTCTTTCTGCCGAAGGCAGCGAGCAAGGCGTTGTCTCTCAGGGTCGAGCTCTTCAGCATCCCACCCCATGTTCTCCTGGATGTGCCTCATGATCTCCGGAAGAGGGATCATCCGGAGGAGACCTGTGTAGGTCGTGTGGGTCCGGAGAGGGAATGCTGATAGAAGGTGATCTGGAGCACTCTGAAGTGTCAGATGCGGAATCCTCCCCAGACGGAGTGTACCGGCGTCATCGGTGTCTCTTGGGGCTGGGTGACCCTGAGGGGGATCTATAGGGAGGTCTTCTCCTTTCCGAAGATCTGCCCCGAGGAGTTGGTGTCTGCTCCTTAGGGGTTGGCGATTGTCCTACGGGCCCCTTAAGTGGAGGAGGGGGTGTAGGCGGTGAAGGAGTAGGTGGAAGCGGAGTAGGAGGAGGAGGATGTGTGGTGACATCTTTTTTGATGGTGTCCCACCAGAAGGTAAAAAGTTCTTTTACCTCTGCCAGATTCATACCAGACGACGGACCTGGAGCCGGCGGCCTGTCACCAGGGTCGGGCGTTGGGTCCCCGGGGGTCTCCCGCTCCGGGGAAGGTTCCCGTGGGAGCCCGGCGTCTCCGGTGTCACCCGCCTGGTCCTTGGGCTGTGTGGCATCCTCCTCAGACGAATCCTTCTGACCGGCGTCCGCCGGCAACGATGGTGCGGTCCTCTTCTCAGGAGTAGTCGACGTCGGTCCCCTGGCCGACATCCTCAGAGGCGAACGCCTGGCCAGCGACGGGTGTTTAGATGTCGCCGGCTCCTGGGAGCGCCAGTGGTGTTTGGCAGACGTCGGTGGGCCTTTTGACTGATAAATGGTTATACCCAGCAGAAAAGGATGATTTTGTAGAAGCTTTGGTGTTGTAGAAACTATGATCCCATGACAAAGCAGCTGGTAAAAGAAGTTAATAAAAATACCATCACAACTGCTGGAGCTTTCAGCAAGCATGCACAGCCAAGAAACTCCTCTGTAAAATTTTGAAAGTTAGTAAATAAAGGTTCTTTTATCCACAAACTTCAAAGTGCGTGTTGAGAGATGAAACTGTGGTTTCATAAATTAACAGTATATTGGGAGTAGATACTTTTCCCGCATAATAAAAAAGTCAACCGCAAATATTAGGTATATAATCACACACTTTATATGTCTGACTAGGAGTTTAGCCAGCTTTAGAAAGGCAAATATCTATTAAATTGTGAATCAGAAAAATCTCAGTGAATTCATCTGTCAACGGTCATGCTAAACAAAATGTGATTCCCAAAGGTCATTTTACAGCTATAGCAAAATAGTATTCTGTTAAAAGACACTAAAGAAAGCTGCAGAAATAGTTACCTTCTCCAAGGTACTATAGGTGCCAGGTGAGCAGGAGGGCAGACAGTTCAAGATCCACCATTTCAACCCTTGGCTAAAGGGCTGGTGCAAGAAGGAGGGGTTCCTTTATCTGAAAGGATGGTGCACGGAAGAAGGGTTCCTATTTGGAGGGGTGGTGCAAGAAGGGGTTCTTTTATCTGGAGGGCTAGTACAAGGAAGAGGGGTTCCTTTATTTGGAGGGTTGGTGCCAGAAGGAGGGGTTCCTTTATCTGGAGGGCTAATGCGAAGAGTGGGGTTCCTTTATCTAGAAAGCTGGTGCAAGGAGGAGGGGTTCCTTTATTTGGTGGGCTGGTGCAAGAAGGAGGGGTTCTTTTATCTGGAGGGCTGGCGCAAGAAGGAGTTCATTTATATGGAAAGTTGGTGCAAGGAGGAGTGGTTCCTGTTATCTGGAGGACTGCGGCAAGGAGGAGGAGTTCCTTTATCTGGAGGACTGCTGCAAGGAGGATGGGTTTCTTTTATCTGGAGGACTGCTGCAAGGAGGAGGGGTTCCTTTTATCTGGAGGACTGTGGCAAGGAGGAGGGGTTCCTTTATCTGGAGGACTGCTGCAAGGAGGATGGGTTTCTTTTATCTGGAGGACTGCTGCAAGGAGGAAGGGTTCCTTTTATCTGGAGGACTGCTGCAAGGAGGAGAGGTTCCTTTATCTGGAGGACTGCTGCAAGAAGGAGGAGGGAGGGTTCCTTTATCTGGAGGGCTGGTAGAAGGAGGCAGGATTCCTTTTTTTGGAGGGCTGGTACAAGGAGGAAGGGTTACTTTATCTGCAGGACTTGGGACCCATCTAGACAGATAAGGGGCTGTTCAAACAAGACAGCCTCCACCCTAACAGTAGGAGAGTCAGTGCGTTAAGGCAGAAGATAAGACTTTTTATCAATAGGCATTTGAACTAGGTGGGAAAAGGGCTGTGATACGGCACAGAGTGACACACAGAAGGGCGGCATGGCAGGCCCTCCCCATCTTGAAGCGGTACATGGTGGACTGGTGAAACTGGAGAAGTAAGTGGGGCAGGGAAACAGTGGTGGCAGGGGGAAGTCAGAGTGCAACTTGGAAGGCATACAACGCAAATGTCAGGAGCCCAACCAACAAAATGGAGGCATCACAGGCATCAGTGGCTGGGGATGATATAGACATTCTGGCCATTACTGAAACCTGGGCAACACAAAATCTCATCTGGGACCTCACTATACCTGGCTATACCTTATTTAGGAGGGACTGCTGCATAGCTAAGAAGGGTGGGGTAGCAATGTACATAAAGGATTCCACCCAAGTACTCAAGGACAGACCTAAAGGTGGGAGGGAGATATAGAATCTCTATGGTTACAATTGTGCACGTGTGTGTGTGTGTGTGGCGGGGTTGGAGGGGCAAGATTAGAATGGTTTACAGACCTCCAGGTCAGGCTGGAGGCATATCGACTTGCTGGTACCAGAGCTCAGCAAAGCAGCTAAGGCAAGGGCGATGGTCATTATGGGAGATTTCAATCTCCCTAAGGTAGACTGGGCAATACCTGTGGCAAAGAGCAGCAGAAGACAGGGGTTCATCAAGTACTCCCAGGACTGCATTCTCCAGCAGTGGGTGCATTACACAACTAGTGGGAATGCTTCCCTGGACTCTGTATTACACTACCAGGACATTATAGGTAATCTAAAGGTGGAGGACCCACTGGGAACAAGTAACCACAAGACAAAGTGTTTCAATATCACTCTGGAGATGTAGCAATCCTCCTCCTCCTCCTCTAGCATGTTGGTTTTGCATTTTAGGAGGGTGGACTCTGGTAGGACAGATACAAAATTCTCCAAGACAGAATGAAAGGGCTGAAAGAGGTAGAGGGGTTTGAGTGCAAATGGGCAGCCATTTAGAGGGAAGCACTGAGTGTGACTAAGGAATGTGTAAAGTATGTTAGCAAGGGCAAGAAGTAAAAATTACTCACCTTAGTAATGTTGTTTCTTCTAATGGAGTCTTGCTATATTATGACTATTGCAGTCTGTCCCACCATTAGAACTGCTCCGGAGGTGAAAGAGTTAACTTCCATGCCAGGCATGGAACTTGGAGCGCGATCTCGGTTAGTGAAGCTCTGTCTGGAAGATTTCAAACTGAAACTGTCAGATCTTTACGAGCAAAACTCACTAAGGTTCTGTGTGGAAGCTGTAACCTACACTAGCCAACTGGCTACTTAAATATTAACACATTTTCCTGGTCCCAACACTAAGACTCAAGTCAGGGGACCAGAAAAATAAAATAATATGAGATAAGATAATATAAAACACAACACCCAAACACCCCAAAAAGAAGGGGTGGAAAACAAAAAATGGGCATCAAAAAAGTGCCAACACTGGAATGCCCACCCCATACCCCAAGTAGAAGTTCTGAGAGGGGCAGGCTGGGGGGGAGGTCATAATATAGCAAGACTCCATTAGAAGAAACAACATTACTAAGGTGAGTAATTTTTTCTTCAAACAACATGAAGTCTTGCTATCATACCTCTCAACCTCCCTCATCACAAATCAGGGACAAGGCTTAAAATGATCAGGGACAAATGACCAAAATCAGGGACACATCTGAAAAAATAGTAATATTAGTTCCAGAAGCTGTGTACAACATGCTTCTTATTATGAATAGCATTTTCTGAATGAGAACTAGACTGTAACACCAATGGCAAGCATTATTTTGTGATTCAGATCCCTATTCTTCAGTGACAGAAATGCCAAATTTAGGAGGGACAGAAGAAATTTCAGAGGCAAAATCAGGGACATCCCTGAAAATCAGGGACACTTGAGAGGTATGCTTGCTATATTATGACTATTGCAGAATACACAGCAGTACCTCCATGGAGGAGGGACAGAACCTACTTAGGGAATAGGCTCTGAAGCACGGCTGTGCCAAACCGAGCAGCCCTCCTGGCCTGGATATCCAGGGAGTAATGCTTGGTGAAAGTGTGTACCGTTTTCCAAGTAGCTGCTTGACATATCTCTAAGACAGGGATGTCTCTGGCAGCAGCTAGAGACGCAGCTGTACCTCTGGTAGAGTGAGCCCTCAGGCCTGAAGGGGGAACCTTTCCCAGTTTTTGATAGCAAAATTGGATACAAGAGACAATCCACCTGGCAATGGATCTCTTAGTGGCAGGTTTCCCTTTTCCAACCTCACCATAACTGAGAAATAGTTGGAGGAATTCGAACCTGTGACCCTTGGTACGCTCTATGTAGTAACTTAGGGCCCTCTTAACATCTAAACTGTGCAACCTCCTCTCACCAGAGGAGGAATGATCAGTGAAGAACACTGGAAGGGAGATAGATTAAGGTGGAAATCTGAAACCACCTTAGGCAAAAACTTCCTGTTAGTCCTGAGGACTACCTTATCCCTGTGAAAGGAAATAAAGTCAGTCTCCACTGACAAAGGTTGTAACTCACTTATGCGCCTGGCAGAAGTGATGGCTACTAGAAAAACAGTTTTCCACGTCAAGTAATTAAGCTCTGCCGAAGACAGAGGTTCAAAGGGGGGTTGCAACAGCTGAGCAATGCAAACATTAAGATCCCAGGCAGGAGCAGGGTCCCTGAAAGGTGGATTAGTATGAAGTAATCCTTTGAAAAACTTGGAAAATACAGGGTGAGTGGAAAGAGAAGAAGGCTTTCCTGCTGAAATAAAAGCAGAGACAGCTGTCAAATGCACTTTCAGGGTAGCTGGTCTCAGTCCCAAAGAATTAAGATGGACCATATAGTCCAAAACAATGGGCAAATCAGCAGATTCCTGGGAAATATGCTTCCCAGAACACCATATGGAAAACCTTTTCCAGTTAGTTATAAGTAGCCCTAGTGGAAGGCTTCCTAGAAGCTTTCAGGATTTCGAGAACACCTTGAGAAAGGTGTAGGTCAGCAAATTCTAACTCCTCAAGAGCCAGGCCTTGAGGTTAAGGGATTTGAGATTCGGATACCAAACTCTCCCCTGGGCACAAGTTAACAGGTTGTGGTTCCTGGGGAGACACAGGGGAAGATGGACTACTAAGGACAGAAGGAGTGGGTACCAGGGCTGCCTGGCCCAATCTGGAGCAATCAGAATCATCTTGCAGGGCTGAGATCTGATTTTGACTAGCACCTTGAACAGGAGAGGGAAGGGGGGAAAGGCATATAGAAACTTCCCTTCCCAATCGAGGAGAAAGGCATCCAGGGGGACTGAGCCCATCACTGGGGGCCTGCAACAAAACAGTGGAAGTTGATGATTGTCTGGGGCTGCAAAAAGATCTATCTGAGGGGTGCCCCATCTGGCAAAAACTATCCCCAGTACTGGGATCCAGTGACCATTCGTGATGGCCCTGGGAAATCCTGCTGAGAGCATCTGCCAGGACATTGTCCTTGCCTGGGAGGTGAACTGCTATGAGGGAAGTGTTCAGGGAATAAGCCAGAGACCACAACTTACTGCTCGGTGCACAAGGTCGAAGACCGAGTGCCCCCTTGTTTGTTGATGTACCACATTGTAGTGGTGTTGTCTGTTCTGCCTGTACCACTTTGTTCTGAACAGATGCAGAAAAACTGAAGTGCTAGAAAACAGCTCTGAGTTCCAACAGACTGATGTGGAGCAGAGATTCCTGAGGGGACCACACTCCCTGGGTGGAGAGGTCGCCCATGTGAGCTCCCCATTACAGAAGGGACGCATCTGTAGTAAGGGTCAAGGAGTGAGACAGAGGGATGAAGGGGACCCCTTGTCTCAGATTGCTTTGATCCTGCCACCACTGAAGGGCCTGGATCAGGGTTCGAGTCACTGGGATCAACTTGGATAAGGGATCTTTTCTTTGAGACCAAAAGGCTCTCAAGTGGAACTGAATGTCCCTCATCTGAAATCTTGCTCCTTGCACTACAGCTGTGGAAGCAGCCATGTGTCCTAGGAGCTGTAGGAAATGCCTTGCTGGTCGAGAGACCTGCAGAGTGAAGGAGGAGGCCAGGGCCACTAGATTCCTTACCCTTTCTAGGGGAAGGAAGGCTCTGGCCTGCTTTGTGTCCAATTCTGCACCTAAAAAGGTGAGTACCTGGACAGGTTCCAGAACTGACTTTGGAAGATTGAGAAGAAAGCCCAGAGAGGTGAGCAGCTGCTGGGTAACTTGCAGGTGTGATCTGACCTTATCTGGAGACTGACCCACAATGAGCCAGTCGTCTTGGTAGGGAAAGATGGCAATCTTTTGCCTTCTTAAATGAGCAACTGCTACTGCCAGGCATTTTGTGAATACCCTTGGGGCAGAGGTAAGGCCGAAGGGCATTGCTCTGAACTGGTAATGGCCTGAGGGCAGTTCGAATCTGAGGTACTTTCGGTGGGAGCTTCTGATAAGAACATGGAAGTAGGCATCCTTGAGGTCCAGGGAAGCTAGCCAGTCCCCTGGCCTTAGAGAAGGTAACATCATTGCCAGAGTCACCATTTTGAATTTTGGTTTTAAAAGGTGCTTGTTCAGATATCTTCGGTCCAGAATGGGCCGCCATTCTCCTGTCTTTTTTGGGGTAAGGAAGTACCTGGAGTACAGACCCTTGCCCTGGTGTAGGGGAGAAACCCTTTCTACAGCTCTGAGAGCCAGGAGGGTTGAGACTTCTGTTTCCAAGGCAAAAGTCTCTAGAGGATTTGCAGGTGGAAAAGATCCGATTCTCATCTTCGGAAATTTTTGAAGCTGAGAATCAGACCCTGCTTACTACTTCCAGGACCCACTTGTCTGATGTTAAAGACTCCCAGTCCTGAATGAAGTAAGCCAGCCTGCCCCCTACAGGTAATGGAGAACCGGCCCTGGGCACCCCATCAGGGTGCCTGTTTGGCAGGGGCTTTAGGCTGAGCGGGTGGGAGCAGGCCTGCTTGCACCCCGTCTGCCTCTCCCTCTGAAGAACCTCCTCTGAGCATAAGCTGAAGAGGAGGCCTGGGTTTGGTAAAAAGGCCTGTGAAAAGGCCTGCCTCTACCCCTGGGGGTCTGTCTCTGAGGAGTGGCTTGCCACTCCTTGGCTTGTGCACTCCTATAAGTGGTTCTATATTCATCCATTTTCTTCATATAATTCTCTGTCTGCTCCCCAAACAGAGAATTTCCCACCACAGGAAAATCCATAACCTTAGTCTGGGTATCCTGTGACAAACTAGTACACCTGAGCCAAGCCAATCTACGAAAGGCCACAGATGTAGCCATGACTCTAGAGGATACATCATTAGAATCCATAGCAGCATGGAATTGCACCTTGGATGCCTCAATACCATCAGCAGCCACCTCTTCCAGCTCCTTGGCAAGCTGGCCAGGGGCCTGTTTGGCTAAAGCCATGACAGTGTCCCATCTAGATTTTTGGGTATCTTGCCGCATAAGCCATGTAATTTGCTTGTCTGAGTCCCAAGGACGCTACCATGTATTATTTTTAGCCATGGCATCAATCTTCCTGGAGTCTTTGTCAGGAGGATGTGAAGCCAGGGGAATATTAGCCTTATCACAGGCTGCAGCCTGAACTACCCCAACATGACTGCATTGCTGTGAAAGAAATTCTGTATCAGGACCTGACAAAGTGTACCTCCTGTCCATCTTTTTGTCCACAGGAGGCACAGAATTAGGAGCTTTTAAAATTGTTATTGTTTGTTTCCTAAATGATTTATGTAAAGGAATAGACAATCTCCTGGACTCTGGGATATCCATCATTTCCACAAAGTCAGGTTCCTCTTGCTCATCCACAGCTTCCTCCAATGGGAGCTGGAGGGTTTTAGCAACCTTTTTATAAAACAGAAAATGAGAAGGGGACTCAGAAAGCGTAGGAGGAGATTCTAAAGGTCTGTCTGGGGAGATGTCCGGTTCAATGGGCACATCCAGACTCTCAAAGTCACATTCACACTGTTCATAATCATCCTCCCCCTCCTCTGGTTCATAAAACTCTTCTATATCATATTCTTGAACCGGTGGAACCGGCCGAACCGACCTTTTGCCAGATAGTGGCGGTTCGGACAGAACCGGAGAAAGTGACTGGACAATTTGTATTGCTTTAGCTATCTCTGCAGCAGTTGGAGAAGGAATTTTTGACTCCACACCTGCTGATTTTCTAGTTTTCTTTGCTGGAACTGGCTCCTCAGAGTCAGCTTAACGTTTGCCCGAGGAAGTCTTGCCCTGGTCAGAGGGCACTCCCTCCGGTTCGGGTTACACCGAACTGGGCTGACCATCCGGGTCAGCGGACTTTTGGCCTCTCGCCCCTGAGCCTACCAACTCTTTTATCTAGGGTAGCTGCAGGGAAGTTCTTACAAATCTGGCAATCTGAATTGAGGATGCCAAACCCCAGACAATATACACATGTGGTGTGTGGGTCAGCCTTGGCAAAGGCTTCCCCACAGACACTACAGGGCTGAAACCCAGTGGGCCCGGTTTTTCTTTTGGGTTTCTCAGACATAATGCCAGCCTAACCAAAAACTTGCCCTTTTAACGGCAGTGCCAGGCAAGACACCCTTATCGGTTCCCAACCGTGTCACGGGTCGTGGAAAAAACTGTAATGAAATCCGGTTTTTTTTAGAACCGATAAGAACCGGGAACCGCACTCTAAAAGCTTTAGAATAAAGTTTTAAAACAACCTGATCGGTTCGAACTGAACCGATAAACATTTACAAGTTCCACACAGAAATAAACCTGTCTATTACTTAGAATACCACAGACAGAGCTTGAACCGATCGGTTTGCGGTTAAAATAATAATAATCGCGGTTGAATTTAACCGAGAAAATACTGTTTAAAACGAGAAATGAACCGAGCAGTAGGAGGAATCTCCGGAGCGACTGTTCAGTGAGGCGGAGTAAAGAATCTGACAGTTTCAGTTTGAAATCTTCCAGACAGAGCTTCTCTAACCGAGCTCGCACTCCAAGTTCCATGCCTGGCATTGAAGTTAACTCTTTCACCTCCGGAGCAGTTCTAATGGTGGGACAAACTGCAATAGTCATAATATAGCAAGACTTCATGTTGTTTGAAACACACAAGGCCAATCTGGTTCATCAAAAAGGTAAAAGAAGCAGTCAGAAAGAAAAAAAAGATCTTTTAAAAAATAAAAGCATGACCAGCTAGAGAACAGGGAGGAAAATGTGGATAAGCTTAAAAGAGCAAATAAACAGATCAGAGAGACCAAAGCAAACATGGAACTGAAAATAGTGCAGGGTGTGAAGAAAAATGCTAAAGCATTCTTTAGCTACCAGGGGGGGACTAGAGACAATAGGGAGGGGTATCTCCAGCAGCAGAAAGGAGGTGGTGCTGTCATTATACTGCTCCCTGGTATGCCCCCCACCTGAAGCACTGTGTCCAGTTTTGGAAACCGCACTCCAGAAAGGACACAGACTGGATTGAGACTGTCCAGAGAAGGGCAACTAAAATGGTGCAGGGTTTGCACAGAAAGCCCTATGAGGAGAGACTGAGGGATGTCAACATGTATACCCTGGAAGAGAAGAGAGTGAGGTGACATGACTGAGACCCATAAGTACCTCGCAGGTCGAACAGGGTACTGGTGGGGAGTTTCTTTCAAATGATGACGAGCACCAGGACCAGGGTGCACGTGATGAAGCTGGGGTGGGGTGGGGTGGGGGCAGGAGAAAACATAGAAATTGGACGGCAGATATGGACCACTAGGCCCATCTAGTCTGCCTATTTTTCCTGCCTATTGTAAAAGGCAGAACCTCACTTGATCTCGGGCTTTACCTCCCTGTTCCTATTGTTAGGGTTCCCCATGCCTGTCCCATGCACGCTTGAATCCCCCACTGTCTCTCCCCACCACCTCTGCTGGGAATCTACTCCATGCATCCACCACCCTTTCTGTGAAAAAATACTTCCCAACACTATCCCTTAGTCTACCCCCTTCCAACCTCATGGCATGCCCCCTCGTTCCTGGACATCTCATTTTCTGAAAGATGCTACCCTCTGGTACCCTATTTATGCCTTTTAGATATTTGTAGGTTTCTATCATATCTCCCCCGTCTCTCCCCTCTTCCAGGGTATACATATTGAGGTCTACCAGTCTCTCCTCATATGACTTTTAGTGCAGGCCCTGCACCATCTTTGTTGCCTTTCTTTGAACTGCCTCCACCCTGTCTATGTCCTTGCACAGATGTGGCCTCCAGAACTGGACACCATATTCCAAATGAGGCCTCACCAATTATCTGTACAGCGGCATCACCACCTCCTTCCTTCTGCTGGTGATACCTCTCCATGTGCACCCCAGCATCTCACAGACTCTCCCCACAGCCTTGGCACATTGTAAGGAAATATTTCTTCACTGAAAGGGTAGTAGATGCCTGGAACAGACTGCCAGCAGAAGTGGTGGAGGCTCAAATGGTGAGGGGATTCAAGCATGCATGGGATAAATGTAAGGGCATATCAGAAAAGAGGTATGAGAGGGGAGAGTCACCGAAGACTAGATAAGGTCTGTGGAGGTGGAACAGGTAGGAAACACTTGGGCAGACAGGGTGGAACAAGCGGTCTTCCTCTGCTGAGAAACTCTGTTTCTATGACTAGGTAGGGCAATGAAAGAATAAAAAAGATGTGTAAGTGTAGAGAATGATGCAAGGAAAACTCGCATCCTATACTATTATTTTAGTTTAATCTTTACAAAGGAGATAGGGGGCTGCTGCATCCCAGTGGAGTACAGTTCAAGGGCACCCAGGGCAGAGGACAGCAATCGGCAATATCAAGGTAACTGGGGTAAAGCTCATAACTATTACCGTCGGGCAGCAATGAGGGGTGCTGCACTGAGGAGGAGCCACAGACTGATGAGACATTAAAATCCAGACCCTTTTGCCCAACTCTAGTCATTGCCAAGTGGAAGTAAAAGATCCCATGGCACTTACTGAAGAACAGTATGGGAGTTTCCCTGGTGTCATGGCCCATATTCCCCCATCAATAAAAACAAGTCCAAGCAACTGCCCCCGAGGACACACCTAGAAACATGTTATCATAGCTTAGTGTGCTTTTCCTCATCAAAAATGACGAAGTCAAATAAAAAGGTGGAGGAGGTTCTTAAGGGCCTAAAGGGTGTAAGGGCAAACAGATCACCAGGCCCTGATGGTATACACTCTAGGGTTCCAGAAACTGAGCTCCTCCTGTCAGAACCATTGGCAGACTTGTTAAAATGCTCCCGGAGAACAGTTGGCAGTCTGGAGGGTAGCTGATGTGGTTCTGCTGCACAAGAACAGGGATTGAGATGACTCTGGGAATTGCAGGCTAGTCTAACCTCCACTGTGGGAAAACTTTTGGACCATTATCAAAAGAAACATAAAGGAGTTCTAGAACAGGGGTTACAGAACAAAAGGCAACACAGATTCATGAAAGGTAAGTTGTGTCAGACCAATCTGATAGATCTATAATGAAGGCAGCAGACAGGAGTCAGGTGGTTGATATCCTATGACTGGATTTTAGCAATGCTTTTGACTCTGTGCTGAACAGCAGACTATTCAAGAAGGTGGGGAAAGCGGGCCCAGAGGTGCCGAGGGTTGAGGTGCTGGACGTCGCACCTCGTGCCACGCCGGCGACCTGGCAGCAGACGCTGGTCGGCAGGGGAGGAAAGGATTGAGCGTTTGGAGGACCGCTCTCCTTTCCTGGGAGGGAGGGGGGATTCCTGAGAGGGAAAGGGAAGTTAATACCACCGTCTTTCAACTCCCAGTGGAGACTGGTAGTACCACAACAGTCAGGATTCCAGTACGGGGATTGGTCATGGTGGCACTCCTATGGGCATGCACAGGAGCACACACGCATCGCGCTGGCACACATTTCACTGCCAGGCCAATGGGATTTGGGGAGAGACAGAAATGGAAAAGCCCTGGTTGCTTGGCGGGCGAAGGTGGGTCCAGTGGGACCGTCCCCATGCACAATGTCGGGCCCTCCGGTTGGCTCCCGTTCTCCCTCCACTCCCTGGTAGCTCTTCTGGATTATAAATAGAGCACCAGTAGGAGTCCATGGTCCTGTATGGTGGACTCAGAGCTGGGGGGCTGAGTGGCCAGAGGAGTGAGAGTGGAGGTGGGCACAGACCAGGAAGCCGATCGGGAACTTTAGGTGTGCGGGAGAAGGCTGGATCCACTGGAGAGAGGCTTGGGCACTGGAGTGTAAGGGGGCATAAAGAGAATTCACAAAAAAAAGAAGGTGGGGAAATCTGGAAATGGGGATACCCTGACTAGGTGGACAGGTAACCAACTGACTATGAGAGAGGACTCAGAGGGCGGTCATAAATGGCAAATTCTCTGAAGTCGGGCAGTCATGGCCGGGCTCCCTCAGGGATCAGTCATGGGACATGCACACCACAATATGTGCATCAGTGATAAAGGGGTGGGGAAGGGGGCAGGCGTGCTTCTTTGCAGAGGATACAAAACTCTGCTGGGGGTTGGATAATATGCAAGGACTTGCTAATATGCAAAAGGATGTACAAAGATTAGAAAACTGTCAGCTGAAATTCAACATTCAGAAGTGCGAGGTAATGCGCATAGGGAACAGGAACCTTAGAATGAAATACAGGACTGACGGGGGTGAGGCTGGGACATGCTGCATAAGAAAGGGATTTGTGGATGGTCATTAGTAATACCCTGAAGTCCACATAGCAATACAGTAAGGCTTACAGGAAAGCCTGTAGAATGTTGGGGTGTATAGGTAAGGGCTTTACCAGCAGGAGAATGATGTAATCCTTCCCCTGTACAGGTTCCTGGTGAGGCCACACCTAAAGTACTGTGCATAATTCTTGGGGGGGCATATCTGAAGGAGGACTGGGACAGATTGGAGAAAGTCCAAGGGAAAAGAGATGAGAATGATACAGAGTCAAGACAGAAAATCATACAAGGAAAGGTTGTAAAGCCTGGACATGCATTTCCTAGAGGCCAGAATAGAAAGACGAGATATGATAGAAACCTTTAAGTTTCTACATGGGATCAACAGAGTGGATTCCTCATTGTTGCTCACAAAAAAATGATTTCTTGTATATTAGGGGGCACAATTACAAGTTGGTGGGGTGCATTTTAGGAAGGATGTAAGGAAACACTTCTTCACAAAAAGGTAGTGAGCAAATGGAGCGGTTTTCCTAGTAGTGCGGTTAACACGAAATCTGAGCTGGGATCAAGTCCAGCTGGGGCAGAGTCAGGGGGCAGGTGGTGGTCACTGGAGGGGGCATGGAGAAGGAAATGAAAATTATGTACCTACCGTAATTCTTGATCTTCTCTTGTATCTTCACCATTCATTACTGTTGGGTGTAAGCTGGAGGCGCGCACACGCTACGGGAGTTTTTTGAAGAAGGAGTTGGCGCCACCCTCGAGAGCAATGCACTATGTGGTGCGCGAGGGGTTGCCGTTAGGTACCACAGACTCCTCCTCCATCCCAGTTCTGTAAGCTGGAGAGGCAAAAAAATGGTTAAGAAAGGGACAGCGAGGCAAGAGAGCCGAGGGATAGGCAAAGGAAAGGATATAAACTGAAAAAAGAATAAGCCGATAGGGGACAGGAAAAAGGATAACCCTACCCTAAGGGACCGCAGGGCCTTACTCCTGGGGTGGCTCCGAGGGAGGAACAGATAAGGGAGAGGAAGAAGAAGAAGAAGAGAGGGGGATGTTGGGAGGAGGGGAAAAATTCTGCCAAGTTGTGAGTTAAATTGGTTTAAGGTTATCAGTTCAGAACCAAAGGCAAGGGAGCAAGGATCCAATCAACCAAAAAACAGGCCAAAGAAGATTCGACGGAACCTTTTGCACAGCTTGATACATGAAAGACAGACTTTACACCTTCTGCTATCTCCAACCCCTTACTCAAGCCAAGAGCTCACAGATTACCAAGGCACATAATATGTTCCTGATGGAGAGTGCCCAACTATGTTAGGGGAGAAAGGACCCCACTAGCAGATTGTTGCATGCTAATACTGGTGTGTGTGTGTGGGGGGTTTGAAGCCTTACCAAGGTCACACCTTTGGGAAGTGGACTAGGAGGAGTAGGAAACTCGTTCTGAATCCCAGGGAGGCAGAGGTAAAATCAGATCACCAGTTACAAAAAGTAATTTGAAAGAATGCTAGACTAGAGTTAGACTAGCACAGACTGGCGAAGTTGCCCTTCTGGACTCGTACGCCAAGGAACAGGACCGTTTAAGATTAGCCTTGTTAACTGAAGACTAAGCAAACATGGCCTAAGAAGGTGCCCATAGGGCACCTAAAAGGTAGAAAGAAAGAGTTCCCTCAGGAGAAAGACAAAATCCTACTCCTTCTCCTCCCTTTCTAGACTTACACTACCTGTTCTGAGAGAAGAACGGAGGCTCAAGCTCAGGAAATTAGGCTTGAAGGCCACGAGAAGAAAGGAAGGAAAAACGAGCAGGCAGGAAGAGACGCCCAAGAAGAAAGCCTATGAGGGGAAGGTGGGTAAGATTCAGTAATGAATGGTGAAGATACAAGCCTGGAAGCCACCTCACTGGCATTGTAGGATGCCCTTGCTTGGTGCCTTGCCAGTTTCAGGCCTATAGCGAAGAGGGCAATGGCCTGTCTAGATTGCTCCGTATCAGGCACTGATGCTAGAAGTTGAGAGAGCATCGACTACAAGTGCCTGTTATAGGCTGCATGGTGTGCCTGATGTGATGCAATGCACAGCATCGCACAAGAAGAATAGAACACTCTTTGCCCCCACCGGTCAAATTGGGAATCCAAGTCCAGTGGTCGGTTGCTCACCAGGCGGCGGCGCCTGGAAGGAGTCTCTAGGAACACTAATCCCAAGGGTGGGTTGGGGAGAGAACCTTGAGACTCGGATGGAGCACAATACCTTCTTCTGCAGTCTGCTAGGGCTGCAATAGGGTCGGCTGGAGACTGCCAGGTGCGGATAGATGGCCCCTGGAAGGGAACAGGCCAGGATGGCACCACCAAATGCTGGGCACTAAATTCACCAAGAAATTCACGTGTCTCCTGCTCAATATTGTCATGTCTGACATAGGAGATATGGAGATCCCCAACCATCCTTGAAAGGAAGTGTTGATATTCAATGAAATCAGTGTTGGAAGAAAGGTGAGCAGAGGGTTCCTCTCCCTCCAAGGAGGGAGCCGAGGAGGATGGGGAACTCAAATGTCCAGAAGATTCCTGCAGCGGAGGGAACGAGTGAAATACCCGCTCATGCATATATCTAACATATGACAGGAAGGCCGCAGCAGTACCTCTGAACATCTCCCAGGATAACTGCTCTATACGACCAACATGGCCTGGAAGAGAGGGGGATGGCTGCAGAGGAATGGGAGAGGGGCACCTACAAGGAGGCAACCGTCTTCTGCCCAGGCTCTGAAATCCAGGGAATGGAGCCCAAGTTGGTGGGGTCGCTGAAATCAAACTAGGTTGCAAGACAGAACCCTGGGGATGCGAACTCTGGAAGAGCCCAAAAGGGGAATCCTCCCTATGACGCACCTGGGGCTGCATGAGTCCAGAAGGGCAACCCACGGTGGGGCCAACAGAAGGGTCCCCCGAACCTAAGAGGGAAAGGCGGGGTTCGGCGCTACAGCTCCTCCCTGCACCCTGAGGGATGGCAGGGAGGGCGCCAACGCCCCTCACCCCGACCTCTCAACCCCTTAGACTCCAAGGCCGCCCTCCTCCTCCTCCACTCCAGCGATGGGGTCCGTCGATCTCGAGGCCTCCTGAGGCGGCCCTCCCAAAGACAGGACTCTCAATCCACCCCGAGTAGGCGCAGCAGCCCCAGGACTGGCAGCTGCCACAGCCCCCTCTGGGGGGACAGCTTCTTCCCCGACCCCCAAACCGCCCGCCCCCATTAACTCCAGGCCACCCCCAGCCTGGGAGTCCTCGGAAGAAGACCACTGTGGAGACTCAGGAATGGGGCACTGGGCCTGACACCACATCCCAAGAGAACTCTGACTCCAAAGAGGTGGGGTGCGAGACTAGGTCACGTCCGAATCACCTGCTTCGAGGAGAGTCGACCAGAAGGACCTCAGTAGCAGGCCCAACAGTCCCTGGGAAGCTGCGCCAGTGTAGCCAACCCCGCTCCCCATGGCTCTGAGACCGACCCACCAATAGTCCGTTCGAATCCCCGGCGCCGCCAGCAGTGTCAACTGGATGAACAGCGCCGCTCCCAAACTGGCGCCACCCCGATCACTGGCGCTGCAAATGGCGCTGGGATCTAAGACAGCACCAGAAGGTGGCATCAAGGGTCCACCAGTGCCAGACCCAGCAACCACGGGCCGTGACACTTGGGGAGCCTGCACCTCTGAAGAGGTGACTGCTGAGGCGATGTCTCCAACGGGACCCCGGGAGGGGCCACAATGTTCCTCCGGCACCGCAAAAGAGGCCTCCTCCTCGGCAAGGCTTGAAGATGAGGAGGCCTCCTCCTCACCAGACCATATAGGCCCAGGAGGGGACCCAGAGGAAGGACCTAAGGTACTGGCCTGGGAATCCAGAGATTGATGCTGTCCTCTGAAAGTCAGCGGAGCCTTGCTGACTTTAAATGTGTGGATTTCGAGAATGTGGCAGTCCATCAAGACACAGGTGTCACATCTATCCATGTCATGATTAGGTCCCAAGCACCAAAGGCAGACATCATGCCGGTCCATCACGGAAAAATGCCGGCCACAGGCAGGAGCACCGACACATGGGGGTGCGGCCTGCTTTGGACTTTCACTTGGCTCCCAAACTGAACAATTAATAAAACACAGACAATGTCCCGGCGCCTTCAAATTATAAAATTAAATGGTCTTACCAGTTTTCAACGGCGTCAGGAAGTTGAACCGGGATGAAGAAGCGAAGAAGGCATCGAAAAGACGACAAACGGCCTAGTGGCGCAGAAACTAACTGTCTGGCTCACGTAGCAGGTGTAGCCTCGATGGCGGGAGAAACAGAACTGGGATGGAGGAGGAGTCTGCAGTGCCTGACAGCTGCCCCTCATGTACCACGTAGTGAGTTGCTCTCGAGGGTGGCGGCATCGACACAGATTCCTCACTCCAACCAAAAAAAAAAAAAAAAACACTCCAGTATCGGGTTTGCGCCTCCAGCTTACACTCAACAGTAAAGAATGGTGAAGATTGCCAAGGGAAGATCATAGCCTTACAGTTGCGCATCCTCAGAATGTTCTGCCTGCACTGGGCATGCCACTACTCTTTGCTACAGTACGTCGGCATACTGCAAGGACCACAGATCTTTTTCTACCTGAAAATGTCTGATTCTGTGTAGTCCCTACCTGCTGGCTACTAGAATGTCAAAGCATGAAATAAAGTGCATTGAGTTTTTAACTGCTAAAATTAGCTTGGATTTTCAAACAGTACTACGTTCAATACTATTACCACAGAGAAAAGATGACACTTTTACCAAAGCTTGTGTATAATAAACTTTAAAGTTAGGCTCTTATAAACAATGGATTATGGTCATGCTGCCTTATACTCTCAGGGTCTTAGCCAGCAGGTTTCCAAATGCAAAAAGCAAGCAACTCTGGAACACCGTACAAACAAAACTTGGGTTTTGTTTTTCCACAACTAGCAACCAAAGGGAAAATCATGGCTACAAATTTAGAATCACACTGGTTCAAATTAGTCCAAAGTCACTCTTAGAAATTCCATACAAATGAGAGAAGCACTCACAAGCTTACTAAAAAAAAAGACTCCCTAGAGGACAAGGGAGATGTATCTTGTCCAAAGTCTTTATTGTACAAAGAAATGAAAAAGAAACACATGAAGGCTTAAGGAAATAATGTTTTACACCACAATCCCCCAGGTGCTATGTCAAATTACATGAGATTTTTAGTAAACCTGTGCGTGCTTAATCGACTGTGGATTTAAAGTACCAGTGTGCATGACCGGCCATTTTGTGACTCACTCTCGGAAACGACAGCTGCCTCGTATACCATTCTACTCAATTAGACCCAATTTTCATAACATATACAGCCATATTCAACTTCAGAAAACTTCTAATTAAATGCCTGGAGGACAACAGAACTAAATTAAACAGTAGCATAGGAAAAAATATACATTTTTACAGTATGCAACAAAAACAACTGTTCTGATGTGAAATGCAAAAACACATTTCACATGTGCACCAATAAACAGAGCTTTTCTAACCTTCTAATATATTAAAGAAAAACTATCATAATCGGAGAATCCGCACCCCTGAAAGCCTTACCCCTCAATTAGGGGTTACGCAAATAGAGCATCTTTTTCCATGAGGTTTAACTTACTTTTTTCTATTTTTAAAAAGTCTGAGGTTCTGCACAATGGGTGCACGCTGCACGTCTCCATTTCAAGGCAAAGTGCGGCACTGCAACGCTCAGCTACAATACACTTGTACTGAAGCTGAGTGGTGTGGCACCTCACTTTGCCTTTAAATGGAGACGCACGATTTATGTCATTTTGCAAACCCCAGACTTTAAAAATAGAATAAGGTAAGTTAAACCTCATGGAAAAAGGTATTTTATTTGCATAACCCCAACTGGGGGTAGCGGTATGTAAGGCTTTCGGTGGTGAGAGACTCTTGATTATAATAGCTTTCCTTTAACCCAATTTGGATGATGCTTATGATCATTATTAAAAACTTAAGGCAGGTGTTCCCCTCATTGAACACTTGAACATCTCATTTACGCTTACAAACGAGTAGAAACTATAACTAAGCCCCCCCCCCAAAAAAAAATAAAAAAACTGAATCACAAATCATAATGAGTACAGCCAGTTCTCAGGTAAATAAAGCCAAGCTCCCATGCAAAAAAACACACAGAGGGTTCCAAATAATTCTGTGTGCTGAATGAATTAACACACTGGCGAGGAGATGACTGACTCACTGGGACAATGAAAAGGATACTCAGTTCTACACAGAACAAAAACAGCTCAGCCCCTTTCTTTTTGTAGAACATTCCATCCTGTTTTTGAGTGCTCCAGGCAGGGAGGTACAATATTTAGTATGCAGCTATGATACTGGTGAAGAGCATTTAAATGACTAAACGTCATCAGAACAGGGTTTATTATTAGGAACACAAAACCACATTCCTAATGTGTAGGACGAGATGAGTAAATCACAGTTACGTTACTGGAACAAGTGTTTTGAATTCCAACTCTAAGTGAGCAAAGCCTAACCCAAACAATTAAAAAACAAAACCAAAAAAAAACACCTTCCTGTAGTTGCAAATGTCATTTAATATAGAGAATAATGCCTGTGCAGGAGTGCATTATTATGAGGATTTTTCACACACACCCAAGTGTGTGTAATAATCTCACAAACCCCCGATAGCAAAGTTCAAGGAGCAGAGAGTTTTCTTTCCCTTGCAGACTTGACTGATGCCAAAGTTAGTGGAGCACTGTTGTCTGTCAGACACACACACACACACACAGATTCTGCCAGCCTGTCTCTTTCAATACAGGCATTATTTTCTTTTATCCTTACTTTAGTTTTTATATTTTATTTTTCCAATTACACTACGAACTGCAATTGGAGTAGTTTGCCACAGTCTCTTCCCGAGGTAGGCACCATCTCCTGAAGCCCTACTCGAAGGGCACAAACAGCAGGATCAACCAGATATATATTTAAAGTTATGAAGGCAGGATCAACCAGATAAATATTAAAAAGAAAAAATTAAACATTTACCTGCCATCACAGCGAAAAGCAAAGGATCAGTGCGGTTCCCGTCTGTAATGGGAGAATGGAACTACCATGTTTCTTAAGCTGTTCGGCCCGCCCACACAGAGAGCAACATCCAAAGAGGTGGCACGCTACAAATAAGTGACATGGTTGCTATTGCAATACTGCTATTGAAAGAAAGTTTGAGAACACCGTAATAACTGGTTTTATGGCATCTGAAAGAAGTCTGTAAACCGTGTGATCAAGGGGGTCACCAGTAATTATATAAAAATAACAAGATCACCATGAAGAAGCCCGCAAAGAAGCAACGGCAAACATTACAGAACAGAGACAACCAGGGGAAGCAATAAGTTATTTACCGATATATAACAAAAGGATCTGGTTTCATAACTCTGAAATAATACACTTTTGCTGTTGTTTACTGTTTATACATGATAAGCATAGTAAAGATGACCTGGACTAAAACCTACCAGCATCAGCCCAGTAGACAACACCTAAACACAACAACAGGTAGGCTACACAGTTGTTCAGTAAACAATACATGAAAATTATGTACCTACCGTAATTCTTGATCTTCCTGTGTATCTTCACCATTCATCAATGTTGGGTGTCTGCTGGAGACGGGCACCCCACCGGAAAAACATTTTTTTGGGGGGAGGGGTTGGTGCCGCTCACGAGGCCGATGCACTGTGTGGCGCTCACGGGTTGGTCAAAAACGTCCATTGGGCCCTCCTCCACCTCAGTTCTGCATGCCGGAGAGACAGATGGAAAGAAGTATAGTGAAAGAAAGGCAGTGCAAGGGGGCCCAAGGGACAGTAAAAGAAGCAACTGAAAAAGAATAAGCCAATGAGAGGACAGATAAGAACAAAGAGGGCCTGAGGGTTATGGGACAGGAAGCCCCAGTCCCTGAATGACCAAACGGGAAAGAAGAAAGGGAGGAAGGATAGAGACAGAGAGAGATAGAGAAAGGATTTAGAGGGTTTGGGATGGGGGTGGAGGTGGGAGGCCAGGACCCATTTGGGCGAGGTTGGCAGAAGATCGCCTGAAGTTTTGGAGATTCCAAATTTTCAGAATTCTGGATGGGTAAGGCCACCCCCAGCTCTGATCCGAACTCCCTAGGGGATTATCACACTCCTCACTCTCTCCCCCTGTAGATACAAGGAGAAAACAGGATTTTTGAGGAGGGAGAGAAGAGCCCCACTAAAAACACACCCTCCTCATAGGGGAAGGTAAGAGAAGGTAACAAAGGCAAGGGAATTATGGAAAGCCCAAAACCACCCATCCTGGAACTGGAAGATGGACTTATGGGATGGAAGCACCCCAAGCAAAGTCCAGCATAGAGAAGCCTCCCCAGAAGACCCTTGGGAGGGGGGAAAAAATGGAAAGGGCCCTCGCTTGCCCATTTCCAACACCCTCCTGAAGACCTCCCAACAGTTGTCGGAAAGTAGAGAGTATCTCATGGGGGGGGTGAGAGGGAGGCAGTACAGCTCAGTGACTGAGGCCTTGTGAGGGGAAGGTGGGAGGGATTCAGTGATGAATGGTGAAGATACACAGGAAGATCAAGAATTACGGTAGGTACATAATTTTCATAACTTACCTGTGTCAGTCTTCATCATTCATCACTACTGGGTGAGTACAGAGCACGCCCGAAGGGGGCACAAGAAACCCTGAAGGAATAACATCTCTCAACCCCTCCCAGTGGGAGAACGAGGGACAGGGGACCATCCACTAACCAGTTAGGGTTTGGACTGGTCCAGACAAGGTGGGGTCCCCTGAAACTTAGGGGAAGAAAGACACCGTGAAGCTCCCGCCCCGCCCTGCTGCAGAAGAGATGGGTCCCCTGGAAGGAGGAGGCCAGTAACCTGCGTTGGACCAAAGGTGACAACCTTGAAAGGCAAAGCCATGCCATCCACCTAATGCAGACCACTGTCCCCGGAAGCTCTGAAGTGACCTCATTGGCATCGTATGATGCCCTTGACTGGTGCCTCGCCAACTCCAGGTCTACAGCAGAGAGGGCTATGGCTTGCCAGATAGCCTCCGAATTGGGCAGCAATGCTAAAACCTGACCTAGCATCGCCCACAGGTGCCTGTTATAGGCAGCGTGGTGTGCCTGATGTGAGATAACTGCCAGCAGGCTCCACGCAGAGGAGAAAACTCTCTGCCCCAGCTGATCAAACTCTCAAGAGTCAGTTTCAGGGGGCTGGTCGCGGACCGGGCATCTTTGCCCGAAAGGGGTGTCCAGCCATGTCAGTCTAGAAGGTGGATGAGGCAAAGCACCTGGAGACCCGCAGGTCGCACAATACCATCTCCAGCAGTCCACAGAGGCTGGTTCCAGGGAGTATGGACACTGCCAGGCACTGTACAATGCCTGCCGGAAGAGAACCAGCCAGGACGGAACCACCGAATGGTGCGCTCCATATTCGCTCGGTATCGTCTCTTGCATAACGGGAGATGTGCAAGTCCCTGACCAGCCTCGACAGGAAGCGCTGATACTGGGCCTGATCAGTGTCTGAGGACAGATGAATAGTAGGCTCCTCTTCTCCTGTGGAGGAAGACGAGGAGGTAGAGGAACTTGACGAGTCAGACTCTGGCTGTGGCGGGGGAACTGGTCAGAATACCTGCTTGTCCATAGCCCTAACATATTAAGGAAAAACCACAGCCTGAGATCTCAACTGGTCCCAGGTCAAAGATCCCAGACAGGGGTGTCGGCAGGCATACCCACTGTACTCAGCAGAGTATAGTAAAAAAATCAGTCAGGGGCAACAAATCAGGCAAGGTTCACAAAAAGAGGAAAGCAAGGACATTGCCTTTGTTGTTTGCTGTGGGGCACTGATTCCACCTACTAAATACACAAACAAGAATAACTTACCAGGCAGGCAGAAATACAAAGGAAGGAGGATTACAGGAAGAACCTGAACTCAGACATGGCAAACGGGAGTGGGGGCAATTAATGGTGTGGCACAGCAGCACATATTTTGGTTTATGTTTACATAACGTGGGGGGCAACAGTGCATCAGTTTTGAGTACAAGTTTAAAATTCCTGGCTACACCCCTGATCCCAGAGGATCAACATGGCCTGGGAGAAGAGGAGCTGGGCACAGAGGTACATACGAACCTGTCACCTGATGTGACTTGTTTCTGCCAGGGCTAGCAGAATACACAGGAGAACCTGGCATGAGGAGAAAAACGCAGGTCTGTAGATTCACCGTCCTGTCCTGAAAATCAAAATGGTGGGGACTTAATGTAGGGTGAGCTATCCTATGAGGGTGATAAGGGCCACAGGGATCCAGAAGGGCAGACCCCAGCCCCACCCAAAGAGAAGGAGAAGACGAGGGGAGGAAAAAAAGCTCAGCACTACGGCTTCTTTCCTGACCCCGAAGGGCCATGGAAGTGTGCTGAGGTCCATCACCCCATTCCCTTAACCCTGTGGACTCAGAGGAAGCTCTCTTCCTCACACCCTCTGCCAAAGAGCCCCTAACTCAGATGACCCCCAAGGGGGGGCCACAGAAGAGGGGGGCTTAATTTTGATTCTAAGAGGAGGAATGGCAGCCACCCCTTCGCTCAAAAACCCGATCGCCACTCCCACAGCAGCGGGATTGCCGGTCCACAGCTGACTCCCCAAGCAGCCATCGGCTGGAGCGTCAACACGGGTGACAGTCACCTGTGCTGCAGGAGGGGGCACATGGGGAGGCGCAAGGGTGCAAGCGGGGGGGGGGAAGGACTCAGATTCTGAAGAATCAAGCCTCCAGTCTGGATCTGCTTCAAATCGTCGGCCTCAGAGAAAGAGATGATTAAGAAGGGCTCCGGCCCGGCAGCCTAAAGGGATCTACCAGTCATGGTGTGGCTTGCAGCGGCGCCATGATCACTAGAGCTGTGAACGTCTCTGGGAATCGAAGCGGTGCCGAGAAACACCCCACACCAGGACCCAAAGCCATGAGCACTGACAACGGGGGAGCCTGCATCTCCGAGGAGGTGACTGCCAGAGTGATGCTCCCGGCACAGCCCTGAATGGAGCCAAACTGGCCCTCCGGCACCTGGTAGAAATCTCCTCTATGGCAAGGCATGAAGAAGAGAAGGAGGTCCCTCTTCACCCAACTGTATAAGCCCGGGAAGGGACCCGGAAGAAGGGCAAAGCATCCTGCACTTGGACCGACGTGAGTGACAACACCCCCCCAAAAGTCAGCAGAGCCCTGTCGACTTTCAATGCGCGGTGTTCCAGAGCTCGGTGGTCTATTGAGAAGCACGTGTCACAGGGATCCATGTCATTGTGCAGTCCAAGGCAGGAAAGGCAAATGTCATGTTGTTCGGTAACATATCTGTCGGCCGCAGGGACACCGACGCATAGGGGTCAGAACAGTTTTCTTAGACCTTTTTTTGTCCCAACGACCAGACATGGCGGTTCAGTAACTTAAAACAAAACAAGCAAAGACTCGACGCCGCACAAAAAGGAAAGATTTTACCGGGATCTGGAACAGTGTCGAGTAGCAGAACCAAGGTGGAGTTGAAGGAGAATGGAACGTCGTTGAAGGCTTTGAGGCGTTGACTAAAACTAGGCCATGCAGAGTAGTCTCAAGCAGAGGTGCTGTCTTGACAGTGGAAGAAGGAGAACTGAAGAGGAGGAGGACCCAACGGCAGTTTCTGGTCAACCCGCGAGCACCACGTAATGTGTCGGCCCCTCCTCCAAAAACAAAAAGTGTCCCGCGGGGTGCCCGTCTCCGGCAGACACACAACAGTGATGAATGGTGAAGACTGACACAGGTAAGATCAACAGGTAACAAGCGACTGACTACATAGTTATTTCAACATGGCATAACACAACACATTATTGTAATTTAACCATATTATTTAATTTTAGTGCATGTAAGATTGCCGCAGTGACACCAATGGGGACTGAAGACCTCCTTTTATTTATTTAATTTTGTATTTATTAAGTTCTTGTCATTTATCCAAATGCATGAGCAGCACGGGTGATTACACTGCAAGCTTCGCTATACTGTCCCATCTGACTCAGCCCCATCATGGAGGGACTGCCACATGCAGGACAGCGTAGTTCAGACTACAAGTCAGTGCAACCACTAGCCTCTTATGTGAGGCTGCCAACAAAGGTGACAGAGTTTTGAAGTTATGTATATATCTGCCCACTAGGAACTGGTCTACCACCAGTTGGGAGGGAATTTGCTGGTAATCACAAGGGAAGAAAGAGACTTGAGCAACATCATCACAGATGACCTGAAATCATCCAAGCAGACCACTAAAGCAGTAGGTAAGGCTAGAGGGATGTTGGGGTATATTAGAAGGGGTATCACAAGTCGTAAGAGGGAGGGAATAATCCCTCTTTACAAGACACTGGTTAGGTCGCATCTGGAGTACTACATGCAGTACTGGAGGCCGCACCTGCACAAGGACATTAACAAAACGGAGGCAGTCAAGAGAAGGGTAACCAGAATGGTGCAGGGACTGCAACAGAAAACATATGAGGACAGATAAACGGAGCTCAATATGTATACCCTAGACTCTAGAGCAAAGGAAGGAGAGGGGTGATATGATCGAAACATTCAAATATATTATGGACATTAACAATGTTAAACAGTCTAACATCTTTCAATATAAGAAAATTAGCAGGACAAGAGGACACAGCATGAGATTAGAGGGAGGCCGATTAACTCATTATTATCTGGGCGGCCATTTTATGTCAGGTAAACAATGGATAGTTCGAACTTCATACGAAGCTATTGGGTAATGTGAGGTAGTTCTTTATCACAGAAAGGGTAGTGGATACATTGAACGGCCTACGTCAGGAAGTGGTGGATATGAATACAGTGCAGGGCTTCAAACAGGCATCGGATAGGCACAAGGGAGCAATACAATCGAGTATGAATAAATAGGCCATTGACAGAGCAAAGGCCTATAGCACATTCATAAGGTAGAAAAAATGGGCAGACTGGATGGGCCTTGTGGTTCTTATCTGCCGGCCAGTGAGGATATTGTCATGTCACCACTGGGGCAAATCTTGTCTCTCTCTTCCTTCCCCCCCACCCCAATTCGTCAAACTGGATAACTTCAGGACTTAAACTGCTGCACCAATCAGACACAAATATTTTGGCTCCCCTGGATTTAAGTAAAATCCTGAACGCAGGGCACAGAGTTGCATAGTGCTTATTTTCTCTCATCTGGGCTTAGTATGGTGCGAGTATCGATCAGGGTTCAGTGTAGCACGACTACAGATCTGAGCTCAGAAATGGAGTTTAGCCCTTTTAAAAGAACTCTTTGTTTTAAGAAACAGTCTTCATGGTGTTTTAAAATACTGCGGTGTATAAAACTGATGTAAAACACTAATGTTTGCTAAACAAGTCTGGTATCTCCCTGTTGCAGATTCATGAGTCAGCAGTATGTACTACAGTTCCTGGAAATGGCTCAAGTCATCCATGCTGAGCTGTTTAAAGAGTGAGGAGTTATTTCAAGGAATAAATAAATAAAATTAGGGAGAGATCTGGACAGAGTTACTGGCTCATAACACTTCATGTCACAACAAAGATACAGAACATTAATAAATATGGTGATTGCCAGCCAAGATGAATCAAAGTCTTAGCAGTATTTAAAGGGGAAATTATGTTTTTTATGTGAAGTTGCAGCTGTATTATATTATTCTATTTTCAGAAATTATATTCATACTGCCAAATGATCCATAGCTTACAGTACCTGAATGAACGATTAAGTGAAAAACTGTGGTTTGTATTGCTTTCTTTTAATGGGCAACATTCTGTACACTTCTACATGGAAGCAGAAATAGTTTTGACTAGGTCATCTCATAGAATAGAAGCTGCTAGCCCGGACCTGATAGGTCAACAGCTGTGGTCAGACTTCTGTTCCCATACAGTGACATGGACAGAATTCCAAATTCCCACTTCCAAGAAGAGATGCACATAGAATGTCATCCATAAAAAGGAAACAATAATCACAACTTTGTATAAACTGTACAGAGCTCAACAGAGGGCAGGACAGGGGTAAATGGAAAAATAGACAAGAGCAATAAGAGCAGGGATGGGGGAAAAAAGGATAAAGCCAACATTAAATGGAGGGCAATGAGTACCAATGCCAGTAGTTTGGGAAACAAGCTTCCTGAGCTAGTAGCCCTAGTGGAAGATGAAAAATTGGATATTGTGGCAGTCACGGAAACATGGTACACGGAGAACCATGACTGGGATGTCAACATACCGGGGTACACAGTCTACAGAAGGGACAGGGAGGGTAAAAGAGGAGGTGGAGTAGCTCTGTACGTAAGGGAAGGGATCAAAGCTACAGAACTAAGAAGTAAAGGGTGAGGACAAGAGGCACTCTGGGTCACCTTGGAGACAGGGAATGGCATCACAATCCGCACAGAGGTTGTATACAGACCCCCGCTTCAAGGGGAGGAAACGGACAAGAAAATGATGGAGGACATTCTCAAAATGGCTGAAAAGGGGGAGATACTGTTCATGGGGTACCTGAATATGCCAGATGTTAACTGGATGGCATGTACTGCAGCCACATCCAAGAGCAGGGTCATTCTCGATGCCCTGCAGGGGGCAGGCCTTAGACAGCTAGTGTTGGAACCCACTCGGGAGGGAGCAATACTAGACCTGGTACTCTCAAATGGAGAGAGGATCACAAATTTAGAAGTCAGTAGACATCTGGGAACAAGTGACCACTGCACAGTGTGCTTCACAATAAGCACAACCATGGAGACAAGCCATACAAAAACAAGGATACTGGACTTTAGAAGGGCCGACTTTGGCAAAATGGGTGAATACCTGAGGAATGCACTAGCAAATGGCCAAAAAGGAGGGGTGGAAGAACAATGGAGAAAAATCAAAACTGCTATCATACAGGCAACAAGCCTTTGTGTGAAACAAATAAAGAAAACAAAGCGGAGTAAAAAAACAAAAGAGTTGTGAGGTTCTCAAAAGAGGTGGCAGGGAAGGTTAAGGAGAAAAAGGCTGCATTCAAAAAGTATAAGGAATCACAGAAGGAGCAAGACAGGGAACTGTATCAACTAAAGCAGAAAGAAGTGGGGGAAGGAAATCTGAATAGCAATGGCCCAAACCGAGGAAAAAAATAGCCAACTCAGTTAAGAAGGGGGATAAAACCTTCTATAGGTACATTAGGGAGCTTAGAAAGGTTAAGGGAGGAATAGTGAAGATTAATAAAGGAGAGGGGAGGTGGGCAGAGAAGACAGTGAAAAGGCAGAGATACTGAATGAATACTTTTGCTCAGTATTCACAAAAGAAGATGAGGAGGCGTTACCCAAATCAGACAATAGAAGCACTCTGGGTAGGGGGGTTGACACCAGTCCACTTACAGAAGAAGAAGTCCTGAAAGAACTCCTAAAACTCAAGGTGGACAAAGCAATGGGGCCTGATGGGATTCACCCAGAATCCTAAAAGAACTAAGGGAGGACCTAGTGACACCACTGACCACACTTTAACAAATCATGGGAGGATGGGGTGGTACCTGAGGACTGGAGGAGGGCAGATGCGATTCCCCTTCACAAAAGTGGGAGCAAGGCAGAAGCAGGAAACTACAGACCTGTAAGTTTGACCTCAATGGTAAGGGAAAATGATGGAATCACTTCTGAAAGAAAGAATTGTTGAGTACCTAGAGGTCAGCGGGGGCACAGGACCCAAAGCAGCATGGATTTACAGCAGGAAGGTCATGTCAGACGAATCTAATTGATTTCTTTGACTGGGTGACCAAAATAATAGACCAGGGAGGGGCTGTGGATATGGCCTACCTAGACTTTAGCAAGGCATTTGACACAGTCCCGCACAAAAGACTAATAATCAAGTTAGCCAGCCTGGGAGTGGGTTCCAGGGTGATAGCCTAGGTAGCAAACTGGCTGCACAACAGGACACAGAAGGTAATAGTGAATGGAACACATTCCCAAGAAAGGGGGGGCTCACTAGTGGAGTACCTCAGGGCTCAGTACTGGGTCCAGTCCTCTAACATCTTTATAGGTGACATTGCAGAGGGTCTGGAGGGAAAGGTATGCCTCTTTGCAGATGACACAAAGATCTGTAACAGAGTTGATACACAAGGGGGGTAGAAAGGATGAGAAGGGACTTGGCAAGGTTGGAGGAATGGTCAGACATATGGCAACTTAGATTCAAAGCAAAGAAGTGCAAAGTGATGCACCTGGGAAACAAAAACACAGGAAAAGAGTACACAATAGCAGGGGAGGTACTAACAACAACAAAAATGGAAAGGGACTTGGGGGTAGCCATATCAGATGACCTAAAGGTGAGTAAGCAATGTGAGAAGTCAGTAAGGAGAGCCAGGGGGATACTGGGATGCATAGGATGGGGCATCACAAGTAGAAAAAAGGAAGTGGTTATCCCTCTGTACAGACAGTTGGTGAGACCCCATCTGGAATACTGTGTGCAATTTTTGGAGACCCCATCTACGCAAGGACATAGACAGGATGGAAGCAGTCCAGAGTCTGCATCAGAAACCATATGAAGAGAGACAGAGAGCTTAATATGTATACCCTTGATGAAAGGAGGGACGGGGGGACATGATAAAAACATTCAAGTACCTCAAGGGAATCAACAAAGTTCAGGAGAGTGGCATCTTTCAGAAAAAGAGATGTGTAAGAACAAGGGGGCACAATTTAAAGATAGAGGGAAGACGGCTCAGTGATAATGTGAGGAAATTTTTTTTCATGGAGAGAGTGGTGGATGCATGGAACCACCTTCATGGGGAGGTTGTTCGGTCTAAAACAGTGGGGGAATTCATGGGACAGACATAAGGCAATTGTAATGGGGTGGTTGCAGGAAGTAGGCTGTTGATCAACCAGAATCTGAAGCTTATCCAACAGGAAGGGAAATGGGCAGACTGGGTGGGCCAAGTGGTTCTTATCTGCTGTCAAAGTATATGTTTCTATGTTTCTATTCAGATAGTGTTTAATATGGATTGCAACATGGCATTAATAGTGTGCAGGGAATACGCCTCAGCGATAGGTGTAAGAGGGTCACGAGACGCCAGCCGGAGCGGGCATTAACCTATGTTATATGCCGTGCCCACTCAGGCAGTACCATGACCGCCCAGACCCCCAGGTTAGCAGCACTGAGAGCAAGCTCAGCAGGGAGAGGAGCGCCAGCACCGCGAGGCATCTGCCGGCGGAAACGGGCAAGGGGGAGCACTACTCGCGGCAGACATCCGCGACAGGCAGCCAGCCAGACCCAGGAGCAGCAGGGAGAGCCGAGCTGGAGCAGGGCACCACCGGAGCAGTGTGCGGGAGGCAAGAGGAAGGGACGCCCCCCCGGCATGCACAGCGCGAGAGGCCAGCACTGACAGTCCTCAATGGAGACCTCCCGGGGCGGTCATGACGGGAACAGCCGCACCGATTCGCACAGGAGTGGGACAGAGATGTTGGGTGCAGACATCTGCGGGACTCCAGGGACAGCAGGTAATGACCGCATCGGTACCTATCTAGTCGTGTGCACCGCACTGTGAGAGCACAGCACAGGGTGACAGGTCCGCAGCCCCTCCGCAGCCACTGTTCGCCTCCGCACACTGGGACCCTCCAGATGCCTCCACCGACCCAGCGGCCCATGTTACAAGTGCATTAAGCCACTCTGTCAGTGGCATCTATCGCGATTGATGCAGGAGGGGCAGGGGTAGCCCTCGGCCCTGGGCCGCGGGCACCCACCGCCCCCCCATGCATCAATCCAGCATTAGATGCCACCTCCATCGTGGCTTAATGCTTAATGCTTACTCATTTGGGGGCATGACTATAATTTCAGAAAATAGGAACATTACAAACAGTGGCTAATCAACACACATTTCCTGCCCTTTTAAATAAACCACTATTTAGAAACCTGCTCTTTTTAAATTTGCAATCCTGGAAAAGGAGCAACTCACACATTTTTAATATATTAAAGTGCATGTCACCATATTAGATTTTATCAAAATGTAGTGCAGTGCCCATGCCTAGCAAAGAACAGTAGGCACTGATAAATCCCCTCACCCACAGAGGTCAAGAAAAGTTAGTTGCCCGCTTCACTAATGTTCTCTCGACAGTGGCAATGACCACCCTCACCTAGCTGTTTGCTGCGAAATGTCAGTATAGCACTCAGTATCAGGGAGGAGAAAAAAGACAACATCTCCGAGGGTGGTCCCTCCTACTGGGGTGATTGCTCTTTTAGTTGAGGATGAGATCATTGGGTGCATCTTGGGATCTAGTCATGCACTGGTCTTTTTCCTGTTCAATTTCAGAAGAAGTCTGTTAGCACACTGTAGCATGGGATATTGCTTTTGAAGCCCTTGGCACTCCTTGAGAAAATCTCTGATGGCTTTCAGACGGGAAGGCAGTACCTGGCTTTGCTGATTGTGACACTTTGAAGTGCTCAGAATCCTAGTGTCGACACTGCTCCTGACCCAACTACAACAGCATGGCCGTGACCCTCCTGACCTCAGTAGAAAGGAAAAGCAAAAATCAAACTAGGCCTGTGCTGCTGTCACTATCTAGCACTGCCTGCTCCTGTGCAGGCAAGAAGAAAACTGGCACAATTCGGTGTGAGGTGGGGGGCTATGTCAAAGGTCTACTTCATGCCTCTACAAATGCCAAGAGGGAAGATCCCAGGGGTTATGAAGCCCCACAACCAGCATTAAGGAGAAAGAAATGCAGGGTTCTGTCACACTGCACACACTGAAAATTATTTTATGGTAAAACAAAAAAAAAGAGTAACGTTACGGCAATGAGGCACGACAGAGTGCAAGTTAGACTGATATAATTATCCTCATGCTATTGAAGGCATAGAGAGGCCCTAAGAAGTATGGTTATCTCAACCAAACTCATACCCTGAAGTGTCTTATTGTGCTTCAAAAATGGGTTTATGGTAAATTTAAACAGACTACAGAAAAACAATAATTCAGTGTTTTATTTAAGTGTAATAAAGAGGATGATGTATGGTCATTGGGGTATAACCACGCTATGCTTGCCATCCAGTAGTTCCCATGGCAGCTCTGCTAAACCTCAAAGCGCAGCTCGAGAAGGTTTTCAGAGCCGGGCGGAACCACGAGATGGCAAGTATAGTGGTTATGCCTGGCGACCATACGCTGTATTTATAGTGTATGGTCATCGCACAAACATGAAAAGTTTCTTGCCACTTCTAGTACTCTTAACTGCGGCTGTGTTTCAAGCTGTGGTGACTGCTGGTCACTTTTTAAACACAGGAATGTCCGGCTGTTATGGGGGTCATGGCAACAGCATCGCGTGGAGGTTCGAGTCTGTTACACCATCGATGTGACACATCGTTGATAATATAACAAGACCGTGATGTCACATCGATAGTGTAACTAAGCTGTAAAAAGATGAATTTTGGGCCATAACAGTGTTCTACCATACATTATACTACAGTTCAAGGGTAGAAATAGTCCCAAACATGCAAATGTGAAAGCAGAAATGCAGAGGTTTGCCCCATAATGTGTGGTAAATGAATAAGCAGGCACCGGTACCCTCCCCTTGGGTTAGATTTAGGTAGCAGTACAGGTGCCAACCTGTGTCAGCCAATCAGGAGTCAGTTGTCTGTCACCATTTTATAATGTTTTAAAAGTTTGATACAAAGAAAGAAATCAGAGGTAGCAGTGCTTCCTTTTAACATATACTGCTATGACTGAATGCTTCTTCAGTAATGCTAAAACGACAGAAGTTTTGAAGAAAAGTAGCTAGTTTATATATTATGTTATGGAAGGGGTTCTGAATGTTCAGTGCTCTTTGCCCTCTAGTGGATTAAAATGGGACTAAAAGATCAGTCTCAGACGGCTTAAGTATCAGGTCTTACAAAAGGACATTTTGTACTTTAACTCTGTCAACAGTAAGAAATGTAGAAATCATCACCAACTTTGTCAGCATATCCACCAAGGAAGCGATTGAAGCACAATATGGGAACCAGGAAACCCAGGCTCAAATCATGCCAATAACCCTCTCTGCGATCCTAAGTAAGTCACTGGATGTCTCTGTGCTTCACTTGTTCCCAGATGTAAAAGCAGGTGGCTGCAGAGCAGCACTGAAGATAGCACAGGCTGTCCCGGAAAGTGGACTGTAAAACAAAACAAAAAAATCAAAAGAAAAGTGAAGATAAATCAACTACTAGACAGATAGCCATGTATCCATCTAGGGTTATGGTGAACCTTAAGGGGGTTTGTAACATGGCAATAATCAGACTGGTGGAATGGGCAGCAGTGATTGGTGAAAGGACATCACGGGGTCCAACCTGGAGCGGGTATTAATCCACGATAGATGCCGTGCTCGAAATGGTAGTACCGAAGTGAGCCAGACCCCTCCCTAGCTTAGCAGCACTGGGCACAGTTGGGGAGCGAGTGTAACAGGCGCAAGACTGGCACAGCGACAGGGAGATCAGCTACGCGCTGACAGAAACGGGGAGGGGGGGACAAGAATGAGCGGTGCACAGAACTGAGAGATAGGACGAGACAGAAATAGCGAGACAGAAATAGCGGACGAGTCAGCAAGTGGCAAGGGGAAGTGACCGGGGGCACCATGCAAATTTCAATGCGATCGCATACTGTGGCGAGTGAGCAGTGCACCAGAGACCTCCAGCGTCGGGCATGAAGCTAATACCCACACAGAATGGAAGAATTTCGGGACTGTGATGTGAGCCGTATTATCTTGTTTACTTACACCTACTCATTATGTTAACCACATCAGTATGTAAATATTGTTTTGTTCGAAGATTTGACTCCCTGTCTTATGTTGTTCAACACACACTAGGCAGCCTGCTGGAGACGCTACCATCGCGCAGCCCATGTTACAAGCACATTAAGCCACTCCGGCGGTGGCATCTAATGCAATTGATGCATGGTTAGGTGGTTGTTCGCCCTCGGGGCACAACCCTCCCAACCATGCATCAATCCAGCATTAGATGCCACCTTCGTCGTGGCTTAATGCTTACTTATGAAATTAGTATCAGAATTCAGGCATCCTGATTGGTCCATACCAGTGTGATATTCCTTCTTATGCACAGGAAAAAGGACCAGCAACGCTCTGTGGGCACTGATCCTAGTAAAGATGCCAGTTAGAATGTTGGCAAATTGAAAATCAGCCATCTTGTTTTCACCAACTTCGAGTGAAATACAAGGCTGTATTTTCGATCTGTCAACGTATCTGTAACTGAAGTTGAAGACCTGCATCATTTAAAAATAAAAAGTGCCAGGATAGGGCTCAACGGCTTTCTCGCAACTTCCCCGACCGCACACACTCTGTCTCTCTCGGTCTGTAACTAAACGAGCGAGCGGGCACTCTCTACTTCACTCCCAGAAGTCCTACTTGTTTGTTAAGATTAAGTGTGTGCACATTGTTGTTTTCCCACACAATCTATTCTTTTTTTGTTACCTTGAGGTTTTCTCTGCAGCAGTCCGATTGCTGCTTATCCCTCTGGCTATAAATTGCTTCCGCATCGCGTAACAGCTTTTTCCCATGTGCTGTAAACAAAAGCAGCTTGTTTTCCATATCACCACCCATTACCACAATGCACAAAAAGAATATATTTAAAAAAAAAAAAAGAACAGAATTTCTTGTTCAAACTAAAGGAAGGATGACTACTGGTAGTTTGGGGAAGGGGGGGCCCTGACAACTACAGAAATGCAAGCAAGGATGCCTTAGCAGCTCAAAAGTCCTTAAGTCCGAAAAAAAAAAGGGCGGAGGAACTATTTTATGAAAAATGAGGACAAACGTTAATTTTTTAATATTAAATATTATGCATTTTAGTGATCACATACATCTGTACTTTAGATAACCATTTCATAAGCACAATAAAACACTCCAGGATGTGCGTTAGACACATTAACACATAGCTAGGAGGCTGACGCACTCAGCCAGTAACCTCGTGAATCACTACACCTCCTAGCCATGTGTTAAAGGGTCTAACGCACACCCTGTCATATCTTATTGCTTACTTGTTAATACAGTACTGCTATGACTCAATAAGGAAAAATAGATACATAGAAATTGATGGCAGAAAAGGACCGTCCGGCCTATCCAATCTGCCCCTTTCTCCCTACCCAATATAAACCCTTAGACCTTAAATGGTCAGCCCCCCCCCCATTCCCACCCTACCTGGTGTCTCCAGACTCTGTTCTGGCTCCGGGTTTTCTTCTCTACCAGTTCTGGTGATGCCCATGTGTCTATTCCAAGCTTTCTTAAATCCAGTAACTGACTTAGCTCCCACCTCCTTTTCTGGGAGGGCACCACCCTTTCTGTGAAGAACTTTCTTCTGTTCCCTCTGAACATATCCCCTTCAATTTCACATTGTGCCCCCTAGTCCTTGGGCATCTTTTTTTTTTTTGAAAGATTTTTTTTTTTTAACCAGGAGTGATGCATTAAGCTCAAGCTTGTTTACAGGTGCAACCTGGGAGCACAAGGAAGTGAAGTGACTTGCTCACGGTTACACAGTATGCAAGTGGGGGCTGTGGGATTCAAACCCAGTTCTCCAGGTTTGCAGCTCAGAGCCTTACACCACTGCTCTACACTGCCTCCTGAAAGATGCTCCCTACCTGTACCTTCTTTATCCCCTTTTGGTATTTAAATGCCTCAATCACATTTCCCCTCTCCCCCCGATCTCCAGGGAGTAAAAGTCAAGGGCCCTTTCCCCTTCCTCGTAGGGCTTCTGATGCAGACCCTGCACCATTTTGGTTGCTCTCCTTTGTACTCTCGCAATCCTATCAACATCCTTTTGGAGATGCGGTCTCCAGAACTACACACCATACTCAAGGTAGGGCCTCACCAGTGATCTATATAGGGGCATTATCACTTCTCTCGCCTTCTGGTTATGCCTCTCCCTATACAGCCCAACATGTGATTTGCCCTTCCTACTGCCCTATCACATTGTTTTGCCATCTTAAGGTCATCCGATATGATAATCCCCAGGTTCTTCTCCTGCCTGGTTGCCATGACTACCTCCCCCCCTTAATTTGTGTGTGTGGCCTGTGGGTTATGTCCCATGTGCACAATTCTATACTTCTTTGCATTACATTTCAATTGCCAGGTTTCTGACCATTCTTACAACTTCCCCAGGGTCTCCCTCATTGTTTCTATCCCCCGTGTGTCCACCCTATTACAGATCTTTGTGTCACCTGCAAACAGGCACACCTTCCCTTTTATGCCTTCCGCGATATCCCCCATATGGAATCTCCCATGTCTAAAGAAAGGTTGAGCAGTGCCTCCAACGGTGCAGCCAGCACCTCTTTTAGCTCCTTCAGCACTCGAGGGTGTACCCCATCTGGACCCATCACCTTGTCTACCCTTAAGTTGGACAGTTCTTTGAGGATCCTTTCTTCTGTAAATGGACTTGTATCCACCCCCCACCCTGTAGGTCCCTTTTACGTAACACCAGACCCTTGCCTTCCCTCTCCCCTGTGAAAACTGAACAGAACTAGTTATTTAGTAAGTCTGCCTTCAAACTTGCCATATTTTCCTTTTCTGTTACCTCCAATGTTGTCAATGGGAGTAAACACATTTGGGTAAATGAGCACCACCAGTTGGGTAATGGTACAGTCCAAATCTGTCCATCAGCATAGAAACCTGGGCACATGAGAATTCCGAGATCAAGTGTTAGTCACATTTATCCATGCAGTACCTATACATGCCCATGTAACCAGTAATCATCATGTTGCCAAGGTCAAGTAAGTCTCTCAGTAACCCCAAGAGACAAACACTTCCCAACATGTAAATGATTTATCCCATGATAAAATGAATGATGCACCTCATCTGGAGAGCTGTCTGAAGTGCTCTTGCCAAAAAATCCTTCGGTCATGTTTCTTGAGCATCAGGCCACTGATTTTCTGACGCTTGCTGGCTCGCTGCTAATAACTTTTTCAACAAAAAGATATTGAGACGCAAGTCAACATGGGAAAAAAACTGTACGGACCAAGTTAAGCACTAACTTATAACGGTCAAGTACCAAACAATATTCAAAAACTGTGACTTGTTAACCTGCAAACCTAGCAAGTCCAATAAAATACAGTGATGTCCATGGTTGGCAAAGAAGTCATGATATTCAGCTGTAATCACAGACAACTGATCTTTCCTGAAATCCAATTCCTTAGATATACAGGACAGTTTTCTCCAACAGGAGCCAAAGGTTCCCCAAGAGGCACCCCACTGACAATGCTGGAGCGAACAGAAAAGGTAATTATAGTAAGTATGAAGGAATTTATCCTTTCTGTATTGCTCCATGTTGTTAATGGGCAGTAAATACATATAGGTTCTAAGAAGCAGTACCCACCATAACTCAGGGTTGGGGGGGAACAACAGAATACTGTCCCATATATAATCCATATGGGCTAAGAACAATACTCATCCACTAAACCTTCAGATAACCTCATAGTCTTCAGGTGAAGCTACCTCTGGCTGCAAGCTGCAACACTGGACTTAAGATTTGCAAGAAAGTGAGTAGTGCTCACAACAGAGGGAGGTGAACTTTACAATTTACAATTGTCTTTGGGTTGAAGCAGATTCCTTAGGAAAGTTAATATTCTTCAGGTGGAGGATACTTCTAACTGAAGGGTGAAATAAGCAACTTAGAATTATCAGAAAAGGCAGTCTTTCAGTCAACAGAGGGAGGTGGAGTTTGCTTTACTTGTGTTACAAGTGTTAAGGTTTTCAGTGCAGGAAGAGTTTAAACCCACATAGGCTAAATACTGTTTTCTGTGTCTGCCCTTCTGCACAGCTGACGTGTTTTGGGGCTGACTGTTTTCAGAGCACAAGTCACCAGGCTCTTTTGGGGCTGGGGAGGTTTACCTGTGTCTGTCTTGGATCTTTGGATTTTTCTCTGTTTGATTAGCAGGGTATTTTCTCTGTCAAATTGGTTTGAAGCAGTATTACAAATTGTCGTGTATGGCATCTTGCTGACAGGAAGGCACTCATCGCACTGGTAGGTCAGAGCGTCTAGCTGATTGTTTTGTGAAGGGCACAGTTTAGGCCCAACCCCTTCCCACCCTCACCCTACCCACCCCTGGAAATAGTTCATTTATACCTGGGGTTCTGACATCATTTCCTCAAGAGGGCAAGGTACACATCACTGTCATATCCTGTCTAGCACACTGCACTGACAATATAAGCATACACATTATATACATACATATATTTCTATATAACGCACCAATCACACACACACACAAAAAAAAACTAAACAAGGTAGACAGTTATGTGGGGAGCAGTACAATGTAATGGCTGTGGGGCAGCAGTCTTCGGGAGTCTTTCTGGAGGCTGAGATGCTGCCCTGTTTGCAGACAACTATCTGCCCTGAGGGAGGAAGTTGCCCATCTTCAGGCCGCACTGGACAGTGGCAAGGGAACCTCCCCCATCCAGGGAGCACCACAGCCACCACCATTACCTCAGAGGTTGCGAAGAAAGCACAGCAGCTGGACCACAGTGGGCTCAGGGAGGGCAAGGGTGGTGGAACAGAGGCACACCCAGTCAGTTGTTACTCTCCACAATCCATACACCACTCTGGGGGAGCATAGTTCCCCTATGGATGCACCCGCAGAGGAGACTAAGGAGGGTGCAGACAACTGTCACAAGGGAGGCAGAGGGCACCACACGGAAAGAAAGCAGCTCCTGGTGGGGGACTCAATTATTAGGGGGATAGAACTGGGGGGAGCAGGGAAAATTGAAGTAAGGTGACTGCCTGGTGCCATGGCTTGGAGGGACAGGAAGCGCATTCTTAGGATCACAAGAACAGTTGCACGGGAGTCTGAGCTGGGCATCATTGTCCACCTAGGGACAAATGACTTGGCTCATCATGAGATTAGAGCATTGCAAAAGGACTTTGTAGAGTTGGGGAGGGGCTTAAGACAAGTAGCACACACAGTATCCTTCTCAGAGGTGCTGCCTGTCAGTGGCATGAGTGAGGCGAGGGTACTTTGCACCATGCAGTTTAACAAATGGTTGAAAAATGGTGTGGAGCACAGGGGTTTGGCTTCATTGGGGACTGGGGTTCCACCTGGAGGACACCAGCCTATACTGGCAGGATGGTCTGCATCTGTCCAGGAAGGGAACAAGTCTTTTGGCAATCGGTTTAAATGCTTCATTGGCAAGCCTTTAAACTAGTCAAGGGGAGGCACTGATAAGCAGAAGGAAAATCCCAGCCTCCCCTACAAAACAGGGTACTAAATGAGAAAATACCTAGGTAGAAAGGTCAGTGGGGTTGCGCTACAGAAGGTAAAGCCATCAAAAATGGAGAGCAATGAGTACCAATGCCCGTAGTCTGGGTAACAAGCTTCCTGAATTAGTGGCCTTGATGGAGGAGGAAGATCTGGATATTGTGGCAGTCAGAAACATGGTACACACAGAACCATGACTGGGACGTAAACATACCAGGATACACTATCTACAGGAGGGACAGGGAGGGTAAAGAGGAGGAGGAGGAGTAGCTCTCACATAAGAGAAGAAATCAAAGCAACAGAACAAAAGGGTAAACAGGAGGAGAAGAAGCACTGTGGGTCAATTTGGAGGCAGGCAATGGCACCACAATCCGCACAGGGGTTAGAGCATAGATCTCTTTTCAGGGGGAGGAAATGGACAAGGAAATGATAGAAAGTATACTTAGAATGGCAAATAAAGGGAGATATTGCTGATGGGTGATCTGAATATGCCAGATGTTAACTGGAGTGCAGTTGCAGCAGCCACTTCTAAGAGTGGGGTTATTCTAGATGCCCTACAGGGGGCATGCCTTAGACAACTAGTATTGGAGCCCACTTGAGAGGGAGCAATCTTAGACCTGGTTCTCTCAAATGGAAATGAAGAGAGGATCACAGATGTAGAAGTGGGTAGCCACCTGGGAACTAGTGACCATCGAACAGTATGGTTCACAATAAACACAGCAATAGAGTCAAGCATACAAAGACAAAGGTACTGGATTTTAGGGGGCTGACTTTGCCAAAATGGGTGAGTGCCTAAGGAATGCACTAGCAAATGGGCAGGAAGGAGGGTGGAAGAACAATGGGAATAATAAAACTGCCATCACAGAGGTAGCAAGCCTTTGTGTAAAGCAAATAAACAAAACGAACGAGGTAGAAACCACTATGGTTCTCAAAGGAAGTGGCAGTGAAGGTTCAAGAGAAAAGAAAGCATTCAGGAAGTACAAGGAATCACAGAAGGAACAGGACAGAGAACTGTATCAGTTAAAACAAAGGAAGCTGGAAAGGCAGTCAGAACAGCTAAGGCCCAAACCGGAAAAGATGGCCAACTCAGTTAAGAAGGGGATAAACCTTTATAGGTACATCAGGAGCAAAGGAAGACCAAGGGAGGGATAGTGAGGCTTAATAAAGGGAGGGAGGGTGGGCAGAGGGTGACTGTGAAAGGCAGAGATACTAAACAAATATTTTGCTCAGTATTTACAAAGGAAGAGGGAGGTACCTAAAATAAACAGTAGAAACACTCTGGATACATAAGTTGATACCAGTCCATTTACAGAAGAAAGAGTTCTGAAAGAGCTCTTAAAACTGAAGGTGGACAAAGCAATGGGGCCTGATGGGATTCATCCCAGAATTCTAAAAGAACTAAGGCTAGAACTAGTGACACCACTGACTACCCTCTTTAACAAATCATGGGAGGATGGGGTGGTACCTGAGGACTGGAGGAGGGCAGATGTGATTCCCCTTCACAAAAGTGGGAGCAAGGCAGAAGCAGGAAACTACGACCTGTTAGTTTAACCTCAGTAGTAGGGAAAATGATGGAATCACTTCTGAAGGAAAGAATTGTCGAGTACCTAGAGGCCAGAGGGGCACAGGACCCAAGGCAGCATGGATTCACAGCGGGAAGGTCATGCCAGACAAATCTGATAGATTTCTTTGACTGGGTGACCAAAGTAGTAGATCAGGGAGGGGCTGTGGACATGGCCTACCTAGACTTTGCAAGCATTTGACACAGTCCACACAAAAGATTAATACAAGTTAGTCAGCCTGGGAGTGGGTCCCAAGATGACAGCCTGGGTAAAGAATTGGCTAGAGAATAGGACACAGAGAGTAATAGTAAATGGAGTCCACTCTGAAAAAAGGGGTTATGAGTGGGGTACCACAGGGTTCAGTATTAGACTCGGTCCTCTTCAATGTCTTATATGCTTGACATTGCAGAGGGACTGAAGGAAAGTATGTCTCTTTGCAGATGACACAAAGATCTGCAACAGAGTTGATGCACAAGGTGGGGTGGAAAGGATGAGAAGGGACTTGCAAGGTTAGAGGAATGGTCAAATGTATGGCAGCTTAGATTCAATGCTAAGAAGTGCAAGGTAATGCACCTGGGAAACAAAACCCAGGGAAGAGTACACAATGGGGGTGAGATACTAACAACAACAAAATGGAAAGGGACCTGGGGTAGTCATATCAGATGACCTAAAGGTGGGCAAGCAATGTGAGAGGCAGAAAGGAGGGTTGGGGGATACTGGGATGCATAGGGAGAGGCATCACCAGCAGAAAACAAGAAGTTATTATCCCTCTGTACAGACAGCTGGTGAGACCACATCTGGAGTACTGCATGCAGTTCTGGAGACCCAATCTCCGCAAAGACATAGACAGGATGGAAGCTGTCCAGAGGAGGGCAACTAAAATGGTGCAGGGTCTGCACCGGAAGACATATGAAGAGAGACTTAAGGAGCTTAATATGTATAGCCTCGAGGAAAGGAGGGAGAGGGGGGACATGATAGAAACTTTCAAGTACCTCAAGGGAATCAACAAAGTCCAAGAGGGTAGCATCTTTCAAAAAAAGAGTTGTGCAAGAACAAGGGGCTAATTTGAAGATAGAAGGGGCGGCTCAGAGGTAATTTGAAGGAATATTTTTCTCAGAGAGGGTTGTGGATGTATGGAACAGCCTTCCAGAGGAGGTTGTGGAGTCAAAAACAGTGGTGGAATTCAAGTATGCATGGGACAGTCATAAGGCAATTCTAGGGGGTGGGGGTTAGAAGAAGTAGGCTGCTGGTTAACTAGGATCTGCAGCTTATCCATCAGGTAGGGAAATGGGCAGACTGGGTGGGCCAAGCGGTCCTTATCTGCCGTCAAATTCTATGTCTCTATGTTTAAACACTGCCTGAAAAACTCTGCGACCAGAGGCCGCAACAGCAAAACTGACATCCAATCTGTCTTGCTCAGTGAATGCATACATGGAGGACCCTGTGCTTTGAACAATTCCAACACAGTGACCTCTCCTCTCTCTCCACCCAGGATGTAGCAAAAGCCCTGCTGGAGTGAGCCCTGATAAGAAGAGGCACTTGTTTCTTTTCAGCAACATACTCCTCAGTAATTAAAGCTCTTACTCACCCTACTATGCTGGCCTTATAAGCTCTCTGACCCTCCTTCGCTGCTCTGAACAATATGAACAAACTCCGATTTTCTAACATCTTCTGTTCTCTTTAGATATGTCTTAGCTGCCCTAAGCAAATTCATCTGGATTCACCGGTTTGAGGCACAATAGTAGAGAAACTTGCTGATTTACAGTACATGGAAAGCTGTAGGAACCTTAGGAACAAAAAAAACAGGACTGTCATCAACAATACTTTCTCCTTACGCATTATAAAGTAAGGAGTTTTATGGGACAGCACCTGAGTTCACCAGTTCTTCTTGCTGAATAAACTGAGAGCAAGAAGCACACCTTATAGGAAAAAATGTCCAAAGGCACTAATGAAAGAGGTTCAAAAGGTGCCCTAACACAGGGTATGCAACACTAAGTTCAGGTCCCAAGGTGGCACTATGGACTGAAAAGCTGGCTTCTGCTCACCACCCTAAAGAAAATTAACAACACCCAAGTTGGTTTCTCTTGACTTTGAGTCTCCTTCCTGGGCGAGGAGACAAACACCTTCCTGTCAATTATCCAAAATCCCACCCCTAATATGCTGTAACCTCTGAGATGGTATCAGCGGACTTTCTTCCCAATTAACAACCCAATCAAGCATTTCCAGAACCTCCAATGTCCTTGTCACCAACCTCTCTGCCAGTCACGGTCGAAGCCCGGATGAGCAAGTCATTCAGGTAGGAGTACACATGATGCCCCTCCTGACTCAGCTATGCCACCAATACAAATTAGAATCTGTGGAAACAAGCAGGCCTGGTGGTGCTGGAGGTTAAGGCGCTGGTCGCTACTCCTTGTGCCATGCCAGCAACCCTGGTTCAGGAATGAGCCTGGTCGGCAGGGGGGAAGAGAGGATCAAGCATCCAGAGGACTGATCTCCTCTCTCGGGGGGAGGGAGACTTGTCATCCCACTCATTGACTGCCCTCTAGCAGTGGCTGGAAGGCAATACAGGTTGGGAGGCACGACTGATGTCCTTACGCTGGTGGGGGGAGAAAGAGGAAAGGAGCTTGGCAGGTTCCATGATAGGCCTCACACCCCAAGGGCCACCCACGTGTCTGGATTGGGTCTCGGGGAGGGGGAGGTCGGTGCCCTCCTCCCTGACCCTGCCACAGCGGAGGGCAAACGGGGTTGGCAGAGTGGGGACGCGCCGGAAAGTGAGTTCCTCCGTGAGGAGGACTACAGTCACCTGCCAGGGCTCACGGAGAATAAAAACATACATAGAAAAAGGAAAAAGAAAAAAAAAAGAAGAATAATCTGTGGAAAACACCCTGGGAGCTGTCACCAGGCTGAAGGGAAGTGCACAGTACAGGAAATGCCGTCCCTGAATAGCGAACCTCAGGAACTTCTGGTGCGAATGATGGATTGGGGAAGGGGATGTGGAGACAGGCATCATTCAGATCTACAGACACCAAATAATCCCCTGGTTGAGCCACCCTGATGATGGATCGCAACAACTCCATTTTGAACACTGTCTGGCAGATAAACTTATTCAAATGCTTCTTGTCCAGGATCAGTCAAAAACTCCCAGACTACTTGGGGACTACAAAATAAATCCACTAGAATCCCAGCCCTTCATTGTTCAAGGAACTGGAACAATTGCCTCAATCTGTTTCAAGTGATCTAAGGTCTAACTCACTACCTGCTTCTTCACTTAATTTAGTGGTACTGGAGGTTGTAGAAAACAACCTCCCATGGGTACCATGGAAAAAGAACAGTTACATACTTACTGTAACAGTAAATCTTAAGAGAATCTCTTCCATTAGGCCACACCTTTGGAACTATACCCATGTCAGCGCTGGAACCACACAGAAATATTTGCTAGCTGGGGGCTGCCCATGACATCATGCATTAGCCTCTATATAAACATGGGTGGCCCCATGACTCCTCTGTTCCCCACTAGAGATTCGATTCAGACGACTGCAAATGGTGGGGAACCAGAAGATCAGACCAGCACCAAGCATACAAGGCAGGATATGGTGCTGGGTGTAACAGCCATGGATTAGGAGCAGGCACAATATCTAATGCAACCCTCACTGAATCAGAAGGGAGGGACAGCACGACCTAATGGAAGAGATTCCCTAGAAGATCTACTGTTATAGTAACTGTTCTATCTTTTTCGAGGATATCTCTTCCATTAGGCCACATTTTTGAAACAAACCCCAAAGGCCACTGGGAGGCTAGTACAATCTGGCGCATACATTCAAGTCAGTAGGCCTTGCAGTATAGCAAGCACAAAGCAAGCCAGAACGTAAGGAAATGAGCCAGCCATTTGTAGAAGCACGGTTTAGATACAGGAGCGCCCTCTTTTCCCAAGGCAAATGAAACAAAAGGCTGAGAGGACATTCTGCAGTCCTTGGTACGATTCACATATCATCTCAGTATTCTATTTACATTGAAAGTATGAAGCAGTGCTTCACCCTGAAGGTGTTTTGTTTGAGTCAGTGTACCATATATACTCGCAAACAAGTCATTCCGCTCATAAGTTGGGGGGTACGATTCAGCTAAGTGCAGTAAAGTACAGTTACATAAGAACTTACCGTAACAGTAGATCTTTGAGAGAGGCTCTTGCAGTAGGTAATTACATATAGGACTGACGCCGGCAGGCGGCAGGACCCAACGGATAAAACTTCTAGCTAGCAGTCCCTGGCGAGGGACTGCCCCCACGTCAGGTAACCGGCGTCAGAAGACGTCGGTATAAAGGGGCGGTCCCTCACGCCCACCTTCCAGTTCTTTCCCGCCACAGGCCAAAAGAGGCTAGATGAGAGAGAAGCGGATATTTCCCTCAATGGAAAAGGATCTGAAAAAGCTTAGGGGGATGGAGGGCGGGAAGGTATTATTTCATTGCAAGAGCCTCTCTCTCAAGATCTACTGTTACGGTAAGTTCTTATGAAGCTGTACTATCTTACTGAGAGGGCTCTTGCATTAGGTTAATTACATATAGGACTGAGTCCCAAGCAGTCTAGAACAAGGAGAAGCACACAGGGAGAAGGAAATCTACCCAAGAGAACCCCTAGCTGTGCAAGCCTTAAGAGAGGAGGCCTTGCAGAACAGCAAGCCCAAGCCTGTTTTACGGCGAGAGGCAATATCCAAACTGTAATGTTTTGTAAAGGTATGGACATGGTCCAAGTAGCAGCAGTAAACAGATGTCTGCCGCTGACACATTCTTGAAACAAGCAGCTGAGGCGGCGACTTCTGGTGGAGTGGCCTCTTACTTGACCCGGGAGGGTCTTGTTGTACTTGTCATAACAGAAAGTGATACAATGAGCCAACCAATTAGATAGACATTGCTTAGAAACAGCATTGCCTTCTCTTTTGGGTGCAAAAGAGACAAACAGTTGATCAGTCTTCCTGAGATCCTTTGTCCTGTTAGAGTAGTATCTCAGAATCCGGTGAACGTCCAGTGTGTAGTAAATACTCCCCTTGATTGGAGTACTTCGTAAAAAAGGTGGGTAACTCTATGGACTGGTTCAGAGTAGACTCCACTACCACCTTAGGAAGAAACTCAGGGTTAGTGCGCAGAGCCACACGTTCCTTGTGAAAAATTAAGAATGAAATTTTACACATCAGGGCCTGGAGCTCGGACATTCTCCGAGCAGAAGTAATGGCCACAAGGAAGAGAGTTTTCCATGAAAGGAACGTCAAGTCTGCAGAAGCTGCCGGTTCAAAAGGAGGCAGAGTAAGTTTCTCAAGAACAAAGTTCAAATCCCAAGGAGGGCAGGAAAACGGATTGGAGGTCTCAGATGGAGAACCCCTCTGAAGAAAGTCTTGGAGACCTCCAGCTGAGCGAATGTCCTGTCTGCAAAAGGAACATGATAGGCCGAGATGGCCACCATGTGAACTTTCAGAGAAGAGTGACTAAGACCCAGGTCAAAAAGATGGCATAGGTACTCCAGCAGTAGCCCAGCCGAGCAGGAAAAGGGTTCCACATCTTTCGAAGCAGCCCAGATTGTGAACCTTTTCCACTTCATGGCGTATGCAGATCTAGTGGAGGGTTTTCTAGCCTCCACCAAAATCTCTGTCACTTCCGGAGAAACCCCAAAGTGACTCTGAGCTATGTCTGCAGGAGACATGCATGAAGCTGAAGTGACTTGAGACCTGGATGGACCAGAGTCCCCTGATCCTGGGTCAGCAAACCTCATGATAGAGAAAGAGGACGAGGAGGATCCTGAGTATTGTTGAAGAGAGAGCCAAACTTGCCTGGGCCAGAAAGGAGCGATCAGAATCATTCATGCTCCTTCTGAACCTAGTTTCTGCAAGACTCGTGGGATCAGAGGAATTGGGGGAAGGCATAAACGAATCTGTCCTTCCAATCTAGAGACAGAGAGCCTCTCCAGAAAATGCCTCGCTCCTGAATGAGCGAGCAGAAGTCGGGAAGCTTTGCATTTAGAGGGGAAGACAACAGGTCGACCTCTGGTGTTCTCCAGTGTTGGAAGATACCGTCTAGAACCCCTTGGTCCAGTTCCCACTCATGAGACGGAGCAGACAAGCGACTTAGCTTGTCTGCCAAGATGTTGTCGACTCCCGGAACATGAATTGCCATGAGGTGAAGGTTGTGTTGTGCTGCCCAATCCCAAACCCTCATTGCTTCCCTGCAAAGAGAACAGGACCGAGTCTCCCCCCCCCCCCGTTTGTTGATGTACCAAACCACGCACATATTGTCCGTCTGGATGGCTAGGTGGCTGGGAAGAATGTACATGTGAAGGGCTTGGAGAGCATACAGAACTGCCCGAAGCTTGAGCACACGGATGTGGAGTGTCTGTTCGAGCTTGGACCAAGATGTGCTCCCCAACCTTCGCCAGAGGCATCTGTGGTTAGAGTCTGGGAGGGGGGAGGAAGGAAGAAAGGAACTCCACGAAGCAGGTTCTCTCAAACCATCCACCACTGCAAGTCTCGAAGCATCGGTGAGGAGACTAGAATCAAGTGATCCAAGTCATCCACCAATTGATCCCATTGGGAGTGGAGCGTCCACTGGGAAACCCTTATGTGGAGCCAAGCGCGAGGGACTGTCGGGATAGCAGCTGCCATGAGCCCAAGAAGGCGAAGGACCGATCTTGCACTGACCCGCCTGAGGCCGGACAACAAACTTACTTGAGTCTGGAGAGTGGACGCCCTGTCCGGTGGCAGGAAGGCCCTGCCAATGATCATGTCTAAAATCGCCCCTACAAACTGTAGTCTCCAAGATGGGATCAAGTGAGACTAGGAATGGTTGATGGTAACACCCAGGCAGGCAAAAACCTGCTGGGCAAGGACAAGGCAGTGCAGGAGTTCCTCCCTTGACGAGGCCACCAGGAGCCAATCGTCCAGGTACGGAAAAACTTGCACCCCCCCGGGTACGCAGGTAGGCCGCCACCATCACAAGGCATTTGGTAAATACTCAGGGAGCCGAGGATAGGCCAAAGGGAAGTGCTTTAACTGGTAGTGGTCCCCGGAACACAAAACGGAGATATCTGCGGTGAGACGGGCGAATAGAAATGTGCAGGCAAGCATCCTGCATATCCAGAGCGCACAGCCATTGACCCGAATGGAGGAGGGGCAGAAGGCTCTGCAATAAGAGCATTCTGAACCTTTTGTACTCCACAAAATGATTCAGGGAACTGAGATCTAGAAAGGGTCTTAGATCTCCTGTCTTCTTTGGGACCAGGAAGAAGTGGGAATAGTGACCTGTCCCCTGAAGATGAAGAGGGACGGGTTCTATCGCCTCTTTCAGCAACAGTGCTGAAATCTCTTCCTGGACCAAAAGAAGATGTTCCCGAGAAGACGACGACCTTTGGGGGCGTGGGGGTGGTGAGGTGGTTTCTGTAGAAACTCTATTGAGTGTCCTTCTGAGATCAGCTGGAGCACCCAAGAATCTGATGTTATCCTCTCCCAGCCCGGAATGTGGAGGGAAAACCTCCCTCCTACAGATTCCTCCAGGGAGTCCGGAGGCTGTGGGAGAGGAAAGGAGTCAGGTGGTGTGGGGCAGCACCACAGCTGAAGCACTCGCTGCTTTTTGGGGGGGGCGTAGCAGCTATGGGGACCCAGCGTTTAGTGGCCCGCTTTCCCGGAGGTTTTGCATTTGGCCGATTCCATCTGCAAAAGGGATGGCGCTGTGACTAATGCTGATGGTACATAGAGTCGATGGACTTTAGTGCCGTCCCCTTCTCCTGCAAATCGGTGATGATGTCCTTGACACTGCCACCGAAGAGCACCGACCCCTAGAAGGGCGCTTCCTGTACAGCGGACTGCACTTCCAGGACCAACCCTGACGCACAGAGCCAAGCATGATGACGTAAGCCTATGGCGAAAGCTGAGCTCTGTCCAGCAGTGTCCACTGCATCGTAGGTCACACGAAGCATGTGTCGACTGGCCGAACGTGCAGAGCGGACAAGGTCAGCCAACTCCTGCTTGACCTGAGAGTCCGGCAGGGAGTCCAATTTGACTTCCACCCGAGTAAGAATTGCCTACTGGTAATCCCCCATATGACCGACATAGTTCCGGGCCCTGATCCCCAGCGTGGAAGAAGCAAAAATCTTCTTACTATACTGGTCCAGTAGGCGGGATTCTTTATCAGGTGGCGACGAGCTAAGGTGTTTTGGGTTAGCCGACCGGCCGTGAGTGGCACTAATCACTACTGAGTCAGCACGAGGGTGAGAATCTAAAAAGTCAACACCCTAGGGAGCTTGGTATAGCCTGTTCGACTTCCGAGGAAGTGGGGCTAGAGCCAACGGCTGTTTCCAAATGGTAGTAACAAGGTCAGCGTAAGGCTCGATCCAGGGTGGCACCAAGGTAGGAGCTGTCACGGGCAGATCCAGATGCTTGGCGAGTTTCATCCGCTGAGGGTCTGGTTCCAAAGATTGCCACCTATGTACCTCCTGGATTTTGCGTAGCAGCTCCATAAAGGAAGGATCTTCCGGAGGCGACTTCGGAGGAGTCCTTGGCCTGGGTTTTGACGGAGAACATGGCTCGTCGGTCCTTTCGGAGCAGCCGTCGGTAGAGTCCGAGGAGGAAGAAGAAGAAAACGACTCCCTTTCTCATCCAGGGGGAGGAATGGACCCCTTGGGAAGCCCTCGGGGAAGCATGTCCTGCCCCTCTCTGGATCCAGAAGGATTAGCCCTGGTGTCCGGAGGTGGTGAGGGAGTGTGTCATCATGGACGATGGGAACCGGAACCGCAACGCTGCCGGTAGATGACTTCCACCTCTCTGGTGTGCTGAGCTCTGGCTCAGCCCACCAGGAGGCCAGAGTTTCGTAACCACCGACGGGCGTGGAGGAGGAGGAGGATGGGGATATGGGTATGGACTATATCCATAAGAGGTATCGAAACCGCGGTGGAAAACCAGGCGTCAGGTATGTGGCGCCAGGTACTGCTGTTGTCGGGTAGACCCGGCATTGGGTACTGTGACGCTGGATACTGTGGTTCCGGCATGACTGCATCGTATACATACAGGGGGGAAAAGGAAAACTAGAGGAGCTGCTGAGCAGACGGCTCCAGCCAGGCCCCATGGGCGGGTCAGTGTTGGAAGGCCCGGAGGGCCCAGCGCCGGGGTGACATTCGGGAGTGGGATGTCAGATGGAATTGGTAAAACTGGTGTCTGAGGTACCGGTGTCGAAGCCAGCATCTGGGGAACCAACATCAGATCCGGTGGACCCGCAGGTGGGCAGTCTAACAGAGGCGGAACCCCAGCGTCGCCCAGTGATTGGGGGGGGGATCTCCGGGTCGGCTGGAGACTCAGGGCCCTGGAGGACAGCGAAGGCTGCAGGGAGCCAGGGACAATGGACATGGGAGGGTCCGGTGTCTGCTCTTCCGCTGTATGGACGTCAAGCGAACCGACGTGCGGTTTATCAGTGGGATCCGGGAGGGCACCAGAGGAGCCAGCGTCTGACTTACTGGACCCATTGCCGGAGGCGGACTGCAATGGAGGAGCAGCCTGGTCCGACGGAAGAGGGGTCGCGCACCGCCCGAAGGGACACGCGACTTACCCGCCTTCTCTGTGTGGGCATCGGAGGAGCTGACCGTGCCAGTAGGCAGTGAAGCTACGGCCATACTGGGGGTGGAGGCCTCCAATAGCCCGGAGGCGCCCGAAGGGCCAGAGTGCGAGCCAGATGGGTGGGCCGCCACTGCCTCAGAAGCCTCTAAGGCGGCCTTCGAGAGCAGTCCCCAGAGGAACGCACTAACACGCGACTCCTAAGGAGCCGCGTGGAGGAGCCTTGTCCTGGTGCTCCTCTTTGTCTTTTTCTCTCCGATGGCCTTCGGGGGAAGTGGACGCCTGCTGCAGTTTTTTTGAGTTCCTTCTCCATGGAGCTCATCTTTTTCCTGAGAATGTGGGCTTCCAAGGACTGCTGCCACCTTCTCCGGGTGGCCGCATTAAAACTGAGGCAGTGCTGGCACTTCTCTACCAGATGATCAGGGCCTAGACAAAAAAGGCAAAGGGAATGGCCATCCTTGTGAGGGAGTTGGACACCGCATGAGTCGCACTTGCTTTTGTGCTCGGAGGGTGTAGGGGACGACATACACCGATGGATGACTGACGATTTATCAAGAAAAGTGAAAAATACTCGGCAAAACACCGATGAAGGGAGTCTGATGAGTGAAGAACTTTTCCGCGAGGCGCTGGCACGAGCTAATGGCGGGAAAGAACTGGAAGGCAGGTGTCAGGGACTGCCCCTTTATACCGATGTCTCCTGACGCCGGCCACCTGACGTTGGGGCGGTCCCCCGCCAAGGACTGCTAGCTAGACATTTTTTCCGTGGGGTCCTGCCGCCTGCCGGCATCAGTCCTTTATGTAGTTACCTACTGCAACAGCCCTCTCGAAGTAAGATCGCACTTTGCAATGACCCACTCATAAGTCGGAATGACTTTTTTGGAAGACTGGCTGAAACACTGACTGTGTGCAAGTGCACAGGGCCGAAAGCAGAACTGTATCAAATGATGGCAACAGATGGAAAATGGTAAAAAGACGAGGTATGTGAAGGTATTTATTAGCCATCTAATAGCTTAATATGTTGCCATTTAACACACCGTGGGAGAAACCGAGGCTTGCTTAGGTGTTATCTTCTAATCTGCTAATTGCTTAATATGCTACCAGTAGCACACCACAATGTAGCAGCAATGTAGCATTGCTGATGCCTTTGAAGCTACTTAGCACACCATGGCAGACAATAGAGGTGAACCCGCGGCTACCGAATTCTGTTGGTGCATTTAGCGTTTCGCGGTTTGCGACACAGGTTTTCTCTGTGAGCCTCAATTACTCGCACATAAGTCAGTACCCCTAATCAAGGACACAAAGCGTTCATAAAAAAACATTTTATGAGCGAGTATATACGGTAAATTTAGATACCACTTTTTGGTAAAAACTTAGGATTTATATGCAAAGAAACTATCTTTGTGAAAACTCAAATAAAGGAGGCTCACACGTTAAAGCCTGCAGCTCTGAAATTCTTTGAGAAGAAGTGATTACAACCAAAAAGTACAGTTACGCAAGACCTTACCATAACAACAGATCTTTGAGGAGTGTCTCCTGCAGCAGGTAACGCACTTGAGTCGTCGCCAGAAGTCGCTGTGGTGCACGGCAGCTCTTCTAGCAGTCTTTTCCAGGGGCTGCCCACACATGACATCAGCTTCCTGTTTCCTATATAAGTGTGGGCGGTCCCTGGTATCCTCAGCTCCCCCGTCGGATTCAGATCGCTAAGCGAGGACCTAGGGGAAGCCAAGGTACCATAGGTATCCCAACCCATAAGTCACTGAACCAAAATTTATTCTCCTACAAAAGGAGGGGGACGGAGGGTGTGATCATACCTGCTACAAGAGACACTCCTCAAAGATCTACTGTTACTGTAAGGTCTTACGTAACTGTACTATCTTCCACAGAGTGGTCGCTTGCAGCAGGTAATACACTTGGGATGAATCCCAAGCAGTAAACCCAAGAAGGGAGGTCATTATGACAGAAGGCCTTATATGACAGCTCGGTCAAAGGCCGTCCTACGGCATGAAGCAATGTCTAAGTTATAATGCTTCATGAAAGTATGAATCGTGGACCAGGTAGCTGCGTTGCAGATATCCGTGATAGAGGCCCGTTTAAAGCAAGCTGCAGTAGTGGCCATAGCTCTGGTAGAATGGGCTTGGACAGGTCCTGGTAATGGCTTGTTGTATTTTGAATAATAAAATGTTATACAGTGTGCTAGCCAATTGGAGAGGGACTGTTTAATGATCAGGAGACCTTCTCTGCTTGAGGCGAAGGTGACAAAAAGTTGAGAAGTCTTCCTAATCGATTTAGTTTGATTAGTATAGTATTGTAATATACGATGGACGTCTAGAGTATGTAAGAGGTACTCACCTCGATTGTAGTGTTCAGGATAATATACTCGTAACTCCAGGGACTGGTTATGGGTGTGTTCCGGCACTACCATAAGTAGGAAGGAAGGGCTGGTACGAAGTGCCACTCGGTCTTTGTGAAAAATCAAATCAGGTTCTCTACACATCAGGGCATGGAGCTCGGAAATGCGCCGAGCTGAAGTGACCGCCACTAGGAATAGTGTTTTCCAAGAACGAAAACTAAGGTCACAAGTGGCCACCGGTTCAAAGGGTTCAAGTGTTAATTTCTCTATTAGAAAATTGAGATCCCACAGAGGAGTGGGTCTTCTTGATACAGTAATCTGCCATCTAGAGGTTTATGGAAGACTGAAATAGAGGCCAAATGGACTTTGATGGAGGAGTAGCTTAATCCTGTTTTGGCAATCGAAGCCAGGTTATCCAAGACTTTCATCAATGGACAGGAATAGGGATCTAATGATCGGGAAGCAGCCCAGATGAAAAGCGTTCCCGTTGGCATTATACGTTTCCCTGGTCGCTGGTTTACATGAGGCCAGTAATATGCTGGCAACAGGAGAGGACACTTTTAAACATGCTATGAAAGCATCCTCAGGAGCCAAGCATGAAGGTGTAGTGCCTTCAGGTTGGGATGTAGAAAGGTCCCTTGATTCTGAGTCAAGAAATCTGATCTGACTGGCAACAGAACGGGTTTCCCTACTGAGAACTGTTGAAGGAGTGGGAACCACACCTGCCGAGGCCACAGAGGGGCAATAAGAATCATGGTGGCAGGTTCAAATTGTAATTTCAACTGAGTCCATTGCAGGAGTGGGATGGGGAAAGCATATAAGAAGAGTCCTGTCCATGCTTGGGACAGGGCATCTACAGACTATCCCTTTTTGCTTGGGATAACAGAACAGTATCTGGGGAGACAGTGGTTGACTGGGGAGGCAAATGGATCCAGTTGCAGGGGCCCCCACAGATGACAGATTTTCTGAAGCACTTCATAATGAAGTGTCCATTCGTGTGTAGACGAATGGCAACCGAGAAGGTTGGCCAGGATGTTGTAATGTCCTGCTAGATGGACGGTTGTCAGTACGAGGTGTTGCCGAATGGCCTCCTGTCAGACTGCAAGCATCTCTTTGCATAGAGTATGGGACTTTGTACCTCCTTGTTTGTTGAGGTTGAATACTACTACGGTGTTGTCTGACTGAGTCAGCAATGGTCCTGGAGACGGATGAGGTTGAAAAGCCTGGAGGGATAGGCAAACCGCCCTCATTTCCAGGAGATTGATGTGGGGATGAGGGATAGAAATGTTTCACTTGCCTTGTGTCCTGTAAGGACCCAGGTACACACCCCACCCTTCCAGGGAGGCATGTGGTGAACACTCTCGGGGCCAATGAAAGGCTGAACGGGAGTGCCCGAAACTGGTAGAGTTGACCCAACAGGTGAAAACGAAGGAACCTGTGGTGGGCAGGATGGATAGGGATATGTAAGTAGGCATCCTTCATATCTATGGCACATAGCCAATCCCCTTGTTTCAATATTGGCATGATAGAGTTTAGGGTGACCATGCGGAACCCTTTGTATTGGATGAATAGGTTCAATTGTCTGAGGTCCAGTATTGGTCAGAGATCTCCAGTTCGTTTGGGTACCAGGAAGAAGTGGGAGTAGAATCCCTTTTGGTGGTCTGTAGGGGTTACTGGGTAAATGGCCTTCTTGGTTAGAAAAGCCTGTAATTCCTCCTGGAGAATAAGAATATGGTTGGGTGGGCAATTGGCAGAGGGGCGGGGGATGAGGGAGGTCTGGAAATTAGTTCCAGAGTATGACCTCTCTGAATTACCTCGAGTACTCATTCGTCCGATGTGATCATTTTCCAGGCCTCCAAATGGAAGGCAAAATGACCGCCCATGGCTTCCGAGGCCTCGTCCAGGAAGCATGGACACAGCCCCAGTAGGTCACTGGGAGGTGGGCTGACCAGCCCCACCAGGTGGGTGGGAGTGGGGGCCCTCAGCAGCAGAGATGTTGGTTTTGGTAGACTGGGAATTACCTCAGAATCTGCCCCTATTTGAGCCTCTGTATTTTCCACCTCTTTTAAAATAAAAAGAGGATTGAGGATGGTAGGATGGCTGAGAAGTATGGTACATGCCATGTACCATACGCAGGGTTCTTCCTGAAGCCTGGAGACCATCTATCAATGTTTGAGTACCTGGCCTGAATAGTTTGGACCCATTAAAGGGGGCACTGACCACTATATGCTGTACGTCTGGTGTGAAGCCTGAGATTCAAAGCCAAGCATGGCGACTCAGGGTAATGCCGGTTGCTGACATGCGGGCCGAAGTATCGACCGCATCATATCCCGAATGATGTACAGTAGCAGCCACAGACACTGCCAGCTATTTTTCCCAAAAACTTCTGCGACATTTCCAGAAATATCTCCTGCTTTCTGCATTTCCACAGTAGGGGCAGCAGAGAGAAACTCTTCAGAAATTTCACTAAATATCTGGAAATAGATGGCAATGTTTGTGACTACTACTGTAGGTGTCGGGAAATGGAGTTGCCTGTAGATATTGTAGCCAGTAATTATTCCCTTTCCTGTGAAGGAGGGAGTTTACTGACTAATTCAATAGCAGAGGACCAGAGTGTATGCTGGTATTTGACCATATGTCCCATATAATTTAGGATTCTGAGATTCATGGTGCTTGCTTGGAAGATCTTTTGTCCCCCCAGATAGTCTATCCTGCGGGAATCTTTATCCGGAGGAAAGGAGCTCATGTGCTTTGGTCGTTTAGTATGATCATGACATTAGCAACAGCAATTACCACTGAATCCGCTTCCAGAGTGGTAGATAAGAAAGGATAATCCAGATGAGCCTGGTATAGGCGATCTGCCTTGCGAGGGACAGCAGTAACAGAAGGCGGCTAATTCTAGGCTACAAGCATAGCATTTTTGGTATGTTTGGATTAGTGGGGGTACCACTAAGACTGGATCCTCTGGTAACTCCAAATAGTCTGCCATATTCTTACATTGTTTGCCAAGTTCGGTAGTAGAGAATCCCATGACTTTCTGAATTTGGACGCTCATCTCATGGAAAGATGGGTCATATGGAGGAGTGGCAGCCATGTGCCTGGATAAGTCCTCATGCAATGAGGAGCTATCCGAGATGGGAAACTGTGGCTGGAAATCCATATCCTAGAATTCTTTGTCCTCCAGATTTCTGGAAAAGTTTACCAGAAATTCAGGCTCGTCTGATAGGTGCTCATCTACATATGAGGGAGGTGACCAGGGTGGTAAAGGGTCCCTGTCACCCTAAAATCTTTTTGGAGGAGGTATAGGGGAACGGGATGGATGGCTTGGTTCACCTGGATCGGAGCACTGAGCATGCCACATGGCATGCAAGACGTGCTGTGCTACTGTAGTAATGTCCAGTTGAGTATAAGGGGAGGTGGGGGGATTCTAGGAAACCAAGGGGATGGTGGAGGGAACTGGATGCATAACCTGAGCAGGTCTTGCCTCTGGGTGATAAAGTCCAGGGTCCCGATCCTTGTCCGCCTGGCCTCTATGGGTACCCACCTGTGAGGGTGGAGGGGCAGTAAGCATAGTAAATGCAGTAGGCTTCCCCAGTGGGACGCGGTTCCTCATCGATGGAATCGCTGGGAAAACAGCATTATGCAATGTAAATGATGGCCCCGTCGACAGAAGAGGAGCTCCCACCAACAGAGCGTTGATGGAACACATGCAGGGTTCATCACAGACTGCAGTCAACGCGCTGGAAAGCGCCATCAATGAGAGGATATAACCCGCCGTCGATGAAGAGGCAGTCTAAGATCATACTGTCGATGGTGGGGCACCTGTAGTGGTGGCCATCGATGAGCGCTTAGGCACAGAGTGTGAGGAGGGCTTTTTCTCCTTTTTGTGCTATCGATGACAATCAGTGGAGGGGGAGCTCTTGGGATGGGCCCCCGATTCTCCATGAGAGACAATTTCTGCTCCATTAAATGGTTTCTGAGTTCCAGCAACCATCGTTGACGGGTTGCCTTGTTGAAATCCTGACAATGTATGCAGGAATTGGTGTCAAGTGTGGCTCCCAGACACCTTTCACAAGTAGTACAGTTGTCGAAGTTGTAGATTCTCCTACCATAATGGCAGGAATGAAACAGCACTTTCTTGCGGCCGATGACTGCTGTCTGAAGTTGCTCTAGCTGCTGCTTGCGAGCTGAAGATGGCAGGAAAATGAATTGAGGATACCAAGGACCACCCACACACACAGGAAACAGGAAGTTGATGTCATGTGTGGGTGGTGCCTGGAAAAGACTGCTAGAAGAGCTGCCGTGCGCCACAGCGACCTTTGGCAATGACCCAAGTGTATTACCTACAGCAAGAGACTACTCCATGGAAGATCTAGCATTTTCCATGACAGGAAATGTAAGCCACAACTCACTTCCAGCTCAAAAGAAGCCAACGTCAGCTTCTGAAGTACAAAATTAAAGTCCCATGGTGGGACTGGATTGCGAATAGGAGGTTTCACATGCAAAATGCCTCACAGAAAAATATGGGACACCTTTAACTGGGTGACTGTATGGCCCTCAACAGAGGGATGGAAAGCTGTTGTAGTGGCCAAACGTACTTTAAGTGAGAAATACTGCAGACCACTGACGGCAAGTATTCTACCGTTGCGTTTACAGGACATGTAAATGTGTTCAAATTCCTGGAAGCGGCCCACAAAATGAACCAGTTCCATTTCAAAGACTAGATATGTCTGGTAAAAGGCTTTCCAGCTACAACCAGCGCATCAGCAACCTTAGGAGATACCCCAAAACATGCAATGGCTATGCCTCTTTGCAGATGTGGGGACTTCCAAGTCTAGATGGATCAGGGACCGCTTTGTACTCTGACAAGAATTACTGACACAGAGGTACCAGTAGTGGTACTGGAGGCTCCAGTGCCAGTTGTTGCAGAATCGGAACCCATATCTGGCGAGGCCATAAGGGAACAATGAGGATGAGGATGAGGATGGCACCTTCCATCCTTAGCTTGAGTAGTACCCTCAGCACTTGGGGGAAAATGCATACAAGAATTTCCCTTTCCAAGAGAGGGACCATGCATCTCGCCAAAAAACTCCAGGCCCCAGAAAGAGTGAGCAGAAATGTGTCAGGTTTGCGCTATATGGGGATACAAAAAGGCCCAACTCTGGATGACCCCATCTTGCGAAGACTTCATCTACCATGGAGGTCAACAGTTCCCATTTGTGCACCTTACACTGTGACCTGCTTAGCCCATCTGCCAAGATGTTCTGAAGACCTGGAAGATGCACGGCTGATAGTTGTAGGCCGTGTGACAGTTCCAGTTCTCACACTCTCATTGCTTCCTAGCGCAGGGGATAGGAATGAGTGACCCCTTGTTTGGTGATGTAATGCATCACACTGGCATTGTTCGTCTGGATTAACAGACGACCTGGACTTTGATGCTCCCAAAGGACTTTTTTTGTTTGTCTTTTTATCCCCTCCACACCAGACCCCCCCAGCCCCATCACCCTGACATCCACTGGGACTTACATACCTGCCAATACCCCAGGGCTTGCCCGCCCCCAGCGGGGCTGAGAGGGTCCCTCTAACCTCCATCAGGGACAGGATTCAGTAAGTGGAATGGAGAGCCCAGCTAGTCAGGTGCTGGGCCTGCAAATATGAGTGCCATTCTACCACTGATGGGTGTTTTTCCCCATTTTCTTCCCCTGGCACAGAGGAAGTTGTGTGCAATGATGTAAGTGTCTGAGCTGTGCACGCTCCTGTATGCAAAACACCAGACGTCTGCCCCGCCTCCCCACCCCCCACCCCTGAGCATTCCAAGTGTTCTGAACCTCACCAACCGCTAGGGGCCAGGCTAATACTGGGCACTAGTCCCACCCCTCCCAGGAGGAGGAGAGCAGTCCACTGGATGCACAATCCCCAACCAGCTCTCGAATGCCCAAGCTTCGCTACCGAACTCAGGTCGCCAGCATCGCAAGCAGTAGCACTACCATTGTGTCGGCTGGCTTATCTCCAGGACATTGATGTGTAACCTGGCCCCCACCTGGAACCATGAACCCTGCATCTGGTAAGAGCCTAGATGAGCATCCCAGCGGGAGCCCAAGGCATCCATGGTGAGGATCTGTACAGGAGCTAGTACAAGGAATGAAATGCTCTGTGAAAGAGTGTCATAATCCATCAACCACAGCAATGCTCTGCACAGTGGGGACATGACGAGAACCATTCAATCTAGCTCATCTGTCAGCTGATCCCACTGGACCAGAGTATTCATTGTGGGTAGCCTTATGTGTAAATGGGCGAGTGATACTGCCACAATGGCTGCAGCTATGAGATCCAGAAGACATAAAATTGCCCCTGCAGGGACACAGTGACTTCTGTATACCAGCTGTGCTTGAGCAATCAGGTTGTCTGCCTTGTCCTTTGACAGGAAAGCACATCCCTTCTCTATATCCAAGACTTCCCTTATGTATTGCAGTCTTTGGCAGGGAGTCATGACATACTAGGTCACATTCACTGTGACCCCAAGTCATTAAGTAATTTCCTTGTCCACAACAGGGTATATAGCAAAACTTCCCTGGTGATGGCCTTCAGCAGATAGTCGTCCACATAGGAGAACACATACAGGCCTTCCCCGCAAAGGGCCGCTGCCAATACTGCCAAGCATTTGGTAAAGTCCGGTGGCACAGAAGACAAGCCAAAATGCAATACTTTGAACTGTTCATGCTCCCTCTCCAGCATAAAGTGGAGATACTGTCTGTGGGCTTTTCTGATCTTGACATGAAGGCATGCAACCTTCATGTCTATGGAGCAGAGCCAGTCCCCTTTTTGCAGAAGGGAAATCAGAACTTGCACGGATACCATTTGAAACTTCTTGTATTCTATGTAGGTGTTGAGATCCCAGAGATCCAGTACAGGACATGGACCCCTGTCCATTCTGGGACCAGGAAGTATCTGGAATAGAATCCTTTGTTTTTCCATCTCAGAGGAACCAGTTCAGCAAGTTTTTCAAAGCGTGACTGCACTTTTTCCTTCAGAAGGGACAAATAGCCCTGAGGATAACAGGAAGGAGGCAGAGTATGATCTGGAGGGGTCTCCAGCAGCTCCAAAGCATACCCCGCTTGCAATTATCTCCAGGACCCACTCTCTTGCCATTAGTAGAGGTGCAAGTATATTCTAACCCCCCCCCCCCCAAAACTAACCCTGGAGGTAACAGTAGAGGTGGTTGTGTATCCAGAAGAGAGTCATGCGGAGCCAGTGGAACCAACTGTGTTGGGTGCTTCTGAATGGGCACCTGGGGGGCCTGACAAAGGGCCACTTCCCCTACCTTGGCCTTGTTGACAGTGGGCACAGCCACCCCTGGCAACAAGTTGATGAAAGGATTCCTGCCCACATCCCCTAGAAGGAGTGGGATACAGGGAGTTGACAGACCTTAGGGTCATTTTGGATGTCTGAAGGACCTTGAGAGCCTCTTCAACATCATAATCAGTTTTGTCCCTCCAAAGGAGGCATTTAAAACTGTTTGCTGTACATTATTAGCAAACCCAGCAACTCAGAGTTAAGAATAGCATCTATCACATATGTTGGAAGCAGCAGCTCTAGCAGAGGCCATCAGAGACATCACAGGCTGAACGTAGTAAATGTTTGCCAACCTCAGCCCCATAAGTTAAGTTTCAGTTAACTCATTCTTGGCAGTACCCTCAGGCAAAGCATGGGCTGCAGCCTTTGCAACTTTCCACATGTTCTTCTGGTATTTTACTGTATGAGCCTGATAATTTGCAGTTCTAAAGCCCAGAGTGAGAAAGAGGCACACATACGCTTGCCCATCACATCTAGCCTCCTAGATTCCTTGTCAGGAGGCAAAGTACTCAGGTGTTTAGGTGCCTCAGACATATCACAAGCAGACATAATGACTACAGAGTCAGTTTCTGACTGGCTGACATAATACGGCTTAGCAGACGAAGCAGGATACTGCTCATCAGCCTAAGAATTGCAGGTAGTGAGTTAGGTCTGTACCATACAGCAAAGGCAGCATCCTCTAATGCAGGATAAATCGTATAGATAAGGGTGTGCAGAGAATCTCCAAAACTTCCACTAGGTTGTTTTTAGTAGAATAATCTTCCACGGCAGCTTGCATATGCTGCACCATGGCTTGAAAAGCAGGATCCTCAAAAGGAGAACTCGGGATACAGACCACAGAGTCCTCACTGCAGGATGAAAGAGCAGAACTAGAACGAGGTGCGACATACTGTTCTCCCTCATAATCCTCCTCTAAACTCTCCTCCAATACCATGAGGTCAGAATTATATTCCACTTCAACACTGAGGTTTCGGTCAACACTGAGAGCCGCTGAAGGCGCCAGAGATAACGGCAACAGCTGAGAAGGAGGAATTTGTTGTGCAGTGGAAGAAGTCAATGATGGGTTAGGCATGCCTACTGGCCCTATCAACAGAATGCCTGCCTGTACAGGTAAGCCAGGCAGAATGCGTCGCATCATCTCTGAAAATGAGACTAGCACAGATTGAGAGTAAACGACACCCTGGCAAGGGGCAGTAACCACCTGAAATGATGACAGGTCTTGGCTTGACAACAATGGCGTTGTGCTGTCCACAGTAGGTATGGCATCGCCTAAGCCACATCCCGACCTTGGTGCCTCAGCAACAGCAGTGGGGGCTGTCTTCAACACAACTGGAGTGGCCAATGATACAGTAGGACTACTTTGCCTTAACAGTAACCGGGATCTCACCAGGAAAGCAGACTTCTCTGTCTCTGTGCATTATGCTTATGGCCCAATGATGATGACTGCCGTGAAGACGACCATTCCCTATCTCAGACCATCAGCACTAGATCAATATGCCGAAATCAACTACAGCACGATCAAAAGTCGTGCAGCAAAACACAGTGACAGCTAAGATAGCACTCGGTAAAAAACACCAACCGCTACCATAGTGCCACAGTACAGCAAACAGTTCCCTGTCTTTATGCAGGTGGCTATGCCCCCCACACCCCCTGTTATGGGGGGCTTCACCCTTGAACCCCCCCAATCTAAAATTAATCACCTCCGGAGGGGGGGGAGGCAAGGAGGAATTGTGGGGCAGGGGGAATCATTGAGGGGAGAGGAAGGAACCCAGCAGAACTTCCAGGGGTGTGGGGCAAAACATGCAGCATGGGGGTGGACACAGGCAGCATACCAGTCGGGTGAGGTGGAGGGTGGACACAGGCATCATACTGGTCATGGTGAGGTTCAGGTGGGGGGGGGGGTGCTAAAATAAGAAATTTCCCGTACAAAGAAAAACAAAACATAACAGAAATCTTATTCCCTGGACTGGGAGTTGAACCCAGGTCCACCGATGTTCCACCGATCTCAGCTGCCTGTGCCCTACCCTACAAGCCACAGGAGTTGCTTGGCAACACACCCCACAGCACACACTTTCTCCTGTTCCCACCTTCGCCCAACAGCAACAGGGGTAGCGTGGACGTTGCCAGCTATGCTATCCCTGTAGCTCTTTTACACTTCGCTCTTCTGACAGCACGGTTTTGACTGCGCTATTCTTAAATCTATATTTTCGCCTGGTATGCAGTCCATCAACTATGGCAGCCGTGTCTCAGCAGACGTGGAAGGTAACACCACTTTTGGGCCTTGCTCCTTCTCCATGGTTGCTAAGGCTTTTTGTGGAAGGACTTTTTCTAGAGCTTTTTTATGACATTGCCCTGTTTGGTTGAAGCCCTGGCAGACCTCATACGTCCTCAAATTGTGACACAGGCCCAAACAGCACACACAAACTGTATGTGTATTGTCTTTATAAATTTTATCTCCACACTTACAGTACTGAAATAAAGCCGCTTTCAATTTTGGCAGCGTACAGAAATGACGAAAAATACTTTGTTTAAACAAAAAAAGAATGAACAGCAATGGCCAGTTGACGATGTTTCCTTCAACAGGTCCAACGAGTATGACTGATGGCAGGAAAAGAACTAAGGTGTGATGGGGCTGCCCATGGGGCCGCCCATGTTACATAGAGGCTGACGCATGACATCATCATAGCCAGACCCTGGCTAGCAAAGGTTTCTGTGTGGTCCTAGCGCGGACGAAGACAGTTCCAATGGTGTGGCCTACCAGAAGAGATTATCCTCTAAGAAGATCTCTGTGGCATACCCTGTAGCCAGGATCTCCAACACCCACATGTCTGACGTTATCTGGGCCCACTGCAGATAAAAGTTCTGTAGTCTCCCACCAAGGGAAAGGGGGCAGAGGTGGGCCTATGTACCTTCATTGAGAGGCACCTCTTCTTCTTCCCACACCTCCATTATGTCTGCAGAAGAAGAACCCTCTGTTACTGTTACTCTTTAATCTGGAATAGGCTCACCTATTCCTCTGGTTTCCAAAATCCCAAAAGGGCCAAAAACTGCCTCTGGCTTGCCACTGCCAACCACGCCTTCTTGAGGCCAGGTTTGCCTTCTACTAATGTCTGGGCACTGGTAGCTGTCTCTTCTTGTCCTTGACATGTTTCAGAATGTTGACCAGCTCAGATCAGAATAACAATCCTCCAGCAAAGGACAGGTTAAACCATCTGGACTTGAGACGTCTGGTCCACGACCCAATGCCAAAGGCAGACACCCCATATAACTGCCACAATATGATAAATAAAGCAGGCTGACATCCGTAAACTGTCCACTGCTGCATCACCAAGGAAGGCCGAAGGCATGGACTCAAGCTTCAAAATGTTTGTCCCTTCTGACTTTGAAGGTGTAGCTGCCCATGGCAGTAACCCATGAGTTTAATACTCTGAAACAAAGGATGCATGTGTAGTTCAAATATTCACCCCACTGGAGCCAAATGCCTGTCTGCATGAAGCATATACTCTCATGTCGTTCATGTCAGATAAAGCTTCCAGGCTTTCTATGGGCAAGTTTGTGTGCCTGGCCATACTGCACACAGCCTTATCCGTTACTCGTGGGATCTCCCACTTCTTGGAACTCTCCTCCAGGAATGGGTAAAATCTTACCCCTCAGCCTAGGCAGCCTCTTCTGATTATCTGTCCTGGCCCATTCCTGCTTAACAATTTGGTTGCATGCTGGCCCAGTGGTGAAGAAGACTGAGGTGCTGGTGCCTTACCTCTTCCCACGCCGGCAACCCAAGCATTGGTTGTCAGGGCTCAGCTGGGGGGGGGGCGAGGAGCTGGACTCAGCTGCCATCTGGCAGCTCTCCTCTCCTGGGGAGGGACATGGGGTTTCCCTAGCTCTTGGCTGCCACCAGGTGGAGGCTTGATGGCAGTGCCAAGCCAAGAGGGGGACCTGGCGCTAGGCCAGGTGGGAGGAAGAGGCCATCACTGGAGCCAGCCTCTGAGTATATGCGCGGTCATGTACGGGGGCCTCGAGTTAACAGGGAGAAAAATGAAAAAAAAGGGAGCACTGGGCAGGGAGGATGATGCTCTGAGCTCAGGGACAGAATGAGTGTCCTCGAGGAGAGGACCGGAGCAGAACCTGCCCAGTGCACCCGACGGGAGGAAAAATCTGTATGGAAAAAATTATCTGGTTGCAGTGCAGAACATTTGGAAAACACTTTGGAGCAGAGGCTGAGGTGGACAGGATAGGGTTCACATCCAGTGTCTCCATGTCCTGAACCTCCTTCAGCTGTAATGTCCTACATGCTTCCGTTGTAAGATAAGACAACAGCTGTGCATCAAACAAAGGAGGTTACTGAAATCTTCTTGGATTCTGTCCACTCTTCCCTCCTCTTCCAAGGGGCATTCTGGTTCCATCGATCAGGATTTTCTCCATGGCTCCCTGCATCCTCATCTTGACCTTCCATGCTGTCAAGCTCGGGGGTTGCCTGTAAATCTGGGTGAGCAGGGTCACTCTGCTCTGGCACACCTGGATGTGCCTGTATGGGTCCCCCTTGACCTGGAGGGCCTGCTTTGCGTCCAGGTGCATTAGTGGCAATGTCCTGCAGAACATCAGAATTCAGCAACTCATTTACGAGAAGCAAAAAAGGATTTGTACAAGTCAGCCTTACCACTGCCGGTCGGTACCATAGGTGCATCCCCCCCACCAGCTCAGGACCTTAGCTGGAAGGGACCTACAGAGACATATCAGACTGCACCATGGGGACAGTATGAGACCATGAGTGAGGGTCTCATCATCCTCCTGCAGGTCTTGCAGGTTTTCAAATTTACTGGATTGTGATAAGCCATGGTACCACCAAACCAGAGAAGACTGGCCGGAAGAGAGATAAACTAGAGTTCGAGCTGTACAAAACCACGCCATCCCTGCTGGAATGAGTATTCACTGTAATCCCTAGGTAACCAGATGCTCATCACACAAGTCCTGCTAGGGAGACTATTCACACTAATCCTCAGCTAAGAAAATCTTTGCACTGGTTCCAATACTAGCTAAGGAAAACAGTAGCCCTGGAGGAGGCAGTATAGTGTAGTGATTAAGAGCACTGAGCTGCAAACCTGGAGAACTGGGTTTAAATCCCACAGCCACCATTTCCATAGTGTGTAACCATGAGCAAGTCACTTAACTTTCCTGTGCTCCCAGGCCACACCTGGAAACAACCATTGGCTTAGTGTAACTTTCCTGGCCAAAAAATCGTTTTAAAAAAATAAATAAATAAATCAGACCCACAATGATCATGCATAGACGCTGCCTGTCCCCAGTCAGAGAAAACAAGTACTGACCTGATTTAGTGCTGAAAAAAGGGCAGCACTGAAGGGGAGCTACATTCATAGCTCCCTTCTCCCTGAATTAGCCACAAGCTCACTGAAAATGTACTGCACTCTTCTTCCGTCTTCCACCCTAAGCTGGGAATAGTGTGTTGCCAACGTCCAGACATGTGTAATGACATCACATGGACATGCATGACGTGAGCACGTGCACACACAACACAGCTGCAAAAATGGAGCAGAATGGTGCTGGCAGCCAGCCAGGGTGTGTGGTGCTCAGAGAATGGCACTTTTGGCACCAAGGTGAAAATGAGCTGTTGAGCTGCAAGCAGTCCAGTTACAGAGGAAGCTGCCAGTAAGAAGGCGTTATGTCCACAATTCTGCACTTTAAATAAACAACACATCACTTTACTGTTAGGATAACACAGTAAGCTGCTCATTCGAGAGCAGTAGAGGCTCAGCAACAAGGGAGTCAAGTGGGGGCTTGGAAAAGGGAACTAAGGAGTCAACTAGCAAATAAAAACCCAACAAACCTGTTTGTATTCTAAAGGGATAAAAGGAGAACCTCACTAGAGAAACGCTAGGGAGAATACAAAAGGAGATGAACTAAAACTCCCTCCAACCTTACTAACTAACTGGGCTCTCCCCCTAAATAAAAAAAAAAAAAAAGAAATAGAAAATAATCTACCTGAGGCATTAGGTTAACAGATTTTCTGGCAGACACTCTGTAAACCACTTGTCCAAAAATGTAAGTGTCTCACCTTCAGGCACTGCAAGATTTTTCAGCTAGCAGGTTAGTCAATTTGAAAGTCGCAGCTTAATAGACATGATTTCTAAATTTGAGGGTGCTCCTTTATCACTAGGTAGCCCCATCCTGCCTCACAGTTGCACAATCCCACCGGGAAACAACAAATTAGTTGCAAAAACATACAGAATAGTATATGGTCTCCCATACACAACAAGGCAGTTCTTCACCCCATTGTTTTCGGTAACAGCTGATTACCTTGAGAGCGAAGCTCGAGAGATCCCTCTGCCATCATAGAAAACAAAAGTGGGAAGAGTTGGCAAGTTGTTTGGGAGATCATACACTGTTCTATATAGTGTATGGTGCCCCAAAATAGAATCACTGAAATTTTTTAGCCAGCGTCTACCACCGGAGACTCGCACTCCTGGTCTCTCCAGCCCGCCGGCCAACTCGCGCGTAGGAGTCACCAACCGCCCCCGTCCTATGAATGGTACTGGTGGGGGCGGTTGTATTGTAACATCCTCACTAACACAGAACGAAAAATCGGTCTGTGTTAGTAAGGACGTCACTACTGAAGCAGAATGACTTTTTGCAGGGTATGGATTTCCATACACAGCCGCATTCCACCATAACTATAGCTGTTTTTGTCAGAGAGATCTATGAGTGCGGCATACCCCTCAGTTATACAGCAAAGACTCAGAAACAGCTGATCTTAACTGGAGTTCTCATGTGCCCAGGGTTCTATGCTGATTAACCGCTTTGGGCTGTACCATTACCCCAGTGAAGATGCTTATTACCCACACAGTATGTATTTATTCCCAGCCAGCCCGGTGGTGCGGAAGGTTGAGGTGGATACCACACCAACAACCTGGGTTCAGTAGCCATGGGTCGGCAGGGGAGGGAGAGGATGGAGCATCCGGAGGACAGCTCTCCTCTCCTCTCCTCTCCCTGGGGAGGAATCCAGGGATGCTCGGTGTCCTAGCAGCCCCCAATGGAGATTGGAGACATTGCAGGTTCACCGTCCAACGCAATGGGTAGAGTGTGGCAGATGCCAGCAGGGCAGGCATCGCTGCATGCCGCACTCTCAGGGAAGGAACAACTAAGAAAATTCCCGTCCGTGGGGACAGGCGACGGCACCTCGCCCTGCCAAACCATACTCCAGCACCGGGCTTCTCTCCTCACTAGGCCGAACGCCCAGCTGGCACACTGGATTTCAGATAGAGTGCCCTGGGCGGACAGAGCGGCCCCACCTCGGGGGGTGCAGAGCCGGGGGATCTGCCGAGCTGGTGCGGGGTGAGGAAAAGGCTTCAGGTGGGAGGTAGAGCTTGCAGTGGTTGCCAAGAGTGTTCCCGCGTGGAACAGAGCAGAAAAAGAATGTACAAAAAGAAAAGTATGTTTTTATTCCCGATGACAACCTGGAGCAATACAGAAACTGACTTAGGGCCTCAACACATGGATGTCCTAATTTGTTTTTGGTGATATGATCGAGACCTTCAAATACCTTAAAGAGCAAGTGTTTACTTTTAATGAACAGACTATACTGTATTTTGACGTGCAAGTAATTATTTACTACTTTTATAATAAAATATTTTTTAGTACAGTGAACCGAGTAAGCCGACAACTATTTTATTTATTGTATTCTGATATTTTAATAATCATGGTTCTACTTTTGTAATAAACATATTTATTATTGCAGAGCGACAAGTGTGTTTTCACCATGGCGCTTCACACTGGCAGAAAAAAAAAAAAAAAAGAATAGAATTCTGGTATTGAGATGTCAGAAACTGCCAGCTTCTTAGAAGCCCAATATAATAAAAAAAACTATATAGTTCTATCTTTTTTGTATGATTTTACAATTTTTAAAACAATAACTGGCCTTTCTTTCCTTCTTCCCAAGTAAAATATGATTATGAAGAGAATATCGCCTGTTAAATTATAACAAAAGATCACAGGTGATGAAAAATCACATACTCGTAACAGATATATATAATATTTTGGTGGCAGAACGTATTACTTCTCCATGAAAATCTGAAAACAGATTAGCAGTTTCCCACTGAAATACACTGCCTGCCAGGGCTCCAGATAAGGTGAGATCACCAACCTATTTTATTCACTTCATTTTAAGAGATACTCTTCAAAAAAATGTATTTAACGAGTACCAGTACTCACCCAACATTTGTAAATGCTCCACACGCCACAGAATAGTACTTCATAGCATAACTGGTGAATAAAAAGGAGCAGTCTTTTACAGATTTACAGCACTGGTACGCATTCCAATTTTTATTTTAAAACTGGCGAGTTAATTACTTCTACCAACATGATCTGCAGCACTGCTGGCACCTGATCAATTCTTCTCTAGAAAAAAAAAAAACTATATTGTTTTTAAAAATGTACTCCTCACTCCATCCAGAAATTTGTATGCATCTGAATTTGGCTTTACTCTTCTCCCTTTCAAAATGAGTAGAGTACTTATCCTAAAAAATGTTATCTGGAGCCCTGCTGACAGCCTTACCAGTAAAGAAGTCTCTGGCCTCACAGTATAGTACAAAGATTACACCAGATTCTTTTTTTTTCTCCTCAGCAGTTGGCAAAATGCAAATAAAATTATGAAACGGTAAATAAAGAAACAAAAGCAAAATGAATGATTGCAGAGGCATCCGAAGGCTCCAAACCTTCATTTTTTTTAAGATATACTTCCTTACTACGCACTTGCTCTTTAAATTAACAAGATTGGCATAAGGGATCTTTTTTGCAGAAGTGGGAAAAGAAACACCTGTGGGCAGGACTATGAACTGGGAGGAGGGGTATGGGAAGGAGGCCAGAATGCACTTCTTCACAGAGGAAGTGGCGGCAGGATGGAAAGCACTGACAGAAGGAGTAGTAAATCACAGTTCAGTGGGGGATTTAAAAACAGGTTGGATAGATTCCAGGGTGAGATAAGGGTGATACGGGAGGGGCAGAGTAACATGTAATGAATGTGCATGAGCTCCGCAACAAGCAGACTCGACAGACCGTCTGGCATTTTGCACGTTCGTATATGTTCCTATGTTTCTCTGTATGGATGAGATATGCTTAACCAAAAGTTAGACAGCAACTTTAAGGCGCCCACCCCAAGAAGTCTAAAGAACCCTTACCTGCCTCCAATGTATATGTTACTAATAATTCCATTTGAAATTGTCCCTAATTTAGAAGGGAAGGTATCGTATTTTGGCTCCATGGAGCAGAGCTATGCCGATCCCTTTCATTTTCTGGTGTCTTATGCTACAGCAATTTCGCCCCTGCGCTAGCACATCTTGTTAAGTCACAGAGAGTGTAGGCGCACGCTCCACAGTCATGAAAGGGGCAGTTTTTAAAAGTTAATTTTTTGTAGTTTAGATGCCCATTCGGAGCAAATCATGGCCACCGCTTAACTAACAAGGACCCAGCATTTTTATTTTATTTATTGAAATGTTTCACCAGGAAGGCATGCTGAGCAACAAGTTGCTTGTCACCCGGTGCGACCTAGGGGGTAGGGAACAATGGGATAGAATACAGAGAAATGTTACAATATTGGAATACAATTTGCTTATTTGCATACTATGAGAGCAGGAGGGATTACAAGTGGATAACATTGGCTAACAATACAACAGTTAAGTATAGTAGATATGAAGACACATATAGCAACTAGGCAACAGTTGGTAACACTGGAACACATATAATAACCTGGCAACAGTATGCAGCACTAGATGGTATGGTGACTCAACAGTAATCGGTAGCCATTAGTGTAACATAGATATTCAAGATTTACAGTGATTGGAGTAAAGAGAGGAAGAATGGAAGGAGGGAATGAAAAATTGCAGAGGGTGGAATGGAAAAAGGAAATGTACAGAGAGACGCAGACAGAACATGATTTTCGAGGCAAACAGAGATGACAGGGTGGACTGAAGTGCATATAAGACGGTATAGGGGTAGGTTATAAGTGCTGTGGGAGTAGGCCAGTCTTAGGCTATGTTAACCGGAAGGGGGGTATGAGGAGACGAGAGGAGAGGTAGAGGTGGCACGGGGTGATATGAGAGAGGTACTGTAGGTGGGGGTATCGGGGAGATGAAATTCAACAGGGTCCTGTTATCCCTATCTGGGCAAGGCGGTGGATAGCCCTACTGGTAGGACACCGGTTATAGGCGATGAGAGTTATTTATACATAGTGATGCGAGAGAGGGGGGTGTTGGGGGAGGGATGTTGCCACTGATGAGAACTTTCCTGCGATATCCAAGTGTGCTGCATTTGGTTTTATATAAAGGACCCTAAAGACCAGGTTCCTACTTTGTTAGTTCACCCCCAAAAAAAAAAAAAAAACCATAGCAAACTTTACCTGGCCCCAAGCAGACTGGCGTCAAACTTTCAATTTATTTCCGTCAGGATTTTATAATAAAATACATTGTAGTTAGCTTTGTGGAGCTGAATAAGAAAACACTCCTACTTCCTGACTGGGAGACACGCCCCCACACTAGCACATTTTATGATGTCACTAAATGAAGAGCGCCAGGGCGCAATTCAGAGAGTACAATGGGGACATTTATCACCTGCTTTTTATTATACTTTAGAGTTGCAATTTTAACAAGTCAAGGCCACTCGCTCTACTAACAATTTTTTTTTTTAATGAGACAGTATGTAAACTAAAACAAAACTTATCGTGTAAGAACTGTAACAATGGTACCGGGTCAATATAGCACAACAATAATGGCACAGGAAGAACCGCACTGTGGAAAGCGTGAAAGGAATTAGAGTGAAAAGCGTTCAATAGCAGTAGGGAAGTAAAAATTACTCACCTTAGTAATGTTGTTTCTTCTAACGGAGTCTTGCTATATTATGACAATTGCAGTTTGTCCCACCATTAGAACTGCTCCGGAGGTGAAAGAGTTAACTTCCATGCCAGGCATGGAACTTAGAGCACGAGCTCGGTTAGAAAAGCTCTGTCTGGAATATTTCAAACAAACTGTCAGATCTTTACGAGCAAAACTCACTAAGGTTCTGTGTGGAAGCTGTAACCTACACTAGCCAGCTGGCTACTTAAATATTAACACATTTTCCTGGACCCAACACCAAGACTCAAGTCAGGGGACCAGAAAATAAGATAAAATAAAACACAACACCCAAACACCCCAAAAATGAAGGGGTGGAAAACATAAAATGGGTATCAACAAGTGCCAACACTGGACTGCCCACCCCATACCCAAAGTAGAAGTTCTGAGGGGGGCAGGCTGGGGGGGGGAGATCATAATATAGCAAGACTCCATTAAAAGAAACAACATTACTAAGGTGAGTAATTTTTTCTTCAAACAACATGAAGTCTTGCTATATTACGACAATTGCAGACTACACAGCAGTACCTCCATGGAGGAGGGACAGAACCTACTTAGGGAATAGGCTTTGAAGCACGGCTGTGCCAAACCGAACATCCCTCCTGGCCTGGATATCCAGGGAGTAATGCTTGGTGAAAGTGTGTACTGTTTTCCAAGTAGCTGCTTGACATATCTCTAAGATAGGGATGACTCTGGCAGCAGCTAGAGATGCAGCTGTACGTCTGGTAGAGTGAGCCCTCAGGCCTGAAGGGGGAACCTTACCCAGTTTTTGATAGCAAAATTGGATACAAGAGACAATCCACCTGGCAATGGATCTCTTAGTGGCAGGTTTCCCTTTCCCAACCTCACCAAAAGTGAGAAATAGTTGGAGGGAGTCAAACCTGTGACCCTCGGTACGCTCTATGTAGTTACTTAGGGCCCTCTTAACATCTAAACTGTGCAACCTCCTCTCACCAGAGGAGGAATGGTCAGTGACGAACACTGGAAGAGAAATAGATTGATTAAGGTGGAAATCTGAAACCACCTTAGGCAAAACTTCCTGTTAGTCCTGAGGACTACCTTATCCCTGTGAAGGAAATAAAGTCAGTCTCCACTGACAAAGCTTGTAACTCACTTATGCACCTGGCAGAAGTGATGGCTACTAGAAACACAGTTTTCCAAGTCAAGTACATAAGCTCTGCCGAAGACAGAGGTTCAAAGTGGGGTTGCATCAGCTGAGCAATGCAAACATTAAGATCCCAGGCAGGGGCAGGGTCCCTGAATGGTGGATTTGTATGAAGCAATATCTTGAAAAACTTGGAAAATACAGGGTGAGCAGAAAGAGAAGAGGGCTTCCCTGCTGAAATAAAAGCAGAGACAGCTGCCAAATGCACTTTCAGGGTAGCTGGTCTCAGTCCCAAAGAATTAAGATAGACCATATAGTCCAAAACAGTGGGCAAATCAGCAGATTCCAGGAAATATGCTTCCCAGAACACCAAATGGAAAACCTTTTCCATTTAGAGTTATAAGTAGCCCTAGTGGAAGGCTTCCTAGAAGCTTTCAAGATTTCGAGAACACCTTGAGAAAGGTGTAGGTCAGCAAACTTTTAACTCCTCAAGAGCCAGGCCTTGAGGTTGAGGGATTTGAGATTCGGATACCAAACTCTCCCCTGGGCACAGGTTAACAGATTGTGGTTCCTGGGGAGACACAGGGGGAGATGGACTGCTAAGGACAGAAGGAGTGGTACCAGGGCTGCCTGGCCCAGTCTGGAGCAATCAGAATCATCTTGTAGGGCTGAGATCTAATTTTGACTAGCACCTTGAACAAGAGAGGGAAGAGGGGAAGGCATAGAGAAACCTCCCAATCGAGGAGAAAAGCATCCAGGGGGACCAAGCCCAACACTGGGGGCCTGCAACAAAACAGTGGAAGTTGATGACTGTCTGGGGCTGCAAAAAGATCTATCTGAGGGGTGCCCCATCTGGCAAAAACTATCCCCAGTACTCGGGGATCCAGTGACCATTCGTGATGGCCCTGGGAAATCCTGCTGAGAGCATCTGTCAGGACATTGTCCTTGCCTGGGAGGTGAACTGCTATAAGGGAAGTGCTCAGGGAATAAGCCAGAGACCACAACTTCATTGCCTCGGTGCACAAGCCGAAGACCGAGTGCCCCCTTGTTTGTTGATGTACCACATTGTAGTGGTGTTGTCTGTTCTGACCTGTACCACTTTGTTCTGAACAGATGCTGAAAAAACCTGAAGTGCTAGAAAAATAGCTCTGAGTTCCAACAGACTGATGTGGAGCAGAGATTCCTGAGGGGACCACAATCCCTGGGTGGAGAGGTCGCCATGTGAGCTCCCATCCCAAAGGGGCATCTGTAGTAAGGGTCAAGGAGTGAGACAGAGGATGAAGGGAACCCCTTGTCTCAGATTGCTCTGATCCTGCCACCACTGAAGGGCCTGGATCAGGGTTCGAGTCACTGGGATCAACTTGGAAAGGGGATCTCTTCTTTGAGACCAAAAGGCTGTCAAATGGAACTGAATGTCCCTCATCTGAAATCTTGCTCCTTGCACTACAGCTGTGGAAGCAGCCATGTGCCCTAGGAGCTGTAGGAAATGCCTTGCTGGTCGAGAGACCTGCAGAGTGAAGGAGGAGGCCAGAGCCACCAGGGTCCTTATCCTTTCTAGGGGAAGGAAGGCTCTGGCCTGCTTTGTGTCCAATTCTGCACCTATAAAGGTGAGTACCGGGACAGGTTCCAGAACTGACTTTGGAAGACTAAGAAGAAAGCCCAGAGAGGTAAGCAGCTGCTGGGTAACTTGCAGGTGTGATTTGACCTGGTCTGGAGACTGACCCACAATAAGCCAGTCGTCTAGGTAGGGAAAGATGGCAATGCCTTCTTAAATGAGCAACTGCTACTGCCAGGCATTTTGTGAATACCCTTGGGCAGAGTAAGGCCAAGGGCATTGCTCTGAACTGGTAATGGCCTGAGGGCAGTTCGAATCTGAGGTACTTTCGGTGGGAGCTTCTGATAAGAACATGGAAGTAGGCATCCTTGAGGTCCAGGGAAGCTAGCCAGTCCCCTGGCCTTAGGGGAGGGTAAAATCATTCCCAGAGTCACCATTTTGAATTTTGGTTTTAAATGGTGCTTGTTCAGATATCTTCTGTCCAGGATGGGCCGCCATTTTCCTGTCTTTTTTGGGGTAAGGAAGTACCTGGAGTACAGACCCTTGCCCTGATGTAGGGGAGAAACCCTTTCTACAGCTCTGAGAGCCAGGAGGGTGGAGACTTCTGTTTCCAAAGCAAAAGTCTCTAAAGGATTTGCAGGTGGAAAAGATCTGATTCTCATCTTTGGAAATTTTTTGAAGCTGAGAACCAGACCCTGGCTTACTACTTCCGGGACCCACTTGTCTGATGTTAAAGACTCCCAGTCCTGGACGAAGTAAGCCAGCCTGCCCCCTACAGGTAATGGAGAACCCGCCCTGGGCATCCCATCAGGGTGCCTGTTTGGCAGGGGCTTTAGGCTAAGGGGTGGGAGCAGGCCTGCTTGCACCCAGTCTGCCTCTCCCTCTGAAGAACCCTCTCTGAGCATAAGCCGAAGAGGAAGCCTGGGTTTGGTAAAAAGGCCTGTGAAAAGGCCTGCCTCTACCCCTGGGGGGCTGTCTCTGAGGAGTGGCTTGCCGTTCCTTGGCATGTGCACTCCTATAAGTGGTTCTATATTCATCCATTTTCTTCATATAATTCTCTGTCTGCTCCCCAAACAGAGAATTTCCCACCACAGGAAAATCCACAGCCTTAGCCTGGGTATCTTGTGACAAACTAGTACACCTGAGCCAAGCCAATCTACGAAAAGCCACAGATGTAGCCATGACTCTAGAGGATACATCATTAGAATCCACTGCAGCATGGAATTGCACCTTAGATGCCTCAATACCATCAGCAGCCACCTGCTCCAGCTCCTTGGCAAGCTGGCCAGGGGCCTGTTTACTAAAGCCATGACAGTATCCCATCTAGATTTCTGGTATCTTGCCATAAGCCATATAATTTTGCTTGTCTGAGTCCCAAGGATGCTGCCATGTATTGTTTTAGCCATGGCATCAATCTTCCTGGAGTCCTTGTCAGGAGGATGTGGCTAAGGGGAATATTAGCTTTATCACAGGCTGCAGCCTGAACTACCCCAACATGGCTGCACTGCTGTGAAAGAAATTCTGTATCAGGACCTGATAAAGTGTACCTCCTGTCCATCTTTTGTCCACAGGAGGCACAGAATTAGAGCTTTTAAAATTTTTATTGTTTGTTTCTAAATGATTTACGTAAGGAATAGACAATCTCCTGGACTCTGGGATATCCATCATCTCTACAAAGTCAGACTCCTCTTGCTCATCCACAGCTTCCTCCAATGGAAGCTGGAGGGTTTCAGCAACTTTTTTATAAAACAGAAAATGAGAAGGGGACTCAGAAAGCCTAGGGGGAGATTCTCTTAAAGGTCTGTCTGGGGAGATGTCCGGTTCAATGGGCACATCCAGACTTTCAAAGTCACATTCACACTGTTCATAATCATCCTCCCCCTCCTCTGGCTCATAAAACTCCTCTATATCATATTCTTGAACCGGTGGAACCGGCCGAACCGACCTTTTGCCAAATAGTGGCGGTTCGGACAGAACCGGAGAAAGTGACTGGACAATTTGGATTGCTTTGGCTATCTCTGCAGCAGTTGGAGAAGGAATTTTTGACTCCACACCTGCTGATTTTCTAGTTCTCTTTGCTGGAACTGGCTCCTCTGAGTCAGCTTTACGTTTGCCCGAGGAAGTCTCGCCCTGGTCAGAGGGCACTCCCTCTGGTTCGGATGGCACCGAACCGGGCTGGCCATCTGGGTCAGCGGACTTTTTGGGCCTCTCATTCCTGAGCCTACCAACTCTTATCTAGGGTAGCTGCAGGGAAATTCTTGCAAATCTGGCAGTCTGCGTTGAGGTGGTCAAACCCAGACAGTAAACACATGGTGTGTGGGTCAGCCTTGGCAAGGCTTCCCCAGAACACTACAGTGCTGAAACCCAGTGGGCCCGGTTTTCTTTTGGGTTTCTCAGACATAATGCCAGCCTAACCAAAAACTTGCCCTTTTCCCGGCAGTGCCAGGCAAGACACCCTTATCGGTTCCCAACCGTGTCACGGGTCGTGGAAAAACGTAATGAAATCCGGTTTTTTAGAACCGATAAGAACTGGGAACCGCACTCTAAAAAGCTTTTAAATGCTTCAGAATAAAGTTTTAAGACAACCTGATCAGTTCAAACCGAACCGATAAACATTTACAAGTTCCACACAAAAATAAACCTGTCTATTACTTACAATACCACAGACAGAGCTTGAACCGATCGGTTTATGTTAAAATAATAATAATCTAGTTGAATTTAACCGAGAAAACTCCTTAAACCGAGAAATGAACCGAGCAGTAGGAGGAATCTCCGGAGCGACTGTTCAGTGAGGCGGAGTAAAGAATCTGACAGTTTCAGTTTGAAATATTCCTGACAGAGCTTTTCTAACCGAGCTCGTGCTCTAAGTTCCATGCCTGGCATGGAAGTTAATTCTTTCACCTCCGGAGCAGTTCTAATGGTGGGACAAACTGCAATTGTCATAATACAGCAAGACTTCATGTTGTTTGAATTACCACTACCCCTGTTGCTCTGTGCTGTAAGAAGAAACGAATCAAGTAGCCACGTGGTCTGGTGCCTGGCTAAGCTGCTCCCATGATGGAGTAGCTAAGGCACCAGCACGTGGCATGGATGGAGACCTGGGGCCATGGTTTGGTTCCCCCCAGGTCTCGAGGTATTGTGACTCTGTGTGCATTTTATTTATTTTATTTTATTTTTTTTTTTTTAAAGAATTTTACTCCCTCCGGAGTTTTTCCCTTTCCTCGAAGTCCACAACCCCTCAGAATACGTTATTTTTAGTCTGGGGGTGTGGGGGCAGCCCCCTAACATAGGGGGTGCAGGGGCACAGCCCCCCGCAAAAAACAAGAAATTCCAACAGTTTAAGTGCTGTGTGCTGTTTTTGGTGGGTTCAGTCTTTTTTACCCATGTTGTTTCTGCGGACAGTGTTCTCCTTGCAGCATCTGAGTGCCGCGATGTTATCACCATCAACATTATGACTCTGTGCCATAACAATTAATAATACTCAAGCCTTATTAAGACAACCGATACTTGTGAGAGCCTTTTTATCAGGTTCTGGAAGGGGAGGCAAGGATTACAGACTGTGATACTTAGCAAGGAATCCTTAGAAGAAATAATATTACTACTGTAAGTAATTTCTTCTAACCTTAGGAATCCCTCCCTAATGTACCACAATCAGCAGACTCCACTGTAGTACCTTGGGAGACTAGGTACAGAACCTATCCATGAAAAAAGGTTTGGCAAGATGGCAGTACCAAACCTGACATCCATTATAGATTTTATGTCTAGACAATAAATACAGGTTACTCACCTGTAACAGGAGTTCTAGGAATGGTATATGTTGTTCATCCACACTGTCTGGCAGGTTCCTTGCTGCTTTAAATCTTGCCAGAAGGTCTTCAAGCTGGCTTCTCCCACCCACCCGGGTGGTAAAACTCTCGGCTCCATCCCATGACGCCTGATCTAGCCCGCTGGAAGCCAGGCTGAGCGTCGAAGCCGGGGAGGTCAGGTGGGTCATGTGGATGAACAACATATACCATTCCTAGAACTCCTGTTACAGGTGAGTAACCTGAATTTCTAGGCACATGGATACGTTGTTCATCCACACTGTCTGGCAGACTCCTAGCAGTTCTCCGGGAGGAGGGAGGCAAGGCGCACACCTCTGATACTTACTTGGGGAAAAAGAGACTGGAGAACCGAGGCCCCAAAACCAGCATCCCGGCATGACTCAAGGTTGATGTGGTAATGGGTGATGAAGGTGTGTGCTGACTTCCAGGTAGCAGCCCTGCAGATTTCCTGGATAGGGCGTCCCTGGAAGCAGCTACTGATGCAGCGGTATGGCGGGTAGAATGAGCTCTTATCCCTCTGGGAGGCTCCATGCCCTCAACCTACTAAGCAGAGATCTATGCAGGAGATGACCCACCTGCCTATCGTCTGCTTGGCTTCAGGTCTGCCAGGTGCGGCTTCAGCATAGGTGACAAACAGCTGGCGAACCTCTCCCCGAACTTCAGCCGTCCTCTCCTTATAATAAAAAACGCTCTTCTCGGGTCCAAAGTATGGAGCCTATATTCCGCCTCCGAGGTGTGATTGGGGTAGAACACCGGCAGAGTCAACACCTGGTTAAGGTGAAACTCCGACACCACCTTCGGAAGGAATTTCGGGTGGGGGCGCAGGACAACTTTGTCCCTGTGGAAGACCAGATAAGGAGACTCGATGGAAAGCACTTGGAGCTCTCCCATCCTTCTGGCTGACGTGATAGCCACCAAGAAGGTGGTCTTCCATGACATGTGAGAGATGTCACACCTGTGCATCGGTCCGAATGGCTTGCCCATGAGCTTAGCCAGTACCAGCAGTAGATCCCACGGAGGTGGAGGTTCTCGAACCGGAGGGGATATGTGATCAAGGCCTTTGGAAAAGCACCCGACCACCTGCTCCTGCGCCACCGACTGCTTCCCAGCTCACGCCCAGTAAGCAGAGATGGCTGCCAGATGCACCTTAAGGGTCGTCGACCAAAGCCCTAGTTGAGAAAGAGACCACAGGTAGTCCAGAATGCTTGTCAAGGAACAGGAGAAAGGGTCCAGGCCCTTGCCCTGACACCAAATGGAGAATCTCTCCCATTTGAAGGTGTAGCATTTTCTGGTCGACTCCTTATGGGACTCCTCAACGACGTTGAGGACCTTGTCGGAAAGACCCAAGGCCTGGAACTCTAGCCGCTCAGGAACCAGGCCGTCAGGTGTAGGGATTGAAGGTCCAGATGGAATACCTTCCCCTGACTGACTGAGATCAGGTCCGGGCAGGCTGGAAGCCACCTTGGGAGCCTGGAGCTGAGACTGAGGAGATCTGGATACCAGAACTGACAGGGCCAGTCTGGAACTACCAGAATCAGCTGCACCTTGTCCCTCTTCACCTTGAGAAGCACCTTGTGGTGCAAGGGAAATGGGGGAAAGGCGTAGAAGAGGCCCGGGGTCCACGGCCTCGAGAAGGCATCCCCCTGCAGCGAGCCCTGCTGAGGGGGGCGGCATGAAACAGTCTCAGCTTCGCATTCTCCCTGGAGGCAAACAGGTCCACCTGAGGCGTGCCCCAGTGGGAGAAGAGATCTTGTACTACCTCTGGCAGGAGAGACCACTCATGAGATGCAGCCCCTATCCGGCTTAGGGCATCGGCCAGGGTGTTGGAGGCTCCTGCCATGTGAATGGTGAGGAGATCCACCTCCAGGCTGCGCACGAGAGACCAAATGCAGAGAGCTTCCTGCACAGCGGCATGGAGTGCATCCCGCCCTGGCGGTTTAGGTAGTATATGGTCGTGGTATTGTCCATCTGGACCTGTACCACTTGACCCCGTAGAAACGGAGCGCAGGCGGTGAGGGCTAGACGAACCGCTCAAAGCTCCAGCAGGTTGATGTGGCATCGGGACACCTGAGGGGACAAGAGGCCATGCGCTCTGTGCTCCCCCACATGGGCACCCCAACCCACTAGAGAGGCATCGGTCGATAGAGAGACCTTTGGCTCGGAGCAGACAAACAGGATGCCCTCCTGCAGATGTGCCGGAACGGTCCACCACTGGAGAGCATTCCACATCCCTTGGGTCACTGTCACTAGCTGATCCAACGGATCGAAGTGCTGTGACCACTGGCTGGCCAATCCCCACCGAAGGGGACGCATGTACCAACGGACCCAACGGACCACACTGGTGCAGGCCGCCATGAGGCCCAGGAGGTGCAGGAAGTCCCGGGCAGGGTGCAATTGCCCAACCTGAAATGACTCGGCAAAGGAGGAAAGAACCTCGGCCCTGTCCGGCGGGAGCCATGCTCTGGCTCAAAGAGAGTCGAGCTCTGCCCCGATGAAATGCATCACCTGCTTTGGCACGAGTTCCGACTTGGCCTCGTTGATGAGGATGCCAATCTGAGAGCAAACCTGGAGGGCCAGATCTCTGGACTGCTCCACCTCCACTCTGGAGGGGGCAGCAATCAGCCAGTCATCCAGGTAGGAGTACACCCGGACCCTTCAGTGCCGCAGGAATGCTGTCACCACTGCCATGCATTTGGTGAAGACCCTGGGAGCTAGGGAGAGGCCGAAGGGCATGGCCCGGAACTCGTAAAGGGATCCCTCTGCTCTGAAGTGGAGGAATCTATGATGAGACAGACTGATTGGGATGTGAAAGAACGCGTCCTGGAGGTCCAGGGAACAGAACCACACGTCTCATTCCAATGATGGGATTATCTGAGCCAGAGTGACCATCCTGAGGGTGCAAGACCATAGGAACCTGTTCAGGTCATGCAGGTCGAGAATGGGGCACCAGTCTCTCCCCCCCCGGGTCCGTTTTGGGACCGGAAATACCTGGACACAAACCCCAGGTCTGGAGGAGGATCCGCCACCTTCCTGATCACCTCTTTTTCGAGGAGCAGGGCAATATCGGCTCGGCGGGCCGGCTAGCGAGGGCTGCGGATCTCGTGGCCCCCCAAGGCGCATGCCCGAAGGGGTGGGGTCTGCTCGGAACTCCAGAGGCACGCCTTTCCTACCACCTCCACACCCAGTGGTCCGTGGTGATAGCGGACCAGACGGAAAGGAAGTGGCGGAGCCATCCCCACGGCGGGGAACCCGGGGGGTGACGAGGGTGGGGTGACACCCTCAACCCGCTCTCTGGGCAGGCTTGGAGGAGGACCGCCAAGGGACCTCCTGGCCTTCCTCCTGCTTCCTGTTGGAGGAAGCCGCGGGCTTAGTTTGGGATGCCAAGCACGAGCCTGCGAGCCCTGGTGCTGGTGCTGTTGGTCGGACGTGCGCAGGGCGCAGAAGACGAAAGGACTTGTGCTGCTGCTGTCGGCAGCCTTTGTCCTTCTGGGCGGAGGTGACCGAGTCCAGAGTGGCATTGGACTTTTCGATCCGCTGGAGGTGGCCTTCCACTCCAGGGCCGAAGAGGTCGATCCCCAAGAAGGGGACGTCCACCAACTTGTGATGGGTATCTGCCGTGAAGGTGGATATCCTCAACCATGCTCTGCGGCGCATGGCCACCATGGCCGCATCCGATCTAGCAAAGGAGTCCCCTATGTCCAGAGCTGTTTGGAGCTGTTGCTTTGCCACCGCCCTACCTTGGTCCCAAACCTGCCGTACCGTGGTCTGCAGGTCGGCCGGGAGACGAGGGATCACCACATCCAGGGAGCCCATGAGGGCGTGGGAGAAGTGTGCCATCAGCACAGCCGAGCTGGCCTGGCGGAGGCCAAGGGAGGACACAGCGTACACCTTGCGCCCGGCATAGTCCAGCTTTTTGGACTCCTTGTCAGGGCTTGTCCACGTCCTAGCATTCCTGGAACGCCAGAAACGCTGTCGGTGACCAACCCTCGGCAGAGGTTGCTCAAAAACTGGCAAAGGTCAGAGGAACCGTGATACTTCCTGGCCATCCTGGCCGAAGGGCAGGACAGAAGCAGGCCACTGCCAGAGCTCCAAGGCTGGGCCTACAATGGCCTCAGCCACCAGAAAGGCCTCCGTGGGTGAATCCCCTTGGTCCAGTATCTCCGTCAAGGGATATTTGGCCCGTTTGGATACGGACTCGAGCTGCATCCCGGTGGACTCCGAGATGAGCCGAAACAGACCCATGAAGGACGATGGGCTTTTGTCCAGTGGCTGACCCCCCAGTCAACTGGCCTGGAGAACAAGGAAGAGTCATTGTCAGATTCTGAGGAGTCCACGAAGAGCTACCTAGGGCCTGAGCCACCCTCCACCTGCCGAGGACAGTCGGGAGTGAGGGTGACCGACAACCTGTGGGGCAGGCCTTGACCCGACTGAGAGTCCTTGGTCAGCGCCCCCGATTTCGGTTGTGGAGGTGGAGGTTCCACCACAATTGGTGGGGCAGCAGGTTTCAGTCGAACAACCGGCCCAGGCTTGGGCATCTCGGCTGCAGCGAGAGGCTGTTTTGGCCGGTCGGGTGACAGCCACTTGATGGCCAGGGAAGGCGTCTGTGTCGACTTGCTCCTGGACAAAAGCAACTGCTGCCACATCAGTTCCTCGCAGCATCGACGCAATTTGCACCGAAGCCTCTCCTCATCAGAGGAGGAAGACGAGGACAAGCGGCGTTTCCGCTTACCTCGGTGTCAAGACTGAAACTGCCGATGTCGGCGGGATCGGCTGGACCGAGAAGAGGTCCGAGACCGAGATCCTCTGTGTGTCCGAGGGCAGGCCTGGGAGAGAGCGGGGGACACCCGCTCCTCCCTTGGCTTGGGCACCTTAACCGAGGGTGCAGTCAAATCCTCAGTTTCCACCGGTGGAATCGGTATAGAAAGGTTGCTGGCTTCACCCGTCTACAATCCGTCTGACGGGTCGAGAAAAATCTCGACCGTGTCGATGGGTGTCTCAGCCGGCTGACCTGGCGGGGAGCTGTGAATCCAGTGGCCTTGGCCACAACCTCGACCGGGTTGACGGCCTGGCTTGTCTCAGCAAGGGGACCTCTCCCGCTCCCACGAACGCCGACGATGGGACTTACCCTTGGGATCCTTCTTTTTGGACCAAGAGGAATGTCCCGATGGCCCCTCTCCCTTCATGGAAAGGGAATGGCAAAGCTCCTTGAACGAAGCAGAATACAAGGTACCAAAAGAGACCAGGATAAAAGCCGCAACAAAGGAGGAGGAAGCTGCAGCCTGGGCCGCCTCCTCCTCGAAGGCGATCATCTGCTCGAGCTGCTCAGCCGAGCCAGCCGCCTCGGAAACCGCCCAATGGGCTTCTTTCAACTTTACCGGCGGATAGCGCTTCTAGGGGCGGCCAAGCTTCAACCGGGCAGCGCGGTCCTCCAAGACGTTGGCCGAGAACGAACAGCATGACTTGAGGGCCTGCGGGTCGTGTTCTAGGCCGAGGCAGTAGATGCACGTGGAGTGCGGATCCGTCCTGGACATCATCTGCCCACAAGGGCACCGCCAAAAACCGGGAGTTGATTTGTCTATTGCAGCCGCAAGGGAAAAGTAAGACCGAAGTCTTGAGAATTTTAAAACGAGTTTCAGACGAACTGAAGAGTTAGGATCCAGTCTATCACGCAGAGCGTTATGGAGGGAACCTGAGCTTCCAAGCAGTAAGGAAGATCTGGCGTCATGGGGCGGAGCAGAGAGTTTTACCACCCAGGAGGGTGGGAGGAGCCAGCTTGAAGACCTTCCGGCAAGATTTAAGGTGGCAAGGAACCTGTCAGACAGTGTGGATGAACAACATATCCATGTCCCTAGAATGTTTTTTGAAGGTGTGTACTGCTTTCCAGGCAACTACTTTACAAATCTCCTAAAGGGTGATGCCCCTTGTAGCTACCACAGAGGCTGATGTGCCCCTTGTGGGTATGACTGTAGGCCTCTGGGTGGTGCCCTCCCAGCTTTCTCATAACAGAATTGGACATAGGAGACTATCCAATGAGAATCAGTTTCCTAGTTGCTGGTTTATCTATTCCACTTCACCACAAGTGACGAAAAACTAAATGTTGTTGGACATAACATCTCTTGTGTGGTTCAAGTATTACACCATTGCTCTTTCTGCATGCAGTGAGTGTAGTTTGCTCACCTGCCCTGGAATGCTTGGGAAAACATACTGGAAGAGTGACTGACTGGTTCAAGTGAAAACTCTGACACCTCTTTTAGGAAGAAACTTTCTGTAGTTCTGAGAACTAACATACCCCTGAGAAAGATTATGTAGTTTTGAGCTGTACAAAGGAGTTGCAGTTTGCTCACCCTCCTGGCAGAAGTCATGGCAATTAGGTAAACTATTTTCCAAGTTACAATATTTAAGCTCAGCAGTAGCCATTGGCTTGAAATGAGCTTCCATCATCTGGGCAATACATATGGAGGGACAAGATCCCTCACTGGAGGATATAAATGGCTGAAGCATTTGAAGGACTTTTGAAAAAAGGTTATGAGGCATAGATTTAAGCTTGCCAACTGCTGAGTAAGATGAAACTGCTGCCAGTTGCACTTTCAAGGTAGGAGTTCTGAGGCCCAGTGACTGTAAGTGAACTAGATAGTCCAGAACTCTAGGAAATCCTGCCTGTATGAGGATTATCTTTCTGGTGGCGCACCAACATGATAATCTTCTCTACTTTGAAGCATACGTAAGCCTTGCTGGTAGTGTTCTGGACACCTTCAACACTTTCATTATCTCTTCTGAGAACTCCTCTCCCCTCCAACAAACTATTTTTTCCTTGTGTCACCACTGGCTAGGGCCCCATCGGTCATCCTGCCTGTTCCCCCTCCTGCCGAGATCCTACCAATCCGAGCTCTCTGTCTCCCCTCACCCACATCGCACCTCTGGAGAATCCCCAGGCCCACACCCCCCAGAGCAGGGCCACCTTCTGCTCTTCAGTGCTCCCTCTTCTAATGCTCCTCAGGTGGAGGAGATGGGCAAGATGAGATCCGGTGGGCAGGGTCCGGAGCTGGAGGTAGGGGCAGGCGACATCTTCCTCCCAGCCAATGGATGGTTTCCTTGTTCATGATACCTTCTCCCCCAGGACCACGGACGTGCAATGACATCCAGCGCGGGCTGAGCGCATTCCCGTGCCCCTTCCATGGATGTCCGACGATGCTCCTACCAGTCTCTGAAGTAATCCCCTGGCTGTTGCATCCCCAGCCTCTACTGGGAGACATTAGCGCCGGGGAATAATTAACCCACCCTCCCCAGGAGAGGAGAGCTGTCGTCGGACGCTCAATCCCCTCCTCCAATGCCGACCCCCGACGGCCCGTGCTTGTTCCTGAACCTGGGTCGCCTGCGTGGCGCGAGGTGTGGCATCCAGCACCTCAACCCTCAGTGCCACCAGGCCTCTCTTCTGAGAACTTGAAACTAGAAATTTCTAGCTCTTAAAGAATCATAACCTCCTTTTGGTCGACACAATGTTAGCAATCCTAAATCAGATCACAAAGGGGCACATTTCTGCCTTTAATAAACCCTTAGAGCCTTGCATGAGGACTATTTCACTTCAATAAGGCAGAGATGGGCGCGTAAAATAACCTGGACTTAACAGATAAGGACTGGAAGATGATCTTTAAATTCACAGTACAATGACCAACTGCCCTTATGGCAAGAATTTCCTGGAAGGTTAGGACCCGCTGTTTTTACACACTTGTCATACAGAGTAAATGGAGCACACACTTTTCACAGGCATGTTGGAGAAAGTGTTCAGAAATACGAGCACATCACTCGCGTATCTTCTGGACCTCTCCAGTGTTCCAACCTTTTTAGCAGCGGATTCTTAACACAGTGCGTGACTTATTTTTTATTATAACACAGTGAAAAAAAACGGAGCAATTTGATTGGCTGTGAGAGAAGTACTGGAGTACAATTATGAAAGCATAATTACACTCCGGTGCTTCTTTCATAGCCAAAAGCCTAAGCACAAGCAACAGCAGAAAATCCATACACTGCACTCTACTTCCGAACATGACAGTAGCTGTCAACGCTGGAAAGAAAATATAGGAAATGACTGAATACTTCATCTATTCACAGTTAGCAGCTCCAGTCAGCAACTTAAACCCTCCCACTATGAGCGCCACTGCAGAAATAGCCGAGATCACGCTCGACGACAAAATCCAGCATCCGAAGAGCAGCACAACCGTGCAGAACTGTACCTTCACTAGTGATGTTGTCTTCCACTTTTATTGCCTCAGTTGCACAGTTTAAGGGCTCAGTTGTACTCTTCAGTAAGTCCCTACCTACTTGTAGTGGCTCCGTTTACAGGGACTATTTAATCATAAATGACTTCTGCTTCTTTTCAGCTCTAAATTTGTTGTTTTCAACTTGTTTGATGACCGGAATGACTCGTTTTTTTTCTCACTGTGTTATAAGTGCCATAAGACACTTCAGTGATGTGCAAATATGGTTTCATAATTGCACTTGGCTCTCGAGTGTTTAACGGCACTCGGCAGAAAAGCCTCGTGCCGAACAACACCCTCGAGCCGTGCAATTATGAAAGCATATTTACACACCCTGGCATGTCTTATTGCATACTTAACACCCCACTGGGCATTTTGCATCTGGTCCTGGGCCTTCCACCACCAGAGATATCCGGCCAAGACTGGCTGTATCTCTGGAATATCCTTCTCATAGCGGCACATAAAGCAATAACCCAAAACTGGCTCAAAGAAGAGCCCCCAACGTTCCAGCATTGGTTGGACATTGTCCATGATATTCAAACTATGGAAGAACTGACTTTTGGGGAAAACCTGAGACTCCCCACTTTTGTGCGGAGAGGGGCATGCTGGACTCTCCCATAGGGCCACTCTCCACACCAGATCCAATTAATCCTACTGCTGGGAGGTCCACTTATAGGAACGGACTCACTCAACTTTCAGCTGATTGTATAGACATGGTGCATCATAGAAACCGCTCTCTTGCGTTACTGGTAAAACTTCTCTTCCATAAATCTTACTGGTTTATGATGCCATATGAAACTCTATGTACTAATCTTAAGCTAGGTATTGTATTACTTCAGGACTGTTTGAAGCCCAGTGATTGCCGATATTTTGCACTTTATACTTCTGTATGTATTTTTTGCTGTACCCAAGCTTTTCAGTAAACATTTAAAAAAAAAAAAAAAAGAAACATAACCTCAAAGGTAGGATCCTGAGGTCTAGGAATGTTATCCTGCCCTTGCTGAGAGACAGCATAGTGTGTCTCTGTGGCAGACTGATTATATTCCTGTTATACAGGGACAACAGCATGGAGTACCAGGCCTATCTGTTCCTGCCTGGAACTATGAGAGAAGAGATCAAGGCATGTACCTCAGAGGAAGGGATCTATGGGGCCATTATTATGTAAACCTGAAAGTAGCGGTCCAGTATTCAAGAGTGATGGGAAGAGAAAAATAGGATGACGGGCTGCATAGGGAAGGGAATGACATGCAGAAGGAGGGAACTTATGCTCCCCCTACACAAATCACTGGCTTGCCCCCACCTTGAGTACTGCATGGAGTTCTGGAGCACCCAACTTACAAAAGACACTGACAGAGTGGAGAATGTGCAGAGGAGGGCAACCAAGATGATACTGGGGCAGCAGGTGAAGCTCTATGAGGGAAGGCTGTACAGCCTCAACAAGTACTCCTTAGAGAACAAGGGAGCCAGGGGAACATAACTGATGCCTTTAAATACCGACGGGGATAAACAGGATGGAGCGTGGGGAGTTTTTTTTTTTTTAGACAGTGCAAAAAAAAGGTTACAAGAGGGAACACAATGAAGTAAGTGGGGAAAAATTTCAAGAGGAAAGCCAGGAACCATTTCTTCACAGAAAAGGGTGGTGGAGAGATGAACAGGTTGCCTAGGGAGGTGGTGGGGGCAGAGACAATGACAGAATTCAAGCATGAGTGGTACAGGCACAGGGGTTTCATTAAAAGGAAGAATCACCCAGAGAAGGTGGGGGAAGGTAGGGCTTCCTAGAGACCTTTTGCCACCATATAGGAATGCCAGAGTTAGGTCACAATTTATTTATTTATTTATTTAGTTTTTGTTGACCGGGTAAATGCACTAGACAAATCCTGCCTATTTTCAGGCACGACCCGGGGGAGGGGGATACAGATGAATTCCAAATGACCTTGAACCAGATTAAGCAGTTGGTGGTATTTTCAGTGAACGAGGGAAATTTGGCCAGGACACCAGGGAAATTCCCCTACTCTGACGCCATTGCTCTGTGGCCAGTAGAGGGCTATGGGCCATTGCGATGGCCACTCTGAGCGAGTCGTTGAACCATCAGGACGCAGCGGAGTTGGGAGAGCGAGCCTGCTCTCCTTCTGTTCAGCAAGAGGCTCTCTTGAAAATTCGTCTGGATTTTGAGTTAGGAGATGGCACTGTTGTTTTTGTTTCAACTGAAGATTTGACTATGGATGGTTCTAAACCGAGTTTCCCCTTAAATGCCTCCACATCTTTTTCCACCTCTACTTTACCGGTAAATTCGGAGGTGAATGTTTTACAGAAATCAGATGTTTTGACTCCACCTATTACAGATACACCCGCTACGGAAGGTCTACTCTTACCTGAGCAGGTTGCCATTGCTGAAAGACAGCCGATAGGTCCGTTTGCCGTTTTGGAAAGCGGTGAGTTGGCTAATAACTCTTGTAATGATTTGTTACCCCTCTTTCCGGCTGGCAGTTCTAGCGGAGCTAGTGTGTGCCAACAGCCAGTGTTTTCCTTTCCCAGAACTCGCTCCGTTTCTTCTCTTTGGGCTGGCAGTACTGACACCGAGGCAGGTGTGTGCCAAAAGCCCAAAACTAGTGATTCGCGCTCCATGGCGAGTGAAATTCCTGCTAAGGGTGGAGGCAGCGTTCTGAAAGGGTTTGCGCTCCCTTCAGGGCTGACACACTCTGCAGTAGCCACTACTGAACCAGTTTTACTGACTGAAGCAGGCTTTGTTTTTCGTTTTCCTAATAGACACTGTGAAAAGGATGGGCAACAGGAAAAAGAGGGTAATATTGTCTATCAGACTCAACCAAATATTCAGACGGGGGCCACCATTTTTTCCTTTCAGCAAGAAAAAAATAAAACTGCCCAACAAAACTGTGCCTCCAGGGAGGGTCCTTCTAAACCCCTGGGCCAGCAACCAAACATCCCTTTACCTTCCCCTGATCTGCCGATTGATTCTTCATTACTGTCTACCTCTGATGCAAACTGGACTCCCCAACAAGCCTTGCAAGGGGCAGGATGGCTACAAAATGAGCAAGGGATTTGGCGTCCAGACCCTAGCTGGGACTCTTCATTAAGTTTTCTGCAATCCTCTCCTGAGTGGAAACCCTCAGAGGTTGAGGCTGACAAGGCTCCCCAGGTGTTGGAAACAGTTAAACCTCCCATTGAAGAGAAGATTTCAACTAACCAGAGTCCAAAGCTTGTTGACCCTGGTCTTGATCGCCCTTCCTTATTATCGGATTTATTTTCCAGAACTAAAAAGGAAGCTGCTCCTAGGCGGAATGCTGTCCGGATTAGATATAAAGGTGGTTTGGAGAATAGACCAGACCGAACTTATGTTGGTCGGACTTTATTAAAGGAATCTTTATTTTTCTCTCCCAAAGATGTTTTTGCTTTAATTAATATTTCTGGAGAGGATAACTATGACATCAGTTTTCGAACAGCATATGCTCTAGACCTTCTTTGGGAACGATATGAAAATATTAAATTTTCTCCCATTTGAGCCCCTTTTTTAGTAATTCCATTAACAAAGCCTTTAATTAAATAAGTGACAGTCATGTTCCAAAATGAGGGTGTTCATGTTGATGACATTACTTTTTGGTTGTCTCAGAAGTGTGAGATTTTGAGTACCCCAGAAGCTCTGTTGGATTCAGAGTATTTCTGGACGGGGAGTGGAAATATAAGGTAAAATTAAAAGCTACAGATACAAGAATGGAACATATCCCTAACTCTTTTTTGTTAGGAAGAGATAGGGGAGTTTGTTTTTATTCAGGACAGCCTAGGGCCTGCTATAAATGTGGGGCAAGGACTCATCTGTCCAGTACTTGTGACAAGGCCCGCTGTGATAATTGTGGGGAAATTGGTCACATAGCAATGCAGTGTGCCAACCTAACGAAATGCGACTTGTGTGAGGATGATGGCCATGTCAGTGTTCCACATTGTGTGAAAATATAGAGCGGTGGTAATGGGGAGGAGCCACAGGGGGCAGGGTCACCAGGGGCGGAGCTATCGGTGGGCGGAGTCAGTCAGGATGCAATAAATGCATAAGAAACAAGAAATAAGAGTAATATGATGATCTGGAGGCCTCTGTAGTGTGCAGTAGCAAAAGAAAATTGTGATAAAACATACTGGAGAACCTCTGCATTCTAGTTGCAGGCCAGGCAACAGTTTGTGAGTCTTGACATTTTGAGTGTGCCATACTACATCTCTTTACTAGTGCCTGCAAGGCCAAGATCTAATCTTAGTTTATGAGTCCTGCCCAATGAGCTGCAGCTTCCAAATAAGGAAACTGTCAATATCAGGGCCCTCAATTGAGATAAGCATAAGTGCATTTAGCACACTGGCACTTAATCTATTTCGTTCTTGCGTTTTTATTCGATTCAGTGCAGAAAAACCCCTCTCACAATCTGCAGTTGACATTGGTATTATCATTGCCAGTTCTGCCAAAGTAGATAGGTTTGGATAGAGGTCTACATACTTAGTAGTTAGAGCGTGCAGCACATCAGAAATAGTCTTAAAGGCCATCTTTTCCGTGAACATGAGACTACGCAGGGAAGCCCATTCCAGTGCAGAAGCATCTACATCCACAACAGTAGCATACTGACCAAGAATAATCTCAAGGCTATCACTACCATACCCTTCCAACTCTTCAATATCACCTTCCGGTATCATGCTGGGGTCAAAGATACTGAACGCATCCAAAAGTTCTGTGCTTGGAAACCTTTGCTCAATTTGATCAATTAGGGCCCTAATAAAGTGGTCATGCACAGAGGTTCTGAAATTATGTAACTGTGGTCTGCTATGTGGCAAGTTCAGGCCATTATCATTCAGGAGTACTAGTTCAGGCTAAACGGAGGAGAAGTACTGACCAGGTACCAGTAGGCATGCCCTAAGAATCTCTAAAGTGGAATGTAAACCTGATGTTTGAAAGCATTTAGATAAGATGCTAAGGTGTGGAAGTATGTCACACATCATGCATAAAATAGAGAAAAACTCCCAGTTTTCCACCATTTTTACTAGGCCCACAGCTTGGGGATCATGCCTTCAGAGGCCTCTATGCAAGGACGAATAACGGATGGGAAAATCTTTCTTAGTGTGTCACATGCTGCATCATGGGACAACCACCTAACTGCTTTTGCCTGTTTAGGCTTTAAAACAGGGTTTTCCATTGCCTGCTGAATTTCTTTCAGAGCAGCCATGCGAACAGCAGAGTTTTCATAATATCTGTATCAGTGATCTAGTGTTTGATTAAACTTTTTAATGGCGTTCACTTCATTTGCTGCTGCCTTTACAGCCAAGGCCTCCCGGTGAGCCATACAGTGATTTTCAACAAGAATTGGGCTGACTTCTTTCAGCTTTTTAGCCACCCCGTTTTGCCTGCCCAGCATAACGGCTGCTCCATCACTGCCTAACCCTGCAAGGTGATCAACCGAGATTTGATTGTTATCAGAGAACTCCAGCATTTTTTTTTTTTTTTAACAATTGTGTCTGCCTTTCCATCAATTAGTTCCTCAAGTCCCAGGAAAGAAACTCTGGGTTTCCCTTCTTTGCAGTACATACCATACAAAATGAGTTGCTTCATAACAGCAATATCAGTTGTTTCGTCCACCAAATATGAAAAAAATCTGGCAGCCTTCAAATCTGTAAGAACTGATCTCCTGACCACCTCACCCAGAGAGAGAACCATTTCTCTGACAGTTCGATCAGAACGATATTTAACAGCATCCAGCAATATGTACATTGTCTAGGTATTTGCATCCCAATGATTTGGTGAGATCCAGCAGTGAGCCATATTTCATTGTGTGAGGCAGCACATTTTTTATTAGCCAATACATGCAACGAAGGGATGCCACAAAAGCTTCTTGTTCCAGGGTCAGGGCCTGCTGCATTGCCTGCTCCATTCCACCTTTTGAAGCAGAAATTCTGTAGTTGGCTTCCAGTTCAGAAGCAACAACGTGAACTGAACTGTTCTGATGCCTTTTTATAGCATCTTCTCTGAATGTCTTGCACCCACTGAGTACCCAAACTGTTTCTGATTTGGGCATGTGTTTATGTTTATGCAAATGCAAAAAAACATGCCATCATTCTTTGTACTGTAACCAACAGTATTTGTTAAGCCAGCCAGTATAAAATCCTGTTGCTCTATGCTCAGAGGTGTTTTTTTCTGTATTACAGGAGGAAGAAGTGCAGGGATTTTTTTGGACAATGACGTCGCTATCAACTGGACCAATTGGCATTGTCCCAATCGACTCACATCTTGATCAGGATGTTTCCGGTTTTGAGTTAATTTGAAACCAAAATTAGTTAGTTTCTGCATTGTGTACAATAGCGCTTTTTTTTCCCCTAAGTGTTATCGTGTGTTTATTTGTCAATACAGAACGAGAGTTTGGTAATGCTGGTTGAGCCCCAAATATTTTTTCTCACACAAATATTTTTTTGCTCCCTGAATCAGGGTTCAGAACAAGTGACCACTGACGAAGCAAGACTAAGTACACAACCTGACTAGTGGTGCAGACCCCTGGTGGCACAGTTAAGGAGACCAGAATTTTTTTTCTCACACAAATATTTTTTTGCTGGCTACAAAACAAATCTCTGGTGATCAGGTTTGTTTTTATTTGGTTTAATTCAGGCTAAGGTCCTTCCAGTGTCGCCTATCAAAGGGCTGTAAAGTGCACCAAAACGTTGATCTTCTGCACAGTCACTGTGGTTTTTTTTTCTTACTGCCAGTATTTTTTCCTACCCTTCAGCAGTTCAAATAAAGCTGCTGCCCAGGTCTGCTGTGAAGACCAGACAGTGATTCTGCTCCCCTCTCAAACCAAACCCAATTAATAGTTCCCCCTCAAACCTTCAGATCTTTTTTTATTTAAGTAAAATTGCCTACTCAGTCAGTTATTAAACACAGCCAACACTTCTCTAAGAGTCATTGACTCACAGGAAATCTGTATTTTTTTTTTCCAGTCACTGCAAATTATTTTTCAGCTGCAGTCAAATCAGTGAAAGCTGCTGCTCTGTGGAGTCCACACAATGATCTTTCCCTTCCCTGCCCACCCCACTCAGCCAATTTCAAAGAGGTAAATTAACAGCAAAGTTAAGTTAGTAAATAGTTTTCACTGTGATCAACACTGCTACTTCTTCAACACAGATTTATGTTTTTTTGGAGGGGGTGGGGTTAGCTGCCTGCTGTCACAAATCTATAGCCCCAACTTCCACATGCTACAAATTACAAAATGATCATCTCCTTGGAAGACACACAGTCACACTGGCAAAAACCCTCGAGTGGCAGCAGACTACTTTAGTGGGACTTACCCCTAAGTGTTGTAGCTGCTCCACTATAGGGCGTCTTAGCTGTCACTCTCCTGCTTCCTCCGTGATTGGTTCCACAATTTAGCGCCTTGGATGGTCTGCTGACTGCTAGACCAACAACCCCGTGATCACCGGCGATTGTAACTGACTGCGGGATTGAGTGATGAATACCTCGTGACCGCTCCAGGATGCTGGAATCTGCTGCTTGCGTGCCGCGCTCTAGTGTGATCGCGAACATTTAAAGGGACAGTAGCGATAAGCACTACTAGGGCAGCACAATCAAGCAGGAAAGAGTGGCGGCAATACAAAAGAGGCGGACATTCAAGATAGCATGGCGGCCCGCCTCTTATTTTTAATGAATGGGGATCACTGCAAGTCTTTAGTGAATGCCCTTGGGCTGCTAAGAATAAGGCCTCCTGTGCTAGCCCTGAGTCATTGATACAGCAAGCACAAGACTCAACTGCTGCGAAAAAGGTGCTTCAAAATGAAAACTCTGGTTCTAAGCCAGTACCTTTTCAGGCTGATGCCCTGATCCAGCCCCCGCCCCAGCAGAGGTGGTTCCAGTTGACAAGCTTGCTGCTCCTTCTCTGGGGATAGAAGACCCTATTAGTTCCCTTTTAACACCAGTCTGTTATAAGGAACCTGCTGTCCTTAGGAGTGAGGTAGTTGATAGCAAGGTTTTTTTGGCGGTAACAAGAAGACGTTCCTCTAGGAACAACAAACCTCCTGTTACTTTAAACTCTCCAGTACTTAGTGAACATGATAATACCTATGCTGCTTTGTTCTTGCCAGATGAAGGTTCTGATATGGATCACGTGGAGATGGATTCCCAATCAGTAGGGAGTAATCAGCCTTCCATGGGAGTGAGTCAAGGGGACTATAAAAAGAAAAAAAAAGGAAAAAATGAGAGGGTTTTTTTGCTGACACTATTTTGGTTTTTCCTGGCTTAAATTCCTTATGGGTGGTTTTTCAATTGGGTCTTTAAACATCCATAGTATTTTAAATCCAGTTAAACGATAGGCTGTTTTTTCTTTTATTCGTGATTCTGGTTTTGATCTTTTTTTTTTTTTTTTTTTTACAGGAAACATGGATGTGTTCAAGGGAACAGCTTTTGTCATTTAAAAAACACTGGATTCGGGGTCCCTCTTATTGGTCTTTTGGCCCAGACTGTGCAGATGGGATGGGTATTTTGTTTGGTTCATATGATTTTTCTTTGATAAAATTAGTGGATTTGATTCCGGGTCGCTTGCTGATGTTAGATGGCACATGGAAACTTTCTGCTTTTCGTTTTATCAATGTTTATGGGCCTCAAACCAAAGCTGACAGAGTGGGTCTTCTAAAAATGGTTCAATCATACTTAGTTTCCTCCTATATGATTGTTTTAGGAGGTGTCTTTAACTGTGATATTGTTAGGGATCATGTGAAAGGTGGGACTCTAACATGTTAACTTTAATCGGCACGGCAGGTTTAATTGATTGTAGTATATACAACAAAGGTCCGAGGTTTACATATTTCGGAGGTAGTTTTCGAACTACTATTGATCACCTTTTTCTTTCCCAAAATTTTCCTAAAGGGCAGTTCTCCATCATTCCCTGTGAATTTTCTGACCATTTGCTTTTAAAATTTACTATTGGAAATTTCAGCCATAAACCCAAGATTAAAAGCAGATGGAAATTAAATTCATCTTTATTAACATCTTTGGAACTTCAGAAGCAGCTTACTGCTTTGCTGTCTGTTAGACTCTCGGTCTATTGTCTATATGACGATACAGGAGAATGGTGGTTAGATTCCAAAAAAGATATACAAAGGTTTTTTAGTAACTATAATAAATCTTTGGAAAACAACGTTTTTTAAAATATCTCTCTCTCCGGACTCAGTTGCAACACCTATATTCCATTTCATATCTTACAAAATTTGATTATTCTTTCCAAATTAATAAAATTAAAAAAGACATGTTGATGTATCAATATGATAGAGCTGCAATTATAGCCGCAATGCTTTCTAGCGGAACCCAGAAGTCACCTGTTGGGGATCCCTATGAAGCCTGTAAAACGATTCTTTCAGATATGTCTCTTGATTCTTTACTGGATGCAAATGGAAATTTGGTAGATTCAGTTTTAGATTTGGAAAACCTCATTAAATTACATTATCAATCCTTAGAACCTATGGAAGCTTCTTCTGGAGAGAAGATTTCAGAATATTTGGGAAATTTTGAAACTCCAGTAGTTTCACAAGAGGCTCTGCTACTGCTGAAACAGATTACAGTAACAGAGGTTGAAGAGGCAATCCGTAGCCTTAGTGCAGGTACTTCTCCGGGACTGGATGGTCTCCCAAATAAATTTTATAAAACTTGCATATCTCAAATCTCTGTCATTTTACATGCTGTCCCCAAACAAAAGAAGATCCGGTTTCTTTTCTGAGGGGTTATTCATTTATTTATTTAAATCAGGAAATAGAACGGACATTTCCAATTGGAGACCAATCATATTATTGAACTCTGATTACAAAATTTTAACCCATATTCTTAACACTCGACTCAAGATTTACGCTTCCTCAGTACTCTCAGTACTACAATTTGGTGGACTTCCTGGAAAAAAGATTGAAGATGCCCTCGTCATTATTAGAGATTTTATTGAATTTTTACTGATGATGGGTCAAAAAGGCTGTATACTGTCTTTAGATCAAGAAAAAGCGTTTGATCGTATTGACAGGTGTTTTTTGTTTTCTACATTGGCTAAATATGGGGTTCCCTTAGCCTTTATCGAGTTTATAGAATCATTATATTCTCCAGTCTATGTGAAAATTCTTTTAAAAGGGCAAATCACGAATGGATTTAAGATCCTGACAGGTGTTAGGCAGGGATGTCCTCTTAGTCCTTTACTTTATTTTCTATTGACCCCTTACTTCAACTCCTGACAAAAATGAATTTAAATAAGTTATCAGGATGGGGAGCTTTTGCCAACCTCTCAGTAATAGCATATGCTGATGACATTTGTGTTTTTTTCTCCCACTTAGATCATATTTCTGTGTTTTTACAGGAGTTATACAAATATGCAGGTGTTTCTAACTCTAGGCTTAATGTCTCGAAATGTAAAGGGTTAATGATAGGCCCTTGGGATTTCAATTAGTGGCAGGTATCAGGGATTAATATTTCCAAACAGCCTATAGTTATTTTGGGTATTAAGTTTGGTGCAACTAACCTTCCCTTGGAAAATTGGGAGTCGGTGCTGCTAAAATCTCAGGCTAAAGTGAGGAGATGGCAGTTTTGGAAGCTTTCCAAGCTTAAAAGAATACAGATATTGAAGAAATTTATAGTTCCTCAATTGCAATTTGTAGCGTATATTTTTCCTCTCCCTTCTTCTTTAGAGACTGCTTTATATGGGATGTTTTTCAGATGCTCTGAGGTAATAAACTTAACCCTGTTAAACGTTGTTACACCTACTCAAGTAAAAATCAAGGGGGACTAGGTATGATTGAACCACTGATTTTCTTTCATTCATTATTTATTTATCATACGGTTTTGTACAGCATTTCCTCCATTTCTGACGGAGTCAGAGGGGTGGTACAGCAGGTCTTGGTACAGTATGTATCTTGATGGCTTGATATAGCACCAAAGCTCCATTCGAGACTTCAAATCCCAGATTACTTTTACCCCATGGCTCAAAAACTGTATAAATGGAAAATTTCTCGGACTGAGATTTTACAAAATTCCAGAAAACAATTTTATTTTTCTTTATTGGCTCACTTATACCCTCCTGAACCCAGTTTTAAAGATTGTTCCCCAGCACTTACTGGGCATGTTTTGAAACAGCTTACAAACATCAGGGTGCCTGCCACTATATGGGAGATTTTATGGCTCACACTTTACGGTAAATTGAACATTCGAAGAAATGCTAAACATAAAAATCTGGCTGAAAGAAATTGTCCTTATTTGGCATGTATCAATGTGGAGGAAACTATGTCTCATTTTTTGTTAAATTGTTCATATTCAAAGCCTCTTTGGGCCTTCCTTGCAGATAAATGGCATATGGATTGGTTGCTTAATTTAAATTATGACACCTTAGTTTTAGGCCTTTTGCCTACTGAGAACGTTGACCTCCATCTGGAAACTTACTTTATTTTTTTATGTTGTTTAAGGTTTTACCTGTGGCAAGCTCGTTGCCAATGGGTTCTCTCCCAGAAATTGATGTCATACCATGTTTATAGTTTTTTGGTTGCCCAGGCAATGACTGCAGTGTATCACTCTGATGTATTACATTATTCTAGTGCTAAGGTATATAGATGGTGGAAAGGTTTTCAAATTTTTGTCAAGTATAAGTAATCTTAGTTTTTTTTTTTTTTTTCTTCTTTTTTTTCTCCTTTCCCTTTTTAGGGGTCATATCGTTGTTTACATGCTGTTGATTTTCGCCTATATGTATATTATGTGATTTTCAATAAAAAAAAAAAAAACTACTCTTTGAAAGTGCCATGGGATCTTTAACATCCACCTGAACTACCACCAATCCAGGCAGATGGGACCTCGGTTAAACGTCTCATCCGAAAGACGGCACCTCAGAAGTGCAGCACCCATCTCATGCTGCACTACAGTGTCACTACTGGGATATTAACCCAAGCGCCAGATGTGGGAACTGAACCCACAGCCCTCTGATCTCCCGGCCTCAGAGGAGAGTGTGCTACCTACTGAGCCACTGACACTGCTATGGATGGGCCTTGTGGTCCTTTTCTGCCAACAAAATCTATGTTTTCATGTTTCTATATCTGTGTACTGTTCATGATGCACAGCTTAGAGACAGCAGCATACATAGTTTTATGCTACAGGCAGGCAGGCAACTCACACCAAGTAGTTGCCTGCACTAGGAGCTATTTCAGCTATAAAATGTATTTATTTTTTTTTATCCAGGGAATAAAAAGTAATTTAAATTCATAAAGCTCGGCTCGTAAGCCCCATACATTTATGCATGCCTATAAAGATAACATCAGTACATAAAGGCAGCCCCCTTCCCCGATTCTAATAGTAGCACCGTAGAGTGCCTGCGGCCCTGTTTCCCCACTATGTGTCATCATAATGCTGCTTTCAGAGGTGGGGCTACAGTGCTCTGCAGTGGCTTGGCTCATATCAGGAAGTTACGAGCCAAGCTTTGCGAGGTAAATTACTTTTCATTTTGTGGATAAAAGTTTTACAGCCAAAATAGCAACTAGGGCAGGAAACTATATGGTAGGAGTTGCCTGCCTGGAGCTTGTCAGCAGCTCTTCAAGGACACTATACAAATTTCAGTCCTTACCAGTCATTTATGTTCTGGAACATGTGGGTAACTCTTCCCCACAGCAGGCAGAGACAGGAAGCTCTTAAGAGTTTTTCGATACGTTTGTATCCAGTCACCTTTCCAAGCCATGTCTTGCACACCATTCATTCTGGGATATACCAACATGCTCAGATATGAACCCTTAACGAAACCCCAAGAAGCACTAAGAGCCCCACATCCCAGTGTGGGGCTAGTCCTATTTGCATTTTATGTGCAGTACAGTACATTGTATCAGACTGATTTTGTGGACTCGCAAGCTGACATTTTCTCTAACTAAAAATCCCAGAATCCCGAGCAGCTGACATCAGAGGGAGATTTAATAGTGCGCAGTGCACATTAGAGTTTTTGTAAGCTCTGATGTTTTATTTGCTAAGCCTGCTGTCCTTCCTGGGCCAAGTACAGTCACTGCGAACTGTACTTAGCCCTGAGAGAACAGTGGGACAGGCAAACATCTGATCAGAACTTAAAGCTCTGACATGCACTGCAGGCTACTGAATCTCCTACTGCTGCAGTCCTCCTCTGATATCTGCTGCTCAGGATTCTGTGATTTGTAGTTAAAGAAACACAGCAAAATAGAATATGACGACAGATGGGGACCATATGATCCATCTAGTTTGCCCATTTATTCAGATCCCCCATTTAGCCTCCTGCTTCAGTATTCCACTATGTCTGTCCCAGGCCAGTTTAAACTCCATGACCAACTTTGCCTCCATGTCCCCTGGCAGTAGGCTGTTTCATGGATCCACCACCCTTTTATGTGAAGAACTTCCTCACATTGTTCCTGAACCTACCTCCCTTTAAGTGAATGTCATGTCCCCTAGTTCTGTTGCCGCTGCTGACCTGGAAAAGGTCTCGTACCTGAACTTACCTTTAAGGTATTTAAAGGTCTCTGTCGTATCCCCCCTATCCCTAAGCTGTTCTAGGGAGTATAAGTTGAGCTCTTTTAATCGCGCCTCATACAGCTCCTGATGCAAACCCTGCACCATCTTTGTCGCCTTCATTTGCACTGTCTCCAATCAGTCCATGTCCCTCATGAAGTGTGGCTTCCAGAAATGGATGCAATATTTCAGGTTAGGCCATACCAGGGACCTATAAAGTGACAAAATCATCTACATCTCCTGCTCGTGATGCCCCTTCCTATGTATCCTAGGATGCCACTAGCCTTCAGTGCTGCCTTCTCACATTGCCTGACCATTTTTAAGTCGTCTGAGATGATGACCCCTAAACCGTGCTCCTGTTTTGTAGCCATCAGCTTTTCATCTCCTAGATGGTATTCGTTCTCCGGGTTTCATCTCCCAAGATGCATGATCTTACATTTTTTTTGCATTAAATTTCAGTTGCCAGTGTCCTTACCATTCTTTCAGTTTCCTCAGGTCAGTCTCCATTTTTTGAGCCCCTTCAGGTGCATCTACCCTGCTGCAGAGCTTGGTGTCGTCCACAAAGAGGCACACCTTAAGAACTTTAACGTAATCAAAGCTGAACAGGCAACTGACTATGTGAAGATGCAAGTATATATATGTGCCATCCAAAAATCTTTTAATAAATAAAAAGTTAAAAAAAAAAAAAAAAGGCACACCTTCCCCTCCAAGCCGTCAGCAGTATTGCTCATGAAAACACTGAACAGGATTAGTCCCAGCACTGATCCCTGTGGTATGCCATAAGTCACCTTTCCCTTGTGTGATAACATGCCACTGACCAGCACCTCTGCTGTCCTTCCTGGGCTAAGTACAGTCACACAAAAGAAAAAATTACTCACCTTAGTAATGTTGTTTCTTCTAATGGAGTCTTGCTATATTATGACAATCGCAGTTTGTCCCACCATTAGAACTGCCCCGGAGGTGAAAGAGTTAACTACCATTCTAAGAATGGAGTTTAAGAGCGCGAGCTCGGTTAGAGAAGCTCTGTCTGGATAATTTCAAACTGAAACTGTCAGATCTTTATGAGCAAAAACTCACTAAGGTTCTGCGTGGAAGCTGTAACCTACACTAGCCAACTGGCTACCTAAATATTAACACATATTCCTGGTCCCAACACAAAGACTCAAGTCAGGGAACCAGAAAATAATAAAATAAGGTAAAATAAAACACCACACCCTAAAACTCCAAGAAGGGGTGAAAAACATATAATGGGCATAACCGGTGCCCACACTGGACTGCTCACCCCATACCCAAGTAGAAGTTCTGAGAGGGGCAGGCTGGGGGGGAGCTCATAATATAGCAAGACTCCATTAGAAGAAACAACATTACTAAGGTGAGTAATTTTTTCTTCAAACAACATGAAGTCTTGCTATATTATGACAATTGCAGAATACACAGCAGTACCTCCATGGAGGAGGGACAGAACCTACTAGGGAATAGGCTCCCTGAAGCACGGCTGTGCCAAATCTAGCCTCCTGGCCTGATATCCAAGGAGTAATGCTTAGTGAAAGTGTGTACTGCTTCCAGTGTAGCTGCTTGACAAATCTCTAAAATAGGATGTCTCTGGCAGCAGCTAGAGACGCAGCTGTACCTCTGGTAGAGTGAGCCCTCAGGCCTGAAGGGGGAACCTTTCCCAGTTTTTGATAACAAAATTGGATACAAGAGACAATCCACCTGGCAATGGATCTCTTAGTGGCAGGTTTACCTTTCCCAACCTCACCATAAGTGAGAAAAAGTTGGAGGGATTCAAACCTATGACCCTTGGTACGCTCTAAATAGTAACTAAGGGCCCTCTTAACATCTAAACTGTGCAGCCTCCTCTCACCAGAGGAGGAATGGTCACTGAAGAACACTGGAAGGGAGACAGATTGGTTAAGATGGAAGTCTGAAACCACCTTAGGCAAAAACTTCCTGTTAGTCCTAAGGACTACTTTATCCCTGTGAAAGGAAATAAAGTCAGTCTCCACTGACAAGGCTTGTAACTCACTTATGTGCCTGGCAGAAGTGATGGCTACTAGAAAAACAGTTTTCCAAGTCAAATACTTGAGCTCTGCAGAAGACAGAGGTTCAAAGGGGGGTTGCATCAACTGAGCAATGCAAACATTAAGCTCCCAGGCAGGGGCCGGGTCCCTGAAAGGTGGATTAGTATGAAGTAATCCCTTGAAAAACTTGGAAAATACAGGGTGAGTGGAAAGGGAAGAGGGCTTTCCTGCTGAAATAAAAGCAGAAACAGCTGCCAAATGTACTTTCAGGGTAGCTGGTCTCAGGCCCAAAGAATTAAGGTGGACCATATAGTCCAAAACAATGGGCAAATCAGCCGATTCCGGGGAAATATGCTTCCCTGAGCACCAGATGGAAAACCTTTTCAATTTAGAATTATAAGTAGCCCTAGTGGAAGGCTTCCTAGAAGCCTTCAGGATGTCGAGAACACCTTGAGAAAGGTGTAGGTCAGCAAACTCTAACTCCTCAAGAACCAGGCCTTGAGGTTGAGGGATTTGAGATTCGGATACCAAACTCTCCCCTGGGCACAAGATAACAGATTGTGCCTCCTGGGGAAGCACAGGGGAAGATGGACTGCTAAGGACAGAAGGAGTGGGTACCAGGGCTGCCTGGTCCAATCTGGAGCAATCAGAATCATCCTGCAAGGTTGGGACCTGATTTTGACTAGCACCTCGAATAGGAGAGGGAAGGGGGGAAAGGCATATATAAACTTCCCTTCCCAGTCTAGGAGAAAGGCATCCAGAGAGACTGGGCCCATCACTGGGAGCCTGCAACAAAACAGTGGAAGTAGGTGATTGTCTGGGGCTGCGAAAAGGTCTATCTGAGGGGTGCCCCATCTGGCAAAAACTATCCCCAGTACTTGGGAATCCAGTGACCATTCGTGATGGCCCTGGGAAATCCTGCTGAGAGCATCTGCCAGGACATTGTCTTTTCCTGGGAGGTGAACTGCTATGAGGGAAGTGTTCAGGGAATAAGCCAGAGACCACAACTTCATTGCTTCGGTGCACAAGGCCGAAGACCAAGTGCCCCCTTGTTTGTTGATGTACCACATTGTGGTGGTGTTGTCTGTTCTGACTTGTACCACTTTGTTCTGAACAGATGCAGAAAACACCTGAAGTGCTAGAAAGACAGCTCTGAGTTCCAGTAAATTGATGTGGAGCAGAGATTCCTGAGGGGACCACACTCCTTGGGTGGAGAGGTCGCCCATGTGAGCTCCCCATCCCAGAAGGGACGCATCCGTAGTGAGGGTCAAGGAATGAGATAGAGGGATGAAGGGGACCCCAGTCTTAAATTGCTCTGATCCTGCCACCACTGAAGGGCTTGGATCAGGGTTGAGTCACTGGGATCAACTTGGAAAGGGGATCTTTTCTCTGAGACCAAAAAGCTCTCAAGTGAAACTGAATGTCCCTCATCTGAAATCTTGCTCCTTGCACTACAGCTGTGGAAGCAGCCATGTGTCCTAGGAGCTGTAAGAAGTGCCTTGCTGGTCGAGACCTGCAGAGTGAAGGAGGAGGCCAGGGCCACCAGGTTCCTTACCCTCTCTAAGGGTAGAAGGCTCTGGCCTGCTTTGTGTCAATTCTGCACCTATGAAGGTGAGTACCTGAACAGGTTCCAGAACTGACTTTGGAAGATTGAGCAGGAAGCCCAGAGAGGTGAGCAGCTGCTGGGTAACTTGCAGGTGTGATTTGACCTGTTCGGAGACTGGCCTACAATGAACCAGTCGTCCTAGATAGGGAAAGATAGCAATCCTTTGCCTTCTTAAATGAGCAACTGCTACTGCCAGACATTTTGTGAATACCCTTGGGGCAGAGGTGAGGCCGAAGGGCATTGCTCTGAACTGGTACTGACCTGAGGCAGTTCAATCTGAGTACTTTCGGTGGGAGCTTCTGATTAGAACATGAAAATAGAGCATCCTTGAGGTCCAGGAAGCTAGCCAGTCCCTGGCCTTAGAGAAGGTAAAATCATTGCCAGAGTCACCATTTTGAACTTTGGTTTCAAAGGTGCTTGTTCGGATATCTTAGGTCTAAAATGGGCCGCCATTCTCCAGTCTTTTTTGGGGTAAGGAAGTACCTGGAGTACAGACCCTTGCCCTGGTGTAGGGGGGAAACCCTTTCTACAGCTCTGAGAGCTAGGAGGGTTGAGACTTCTGTTTCTAAAGTAAAGGTCTCTAGAGGATTTGCAGGTGGAAAAAAATCTGGCTCTCATCTTTGGAAATGTTTTGAAGCGGAGAACCAGACCCTGGCTTACTACTTCCAGGACCCATTTGTCTGATGTCAGAGACTCCCAGTCCTGAACGAAGTAAGCCAGCCTGCCCCCTACAGGTAATGGAGAACCGGCCCTGGGCACCCCATCAGGGTGCCTGTTTGGCAGGGGCTTTAGGCTGAGGGGTGGGAGCAGACCTACTTGCACCCCGTCTGCCTCTGCCTCTGAAGAACCCCCTCTGAGCATAAGCAGAAGAAGCCTGGGTTTGGTAAAAAGGCCTGTGAAAGGGCCTACCTCTACCCCTGGGGGTTTGCTTCTGAGGAGTGGCTTGCCGCTCCTTGGCTTGTGCACTCCTATAAGTTGTTCTGTATTCATCCATTTTCTTCATGTATCTCTGTCTGCTCCCCAAACAGAGAATTCCCCACCACAGGAAAATCCATAGCCTTAGTCTGGGTATCCTGTGACAAATTAGTACACCTGAGCCAAGCTAACCTCTTAAAGGCCACAGATGTAGCCATGACTCTAGAGGATACATCATTAGAATCCACAGCAGCATGGAATTGCACCTTGTATGCCTCAATACCATCAGCAGCCACCTGCTCCAGCTCCTTGGCAAGCTGGCCAGGGGTCTGTTTGGCCAAAGCCATGACAGTGTCCCATCTAGGTTTTTGGTATCTTGCCACATAAGCCATGTAATTTGCTTGTCTGAGTCCCAAGGACACTGCCATGTATTGTTTTTTAGCCATGGCATCAATCTTCCTGGAGTCCTTGTCAGGAGGATGTGAAGCCAGGGGAATGTTAGCTTATCACAGGCTGCAGCCTGAACTACCCCAACATGACTGCATTGCTGTGAAAGAAAGTCATATCAGGACCTGACAAAGTGTACCTCCTGTCCATCTTTTTTGTCAACAGGAGGCACAGAATTAGGGCTTTAGAATTTTTATTGTTTGCTTCCTAAAAGATTTATGTAAGGGGATAGATAATCTCCTAGACTCTGGGATATCCATCATTTCCACAAAATCAGGTTCCTCTTGCTCATCCACGGCTTCTTCTAATGGGAGCTGGAGGGTTTCAGCAACCTTTTTATAAAACAGAAAATGAGAAGGGGACTCAGAAAGCATGGGGGGGATTCTAAAGGTCTGTCTGGGGAGATGTCCGGTTCAATGGGCACATCCAGACTCTCAAAGTCACATTCACATTGTTCATAATCCTCCCCTCCTCTGGTTCATAAAATCTCCAATATCATATTCTTGAACCGTTGAACCGGCCGAACCGACCTTTTACCAGACAGTGGCGGTTCGGACGGAACCGGAGAAAGTGACTGTACAATTTGTATAGCTTTTGCTATTTCTGCAGCAGTTGGAGAAGGAATTTTGGACTCCATACCTGCTGATTTTTTAGTTTTCTTTGCTGGAACTGGCTCCTCAGAGCCAGCTTTACGTTCCCGAGGAAGTCTCGCCCTGGTCAGAGGGCACTCCCTCCGGTTCGGTTGGCACCGAACGGGCTGGTCCATCTGGGTCAGCGGACTTTAGGCCTCTGCTCCTGAGCCTGCCCACTCTCTTATCCAGGGTGGCTGCAGGAAATTTTTACAAATCTGGCAGTCTGAATTGAGGTGGTCAAACCCCAGACATAAACACATGGTGTGGGTCAGCCTTGGCAAAGGCTTCCCCACAGACACTACAGTGTTGAAACCCAGTGGGCCGGTTTTCTTTGGGTTTCTCAGACATGATGCCAGCCTAACCAAGAAAACTTGCCCTTTTAGCAGCAGTGCCAGGCGAACACCTTATCGGTTCCCAACCGTGTCGCGAATGGTGGAAAAAACCGTAATGAAACCGTTTTTAGAACCGATAAGAACCGAACGTGCATCTAAAAGCTTTAAAATGCTTATTTTAAAGTTTTAACAACCTGATCGGTTCGAACGAACGATAAACATTTACAAGTTCCACACAGAAATAAACCTGTCTATTACTTACAATACCACAGACAGAGCTTGAACCGATCGGTTTGCAGTTAAAATAATAATATCAAGGTTGAATTTAACCGAGAAAATACTGTTTAAACCGAGAAATGAACCGAGCAGTAGGAGAAATCTCCGGAGCGACTGTTCAGTGAGGCGGAGTAAAGAATCTGACAGTTTCAGTTTGAAATTATCCAGACAGAGCTTCTCTAACCGAGCTCGCGCTCTAAACTCCATTCTTAGAATGGTAGTTAACTCTTTCACCTCCGGGGCAGTTCTAATGGTGGGACAAACTGCAATTGTCATAATATAGCAAGACTTCATGTTGTTTGAATTCTACTGAACCCTGAATGGCAGAAAATGTCAGCTTGCAAGTCCGCAAAATCTATCTCATGCAATCTATTATACTGCAATAAACAGCAAGTAAAAAAATGTTTTTGTACACAAAGTGCAAATTCACATCAGCTCCAAACTTAGTGCTCACAGTTCCACTGTTCTTAGTGCTCACTGGTGGGATGCTGGGATGCACAGGGAGGGGTCTCACCAGCACAAAGAAGGAGCTGGTGCTGCCTCTGTAAAGAACGCTGGAAAGACCCCAGCTACAGAGTACTGTGCCCAGATCTGGGGACCATTATCTCTGAAAGGACACAGACAAAGTAGAGGCAGTTCACAGGAGGGCAACTCAAAGTGGGACTATTTAAAATCCTTGCAAGTAACGCACCTCACCAACCCCAAAAGCTTCTGGTCTAAAATCAACGCTCTACTGAAGGGTAATGAATGGAGCATCCCCCAAAACATGATCTCGAAAGGCTCCTTACTATCCTTGCCCTCTGAGATTCCCACCAGAATACATCTCTTCTTCACAGACCTTCAAGTATACAAGACTGGTCTCCCTGCTACCCATCCTGCTCCACAAGTTCCTCACCCTGAAGCCCCTCCTCCCTCTCTTCCATTTAAAAATCACCTCGCAGAAAGACGTCCTTAAACTTTTGCTGGGTCTGAACCCCGATAGCTCCCCAGCATTTGACACCCTGCCACCAAAATTCCTCAGGATAGGTGCTCCTGTGCTTGCTCACCCTACTGCACCATTGATTAACAGATCCTTCCTTACACAATCCATCCCTGATAAATGAAAGACTACCATTGTAGTCCCCGCCCACAAAAAATGGCCCAACCAACCTCGTCAAAAACTATAGACCTATATCCATTTTTGTGCCCTATTGCAAAAATCCAAGAAAGAATCTTATACAATCAGCTATACTCCTTTCTAGAACAGACCGGTGCCCTTACCATATATATCAACATGGTTTCAGGAAATCACATGGGACTGAATCTGCTCTTTTGAGGGTCACTTCAACATCTTTCAGGCCATGGATCAGGGTCATGCCATGGGGGACATCTTCATCGATCTCACGGAGGCCTTCGACCTTGTAAACCATTCACTCCTCATCTTCAAGCTCCGTCATCTTGGCCTTGATTCCAACTCTCTCTCTTTGCTCGCTAAGTAATTAGCCAACTGATTTCAGTCAAAATCAAATGAAACACAATTGCCTATTCCTCCTTATGCCCACATTACGGACAGGGTCCCCAAGGATCAATTCTTGGGCCTCTTATTTTTATCTTCATCAATGAACTGCCGCTAAACTGTTGGGGGCCCATCAGTCCAACTCCTTGAAGACTATGCTATACTATGCAGATCCAGTAGAGACGTCTCCTCAATAAAGTCAGACCTGGAAAAAGACTTACAGCACCTGAAAGTCTAGTTCAAAAAGAACCTGCTGATATTGAATACAAAGAAAACTAAAGCCATGCTGTTCCATCATACCTCCATCGACTTAACCTCTCAGCCTCCCCTAGTAGCCAATACCTTCTCTGGTGTACCTTTAGAAGGGGTGGGTGGTCCTTCAAATACCTGGGCATGACTCTAGACGAGCATCTATCCTTAGAAATGCATGCAAACAATGTTATTAAGATTATCAATCGGAAACTTGGCCTCCTGTACCGTAGTGGCCCCATACCTTACCACTCATGTGAGGAAGACCACTGCCTCAGCTACTCTTCTCCCTGTTCTATTTTACGGTGCCCCAATAATTCACTCTGTCAAGATCTCTATTCTGGCCAGACTTAAACAGGCCTATCACAGAATTGCTCACTTCGCTTCCAGGGCACCATCTTGGACCCACCACTGCGACATGCTCATCACCCTTGGCTGGCCCTCCTTCGAGGTCAAAATGGACTTCCCTGTACCATGCACCACCTTCAAACTCATCCACCTCCCTTCCCCACCCATCCTCTCCAATCTGCTCACCCTAAAATCCTTCCACCTCACCATACTAAGTATACCCAGGCCTCGCCTAGCCATAGGTAAGAGATCCTTTTCTTTTGCAGCATCTCAAAAATGAAATATCCTCCCACACAGCTTACTTTCGTGTATCTCTCTTCCCCAGTTTAAAAGCTGCTTCAAAGAAATCTTCTTTCCAGCCCCTACTTGCAACGGTAACTGTACCTAATCCCTTCCTGTCAAGTACTTCTTCACAGAATGAGTGCTGGATTCCTGGAACAGACTTCTTGCAGAGAAAGCTGGGGCGAAAACAGTGGTGGGTTCAGAAATGCATAGGATGCTGGCCTGCTGGTGCAGAAGCAGAGTGTCTGTCTGTGATGCAGATGACCCGGGTTCGGGAATGGACTTGGGACGTTGGAGGGCTGGCCGGGAGAAGAAGGACTAAGCATCTTACAGACTGCTGTCCTTCACCGGGGGTAGAGTGTCCGACACACTCAGCGGACCTCTGGCAGAAGCTGGAGAATCCCACCATGGCAGCGCCGTCATTTTGGGGGGTGGGGGGAACGGACACATGACATCATTGCACGTCCCTGCCCCAGGTACTGCTGGAAAAATCTCTTCAGTCCCTCAACCATGATGCCCCTGCTCCACCGCCATTCCCACTGCCCACCAATGCCCACTGGGGGGGGGCCTGCTCCCGGGGCCCCACCCAGGGAAGTAAGCCTGGGTACGGTGGGTCGACATGCTGAGTTGGAACAAAAGCTCTGTTAGGGAGCATTATGGGAAGACCGGAGGGGGAAAGAAAATGCACAGGACAAGCATTAGGGAATCTTAGTGAAAAGGAAGTGGGAGGAGAGACAAAGAGCTGGAGATCAATGAGATAATACTGTAAGTAGGGAAAAATAAGCAGACTGGGTGGGTCAAGGGGTCCTTATCTGCTGTCAAATTCTGTGGTTCTATATTTCTGTGTTTCTATAACATATCCCACTAGCCCCTACTCCGAACACAGACTGGGGTCCAGTACAGAGTCCTCCTGGACATTGGATAAGACTTACGGTGTCTGGTGCAGCTCCGCTCCCCTCTTGCTGCACCCTGCCCTCATGGAAAGCTTCCCAGCCATGGAGTACAGTGGGAGGGGGCTGGAGATGCCGTCCAGTGCAGGTGGGCACTGGGGTGCAAGCTCCATGACTGGGATACATGCAATCTGTGTATATCCCAGAATGTTCTGCGGATTGCGTCCACATATCCCAGCATGTTCTGTGGATTGGGTCCGCACTTCCTAGCACGTTCTGTGGACCGGATCCACATATCCTAACACGTTCTGTGGATCAAGTCACATAACCCAGCCTATTCTGTGGATCAGGTCCACATACCCAGCATGTTCAGCAGATCGGGTTGCATATCCCAGCATGTTCTGAGGATCAGATACTTAAAAAGAGAAAACTTTTTGCTCCACATTAGGGGATGAACCACAGCCCTTACCCACATCTAGTCACATAATATTTACACTCCCACATGCTGTGACCCATTTTCTTTCACTGCAGTAAAAGGGTTCTAACTAGCATACCCCCCCTTTTTTTTTTACCTCAACTACAGGTAACCATCAATGGTGATGGTATTTTGTAAACAAGACCAAAAATATGTTGCTGATAAAACTCAATCAACTCTGGTGGCAACCAGATTTTACAAGTGGGTCAGCCAGCTGCAGTAACCTGATTAGATTTAGTTTTAAATGTACTAAAATGCTGCTTGTTTGGAAAAACCCAAACAGAGCAGTGTGGTTTAGTGATCAGAGCACAGAAATGTGAGCTAGAAGATCAAAGCTTCACATCTCACTACAGCCATGTACAAGAGGCAGTGTGGTTTAATGGTCAAAGCACAGAACAGTGAACCAGCAGATTCAAATTTCATATCCAACCACAGCCATGTACAGGAGGCAGTGCGGTTTTGTGGTCAGAGAACAGAACTGTGAACCAGAACAGCCAAGCTTCAATTTCCACTACTGCCACATACAGAAGGCAATGCTGTTCAGTGTTCAGAGCACAGAACTGTGAACCAGAAAATCCAAACTTCACACCCCATCACAGCCAAGTACAAGAGGCAGTGTTGTTCAGTGGTCAAACCACAGAATAGTGAACCAGAAAATCCAAGCCTCACATCACACCACAGCCACGTACAGGAGGCCAGTGATGGTCAGTGGGACTACGGACCAGAAGATCCGAGCTTCACATTCACGTGCAGGAGCTGGTTTGGTTCAGTGTTCAAAGCAAAGAACTGTGAACCAGAAAATGCAAGCTTCACATCCCACCACAGTAGTCTGAGTAAAAACAACACCCCAATGTAAAAGCAATGTTGCACCTCAAGTTAGCTATCCTGGGTAAATACAATTTTTACAACGTTTAAATAAAAAGATGCCTAAAATAGTATCAGCATTGTCAATGTATTAAAAAATCTTGAATCAGTTGGATCCAGGTGCCATTACAGAGGCAACAAGCCTTTGTGTGAAGCAAATAAACAAACAAAACAAATAAGCAAATCATAACAAAAGAAAAAAAAACACTATGGTTATCAAAAGAGGTGGCGGGAAGGTTAGGGAGAAAAAGACAGCATTCAGGAAGTATAAGGAAACACAGAAGGAGCAGGATAGAGAAATGTACCAGTTAAAGCAGAAGGAGGCAGGGAAGGCAGTCAGAAGAGCAAAGGCCCAAACCGAGGAAATGATTGCCAACTTGGTTAAGAAGGGGTATAAAACCTTTTATAGGTACATTAGGGAGCAAAGAATGAGAAAGGGAAGATACTGAGACTAAACAAAGAGGAGGGTGGGTGGGTAGAGAGGGACAGTGAAAAAAGGGTTACTGAACGAATACTTCTGCTCCATATTCAGAAAAGAAGAGGAGGGGGATGTACCTAATCCAGTCAATAGAAGCACTCTGGATGGAGTGGTCGATATCAGTCTTTTCACAGAAGAAAGGGTTCTGAAATAACTCCTAAAACTCAAGGTAGGCAAAGCAATGGAGCCTGATGGAATTCACCCCACAGTTGTAAAAAAACTAAAGGGAGAATTAGTAACATCACTGACTACCCTTTTTAACAAATCATGGGAGGATGATGTGGTACCCGAGGACTGGAGGAGGGTGGATGTGATTCCCCTTCACAAAAGTGGGAGCAAGACAGAGGTAGAAAACTACAGACCAGTCAGTTTGACCTCAGTGGTAGGGAAAATGATGGAATCACTTCTGAAGGAAAGAACTGTTGAGTACCTAGAGGCCAGTGGGGCACAGGACCCAAGGCTGCATGGATTCACAGCAGGAAGGTCATGTCAGACGAATCTAATTGATTTCTTTGACTGGGTGACCAAAGTAGTAGACCAGGGAGGGGCTGTGGACATGGCCTACTTAGATTTTAGCAAGGCATCTGACACAGTCCCACACAAAAGATTAATAAACAAATTAGCCAGCCTGGGAGTGGGTCCCAGGGTGGTAGCCTGGGTAAAACATTGGCTGGACAACAGGACACAGAGGGTAATAGTAAACAAAGTCCACAGTGAAGGAAGGGAGGTTACTAGTGGGGTACCGCAGGGTTTGGTACTGGGTCCGGTCCATTTTAATGTCTTCATAAGTGACACTGCAGAGGAACTGGAAGGAAAAGTATGTCTCTTTGCAGACGACACAAAGATCTGCAACAGGATTGATACACAAGGTGGGGTAGAAAGGATGAGAAGGGACTTGGCAAGGTTGGAGGAATGGTCAAATGTATGGCAGCTTAGAGTTAGTGCAAAGTAATGCACCTGGGAAGCAAAAACCCAGCGGAAGAGTACACAATGGGGGGTGAGATACTAACAACAAAATTGGAAAGGGACCTGGGGTAGTTATATCAGATAACCTAAAGGTAGGCAAGCAATGTGAGAAGACAGTAAGGAGGGAGGGGGGGATACTGGGATGAACAGGGAGAGGCATCACCAGTAGAAAACAGGAAGTTGTTATCCCTCTGTACAGACAGTTGGTAAGACTCCATCTGGATTACTGCGTGTAGTTCTGGAAACACCACCTCCACAAAGACAGACAGGGTGGAGGCTGTCCATAGAGCAACCAAAATGGTGCAGGGTCTGCACCAGAAGACATACGAATAGAGAGACTAAAGCAGCTTGTAACATGGCATTAAAGTGAATGGACAAATGGGGAGGCGTGACTGGTTGAAGTCGATCATGTGGGCAAAGTCGGAGCAGGGATTAATCTAGCATAGCCGCGTTACAAAACTGCAGTACCAGGACCATCCAGACAGTTAGGTAAGCAGCACCGGGGAGAGGTGACAATGAACTGTGAGAGAGACGCCAGTCTTGGGCAGGGAGCAGGCGACTAGCTAGGCAGTGTCGGAAACGGGAAAGGGAGAAGTGGGAGCCGCGCAGAATAGGAATAAATAGGAGACGGGCACAGTAACACTAGATGGAGCAGGAGACGGAGCAGCCAACATCAGAGCTATCGCAGTGCAGCAAGACGTGAGCGACGGAAGATGCAAATTCATCAGGGAAATGCACAGCGCGGCGAGAAAGCACTCCACCGCAGACCTCCAACGAGTGGTATGACAGTAATACCCGCCTAGAACACAAAATAAGTCGGTCTAGCATGTGAGGCGCACTGTTCTGTCAATGTAGCACTAGTCAATGTTTTCGCCGCATCTGCATATAAAAACTGTTTTGTTACAGGTTGTGGAAATGCAGTAAAAATCTTATTTTAACATACCGAGTCCCTGTGTTATGTTGTTCTAACGATGGCAAATACATACCTTGCAACTGTATACTTGCGCGGCCCATACATATCGCCAGACGGTTACTTCAAGGTGGCATCTAATGCGATTAATGCATGGTTGTGCTGTTGTATGCCCTTGGCCTGCGGCCTTGGGCCACAACCCTCCCAACCATGCATTAATCCAGCATTAGATGCCACCTTTGTCGTGGCTTAATGCTTCCTTAATATGTAAGCCCTTGAAGAAAGGAGAGAGAGGGGGGACATGATAGAAACTTTCAAGTACCTCAAGGGAAATCAACAAAGTCCAAGAGGGTAGCATCTTTCAGAAAAAGAGATGTGCAAGAACAAGGGGGCACAATTTGAAGATAATGGGGGGATGGCTCAGAGGTAATGTGAGGGAAGTATTTTTTCACTGAGTGTGTTGTGGATGTATGGAACAGCCTTCCTGAGGAGGTCGTGGAGTCAAAAACAGTAGGGGAATTCAAGAATGCATGGGACAGACATAAGGCAATTCTAGAGGGGGGTAGGAGGAAGTAGACTGTTGGTTAACTAGGACCTGCAGCTTATCCATTAGGTAGGGAAATGGGCAGACTAGGTGGGCCAAGCGGTCTTTATCTGCCAACAAATTCTATGTTTCTATGCTTCAGAGTGACATCATAGGATTAGAGCAAGGGAAGCAGGTGAGAAGAAAGTGCTTGGCATATCCAACTTTACTGGTCCACCCCACTAATTATAAAAATAGCATTCAAATGTTACTCTAAAAATACTTTCATTATAAAAGGTCAAAGTGAATCTGAAGGCTTCAGGAATATATTAAGTGTGAAAAGGTAAGGCGACATGTTTGACTGTGATGTGCAGCTGCCTGAAGTAATTCTGGAGAAAGCAGTTTAAATGATAATTGCATATAATAAGCACATACTGTAACACCCAGCAGTGCAGGATTATTTCATACCAAAACATCAAAATGCTGTTCCGAATCAGTCGATAAAGTGATGGAGTGGGAGTCATGTGATGCCTCCGACCTACTAATTTTTCTGTTTTAACTGCATGATTCACAACTTTTATTTTAAATTACTGTATTTCTATACCTCAGTTTATACTGTCTGTAAGCTCGGGTCTCCGCTTGACTGCTATAGTTAGATTCTGGAATGAAAAACCCACCAGTGCCTCACACCCCGCCAGCTACCCCAGATCGCCACTGAGGGCCTAAGCGGTTGAAGGCAGCCACAGCAAACTCCAGCCCCCTCTTCTGACGCTCTCACAGAAGACTGCTTCATTAAAGAATTTGGCCTTATCGAGGAAGCTCTTTTATTACTCATTGGGGGTGTTAAAGCCATTTGATTTACCATGGAAGAATTCTCCCAGCGAGTCAGTGATCTCAAGGCCTGAATGAGCTTATCAGATGACTGGAGAAACTGTTTGGAACCGGAGCTGGTGGCGCTGCGCCAGGAAAAATGCACAGTCAGAAGTACGACTGGAAGACACGGAAGGCCACAGTCGCTGGAACAATATGGTGATCACTGGATTACCAGAGAAAGCACAAGGGCCCAACATGATTCTTTTTGTGCAAAGATTGTGTGAAAAAGTGGCTGGGCCCTCTCATGGCCAATGACAGCTGCCCAACCGAGAAGGGCAGCGACGATGGTCCTCAGACTGGGACTGAGAACGAGCCTTCGAGGGCGGGTGAGGCAGCGGCCACTTAGGGGGTTTCTTCAGAGAAGGAGCGGGAAGGCCCTCGGGCTCACTGCTGTCTGGCCGGTCAGGAACCGGTGCAGAGTCCAGCTTCATTGGAGTCTCCTCCTTTTTTACCTGACTCCACCAAAGAGAGAAGAGTTCTTGCAGCTCCTCTTTGTTAAATACAGCAGCTTCTGTTCCTGGGAAGGGGCCCAGAGAAGCTGGAGGGTCCAGAAGTGCATGGATGGGGGAGTCCCCAAAAGAGCCCTGTGGGGTGGAAGACCTGGGGGTCGCCGGAAGTTTAGCGGCTGCCCCTTCCATGGGGGTGTCTTCCACCATAGGAACTCTACCTGTATTGGTACTGCAGCCAGCACCGGTTTCAAAGGAGGCGGTGCTGGGGTGTCTTTATCACTTGACAGCTTGCAGACCAGGTGAAACGAGGGGCCATCTTGGGCAGGGCCGAGGGCTTGTGCCAAGAGGCCTTGTGGGTCACACGCAATGGTGCCACCTTAGGTTTTGCCATCTTTTCTCCCTCCAGACAGTCCTGCCTTGATCAGCGTCATTTTTTTGGCAAGAGGGCTCGGTTTTATAGTCTTCCTTCCTAGGATGCTTCTGGTGTTCCCACCGAGCCAACGGAAAAGAGGCTTTCCTGTGGGGGGGGCGGGAACAGAGCTGAAGATGGGACCGGCTACGGTCCTTGTCCCAGAAGCGCTCACGGGGCTTGTCCCAGTGTTTACTCTTGTCCCTCAAGGTGTGCAGGACATCCATCTGCTGCTCTAATAGATGGGCTTTTAGGGTCTTCAAGCATCAAATTCGTGTCCTACTGGTAAAGCCTCTACAGATCTTGCAGGGGGCGCTGTCGTAGTCTGGACCCAGACAGAAGACGCACTTGGAATGGCCATCTTTTGACAGTATCTGGCAGCTACAATCGTATTTGTTCCTCTCTCGCCCGGAGGAGGAGACAGACGACAGAGACGAGATACGCCGGCCTGAAGTCGAGAAAGAGAAAAAGGCAGAAAAAAAGGGTTGATTTTCTAAAAATCCAAATTTTAGCTGGAACTGATAGATAGCAAAAAACTTCCCCAACGTGAGCGGGTCATGTCGGGAAAAGAACTGAGGTGGAGCCAGGGTCCGTCCCCTTATGAAGCATGGCCGACGTCAGGGTGGAGCCAACGTAAGGGGGCAGTCCCTGGTGGGTACTGCTAGCTAAGATTTTTCCGTTGGGTCCTAAAGCCTGCAGCATTAGTCCTAATTGTTACAGCTTGCTGCAAGAGCTCCCACTGGAAGTAAGATCTTTATATCTCTCATTTGGCACCTGGCCTCTAGGACTGTGCCTGTTGCCGCAGCCATATGGCCCAGTAGCTGCAAGAACTGTCTTGCTGATTTTGACTTGTTCAGCCTGAAGGACCCAGCAATCTGCAGGATGTTGTTTACCCTGTCTGAAGGTAGATAAGCCCTTCCCCTCCAGTGTGTTTAGTTCTGCTCCTATGAAGTGCAGCACCTGTACCGGTCGTAGGACTGATTTCTTTAGGATTACATGAAATCCTAGGGACTCCAAAAGGTCCTGTGTTGTCCTTAGGGAATCCGCCACCTGCTATGGTGATTTTCTCACCACTAGCCAATCGTTTAGGTAGGGGAACACAGTAACCCCTGGCCTTTTTAAGTGCACCACCACCACCACTGCCAGGCACTTTGTGAATGCCCTTGGGGCTGAGGTGAGGCTGAATAGCAGTGCTGAACACTAGTCAAGACCAGATGGGAATCTGAACCCTAGGTACTTTCTGAGAGACTCCCTTATGGGGATGTGGAGTAAATTTTGGTTTTGCCAAGTATCTGTTCAGTACCCTTAGGTTGAGAATAGGTCGCCACTCCCCATTTTTCTTCAGGGTTAGGAAATATTGAATAAAACCCCTTTCTCCTTTGTTGTGGAGGGACAGGCTCTACTGCTTTTGATAGAAGCAAGTTTGTCACCTCTTCTTCCTCTAACAGCTTTCTTTCAGTGTTTGAAGCAGATTTAAAGGCTCTCAGGGTGGTGAAGTGTTTGAAACTGAGGGACAAGCCCTGACTCACTACTTCCAGGACCCCACTTGTCTGTGGTGATGTTTTTCCAACCCTGGAAGTAGTGAGCCAGCCTGCCCCCTACTGGTACTGGAGAGGTGACCTTGGAAATCAAGTCAGAGATTCTGCTTAGGCTGGGGTTGGGACTTGACCAGTGTGGTTGCACCACCTAGAACCCCTCCTGCCTCTACCCCTAATGTACCCAGTCTGCTGTGGGTACTGTTGGTATTGCTGAGCAGCCTGCGCCTGGAAGAAGGGTCTACCATATGTAGACCTACCTCTGCCTCACCTTGCATAAGGCCTGTAGGAGGTAGAGGCCTTTTCCTTAGGTAAGTTACTCTTATATGTGGTCTTATACTCATTCACCTTTTTTCATGTATGCCTCTGTTTTGTCCCCGAACAGTGAGTTATTCTCACAGGGGAAGTCCATGGCTTTCATCTCCATGTCCTGTGGCAGATTAGTGGCCCTAAGCCAGGCAAATCTCCTAAGAGCCACTGTCAGAGCCATCCACCTGGCAGCAGTGTCGTTAGCATTCACTGCCATCTGGAACTGGTATTTTGAAGCCAAATCTAGCAGTTTCTGCCAGGTCAGCAGACGTGCCAGGGGGAGCCTTGTCTGCCACTGCCACACCCGACTGCTAGTGCTGGGCAGCATAGGCCTTATAATTGCCTGACAGAAAGTGAGGCTGACAGGTAGCTCTTCTTGGCCAGGCTGTCAATTTTCCTGGAGTCTTTTTCTGGAGGACAGGAGGCCAAGGGCCCCTTTGCCCTGTCATGAGCATCCATTTGTACAACCCCCTCATGATCAGGGTGGGAGTATAAAAACTCAGCTCCTGCCCTATCAAGCTAATATTTTCTGTCCACCCTCTTGTCAATGGGTGGCAATCAATTTGGGGTTAATATTTTCTCAATGTGCTTCCTTAAGAATGTATTTACTGAAAGCAGAAGTTTCTTTGTCGGGGGTTATGCCCATCATGTCAAGGAATTCCACCTCTTCCACATCCTCCACTGCGTCATTTGGAGTAATGGTCCAAGGCATCCACTACCTTTTTGATAAAGGTATAGTGGGAAGAGACATCCTCGGTCAATCTAGGAGGGGTCTTGAAATCTTATTCAAGGGAAACCTCAGATTCAATGGGTTCCTCCTCATCTTCGTCATATTCCTCAAATTCCTCAAACCCCTGAACTTCCTGAACCGAGGACTGAACCAGAGTAGATGGTTGAGGAACTGACTGTTAAACTGGTGGGTTTGCCGGCTGCAGTACCATAACAGCTACCATCCCTTGTAAGGCCTGAACTGCTTTTAACACTTGCACTATGGCCTCTAGAGTAGGCATTTCAGTCGTGTCACCTAAAGTCCCCTTAGGCTTTGTAACAGTGTGCTTTAGGAGCTTGATCTTCTTTAATTTCTTTGCCGGTCCCAGTTTTTCCACTAGTTCCACAGTTCTTTTTGGCTTGACAGGTTCCCCTTTACTTGGGGTAGCTGGCTCTTTTTGAACAGTTTCACCCATTTTCTTAATGGGAGAAGGCTAGTCAGAGCCGTTGTCTCCTAAATCTTGAGTCAGAGACGTTTTCTTTTTGTACTTTTCCAGCCATTTTTCTATGGTTTTGGCTGGGAAGGTCTTACAGATTTCACAATCAGATGTGAAGTGGCACTCACCAAGACAGATAACACACTTCTCATGTTTATCTGCCTTGGTGAAGACCTCTCCGCACTGAAAACAATTTTTAAAACCTGGCGGGCTAGTTTTCTTCTTAGGCTTTTCTGACATTTTAGTCAAATGTCCAACCCAACTTTTCTTTCTCTTTTTTTTTTTTCAGTTTCAAAGATCACAGTCAGTTCTGGACAGGAAAGAACCACGATTACTGTACAAAAAGAACCGAAGATATCAGTTCCCCATTAAGAAAAGGAATGTAAACTAAACTAAGTAGTAATAAAATACGCTAAAAGGAATAAACCTGATGGAAATGAGTCAGTTCCTCAACAGTTACAGGGAATCGTGAGGAACTGCAAAAATCACTCAAAACAACTAAAAATCTAGCACTAACTTATAAAAAATACAGAAAGTAAAGGCAGCAGTTGAAAATATATTAAAAAAATTGTTACTTCTTTGCGAAGAAAACAACAAAAACAACGAAGAAGGGTCATGAATGTGAAGAGGGATCTCCAAGGCATCTTGACTAGCAGGTAGAGAATGAAATCTGAAGCTAGTAGAATGCAGCAGTTAGTATGGGCACCATCTGAATGTTACCACACGCCAATGATGTGTTTCATCATTTACATATGTACCATTCTCTGGGCAGTCCAACTCTACAGGCCGACTGCAAGAGTAAGGAATACTGAAGAATTCCTGGGGTTAGAAGTTGGCCCATTTTGCTTCCCGGTGATTGTAAGGTCTCTCCTTGCTCACTGTCTGGTGTTGCATTGTGAGAGGTGGCCCTCTTTGCGTGCTGGGCCCAGAGACTCCAGCCTATATAGATTGTTTTCTGCCATCTGCTGTCATCTGTGCCATTTTTGATTTGCCTATGTTATGCAGAAGAAAATCCTCTTTTAGCAGTGATATTTCGATTAGTAGAAAAAAAAAAAAATTATAACAAATGTCTTGCAAAGTAAAAATTATAACGTGCACAGCTGTGTAATCCATCATCTACCGTGCTCGGACTCCCCAGGCCCCCCCCAAATTACTGTTTAACATACATATTAATGAAATATTAGTTACGCTCAGCCCAAGAAGTTATTATATTCCTACAATTCACAATACTTATGCTCTACTCTCGCTTTTGCTGCTGCTGGTGTCCTTTTTTCCTTAACTGCTATGGGGCTTCAGGAAAAGTTAGATATTTTTTTCTAAAACAGTGAAGGACATGCTACTGAATATCAAGAAAAATAAAAAATAATATTTTTAAAAAAAAAAGTACAAAGAGAATAAATGTAGTTGGCGTACTGATAATGAAACACTCAAAATAGTCCATAGTTATAAATATCTGGGTGCAACGTTTTTCATTTTCAAGGCAGAATCAACTAGATATTTAAAAATAATTAAAATCTTGTCTTAACAGTGTGTGGCAAAGCCTGCATTCTGGTATCAGTGCTCGATAACAGAGCCATGTTGGGCAAGATGTTGAGCCTGCCCACAGTGAAACTACATGCCAGTTAGCCTTCCGTGGTGATGCTTGATTGACAGTGGTTGATTACAACCTCCTGGTTGCAACCACAAATATCAACCGGGATGTTGTAACTAAAGATAAATCTGCCTTTATAGGTATGTAAAAAAAGTATCACCATTAGAGTATTTTACTTCTTTTGATTAAGCTAAAAGTATAACAGTTTCTTCCTGAAATACTTAGGACGGAATGGGATTTTCTACAGTAACAATTCTGAATTCGACTGGATTATTAGGAGGCAGTACAGTGCAGTAGTTAAGGACACTGAGCTACAAACCTGGAGACCTGGGTTTGAATCCCACAGCCCCCACTTGCATACTGTGCGACTCTGAACAAATCACTTAACTTCCTTGTGTTCCTATGCTGCACCTGGAAACAAGCTTCAGCTTAGTGCGCCTTTCCTGGTTTAACAATTTCCACTTTTCACTTATTTTTGCTAACAGTCTGAAATGTAAAGACTAACTCACTAGTTTCACTGCACATGCAAAACCGATATTATAAATGAAAAAAGTGCTGTAATTACAAAATTCCACTGCATCCAAAGTACTTCAGTAAGAAACTGTTACACTTTTAACTTCATCAAAACAAGTAAAATACTCTTAATAATGCATTTCAGATTATGCATGTTTTAACAAAGTCGTCCAGCAATAGTAATTGTGTCCTGTTTTTTTCTTTTCAAGTCAAATCTGGATAGAAAGATCATAGGAAACTGGCTTCAGGGAAGGCAACAGAGGGTGGTGGTGAGTGGGGAGCTCTCACACCCAAGGGTAGTGACGAAAGGTGTTCCACAGGGCTCGGTGTTGGGACCAGTGTTGTTTGGGACATTCACTGCAGACATATCATGGGACATCAAGAGCAAGATCAGTTTGTTTGCTGATGATACCAAGGTAGAAGCGGTGGTGGATGACCTAGGGGGGATGGCAGGGGTTGCAGGATGATCTGGCAAAGCTTGAAACCTGGTCAGACACCTGGCAACTGGGGTTTAATGCCAGAAAGGTGCTGCATTTTGAGATGAAGAACCCAAGGAGGAGTTACCAGCTAGGGGGAGTGCAGCTAGCCCAGACAGAGGAGAAGAAGGATCTGGGGGTGTTCATTACGGGGTCAATGAACAACTTGGCACAATGTAGGAAGGCAGCTGCAAAGGCCAACACAATGCTGTGTTGTACTGCAAGGGGTATATCCTCGAGGAGGGAGGAGGTGATTCTACCACTGTATAGGTCATTAGTTAGACTGCACCTGAGTACTGCGTGCAGTACTGGCGCCCGTATCTGAAGAGGGACATTAATTTACTGGAGGGGGTGCAGAGCTGGGCGACAAAAATGATCTAGAGGTTGAGGGAGTTGAACATGTACTCACTGGAGGAGAGGAGGGACAGGGGAACATGACTGAAATCTTTAAGTATGTGAAAGGAATAAACAAGACAGGTACAGATGGGCTGTTCAAAGTAAGGGAAGGGAGGGACACCAGGGGCCATGATATGAGACTGGAAGGAGGAAGGTTCAGGAGGGAGATGAGGAGATACTTTTTTACAGAGAGGGTGGTGGTGACTGGGTGGAATGCGTTACCTGCAGAAGTGGTATTCAGTAGAACAGTGGACTGCTTCAAAAGGGGATGGGACAGGACAAGGGGGAGGGTTAATGAAGGGGAAAGGTAGAAGGGAGGGGCAGCTGCAGAATAAGGGGTGCTAGCTGCACATTTGAGCAGACTTGACAGACCTCTAGGCCTTTATCTGCTGGCAAATTTCGTATGTTCGTATATTTTCAGAATCATAATACACGCTCAGATTGTTTTTACTGTCTTAGTCCAAGAAAGGCACACTAAGCAACAGCTTGTTCCCGGGTGTACTGTGGAAGCACAGGGAGGCCATGATGCGAGGCCAGTAGGCATGTAGCCACATTTGCATCTTGTAAACCAGAGTTCACACACAAAATTTTAAGAGAAAAGGCTATAAGAGAGGGAACAGAAAAAGACAGAAGATGGTACTGTGGCATCCCCAGAAATCTGTACCGACATGTTCAGTATACTGTATATAGCAGTACTGTATATCCTAGAGGTTAAAGCTATCCTGAAGATGGATTTTTTACTAACAGTTTGAAATGTAAAGGTGATAACTCACTAGTTTCAATGCATATACAAAACAATTATTATAGATGTAGAAAGTGTTGTTATAGCACTTTAAAACACACTTAATAAAACAGTCGATTTCCTATTTAACCTGTTGGATTAAATATAGTCAAAGCAGCACCTAGACCCTCTGTGACATTTCCTGTCAGGAGCCCAAAACATACGACTGCCACCAGCCCTTAATTACAGGGTGATTTACATATGAATAACTCTGGACTGCAAAGACTCACAGAAAAACACATTAGCTCAATCAAATTAGCTTTTTATGGTTTTTCAGACATTAAGAAATCCTGTTGACAGTTCCCCTTTAATGTGAACTCAGATACCATCTTACGTTACAAAAAAAAAAAAAAAAAAAAAAGACACCTTGTCTTTGTGAAAAACTAAATAAGGCTCTTTACACACCAGAGCCTGAAGCCCAGAAATCCTCTGAGCAGAAGTAACAGCAAATAAAAATAGCACTTTCCAGAGTGATCTTTTCCAGCATGAATAGAAGGTCCCATGGAGGGACGGGGTCCCAAATGGGAGGCTTCAAATGCATGATACCCAAAAAAAAAGTGCAGGATACCTCAAGCTGGGCAATAAACTTGCCTCAATAGGTGCATGGTAAGCAGACATGGTGAAAAGAAGTGCCCCATGCCCGAGTCTGAAAGGGAGAGCAGGTACTCCAAAATCAGATTAATCTGACAGGTGAAGGGATCCAGGTGGTGAGCAGCAGTCCAGAGTGAAAAGCACATTCACTTCAAGGAATAGGTAGCTCTAGTGGAATGTTTTCTTGCAGCCACCAGGATATCAGTGACCCTGGAAGAAATCCCAAAGCGGGCAATAGGTAAGTCTGCAGGAGCCACACATGTAGATGTAGAGACTTGAGGTTGGGATGGACATGGGTGTCCTGTTCCTGGAAGAGCAAGCCAGTACACAGGGGCAAGGGTACTGGAAGTTCCCCTGCCAGTGGCTGCAGCAGGGGGAACCAACTCTGATGCGGCCAGTAGGAAGCTATGAGAATCATCTCTGTCCACTATGAATGAAGCTTGAGAAGAATGCTCTACAGGATCAGGAATGGAGGGAATGCATACAGGAACCTCCTCTTCCAGGAGAGGGACAACGCGTCATGCCAGAAAGTGCCAGGCCCTGGATCGAGCAAGCAGAAAAGTGGCAGTGTTGCATTGCGGGAGGACATAAAAAGGTTCTAGTCTTGATGGTCCCACCTGTCGAAGATATCTTCAATCACCGAGGACAGGAGTTCCCACTTGTGAGTCCTCGACCTGGAATGGCTTAGACTGTTGGCCAGGATGTTTTGGTCACCTGGAACATTAACGGCTGAGAGTTCAGGTCATTCTTGATGGCCCAGTACCAGACTCTCACTGCTTCCTGACAAAGGAGGTAGCAACGAGTGCCCCCCTGCTTGTTGATGTAGTATACTACCGACATGTTGTCCATCTGGGTTCCATGTCATAATAGCGATCGCTATTATAGCGAGTGTTCATCACCGAAAGGCAAACTGGTGATATACACTTCCAGGAAACCCAACATCCAGAACATTAAAAGGTGTTTTTTTTGGGGGGCTGATGCCACACACACACACACACACACACACACACACACACACACACACAATACCTGCATCCTCCCTGAATTTAGATTCTCAACCCAGGGAGGGGTGCATGTCTGGGAGGGGGCACAATCTGGATTTTGTAAAAAGAAATAAGACGCGCAGCTGCAGGCAGTGGCAACATTTTCATGCTCCTGGTCCCCAGCCCTGAACCCAGTACCTCCTGTGCCAGAGCTAGCCACCCACACCACCACATGGCTAGCTCGGTGGCAGCAAGCACACGAGTCCCCTAAAACCCCTTCCCTGTCCCTCCTCTTCCCCTCGCTATTCCCTCCTTCCAGTTGCCCTTCCCTACGGAGAGTGACCATCCTGAAGTGCCTGTACTCCATGTACAGGTTCAGGTGGCTGAGGTCCAGAATCAGCCTCAGATCCCCGATTTCTTGGGAACAGGAAGAAGTTGGACTAGAACCTCCTCTTCCTCTTTGAGCCAGAGGGACAGGCTCTAGGGTCTTTTTGAGCAGGACAGCCAGAATCTCTTCACAAATGAGGGAGATGTAGGCTGCAGGGTAGTGGGAGAGCAAGAGAGGGTTTTCGGGTGGGGGGAGTCCAGAAATTCTAGGGTATGACCACGCTCAATAAGCTGCAACACCCACTGATCTGAGGTCACTGCTCGCCACCCATCAAAGTAAAGGGAGAACCGACCACCGACCGCCTCTCCCAATGTCTCTGCTTGGGGGGGGGGGGAGATTGGGCAAGGAGTCAGGCAGTGGACCCAGAAGTGGGCAGAGCAGCTGTGGGTGCTCTGGGGGCCCTTGGGGAAGCCGTTCTGGCTGGTGAGGTGTGGGCCTTGCACTTGAAGGGACCCTTCACCTGCTGGCCCTTGGCAGGCTGATGAGAGGACCGACAAAAGGATTGGTGTTGGTCAGTCCGAGGCTGAGATCAATAAAGGGAATGAACTGATCTAAGGGCTTTGCCCGACTACTGGAGAAAGGAGATAATGTCCTGGGCATCTCCCCCAAACAGGACAGAACTCCTGAAAGGGGCATCCAAAATGGTAACTTGAATGCCAGGTGCAAAGCCAGACACCTTAAACCACAAATGGCGACAAAGGCAGATCCCTGTTGCTGCCCCATGCCTGGAGGCAACAACGGTGTCATATGCTACCCCTGTAGGACATGGGTGCCCACATCTGACCCTGCTTTCAGGAGCTGAGCCAACAGCATTTTGGTAGAGTCTTCGGGGAGGGTTTGAACCAGATCCCACGCCTGATCCCAGAGGGCATTCTGGTACTGCACCATATGGGCCAAGCAGTTAACCGCCTGAATGGCTAGTATGATACAGGTATACATTCGCTTACTCAACTGGTCCAGCTGCCGAGACTCCTTGCTGGGGGGGGGGGCAAGATGTTTGGGCTTCTTGATGCAGTCATGGGCTGCATTCATAACCACTGAATCTGCTGTGGGGTGATCCCCCAGGAAGGGCTTGCCCACCGGCACATGATAAAGGTGATCCGCCTCCTTGGGCAAAGCCACGGTGGAAGAGGGGCAGTTCCATGCCACCTTAGTGATGTCTTCGTAAGAGTCAATTAAAGGAGGTACCACCAAGGGGAAGGTCTCCTTTTTCCTGAGATACACTGCCAAGCAACGGCGCTCCGGGTTAAGCTCCTCCCTCTGTTTTCCATCTCAAGAGGGACTGGATATGACCCATAACGTTAAGGAAGGAGGAGGAGTCATCAGGAGGGGATTTAGGGGCCACCCTAGCCTGGTCCTGCCCCTCAGTGGAGCCGCCAAAGCCCTCCAATGACTCCAAAGATGAAGAAGAGTCATCTTCCAAATGATCACTGTCAGGGACTGGTGTCTTGAGAGTGACTGTTGTCCACGCACTGGCCAGAGTCCCCACCAGTGCATCCTCCGGAAGACCCCATGGTACAAGGGTCACTAGGTCCTACCTGGTCTGTATCCTAAGGTGGGGGGGTCCCGGGGAGGACGAGGGGGAGAAGACCTACTGGGTGTGTCATTTTGAATGAAGGACCACCAGGCATTAAAGAGAGCATTATAATCCACTAGCAGGAGTGAATTATAAGGAGGATAAGGATACTGAGGTTGGGTATATGGATAAGTCAGTGGAGGAGCAGGAGTACGGTACCCTGGCATAGGTCCACCTGGCACTGGCTGTGAATACAGAGGAGGACCAGTCAGCTCTGCAATGGTATAGGCTGAGGTGACGATGGCTGAGAAGTAGTCGATTGAGGCGCTGGCAGGGCTGGCACTGGCCTAAGAGGCAAAGACTGGCATTGGTCTGGGGAAGCAGCCAACAATGGGGAAGATGAGGCTGGAGAGGAAGCCAAACATAAAAAAAGGAAAAACACTGAAAATTCTATGTTAAAACATTGAAAATTAAAAAGTAAAGTGTAGGTAAAATGCGAGAAAATGGCAGTCAACTGAGGCAGGTGTCCGTGAAGGTCTGATGTGTGTGGGTTGACGGTGGGAAAGAACTGAGGAAGGTCTGGGGGACCACCCCCCTTATAGCATAGGGGGACGTCAGCATGCAGACGTCAGCGGAGGTGGTGCCCCGTGATAGACTGCTAGCTAGAAGTTTTCTATGTGGTCCTAGCACCTGGCGGCTTCAGTCCTGCCAGTGATGCCTTCTGCAAGAGCCCCCTCAAAGAAAGACTGATGTCCGTCATTAACCAGATAAAAAGGCACCCTCTGTCTGCTCCTTGACTGTGTGTGATAGAGGGGATACAATGATTACAGGGTCCTGCCTGAAGTCTGTAGATTGGAGAGGATATCTTGCATGCCTGCGTCAAACAATTTATGTCTTCTAAATAGGACGCTGAGAATGGACTGTTGCACATCATTCACGAAAACCGCCACCTTTAACCATGAATGTTTCCTGAGGCATACTCTGGAAGCTGCTGCCCTGGCAGAAACATCAGAAATATCATAGGTGGAACGCAAGAGATGTTTACCTACATCAGCTCCTGCTTGTAGAGCTTTAAAGAGCTCCTACTTAGCAGTACTTTCTGGGAGGGCTTGGGCAGCTGCTCTGGCCTTCCTCCGGAGTGTATTTTGGTATTTAACCACATAGGCCTGATTATTTTGCAATTCGCAGGCCCAAAGTGGCAGAAGAAAAAGTTATCTTGCCCAAGACATCTAACTTTCTAGACTACTTGTCAGGAGGGATGGAACTAAAGTGTTTTGGTACCTTAGATCTGTCATCGGCAGCATTTATGACCACCAAATCAGTCTCAGGTTGGTCAGCAAAACAAAACGGCTTGCCTGAGGGGTCCTGATACATCTCGTCTGCCTTCCTAGGTATGGCAGGTATCATGCTGGGCCTATGACAGGCAGCAAGGGTGGCATCCTCCATGGCATGCAGAAGAGGAGGAATAATGATTGGGGGGGAAATCAGGCAGTTGCAAGAACTCCACCAAGTTCTTCTTGGTAATGTCCTGTTCTTCTGACTCAAACCCCTTGGTAGTCAGGAGCTGCTGTATCATGGAGATACATTATATTTCTTCATGAGGGGACCTTTGGTGTGTATACTACCGAGTCCTCACTCCCTGTAGATACAGCAGAACTAGATCTCTCATAAAAGCTTTCCACATACTCTTCCTCTTCCTCCACTTCCTGCATAATAAGGTCAGGATTGTACTCCTGATCTTCGTTGACATGTTCAGTAGGCCACAAGGGGGAGCAGGTGAAACCATTGACATCCAAGATGGGAGCTAGCGTGTTAGCCTAGCAGGTGTCAACGCTTGGGTTTGTCAAAAATGCCCTGTCGATGTGTCTCCTGTTATAGGAGGAGGGGGTAGCAGGCGTTTAAGGATGTCCATGAAGGACAAAAGTACCGCCTGGTCACCAGAACCCATGTGGTCAGTGGGAACACTGGATGATGTAGACTGGGGAGGCACATTTCCACATGCCGATGGCAACACACCAGCTGTACTAGGTCTGGTGGTGCTTCTGGCCTGCCCCAATCTGGGATAGTCAATGGTCTAGGCAGCTGGCGGTGTCACCAAAGGAGCGGTCGACGGAGCTGAGATGATCATGCTGGAGTGAGGGGGCGACCAAGAGCAAACCAGGGAAGTCTTTTCCTTATTGTGTTCCTTCTCCCGGTGCTTGTGTTTATGCTGTCCAGAAGTCTTCTCCCAGGACTTCGAAGAATGAGAGACAAAGGAACAGGCCAGCGACATAGTAGAGCTCTTCTCTTGGTGCTCTTTATCCATTCTGGCTACCTGCTGTTTCAGACGATGTGTCTCTAAGGTGTTCTTTCAGTATCGCTGGGTAGTCGTACTGAAGTTCTACAGATCTGGCAGGCCTTCACGTTATGTGCCTCGCCAAGGCAGCCCAAACAAACATCATGTAAGTCACCTAAATACATCTTCTCACCTCATTCACAGTATCTGAAGAGTTCTGATGACTCTTTAGTCAACATATATTATGTCAGGAATCACTTTTTAAAAAGATATTACTAACTAGGGAAAGAAATGTATATAAAAGCAGTCGACTATAATGGCAACATTCCCGTACAGGGTCCGGCAAGTATGGTTGACGGTGGGAAAATAACTGAGGAAGGAAGGGGCCACCCACATTTATATAGGAAGTGCCGACGTAGGATGTCATCGTGGATGGCCCCTAGTGGACTGCTTGTAAAACTTTTCCATGTGGTCCTAGTGCTTGGTGGCTACAGTCTTATAGGTGTAGCCTGATGAAAGAGATATCCTCAAAGAAGATCTATAGATATATGAGACCTCAATCACACGCCACTCGAATAACTGAATGCTCTCATTCCACATTGCAGAGAGAATGTCCAGTGACACAAAGTTCTCCAACTATGCCTGGGACCGACAAAGGGGCAAGGTCTCGAACTTCAGAGACAACCTGAAGCCTATTACTTCCAGAACCCATTTGTCTGAGTTAATAGCATACCACTGAAGTGGGACAGTCAGCCCTCAACCACGAGTTACAGCACAGTTTGGGTCAGTGTGGGGAGGACTGGCCTCCAAAGGCACTACTCCAACCATACCTGTGCCAACTCTGCCTTCTCAACTAGCTGAAAGGTTTGGCCACACTGTACTACATAACTGCTGCCTCTGTTGTTGCTGAGGTTGCTGCCAAAGGGGTGCACCCAAAATGAACCCTGCCATCTCAGCTGGGGCTGCTATTCTGCCTGTGTGACCGTGGTCACAGAGTCCAGAGTCACATGATAAATTGCTTAATCTGCATGAGATGGTCTAGGACCGCTGGCCTAAAGAGGTCCGTCTCTGTAAAGGGTAGGTCTAGGTCTGCCATTCAATGATGAATTGTCTGTGTGACTGGTGAAACCCACTGCCAGAAACACTGGCAGATAGACACTGCTGCAGCCACAGCTCATGCCAACACATCAGCAGACTCCACTATTACCTGCAAATGGTGTTTGGCCAGGGAAAACCAAGATCATGGACCTCCAGCAGGTCTAGCTTGCTCTCCTTAGGGAGCAGTTCAAGCTCATGACCCAACATGGCCATCAAAGCTGCACAGCTGGCCTGGTGAATGCCCTTCAACATAGCTGTGTAGACATTGCAGATAAGGAGTGCCTGCTTCTTGGACTTCCCATCCAGTGGTTTGTCCCTCTTGTATTGAGCCTTCACCCTGCAGAATATTGTGTCCACCACTAACCCCTCCAACAATGGATGTTCCATAAAGGCAAACAGCCTGCCTAGGGGAACCACTTACTTGCAGTCAATACAGCACAGTGGGGGCCACCAGAAGGATGGGTGTTGCCAGATACTGAGCACAGGGCACAGCTGGGGAGACAGGGAGGATCACCCTGGTGAGGAATCTAATTTTAGGACATCTGTCAGTTGCTAGTTCTCTTTCTGGACCTCCTCCAAGGCAGTGTCCAGGGCAATGGATATCAGATTCAAGAGGGCTGAGAAAAAGGCCTGTTGCCACCCCTGAGAACCAAGCAGTCAGTGGCCGGCCTAGTGGTGTGCAGGGTTGAGGTGCCGTGCACCTCACCTCCTTCTACGCCAGCAATCCAGGTTCAGAAATAGACGCAGGTTGCTCAGGGACTGGCTGGGTGAGGGAGGATTGAGCGTCCATAGGACTGCTTTCCTCCCTCGGCGGGGGGCTGTTGTAGCTCGCTGTATGACAGTCACCCCGTGATAGCTGGGTGGCTGCGCACATGACATCACCAGAAGGGAAGAGAACCCACGCTCAGCACGCTGGCTGTGTCTCCACAGAAGCGGAGCTCATACACTGTGCCCACTGCACATCCTGTGGGCCCAGGGAGAAAAGAAAAAATTACTCACCTTAGTAATTGCTTTTCTTCTCATGGAGTCTTGCTATATTATAACAATAGCAGTCAGCCACTGCAGCTGAACTGCCCCGGAGAGGAAGGAGTTAACTCCAGAAGATCTGGAGTTCTACAGCACGAGGGCGCAGACCAAAGTTTCATCTGGCAGTTTCAAATGAAACCGTCAGATCCTTTACTTGCCAACATCAAAGGACCTGGAAAGTCTGTGTGAAAAAACTACACTAGCCCATGGCTACCTACTAGTAGTAATAACAACAATATAAAGACAACAAGAAACACTCAGAGCCATAATAACAAAAATTGATGGTATTATGGTTCGTTTTACCACCCTTGACAAGCACATATGAACCCCCTTCCCAAAAGACTCAAGTCCAGGAAGGGGCAATATAAATAACCTAAATGAAACAATCTAGATCCCTAACCCAAAGGAAAAGAGGGTAAGGAAAAACTACAATGAGCATGACACAGTGCTTGCACCAATTCGCCACCCCTACCCAAGTAGAAGTTCTGAGAGGGCAGGAGGAGGGTGGTTATAATATAGCAAGACTCCATGAGAAGAAAAGCAATTACTAATGAGTAATTTTTTCTTCAAACACCATGAAGTCTTGCTATATTATAATAATAGCAGATTACATAGCAGTACCTCCATGGAGGAGGGTCAGAACCTACTTAGGAAATAGGCTCTGAAGCACAGCTGTAGCCAAACCACATCTCTCCTGGACTGGACATCCAGGGAATAATGCTTGTAAAGGTGTGAACTGTCTTCCAGGTAGCAGCTTGACAAATCTCCAGAATGGGATGTCTCTAGCAGCCGCTAGAGACGCAGCTGTACCCTGGTGGAGGGCCTCAATCCTGAGGGGGTACTCTACCCAGTTTCTGATAACAGAATTGGATACAAGAAACAATCCACCTTGCAATTGTTCTCTTAGTGGCAGGTTTCCCTTTGCCAACCTCGCCATAGGTAAGAAAGAGTTGGAGGGATTCGAACCTATGACCTCTGGTGCGCTCTAAATAGTAGCTTAAGGCTCTTTTGACATCCAAGCTGTGCAGTCTCCTCTCACCTGAGGAAGAATGCCAGTGAAAAAATACTGGGAGAGAGATAGATTGATTCAGGTGGAAATCAGAAACCACCTTAGGCAAAACTTTCTATTAGTCCTAAGACTACCTTATCTCTATGGAAAGAGATAAAATTTTCTTCCACTGACAGGGCCTGTAGCTCACTTATCGCGCCTGGCAGAGGTGATAGCTACTAGAAAATGGTTTTCCGTTAAATACTTGAGCTCTGCAGAAGACAGAGGCTCAAAGGGGTTGCATTAACTGAGCAATGCAAATATTCAGGTCCCAGGCGGGAGCTGGTTCCCGAAAAGGAGGGTTAAGTATGAAGTAACCCTTTAAAAAACTTGGAGAACACCGGGTGAGAAGAAAGGGAGGCAGGCTTCCTTGCTGACACAAAAGCAGAGACAGCTGCCAGATGAACCTTCAGGGTAGCTGGTCTAAGGCCTAGGAAATTCAGATGGACCAAATAGTCCAGTAGAATGGGAAGATCAGCAAATTCTGGGATAATCTGCCTCTCAGAGCACCAGATGGAAAACCTCTTCCACTTAGAATTGTAAGTGGTCCTAGTGGAAGGCTTCCTTGAAGCCTTTAAAATATCCATGACACCTTGAGAAAGGTGTAAGTCAGCAATTCTAGCTCCTCAAGAGCCAAGCCTTGAGGTGGAGGGATTTGAGGTCCGATACCACACTCTCCCCTGTGCACAGGCCAGTAAGTCGTGGACTCTGGGCAGGCTCAGGGCAGGGTGGACTGCCAAGGACAGGAGCAGAGGGTACCAGGGCTGTCTGGCCCAATCTGGGCAATCAGAATCACTCTGCAAGGTTGAGATCTGATTTTACTAGTACCCTGAAAAGGAGAGGAAAGGGGGAAAGGCATACAGAACTTCCTTTCCAGTCCAACAGAAAGGCGTCCAGAGGACTGAGCCCAGAACTGGAGGCCTGCAACAGAAAAGAGGAAGTTGGTGGTTGTCTGGGGCTGCGAAAAGATCTATCTGAGGAGTGCCCCATCTGGCAAAGAGACAGACCCCAGCACTTGTGGATTCAGAGCCCATTCGTGATGGCCCTGAGAAATTCTGCTGAGGGCGTCCGCCAGGACATTGTCCTTCCTGGGAGATGAACCGCTATCAGAGAGGTGTTCAGGGAGTAAGCCAGAGACCATAACTTATTGCTTTGGTGCACAAGGCTGAAGACCGAGTGCCCCTTGCTTGTTGATGTACCACATTGTGGTGGTATTGTCTGTCCTGACTTGAACCACTTTGTTCTGGACAGAATCTGAAAACACCAAGAGCTAAAAGACAGCTCTGAGTTCCAAAAAGATTGATGTGGAGCAGAGACTTGAGGAGACCATACCCCTGAGTGGTAAGGTCGCCAGGTGAGCCCCCACCTAACAGGGAGGCATCCGTGGTGAGGGTGAGGGAGTGAGAAATGGGAATGAAGGAACCCCCTGTCTTAAATTGCTCTGGACCTGCCACCAGTGGAGGGCTAGGATCAGAGTTTGAGTAACTGGGACCAACTTGGTAGGGGTCCTTCCTTTGAGACCAATAGGCCTCAAATGGAACTGAATGTCCCTCATCTGGAATCTTGCTCCTGCACGACAGCTGTGGAAGCAGCCATGTCCGAGGAGTTGCAGAAAATGCCTTGCTGGTCGAGAGACCTGCAGGGTAAAGGAGGATGCCAGGCGATGAGTCTGTCCACCCTTTCCGAGGGAAGAAAAGCCCTGGCTAACCTTGTTTCAATTCTGCGCCATGAAAGTTAGGACCTGAAATGGTTCCAGAACTGACTTTGGTAAGTTTAGCAGGAATCCCAGGGAAGTGAGAAGCTGCTGGGTGACTTGCAAGTGATTACCTGACCTGGAGACTGACCCACAATGAGCCAGTCGTCCAGGTAGGGAAAACACAACCCTTGCCTTCTTAAGTGAGCCACTACAGCGAGACATTTTGTGAATACCTCTAGGCAGAGGTAGGCAAGGGCATTGCCCTGAACTGGTAGTGGCCTGAGGGCAGTTCGAACCTGAGGTACTTTCTGTGAGAAGGCCTGATCAGAACATGAAAATAGGCATCCTTGAGGTCCAGGGAAGCTAGCCAGTCCCTGGCCTTAGGAAGGCAATATCATTGCCAGAGTCAACATTTGAACTTTGGTTTCAACAGATGCTTGTTCAAGTATCTTAAATCTAGAATGGGCCGCATTCTCCTGTCTTTTTTGGGGTAAGAAAGTATCTTGAATAAAGCCCCTTGCCCTGATGGCAAGGAGGAACCCTTTCCACTGCTTTGCAGTCCAGCAGAGCAGAAACCTCTGCTTCCAAAGCAAGGGCTTCTGAAGGATTTGCAGGTGGAAAATGCCTGGCTCTCATCTTTGGAAAGTGTTTGAAGCTGAGAACCAGACCCTGGCCTATTACCTCCAGAACCCATCTGTCCGTAGTTAGAGACAGCCAGTTCCGGCTGAAATAGGCCAACCTGCCCCCCACTGGTACAGGAGAATCGGCCCTGGGCACCCCATCAGGGTGCCTGCTTAGCAGCAGCCTTAGGCTGAGGGGAAGGGGACGGTCTACTTGAGCCTCGTCTACCCCTGCCTCTGAAGAAACCCCTCTGCGAGACAGCAGAGGAGGCTTGAAATTGTAAAAGGCCTGCCCTACCTCTGGGAGCATGCCTTTGTGGCATGGCATGCTTCTCCTTAGCCTGGGCACTTTTGTAGGTAGTTCTGTATTCATCCATCTTTTTCATATAGTTTTCTGTTTGTTCCCCAAAAGAGAATTTCCCACTACAGGAAAATCCATAGCCTTTGACTGGGTATCTTGGGACAGATTAGTGCATCTGAGCTATGCCAACCTACGGAAGCTACAGAAGTGGCCATGACCCTAGAAGAAACATCATTAACATCAACAGCAGTATGAAACTGAACTTTAGAGGCTTCAATGCCATCAGCAGCCACCTGTTCCAACTCACTAGCCAGCTGGCCGTGGGCCTGCTTGGCTAACTGCAACACTGTGTCCCACCTAGATTTCTGATATCTAGCTACATAAGCCATATAATTTGCCTGCCTGAGCCCCAAAGAAGCTGCCATATACTGTTTCTTCGCCATGGCATCAATCTTCCTGGAATCCTTATCAGGAGGATGTGAGGCCAGAGGAATATTAGCCTTGTCACAGGCTGCAGCTTGTACCACACCTACATGACTACACTGCTCAGTAAGGAAGTCTGTATCCGAGCCTGACAAAGTATACCTTCTGTCCATTTTTAATCTACAGGAGGGACAGAATGAGGATTTTTAAAATCTTGTTGTTTGCTTCCTAAATGACTTATGCAAAGGAATAGACAACCTCCTAGACTCTGGAATATCCATCATTTCCACATAATCAGGCTCCTCTTGCTCATCCACAGCCTCCTCTAAAGGAAGCTGGAGGATTTCTGCAACCTTTTGTAAAAAATTAAGAAAGAAGGGGACTGAGACAGAATAGGAGGAGATTCTAAAGGTCTGTCTGGAGAAATGTCCGGTTCAATGGGCACGTCCAGACCCCCCCAGCCACACATATAATGATCAAATTCCTCCTCCCCCTCCTGTGGTTCATAAAAATCCTCAACTTCAAAATCCTGAACCACTGGGACTGAACGAACCAACCTTTTACCAGCTGTTGGTGGTTCTACAGATCCCTGAGACAGTGACTGGACAATCTGAATGGCTTTAGCTATCTCTGCAGCAGTTGGAGACACAATTTTGGACTCCAGACCTACTGATTTCCTTGTCTTTTTACTTGGGACTGGTTCCTCTGAACCAGCCTTCCTTTTGGCCGAGGAAGTCTCGCCCTGGTCAGAGGGCACTCCCTCTGGTCCAGTGGGTACTGGACCGGGCTGGCCATCCGGGTCAGCGGACTTTTTGGCCTCTCGTTCCCTGAGCCGGCCCAATCTCTTCTCCAGGGTGGCTGCAGGGAAATTTTTACACACCTGGCAGTCTGACAGGAGGTGGTCAGCCCCCAGACAATAAACACAAGTGGTGTGTGGGTCAGCCTTGGCAAGGCCCCACAGACATCACAGTGTTGAAACCCAGTGGCCCGGGTTTTTCTTTTGGTTTCTCAGACATAATGCCAGCCTAATCAAAACTTGCTCTTTTGATGGCAGTGCCAGGCAAGACACCCTTATCGGTTCCTAACCGTGTCACGGGTATTTGAAAAAAACGTTATAATTCCGTTTTTTTTAGAACCGATAAGAACCAGGAACCGCACTCTAAAACCCACTGTACACTTTTAAAATACAGAAAAAACCAACCGATCGGTTCAAAACCGAACCGATAATTAATTTTGCACACAGACTTAAATTTTTGTACTTACGGTTACCAGATAGAGCTTTAAAACCGAAATCGGTAAAAATAATAACTTTTGGCGGTTCAAATGAACCGAAAATACTCGCTTGAACCGAGAATGAACCGAGCTGAAGGAGCTGATCTCCGAGGCGACTGTTCAGTGAAGCAGAGTAAAGAATCTGACAGTTTCATTTGAAACTGCCAGATAGAGCTTTGGGCACAGCGCCCTCGCGCGCTGTAGAACTCCAGATCTTCTGGAGTTAACTCCTTCCTCTCCGGGGCAGTTCAGCTGCAGTGGCTGACTGCTATTGTTATAATATAGCAAGACTTCATGGTATTTGAAATCAGTGGGGAAAAAAGAAAAAAAAAAAAAACACACACACTGGCTGCAGGATGACAACCAACCCTTTGCAAGCCCTGCAACAGTGACCAGGCACACCCCACGGTCTTGTGGCAGAGGATGACAGAGGGAAGTTAAGTCCCGGAGAACCCAGGTGATTAGGCTGGGGGGAGGGTTCACTAGGAAGGGGCAGCTCAGGAGATAAAAAAAGGAAAAGAATGAGAGAGAAGCAAGCAATCATACAGTTGCTGTCCCATCTACACATGGTTGACATAACAGATGATGCCGCCAAATTAAATTCTAGATAGAGGAGTGTCCACATAAACAGTGTGCATGGATGACCACCTCCAGTGGGGTGCTGACAGCCAACAGAAGCTGGGGAAGTCCAGACTCGGGCCTAGAGTCTTTCATTAAGAGTGACCACCCTTGGCTGTGGGGGTGGAGAATCGACCTGGCTAAGTTGCTGTGGCACCGCCAGCAGAGTCTGAGGGAGGAGCCAGAGGAGGAGCTGGCAGACACATGATGTACTAGCACCAAGAGTGGCAGCCAAGGGCAAGACAGGTTGACTAGCATCGCCGGTCAACCCTGACCCTGGGCGAATGCTCTAAAAACACCACTGTTGTCAGGCTGTCCTCTCTCATCTGTGAAGACCTCTTTACCGATGGCAGGAACTAGATGCCAAGGGAAGAATTTGACTCTGACTGCCTATGGGGGTGGGTTGACATCTGAAATTATTTGAAACAGAAAATGCAAACTTGAGGGCTGACCAAGAGGTTGACGCAGCAATGGTGCCCTCCACTCCAGGTACTCTAAAAAGCATGAGCACCAGGCAGACTGAAGACTGTGCTGGAGTCATGACAACAGCGTGGGCTGGGCCTGTGGAGGCCAGACTGGGAGCTCATTCAGACCCAATCTACCCTGCTTGGGCTGGAGGCAGTCAGCACCAGTGTCAGAGTGAAGACAGTTCCTCTACCTTCCCTGATTTGTCCCCATCAACAGCAACTCTGCAGGCATACGGATGGGCTTTCAGTCTCAAGCAAAGGTGACTAACAAGACAAAACTTCCAGATCAGGAAGAACACGAGCAGTCCCTCAACTGACTGGGCTCCCATGACTGGTGTCGACTGATTTTCTCATGTTAACATCAATGAGACGGCCACTCGCCTTCAAAAGCGTAGCGTGACAAAAGAAAATCTCAAAATCCTTCATCCTCTTGAGGGGTAGGCAGGTCCATTGAGTATTCCAGCTCCACCGACTGAAGCTCCAGAACATGCATGACACACAACTGCGTCACCAACCCCGGAGCTTGTGCTTCATGGGCTTACCCTGGAGAATCCGCATCTTCCTCTCCTTGAGTACCAAAGCATTAATGCTCTGACACCAGCTCCAGAGCACCACGGTGTGGTTCAAACCTAAAAGGTACATGCAAGCATGGTGACTGGTCACGGACATCTTTACCTCAAAAAAATAGACTTCCTAAATTCTGTCTTTTTATTTCTGTTCCATGGCAATGATGGAGCAAAGGGATAAGCAAAACTTTGAAAATTACTTGAAAATCTAAATCGCTGAGAGGAGGAGATTTGTTTCTTCCAGCCAAAGAAAAGATCTGAGTGCAAAGGAAGTGGAGCTAGAGGACCACATGACTGGCTAGGAGTCGAGGTTGAACCGCGTATGCTCAACAGCCTAAGTGTGGATAGTGAGCTGAATCTAGGTAGTTACAATAAAAAGAGTACAGTAGTTCAACAAGAAATAGGAATGCACCTGCTTTGTTACCAAAACTGCCATCGCTACAGAATGCTTTTGCAAAATTATTTGATTTTGCTATTTCAAACAGCATTATCTGTAAGCTGGCAAAAATATTTCATCATACAGCTTTTAGTATGACTATATTTCTAACATAATTAGATTCACCATCAGTACTGTATATTATTTCTGCAAGATGTTTTCTGAAACAGCTTTTAGTACCAATTTTACAATTAATGACAAGTCATTGAAGATGGCTGCCACTAACAATTTTTCCAAATTCATTCCCTCACGGTTACTTTTTGAATTTACATACTGGATTTATACTCTGGATGCATCAGGAGGGCGCTAGTACACATGTCAAGATGGTAACCAGCACAGCACCACAACCAAATGTTTCATTTATTCTTGGTAGGTGTGGCCCAACAGCAGCGAAATTTAAAGGAACATTTTGGTCAACCATACCCCAAAATGAGGCTTTTCATAAATAAATAAAAAATTTAAACAGTACTTTTTCATTATTTAAAGTTTGTAAACTCTATGATCAGGGAACATGGCAGACGCTGCTTAGTGCTATCTCAGGTTAGTTAAAGTGCAGCTCCGCATCGCTCGTTTATACTAAAAAGCAGGCAAGTAAGTGGTGCTGAGTCACTGTAACCCAAGATGGCACCACAAAGTACCCACTATGTTCCGGATTGTGGAGTTTACAAGCTTTAAATAATCTAAGAAGTAATGCTGATAAATAATTTCCTTTTTTTATTTGTGAAAAGTCTAATGGTGGGGTAAGGTTTTGGGGGTGTGCGTTTAAGAAAAAGACAGTTTTCCTTTAAAAACTTCAAAACTCCCTCCCTATCTTATTTTAGGAGTTAAATGCAATGAAAAGAAAAATGGGTATAGTGATGTTTGTGCCAGAAATACATTACCAAAAAAACGTATGACAACATTTTTTTTTTTTTTTTTTTAACCAGCAAATGTGCTGCTCCAAATGTCTAACATAAGAATATAAACCTCACTAACAGCAACCTCTCCCGAAAGCTGCCACATTGCAACTACTCTGGGAATTGAACATGTTGTGCTAGATTGAAGGCTGGATACTTTTATAATTACATTTTTTTAAGTGGGTGGACTGCAATTCAGTAATCACTGAAATTGCTTTTTTAAACAAGAAACTAAAGATGTTTCAAGGCATATTCCTGTAGACAAGCAAATTAATGAGCAGACAATAGACTTCTCTGCAGCAGATCACCAAGTTCACCTTTTGATGAAAGCCACAACAAAGCAGTACTGATCATAACTACTCCACCCAGCAAACCTGACTAGCTAATTGAACCACAGCAAAAGAAAATTACAAAGTTTAGAACCAAAAGAGGTAGTACCAAAAAGGAATGAGTAATGTCCCTATATAATTATTTTTCAAGCTACTGCTGTGGTCCCTATATCATTTTTTTCCAAGTTACTGCTGTTGTACACTAACCAAACTGCTAGATTAGGTTTCAAAAAAAGAAGTAAGAAAACAGAAAATACCCTGAGAACCGTTAGGAGAATGAAGAGGGCACTGCCACATTAGCGCACCCTTGGGAAGCAAGGACAGTAAGCCCAGAATCAAACTTTCAGAGGACAGGGATTGGGATGCTGCATGTTTCCTCTGTGGGAGGACAAAGAGAGAGTTTGGGTAGGAATAAAGGCAGAAATGGTAGCAGCAAAGGAACAGTGCCAGGGGACCCAGCCCCAAGGCCACAGACCCTGCACCCAGGTCAAGACCCTGACCCTAACCATATGCCCCACCCTTCAGGCAATAGACCCCAACCCAAGGCCATGGACCCCAGGGTAAGAATTAGTGACTGCTTCATATGCCAAGGAAAAAACACATACCCAGAGCTATGAATTATACTACAAAATGACATGGACCTGGCTACCACAAATGAAGCAGTTAAAGATCATGTGCAAAGTCCTTTTCGGTCAAGTCAACCAAAACGCATAATAAAGCTAAATTCCTTACCTCTGTGTGTGTTGGTTTGATATTCTTTGTCTGATGTCATCCACACTCACGTCATTTTGCTATTTTTGTGAAATATTGTAAAGCCTGTCCAGCCCTGCATACACGATCTATCCTCCCTCGTCTTAGCATAGCCTCTCCCGCTCTTACGTTATTGCCGAGTAGCAGGTACAGAAAGCTATTAAAGCCGCTTCAGCTGTGTCTAATTTTCCTTCAACCTAGTAAAGCTGCTGCAGCTGCACATTATTTTTTGGATTTAAAAGCAGCCTTGGCTGTGTGCTTGCAAGACCATGTCCACTTCTGCCTTGGTAATAACAAACTCTGGTCAGAGCCTACACGTCTGCATGAAGCTATTAGGAGAACATGGAAGTGATGGCGGAAACAGTCTCCCTGTTATGGAGTTCACAGTGTAAATGTCTGCTGTGTCCAAGATTGTCAGTGGAGTTCACAGATGTGCAGTAAGATACAGTGTCCATCTTGGGCAGAGCAAGCATTTCTGCTGTGAGCCACTTGCACATGCATGACATGGCAAAATGGGGACATATAACATTAAAGATGTGCACCTTCCTCTGAGTTGGGTATGCTTTGTTGGTATGCTACGTTATGGAACACTGATAAGGCACCGAATTCCTCTGTACTGCGTTTTCCAGAGCTATCAGACCAGGACACAGTGGACCTCACTAAAGCATTTGACAATTGGTTCAGGATCTGAATATGGTAGTTGAGAAGGTCACCAACCATGCTGCTTGACTGTATAACAAGCATAATTTGCAAGCATGAGCCTGGGGAAGGAGGTGCCGCTAGACACCAGGAATGAGAAAAATATTACCGGAAAAGGGGGCACTAGACACCAGGGAAATATCTCTTTGTGTTTTTCCCACCATCCTAAACCACTAATGCTACTGAGATTTTTGAATAAAGAAAAAGAAAGGCAATTAACAGTGTGTGAGTGTGTGTGTGTGTGTGTGTGTGTGTGTGTGTGTGTGGGAGAGAGAGAGAGAGAGAGAGAGAGAGAGACAGACAGAGACTGTATGGTGAATAACAGTATTTATTTGGATTTTTAAAGTTATTTAACACTTACTGATCATCTCCTCTTTGATGCAATTGCGCACTATAAAACTTCTTTATATCTCAACTGAGCAACTGAAATTGACTAAAAATCCCCTTCTTTGATTAGAATGAAACCTTTATAAAACATACGTAGGCGCATGTTGCTTGACATGCCTGATGAAAAGATGAAGTAAAGAGGCCAAGAAAGCTTGTATCTCATACATTTAACTTTCCTAATAAGGGTATTCTCACAACAACAAAAATTACAAAAAAAAATGTTTTCTCTTTTTCATGGTTTAGTGTAGGCTAACATGGCACGGCAACTGTTTTGCTAGGGATTTTTAGAAACATAAAATTTGTGTAATGCTCATTTTAAATCATGTCAATTCATGGAATTCAGGTTAGACTTTGTTTCATCTATCCCATAAAAACACTTTGCAGTATATAATTGGGAAATTAACAAGCATAATTTAATGTACACAATTGTCAGCCGGAACCAGTAAAACATCTTGCAACAAACAATTACAAGAAGGTTTTTTTTATATTTTGAATAAGCTTAGTCTGCAATATATACAAAAGAGGCTGTGGTATTATTCCATTTTCGACTGCTGTAATGATTGTGTGGATTTTTTTTTTTTTTTTATTCAGCATTATGACGTTGAGTGTTGCAAACTGGAGGTTTGGCCCTCTACAATTCTCATACTGGATGTAATACCCAGGAAGTGTGATGCATATTCACTTAGGATTTATTGCAGAGCCAAAGTTTGAAATACTGGTGTCCTTGTTTTGTAATAGCGTGGAATAGTGTGTGAAGATGCATAAAATAAGTGAAACGTAAGGCAGGTCCCCCAGCAGAGCAGTATCACGGGCAGCATGGAATTGCAAAATGACATCAGACTTCAGTGCTCACTTCTGATATGGGGGAACAGTCCGCTCCCACTCAGCCAAAAAATCCACAAGCCTTTTTAAAATGTCCCATGGTACCAACTTGAGCCCAGGAAAGGGAAAAGTATAACTGGCCAGATGCAGTCAGTCCTGTGATTACTCCAAAAGAAAGGAAAGAGAGCATTAAAAACTAATACACTGGCCAAATGATATATACTTGATGTGATATTTAAAGTATTCTGAATCCGGTGGATCCTCTCATCATTTAAAATAATCTGAACTGATCGAAGGCATTTATGTGCCTCAGTTTTCGAGTCTGCTTAGCCAATAACGGCTTTCCCCTTTCCTTTTTCCCTGTGTAATTACTCCACCACAATATCTACAATGCTAAAGCCAACTAATAAATTCACATTATTTACAGACATGATTGTGAACAACAGCAGAATGTCGAAATCAATGCAGCTTTTTCCCCACTAAAAGCTCTAAACGTATTGGGGACTGATAAATCCACCCTGGGCTCTGGCGTTGTTTCTGATGTTGCTTTTCATTTCCAAAATGGACAGCTGTCGCTTTTTGATACATTTTAATAGGTATCCCGTTAAAACAGCGACTATACAATCGCGACTGACAAATAAGCGGCTACAAAATAGCGATCTGTACAATGGCGACCAGACATAAGAGCTCAATAGCTAGTATACAGACTACTACTGCCATTTATGCAACCACAATTGCGACTGCCGAATTAGCGAAAAACAAGCAGAAAACTGCAGAGTTCCTAATACGTAGAGGGATATTTTTTTATATTGCACCAGCTGGGAGAACACTCAGGTACAGCCCCATTGCATGTTGAAGTCAGAGTCTCATTGACGTGACATCACTTACAGAACATCAACCACACAGATCGACAGATATGAATAATCAAAAGCTATCCTGCAGCACACAGTAAACATACTACAAGGCAAAACAACAAGCTGGGCTCAACATAAGAAAAATTATCTAGACTGTCTTTTAGTTTTGAAAAATATACATCTGCTTTTAACTCTTTTGACTCAAAGTGGAGTCACTGAATTTGTGCGTTTAAATTTGAATTTGCTTTTTAATCTCTGTCAGTAAGTGTTAAGTAACTTTAAAAATCCAAATAAATACTGTTATTCACCATACAGTCACTCACACACACACACAGTTAATTGCCTTTCTTTTTCTTTATTCTGAAGTTGTACAACCAGCAATATTAAATGGTTCCATGTTAAAATCATCTCCTCTTTGACGCAATTGCGCACTATAAAACTTCTTTATATCTCAACTCTGAGCAACTGAAATTGACTAAAAATTCCCTTCTTTGATTAGAATGAAACCTTTATAAAACATACGTAGGCGCATGTTGCTCGACATGCCTGATGAAAAGATGAAGAGGTAAAGAGGCCATGAAAGCTTGTATTTCATACATTTGGCTTTCCTAGTAAGGTTATTCTCACAACAATGACAAGAATCACAAAATAAAGTTCTATTTTTCATGGTTTAGTGTAGGCTAACATGGCACAGCAATTTTTTTGCTAGAGGTTTTTAGAAATATAAAATATGTGTAATGCTCATTTTAAATAATGTCAATTAAATATAAAAGCTGTTCACACTGTAATAGGCTTTTGTTTTTAGCCTATGGCCAGGAATATTCGGGTCTCTAAAGCCAAACTGATACGAACTGGACACAAGGAAAGTGGACGAAATGTGTTCTCTGAGAACGGGTGAATATTGTCGGGGGAATAGCATCAAAACTGCAAAGCACCACTGAGCATTCGAATGGCATTCTGTGCCATCTCGAGGTTTCAGTAGTAAGCTAGCATTAGTAACATATACTGTACTGTGGCGCTGCAGGATCTCTTTCTTCCTCTCTGATCACCCCCAACCCCATCCTGCATGGTTGGATGTGTGCCTGCAGGTGATGTCGTACCTTTTCAGTTGCAACTTTGTCCCAGCACCTTGTGCACGCATGGAAAGGGATGTGGTTTTTTTCAACTTGGAGGTCTCGCATGAATTTCTAAATCAGTAAAATACACAACTAAAAGAAATCTTAGTGACTAGATTTGAAATGTTTAGGTGGTGGGACTCAGCTTTACAAATACAGGTGAGGGACTGTCACCTCTTAGTGGCAGAACACTCCTATAGCTTTCAGTGGAGAAAGATGCATGCCCAATTAAACCTCTGAAAAGGATACACTTTTCCAAATTCACAGTAGGAAAAAAAAAAAACATATGCTGATCTTTATCCGTAACCACAGCCTCAATCTGGCATATGGTCAATTCGTCACTGTCTTTTTTACCGCAGACAATATGTTGCGGTCCATTTGGCTAAATTGTTTTTGTCGCCGCAACACCCGGTCTTGGTCATAATGTTGCCAATGCTGCTGGCGACATTATGACTGCTGCCTCTGTAATACCGTTTTGTGGTTTGCACATCACAGCAACTTGCAGAGAAACATTTTGTAGCCAGCGGTTCGCAGCACAGAAATCAAGGATCAAAGAGAGTCACTTTGTCTGCTCCAGTGATTCCTTCCTCTGCCAATCACCATTCCTCAGTGAAACTGTTTTTGTCGCTGTAACACCCGACAGCTACCGAAAAAGGCAAACTTATGGGAGACAGTATTCCCTACTAGTGATAATGCAGACTACATTTTCAATGCAGGTTCACTAAGTTTTCCTTTTCCCCCTTCTCCCATGCATATGGTATGGAAAGAGCAGAATATATTGTGCATGTAATTGACTTGTTAAACCCCTGACCTGATCTTACCAGAGTTTCTTATTACAGAAAATTGGTTTTAGACAACCCAACATGTAGTCTGGAATTATAAAAATGGTCTTTAAGTCTCCCTCTTTACCTTTTCTTTAATGACAGCTGAATACTGAAAGCCTTTCATAAAGACCGAAATTCTTAGGTTTCTGCAAAAATGAATGAGGGGCAGCAGTTAACACTGGATAATAGGGAAATGCAATATTGTATAAGTAGGATAATATAAGCTAATTATAAAAAGACAATTATATGACTTTTACTGAGTGAAGAGAGCACAAGCAATATTCAAGAAGACTTTGTTATTCTCTACGAGCAACTGAATTGGCTAACTCAGGCCACTGAATTTAATTTGATCCAGTTTATTTATGAAAATGGGTGTTTTTTTTGTGAGTGGATCATGTTGTTTTCGTTGAGACTTTCTGTCTGGCGACCACCGTTCGAAGCGGCAAGTTGTACCATTACCTTTTGTCCACTCAGTATTTTGACCACAACCTAATGACCGCGACATTTAGTCAAGGGACTTTTAGTCCGTACACGCCTCAATCTAGCTCCAGTTGCAAGACAAAGGAAGATAAGGAAACGGGTTGCCTGTAAATCCTTATTTTGTTGTGGTGTTAGTTGTTGTTTTTAAGTTGTTTTGGTTTATGTTCAAGAATACTTGGGGACTGAGGGAAACAAATGCACTTTTTCATATCTGCTACTAAGGGGGTCGAGGTTATTTTTACATTATTGCTGTCAAGTGGGCATTTAGGAAATGAAAACACATTTAGAGGTCTAAAGTAGTACTAGCAACAACGCTGTTTATCTATGTATACCGTTCTGCATTGTCCCCATGAATGCTATTAAGAAGATTAAGAGCAAATGCTGTTGGCAGTTGCATGAGCTACACTGCATGTATATAGTACATCCTGGAAAGACTGGGCGTCAAGAAAGGATCACCTAATTAATCAATTAAGTGAATCCCTTTGTACAGGTTTAGGCATTTCAGAGTTTTTTTTGTGTGCTGCATGCCATGGCGTGCCAGATGTGTATCGGTAGCTACGCAGAGATGCAGAAATGTAAATAAAAAAATTTAAAAAAAAAATGTCCATTAAAACAAACAAAAAAAAAAAACGCCCACTGTGATATAGTGCAGTGCTGCAGTCCATAGGGACAACATGGGCAGATTGCTTCTTGGGGGAGTGTCAGGCGGAGGAAAAACAGTTCCAGCGGATGGAAAACATGACGTAGGTGCTTTTCTGATGCAAAATGTCTGCAGGCTCCGCCCACTGCAGACGTAAAAAGTAATGACAGCGATGGAGCGATCTGTTGGCCACTGCCAATCTCCATGTGGTACAGAAATGAATTACTGACTGGCATCAGCACAACTGTACTGATACAACACAATACAAACAAAGATGTATACAGCAGCTCCTGAATCTCACCCACTCAGCATTCTAGTTTGGAATCATAGAAGTGTTTTGTTATTTTTCAGGGTTTTAAATAATTGATTAGCAGTTTTTTTTCCCTGGGACAATACTAACTGTACAGAAAGTATTTATATAGGTTTTCTAGAAGTGTTATGTTTGTTAAATGCAGTGAGGCAAGTGCTATACATTTTCACAATGTTTTACCACTTTTATGAGCAAAACGCTAATCAATTTTTAGAGTTAAATAAAACCCTGTTTTTAGATGGTTTGGTTTGGAGGGCCAGGGAGGTCAAGTATATAGCCACAACACTGCGAAATAAGAACGGGTTACGGGCACCGTACTCCATAATTGGCTAAATATGGGCACCACTTTGAGCCATCAGTGCCATTCAGCAGAGCACCACCACAACAAAAACCACAACCACAAATAAAGATATCCATGGTGGGTAGCTTTTATGCTGTGGGCCGAACACTTTTTTTATTTTTTTTTTTTTTTTTTTTTTTTAAGCACTGTGTACTTGCATCCCTACATTAGTAAATCATTACTTCGGTGGCATAGTAGATGCGAAATCGGTGCTGGACAGCAACATGAGTTACAATGTTAGTGCACAGTCAAAAGACAGAATTTAACATGGTGATGCACACAGAATATATTGGAGCCCCCCGTCCAAAAAAGGATATCTGACCAGTGATGTGCATATGTGGCTGCGTACTATTTATTATTTTCTAATTTGCTATGTGCCACCCCTTGGATCCCATCACAGCTGGGGTCCGTACAAACTGGCAAAAAGCGCAAATGAGAAACCTAGCCTGCACTGACACCGAACACATACCATCAGCGGTTTGATAGCTGACGTTTTTTCCCATGCATTATTTTTGCGTTTCCATCTGCATGTCTCCATCTCCATGTCTAGCAATTGCAACAATCATGAAAATGTTGCTACTGTCAGAGTTGCACACAAGATAGCTGCAAACAGCCCAACCATGGCCACAACACCAGCATCACCAAAAACCAAAGGGTTGGAAAACGCCTGGTTCTGGAGATCTATACACAAACCCATTGTGTCACTGGGCTGTCAGTATTTTATGTCGATTAACTTGTGGCACTCCCTTAATATTGGCTGACGGTGGTATCACAGGACCTGTGTGGATGGTCATAGGTTACTAGATCAGGCACATTATGCTGGGTCACAGACCAAACGGGTCTGGGGAAATGCACATAGAATAAATCGAAAAAGTAATTATGCTGTGGTTGTTGTGCTCTCATATTCTGTTATGTCTATGAAGAGTTCTGATAGGTCATATTGTTAGTGGGCTGCTCAAAACCTACACTTGACAGGGCAATGCACATGGAATGAATTGAGTTTGGAAACAGAATTCGCTGCATCATGACCACCGATGTATATAGTGTTATGTGTAGGCGCAATGGCCAAGACATCCCCATACATCCCTGTGTGCTACATCACCACATAATACCCATCAACAGCAGACATAGCGCAGGGGATACGAATTTGTGAATTACGCTGATCAGTTCAGTGTTTGTTTTATGCTCATATAATCTGACTGGTGGTGCGGGGGAATAGCAGCTGCCAGGTCAGATGACAAAGCAGTAATCGCGTAATATCGGGAGCATCACCACTAAACTGTGCAAAAATTAAATAGATAGCATTGCAGCCTCTGTTGCTTCTCATTCACTCAAAATGACAGCTCTGAAAACAGCAGTCATTTTTTTTTTATATTTGGTGGGCGGAAAACATCTGCAACTAATTTGAATGAGCAATTTATAAAATAGTAACACATTGGACTCAGATGTGCAACAGCAGTCGGGACATCAATGATACCGCCGTCCGTGGTTTTTGAAGGTAACAGCTTCTTTACGAGCTAAGAGGGCAAACGATAATGGTCACAAAGACATTTTTTTTTCTGAACTACTCAATAAGCCAATTTCTTTAGGGTTATATTTTTCCAAAATCAGCCAACAATTGCTTCACTGAATTCCATTCAGCGCAACGGGACTACTGCAATCTTGCCTCGGCTCACTACTCCACGATGACGCAGATGCTGGAAACGCCCACACTGAAAGCACAGCCTGAGTGTGCCAGTGCTGCGGCCAGGACAGAAGGAAAATCAAAACACATTTTCTGCAAAACTACTGGAAAAAAGTAAGTATAAAGGATTAATTAACTATCGCAGCCAGGATGGAGATTTCAGTGATGTGTTCTGAACAAATCTAAACCGTTGAACATGATCTTTAAAACAACACTGCTCTATCAGCAGTGCCATCTTTTGGTTGAGACATTAAAGAGGAACAGTCACTGCTAAGAGATCCATACCCAGTTGTAGGGCTAGTCTCTAATTTGCACTCTGTGTGCACAAAGATTTGTTTCCCTTATTATTTACTGAATGATAATAGACTGTATTAGACTAACATACTAGACGCCAGCAGAATAGGCCTATTGGCCTATCTAGTCTCCTTGTGCTTCAGCACCCTGATTGTTTATCGTAGCCCTCTGCCTCCTTCCACTGTTACTCATTATGACTAACTATGCTCATTTCCAGGCTGACATTTTCTGTAACTGCAAATTCCAGAATCTGCTGCTGCCAAGATCAGAGCAGGACTGCAGCAGTGGGAGATCTGACTGCCTACAGTGCATGTTACGGTTTACATAAGCTCTGATTTTTTGTCTTCTATTCCTGTTGTCCTCCTGGGGCAAAGTACTGTCAGAGAGGACTGCACTTAGCCCCAGTAAAACAGCCGGACCAGAAAACGCCCGATCAGAGCTTGGAAAAGCTCTAATATTCACGGCAGGCTAGCAAATCTCCCACTGCTGCAGTGCTGCTCTGATGTCAGCAGCAGGGGATTCTGTGATCGGTAGTTACAGAAAATGTCAGCCTGGAAGTAAGCAAAATTAGTTTGATACAATCTATTATACTACAGTAAACAGAGCTTAAAAAAAAAAAAAAAAAAATGTTTTAACACACAAAGTGCAAACTGAGACCAGCCCCACACTTGGATGTGGGGCCACTGGTGCAGACAGTTCCCCCTTTTTTTTTTTTGCATTATTTATCGCCCCCCTTCGTCCGACCGGCCTCTCCTTCAGGCCTTCTGCCAAGGACATACCCCCGTGTCTCCATTCCGAACCCTCCCGATGCCTTCCCCAGTCCCAGATCGCGATCGTCCAAGGTAGCCAGCGTAACCCCTTGTCAGGCCAGGTCTCCTCCTTCCGGAGGAAACTGCCTTCAGGCATTCTTTTCATGGCCCTGATGCTGCTGGGATTCGGTCCCCTGGTTCTTCGGGGTTCCAAGGCGGAGGTTCAAGCGCCTTCATCCGGTCGCTTGGGCGACATTTTCCGCTTTTCTGGTTTCCCTGGCGTCGGCGCGCTTCTTGTAGTGCCTCTGGTGCTCCACGGGGCGCTGAGGCGAGCATGACCCTAACCCACCCCGGGAGGAGAAACGGTGTAGAGACTCAATCCTCTCCGTCCCTACCGACCCCTAGCGACCCAAGTCTGTTCTCAACCCAGGTCGCCAGCGTGGTTTGAGGTAAGGCGCCAGCGCCTCAGCCCTCTGCGCCACCGGGCCGGCCGACAGTTCCCTTTTTAAACAAAGATTCAGTCTGCCTCTTCCAGTGGTTGCTCAGGTCGACAAACATTCCATGGCAAGGGGACGTGGCCAGCTACCAATGCAAACAAACATGCCTTGTTTGAGCTCCACAGAGCAAATTAAGTGTTTACAGATTAAACTGTTAAACCAAAAAAATTTTCCAGCTAAAAGACCTACTTCTGGGAGATCACCACCCCTAGGACGCGCAAATGTAATTTTCTGTGGCAGAAATATGGGCAACCAGAGAAAATGAACCGCCGATGGTGGTGGCAAGTGAGACCAGCGGGCTGCAACTTCTGCAAGTAGCAGGAAAGGAGCCCTGGCAACAGATTTAACCACAGCGGACCCAACTTTACACGATGTGCTGCAAGCGATCAGGGTAATGGATGGCACACTTACAGCCCTCAACCAAAAAGCGGTGGTTATTCATGCAGCGCTACTAACCTGTGAGCAACAAGTAAACCAAGCAGTCTCGGAAGCCAAAGAGGCTCTAGGCACAGCCAGGAAATCAATGGTGGCAACCTCAGGACTGATTAGAGAGAACAAGGTCCTGCTGTATCGCTTAGAGAATGTGGAGAATCAGCTCTGGGCCATAATCTTTGGGTTGTGGGCTTGCCTGAATCCTCAGAGGGTGCCGACCCTCAGACTTTTATTCAAAACTGGCTCACAGACCATTTTCAAATTTCCCCTCCGGTGGTGGTTTCTAAGGCATAGCGGATCACACCTCAGAGAGCACTGATGAGGTCAGAAGGAGCTAGGACCCTCCTGGTTCAATTTCAAGACCCTGTTGACTACAACTGGATCCTGGAGGCTGCCAGACAGATGGGACCTGTGAGCTCCTACAAAGGACTGAAGGTCTATTTTCAGATCTTAGCTTTGCCAGCAGAACTAGGTGTAAAGCCTTCGACAACATCAGATCAACCCTCACAGAGTTGGGGGTGTAACACATTTTACAATTCCCTGCAAAGCTCAAGGTCACATATTTGAGCAAAATCTATATTTTCAGCAATTCTAAGAATGCTAGAGCTTTGCTGGAGAAGATTACGAGAGATTCTGGCCTCCAGACAGAGGTTTGAGATGCTGAAGATGCCAAGGAAGACTGAACATGTTTAAGATATTCGCTGTATTTCAGGTACCAGGTACAGAGGCAGGAGGTAGGCTTGAAGCACAGGTGCCACTATCGTAATAGTGGCCAATATCTGATAACTTTTGTTTGCTTTTTTTCATGGTGCCAACCTCATGATTGACACTGTTCTCCCCCCATTGTATGGTCTGAAGCCAACCAGACACTATGCGGTGGGAAATACTTTTCTCATCACCATCACTCCTACAGCAATATGCACAGATTCAGTGCTTCTGGGCCACACTATAATACTGTACAGTGAAGATTCTGATATATGCCTTATAAGTTTTACTTAATCAAGCTTTCTTCGGTGAAAGTAACCTAATGTGAACTCAGTTTGTGTTATGCTTCCTTATCTCACGATTCCTAGCAGTACTGGACTTTTACTGAAGCACTTTAATAATGTGACGATGGTTAAATATTAGGGTTCAGTTAATCTGTACTGTTTGCCGATTTATATAGTTGTCGTGACACAACAAGGCACAAACATTCTAACCAAGATTTTACTCCATGCAGAGACAGGACCTTTAGAAGCTGTAGAGCTTCTTTACCCTTATCCTGGACATGAAGATTTTATTACACAGGTCCTTGCTTGCTGGTAGTATGCTGGCTAGCTATTTTGTTAATCATCTGGGCTTTTGGTCTGTATTTATATCATATTTTGCACTCCTTAACATAACAACCTGGGCACAATGAGCATCTATTCCTACTGTAATGTATTCTATCAGTGATATTTCTTTATGCTCTTGTACTGTGGATCAAATTTTGTAAGTTCTACTTATAAAATCTAAAACGTGAAGTTTAAAAAAAAAAAAATTCCATGGCACTTCTTGAAAAGAAAAGGGGAACTTTTAATAAAAATAGCAAAAATATATTTACAACAAAAAGAAAAGAAAGAACTTCTTTTATAACAAAAAATAAAAAATAGAAATACAGTGAAATTAACCTTACCCCCACCTTAGCTGTGAAAAATCCACAAGGCATCAATTTAAATGTACTTCATAATGCATGTTCAATCAGTGGACCAGACTCAAAAAGAGAAGCATAGATTTCCCGGTGCCCTGAGCAAATTCCCCCATTCACTAAAATCACCACAGTTTATTCTGGTTCAGTATCACTTTTGGTCTACATCTGTATACCCCTGCACCCCCACTCCCAGGATGAGGCTGAGAACAGGAAATATTTCCCAGTCAACAAAAACAAAACAAACAAGATACCAGTAAAGCAGAAGAAAGTCATTTTTACCGGTTTCACATCACACCATTATGACCTGTGATGATTCGGACATCATCTTAACTCTTTCCTGCTCCTGAAGAATGCTGACACAGGATTTCCATGTAAGCTATTTTGCCCCTTACTCTACCTTACAAATCTGACTCAGTGGGTCACCATGGCCAAGTACTCACAACACAGAGCTCGTTTTGCTAAACTCTATGGTACAGTTGACAATGTGGACAGGATAAGAGAATTGCAGAAAAACCTGCAAAGGCTGGACAATTAGTCCAAGGTATGGCAACTGAAATGCGATGCCAAGAAGTGCAAAGTGCTGCAATTAGGGAAGAAAAAAATAACAGAACAGAGTACTGGATTGTGGGAAGAGGGGTCAGCCTGACACAACATCAGAAGAAAGGAACCTAGGCATCATCATTAGTGACTCCCTTAAAGGAGACAGGAAATTATTTTTACATAGTTAACTGCCCTTTCATCTTCCTTTTCATGCCAGTTATGTATTCTGATATGCTTTGAAAATTTTTTGATAAATACATAATCTAGATTTGGGGTGCTTTCAGATCTACATTGAGTTCTACGCTTCACACCAGCTACTGCTCTTTACTTTCATATTTCTGAGACATGCCATGACATCAAAAACTCCCATTCCACTCTATTCATCTGAATGGCCTGGAATGGGTGTTTCTGATGTCACAGAATGTTCAGGCAGTATGAAAACAAAGAGCAGCAACAGCTGAACAAAGAGGGATTCAGGGTTGTTACAAAGGCAACACAATTAGAATACCAACATACTAAAATGCCAGCAGAATAGGCCTAACAGTCTTTCGTGTCTGCTCATTTGGTCAGCCCCCATCCTGGGAGCTGAGCTTACTGCCCCCTTCGCCCTCTCTGGCTTCCCCCTTCCCAGTCCCGGATATTCTCACTGCACAGGACTTTGCTTCCAGAACCCTTCCCCTGTACCTGTCCCACCCCCTCTTGAACCCCTCCACCATCTCTGCCTCCACAAGCCCCCTGGGCAGTGCATTCCATGGCTCCACCACCCTCTCAGTGAAGCAGCACCTCCTCCTTTCTCCCCTGAATTTCCCCCCCCTCCAGCTTCCACCAATGCACTCTAGTTGCCCCCTTCCTTCGGAGCACCCCGACTGCTCCTCCCCTATTTACCCCTTCATGTACCTGAAGACCTCTATCATGTTCCCCCCAGCTACTAATTTAACAAAAAAGGTCAAAAACATAATAGTAGTGGGTAACCAATAAAAGAACAACTAGAAGGTATCTAGAGGTCTAAAAACTGTTTCCCATCACCTTTAAATAACCCAGTCAATGCAACAAAGCCTTCAGCAACGCTAGCAGGATGCTAGGGAACACTGGGAGGGGGTTCTACCTTTTTAAAGGTCACTGCTGAGGCACACCTGAAGTACTGCAACCAGTTCTGGAGACCACACCTGAAAAAGGACAGGGGCAGGCTAGGGAAAGTACAACACATGGTGACCAAGATGATTCAGGGCCAGAAAGGCAGATCCTATGAGGATCAGCTAAAGGTGCTGAATATGTACTCACTCAAAACCAAACGAGAGAAGAGGGGAAACATGACAAAGACCTTCAAGTTCCTGAAAGGAACAAACAAGGTGAACTATGAAGAACAACTTACCAGGAACAAAGAAGCTAGGACATGGGTTCATAAGTGGAGGTTAATTCGGGGGCTGTTCAAAAGGATGTAGACAGCAGCTCTGTGGAGATGAGCGATAGGGGTTCTCTTGGCAGGCTGTCGACCCAGGTTTGCGCCCCGAGCCCGGGATGTCAGGAGCGGATGCCAGCAGGGAGGGGATTCACAGCATCCTTTTGGGCACTTCCCTCCTTTGGGAGGGGGTGTACACTGTGCCACTCTTCAAGTAGCTCCTGGTGGTGGATTTAGTGGTGCCCTAGGTGATGTGGCAGTCCTCGCACTGCCGGGTGTCACCCTCCAGGATGCATGCTGTGGCCAAGCATCAGTATTGGTGGGTGGGGACCGTAAACGGAAAATGGGGCTGCCAGTTCCGCAGGATGATGGCCGCTTGTCCCCCCAAGCCACGGTTCCCAGAGCGCACCTCCTCTTCCTCCCCCCGCATCTGCTCCAGGGGCACTGTATCCAGAAACCTCCTTCTCCCTTATGCCCCCCATGGGGGTGGGGGGGGTCCTTCTGGTAGGGTTAGTGCCAGACCCCTTGGATGCAGGTTGCGTGGGCCGTGACCAGTGAAGGAAGGCAGCGGGGGTGAAACCAGGCGGGTATCAGGGACTTACGCAGTTCGAAGGAGTGGTAGACTCGAATCCAGGTGAGTATTAACAGATAATACCCCTCCCCCCCAAAAAAAAGGATGTAAGGAAGTATTATTTTACAGAAAGAATGGTTGAGCCACAGAATGGTCTGCTGGCAGAGGTAGTGGGTGCCAAAACCATAAACGGCTTCATGCACGGCTGGATGAAATAATTTTTTCCCACTGTAGTAATGTTTCTTGTCACAGATCCAGCACTGTGATTTACAACAAGCATCATTCTCCAGCCACAGTGTGATGCCCCAGAGAGAGAACTCAATGCTAATTATAACAAGAGGTACTAAAATGGGCTCACGTCACTGGTGGAACAGCATCAGCTGACTGCTGATTACTCCAGGATGTACACACAATAGGTGTTCAGTGCACCTAAAGGGAAACCCATGGGCAGGACGACGCTCATTATGTTGTGGGAAACAGTGACCTGAGAAAGGCAGCCACTGAAGCATTCCCCCCATGTGTGGAACCTTATGCTGTTGTACCAATGACTCGAGTCCGTTTTTACTACCCCATGTTATATGGCTTGTAGAAGTTATTGATTATTTGTGTCCTCCAGCAGTACAGCGGCATTCGCGGTATGGTAGTAAGGCACAGTGCTGTGAAGAGTTTCCTCTGCTGGCATTCCCTCCCTCCTCCCCCGATCGGCACTCCCCCATTTCCGTTCCTGTCCCTTAGCCCAGAGAGACACAGTGCACTGTCCTCTCTGTGGCACTCCAGTTTGTGTTGCTTACAACATGTGTGACACACACACACACACACACAAGCCACAGTATCCCCTCCTGTCAGCATGTAGTGATAGCGGCTTAAAGATATGCAGGAAGTATATGAAGTGTGACCAAGAGCTCCAACCCACTGTCACTACCTGGCGACATGCTGTGCCCATGTTGCTCTTCGTGCGATATGAGGAGAGAACAGCACAGATCCTAGAGAGACACCAAGCAGCCTTGCTAAACCAAGTGTTTTGAAATCTGTGAACAAAAGAAGCATGTTGTGTAGTATGTAGAATCTTTCATACTTAGAAGCACTGTGGGCTATAGCCCAACCTTTAATGTCCCTAGCCACTTGTCACATGAACACATGTTCCAACCTCCAGAGAGGCAAGCAGAGTGAACAGCCAAGTGCACTGTGGAGAGAGACAGTACTTGTTACACAATTTCTCTGAATCCCCGAGTATCCCTCGCTGTGGTGATACCCAAGAGAGCAAAAGATGGAGAGACCGATGTCAATGTTGGCGACTACAGCATTGCTTGTCTGCGAAATTCCCCATCTCTATATCTGGAACATTACCGGCTGTACCACCTGCAAATAATGCCCTGCTGCTACATGAGACAGCAGGAGACAGAGACCAACAATGCAGGGTGTCTGAATCGGGACAGGGTTACACAGTAGCAAAGTTATGTTATGAACAACAAATATCAGAAATCATGCAATTTCTGGCATTTGTGTGTTCATAACCATCATACTATAGGAGTCAGTTTCCAGGCCCCCAATAGACCTGCCCCTACAGAGGTGGTCCAGTACTGCCCTTTAAGGGGTTTGACCCCAGATGATCTTGCAGCAGTATTGGACCTATCGGGTATACTGAGAGCAAGCTCGGAACCAGGAAATCTGCAACTAGCCTATAATAAGGCAGTGATGGTGGCCCTGGATTCCACAGCTCCTGTTCGTGTTCACCCCCTCACTCTTCACCTATGGTCCCCTTGGTTTGATAGGAGCTGAGACGAGCAGGGCGAAAGTTGGAACGGTGCTAGTGGAAATCTGGCCTCAATGCTGACAGACTTAGATTGATGGCCCATTATAAGGACAATCAATTGGCAGTCTCCCGTAAGAAGGCAGAGTTCCTGTCCAGGGAGATTGCCGCTGCATGGAAGAAAAAATTACTCACCTTAGTAATGTTGTTTCTTCTAATGCAGTCTTGCTATATTATAGACATTAGCAGTTTGATCCAGCTCTAGAACTGCCCCGGAGTGAAATGGTTAAAACCATTCCAAAATAGAATTTTGGCACGAGAGCAGCTCTACCTGTGTCATTTCAAACTTGAACTGTCAGATCTTTACGAGCCAAACTCACTAAGGTCTGTGTGGAAGCTGTAACCTACACTAGCCAAATGGCTACCTAAATAATAACAACCATTGATGGTCCCAACACCCAAGACTCAAATCAGGGGACCAGAAATACTAACACCATTCTAATAATATGAAAATGGAACATAAGTACAATAAAACACACACACGCGTGCACATACACACCCCCAAAGTCCCAAAGGGGACAAAATGCTAAAAGAACATAAGTAGTGCCCACACTAAGTTGCCCGCACCCCACCAAGTAGAGGTTCTGAGAGGGGCAGGTTGGGGGGGAGGTCTATAATATAGCAAGACTCCATTAGAAGAAACAACATTACTAAGGTGAGTAATTTTTTTCTTCAAACAACATGAAGTCTTGCTATATTATAGACATTAGCAGAATACACAGCAGTACCTCCATGGAGGAGGGGCAGAACCTACTTAGGGAATAGGCTCTGAAGAACAGCTGTGCCAAACCGAGCATCTCTCCTGGCCTGGACATCCAGGGAGTAATGCTTGGTAAAAGCGTGTACCGTTTTCCAAGTAGCAGCCTGGCAAATCTCTAATAAAGGGATATCTCTGGCAGCAGCTAGAGACACAGCTGTACCCTGGTAGAATGAGCTCTCAAATCGGGGGCTCTGCCCCTTTCTGATAACAAATTGGATACAAGAGACAATCCACCTGGCTATTGATCTCTTAGTGGCAGGTTGCCTTTCCCAACTTCACCATAGGTAAGGAAAAGTTGGAGGATTGAACCTGTGACCTTTAGTACGCTCTATATAATAACTAAGAGCTCTCTTAACATCCAGGCTGTGCAACCTCCTCTCACCTGAAGAGGAGTGATCAGTGAAAAATACTGGAAGGAGATAGATTGATTAAGATGGAAATCTGAAACCACCTTAGGCAAAAACTTCCTATTAGTCCTAAGGACTACCTTATCCCTGTGGAAAGAAATAAAGTCAGTCTCCACTGACAAGACTTGCAATTCACTTATCGTCTGGCAGAAGTGATAGACCGAAAAACAGTTTTCAAGTTAGGTACTTAAGCTCTGCAGAAGACAGAGGTTCAAAAGGAGTTGCATTAACTGGGCAATGCAAACATTAAGGTCCCAAGCAGGGGCGGTTCCCGAAAGGAAGATTAGTATGGAGTAATCCCTTAAAAACTTGGAAAACACAGGATGAGAGGAAAGAGGGATGACTTTCCTGCTGACACAAAAGCAGACACAGCTGCCAAATGAACTCTCAGGGTAGCTGGTCTGAGACCAAGGAATTAAGATGTACCATGTAATCTAACAAAATGGACAATTCAGCAGATTCTGGGAAATATTTTTCCCAGCACACCAAATGGAAAACCTTTTCCATTTAGAACTATAAGTAACCCTAGTGGAAGGCTTTCTGGAAGCCTTTAGATCTCAAGAACACCCTGAGAGAGGTGTAAATCAGCAAACTCTAACTCCTCAAGAGCCAGGCCTTGAGGTTGAGGGATTGAGGTCGGATACCAAACCCGTCCCTGGGCACAAGTCAACAGATTGTGATTCCTGGGAGGCACTGGGAAGATGGACTGTCAGAGACAGAAGGAGTGGGTACCAGGGCTGCCTGGCCCAATCCGGGCAATCAGAATCACCCTGCAAGGCTGAGATCTGATTTTGACTAGTACTTTGAATAGGAGAGGAAAGGGGGGGAAGCATAGAGGAACTTCCCCTCCCAATCCAGAAGAAGGGCATCCAGGGGAACTAAGCCCAGCACTGGAGGTCTGCAACAGAACAGAGGAAGTCTGCGATTGTCTGGGGCTGCAAAAAGATCTATCTGAGGGATGCCCCACCTGGCAAAAACTATCCCCAGCACTTGAGGATCCAGGGACCATTCGTGATGGCCCTGGGAAATCCTGCTGAGGGCATCCGCTAGGACATTGTCCTTCCCTGGAAGATGAACTGCTATGAGGGAAGTGTTCAGGGAATAGGCCAGAGACCACAACTTCATTGCCTCGGTGCACAAGGCCGAAGACCGAGTGCCCCCCTGTTTGTTGATGTACCACATTGTTGTGGTGTTGTCTGTTCTGACTTGTAACACCTTGTCGTGGACAGATGCAGAAAAAGCTTGAAGAGCTAAAAAGACAGCTCTGAGTTCCAGCAAATTGATGTGGAGCAGAGATTCCTGGGGGGACCAAACTCCCTGAATGGAAAGGTCGCCCATGTGGGCTCCCCAACCCAAAAGGGAAGCATCTGTAGTGAGAGTCAAGTTGTGAGAAGGGGAAATGAAGGGGACCCCCGCTCTTAAATTGCTCTGATCCTGCCACCACTGGAGAGCTAGGATCAAGGTTCGAGTCACTGGGACCAACTTGGAAAGGGGGTCTCTTCTCTGAGACCAAAAGGTTCTCAAGTGAAACTGAATGTCTCTCATCTGAAATCTGGCTCCCTGCACAACAGCTGTGGATGCAGCCATGTGCCCCAGGAGCTGCAGAAAGTGTCTTGCTGGTGAGAGACCTGCAGAGTGAAGGAAGAGGCCAGAGCCACTAAATTCCTTACCCTTTCTGGGGAAGAAAGGCTCTGGCTAGCTTTGTGTCAATTCTGCCCCTATAAAGGGAGTACCTGGACTGGTTCCAGAACTGACTTTGGTAGGTTTAGCAGAAAACCCAGGGAGGTGAGAAGCTGCTGGGTGACCTGCAGGTGAGATTTTACCTGTTCTGGGGACTGGCCTACAATGAGCCAGTCGTCTAGATAGGGAAAAACAGCAATCCTCTGCCTCCTTAGTGGGCCACTGCCACTGCTAGACACTTGTGAATACCCTTGGAGCAGAGTAAGGCCGAAGGGCATTGCTCTGAACTGGTAATGACCTGAGGGCAGTTCGAATCTGAGGTACTTTCGATGGGATCTTCTGATTAGGACATGGAAATAGGCATCCTTGAGGTCCAGGGAGGCTAGCCAGTCCCCTGGCCTTAGGGAAGGTAAAATCATTGCCAGAGTTACCATTTTGAACTTTGGTTTCAAAAGATGCTTGTTCAGATATCTGAGATCTAAGATGGGCTGCCATTCTCCTGTCTTTTTTGGGGTAAGGAAGTATCTGGAATACAGACCCCTGCCCTGATGCAGGGGAGGAACCCTTTCTACTGCTCTGAGAGCTAACAGGGATGAGACCTCTGTTTCCAGAGCGAGGTCTCTAAGCACTTGCAGGTAGAAAAATCTGCTTCTCAACTTGGGAAACTTTTGAAGCTGAGAACCAGACCCTGGCTTACTACTTCCAGAACCCACTTGTCTGAGGTTAAAGAAGCCCAATTCTGACTGAAGTAAGCCAGCCTGCCCCCACTGGTACAGGAGAATGGGCCCTGGGCACCCCATCAAGGTGCCTGTTTATGCAGGAGCTTTAGGCTGGGGATGGGAGCAGATCTGCCCACCCTCGTCCTGCCCCTGCCTCCTGAAACCCCCTCTGAGCATAGGCAGAGGAGGCCTGAGTCTGGTAGAAAGGCCTGTGAAAAGGCCTACCCCTACCCCTGGGGGCATGCCTTTGAGGAGTGGCTTGCTGCTCCTTAGCCTGGGCACTCTTGTAAGTAGTCCTATATTCATCCATCTTCTTCATGTAATTCTCTGTCTGCTCTCCAAACAGATAATTTCCCACCACAGGAAAATCCATAGCCTTAGTCTGGGTATCCTGTGACAAACTAGTACACCTGAGCCAGGCCAACCTACGAAAAGCTACAGATGTGGCCATGACCCTAGAGGAAACATCATTAACATCCACAGCAGCATGAAACTGAACCTTAGAGGCTTCAATGCCATCAGCAGCCACCTGTTCTAGTTCACTAGCCAGCTGGCCATGGGCCTGCTTGGCCAATTGCATAACAGTATCTCATCTAGATTTCTGATACCTAGCTACATAAGCCATATAATTTGCTTGCCTGAGTCCCAGAGAGGCTGCCATATACTGTTTTTGCCATGGCATCAATCTTCCTGGAATCCTTGTCAGGAGGATGTGAAGCCAAGGGATAAACTATCTACAGGCAGCAGCCTGAACTACACCAACATGACTGCATTGCTGGAAAGGAATTCTGTATCAGTGCCTGACAATGTATACCTTCTGTCCATCTTTTTATCTACAGGAGGCACAGAATTAGGAGCTTTTAAAATTTTAATTGTTTCCTAAAAGACTTATGTAAAGGAATAGACAATCTCCTAGACTCTGGAATATCCATCATTTCTACAAAATCAGGCTCCTCTTGCCCACCCACAGCCTCTTCTAAAGGAAGCTGGAGGGTTTCAGCAACTTTTTTATAAAACATAAAATGAGATGGGGACTCAGACAGCATAGGGGGAGATTCTAAAGGTCTGTCTGGGGAGATGTCCGGTTCAATGGGCACACCAGACCTTCCAGCCACATTCATACTGTTCATAATCCTCCTCCCCCTCCTCTGGTTCATAAAATTCCTCAATATCATAATCCTGAACCACTGGGACTGGACAGACAGACCTTTTACCAGATAGTGGTGGTTGGACGGACTCTGAGACAGTGACTGGACAATTTGTATGGCTTTGCTATCTCTGCAGCAGTTGGAGAAGGAATTTTGGACTCCAGACCTGCTGATTTTTTATTTTCTTTACTGGAATTGGTTCCTCAGAACCAGCTTTTCTTTGCCCGAGGAAGTCTGGCCCTGGTCAGAGGCACTCCCTCTGGTTCGGTTGGCACCGAACCGGGCTGGCCATCCGGTCAGCGGACTTTTGCCTCTTGTTCCCTGAGCCTGCCAATCTTTTTCTCAGGGTGGCTGCAGGAAATTCTTACATACCTGGCAGTCTGACTGGAGGTGGTCAAACCCCAGACAATAAACACATGTGGTGTTGGGTCAGCCTTGGCAAAGACTTCCCCACAAACATCACAGTGTTGAAACCCAGTGGGCCAGGTTTTCTTTTGGGTTTCTCAGACATAATGCCAGCCTAACCAAAAACTTGCCCTTTTAACGGCAGTGCCAGGCAAGACACCCTTATCGGTTCCTAACCGTGTCACGGGTATTGGAAAAAAACGTAATAAATCCGTTTTTTTTAGAACCGATAAGAACCGGGAACCGCACTCTAAAATAGTAACTTTTAGTTTTAAATGAGTTTTAAACCCACTGATCGGTTCAAAACCGAACCCATAACTTACAAGTTCCACACAGACAAAACCTTCATTTACTTACGGTTACCACAGATAGAGCTTGAACCGAACGGTTTTGCGGTTAAAATAAAACTATTCTCAGTTAAATCCAACTGAGAAAACACTTTTTAAACTGAGAAATGAACCGAGCAGAAGGAGAAATCTCCGGAGCGACTGTTCACTGAGGCGGAGTAAAGAATCTGACAGTTCAAGTTTGAAATGACACAGATAGAGCTGCTCTCGTGCCAAAATTCTATTTTGGAATGGTTTTAACCATTTCACTCCGGGGCAGTTCTAGAGCTGGATCAAACTGCTAATGTCTATAATATAGCAAGACTTCATGTTGTTTGAATCAACCATCTCAGCTTCCCGAACTGTCGACAGACTATGCAATTCAGCCTGTCTGTGGTCTCGGGCACTGTTTTCACAGAATAAGTGTGATGAGTTCGCTCAGTTTTTGGAAGGTAAGGTTGACAGTATCAGGTCAGAGATCTGTGCAGCACACTCTAATGGGTGTGGCGGTGGTTGGTGGGAGGTTGCAAGCGCCCAGTTTATCTGGTCTGACTTTGGCCAGTTGGCGATCACTGACATCACGAAGATCATCCAGGGTATGCTGCCAACCTACTGTAGTCTGTATCCGGTCCCAACTCGCCTCCCCATGGGGTGTGCTGAGGTAATCGGTCCGGTCCTGGCTGAGAGAGTCTGGTGTTTGTTAGAGACAGGTGTGTTTTCTGACGCCCTGAAGGAGGCAGTGGTTACACCTCCCTGAAGAAATCTTCTCTCAACCCTGACTGTCTTGCCAACTATAGACCTGTTTCTAACCTGTCCTTTGTGGGTAAAGTTATTGAGAAATTGGTCGCGCTGCAACTGGAGGATCATCTTACCATCCATGATTCATATGATCCTTTCCAGTCTGGATTTAGGAAGAGGCACAGTAGTACCAAGACGGCACTGGTTCAGGTACTTAATCATCTCTTTATAGTGACAGATGGGAGGAGCTGTTTTGTCTTGGTTCTTCTTGATCTCTCTGCAGTGTTTGACACTGTGGACCACAGAGTGTTATTGGAGCGCCTGCGGCTGATCTGCGGACTGTCAGGTACAGTCCTCAGGTGGTTTCATTCTTTCCTCATGGGCAGAACGCAGAGAGTGGTGTCAGGGACTTATTCCTCAGCTCCACTCCCACTGTCTTGTGGGGTGTCGCAGGGCTCTGCTTTATCACCCATGTTGTTCGCGGTGTACATTATGCCATTGGGAAACATTATAAGGCTGTATGGGCTGAGTTTTCACTGTTATGCAGATGATACTCAGCTGTACATGTCCTTTGTACACGAATAGGGTGGAGCTGCCTTGATTTTTAACAACTGCCTCTCTGAGATCCAAGACTGGATGAGTGCCAACTGAGAAGCTGAACCCTGATAAGACTGAGGTGTCAGCAGTGGACCCAGGTCGTCTGGTAGAGGGACCATCGGCTGGTCAGCCCTGCAGGTTTTGGCTTGGAGGCATCCAGCTGCTGACCTCTCTCGGGGTGTGAAATCTGGGTTTTATGTTTGATGACGGGCTGATGCTTAAATCTCAGGTGTCATCCGTTGTCAAGACCTCATTTTACCATCAGAGGACTATCACCTGGATTAAACACCTTGTCCTGCCTGAGGATCTTCCGACATTGGTCCATGTCTTTGTGACCTCCCACCTTGACTACTGCAATGCCCTGTACCTAGGGCTGCCGGGGGTTGATATCTGCCACTTGAAGCTGGTGCAGAATGCGGTGACCAGGCTGTTGACTGGTTTACCTAGATTATGCCATGTCATGCATGTGCTCCATAGCCTGCACTGGCTGCCTGTTCAGTGGCGGATCACCTGCAAGGACGGTTTACTGACCTACAAGGCCCTGCACGGACAGGGACCGTGTTATCTGCAAGATCTCCTCTGTCCCTATCGCCCCCTCCGCCTGCTCCGGTCCTCCAACGAGGGATTGCTAGAGGTTCCTAGGGTTCGTTTGAAGACCTCAGGTGCCCAATCATTTGCATTTGTGGCCCCAACCCTTTGGAACTCTCTACCTCGTCGGGTAAGAGAGTGCCTTACCACAGAGAGTTTTAAATGTGCCCTTAAGACTCATTTATTTAAAATTGCTTTTCCTGACTCCTGATAAATTTTGGCTGGCGTTTGATTATAGTATTTTTAATATGTTTTTAGATATTTATAATTTTAAGTCTTTACATATCTATACACACACACACACACACACACACACACACACACACACAAGCACTTTGATCACTGTGAATTGTGCTTTTTATAAATAGAATATTGATTGACTGATATCAGTGAGGTATGCAGGACTTCTTAGGGACTACTTTTCCAGTCAGGAGGATAGAGTGAGCTTTCTTTGATTTCAACAGCAATAAAGGCCTTTTTGTTCATTATTTTCGTATTCTGGCACACCCCACGTTACAAACGCAATAACCCACTCCAAGGTATGGGATTATACAATAGCTTGTAAAATATTCTATCCTGATTGGCTAGCTGGCAAAATTTACCCATTGTAAACCGTGGCAATACCAACAGGGAAAAGTGCCAGCTTGCCTCATCTGCCAAAAAAAAATCCCGAGCCCCGAACAGAGAGCTGAAGTCCGCCATGTTGAATCCCTGGTAAACACTGGTGTCCCAACTGCCGCTCTGTAACTCTGCAAACAAAGCTGAAAACCACAATACGTAAATAAAATACATTTCCAACCACTTGCATTTTTTTTTTTTTTTTTTTTTTTAAGGCTCAGTCTGTACCTGCTCATCCCTTTCACCATGCTCTTCTACCTCTGATCCCAGCACAATACCCGGTAGTCCATCACAAGGCTCCACAATTCAAACCAGTAACTGTCACCACTCAGCACTCTGTAACGGTGCGCTATCTACAGTGTGCAGTGTTCCAGAAAGGTGAGGTAGAGCAGAAACAAATAAAAAAAAAAAAAAAAGGAAATGGAGTCCGTTCTTTCATCAGCCAAAACCAAGGAGGGCAAATGACTAGCAGTAAGCACGGCAATTAGGTACGCTGTGGCAGATGCGCAGAACACACACAAAAAAATGGAGCAGTGCCTCTGTAGCAAAAAACGAAATGAGCAGCAAGTACTGAAGGTTGCCCCGGCTCATACAAGAAAAACAGAGACCAGACACAATCAAAATGCAACCTGGCCACAGACTTAAACATTCACTGACCCCCAAAAAAGCACAGGGCCGGGAAGGACAAAGCAATAATGTGCATGCGCAGTACCAACACAGCCCCAGTAACCAAGGACTACTTCTTCTGACGGAGCAATAAAAACACTAAAATATAAATTAAAACGGAAAAGGGACTTTTTATTTACTATTTTTCTGTGTACAAAAAAAAAAAAAAAAAGACATTGTATAATCGCAACATACCACTCCAGGGTGTGAGTAATGCCAGGATTTACCCACTTCTGGTGTGATTTACTCACTTGGCCACCAAGTCAGACCACACCAGGTGTGGGTAAATCCTGGCATCATCCACACCCTGTCGTGGTATACTGCTTAATTAATCAACACCCCGGGTGCTGTGAGGGCATTCAGCCTGTGGCACTGTGCCTCACAATGCACACGGGATGTTGATTAATCCCCAATAATCCCAAATCCTGTCGTGGGTTACTGCTTACTTATGGAACTTAATTTCAAACTCTGCAGTGTGGTCATGCACCCCCTAGTGGCTTAATATCTTATTTGTTTCTAAAACTAGGAGAGCTGTAACCACTAAAACTAGCTAACTCGCTAATTAAATTTTTGGACAGACAACATGCAGAGAAAAAATTTAACTGACCACATTTTATAACTGCTAAGGAACTGCAACAGTAATGCTCAAGCAACCTCAAAACAGAACAGATTCTTGTGTAAACCTACTTTCAGGTTCATAGGTAATTACAAGTTCGAGGGTGAACCCATGTTGAACTCATCGCCATTTAGCCTAATGGCAAAAATTGAATTTTCTGTTTCCCATACATTGATCAAGCTTGGACTTGAATTGTTCCAAATTATCACTCACTAAAATATACATTGGTAGTGAATTCCAAATAGAAGGTACTCTCCGAGTTATAAAGTTGTCCCTTTTAACTGATTCATTAATACAAGTATTTAATTTTAGTTTATGGGACCTTGTGTCACAACTGGATACATGCTTCTCAAGGCAGACAGTTCTACATAGGTCTGGATCTTGGAGGGTCCTATATGCCAGGCACAGATCACCCCTCAAGGATCTGTATTCAAATGAATACTACCCCAAAGTCCAGAGTCTCTTACCATATTCTAAATCCTTTAAACCATTAATCTTCCTGGTAATTCTCCTTTGTACCTTTACTATGATGGCTTTACCCCCCCCCCCCCCGAGAGGTGGGTGCACAGAAAGGGGCACAAAAATCAATATGGGACCCGACCAGACTAGTATATAAGGGGATGAGGACCTCAGGTTCTCTACTTTTAATGTGTTTAAGAATACATAATATTTGAATCCTGCCCTCTAAATCAACCTCATGTTTTTTTGTTAATAAAAGGAATACCTTTTCGAATGAGAATAGCTAATCCTCTTTTTTTAGATGTGAAACAATTATGAAACACATGTTCAACCCACTGTCTTTGGAGTTAGTCCACCTCCTCTGGTACTAAATGAGTTTCCTGTAAAAATACAATGTCCCCTTCATGTTTTTGTAAATGATTCAGCACTTTTTTCCTCTTAATAGGGGAGCCAAGACCATTGACATTCCATGTAATGAAATTCAGTACTGACATATTAAGGTTACAGCTATAATTAACAAAAAGTGATAAGCTTTAAACAATTAAGCACAGTCTAAGAACTAATCTAGAAGTACTGAGAACTGAACTTAAATGTAAAACACACTCCACTCCAAAAATAAGAAGAAGTGCTGTAGGATTACCCTTTAACTAAGACAATCGAGCTGTTGGGGAAGAGTCACAGGAGACAGTACCAAGCGACTGCCCCAAGGTACCGCCGATGACTCAAAGCCAGATAACTGACCAGTTAGCCCGATGCCCGATATTATGCATATTTCTATATATAATCAAAGATATAACTTAACAATTTTGTGGTCCTAAAATGTATTTTACTAAAAATAGTGATATTGTTTCCTTTTAATAATCTACATACAAACTCTCTTTTTTGTCCTGGGATCACCTTTAGGCCTCTATAAAGTGTAATAATCATAAATTTAAGAATTGTACATAAATACATGTGTATGTCGCTCCCTGACTGCTAGATCTCAGTTTAGACAACAGCCAATGAAGGAAAGGGGTGCGGTCACTTCCAACTGAAGGAGAAACACCCATTTGGCACAATAGTATAACTTTTCTCCTGTAGGAGAAGATAAGCTTGTCACTGTATAACATAAGGTCTGAAGGCTCAGTTAGTAGTTCCATATATGTTTTTGCCCATATTACCACATCTTAAGAACAGCGTGTGTCCTGAGACATCTCTTTATGTACACTACTCCAGTAACTGAATAGTTATTTAAAGTGGGACCTATGCTCCCTATAATCCCAATAAATATATAGAACAAACAAAGAATACTACTATCCCTTGTAAGAATCTATATATCCAGGGATGAGAGCATAGAGCAGCTGTATCTAGAAAAGAGACAAGGCCTTGCCCGTAGTTATGCCGGTATAAAGGGCATTGACAACACAGGATAGCTGAATCTATAATAATAGAGCAAGGAACACATTAAAATATCTAATCTGGGACTACAGACCCCACAAAATCTAAAATAGTCAATGTTACAAACTATAAGGTGTCATCCTCCAGAATTCTGTGCCAGAACCCCCCCCCCCGATTCAGACGATTACAACCAGAGACCCAAACAATCAGTAAGCTCAAACTCAGTACTATCAGTAATGTACCCTTTAAGTTTAATGAAAATCTGCCTTATTTGGCAGATACATTGCATTATGCAATGTGTATGCTCCACATACAGAAAGATCTGTTTTTTTTTTTCAAAGAATTACTAGCACATCTTTTACCTTTTAAAGATTTTGAAATCTTGTTGGAAGGGTGATTTCAATAATGTTATAGATCCTTTGCTTGATAGATCAGGGATCTCTACGTATGTTAATTCACTTCCCATAATCATTTACATGAGCTAGTCACAGATATGGAACATTTACATGTCTGGAGAATGGTTAATCATAACCTCAGGGATTATTCTTTCTTCTCTTCAAGGCATAATACATTTAGTAGGATTGACTATCTTTGTATGCCCCTTACACTCTGCAATGACGCCTTAGATGCTAAATATGATTCCATTGTTATTTCAGATCATGGGCTACTTAAAGTTATATGTTTTCTTATAGGGGTTCCTAGGAAACAACCCAGATGGTATTTTAATACCTCTCTTATACAAGATCCTGAGTTTAAAATTTGACTTGATAAAGAAACAAAGTTATTTTGACTTAAATGATAATAATGACACTTCCCATCAGATATTGTGGTATGCTTATAAAGCATATATTAGAGGGGGCATAATCAGATATGCTTCTATCAGGAAAGTTAAAAAACAGAAATAATTAAAACACAAAAAAATCTCACCAAGCAGTTAGAGGATAGGTTAAAACAAAATCCCAATATTAACCAGGATTTAATATACAAATTGATGCTTCTAAAATATGAAGTTAATAAATTATATTCTGCTAAAGCAGAATTTGCCCTTTTTCGTACAAAGCAACAATACTGGGAATCTGGGGAAAAATAAGGGAAACTTTTAGCATATAGATTAAAAAAAGCAAATGCATCAAAATATGATCCCAAAAATGTGAATGGATAATAACTCTGTGACACACAACTTGAAAGAAATTAATGACTGTTTCCAGAAGTTTTACGAAAACCTTTACAAACCCATTAATGCCAAATCTAATGAAGATATATATATTTTCTTAGAGTCTGCCAAATTACCTTGCCTGTATGAATTAGAGGAGGAACTATTAGACAAACCAATCTCAAAAATAGAGATTTCCCAGGTCATACAATCCTCAAGTTCTCAAAAAACACCAGGCCCTGATGGCTTATCTATTGAATTTTATAAAAGTGTAATAACCCAATTATTATAGATTATTTAGGGAAAGTATTTCGAGAAGCTTTAAAGAAAGGGCAATTATCAGGAACTTTGAATGAGACCTATATCTGTTTAATTGCAAAGAAAAATAAAGATCCATTAGAACCATCAAATTATCACCCCATCTCTCTTCTAAATTTTGACTATAAAATCCTGACCAAAGTCCTAGCTAACCGGCTTATAAATGTGATTCAGCAATTGACAGGTAAAGAACAGGTGGGATTTATTAGTGGACGTCAGACCTCTGACAATATCAGACATCTTTTGTCTATTATTTGGGCTGTTAAAAACCAAGATTCAGATGCAACTGCCCTCTCTCTGGAAATAGGAAAGGGGTTTGATTCCTTAGACTGGACATTTCTACAGAAGGTTTTAGAGAAATATAATTTTGGTTCCACATTCAAACAATGGATAGCAACCATAGATTCATCACCCAAAGCTGTCATCATTTCTAATGGGTTTATTTCTAAACAATTTCAACTCTTTTGGGGAACACGTCAAGGATGCCCTCCCTCTCTCTCCCTTTCTTTTCAGACTGGCATTTGAACCTTTGTTGAGACATATTAATCATTCCACACAAATATTTGGGATTCAAACAGGGTGAGTAATACACAAAACTCTTGCCTTTGCAGATAATTTGTTAGTAACTTTAGCTCACCCAAACAAATCATTAGAAGCTCTAAATATTTTACTGAATACATATGCTGGGATTTCAGGGCTATCAGTGAATTGGGACAAATCTGACGCTATTGTTCTTCAGAACTTTAGGCAGGACATTTTAAATCTAAAAACAAATCTTAATTTTGTTTGTAAGGATACAGGGATACATTATCTGGGATTACAAAGCTTCAATTCTATTCCAAAGGTGGTACAAGTTAATTTATCCACCCTTGTTGACTCTATCCAAACATAACTTGAAAAATGGTCGAAACTTAATATTTCCCTATGGGGTAAGATTAAGTCAATTAAATATGATTCTTGCACCTAAGATTTTTTATGTACTTAATAATTCACTAACTAAATTACATAAAGATTGGTATAAAAAAACTTGACAAAATGTTTCTATAATTCATTTGGGATTATAAACCCCCCAGATTAAGCATAACAAAACTAAGAGCCCCTTGGAAACTGGGGTTTTTTAATTATCCTTTGTGGCAAGGAGATCACTGACCCTTTTTTCAAACAATCTGCACAGTGGTTATTTGGAGACAACTCAGAGAAAATGCCATTGTGGCTAATTACAGAATTAGAGTTAGTTGGACCGTACAGACCAACAGACATTCTTTTTCGGCCTCTCCTTACATGCATCAAATCTCATCCCACTATTCCTGCCACCTGTTGGTTATTCAAATTAGTTGCTGATAAACTTCAACTAGGTAATTTACCCCTGGAGCTATCCCCAATCTGGGAAAATCCAAATCTCACATGCAATGGAACACAACTTAAAAATGCTTTTTGGTACAAAGCTGGACTAACTCAAGTGGGAGATCTTTTGAATCCTGAAACTAAAATCTTTCTCGCCTTTAAAGAGAGTAAAGTTTCACATACCCAGGCTAGATGTTTGGTTATATCTACAATTAAGAAATATGAAAGGTTCAGATTGGGAACAAATCCTAAAACTTGCATGTATGAAGAGATGTTCAGGTTTTTTTATATAAAGTTCTCTCAGACTGTGACATTGCTATAACCTCCTCAGGCGAAAACATCCTGGGAAAAGGATTTGAATGTTACTATCTCCGATCAATGCTGGGAAAGTTACTGGAAAAATGCTTATAAGTGTAGTAGAGAGGTGAATGGGAGACTCACCTAATTGAAAATTCTACCAAGATATTATTTTTCCCCAATGAGATTGAACAAAATGTTAAATTCTCACAATCAGACTTGTTGGAAGTGCAACACTCCATCAGCATCATTAGGTCATATGTTGTGGCATTGTCCAAGAATAATATCCAAATGGAAAGAATTACACTCACTATGTCAAACGATCTTAAATGTACAAATCCCATTTTCACCACTTATTTTCATATTGGGTGACACCTCATTGTTACCATTTTTGTCTAGACCTATTCAACTCTGGTTATTAAATTTGGTATTAGCATATAAAAGATTATTACTTCAAAATTGGAAATCTTTTAGAGTCCAGACCTTAAGAGAACTATTAGACTCCATAGGAATCATTGCTAATAATGAATGCATTAGTTACCTTATCTCAAATAAATTAGATAAATTCAATGAAATATGGAAACCTTCCTTTACCTTCATGTCTTTATAAGTGTTCTTCAACTGTTAAGGGAGATTACAAGTTTTTGCTCTTGAGATTTTGAATCTCGATGTACTATTAATTTAGAGTTCCAATTATTATCTTTTTACTTAATCTGAAATGTATGATATCACTTTTTCATTTAATCAGATATGTATCTACACGAATATATGTTTTTTTTTCTTATTACTTGTATTTATGGAAAAAACTCAAAACATTTTAATTGGGAAAAAAAAAAGGAATACATGATAATTGTACCATGACATTTTTTTGACCGCATTATCCGTATGGGTATTAAACTTTAAATTGTTAGTAATGGCAGGCGATACCTAGGTCTCTTTCTGAGGTGACAACCTGTAATAAAATATTGTTGAGTGTGTAACTGGCTAGCATGTTATTTTTGCCTAAGTGCATTACCTTGCATTTGGCAGTACTGAATGTCATTTTATTGTCAATTGACCATCTTGCCAAGTTGTCCAAATTAGTCTATAATGACTTTACAGAGTGTGTGTCATGACCAATACAACTGAGCTTACTGTCATCAGCATATTTGTTTATCCATACCCTATTTGTGGTTTGCATGCTGGAAATCAGTATATTAAATAATATGGGACTCAAGACAGAGCCCTGAGGCACCCCACTGGTAACTTTATCCCATTCATACATCTGCCCCTCAATGCTCACACGTTGCTTCCTATCACTAAGCCAAGAATCAATCCATCTGATAATATTAGGATGGAGCTTAATTCCATCCAATTGCTCAATCAGTACTCTGTGGGAGACAGTATCGAAGGCTTTTTCGTAATCAAGAAACAGAACATCGACAGGTACTCCATTATACAGGGCTTTACTTACTGGTTCAAAAAAGTTAATTAAATTATACTGACATGATCTCCCCTGAGTAAAGCCGTACTGTAATATGTCAATAATATCCATATTTTGGAGATGCATAATAATATTCTGCTGTAGTATTCTTTCCATAATGTTTCCTAGACAAGATGTAAGGCTGATGGGCCTATAGTTGACTACATTTTGTTTTGTGACTCGATATAACAGAGGCTACCTTCCAATCAGATATAGCTGTTCCTTCAGTGATGGAAGTATTAAATAAGAGTGTAAGTAAACCTGATAATTCTTTGGATAGTTCTTCAATAAACTTTGGTGGGATGTCTTTGGGTCCTGGTGATGGATTTATTTTAGTGACTTTAATAGCAGCCATAACATCGCCCTTTGTAATCAGTAAATGTTCTTCCTCATTAGTTAAATTATCTGAACAGGTTGTTTCCTTAGGTTTACACACACTAAGAAAATAGGAATTAAATTAATTTGCCATGTTTTGCTGATTAATAATTGGGTGGTGATTCTTAATTAGAGGCCCAATTTTTGGTACTTTCCTTTTTAGAGACCCTACATAATTAAAAAACGTTTTTTTGTTATCTTTTGTTAAAGTTGCTAGCTTTAGTTCAAGGTTTTCTTTTAGCAGATCTTATTGCTTTCTTACTTTTATTTGCTTTAGCTTTGAACTTTTGCCATCTCTCCATGTTTGAGTTTTTCTTATATTTGTTAAATGCCCTTTTTTACTGTTGATTACTAACATACTAAAATGCCAGCAGAATAGGCCTAATGGTCTTTGATGTCTGCTCGTTTGGTCAGCCCCCAACCTGAGAGCTAACCTTGCCGCCCCCTTAGTCTTCTCTGGCTTCTCCCTTCCCAGTTCCAGATATTCTCGCTGCACTGGATTTTGCTTCCAGAACCCTTCCCCTGTACCTGTCCCACCCCCTCTTGAACCCCTCCACCAACTCTGCCTCCACCAGCCCCCTGGGCAGCGCATTCCATGGCTCCACCACCCTCTCAGTGAAGCAGCACCTCCTCCTTTCTCCCCTGAATCTTCCCCCTCCAACTTCCACCCATGCCCTCTAGTTGCCCCTCCTCCTTCCTTCGAAGCACCCTGACTGCTCCTCCCCTATTTATCCCCTTCATGTACCTGAAGACCTCCATCATGTCCCCCCGGTCCCTTCTCTCTTCCAATGTGTACATATTTAGCTCTTCGAGCCTCTCTCCATAGGTCCTGTCCCCCAAGCCCCAAATCATTTTGGTTGCCCTCCTCTGGACCCTCTCCAGGAGTTTAATGTCCCTCTTTATAAAGTGTGGCCTCCAAAACTGCATGCAGTACTTGAGGTGTGGCCTCACCAAGCAGTTATACAGAGGGAGTATCACTTCCCTCCTTCTGGAGGTGATCTCCCTAGCGATGCATCCCAGCATCCTGTTGGCCTTGGCTGCTGCCCTCCTACTCTATTCTCTTCTCCTATTCTCTTGATTTTTGTGTTTAACCACAGGGGAACTCATTATTATTATTATTATAATAATACTTGATACGTTTGAGGACCCAGGTCTTAATACAGTACTCAATCTTGTTGAGAATAACCTTCCACATTTTTTCAGAGTCAAGGTGTTTGAGTTCTTCCTTCCAACTCCAGGTGGACAAATATCGTTTAATACTCACATAATCTGCTTTAAAGAAATTCTTTGTTTTGGTAATGCCACAGGTTGTATTTGTATAATGTTTAATAGTCCATGATACCCATATTGTGGTCACTATCCCCAAGAGGCTCTAGAACTTGTGGTGTGGCCCCGGTATCTTTAATATTTGTGAGAACAAGATCCTAAATATTATTATTCCTAGTGGGTTCAAGAACCAACCGCTCAAGATCATGCTGTAGTGTAACATCAATAAATCTGCTATCCAATCCATTTTTCCCAGTAAGTGACTGCCAGCATATATTAGGTAAGTTGAAATCTCCCATTAATATTAATCATAATCGTCTATGTCCTCAATTATTTTCATAAATCCTTCATTGCCTGAGGCGTCTAGATTAGGTGAGCCCTAGCATAATCCTATAGTCAAATTGTTATCACTTTTAACCTTTGCCCATATAATCTCCGATTCTGTATCAGATAATACACTGTTTTTTATTTCATAGCTGGTCAAGTTTTGATTTATATATAGGGCGACTCCACCACCTTTAGATTTTACATGGTTTTTGACTATAGTGGTATAACCAGGAGTATCAATGCCACAGTCTGAATCAGAGAAACCAGGTTTCTGTTACTCCACAAATATCAGTATTATCCTTATGTAATATATATTTAAAAGTTTGTCCATTTTGTTATTTAAACTTCTGGCATTAACAAGTAAAAATGTCAACTCAGTGCTAAGCGTATTAGGGTACGTAACTTTAGATATACAAGCTGTCTTTTCATAATTCCCACTGGTATTATGAACACTGGGGACCATTTTAACTGGTGGAGAAATAATCATATTAGCAACATGCGGTATAATAAGGGGGTCTTGTCTCCCCACCCACCCAGAATTTAGCTTAAAGTTTGTTTTTTATATACTGTATTCATTTATGTTTTGCCCCAAAAGTGAAGAACCCTTTCTGCTGGGACGTCAATTCTCTTTTAGCAATGAACTCCTCCCAGAGTGTAATACACCCTATATTTTGTTTAATGCACAAGGAGCGTAACCGATTGTTTATATGTCTGATTTTATTTTCGGTGTGCAGGTCAACCTTAGGCACAGGGAGTATCTCTGAGAAGGCAATTTGGCACCTAATGTCTGACAATATGTTAAGGCCCACAAATTCCTCCTTGATGCTCTGAATGTTTTGATGTATAACATTATTAACTCCAGCATGTATAATGACCAGAGGTTCCACTGTTTTTTAATATTTGTTTTGATATTTTAGTAATGTCTATCAACTTTGCCCCCGTGAAGCAAGATACTGTCCTATTCGTTTTATCCTGTTCACAAATCTGTCTGTCTAGATGTTTGACTACGAGTCCCCCCCCACCAAAACATAAGGCTGTCAGATATTACTGGGGTACTCACTGGTCTGGCTGGCATACTCTGACACTATTTGTTCAGACTCTATATTATAAGGTGCAGGTAGTATACAAGCTGGGGAGGGGAGGGGAGTATTGCTTCGTCAATTATGTCACCAAGAGGATCAAAACGTATGTGTGGGAATGTGAAAAAGGGCAGCTTTCCTACCCCTTTTACTAATTTTGTTACTTTGAATCTGGTACAAGTGATTTTCACTGTCTGAAGGGTCATCCTCTTCCCTAGCCCTTTTTTTATTAGGGGTACCTGCTAGGGTGTTTGGACGTACATTCTGAATGGGGACTAATAACTCCCTGTTGTTGAGTGTCTGAGTGCTGGTTTCATGCATTTTTAGGCTTTTGGTAACTGTCCATAGAGGCAGCTTTATTTATTTGGTTTGCTGTTTCAATGAGACTCTTTTCCAATGCAGTTAGTCTAGTACTAAATAGACTAATTTCTTACATCATGCCATCATTTTGAATACATTTGAAACACTTAAATATTTTATTGATTAATTTATTGGTGTTTAGGCAATACATGAGACAACAACTACATTTATCTGCTACCTTGTCATCTAGTGTGGAGAGTATATCATTCATTTTCAAATGCCAAACTCAGAGGCCAAGTATGTAAGCAAGGGGTATAGACAAACACTTCCCTGTTGACTGACCTCTGGGTGGCTTGCTCGACTGTGTCTAGTACATTTATACTCCCAACAGACCTGACAAACACGCAAAATACGTGCAGACGCGCAAGTCTTGCGCGTGCCAATGCACGCTCGCCCTGCTCGCCACAGGCGGAGCTAAAATACAGAACTGTGCCCCGGATGTACCATGCCGGGTCACAGAGAGAGTGAAATGCTACGGAGCTTCAAAAAACAGTTTAAAATATTAAAATTAAACAGTGCACACCAGAGGTGAGTGGTATGCAAGAATCTACACTCCTCACCCCAAGGTACAACTAAAATACCCAAGAATTAGCAAGTTGTAGTTCTCAGTACACTACTGGGAACTATGGCTCCTCTTCCTTCTTCCTGATTACAGCAGGGCTCCAGGACATATAATATAGAGTTTTAACACAGTGAGGCAGTAATATTTCATTCACTGTAGTGCTCTGCAGAATAGCCTAGTGGTGCGCACTCAGACCCCTACATGCACAATTTCGGCTATTGCAGGTTCTGGCAGAAAAAGCAGGGTCAGGGATTGTAAATCACAGTGATGGATCCCTGAGAAGAAACATACTACTAGTAATGTTTTTTCCTCTAACACCAGGAATCCATCACTGATGCTTTACAACAAGTAGTCTCTAGCAGTACTTTGGGAGGCTGCATCAATAACCTATTTAGGAAAAAGGTTCTACAAGACAGCAGTTTCAAAACTGGCATCTCTCCCGGACTGTACACCCCCACAGTAGTGCTTTGTGAAGGTGTGCACTGTTTTCCAGGTAGATGCTTTACAAATGTTTAGCAGGAGGATGCTCCCTATGGTTGCCACAGAGGCATGGGTACCCCTCATGGAGTGTGCCCTTAAAACAATCAATTTTTATTTTATGCTGGAGAGTATGTGAGCAAAAATGCCCGTTTTCACAAATGTTCAGTTGTACAGATATTTTTACAAAAAATTGGACAAAAAAGTACAGAATGAGTAAGTTGAAACATCAAACAGTGAGTTGAGGAATAATACAGTATATACACTTAATTAATGCACTTAATTACAGCTGGTTTATAAACAGGGGAACATTTCATACAGTGACAGATAGTCAAAGGGAAAAAGCTTGAGGAAAACACCCAGGAAGGGTGTATTTGAGGCAGGTACTGGGGGCTGGGGAAAACAGCGGGGCAGACATGGAGAGAGGAGTGGAGGGGGGGGGGGAGTTAGAAAGGAGGGAAAATAACACAAAATATTTGATGAGCAGGACAATAAAACATTTTTGTATATTCAGTGGGAGGACGTCCTGGGCACACACAGGTGGTAGATTTTAGGAGGCGGTCTTTGAGGGTGCTACCGAAGGAACGGATCGACCTACAGGTAAGAATTTCAGGGGGTAAATTGTAAGACTTGGAGCCCTTGTAAGTGACTGAATTCTGAGCATAAGAGATACAATAGAACACGATGTCTAGCTGGCGTGGTGGTGCTGAGGCGCGGGATGCCACACCTTGCACCATGCCGGTGACCCGGGTTCGGGAACGAGCCCGGGCCGTCGGGGGTCAGCAGGGAAGGGAAAGGATTGAGCGTCCAGAGGACAGCTCTCCTTTCCCGGGAGGGAGGGGGGTACATGCTCAGCGCCTGACTGGCCTCTGGTGGAAGCCGAAGGCATAGCAAGCATATGAGGTGCAAAGAGAGGGTTGGGAGTGGATAACGTCAATGGAGATGCCTTGACATTGAGGCGCGCGCCACTCCCATAGAAAAATGGGAAAAATCACCCGCAGCGCTCCTGGTAGACTGCGCACCAGGCCCCGATCCTCAGTGCCCCTGCCTGACCAGGTACCAGCATCCAGTACCAGCATCCCGACGAAAACAAGAAGGACTTTGAGGGTGCCCCTACCCCATGCCCACCTGGGGGATACAGCCACGGTTACATAGGGAATGGACTGCACCAGGCTCCAGGTAAGAGGGTGGGGACTAGAAGGCCATAGGTGTCTCCCGAAGAGTGGGAACGCCGTGGGTAGGAGGAGTATAAAGAATAAGTACCGAAAAAAAAAAAAGAAGAAGAAGAACAGGATGTCGAAGATGTGAGAGGCGGCCCCCTCTTGTACTGCACTTGGGGACCAACTTAGGAAACAGGGAGGTGACGCTCGCTGGTAGTAGGTTTAGGTTCACCTCGTGGATCATAAAGGGCAGAGAGGTGGGTATTCCACAGAAGGCCTGTGACAAAGCGTGCAATGTTATTATAAGTGGTCCTGAGTTTAGTTAAGGAGTAGAATGTGGTAAGGGGAGAGAGTAGACAATGGAGCCATACTCGAGGAAGGGTAAAAGTAAGGAGCTAGCTAGACGTAGTCTGGAGGTGGGGATTAGGAACTTTCTGATTCGGTACAAGAGACCCAGCCTCATATGGATCTTCTTAATGAGATTAATAATATGGATACTGAAAGTGAGGTGTGGGTCAAGGAACAGTCCCACGTATTTAATTTTGTCCACTTCAGTTTCCAAGATTATCCATGAGGGTTAAGCCTGAAGTTATAATTTTGCTTGGGCCAGAGAAGATCATAAACTTAGTCTTCTTGGAATTAAGGACCATACCATTAGAAGAAAACCAAGGGTGTAGCCTGCTGAAATCCACTTGCAGATTTCCAAACATTGTGTCCATGTTGTTGTCACTGCAGTAAAGGGCCACATCGTCAGCATACAGCACAATTTTATTGGAGTGGCAGACATCTGGAAGGTTGTTTATTAAGAGGAAGAAGAGAAGCATGCCCAGGATGGACCCCTTGGGAACCCCATATTTAACTGTAAAGTCAGTGTAAAAATTACCACTGATGGTTGTTTTCTGGGATCTGTGGGATAGGTAGCTACCAACCCATTTAACAATGTTCACAGAAATCTGCAGGCCTTGGAGGGTATCAAGAAGTAGACTATGGTCGAGAAGGACGAAAGTCTTGGTCAGGTCCACAAACACAGAGCCTGTGTACTGGCCTTTGTCACTAGCCTTGTGAATATTGCTGGTGAATTTAACCAGGGCTGTTTCTGTGCTGTGGCCAGATCTAAACACATGCTAGGCTTCTGAGAGACAGTTATGGCAGTCAAGAAAGGTGGTAAGCTGGGAATTAACTACTTTTTCAAAGATTTTGGAGAGGGGAATGAGGAGAGAGATAGTTCATTAATTCCCGTCATTTCTGGACCCTGATTTGAAGAGCAGTTTTCTGGTGGCAGTTTTCCAGATGCTTGGGAAATGGCAGGAGCAAAGTGAGATGTTAAGCATGTTGGTGATGAGAGCAGCTAGAGGTATGGTGTGTTTAAGGATTTTGAAGTCAATTCCGTCCGCTCCTCTCCTGGGTTTAGGGATGTTACACCGGATTAGATATCAATATATATCGGACTGTCTTCCACTATACACGGTAGGTACTTACACCCTGAGAAGTGCCTCCTATACCTTACTTACCGTACTAAAAATCAGTTTCACGTTTCAGTAAGTCATCCAAAAGATACATACTACCTGTACTATGGAACAAATTACAGAAATCCTTAAAACTGGTTCACCCTATCAATTTCTCGGCATTCAAAATGCTTTATGTACGATCTATTAAGGAGTCTTGTAACTGCTTCCCCTAATTAATAAAATGACACCATGTCACAGCGTTACTGAATTCCCCTGGTACCTGCTATCTTCCACACCTCTCTTCTTTACTCCTCCCTCTATATAGGTACCTATAATGTACCACAGGCGCTTAATCTTGGTACCAGTAAATATTACTCTGATGGTCTCACTCATCACTCACCTTCAGAGGCTCACTATACAGGTTCCCCCTCCAAGTGTCTGTTTTTTGCCCTCCCTTTCCCCACGTTGTATGCCCCAAACCCACTTACTCATCTTCCTCTGTTCTTACCCTCTGTTCCATGCTCATAAGGCTTCACCAAATTCGTTATCAATGGTATGCCACTCTAGGTACCTGCCTATGTTCTCTAGCAGTATGCTTGCTGACTGAGTTAGTCTAGCTCTATACTAACCCCTGTCACTTTCCTTTATAGGATCCTATTCCTCTGTATACTGCAGTGAACATTGTCTCACTGTGGATCTTACTCTGTATGGAGCATTATTTCGTTATTCTCATATATATTGTATGCACATTTTACGCTATGTACCGAATTTGAATATGTATATACTGTTTTATATAAAAGGTATATGTATGAATATATATAACTTTGCATGTATGTCTACGTAACGAGTATTTATATTGTCCAGGTCCACCTCGAAAATGAGTTTCTCTCAACGGTGTTTCGCCTAGTTAAATAAAGATTTTGATTGATTGTGTCTGAAGGTTTTAGAACCGGAAAAAATTTGGGGCAGGGCTCGCAATAAGTTTGAGATTGGGGGGTGGGGACAGTGGGTGGGGATGATTTATATTTATCAAGGCCTCCAAAAAAGGAACTGAAGATTTAGTGACTTCAGAGGGGTCATTTGTCTGCTTATCCCCTTGATTAAGCGTGATGGATTCTGCATTCTTGTTCTTCCTGCGTAGGGAGTTGAGTGTCCCCCACAGTTGACGGGGGTCTGCCAAATCCCCAAGTTGTTTATTTGGGAGACAATCAATTTTGGGCTTTCTGATAGCGGATCTGCACTTGTTTCTGACTGCTTTGTAGAGGGAGAGCTGGGCAGGGTCCTTGTGCTTAGTGTGATGGACCCAGGCCTTGTCCCTAGCCTTCATCAATTTAATGATGTCCAGAGAGGCCCATTCGTTAACATGTCCCCTAACACTAATTTTTTCTGAGCGGGGTGCATTTATCGCAGACACTGTTGAAGATAATAAAAAAAAAAACTGTCTAGGACATTATCAAGGTCACCTAAGACAGAGGTGAAAGACCAGTCGACCAAGTGAAAAGCATGAGATATGTCCCTGATACTGCCATTGGTAAGGTGTCTGGAGAAAATGAAACTTGGAGGGGGGGGGGTTGGGGTATTGGGCAGTCCAGAGGAAGAAGTGGCACAGTGATCACTTAAACAGTCTGACAGTACTCCTGAGTCGGTAATATAGGATGGATTGGAGACGATGATCCCGTTGATTAGCATCTGGGTACCAATCTTATAGTTTGACCTGGTGGGGGCAGAAATAAGTTGGTGTAGGCCGTGGCCGTCGATGCAGGATTTGGCTGCGTCGGCTTGGCTGAAGACCCAATTAATGTTAAAATCCCTGAGGAGTACCCGCTCTCTGTTGAGGGTGAGGGAGTTTTTAAGGGCAAGCAGGGTCTCCAGGTTGGAGTGGGGGGTTCCAGGGGGAGGCAGGCTGTTGTGAGGGTAAGGGTTTTACTTTTTCCGAGAAGTAGGTTGATGGAGAGGGTCTCGAGCATGATGAACTTTACATTGGGACTGTGTTCGGTGAAAGAGATCTTGTTTGAAAACAGAGAAAATGCATCCCCCCTTTTTCTCCCCGATCTGTCTTTTCTAACAGACATGCAGCCGCTGAGTTCAATCTCCCCATCAGAGATTTTGTGAGAGAGCCACGTTTCCAAGAATGCTATAATGTCGAAGTTGTTCCCAGTGACTCAGGACTGGAAGGCATCTTTTTTTTTTTTAAAATCTGGGAGGCTCTGTATGTTAAGGTGGACTAGGCTAATGCGTTTCCCTTTGGTAGTGTAGGACAGGCAGGGAGAAAGGCCGGGGTTTCCAGAACCAGGGTTGGAGCGAATGGTTCCGGTAAGAAGTAGGAGGAGAATTAAGGTCCTGGACAACCTAGTGATGAGAGGTTGAGACTTAAGTCTGCGGAACCCGAGTAACAGAGAGGCAGTTGGTGGAGAGATGGGGTAGGAGAGGAGTAGGGGGTAGAGGAGTTAATGGATACAGTCTTCCTGAGGTAGTACAAAGGAAGGGGCTGTAGAAACGGTGAGTTTGGTTTGAAGTGAAATGGTGCAGGGGCCGGGTGAGAGCAGTTCAGAGGGCGGAGAGATGAAAGTGCAGGGTGGGGTGTGATGACCCCCAAAGGTGGGAGTTAAGGAGAGGGAGGACTGCAGTAGTAGCAGAAAAAATTTAAAAGGTGCCATGGTGGGGTTAATGAGCCAGTGGTGAGGGGTCAGGCTGCAGAGAGGGGGTATGTGACAGGTGTTCAGACCATGTAATTTAGCTAAGAGTATAGGCAAGGGAGAAAAGGGCAGTCAAGTGGACTTGCTTTGAAAGATGAATGTCTGAATCCTGTCAGAAGTGTGGCTAGCTTAGGGGTGACTAATTTACAACTTATTCTTATAATTTTTTTTCAGTCTACCAGCTGCCCAGGTGGCTATTCAGGAGGAGAAGGAGCTTAAGGGAGACCACCAGTGGAGAGAACCTATAACTTGCAAATGGCGTTTTGGGGAGATAAAAAAAAAAAAATGGTGTTTTGAGCAGACAGAAAAAAAAAACAGCCTAAACCATCGATCAGATAAAGCAACAGTATACAGACTTTAAAAAAAAAAAAAAATGACTTGGCTAAATGGTAACTCGAAGCAGAAAACAGTAGATCACATTCAATACAAGCAGACAGAGTAAACTGTGCAGGGATTTTCAAAAATGGCACCAGACGCCAAGACTGGCTCCAATGGCTACCTTGAATAGTTGCTGTTGTGGTGCTGCCACTGGGTCTGGGGGCAGCTCAAGGAAACCCCAAGATTCCTGTGTAGGACCCTGAAAAGGAGCAGAGCAGCAGGGATTAAATCAAGGTGGGGGGGCTGTTGTGGAATATTCGTGGGAGGGAGAGAGAAATTCGGGTGAGGGAACCAGCAGACTGTTGTCGGCTCAGAGCAGGTACTGCTCCGAATTAGTAATAAAACAGGGTACAGCTTCTAATTAATTATAAAACAGTTGTAAACTGTACAAAACTACCGAAAAATAGCCTAAACCACTGATTGGATAAAGCAGTAGTATACAGACTAAATTGGCTAAAAAGCAATTCAAAGCAGAAAAGAGTAGATCACATTTAATACAAGGTAGACAGAGTAAACTGCACAGGGATTTTCAAAAATGGCTCTGGACGCTGAGACTGGTTCTGATGGCTACCTTGAATAGTTGCTGCTGTGGTGCTGTCACCCTTAGACCTCTGAGAGGGGCCTGTCCAGCTTTTTTTTTTTTTTTAATTATGCTTTATACTCCCGAACTGCCTGCCAGCTCCGACTCCTTCGGGACATCCAAGGGGTCATCCTCCTGCCATCTGCCCCGCCGAACCAACATTCCAGTCCTCCATGGAGCTTCGGTCCCCCCCCCCCCGAGCAGGGATGAGGTGGGGCTCTGACCCCAGTAATCCTTCATTTCGTGAGGCCCCGGAGGTGGTCGGCGAGCAGGGACAAATCAGAGGCATGCCCCGGGAAGTCCATCATCCCAGAGTCGGCAGGTGTGTTTCCTGTTTTCTCCCTGATGCAGTGAAATCCTCTGATGTCAGGGCACTGAGCACCGGCGTCCACTGCGCTACTTGGTGCCCATCCCCTCCAAGCAAGGCTTGTGGTTCTCCCGGGCTTCCGCTCAAGGTCACACACAAGTAGCATGGGCACTGGACAACCCCGCCTCCCCCCGGAGACAGCGAGCTGTCGTGGGATGGTCAAGCCATGCTCCCCCCCGCCGACCAAACCAGTGACCCGAGTCCGCTCCCGAATCCGGGTCGCCGGCGTGGAGCGAGGAGCTGCATCCAGCACCTCAACCCTTAGCGCCACCAGCCCGGCTCTGTCCAGCTTTTTCATAACAGAACCATATGCAGGAGACTATCCAGTGAGAGAAAATTCTCTCAGTTGCTGCTTTACCTTTGCCCACCTCACCACAGGTAACAAAAAGCTGTATACCCTGGGACTGGACATCCTTTGTCTGTTCTGGGTAGTGACCCAGAGCTCTTTTTATATCCAGATAGTGCAGTTTCTGCTCACCAGTACTGGAATGCTCAAGGTACAATGCCAAGAAGCCTGTCTCCATGACCTTTGGCACAAGGCAGAGACTCTCTAGGCTTCCCTCCCTGCCCACTTTCCACACCCTTGATGGGACTTTACTTGAGGACACATCTTCCTTCAGGAACCTAGGAGTTTGGCTGGATTAACATCTAACCTTCTCCAGACATACTGATGCCATCAAAAAAAAAAAACTGCACCCCAAGTTTGGTGCCCTTTTCAGGAACTGTAGTTGCATCCCCTCTGTGGTTAGGCATGAACTTGCTCAGAAGATGATCCTGCCCATCTTCGACTACTGTGATGTAATCTACGGTGCTGTTCCCAAGTCCTCCCTGGCCAGATCGGATACGCTCTTTAATTCCGTCTGTCGTTTTGCCTTTGATGTTCCCTCTTGTACCCACCATGATCTCTATCATGCCCTAACCTTCCCCTCTCTTGCAAACAGATGACTCCCACTGTGCTAAATTCACCTCCAAGCACTGGCAGAGTGAACTCCTTCCTACCTCTCCCCTCATTTATAACACCCCCCACTCCCCCTCACTCCCTTAGATCATCTGACTCCCGTACTCTGGCCGGCCCCCGCAGAGCCACCCTCATCGGCCAATTCGTTACTCCCACTGCCTCCCTAAAATGTGGAATTCCTCAAATCCGCTCACTCATCCTCCTACTACTCCATCAGCTCTGCCTCAAAAACATCCTTGCACCTAGCTGTTCTTGCTACGACCCTCCCTAAGTCACCCCCTAAGCCCCTGACAAACCCTACCCCTCTTCAGTACCCATGTAATGCCCCTGCTGCAGCTCCACCTCACACCCACCTAAAAATCAGCATTCCTTCCCTCCCTTCAGACCTTCCATTGTGCTCTGAATGTGATTTCTCAATCATCCAAAGTTGTATCAAGGGCATGTCCCTACCCTATCTTTACACCATTAACCCAACTCTTCCCTCCACTTCTCCACATCCTGAAGGCCTGGGATTCTGACTCTCTTCTCTCTCACTTTCACCCTCACTTCTGTTCTTCTGAAGCCTATTCCCGCTCGCTGCCTACAACCTGCTTCCCTCCTATCGTACTCTACCTCTCGCTGCCACAACCCGCTCCTTTCCTGTTGTGCTTGACCCCTGGCTTGTGCAGGCAGGGTTCTCAGCATACTAAGGGGTCAGGCCCCAGCAGACCTTTCTCCTTCTACCTCTTCCTTTGTCTCCTCCTTCCATCCCCCCCACCGCCTACTGATATACCTACCTACCTCTCACCTTCCCTTCTCCCCCTTATGTAGCCCTAGCCATGGCTGACCCCTAATCTCTACTGCACTTGTAGTTAATCTGCACTTGCATATACAGGCAGGGTAAAAATCTGAAGGACCAATTGAGCCATAATTACAAACCTGTAAGAAAAATAGGACCAGAAAAGGAAAAATTGGGCAACAAACCCTGTGGCTTTTGCAAAACATGCCAGTACATGAAAAAGCAAACAAGCTTTGTCAACCCAATGAGAGGCAGCACAGAACAAATCAAAGGTGTGATTAACTGCAACTCAGAAAGAGTAATATATTTGTTGCCATGCTCACGTGGCTGCTACTATATGGGTAGAATAAAGCAAAAACTGAGTTTTCAGATATATGAACATGTGAATGCAATTAAAAATAAAAAATCTGTCTTGTGCGATTGCTGCACATGTCCACAGCCAACCCAGGATACAACATAAAATTTCATTTACTGGCATTGAAAGCATTCCAAACAATATGAGAGGAGGGGAAGTAGAGAACATTTTGAACTGCCATGAACAAAACTGGATATACAGAACTGGAGCTTTGAAATATCCAGGATTAAATGGAAAGTTTGAAATTTCTCCTTTCCTTCTAAAAAGAAGGATAAAATTAATATTCACTCCCTCATAAAACTTCCTTCCCCCCCTTTTCCTTTTCCCCATCCCCTTAAAACCCCCATACACAGATCCCCACACTCAAAACTACCTCACAGAAAAAAAATCACCCTTCCCTCACGTCACCCCAGGCACTTCCCTTTTCCTCCCCTCCTGTCCTTTTCCCTCCCCTTTTTCCCCTTTTCCTTACCTTTCCAACTCAGTAAGCGGATGTTTTAACAGGCAAGTTTTGGATTAAACTGTGCAATATATCAGACTGTTTGGAATAAATTGTGCATTCATTACAATATATTAGATTGTACTATATGCTGTGAACCAAATATAATGCCTGCTCTAAACAAACTTTTTTATTCTGTATATTTTACAGGGCGTCTTCAACTGGAAAGCCAGGACACATGAGGAATAAATAAAAAGTTTTTTTCTTTCTAAAAGAATATGAAAATAAAATGACTGACAATAAGAGTGGTAAACGTAAAGAATGTAAATGAATCAAGGAATAATGTGTTAATTGATTACAAAGTAATGTATTAGCACTGGTGATAAAGCACTTGGTTAGCACTATTGTGCTCATACGAATTTGTAATTCACATTGGTTTAAAAAAACAAAACAAAATGTGATTAACAGAGGAGTTGCATATAAACACCTGTGTGATTAAGGCTGATTAGCTCTGAGGAAGCCCTGTGGAGGGGGAGATACATAATCAGGCAGAGTACAGGCACTACGGTCTTTCTTTTGTTGCTTTCATACTATGGCTGGCAAATAAATGGATTAATTGAATCAGACTGATTCTCTGACATTCCTTTGAGAGAACCCTGGGGTTTGGTGAGTGCAGCTACCTCTACTTTGTGGTGACAAAACTTGCATTTCTGTTATATCTTAGCTCATCTGTTCTGCCTGTGTTTACTCCTCACTAACTTCCCCAGATCAAACTACAACAATTTTATTCAGCCATTTTTTAGCTACACAGTTATGTGCCATTTAGTATATGCCTAAATGTTACTTTGTGGTGTTGTATCTATCTAGTTCAAAACTGTTAGCATCCCGGTATTTCATTACTCTTGTACAGTCTGCTCAAATTATTTGAATGTAATCTACTGTAAATTTATATTGTGTACCAAATCTCTGTAAACTATCCTCATGTTCCTCTACCCCCTAGGTCGCACTGGGAGACGAGCAACTTGTTGCTCAGCATGCCTTCCTGGTGAAACATTTCAATAAATAAGGTAGAGCACAGGAAGGGCAACTGACGGGTTCAGGTGAAACCTTCCTGTTAGTCCTAAGGACTACCTTATTCCAGTAGAAGACTATATAGTTTGGGTCTATGCAGAGGGCTTACAGCTTGCTTACCCTTCCTGGCAGATGTCATGGCAATCAGGAAATGGTTTCCTAGGTGACATATGTTAAGTCAGCAATAGCCACAGGCTCAAAGGGAACCTCAATCAGCTGGGTAAGACATACATTCAGGTCCCATGGGGGAACTGGGTCCCTCACACGGGGTACAGGTGACTGAGGCCTTTAAAGAACTATTTAAAAACAGGTTGTGAGGCCAAGGACTCACCCCCTGCCTGCGGATGTGTAGGCTGACACTGCTGCCGGATGTTCCTTCAGTGTTGAAGGCATCAAGCCTAAGGACTGTAGGTGTACCAGGTACTCCAGAAAAATAGGTTACTCACTTATAACTGTAGTTCTAGGAGTGGCATATGGTTCACATCGACACTCTGGCAGTTACACTGGAACACTCCAATATGGTTGGACATCTTTAAGTTAAGCTCCTCCCACCACCAGAGCAGTATATCCCGACTCCACCCGTGACATCAGATCTTGCAATGCTGGAAGAAGGAATCCAAGGTCGATGTGGTAGTGGGACACAGAGGTACATGCTGACTTCCAGGTAGCAGCCCTGCAGATTTCCAGGATAGGGATGTCCCTGGAAGCAGCCACCACAGCACTGGAATGTCTGGTGGAATGACCCCTATGGGAGGCTACCTACCAGCCAACCTATAGCAGAGGTTGATGCTGAATGTGATCCACCTGGCAATCGTCTACTTTGCTGCCAGTCTGCCCGGAGCGGCTTCAGCACAAGTGACAAACAGCTGCGAAGCCTGTCCTCAAACTCCAGTCGTGCACTCTATGTAATAAGAGAGCACCCTCTGTAGGACTAGGGTACGGAGCATGTGGTTGGCATCTGGAGATGGGCTGGTGAAATACACCAGTAAGTTAATTGCATGGTTAAGGTGAAACTCCAATACCACCTTCGATAGGCACTTCAGGCTGGGACAAAGGATGACTCTGTCCCTGTGGAGGACCAGGCAAGACTCCAACATGAGCACCTGGAGCTCCCCAATCCCTCTGACTGACATAATGGCCACCACAAAGGCCATTTTCCATGACAGGTGTGACGTCTCACACCTGTGCACTGGCTCGAAAGGCTTGCCCATGAGCACTGTCAATACCAGCAGTAAGTCCCATGGTGGAGGTCAGTCACACAGTGGAGGCGACAGGTGGTCCAGGCATTTGAAAAAGCATGCAACTACAACTATCTTTTCCTGGGTCACCATCTGCATACCAGCCCACGACCGGTAAGCAGAGATGGCTGCCAGGTGCACCCTAAGGGTGTCACCCAAAGTCTCAGCTGAGGAAGAGACCAGAGGTAGTCCAGGATGCTAGCCACAGAGCAGACAAAGGGTTCAAGCCCCATGCCCTGACACAAAATGGAAAATCTCTTCCATTTGAAGGCATAGAATCTGCGAGCTGACACTTTACTGGAGGCCTACACAACATGGAGGACATCCTTTGAGAGACCCAAGGCCTGGAATTCTAGCCGCTAAGGAACTAGGCTGTGAGGGACACAGACTGAAGGTCCAGGTGCAGGACCTTTCCCTGTTGTCTGGTCAGCAGGTCTGGGCAGAGACAGTCTCCATGGGGGCCTGCTGCTGAGGCTAGGGGGGATCTGAGTACCAGAACTGCTGTGATCAGTCTGGAGCTATCAGGCCCATTAGTGCCTTGTCCTTTCAGGCCTCGACCACCACATTGCAGATCAAAGGGAAGGCATATACGAGGCCCAGGATCCAGGATCTCACAAAGGCATCCCCCTGCAGTGTCCCGGACTGTGAGGAGTGGGCACAAAACAGCCTCAGCCTGGCATTCTTCCACAAGCCTAACAAGTCCATCAAGGGTGTGCCTCATCAGGAGAACAGATGGTTCACCACCTCATGATGCAGGGACCATTCCTGCGATCTCTTTCCTACCTGGCCGAGAGCATCTGACAGCTGACCATTTTCTCCTGCAACACGGATCGCCAGAAGGTCTACACCCAGGCTGTGCACGAGTGTCCAGTGCAGAGTGCCTCCCAGCATAAGGAAGGGAGTGAGTTCTGCCCTGCCTATTCAGGTAGAACATGGGCGTGGTGTTCTCTGTCTGGACCTGCACAACCTGACCCCTGATTAGTGGAGAGAATTCTGTCAGAACCAAATGCACTGCACTTGTTTAACTCCTTGTATCATCTCATATTGCCCACTGCCTGCTCAAGAAAATGTCAATGAAAATCATTCTTATTTATTGTTACTCTATTTGTGCTAGCCAGTGATCACCGGTACTTGTATACATCTCTCTTTTCCAAAATGTGGTTTTACCTATTATTCTATGTACTTGTATTACATGTATTATATTGCTGACCGTCCCAGGTCCACCTTGTAAATAAGCTTGTCTCAACGGTGTCTCGCCTGGTAAAATAAAGATGACTGATTGATTGATTAACCTGAGGCCCGTTCATCATAAGCATGACAATCTGTTGTGGGTGGATAAGCAGGATTTCTTCCTCCAAGTGTTCTGGGATCAGTCACCACTGGATGGCACCCACATTGGCTGGGTCACTGACTGGCTGGTCCAAGTGGGCCAAGCTCTGGGACCAATAATGACCCAACTCCGACTGGAGGTTGCACATCCGCCAGTGGGTCCAACAGGCCATGCTGGTGCAGGATGCTATGTACCCCAGCAGCTTCAAGAAATCCCGGTTACAGCATGAGAGTCAAACCTAAAATGACTGGGCATGGGAGGCAAAGCTCCTGTGCCCAGTCCACAGGGAGGCAAGCCTTGGCCCGTAAGGAGTCTAGTTCTTCCCCGATGAACACAGATCACCTGCTTTGGTACCAGTTTAGATTTGTCCAGGTTGACCATCAGGCACAAGTCTCGGCAAGTCGGACAACCAGATCGCTGGATCTCTCCACGGCCTCTCTGGATGGACTGGCTAACAGACAGTCATCCAAGCAAGGATATACTTAGACCCCAGGGCCCAACAGGTAGGCCACCACCATTGCCATGCATTTGTTGAAGACCCTGGGCGCTGAGGAGCAGCCGAAGGGCATGACCTGGAAGTGGTACATGAACCCTTCTACTCAGAACCAAAGGTAGTGGTGGTGGGATCGATGGATGACAAAGTGGGAAAACGCATCCTGGGAGGTATAGGGAGCAGAATCACATGTTCTGCACCAGTGATGGAATAAACTGACTAATAGTGACCATCCAGAAATGAAAATTACATACATACTGTAATTCTTGATCTTCCAGGATATCTTCATTTATTACTGGTGGGTATAAGCCGGAGGCGCAGCACCCCGGGGGAGCATATAGCTTTAAGACTTTATACAAGGGGAGCCGAAGTCTGAGACGGTAAAACTCTCAAGGCCGACACATGATGCGGTGCTCACGGGTTGGCCAGTAATGGACACCGTCTCCCCAACTTCCTCAGTTCTGCTCACCAGAAAGGAAATAGAAAAGAAGGGCTGGGGCAAGGGAGCCCAAGGGACAGGTGAAAGGGAAAGGATATAAACTGAAACCTAAAGCCATACAGCAAGAAGAAGGGTATGGACTCTGGAGAGGGCTTTTTAGGTTAGGAGTGACCAGAGTGCAGGGCAGGCCAAAGAGAAAGAGACAGAAAGAGAGTGGGGGAGACAGACAAAGATAGGAGGGTGCCCTATTCTCAGCCAGAAACATAGGACAGGACTGACCTACTCCAGCAGGAAGGCAGACTACCCAAACTGAATAGGAAAGAGGTAAGACATGGAGGCAGAGCCCAAACACTGCTAGAAAGAGCATATGACATTTGAAGTGAGGATCCTAAAGAGGACAAGAGTCCAAGATACTTCTCAAGTACATGGCACCCAAGTCAGAATAATGGGGACATAAAGTGCGGTCCATACAGGACCATGTAAGAAGCTAGGCGGCCCATTCCTGTTTCGTGTCTCATCCCTCCCCCCCGCCTTTTTTTCTTTCTTTCTTATAGGCTAGAGAAGTCCTGGTAGGCTAAAGCAAGGGATCTGGGGAAACAAGAGCATCTGCCAATGCCCCACTCTTTCTCTATAGAGGGTGCAGGAGAATTGTCCTGAAATGTCCAATGTTCCTGCAAGTAGATGAGGGAAAAAGGGCAATGTGGGAGTGAAAGTGCCCGCTGCCTGCTTAGTCCAGCACTGAAAACATAAAAGATGTTGAGGATAGAAGTGCAAAGGGGCAGAGCTTTTATGCCTGTCTCCCAAGTGGAGAAAAAGGCACATTATGTGGTATCAAATACTGAAAGTGGTTTCTAATGCTGGAAATCCAGTGCCAACATGAGCAAGCAGCCGAGGGTCAACTGACACCCACCTCTTAGAGATAAGGGAAACTCTGGAAGCTCTAGCATAGCAAAACCTCCTCTTTAGGAGAGGAGGAGGCAAGGAAGGCCAGCTAGATGATCATCTGTCTGGCTATGAGCCCAGCAGTCCCTTTGGGTGTGCCAGCTAAACATTAGCCCTCTTTTGTGTCTGAAGAGGGGAAGGCAAGTAAGGAGGCGGCACTGCCCAGCAGACTGGCCACGCGGGTGAGGTGGACAGGAAGCAGTAATGAATGAAGATATCCTGCAAGATCAAGAATTACACTGAGTACGTAATTTTCATATCTTTCAAGGATCACTCTTCACCATTCATTACTGGTGGGTGGTACTAAGCTACCACCTTAGGTGGCACTGGTACACCCTGAGGGAGAAAGACCCCTCAGCCTCTTGTGAGGTTTACACAAGAGGAGGAGGAGGAGGACCCTCACGGGTCTGCTGGGACCAGAGACTGGTCGATGTAGACAGGCTCTCCAGAGACCTGGGAGAGGGAAGGTGCCCTGCTAACTCCTGCTTGACCCTAGGGGAGAAAAAGTGGGCCCCCTAGAATGGTGAGGCAATCACCCTATACCAACAAGCCAGGGGTGATAACCTGGAAAAACAGAGCCATTCCGTTCACCTGATGCAGACTGTTGTTCCCATAAGCCTGGAAGATACCTCACTGGCATCGTAAGATACCCTTGATTGGTGTCTCGCTAACTCCAGGCCATGAGTAGAAAGGCCGATGGCCCATCTGGTTGCCTCACTATCAGGCATGGATGCCAGGAGTTGACCCAGCACCACCCACAGGTGCCTAGCATAGGCAGCGTGATATGCCTGGTGTGTCAAAATGCACAAAAGGAGGCGCGCCACCACAAACACCCGTCTACCCCAGCAATTAAACTCTGCCAAGTCAGAGTCTGTGGGGCAGTTGTGCCTAGGGCGATGATGCCCAGACGGGGGGGGGGTGTCTAGCAGCACCACTGCTGAGGTAGGATGGGGCACAGCACCTGGAGACCCAATGGGTGCACAGTACCTGTGCCGGCAGTCCCTCGGGGCTGAAATAGGTGTTGAGGGGGTTCTGCCAGACACTGTGCGACGCATCCGTGAAGTGCTGAGGCCACTGAGGGATCACAGTGGATTCTGAACTGTATTCCCTGAGGAATGACAATGTTGCATGGAAAGATGAACAGTCAGAAAGGATTTTTGGGCCAAGTCTATACCACGGCTTCTTCTCTTGCCCCCCTTTTTCTTCAGACCATATTCTAGTTGCAGCTGATCTACTAAAAAAATACTTTGCTATAAATCTAAATACTGCAGTCAGCGATCGTCCAAATGAACAGCAAATACTACGAGTCTTGCAGCATCGACCTCTGTGCCTAGCTTGCTCTGTGGTGTATGGTATGGCGTGCAACTAACTGCTCCTTCCCGCATGCAGTTTTTATCCCCCATCTCCAGCAACATTAATTCTGGCCAATTACCCAATGCCACCACTGTTGCTAGCTGGCAGAAATGAATCCAAAGGGCAGAATGGACTGTAGGCTTGGGGGGGGGGTGTATTCTGGAGGCTTCAGAACCATACCTCTCAACCTCCTGCCTCATAAATCAGGGACAGGGTTTAAAAAAATCAGGGACAAAGGACCAAAACCAGGGACACATCTTCAAAATTGGAGATATCAACTCAGGAAGCTGGTAGAATAAGGGGCTTAGTGTAAAATGCATTTTCTAAGGAAGAACAAGTCTGTAGCTTTAATGTTTGACATTATTTTGTGCTTACAACTCCCACTGTTTGGTCACGGAAACACAATTTTTAGGAGGGACAGAGTAAAATTTTGAGGCAAAATCAGGGACGTCCCTGAAAATTAGGGACAGTTGAGAGGTATGTTCAGAACAGGACAAGGACCGTGGAAGAAAAAAATAAAGAAAGAAATGCATGCGCACCAAGTTCAGGGCAGCGAGGTAAGGTAGGACCTGTGGGGAAAAAAACACAAAAAAACAGAATCAAAAAACACTTGTTCAAAGGCTGTGGGGGGGGGGGGGATGAAAGGGTCTGCCCGATAGACTACCGTTGCCCTGAACTGTTACCAAGTCACAGGCCCCACAGGGCCGGAAAAACCTGAGAGAGAAGGAATGGGAGGCAGAGGTAGGGGAAGGGGAGAACTGTCATGAGACACCACACCAGCACCTCTGCTAGGACTGTGGGAGCAAGCAGGGGAACCTTCCCCCTAGGGTGGGTGCTGTGCAGACTGCCCACTGTAGGTCGCCCAACCATGGAGGGGTAAGCTGATTGGTGCCCTCGAGGGGAAACCCCCAGGTGAGGAGATCGGAGCCGTGCTGGTCCACTAGGGCAGCCCCTATCCCCACCGACTGCAGATCCTGCCCGATTAGGAGGGGAGAGAAGGCAGAGTCTGCACTCCTGCTTCTCCCAAAGCTTGCAGCTGCTCTGGGGACAGCATGGGGTGCCGACTCCAACCTGCCAACCCCTGCCCTACCAGACAAGGACCTGCCCCTCGACTGAGGCCCAACAAGAACTGAAGAATCCAGGAGAGAAAGCTGGGAAGAACCAGCACTGCAGGTGGCTCCAGAACTACCCTCAGCGTTGTCTCCGGTGCCAACACCTGCATTAGTGGCTTCAGCCAGTTTGTGCTGGGTGTCCGCCATGAAAGTGGACAAATGCAGCCAGGCCCTGCAATGCATGGAGACAGCTATTGCCACAGCATGGGCACAGGAGTCACCCATGTCCAAGACTGGCGCTATTGTTTAGTCAGTGACATGAACCTGGTCTCTGATGAGCTGCACTGGCAAGTGTTTTTCAACAGGGAGTTGAGGGAGGACTACATCAAAAACTCAGATCAGGGAGTGACCGAAGTTGGTCATCATCGCAACATAACTAGCCTGACTGAGACCCCGATACACCACAGTGCACACCTTTTTAGCAGTGTGGCCAAACTTATGGGACTCCTTGTCCAGTGGCTTGTCCATGCCCCTTGGTGTCTGGGTTTGTGGAACACTGAATCCATGACCAACCCCACCATGGAGGGGTGGTCCAAAATCCCTGAAAGGAAACCCATAGGGTCCATGTAGATGGAGAGTGCTAGGCAGCATGCTGGATACTACCAAAGCTCCACAGTCAGTCCCAAAATGGCCTCAGCCACAGGACAGACAACCCCAGGAGATTCATCCCGGTCCAAAATGTCTGTGAGGGGATATTTAGCCCTCTTTTGGACTGGCACAAGCGTGACCAACGTGGATTCCAAAATGAGTTGGAGAAGTACACTGAAGGACACTGGGCAATGCTCAGTGTTATGCTCCTCAACTCAACAGTGGACAAGGAGTGGAGTCCCAGACAGCCCATGGACTCAAAATTCAAGTAATCTAAGGACCCCTCAAAGATGGCCCTTGGCCATTTCTCACCAGAGACCTCCCTGGTACCCTATGCCGGGGTAATCCTCACCTACAACTGGCCAGGCAGGCCAGTGGCTGAACACCAGCCTCCTTAGTTGGAGCAGCAGTGGTGGCGACTCCACCTGAAGAGATAGAGAAGCAGCTGCAGGGTGCACCTGCATGGTGTGGAACAGCAGAGACACCACTGGCGACAGCCAGGAAACCAAAGGTCCAGGGAGTAGAGCCTCACCCTGCCCCGCAATGGCTCACTGCTGCCAGAGGAGCTCATCAAAGTACTGGTGCATCTTTCGACAGTGCCGCTCCCCTCCTGAGGATGAGCATGATGAGGAACATTGACAGCAATGCCTCACGGTCAAATGTCCAGCCAATCAGACCATTCCTGTAGAACCACCAGAGTGTGGATAAGTGAACCTGTCGACGGTGAGAAGGGCCTTCTGCTGAGTGGCTACAGACCATGTGTCTGGCCACATTCAACAACACGGACATAGAAGACCCGACCGGACCACGTCCTCCTGAGTGAGGACTGGGAGCATCGGAGTTTGTGAGACTGATCATCGACCTCGTCCAACAACTGGTCGACAGGCTCGAGAAATATCTCAGTGGCATGCTTGACCAGAGTCGGTCAACTGGCTTGAAAGGGGAACCAAAGAGCCCTTGACTAGCCCGACCTGCCCCCCAGCCAAGGGGTACTCTACAACCGTCAATCAACCAGGTGAGTCAAGGGACTGGGAAAACCTTGATCTTTCACAGTCCCATGATCAGTTCCAGTGGTGCATGCTCTTAGTACCACAGGGAGCAAGGTTCTCCCCCAAGGTCTTGAGGGCTAGACATATGTATTGGAACTTTCCAGTGAATGACCCTCCGATGCTGGCCCCAGGAAACAGCAGCAAGATGGAGGAGGAGCTTGCCGCAGTAGATGCTGCTTCTGCCTCAAAAGGTCACAAGTTGTTCAGCCAACTCAGCCGCAGTCCAGGCCTTCTCACTGCCCTTAGGGCAGTCCTTCGGATCCTGTTCTGAAGGCCAACCCAGCAAGAGCTGAACCTTCCTGTCCTCAAGGGTCCCCAAGGGACTCAGGAAGCATGCTTAAGTACAGCCCGTACATGGCCATGTCATGTTGCCCACTCAGGCAGTACATACACATGTTGTACAGGTCAGTGACCTAAATTTTCTGCTGGCACCACAAACAAAATTTAAATCCTGGCTTCTGGTGCTCCATCGTCGAAGAGAGTCAAAGGAACCCTGAGAATCAACTGAAGTAACTTGAAAACTTCGAAAAAAAGTTTGCCAGTAGCGCACAAGAAATCCTAAGTGGAAGCAATGAGGAAGGTGACCTGTTCTTCCAGCTGTAAGAAAGATCTGACATCACGGGGTGGAGTTTAGGCATATACCGCTCCGATGGTGGGAGGAGCTTAGCTTAAAGATGTCTGGCCTATCAGACCATTCCAGTGGAACTGCCAGAGTATGGATAAGTAAACCATCTCCATGCCCCTAGAACTATAGGCAACCCTGCCTGCACTGAGCTACACAAGTATGAGAATCTCTTCCACTTACAGAATTGTGTTTTCCTGGTTGCTGGTTTCCTGAAAACCTTTAGCACCCTCAGCACCTCCTCTGACAGATTCAAGCTAGCAAATTCTAGTTCTTCAAGAACCATTCCCTCAAGTGCAGTGTTCTGAGGTGTGGAAATGTTATTCTCCCCTGAGACAGTCAGTAGGTTGTACATCAATGGCAGGTTAACTGGAATCCTGTTAGACTGCGGCCAGAGCACAGAGTACCAGGCCTGCCGACCCAGTCCAGGACTATCAGGATCACTGTTATTAGCACTCCAACGAGTTTTGTGAGCACTCTGTATGAGTGGGAATGGTGGGAAGGCATACAGGAACCTCACTGTCTAACCCAGAGCTTGGACATCCTCTGGGACAGTGCCCTTTGGTGGTGACCTGCAGCAAAACTGTGAGAGCCAACTGTTCTCCCAAGAGGCAAATGGGTAAAGCTACCAACAGTCCCTATTTTAGGCAGCATGTCCCAGTGTCCCCCACAAGTTTTGCTAAATGTCACTTTTGTCCTGGTTTCTGCTTGTCCCAGTTTTGTCCCTTTTTTTGTTGCTGGCTGCTAATCCATGAGTGACGGTTATTTCAGCACCACTGTGGTGCTACTCAGGCTGGACAGCAGTTTGCAACTTGCGTCTGTGTTGCACCACAAGCATGTCAGTGGGAGCACAGTAAAGCATGTTCCTTCCTGTTAGATTAGACTGGGTAGTAGTGCAAACAAGTGCATTTGGACATCTGCCTGCCAGCAGCTGAGAGAGACTCCAGACAGAGAAGAGACCAGCAGCAGTGAACCAAGGTACCTGAACAGCTATAGGGAAGTGTGTGAAAACAATCTGTTGTGGTGGTGGGAGTCACCAAAGCAAAATGAGGTGAGTGTAAGCGAGTTGGATAGGACTGTCAGGAGGAGCCATTCATGCAGCTCGAATGTCTGATCACAATTTAAAATGCAGGTTTGCTTCTAATGAACTTTCTGTACATCATGATTTGGAACTTGCTGCAGCAAAATGATGTATTGTTTTAATCTGGATGTTTGCTGCAGGTGTTACTGTGCAGTGGCATGGCCAGAGCAAGCAGTAAAATTTAATCGTGAACAGCACTGTCTGCAGCGGTGCCTCTGGGAGTGACAAGGTGGCGGGTGGGGGTCATGGTCAGGCTGGACAGTCCCAGTTTTAGACCTTGGAAAGTTGGTAGCTTTACAAACTGGTCTATTTCTGGAGTGCCCTACCTTCTGCAAACTGAGGTCAGCACTTGCTGGTTCATGGCCCACTTGTGGTTTCCCTGGCTGATTGTCTTTGTCTGGCAGATGAACTGAGATTTTTGCATCCAGGCAGAAAGCTAAATCCCAGATCCTCATGCCCTCTGTGCACATTCTTGAGGATCTTGTTCCTGCAGAAATTTGTTTACTTCCAATTCCAGCAGAATTCTTTCTCTAGATGAGTGGACTGACAATGTTTTTTGGGTTCCTTGCCATCACTGGACTCAGGGGTTCCCCTTTCAGACGCCCCGCTATCTTTACCATCCTTTTCTGATGGCACAGCATATTTATCTTTTTTCTCTGTCTCCTTTGACAAGGACTGTGCCATTTATCAGGAGATGGATCATCTGATACATGCTTCCCACTATCATTGGGAACACCCTCTGATTCTACACCATTTTGGTGACACAGAGGTAGACTCAGAAGTCAGAAATGCTTCTCTTTTTTTTTAGCCCTTTTCTATTGTGTTTTAGAGCAAAATGTCTTTGAGAGCTCACAACTGGTAAAACCATGATCTGGACCCAGGCACCTCGTGGCAGTCTTCTCTAACCAGGAGCTGAAAACAATAGAACTTTAATACCTGTAGGTCCTGTTTTCTTTTTCTTAGGTCCATCAGTCATGCAACACACACTGAAGAACTAGTTAAAAAATAAAAACACTGTCGGTTCCCAGAAACAGTAAAAATGTATTCCCAGAACCTGAGAGAAACAACTTTAGTTCTGAGGACAAATTCACTGCAAATCGGTTCCCTTTACCAAGATCTGTGAGTAATAACACAAAACCCCCTTGATTCTGAAGAAATTAAAGCCGTCTGTAAAGAAATACTAGTAGCCTTTTAAGGGGCGGGGGAACTGAGATTGTTAAGTCAAAATCACATTTAAAGTGAAGAACGTGGCCGTTTTCAACAAACTAGAACAATTTATTTTGAAGTGAAATATCAGCAGTGCCCCAAAGGTGGGAACCACGCTAACCTGTGGCCTTCTCTGGTTCCTGGGAACCGAGGAACCACTATTATACAGGAAAATATATCAAATGTTAATAAAAACAATTAGAAACCCCATCTAACACAGAGTTATCGAAAGCGCATAAGAAGTTAAACACTAAAATAAATACTGAGTTAATCCATCTGGAGACTGGAGCCGGCTTCAGGGCAACTGCTCTTCACTCAGACACACACATCTGACGTTAAGGCTCTAGGGGGCGCATAACCTCACTGCAGAGTTTGAACTTGTATTTTTTTTTCTAACGCAGTCTTATTTATTGGGTTACAGCACGGTACACTGGAATAAAAAAAGAACACATTTGGGTACATTCCTGTGTAGCCCATGAAGAAGCCCGCTGTGACTCCATACCTACATATTCCCTTTTCAGCTTGAAGTGAACTTGTATTTTAAGTTCCATAACTGGCATAAAGGTCTATATCAGGGCATCACACTCTGGCCAGAGTTTGATGCTTGCTGTAAAGCATCAGTGACAGATTCTTGGTGTTAGAAAGAGCCTAGTGTACAGCAGCTACTCAGAGGGATGAAGGAGGTGGAAACATGGAGAACAACAAGGAGAACAGGGAAAGTGAAGACCACTACAGGGACAACAGGTCCTGGGGTATGACAAGATATAATATGGGCAGACTAGAAGGACCGGTCTTTTTCTTCCACCGTCATCTACATTTCTGGGTTTCCTTTCTTAACAGTTTTGTTTACCATGTGTATCCCTTTTCTTCAGGTCACATCTGGAAACAAGCCTTGCTCAGTTTGCATTTACCAGTTACTAATTAATAAATTAAGAGTGCTGGAACTGCATACCAGAGGTCTGAGGTTCAATTCCCAGTGGGCCACACTTTTCCTTTCTCATGTCCATCCTTGATTTAAAAAAATATATACCTTGCAGCGATTAAACTGCACTGAGAGAAGTTATTTTATTTATTTATTTAGTTTTTGTTGACCGGGTAAGTAAACTAGACAAATCCTGTCTATTTTCAGGCACGACCCGGGGAGGGGGATACAGATGAATGCCAACTGACCTTGAACCTGATTAAGCTGTTGGTAGTATTTTTAATGAATGAGGGAAATTTGGCCAGGACACCAGGTAAATTCCCCTACTATTTTCGATAAGTGCCATGGGATCTTTAACATCAACCTGAACTACCACCAATCCAGGCAGATGGGACCTCGGTTTAACGTCTCATCCGAAAGACGTTTGTACATTAATAAATAAAATTTCCAGTGCACCTAGCCCACTTTTAGTTTTTCAATGCTGTAGATAAATGATGCAGTCTAATGGACTCTTCTGAATTTCTTTCAGCAACTACAGTAACTGTAAAAAGGTATTAAGCCACATCTGCCCAGTCCCCACCTAGTCATTTCACATGCCACAGTTAATTTTTTTTTGTTGTTGAGCAAAAATCCAAAATGGGTCAGTCAGTATCAGCTGTTTTATGGAAAGCTAGCAGACGCCAAATTTGGCTGCACACGGGTTTTTCAAAGTATCCCCAGCTGCACTGAAAGTTGGAACACCCATTATTTAACAGCACCGTTTTTGTGTTTGAGCTAGACTTACAGGCACAGGGCATTGCTCTATGGCCTATTGTTTATAATGGCACACAGTGGGGATGTAAGGGCTACCTTATAACCACAGAGTCAAAGTTCCAGTGTGGTGGTCTTTCAAAATGGAACAGGACCCTTACACCACTGGGACAACTTGAGAAAAATGCAATACTTACACACAATTCAGCTAATACTTCATATTTTTTGTTTTACACTTACCTGTAGGTCTTTATTACTAAAAACATTTGCATGAAAAACAGGATTTTTTGCACTAACTGCTCTGACTACCTGTCTACACCAGGTATCACAATTATATTTATGACATCACAATCTGCCGCTGAAAGACAACTATGATGTCATTATCAGTGGATTATGATGCCAGTTGTTGACAACCAGCCAAAGAAGATAAACTTTAGGGGACAATGATCCTGTTCTCATGCAACTCTCCTTAGCAATAAAGAAAAAAGGGGCATAATTACAGAATATATATGAAATGCTGTATAAACTGAATTGCTTCTAAGTTTTACGTTTTCCCAACAATGACGGGCTCTTTAAATGGACCTGGATACAAACAATGGGGATCAACACTGCAGTGAATGTTACGGCAAAAAATTTGTACCTATTCCCTTCGATTCTATTTTTGATTATATTCTGTAATCTCACCTCGAGCGCTCTGGTCGGTTTGTTCTTGGGTTGGATGTACTGTGTAAACCAGGGAAGAGGAGCGGCAGGAAAAGTTCCAGTGGAGTATCAGGGAAGATGCTGGACTTTGCAACCTCAATGGTAGACATTTGCGGTGGAATTTATCGTCTATTTATTATGGCAGATTTGGCAAAGTCAAAGACTTGATTTGGAGCTGGGTGGTGTTGGTCCCGATCTGTCGGGTGGGCTGTGCATTGGTCATTGGCAGCGTGGGGATCTGGGCCCATATCCACCAGGGAGTTGGTGGTTGGAGCTTTTGGTCCCTATGGATTCCCGTGGGACCCACTGGTTGGTGGGTTTGGACGGGGTCCTGTGGCAGCTGCTGCAGTCCTGGGTCGGCTGCCTGTTCAGATTTTTCGGGACTCACTCCCGACTTCAAAGTGACTGTTTTATGGAAGTGGACTTTCGGGACTCCTTCCCCTATCTTGGGCTACGGTCAGATTTTTAATTTTATTACTCTGCTGTCAGTGAGAGTGCCTTACATTACTTTCTAAAACTCAGACAGTGAGAGTGCCTGAGGATTGAGAAACGTTTGGTTTGGTTTTATCTTTGGGAGAAAATTACTAAAACATTCTTCATCAGTCTGCTCTGGGGGTATGAGCTCCTGAGGGGGGGATTTTTCAGCCGTGCTGGAGGTGAGAGGACCACTGGGGCTTGGAAAACCGTACTTTCTCCCTTGATATTTCTTTGCAACATCATCAGCTAACTTTGCTTGTCTATACTAACCTGATTTATGACTTCGGTGTTTTATTTTACTTGTTTTTCAGTGCAATATTGCTTTGTTCATGCCTCAAAGCTGTGAGAGGGCCCCGGGGAAGTAAAGATTCTGTTGTTTTTGATTTATTTTATTCATATTTTGTGTTAAAATTTCTGTTAAGTTGTATTATTTGGGGGAAGGGTTTTAGAGGGTAACTTATTTTCTTTAAGTAAGATTTTTGCTAAATTTTGTTTTATAATATTTTGTGTGTTGTTTTTTGGTATATAATTGGGTGGTTGAGGGAGTGTTGTTTTATATTTAGGTCACGAGAATGTGTTGGAGACCTGCCCCCAAGGATGTGCGCTATTCACCCTCTGCTCTCCGTGCCCTCCGCCCTTTCTTTCTCCCCATTACAGTTTACAACCTACCAGCGCTGCAGGGCGCTGGGTATTGCCCGTGGGAGGGGAGCGGGCACGAACAGCGGAGGGTGAATGAGCAGAGCCACTGCATGGGGGTGGTAAGATCCAGAAGACATCCTGGGGCAAAACAGAACCTAGAATGTGGTTTGCCGTGCCTGGTTTCCATACCCAATGGCACTATCAATTGTGGTGGGCAGGTGGTTCGGGCGGGCCAGGAGGTTCATTAAACTCTGGCAGTGTTATGCAATGCCAGGTCCATTAAATACAAGAATGCAATTATTGCAGATCTTGTTGGGACTGTGGACCTGGCTTGCATCACCGAGACCTGGCTGGATGTGAACTCTGGCCCCATATTACAGGCTTTAACTCTAGCTGGGTACTCAATGATACACCACCCAAGATTGGATCAGCGGCGGGGAGGGTTGTAGGGGTCTATTTTAAGGCCGAACTTAACCTCACGAGTGTACCAGTTGAGGAGATGGAGTCATTTGAGTGTACTGTAGTAGCAGGTGTAGGTTGTCGGATCGCCCTCATCTACCATCAGCCTGGAGAAGAGAAGCGATTCCTTCAAGAAGTCACGGACTTAGTCATCGACATGGCGTTCGAGTCATCCTGGCTGATGGTCCTGGGCGACTTCAACGCCTGGGTCGATGATGAACTCTTGCAATTTGGACAGCACTTCCCCCAACTGATGACATCTCTGGGCCTCACACAGATAGTTACCACTGCTACTCATAAACAAGGTCACTTTCTTGACTCAGTTTTCCTCCTGGGGATCGAAGCCTCTGGCTTGGGGGTGGAACGAGTTGTATGGTCTGATCACTACACCGTGGGGTTTAGTTTTAGCGCCCCCCTTCGTAGGTCTACCCCTGTGGAGATGGTCAGATATCGCCCTTTACAAGATGTAAGCTCTCAAAGCCTGACGGCCATATTTGACCTATCATCCCTCCCAGTGGCAAACAGTGACCCAGAGGCCCTTGTGATGGCTTATAATTCAGCCATTTCGGTAGCCCTGGATGTCACTGCTCCCATCAGTGTTCGTCCTCTCTCCCTTCACCCTCGATCCCCATGGTTTGATGGGACTGAGGGAGATGCAGTGACTAGGACAAAGGTTAAAGCGTTGCTGGCAGAAATCAGCCCTTGATGCCAACCACCTTAGATTGATGGACCATTACCAAGTCTATCAATCTGCAATCACCCGTAAGAAGGCAGAGTTCCTGTCTGGGGAGATTGCGGCCACTAAGAATCGACCAGCTCAGCTGTTTTGAACTGCGGACAGACTGTGCAACCCAGCCTGTCTATAAGTTTGAAAAGCCTTTTCGCAAGTAGAGTGCGATGAACTTGCTCGATTCTTTGCGACTAAGATGGCCGACATCCGATCGGCACTCCAACCAGCACACTCTACGGGCATTGCTTTGGATCAGCACGAGGCCACTGCCTCTCAGCTTTCCTGGAGTACCTTCAACCGCATGGAGTTCATGGATGTCATGTGGATTGTCCAGGGTGTACGCCCTACATGCTGTAGTTGGGACCTAGGACCAACAGGGCTTGACAAATCCCATAGCCCAACGTCCTGGACAACTATTTTTTAACCAGGACAAGCAGTCTGCTGTGCACTGCTTGTCCCATGGACTACCAAATCTTTATGTTATTTTTTTTTTCTTTGATTTGTTTAATTTTTCCCCAGCCACTAGGTGGCAGCAGCGCAGCAGTGAAATTCTCAGCAGCACAACAAATCCCCCCTCAGAGGCTCAGTCACCCGACTGCCACAACTGTAGTCATGTGGCACTCTGGTCTGGAATGCGCGCCCCTGTTACAGGTGCTAGCGGGCACTCTATCTCGGGGGCCGGAAGCAGTGGAGCACTGGTGGAGCATGAAGACAGGTTGGGCGGGACTACGGAAGTGGCAGTGCTTGCCGGGACGTGACCATCCCTTGCTATTGGAGGAGACGCATCTTGAGGAGGAGCTGGGAGTGTCGGTAGCTGGCACGGAATGGAAAATGCGCCATTTCGCTACCGACACTTGCAGAGAGCAGAGGCATTTTTGCTGCTAGCTTGTGGTGGGTGGTTGTGTGGTGGGGAGTGGGGACAGAGAGAAACGACTGCCTGAGGGGCCGCATACTAAATACTACACTACAACTAAATGAAAAAAAATATATGAGAGGGCACTGAGGGGGTAGCAGATCAGTTGAGAGAGACTGGGCGGGGGGAAGGGAAGAAAGCGTGGACTCTGTGGAGGGAGACTCAGGGAGTGCTGAGAAAATTAAGAAACTTTAACTTGGAGAGGAGAAGCTAAATAAAAAATACACGGGCAAGCAGGCAGCAGCACTGCAGTAGTGAATCAGAGGGCTGTATGTATATGTGTTTGTGTCTGAGAGTCAACTAAACTTACTCTGCTGATTGGGGGGTGCGACTAAGAACTAGTACACTTAAGTACCTAAATCTAGCTAGAGTTTGTGTGTAGCTGGGGCTGTGAGACCTAATAACCTGCCCTCAGGCTGAGAGGTAGAGGAACTTGGGGATTGGGGAACAACTGCGCCTGCTTATATACTGAAGGGGAAAACATTTTTTGTGATACACAGAAAACCTAAATAAACCACCTACCTAGTCCTGTATATACTTTGGTGAAGGTGTGCGAGACACTGTGGCTGTGAGACCTAATAGCCTGCGCCCCGCCAGGCTGAGAGGTAGAGGAACTTGGGGAACTGCGCCCACCTGCGGACTTATTAGATATAAACTATACTGAAGGGGAAAACATTTTTTGTGATGCACAGAAAACCTAAATAAACCTAGCCTTAGCCTAGCTACCTATATATTACCTACTTTGCTGAAGGACAGTGTGTGAGACATTGTGTGGCTGTGTGTGTGAGACCTAACCAACCTGAGTGTTGCTGCCCTGGGAGGGTAGAGCCTCAAGGGACTTCAACAACTAACTGCGGACGTTTGGTCCATTTTGAGCTACACAGAAAAAACAAATAAACCACCTAGTGTAGCTACTTGCATATTACTTACTTTGGCGAAGGTGTGTGAGACAAATAAAACCTGCTGCACTAGAGGGTAGAGGAAGGAACTTGGGGAACAACTGCAGACTTCATTGAAAAAAGCAATTAATACAAACTAAGGGGGAAAACATTTGTTGGTAAACAAAAATAAACTCTTCTTTGGTGGAGGTGTGCGTAAGTGGCTGTGAGAGACCTAACCTGCCCTGAAGGACCATATAGGAACTTGGGGTAAACAACTGCGGAAGGGTAGTACTTGGTGACCACCACCACCTCCCTCTCACTCCTACTCCCACCTGCTCTGTTGTCCTGCCCACAGGCCCGTTTGTACTAGTGTTCTAAGCATAAGCACTAACTTCTAAGCACAACAGCTTTAGGTAAAATATTACACAACACACACAAATATAAAATACAATTTTATTGTGTACAACAATATTTCAATATTTTTTACAATTGCATTAGAAGGTAAAAAAATGCAAAAAAATAAGCCAAAGCAAACTACTTTATTTTCCCTTTGGACTGGAAAACAATCTTCCATCTCATCTTCTTCAGGAACAAAAGTAAAGATGCAGACTGGAGACTTCTTCACAGTCAAGCCAGTCCCAGCCAGCCCCCTCGAGTCCTTATCACTAGTCAGGAAACGACCAAAACAATGATTCTCAGTCTGGGTCTGTAGTATCTGTAGACATAACAGGTGATCAATCTGACTTGGTCATACCAATTTCTGAAATGAGTGAGAAAAATTATAGCAGCAGCAGAAAGCGACCTTTGATTTTAGATAAGGAAAATGAAACAACAAACTTAGTCTGATGAGAAAAGAAGTAAAGATAAAAAATATGATGTTGAAAAAAGGGCTTGAACATTTCAGCATCACTGGCTAAATCAGTTTACCTGGTTAAGGTATGATGACCAAAAATACGTCATGTACTGCTCTGCCTGTGAGAAATATCCCACTCTTGCGACTCCTGCTTATTCAAAAAAAACTAACGTGTTTGCCACTGGTTCAAATAATTTCAGAATTGAGTCCGTGAGAGCCCATGAGAAATCAAATCCACATATAATTTGTGCAAACCAGTATAGTCACGAAACTGGTGAACATGCAGTCAATTTTAACATATCTGAAACTGCAATATATCACGCATTTTCTCAGATGGAGGAAGTCACCAAAAATAAAATGAGGCGTTTATTTAACACCGCATATTCCTTGGCTAAAAATTTACGTCCTTTCTCAGATATGGAGTGGCTTTGCACATTGCAAGAAAAAAATGGGGTTAAACTCGGCAGCAATTACGCAAATGGTAAATGGGCCAGAGACTTCTGTAACACAATATCAGCTGTCATGTCTAAAACACAGATCCAGACTGTCAAAAATACAAAATTAGTTACCGTTCTTGCAGATGGCAGTACAGATGCAAGCATTGTAGAATGGGAAAATGTCTTCCTTCGTTTTGTTGATGGTGCAGAAAAAAAAGTTACAACTGTGTTAATTAAAGCTGTACCTCTTAAACATTCTCACGCAGATGGAGTTTTTAAAGCAATAACCTCTGCACTTGAGTCTGTTGATCTTTCTTTTGTGGACCTTAACGATGTGAGCAGACCTGGACCAGTTCTCGTATGTGCCAACTTTGATGGTGCCAGTGTGATGATGGGCCATACAGGTGGCACCATAGCAAAAATCCGAGAACATGTCCCCACTGTAATACCCATGCATTGCGTAGCCCACAAACTGGAGTTAGCAGTTCTCGACGTCATGAAAAAAAATCCCTTTGTTCAAAAGTAGAAAACACCTTGAAAGGAATTTTTAAATTTTACCACTACAGTCCCAAGAAAGTTAGGGAACTGCAGGAAATAGCAGACGTCATACACACCGAGTTGGCTCATTTCAGTGCAATAAAGCAAGTGCATTGGCTTGCAAGTAAGACGCGTTCAGTTCATGCTGTTCAAGTCAACCTGCCTACAGTAATTCAACATCTTCAACATGTCTCAAACTCTGCTGGTGAAGATGGGGCCAAAGTAAAGGCACTTCTAAGAGATGCGCACGCAGTACAGTTTGTAAAATCACTGTTTATTCTTCAAGATTTTCTGCCAATATTGAAAAATTTATCATTTGAATTTCAGAAGGATGACCTACTAATATTAGAAGTCCTCCAACTCGTTGATACATGCTTACTCCAGTTGACTGAGCTAAAAACAAGACCAGGAAAGTTTATGACATCATTTCTAAACCAATATAATCCTGCAGACAAATGCATGAACTATCTCATTTCAAAACGTGGCAGTGAGGACAAGATTGTTCCTTTCACTTTCAGAGGGAACTGTCCAGAAGTAAATTTTACGACTGATACACAGCTGCACAGTTTAATAGATGCAGCAGTATCTTACACTGATCAGCATTTTCGGAATTTCTTGGAAGAACCTCTAAAATGGTTCAGTTGCTTAGATTTCAAAAATTTCCATCAGTCACGAGAAGAATTTGCACAATTTGGTACAACTCATTTAAGTCATTTATTAGACTATTTTCACAACTTTTTTTTCTGAAGATCACGTAACCAGTATAAAAAGGGAGTATTGTGCATTAAAAGCAATGCTTAAGTCTGCAGTTGATAAGCCATATCTGCAAGTGTATTCACGACTACTACGAGAGAAACCGGCCCAGCTTGCTCACATCCTTGACTTAACAAAAATATTACTGGCTATGAGTGTCTCTACAGCTAAATGTGAGACAGTATTCTCCATTCAGAATCTTATAAAAACAAAAATAAGAACAAGTTTGGCTGATGACACACTCCAGTCACTTCTGCATTGAAGGCCCTGAATTAGACAGCTTTGATCTGGATCAAGCTATCAACCACTGGCTACTATCTGGTCCTGGCACACGCCACATTCATGGTCATGCTAGTTCAACTACTAGTCCTGCTGATTCACACGAAAATGTCCCTGAGGCTGTCACTAGTCTTGATGATGACATGACTGAATATGATGCTCCGGCTGGAGCAAGCTCAGGCTTCCTGTAACTTTTCCCGATGCTGATGCTGTACTGTCTGCTACTCTGCTGTAATGATGTTCTCACTGTGCTGCTGGCTGGCACTCTGTGCTGCTGCTGCAACCACACTTGGCTGTCAGTCCCTCGCTGCTGATGCTAATTCTGTCTATGCTCACCATGCTGCTGACAAAAATAAAATCATATTTATTCTCCTTATTGTCTATTTCAACACTAAATAACATACTACAATAAATCCATTGAGTTTTCTGTAGTTTGATACTTTCCATTAAAAATATGCCATTTTATCCACAGAGGGAAGAGTGACCAGTGGGGTACCACAGGGATCAGTGCTGGGACCGGTACTATTCAATATCTTCATCAGTGACATTGCGCAGGACCTAGAAGGCAGAATTTCACTGTTCGCTGATGACACAAAGCTCTGTAACAGAGTAGACACACCAGAGGGTGTAGACAGAATGAGAAGGACCTGCAGAAACTTGAAGAATGGTCAGGGTTTGGCAGTTGAAATTCAATGCAAAGAAGTGCAAGATAATGCATATGGGCACAAAACCCTGGCACAATATATCAGTTGGGGGTGAGGATATAGCATGCACCAAGCAGGAAAGGGATCTTGGGGTTATCATCTCTGATGACCTCAAGGCAGAAACAGTGTGACAAGGCAGCAGGTAAAGCAAATAGGATGCTGGGATGCATAGGCAGGGCATCACCAGCAGGAAAAGGAGGTCATAATTCCACTATACAAGACACTAGTGAGGCGCACCTGGGTACACTGTGCAGTTCTGGAGACCTTACCTACGTAAGGACATAGACAGGGTAGAGAAAGGTTCAGAGGAGGGCAACAAAGATGGTGCATGGATTGCATCACAAGTCCTATGAGGACAGGTTGAAGGCACTGAACATGTACTCCCTGGAGGAGAAGGAGAGAGGGATATAATAGAGACATACAAGTATCTTACAAGGAGGAACAGGGTGCAGGAATGCACTATTTTAAGCGAAAAAGATGTTCCAGGACTAGAGGCATGGGATGAAGATGGAGGAGGACGATTCAGAGGAAACTTGAGGAAGAATTTCTTCACAGAACGGGTGGTGGACAACTGGAACACCCTGCCAGAGGAAGTGGTGGGGGCTGAAACAATCACGGGATTTAAGAATGCATGGGATAGACATAAAGGAATTCTGGAGGTCAGGGGTAAGGTGCAACAGACTTCTTGGAAAACATAAACTGAACCTACAGACTTAAATGGGCAGACTGGGTAGGCCATAGGCCCTTATCTGCCAACACTGTCTATGTATACCGGGACTACCAACTCAAGCACTGGGACAACTACTTTTGGACAAGCCACTTGTCCGTGGACAAGTACCTAATTTTAAAATTTGTCAAGCACTGAAGACCAACCTCCCTGATTTTGGATTGTATTGATTCCATCGGTCCAGCCCTAGCACAGACAGTCTGGTGCTCTTCGGAAATAGGTGAGTTTCCAAACTACCTGAAAGTGACGGCGGTAACACCCCTCTTGAATAAAGCTTCTTTGGACCTAGACTGCCAAGCAAACTACAGACCAATCTCTAACCTCCCCTTTTTTGGGAAGGTGATTGAGAAAGTAGTGGCTGTACAGCTGAAGAACCATTTGACCATCCCTGACATCTATGAGACCCTCCAGTCCGGATTTCGAAAGAGACAGTACTGAGACAGCACTGGTTCGGGTGTTCAATGATCTCCTGATGACTAGAGAGCAGAAGAGCCGTTCCATCTTGTTTCTTCTGGATTTCTCATCAGCATTTGACACTGTGGACCATAGGGTCCTATTTGACCATCTGAGGTTCATCTGTGGACAGTCAGGTACAGTCTTCAGGTGGTTCACATCGTTCCTCATGGGAAGAACTCAGAGAGTGGTGTCCGGGGTTTATTCCTCAGATCCAGGTTCTCTGTCATGTGGGGTTCCTCAGGGTTCAGTGTTGTCCCCCATGTTGTTCGCAGTGTATATGCTGGCCCTCGGAGACACCGTAAGAAGGTATGGGCTGAGATTTCACTGCTGTGCTGATGATACCCAGCTCTATCTTTCTTTTGCACCTGACCAGGATGGAGCTCTCTCAGTTTTTAATAGCAGTCTCGCAGAAATCCAGGAGTGGATGGATTCCAGTTGGCTGAAGTTGAACTCAGAAAAGACTGAGGTGCTGCTTGTGGATCCGGCATGCTGGATGGGGGGCTGGGGGTTGGTTTGCCCTCAGGACTTTTTCTTGGGGGCTTATCACTCCCGACCTCTGAACAGGTGTAAAACCTGGAGGTAATTTTTGATGAAGGGCTGACCCTGCATTCGCAGGTGTCGGCCATCGTCAAATCCTCTTTGTACCATCTCAGGAATATATCCAGGATTAAGCACCTTTTTCCATCCAGTGATCATCCTACGCTGGTCCATGCCTTAGTGTCCTCGCGTTTGGATTACTGCAACTTCCTTTACCTAGGGCTATCGAGGGTGGAAATCCACCACCTGCAGCTAGTGCAGAACACAGCGGCCTGGCCTTTGACAGGAACTTCCGGGTCCTGTCATATTTCGCTGGTGCTGCGCAGACTGCACTGGCTGCCAATACAGTGGCGGATCACCTTCAAAGTCAGTCTTCTGACTTTCAGAGCCCTACATGGACTGGGCCCAGACTACCTGAAAGAGATTCTGGCTCCTTACTGCCCTGGACAACTGCTCCACTCAGCAGACGAGGGGTTGCTAGATATTCCAAGAGTGTGTCTGAAATCTTCTGGGGCCAGAGCATTTATGCATGCGGCCCCAACCCTTTAGAATTCTCTACCCTGTCTGTTACAAGAGTGCATGACCATGGAGGGATTTAAGTAAGCTTTAAAAACATATTTATGGCACCAAGCATTTGGTGAATGACCGAGTGATGGTATTAGGTGTATTATATAATTAATGTTGCTGGGATGTTTGACATGTGATTTTAAATTGTGTTAGGTGCCTTGATATTTGAAAGGCGCCATAAAAATATTATGTTGTTATTATCATCATTATAGATTACCTTTTTCCTTCTCAGTCACAAGAAAGGTGATGTGAAACAATGTGTGTTCAAAAGCAGCACAGAATACGAATACACCAGCTGCCTGCTACGCTCTTCATCAGGGCCACCTGTTTCCAGCCAGAGGGGATCACCACCAGCCTCACAGAAAGTTGCCTACCAAGCACTGATGTTGCTTTACTTATTTATTTAAAATTTTTGAACAGGAAAGTCACATTAAGCTGCTACAGTTTGTTTCCAGGTGCATCCTGGTGGTGGGCTGCATAGGCTGGTTTTATTGAGGGGGGAAATGTTGACCTTGACACCGTGGAAACTCCCCTGCTCTTCTTCGATAAGTACCACAAGATCTTTTACTTCCACCTGGGGAGTGACCACAGATGGGTAGAAGGGACTTCGGTTTAACGCCTCATCTGAGAGATGGCATCGCATCAGTGAGGCACCCCCCTCATATTGCGCTACAGTTTCAGTTATGGGTATCAACCCAGGTACCTGGTGTGGGGCTAGAACCCATGACCATCTGATCTTCCAGATGCAGAGGCAAATGTACTACCTACTGAGCTACTGACACTGATTCAGCTTCAGCCAGTGATTCACCATCTCCTCAAGTCCAGCTTCAACCCAGACTCTGCTCCAGAGTAAACCAATCAGTGCATCAGGAGCTCCACCAAATCAGGTGGCTCCAGAGACTAATCTAGCAACTACCAGGCATCTGCCAGGCGGAGTTGGGCCAGAATAAAAGGACCCCTTCTCCCACACGGGTTCTGCATGCGAAGGTCCAGCCTGATTGGAACAGCCAACGTGGAGACTCTGCAGAGTCAGTCATGGCAGATGGGGGCAGAGGCTCGACAAGCTGCCTCGTTACCTATCTGGTGTCAGCATGTAAGTACACAAATGTAACCAATTCCAAACTGAGCTTTAATCACTGTATATAATGTCCTGTAGTACTGTTACACAGGGAACTATACTACATTACAGTGGTGTATTACTTTCTCTGAACATAGCCTTGTATTTTGATCCAAATCTGCAGAGGTTATAAACAAAGTTTCTGTCCATTTTAACCACAGAAAAATGTACTGGATGTGATATATTTGATCTGGGGAAGCAGGTTTTTGTCCGCTATAACTGAATGTTTGCTATAACAGTGTCCATCATAAGTGGAGTGCTTTGTATTGTGCTGCTCAAGTCCTATCACTTTCAGCTTACTTTGCCTTGGTGTGACTCTAGGTGTTCTGTGGGTGTCCTTTGTATATTTCCTATGTGACACTCCTCTACCCCAATACACACTTACATTTTCTAATATCAGTACCCTCTACCCTAGGCCCATTCAAATCAGGCACCAGGCCTGGAACTGCCCTTGCTAGGGCTGCTGCTGAGGAGGCTGTAACTGAAAGGGCCAATACTGAAAAGTTCTTTCCTCAGGCATTTGTTTCTAGTCCTTCTGTGACTCCAGATAGTCAAGGGTGATGCTGGACTTCTCTATTTATTTATTTTGTATTTATTTAACATACTTTAGGATTACAACCTTTGAGTCAGGGACTCATTTACAAAGGCTGCGAGTCATAGTACAAGAGAAAAAGAAGACTTACAGTACACATAGTGACAGTGCAATGGAATTATACAAGGGTTAAGCACATAGATTATAGTAACAGCAGTAGTACCTGATTATAATTACAAACAGTCATTTTTCAAGGTGAAAACAGTTTGAAAATATAGGCAAGGTTCAGTTATTGTCTTAACAGGTATCAACTGCTATGCAGGTAAGATGTCCCTCTACCCCCACAGCCAAAGAGGTCAGTGTCCGAGAAAGGGACATCATCCAGCTTGTGCTGGATGTCCACTCTAAAGGTGGACAAATGTAGCCAGACCCTGCAATGCATGGAGACAGCCGCTGCCATGGTACAGTCACTAGAGTCACCCATGTCCAAGGCCATCCAGAGCTAATGTTTAGCCAGCTACTGACCTTGGTCCCAGATCAACTTCACCAGCAACTGCTGGTCAGTAGGAAGATGAGGGAGGATTCCATCAAGGACTTCCAACAGGTAGAGACCACGGTTGGCCATATGACACAGTAACTTGCCTGCCGGAGACCCAAAAACACAGCAGTATACACCTTTTTAGCACTGTGGTCAATCTTCCAGATTCCTTGTACGAAGGTTTATCTACATCCCCTTTGCCCCTGGATTTATGGAAGACAGAGTCAGAGACCAGTACTTCAACTGATGGATGGTCTAAGAACCCTGAAAGGGACCCGGCAGGGACCACATACTTGCGGACCACATGGGTGGAAGGTGCCAGGCAAGAAGCTGTATGCTGCTTAACTCCAGGCAGGTCCCAATATGGCCACAGCCATGGAAAAGGCAACCCCAGGGGATTCATCCCTGTCCGAGATGTGCATGAAAGGGTACTTAGCCCTTTCTGGACAGGTTCCAGAGGGACACTCATGGACTTGACATAAGTCAGATAAGAATCCCGAATTACATCAGCCTATGGTCTGTGGTCAGCTCCTTTTCTGAGCCCCAGTTGAGGATACGAGTCCCAGAGGAGACCATGGACGATCGATTCAAGTCATCAGAGGACTCCTCAAAAAAAACAGCCCACGACCGTTTCTCATCACAGACCACCAGAGCATCCTCAGATTGTGTGATCTCCATTGACAATTGACCTGACAAGCCAGATGCCAACAGGACATCCTTAGTCTGAGAACCCACCTTCGGCTGTAATGGCAGCGGCTCCACCCTTACGGTTGAAGTAGCAGTTGCGGGAGCACCTGCACTGTGTGGACTGGTAAGGGCATAACTAGCAGCTGCTATGTGACCAAAGGTCCAGGAACAGAGCCCTACTCCACCCAGCAATGGCCCACTGTTACAAAAGAAGTTCCTCATAGCACTGGTGCATGTTCCATTGGTGCCTCTCTTCACCCGAGGATGAGGAGGTCGAGAAGGGCCGACAGTGATGCACCCCCAGTCGAGCAGGATCGAGCTTGGGAATGCCTCTGTTGATAACACGACCTAATCCGTCAACATCAAAGAAAGCCTTCCAGTTGGTCATGGTAGACCACATCCCTTACTACATTTAGCAACACAGACTTCAAAGGCTGGACTGCTGGTGGATGCTGCTTTAGAAGTGACAGCTGGGGATGCCGACTGGGTCACGTTCTCTTGAGAGGACCGGGAGAAGCAGTTGAGGGGAGCACATGCATTGCATGGATTGGCGAGGTCATAGCTGGCAGCTGCCAGGTTCCCAAAGGTCCGGGGGTACAGTCCCACCCTGCAATAGTCCACTGTTGCAAAAGAAGCTCCTTATAGCATCAGCGCATCTTCCTCTCAAGGCTAAGGAGGTCAAGGAACATCGATGGCGATGCCTCCTGGTCGAGTGGGATTTAGATTGGGAATGTCTCGATCGAGACTTCGATCTAGACCTCGACCATCAGCTTGACAGCTGATGCTGAAGACAGCCTTCCGTCTAGTTGTGGTAGATCACATGCTTCGCTACATTTAGTAGGAGAGATTTTGAAGGCTCGACCACCGGTGGAGGCTGCTCCCAAGATGACCCTGTCGGGGACGTCGACTGGGCCACATACTCAAGTGAGGAATGGGAGAACCAGGGTCTGGGAGATCAAATCCTCAATCTTCTCTGATGGACGAGTGACAGGCTTGAGGAAAATCTGCATGGTATGCTTGACAGGAGTCTAGGTCGACAAGCGCGATAGGGCTACTGAAGAGCTCTCAACCTTCCCCTTGACCACCGAGTGATCAGGAGAGTCGCAGGATCGGGAGGACCACAACTGGTGCCAGCAGTGCTTGTGCTTCTTACCGCAGTGGGCAGGGCTCTCCCCCATGGTCTGAAGCGCCATGCTCATCTCCCGGTATCCCTCTAAGAGTGACCCTCTGACGCTGGGCCCAGTCGGAAGCATCACAGAGGCTGAGAAGCTACCTACTGCAGTGGCTGCAGCTTCCTCCTCAAAGGTCACTAGCTGGGATGTCGACCCAGCTGCCGCCAAGGCCTGCTTGCAGCCCTTAAGCCAGGTTTTTGGATCCCACTCTTAAGGCCAGCCGAGGATGAGATGGTGCTTCCTATCTTCTAATGACTCATGGAACATCAAAAGGCAAAGGCCGAAGCCGGCCATGTTGTGCTATCAGCCTAGGCAGTACAGGCATGTGTCAGGCGAGTCAGTGACCAACATCTGCTGGCACTGCACACAAAATTTGAACCCCGGCTTCTGCGACTCCGACACCGAACACGAGGGAGAGTCAAAAAAGCTGAGAAGTAAGATGAAGACATTGAAACAAAACTTCAAAAAGAGTTTCGCCAGTGACACAATACCCAAAGCAGGAGCAGCTAGGAAGGTGATCAAAGCCATCTCTGATTATAGTGACTCAGTCCTTTAAAGTACATGAAGTTTCCGCCCACCAAACAGCAAGTGGTGTCACAAACAACATGGCTGGTCATTGGCGTAGACTGCCGAGCCCTTGCTATTCTGAACTGCAATAGGCTCATCAGTGCCACATCCCCAAATCCCAGTCACTCCTGACAAAACGTTCGGTGCACATCAAATGTAAAAAACTGCTCTCTGCCGAAGGTCAAACCACAACTCCTGTAACAAGAACCGATAAATTAAGGTGAAAAGACACAGACAGAAATGGAAAGTGAAAACGCTACATTCTCTATGAACTGGACAGCTAAAAATAGTAAACCACCAATAACTGGCAAAAGCAATGTGGTTTACTACACAACCAGTAAAAAAAAAAAAAATAAATAAAATAACAGTTGCCCAGAAGGGTATATGCCGGTTCCTAGGAATCGCAATGGGAACCGGAGAAACCGTATTTTACAGAAGAACCCTAACTGACACAGAGTAATCGAGAAAACAAACTGAAATACTTCTTTCAGATAGACTACAAAATAAAAACCTGACTGGAGAACCAGACATTACCGGAGTTCACCATAGGGTGACTCCTGTCTTCCAGCAGAAAAGCAGATCTAAGCAACGGCCAGAGTGGAGCGTGGCTTAAGAGTTTAAGCCTACATTCCTAATTCTAAAATTTGCATACGTTCCATCTCCAGGGCATCACTCTTGGCTGAGAGGACTACATAAAGTGTAAACATTAAGTGAGGGATTCCTGGGGTAAAAATATATGAAATATAAATTGTACTGTTTCTAAATCATACTTATTTCAATGTTCTACCAATGATGTCAGGAACTCTTTAAAGCAGCAGTATTTGTTAATAACCATATAGGTTTTTCCAGCAATTATGTACCTTTGACAAGACTATCAAGCTACCCATTTTCATTTTGTTTGCTTTCATTCCTGAACCAAGATATGGGATATTGAAGTTTTTAAAAGCCCCCACTCCCATGCCATGCCCGTCATGAAAAAATGTAATATCTTGTTACACTATTGTGCCGTTTACCATCAGAAACTTGTGGTAGCACCATCCTAATAACAGCTACAGTATGAATCTAGCGTGTACATTCAACAGGTAACTTCAGCAGAAGAGATTTTTAAAACTTGCAAGTGGCTGCCATCTTGAAACAATCATCTTCAAGCTTTAAATACTGTACTCTGGCTCAAGCAGAAAACGACTCATCTTCTCACTGACTTTCCAGTTATTGGAAACATTAGGCAGGCTTCCCTTGGCTGTTTGGCTGTGCAAGCCCCATATAGGCCTCCACACTTATTGCAGCAGTTTCCTCTCCCTCTGGAAACTCCCAAACTGCCTTGACATTGGTCCGGAAAACAACACTCTGGTAACAACTCCAGGCAACACAGAGTACCTCCTGTGCTGGTGGCTCCCAGGCAGGCCTCCTGCTTCTTTCGGGAGCAACAGCCGGAGCTCCATTCCTTCAGGAGGTGCTCCAGCCAAACTGACTCAAGCTGAATCTGTCCTCTGGGTTTCAGGAGATCATGGCAGCATCCGACTGGTCAAACAGGCTGCCCATCAATAAAATTAATATGTATTAGGCTCATTCAACGCTTGATTGGTTGTCTGTACTGGTCAGCACCCAAACACTGTCCTTGCATCTTCCCAGAAGTCCCACTGTTGTAGCTCTTCGGATTCCTGGCTTCCTACTGGTTGTACAGCAGGTCAAAGGTGGCAAGTATGGCTGCTGCAAAACAGTCTACACAATGTCCCAACTTTCAGTCTCCTTTTACAAGCAAACAGTATTGTTTTAAATGCAATGCCCCCAGGGGTTGATAGGCCCCCTTTAGCGCTTGTGTCCAGTTGCAGAGTGGACACAAACAGGGGCTACCCCTACCAGTCGTAAGCAGTGTTGCGCTGTCCCCCTAGGCGAGAGGCAGGGCTTTCAATATTTAACATTTCTGCCCCCCCCCAAAAAAAATGCCTCCAGACCCCCCCAATGGTAATTTCTGGGTCTTGAGGGGTCAAGGCACACAAAAGGACCAGACAGGAGCCATACAGCGGCTTTAACACTAGAGTGCCTAGCGGCTCCTCAGAATGTGAGCTGACCCACAAACTCGCACATTCAAGCAGGATCCAGCTTGACTGCACGCACACAGAGCAGTATCGGGCGAAGCTGGTGAACCGCCGAGCGGGCGGTTTCACTTTTACTTCGCTCCTCTGGTCCCACTAGGATCTGTAAGCACAACGAGGCTGGCAGAACCATTCAGGGGCCCCATACAGGACCAGGATGGTCGGGACAAGTGGTTGGGAGGCAGACCCAGTAAGCCCCATCTGTTGGGGAGGGGGGGTTACACACACTGGCACGTGGATGATTTGATTTAAAGTAAACACAGACACCACCTTTGGAAGAAACTTAGGGTCAATATGCAAAGACACTCTGTCTTTGTAGAAAATCAAATAAGGAGGCTCACAAATTACAGTCTGTAGCTCTGAAATCCTTCAATTAGAAGTAACTGCAACTAAAAATCATGTCTTCCGAGAGAGAAAGCATAGGCCACAAGTCACAGCTAGCTCAAAAGGAGCCAAAGTAAGCTTTTCCAAAATAACATTCAGGTCCCAGTCTGGGGCTGGATTGCAAATAGGGAGCTTCGGATGTAAAATACCCCTCAAGAACATACAGGCTACCTTCAGCTGGGCTACCGTATGGCCATCTATAGACACATGGAAAGTAGATATGGCAGCCAGGTGCACTTTGATAGAGGAATACTGCAGGTCTGAATCTGATAAGGGCAGCAGATACTCTAGAACCTGATTAACTGGAAAGATGAACTGATCTAGGTGATAAGAAGTGGCCCATAAAGCAAACCACTTTCACTTCATGGAGTTAAGTGGCTCCTAGAGCCTGGGGCTAGTAGTTCCAAAGGTGTGGGCTGATGAAAGATATACTTGAAGATCTAAAAATACACTAAGCTGGAAATCTTAGTATGTCAGAAATATATTTTTGCTAAACAACTGTAGGATGAAATTTTTTGCCAACAAATACTGCTGCGTTAAAAACTTCACCGTTTGAAAATTAATAAAAAAGATTATACAAAAAAAAAAAAAACAAACTCACTGCAATGCTTGTTCTGGGTGTGGATGTACCTCAGGAGCAGGGTGTTAACCAACACCTGGGCCCAGTAAAGGGAACAAGGCAGAGATTTCTGTTTCAGTTATGTTTACACACAGAGACAGAAAGAGACAGAATTGTTTGTTAAGCTGAATACAAGCTTTTGGGTTTTTTTTTTTTGGTTTTGTTTTTGTTTCTTTTATTTAGTCACTGAAAGTAAAGCAGATTTCATAGTAACAGACTTTGACGGCAGATAAGGACCGCTTGGCCCACCTAGTCTGCCCATTTCCCTACCTACTGGATAAGCTGCAGTTCCTGGTTAACCAACAGCCTACATCCTCCTACCCCCCTTCCTCGAGAATTGCTGTAAGTCTGTCCCATGCATTCTTGAATTCCCCCACTGTTTCTGACCCCATGAACCCCTCAGAAAGGCCATTCCATCCATTCACCACCCTCTCTGTGAAAAATACTTCTTCACGCTGCCCCTAATTTAATTTAAATTGGTGTCTGGAGTGTTCTTTTTGAGTGTGTTCCCCAGAAGCCGTCAGTTCGTTACCCTGTCACAGATAGAAATAATGTAAATTATATGGTGTGAAAGGTGTAATATCAAAAAAACAAATTTGGTATTGCACCTTAAGGTCCAGTACTCCACACATTACAAAAGTGCTACTGACTGAACTGCACAGCGGCTGCACAGTACCAGCATAACAAAATCAGCTTTGTGTCTTGAAAATAGTATGCAGAACAAGGAGAGATTATCATTAGTTGTGTGCCAAAGATAGCCCTGCCACTACTGCTAAGCTATTAAAAATCATAGTTGTGGGGGGACGCCGCTGAGCAGCTGAAGAGGAAGCAGCAAAAAGCTAGAGTTCCTCAGGGGACTTTTGATTAATTAATCAAATTTGAAAACTCCAACATTAAAAGTCTCTGAATTTGCTCTACCTGTACCTAGTTCGTTGGCATCCCCAAGATTGGTAAAAATATTTTTTAATTTTATTTTATTCTTTTGGTAACAGGGTAAGGCCCACTAGGCAAAAGTGTCTGTTTTCAGGGACGACCCTGGAGCACTGGGTGGTTAAGTGACTTGCTCAGAGTCACAGTATGCAAGTGGAGGTTGTGGGAATCAAACCAGAGTCTGCTGGATGTACCAAGCTCATTCACAGTTCATTACTCTAACCTCTAGGCTATACTGCTTGTACTAGTGCTGCCCCGGCCGGCTTCTTTGTTCCAAAGAGACAGACCAGGGATGAAAGGCTTGGACAGCGTGGCACAACCCTGGTCTCCAGTGATCCTCCATCTGAGGAAGCATCCTTAACTTCTATTCAGACCACTCAACAGCAGCTCGTCCATACCGTGTAGGACTTAGATAAAAAATTTGATAATCTGACGCAGAGTTTCAGCCCTAGAAATTCGTATGGACCAGTGTGAGGCTGTTGTTCATGGATCAGAAACTTCCATTCTTAAATCGACAGATGCTACTGCTAAACTTATAAAAGAAAATACACTCCTAGGCCAAAAGCTGGAAACTGTTGAACACCAGGCACTACAGAAACCTGCAGGTGGTGGGTCTACCCAAAACCACTAAGGGGGGGGGGGAGGCCAGCCTGGCCTTTGCAAAAACATTTCTACCAACTATCCTGGGCCTTACAGAGGCTGACCCTACTTTATGTATTGAAAAAACATATTGTATTACGCCCCGTCGGGCAGCAGTGGATCCCACTGCTCCAAGGACTTTCATGATCATTTGCACTGGCATTGAGGACTGGGCACTCAACTGCCAGACGGCATAAGGCTTTGAAATATGGGGACGATGCCTTGATGTTATTCCCCGATCTCTCTTATAGCACTCGTTAGGGTCGTAAAGCCTTTGATGGGCTTAGGGGTCAGCTCCGACAACTCGCGGTGCAGCATCAATTACTTCTGCCGGGTAACCTTAGGCTGGTTTGGGATGGCCAGCAGTACCCGTTTAAAAGAGGCCAAGGAAGTGGAGGAGTTGGTGTGTCACCTCGAGTAAGAAATGGTCGATGGAGAAGACCAAGGGGACTCATCTGAGGAAGATGACTGGACTGGGACTTTATTGCAAGTCTGGGGCCCGGGCTCTGATTTCTGACCTGTCTGTGTGACTTTTCCGTGGGCTATCTTTTGGTAATTGCTAGTTTTATCCTTTGCCGATGCAACTTTGCCTGCCTAATATCAAAAATACTTTCCTCGTGTCTGGAAGGTCCAGGGCTTTATCAGGCAGGCACTCTGAATATAACTGCCACTCTGTTTTGCTAACTGGGTTTTCCAAGCCGCTATAAACTTGAAAGATTCGCTAGATCTCCATAGAAGTCCCGAGGATGTTCAGAGAACTTTCTGATTTGTTCACAGACTACTCCTTAAGTTGTTTTTTTCCCTCTTTTCCTCTTTGTTAGCAGGAGAGGCTCTCCTTAGATTTAATTTCAGAGTGCAAAAATAATAATTCTTGGGCCATATGTTTACTTAGTCCTTATTTTGACTGGGCTGCCATATTAAAATGGGTGGTTGGAGTACTTTCATTTTCTCTCAGGAGTTTGGGGGATATTGTTCACTGTATTATTGTATTTTGCAAGCTTTGGGGGAATCTTTATGATTTTTCAGTCACTGTGGTAATAAGGTGATGCTGTTTTTCCCTTCCTTAATCAGATTCCCCTTTGTTCTTCCGTGGCTGCATGCAATGGGGTATTATTACTGCTTAATATATTTTATTCAGGTATTTCCCCCCATGTCGCATCGATTTGGGAGGTGTATTTTATTATCCCTTTGTAAGTGAATATCTGTTGTACTGTCCATTTCATAATCCTGCTACGTACAGTGGTAATGTTAACTTTTTGGTTGCAAACTCCCCAAAAAATAAATAAAAAAATAAAAATCACAGTTAAGGGGAAAAGAGCAAAAGATTTGTCACAAGGTCTTTCGCAGCACTTCGAAGGAAGACAGTGGAAGTCAATGTTCAATACTTTTGTTCTCTCCAGCATGAAAATCTATCCCTGGTTTTGTTGTGCACAGTTCTCAGTAACCACTGTGCTCTGTACAGTATTACGCCTTTACACAAAGATACTGGCTATCAGAGCTGCTGAGTAAAATAACTAAAGTATTTAACCTTTGACAAACATTAGCTGCAAAAAGCTGTTCTGTGCATGACTGTAACACTCATCAGTTCCAGTTGGTTCAAGTTTTAGAAGAACACACTGCTGTTAAAGAATTCTCACCGAGATAAAACTGCTGTGCTCTTTCTTTGCAGATTATTTAGTAAGCAAAAGTAACCTGCATCCAATGGCCCTGGGCAAAACTGGCATGTTGTTAAAATTCCTCATGCACTGTAAAAAGAATCAAACTGAAAATGTTATGAAAACTATTTTTATGGCACTTTCTATAACAGACTACTATTCTAGAAATGTTTGCAGTTTTATACCTTCAAGTAACAAAGTAACATAGTAATTTAATGTCGGAGGACAGGTCCATCAAGTCCCCCTTCCCCACCCTGCTTCATAAGCAGGAACTATCAAGTATGTTGTGCAAACCTGTACTAATTTATAAAGATTTCCCAAACGCCATCCCCTCTACCCGGAGTAATACACAGGTAATACCCTGTAATTCACTTGGTAAACTGGAACTGGACCAGGGCTTACCCTGAAGCATGGTGCTGTCTTCAATGTCTCTATTAGTAGGCGTTTCATACGTTCACCACTCTCTGAGAGAAGTGTCTCATAGCCAGTCTGTCGGCACAATGGTTGGATTTCCGCTTGCGATGCCAGTGACCCGGGTTCAGGAACGGACCTGGGTCACCAGAGGGCCAGGTGGGGGGAGAAGGATTGAGCGTCCCTAGGACAGCTCTCCGTCTCCGGGGCAGGGCAGGGCAGCGTTCGGTGCACGAGCAGCACCTAGTGGAGGCTGGGTAGCTGCACCACGTCGACAATCAGAAAAGTCAGGATGGGGAGAACGCAGGACATCATTGCACGTCCCGGTCCTACTTAAAGGGGAAAGAACTCCCGAACCTTGCCGTCTACATGATGCTCTGCCCCCATGCACCTCCATTAGCCTCCGGAGCCAATCCCCGACCACATACATGTACCACAGCCCTGATCTAGGGGGTCGGTGCTACGGCCCTGCTCTCTGGAGGGAAAGCCAGGGATAACTGGGGAAGCAGGCCTAACGAAGGTGGAGAAGGAGGTCTGACCAAATGCACCCGGCCGGGAGTAGTAGGGGCACAAAGAAGGAAAAAAAAAAAAAAAAGAAGCATCTCCCAATATCACCCTGAATTTAACACCTTTGAGATTCAGAGCGTGCCTCTGATCCTATTAGGACACACCAAATGAAGCATCTCCATCTGTTTAATCTTGTCGATAAACTTCAGTACTCAGAAGACTGCGCTCATGTCCCACCCCGCCTCCATTTCACCAGCATGAACTTTTTAAATTGAGTGTACTTTATTGAAATTTTCAAATGTTGCATAACACAACACTACAAAATCATACAACACCACAGACAAGTCCCCTTAGCCCCCTGACCCTCCGTGTACGTGACAAAAGCCCATGAGGCCTGCATTATATCCGATTACCTTGCACAGCTGAAATAGAATATCATGTTACAACCAACAGTGCAGCACCATGTGGCTTATTTCTCGGGTGACATTATCAAAACTAAGGCATGCAAAGACTTCCATCTTCTCAGGTAGGAGTTGTTGCTGTTATGGATACAGGCAGTTTGCTTTTCCACATTTTAGGCCTCCAGGATTTCCCTGTATCACTCCATCCTGGAGGTAGTACAGTAATACATTTAAAGCCTTACTAGAGTCACTTTAACTGTGGCTACAATCAGTGTGATGCGGCCTTTCCGAGGACCTAGCCCTTTATCTTCGTATCCGACTGCAAGTCATAGTTCCTTAGTAAAGGCCTCCTCAAGACCCAGTATGGGATCCAAGTGTTATTTAATTTCCTCCCACAGGGCTCTGGCCTTGTCACAGTCCCATAAAATGTGTTTATGGGACCCCTCTTATACCACACCTTGTGCAGTTTGGGGAATCTAACTGGCCTATCTTCTACAATTTTAACAGAGTACAGTACAGGGTTTTAAATAATTGATTAGCAGTTTTTTTCTTGGGACAATGCTAACTGTTCAGAAAGTATTTATATAGGTTTTCTAGAAGTGTTATGTTTGTTAAACACAGTGAGGCAAGTGCTATGCATTTTCACAATGTTTTAGCACTTTTATGAGCAAAACGCTAATCAATTTTCTGAGTTAAATAAAACCCTGCAGTATATATTCAAGAGTACTTTGAATTACATTAGTTTATACTTAATCTTAATCTAAAGGAGGCAGTATAGCGCAGTAGGTTAAGGCTCTGAGCTACAGATCTGGAGACCTGGGTTTGAATCCCACAGCCGCCTAGGTGCAAACTGCGTGATCCTGAGCAAGTCATTTAACTTCCTTGTGCTCCCAAGTCGCATCTGGAAACGAGCTTCATCTTAGTGTGCTACTCCTGGTTAAACAATGTTCCCTTAATCTTGTTTAACATATCTGTATAAATCTCCCCAAACTGTCTGCCACTCTTTTGGATCCCAGTCGAGCTGTAGTGCTCTTTGCCAGTAGTAACATTCCCCATTTCACCAATTTGTAGCCAACTCCTGTAACGCTCTGTACGACCCTGAAATTGCACGAGGTTGAGTGGCTGTACAAATTAGCTTTTCTAGTGTAACCCCCCGGCAAATGGAGGTTCCCAAAAGTCTTCTAGGAGCTGACTAAGTGCTCCCAGCCTGAAGGGTGTTTGGCGTTTAAGCTGCTTAACTGTGAGTGCTTTTAGAGCCTCTGGTACTGTCTCTTTAAGAGCTGCCTGCTCGCAGGCTAAATTAGTTTGAATGGAGGGGCTATGTATTTAATGCTCGAATCCCGCCAAAGCTGCTGTCTGATCACTCTGTTTCTGCAGTCGCTAACAGCGCAGAGGGAGCCCACCTGAAAGATGTAACTGTTTGCCTGAAATCATTTAGAGCTTTAGTAAAATTGCAGTTTATCTAACTTGCCTTTATTGCAGCTGGGACTTTGTGTGTTGCCCCTCCATTCTGGAGCAAAACTGCTGATCTGGGTCATTTGGGTTAGGGGAGCCCTGAAATGGAGACTGCTTTAGCCAACCAGAACTTGGGGCTCTCACCTGGAGCCTGCTTAAAGGGGGAATGTATGGCAGGTGCTTCTGGGAGCTGTAGTTTGGACCTTGGCACCTTTCTGCACCAACAGAGGGAACCCTGCAGTGACTGACAGCCGAATCCACCAACCAAACGTATGTGGAGCCTAAGGGAAATGCCCTGAGCTGTTCCTGGAGGGCCTGATGCAAGTTGACTGTGAAAGGAGTAAGAACTCTGTTCTGCTGCGGTGTGCGGTTCGCACAGGAAGCGCATGTAAAGTCCTGAAGTCTGCTTGTAGCCGTTAGCGAGTGCTCATCGGACTGAATCTGAGTTGTGGAGAAAAAGAAGAAGTGTGCAGAACCAGGCTTGCCCGTAGAAGACCGAAGATTTGCAAAAGTGCGATCGGCCTGTCAGGGACTCTGATGCGGTGTGTGCTCTCGGGTCTTGAAGTGTTTGCGATCGGGAGCAAGAGGCAGCTGCCTGGTATAGTAATTTCCTTTACATATAAATGTGTCTAGTGCTTGTGGGGGATCGCGATTCATTTTCCCCTTTTACTGTGAGTTGTGAGCTGAAACTGGAAGCTGAACTCAAATCCAATCGGACTGAATCCGTCTGCTATCTAAATCAGCTGGGCTCTGTCACAAGGGTCTCATCTCCATGCCCTGCTCGTCCTGGTCATCCAGAGCAACCTCCTCAATTCAGCTCTAGGCTTGGGGTTTGTGAGTACAAATCGGGGTAACTCCCTGCACCTGTCATTTAATCAAAGTGTGCCAACTGATTGCTTTGTGTTCTTTTTGTGGACTGAGCCAGCCGGCTCTGGATTACAATTTGTTTGTGCATGTATTTTCTTCCTACAGGGCCCCATCCTTCTGCACCAGCCAGCCAACGGATCTGGCTAACCCCTCACCATCCTGGGTACCCAGAGTGTGACTTTTTGGACCCTATATGCATGTACAGTACTGTGATTTGAGCCTTTCTAAACCAAATCAACCTGACTGCCCCCTTCCATGTTACTGCCCCCTAAATAAATCAGATTTATTGTTACTGAACTATATACAGTCTGTGGTGTCAGTACATATCGAGCCAGTATTGCATTGTGTTGTGTATGTGCATTAACCTTGTTTTACAGGGGGTCCTCAGAGATGTGCTGCAGAGTCAGTCCTGAGGGTAAGTGGTTCTGTATGTGTAAAAAGTGTGCATATGTGGGGTACTGGGACGGTAACTCTTGTGTACTGTGTGGGCCACTAGTGGGAACAAAGGAGGGTCACAGTGTCCCACAGGGCTGTGTCCAAGCTAGCTTAACCACCAATGACCCTGACCTCTGGGTGGAGGCAACTGTCACTGGACCTAGGTCCCGTAACCTGTCACTAGCCATACAGGCAGGGGTCGTAGCCCTCTCAGTTTAGCGCCGAATGGGGGTTACACTAGTAAATCTCCCCATTCTTTCTCATGGCATAGGACCCATGTGAACTGCTACTGCATGTGCCATTTGTAAAAACTTAAAAACACTGCGCTGGAGGTATTTTAGTTTTGAAAAGTGGCAGTCTATCATTCTTCCATCCAACGTGAGGTGTTCAGCTGAAGTCAGCTGTACCTGTGACCAAAAAGTGACAGGTATGGATAACTGGGCTATTTTAAAATTGGGGTTATAAAGGATAGGCTGCGTTATGTCTCTGTTCTGTTTACCCAGATAACTAAACATTTGTTTTTATACTTTCAGAAACCAACACACTGGTGCTCCCTTAAGCTCTGAGGTACTTTGGCTGGCTTAAGAAATAAAAGACTCCTGACCCACATCCCGGCACTTTTACAGAGCTCCCTCTTAATTTTCAGCCACTGGGGTTCATGTGTAATCTCATTCTCCTCCCACTGTTTTTCTCCTCCTAAGAGACATCTGCTTCCATGTAGACAGTGCTCCAGGTGACAATGGCATTCAAGAGTAATGTACTCTATTTTTTGACATTAGGTAAGTAAAACAATTTAGATGAGTAAAAATGCTTTGAACTTGAAAAACCAGTGCCTTTTTAAGTATCAACAGAGCATTTCCAAGGGCTGGGATGAGTATCGGTACTTACACAAAAAATAATAAAACAACATTTCAAAAGAGTGAGTTCTTAAAATTTGGTGAGTAAAATAGGCCAGTATTCACCTTACCTGGAGCACTGCATGTAGAGTTAAATAATAAAGAAAAAAGTTTGGAAGCCATAAACCTCCAACCGTAGGGATTGGTCAGACTGAAAGAAAAAATTACTCACCTTAGTAATGTTGTTTCTTCTAATGGAGTCTTGCTATATTATGACAATTGCAGACTACACAGCAGTACCTCCATGGAGGAGGGACAGAACCTACTTAGGGAATAGGCTCTGAAGCACGGCTGTGCCAAACCGAGCATCCCTCCTGGCCTGGACATCCAGGGAGTAATGCTTGGTGAAAGTATGTACCATTTTCCAAGTAGCTGCTTGACATATCTCTAAGATAGGGATGTCTCTGGCAGCAGCTAGAGACGCAGCTGTACCTCTGGTAGAGTGAGCCCTCAGGCCTGAAGGAGGAACTTTTCCCAGTTTTTGATAACAAAATTGGATACAAGAGATGATCCACCTGGCAATGGATCTCTTAGTGGCAGGTTTCCCTTTCCCAACCTCACCATAAGTGAGAAAAAGTTGGAGGGATTCAAACCTGTGACCCTTGGTACGCTCTATATAGTAACTTAGGGCCCTCTTAACATCTAAGATGTGCAACCTCCTCTCACCAGAGGAGGAATGGTCAGTGAAGAACACTGGAAGGGAGATAGATTGATTAAGGTGGAAGTCTGAAACCACCTTAGGCAAAAACTTTCTCTTAGTCCTAAGGACTACCTTATCCCTGTGAAATGAAATAAAGTCAGTCTCTACTGACAAAGCTTGTAACTCACTTATGCGCCTGGCAGAAGTGATAGCTACTAGAAAAACAGTTTTCTAAGTCAAGTACTTAAGCTCTGCAGAAGACAGAGGTTCAAAGGGGGGGTTGCATCAACTGAGCAATGCAAACATTAAGATCCCAAGCAGGGGCCGGGTCCCTGAAAGGTGGATTAGTATGAAGTAATCCTTTGAAAAACTTGGAAAATACAGGGTGAGTGGAAAGAGAGGAGGGCTTTCCTGCTGAAATAAAAGCAGAGAGAGCTGCCAAATGTACTTTCAGGGTAGCTGCTCTCAGACCCAAAGAATTAAGATGGACCATATAGTCCAAAACAATGGGCAAATCAGCAGATTCCGGGGAAATGTGTTTCCCTGAACACCAGATGGAAAACCTTTTCCATTTAGAGTTATAAGTAGCCCTGGTGGAAGGCTTCCTAGAAGCCTTCAGGATTTCAAGAACACCTTGAGAAAGGTGTAGGTCAGCAAATTCTAACTCCTCAAGAGCCAGGCCTTGAGGTTGAGGGATTTGAGATTCGGATACCAAACTCTCCCCTGGGCACAAGTTAACAAGTTGTAATTCCTGGGGAGACACAGGGGAAGATGGACTGCTAAGGACAGAAGGAGCGGGTACCAGGGCTGCCTGGTCCAATCTGGAGCAATCAGAATCATCTTGCAAGGCTGGGATCTGATTTTGACTAGCACCTTGAATAGGAGAGGGAAGGGGGGAAAGGCATATAGAAACTTCCCTTCCCAATCTAGGAGAAAGGCATCCAGGGGGACTGAGCCCATCACTGGGGGCCTGCAACAAAACAGTGGAAGTTGGTGATTGTCTGGGGCTGCGAAAAGATCTATCTGAGGGGTGCCCCATCTGGCAAAAACTATCCCCAGTACTCAGGATTACGTGATGGCCTGGGAAATCCTGCTGAGCATCTGCCAGGACATTGTCCTTTCCTGGGAGGTGAACTGCTATGAGGGAAGTGTTCAGGGAATAAGCCAGAGACCACAACTTCATTACCTCGGTGCACAAGGCTGAAGACCGAGTGCCCCCTTGTTTGTTTATGTACCACATTGTAGTGGTGTTGTCTGTTCTGACTTGTACCACTTTGTTCTGAACAGATGCAGAAAACACCTGAAGTGCTAGAAAAACAGCTCCGAGTTCCAGCAAATTGATGTGGAGCAGAGATTCCTGAGGGACCACACTCCCTGGTGGAGAGGTGCCTATGTGAGCTCCATCCCAGAAGGGACGCATCTGTAGTAAGGGAGTGAGATAGAGGATGAAGGGACCCTAGTCTCAAATTGCTCTGATTCTGCCACCACTGAAGGGCCTGGATCAGGGTTCGAGTCACTGGGATCAACTTGGAAAGGGATCTTTTCTTTGAGACAAAGGCTCTCAAGTGAAACTGATGTCCTCATCTGAAACCTTGCTCCTTGCACTACAGCTGTGGAAGCAGCCATGTGTCCCTAGCAGCTGTAAGAAGTGCCTTGCTGGTCGAGAGACCTGCAGAGTGAAGGAGGAGGCTAGGGCCACTAGGTTCCTTACCCTTTCTAGGGGCAGGAAGGCTCTGGCCTGCTTTGTGTCCAATTCTGCACCTATAAAGGTGAGTACCTGGACAGGATCCAGAACTGACTTTGGAAGATTGAGAAGAAAACCCAGAGAGGTGAGCAGCTGCTGGGTAACTTGCAGGTGTGATTTGACCTGGTCTGGAGACTGACCTACAATGAGCCAGTCGTCTAGGTAGGGAAAGATGGCAATCTTCTGCCTCTTAAATGAGCAACTGCTACTGCTAGACATTTGGTGAATACCCTTGGGGCAGAGGTAAGGCCGAAGGGCATTGCTCTGAACTGGTAATGGCCTGAGGGCAGTTCGAATCTGAGGTACTTCGTGGGAGCTTCTGATGAGAACATGGAAATAGGCATCCTTGAGGTCCAGGGAAGCTAGCCAATCCCCTGGCCTTAGAGAAGGTAAAATCATTGCCAGAGTCACCATTTTGAATTTTGGTTTCAAAAGGTGCTTGTTCAGATATCTTAGGTCCAAAATGGGCCGCCATTCTCCTGTCTTTTTTGGGGTAAGGAAGTACCTGGAGTATAGACCCTTGCCCTGGTGTAGGGGAGAAACCCTTTCTACAGCTCTGAGAGCCAGGAGGGTTGAGACTTCTATTTCTAAGGCAAAGGTCTCTAGAGGGTTTGCAGGTGGAAATGATCAGATTCTCATCTTTGGAATTTTTTTAAAAGCTGAGAACCAGACCCTGGCTTACTACTTCCAGGACCCACTTGTCTGATGTTAGAGACTCCCAGTCCTGAACGAAGTAAGCCAACCTGCCCCCTACAGGTAATGGAGAACCGGCCCTGGGCACACCATCAGGGTGCCTGTTTGGCAGGGGCTTTAGGCTGAGGGGTGGGAGCAGACCTGCTTGCACCCCGTCTGCCTCGCCCTCTGAAGAGCCCCCTCTGAGCATAAGCAGAGGAGGCCTGGGTTTGGTAAAAGGCCTGTGAAAAGGCCTACCTCTACCCTGAGGTCTGCCTCTGAGGAGTGGCTTGCCGCTCCTTGGCTTGTGCACTCCTATAAGTTGTCCTATATTCATCCATTTTCTTCATATAATTCTCTGTCTGCTCCCCAAACAGAGAATTTCCTACCACAGGAAAATCCATAGCCTTAGTCTGGGTATCCTGTGACAAACTAGTACACCTGAGCCAAGCCAACCTACGAAAGGCCACAGATGTAGCCATGACTCTAGAGGATACATCATTAGAATCCACAGCAGCAGCATGGAATTGCACCTTGGATGCCTCAATACCATCAGCAGCCACCTGCTCCAGCTCCTTAGCAAGCTGGCTAGGGGCCTGTTTGGCCAAAGCCATGACAGTGTCCCATCTAGATTTTTGGTATCTTGCCACATAAGCCATGTAATTTGCTTGTCTGAGTCCCAAGGACGCTGCCATGTATTGTTTTTAGCCATGGCATCAATCTTCCTGAGTCCTTGTCAGGAGGATGTGAAGCCAGGGAATATTAGCCTTATCACAGGCTGCAGCCTGAACTACTCCAACATGACTACATTGCTGTGAAGGAATTCTGTATCAGGACCTGACAAAGTGTACCTCCTGTCCATCTTCTTGTCCACAGGAGGCACAGAATTATGAGCTTTAAAATTTTATTGTTTGTTTCCTAAATGATTTATGTAAAGGGATAGACAATCTCTAGACTCTGGGATATCCATCATTTCCACAAAATCAGGTTCCTCTTGCTCATCCACAGCTTCCTCCAATGGGAGCTGGAGGTTTCAGCAACCTTTTTATAAAACAGAAAGTGAGAAGGGAACTCAGAAAGCGTAGGGGGAGATTCTAAAGGTCTGTCTGGAGAGATGTCCGGTTCAATGGGCACATCCAGACTCTCAAAGTCACATTCACACTGTTCATAATCACCCTCCCCCTCCTCTGGTTCATAAAACTCTTCTATATCATATTCTTGAACCAGTGGAACCGTCCGAACCGACATTTTGCCAGACAGTGGTGGTTCGGACGGAACCGGAGAAAGTGACTGGACAATTTGTATAGCTTTTGCCATCTCTGCAGCAGTTGGAGAAGGAATTTAAGACTCCACACCTGCTGATTTTCTAGTTTTCTTTGCTGGAACTGGCTCCTCAGAGTCAGCCTTACGTTTGGCCGAGGAATCTCGCCCTGGTCAGGGCCTCCCTCAGTTAGGTTGGCACCAAACCGGGCTGGCCATCCAGTCAGCGGACTTTTGGCCTCTCTCTCCTGGAGCCTGCCAACCTCTTTATCCAGGGTGGCTGCAGGGAAATTCTTACAAATCTGGCAGTCTGAACTGAGGTGGTCAAACCCAGACAATATACACATGTGGTGTGTGGGTCAGCCTTGGCAAGGCTTCCCCAGGCAGCTACAGTGTTGAAACCCAGTGGGCCCAGTTTTTCTTTGGGTTTCTCAGACATGATGCCAGCCTAACCAACAAACTTGCCCTTTTAATGACGGTGCCAGGCGAACACACCCATATCGGTTCCCAACCGTGTCATGGGTGATGGAAAAAACCGTAATGAAATCCGCTTTTTCAGAACCGATAAGAACCGGGAACCGCACTCTAAAAGCTTTTAAATGCTTGATTTTTAAAGTTTTAAAACAACCTGATCGGTTCGAACCGAACCGATAAACATTTACAAGTTCCACACAGAAATAAACCTGTCTATTACTTACAATACCACAGACAGAGCTTGAACCAATTGGTTTGCGGTTAAAATAATAATACTCGCGGTTGAATTTAACCGAGAAAATACTGTTTAAACCGAGAAATGAACCGAGCAGTAGAAGAAATCTCCGGAGCGACTGTTCAGTGAGGCGGAGTAAAGAATCCGACAGTTTCAGTTTGAAATTATCCAGACAGAGCTTCTCTAACCGAGCTCGCGCTCTAAGCTCCATGCCTGGCATGGAAGTTAACTCTTTCACCTCCGGAGCAGTTCTAATGGTGGGACAAACTGCAATTGTCATAATATAGCAAGACTTCATGTTGTTTGAATAGGACCTCTGTGGCCTTTTCCTGCTATAAAAAATCCGAGATACTACTTTGAAGCTGTGAACCAGGACCTTGTTAAACACTACATTTAACATCCCCATGGGGTAAAGAATTCATGGAAACTGGTTCATTTTAATAGCCTTAATCCTGCCCCAAAGGGATAGTGGCATCCCCTTCCATCTCTGCATGTCTATACTGGGTCCAAGATGTTTTTCTTTAGGTCAGAGACAAATCTGGAAACCTTAATCCCAAAGTAGGTGACTAGATGCGGTTCCCACTGGAAGCCCATCACTACTATATCCTACTTCATAACTTTATAGAGTTTAGCGGGAGTACAGGTTTCCCACATTAAGCTTGTATGTCGAGATCATAATGACATTTTCTATTTCCCTCAATGCAGAGGGTATGGAAGTTTTGGGGTCCTCAACATGGATCAAGATATCATCTGCAAATGATAAAAACTTGTATTCCCATGCCCAATTTTAATTAATTCCTTTAATTTATATGTTCTGCAAGAGTCGCTGTGCCAGATGTTTCAGGTATAAATTAAATAGCATGGCAAAGAGGGTACACCCCTGTCTGGTACCCCTCTCCAATCACACCCTGTCAGACAAGAAAAAAAATTACTCACCATAGTAATATTGTTTCTTCCAACACGATCCCTCATTATGCATGCGATCATTACCCTGGAATGAGCAGCCCCGGAGCTTTAAGAATTTTATGCTAATTATGGAATTTGGAATGGAATTCAAACTCTACTGTGTAGTCATGCTCATCCCTGCAATCTAATGTCAGATTTATTTCTAAAGCTAGGGTAAGCAGTGAGCACTAAAACTAGCTAAACAGCTACCAAAAATACCAAAATTTTTCTAAAAATTGGAAAAAATAGTTTGAACAAGGCAGAACAAACTTATTTGTTAAAAAAAAATACAAGAAAATAACTCTGACCGCTGAGCAACAATTGTAAAAAAAGAACCGATTCATGTTAGAACCTTTTACCAGGTTCTAGAAGGGGAGGCAGGGATTAGGCGATTGTTAAGCATAGTGAGGGATCCCTTTGGAAGAAACAATATTACTATGATATTTTTTTTTTCCTTCAAGTCCCAGGAATCCTTCAATTATGCCTAACAAATGCAGACTCCGTAGCAATATCTTGGGAGGCTGGGTACAGAACCTATGTAAGGAAAACATTCTGCCAAGATAGCAGTGCCAAAGTTGGCATCCCTTCTGGACTGAATGTTCAGGCAGTAGTGCTTTGTGAAACTGTGTACTGTTTTCTAGGAAGCTGCTTTAAAGACTTCCTGCAGGGAAATACCCCTTGATGCTGCCACAGAGGCAGAGGTACCCCTTGTGGAGTGTGCCCTGAGGTTTTTAGGCCACAATTTACTAGTTTTGTCATAACAGAACTGTATGTAGGAGACTATCCAATGAGAAATGGTTCTGTTGGATGCCAGCTTACCTTTCCCCACTTCACCAAAGGTGACAAATAACAGAGTGTTAGAGGACTGGACATCCTTTGTGTAGTCCAAGTAGTAGCCCAGTGCCCTCTTCACATCCTGACTGTGAAGCTTTTGCTCTCCTCAGCTGGATTTTGCTGTGAAGAAAACTGAAGGGTGATTGCAATTCAGATGGAATTTAGACACTACATTTAGAAGGAAGTTTCTGTTGGTTCTTTGAACTACCTTATCCCTATAGAAGATTATAATTGTAGCTGGGATCTGTGCAGAAGGCTTGTAGCTCACTCACCCTTCCGACACATCACTGCCACCAGTAAGATTGCTTTTAAGGTGACTTACTTCAAAGCAGCAGTTACCAAAGTCTCAAAAGGAGCCTCCATCAGTTGAGCAATACACATGTTCCCAAGTCCCAAGGAGAAACAATGTTCCTCATTGAAGGGCACAGGTGATTAAGTCCTTTGAAAAACCTTTTGAAAATGGGTTGTGAAGCCACTGATCTGTCTTTGCCAGCTGACGTGTAAGCTGACACTGCTGCCAAATGAACCTTCAGGGTTGAAGGCCTGAGGCCCAAAGATTGGAGATGGGCTAGGTAGTACAGGACTGCAGACAGACCTGCCCGGAGGGGGTTGGGCTTTCTAGAAGAACACTAGAAGGAAAACCTTTTCCACTCCTAAGCATATGTTTTCTTGCAGCTGGTTTCCTAGAAACCTTCAACACTTCCATTATTTTCTCAGAGAGACTTAGTCCAGAGAGCTTCAGCTCTTTAAGAACCATACTCAGAGACAGAGTTCTCAGAGCTGGGAAATGTATCCTGCCCTGGGACGATGTCAGCAGATTGTATCCAACTAGCAGGTTGGCAGGAGGCCTGTTAGAGAGGGACAGCAGCATGGAGTACCAGGTCTGCCGACTCCCTTCTCAGTTTTATCAGTACTCTCAGTAGAAGTGGGAATGGTGGGAAGGCACATAGGAACCTTCCTGACCAGTTGAGAACTAGAGCATCCTCTGGGACTGAACCCACTGATGGGGGACTGCAACAAAACAGTGAGAGCCAGTTGTTGTCTCAGGAAGCAAAAAGGTCTATTTCTGGTGTACCCCACCTTCTGATCACTGATGCCAGCACCTGCTGGTTCAGGGTCCATTTGCGAGTTCCCTGAATGATCCTGCTCAGGGAATCATCCAGCACATTGTCTTTCCCTGGTAGGTGCACTGCTGAAAGCTGAACTTCAAGGGAGTAGGCTAGGTTCGAGATCTTCACTGCTTCTGTGCACAGCTTTGACACTCGTGTTCCCCTATGCTTGTTTATGTAATACATTGTTGTGGTGCTGTCTGTTCTGATCTGGACAGACTGACCCTGATCTGGAAGGATTAAGATTGCATTGCCAGATACACTGCCCTGAGATCCAGGAGATTTATATGCACCTCAGTATCCTGTGTACTCCAAGTAGCACTTACAGTGAGGTCCTCCACGTGGGCACCGCAGCCTAGTAGGGAGACATCTGTTGTGAGCATAGCTGTAGGGGATTGTTGATGAAAGGGAATTCCATCTCTGAGGCTGCATTCTTCCTTCCACCATTCCGGTGCCCTTAACAAGGACTCTGTGACAGGCACCAATTTGGACAGTGGGTCCCACCTCAGAGATCAATGGTCCCCTCAGTGATACTAGGCAACTCATTTGGAACCTGGCCCTGGGTACCACTGCGGTGGATGAGGTCATGTTATGCAGTAACTGCAGAAAATGCCTTGCAGTTCTTGGCCGACCTGCCTTGAAGGACTCTGCAGTTGGAAGTCAGGTTTGCCACCCTTGCTTGGGGGAAGAATGCATTCCCTTGCTGGGTTTTTAAGATCAAATGAACCATTTTTTTCATAATTTTTTATACTTTCTTGGTTCCAAAGCATAGGAATAGACACAGGTACAGAGAATATACAGGAAGTAGTTTCTTATCTTCCTTAGTTACATCATGGGAGGGGAAGTTCAGCTATAATAACTTTTTATACAACACGTATGCCAATTGCTTTCTCAGCCATGACCATGGACTATATACCTTAAATTTTAAAACGAAAAGTCCCGGGGTGCCAGACTCACTAAGTCAAAAACTGACTCTTATGAAGTCCATGTAAACACTGATATGATAATTACCATGATAAGGGTTGCTACCATTAAGCAAACATTCCAACTTGGAAAATGACAATACAAAAGAACAATAAAATAATAAAATGGAACAGGCAGTACACACTCAGGCACTGCAGCATTGCTCAGAATAAAACTTTAAAAGGTATGGTGGGATTAGGCCAGGGGTATTACACCCCAATTTTATGTGAATCAGGACAGAGTCATCTTTTCAAGTGTCCGTAAGTTCCACAGGGTCCAGCTCTTTCTGTTTGAAATCAGTTTTAATTTTAAGGAGGAGTTTTCCCGCTTCAGTAAGGTCAGAAAAAATGAAAGTTTTACTTGCATAGGAAATTCTTAGTTTTGCAGGGAGCAAGTAGCAAGTGGCTAATTCTCAACGATTTAAGCTCACCATGAACAGCATCAAAACGCCTTTCTGCGTTGCCTCGTGGCATAACTGAGAAGAAGCAGAAATGTGTGCCTTCAGGCAGACGCAGTATCCCCTTCGTTTTGGCCAAGTAAAGGATCTGGTCCAGAATATGTTGCCCCGCAGTCACAATCAAAATTGTTCGAGGCAGGTCAGAGTTCTCTGCTGGTTTTCTGAGTGTGATTCTGTAAACTTTGAAGATTGCCTCCACAAGTTCAAAATACAGAGTTGATTGCAATAGGTTGCAGACATATTGTAAGGGATCATTTCCCTCCACTCCCTCTGGTATCCCTAGCAAGCGCACATGGTTCAGTCGAGACCCGTTTTCCAACTGCTCCAGGCGCAATCGGAGAAAGTTATTCTCAGAGATGACCCCCGCAGTCGTAGCAGATGTCCTGTCGGCTGATTCTTTCATCATGCGTGCCTCTAGCAATCGTCTCTGTTTTTGTCTCAAGAGCAGACACCCGGGAGTTACAGGTGTCGAGTTTTGCATCTAGTGCTTTCACCAAGGTGTCAAACGCTTTCACCGCCTGGAAAACAACGCTGTTGGTGGGCTCAGAGTCTCCTTTCGCTCCGGTCGTTAGGCCGTTAGTTCCAACGCCTTCTGGTGGCCTGCCATGCTTCCTTCGGCCCAAGTCATGCTGTCCTGTTTTCTGCGGATTCCCCATAACTTCCGATGGAGTTTCTTCCAAATTATGTATAACGTGAGTACGGAGCAACTATACCGCAGTACGAGGAAAGTTTGACTTAGAAATTTTAAATGTTTATGCCATTTATTTTTGTAAAGTCAGAGCGCTCTAGGGTATGCGACCTGCTCAGTTGGCTGCAAGCCACCCCCCCATATTTTTCATATAATTAATAAAAGCTTGAATTCAAGTCCCCGTGTCATGATTAGTGTTTCCTGAAAATGTTATGCTGTTTGGTCTTGTGGCTTTCTTTAAATCAGCATCTGTAAATGTGCTCTGAAGAAACTGAAGACAGAGAAGATTCTTCTGTCCCTATCAGTGAGGACTGCAGAGCGATGACATCATTTTGGTCTAGCCTGCTGCTTCAGCAGTTAAGTCCCTGATTGACTGAAGAAGCTTTTGCACTTCCCAGTCAGAGCAGTCTGTAGAGCCAATTGTTTTTACTCCAAGTTTGTTACTAACCCATCTGGTTTGTGTTTAGATAGATTAGCATAAAATCTGTCATTCTGGTATCATAAAACGTTGATCATTTAAGTTTCAGTGCTGAACTGAAGTGGTATAAATGTTTGTGAGAAGTCACCTTGTTTGTATCGCAGCTGTCAGTTCTTACTCATCAAAACTCTGCATTGTTTTCTGGCTATATAATACAGGGTTGTTTAATGGATATAAAATAAATCTAAATTTTGTTAATTCATAGAAGTAATGTGTCTGATGTAGCCTCTATAAATTGGTTCATGTGAGAACAATTTTGTTTTTATGTGTGACTGACAAACAGGTGTCTGCCACACTATTTCAGGAACATGTAATGTGTGAACTCAGAATTCAGTTCTTTGAGGGCTTGTGTGTGAAAATACATCATGTATGTGTATAACTAGAAATACTATATGGCATCCTGATGCCCTTGTCTCCTGCCCCAGTTGGGGCTGCTGTACCCCACTTCCCTCTGTCCCCCTACTCCACAGTCAGGGCCAATGCACTCTGTTGCCCCCAGTTCCTGTCTCCACAGGCAATGGCTGCTGTGCTCTGCTAAGCCCTAGAGTCCCAGGGCATCTGTCTCCAAAGCTGAGGCTGCTGCACCATGATGCCCCAGACCAACAAAGGTGGGGCTTTTGCTGCACCCTGCTACCCACTTCCATTGCCCCATATGGGCAGGGCCACTGCACCACGTGCAACCCGTCTCACAGTCAGAGCTGCTGTACCCTGATGCAACACTATGTCCTGCCCCATAATCAAGGCTTCTGCACCACCCTGTCCTCTGTCCCCTGCCACGCCATAGAGCCTCTTGCCTCCACAGTTAGGGTTGCTGCACCATGCTGCTCCCTGCTACCAGAGTCAGATCCTTTAGTACACTGCCCAAATTGCTCAAAAGAACAAACAAAAAATGCTTTCATCTTGTGTTATAGGGTGGGGGGGGGACAGAGGGTATCAGGGTGCAGCAAAGGATCTGACTCTGGTGGCAGCAGGCAACAGGGAGAAACTGCCCCAACTGTGGTGGCAGGGACAGGGTGCAGGACATGCCCTGCCTTGTCTTATGGCAAGTGGCAGCATAGTGCAGCAGCCCTAACTGTGGAGGCATGGGGCTCTAGGGCATAGCAGCACTGACTTTCTAGACAGGCAGAGGGTGCAGCTCCTGTGGATGTGGTGGCAGAGACAGAGGACAACATGGTGCAGAAGCCTCAACTGTGAGGCAGAACACAGGGGGAGCATTAGGGTATGGCAGCCCTGACTGTGGGACAGGGTGCGTGTGGTACAGCAGCCTTGCCCAGTTGAGGCAATGGAAGTGGGTAGCAGGTGCAGCAAATACCCCACCTCTGGTGGCCTGGGGCAGCATGGTGCAGCAGCCCCAACTGTGAAGGCAGGGTACCTGGGACTCTAGGGTTTTGCAGAGCACAGCAGCCCAAACTGTGGAGACAGGAACAGGGGGCAACTGGGTGGACTGGCCCCAACTGTGGGGGTGGGGAACAGAGGGAAGCAAAGTACAACAGCCTCAACTGTTTGTGCAGGAGGCAGCAGGGTGCAGCAGCCCCGACTGTGTGGAAGAGACAGGTGGGCAGCAGGGTGCAGCAGCCTTAAATGGCGGCAGAAGACAGGGTTTGTGGAGCAGAGGAAAGGGGGCAGCAGAATGCCATATAGTATTTCTCATTATACACATACATGATGTATTTTCACACAGAAACCCTGAAAGAACTAATTTCTGTGAGTTCATACAGTACGTGTTCCTGAAATAGCAGAGTGTAGCAGACACCTGTTTGTCAATCTGACATGAAAACAAAATTGTTCTTGCATGAACATATTTATGAAGGCTACATCAATGACACGCTACTTCTATGAATTAACAAAATTTAGATTTGTTTTATATCCATTAACAACCCTGTGTTATAGAGCCAGAAAACAATGCAGAGCTTTGGTTAGAAAGAACTGACAGCTGTGATACAGACAAGGTAATTTCTCACATTTATACCACTTCAGTTTAACACTGAAACTCAAATAATTAACTTTTTATGAAAACAGAATGATAGATTTTATGCTAATCTATCTAAACACAAACCAGATGGGTTAGTAACAAACTTGGAGTAAAAACAATTAGCTCTACAGACTGGGAAGTGCAACCGCCTCTTCAGTCTATCAGGGACTTAACTGCTGAAGCAGCAGGCTAGACCAAAATTATGTCATCACTCTGCAGGCCTCACTGATAGGGACAGAAAAATATTCACTGTTTTCGGTTACTGTAGAGCACATTAACATATGCTGGTTTAAAGGAAACCAGAAAACCAAACAGCATGAAATTTTCAGGAAACACTAATCATGACACAGATACATGAATTCAAGCTTTTATGAAACATATGCACATGATCTTTAAGCTCTGTGTCTTCTATGTATACTACTATTTGTACTTTTCTTACGTGATTCATGGCTGTTCTCACATTGTGTATCTGATATACTGTATGTCATTCTCCTGTAAATTGTCCATTCTAGATTGCAACTCTCCCATGTCATGCCTGAAAATAGGCATACGTACGCCTAGTGTATCTTAGCTGGTTACCAAAAACTAATAAAGTCCAGAACCTGAACTGGTTCTGTTTGTGACTTCTGAAGATTTATAAGGAATCTCAGGTCCTCCAGTGTGTCTTGTGTAAGCAGTATGGAGGACGATATTTCCTGATGTGTTTTTCCGGAGACCAGACATTCGTCCAGGTAGGGAAAAACCACCAGTCCCTGCCTTCTCAAATGTGCTGCTACCACAGCTAAGCACTCTGTACACACTTGGAGCAGAGGTAAATTCGAAGGGCGGGGCTATGAACTAGTATTGACAAATCCTATCCTGAAACTGAGGAACTTTATGTGGTTGGGCCTGACTGGTATGTGGAAGTAGGCATTCTTCAGATCCAGTGACCCCAGCCAGTCTCCTATTTGCAAAGACAGAATCACTGAGCCCAGTGCTACCATCGTCAACTTTTCTTTCCTGAAGTGTTTTTTCAAACATCTCTGGTCTAAAAGGGGTCACCACTCTCCATTTTTCTTGTGTGACAGGAAGTACCTGAAATAAAGCCTCTTGCCCCACTGTGAGAGGGAGGTATTTTTTCCACTGCATTTGCTTGCAACAATCTCTTCACCTCCATCTCCAACAGAATTCTTTCTATTGGAGTGTGTGGTTGGAAAACTTCTGGATTCTGCAGCTTTGGAAATCTGCTGAACCACAAGGGGCAAACCTTGACTCACTACTTCTAGGACCTACTTGTCTGTGGTGATTTTTATCCACTTCCATGAAAGACTGAGTCAGCCTTCCTCCCACTGGCAATGGATGGGTGACCTGTGCAGACTTGTCTGGGAATTTGTTTTGCTTGGGTTTTGGAAGCTGGCATGGCAGCTGCACGGCTGGTACCCCTTCTACCCTTGCCCCTATACAGCCCCTTTGTGGAGGGTACTCATGGAGACATACAGTAAGCACAGGAGAAGTTTTGTCTATCCCTATCTTTCTTTCCATAATGTGTACAGGAAGTGGAGGCCTTTTCTTTCTCAGTTTTGCTCTTGCAGGTGACTTTTTATTCATTTACCTTTTCACGTAAGCCTCTGTCTTGTTACCAAACAGGGAATTTCCCTTGCAGGGAAAGTCTATTGCTTTTATTTGAGCATCCTACGATAGCAGGTTAGTTCTATGCCAAGCAAACCAGTTTAAAAACACTGCATGCGCCATGAACCTAGATGCAGTGTCATTTGTGTCCACTGTATATGGAACTGGTACTTTGTGGCATCTATGGCTGATCTTTCTGTGTCAGTCATATTCTGTGCCAAGTCTCCAGTAGCCTTTTTGCCTAGTGCCAGTACAGAATTCCATAGAGCTTTCTGGTACTGTACTGTGTAGGTCAGGCAAGCTGCCTGCCTTTGAAACAGGGAAACTGATGCATACATCTTTTCCACATAATATCCAATTTCCTGCAATCCTTCTCAGCAGGCTGGTAGGACAGGGGCAATTTGGCCTTATCAAAGGCAGCAGTCTGGACTACTCCCTCATGGTCAAGGTGAGAATACAGGTACCCAGGTCCCTGATATTTGTTCCAAATTTCTCATCTATGCCAGCAGCTGAGGCGGGTGCCGACATAATCTGGCATGTGGCTTTCCTGACAGATTCATGAATGGGCAGCATCAATCTCCTTGTGGGTGCCAAGCCCATCATATTCATGAATTCTACCTCATCTTCAACTTTCTCAGCCTCATAGGGGAGATGTTTAGGGTATTTACCATATGCCTTACAAAGGTAAACTGGGAAGTATATTCCTCAGAAGAACTAGGAGAGCCAGATTCTTGCTCAGGGGGAACTATCTGGTTCTATGGGTTCTCCTTCCTCCTCATCTTCATACTAAAGATCAGCCTCCACCTCCACAGGCATTGGGGAGGGGTCAGGCATATTCATGAAATTCCCCACAGCCTAGAATGCCTGGAGGAATAGCCAATCCTCAGTCATATCCTCTACACAGGGCATTTTATTTGTATCCACTGGCAACTCTTTTCCTTCTTCAGGAGGAGGGACAGTGACATGTTTTTCCTTTTGTTTCTCCTTGGCAGGCACCATTTCCAGTGTCTGCTCCGAGGCTCTTATTTTTCTGGATTCAGAGTTCCCCCTTTCAGTCACCCTGAGATCTGAACCATCTTTTAAACAGCTTTCTCTCTCTTTTCTGTCCCCTTTAACAGAAACTGTAGCTTATCCTGAGGGGCTGGACCCTCCTCTGAGCCTTCTGGTGAGGTGGAGGCAGGCTAAGAAGCCATAACATCTTCAAATTGTTTTACCCTTTCATTTTGCATTTTAGGGCAAATCTTAGATATCACAATTAGCAAAATCATGGTCTGAACCCAGGTACTTTAAAACACAGCTCATGGCAATCTGCCTTTGCCAGGAGTTGAAAAAGTACAGTTACGTAAGAACTTACTGAGAATCTCTTTCACCAGGCCACACCTATGGAACTATAGCCTCCAGGCACTAGGACCACAAGGAATCTTTTTAACTAGCAGTCTACTAGGGGCTGCCCATGATGAAGTCAACCAACGACATCCTTCCCATATAAATGTAGGCATCCCTGCACCCTCCTCAGTTCCCCCAACGGAGAACATATGGGAAAGGGGAACTGAGGGAGAGCTAGAGGTTCCCACCACTAAGTAAAGTAAAACAGAATGTAGACCATCATGGAGAAAGAGAGAAACAGGAACTGAGAAACCCTGAGGCTAAGGGGGACAGAGGGTGGCAAAGCATGGCTTGATGAAAGAAATTCTCTGGAAGATTTACTGTTACAATAAGTTCTTACATAACTGTACGATCGTCTTCAAAGATATCTCTTTCATCAGGCCACACTTATGGAATGAATCCCAAGCAGTACTGACAGAGAGAGAGAGAGAGAGTCTGGGTGGCTGGAGGCTATAGGCCTAAGACAGGAGGCCTTGAAGTACAGCCAGGCCAAAGCCTGCCCTTCTGCTAGAGACAATGTACAGATTGTAGTATTTAGTGAAAGTGTGGACAGTACTCCAAGTACCAGCGGCACAGATTTCAGCATCTGAGACAATCCTGAAATGGGCAACAGAAGTGGCCATGCCTCTGGTGGAGTGGCTACACACAGCCCCAGGAAGTTCCTTACCGTACTTCCTATAACAGAAAATAATGCAGTTGGTCAACCATTTAGACAGGCCTTGGACTGGAACGCTCTCTTTACCAGGGGCGAAAGAAACAAACAGCTGCGAGGACTTCCTGCAGTCCCTCGTACGATGAACATAATATCAGAGTATTTTACGCACATCTAAAGTATGAAGAAATGCTGCCTCTGGACTGGCATGCTCTGGGAAATAAACAGGCAGGTGGATGGTTTGATTCAGGGTAAACTCTTTGTGGAAACCAAATAAGGAGACTCACACATCACAGCCTGAAGCTTGGAAATCCTTCGAGTAGATGTAATGGCAACTAAAAAAAAAAAAAAAAAAAAACAACACTTTCTACAACAGAAAGCATAGCTCGTATGTCACAGTTGGCTCAAGGAACCAAAGTAAGTTTCTAACACAAAATTTAAGTCCCAAGGAAGGGCTGGACAGTGGATGGGAGGCTTCAGATGAAGGATGCATCTCAAAAATGTACGGGACACCTCCAGTTGTGCCACAGTATGGCCATCAACAGGCACATGGAAAGCTGAAATGGCAGCCAGGTGCACTGTAATGGAGGAGTATTGCAGGCCAGTATCTGAGAGGGACAGCAAATACTCCAAAATCTGATTCTCTAGACAAGGGAAAAGATCCAAATGATGGGAAGCCACCCACAGAGCAAAGCGCTTCCACTTTGTGGAATAAGTGGCCTTAATGGAGGGCTTCCTAGCAGCCACCAGGACATCAGCCACCTTTAGGGATACTCCAAATCTAGCCAAGGCCATGTCTTCAGGAGACAGGCACAGAGGTGTAGTGACTTCATACCAGGTTTCATACTAGATGTTGTAAGAAGCGAGAGGGCTTGTTTTGCCCATATATGCTTCTATTCTAATAGATACAGTAGTGTAAATTGTGTCCAGACTGAATTAGGTTATCCAATATTCTCTTAAAAATCTCCTTTGACTCGATTACTACAACATCAATGGGTAGGATATTCCAAGGATGTACAATTCTACATGTGAAAAAGTATTTTCTATTCGAAAATTTGAACTTCCTACCCTTGATTTGCAGAACATACCCTCTGCTATCTCTTTATTTATTTATTTTTTTTTATTTAATATGCTTTATTTATTTTACTCAAATAAAACAAAACAAGAAATACAGGACCTGCAACAGACAAAGAACTCTAGGAACCAAGCATCTTATACAGCAGAACAGTTGCAGGAGTTTAGATTACAATGAAAATATACGCAAACAATTACACATATTAACACATTAAACTCCCCCCATCCCACCTAACACTACCATCCCCCAGTCCCACTAGCCCCCCCCCATGCCACCACATACCCAGAGCCGCATGCATCATAGTATAATGTACCCTTCATATCTGTCAGGTAGTTACACTTATCCTTAATAAGATGGTGGAGAAAACAAACATACCAGTTGCTGGGGTTGAACTTAGGTGTATCTGCAGATCTCAAGTGGCTCTACATTCACATCACAACCTTATCAGTACACGGGCCCGCAGTCATCGGCAGGGAACCCTCTGCTGTCTCTGGTGTGACTTTTAAATTCAATACCTAGCTCATTCACTACATCATACATAAGTAATAGATCTTCTCTGAGCCTTCTTGTTTCCAAGTTTGTTGGTAGTTTTTAATTTTTTTAGGTCATATATATTTTTGGTGTACTGCCTCTGTACACTCTCTAAGGATGTACATACAGTCCTACTTTTTATATCGGCACCATAATTGTAAGGCATACTCCAGGTGGGGCCTAACATACGCCCTATATAAGAGCATTAGTACTTTGGATTCCCTTGACTGAATATTCCACTTAATTGCCCATATTACTTTATTTGTTTTGCTTATTGCAGAGTTCAGATAATGAGTACGTGCTAGGTCCTCAGATACATGGACATCCAAATCTTTTTCATTATCTGTGATGCTTAATTCCGTGCCATTTAACATATATGGGTATTTTGGGTTCGATTTGCCCATATGCATCACTTTGCATTTATCTGGGTTCAGTCTTTGAATACAGCCTTTGAATTCAGAACCCACTTTGGCTTAGCTTGCTCCCACCTCAGCTTACTGCAATCAGCAAAAATCGGCCTGTTTAAATCAGCACTTAAATCTCATCTAGCTAGCCAACAGAAATGCTCCTGCTTCCCCTGATCTCCTCGCCCTGTAACCTGAAACTGTTTACCCCCCCAACACCTGCACTTATTTTCTGTCCAACCCGCAACTCGCCCATCCCTGTCCCATTTTCCCCTGTTCCCCTCCCACTCCCACCCCATACCACCTCACCAAGTCTTCATCCCACCCTACTAACCCATTCCTCACCTTCTGCCTCACCCACCCTCCACCAACCCATGACAAAGTGACCCCGAGCCTGAGGTTACTGCCATCCTTTAACATCCCCCACCTCCTCTATCTAGTTCCCCTCTTCTCTAATTAAGGTCTACTGTGCTGCTTAATAAACTGTTCCACCTCTATACATTTTCTGTATCTCCAAGATCAAGTACAGTAGCTATAACAATTGTTCTACTCAATGTTATTTGTTTCCCTACAGCTTTTCTCTGTGTTTTTCCATTCTTAGTATTGTACTGTGCATTCTGATTTCCTTTTTGCCTGACGTGGAACCTTTGTAAATGAGCTTGTAGCTCAAAGGTTGTAATCCAAGATTTCAATCAATCAATCAATCAATCAATAAATAAATAGTCTCATACCCCAGTTAGTGACCCACATCAAGCTCCTGTTGAGGTCTCTTTGAATGTCTTGTCTGATCTCGTTGGAGTTACAGGGGCCTCCTATTTTAATGTCATCTGTATATTTTACAGAGAAGTTTACTAGGTCCTTCGTAATACCCGAAATAAATAGTTGAATCAAGACCGGTCCTAACACCAATCCCTGCGGCACTCCACTGGTGCCTCTGCCAGTCTCGGACATATTGCCTTCAATTATAACCCTCTGAGATCTATGTTTAAGCCATTCACAGATCCATGTTGCGATAAGATATGTGAATGTTAAGATTTTTGATTTTATCCATTAAGGCACTATACGGCAACAAATCAAAAGCCTTACTGTAATATAGAAAAAAAGGGCATAATTGGGTATCTTTTCGTCCAACATTTGATGAAAGCACATAAGACTGGTCACGGTGCTACGTGTTTTTATGAAACCATGTTGGTCCATATCTACTGTTTTTAATAATGGTGTCAGTATGTCTTTAAGTAGGCTTTCCATGATTTTACATGTTGTTGAGGTTAGACTTGCAGCAGTCCTGTTTAGAATCCTTTTTGTGACTTGACACGTGCTAGTTTCCAATCCTGTAGTACACATCCTTCTTTTAGACAACTTTCAAATATAGCTTTCATGGGATGTTTAATAGTACCTGCCAACATATATCTATCAATCAATCAATCAATCAAGTCTTTATTTAACCAGGCGTTCATCGTTGAGCAGAAGCTCATTTGCAAGATGGACCTGGGTGGAGCATGAACAATTGTATATACAGGTCAACACAGGTATTTACAAGGCAATACAGATAATACTCTTTACAGAGAGGAAGAAAAAAAGTTCATATGTACATAGAATTATACAGATATTGTACAGATTACACGGTATTTACATACATAGAAGTATCTATAGGAAGATAAAGCAGGTTATCTAAGGTTGCAGGAGGAAGTAATGGAAGAAAAAAATAAAAATAAAAATATACACCAGGTAGAGGTGAAGGTAGGGGAAGAGAGGAGGAAGTAGGGAGAAAGGCTAGGAGGGCATGGTGCACAGAAAGGAGTTGGTAAAGCTGGATGTAGAGAAGGTGGATGGAGAAAAGGAATATGTGTGAGCCCCAGGATTGAATGCTATAAAGTACGGGGCATGGTAGGATGTCACAACCCAGGGTAGTGAGCTCCTATCCGAGGTTGGGAAAGGAAGAATAAGGGGATGGATGGGCCTAGTGTTGATAAGACAGGGGGATAAGAGAGAGAACAATTAGGCTGGTGAGGAGCAAGCTGGGGGGGTCAGTACTTAAAACTGGGTCTAGGCGTGGCTATATACCAGTGCAGACACGGTACTGGGTCTAATTAGAGTGAAACAGTTACATACTTCTCTGATTGTCGAAATAAAAAGCATCTTGAAAGCATTTATACGATTAGAGTGCTTAATTTGAGGATTTTTTGTAGATCGCTCCATAAGGTAGGTAGCACGAAGCTTATGGCTGCCCTGCCGGGCGGATTTTTGCTTTGGGTACTTAAGTGTAATAGCTGAGTAACTTCTTAACTCGTATTTCCCCAATTATACTCAGGGAAGACAGCAGGAGATATAGTAAGGCAGCTTATTAGAGATGGCTCTATAGGTCCAGAAGCGGCGTTTCTGTAGGCGCCTGAACTTTAGTGATGTCCATCCCACTGCCATATAGGGTGCAGTGATGTGTGTCGAAGGAGTCCGTTATAAACCTCAGTGCTCGATGGTAGAGTGTGTCCAGTTTAGCCATGTAAGAGTTGGGGCATTGGCTGTAGGAAGTCAGCGTAATCAACCAATGATAGGAAAATGGATTGGACCAGTTGTTTCTTGGCATCTCTGGTGAGAAATTGGTTGATTCTAAAAACAGTCCAAGCCTTTGCAAGTCGTTTAGCAAGTCTCGATATGTTCAATGAAGGAGAGTCTTTGGTCTATCAAACTCCCAGATACTTGAATTTTGTAACAAATTCTAGTTTTCACCTAGAACTGTGGTAATTTGGGAACTGTCCCACTGGACACAGGGTTAGCTGTACGGATAAAAGGAGAGAGGACCATCACTTTAGTTTTTTGGCATTAAGGGTAGCTTTTTGGAGGAGTTGGCTTTGCAAAGGTTGAATTCTGACTGTAGGTCATTGCAGGCAGCTTCAGGTGTTGGGCGACTCCGTGAGAACTGTATCATCTGCAAACAGATGGATGTTAGCTTCTTTTATACAGTAGTCGATGTTATTAATGTTGGTTGCAAAAAGTAAGGGCCCTAATATAGAACCTTGAGGTACCCCTCTTTGCAGAGTTTTAAGGGACAGGCCTCCTTGACTTTAACTTGTTGAAGGCGCCCTGTAAGATAGTCAGTGAACCAGCGAGAGAGGGGTCACACCTATGGTTTGAAGGGCGAGAAGGAGCAGACTATAGTCGACGGTGTCGAAAGCCTTGCTTAGATCAAGGAAAACAGCACAAATAAAGTTTTTGCTCTCAAGATTACGCTGCCAGTCGTTAGTAACTTTGGCGAGGGCTGAGATAGTGCTATGTTTAGCTCTGAATCCGGACTGCATAGGATTTAGCAGTTCCCTAGACTCAAGGTGAGTCCTCAGCTGTGCATTTACAATTTTCTCTAGGAGCTTGGACAGGACCAGAAGGAGAAATTGGCCTGTAGTTATTGAGATCGCCATGGTCACCTGATTTGAACAGTGGTATGACATGTGCTGTCTTCCATATAGGTGGTAAGGTGCCCTGAGACAGGGATAAGTTAAAAAGGTGGGTGACGGTATTGCTAGTACGTGGTAGGCAATTTTTAGGAAGTAAGGGTCAAGGGAGTCGGCCCCAGCACTTTTTCTAGTATCCAACTGAAGCAAGAGGTCCTCTACCTCTTTCAGTGTGGCAGGTTGAAGTGAGAAAGGCAGCGAAGCTATCGGAGTTTTAGGCAATTGGCTGGCAGTCTGGGAGCGAAGTATGTTTGCAGGGGAGTTATCAAATGCCATGCCTGCAGTAGCAAAGTGGTTATTGAATGCGTCAAGTATATCCATCTTTTCGGTTATAGTCAAGTTGCCAGAGGTAATCTTGGTCGGGAGTGAATTTCCTGGGGAGTGGCCTAGCAGATCACTGATTGTGTTCCAGAGCTTGATTGGGCTCTTTGTGGCAGAGTAGAGTTCAGATTTGAAGAAGGTGGCCTTCGATTCTCTGATTGTTTTGGTACATAAATTTCGTAGTCTCCTGAACTGGTTCCAATCCTCTGCAGTGTTCAGTCTGCGTGCTTTCCAGAGCTTATCTCTTTCTAGAAGCAAGGACTTGATCTGAAGGGTGAACCATTTACAGGTTTTGGTCCTAGTTCGAACTTTAATAAAGGGACATACTTATTAAGGGCCCTTGATAGAATGTTGTGGAAGATACAACAAGCTGACGTGTCGTTTGGCCAGGTAGAAATCTTGCCACTCAGGGGAGTACTTAAGCTTCGTTTAGGTAGGCATGTTCATTGAAGTTGCGCCTGGATCTCTTCATAGAGAACTTGCCGATGGGTGCTAGGTTGTTGGTGGATCTTACTCCGCAATAAAACAATGGTCGCTGGCGTCTGAGAAGACGACATCAAGCGTGGAGAAGAGATGAGGTTTGCTCACCATTAGCACATCAAAAGTGTACTTTTACTGGGGTTCTTCACGTTTGGCGTGTTGGTTCAGTAATAGGTTGCGTCAGTCCATGTTCATCACAGAAGGATGCAAGGGGCAGCTGTATTAGAAGAGCCAGTCAAAGTTGAGGGTCTCCTAAAATAATAGTTTCTGGCAGCCCTGTCCCAACTTGTCACTTAGATCGACACAAGCTGTAGGCCAGCAGGCGGTGGTCTGTAGCATCCTATTACGCAGAGTGCAGTAGTCTGTGTAATTTCCACTTTGAGAATTAGGTATTCAGATTCGCTGGCGATAGATGCCGAGGATAAGCAGGAGGCAGAAAATTTGTCATTAACGTAGATAGCTACCCCTCCTCCTCTGGCATGCCTATCAGCTCTGAACAAGGCATAGTTGGGTATGTTTACTTCTCCATCAGTGGTGCTGGGTCTAAGCCAAGTTTCGGAAATCACAAGTATGTCAGGAGAGGTATGATTTACCCAGGTTTGTATTAAGGTTATCTTTTTAAGGAGGCTACATACTACATTTAAGGAGGCTATATATAGCATGTGGCCACTAATTCTGTTAGGGCCAATGGTCATTTTGCCCTTTTGTTTTAGAAGTTTGCCAAGTATATCTTCTAGGACAAATTCAATGTTAGTAGCATCTTTATCAGGCTGAACAGGAGCAGTAGATAAATGTGGGGTATATACAATGCAGAAATGGCTATTTAGGACAGTTGCCATTTGTGTATTATCATTAAATAGTGTCCCACTGTGTATGATAGGTCCTACTTTTGTTTACATTTTTTTTTTTTTTTTTTTAGGAGTTCACATATGAATAGAAACTCCTACTGTTGTCTTTCTTTGCTTCAGCTGCCAATTTATATTCAAAAATACTTTGTTTTTCTGATTTCTTTCTTTCTTATTTTTTGTAGGGATTGAAAAATTTCCCAGTTAGCAGTTGTTTTGTTTTTCATATATTGTTCTTGTGCTCTGTGCTTTTTTTTCCAATATTTTTCTGATTTTTGTTTCTTTTACATACATGGTTGTTCCTCCTCGAGCCCTGGCAGGCGGCTTCGGCCCTCCTGATGGAAGGACTCTCTCTCTCTCTCCAGTCCTGCCGCTTTCCCCACTTGCCCATGCCGGTAGTTCCCCCGCAGACTGCCCCTCGCGGCGGTGCCAGGAAGGAGGTGGCAAATCCCCTTCCCCGGAGACCCAATCCAGAAGCTGGGTTTGGCCCTCGGGGCATGGTGGATCATCATCGAATGCTGGCAGGCTCAGTTTTTCCTCCATGTTTCTCTCGTTCCCCCTCCCACCGAGGTGAGCACGTTGGAGCTTGCCTCCCGACCCATACTGCCTTTCAGCCACCACCAGAAGGCAGTCAGTGAGCAGGACGACAGGTCTCCCCAAGAGAGGAGAGCAGTCCTCCAGATGTTCGATTCTCTCTCCACCTACAGACTCCCAGCGCCCCGTGCTTGTTCCCAAACCCTGGTCGCCGGCGTACATTTTTCTAATTTTACGATTCAACCATTTAGGACTCTTCTTTTTGTTACTGTATTTTAGTTTAGATGGGATATATTTAATACAAGTGTTGAGTATGGTATCTTTGATGAAGTTCCACATGTCCTCAGTGGATTTATTCATTAAATTGCTTAACCAATCAATATATCTGTCTCATCCATTTTCTTAATGTTGGCCTTACTGTATAGAAAGATAGTAGTTTTACTACTTGACCTTGCTGTGTCACAGGAAAGTTGAAAGTTGACGTTATGGTCGCTATTACTAAGTGGAGAAGTACATTTGCAATTTTTGATATGCAAGTTTTCTGTTCTCATTACTAAGTCCAAAATCTTGTTTCCCTTCGTATACTCTTCAACATACTGCACCAAGTGTAGCCTCTCACATATTGATAGCATTTTATTTCCCTCTTGAACTGGGGGATTGTTTATTAGACCAGTTTATTTCACCCAGATTAAAATCCCCCATGATAATCATATCCCCTAGTTCGCCTACCATTTCTATTTCTGTTATCACAGCATTATATAAATCGTTTGAACAATCCAGAGGACAATAGCAGACACCTATATACAACAGACCCAAGTGTTTTAATTTGATATTAACCCATAGGGATTTGGTGGGTAACTTGTGTGTTTTAACTTTGTCTGTAATATCAATTGATATTAAGTGTTCATCTATAAGCAAGGCTACACCACCTCCTTCCGATTTGTTCCATTACATTTATACATGTTGAAGGCTTGTATCTTGTGCTCCCATGCAGATTTATCATGTCCCCATGTCTCAGTGATTGCTACAATCTGTGGTTTTTTGGACATCTATTTGGGCTTGTAATTCATCCATTTTATTATTAAGACATCATGCATTCAGCAGTATATCAATATTTTTATTAGAATGTGGATATTATGAGATTTTTTTAGTCATCTTTGTTTTATTTACAAGTGTCGCAGGATTATTTCTTTCCCCCTCATCAATTTAAATTCATATCTGAGAAATGCTGTTCAAAGTTTACCCTTAGTAGCTTTGATCTAAATTTGTTTAAATGTAGGACATCTTTGGCAAACATTTTGCGTTTGTTATTAAAATCATTCCAGTTGTTAATATAGTTAATATCACTATTTTTGCACCAGTTTATAAGCCCACAGTTAATTCTTGAAATGGTTTTATTTTGTTTCTCAGTGTGCCCTTGGTATTGGTAATATACCTGAGATTGTTACCTTATGTCCATTATTTTTTAGCTTTTTTCCTAACGTTATTAGGTCTGTACATATATCATTCTCATGACTCCTTCCTACATCACGTGCCCCTATGTGCAAAATTATAGAAGAGTTATGTGGTATACTCATTCTATCTATGCAGTTTTCCACATCTATGACTTTGGCTCCAGGAAGGCAATTTACCATGGTGCTCTTTTTATCATTTCTACACAGATACTCATCTATGAATTTTACAATGGAATCACCAATTACCTTTTTTTGCGCGGTGGTGCTTTGAGTCTAATCAGGGGAGTTTATCGGATTTTCAGAGTTAGTTTCCATATCCAAGATGGATAATCTATTATGGGTAGGTATGTATCCATTTCACATGGCTCATTTAAATTTTATTGGGGCACGTTGAGTAATCTTACTCCAGTCTATACTTTTGTTCTCACAGCTTTTTTTGTTACAGATGCATCGGGTGATTTAAAAAAAAAAAAAAAAAGGGCTCCGCGACAACATTTTTACTAATCTTTTTCCCTCCAGTCACGGTCTGGGGGGCCTCTCTCTGGCATCCTGCCTGCTCCTGCCCTGCCTTAAGTCCTCCTACCTGTGCCTCCCCTCTCCCTCCTCCTCTGTCCATGATCGGCACCCCCGGCTTAACCCCTCCGGGGTGGGGCCGCCCCTCCTCCTGGGTGCACTTTATAGTCAGACTCCGATGTGGGAGAGGACGTGGGTGGAGGAACCTGGAAGGCCAGGCAGGATGGACCCGGCTGTGGGCATGGGGGCTGGTGCCATCGCCTAACCCGCAGACTGGGCTTTTTCCTTGTTCTGGTGATCTCTCTCCCCCATCCCATGCATGTGCACATCCCCGACGCTAAGCACATGGCAACCCCTGCATGCATCAGGGCATGCTAATTACGTGCAGCTGAGCATGCTGCAGCACCCCTGGTCTCCACCAGGAGTCGCTGGCACGCTGGACAATCCCCCAACCTCCTCCCCGGGGAGGAGAGCAGCCCAGCAGACGCTCAATCCTCATCTGCCCCTGCCATCCCCGGCGGCCCGAGTTCGTTCCTGAACCCAGGTCGCCAGTGTGGCGTCCAGCACCTCAACCTTCAGCACCACCGGGCCAGCTGGCACAGAGGTTAATATGCCGATTGCACTTTCTTTTATCCTTTGTCTCAGCATTTACTCTTACTACTTCACTTGCAACAGTATTAACCAAGTTTGCAATTTTGTTAATCTCTACTACAATATGCAACTCTGTTTTTTAAAGTATTTTTTTTAGCCATAATGCCTATTTGGCTGCATTTGTCGCATATTTCATCTGTTATTATTTCTGTGGAGAATATATTACACAGTTCACATCTGTGGATACTTCCCTATCTTGTCAGTAATTTTATTATTTCTATAGCTTGGTTCATTGTAAGATACAGTACAATCCACCAATATCAACCTATACAATGTTTAGTTCATTAATAAATCAAAGATTTCAGCCTGCTCCCTCTGCTCAGATTTATGAGTGGCGCCCAACTGGCAGTGCCATCCGGTAATTCCAGTATCTCGATGGACTATACAGAAACAGTTTTAAAAGTATAAAATCGTCTTGCACAGGTATCTGGTCCTTAAAAGGACTAAACAGTGGTGCTACAAGTTTACAGTTGTCCCTTAATGTCCTGGAAAACTAGCTGCAGTCACCACAGACTTTGCCCCACACACTCAGAGAAGTCAAAGTGTAGGAAACCTGCTGCCAGCTAGATATACACAAAATATTTAAAACTACACCTCTCATGTAAGGTTGTACATAAAAGCTAGCAGCCTGTACCTTCTTGAGGCTTTTAGTCAATAAATACTCAATACTTGAGGTCCAGATGGAACAGGGTGCCCTGCTCCTGTGACGGTAAGCTGCTGCACAGGGCAGGGGTACTGGAGATTCCACCGCCAACTGCTGCAGTAAGGGATACCAGATCTGACGAGGCCAGAAGGGAGCAACGAGTGTCATAGTCACTTCTTTCATCTGAAGCTTGATCAGAGCCCTCTGAATTAGTAATTAGGGAGGAAAGGCATAGATGAACCTCCCTCTCCAAGAGAGGGATAGCATGTCTCGCTAAAAAACTCCAGGCCCTGGAGCAAGTGAGTAGAAAAGTAGCAGTTTTGCACTGTGTGGGGATGCAAAAAGGTCCAACTCTGAATGACCCCATTTGTCGAACAGGTCTTCCACAATCAAGGTCAGCAGTTCCCACTCGTGCAGTCTGGACTGCAACCTGATTAGTCTGCCAATACGTTTTGGGTGCCTGGAACATGGCCTGCCGACAGTTCTAGACCATGTTCTACAGTCCAGCACCAATCCCTCATCGCTTCTCTGTACAGGGGGTATGAATGGGTCCCCCCCCCTCTTTTTTTGTAGTGCACTACACTGATGTCTGTCTGCACTAGCAGACAGCCCAGTGACAGGTAGTCCTGAAAGGTTTGCAGACCATACAGAAAAGCTCTCATCTCTAGGACACTGATGTGGAGGAAACCGTCCACTGTGATGCATATACCCCAAGTCTGGTAAGGCCCTGAATGTGCTCCCAAGCTCATCGCTGAAGAGTCTGTGGTGAGGATCTGATGAGGGGAGGATCAGGAAGGGAATCCCTTTGAATAAATTGCTGGGTTCCATCCACCACTGGAGCAACTTCTTTACTGGTGAAGTTACTAGAACCGTCTGTTCTAGACTGTCAGTGCACTGACCCTGCTGGACTCTTAAAAGTCCACTGGGGAATCCACACGTGCAACCTTGCCAGGGAAACCATGACAATGTCTGCAGCCATCAGGCCCAGCAACCGCAGGAATATCCTGGCTGTGACATACCGGCTGCTGTAAAGAAGCTGGGCTTTTGCTATCAGGCGTTGAGCCCTGCCTTGGGGGAGGAAGACCGCACCCTGGACAGTGTCCAGTATAGCTCCTATGTACTGAAGACGTTGACAAAAGGTCAAGACTGACTTGGGCAGATTGAACCAGTCATCCAGGTAAGGGCCCTCCCTCCTGAGGGCTGCTGCTGCCACCACCAAGTATTTGCTAAAGACCCGTGGCACAGATTACAATCCAAAGGGTAATACCTTGAACTGGTAGTGCCCTCCCCCCACAGGAACCTGAGGTACTTCCTGTGGAAAGCACAAACCTTTATGTGCAGGTATGCATCCTGCATATCTAGGGAGCATATCCAGTCTCCCTTTCACAGTAGGGGCAGCGGGCCTTATAGGCTTACCACCCTGAACTTCTTGCAGGTTTCTCAGGTTCAGGATGGGCTGCAAATCCCCTGTGGATTTGAGGACAAGAAAGAAGTGGGAACAGAACCCTCTGTTCCTCTGCTCTGTGGGAACTGGCTCTATAGCCATTTTCTGCAGCGGCATGTGAACTTCCTCCAGCAGCACTGGAATGTGATCTGGAGGGTAGTGGGTAGCGTGAATGAGCTGGAGGTAGATCTGGAGGCCGCTCCCAAGTTATAGAGACAGCCTTACTTTATGAGCTGCAGGACCCAAGCATCTGTTGTGATCTTCTTCCACCTGTCCAACTGGAGAAAGAAGCAACCCCCTACCACCACCTCCTGTAGTGTTGGAGGGTGGGGGCCTGGCAAGGAGTCATGCTGAGGCGGCACCGGCGGCTGGGGCCACACCTCTACCTCTAGGGGCCTTCCCCATGGTAGAGATGTGGACAGGCAGGGATTTTCCTTTTTTTTTGAACTTTCAATCTTTATTATTTTACACAGAATACAAAAATTTAAAATAAGAATTCCATGAGAACATTTAAAAATAAGTAAAAAATTAAAAGAGCACTTGCAATAGTACAGATTTCCTGATTTCATTCAGTAGCACTGTGAGTGATATCCTAAGTTAATAGAGCTTGAGATTCAAGGAACAAAGTCCAAACGCAGAGGTGTACTATGCATCACCCATCTTCTCCATCTATTCTCAAACTTAGCTTGTGATTTGTTAAGAATTGCTGTTATTCTCTCCATTTTGTAAACCTGGATCATTATTAGGGACCACTGGTCCATCGTTGGAGGCAGTGGGGAGAGCAAATTTTTGGTTATGGCTTTCTTAGCTGCAAGGGTAGCCAAATTCAAAAATTCCCTCGTCAGGGTGTCCCTGCATGTCTGTGGGTATTCTCCGAAAAGAAAAAAGAGGGGGTCCACTATTATGTCTGGAGAGATTATTCATTGCAAGGCCTCCTGGAATTTAACAAAAAAAGTATGCAGGGCCTTACATGTCCAAAATATATGGCCCAGTGTAGCTGGGGTGTGTCCACACTGCCTCCAACATGCCCCTTTAGTGGGGTTATACTTCTGGCTTATAGCTGGAGCTCGAAAGTATCTTACAGACAGTTTCCATGCAAACTCCTTCCAGTGCCCTGAATTAGTGCCTTTCCCCATTACCTGTAAATGTCTTTCCCACTGCATGGGAGAGATCTCTATCCCTAAATCCTTCTGCCAGGTTAATCTGATCCTCGCTGTCGAATCAGCTTCTAAAGAGCCCAAGGCCCCATAAAGAGTAGAGATTAGGTGGGTAGGGACTGGGTTTTTGTCTATGACTTTAATGAGAATCTGCAGGAGATCAGGAAGAGGGGAATCCCCCCATTTTACTACTCCGAATTTCCGAAGATAGTCCCTAGCCTGAAAACATCTAAACCTGTCTGTGTAAGAAATACCATACTTCTGGTTTAGTTCTGTTAAAGATAAAATCACTCCCCGAGGCATAAAATGATATACCAAGTGAAGGCCCTTCTTCTGCCAGTGTCGGAACCCCCCATCTAATTTAGCAGGGATGAAGGAGCTCGCATATGGCAAAGAAAATAATTCGGGTCTCCAGTCGGAAATCCCTTTAAGCATCAGCACCCCCTGCCAGTATTTTAAAGTTGAGTAGGTGTATGGGTTATCCACCCTGCCAGACTTTATATCAGAGGAAAAGGATAACAAAATTTGGTGTATATTTTTGAGTTCCTTCTCCCGACTCTCTACTGACTTCCACCTAGCCACATAGCTTTCATCAAGCCAGTAAAGAGGTATTCTAATCTGAGCAGCTAAGTAGTACAATCTAAAATTCGATAATGACAGTCCTCCCTGTCTCTTGGGTAGCTGCAGTATGGGTAGCCTTATCCTTGGTCTCCGGTATGCCCAGATAAATGGACTTAGTTTCCTTTGCAGGATTCTGTAAAAGGTCTCTGGTAATAGGATGGGGAGAGTTTGGGCTAGATAAAGAAAGCGAGGCAGCACTACCATTCTGATAACTTCAGTTCTATGGTGCAGAGGTAAGGGCAGCGTTCTCCACTTCTCTAAATCAGCGGACAACCTGTCCAGAAAGGGGGCATAATTTAAGGAGAAGAGGTCTGTGTGTGACCTTCCGATCTGCACACCTAAATATTTGATGCACCTCAAGTCCCAACGGAAAGGGAATTTAGTTTTCAGTTGCATAGAAGGAGCATAGTTTAAGGCCATTACCTCTGTCTTAGAGGGATTGACTTTATACCCAGCTAAATTTCCGAATCTGGTCAATAACTCTCAAAGACAAGGGAGAGAGTTCTCAGGGTCTGCCATGTATATTAATAAATCATCAGCATATAATGCTAGTTTATGAGTTTCTGTATCCACCTCTACTCCCTTCAGGCCCTTTTCTTTTCTCAATGCCTGGGCTAAAGGTTCCAAGTATATAGCGAATAAGAGGGGCGATAAGGGGCACCCCTGCCGGGTGCCACGTGACAGTGAGATAGGAGGGGAGAAGGAGCCGTTTACTCTGATGTAAGCTCTGGGGTCAGAGTACATTGGCTTTATCGATGTTATAACCTGTTGGGGTACACCCATCTTCCCCATTGCTGCCCACAGAAAGGACCATTCGACCCTGTCGAACGCCTTCTCCACATCCAATGAAAGGAGCAGAAAAGGCGTTCGCTTCTGCCCCATTCTATGTACCAGATGCAGGGTTCTTTTAATGTTGTCCTGCGTTTGGCGACCGGGAACAAAACCTGTTTGGTCGAGATGTATTAGTTGGGGTAAGAATTTTTTAAATCTATCTGCAAGAATGGATGCAAATATCTTGTAATCTGTATTAAGCACCAAAATTGGTCTATATGAGGAGCAGGAAACAGTATCCTTACCAGGTTTTGGCATACTGGCTATATAGGCATAGCGCCATGAATCTGGAGTTGCCTTCCCTTGCTGAATCCCCTTACATGTCTCCAGGAGAGTCGGGACTAAATCTTGTCTAAATGCTTTATAAAAATCACTTGAGTAACCATCAGGGCCCGGGTTTTTACCTGTTTTTAAGGCCGTAAATGCACGGCACATCTCCTCAGCGGAAACTGGTTTTAATAGGTCCTGTTTTTGCTCTTCTGTTAATACTGGAAGGTCAAGACCTTGCAAAAAGGCCTCAGTCCCCTGGGGGTGCACTGCCTTCTCAGACCGGTAGAGAAAACTATAAAAGGTTTGAAACGCATGCTCTATCTGTTTGGGGAGAGAGACCATATTATTTGTGAGTGGGTCTCTAATTTGGGTTATATTGGAACAAGTCTTATGTTACCTGAGTCTATGTGCGAGTAGACGAGTGGCTCTAGGGCCCTCTTCATAATATTTTTGTCTTATAAATTGCAGGGCTTGTTCCGTACGGATGTCTAGGATCTCCTGAATTTGCTCCTTGGTGGCATGCAGCAAGGGAAGAATCCCTGCATCTCCTGCAGCATGTTGGGCTTGTAGCACACAAAACTAATGCTGGAGCTTATCTAAGCGCATCTGCTGCTGTTTTTTTATAGTGAGACGCAAACTTTATTATGTCCCCCCTTAGAACAGCTTTCAGAGTATCCCACAGGGTGCTCGCCGAGATCCCCCGAGTACTGTTTTCAGAAAGAATCTGCTTGATTCTCTTCTGAACCATATCCCTGTAATCCTTCCTATTTAAAAGGAAATTATTAAATTTCCACAAAGTATTAGTTCTCTTTTGCTCCCAGCACATTTTGAGGGTAATACAGGAGTGATCAGAAAGCACCGAGGGGGATTGTACACAGTCTTGTATTTTATACAGATGCTCCCTTGGGACATGTATTTAGTCTACTCGTGTGTATATCCCATAGGGGGAGGAAAAATGCGTATATTCCCTTTTATTGGGGTGTAGGTGTCTCCACACATCCACCCATTGGGCCTCTGCAAGGAAAACCTGAGTTGCCTTTTGAGCTGGGTTCTTTTTGAAGATTCTCATGTTCATGGTATCCAGCGGGGACATAGTCTGGTTGTAATCCCCTCCTAACACCAGCATTCCCCTATGTACCTCCATGACCCTTCGGAGCAGTGATTTTCTCACTTCACCTCCCAAGCCGGGGTGGGGACATAGAGCGAGGCAAGAGTGATGTCTTGGCCCTCCAACTGTCCTACAGCAACAGCCAGCCTTCCCTCAGGGTTTGCGTATGAATTCGTTAAACGGAATGAAACGCTCTTGGGTACAAGGACTGCAGCCCCCCTCCTCTTACCTCTCCCAAAGGCAGATGCTACAATAGTGGAAAACCCGAATTATTCAAATGAGTTTCCTGCAATAATAAAAAAGGCGGTCTCAATTTTTTAAGGGAACTGATTACTCTATATCTTTTTATAGGATTGTTACGCACATTAACATTATGGGAACAGACTGAAATCGTGGGAGAGTTAACCATGGACCAGGGGGTTATTAACTAGAGCTGCCTGCAGAAAAATTGATTGGGCAATATCTAATGCGGTTGTAGCTTCCCCTATTGCCACTGGTGTAAGGAAATCATCCCTTTCCTCTCTCACCCCAGACCCGCCACTCACAGCAGCCCACAATTTCCTTAATAAACTATTGCGGAGAAAATGAACATTTAGAGTAAGTGCAACATACATGTCCAGAAAAGGAACATACAAACTTTTAACAACTATCAAGCTAAACAACTTATTTACAATTGTACTTCCAAAAATGAGGGTGTTAATATCAACCCTCCAGAACAGGGAACTAAAGTCCCTCAGGGAGGAAGAGTGGCCAGAAAATCTTAGCCAGGCCTCCCCGGCCCCTCCAGCCATCAAGGCCGAGTGCAGGGTGCGCCACCCAGATAAGAATAGACCGCTCGCCAGCCCAGCAAAGCCCGAAACATTTTTAAATATCTGATCAGGCGCTGAGGGAGGGAGAAAGAAAGAAAGAAAAAAAAAAAGGGGGGAGAAGGGGCAGTACAAAGGAGGGGAGAAAGCAGTGATGAAACAGGATTTGAATGGATCAAGTTAACATTGAGAAAGTATAAGGAACAGTGTCTCTGTCCAAAAACAGTATGAGGCCCCTATGTATCTAGGGGTTTCTATATCTGAAACATGTGAGGGAGAGTAAAGGAAGCAACTTCTCTGTAATAGAGCGCCACGGGGAACATTCAGGAGAAAGGACCCAGCAGCCCTTAAAGTCTCCGGGGCCTCAGAATAGCAAAGGCAAAAACAGTGTGGATCTCAACTTGATCCGTAGTCCAGTTCAAGTGTTCTGGTCTTTGGCTACCATTTTTTTGGTGGGGTTATGCACCCTCCGCAAACTCTCTTTAATCTCCAGTAAGGATCTGGGAATGTTCCATTGCCTGTTGGAACCTCCTCGTTTTCATGCACTCCTCTGCCAGCTCGAGCGTGGGGAGGGGGCGCTTTTCCTGTGACCCCGGACGCGACGTCTGGAAACTCCATCCCTTACTCTTTAGTTCCAGATGTATTTCTTCAGGGGATGTATAAGTTTTGCTGCCAGTGTCCCAAAATACTCGGAAGTTCGCAGGATAAGGTGTCTGAAAGCGGACCCCATGCTCTTTCAAAGTCCTCAATATGGGTGCATAAGCTGCTCTCCTCTTCATTATCTCCGTGAGATAATCGTTGTCGAACAGAAGTTTAGTCGTGTTGTAAGTAACAGTTTTCTTGGTCCAGGCAGCCTTCAGAATTGTTTCTTTATCTCTGTAGCTCGAGAACTTTAAGACAACGGATCTAGGTCTGGCAGCTTTGCTTGTTGGCTTTTGTACCAGAGCTCTATGGGCTCTCTCAATTCGAAATTGGAATGTAGGCGGAAGGTCTAATACATCTCTGAGCATATCCGACAAAAAAATCTTCCATTTTTCGAGTTTCCGAGTCTTCCGGGAGACCGTATATACGGAGGTTGTCTCTACGTGATCTAGCCTCCAGATCTAGTAGTTTCTCATGAAACATCTCATGCTGGTCTATTAGAAAGTCCACGGCATGGTGCAGGCTCTGGGTCTCCTCAGCCATCACCCAGGCTGCTGCCTCCGATCGGTCTAATCTCTTTTCTACTTCTGATAAACGAGTCTGCAGCAAGGTAAATTCTTTTTTATTTTCCGCCCGAAATGCTCTAATTTCTGACAAGAGCACCTCAAAGCGTGAGCGAGATAGCTTCTCTCCTTCTTTGTCTGTATCCAGGTCTCCAGTCATGCTACTTGCTGGTGAGACACTGCGGCTAGGATTAGGCCTCCTCTGTGATCTGTTTACATCTGATCGCCCTTTATGTCTCCCTGAGCGCGATTTAGATAGATCTTCACCCCCAAACATTTTATGGTTTGTGTATCGCTGTTTTATTGCCCTTCAGAGCTGTTTTGGAAGTTTTATTTTTCAGGCTTTGCTGGAGCTCTTCTCTCAAGTGGCCATTCCGGGGGTGACGTCACCGGAAGTCCCAGGCAGGGATTTTCCTGTTCAGTACTTGCTTGACTGTCGGGTGCTCGACTTGGGTCTGTGGAAGGCCCCCAAAAAAAGGCACCCCTGCCCACATTTTGGTTGGGTGTGGTAAGGCGAGTGGACCAACCACAAGGCTCTGCCTGAGGCCTGTAGGTCAGAAGGATGTTCTGTACATCTACCCCAAAGAGCTTGTAGCCTCTGAAGGGGGCATTCAGGATGGACTGCTGAATGTCAATAGCAAAGCCAGACACCCTGAGCCAAGAATGCCTTCTCAGGCAGATGCCAACCACAGTTGCTCTAACAGAGGCATCTAAAACATCATAGGTAGACTTCAAAAGGTGCTTGCCCACATCTGCCCCAGTCTGGAGGGCTTTACGTATCTCCTGATTTTGGGGACCCTCTGGAAGGGCCCGAGCTGCAGCTATGGCCTTTTCCTAGAGTGTGTTCTGGAATCTGACCATATGGGCCTGGTAACTGACAAATTGTAAGGGCCAGAGTGGCAGAGGCAAAGGCCCTCTTACCCATAAGATCCAGCTTTCTTGACTCCTTATCTGATGGAAGACAGCGGAGGTGTTGAGGTCCTTAGACCAACTGTGGGCAGCATTTTATGAATTTTGATGATTTATCACCACTGAATCTGCCTGTGGTTGCCCTGCTAAAAAATACTTCCCTCAAGGAGCCTGGTACTATCCAGCTGCCTTTTTGGGCATAGCAGGGATCATATTCAGCCTGTACCAGGCAGCCATGGTGGTATCCATTAATGCAGCAGCCAGCAGAGGAAGAATAATCAGAGGGGGGAAAATCTTATTAATCTAGTTTAGGGAGGCAGTATAGCGCAGTGGTCTAAGGCTCTGAGCTGCAAATTTGGTGACATCCAGCAGACCAGACCTGGGTTTGAATCCCACAGCTTCCACTTGCATACTGTGTGACCCTGAGCAAGTCACTTAACCTCCTTGTGCTCCCAGGTCGCTCCTGTAAAAAAGCTTTCAGCTTAGTGTGCTATACCTGGTTAAACAACTAAATAAAAAAAAAAAAAAAAAAAAAAAAAAAAAAATCTGGCAATTCCAAAATTTTGACCAGGTTTCTCCTAGTAATAGCCTGCTCTTCAGCATCAAATCCCTCAGCTGTCTGGAGCGGCTTCATCACGGAGATGAAGGTGGGGTCATCAAGAGGGGACCTCATGGTGTATTTGGTGGAGTCCTCTCTCCTGAGGAAATGGTGGAGATAGACACTAAGGAGTTCCTACCCCCCCCCCCGCTTCCTCTTCTCTTTGCAGGAGGTGGTCAGGATTGTACTCATCCTCAGCAGCGGGCTCTGAACAGTGCAGAGGAGGCAAAGAAGTCATCTATGAGCAAGAGCGAGTAGCGTGCATCGACTTGGAAAGTGTCAGCGCAGGGAGTGGTCTAGTAGACCGCAGCATCAACTGGACCAGAGGGGCAAGGTGGTGCATGAACTCCCAAAAAGAGGAGAACATAGTCTGGATGTCGATGGTGATCGGTGTCACCAGAGTGCCTTGCAGGGTTGACGGGGAAGGTTAGGTCTCCGGCATTGCCGGTACAGTCTGAAGTGCCGAAGAGAGAGGCCGAGGTCCCTGCATCGACGATACCACCTGTGGCACCGGCAGGAGATGCTGAATCCCTGGCATTGATGAAACGGCCAGGGTCCAGTGGAACTCCCTGTCTGGCAACCCTGAGCAAGAAAAGTCCTGAGTGGCAGGGGTTGAAACGTTGTCGGGAGTGTCAGAAAGCAGGATGTTGACGAGCCATTGCCGGCCAAAGAAGGACCAGGAGGAAGCACTGCCAAGGCCAACCCTGTGGAAGAGAGGGTGTGGGCAGCAGTGGAGGATTGCTACTGAGGTGGACGATGACCCAGCAGCAGCCAGAGCAACGACCGAGAGCAAGCCGGGAAGGATTTATCCTTGCTCCTTCTCCCGGTGCTTGTGCTAGCCAGCAGATTTGTCCCAGGGCTTGGAGGAGTGGGACCCCATGGACAGAGCCAGCTACATGGAGGAGCTTCTTACCTGGAGATCCTTCTCCATTCTGGCTACCTTCTGTTCCAGGAGGAAGGACTCTGGGGCCTTCTGACGGCGCCACCTGGTAGCCTGGTTGAATCCACAGCAAACCTCGCAGGCCTTAACACTGTAGTCTGTGCAGACACAGCCAACACAGGCGTCGTGGTTGTCTTTGTCGTAGATCTTACCGCACCCGCAGTATCTGAAGAGCTCCTCAGTGCTGATCGGCATAAATGACAACAGAAATCACATTAAAAAATAAAGTGATTAACTAACTAGGGTGAGAAAAGAAACTAAAGGAAGAAATCTAAGATTTGGCAGTCCACTGAAGTGGCGGTGTCTCCAAGGAGTCAGACGTGGGTCCGCCCACGTTTTTATGGGAGGGACGTCATCGGTTGATGTCGTCATGGGCGACCCCTAGTAGACTGCTAGTGAAAAAATGTCCATGGGGTCCTACTGCCTGGCAGCTATAGTTCCACAGGTGTGGCCTGATAAAAGAGATATCCTCGAAGATGATCAAACAGTACCATTTTTAAAACCTGTAAGCTCAGACTTCTTTTTGAGTGCATCAATCATGCCAAACACTGAGATCCATGAAGACACGTTTCTAGCTCCCAGGAGACTAAACCAAAATAAATAATTAGCCCAAGAAGTGTTAAGAAGGGTCTTAAAAGTGACAAAATGCAGTTCGATTCCTCTAAAGCTAAAACTAAGTAAATAACAGCTGAGAAGAAGTGTTTTAAATATAATAAGCAAATTCTCATATTGGTTCCAAAAACTGAGGAACCGAGAATAATTTTAGGTAAAACCACAAAGCAGCTTAAGGAAAAACAGTTATTTAATTTAAAACGCTTTTAGTTTGTTTATTTGTTTAGTATATTTTTCAAATTTCACCATGATAAGTCACTAGGCAAGGCCTGTTTTCAGGGCCGTCCTGTTTGTGAAGTTACAAAACATTTAACACAAAACATGGAAAGGCAGATACGTCATTACAGACCCAATACAATTATTATAAACACACACAGTATAAAAAGCATTAACGACAAGTACACTTAAGAGTCAAGTAAAGCAGACTTAAAAGTTTGATAAATTGACTTATTATGTACATTAGGGGAAATCAAATTCCATTTGATGGCTGCAATGTAGTCAAATCTCTTTTTACCAAACTTGGTCTTGGTGTATGGGACCTTCAAAACCCTCTCTCCGATTTCCCACTGTGGATAACATGATGTATTTAGTGTCACTGTGTTTTTAAGATATTCAGGAACAGACCCAGTTACACATTTATGCAGAAAATTACTCAAGATTTGGTCCCTTCTTATTTCCAGTGGGACCCAGCTGAATTGTGAATGCATTTCACAATGATGATGGTTACTATAAGGGCCCTTGAGTCCCAGAACAAATCTGGCTAATTTATAACGTGATCTATCCAATTTTTGTAGATTGCTCTAACTTTAAGTTCTATAGACCATACACCCGTATTCAATCAGAGGTACAACAACTGAACGTACCAGTATTTCCCTACTGCCCTGGGTCATACATTCTCTGTGTCTTTTTTAAGGCTCCTAATTTCTGCTAAACATTATTACAAACTTATTCAATATGAAAATCAAAATCTAAACATGAATCCACCCATAAACCTAAATACTTGTATGATTCTACCTGGGTAAGTTCCCTGCAATATCTAGTTTTTATAGTTATATTTTTGACATATCTCTAGGCCCTCTGACTTTTTTGTGATAAAACACCAATGTATTTGTTTTCTTTATGTTCAATACTAACCTATTATCAATCAACCACTTCTCTAACTTGCTAAATTCCTACTGTAGAACAATTTCAACTGTAGCACAGTCTTTTGCAGCACAGAGCAATACCGTATCATCAGTATACAGCTTAACACTACTATCTATACATATTCTAGGAAAGTCATCTACGAATATGATAAACAGAAGCAAACCCAAAATAGAGCCTTGGGGCACACCTCTAATCATCTCCCTTGATTCTCATATTGCTCCATTGGTGCCAACTACTTGTCTACAGCCATAAAGATATGACCAAAACCATGTCTGTGCCTCCTTACCAATACCCCCTCATTACAGTTTATTCAACAGTAGTGGATAGTCTACTGCATCAAATGCCTTAGATAGATCTACGAACATCGCTCCCACGAAAAATGTACTGTCCCGTGCGTGGGAGACGGTGTCCGTGAAATCTATCAAGGTTGTACTTGTAGAGTGCGATGGTCTGAAACCAGACTGCTGAGGGGCCAGGAGGTTGTTGGAGTTCAAATAGCAAGGCATAAATTAGTGTTGGGGAGTCGATAGCAGCTTTTGCTAATCAAAATGAAAAATGATTAGCAATCAGACGATTTTGTTTAGCAGTTTTCTAAAATGTGTATTTTTACTTTAAACCATATAATTACTACGCATTATTGTATATATTAACAAAATAGACATTGTATACATAGTTTTGAGACTGAATTTGCCATTTTGACCAAACTGTCAGCACAGCCTTGTTCCTATTACCCCACGTCATGTACCCAGTGCAGAACATTTTCCAATCCCTGCCAAACCGTAATTCTGCAAAACTGAAATGCCATGAAAACACAGTTTGGCCAGGATTTGAAAAATGAGAGGTGTGACGTACAGTACGTGCAGTGGGGTAATAAAAAGTCTATGTTGAAAATGTGTGGTCAAAATATTTACAAATTCCAAAGTTACGAAGGTGAGTAGCAAAACTGCAACAAATGGTTATAACTCTGCCACATTTTCATATTTTGACCCAAATTTTCAACATAACCTTCTTATGACCTCACCTCATGAACAATATGACTGTCATTACACAAATCCTGCCTGAAAGGTGAATTTGCCAAGCGACTGAGAAATCACCTTTCGGGCAGGAGGTGCTTAATGACAATTATATTGTTCATGAGGTGGGGCCCCCAAAAGGCTGTGTTGAAAATCTGGGGTCAATATCTCAAAAAAATGAGTAAGCTATGCACCCAAGTTGAAACCCCTATTAATATCTATAGGACCGCATTTACCTTAGTTCTCATACTGCAGTCGCCGGTTCCAGCAGCAAGACATATCTTTGATCAGGATCGCGGATCTCGAACCTGGGACCTGTTCAGGTGAGTGACCGTCTGTGGAGGTGTCAAGGGTGATGTAGGGAGGTGGGTGCACAGTGGGTGGTCAGCTGGGGGTACTGCACAGATTGGCTATGGACTTCTGTTTGTTTTTTAAGCTTAAAAAAAAACAAAAAAAAAACATTGAGGGACAAAAATGGGGACAGTGATCAGATAGTGGGGGGGTGCCACTAGACAACAGGGAACGTCAAAATAACAGGGACAGCGATCAGATTGGGGGTGCCATAGACACCAGGGATAACAAGCATTATGAGGATGGTGATCAGTAGAGGGAAGGGCACTAGACACCAGGGGAACAAAGGGCTGGCAACGGGAGGATGGGGGCACTACTAGACACCAGGGAAAATAAAAACAATATGGGGGACGGCCAGCTTCTATGATTACGTAGATTACATAGATCATACAGAGCATAAAGACAATTGTCCGTGAGCTCGAAAGTTGTGTCTTACCCATACCTATATATCTTTTTTTTTTTTTTTTTAGAAGGTACTCGTCTAATTGTGTTTTAAACACATGCACGGTACTGCTCTCAACAATTTCCTTTGGTAAGCTATTCCATACCTCAGTTACTCTATTGTTCAGCCAATATTTCCTCCTAATAGTATTGTATCTTTCCTTGAATAGTTGAAAGCTATGAGACCTAGTATCATAAGTTTGTACTCTTTTTTTCAGACCCAAAAGATCCCACATGTTAGAATCAGTCCATGCCCTGTAGATCAAACACAGATCACCCCATAATCTACGATATTCCAAGGGATACAAATTCAAACAATGCAACCTTTCTTCATAGTTCATCCCCTCTGTCCCCTGAATCCTCTTTGTCACCCGCCTCTGGACCCTCTCCACCAACTCAACATCACCCCTCTTATAAGGTGACCAGAACTGGACACAATACTCCACATGCGGTCGCACCATCGCAATGTACAGCGGCATCACCACTTGCCTATCCCTGCTCCTGATGTGTCTTGCTATACAATTTGCTATGCCACTAGCCTTTCTAACCACAGTATTACATTGGAGCCCAAAATTAAAATCTTGGCTAATCATAATCCCCAGGTCCTTCTCTTCACTAACTACCTTTAACGTGGTCCCCCCCAGAGTATACCGAAATCTATTATTGTTTTTCCCAAAATGCATAACATTGCACTTATCGATATTAAATATAGATTGCTTCCAAACAGCCCACATCTCCAATCTATTTAATGCCCTTTGGAGGACTACCTGATCCTCAAAGTTATTAACCGTACTCCCAATCCTAGTATCGTCTGCGAATTTGGACATCCAGACACCTGATTCAACTTGCATTGATGATATATACAAATTGAACAAACACGGCCCCAATACCGAGCCCTGGGGGACCCCGCTAGTCACTCCGGCAGAACTAGAAAATTCACCCATCACACAAACCCTCAGAGTTCTTTCAGTGAGCCAATTTCTTACCCATTTTTGTAACCAATCGGGTAGACCAATCTCCTGCAAAGACGCCACAAGCTGTTTATGTGCTACCTTGTCAAAAGCCTTCGCAAAATCCAGGAACACAACGTCCACTGATTCACCCTTGTCCATAGCCCTACTAACTTTTTCACAAAATTCCATCCGAGTTAGTCTGACACGATCTACCCCTAGTGAATCCATGTTGAGTCATATCAATCTTGCCAGTGATATCAATAAAGTCGACAATCTAGTCCTTAATTATACCCTCCAAGATCTTTCCCATGACCGAGGTCAAACTAATCGGCCTACAGTTTGAAAACTCCTGTCTACTACCTTTTTTATGTACAGGTATAACCACAGCTTGTCTCCATGCCTCTGGTACCTCTCCTGTATTAATACTTTTTTGATATAGGTATGTTATAGGCTCCACCAGTAGTAGTGCCATTTCCTTTAATACCCTTGGGTGGATCCCATCCGGGCCTTGCGCCTTATTTTGATTTAACCTCCTTAATCTTGTTAGTACATCCACTGGATCGATTCTTAAAGGTAGTTCCCCCTCTTTAACCGTCACGGTACTGACAGGGGACTGGGAATCCTTACTATAGACAGATGTAAAATACATACTATATTCTTCTGCAAGAGCCTTATCGCTCACAGTACTTCCTTCCTGGGTTTTTAGAGGTCCAATAGTGGTAGTTTTGCCTTTTTTATTGTTGATGTAAGCATAGAAGGCTTTATAATTATCCCCTACCCTTGTTGCTAGTGTATACTCATAGTTGCTTTTAGCCCTTACTATAGCTTTTTTGACTATTTTAAGACTATTCCTGTATACCTCCCAACCTTTCTCGGAGTTGATTTTTCTTGCTACATGATAATTTTTATTTTTAGTTTTAAGCAGACTTAATTGTTGTATTCATCCAGGGTGCAGTTTGATTTCTTGACTTATTATATTTGTTTCTGACTGGTACATACTTATCAACTACCCCATTTAGCTTTACAGTCAATAACTCCCACATATGAGCTACTGTCGAGTGTTGAAAATCTTCCAACCAGTTCCATGCGGCAAATTCTTGGCCCATCTGAATAAAATCAGCAGCGTTATATTTATGAACTTTAGTAATCCCCTTTTTTTCCTCCAAGATTACCGGAGTACTGAAAGCTCACCATATCATGATCACTTGAGCCCAAAGGTGGGTGAGTCCTGCAGTTTATTATGTTATCTCCCGAGTTACTTAATACTAGATCTAATATATGATTCTGTCTGGTATTTGATGTTACAAGTTGATCCAAGCCACCCAGACTAAATGCCTCTAAATATCTAGTTTCTACGGATGTTCTAGCCCTCCAGTCTTTTCAATCTATACCAGGGAGGTTTAAATCTCCTACTATTATTACTGTTCCATCTACTGTTATCTGGTTTACCAGATCTAGGATAACATCATCATCCTTCAATCTTGTTGATGGTGGCCTATATATACTGCCAAATTAATTTTAGATTCTCTGGGTGGACTTATCCTTACCAAATAGCCTCCACATCCTGCCATCTAGTTGTATCCACACTTTCAGCAATAATATCCTCAGTAATATATAAAGCAACCCCCCCACCTTTGGATTGAGGCGGTCCCTGTAATATAATGCATACCCCTGAATCTGTCTATCCCAATTATCCTCGGATTGCCACCATGTCTCTACTATTGCACAAATATGTATCTTTTGATTTTTTAACACTAGCTGTAACTCGTCAAACTTGCCAGTTAAACTCCTTGCATTAAGTAAGATGAACTTCCAATTATTTGGTGTTAATCCAGTTTTTAAATCTCCCACATCCCCCTGCATACTTAGTTTAAATGTTTTTTTTACCCTATTTTTAAGTTGTGATAACAAACGTTTACCCATTTTGTTGAGATGTAAACCATCCCTTGTGAACAGCTGCCCATTTTGGAATTTATGCCAGTGATCTAGATAAAAGTAATCCTCTCTTTTTGCCCATTGCCTCAGCCAACCATTAAGCCTACATACTGTCTGGTTTATATACTCATTTGCCCTTGGTATGGGCAAGATCCCCGAGATTAGTAACTCACACCCTCTCCCTTTTAATATGCCCCCAACTGCCTCAAAATCCTGCTGAATATCCAGAATGCTCCTTTTACCCACATCATTTGCTCCTATATGTATTACAGTGAAAGGAGAAGTAGTGTTTTCCAGTAATCCTGGTAGCAGGTTCTTAATATCTCTTATGCCTGCTCCAGGTAATACGCTGACAGTTGTATATTCATTACCCTGCTTGCATAGGTCTGAATCTGCATATCTTAGCAAAGAATCCCCAATATATAAAATGTCTCTTGGTGAACTGCTAGATAGACCCTGGATATGGGATGGCAGATGCTGTGCTATATTGTTACGGATGTCACATTCCTTCTTGTTTTCGGAAGGGTCAAACGCAGTATCCAGTGGGCATGTTGGTAGTACTTTATTTAGTGTGCTTGTGCTTACTCCACATGCATAATGGGGACCCAACTCTGCATTTCCCTGCTGTAATTCTTCCTCTTCAGCTATGGACAGTACCTGGAACCTATTTGGTGTCAAGATGTTTGAGACCCCCCCGATGTTGCATCTACCCCTTTTAAGTGTTCCTTTTCTGGGGACTTTAGACCAATTTTCTGGGCTTATTGCTATCTTAGCAACCATTGTTAATCAAGCTGGCAACTGACTCATTTCCAGATTCTTGGGTCGCAAATTGTGATGCGAATCAGCTTATTTTATGCCTTGAATAGTCATAGATTTGTCTGCGGACTTCTTTCTCAAAAAACTTGGAGGCAATAGATAAGGCTATAGGCCTATAATTATCACCCAGTTGTGGATCACCTTCTTTAAAAATTGAAATTATTTTCATGTACTTCCACATATCAGGAAATATTCCAGCGCACAAACTTCGACTGAATAATTTTGTTAATGGCATAGCTACCTCTTCAGCTCCTTCCCTCAGTAGTCTGGTCTCCAGACCATCCAATCCTCTGGACTTAGCTATGTTTAACTTTTGTAAATGTTTCCTTATATCTCTTGAATTTAAAATCCGAAATCTGAACTTGGGGCATTGTTTTCCCTGTGCTTTCCTAGTCTGTTCACTAGATTTGTTTTCTAAGGGTGTAATTTGATCTTGGGACAAGTAGATTTACAAAAAAGTCATTTAGGATCCCTGCCATTTTCTTTGGGTCAACTATAAACTTCATACATATTGTACTCAAGGAAGCGGGGAGCTACGCTTCAACGGGGCTTTGATTTGTTCCATAGTTTTCCAAACATCTTCAGCATTTGTTGTGGTTCCAAATTTATTTTTTTATAGTATTTTCCTTTTTCTTCCCTAATTAAGACCTGGTACTTATTCCTTAAAGCCAGTCACTTTCCCAGTTCGACTTTCTAGCTTTTTTCCCCATAGTCTATTCCGCCCCCTTAGATATTTCAGAATTGTTCCATTTATCCATGGGAGACGGTTTTGTTTTCTCTTTGACTGTATCCTAGGTGTGTGCTTTTCATAAACCATTAGAAATTCACTTACAAAAAATGTAACTGCATCCTCCACCTTTGGAATAAGATCCATTCTATACCACTTTATATTTTCCAGATCTCTAGTAAATGGTTAAATTTCATGTAAGATCTTGTAAATGTGAAAAGTGTATTTCTAGGGCTATAGTGCCGATTCAGTCTGACTGTACAATCAGACAATGAGCCCCTAAAAATGGAGCCCCCACCCAACTCTTGAACGCTGAAATACCCTAAGATATCAAAATTAAATCAATAATGGTTCTAGTATCACACGTATTGAAAAATCGTGTAGGTTCATGTATTATTTACAAGAGGTCTAGGGGATCCACTGATTCTTTTAATCTTCTCCCCCTCGGACCTCCCCGGTGGGCATTAAAGTCCCCTACACATATAGTATTCTCCCGAAGTGAGGTACTTTCCCAAAAATGTGGCCAGCTCATCAAAATAATGAGGATCTATTTGTGGAGAGGAATAAACTACCACTATTGCTAACTCAAACTTCTTAAATTCAATTATAACGCCTTCAATACCATTACTATTAAAATGAATCCTCTGGCTATGTGTGCCCAGGGACTTATTTAGATACAATAACACACCATTTCCTTTTCTGTTTCGGTCATTTCTCACATGGTTATATTCCTGTATGTGTATTTCTTTGTTTGCTGTATTACCATCCAACCAAGTCTCCGATATTCCCAGAAAGGTAGGTTTTTGTACTTTACACCATAGTCTCAACTCATCTGTTTTTGGAAGTAAACTGCAAACAGTTATGTGAAAAATTCCAAATTCAGTTCCCTTGTCAGGCCCTGGATTGCTTTCTGCATCTCCTGCCATTAACAGCAAATAGAAGCAAATTCTGTGTTTACCCTGTACACCATAGGTTTATTCCCTTGTCCAATTTTTATTCTAGTATGACAAATTCTTACCAAGTTTTTCTTTCACATATACAATAGGACCCTTACTTGTGCTTTAAAGGGCTATCGGCATGCTCCCTCTCTTCTCACACAATTGTAATCCACCTCCTATTTGTTGATTAAGGCTCAGTTTGTTTTTAAAAACTTGAATGGCACACAGTGTAAAACATAAAACATCTAGCACTACTACTGCCCTCATCTTGAATAGATATACAGTTACAATCTTAAAATTATTTCTTTATAAATAGGAGAGATTAAAACTCTGGTTTCTTTACAGTTAGTTTCTTTATACCCCTAGTGCCGGGCAGCACTCCATCTCGCCTGATCCCCCAGCCATGTCCCCTGCTCACAGTTTACCTTCCTGCTTCCTCCACGGTTTACCCCCCCCCCCCCCGTGGCAGGGCAGTGGGGATCCCTCAACCTGCAGAAACGGATCCAGTGTTAGAGGTTCCTGCTGTTCACGGGAGCAGGGCATGCGGGGGAATCAGCTTCATCCAGCCGTGCCCAAGACACTTTTTCTCCTCCGTTTTTCCTCCCCTTAGAAGATGAGGCATTCAATGACGCCTATGGAGAGAGCGCACACACGTCCGCAAGTGCTCCTTTGAGCATTTGCCTCTTCTCCTCCCTATCTGGTGTGTCAGTGCGCTGCCCCCCCCAAGCCACCACTAGGGGCCAGTCAAGTGCAGACTGCTGGTGACCCCCCTTCCCGGAGGAGGAGAGCAGTCCAGACACTCGATCCTTCTCCTTCTCTGCCAACCCCCGGCAGCCCGTGCTAGTCGCTGGCGTGGTGCAAGGTAAGGTGTCCAGTGCCTCAGTGCTACCAGGCCGGCAAAACTCTAGTTTCTAATCTATATCATACAGTAAACAAGAAACCATAAAACATTAAGTTTGGCTACTTGGCAAACCGCAAGAATCACAACGTAGTTACAAGTTCACTTTCAATGTCATTTGTCAATCAGACTTCTACATGCTCTCTAGCTATGATTACTGGGCAGTCAAACAAACAAGAAATTTGAGTAAATTTAAAATACAAATACCCTTAGAACATTCTTCAGGTAGCAACATAACATCCCCAGTAGTTTAAATTTTCTTCTGTGGGCACCACTCGCGCTTGTGCAACGCTCGCACTAGTGGGCGGCATGGGCTTTTAAATCAATCAGACCTACCCCTCTGGTGATGTCACTCGGCAGCCGGCTCCATTGAGCTCCATACTCGCCAAGAAAAGTTGTGAATGAGCTAGAAAGGTACCCCACACACTCTGGCAACTGTCCTTCTGCAGCTTGATGTATTACTTAAAATAACACAACAGTCAAATCTTTCTGGGTAAGATGTATTCTGCAGCTGCTTCAGATGTTCACGGGTAGTCTCTCCTGGAGGTGTTCAGTGGAAAAGTGTGATCTGGGCAACAGTGGGCAGCGTGGGCATTTAAATCAGTCAGTCAGATCCACCCCACTGGTGATGTCACTTGGCAAACACTTTCAATAGCAGTTCCCTAAAAGTGGGAACAGCACAGAGAATGGCCTTCTCCGGTTCCTGGAAACTGATTGGGAACCAGAGAAAATAATACAAATAATGCCCTAACTGAAGCAGCGTATTGAGAAGTTAAGTAGGACACTTTAACACTATAAAATAATAAACCATAAACCGGATAGAAGTGTGGAGAAGACTTCGGAGTGACTGCTGTCTTCAGGCGGAGAAATAAATCCAAGGTTAGAATGCAGGCGTGAGCGTGACTACACAGCAGCATTTGAATTTCATTCTCAATTCTATATTAGCATAAGATTCTTAAAGCTCACCAGCCTGGTAGCTCTGAGGGCTGAGGCGCTGGAAAGATCCTTACCCCATATCATGCTGGTGACCTGGGTTCTGGAAAGAGCTTGGGTTGCTTGGGGGCTTGTGAGAGGACTGAGTAGCCACCAGGCAGCTCTACACTCTCAGAGCCGGGTGGTGGGTTATCCCTTGTCTAGGCTGCCACCCGATGGACGCCACATGTCAGAGCAGATGGGTGGAGGCTCATGCAATGTCAGGAGGGTGAAAGGAGAAGTGCACGTGGGCCTCCACATGACACATAAAAACACGGAATTTGACAGCAGATAAGGACCGCTTGGCCCACCTAATCTGCCCATTTCTCTACATGATGGAAAAGCTGCAGATCCTAGCCAACCAACAGCTTACATCCTCCTAACCCCCACTACAATTGCCTTATGTCTGTCCCATGCATTCTTGAATTCTCCCACTGTTCTTGACTCCACAACCTCCTCAGGAAGGCTGTTCCATGCATCCACAACCCTCTCCATGAAAAAATACTTTTAAACATTACCTCTGAGCCGTACCCCCCTCCATCTTCAAATTGTGCCCACTTGTTCTTGCACATCTCTTCTTCTGAAAGATGCTACCCTCTTGGACTTTAATTCCCTTGAGGTACTTGAAAGTTTCTATCATGTCCCCCTTCTCCCTCGAGGGTATACATATTAAAGGAAAGCAGCCCAAAATGTGGGCTCCCTCCCTCAGACAGCTTACCCTCCGGTTTAGCGTTGACCAGCAAGAGCGGGATTTTCATGCGCCGCAACTTACTGTATTTATATTTTTAAAACTTGGGAACCCGGAAATATGGAGGAGGCGGGGGGTTCCATTTGCTGAAATGATGCTGGCGACACACTGCTCACTTCAATACTTTTGGACTGAGCGGCGGTGCAGCGCGCACCGTTTCAACGTGGAACCCCTCTGCCAGGGTTCTGAATTTAAAAAAGATAAATCAAGATTAAGTCCATCCTCTTCAGTCAATCACCAGGGCTATCGAGGAGGTGCCCAGACAGACTCTCCTAACTACTAGTCTCTCTTCGTATGTCTTCTGGTGCAGATCTTGCACCATTTGGTTCCCTCCTCTGAACAGCTCTCCACTCTGTCTACGTCTTTACGGAGATGGGGTCTCCAGAACTGCACGCAGTACTCCAGACGGGGTCTCACCAATTATCTGTACAGAGAGATAACAACTTCCTGTTTTCTACTGATGATGCCTCTTCCTGTGCATCCCAGTATCCCCCCAGCCCTCCTTACTACCTTCTCACATTACTTGCCCACCTTTAGGTTATCTTCTATAATTACTCCGAGGTCACTTTCGATTTTTGTTGTTGTTAGTATCTCACCCCCCATTGTGTACTCTTCCCCTGGGTTTTCGTTTCCCAGGTGCATTACCTTGTACTTCTTTGCGTTGAATCTGAGCTGCTATACATTTGACCATTCCTCCAACCTTGCCAAGTCCCTTTTCATCCTTTCCACCCCACCTTGTGTATCAACCCTGTTGCAGATCTTTTCGTTGTCTGCAAAGAGACATAATGTTCCTTCCAGGTGCTCTCCAATGTCATTTAAAGACATTAAAGAGGACCAATCCCAGGACTGAACCCTGTGGTACCCTACTAGCTACCCTCCTTTCTTCACTGTAGACTCAGTTTACTATTACCCTTTGCATCCTGTTGTCCAGCCAATTTTTTATCCAAGCTACCACCTTGGGATCCACTCCAAGGCTGGCTAACTTGTATATTAAATCGTTTGTGTGGGACTGTGTCAAATGCTTTGCTAAAATCTAGGTAGGTCACATCCACAGCCCCTTCCTGGTCTACTACTTTGGTCACCCAGTCAAAGAAATCTATTATATTCATCTGACACGACCTTCCCGCTGTGAATCCATGCTGCCTTGGGTCCTGTGCCCCTCTGGCTTCCAGGTATTCAACAATTCTTTCCTTCCGAAGTGATTCCATCATTTTCCCTACCACTGAGGTCAAACTAACTGGTCTGTAGTTTCCTGCCTCTGCCCTGCTCCCACTTTTGTGAAGTGGAATCACACCTGCCCTCCTCAAGTCCTCAGGTACCACCCCATCCCCCCATGATTCGTTAAAGAGAGTAGTCAGTTATGTCACCAGTTCTACCCTTACTTCTTTTAGAATTCTGGGGTGAATCCCATCAGGCCCCATTGCTTTGTCCACCCTCAGTTTCAAGAGTTCTTTCAAAACCCTTTTTTCTGTGAATGGACTGGTATCGACACCCCTCTCCAGAGTGTTTCTCTTGTTTGGTTTAGGTACCTCCCCTTCCTCTTCCTTTGTGAATACTGAGCAGAATTATTTGTTCAGTATCCATGCTTTTTCACTGTCACCCTCTGCCCACATTCCCTCCTCTTTATTAAGCCTCGGTGTCCCTCCCTTGGTCTTTCTTCACTCTCTAATGTACCTATAAAAGGTTTTATCCCCCTTCCTAACAGAGTTGGCCATCTTTTCCTCGGTTTTGGCCTTTGCTATTCTGACTGCCTTCCCAGCCTCCTTCTGCTTTAACTGATAAAGTTCTCTGTCCTGCTCCTTTTGTGTTTCCTTATATTTCCTGACTGCTATCCCTTTCTCCTTAATCTTCCCTGCCACCTCTTTTGAGAATCATAGTGTTTTTTTCCTTCATTTTGTTTTGTTGATTCGCTTCACACAAAGGCTTGTTGCCTCTGCGATAGCTGTTTTGATTATTCCCCATTGTTCCTCCACCCCTCCTTCTTGCCCATTTGCTAGTGCTTTTCTGAGGCACTCATTTTCCCAAAGTCAGCCCTCCTAAAGTCCAATACTCTTGCTTTTGTATGACTTGACTCTATGGCAGTATTTATTGTGAACTACACTGTTTGGTGGTCGGTTGTTCCCAGATGGCTACCCACTTCTAAGCGGAGATACTTTCTCCATCCCCATTTGAGAGTACCAGGTCTAAGACTGCTCCTGAGTGGATTCCAACACTAGCTGTCTGAGGCATGCCCCTTGTAGGGCATCAAGAATGACCCTGCTCTTGGATCTGCCTGCAGCAAAGGTGCTCAAGTTAACATCTGGCATATTCAGGTCCCCCATCAACAATATCTCCCTTTTTTCCTGCCATTCTAAGGATGCCTTCTATCATTTCCTTGTCCATTCCCTCCCCAAGATGAGAGTCTGTACACAACCCACATGCAGATTGTGGTGCCATTTCCTGTCTCCAGGGTGACCCATAGTGACTCATCTACTTCTTGTTTACTCTTTAGTTCTGTTGCTTTAATCTCTTCCCTTACATAGAGAGCTACTCCTCCTCCTCTTTTACCCTCCCCGTCTCTCCTGTAGATTGTGTATCCTGGTATGTTGCCATCCCAGTCATGGTTCCTGTGTACCATGTTTCAGTGACTGCCACAATATCCAGGCATCCCTCTTCCATCAAGGCCACTAGTTCAGGGAGCTTGTTACACAGACTACGGGCATTGGTACTCATCATTCTCCATTTTGTGATGGCCTTTTTGTGATGGCCTTATCCCTTTTAGCCCCATCCCTGTCCTTACTGCCTTTGCCTTTTTTGCATTTAACCATGTCCTGCTCCCTTATGACTTCTCTACCTTGGTGTTTACCTTGCTAATTATTGTAGGGGGATGAGATTTCCCTGCTCCTTTTCAGTGCCTCCTCCCTTGGCTAGTTTAAATGCTTGCCAATGAAGCATTTAAACCTATTACCTAGGATCCTGGTTCCCCCTCCTCGGACAGATGCAGACCGTCGAGCCAGTATAGGCCTGTATCCGTACAGGTGGCCCCCCAGTCACCAATGAAGCCCAAACCCTGAGCTCTACACCATTTTTTCGACCATTAATTGAATCCCATGGTACGGAGTACCCTATCATCATCCTTGCCATAGATAGGCAGCAACTCCAAGAAGGTTACCATATGTGCTACTTGTCGAAGGCTCCTCCCCAACTCTACAAACTCCTCTTGCACTGCTCTGATCCCATTCCTAGCCTGGTCATTTGTCCCTAGGTGGAAGACATCCAGCTCCCTTCCTCGTGCAGCTGCTCCCGTGATCCTGAGGATTTGCTTCCTGTCCCTCAGAGACATGGCACCAGGCAGGCACCTTACCTCCCTCTCCCCTTCCTCCCCCACTTCTACCTACCTAACGATGAAGTTCCCCACCAGAAGTTGTTTCCTTCCCCATGAGGTCTCGTGCCACCCTCCTGTGGGTCTCCTTTGTGGAGGTTCCCAGCTTCCTCCTTGGTCTCCACTGCAGGTGCCTCCATAGAGGAACCACACTCCACCAGTACGGCATATGAATTGTGGAGAGGTACAGCTTGAGGGATGCACCTCTGTTCCATCACCCTGTCCCCCCCAAGCCCACCTTGGTCCAACCGCTCATCTTTCTTGGCAACCTCCGAGGTAGTGGCAGTGGCCCTGGTGGTCTCTGGGTAAGGGAAGAGGTTTCACGAATGCTAGCCAGGTCAGCATGGAGACAGGCAACCTCCTCCCTCAGACCAGAGAGGTGCCTGCAAATAGGGCAGCATCGCAGCTTCCAGAATGTCTCCCGGAACACTGACACCCCACAGCTATTGCACTGCACCACTTCCATCATGACTTATTTTATGTCCCCTCTCCTGTTGCTTTGTATGCTTACTCTCTCCTCCCTCTACGTATTTTTCCACCTACTTTCTTTCTGCCTATGTGCCCTTACAAGTCTCGCCCTTCCTGTTCTGGGACAGGAACTTCCTGTAGTCTTCCGTAGTCTCCTTCTTCCTTGCTCTGACTCTGACCTCCAGCAGCTGGGGAAGGTTGGGGAGAAAGTTATTTTTTTTCTTTCAAGGTTGATGAAAGTAATGTGTCCCAGTGATCCTTCCCTTCCTACTGCCAAACAGTAAGTTCCTGTTAGTAAAATCCAGTGGCTATAAAAGTAGAACTGGCTTAGGCTGTGAAGGTGGAGGGGTGGGATGGAGGGCAATTAGTAAGAAAAATTGTAGCTTTCTTAGTCAGCTGCTACTTGCTCTGAAAGCAAGATTCCTTTCTGCCAGAAACTAGCAGCAGGAACCTGTAATTGGAGACACCTGCTTTTCTACTGCTCAAGCCACAGCCTCAATTAACTTCTCTCCTTTCCTCCTGATTTAGCAATCTAAGTTGATACAGCCCCCCTTCCCCAGAGAAACACACAGTGACTTTTTTTTTAAATACTTAAATGAGACTCCCTGCTTCTAATAAAGTATCTGTTTCCTTAATCGCAACAGGCACTGACTCCTGCTGAGATAGAAGTGACTTATCAGTAAGAAAAGTTGTAGCTTTTTTAGACAGTTGCTAATTGCTCTGAAAGCAAGATTCCTTTCCGCCAGAAACTCGCAGCATGAATGTGCCTGCCACATGCCACAACTCCAGAACCAGGATAAAAACAGAGAAAAACTATGTCTCCTTGCCACCAAGCATGACAGCCAGACACCCTTGGGTCCCGCAGTGTGTGAATCCCCACCTACTGGATGGTGGAGGAGCAGCAGGCAGGACTGGAGGTGACTGGGCACAGGGCCTACTGAAATAAGCAAGGTAGCGGAGCAAAAGTTATGTGGAAGAAAAAGAAATTCTTAAAGCTCCAGTGCTGCTTATTCCAGGAGAATGACTGCATTTGTTAAAGCATAAGTGAGGGACCTGGGATTCAGATACTACATTGCAGAGAATCTGTGCTACTGGCCCATGGTAAAGAAGCTGCACCCACTTCACATTTTCATCAGGGACATTATATTTCATTAGAACTTCAAATAAATATGGTCAGGAGACCCTATCAAATGCTTTTTCTGCATCCAAGGAGACCAAGGCTACAAGGGCTCTGCCCTCCCTGGGCACAGAAATTAAAGAGATTGTGTGAGCTAGAATTTAGGGCTTCATAGCCCGCTACCCTGGGGCAGCGATAGCCCCTCTGTGTAAAAATTATAAAGTTTACTCACTCTGTAAATTTTGAAAAGGGATCATAATTCTGGCTGAACTGCAAGCCAGACGATCCCTTTCCACTTCCTAGTCTGCCTGCTCTGACCCCGCACACCCCCGTTTTGTGACGTGGTACCAGGGAGAGTGTGGAGATGGGCTCCATACAAGTCTATGGGGCTAATTTTTAGAACTATTTTTAGAAACTTTAAACTACCTTTTGGTAAAGATGAAAGCCACCACTCAACTAACAGGGTCCCCATTAGTTGAGCAGTGGCTTTTATTTTTATCAAAAGGTAGGTTAAAGTTTCTAAAAATCGCTCTGAAAACTAGCCACATAGACTTGTATGGTGCATCCTCAAGGCCTCCTCAGTATACTACTTCACCAAATGGGAAGCGTGGGTGGAGCACAGACTAGGAAGTGGAAGGGATTGGCTGGTTTGCAGTTCAGCCAGAATTAAGATCCCTTCCCAAAATTTAAAGAGTGAGTAAACCTTTATAATTTTCCACACAGAGGGGCTATTGCCGCGCCCCAAGGTAGTGGGCTATGAAGCCCAAAATGTGTCAAAAAAAAAAAAAATCATATATTTACTTTAAGTGGTGAAGCTTCTGCAAATGCTCACTGGAAACTCTGCCCTTCATGAAGCCCACCTGCTCTGGACCTATCAAGTTTATCCTACACTCTTCCTAATCTGTTGGCTAGAACCTTGGGCAGGATTTTAAAGCCCAAGTTAATCAAAAAGATGGGCTAGTAGTTATCCGCTTCAAGTTCATCCTTTCCTGGTTTAGGGATGTTACTCTTGCCTTAGTGAGCGAGCCGTCCGATAAGCCTTTCTGATATATGAAGTTATGCATCTCAGTTAAGAAAGGAACCAATTCTGCACTAAACTACCTATTAAAAATTGTAGGGGAAGTGTCTGGGCTCGGGGCTTTATTTAAGTTCACTTGCTTAATTGCAGCTACCACCTCACAATAGCCCCCTGCAGGCTATTTTGCTGTGCCCTTGAAAGTTTTGGAAGGTCTACCCTGTGAAGGTACCCCTCTATATGATTAGTAAAAGAGGACTGACGTGTTCATTTCTATAGATTTTCTCACAGAATTGTAGAAACATTTTAGCAATCTCCCTTGGCTGAGTAATTGGTACAGGCCTATTTTCAACTCTCAACCCATGAATGACCCTAACGTCCTCCTGTTGCATCAGTGCAAGTGCCAAGACTATTCCTGCTCTCTCACCTCTTGCTCAATATATCTCACCCTGTTCTTAAATATTGCTAGTTCCACCTGATCGCTAATCAATTCAGCGCAGCGGGCTCTAGCGGAGTTAAGGGTCACAGCCACATCTGCTCTGGGGTGTCAAGTTTCAGATGCTTCCCAATATTTTTGATTTGCTTTAGATCTTCTGCCTTTTGCGTATGACATTTGTTCAATTCAATTTTTATTTAACCAGGATAAGCACTATTGAGCGAGCTCATTAACAAGGTGGTCCTGTGAGGACGCATGTTACAATCTCAATACATTGACAAAGTGATATACATAATCATACATTTTTGAAACAACAACAAATGTACATTCCACAAGAGGAATAACAATAGAATACATCATGTTTACAGAGAGTACATGGGTTACAATTTCACAAAAGGGGTAATCACAGGGAAGACTGTGACATAAAACACTGTATATGAGACAAGACAGGAGTAACTGTGGAACACAAGTGCTCTTGAGGTAGAGGTAGTAGAAGGGATTTTAGAGTGCATACAGGTGGAAGTGGGTCAGAGAGGAACAAAAAAGGCGGCCACACTGGCTAGGGAAGGGAGGGGGGATGAAAGGAAAAAAGTAGTCAAAGGGAGCGGGAGGAAGGAGGGGGGAGGAAGAGGGCTCAGAGTGTGGAACTGGTGTAGCGTGATGAGGAGTTGGGGAGGGTTATTCACCAGATGGTATGACATGGAGATGGAACAAGTGAGGGAGGGAGTTCGAGAGATGCCAGAAAAAAAGTGGAAGTTACAACAAAAAGAGGCAAGGTACGGGATTAGATACCAGAGAAAGGGTGTCAAGTGCAAAGGAAAGTAAGATAGGTCAGAGGTGTTTACAGAAACATTTACAGGTATTGTTGCATTTAGTGCCCAATCTGACACACTCTCCCTGGTCGAGATTTAACCCCCAAATATAAAATCCAGTCTGTCTACAAGTCTGATTGCTATCAAAGAATTGTTGAATATGAGGTTTTAACTTCCAGGCAATTATTTTTGGGGAAACAATGGAAAGACAAAGCTTTCCTCAGATGCTACAGAAACTCTCAATTAGTACTTTCAGATGGTAACAACTTTATTTAATGATTTAGAACAGCTACCCACAACTTCCACTTCCTGTTGCTGGCAGCAGCCATTTCATGAGTAGCAGCAAGCTTCCTGAGCTCACTGTATGCTAATATGCCTGTTTGACCTCAACTATTGGCTGGCAGGACATATTAGCATAAAGTGAGCTCAAGAAGCTCTCTCCCACTCATGAAATGGTAGCTGCCAGCAATAGAAAGTGAAAGTTGAAGGCCACTGTTTAAATCACTAAAAAATCAATTGTGAGGAATTTAAAAAACAATGTTACAGTCTGAAAGCACTAATCAGGAATTTTTGTAGTGCCTGGGTAAAGCTGTACCTTTTCCATCGTTTCCCTTTAAGTGACTGCGTATTCAGCCTCTATGTTTTGTCCCTGTCCATGACTCCCCTCACATTGTGCCTCATACTAACAGGGGCATCTCCCCATTTATCAGGAAGAAGTCCTCAATTCTTGACAAAGAATTATTCGGCTTAGAGCAGAAAGTGTAACTTCTTTCTGAGGGACGTAAACAGTGCCATGGATTAGTCCCACCAGATCCAACAGCTCCCTCAAATCTGATTTGGGGAGAGCCCCTGTCTACTGGACCCTGACTTATAAAGATCATGCTGGTAGACAATATTCCAATCCTCCCACCAGAATGGGCAGGTGAGTGAACAGAGCCAGTTCCATTGCCAATTCAGTTAAAAAACTCAAGACAGTCCACATTTCAACCACACACTCGTTCATTCCCAGTCTCCAATGCAGAAATATAAACCTTCCTTATTCATCCCATATTTCCTTTATAAGTTGAAAAGACAGGATTTCTCGCTAACGCTGCAACCCATCTTTTTTTTTTTTTCCCCATAGTATGCTTTTTCCCTGCTGGCAACCCTAGCCCCGCAAGTGGGCTGGCTTGTCTGCTGCCACCAGACTCTCACCCAGGGATGCCCCGAAAGTGGGGCCACCGAGGCGGAAGTGAAGGTGGCTGGAGGGTCAGGCACCAAGCCCCGGCTCATACACAGGGGCTGGCAGATTTTTGCAAGTGAATTCCGCTGGAAGTGTTCAATGACTCTAACGCCGAGGCAAGCGTCCGTCCCAGCTCCACCCACATTTTGTCACGGCGCCATGTCTCCCCAGCCTCCGCCAGGGGGACAGCAATGCTGGGACCAGCTCCCTTGCCCTCCCAGGAGAAGGAGAGCATTCCTCCGGATGCTCGATCCTTCTACTCCCCTGCCGACTCCTGGAGGCCTGTGTCCGTTCCCAAACACAGGTCGCTGGCGTGGCGCGAGGGTGTAGCATCCAGCACCTCAACCCTTAGAACCACCGGGCCAGCTGCAACCCTCTTTTTTTATTACTATCCCCCGCTGTGTACACCTGCCCCACCCACTATCACTGGAAGCAAGTAATTTGGTCTCTTTAAATGTGCCTCTTGCAAACAGACAATTCCAACTTTCAGCTTTTTGAGTTGTTTCAATATGGTATACCTTTTTTATCATCAGACCCTTTTATGTTCCAGGTTATGATTTCATAAATATTACACATAGCGAATCTTACAGGTGAATAACCAGCTTAGTGGCTCCATTTCTTCCAGTTTACGTGTCTGGTCTAAATGTACGTACTACCCTTCTGCCTCCCCAACCTTGCTTATTCTTTCAAAACTTCCCAATCCTGTTCTCCCACGTAATCCCATTTTCTTTTCAACAGAAACGTTTACCCCTCCTCTCCTGGTCCAGGGGATGTGCAACCCCTAGACACTTAAGGCCCGTGAAGGTCTCCACCTCAACCCCAAGTCGGAGGAGCTCACCAGTCCATGGGAAGTTTCCTATTCCCCAGCACCCAAGCAGCGTAACATGCTGTTGTGGAGTACCTTGGAATACTATCGTGCCCCCCACCCCTGAAGTAACATATAAACAATGACAGCAGAAAAAAACCAATGGTCCATCTGGTCTGCTCAAGTTCCCTAACCCTGGGATATACTGTCCATCCAGGGTCACAGTTCTCCCACTACCTCCATTCTCTTTCCCAGTTCTGTCATCTCAAGTGACCACTATGCCCTTCAATCCGTCCTAACTGTGCTTAAACCAGCAACTATTTTAGCACCCACCATCTTGGCTGGTAGACTGTTCCACCACCCTTTCTATAAAATAATACTTCCTCAGGTCCTTCCTGAACCTCCCTCCTGTCAGTTTTCATTAATGGCCCAGCGACCTTGAACTAGCAGTCAAGCTAAAAATTTCCTTACAGTTCACCTTGTTTATTCCTTTTAGGAACTCGAAGGTCTCCATCGCATCTCACCTCTCCCTTCTGGACTCCAGCGAGTACATGTTCAGTTCCTTGAGGTACTCCTCCTGAGACCTGTCCTGTTGACCCTGAATCAATCTTGTCACCCTGCACTGCACAGTCTCCAGCCTGTCCCTATGCTTCTTGAGGGGAGTGCTCCAGAACTGGGTGCAGTACTCCAGGTGCAGCCTCACTAAAGATCTATAAAGGGGTAGAATTATTACATCTTTCCTCCTGCTAACAATACCACTGCCTATACATCCCAACATCCTACTTGCCTTACCATAGGCCTTGCTGTACTGGCTCAACTGCTTCAGGGTTGTCACTGATACCGCCTTGGTCACGTTCCTCAGACATAGAAGCAAATCTCACCCCACCCATCCAGTACTCTGTCCTGAGGTTCTTATTCCTTAGGTACATAGATACATAGACAGTGTCGGCAGATAAGGGCCTATGGCCCACCCAGTCTGCCCATTTGAGCTTGTAAGTTCAGTTTGTTTTCCTAGAAGTCTGTTTCCCCTTACCCCGACCTCTAGAATTCCTTTATGTCTATCCCATGCATTCTTAAATCCTGTGATTGTTTCAGCCCCACCACTTCCTCTGGCAGGGTGTTCCACTTGTCCACCACCCGCTCTGGCGAAGAAATTCTTTCTCATGTTTCCTCTAGACTGTGCTCCCTCCAACTTCATCCTATGCCCTAGTCCTGGAACATCTTTTTTCGCTTAAAAATAGTGTTTTCCTGCACCCTGTTCCTCCCTGTAAGATACTTGTATGTCTCTATCATATCCTCTTTCCCTCCTCTCCTCCAGGGAGTACATGTTCAGTTCCTTCAACCGGTCTTCATAGGACTTGTGATGCAATCCATGCACCATCTTTGTTGCCCTCCTCTGAACCTTCTCTACCCTGTCTATGTCCTTACATAGGTATGGTCTCCAGAACTGTACACTGTACTCCAGGTGGGGCCTCACTAGTGTCTTGTATAGCGGAATTATGACCTCCCTTTTCCTGCTGGTGATGCCCCTGCCTATACATCCCAGCATCCTATTTGCTTTAGGTGCATTACTCTGCACTTTTTGGTGCTGAATTTCAACTGCCAAACATTAGTTCACCCCTCTAGCTTTTGTAAGTCCCACTGCATCCCCCCCCCCCGGGAGTCCCTCGTCACTATCCACCCTCCACAGTGTCCATTTGTCATGGAAGTGGGTGAGGAGCTTCACGGGCTTTGCTTTGCAAGTATTAACACACTCTCAATTCTGCTCTATTAAATGCACCTAGTGAACACTCTATAAAAGTCAACTGTGATGAATGGTTAGCCACACCCCCTGAGGAAGAGGTTTTTACCTTGCAGCACTGCAGCTCGTCAGATGCACCTTGTCTGTTTATTTTATCATAGTACGTATTATATGTAATGTGATTTGCACATTAAAGCTAATAATTTTTTTCCAATACAATGGAGTGCTTGTTTTAGACAATGACTGTACTTACAAGCACCCCGTCCTTGCTGACAGTGCAGCCTTCTCTCTGCTTACACAAGGCTCCACTTAGCATCTGACAGATTAAAGTACCTCACCAGCACCACCTTCCCCTTCTTAGCCATTTGGCCTATGTCTTCCAACATTTCTTGGTACAGGTCCTCCCCCCTGTGTCTGAGGCCTGTATACCACTCCCATCCAAATGGTGGCTCCATTTCCTGGCTCGGGGTTGACCTACAACCCCCCCCAAATTCCCTGCAACTCTGTCGCTTTGACGTTTTCCCTAACATAAAGCACCACTCCCCCACCTCTCCTTCCCACCCTGTCTCTTCTAAACATCGTGTAGCCAGGTATGACCATTTTCCAGTCAAAGTTATTGGTGCACCATGTTTCAATGGTCACAATGTCCAGGCCTACCTGTGCCATGGTGGTCTCCAGGTCTGATATTTTCCAGACTTCTAACATTGGCACACATGACTGTACAGATTCTGTTAGTCCTATTCTCAGCCCTTCTCATTTTTTCCAGTTGTTCCCTCTTCCACTCCTTTCCATATTGCCTACTTATCTCCCCCCCCCTTCTTCCTATGCTGATCTGGTTGTCCTTCATTCTGGTGGGAATCTTTTACCTCAGAAATTCGTTACCCTCTATTACAGCTTGGAGGGGGAAGTTTCTGCCACCCCTTTGCCTTCCGCCATCCCCCTGACTAGTTTAAATGTCCCTCAGACTAAACACTTAGACTGCCCACTGAGGACTGCTGTTCGCTTTCTTGATGGATGCAGGCCATCCTACCGGTACAAGCTCTGATGGAGCCCCAGTCCCCAATGAAGCCATACCCCTTCTCTCTGCACCATTTCTTCAACCACGAGTTAAAGGCCTTAGGGCAGAACTCCCCCTCCTTCCCCTGTTGTAGACAGGCAGTACTTCCTCAAAGGCTACAGTGCAGGCTACCCGCCTAAGACCCTTCCCCAGCTCCCTAAACTGCTCCTGCACTGCCCTGTCCATTCCAGAGCTAGGTCATTTGTTCCCAGGTGGACAATGACATCCCGCTCCCCCTTTCTTCCTATAGCCCTCGCGATCCACTGGATATGCTTTCCATCCCTCTGAGACAATTAACAGTCTTTCCCCCTCCCCTACTTCTTGATGGTCCGAGACCCATACAACATCATATAGGTCCAGCGCTCATAGAAGGACTGCCTCACACATTTGATTGTTTTATTCTAACTTTATTTTTTAGGAAATATTGTAGAAAGCATCAAGAATCTGTTCTGTGAAATTATGTTTGCAGTGAAACATACTGTAGTGGTAACATGACTAGTTCCTTCTGCTACGAGTTATGGTGACATTGTTATACTGTTGTATTTCTTTTTGCATAAAGTATTAAAAAAGTAACTCAACTGCTGTTTAAAAGGGGTTCATTTTTAATCACAATGTTTCCATTTTCATGGAAAAAGGTGGCCCTACTATCTACAGACCGTATCTATTGATCTATGCTGCTGAACTGCCCTTTACGCCTACACAGTAGAATGCCACAATCCAATAATATAAACACCAATTATGCCTACATTTCTTTCTTTTTTTTTTTTATATTCAGGTTTATTTTCAACTGCAGCAGATAGTTATATATTCATATGAGGCACTAGAAGTTTATAGAGAATAATTCCATAAACATTAAACCTTTTTTTTTTTTTTTTTTTAAACTTGTTTTTCTCACTGTGCTGCAGGAGATGTACCCTGACTCAGTCTTCCGCACCCCCCCAAATGCTGCCCATAGCTTACCCATAATGGTGGGGCTCCTGAGAAGAGACAGAGATCCACCATATTTTACACAGCCCAAGACTAACACAGAGACATCATTCAGCATAGAAACGGAGGTAATCATTGTGCTGCTGCCGCCACCACACAAGGTTTTCCCTTATGTTGGTTCCCCGGAAGGTGTGTTCATGCAATGACATCAGCGTGCAGGCATGCGTGGTTCCACGCATGCCCGGCCAATGTCTGCCTCTACCTTCCCCCCTGTAGTGCGGTCCCTGGTTTGGTGTACACCCAATTGTATGTTTCTATTTTGTACTGTTTGTATTAAGTGAATCTAAAAGTTATCTTATAAATTTTATTTTACATCTTGTGACTATCACAGTCCCGGGCCGCATATGAGAAAGGGCCTTCGCTCATATGTTTACCCGGTAAACAAAATAAATAAAAAATAAAAAAAAATTGCTGCTGAGTGCCAACTAAGTGCCGGGTGCCACAGGCCCTCCCCCCCAGAGGTGGAGACCTGTCCCCCAAGTGTTCATCCCACCTCCCCCCAATTGGCCCTCTGATGCTAAGGGCTCACTCCTGAACCTGGGTCATCAGCATCGCGAGCAGTAGCTCTACTGCTGTGCCAGCAGGCCAGCAAAACATTACCCCCCATCTTTAACATCTTCAAAAGTGACATCACAGATGAGATCAAGGGTAAAATCAGCCTAGGCACGGACAACATTAAACTCTGTGGGAGAGAGAGAACAGAAAGCAGGAAAGACAGGAACTCAGGGAGGACCTGACTAGGCAAGAAAAGTGGTCTGGCATTTGGGAGCTGGGGTTAAATGTTAAAAAGTGTGAAGTTGGGCTTTGGGGTAAAGAATCCAGGGACCAAATACTGGTTGGCCACAGTGCAGGTAACCAGGATAGAGGAAGAAAAGGACCTGTGAGTAATGATCATAAGTGACCTGAAACACGCTGTACACTGCAAGCAAGTCTGATGCTGAAGGCAGACGTAACTGTGCCACTGTACAGGCCACTAGTAAGACCACACCTAGAGCACAGTGTGCAGTTTTGATGCCTGTATCTTAAGAAGGATATCAACTTGCTGGAGACGGTTCACAGAAAGGAAATCAAGATGATTCAGGGCCAGTAAGGCAACCCTTATGATGCTCATGGAGTTCAACATATACTCTCTCTCGAGGAAAGAAAGGAGAGGGGAAACATGACTGAGACCTTCAAGTAAGTACCTTTAGGGTATTAGGGTAAGCACAGAGGGCCTCTTCGGCCTTAGTGGGAACAAGGTCACCAAGGGGCACAGCATAAAGCCGGTAGGAGAAAGGTTCAGGAGAGAAATGAGGAGGCACCTCTTCATCAACAGGGTGGTGACCAAGTGGAATGGACTACCAGAGAAGGTAGTATCCATAAACACATTGGACGGCTTCAAGAGCAGGTGGGACAGGGTGAGGGGAAAAGCTGTGGGGGTAGAAAGGGGGCAAGTGAGGGGAGAGAGGGGGAAGTTCTCTTTTTTTTTTTTTTTTAAACAAAGAGGGAGCTGCACAATCCAGCAAGCTAGCCGGACCATAAAGCCTTTATCTTCTGGCATGTTCATATGTTTATACCAGGGATGTGGGGTAAATAAACATTACAATACTATAGAAAACAGGTATATACCAAGTCAGCCAGGTGTTGTAGGTAACTGTTAATACAGCTAATATTAATCACAGCCCTATGGTTGCTTTTAAACCACTAATTCACACTTTTCTAAAGTAACCATTAGCTGATAACACAAACGCTGTTAATCATACAGATAACAACTACAAAGTCAAAACGACATTAAAGCCTTTCCGACTAAAAAGATTACCAACTTTAAACTCTCAAACAAGGGTCTTAATTAGAACTGGTTTACTACAAGCACCTCGTAACTAGAGTGACCCCTACAAAGCCTACAGCATGTCCCAAAGTCTTTTAAAAACCCTTCCTCTAAGTAGCAAAGCCAGCCTGTTTAAACAGCATACGATATCCACGAACCTTCAGAAACCCATGGGAAAATGAGATCAGACAGAATAGAATTTCATTAAATTTTTAAAGAAACTTACCAGTCTCCGCACTTGCACCTGCTGGATCAGTGCCTTACCCCTGTGACATGATCCTCCTGCAGAGATTATCAAAAATATTCCAACAGGTTACAAATTGTAGCCTTTGTAAAATTACCCCCACCGGGTCTCTCCGATTTCCCAGTTTCAGTGCCACCCACGCTCCGCCCCCGCGATCAACAAAGTTATGATGTGATTCCAGGAGAGAGTGGGGATGAGCTCCTTTATAGTCTCTGGAGGGCAGCTGTCATCTTTTACCTTGATCGAGTTATTTGTGATTAGCAAGGGCAACGGTCGACTCAAAAGGCCCTTGTTAGCTCTAATCGCGCCTCTTACTTAATCACCAAAATGACCACTGCAATAAATAAAAGATGTCAAAGCTGCCCCCATAGAATATACAGTGCTTTCAGAAAGTATTCACCCCCCCTTGGATTTTGTCACATTTTGTGATGTTGCAAACTCAAGTTAAAATACATTTATATGGGACTTTTTTGTCACGTATCTACACAAATTACTCTATATCATCAAAGTGGAATGAAACTTCTGGAATTTTTTGTACATATAAATTTAAAATAAAAACCTAAAATGTCTTGATTTGATAAGTATTCACCCCCTTTGCTATGACACTCCAAATTGAGCTCAGGTGCATCCAATTTCCTTGTGAGATCACTCTAAAACTTGAATGGAGTCCATCTGTGGTCAGTTCAAATGGTTGACATGATTTCAGAGGAAATACACCTGTCTATATAACGTCCCACTGTTGACAGTGCATGTCAGAGCAGAAACTCTACCATGAAGACCAAGGAGCTGTCTGTAGAATTCCGTGATAAAACTGTGAGGAGGCATAGATCTGGGGAGGGGTATAAAAATATTTCTAAGGTGTTGAAAGTTCCCAGGAGCCCAGTCAAGTCCATCATTAGGAAATGGAAAGATTATGGAACCACCCAGACTCTTCCTAGAGCAGGCCGCCCTCCCAAACTGAGCAACCGGGCAAGAAGGACCTTGGTCAGGAAGTGACCAAGAACCCAATGACCACCCTGACAGAACTACAGAGTTCCATGGCTGAGATGGGAGAACCTGTCCAGAGGACAACAATCTCTGCAGCACTTCACAGATGTAGCCTCTATGGGAGAGTGGCTAGACGGAAGCCACTCATGAGAAAAGACCACATAATAGCATGCCTGGAGTTTAGAAGAACACACGTGGCAGACTCTGAGACCATGTGGCAAAAGATTCTCTGGTCTGATGAAATAAAAATTGAACTCTCTGGCCTGAATGCAAAGCGCTATGCCTGGCGCAAACCGAACACAGCTCATCACCCGTGTAACACCATCCCTACCATGAAGCATGGTGGTGGCAGCATCACATTATGGGGATGCTTTTCAGCGGCAGGGACTGGGGCACTTGTCAGGATAGAGGGAACAATGAATGGAGCCAAATACAGGCACATCCTTGAGGAGAACCTGCATCAGTCTGCGACAGACCTTGGACTGGGGTGAAGATGTACATTCCAGCAGGACAATGACCCCAAGCATACAGCCAAAGCAACACTGGAGTGGCTTCAGAAGAAGAAGGTGAATGTCCTTGAGTGGCCCAGCCAAAGCCCAGACTTGAATCCCATTGAGAATCTGTGGAAAGACAAAGATTGCGGTTCACCAACATTCCCCATCCAACTTGACAGAGCTTGAGCAAATCTGCAAGGAAGAATGGGCGAAAATCCCCAAATCCAGATGTGCAAAGCTGATACAGACATACTCAAGAAGACTCAAAGCTGTCATTGCTGCCAAAGGCGCTTCTACAAAGTAGTAACTCGGGGTGGGGTGGGGGTGAATATTTAAACAAGATATTTCAGTTTTTAATGTTTCATCAATGTTTGTTACACAATAAAATATTTTTGCCCTTCCAACTGTTGAGTATGCTGTGTGAATCAAGGGGAAAAGATCATTTCAATGCATTAAAAATTCTGGTAGTAACACAACAAAATGTGACAAAATCCGGGGAGTGAATACTTTCTGAAGGCACTGTAATGGAGCTCATCCCTGCCCATAGACTATAATGGAGCTCATCCCCATGCTCTCCCTGGGATCACGTCATAACTTTGCTGAGCATGGGGCAGAATGTGGGCTGTACCAGAAACTGGGAAGTCAGAGAGACCCGGTGGGGGTAATTTTACAAGGGTAACAACTTGTAACCTGTTGGAATATTTTTGATAATCTCTGCAGCAGGCTCATGTTGCAAGGGCAAGGCACCGATCCAGCAGGTGCAAATCCCACTTTATTTAACTTGGTAGGTTTCTTTAAACAGCTCACCCCATCCTAGGCCATCTTCAAGAGGTCACCATCATTTGCCTCCCCCCCCCCGTTATGATCCAAGCAGTCTTACATTTTGGGGCCAATCAAACCCCAACTGCCACAATTCTTTTACAGGAGTGCGCATACCTGAGTGAGAGGGCAGAAACACATACAAGTCTAACATATCTAAGCAGACACATAACTAGTCCGACAAATAAGCTGCACACAAAGTCTATCCATCTTCCTCCTCTTCTTTTTGCCACAGCAACATCCTCTGGTCAGAAATAAAACTCTTGCAGTCTCCTCAGGCCAACGACCCACATCCCTGGCATCAGAAGACTTGAACTGTGGCTGGCCCACCAGCGCAGCGGTAGGATCTCCGTTCACGACACCAACATCCCAGATTCGGGAACAGACTCGGAGTCGGAGGGCCGGCTGGGGGGAGAAGACTTGAGCATCCTAGTGACTTCTCCTCTTCTCCAGGGGGGGAAGGTTGAGTGACTGGTGCTCTGCTGACCTCTTGTGGAGGCTGGGGAATTCAGCAAAGCTACGACCACCATCTGCTTGCCGAGAGGCGAAGCAGACATTGTCGATGTTACTGCATGCTCTGCCTCTCTGCTGACAATCTCTCATGAACAATACTGCCGCCTCCCTACATGACGTTCCACTGTCCATGCTGGACCGTTCCTCATGGTCCCTACTTGGTGACTGAGAGCCGTGTCTCCACTGGCAGGTTCTGGTCCCGTGGCACAACCCGGGGGGGGGTAAGCCAGGGGGTTCCTCCGGTTGGGTTACCTGCTGGAGACCCGACTCCACATCCGCAGGTCCCGGAACGACAGACAGCCCCACCTAGTAGGGGGTAAGCCTGGGATCGGGTCACCAATGCAAGTAAGCCCTGGGGGTGGCCAGAGCTTGGGGTGGCAGGGGCCAAAGCCATAAGAGGTGCAGCAGAAAAAGTGCAGTAAATAGCAAAAAAAAAAAAAAAAAAAGAAAGACAAAAAAAAAACTGGAATTGTTTACTGCTGTATACAATCCTCAACCTTGCAGGACATAATAAAGAGTTTACAATCACCAAAGAATGCAGTTTCATCCAGACTGAAGCTTCAAACTGTTTACATTGGTTTCTTATGGCAAGTGAGATGTCTGGATAAAGTTTAATGTCTCTGCCTCAAGCAAGGAGGAGTCTGCCATCCGGGCCCCGACAACACTTTTTCCTTCACCTCTGCACTCAGGGTCTTAAGTGAAACAATCTGGGGAATATCAGCAGCAGTCTGGGCACATTTCATATTAATTCTATAACCTTTAGTAAATGAGCACTCCTCTAAGTCTGCAGGCAACTGTACTGCTCCTCTAAGCGAGTCTGTAACAAGCTACAGGAGGACCTGTCTTGCAACCACCTCCGGAATGCCCACCAATCCTATGTGCAAGGCCCCAGCTTCATTCTCGAGCAGGGGTTGAGAAACTTTTTCTGGGAAGCCGACAGTCCAGGAATTGCATTTCCTTTGTTCCATAAGTCAGTTGCAGGCATTAGTAAGCTGCATTGTTTTTCTGCCTAAATATTTTACCAAAACAAATCTTTTTTTACATTTTGTTTCTGTAGGAAGCAACAATGTCAGGATGAGAGGCAAGAGACAGAGAAAGTGAAATGTGAGGAGAAGTCTGGGACACACATTAGCTTGAGAGAAATTAAGCATCTCAGTCTGAGAATAAAGGACAGTGCTTATTACAGAAATATGCTCACCTCAGGCTCAGCTTCTTTTCGGACATCGGTGACCAGAAATAGACAAACATGACTTAGTCTAGAGAGAATTATTGTGAGAGAATTCAATAAAGGGCATTGTAACATGGGTATTAACCCCAGCCGGAAACGAGCATAGCGACACAGAAATGGATCAGCTGGTCATTTTCCAGCAGGTATTAATCCCACAGTAATGCCCACTCCTGCTATCCCTGTAAAAGCCACCAAAAGTAGATGTCGCAGACAATAGTTCTCGGAGCTGCAGTACCCACAGTAGCCAGATCCAAAATGCGAGATCGTAGCGAAAAGAAGTGTAATATGCCACCTACCAAGCCCATGCACACTGTATTAACGGACATAGCAGCAGTTCTTCAGGCTACACTGAATATGTATAAAGAGTACAAGCTGCTTATAACCTTGCAAACATTTTCTTTAACTGTCTCCCTTTCTCCCTGCATACAGTTTTCTGTAACTAAATATGACCCAAAGCATAAACTGCCTACAATGTAAAATCCTGCAATGTGCACAGAAGATTGGTCCTCACAGACCTAAAAGGCACCCGCTCCATGAGCCGCCTATACTCCATAATGCAGTAAGCCACTAGCACGTCTCCATCTGCTACACAAGAAAGAAGAAGAAAGTACAACTTGTCTCACAGCGCTATCGGTCGGACTCCCGATCACACGCAGTAAGTCAGCTGTCATCCTACACTACACTCCGCCACCAATGTTTAAATGCAAAATGACTTTGTGGATAAGTTTTGGTATTTTTTAAATGATCCACTAAACGACCTGCCCTTACCCGAAACAAACAAGTGCACGAATTAGGCACCCGTTATTCTTCACACAGTCCAGAAATGTTCTGATTAGTACAGCAGCAGCAGCGGACCAGATAATGGATAATAGTGGCTTGCATACGTGCGTAAAATATGCAAATGAGATACCACCGTATCTATGCACAAGTAACAGAAATGCAGCAAACCACATAAGCGAGTCAAAATAAAAAGTTTTGTACATCTAGATATTAAAAAAAAAAAAAAAAAACACACTTATCACAATCTTTGCTCTCAATGACAAACCTGTAAATGTGTAAATAGAGAAACACCACAATATACATAAAGCTGGTTCTGACAACATGAAAAGTACTGTATATTTTCTATGCCTACCTATATTTTCTCAAACAATGGACCTATGCATATGTATAAAAATATAACATTTAATAATGGCATACAAGTAATATCCACATTGCCCATGTTACAAGCGAATTAATCCCCTCCAGAGTCTGGCTCTACTATGGGATGAATGCCTGGTTGGTGGTTGGATGCACTCAGCCTGCGGCCTCATGCACCAAACCCCCCAAAACCGGGCATTAATCCCTAGTAGAGCCCTCCTATCGGGGATTAATGCTTACTTGTAACATGGTACTAATGATCAAGTAAGAAAAGTAGTAGTAATTGGTTAAAAGTCATCATGTGACCCTATGAGAACCGTACATTAATTCCCTAGCTATGCCCTACTGTGTAATACCAGGAGCCAGAGGTGTAAAGTCAAATGTGAAGTTTCCACCCACCCAGTGGACACTGCAGATCTCTCATGAACTCGTATTTTGTAGCAGACAGAAACCTTACAGCAATGTCAGCACTGCATGAGGATCGACACGAGCAGACAAAGATACAATAATCATGGTATGTGTGTTTCTGTATGCGAGTCAGACTCCTCAAATGCTTAGTAATCTGTTAAAGGTACACAGCTTGTTACAGTCCTGACACACGCACCCAATGGACAGCGGGAAAAGGAGCGCCGACTGTCGCCGGCAACAATGTTTTCCCGTGCACTGCAGCCTTAAGCAATGTTACAGTGGAGTAGGATGGGGCGTTAAAGATCTTAGTAGTTCTCCCAATCAGGCGAGACCTTTACTGTAAAAAGTATCTGCCACTGTTAATCCGTTAAGTTTGAACCGCTAAATACACTTGTGTGCATCATAAAGTAATAGAAGACGTAGACGTGTATGTTTGTCTCGCGGTATGCAAAGTAAAGGACAGCGACCATAATGTAGCACGGTTATAGAAAAGCAGTAAGGTGAGACAGCTATGGAGTGGAAAAGAGGGAAACTGTTCAGAACAAGCAGGCATTTTTTCACACTTATCTGTTTTTTCTAATGAAATGTAACATATGTATTCACTATAAATACCACCAACAGCTCAATCTGGTTCAAAGTCAGTTGGTATCCCTCTGTATCCCCCTCCCCGGGTCGTGCCTGAAAATAGGCAGGATTTGTCTAGTGCACTTACCCGGTCAACAAAAACTAAATAAACAAAATAAAAATGTAGGTGTATTACATTGTCAGTCAGTTGTGACACACAACACAAATGTATGTCAACAGTAGAACGGCATGCGCACATTTTCAGATAGACACCCCATTTCATAGGTACACATGTGAATGATCTTTTGTAAACCATAATCATTGTTTAAACTCATGTATATTTCCTTTTTACGTAAACCTTTTCTGAAAAATACCCAAGTTGCACTTGCCATATTACAAGCGCATTAATCCCCTCGAAAGGAGGCATTTCCTAGGAATTAATGCATGGTTCAGTGGTGGGAAGTGAACCCACACCATGCATTAATTCCTAGGAAATGCCTCCTTTTGAGGGGATTAATGCTTACGTGATTGTGTGACAGAATAATACTACTGCAGCTCGCTTCAGGCTCCGCTTCTTTGGTTTGTTTTGAGGGATATTTGTGACCAGAAAAAATGGATAGTACCAAGACTGTTGTCAAGCCAGTATTTAATTGATGGTAATAAATCAGACTTGGAGACAGGTGGGCCTGCACTCATAATCAGCCACTGATCCTCAAAAGACTCTCTGTGTCAGGACTGTTCTATGTTTTTAATAAGATCTGCTTTGCAGAATGCTCTTTCACATTCACTTGTAGAAGAGAAATAGTGAGCAGTATTTCAATAAGCTTTTGCATAGGACCCTTCAGGGAGTTATCACCACGCTCAGCTAGTTTAATTTGCAAAACCAACTGGTGCAGCACATGGATGTGAGAGAACTGGTTCTGGATCGACTCAGGTACAATTTAAGCTGTAGCCACTCATCTATGGCACAGTCTTTATCTGCTTCAGAGAAGGGAGATGAAAATGGTCTGCTGGTCATGAGTTCAGTTAGCTCATCACTGCCAAATGTTGCTAAATCGGCATCCAGCAGCCAGTTGTGAAAATTCTAAATCTGAAGCAAATACAATGGTTTCATTGAAAGAACAACAAATCTGTGGTGGATGTAGTTTACGGTATTGTTAACAAATGAATGTAGTTCAGTGTCACTGCCATGTGTACCTTGTACTTCTGTTTTACCAGACATATACCCGGCTGCACTTTGCACTATACTGTTCCTGGGAATTTTTTCGTATATTTGCCTGGTGCAGCTTTAAGTGTTTCTAAATGCAGAACTGCTTTCTCAGTATGGTCTGGTATCTCAATAAATCACGTAGTCTTGCAACTAGAAAGTTTTTGATTATCTAGCAACAATAGGCAAAAAGTCTAGTAAGAAATATAGGACTCAAAGTGAACAGAGGTTAGTACATTGTGGTAGACCTTAGCTTTGTTTGCATGGTTTCCTCTTTTCCCACCTACAAATATGTGCTCAGTGTCTGTGGCTCAGCAGGCAGCACACACGCCTCTGAGGCCGAAGATCGGAAGGTTGTGGGTTCTAGTGGTGTCCTGGTAAAATTTCCCCCATTCACTAAAAATACCACCAACAGCTTAATCTGGTTCTGTATGTCAGTTTTACATCTGTATCTTCTCCCTCTCCTCTGGGACAAGGTTGAAAATAGGTAGAATTGCCTAGTCCTCCTTTCCCAGTCAACAGAAACTAAATAAATGAAGATGCATTGCCACAACTTTGAGGTTTTGTTTTTTTTTCTAATGCCACAACTGCTCTCTCTTTGCTGGCTAACCACCTTTCTTGTTTTACAGTGATGAAATGTGCAAGATGCTCATTGAGAATTTCGGCAGTTTTTTTAAAGTTCTCTCCTGTGTTTTACAGACCAAAAATAAAAAGTGAAAATACCTTTTAAACAATCTTCAAATTTGGCCATGTATTTGAAATTTGTATTGGCATCCAACATGGCAAGTTCTACTGTGTGGGCAACACAGTGAATACCAATAATGGTGGACAAAAGTGACTTCAGTCTAGCAATGACTCCTGTCCGCTCACCAAAATTAACTGATGCACCATCAAAAATTAGCACAGACAAGTGCTGGATTTCCACAGCCTGGTTTAAGTTCTGCCAAGGGCAAATCAAGTGATTTCAACCCATCTCTATAGCATCAAATACACCTGCAGCACTTGCAGTTCCAAGTGGTACCACAGATACTAGGTGTGTGACCGGCAAACAGTTCATACCATGTATCTGAGGTAGACAATTTCTTGCTCGATTACACAGTGGTCAGTACTTCCATCAAAAAGGATGCATTTTTGACCTCTGCAACTACTGCCTCACTTACTGTCTTTGCTATGTTGTCCACAAACGGCAGCCCTCTACAGTATGTTCATATAAAATCGATTGCCAACATGTAATCTATGCTGGCTCCCGCATACCATTTCGAAATCTGAAAATGGTTTCCATTTTTTGCTATAGAGTGTGCTGTGTTAAATAAAACTTTGTGTTTGTCAAGTTCTTATGGTGTTGTGTGTTCTTTTTGAAAAGACTGATCCAGAGCAGTTCCAGACAGGTGAATAGGCATTAAACAAAACATAAATGATTTTTCTTCACTGAAATCCAGCCAAGGATATTCTTTTTTCCAATCTGGACGTAAGTGCCCAATCCTTTTTTCTTTGTCATACCTTTGATCATCTGTATGCCATCATCTATCTTTTACGTTTTGAATAACTGGGTTTTCTTGTTGTTATTGATGTTGAGAAACAAAAACAAACTAATTTTTAAAATGAGGAATTTAGGACGCTTACACAGCGCGTGAAATTGCTCTGAGCCAGTGATCAGCAGGTCGTCAGATCAGAACAAATAATTCTGTGTGCTACAATGCCACAGACTCGGTGGAAAAATTGTTTAATTTAGTAAACCAGCAGGTTAGACAGCACTATGTGCTCCTAGTAGTCGCTAACAAATGTTTTTCCTTTTTTATTTAAATGTTTGGCACCAGGATAGGGCACACGGGGTCAGTACAGTGGGGGGTTAAAGTGCCTGAATGACGTGCACACTCACACACTGTAGAACAAACCGCAGCACCAGAGACTAGATGAGTAGTATGGAGAACTTATGAGACACTCAAACTGAAGCAAGGATACTGCTAATGAAATATATTTTTATTTCTTTATTTTAGGGCATGAAAACACACACACTACTGCAGGCTAATAAGGGGATACGTGATGGCTAGGTGTGTGATACCAAATATATCTGAATGAGTGGCAAGTGAGCTTGGGCAATATCATGAGTGGCGGAGTATAGTGGAGCCAGAAGTGCTAGTTACCCGAGCTCACTTGCTACGAATTCAGCTATATTCAGTATCACACATCTAGCCATCACGTATGGGTTTTAAACAATATGGGTTTTAGGTTTAGTGCAATTTTTACTGGTATGTTTCATTTATTTGTTGTTTGCACCTATGGTGTTTAGTGTTTTCTTTCAGTTTGGTATTCTTCTGCAGTGTTGATTTTGTTTCTGTCATTTTGCCTGCTAGCTTTGTTTGGTGTTAATTTCTAATGTGGTCAGCATGAGAAATTGTACTTGTGCGTTTTAGGGTAATGGTTTTCAGATATTTTAGCTCCTTTTTTTTTTTTTTTAATTTTTAAAGTAAGGAATGTAGTTTGGCCGTTCCAATGTGTAGAAAGTGGTGGCATTTACTAGTGACGTGTACATCGTATGTATAACTTCCAGTATGTTTCACGGTGTACACGTCACGATGTAGTTATCACACTGTGGCTGTGATACTTAAATTTATGTGATGGCACATCACTTCGCCCCTATTGTATAAAGGTAGAGACTGCACCGAGACAAAGTGCAGCAAAAGGCTGCTATGAAAATATATTTCTTTTAGTTTATTTGGTTGCTTTTTTTGTTTGTTTTTAAGTTTTTAGGGCACTGCGCACGCGCGCGCAAACACACACACACACACACAAAAAAAAAAACGCACCACCAGAGTGTAACAGACGTAAAAACAGCAACCTGCTGCTATAAAAAAAGTCATTTTTATTTTTTATTTTTACTTTATAGGGCACACAATCTCACTCACACACACACACACACACACACACACACACACACACACACTACAGAGTGAATACAGAAGGTGGTATCAGCACCTCAGTGGTCCACAATTAGGCTGTAGTCTGTGCAAAAACAGGTTAGGTTGACACGAAGATGCTTGCAGTCCCACTTCACACTTTAGTAATTATTCCATCAAAAAAGTAGGTGGACTTCAGAAAGATAAAGACAAAATCATGTTCTCTTAAGCTGCTCAGCCTGAATTCAGAGAGTCTGGGACTCTAGGCTTGGCTTCCAGCCCAGCTCCAACAAACAAAAGTGACTGGCTTCTGTCTTACAGCCCAGCCCCAATATTAGCGCCCCCAATTACTTCAAAATTGTTATGACTGGATTATCTGGAGTCCTTTTAAATTTGTTACAGCACTGCCGCTTCAAACATGTGAGACAGACACACAGTGCCTCCGTGTCTAAACAGTAGCCTCCTTGAAATTAAAACTCCCATTTTTTTTTTCAACCAAATTAAGTAGTCTGAATATCTAATATTTCTAAGAAATGTATTTCTATAGTGGTTCGTTATAGCTGCACTGGAGAGTCTAGATAATAGCAATCCACTGAGCCAGCAAGAGAGAGAGAGAGAGAAAGACATTTGTGTCTGTCAGCAGTCAGCTCTTGTGTGAGATGGTGCCTTAAGAAATCCTCTAACATACACAGATAAACCACTTACCAATTGATCACAGTTTGGCAGACATATAAATACATATATTTATACATAGATACTGTCGGCAGATAAGGGCCGCCAGGCCCATCCAGTCTGCCCATTTATTCTACCTGATGAAGCGGCCAGTGACCCTATCTGGTCACTGGCTTTAGCTTTTTCTTCCTATCTCTAATATTCCTTTATTCCTGTCCCATGCATGTTTGAAGCCTATCACCATATGGGTGGCCATCACTTCCTGGGGCAGGCTATTCCATGTATCCACCACCCTCTCTGTAAAAAAGAACTTCCTGACATTTCCCCTTATGCGGCCACTCATCAGTCTCATGTCATGTTCTCTTGTTTTGGCACTACTTTTCAACTAGAATATGTTGTCCCTTTTCACCTTGTTCATGCCCTTGAGGTATTTGAACATTTCTATCATGTCACCGCTCTCCCTCCTTTGCTCCAATATGTAAAAATTGAGGTCTCAGATTCTTTCCTCGTAAGGCTTGTGATGTAGACCCTTCACCATTTTGGTCACCCTCCTCCGAAACGTCTCTATTTTGTCAGTGTCCTTACAAAGGTGTGGCCTCCAGAACTGGACACAGTACTCAAGGTGAGACCTTGTACAGTGGAACTATTACCTCCCTCCTTCAGCTTGTGATTCCCCTTCCAATACACCCCAAAGTTCCAATGGCCTTCCCCAATGCCTTGGCCATCTGCTTTGTGACCTTCAGGTCATCTGTGATTATCACCCCCAAGTCCCTCTCTTCCTTAGTAACTGCCAACAGCTCTCCCCCCAACTTGTAGCTTGCTCCAGGTTCCTGCTCCCCATGTACATGATTTTGCACTTCTCTGTGTTAAACCTTAGTTGCCATGCTTCTGACCATCTCTACACCTGCTCCAGGTTCTTTCTCATCCTTTCCACCCCCTCCGGGGTATCCACCCTGTTGCAGATCCTGGTGTCATCTGCAAACAGGCAAACCTTTCCCTCTGGCCCATCTGCAATGTCGCTGATGAAGACACTGAAAAGGACTGGCTCCAGAACTGATTCTTGAGGTACCCCACTGGTCACCTCCCTTTCCTCTGATGGGGTTCCTTTGCCACGTTCCTCTGTTTTCTGTCCCTTAACCAGTTTCCAATCTAGTTTACTACCTTGTGCCCCCATCCTCAGGCTACCTAGCTTGTTGACCAATCTCCTGTGTGAGACCTATCAAAGGCTTTACTGAAATCTAAGTAGGTAATATCTACTGCCCTCCCTGGTCTACTGCCTTTGTCACCCAAAGAAATCTATTAAATTAGTTTGACAGGACTGTCCTGCGGTGAATCCATGTTGCCTGGGATCAAACACCCCCTTGGTTTCTAGATGCTCCACTATTCTTTCCTTGGAGAGTGTCTCCATTATCTTTCAGACTACAGAGGTTAGACTAACTGGCCTGTAGTTCCCTGCATCTTCTTTATTACTGCTCTTGTGAAGAGGGACATTTGCCCTTCTCCAGTCCTCTGGGACCACTCTAGTGGCTAGGGACTCACAGAACAGGGCTGCCAGTTCAATTCTCAGTTCCCTTAGGACCCTGGGATGTATGCCGCCTGGAACCATGGCTTTGTCTACCTTCACCTTTGCAAGCTCTTCTAGGATGTTCTCCTCTGTGAGCAGACTGGTGTTTACCTCCTTATCCTTTGTTCCTTTAAAGAATTGTTGTGGGCCCTGCCCATGCCTTTCCACAGTGAAGACTGAACAGAAATATTCTTTCAGGACCGCTGCTTTCTCCAGTCTCCCTCCACTATCTCCCCCCTGGCTCCTTGAAGCTTAGCAACTCCTCCCTTTGCCATCCTTCTCTCGCTAACGTACCTTAAGAATGTCTTGTCTCCTTTTTTAACCGATTGAGATGTTCTTTCTTCTGTTTGCGCTTTAGCGCTTCTCACTGCTTTTTCTGCCTCTCTCAGACACTTCTGGTACATTTCCTTGTCCTTGTCTCTTTGCGTCTCCTTATACTTCCTGAAGGTTAGCCTCTTGGCCCTTACCTTTTCAGCCCCCCCCCCCCACAAGAGAACCAAAGCAGTGTTCTTCTCCTTTTGCCCTTGCCTATCGACTTAAACCACTGTTTTGTGACTGCCGCTATGGCCTTCTTGATGTGTGCGCATTTCACCTCAATGTCCCCCATCCCCCTTTTAAAAAAATAAATAAATAAAATAAAAAAAAAAAAAAAAAAAGGATTTCCTTAAGGTGAAGTCACATCCTGGTAAAGTCCATCCTTCTGAAGTCTAAGACTTGCTTTCACACGGGTTGACTGAATCCCTGTGTCCACCTTGAACCACACCATATGGTGGTCGCTGGACCCTAGCTAACTTCCACCTTGATCCCTGTTATGTCCCCGTTGGTCAGTACCAGATCCAGGACTGCCCGGTCTCTGGTAGGTTCCTGCACCAGTTGCCTAAGGCAGGCCCCCTCAAGGGAATCAATAAAGTCCTGTGCCCTGGCCGAAGCCTGCTAGGGATGGACCAGCCTATTTCCGGCATGTTAAAGTCTCCCATCAACAGTACCTCTCCCTTTGTTGCCATGTCATGCATGTTTTCCAGCAGCCGTTTGTCAATTTCTTCTGCCTGAGCTGGAGGTCTGCAAATGACCCCTGTGTGAATGGCTTTTCCATTGCCTGGCTCAAGGGTGACCCAGACTCCCTTCATTTGCTCATGCCTGTTCTGAATTTCAGTTGCCTTGATGCTTTCTTTGATGAAGAGGGCAACCCCACCCCCTTCTACCTTCCCTGTCTTTTCTGACTAGGACATAACCAGGTACACTTATGTCTCGGCTGTGGTTCCTGGTGTACCATGTTTCGGTAATGGCCATTATGTCCAGATCAGCCTCCGTCATTACAGCCATCAGGTCTGGGACCTTGTTTCCCAGACTGCGGGCATGTGATCATCTCCCAGTGGCAGTCCCCTGCGCAGTGCTGCTAGTGTGATCTCAGGAGTCCTGTGAGTCCTCCTGTTTCCTGGTGCCTGATAGTGCTTCAATCAGTGGAGGTCACTCACACACCCCCAGTATTCCTCCAAATGCTGCTGCATGCCAGACTCGGAACCCAAAAAAGGTTCCCCACCCTCCCCACGTTCCTTTCCTCTCTATTGCAGCTGTGTGAACATCTCAGCATCCTTGCACTCCTCCGAGCTCCGATAAGAGGAACTTGGAGTTAAGTGCTCCCGATCGGTGGGGGGGCATTGCTTGTTAACTTGTTACCTCTGTAGTTAGCCGTGCATGCGCGGCTAACAAAGCTGTACAGCCAAGTCAGTCGGACTGAAAAGGGCTGTAAAGCTCAAATCCGGTGGCTGACTGAGAGGGTCATGGACCTCAGACTTGGTGATTTTTCTTCCCATCAAGGGCTTCCATCCTACTGTGCAGCTGGGCAATCTCCAAAGCTAGCTTTGCAAGGATTGATGTGGTGCAGGGATCAGCAAAGGCCATTGTAGCAGTCAAAGCTTTTAACTGGGCACCTTGTGACTGCAGGGTTCATTCAGTTTTTTTTGCCCATTACTTTCACAGCCTCCAGTACCATATGCCACGGTGGCTCCACTGCCACAGCCTCTGGTCTCACAGTACCAGTAGAGGGCACAGTCAATGGCTGCTGCTGTTTCAATCTCCCACACCCTTGGGTCGCACCATTTTGAGTTTAATATCAAATTGCTCTTTATACAGCAAACAAGTTTTATAATTTTTATGCTGAAAAACAAAATATAAAGCAGCATTGTTTGCTTAATTAGAAAATGATTAGCCAAAACCGATGTGAGACACACCCTGTCAGGTCTCAGACCTTCTAGTGCCACCATCTCTACATTTCTAATAAATAATGCTTTGTTTTACTTGCACTCTCAGGTCATACCTGAAAAAAGGCAATGAACATCCAGTACACTTACCAGGTAAACACAAACTAACTAAAGAAATGCATACAAAACACAGCTGGGTAAACACAGAGGCAAGTAACAGCATGTTATGTGATTGATTGTTAAGCTAGCTAGGTCAGTTCACAGTAGAGATACAACAATAACCTCCAGAGTTATTCTTTACAAGGACTCTATCAGCGTGGACGTTTTTAGCAGCAAAAAAACAACAACAAAAAAAAAAAATGCCAACTCAGCACACACAATGGATGGGATATCACAATGGAGACATGCATCTCTCAATCAACGGCAGACTTATTTAGAATAAACTGACAGACTAAAGCATAAGACAGAGTTATCAACACTGCAGTTCAACACACAACACACCAGTCCGTTAGGGGGGCTAGAGTGGGTTTAAAGAGTTAATTCCGGTAACCGTGTCAAGGGTGAGTGAGCCTGGTTTTTCACCTCCGTGTTGTCCCTTCCTCTCCTGGTTTTCAGCAAGTGTAGATCACTGATTTGACTCTTAAAATACTGTAATTCCACAATCTCAGGTTTGATTCTGTCAGTCACCTCCACTGGATTAGCACAGGTTCTGGATCCACTGTTTTTTTTCCTCTAACAACTGGCAAATGACTGGCAGGTAAGGTCAAAGTTCAGACAGCACACTGAAAGGCCTTTGGCAATTACAAGTTTCTGCACTGTTTCATGTGCCCCTCTGCTCAGGTAGGCTTGGCTCCACGGTTAAGTTTCTTGTCTACCACCTGTCCTCAAAACAGATGCTGGGTTCAGTTTAAGATGTCGATATCTCAGCAGCTGACTTTGCTTCTGGGTTCAGAGTCTTTACAATCAGCTTTCCTAGGCTATCATAAGACAGAGAACTTTAATATGGCTTCTGGGTGCACATGCACAGTCGACCGAGATAGTCACCTGTCTGAACATCTTTACCTCACTCTATAAATTCGCATTTTTATTTTACAAAACCTGCTTAAAAATGGCGAATATGTGTATATAAAAAAAGAAGAAAAAAAAAAAAAGCATTAGTGCAGAGAGGTATGGATGGCTTCTTAGCAGCATCAACGGCCAAACTGGCTCACAGATGAAGCAGAAGATGAAAAAGACTAGACTGGAGACGGGATAATGTGTGGACACGAGCACAGAGGTCTCAGAGGAGGCAACAGCAGCGCTAGGGCATGTGGTCTTAGACCGGGTCCTGGAGGTCCTGTCTCCCAAGTTGGAAGCAGTAGCACAGAAATTGGATGCCCTTACTGCCAAGTATGAGAAACAATAGGTTTGGCTGCCAAAGGTAAAAATTAGGGTTTCTAAACTGAAGTATACCACTGATGACATGTGGAGGAAAACAGCACTCATAAAAAATGAAATAGTGGAGGTGAGAGAGAACTTTCATAGCCAAGAGCACTTCAGAGACCTACCAGAGGGAGCTGAAGATCTGATATGCTGGTGTTTTTGAAAAAATGGCTCCCTTCAGCCCTAAACCTGCACTGCCTGAAGGACTGCATTACAATTAATGGGGCACACTGAGCACTAGCCCCAAAGCCACCAGGAGGGGCAAAGTATTGAGTATTAAGTGTTAAAAATCAAGGAAAAGCCTAAGGCTTCAACAACCAGGGGGTACACAGACACACAATACTAGAGACTCACGTTATATTCTACTTAAAAAAAATTTTTATGAGACATTAATCAGAATGTTTTCCTGAACTTTAGGAGCCTCCACACAAAGTTCAGGTACTCATGATGCACAAGTCTCCTCCTAATGCACTACGAGTTGCTAAACTGGGACAGTGTTCCTAACTTTCAGGAAAGCTGCAGTGGGAATAAACAGAGGACTATAAACAAACACATTTGTGTGCTAACACTATGGTGGACAGCCAGGGTTTTCCTTTCATTAAGAACAAAGGATGCTACAAACTATCACTAGCAACTTTACAGCTCTTTACCCCAAGAACATTATAGAGGCTTTACCCAACCCCTTTTAAAACGTTGATAGTATTTTGCTTTTTAACTGCCCCTATTCGGGAAGGGAAGAGAAGGGATCCTATCTTGGCTCCTTTGAGCCACGCTGATCCCTTCCACTTCCTGGTACCTGCTGAAAGACCGATCCACCCTCACACTATAACATTTGCGGATGTCAATATACCGACAGCGTGGGTGCATGCTACGTAGAAATGAACAGGGCCAGTTTTCAGAGTCTGTTTTGGGTATTTCAGATGGCCATCATGGACAAATCAAGGGTACCGCTCAACTAACAAAGACATTGTTGGCATTACCGCCAGTTTGTCCGATAACTATCTAAAATCAGACTCGAAACTCTAGCTTTCTTCATTCTACTAGTAAGCCTACTATATCAGTATATTGACATCAACAAACGTGATAGCGTGTGGGGGGGGGGGAAATCAGGGGCAGATCTGACTTTCAGCAGGTACCAGGAAGTAGCAGGGATCAGCGCGGCTCCACGGAGCCAATATATGATCCCTTCCCAAACAGGGGCAGTTAAAAAGCAAAATACCGGCAGCATTTGAAAAGGGGCCAGGTAAGGCTTCTGTAGTGTTCTTGGTGGCAAATTAGTTAAATACCAGGATAGCTGCAGTAGTTTGGGAGCTGCCCCAATGATTATTCAAAACCACTTTGCTTCAGCTTACCAAACAGAGCGCACAGCCTCTTTTTTCACTTTCATTAACAAAATTAAAATAAATTACAAAATAACCAGCCATATTAGCAAATTCTACAGCAGGTGATCAATCACATTTATTTTATTTATTTATTTTTTTAGACAGGGAACATTTAGGTATGAAAGAGATGTATTTTTTTGTTTGTTTTGTTAACCTGGTAAGTACACAAAACAATTGCTGAAGGAGTCCAGTTATACCGTACAGCTTAGTATGGACAGCCACTTATTACGGACAAAAGCTGTTTTCCAAAACCACTGCCACAGATTTCCATTACAGCAGATGCCAGAGGCACATAACAAGGTGCTAATCAGTCTGACTGCAACCACCCACACACTACTTGAACAAGATAGTGATGGGTAAAAAAAGAAAAAAGTCCCAGATCCACTTCCGAACAGGCACTTTCATTTTACTGGAATATCCTCCCGCTGCTTGCGGGTCCTCTCATACCATGAAGGGCTTTCTTTTTTAATGTTTCAAAACAAACAGCGAACACCAGAGCACAGCTTTGTGTTTTAAAGAGAAAGTCCCCTCAACCTATCTTCTGGTTATCTGTGTAGTCTGAAGGCATGAACAGTGATTCCTTCTCTTATACCCCCCTACTTTTATCTAATTTAAATATAAATAAGGTTGCTTCACTCTGTTTTGCCCTGGTGTGAAAACCTGTTTGTTTCCATTGTAAAGGTCATGACCCCATTCATGAAAGGCATCATGGGATTTGATGTATACCTGCACAAGCCAACGTAAGTTATACTCTCATTCAGTTTTGTTACATGTCTTTTTAAGTCCCTATTCTCTAAAAGCATTTTTTTCTAACTCAGATACACTTTGCCTTATGAGTCAGGTCATGACCTTTGCAATGAAGTCAAGCAGGTTTTCACACCATGAAATTAGAAAGGTAAAATAGAGGCAGAAAATGATTCATGCCTACAAACTACACAGGTAAACAGAATAAAAGGCAGAGGGGGGCCTCCCTTCTTGAGGGCCCTAGCCCCGAAGGGCTAACTGTGTGTTTTAAATTTTACCTACTGGGAAGAGTCCCCCCATCGGAACCAGAGGGAGTCCCACTTAACTCTTAGCATGAACCCATGGTTGCAAGTTCATCGGCCTGATGGTGCAGTGATATGGCTTCTGCCTGAGACCAACATTTCGGGTTCAGGAACAGACCACAGAGTCAAAGGGCTGGCTGGGGGAAGAAGGTTCAAGCATCCAAGGACTGCTCTCCTTCTTTGGGGGGGTGGAGTTTGAGTGCCTGGCACACGACTACCTCTGGCAGAGGCTAGGGGGAAGCAGCTGTCAGCACCTGCATGGTAACTGAATGCGGGACAGATGGAGTTAGCGCCCCTGATATCACTGTACGTCCCGCCTCCCGGGGCGAAAATGGCAGAAAACAGGGTCACGCAGAATGCCACCCATGTCAGGCTGCAGGTCCTGCACCACCCCGACGCCACCGGAGATTTATACCAGCATCTGGCAGGTGGATGAGCCCCTTCCCGAAGGCCCCGACCTGGGGGGGGGGTAAGCCAGGGTATAACCCTGGGATAGGCTGTACACAGGCAACCAACAGGAGGTCGAGATCCTTCCCATGGCACCGCTCTGGTGGGGTAAGACAGAGCGCATCTCCAGTAGGGCAAATCTGCAGGAGGTAGGTGACCGAGCTGGACCAACAGGTGCCAGTCCTCGAGGGAGCAAAAAAAAAAAATAATAAATAAAAATGAGTAAGGTTACCATATAAAGGATTGTCCGTTTACTTATATTAAAAATTTCTTCACCGTCTGCCGAACAGAAACAGGAAAGCGTGACCGCATGGCTTTAAGGTTTTTTTTGTTTGTTTTTTTTTGGTTTACAGCTTGCCCTATCTAGGAAGGATAGTCAGTTTGTATTACAAATAAAAAAAATAGTCTGAATACTTCATTGTCTGCCATGGTAGGTCTCGAAGCCAAGAACAGGAAAACGTGACTGGTAACTATATAGGAGAGCTTGTCCTAGCTAGGAGGGATTATCTACATGTAAATACAGTATTCTGCTTCTTGAATGAAAGTGCAGTAAGCCCGGGAACAGTAACCTGTCAATTATGTAGGAGAAAATGAGGATTTCAGTTTTACCATACAGCCCCTCATAAACAGACAAAACAGCACTACACAGATGTGTCCATTATAAGCAGCTCACACTGTAACTGCCAATTTAAAGATACAATGCAGATTAACAGTGTCCCTTTAATGGTATGCTGCAGGTGTGAGTCCACTTTTCCAATTAGTGTGCTGCTACCTTTTTAAGAAAGGTGACGAGTGCAGATTAATTTCAGTGTCGTTTTGATTACAGTATGCTATTTCATGCTTTCTTATCGAGAGGAACTTTAGGATATCCCTACTGTTTCACTTGGCTGTTTCTCAATGTTATTGTATTTTAGGGCACTATACATGTATGTAGAACTGTTGGTAATGTTTGTGTTGCTGTTGTTTTTTTTAACGTATGTCTTTACTACTGTGTGAGACTGTATTTTGACTTTTCTATAGGTTTTTAATGCATTCTGTTCAACTGACAAGCACCACCGATGCACCCGATATCTTGCCTTTTTTATTTATTTATTAAACCAAGTACCCCCCCCCCCAAAAAAAAAGCTATGCTTGTTTTTGGAACAGTATTTCTATGTGTTTGGGTTTTAGTAAGTGCGTTTTTTTCAGTTTTGGTGGAAGGATGTCAGGTTTCTTTAGTTAGATATTGTCTTTGTTCTTTGAGTCGTATTAAGTAGTGTTTTTCAGCTTTTGTAGATGTACGTCAGTTTTTTTTTTTGTTTTCCTTTTTATCATTTTGAAAGTAAAAACATCACTTACATTTGAAAGCCCACCAAACAAGTAATCAGGGCTCCTAAGAGTTTTTGGGATGAGTACTTGTACTCTTCATTTTGAAAGTGAGGTGAGTAAAACCAGATTCTGATGTGTACAGATGTCTGGATGGAATGGAGTGAGGAGCACATTTTTAAAAACAATGTTTTTTTCTAAATAAGAACTGAATCTGATCAGGTGCCAACAATGCTGCAAATAATGTTGGCAGGTAGGAGTCATTTACTCACCAGTTTTAAAATATAGTGAGTAAAACAAAATTGGGATGGGTACAAGTGCTGTAAATCTGGGGAAAAAGATGCTCCTTTTGAATCACCAGTTATGTTACCAAGCAGTATTCTGTGGAGTGTGGCGCATTTACAAATGTTGGGCGAGTATCGGTACTCATTAAAAACATTTCTGAAAAGTATTTCCTAAAATGAGGTGAGTAAAATAGTTCGGTACTCCCCCTATCTGGTAATCACACGTATTGCATCTCAACAAGGAGTATCCGTTGGAGGAAGTAGCAGTGCTAGCTCAATAAATTACACTTTAAAGAGCTAGTGGAACCAAAACAGGCAGACAGGAAAATAATACAAATTTTAAAAAGCAGTCAGTTGTAACTTTTTATTTCTGAAGTATTTTATTTGTCCTCTTGCTCGTTAGAAAGTTTGCTATTTGATAATATTGTGCTGGATGTTTGGAATAGCTCTCAGCCTGGCAGTTGACACATCTACAGTATCTCTATTCCACCCACTACATCATCAGCACTGTGATCTTACCGACAGTGACATCACATGTGACTGACCTGGCAGCTGAATGGCTGCTCCTAAGCAGCAGTGAGGTCACAATGCTGATGCTGTAATAGGAACGGTATTAGATATGCCAGTTGCCAGGCACACTGCTGTTCCACACATCGTACCTACGTCAGCTGAGTGGCTGTTCCTAAGCAGCAGTGATGTCACAGTCAATTAGGTCACAATGCTGATGCTGTAATATGAGAAACGGTACTAGATATGCCAGTTGCCAGGCACACTGCTGTTCCACACATCATACCTACGTCAGCTGAGTGGCTGTTTCTAAGCAGTAGTGATGTCACAGTCAGTGAGGTCACAATGCTGATGCTGTAATAGGAGGAACGGTGCCAGATATGCCAGCTGCCAGGCAAACTGCTGTTTCACACATCGTACAAACATCAGGTAATAAAATCTTTTAAAGAGGGAGTCCGGCCAAACTTTCTGTTAACAAATACAGAATTTGGATCAGCATATCCCCAGTCAGCTTCATGCCAACAATTCTCTCTCTATGTTGCTTTGCTTATAAGTTACAAGTAATTTTGTCACCCTACATTCACTGCCTGTTCAAAAGAGCCAGTTTCGAAGAAGAGCTGCTTATGATATCATAACCTGAACTCTTAGTACAGCCCTCCCTGCAAATTACCTTATAGGACTTATTTCTCCCTTATAAAATAGGTACTGAAGTTCTCAACTCCTGATTGGCTACAACCAGTCACCTGACCATGCATGAAATGCAGTATTACTCACGGTCATCCTAGTATCTAACTTGCAGCCTTGTGCTTCACTACATCCCTGAGAGTGCAGGTATCTCAGTACTACCAACACCCAGCCATGTCTTATTGCTTTCATGTTACATAAAACTGCAGTTGTAATAAACATCTGAAAAAGAAAAACAGACATCGGGTGGGTCAATGCACACATTTCTATTATGTGCAGATACAAGGTACAGCACTTCAGAATGTGATGAGGGTTGGAATGCAGTGGCAAACATGGCTCTAGAATGACAAAGTTGCATGACATTTTTAAAATACTGCAGGTACGAGATTTCAAAATGTCACCAGACTGCAACTGTGGAATGCAGCAATGACAGTTTCTTAAAGTAGCTAGGACACATATGTGGCAGGGACGCTAAAATTCATAATGTGATGGTGTCATATTTTTTTAAATGTGGCAGAGTTACACAATTTTGAAATGTGGGGACACAGTTGCAGGGGATGCAGGGATATAATTTCATAATGTGTCACGGATGCATAAATGTGACATGTACAGTTTCAAAACATGGTTGGAATGTTTGATTTCACATTGTGGTGGCTACATGCATTTTCACAATGTGGCATGGGCACAGAATCTCAGGAATGTGGTTGTGATGCAGTTTCAGAATATGCTAGTCATGCAATTTCAGAATGAGGCAGGGATGTGTAATTTTAGAATGCGACTTTGACATGCAATAGCAGAATATGGCAGTGACAGAGACTAATGAATGGGCAGCCATACACAACAAGGCTGTGTCTGCATAGAGAGGTTTTTATGGCAACCAGGAACCTCGACAGCGAAGCTCAAGAGGTTCCCTGGTTGCCACAGAAAACTCAAGATAAAGACACAAGTTTGTCTGCTGTCTATGGATGCCCATACATGATATTTTATAGTGTATGGGCATCCATGTCCATTACAGACACTCTGCTTCCTTCCAGTGAACTGGGATGGGGGGGGGGAGGCACTTGAGGGTTGGTGGTGGACTCAAATACTGAACAAACATGCTGCAGTTTTTTTCTGCAAGTTGAAGTTTAAAAAGCTTTCAGCTTGACTGGCTAGAAGAAACCAGCTGTGTGGTAACATTCTAAGTTGTTGTGCTGCAGCAGTGACATCACTACTGCAGCACAACATAATCATGTCACTACTGCAGCACAACAAGGATATTCCAGGCGTGGAATTCCATGCATAATAGGGTTCCACCATACAATATACTCAGTTTTAGAATGTGGTGGGGACGTACAATTTTGGAATATGGTAGGGATGCACATTTTCAGAAAGTGACAATGACAGGCAATTTTGGAATGTTTCAGGAAGGTACAATCTTAGAATGTGCCTGTGACACATAATTTCGGACTGTTGTGGTGACGCAAAATTTCGGAATGTTGCCATAATGCACAGTTTCGGAATGTGGCAGTGATGCATCGTTTTGGAACGTGGCATGATGCACTGTTTTGGAATGTGGTGGTGATGCACCATTTTGGAATGTGTCGGAGACTCACAGTTTTGGAATATCACAGTGATGCACAGTTTTGGAATGTGGCAGAGATACAGTTTCAGAATGTGGCGGTGACGCACAGTTTTGGAATGTGGCTGTGACAGTTATAAGATTGTGGCAGTGGCTCAGTTTCAGAATGTGGAAGTGATGCAGTTTTGGAATGTGGTGGTGGTGGCGCACAGTTTTGGAATGCAGCTGTGACACTTTTGGAATGTGGCGCTGAAATAGAACTTCAGAATGTGGTGAGGATGTGCAGTTTTGGAATTTGGCAGGGATGTGTAGTTTCGGAATGTGGCAGGGACGCGTCATTTTAAAATGTTGCTAGGCTGCACAATGTTGGGATGCGATGCACAATTTTGAAATGTAGTGGGTGCATACAATTCTGGAATGTGGCCGGGACAAGCAATTTCAAAATAAATGGTGTGTCCTGTCACACTCCAACAGAGTGCATCCTCACTACATTCTGAAATCGCCAATCCCTGCCAAATTCATCAATGTGTGTTTGTGCTGCAGTCTCAGATCATGTCCCACCACATTTTGAGATGGCACATTCCAAGACTGCATCACACACACACACACACACACACACACACACACACTTTAGAATTGTGCACCACCTTGACATTCTGTAACCCTGGTTCAGCGCTACGTTCCAAACCCACCTCCTGATGCATTCTAAAGTATAGTACCATGCTTCTGAACATTCTGGAAATGCAAGCACTATAGTCAACACTATAACAGTTTTTTTTTGTTTGTTTTTTTTATATATATGATCATTACAGCTGCAGTTTCTTAAACTATGGAGAAGCAGATCCAATAAGGTTGCTGACAGGGAGTACTAGATTGTGAGCTCAGGTTATGACAGCAGTGGCTCTTCACAAAAACTGGCTTTTTTGAACAGGTAGTGAAATCAGTGTTACAAAATAGCTCATAATTTTATAATGAAGCAGCACAGAAACCCAATTTTTGGTATGAAATTTATTGGCAGTATGCTTATTCTAATTCTGCAATGTAGCACTTCTAGCCAGACTCCCTCTTTAATTAACCACAAGGGGAAAAATGTGTATCAGATACAAAAGTTAACAGTTGCCTGCTTTTAAAAACTAATATTGGTTTTAGACAGTATACCAACTCTTTGAAAGAATACATCCCAGAAACTTAATAGGTTACTAACAGACCCTTTTATCATGTGGGACTTTGCTGTTCAGCATCCCTCATGCAGTATTAAACACACACACACACACACACCCACCCCCACCCTCTTATATTACAAAGATCTTTCCCAAAAGAGAATCTTTATTTCACTCCTTTATGCAGTACCTCTTTGACAAAACAATCTTGGAATATGCAAAAGGTCACAACATCAAACCTGAAAATCTGTTATATAAAGATACAAAACAGCAAATCTTGCTCTAGCGATATTGTGCCACGGGGGAAAAAAAAAAAAAAACACCACAACAGATTTTTGCAATGATATAGTTACATAAGAATAAACAATTATTAAAGGAAAACTGTCAAAATCATAGCGACCCCTGCCCCCAAAGGCTTACACCCCCACCCCCCAATTAAGCTTTTCGCAAAGAAAAGCTTTAATTTTAATCAGCCGATACTTTTTTTTAATTCTGAAAAGTTGAGTCAGGAAAGATGGCGGGCCATGCGCGGCTCCATTTAGTGAGAAATGCGGCGCCACACCGCTCGCTGCATGAGCGGTGCAGCGCTGCACTTTCTCACTAAATGGAGCCACGCATGGTCCTCCATCTTCCCCACTCTCGAACTTTTCAGAATTCAAATAAAGCAAATACCGGCTAATAAAATTAAGGCTTTTCTTTGCGAAAAGCTTAATCGGAGGGGTGTGTAAGCCTTTGGGGGCAGGGGCGCGCTATTGATTTTGACAGTTTTCCTTTAATATTGTGGGAAAAGTAACAGCAAGGGGCCGCATCAGTAAAAAGGACAGTCTCTACTCCACACAGTCAGCATCAAAGTTTGGTCCAATATTATACTCAGAGGTGCTTCTGTCCCAGACATAAGACAGGACAGTAAGCATGCACCATGCCTTGCAGTATCGCCAGGGAAGAAGTGAATTATAGTGGGAATGATGCCTTTTTGTCCAAGGCAAGTAGCTTTATGTCCATAGATACAATTATACCACATACATTCCCACAAGCTATAAACATAAGTATCCCAACCATAAAACACGACATACACAGTTACACCCTTGATATGCACCCATCTCCTATAATACAGTTCTGACATTAAACAGACAGAAACTGTCGGCGAGTAAGGAGCACTAGGCCCAGCTAATCTGCCCATAAGCCCTATACTTGTATGCAGTCACTGACCCTAAGTGATCAATGGCTTTTTATCACTCCCTCCCCACCCAATGTTCCCTCGTGCCTAGCCCAGGCATGTTTAAACCCCTCCACTGAGCTTGCCCCCACCTCCTCTTGTGACAGACTGTTCCAAGCTTCCACCACCTCTCTGTGTAGAACAACTTTCTCACATTACCTCTTAATCTACCCCCCTCCAATTTCATATCGTGTCCCCTCATTCCAATATCTTTTCTACGTTAGAAAAAATTCCCTTCACCTTGTTTATGCCCTTGAGGTACCTGAAAGTTTCTATCATGTCCCCCCTTTCTCTCTCTCCTCTCCTCCAGTGAGTATATACCGAGGTCTCTTAATCTCTCCTTATATGTTTTGCAATGCAAGTCATGCACCATCTTTGTCGCCCTTTTCTGGACAGCCTCCACCTTGTCTATGTCCTTATGCATGTGTGGTCTCCAGTACTGCACGCACTACTCCAGGTGAGGCCTTACCAGTGTTTTATACAACAGCATCACCGCCTTCCATCTCCTGCTAGTAATGCCTCTGCCAATGCACCCCAGCATGCCACTGGCCCTCCCTGTAGCCTCTGCACACTGCTTTGATACCTTAAGGTCATCAAATATGATAATCGCTAGGTCCCTTTTCTCTTTGATGACAGTCAGCACCTCCCCAGGTGCATTATCTTGCATTTTTTTTTTTTTTTTTTTTTTTTTTTTTTTTTTACACACTGAACCTCAGTTGCCACACCTCTGACCATCTTTCAAGCTTCTCCAGGTCCCGCTTCATTTTCTGCACCCCTTCTAGAATATCCACTCTGTTGCAGATCTTGGTGTCATCTGTAAATAAGCAGACCTTTCCTTCCAGCCCCTCTGCAACCTCACTAATGAAAACACTGAACAGGACTGGTCCTAGTACTGATCCCTGTGGTACTTCACTGGTCACCTCTCTCTCCCTAGATTGGATCCCATTTACCACCACCCTCTGTCTTCTATCCATCAGTCAGCTTCTAACCAAATGTATCACCTTATGCCCCATGCCCAGACTACTCATCTTGTTAACCAGCCTTCTGTGTGGGACGGTACTGAAGGCTTTGCTGAAATCTAGGTAGGCGATGTCTACTGCCCCTCCCTGATTCACTTCCCTAGGTCACCTAATCAAAAACATCTATTAAATTTGTTTGACAAGACCTCCCTGACGTGAATTTGTGTTGCCTCAGATCCTGGGCACCACTGGATTCCAGGTGTGCCACTATCCTTTCTTTCAGCAATGTCTCCATGATCTTCCCATCACTGAAGTGAGACCGACTGGCCCGTTGTTCCCTACTTCCTCCCTACTGCCACCTTTTGTGCAGTGCGATGTGACTACATGCGCCCTCCTCCAGTCCTCTGGAACCACGCCTGTCCACTGTGAACAGACTGGTGTTTACTTCTCCCCCCACTGCCTCTGCTCCCCAGCCGTTGTCCTTGACCCTCTCCCTCCTTAGTGAATACTGAACAGAAATATTTGTTCAGTATTTCTGCTTTGTCTAGATCACTCTCCTTGCACTCTTCCTTCTCCCTTTTGAGCCTCACAATCCCCCCCCATGGTTTTTCTTCTATCAGGGCAGGGAAGATCAATACCTTTGTCTATTTGTGCATGCAAAATCTCTAAACAGCAATAAAGCGAGTACCCTGTACAACCCCTCTCTCCTGCCCCTCCCCCTCAGCCGCCCCTGCTCAGCCTCATCTCACCTGATCACCCTCCCCTTACCACTACAAAATGCCCCCTTACCCTTCCACCTCTCCATGGCCTGTTCTACAGGCCTTTCCACTTTCCCCTCTTCGCCCAATCATCACCCCTCTCTGCTCCCGTCCTGCATCCTAAACCTTGAGGCCCTCTACCGCTGCCTAAACCTCTCTGCCCCGCCCTCTACCCGCAGGTCAGGCAGATCTAAATACCCCCCAACCCTCCCTCTCTCCTTACTCCTCCTCCTCGCAGGCGATATACAACCCAACCCTGGACCCCCTTTGCCCAAATCCCCCACCACCTCGACCACTACACCTCTGGTTTCATCCTCGTCTCATGCCTTGTCCTCCCTACCCAAAGGCCTCCACCTCTTTCACCTCAACACCAGGAGCCTACTCCCCAAAACTGATGCCCTCAATGTATGGTGTACCCAATATTGCCCCAACATATTCTGCTTCTCCGAAACCTGGCTATCTGCCAAAATCCCTAACTCCTCTCTTTCCATTCCTGACTTCAACCTCTTCCGGCAGGATAGGGGAAAGTGAGGTGGTGGAGTAGCCCTGTACATTAGGCAATCCATCACCTGCACTATAATCCACAAAGAATCAAGACCCTCCTCCCACAAACTCATCCTGACCCACCTATCCCTTCCATCCTCTGCCCCCCTCTAGGTCAGTGTACGGAAACGCGCCACCAGAGCACCACCAAACTCCATCATCAAGGTAATCTCCTCAATCTCCACTCTCATCTCCAACGGAGAACTCCTGCTCCTAGTGACGAATATCAATTGGCTCTCCCCTACTGCCAAGTCTATTCCCCTACTGCTAAGTCTCCCTCCCTAACAACTGAGGCCCTCAACCTCTCCCCAACTCATTCAGGAACCAACCCAACTAAACCCCCAGTCCCAAAACCACTCACTCCTTGACTGGATTCTATCCTCCGACCCCCACCACATCTCAGCTTCGGGCATCCTTTCTGATGCACTCAGTAACCACTGTGTCACCTACTGTGTTCACAAAATCCACACTCCCCACTCCCCTCCAAAATTCACTTGGACCTTCCCCCTCCACTCTCTCAACGTCACCGCCCTGCAGCATGATCTCTTAAACGTGGACTGGTTAGCAGTCGTTAGAGCCACAGATGTTGACAGTGCCTTATCCCACTTCCTATACAGCTTTAACCTCACCTGGGACCATCACGTGCCCCTCAGGAAAGCCAGGGTTAAATGTCACCACCACCCCTGGATTACTTCTCACCTCATTGCCCTGCGTCATTCCAGTGACAAATCCTGGAGACTTTATAAAGCAACCAATAACCCAAATGAGCCCCTATCTTATAAGCAACTTAGAAACAGGTGCACCAAGGCCATTTGCCTATCTAAAGCCTCCTACTTCAAATCCCAGCTTGAGCTGAACCAACACTCCCCTGCTTCCTTCTGGAAGGTGATCCACTCTCTCCTGGACACCCCTTCCCAGCAAGCTTGTCCAGTCCTCAAAACTGATGGCTCCCCTGTCTCTGACCAGACTGCTGTTGCTGATGCATTTAACAAGTTCTTTATCTCCAGTGCCCTACCCCCTTCTACACCAACCACCCCTCCCAGCCCTCCAAATTCTCCCCACCCCTCTGCTGGCTTCCTCTTTCTTCCCTTCACCCCTCTCGAAGTTTATAATGCACTCAAGTCACTCAACCTCTCCAAGTCTAGTCCGGATGGTCTCCACCCGCTATAGTCGCCCCCTTGTCACATATACTAAATCTGTCTCTCACCTCTGCCACCAATCCCAATGCCTGGAAATCAGCCAAAGTCCTACCTCTACACAAGGTGGTGATCCCCCATCCCCAGGTAATTATCAGCCTCTCTCTTCCCCTCCCTTGCTAAAGTCCAAGAATCCCTCATCCTAGCAAAGCTCTCCGACTTTCTCTTCTCTAACAACTCTCTTTCACCTGTACAATCAAGCTTTCAGAAACAACACTCCACTGTCACCTCCCTGCTGTGGGTCACCGACTCCATCCTTACTGCAATGGACCAAAGCCAAATCACCACTACTATGTTTATTGATTTGGCTTAAGCCTTTGACTCCATATCCCGCACACTCCTTCAAAAAACTTTCCTCTTTTGGCCTTGCAACACTCACAGTTGACTGGTTCCGCTCTTACCTCTTAAATAGACAACAGTCAGTACAAACAGGTAACGCACTCTCTGTTCCTCTCCCTATCCTGTCCCGGGTCCCCCAAAGTTCCATCCTTAGCCCCATCCTTTTCCCTCTTTTTATAAATGATGTTTCCTCAGTCTGTCATTCCACTAACATGCACATGTACACTGACACCACTGTCATTTTCTTCTCTGGTCCATCCCACAACAGCATCCTCCCCAACCTCCAAAATGACTGACAGAGTACAGTCCTGGTTACTAATCAAATCAGTTGAAACTCAATACCAAAACGACAGTTACCATGTTCTTTGGTTCCAGGCAGAAGCTGGCCTCCCTCCCAGAGCCCCCCCTGTGATCACCATTCTGGATGGCTCTCCTCTCGAGAAGGTCTCTGCTTTCAAATACCTGGAAGTCTGGCTGGACAGCCACCTTGATTTCTCTGCACACATCGATGCCATCTGCTCCAAACTGCGGCCCAAACTCGCAGTCCCCTACTGTCACAAAGCCAGCCTTCCTCCCCCCCCACTAGATGTGAACTAGTACTTAAAACAATCCTGCCTGTGCTAGACTATGCCGATGTCTATGGCACCTCCCCCACCTCCTCCCTCTCCAACCTAGACACTCTTATCAACTCCTTCTTCCGCTTTGCCAGTGCCACTGCCTCCCCTCACCCACCACTGTCTCCTTTATGCTTTCTTCTCCTTCACCCCGCTCTTTCATAGAAGAGATATCCACTGCACTTCTCTAACTGCAAAATAAACTACTCTCTTCATCACAGAGACTCATGCACCTTCTCCACCCTCATCCTCATTCCTCGGCAGGTCAGGCCGTCTTTTCATACCAACTTCCTCTCCTCTGGAACAATCTCCCTTCCGAACTTTGTCTTGCCTCCCCTCCCTCATCCTTCAAAAGACTCATCCCTGCCCCCCAGTGCCTCCAATGCTCCTAACCCCTATATCTCCCTCCAGACCCTGTGCGTCTGTCCCCCCCTTAACTCCATCATGCCCTTTTTTTATACCTCTCACTGTGACAACAGGTTCCTGTCGGACTGCGCTGGTTACCCCACACCTCCCATGCTCTGCCCAGATTCCATCCTAAGGGACCTAGTATTGTCTCAAAGTGCTCAGGTCAAAACTTTTAGTTTTGTATTGTTTATCTTGCCTTCAATTGGTTGTGTTTCTCCTATGTAACGCAGGGACTAAACTCTCTCTTTTTTTTTTTTAAACTCCTGTAATACATACAGTACTGTAATCACATACAACTCCTACATATTTCTGTAAATTCTATGTCACACAACTTATACTGTTACTTTGATTTACCATTGTGTTACTCTCACCTGGGTCGCACCTGGAAATGAGCCTCGGCTCAGCATGCCTTTCCCGGTTACCAATTTTAAATCAATCAATAAATAAATAAATAAAAGAGGGGAACTTAAAAACAAAGTCTCCCATTTGTACTGCGTGCCATTACTAACTCTGGATATGTATGATCCATCCAACATATCCGAGTCATCCTCTGCTGGCAAGTTCAACGCTTGTTCGAGGTTTTGTACATGCTGTCCAGCCTCATGTGGGTCATTATACAAGTGAACATGGCCATTCCAGACCACTTGGAGCCTGGTAGACAGGAGAAGTTGGTGTTTGATTTTCAACCATAGCGATGTGCTTCATGTGCGGTTGAACGCTTTCCTCCTTCGTCTAGTGCTGTGTGAGAGGTCAAGGAAGATCAATACCTTTGCTTCCTCATACCACAAGCTGTTTTCTCCTTGCTACTGCCAGAGAGCTCTGTCCCAGTCTCCAACACCCATGAAGACTAAATAAAGGTTCAAAGTAATGTGGTGTTTGCTGGAGCCAGGGGTCAAAATTGGCACCAACCTGCTAGTAAAATGCTGGTAGATTTTGTATCAAGCTAGTAAGATTTTCATTCAACTAGCCCTGTGGGCTTGTACTGGAGAAGGCAACACTTCAGTATGTACACCAACTGGGCCAGTGGAAAAGTCTGTAGAGCTAGAGGATTTTCCCAGTCACTAGCCCTGCTGGCTAGTGGCTGCAAAACTTAATTTCAACCCCTGTGGAGCCCATCTGGGGTGAGTCTATATGCTTTTTACAAGCCAGAAAGCCTGCTCAGTTTCATTAAAGCCAAGTAAAGTAGGCAGGAGCATTTGAGTGAAAACCAGCACTGTCCTCCTATGCCACAGTCTTCACTCCCATGCTCGATTTTCCAAACTTTCCAGTCTTGGAAGCCGCAGCTGAGTTTTCCTTCACAAGAGTTTCCACTGCATCCAGCAACTTTACTGGTAACTCTGGGGGTAAGATAATCTAATTTTTTTTTCCATATCTTGCACTTTTTTTTTTTTTTTTAAATCAAGTGCTGCTAAAACAGTGTGGACTGTTTGGAGTGTTACCTTCCCCCGGGTGGTTCGCCTGAACAGGAGGCTGACTCGTGTTTTTGTGGCCTGCTGTCTTTGGAAGTTTGCTTCAGTCTGAAGAAATCACCAGCCAGAGCAGCTTTACACGGTTTATCCATTCTTCAAAAGTAGGTGTAAGCAGTGTAACCTATCACACTGTGCAAATAAAATTGACCCCCCCCAACCAAAAAAAATAAAATAAAATGAGATTTTAGCTTAACTCTAGCTCTTTCTCAGGAACTGAAGTGAGAAGCGTCTATTCCCTTCAGAAGCTAAGCCATGCCCCCACCTCCTCCAGATGTAGAGGTTCTTTAAGTTCAATACCATGTTTCTTCTTGAAGCAGTAATTCTAGATGTTTGGGTTTGTTTAGTAAATTTTTTAAGAATTTTGGTGAATGGCTATCAGGTTTCCTTAGTTATGGTGTTTGTTACTGGAGTGGCATTTCTACATGTTTAAGTTTCAATTTTGTAGTTCTTGGGAGGGCGCTGGTTTTCCGAGTAATTTTATGTTATAGAGGTGCTTGCATGGTAGGCTTTGTTTTTGTGAGTTGCATAATGCCGTTTTGATTTTGTTGGGTTGTGTGATCTGCATACTTATGTTTCAACATAAAGGGTGCCACAGTACCGTCACCGCCCTTACTGAACTCACCTCATTCACCCATGAGGCCCTAGACCAAGGTTCTGTGGCTGGGGCTATTTACGTGGATCTGACCAAGGCATCTGACACAGTCAGTCACGAGCTTCTCCATGTCCTTCCTCAACTCAACTTTGTTCCAGAGGTCACCGCCTGGTTCAAAGACTACCTCTCAGGCCGGTCACAACAAGTCAAGATCAACACAACCTCTCTTCATGCAAACTAGTATGCTCTGGTGTCCCGCAGGGGTCCATATTTGGCCCCTTACTGTTCACCCTCTTTTTAAACTCTCTCCCCAAGTCTTGCAGTGGTCACCTGCTACTTTATGCTGATGATGCTGTAGTGTTCTGGAAACACCCTCAGCCTAGCTCTCTCCAACTAGCCCTGCAGGACTTCTTTAGGGAGCTAGAATCTTGGTTCACGGAACACCGCCTTATTATCAATCACCAAAAAAGGAAGTCCATGATCTTTGCGCACCGACAAAGCCCACACAGTCATATGCCCCACTAGTAAAAACTCTCATGGCTCTCAACAGGTTTCATGGTTTAAATATCTCGGAATCACATTAGACACCTCCCTCTCCTACCATAGTCACATACAACTTCTCTCCTCCACTGTCAATGCTACAGTGGGGATCCTTCACAGGCTTAAACACTGCTTACCTCCCCAGGCCATGCATCTTGCGGTCTCCTCCTCTATCCTCTCTTTGGTGGACTACGGGATAGTCATTTACGGCTCTGTGGAACCGACCGCCCTACGCAGCATCAACGCTGCCCTGAACAAAGCTTGCCGCCTAGTCACAGGCAGTGACAGGTTAACGCATACCTGTGAGCTCTATGCTCTGACTGGTTGGCTTAACTTCCAAGGAAGGGTAAAGTACCACTCCTGTGTCCTTGCCAAAAAAATACGCCGCCAGCTAGCTCCCATCGGCCTCCACCCAATTATCAGCGCAGCCCCCTACAGGCGGACTAAAAGACTTGCAGCCAACACTTCCTTCCTTGTCCCCCACTGTAGAACATCACTTGGGCAAAGATCATTCCAATACTGCGCCCCACTATGGCTCAATAGCCTACCGCCCCCTATCTCCAAGACCCATAGTCTCTCCCTATTTAAAACAGGTCTCAAAACACAACTCTTTGACTCTGCATTATGTGACTGTAGATAGCCCTCCTTTCTTCTGGGGACATCCCCCTCTTGTAACTTCACTCCCTCTCCCCTGCCCAGATATCTGACTCGGGGTCACTCTAGATCCTATGAAACTGCATCCTGCACTTCTATGATAAGGGACATCTCGTATGCCACCAGCTACTGTCACCCTCTAAATAAGATAAAGCTATGGCTGCACAATCCTGTACTGTTACACTAATACTGTTTGTATATGTTTCTTTTTTACTGTAAATGTATTTCCTCCACTCTTTGTAACTGACGTGGAGCCTTTGCAAAAGAGTCTATGACTCAAAGGATTGTAATTCCGATTCTATTCAATAAATAAATAAATAAATAAATAAATAATCAATCAGATTAAAACACCCCCAGGTGAGGGATGAGTTAATTTAATGAAATCTCATGTGACCAGGGTTTTGATGAAGGAGGAGGCAGCATCAGACAGATCCTGTTTAATCCAATGGAATAATCCACATCCCAGCAAGAGGTGACGCTGTACTAACCACACTGCCCATGTGGCTAAAGGCCCTAGGCTGTTCCCTGTGCCTCACAACAATCCCGAGGCATGAGGTTCTTGTGCTTCCCACACACCAAATTATGTTAACACACACACACACACACGGTATCAGGGGTTCAGCTAGGCATCTAAAGGATATACGCACCAATATCATTTGCCCATTTAGCAATATGATTTTTCCAGACATATGCAATTTTTGAATGACACTATCGTGCCGTCAGTATTTTCTTCCTTTTTTTGTTAACCTTCTGGGTCACTGGTGCTGCCCCACTTCTGCCTGGCAATCACCCAGCCCCATGCAACTCCTTCACTGGCACTTACCTGTCCTCATGGGGATCAGAGAGCATTCTGTCCCACGGTGGATTTCATCAGAGGGCTTGCAGGGAGTATTCCCACAATCCGCAAGACCAGAGAACAGCCCAGTGGTGGGCCCAGAGTGTGCTGGCATCATTCTACTGCATGGGGGAGGGGAGACCCTTTTTTTTTTTTTGTCCAGCCACAAGGACACAGCTGGCAAGGGCTCCATGGTGCACATGCAGACACAAATGTGTGGCTATGCTCCAGAGCCAGGCCACGTCCCCCCTGCTTCAAGCACCTCCCCTGCATTACCACCTGTGGTCACCCAGATGGTGGTATCGTAGTGGAGAAAACTGCCCTCCCTCCTTCTGTAGAGGAAAAGTACCTTGCAGAATACTCAATCCTCCTCCCCTGTCCGATCCCCAACATCCCAAGCTTGTTCCAGAACCAGTGCTGTTGACATCACAAGCAGTAACCGTACTTACTGCACCAGGAGTCCCCCAACTAGCACTGCTGGTGTCACAAGTGGTAACCCTACTATTGCACAGACAGTTCCTGAACCAGCATTTCTGGTGTCACAAGCAGTAAACCTACTACGCACCGGCAGTCCCTGAACCAGCACTGCTGACATCACAAGCACCAACTCTGCTACTGCATAGACAGTTCCCAAACCAACACTGCTGGCATCACAAACCCTACTACTGTAACAGTTCCTAAACCAGCATTGCTGGTGTCACAAGCGGTAACCCTACTACTGCATAAATAGTTCCCAAACCAGCATTTCTGGTGCCACAAGTGGTAACCCTACTATTGCAACAACAGTTTCTGAACCAGCATTGCTGGCATCACAAGCAGTAACCCTACTACTGCATAAATAGTTCCCAAACCAGTGTTTCTGGTATCACAAGTGGTAACCCTACTAGTGCAACAACAGTTCCTAAACCAGCATTGCTGGCATCACAAGCAGTAACCCTACTACTGCACTGCCAGTTTCCCTACCAGCACTGCTGATGTCACAAGTGGTAACCCTACTACTGCAACAACAGTTGCTGGTGTCACAAGTGGTAACCCTACCATTGCACAGATAGTTCCCCAGCCAGCATTTCTGGTGTCACAAGCAGTAACCCTTTACTGCATCAGCAGTTTTTGAACTTGTGATGCTGGCATCACAAACGGTAACCCTACTACTGCACCGTCTGCACGTGTGCAGCCAATATAATTCAAGGAACTGTCAATTTTTTAAAATACCGTGCAGGAAAGATGAAGACTAAGAAATGCATTCACTTACTAAAAAAACGTATTCACTTTTCTCAACGTGCATCATTTATGTACCTATTTTTATACCATTATCAAAACTCATGAATACATTGCAAATTCACCTAAATGTTACTCCTCTGTGCATTCTGACTCTACAGGAAAGGTCACTGGAAATACTATATGAACACAAAGGATTTACTGTTTACACTAAAAATTTGATTCTTCAAATACAAAAGATTTCTTAAAAAGTACTAAAGACTAGAAAAAAGAAGAAAAAAAAACACCACATTGTAGGAGATGGGATGCTGAACCAAAAGTGAACAAACTCGTTGCCAGGTCCAAGTGAACAGGAGACAAGTTGGGGGAAGAGGGGGTGGAGACAGACATGAAAATATGGAATAAATCTATGCAGAGCAATAATACAGCACAACAACCAGGCACGATAAAATGTGAGCAGCAGAGTTGTGGTACCAGTACATCTACAAAATTTGCAATATCATCAAGCGGTATACCATAATAAAGTATGGCACGGGTCTGGATTACAGAGCCAGGAAGTTTTGAAACATTAGATGCAGGAAGTACATCTGCATGCTGCAGTGTCTATCCCGATTTAGACACAGTGGGAGTTAGTTTCAAAATCACAGTCAATTTACAATAATCAGTTGAGGTTTCCGGCAACTTGCGTCAAGCTGAAGCTGCAAGTGTCGATGTGGACCGAGTGCGTTTCGACAACAAAAAAAAAAAAGGTCTAAGCTGACTTTAGTCCCTGCAGCCACTGCTTGACATACAGCACTCTGCTGCAGTACAAAGCCCCTTGCATCCAAGGCACAGGGACAACACGGCCCTTTTAAAAACTGCAAACCAGTCCAAAACCAGTCCAAAAAATAATGCTGTGGGAAACGGTGTAGTCAAGTCAAGTTTATTGGCAGGAAATACTCCACTGAGCACGGTCATTCACAAGGAGGTCCTGGACAGGCAATATAGTACAAGATACACAACAGGTACAAAACATAAGAAACACTTACTGAAAAAAAACACTTTACACAGAAAATAAAAGTCTACACTAGGCAACACAATAGCACAAGTTTATACTGGTCAACACAGTCGCACAAGTTAAATACAAGGGTGTTCAGTGGGGAGGTCATTTTGTCATTTGAGCAAATCCGAGCAGTCGTATTAGTTACAATACGTCTTGATGCCAGGCAGTTTGAAATAAATGCAGAGGCATAAGTAATAGAGAATACTGATATGAACATCTTAGCCTGATGAATGGAGGCATTACGGCAACAGAAGGAAGGGACAGCGTGAAGGCAGGCAGAAGTGTGTTAAGGCAAGTTAGGGTGAGGGACAAGCATGGTGGGGTGAAGAGAATGAAGGGCTAGACAGCTGAAGAGGAGTCGTGAATAAGGGGTGAATACTTACGCCACTGGAAGGACATTAGATACTACAGCCATCTCCAATGAGAGGTCACCGTGGAGATAGATAAGTTAAGAGGATATGAAATAGAACATTGCTCATTTAAGCAATTGGTATGTACAGGAATCATACAATTTGCTGTAGGTCAGTTTTTTAAAGCTATTTAATGGGATTAGATTTTGAAGTTTGAGGTTAGCTTGCACTTGGTTCCAAGCAGCGGGGAGTGCATGGCTTATGGCCATTTCACCAAAGAGGGAACAAGAGTCTGGGACATCTAACATTATGTATGAGCTGCTCCGTAAGGCATAGTGGCAGGCAGTGCGTTGAAATAGGCCAGATATGTAAGGGGGGAACTTTAGCAGAAGGGCTTTGTAGAGCCAAGTGAGTGAGTGGATGAGTCGTCTTGTGGACAGGGAAGTCCAGCCCAAGGAATCAGGATCGAGAAGAGTCAGTGTGTTTGTGATCGGGGCTCAGGGAAGGGGGTTTTCATTATTATAACACTGACTGGGGCAGGGGGGGCCACTACACTATGGAAAAAGGGAACAGTGTATATTTTTATTGCACACAGATCGTGGCGGGGGAGGGAGTAACACTACGCTATGGAAAAGGGGGAACAGTGTATATTTTTACTGCACATGGTTCGGGGTGGTGGCACTACACTATGGAGAAGGGAAACAGTGTATATTTTTATTGCACGTGGATCAGGGCTGGGGAAGAGGGACACTACACCAAGGAAAAAGGGAACGGTGTATATGTTTATTGCACGTGGATCGGGGCAGGGGAGGGGGGACTCTTATGGAAAAGAGGAACATTGTATATTTTTATTATTACACATGGATCAGGGCTGGGGGGGACACTACACTATGGAAATGGGCATCAGTCATTTCATTTTCTTGAACCGTGATTGGGGCTGGGGAGTGAAATGTACCCAGCCTTAGACTGTGCACGGGCACCAACATACCCCATGCATAGTTAAAGTAGGATTTCAGAAACATAACTGTCGTGGCAGAGCCGGACATTTTTACACTTTGGGGTTCAATATTATGATGCACGCATATGCATGAGGGATCCCCATTTACAGAGGTGCATCACAATACTGTGCATGGCGGCGCGGTTGGGTGTCGCCATACATGTGGCCTTTGAATATGGCCACCCCACCCCCACCCCCCCCAACTGCCCATGTAGTCTGGAGATGGGTATGCATCCAAGGATGCACCACCATCTCTGCCTGAATATGTGGCCCATAGAAAGAAAAATACTAACTTATTTATTTGAAGCCAGAACATCCGGCTTCTATCTTCAGATTAATTAATGCAGCAGTACTTTCCCCTGTCACGAGACAGAAGGCGTTCTAGGACATAGAAAAGCAATGAACCATTCTAACACGAAGATTCCCACAGGACAAATTTAGGAAAAAAAACTCCTAACAGCAGACAAACGGAAGGACACATCAGAACTAAACACACAAATCAAAACACATGTTTTTTGCACATTCTGACTATAGTACTCCTTTAAGAGCTAGGGAAGGGATGGCAAACATAGGGGAAGGTGTGAAGGGGTGGAAACCACACGCAGGGGATAGAAAGAAGACAGCAGAGGACAAGAAAGGAACTAGAGAACTTAAAGAAGCAGGGACATAACCTAGCTCCATGATGGGCCGCATCTGACTATCAGCACACAACTTGCCCATCAGACAAATTAATGTGGCATTTAATGAGTTGCATTAATCTGGGTACTTAAACAGTGTGCCTGCTACTAGAACCCAAATTCTCTATGAGGTCCCATAAGGAGTTAGTCACCCCATCAGCCATAAAATACAATATGTATCATGAGAGATGCAGGAAAATTTCCAACTTCATTGTCAGAACAGCGTCACTGAAATTTCATTAACATTAGACATGGACACTTTTTCATTACACTGAAAGGTATTTAAAAAAAAAATCCAGATCAGGGTCGTCCAGGTTGGTAAAAGAGAAAACTTTTCCAGCGGTTGCAACCTGTGTTACATCTCGCCACCTGCATAAAAACGACAAACACAGACAGTCCTGCCCCCTTCCATTGGGTGTGTGCGGAGTGATGCAGCCTTGAAAATGTTGCAATCACTGCAGGGTTGGCATTCAACTAAAATATGCTTTTTTGGTCCACTCCCGAGTCCCAGCCTTGGAGCGCAGCCATGTGCCACAAGCAGTAACAGATGAGTTGAGTAATGCTGTCTGAGTCAAACACCAACTATGTGCAAGAACTGGGGGAGTTGGATATATTTTGTCCGCACATGACTGGATGTTAATCTGTAGTGCATGAATAACTTCTTTCGAAACCTGTAATTATTTTCAGCAAATTAACAAAGGCGCCCATGGTCCACCACCACCGCAGCTTTTCCTTACCCTACTAAACCTGGCAGCATGGGCACGGAGCTGCTCGCAACATAGGAGGCTCAGTCTGCTGCAACTTTCTGTTGTTAACCAACTAAAACAGAACTCATACTGTGTGTTTCTGTCTGAAAACGAGTTTACTGCGGCGGGCGGAGAACACAAACCCAAACAAAACTCATTAATAACCCCCAACTGTGCAGCAGAACTCGGCATAGGAACATGGCTGTCTCTCTAATAAATAATTACAATAATGAGGGAGATGCCACTTCGTCAGTATAGTAAATCACTAAGACACTAGGGTTCCCTCCCGAGCAGCAGGTCCGAACTTCCAATCTTGATCAATGGGAGACACCAACAACAGACTTACAGTGATTGTGATCTCATGTTTCTTTAATCGAGACTTGAGGCTCTTCATCGTTTACGTTTCGGTCTTCAACAGTCCGCTCGTGTACCCGAGAAACTCAATCTTGACCTCCTACGATTTCTCCGACATCAATTCAAATTCCACTTCTAGCCCGAGGAAACTTTTCCTGCACTCTCGGCTGGTACTGTGGAACTTCACCTGACGCCCTTGAGTGGCATCGCTCTTAGCCAATCGGGATGCTTCCTCTCTTCCCTGGCGCGAAGGCGACCAATGAAATGACCAGCTGGACGGGACTTCCTTCAAAAGTTACTGCTACACCTAGAGCACGTTCGGTAACTAGGAGTGACGGCAAGATAGTGAGAGGGAGTGAAAACGCCGACGCGGAATGGCAATTCACCTGGCCTTCCTGGGAGGAGTGGAAATGCAGGGAAGGGCCTGGAAGAGCGCACGTATCCACGCCCAAGTAGGCAGGCATACGTCTGGTGGATTGCGAATTATGTTCTTGCCAGTAAGATTTTATTTGCATTCCGTTTATAAAATAGTAAGCAAACAGAATAAAGCATTACATTCATAACTACAGTACCTTGGTTAAATAGCTTGGAAGTATAGTAAATTTAGTAAAGTAGCAACAGACATGTTGATTTTTATATTTGTCAATTAAAATATAATCATGATATTTTATTAATTATAATATAATAGATGGACTGGGCATTGTTGCATACTTGTAAGCATTAAGCCACAACGAAGGTGGCATCTAATGCTGGATTAATGCATGGTTGGGAGGGTTGTGGCCCGAGGCTGCAGGCCGAGGGTGTACAACAGCCCAAACATGCATTAATAGCATTAGATGCCACCTTCAGAGTGGCTTAATGCACTTGTAACATGGGCCGCGCAAGTATAGACCTGGCATGATTCTATTTCACATCGTATGAACAACATAACAGAGCGACTTGCTGTTTTCATAAGGTTTTTACCGCACTTTGAAAACTTGTTACAGGCAAGCTTCTATATGCTGATGGGGTGAAAACATTATCTACTGCTATATCTACAGAACGGTGTATTTCACATTCTAGACTGACTTATTTTGCGTTCTAGATGGGTATTCATTTCATACCACTCGTTGGAGGTCTCCGGTGGAGTCCTTTCTGCGCCGCTGTCTGGACTTCCGTAACGAATTTGCATCCTCCGTCGCTCACCTCTTTATGCTCCTGTGAGATGGCTCCAAAGTCCTGCACTCCGTGTCTTGCTCGATCTGGTGATACTGCTTCTGCTCTCTTTGTGCTTCCCCTGCCGTGCCGTTCCTCACCTCTGTTTCCGGTGACTCGCTGCCTACCCAAAACCAGCGTCCCTCTCACACTTCATTCTTGCCTCTCCCCGGTGCTGTTTATCTGGCTGTCTGGATGGTCCTGGTACTTCACTTTCAGCACAGCAGTTATGCTGGATTAATCCCCGCTCCGATTTCACCCACGTGATCAATTTGAACCAATCGCTCATCCCCATTTGCACATTCACTTTAGTGCCATGTTACAACTCAAATTATGTCCCTCATTCCCCCCTTAGAATTGCTAGTCAGTCTGACATGGAACAGTTCTTCCCAAACAGAGAAGGTGCTTTACACTTAGACTTGAAAGCAGAAAATTGGTAATACTCTATGATGGCAAAAGCAAAGTTAAACTTTATGTAACCTATAGTTGGTGTGGCACTATCCCAAGGGTGCCTCCACCCGAAGGACAGGGTTGTTAGTAACAAGGCTAACCTGGGTACAGCCCTCTGGGACACTGTAACCCCCTTCTTTCCCTTCTAGTGGCCTATACAATATGCAGCAAACACTTTCACAGTAGCCTCTATTCAGCATACAATCTTCCACACTGTTTGCACTTACCACCAGGGCTGCTTCCACCAGTTCGACCCTGGAGACCCCCTGTAAAACAAGGTTAGGCACAGCAAATAACACAGTACAGTACTTTTGGTGCAAACTGGAACCGCAGTCAGATTACGTGCAAAAAGAGTTAGATCTGATTTATTTAGGGGAATTGAACAAGAGAGGGGCGTAATCAGGTTGACTGATTCTGAAACTGATCTAGTCAGGCAATTATGCATGCACTTTTAGTATCTGCACAGTCACACACTTTGGGTACCCCATTGGAAGTAAGGTGGGCTAGCCTGGAACATTGCCCGGGGTAGTCCAGCATCACAGCTGGTTGGGGCTCTGTGATGACAAGAAAAGGCATGCACAACCACATACAATTTGTAATCTGGAGCCAAGAGGCTCAGCTCATGATGATTAAACAAAACAGTTAAATCAGATGATACACTTTGATTGAGCTGTTGCTGCAGGGAGCTGCCCAGGTGTTTACTCACGCTACCCAGTACACGACACAGCGTGGACGAAATGGAGACTGCAGGATGACTTGCTGGTTTTCCAGGAGAAGCAGGGCCCACACAATTCACCATGGTGTTGTTCCTGTTCGTGTTGTTGAGCAGGGGGCTGATCCCCAGGCAGGTCTCTCGTCGATGGTCTTCTCTGTGGCATGAGTAGCTGGCTGGGCCAAAGTGTGGAGGCCCAGACCAATTGGAGAAGAATGTGGATTCAGTACGGTAGGTGCTGGATGCAGCTTCCAGCAAGCAAGGTACAATTAAACAGTGGGGAACGAAATTGCGACCCACTAGCAGGTTACAGCATATTTATAGTAAAGCAATCACCGTACCACCAAACGGATAGCAGTCCAGTCGCGGTATCAGTGTCTCTGAGCAAAACCAGAAGTTCTATGGTGAATGGATGTCCTGACAGGCCGATCGTGTACAGCAAATCTTCGGTCTTCTTCAGGTTTAAATCTGGTCACTCTTCAGTGGCTTTGTAACACTTCAATTCGGAAACAGTACGATTCCTAAGCCTTTCAAAGGATTCCCTTTTGAAGGACAGCAGGCAGATAAGCCAGACTCAGCCTTTCCACCAATCTCCTGCGTGAACTATGCAGGAGCTGCTGCTCGAATCACTTGAGCTGTTTACTCTCCAAACTCTAACTCCAGACTGACTCTCTGCTCGCCATGCCCATTAATTGGGGAACAACAAAATGGCTTGGAGACGTAGTCTGAAATGAGGCTTCTCTTATCTCTCCATGCACGAGAGCTGAAAGCAGGCAGGCCAGTCTCAGCCTTCCCGCCAAGTCCCCACGCTACCCCGCGGGGCAGCATCTCAGGCAGCACAAGCTGCTCACTCCTCCAGCTCCAACTCACTTCTGCTTCTTTGCTGCAGACAGCTTGGTGATTTCCCTCTGATCCAAAAGGTTTGGTTGGTTGATCCATCTGTCTGTCAAAACAAGGTCTGTTTTGATGCCAAAATGCAAAAAGTACAATTCCCTATAGAAATTTGCTCCCACAAGACCCCTAGGGACAGGCTCCATTTTAGAGTCCCCAAAGGTACCGATTGGTGCTGACTGGCAGTCCAAAACCAAAATGGTTGTGCAATACAGAAGGTCCATGCTGCAAAGGAAAGCAGTTTAAACAAGCTACAATATTATCACTACTACTACAGAAAATACTCAGCAAACAGTCATAGCTCTCAATAGCGCTCCCTCTGCACAATTAGTGATGGCAGAATGGAGCAAAGGCACTGCAGCTTAGGCAGTACTCGAGCCTAGACACACTCGGCTGCCACACAGAATAATTATACACTGCAAAAGAGGCAGCTCTTAAAGAGACAGACGCAGAGGCGATTAGGCACTCCCATGCAGTTTCTTTTTAAACAGCTAAAACATGGGACACCAGCCCAGCAGAGGGCATTTAGGCACACCCAAGGAAGGTTTTTTAGGAACCCCAATTTGTAGGAGGGTTACATTTATACAAATGAAGGCATTAGTTTCCTCAGTGCTCTGACTCTGAGTCTGTATCTCCATATTTGGGGATGTGTACCACATTAGGATTGTCTGTGTCCCACAATGTGGTTATCATTGTATGCAGTGTCTTACATTTTACTGACACAAGGTTGAAGAGGCATGGAAGTGCAAGGAAGGGAAGCTAATTAGGGATATATTGCTAATTACTGTAGGTGGGTTGGGAAGTGGTTCACACATATATGAATCTTTATAAAATGGAGTATTAAAAAGCTGATCAAATCGAACTTCAAAGAAGCAGTATAGCACTATGGTGTAGGGCACTGAGTTACAAACCTGGAGACCTGGGTTTGAATCCCACAGCCCCCATTTGCATATTGTGTGACCCTGAGTAAGTCACTTAACTTCTTGTGCTCCCAGGTCGCATCTGAAAACAAGCCTTGGCTTAGTGTGGTTTTCCTGGTTAAACAATTTTCCCTTTCTTTTCATTGGTTTAAAAACACAGCACATGACCATTGATTAGCTACTGACAAACACCAGAGCACCAGCTAAAACTTCCTCCTGCCCCGGCTACCAGTCTTCTACCTGATCATCCTCAGTAACAGCCCACATTCCCTGTGCTTGACTTCTGCAAGGCTCCTGACTCTGCATGGCTTAGTTTTCTCTCTACAACTACTGTGCTGCTCTGTTTCTGCGTGCACTTGCACTTTTTTTGCACATTAGTGCTGTTCACTGTACCACAGTTTGGCTCTTTCCATTGTTTTTCCTATTATTTGTTTAGCCATTTTTTCCCCGTTTTCGCCCACCCTCACATCCTTGGCATGTATGGAGGCAGGTGGTCATCATGCACTGCGGGATGCCCCACCCTACCAGACACCCATTACCCACCTGCACCACCACCGGACCTCCACCCAGAGGTGACGGGACTGTGGGAGGTGACCCCTTCCTTCCCGGGAGAGAAGAGTCACTGTTGGGCAGCTCAGTCTTGCTCCTACCCTCCCCCCATGCTGGTTTCCGGACGACCCAAGTCCATTCCTGAACCTGGGTCACCAGCATAGCACAAGATGTGGTGTCCAGCACCTCAACCCTAAGCACTATCTGGCTGGCAGGCTTCTTCCATTGTTATTGTTCTGCTCTTCATATTAACTCTTATACATCTTGCACTTACTTATAGTGTTACACGGATGCTGTGTATGCTGCATTATTGTACTCCTCTTCCCCTTCCCCTGGGTCGCACCTGGAAATGAACTTGGGCTCAATGTACCTCTCCCAGTTACCAGTATTTAACTAAATAAATAAAACTTATTATTTAACTAGAAACTGCACAATTCATAACTAACCTGACCTAATCTACCTAGCAACAACCTAACTAAATGAAGATAAACTTTTTCCACTAAAATGAAATGTTTTCTACTTTTTAAACACAAAAAAACCACAACAAGGCATAGGTTCCTTCAAAATAAATGCAGCTCCTGGGTTCATTCAAAGGCACATGGGCTTTACAAGGCACGTGTTACTTGAATACTGGCTTTGACTTGTACTAAAAGTCTGATTAAAATAGTGAAAATAACTTTTAAAATGATGCTTCATAGACTTGCATGGAGCACGTCCATGCGCTGGTCTTATAGTGGCACCACAAAACAAGGAAGCATGGGAATGGAAAGGCAAGTCAGGGAGTGGAAGGGATTGAGCGGCTGGCCCCCTTGGGGGCAAAATACAATCCTTTCCCTTCCTAAGGGGGCAGATCATATCATTTAAAAACTTGTATGGAGGAACTCCCATTCAGGTAAGGGCGCCTCCTATTTGTTAAAACATCTGAGTCAGAATTGTGAGGAAAAGTGCTCTTTAAGACTATGTTAGCACTCAAAATGGCCCAAAATGGGCTACATTTAATCAAAACTGGATGACAGGAAAAAGACCTAAAAAACAGATTATCTGATCTAAAACTGTCACTACAAGCTTTCAGTACAGTTAATCACAACACTCAGCTCAATAAACTCCACTCCACTAGCCTCTCAACTGAAACTGTGGGATGGTTTAAAAGCTACCTCAGCAACAGAACACGACAGGAAAAAATTAACAATACACTTTCCAACAGTACACAGGTGTGTATGGGGGTGCCGCAAGGGCTGATACCAGGCCCCCTATTATTCAGCCTTTTTCTCAACCACCTTCCCCAAGTCTGTGCAGAACAAATCCTCCTATATGTTGATGATGCTGGTTTTTTTTTTTTTCCAGAAGTCGTGAACCATGCTACTTAGAATCACAACTCCAAAATGACTTCTCCGCTGTTGAGGACTGGTTCTCTATAAATAAGATCCTCATGAATTATAAAAAAAAAACAAAGTCATGATATTCATAACCCCCCAAAATAAACATAAGGCTTATCAAATGACAATACTAAACAGCGTACATAAACTCCCGTAGAGCAAGTGTATACCTTTAAATACCTATGTGTAACCCTTGATAGTTCCTTGTCCTTTGCACAACATGTCAACCATACTGTTAAGGCTGTCAGTACCAGAATAAGCCTCCTCAACAGGCATCGCCATATCACGACCACTGATGAGCTGACACGCACTAGCAGAAATTCCATCCTTTCTATCATAGACTATGGGTTTGTGGTGTATGGGGCAGCCTCTGAAACTACCCTTAAAAGAATTAGCATGGCCTTAAATAAATCCTGCAGGCTAGTACTAGGTGCACACAGACTCAACCACTCCTGCGACCTCTACACGCAAACCAACTCTAGATACTTATGTTTTCTTTCTTCCCTTTCCACAGAAGGAAGCTGTAATTACTTGCATACAAGTAGTGAAAGCCCTAAACAAAACCTGGTGGAAGCTCTAAATAAAAATTGTTTAAAACCTTAAATAAAAACTGTTGAAAGCACTAAATCACAGAAGGAGGATTTAATCATTTTGTTTGATGAAAGCTGTAATGCTAGATTATAGAAGGTTGTAAAAGGTATAACAGTGTTATAAGTTCTATCTAGTAAAACTGAATCCTATGATTCTGAAACTTAAGGCTGATATATCAAAAGGGTCTAAAAAACAAATATAATGTTTATTTGGCTGTGTTTAAGAGTTAGTGTCTAGAAAAGGGGTGGGGCTTCCAAATGTCACATGACCTGTATGTATAAAAGGAGTCATTTCTCATTCTGTGAGCAGATCTCGAAGGGATTAGTGCTCTGCTAACCCATTGATGGAATTACACTAGCTGTTTTCTAGTGTGTTGTTATTTTGTCATTTGAAATTATTTTATTTTTATTCTGTTATTTTTTTTATTGATCGTTCAGTTCGCTTCTTATTTTTGTAAATAAAGACCTATTGCTGGACTTATTCTAGACTCCAGTGTCACTCTTATACCCACACCTTCACACTCGGCTGACCAGATAATGGCAGCCAGTCCCTGCTCACCATGAACCCTGGAAGTGTCCACACCAATCCCTCACTGTGTGTTTTGTGTAGAACAAAGCCTATGGGCAAGTATTCTCTCCCAGTTCTCCTGCCACAGGAGGGGGCCTCCTGGCAAAGGGATACGTTGGGTCAACCCAGTGGTGGCAGCAATGAGGGCAGAGGGGATGTTGATGGAGACTGGCGGTAGTGCCCTAGGCCACCCAAAGGCATAGTTGGCTGGGGACTTGGGGGAGCATAATGAAATCTCACTCACACACACAAAAGCCAGCACTCCTAGGCATCGGATAAACTGATTTTAATGTGTAGCTCTTGTAGTGTAAGTGCAGACATTCATTAAGTGCAATCAATGCAATACATATAACCACAACAACTTGACCAGCCCCAGCACTTTGAGGCCCGAAACCTTTTCATCAGGGGCAGTCCCCGGTTGTATGCCATTCCGCTTGTATGCACAGATTCATGCGGTCAGGAGCTTGTTCATACAAGTGGAACTGACTGTAGAATGCATAAGTATGAACATTTTACCCTGCCTTCTCTTCTTCTTCAGTTCCTTACCCATTATATTGCCTTTTGAATTTTGGACAAAAATCTAGAAAATCACATCAACCTTCATCTGGAATAACACTAGACCACATCTCAAATGGTCAATTTTATGTGCCTAAGCAAAACAGAGGTGTGGGCCTCCCTAACTTTAAAAGCTATTACTGTGTGACACATTTGGCAGAGATACTACTTACCAAAATAACTAATAATGGTTGGAATGACCTAGAGGCAAACCCACCCTCTTCTATTCATATTTCTTCTCACCTGGATAATCCTCTGAACCCTAGCACTCTCGCAGAAATTACTAACCCCTGTACAAAAGCCACTGTCAGATCTTGGTATCAAATAATTAAAGATAAATCCATCCCTAATTCCATCTCCCTTCTCACACTGATAGTAAACTGCTCTTCATTCCTACCAGTCAAAATGAGTCCAACATTCAAACAATGGATGGATAGAGGCCTTATTAGACTGGGTCAACTCTACCAAGAGGAAAATATCTGGATGTTTATGTTTACAGACCGTCAACCAGAATGCCACCTTCTGAAGTCCCTTTTCTATTGGTACCTCCAAATAACATTTCTTACTACACTACCAGCCAAATTTGGATGTTTGAACCACCTTTGGACGTCCTGAATTTTATCACATCAGGCATACTTTCCCAGTCTTTCAGTGGCTTTATCTTCCAAGCATAATAAAGCCCTAAAACAGAGCTCACTCTCAACTCTGTCTGCTGTTGCTTCAACTGACTACTACCTGTGTCACCTTGTTCTCTCTGATGGGTTTAGCCTGTGCCCTTTATGCTGCCTGTATCTCCTTCCTTGGCCCCTCTTCTCCTGTCATGTGGGGTGCCGCAGGGCTCTGTGCTTTTCCCCCATGTTATTCACGGTGTATATGTTGCCATTGGAAAACATTACTAGGTGGAACGGGTTGAGTTTTCACTGTTATGTAGATGATACTCGACTGTACCTGTCATTTGTGCCCAGGCAAATTGATGCTGTTTCAGTATTTAACAACTGTCTCTCTGAGATCCAGGATTGGATGAGTACTAGCTGGCTTAGACTGAATCCGGATAAGACTGAGGTGTTGGTTGTGGACCCAGGTTGCCAGGTGTTGGGATCATTGGACGGGCAACCATATGGACTTTGGCTCGAGGGTAACCAGCTGATGACCTCTGACTGGGTGCGAAATCTGAGTATCACGTTTGATTGAGCTGACACTTAAGACTCAGGTGTCGGCCGATGTCAAGTCCTCATTTTACCATCTAAGGAATGTTGCTCGGATAAAGTACCTGGCACCACCCGATGATCTTTCCGATGTTGGTCCATGTCTTGGTGACCTCACACCTTGATTACTGCAATGCCCTATACCTAGGGCTATCAGGGGTGGACCTCTGCCACCTGCAGTTGGTGCAGAATGTGGCTAACTGATTGTTAACTGGTTTACAATGTCACATCTGTGCTCCACGCCCTGCACTGGCTGCTGGTGCAGTGGAGAATCCCCTTCAAGGTCAGATTACTGACCTATAAGGCCCTACATGGACAGGGACCATGGTACATGCAAGAGCTCCTTTGTCCCTACCGCCCCTTCACCCTGTCCGTTCCACTGACGAGGGATTGCTAGATTCCCATGGTCTGTTTGACAACCTCGGGAGCGAGATCATTTGGGTTTGTTGCTCCCACCCTGTGGAATTCTCTACCTCATCGGATAAGGGTTAAATCTGCCTTGAAAATGTATTTATTTGAATTGGCTTACACAGATATTTAAGCTCCTGCCATAATGATAATTTTAGAAATATAGTTCTGTTTTATACTATTATAACTTTTTGTCATGATTATGTAAAATGCTATGATCTTGTCTGGAATAGCATTCCATAAATAAAGTTTGGTATGGTTTAGCCACTTCTACTGTGAATCAACATTGTTTGATAACATGCCTTCAATTCTATGTTTATTTTGTTAATTTTTATAATCGGCGTCTATTGCTATTAGTTTGTGCAGGACTAGGCTCCTGCTGAGCTGTTTAATGGTTATTGTTACTTATTTTGACTTGGAACCTTTGTAAATGAGCACTCATGCTCAAAGGTGTTCTTTGAACAACAAATAAAATAAAAAAAAAAATATTACATCTTGCAGAATTCTACAGTACACCAGATAGTGGGAAAACAACAAAAATGGGCAGAAGAGGCTGACCTAACTCTTACAGAGTAGGATGGGGCTCATATATGTAGAAAGACACACAAAATCACAGCTGCGGCCGTATGGAAAGAATTTCATTGGAGAATAATCTCTTGGTATATTATGGCCCACATATCACCTGTTATTTCCGTCCCACTAATACAAATTTTATGCTGGAGAGATTGCCAACAAATCGGAACTCACTCTTATATCTTCTGGTCATGTCCTAAATTGTCTGGATTAATAGAGATCTTGAATTTCAGGATGTCATCTTGGGGTTAGCACCCAAGGAGGTAAGAGGTACATTGATTAAAAGATTATTTAATATCTGCATTGCAACAGCATGTAAATACATCACTCTCAAATGACTTACTCCCCATCCTCCAACCAAGGAGGAGTGGGTAAACAAATGTAAAGAGGTGCAAAATATGGAACTCATCACTGCACGGTTGCACTTACAAACTGAAAAATATAAAACTACGCAAGTGCCCCTCGTGAATATCTTGGAACGGGAAGAAGCAACATCAGTACTAGACCAGCTTGCAAAAACAGAATATTGATAGATGTTAGACAATGCTCCAATAACAGGGAAAGAAACATGAATCAGACTCTTAGAAGGGAGGACTTTACATTCAGTCTGACTGTTAATTAGCAGGATCTAGGATGCTCATGCCACTTCTACCCTATTCGAGTTTTGGCAATATAAATTGAACAGACTAACCCCTCCGTCTAAAATGGATTTCACCCAGATCAATTGTCTGTTAAACTCTCAATATGCTATGAGAGATAGGGGTGATAAAAACACACTTGATGCTATTCTTTTTATTAACTACGGGGATATGATCTGAGTATATATCATTGTTACATTTGGATATTGCAAGACTATAATCAATCAATCAATCTTTATTTAACTAAGTGGAACACCATTAAGCAAGCTCATTTGCATGATGGGCCTGGGTAGTAAACATAAGCAATTCAGTAGAACAACAATAACACAAGTTAGCACAACAGGATAACATAGACAACCTGAAACATGTTACGGCAAAGGGTAATACAACAACTCTGAGTACAGCAAAATAATTATATACAATAAATATACATGTAAAACCACAGTTATAATAATAATATTAATAATAATAATACTATAAGATCCACATGTTGTATGTTTTTATGTTTACTTACTGTCCTGTGCTGATTGCAAAAAAAAAAAATAAAAAAAACATCTGTACTCTGAGCATTTTCAAGCTCTTGTAGGAGCTCCAATAAAAAAAAAAAAAAAAAAAGGTGAAAAAAAGAAAACCTCTTTCCAGTGCAGTACGGCATATGGGAAAGCTTACAGGATGCTGGCATGCATCAGATAGTGTATCACGAGTCACTGCAAAGAGGCAACATTGCCACTGTATAGGTCACTGGTTAGACCACACCTGGAATACTGCATGTATGGTAAATCTGGCCTCGCATTAGAAGAAGGGCAGTGAGGTGTTAGAGACTATCCAGTGGAGGGCTAGTAAAATGACCAAGGAGCAGCAAGGTAAGACCTATGAGGTAAGAGTGGACAGTCTAAACGGGTATTCTCTAAAGGACAGGGAGGAAGGGGCAATGTGATAAAAACAAATAAATACGTGCAGGGATATAATAGTATGGACTTCACAGAGCTAATTTAGTTCAGTTTTTTTGTTCAACCAAAGGTCTTTACAAAAAGGAAAACACAATCAAACGTAGAAAATACATATGTACTGACACATAATATTTCTAATGTCATACAAATCCATGGGTATTGCAATAAAACCCTAAACATTAAAATAGAGTGTACAAAACCACTTTATGATCCAGCGATCCTAAATGAAGAAGCATTGACAAATGCCATCATGTGCTGGACCTGTAAACAGGGTAAGACAGGTGGGACTGGTCTTGGTGCCTACATTACGCCCTGTAGTTCAGCCATCCCATAATCTGAAAATCATTAGGGAATGATGCTTACAAGGCAGATAACAATGTGCCATCCATTTCTCAGGCAACAAGAGTTTGCTGAAATATAATCTAAAGCTTTGTATAAACTAAAAGCATAATAGAGAAGGCTAATGTTTAGATGTTAGGCTTAGACTATTTGGTGTTACACTCAATAAATTTTAGGATCCAAAGAACCCTTTTTAGAACACATACTGATTCTAAACTCATTAATCTGTTTAGGAGATTCCATGTGACTCATGAATATTTGCCAGGAAATCAGCCAGAAATATGTGTCTTTGAAGATTATGCTTAGGGCATATGAGAATGATGTGGTGAAAATCATGCATTACAATGAAAATGAAAAAGTTTGATCACAGTGATTGTGGTGCCACCAGTGACAACAAGTGCAGAACAACAACACACACACACACACACACACACGGACACTACAGTATATGAAAGCAGGAGTCAGATGCTCATGATGCTTGTTAAAGTGCAGTTCTATTCCTAAAAGCAGCAAGAGGAGTGCTGGGAGTGCTCAGATGCCTTCCCAATGTTTCTCATGCAAGCACTTTGTCAAGAGGCCCCTTTTTTCCCTACGATTATCAACTATACTTGCACAGATGAGCACAAAGTAGACAAGTTGCTAGATTTATCATATCTGTATTTTATAATATTAATCCCAAATATTTGAAAAATGATAATGTGTGAAACATCTCCAATTTTAGGGTGAGAGTAAGAATGAAAAATATGGTAGGGTTTATGAGTTTGTTTTTCAGCAGCATTCCATTTGCATGCTTTCTGAGTTTTACTTTGCATGAAATCATTTTGTTTTTCTTGATCCTTACAAGGTAACAGAATTTTCCAAGAGTGTAAATGCAAATAGCTGGAAAAAAGTTACCCAACCTGAGTTTGTTTAGAGTTTCGACTATATTAATTAACCATCAAGTCTTGAAATGTCCATCCAAATATGTTCTTTTTTTCCTATTAAAGTTATTTCTAGGCATTTTCTTGGTGAGAAAAAGGTATGTGATAACCAATATTTTAAAATTCGAAACTTTATCAAGCTATTAAGAAGAAGTTGTCCCAATTGGATTGAATCATGGTTTTTAAGTTATGGAACAGCACAACTACCACCAGGGAGCACAGTCTTAGAATGGAAGGGAGAGGACTCAAGAAGGATCTTAGAAAATATATATATATATTTTTTTAATTTTATTTATCTTACTCTTATTTTTCCACCTGCTGCGGTGTATACCGGCGGGGGCATTCAGCCACCGGCTCTGCCTGCCCATAGAGCAGCAGGCTCACTCGCATAATGGGGGATCCAGTACGGCTGTCTGCAGACCCGCTGGAGGGCCTCCCTATGCCCCCCCCAGCATGATTCCATGGCAGTCATCTGAGCAGAGCGTGGCCATCAAGCTGCACAGTCGCACCCAGCCTTTTCCTCCCTTAGTTCCCCTGGAGTATGGATGTGCAATGATGTCCTGAGGCACAGCTGCCGACGTCAGTGATACTCCACCCCATGTTGCACCTGCTCTGTAGTGCCCCCCCGGTCATCACCAGGGGCCGCTGCAGAGCGGAGGAATCCCTGAGCCCTCTCTGGTATAGGAGAGCAGTTGGACACTCAATCCTATCCCTCCCCTGCCAACCCCCGGTGACCCAAGCTCGCTCCCAAACCTGGGTCGTCGGCATGGCACGAGGTATGGCATCCAGTGCCTCATCCTTCGGCGCCACCAGGCTGGCTCAGAAAGTATTTCTTCATGGAAGAGGTAGAGGATAGTTGTAACATTCCACCAGTAATGTGATCAATGCTGGGCCAGTCTCAGAGTTCAAAACTCAGTGGGGCATTTTCAAGGGGAGGGGGGAACTGGGAACAAAAGGAAGGTGGGGGTCTCTGAAAGGACAGAGTACCACAACTTAGATACATCAAGGCAGACTTTATGGGCTTATTGGGTCTTCTTCTTTTACCATCTATGTATATTTGAGAGGAAGTGGGGAGAGAAAAGGAAGGAAGAGAAGAGAAGAGAAGAAGGGGAGGGAAAAGATGAAGGGAAATAGAGGAAAGGGGGGAGGGAGGAAGGAAAGAAAGAGGGAAGTAGAGGGAGGAGAGGAGGAAAAGGAGAGAGGAAATGACTGAAGGAAGATAGGAAGGGAAGTAGAGACATGGAAGGGAAGAGGGAGAGGAAGGGAAGGAAGGAGGAGGAGGGGAAGAAAAAGAGAGAAGGTGTAAAGAATAGGAGAGGGGAAAGGAAGGAGATGAGATAAAGGAACAGAGCCAAACAAGAAAGGAAGGGAAGGGAAGGAGAGAGGGAGGAAAGGAGAGGATGAGAAGGAGACACAGAGGAAGGGAGGAGAGGGAGGGAAGGCAAGAGGGGGAGGAGAATCATTAAAAGAGAATGAGAGGAAGAGAAGAGGAAAGAGAGAGAAAGAGTAAGGGAAGTAGGAAACAAAGAAAAGGAAGAGCAGTAAGGTAATAGAGAAATGGAAGGAGAAGGAGTAGAGAGAAAGGAGATGAAGGGCATGAGAGATGAAAAGATGGGGGGGGGCTGAGGGAATGATTGGAAAATGTGAACACCAGATCATACCTTCTACTATTACAGTTTAATAGTACCATATTGGAATAAATATGGATAACTACAAGTTCACACAAAGTATTTTTGTAATAGATACAATAGATTTTTTTTTTTTTAAAGTCCCCTCATCTCCGGTTGCCCCCCCTTCAGCTCAGCTGTCCCAGTTCCATCCCCCAGGACTTACCTTCACCTCTATGAGTTCCACTAGAACTAGACCTCCTCTGAGGAGCAGCAGTGTGTACGTCACCAGCCAATGTCCTTCCAACCACAAGCAGTTCCCAACTGCACTGCCACCTATGGTCACCCAGGTGTCAGTATAGCAGCGGAGCTGGCTGCCCTCCCACCCTAGAGGAGCAGAGTGTCCCCTGGGACACTCAGTCCTCCTCCTTTCTGGGTAGCCCCACATTGACCTGAGCGAGTTCTTGAACTCTGGTCGCTGGTGTCACAAGTGGTAGCACTATTACTGCGCTGACGGGTTGGCTCAATACAGTAGATTTTTGGTCCTAGTGCTAAGCAGCCACAAGACAGCCTTGTCTTGCTTTCTTCTTTTATAACATCCAAAAACTGCAGTGCACACTGCAGGACACACTTAGAAGTCAAGGATGCATGCTCACTTAAATTTATTGAGTAGTTTACTCAGGCAGGTGCCAGCACATACCAAACACAGCCGTAAGATGCCCTGGTGCCTTGCTCATTAGAGCTTCATCAGGGGGCAGGGGTTCAAGCTGAAAAATACACTTTTAAAGTAATTAGGTATGATGTTATAATTGTGTACCACAATTACATTTACAGTTTACAGTTGCCATGACTATCCCAAAGCTTGACATTTTGCACCTTGAAAAAACTATTGTAAAATAAATATAAAAGATATGAATAAGGGATTTCATTTCCCAAATTCTACGTTAGTACAAAGAATATTAAACATTTTTGTTTTCTGAAATAAGGAGCATTCAACTTGCATTTTAAATTATTCATGAAATCCAAAGGCTAGTAGCTTGACTTCTAAATGTCTTCTTAAGTGTGCACTGCAATTTTGAATGTTACGAAAGTACCAGAGGTTAGCCAGCCCCTTTGGTGACACCTGCACACCAGTAACTCAGAGGTGCAGGTCCTTTTGGTTGGATTCACTTCAGTGGAAGTAGAACCTAGCAGCTTTGGGCAGGCACCAGCATGGTGTCTGTAAGGTGTGTCTGGAGTACAAATTTGGCCTTGCGGGTAACCAGCAAAATAGCCACAAGTCCCTTAGACTCAGAAGTTCCTGTCTGGATTGTAATACCCATATCTATTACTATGAATAGGGTAGTAGCAGTGGAAAAGATGAAGTTACAGGGGATATTTTTGTTTTGGGGAACCACTGACCTGAGCATGCGAATGGAGAGAGCAAAGTTGAAGCTGGGAAATTAACCCAGTATACCAGTGCCAGAATCGGACGCACAGGACTGGACTAAGGGTGACAAAGCTTCCCTCTGGTGGATTGGAGGAGTTTAACAGCCAGGTTGGCTAGGAGGAGAACATGGCAACCAGCAGCAGGGGCTTTGTGCAGCTTGTGATTAAGGAGCAAATGGAGAAGTACCAGAAAATCAGCCATAAGATAATAAAAATCAACTAGGAGCTCGCCAAGTTCAAAAACACACCTGGATTTACAAAACTGGACTGTGAGCTGCATAAAAGGCTTGAAGAGCATGAAGTGGAATTTGTAAAGTACATGCAGAGGAAGCTCGACAGAGAATTGTCTGACTACAGTGGGAGGAGATATATTCCTGAGACAGACAGCAGTGCTTACAAAGTCAAGGTCATTCCTAACTCAAGAGAAGGAAGGCACCAACAGAGACCAACTACCCCTGCCTTAGCCTCACCAGAAGAAGCAGCTGAATGCCTGGAGACCTTGGACCTGGAATCCCCAGAAGAGGGGGCATCTAAATTGATGAGTTAAAAAAAATTAAAAAAAAAGACGCACGGAAAAAAAACAAAGGAAAAAGGCAAGAACAGTACCCAAAGCAGAAACACAAAACGAGGAGGGGGAGGTGGGGCAGGAGTAGCTGTAAAAAGATTTGAGTTGAGGCAACAGGGCAAGGGGCAACATAAATAAATAATTTAAGAGACTTGGAGCTGAGTAAGAACAAATTTTTCTGCTCTCCTAAGATCTCTCTTTTGTCCTGAGCTAAATTCCTGACCCGCTTCAGATTAAGATCAATATACAGTATATGAACTGCTTCAGAAAAGCTGTTTTAAAGGTTTTCCACATAACCTGAAACAAAACCTGACAACATGGAGTTTGAATTATCTGATTTTAATTATGCTGCAGGGTGAGGCTGGTGATAGAGGCATTGGGGCTATGGAAAATCAAGCCACTCTTGAATCAGATTTGAACTTTGGGAGCCAACCCATTAGCACAGCGGTAGTGCCATACTGCTTGCAACACCAATGACCCAGGTTCGGAAGCGAGCCCAAGTGTTGTAGGGCCAGCTGGAAAAGAAGGATCAAACATCCACAGGACTGCTTTCCTCCTCTGGGAGAGGGAGAGTGGGGAACAGCACAGTGCTTGCTTAGCATCTGGCAGAAGCTGGGGCAAAGGCAGCCCTAGCCAGCAGGTCGGAGACGAGGACATGTCGGCATGTGGCGCGCACCCTGACATAATGGCACACCAAGCATCCAGGGGGACGGAAGCAGAAAACATCCTGGCTGGCAAAATAAATGCCGTCTGCCACCGGCTCTGCACCTGCCAGCTTCGGCACTTTCCATAATCTGGATCTGGTTCTGGAGGGTCAAGGGATCCCTGCCACCCTGCCACAGAGGGCAAGCTATAGGGGACTGCAGGAGAGTTATGTCCTAGGGGAAGTCATGGTGACAGGGATGGGTGGAGAGGTGAGAAGGAGGGCCAACCAGGGAGGGGGAGGATAAATAGAAAAAGAAGGAAAAAAATCTAAACTTTGACCCTGATGATCTGGGTGAAGCTCTAACATGGACTGACCAGGATTTAGAACTTTGAGGCATTGGAACATTTGTATATGGAAAATAATTACATAGTAGCAACAGGTGATGATAATTTCTGAAATCATTGGGGGTAAATCTGTAGAATCTATGGAAAAATACATTTAAACCTAAGTCAATTTTTTGCCATAATAGTGGTAACCTAGTAATTAAGGCATTTGAAAGAGTTGTTCTGAATGAATTGGACAAATTGATGTCATCCAGCACACCCTTTGTGTGCAGGAACTTAAGTTTATATGAGAAAAGAGCATTGCAGGAGCTGAAAAATAATGTGAATATTGTCATAAAACCTACAGACAAAGGGGTTAATATTGTCATAATGACAAAATAGTTCTATAAGCAAAAAGTGCTGGAGTGGTTGTCTGATTGTAACAAGTATAGAAAACTTACAGTTGACCCCTATTGCTGTGTTTTAGAAGAAGCTGTTGGACCTACTGGAGGAGGCAAAGAGTACTGATGCAATCTCAGAAAATGAATTTCTGTACATCTGTAATTTAAATCCAATAGTACCCACTATTTATATCCCCCCAAAATGTAAACATCAGTAACCTTCAGGGAGGCAAGTTGTTTCAGGGGTAGGTTCTCTTCATGAGAATTTGTGTAGTAGATTCATTGATTCTTTTTCTTAAAACTTGTATTGCAGACCTATGTAAATGTTTAAGAGATCCTGTGGATGTCTTGGGAAAAACTAATGAATTTGGAATGGCATGAAAGTGATCATTTCCTGGGCACAGATATGGTATACCTGTATTGGACATGAGCATGGAACTAGGACTTGCAAATATTTTTGCACGAAGCATCCTCTGCATGAACAATCCACAGCTGAATTCACATTAAGAGCATTGGACATCCCTAAACACGATTATTTCAAATTTAATGGGGAATTTTATGTCCAGATATGTCAGACTGCAATGGAGGTCTTTGTGGACCCCTCTTTTTCTAACTTGTTTATGAGATACTGGTAGGAGATAAATGTAATGAACAGAGAAAGTAATCCACACTTGGATAAAATCATAAGCTGCTTTAGATATTTGGATGACATGCTTTGTGTGTAGGGTGGAACAAAGAATGAGACAAATAAATTAATCACATGGCCTAATCAAGATGCATTTAGTCTTAGATTCTCTAGTGAAATAAATAAGGAAACACTTATTTTTTCTGGCTGTTACCATATAGGTGAGGGGAAACAGAATGAGCAGTAAAAATTAGAGAAAATCTACTGCAACTAACAGCTTTATATCTGCAAGCAGTAGCCATCTGTGAGGCCTGGTTAATTCCATCCCTTACTTGCAGTTAAGGTTACAGTGGAACTACTCAGACACAAATGATTTTTCTGGTGCAATCTGAACATTAAGCAGAATTTGAGGGACGGGGGTATGAGGAATTATGCATTACGCAGGCATTCGATGTGGCTAAAAACAATGCAAGATCTTCACTGCTGCAGCCAAAAACCAAAAATGCACACAGGCAGGAACCCACCTGTTTTATTACAGAGTTTAATTGCCTTAGCAGTAAAGTGGGTGCAACAGAAAGGCAATATTGGCCTGTTTTTAAAAGGGGACCTTATCTTAGAGAAAGCAGTGGGGGACATACCTATGATCTCTTTTAAAAGAGCAAAAAAATTTTGGGATCACTTGGCACATGACCAGTACACAGGAGACATGGTTCAATCAACCATCACATCATGGCTATCAGTCAGACCTGCAGAAATGTTTAAATGCAGAAACTGCAGTGCGGGGGGCTAGAGAGCCATTTTCCAGGCAGGCAGCACCTTTACTAGCTCTTCATCACTAAGTATCTTAATACTTAAAAACTCAAACAAAACGGGGGGTAATTATATCAGATTACCTAAAGGGGGCAAGCAATGTGAGAAGGCAGTAAGTAAGGGTGGGGGGATACTGGGATGCACAGGAAGAGGCACCAATAGTAGAAAACAGGAAGTTGTTATCACTCTGTACAGACAGTTTGTGAGACCCCATCTGGAGTACTGTGTGCAGTTCTGGAAACCCCGTCTCCACAAAGACATAGACAGAATGGAGGCTGTCCAGAGGAGGGCAACCAAAATGATGCAGGGTCTGCACCAGAAGACGTACGAACAAAGACTAAAGGAGTTTAATATGTATATCCTTGAGGAAAGAAGGGAGAGGGGGGGGACATGATAGAAACTTTCAAGTACCTCAAGGAAATCAGCAAAGTTCAAGAGGGTAGCATCTTTCAGAAAAAGAGATGTGCAAGAACAAGGGGGCACAATTTGAAGACAGAGGGAGGACGGCTCAGAGGTAATGTGAGGAAGTATTTTTTCATGGAGAGGGTTGTGGATGCATGGAACAGCCTCCCTGAGGAGGATGTGGAGTCAAGAATAGTGGGGGAATTCAAGAATGCATGGGACAGACATAAGGCAATCCTACTGGGGGGGTAGGAGGAAGTAAGCTGTTGGTTAACTAGGATCTGCAGCTTATCTGTTAGGTAGGAAAATGGGCAGACTAGGTGGGCCAAGCGGTCCTTATCTGTCATCAAATTCTATGTTTCTATGTTTCTAAACCTATTTTAAGCTCTCATAATTGTGAGAATCAGACTCCACACAGCGATTGGAGCAGTTTGACATAAAATTTGCAATGGGCTGCTCAAAGACACAGCAGCCAGGACCATCCAAACAGCCACTGCAGAATTGAACAAAGGCTGTGGATATCGTGGGAAGTGCTGGAGTCAGCAACTCAGCCACGCCAGATGGGCCGTTGAGACACACCATGTTGGAGTCAATTTGGGTTATGAATGCTAAAATTAAGAGAACCCTGCAAAAATTAGAGATGTATGATGCAGCGATCAAACAACTAATAGGCTCAGTGGCCAATTCAGATACTTGCTCAACGACAGCTCTCACAGTTGTAAGTACCTTAACAAAGGAAAATTTTCAGTTACGTGGAAGAATGGAGGCTCTGGAGAATGAGATCAGAGCTGAGAATGTCCGACTGGTTGGAGTTCCTGAAGCAGCCAAAGGCACCATCTTGTTGGAATTTTTAGTGCAATGGCTGAAACAGACTGCGGCAGTCCTAGAGAATTTTGATTGGAGATCTTTTTTTAAAAAATCATATATGGTGAACTCAAGCTAGACCTTCATCTCCTGCCCAGCTTCAGACTAGTTTGCTCAAAACAACTGGTTCAGAGGGACGTGATCTTTTACTCCTAGCAACAAGGACAGTTTACCCAATTATAATGAGCAAGGTGGATATTAAACTTTACGCGGACCTCTCCTATCAAACCAGGGCCCACCACAAGACAGTGTCTTAGAGCCCTGGGAATTATCCATTCCTTTCTGTTGCCAGCCCGACTAAGGATCGCATATGGGGGTTAAACTTGGCAATTTAATAATCCTAAGGATGCCGGCCAATGGCTGGAAAAGGTGGAGATGGAATTTACAAGGAAATATGAGTCGAGAGATGAATCTAGGACTCGGAGGATTAGTGGCTGTTTAATTGACACTTTTTTTTTGGGGGGGGGCACTGTCAATTTAACATGCTTGAGAGTGTATTTGTTATTTACCTTATGCTCATAGATCCCAAGTCTTAAATGAGATATAGCCCAGTCTTAAATGAGATATAGCCCAGCTGGAACAAGTCCAAAGGAGAGCCACCAAAATAGTGCCTAAACTAGCCCATCACTTCAAAACAGAAGAATAAGAAGTGACATGCTCTTAGTGTGCAACTTTTTTTCTGTCCTCTGACCTTATGAGACAATGTGGACTATCATATTCAAATAGAAGATTAGTCCTGAGGTTACATAATAGGCAACTTGAGGTTAAGAGTTATAAAACCAACAAAAGGGATAACTTTTTTACTGTTAGGGCTTCCAGAATATGGACAGTCTACCGCAGAATTTAATTGAATTAGAAAATAATGCTAGCTTTAAAAATAAATTAGATACATGGATTGGGAAAAACTATTAATAATGTCCCACACTGTGTGGGGAACAGTCTTGATGGGCGTTGACTTCTTCTGTTCAATTAAACCAAGTTAAAACTATTTGCATCTTTGATTTTTCTGGTACTTAATTCAAAGTGGGGGAGGGGGGAATCAATGTGGTGAGGGGCTTAACGTGTGTGTGTGTGTTTTTTACTAGCTGTGTTCTTGACTACAAGGTCGTTGTGATTACGACCACCATTACAGAGTGCTTTCCTCCTTTTTTTAATGTTCGTTAAAAGCAGTGTTTTTGTGGGAGGGTAGCTATATATCAGGTCCTTTCTGTCTTGGTTATTCTCCCTCTATATGAAAAAGAGGTTTAAATATCAATTCTTAGTGACTGCGATGATTCAACCTATTTATTCTCCCGATGTAATCAACTACAGCCATTGAAAAGGCTGGCAATTAATATCCCGATACTTAATTAAGTTATAAAACACAATGGTCCATGTACCCAGTCTTTTTTAGGTAACCAGCTGTGTTAGTTTTCTTTTTATTGTTTAAAGGTCAGTTAATGGAAATAAAGGAAGATTCATTATAGGAATATAAAAGTTTATGTTTTATTAATCAAAGACATTTGGAGGATTGTTCATAGGGTGTAAGCATCTGATTCCTTAAAAATCTCTCCATGATGGTAGATTTCTGCAACTAGGGGATCTAGCACCTGAAGTACACCTGGCTGAAGCTTCTCTGATGAATTATCTGGCTTCTTTGTAGATCAGTTGTACTCAAGATGTGCAATTGCATGCATTAACTGTATGAATTTAAAGGAGGCCCTATATCAGTAAGCTAATGTGAGGCCTTAAACAAAGTGAAAGGGATAGGTTATCCTGTTGTTGTTAAGTATGCAATGTTGGGAGATGGCCAAGTCTGGCTGAAAGGAAGTTTTGATGGGATTTTCTGCAGTTCAAAAGTTCTGGTTATTAAATAGTGACTGTGTAAGAGTGCGGGAAGGTGTAATGCCCAATAGTGTTGAAGTTGCTGAACTTTAAGGCTGGTGCCTATGAATGTCTCTTGCAGGGTACGAGGTAATTTATTGTAAGGAAGGAAGAGGAGCAATCTGGGGTCCATGTTGCCTTCTGACACCTGGTCTGTTCTATAATAAGCCAGTGGGGGACATACTGTAATGCAAGGTTTTATCTGTTGGGGGGGCACTAAAGCCCACTTTAAAGAGCAGCTGATGCCTTCAGGAGAACTTCACCAAAACATAATATTTAGATGTAGTCCACATTGTATTTCACATTAGTTCTGTATGCTTCTCCCTATTATTTATTACTGAGGTCATTTGCATGAAAACAGGATCTTTGCTCCTGAAGAGTTAATCTACTTCTGTTGCTGTCTCCCTACCTGAAATCATAATGCATTGCTTGTGACATCACAGTTACTCCCATAACAAGCTGTGCTGCCACAACAGAGAATTATAACTTGAAGTAGGGTGTCAGCTGCAAAGGTAGATGAACCCTGAGAAATAAAGATCATGCATTCCTGCAAATGCCCTTAGTAATAAATAATGGGAGGAGGAATCTTTAGAATATATATGGAATGGAAGCTAAATTATACCTAATTATTTTTTTCAAAGTTTTTTTTTTTTTTTTTAAGGCGTCAGCAGCTCTTTAAGAACTTACTTGCATGGGCAACATAGTGGTAGCTTGTAAAGAGAGGAAGCCTCAGGCCTTCTTGTAGTTTGGGTCATGCTAGTTTGGTACATGGTCTTCTTAACTCTTTATCCACTTCGGATGAGTTTAACAATGTGAGAGGGTAAAGCAGTGAACCATTTGAGTGGTAGACAAATGTTTATGATGCTAAATGGATATAGCACTCATGGCAGAATCTTTATTTTCACCACACTGATGCACCCCCATAGGGAGATGGATTGATGTCCATCTGCATAGCACCTGTGTTATTTTATCCAGTAAATCATCCAGGTTTCTCTTATGCATGGTAAGTGTACATCTGCTGAGCTCAATTCCCAATAGAAGGTGGCCATGTGAGGACTAGTCCTGTGCTGTACTGTTTTGTAACTGCCACATTTAAGGGTCAGACTATAGTTTTGGCCAAATTTAATTTGTAGTCTACTAGTACGCCAAATGTATTGATTGTATTTAGAGCTGCAGGGATGGAAGATAAAGGTGGGTAATATGGAGGAGGATGTCATCTACATAGACAGAAATGTTACACTCCTGCCCTAGTTTAATGCCTGTTACTTCTTGGTTGGATTTATGCTTCCATACAAGAGGTTCAAGATCTAAATTAAAAAGGAAAGGGGAGAGGGGGTAACCCTGCCTTGTTCCCCTTCTCAGTGGTATCTTTCCTGAAAAGATGCATTGCAGTACACTTTGGCATACGGATTCAAGTACAGCACTGCTACCCATTTCAGGAACTCATCAGGGAAGTTGAACTTCTTAAGAGTTTTGTGCAGGAAGGCCCATGAAACTCTATCAAAAGTCTTCCCTGCATGCAGGGATGTCTGACTCCCCAGATGCGGAGATGTGTTTTAGTTTTCTTAACTGTCAGAGGACAGCCTTCCAGGCATGAAGCCCACCTGCTCGGGATCAATGCAATAGCCCCAGACCCTATTCACTTTAATGGCTAGCCTTTAGCTAGGATTTTCATATCCTGCTTAAACAATGATGTGGAGTGATAGCTAGTTAAGTGTTCAGGATCTTTCCCTGGTCTTAAGAGTGAGGTGATAATGGCCCCTGTTTGAGTGGAGCCGCTCAGTCCAGTTTCATGCATCTAGGCAAAGGTCTTGTTCAATATTGGTGCCAATTTTGATTCAAAAGCTTTTCAAGGCCGGCCCAGTGGTGCTGAGGGTTGAGGCGTTGGATGCCACACTTCGCGCTGTACCGGCGACCCGGATTCGGGAACAGACTCGGGTCAGCGGGGGGAGGGAGGGTTGAGCGTCCCAACAGATGCTCTCCTCCTCCTCCTTCTAGGGAGGGTTACCGGGGTGCCTTGTGCACCCGCATCCTGAGAGAGCCGGTGAAAGCATGGGCTCTCCAGGGTTCTGGCAGCTCCATTCACTGGAGTCGGGGAAGGAGGACACTGTCAGGCACTTGGGAGAAGGCGTGCCTCAGCACGTCGCCTCTCTGGACATACATGATTGCGTCGGTGTCCCCATGGGACTGGGAACCACATAAAAAATGGAAAAAGCCTCAGTGAGCCTAGATGACAGCAGCTCCAACAGCCATCCAGGTCCAGAACCCACAGACAGATCTCCACTGTGCAGGTGCTCCACGAGTAGGAGGAGGAGGAGGTAAGGAGTAACCAGGCACTCTAGAGACAGACACCATGGTAGTGGACCTAGGAGGGACATGAGCAATGCCTGAAGGAGTGGAGCATTGAGGGAATATAGGAGGGGGTATAAATGGGGCAAGGTGCTCCAAAGTTTAAAAAAAAAAAAAAGGCTTTTCAAAAATTGGCCAAAAAGCCATTTGGCCCAGGCTCCTTGTCTGGTGAGAGTGATTTGATGGCCAGTTTAATTTTATCTTCTCTTATGGGAGCCACCAGAAGTTCTTGGTGCTCTGGGTAGAGTGTGGGCAGTTGAGCCACATCCAGGCAGTCTCTCTTTGTTAGCTTCTGAGGGATGGGGTATTGATTCTGCATAGAGGTCTTAGTAATAGGTTTGGAATTGTTCTGCTATGGCCCTTGGTGGTGTGCAAAGTGCATCACCTTGAGCCAGCCATATAGCTTTTATTAGGTGGGCTGTCTTCTGATTTTTAAGGCGAAGGGCCATCATCTTACCTGCTTTTTCTCATTGGTCCACATACTTAGTATGGGCGAGGAATATGGCATGTTCTGCTTGTTGCCTATTGAGCTCCTCATACTGAGCCCTCAAGTGGTGCAATTTTAGCCAAGTATCTTCAGATGTGGTAGGCCCTAATTTGTTTCTCCAGTTGTCCAATTTGTATCAGTCGGTCTTGGGCCTTATGGGTTTTCATTTTTTTGTGGGTGGATGCCAAGTGTACGATTTCTCCCGATGTGCTATTGAAGTGCTGCCAAAAGCAAATCCTCTTTTTCTGTGGAGCCAGTGTTTGTTTCCACAGAGGTAGTTATGGCTGTTTTAATCCTTTCGTGCACCTGCTTATCTTGGCGCTGGTGATTATTTAGCCTCCAGCTAGTGTCCCTATCAGTCCCCTGTAGGAATGCATGTTGCAGTAGTACAGGTGAGTGGTCAGAAACCACTCTAGATAAGATTTGGGCTCTGTCTCTAGATAAGATTTGGGCTCTGTGGATACCATGCATTTAGGGCTGACTTATTAAAAAGTAATCTGTACGAGATAAAGTATTGTGTGGTGTAGAGAGTGGAAGGTGTAGTCCTTGGTCATTGGTTCCAGCATTCTCCATGCATCTGTCAGGCCTAGCACATAGTACAGGTGAGTGGTCAGAAACCACTCTAGATAATATTTGGGCTCTGTCTCTACCCACACAGAAAGCAAAGGCCTTAAAATTCAATTCAAGTAGTTATCATTTTTTTTTTTTTTTTTTTAAACTGGTACATTATTTGGAGTACTTGAAACTGAATTCAATTGTACCTCTAACACCAGTTTTTAGCCAGAGAAAAACGTCTCGATTTGTTCTCAAATGCCCTTCAAAAAGTGCATGAAAAATGCTAATTAGCCTTCAAAAAGAAGGGGAAAAAGTGTGGTAAAAAACTGTTCTGAACAAACCCCTTCAGTTGTACCTTAAACACCCTTCTTTTCCACCAAAAATGAATGCCTTCAAATTCAAGTTTTCTTCAGTTTTTGTAATTGTTTTTGAAGTACTTCAGACTGCCTTCTGTTTTACTTGGAACACCAGTTTTTATCCAGTGAAAAACGCCTCATTTTGTTCTCAAATGCCCTTCAAAAATTGAACGAAAAATGCAGATTAACCTTCAAAAACACAGAAATATGGGTAATAAACTGTTAACCTCCTAAAGCACATGCAGGGAAATATGTAAATCAGTATGTTTTTGATTTGGATGTCTTTTTACAAACATTCTGTTTACAATGTAAATAGAATCTTTCTAAAAAGAAATCAAATAACAAAACATGCTCATTTACATATTTTACTGCATATGCAGCTTAATGTAAGGCATAAACAATCCATTAGGGGTTCTTTTTCACATAAAAACAAGTCTAGCTGTACCTTGTCATGTGCAAGTTCCCCTTTCTTTGTGTAACAATACTCAGCTAATTATCATATTAATCCCGGTTACTTCGGATGCATTTCAGGTATACCAGATGGTAAACACCACATTAGAAGCAATGTGTTCAAAGGCATTGTATCTTAGAAAAAAACTGTATTTACAGTAGTTATTGTACTGTTAAAAATATATTTTTATGCTATACTTTTCTGTTACTATTTTATTCCATCTGTCTGTTCTTCAAAAATTATGCAACCATAAACATCCTCTGTTACAGTCACTGCACTGTTACAGCTCACTCATTTAGTATAGATAATAAGCAGGGGATCTCTTACCTGGGTCCTATGAAGCCTGGGATGAGGTCTCGGGATGGTGTCCAGTTGTACCTGTAAAATAACAGTGATGTGGTCAAAAAGTATGGGGAGGTACACGATGGGAGGTACAAGAGTTAAAGTTCGAGCCCAGAAATTAAGTAAAAGTTAATTTAGGGAAGTAAGTGTTTAAGGCAAAAGTGAGGGAGAGAGTGAAAAAAGATCTACAGGTAAAAAAACAACAATAAAAAGAGACCAAGAAATGAAGCAAGTGCTGTGGGGTGGTCTTGATTTAGCCAGTGGTTCAGTAAGCTAGTGTAGGCTTTGGGCTATAGGCCCATTCCTTTAAAATGGAGTATCCCTGGCATCTGGTGGGTCCAATTAGGGCTTCTTTCCACAGACTGCTGGCTTCCTGTTGTCCTCCATGGTGTCAGAGAAAGTTACCAAAGCCTGATAAGCAATGAAGGAGTAACCGATGATAGCATACGTGGAAGCCCAATCGGACGATAAAGGAGCCACCAAAAGTGGCATAGTAGGAAACCAGAGCAGCAGGCAATTAAGTAGCAGTCATTGGCAGCATAGAAGTAAACTATGGGGGGGGGGGGAGATACTGTGCTGGAGGAATGCCGTATAGCAGAGAGCTTAGTGAGGGTAGGCACTCAAAACCTAGAGAGAGAGAGAGGACTTACCTATCACTTTTTTCTTGGAAGCCAGACAGGCAGTGATCAGAGGATTGCATGAAAAAGAAAAAAAAAAGGGACTAGTTATACAATGTCTGTGGGAAAGCCCCACTCAGGAACCCAAGGCTGGGACCAGGGAGGATGAGATGGTCCTCCAGGATGGGGCCCCAGAGAAGGGAAGCATGGAAGGGAAGAAAGGAGCCCCGGTGGAGGGGGAAGCTTCTCCAAGTGGTGGACTATTGTCCAGGGAGTGGAGTTAGGGTCACCTAACAGTGGGGAGACAGGGAGGTCAAGTGCCTCCCAGGAAGTGCTGCATAGAGGCACGGGAAGCAGATGCATAGGATCGCTACGGCAATAGCTAGGAGGGAGCAGCTGGATGTCATTGTCCACCAGGGTACCAATGACCTGGCCAGGAGAATGGTAGAGTTAGAGTCCAGAATGATTTCAGGAAGCTGGGGGAAACCTGAAACAGCACGCTCTGTCTCATTCTCGAGGTGCTACCTGGCCAGGGCACAGGGGAAGCTAGGGCACTCCACATCCATACCTTCAACTCTTGGTTGAAGGATTTGTGTGGAAAGGAGGGTTCTGGCTTCATAGGGGACTGGGGCTTGACCTGGGCAGATGCAGGCTTATATAAGGAGGACAGCCTGCATCTGTCTGAGAAGGGGACCTTGGTCCTTTGTGAGAAGTTTAAATGCTTCAGCAGGGAGCATTTAAACTGGCTAAGGGGGGAGAGCCAGGAGACTTAGGAATACCCCCATGGGAACATGCAGGAACATAAATTGATTACGGGTACAGTTAAAGCAGGCAGGGAGGGGCAGGCAGGTGAAGAATGTATAATGAATTATATGGGGGGGGGGGCAAGAGCACATAAGAAAGAAACCGGAGGGAGGGGGGGAGATTATGGAAAGGGAGAACAAGAGCAGAGGGTGGGCAGAATGTAAAACATGGAAGATCATGCCAATGAATGCCCGTAGCCTAGGAAATAAGGTTCCAGAACTGGAGGCCTAGTTGGCAGGTGCAGACCTTGACATAGCAGCAATAACAGAAACATGGTACTCTGCTAATCATGGCTGGGAAGTCAATGTACCAGGCTGTACATTGTTCAGGAGGGACAGGGAGGATAAAAAGGTTGGGGGAGTAGCCCTGTACATCAGAGCTGGTATAAAGGCTACAGAAGTTCAATGAAGACAGGGGGAGGCCAAGGCAATGTGGGTCATCCTGGAGCCAGAGAATGGAACAGCAATACGCACTGAGGTGATCTACAGACCTCCGGTGCAAAGGAAGGAAGTAGACAGGGAACTAGTGGAGAACATACACAACATGGCAGCTAAAGGCAAAATCCTGCTACTGGGGCATTTTAATATGCCGTACATGGATTAGGCCACCCAGGTGGCTGTTTCTCAGCCAGAAGCACAGTCATCCTTGAATCACTGCAGGGGGTTGGACTCTGGCAGCTGGTGCATGAGCCAACCAGGGACAAGTCAATTCTGGACCTGGTATGGACCAGTGGAAACAGAGTCAAAGAACTACAGGTGGAAGGGTAGCTGGGGTCCATTGACCACCACATGGTGTGGTTCAGCATGTAGACATGGACTCAGTTGAGCCACACAAGGGCAAGAGTATTAGATTTCAAGAGGGCACATTTCACTGAAATGGGTAGATGTACAGTATACAAGCAGTCCTGGGGAAGGGAGACGTAGTAGAACAGGTGGAAGAACTATGAGAGATACTGAAAGGAGCCTTAGTGGATATAACAATCCAATATGTTAGGATAGTGACCAAAGGGAAAAAGGAGGAAACCATTATGGTTCTCCAATGAGGTGCAGGACAAAGTCAGGGCTAAAAGGCCGAGTTTCAGGAAATATAAGGGAGTCAAAGGGAGGAGGACAGGGAGGTGCATATCTTGAATGTCTAAGGGAAGCAGGGAAGGCTGTTAGGAGGGTGAAGGTGCAGACAGAAGAGGGCTTAGCAGAGTCTGTATCAAAGGGGATAAAGTATTTTATAGGTACATCAGTGAAAGAAGAAAACCGGTGTGGGAAGGGGATTGTGAGGCTCAAAGGGTAGAAGGAAGAGTGTAAGGAGGGGAATCTGGACAAGGCAGAAATACTGAACAAATACTTCTGCTCAGTATTCACTAAGGAGGGGGAGGATCAAGGACCACAGTTGGGTTGCAGAGGCAATGAGGTGGGGGAGGAGAGGTGGACACCAGTCCATTCACGGTGGAGAGAAAGCTGAAAGTGGATATGGCCATGGGGCCAGACTGCATCAACCTGAGGATATTAAAGGAGCTGTGAAGGGAACTAGCAGCACCTCTGGCGGCCCTGTTTAGAGTCACTCAACACAAGTGTTGTTCCAGAGGACTGGAGGAGGGCACATGTAGTCCCACTGCGCAAAGCTGTAGTAGGGAGGAGGCAGGGAACTACAGGGCAGTCAGCCTCACCTCAGTGGTGGGAAAGATCATGGAGACACTGCTGAAAGAAAAGATAGTGGCACATATGGAATCCAATGGTGCTTATGATCTGAGGCAACATGGATTCACAGCAGGAAGGTCTTGTCAAATGAATCTAATAGTTTTTTTTGATTGGGTGACTAGGGAACTTAATCAGGGAGGGGTGGTAGACATTGCCTACCTAGATTTCAGCAAAGCTTTCGACACCGTCCCACACAGAAATCTGATTAACAAGATGAGTAGTCTGGGCATGGGAGACAAGGTGGTCAACTAGGTTAGGAACTGGTTTACAGACAGGAAACAGATGGTGGTGGTAAATGGGGGTACAATCTGGGGAAAGGAGGTGACCATTGGGATACCTCAGGGATCAGTAATAGGACCAGTCTTATTCTGTGTCTTCATTAGTGACATTGCAGAGGGGCTAGAAGGAAAGGTCTGCCTGTTTGCAGATGACACCAAGATCTGCAATGTGGTGGATATTCCAGAAGGAGTGCAGAAAATGAAGAGGGACCTGGAGAAGCTTGAAAGATGGTCAGAGATGTGGCAACTGAGGTTCAATGCAAAGAAGTGCAAAATAATACACCTGTGTAGAGGGAACCCTGGGGAGAGCTACAGGTTGGGGGAAGGCTGACTGTCACCAAAAAGGAACGGGACCTAGGGGTGGTCATCTCTGATGACCTTAAGGTGTCAAAGCAGTGTATAAAGGTGACGGGGAGGACCAGTGGCATGCTGGAGTGCATAGGCAGGGGTATCACTAGCAGGAGGAGGGGAGTGGTGATGACATTGTATAAAACATTGGTAAGGCCTCACCTGGAGTACTGCATGCAGTTCTGGAGACCTCACCTACGCAAGGACATATAGATAAGGTGGAGACTATCCAGAGGAGGGCAACAAAGATGGTGCAGGGCTTACACCACAAAGCATATGAGGAAAGACTAAGGGACCTTAATATGTACTCACTGGAGAAGAAGAGACAGCAGGGGGACATAATTGAAACTTTCAAGTACCTCAAGGGCATAAACAAGGTGCAGGCAGGGGACCTTTTCCAGAGTAGAAAAAGTACTAGAACAAGGGGGCACAATGTGAAATTGGAAGAGACTAGATTAAGAGGTAATGTGAGAAAGTCTTTTTACACTGAAAGGGCAGTCTACACTTGGAATAGGCTGCCTCAGGAAGTAGTGGGGGCAAGTACAGTGGAGGAGTATAAGCATGCTTGGGACAGGCAAAAGGGAAGCACAAGGGAAGCCTGAGCGGGGAAGGAGGGAGTGATGAAAAGCCATTGATCACATAAGGTCAGTGGCCACATACAATGTATAGGGCCTACGGGCCCACTGGATGGGCCTAGCAGTTTTTATCTGCCAACAATTTCTATGTTTCTAGTTTCCCCTTGGAAGTCAGACAGGCAGTGATCAGAGAATGGCATAAAAAAAAAGAAAAGGAATAGTTTTCCCCATGAAAGTAAAACAGGTAGTGATCCCAAGGACAGCATCAAAACAAGGAAACTTATAAAGCTCAACAACAGCATTCAGTGGGGGTGGGGCATCACAATACCAGAGAGACTGAGATTTGGGGGAGAGGGAAAACAGCAGAGTGCTAGCATTTTGGCTTGCTCACCCGCCCCCGATACTCCAACTAGGACTTGCAAGTTCCTCAATTGCTGTCCTGTGAACTAATAACAGTAATATTTTTCTGCAGCAAACATCGCTAGTCAATTCCAAGTCAATACTGTACACACAGAAGCTTGGTATGGGGCATGAGTGCTAGCAGTGATTGTATTCAGAAGAGACACTATGAGTGGCTGTTAAGCAGAGAACCTCTGCTGGGTTGCTGCCAGTTAACCCCTACCCCCAAAGGCACCAGTGAACAAGTGCCACAAAGATACTAGATCCTTACCTGATATTATTGGATATGCTAGCAGCATTGTGGCCTCAGTGATTTATTTATTTATTTAAAAGTTTTACCAAGAAAGACATACTGAGCAGACTACCGCTCGATTCCAGATGTGTCCTGGGGGAGGAGGGAAACGGGATATAACATACTAGTAACAATAAATTGTAGAGACAGCAAAAATTACATAGGTAACATACAATATGTACAAGGTTTCGTTATTACAGTGAAATACAATAATCTAAGATATCACAAGTGATCCAATTTAGCAGCTGATATCACAGTGAGGTCATATGGCCCTGCTTGATTGTGATGTCAGTGAGGTCACAGGGATGATGCATATTAGCTGGAAAAGCAGAGGTTGTGATATCACAGTGAGATCACAGAGCTGATGTATATTACCAGGAAAAGTAGAAATAAGTCCAGGTAGAACTTTAGAGTACTGCTCCACAGATCACACCTACTTCCACTACTGTGTGAATAGACCATTAAAATGCCACTTAACATACCCATTAAAGGTCAATGATGCATGCCATGAAATTCCTATTAACCGGTATATAATTAATGGCCTAAATTATACATTAGAGTCTTTCTAAACATTTAACTTGTTAAATTGAATGGGCCAGGGATATTTTAAATCATAAGCAGGGATTTATTTAACTCTAAAAATTGATTAGCGTTTTGCTCATAAAAGTGCGAAATCTTTGTGAAAATGCATAACTCTTGCCTCATTGTGTTTAACAAACACAGCACTTCTAGAAAATCTATATAAATACTTTCTGTACAGTTAGTATAGTCCCAAGAAAAAAAAAACTGCTAATCAATTATTTAAAACCCTGATAAGGGAATTAATATGGTGCAGGAGTTGCACAAAAGGCCCTATGAGGAGAGATGGAGATTTACACTCTCAGTAGCCAGAAAATCGAGAGGGAACATCATAGAGAGCTACAAGTACCTCATGAGGTTGAACAGGGTACAGGACAGGAATCTCTTTCCAGTGAGGAAGAGCACCAGAACCAGATGAAGCTGGAGATGGGGGGTGGGGGGGGGGATGAATAGGGATCTAAGAAAGGTTGAGGAGTTGTCAAGAGGGTGGTTTCTAAGTTTCAATGTGACATGCAAAATTATGCAGTTGGCATGCAGAAGCCCAGGGGTGGAGTGGTACTGTTGACCACCGATCAGGAAAGAGACCCGGGGTAACCATAGCCGATTACCTACATGTGGCTAAGAAATGTGACAAGGCAGTGGGGAGAGCCAGTGGGATGCTAGTTTGCATAGGGAGGGGTATCACGGCAGAAAGAGGGAGGTGGTGATACTAGATTACTGTGCCCAGTTCTGGAGACCACATCTCCAGAAGGACATAGAGTAGAGGCAGTTCAGAAGAGGGCAGCTAAAATGGTGCAGGGTCTAAAGCCCTATGAGGAGAGACTGAAGGACCTCAATATGTAAACCCTGGACAAGGAGGGAGAAGGGGATATGACAGAGACTTTTAAAATACCTCACTGGTATAAATAAGGTTCAAGAGGGAAATCTTTTTCAAAGAAAAAGATACTCAACAATACGGGATCGTGCCATCAAGCTGGATGGGGTAGGCTCAGGGGCGATGTAGTGGATGCCTGGAACAGCCTGTAAGCAGAGGTGGTGGGGGCAAAAACTAATGGGATTCAAGAAGGCATAGGTCAGATGCAAGGGAACCTTGGTGATAAAGGGGTGGGAGGCAGAGATCAAGTAGGGTCTGAGGTGTTACAGTAGGTAGAGGAGATGGGAAGACTGGTTGGGTCAAGCAGTCCATATGTGCTGTCGGACTATGTGTCTAGGCCAGCACTGTGGCGTGGATGGCTGAGGCACTGGCGCTCTACCTTCTGTTACACTGGCAACCAGTGTTCAGTGATGCGTGCAGGTTGATGGCGGTCGGCAGGGGAGAGGAAGGAAAGTATTGCTCTCCTGATGGCTGCTCTTCTTTACTGGTGGTGGAGTGGGAGACCTGCACACTCCACCAAATGACTGCCACCTGGTGATGGTAAGGTGGTAGTGTGGGTCAAGGGCAGTAGAAGAGAGAGAGATGTGGTACATTAGAGCTCGCCCCAGCATAGGGAACTGGGATTAAACTGTGGAAAAGGCAAATGCCACCCGCCTCCTGCCATATGTGTCAACCCTCAGGAGAACTCCCAAGGGCCTGATGACAGAAGGTGGCAATGGAAAACAGGTAAGCCATAATGTCTGCCCAGACCTGTAAAGAACTGCCTTCTGTATGAATAGGATATTGAGACATTAGCAGCAGCAATGCAACTAGGGTGTGGAGGATAATTCCCCATCAAATATAGTTGGGGATTATAGGTTTTGCTTACCTGATGCTAGGTGAGCCTAAGGCAAGGATTCCAAATAGAGAGGGACCTATAAAATAATAATCAAAAGGGTCACAAAGGATCTGTAGTTCTTTGGGAAAGATAAAGACAGGAAAGGCAAAACAGGTAAAGAATACTTATCTGACATGATGTAGGCTGATCCATAGACCTGTCATCAGATACAATTCTGAGTGATGCCTAAAAATGAAAAATAAAATAACTTAACATGATAAAAAAAAAAAAAAATAGTGGAAGTACACTTAATTTATTAGATGGAACTCCAGGTTCACAGCTCCTTGCTCGAAATACTGTGCCAAACTGCCTTCATTCTACTGCAACCCGGATTGCACAGTAAGGGTTCCCAAATCTACAGGGATCCCTGTATTTTACAGGGGAACTTGTTCAATCTACAGGCTTGCATTTTTCATAGGAAATAAATGTAATTTACAAGAACACACAGATGAAGCTCTGGGGGAACAGGACGAGCCTGCATGGAGCTTGAAAGGACTGTGGGCAGGCACTCCTCACTCTCTCAAGCAATTGGCAGCACTTGGATTTCCCTAATAAGCATTTTATTTTATACTCCTTACCCAGGCCACCAGTCCGCCACTCCTTGAGGCTCCCATCATCCCTACTGCCTGCCAGTCACTTTCCCACTGCCACACTCCGGTGCCAGTCCTTGAACACTTCCCCTTCCTCTGGAGCCAGGCTTCACCTAGTCCCCCAAACAGTCACCCCCTCCATCCCCAGGAGCCAGGTTCCCCATTCCTTAAACACTTCCCCATCCCCAGGAGCCAGGCTCTCCCCAGTGCCCCCGAACTCTCCCCTCCCATTCACAGCAGCCAGGCTACCCCCTGTCCCCCAGACACCCCCCAGTCCACAGGAGCCGGGCTGTCCCTAGTCCCCGAACATTCACACCCCATCCTCAGGCTCCCCAGTCCCCAAACAGACCCCCAATCCACAGGTACCCTTCAGTAACCAGAACACTCCCCACCGTGTCTCCCCAACACAGGCATGGGGCTCCCCACCGTGTCTCCCCAACACAGGCACGGGGCTCCCCACCGTGTCTCCCCAACACAGGCATGGGGCTCCCCACCGTGTCTGCCCAACACAGGCATGGTGCTCCCCACCATGTCCCCCAACACAGGCATGGGGCTCCCCACCATGTTGCCCCAACATAGGCACGGGGCTCCCCATCATCCCCTGAAACACAGGTGCCAGGCTCACTACTGTCCCTTGAACACAGGTGCTGAGCTCTCTACCCTGTCACCAAAACACAGGGGACACACTCTTCCCCCTCACCTGATCTCAGGAGCCATGCTCTCCCTGTCACCTAAACACAGGGGCTGCACTCTCCCCTGAACTCAGGAGCAATTCTCTCCCCTCCCCTAAACTCAGAAGTAGCCCCCCCCCCGAACACAGGAGGTGTGCCACACACACTAGGGATTTGAATTAAACTTTTGGTAGCCCTCCTTGTGGATAAAATAAAAGCATCATGGCCATATCTTCCAGAAATAAACTCCTCCATTAATTTTAGACAGCAAGCATACTTTCCTGAACTCTTAAGGACAGTGTGAATAATGCGAGCAGCTACCCACCAAGATGGGGAAGGCACCAGGTTGCAAATTTAAAGTAAATGAGGTAGAGCCATCAACAACAAAATAAATTAGCAGGGAGAGTGCAAAGAGGTAAATGGTCAAATGTTTTTGCTCCACATTCACGCTCTGCATCAGCTCTCGAGCTGGAGTCTGGAGCGCTATATCCAGGTTACCACATTCAAACACATTTCTCGAGTGAACCGGGACTCCTGGAAGCTCGCACTTTCTTCTGCCAATCCATTTTAGGTAACACAGACTTACTGATGATACTGGGGTGTACGTTACCTGACCCAACGCTTTCATCGTTTGCTTTGGGAGGTGAGGCCAGCCCAGCTGCATGATTCCAGTCTGTGACTGTGTATTGAGCCAATGAATGAAAGAACTGGGGGAAATGGGCAGACTGGCAGAGAAAGGCAGTGAGTGGCGGGCAGGCCTCAACGAAAAGAAAAAAAAACTTTGCCTTACCATAACACTGGGGAAACAGGCACTGTGGTGTGGAAAGTAAGCACTCATCTTTAGTATGGTGGATGGGCCCTTATGTGGCCACAGCTTGTGTTTTCTTTTCTTCTACTTCATGACATCCATTATACTCTACTTCCCCATTCTTCTTCCCGCTGAATCTGCAGTAACGGTTCTTCACAGAGAGCATCAACAGGAAGTTCTGACCGTAGTTACACTGCTGATTGGCAGGGCATACACATCCCATTGTACTACTGCTGGACTGAAACCGCCCTTCAAACTAAGTGAAGCCAAGTAGCATTTTTTAAAATAAAAACAAAATTAACTCCGATGCTTGAAATGAAGCTACAGCTGGTGGTTATTCTGTACTGACTGCGGAAGTGAAAGTCTGTGTTTCAGTTTCCTATTTCTTTCAGCTTCAAGTTACAAGAGAAACACTGATGGCTGCTAAATATGCATGAGGAGATTTGCATAACCAATCCTTAGACACTATGAGTGCAAGCAGAACAGAGGTTGGGGCGGGCTATGCAAATCACTCATGAATATTAAATCATCCTCAGTCTGTCTCCCTGGATGTCTACAAAGGCAATTTAACTCTTTTGGGTGTTTCTAAGAATGTAGCTCTGCTTATACTGGTAGGAAAATTATGAGCTTGGAAAGCATTTTCAATTGAAAACTTTCCCCCTATTAATCTAGTTAAAGAAGGGAGAGAATTGTTTTTGTTTTTAATAACATTTTATTGATTTTAAATAATAATAATAATGCATGATAATATAAATACACAGCAAAATAAATACATGGGACAGGATTCACAAAGGAGATGCACTCAGCGCATCTCAACTGCCCTGGGGCAATGGAGATGTGCTGAGTGCATACTGTGGTATTCACGGAAGATGCATGGGGGGATGCCCCCAGAGCATCCCCACTGTGAATACCTCAGTTGCGCCCAGCCCAGGCTGTGCTGGCGCATACCTCACGATGGGATGGGAACACAATGGGACAGCACATCTCACAATGCGTTGCACCCCTAACAGCCATTTACAGTCACAGACATACAAATGGGGCCATTAAACATGCAAGGCGCAATGGGGCCATTTGCATGTCATTATGGCCCTATTTGCATGTGCCTTACGGGGATGCACCCAACCAAATGTGCCATGTGCCCTGCAGGGCTATTGGAACAGCCGCAACACCACAACCTGCCCTCGTGGTGTAGTGGTCCCCCCCTTCCCCACCCATAGCTGCGCTGACCCCGAATACTGTGTAGGTCATCTCCCTGGTGGTATAGTGGTCCACCCACTCACTCAGGCAGCCCCCTCCTGAAACCCAGCACAAGTCCCACTGTGGCGGGCAGCACAGCCCACCCACACACACTACCACCACTGCCCACCGACTATGCTGTCTGTGAGAGTCTACTGTACAGCACACATCCCATTGGTCATCCATGTTGACCAATGGGCATGCCATGCATACTGTAGCCAGTCATTCACAACCCTGTCATTGACACAGTTGTGAGTGACTGCCTACAGTACGTACAGCATGCCCATTGGTCAACATAGATGACCAGTGGGATGTGTGCTGTACAGTAGGCTTTCGGTCATAGACAGCATATTCAGCAGGCAGCCATGGTGGTGTGCAGGTGGGCTGTGCTGCCTGCCACAATGGGACTTGTGCTGGGTTTCGGGAGGGGGTGCCTGGGTGGATGGGTGGACCACTATACCACCAGGGAGATGCCCTACACACTAATTGGGGCCAGTGCAGCTATGAGCGGGGGGGGACCACTGTACCACCTGGAGCCGGACTGAGTGACTGGTGATATAGTGCTGTGGGCTGCCTGGGGGTGGTGCATAGACTGGCAAGATGTGCAGGCCACCGTGCTGCTGTCTGCAGTATGGCAGCCTGCCTGTGGGTGGCCACCCACATAAGTCTGGTGGAACTAGACTTATCTTTCGGAGGCGCATCCCTGGAATTGCCCTGGGCATGCACCTCTGACTTGGGCTGTGAATGAGGCTGCACCAGGAATGCGTGGGCATGCCCCCTTCACAGCCCCTCCAGATTCACCACATATCATTACTGGCATCTTGCAGTTCATCTACGATGCGCTCATGATTGGGGTTGTTCTGGCATTGACCCCTTGTGAATCGCTTTATGATGTCAGGATGTGCCGTGCATCTCAGATGCATGGACACATCCCTTTTTTGAATCCTGCCCATGAATTTTAATATACAGCAAATAGATTTACAATTTCTAAAACATACTTGGAGACAATAACCCAGTCTTAGTAAACAATATTAACTATGATGCTGGTGTTTGGCACACTTAGGGAAACAGCACAGCGGGTGAGATTCAAATCTGGCTGCATCTTAGCTGATAATGCAGACATTCTGGAGTAGATTGCCACTGCACTCCGAGTGTATGGTTTCGAGATCGTGCACAAAATCAAACGCTATGGTGGTGACCAGGTTTGTACTCTGAGCACAAGATGTGGAGAGGAAATTCTCCAACTCCTCCATACCTCAAGAGGTAACTGAAGCTGCCACAATAAAAAAAATGTAGTGGTTAAAATAATTTAACTGCTACAAGATGGCTCATTTGAAGGTTGTTTGACTGGATACCAGGTGCAGTGTTGACAATGAAAAATAAAAAATGGAAAATGAATGGTTCAGAATAAGCTGCTCAAAAATGGGTCATTTGAAGGGTATTTGAAGGAATATCTGGAGCAGAAAAAGAAGGGTAAAGACACAAAATGGAAAATGACTGGTTGAATGGTACAAATACTGAGAAATGAAGGGATTTTGAGAATAAGACAACTGGAAATTCTCCAGTATTTTTCTGTATGGGTAGATAAGATTTGGGCTCTGTGGATACCATGCAAATAGGGGTGGCTTATTAAATAGTAATCTATATGGGATAAAGTATTGTGTGGTGTAGAGAGTTGAAGGTGTAGTCCTTGGTCATTGGTTCCAGCATTCTCCATGCATCTATCAGGCCTAGCACGTCCACAAGATCCCTTAGTGCTCTTTGTGTAGGGGTGAGCCCCCACCTCCTGTTGCTAGAGCTATCTGGCTTGTTGTTAAGGACCAAATTCTAGTCACCTGCTAGTACGATTGGCAGATGCACATGTGGCACTAGGAGGCTGAGAATATTCATGAAAAAGTGAGGATTATTCTAGTTGGGTCCATGAATGTGTCCGAAAACTACCTCAGCGTAGCCTAATATCCCAGTCAGGATAAGGTATCAACCATCTGGATCAGAGATGCTATGTAATAACTGGAACCTAGTGTCCTTAGCAATTACTGTCACCATTCCCCATTGTGTAGTACTATTCCCAGCTCCATATGCTTGTCCTATACAATCTGTGAGGAGCAGGGTAGCCTCCGCTTCAAGTAAACGTGTTTCTTGTAGCATTGCTACTTGCACATCTATGCGTTTTAAGTGCTTGATAGTTTGGTATATTTTCTGTTTAGATCCTGCCGCTTTAAGATTCCACTAGACATAGCTTATTCCCTTACTCATTTGTACATCCTGACAATTGGCTGGGTGATACAGAGCTCCATATCTTCACCTCATCTGTGTGTGAAGCTTTCGAGATGAATTCCATATGCAAACAAACAGTCCCACCACCCCCACAACAGCAGAATAAACAAGTCAGTCAGAATTATTCAAAAATCAAAGTACAACAAACATGTAACAGAAAACACAATCAAGATGTCTAGTGGGATAAGGGAAAAGCCCTATGAGGAGAGGCTACAGGTGCACAATATGTTTTCTCTTGAGGATAGAAGGGACACTGAGGATATGACTGAGACATTTAAATACCTGAAGGGTATTGATAAGGTAAGTCATGAGGGTCTGTTTAAAATTGGAAAGGAAGGCATTACAAGAGGGCATAGTCTAAAGTTGGAGGGGGGGAGGTTCAGAAGGGAGATGAAGCACTTTCTCACTGAGAAGATGGTGACAGCATGGAATGTTCTGCCAAAGGAACTGGTTTCGAGGGCATCAGTGGGGGGGGATTTAATGGGGGGTGGGATAAACTTAAGGGAAAGTTTAAAATGAAGAAGGTGAAAGGGTAAAACAGTGGGATCATTTCATGGGGAGGTGAGGGAGGTGGGGTAACATCAGTGCATAGCACTGAGAGCAGCACATTCGAGCAAACTTGATAGGCCATTAGGCCTTTATCTGCTGGCTTCATCATATGTTTGTATGTAAAACTTAACCCCCAGTAATCATCACCCTGCGATGTGCCTGAGATACACATATCCTAAGTTTCCCTGGTGCTATGACCAAATTCTTTACTGATAGGCCCACAGTGGTTCAGATGAAATGGGACACACCACAGCCCCTAAGGACGTCCACCCTTGTGGGATTAATGGTGGAACAGGCATCCACTCCCCCAAATAGAGGTATCATGGGATTCCATTGTCATCACAGAAGTCTAAAAAGATTATATGGGCAAATATGGCTGGAGTACCATTAATTTCAGCAGGAGTTGGCCCCCATTTCCTAGTGTTCATGTGCCCTTAACGTGTTAGGGCTCAGGGGAGTTATCATGCATGCATTAATTTCTTGGGCCCAAGTGACAGTAGTTGGATATAAGCATGACTTCAGAGAAGTCACATTGGTGGCAACACAGCTGAACTCTTTCCTCCCTTGTTTTAATCCTCAGTTCCTGGTTAAGGTAAGTATGACACAGCACTATTAGCGCCAAAAAGGTACTCGATCAAATAAAAAAAAAAAAGTTACAGCTCATTTTCTATCATTATTATTTTAATTTAAAAGTGCTGCTACCAGTGCATTAAATAAGTCTACTGTTGATGCATAAATATATTAAGCCGTCAATTAAATAGGCTATCAATGACTACCGGTAGACTAAGCTATCAGTCAATTAAACTATCTCTGTACTATTGGTATCCTTCCAGGTTAAAATATTCTTAGAATATCCAGAATAGATTTGTTTTTTCTTGTGAGTATATTTACCCTAGACAACAGATGCTAAAAGCACTCATTCTGTGAAACTTTCAAAGGAAAAAAAACAATCACAGGTTATGCTGAGGAAAATCCAGCTCCATATTCCAACACCTTTTTGTGTGCTGGAAAGTTTTGCGATATGCCCCAGTGCTAAAAAGATAAAGACACCTGCAAAATAAGAAATTCATAAAAAAAAAAAAAAAAACACAACACACTGATTAAACTACTGTACCAAAACCCAGTAATGTAGCTAAACAGCCTAAAAAAGAAAAAAATACAATACCTTCCAAAAATGGGAAAGCAGGAAAATGCTACGCTATGGCACTGCACAGAGAGCTTAGATCCCTTAGTGATATCGATACGATGAAGTGCACTGTGTGCTGTTTGCGCTCGTATAGAATGGTGACTTCTCTGCATAAAACGCCCACGCATGCGTAATTAAATACCTGCTTCCCGGAACATGTAAATCAAGTAGCCAGTTAGCCTTAAAGGCCGCTTATTCCACTGTTTATTCCATTTTCATAGAATTAATCATTAAGAAACACAATGAGGCTCTTGGTTTTCAGTGTTCAGTATTAAGCAAAATCGATGCTCCAGCTAATTGCAGCAATTTGCGGGTGATGGTCTCACAAGGTACAGGTTTCCCAAGGTACAGAGTACAACATTTTAACCCTTTAAACTCTTTTAGCTCTTCTTTACTCTTATTAACCAATCACGACCAAACACATTCAGCTATATTTATCATTAATTTCTCTGGTATTAGTATAAGCACCAGTAATATTTGGTTCCACCATCAGAACGTGCCCGTCCGAGTGCACCCATCAATAGGATGTCAGGGATCTTAATTCGCCTCCCACTTTTCATGCGGGGGGGTGTGCCCCGTACCCCCCTAACTAATTATTCTAACTCCAGGGGGGGTGGACCTCAGGGAAGAGGTGGTGAATTTTGAAATTTGGTGCCCTATTGACGGGCGCATTCAGACAGCACAGCTGTCCAGAAGGGGTAAAATTGATATCGAATCGCTCTGAGAATAAAAAAATCCACAAAAAATCAGCACAAGACTAAAAACTAAAATCCTGTGCACCGATAATTCTAAACTCCTAAAACATTAAAAGTTAAAATAAAAAAAACAATAAACACACAAGGCAAGGACAAAGCACTGAAGCCGAGTCTGAGAATGTAATGAGGCACTTAGCATTCGGTGTTCAGTATTAAGCAAAATCGATGGTCCAGCTAATTGCAGCAATTTGCTGGTGATGGTCTCACAAGGTACACAGTAAAACATTTTAACCCTTTTAGCTCTTCTGAACTCTTATTAACCAATCACAACCAAACACATTCAGCTGTATTTATCGCTAACATCTCTGGTATTAGTATAAGCACCAGTAAAATTTGGTTCCACCATCGGAACGAGTCCATCCGAGTGCACCCATCATTAGGATGCCAGAGATTTTAATTTGTCTCCCACTTTTCAAGGGGGGGGGCTGAGCCCCACACCCCACACCCCTAACTAATTATTCTAACTCCAGGGGGGTGGACTTCGGGGAAGAGATGGTGAATTTTGAAATTTGGTGCTCTGTTGATAAGCGCACAGTGGCCAGAAGGGGTCAAATTTATATCAAATCGCACAGAGGATATAAAAATCCACAAAACATCAACATAAGACTAAAAACTACAGTCCTGTACACCGATAATTCTAAACTCCTAAAAAATGAAAAGTTAAAATAAAAAACAATAAACACACAAGGCAAGGACATAGCACTGAGGCTAAGTCTGAGATACAAAGTGCAAAAAATGTGCAGAGGACTAAAAGTCCAGAGTTTCAAAGTCTGTAGGTGAGAAAAACAAATCTTGTCGGCTACAACTTCCCGATCACAACTCTAGTTTTTGTTATGCAACAACTGTGTCTTGCCCTCTGCAGGGCTCACCACAATCTAGCTTCCTACAGGAGGCTCCTGCCACCTCGGACTCCTACTCCATGGCTTGCTAGTGTGGAGACTGTAATGCCAAAAAATAAATGCATGTGACACAAGCCAATCGAGTAAGACTGTGCAGGGATTAGTACAAATGGTAACAACACTATTGTGTTTTATTCCTTTTGAAGAGGTAATGATGGCACACCTGCTGTAATCCTTGTATCTTGCCTTGCACAGTCCTGCTCTCACTACTCCTCCACAGTACTGCAGCATTTAGTCACACTCTCCTGCAGACTTCGCCAGGTAAGCATGAGCAAACAGCGCTTAGAATAACTTAATCGTTGAGGGAAACAGAGATGGGTTCCCCCGTCAGATTTATTTAGGCCAAGGCATTAATCTGAGAATTACAGTCAAGTCTGCATAGGCCGCTGATACTGAATGATTCGGGTCCCATTATGTATTTGGTTTGCTGATTCTGTTTGGAAGACGAAAGAAATGAGAAAGCAGTAAGAGAACCCCCCAAAATAAATCACTTTTATTATTCCACTTTTCTGTTTTACCTATTTCTCCCTCCCCCTTCCCTCAGTATTAGACATAGCAAACAATAGTAACAGTCTGGTTAACAGTTCTTGAGCTCAGTTAGAGCAGCTTCTGTGATCCAGTGCTACACAGATAATATTGGCAGTTTGTTAGGCAGTTTGCCTGCAGGCTAGCTCGTGGAGGCACAGACTGGTTGGTAGGACATGAAGTTTATACAGCAACAGTCATTTTGTTGTGATTAGTTAAAAGGCATTCTTTTGGCTCTTGTGTTAATCAGCCAATGCGCACCTCAAGACGCTTCTGTGTCCCACCCCACCAGTATTTTTCATGCAGACTAAAGGCCAGCTGTGAGGAGCGAAAATGCAGAACCCCCCATTGTCCCTGTGTCAGTACATGGGAAACCCCTGTTTGTCAGTACATGGGAAACCCCTACGATCCAACACCCAGTGCATGTATGTAGCCCAGATCTGCCAGTAGAAAACCGCCAAATTATGCCTGATTAGCTGCTGTGATAAATACTGTTGGCTGCAAATGAAACAAAAGATGCACAAAAGGAGGACATTTGTACCTTCTGTGGGTATGTAAAATCATGGAGGGAGAACACCCTTAGATTCAACTGACATCCCTGAAGTGTTGGCACCTTGCATGGTAGAGATCTGCGCTAGGGAAATGGCTGCTGCAGGGTTGCATTTGGCTAGTGTAACATACCAAAATATCCCAGTAGTCCCTTAGTTTTCAATAGTGCCATACAAAACTTAGGGTAAATTCAAACCCTCTGAAAATGCAGGAGGAACTCCTAGATAATGTCACTCCACATATGAAAGTTCCTCAAGAAAAAAAAAAAAAAAACACCCTTTTGATTGTACCTTGAAAGGCAACATTTAAGTAGTTTTGTGTTGTCCAGTTGCTGGCAGGGTCAGCGTGGAGGAGAGCGTGAGTCAGGGATCAAGTCCGGAAAGAGTTTTGAAAGCTCCTGCTTTGCTTCTGAAGCCAATTGGAATTGTTTCTGTCCACCTTTGATGGTATCATTCTGGCAGGATAAACCACCCTAAACTTAATTCCGGTTGCAAAAAGTTTAGACTTTCTGTCCCAATAACTCATTTTGCTTTGCCAGTGTTTACGGGCTAAGGCAATTGAAAACAAAAGTCCTGCTTCCTTTCCACCATGGTTCTTTGGTTTCCCAACATTTAGCTTGAATATGAGTTTTGTCCAAAAAGTTGAAGAGCTGGAAAATTATGGGATGACACCACTCTTCCGGGCCTGTTCAGTGATATAGGTCTGCCATCTGTGATGGTCCTGCTCAATTATTTTTTTTTTTATATTAGTACTTTGTAGATTTTTTTCTCCCGACCCAGGACCCTGGCAGACACATATGTGAGTGTGCATGGAGGCACACATGCATGCCGGGTACCGGCTAGGCCCCTTCCACCTCACCCCTGGCTATTGCCTCCACACCCTCGTGCCTATGCTTCCCACCGGACCTCCACCCGATGGGAACCGACCTACGGAGGGTGTGGGCATCCACCCTGGGAGGGGAGAGCTACCTTGTGGGCTCTCTGATGACCTGAGATTGTTCCCGAACCCGGGTCACTGGTGTAGTGCGAGGTAAGGCATCCGGCACTTCAGCCCTCTGTGCTGGCTGGTCCTGCTAAATTTTCACACAGTTTTTGGATGAAGAGTACTGTGTCAGGACTCTTGGATCTCTCAGAAAGGCTGAGAACCAAAAGGTCATTCCTGTGGGTGCGATCCTCTTGGTCCTTGATGTGGTATTCCAGCTTCTGAAGTTTCACCACAAATTGACAAGCTCTGGATCCACCCTCGTGGCTCTAGCTTCTAGTGAGCTGATTCTTGTTTCTGCATCTGCGACTTGCTGCGTAAGCTCGTTTAGCATGGGCTTTAGTGTTTGAAAATCTCCAGTGAGATTTAAGACTGGTTCTTTGATTGAGTTCACCTAACGAAAGAAGTGCTCCACTACATTTGAATTAAATGCCTGTCCTGGCGGGGCGACGGGGGACTCAGACATTTTATGGCATTTGGTGGCCCGGCTGTGAGTGCCCTCCAAGATCAGTGTAGCCGGTAAGTCCATTTCCTGCTCATTGGGGTTAATTTCTGTCTCTCTTCTCTAACTGTGTACTGATTGCCACCTGTTTAAAAGGGTGTACTGTCAGTGGGGTGGGGTGAACAACGATGTAGGGTAGGGAGGGTAAGACCTATAAAGGTCACGCTAAGGGCAACTGAAACACGCAGTAGGGTGGGAATAGAGGCAACACCCTGTATAGGATAGGGGGAGAAAGTGAGTATAGGAAGCAAACTATCCTAAACTACCAAGGGACCAAAAAAAGGGAACTGAAGGAAAAGTTTGTCTAGAGTAGGGTGTTGAACACAAACTCAGAAGGGGGAAGGGAAAAGGTGAGGCAGCTTTGTGAGTGCACAACTGTGGGAGCTTTTAAACATGCACTAAAGGCATTTTTGTGGCATTGGGCCTATCCCAATTGAGTTTTCTGATCTTTGATTTTATTAATTATCTGTTTCATGTTGCTGTACTATTTTATCCTGTATTTATTTGTTGTAAAGCACCTTGACAGCTGAAAGGTGCTAAATAAATAAAAATGATTATGATTATTATTATTAAGAAAAGCCAAGGGGGGGAGTTGGTGATAAGAGAAATCTAAAGGCAAGGGAAAGGCAGGGAAGCAAAAAGTCAGGAGGATTAACCAATTTATCAGGCATAGGAGTGATGCAGTGTAACGGGCACGGGGCCACAATCTTTAGAGACACGTTCTGGAGACTGAGGCATTGCCCCCTATGCAGGCATCTCTCTGGGTTGAGAGCAGAGGCCTGAAATGGCACTATTACAGGGCACCATCTTCCTCACCCAGGTGCTACCTAGTTTGTCGTCGCTTCCTCAAAGGATGTCAGCAAGGAGGCAGAGAGGCTGGACCTTGGTGGGCTCTGGGGGGGGGAGGAAGGTGGGAGAGCACCCCTCAGACCATACCGCTGTACAATTCCTTCACCATTCTGGCAGAATAGGGAAGCCAAGAGGAGGCACCCGAGGCAGGAGGAGGTGAGGGTCCTCTAGGGAGCAGGCCCCAAGAAGGGTGGGAGAGTCCCTGGTCAATGAGGAGGCAGTTGCTGGTGAGGGACTCCATAGTCAGGGGGATGGGTTAGGGCAGGGGAAGGTAGGGACAGGGTAGTACAGCGTATTCCAGGTGCTTTGGTGGGGATGATTGCAGGGTGGAACTTGGAGAGTGCCAGGGAAGAGGGTATGGGGAGAGAGCTGGATATTGTTGTCCACCTGGGAATGAACGATCAGACAAGGGAAGCTGTAAGGGTAGTGCAGGATAGGTTTAGGGATCTGCAGAGGACCGGAAGCAGGAAGCTCGCACAGTGACCTTCACTGAGGTGCTACCCGTGCACGGTCAGGGAAGGTTCCCCATGGAAACACACAGTGGTCCTTCCCCCTCCCCAAAGGCAGACACCCCACCTCCCCTGGCAACTACCACCCTATCTCTCTTCTTCCTACCCTTGCGAAACTTCAGGAACACCTAGCCCTCTCCCAGCTCACTGCTTACCGCAATGACTCCTCCTTCTTCACCCCTTATCAATCTGGCTTCAGGAAAAATCACTCCACCACCATATCCCTTCTTTAGCTCACTGATTCTATCCTCACAGGAATGGACAATGGCCAAATCACTTCAGCCATTTTTGTCAATCTGGCCAAAGCCTTCGACACATTGTCCCACTCCCTTCTCCTTGACACCCTGTCAACAGTTGGGCTAGCCCCCTTAGCCACATACTGGTTCAAGGCATGCCTCAGTGGCAGAACCCAATCAGTCAAGATCTCTGACGCAATTTCCTCACCCCTCCCAATAAGAACTGGCATCCCCCAGGGATCAGTGTTAGGCACCATACTATTCTCTATTTTACTAAATGATCTCCCATCTGCCTGCTCTCCCTTCTCCTCCATTCACATGTGCGCTGATGATAGTCTTGTATGCATCTGGCTCCTGCCCCACCGAGGTTACATCCAACTTGCAGCACGACTTCAACAAAGTTCAGTGTTGGTTTGCAAACCACCAACTATCTGTCAACACCAGAAAACAGTCTCCATGACCTTCGGCACCAGGCAGAGACTTACCAGGTCTCCTCCTGTACCCCCCTTTCATACCCTTGATGGGACTTTACTCGAGGACACATCCTCCTTCAGGTATTTAGGTGTCTGGCTGGACCAACACCTGACCTTATCTGGTCATATCGACACCATTCAGAAACAGTTGCATCCCAAGCTCAACGCCTTATTCAGGAACCGTGCCTGCATCCCACCCACGGCTAGGCATGAGATTGTCCAGAAGATGATCCTACCTATCTTAGACTACTGTGATGTAGTCTACGGTGCTGCCCTAAGCCCTCCCTGGCCAGACTGGATACCGTCTTCAACTCCTTTTGCCGTTTTGCCCTTGACGCCCCTCCACAGTCATCACTATGATCTCTGCCATGTGCTATCCTTCCCTTCCCTGACAAAGCAACATCTTTCTCACTGCGCAAAATTCACCTCCAAGCACTGGCTCAGTGAACTTCCCTCCTATCTCTCCCCTGCCTTTACAACTGCCCCCATCCTTCCCACTCCTTAATATCTACCGACTCACGAACCCTGGTGGTCACATGCCGCTCCACCCTTATTGGCCAGTCGGGTTATTCTTATCACCTCCCAAAAATCTGGAATTCACTTCCCCCTCAGATTTGCCACTCATCCTCTTGCTACTTCATTAACTCTGTCCTCAAGAACTTCCTTGCCCCTTCCTGTGCCTGCCATGACCCTCCCTAATCCCCACCACCATCTCCCCTAAGCCCGTATTACCACATGCTACTCCATACTACTCCTGTTTCCCTCTGATCATGCTCCTAGTCCCCTACTCTCCCTCATCCTCAAGTGTTCCTCCCCCTTCTTTCTCTACCCTTAATCTATCTCCCTCCTGTGAGCTTGATCACTGCCTTGTGCAGGCAGGATCCACAGCGCACGGTGTCAACAACTTTACCCCCTTTCCCTATTTCTCCTTTTACTGCACCCCCTCAGTCACTGCTAGATCACTGCCTTGTGCAGGCAGGGTCACCCAGCACACTGGTGGGGTACTACCCCCTCTACTATAGTTGACCACTGCTACCCCCTCCCACAACATCCCTCCCCCAACACCCCCCTCTCTCGTGTCACTATATAAAAATAACTGTCATTACCTATAACCTGTGTCCTACCAGTAGGGCTGTCCACCACCCTGCCCAGATAGGGACAACAGGACACTGTTGAATTTCAACTCCCCCTTCCCCCTTGGATACCCCACCTACAATGCCTCTCTCTCGTCACCCCTGCCATTCTACCCCATCTCTCCTCTCTTCTTACCCCCTTCTGGTTAACATAGCCTACACTGGCCTACCCCTTCACTCAGTTAAGCACTTATAACCTACTCCTATACCCCTCTTATATGCACTTTAGTCCTCCCTGTTGTCTCTGTTTGCCTCGAAAATTGTGTTCTGTCTGCATCTCTCCATAAATTTCCTTTCCCTTCTTCCATTCTGCCCTCCGCAATTTTTCGTTCCCTCCTTCCATTTTTCCTCTCTTTACTCCAATCACTGTAAATCTTGAATATCTATGTTACACTAATGGCTACCAATTACTATTGTGTCACCTTACTCGCTAGTGCTACATAGTGTTTCCAAGTTATTATATGTGTTCCAGTGTTACCAACTGGCAACAAATGTTGCCAAATTGCTATACGTGTCTTCATATCTAGTGTAGTTAACTGTTGCATTGTTAGCCAATGTGATCCACCTGTAATCCCTCCTGCTCTCATTGAATGCAAGTAAGCAAACTGTATCCCAGCATTGTAACATTTCTCTGTATTCTGTCCTATTGTTCCCTACCCCCCAGGTCACACCAGTAGACAAGCAACTTGTTGCTCAGCGTGCCTTCCTGGTGAAAGATTTCAGTAAATAAATAAATAAAGGCTAGGGAACTTTGCACCAGGTCCTTCAATGATTGGATGAAGACATGGTACAGAGAGGAGGGCTGTGGCTACCTTGAAGACTGGGATCACACCTTGCGGGATGGAGGTCTGTACAAAGGAGACAGTCCATCCAACCAGGAGGGGAACGGCATTCCTGAGTTGAAGGTTTAAAGGAGTAATACAGTTGGAATTTGCAAAAATATATGTTGTGCAGAGGGTTTTGACTTGTGTATGTACAGTAGTCCTAGAGTGTCCTTCACTTTATCTGCTGTTAGGATTTTTTTCTAAATTAGCCTGCTGGTTTTATGATAGTTTTATGGCCCCTGGGGATTTCCATCTTAGCATGATTTACTGCTCTTCTTGTTCCTAAAGTGCCTCCTGTTCCATGTGACAGTGATGTAATTGGGACCATGCATTAAGCAAGCACCGCTTTAGTCAGTTTACAACAGCAGAGCTGTGATACAGTGTTAAACAACTTTCCTTATCCAGTGAGTACTAATGGCTACATTTACAGTTTAGCAAATACTTGAGTGCTAATTGAGTGGGTTATTCTGTAAGAAAACAGCTAGGATCCTTTATTAATTATATGATCTGGGGTAATTTGTGTGCTTTTTATGGCTGTGTGTAGTTTGATGAAATGAGAGTTTTAAAGCAAAACATTTACTCTTGCTGACTAGACCTGACACACACACACATAGAAAACAACAGTATTGAATTAAAGCTATTTAGTGGAGGCCAGAACACCAGGCTGCTATCTCTAGTACTTGCTGAATCAGTGGTCTCAGAATAATCACTGTCACATGGGACAGGAGGCATTGTAGGACAAAGAAGAGCAATAAACTTTGTTAACATGGAGATCCCTCATCACCATAAAACTACCATAATAACTAGCAGGATAATTTAGAAAAAAATCTGTTTTTTTTTTTTTTTTTTTGTATAATTTTTTTACCACCACCACCCCCTCCTGGCTGACCACTCCTTCGGGTGGCCAAGTCCCACCCCACTGCCGAACTCTTTCCGTCACCATCTACTGCCCCTCATCATGCTGTCCCTGGTCGACTCAACGTATCCCTTCATCGGGGGAGGCCCCCTGCGATAGTCATGACCAGGAGGGGAGACTTGCCTCAAGGCTTTCCATTCCTCACCAGGACTACTGCAGTGAATGAGAGGGTGGTCAGCATCATCCAGACAGTAATTTTCTCCAATTTTTCTCCCTGCACACCTGAGCCACATGCCTGCGCCATCCTGACCGAACCACATGCGACATGTAGTCACCCACTCCGCAAAGTGTGTCACTGTAGCTGGACACTAGGAGCCACTAAAGGGGCAGTGCTGGCTCTGATCCTCCGTCCCCTGGGGAGGAGAATTTCCCTCAGATGCTTCTAGTGCTCTCCTTTGGCCCCTGCTTCTGTCATCCCAGACTCAGGCATGAACCTGGGTCACCTGTATGTCAGGTGAACCGCTATAGCCAAGTGCCACAGAGCTGATGAAAAAACTCTTAATTGCAAACACAGGGAAGGACACAACATGACAACACACACAAGTCAAAACACTATGGGGGCTATTCAGGAACAGGCAGGAAATATGTGCCAAAGACGCGTATCTCACCCGCGCAGCTCCACATCCCTAGGAGATTTGCATGGGGACCACATTCACATACATCGGCCCCCACCCAGTCCCCTTGCACAGCTCCACCCCCTGGCTTGCAGATCCACAGAGGCAGGCGGGTGTGGAGCTGGCCAACAGCCAATCGGCTGCCCATTCCGGATCCCGCAGTGGATCCCTTGAGCCCATGGGGTACCTTGTTGCCCATGGGATGCCAGCCACAACATTGGGGGGTACCTTGGCTGAGTACCCCAGCCTTCCAGTGTGCCCTGACAGCAGGGGTGTCCCTGTTGGGGGGGCCGATGCCCTCCCACCATTACAGCCGCTGCCGGTGGATGCATCCCGGGGGGGGCGCGTAACTGGTTGCCTGGGATTATGGCTGCCCCTCATTTGTGTAGCCACTGGCCCACCATGTGCAGCAGTCTGTGGTTTAGTGAGTCATGTGGAGTGCTGGCATGGCTCCTGCCCCATCTCCTGGCCTGCCCCAGTGTGGAGCTATGTGATCGGCTGGGGGGTTGGGTGCGTAGTTGCTGACCGCATACTGCATTGGGGGTGCAGATACTGTGGGAGGGTGCAGGGTTGGGATATGCACCAGCTTTATGCAGTGTATACCCACTCTGCACCTTAGTTAATAGGCCCCTTTGTTTCTGTTTTTCAGTTCTTGCTTTGTTGAGGAAGGGGTGCTGTGCTGTGCTCCCAATGCTGCTTCTGGAGCAAAAATAATGGCCATGGATGCCATGATGCTCTAAGATTGTGTGGACATCTTGGAGAGCCTTGGGAAGAACTGCCATTCACATTGGAGGGGTCATGTGACTCCTTTAATACAAGGTCTAATTCACATCCTTTCCAGAGGCATTCTGGGAAAATTCTAACAGATCAAGGACAATACAAGAAGCCTGAATGGCAGCTGGCCTGGTGGCGCTGAGGGTTGAAGAGCTGGACGCCACACCTCACTACACACCAGCGACCTGGGTTTGGGAGTGGACTCAGGTCGCTGGTGGGTCGGCTGGGGAGAGTTAGGCTTGAGCGTCCCATAACAGCTCGCCTACTCCGGGGAGGGTTGAGGCCATAGCCCGAGTACTTGCCTGACTCAGAGTGGAGGCTCTGAGTACTTCAAGCCCCTAACATCAGGGGCATGGGCCGCCGTTATACAGCATGACGTCGGCACTCAATGCCTTGACGTCGGGGGTCCTACGCTGTAAAGGGATGGGGAGAAAACGGAGAAAATACCTGCCATCACCAGGAAGATGGAGCCCCTGGAGACATGCCCTCGATGTGCCTTTGCCCGCCCGACGGCCCCCGGACCGACGAAAGTTGATTGATGGGGTAAGGGGTCTCTGCCACATCCCCACTTGGGGGGTAAGCTGAAGCTCCATGGGATCCAGTGGGGTCATTCGGGCAGGATGGAAGGTAGAGGGATGTCTGTCTTGGGGCTTCTGAAGGGTCGGGGATGGCAAGCTGGGAAAGGCAGATAAATAGTGATTTCAAACAAAATAAGAAGTCTGAATGGCTACCCCTGGGGCCATAAAACTTTTAGAGAAATGTAAAATCAAAAAAAAAAAACCAAAAAATACACTTGCTACAGTCACAGGTAATGGAACGTTAAGGATCATTAGAGAAACAAAAATCCAATGCACAACATATGGTTTTATAATTTTTGCATATAGTTTTCATTTAAAGCAATACACTTCATGGCGTTGGCATGGGTTGGGAAAAACAGAATGCATAGAGACAGATTGAGGAGACTGAGGAGGCATCTCCAGAGGGAAATCTTCTGGATTTTTAAACTAAATAGCCTCAAATCCCATGGTCTGAATGAGGACTGAGATTTAACTCTTCTTGAAGTTTGCTTTGGTTATTGACATATTGCTTAAGGTCCTCCATGAACAAGCTTGATTTGAATTGAACATGGAACTAGGCTGTTTTGTACGGGTGTGGTAGTGCCCCTATAGTTAGGGTTGAGTAGGCTGTTTAACCCCAGGTTTTGCACCTTAATAACTCTGGTTAGTTTGACAAAGTAGCCCATAATTTGGCATACATGGTCAGTCTACTGTACCAGTCTCAAGACATGAAACATTTAGAGATAGCATGTTGTTTGGCTTTTGAGATACGGAGCGCAAAAAAATGGCCCAAAAAAAAAAACCACGTTTGGTTTTCCAATACTTAACATTGTCTATTTTTTGCTCTCACCAACAGCCTAGATGGTGTGGAATTTTTTCATGAAATTTTCAGGGTTGAAGGGGCCTGTGCTAAGGGTGTGCCTTTGGATGGTTTTGTGACAAAAATATTATACAGTTTCAGAGTTATGATGCTTTTAAAGTTAACATACTGATGCAAATGGTAAAAAAATAAATGATTGTGTGGTTATTATCACGATTTACCTGTCACGTGAGAAAAAATATTGATTATGTGGAAAAAAACTGATCGTGCCTTCTGCCATCTTGTTTTTTTTTTCTGTTTTGTTTGTTTATTTAAAAGCTGGTAAGACCTTGGGCCAAAGGCCTGTTTACAAGGGTGACCAGCACATATAACAAACTTCAGAACCTACTTACATATAATAAATGATGCATCCAAAGGCTTTTGCAAGGCATAAACACACAAACATTGAAAATACATACAAGTGACATTTTCAGACCTGAACCTAACTAAACGGGACCTATTTGGCTAGATTCTGGTGTCTACTTTTGAAAAACTTGCCAGAAATATCTTTTCTGGGCACCCCAAAATCCAAGGTGCCCAGCTTAGTGAGAGGAGCTGTTTGCCCACATTCTATGTATGAGAACAGCTGAACTTTAGGAAGCAGTATAGTGTAGTTGTTAAGGGCTCTGAGCAGCAAACCTGGAGACCTGGGTTTGAATCCCACCAGCCCCTACTTGCATACTGTGTGACCTTGAGCAAGTCACTTAACATCCTTGTGCTCCCAGGTCGCACCTAGAAACAAGGTCTAGCTTAGTGTGCCTTTCCTAGTTAAGCAATTTCCCCTCCCCCTTTCCTGAGTTATGTAGCCACAGCTGGAAGTTATACTGTGGGCTGCAGTGAGAAGCTGCTTCCCTGTTTAGTCTTTCTGTCTCTGTATCTCTGGCCGTCTCTTTGTCGTCTCTCTCTCTCTCTCTCTCTCTCTCTCTCTCATTCTGCTTGCTGTGGAGAGAGGTAGGAGGATGAGGGTTGCAGTTGATATGGGATTAGTTTAAATCTTTAACTCTGTAACTGATTTTTTGTTGCGAGTTGATTCATTCTGCTTGCAGTGGAGAGAGGTAGGAGGATGAATTTTGCTATTGATGTGGGATTAGCTTAAATCTTTAACTCTGTAACTGATTTTTTAGTGTGAGTTTGCTGTTGGTTTGGGAGTAGCTTAAATATTTCTTTAAATCTGTAACTGATTTGTTTGTGAGTTTGCTGTTGGTCTGGGAGTAGCTTAAAGCTTTATTTTTATTTTTTTTTTTAATTTTAGTTTTTGTTGACTGGGTAAGCGCACTAGACAAATGCTGCCTGTTTTCAGGCATGCCCCGGGGGAGGGGGATACAAATGAATGCCAACTGACCTTGAACCAGATTAAGCTGTTGGTGGTATTTTTAGTGAATGAGGGAAATTTGGCCAGGACACCGGGGAAATATCACCTGCTCTTTTCTCTTTAACATCCACCTGAACTACCACCAATATAGGCAGATGGGACCTTGGTTTAACGTCTCATCCGAAAGACGGCACCTCAGAAGTGCAGCACCCCTCTCATGCTGCACTACAGTGTCAGTACTGGGATATTAACCCAAGTGTCAGATGTGGGAACTGAACCCACAGCCTTCTGATTTCCTGGCCTCAGAGGTGAGTGTGCTACCTACTGAGCCACTGACACTGCTTTCTTCAACTCTGTAACTGATTTGTTTGTGAGTTTGCTGTTGGTTTGAGAGTAGCTTAAAGCTTTCTTTAACTCTGTAACTGATTTTCTGGAGGACTGTTGCTGGCTGGCTGGGGGATGGGATTTTTTGCCCAGAGACGGAGCAGCCAGTTTGTTTGGAATTCAGTTTGAATCTCTGTTTAAATGTTCACAGAGCCATTTTGCCTTTTCACTCTTCTTGCTGTGGCGAGAGGTAGGAGGGTGAGTTTTGCTGTTGATTTGAGATTAGCTTAAATCTTTATTTAACTCTGTAACTGTTTTTATTTGTTGGGAGTTTGCTGTTGGTTTGGGAGTAGCTTAAATCTTTAACTCTGTAACTGATTTTTTTGTGAGTTTGCTGTTGGTTTGGGAGTAGCTTAAAGCTTTCTCTCATTCTGTAATTAATTTTCTGTGAGTTTACTGTTGGTTTGGGAGTAAAAATCCCCCATCCACCCCTTCTACCGGAGTAAATGCACCCCTCCATCCTGTCCACCAGCCTTTCCTAAATACTGGAAAGCCACTGGGGGTTGGGCTTGAAGGATGTGAGGGAGGAGCTTGGGGAGCTGCAAACTGTATGTTCTTTTAATTTCCTGTACTCTCCCGGGTCATACATGAAAATAGGCATATGTTTTGTCTAGTGTACTTACCTGGTTAACAAAAGCTAAATAAATAAATAAAACTGCCAATATGAACCAACTCTTAAACATAATAGTCAGGTGGTGAAAAGTTCAGACACTCAAGTTTTTACTAGTTGAATTTTAGGGTTTAAATGTTTTAAAGATGCAAGTTTGAAAGTCAGACTGACAAGCTTGGGTTAAGGAAGGGTAACTGCATATTTTAAAGTTGAAAGTCTAAAGTTCAAACTGACAAGGTCATTTATAAATGTGTTAACTAGAGTTACTGAGCTAGCAAGCTAGGGACATTGGGGTAAAGAAGGACTCGGAAGCAAGCTAGTAGGGTCACATATGGTATCCAGTTATTACTGTACAGACTGTGTAATAAGGAGTTGAGGTTACGTTTAAGTTAAGTGTGAATTATGGGGGGTAGGAAAATGGGGCAGTATGGGGGGGATCGCATTGAAGGGTGGAGGGGCATGAATAAGGGTGGTGGGAGACATCAGAATAGTGGATGGAATGGGGGCACCATGGAGTGTGGGTGGCAGGCACAGGGAGGATAATGGGGTGCAGTGGTTGTGGGGCAGCTGTTTGGATGCATATACTATGGAAACTGGGAGGTTGTCCAATTTGTTACAGGCTGAGGAGACTGGAAGAGGAGGTACAGGGGCTCTGGAGGGAGCTGGAGAGGGTGAGGGAGGAGGGGCTGGGGCAGGAGGGACCCCGAAGAGGAGTAGCTGAGAGAAGCAGAAGAGGGACAGCAGGGCAAAAATCCCATGAGGATGTAGGGAGGGGGCGGGGTGAGGAGAGCAGAGGGGCAGTAAGTGGAGTGAAGGCTCAGGGCAGAGGGAAGGAGGAGATGGGCACCACTGCGGGGGTAGCAAGTAATAGGTTTGCAGTGTTGGCATCGAAGGTGGTACTGGAACTGTCAGAGATCGTGGGGGGAGGGAAGGAGAAGGGTAGTGAAGGGTCAGGAGTCAGGCTGGGAAAGAAAGAAGGGGAGGGGGAGGGGAAGGGTAGGATAGAGGCAGAGGGAGTGGCAGAAACAGGAGGGGAAGATGTAGGAGTCACAAATGGTGTGGATTGAGGTAATGAGGAACTGGGCAGAGTGGACTCTGGAAATGTGGACAGCAAAAACAGGAGGAGGGGGTTGCTGGACAAGAGGATGGGGTGTACTAGTGCTGGGTGATTCTGTACTGAAAGGGGTCAGATGGAGTGGAAAGGGAGAAAGGGACAGTCACATCTGGGTCAAGGCTATTTCAGGGTTGACCGCGGGCAGGGCGGGGCAGGCACTTCTCAAATGCATTTAGAGGGGAAGGGAGAAACATCACATAGTGATGCACATGGGTACAAACAACTTGGCGCGGGAGATGGTAGAGGTGGTAAAGGGAAGGTTCGAGAAGTTGGGTAGGCAGTGTGAGGAGGTGAGAGGGTCAGTGGCGTTCTCTGAGGTACTCCTGGTACCATGAGTGAGTACAATGAGGAAAAAAATGATAAAGGAGTTCAAAGAGTGGCTGTGGGATTGGTACCAAATTATTTATTTATTTGAATTTTGATGAACGGGTTGGCCAACTGAGACAACCAAGTCCCTTTTTCAGTGGCAACCCAGGGAACAAAATGTTTCAGATGCATTGATAAACAATACACAATGTAGTAGAGCATACAACATTGGGAGAGGCATAGATTTAGGTACAGTGTAGTGGAACAAAGTCAACTGAATAATTTGTATCAAATATACATCTTAGTGTCAGACTGGGGCAGGACCATGGACAATAGTGACCTATACACAGGGGACAGGTTACATTTGAGCAGGGAGAGGAAGGGAGTACTAAAATGGGGAATAGAGGGGAGTATATCAACAAAGGTGGACTTAAACTATGAGGGAGGGTAGTGGGGGGACTGCTGATAGGAAAGGGGTCCAGAAAGGGGAGCCTAGTGAGCTCACCCCACTGGTTATGGGTAAAGATGGTGGGGGAGTGGCGCAGGGAAGGATAAAAGGGGGTAGAATAGGGGTAGGGAAGTGGAGGAGACAGGCTGGAGGGTGGTCTCACTGAATGCAGAAGCCTAAGAAATAGAACAGTGGAGTTACAGGCTCTCTTGGTGGTGGAGGGGTGGACACTGCAGGCATCATGGAAACGTGGACCACCCAGTACCAGGACTGGAATATGGTGATCCTGGGGTTCAGGTTATTCAGAAAGGATAGGGCTAAGGGGCATGGGGGGGAGTGGTGATCTATGTAAGGGAAGGGATAAAGTGCATAAGGGAGGAAGGGGAGGACAGAGGCACTACGGATGCAGTTCCAAGATGCAAAGAATAGGACACTGAGGATGGGGATGGTGTACAGGCCATCAGCTCAGGGGATTGACCTGGATAGGGAATTAGCTGAACAAATTAGGAGGGTCTGCAGGAAGGGGAGCATAGTGGTAGTAGGGGACTTCAACCTACCCAGGGTGGAGTGGGGCACCCCATCCACCACGAGTGCAAAGGAGTGGATCCTACTAGAAGCATTTCAAGACAGCTTTGTGACACAGTTGGTCCAGGGGCCGACTCGGTTAGAAAGGACTCTGGACCTTGTACTGGATAACGGGGAAGCTGTAAGGAATCTGGAAGTGGAGAAACCACTGGCTGGGAGTGACCACTATTTAGTGTGGTTCATGCTCAACATGGGGAGGGAGACAGGGGGCACAGCTACAAGGGTGATTGAGTTTAGGGGGGAAGACTTTAAGAAGATGGGGAAATTCTGGACTGGCAGCTGGCAGGAATGCAACCACACATGGATGCAGGCCAAAAATGGGACATCATAAATAATTGCTGGTGGAGGCAGCGGAGTCTTGCACTAGGAAGAAAAGCAAGAAGGGAATGGCAAAGAAACCCAGTTGGCTGAGACAGGAGGTTATGGAAGGGGTGAGGGCCAAGAGGGCAGCATTTTGAAAGTACAGGAAATCAGGGAGGGGTGAAGATAAGGATATGTACATGGAGAAGTCCAGGGAGGTTACCAGACTTGTCAGAGTGGGCAAGGCATCCAGGGAGCGGAGTCTGGTGCAGGGAATCAGACGTGGAGAAAAAGACTTCTGCTACATCGGAGAGAGAAGAAAGAGCAAGGATGAGCTGGTGAGGATTAAGAAGGATGGGAGGTAGCCAACCCGGTGGCGCTGAGGGTTGAGGCGCTGGACGCCACACCTCGCGCCACGCCAGTGACCCAGGTTCAGGAACGATCCCTGGCCGTCGGGGGTCGGCAAGGGAGGACTGGGATTGAGTGTCCATAGACTGCTCTCCCAGTCCTAAGGTGGGTTGGGGGAATCTCGCCACGCTGTAGCAGCTCCTGGGGACGCTCAAGGGCACTACAAGTGCTGACGATCTGGAGGGGGAACGCAGCGGATGTCAGCATGCTGTGCCTGGATGTCATTGCAAGTCCACATTCCAGGGGACCAATCAGAGGAAAATGGCTGGGCGCAACCGTGCAGCTTGATGGCGCGCTCCGAGCTGCCTGGAGGACTTTGGCGGAATCCTGTCGGGGAGGGTCCGTGGCTGTCCTGGCTGGCTGAGGCAGAGGGGGAGCCCTCCAGTGGGATGGCAAGATGGCCATCCTGGATCCTCCTGGGTGCAGTCTGAGCTACCCAGTTCTCTGGGTGGGCGGAGCCGGCGGCTGGATGCCCCAAGCTGGTAGTGTGCCACAGCAGGTGGCAGAAAGCATTACATAAAAAAAAAGAAGGATGGGGGGTGGGTGGAGAAAGGGATGCAGCAGAAAGAGGCACTGAACGAATACTTCTGCTCTGTATTCACGCAAGAGTAGGGAGGCAGATACCCTAGGCGGGGGTTGGTGGGGGGGAGAGGGCAACAGATGTAGGGATTACAGAAAGCTGGGTACTAGATGGGTTGAGGGCATTAAGGGTGGACAAAGCACCAGGACCTGACGACATTCATTCTAGGGCACTAAGGGAGTTGTTAGAGGTACTGGTAGAGCCACTCACTGAGCTGTTCAATACCTCCCTGAACACAGGATGTGTACCACTGGCCTGGAGAATGGCTCATGTGGTGCCCATCCACAAAAGTGGCCCAAAGGATGAACCAGGAAACTACAGGCCAGTGAGCCTCTCATCGATCATGGGAAAGCTCACGGAGACCATATTAAAAGAGAGACTAGTGAGCTTCTTAGAGGAAACTGGTCTCTAGGGTGGTCAGCAGCACGGGTTTATAGTAGGCAGAACCTGCCAGACAAACCTTGTAGAGTACTGTGACTGGGTGATGTGGGAAATGGACAAGGGCCATGCAGTGGATGTCCTGTATTTGGACTCCAGCAAGACCTTTGATTCAGTGCTGCATGGGAGGTTGGGGGAGAAACTGGAATATGTGGGGGCGGGACCAAAAATGGTGAAATGGATCACAACCTGGTTAAAGAGAAGGCAGCAATGGGTGGTAGTGGGAGACATCTCATCACTGAGAGTGGTGACGAGTGGGGTACCACAGGGGTTGGTACTGGGACCGGTGTTTGGGATTTTTATTGCAGATGTCTCACACAGGATCCGGAGCAAGATCAGCCTGTTCACAGATGATACCTAGATGGGAGCTGTGGTTGATCATGCAGAGGGGTGGAAGGAGTTGCAGGAGGACCTGATTAAGCTGCAGGAGTTGGGGGGGGACATGGTAGTTGCGGTTCAACGCCAAGAAGTGCAGGGTTATGCAGTTCGGAGCCAGGAACCAGGGGAGAGATTATCACTTGAATGGGGTACAGTTGGGGAGCTCCACAGAGGAGCAGGACCTAGGAGTGATCATTATGGGGAGCATGAGCTATTCTGCTCAGTGCAGGAAAGTGACAGCAAAAGCCAACAAAATGCTGGGGTGTATTTTAAGGAGAATCTCCTCCAGAAGGAGGGAGGTTATCCTGCCCCTGTATAGGTCATTGGTCAGGCCCCACTTGGAGTACTGCATGCAGTACTGGCACCCATTCCAGAAGAAGGACATCAGATTGTTGGAGGGGGTGCAGCAAAGAGCCACAAAGATGATCCAGGGATTAGTGAGCTAGCCCTATGAGGACAATCTGGGAAAGCTGGATATGTATTCACTGGAGGAGAGGAGGGATAGGGGGGATATGGTCGAGACCTATAAGTATCTGAAGGTGATAAATAAGACCAACACAGAAGGGATTTTTAAGATGAGAAGGGAGAGGGACACGAGAGGGCATAGACTGAAATTGGAGGGGAGAAGATTCAAGATGAGATGAGACATTTTTTCACAGAAAGAGTAGTGGACAAATGGAACATCTTACCAGATGAGATAGTGTCCTGTAAGATGGTGGTCAATTTCAAGAGGGGTTGGGACAGGGTAAGTGCAAGGAATACTGGGAAGGGGGGGCGGGAGTGGTAGCTGCGTGATGAGGGGCTAGCTGCACACTTGGGCAGACTCGATAGACTATGAGGCCTGTTTCTGCTGGCAATTTCATATGTTCATACATTTGTATTTATCTGTAACCCCTGGGTTCCCCCTAGGGTTACCACAACCCTGTTAGTGGGTTTTTAGGTAGGCAGCCTGGGCAGCCAAGAGTTAAACTTCTAGGTCTCCCTTGGCAGCTTCTGTCAGTCATTCTGGGCAGAGGTACCAACTGGGACTGGCTTTCACAGCAGCATAAGCTACGATAGAATGTTGCTGTGTCAATCTGTTTCTGTCTCAGAGCACTGCAGTTAGCTTGGGATGCTGACTGAGGAGAGCCTCAGGGGAAGTGCCACCTCTCTCCTGATCCTTTTCAGCACCTAGTTGGTTCACAGAGAGACTTGTGTCACGTCATGGCAGTAGCCTTCTTCTGTGCAGAGCCCCTGAGGAGGTGATAACCTTGAAAGTCAATCGATCCTGTAACTGTGAGTAACTCTTGGGAACACCCCCATTGCTGAGAGACTTTTGATGAAAAAAATGCTGTCCAGTTACTAGAATGGCCAGGTTTTGCCCTCCCCAAGGGAATTCCTGCCTTTTGGGACAATGTTTTCTCAGAACTGTCCTAGGACTGTTTAAATACAGTACTCAAATGGTGCCTTCACAGTGTTTGGAAAAGAGTTGCCTCTCCTTTATCCAAAATTGTCACTACACTCGCTTCTGTATGGATCATGAGTAGAAAACCTTTTCTTAGATCTGGAAATGTTACTGGAACTGTTTCTCACAATTTGGAGGACATGCCCTGTCCTGTATAGACTTTGTGGAGTATGGGACTTTGGTAAATGGGGAAGCCCGGCATTGCCCACCCATGGGACATGCAAAGCAAGCATTGTTCACTTTATGGAAAAGAATGGAAACTGGTAAATTGTGAGCCCAGCATTGTTCACACTTTGTTGGACAAGCTCTGTCCCATGTCCATAGCCCAGAAGAGGTATGGCTGGGAATTTTGTTTATTGTACCCTCTAAGGCAAGGGGGGAGGGAGGTCTGAACAAATGGACTAGTAGTAAATCACTACTGTATAATTGTGGACTTTGAATAGTATCCCCAATGTGCCATGGCCCATCCTGGTTCCCAGTAAAAACACAAATGTTTTTTGTGTGCCCTTCCAGCCATGAGAGCTGAGCCAGGTAGACGCCTTAGCCAAGATTGTGTGAGGACTGTCTACCAAAATACAAGTAGAAAAGGGTTACATATCTATCTTATCTATCTATCTGTCTATTTCTTAAGCAGACTAGGGTGCCCACTCCCAGCACCATTTCTTTCTCCCTCCTCCCTTCCAGGTTACCCACCCACCCTTTCTAATGTTTTATTATATTTCACTATTTTATATGTGGGCCGGGGTGCTCACTCCCAGTACCACTTGTCTTGATTCTCTCTCCCCTCAAGGGTTGCCCACCCCATTCCCATTTTGTAGGTGACAGCATCAGGGTGCCCACCCCTGGTGCCATCAAACAGTTGCCTGACACTAGGGTGCCCTATCCCCAGTGTCAGATAATACCCCTGCAGTACAAAGAAAAAGGTCCCTCAATGTTTTTTTTTTAACCTGCAATAAAGAAACTGCCCATTGCCAAACTGACCCCCACCCACCCCACTGAGATCTCCCATTCAGCACCCACCACTCCACAGACCCCCCACACACACCCACACTCACGGAACATGCCCCATGTTATAGATCCACTCTGCAATCAAAGATGCATCTTGCTGCTGGAACTGGTGACTGCAATATGAGAAAGTAAGGTAAGTGCAGTTCAATGTATTTCAATGGGGTTTTGAACTTTGATATATAACTTTGTCATTTTAAATATTTTGACCCCAAATTTTCAACATGACCTTTCTGGGACCCCATCTCATGACCAGTGATGGTGGAATTATACAAATCTGTCCTGAAATGTGATTTTGCAGTCACTTGGTTGATTTGAAAATTTTCACCACCCTTGTTGATGAGGTGGGGTGATAAGAAGGCCATATTGAAAATTTGGGGTCAAAATATGTAAAAATGGCAAAGTTATGAGCATATGTTGAAAATTCTCTACCCTGACTCGTAACTTTGGTAATTTTATTTATGTTGACCTCAAATTTTCAACATAGCCATTTTCACACTACCTCACGAACATGACAGCTGTCATTTTTCAAAGCCTGGCCACAGCATGTTTTTGCACCTGTGGCACTGAATTATGTTTCCGTGGCATGGAATGACATTTTGGCAAGGTTTTGAAAATGTTCACCTACCAGGCTCATGAGGTGGGATAATAAGAAGGCAATGCTGAAAATTTGTTGCACAAATACGATAACATTCTTTATAGCATTTTTGTGTCACATATACTGTATGTATGGTTATGGTGTATTACTTGGATGTGTATATGTATTTATTGCTATGAAGTTTACTTTTTATTTTTGGATACTGTGAAACTAACTGGCCAGCGTAAAGTTGACATCATGCTGCGAAATATACTAAAGGATCTAATTGGAAATGAGCCTGTGGCTCAGTTGAGTGTACACATCCCTCTTCATTATGCAATGAATAAAACTATTTTACTACTACTACTACTACTCATAACTTTGCTAATTTTCAGTATTTTGACTACAAATTTTCAACATAGCCATTTTTCCACATCACCTCATAAATATGACAGGTGTCATTTTTTAAATCCTGGATGAGACATGTTTTTGTACTTCTGGTGTGAAATGACATTTTGGCCAATATACTATAAATGCTACATGTCATGTTTATAAAGGTAGTCATAAAATGACTATCTTCAAAATTTGGAGTCAAAATAAAAACAAATATCTATCTAGCTTTATATAATTGTTAAGAAACACTATGTATTAAGCCAGCCTGGAGGCACAGAGGGTTAAGGCACTATGCCTTACCTCGCACTGCGCTGGCGACTTAGATTTGGGAACGACTCCTGGCTGTTCGGGTGCCAGCATGTGGGGGAGGGAGGAGCAAGATCGAGCAGCCTAACGGCAGCTGTCCTCCAGGGAGGCTGTCTCCCCCACTTAGTTCCGCCTGCCACTGGGGCGGGAGATCCGTGGTAGGCTAGGTGGGAGGGGTGAAAAGTCAGGAGGGTTCGAAATGTGGTGTGTGGATGCCTCCACTCACACATGCTCATGCCTGAAAATGGGGACGTGCATAAACCAGGAAAAAAAAAATTGTGTATAGTGCCAGTTTTGGCCCCAGTGAGTATACTTTGTGATCCCATGCAGGTGAACTGAGTTCGTGGTGAGCTCAGTGAGCCACTGGATGGGTTGAGGGTGGGAAGATGCTGCTGTTATGTGACACCCCTCAGCCAAGGAATGCAAGCTGCAGGGTTGTCCGCACAGGCCCGGGTACCATACAGTGAAGACGACTGTCCTCATTTTCTCTTTACACATTCATTCTTTATACATACACTTTTCACACATTCACTCGTTGTTCTTTCAGATCTCCTTGGCACTTTAGAGCTGAAAGAATAAAGAGTGAATGTGTGAAGAGTAAATGAAGGCAGATGACTTCACTATATGGTACCTGGGCCCATGGAGACAACCCTACAGCTTGCATTCCCTGGCTGTGGGAGGTTAATGTGCCAAGCCCTGCACTTCTGTAGGTGAATGGACTCTTTGCATTTGGGCCCTGTGCATCCTTATTTGTGCATGCAAGTCCTGAAGAGACCTGTATGAATGAGAATACAATTTCACTATCCCAAAAAGAAAGGAAATTATTTGCAAAAAATTTTGTTAATGCACCAGTTAGGGTGACTTCATGCTACAAAGTAGGGAAATGTGGTAGTAGGGTTTCTAACCTTAACTCCCCACCCCCAAAGCATCAAAAGGAAAACACATTAGGATTTTGTGTCTCCAGAGTCTTGGCAAATCAGTGGTGGGGTCTTCCTTGGGGTTGTCAGCCATAATGTCCACCTCATTCCCTGAGCAAACAACATCACACATGATCTCCTTTCTTCATTCAGGGCCCACGGGGCTCTGCATGAAGAAAGGCACAACAAATTGTGTAGGCAACCTGTGGAGAGACATACTTCTCTACCTTTGAAGAGTGTATCACTGTGAGGCACCGGCTTGAAGCTGTATCTTGTGCTTTAGACTGGAGGCTACAGGCTGGGGGGGCTGAACATTAGGGTTGACAACCCCAAAGAAGATCTCACCACTGATTAGCCAAGACTCTGGGGATCCAAACCCCTAATGTTTTTCCTTTTGATGCTTTGGTGGTGGGGGTGGGGAGTTAGGTTGGAAACCCTGACGCTACATTTCCCTGCTTTTCTGATGTTAATGTTATCCTAACTGGTGCATTAACAAATTGTATATAATATGGGGAAATGTTATGTGATTATGTAAAATAGTAGATATATGAGATAAATAACATTTCATTTTCTCTCCTTTTTTCATTTCCTTCTCTCCAGTGTGATGGTTAATGTGATACCGAGCAGTGCAGACTGATCTCTGACATAATGTAGTTTTGTAAACGCAACTGGGGTGATCTCAACACTCGAGCAGTCCTCCTGCCATGCTGTTTCTATCTGTGCTAGGAATAAAAAGGCATAAAAGGCAGTATAACCTAGTTGGTCTTTGAGAAATGAATACCTGCTAGTTTTTGGACTTTATGGACAATTTAAAATGTAAGTTGTTAAATGCTTAAAAGGCTCCTTATCTCAGAAAACTAAAATGTATAATACTCTTTGCACTAATATGGATTCTGGGAAATGAAATCTCTTGTTCATGTCTTTTTTATATTTCTATTACAACATTCTTTTCAAGGTGCTGACTCGTGGGGTCATGAACTCGTGGGGTCATCATGGCAACTGTAAATATCATTTTGGTGCACAATTATGATGTCATAATTCCTGATGACTTTAAAAGGGGCTTTTTCAAGTTGTTCCCACACCCCCTGATGAAGCTCTAATGAGCGAAGCATTGCAGCACCATGTGGTTCTGTTCGGTATGTGCTGGCACCTGCCAAAGCAAACTACTCAATAAATTTATTGTGAGCAAGCAGCCTTGACTTCTAACTGTCTCTTTCTCTGTACACTGCAGTTTTGGATGTTATAAAGGTTCTAGGGGTTAGCCAGCCCCTGTGGTGGTACCTCCACACACTGGTAACTGAGAGGTGCAGGTCTGATTGGTTGGATGTTCTTCTTTTATAACTGTGATCTGATTATAATGGATGGTCTCCAAACCCATTTACCTCATTAAACGTGTGTAGGATTGTAACTCTGTGAGTTGAATTTGTAACTAAACAGTGATTTATAGCATTAGTACGTTTGAAAAAAAAGGTTCAGAAGATATTGTCTACTAAATTGCATTGAGATGTGAAAAACAAAGCTGTCTTGCTAATTTTTCCCTTCGAAATCTTGATGCAAATCAAACACAGTATCTCCTGACACATTCATTCCACACACGCACACTTTACGTCATTGTAAAATTACAGTTCCCAGCTTTACAGCACTATATATCATTAGTTTGGGAGACTAGTGGTTGGGAAGAAATAATTCATTTGCCTCTTGTCCCCATCCAAATCAGTGAGCTTCAGCTCCCATTGATTTCAATGGAGTGAAGGTTTACAGAAAATGTATCAGAAGTCCAATAAATCATATTGACACCAATCTGCAAAATACTTTGGGGAAGAACCATTAAAGGAGCACTCCACCCTCAAATATTGTAAATTTTATTTATCAGTTTACTTGTTATCAGTTGACTCAGTTTCTATAGAAGTGGGGCATAGAAACTTTTGTTTTAGTTTTTATAGCTGCATAGCAGAGCTATGCTGATGTCTTGCTATATTACAGAGAGAGAGAAGGGGTTCTGGAAGCAGGTAACCGGATACCTAGAGCGTGTCCTCCTACAGTGAAGTTGAAGCACGTGCAGTCCTCTACATTGACCACAGTGCAGTCCCCAACCCCACTGGTCACACTATTTTCCTGCTCCATGCTTTCTTCTGGTTCACTTCTGGGTTCAGAGCTAGCACTTGTTTTTGAGCAGGTGGAAGCCTCCTGCTGTCCCCATATTTATATGTTTCCCTGGTGTCTAGTGGCACCCTACCCTCCGATTGCTGTCCCCAATATATATGTAATGTTTCCCTGGTGTCTAGTGGCACCCTTTGCCATCTGATTGGCATCCAGATGTTAATTTAATATATTTCCCTGGTGTCTAGTAGCATCCCTCCACCCTCCAATCACTGGCCCTGTATTAATTTAATTAATATGTTTCCCTGGTCTCTAGTGGCACCCCTCACCCTTCGATCGCCATCCTCATATTTATGTAATGTTTCCCTGGTGTCTAGCAGCACCCTCCACCCTCTGATCACCGTCCCTATATTAAGTTTTCAAATGTAAGCTGTGATAAAGAAAACCATCTCTTAGTGTGTTTTTTTTTTCTCTTTAAACCTCTAAAAAAGAAAATGGTCCTTAGCCAATCTGAGCCCCCCCCCCATCACAACCTCCCACTCAGCATCCACCACCCCACACACTCTCCACACACCCTCACTCACCTGAACATGTCCCAGGGTGAAGATCCACTGTCTGAGCAAAGACGCATCTTGCTGCTGGAACTGGGGACTGCAATATAAGAAACTAAGGTAAGTGCAATTCAGTCTATTGCAATGGGGTTTTAAACTTTGAGGTATAACTTTGACATTTTTGCATATTTTCACCCCAAATTTTGAATATGGCCTTTTTGAGACCCCACCTCATGACCATTGGTGGTGGAATTAGGCAGATCAAGCCCAAAAGGTGATATTGCCAAGTACTGAATGTGTGAAGCATAATGTGTAATGAGTGAATGTGTATTGAGTGTGTGAAGAGTGAATGTCTAAAGAGAGAATGTGCCAGGCCCTGCACTTCCGTAGGCAGACAGTTTACCCATAGTTCACGGCCCACAGGGCCCTGCACATCTGCACCTATTCATGCATCAATGAAATCTTCAACTTTCCTCGGGTCAGAAACAACCTCTCACTGTTTACAGCTGCATCAATACAATTATTTTGCAGCCATATTGGCTCTTACAAATCTGGCAAAGCTTGAAACCTGGTCAGACACCTGGCAACTGGGCTTTAATGCCAAAAAGTGCAAGGTGCTGCATTTTGGGATGAAGAACCCAAGGAGGAGTTACCAGCTAGGGGAGTGCAGCTAGCCCAGACAGAGGAGGAGAAGGATCTGGGTGTGCTCATTACAGGGTCAATGAACAACTGGGCACAATGTAGGAAGGCAGCTGCAAAGGCCAACAAAATGCTGGGTTGTATTGCAAGGGGTATATCCTCGAGGAGGGAGGAGGTGATTCTGCCACTGTATAGGTCATTAGTTAGACCACACCTGGAGTACTGCGTGCAGTACTGGCGTCTGTATCTGAAGAGGGACATTAAGTTACTGGAGGGGGTGCAGCGCAGAGTGACAAAGATGATCAAGGGGCTGGGGGACTTATCATACGAGGAGGAGGTTGAAGGAGTTGAACATGTACTCACTGGAGGAGAGGAGGGACAGGGGTGACATGATTGAAACCTTTAAATACATGAAAGGAATAAACAAGACGGGTACAGAGGGGCTGTTCAAAGTAAGGGAGGCGAGGGCCACCAGGGGCCATGATATGAGACTGGAGCGAGGAAAGTTCAGGAGGGAGATAAGGAGACACTTTTTTACAGAGAGGGTGGTGGCTGGGTGGAATGCATTACCTGCTGAAGTGGTATGCAGTAGAACAGTGGACTGCTTCAAACGAGGATGGGACAGGACAAGGGGGAGGGTTAATGAAGGGGAAGGGTGGAAGGGAGGGGCAGCTGCAGAATAAGGGGTGCTAGCTGCACATTCGAGCAGACTTGATAGACCTCTAGGCCTTTATCTGCTGGCAAATTTCGTATGTTCGTATGTTCTTACCAGATTTTTTAATTTTTTCTGTTAGTAGTAGTTGTGCTCTGTAATTATCTGGGGTGCCTCTGTTTTCTTGCTGTCACTTTTTGCCACTTTGCTCCATGGCTTACGATCAGGAATGAGCCCCAGTCCTGTCCCCCGATGTCCAGCAGCTGACACTGACTGTCTACCCCCAGAGCTTGCCCCCCCAGCAGGTTCGGTGGGGGCACCCCAAACCCCACCGAAGAATGGATCCAGTAATATGGTTGGTGCCGTGGCTTTTTGGGGGTGGGACCTGCAAGCTTCCTCCGTCATCCAGCTGGGAGCTATTTTCTCCTCCTGGTTACTCCCTCATGGGGTGGAGCATGCAATGACGTCAGCGACGGTAGCACACACACTCCCATGTGCATCCTGTCAGGTGTCTGCCCCGGCTCTGACCCTCTTGTCAGCAGTGTTGGTGTGCCAACCCCCAGCCTCCACTAGGGGCCAGGCATGCATCAACAGCTAGTCACCCCCTTCCCAGAGATGGAGAGCTGTCCCTTGGATGCTCGATCCTTCTCTTCCCCTGCCGCGCCCCGGCGGCCTGTGCTCACTCCTGAACATGGGTTGCAGGCGTGGCACGAGGTGTAGCATCCAGCGCCTCAACCCTCAGCACCTCCAGGCCAGCTGGATGCCTCTATTTTCTGATTGTGGAAATCTCAGCTTGTTTGCAAGATCTGCACTAGCAGTGATAAGCTGATGCCACTGCATTCATTTACAACACGTATCTCTCTGCATCATGTCTAAATAACCTTAACAACTCTCAAGAAACACACAAAGTCAAAGTGATTTACAAGAAAAAAGTCCAGCTCTACCACTGCTAAGAAGTTCTTGAAACTAATTAAAGGTACTGTAAGTGGGTGGTGTATTTCACAGTTTTCTGCTACTTGTTCTGGTATTCTTAATCAGCACGTAGGCATGCTGTCGAGACTAATGGGTGTTGGCACATCATCTTCTCACAGCTACTGCAGCTCCCAGAGCACTTGAGAGTTCAACAGTCTGAAAATTGAGTCACCCCTCATAACTCTCAACCTTTTGTCCACAAAATGTGGAAAATTGCCTCTCAAAATGTGAAGTGGGACACTTAATCAGATCTTTAACTAAGAAACTCAGAACACTGTGCACATGTGTATCTTGTACACAACGTTTGTTGTTAAGTGAATAATCTATTTTTCACAGTATTTATTCTGGATATCTCCTTTAAAATCTTAACATTCAGTGTGGGACACATCCGCTCAATGTGGAACATGGAGCTTTTGTGAAGTAACATGAAGCACTCTTCCTCATAATGTGGGACAGTTGAGAGGTATGTCACCTATGATAGTTACAGAGGACTACTACTAACAGTAAAAGTAAACTAAAACAAATGTTTATCTTCCAGCTGCTATAGAAATGGAGCTGACTGGTGAAAGAAAACAGATACAATTTATAATTGGAATGGCTTTGCCTGGAGTTCAATTGCCAAGCAGCCTGACACTCCCACTTGCTGAGCTATATAAACAGTTCCTCTCAGCCTGATTATGACACACTTTTTCTTTGCAGCCGAAGGCACTGTCAGTCTGTCCTCCGAGCAGGTTGGGGCTCCCCCCCTTACTGCTCCTGCTTGTCTTTGCTGGAGTTCTGTGTTTATTTTCCTGCTTCTGGTTTGTATTTTGCCTTCAGCTGTGTGTGTGCTTCTTTCTGTCTTTTGTTCCCTGTTTTCTGTGTTTGTGTGTCTTTGGTTTTGTTTTGTTTTCTGGTGGGGGGGTGGGCTTTGTTTCTAAACTCCTAGCATACTGTTCCAGAGCTCCTATTACTTGCTTTCAGTTACTCACAACTCTCAAACTACTGCAATGCAGCTGCAGTCATTATCTGTGTGTTTCAGCTTAACCATAGCTGCTCCATGTTGCAAACTCAATTGTTTTCACCTGACTAAGGCTTACACTGAACCTAGCTATGCAGCTCAATCATGCTGTCTCATTCTACTTACCTCATTGTAGCAGCTTCATTGCACTGGCTGGCTATACCTGCTTTCAGAGCATTGTGTCTTCTTATTTATGTTTATTGCAGTTACAACTCCTTGTACTCCATACAGATGTTTCTTTAATGTTTATTCACTCTGTTTTGCTCTGAGGTTAGCTAAAAGCTCCTGCTGAGGCTGTTAAACCAGCTTTAATATCTGCATGTGGTTCTCGGCCCTTCCATCACTTTCTTGTTTGTCCTACAGCAGTGACTGGGAAGTGTTTGGGGAGTCGTGGCCCCATGTGGCTAATTATTCTGTTCTAAATCCTGCCTTTGCTGCCAAAACTCCTCAGAGTATTTGTCACCTTGATTTGACTTTTAAATGGCTGGCTTGCCCCACTATTCAGTGCTGTTTCATTGTTACTACGTTATGCAGACCTAAGTGCAGGTCCACTTATTACTACTTTGTTTACTGACCTATGTACAGGTCCATGCTTGCTTATGCAATTGATTGCTCATGCCTACTGCATCATCTCGACTTCAGCCTCTGGGATGTCTGCTGCACTCAATCTGCTTTCGACCTTGCAAGGTCTTAGCACTCCCTGCTCATTACGATCAGCACACCAGTGCTCAATCATCTTGCCAGCTTCTCAGTTCTCAGTCTAATTCTGGAGCATGCCAGCCATTCTGTTCTTGGCTCAGGGTTCCTGCAGCCGATGGTCTCGCTCTGCATTTAGTCTGCATCTTGAGTGTGTCCAACTTGGGGCAGGATACGTCTCACCTGGCCTATAGCTGGGAATGTCGTTGCCCCGGGCTTGGCTTTAGCTGCCTGCTATGTGACAGCAGCTCCTGGTGTAGAATTTAAGACTAGCGGTGAAGGGTGATTATGACGATCTCCTTTGGCTCTAGTGTTCCACTATAATGGTTGTCCATTGGTTTTAATGGTTTCCTTTGCAAGACACCTTCACTGCATTCTCCCTATGACTGCCTGTGGTTCACCTGGTTTGAGTTTAAGGCAGGTAGGCCAGGTAAGTGCCTCAGCAGCTGTTGCTCTCATCCTCCACCTTGGTTGCACGTATTGTTGCAGAGTTTTCTTGCAACCTTCCACGGCATTACCGCTAGAGGGTTTGAGTGAGAGCCTTCCTCCAAATTGGAATATTTTTCCCTCAACTGCATGCCTCCCCCATTTAATGCACATTGCCAGAATGCTACCATAGCTATTGACCCTGGAGCTAGAATACTTCTCCCATGATCACCCCAGGAGCATTCGCTCAGGGGACTTCTGGCATTTTGGTTTTCAACCACACCCACTGTACTTTTTCATGCAACCTGTAACTCACAGAACTTTATAATCCCAGAGAGGGAGAAGAGAGAATGTTGCTGAGGATTTCAAAGCACAGGGTAATTCAAAATGCACAGATAACTTCTCTGTAATCTCACTCCTATTTAAGCGCAGGGAGGTTACGTGACATGCTCAGGGTCATACAGTAAGCAAGTGGTGGGATTCAAACCTGGGTCTCCAGATTTTCAGCTCTGCACTGCAACCACGAGGCCTAAGTACCTCCCTGGCTAAGTAAAATGAACATGCATGGCAGCCTGCATCAGTTCCTTACTTCCCTTATTTTAAGCCCATTTTCCTCGGCAAAATAAAACTTTATTTTTTAAGTTACAGATGTACATATCCAGTATACAGCTTAAGGAAGGAAAGAGGGCTATTGGTCTGTTAAGTGTCTCCCTTTCACCAGTTCAGTCAATGAGAATACCTGTCACCCCTTCTGCTTCAAAGTTCCTGTCATACCTCTCAACCCTGAACCCCACAAAATAGGGACAAATGACCAAAATTAGGGACTAATGACCAAAATCAGGGACACATCTTAAAGCACCAAAGGGGCCGAGGGCATCAAGCTGTCATAAGCAGAAGCAGGACCCTACTGGAAATTAGATGAAGCATCTCAGCTATGCTATCCTGTCTAAATAAATTGCCTGTACAGCACTTTGGGATGCAGTGCATGAACAGTAATACATAAATGTACATTCTATACTATTTTTTATTCCAGGCACTGTCAGTATTTAATGAGTGTACCAATGGTACTGAGATCATGGGATGGCTATTCAGACATGGGTTGGAGACTTGCAGCACAATTCTGCCACATCCTGACACTTGCAACAGTAAGTTAGATCACCTAAAAGGTGATTTGAGTTATGTGCACAAGTGGAGCAACGTGTGACAGTTTGGGAGCCGCTTGCACCAAATAAGTGATGCTTGCATATAATAAGTGATGCTTGCATATAATAAGTGATGCTTGCATCACATTTTTGATGCAAGCTGACATAAAGCAGTGAAAGTGATGAAAGTGTGAAATTTTTGCTGAGAACTAGCCAAACACGATCACACGCATCTAAAATGCCACTGAAGCTGGCCCAGTGGTGCTGAGAGTTGAGGTGCTGGATATTACACTTTGCTAAATGTTGGTGACCTGTGTTAAGGAACAAGCATGGGATACCAGGGGTCAACCAGGGAAGGAGGGGATTGAGCATCCAAGGGACTGCTCTTTTGTCCCGGGGAGGGAGGACTGCTGGCTCCGCTGAAAGACTGCCATCAGGTGGAGGCCTGGTGGCAGTGTGGGATGGGAGCAGCAGCATTGGGTGATGCTGTAGGACTCTGTTGCATGCATGCACCTCCACACGTGCACGCTGATATGTGCGTCCCAGCAAGGGGATCTGAGAAGAAAAAAAACAGAGGAAAGTGGCAGTGAGGCAGGCATTCATAAAGCCCTGCCCACCAGTTCCTCATCTGCTCCACCAACAGTATGCCAATGGGCAAAACTGGATAGTTGTACTTTGGGGACGGGGAGCATGGTCCTCCCTATCTTGACCCCACCACGGGAGGAAGGCTGTGGGGGTACTCAGGCCAGCTGGTATGTCATGGTGTGGTTGGGGATGGTGGGGGTTGCAGAGCAGCATGGAGGAGAGCTGAAGGAGCACAAACTACGAATGGGAAAAAAAAAAAAAGGAAAAAAAGGAAAAAAACTTGCACTGAAGTGGCAGAAATGCAGCTTCAAGTCCTGTGACAAAACAGCTAAAATCCAGCCCCATGTCACCATGCAGGCAGCACAATGCAACACTTATATACTTTGTGGTTATCAGGAGCACCCCATCTCAATGCAGTTTCCCTTTTTGTGCTAGACGATTGCACAATAGCCAGGAATTGCATGCTAAAAGGTATCATTATGCTTCCTAAAATACAGAATGTTTTCTCCCTCTAAAATCTGCAAGAATTCACATTTTCAGCTTCAAAATAGGGTTGAAATCTGGCAATGGCATAAACAGCCCCTAACTACTCTGGTTTCTACTGCTACTCCAAGGGAACTCTCCACTTCCACTCGAAACTTGTGCTTGGTGCACCGTTTGGATATTCCTGGTTACTTAACCCGACCACTACTCTCAACAAGTGTGGCCACCTCTCTACACTGTACCACCTTGCAGTCCATATGGGATACCGCCTGGAACCTTGCAACCTCTACTCCCGGAAACAACGATCAAAACTCTCTCTCGAAGAGCTGCGACTCTGCTCCTTAAAACTCCTACTCCTCCTCCTTCTCATCTCAGGCAGCGCCCATCCCAATCCTGGCCCTAGAAGCTCAGGCCACACACAAATTCCAGGTTCCCTTATCCTTGCAACCATTAATATCTGCAGCCTACTACCAAAGCTAGATGCACTCCAAGCCTTCATATGCCAACACAACCCTGACATCCTTGCAGTGGTGGAAACTTGGCTGACACCTAAAGTTCCTGACTCAGCAGTAACAACACAGGGCTACAATGTCCACAGGCTGGACTGGATATCCAAAAAAGGCAGTGGTTGCGCAGTCTATATCAAAGACTCCCTGTCTTGGCACCCTGTAGCAACCTATCACTTTCTGCCTCGGCCCAGATTCTGCCAATAAAAATTGTCCTAGGTCCCAACCATAAAGCCCTGACTGTTGTCTCCGTATACATCCCGCCCAAGGAACCTAAACATGGATTCAACGACATCCTAAACTTTATCAACTGTCATCCTCCCGAAGCTGAACTTATTCTACTAGGGGATTTCAACATAAACTGGTTAGCATCAAGCGCCAGTGCCTATAAAGACTCCATCTCAGCTGCTAACCTCACGCAAATGGTAAACTCCCTACTAGGATTAACTACAAGACTGGCACCAGTACCCTCTTGGATTGGGTCCTCACCACTCACCCCACAAGGATTTCTCATACGACCATTCTCCCACACTCTCTCAGTGACCACTCCCAGTCATGTGCATGGTCTAACAAATTCCTAAACCCCTCCCAAAATTATTACTAGCAGAGTCCTTCCTCGTGGAAAACTTCCACATCTCAAACAACACCTGCTTCTACAAGACTGGCTACCCATCTATGAAGCAACAGATGTTAACTTGGCTCTTGATCACTTCATCTCGGTTTTCAACAAAGCATGCAACCTCTTTGCCCCTGCTAAAAGGCGCAAAACAAAATCTTTCCCTAACCTATGGGTCACCGCGGCTCTCCTCTCACAGCTGAAACTAAGGGATCACCTCTGGGCAGTTGCCAGGGTCACTGGCAAACAACTGGACATCCAAAATTACAAACAAGCACAAAATGCCTGCACAAAAGCCATACGGCTAATGAAATCCACCTATTACAAAGACACTCTCACCAATACATGGGGAAATGGTTGTGCTTTCAGGGACAATATTAAGGATGTCACAGGGAAGCAGCTAAAAACCTCTCCGGCCATGTTAATGGTTGATGGATCCCCAACCCTCGACCCCAAGGTGATCGCAAACATCTTTAACACGGCTTTTTCAGACCTTAGTGCTGTTCTACCCCATGACTTTTTCGAAAACAGGGCCTATTCCCCAAATACCTCAGCCCCTCAGTCTAACCATCCCCTCTTCTACTTCAGGGAGGTAAGGCTGAATGAAGCTCGCCGCTATATTACGGCAGCTATCCCTAAATCTAGATCTAGTAGCGACACCGTGGACCTTAAGCTTCTGTTGCTCACCCTTGATGAGGTAATTCATCCATTAACAAAAAATCCTAAACATCTCTCTCAGCTGTGGAAAATTCCCGGACCTATAGAAAACAGTCACCGTGACACCCGTCCCTAAAAGTGGGGACAAGACGAATCACTCAAATTATCGCCCTATCTCCATACTGCCCCCTCTCTCTAAGGCATTCGAGCGCATCGTGGCTGATCAACTTACTGACCACTTGGATAAATACAATATACCTTGTCCACAACAACACAGCTTCCAGAAAGGTCACAGCACCACCACAGCCCTTCTTGAGTTGACTGGAGCTTTGCACAAATCCCTTGACAACGGCCTTCTCACAGGGGCCGTTTTCGTCGACCTTCCAAGGCCTTCGATACAGTACACCATGGACTACTAATACACCAACTACTGAATGCCGGGCTATCACCTGACTCTTCTCTCTGGTTTAAAAGTTACTTAGAAAACCGGTCACAGAGAGTAAAAATTGCGGACGCTCTTTCTAACACCCTGCCTGTTCACTCGGTTGTCACACAGGGATCCATACTGGGCCCCCTCCTTTTTAGCCTTTTCTTAAACTCCCTCCCTTACCACTGCTCTGAGCAGATCATACTATATGCCGATGATGCTGTTGTATTCTCCACTCACAAAGATCCTGCAACTCTTCAACACAACCTTCAACTTGGTTTCAGTTCTGTAGAGACATGGTTTCTTAATCATAAACTGGTCCTCAATGACCAGAAAACCAAATCTATGCTTTTCTGCAGCTCTCATAACCCACACAAGCTACACCACTTGGCTATCTCCACCACCCAGGGGAACACTCTAGATCAGGTGGGGTCCTTCAAATACTTAGGAATACAGCTTGACCCTAATCTCTCCTATGGACTTCATGTAGATAATGCAGCTAATGCTGTTAATACACGGCTTGGTCTCCTCTACAAACACAGACCACACCTCGCGCCAGAAGCTTTGAAGGTTGCAGTCCTGAGCTCTGTGATCTCTGTAATAGACTATGGTCTCATCATTTATGGCTCAGCCACAACCACAACCCTTAGACGCCTCTCAACTGCCTTAAATAAAGCATGTCAGCTCATAACTGGTGCTCACCGTCTCACCCACACATGTGACCTGTACACTCAGACCGGCTGGCTCCAACTATCAAACCGCATAAAGTTTCTCACCTGCTCCATGGTGAAAAAAATCTGCCTTGGCCTTGCACCTTCTGGGGTCTCAACTCTGTTACAACACTGAATTAACAAACGGTGCCTTAGGAGATCCACGCTACAGCTACTGAAAGTCTCCCACTGTCACACTTCACAGGGACAACGCTCTTTTGCTTATCGAGCACCACTCTGGTTCAATGGCCTCAGCCCAACCATCTCCTCTGCCCCAACAATTGGTATGTTTAAAACTAGGCTCCGGGACTATCTCACTACCAACAGCTCCTGTGACTGCCCAACTTAACCTTGTTTTTCCACTTCCCTTTCCGCTCTAGTTGTCCCCCTCTCCCCTCCTCACTGGATTCTACCCTCACATCTTGGTATACCCAATGCTGCACTTTTCACCCTGTCCCCACCCTTCCTACATTCTTTCTCTCCCCCCTCCTTCCCTCTCCCTATGACTCTGGCACTTCTTATCTGTTGTCTATTTTCTCTGACAAATGCCGCTGGCTGCCTTGTTACAATGCTGCCCTTGAATTGTATTACTCTGTACTCTGTTTGCAATGTCCACATTGTTGTAATGTCTGTCTTGATGTTCACTATAGTTTGTATTTCTCTGACGTGGAACCTTTGTAAAAGAGCCAAGGCTCAAAGGTATTTGTAATCCTAGACTTGATAAATAAATAAATAAACAACATCTGAAAATCCAGGGATAGATTTTTCTGAGAAGTACACCCAACTTCTGAAGTCCCATTTCTCCCCTGCTTGCTGCTGTCCTCACTTATCGGGCACCTGATCAGCTTTGCTTTTGCTTACTTTTCCAATTGTGCAACTCCCCCTGGATCTGTGTCCTCTCTCAGCAAGAGTGTCTGGTTTAGTTAGCAGCTTCCTGAGATGAAAAGACACTTTCTAATCTGGCCCATAAATTGCCAGTCAGTCCTGCCATGATAAAGGAAAGCACAGATAGTAAATTGACTTCAGGGCCAGTGGGTCTGTCTCTGATAAGAAACTTGGCTTTTTCTCAGGAATGTCCCTGTATCTGCTACATTCCAGCTGATTCACATGCAGGAAGAATTGACTATAAATATAAAAGGAAAAATAAGTAAAATACTGTGATATGTATATATAGCAAATTATTAACCCCTCCCCCCTGGAAAAATGAAAACCATATCTTTCAAGTAGCACTAAATGATTTTTCTCATGTGAGCTGACCATCTCCATCTGCCATGCACTCAGTTCTCTCTTTGTGTGAATCTTACATTAGTTTCTCTTAGCATCTCGCTCCTACTTAAGAGAAAAAAACAAGACAAAAAAAAACAGGGTCACTAAATATTGTCCAGACAGCTTGTTCACATTATCATGCTACGACTTGCTGTGGTGACTAATGTCCATATTATAGGACTGCAGCACCGGAGTTTTGGCCACTGGTTCTGTGCAAACAGGTAAGGGGCTGTGATCAGAAATGAGGGTTAGCTCTCTCTCATACAGATAAGGTTGCAGCTTCTACAAAGCTCAGACAATCCCTATACACTCCTTCTCCATGGTGGCATAGGCCTCCTTTCTGGGTAGCAGCTTCCTGCTCAGGTACATGATTGGAAGTTCCTCTCTTGAGTGCATAACCTGACTCAGAACCATGCGTAGCTCATGATCAGATGCATCTACATGTACAATAAACCTAAGAGAATTGTCTGGGCTGGAGGACACAGGTGTCCAACACAATGCCTTCTTCAGCAAGTGGAATGCAGTATAACAGGTTTCTGCCCACTGAAGCATTTTCTTCCTGCTGAGATGGGACAGGAGTTTGGTCATGCTGCTGACATTCAGCACAAACTTACGTTAATACCCTGCCATCCCTAGGAAGTCCTGTACGTTCCTCTCTTTCGTGGGTGTTGCCCATCCCTGGATTGCCTCAATTTTTATTGGCACCGGCCAGATGTACCACTCACCACTCTGTGCCCTTGGTATGACACTTCTGCTATTCCTGTCTAGCAATTCTCTACCTTGACTGTCTGCTCAATGGTCTGCAGTCAATGGAGCACTTTAGTCACATGCCTGACCTGGTTCTCCCAGGTCTGGCTATAGATGGTGATGTCATCCTTGTAGGCCAGAACGACATCTCCTGCCCCATTCAGAATGTGGTTCATGAGCCGCTGAAAGGTGGCTGCCACATTCTTCATCCCAAATAGTATTACTTTGAACTGGAATAACCCAAACAGGGTGATGGAGGCTGACCTCTCTCTCTGGCTTTGGGGGTCGGGGTAACTGCCAATAGCCCTTTTTCAGGTGTATGGTGTACAGGTAAAAGGCTTCCCCTAAACTCTCTAGAACCTCATCCATCTTGGGCATAGGGTATGTGTCTGACTCTATGCAGCTGTTGAGCTTTTGGTACCATCTTATTTTGGGAATCATGCCATTGGGTAGGTCCAGGGACTTCTGGACTCCTGGATCACCCAAAGATCCAGCATCTCCTTGTTCTCCCTCTGTATGGTATATCTCTGTAGGATGGCTGTCTTAGCAGGGCTTGGGAACCTGTACCTTCTTAGCCTCAATGGAGGACTAGGGCACTGCCTCTGGGTACCTTGTGGTGTAATCTACGACCATGAAAATGTACCACTGGCCAGTGTGACTTGAAGTTTTAAGTGGCCTCACAATGTCCATGGCAACTCATCAAAATAGCTCTTCGATAACAGGTTAAGGAGCCAAAACTGCCTTAACCTTGTCCCCAACCTTTCCCACCCTCTGGCACTGAGGACAAGTCCAACAGTAATTTGCCATGTCTTTGAAAATACTGGGCCAGTAAAAACTGTTAGCTGTCTTTTCGTACAGCTGACTCATAGGTGTCCAGAAAAGTCATGGACCAAGGCCAGAAGCTGCTTTGTATGCTCCCTAGGAACCCTTATCTGTCAGAGCACTTCTTCCTCAAGTCCTCTCTTCGGAATCCACTCACGGTACAGCAGCCCATTCTCCCAGTTCACCTCCTATCTCTAAGAACTCAGAGAGTCACCTTCCACACTGGTGGCTAACTCCCTTAATTTTTTTTCATTTAGTATGCTTTCTGCTCTTTGCCCGCTGGCCCTGCTGGGTCCTACCCCACTCGTTCAGCCCCATCACCTGCCTTGTCCGGGACTTGCCTATCTCTCTTACACACCAGGGGTAGGGTCATTGGGAGGGCCCCTCTACCTTCCGACAGAGACTAGTTAGGCGCTTGAGGGGAGAGTGCCACAGTCGGCAGTGTGGGGCTTGTGGCAAGGGGTGGATATCCTCCTGCTGTAGCTGGTGCTCCTTTTTCTGTCCCCCCCCCTCCGTATTGATGCCGAGAAGAGCTTCTGGTATGCATGCATGTATGCACATGCATTTGTGCACATAGAGCCCATCAGCATCCACCCCCAGTTTGTGGCTCCACTTGCACTGCCACCTGTGGACACTCAGGTGGCAGGAGCACAGCAAAGACCAATGGTCCCCCCCTCCTCGAGGTGGAGAGTGTCCTGTGGGATGCTCGGCTCACCCCACTCCCCCAGCTGGACTCTGATGACCTGGAGTTGTTCCTGAACCCAGGTCATTGGTGTTGCAAGCAGTAGCACTACTGCTGCGCTGGTGGGCCAGCCTAACTTCCTTAATTTTTGCAGGGATGGGTCAGTTTGCTGAGCTCTCCCTAGCTGTACACGCCTGACCTTATCCAAAACAAACTCTGCAGTGAGAGCTGCCCACAGATGGGCTCTCCTCAGTCTGTAGCTGTGGTTCAGAACTGCTGCTCCCAGCTCATTCTTCAGCTACAACTTCTCCTGCTACTGAGGTAGGGGTTGCTTCCTCATGCACTACCCCCTCGGTGTCCTCAGTAGCCAGTCCCTAACCTTGCTACTGGTAATGACACACACATTTTTTTTTTTTTTTTTTTTAGTTTTTGTTGACCGGGTAAGTGCACTAGACATATCCTGCCTATTTTCAGGCACGACCCATGGGAAGGGGATACAGATGAATGCCAATTGACCTTGAACCAGATTAAGCTGTTGGTGGTATTTTTAGTGAATGAGGGAAATTTGGCCAGGACACCGGGGAAATTCCCCTACTGCATTGCTGTCAGTAGGGGGACCCTTGGCCATCTGAGGCGAGATGGCCAGTGTTGCTGAACCTTCGGAGGAGATGGATGTCGCTGGTGCAGGGGTCTTGGCCTCGTCTCCTGTTCCTATTTCCCAAGAGGCTACTGAAGTGGCAGTTGCTGCTGCAGACTATGAGTCGCCTGTTTCTAGTGATTCTGGGATTCTGCAGCCTGATTCAGCTTCTGTGCTTATCGTGCAGCCTGAGTGCCCTGCTAAGAAACCTGTGGTTTGCAAATCCAGACTAGCATTATTTCATAAAAAGTCTAAGCTTTTGCTTGAAATGAAGAAGTTGGAATGCAAGTTGGCAGACCTCCCTGCTGATAGTACTACCTCTGCTCTCCTGCCTATTGTACCTATTGTTGCTTTGCCCTTTTTGGAAGCTTCTGAGAATCCTACTTCTGTGGTTTTGACTCAGACGCCTGTTTTGCCTGAAGGTACCCTGGATTCTTCTCCGATCCCGCAGACTGGCAGTAAAAATTGGTTTTCCAATCCTCTCGAGTGCCTACAGCCCATGGACCTCACTCAAGCGGAACCTTCCTCTCAGATGCCAGTTTCCGTGTGCATCTCTACGGCTGCACCTCCACGCACCACCAGTTCTGCTTCTCTTTCGGCGGAGTTTGTCGTTCCTTCAGATCAGTCCCGACTGGGCTGGAGCAAAACTATTAGCCACACTCCTGCATTTGAGCAGCAGGTTCTGATGGCTGCGGTTCCTGTATCGACTGCCTTGTCTTCGGCAGCTGTTCCTGGCGGTCCGTCCTGGTCTCCGCAACGGGCGTTGCGAGAAGCGGGGTGGGAACTTTCCGATGTGGGTACCTGGTCTCCAGATTCACAGGACCAGTCCTACCTTCGCATGTTATGGTCAACTACAGCTTCTGTGGCCACCAATGCTGAGGGTATGAGCTCCATCGTTTTACCCCAGGGTAAGGACCTGGACATTGCTACTGTGACTGACTCTACTTGCACTGTGCCTTCTAAAGTTATACCAGAAAATGTTGATGTGGGGACCTTATTACAACAACTGGCTGCTGTGGGAGTTACTTTACAGGCCGATGAGGCTTCGGGTACTGGGGTAGTAGGGAATGCTTTAAGGGTGGGCCCTCCTCCAGCAGTAATTGCACAACTTTCTGGGGAAGGTCCCACGGCACCTTTTAAGCTTTCTGATTTGTTTCAGCATGGAAAGAAACCTGCTCCTCACCGTAATGCTGTCCGCTTTTTGTATAAAGGGGGTTTAAAGGAGGCACCTGACTGGGTTTGTATAGCTCGGGCCTTGTTGAAAGGTTCTATGAAGTTTTTTTCTTCAGAGATTTTTGCCCTGATTAATATTGATAACTCCAGTTTTGATGTTGGCTTTAAAAATGTTTCTAGTTTAGACAGGTTTTGGGCCAGGTATAATGTCTGTAAGAACACAACCCTTTGGTTCCCCTTTCAGGTAATTCCCCTCACCAAACCTACAGTTAGAGTTATTACAGTTATGTTAAAAAATGAAGGAGTTAACATTGAGGATATTTTGTTTTGGCTTCGACAACTTTGTGAGGTTTTGGGTACTCCCTCCCCTACTTTGGATAGTGAACAAATTTGGGATGAGGGTTGGAGAATACGGGTTAAGTTGTTTGTTACAAACTCTGGTACTGTGCATTTACCTAGTTCTTTTTATTTAGGTAGGGATAGGGGTGCTATTTTTTATATAGGTCAACCCCGGTCCTGTTTTAAATGTGGATCTTGGGCTCATCTTAGTTCTGCCTGTGACACTATTAAATGCAGTCATTGTCTGGAGTTTGGGCATGGGTCTGCTAAATGCCTGAATCTTTTTCAATGCAATCTTTGTGAGAATACTGGACACGCTTATGGTAAACATCCTTGGGCTTCCCATAATAGGGACGATTGCCCTTCCCATGCAGGGATTATTGACCAGGCCCAACACTCTCATGCTAAAAAGATTGCAGACCTTAGTCTTGCTTCTGGTTTGCCTGTTCTTGATATGGGGGTTTCTGAGTTGCCTGCTGTTGTTTCTCCGGTAGGCACTGCAGTTTTCCCTCCACCTTTTGGTGCAGAAATGACTATGGATGTGCAGGTTGCATCAGAGGAGGTGGTTGCTGCCCCCTATTCCTTTCCCAGACCTTGTTGTGCTGCCTGACATGCCTCCCCTCCACCCCCCCCCCAGTTTGATGATTCAGGCTTTAGACCTGTATCAAAAAAAAGGACAAGGTTAGGGAGGAAAGTGAGGCCTCCAGTGTCTTTGGAGGGACAGGACAAGGATGAGCTACCTGAGGACTGGGCTCAGGGTAATAAATTTGCAGTCTTAGTGGAGAGGGAGCCTAATGAAGAAGGTACTGATACCTCCTCTCTCTTATCCACTACTGATACTGAGGAGATAGGGAATGTGGATTCCATAGCTAAAAGAACCCGGCAGTGTTGGAAAGCCAGGATAACATGAGTGGTTGTCTTTGGGTGGTCTTTCTTTTTTCTAATTTTTTATGTCCTCCCTTTCTGTTACCACTATTAATGTTAATAGTATAAAAGGAGGAGGAAGTTGGCTAGTACTATGTTTTCTCTTCAATCAGTTGATTGTGATATTGTTTGTTTATTAGATACCAGGCTTAAAACTCATAGTGAACTACAGGCCGCATCCCGAACCTGGCCACTGGGAGTTTCTTTCTGGTCTATTGGGCTTGATACTTGTGATGGTGTCGGGATTCTCTTCACCAATCCTGCTTTCCTTGTTACTAGGTTAATAGAAATACACCCTGGGCGAGCTTTATTGTTAGATTTTACTTACCATAGTGATAGATTTCATCTAATTGCTATTTATGCCCCACAAACTAAGGCAACTAGAGTTTCTTTATTTGAGGACATTCACCAATATTTACATACTTCACGTTTAGTTATCTGGTTGGGGGATTTTAATTGTGGTTTATATCACACTGATAGGGGGTTACAGACCTCTAAACTATTTTGTGACACCAACTCATTAAATAGGATTCTCCACACTGCTGGCTTACAGGGTTCCTATCGAAGTCTGCATCCTATTGGTGGTTATACTTTCTTTAAGGGTACACTGAAAACTAGGATTGATTTCATTTTTGTATCTAAAATGTTTCAGGTTTTAGATTCTGCTACTCGGGTGGTGGAGTTTTCTGATCATGTTTTGTTAAGCTCCAAGATCTCTTGGAAAAAATACTCCTAGATGTAAAAAAATAAGTGGAGGTTGAATAATGTTTTATTACAGAATCCTAAAATACAGAAAGCCTGGCATAGTCATTGGATGGCTAGACTTTCTGTCAGTGATTGTTATACTGAAATTTCCACTTGGTGGGAGGACACTAAAAAAGATTGGAAGGTTTTGTTTCAATCCTTGGCTTCTTCCAGGTTTTGGTCTGATTATTTGGACTGTTTAAAATTACATCACCATTTGCAGCATTTGATTTCATTATCAGAAACAACTAGTCAGGATTATGGTTCCCAGATTCAGACGGTAAAGAATAAGATGATGTCCCTTCAATATACCAGGGCTAAATCTTTGGAACAGGAAACAAGATTTGGTACGCAGGTTCGGTCCTCTTCTGTTGATCCCTTTAAGAGTTGTCAGGATAGGGTTAAACATAGGTTCATTTCGGAATTGCTTTCTTCCGCTGGGCAGAGTGTCACTTCCCTGGAGGGGATTTTATCCATTGTTGAGGATAGGTTTACAGCTATGTTTACGAAACAGGAGGTTAGTAGAGATTTGGCACAGGTTTTACACACCTTACAATTACCTTAGGTTCAGCCAGAGTATGTTTTCATGTTAACACATGATGTCACTGCTGAGGAAGTCTTTCAGGTAGTTAAGCAACTGAATTCTAATGTGGCTCCGGGTATGGATGGGTTGGGGGCTGCTTTTTATAAACATTTTCTTGAGGATTTGACTCCAGTTTTGGTGGTTCTTTTTAACCATATGTTGCAGTCTTCCTCTTTTTCTGCCTCCACGGAGGAAGCTGTTTTGGTCTTAATTCATAAAAAGGGTACACAGAATAATATTGATAATTGGAGGCCTTTGAGCCTCCTTAATACTGATAGAAAAATTGTGGCAAAAATTCTGTTAAATAGATTGAATAAAATTTCTGATTATTTGATTAGTGTTGAACAGACCTATGTGGTTCCGGGCCGTCAGATTAAGGATAACCTTATTGTCCTTAGAGAATTGTTTTGGCAGGCTGATTCCGGTCAGTGCACAGGGTGGGTGGTGGGTGTAGATCAGGAAAAGGCTTTTGATCGTGTTTCGCATAAATTTTTGTTTGCAGTTTTGACTGCATTTGGTTTTCCGGTAAGTTTTGTTTCTTAGATTACAGCACTTTATAATAATATTTCCCTGTGTCCTAATGTGAATGGGTGGTATGGTCGCCCGGTGAAAATACAGAGAGGGGTCCAACAGGGTTGCCCCCTGAGCCTTCTCTTGTATGTTTTTTGTCTTGATATTTTGATTCGATTTTTACACCGCTCTCCTGATATTCAGGGTGTTTTGGTCCCCCAAACTGTTTTTTTTGTTAAAGCTATGTCTTTTGCCGATGATATGGAGCTTACGTTAGGGGTTGACACAAAGGAAGAGGCCCTTTGTGCTGTTTTAAGGACAAATGCAGCTATTTCTGGTTCCCAGATTAATTGGGATAAGAGTGTTGGTATTCCTTTAGGTAATACCCCTAGTCCGTCTTCTGTTTTTTTTGGGGGGTATACGGATTCAATTGGAGCCATTATTGGTTCTTGGGGTCCACTTTGGGGGTCGGGATATGGTTTATTCTAATTGGTTGATACATTTAGGGCAGGCAGAACGTTTGGTTCAGGGTTGGCATAATCGGTTGATTAGCAAGAAGAAGAGGGTGCTTTTGATTAAAACCTTACTTTTACCCATTTTTTTTGTACCTTAGTTATGTTTTTCCTCCTCCCCAGAAATTGTTTACTCAATTACTTAGTTTTTTTTTTTTCAGGCTTTTTGGGGAACCTGGTTAAATCCAATTAAAAGAGACATTACTTATAAACCCCTTGTTGAAGGGGGTGTTGGTATGGTTAATCCTGTTGTTTTTTATTTTAGTATTTTTCACAGTTATAACTTTGGTTTAGCCTTGAAACCAGGTTTTCAGATCTGGCATTCTCTAGTTTTGGCTTGGATCACGCCAAATCCGCAGTTTTGGGAACAGGGTTCTACTAGGTTGTTGGGAAAACAGACCCCTATGCCAGATTATGGTATGGACTGTTTTAAGTTGGCTATTAAATGGAAACTTAAACCTCAGGATTTTTTGACTTTGACTAGGAAAGCAGTTTATCATACTGTTCTGACTAATGACACTTCTACTGTGATTGAATTTCTCTTTTGTTCTTCTGTAAAACAGGTGGTAGTGTTACGTCATTTGCGAAATCCTCGTATCCCTTCCAAAATGTGGGATTGTTTATGATTAGGGAATTTTGGTAGGCTTAGTGTGAAGGGTAATCATAAACATAGAAAACTGGAAGATAGATATTGTCCCCGTCCTTCTTGTTCACAGGTGGTGGAAACTCAGTGTCATTTATTTTTTGAATGTGTATTCATAATACAATTTTGGGCTTACTTGAGTGCTATTTGGGGGAACCTGAATTTTCAGTATTGTCCTATTCTGATATTATGTATGGTGGGAATCATGCTTTATGTATGAAATATAATCCCGAGAATCTGTATCTTATTTTTGTTGTTATTCATTATTTATTTATTTATTATTTATTGAAAATGTTTCACCAAGAAAGGCACACTGAGCAAAAAGATGCTCGTCTCACGGTGTGACCTGGGGGGAGGGGTTACGGAGGAGGCAGGTATACATACAGTAGATGATTTTAGCAGTAATGCAATACAGACAATGTACATTGATTGGAGGTAATACAAATGAACTTGTTACATATGGAGAGAATACAGAACAGTGAACAATATCGACAGAGTATACATTACATGGGTATAAGGCAAGGTAAGAGCAATACAGTTCTTGAGCAACAGGGGCAGGGTAAACATGCCATGGGTATACATATCAAGTGTACCAGGTATAGTAGGAGCAAAGAGAGCAAACACTACAGGGAAGGGGTGAACATACAAGGTTATTCTAAGGGGGAATACATTAGTTACGTAAGTGCCAATAGCACACTAGTGTGACAGGGCAGAACTTGAGTACCAGTACCAGCCTTGAGCTGTAGTGTGATGCACAGATGTCTGTTGGAGTTGAAGGGGACTGGTATGCTTAGGAGAGTGGGGGTAGGTTTAGGTGAGGTGAGAGGGAGGGAATGGTGTTGATGCTGAGGAACAGATAGGGGAAGGGTGAGGCAGAGGAGGGAGAGATGGGGGAGAGAGGGAGGTGTTAGGAGTGAGAGGGGGGAGTAAGTGTGAGTGTAAGTGTGTAGTGTGGCACATCAGATGTTTGGGGGTTCTTCATCAAAAGTGGGTCTTGCTTGTTGAATTATTGGCCAATATTCGACAGTCTTTACATGATATTGTACAAATGGATTTATTGCATTATAGTAAGGAAAAGATTGCACATTTTTGGATTCATTGTACTCATTGGTATTGAATCTATGGTTTATTTTTATTTACTTCCTTTTTTGCTCTGTTAATTTGTTGCTGTTTATGTATTTTTATGTTTGATTTCTTCTGTATTGTTATGTTATGAAGTCCAACTCTTTAATAAAAAAATTACCCTACTCTTTTCAATAAGTGCCATGGGATCTTTAACATTCACCTGAACTACCACCAATCCAGGCAGATGGGACCTCGATTTAACACCTCATCCGAAAGACGGCACCACACAAGTGCAGCACCCCTCTCATGCTGCACTACAGTGTCAGTACTGACATATTAACCCAAGTGCCAGATGTGGGAACTGAACCCACAGCCCTCTGCTTTTCCTCAGAGGCGAGTGTGCTACCTACTAAGCCACTGCTTATCAAAGTCATTGCCCATAATTACATCACCTGCTTCCCATATGCCCTGGACACCTTCCCAGCTTAGAAAGAGCTAGGTAGGTGGAACTGAGGCCACAGGATCCTTTACTCCTGTAATCCTTGAAAATTGGCCAGGCCGGATCTGATCCTCTTTAATCAAATCCTGCTTCATCAAGGAAATGGAGGCCTAATGTCCCTCAATCCCTGGGTCACCATCCCATTTGCACACACAGGTTGCAAGTGTGCAGTGGGATTTGAGGGCACTGCACTCTGTGTACAGGATACTAACTCCTAGCAGCTTCCTGAACTACACCCTCCAGTTGCACCTGCAAACTTGTTCACATTTTTTGGACAATCATAAACAAATGCCCCAGTTTCTGGTAGCTATGGCAACTGTGTTCACCGGTTTCTATGCTTTTGAAACCAGGTGGCTTCTCTTTTTGTTTGGCCATAGGCTAGCTTCCTTTAGGGTGCACCCCCGGGTTCCCTTAAACCCACCTGATACCACTCCTGCATTACCTTTGTGATTAGAGGATGGTCAGCTGGACATGAACTGATCAGCCCTCTTGGCTGTCTACCTTGCAGAGCCTGGAATTCTATCCAGAAGCATTTTAACTTACTAGAGACAATCCAGAGAAGGTTTTTGTAGTCTCTGATCAGATATTTTCTGAGACTGCTTTTCTTCAGGGGCTAAGTACAGTCCCCTGTGACTACATAGCCCATGGAGGACAGTGAGACCAGCAAACATAAGGTCAGAACTTAATATTAACTCTAACGTGCACTGCCAGCTATTGAATCTTCTCACCGTTGGCTACTGCTGTGATGTCATCTGCAAGGGATTCTGAAATTTGTAGTAATGTAAGATGTCAGTCTACAACTGAGCAAAATTGATATAATCTACTATACTATGGAAAACAATAAGTAAACCAAAATGTTTTTGCACACAAAGTGCACATTGGGACCAGCCCTGCACTTGAGTGTGGGGGCCCTTCGTGGTGACTGTTCCCCTTTTAAGTATTTCTCTTTCTTTATTGTACATTATCAGATAGCGAATTTTGTGTTGTTAGGGGTGGAGCCTGCTATGGAGAAGGACCTTTTTTTCAAAGATTTGTGCATCCTTGGTGTGCAGAAGAGATTTCTGGTCTGGGAATGCAGTTGCTATTTCTGATGCGGTTCAACTAGTTGTTTGCTTTCATAGGCTGGAAGCAGGTTATGCGTCCTTTTGAATACTACGATACTCCATTTGAGCTTCTTTCATTTTTTCAGGGGAAAAAGTCCCAGGCTGCAGTAGAAACATAAAAACAGAATCTGTCAGCAGAAAAGACTGCTTGGTCGACTTATTCTGCCCAGATGGTCCCTGCCTATTCTGTCTCCGCAGATCCTAACTGGTCTCCGGTGAACCTCCCTTCTCCCTGCCTATTTACTGATATTCCCCAGTGTTTATCCAATGCATACTTGAACCCTCCCTACTGTTTTTGCCTCCACCACTTCTGCTAGCAGTCTGTTCCAGGCAACAACCACTCTTTCACTGAAGTAGTGCTTCCTCACATCCCTATAGTGTTGGGGTTAATGCAGCTTTTGTTGTGATAAGAGTCCTAACCATTGCTGTGCATTTATGATAGACCTGTTAATGTGCTCAATGTAGGAAAGTTTTTTATCAGGCCAGAGACCCACTATTTAAAATAATTAACATTTTCCAGAAGTAGTCCTGTTGATGGTATAACTTGTAGATAGTTGGGAAGGACTGTCCTTCCACTCCCACTGAACAATAATCACTAATATACAGGTTGGGCAGGAAGTAATATCTATGGCAATAAAATAGAATACAGTATTTTTTTTTGGGGGGGGGGTCATCACAAAAACAGAGGGATAGTGAAGCATGTATTTTCCTCTGTCTCAGTTTTTTCAGTGCCTGCAGCCAATCTGCATGCATATATGGTAGTAGTAAATCACTTAGAAGAGTGAGAAATCAAAATGGTGAATAGCAGCAGCAGAGATAGCAGCAGCAAAGATATATTGCTATAGACCAGCATATTAAAAGGCAGTAAATTAGCCTCTCTGTGACAGCAATCTGTGTTTCTTTTCCTACTTTAGTTCAGCAGCAAGCACTGTAATAAATCAGCAGGAGCTGCTGGTGGCATTTAGTGGTTTCCTTGGATGGCAATAAAAACAAAAAAAAATCTGCCAGCACTGCCTGATGTCTACACACCACTAGTGCAAAGATGCAAGAGAAGTACAAACACTTGATTTTAAAGAGACAGCAGTATAGCTCTCAGCTCTCTTTCGTAGCCTCTCATAGGCAGATCTAGGGACTGACAGGGTCCTGACCACCCCAATGAAATGACCATAGACGCAACAGCAGACATTGCAAAATTGCAGTAAAAAAAAGGTTTTAGAAAATAATAATTCCCTACTTCAGCAAGTTGGGGTCTTCATACTAATCTCCCTCAGTGTTCCAGATGGCTCTGTGTGATTAACAGCTTTCAACAGCTCCAGTTACCTGACATTGCAAGATGGGGTCCCCACAAAAGATCCAATGTGAGTTCTTATTACCTCATTATTACAGCTTCCATTTAGGCTGTCTGCAGTGACTGAGTGTGTGATGCTGTTAAATCTCTCACTGTCAGCATCAACAGAGGCATCAATAGAGCTTACAGGGGAGGCAGTATAGTGCAGTGGGTTAAGGTTCTGAGCTGCAGATCTGGAAACCTGGGTTTGAATCCCTAGTTGCATACTGTGTGATCCTGAGTGAGTCACTTAACTTCCTTGTGCTGCCAGGCTGCATCTGGAAACATGCTTCGGCTTAGTGTGCTACTCCTGGTTAAACAATGTTCCCTTACAGGAATACTTGATATCTTACACAGAAAGATCAACAGTGTCAACAGAAAAAGACTATAGCTCAATCCAGTCTGCCCTGTTATACCCAATGCTACCCCTAGGGGATGCTCAAGACTCAGAGCAGTATGTTGCAATGGAGGGAGGAGCATCAAGGTGACAGAACATTTCTGACTAGAAATAAACAAAGCTGTTGCCATTAAATGCTGTAATAAAGTAGATGCTATCTGCAGCTGAAGGTAAAAGGTGACTGCTGTTAATAACAGGAAAACAGTAACTGTGCTACCATTTAGGATGAGGTTTGAAAAGATGGACGGGGGATAATTGATTTACTTTTGAGAATATTTACATAGATACATAGACAGTGTCAGCAGATAAGGGCCTAGGGCCCACCCAGTCTGCCCATTTGAGCTTGTAAGTTCACTTTATGTTTTCCTAGAAGTCTGTTGCCCCTTGCCCTGACCTCCAGAATTCCTTTATGTCTATCCCATGCATTCTTAAATCCCATGATTGTTTCAGCCCCCACCACTTCCTCTGGCAGGGTGTTCCACTTGTCCACCACCCGTTCTGTGAAGAAATTCTTCCTCACGTTTCCTCTGAATTGTCCTCCCTCCAACTTCATCCCATGCCCTCTAGTCCTGGAACATCTTTTTCACTTAAAAATAGTGTATTCCTACACCCTGTTCCTCTCTGTAAGATACTTGTAGGTCTCTATCATATCCCCTCTCTCCCTCCTCTCCTCCAGGGAGCACATATTCAATTCCTTCAACCTGTCCTCATAGGACTTGTGATGCAATCCATGTACCATCTTTGCTGCCCTCCTCTGAACCTTCTCTACCCTGTCTATGTCCTTACGTAAGTAAGATCTCCAGAACTGTACACTGTACTCCAGGTGGGGCCTCACTAGTGTCTTGTATAGTGGAATTATGACCTCCCTTTTCCTGCTGGTGATGCCCCTGCCTATGCATCCCAGCATCCTATTTGCTTTACCTGCTGCCTTGTCACACTGTTTCCCTACCTTGAGGTCATCAGAAATGATAACCCCAAGATCCCTTTCCTGCTTGGTGCATGCTATATCCTCACCCCCCAACTGATATATTGTGCCAGGGTTTTTGTGCCCCATATGCATTATCTTGCACTTCTTTGCATTGAATTTCAACTGCCAAACCCCTGACCATTCTTCAAGTTTCTGCAGGTCCCTTCTCATTCTGTCTACACCCTCTGGTGTGTCTACTCTGTTACAGAGCTTTGTGTCATCAGTGAACTGTGAAATTCTGCCTTCTAGGTCCTGCGCAATGTCACTAATGAAGATGTTGAATAGGACCGGTCTCAGCACTGATCCCTGTGGTACCCCACTGGTCACTCTTCCATATGTGGAGTGACAACCATTTACCACCACCCTCTTTATCCTGCCACCCAGCTAGTTACTTACCCACCAAACTACTGTCCTGCCCACACCCATATTTCCCAGTTTGTGTAATAGTCTTCTATGTGGCACCGTGTCAAAGGCCTTGCTGAAGTCCAGATAGGCCATGTCCACTGCCCTCCCTTGATCCACCTCCCTAGTCACCCAGTTGAAAAAGTCAACGAGGTTGGTCTGACATGACCTCCCCCCCGGTGATAACATACTGCCTTGGGTCCTGTAGTCCATTGACAACCAGATGTTCCACCAATCTCTCCTTCAGTAGTGCTTCCATGATCTTCCCCACTACCGAGGTGAGGCTGACTGGTCTGTAGTTCCCCACTTCCTCTTTGTTCCCACTTTTGTATAAGAGGACTACATTTGCTATCCTCCAGTCTTTGGGTACCTCCCCTGTTTCCAGTGATTGGCTAAACAGGATTGCCAGAGGTTCAGACACCACCTCTCTTAGTTCCTTAAGGACTCTGGGCTGCACCCCATCTGGCCCCATTCCTTTATCAGCTCTTATTGCTTCCAGTTCCTTCAGGACCCTTTCTTGTGTAAAGGGACTTATGTCCATTTCTGCACCATTCCCACCCCTTGTACTCCCTTCAGACCCATTACCCTCCTCTTCCTCAGTAAAGACTGAGCAGAAATATCTGTTCAATATGTCAGCTTTACTGTTGTCATCCTCCACGCGGCCTCCATCCTCCCCCTTCAGTCTCACTGTCCCTCCCTTTGCCTTTCTTTTTTCAATTATGTACCTGTAAAATGTTTTGTCCCCTCTACCCACTGATTTTGCAATGTGCTCTTCTGTCTGAGCTTTGACTTCCCTTACAGACCTCCCTGCCTCCCTTTGCTTCTCCTGGTACTTCTCCCTATCTCCTTCTGCCTGTGTCTTTTTGTATTGCCTGAATGCCGTCTTTTTGGCTTTCACTTTCTCTGCTACCTCCTTGGAAAACCATAATTGCCTCCTCTTCCTTTTCCCCTTGCTAACCTGCTTAATGCATAATTCTGTTGCTCTTGTAATCCCCGGTTTAAATACTGCCCACTGTTCCTCAACTCCTGATTCCTGCCCCATTCCCCTTAATGCCTCTTTCAAGCATCTCCCCATTTTTCCAATGTCTGCCCCCCTAAAATCCAGGATACATGTTTTTGTGTGGTTTGGTTCTGCTCCTTCTGTGATTTCAAGCCACAATGACTGGTGGTCACTGTTCTCCAGGTGCTCCCCCACTGCTACCCCCATCACACTGTTCCTGTTTGTGAGCACTAGGTCCAGTATTGCCTTCTGCCAAGTTGGTTCCATGACCAGTTGCTTGAGGAAAGCACCCTGAAGGGAGTCCAGGACAAATCTGCTCCTAGTTGATGCTGCTGCTGGGATGCTCCAGTCCACGTCTGGAATATTGAGGTCTCCAACCAGCACTACCTCACCCTTGTCTGCCATCCTTTGGATGGCTAGCATCAGCTCCCTATCTGTTTCTTCCTCCTAGGCTGGTGGTCTATAGACCACACCTGTGTGGATGGCTGGCCTCATTTTCCTTTCCAGCTTAACCCACAGTATCTCTCCCCCAATTTGCTCCTCTTGGATCTCTGTGGTCCTTATGTCATTTTTCACATACAGTACCACTCCTCCTCCCTTCCTACCTGCCCTGTCTCTTCTGAATATGTTGTAGCCAGGTATGGCCATCTCCTAGTCGTGGTTATCATTTACATATCAGAATAGACCTACTATATTTAGATGACATCTGGATTACATAGGGGTCCTGGGGGAACCAAACAGCAACTTAGTTACAAAATAGAGTAACCTCAATTATCGAAACACTCTGGGAGATACTGTATCAGATTTTATTTTTTGGGGGGGGGCATACCACTAAGCAAAACATAGCTGAGGGACAATATCAGAGTTCAGATAATCAGCAGATCTAGATAACTGGGTTTAAATAATTGAGGGTGCACTGCATACATTCATTCAATTTCATCAACTGTCTTATCAAAAGCAAACATAGATTAGAAATAGATACAGTTCCTCTGGGATTGGTAGAGGATCGGAGATCCTGTTGCTTTGAAAACAAGTTACATAGTAGCACAGAAGCTGATGGCAGAAAAAGACCATTGGTCCATCTAATCTGCTCATAATATCCTATCCTACCACTAAGTCCTAGTGTATGTATGGAATTTATGCCCACGCTATCTGCCTTCAAGTTCACTGCCTTGCTGCTTCCTTCCTAGGTGACTAGTTATTACGCCCTTAAACAGCTGCTGACGCCTCAAAGAAAACTTTAAAAAACATACTATTTAGGTACAATTTACCTTGCATTCCATATGTATTCAATAGATTTCTCCTCCCCATTACTCGTTACTTAGAAATTTGCATGGAAACATGCTCTATACCTCTTAGAGTTCATCTGCCTCTTTAGCTTACTCCCTGCTTCATGTCATAGTCCTCTGTTGTGTAACATCATTATCTGTTGCTATGGGAGTAATTGTGATGTCACAAGTAGAGCGTTATGACCTCAGGTAGGGAGAAAGCAACAGGAAACAGATAAACTGTTCTGGAGCAAAGATCCCATTTTCATGCAGAAGGCCTTAGTAATAAATAATGGGGAAGAGAACTACAGAACTAATTTGAAATACAAGCTGAATAGTGTCTAAATATCATGTTTTGTTAAAGTTGTCCTAATGGCATCAGCTGCTCTTTAACTCTGTCCCACCCACGTTTGAAGTCATTAGTGGTCTTGACGCCCCCCACTTAAGCTGGCATGGCTCAACAACTCACTCAGTAAAAAAAAAAAAAAAATCCTCATGTCCCTCCTGAATTTTCATCCCACCAGCTTCCACGTGTGTCCCCATGTTCTAGATTGGCTATTCCTTTTGAATAGTTCCTTTCAGTTTACTTTGTTCATTCCTTTCAAGGACTGGTGTTTATCATATCATCCCTCTCCGATCCAGCCTCATGTTCGGTTCCCTAAGTCAATCCTCACAGACCGTATACTGTAGGCCATTAATCATTTTTTTTTACTCTGCTCTGCATTGTCTCCAGCCTGTTCCTGTTTTTCCTCAAGTGAGGACTTCCAGAACTGGGAACAGTACCACAGATGTGACCTCACCATTGATCTATAGAGAGGTAGTACTACCTCCTCTTTCCTGCTATCAAATCCCCTCCTAATGCACCCCAACATCCTGGTTGCCTTGCTGTAGGCCCTGTTACATTGACTAGATTGCTTAAAGGAGTCACTTCTGATGACTCGTAAGTCCCTTTCATCTGTAGTAGTGTCCGGTGTAACCCTTCCCATCCAGTACTCTGTCCTGGGGTTCCTGTTTCCACTGTTCATCACCTTGCGCGTGTTGGTGTTGAACTTCAACTGTTAAACATTGGATCACCTCTCCAACTTTTGCAGGTCCCTCTGCAACTCCCTAATCCCCTCCTTCCTGTTTACCCTACCACAGAGTTTACTGTCATCTGTGAAGAGACACGGTTTGCCCTGAATTCCTCCTCTTATGTCATGACGAACTTATTGAAAAAGACTAGACCCAGGATTGCATCATGTAGCACCCCACATGTGACCTCTCTCTCTCTCTCTAGATTTGACTCTGTTTATCACTACCCCCTGCTGCCTTCCCCTAACCAACTACCCACCGATCTAACTATGTCCTTCATTGCATCTAAATCCTCTAACTTCTTCAGCAACCTTCTACGTGGCACTTGGTCGAATGCCTTGCTGAAATCAATGCAGACTAAACCTACTACTTGTCCCTTGTCTAGTGTCTGAGGTACCCATTCAAGGAGTACTATCAGGTTGGTCTGACAAGACCTCTTTGCCACAATCTTGTGCTGTTTGCTATCCAAGGGACCATTACTCTCCAGGTAGTCCATTGGGTCCTCTTTGAATAGTATCTCCATCAGTTTAACCACTACAGAGGAAAGACAGAAAAGCCTTTAACTGGTTGCTCCTTGTCCCTACCCTTATGGAACAGAACTATGTCCACTATCCTCCAGTCTTTCACAACCATTGTTGACTGAATTGAGCCATTGAATAGCCCTGCCAGGGGTTTAGCTAGTGCCAGTGCCAGTTATCTGAATACCCTTGGATACATCCCATCCTGTCCCGGAGCCTTATCTGTCTTCAAGGCTGCAAGTCCTTTTCTGATCCTTTCACTTGTAAATATCTACTGCCTCATTTCTGGCATCTGCCTTTCAGAAGCCTTTATGTCACTTCCTGACAGAGGTCTGCTATCCTCCACTGTGAAAACTGAGCAAAAGTAGTCATTAAAAATGGCTGCTTTCTGCCTCCTCTATTACCCTGCCTCCCTCTGTCAGTATAAACATTTCTGCTCATGACTCTTTTTTTCCTGATGCATCTGAAAAAGTGTTTTTCCCCACCCTTTACTCCCTCTGCAACATGCAGCTGTGCTTCTGTTTTGTGTCCCTGACTGCCCTCCCTTGATTTTACTTGGTACTCACTACATTCTTCATCCTCCTGCTTCTCCTTGTATCTGATGAAGGTCTTTGTCTTGGTACTCACTGCTTCCCTGACCTTCTTAGAAAACCAGATTGGTTTATTCTACCTGTTTATCCTAGTAAAGTTAGCAAGGTCAGAGGTAGGAAGAAACAAGATACTAGTCTATGAAGGGGAAGTAAGAGCAGTACGGGAAGGCAGGATACATTTAGGGTAGGTTGTTTAACAAAGCTCAGGGGAAGCAGAGCAGTGGGGTATGAGTAACAGAGAAGTAGGCTGTGTGTAAAGGGGTAATCCGAATTAGTGGTAGTACTAGATAAGGGCAAGGAAAGGTTATTGATCATGGAAGTGGTTCAGTGTAATGGCTGTGGTGCCACAGTCTTTCAAGACACTTTCTGGAGACTGAGGTGCTGCCCCATCCTCACATCTCTGGGCAGTAGGCACAGATTGCTGGACTCCTGGCTGAATTGGCAAGGGTACAGCAGACCTTCTGTCCTCCCCAGGGGCCACCTAGTCTTCCCCCACTTCTGCCAGAGTGTGCCTAGACAGAGGCAGAGTGGCTGAACCATGGTGGAGATTAGGAGGCAAGTGCATGCTCTTTCACCATTGCTAGTGCAAAACACATTTGCCATACAGGTTGAACAGAGCAACTGAGGGGAGGCTCCCCTCACAATGGGATGGCAGGGGGTCCTCATAAGCAGAGGCCCCAAGGAGGGAAGGAGTGGCCTTCAATCCAAGAGGAAGCAGCTGCTGGTGAGGGACTCTATATTGAGGGAGATAGACTTGGGAGCTAGGGAGGGGAAGGATAAAGAGGTGGAGTGCCTGAATGGTGCTTTTGGCTTGGAGGAAGGGAAAGCATACCCAGAGGATTGCTAGGGCAGTGGAAGCTGGGAGGTAAGTAGTCATCATTGTTCATCTTGTGACAAATGACCTGACAAGGCAGAAGTTAGGAGTAGTACAGGGAAACTTTAGGGAGCTGGGGAGGGGGCCTCAAGCAGATAGCATGCATAGTGGCTTTTCTGAAGTGCTCCCTGTAAAGGGCCAAGGGTTAGGAAGGGTATTCCACACCAAGATCTTTACTGACTGGTTGAAGACATGGTGCATGGAAGACGGCTTTGGCTACATCGCGGACTAGGGACCGACCTGGGACGATACGAACCTCTATAAGGGAGATGGCCTGCATCCTTCTAGGAAGGGAAACTCAGTCCTTGGTGAGAGGTTTAGATGCTACTTAGATGAGCATTTAAACTAGCTGGGGGAGGCAGAGAAACAAAGGAGGCAAAACATGCCCCTCAGATTGTAAAATGTCAGGGAACAAGGGCCTAAGGGGAGAAAACACCCCTAGAACAGAGTCCCAAGAACACAGGGATGGGGCAGGTGGAAAGAAAGCAGGCACTAACTCAGGTAGGGAAGACAGTGGATTGAAGGGGACCAGGAATGGGACAACAAAAAGGAAAGATTCAGGGCTTTAGGCAGGGGGAAAAGAAGATGTGGGGGGCCATGAATGCTAATGCAAGGAGCCTTGGAAACAAAATTCCAGACTCAGAGGCTAGCGTGGTGGAGGCTAACCTGGATATAGTGACTGTAACAGAATCACTGAGCACCATGACTGGGACATGGCCATACCAGGCTACTCTCTGTTTAGGAAAGACAGGCGGGGAGGAGTGGTGTATAGACCCCCTGCCCTGGCGGAGGAGCTGGAGGACAGTCTGGTGGCAGATGTTAGGAGACACTGCAGACTGGGCAGAGGAAAGGTGGTGGTGTTAGGGGACTTAAACATGCCAGGAACAGACTGGGAGACTATGACATCCTCTGTGACCAGGGAACAGAGGTTGTTGGATGTCTTTCAAGACGCGTTCCTAACTCAGCAGGCGAGGGAACCGACCAGGGAGGCACGGGTACTGGATGTGGTCCTGGCAGACAGTGACCAGATTGGGGCCTGGAGGTAAGGGACCCATTGGCGGGGAGTGACCATGCCACGGTCTGGTTCTGCCTGGACCTAGGAGGGGTAGAAGGCTGCACAAAGACGGAAGTAACCGACTTCAGGGGTGGATTTTAAGGAAATGGGAAGAATCCTTAAGGAGCATTTGGATGGGATTGGGTCAGACATGGACGCTGATAGTAGGTGGGAAATCATCAGGAGAGGGTGCAGGATGCTACCAGCACCTGTGCAAGTATAAGACCTAAAATGCGGTAGGGCCCAAAACCCTGTTGGTGGACCAGGAGGTCCAGGAGGTGATGCGGGAAAGAAAGCAGCCTATAAGAAATTCAAGTGCTCAAGGAGTGAAAGGATCGAGGGAGTATGAGCTGATGGCTAGAAGGGCCACTAGAGTGGTGAGGGTGGCTAAGGCAAGGAAGGAGCAGAACCTGGCCAGGGAAATTAGGAGAGGAAAAGGGTTCTTTAGATACATTGGGGAAAGACGAAGGGTGAAGGGGCAGATTAGCAGGATTAAATCAGGGAAGAGATGGGCACAAGACCCCAGAGGGAGCAGGCTGAGGTACTAAATGAGTACTTCACCTCAGTTTCACCAGGGAAAATGGGGATGCTGCATCATACATGGGAGGAGACAGAGATAATGAGGAGGGGCCTTACAATCGGCAGGTCTGGGGAGGGGGCATCACTGGCAGGTGGGGAGGGCTAAGCAGGAGAAGAGGTACTGGAAGTGGAAATCACAGCAGAGAGTGAGGAAGCCCTCAGCTCCCTTAAGACGGAGAAAGCACCGGGCAGGATAAATTACATCCTAGAGTGCTGAAGGAACTTGCAGATGTCCTGGCGAAACCCTGGCAGAGCTTTCACCATCTCTCTGAGGACAGGGTGGGTGCCCCAAGACTGGAAGGTGGCGCATGTGGTGCCTATCCACAAGGAGGGATCAAGGGAGGTGGCAGGGAACTACAGGCCTGTCAGCCTGACATCAGTGGTGGGCAAGGTGATGGAGGGCATTGTCAAGGAGAGGCTAGGGGGGACCTGGATAAGTCAGGGTGCCTGGACGATAGACAGCATGGATTCATCCCGGGGAAATCGTGTCAGACAAACCTGGTGGAGTTCTATGACTGGGTGACAAGTGCCTTGGACCTGGGTAAACCAGTGGATGTCCTCTTTCTAGACTTCAGCAAGGCATTTGACTCTGTTCCTCACGTGGGCCTGTTGGATAAACTAGGAGAAATGGGGGTGGGAAACCAGATGATCCGATGGATAGGCAATTGGCTCCAGGACCGGACCCAGAGGGTCGTAGTTGGTGGGATAGTCTCTTCCCCAAGGAGGGTCATTAGTGGGGTCCCACAGGGATCAGTCCTTGGGCCCCTTCTGTTCAACGCCTACGTATCTGACATAAGGACAGGAATCAGGAGTGAGATGAGTCTCTTTGCAGATGACTCGAAACTGGGGCGGTGGTGGATGGGGAGGAGGGGAGGGTGGCCTGCAGGGGACCTGGAGGCTCTGGAAGATGGTCTAGAAAGTGGAAGCTGAGGTTTAATGCAGGAAATGCAAGGTACTCCACCTGGGGCCAGAAACCCAGGCCAAGTGTACACCCTGGGAAATCTACAAGTCTCAATGGCAGAGAGGGACCTGGGGTGGTGGTGGATGTCAAGATGAACAACTCTGGAGACTTGTGGGAGGGCAGCAGCCAAGGCCAACAGGATGCTGGGATGCATTGTTGGGGGATCACCTCCAGAAGGAGGAAGTGATACTCCTCTGTATAACTGCTTGGTGAGGCCGCACCTGGAGTACTGCGTGCAGTTTTGGAGGCACTTAAAGAGGGATATTAACCTCCTGGAGAGGGTCCAGAGGAGGCAACCAAAATGATTTGGGGCTTGGGGACAGGACCTATGAGGAGAGCTCGAAGAGCTAAATATGTACACTTTGAAGAGAGAAGGGACCGGGGACATGATAGAGGTCCTCAGGTACATGAAGAGGGTAATAGGGGAGGAACAGTGAGGGTGCTCAAGGAAGGAGGAGGGGGTCACTAGAGGGCATGGGTGGAAGTTGGAGGGGAAGATTCAGGGAGAAAGGAGGTGCTACTTCACTGAGAGGGTGGCAGAGCCATGGAATGCACTACCTAGGGGGCTGGTGGAGGCAGAGACAGTGGAGGGGTTCAAGAGGGGGTGGGACAGGTACAGGGGAAGGGTTCAGGAAGCAAAATCCAATGCAGCAAGAATATCCGGAACTGGGAAGGGAGAAGCCAGAGAAGGCGAGGGGGACAGCAAGGTCAGCACCCAGGGTGGGGGCTGACCAAACGAGCAGACACGAAAGACCATTAGGCCTATTCTGCTGGCATTTTAGTATGTTAGTATGTTAGTATGTTATATGTGAAGGAAAGAATTAAGGCCACAGAGATACAAGGGCACCAACAGAAAAGAGGTCTGGAGGTGCTGTGGGTCACCAGGTAGACAGGCTCTTGGACAGTTATCCATACTGGGGTAGGGTACAGGCCTCCTGCTCAATGAGAGGAGTTGGGTAGGGCACGTGGGGAAGCCTTCTTCAAGATGGTAACTAAGGGGAGGTTCTGCTAGTTTGAGACTTCAGTCTGCCAGATGCGGTATGGAACCTTCCAGCTGCAGCTTCAGCAAGGGGCAGGGCCATCACTGACTCCCTACAATGGGCTTTTCTCAGGCAGCTAGTCAAAGAACCAACTAGGGATGGGGCAGTATTGGGCTTGGTGCTTACATATAAGGACAGCATTGCAGACATCACAGTGGGGCAGTCCCCCTAGGTACAAGTGATCACCGTACAGTGTGGTTCAACATACTGTAAGGACAGAGGCAGAGAGGGGGACACACAAGGATGAGGGTCCTGGACTTCAGGAAGGAGGATTTTAAAGTGCTGGGAGGCTGCCTCAAAAGTGCCTTAAAGAGAGGGATTGCCAGGGAGGAATAAGAGGCACAATGGGGAAGAATAAAGGAGGGCATAATTAGGGCAAAGAACCTCTATGTGAAGGAAGTGAGAGCAGAAGGAAAAGGAGATAGTTATGGATTTTCAAGGAAGTGTCACAAGTGGGAAAGAAAAAAGGGTGGCATTCAAGAGGTACAAAGAAACGCAGAGGGAGGAGGACAGGGGAAGTATATCAAGCAAATCAGCAGGAAGAAAGCAAGGAGGTTAGGGGTGCAAAGGTGCAGACAGAACAAAGGATTGCCAGAGGTATCATTAAAGGGGATAAGACTTTTTTCAGGTAGGCACAGCTCATTCATACCCAGGACTCCTTCTGCAAAAGGTTGCCAAGTTTCTCTGTTCTCAACGCCTGTAAGGGTACCTCAGTAGCTGCCAACACTCAGAAGGGATTCTCTTACCTGGGTAATTTCTTGGTCCAAATCCCACCAGAACCACTGGACACACAGTACAGTGCTCCTTTAGCTAAGGACAATGGCATTTCCCTGTCACTCAAGCCTGAGAAATACTTTACTTCATAGAATAATGTAATTGTAGCCATTTTCTTTCCTTTTCAGAGATGGTTCATGGTTACCAATAGTTATCTATTCCCCCAAAATATTCAATCATAGAGGTGTGAAGTATATAAACATAATATTTACTACTTCACAAGATCTACACATCTACAGGATATCACATATACAAGCCTATGGGAATTATAGGGTTACTACAGAAATTAAAAATAAATGGTTTGCACACAGCAGATGAAACACACAGAAAAACATTCCTATAGCTTCTTAACTATTAGCAAAGTAGAAAAATTCTTACCACACAGGACAACTTCAGTGAATTGTGGCAGACTCCAACTCTAGCTGGTGCAAGTATGAAGCCCCAACATAGACAGACTTGCTAGGGTCTGGCATAGACTTCAAAAGTCATCAGCTGCCAGTCGCCATACTGTGTTATCAAATATGTCCCTCTAACATCATGGATTTGACACTTTATTTGTCTCCTGGTGGTACCATCTCTGTGGAAAGCTGTCCTAAACTGGAACCTTGGATTTTGTGGACTCAGGACACCTCTCACTGTTCTGAGTCATGTCTGCCTCTGCAGGTGGTGCCTGCACAGTCAGGGCATTTTCCTGACATGAAAAACCTTTTCATGTGAGTCATCTGGCTCCAATTTCTATGCTCTTGGTTTACTCTGTGTTTAAACCTCTTAATAGTTCCTGACAGCACCTCTCCCCTTTTTCTTTTTCTTCTTGGTTCTTGCTGTTGCCTAGACAACTTATCAGGGTTTCCATATTGTGACCCACTGTGGTGTCTAATTTCCAAATTATACGACTATAGCACCAGAGTCCACCTTAGCAATTTGGGGTTTTGCTCACTGGTTCTGTGCAGCCATGTGAGGGTGAACTCCTTCACATACAGATAAGGTAGCAGCTTTTGCATAGCCCAGACAGTAGCTAGACAATCCTTTTCAACTGTGGCATAGGCATCCTCTCTGGGAAGCAGTTTCTTGCTCCGGTACATGACTGGGTGTTCCTCCCCCGAGTGTATAACCTGACTCAGAACCACACTTAACTCATGAGCAGATGCATCTATGTGCACAATGAACCTTAGAGAATAGTCCAGGCTCGTGGGCACAGGTGTGCAACACAATATCTCCTTCAGCTGGCAGAATGCAGTATCACAAGTTTCTGTCCACTGAATCTACTGTATTTTCTTCCTGGTGAGATTGTACGGGAGTTTGGCCATGCTGCTGAAATCTGGCACAAACTTACGAGTGTGTCCTGCCATCACTAGGCAGGCCCATACTTTCTCTTATTCATGTGTATGTGGCCCCCTTTCCCTGATGGCCTTAATTTTCACTGGCTCAGACTGGATGCACCCCCTCCCCACCTTGTGCCCAAGGTATGACACCTCCATTCTTTTTTTTGAACTTGTAAAATTTATTAAAAATAGCAGACAGGTGTATTATCACATCGACATACAGAATGTAGATAACAGAAATAGCACCATAAATAAAGTAGGTTCAGTAAATCTACTCATGGATGACAGTAGCCACAAATCAACATGACTTCCAATAATATAAAATAACATAATTAATCCTGTCTATATCTTCTTTTTCAAGTTAAAGGTCATTTGCTTCAGACAGGAGAACTGGTGTCTATCCGACAAAAATGGGGTGGTGCTCAGCATAATAAGCTAGTCAGAACTGTATACCCGAAGGTATCCCAACTATCCCTGGAAGACCATAGAAATCAACCCTGTGTGCTGTCATTGATAACATAAACCTATCAGTAAACAAGAAAAAACAGTAATAAACTGAGTAAATAAAACCCGCTGTCCTGTGTGATCATGTCCTCAGAGTCAGAATAATAGTGGAGGTGGGAAAGTGCAAAACAATAAGAAAAAAGGGAGAGGCCCATACTGGGGCTGTCATGAGAAAAAGATTGCCCTACCCCCTCATTTTTTCACATGTTCTAGAATATTATTAAGAGTTGGTTGATGATTGGGATACTATCTCTACTCTCCCTGTAATGATAATAAGGGGGCCATCTCAAGTTAAACTTATCCACTTGTAAATGCAATTGGGCTGTTATAGCCTCCCTACTTTTAATATTTTATATATTTTTGAGCCACTGATGAAGGCTCAGTTTATGAGAGGAGAGCCAATTTTGTGTAATCACTTCGTTAGCAGCCACCACCAGTATATAAAAAAGATATTTGGCCACAGGCATACCCACCTCCAAAGGTGACTGGCCTAACACCAGATTTTCAAAGGTGGGAGTGAGACTTAGATTCCATTACCCCTTCACTAACTACAGCCCAGTATGGATGCAATTCCAGTAAGTCCCAAAAAAATGTGGTAGTGACTGCCTCCTCCTCACAGTTTCTCCAACATTTATCCATGGAATAAGTACCAAAATGCTTAGAAATAGTAGGAGTAATAGAAAATCTGGCACAGACTTTCCACCATAATTCTCATCAGGATGGTGAGCATATGGTTATGTGTATTCCATACCATACTTTCTCCCATCCCTGAGAAGGCAAAGTATACCCGAATTTCTCTTCCCACTTAGTTTGAATTCTCTCTGGGGCCACTTGACCGTCTCCCTCTTGTAACAGTGCATACATAGATTTGGGAAATAAATTTCCTGCAATCCATGGTTTGTCCCTTAGCCAGATCAGTTCCACTCCTGGTGGTGGAGTATATGTGATGGCTCGGATCCCAGGTCCTTCTAAAATATAGTGTCTACATTGCAGAAATCTTTGAAAATCTGGAGCCTGTAGATGAAATTCGCTTTGCAGAGTAGAAAAACTCTTGATTGTGGTGTCAGTTGTAATCATTTGCCCCAAGTAACACAGACCCAGCTTTGCCCAGTACTGAAACTGAATGTCCCAATGTGCTGCTTCAAAATTTCGTAAGTATCGTAAGGAAATATGATTCCAGACTGGAGAGGGAATTTGTCACCTTTACCTGGACTGGAGCCGCATACGAAGGCTCTGGTCCAGAGGTTAGTTATATTTTTGAATTCCAAAAAAAGAAATCACTAAAGGAAGAATTTTAAGTGGAGCATAGGGATGTGCTCATTCTTCCATATCCAGGCAGCCTCCAGAATTCTCAGAGGAGAGCATTTTTAATAAGGGAAGTAATTGCACAGTTTCATAATATTTTTGGAAATTAGGTAAACCCCAGTCCCCCCGAACTTGGTCTCTGTTTGTAAGAGCCAGTGAATTTTTGTTTTTTTCCTGGCCCATATTAACTGCAACAATTTTCATTTTAAATCTTTCTAGCCTTTGAAGGGAACAGGTACTGGCAACGTGGAATAAAGAAATAGGTATATGGGTAAGACTACACCCCCCTCCCCTGCAAAGCAAGAGGCTTCTCCCATTTGGGGTGACTCTTCTTCCCACCCTCAAACCCTATTATGGTCTTCCCCTTCCTCCACTTATCCCTCCTGCCCTTGCCCTGCTCTCCCTTGTCCCTCCCCATCCCACCTTCCCACCCCCAGCACTCCCACACCGCTCCCCCTTGACAAAGCCTCTCAGGAGACTGCTCAGCCCTCTCCTTTACTTGCCACATGAGGGTATCCTCCCCATTCCCTGTTCTCCCTCCCAAAGTGCTAGCACACCTCTCAAATCCCTATCTATACTGACGCTGTACTAAACCATGGTACTAGCAATGACTCTGTAATACTGTAATCTATTGTAAACTATGTACCTGTAACACTGTAACCTATTGTAAGCTATGTACCTAGTCTGACCGTATGATGTCAGTTGTGTCTATTGTCTATTAACCTGATGTGGAACCTTTGTTAAAGAGCCTGTGCTCAAATGTACTTTCTGAATTTCTAATAAATAAATAAAAAACATTCATTTTTATTGCCTCTCTTCTACTGGAGAATGTGAAAGGAAGGGAGGTCCACCGATTAAGGTCAGCATATACTTGTTGCTTCAGGGTGTCAAACTTATAGGTGTACAATTGGGAAATGGTGGTTGGAATTTAATTGACTAAATAGCACACTTTGTCCTTAACTCATTTAAAAGGAATCTGTGCTTGCAGTTTTGTTGTAATAGTCCTGTTAACTCGTAAAACTTCAGATTTATTAGTGTTAACCTTAAAACCGGAGATATCCCCATAAATATGTAATAACTGCAATAGTGGGGGAAATGAGTTCCCTGAGTCAGTAAGATATATTACAGTATCGTCTGTGTAAAGTGAAATTTTATTCCTACAACCTTGGACTGTGATCCCCCTTATCCCTTCCACATGCCACACTGCCTCTGCCAGAGGTGCCATAGAAATGGCAAAGAAGCAGGCCCACTGGCACAGCAGTAGCACTACCACTCGTGATGCCACCGACCCGGGTTTGGGAATGTGCCCAGGGAGATGGAGGGCCAGCTGGGGGAGGGGGCTTAAGCGTCCAAGGACTGCACGCCTTCTCTGGGGAGGGAGGGGGGTGGATGCTTGGTGTTTAATTGGCCTCTGGCGGAGGCGGGGGGCACAGTAAGCACCAAGCAGTACAGATGGGATGGGGCATGATGGACGTTGGTGACTACACCTTGATGTCGGGGCGCATGTCACCCCCCGGTTGGAACACTGGAAAAATTGCTCCCTGTGTGCCAGGTAGACAGAGCGCTGGTGCAGACCCCTCTGCTCTCCCTGCCTGTTCTGCTGGAAGTGGGCCCAATGAAAGACAAGACATACAGGGTGTATGGGCCCCACCTCATCCCCACCTGGGGGAAGATCCATGGCTCCATGGGGGGACCACCCAGGGGCTCAGGTAAGGGAGAAGAGGCTAGACGACACTGGCGACTCCTGAAGGAGCAATGCACGGGGGTGGGAGAAGCAAAAAAAAAAAAAATGAAAAAGAAATGGCAAAGAGGACAGGAGACAAAGGGCATCTTTGCCTGGTTCCTCTTTCAATCAGAAAAAAGTCTGAGAGGGTACCATTCACCTTTACCTATGCCTTTGGTTGGATGTAAAGCAAAGTAATCCAAGTCAGGAACTCCCCGCTCTTCCCCACGCCCATATGTTCCAAAGCTGTTTTAGGAAATGTCCAATTAAGGCAATCAAACCCCTTTTCTGCATCTCAAAAAATTGCCAAGTGAGGCTCCGAAGTAGGTTTTTTTGGCACAGAATGTTCAGAAGTTTGCAAATATTATCAGAAAGATGCTGTGCAGGATGAAACCTGTTTGGGCAGGAGGAATAAGAAGCTCAGTATAACTTTGCAGTCGTTTGGAAAGAATCTTGGTGAGAATTTTCATGTCCTGATTGAGCAATGAGATAGATCTATGTGCAGCACATGTGTCTTGTGGTTTCCCAGGTTTTGGTATAATAGAGACTACTACTTCCTGCCAAGAGCTTGGTATTTTCCCATCTTCCACATAGGCATTAAAAACACTAGTTAGAATAGGGACTAAAATGTCTTCAAATGTTTTATAAAATTCCACACTATAACCATCTAGTCCTGGAGCTTTTCCCCGATTTTAATTCTTGTATTGCTATGTCTGGGGTTAACATAGGATTGTTTAAATTCGCTAAAAACATTTTAGTCTGGGTTTCCACTGTAACCTTAATTTTAATTTCGAGATAACGGTCCTGATAAAAAAGCTGAAAATTGTGAGCTATTTTTCCTAGGTGTTGTCCAGACCATATTGGGATCCAGTACATCTGCTTCCTCCATTCTTATCTTGCATTTCTCCACCTTGACTGTCAGTTCAGTGGCCTTCAGTCAGTGGAACACCTCAGTCAAGTGCCTGGCATGAGCCTCCCAGGTCTAGCTGTAGATGACAGTGTCATCCATGTCTGTCAGAGCAAAAGCTACTGCCCCATTCATAATGCAGTCCATGAGCTGTTAAAAAGTGGCTGATGCTTTCTTCATCTCCTGTGGCAATACTCTGAACTTGAATAATTCAAATGGGGTGAATCAATCTCTCTCTCTCTGGCTTCAGGAGTCAGGACATCACCTGTCAATAAACCTTTGTCAGGTCTGTGGTGGTCAGGTACATCTCCCCCCCCCCAACCTCTCTAAGACCTCATCTATCTTGGGCATGGGGAATGCATCTGACACTGTACAGCTATTGAGCTTGTGATAGTTGATGCAGAACCTCATGGTCGCATCCTTTTTGGGGTTGAGTACTAATGGGGAGGCCCAGGGAATCTTCGACTCCTGGATCACCTGGAGAGGCAGCATCTCCATGATCTCCCCTCTGTAGCATGTTTTACACCCTAAGGGACTTGGTAGGGTGGCTGCCTCTGGGAGGCCTGGGACCATGTATCCATGTAATGCTGGGCCAGCATGGTATACCCTGATTGAACATCCCCTCGAATGTTTGCAGCAACCTAAACATTTCCTTAACTTGGGTCGGTGTATGCCTCTCAGAGAGGGTGATGGAATCAACTGAAGATTCTCCATTAACCCCTACCAAGAGATCCACCAGTGTGTCCACCCCATCTCCTCCTCTGAGTAGCTGCACACAGCCAGAACCATCTCATCTCAATCATGGTAGGGCTTCAACATGTTCATATGGTAGATCAGCTGCTTGTGCCTGCTGTTGGGCAACTCCACCACATACCGGTAGTTAACATTGTTTACCCTCCTCACCACTGAGTACTGATCTCCAAGCCACCTGCAGTTTATTTCACTGGATAGGGATCAGCACCATTTGACTGACTTTGTACTCCTAGGCTCTGGCCCCATGTTCATACCATGTCTTCTGTCTCTGTTGTGCAGAGGCTAGGTGCTCCTGGGTGAACCCCACAAACCTCTTGAGCCTAGACCTGAAATTTATGACACTCCTCAACAGATTCCCCTTGGGGAGCAAGCTCACCCACCCACCCATTCATCCCTTACCAGAAATCAAGGGGGAACCTCACTCCATGGTCAAATAGGAGTTCGAAGAGCAAGAACCCTGTGAACTCCTGCTGGACTTCCCTGTACTGCCATACTTCCCTGTATGGAAATAAGAAATAAGGTAAGTACTTGTCCCAGTCTCTTGCATGCTGGTCAGCAGATGCTCTCAATGTAGTTTTAAGAGATACGTTAAACCGCTTAACCAGACCATTAGTCTGAGGATGGTATGAAGAGGCGCTGAGCTGCCTCACTCCACACGTTCTCCCAATGACTAGTCATCAAATCAGACATGAAGTTGGTGTCTTGGACCAACAGAAGCACCTGGGGAAACCCCCCCTGGCTAAATATGTTGAGCAGTTCATCAGCCACCGGCACTGCCTCTGGGTACCTTGTGGTGTATTCTGCACCCACCAAGATGCACCACTTGTTGGCATGTTTGGGGTGCTAAGTGGCACCACAACATCCATAGCAATTTGCCTAAATGGTTTGTCAATAATAGGGGAATCAAAGCTGCCTTAGCCTTGTCCCCAACCTTTCCCACCCCCTGGCACTGCGGACAAGTCTGGCAGTAGTTTGCCACATCTTTAAAAATACTGGGCCAGTAAAAATTGTTAATCAGCTGGTAGTTTTTACAGAAAATGGTATGTTGTGATCTATGATCAGAAGCTGCTTCCTATACTCCATAGGAACCAGCATCTGCTGGAATACCTCTTCCTCCGATCTTCCGTAAAGAACCCACTCACAGTACAGGAGCCCATTGTTCCAGTACACCTCCCTTTTTTCAAAACTCAGAGAATCAACTTCCATACCAGTGGCTAACTCCCTGAATCTCTGTAGTGATGGGTCAGCTTGCTGAGCTCTCCCCAGCTCTGTACACGGAACCTTCCCCAAAACACACACTCCTGTGGGATAGATGCCCATGGCTGGACTCTCCAGTATCTGTAGCTGTGGCTCAGAACTGCTACTACCAACACATCCTTCAGCTACGATTTCTCTGCTGCTGAGGTAGGGGTTACTTCCTCTTGCACTGCCCCCCCCCCCGCATCCTTAGGAACTTGTTCCCTCGCCTTGCTATGGGTAGTAACACACAACATGGGCCCTGCTATCAAAGTCATTCCCCATAATCACATCCACAGGGAGATCTGGTACAACACCCACCTCCTTTATGGCCTGACCACCTTCCTAGTTTAGGAAGATCCACGCCATTGGCACAGAGATCGCTGGACCCATTAACCCTCTAATCGAAGAAAACTGTCCAGGAAGGCTCTGTTCCTTATTAATTAAATTCTGGTTCACCATAGAAATGGAGACCGCAGTGTTCCTCAATCCTAGGGTTACCAATCCATTCACCACCACTGGGTGCAAATGCGCAGTGGAGTTGGAGGGCACTGCACTCTGTGTACAGGCCGCTATCTACTGGGAGCTCCCCGAGCAGCCCCATCCCTCTGCACTAGCCCCTTTTGTTACATTTTTTGGACAATCATATGACAAATGCCCCAGTTTCCGACAGATATAGCACCTGTGTCCCTGACTCTTTACGTCTGAACCACTTGACTTCCCTTTTTGGTCAGATGTAGGCTGGCTTCCTTTAGGTTTCTCCCCTGGGGTTCCCTTAAAACCATCTGATGCCCTTCCCCCATTACCTTTGCATTGAGAGGATGGTCAACTGGATATGGACTGATCAGCCCTTTTGACTCCTCCCTCACGGAGTTTGAAGTTCTATCCTGAAGGATATTAACTTGCTGGAGACAGTCAAGAGATGGGTGAACAAGATGATCCAGGGTCAGCAGGGCAACACCTACAAAGAGACACTCAAGGGGCTCAACATGTACTCTTCTGAGGACAGAAGGGGAGGTGGGATGTGACTGAGGCCTTCTAGTACCGGAAAGGTATTAATAGGGTGAATACTGTGGGCGAGTAGAACTGGTCCTTTTAAATACTGAGTTCCTTTTCTGCCTTAGTGGAAAGAAGTCCACTAGGGAACATGACCTAAAACTAGTAGGGGGAAGATTCAAGAGAGAGAGAGATTAGGAGGCACTTTTTCACTGAGAGGGTGGTGGCCAAGTGGAACAAGTTGCCAGAGGAGGTGGTCTCACTGAAAATGAGGGATTGCTTCAAGAGAGGATGGAACAGAGCAAAGGGAAAAGTTGCTGGTGGTAGAGGGGGTACTCGAAGATCAGGGAATTTGAGGAGGGGGGCAGGTCCCTCTGTAGAGATGGGAGGGAGATGACCTGCACACTTGAGCAGACTAGATAGACCTGTATGTATGGGCAAATTCATGTGTTTGTATCCAACAACAATATTCTCAGTTCCTCGGGTACAGTTTTTAGAAACTGTTCCATAAGAAATATATCTTTTATTTTCTCTGCAGAGCAAGCTTTTGTACCCTGTACCCAGCATTCTAACAGATTAGCTGCACACACATTTCAGCATAGCTATCTCCCGGTGCCTTTCTTAACCCTCTAAATTTTTTTCTATAAGCCTTGGGAGTTAGTTCAAAAGGTTTTAACAAGGCATTCTCACTTTTTCATAGTCATGTGCTGTTTTAAAGAAAAAAAAAAAGCAACTATCAGCCTATTTCCTCATCTGCAGCTTATCAGGCACTGTCACTAGTGGCCACCATTATAGCATAACTGTATCTCCATTTAAACAAGCTGCATCCTTGGAACTGTTCTGAGCGGCTCTGCAAATCAGATAGTTAACTCCTAGTGTTTCCGAGGCAGCTGGAATGTCATAAACAACTACCTAGGCTAGCCAGCTGGTCCTTTATCATTTAAAGAGTCTAGTAAAGTTTGGAGTGCAAGAGCTTGGCTAGCTGAATCGGTCACATGACATATAAGGCACACTAAATAGCCTCAAAAAAAATAACTTAAAGAAAACTCTGCCTCTATTAGGGTTATACATGCGGACTCTTACTTGAGGTCAAGAGCTGTCCCACCTCTCCTACTGCCCCATCTTACCAACAGACCTGTGCCACAATTGCTGGTATCTGTGGCAAGGTGCACTATGACTCACCCCCAACGCAGCTCAGCCCCCATATCACCGGGTCCCCCCCCCCATGCAAATGGATTATCTAAATCATGTACCCATCGGGGATCCTGCCCTGGTTATCATGCACATCTGCACGATCATCTCGGTAGATAATCAAATGAGTGCCTGCTGCATCCCCAACCCACTTTGGGGTGCACAGGATTGTCATCTCCTGCATCTGATCGATTGCCCCACAATGTCCACAGTGGACATCCTGCTAATGAAGGGAGCCGGCTACCTCATGGTCACTGGATTAAGAGGCAAGAGGGTGAGAATAGCACATCCCATTGGGCCAAGAGTTACCAGCGTGATTGCCATAATGCTGATACTTCGCTCCGGGGGATGTTCAACCAAATCCTGGACCCCAGTAGCCAATTCTACTGTAGGGTCCCCTCATGACACAAGCTGGATCAACACAAAGGGTCTGAGAGTTGCCCATATGAATGTCTGTAGTCTGCATCTAAAGATGCATGAGGTACAATCCTGGGTAGACCTATACAAACCTGATGTGCTGGCCATCTCAGAATCCTAGCTGAAGCCACACATTCTCACCCATGGGTGGAGTTAGCTAGCTATTACACCTTCAGAAAGGACAGAGGGGGGAAAAAAGGAGGAGAGGTCCTCATCTATGTAAGAACCTCATTAGAGGCTTCACCAGCCACTCTCCTCCAGCTTAACTCTACTGACTTTGAATCAGTATTCATCAGGATTGTCCTGAGCCATGCAAAACACCTCACGATAGGCTGCATATACAACCCTCCCAAAGTTGCCCACTATGTTCTGGAGGACCTAACAAAAGCTCTGGCAGGAACTGTTCCCACGGAGTTACTGCTCCTGGGGGACTTCAGCTTAAAATGGGAGATGAGCACAGAGCAAGTGCATAGAGTCTTGCTCCTTGAAGTCAACTTGACACAGGTCATCACTGAAATCGCTAGGCAAAATGCCAAAACTGGGAACCATTCTACCCTAGACTGGATCCTAGCCACCGATTTTGCAAATATCCAAGTGGCTGGCGTGATGTCGGATGCCTTGAGTGACTATTCACCAACTTTCTGCATCTGGAAAAATAGGCCGGTAAAGGTTCCCCCCAGGCTCGTTGTAGCTAGACACTTCTCAAAATTCTCATTCCCGGATGCTACCTACGTATGGCATAGTGGAACTTGCCTTGGCCGTACCCTAAAAATTCCCCAATTTCATGTCTGTGATTGAAATTATATATTGTTGTTTAACAGTATAACCTGCTGTATATAACTTTGCTGTGCTATGTAATTCTGTACTCTGTCTTAACTGTAATCCTGTATAATCTATCCAGAAATGTACTATTTCAATTTATATGCCTTACTATACGTAACTAATTCCGGGTCGCCCCTGAAAAAGGGACCTTCAGGGCTCAGCAGGCCTACCTGGTTGACAAAATTTAATAAATAAATAAATAGTCCACGCAGTTCTTATTGTCCATTCTGGTGAAAGCTTCTAATACAGTACCTTGCCTGTAAGCACTGGAAAAAGGTTAGTTGCCCGAGAAGCCTTGTCCAATTCACATTGCTCAATGATTCTCTTAAAAGATCTTTAATCAAATCAAGATCATTCCCCTCCTGATATCTGGGAAACATTTTAGAATTAATTTTGACTTTCTGGGTCAAACCCGCACAGAATCTTTATTGCCCTCTGGCATTCTTTCTCTCACGCCTCTGCTTCCAGCTGTATCCACTGCAGGTCTGCATCAGCCTTTCACTTCATCTCCTCAGTTTTTCACTTCTGCACCTTCTCTGGCTCCTGTGCTGCCAGCTGTATCTGCTGCAGCTCTGCATCAGCTTTTGCCTTAACCAGGACAAGTTCGGCGTAACAGCAGACATGACGGATGCACTTTAGCTGAGCGGAGTTATATTTTGTGATACTTAGCATCCAGAACATCTTTAAAATTGATCCACAGAATGGAGCCAACAACCAGGAAGCACAATGGGTCCTGTAGCTAAGTGAGAGAGAGAGAGAGAGACAAAAAGCAGCCACCAGCTTCCTTAAAGCAAGGAGGTGATTTAACAGATTACACTGAAGTGAAGTATTAATTTTTGGGCCTGTTTAAGTACGTAGGAGTCAGTGTTTTGATTCTCGGTTTTTGGCGTTGACTTTTCTTAGTTTAACTTTAATTTGCCAAGGAGAAAATCTAACTGGGAGATATTTGCAGTCATTTGTGACTAGACCTGTTACTTAAACTCTGAAATAGATGTCCGAAAGGAAGGAAGGCAGTCACCGGAGTGGAGGGTCAGAGTTGTAATTGATTGTTTCTGAAGGGCACAGGTTTACTCCACCCACCCTACCATCACCCCCCAAGCGCAACATTTCCTTTATATCAGGGGTTCTGACATCACTTCCCCAAAACTGCTAAGGACATATACCTGTTCATATCCTAAAAGGCACAGCACAACGAATAGGAGGTAAAGACACTCAAAAGCTTGCAAACACTAAACAAAAAACAAAAAAGAAAAGCATCTTAAACAGGAAGGGAGACAGACATGTGGGGAGTGGTGCAATGCTCTGGTTGTGGATCAGCAGACTTCTGGGAGACATTCTGGAGACTGCGTTGCTTCCCTATTTGTAGGCACCTCTCTGGTCTGAGGGAGGAGGTTGCTTATCTCCATGCTGACCTGGTAGGGATTAAGGAAACCTCTTCCCTCGCCCAGGGACCACCCAGGCCACCACCACCACTGCCTCAGAGGTTGCCAAGAAAGAGGAGTGGTTGGACCACAGTGGGCTCAGAGAGGGTGAGTGTGGTGGAACAGAGACACATCCCTCCAGTTGTGCTTCTCCACTGTTCATTCACCATTCTGGCATAGCGTGGTTCCTTTATGAAGGCACCTGTAGTGGAGCCCAAGGAGGATGCTGGAAACTGGTTCTATGTGATAATGGCATACCACGAATGGCGACCCACATTATTGTGATGTCAGGGTGGTGAAAACAATTTTGCCCCGCGTCCTCAGCGAGCCCCCCCATAGGGGCTTGCCTCACTTTCCCACTAAAGTTCTCAACTCCAGGGGTGCATGTCGAGGGACGAAAGCAAAAACCTACAAGTTTTGGTCCAGGCACAACAAAAATGCAGTAGCGCCAGGACCCAGACCCCAACCTGGAACCCCACGCATTGCAAGCGGAGGCCAACCCCTGATGCCATGGCGCAGCTCAGCAGCCGACTGCAGCACCACCCCCTACATCCCATCCACCTCCTCCCAGCCCATGCTCGCTCCCCCCACGTGCATGTACATATAGCAACATCCTGTCGCTGCAATCGCCCACCCCACCACATCCAGTCACCCTACCCCCCACTCAGCATTCGGGCTTTCACCCACATCGTGTTGCTGTTTTGGACGGCGCCTTAATTCAGGTGCCAATGTCACACACTACTCTGGGAGCCTACACAATGGAGACCCACAGGAGGGTGGAATGGGACCCCATAGGAGAAGGAAACAGTGCCTGGTGGAGGACTCACTTATTAGGGGAATAGAACTGGGGGAGGGAGGGGAAAGGGAGGTAAGGTGCCTGCCTGATGCCATGGCTTGGAGGGACAGGAAATGGATCCTTAGGATCATGGGAGCAGCTGCAGGGAGGAGTGAGCTGTATGTCATTATTATCCACCTAGGGACAAATGACCTGGCTAGGAATGGGATCGGAGCAGTGCAGCAAGAGTTTGTAGAGTTGGGGAGGGGCCTTAGACAAGTAGCACACACGGTAACTTTCTCAGAAGTGATACCTGTCTGTGGCATGGATGAGGCTAGGGTACTCTGCACCATGGGATTCAATGACTGGTTGAAAAACTTGTGCAGAGCTCAGAGATTTGGCTTCACTGGGGACTGGGGGTCCACTTGGAGGGATGCAGGTCTATACTTGCATGATGGCCTGCATCTGTACAGGAGGCAGACCAGGATCCTAGGTGATACGTTTAAATGCTTCATTGGTAAGCATTTAAAGTAGCCAAGAGGGGAGGCACTGAAGGGAAACAGGGAAAACCCAGCCCCCCCGCCAAAAAATAGGGTAGTAAGTAAAGTAGACACCAAGGTAGAGAAGTCGATGGGGAACAGGACGGGTAAATCCAGAAAAAGGCAGTAAGGGCAGGGATGGAGCTAAAAGGGGTAAGGCCATCAAAAATGGAGGGTGATGAGTACCAGTGCCCATAGTCTGTGTAACAAGCTCCCAGAACTCGTGGCCTTGATGGAAGAGGGGCACCTGGATAGCGTGGCAGTCACAGAAACATGGTACACGGAGAACCATGACTGGGATGTCAACATACCAAGGTACACAAGCTACAGGAGGGACAAGGAGGGTAAAAGAGGAGGAGGAGGAGTTCTCTATGTAAGGGAAGGGATCAAAGCAATGGAATTAAATGATAAACGGAGTAGATGAGGCACTGTGGGTCACCCAGGAGACAGGCATGGCACCACAATCTGCACGGGGGGTTGTATACAGACCCCCATCTCAGGGTGAGGCAATGGACAAGGAAATGATAGAAGGCATCCTTAGAATGGCAGAAAAGGGCAAAATGTCATTATTGGGGGACCTGAATATGCCAGATGTTAACTGAAGCACCTTTGTTGCAGCCACATCCAAGAGCAGGGTTATTCTTGATGCTCTACAGGGGGCATGCCTCAGCTAGTAGTGGAACCCACTTGGGAGGGAGCAATCTTAGACCTGGTACTGTCAAATGGGGATGGAGAAAGGATCTCAGATTTAGAAGTGGGTAGCAATCTAGGAACAAGTGACCACCAAACAGTGTGGGTCATAATAAACACAGCCATAGAGTACAGCCATACAAAATCAAGAGTACTGGACTTTAGGAGGGCTGACTTTGGAAAAATTGGAGAGTGCCTCAGAAAAGCACTAGCAAATGGGCAAGAAGGAGGGGTGGAGGAACAATGGGGAAAAATCAAACCAGCCATCACAGAGGCAACAAGCCTTTGTGCGAAGCAAATCAACAAAACAAAACGAAGGAAAAAAACACTATGGTTCTCAAAAGAGGTGGCAGGAAAGGTTAGGAGAAAAATTTAGCATTCAGGAAGTATAAGGAAACACAGAAGGAGCAGTACAGAGAACTGTACCAGTTAAAGCAGAAGGAAGTAGGGAAGGCAGTCAGAATAGCAAAGATCCAAACTGAGGAAAAGATAGCCAACTCAGTTAAGAAGGGGGATAAAACCTTTTACAGGTACATTAGGGAGTGAAGAAAGACCAAGGGAGGGATAGTGAGGCTTAATAAAGGGAAGGGAGGGTGGGCAGAGGGTGACAGTGAAAAAGCAGGGATACTGAATAAATACTTCTGCTCAGTAGTCACAAAAGAGGAGGGGGGGAGGTACCTAAATCAAAGAATAGAAGCAATCTGGATTGGGAGGTTGATACCAGTCCATTCACAGAAGAAAGAGTTCAGAAAGAACTTTTAAAACTGATGGTGGACAAAGCAATGGGGCCTGATGGGATTCACCCAAGAATTCTAAAAGAACTAAGGGGAGAATTAGTGACACCACTGTCTACCCTCATCAACAAATCGTGGGAGGATGGTGTGGCACCTGAGGACTGGAGGAGGGCAGATGTGATTCCCCTTCACAAAAGTGGGAGCAAGACAGGCAGGAAACTACAGACCAGTTTGTTCTCAGTGGTAGGGAAAATGATGGAATCACTTCTGAAGGAAAGAATTGTTGAGTTCCTAGAGGCCAGTGGGGCACAGGACTGAAGACAGCATGGATTCACAGCGGGAAGGTCGTGTCAGACGAATCTAATAGATTTCTTTGACTGGGTAACCAAAGTAGTAGACTAAGGAGGGGCTGTGGACATGGCCTACCTAGACTTTAGCAAGGCATTTGCCACAGTCCCACACAAAAGATTAATATACAAGTTAGCCAGCCTTGGAGTGGGCCCCAAAGTGATAGCCTAGGTAAAAAATTGGCTGGACAACAGGACGCAGAGGGTAATAATAAAAGGAGCCCACTCTGAAGAAAGGGGGTTTACTACCGGGGTACCACAGGATTCAGTACTAGGACCAGTCCTCTTTTTTTTTTTTTTTAATTCTATTTTTGCTCCCCTTCATTGTATCCCATCGAACTCTCTCCAGTGACTGCCCAACACCAGGGACTCCACCTCCTTGTGTGGCCTAAGCTCTCCTCTTCCCCCCCAACACCAGGCATCCCCGGGGTCTACCCTCCATGGAAGGGCCACCCCACCACAGGACGTTCTTTCTAGGGTTGAGCACGGGCGAGTAGCACGTGCCCGACTACAGGAGTTTGGTTCATGGGTGGGAGGTGCTTTTGCCTATCAGAAGGGGGGGTTCTTGCTTAATTACGCCCCTGTGGAGCCCGGCTACCAAGGCAACATACTGCCACGGCTCCACCCCCCCAGCATATGCCACAACGCTATTTTCAGCCACCCCCAGCCTCTGCCAGAGGTTACTCATTGAGCGGTTGTCTACCCAGCCCTCCCCGAGGAAGAGAGAGCAGTCCTCCAAACACTCAATCCCCCCCCCCACTGACCCCTGACTGCCAGGCTCATTCCTGAACCCAGGTTGCCGGCATGGCACGAGGTGTGGCGTCCAGTGCCTCAAACCTCAGTGCCACTGGGACAGCTAGGGACTGGTCCCTTTTAATGTCTTTATAAGTGACATAAGGAAAGGTATGTCTCTTTGCAGACGACACAAAGATCTGCAAAAGGGTGTTACAGAAGGTGAGGTGAAAAGGATGCAAAGGGACTTGGCAAGGTTGGAGGAATAGTCAAAGGTATGGCAGTTTAGATTCAGTGCAAAGAAGTGCAAAGTAATGCACCTGGGAAACAAAAACCCAGGAGAAGAATACACAATGGAAGGTGAGATACAACAATAAAAATGGAAAGGGACCTAGGGGTAAGCATGTCAGATGACGTTAAGGTGAGCAAACAATGTGAGAAGGCAGTAAGGAGGGCTGGTGGGATACTGGGATGCATAGGGAGAAGCATCACCAATAGAAAACAGGAAGTTGTTATCCCTCTGTACAGACAGTTGGTGAGACCCCATCTGGAGTACTGCGTGCAGTTGTGGAGACTCCATCTCAGCAAGGACATAGACAGGATGGAGGATGTCCAGGGGAGGGCAACTAAAATGGTGCAGGGTCTACATCAGAAGACATATGAAGAGAGAGATTAAAGGACCTTAATATGTATACCCTCGAGGAGAGGAGGGAGAGGGTGGACATGATAGAAACTTTCAAGTACCTTAAGGGAATCAACAAAGTCCAAGACAGTAGCATTTTTCAGAAAAAGAGATGTGCAAGAACAAGGGGGCACAATTTGAAGATAGAGGGGGGACAGTTCAGAGATAATGTGAGGAAGTATTTTTTCATAGAGAGGGTTGTGGATACATGGAACTGCCTTCCTGAGGTGGTAGTGGAGTCGAAATCAGTGGGAGAATTCAAGAATGCATGGGACAGACATAAGGCAATTCTAGTGGGGAGGGATAGGAGGAAATAGACTGTTGGTTAACAAGGATCTGCAGCTTATCCATTAGGTAGGGAAGTGGGCAGGCTAGGTGGGCCAAGTGGTCCTTATCTGCTGTCAAATTCTGTGTTTCTATAGAAATAGCCTACACATGGCTTGGATGCCTTCTTGACTTCAGCCACCTCCATGAAGGGATCAGGGCCAACACAGCCTGGCTGAGCCTCTGCATCTGACCTTATCAGAGGAGCCAGTATTACCCATGCTGCAGGAGATCCAGAATATGGGTGAGGAGACCAGCAAGCAGCTAGCAGCCATTGAGGTAAAAATGTCACCGACTGACATAAACATTAAGGACAAAGCTACAGCCCATTCAAGGTCTGTATGAGGAGTTGGGCAGACAAGTGGAACATAATGCCTCTTTTGTCCAGGATCTGCAGTTTCTCCAAGCCAAAGTTGAAACCCTGGAGAATTCCCAAAGCCAAGCCAACATGTAAATTGTGGGCCACCAACCTTGACTTGCTGGCGCATCAGACTTACTACTGACCTTGGGAAAAATTGATCATTACTGACCTCCAACTATTGCTTGCGGACTCGAAGGTGTGACTTGTAAGAGCCTCCTTTATCCCACAGAGAGCTCACCTACATGGAGCAGATAAACCAAGACCGCTCACCACCATCGCTACCCTATCCACAGCAGAGGCATGAATCCTTCTTCTGTAGACTGACAGGGGAGACATAACCTAGGGAAACAGTAAGTTTGCATTTTTCCTTGATATCTTCTTGCAGATACAGTCTTTCATGTTGCTGGGACTACTAGATCTCAGGCGTGGGACTTTTGAGGCTTTTTATGTCTTGTTTGCCTTATAATTACACACTGTGTAAAATGTTATGACCAATATTAGCATCACCTCTGCCATGTATCCTCTTCCAATTACTATTAAATGTATGTTTAATGTCCTTCAAACTTCGGAGGCTAAGATGGTTATCTGTGCTGGTGTGAAAGTACACACCGCTCAATTAGTGACCTGTCATAAATGTTCTTAGTATCTTAATGCAACTGTCTCCCTATTAGGTAGTTGTTTTCTACCATGGAATATAGGGCAGAAAAATGCTAAATTGAGCCCAGGACTTCTACAGAAATGGGGCCTTACCCCGCCTGAACTGTTCAACCCTTCTCATGAACTTTAAGACCTGCGAAGGGCCTGGAATCTTGGCAAATTCCCTATCATGCTACAACTAGGTGACTGATGTTTCCTTCAATATTACCATGCTGGACTTATGTCCTGTATTTTATCACTTTCTGGTTATCCCTCATACTTGTATAGACACTATAACTGTGTACTCTAGTTCTTTTGCTTTACTACCTGTACTTTCAGTACTGGGGCATATTTAGTAAGCTTATCTTCTGTGACACAGTGTCTACTGTATGACATAAAATTCCGAAGTATATTAAAAACAGAACAGGGCAAGCTCCAGCTGCAATCTCTGTACCTGCATAGCTGTCCCAATTCCTGGCTCAGGCTCTTTTTCATGCTCTCCAGCCTTTGTCTTGCAACTTCAGCTAGCAGAGACCACATTTACAGCACTTCCCTGGTCACTTTTCTTGAGGATGTGTATGAGTTCTGCCCTTGATTGGCTTTCCTCATAACATACCTCTCTCCTTTTACACAACTCTTAAATTTAGCAAAGTGCACTCTTCATATGGTCCAGACATAATGGGCCAGATTTTCAAAGGTTGATGTAGGGCTTGCTTTAAGTCCTGCATCAGCCCCAATGTTTGACACAACTGCACCAAACTCCTTTGACACAGCTGTGTCCAGTTTTAGTACATTTAGCCCAGCTGCAACATTTTCCACAATTTACAGCAGTTTGCACCAAAGCTTTAGCACAAGCCCCGTAAAAAGGGCTCCCCAAATGGTGCAAGTTAGACCAGGGGGGTGCTGGTCTCACCTGCAGCATTTGGCGCACTGAACGAAAATTGCTACCAATGCCAAACGAATGCTGCAAGCCCCATGTGCCATATGTTTGGCTCACCAAAGGCGTGCGGCATTGCAAGATTTTGAAAATCGGGCCCACTATCTTCTCTCTAACTACTCTTGCTTAAAACAAAAATAACGGTGGTAGTGTACACTGCATTCCCTTATGCAATATCCTGTTCTTTGATTAGTTAACTAGGTTATTGGCAATCCTTTTCAAATCTATACCACTGCCACCAGTTTGTCACAACCTGTCCACACCCAGGACTTGGTCTGCAACAGGTTGCCTATTGTCTCTTCCATCAACACCTGTAAGAGTACCTCAGTATCTGTCACCACTCAGAAGTGATTCTCTTACCTGGATACTTTCTCAGTCTGAATCCCACCAGAGTCAATGCCCACACAGTACAGTCCTCCTTTGGCTAAGGGAAAATAGCCTTCCTCTGTCACTCACTCCTGAGACACACTTTACCTCTTAGAACAGGGTAACTGTACCCATCTTCTCCCTCTTCAGAGATGGATCATGGATTTGTTAATACCAACAATTATCTATTTCCCCAAAAGGATTCAGTCACAGAGGCATGAAGTATATAAAAATAATAGTTACTACTTCACAATATTCACATATCCATAGGATGTAACACATGCAAGACTATGGGAATTAAAGGGTTACTACAGAAATTAAAAATACATGATTTGCATACAGCAGAAGAAACGCAGAGAAAAACCTTCCTATAGCTTCTTAACTCTTAGCAAAGCAGAAGGATTCTTACCACAGTTGATAACTTTAGTGAGCCATGGTAGATTCCAACTATAGACGATGCAAGTATGAAACCCCAACACAAACTGACTTGCTATGATCTGGCTAGACCTCAAAAACCTTCAGCTGCCGGCATCCCCTGATGCATCATCAAATGTGTCACTCTGAAATCATGTATTTGACATTTTCTTTGTTTCCTGTGAGCTACTACCTCTCTGGAAAACTGGCCTAAACCAAAACCTTGGATTTTGTTGACTCAGGACTCCTCTCATTGTTGTGAGCCATATCTGCCCTGGCAGGTGGTGGCTGCATGGCCAGGACAGTCTCCTGCCATAAAAGACCTTGGGGTTGATCCACCGGTGTAGCAGCAAGGTGACCGCTTGTGATGCCAACATCCCAGGTTCGGGAACAGACCCAGGAATCAGAGGGCTGGCCGGGCAGAGAAGGATAGAGTGCCTGAGGGGCATCTGTCCTTCGGGGGGGGAGGGGGGAGAGTCCAGCTTGTTGGTGACCTCTGGGGGAGGCTGGGGGAATCACCAGAAAAGCCGGCGCCTGCTTGCATGGGAGGCGGGACAGACACTGGTGTCATTGCACACCCCACCTCCCAGGGGAACACAGCCACAAATTCTCCAGTTCCCAGGCCCTGATGCCATACTTTGCTGCCTCTACCACTAGTGTTCACTGGGGAGGTGTCCTGCTCCCATGACCCCACTCTGGGGGGTAAGCCAGGGCTTGCCTACATTGACTGTTGGGAGGGGGCGCCTGCCCGGGGCGAGGTAAGCCTGGGCATGGTGGGTCATTGTGTGGGGCAGTGTGCGAGCTCCATTAGGGGCAGTGAGAGGAGGACTGGAGGCAAAAAAAGAATAAAAGGAAAATAAAAGACTTTGGGCTCTTTGAAGCTCTCTTATTAACTGACTGGGGTTGTCATTTACAGAACAAAGGGACTGAAAATACCTGCAGTGACAGCTGGTCTGTCTTCCAATAAAAATCTTCTTCATATTTTGTAGGAAGCCCACTTTGTCCCTTCAGCTGAAAAGAGTCTAACTGATATCAGCACAGCTAGAATTATATACAACCCCCCCAAAACATATATACAAGTATTGGTACACAGGTGAGAAGAGGAAAGCAAGGGGAGGAGGGATAGTGTGGATCAGAAGCGTGGAGAGAAAAACTGTGCAGAAGGGGGACCAAGAAAAAGCTGACATCTTAAACGGGTACTTCTTGGAGGACTTGGGGGTGGAGGTGGACACACATCCATTTTTGGAGAAAAGAGTCTTGAAAGGCCTTACAGCCCTGAAGGTGGATAAGGCTATGGGACTGGATGGGATTCACCCTTTATACAGAAGATCAGGGAAAACCTCTCTGTCCTATGCAATAAAGTTGAAAATATAGAATATAAGATGCTGGTCTATGCAGATGATATGTTAGTGGTGTCTGTAGACTTAGAGAAAAACATATTTGTTCTCATGATGTTACTCACAGCTTTTTGCTGAACACTCTAGCTTACATATCAGCTGGGTGAAGTCAGAACTACTACCCATAGCAAAGGCAGGCACCAAAACAGTGTTTGAATATCTTCCAGTTAAATGGAAAGAGCAGGATCTTGCATACCTTGGAATCATAATCCCCACCCAACTAGTAAAGTTGACCCACTTAAACACTACCACCCTGATTAAAGAATTGGAGACTGACACTGCAAGGTAGAAGGCATTGAATCTATCATCGTGGGGTGAAATCAGTGCATTGAAAATGATGAGCTTCCTCAAGCTCCTTTACGCACTTACTAACCTACCAGTACCCACACTACACCTTCCTCCAAATAGACACATTTTTCAAACAAGTCCTCTTGGAAGAAATGGATGACATTTTAACACAGCAACATTAAGAGCCCAGTCAGTAGATGGGAGGGGGGTGTACTCCTGTGGATTAAGGGATATGTCCTGGCAGCAGCCTTGTATCAATCTGAGGGGTGACTGCTTCTACCAGGGCACACGGAAGTCCCACACTGGTGTCACATAGAAGCCAAATCACTGAAGCCAGGGCTTCTAATGCATCTTTTTTATGCCCACATGCTGCAAGGCCTTGGGGAGCAGCTTACCATCTCAGCAACAGTCCAACCCTGGAGAGAAACACACCACTTAACCAAGTGGAGCCCTCTGCTGGACAAATTCACATCCTTGTGGGCCAACCCACACATCAAAATAGACAAGAATACCCTAATAGGGGGACTGTGGAAAAGGCAGGAGATACACATATTGGGGCAGATACTAGACTAAGGAAACAACATCTTCATGAAATTTCTCAAATAGCCCTTAAGTTCAACCTATGCAGGCAGCAACACTGGAGGTATTTAAAAATAAGGTCTGCACAATAATCCCTACTTCTGCCAGGACAGCAACTTGACAAAACCCCAAACTGGGCTGTATTAATTCAATCATTTGGAAGGAGTAAGGAGGTACCTCGTGAATCTGTGGCATCCTCCGAGGGAAACTATACTGCACCACAGTTAAACTAAAAGCGAAGTGGGAAAATGTACTAGTGTGTGTGACCTTAATGACAAAAACTGGCAGGCTTGCTGGCAAATGGCATACACAAGCTGTATAGAGGCACAAGGGAGATAAATCCAATATAAAATATTACACAACTAGTATCATACCCCAGTGGTGCTTAACAAGATGGGCTTGTTCCTGCACGCAGGATGCTGGAGGTGTCATACAGAGGGTGCAGACCTGTGTCATATACTGTGGTCCTGTGAAAGACTGAAGGAATTTTGGGAGGGGGGGAGTTAAGAAGTTGTGTGAGGAAACCCTACTGAAATACCATCCCTTGCAGACTTCAACTGTTTATCCTGGGAGATGCCAGTAAGGTGAAGCAGTTAGGACAAAAAGCCCTAAAATGGTTGCAGGGCACTTTACTATGTGGCAACAGGCTTGTTCTGTCCAAGTGGAAACACCCCCCTCTCCCCCACACACACAGATGAACAGTGGACCAGAAACATGGCCAAGCTAGTGGCCAATGAGTGACTTGATTACTACACCCTAAATAGGTTTGAAACCTTCTATCGGATATGGGAGTCATTCCTAAGGGCCCCTTCAGTGCAGACAGAGGGCCTAAGATGGTTTATTCCAGAATCAGAAACTTACAACCTAACCCACTCTCCGTAAAACATGAAACGCCAACAGAGTGTAACCTCCCCCAGGACAACTGTACTATATTATGCTATCCCATGAAATGGATACAACTCAGACTCTGAATGAATAATGTATTGAACATCAGATGCACTTGTACTGTAAACATGCAACATCAATGACTTAACGTTGTTTGTTCTTGTTCTTTCTCTCTTCTCAGTTTCTTCCTGCTCTCTTTGTCTCCAGCTGTCTTCAGATGCAAATATGGCACCAACCCACAGGTCTCTTATGCTGGAGGAGCCGCACATCTATCTAACTTTTCCTGGGGGGAAAAAATGTAAGTGACCACAAGATCTTATTATTCAATGTCAGTGTATACATGTTTACATTATCTAATGAAATAATCAGAGAAACCTGTTGTAATGCTGTAAGGTTTATGTCACTGTACCATGACTGAATAAAATGTATCCCTGCTGTTGCAATGTTTGTCCTTGTAAAGGAAAACTTTTAATAAATAAAATATTGCAAAAAATTAAAAGAATATGCTTTGATTTGGAACTGTAATGGTTATTGGCTAAGACTGAGCATTAATGAAAAACTGTAGTTTTCAGATGACTTTGATGTTAAATGCCTCACGTCATAGATGACATGAGTACCAAAAATCCTTAAAGGAGAACTGCGCGGAACCCCTAAGGCATTTTTCTCATTAGAAGCTGTTTTTGTTTAAGTACTTGTTCACATTCTGTTATTGTTCTATTTATATAGGCCTTTAATTACTGTAGTGGACATTTGTGATTTACACTCTGGTGGGGAGTACCATTTTAGAACTGTATGATGTAGTTTATGTCTCTTACAACCACAGAGTTCTATAGTAGAACACCGATGCATTGTACTAACATTGGAAGAGCAAAGCAGGAACATAAACTACATTACAGAGTTCTAAAATAGTTCTTACCAGCAGCACGTAAATCAGAAACATCTATTGGGATTACAAAAATGCCTGTATAGCTTGACTAATTTGAACTGGTATTTCAGAAACAGCTGCTTCTGGGGAAAATGACTTACAGACTCAGCAGAGGTCTCCTTTAATACTTATCTAGCCTGTCTTCATGGCTATAGCACTTCTGGTTTCATATAAAAATTACGATCGCTTAATAGCGCCATCTAGATCGGTGAATATATAATAGCATGTGTTAAAATCACAGTCGGGTGTTGTAGCGCCGTAAAGTATAGCTGCTGAGTAAATTTAGCAACCTAAATTTCAGAGCACTCATCGTATGCACTAACACTTCTGGATCTCCCACGATGTTCCATGTTCCGTACACTGCTTATACTGCCCCATACTATTCTCACTCTTCATTAATGAACTCCCCAGGTTTTGTGGTGGTACCTTTGTACATCTTTATGCAGATGAAGCAATACTACACTGCTCCTCTCATCACACAGACATTATTAACCATGATCTTACCTCTGACTTTGCTTTCCTTGAAAGTTGGTTCCGTCGCAATCATCTTGTCCTTAATGCTAATGAAACTAAGTGTATGCTCTTCTCACATCATCCTATTCCTAATCTTCATCCCCCCACCCCTATACATCTCAACCCTTAAGGGTGAGACCTTGGAGGCAGCTCCCATGGCTCAATCATTGCCAAATCTCTTAATCAGAAACTGTCTCCTCTACCGTATTCGTCCGCTTCTCATGTCTGCCTCATGGGAGAAAATTGCCGCCTCCTCCTCCCTTCTACCTCTCTTAACCTTCTGTGCTCCCTTGCTCTTGTCTACTAACTCTGCCTCCACGTCCCTTTTCTCTCAGGCATACCATAGGATTGGAAGGTTTGCCTTGGGGGTCAAAGCCCACTCACACAACTGTGATGTCCTCTCCTCTCCTCGCTAGGCTGGTGTACTTCCATTGATAAATTAAGGTACTCCTCCTTGAGCCTCATATTCAAGCTCGTCCATGACTTTACACCTCCTTGCCTTGACGAACTCGTGTGTCTCCGACATGCACCGTGCACCCTTTGCTCCCCCTCACTTCCCCTTCTTGTCATACCGAAACTACGTCTGACCAACTCCAGGAGATCCTTTTCATTCGCTGCTCTCTCGGATTGGAACTCTCTTTCTCCAACTATCTTGTCTTGCTCCTCCCTTAAGTTGTTGCAATCTAAGTTATCTGTCTCGTTATCCACCTCTTCACCCTGTTCTTTCTTCAACTGAATATGTCCCCCTTATCCCCCCTCCCTTCCAAATCTACCCCGATTTTCAATTCGTTACTTAATGGCTTGTTGAAGTTATTATCTTGTGCCAATGCCTAACCCTGTTTTTTACTTATCTCTTACCTGACAAACCTTGCATAAGTATTTAATCATTGCTTTGTTTTAGTGTTCTTCTGTATGTCGAATGTTTTACCACTCTGTTAATTTGTACTGATACTGTATGTAATCCATACCCGGGTTGCCCCTGAAAAAGTGGACTTACCCGGTCACCAAAACTCAAATATATAAATAAAATAAATAAATACACTGCTTCCTATTTATCAGTTCTGCTTCAGCTCACCACTGCTTCAGTTACCTGCATAGGCTCCTCCCACCTTCCTGCTTTAAAATGAAGCAATACTTGCTCTGTTCTGGTTCTGGGATACCCGGTGGAGTGTAGGGAGTACAGCAGTGGAGTTCAAGCAGATTCAAAGCCAGAAAGGTAGGCCGCTAGCACTGTTTGGAGGCTATGTGTATTGAAAAGACAAGGAGACACCGGATAAGATGTATTGGCATTGTGTTGATGCACATAAGTTTCAGTGCTTGGCCCGAAGACATACTGTGGGCAACAAAGTTTCAGCTCTTCTTAAGGAGCACACAAAGGTCCCCGATGCTGGTGATGTGGGGGCTAGGAAAGTGGTGGCAGAAATTAGGGAACAAGCTCGAAACAGTGTTGAGACAACATCCCAAGTGGCTGTTCAATGCATCAGTAGTGCACCTGATTGTTTAGCAGGCCATTTACCATCTGTGCCTTTAATAAAAAGGATGGTGCAACACATCCAACAGGTGGAGAGAGGGTGCTCAGCCACACCTGCCACAGTTCAGGAAAGGATTATTCCACTTGAGTTCACCATAAACAAATCAGGTGAGCCATTCCTGATATTTGATAGTGGCAGTGAGCCTGATCGCTTTCTGATTTTCACCACAGTTAGCAATCTTAAGCTGTTACAGGAGTGCACTGACTGGATGTTAGACGGTACATTTAAGTCCTGCCCATCATTGTTTGAGCAGCTATATATCATTCATTGCCTGCGATCAGGTTCCATTATCACAGCACTATATGTGCGGATGTGTTTAAGAAAGAGCAGCTCTTATTCACGAGTGTTTAACAAAGTACAGGAATTGTGCTTAACTCTAACCCCGGCCACTGCAATAATGGATTTTGAGAAATCTGCTTGGAAAGCTTTCTACTGTGCCTTCCCTAACACCGAGGTCCAAGGCTGCTTTTTCCATTTCGCACAGGCAATTTGGCGAAGGATACAAAAGTACCCTGATGTTCAGGAGAAATATTGTGCAAACCCTGATTTTGCAGTACACCTGAGAATGCTCCTCTCATTGGCATTTGTACCTGCATGTGATGTAGTGAGCTCATTTGATGAAATGAGGGAATGGGATTTTTTTTAAGCCAATGAGTAGTTGTTAACACCACTGCTTGACTACTACGAGTCAGCCTGGGTGGGGAGGCCAAGGGGTCGGGCATGCCGCAGAACTGCAGCATTTCCCCCAGAACAGTGGAATTGTTATGATGCCACAATCTGAGGTATTGCACGCACCAACAATGCAGTTGAAGGATGGCACCAAGGTTTCAGCTGCCGGCTCGGTTCATGTCACCCAAGCATTTGGAAGTTTATTGAATGCTTGAGAGAAGAACAGAGGCTCACTGAGCTGAAGGTGGAGCAAATGGTGTCTGGAGCAGGTAAATGTCCTCAAAAAAGAAAATACAAGGACACAAACAGTCTGGTTGAGACAATAGTATTGCAGTATTTTACCAGGAGCAAATATGACTACCTATGAGGATTAGCTTACAATTTTCAGTTCAAAGTGTAAGCTGAACAGAAGACACTTTTTCAAAGTTTTTGTGCTTTTGTGTGCTTTCAATAAAATTGACTTTTAAGTTGTGCCCTGACACAGACGTCACAATCCTTGTGATTGTGTTTTTTTTTTGTTACCCCAAAACCCACTATTTTGATGCCTACTGTTGTCAGAGATCAACGCACCATTTGCTGCCTTCAGCTCAGAGTGCCTCGTTATTTTAGAAAATTGCTATTATAGCTCACAGTTTGTACAGCAAAAATCGCTTATTTGGTGAGTCTCAATTGTTTATTAGTTGCCATTTTCACTTTCGCTATTTAAAAGTCACGATCATTTAGTCACTGTTGTTGCATTGCTATTATCATGGGATACCACACGTCTTTATAATTTTCATTAACATCTGAGCTGCAGAATGTTCCTCACTGTACTTGTGTCCCACTGTGCAGTATAAATGACTTGGTTAGATTTCTCAAGGAATAGAAGAAATTTCTGACTGAGCCTTAGTCAGATCTGCAACACTTGATATTTGCTTAAGAAATGTCCCTCATCTTCAGGTCAAGGCATTTGTGCTGTGTCAGCTATACCATGCTTAAACATGCAACATAATACTTCCTGTGAAACCTGAAAGCCTGATTGGCACTGGGACCTGCAGTCTGGACAGAGAATCTGTAGCGCTGGCTAATGATCTCATGGTAACTATTAATGACAACCAGCTCCTCTCTGTTTTTAGAAAGAGCTCTGCTCAGGACACAAGGCAAGGGCTTGGTGCTAGATCTTCATCACATACTGCAGGTAAAGGCAAAACACTTCATTTTTATGTTTGTTTGTAGCATGTACAACACACACATGTTGGTGATGCTCGGGCAGCATAGGTGTGTGCTGTATAAGCCAATGGATATAGAAATGCAGGAAGCTTGCTGCTGAAAAGCCAGTGCTGAGAACACCGATGATGACAATGTTAAGCTGGCTGATGGGAGAATGTGTATTTCAAAGGATACAGTTGCACCAATCTCACTGATTTTCCACCCACTGGCCAGCTAACAGACATCACCATCATCAGGCTTCGAAGATGAGCATCAAGCCTCACAGTCTTTCTGTGTGTGTGTGTGTGTGTGTTTCCCCACTTTTAGTGTTTTTCCTTAGCCACTGACAGGAGTCTGGAAAGGGTCTCTTTGAAAGTACGGAATGGGGAAAACACACCCAGCATACAGAATGCAAATGTAATAGCATCAGATATTTATTTATTAATTAATTTATTTTTATTTGTTAATTGGGTAAGAGCATGGGGAAATCAATACCCCTTTTTTAGGCCTGGCCCAAATACAAACAACAGATAAGTCATGACATATACAACACACAATATGAATACAAATCAACAAGTAGCAATTAACACTTAACCAAAGACACTAATAAATACATTTGCAAACATCCTTACAAGACAAATATTCTTAGAGCCTAGTTTTAAACACTTATAATGACATATTAGTATGTAAAATGCTGGGAAGATTATTCCAAAAAACTGGAGCAGCAATGGAAAAAGAACAAGAACCCTTTTTAGATTTGCATAGAGAAGATATAAGAAGACTACCAGTTGAAGACCTCAGACTCAGTCCAGTAGTACGAATCATAACAAGATCCTGCAAAACATATTAATGATTACTATAAATAGCTTTAAAAATTTGGCACTGTAGAAAATAAGCAAATTTACTACTTGGGATAACCACCCTAATCGAGAATACAATAAACAGTGATTAAATGGGAAGAAGGGACCAAAACAAATCAGCAAATATTATGATAGGCTACTTTCAAAATGTTACCTTCTTTAGTCCCAAGATTACAGTGGAGACTTGCATTATAATCTAGATGAGGCAATAAAGAACCAATAGAAATCGAATGCCGAATTGACAATGGAAAATACTTTTTTAACTTGTATAATGTGCCAAGTTTGTTATTAATTGTATGACTGACTTGAGTCAAGTGGGGCAATAGAGTCAAGCTTGTACCCAGTAAAAAACCTAAATATCTATATTCTAACACCTGTTCAATGCAACTACCATTTAAATCATGTATCTGTAAACTTGGATAATTCTCAAGCATGCAAGATGTACCAAAAAGCATAGATTAGATTTTTCTTACATTCAAACCCCATAGCATTCTGAACAAACCACTAACAAATATTCTGAAACTCCCGTTCCAGTAAAGATGACCGCCATCATTAGACTGACAGTAAATAATCAAATCGTCTGCATATAAAAGCATATCACATGAGCTACATAATGATGGAAGCTGATTAACAAACAGGGAGAACAACAGGGGCCCCAGAATGGACCCCTGAGGTACTTCATACTTAAGTTGAGAAGCACCAGATAAAACTGAGTTAATGGAAACCAACTGAGTGATAATAACATGTCAATAATGAACATAAAACACCAGAAATAATTGATTTGAATTACATATTGTTTATGTTCCATTTAAAACTCTGTAATACTGCAAGCAAACATTAAGCATTGATAAATGCTTGTTGGTTTAGGAATTTACCCTTTTGGGGCCCACCTGATGACCAAACAGAGGGGTGCTGGAACATGGGGAAAAATGTGTGTGTGGGGGGCTGTAGTAGTAACAAAAGAGACCATGATTGTTTCCCTGCTGACCTTGCATGCATTAAAGGTGCACTTTGAATGTTCTTGGACTAAAGTGGGAGGGCTGCCACCACCCTTTGCCCATAAGTTCCTGCACTTATGGCAGTGGCAATCTAGGTTATTTTTATTTAGTTAGTTTTTGTTTGCTGAGTAGGTGCACTAGACAGCAAAGCTGCCTATTTTCAGGCACAACCCGGGAGGTTACATACAACGGGGTGGGAAAAACAGTGAAATACAAAGAATAGAGTGGTTGACAACAAGCAGTACAAATTAGCCAAAACATTAGTCAGGTAACCCAAAGAGAAGCAATAGATCAGGCATGTAAATTATACATACGTGACACGTAACAGTGGCAGTAGGCAAAGATACAACAGAAACAGTGTCCCTGAACATTACATTAAAGCATTGTACAGATGGAGGGTAAGTGTGAGGGGAAACACTGGTACTAGTAAATCTCTGGGAGAGCAGGTCATGGAGAATTAACAAGAGGACTCAGAAGCTGGGTATTGCGGCCATAGAGTTCCGGGGTCATACTCCTGCATGGCAGTGCTCCCAGCTGGAGAGGGCAGGCACCACGTTCTGCCACATGTAGGGAAAATGCAAAAAGTGGGGAGCACTCAAAGACACCAGATAAAGTGCAAGATGCAAAATTAATTGCATTATTCATAACGAGCAGATAAAAATGCCACAGGAGCCCCCCCCCACAAGCACATACAGGGAAAACACAGCAGTGCTTTAAAGATGCACTTCAGCTTTGACGAGAGGCTGGTTCTGCCACAACAGCGACCGTAGCAGGGGTCCCGGGAACGTGCTTCTCAACTGAACAGCACAGTGTACGCATGCCAATCTGTTATTGACACCATTCTTTCAGCACTGAGCAGGAGGTGAGAGGGTTAGAAGGCAACGGCAGGAACCCAGAACCTCTCAGTACTGCCTCTGTCACAGCCACTGGCATTCTCTGACATCACACTGCAGTGACCTCAGTCAGGAGGAACCCAGAATCCCTCAGTACCATCTCCATGACAGCTACTGGTACTCTTGGATCCTGCTCTGCACTGACCTCTGTCGATAGGGATGGCAAAGCCATGGTGGTAGCGGCTGACAGGAATAGGAGGTCCCCATGGGTCCCCCAATTTGATGGCTGGTTGGACTGATACTAGAGGACAAATAGGTTTATGGAAAAACAGAATTCCCTCTTTTGTTTCAAAACCATTGTACATTCAGGTTAACACTGTTATTTTGAAAAGGGACCCAGGGACCACTGTATGTTCCTTTGTATGCACATGTGTATCTTCTCAGTCCGTGATATTAGAAAATTACAGCTTTTTATGCTTTCTGAGAGACTCCCAGAATGTTTTAAAAGTAATAGTGCTGAACTTGGAAGAACAAAACTTTTTGTTTAAAGGGTTTTAACTTAAGTAAGCTGCAAGCTGATTTATATGAACTTTTGGTGTCATGCTTTAGCTACAGTCCCCTCTCCTCCCCAACTTCTGTATTTATAAATTGTAGCTAACACCTTCCCAGTACCTGCCTACTTACATTGACACAAAGACTTTTACACAAAAGAAAATGCAAAACTCTCAGGCATCTTGGGTTACCTGCCTTCTATTTTTTTACTATATAAAGAATGCCACAGGGGAGTTGTGTTTCATCTTAGTAGATTTGTAGCTTAATAGTAATATATATACATAGTAACACAGTAACTTAGAGTCAGATGGAGCTCTAAGTCTCCCCCCCCCCCGTGCTTTTTAAGCAAGGTTGAAATAAGTATGCTGTGCAGACATGTAACAATTTATTGTAACTTCCTACCCACCCTACTAGCCAGGGTACCAGATGGTTCATTTGGTAAGCAGACATGAGTCTAGGCTTGCCTTAAAAACCTGTGCTGTCTTCATGTCCACAGTCTCCACTGGCAGGCTGTTCTTTAGGTTCATCTCCCCCTTGGGGCAGTGCCTTCAAATGTTACCCTTGAGTTACCCACTCCTGAGCTTTAGGGTGCTTAACCTATTTGTTAACTTTTTTTGTTTGTATTGTTTGTACTATCTTGTCGCTAATAAAAATGGGTAGTTACGCTCATTAGCTTACAAGTATGAAAAATAAATTAAATTAAATGAAGAGTGTGTCCCCATGTCCTGCTACGGAACGCTATATCAACCATCTCCAATGGTGTTATCTTGTAAATATCCTTGAGTATGTGAAAGACTGAGATCTTGTCCCACTCAGCCTCCTTTCCTCCATGGCAAACGTGCTAAAGGTTGAAGACTGTACTTAGAAGCTTTTGTTCCCCATACCCTTGATCATTTCGGTGACCCTAAATTGCTCACTCTTGATTACCTTAATGTTCCTTTTAGTACTGCGGAAATAAAAACTGCACACAGTACTCCAGGTAGGGCCTGACTAGAGCCTTCTAAAGTCACAGAATTACTTCCCCTGCTCTGCTTTTCACCCCCCCCCGTGGCACCCCAGCTTTTCGCTGACCCTCCTAAGAGCGACTGTGACACTGCTTGTACTGCTCCAGCTCTTGTCTTTTGTTATTTTACATTAGCACTGTTGTCACTGGTATACTATGCTAAATAACATAAACCTCATGCATAATTGTAGTCAGTTTTATACCCCATGGCTGCTATATTGTCACTATGCGCTACTTATATTTGGCTGTACATCTATCTATTTTGCAAATATATTACAACCACAGTTTTCTTTGCTCAGTACTGTTATCTTCATTATACTTTGCCTATCCAGGCCCAGACCATGTCTAAAAAAAAAAAAAGGCCTCTTGGATCTGTGCACGTAGTATATCAGTAAATAAACTATGACCCCCTCGGGTCCTTTCCCTCCTTGACTGCAGCAAGAGGAGCCCCACCAGCTGTGTGGGTCTTACCCTGTTGTTGCTCCCCAAATGTAGCACCTTGCATTTGATTACATTGAACTGGAGGCTCCAGGAGTCTGATGAGTTGCCCAGATGAAAATAGTGGGCCAGAGGATGAGTACTCCCAGCACAGAGGTGCAGCTTTCTGTGGCTAAAACAAGCCCACACTACATAGTAACTTCGAGGAGAAAGTACACAATGTATTGTTGTATTCAAAAAGCTTCAGATTTTATTGAGCTAGCCATGCAAAGTGCAATACAGGAAAGAAAGTGGATTAAACCTTGTATTGCCATGCCAGCTCCATGTTAAAAAGCTCCCCTGTGTATTGAAATTCACTACTCGTTCTTCTGGGGTAAGTTGCTACCCAGTCACCCAGCTTGTTCAGGTCTTTCTGAAATGTATCCCCATCTTCAAGGGAGTCCATTAGCCTGGCTGGCTTAGATGAATCTGCAAACTAAAGCATACAGCTGGAGACCCTAGATCTAATGGCCAGGCAGTAAACTATTATTACTTGCTATTCATAAAAAAAAAACATAGCCCCCCCCCCCCACCGGTCCATCGAGTTCCTCCATTCCACCTGCTCTGCAGGAATACCCTACTAGTCCAGTTGATTCAAAGTACTTGTAAAGTCTAAGGTTGAAGGTTATTACAGTTTCAGTTGATACTACATGCTCTGGCAGTCTATTCCAAGTGTTCACTGCTCATTCTGTGAAGCAGTTCTTCCCAATGTTTCTCTTGCACCTTCCTCCCTTCAGTGACAGGAAGTTCCCCTTGTCCTTTCCTCCTTGTGTATCTAGATGTGACTATATTATGTAATAATAATAATAATAAAATTTATTTAATTAAGCGCCTTTCAGAGTTTCAAAGTGCTGTACAGTATTAATATAAAAACAAATGTAACCCCCCTGCAAATGGGGGTTCCCAAAAGACTTCCAGGAGCTTGCTTGAATGCTCCAAGTCTGAATGGTGTTTGACGTTTAAGCCATTTATCAGTGAGTGTTTTTAGAGCCTCTGGTACTGTCTCTTAAGAGCTGTCTGCTTGCAGACATAATTAGTTTATATGGGGGACTGTGTGTTTCTCTGTTTAGTACCACTCGAACTGCTGCCAATTCACTCCATTTTGCAGTCACTAGGAGTACAAAGGGAACCTATCTGAAAGATGTAACTGTTTGCCAGAAATGATTTAGAGTAATAATGAAAATACAGTTTGTCTAACCTGCTTTCTTTGCAGTCAGAACTGTGTTTGCCTAGTTCCCATTCTAGTTTTGAAGTGCTGAATTGGACCAATCAGTGTGGGGTAAGCTAGCTCTAAAATGGTGCCTTGACTAATCAGAACTTGGACTCATAATCTGAGCCAGCCACAAGAGGATTGTATGGGCAGTGACTCTGGAGATGTAGTTTAGACTTGGCGCCTTTTGGACCAACAGCAGCAGTCTATTGTGAGTGACAGCCAATCCAGTCAAGAACTGGGAGGAACTCAAAGGAAGTGCCAGTTTTGTCTGTTGGAGTTTCAGTTTAGATCTGGCAGTGAAGGGAAAGAAACCCTGTGCTCCTTCAGTGCACAGTTTCAAGTCAAAAAACGTGTGTAAGGCCCAGAGTTCGGTCTGCAGCTTGTGTAACTGCTTGTTAGGACTGAATCCGTCCTGTGAAAAGAATCAAAGGATCTCTGAAGAGTAGAAACCAGGCTCACCCTGTAGAAGACTGGAGAAATTGTTGAATTGCACTCGGTCTGTCAGGAACTGAATCTGCTGTGTGTTCTCCGGTATTGTGCAGTAATTTTGATCGGGATAGAGAAGCAGCCTGCCTGGTATAGTACTTTTCTTTTTACCATATAAATGTGTGAAGAGTCTCTGGAGCTCAAGAGTAGCCCTGCTGACGTTGAAGGACCCTATCTTGTTTGGAGGTCGTGAGTACTAATTCAGGAGTCGCTCCTGTTGAATTGCCACATTAAATCCAAATGGAATCACTGTACTGCTGACTGTTTAAACTAATTTTCTTTTTCACTGTGTGAAAGGGCCCCTGCCAGCTGCCACAGTTTGGACTAGCCACTAGGGCTTGGGTACCCAGGGACAGTAACTGGTAGGGATAGGCCTGTGCACAGAGCCATAGGTAGATAGTAAAGTGATAAGCTAATTAACCTGATTTCCCCTGTCCTTGTTATATCCCTCTAAATAAATCAGAGCTGCTTGTTTCAGCAAAGTTATACTTCCTGAAGTGTTGTCTATGTTAAAGTACTGTACTGTGATTGTTGCACTGTATCTTATTTCACAGGAGGTCCCAGTGCTGGAACTAGTCCTGGGGGTAAGTGTATACTGTGAAGGTAATTCTGATATATTGTGTGGGCCACTAGTGGGAAGAAAGGGGGTTGCAGTGTCCCAGAGGGCTGTGACCAAGTAAGTTTAACTATTGCAAACCCTGACCTCTGGGTGGAGGCACCCGCCATTGGATCCAGGCCCCTCAACCTGTTAGTGGCAAATCAGGCAGGGGTAGTAGCCCCTGGGATAGCGCCATCTAGGAGTTACATCAACATATATTCAAATACATATAATATAAAATCAGGATAAAACAGGAAACACCTTTCCCCATAAAAAAGTCTTTAGTGCCTGCTTAAAACTCCCCACCGTCCTGCACTCCCGGAGCTGATTGCAAGGCAGTCTCACAAAACTAGATCCACGCTGCTGCACTAATAATAACTATGTGATACATTGAACAGCAAACTCTAACACAATATTGCAGCCAGCAGTCAACACATAGAATTTAATGCAGTTCAATAGAGATAATCATAAATATGTTAAGTAAAGATAGATGATGCCACCACTGAGTCAAGGCTCATTTTTAGTGGCGTCCTGAAAAATGCTTGGGCTGCCAACAGAATTAGAACATATTGGAATTCTGGACTGATATATCAGTCCATGGCACACCGAGGTATTTCAGACTACAGGTTAATGGTTGCACATGGCTCAAGTCCAATACACGGTTATACAATGGTTGTCAATATGTACATCATTAATCACATAATAACTATGTACGCATAATAGTCAAATACAGTGTTAGGCAGATCTTATACAATTATATTAAGTAAAATGTGAATTATATATACACATGTGTAGGACAGTATCACAGGTAATTGACAGGGTACTGCACATTTCTACTTCTTGCCACATTTGTTTATTTCCGTTGATTCACTGCAGAGACCATCATGCCTAAGTAGTACTTGAAGGTAATTATTGCCAGAGCTTTACTAATAAATGCCTTCTGAATGAAAGCATACTTTGTGATTTCATTGATTTTGTTTGTTTTGTTCTCAGCCCTGGATAGCCAGGTTTACATTAACAATAGTTTAGGCAGTCGTGAGATGTCAGGGGTAATGATGTTTTGCAGCTTGTATGCTTGATGCTTGTCATTACCTGTCCAATACATTTCTTCAGACTGGGGTACATATTTTCCGAACTGAGCCAAAGGGCAGAATGATGCAATATGTAGATGTAATGAAACCATATGATTATCCAAAAGTAAAAGTAAAATGCTTCTAGGGCAATAGCCCAGAATAAATGATTCGTTCCTAGTGTAGGTGTGGCTCACTTTATAAGTCTTATCTAAAAGATTGCATTTTACTAGGACCTGTGACTGTGGAAAGTTACAAGGGGTGAGGCAAATACCACAGTGCAACACGCAGTGTTGTCAGTAACATCTTTAACCATAGCAGGCAAACTGAAAACAACAGGGTGGAGCACAACAGACTAGGTAATTTCTATTAAATGACTGTGTGAGGATACTTATTGACGTTTGGAGTTATGTCATTTGTCATCCTTGCCCAACTTTAATAATATAAACTCCGGTGGATTTTTCCCTCCTCCCACCTTAGGAGTGGCAGCAGAAACACTGATTCCTCCAGTACGTGCTTGGGGGCAGGGTGACTGCCTCTCTGCAGCTGATGTAAAAGTCAATCCATGACCTGCCAGCAGGGGGTGCATTAGTGCAGGGGGGATAGTGTATGTGTGTGTGTGTGGGGGGGCTTTCTGTGGCTGATATAAATGTTAATCTATGACCTGACAACAGGGGGAGCTTTAATGACCAGTGCATGACTGATTTGCCCAAATCTCACAAGATGATTCTCTTATTACAGTGAAACATCCCTCAGAAGAACTATTTACTTATATAACAAGACGTAAAATACTTACATTGCAGAGGTCTCAGCCTTAACAAGTAAAAAACAAAATAGTTAAATGTGGCAGTTATAATTCTCATTACAGACTTTCTGTACACCTGCTTTAAAAATTAATCAAGTGTGCTGTCTTGCACTTTGAGTTCAGATGATTCACTGAATTCAGACTCTGTAAGAGGCCAGAAATTGAAGAAAATGAAGAAGCATTTATATACTCTTTTCATACACACTTTATACCAAATGCTTTACAACCTAAGAGAAGCTGGAACAGCAGTGACTGTAAACATTTATTGGCCATTAGTTTGCATGTCATAACCTACACACAGCCGTGGACAATTACCAAAACTGGTTTTATGGGAAAGGGAATTTTAGCCACAACAATGGGGCAAATCCCCTGCTCTTATGAAAAGTTCCTTGGATTGTTTTACTTCCATCTGGACACACACCAGAACAGCAACAGAAATGGACCGAGGGGACATTTGATAACATAACATAGAAACATAGAATTTGACGGCAGATAAGGACCGCTTGGCCCACCTAGTCTGCCCACTTTCCTACCTAACAGATAAGCTGCAGATCCTAGTTAATCAACAGCTCACTTCTCATATGTCTCATTTGAAGAACAGCACACCCAAACAGTATCGCATACCCCTAGTACTGCACTTGGTGCCTGCCTTTGTGTTACAAGCCCAAGTCCCAGTGTGGAACTAGAACCCATGACCTTGTGCAATAGAGGCAAGTGTTACAGTAACAAAATCACACTGGCACCTTAATAACATGGAATGTGACTACCCATATTAATAGATAAAAATACAGTTTATTAATAATAAATCTTGCAGTTTTAATGAAACATTTCTGCATTTCCCAAAATAAGTTTTGGTCATTTGTGTGCCCAATCAGCCTTTTTACATGTGCCTGTGCAGGCAGATTCAAGGTGAGAGAGCATCGTTCCTGATTAAATGGTCTAGATGTGCAAGTTGAATAATGAGTACTTAGTAAGATAATCATGCAAGCTATTTTCAAACCTGCGAGTCTGCCATCAGAGGACCTTAGCTCAGACAACTGTTAGCCTTGTGGAAGCTATGACTGCAGAAACTGCACATAAAAATATGGGTCAACCGTGTATTTTATTAAATATTATTTTATTTAAGAAAATGCATGTTCTTATGATGGATGATGTTAGCCCTTTGTAAAAAAAAAAAAAATTAGCGCCATTACAAAAATTCTGTGAAGCCTTCTGAGCGATAGCAATTGATGACAAATGCTCTATAATGTGTTTATTATATAAGTTAATTGGCACTTTGAGATGTCTGTCTTAAAGAACCACTGACAACTCCAGCAGAACTTTGAAAACATAATATTTGGACACAAAGCAGCTCATCTCTCTCATTATTTCTGCATTTATTTTTGCCATTATTTATTACAGAAGTCATATGCATGAAAACAGGCTCAGGCAGGATTCAGAAAAGGGATGCGCCGGTGCATCCCCGACTTGCGCACTGGCACGATTCTGGAAGGGGACAGATGTGCTGGCACATCCTGATGTGCCAGCGCATTGCAGATGTGCTGCATACCGTGCATCTGGAGGGGCTATGAAGGGGACGTGCCCATGTATATGGTGTGCAGCCCCATTCACAGCCCAACATGGAGGCACATTCCTGGGGCAAGTCCGGAGATGAGCTTCTACAGCAAGTAGACTTAAGTGTATTGCCACCGACAGGCGGGCTGCCATACTGCAGACAGCAGCTTGGCAGCCTGCCCACCCTGGCAGTCCGTGTCCCCCGTGTCCCGTAAGAATGCTGCTCCCCTCGGCAGTAGTTGAAAATCACAGAACCCCCCACCCACATCCCTGTTATAATGCTGCTCCCTGCAGTGGTAGCTGAAAATCATAGACCCGCCCCCGTGGCATTCATAGGTGCACCCTACAGTGCACAGCCCTTGCAGGGGGCCCAGTGCATTCTGCCAGGCATAACCCAGCTAGGTGCATGTAAATGGGGCCATAATGACATGCAAATGGCCCCATTGCACCTTGCATATCTAATAGACCCATTTGCATGTCAGTGGCTGTGAATGGCAGCTTTTGGCACAGCACATCGGGAGATGTGCTGCACCATTGAGTACCCAGCCCAACCAAGGGGTTGCATTGGCGCATCCTGGGCTGGGTGCAACAGTGGTATTCACAGAGGGATGTGCTGGGAGCATTCCCTGGTGCATCTTCTGTGAATACCACAGTTTGTGCTTGGCGCATCTCATTTGCGCTGGGGCATCCGAGATTCGCTGAACACAAATCCTTTGTGAATCCTGCCCTCTTTGTTCCTTGAGAGTTTATCGGCTCCTATTACTTATTCTCTACTTGATGTCATAATACTGTGCTAGTGACATCACAGTAATTCCTGTGGCAACCAGCTGTGATGTCAAAACAGAGCACTATGGTTTAAATAGGGAAATGCTGTAGGGACAGATGAACTCTAAGGGATAGAGATCCTATTTTTGTAGGAACTTCCTCAATAAATAAGAGAAAGAGGAGAAATCTATAGACTGTAAATGACAAACAAGCTGAATTGTGTCTAAATATTATGTTTCACAAAGTTTTCCCCAGAGGTGTCAGCAGCTCTTAAAGGGTGTTACCTTGGGCAGATTTGGGTTTCAGAACCACCGAGTTGAATGGTTCTTGCTGTCCCAACTTGCAGGAGATGGCACAGAGCCACACTGTGGATACAGCCATGTGGCATGATTTGCCTCATCATGGATTACATTTCATTTGGGGCCACTTAATGACACCACCAATATTATAGCTGTTTGTCTGCTTATCTAGAGTGAGTGATCCTAATACAGGTGTAGAATTTAAAGGAAAAAAGTGTTATTCTTGGGGATTAACAGAATTAGAATTTTGGTATTTCGCCATGAAATCTGGCATTCTGCCCAGATTCTGTAGATTTTCATATTTTAAATGTGTAAGTATAAAATACAGTGAATTTCTGCACATAAACCCCAACATGAACAAATCTGAAAAAGTAAATTATTTGTGTATCTCTCTTTTAACAGCTGAGTTGCCAGAACTGTAATAAAGATTTCTGGTGTCTCTAGACCTAACAAGATGCATTTCTGCATTATTCAACAGTTGCATTGCCAGTTTCTGCATGATTGTGCTCAATTGGTTAGTGTTTCTACGACACTAAAGCTTTCCATCAAACCACAAGTGTTCACGAAGGTCATGTTTTGGATTCTGGCTTGACCCAAGCCTGCCTGCACCCCCATGGATCCTGGCCTGGTTGTCCCCATGGATCCTGACCAGGCCCTGGCCTGCCTGACCCCACAGATCCTGTCCTGACTGCCCCCATGATTCCTGGCTCGGCAGCCCAATGGATCCTGACTTGACCCTAGTGTGGCTGCCCCCATGGATCCTGGCCTGGCTGCTCCTTGGATCCTGGCCTAACCCAGGCCTGGCTGCCTCCTACAGATACTGGCCTGGCAGCCCCCATGGATCCTGGTCTAGCTCTGGCCAGGCTGCCCCCTATGGATCCTGGCCTGGCAGCCCTCGTAGATCCTGGCCTAGCTCTGGCCAGACTGCCCCCCATGGATCCTAGCCTGACTGCCTCATTGATCCTGGCCTGGTTCTCCCATACGTCCTGTCCTGGCTGCCCCTATTGATCCTGGCCTGGACCTGGCCAGGCTACCCTTCCCCATGAATCCTGGCCAGGTTGCCTCCATGTATCCTGACCTGGCCCTGGCCTGCCTGCCACCCCCCCCCATGTATCCAGGCCTGGCTGTCTTCATGGATCCTGGCCCAGGCTTGCCTACCCCCACTGGATCTTGGCCTAGCTGCCCCAATGGATCCTGGGCTGGCCCTGGCCACCCCTGTCCCCATGGATCCTGGCCTGCCTGCCTTCATGGATTTTGGCCACCCCTGTCCCCATGGATCCTGGCCCAGGCTTGCCTACCCCCCAATGGATCTTGGCCTAGCTGCCCCAATGGATCCTGGGCTGGCCCTGGCAACCCCTGTCCCCATGGATCCTGGCCTGCCTTCATGGATTTTGGCCACCCCTGTCCCCATGGATCCTGGCCCAGGCTTGCCTACCCCCCGATGGATCTTGGCCTAGCTGCCCCAATGGATCCTGGCCTGCCTGCCTTCATGGATTTTGGCCACCCCTGCCCCCATGGATCCTGGCCTGTCTACCCCCATGGATCCTGGCCTGGCCCTGGCTGCCCCCTGCCCCCATGTATTTTGGCCTGCCTGCCACCATGGATCCTGGTCTGCCTGCCGTCATGGTTCCTGGCCTGGCCCTGACTTCTGCCTGAATGGATTCTGGCCTACCTGACCCTCCCCAAGGATCACATCCTGGTCCTGGCCTGCGTGCCCCCTCCTCAGATTGTGGTCTGGTCCTGGCCTACCTTCCCCCCCAACATTTCTTTTTCCTTAATTTCTTCATGCTACCTACTCAGCTGGGGGGGGTTTACCTATGGTACCCTCTGTCCAGCACTGTCTCCTCAGCCCCTGCACCAGCTGCAGTCAGAGCTCTAACCCCCTTGCTCTACCCTCCTCAGGCAGCTTCAGAGTGGGTACTTACCCCACACACTGCAGAAGACCTGGAGGCTGGGCTTGGAGGGAGCTGACTTAAATGTGTCTGCTTATGTGCCATTGGTATTGGCCTTCATGTGTGCACCGGAAAATTCTTTTGGACCCTGTGATTGCCCCCCCCATGGTGTAGACTTGCAGTGACATCAGGGACACTGCCACACATGTTTCTGCACGCTATACATCCAGTGTTGGCCCGTGCCGACCCACACTGTGACCCCCAATCCTGTACTAGCCCCCGGCCACCGCCAGGAGCCAGTACCTCAGCAGTCATCCCTTCCCACCCTCCCCAGAAGAGGAGTAGGAGGAGAGCAGTCCATGGGATGCTCGATTCTCACCCCCCTGGCCGGCCCTCCAACACCTGAGGTCGCTTCTGAGCCCGGGTTGTCAGCTTGGTAAGAGGTAAGGCACCAGTGCCTCAGCCCTCTGCAGCACTGGGCTACCTTCCCTCCAACATTGATTATCTGTTTATTTGTTTCAGAGGTTTTACCAGGAAAGTCATACTGAGCTGATATCAGCTCATTTCCAGATGCATCCAGGGAGTAGGGGAAAGAAAAGGAAAGAGAACAGATCCAAGGTATAATGTAAAAAAAAAAAAAAAAAAAATACAGCAATATGGAAATAAATAAAACTATATATAAATTACAAGAAAACACTGGATTGCCATATAGTAAATTACCATACAGTAAATTTCGAAACAGACAAAAGAACATTACTCTGTGAACAACAAAATGATAACATGAGGAGTCGGGAGTAGCAACTTATTAGCTGGGGGAGAGGGGATAAGCTAGTGTCAGTGTAGAGAGGAAGCCTCAAGGGTGCAATGAGGAGGGACAAAAAGGGCTATAGTCCCCCCAACCCTTCCCCAAAATTAAATGCATATTGGTTGACTGGAGCAGTCTGTGCATTGGGCTGGTGAGGGGCCACACCACGCATGTGCGAGTGCCATTTTTTTCCTCTGGCTAGCTCAGCTGTGTGCTCATGCCCAACGTGCACTGATGAGTGGTGGTGTTGGTGTATTAAACATATAAAAAAGACTAAAGGATAATCTCTTCTCCAGCAGGACAGAATTCCTACTCTGGCTAAAGAGTGGGGCAGTATTGGGTGTGTGCATTGCTTCCTGGTAGTTGTGGTCCTCACCAAAAAGTCGCCCTCTTTGTCAGTGTTAGAAAGTGTGTGTGGAGGGACTTTGAGTTCCAGAGATCAGCGTGGCTGAAATGCGGAACTGGCCAAATGTGCGTGCATATTGTGAGAAAAGCAGGAAATGGCAGGAGTTGTTTGAGCAGACTTGGCGCTATCATTGGGCCAAGTGACTGTGCCAGCCAGGGACACCATTGTTTGTGAGTGACTGCAGTTAGAGGTGCTGGGTGGCCCGGCAGGGAACCCACTGTGCAGGCCCAAGTCATGGCAGTGGGGTTGGTTACCCTTCTCATACCTTTCACAAACCTTGGCAACAGCAGAACAGGCCGGGGTGAGTGCCATCTCTTCCCCCCATTACTTTTGTTCCTCCCTGAGAGGCTGGCAGGCAGCTTCGCCCCTCAGAGGGTTTCGCTCTGAGCCCGCTACCCCCGCCCAGCTATTCCCGGCAATTCTCCCATGGATTTCCCATGGTGGGGTTGGAGGGAGGAGTGCTGCCCCCCGCTCGGAGCACAATCAAGAAACTGGGGAAGCCGGGACTGAGGCATGGCCAGGCCATCATGGAGCTTTCCAGCTCCATTTTCCAGTTTTCTCCCCTCCTCTTATTGCAGGCATATGCACACTGCTGCCCACAACACCCTCCCTTTATGTCACTCTCCTGTCCACCTGCCCTCCAAGCCTCCACCTGGGGGCAGTCGTTCAGGGGGGCGGAGCGGCAACCCACTCACCCCAGGAGAGGAGAGCAGTCCTCTAGCCACTCAATCCTCTCCCTCCCTGGCCAACCCCTGGCAACCTACGCTCACTCCTGAACAGGGGTTGCTAACATGGAGCGAGGTGTGGTGTCCAGCACCACAGCTCTCTGCGCTATCGGGCCAGCTGGTGAATGCCATTCCTGCAGGTTGTTTTAGTGTGCTGAAGACTAGGGAGCTAGCCACTTTGCCTTGCCATTCTTTTTACTTATCCATCTTTATACAGTATACTTTTCATTGGACAGGATTGGGGTTGGTGGGATTATATCCATGGAGGGGAGGTTCATTACTAGTGCCTACTGCCCACTATCTGTCTCATCATGATGTCTACCCACAGTTTGGAAATGTGCATAGGCTACCATCTCAGGGGAGGAATAAACAAACTCCAACAGGTACAGGTCCATTGCTGCCCTCTTATTGCTCCTAAAGATACTTTAGAGGTTCAAATCCCTAGCAAGTTAGGGCAAGCTGCCCACTGTAGTCCAGTCAGATTTCCAGCCAAATACAATGCTCTATCACTATTAACGTTTTGGGAACCAGCCACCACATTCATTATAGTGGGTTATTTGTTATATCGAGGGGCACTGTTTGTGAATACAAGTATCAGGTACAGTGTTTAGCAGTAAGGCTGTATATACAGTATGGAAGTGTGCACTGAATGTTTCCTGTATGTTTTATTATGTTTGTACTTAGTTTGTTGTTCTTAGTTTCTTAATATACTTTACTGTGGAGAAATCTTAAAAGCTGAACAAGAATTGAAACTACGTCTCCACCTGCCCGCTCCCGTTCCAACTCCTTGTCTCCCTGTTACAAGATAATAGTTCAGTACAATTAGTTTTACATTTAGTAATTTTTTTACAAACGTTAGTTCAACAGTTAAACTAAACAGATGAGTTCTGTTTCTAATCTCACCTCCTCTCGCTCACTTCTGCTCATTCCATGACTGCATACTTTTACCACTTTACAAAACTTTTAATTGTCTTATTTCTTTCTTATTTTTACTGATAATGATTTTTACCTATGAGGATAGGAGTGTGACAGGGATGAATAAGGCACTGTGCCATTTGTTATTCAGAAAAAGTTTAAATGCAAGAATCTGTTCTATCCTCTCCTCTCCTTTTCTGTCTCTTGTCTGTCTGGTTGCGCAATCAAATGTTCTCATGAGATCTAGGAAGTGATCACTCAGATGGTTTTGGGATTTTCTGCACTGCTATCTCTCTACCTTCACTTACTCTTTCTGTCTCTTCTTCCCCCTTGTATATCTGCGGTTATAAAATATATGTGAATCTTTATGTGAAACTGGGATCCCTTGGTTTGAAAACGTATATAGTTATACTGTTGAAATTATTTCAAAAAGCTATTTGGAATTTAGGGAGTTAACCCGAGATGCAGTTTGGGCTCCTCTCAGGCTTGTTTACAAACTCTTTTGCAGAGCTGTCAGCAGGAGGTCAGCTTGGGACCCTGTTCTATTTGCAAGCCTGCTCTGCAAAGAAACTGACAAGAACCAATATATTTGTGAGAAACAGGATGTCTCCCTAATGAGCACAGGATGAAGAAGTTAATTTTCAGGCAAAAGCTTGTTCTAAAAAAATTGCAGCAGTATTTTTGCTAGAGAAACTGAGATTTGAAATTGAAAAGAAAGCCTCAGATGAAGAACTTTTGTTTTCTCTGTTTGTACTGCCTTTGTATATAGCTATCCTGAACATTTATTTTTGTTGTTTTTATTCTATTGTTGTTGATAATAAAACGCTACTTGAGTATTTTGAAACTGCTCCTGATTTTCCTATGTTTCCTAACATGTGCCTCGATGACAGATGGTTTTAGAAGTGGGATTTGTGTGGTGCATACTCTACGCTGAGAGTTTTGTGCGTGGGTACTAGACCTGGTACCAGGGAAGCATAGAAGAAAGGTATGGATTCTGCATCAGCAAGCCCAGGAGTGATTATCAGAAGAATGGCAGCCAAACTACCAGAGACGGAAGTACAAGCTGAAATTGTACAGCCAGCACCAGCGATGGAAAAAGAACAGGCAGTGACAGAACCTAAAAGTCTGACTACCTTTTTCAAATGGTGGGCTATACAATGAAACGAGATGGAGAAGCAATGAAGAGAAGAGATGTAGTGACAGGAGCAACGATGACTGGATGCCTAACAAGCTGTCAAAACTGGAGGATCTGGCACAGGTCCAGCAGAGCAACAAGACACAACTTAAAAGACATTAAATTTACAAAGTTTTGTCCCTTGGATGATATCAAAACATACCTTGATTCATCCCTCTTGACTCCCTCTGAGCCTCCCCCTTCCCCCTGTTCTCTTCTCCTCTCCCTCCTCCTACCTCACCCATTAACTCTCTAGCCACTCATTTGTGGCTCCTTGCACTTTGCTCTTACTTCTATTGCCTGATTGTATAACATTGTATATTTTCACTTGTATTTATTGTATATATGGTCTACATTTGCAATATGGTATCCATTTAAAATGTTGAAACTCACAATCCTGATGCTACTTATACCATGTTCAGAAGCCCAACAGACTTAGGAGCTCGAAAACCAGCATCCCGAACCATGGTCCTGACAGTGTTATTGTTGGGATTGCCAGTATGGTGCTCATCATTTTGAGTGGTCCCACGCTGCCCAATAATCACTTTTGCTGACATCTCCGAGGTACGCCAGCCTCAGAGGATGTATATTTAGGTATTGGGGGCAGATCCCCCTGTATTACATGTAATTTCAAGTGTTTTCCTGCCTGCAACATGTATTTTCTACTTTGTCAGTGTCAGGTTTATGTGTGTTGGGGTTTTGCGATATTCAGTATTGTGGGCTCAGGTATGTGGCATTCAGGATTGTGAGTTTCTGTCTTTCGTAACATACCCTGCAACATCTCTTGTATTTTATTGTATATACTGTGAAAAAAACATCCTGTGTTTTATTGTACCTTTTTGCCATGTAGTCACCTCTGGATTGTTGTTGCATTTTCTCCACTTCCCCTCTCCAGGTCGCACCTGGAAATGAGCTCTGACTTAGTGTGCCTTTCCCAGTTACCAAAATTTTAAATAAATAAATAACTAAATACCTGTCAGCTTTGAAAGGGTTGCCATAGCCTGCCAATGGCCAAAGCATCAATGGGCAATCAGGCTGGTACCTTACCTGACAGGTAAAGTCCAACTTACCTACAGCAGTATGGACACACACAATCAGAAAACTATGATCTGGTGAAAGAGAAATCCTGAAAAGATATGACATCTCAGAAGAGACCTACTGGCGAAGATTCCAGTCTCTGAAGTACAACTCAGTCGACAATCCTCGAGAATCTTTCACCAGATTTAGAGAACTCCTTATTAAATGGCTCCAACCAGAGGGCAAAACAGTTCCATATTTAATTAACACACTTGCAATGGAGCAGTTGATCAACATCCTGTCTACGGAGGTGCAGCTTTGGGTAAAAGAACACCGATCAGAAAGTGGGGAAAAGGATGTTTCTTTGGCTAAAGACTACCAGATGGCCAGACAGACACCACAGCACCAAGGTAACAGCCAAGCATCGGTAAGACCCTCTTTTTCCCGATTAAACTCAAAGTCTGATAACTCTGGTGGGGTTAACAAATCTGCACCCAAAGACTTTACTTGCTATAGCTGTAACAGGCCAGACCATATTGTAAGAAACTGCCATAAAGATAAGGAGGGTAACACTGGAGCAGATTTGTCATTAGCAAATTGGTGCAGGTATTTAACAGATGTCAAGGTGGGAGATAAAACTGTGAAGGGACTTATTGACTGGGGAAGCAGACAGACTCTAGTGCATGTTGAAGTGCTGGGAAAATACTGTGCAAAAGGACCAGGTACTGGTGTCATCTGCATCCATGGGGCCACTCAATACTATCTCACCACCCAAGTGACCCTGAATATTAATTGGGCGTGTCACCAAATGAAAGTGGGTGTAGTACCTAAGTTACCTGTGTCTGTGATTACTGGAAATGACTTTTCAGGATTTATGGAGTTAATTACAGAGGGAGTAAATTCTGATGTTTCACCAGCTGTGATGACAAGAGCTCAGGCAAAGGAAATCTCAGATGGTGGGGACTCTTTTCCTTTCTGTATTTTGATTTGGACTTGTTTGAGCATAGCTTTAAGATCCGTAAGTCCAGGAAAGAAAGAAGACACCTGAAGAAATAGTGGCAACAAAAAACTGATGGACATAAGGGGTTAATATTTGAAAATGTTGAAACTAAACTGATAACTGATTGTGATTTTGTTTCGGAGCAAGCTAACAACGTTTCTCTCAAGGGTTATTTTAAGCAGCTGGGGATGAGACCAAAACTGGGTGAATCAATGTTTAAAATCTATAATGGGTTACTGTACAGAGTTTGGGTTAACCTCAGACACAGGACCAGATAGAACAGTTGGTTATACCACAGATGTATAGCTCTGAGTTGTTACAGAGAGCACATGATAGTCCTGTTGCTGGTCACTTGGGGAGGGTTCACACCCTTACTAGATTGCTGTACAGATTTTATTGGCCTGGAATTCATGAGGATACTACCTATTGCAATTTCTGTGCTGAGTGTCAGAAAGTAGCCCCAATGACTAAAAAAGACAAGGTGCCCCTGGTGCCACTACCCTTGATAAATGTACTTTTTGAGAGAATTGAAATGGATGCAATTGGCCCCTTAAAAGTAAAAAGGTTAATCAATTAATTTTGGTAGTATGTGACTATGCTACTAGATAGCCAGAGTCCATTCCTATGTGTACTGTCACAGCCCCAAAAGTGGCAGCATAGCTTGCCAAAATTTTCAGCAGGTAGGGCATACCTAAATAGATTATTACTGACCAGGGTAGTAATTTTGGTGCTGCATTACTGAAGGATAAATCATGGGAGGATGGTGTGGTACCCGAGGACTGGAGGAAGGCGGATGTGATTCCCCTTCACAAAAGTGGGACCAAGACAGAGGCAGGAAACTACAGACCTGTCAGTCTGACCTCTGTGGTAGGGAAAGTGATGGATTCACTTCTGAAGGAAATAATAGTTGAGTACCTAGAGGCCAGTGGGGCACAGAACCCAAGGCAGCATGGGTTCACAGCGGGAAGGTCATGTCAGATGAATCTAATAGATTTCTTTGACTGGGTGACCAAAGTAGTGGACCAGGGAGGGGCTGTGGACATGGCCTACCTAGACTTCAGCAAGGCATTTGACACAGTCCCACACAAAAGATTAATAGTCAAATTAACCAGCCTGGGAGGTCCAGGGTGGTAGCCTGGGTAAAACATTGGCTGGACAACAGGACAGAGAAGGTAATTGTAAATGGAGTGCACTCTGAAGAAAGAGGGGTTACTAGTGGGGTACCGCAGGGTTCAGTATTGGGTGCAGTCCTTTTTAATGTCTTCATTAGTGACATTGCAGAGGGACTGGAAGGAAAAGTATGCCTCTTTGCAGATGACACAAAGATCTGCAACAGGGTTGATACACAAGGAGACGTGGAAAGGATGAGAAGGGACTTGGCAAGGTTGGAGGAATGGTCAGAAGTATGGCAGCTAGGATTCAATGAAAGAAGTGCAAAATAATGCACCTGGGAAACAAGAACCCAGGGGAAGAATACACAATGGGGGGTTAGGTAGTAACAACAACAAAAAAAGGAAAGGGACCTGGGGGTAATCATATCAGATGACCTTAAGGTAAGCAAGCAATGTGCGAAGGCAGTAGGGAGGGCTGGGGGTATACTGGGGTGCATAGGGAGAGGCATCAGCAGCAGAAAACAGGAAGTTGTTATCTCTCTGTACAGACAGTTGGTGAGACCCCATCTGGAGTACTGTGTCCAGTTCTGGAGACCCCATCTCCACAAGGACATAGACAGGATAGAAGCAGTCCAGAGGAGGGCAACTAAAATGGTGCAGGGTCTGCAAGAGAAGCCGTATGAGGAGAGACTAAAGGAGCTTAATATGTATACCCTTGAGGAAAGAAGGGAGAGGGGGGACATGATAGAAACTTTTAAGTACCTCAGTGGAATCAACAAAGTCCAGGAGGGTAGCATCTTTCAGAAAAAGAGACGTGCAAGAACAAGCTACTCCCCTCACTGAATTCATGAAAAAAAAAACAGTTCCCGAATAATGTGAAATGGATCTTAGAGTGTGATGAAGCTTTTCAGGCCATTACAGCTGCATTATGTTCAGCCCATTTTAAGAAGCCCCAACTTTGAGAAACAATTTTTGTTACAGACAGATACATCAGAGGTAGGCCTAAGTGCAGTCTTGAGTCAGCATATAGATGGGAAGGAATATCCCATTATATATATCAGAAGGAAGTTGCACAACAGAGAGAAAATGTACTCTACCATTGAAAAGGAATGCCTTATGGCAAAGTGGACCATGGAGTCCCTTAAGTTTTATTTGCTAGGAGCTGAGTTTGTACTTATAACAGATCATCACCCTATCTGTTGGCTTAACCAGATGAAGGATAAAAATTCCAGAATCACACAGTGTTACCTGGCACTACAGCCATTTGAAGTGATGCACAAATCCAGGAAAGAGAATGTCAGTGCTAATTTCTGTCAAGATATGGATCAGGAATTGAGAATTCCAAAGATTGAAAAAACAAAATGTGTGAGTTTAAACTTCTCTGTTTGCTATACGCATATGCACTGAACTGTAAAGATTATAAGCTAATGTTGGAAGAAAATTAATAGAAGGTTTTGGAAACCTGTTTTGTTAAACAGGTTCCCTCTTAAAGAGGGGGTATGTGACAGGATTGTATAAGGCCCTGTCCCATTTGTTTTTCAGAAAGTTTAAACACAAGGATCTGTTCTATCCTTTCTTTTTCTGTCTCTTGTCTGTCTGGTTGTGCAACCAAATGTTCTTGTGAGACCTCGGAACTGATCACTCTGATGGTCTTGTGATTCTCTGCCCCACTATCTCTCTACCTTCACTTGTTCTTTCTGTCTTTTCTTCCCCCATGTATATTTGTGGTTATAAAATATATGTGAATCTTTATGTGAAACTGGGATCCCTTGGTTTGAAAATGTGCATAGTTATATTGTTGAAATGATTGCAAAAAGTTATTTGGAATTTAGGGGGTTAACCTGAGATGCGGTTGAAGCTTGTCTCAGACTTGTTTGCAAACTCTTTTGCAGAGCTTTCAGCAGGAGGCTAGTTTGGGACCCTGTTCTGTTTGCAAGCCTGATCTACAAAGAAACTGACAAGAACTCTGATACATTTATGAGAAACAGAATGTCTCCTTAATGAGGGCAGGATGAAGAAGTTAATTTTCAGGCAAAGACTTGTTATAAAAAGAGCAGCAAAATTTTTGCTAGAGAGACTGATATTTGAAATTGAAAAACCCTCAGATGAAGGACTTTTGGTTTCTCTGTTTATACTGCCTTTGTATATAGCTATCCTGAACATTTTTTTGTTTATTTATTTATTAAATTTTGTTGACCGTGTAGGCCCACTGAGCCCCGAAGGTCCCTTTTTCAGGGGCGACCCAGGATAACAATACAAGTTATAAGAATGAACAAGGACATAAGGAACATTTGAGGCATTGTGAGTTACATCATGAGGTGGTTACAGTAAAGAAAAATAGTGGATACAGGCATGGTAAAAGAAAAGCAGTGGATACAGGCATGGCTTACAGGCATGGTAAAAGAAAAGCAGTGGATGCAGGCATGGGTACAGACATGGTTATCATCATGATGTGTAAGCAATTGGTAGTACTTTGCATATAGTTTATTCAGGGGTTACACATGGCCTCTGGCGAGCAGTCTGTATAAGGCAGGTAGTAGGAAGGTTAAGCTAGGAGACAGGAGTTTGGAGAGGAGGGGAGTACCTTAGGAGCTTTAAGTGCCATGACAGTGGCATGCGCTTGAGGTCAGCAGATGGGACTTGATTAGTGGCCTTGATGGAGGAGGAACATCTGGATATCGTGGCAGTCACAGAAACATGGTACACACAGAACCATGACTGGGACGTAAACATACCAGGATACACCATTTACAGGAAGGACTGGGAGGGTAAAAGAGGAGGAGGAGGAGGAGTAGCTCTCTACATAAGAGAAGGAATCAAAGCAACAGAACAAAAGGGTAAACAGGGAGGCGAAGAAGCACTGTGGATCAATTTGGAGGCAGGCAATGGCACCACAATCCGCACAGGGGTTGTATACAGAACCCCCCCCCCCAGTGGGAGGAAATGACAAGGAAATGATAGAAAGTATACTTAGAATAGCAGATAAAGGGGAGATATTGCTGATGGGTGATCTGAATATGCCAGATGTTAACTGGAGTGCAGTTGCAGCAGCCACTTCTAAGAGTGGGGTTATTCTAGATGCCCTACAGGGGCATGCTGCTTAGGCAACTAGTATTGGAAACCCACCGAGAGGGAGCAATCTTAGACCTGGTCCTCTCAAATGGAGATGGAGAGAGGATCACAGATGTAGAAGTGGGTAGCCATCTGGGAACTAGCGACCATCGAACAGCATGGTTCACAATTAACACAGCAATAGAGTCAAGCCATACAAAGGCAAAAATACTGGACTTCAGGAGGGCTGACTTTGGCAAAATGGATGAGTGCCTAAGGAATGCACTAGCAAATGGGCAGGAAGGAGGGGTGGAAGAACATGGGGAATAATAAAAGCTGCCATCACAGAGGTAACAAGCCTTTGTGTGAAGCAAATAAACAAAACAAAACGATGTAAGAAACCACTATGGTTCTCAAAGGAGGTGGCAGTGAAGGTTCAAGAGAAAAAGAAAGCATTCAGAAAGTACAAGGAATCACAGAAGGAGCAGAACAGAGAATTGTATTAGTTAAAGCAAAAGGAAGTTGGGAAGACAGTCAGAACAGCAAAGGCTCGAACTGAGGAAAAGATCGCCATCTCAGTTAAGAAGGGGGATAAAACCTTTTTTAGGTACATCAGGGAGCGAAGGAAGACTAAGGGAGGGACAGTGAGGCTTAATAAAGTGGAGGGGGGTGGGCAGAGGGTGACTGTGAAAAGGCGGAGATACTAAACAAATATTTTTGCTCAGTATTTACAAATGAAGAGGGGGAGGTACCTAAAACAAACAATAGAAACACTCTGGATACAGAAGTTGATACCAGCCCATTTACAGAAGAAAGGGTTCTGAAAGAACTCTTAAAACTGAAGGTGGACAAAACAATGGGGTCTGATGGGATTCATCCCAGAATTCTAAAAGAACTAAGGGTAGAACTAGTGGCACCACTGACTACCCTCTTTAACAAATCATGGGAGGATGGGGTGGTACCTGAGAACTGGAGGAGGGCAGATGTGATTCCCCTTCACAAAAGTGGGAGCAGGGCAGAAGCAGGAAACTACAGACCTGTTAGTTTAACCTCAGTGATAGGGAAAATGATGTAATCACTTCTGAAGGAAAGAACTGTCGAGTACCTAGAGGCAGAGGGGCACAGGACCCAAGGCAGCATGGATTCACAGCGGGAAGGTCATGCCAGATGAATCTAATAGATTTCTTTGACTGTGTGACCAAAGTAGTAGATCAGGGAGGGCTGTGGACATGGCCTACCTAGACTTTAGCAAGGCATTTGACTCAGTCCCACACAAAAGATTAATATACAAGTTATCCAGCCTGGGAGTGGGTCCCAAGATGATAGCCTGGGTAAATAATTGGCTGGAGAATAGGACACAGAGAGTAATAGTAAATGGAGTCCACTCTGAAGAAAGGGGGGTTACTAGTGGGGTGCCGCAGGGTTCAGTATTAGGACTTGTCCTCTTCAATGTCTTTGTAAGCAACATTGCAGAGGGACTGGAAGGAAAAGTATGCCTCTTTGCAGATGACACAAAGATCTGCAACAGAGCTGATGCACAAGGTGGGGTGGAAAGGATCAGAAGGGACTTGGCAAGGTTAGAGAATGGTCAAATGTATGGCAGCTTAGATTTAATGCTAGGAAGTGCAAGGTAATGCACCTGGGAAACAAAACCAGGAGAAGAGTACACAATGGGGGGTGAGATACTGACAACAAAAAATGGAAAGGACCTGAGGGTAGTCATATCAGTTGACCTAAAGGTGGCAAGCAATGTGAGAGGGCAGAAGAGGGTTATGGAGATACTGGGATGCATAGGAGAGGCATCACCAGTAGAAAACAGGAAGTTGTTATCCCTCTGTACAGACAGCTGGTGAGACCCCATCTGGAGTACTGTGTGCAGTTCTGGAGACCCAATCTCTGCAAGGACATAGACAAGATGGAAGCTGTCCAGAGGAGGGCAACTAAAACGGTGCAGGGTCTGCACCAAAAGACACATGAAGAGAGACTAAAGTAGCTTAATATGCATAGCCTCAAGGAAAGGAGGGAGAGGGGGGACATGATAGAAACCAAGTACCTCAAGTGAATCAACAAAGTCCGAGAGGGTAGCATCTTTCAAAAAAAGAGGTGTGCAAGAACAAGGGGGCACAATTTGAAGATAGAGGGGGGATGGCTCAGAGGTTATGTAAGGAAGTGTTTTTTCACAGAGAGGGTTGTGGATGCATGGAACAGCCTTCCAGAGGAGGCTGTGGAGTCAAAAACAGTGGTTGAATTCAAGCATGCATGGGACAGCCATAAGGCAATTCTAGGGGGTGGGGGTAGAAAGAAGTAGGCTGCTGGTTAACTAGGATCTGCAGCTTATCCATTAGGTAGGGAAATGGGCAGACTGGGTGGGCCAAGCGGTCCTTATCTGCCGTCAAATTCAAATTCTATGTAAGCCTGGTGTGGAAGTTGATGAGTGAGGAGGAGGCCTGGACCTGGGGAGGGAGCTTGTTCCATTGGCAGGCTGCTTGGGAGGAAAAGGATCTTCTGCCAGCATTTGTCCTTACCCTAGGGACTATTAATAGCATTCTATCTGAGGTCCCTAGGTTCCTTGGGTTGTGTTTGAGGGTTATGGTCCTGGCAATGCTTGGCGGAGCGTGGGGTTTGAGAAGCTTGTAGGCCTGGACAAGCAAGGGGTGTTGGAGGCGGGTGACCAATGTGGGCCAACAAAGATTGGCCTAAGTGTCACAGTGGTGACATCTCGGGTGGTCTAAGGTTGTGAAACGAGTTATTTTATTATATAGGGTTTGCATCCTGGTAATCTCTTGTTTAGCCATGCCCTGTATAATAGGGGCCGCAAAGGTCAGGTTGGGTAGAAGGACGCTGGTAGCTATGGAGAGCCTGGCTTCAGGGATAAGTTGGTCCCTGAGTTGGTACAGGGTGCCAAGTTTCCAATGTAGGGTCCTGGTGACCTGGTCCATGTGTTCCTTGTATGTTATATTCTGATCCAATGTGAAGCCTAAGTAGTTAAGGGAAGGGACTACGTTAATGGCTTTACCAGAGAGTGAGGTTAAGGAGAGGGATGAGGACCTGTCAAATCCCAGGGATTTTGTCCTGAATAGCATTGCCTTGGTCTTGTCGGCATTTAGTACCATTCTGTTCCTACATAGCCAAGTCTCTAGTGAAGTGAGATCCTTTTGGAGTAGAGGGCCTAGGGCAACCACGTCACGCAGGGGTCGGAAGATGACAGTATCATCAGCGACTGCACAACCGAGCTCTCCCCGCAGTGGGTACGCAGGTCATTGGTAAACAAGGAAAACAGGAGGGGGCCTAGAATTGAGCCCTGAGGTACACCCTAGTTTAGGCGTAGTGGGTCAGACATGGTCCCTTTCCATGAGACCCTCTGTGCCCTGCCTGATAAGTAGCTCCCAAACCACTTCAGGGCATGATTGTCCAGGCCTATATTTTGCAGCTTCTGTAGCAGCAAGTTGTGGTCGACGAGGTCGAACACCTTGGATAAGTCTATAAAGACTGCACTAGTGGGTATCCCTTTGTCCATTGCCCTGAGAACTTCATCCATGAAGTTAATGAGGGCAGTGTCAGTACCATGGTTTGTTCTAAATCCATGTTGGGAGGGGGCAAGGAGCTGATGAGCTTCCAGGTAGTCCCTGAGTTGTTTGTAGATGACTCTTTCTTGCACCTTAGCAAGTGAGCAGAGGAGGGAGATGGGCCTGTAGTTGTTGAGTTTTTCCCTGAGCCCCCCCTTTGTGAATAGGGACAACATTGGCATGTTTCCATGGGTCAGGGACTGCTCCTTCCCTCAGTGATCGATTGAGCATAGTTATAGGCCAGGCTAAGGAGGTAGCTCCTGCCTTGAGTAGCCGAGGGTTGATACTGTTGGGTCCCCCTGACCCTTTCAGTTTCAGGGTCCTTAGGGGGTTTAGTACTTCAGTGCATTTAGCCAGTCTCAGGTGAAATGGGGGTCTTTCCATGTGAGGTGGTTCATCTGAGGTAGGGGGGAGAGTCTGGGGAGACAGGCAGGTCTTGTAGGCCTTGAGGTCTGAGAAGTGCCTGTTAAGGGCAGCTGATATTTGAGAAGGGTCAGTTGTGGATGACCGTTAATCTCATGGGACAGGACTCAGGCTTTGCTGCCCTTGATCAGGTCATTGATATGATTCCAGAATTGCTTGGGGTTGCCGAGGCTGGTTTTCTGGAGGTGTGTTAAGTAATCTCTCTTAGCGAGTTTTATGGCTCTCTTGGCTTTGTTCCTCAGGGCTTTGTATTCAGTGAGATCTGCCGGGAGGGAGGAGAGCCTAAACTTTTTCCAGGCTTTTTCCCTGAGTAGCCATTAGGGCTTTGAGGGAGGGAGAGATCCACTTGTAGCAGCTGCCTTTAGCCCTCATTCTCTTCATTGGAGCAAAGAGGTTGGCCACTGTGGTTAGTTCATCCTGGAAGTATTGCACCGCCTCAGTAAGAGTAGGGAGAAGATTTATGGGGTTCCAGTCCAGACTACCTAGGTAGCGATTGTATTGTAGTTCAGAGAACTTGGAGAAATCACGGGTGGAGAGAATTCTAGGTTGGACCTTGGGTGGTTTTTTTTTCTGTATACAGAAGATTGGGGAATGGTCACTCAGGGCGTCTGCCATTGTGCCCGCACTCTGTATATTAGTGAGGTTAGACACCAGAGCTCAGTCAAGGGTGGTGTGGTTCCCAGTTTTGTAATTAAGTCTGGTCGGTTCAGAGATGACCTGTGTCAGATCTGCTTCATGGGTAAGTGACTTTGAGGCATGACCAGGGTCCTGGGCCCAGTTAATGTTGAAGTCGCCCAGGATTAGTTGCTCCATTGTTACCTTGATAGTCTTATTGTTTGTGATGGCTTCAAGGGATTTGAGGGCTGATTTTGGTGGGTGGTAGACACAGCCAATTTTTAGTTGCTTGGCATGCCCTAGGGTTATCCGGATGTATATGCTCTGTCCCTCAGCAGTAGGATTAGTCTGCAGGGGTAGAGGTGACATGGAGAGGTCATCCTTAGCATAGATTAGGACCCCACCCACTTTTTTGGTTTCTCTGTCTTTGCGGTAGCTATTGTAGCCCACAACCTGAATCTCATGGTCATGGATGTGGGCTTTTAGCCAGGTTTCAGAGATGGCTAGTAAGTCCGGTTTGTAGAGGTCCAACCAGGCCTGGACTTCATGTATTTTTGGTCTAAGACTACATATGTTCATATGTGCTATCTTCAGACCCTTGGTGGCTGCCCATTGATGATCCTTGGGGGATGCTACCAAGGTATTGGGTAGTTATGGGCCAGGGTTAGGTTGGATATCACCTGATAGTAGAAGTAGTAAGACTAGTAACCTGAGCAGTTTAGTGCTAGGTATTGACATGAGGTGTCTTCAACGCGTCCTGCTCATATAGTAAAGCAGGTCATTGCATACGCCCTTTTTTATAATCTCATGCTCTGTTAAGAGACTAGATACACTTGAGATAGGGTAGCTGCTAAGGAAGTCGTATGGGGGGATATTATGTAGATTGCTCACTGGTTCTGGGGGGAATGGGTCTATGAGCCTGTCCACCCAGAGTAGGGTCAGTGAGTAGATTATGGCAAGTAGTACACCCTTGTTAGGGGGAGGGACACTTGGGTTCCTAGCACACCAAGGAGGGCGGAAGGAAGCATATACTAAGTATGGCATTATTATTGGATGATGTCAGCGTAGCGTAGGTAAGAATAGGGTGCTCAGAGTCTATCTGACTTGAGTCTGAAGGGTGGATGGCAGACAGGGCTTCCTGTTTTCAGCTGCAGTTATGGTATTCTATTGTTGATAATAATAAAACACTACTTGTAAATTTTGAAACTGTTCCAGGTTTTCCTGTGCTTCCTAACCTGTACCTTAATGATGGAGAGGGAGAGTGAGGGAGAGCAAGTGAGATGAGTAGATGAGTGAGATGAGTGAGATCAAACGAGGATGAGCAAGCGAGAGAGTGGTTACTGGTATCGCTAGTGCTAGGCAGCATCTTGTGAGTTGCAGTCGCCACTATAGAAGTGGAGCATACAGGAGCAGCAATGTATTTATTTATTTTTTTATTTATTTAGTTTTTGTTGACTGGGTAAGTGCACTAGACAAATCCTGCCTATTTTCAGGCACGACCCGGGGGAAGGGGATACAGATGAATGCCAACTGACCTTGAACCAGATTAAGCTGTTGGTGGTATTTTTAGTGAATAAGGGAAATTTGGCCAGGACTCCAGGGAAATTCCCCTACTCTTTTCGAGAAGTGCCATGGGATCTTTAACATCCACCTGAACTACCACCAATCTAGGCAGATGGGACCTCGGTTTAACGTCTCATCCAAAAGACGGGGTGCAGCACCCCTCTCATGCTGCACTACAGTGTCAGTACTGGGATATTAACCCAAGTGCCAGATGTGGGAACTGAACCCACAGCCCTCTGATCTCCCGGCCTCAGAGGCGAGTGTGCTACCTACTGAGCCACCGACACTGTCGTATGAGTGGCAGCAGCTTGATTTGGCTATAAATCTCTTAGTATTCAACCTGTAGCCAGCCAGATAATAATTTCCCTTAGAGTAAGGTATTTTGTAGCTTATTTTGAAGCTAAATAACTCATCTCTGAGCTCTCCTCCATAGTGGAGGCTCAGAATGGATTTAGTCAAAATAAGCTACAAAATGCACCAGAGAGCATCTGGACCCCTGGCATTTATCAGAAAGAACACCTCTTTGCAAAATTCTGGCAGTGCCCTACTGACCTGCCTAGCCCCTCCCAAAATTTCATGCTGGTTGTGACCCTGGGAACACTGGTTACAGAAGTCCACTCCAGTATCAGAAACAGCTGCAGGAGTGAGTAGAGAAATCATGGAGGAGAGATTTCAGAGTGAGAAGGAGCAGAGTGAATGGATGGGGGGAGAGAAATCCCCACATTTTAGCGAAGTGGAAAAAGAAGACAGCTTGGACTGCAGTAGCTTTAATTAGTGTGAGAGCAGGAGCACAAACCCAAGTATTTCGAAAGGAGTAAGAGGTAGAAGGAGTAAAGACAGGAGAGAAGCAAAATATGAGGGGAGGGAGCTAAACCAACACTTGGAGTTAAATGAGGCACAGTGGGAAAGGCACCCGGCATCAAGTAGGGGAAGGAAAGGGAGGTATACAAAGAACAGTGGTGAGTACACGGGGGTTTGTCAATGGCAAATCAACAGGAGAAGTGAAAGAGGTGGTTCAGTCTAGCTAAAGTGGACTGTGGAGCAGCACTGTAAACAACGTCTTCATAGTCAAAAAATTGGGAGAATCATCTTGGGGAGGATCTTTCTTCAAACAGGTATTGGAATGCAGCCCTTATTTCTGTAACGTGCTCCAAGTTTGGGTGGAGCTTCTTGTGGATTACATCCACATGAACAGAAAAATCAAGGTGGAGATCCAAGGAGGAGACATCTTCAGTAGTTGCACCATCTAGGGTATGAAAGGAAGGAGAGCGGGGGGGACTCTAGCAAGCTTTGCTTGGTGCAAAAAGTCATAGAGACCATTTTGCATTGAGGATAACTGCTTTTTTTCAGAACCAGTGATGGATGGTGTTAAAGTCCAGTTGGAGCTGGTTCATGAGGTTAGAGGTGCCAGAGATGAGAAGAAACATATACTCTGCGTATATATGAATGGACACTGGAGCAAGCAGTGGGAAGGTTGTTTAGAAAAATGGAGAAAAGAACTGGGCAAAGGACAGACCTTTGTGGGATGCCTGAGCTAATTTAGAGTGGAGGGGAGAGGAAGTCTCCAATATGGGCAGCTTGTGACCTGCCCTCGAGGTAGGAGTAGAGATTATCAATTGAAGAGACAACACTTGTCTAGGAGAATGGGGTGGGCAACAGTGTTGAAAGCTTTGGCTAAACTGACAAAGACGGCAGAGTTGACTAGGCCCTGATCCATGCCAGAGAGGATAGTATCAATGAGCTGGAGAAGAGAGGTGGAGGTGGAATGGGACTTCCTAAAGGCACCAAACAACCAGAGCCACTCTGTTGTCAATGTTCCACATCTAAAAAGAATACACAAGCCACTAGAAAAAAAAAGATGGCACTGTCCATCAGTAGTTACTACTGCAAAACATATTTATTAAAGTGCAGTGATGACTTACTATTCTGGTGCCATAGGTAGGACGTCACACACCTCTATGGCGTCCTCCCAGTAGGATTGAAGTTTTCCTGGACCTCCCTTCTCCCTTAGATTCCAGCACCTCAGCCCTCAGCGTCACCGACCCAGCTATGTGAACTACTTTAGCAAGGGAATTCTTCCAGTCAGATTTTTCATTTTCTGTTAAAGTTCATAACATGGCTAAAAGAGTGCAGTTGAATCTCAATGTGTCCATTTTCCTGAGGATGGTAGGACCTAGTATGTGAATGCAGAATTCACACAGTGCTTCTTTAGCCTACCAAACAACTGGTTTTCAAATTCTTTCCCCATGTCATGGTGAATTTTTGTAGGGTAGCCAAATTGTTTAACAAAGTCATTAAAGATCTTAGCAGCTGTTTATGCAGATTTGTTTGTGGTCACGTAAGCCTGGGCAAAACAGATGTAATGAGTCAAAGAAAGAAGGAAGGTCTTGTATCAGTAAAGAGGGACAGGGAAGGGAGAAGGAAAGTGCAGGGTGGGAGAAGGCAAGCAGAGGTGGGGGTAGGGATGGATAGGAGGGAAAGGGAAGAATAGCTATGTAGTAAAAGTGGAATAAGGCGGAGGAGGGTGTGGGAAAAGGAGGGGTGGCATTAGGGGAGAGCCAGTTTATATTAAAATCTCCAAGCATTAGAAATTCTGAGTGATGGCTCATCCCTTTTAATGCATTTATGAAGGACCCAAAGCCAGGTTTAGTGTGCCTTGGAGGGACGTAAACAGAAAGAATGGCGAGTGTTTTGTTGTGTGCACTGAGAAGCAACTTAGTGGCCAGCATTTGGATTAAATCGCCACAACCAGGGGTGGGGATCCCCAGGCCCTGCGAAGTGTCCTTTACGTAGGTCACACATCCACCACCACACTGAGAAAGGCGATCACACCTAAATACTGTGTAGCCAGGAAGTAGGATTGCTGTGTCAGAGACTTTAGGAGTGAGCAAGGTTTCTACTACCAAGAGTACGTCTGGATTATGTTTGGTGGTCCATACTTGTAGTCTGTCAAATTCTGGAAGAAGGCTGCAAATGTTTAGTGATGCCACTGTTAGACCACCAATATTTCTCAGTGAGTGGTTTGAGCAGTGGGGAGGTCCAGGATTAGGATGTATATTGCCCAAGAGCAATAAGAGCAGCATTATTAGTCTTTTCAGGTATTCCTTAAATAGTTTTTGGAGCGGGTGTGTAACCTACGGTTAGCGTGGCATCGCATGGAGGTTCCCTACTTAAAGGAGATTTGATAGAAGATTGCCAAGGTGTCATGCCAGTGGGGATGACAAAGCCGAGACCCATCGGCATAGAGTGAGCCCCCATGTAGCTTATGTGTGGAGGAGGTCAGATTTAGGGGGGAGGTTATGGTACTATAGGTATCGGTCATGGCACAGGTTGCTCCCGATGGGGGCAGGCAGACACATGCCTGCAGTTAGGAGTCCTGAGAGTGTGAAAAGGGCAATTATGGTGGTTCCACAAGGTATGAGAGTAGTTGGGTAAAACATATTTGACTGGCATAACAGGGAAGGAGAGGAGGCTAGGATGACAGTTCCTTTGAGGTAGCTTCCCTGCTAACTTAGGCCCTTAGAGACAAAGTACATGTAAAGTTGATTTAAAATGAAAATGCTGATGGTAAATTACATCCAGAGGAAATGATGAACTGTTGAGATCCAGCATCACATTATGTGTTAACATTTCTGAAAGGTGATAAACTGTGGCCTGGGCATATGCAAGATGTGAAATCATTTTGTCTGTATGTTTCCTTTGTTCTTTAAAGTCGTCAGAGACAAGTACAGTTCCTTTAGGAGCAGGTCAGATGAAAATGTTGATTCAGTTGCAGGACCCAGCATCACCAAGTTTGTCAGACTAGTTGTAAGACTTATTTTTCCTTGGGATGGCTTCCAGAAAGTTGATTTAAAATGAAAAACTGATAACCTGGTGGTGATGTTTTGCAGAAATTCAGTCCAGGAGACTTTCACAGACGTTGTGTGCAAGAATGGTGTAGGTACTCCAAGCAGAAGATCATGTAAATCCACAAAAACTAACTTACAGACACTAACAAGCCTAAAAAGCCACCCACACAGCCCCAGGAAGAGGAGTCACAGCTAACCCTGACTGTTTCTTCCTCTTGCAGGTCCTAGCCCTGATCAGGCATCCACCGCTGTACAACGGCTGCGGCACAGAGCTCCTCCAGCCACCTGCTGTCCTTCCTCCACCCGGCTAACATTGGATCCAGGTATGGCTTTCCGAGGTTTGAAACCCAGGAATTCAGTTGGCCCTTGCGGCCCCTGCCTTTCCTCGCCATTGGTCACCGATCTTGCTCCTGGACCACAAATGGCCACGGCAGTTTGGACTGAGCCTGGCTTTTTTTAACTTATTCTGTCTGTTGTAATACCCTATATTTTGTCCCACCCATGCTCCCTGGCCCAGACTGCCCTCTCTGGCCCCGACCTCTATTAAATACCTCTTAGCCCCTCCTTCCTAAATCCTCATTGTCGTCTGTTGGTTCCTATCCTCCTTACATAGTTGACCTACCAGGGCTTGCTACTTATAGCTCCTCTCTCTCGTTTCTATTCCTTCTCTTGTTGCTCCTTACAGCTCCCTCTCTCTCACTGTAGTTGGTATAGCTCTCTGTTATAGTTGTTCTCTATTCCTCCTTCCCTCTGTCGTTCTTTCTCATTCACACTTTCTTGATGCTTACCCCTATCATAAACTATGGGTTCTATACCTAGATGGGTTTCTCTTACTACACCCACACCTTCTAAAGCCTTTGCTACCTACTCAGTCCTCCTTTTCCTCCTGTGAGTTTGCTAATCAAGGTTTCTAGCCCCAGTCTAATCCTGGTGGTGCTAGTGCAAACTATTTTGCTAAGATTTATAAGAATCAGTAAGATCTGCATTTAGCAGTCTGCTGTGTGGTTTGTGCCTGCTCTCAGTTCACATCACGGCCAGACAGGGGATTGCTCTTGCTTTGTTATTTATTCTATCCTTCACACTGCTAGACAAACTTATTGCCCTTTGCCTAACCCCCATCCCATGATTCCACACCCCTTAATCTTAGCCCCACCTACTCTGACATTGCACTTCCCCCTCATCTCACTCACCTTATGCGTAAAAAAGATGCCTACTCCCTCGGGATCTGCATCCAGCCCTTGCTGCGCTCTGTATGTAGGCTCAGCCTCAGTACTATTGGCCTAGGTTAATTAAAGTTAACCATGGCTTTGCACCTATCCCTACTCCTTCTTCAAGCTGGCGACATTGAATTAAATCCTGGCCCACCGGGCCCTTTTTCTACATCTGCCCCGTCGTCCCCACCTAACACGTTGTAGGTAAAGGGCGTCAAAATCGCTCATCTAAACATTCAAAGCCTCCAGCCAAAAATTTCTGAGCTTCAGGCCTGTGCTGCTAAACACAACCCGGACATCCCTGGAATAACTGAAACTTGGTTGAAGCCCCATGTACAACAACATGAAGTTGATCTACCTGGTTACTCTTGTTTCAGGCAAGACCGTATAAGTAAAATGGGAGGTGATGTCTTATTCTATGTTAAGTCCAATTTTCATTTCACTGTAATCCCTTTCCGACTAACATACCTTCCTCAGCTGAATCTTTATTTATTTCACTGACTCTTGGTAATGTAAAGAAACTCCTAATCAGTTGTATTTACTTCCCTCCTAGGGATGCAACCAATAACTTGCACCCTCTCATGTCATCCCTGTCTGTTCTTCCTCTGCATGACACATTAATTTGTGTAGATTTTAACAGCTAGTTTTCCCCCCACAATAACAAGGCTCACGCTTTCGTCTCTGACATCAATTTTTCTCAACATATCACTGAGCCTATGAGACATAACTCCAAGATCGGTACTGCAACACTATTGGATTAGAGGCTATCTAATTGCCCCCACAGGATCAAAACAGTCAGTGTGCTACCTGACTGTATTAGCGACCACTCTCCTACCTATTGCATGTGTCGAAACAATTTTGATTCCCCCTCCCCAATAATTCATGAATCCAGGAGCATGTCTCAGTTTAACATAATTGATTTTTTTTATATCTATTAGTAATGCTGATTGGACCCCCCTTATTCACCTCCCACCATAGACCAGGCCCTAGACTACTTCATTCTTACCTTTAAAGACATTATCAACAGACATGCTCCCCTAACTAAACGCAGATCTAAGGGCATCAAGGCCCCTTGGCTTTCTTCTGAAATCAGGTCCGTTATGAAGAATCATGATGCAGCCTGGAAATCCTATAAATTTAGCCATCTACATTCCGATTGGTTATTTTATCGTCAGCTGAGTAATCAGTGCAAAAACAGGATACAGGGTGCTAAATGTTCCTATTACTGCTCACTTCAGACTGATAACCTCAGCAAGCCCAATGAATTCTGGAAGCAGATCAATTCTCTGATCAAAGGTAAAATGTTTCAATGCCCCAGCTCCATATTGTCTGGTGGCAACCTACTTCAAGATACTTCTTCCATTGCTGAAGGAATTAATCAGTTCTTCACCAACCTTGATAGGTATATGGCTCACCTTCTGCCCATCTCTGAGTCCTCCATCCCTACTCAGCCCTATTCCAACCTTGGCCCTCGCCCTCTCTTCCACCTAAAACTCACTACAAGAAGGGAAGTCTACAAGTTAGTATCTAATCTCAAGTCTGAGAACTCCCCCGGCCATGACACTTTAGAACCCAGGTTCCTCAAACTTGGGGCAGCAGCACTTGCAGCACCTGTCTGCAATCTTCTAAATAGGTCCTTCCTCTCTGGAGTGGAGCCAAGTCTGTGGAAAGTGGCTGTGGTGGTCCCCCTCCATAAGGGAGGGACCCACGCAGTGGAAAACTACAAGCCTATTTCAATTCTATGCCCTCTGGCTAAGATCCAAGAGTGGATCCTGTACAGTCAGTTGTAGTCCTACCTAGACATGAATCAGCTCCTACACATTGCCAGCATGGCTTCAGAAAGGGCCATAGAAATACCACTGCCCTGATCAAAGTATCGGCTGATATCCTTAAACCAGCGATGAAGGTCTAGTAACTGGTGCAGTGTTCGTTGACTTGACTAAGGCCTTTGATCTAGTCAGCCACCACCTCCTGCTTGGTAAGCTACATCAACTCGGCCTAGATTGCCTAGCACTTACGTGGTTTAAGGACTACCTCATTGATAGATCGCAAAGGGTAAAATGGTGCAAAGCTCACTCCTCCCTTAGATCCATCATGCACGGCATATCTCAAGGTTCAGTTCTTGGCCCAATATTATTCTCACTCTTCATTAATGAGCTCCCAAACTTCTGTGAAAGTGCATTTGTGCAACTTTACGCTGATGACGCAGTCCTATACTGTTCGTCTAACAACATGGACTGGCTTAACCAACGACCTTTGTTTCGACTTCAATATGCTTGAAACTTGGTTCTCTAATAATCACATAATTCTAAATACGAAAAAAACAAAAGCTATTATATTCCACAACTCCTCCCCTAAACTTATCAAACCGCTCCAAATCTGCTCACTGTCAGGTGACCCCATAGAAGTGGTCAAAACTTTTAAATATCTTGGGATCCACCTAGATGCCTCCTTTCTGCTGGAACATTGTGTAACTCAGCTTACCAAAATGGTATACCAGAAGCCTGGGCTCTTATACCGCCTCCACCCCCTATTATCTGAGACCACCTGTAAAAAGATTGCATCTACATCTCTTCTCCCAATATTGTTCTATGGTACCCCACTCTTACACTCCACTCAGTCCTCATCCCTTGCTAGGCAGTTTCAACTGTATCATAGGATTGGACGATTTGCCCTAGTCACTGACTCTAGAAAGCACCACTGCGATACCTTATATTCTCTTCAATGGCCTATTTATGACTCAAGGTTACAATTTCACATTCTATGCTTTGTATTCAAGCTAGTAAAGCTCTTTAATCCCCCTTGCCTAAGGGGAATTGTTTACTGCAAAGGATTCGCTCACCCACTGAGATTTACTTCCCTACCCTTATTAGCAATTCTGAAGACGTGCTGTCTATCAGGTAAGCATTCATTTGCCTTCTCAGCCACCACTGCCTGGAATTCCCTTCCCCCTGCCTTACTCTCCTGCCCTACCCTATCCCTCTTCAAAAAAGAGCTTACTTCTTTTCTACTTAAACCCCTCCACTCTTGCTTTAACTTAACACTATTTTCTCTGTGCCTTCTGATGTCCAGTGTATGTTACTCCGACACATGTGTCCTGTAATTATTTACCACTCAGTCTAGTATTGCATACGTTCCACAATTTTAGCACCATGCTCAATGTTTAATGTACATTTCTGGATGTTTATTAAGTTGTATATATCTTGAATGCCTCTGCATTACCTTGAATCATTGTTAATTAATCGTACCTTGTATTATTCCTGTATTTATCAGTTGTATTGTGTTCACAATTGTCTCCCCGGTTGTCACTGAAAAAGGGGCTGCATGGTCTCAGTGGGCCTACCCTGTTACCAAGATTCAAATAAATAAATACAACTGAAGTCAGCTAACTCTGCCACCCACCTGTGCCCTGTGGCATTGAGTCAGGCTGTGGTGAGAACATAAATCAGTGGGTTATTGTTGGTATATACTACAAATGATGGTGCATGGTATAGATGATCTCTGAATTGTTCACAGATTGCCTGTTTGAGGTCAGGAATTCAAGTTTTCTGGAATGCCTGTGACAATTTTTTTCAGCGGGTAAGGGTCCTTGAGCCATAGCAGTGACTACCATTTTGTTCTTCTGTCACTGATAAAGCACTGCTCCTAAGCCTTCTTAGGAAGAATCACAGTGGAGGACAAATGGTTGATTAAAGTCAGTGTACCCTAAAATTGGTGGGTTTTACAGGTGGTCAAAAAGTAGATTGAGGATCTCTTGGTGATGTTCTATCCAGACCTACTCTTTTCCAGTGTTTTCTGATGTGTACCTGGTGCCGTCTTGATGTCTGTTTGGGTGGTTCCTGTTCTCCCATTCCATCCGATGATGCTGACAGTAGCTCATATAGTGGCTTGGCTATACATGAGAAATCCTGTATATGAGGTCTATAGTAGGAGATAAACCCCAGAATCCTCCTGAGCTCACCTACTGTGGCTGGTTTCTTCTGTTTAAGGGCTTGCACTGGTGCACTCTCTGCTGCATCCATTGAATGGCTTTCTTGTGATACAATCTTTCTAAGAAATCGGACCTTTCTCTTGAACAGTTTGCACTTTTTGGCTGTGAGCTTGATGCCATACTGCTGGTATCTGCTCAGAACTGCCCGCACATGTTCACCGTAGTCTTCAAAGGTTTTCCTGTGGACCAGGTTATCATCAAGATATGGCTTGCAGATCTCATCCCGGAGACCAAACAGGCACTCTTTAATACACCTTTGGAACTCTGCTGGGGCTGAGCTCAGGCCGAATGGGATACGGATCAATTCATACAATCCCCATGGTGTTATGAAAGCAATTAAAGGCTGACTTTCCTCATCCATGCATCCTTGATGGTATGCCTTTCCTTGATCAAGGACCGAGAACCAGGAGCTCCCAGCTAAGCTGTCCAACATGTCTTGTATTCTGGGAATAGGGTGTCTGTCAGGTACTGACTTATGGTTTAGCTCACGGAAATCACAACAGAGTCGCAGACTCCTGTCCTTCTTTCTGACACAAATGACAGGTGAAGAATATGGTGATTTTAATCTTGTTATTCATCCTCGGTTCAGCAAATCTTGTAGGTACTTTCATTTTTTTATGTAATGGCTTTGGTATCGAAATGTATGTTTTTTCTACTAGGGTACTATCCTTCAAGTTAATGTACATTTTCAATGAAGGAATACATCCTGTATCTGTACTATCCTTAGAAAAAAGCTTTGTGCTCTTCCCGGAACATGCATTGTACTATTGCCTTTTGTGCCCCACTCAGGTGATCCAAGGGTACTGTTGGGTCCCACCCTTCAGAACACTTATCCACCTCCTATAGTACATCATTTGGTTGCTGTTTTATCAACATCTCTGGGTTCCTAGTGGGGCTGCTGTCCGTCTTGTGGTTGCTAATAGCTTGGCAGAAGACACCAGGAGAAAGGACTGCTGTGTGACTGAACTTCTCTGCTGGGACTAAAGTAGAAGAACTTTTGTATTTGACCTTAAATTTTGGGTAAAAAAACTAACATACAAAAAAAAAGTGTGTGTTTTGGTTAACTGAACTGAATGGGTATCTGAAGAGTTATCTAGGTGTAAATCTCAGGTGACTGAAAGGACTTAACTGCTGTGAGGTTTAAATTACTTGTAGAAAGATCTGGTAAGTAGGGGAGTGGCTGAGCAGAAGGAAGCTACATTTAAAGACTGCCTAGAAAGTTTCTGCCATTAGCTTGGCAGAAGACACCAGGAGAAAGGACTGCTGTGTGACTGAACTTCTCTGCTGGGACTATATTGCCCTCCCTCCTCCCTCTACCCCCCACCCCAAAGCTAGTTCTATTTTTATAGGCACAGGTTTGACTGACAACGGAACTTCCTGTTTAAGGGCAGAAAGTAGTGATCACAGAACCACCAAGGACCCAACCATCCTAGAAGGGCAAGAGTAGCTCTCCGGCCCCTCTAGCTGCTGGAGTCTGCCTCTGAGCAAGTAAGTGGTCTACTGAGAAATATAGGATATTCTTGTCTCAGTACTAGGACAATCAGGAGCTTAAAGGGCACACAGGCAGAAAGTAAGAGAGAGAGAAAAAAACAGAGGAAAGAGTAAGGATTGCAAACAGTTAAGGGCCAGAAAAAGACATGATTGGAGTGGTGCAGTGCAGTGGCTGTGGAGCAGCAGTCTTCCGGGAGATGTTCTGGAGGATGCGGTGTGTTGTCCCATCTGCAGGCACCTCTCTGGGCTGAGGGAGGAGGTTGCTCATCTCCAGGCTGAGTTGGCCAGGATTTGTGGGACCTCCTCTTCTATCCAGGGACCACCAGTGCCACTGCCGTTGCCTCAGAGGTTGCCAAGAAAGAGAGGTGGAGTTTGGACCACAGTGGGCTCAGGGAGGGTGAGGGTGGTGGAACAGAGGTGCATCCTCCCGTTGTACCTCTCACAATTCCTATGCCATTCTGGCAGAGTGTGGTTCCTCTATGGAGGCACCCACAGTGGAGACCAAGGAGGATGCTGGGAACCTCCACAAGGGAGACCCACAGGAGGGGTGGCAGGGGACCCTGCAGGGAAGAAACAACTCCGGTGGGGACCCATTGTTAGGAAGGTAGAACTTGGGAGGAAGGGGAGAGGAAGGTAAGGTGCCTGCCTGGCGCCATGGCTTGGAGGGACAGGGAGCGAATCCTCAGGATTGCCGGAGCAGCAGCACAGGGGAGGGAGCTGGATGTCATTGTCCACCTAGGGACAAATGATCTGGCTAAGAAAGGGATTAGAGAAGTGCAGGAAGAGTCTGTGGAATTGGGGAGGGTCTTTAGTCAAGTAGCATGCACGGTAACCTTCTCGGAGGTGCTACCCATCTATGGCACGGAGGAGGCTAGGGTGTTCCACCATGAGTTCAATCAGTGTTTGAAAAACTGGTGTGGAGCTCAGGATTTGCTTCATTTGGGACTGGGGTTCACCTGAGTGATGCAAGCCTATACTGGCATGATAGGCTGCATCTGTCGGGAGGGAACCAGGATCCTAGGTGATAGGTTTAAATGCTTCATTGGCAAGCTTTAAACTAGCCAAGGAGGCACTGGAAAGGGCAGGAAAATCCTGGCCCCCAAATAATCACGGTAGTAAGTGCGACAAACACCAACATGGAGGTGTCGATAGGGAGAAGGGCAGGGGTAAATGGAGAAAGTGACAAAGGCAAGAAGGACAGGGATGGGCAAAGGGGTAAGGCATCAGGAAATGGTGGGTAATGAGTACAAATGCCATAGTCTGGGCAACAAACTCCCTGAGCTGATGGCCTTGATGGAAGAGGGATGCCTGGATATCGTAGCAGTCACAGAAACATGGTACACAGAGAACCATGACTGGGATGTTAAAATACCAGGGTACACAACCTACAGGAGAGACAGGCAGGGAGAAGAGGGGAGGAGTAGCTCTCTGTGTAAAGGAAGGGATAAAAGCAACTGAACAAAAGAATAAACAGGGAGGGAGAGAGAGGCACTGTGGGTCATCTTGAGACTGGAAATGGCACACAATCTACATGGGGTTGTATACAGACCCCATGTCATGGGAAGGAATGGACAAGGATATGATAGAAGCCATACTTAGGATGGCAGAAAAGGTGAGATACTGTTGATGGGAGACCTGTAATATGCCAGATGTTAACTGGAGCACATTTGCTGCAGCCACATCCAAACAGAGGCCATTCTTGATGCCCTACAGGTGGCAGGCATTAGATAGCTAGTTTTGGAACCCACTTGTGAGAAGAATCTCAGACCTCGTACTCTCAAATGGGGCAGTGAGAGGATCTCAGATCTAAGTGGGTAGCCATCTGGGACAAGTGACCACCAAACAGTGTGGTTCATGATAAACTCAGCTACAGAGTCAAGCCATACAAAAGTGAGGGTTCTGGACTTCAGGAGGGCTGACTTTGGCAAGATGGGAGAGTGCCTCTGAAAAGCACTAGTAAACACGCTAGAAGGAAGGGTGGAGCAACAATGGGAAACATCAAAACTGCCATCACAGAGGGCAACAAGCCTTTGTGTGAAGCAAATAAACAAATCAAAATGAAAGAAAAGCCACTATGGTTCTCAAAGAGGTGGTGGTGAAAGTTAGGGAGAAAAAGGTAGCATTTAGGAATTATAAGGAAACACAGGAGCAGGACAGAGAGACTGTACCAGTTAAGGCAGAAAGAAGCAGGAGGAAGTCAGAATAGCAAGGCCCAAACTGAGGAAAGATAGCCAACTCAGTTAAGAAGGGGTAAAACCTTTTATAGGTATATCAGGGCGTAGAAAGACAAAGGGAGGGATAGTGAGGCTGAATAGAATGGACGGTGGGTGAGCAGAGAGGGACAGTGAAAAGCAGAGATACTGAACGAATATTTCTGTTCAGTATTCACAAAGAGGAGGGGAAGTGCCTAATCCAATTAACAGAAGCACTCTTGATAGGGGGTCGATCCAGTCCTTTCTCAGAAAAAAGGGTTCTGCAAGAACTCCTAAAACTGAAGGTGGACAAAGCAATGGGTCCTGATGGAATTCACCCCAGAATTCTAAAGAATTAAGGAGGAACTAGTGAAACCACTGACTACTCTTTTAATAAATCATGGGAGGATGGTGTGGTACCTGAGGACTGGAGGAAGGGATGTGATTCCCCTTCACAAAGTGGGTCCAAGACAGAGGCAGGAAACTACAGACCTGTCAGTCTGACCTCTGTGGTGGGAAAATGATGGAGTCACTTCTGAAGGAAAGAACTGTTGAGTACCTAGAGGCCAGTGGGCACAGGACCCAAGGCAGCATGGGTTCACAGTGGGAAGGTCATGTCAGACAGAATCTAATAGATTTCTTTGACTGAGTGACCAAAGTAGTAGACCAGGGAGGGCTGTGGACATGGCCTACCTAGACTTTGCAAGGCATTTGACACAGTCCCACACAAAACATTAATAGCCAAATTAACCAGCCTGGGAGTGGGACCCAGGGTGGTAGCCTAAATAAAACATTGGCTGGACAACAGGACACAGAAGGTAATTGTAAATGGAGTCCACTCTGAAGAAAGGGGTTATTAGTGGGGTACCGCGGGTTCAGTAGTGGGTCCAGTCCTTTTTAATGTTTTTCATCAGTGACATTGCAGAGGACTGGAAGGAAAAGTATGCCTTTTGCAGATGACACATGATCTGCAACAGAGTTGATACACAGGAGGCGTGGAAAGGATGAAAAGGGACTTGGCAAGGTTGGAGGAATGGTCAAGTATGGCAGCTAGAATTCAATGCAAAAGGTGCAAAATAATGCACCTGGAAACAAGAATTCAGGGAAGAATACACAATGGGTGGGGAGGTAGTAACAACAACAAAAAGGAAAGGTACCTGGGGTAATCATATCAGATGACCTTAAGGTTAGCAAGCAATGTGAGAAGGCAGTAGGGAGGGCTGGGGTATACTGGGATGTATGGGAGGCATCATCAGCAGAAAACAGAAGTTGTTATCCCTCTGTACAGACAGTTGGTGAGACCCACCTGGAGTACTGTGTCCAGTTCTGGAGACCCCATCTCCATAAGGACATAGACAGGATGAGAGGCAGTCCAGAGGAGGGCATCTAAAATGGTGCAGGGTCTGCAAGAGATGCAGTATGAGGAGAGACTAAAGGAGCTTAATATGTATACCCTTGAGGAAAGAAGGGAGAGGGGACATGATAAAACTTTTAAGTACCTCAGTGGAATCAACAAAGTCCAAGAGGGTAGCATCTTTCAGAAAAGAGACTTGCAAGAACAAGGGACACAATTTAAAGATAGAAGGAGGCGGTTCAGGGGCAATGTGAGGAAGTATTATTTCACAGAGAGGGTAGTGGATGCATGGAACGGCCTTCCTGAGGAGGTTGTGGGGTCTAAAACTGTGGGCGAATTCAAGAATGCATGGGACAGACATAAGGCAATTCTTGTGGGAGGGTAGGAAGAAATAGGCTGTTGGTTAACTAGGATCTGCGGCCTATCCTGTACGTAGGGAAATGGGCAGACTAGATGGGCCTAGCGGTCCTTATCTGCCGTCAAAGTCTATGTTTCTATGTTTCTACTCAGGTTATATAATGCATGCTCCACTGGCTTGACCTCTGTAGGATATACTGCCTTCACCAGCTGAACTTGGCCCAGGGTTGTTCGCTGGTTTAGGGTGATGATATGTTTGGTATGATTTACTACAGGGATGGTCACTTTGGATGAGGTGCCCTTTTTTTGGAGTTACCAAAACTTCACTGATACTTAAACCTTCTGGCCAATGAGAACCTTCCTCTGGTATGAACAACATATTCTGTTCTTTCTGCAGTGGTCCTGTATGCACACAGCACTTCACACCAATAATCTGACCTACTGGAATGACCAGGCCCTTCCTGCCTACTCTGACTGTATTACTGACACTGTTAGGATTATCTGTTTGCATTAACTTTACTAAGACCTCCGCTTTCTTTGGTTGCATGAAGAATACCAAGCTAACTGTATTAATGATACTGTAAGAAAGCATTCCCCCTTTTGCTTCACTCTGGCCTTTTATAAGTTCCTCGATGACATTAAAGCCAGTGATTGGTTCCTCGGCTATACTGGGGTACACAAAGTCTGAGGGAGTCTCCTTGTTCTTTCTTGCAGTTCTGTCAATGGGGAAACACTGACACTGATGGCAGATAAGTTACTGGTTGTCCCATGGCAGCAACCCCTCCCCATTTTCTTGATGCTGTCTTGGTGCCTGGCAACCCCTAGAGATGTGACCTGTCTTGCCACATCTGTAGGACTGGGTACATCCATCTTCCCTTGTCAGCTCCCTGGCATGCCTTACAGCCTTTCCTTCTGACGTGCCTTTTTGTATCTTGCAGGAACCACTTTGGTGACTTATTTTGCTCAAAAGTGGCAACAAACATTTTTCTCATCTCTGCCAGCTCTGTCCTCATTTCCTGCACCACATCCTGGATCTATATCTGTTTTTTTCTCATTGGTTGAGACCCACTTTCTTCATTTCAGCTTTCAATGCGGTTTGGTCCCTGTTCTTCGCGTGCTCTGTCAACTGAGCTATGTCAATGTTCTCTAGTACACTGTGACACTGGGGCATGGCATTCACCTGCATGTCTGTCTGTAACTCATTTACCCTTGCACCTTTATTTATTGTATTTTTCTTAAGATTTTGCCACCTTTCTTGCTCAAAACTTGTGGCTTCATTCATTTTCTCAATTAATTCCTCATCTGTGACAGCAGAATTGTCTAGGTAGTGTTTAATCTGGAATTTGATTTGCTCACTTAGCAGTCCAGTCCGCACAGACCTCAAAAATGTCTTTTGAATGAGACTGGGGCTATGTTGTTCCTCGGATCCTCTCTCTCAAGATGCAAATAACAGTCTGTCCTTCAGTTCAGTAGCCATAAATAAAAAGTTTTGAGGGGATTCCTGTGGACCTTGGGAGATGTTAACCAATCTGTGGTATAGGTCAGAGGTACTTTTTTCCTTATAGTGTCCTTTCAATATTGTTTTCAGCTGTGTGAGTGTTAGATCGCTTTTAATTTCCAACATGTCCCTGATGTTAAATACTGGACTAATTGCTTTGAAAACTGCTTCAATTATGTCTGCCTCTGTATGCCCCTTCTGAAGACCTGTATCAATTTGGTGAATTAAGTTTGTGTATGACAATCAATCTTTCTGACTTCTCTCCTCTATCTGGACAAATATTTTAACATCTTGCCCGTATTGTCACCTCTGGTATTCTCTCTACTTTGGGTTTTGTGAATATTTCAGTTTGGACAGGATAGTTTGTCACTTAACACTTTCATTTCTGTCTCTATATCTTGTCTAGAGTCTTCAAAATATTTCTGCAGGGCTCCTTACTTTACTGTTAATGCTTCCAACTGAGCTCTGTCTCTTTCTGTTTGTTTTTCAGTGATGCCTGAGGATGTTGGGCCCTTCTCTTTTAGCTGACTGATATACAATATTAACTTTTGCAGGTAATTGCATGCTTCCTCTTCTTCCTCCCTTTCCTCAGTCTCATCCAATACTGTATCTATTGATCTCATAAAAGCACGTCTACTTTTTCTTCCTATTGCTTCATCACTTGAGCCTGGAACTTTTGTATACCTGCGTGCATCAATGAGCTGTTCTGTTTGTATCTGTAACAGGCTTTCACTCACCCTGTCCTGTAGTTGTTCCAATTCCATGGTGCAGGCAGCAGGCAGCAAACATCTTGGGTTTTGTTCTCAGATTCTAGGTTTGTCACAAGGAGAAAAATTCACCTTCACGTGTTGTCATTTGAGTGTCTTTTCAGGGCTGGCTCACCAAGTTTTGTTGCACACTTGAAATGATTTACACCCAAGTGAGGTTATAAGTTGTTTATTAGGTCTGCAATTAATAAAAATAAACATAGAAACATAGAAACGTGATGGCAGAAAAGGCCCACCTGGCCCACCCAGTCTGCCCAAGGTGCCTAAAAGAGGACTAGGACTTCATCCAGCACCTTCACTCCCCACTCTGGCACGCTATTCCCTTCCCCCTGCCTGCTCTTGATACCAGACTCATGTAGCCATCCCATGCTGTCTTAAAGCCCTTTACGATGGACTCCCCTATCACCTCCTCTGGGAGCCCATTCCATTTCTCCACCACCGTTTCTGTGATAAAGTTCTAACTGTTGTTACCACAGAACCTGCCTCCCTCTACCTGTAGTGTGTGCCCCCTGGTCCTCTTCTGCCTCTTTAGTTTAAAAAGTCCCTCTTTCAGCTCTCTGTTGATCCTCTTAACTATGTAAAGGTCTCAAGCATGTCCCCCCATCCCTTCTCTGCTCAAGAGAGTACATTCCCAGTTCCTTCAATCTATCCTCATATGTCAAGTGACTGAGCCCGGCAACCATTTTAGTAACTCTTCTCTGTACCCACTCCAGCCTGTCCACTTCCATTGAAGTACAGAGCTTTTCCAGCCTGCTGCTCACACATTGCAAACAGAATGGCCAGACTACCCATCTTGTTAATCATCCTTCTGTGTTGGTCAGTGTTGAAGACTTTTCTGAAATCCAGGTAGGTGACATCCACTGCCCTTACCTGATTTACTTCTTTAATGAGGCATTAGGGTTTCCAACCCTAATGCCAACCCCCACCCCACCCCTGCAGAGACTGACAGGTGTTCGGTATGTGCCTTTGGGTCGTCGGCCATAACACTCATGCCATTCCGTGTCACCCCACCCTACAGACACCGATAGGCATTGTAGTGTGCCTTAACACCTTTGGCCCTTATGCTCACCCAATTACATAAAGAAATAAGCTGAGATGGGTGCATTATTGAAGAATGAGGTGAACGTTAGGGCCGAAGACCCCAAGGCACACCACGATGTCTGTCACTGGCTGCAGGGTGCGGGTGGGGGTGGAATGGCATAAGCATTATGGCCAATGACCACAAGTCACCCCCACGATGCCTGTCAGTCTCCACAGGGTGGGGGGGGCATTAGTGATGGAAACCCTAATGCCTCAGGCATTTGTTGGTATTTTCATTCAAGATTTTCAACATGGGCTTTTTGGGACCCCACCTCATGAACAGTGGCACTATCATTTTGTTACTCAATCCCAAAAGGTCATTTCATGCAGCGACTGCGCCATTCAGCGCCAAAGGTGCGAAAATGCATTTCAGGCAGGATGTGAAAAATGACAGCTATACTGTTCATGAGGTGGTGTGAAAAATTGGCAATGCTGAATATTTGGAGTGACAATATAAAAATTTGCCAAAGTTACGTGCATGCATAGTGAAATTTCAACGACTGCACGTAACTTGGACATTTTTAAGTATTTGTGTACCAAATTTTCAACATGGCCATTTTGAGACCCCAACTCATGAACAGTGACACTGCAGTTTCATTAATCCATACCAAAAGTTGATTTCACACAGTGATTGTGCCATTCTGCAACACAGGTGCGAAAACATGTTTCAGGCAGGATGTGAAAAATGACAGCTGTACTGTTCATAAGGAGGTGTGAAAAAATGGCAATGTTGAAAATCTGGAGTGAAAATATTAAAAAATTGGTGAAGTTACACACGTGCGTAGAAACTGTGCAAAGCCCACTTGTAATGCAGTTGGTTTTGGAATATTTGTCACCAGATTTGTAGTGTTGGGCTTTTGAGCCCACTCATGGCACTGTCATTTCATTGGTCAGTCCTGAAAGGTGATTTCAAGCAGCGACCATGAAATCACCTTTCGGGACTAAGTAACGAAATGACAGTGACATGTTCATGAGGTGGGGTCCCAAGAACCTCATGTTGAAAATTTGGGGGCAAAATTCCTAAAAATGCCTGAGATATTAACATAAGTTGAAACCCCAGTTGACTGCCATTATACAACGCTTACCACTGATTCTTCAGTTTACCAGTCGACTTTGAAGAGTGCAGACATGTCCAGGTCCAGAGAAGATGACAGTGCCGACCTGCAGAGGTAAGTATGGGGTAGGGGGAGGGTGGGGATGGGGGAGTGGGACTGGGGAGACAAGGGACCATTTTCTCTTTTGCAGGTAAAAAAAAAAAAGACGTTGGGGGACCATTTTCTTTATTTACTGGTGTAAAAAAATTAATACTTTTGAGCACACTGTGGTGGGCTCCCAGTGTGCCACGTGCGTTGGGGAAGGGAATATATACTGCCAACAGGGTTATTTGGCACTCCCATTGGCAAAGAAAGTGGGCTTGGGGGTGGGGGGCATCCAACAACAGGAGTGGGCATCCCGGTGTTGGAAAGATAAATAATATAAAAAAATAATTATCTGGGCACACTGGGGTGGGCTCCCAGTGTGCCACAATGTGGGGGGAATACATACCAACTCAGGGATTGGGCACCCTGATATCGGCAAAAAGAGTTTAGTGGAGCAAACCAGTTCAATGCAGGATTCTGCATCGAAAATTGCAGTGCAGGATTCTGTATTGAAGAAAAGATGTCAAGGAACAGTTTTCTTTTTTCACAGGTTTATTTTTTTTAATGGTACATTTCGGCACACTAGGGTGGGCTCTCAGTGTTCCACATTAATGGGGGGGGATACATGCTGACAATGGGATTGGGCACCCCGATGTCGGCTTTAACAGAAAGCACCATGGCTAATGTTGAAGCGGGGGGGGCAGAGAACCGAGCACTGGAAGAGAAAGCCACACCATGGCTAATGTTTAAGCTTTTGGGGTGGGGGTCAGAGGGAGCAAAGACTGGATGTAACTGTGGCTGCACGCATTAATGTGCACTCTAATGTGCATGGCCAGAGTTTGGGCTACAGAAGGAAATGAAGCGCACTCATTGGAGCGGTTCATTCCTTTTAAGTAGAGAATGTGCCACGTCAGCAAAGCTGAACTGCTGTCATGAGCAGAGTGCCTAGTCATTGGTGTGCACTGCCAAACCCATTGCAGTTTCAGCTGTAATTGGCTTAGTAGTGACACACCTCTCATTTCCCCGTTATTGTCCCAAGATGGTTTATGTGCAAGCACATCACACACAAAAAGGAGGACATCGCACAGCCATTTGGGGGGGGGTAGGGTGACAGAGGAGGAGGATGAGCAAAAGTATGCCATCCTGAAGGACTACTTTTGCTCAGTATTCAGTAAGGAGGACTACAGGGCAGAGGCATCAGAGCAGCTGCAAATAGAGTCCCAGAAATGAGGCAGCCAATACTTATTAGCGAGAGGATCCTGAAAGGGCTGGCAGCCCTTAAGATCGATAAGACCCCAGGACCAGACGGGTTGCATCTGAAGATACTTCGGGAGCTAGCAGCAGGTGTGGCTGAACTATTGGCTGGGCTGTTCAACAGCTCACTTAGGTCTGGGGAAGTTCCAAGGGACTGAAGGATAGCAGACGTTGTATTGCTTTATAAGGGTGGGGGGGGATAGGGGAGCAACCAGGCAACTACGGCCTGTCAATCTGACCTCCATCATGGGGAAGCTGACAGAATCACTAATTAAAGAGGACCTCATGGACTACCTAGACAGCAACGGATTCCAGGATAGTAAACAACACTGTTTTATGGCAGGAAGATCTTGTCAAACTAACCTGATTTTCTTCTTTGACTGGGTGACCAAGGAAGTAGACAAGGACCACTCTGTGGATCTGTTGTACTTTGACTTTAGCAAGGCTTTTGATTTAGCACCATACAAAAGGTTGCTCATAAAATGGAAGTCCTGGGTGTAGCTAAAACTATAATGAACTGGGTAGATAGATAGATAGATAGATAGATAGATAGATAGATAGATAGATAGATAGATAGATAGATAGATAGATGCTTCATTTATAAAGTGCCCCATTCAGGGGACTCTGAGCACTGTACAATATTAAAAACAAGAGAAAAAAGCACATGACATACAATAATAATATTATCACACTAGCATATAAAGATTGCAAAAAAATCAGAAGCATTTAAAACACATAGATCTATAATAAACAGGCTAATATATCAGTTACGGTTTAAATGTCTGCTGGAATAGAAATGTTTTTAGACCTGTTTTAAAGGTTGTTACTGAGGGTGTTTCCACAAGATATTTAGGTAACAAGTTCCACAGGGTAAGTGCAGCAACTGAGAACACCCGGTCCCCAGAATGCCGCAGCTTAGCCCTGGGAACCCCAAGGAGGCCACCCTCGGCAGAACGGAGAGCCTGGGTCAGCGATGAGGCTCAAGGAGATCTTGCAGGTAAACTGGTCCCCTTTCATGCAGGGCCTTGTAGGTAAGAAGCCCTACCTTGAAAGCAATCCTCCATCTGACTGGCAGCTGGTGCAGCTCGTGGAGAACAGGAGTAATATGTTCATTTCTTTTTACTCCCAATAACAGTTTTGCCACCACATTCTGCACCAATTGCAGCTGGCGGAGATTGACTCCAGATAGCCCTGGGTACAGGGCATTGCAGTAGTCCAACTTGGACTTAACAAAAGCATGTACCAGTGTAGGTAGGTCCTCAGATGGAATTAGGGTTCGGATCTGGGCAATATTCCTTAAATGGTAATATCCACTTTTAACAATGTCTGACACCCGCGCATCTAGTATTAAGCCATCATCCAGGATTACACCTAGATTCTTTGCCTGTGTGGATGGGTTGATGGGGAGTTCCCCCCAGCACTAGTCCAGGGAGGGTCTCCCTAAACACCCCCACCACAATGATGACCTGGGTTCACCACTAGCACCTCAGTCTTGTCTGGGTTAAGTGTAAGCCAGCTTTGAGGCATCCAGATCTGGATTTCTTCTAGACAGCTGTTAAATACTGAAGGCGCCATCTGGTTGCCCGGTACACAGGACAGGTAGAGCTAGGTATTATCTGCATAGCAATGAAAAACGAGCCCATACCACCTGACAATGTCTCCTAATGGCAACATGTACACCGTGAACAACAAGGGTGACAAGACCAAACCCTGTGGCGCACCACAGGACAGAAGCTTTGGACTAGATGGGGCAAGCCCCATTGTCACCCTCTGCACTCTGCCTGTCAGGTATGACCTGAACCATTTGATGATATTTCCTGACAGGCCCCACCAGTATGGCAGGAGGTCAAGGAACACCTCATGGTCCACAGTATCAAACACTGCCAACAGATCCTGGAGGACTAAGATGGTACGCTCACTCCTGTCCCTTGTCATCAGGAGATCATTAAGGGCCCTTACCAGGGCAGTCTCTGTACTGTGCCCAGCTCAAAACCCAGACAGGAATAATTCTTAAGTGGAGGAGGGTGCAAGATGCTCTTCAAGCTGGATGGCCACCACTTTTTCTATAACCTTCCCCAAAAACTGGAGGTTAGAGACTGGCCTGTAGTTACCAACACACTCCAGGTCCATTGAGGGTTTTTTCAGTAGGGGCCTGACCAAAGCCTCTTTCAGGGTTGATGGAAAGACCCCACTCCTCAAGGAAATCCAGACTATCTTGGCCATGATGGGCCCAGTCAGGTCCAAACACTCTACCAAATGGTAGGTAGGACCTGGGTCAAGATCCTACTGTGTTGGTCGCAGCCTTAAGATCATTGTCACCACCTCCTCCACTTGAACCAGCTCAAACTCAGCCCAGGCACAAGGAGTGCCTCGATGTATCTCCGAATGCACTCTGCATCCCATTCGAGAGGTGTTGGAGGAGATCTTGGCCCTGATAGAGGACACTTTGTCGGCACGGAACAGAGCAAACACCTCGCATCTAGTGCTAGAACCTGCTCTCCCCACGCAGAGACAGGCCAGATATAATAACCTGTCCACCATGCGGAAGAGCTGAGCCGGTCTGTTCCTTGCTGCAACAATCTCCCTAGACAAGAAATCTGCCTTCTTTTGCGAGATTGCCCCCTGATAATCGCAATAATGCAACCTCAGGGCCAATTTGTCCTTCATCAGTCCAGATCTCCTCCAGCATCCCTCTAACCTCCAGCTCCTAGTCTTTAACTCCCTGAGTTCCTCATCAAACCAAGGAGGTCTCTGGTGAGTAGACAGAGGTCAGACACAAACGGGTGCAATTGAATCAAAGGCAGCAGTGATCACTCTATTATAGATGGTCACTCCCTCCTCCATTCCAATCGCACATGCAGCCTCCACACCTGATAAATCCAGCACTGGCAGTAGTCCTATTGAGGAGAATCCTATTAAAGGGTGGTGCCGGACCATCTCCACAGAGGCAGGACCATGGGGGGGGGGCCCCAAACATGAACCCCACAGTGCTATGATCTGATCAACTTACTGGATCCACTCTGAGGTCATTAACATCTAGACCAATTGAAAACACAAGGTCAAGTGTGTGGTTGCGTGAGTGGGTCACTGACATAACCTGTTGTGTCAGACTCATGGCCTCCATGTTCCTCAGAAGATCGCTCCCAAATTCCGAGAGGCCATAGTTGACCCACGCATTGAAGTCCCCTAGAATCAACCATCTGGGATACTCCAAGGCCAGGCCGGTGACAAGCTCTCCAATCTGTATCCTCCACCAGAGGGCGATAGAGCAGGAGTACCCTGAAGACCACACCAGGACCCCATCGCACAGCAACACACTCAAATGATCTCATGGGACCAACAGGTAGCACCATGCGGTTCAGACCAGTTTTAAAACAAATGGCTACCCTCTGCCTCTGTGATCCTCCCTCGAGATATGTATCATGCAGTACCCTGCTGGCACCACTACCTCCAGAACTGGAGCAGCATTCTCATCCAGCCAGGTCTCTGTGATGCAAGCCAGGTCTACCAAGGATATCAAGTCTACCATTATGGCAGTCTTGTTCCTCATTGACCTGGCATTGCATGACACAGCTCGAGTAGGATGAGGGGAGACTGCTGGATCAGCTACCAGCTCAACACCAATGGTGGAGCCCTTGGGTATGGGCACTAGACAGGGGGAACCACTCTCCAATGCCCATTTTGCTCCAGGGCGTCTTCTTGGCCTCACCACCCTGATCTGTGACTCACCAGCAGCCACTCAGGTAGTTGGCTAGAAGTGGGGCAGCAGAGGGTAAGTGGTCAGTGGGATAAAATCAGAGAAAAAGGAGGTTATGAGTGGGGTTCCACAGGTATCTGCCTTGGGTCTGATCCTGTTCAATATGTTCATTAGTGATCTTGGTGAGGGAATCCAGGGAAGGCTGTGTCTCTTTGCAGATGATACAAAACTATGTGGGAGGGTGTATAGTGATGAGGGAATTAGGGAAATGCAGAGGGACCTACAAAAATTAGAGGAGTGGTCAAAGTTCTGGCAGTTAAAATTCAAATCCAAAAAGTGCAAGGTAATGCTCCTAGGAAAAAGGAATCCCAAGATGGAGTACTGGGTGGGTAGGGTGAGACAGTACTACAAAAGAGGAATGGGATCTAGGAGTTATCATCAGTAACTCTCTTAAATAAATGAGCCAGTGCAACAAGGCCTATAGCAAGTCTAACAGGATGATGGGATGTATCATGAGGGGTGTTGATAGCAGAAGAAAGGAGGCAATACTTCCCCATACAGATCCCAGGTGAGGCCTCACCTGGAGTACTGTGTCAATTTCTGGAGCCCTCACCTCAGAAAGGACAGGGATCAGTTGGAAACAGTGCAGAGCAGAATAACAAAAAGGATTCAGGGCCAGCAGGGCTGATCCCATGAGGAGCGCATCAAGGCAGTAAACATGTACATACTGGAAACCAAAAAGGAGAGGGCAGATATGACAGAAACCTTCAAGTTCCTTAAAGGAATTAACAAGGTAAACTGGGGGGAATTATTTACTCTAAATATCAATTTGAGGTCATGTGGTCACAAGTAGAAATTAACAGGAGAGAGGTTCAGGATGAATATGAGGAAGTACTTCTTCATGGAAAGGGTGGTGGAAACTTGGAACAGTCTGTTGGCCGAGGTGGTGGGTGCAAACACAGTCAAGGGATTCTAACAGGCATGGGATAGAATGAAGACTAATGATCACAAGACCAGGGAGGAGAATGGGGATAGAAACATAGAAACATAAAATTTGACGGGAGATAAGGACCGCTTGGCCCACCCAGTCTGCCCATTTCCCTACCTAATGGACAAGCTGCAGATCCTAGTTAACCAGCAGCATACTTCTTTCTACCCCCAACCCCTAGAATTGCCTTATGACTGTCCCATGCATGCTTGAATTCAACCACTGTTTTTGACTCCACAACCTCCTCCAGAAGGCTGTTCCATGCATCCACAACCCTCTCTGTGAAAAATACTTCCATACATTACCCTGAGCCACCCCCCATCTTCAAATTGTGCCCCTTGTTTTTCCACACCTCTCTTTTTGAAAGATGCTACCCTCTTGGACTTTGTTGATTTCCTTGAGGTACTTGAAAGTTTCTATCATGTCCCCCCTCTCCCTCCTTTCTTTGAGGCTATACATATTAAGCTCCTTTCGTCTCTCTTCATATGTCTTCTGTTGCAGACCCTGCACCATTTTAGTTGCCCTCCTCTGGACAGCTTCCATCTTGTCTATGTCCTTGCAGAGATTGGGTCTCCAGAACTGTACAAAATACTCCAGATGGGGTCTCACCAGCTGTCTGCACAGAGGGATAACAACTTCCTGTTTTCTACTGGTGATGCCTCTCCCTATGCATCCCAGTATCCCCCAGCCCTCCTTGCTGCCCTCTCACATTGCTTGCCCACCTTTAGGTCATCTGATATGACTACCCCCAGGTCCCTTTCCATTTTTGTTGTTGTTAGTATCTCACCCCGCATTGTGTACTCTTCACCTGGGTTTTTGTTTCCCAGGTGCATTACCTTGCACTTCTTAGCATTGAATCTAAGCTGCCATACATTTGACCATTCCTCTAACCTTGCCATGTCCCTTCTCATTCTTTCCACCCCACCTTGAGCAACAACTATGTTGCAGATCTTTGTGTCATCTGCAAAGAGACATACTTTTCCTTCCAGTCCCTCTGCAATGTTGCTTATAAAGACATTGAAGAGGACAGGTCCTAATACCAAAGCCTACGGTACCCCACTAGTAACCCCCCTTTCTTCAGAGTGGACTCCATTTACTATTACCCTGTGTCCTATTCTCCAGCCAATTCTTTACCCAGGCTATCATCTTGGGACCCACTCCCAGGCTGGTTAACTTGTATATTAATCTTTTGTGTGGGACTGAGTCAAATGCCTTGCTAAAGTCTAGGTAGGCCATGTCCACAGCTCTTTCCTGATCTACTACTTTGGTCACCCAGTCAAAGAAATCTATTAGATTCGTCTGGCATGACCTTCCCGCTATGAATCCATGCTGTCTTGGGTCCTGTGCCCCTCTGGCCTCTAGGTACTCAACAATTCTTTCCTTCAGAAGTGATTCCATCATTTTCCCTATCACTGAGGTTAAACTAACAGGTCTGTAGTTTCCTGCTTCTGCCCTGTTCCCACTTTTGTGAAGGGGAATCACATCTGCCCTCCTCCAGTCCTCAGGTACCACCCCATCCTCTCATGATTTGTTAAAGAGGGTAGTCAGTGGTGTCACTAGTTCTACCCTTAGTTCTTTTAGAATTCTGGGATGAATCCCATCAGGCCCCATTGCTTTGTCCACCTTCAGTTTTAAGAGTTCTTTCAGAACCCTTTCTTCTGTAAATGGGCTGGTATGAACTTCTTTATCCAGAGTGTTTCTATTGTTTGTTTTATTTACCTCCCCCTCTTCATTTGCAAATACTGAGCAAAAATATTTGTTTAGTATCTCTGCCTTTTCACCGTCACCCTCTGCCCACCCCCTTCCCTTTATTAAGCCTCACTATCCCTTCCTTAGTCTTCCTTCACTCCCTGATGTACCTAAAAAAGGTTTTATCCCCCTTCTTAAGTGAGTTGGCTATCTTTTCCTCAGTTCGGGCCTTTGCTGTTTTGACTGCCTTCCCAGCTTCCTTTTGCTTTAACTGATACAGTTCTCTGTCCTGCTCCTTCTATGATTCCTTGTACTTTCTGAATGCTTTCTTTTTCTCTTGAACCTTCACTGCCACCTCCTTTGAGAATCATAGAGGTTTCTTACATCATTTTGTTTTGTTTATTTGCTTCACACAAAGGCTTATTACCTCTGTGATGGCAGTTTTTATTTTTCCTCATTGTTCTTCCACCCCTCCTTCCTGCCCATTTGCTAGTGCATTCCTTAGGCACTCACCCATTTTGGCAAAGTCAGCCCTCCTGAAGTCCAGTACTTTTGCCTTTGTGTGGCTTGACTCTATTGCTGTGCTTATTGTGAACCATACTGTTCGATGATCACAGGTTACCAGATGGCTGTCCACTTCTACATCTGTGATCCTCTCTCCATCTCCATTTGAGAGAACCAGGTCTAAGATTGCTCCCTCTCGAGTGGGTTCCAATACTAGTTGTCTAAGGCATGCCCCCTGTAGGGCATCTAGAATAACCCCACTCTTAGAAGTGGCTGCTGCAACTGCACTCCAGTTAACATCTGGCATATTCAGATCACCCATCAGCAATATCTCCCCTTTATCTGCAATTCTAAGTCTACTTTCTATCATTTCCTTGTCCATTTCCTTCCCTGAGAGGGGGGGGGTCTGTATACAACCCCTCTGTGATTGTGGTGCCATTGTCTGCCTCCAGATTGACCCACAGTGCTTCTTCTCCTCCTCCCTGTTTACCCTTTTGTTCTATTGCTTTGATTCCTTCCCTTATGTAGAGAGCTACTCCTCCTCCTCTTTTACCCTCCCTGTCCCTCCTGTAGATACTGTATCCTGGTATGTTTACATCCCAGTCATGGTTCTGTGTGTACCATGTTTCTGTGACTGCCACAATATCCAGATGTTCCTCCTCCATCAAGGCCACTAATTCAGGAGCTTATTACCCAGACTACGGGCATTGGTACTCATTGCTCTCCATTTTTTGATGGCTTTACCTTCTGTAGCGGCATCCCCCACTGACCTTTCTACCTTGGTCTTTTTCTCATTTAGTACCCTGTTTTGTATGGGTAGGCTGGGATTTTCCTGCTGCTTATCAGTGCCTCCCCCCTTGACTAGTTTAAAAGCTTCCAATTAAGCATTTAAACCGAGGGCCCAAAAGACTTGTTCCCTTCCTGGACAGATGCAGACCATCCTGCCAGTATAGGCTGGTGTCCCTCCAGGTGGAACCCCAGTCCCCGATGAAGCCAAACCCCTGTGCTCCACACTATTTTTTCAACCATCCATTAAACTGCATGGTGCAAAGTACCCTTGCCTCACCCATGCCATTGACAGGCAGCACCTCTGAGAAGGATACTGTGTGTGCTACTTGTCTTAGGCCCCTCCCTACTCTACAAAGTCCTTCTGCACTGCTCTAATCTCATGATGAGCCAAGTCATTTGTCCCTAGGTGGACAATGACGTCCAGCTCAGAATCCGTGCAACTGTTCTCGTGATCCTAAGGATCGCTTCCTGTCCCTCCAAGCCATGGCACCAGGCAGGCATCTTACTTCAGTTTCCCTGCTCCCCAGTTCTATCCCCCATAATTGAGTCCCCACCAGGAGCTGCTTCCTTTCATGTGGTGCCCTCTGCCTCTTTCCTGAGGGCCTCCTTGTGACAGTTGTCTGCAACCTCCTTAGTCTCCTCTGCTGGTGCATCCATAAGGGAACTGTGCTCCCCCAGAATGGTGTATGAATTGTGGAGTGGAACAACTGACTGGGTGTGCCTCTGTTCCACCACCCTTACCCTCCCTGAGCCCACTGTGGTCCAACTGCTGTGCTTTCTTCGCAACCTCAGAGGTATTGGTGGTGGCTCTGGTGCTCCCTGGATGGGGAAGGTTCCATTACTACTGTCCAGTGTGGCCTGAAGATGGGCAACTTCCTTCCTCGGGGCAGATAGTTGTCTGCAAACAGGGCAGCATCTTAGCCTCCAGAAAGACTCCCAGAAGACTTCTGCCTCACAGCCATTACATTGCATTACTCCCCACAGGTCTGTCTACCTTGTTTAGTAACTCCCAACAGCATTTACACTGCTGACTTTGCAGCTAGGATGGTAGGGTTAGTGCCCTGGAGGAACAATAGGTTCCAGGGATTATAAGGAGTAAAGGCAGACTGGATGGACCTCCTTTTTTTTTTTTTTTTTCTGCCATCACAGTCTGTTTCTGCTAACCAATTTCTTGTGGATATGTAGGACTAGAGGTGATATTACTGAAATCTTAAGCATTTATTAAAGCTTTAAATTCTACCCTTGCTAACCGAGGTCCATTATAAGTCCTTACAATCTCTGGTATGGCAAATCTTGCAAAAATTACTTTAAGCTTTTGTATCACTTGGCTGGATGTGGACGTCTTAAGTTTAACAACTTCTGGGTAACAAGAACATGCTTCAGTCACGCCATGTGCTCTCTGCCAACTGGAGTAAACAAACCTACACCTACTTTTTCCCAAACTTTGGCATTTTCTCAATCTGAAATTGAAGGTTCTTTCTGCAGTGCAGGCCTGTGTTTCTAACATATGTGACAAGCCAAAACTGTATTTTTCATACATTTAGTGATCCCAGGTCAATACATGACATGTCTTGCTCTGCATTTACATTTGTCAATACCCATGTGACCTTCATGGTTTTTATGTAGCATTTCCTTTCTTGGTGTACTAGGAACTATAGTTCTTTCCAGCCACTGTACATTGTTTTCACTATTGCTTGCAAAGTTTCATAAGCTGCAGCTTCAGATTGCAATCTCTTTCACATCTATGCCAAGGAGGCAGTATAGCGCAGTGGTTTAAGGCTCTGGGATGCAAATCTGAAGACCTGGGTTTGAATCCCACTGCCCCAACTTGCATACTCTGTGACCCTGAGCAAGTCACTTAACTTCCTTGTGCTCCCAGGTTGCACCCGTAAACAAGCTTAGTGTGTCTCTCTTGGTTAAAAAAACAAAACTGCTCCTGAATTTTGTATTCCATTTATGTGAACATCCACTTCTGTTTCCAAGTTTTGATCATTGTTTCTTGAGTTTCATCCCAAGTTCTTTACAAAGAATCAGCCACAATCAGACAATTCCCTGGTGTTTATTCTTGCTGGTAATCATACTTCTATATGTAACCCCCCGCCTCAGGGGGCTTACCTTTAATTGCCCGTGTCGTTGTTTTCTCCCATTGCTGCTGGCATCCTAGTGAACTCCCCTGGTACCCTTGGCTCCTCCCAAGTTCTTTACGGCAGCCCTTGTGTTTATTTAAACCCAGTTTGGGCTAAAATCCTAAATCGCAAGTTGCCAGCAAAAACAGTGGTGGAATTCAAGAATGCATGGGATAGACATAAGGCAGTTCTGGTGGGGGAGGTGGGGTAGGAAGAAGTAGGCTGCTGGTTAATTAGGATCTGCAGCTTATCCAATAGGTAGGGAAATGGGCAGACTAGATGGGCCAAGTGGTCCTTATCTGCAGTCAGTCTGTTTCTATGTTTCTATTATTGTAGTGCTACTGGCGGCTGCGCATGTGCAAGGAGCACAATGATGTGCCACCCCGCGATGGTGCAGGCCAATTGGAGAGTCTTTTGGTGGTCCTGGCATTCTGGTGAGCTGAATAGGAGCAGGTGACCTTAGCCATGCAGCACAGAAGGCGCTTTAAAGCTTAAAACAGAGTTTGAGCTTAGGGTTTATTTCAGGGGTAATTAATATTCATGAGCCCATCATGAATATGCATGAACTGCTGCCTACTGCCTAGGCAGACACTATAACAGTGGCAGCAACAGCAAAAGTACAAGAAATATTTAAATAAAAGTGGGCCTGTGTAAAAGAGAATTGTCTGGGCTACAAGTTTGGGGGAAAATACAAATACATACTTTAAAGTTTATGCTGGCTGCACCAGACTGAAACTTGTGGGACTGCATTACTGGGACAGTATCTTCTACAGCAGCCACCATTTTGAGAGTGTTTTAGCCAATCACGAACTGGGATTTCATCCAGAGACTCGTGGGAGTGATAACATAGACTTTGGGAGATAATCTGGGACAAAGTTTGGGTGCCTAAATTGTAGCCAGTTAGAGGACTTAAATTGTTGTAGGCAGCCTAAACAAACAATCAGAATCCAAGGACGTTTGCCTTTATTTAAGAGGGACAGTTTGAATTCCAGGCAGTCCTGCAGAGAGACCAGATTGGAAGAGTCTGCTGAGAGCAGCCTGCAGTTCAAGGCAGGCCTGTGCTGGGACTCCAGCTTGAATGACCAATCAGGCTTTGTGGAGATTGGGTCTGCAAGAGACCCAGTTCTCCTCTGGTGTGTTATTGTGTCTGAAGGTGAAGATAAATTGCTAGGAACTGCCTGTCTGCAGTTTTGAAAGTTTTGGTCAGTGAATCTACTGAAATTGTGTACCAGCCTGAAACTGAACTGAGAGGCAGAGCCTTAAATGCTGTTTCCTTTAAATGTGCTGAACATTTATTGTGGATCAAAGCCTGCTGTCCAGGGACTCCTGACCGCCAGAATGGAACTCTCATTTATCAGTGATCAGATGGTTTGCCAGCTGGAAAGATCACCAGCAATTAAACTGAACTTTGCCAAAAGTGTTGATCCAGCCTTGGGCCTTTGCTCAAACTGGCCCATGCCACCTGTTCCTGTGCCAGTCTCAGCATCACTGGGGAGAGACCAGCTTTGGGGATCCAGCCCCTGCTCAGAAAGCCATCATAGGTTGTGGCCACCTTCAGGGAAAGGTTGTAAAGTGGAAATGAGTCATGATGGGCCAGCTTCCCCATGTGCATCAGTTTCCAGCCTCAGGTCTTCATTTCACCAGGACATCGTCTCCATCCAACTGGTACAGTAAGTAAATTCAGGGTAGATCCTTGCAACAGTCAGCTAAATCATCTTGTAGTCTCATTTAATTGTTCCTGCTTAAATTTAATAATGTCAAACAACCGGGCCAACTGGCCAGGATTACAAATAGCTAGTTTTGTTTATGCATGCTAACTGCCTTTCTTTCATCAAGGGTCCCATCCATAGCCACAATGCCGGCCACCCCGGGCAGTGATTCTGGCCAGCCAGCATAGATCCTGGCACCCAGTGTTGTACGGCTGAGTATTTAGAACTGAAGTACATGCATAATAACTTAAATTTAATCCTGAAAGTAATCATTCATCAGACTGGCCCAGTGGTGCTGAGGGTTGAGGCGCTGTACGCCATACCTCATGCCACACTGGCAACCCGGGTTTGGAAATGGAGTCAGGTCATCGGGGGTTGGCAGAGGAGGGAAGGGATCAAGCATCCGGAGGACTGCTCTCCCTTCCCGGAGAGGGTTCCAGGGTTTGCTCCACTCCTTAGTGGCCCCTGATAGAAGTTGGAGGCAGTGCAAGGAATTAGTGGTAGCTACGATGTGGGGCAGAGCTGTAGTGGACTTTGGCATGCTTGTGCCATGGACGTCATTGCACATTCGAGCTCCGAGGGAAAACAACACGGAAAAACCTGCAGGTGCTAGGAAGGTGACGGGGGTACCAGGGACACACACCCACATCCCCAATGCTGGATCTCTCCCCCAACAGCTTTTCTGGACACCCCACTGGACAGATCCTCTAATTGGAATAGGCCACCAGGTAGGTGAGGCAGGCCCTCTCCCAGGGGTGATCTGGGAGGCTGAGAAATCTGGGTGGGGACAGCTAGAGGAGGGAGTGTCTCAGGCAGAGAGTAGCAGCAGTGGAGTTGAGAGTGCACCTCTGAAAGATGCTGTGGTGTCTGGTGAATAAACAACGTACAAAAAAAAGGTAATCCTTCATCGAGATTCACGCTCATTCCTTGTTCACATTCCCTCAATAAATCTGATTTGTCTTGTTACTTTGAATCGAGCTTGTGAGCATATTACTACTGAGTTTAAAGCAATAGATGTGAAATTGAATGTGTTAAAAGTGCATGCTGTTGTGCCAAACTGTCTTTTGCAGGGGGTTGCAAGGCACACGCATCAGAACCAGAAGCCCTGCTTGTTGGTGGAATAATTGTGAGCACATTGTTAATGCCCATTGCAAACTGTTTGTTGAATGCTGTTAAAGGTCACTGTCTGTATCTGGGCAATTGGTCACTAGGTGGGATTTTGGGTGGTTATAGCTTCTCAGAGGGCTATACCAGGCTAGGTAGATACCCCCATTATTGTTACTCTGGGTGGAGGCACCATAATATTGCACCCAGGCCCCTCAACCTGTTGTTAGGAAATCGGGCAATAGCAGTAACCCTAGAGAAAGCACCACCTAGGGGTTACTTGTAGTTTGATTAAAAGTGTTTGTATCTGTGATGGTGCCTGCCATAAGTCTCTTTTTGAAATAGTAATTAGCAGTTTATGATCTGGTTTATGAATCATAATGGGTGTTCCATAAATATAATGAAATGTGTCACAACCAAATGCGATGCTCAACATCTCTTTTTCTATTTGATCATATTTGTATTCTGTTTTATTGAATGCTCTGGATGCATTGGCAACAGGGCTTCGGCTTTTATTTCTCAGTTGTAAAAGAACAGCTTCCATGCCATCCTTCGAGGCATCGATGGAAACTTTTGTCAGACAGGCAGTATCAAAATATTGCAAAGCCGGTGCTGTTGTCTAAAGTCTTTTTGTTTCTTTAAATTCTTTTTCATGCGCCTTAGTCCAGGACCATCCATTTGACTTCACCAGCAGTTTTCTTAGGTTACATGTTTTATGAGCTGTGTTGTTAGTGAACTTGCCAAGGTAGTTTACCATTTCCAGAAAATGCTGTAAATCATTTTTATTCTTTGGCTCTGGCATTCTGTTCATTGCTTGTACCTTGGCTGGATCAGGTTTTACACCCGCAGCTGAAAGAATCTCACCCCACGTACAGGATTTCTGCTTTCTTTGTCTGGCACTTTTCTTTCTTCAGTTTGTCATTTTTCTCTGGTAATTTCACCTTCCTCAGTTAGAATAACATCAGTGTAAACTTTAACTCCTTCAGTGCCTCCCAGTAGTTACTGCATTGTTCTATGAAAGATTTATGGTGTGGAACAAATGCCAAGTGGCAGTCTTTTAAAACAGTGTCTTCCATAATGAGTGTTAAAAGTATATACGCAAGCACTTTCAGGTGTCAATGGTATTTTCCAGAGTCCCGAGGAGGCCTCCAATATTGAAAAATACTTGGTCTCTGCCATTTCACCCAGAATTTCATGTCTAGTTGGAATATGGAAATGTTCTTTTTTAATGCAAGAGTTCAACTATTTTGGATCCAAACACAAATACAGTGATCCATCTTTTTTCTTTATGATCACGAAAGAGGGAACTCGGGGTATTGGTTCCTCCACCTTTTCTGTTACATCAGTTTCTATTAAACATTGCAGTTCTTGTTTCAGTCCATCTCTCAGCACCACAGGAACTCTTCAGGAAGCATGTATCACTGGCACTGCTTTCTCAGAAACTGTAATCTGATATGTAATTGGTAACTTGCCCAATCCCTTAAAAACATCACTGTATTCAGATATAATATTGTCACTGGGAGGCATTTCCTTGTTCTATCAGACCCAGCTTCTGACTGGTATCTAGCCACAAAACCGGCTTTTTTCTCCTGTGACAGTGCCAAAAGTGTGTTAACTGACCTTGTCTTTATGCTTTCAGGTGCAATGTACAGTATCCTACTGTAGGTATACTTAGTCCATTGTATGCCTTTAAGATAGTAGCCTGTTTCTTGATCTGTGGTCTCTTCAATAGCAGTCACCACAGTCAAGCTGTCAGTAAACTTATTCATGTGGTGATCCTTCAAACCATTATCTATTTGAATAGTCCTTTCATTTCTCTCTGAAAAGCCTTGCTTTTCTATTACCCTTATAAACAAGTAATGTTCAATGCTTGGAACTTCTGTTTCAGTAACAACATGTACAGCTTTTTCCTGTCTATGATAGCTAACGGAATTATTATATTTTCTCAGGATCTGCACTGCTGACCAAAAGCTGAACAATTTCTGTAGGCATGCTCTTTCCCATATTTACTGCATACTGTACTTTGCTTGCAAACTTTCCTCGTGTGGCTGCAGTCTTTCCTTTCACATTTTAAGTCTTGCCTCACTGAACTTGTATGAGACTTTTGCATTTGTTTCAGTGTCATAAACACTGGTGCTAGTTTTGTCTCTTTTTACTTTAGTACTGTTAACCATTTCCAGTTGCATCCGAGTTTGATCTGTAGCCTGGCAAATATGAACAGCTTTTTCCATTGTAAGCTCACAGTCTCTTAGTAAATATTCTTTCACTTTTTCGTCATAACAGCCCATAACAATTTGGTCCAATATCAAAGAACTGCAAAGAGCGCCAACATTACAAGACTAAGCTTTTAGTTTCAAGTCAGTAACACATTTTTCTGTAGTTTCTTGATCCTTCTGCATTCAGGCTCTAAATATGTATCTGTCATAAGTCCAATTTTTCCTGGGCACACAGTAAGCTTCAAACTGCATCATTACAAATAGAATAATAGATAGGAGACTGTGTATTATGTATAGAATAAAGTATGGGGAGATGTGTATGAGACATTTACAGCCCCCGGTCCAAAGCCAGACCAGTATGAAATCTGTATCTATGAGGTCAGCACTCTTGTATATGAAAAAACAGGGAATCTTTGAAAAACTTTCAAAAAAATCTCCTTTATTCATAATAATAAATAGACATACATGTATGTGACACAAATGAAAATTTGTGGTAACCACCACTATCTCTCACCCACGTGTTGTGAAGCAAGAAACTCAGAAACAGGTCCTGATGGAATCTATGTTTGGAATCGGGAGCTAACTGCTTGTTTGTTTACACCACTTGCATGCAAAAAGACAAACGGTGGTGCAAAACGCATGCTGTTCTTAATAAAAAGTTTGCAGAGTTGTACGTTACTTCGACTTTTGAGCCACACATAAGAACTCTGCAAATTATGCACTCATGAGCAGTTTAAACACAATGCATATCTCGCAGCAACCAAACCAAATGTGGTGGATACCAGTGTTTATGGGTAGTGACCTTACGTATTGACCGTTATGCTGTTTTCAGCCATCCTCACATTTTTGTTGCCCACGTTTTTAAAATGCATTTAAAATGTTTTGTTTAGCCCCTGTATGTGGAAAATGACTGTTTTTTTTTAAATGACTTATGGCTGAGTTCTCCTTTTGGTTAAGTTGTGGGCAAGATGGCAGGCGAGCAGTCTGTCTTTAAGCAAGGAACTGCCACGGGGGCATGCACAGACTGAGGGAAACCATGCGTGTGTTTGCCATAATAAACACTCCTTTATTACAGCAAATTATGGCAAGGTTCCCCTGTGGGAAAAAGGGGAGACCTACTAATTAGAAGACTGTAATATGATCGAGAGATTCTGGGGACATGGGAACCTCGAGAATGAAGCTTGAGAGGCTTCCATATCCCCAGAACCTCGAGATGGTATTATAGCCAAGTAATCATCATCTCCAGTTATTTTTTATAATATATGGATCCAAGGAATATCCAGTGTTCTCCAGAAGTGTGGTGCAAACCTCCCAGGGTGGTGAAGTGTCTACGCAGGTCTCTTTAAGTGGTGCTTCTTGCCAGGTGTTGCTATATATGCTAGAACGTCAAGATGCCTCTGAAGCACCCAGTGTTTGTGTTTCTGTTGGTGCATCATATGTTTCTTGAATAATTATCTCAGGAAAATGGCGGTGTGTCTAAGTGAGGGGTCAAGAAAGAACTCTGTATTTCTATTGAGGCTTAATCTTTTTTTAATGAAGTTCAGAAAAAGGAAAAATATATTTTATGCCATTTCTTGTGGTTATTGAAGTAAACATCCATTTTATCCTTGTGATGCCTTAGTGAGAGGGTAAGCAGTCAGATCATTCAGCAGCTGGGAGCTGGAGTGAAGAGGAGATGGGAGTTTCCACTTTGGACAGGTGGGTCCAGGTGACAGACTGGGGAGAGGAGTTAAAGAACAGTTGCTTCTTAACTTGAATTTTTATGTAGCCTTTTTTTTTTTGTGGCACAACAGCATTGCATATCCTTCAGACAGTGAACAATCTAAATAGTGTGGCACAAGGAATGTTCTCTTCAACAAAATAGCTCTATATAAATAGGTTTTTAGAGGGGGACAGAAGCATGGTACAACCCTGGGAACTCTGGAACCCAGGTAATAGGAAGGTAAAGTTATATTGAGGATAAAGGACTGCCCATCCTAGCCACCCAGTGACAAAGCAGCCCCCCCCAAAAGCAGTCCTACTACTCCTATGGGATGATATCTGATCTATAATTGGCCGCATATAGCAGCCAAATGGTCCATCTGTTTTATAGGATATGCAAGGTATTCTGTAACTGTGCTGTCATTTTTTCCATTCTGTAAATAGGGTAAATAATAACCTCCCATGGAGATACCTGTGGGGGGGGGGGGGTCTGTTGGAACCACGGTTTAGTTATGATCATTTGAGCTGCCACCAAAAGTGTGTCTAGTAAGTGAAGATGATGTTTATGTTTAAGCTGGGGAGGGTAATGTAATGAAAGTGCTGTTTCAGGAGTTAGAGGGCCCAAATTTGGCACCAGTTCCTGAAGTATGTTATCTGCCTTGTTCCAAAATGGAGTATGTATGGGAGAAGACCAAAAATATGGGTGTGTGTAGCCACCTTGCATCTGCACTGCCTCCAGCATGTAGAGTCATGAGCGGAGTAAAATGTGGTTGTTATTTGAGGGGTCCTAAAGTAGCGACTGGTGACTTTCCAGTCAAACTCTTGCCAAGTATAAGAGCAGGTGAATTTGTGTTGTCTTAGCCAGATTTTCATCCACTGGGTTGGAGTTAGAGAAATTGATAATTTAGCCTCACAAGTGAATTGAAAAGTGTCCATAATATTGGTGGGAACATTTAGGAGTGCCTGGTGACACCATGAAATAACATGAGCTTGTGATGCCTCACCTTGAGCATTTAAAAGAAAGGGGAAGATAGGGGTGATTGACTGTATATCGACTTGAAGTCCAATAGAGTGGCCTAAATAATGTCTAATTTGAAGGAATCTGTAATAGTCCATTTTAAGCAAATTGAATTCAGATTGAAGTTGCTCATAGGACTTGAAAGTCTCATCGGAATAAAAGTGATAGGCATGAACTAAGCCCAGTCTCCTCCAAGAATGGAATTTATGATCCCATCACTCCGGAATGAAGTGAGCATCTTATGCGGGAATACTCACCGATTTGGCCCCCAGAATATTCTCTGGACATGCCAGAAAAATCTTCCAGTTGCATAGGATGGTTGCCATAAAAACTGAGGACTCTGATTGTGAGTCAGCTTGGGTAGTTTGACATACAGTAGACTCATCCAAGGGTATAGTGGTCAGTTCTCTTTCAACCAATACCCACTGAGGAGTAGATGAGTTTGGTCTAAGCCAATGTAATATACTGTATGTTGAATAATTGTCACAGTGGCATATAAGGTGAAATTTGGCAAAGTTAGACCATCTTTGGGCTTAGGTAAGTGTAATTTTTTGTAGGCTACTCAGGGTCATTCCCCATTCCACAAAAAGCACGAGATAATTTTATCCCACTTTTGAAATTCTGTTTTCATGGGTAATATAGGAATATTTTGGAAAAGATAAAGAAAACGGGGCAAAATATTAATTTGCATTGTTTGTACCCTACTAAGCAGTGACAAAGGCAAGTGGTGCCAGGTTGTAAGATAAGTGTTAACCTGAGTAACTAAAGAATGAAAATTCTGCGTATGTATTTTTGTGGGGTCCTTTGTTAATTGGATCCCTAGATATTTAATTTGTGATGTGTCTCACTTATAGGGGTACCAGAGTTTTAATTGTGTTTTTGGGTAGGAAATTTATTTGTAAAACTTCTGTTTTCTGGTTATTAATTTTATGACTAGAAACCTGCTCTACTTTTTGATGACTGAGCGTTAAAGCTGGCAAAAATTGTTCTGGCTGGGTAATATATAATAATAAATCATAGGCATTGTATGCAATTTTGCAGATGTGTTCTCCTGTCTGGTATCCCTGTATTTGTATAATATTTCTAGGAAACTTAGCCAATGGTTCCATGTATAATCCAAAGAGATAGAGGGATAAGGGGTGTCCCTTCCCAGTGCCTTGTGTTAGAGTAAGTCGAGGTAAATAGGAGCTGCTAACCTTCACTGTCGCTTGGGGGCTGGTATAAATACTTTTGTAGACTATTTAGGAAATCTTGGGGGAACCCAAATTTATGAAGCGTATAAGAAAGTCCAGGAGACTCTGTCAAATGCATTTTGGGCATTGAGGCTGAGGATAAGTAATGGGGTTTTAGTTTTATATGTATGGTCAATTAAATATAAAGTTATTTTAATGTTATCCATTGTTTGTCTATTCTTATAAAGCTGGATTGATCAGGATGAATGAGCTTAGGGAGGACTCTATCCAAACAGCGTACCAAAATACTTGTATAAATTGTATAATCTTGGTTTAAAACTGAAATTAGATGGTAAGAATCGCATAGATGTGCCTGTTTTTGTGGTTTTAAAATGGCAGAGATGGATGCCTAGTGCCATGAAATGGGACACATAGCAGTCCCATAGCTTTCTTGCTAGGCTCATAACAAGGGCTCTTGAATAAATTCAATAGTTGCCTTATAAAATTCCGCCCCATAGCCCAGACTTTTCCCATTTTTTTAAATGTTGAACCGCTGATAATAATTCCAGGGTGGAAATAGGTTGAGTTAATATTTGTGAATGAGATTCTGTTAGTACCGGGAGTTGTACAATACCTTGGCCAAAAACTTGCTGAATAAGCCGTCAGAGGGAGGAGACCCTTCAGTATATAATTTTGAATAATAAGTTTGAAATATATTTGGTATCTCCGAGGTATAGATATGCAGTCTGCTCGTTTATGGGTCTTTCAATTTAAGTATAGTAATCGGTTTACTTTGTTGTTATAATCTATATGCCAAGATTTTTGCTGCCTTGGAACCATCCTCATAATATTTTTGTTGCAACCATAACAATTCTTGTTCAATTTTATATGTCAAGATTTCTTGAATTTGGAGGGGGGGGGGGTTAGCAGCTGACTGCATTGGATGCCTTCCTATTGAGCTCCACTATGTGACAGCTAGTTTTGCTAATTTAGCCTGAGGTAAAGTCAATATTTTGGTGAGAAACATCAAGTTACTCTCTCTTTTACCCAACAGCACTATATATTTACCTGGTTTTTGTGTAATCTGTACTGAAGCAATGGGGAAACACAAGACTATGCAGCAACATGGGCAGCAGCATGGCACAGATAGAGAGCCATCGATCAGAGCAGTATTAAAGCAGCGAAAGAACTTGAAGCTTTTGTTGAAGAGCTTGATAAGAATGTCGATGGATTTACTATGTGGGTTACTACCTTTGAAACAAAGTTGGATTTGACAACCACTGATTCTATGCTAGCTAAGTCTCTGGCAGAGAAGGCTGTGACCGCTATGGCAGGCCTAGTTCAAGAAAACAAACCTCTGTGCCTTTTTCTTGAACAACTTAAAAATGGGACCCATTTGGCCAACATTCATCTTTTAGGAGTACCGGAGAAGGCAGATGGATCGGATTTGTTGGCCTTTGTAATTAACACTCTGGCTTCCACAATTGGTTTTCGGTAGGAGGGTGCTATCACCAGAGCATAACAGATTAATCCACATCAGTGACCTGCACAGGAGGGGATGCCCTGGGCTATTCTTATAGTGACAGGTGGATCTTAGATAAAGGAGCTCATTCTGCAGGCAGTGAAGGAAAAGGGGCAATCACACCTTATTGATGGTACTAGAATCTTTTATTTCCCTGATCTTTCTTTCGCAACCAGGCAGAGGCAGAAATCTTTTGATGCTGTAAGAGCTGAATTGAAACAGCTGGGCATCTCTCATATCCTCTTATATCCTGCTAAACTCCTAATTCATTATGCAGGTAAGACATTCCTGTTTAATGATCCTGCTGAAGCAGGGAAGAGAATCTTAAAGATAAAGGCTGATTTTACCAGCAGAGAAGCCAAGGAGGACATTGTAGGTGAAGGAGACTGATTTCCCATTGTTTTACCTGCCATTTCTACCTCTTATAGTTTAAGCTGTTTACCTCAGAAGAACTCTTTATTGTTAAGCAGTAATAACTGCTGTTCATGTTCAGCTTTTGTTTAGCAGTTGCTCCGATAATAACTGAAAGAAAAAGAGATACGCAAGAACAAAGGGGCACAATTTGAAGATAGATGGGGAGTGGCTCAGAGGTAATGTGAGGAAGTATTTTTTTCATGGAGAGGGTTGTGGATGCATGGAACGGCCTTCCCGAGGAGGTCCTGGGGTCACAAACAGTGGGGGAATTGAAGAATGCATGGGACAGACATAAGGCAATTCTGGTGGGGGGTAGGAAGAAATAGGCTGTTGGTTAACTAGGATCTGCAGCTTATTCAATAGGTAGGGAAATGGCCAGACTAAGTGGGCCAAGCAGTCCTTATCTGCCGTCAAAGTCTATGTTTTTATTGCCTGTATTCTGTATTTTATTGTGATAATGTAGTGCTATACATAAATATTTGTTTACTTAATATATTGGGGCAGGTTCTAATTCTGAACAAATAATTTTATCCCTCTTTTTCTACATTTATATTTGTGCTGTTGTGGGTCAATTTAATGGGAAGCCACTGGATTTACTTATTGGGATCTATTACTGTTACATGGACTTATGAATGGTACAGGTGACCTATTCAAGAGTGTGACACTCAGGGACTTATTGGATATACTCTTTATCAGCATTTAGTCCATGGCTGTGGCGCAGATGGCCATCTTTGGGACATTTTTTTAGACTTTGAGTTTTATATTATAGTGATACTCCCCAATGAGGTAACAAAGTGAGAGAAGAATTTAGATCTTATGTATAGCCTCTTTATTTACAATTTCTATGCCTTGGAACCGAGGATGTGCATATGGTATGTGTTCATTTGCATATACAGTAAACATAAAGTATAACAGAAAAGAAAGATTTCTAGGATTTTAGTTTGGGTTTGTTGTAGCAGGGAGTAGTCCCCTTGTATATGTGCTAATTGCAAAAATCTTCATTTCTCTTGTAAATCTTTCAGTTATGATTCTCTTTGTTTTTTTTTTGTTGGGCTGCATATGGTAATATTTCTCCCCTTCGGACTAATTTGATTGTGTCTCAAAGCATCTCAGGAGAAGTCTTTTCAGAGTATACTCCCTAATAATCCGGGGTATTGTGTCCTGTAATAAGTGGATAAAGTCAGGATCTCTTAATCATGAATTATTGAATCGCCATTGAGTATTCTTTTTTCTAAATAATCCGTAGGTCTAAACTGATCGGGCATGACCGGACAGGTTAATACTGTCTACACCCATAGAATCAACCCAATTAAGATGTTCCCTGCTAATACAGAAGTAATCAAGGTGAGAGTAATGGCCATAAAGGTTTGAATCACTCCCCCTTGCTCCTATCTTATACTCTCCCTTCACCTTATGCTTCCTATTACTTCTGTCCTAACTACCTTGGCTTTACTTTCTCTACTTACAATGATTTCTCCAGGTTACGTTTATAATTATTACCTTTTCATGATTTAATTGCGCACTAGTAACATAGAAACATAGATGTTGATGGCAGATAAGGACTGCAAGGCCCATCCAGTCTGCCCATTTTTTCTACTTTATGAATGTGCCATAGGCCTTTACTCTGTCAATGGCCTATCTATTTATACTGATCTGTATTGCTCCCTTATGCTATCCCATGCCTGTCTGAAGCCCTGCACTGTATTCATATTCACCACTTCCTGAGGTAGGCCGTTCCATGCACCCACCACCCTTTCTGTGAAAAAGAACTTTCTCACATTACTCCTTAATCGGCCTCCCTCTAATCCAATGCTGTGTCCTCTTGTCCTGCTATTTTTCTTATATTGAAACATGTTAGACTCTTTCACCTTGTTAATGCCATTAAGATATCTGAGTGTTTCGATTATATTTCCTCTCTCCCTCCTTTGCTCTAGGGTATACATATTGAGCTCCATTAATCTGTCCTCATATGGTCACGTGTACCGTACCATATATTTTTATGTACTATGATTTCATGTATGTAAATTCCTTTATATGTATATATGCCTCAGGACCTCCTTGTGAATGAGCTTGCTCAGTGGGGTTTTCCTGCAATAAACCTGAATGTGAGTAAAAAGTAAATTGTCTAGTTCTGGAATGACGGTGATGCCAGACAACCACCAGACCCATTTCCTTAATAAGTCGCCTGAGTTGTTTATATCCCATAGTAGAAGGAGAGGGATGGAAACTGGAAGAATCCAAAGAAGGGTTTAATAAACAATTACAATCTCCCCCTGTTATTCATGCTCCTTTCTTATGGGTCATAACGGCGTCCATAAACCTCTGCATAGTAGATGCATCACTCCCAGGAGGTACATAGATACTGCAGACCATAAGTTGCTGTTCATGTACGGTACCCATAGCCATAGCTAAAGTGGCCCTCTTTAGCCATATAACTGTCTTCTATGTGAAACAGAGAATTTTTAAGGCATAAAATGGCCATCCCTCTGCAATGTTCAGTTTTATAGTCCAATTCTGTAATTTGCTCAAACCCAAATTTAAGTAATTTTTGGTGTTCAGAGCTACTTGGATAGGTCTCCTGTAGTAGTAGAAGATCTGGGTGGAACTTTTTAAGGTGTCTTATAGTTCTATACCTCTTGACTGGATTGTACAGCCCATTCACATTATTGGGAAATTCTCTTAAATTTGGGAGACCTAGGGAAAAATTATGGACTGGAAAACATTCTCCCCAGCACGTAAGAAATCATATGTACAAGTAAGGTAAAGCCCAATGCTTCTGTCCCCCTGTGCCATTAAAATACCTGCAGCACACAGCCTAACCTGAGTATACAGGTTGAAATACTGTAGCCGAAAAAAACATCTCCTTTAAACCTGCAATGTGAGTAACGCTTAGAATAGAATAGAAATTAAAAAGATAAAAGGTATAACTGGATGGGGTCTAGAATTTAACCAGAGGTAATCTAGAACCCAAACTGTGAACAACCTAGGGCACATCAACCTGGTCCCAAACAAACGTAGCCAACTGGATCAACTATATCCAGGTAGAAATGTGGGTTGCAGTATCCCCCTCTCCACATAGTCAGAGAAGGGCTAGGGATATACTGTGACTTCCAAGGTTGGGGGTGCTAAATGGAACATCCCTTGTGTCAGTACAGAAGTATACTGCTTTGGGAGACAGTAGACTCTCTGTAGCAGTCGGGCTTCCGCAAGGCCTATATCGCCCTGATAATAGATGGGGAAGGGAGAGGCAGGTAAAGAAAAACAAAGCATATTGTAAGGGGGGCAAAAGGAAAGAATAATTGGTCATCTCCGAAAGCTTTCCTAGGGGGCAGTGCATTTGCCAGCCCCCAATCATACCACAAGTGGCATTTATGATGCCTCTTGTAGGTAAGTGGTTTACACAGAGGTTCCTCTTAAATTTAATCATAGTTATTGTTAGAAACAGGAAGCCCCACAAAGTGCTGCATGGTTCCATGTCATAACAGCGATTGCAAAATAGCGATCACTATTATGGCGAGTGCATATCGCTGAAAAGCAAATTGGCGCTATACACTCCAGGGCGACCCAACATCCAGAGAAGGAAACAAGTGTTGTTGGTGGGGGCTGTGCCACCCCTTGCCCCCACACCCCCCTGAAAAAAGATTCTTAATTCCAGGGGGGTGCATGTTGGGGAAGGGGAATATCCCTGCATCGGGATAAAATTAAGTGCCGCAGGCAGCGGCCAAAGTTTCCCTGTACCTGCCACACCTGAGCTAGCCACCCACGCCACCACACCAGATGGCTAGCTCAGTGGCAGCAGGTACAGCAGTCCCACAAAACCCCTTCCCTGCCCCTCCCCTTCCATTCCGCTATCCCCCCCCTTCCTGTTGCCCTGCAGTACCCTCGTGGTCATGTAGTATTGCTGTCCTTCCAGGGTAGCCCAGGAGGAAAGCACTGAATATGAGTCGCCGTCTTGACGGTCGCTCATATTCAGTACCCTTCCTCACTGGGTACCGTGCTGGACATGACCAGTTCCAGATTATATTAATAGTATAGTCCAGATCTAGAAATTTAATTGGCGTCTAACAATCCCAACTTAGAAAGAGTTAATAGAGAAGTGACAGTTGTCAATGTCTGGGTGATCCAAGGACCTCAAAACTGCAGTCCTGCAGCATGTGCCTCTAGAGGGTGTCATGCGTTCAAACTAGGTCACTGTGAAAGAAAACTAAAGTAAGGAATTGAATGCCCAGAAGAGCCCTCTGAATATTATATAACTAAGAGTCCAAATGAAAGGGCGATGTAATAGAATTATTTGAGTCTACTATACAGTGAGGTACCCAGGGTAAGTCATATGAGGGGGTGGGTTCCAGCAGACATGGGGGGGCATCAATCCAACTCTCTGCTGTGCCCAGCAGGAGTAAGGCATGTTTATGGGGACAGAAAAAAGTAAAAGGCATGCCCAAGTCTATTTCCCTACAGTATATTGGACAGGCAACATCACTGTAATTGCTGTACCAGGCTGAGGATTGTCGTCCGATTGTATAGTGGCCTATTTATAGCTCTGTGCTACTATAATTATAGTATCTTGTGCCCATGCTACAAGATACTAATTTTATCACTATTAGCAGGGAGAAGAGGGGGCCTTGGTGCAGTTGGACCTCCGTGTGAGTGCTGCCACTGCAGCCCTCAACCTCCCCTTCAAAACTTCATGGATTGTGTGGTGGGCAGGTCAGCTGTGTTCTGAATACAGGATCGCCATAAGAAAGGGTCCTGTTACAGTATTGCCATGGGACGATCCTTCAGGGTGGAATGAAAACTAGTACTCATCGCCATTTTCCATGCCATGTTAAAGGAAAACTGCACCCTCATATCTTCTAAATGTCATTTGCTTCCATGTCAACAGATAACTCTTTTCAAGTAGCTGTTAAAGATGTATGCAACTGCTTCTGTCAGGTTTCACACTTCATACTAGGCGCTGTCACTTTCCTGGGAGGGTCCATTTCATAGTTGTTGAAATCTCATTGTCCCGGAGAGCTGCATTAGCATATGAGAATGTGATGCGTAATCAACCTTAAAACTTCCCAGTATGTCTGTCTGCTTAAGTAGTTTTAAAAGAACCAAGCAGCAAGAAGCTGTAAAATACCATATTTACCTTCAGTAAGTTTTACAAGCTATCCAAGTTGTAATGCAATTTTTCCCCTTAAAACTCCATTTGGTTTATAAATTTCCAGAGAGTTTTTGCAGGTTATTTGTTATTTTAGCATAGAGATGCATAATATAGATGGTTGATCTGACATCATGTTCTCATGTGCTAATGCAGCTCTCAGGGACAATGAGATTTCAACAGCCATGAAATGGACCCTCCCAGGAGAATGACAGGGCCTAGTATGTATTATGAAAACTAACTGAAGCAATTGCATACATCTTTAACAGCTACATGAAAAGAGTTGTCTGTTGACATGGAAACAAATAAAAGTTATGATGATGCAGTTTCCCTTTAATTGACTGGGCCAACAGAGATAACTCTCTGCTGCACCCAGTAGGATAAAGGGAAGTGCATATAAATGGTAAAAAGGGACAAGTCAAAGGCTCGCTCCCTACAGAGTGGCAGACAGGCACAATTACCTTGATGGCTGTATTAGGCAGATGACTGTCTGCCAACAATTTAGTGGCCCATTGTAGCACTAAGGAACAGGTTTAAAAAAAGTTGCTTCTTTTGAAAGACATTTTGTTTTTTTGTTGTTTTTGGTAAGCAGCGAGTCGGTTTTTACTGGATGCAATGGTTACAGTGAAAGCCAGCTCCTGCTCTGCATGAGACAGTTGTGGGCTTGCGCCCCTCTGTTTCTGAGATAATACTATTGTTCAGAGCTCTGAATGTTAGTATTATGAGCTCTGAATGATAGTATTACGGTGCAGAAATGATACTATTGTCACTTTGCTGCAGTGCTATTATGGCAATTTTTTGTATGCTTTAGTGTGCTATCATTTTGATGTATCCATATATTACAGTATCATAATCCTCTCTAGCAGCTGTAGACAATTGAAAAGTGTTGTGTGTATGTATATATATATATATATATATATATATATATAGAGAGAGAGAGAGAGAGAGAGCATCTGAGCCTGCCACAGTCAGTAATAATGCTACTTTTTGTGAGCTCTCCTTCTAGTTTGCACCACATGCTTTTAAATACAAATTAAAATGTTGCTTGAAATGTTTCCATGTTTCTTCTAAATTGCCCACAGACTTGATCTCTGGTGGTGGACTTAGTTGCTCCATTTCAGCAGACTCCAGTATCGAGAAGACCAGCAAGCAAAGTCTGCATTCACTTGATCCTTTATCATTGTGAGGCGAGTACTTGTTTTGTGGTAATCATAACAAAGGGTTCTTTAGATTATTTTAACAGCACTTTATTCCAGCATAATTTGTACTACATACAGAGGAGCAAACTATTCTCCTCTTCACAGACAGACCGTCTCCTTTTACCTCCTGTCTTTCACATGCACTGTGACAATCTACGTGTCACTTAGGACACTACAAATTTTTTCATGTATTAACATTCACATGTTTACTTGTATCTTCTCAACACAACACAGAAACTGGAAGTGGGTTTTGCACATGTACCCCCCCCGTGGGGGCTTACCTCATTGGCCTCCTGTTTGCCCCAGTTTCCCTGTTGCCTTGGATCCCTCAGTACTGCTGTCTGCTGCCTGGCCAGTCCAGTATTGCCCCTGAATCCTCTGTCCGGTCCCGTGTTTATTTTTTTCAGTGATTGGGGCTGGAGGAGCCAAAGCATGGAGCCGCCATGCTGTTTTTGCACTTCGGTGCATTCTGGCAGCTCACACATGCATGGTAGCGCATTTGGGTTTTGTGGCCATTCCTACGGCTGAATGGATGACTCTCCAGTGCTCCCAGTTCCTCTCTCTTCAGCTAACTGGGAACCAGAGACATGGAGGAGGTGCAGGTGGAGCCACCAAAGCAGTTTATTATAGAGTGCCAGTAGCGCTAACTCTGGGAAGCAGCCTCATGAATATTAATAAGGCAAAAAGGAGGGAATATGAATAATAATGAGAAGAGCCTGCCTGCTGCCTAGGGGTAGTGAGTTTTGGCTGCAGCAACAGTAGGGTTACCACCTGTCCTAGCTTTCGCGGGACAGTCCTGATTTGGGCAGCTGTGTCCTGCAAAAAAACATGAAAAATACTAAATGTCCTGATTTTATAATAGAAAAAATATTTTCTAACTTTCTACTAAATGTTGCAGAAAACTACAATATCTTAACTAAAACACCTTTAAATGATAACAAACAATATATCAGTTGGGGGTGAGGATATAGCATGCACCAAGCAGGAAAGGAATCTTGGGGTTATCATCTCTGATGACCTCAAGGCAGGGAAACAGTGTGACAAGGCAGCAGGTAAAGCAAATAGGATGCTGGGATGCATAGGCAGGGGCATCACCAGCAGGAAAAGGGAGGTCATAATTCCACTATACAAGACACTAGTGAGGCCCCATCTGGAGCACAGTGTACAGTTCTGGAGACCTTACCTACGTAAGGACATAGACAGGGTAGAGAAGATTCAGAGGAGGGCAACAAAGATGGTACATGGATTGCATCACAAGTCCTATGAGGACAGGTTGAAGGAACTGAACATGTACTCCCTGGAGGAGAGGAGGGAGAGAGGGGATATGATAGAGACATACAAGTATCTTACAGGGAGGAACAGGGTGCAGGAATACACTATTTTTAAGTGAAAAAGATGTTCCAGGACTAGAGGGCATGGGATGAAGTTGGAGGGAGGACGATTCAAAGGAAACGTGAGGAAGAATTTCTTCACAGAACGGGTGGTGGACAAGTGGAGCACCCTGCCAGAGGAAGTGGTGGGGGCTGAAACAATCACAGGATTTAAGAATGCATGGGATAGACATAAAGGAATTCTGGAGGTCAGGGGTAAGGGGCAACAGACTTCTTGGAAAACATAAACTGAACTTACAAGCTCAGATGGACAGACTGGGTGGGCCATAGGCCCTTATCTGCCGACACTGTATATGTATCTATGTATCTATGTAACAATAGAAGCAACTAAGAAACTACTGCACTTAGCCTTAATTCTGATTATATAGAGAAAACAAGTCTGTTGCCTCAGTTGAGATTATGCACTGTCCTGCAAAAAAATCATGCTCCAGTAAGAAATGTCCCACTTTGGGCTTCTTAAAAGGTGGCAACCCTAAGCAACAGGTTGGGGGCAAGTTAAATGTGTAAAATGTAGCAACAACTTGACAGGGACACTGAAGCTACTACAGAATGGTGGGGCTACTGTTAAATAAATGTGTTTATTCAGGCTGCAGGAACATTTTGAAGGTGGGACATTGTGAGGACTGCAGTTGAACTGTTTACTGTGGCACCCATAATTTCAGCCAGGTGACATCTGCTCAGCCAGTCGGAGGGTCAGGATTCTTCAGAGGACTTGCGAGACTGTGTTAAAGAGTTATGGGAGAAAAAACTGGGGGAATACTTGGCTCCCTTTTGCCCAGCCAATCCAGTGTCGAGGGAGCCTCATACATATTAATCTTTGAAAGGGACAGTGATATCTATATGTAATTTTTTATGTTTTTTTTCCCTGTTTGCGCCCCAAACCTGGAACCCCAGCAAACACGTACGTACACATGTGTGGAGGTGCATGCACATGCTGGGTACTGGGTCTGCCCTTCTGACCCATCCCTGGCATTTGCTGCCACCCCCCTTGCCTACGCTTCCCACTGGACCTCCCCCTGGTGGGAGCGGAGCTACAAGGAGAGCAGACAACCACCCCTGGGAAGGGAGAGCTGTCTATGGCAGCACAATCCTGCTCTGACCCTCCCACCCTGTGCTGGCTCTCTGGCAACCCAAGGTTGTTCCCGAACCCAGGTCACCAGTGTAGTGTGAGGTAAAGTGTCCAGCGCCTCAGTCCTCAGCACCACCAAGTTGGTCTAGGGACAATGATATCAACCAATCAGGAGCTGCAGAGAACTCCTAAACAATGACAGACTTTTGGCTCTGGAGTCAGTTCAGCAGGAGACCCTCCAGAGGGAGGGGGCATCAGCCCCTAGGCAGAAAATGGGTCTGTAAGGCAGGAGAAGGACCTTCCTGGGGGCTGCCAGCTGTCTTTTCCCGAAGACCTGGGAGTCTGCCTTTCCCCACTTGGAGGATGTTTGGTTCATGGAGTGAAATTTGCAGTTCAGTTGAAAGATAGCTGCAGTGCCCAGCTATGGGTCAGCGGAGGGGAGTACTGATGGAACATTCTGGAGATAAAAGGTTGTCTGTTATGGAATACAGAGAACTACTTGGGGGCTGCGGAGCCCTTAGTGCAAGGAAAGTTTGGATTTCATCTGCACCACAGCAGTGAGAAACAAGGATAGAAGGCTTAAGGGAATGGTTCTAGTTTTTGGAAAATGGATTAATGGAAAAAGGACTGATTTTGGTGTAAGGAAACTTGGTATGGGAGTCTCCTGCACACATGGAGGCTTGGCCAGTAAAACCAGAAGGCCCACAAAGTGAGAAGAGAGAGCCTCTTTGGGTTTGTTGGCACCTGCACGGTGCGGCAAAAAAAAAAAAAAAAAGAGAAACTGTTGCATCAAGGGACTGGTCGATCGAAACTGTTCGGTCAGTGCAAAGTTCAGGAGCCCATAGTGAAGGGTGCATGTGAGGAAAAAGAAAATGTCTGCATCACTGGACTGGTCCAGTAAAAGGGAGTTTGGTCAGTGCTAAGTTCAGAAGTCTCACTGGGATGGTGTACTCAGTGAGTGCACAGGGACTGCATGCTGTCTGCAAGGAACCATGGGTGCCATGAGGGTAGGGTGGCTGAAGTATGTTTTTGTGCATAGCCAGAGGTGGCTAACTCTCAAATCTAAAATTTCCATCTTGATGTGTAGCTAAAAGAGACTGAAAGTTCTGCTCATCAGCACCTAGAGCCAGGTAGGGAACCAGCCAACCCCTATCGAGTGGGTCCGACTGGGCCACAAGGAGCCACGGGCGCGTGGCTGAGTGCTCGAGCACTCTCATCCATTAGGGAGCCATGCCGTGGGATCACTCCTGGGTATGTTTTTTTTTTTTGGTTTTATTGTGGCCTGGAAAGCCTTGTGTTTGTGCTTTGCATCTGGCCTGGAAACAGGCTGAAGGGGACAAGCTGCAAGACCTTAAATCAAGTTGGAAGGTCCCAATGGCAGAGTGCCTGCTCCACATCTCAAGTCTCTTCAGACCCAAGCTTCTAAGTTTCACTGCTCCATTTTCCCCAGAGGCATAGTGACAATGCCCATTGGCATAGAAAATAATGTTAAAGAGATCACAGAGAAAGGGAAAGATAAGTTTGACCTTACACCAAGCACGCCAGTGGGGCCGACCAGCTGTATTACAGGCCTGCAACTATAGTGCTGGGTGCCCAGGGACAGAAAGTGTGGGGGTTATCTGAACTGGGGAACTTTTACCAGTGGGGTAGTGTAATTGGTGGAATCTGCAGCAGTTAGCTAGTTAGAGGGTTGGTGCTGTAAGCATTGAAATAAGGTCAAAATTTAAAGGGGATATGATTGATCTGGAAAAATGTTAATCTCTAAATGCGAATTTCAAAATGTTTTGCTTAACCTCCACTCCAGCTACCCCTCCTAACCCTCCCCCATGTGAATAAAAGAATGGTTTACTGTTTTGGAAAATCTTTGACTCGAGTATATTTTATTTAGTGAGTATATTATTAGTTTAAGTCAGATATTCCAAAGTGTTAAAAATGTAATGTTTGGTTTAAAGTAATTCCATGTTTGGGGTGACTGTGTGGGGAGGTGGGTTGGTACAGCATCCCAGGAGGTTGTATTGCCAACTGTCTGACCCACTTAAAATGTATTGTAGTTGGAGGCACCATGCTATTTATTTTTCATCTTGGGAAAGAACCCCCCGGTAACAGCAAAATGGGAACCAGGCCCCTCAACCCGGTTAGTGGCCACCCAGGCAGGGGTAGTAGCCCTCTGTAGACATGGCACCAGGGCTACAGAACTGATTCTTGGCCGAAGAGAGCCAGATTCAGGGTCCAATCCATGGCCAGCAAGGTGCTTATGTGGGTAAAGTGAATGGGTAATCAGGAGCAAGAATCTTCAGACAAATCTTTTGGAACACTGCCACCTCATGTTCAGTAGGTGGTACTACATCTGCCGGACAGCACGAGAGGGGTGGGGTGGGGTGAGGGGAGTAGAGAGACAGAGAGAAAGAGAGAGAGAGAGGAAAAAAGAATGTGGTACTCCAAGCGGATTACCAAGGCCCAAATTTTGGTGTTCTGTCATGAAAGTGGTATGCCAAACATGCTGCTAAATTTGAGCCCTGTAATATAAGACTATTTCAATGATTGTTACTCTGTATTATGAAGTGGATGGTCACAATCCTCAACTTTGATTGATCAAGACCACATTCAGCTGGGGTAATATATCAGTACATAATCCCTGTCTGAAAGTAGGTCATGCCATCAGTCAACAAAATCAACTGGATTCATTTCACAATTGCAGTAATACACTTCAAGGTATGCTATATCATGGGATATCATACCTTCTCAGGTAGTTGAAGTCACTCAGCATGTAGCCTCGTGCCTCACAATACACCTGCAGTGGCATGATATCCCACTATATCGCACACCTTGTCATGCAATATTATTTAAATATTCATTAGAAAGACAGTATTCTACACAGTAATTTAAAGATATTCATGTAGATACATCTTAGAGGGTACCATCTTACCTAGGTTATATGAAAAATGTTTAATTTACCATAGAGGCTATGCAGGAGTTGCCAATGATCCACGTCTCTACGGCAGCTAGTGCACCCCTCCCTTAAGCCTCTACCTGCTTTCAAGTGGCAGTTCAAGGGTATGAATCAAACCATTTGTGTGTCTATGGTTGCCTTTGACTGGATCTTTCATACTACACATGTGAATGACATCACTGCATCCTGTCACACAATGCTGGCAGGCTACATCTACTCCTAGGAATCCCACCATAGGAGAGAGGCATCTGGAAAGGGCAACCAAGTGCTTAAGCAAAAAATTGGGAAATCCCTAAAATCCCAGATCCTTTAAATGGATTTTCCAGGCTGGCCCATCAGCGTTGCCGCTCGTGATGCTGGCAGCTCGAGGTTGGGAATGAATCCAAGTTGTCAGGATCTGGCTGAAGGAAGGACGATGGAGTATCCTATGGACTGCTTGCCTTTAGGAGGTGGGGGAGGCTCACATAACTTCTCCATCAGAGTGCTATCTAGTAATAGCTGGGTGGCATTGTAGCTGGTCAGCAAATTAAGGGAGGGTTGGGTCATGGCTGACCATGGCATGGACCCTGCATGTGCGAGGGGGCCTTATGTGTCTTTCCATGGCTGTATCTGCTAAAAATGGCCACTGGATGGGCAGATGATATCCTGTCTGTCCCCTAGCATCAATTGTCGAGCATCCTCTCCTGGCTCCAGGTCCACTCCCAGGCTTCACCTTCACCATGGGTGTCTGGCTATGGGGGGGTTGTGAAGCTACTGCAGTAGCTGAAAGACTAGCTGGGGAGGGGCTCAGTTTGAGTGGGCAATGCAGCAGTGTTTCCTGGGTGGCCTGGGGAGTCTCAGGATGTCCAAATAAGAGGGGCCTTGATGCATGATAAAAATAAAATTAAGTAAAAAAAATGATTTTCCAGTTTCTTGCAAAACAAAGACAGCATCAGCAGGACTCTAATCTCCTGACAAAACTTGGAATTCCAGGATATTTCAGTCATTTTTACTAGACATTTGCATGAAATCAATTCTTTTGCCATATTTAGACTATCGGTTCCCATTGATTTTCCTGTTTTGAAGTAATAATCCACCTCTTTTGATTTCAGAATCATTTTATTGACAACAGGGTTTGATGTTATAATTGGATAATTATTTATTTATTTATTGTTTGCCGGGTAGGTACACTAGACAAGAGTATTGCATATATTCAGGCATGACCTGGGAGAGTACAATCAAAGTACAAACAAGGTACAAACATCACTGGCAGTAGTTCATGGCGCAACATGAAGTGGGAACAAAACAATTTCACAGTTTGCTGACAAGAGCAAGACATATTTCTTTTTCTTTTTGTTGTTGTACTTTATGTTTATTGATTTTTCAATGAACACACAGTTCAAGTCCTGATTTAGTACATATCGAAACAAGTATTACATAATCGATGAGGGCGCCGCCCCTCTTAATACACGCAATCATTAGGGAAAATCATGCTACATCTGTAAGATACATCATAGAGGGTTTACCACATACTACTATTATCCTTTACATCCAGTAAGTTGCTGTTTTAATGGGCCCATGAGCGACATGGTAATATCCCAATTATCTATAAACTTCTCATTTCTATTTCCTAATAAAGGAAAAAATAAGTAAGACCATGCACTTTTCATATTTGGTTAACCTCCTCCGAGGTTTTATATCCCAAATGTAACTGAAGCCCTCGAATCCCCTCAGCAAATCAGAAAATACAACTCCTTTATCTACCACATGGACATAGGCTAAACCTTGAAAGCATCAACTGTGAAATGACTCACTTGCAACAAATCTAATCGTAAATGCACGTTACATAACTGAATGGGTTCCCCAAAAAAATATGACCTTAGTAAGAAAAGGTTGCCCCAAGTATGTTCCCATTGAAAAAAGGCTTAACTATGGAATCATTTGGAGACACGTCCTAAGCCCATGCCGGCCCCTCCCCTTTCTTCCCGTAACCCATCGAGCCACTCTCCATTACCCATATCAAATGGAGAAGACTTCTCCTAATGGCAGAAAATAGTTTGACTATTAAGTAAAGTCTCAATGGGGAAAAGGAGAGAGAGACCATAGTTCACCATACTGGCCTATTCAGGAGCCTGTTGAGACCTCATCTTCCTACTCTAGATCCGACGATGCCTCCCGATGACGAGAGGTGACTGCATGGCACTGAGCCTTCTTCTGGGCTTCTGCAGGATCAGTAAACAGAAATACTTGCCCCTGGTGCAAAATTCTCAGTCTTGAGGGGAAAACTATTCCATGAGCTATGTCTGCTTCCTGTAGGAGTGCCCATGCTCCATCGAAATGTTTCCTTCTCTGGCGCATCGCGTAGCTCAAGTCTGGAAATAGAGAAATTTGCTGACCTTCAAAAAGCAGGGTGTGCCGTCTTCTTACCAAAGCTAATATGTGATCTCTTGTTCCCGGTCCATCCAAAACCACTATGATTGCCCTGGGGATTATCGTGTTGACCTCTGAAGGCCACTCTATAAGCCTTTTGAATATTGAGGCTCCCATTCTGCATCGGCTGTTGTAGTTGTTGCTCCAGCCAGTCTTTTACAAATACAAAGGGGCAGATGGTCGCCCTCACTTCTTTCGGGCATTCCAATGATCCGTAAGTTAGAAGAGCAAGCTTGGTTTTCTAAAGTCTCAGTTCTGGACCGTAAGTGAGTATTTTCTTTGATCAGGCTACTCGTGGCTCCCATAGCGGCTGTAGCTTGTTTGGCCTCTGTTGTTATAATTTGTATCTGGGACATATCCGTCTCCAAGGTGGTAACTCAAGTCCCCAAGGAATCAAACTTTTCGGATAGGTTTGCTACTGAAGAAATCAGTCTGTTGAGCTTCATTCCAATGCTTTCGAGTGTCTCAGTGCCCGAATCATCTGTTACAGATTCCATGCGGCCCTGTGCAGATCGGGTGGCTGGAGGAGCAGGAACATTCTTAAGTTTTACTCCTTCCTGCTATGTCTTATCCTTTTTTGGGTTGCCCAGCTTCATGCAGTTTATATTCGCACACCTGCAAGTGTCTTTGATTTTATAGTTTGCTTCCAAAAAAACACTTTTATTTCTCTAAGTTAGCATAAGGGATTCAGAGCCTCAGCTTAGAACCGCCATTTGCTCGGGCTCCACAGCCCCCCCTCCAAGACCTATTTCTGTGGAAACTGAGAGAAAACAAATACCCTTACATTAGCTACTTGCACTGGAGGATACAACAATATTAATTAAGGACATACAACAACCTCTATGAAATAAATAACAGTTTTAACTAACGATTTTGTGGTGGGAGTGGGAACATGCAGATTTTATAAAGTGGATAGAAACAGTAAGTGCCATGTAGGTAAGGAATGCTACTAGGAGTCAGTCTCAAGTTACAGCACAGGAGCAGCCATTAGAGTCAGTTAGGTGGGCGCGGAGACCCAGTTTTTTAATGCTAGGTGGGATTTAGAGAGTTTAATGTGAGGGGGGGAAGGAGTTCCAGATGCTGAGGGCCGATATAGTGAAGGATAGTTCCCCCTTTTTTGTGAGATATCTGGGAATTTCAAGTTGGGTTTGTACGGATGACCTAAGGAGAGATGCTTGGGAGGGATGAGATAGTACCCTTGAGAGGTACTCAGGTGTCCCCGTTCTGATGATATTGTCAATCAAGCAGCCAGTAGAATAGAGTCTGTGTGAAGTCAGGGAGAGACAATTTAGTTTGGAGTAGAGTTGACAGCGATGAGTCAGTCTGTGTGCAGAGAGGGCAAATCAGCATATGGTGTTATAACAGGTGCACCATTTATGGAGGGATCCTTTGCCAGCATTAAGGTATACCTGTGAGCAGTATGTAAGGGAGGGAAGGAGGAAACCTTGTGCAATAGCAAGCCAGGCAGCATCATTCAGAGATGACCTAATTCTATAGGCAATTCCCAGTTTGGAGTTAACCGCCATGCAGGTAGCCACAAGGTGGAGGTTAAAATCCAGAGATGGGTCAAGTGTGACTCCTAGGTACCTAAAGGAGTTAACAGATTGCAATGGGGAGCCATCAAGACATAGTACTGAATGATCCAGAGCACAGGATTTGATTCTAGAGGGGAAGCCAGAAAGCATAGCCATAGTTTTCGGAGCATTGAGTTTGTTTTGTAGAAGCGAAACTTGTAAGCAGTCAAAGTCAGCTTGAAGATTCGCCTTTACTGATGTTGGGTCTTTACTACTAGCGAGAAGCACCATGTCATCAGCATAAAGGATCAATGAGGAGAGACAGGGAAGTAAGGGCAGGTTGTTAATAAAGAGAGAGAGAAAAAGAGAAGGCCACGTATAGATCCCTGGGGTACTCCAGCAGAGGTTGGGGAGGGGTCAGAGACAGCAGTTGCAATTTGAACAAATTGCCTCCTCCCAGTGAGCTAGCTATCAAACCAAGATATGGCAGACTGGGAAAAACCCAGGATGGATTGTTTGGAGAGTAGTAGGGGGTGATTCACAAGATCAAAAGCCTTAGTGAGGTCAATAAATATGGCCCCCTTGAGCAAGCCCTTATCCATTGCTGTTAGGACTTCATTTGATACCTGAAGTAGTGCAGTTGTGGTGCTGTGCCCTGTTCGGAATCCATGTTGAGCAGGGGATTGAAGGTTGTGAAGGTACAGATATTCTGAGACCTGGGTGGCAACAGCGTTCTCAAGTAGTTTATTTAAGGTAGAGAGAATGGCGATCGGTCTGTAGTTAGCCATGTTTCTGGTATCCCCTTTTTGTGTACAGGGACAACTCGAGCAGTTTTCTATAGTGTAGGCACTGTCTGGGTTAGTATAGATAAGTTGAAAATTCTTGTAATGGGGCAGCAAGAGCTGGAGCTGCCATTTTAAAAAAAATAGGGCAGTAGTCCATCTGGACCAGCAGATCCATGAAGGGAGATAGATTTAAGAAGATGCAGCACATCGGTAGTGGAGAGTGATCTAAGCAGAAAAGAGGGTCCTGAAGGACGGTGGATATCAGGAGGAGATGCAGGGGACTGGTTAAGTTTCGCAAGGTATTCAGAGAGATCAGAGAGTTGCGCATTCAGAGCATTTGCAATCATAGGTAAATTGTTACAGTTGGTGTCATTTCAGTTATGGCCGTCTTGGGCCTTTGGCCTATGAAATTTTTGATATGGTTCCAAAAACCCTGGGTGTCACCCACTGAAGACTGGAGAAGCTTAAGGCAATAGTTCCTTTTTGCCCTCCGAATATCTTTTTTGCAGGCATTCCTCATTTTTCTATAATTAGCCCAGTCTTCTGTCCGTAGGGATTTCTTAGCCAAAGCCCAGGCCTTGTCCCTTCTTCTCATGGCCAGAAGGAGGTCTTTATGTAGCCAACTGTTTGCAGAACCCCTAAGACACCTTTTTTTCAATGGGAATTTACTGTATATAGTCGCGTATAAGCCAAGATATTTGTACTAAATCATCACTTCAATTTTGGGGGTATCAGCTTATATGCTAGTTAATTAAAAAAAAAAGGGAACAGAGGTTGGGTGGTGAGCGGTGATAAGGAGGATCATGGCAGTGCAGAGTGCCCCAACGATGGGTCTGATCAGTTAAGATCTACAGCCTTTGTGAAAGTGGGGGCTCAATTTAAAATTGTCTCTAGTGCGCTTTCATTCATTCAAAGCTGCCCTGCTCTTATCAGTGCCCGGGACAGTTGTTCCCCCATCCGCTCCCCTGTTCCTTGCAATAGAACCATTGTACTTGTAGCTTCAGGCAGATTTGAATGAGCCTATCACTGGAAACAAGCTTTGGCCCACGCTTCTCTCTCTGTCTCTCCAGTGCAACATAAAGCCCCGGGATGGTTCACCGTTGACCTCTACCAACTTGTGCCTGAAGCTCATGCAGAACAGTGGCTCCCTCCTGCCTTGAGATACCGGTAGGCAATTATAACATAACACAATTGTAGAAGTAAAAAGCAAAGGGAATGGAGGTCGGGTGGTGAGCAGTAGTATGGAGGACTGCGGCAGTGCATAGTTGGGTGAAGAGCTCTTACGGTATTTAAACCATACAGTACTTTCATTCAAAGCTGCCCTGTAATTGTTTGCTCCTGAACAGCCTCCTAGTAAGTTGCTGCGAATGAAATATTATTCTGCCAAAAATGCCTGCATTCCATTCAGAATTTGACACTGGCTTATATGTGGGTCAGTGCATTTTTTCTGAAATCAATGCTGCATTTGGGTTGGCTTATATGCAGATTGGCTTATCCGTGAGTATATACGGTAGGTAGTCAAGTACTGTATTTACATCCTCAGTGATACAGATGGGCAATCAGTCAATGTTATTAATATCGTCAAGGAGTGCACCTGGATTCAGTTTGGCGAAATCCCGAAACTGTATAATTCTAGGCGGAGGATGGGGGCAGTGACCATTCCAAATACAGAACGTAGGTAGGTGATCACTAATAGAATCAGAAGAGGTGCCTGCAGCAATTATTTGCTCTGTTTGTGGCTATCCAGTCCAGAAGAGATTGATGCTTGCTGTTTGCTGAGATTTGAGTAGGGCTAGAAATCAGTTGAGATAGGTGAAGTCGGGCAAGAGCTTCCGTGTACAAACCAGAGTGGGTACCTGATAGGTCAAGGTTCAAGTCACCCATTAATATTACTTCAGATTTACCCTTTAGAGTAGCAAGATAGTCCAAGAGCCCATTTAAGCCAGGGAGTGCCCCCTTTGGAGGATTATAAGCACATATCAGATTTAGCCTTTTTTCTCCGCCTAAGAGCAGAACGGTATGCAGAGTTTCACAGATACCTGATAACACTGAGTGTTGGAGAGAGATATTGAGATGTTCTTTATAATAGAGAGCAACCCCTCTGTTTAGAGGGGCGATCGAATCTCATAAGATAGTAGCCATTTATTTTGTATAATATGTCAGGTATGTCTAGCCTAAGCCATGTTTCAGTCAGTCCTAGAATATCTGGGTGATAGTGGGCTACCCAGGCTTCCAGTTCAGGGAAATCTGCAGGTACACTTCTAATATTCATGTGAGCAATTTTGATGCCCTTTGCGGAGTACCAGGAGGAGTCGTTTGTTGACCTAGCATTGTGGTGGATGGGGGGGTGGCAGGATTTGATTCAATATCCCCAGATAGGGATAAACGCAGGAGGTTCACCCAAGTTTCTCTGGTGAGGCGATAGATGAGTTTGAGGCATTTGGGCATGACAGGGGAGTGAAGGAGAAGAAAATGACCAAGTTTGGCAGGACGTGTTAGATATAGGGCCAGGTTAAGAAAAGGATGTGATTTCCTATTGGGAAGCAGATTTGAGCAGACAAAAGAGTTTTCTTCTTGTGAGTGGAACCCAGAATCACCAGCAGTTATATTAAGCAAGAGGTGGGAGAGGGAAATTAGGGAGAGTACCAGTCCTGCAATAATTAAAAGTTTCCTCTACCTCATATAAGAAAACGTCTTGTAATGAGAGAGAGAAAAGAAGCACTTCAAACAATCAGCCAGGCAGGAGTGGGTAGTGGAAGTTGGTAAATATATTAGGTGGAACCAAACTAGGAAGGACAGAGGTGGAGGAGGAAACCCTTTGATCCAAAGAGCTAGAATCCAAGCCGGAAACGGTGCCTGTTTGATAGTGCCTATCATTAAAGTCGAGGCAGTTGAAAGATAGCTATAGTATCCAGTGACTAAAGTAAAAAAAAATTAAGGCACTGACGAGACAAGTAGGAAGGTACGTCTTTAAAAATAATTATGGGAGAGAGAGAGTAGAAGAAACACAGAATCCTGGTTCGAGGTGAACTGGGAATAAGAAGGGAAACAAGAAACAGCCTTTTGAATTAGTTAAGATGTGAGTTTTGTGCAGTTCTGAAATCAGAGGCATATAGGTTAGAGTGGTGAGAGGAGTGGAAGGTTTGCCTAGCCAAATGATTATCAGGCAGAGAGCAGCAGAGGGCGGAGTCAGATGGTGCACTGGCAGAGAGCCACAATGGGCCGAGTCAGATGGTGCACTGGCAGAGAGCCGCTGTGGGTGGAGTCAGAGGTGCATTTAATACTGTGAAGGGGTGGGGGAAGGGTGGACGGGCCCAAAAAAAATCAAGCCAACAAGCAGCAGGTCCAAGTGAGTGTCTGTTTCAATAAATTACACTTAGCAGACAGAATTTTGTTTAAAAATTAACAGGCTGCAACAAGAGTTGTAGTTAATCAATTAACCAGGCTGGATTTAGTTACAAATTTGCAGGCTGCAGCGAGTGTAAGATTAGCTAGAAAGTCACACAGTCTCTCAGTAGAGCACCCGGGATGAGCAGGAAAAAGTCGCCAAGATTTAAACTGATGCAGTTCTCTCTCATACCTTCCAATGGCCAGCTGGGGAGCTTTGGACTGGGTGTGCAGCAATGGAAACCTGGGGAGGGCTTCTTTCATATTAGCCCTCACGACCCTTCCGATGGCCAGCTGGGGAGCTTCAGACTGGGTGTGCAGCGAGGGAAACCTGGGGAGGGCTTCTTTCAGCTTAGTCCTCATGACCCTTCCAATGGCCAGCTGGGGAGCTTAGGACCAGATGTGCAGTGAGGGGAAACATGGGGAGGGCTTCTTTCAGTTTAGCCCTCATGACCCTTTCGATGGCCAGCTGGGGAGCTTCCGACTGGGTGTGCAGCGAAGGAAACTTGGGGAAGGCTTCTTTCAGCTTGCCCTCACGACCCTTCCGATGGCCAGCTGGGGAGCTTCGGACCAGGTGCAGCTAGGAAACCTGGGGAGGGCTTTTTCAACTTAGCCCTCACGACCCTTCCGATGGCCAGCTGGGGAGCTTCAGACCAGGTGTGCAGCGAGAGAAACCTGGGGAGGGCTTCTTTCAGCTTAGCCCTCATGACCCTTCTGATGGCCAGCTGGGGAGCTTCAGACTGGGTGTGCAGCGAGGGAAACCTGAGGAGGGCTTCTTTCAGCTTAGCCCTCACGACCCTTCTGATGGCCAGTTGGGGAGCTTCGGACCGGGTGTGCAGTGAGGGAACCCTGGGGAGGACTTCTTTCAGCTTAGCCCTCACAACCCATGATGACTTCACAGCAGGAATGAGCCATGTGAACAGGTGAAATATGAGGGAACAAGTTCCTATTTCAACAAAAATGTCTTCAGTATACAACTGTAATGTCTTTAAAGTCAACCCCTGGAGGAATTTTGTGGGTCTGATATCTGCTGCTGATGCCAGCTGTAAATTGTTAGTTGGAAACTGAAAAACTCTCTTCAGCTCTCCCGCTCCAATAGCACTTTTAGAAATCCAAAGATTCCATTAATTAACCTTACTGCAAAATGGCTGTCACAAAGTGATTGAGATAAAGTAGACTATAGACAGTAACTAGACTGTGAGGCCATATATATATGTTTTAAGGAAGTGATGCACAGTTTTGTTTGTTACGTTAAATGGATTAAGGGAACAGAAGGCATTTCCTTTATAATTGCTTCCATAGGTGCAGTTATACTAGAAACAGAACACAGAAGGTGTCAGTGATGTTTTAAAGTAGTGAGAGGTGTTCGTATGATGCATTGGACCAGTACATATAAAATGTAGAAATGTGCCTATGCAATGTAAAGAGAAATGTGCCCATGCAAAGAGGCTGTGGTGCTGCTCCATCTGCGTGCACCTCTCTGGACTGAGGAAGGAGGTTGCTAGACTCTGGGCTGAGATGGCTGAGAGTCAGGAGACCTTCTCCCCAGCCCAGGGGCCACCAAGTCTGACAGCGTTACCTCAAAGGATGCCAGATAGGAAGAGCAGTTGGACTATGGTGGGCTCGAAGAGGGTGGGTGTGGTGGCATCTGAAGGCTGGTTGGGGTGGTCATAAGCACATTCCTCATTTGGTGCCACTACAGAATTCCTATGTCACTCTGGCAGAGCAGGACTGCCAGGAGGAGGCACCTGTGGTAGTGGCCAGTGGGGATGTGGGGGTCCTACTTAGTGGAGACCGTAAGGCAGGTGGAAGAGGATCCCAGAGGAGGAGGAAGCAATGCCTGGTGGGGGACTCACTTGTCAGGGGGATAGAAATGTGAATATGAGCCGGCCCAGTGGCGCTGAGGGTTGAGGCCTGGGGCGCCACACCTCGCATACCTTGGCGACCGGGTTGAGACGGACTCGGGTCACGGGGTCGGCAGGGGAAGGAGGATCGTGCGTCTCAACAGATGCTTCCTCCTTCGGGAGGTACCAGGGTGCTTAATACACCCACGCCCGGGAGAGCTGGTGGAAGCACCGACTCGGGCAATGGAGGCTCCTTGGGTTGGGAGTCGCGAGGGGAGGACGCCATTGGCATTCTGGCAGGCGTGCATGTGGCATCGCCCGAGCCAAGGCCCCTCAGCGGGTGGGAGGGGAGGACAGAAACCGGAAAAACAACCCTTGTCGCTCTGGATGATGGCCGCTCCAGCCACCCAGTCTGCAAAAACATGGGCAGACCCCGCTGTGCAAGGTGCTCCGAGGGAGTAAGGAGGCAGGTAGGAGACACCTGAGAGATGCACTCTAGGGGCAGACTCAGTGGGGACTGGTGGGCATTGAGCAAGCCCGAAGGAGTGGAGTGACAAGGGCGTTCAGGAGGGGATAAAAAGAAATTTCAAAAAAAAAAAAATGTGAATATGAAAGGGAGCAGAGAGGGATGTCAGGTGCCTACCCATGTGCCGCAGCCCAGGGGGATGGGAAACGAATCCTACAGATTGCAAGGGCAGCAGGAGGGAAGGGGGAACTGGATTTCATTGTCCACCTGGCTCAAATGACCTGGCTAGTAACAGGGCAGGAATAGTGCAGGTGGAGTTTAGGGAACTGGGAAGAGGTTGGAGACAGATAGCACACTCAGTAGCCTTTGCAGAGATGCTGCCTGTCTACGATAGGGGGAAGCAGATGAATCTCTGCACTAAGGCATTCAACTCATGGTTGAAGAAATGGTTCAGAGAGGAGAGGTGTGGCTACATTGGGGAACGGGGCCACATGTGGGAGGATAAGAGCCTGTACAGAGGTGATGACCTGCATCCATCCAGGAGGGGAACCACAGTCCTCAGTGGAAGGTTTAAAGAGCACCTTTCCCGATGGTCCAAAAAGTAACATTTTGCAGTCATTATATGCAGTATTAGACCTGAAATGTTGTGTGTATTTGTTATTTTTGGCAAAGGTTTACTCTGCCTTCCATATTTTTGATTTATTTTTGATCACCGCTTTAGCCCTGCTGCACTTCCCTTTGCTGTTCAGTTGCTGGCTCCCACTGCTGTCGCTGTATGGCATAGGAGTGACTCACACTGTGCAGTACAATGCAGCTGCAGCAGTTCTGCTTGGGAAAACTTCCATTACTAGGTGTACATACTGTGATCATCATTGTTCCCCTTCCCCAAGACACCCTGTTATCAATGCGTTATGCCAACACCCCTGAATGCCTTGTTTGTATGTTGTTTTGTAAAAGGGATTTATTTTGTGTCTCATATCAAACAAATCTGATAGATTTCTTTGCGTGGGTGACCAAGGAGTTTGATCAAGGTGGAGTGGCAGATGCTGACATCATTCCACATAGACTGGTAAGCAAGTTGGGTAGCTTGGGGGTGGGCAGCAAGGTGGTAATCTAGATAAGAAACCGGTTAGGGAATAGGAGACGGAGGGTGGTGGTAGAATGAGTTTGCTCTGAGAAAGGGAGGGTGACCAGTGGGGTACCTTAAGGTTCAGTGCTGGGACCGGTTCTCTTTAATGACTTTATTAGTGACACAGCTAGGAGCTGGGAGGGAAGGTCTGCCTCATTGCAGATGACACAAAGATCTGCAATAGGGTGAACACTCCCGGGGGAGTGGAAAGGATGGGCAGAGATCTGAAAAAAAACTGGAGGAGTAGTCAAAGGTATAACAGCTGGAATGTAATGCAAAAAAGTGCAAACTAGTGCACTCAGACCATAAAAACCCTGGATGTGGAATACAAAATGGGTGAAGTGATACTGACAAGGACCAAGCAGGAAAGAGAGCTGGGTGTAATCATACTGGAGGACCTAAAGGTGGCCAGGCAGTGTGACAAGACAGTTGGGAGGGCTACTGGAATGCTGGCATGCATAGGAAGGGGTATAAACAGCAGAAAAAGGGAGGTGGTGTTGCCCCATATAGATCGCTAGTATAACCCACCTTGAGTACTGTGTCCCGTCTTGGAGACTGCATCTCAGGAAGGACATAGAGTGGAGGCGGTCTACAGAAGGGCTACCAAAGTGCTGCAGGGTCTACATCAAAGACCTATGAGGAGAGGGTAAAGGAGCTCAGTATGTACACCTTGGAACAGAGGAGGGAGGATGTGATAGAGGTCTTTAAATACCTCATAGGGGTTAATAAGGTACAGGAGGGGAGTATTTTTCAGAAAAAGTGCTGTAGAACAAGTGGACATGCTGAGAAGCTGGAGGAGGGGTAGGTTCAGGAGAGAAGTGAGAAAATATTTATTCACAGAAAGAATGGTTGATTCCTGGAACCGCCTTTTGGCTGAGGTAGTGGGGGTTAAAACAGTGGAGGGAGTCAAAAATACCTGGGATAGGCACAAGGGAATTATAGGGGTAAGGGGGAGGGGGGAAGAGATGCACTGTAGATTGTGGGTCTAAAGCAAAAAATGAAGGAGAAAATAAATAAATACATTGCTCAGACTGGGTGTGCCAGGTGGCCCTTATATGGCCTCGACTCTGTTTCTGTGTTTCTATGAGAAGTAATGTGCCAACTTAACAACTAGCAACATGTATGAGTCTCCTTATCAGTGACTTGTCACCTGCCGCATTGTGTGGTCAGATACCAGCCATTTACTGAATCATTAACCAGTCAAATGCATAATTTGCCTTATCGATGACTGATCACGTAACTTATTAGCCTGGACTTTGACCAGTTATGTACTGTACTTCATCTATCATAATAATAATCATCTGCAGTCTTCAATTGTGTGGTCAGTGACCAATCACATGCCTTATTTCCCCAGTGACCAGTCACCTGCCTTAATTGCTCAAGAAGTGAACAGCCATGTACCTCATTTGCCAGAAAAGTGACCAGCCGTGTGCCTTGTTTGCCTGAACAGTGCCAAGCCACATCTCTTATTTGCCAGAACTGTTGCCAACCACATGCCTTATCTGCCTGTACTGTGGCTAGCCTCATGCCTTATTTGCTTGAACTGTGATCAGCCACATTCTTTATCTTTTATTTATTTGCTAGAAAAGTCAGCTTTACAACCTTTGAGTCATGGACTCATTTACAAAGGCACCTTGTCATAGACAGAGTTACATAGTGTAGTTACAACAGTGAGAACAGTACAGGTGCAGAACATTAGAGTACACATAGGTTACATAATAATGTTACTTACAGTAGGTTACAGTCATATACAAGGTACCCAAGGGTTACATTGGGGGTGCAGCCCTGGTCATACCTAGATAATACCTGGAGAGGGTGGAGGTAGGAATGGGGAGTGGGAAGGGAGGGAAGGGGAGAGGATAGGCTGTCCAGAGGATGTTGTCAAGTCAGGGAGGCCTGACAGGAGGATCCCACAGTGGGATTAATTAGGTGCATCTACAACAACGAGCATCGACGAGATGGTTCCAGAGGACGATTTTGAAGGGGCCAATTTTGGCAATGTCTGTGATGCAGGGTGGGAGGGAGTTGAACCAAGCAGGGGCTCAGTAATGGAAGGACCTCTGGGCTAGTGAGGTTTTGGTTCTGGGCACCAGAAAGGTGGCCTTGACAGAGCTATGGATGGCAACAGACAAGGACGCACGCCGTAGAGAAGCTGAGACCCCTGGGGAGGGAGAGCCCTTGAAAAGAGTTTTTGGCGAGTAGGCAGGTTTAGTAATGCAGACACTCCTCAAAGGTGAGCAGGTTGGTGGTGGAGTAAAGCAGGCAAGTGTGAGTGTATCTAGAGGCTCCAGTCAGGAGCATGCAGGCCTTATTGATTGAGTGCTGGATTTTAGTCAAGGTGGTATTGTCTGCCGCAGAGTCAATTGGCAAGCCATAGTCCACTAGTGACAGGACGGATGAGGTAATGGCCAGCCAGAGGGCAACTTGGGTGAGGCAATCTCTATGATGGTATGGTAGGAGTATCTGAAAATTTATGGTGGAAGATAGGGCATTGATGTGGGTGTGGAAGGTGAGAGCTGAGCCAAAAGTGATGCCAAGATATTTGTAAGAGGTCACTTGCTCCAGCGGGTGCAGAGTGCTGGGGAAAATGAAGAGGGGGACATTCTTGGCCTTGTTTTGGTGATGGGAGAAGAGCATTGACTTAGTCTTCTTTAGGTTAATGACTAGTCAGTTGACAAGGAACCACTTTTCAGCTTGATTGTAGGTGTGCTGGAGGGATACCTGGAGAGAAGAGGGCTTGGGGTGTGAGGAAAAGAGAACCACATCACCAGCATAGAGAAGCATTTTTCCTGTGCAGGAACTGGGGAGAGTGTTGAGGTAGAGGTTGAAAAGTACAGGGCCCAGAATGGAGCCCTGGGGTACCCCAAAATGAACGGGCCGGATATTGGACAGGGGAACGTCTAGCTTCACATGCTGGGATTTAGCAGAGAGGTATCTGGAGAACCAGGCAAGGGGACCAGTAAAAAAAGCCAAGTTGGTGGAGGGAGTCGAGCAGGAGGGGGATGATAAACAGTGTCAAAAGCCTTGGAGAGGTCTATGAACACTGCACAGGCAAGATTGCTGGAGTCGAGAGCAGAGTGCAGGTTTTGAGAGAACTCCAGGAGAGCAGTAGTGGTACTGTGCCCTGGGTGGAAACCATGTTGTTCTGGGCACATTATGTCATATTTGGCCAGGTACTCAGAGAGTTAAATAGGCACTATTTTTTCTAGGGCTTTAGAGAGCGGGTGGAGGATAGAGATCAGCCGGTAGTTGTTAGGTGCGGACCGATCGCCACTCTTATGTATAGGGGTGATTTCGGCTGATTTCCCAGCACTGGGAAACTGACTGAGGCATATAGACCAGTTTAGTAGGTCTGTAAGGGGGACTAGGATGACATCCAAGACCAGCCGGAGGATCCTGGAGTCTAGGGGGTCACAGCTGGGGTTGTTGCTGCCAAGGGCTTTTAGCAAGTATGGCCTGGCTACATGGGGGGATATAGTGTGCAGGTAGAAAGGAGGCCAATCCAAGGCAGGGGGGATAGAGGTGGGGACTGGGTCAAAAAAGTTATTTGGGAGGACAGAGCTTAGGTCAGAAAAGGTGGTATTGAGGCAATCAGCTATGCGAGTTGGGTCTGTAGTGACGGTGCCATTGATGGAGAGCTGGAACGGTAGGGGGGAAAGGGTCTTCCCATTAAGCTCTTTCATGCTGTCCCAGAAAGTCCAGACGGAACCCCAGGTGGATGCGAGGGTGGTCTAATAGTGCTCTGCCTTGGCCTGTCTAATGGCCCAGGTGCACTGATTACGTGCCGCGTTGTAGGCTTGTCTATCAACCAACTTGCCTGATTCGACAGCGATGTGTCAGAGATTATCCCTGTGCTTAGGTATTTTGGATAAGGGATGGGGAGATCCATGCAGCATTTTGTTTTTTAGTACGGATTCTGGTGTGGGGGGTGAAAAGGTCACAGGCCTTGCTGAAGGCATTGGTGAAGAGGCCTAGGGCAGAGTCAGTATCAGGGGCATGATGGATGAGGGACCAGTCCAGCTGTGCTAGATGCAGTTCTAGCTTTCTGAGACTCCCGAGGTGCAGGCGCCAGCACAAGGTGGTCTGGGACACAGGTTTCAGTATGGAGGATGACCAGAGACAGAGGACAGGTGAGTGATCATGAAGTGAGTCGGGGAGGATGTTGATATCCCAGATTTTATGAGGGCGGTTTGATAGTATTACGTCTAGGAGGATGCTGGAGCCACTTGTCCGGTTGATTCTAGTGGGCTGGGTGACTAACTGGGACATGTCCAGGGCAGTGAAGGAGTCCCTGGTATGGGAGGCAGTGGTACCAAGACAATTGACGTTAAGGTCACCTATGATGAGTTGCTCGGCTTTGTGTGGTAGGGAGCTGAGGTAGTCGAGAGACTGGACCGCTGGCTTCTGGTTCCTTGGGAATATGTAGGAGACCGTGAGGAAGAGTGGGCCTCTGGCTGGGTCAGGGTAATTGTTAGAGTGAGGGCTTGGGCACCATAGTCAAGCTTGGGGGCAGGTAACGCATAGCTTACAAGGGTGTTCCACATGTAGATTGCACACCCACTGCCGCGTTTACCAATTTGGTCTTCCTTGAACAGGGTGTATCCAAGGAGGGAAATAACAGAGTCAGGGGTTGATTTGGAGAGCCAGATCTCTACTAACATAATAATATCGGCTTGGTGTTGTACAACCCCGCACAGTAGTGTGGTGGATTTCTTTAGAAGGCTGCATATGTTCAGTGATGCAAGGCGGAGACTGGCTCCAGAGTGGGGTATGGGACGGCTGGTTGGCATAGGTCCAGGGTATAGGTGTATATTCCTGGAAAGCAGTAAGAGCAGAGTGATTAATCTAATTAGGGGATGGTGGCGACAAGGACCCTTAGTGTGGTGCCAATGTGAGGTCCTGATAGTAGGGGTGCAGGGGATGGGTAAGGCACCCATCCCTGAAAAAGTGGCCAGAACTGTGCCTTATTTGCATAAACTGTAGCCATATGTGCCTCCTTTGCATGGTCATTTGTTAGAGAAAAAACCCACAGCCATGATTTTCTTTGTTTTCATTAAATATTGTATTTTGGGCATAGCTAGTGTGGCACCAAGCAAATGTGCTTCATGTGAACCCTACCCTGGCTTTGAGTAAAATGTTAAATTGTTTAAGTACTTAAGCAGCCCTGATTATCTAATATTATATAGTGGACAGTCTGGAGTTCATAATGAGGACATCTTCTAAGAAAACAGCAGTTAAAGACTTTTTCAAACAGAAGGCAAGCCAAGTGGCTGTGGACAAAGAGGCCAAGGAGCTGTGAGGCTTTCCGCAGTGTTGACTGCTTTGGATAATGTAGCCGCTACCCTGGTTTCTCTGAACTGCAACATTAAGATATTTGTAAAACTGTGGCTGGCCTGGACAAGAAAGTGCACACTTTCAATGGTTGGTTGGTAAAACTGGAGACTGATGTAGCTGAGACTGAGCAAATGGCACTGGAAGCACATGGGATAGCAAGAAAGACTCACAGCTCTGCTGCTGGCCTGATAAAGGAGACTGCAATATTAAAACCTCAACTTTGGTATCTTGAGAACCAGGCCAGAGTCGTATATTTAGCTGATGGATCTCCCCAAGGGCCGGAAAGTTCCAAATACTTTTACTTTTTTTTTTTTATCTCACCCACTTCAGCTGGCCCTCCTTCCCATTGGTTCTCCCAGCCCCATCCCTCCAGCTTCTCCCAGGGCTTACCTGCTCTCATAGTCCCCCACAGCTATCCCTCCATGGCAAGGTGATTTGGAGTCCCTCAACCCACCAGGACAGGATCCAGATTTCTGGGAGGTACCTGAGTCACCGGGCATGGGGCATGCAGAGGTGGGCAGTCATCCTGCTTGACCGGGAGTTTTTCCGTTTTTCTCCTCATGGGAGACGTGGCATGCTCTGACATCAGTGCACACAAGCCGACATCTGCCACGCCTCATCTGCCTCTTTCAGTTTGGGTGCCTTTCTCCTGGCTTGTACCAGGGGCCATTCAAGCACTAGTTGTTCCCCACCCTCCTCCCAGAGGAGGAGAGTGGTCCCACGGATGCTCGATCCTCTCTCCCACTGTAGCCTCTGACACCTTGGGCTCGCTAAGACGCATCACAAGCGATACATTACTGCTATGCTGGCAAGCTGGCTTCCAAATTTTTTTTATACAGTAGTAGCTTCAAGTCATGTTACTTAGAAACTGACGGCAGATAAGGACTGCTGGGCCCACCCAGCCTGCCCATGTTTTTCTACCTCCTGCAGAAACCACAGACCCTACCTGGTCTCCGGCTTTGATCTCTTTCCTATTAGTAGGGTTCCTCTATGTCTACCACATGCATTTTTGAATTCCCCTACTGAATTTTCCCCACCACCTCCACTGGGAGGCTGTTCCATGCATCCACCACCCTTTCTGTGAACAAATACTTCCTTACGTTATCCCTTTGTCTGTCTCCTTCCAGCCTTTTTCTAAAAGTTGTTGCCCTCCTGTACCTTATTTATGCCCATGAGATATTTGAAGGTCTCTATCATATCCCCCCTTTCCCTTCTCTCTTCCAGGGTATACATATTAAGGTCTTCCAGTCTCTCCTCATATGACTTATGGTGCAGGCCATGCACCATTTTTGTAGCCATTCTCTGAACTGCCTCTGCAATGTCTATGTCCTTATGGAGATGCGGCCCCCAGAACTGGACACAATACTCCAAATGAGGTCTCACTAATGATTTGTACAGAGGCATCACCATCTCCTTCCTTCTGTTGGTGATACCTCTCCTTATGCTCCCCAGTACGCCACGGGCTCTCCCCACAGCCTTGGCACATTATTTGGTCACCTTTAGGTCATCTGATATGATTACCCCCAGATCTCTTTTCTGTTTAGTGGCTGTCAGTATCTCCTCCCATTCTGTAAGCCTTCCCTGGGTTTCTGTGCCCCAAATGCATGATTTTTCACTTTTTTTTGCATTGAATCTTAGCTGCCACACTCTTGACCATTCTTCTAGTTTATCTGCATCCCTCCTCATTTTTTCCACACCTCCCAGAGTGTCTACCCTGTTGCATATCTTAGTGTCATCTGCAAAGAGGCATAACTTTCCTTCTAGCCCCTCTGCAATGTCGCTTATGAAGACATTGAATAGGACTGGCCCCGGAACTGATCCCTGTGGTACCCCGCTGGTCACCTTCCTTTCCTCCGATTGAGCTCCATTTACCACCACCTTCAGTGTGCTATCCCTCAACCAATTCCTAACAGTTTACCACCTTGGGACCCATTCCCAGGCTGCCTAGCATGCTTACAAGCCTCTTGTGTGGAACAGTGTCAAAGGCCTTGCTGAAATGCAGGTAGGCCACATCCACCACTCCCCCCGATCCACTTCCTTGGTCACCCAGTCAAAAACATCTATCAGATTTGTTTGACATGACCTTCCTGCTGTGAATCCATGCTGCCTCAGATCCTGTGCTCCACTGAATTCAAGATATTCCACAATCCTTTTTTTTAGCAGTGATTCCATTATTTTCCCCACCACTGAGGTCAGGCTGACTGGGCTATAGTTTCCAGCCTTCTCCCTGTCCCCATGTTTGGGCAAAGAAGCTACATCTGCCCACCTGCAGTCCTCTGGAACCACTCCCATTTCCAGTGATCCATTGAACAGAGCTGCCAGTGGTGCTGCCAGCACTTCCCTAAGCTCCTTTAATATTCTAGGATGTATCTCGTCTGGTCCCATTGCCTTGTCCCCTTTCAGATTTTCGAGTTCCTTTAGAACTCTCTCCTGCATAAATGGACTGGTGTCCACCTCCCTTTCCTTATTGTTCCTGCCACTAAATTGTGGTTTCTCATCTTCCCCCTCTTCTGTGAATACAGAACAAAAATATTTGTTCTGGATTGTTGCATTTTCTAAGTCCACCTCCGCACACTCCTCTTCTTCCCCCTTAAACCTTACTATACCACCCCTTGCATGTCTCCTTTCACTAACATACCTATAAAATTTCTTGTTTCCTTTCTTTACTGCTTGGGCTATTTTTTCCTCCATTTGCACCGTTGAGCTCCTGACTTCCCTCTCTGCCTCCCTCTACTTATCCCGATACACTACCCAGTCCTCCTCCTCCTATGTTTCATTGTACTTCCTGAAAGACAACTTTTTTGCATTTACCTTCCTGCCACTTCCTTTGAGAACCATAGCAGTTTTCTTTTTCTCTTGCCTTTATTTATCTAACACAAAGGTTTGTTGCCTCCACTGTGGCTCCTTTTAGATGGGCTCACTGTTCCTTAGCCCCTCCAAGTCCTCCCTCCCTGCTAGGGCTTTCCTGAGACACCTCCAATTTTGCAAAGTCTGCCCTCCTGAAGACCAAGACCCTCGCTTTCGTGTGGCTTGATTCTGCCACTGTACTCATATTGAACCACACTGTACGATGATCACTGGATCCCAGGTATCCACTCACCATGACATCTGCAATTCTGTCCCCATTGGTGAGTACCAGATCCAAAATCACACCCTCACAGGTGGACTCTAGTACTAGCTGTCTGAGGCATGCCCCTTGAAGGGAGTTCAGTATGTCCCTGCTCCTGACTGTGGCCCAGGGTGGGATGCGTTAATCAACAACTGGCAGATTGAAGTCACCTGCTAGCAGCACCTCCTCTTTATTTGTATAGTTTTTGATTACTGGGTAAGTGCTTTAGACAAAGAAATTGCCTATTTTCAGTCACGACCTGGGAGAGTTACATAGGTAAAAGCACATCACATCACATCACAATGGTTACTATTAGATAATACAGACTTGGGTCAAACATGTTACAGTATAGACAGGTATGGTGACACCTACTGTACAGGAGAGATTAGGCATTACACTAGGCTATCCTTAGATACAGGGGAATACGCAATACAGTTTCAAGGAGATAGACCATATGGTATTAGTAAATAGAGAAACTATTACAGACAGTCTCGTGGTGGGAAACCTCACAGCCTGTCCTTGCCTGCTATTTAAATGCAGGCAAGAGTGATAAGTGCCTGAATATATGCTGAAGGGACATGCAAAGGAAGCCTAACTAGGTATCCTCCCCAGGGGTTAAGTCGCAAGTGCATCTGTCAGAGGCCAGGAGGCAGGCTCGGATCTCATTTTTAAAGATCAGTTGTGTAGTGGAGTGCCTCACTGTTTCTTTTTTTAAATGTATTTATTGTATTTATTGAGAAAATTGGAATTACAACCCTTTGAGTCATAGACTGTTCTGCAAAGGCTCCTTGTCGGAGTGTCAAAGTATACAGACGTAACAGAGAGAATTAACAAGGTGCATATGGGGATAAAAAAAATAAAGTACATAAGGAGTAACAGCAGAGAATAATAACCTGTTCATAGAGATTCTGAGGGTAGAAAACAACCCAGGGTCAAGTAAGACCAAGAAATTTCATAATATGACAACGAGCCATTGTAGTAAATCCACTAGACATTTGTACAGTAGAGTAAGTACTTACTAAGTCAGTGCAGTGGGTTGACTTGTACATAGAGAATTCTGTGGGTAGAAACAACCCAGTGTCGAGTAAGACCAAAAGGTTTTCATAGTCCGACAATGAGCCACAGTAGTAAATACACTAGGCATATGTACAGTAGAATAAGTACATACAGAAATAATGCAGTAGGTTGACTTGTCCCATAATAGTAACTACATATAATGATTGGTACAGAAGGTAGCCTAGTTGGGAAATGGTGCAGATTAGACAGACCAATAAATAATACTTACCAAGTTAGAGAGGGGTGGAGAGAGAAGACAGGAGCAGTGACAGTGGAAGGATCCTAGTTGCAGTCACAGGTGGAACTTTCTGAGAGAAACTCCTTGAGGGTGGTTTTGAAGGGGCCAATCTTGGTCAAGGCAGGGAGTTCTACAGCTTTGGGGCAGACAACACAAATGCCTGCTCTCCCATCCTAGTGGCGCATTTGGGTATATTAAGGAGCAACTTTTCGGTAGATCTCAGTGGGTAAGCCTGATGGGCCGGGTTCATCAAGCATGCAAGGGACATTGGTGTTCCAGTTCAGATGATACTGTCAGTTGTGCATTCTGTGGTATAGACTCTGTAAGAGGTGGGAGAGATCCAGCCCAGACTGGAGTAAAGTATGCAATGGTGGATGTGCCTAGGTACTGACTGTGTGAAGCAACAGATACTATTATAACAGGTGTCCCACTTCTGCAATAGTCCCTTGTTTGCATTTTTATAGGAAGTTACTCCATAACTGGCAACGAGCCTGTAATGTAATGTATTTGTCCTCAATGTGACGAGGTACCTTTGGAAATGAGCCTCTGGTGCAAAGGTTGTAAACTGATGCTCAAATAAATAAATAAATAAGTCAGGCTGGGTCGCAGTTCCCTCTATGCGATCGCTAATTTTGCCTTGGAGTTTAAGGATGCTTTGACTTTGTAGGCCAGCCCCAGCTTGATGCTGACCGCCTTACAAGTGTTAGTGATATGGAGTCTGAAATCGAATGAAGGGTTGAGGGTTATACCCGGGTATCTGAAAGAGTCCACCAAATCCAGGAACAAGCCATCTGAGTCATGTATGGCCAGTGTTGCAGAGCTGGCTTTGACCCTTGGTATTGATCCAAACAGCATTGCCACCATTTTTTTGGTATTCAGAAGAAGTTTGTTTTGAACTAGCCCCTCACATAGACAGGCAAAGTCTGACTCAAGTGTGGTATTAATGAAGGCAATGTCCTTGGCACTGGTGTATAACACCATATCATCCACGTATAAGATGGTAAAGGTAGTGCTTGACATTTGAGGCAGCCTACTCACAAACAGTAAGAAAAGTAGTGGTCTGAGAATTGAGCCTTGTGGTACACCAGTGCTGGTAGGAGAGAAATTAGATTTGCAATTTTCAATCTGAACAGATTGTGTCCGCCCAGATAGGTAACTGCTGACCCATGCTGAGGAACCTTGGGAGAATCCAAGTGTGGCCAGCGTATCTAGTAGCAATGTATGATTCACCAGGTTGAACGCTTTAGTTAAATCCACAAAAATCACTCCAGTGTATAGCCCTTTATCCATCAATAGCTTCATGTCATTAGTGAGTTTGATAAGCCCCATGGCCATATTGTGCTCCTTCCTGAAGCCATGTTGGGCAGGGGAGAAGGTTGTTTTGCTGTATGTAGTCCGTGACCTGGTTGGCTACTACTTTTTCAAGAATTGTGTTTAGTGCTGATAAAATTGCAATTGGGCGATAGTTCATGTCTTTTGTGTCCCCTTTCTTATGCGTGGGGACAACTCGCGCTATCTTTAGTTGTCATCTTATGGATGGCTTCCACTAGAACCTTGTCCCAACTCTTCCTCATGTGCTGGACATCTGTAGTTCACACCCATGTGAATAGTGGTGCCTCCGCCCCTCCCTGCAATCCCTGTACCACAGTTGCTTTTATACCCTCCCTGACGTAAAGAGCTACCCCTTTTCCCTTTTTACCCTCCCTGTCTTTCCTGAATAGAGTATAACCTGGTATAGCTGTATCCCAGTCATGGTTCCCATTATACCATGTCTCAGTAACGGCAACAATGTCCAAGTCAGTCTCTGCCATCAAGGCCACCAGATACACAATTTTATTTCCTAGGCTGCAAGCATTTGCACACATGGCTGAATCCCACATGTTGTTTGGAGATGGTGCAATTGATCACCTCAGGCTGGAAAAAGTGTACCAGGTTACTCTTTGCTGCTCACATGGAACTGAGTCTGACTCCCTCCTCATGAACAATCTTTATAGTCCCTGCCAGGGTTGAGGAATGAGACCGGCATTTTATTGCTGCAGGAGGAAAAGGGCACTTCATTGCAATGACATTCAGATCATCCTCTACCCAGAAGAAGGCACTTAAGGGTGTTCAGTGTTGCCTTTTATGGGAGGTTACTATGTACAGTAATATCTGTTCCTGCAAAACTGTAAGTGTTTGGGGGGGGGGGTGACTTTCCTTTATGCAGATCCCAAAGCCACGGGCAAGCTAGCATAGAAGATTGAGGTGGAAAGATCTGAGCAGGCTGTTGAGTGGGATTCAGATATGGAAGATTGAGATCACCTGTTATCTGCTTTTTAAAGTAGGTTTTGAATTGAGGAGTAGCCCCTGACCCAAGAGCCTGAATATTGTTGACTTTTGTATGTTGTTTCTTGGGTTGGACTGGCTCCTGGAGAGCAGGTAGCGGCATGACAGCAGGTCATTGCGGGGGATAAGGTATGGCAAGTTCTGCTTTTTTTTTTTCTAGCATACCCCACCCTCGCAACAATCATGCAGTGATTTAATAGTTATCGCAGGAGATCCTTTAATCTGGATGTGATAGCTGAGTCTCTAATGATGTGGAACTTCACCTTGTTTATCATAAAGCAGCTGTGTGATAAAAATGCTTTTCCCAAAAAGCTAGTCTTGACTACAGTTAGTCAAACTATTAGCTTACTTGTCCAGTTTTTCTTTTCTAGGTACTTCCTATGCAATGCACCATGAGTTTTTTTAATTTTTATTTTCTCAGTTCTAATCCTTGCCAGATCTACAATGCTATTTCTAAGCCAAATGTGACCATCTTTTTTCTTGAGAATAAACTAAATTTAAACATTCAAAAAATACAAAAACTTTGGTGGAACTAGAAAATGTTACCAGTGATTTTTACCACCAAATAGAACTGGAAGATACGTGGAATCTTTTACAGTGAAAAATGGTGGGGTCAAATGTTTTGGCCAATTTTTGTTGCACTGCTGCTTTAAGTTATAAATAGTCTATAAACAGAGGACTGCAGTCATTCTCTGGACTGTGTATTCAGGACTTTATGCAAATAAGCAGTTTGAATAAGTACAGCAATTTATTCTCTATAGCTGTTATGGCTCACATATTTTATCCCTGTAGCAGCGTATATGTTATTCTATATCCGTTGCTTCCATGAAGCTTTAGCGTCTTTTAATTAAATTTACTTTTAATTGTAGACTCTCAAGTCCCCCCTTTTTTTAATTTGCAATTTTAGACCAGGTAAAACACACCAAGCTGTGATAGCTTATTTCCAGGTGTGTCACAGGAGTGGTTATATGGACCTGTCTTATTAATGGGGGTATGTTGGGAGAATACTTGTAAGACTGAAATATAGCTGTAAGACTGAAATATAGCTGGAATGATAAAAGGGTTCTTTAGCTCATACACAAATGTTACAAAGGATTTGAGTTTATTTTTTTTATTTTATTTATTTAGCTGATTCGGAAATAACCTTTGAGCATAAACTCTTTTACAAAGGTTCCTCATTGGTTGGGAGAGTATCCCAGTAAATGAGTACAGCTCATAATACACTTTGCAAATGCATGAAAAATTCATATAACAATAGAGCAAAGAGCTCAGGAATTACATGTTTACAAGTATCGATACGAAACCATTGCAGATCCAAGAGACCAAAAACAGCAATCTGTGTGAGAAAGTGCTGGGATTATATCACTAGTGGGCTTTAGTAGAGGAGGGGGGGGGCTTAGAGTCAGGGGGTAAAAGAGGTTTAGGAGCAGGGTGAGCAAGGGCTGTAGGGGCAGAAAGAAGGCAACCACCTGAGAGAGGCTTTGTCAGTTAGACAGAGGCAGGGGGTAAGGCATAGTACCACATTTACTTAGTCAATGTTTATGCCTGAACCAATAAGCTGTTGGGCCTTGTTTTACCTATATTTTTTATTTCTTTATTAATTTTCTTAGTACACAAGCCATAAAAGTCAGAATGTAGTTCATTATACAGTTCAGGATAGAATTAACAATAAAGAAAAGTAATGAAAAATATATTACAAATCAAGAACTATTTAGAATTAACAGTCTAATATTTGAACATACAATAAGTTATTAATACCCCTAGTTTATAACATTAAAGAAGATTTTATGTGCTTATTAATTTACCCTCAAATAAAAAATGGGGCGGAGATCTAATCTTAACAGATCAATATCTAATTGCAGGAATCAAAATTACTCCAATTATTAACAAAACAAAACAAAAAAGATTCTAGGCTTGTCACAGGTTTAGAGATTAATGCATATTGTTTAAAGCAGAGGTATCCAACCTTTTCTAGGGCGTGAGCCACAAAAACAATTCATACTAAGACGTGAGCCACAAGGACTGTACCGTACTCATATTTAGGTGGTAAATAATAACATACATCAGGGGTTTATTTTATTTATATGTATTTATTTATATAATTTTAAAAATAGTTCTTTAGAGCAGCTATAGAGCTCTAGTGTGAACTCTGGCATTGCGTATTGTCATCCAACTTTTTGTAGTCCAGTGAGTAATGTGTCACTGCCATTCTCTGTAGTCATCAAGATGGTCATCTGTCAGAGTCGACCTGAACTGAACCAAATATACTAAAATTTGGCACAGTTTCATCAAAGGACTTTGGCACAGTTGCACCAAACATCAGGGCAGCAAAGAGATCTGGGGGTGATTATAAAGGAAGATCTATAAAAGACCAAGCAGTGTGAGAAAGCTTCATCAAAAGCAAATGGTATGCTGGGATACATAGGAATGGGAATCACTAGTAGAAAAGGGAAGTCATAATGCCACTGTATAAGTCAGTAGTAAGGCCACACCTGAAATACTGTGTGCAGTTCTGGCAGCCACATCTTAGAAAAGATGTAGTCATATTGGAGACGGTGCCAAGGAGAGCCACAAAGATGGCATACGGACAGTTATAAGAAACCATATGATGAAAGGTTGAGGAATCTCAACGTGTATTCCTTGGAACAATGGAGAGAAAGGGGAGACATGACTGAAACCTTCAGGTACATGAAGGGAATAAATAGGGTACAGGTTCAGGACCTATTTCAGGTCAGGAGTTACACAAGAACTAGAGGGCATGATATGAAGCTGGGGGGGTCAGGTGCGACACACAAAAGTTCTTTTTTTACAGAGAGGGTGGTCGATGCATGGAACAGCCTCCCTCAAGGAGTGGCTGAGGCAAAACTGATTGGGGCTTTTAAGAATGCTTGGGATAAACACAAAGGCATCATAAGATTGAATAGCAGGTAAGGGAGGGAATCGTATCTTGGCAGACTAGATGGATCATATGGCCCCTTCTGCTGTCAGTATCTATGTATCTATGGCTGATGTAGGGCTGGATGCAAGCCCTGCATCCAACTTTGGAAATCAGGCCCCATGTCTTCATTGGGCACTCGTGAGCTGCACCAAACTGCTTCATATGTGGCTTGTGAGCTGCAGGTTGGACACACCTGGTTTCAAGGATACTTAAATCCTCTTCTTATGCATTTTGTTTTTAAAACAATTATTCCATAAGCTTGCAAAGGAGAGGCTGCTGTTTACATTTATGCTGAAACTGCATTTATTAAAGTAGGATAAATGAAGTTTCATAGCATTTGAAAATTGTAAACAAAACCTTTCCTGGTTCAAAAATCGTGCTCTGTCAAAACCATAAAATGGCTGCCGATATGCAGCACGATTAGGTCAATGAAGAGAGAGATGCCCAGCTCTGCAGATACACACACTTCGCCACGGTTCCACATATACCTGTTTTATTACATTGACGGAATATTACTTAACTTGTGTATTATTTATACAAGTACACAAGTTAAGTGATGATTTGAAGCACACTAGTACAATGTTTGTAACAGAATACTATATACTGTGTATCAGAGCTGCTTTGTGCTGTTGCAGCAACTGACACAGTTCATTGAAATTACAACCCCCCAATCCCGAAATCAGAAAAACAAATACCTGGTGGTCCAGTGGGTAATCTGTCTCTCAAAGAACAGAGCTGGCCACATGATATTGGGTAAAGTAGCCCGCCCCTCTCATGCCGACTGCCTCACCACTGTAAAGTGTACCTACCAGCTGCTGGCTGCCTGATGAGTCAGACATGACTCTAGTCCAGCCAATTGATCCCCTTAGCAAATGTCTGGTGGCCCAGTGGGTGAAGTCTGTCCTCCTGTCCTCACAACAACTAGATCATGATTTCATACACCCCTCCATACTGACTGCCCATGTGGATTACCCTGAGTGTGACCCAGGCTCTGAGGACTGAAAAGGATACATCCTGTGAGTCTTCAGTCTGTGTTTGGTGTCCCAAGATCCAGATCCTGAAATTGTGGTCTAGTTGTTGTTAGGGCATGAGGAAAGACTTCACCCAATGGATCACCAGGCACTGCTAAGGGAATTGATTGGCTGGACTAGAGTCATGTCTGCCTCATCAGGTGACTCCTCGGGTGGCCAGTAGCTGGTAGGTACACTTTACTGTGGTGATGCAATTGGCAGGTGGGGGGTGGTGGGCTACTTTACCTGATGTCATGGGGCCAGCTCAGTTCTTTGAGGGACAGACAACCCATTGGACCACCAGGTATTTGTTTTCTGATTTCAGGACGTTTGGGGGGGGGGGGTAATTTCAATGAACTGTGTGAGTTGCTGCACAGCAGAGTGCAGCTCTGATATATATGGTACTCTGTTACAAACAATTCACCAAGTGTGCACTTTCAAATGACTGCTTAACTTGTGTACTTGTGTAAATATTGCACAAGTTAAGTGATGATTTCCATGGTTTGGCATTAAAACATGCATATGTCGAACTTGTTTGTGCATACATCTGCAGAGCTGGACATCTCTCTCTCTTCACTGATATCATCACACTGCACATCAGTAGCCATTTTGGGTTTTTTACAGGGTTGGATTTTGAATCAGGAAAGGCTTTATTTACAATTTTTAAATGCTACGCCACTGCATTTATATTACTTTAATAAATGCAGTTTCAGTATAAATGTATACAACAGCCTCCCTGTTACAAACCGATTGAGTCATTTTATCTAAAACAAAATGTGTAAAAAGGGAGTTTAGGTATCCTTTAATACTTCTGTATAACGATAGGATACCTACAGGCATAATTTGAGACTATGCTCTGTCCACTGGAGTCAAGGTTCCAAGCAGACAACATATGATCAAGAATTATAATTAAAAATATGCTGCTAGAAGAAAAACATTCCAGATAGAGACTTATTCCAAGCTCCAGGTAGAGGAAAATGAAAAGAAAAATGAACCTTGTTGTTCCAACGAGTTCATGCAGATAAACAATATAAAAATTAAAAGATAAGAGGACTTCAAAAAAGAAAGAGAAAAGCAGAAACTTAACTGCTACTTAGTTGATTTTTTCTTTCTTTCACCTGCCATTTTGACAAGAGTTTACAAAAACGTATTTGAGTCATGAAGTTTCTAAAATAAATAAAACTATTTGGTGCTCATTATTAACTTTTCAAACAAGAACAATAAGTGGTCAGTTTCCAGAAAAATCTGATCATGACCCAGGAATTTCTAAAGAAATAAATCAATTTCACATTATGAACTTCTAAAAAGAGAAGCGTACGTGACCAATCAAGCCTGTTACTTAAATAATTTAAATCATCTTATCAACTGCCTGTTTAAAATATTACAGAATTATTTTAAAGTTTCATTAATTCAGTTAAAGATATTTTAGATATCTAAGATTCAAGAATCAGTATTTCATCTGATACTGGACTGTCTGTTGCCAATTCAGTTTCCTGTAAATCTTACAAATTTTGTTGCATTTGGTCTATGTTTTTCTTTTCTTTTTTGGTGATTTTTCTTTGTTTTACGATAAAACATTATAATGGCTCCAGCTTGAAAAGCATACATTTGTTTTCACTGAATGTAACAAGGCACTTAGCCAGATAAGGGAAGGGAAGGATACAGTTGTTCCAATATCCATAAGCAAGCTGAATCTGAATCGGGGATGAACTGCTAGTAACAGAACCAGGATCTCAGAAGTCGTGCGATGAAGAGTGCTAGCCTCACCCTATCATCATTGGGTAGTACTACTCTTCAAGCTGTGGATCACCCTAAACACTTGGGTTGTCGTAACAGATGACAGACTAGATTTTGAAAATCATGTGTTGAATGTGTTTTTTTTTTTCCATCTAAAAGATATCTCTCTGGTAAAGCTCTGCCTTGGATATGATGACCTAGTGACTGTAAATCATGCCTGTGTTACATACCACCTGGACAACTTTCTTTTTTAAAATTTATGTTTATTGCTTTTTTTTTTTTTCCAACTGTTTTGTCTTCCAGTCACGGCTTGTGGAACCTCTCTCAGGCATCCTGTCCAGCTCCTGCCCGCCTGAGGCCCCTCAGTACTGTACCTTCTCTCTCCCACCCTTCCTGCAGCCAGCACCCCCGGTTTAACCCACCTGAGGTGGGTTGCCCCCTCCTCTTGGGTGCTCTTGCACGACAGACTCTGGCTTGCAGGTAAGGGCCCAGATGGAGGACCTGGAAGGCCAGTCGGAGAGAGCCCAGTGGTGGGCATGGGGGACAGGTGCCGTTGTCTGTCCCATGAGCCAGTGTTTTCCCTGTTCTGCACTCTCCCTCCCATCACGTGGTACACCCCGATGCTCTGGCGCTGTAGCCCTGCCTCGGCCGTCCATGTTTGTTATGTGCTGCCCGGGTTAGTTGCAATGGTCCCTGTCTCCACCGGGTCGCCAGATGTGGGGGTTGTACCACCCTTGCATCCCGGGGAGGAGAGTACCACAAGGGCACTCATCCTCAACCCTACCCCTGCCGACCCCCGGCGCCCCGAGTTCACTCCCAAACCCGGGTCGCTGGCATAGCGCGAGGTGCCGCATCCAGCACTTCAGCACCACCGGGCTGGCCTATGTTTATTGCTTTTGACACATATGTCAAGTAGCACATAAATGAATTCTGGTTACAGATTGTAGTGATCACTAACACCTAATATTTACAGCAGGAGAACAGCACTCTGTCCCCTATTTCACCACATATGGGGAACCAGAAAAACTTTAGCAATGCTAACTATAATTGAACTGGATTATTTTGCAGCAAGACCATGGACTTAATGCAATAATATTGTCCAAAAAGTTAGTTTGCAGTCAAAAGCAACATGAACGTAATATAAAATGATGAGAAAGAACATGCTGGAACAAGAAAATAACTTATTTGCAAAAAACTGCTAGATAACACTTTCATTACCAGTTGAGCTGCAAAGTGAAGTGCTTACAATAGAACGCATAGTAATTTTCCAGAAAGGAAAAACATTCTTATGGCAATCTTCTAACCCTCTAACTATGCCACCCCACCTAAACACTTACATTATCAGAGAGTAAGAACAAGTTTGGTATAAAAAGCATAAGAAAACAGCAGTTGAACATTTTGAAACCTAGGCAAGTTTCAGCACAAATGTTTAAATGTCCCAACATCATTGTCCTATAACTCCATCTGTGAATGTTGAGCAGAGCTTTTTGCCTGCTACAGAGGGGGTGAGAAAAATGAAAGTCCTACCCACATATTGCAGTTGGAGCTTTGTGGGATATTGGAGGTTGGGTACAATGCCAAGCTTCCGAAGATCCTCATGGACTGCATCAAATGCCTGCCTCCTTTTCCTGGTCTAAAAAATGAGATCAGGAAAGCAGTATAGTTGCACTCCCTCCTCTCTGATTAAGCGTCCCTTGCTTCTTGCTGCCATCAGTATTTTGTCCCATTCATGAGAGTCGCTAGTGACCACTAGAAGTGTGAATGGTTGATCTGAATCTACTGGTCGTCTCCTTGGGGTGATGTGGTAAACTTTAACAATGAATCCAGTTCAATATACATCCAGTAGTGGGCTCAGTAAATTAGTAGTATATAGAATTGCATTATGTCCTTCCAGTTCCCCTGGGGAACCCAAGAGGTACCCATTCATCATATAGTATGTGTGCCATTTTCTAAATGCTCAAGTCTGAGGTGTAAAAGTTTATTCTCTTTGAGGACACCTGTGACTACAAGAGACATTTTGTTGGATGTATCCATGGCTTGTTTCACTTTGGTAATTAAGCCACCCATGCAAGCTTCTAAGGCTGTGAATTTGTCTGTTATGCTCGCCACCTTTCTGTCTAGCTCACGGATAGCCTGCAGAAGTGCAGCATTCCATTGCTCATCCGTGCTTGTCGTGCCTCCAGCCAGCCACACCATGGTTGCTGCTCTAGTGGCATTTTAGCTTTTCCTTTGCTGCTGTCCTGTGTCATCTGTTTGCAGGGTTCCCCATGTTGAAATTGAGACAAACTTGTTTCTGGTTCTCTCAACAGTAAGTTTGACCAAGTGGGCAAATTAAAATTACAATTAAGTGGCAATAAATCACTTTAACATGTAATTATTTTAAAGCTGGTGAGTAGCATGTTCCAGTGTTTCTAACCCTGCTGGCTACAAGCCATGCCTCCCCATCTTGGCTACTTCAATGCTCTATATCTGGGGCTTTCTGAGGGTTTGGTATGTCATCTCCAACTAGTGCAGAATGCTGCAGCCTGGTTGATGTCTGGTACAGGCATTTTCAATCACCTCACACCAGTGTTGTTCTCACCTCATATCTATGTCATTAGGAAAACTCATGAATGGTACTTTTCTGTTCACTTGGGGCAACTCTCCCCTCTAGTTTATTTGCCTTTGGTATGTCTTCTAAACTGTACTCTAGTGGGTGCTTTATCCTTTTGCTCATATAACTAAAATATGCTCTATTTCTTATGTTTTCATGTGGCATTGCTCACCAGGTCCCCTGGCTCCTGTTTGTCCTATGTACTTGATTGCATATTACCTCTGTATTCTCCTGGGTCATACCTGTAAATGGGACTTTACTTGCCTAGTGTACCCTACTGGGAAAATGAAAACTAACGAACTAAATAAATAGATAGCATACTATCTTCAAGATTTGGTTGATGGTATTCAAGGCCCTGGAAAGGGTGGGTCCTAACTACACCAGACCCTCTGTTATGGAATTCCTTTCCAAGGGTTGTAAGGGAAGCCCCCTCAGTGGCGAGTTTTAAAAGGGACCTAGAAACATTTTTTTTAATTTTTTCAGGCCTTTGGGGCCTAATTCTTTATTGACATAAATATATAGAAACAGAGACTTTGACGGAAGATAAGGACCGCTTGGCCAACCCAGTCTGCCCATTTCCCTACGTACTGGATAAGCTACAGATCCTAGTCAGCCAACAGCCTACTTCTTCCTACTCCCTCCAGAATTGCCTTGTGTCTGTCCCATGCATTCTTGAATTCTCTCACTGTTTTTGACCCCATGACCTCCTCAGGAAGGCCGTTCCATGCTTCCACCACCCTCTTCATGAAAAAATACTTTGTCACGTTGCCCTTGAGCCGTCCCCCCTCTGTCTTCATATTGTGCCCCCTTCTTCTTGCACATCTCTTTTTCTGAAAGATGCCCCCCTCCAACTTTTCTTTCCATATTAAACTGTTTTTTTCCCCTTCTCTTAATGGTTGGCAGATATATGTACTCCCTGGAAATCGAACCAAATAACCCTGTAGCTGTGTGCAATATGATTCATTAATTTATGAGTTTTCTTATTTGGGGTTGTTTTAATACTTTTATTTATTTTTTATGTGACATTATTTTTTGATAGTTGTTTTATGTGAATTCTCTACTCTGTACTGGTGCCCTGAGTCTCTGGGGAGGGGGGCCATAAATAACATCTACATCTTCTACTACTACTACTACTACTACTATTACAACTACTATTACTACTACTGCTACTGGTACTACTACTACTACTGCTACTATTACAACTACTACTACTACTATTACTACAACTACTGTACTACTGCTACCGGTACTACAACTACAGCTACTACTGCTACTGCTACTACTACAACAACTACTACTGCTACTGCTACTGCTACAACTACTACTGCTACTGATACTACTACTACAACTACTACTACTACTACAACTACAACTGCTGCTGCTACTACTACTACTACTATTATGCTTAAGGTTGTCTGGCAATAGGGCATTCTCAGTGGTGGACCCACAGTTTGGAACTCCATCCCTCTCTATCTAAATAAAGGCTCTTGACTGCCCCCACCCCAATGGACTGATGCCCATAGACAGCTGAATGCAATAGTTACCTATAGAAAGTAACTCCCTGTACAGTGTCTTCTAGTTTGCGATTCTTGTGTACACTGGCCCTGTAGGAAGTCCCCTCCCCCCATTAAATACAGAAATAACTATTCTGTGTTTTTAATTTTGAAATGCCAAGTCAATTTTCATCTGAAGCTTTTTTAACTTTATGGAGATGATATGACTTCATATTAAATGGACTGTCTGAGTTTTCTTGTAGTGCAAGGTGGCTATAAGGGGAATAAGGTATTTACTAGTTCACTTAAAACTCAAGTAATAGGGCCTTGAGCCAGTGGGATATATAATATAAAAAACAGTTTCCCATTTAGGGGTATTGCATGAGATACATATAAATCTTACCTATATTGAGGCCAGACAGTCTCAGGCTATTATATTATGGTTCACCCATGATGGTGTGACAGAAAACATGACAATGGCAATTACAGCGCCAGCAAAACACCGACACACAATGCAGCACTAGTACAACATACTGAGCAGTAGTAAAAGCTAAATACAGAAGCTTTTCAAACAATGAACATGCAATGAAATGTAGCAAACACTGCACACTAGCACAATAACAGACAGTAACAGCGATATTTCTACCACCAGCATTGCTCCACTCCTCCACACCCCCACCCCCGATAATTAATATAACCAACTCCACATCGCACCAAATTGAAACAGAAGGAGAAAAAGTACAATTCTATACAGTTTGGAAGCAGTGCAATAAAGAAACAAAAGGCAGTTTCTGTCAATAGAGTGAATTTATTGGGATACAGCAGTCATAAAAAAACACAATTCATTAGTGTAATGATGTCCCAGACTAGCGTACATCAGCAATGATTGCAAAGAAAGGAAGTAAATGTCCTGAGTAAAGCCAACATCTCATTCCTAAACCATTCTACACTTGCAATTGGAAATTCAGGGCAATCCTTCTCAGACAGTGCTTAATACTTCTCACCTTGTACTGCTGCATGATGTCCATTATTCATTGGCTACAGTCCCTATACCTTTTCTGAGACAGAGCGTCAGTTCTGCCAGAGACAAACTGCTGCATCTTGATCTCATTCATATGCTACTCCAATTGTAACACATCTATGAACTTCCAGAGATTGGAATGAACAGTCTCTATCAGTGAATTAAATCCTCTGTGCCACCCCTCTTTGATCGTTCTGGGAAGTCCACACCTGGCAGCAGAGTGACAGTTCCAGAACTCTGTAGGAAAGAGTGGTCTCCATTTCATGCCATGCCAAATCAGACACTCCAACCATGTGTCCTCGCAGTAATCTACCAAAGGTGCTAGCAATTCATAATTACACACAAAGAACTCCTAGCTGTGAACCTCGACAAACACACGAAGCACATCCACTAGTGGAACAAAAAGCCAGTGCTGGCAGGAGCCGAAAATGCAAGGTGAATGACCACCACACAAAGCGCTCCCACATCCAAGTCAGAAACATGACCGATGCTTTGATGACAGTGCTCATGCCACGGTGACATAATTGCGTCATCCACCTAATGGTACACCGTTATATTATAAACCCCCTTCCTCTGCTTACTTGGCTAGAGCCATTCATTTATTTATTTGAAAATTGGTGACCAGGAAAGGCATACTGAGCTGGGGCTCATTTCCTGGTGCAATCCGTGGGAAGGGAACAGAGGATATAAAATATATAGCACAGACACAATTCGCAGTTACAACAAAGTGCAAGTCGGAGAACATGATGAAATAAGAGTAAGTGCACAATGAACAAACAAGGCAAAAACAACAAAGTGAGCATTATAGGCAAATTTATGGGGAACTGTTAGGTTGAGGAAAACAGGAGCAGATAGGGAGGGAAGGAATCTCAGCTGATACATGAGGGAGCCAGGGGAAGAAGTGAAATAGAGGGAGAAGGGGAGCTGGTTTCAAAGTGTGGGAAGATGATAGGAGAAGACTAATGGCCCTACAGAGGTGCAAGGATGTGGCAAAGCAAAGGTGCATAGATTCCAGGAGCAGAGGAAGCAGGAGGCAGAGGAGACGAGGGAGAGGACTGATTTATTTTTATTTATTTATTTGTATTTTGGATGACACCTTTGAGCCGAGGGCTGTTTTACAAAGGTTCCATGTCAAGGCAATAAGGACAATAAGGTATAAAACATAACATGATCATTACAATGGAACTTTATAAAAAAAAAGACAAATAAGGTTACAATAATAGCAGCCAAAGGCATTGTCAAGGAATTGTGTTATGAGTTAATTATACAGTACAAGTCATAGACAGCTTAGTGAAGCTTTGTTAGGAGGGTCAGTGGAAAAGAGAAAGAAGAGTGGTGGTGAGGGGTGGTATGGGAGAGAGAGGGGGGAGGAGGGAGAAATGGGAGGGTATTGTTGGGTATGTGGTAGATGGAAACAGCAAGGGAGGAGGAAAAGGAGGGATGAAAAGAAAAGGAGACAGATTCATCCTATACCCAGTAATGGGGGTAGGAGAGGAGGAGGAGCTGAGGCAGTGAGGAGGGATGCTTGAGGGTAGTATGCCCTGAGGGGATTATAAGAAGCAATCACAGAAGGCACTAGACACGAGGTGTTGACGCAGTTTACACTTAAAAGCACCAATCGTGGCAGTGTTGGAGATTTCTGTAGGTAGCAAGTTGAACCAGGTGGAGGCTCTGACAAGGTAAGAACGCTGAGCTTGAGAGGTCCGACAGCGAGGTATTGTAAAGGTTAGACTGTCTGATCTTCTAGTTAGGCAGCAGACATGCTGCAGGGTCAATATTGATTGGACTCCAGGGGGCATAAGGCCCAGTGATGTCTTCTTAGCTAGGATGCAGGTCTGGTACTTTAGCCTGCCGGATAGCTGGAGCCAGTTATGAGAGTTGATGACAGGTAGGAGGGAAGGGACCCAAATTAGTATTTAGATATGAAGGCAGCACAGTGAATCTGGTGACATGAGGGTAGACGGAGAATGGATAAGGATGAGTAAGTGAGCAATGATGAGTGTGGGGAGGGGAGTTGGTAGCAAAGTGGCAGAAAGTGTTACTGAGGGTATCCAGTCTAGCCAGGGAAGTGGAGGGTGTGGAACACCATGTCCACATAGTTAAAGACCAAGAGCACCATTTTGGTGACAAGCTCTCGGTGGACCTGTGGAGACAGCCAGTCTTTACTGTGGTAAAGGGCACCAAGTTAAGATCGGAGTTTAGCATGAATGGTGTCAATGTGGGCAGTGAAGTTAAGCTTGCTGTCAAGCCACACACTGAGGTACTTGAAGGAAGAAACCACTTCTAGAGGGGAGCCATCCAAGCTGGAGAAGATGAACAAGGATGAGTCTGGCCAGTTTTTGGCTGGTGCCAAAGGTCATGGACATGGTGCTTCTTTGTGTTGACCTGGAGTTGGTTAGATTGGAACCAGTGTAGGACATTGTGGAAATCTTGCTGGACACCTCCCACAGCTGTAGTAGAAGAATTAGAAGTGTAGATAACTGCATCATCTGTATACATGTGGATATCTGAGTTGGCACAGGACAAGGGATAGTGATTGAGAAAGCTGGGGAAGAGTATGGAGCCCTCCAGGATGGAGCCCTCTGAGACCCCTGCCTGAATGGCAAGAGGAAGTGACAGGGCACTACCAACTGGTACAGACTGTAGACGACACATGAGGTAAGAACAGAACCAGTTGACAGAGGAACTGAGAGACCAAAAGAACTCAACTTATCCAGGAGGAGAGGGTGGAACACTGAGTCAAAGCCTTGGCCAGATTGATGAAGATGGCTGCCATGATGTACCCTGATCCATCCCTGAGAGGATGGAATCAGTCACAGTAGCAGGGTGGAGACACTGGAATGATTCTTCCAGATGCCAGACTGGAATGGGGAGAGGAAATCAGAGAAGGAAAGGAAATTGGAGAGTCTAATGTGGAATAATTCCCATTGCAGCTTGGTAAGGGAGGGGAGGATGGAGGCTGGCTGGTAGTTACTGGATAAGGAAGGGCCCCCCACCCTTTGTGGAGTAATATAAGCTTCCAGGACTTTGGGACAGTGCTGAGAGAGAAGGAGAGATTGAGTAAGTGAGTCAGAAGAGATGCAATGGCAGGAGTGGAGATGTGGAGGAGTCTGTTTGGAAGTGTGTTCATGGGGTGGGAGGGGACACGAGGGAGTGAGGGAGAGAGAGAGGGGTAGGTTACTGGCACAGGAGTGAGAAGTGTGTTCATGGAGTGGGAGGGGGCATGGGGGAGAGAGGGAGAGAGAGCCGGGTAGGTTACTGGCACAGGAGTGAGAAGTGTGTTCATGGAGGAGGGGCAAGAGGGAGAGGGGGTAGGTTACTGACACAGGAGTGAGAAGTGTATTCATGGAGTGGGAGGTGGCACGTGGGAAGAGAGAGGGGTAGGTTACTGGCACAGGAGTGAGAAGTATATTCATGGAGTGGGAGGGGGCATGAGGGAGAGAGGAGAGAGGAGTAAGTTACTGGACAGGAGTGAGAAGTGTGTTCATGGAGTGGGAGGGGACACAAGGGTAATGAGGGAGAGGGGGGGTAGGTTACTGGCTCAGGAGTGGTGTGTTCATGGAGTGGGAGGAGGCACAGGGGAAATGAGGGAGAGATGGATAGGTACTGGCACAGGAGTGAGAAGTGTGTTCATGGAGTGAGAGGGGGCACGGGGAGTGAGGGAAAGGGGGCAGGTACTGGCACAGAAGTGAGAAGTGTGTTCATGGAGTGGGAGGGGACACGGGGGAGTGAGGGAGAGAGGGGTAGGTATGGGCACAGGAGTCTGAAGTGTGTTCATGGAGTGGGAGGTGGGCAAGAGGAAGAGAGGGGTAGGTTACTGACATAGGAGTGAGAAGTGTGTTCATGGAGTGGGAGGGGGCATGGGGGAGAAAGGGGTAGGTTACTGGCACAGGAGTGAGAAGTGTGTTCATGGAGTGGGAGGGGCACAAGGGAGTGAGGGAGAGAGGGGGTAGGTTACTGGCTCAGGAGTGAAGTGTGTTCATGGAGTGGGAGGTGGCACAGGGGGAGGGAGAGAGGGATAGGTACTGGCACAGCAGTGAGAAGTGTGTTCATGGAGTGGGAAGGGGCGCATGGGAAGTGAAGGAGAGAGGGGTAGGTACTGGCACAGGAGTGAGAAGTGTGTTCATGGAGTGGGAGGGGGCACAGGGGGAGGGAGAGTGGTGTAGGTATGGGCACAGCAGTGAGAAGTGTTTTCATGGAGTGACACTGGGAGGGGCTCAGGGGAGGAGAGAGGGGCAGGTATAGGGCAGGAGTGGGAAATGTGTTTGCGGAGAGGGGAGGTGGCACAGGGTGAGTGGAGGAGAGGGGGTTGATATAGGGGCAGGAGTGTGAATTGTGCTCATGGAGTGGGAGGGGCACAGGGTGAGTGAAGCAGAGAGAGGTAGGTACTGGTGAAGGAATTGGAAGCATGTTCACAGAGTGGGAGGGGGTGCAGGGTAAGTGAAGGAGATAGGTGTAGGAATAAGGACAGAACCAAGAAAGTAGAGTGCACACAAAAAGCAGGTAGGAGCCAAGTATTTTATCAAAAGTCCAATCAATTTATTTCCAGGCTCCTAATACAAATAACAGAATCCAGGCTGTGGCGCAATGCGTACCCCTAGCGCCTTGACTCAAATGCTCTACTTCCTCAGTTCTGGTCTTTAGAGCAGCACCAGATCCCCTTCTTAGCTCGCAGCTAACTTCCTGGAACTGTAGATATAAGGGCAGGAGTGGGAATTGTTTTCATGGAGTGGGAAGGGGCAGAGTATGAGTGAGGGAGAGAGGGGCAGGTGCAGATGCAGGAGTTGGAACTATATTCATGGAGAGGAAGGGGGCAAAGGGTGAGTGAAGGAGAGAGTGGTAGGTACAGGTGCAAAAGTGGGAATTGTGTTCATGGAACGGGAGGAGGCACAAGGTGAGTGAGATAGAGAGGGGTAGGTACAGGTGCAGGAGTGGGAAGTGTGTTCATGGAATGGAAGGAAGCACAGGGTGAATAGGGGAGAGAAAGGTAGGTACAAGGGCATGAATGGGAATTGTGGTTATGGAGTGGGAAGGGGAAGGAGTGGGAAGTGCGTTCATGGAGTGGCAGGGGGCACAGGGTGAGGAGGGAGAGGGTAGTACATGCATAGGGAGTGGGAAGTTGTTCATGGAGTGGCAGGGGGCACAGGGTGAGTGAGGGAGAGAGGGGTAGTCACATGCATAGGAGTGGGAAGTGTGTTCATGGAGTGGCGGGGGCACAGGGTGAGTGAGGGAGAGAGGGGTAGTCACATGCATAGGAGTGGGAAGGTTCATGGAGTGGCAGGGGGCACAGGGTGAGTGAGGGAGAGAGGGCAAGTTACGCATAGAGTAGGAAGCTTGTTCATGGAGTGGCAGGGGCACAGGGTGAGTGAGGGAGAGAGGGGCAGTTACATGCATAGGAGTAGGAAGCTTGTTCATGGAGTGGCAGGGGGCACAGGGTGAGTGAGGGAGAGAGGGGTAGTCACATGTATAGGAGTGGGAAGCGTGTTCATGGAGTGGCAGGGGGCACAGGGTGAGTGAGGGAAAGAGGGGTAGTCACATGTATAGGAGTGGGAAGCATGTTCATGGAGTGGCAGGGGGCACAGGGTGAGTGAGGGAGAGAGGGATAGTTACACGTATAGGAGTGGGAAGTGTGTTCATGGAGTGGCAGGGGGCACAGGGTGAGTGAGGGAGAGCAGTAGATGCAGTCACAGGATTGGGAAGGGAGTCTGTGTATCAACCGTTTTTGGGTAGAGTGGGGCAGAGGAGGAGTACAAGGGATTGGGGGTATAGGAGAGGCTAGATCACAGCCTGTAGAAAAAGAGGGCTTGCTTCCCTGGTCATAGGAATCCATAGCATCGTGAGTAATACTATGGGGGTACTACTAAGGATAAAGCACATGTTTTTATATGATAGTTTAACAGGAACATGCAGTCTTGATTAGTTTTGACAGCATTATTAAACTAAGCAGAAAACTCATCAGTTTAGTGACATTTTGCTGTGTGGATGATGTATGTCAGTAGCTTGCACAAATCACTTCATCGAGCAGTTCCTGAAGAAAACAATATGCAGTATTGGTAGCTAGCTTGAGGATTCTGTGTGTAGGACAAGTGAGTAATTGTGAAAACCCTCAGCCATTAGCTCAGTGAACATTAGAGCTGTAACAGGTTTGCTTTGGACTGAGTTAACCCCCTCCCCCAACCCTACGTGGGAGTGTGTGTGTTTTACAGTGCGGCTGTTTCCGTAGGGTCACAGGTGCTTGAATGCACCTGTTTGCAAAGAATGAACAGAATGTTTACCTTTGCCCTGGAAGGTGCCACTGATACCAGTGCATGGGTTTTGATCAAAACAACAAAAATCAATTTTGTCTGCTTTAGAATCCGGTTGCAGCCCCTGAAGAATGCATCGCCACACTGAGAGTAAATGGGGGCTTTTGTAAGCAGGGCTTTGTATCCCAGCTATGTTAAACTGAATGGGGATGCTGTCAAATTTCAACCTCATTATTATTGTGGTGTTTGGATATGTGTGAATGTCTCTCAGTAATCCAGTGGAAAAGAAAATAGAAGCTGTGATTGTATGAAATGAAGAAAGGACTCATTATCTAAGATGAATAAGGCCCTGATTGAAGGGTCAGCTCAAAAGCCTCACATCCTAATTCTGGCTGAAAACTGGGCCACCACATTTTTATGTTTCCAACCCTGTTATTATATGCTAGACACGTAAAAAGTGAGCAAAAACAGAAAATGATTAGTCCTCAAACAATGCCATTCCAATATTTCCACGTTTGATCAGGTTGCTGCTGCTAGAATTTGAAAGCCTGGTATGAAATGTTAGGGGTGGGGAGTGGGTGCTTGCATCTAACTAGATGAATGTTCTGTTTTTTTCTCACAGTAATGCTTTGCCATGGTACCCATAGTGAATAACAACCAGGCAGCAAATCCTTCCAGAAACAAAATCTACAATATAATGTTTAAAACAGGGAGAACAAAATAAAAGTGTGTATTCGGTTTGTGCCGAGTATAAACCCCCACCACAGCAAACCTCTTCATCTGTATGTAAACTAAGTGAACCATTAAAGTGTGACTATTTAGCTTCAGTAATTACTGGCCAGCTAAATGGTGTATGATATTGTTTTGTCTCTCTCTAAAGACACTGATTTAGATCATTCGCTGTCCTATTTCCAAACTAAATTTATTACAGCAGGGGACATGCATGCCTCTCAGAGGGCCTTGTATCTCTGAGTCTTATCTCCCATGGATCTCTGCAGAGATAATTGAACTTATTCAGTGTTTGAGACTCTGCATGGTTTCTCCAGAAGGCTTCAGGCTCTCCTAAGGACTTACTGAATTACAACTACGTTGAAATGCCAGCACTGCGGCCACTAGGGAAGCTAAAGCAAACTATTTTTCTACCATCTCTGACCAGAATAACCTTAACTCTCACCATATGGTATGTTCTGGGAGGTAATCCATTACCGTTTTGACCCTCATCCTCAGCCAGTCACCACTGTTCTCAAGTTAGGAAGCTCTCAACATCTCTGATCTCCCCCACCCCAGAGGTCATTAATGCGTATATTCTCTTTTGAATCTCCTATGCTCTCTCCCTTCATCCATCTCCTCTTTGCAACCTCCCTGCCCCTTTCAAAAGCTCCCCCTGCTCTTAAACCTACTGTGACCTCACCCCCATACCTCACAACCCCCCTGCCTCAAAAATCAGGGACAAAATCAGCGACACATAACCAAAATCAGGGACAAAATTAGTGACACATAACCAAAATCAGGGACAAAATCAGTGACACATAACCAAAATCAGGGACAAAATCAGTGACACATAACCAAAATCAGGGACAAAATCAGTGACACATAACCAAAATCAGGGACAAAAATAACCAAAATCAGGGACAAAATCAGTGACACATATAACCAAAATCAGTGACACATAACCAAAATCAGGGACACATCCTAAAAGTATATAATTTCAGTTCATGCAGCCATTACAATAAGTGGTTCAGTGATTAAAGCATTTTCTGACGGAGAACCAGACTGTAAATCCGATGCCTGGAATGATTTTATGATTCAAATCTCTACTATTCGACGGCAAAAATGCCAAATTTAGGATGGATAGAGGAAATTTATAATGCAAAATCAGGGGCATCACTAAAAATCAAAGACAGTTGAGAGGTATATTCTGTCCTCATTGCCTCTTTTATCTTTTTCACCATCTCTGATGGGGCCACCCTCTCTACACTCTCCCAATCCCTCAAAAGAGCACAACACTAATGGTATTTTAACCCCATTGGAGCTACTATACCTTTAAGACTACCTTTGCACTCACGCGTCATAGGCATCGGCCACTGATAACAAAGCGAGACAGCAGTGCTATCCTATCAACTGGACTAGGAGTTCCTCAATCACTACACTGACTGATTCAGACATGAGACTACACCTCTGCAGACTGGGTCGGGTGTGCATTTATGTTTAAACTGTGAAGTTTGGGTACATAAGGACTTTTGTGGAAAACTGCCTTTGAACTACTACATGGCAGCCATTTTCATCACCTCTGACTTGCACTGGCATGGCGATAGGGTCAGAGGGTAACTAGCTAACCAGTTGGGTGAAGCTGCCTGAGGAGAGACAGCTACAAAGGCTTTTGGAGTTGTGAGTGACATTAATAAATGCAGGCGACAATCACCAATCAGGTGACAGACCTCTAGGACTGCCTAGAATAGTTGACAGCTTGAGCACCCTGTCTGAGCTGCTGATTCCCCTGTAAACAGCAAGGGATGTTCTGAACCCAAGTTAGTCTGCATGTGTCTGCTGAACAGACTGGAAACCAAGTAATGCAACTTCGTAGTAATAAACAGAGACTCAGTACTAATGTAACAAAGGCTCTATACTAAACAAGCAATAACACACAATGAGGTGTGGGTTATCGCCTGATAAGAGCACACCCAAGGGTGTACTAAGGCACTAAGCACTTTAAAAATGTGTTTCATTTGGATTTCTCAGGTAATTTTTCTGTACATTTATTAGTATACATTCTTCTTTCAAATTGTGTTTTACTACATTTAAGTGGAGTGAGCTGTCCTTTCCATGACAGCCAGTATGCGTTTTGAGTCAGAGGTGCAACTGTGTCTGCCTATGTTGCTGCATCTCTGTCCCCCACTCCTAATAACCAGTGTGAAAAGGAAACATTGGCAGAAATAAAAACTGTCTATTTTATTTGATTGGTACAGTGTTTTTTAACACAGGTAGTGAAGTCGGTGACTTGGCAGGAGTGTGAGGAGCGAGTGTGTTTTTTGCTTGTGGCTGGCAGCGAGCATGTCCTTTAGCGGGTGCTGTAGACTAGCGTTTCTTGTTGTTTTTTTTTTTTTTCAAACTGCATTGGTGTTTGTTTATTTTTTTTGGTTTTTGTTTTGTAAACCGCACCAGACAGGGGGAAGCGTTTGGTTTATAGGGAGAAGTATTTTACTGCACACGTTATTTGTGTTTTGTTGTGACTGCTGATTTAAAGGACAGGATACAGTTCAGTTGCTGGGGGGGTGCAACTATGTAGTACGGCACTCTGAGTGAGGATGATACAGTATCGGAGGTGGAAATACGAGGAGGAAAGGCACATGAGTAAAATAAAATAAGAAGTTTAAAGTTTGTGTGGGAAGGGGGGTGTTGTACGTGACCAACATGGTTAGTGTGCTGCTGTAAGTGCCGTTGTTCTGGATTGCTGCCACTTCAGTGAGATCTGCTAGTCAGCATTTCTGTTTACGCTTGGCAGAGCTCACTGATTCTTTTTTGTCATGGGGCACCTTGGTGGGCAGTAGTCCCAGTTGGCTACTATATCTTCTGATAAGGACATGTCTCAGAAGATGTAGCCAATCAGGTTTCTGGATTTTCAATACCCATTTTATAATGTAACATAAACTTTGTAGTACTATAACATAGACCCTGCAGTAATGTAACAGAGGTTGTACTAATGTAACAGAGACTTCACTAATGTAACAGAACTAAGTATTAATGTAACAGAGCCTCTGAACTAATGTAATAGAGACTGTAATAATGTAATTGAGATTATGCACTAATGTAACAAACACTGTATCAATGTAACAGAGACGTAATAATGTAACAGAGACTCTGCACTAATGTAACTGGCTTTATACTACTGTAACAGAGACTCTACTAATGTAACAGAGATGGTACTAATGTAACAGAGGTGCAGTGCTGATGTGACATAGACTGTCCAAATTTAACATAGATTCTGTACTAATATAACTTTCCTTCTCTCTTTTGTCCGTTCCCATGGCCTAGAAACATGCCACAGTCATCCCCTTCCCATAGGGGTGACTCCTCCTCCTCTTCTGGCAACTATTGACCATCTCCTTCCTCCCTATCCTGTCCAGACTCCACCCTACCTTGACTCCTCTGCCGTTTTCAAACCTTTTCAGTCTGGTTTCAGGAAGAAACACTCCACCACTACCTCTCTCCTCTGGCTCACTGACTTCATACTTACCAGTATGGACGGTGGTCTCATCACCTCTGCCATATTTGTTGACCTTGCCAAGGCATATGACATGGTCTCTCACCCCATCCTTGTATCCAAACTCTCTTCAGCCGGGCTCTCTCCCGCAGCTGTTGACTGGTTCAACTCCTACCTGGTCAGCAGAACCCAGTTGGTTAGGATAGCTGACTGTGTATCCCCACCCCTCCCCATCCAGACAGGTGTCCCACAGGGTCCATTCTGAGTCCTCTGTGTTTCTCCATTTTTCTTAATGACCTTCCCTCTGTCTGCACCTTTTCTAGCATCCACATGTATGCAGATGACACTGTTCTGTAAACATCTGGCCCATCCCTATCTAGTGTCACTGCCACCCTGCATCTGGACTTTGGTAATGTCCAGTGCTGGCTAATTTCACATCACCTTTTCCATAATGCTAAAAAGACAATCTCCATGACCTTTGGCACTAGTCAGAGATTGTCCCACTTCCCCTCCCTGCCTTCTATCCACACCCTCGATGGGATTAAACTGGAGGATTTTTCCTCTGCTAAGTATCTTGGTGTCTGGCTTGACAGGCACCTTGACGTTTCTGTTCACATGGATGTAATTGCCAAAAAAACTTCACCCCAAGCTTGTGCCCTTTACTGTAACTGCAGCTGCATCCTGCTGCATGCCCGCCACTCTGTGGTACAGAAAATGATCCTCCCAGTTGTTGATTACGGTGATGTGCCGCTCCCAAAACCTCCTTTGCCAGACTGGACACCCTCTACAATTCCATTTGCCATTTTGCACTTGATGCCCCCCTCTCTCCCATCACTGTGACTTCTATAACTCCCTCTCCTTCCTCTCCCCTGAGGATAGGTGACACTCATACTATATCTCATTCACAGCTAAATACTGGTTTGGTTACTTCCATTTCTATCTCTCCTCCTCATTTCCCCCTCCACTTACTCCCTCTGTAATTATGACCACCACTGTCTAACCATTCCCAGCAGATCCACTGCTAAAGGCCAATCTGAATTAACCTACCACCTGCCTAAATTGTGAAACTCCATCCTCCAGCCCCTTCATCTAGTCCCCTTACCCACTGCTCTTTCCCCTCTCCTTTGCAAACTCCCTCTCCACATCTGCACTTGCAACACATTTTTCTCCTCATGACTCACCTCTCTATCCCATCTAATTTACCCCCTTCTAAATCCTACCCTGCATCCTCCACCCTCTCTATAGGCAGCCTAAATTCTAGTTACATTTTTCCAGCTAAATCAAACCCTTACCTCCATTCACACTTGTACCAAGTCATGTCACTGTATACTGTCCGCCAATCACTGTTACGCTACTACAGCCTATGGATTGTTGTACTGTTGTGGTTGTACTACCTGCAGTATTTACTTGTTGCTGTATTTCCCCCTTCCCTAAATTGCTGCACTGTTTATTTTTTACCTGTATGTATATTACCAATTCAAATCACTGTATACTGTCCACCAACAACTGTTCCGCTACTTCAGCCTATGGATTTTTGTAGTATTGTGATTCTACTACCTGTCATATTTATTTATTGTTGTATTCCCCCTTTCCCTGATAGCTGCACTGTTTATGTTTTAACTAGTATGTATATTATTGCTATATTTTTCTCCTTTTCCCTTTCCTCCAGGTCTCACCAGGAAACGAGCCACTGCTCAGTGTGCCCTCCTGGTGAAACATTTTTAAACAAATAAATTAACATGGACTGTGTTCAGATTCAACACAGACTCTGTACTAATGTAACAGAAACTAAGTACTAATGTAACAAAGACTCTGCACTAATCTGACAGAGACTACTAATGTAACAGTGACTCTGTACTAAGAAAACAGTCACTCTGTACTAATGTATCAGTGACTCTGTACTAATGTAACAGTGACTCTGTAAACAGAGGCTAAGTGCTAATATAATAGACTATTCTAATGTAACAGATACTCTGTACGATTGTAACAAGAGACAGTACTAATGTAACAGAGACTGTACTAATGTAATGACTACTCTGTACTAATGTTCCAGAGACTCTGTACTAACCAGTGGTTAAACTGGAAATGTTTAAGTGGGGGACTTCCGGTTGCGTCATCAATTCAATTCAGTTCAATTCAATTTTATTTATATAGCGCCTTTCAAAACCAAGGCGCTGTACAAAAACATTAAAATTAATAAAATCCAAACATTTAAAAGTCAACCTACATGGCAGCCTGAACTCCAAGCTCTGTGCCCAAGATGACTATCACCCCTGCACAACTAAGTAATTGCTGGCAAATACAAATGAAAACACTAATGCCGAAGGGGAACAGACACAGAGGACACTCATAAACGGAGAAACTCGCAGCGATGGAGCTGGAGGGAGATGGATTGCGATCCGAGGCCTCGGACTCGGAACATTCACAGGCCTCAGCCAACATTAACCACCAGGATTCTGTGTCTCAAGCTCTGGGCAATATCCATGCTCTGAGAAAGCGAGTTAAATTAAATACCATATATACTGAGTTGTTACGTTTTTGAGTGGAAATGAAGCAATTATATGTAGAACTTAAGAAAGATGTAGAGTTACTTGAACAGGGGGTAGACGACTGTGAAAGACAAAAAACTGTTGCTGAAAATAAACTAGGAAACGTAGAACAGGCAATCCAAACCGTACAAGAGACTCAACTCCAACTACAATGCCGACAGGAAGACTCAGAAAATCGTGCTTGTAGAAAAAATATAAGGGTGTATGGAATACAAGAAGGGGCAGAGGGACAGAACTCCCTGAGGATATGGATTTAGAATTTGAGAGGATACACAGGGCCTTAGGCCTGAAGCCAAACAAACCAGATGTGCGCTCATGATCTATCATAGCGCATTTCCTTAAATACGCAATTAAATAATGTGTTCTTCTTACAGCTTGGAGAAAACAAAAAATCTTTTATGGCCAGGACCTAATATATCTTGACAACGATTATGCACGGGACACCCTTCGGGCCCACAGAGAATATCAACCCCTCTTTGCCCGTCTCAAAGAGAACAAAATCAAGTTCACCACTCCTTATCCTTCCAGGATGATCATACAATTCCCTGAAGGCAAAAAAGAGTTTGATTCTCCAAAGAAAGCTAAGGAGGAAATCTTGCGCCACAGCATATGACTTCGGGACAGAACACCAGACCCACCTAACTTGCTGAGAGTGGAGAGATGACGAGAAGCAGCTCAGACCAGAAACGAGAGTGGAGTCAAAGAATCTTCCCAACACCTTGGTTAAAATGTTAGCTTCGTTTTGTCTCACTGTGGTGACAACCTAAGATTGATGGGGAACTTCTGAACTTTGGAGATTTCCTACAGTTTCCTCTGTTAGGTAACCAGTTCCCCCCTTCCCTATTTTTCCCCTCCTGTCAGGGTCTGCAGAGCCTCCCTCAGGCATCCTGCCTGTTCCTGCCCTGCCTGAAGTCTTCCTACCTGAGCCTCCTCTCTCCTCCCTCTCAACCCACACAGCCGGCACCCCCAGCTTAACACCTCTGGGGTTGGGTCGCCCCTCCTCTTGGGCGCTCTCTACAGTCAGTCTCTGGCTTGTGGGTGAGAGCCCGGGTCGAGGACACTGGAAGGCCAGGCAGGTTAGACCCGACAGTGGGCATGAGGGCAGGTGCCGTCGCCTACCCCGCAGACCGGTGTTTTTTTCCCTGTTCTGGTGTGTGTCTACCCTCCATGCATGGTGCACGTCCCTGACGCTATGGCACACAGCAACCCTTCCAAGCGTCAGCCACACTGTGCACGTGATGCCCTGCATGCTGCAGTACCTCCAGTCTCCACCGAAAGCCACTGGCATGCCGAGTGATGTACCATTCTCCCACCTGGGAGGAGTGTAGCCAGTGGGTGCTCAATCCTCATCACGCCCTGCTGGAAGCCCTGGTGCCGAGCTCGCTCGAACTTGAGTCACCGGCGTAGCGCAAGGTGTGGCATCCAGCACCTCCGGGCTAGCCTAGGTAACCAGGTTTGATTTACTTTTTGGCTGTTCTGGTTGTGGGACTGTAGATGGCACAGGAAGCCTCACGATCTGTAGACTTTTCTGGAAGAGCCAGTCTGCAAAGCGGGGGTCGCTATCAGTTTGTTTTTCTCCTCTCTACAGTAAACCGATTGAGAGCAGCGTACCTCCGGGAGATTTTGACTCTAAGACAGATGAGTGGAGCTTACCTAATAATATTGCATTGTAACTCCTCTCCTTCAGTTTCTTTTAGGACTTCATGCAGGACTTATTATTAGCTTAAAGGGTTTATAGCTTGACACACAGGAGAATCATGACTGGTACTAGAGTTTAGAAGTGAACAATTTTTTAAACGACAAACCTGCATGGTTGAGTAATTTACAGTTTAAGGGAACTATTGTAACAGACCAGTGTTCCAGAGGATCCTGTTCCTCCCGTTAACTTTGTTTATTTATTTGGGGACTCTCTGCTAATGAAGATGTTTTTACCAGGCCGAGCCCTCTCTGTATAATTATTTGTAGGTCTGGGCTGCCCCGCCACTTTTTACCCCAGGTTAAATCAGAAGATCAGCACGTGATTTTCCCAAGTAAAAAACACTAGCCACCAGAGTGGATACTCCTCTTTTACCGTTGTTACTATTGAGTTACAATGTTGTCTTGGGCCTTGAAGCTATGTTTGAGAACAACCTGACACATTTATTCCACAGTCTGCTCAGCACCATTTTTTCTATGGATTGCTGGTGGATAGACCCTCCCTGAATCACCCTTATTTCATTTGTCCTAATTTTGGGGGTGAATGTAGCCCCTGGGAGGCCCGTCTGGTTAAACTAGTTGGTCTACCTCCCCCTCTAGTGGTTGCACAGGATACCGCTCAGGATAGTAGAGAGTTTATCTATCTCTCGCTATTCTTGGAAGTCAAGACACTTTTTGTAAATAGTTTACCTGCTAAAATGCAGGTTCTTCTCTGGAAAGCCTAGCTATTAGCTGACATCTGCTTACGCTTTTGTTAATTGCATTGTTGAGTAAATGGCCCCATCACCCCCTAGCACCAACCACCTCGAGTAGTCTGAGGTGGAAGTGCTGATTTTCAATTTATTTTAGTTTCTGGTTTAAAAATGGACACAACACTAGCACTATAATTAGGCAGACAAATAAGTGGAAATAAGCGATGTGCTTTACTTGAAATTAATCGTGGTTGATGGAGAGAAGGGGCAATGGAGAAGGCATTTGGAGACATGGGGAAGGGGTAGTGTGTTAAGGCTACTGTTGCAACAGAAGGTGAGGGCTCAAATACAGAACTGGATCCCTTTAAAAATATCCTAAAAATGGATAAGACATCTTTAATATTTTCCCTTAATGTTAATGGGATTCACTCTCCAATAAAGAGATATCACCTGCATCAGTTTATGAGGTGGGAGAAACTGGAGGTACTGGCCCTACAGGAGACTCACGTGTCCCAAACAGAGCATTTGAAACTATCAAATTAGAATTATGCCCTCCTGGCCTCAACTTCTCATAGCTCTGGAAGGAAAGGGGGTCACATTATTTTTTTTTTTTTTTTATTTGTAATATTCGGAAAGACCTTTGAGTCAGGGACTCATTTACAAAGGTTCCACATCATACATAAAATGGTACAGGGACGAGACTTGAAATACAGATTGCAGCACATTACAGATAACATTACATAGCTGTATTAGTAGATGGCTAAACAGTGACTGAGGTACATTAGCACAGCCAGAGAAAAAATAAAGAAAAAGAAAATTACAGAAAGATTCTGTAGGAGAGTGGTAGTCATGTAGTTTCACAGATACATTTAGGTACGGTGCCCTGCTAATAGTGTTTTTGAGGGAGGCACCGGCAGGTCAGATGTCAAAGGCAGTCACATTGGTTTGTGGCCTGAAGGTATTCCCTTAGCTTGGATTTATAAGGGCCCAGCCTTATTTCATCTGTTATATGACTAGGGAAGGAGTTTGTCCAGGAGGGGGCCCTGAAACTGAACGTACGTTGGTATTAGGAGGTCCGGCCATGGGGTACCCATAGTATCCGTTTATTTTGCCTGGAGGTGTTGGGAGGATAATTTGGTCTAGGGAGGGTGGGGTGAGGCCTAATAATACCTTTTTTGTCATAAGGCAGGTGTGGTATCTGATTCTACTGTCCAGGTTTAGCCAGTTTGTGCTGCTGTAAAGGGAGCAGGAGTGAGTGAAACGATCACATCCTAGGATGAGATGGCAGGCTTTGTTTAGCACGAGCCTGAGTCTGTTTAGGGTTGTGGGGGGGGGTGGCACTGTATATTAGGATGCCATAGTCTAGCAGGGAGAGGATCGAGGATTATGGTAAGTTGGGAGTGCTTCAGGGGTGAGGCAGTGTTTGTACTGGTAGAGTACGCCTCTAGTCTGGAGCTAAGGGCAGTTGATAGGTGCAGGATATGTTGATTAAAACTGAGGGTGGGGTCTAATGTGATCCCTAGGTATTTATAGCAGTTTACTTGTTCTGGGGGGGGTCTGATTTGCAGTGAGAAATTGGGGGCAGAGGTTCTTGTGTGGGTTCTGAGGGTGGGCGAATATCATGACTTTGGTCTTATTATAGTTGATAATAAGGCACTGGGTGGTGAGCCAGTCTTAAATTTCATGGAATGAGTGCTGGAGAGATTGGTGGAGTTTGAGGGGGGCCAGGTCGGAGGCGAACAAGACTGCATCATCTGCATAAAGGAGCAGATTTCCGGGGCATGAGGATGGGAGGGAGTTGAGGTACATGCTGAAAAGTAGGGGGCCGAGTATGGAGCCCTGTGGGACACCGGAGCGGATTGGGAGGCGGGGTGATAGGACAGGGCCTACCTTGACTATCTGCATTCTATCGGAGAGATAGCTGGTGAACCAGTTTAGGGAGTCATTTGAGAAACCTGTATAGGCCAAGGTGTTCAGTAAGAGGGCATGGTTAACTGTGTCGAATGCTTTAGATAGATCCACGAAGATGGCGCCAGTGAGGTGGCCCTGGTCTAGGGCTAAGTGGACATGGGAGGTAAATTCGAGGAGGGCAGTAGTGGTGCTATGGCCCTTATGAAAGCCATGCTGCTGTCTGGATAGCAGGTTATATTTGTTTAGGTGTTCAGTGAGTTGGTCGGTGACTATGCATTCTAGTGCCTTAGACAGAGGGGGTAGGATAGAGATGGGGCAGTAGTTGTTTGTGGATGTGCGGTCACCACTTTTATGGATAGGTGTGATGTAGGCCGATTTCCAGTGGGTAGGGAATTTCCCCTTGGCAGAGGGAGCAATTTAGAATGTGGGTGAGCAGGGCTAGGACTTCCTGGAGGGTGAGGCGGAGGAGTTTAAGGTCCAGGGAGTCGTGACTGTAGTGGTTTTTACTTATAGCTTTTGTAAGGTAGGGTTTGGCAGTCTCCGGTGTAAGGACTCGTAGGTAGAAAGGTGGAGCAAGGGGAGGCATCACTAAAACAGCAGATTGGGTGGAAATAGCCAGATTTGAGGATACCGAGGGCCATTATGCTATAGTCTCTGGTCTTTTATATAAGAGAGAGGTAACACTTGCCTCTGCGTAATTTCCTCCTGGCTCCCCTAAATCTGTGGCTCAAGGATTCCTATCAGATCTGCTGTCTATATATATATATATATACAAAGGCCAATTAATTATTGGGGGAGACCTCAGTATTATCTTAGATCCTACTCTAGATGTTTCCAAATGCCTTGCTCATAGGTCAACCCCTTACAAAAATATTTCAAGCTTCATGTGGCAAATCTGGGCTTCGTGGATGTGTGGAGACATACCTTCCCTACCACTAAGAGTTTCAAACATGTATTCCCTGTGTAACCCCCCCTGCAAATGGGGGTTCCCAAAAGACTTCCAGGAGCTTGCTTGAATGCTGCAAGCCTGAATGGTGTTTGGCCTTTAAGCCATTTATCAGTGAGTGTTTTTAGAACCTCTGGTACTGTCTCTTTAAGAGCTGTCTGCTTGCAGACATAATTAGTTTGTATGGGGACTGTGTGTTTCTTTGATTGAGTACCACTCAAGCTGCTGCCAATTCACTCCATTTTTGCAGTCACTAGAGTGCAAAGGAACCTATCTGAAAGATGTAACTGTTTGCCAGAAACCATTTAGAGTGATAATGAAATTACAGTTTGTCTAACCTGCTTTCTTTTGCAGTCAGAACAGTGTCTGCCTAGTTCCCCATTCTGGTTTTGAACTGCTGAACTGGACCAATCAGTGTGGGGTAGCTAGCTCTAAAATGGTGCCTTGGACTAATCAGAACTGGACTCATAATCTGAGCCAGTCACAAGAGGATTGTATGGGCAGTGACTCTGGGAGATGTAGTTTAGACTTCAGTGCCTTTTGGACCAACAGCAGCAGTCTATTGTGAGTGACAGCCAATCCAGTCAAGAACTGGGAGGAACTCAAAGGAAGTGCCCGGTTTTGTCGGTTGGAGTTTCAGTTGAGCTTTGGCAGTGAAGAAGGAAGGAGCCCTGTGCTTTTCAGTGTGCAGTTTTAGTCAAAAACGTGTAAGGCCCAGAGTTCCGTCTGCAGCTTGTGTAACTGCTTGTTAGGACTGAATCCATCCTGTGAAGAGAATCAAAGGATATCTGAAGAGTAGAAACCAGGCTCACCCTGTAGAAGACTGGAGGAATTGGAATTGACTCGGTCTGTCAGGAACTGAATCTGCTGTGTGTTCTCCCGGGTATTGTGCAGTAATTGGATCGGGATACAGATGCAGCCTGCCTGGTATAGTGCTTTTACCATATAAATGTGTGAGGAGTCTCTTAGAGCTCAAGAGTAGCCCTGCTGACATTGAAGGACCCTATCTTATTTGGAGGTCGTGGGATACTAATTCAGGGTCGCCCTGTTGAATTGCCACATTAAATCCAAATGGAATTACTGTACTGCTGACTGTTTAATTTCCTTTTCTCTGTGTGAAAGGGCCCCTACCAGCTGCCACTGGTTTGACTAGCCACTAGGGCTTGGGTACCCAGGGACAGTAACTGATAGGGATAGGCCTGTGCACAGAGCCATAGGTAGATTATTAGAGTGATAAGCTAATTAACCTGATTTCCCTGTCCTTGTTATATCCTCAAATAAATCAGAGCTGCTTGTTTCAGCAAAGTTATACTGCCTGAGGTATTTGTCTATGTTAAAGTACTGTACTGTGATTGTTGCACTGTATCTCATTTCACAGGAGGTCCCAGTGCGGAACCAGTCCTGGGGGTAAGTGTATACTGTGAAAGGTAATTCTGATATATTGTGTGGGCCACTAGTGGGAAGAAAGGGGGGTTGCAGTGTCCCAGAGGGCTGTGACCAAGTTAGTTTAACTATTGCAAACCCTGACCTCTGGGTGGAGGCACCCGCCATTGGATCCAGGCCCCTCAACCTGTTAGTGGCAAATCAGGCAGGGGTAGTAGCCCCTGGGATAGCGCCATCTAGGGGTTACACCTGGTACGGAGGTCACTGCCAGATTTGACTATGTGTATACAACCATTGAGCACTATGATTTAGTTTCAGATATCTGGCAAGGGCCCCCCGTTGTCAGATCATTCTCCAGTTTACCTAAAAGTGTGCTTGGGTAATGTGTCTAAGTTTAATCATTGGCATCTGAATGTCCAGCATTCACAAGATGCAGAATTCAGGCAGGAAATACTAGATTTGATTCCAGGAAGGAGTCAGAGGACACCACAGGGAAAGGAAGCAGCTCCTGGTGGGGACTCAATTATTAGGGGGATAGAACTGGGGGGAGCAGGGAAAAGTGAAGTAAGGTGCCTGCCTGGCACCATGACTTGGAGGGTCAGGAAGCACATCCTCAGGATCACGAGAACAGCTGCATGGGAGACTGAGCTAGACATCATTGTCCACCTAGGGATGAATGACTTGGCTCAACATAAGATTAGAGCAGTGCAGGAGGAGTTTGTGGAGTTGGGGAGGGGCCTAAGACAAGTAGCACACACAGTATCCTTCTCAGAGGTGCTGCCTGTCTATGGCATGGGTGAAGTGAGGGTACTTTGCACCATGCGATTCAATGAATGGTTGAAAAAAATGGTGTGGAACACAGGGGTTTGACTTCACTGGGGACTGGGGTTCCACTTGGAAGGATACCAGCCTATACTGGCAGAATGGTCTGCATCTGTCCAGGAAGGGAACAAGTCTTTTGGGCGATCAGTTTAAATGCTTCATTGGCAAGCTTTTAAACTAGTCAAGGGGGGGGTGAGGCACTGATAAGCTGCAGGGAATTCCTAGCCTCCCCATACAAAACAGGGTACTAAATGAGGAAAAGACCAAGGTAGAAAGGTCAGTGGGGAGCAGGACAGGGGTAAATAGAGAAAGCAAAGTCAATGAGGACAGGGGTGTTGCTACAAGAGGTAAAGCCATCAAAAAATGGAGAGCAATGAGTACCAATGCCCGTAGTCTGGGTAACAAGCTTCCTGAATTAGTGGCTTTGATGGAGGAGGAACATCTGGATATCGTGGCAATCGCAGGAACATAGTGCACACAGAACCATGACTGGGATGTAAACATACCAGGATACACTATCTACAGGAGGGACAGGGAGGGTAAAAGAGGAGGAGGAGTAGCTCTCTACATAAGGGAAGGAATCAAAGCAACAGAACAAAAGGGCAAACAGGGAGGAGAGGAAGCACTGTGGGTCAATTTGGAGACGGGCAATGGCACCACAATCCGCACAGGGGTTGTATACAGACCCCCATCTCAGGGGGAGGAAATGGACAAGGAAATGATAGAAAGTATCCTTAGAATGGCAGAAAAAGGGGAGATATTGCTGAAGGGGATCTGAATATGCCAGATGTTAACTAGAGTGCAGTTGCAGCAGCCACTTCTAAGAGTGGGGTTATTCTAGATGCCCTACAGGGGGCATGCCTTAGACAGCTAGTATTGGAACCCACTCGAGAGGGAGCAATCTTAGACCTGGTACTCTCAAATGGATATGGAGAGAGGATCACAGATGTAGAAGTGGGTAGCCATCTGGGAACTAGCAACCATCAAACAGTGTGGTTCACGATAAACACAGCAGTAGAGTTGAGCCATACAAGGGCAAATGTACTGGACTTTAGGAGGGCTGACTTTGCCAAAATGGGTGAGTGCCTAAGGAATGCACTAGCAAATGGGCAGGAAGGAGGGGTGGAAGAACAATGGGGAATAATCAAAACTGCCATCACAGAGGCAACAAGCCTTTGTGTGAAGCAAATAAACAAAACAAAACGATGTAAGAAACCGCTATGGTTCTCAAAGGAGGTGGCAGGGAAGGTTTGAGAGAAAAAGAAAGCATTTAGGAAGTATAAAGAATTACAGAAGGAGCAGGACAGAGAATTGTATCAGATAAAACAAAAGGAAGCTGGGAAGGCAGTCAGAACAGCAAAGGCTCAAACCGAAGAAAAGATAGCCAACACAGTTAAGAAGGGGGATAAAACCTTTTATAGGTACATCAGGGAGCGAAGGAAGACCAAGGAGGGATAGTGAGGCTTAATAAAGGGAGGTGGGCAGAGGTGACTGTGAAAAGGCAGAGATACTAAACAAATATTTTTTCTCGGATTCACAAATGAAGAGGGGAGGTACCTAAACAAACAATAGAAAACACTCTGGATACAGGAGGTGATACCAGCCTATTCACAGAAGAAAGGGAATTTGAAAGAACCTTAAAACTAAAGGTGGACAAAACAATGGGGCCTGATGGGATTCATTCCAGAATTCTAAAAGAACTAAGGGTAGAACTAGTGACACCACTGACTATCCTCTTTAACAAATCATGGGAGGATGGGGTGGTACCTGAGGACTGGAGGAGGGCAGATGTTATTCCACTTCACAAAAGTGGGAGCATGGCAGAAGCAGGAAACTACAGACCTGTTAGTTTAATCTCAGTGATAGGGAAAATGATGGAATCACTTCTGAAGGAAAGAATTGCTGAGTACCTAGAGGCCAGAGGGGCACAGGACCCAATTCAGCATGGATTCACAGCAGGAAGGTCATGTCAGACAAATCTAATAGATTTCTTTGACTGGGTGATCAAAGTAGTAGATCCGGGAGGGGCTGTGGACATGGCCTACCTAGACTTTAGCAAGGCATTTGACACAGTCCCACACAAAAGATTAATATACAAGTTAGCCAACCTGGGACTGGGTCCCAAGACGGTAGCCTGGGTAAAGAATTGGCTGGACAACAGGACACAGAGGGTAATAGTAAACAGAATCCACTCTGAAGAAAGGGGCGTTACTAGTGGGGTACCGTAGGGTTCAGTACTAGGACCAGTTCTCTTCAATGTCTTTAAGGAACATTGAGAGGGACTGGAAGAAAAAGTATGTCTCTTTGCAGACGACACAATGATCTGCAACAGAGTTGATACACAAGGTGGGGTGGAAAGGATGAGAAGGGACTTGGCAAGGTTGGAGGAATGGTTAAATGTATGGCAGCTTAGATTCAATGCTAAGAAGTGCAAGGTAATGCACCTGGGAAACAAAAACACAGGGGAAGAGTACACAGTGGGGGGTGAGATACTGACAACAACAAAAATGGAAAGGGACCTGGGGGTAGTCATATCAGATGACCTTAAGGTGGGCAAGCAATGTGAGAGGGCAGTAAGGAGGGCTGGGGGGATACTGGGATGCATAGGAAAAGGAATCACCAGTAGAAAACAGGAAGTTGTTATCCCTCTGTACAGACAGCTGGTGAGACCCCATCTGGAGTACTGCATGCAGCTCTGGAGACCCATTCCCCGCAAAGACATAAACAGGATGGAGGCAGTCCAGAGGAAGGCAACTAAAATGGTGCAGGGTCTGCACCAGAAGACATATGAAGAGAGACTTAAGGAGCTTAATATGTATAGCCTTGGGGGCATGATAGAAACTTTCAAGTATCTCAAGGGAATCAACAAAGTTCAAGAGGGTAGCATCTTTCAGAAAAAGAGGTGTGCAAGAACAAGGGGGCACAATTTGAAGATAGAGGGGGGATGCTCAGAGGTAATGTCAGGAAGTATTTTTTCACAGAGAGGGTTGAGGATGCATGGAACGGCCTTCCAGAGGAGGTTGTGGAGTCAAAAACAGTGGTGGAATTCAAGAATGTATGGGACAGTCATAAGGCAATTCTAAGGGGTGGGGATAGGAAGAAGTAGGCTGTTGATTAACTGGGATCTGCAGCTTATCCATTAGGTAGGGAAATGGGCAGGCTGTGTGGGCCAAGCGGTTCTTATCTGCCGTCAAATTCTATGTTTCTATGTTTCAGATGTTATTAGAGATAATCAGAACCAGGAAACCTCCCCTGGGATTCTCTGGAATAAGGTGGTCCTTAGGGGATTGATAATTGAAATTTCTTCTAAGAAGAAAAGGGAGAGGGACAGGAAGTATATGGAGTTACAAACTGAGTTAGATACTTCACACATGACGTTAGAACAGGGGGACTTCTCTGTTAAACCCACCCTCCTATGGGTTAATCAGCAAATCCAAAAGTGCCTTGACCAAAAGATAGAGCAGCAACTGTTTTATTCTAGTTCATTCTAGGCATTCTAGGCTAATCAAGATGGCGGACATGCTGGGCTGTCGTCAGTAAGGGGAGCATTTTGGCTGCAAGTTTTATTGTTATTTTATTTATTTTATTTTATTTGGTCAGTATTTAGGTGTAGGGATGTGAGAGATAGTCAGGGTTCAAGAAGTGCATACGAGGTAGGAGAATAGTGTTTTAATTTAATGTTTCTTTGAGGTGATGTTTTTACCTGGAGGGAGTAACGCTAAGTAACGCTAAGAGTCCAGCACTCTGTTTGTTCCTAGAGCCTGGAGAAGGACTTCGGGCCACATATGTTTTTGTGAGGTGGTTGTGGCCGGAGAATCGCAATCTGAAGAGGTATTTGAGAACAGGAGCCGATAAGAGCTGGCCAATTCCCAGATGACTGTTGAAGGACTGTGTACGTTGAGTTGACCCGAGCGTCTTTTATTATGGGAAAGTCTGTGAGGAGTTGAAAAACCTGAATGTGGCTCTGATAAGGGGCCCACCTGTCCATTGTTTGCCCTGCTGGAGACTGAACGATTCCCCTGTTGCCATCGGGAGTGGTGAGAGCCTTCCGTAGCAGGGGTAATTATTCAGTCGCTTTTGCAGAGGAGTATTGCAGCGTGAAGACAGTGGCTTTGTTTGTTCTTGTGGTAGTTCATCCCTCCTAAAGTGAGAGATTTGGAGGGGAGAGACCACCATACTGACTCAGTCGCTGCCTTGAGAAGTTTAATTGTTTAAGATCGAAGGCTGGGAGTTTCTTTGGACCGATTGAACTATCATAGGCTGTGGCCCTGAATTTGATGAAGGAACTGTGTACTGTGGAACTATGAGTAATATCAATAGATAGCCCAAGAAGAGTGTGGACATTGCCCCAGGTATTGGATGTTAGTGGTCTTTGGGACTGGAGGAGCGGCGTGGTCTGGGTGCTGTGCTGGTGGGAGGGTCTCCTATGTATGCCTTGGGGTAGTGGTCGACCGTGCTTCCCACGACTGAGCGGGAGTTGCCCTCTGTGTCTCTGGGGAGTTGGAGCACTGGTTGGTCTTCTTCTAAACCCCTTGTGGGTCACTCCTTGTGGCTTGTTCCCAGGGGATTGTAGCTGCGGGTCGCGGGCAACAGAGCACTGGGACCAGTGAGCTTGGTGCATTGGAGGGGAGGGCCCCCTTTGGGATCTAGTTTACACACCCCAGCCTACTGATATGTCATTATTTCCTGGACTGTATGCTGAAGGCTTATGTGTCTGCAGTTTGGCCTTGGGCCTGTTTTCCTGACCACCAAGGTTTTGTCTCTGCGGTAACCTAATTTGACCAACTTGGGACTGTTTACTGAGGTTGAACTTGTTTGACTTTTATTATAATCTGTCCTCTCTTAGTTGAGAGGTATATTTAGTTCCGTGGATGTCTTGTTTTTTTTTTTATTTTTGGTGAATCCTCCCCGCACCTGGCCAGTCTCTCTTTCAGGCCCCCTCATAAACTGCCCCATCGCAGCTACTCCCGACCCATAACGACCCACATCACAGCCAGCCCCAAGTAACCCCGGTGTATCCCTTCACCGGGCGGGTCTCTTACCTCCGTAGGAGAACAGCCCTGGTGGCCAACCAACGATCTTGGGGTGCTGCTGGGGTGGGATGTCGAGGTCCAGGAGCCCGGTGGTGAGGATTCTGGAGGGCCGTCACCCGATCGGCCCAGCACCATTTTTTCCGCTTTGCTCCCCTAAGAGTGATGTGCCACTGACATCAAGGCATACGCCGATGTTCGTCACTCCCTAGTGTATTGGGGCTAATGTCCTGCTGTACTCCCAGCCTCCACCAGGAGTCAGCAGGCATCGAGCCGCGTATCCACCCTCCCCCTGAGAAGGCAAGCCGTCATCAGACAGTCATTTCCTTCTCCCCCGGCCGGCCCTCTAGCAACCCAAGTCCATTCTGAACCCGTCTGTGGATGTCTTGTAAATTCTTGACTAATTGTGATTGAATGTTTTGTAATTTAATACTGTTATTATTTAATTTTATTTTGTTTTTTCCTTTGTTGTTAGATTTTCCCCCACTCTGTGAGACGTAGTGGGGATAGGAAAACTAGAGTGGTGAGAGGACTTTAGTTTTTTAGATCTTGTATTTGTTTTTTAGGTTTGGTATCTGTTGGATCTGTGAAGATGTGTTGGGAAGATATGGCCGGGTATTATTCCCCCTCCAGGCTCAGGGACCTTCATCCTTTTTCCTGTCCTCCATTGTCACCAGATGTATATAGATGTTGTAGGGCCTTGGGAATTGTTAGAAGGAGGAGGACGAGGGCCGGGCCTGGAGAGGGAATTGAAAAGAGTGGGCAGATAGGAATAGTGGGGACAAGGAGACGCCCTGGGACGAAATGGGTCCAGGAAAGGGGTCCTTCCTGTCTGGTTCCCATACCCAAGGGCTCTGCTTGTAGTAGGCAGGTAACTCTGTCTTCCTCGGGTTCCCATCCAACTCGGGTGGTGTTAAGCAATGCCTGGTCTATTAAGAACAAGACTCTGTAATAACGGATCTTGTTGGGTCATCTGACCTGGCCTGCATCACCGAGACCTGGCTGGATGAGAATGCTGGTCCAGTTTTGGCATCAGCAATTCCAGCCAGGTACTCGGTGATACACCACCCAAGGATGGATTGTAGGGGCCGGGGTATTGCCATCTGTTTTAGATCCGATCTGGGCCTAATGGAGGTACCAGTGGGAACTAACAACTCCTTTGAATGTATTATGGGCGATGGTGTGGGGTGCAGGGTACTTCTCATCTACCATCCACCAGGAGATGGGAATGTTTTCCTGCGGGAAGTTGCAGACTTCATTGTCGACCTGACATTGGGATCCCCCAGATTGTTGGTTCTGGGGGATTTCAATGCCTGGGTCACTGATGAACTCTCGAAGTTTGGTCAGGACTTCCTCCAGCTAGTGATTTCGCTGGGCTTCACATAGGTTATTTCCTCCCCGGCCCATATTGGTGGTCATTCATTGGACTTAGTGTTTCGCTTGGGGATGGAGATATCCAATTTGTTGGTGGAACCAGTCGAGTGGTCTGACCATCACATCATTGGGTTCAGTTTTGAGGCCACCCCCGGTAGGCCAGCCCCTATGGAGATGGTCCGGTACCGCCCTTTGAGGGGTGTTTCACCAGATGGTCTGATGGCGGTACTGGACCTATCGGGTTTACTGAGTGAATGCATGGATCCAGGGGACCGGGTACTTGCCTGTAATAAGGTGGAGGTAGAGGCCCTGGATTCCATCGCTCCTGTTCATGTTCATCCCCTCACTCTTTGCCCCATCTCCTTGTTTTGATGAGACGTTGAGGGAGTTGAGGAGAGTGGGACAAAGGCTAGAGAGGTGCTGGAGGAAGTCTGGCCTGGAGCGTGACAGACTTAGTTTGATGGACCATTATGTGGTCTATCAATCAGCAATTAGCCATAAGAAGGCAGTGTTCCTGTCCAGGGAGATTGCTGCTGCTCAGAATTGACCAGCCCAGCTTTTCTGGACTGTGGACAGATTGTGCAATCCAATCTGTCTTCAGCCTGGAAATGCTTTTTCTCAAGAACAGTGTGAGGAGTTCGCTCGATTCTTTTCAGATAAGGTTGCCACAATCAGGTCTGGTATCCACTTGACCCTCCTTAATGGGAGCTGTGATGGTTGACAGGAGATGTCAGATACCCAGTTTGTGTGGTGTGACTTCAGCCTCCCCATGATCAGTGACATTGTGATGATCATCCAGTCACTGCATCCGATCAACTGTAGTTTGGACCCAGGCCATACACATCTCCTAGTGGGCTCTGTGGATAAAATAGGTCCAGTCCTTGCTGAGATAGACTGGATGTCTTTGGAGAGGGGGATCTTTCCTGACCCTCTGAAGGAGGCCGTGGTTCAGCCCCTTCTTAAAAAATTCTCCTTGGACCCAGACTGTCCGGCTAACTACAGGCCTGTCTCTAACCTGCCCTTTGTGGGTAAGGTTATTGAGAAGGTGGTTGCGTCGAAGCTGGATGATAATTTGACCAGCCATAATGTCTATGATTCTGTCCAGTATGGATTTAGAAAAAGACATAGCACCAAGACAGCCCTTGTCGGGGTACCTAATGACCTCCTAATAGCGAGAGATTGAAGGACGCCTTCCATCTTGGTCCTTCTTGATCTCTCTGCGGCATTTGACACCGTAGACCATGATGTGCTATTGGAGCACCTGTGGTTCATCTGTGGACTATGTATGGTCCTCAGATGGTTTCAATCTTTCCTAGAGGATAGGACTCAGAGGGTGGTGTCTGGGATTTTTTTCCTCTGCATCACTCCCCCTATCCTGTGGGGTGCCGCAGGGTTCCATTTTGGCTCCCATGTCATTTGCAGTGTACATGCTGCTGTTGGGAGTGATTATTAGGCAGTATGGCTTGAGTTTTCATTGCTATGCAGATGATACTCAGCTATACATGTCCTTTGTGCCTGGTCAGGATGCTGCTGTTTCGGTTTTTAACAACTGTCTCGTCGAGGTCCAGGACTGGATGAATGGGAGTTGGCTGTGGTTAAACCCAGAAAAAACTGAGGTGTTGGTTGTGGACCCAGGTTGTTGGGAGGCGGGTTTGTTGGCGGGATCACCTTCAGGTTTATGGCTTGGGGGTGTGCAGCTAGCTACCTCAGACTTGGTGCAGAACCTGGGCATTATGTTTGATGACTGTTTGACACTTAAATCACAGGTGGCAGCAGTTGTCAAAACCTCTTTTTACCTCCTGAGGAATATCGCCTGGATGAAGCACCTGGTTCCCTCTGATGATCTTCCAACTCTGGTCCATGCCTTTGTTACCTCCCGCCTTGACTATTGTAACTCCCTTTACCTTGGGTTACCGGGGGTTGATATCTGCCACCTGCAGCTCATGCAGAATGCGGCAGCCAGGCTACTGACTGGTTCATTTAGGACCAGTCATATAACACTTGTGCTCCGCGGACTGCACTGGCTGCCAGTACAGTGGTGGATCACCTTCAAGGTCGGTTTGCTAACCTACAAGGCCCTACATGACCAGGGACCTGGTTATCTGCAAGATCTCCTTCATCCCTACTGTCCTTCCACTCTCTCCGATCCACTGACAAGGGATTGCTAGTGATTCCCAGGGTTTGTTTAAAGACATCTGGGGCAAGGTCTTTCAGTTTTATGGCCCCAACCCTGTGGAATTCTCTACCTCGTCAGGTGCGAGATTGCCCGACTGTACAAAGTTTTAAAACAGCTTCGAAGACTTTTCTTTTTAGTCTGGCATATACTGATTTTTAATATTGCAGCCATGAGTCTTAACTTGTTTATTTTGGTTTTAATAATGCATTAAAATAATCAAAATTATTTATGTATAAGTGCCTTGGTTTTGGAAAGGTGCTTTTTTATAAATAAAGTTGATTTGATTTGATCTTAAACATTATCATTATTAGGGTCGACCAAGAGGAGCCAGAAAATTGGCCAGAAAACTTAGAGAACAAAAAGCTAGAGCAGCAGTTTCCTCTCTTTATGATCCTAATACTAGGGTTTTGCATACTCAGCCCTCCAAGATTAGACATTTTTGTTGACTTCTACCAGCTTTTATATGCCGAAGACAGTCATCCTTCTCCAGAGGAGATTTCAGCTTATTTGCACTCCCTCACTCTCCGTCGTCTTACTCCCCACCTGGCCCAGGTGATCAATAGGCCTATCTTCAGAGCAGAGGTGGATCGGGTTATTTCAGAAGCAAACACTTTGAAAGCTCCTGGACCAGATGGCTATCCAGCAAAATTCTATAAGATCTGTAAGGACACCTTGATCCCCATCCTACTTCCTGCCCTGCAAGCAATCCAACAAGGAAAGACCCCTTCCTGGCAGTATACCACTATTGCCGTGGTCCCTAAACCTTTTAAAGATTCAAAACAGGCAGCATCTTGTAGACCTATATCCATGCTAAATTTCGATTATAAGGTCTACATGGCCATATTGGCTCATAGATTTGAAGACCTGGTCCCTAATCTAGTAGACCTGGATCAAGTAGGTTTTATTAAGGGACGCCAAACCCATGGTGCCATCAGGTGCACCTTTTTGCAGCTGGAATATGCCACAACTCGACATATACCTTATGTCACCCTGAGCCTTGATGTGGAAAAGGGGTTTGACAGGGTTGCCTGGACCTTTTCATGGGCAACCCTGTCCCATTTTGGCTTCCTGGAGGCTCTGGTGAGCCAGCTTCAAAAAATTTACCACTCCCCTAAAGCCTATGTGCGGCTGGATGATACTCTCTCTCTTGGACCCTATCACTCTTGCTAGAGGTACTAGACAGGGCTTCCCCCCCTCTCTCCCCGGCTTTTTGTATTATATTTGGAACCTTTGGCTACTGTGATCCACATGACCCAGGGGGTGGAGGGAGTCCCTATTGCTGGTAGAGAATTTGTCTCTGTTTGCAGATGACATATTGCTTACCCTTACGAACCCCGAGCATTCAGTTCCAGAGGTCTGGATACAACTTCACAGATTTGTGGCTTTGGCAGGCTATAAGGTGAATGAGCAGAAAACTGAAGTCCTTCTATATAATTTCTATCCCACACCCCAATTAAAATGATCCTACCCTCTGAAATGGAACAAAGTCACAATGCGATATTTGGGCGTAAAATTGGCGACCAATTTGGAAGTTATTGATATCATAAACTACAAATCCCTTACATCTCAATTAGCCCATGACATGACCAGATGGTCTCAATCCCCTTTAAGCTTCTTTAACTGCATAGAATCCGTAAAGCAAAATGTCCTACCCCGTGTACTGTTTTTTTTTTTTGCAAAACCTGCCTCAGCCCCCAACCAGCACTTATTTCACAGCCTGGGATAATTTAATCTCTAGATATATATAGGCTGGAAAGCCCCATGGGTTAGATTTTCAGTTTTGCAGCTTTCAAGGGAGAGAGGGGGTTGTAACCTACCATGTTTCTAGAATTACCATAGGGCTGCACGATTACAAGTACTCACAAGATGGCTTAATCCATTGTATACAACCTATTGGAAATAAATAGAGATGGTTTATAATGATCTGGGGTCTCTCCCAAGATTGCTATTTGCTAATCCCCTAGCGTGTAATTCTCTGAGTAACTATTCCTCCTATGCCAGGGAGCCCATGAGGATATGGATCTGGTTGCATACCCACTACTTCACCCAACAGGAACTGCTCTTCATGAGGCGATTCCTTCGGATAGATCCTTCTCCCTTAATCTGGTTGGTGGCAGAGCCCAAGTGTGGTGGACTAGGGGTTTAAAGTATGTCCATCAGATGGTGGGACCTACTAGCCTACTCCCGTTCACAGTCCTGCAAAAATCATATGATCTCCAGCTCACAGAATTTCATGGGTATATGCAGCTAAGGTCATACTTATTAAAATCTGAAAATTCGCTGGCAGACATAGCTGAAAATATCCCCACAATGGTCCAACTAATGATACAGTACACTAGGGGGAACCTGTCCTCCCATGAAATTAGTACTTTTTACAAGGCACTCATTGAAAGGCCCTTGATTCCACAGAAAACCTGAGGATAACTTGGACCAAGGAAATACAAAGTGATATGTCGACCTCGGCTTGGGAGGGGTCAGCTAGTCCAGTTACCAGAGTGGTCCAGGCCTCATATTTGAGGGAATATATTTTGAAACTCAGGGTCCTACATTTTAGGACCCCCCTGGTGACCTCTAAATATGGTGGGGACCCATCCGTGGCCTGCTGGAGGGGGTGTGGGACTAGTTTTGCGGGACAGACACACATACTGTGGTCTTGCCCCCTACTCCAGATTTTTTGGAGGGAGGTGACGGGAGAGTTACAGGACATTTATGGTATGGAGCCTTGGATCACCCTGTGTTTTTGTTAACATTCTCCCACCCTCAGGGAACAAAGATTGATAGAGTTTCTTATAAACAAATGGTCCTATTAGTGGCTACTGCTCATAAAGCAACTACCTGCTTGTGGCTGACCACTACCATCCCCACTAGGATGTCTTGGATGAGAATTGTTTGGGAAATGTATTCACTAGAATGCCTTTCAGCTAGTCTTAGATCAAAAAGAAGCATTTGAACTCCACTGGCGGAAGTGGGTTATCCACCATTTAGCCCACTATCCAGAATTTGTGCCCTGAATCCCCCAAAAAAGCTCTCTAGAACTCCTTTAAGATGTATGTACTCCTTTATCCTTACACACCCCAGGTAATTCTTGTAATTATTTTTCTACCCCCTCTCATTTCTCTGCCTAAAACCATGATGTACTGCTTAGATGTCCACTTGTCTATATATATATATTTGATGTACAAGGCCCATGTTGGGCAGGGCTATGGCCTACTTTTACTGGATGTACGTGTACTGTATGACCTGAAGTATGCAGACATGTCTCTGTGAATAAAGAATAAAGAATTTAAGTAAATAAAAGAATTTAAAAAAAAAAAATGTTTTGAAGTGGTGGAACTGCTGGCCAACCTGGTGGCATAGCGTTAGCATTACTGTTTGCAACACCAGTGACCCCAGTTTGGGAATGAGCCTGGGTCATCAGAGGGCGGGCTGGGGAAGGATGGTTGAGCATCCCAGGAATGCTCACCTACTCGGGGGCGGGAGGGAGTTTGGACTCCACTGCAGTATAACCACCTGGGTGATCACAGGTGGTGGTGCAAGCTAGAGCTAAGGATTGAGGGAGGGGGGATGTCAGGGACATGATGCACACTAATGTAACAGAGACTAAACTAATATAACAGAGACTCTGAACTAATTTAATAGAGACTCTGTACTAATATAACAGAGACTGCACTAATACGAATGTAACAAAGACTCTGAACTAATGTAATAGAGACTCTGTACTAATATAACAATGACTGTAGTAATACTAATGTAACAGAGACTGAACTAATATAATAGAGACTCTGTACTATACAGAGACTGTACTAATACTAATGTAACAGAGAGTCTGAACTAATATAACAGAGACTCTGAACTAATGTAACAGAGACCGTACTAATACTAATATAACAGAGACTCTATTAATGTAACAGAGACTCTGCTAATGTTACAGACTCTGCTAATGTAACAGACTCTGTACTAATGTAACAGCGACTCTACTAATATAACAGAGACTCTGAACTAATGTAACAGAGACTCAGTACTAATGTAACAGAAACTGTACTAATACTAATGTAACAGAGACTCTTACTGTAACAGCAATTCTGTACTAATGTAACAGAGACTCTACTAAAGTAACAGCAAATGTGTTCTAACAGAGGCTCTGTACTAATGTAAAATAGTCAAGAGACTCTGAACTAATGTTACATTAGACTCTGCACTAACGTAACAGCGGCTCTGTACTAATGTAAGAGTGACTCTACTAATGTAACAGAGACTCTGAACTAAAGTAACAGAAACTGTACTATTACTAATGTAACAGAGACTCTACTAATGTAACAGCAACTCTATACTAATGTAACAGAGCCTCTACTAATGTAACAGTGACTCTGTACTAATGTAATAGTGACTCTACAACTGTAACAGCAAATGTGTACTAACAGAGGCTCCGTTCTAATGTAAAAGAGTCAGACTCATAACTAATGTTACATTAGACTCTGTACTAATGTAATAGCAACTCTGTACTAATGTAACAATGTCCTAGTGTAACTGAGATGCTATACTAATGTGATGACTACTCTGTACTAATGTAACTGAGACTCAGTACTAATGCACCAGAGACTGTACTAATGTAATGACTACTCTGTACTAATGTAACAGATAGGCTGTACGAATGTAACAGGGACTCTGTACTAATGTAACTGAGACTGTTCTTAATTAACATAGACTGTACTAATGTGTCAGAGACTGTGTACTAATGTAACCGAGAATGAGAACTAATTTAGCAGACACCCTGTACTAATGTAACAGCAGCTCTATACCAATTTAACAGACTCTGTACTAATGTAACAGTGACTCTGAAGTAATGTAACTGAGCCTGTACTAAGTAAGCAATAAGACGTGATGTGGTGTGCATTGAACTGATATGACCGAACGTCCAGGGGTGTAGTAAGGGCCAAGTGTCTTCAGCCCCTGGAAGTGCAGTTATATCTGTTCAATGCAGACACCCAATGTCTTATTGCACTTATAAAACAGGCTACTTTTAAGGCTGACCCAGTGGCACTGAGGGTTGAGGTGCTGGACGCCACACCTTGCGCCACGCCAGTGACCTGGGTTCAGGAATGAGCCTTGGTCACTGGGAGTTGGCAGGGGTGGGCCAAGAGATGGATTGAGCAGCTGCTGAGTTGCTCTCCTCTCCTGGGTTGGGACACAGTCATGACCACTGCAAGGCTGCCCTTGGGTAGTGCAGGCGGGAATGACTAGAATAGGGAGGGTGCTGTGGATTGCTGTGTACACATGCCTCCACACATGCTCGGGTGGCCACGGCAAGGGGAGAGAAGAAAAAGTGGAAACTTGGAGCTGGCAGGCTCCATGATAGCCCATAGATCGCTGGTCCACGAGTCTAGATGTTGGTCTCTGGGGAAGGGAAAGTCAGCGCCCTTTGCCCTCAGCCCTGCCACAGGGGGGCAACCCATGGGGGATCTACTGGGTGGGTCGGGAGTGGGACTTGGGGACTGGAGACTCGGCTCCTCTGAGGGAGGGTCCGTAGCCACCTGCCGTCCCTGCTGGAAAAGGGAAAAAGTCTACATTGAAAAAAGATAGGCTACTTTTATAGAAACATTTTTAGTGATATAAAAAGCAAGTTTATAAACATACAAAAGGGCTATTATTATTATTATCAGAATTTTGATAAAATAGTTCTTCCACCAGCTAGAAAATTACATCATGTTGTTGGCAGCCAGGTACCCCCTACACTGTTATCGGGCTCGAAGAGAAATTGGCATTTTTTTTAAATCCTGGGTGGGACAGGAGATGTTGAGGGTGGTAGAGTGTAAACCTTTGGTTTTCTTTTATTTTTTTTTTCTTTTTAAGTGAGGCAGGACTGCAGGACCAAGCAGCCCCTCCCCTTTCCGTGATGGAGTGAGTGCCGTTGCTGAGCAAGCAGAAGTACTTGTTTCTTGCTGGCGTCTTGGCAGAAGTGAGCTTCCTACTGTTAAAATAAAAAAACAATAAAAAAATACTCACATGGACAGAATTTTTGTTTTGAAAACTGTGGCAGCACGATTGCTATGGGAACTGGGTATGTAACACAGTGGGAGCAGGCATACTGCTGGACCAGTATCGCAGCCGTCAGCTGACAGAACTGAAGCACTTATTGCCTGGTGACACGATGGGAGTACTTACAATATTTTAGTTGAATTTGTCACGTCTATGTATGGTTACTAGTATGTGGGTCTGGGATGAGCCACGTTAGCGAGGGAAAAAAATGGCTGCATTTGAAATACGAGTGTTGCAACGGTACAGTGATTTCTTTTTTTGCAATGCGGTCCTGCTTTTTAATACTTGTTTTTACTTGTGCATCAAACAGATAGAAACCAATCAAAATGCAGGATTTATTCTCCCCATTTTATAATGTAATAGGGACTCTACTAATGTAATAGCAAATGTAACAGACTATGTAGTGATGTAACAGAGACTGTACTAATGTAACAGCAACTGTGTACTAATGTAATAGAAACTGTGAATTAATGTAAAAGAGACTTCATTAATGTCAGAGATACTAAAAATGCACCAGAGTGCAATCTCTTCTCACAAAAAGAAATATGGGCACACAGACGTTTCTTATTTTGCTGTGATTACTTTAATTGTGTATAAAAGCCATCTCTCATATGGACTGATCTAATACATTTAGCAACCTGTAAAATGTGCCGAAAGTAATCAGCTGCCTTTACTTTCAATTTAGACAGTGTGATATAGCCTCCTGAGTCCTGATCCATTTTCCAGTTACCAGCTTTAATTACTAACAAAGATTAGCAGCAATTCATATGTCATTTCAGTCTTTTTATATCTGCAAAAATCATTATGTAAAACTGGCCTGTGTTGTCTCTTGACAACCGAAGGATCCGTTTAGCATCTTCGGGTGAGAGCACTTCAGATGTCAAGCTGAATCCATGAAACCTTTACAAATGCGAAAAAAAAAATCTTCTCCAATATTCTGCTACTTGACACGCAGGTGCAATAGTCAACTCTCGGTGCCCATGATATGTTATGTGTGCTTACATTTCGGCAAACATACTCTGCTTTCTTCAGATGTGACAGAGACTCTGTATTTATTTAAAAGAAACTCTGTACTAATGTAACAGATACTCTGTACAAAGGTAACAGACACTCTAATGTAGCAGAGACTGCAATACTGTAATGTAACAGTCTAAGTGCTAATGTAACAGACACTCTGTGCTAATGTGCTAAGGTGTTAGTGTGGCTCAGTTGGTAGCTCATCCGCCTCTGGACCAGAAGGTCGTGGGTTCTCATCCCACACCGGGATTGGACTCATACCTAAAACCACTGGCACTTGAGTGCAGTATTAGGGGGGGTGCTGTACTGCTGGGGTGTGCTGTCCTTCACGTAAGATGTTAAACCGAGGTCCCTTCTACCCATCCTTGTGCTGTCCTGGTGGTGTCCAAGTGGAAGTAAAAGAACCCATGGCATTCTTCTCAAAGAGTAGGGGACATTCCTGGTGTCCTGGCCAACATTCCCCTTCCCATAAAACTGGTTCATGCAATTGTCCAGGCTGTGTGTATGTGTGTGTGTTGATGTGTGATATGGCCACCACCACACATTCGGTCACTTCACTACCAGTCTAGTATTGCTTATAAAGCGCTTTGGGATATACTGTGTATGAAAAGTGCTATATAAATGCTGATTCTTCTTCTTCTTCTTCTTCTTCTGTAGCAGAGACTCTATACTAATGTAACAGTGACTTTGTACTAATGTAACAGGATCTGTACTAATGTAACAGAGACTATACAAATGTGACAGACATGCTTAGGAAGGAGGGGGGGGGTTGGGTGGAAGCAGGGTGCGATAAGGCAGAAGCACTAAATGATTACTTATGCTTGGTATTTACTAAGGAGAAGAGGGGGGTGACACCCAAGGGGGGAGGAATGGCAGAAATGGGGGGGGGAGGGGGTGACAGATGGGGAAATCATGGAGGGCAGAGTTCGGGACTGTTTGAAGGCACTGAGGGTGAACAAGGCGCCATGCCCAGATGGCATCCATCCCAGGGTACTGAAGAAGCTGGCAGAGGTCCTTGCAGGACCTTTGGCAGACATATTTAATGCCTCACTACATTCGGGGTGTGTACCTCAGGACTGAAGGATGGCCTCATGTGGTGCCCCTCCACAAGAGTGGCCCCAAGGATGAACTGGAAAACTACAGACCAGTGAGCCTCACATCCATTGTGGGTAAGCTAATGGAGACTATCCTGAAGGAGAGGCTGATGGCCCTCCTAGAGGCCAAAGGACTACAGGACAGGCAGCATGGCTTCATATGTGGCAGATCCTGCCAAACCAACCTGGTGGAGTTCTATGACTGGGTAACTAGGCAACTGGACAGGGGTCATGCAGTGGATGTCCTGTATCTGGACTTCAGTAAGGCATTCGACTTGGTGCCGCATGGAAGGCTGGGAAGTAAGTTAGAAGACACAGGGGCGGGTGCAAAGCTGGTGAGATGGGTAGGGAACTGGCTTCAGGGAAGGCAACAGAGGGCGGTGGTGGGTGGGGAGCTCTCACACCCAAGGGTAGTGATGAGTGGTGTGCCACAGGGCTCGGTGTTGGGACCAGTGTTGTTTGGGATATTCATTGCAGACATATCATTGGACATCAAGAGCAAGATCAGTCTGTTTGCTGATGATACCAAGGTAGGAGCGGTGGTGGATGTCCTAGGGGGATGTCAGGGGTTGCAGGATGATCTGGCAAAGCTTGAAACCTGGTCAGACACCTGGCAACTGGGGTTTAATGCCAAAATGTGCAAGGTGCTGCATTTTGGGATGAAGAACCCAAGGAGGAGTTACCAGCTGGGGGGAGTGCAGCTAGCCCAGACAGAGGAAGAGAAGGATCTGGAGGTGCTGATTACAGGGTCAATGAACAACTCGGCACAATGTAGGAAGGCAGCTGCAAAGGCCAACAAAATGCTGGGTTGTATTGCAAGGGGTATATCCTCGAAGAGGGAGAAGGTGATTCTGCCACTGTGTAGGTCATTAGTTAGACTGCACCTGGAGTACTGCGTGCAGTACTGGTGCCCGTATCTGAAGAGGGACATTAAGTTACTCGAGGGGGTGCAGCACAGGGCGACAAAGATGATCAAGGGGCTGGGGGACTTATCATATGAGAGGAGGCTGAGGGAGTTGAACATGTACTCGCTGGAGGAGAGGAGGGACAGGGGGACTTGATTGAAACCTTTAAGTACATGAAAGGAATAAACAAGACAGGTACAGAGGGGCTCTTCAAAGTAAGGGAGGGGAGGGACACCAGGGGCCATAATATGAGACTGGAGGGAGGAAGGTTCAGGAGGGAGATGAGGTAACAGTTTTTTACAGAGAGGGAGGTGGCTGGGTGGAATGCGTTACCTACAGAAGTGGTATCCAGTAGAACAGTGGACTGCTTCAAAAGGGGATGGGATGGGACAGGACAAGGGGGAGGGTCAATGAAGGGGAAGGGTGGAAGGGAGGGGCAGCTGCAGAATAAGGGGTGCTAGCTGCACATTCGAGCAGACTTGATAGACCTCTAGGCCTTTATCTGCTGGCAAATTTTGTATGTTTGTATGCTGTACTAATGGTATGTAACAGACTGTACTAATGTAACAGTGACACTGTACTAATGTGAACGAGACTTTGAACTAATGTAACAGAGACTGCACAAATCTGACAGACTCTACTTGATAGAGATTCTCTACTAATGTAACAGATTCTAAACTAATGTAACAGACTGCACTAATGTAACATAGACTGTACTAATGTAACAAAGACTCTGCACTAATGTAATGACTACTTAGTACTAATGTAACAGATACTCTGTACACATGTAACAGACACTCTGTACTAATGTAATAGAGACTGCAGTACTGTAATGTAATCAAGTCTCAGTACTAATGTAACACAAACTGCGAATATAACAGCGACTCTGTACTAATGCAACAAACTCTGTACTAATGTAGCAGAGACTGTACTAATTTAATAGACTGCACTAATGTAACAGAGACTCTACTAATATAACAAAGACTCTGTAGTAATGTAACAAAAGTAAACAGCACGCCAATGTAACAAAGACTCTACTAATGTAACACAGGCTGAGCACTAATGTAACATAGACTTTACTAATTTAACAGAGACTCTGCTAAAGTTATGGAGATCAAATTAATGTAAAAGTGACTCTACACTAAAGTTTCGGAGACTTCAGTAATGTAACAATGACTGTAGTAATGTAACAGAGTCCCTGTAGTAATGTAATGGAGACTCTATAGCAATGTAACAGAGACTCTGTACTAATGTAACAGAGATTCCACTAATGTAACAGAGACTCTCTGCAAATGTAAGAGACTCTACTTTTGTAACAGATATTGTACTCATGTAATAGAGATGGTACTAATGTAACAGAGACTTGAATGTAATAGAGATGCTGTACTAATATAACAGAAAAGATTAACCTATTAACAGAGACTTTATTTTTGCCCACTGGCAAGCCCAGCAATGCTAAGACCCAGATGCTAATGTACAAGTTAAAGGGCATGAATCCCATTGTCCACTGAATTTTAACAACAATGAATCTGTGTTACTGTATATACTAGGAAATAGGGTCAAACCTTTAAGACAGACTGTGCTGATTCTGTTACTGACACATTGTCTAATGCTGAATACGTTATGCAATGAATCTGTTGCATTGGTCATAGCTGTTATCTATTAACTAGGCAACTGGACAGGGGCCATGCAGTGGATGTCCTGTATCTGGACTTCAGTAAGGCATTCGACTTGGTGCCACATGGAAGACTGGGAAGTAAGTTAGTAGGCACAGGGGCGGGTGCAAAGCTGGTGAGATGGGTAGGAAACTGGCTTCAGGGAAGGCAACAGAGGGTGGTGGTGGTGGTGGGGAGCTCTCACACCCAAGGGCAGTGACTAGCGGTGTTCCACAGGGCTCAGTGTTGGGACCAGTGTTGTTTGGAATATTCATTGCAGACATATCATGGGACATCAAGAGCAAGATCAGTCTGTTTGCTGATGATACCAAGGTAGGAGCGGTGGTGGATGACCTAGGTGGATGACCTAGGGGGATGACAGGGGGTTGCAGGATGATCTGGCAAAGCTTGAAACCTGGTCAGACACCTGGCAGCTGGGGTTTAATGCCAAAAAGTGCAAGGTGCTGCATTTTGGGAAGAAGAACCCAAGGAGGAGTTACCAGCTGGGGCGAGTGCAGCTAGCCCATACAATGGAGGAGAAGGATCTGGGGGTGCTGATTACAGGGTCAATGAACAACTCGGCACAATGTAGGAAGGCAGCTGCAAAAGGCCAACAAAATGCTGGGTTGTATTGCAAGGGGTATATCCTCGAGGAGGGAGGAGTTGATTCTGCCACTGTATAGGTCATTAGGTAGACCACACCTGGAGTACTGCGTGCAGTACTGGCACCCATATCTGAAGAGGGACATTAAGTTACTGGAGGGGGTGCAGCACAGGGCGACAAAGATGATTAAGGGGCTGGGGGACTTAACATATGAGAGAAGGCTGAGGGAGTTGAACATGTACTCACTGGAGGAGAGGAGGGACTGGGGGACATAATTGAAATCTTTAAGTACATGAAAGGAATAAACAAGAAGGGTACAGAGGGGCTCTTCAATGTAAGGGAGGGGAGGGACACCAAGGGCCATGATATGAGACTGGAGGGAGGAAGGTTCAGGGGGGAGATGAGGAGACACTTTTTTACAGAGAGGGTGGTGGCTGGGTGGAATGCGTTACCTGCAGAAGTGGTATCCAGTAGAACAGTGGACTGCTTCAAAAGGGGATGGGACAGGACAAGGGGGAGGGTTAATGAAAAGGAAGAGTGGAAGGGAGGGGCAGCTGCAGAATAAGAGGTGCTAGCTGCACATTCGAGCAGACTTGATAGACCGCTAGGCCTTTATCTGCTGGCAAATTTCGTATGTACCTATTATATATAGTTGACTTTTTGCACAACAATTGTGATTTGCTATTTATTTCATTTTACTGCACCCTGTTGTTTAAGTTGTACCGTACTCCCCTTCATCTCAGGACATGTGGAAATTAGCTATTAACAGCTCAGTATGTCTTTCCTGGTAAAACTTTTGAAACTAACTAACTACGTAAATAAATTGAAAAGTTCTGTCAGTTTGCTGCAAGTCTTGTACTGCTTGTTGTGCTTTGGGATACAATGCATATTGAAAAGTGTTACATAAGTGATTCTTCTTCTTTTTCTGCTTCTTCTTCTTCATCAGTAGGCAGATAACCGTAGCAGTGCATACAACCAGTCCTTACTTCCAACTCTGTCACCCTTCTACCCATCATGCCCATTTGCCCATGATTGCTTGGGCCTCACATTGGTGAATATCTTTAGAAGGTAGTGGGTACAAACCTGTTGGTGGTTTTAAGCATGGTTGGGACAAAATGAAGGATATAGTGGTTACTTGGGGCATCAGAGTTGGGGAAGAGAATGGAGGGGGTGGGGAGGGCTAGAATCCTGGAGGAATAGTAGGCACCAGGGCTAAACTGGGAACTCAGGCAGACTGGATGGACCTTTGGTCTTTTTCTGTTGGCACTGTATATGTTTCTTGACATCACAGTGTCAGGTATTTACTATCTTCAAACAAATAATGTTCACCAATGTGGTCTGCCATACCTGCAAAACAAGATATACGGGGGAGTCTGTGCCGATGTACCCTAAAATGTTGCAATTAAATTACAGGAATCAGTGACTCGCTTACCAAATCTTTTTATAGTAGAAATAAAACTCTTTAACTGACTTAATTTCCTTTCTTTTGAATCAACCCAACATTTCATGCTATTAAAGTGATCACATCGAGCGGCATGGCCTGACTACTGAGCACACCAGATGTGAGGTGGATGAGCTCCATCTGTGATTAAATAAATCTGTATATATTTTTTTCCAGTTCTTTTTTCCTCTGGTCACCACCAACTGGACACCTCTCAGTCATTACCCAGCCTGATCCTACACTGCCTGAAACCATCCCAACCTGGAACCCCGGTCCCCTGACCCATGGGCGACACATCTGCAGGAAACCCCCTGACTTACACCCCTCTGGGGTGGGCTGCCTTCTGCTCTTTGACGCTCCCTTACAGTTATCCAGTGGTCTGCAGGTAGAGGGTGGTGGGACCCAGGAGGGTAGGATCTGGTGGTGGACATGGGGGCTGTGGAGCAATGCCAGCTGTCCAGCTGATAGGGTTTTTCCTTGTTCCGTGTGGTACTTCCCCCACCTTATTTGATGGGAGCAGATGTGCAGTGATGTTGGGGGAGGCATGCATGCTCCTTAAATGCTACCCTGAGATCTGCCATGCCCCACCATCCCTTGGTGCTGAAGGCAATTGGCTCAGTACTCCCTAGCTACTGCCAGGAGGTATCCTATCACTGGAGCCATTGACCCACCCATCCAAGAGAAGGTGAGAAGTCCATCAGATGTTCAAACCTTCTCCCGCTGGCAACTCCTCCGATACCCTAGGCTCGCTTCAAAACCTGGGACATCAGCGTTACAAGCAGTAATGCTACCGCTGTGCCGGCCTACAAATCTGTATATTTTAAACCTTCAAACTGAACATTTTCACTTTAACAGCGCCTATTTGTTAGATTGGATGTTTCTGCAGTTGTGGTGAGATTTACAGTGTAAAGAAGAATGGTGAAGCTGAAAAATCAGCTGGGGGCTGAGCAGCAAAAGTCCAAGGCCCAAATCTCCAACTCAAGCAGCGACATGACAGCAGCTCTGATTTAGCCTGGAGAACGATCAGTGGCATCTTTGCTTGCTAATATCCAAAGCCTAGATAAAAAAAATTAAAAACTGTAAAATCAAAGCTGCCCTTTTGGGGGGAAAAAAAAGCTGAGGGGGGAACAAATGGATGCTAAAGCAGCAGGCACTGTGGCAGAGAAAGCACTGCTAACATGCATTGGGCTGATAAGAGAGTACTTGGTGCTGAGGGACCAGTGAGAACACTTAGGTCTTGTGCTGCCAATATGTGACTCCTGGGGCTAACAGAATCAACAGAGGGAGAACACCTCAAAGGCTTCCTAATGTCCTGGCTCCCAAGCATAGTATCTCTGATAAAGGAACTTTCCATCAAAAGAGCCTACCGTATAGACCCCCGCTGCACACCCACCTTAGACGACAGTGGTCAGACAGTTTTGATTGTGCTGTGTAGTACGGGGGACCGTGATGCAGCATGGTTAGCATCTAGAAGGCTGAGAGGAATCGAAGTGGGGCTCAATGGAGTGCTTGGCCTCTTTAGGGAACTTGGCTTCCAGTGAGACTGAAAGTGCAGTATGGAGGAACTGTCGTTCTTGGCAAAGCTGCAGATGCCAGAAAACTCGCTAAGAAGATTAGGAGGGAGTGCTCCGTGAGAGTCAAAGAGGAACTTTTGGGTGCTGCGTCTGACAATTAATTAGACTCTTACTCAGATAAGACTCTGTTTTTATGAATTGCTGTTCCTTGTAACTTTGGTTAAAAAAAATGTGTAATTAAGGAGGGCCGTGATATCAGCAGTGCCTATATGTTATCTGGGTATTTGGGCCACTCTCCGTATGGGAGGATGAGGTGGTTGCCCTTTGTTTATTGTGGGATATATATTACCCAAGTTTACAGCTCAGAGGTTATGTTCCCTACTTCATGGCCCATGGCCAGTTTGGTGTCGGATGTGCCTTGGGACTGCCCCCCCCCCCCAGCAGGGGTCTCACACAGTACGAGGATATGGAGCAGCAGAGTCTCAGTATTTTAGCAGTATCTGTGGAGGTAACATCATAACAACTGTTCATTTATTTATTTATTTATTGAATCAAATCGGAATTAAAACCTTTGAGTCAGTGACTCCTTTACAAAGGCTCCACGTCAACTGTTGCAAGATTACTAAATTTGTTTGAAATTAGTCTGAACAAATATCATAGCTTGACCTAGCAAATATGTTCGTGATAGGCAAATTGCCATAATATAATTCTTTTCAGCATTTTAAATCTGGCAGGCACGATCTTTCAGGTTACACACTAGTTCTGTTCTTAGGTATTTCTTAGGTATGGGGCACCAAGCTAAATGTTCTGGCAGGAACTCCTCTTTGGACTATTTTGATCAGATTTGGTGCCCTGGCCATAGGTAATGGATAGGCTTGTTGAATGTATTGTAAGGAGCTCTGCTGCTTTTATATCTTACTAGGTTCTTGTGCCTCTATAGATGTCACAGCATAAGAGGCTGTTGGGGATTGCCTATATTGTAATACTGCTTCTTGTGAAGTGTTCATATCTTATCCTATGTAAGCCAATCTTTTGTTGTATTAATTTTTAAATACAACAGAGTTTACAAAAAACTGACTACCTCATCATTAGAGTTAAGAGCTGTGGGTTATAAATATAATATACATAGATATTGGTTTACCAAGTTAGCTAATCATGTTTTATAATGGCATTTTACTGTTGTGGCTGTAACTATGAACACAAATAATAGATCTCATGTAAATGTATTTCAAATACTGGATTATTTCATATTGTGTAGTTGTTATGGCCTTCTGATTTATTACAATGCTTTCTGTCTCGTTTTTATAAGTTGTAAAATAATAATAAAATGAATATAATTCTCATATTCCATTCTGTTTGTATATCCTTAGCCTAAAAAATGTTTCTATAAATAGATCACATCTAACATCACCTGGTATGTCACATACTCACCAGACTTGCGTTCTCTCTTATATTATGTGTAAACACTATGAGTTATTTATATTACAAATACTTATGCAATAGATGTGGACAGAAATGGAGTGTGATAAATCCATTTATCTGAGTAAGTGTTAGATAAATGTAGAATCTTACATTTATGTACACAGTTACTACAGCATCCACCTCAGTCAGCTGGCCAACACTACTGGCCATAAAGTCATTTTGTCTAATGCAGTCATCCTGCGTCCAGCTCCATAACAAGCACCAACACTTAAATGGAATAATATAAAAACCTAAGTTACTTCAGTCCCCCTGATACGTACAACAACCCACTACAATCCTGTCACCAAAATCTGCAGCAGAGTTTCATTAAACTGCAATTGTTCATTTAAAAAAAAAAAAGCTTTGTTCCTCTGTCAAATTCAGACTGCAGCCTCTCATTACCTTCACTTGCCCCTCCTCCCGCTGGACCACCCACCTGCCTGCCTCCTGCAAGCCTGCACTCGCTCACTGAGCCCCTGCTTTAGCCTCTCCTTAGCTTTAAAATTTCTACCTTTACTGCCATTATCTTTTATATTTTCTGCAAGCTTCTCTCCTCTCACGGTAGATTCCGCTCCTGCTCACTCTGCTAATAGGGCTCCCACTCCAGCTGACTTTGTTGACACTTATTCCAATCATGCTCACTGCCAATCCAGCTCCCTCTGTGCCAAATAAATACCGGGCTGCACTAAAATCATTATTTAAAAAAAAAAAAACACATATCCAAAACAACTTTTTAATTAAGTACTGGAGCTACAAATCTCGATCGGCTTCACCTCTCACTAAAAGGCACTGCCATTTTCTAGCTGTAACTATTCATAAAAACTCAATGCAACCAATTGCAGTGCACGTTGGTCCTGCCAGAGGCATCAGGATGCCGATCTGTTCCTAGCAACCACACAGTAAAGTGGAGACATACAAGTTTGATCACAAAAAGTCCTTAACATTTTATTTTAAAAATAAATCAAATAAGCACCTTTATTAAAATCTCACTGCACTATTACAAATAGCCACCATTGCACAGATGGAATATGCAGGGGGTTAGCATGTGTGACACCTGATTTATCTGTACTCATGCTTTTTGACCTCGGACACCTCACTTGTGGCTTACACCACTCGTGAGGTTACCTGAGGTTAAACACTGCTTGTATAGATAAATCAGGTATCACACAGCTCACCTCTGCATAGTCCCTATTAATATACGTCCAAAGAACTTTCCTGCAAATATTTTTACAATTAAAAGTATTTGGTTCCCTCTCATCCTATTTTAGAGACTCCCCTCCTGCACCTTGCTCATCCCCATGAGGTTCTTACAAGTTTCAACTGTGTCCCCTTTTGCTCTCTTCTTCTCTAGGGAGTGCGTATTGAGCTCCTATAGCCTCTCCTCATATGGTTTCTTGTGCAACCCCCACACTGTTTTAGTACCCCTCCTCTGGACTGCTTCCATGCCGTCAATGTCCTTGTAGAGGTACAGCCTCCAGAAATGGACACAGTATTCCAAGTGGTGTCTCACAAGTGAGTGATACAGGGGCAACACCTCCTCCCTTCTCCTGCTAGAGATCCCCTTCTCTGTGCACCCCAACATCCTGCTCACCTTGCCTGCTTCCCTGTTGCACCGTCCTGCTACCTTGAGATCATCAGATATGATCACCCCAAGGTCCTTTTCTTGCTTGGTAACTATAAGTAGCTCCCCCCATCTTGTACACAGCCCCCAGGTTTCCCCAACCTAAGTGTACGACTTGGCACTTTCTGGCATTGAAACCCAGTTGCCACTCCATATATAACTCCTCTAGTTTTTACAGATCTCTTTCCATTCTCTCCACCCCCTCCTGGGTGTCCACCCTGTTGCAGATTTTTCTGTAATTTGCAAAGAGACGCACCTTCCCCTCCAGTTCCTCCACAATATCACTAATGAAGACATTGAAAGGAAAGGGCCCAGTACCAGTCCTTTTGGACTTCACTGGTCACTCTCCCATCCTCCAAGTGACTCCCATTTACTACAACCTTCTGCCTCCTATTTTTCAACCAGTATGATACCCAGCACATCACCTTTTCCCCACCCCCAGGTTACTAAGTTTCTTTATCAGCCTCCTGTGTGGAACAGTGTCAAAGGCCTTACTGAAGTCCAGACAGGCCACACCCACTGTCCTCCCCAATCTACCTCCCTTATTACCCAGTCAAATAAATCTACCAGATCTGTGTGACATGACTCCCCCCCCCACACCCGACCCAGTGAAACCATGTTGTTGGTGGTCTGCAGCCCATGTGTCTCCAGGTGTTCATTAAACTCTCCTTCAGCAGGCACTTGGCAAAGAAACGTTAGTAATGAAAACGATGAACAGTACTTAATGTCCTTAATTTGTTTATACATATAAGGAGAGTGTGATGATGAGAGAAATACCATTTAATTAATTTGGTTTACGTTTAATTTAAGGTAGTTTTATTTGCAGGGCCTATTTGAAGGGTTCTAGCAAGTAAAGACAGCAGCCATATTTGCAATAGAAGGTCTGTTCTGTTGTAAGGGGATTGGTTTACTTATTGTCTGATATGGCTACTAACACATTTGGTCAAGTTTAGGACTAGGATGGTCATGCATTATGCTGAAATAATGCACAGACACCTGACTGGTTTTACTCAATAAAATGTCTTTGATTTTTAGACTCATTTTACAACATGTTGTTGTACCCTTCACTGGTACAGTAGCTTATTTAATTAGAATGGAAGCTCATAGCAGTGCTAGATACTGTTTTAAAAAGTCCTTGTCTTGTTCTCCCTAATGCTCCTATTGTGCTTTGACTGTGGTTGTGTCTGGCAAAACTGATAAATTGAAAGGTGAATAGATGTTGATTTATCCCACTTCTTAATTTAAAAGAATATCTGGTTCTAAAACACAAATGTCCAAAAAATGAACTGTAATGTATTTTAATGGACATTATCTGTATTTTGAATGTTTGATATGTAGAATGTTGTATTGTTTTTTTCACAAAACAATAGAATATAAATAAAAAAATGGAAACTCCTGCCACCTGCTGTTTTACTTGTATTCCCCCTCCACACACACAAATCCAAATCCTCATCTAATGAAAAAAGTTTTATTTCATCATTTAAAAAAAAAAAAAAAAAAAAGGAGCTATACCCAGGTGGCATCTCAGCAGTGGGGCAAGGGTAGGTTTCTGTTTTCTAAGAAATAATAAAACATTAAACCAAAAATATCTTGGGATGAAAAAAAACAGCATGTTTATTATTTTATGTTTCAAACCATATACTATAGGAAGTAACACATGGGCATCCATGCACAGCTCGGCTGTCTTTCCATCTCTGGATCTGATGACACCAGGGATCTATCAGACTTCTCTCTCGAGACCGCTATGATGTCATCAGAACCTCTTGATGGAAATAGCCTTGTTGTGTATAGTTGCCTATGTTATGTATTATTCTCTAGATAGTCAAAGTTATGAGTAATCATTTTTGAGAAATTATTTTATCTTTTAGCTTTTTATCATGTCTTGCAGCTAGGGGAGACTAGATTTTTATGGTAGTCTGTGACCATATCGACCAAGATTGAGCACCTAGAAAAATGGCGACTCAATGTCAGTGACTGTGATCACGGCTACCCAGGGAAGAGGGTGACCGGATACTGTGGTTGGTGAAAACTGCGACAGAAACTAGCGGGTATACGCATGTGCACACCCACAGGGGGGGAGGAGGCAGGGGAGGGATGGCATGTGGGAAGGGTTGCGGAAAGCAGCTGCCAAGCTGGATTGCTGGTGTCATGGGGAGGGTGCTCAGCTGGGAGACACGGGGTACTGGGTTCTGGTCCGGTGTGGTGTGTTTTTTTTTTTTTTGCTGCCTGGTGGCATGTATTTTAATCAAGTTTTCACCCCGACATCACCCCACCCGGAGTTGAGAATCCATATTAGCCTGGTGGCATGTATTTAATCAAGTTTTTCACCCCCTTCCCGACATGTACCCCGCCCCCAGAGTTGAGAATCCATAAGTAGGGGTGTGTGAAAGAAGGTAGTGAAGGTAAGGAAGTGTGCATTAAAAATGAGACCTGTAGGGCTTGGGCGCCTTTTTTTTTTCTGTGCTGCGAGTGTGCATTGCCAAAATTGATTTTCGATGATGTACACTCGCCATAATAGCGATTGCTGTTTCTTGATCGCTATTATGACATGGAACCAATTTTTACAATATAAGGTGTAGAGTCGGGTGGGGGTGGAGTTTGGAGCAGACGGCATAGATGTGGTGGGCAAAGTCAAGGTACTAGTTGAACAAGATGCTCAGATATTTGAAGTGGTTAGCCAGCTCAAAAGTGAGACCATGGTGGGGGAATTATGGGAAGGGGTTCTTCGATCCAAGGAGTGGGATATGAGAGGTGAAGTTGAGATCCATGGTGGGGGGTTATGTGACGGGATGCCAAGGTCCTAGCTAGTCCATATTTTGTGTCAGAGATCATGGAATAATTTGTTTAACTTTTGGGGTGAGGCTGTTGGAGTGGAGCCAGCACCGAAGCTCATAAAAGTCCTTTTGCACATGACTGTGAATTCAGGAGCTGAGGAATCTGTTGCAGGTACAAACACATCAGTGTCAGCTGTAAACAGAAAAGCAAAACATTCCAAATAGTCAAGCCCCGCCTCTATCTATGCGACTTTGCCACCATTCTTGCAAAAGGCTTTTTTTTTTTTTTTTTTCAGAATTGTGATTTGTGAGTTTGAGGACACTTTACCCCCAGAAGCAGATACATATGGAGAGCTGTATATTTATTTTCTTTGAGAATATGACCTGCATCGTTTTGTATCAATACTGTATTAAAGGGAATGTTGTTGCAGTGCTTTTATGAATGTGTGTGTGTGCGCGCGTGTGTGTGTGTGTGTGTGTATATATATATATATATACATATACACATATACACAATTTATGTGTGTATATATATGTATATATATATATATATACACACACACACTATTTATGAATATATTATATATATATACATACACACACACAAAAAAAATATACAGCGATATATCCTGTGCAGCAGGCAGGTATTAAATCTTCGTCAGGCATTCTGTTCATTAAGTGTCTTTGTGCCTTAAATGGAATCTCCTGTTGTATGATGAACCAAATGCTCTGCCTTTAATTGCTTCATATTGTTGCTATATTAATGCCATGCTAGTGATGTGCCATTGATGTTGACGTGCTGAGGCTTGGCTAGGACCCTGCTTATAACTGTATTTATAGAAATGAGCAAAGCGTGCAAGGCGCCAGCACTGTAAATATTATTAACACATTTTCAGCTGCACAAGCAGTCAAGGGGGCATAATGTAAGATGCAGTACTCAGTGTTTTCTAAGTGCACCACATCAGCAAAATGAGAAATGGATGAAAAGCAGAGCTTGACTAGGCATGCAAGAACTTCTGAAATGTTCTACATAGTTTCCTAAACTAGTCATATTTTAGAATCCAGTGCATTCATTGGCTTGGACATGTTCTTATCAAAGGCAGCAGTTTTTGTTATGGTTCTCAGTCACTAGGGGCATATTCTAAGATTTGTTTGCCTGTACTAAAGTCCATTTCTGCAGTGCTTTATGAAACTGCTGTCACTTAGAAGTGCTTTAGCATTCTAATCAGTTCATTATTTATGGCAGGCTTGTTCCATTCTGTGCTGATTAATTTGTAATGTTACAATAACAGCAGCCCGGTCAAGTATGCATCCCTTGAAGATCTACAGATTCAGATGTGATTATTTTTGTGGTTGGATTATACATATATATAGATATCTTCTTTGCAAAAAACTGTGTTAATGCACCCATTGGTGTTCAACTCAATGTCACAAAGACAGGAAATTGTGGCATTAGGGTTCCTAACCCTAACTCACCACCCCCCAAGTAGCAAAAGGACAAGACCTCATAAGCAACACAGACAGCCATCGTCATTTAAGAAAAGCAACATACAACTGTTTCAAATTGACACAAATGCAATATACATTTCCATACCTTTGTGGGACCTGTGGGGCCACCGCTTTTGCAACCACAGATACACATTCGCAGTGCAAGAAATACACAGCCTCTTCCGGGCTGCAGAGAAAAATCTACAATACCCAAAGAACAACCAACTTGTGAATGCAGAAGCCTGGCACCACTCATATGCAATGTGGATGTGCAATTTTTGGGCCCTTCACAAATACCGTACAACATTCTTACATACGTTACTTTAATGTACATATGGGTCATACCATGTGTGCACAATTTGCAAAGCATGCTTTACATCCACATGCAAATTCTCTATCATGGCATTAAGTGCATTTTCAGAATTTGCGTGGGGATCTTTGGGCCATACGCAAAGATTGTAGTACAGCATTATGTGTGTACCAGCACAGTCACACCACAATGACTGTCCCATTTTTCAATATTTATAACCCAAATTCTCAGAAATTACACTGTAAGCCTCCATGACATCCACGAGAGTGGTGGACTTGCAATCCAGTCTTTTAATTTTTTTGTTATGGCATTACAACATAAAAATACATTCAGAGGTGAAAGTGACAATTGTCAGCCACTGTGGGTCTTGAAAAATAAGATCAATGAAAATTTGGTGAAAAAAATGATAAAAACTAGCCAAGTTATAAGTGAAAGTTTGGTGAAGGATAAGAGGTGATTTACTCCTGACCTGTAAGATTTTGCAAAGTTCTAATATGATGAGGTTGTGTGGCTTCTCTAACAAAGATATATCATCGGTGGATTTAAGATCACATAAGAGACAATTATATTTTCCAAGGGTAAAAACTGTCAAAAGACAAAATGTTTTTTCTAAAAGATCAGCTAAATTATGGAACTTCCTACCTAGTATTATTGTAATGGCACCGTGCTTTGAGCAATTTAAGATTACATTAGATGATTACCTGATTCAAAATCAGTTGGGTAACTGAACGTCTAGGAGTGGGAGACAATTAAATGGGCCTTGTAACCTACTTTGTCTTATCTTACCAAGTATAAACAAGCATTTGTCAATGCCGAATGTTTGCTTGCTGGCATTGGCAGTGGTAGTGTAGAAGTTACAGAGCTGCGTAATAGGAATGGCAGTGAAGTATTGAACTGAAGCCAACCCCACCACCACCCTGCAGAGAGTGACAGGCATTGGGGTGTGCGTTTGGGTCGTCAGGCATAACGGCCATAATTTCACCACACCCACTCTGCAGAGACTGACAAAGTGTCACGTGGTTCCTTGGGGTCTTTGCCCTTACGCGCATTCCCCATTTCATTAGGGAAATACGGTGAGATGGGCCGATATAAGAGAATGGGGTGAAGTTTGGGGTCGAAGAGTCCAAGGCATACCTCGATGCCTCTCAGTGACTGCAGGGTGTGGAATGGTATGAGCATCACAGGCAAGAATCCCAAGTCACACCCCTGATTCCTGTCATTCTCTATAGGGTTGGGCGATTTAGTTGAAAAGCCTAATATCTCAGGCATTCGTTGGTATTTTCACTCCAAATTTTCAACATGTTTGTTTTGTGACCCCACCTCATGAACAGGGGAATATCAGTTTGGTAGCCAGCTGCTTATGCACAGTGACTCGGCATTTAGCACCACAGGTGCAAAAATATTCGAACAGGATGTAAAAATGACAGCTGTACTCTTTCATGGGAGGTGTAAAATGGCTATGTTGCAAATGTGTAGTAAAAATATTTAAAAATGGTGAAGTCACGCGTTACATAGAAACTGTGCAAATTTGACACCCGTTATATAATTAGGTTGGGATTTTTTAGCAGATTGTCAACTCAGGCATTTTGGTGCCTCCGATCATGAACAGTGTCACTGTGATTTTCTTTATCTGTGCCGAACAATGATTTCCACAGCGACCACGCATCTCTGCACTGAAAGTGTGAAACACCGCCGGCCATGTTGTGAAAAAATGGCAGCTGTACTGTTCATAAGGAAGTGTGGAAAAATGCCACTAGTGAAAATCTGACTGAAAATATTACAAAGTCATGAACTAACGAGGATGTGGAAACTGCACAATGCTCACTGTAACACAGTCATTTTATGGACTTTTGTCACCAAATTTTCAACATAGCCATTTTAAGACCTCTGCTCATGAACAGTGTAACTGTGATTTTCTTAATCTGTCCTAAACATTGCTTTCGCACACCAACAGCACCATTATGCGCTACATGTCGCGATAACACATTTGGGTGACATATGAAAAATTGCAGCTGTACTGTTCATAAGGAAGTTTAATAAAATGGACATGTTGAAAATCTAGAGTGAAAATATTAAATTTGCAAACTTACGAAAGCATGCATAGAACTGTGTAAGCGACCAGAAAAGTCATTTTTAGGAATTTTTTCACCAAATTTTCAACATAGCCATTTTAAGACCTCTGCTCATGAACAGTGTCACTGTGGTTTTGTTAATGTGTCCTGTACATTGAGTTTGCACCGACTGCGCCATTGTGAGCTGCATGAGCGGAAACACGTTTGGGCAGGATGTGAAAATGAGAGCTGTACTGCTCATAAGGAGTGTGGAAAATGGCAATGTTGAAAATCTGGGTGGAAATATTGAAAATTCACAAACCTCACAGTGTGCGTGGGAACTGTGCAACACACTCATAAAACAGTCATTTTTAGGAATTCTTTCACCAAATTTTCAACATTGCCATTTTAAGATCTCTGCTCATGAACAGTGACACTGTGATTTTCTTAATGTGTCCTATACACTGAGTTCGCTGCTTGACTGCGCCATTATGCGCTACATGGGCGGGAAACGCGTTTTAGGTGAGATGTGAAAAATGACAGCTGTACTACTCATAGAGAGTGCAGAAAAATGGCAATGTTGAAAATCTGGAGTGGAAATATTGAAAATTACGAAACCTATGAGCTGCGTAGAACTGCGCAGAACGCATCTAGAAGCAGTCATTTTGAGGAATTTTTCACCAAATTTTCAACATAGCCATTTCAAGACCTCTGCTCATGAACAGTGTCACTGTGATTTTCTTAATTTGTCCTGTACATTGATTTGTACACTGACTGCGCCATTGTGCACTACATGGGAAAACATTTTGGGTGAGATGTGAAAAATGACAGCTGTACTACTCATAAGAAGGTGTGGTGAAATGGCAATTTTGAAAATCTGGGTGAAAATATTGAAATTTAGAACTTCTGAGCCTATGATATGAACTGCATAGCAGCATGCTCGTTAAACAGTCATTTTTTGGAATTTTGGCACCAAATTTTCAACAAGGGGGTTTTGGGCCCCCTTCTCATGAATGATGTCACTGTCATGGCGGTATTCGGGCCCGAAGGATGATTTCGCAGTCACTGCGCACTCACTGCGAAATCACCCTTCAGGCCCAAATAACGCCATGACAGTGACATCATTCATGAGAAGGGGTCCCAAAAACCCCATGTTGAAAATTTGGTGCAATAATCCCAAAATGGCTGAGATATGCAATAAAGTTGAAACCCCCTATCTAGCCATTATACAGCTTACCGGCATTTCCTCAGTTCGCGGTGAAGCTTTGAAGAGTGCAAGCGTGTTCCGGTCCACGAAGATAAATCACGCCCGAGTCGAGGTAAGTATGGGGTAAGGGGGTGTGGGGAAGGCTGGGTGCGCAGTGGGTGGGTGTGGGTTGTGGGAGGGTCGGAGGCGCACCGCTGGACCGTTTTGTCTTACAGGTAAAAAAATAAAAAGGCGTTGTGGGACCGTTTGCCACGCTGCGGTGGGCTCCCAGCATGGCACAAGGACTTTGGGAGGCGGCGTTCAGCCAGCGGGGATTAGGCACCCGTCGGCAAAATGACTGATTGCCCGCTGGGGTGGGCTCCCAGCATGGCACCAACTACTGGGGGTGGGAGGCGATGCAGCTCAGCCCGGCGGGATTGGGCACCCTATCGGCTGCGCGCCGTGCGGGTGTCGCGCGCGCCTGCGGCTGGGGGATCTGCGCATGGCAGCTGCTTATAGCTGCTCACTCAAGCGTAGCACCCTTTCAACTGAGCAAGCACTGCATTTTGGAGCGCAGTCATAGACAGCTCCAAAATGCATTGGCTTACAGGGGCCGCGCCTGCCAGCACACTGCCTGAATTGGAGGAGGAGGTGACACACCTCCGAAATCTCCGATGATGGCACTATGTTTCTTGCACATGCGTGCAAGCAAACATAAAAATGGATCTATGATGCCGGTTCATCAACACTTTTGCTGACTGGCATCACAGTGACAGGATTTATGTTGACAGCAAGTTGTGTAGACATAAATCTCAAATGCTTCCCGGTCCTGCTTATTATTATATATATATATATATATATATATATATATATATATATAGTTTCACAAAATCTTCAAAAGGCACTTCCTTGGGTTGAGCTACTTCTACCCTGAAAAGTTTGGAACACGATTCCCAACCATTTGTTGTTTAGATGTGAACAAAAAAATCCAGAAAGTGCATTTTTTATGTTTTACACTCCATGGATCTCAGAATCTGGACAAGCAGCCATCACGAGACTTGTCAAATCCTAAGAATTAGCACTCAGACCACATGTACAACATAGAAACATAGAAATTGTTGGCAGATAAGGGCCTTCAGCCCACCTAGTCTACCCTATTACCACTAACAACTGCGCTCTATCATGCACTGCTACCATTAGGTTGTACCCCCCCCCCGCCTACCAGCAATCTTCTATGCCTGTCCCAAACATGTTTGAAGCTTGTAATCATTTATGTGCCCACCACCTCGGCTGGCAGGCTGTTCCGCTTGTCCACCACAATCTCTGTGAAGCAGTACTTCCTCACGTTCCTTCTGAAACTCCCTCCCTGCAGTTTCATCTTGTGTTCCCTTGTCCTTGAGCATCTTTTTCTTTGGAATATAGTATTCTCCTGTACTTTATTCTTCCCTGTGAGGTACTTAAATGGCTCAATCATATCTTCCCTCTCCCTTCTCTCCTCCAGGGAGTACATATTTAATTCCCTCAGCCTATCCTTGTAGGACTTGCAATGTAGTCCCTGCATCATTTTAGTTGCCCTCCTCTGAACCTCCTCCACCCTATGTCCTTATGTAGATGAGGCCTCCAGAACTGGACACAGTATTCGAGGTATGGCCTCACGAATGTCCTGTATAGTGGAATTATTACCTCCCTTTTTCTGCTGGTGATTTTCCTGCCTATGCATCCCAGCATCCTGTTTGCCTTTCCTGCCATCTTGTCACACTGCCTACCTACCTTGAGGTCATCGAAGATGATCCCCCAGGTCTCTTTCTTGCTTGGAGCATGCTATTCTCTCCCCCCCCCAGTTGATTTGTAGCTTCTGATTTTTGTGCCCTATGTGCATTATGTTGCACTTTTTTGGGTTAAAACCTAGCTGCCAGTCCCTTGACCAGTCCTCCGGCTTCCTTAGGTCCCCCCTCATTCTATGCACTCCCTCTAGTGTGTCCACCCTATTGCAGAGCTTGGTGTCATCAGCGAACAGGCAACTTTCCCTTTCAGACCCTCTGCAATATCACTGATAAAGACATTGAAGTGGACTGGACCCAGCACTGATCCCTGTGGTATCCCACTGGTCACTTTACCCTCTGCAGAATGAATGCCATTTACCATCACCCTCTGGGTCCTATTAACCCAGCCAATTCTCCACCCACTTCACTACCTTCTTTCCGACCCCTGTATTCCCCAGCTTGTTTAACAGCCTTCTATGCAGCAAAGTGTCAAAGGCCTTGCTGAAATCCAGGTAGGCCACATCCACTGCCCCTCCCCGATCCACCTCCCTGGTTGCCCAGTTGAAGAACTCAATGAGATTAGTCTGGCATGACCTCCCTCCCGTAAAGCCATGTTGCCTTGGGTCCTGTAAACCATTGATAACCAGGTGTTTCACTATTCTTTCTTTTGGTAGTTTCCATGACCTTTGCCACTACTGAGGTCAAGCTGACTGGTCTGTAATTCCCAGCTTCCTCCCTGTTTTTACTTTTCTATACAGGTACCTCATCAGCTCTCCTCCAGTCCTTGGGTACCTCCCGTGTTTCCAGTGACAGGTTAAACAGTGTAGTCAGAGGTTCTGCCAACTCTTCTCTTAGCTCTTTCAGTATCCTGGGGTGCACCACATCTGGTCCGACAGCCTTATCAACTTTTATTGCCTCCAGTTCCCTGAGGACCCTTTCCATTGGAAAGGGACCTGTGTCCATTTCCATGCCTTTCCTGCCCTTATCACTTATTGCTGGCCCATTCTCTGCCCCCACCTTTGTAAAAACTGAACAGAAGTATTTGTTCAGTATATCCAGCTGGTAGTATAGCCTAGAGGTTAGAGTGATGAGCTGCGAACGAGCTTTGTACATCCAGCAGACAAAACCTGGGTTTGATTCTCACAACTTCCACTTGCATACTGTGTGACTCTGAGCAAGCCACTTAACCACCCAGTGCTCCCAGGTTGCCCCTGAAAACAGGCACTTGTGCCTAGTGGGCCTTACCTGGTTGCCAAAGACTAAAATAAAAATAAACAAGCATTTGTCAATGCCGAATGTTTGCTTGCTGGCATTGGCAGTGGTAGTGTAGAAGTTACAGAGCTGCGTAATAGGAATGGCAGTGAAGTATTGAACTGAAGCCAACCCCACCACTACCCTGCAGAGAGTGACAGGCATTGGGGTGTGCGTTTGGGTCATTTTTAGGAATTTTTTCACCAAATTTTCAACATAGCCATTTTAAGACCTCTGCTCATGAATAGTGTCACTGTGATTTTCTTAATTTGTCCCATACCTTGATCTCGCGCACCAACTGCGCCATTGTGCGCTACATGGGCGGAAACACATTTTGGGTGAGATGTGAAAAATGACAGCTGTACTGCTCATAAGAAGGTATGGTAAAATGGCAATGCTGAAAATCTGGAGTGAAAATATTGAAAGTTCGCGAACTTACGTAACGACGTGGGAACTGCGCCAACACACACTTGTAAAACAGTCATTTTTAGGAATATTTTCACCAAATTTTCAACATAGCCACTTTAAGACTCTGCTCATGAACAGTGTCACTGTGATTTTCTTAATTTGTCCGGTACATTGATTTGCATACCGACTGCGCCATTGTGCACTACATGGGCGGAAACACATTTTGGGTGAGGTGTGAAAAATGACAGCTATACTACTCATAAGAAGGTGTGGTGAAATATGGCAATGTTGAAAATCTGGAGTGAAAATATTGAAAATTCGCTAACTTACGAGCCTGCGTAGGAACTGTACAACGCACGCTCGTAAAACAGTCATTTTTTGGAATTTTTGCACCAAATTTTCAACATGGGGTTTTGGGACCCTTCTCATGAATGATGTCACTGTCATGGTGTTATTCCAGGCCTGAAGGGTGATTTCACGGTCACTGCACAGTCACTGCGCGAAATCGCCGAACCAACGCCGCTGACAGTGAAATCGTCGCAAATCATTATTAGTGATTGCAAAGTCGCTGCCTGGTCTCAATAAAGTTGAAACCCCTATCTAGCCCATTATACATCTTACGGCATTTCCTCAGTTCACGGTCGGCTTTGAAGAGTGCAGGCGTGTTCCGGTCCACCGAAGATCAGCGCCCGAGGTCCAGAGGTAAGTATGAGGTGAGGGGTTGAAAGGTAATGGGGAGGCAGGAGTGCGCGAGTGGGTGATGCGGGTTGTGGGAGGTGTGCTGGGAGACTCGATGGGACGTTTTTATTTTCCAGGTTGAAAAAAAATTAGGCGGCGGGATGTTTGCCAAGCTGGGGTGGGCTCCCAGCGTGGCACTGGGAGCAGTGGGGCGTTCAGCCGGCGAGGTTGGGCACCCCCAGTCGGCCCATGACATTTGTTGCCATGCTGGGTGGGCTCCCAGCGTAGCACCTTACTGGGGGTAAGCTGACGGGGGATTGGGCACCCCGTCGGTGATAGTATGGGGAGGAGACACATTGAAGCTTGACGGGGATTGGGCACTCCGTCGGCTATTAGCTGGCATTTGGGGGCGCAGCACAAGCTGACAGGATTAGCACTACGTCGGCTATCAGTGTCTTGAGGGAGGGAGTTTCTGTGTGTGTGTGTGTGTGTGTGTGTGTGTGTGTGCGTGGGGAGCTGCGCGCGGGCAGGCGATATCTTATCGCTGCTCACTCAAGCGTAGCTCCCCCTTTCAACTGTATGCCACTGCATTTTGGAGCGTGTCATAGACAGCTCCAGAATGCATTGGCTTACAGGGGCCGCGCCTGCCAGCACACTGACTGAATTGGAGGAGGAGGTGACACACCTCCGAAATCTTGGATGATGGCACTATGTTTCTTGCACATGCGTGCAAGCAAACATAAAAATATCTGATTTCTAGTGGTCATCATCTACACTACCCTCATCCTCCACTTTCAGTCTCACAGTCCCTCCCCTTGCCTTCCTTTTTTCACTGATGTACTGTACCTGTAGAAGGTTTTGTTCCCCTTACTACTAAGTTTGCTTTGCTTTCTTTTGCTTGTACCTTGGCATCCCTAATTGCCTTCCCACCTCTCTTTGTTTTTCCTGGTACCTCTCCCTATTACTCTCCTCCTGTGTCCTTTTTGTATTGCGTAAATGCTATTTTTTGCTTTAACCTTTTCTGCTACCTCCTTAGAAAACCACAATGGCTTCTTCTTCCTCATCCCCCTGCTGACCTGTTTGACACAGAGTTGTGTCTCCAATACAATCCCTATTTTGATCATCGCCCACTGTTCCTCTACCGCCTTCTGCGCCCCTACTCTGAACAGTGCTTCTTCTAGGCATATTCCCATCTTTCTGAAATCCACTCTCCTAAAGTCTAGTAATCTTGTCTTTGTGTGGCTCGGATCCTCTGTCTCCATTATTTCAAACCACACTGTTCGATGATCACTGCTCCCCAAGTGTTCCCCTGCTGTAACCCCTGTCACACTGTTCCCGTTTATGAGCACCAGGTCCAGTAGTGCTGTCTCCTGTCATGCATTTTTTGTCAAACGATGCCAAAATTATTACAGTGCAAAAACTGAGGATTAAAATTAAGTGCATATTCAACCCATGCTCAGTAGCCACATCTTTAAAACCTTATAACTCAACAACCGATGAATATTTTTTTTTCACAAAATCTTTGAAAGGTACGTCTTTGGGCTGAGTCACTTCTACCCTGAATATGTTGGAACAATGTATTCCATCTTTGTTTTAAATGTATAAACACAATGTTTTCCATCTTTGTTTTAAATGTACAAGGTCTGTCATGAAATCCAATGTAATTAAACCTAGGGCACTCCTGAGAAAGGGTCACTAATCTCAGTGGGTCTACCCGGTCAACAAAATTCAAAAAATAAATAAACCTGTCAAATGGTGCAACACAGAGCTGCATGTTCCCATTGCTGTGACTTGAGAGGCTGGAAAAAGGAGTTTGAGTTCCCTCTACTGGTAGATGCAGGAATTACAGTCCTGTATTTGGAAACTGCACTAGGAAGAGAGAATTTTGGGCTGTACTTATTGCAGGTTTGAAGCACATTTAGATACAGTAATACATTCTTTGCAAATACCTTATAAACCATAGCAATATTTATCAAAAAATAAGGGTTGGGGAATAAAGATATGTAGGAGAAAACCTTGCACTCAAAAATTGGGAAACTAAAAAGTCAGGATAGTGGCAGGTTAGGAAAAAAACTCCACTGGCTATCTAAGAAAATAATCACTTGTTCCCAAAACAAATGGTTACAAGATTATAGTTATGTACATTCATAATTATAACTGTAAAATTATGTAAGGTTTGACCACAAGCTGTTTTGTGTGACAGGCATTTGACCATAAAGGTGTAATTTCATTCTTAACACCCTGGATTCAACCAATTTCCAATGGATATAGCAAGGTAAATAGGAAAAGATCTTGGAGTGGATGCCACAAAACAGAGTTCTGTACAATGATACAGGATTCTGTACCACAAGACAGCAGTGGTAGATCCAGGATATTACAATGGGGGTGATGGGGTGGTGTGTATACTTGATATGCAAATTTTTTGATTTGCAGCATTCCTTTTATGTTGTCCACAATTATCATTTTCATTACATTTTTGACTGAAAATGTAAGTGTAATCTATAGTTTTGAATATAAAATTGTGTACCGACAATAAATCAAACTTCTCCAACAAAGTGTAATGCAGCAGCAGCAGCAAGCAAGTATGTTACGTACAATGGGTGGTGCGGTTGTACCCTTCACCACCCCCTACCTCCACCACTGCAAGACAGGATTCTGTACTATGAGACAGAGCTCCACACCAGGGGATATGATTTCATACCACAAAACAGTGTTCCGTCCTATAGGGCAGGGTTCTGTACCACCAGACAGGATTCTTTACTACCAGATAGGTTGCTTACCACAAGATAGGGTTCTGTCCGGTCATTACGGCTCCAAGTGGGAAAGTCACCATCCTTTTTTTTTTGTGGAGGCTACACCCCCACCCCCCCCTTTCTAAGGATACTAACTTGGGGGATCTTGGGGAGGGGGTGGTCAATCCGGCATTTGGCGCTGTAATGACCCAGCACTGTAATGCCTGCACCCTAATGGCCAGAAAGAAGGAAGGGCTGCATGCCACAAGATGGTTCTGTACCACAAAACAAATCCCTGTACTATAAGACAGGGATCTACATCGCAAGAAAGGGTCTGTATCATGAAAGAGTTTGTTACCATGGGACAGGGGTACAACAACATAGCAGGGATGCTGTATGGACCTTGCTGTGTGCATGAAGGGTGACTTTGGGGTTACCAGGAGTCTCCCATTACTTTGTGAGTTCTCAGTTTTTTGTGGGTGTTTTTCCCTGCTCTCCACACTATTTTCAACACATAATTAAGTTCAAACACTGTTTTTCTTACAATGGTAATAATGCATCCTGCTGTGTATGTGGGTTCCTTTATTCCACAGTAGTGGGAAGCAGTTTGACCTGGTACTTATCAACGCAAAGCTGTGACCCTGGAGACCTGTGTTTGAATCCCACATCCACCACTTACTCACCGTGTGACCCAGAGAAAGTGTCTTACCCTCCCTGTACTTGACCTCTTTGTAATCTCTCTGATCTATCTCTATGCTGTTTGAATCTCCCCATGTACCAAAACCTGCAGTGACATTCTCTTCCCCTCCCTCTCCTGGATTATAAAGTGCTTTGCAATGCAGTTTATATGAAAGGTGCTATATAAAAAACAAATTCCTTTTATTTTTATGTATTTATTTATTTTTATTTATTGAGTAATTGGAATTACAACCTTTGAGCTAAAAGCTCATTTACAAATGAACCTCGTCATAAAGGGAGGGGAGAAAACATAAGTTGGGGAGTCAATAGTAGCTAAATAGGAATTGTCAAAAACATCATAATGTGATTAGTAGCAATCAATAACATTGGTAATAGCAACACAACAGAGGTAACAAAGGCAAAAGCAACATATCCTACCTCCCCCACATCTGTATTTCTATGCTGTATCCTGCTGCTAAGCATGTGCCTTCCCACAAAGACACTTAATATTCCCAGAAGGGCCCCAAGGTTTCACCCCAGATTTCAATGTTGGCCTCAGTCCTTCTAGAAGGACTTCCCAAGAACCTCTCAGCCAGGCCCTAATGATGCTTTCCAGGCCAGTCTCTCAAACTACCCTAAACAGACGTGCCCTCTGTTTAAGGAAAGCAACGTCAAGTTAGCCTGTTATTATATTGCATTGTGTGACCAATGTGTGTCATATTGCATTGTGGGAATAATATGTGACTTATTACACTGTGTGAACAGTATGTCATATTGCGTGGTGTGAACAATGTGTGTCATATTACATTGTGTGAACAAAGTGTGTCATATTTTATTTATTTATTTAGCTTTTGTTGACCGGGAAAAGAGTACTAGACAATTCTGCCTGTATTCAGCCTCATCCCAGGGGAAGGGGATACAGATGGATGCTAACTGACATTCAACCAGATTAAGCTATTGGTGGTATTTGTAGTGAATGGGGGAAATTTGGCTAGGGCACCAAGGAAATTCCCCTACTTGTTTCGAAAAGTGTTATGGGATCTTTAACATCCAACTGAACTACCACCAGCACAGGCAGATGGGACCTCTGTTTAACATCTCATCTGAAAGACAGCACCTCAGGAGTACAGTACCCCCATACTGCACTATGGTGTCAATATTGGGATTTAACCCAAGTGTCTGGTGTGGGAATAGAACCCACAGCCTTCTGTTCTTCCAGCCTCAGGGGTGAGTGTGCAACCTGCTGAGCCACCGACACCGCTTGCATTGTGTACCAATGTGTGTGTCATACTGGATTGTGTGAACAATATGTATCATCATAAGACATAGTGTGAACAGTGTGTGTCATATTGCATTGTGAACAATGTGTGTCATATTGGATTGTATGAACAGTATGAGTGCCCCGTGGTTGAAACCATTAATGGTTTTGGTGCCCACCACCTCAGCAGGTAGACTGTTTTAGGTTTCCACCACCCTTTATGTAAAATAATACTTTCTCATATCCCTCTTGAACCTCCTTGTCAGCTTTCGCTTGTGCCCCCATGAACTCAAACCGTTACTCATGCTAAATAATTCCCTGCAGTTAACTTTGATTATTCCCTTCAGGAACTTGAAGGTTTCTGCCATATCTCCACTCTCCTGTCTGCCATCCATTGAGTACATGTTCAGTGTCTTGAGGTGATCATCATAAGACTGACCCTGTTGGCATGAATCATCTTTGTCACCCTTTGCTGCACTGTCTCCAATCTGTCCTATGTGTCATATTTCATTGTGTGACCAGTGTGTGTCATATTGTATCGTGTGACCAATGGGTGTCGCATTGCATTGTGTGAACAACATGTGTCATATTGCATTGTGTGGGCTGGCCCAGTGGCACTGAGGGTTGAGACGCTGGACGCCACACCTTGCGCCACGCCAGTGATCCGGTTTTGGGAGCGAGCCTGGGGCGCCGGGGGTCGGCAGGAGAGGGAAGAGATTCAGTATCCGTAGACTTCTCTCTCTTCCGGGGACAGGGAAGCAACCGCTCAAGGAAGTGACCTCTGGTGGTGGCTAGAGGTAGCACAAAGTAGTGTCATGGCGTATACCTGGAGGTGGAGCCGTGGCAGTACGTTGCCTTAATAGCTGGGCTCCACGGGGGGATTTACTAGTAAAACACCCTTCCCTCCTCCTTATGATAGGCGAAGGCACCTCCTACTCAGGGACCACACTCCCAGAAGTCAGACGCAGCTCTCTCCTTGGTTCTCCTCCACCCCGGCCCAGAGCTCAATACTATAAGAAAGAGCACCCTGGGTGGGGGTGGCCCTTCCCTGGAGGGTAGACCCAGGGGATGCCTGGTGCTAGGGGGAGTGGAGATGAGTCGGGTCACGCAGGGAGGTAGAGTCCAATGAGTGGCAGGTCGCTGAAGAGAGTTCGGTGGTGCATAAGGATGGGGTGGGACAAAAACAGAGTTCGAAAAAATATTGCATTGCGTGACATATGTGTGTTATACTGGATTTTGTGATGGTGTGTAACATTTTGCATTATGTAAACAATGTGTCATATTGCATTGGGTGAATGTTTCATACTGCATTGAGTGACTGATGTGTGTCATATTGCATTGCATGAACAATGTATCACATTGCATCATGTGAACAGTGCATGTCATAATGCATTGTGTGAACAATGTGTGTCCTAATGCATTGTGTGACCATTGTGTATTTATATTGCACTGTGAACAATATGTGTCATATAGCACTGTGTGACCAGTGTGTGTCATAGTGCATTGTGTGAATGATGTGTGTCATATTTGCATTGTGGAACTAATTTATGTCAAACTGCATTGTGTGAACAGTGTATGTCATATTGCATTGTGACTGATCTGTGCCATATTGCAACGTGTGAATGATGTATGTCATATTGCACAATGTCAACAGTCTGTGTCCTATTGTGTTGCATGACCAATATGTGTCATGTTGTATTGTGTGAACAATGTATTATATTGCACTGTGTGAACAATGTCTGTCTTACTGCACCGTGTCAACAATGTGTGTCATATTGCGTTGTGTCAAGAATGCGTATCATTATTGCATGTTGATGACAATCTGTGTCATTTGCATTGTGTGATCAATGTGTGCCATGTTGCATTGTGTGAACAATGTGTCATATTGCATTGTGTCACCAGTGTGTGTCATATTGCATTATGTAAACAATATGAGTTATATTGCATTGTGTCAACAAAGTGTGTCATACTGCACTGTGTAACCAGTGTTTTATATTGCATTGTGTAAACAATGTGTCTGTGCCATATTACATTGTGTCAACAAAGTGTGTCACATTGCATTGTGTGACCAGTGTGGGTCATTTAGTGTCGTGTGAACAACGTGTGCCATTTTGCATTGTGCCATTAATGTGTGTCGTATTGCACTGTGTGAACAATGTGTGTCATGTTGCATTGTGGGAATAATGTGTCATATTGCATTGTGTGAACAATGTGTATCATATTGCACAGTGAAACCAATGGGTGTCATCTTGCTTTGTGTGAACAATGTGTGTCATATTGCATTGTAGGAACAATGTGTCATACTGCATTGTGTGACCAATGTGTGTCATACTGCATTGTGTGAACAATGTGGAACCCTTCAATTTATTGCGTCATATTGTAGCAATATAATTTGAAAATGGTTGCCTTGGGCTAACTCAGTGACTCAACAGTAATGTGTTGGGCAACCAAGCAGGTGACCTGCGTTCTGGAGTGGAGTTGAGTTGCATGTAGCTTGGTGGCCAGGGCTTAAGAGCTGCTTGCAGTGCATACCAGCCAGGGAGGAGAGTGACACCATGGTCTGATGCTAGTGTGTTATGTATGGTAGGGCAATGTATATTCTGACAATGCCACAAAGTCTTTGCTAGCTATGTCCAACTTGCATTCATCATTCCATCTTTTGCTGGGATCATAGTTTCAGTCTGGTTTTGCCTGGTAAGCTTTTGATTTACCAATAAACTGAAACTTTTCAGTTCTTGCATGAAAACTTCTGAATGTTCTACTGTAGGACACAGAATTGATGCTATTTAGACAGATGGTACACACAAATACTTGTATATTCTGAGTTCAGATAAGACAGCTCTTCTTTGGGTTGAAAATGGCATTCCCCTTGCTTCTGACAATGGTTCTTTCACCTTAGCTTTACTTGGTCCCATTTAGCTTTTGACGCAGTTGATTATTTGCTGCTTCGCCTTCCCTCCCTTGAAAAATATGCAAGTAATCTCTGCCTAGCCATGGGTATTGGCAGGCATTCTTAGTGTACTTTACTGAGTACAGTACAATCCGGAAAATACTGGGGCAACATGAGCCTCAGGCCAGGGCAACAACCACAAACAGAGCCAGATGTACCTGAAAAACTGTTTTCCCCCCTTGGATGCTTTAGTGTGAGTTTGTGAATGATCTTTGGAAGATGTGTGGGTGCTAAACTTAGAGGCCATGATTGTGTGAGTGACCCAATTGAGTATGTTTGCATGAGTGCTTGTGTGAATGGATGTCTGTAAGTCTGGCTACCTTGATGTGGTACAGAGGCTTATCAAAATGTATCCGAAACACTGTAAAAGCCAGTCAACTTCTGTTGTGATTGGTAGTGTTCGTGTTAGATAAAATAAAATGCTGTGAATCTGCTTAGCGTACCATACCTCTCCTACGCCAGTGACCCGTGTTCGGGAATGAGTGCAGGATGTTGGTGGCTGGGGGGAGGGCTTGGAGTAGGATTGAGCGGCCGCTAGACAGCTCTCCTCTCCCAGGTACAGGAGGTTGGTCTTCCCGGTGCTTGGCTGCCGCTGAGTGAAGGCTCGGTGGTAGTGCTGTGCAAATGGGGGACCAGGCATTATGCCATGGGTGGGCAAAGAGGGGACCGCTAGATCCGGCATGCATGTGCCTCCATGCATGTGTCAACTGTGCTTCCATGGCTTCCCAGGAGCTAAAGGGGAGAAAAACCTGGAGGGAAAAGAGATGGGCATGGCGAGGGCATATGATGCCCACTGGCCACACCTCCACCTGCCACATTACTAGGGAGATGTTGGACGGTGGAAGGGGGTGGCACAGCTGGCTGATGGGAGCTGCCCTCGCCGTGGCCATGGTGAATAAAATTGTATATTAAAAAAAAATGCGACTCTGTTAGGATCATTGACTTGCTACATATTGTTGACTAAAATGTGTGTAGGGCAGCACATCTTTTGATCTGTATTTCGGGGGGGGGCAAAAGATCTGTCAACTCTCAAGTACAAGTTTACATTTCCTGGCTACCTCTTGTGCATAGCCCCCACACGAGTGCCCTCTCTGGACATATCACTGCATATTGTATGAGAGATTAAACTGGCAGCACCTTGCTGCCTTAAATAAGCTGCACTGGATCTGTCTTCTTTTCGAAGTGTACACATACCAAAGCTCCCTCATCATACCTCACTATATACTTTTCTGCTGGCATAAGCTACTGTGGCCTAAAACCCTTGGACTGTCTAGCGTATTAGGTGCCAAGAATTTGGTTAGACAGAACAGTAAGTGGGCCTTCACCTACTGTGCTGTCAAATGTGCTCCCTGGAGATTGATATAATCTGCTCCTGCTCCTAGAGCAGCTAAAACCTGGGCTGTTTTTAAAACAACTCCCACAGTAACCTCCAGACAGAATCAGTATGTTCCTGTTTTTGGACTGCAGCCCCTAAATCATGTCATTGGCCAGCCAGGCACACACCATTGCACCTTAAATTCAAAATACATGCAGAGTCTCTGTTCAGTCTGTGATGTCTTGTCTAACAGATCATGTAACTATGTATACAAGTTTCACAACTGATCATTGTATTAGACTTCTGCTGCTGCCTCAGGAAATCGGATGCTTTGTCTCACTGGGTACAATCCTAGTTGTGTAAACTATCAATAAATAAACTGCCCTGATCATAACATCCTTGCACCATTTGCCCCATAGAAGACTTTACCTTGAGGTTGTCAGACTGTTTACTAGAATCAAATCAAAATTCATTGTGCTTCACAATTAGGGTTACCAGATGTCCTCCTTTACCCGGACATGTCCTCTTTTTTTAAAGTAAGAATTTTTGTCTGGGAGGATTTTCGTTAATGTGTTGTTTTGTCCGGGTTTTTGGACTTCCCCATGGCACTTAGATGACAGCTGCTGCCTTGCTGTCAGTTGCCATGTCAACTGAAAAAACCCTTCTACTGCTGTGTGTCTGACTGTCTGTGCATGTCTCAGTATCACCCGTGAGCGGGATTTGCTGCAGACAGCACTGTGAGAACAAATGGTGGAGGACATTTTTTTAAAACTCAGCTGGCTCTGTCTCGACTTGGCGCAGTGCTGCTTAGCTGGGCTGGCAGCTGTATAATTCTGTCAGAGACAGTGAGACGAATGAGCACCTTGCCCTCCTTGCTTCAGCTTGCCTCGACTGAGTCATCATACGTCCTGCAGGCCGCACCACCGCCCTTGCCTGCCATCTCTGCTGAGGGGTGAGGGACTCATCTTGGTGAGAGTCCGCGACTGCGAGAGACTCACTGTCTAGTCATAATGCATGCATCTGTGCGTGGGCCAACTCATGTGTCGGTGACGGGTGTTGGTGTACTGGTCCGTGGAGCCTAGTTCTGGAGCTGGAGATGGGTCACATAGTGGAGTCAGAATCTGGAAGAACCAGAGAGCACACACTAGCACATAACAAGGTAAGGGTGTAAGGACCACAAAACATGACCATGACTAGCCAGCTCCCACCAGGTCAGGCAGGTGTGTGTCAGTGTGGGTGGGTGACTGGGTCCAGTCACTGTCTGAGCTGCTCAGATTTGGAAATTAATTCAAGATCAAATTTAATTATAATTTTTTTTTTTAACGATCTGATCATCCATCTACTGTCTACCTACTACTGCTCATCTCTCCAGTGGTCTGGAGTCTGGACCCCTGGTTGTTTTGTGTCATTGAGTCTGATCACTGCGTACCCCGGCTGCCACTGTGTCTCAGCACCAGCCAACCTGCCCTTGCTGAGCCTACGACTGCCACTGGTGCTGCCCCAATCCTGGCGAGAATGTGAAATCTATGATCCATCCCTGCCACCGTCTATCACCAAAGTGGCTGTGCTGTGGTGTGGTCAGCTCTGTCTGTCACCATCCATGGATTGTGAGTGAGTGTTCAGGCAGGCCAGAACATGGTCGGACTACTCAGGACCAGTTTGTTCCTCTGCTGCCAGGACAGGTCAGATTTGACTCGAGTCAGACTGAGGAAAGAGTGGATGCCACTAGGGTCGGGACTCGCTCAGGAACTGGATGGTCATGGAATGGAAGAGAAAGACTGATACTGTCTGAACATGACAGGTGAATTCGCCATCCATGCATGATCCCCAGTGGTCTGGACCCCTGTCATTGTGCAGACAGAGCAGGAACAGGACAGGAGGAAGTGACAGCAGGTCAGGTGGTGTTCCTGATTGGTTGTGCTGATTTGTATCCAGTCCTGTCCTGCCCGCTCCTGGGAGATGCTGCATGGGCATGGGGTGAGGATGACATGGGGTGCAGCAGGCAGCAGCAGGCCCCTACGAATGGTGGGGGTGCAGGGCAGACCCATAAATAGACTAGTCCTAGAAAAAAAAATTTGTTTTGTTTGCTTTGGTCCTACATTCGCACACTGCACTTTAGTTTACTTTGTTGCTACACTGGGCTGGCACACTGCACTTGACTCAAGACTGTAGCAGTGTTTTGCTTCTCAGTCAGTGTCAGTAAAAGCATATGTAACCCTTAGATGGCGCTATCCCAGGGGCTACTACCCCTGCCTGATTTGCCACTAACAGGTTGAGGGGCCTGGATCCGATGGCGGGTGCCTCCACCCAGAGGTCAGGGTTTGCAATAGTTAAACTAACTTGGTCACAGCCCTCTGGGACACTGCAACCCCTTTCTTCCCACTAGTGGCCCACACAGTATATCAAATTACCTTCACAGTATACACTTACCCCCAGGACTGGTTCAGGCACTGGGACCCTTGTAAAATAAGAAGATACAGTGCAACAATCACAGTACAATACTTTAACGTGAGACAAATACCTCAGGCAGTATAACTTTGCTGAAACAAGCAGCTCTGATTTATTTAGGGGATATAACAAGGACAGGGGGAAATCAGGTTAATTAACTTATCACTTTACTCATCTACCTATGGCTCTGTGCACAGGCCTATCCCTACCAGTTACTGTCCCTGGGTACCCAAGCCCTAGTGGCTAGTCCAAACCGTGGCAGCTGGTAGGGGCCCTTTCACACAGAGAAAAGAAAAATTAGTTAAACAGTCAGCAGTACAGTAATTCCATTTGGATTCAATGTGGCAATTCAAAAGAAAAGCTGGTTAGACAAACTGTATTTTCATTATTACTCTAAATGATTTCTGGCAAACAGTTGCATCTTTCAGATAGGTTCCCTTTGCACTCCTAGTGACTGCAAAAATGGAGTGAATTGGCAGCAGCTCGAGTGGTACTCAAGCAGAGAAATACACAGTCCCCCCATACAAACTAATTATGTCTGCAAGCAGACAGCTCTTAAAGGGACAGTACCAGAGGCTCTAAAAACACTCACAGATAAATGGCTTAAACGCCAAACACCATTCAGGCTTGGAGCATTCAAGCAAGCTCCTGGAAGTCTTTTGGGAACCCCCATTTGCAGGGGGGTTACACCCTTCCTGGCCTGGGAAAGCTTGACGTCCCCATCAAGCAAGTACCCCCATAAGTTTCAACTGCAACCATATACATTTGCATTAGGCTCACACATGTAATCATCAGTCAATATATCACTTTACCAAGAACACATTTCTGAAGCGTTGCAGTACGTCACTCTTTACACAGTATTACACACACATTGTACCATAACTCAAGTTATTACCTCTTGTACATGAAACCTGAAGAGGGCCCTTCCTATAAGTTACCTTAGGGCTGGACGGGGCAAGGGCACCATGTAGAGGAGCAACACAAGTAACTTGGAGTTAGCACTGGCGCTCAGTTTGGGCAATGAGCTCGGGACACATACACTCCTTTATGGACAACATTGAGAGGCAAGTCCACAGGCCTCCCAAGTGAATCATAACTGAGGTGCACCACAGGCTTTACAGCTCGACCAGTCTTTCTAGGGAACTGTTACAGTCTTTGCACTCTGAGCCTCATTTTCAGCATTGTCCTCACATGTCAGGAGTCTCCATGGGGTAGAGGGCTAGAACTTGGGGCACTTTCAGCTCCAGGAGTTACAGTCTCTGAGTCCACAACATTTGGCTCGCATGGAGAGCTTTCGGACACTGGCAGTGGACTGTCAGGGCACTCAAAATACTCTTCTTGTTCTGGTGTATCACCAGTCTGCCCCAGTCCATCATTTTCCCTCTGAAAGCTCAAACAGTTCAACCATGACAATGATTCCATTTCATCTGATCTGATGCTTTGCACTTCACTTTCTGGAGCATTGGCTCCAGGGACGGCTAGGGGCTTAGACAGTCCAGAAGGCCCAGCTTCGTCTCCAGTATTGACTAGGGATTGCCCCAAACAATTGACTCAGTTCGTAAGAAGGATAGTATTCAAAGTCACTCTCACTTTCTTCTGATATGGACTGACAGTCATGCTCAACTGGGACTTGTGGAGGGAACACTTTAACTCTGCTTCAGTAGGTGCAGACTTTCTTGATCTTTTCTTAGCAGCAGCTCTGAGTCACTGGTCAGAGGGGCATCTTCTGGGGCTCAGACTCAATCAAGATTTGTCCAATGGGCAGTAAATGATTTCTATGCATTGTTTCTACATCTTTTGAATTATTCTCAGGCCTTACTTTGTACACTGGCAGATCATCTAGTTTGCTCACTACAATGTAGGGAGATGGTGCCATCTGTCAGCAATCTTGTATTGCCATGCAGTCCCAGATTTCTTAGCAATACCGATCTCCCTCCTGGAGTTCCTGTGCTTTCACCTTTTTATCATACCTTTCTTTGTTGGCCAGATTTCTTTTGGCAGCCATGGTTTGGGCCAGTTAGTACGCATGAGTTAGCTGGGCCTTTAACTTTGCACATACTGTAAACAGTTGTCAGCTTGAACCCCATCAGGAGAGACCCCAAAACACACATCTACTGGTAGTCGAGCTTCTCTTCCAAACATCAGGCGGTAGGGGACAACCCAGTGGCATCACTTTTGGTGCAGTTATAAGCATGTACCAGGGTGCTAATTTGTTGGCTCCATCTAGAGCTTGTCCTTTGGGTGCAAGGTGCCTAGCATATCTAGCAAAGTGCGGTTGAAGCGTTCAGGCTGTGGGTCCCCTGAGGTGGTAAGGAGTGGTTCTGGACTTCGCACTCCCCACAGAGAAAGCATCTCTTTGATCAGGCGACTCTCAAAGTCTCTCCCTTGATCAGAATGGATTCTTTGTGGAGCCCATAGTGAACAAAAAGTTTTCTACAAGTACTTTGGCCACAGTGGATGCTTTCTGGTCTTTGGTGGGGAAAGCTTGGGCATATCTCGTGAAATGGTCAGTGACCACCAGCACATTACTGATATTTCTTTGATCTGACTCCAAACTCAGAAAATCAATACAGACCAGCTCCATGGGTGCACTGGTGGTGATGTTAACAGGGGCAGCCCTCTGGGCAAAGCTTTCCTCTGTAAGCAGCGACTACAAGTTCGAATGTGTTGCTCCACATCAGCCCCATCTTAGGCCAATAGAATCTGGATCTCACCAAGTCAAGTGTTCTGTCTATACCAAGGTGCCCCATGTGGTTGTGCAAGGACCTCAATACTGAGTCTCGAAGGCAGTGGGCAGCATTAGTTGTTGTTTGTCTACTTGTCCCGCTCTGTCTACTGTTTCTCTGTATAACAGTTTATTGATCAGTTTCAACTTAGGACCTTCTTTGTATAACAGTGCAGTTCTCAAATCAGTGGAGCGTAATTTGGACACATCTTTTCCTGAACAGAGGGCTTCTAAAGCTGATTTGATCATGGGATCGCGGGATGTCCAGCTGAGGCAGTGCACCAATGTCTATTGCAGAAAAGTGGCAATAAGCAGCAGGTATGCAATTCTCAGAGGGTCCCAAGCAATCCACCATGCAGTCCACTGCGTCCGTGGACATTTGTTCCTCTCTGTCAAACTTCCGGTAGAGTGCCCGAATGTCAGGTTCTGCCAATCTGACCCAATCATTCTGGGGAACAGGCCTCCGGGAGAAGCATCAGCATCTATGTGGTTCAGACCTGCTCGGTATTCGAGAGCATAGTCGTATGTAGATAATGCAGAAAGCCACCTATGGCCAGTGTCCAACTTAACTGAAGTCTGCACATAGGTCAAAGGATTATTGTCAGTTTTACTAGTATTTTAGCCCCATACAAGTACTCATGGAATTGGTCAACAATAGCCCACTTCAAAGCTAGGAACTCTAACTTATGTACAGGATAGTTCTTTTGGATGGGGTCAGGCTTCTACTGGCAAAGGCCACTGGTCTCAGGCCATTCTCGTGCTCTTGGTACAACACAGCCCCCAACCCTTGCAAGCTAGCATCAGTGTGCAGGACATAAGGTTTTCTTGGATCGGCATAGGCCAGCACTGGAGCATGGGTAAGTTGATATATGATCTCATGAAAAGCAGTCTCACAATCAGGAGTCCAGAGGGCCCCAAATACTTCACTCAGACGAAAATATACTCCTTCAGTCTTGAGGGACGCTGACTTTTGGTATTTTTTGTGGGTTGGGGGATACCCTTGAGTAAGGTTAAGTAAAGGGCGGATCACTCTTGAGCAGTCCTTGATGAAACGCCGATAATAACCACAGAATCCCAGGAATCTTTGCAGTTCTTTTAGATTTTTGGGCTGTGGCCAGGTGGTCAAGGCCTCAACTTTACTTGGGTGGGTCTCTATTCCTCGGTGGATACTATGTGTCCCATACTTTACTGATGTTTGAAAGAATTGACACTTATCAATGACAGTTTAAGGCCAAAGTCCTCCAGTCGGTCCAATACCTTAAATAATCTGCTCTCATGTTCCTCCAGTGAGCTGCCAAACACAATAACATTATCTAGGTATACCAGGCACTCTAGTAAGTTCATGTCCCCCACTGCACGCTCCATCAATTGTTGAAAAGTGGCTGGGCACCTGAAATCCTTGAGGCATCCTCATGAATTCATAGAAGCCAAGCGGACAGATAAAGGCTGTCTTCTCACGGTCCTCTGGGGCCATCGGGATCTGGTAGTACCCACTACGGAGATCCAACACAGAGAACCACTTGCTCCCATTTAGGCAGTCCAAAGCATCCTGAATGTGGGCATTGTGTACTGATCAGGGATAGTCCGCGGTTTAAGGTCGCGATAATCCACACATCCTTACTGTCCATTCTTTTCCTCACTACCACAATGGGGAAGCATAAGGGCTTCTAGATTCTTGTATTACACCAGCAGCTAACATCTCTTGCAGATGCCGTCTCACATCATCTATGTCAGCAGGTGCCAGCATCGAGACCTCTCACGAAATGGTCTTTCATCATGCGGCGGATATTGTGCTCAGCTCCTTGCAGCGCATCCTCGTCCCATTCCTTTAAAGAAAACACCTGGTCTCTCTGGACAAGCTCTCACTGATCCTCACTTTCCATTCAGCTGGCAACAGGGAGTCAGCGAAATCAAACAAGTCAGGCGTTACTCTGTCATTCTTCCTCAAACTCTTGCTGCTGGGTAGCACTGCAGTGTCTGCACAGTGCACATTAGCCAGGATGCAACCTCTATTTACTCGAATGTCTCTTTCAGACACATTATGAACTTGGACCATTACCCTTCTGGCATAAGCATGGGCTCTAGCGGGCAAAATACTAGGCTTGACCAGCAGTCCCTCTGGCAATTTTCCATCGCCTGGTGCATCCAACATTAATATTTTATTCTTAACATCCTTTCTGATACGGACCTCTCCTATAAGGTACACTGGGCATTTGGCGTCAAGATCAGAGACTCAGGATCCTTCTTCCATACAATTCCAACCGGTTCCTCTGGTTCTATTTTTTCAGCATCTCTCTGTGCCTCATAGGCCTTCTTAATTAAAGCCGGAACTCTTAAAGCTCTACTAGTCTTTGACCCCTGTTTTTCATAACACAACTGTACCAGCCTTCCGAACATATGAGCATTTGTTCCAATCAACCAAGGGACACCGTCATACAGTCCAGTGGGGGGACACACTAAGGCTAGGGTCTCTACTTGTTCTGCCACTCCAGCCACGGAGGTGGGGAAAGACAGCCAAATTCAGATATACCCGGAATAGGGATAGGCCTTCTCACTTAACCCCCATACATGCAGTCCTTCTAATGGTTGTAAGGGTACGTCTGACAAATGCTTCTGATACCAATCCTGGAACATAATTGTCACTTGGGAGCCACTGTCTAATACAGCTCTTGTAGACGCTCCATTCACCTTTACAGTGGTCTCCATGGAGGGACCCACTATTCTGGACCAGTCTGGAGAAGCGGTGGTGGGGCCTGGGCAACTGACCTTGCCACAAAGGGCGTGAGTTAGCATTTTGGTGCCCTCACTGGGATCATTTGTGCACATCTTAACCACTGATTTGTTCTAAGCCTCCTTGTAGCCTATATGCAACTTTGTCAGTGTCTTTTGGGACCGGCATTCCCTTTTCATGTGCCCATCCTTCCCACAATTATAGCAAAACATACTTTCTGGAGTTTGAGCTGGCCGAGGCGCCACACTGGGAGCCAGGGCGGGGGTATTACTAACTGGAAACCTTGGTGCCATCTCTGTCTGCAGCATGATAAGCATTTGGAGACATCTCGTCAGTTTCTCCACTTCCATGGTCAAGAAATCGAGTTTGGAGCTGTTATCAGCAGGAGATACATGGGTGGGTACCCCCAACCCCATAGCAGATGCAGTCGGATATAGGTCAGGGCCCGTACTTGCAGGCATGGCCTTCATAATGGGACTGTTTTTGAATTCCCAGATCTCTCTCAACAGTTCGCCCCATTGTGGCATATCTTTTTCCTTGTCAGAGCACTCATGGACTGCCAACCTCTGCCCCTGAACTTAACTTTGATGGGTCACCCTCAGTCACTCGGGTCGTAGCCGCAGCTATTGGTGTAGATCCCTCCCGAGGTCGCCTTTTCTCAACTCCTCAAATTTCTCTCATTAACTCATCATAGGAGGGTGGGGATTCCAGTCATTTGCCAGAGCTGAAGCAACAGCAGTTCTGAGAAGGGCAGACTTAGGATCCTGTCCAGCCTGGTTCGGTCCAGTTCAATCGCTGGCAAACTACCCTTTCTGAGGCATTCTTGCAACAATTTTTCCAGCCGAGATACATACACAGACAACAACTCCCCTTGGTACTGTTGTGCATTTCTTACTCTCCACCATAGGTTCTCATCAGAATCTGGGCTCCCATACACATTCTCCAAGGCCTCAAGATAGACCTGTGCAGTCGCTTCAGGGTTACTGGCCCGTTTAGCACGGATGGTAGCCAGGGCAGGACCTCGGAGGCTCTCACTAACCCTCTTTCACTTTTCGGCTTCCGAGCATTGCCATTCTAGCACTTGGGGGGCAACATAGTCTATCCAGGTCTCCCAGTCATCCTCCCCTTGGGGGGTGGGGAGGGTGCCAGAGAAGATCCTCACAACCAGTGGAGTCATGACTAATGGCAGGTGCAGAAATAGGAGTCTGCATTGGTTCAGCCACCATTATAGGGTACTGGAGCGGAGAGTGTTGGGGAGGAACACCCCAGGTGGCAAGAATAGTTCTTCAAGTCCTCCACAGTTTTCCCTTCCCCAGCAACCATTTAGCAAATTTCTCCTTAAAAGTTTCAGATAGTGGTGGGGGCTCATTCCCCCCCGGGTCTTTACTGTCCTTAGTTATCACTCTCCAAGCAGTGAGGGCTCCCTCTGGGGTAATGGTCTGTGGCACTTTGGAGCTATCTATGGGATCCTTAAACTCTACTAGGGCCAGGAAAGTGTGGGTGAGCAGATTAGCATGCCGACCCACCACCACAGGGTTTGTAAACCTTCCACCTTGAAAAGTACTCCCTGTACAGTGTCCGTATTGATACCCAGGGGGATGTCCAGGATAAGCATAGCATTTTGGGGGTCGATCTCCTCCCCAGTACACCACTCCACTCCACCAGCCGGTGCACAGCCACTTCTGTCGGGGTACCCATTTTTTTCTTAACAGTGGTTCATAAATATGGCCACTAGAGGACACACAATCCCAGCGGTGAGCCTCCAAGATGTAACCCCTAGATGGCGCTATCCCAGGGGCTACTACCTGCCTGATTTGCCACTAACAGGTTGAGGGGCCTGGATCCGATGGCGGGTGCCTCACCCAGAGGTCAGGGTTGCAATAGTTAAACTAACTTGGTCACAGCCCTCTGGGACACTGCAACCCCTTTCTTCCCACTAGTGGCCCACACAGTATATCAGAATTACCTTCACAGTATACACTTACCCCAGGACTGGTTCAGGCACTGGGACCCCTGTAAAATAAGAAGATACAGTGCAACAATCACAGTACAATCTTAACATAGACAAATACCTCAGGCAGTATAACTTTGCTGAAACAAGCAGCTCTGATTTATTTGGGGATATAACAAGGACAGGAAATCAGGTTAATTAGCTTATCACTTTACTCATCTACCTATGGCTCTGTGCACAGGCCTATCCCTACCAGTTACTGTCCCTGGGTACCCAAGCCCTAGTGGCTAGTCCAAACCGTGGCAGCTGGTGGGGCCCTTTCACACAGAGAAAAGAAAATTAGTTAAACAGTCAGCAGTACAGTAATTCCATTTGGATTCAATGTGGCAATTCAACAGGGAGTGACCCTGAATTAGTACTCACGACCTCCAAACAAGATAGGGTCCTTCAACATCAGCAGGGCTTCTCTTGAGCTCCGCGAGACTCCTCACACATTTATATGACAAACTGCAACAGGCAAAAGTCCTTTAATGGCAGCAGGATTCACTTGAGCTACACAAGCCTCCTCACACATTTATATGGTAAACAGTAACAGGCTTTAAAAGTCCTTTAATGGCAGCAGGATTCACTTGAGCTACACAAGCCTCCTCACACATTTATATGGTAAACAGTAACAGGCTTTAAAAGTCCTTTAATGGCAGCAGGATTCACTTGAGCTACACAAGCCTCCTCACACATTTATATGGTAAACAGTAACAGGCTTTAAAAGTCCTTTAATGGCTGCAGGATTCACTTGAGCCACACAAGCCTCCTCACACATTTATATGGTAATCAGTAACAGGCAAAAGTCCTTTAATGGCAGCAGGATTCACTTGAGCTACACAAGCCTCCTCACACATTTATATGGTAAACAGTAACAGGCAAAAGTCCTTTAATGGCAGCAGGATTCACTTGAGCTACACAAGCCTCCTCACACATTTATATGGTAAAAAGAAAGTACTATACCAGGCAGGCTGCTTCTCTATCCCGATCAGAATTACTGCACAATACCCGGGAGAACACACAGCAGATTCAGTTCCTGACAGACCGAGTGCAATTCAGCAATTTCTGCAGTCTTCTACAGGGTGAGCCTGGTTTCTACTCTTCAGATATCCTTTGATTCTCTTCACAGGACGGATTCAGTCCTAACAAGCAGTTACACAAGCTGCAGACCGAACTCGGGCCTTACACGCGCTTTCCGACTAAAACTGCACAATCGAAAAAGCACAGGGCTCCTTCCCTCTTCACTGCCAGAGCTCAACTGAAACTCCAGCAGACAAAACCGGGCACTTCCTTTGAGTTCCTCCCAGTTCTTGGCTGGATTGGCTGTCACTCACAATAGACTGCCCCTGTTGGTCCAAAAAGGCGCCGAAGTCCAAACTACATCTCCCAGAGTCACTGCCCATACAGTCCTCTTGTGGCTGGCTCAGATTACGAGTCCAAGTTCTGATTCGTCCAAGGCACCATTTTAGAGCTACCTTAACCCACACTGATTGGTCCAGTTCAGCAGTTCAAAACTAGAATGGGGAACTAGGCAAACACAGTTCTGACTGCAAAGAAAAGCTGGTTAGACAAACTGTATTTTCATTATTACTCTAAATGATTTCTGGCAAACAGTTGCATCTTTCAGATAGGTTCCCTTTGCACTCCTAGTGACTGCAAAAACGGAGTGAATTGGCAGCAGCTCGAGTGGTACTCAAGCAGAGAAATACACAGTCCCCCCATACAAACTAATTATGTCTGCAAGCAGACAGCTCTTAAAGGGACAGTACCAGAGGCTCTAAAAACACTCACAGATAAATGGCTTAAACGCCAAACACCATTCAGGCTTGGAGCATTCAAGTAAGCTCCTGGAAGTCTTTTGGGAACCCCCATTTGCAGGGGGGGTTACACATATACAGTAGCTGTCTACAGCCATAGGGCAGAATGAGGATGGAGTTGGAATCTTTGCTATGGTGTAGAGGCATGCTGTATCTGCCTTTATTTAATGATGCTCAAGTCTGTCTGCAGACTGCAGTCCCTATTGCAGAGGTCTAGGTTGCTTCTTGTTGTTGCTCTGTAGTGGTGTTTTGTTTTTTTAATTTCTGCCCTCTGATCTTATGATGATTGCTGGGACTGATGGCAGTTTGTCCTGACTGTAGTTTCTGTTCAACTTTTGTGTGCTATCAAGACAAGTCCCAGTCCTGGAGTGGACCCAAAATAAAGCTAATAGCGGTGTTGAAAATCTGACCACCTGAGAGGGTGGAGCAGTAAGGACAGGACTGGAAGACTGACTGCTGGCTGCAGTGCTACCTCTGATTAAAGGGCACAGGGCTGCACTTGTAATCCATCCTGGATGTGGCTGAGGATGCGTGTGTGTGGCTGAGGGTGCGGGGGTGTGTGGCTGAGGGCATGAGGGGGGTGGCTGAGGGCATGGGGTGGTGGCTGAAGGCACGGGGGGGTCCTCTTTTTGGTGTTCCAAAATCTGGTAACCCTATCCACAATTCCTTCCTTCCTTCCTTCCTTCCTCAGTTTTGCTCATCAAAAGTTACCGCATTGTATACAAAGTCTATTTTGCATGTCAGTCCAAGGGTGTAAAAAGAGAAAAAGTAAAACAGTGGCATATCTAAGTTTCCAATATACCACACACAGGCTCAAAAATACATCACTATGAAATCAGAAATTAAAAAGCAGACGTTACATTTAACAATAAATAGAATATTAATATGAGTCCTAACACACGGAACATTATGGGTCACGTGAATTTGCAACCTGATTACTGCGATCATGACTCCAAAGTAAACAGATTAGATGAATAACAGAGCTTCCCTGGTGACACATTTATAGAGCAATAAGCTCCAAGGCAAGCTGAGAGAGGTATCAGACCAAGATCTTTATACAACAAACAGTGATGTGTAAAGTAATCAGCTTTAACGGCAAACCTGCATATTGTATTATGGGTCATAGCAAGTCTGAAGAGACAGGAACTACCAGCACACACCTATAAGGCCCCTGTGAGGTGGGTGTGCTTTCCTGCCGGTAATAGTAGCCAGCCACTACTTCCTTACAGTGCTGTTGGGCTGACGTAGATGCTTTTGGTGGCTGCTGGGTTACTGTCTCACTCAGCAGTGAGGGGGTGGCGTTCATGTTCAATATAGAGTAGTGGTGCCTCCACACAGAGAAAGATTTAGGTGGGCCTGCTGACGCAGTAGTACGATCCCCTGAGATATAGAACCAGCCCACCTCCCAAATGTGCTCACACATCACTGAAACCCCTAACAAACACAACAGATGCCCCTAAATAGCATGTGCTAGGGCATGACAGTCAGTAATGAGATCAGATGTAAACACATTATTAACAGGACCTGAAAGGTGGAACGGGTTAGTACGAACACTGACGGTAAGGTCCATTAAGTGCCCTCTTGGAGTCAGATCTGTCTCCACATCCTGGGCTGTAATAAGTCAGGGCTTAGCATGCATGGCTATTAGACTCCCAGCGGCTGCCACTAAGAATGCCCACGCAGTCACAGCTGACCCTTCCTGCCACACAACACAGTAGCTCTCTGATACTCCCTTACCAGAGGCTGCTACTCCACTCCCACCTGGTACCAGGTCCTAAAATAGTATTAACAAGGGATCCCCCCTTTTGAACAGTCCCTGGGTACCTGGTTATAGGTGAAATAAGCTAAGGCAAAATATCTTGAGCAAGAATAGCGCAAACAAATTGGCATGGCAAAAAAAGCCCATTAAAATAAGAGCTAAAATACCATACAGCGTGACAACGTGTGGGCAGCCCAGACGTAAATGACACATGCAGAACAAACCACACAGCACATCGAGTGTTGCAGTTCTGAACTCAAACGTGTATTATGTACTGTTTGTATGTGTCATTTTCATTTGTGCTGCCCACATGTTGTCATGCTGTATGGCATTTTAGTTCTTATTTCAATTAGCTCTTTTTTGCCGCACTGTTTTATTTGCGCTGTTCTTGCTCACACTATTTTGCTTTAGCTTATTTCACCTAGAACCAACCATGGACACCCTACACTGTAGTCATAGTTCCCTCTGAAGCACAGCCACCCTGCAGTTTACTCATGGTTCACCCTGAAGCACAGCCACCCTGCGGTGTACTCATGGTTCCCCCTGAAGCATGGCCACCTTGCAACATTCTCATGGTTCCCTCAGAAGCACATTTTCCCTGCAGAGAATTCATGGTTCCCCATGAAGCAGGGACACCCTGCAGTGTAGTCATGGTTATCTCTGAAGCACAGCCACCCTGCAATGTAGTCACTGTTCCCCCTGAAGTGTACTCATGGTTCCTCCTGAAGCACAGACACCCTGCAGTATAGCCGTGGTTCCCCCTAAGGATCGTCCACCCTGCAGTGAAGTCACAGTTCCCCTCGAAGAGGGGCTAGAACAGGGCAAAAGGGAGAGTCAAGGGTGGGAGGAGGGCAGCTGCAGAATAAGGTTACTAGCTGCATAATCGAGCAGACTCAATAGACCAAATGGCCTTTTTCTGCTGGCAGTTTTCATATGTTCATATGAAGCATGGCCACCCTGTAATGTAGTCATGGTTCCTCCTAAGGCACACCACTCTGCAGTGTAGTTAGGGTTCCTCTGTACTTGTGGGTCACCCTGAAGCATGGCCACCCTGCAGTGTAGTCGTGGCTCCCCCTGAAACAAGGTCACTCTGCAGTGTGATCATGGTTCCCCCTGTGGCATGGACACCCTACAGCATACTAAGGGTTCCGCCAATGCATTGCCATCCTGCAGTGTAGTCACAGTTCCCCGATGCACAACCACCCTGCAGTGTAGTCATGTTTCCCCCTGAAGCACGACCACACTGCAGTGTAATCACAGTTCCCCCAGAAGCTCAGCCACCCTGCTATGTAGTCACAGTTCCCCCTAAAGCAGGGTCACCCTGCAGTGTAGTCATGGTTCCCCCTGAAGCACAGCCATCCTGCAGTGTACTCACAGTTCCCCCTGAAGCTTGGACTCCTTGCAGTGTATTCATGGTTCCCCTGAAGCTTAGCCACTCTGCAGTGTACTCATGGTTCCCTCTGAAGCTCCGCCACCCTGCAGTGCAGTCATGGTTCTCCCTGAAGCAGGGCCACCCTTCAGTGTGGTCACAGTTGTTCCTGAAACACGGCCACCCTACAATGTACTTATGGTTCCCCCTGAAGCATGGCCAAACTGCAGTGCGGTCACAGTTCTCCCAGATGCTTGGTCACCCTGCTTTGTAGTCACAGTTTCCCCTGAAGTATGGCCATGCTGCAGTGTAGTCATGGTTCTCCTTAAAGTACAGCCACGCTGCAGTGTACTCACAGCTCCCCCTGAACCATGACTGCCCTGCAGTGTAGTCAGGGTTCTCCCTGAAGCACAGCCACCCTGCGATGTAGTTGCAGTTGTCCCTGAAACACTGCCACCCAGCTGTGTACTCATGGTTCCCCCTGAAGCATGGCCACCCTCTAGTGTAGTCGTGGTTCCACATGAAGCAGGCACACCCTGCAGTGTAGTTGCGGTTCCCCCTGAAGCATGGCCACCTTACAGTGTATTCATGGTTCCCCTGAAGCATGGGCCCTCTGCTGCATTTCCATGGTTCTCTCTAACTAATGGGCTTCTTCTGGTTCAGCAGGGTTCTGGATCCCAGCTACACTCAGGATGTCTCTGTCATGCTGGGCTTCTTCTTCAAACCTTTCTCCCTCTTTCAAGCTGGTATCTCTCACTACCTCCTGGAAGTTCATCAGTTGTCTCTCCTTAGCTTCCTCAACTACTGATGCTCCATACTGACCCACATGTCCTGGCTTCCAGACCCTCAAGGCCTTGGCAGTCTAGTGTGCCTGCCATGGGACCTGGATCAGCAGCACAACTTGTCCCTTCGATGCTCAGTCCAAGGAATGGTGCAGTACAAACTCTACTTGCGTAACAAATACTGCTCACTCTCTGAGATCTCTAGCAGATCTTCTAGCCTTCGTAAAGCTACCAGCTTTCTGAGGGCGAAAACTGGGACGGTCCATCCTGATCATGACACCCCCTCCCCCACTGTGTCACTCCCATGAGCACCACTGCAGACAACGCTGCACACAATTAGTTATATTTTGCTGCTTGCTCTGGCCATGCTGCCTCACAGTAACACCAGTAGCAAACATCCAGATTAAAACAATACATCATTCTGCTGTAGCAAGTTCTAAATCATGATGTACAGAAAGCTCATTAGATGCAAACCTGCATTAAATTTTGATCAGACATTTGAGCTGGATGTATTGCTGCTCCTGACAGTCCCATCCTACCCACTTAGACTCAGCTCATTTGCTGAGCAAACTTCACTTCACTTCAATGACTTCCAAACCACATCAGATTGTTTTCACACACTTCCCTACAGCTGATCAGATTTGGGTACCTTAGTTTACTGCTGCTGGTTTCTTCTCTGTCTGGGGTTCCTCCCAGCTGCTGGCAGGCAGATATCCACATGCGGTTGTTTGCACTACTACCCAGTGTAATCTAACAGGAAGGAACATGCTTTACTGTGCTCCCACTGACATGCTTGAGGTGTAACACAGGCACAGGGGTTTAAGTTGCAAACTGCTGTCCAGCCTGAGCAGCGCCACAGTGGTGCTGAAATGACTGTCACTCACGGATTAACAGTCTGCCAAAAAAGGGACAAAACTGGAACAAGTAAGCAAAAAGCAGGACAAAAATGACATTTTGCAAAACTTGAGGGGTCACTGGGACATGCTGCCTAAAATAGGGACTGTCCTGGGAAAATATGGACTGTTGGTAACTTTAAGCCTTTGGCTTAGCCTCCCTTTTATAGCAGAGTGTATGGGTCATTTCCCATTGGTCCTTCCTGCCGTCTCTCAGTTATCATGATGCCCTAGTCATCCTTCACAAGGGCACAAGAATCCCAGGACCAGTCCTCTCCGAGAAGTTTCCAGGAGCCATATTCAGCTTTCCAGCCTTTTAATTGGCTGTGCAGTGTAGGTCAGAAGTTGCCAAGGTGGCGGCAGTCATGGAGAGAAGGGGCACTGGCCCCAACAAAGGGTTTCCTGATGGTTCCTGCCCTTGTCAGCAGTGCCTACCCTCTGGTTCAGGCGGTAGCATGGGTGAAGAACTCCTATTACATTGGGGCAGCAGTCAGTTCAGTCCTGTGGTTCAATTAGCTGCCTGCCTTTGATGTCCACCAAAGGCATTGTTTCTATATGGTACAGGGGGTGCCAAACAAACCATATCTTCTGTTGGGTCCTGCCAGCTCCTGTCAGTCCCTTTGCCCACAGTCTTGGGTCCTGGGCCAGAGGAGTCAAACTGATGATGAAAATCAGCTGAGTCCATATATGTGGGCCTGAGGTAAGCACAATAGCAGATTGCTGCAGGGAATGGTGTAATTATGCTATCCCTTCAAGCTGCTGTGGAGCTGCCTTGGTACAAGTAGGGGCTGCACTTCAGAGGCCAACAAGCGACTCTCAGTCTCAGACTGTTGCTGCAAAATTTCATTTTATTTTGCAAATTGCAAAAATAACAACACACTTAGAAGCAACCATGGAGGCAACTGCAACCTGTAGACCTACTAGGGGCTACTGGTTGGAATTTCCACCATGGCTTCTAAGTGCATTGTTATTTTTGCAGTTCACAAAATAAATTGAAAGTTTGCAGCAATAGTCTGAGACTGAGAGTCATTTGTTGGCCCCTGGAGTGCAACTCCTACTTGTACTAAGATTACATAGAAACATAGAAACATAGAATTTGACGGCAGATAAGGACCACTTGGCCCACCTAGTCTGCCCATTTCCCTACCTGATGGAAAAGCTGCAGATTCTAGTTAACCAACAGCTTACTTCCTCCTACCCCCACTAGAATGTCTATGTTTGTCCCATGCATTCTTGAATTCTCCCACTGTGCTTGACTCCACAACCTCCTCAGGAAGACTGTTCCATGTATCCACAACCTTCTCTGTGAAAAAATACTTTCTAACATTATCTCTGAGCCGTTCCCCCTGTATCTTCAGATTGTGCCCCCTTGTTCTTGCACATCTCTTTTCCTGAAAGATGCTACCCTCTTGGACTTTCTTAATTCCCTTGAGGTACTTGAAAGTTTCTATCATGTACCCCTCTCCCTCTTTTCCTCGAGGTTATACATATTAAGCTGCTTTAGTCTCTCTTCATATGACTTCTAGTGCAGACCCTGCACCATTGTGGTTGCCCTCCTCTGAACAGCCTCCAGTCTGTCTGTGTCTTTGCGGAGATGGGGTCTTCAGAAGTGCACGCAGTATTCCAGATGGGGTCTCACCAACTGTCTGTTCAGAGGGATAACAACTTCCTGTTTTCTACTGGTGATGCCTCACCCTATGCATCCCAGGATCCCCCCAGCCCTCCTTACTGCCTTTTCACATTGCTTGCCCACCTGTAGGTCATCTGATATAATTACTCCCAGGTCCCTTTTGATTTTTGTTGTTAGTATCTCACCCCCCATTATGTACTGTTCCCCTGGGTTTTTGTTTCCCAGGTGCATTACCTTGCACTTCTTTGCATTGAATCTAAGTTGCCATACATTTGACCATTCCTCCAGCCTAGCCAAGTCCCTTTTCATCCTTTCCACCCCACCTTGTGTATCAATCCTGTTGCAGATCTTTGTGTCATCTGCGAAGAGACATACTTTTCCTACCAGGTGCTCTCCAATGTCACTTATAAAGACATTAAAGAGGACCGTTTCCAGTACTGAACCCTGTGGTACCTCGCTAGTTACCCTCCTTTCTTCACTGTGGACTCCGTTTACTATTACAATCTGCGTCCTGTTGTCCAGCCAATTTTTTTATCCAGGCTACCACCTTGGGACCCACTCCAAGGCTGGCTAACTTGTATATTAATCTTTTGTGTGGGACTGTGTCAAATGCCTTGCTAAAATCTAAGTAGGCCATATCCACAGTCCCTCCCTGGTCTACTACTTTGGTCACCCAGTCAAAGAAATCTATTAGATTAGTCTAACATGACCTTCCCACTGTGAATCCATGCTGCCTTGGGTCCTGTACCCCACTGGCCTCTGGGTACTCAACAGTTCTTTCCTTCAGAAGTGATTCCATCATTTTCCCTGCCACTGAGGTCAAACTAACTGGTCTGTAGTTTTCTGCCTCTGCCCTGCTCCCACTTTTGTGAAGTGGAATCACACCTGCCCTCCTCAAGTCCTCAGGTACCACCCCATCCTCCCATGATTTGTTAAAGAGAGTAGTCAGTGGTGTCACTAGTTCTACCCTTAGTTCTTTTAGAATTCTGGGGTGAATCCCATCAGGACCCATTGCTTTGTCCACCCTCAGTTTCAAGAGTTCTTTGAAAACCCTTTCTCCTGTGAATGGACTGTTATCAACCCCCTTATCCAGAGTGTTTCTCTTGTTTGTTTTAGGTACTTCCCCGTTCTCTTCCATTGTGAATACTGAGCAGAAATATTCATTCAGTATCCCTGCTTTTTCACTATCACCCTCTTCCCACATTCCCTCCCCTTTATTAAGTCTCTGTATCCCTTCCTTGGTCTTTCTTTGCTCCCTAATGTACGTATAAAAGGTTTTATCCCCCTTCGTAACAGAATTGGCTATCTTTTTCTCGGTTTGGGCCTTTGCTATTCTGACTGCCTTCCCTGCCTCCTTCTGCTTTAACTGATAAAGTTATCTGTCCTGCTCCTTCTGTGTTTCCTTATATTTCCTGAATGCTGTCCTTTTCTTCTTAACCTTTCCTGCCACCTCTTTGGAGAACCATAGTGTTTTTTTCCTTTGTTTTGTTTTATAGATTCACGTCACACCAAGGCTTGTTGCCTCTGTGATGGCTGTTTTGATTATTCCCCATTGTTCCTCCACCCCTCCTTCTTGCCTGTTTGCTAGTGCTTTTTTGAGGCACTCTCTCATTTTACCAAAGTCAGCCCTCCTAAAGTCCAATACTCTTGCTTTTGTATGGCTTGACTCTATGGCTGTGTTTATTGTGAACCACAGTGTTTGGTGGTTGCTTGTTCCTAGATGGCTACCCACTTCTAAATCCGAGATCCTTTCTCCGTCCCCATTCGAGAGTACTAGGTCTAAGATTGCTCCCTCCTGAGTAGGTTCCAACACTAGCTGTCTGAGGCATGCCTCTTGTAAGGCATCAAGAATGACCCTGCTCCTGGATGCGCCTGCAGCAAAGGTGCACCAGTTAACATCTGGCATATTCAGATCCCCCATCAACAATATCTCCCCTTTTTCTGCCATTTTAAGGATGCCTTCTATCATTTCCTTGTCCATTCCCTACCCCTAAGATGGGGGTCTGTACACAACTCCCATGCGGATTGTGGTGCCATTTCCTGTCTCCAGGGTGACCCATAGTGATTCCTCTACTTCATGTTTACTCTTTAGTTCTGTTGCTTTAATCCCTTCCCTTACATAGAGAGCTACTCCTCCTCCTCCTCCTCTTTTACCCTCCCTGTTCCTCCTGTAGATTGTGTATCCTGGTATGTTGACATCCCAGTCATGGTTCTTTGTATACCATGTTTCAGTGACTTCCACAATATCCAGGCACCCCTCTTCCATCAAGGCCACTAGTTCAGGGAGCTTGTTACACAGACTATGGGCATTGGTACTCATCATCCTCCATTTTTTGATGGCCTTACCTCTTTTAGCCCCATCTCTGTCCTTGCTGCCTTTGTCTTTTTTTGCATTTACTCCTGTCCTGCTCCCAAATGACTTCTCTACCTTAGCGTTTACCTCGCTAATTACTGTGTTTTGTGGGGGGAGGCTGGGATTTCTCTGCTCCTTTTCAGTGCCTCCCCCTTGGCTAGTTTAAATGCTTGCCAATGAAGCACTTAAACCTATCACCTAGGATCCTGGTTCCCCCCCTAGACAGATGCAGACCATTGCGCCAGTATAGGCTACATCCCTCCAGGTGGTTCCCCAGTCCCCAGTGGAGCCAAAACTCTGAGCGCCACACCAGTTTTTCAACCATTCAATGAATCCCATGGTGCGGATTATCCTTGCATAGACAGGCAGCACCTCCGAGAAGGTTACCGTACATGCTACTTTTCTAAGGCCCCTCCCCAACTCTACAAACTCCTCTTGCTCTGCTCTGTTCTGATCCCATTCCCAGCCTGGTCATTTGTCCCTAGGTGGACAATGAAATCCAGCTCCCTCCCTCGTGTAGCTGCTCCCGTGATCCTGAGGATTTGCTTCCTGTCCCTCCAAGCCATGGTATCAGACAGGCACCTTACCTCCCTCTCCCCTTCCTCCCCCACTTCTACCCTCCCTAATGATTGAGTCCCCCAACAGGAGTTGTTTCCTTCCCCTGTGGGGTCTCAGGTTGTTCCCCCACCTGTTTTGCGGTGAGCGTTCTGTTGTTGCCTTGCTAAGGAGCTTTCCCCGGATACTACTAAACTGCAAACAGCTCGGGGGCGGAGGCTGTCTATGAGAAAAACTCCTCCACACTTCTTGATCAGTTTCATACAGGTGTGTGATTATTTGGCTTATACCCAATGTTTTTTGCCATATCTCTAATAGCTTCTTCAGGGATTTGCCTTTTCAAGTTTCTACTTCTTACCACTTCTACTTAAAGTGATTGACTGCATTCAGATGCCCTTGTTTTAGCCTGCCAGACCCACTGTGCTCATTTATTTTTTATTTCTGTTTTTCAATTTTAATCATTATTCGATTCCAAATTCAATCTGATTCTGTCTGCTTGAGCATGTCTAGGCTTTCATGCTAGAGTTTTCCTAATAATGAAAGGTAAATCCTAGAAGAAGCCATTAAGTGTATAGCAAAACATTGGGCATAAGCCAAATAAATGCATATCTTTATGAATGATCTAGAAGTGTGGAAGAGCTTTTCTTCTAGACGGTGCCCCCTTCCCCCAAGCTGTATGCAGCCCCAGGAATGTCCCACACTTTTGGAGGGGCTACACACCTGTAAATTTGATCCACGTACTTGAGGCTAGGCAGTACAAATTGCTTAATCAAGTGTTGTTTTTAAAGATGGGTTAAAACAATTTTTATTTCTTCAAAGCAACCTCAGTTTTTGATTTGTTAATCTAATGATGGTGTTAATCTGACATTTAAAAGATAAACAGGAGTCTAAATGTAGACAGAAAAAGATCATTGGTCCATCCAGTTTGTTTTGTTTTACCCTATCCTACCCCGGGACCTAATGCCTAGTTGGAGTTATTTCCCTCACCTCCCTCCCTCCCCTTGCTACCTGCCCTACTGCTTCCCACTGTGTAATTATGCCTTTCTCTCAGTCCCAGCTTTGTCTGAAACCATTAATGGTTCCTGCATGCACCACCTTTGCTGGTGGGCTGTGCCACAGCTCAAACACTTTCTCTGTAAAATAAAACTTTCTCACGTCCTTCCTGAATCTCCTCCCCACCAGCTTCCACTCATGTCCTTCTGTTCTTGATTTGCCATTCCTACTGAAAATTTCCTTTCAGTTTACCTTGTTCATTCCTGTCAGGAACGCGAAGGTCTCTATCACATCACCCCTCTCCCTGCTGGTCTGTAGCGTGTACATGTTCAGAGCCTTAAGTTGATCCTCGTAGGATCTGCCCTGCTGACCCTGAATCATTTTGGTTACCCTACACTGCACATCCTCTAGCCTGTCTTTGTCTTTTCTTAGGTGTGGACTCCAGAGCTGGGCACAGTATTCCAAAACCCATTTGGCGAGCAGTGAAATGACATAGGTTCAATTTTTATTTCATTTACTTTTAGCTTGTTCCTGTCTGTCCAGTGTTGGAGGGTAATAAAATCAGATGGGGGAGGGGCTTGTCGCTCCTTCATCATGTTTTTTATGCGTACAAGACAGTATTATCAGCATATAGCTGAGATGTAGTGTACTGTAAATATGACGATAAATCATTTATAAAAGGAGAAGACAATAATGGCCCCACTATTGAACCCTGTGGGACTTCAGACTATACTGCCCTCCAGAGATTTTACCCTATTGATAAGAATAATCTGCTTCCTTTTTGAGATGTAGCTTTGTAACTAGTTTTGTAAGACTGGCTCACTGCCAAACTGTACCAGTTTAAACCACTAGCTGATCCAGCTACGCAGTGAAGTAGCACTTGCTATGCCATTTGGCCCAAAAAGTAACTGTTTTAACCAAGTCTGAGCTTTAAAAGGTAACATTTTTAATTTTTGAGGACAGTATTACCCCCTAGACAAAAGTGCTTCCCCCTTGGAAAAATGTTACCGTCACAACTGGTTGAGATGATAAACGGTGATTTCAAGGTCAAATGCCTTTGAGAAATGGTTTTACAGAACAATGGGATGAGTTCAGAAGTTCTTTTTCAGTATGAGTCATCGGACATCTATGCAAATAGTGCTAAAGGTTAATCACCATTCCCAGCCAAAGCAGCTACTGTACTACCACCAAAGGCTGGTCTTGTTTTGTTTTTACTGCAGTCATGCATTGGGACTAAATTGTGACCTGCAGAAGGGTCATTGGTTGGGACAGAGTAAAAGGGAAAGTTACATACAGAGGAGGGCAGAGGGGAAAGGGAAGGCATAAGCGAGGAGGGGTGGGACTTAACAAAGAGTGTGGGGGGGTGGAACACTCAGTAGACAATTAAGGATCTGCAGACTCACTCCAGCAGACCTGATAAACTGCTAGGTATTTTGCTGCTGACTTATTCGTATCTTTGTATGTTCATATGTAATGGTTTCCGGGAATATTCTACCATAATGTCCAAATCCCAATTCTGCTCAGCAACAGTTTGTTGATGTACCTTGTTGTGATTGTGATATCTCTGTTAGGGATTCTACTGACTCACCTTTCCATCTAGATTAATTATTTTAAATCAGACCTCCCCCACCCTCCCTGCAAATTCAGATAATTATGCTACAGTGTGTTAGCTGAACTGTAAGGGTGGCAGTGATAGTTTAGTTATTCTGGGTTCACTTAGCAATGATAGATCAAATGTGAGCACCGATTTACAACTTGATTTCTTGTTAGACCAACACGGAATTATTATGAAAAAAGTGAAATAAAGGATATCTCACCACTGCAGTGGCAAGGATGCCGCTTGTGACATTGGCGACCTGAGACTGGGAACAAGCCCAGGTTGCTGGGTGCTGGCTGGGGAGGAGGATCGAGTGTTCCAGTGAATGCCCTACTCCTCCAGGGAGGGAGGAAGATCCCTGCCTCTGCTGCAGTGCTGCCACCAGGCTTCCGGGGATGGAGGGTGACTGCCTTTGCTGCAGTGTTGCCACCTGGCCGCTGGGGAGAGAGGGTCCCTGCCTCTGCTGCACTGTTGCCAGCTGGCCTCTTGGGATGGAGCATCACTGCCTCTGTTGCACTGCTGCCACCTGACTTGGCATTCGGGGAGGAAGGGTAGCTGTCTCTTCCGCAGTGCTGCTACCTGATCTCTGGGGAGGGAGGGTCCCTGTCTCTGTTGCACTGCTGCCTCCTGGCATCCAGGGAGGGAAGGTAGCTGCCTCTGTGGCAGCACTGCTACCTGGCCTCGTGGGATGGAGGGTCCCTGTCTCTGCTATAGTGCTGCCACATGGCCTCTTGGAAGGGAGGGTCACTGCCTCTGTTGCAGTGCTGCCACCTGGCCTCTGGGGAGGGAGCGTCACTGCCTCTGCTGCAGTGCTGCTAGCTACCTGGCCTCTGTGGAGGGATCCTCTACTGCAGTGCTGCCACCTGGTCTCTGTGCATGGAGGGTTGCTACCTCGGCTGCACTGCCACCACCTTGCCTCTAGGGAGGGAAGGTCACTGCCTTTGATGCAGTGCTGTCACCTGGCCTCTGGGGAGGGAGGGTCCCTACCTCTGCGGCAGTGTTGCCATCTAACCTCTGAGGAGGGAGGACCCTTGCCTTAGCTGCAGTGCTGCCACCTGACCTCTGGGGAGGGAGGGAGGGTCACTGCCTTTGCTGCAATTCTTCCACCTGGCCCCTGAGGAGGGAGGGTCACTGCTTTTGCTGCAGTGCTGCCACCTGCCCTCTAAGGAGGGAGGATTATTGCCTTTGCAGCAGAGCTGACACCTGACCTCTGGGGAGGGAGGGTAATTGGCTCTGCTGCAGTGCTGCCACTCTACCTCTGGGGAGGGAGGGAGGATCACTGCCTCTGCTGCACTGCTGCCACCTGACTTGGCTTCCGGGGAGGGAGGGTAGCTGTCTCTTCTGCAGTGCTGCCACCTGACCTCTTGGAAGGGAGGGTCTCTGTCTCTGCTGCGCTCCTGCCAGCTGGCATCCGTGGAGGGAAGGTAGCTGCTTCTGCTGCAGCACTGCCACCTGGCCTTTTGGGATGGAGGGTTGCTGCCTCTGCTATAGTGCTGCCACCTGGCCTCTGTGGAGGGAGCCTCTACTGAAGTGCTGCCACCTGGTCTCTATGCATGTAGGGTTGCAGCCTCGGCTGCACTGCTGCCACCTTTCCTCCAGGGAGGGAAGGTCACTGCCTTTGATGTGGTGCTGTCACCTGGCCTCTGGGGAGGGAGGGTCCCTGTCTCTGCTGCAGTGTTGCCACCTGACCTCTGGGGAGGGAGGGTCCTTGCCTGTGCTGCAGTGCTGCCACCTAACCTCTGGGCAGGGAGGACCCTTGCCTCAGCTGCAGTGCTGCCATCTGACCTCTGGGGAGGGAGGGTCACTGCCTTTGCTGCAGTGCTGCCACCTGGCCTCTAGGGAGGGAGGGTCACTGTCTTTGCAGCAGTGCTGCCACCTGACCTCGGGGGGGAGGGTCATTGCCTCTGCTGCAGTGCTGCCACTCTACCTCTGGGGAGGGAGGATCACTGCCTCTGCTGCATTGCTGCCACCTGACTTGGCTTCCGGGGAGGGAGGGAGGGTAGCTGTCTCTTTTACAGTGCTACCGCCTGACCTCTTGGAAGGGAGGGTCCCTGTCTCTGCTGCACTGCTGCCAGCTGGCATCCATGGAGGGAAGGTAGCTGTCTCTGCTGCAGCACTGCTACCTGGCCTTTTGGGATGGAGGGTTGCTGCCTCTGCTATAGTGCTGCCACCTGGCCTCTTGGGAGGGAGGATTGCTGCCTTTGCTGCAGTGCTGCCACTTGGCCTTTGAGGAGAGAGGGTTGGTGCCTGTGCTGTACTGCTGCCACCTGGCATCCAGGGAGGGAGGTTAGCTGCCTGTGCTGTAGTGCCACCACGTGGTCTCTCAGGGGGGAGGGTCATTGCCTCTGTTGCACTGTTGCCACTTGGCATCTGAGGAGGGAGCGTCACTGCCTCTGCTGCAGTGCTGCCACCTGGTCTCTGTGGAGGGAGGGTCCCTGCTTCTGCTGCAGTGCTGCCACCTGGTCTCTGTGGATGAGGGTTGCTTCCTCGGTTGCACTGCTGCCACCTTGCCTCCTGGGAGGGAAGGTCACTGCCTTTGCTGCAGTGCTGCCACCTGGCCTCTAGGGAGGGTCCCTGCCTCTGCTGCAGTGCTGTCACCTGGCCTGTGGGAAGGGAGGGTCCCTGCTTTTGCTACAGTGCTGCCACCTGGCCTCTGGGGAGGGAGGGTCACTGCCTTTGCTGCAGTGCTGCCACGTGGCCTCTGGGGAGGAGGGTCACTGCCTTTGCTGCAGTGCTGCCACCTGACCTCGGGGAAGGGAGGGTCGCTTTGCTGCAATTCTGCCAATTGGTCTCTGGGGAGGGAGGGAGGGTCACTGCCTTTAATGCAATGCTGCCACCTGACCTCTGGGGAGGGAGAGCCCTTGCCTTTGCTGTAGTGCTGCCACCTGGCCTTCAGGGAGGGAGGGTCCTTGCCTCTTTTGCAGTGCAGCCACCTGGCTACTGGGGAAGGAGAGTCACTGCTTCTGCTGCACTGTTGCCACCTGGCCTTCAAGGGAGGGAGGGAGGGTCCTGCCTCTGCACACTACTGCCACCTGGCCTCCAGTGAGGGAGGATTCTTGTCTCTGCTACAGTGTAGTCACCTGACTACTGGGGAAGGAGGGTCCCTGCCTCTGCTGCACTGCTGCCACCTGGCCTGTGGGGAGGGAGGGTGGCTGTCTCTGCTATAGTGCTGCCACCTTGGCTCTGGGGAGGGAGGGTCCCTGTCTCTGCTGCAGTGCTGCCACCTGCCCTCTGGGGAGGGATGGTCACTGCTTCTACTACAGTACTGCCACCTGGGTGACCCCAGGTAGTAGCGCAGTATGAGGCATGAGAGGGTGGAGGGATGAAAGATGGGTCGCAGCTAATGTGCTATCATGTGCACCATGATATTGTGCTCCTTGCACGATAACATTCTGGGGCAGGGAGAAACTCAAAGAAAATTGCCCCAGCTGCCAGGACAATGCCCACCCTGGTATATCTAGGCACTGCGCTGTTGTCAGTGTCAGTGGCTCAGTAGGTAGCACACTCGCCTCTGAGGCCAGGAGATCAGAGGGCTGTGGGTTCAGTTCCCACATCTGGCACTTGGGTTAATATCCCAGTACTGACACTGTAGTGCAGCATGAGAGGAGTGCTGCACTTCTGAGGTGCTGTCTTTCGGATGAGACGTTAAACTGAGGTCCCATCTGCCTGGATTGGTGGTAGTTCAGGTGGATGTTAAAGACCCCATGGCACTTATCGAAAAGAGTAGGGGAATTTTTTATTGAAATCTGAACAAATCATAACAAAATTATACGAATCATTAATACATCATACATTATTCCAATTTAAAAAAATCAAGAAACATAAATAAGTATTAATTCATACAAATACTCTAAACATAGTAGAAACGGTATAAACCAACCCTCTCCCACTGCCCCACTATAATAGTAGGGAACTTTTTTTTTTTTTAAATCATAGTTAATATACAATTTACAAAGTAATATCATACAAGATCAGGAAAAGAAAATAAAATCAAACAAAAATAAGTGTACAATCCTACAAAATCAGATAAAGCCATATCTCTTCCATAAAGAAGTCCAAAAAACAATATTATATTGCATTTGTTCTGGCTGCTTCAAATGACGTAACTCTGAACATAACATAAAAAATAACTCCTCAGTAGAAATCCGTCATTGTTGTAATAACAACCTACATCTACTAATCCATAACCAATATAAAAAATACCCATGTATCACTCTTAAAGTACTGAGACTATCTGTTGACAGAGAACCTTCATAAATACTGTAGAACAATAGTTCCATGGATGGTGGTATAAAAATCTATTTTTCCAACGATTCTTAACCTCATCCCAGAAACTAAGTGCATACGGACATTGAAAATACAGATGCAACATGGTTTCTAATTTTAATTGGCAACATTCTCTTGGACAATAACGTTCCTGTAAACTCATATGTTTCTGATTACTACGAACATTCACCCTATTATGTAGTCCTAACCAAACTACATCCCAAATATGTTTTGGTATCCGCTTATCCATTATCTAAGCTGCAATTTCTTGTTGGTGTAACACTGAAAATCCAGAAAAAGGAGAAGCAAAAAAACATCTTTGTAAAACATCTGCATAAAGGGCTTTCCTAACTGTATGACCAACCGATGACCAGCCTATATTCCAAGCTTTTATTTTATCAAACACACCTTCCCATCGCTTAGCCAATCTTGGCCGCCTTTTGTTTTTATGATGAAAAGAATTTGATCTCCATTCTGCAAAAACTCCAGACAAACACTGTTTTACAAAGAGACTCTAATCATGCGAACAGTCAGTCATTAAAGGTACAATATTACAGTGTAAAAAAACCGTAGAAGAAAATAATACCGGATGAATCATATTAACCCCTCCCGCCTGGACTGGTAAATATAAAACATTCCGACATATGGGATTCAAACGACTCCCCCAAAAACAACTAAAAAAACAACCCATTAACTGAGTCTCTAAATGTCGTGATAACAAAAAAATATAACTTAAGAATAAAAAAACAGGAAGCAGAAAAGTATTAATCATATAAATCCTTTTTAATTTTGATAACTTCCATCGATTCCAACCTGCTACCATCTTTTCTCCTTTATATAGAGCATTTTGCCAATTAAACTCTGTCATATCTAAACCCCCAAAATATATCCCAAGTATACGACACAGAGCCCTATCCACTTGAAATCTTCCTACCATTGTATTTATATTTGGAAATCCATTTAAACACAAACAATGTGTTTTCTCCAAATTAATTCTGGCTCCTGTAATACTGCCAACTTCTGTTATTAAAGTACACGCTATACTAATTGACTTACTATCCTTTAAAATTAAACAAAGATCATCTGCATAAGCTACAATCTTTGTAAACTTCCCTCCTATTTCCTTAATTCTAGGAGACCGAGCCACTAATCTTAATAATGGGTCTAATGCAAAAACATATAAAATGGGACTAAGCGGCACCCTTTGATTTAACCCTTTAAAATCGAATGTCTAGAACCCAACCTCCCATTTTCTATATGGTAATACATATGCCAACGATAACATAATTTTACCTATTGCACAAATAAAGTTGGAATACCATAGCTTCTAAACAATTCCATAAATAAATATGAAACTTCATCAAAAGCTTTGGCCTGATCCAAACTCACCAAATACCCTAAATTTGAATCCACCAAACCCAATTCATTTGATATTCCATCACTTCTCTAATTAACAACAATGCTTCAGTAATCCGTCTTCCTGAAACAGAACAATATTGATCCTTACTTATAAGATCTGGCATCACTAAAGACAATCTATTCCCTAATAACTTCGAAAAAAAATTAAAATCAACATTCAATAATGTCAGTGGCCTCCAATTATTAATATCAGCCTGATCTCCATTTTTATATAGAAAAACCATTAAACCTTCATACATTTGGGTAGGCAAAGTCATATCTGTTATAAAAAAATTGTATAACAATTCCAACATTGATGGCATCAGACGCCACAAAAGTTTGTATAACTCACTTTGTAAACCGTCTGACCCAGGAGAAACATTTTTATGTAAAGAATCTATTACCATTTCTATTTCTTGAAAAGTAAAATCCTGAAGTAATACTTGCTGCCAATTTTCAGATAAACGCGGAAGATTGGCTGCCATAAACAATTGATGAAATTTATCAGAGTTTCCCACTGGTGTCCCAAATTTTTGTTCAATATAATTATCCACTATTGACATTATACCTGCATTATCCCCAACCTTTTCACCCGAAGGTGTTGTTAAGGTAACAAAAATTATTTTCTCTCTCCTGTCCCTACAGGCCAAAAAGAGATTAACATACGCAGATTTCCCTTGCGTTCCCAAAAGACTGTTCTTTATGTAATGAGGAATATCTATTATATTGATATTTAAACATAGAATGTTTAATCTGAGAAATTTCATCAGTCAGAACTTCCTTCTCCTCTTCTTGTCTGGATAACAAATCCCCTAACAAATTTTCTAAAAGAAAGATACTCCTCTATCCTTGTTCTTGCCCTCGTTTTCCCTACAGCCTGAAAAAAAACAAAACAGTTTTTAAGATCTTCCCACCAGCATCCAATATTCTCATAAAAGTCAAGAGTTGTAATTTTATCTTGAATAATAATCTTTAAATTGTTTTCTACACCTGGCAATACTAATAGAGAAGAGATGAGTCGCCACACTCCAGAACCTCTCACCCTTCTAGGTGGATTCTCAACACCTATCCCTATAAGAGTGTGATCAGACATTTCTACAGGTATATTCGTAGTATTAATGACTGTCAAAGTTTTTTGCACAAAGATAAAATCTATCCTAGAATGTAAAAGGCCCTTAGAAAAAGTTGATTTGTCTTGTAAACCCCCTTTAACATGTGCATCCACTAAACCTGCTTGAGAAAGAACATTCTGTAAGAATAACTTGGCACAATATTGCTTACCTCGTTCTGTACATTCATGACAATTAATATTAAAGTCCCCACAAAAAAAAATCTGTCCACTAGTGTATAAATGTGGCTGTATTTTTGTCAACAAAGCTATTCTTTGTACCTTAGTCTGTGGCCCATAAAACGAAATTAATCTACAGTGTAGCTTATTAATAACCCCATCCAATAACAAAATTCTCCCTGGTTCAGCATCTACTAAACAAAGAATCTGAACATCTTTTGACAGGAAACATATCCCTATACCACAACAGTTGTCTTCCCCCATAGACCAAAATGTTTGTCCCCAAGGCCAATCTGTAACAGCCTGTGAAACCTCTCTCTGAGTATGCAATCTTGTATCTTGTAAGAGAAAGACATCATAATCTAGTTGTGATAATACCCCAAAAGTTGCCAATCATTTAAATGTAGACTTAATACTATTAACATTTAAACTTGCTACATATAAAGAAGATGGCTCAGGGAGGGGGGTGAATTATTTTCCCACTTGATCTAGTAATCCTCCTTTTCCCTTCCAAGCTCTGTGCCTTCCGAGGAGGTAATTTCTGCCCACCCAATACCTCCACAGAAGATTCTTGACTCCCACTTACATCTGGCAAAGAACTTTCGTTGCCCACTTGGTCACCTCAAGTGGAAAACAGAGAAAATCTATTGGAGAGGGGCAAGGGTGACAGGGAAGAATCTGGATTCTCAAGCTTCTTTGTACTCCCTACCTCAGACAGTGCCTGAGCCCCTTCTTGGTCGGACAGCACAGATTTAGGAATTTCTCCATTTACTGAGGGAACTACCAAAGGACTGATCCCTGACGGAAAAGAAACCAACAAATCCTAATACCTCGTTGTGGAGAACCTGTGGGGTCACAAAGGGGGTTTCCCGTTCTTCTAACCTGGAAGGATCTACAAACTGACTAAACTCCATATTTATAGCCTGGGATGATTCCTTAACTACAGAGGGCATAGCTACAGGTGGTACTGGAATCCTCCTCCTATCCTCCCTAGCCCCTCCACGTCCTCTGCTTTGCCTTGTACCTCTCCCTAAATGATCTACCTCTAACTCAGTGGACTGAAACGGTCTCCTGGCTTGATACAGAAAATATTCTTGGTCAGAAGAAGCATCATTATCATGCGTAGCTCACGGGCACTCAGCAAAAGTGTGGCCTTCATCCCCACATAAATGACAAATAGGTGAAGCAGTACACTGTGCAGCAGTATGGCCCAGTACCCCACACAAAAACACTTAACTTGATCACAAGAAGTATTCAGGTGTTGTAAGGAGCTACACTTATAACAGCTTTGAGGCTGACCTGCATAAAAAACGATACCCCTATCTCGACCCAAAAAAAGAACTCGGAAGATGTTGAATACCTTCTTCTGTTTGGTGAAGCTGTACCCTTATTGTCCACCCTCCCATTCCAAAAACCATTTTCATCAATAATAGGCTTAGGTTGATCATATACAGAACATTTTTTTTCCAACCAAAAGATAATATTAGCAATATTAACTCCTTCATTCCGGAAGAGAACAGTGACTGTTTTTATAGTAGGCAAGGCCCCTAGAATTCTGCGGCTGCAGAATTTTATGTAGAACTTGCATCTATCAGTGAGAAGTTCTATGGTGCCAAGAATCTACTCTTCTTAGTGATTTTTTATTAATATTTCTGTTTATCCATAGAATCTGGTTCCCTTCTCCTCTTTTTATATCCCAAACCCCCATATGCTCAGAATGTGATGTTATCATTGCTAAAACATCATACATTTGCTAATGAAATGGCTGCATTCTGCAACAGAAATGAACAGTCACTTATCTACCACAGCTCCCACTGTCAGATGGTGGCATAGCACATCATGCATGGTGATATTTGCTCAACCTGCACTACAGCCTAATACAATTTTTAGACTTACATTATTGTGCTAAGGCCAATTTAAACAAAACCTTGTCAATAGCATAGACTTGTTAAGTCCATACCTCACTTTGTACAAACCTATTTGTGCCTTTAAGGTATAGAGATGCCATCTGAAATGAATAACTGATAAAATGAATTTAACTGTCATTTTTAAGAAAAATAAAGTAATTATGCCCAGAAAAGTGGAGTATAATAATGTGTAGTCCTGTTGAAAGAATAGACCTATTAAATAAATAATTGCACTGTAAGCATTTTTGCCAGGGTTATTGATTACATATTATCATTGGTTGATAGAATCACTTAAAAGTTATGGAGAAATGTTATGTGCAGGGACAGCTGTTGGGCCAGAGGGTAGCATGCTGTGTTTCTGTGCCAGTAACTCAGGTTCAGAGATTAGCTCTGGGAGCTGGCTGGGCAGCACAAGGATTGGTGGAACACATCACTGCTCAGAGCCTGGGAAGGTATGGTGCAGTGTTCTGTCACATGGTGGACACATTGTGATGGGCTGGAGAGCTCTATCTCACAATCGATTCACATGCATGTCATGGCCTGATGGTGTTGCGCAGTGTGTCAGGGTAAGCAGGTTGACATGAAAAATGAGTTTTGCAATAACTCCTCTATTCCATTTCCAATGGGACCTGTATGAATGAGGATGTAAGTTCATGGAAATAAAAACAAAATATATATATATATATATATATATATATATATACACACACACACACACACACAGTATCTCGGTTTCTCTCTCACCACACACACACACACACACACACACACACACACACACATTTGTATGTATGTTACAGATTGCATATAAAGATATAAGTGATAGACAGTGGAAACCTCATTAGTGGGATAGATAGCATGCATATAGAAATACCTTATTTATCACATAAGATGCCCTCTACATATGTCATTTATGCAACAGGCTAGGACCTTAAGGGAGAGACATTTGTTTTGCTTTTTTAGGCATAAAATAAGTTTTATAAGTCTGTTATTTTTGAACTAGTGTTATTGTGCTTTCCACCATCCTGATTGCTATAACCACTGCCATGAAAGTGAAGTCAGGATGACAAGCTGACACTGTGATGTGGTAGTTTGTTAGTGCCGAAGAACTTCCACAGAAATTACAAACCACTGCCGAAGAAGTTCTACGGCAAATGGCAGTCTTGCCGCAGAACTTGGTCCCACTGTGCCGCAGAAAAGTTGGGGCCCTGATAGTAGCTTTAGTAACAGGAATAGCTATAAAATCTTTCCAGACTTCAGTATCTTTCACCTCATAATATTTTTTCCAAAATTTATCTAATGACTTCATTGTCACAAAACTAACATCGTAGAGATGATCTCTGGGGGGTGAATGAATGCATACACCTCCGACGGTGAAAAACTTAAAGAGTTAACTAAGAGGGTTTTCCCCACCCAAACTCTGTCTGGGACTACAGGGGCCTTCCCTTTAAATTTGAGTCTAACCAAGAAACGTCACTTTGCCGCCCTCTGCTGGTTTTTGAAAAAGTCCTGCATAAGTTTGTGGACTAGAGTCCTTCTGTAGAAGGGAATCTCCCCCTTTTGTATGAGTTGTAGATAAATCTTACAAACGAACAACAACAGAATCAGTGTGTGTCTCATCTATTTCTTTCTCTATTTCAGGACTTTTTCCTAAACCCACAGAATCCAACATATTATTATTACCTACAGTGCTACCTCGTTTAATAAGTAACGATGTCTGAGGGGCCAGTATTGGAGATTCTGCCAAAGTCTCTTTATCCATGGGAAAGCTCGACACCTCTCTTTGTATTTCCTTAGTCAAAACCCCCTGTACTTACTGACCCAGGTAGCAGCAACTGTGGATCCGGAATCCAATGACCATTCGACCATAGCCATCCTGCTTGTTGTAAGGCTTCTCCCAAATTCCAATCAGGTAAAGAATAGCTCATATCAGTCTCGCCACAAAATAAATCAGAACCATTTGCAACCAAAGGTCGCGACTCCAACAAAGTTGAGGGTATTACCTCTAAAGGTGTCCGCTTCCCTCCGTCTTGCATAGGACTTGCCGCAGAACGCTTCTGCTTATTCTGTTCCGCTTCTAGCTGCTGGCGGCAGGATTGAAAATCATTTTCAGCCAGCGAAATAAGATTCAGCAACTGTGATTTCTTTAGCTCCTACTCGTTCTGCAAACGTATTTCAGCCTCCACATCTTCCATATCCAATGTAGAAGAAACATCTTTTTCCAAAATAATCATATTCACCTCATTCAGCATGTATCCACTTTCTCCCTCAGCTATTGAGGGTTGTAAGGAAAGCGCCTGTGCCTCAAGCACACAACCATCCTCTTCGATTACCTCCATCAAACTGAGGTCCGCCTTCCCTGCAGACACAGCACAGCCCTCTACTGGCCACAGAGCACCAGCAGAGTAGGGGAATTTCCCCAGTGTCCTGGCCAAATTTCCCTCATCCACTAAAAATACCACCAACAGCTTAATCTGGTTCAAGGTCAGTTGGCATTCATCTGTATCCCCCCTCCCCCCGGTCAAGCCTGAAAGTAGGCAGGATATGTCTAGTGCACTTACCCGGTCAACAAAAACTAAATGAAGTGAATGAATGAATGCACCACTAGTGGAGTTGCTGCCTGGTGAAGCATGCAGATCTGGGGGTAAATCCCTCACCCAAGCTCACCTGGGGCATAACTAAGGCTCCCTGTATGACAGTTGCTCAGGTACAATATGGAGTATCGGGGACTGGGTATACTTTGGGTAGTGCCTCAGGAAGTGGTGGCTGGAGATCAAAAGGGGCGTAAAATATCTGAAAGAAATAGTGAAATAAGGAGCCAGAATTCCTCAGAGCAGATACATTATGAATCAAAGCAAGGAAAAGAACTCATTAAGATTTTTCTTCCTTAGCAACACCCATCATTCAGGGATGACCCTGGTCCCAGGGGTGTACCTGTTTGGGCCTGTGTCTCCCAGTGTGCCCCAGCCCTAATAGCCCACCAGCTACCCCCATGCCTCTGCCCTCCCTGGCAGGGGCCCTGGGAGGGGCCTTTCTCCCAAAGAGGCATTCCACTAAGTTATCGCCAGGCACTAGGACCCAGGATGACCAGAAGCCCAGGCCATCATTCAGATGGCTTTGGGTTTTTCTACCTTGTCTGGTACTTCTCACCTTCCTGACATGAGTGCAGCCTCCTGTTGGCCTGACATGTAGTGCAGCATGCCCCCTGCGGTGGGAGCAAGCTCTTTGGCCCAGCTGCAGGGGTTACTATGGTGCTGGAACTTATCGTCAACCCTCCCTTGGTGAGGCACACTGCTGTGCGACAGCTACCTCAGCCAGGCCTGCCTCCCGACGTGACCACCCGGGTTCACTTCTTCACCCTGGTCGTCTGCAAGGCAGTGCATCATGCTGTCATGGGGCGAGTTTTGAACTTTGTCTTGCGAGATACAGCATTGCTGATTTGCCATAAAGATCTCTGGGAACAGCAAGGCAGTCCTACACTTCTCGGTTACGACAAATGGAAGTACATTTATTTTTATTTTGTTTAAATTTTGATGACCGGGTAGGCCCACTGAGACTGTAATGGTCCCTTTTTCAGGGGCGAAGTACATGGCAGCAAAACAGCAGGGAAGTAGGCAGCCAGGGACAAAAAATGGGACACTGTGGCAGAGCGTCTACCCCAAAATGAACCAAAGTGTTATTTCAAATACATGTTAAGAAAATAAAGTTAGAATAAATGTTTCAAGTTTGAGGCTTTCTGCAGGAATAATGTAGAAAGATAGATGTAAGGCTAATTGTTGAATAGGGCAAGTAGAAGGTGCTACTGTAAGAAAACAGCTGTGTTTTTATAATGTGGGCACTTGTTTAAAATAGTTTGGTAACTTGTTCCATCCATCAGGGGCTTTCAAGGGTGATTGACAGTCCCATCCCATTACTGGTCTGACTCAAATTTCAGGAGACAAAAACTTAAATAGAATTTTATAACTGCAGTGCATTCTCATTAAGTGTGCAGCCCACTGTTTTAGGATCACGCTCTCTGAAATACAGCTATCTGTTGGCGAGTCTGCTTGCTGATGTCAGATATATTTATGGCTGCTTCCTGCTACCTACTGCATATCTTATGTTTCGACTCTACATTTCACAGAGGGTTGCACAAATAGTTTTGAAAATCTATAGTTGCCTTTTGTTAAGACAACACTCATTAAACATAAGCCTCAGTAAATAAAGAAAAAAATTCATTACTTTGTCAACATTTCCAAGTCTGATAATTATTTATTATTCATTTTGATAAGGAGAAGGGCAGGGGTAAATGGAGAAAAAGACAAAGGCAGTAGGGACAGGGATGGGGCAAAAAGAAATAAAACCATTAAAAAATGGAGGGTTTGAGTACCAATGCCCATAGTCTAGGTAAAAAGCTCCCCGAAATGGTGGCCTTGATGGAAGAGGGAAGCTTAGATATTGTGGCAGTCACAGAAACATGGTACTCAGAGAACCATGACTGGGATGTCAACATACCAGGGTACGCAATCTACAGGAGGGACAGGGAGGGAAGAAGGGGAGGAGGAGTAGCTCTCTGTGTAAAGGAAGGGATCAAAGCAACAGAGCTAGAGGGTAAACAGGGAGGAGAGGAGGCACTGTGGGTCATCCTGGAGATTGGAAATGGCTCCATAATCCGCACAGGGTTGTATACAGACCCCCACCTCTGGGAGGAAATGGACAAGGAAATGATAGAAGGCATCCTTGGGATGGCAGAGAAGAAAAAATTACTCATCTTAGTAATGTTGTTTCTTCTAATGGAGTCTTGCTGTATTCTGACAGTAGCAACAGTGAGTCCCAACCTTCGAACTGCCCCAGAGATGAAAGAGTTAACTTTCCATGCCAGGCATGGAATGCTGAGCTGAAGCTCGGTTGAGACTCTGTCTGTTGCTGTTTAAACTCAAACCGTCAGATCTTTATGAGCAAACTCACTAAGGTCCTGTGTGGAAGCTGTAAACCTACACTAGCCAACTGGCTGCTAAGCATAAAAACACATTCTTTGGTCCCAAAGCAAAGACTCAAGTCAGGAGACCCAAAAAATGAAAAAACACAACACCAATTCACCCAAGAAAGGGGGGGTGAAAACAACAAGGTGGGCATCTACTGAGTGCCAACACTGCCACTGCCCACCCACATCCCAAAACAGAGGTTCTGAGAGGGGCAGGCAGGGGGGAGGTCAGAATACAGCAAGACTCCATTAGAAGAAACAACATTACTAAGGTGAGTAATTTTTTCTTCAAACAACATGAAGTCTTGCTGTATTCTGCCAGTAGCAGGCTACCAAGCAGTACCTCCATGGAGGAGGGACAGAACCTACTTAGGAAATAGGCTCTGAAGAACAGCTGTGCCAAACCATGCATCACTCCTAGCCTGGATATCCAGGGAGTAATGCTTGGTAAAAGTGTGAACTGTTTTCCAGGTAGCTGCTTGACATATCTCTAGAATAGGGATATCCCTGGCAGCAGCCAGGGAAGCAGCTGTACCTCTGGTAGAGTGAGCCCTTAGGCCTGAGGGTGGAACCTTACCCAGTTTTTCATAACATAATTGGATACAAGAGACAATCCACCTGGCAATGGATCATTTAGTGGCAGGTTTCCTTTACCAACCTCACCATAAGTGAGGAACAGTTGGAGGAGTCAAACCTGTGACCCTTAGTGCAGCTCTATTAGCTACTAGGGCTCTTTTTCACATCTAAACTGTGGAGCCTCCTCTGCCAGAGGAGGAATGGTCAGTGAAGTACACAGGAAGTGACATAGATTGATTAAGGTGGAAATCTGAAACCACCTAAGGCAGAAACTTCCTGTTAGTCCTGAGGACCACTTTATCTCTATGAAAGGAGATAAAATCAGGCTCCACTGACAAAGCTTGTAACTCACTTATGCATCTGGCAGAAGTGATGGCTACCAGAAACACAGTTTTCCAAGTCAAGTACTTAAGCTCTGCTGAAGACAAAGGCTCAAAAGGGGGTTGCATAAGCTGAGCAATGCAAACATTAAGGTCCCAAGCAGGGGCAGGGTCCCTGAAAGGAGGGTTGGTGTGAAGCAATCCCTTGAAAAACTTGGAGAATACAGGGTGAGCTGAAAGAGAAGAGGGCTTACCTGCTGAAATAAAAGCAGAAACAGCTGCCAGATGCACCTTCAGTGTAGCTGCTCTAAGCCCCAAGCTATTTAAATGGACCATATCATCAAGGACTATGGGCAGAGCAGCAGACTCTGGGGAAATATGCTTTCCAGAGCACCATATGGAAAATCTTTTCCACTTGGAATTATAAGTAGCCCTGGTAGAAGGTTTCCTAGAAGCCTTCAGAATATCCATTACGCCTTGGGAGAGGTGTAAATCAGCAAACTCTAACTCTTCAAGAGCCAGGCCTTGAGATTGAGAGATTTGAGATTCGGGTACCAAACCCTCCCCTGAGCACAGGTTAACAGGTTGTGATTCCTGGGAAGACACAGGGGAAGATGGACTGCTAAGGATGGTAGGAGTGGATACCAAGGCTGTCTGGCCCCATCTGGAGCAATCAGGATCATCTTGCAGGGTTGAGATCTGATTTTGACTAGCACTTTGAACAGGAGAGGGAAGGGGGGAAGCATACAGGAACCTCCCTTCCCAACTGAGAACTAAGGCATCCAGGGGGACTGAGCCCAACACTGGGGGCCTGCAGCAAAAAAAAGGAAGTTGGTGATTGTCTGGGGCTGCAAAAAGATCTATCTGTGGGGTGCCCCATCTGGAAAAAATCACCTCCAGGACCAGGGAATCCAGTGACCATTCGTGATGGCCCTGGGAAATCCTGGTGAGAGCATCTGTCAGGACATTGTCCTTGCCTGGAAGGTGAATTGCTGTGAGGGAGGTGTTCAGCGAATAAGCCAGAGACCACAACTTTATTGCTTCTGTGCACAAGGCCGTAGACCGAGTGCCTCCTTGCTTGTTGATGTACCACATTGTGGTGGTATTGTCTGTTCTGACCTGGATAACTTTGTTCTGAACAGGTTTGGAAAAAGCTTGAAGTGCTAGAAACACTGCTCTGAGTTCCAACAGATTGATGTGAAGGAGAGATTCCTGAGGGGACCACAACCCCTGGGTGGTCAGGTCGCCCAAATGAGCCTCCCACCCCAAGAGGGAGGCATCTGTAGTAAGGATTAAAGAGTGAGACTGAGTGACAAAGGGGACTCCTTGTCTCAGATTGTTCTGATCCTGCCACCACTGTAGGGCCTGGATCAGGGTTCGAGTCACTGGGATCAATTTGGTCAGAGGGTCCTTCTTTGAGACCAAAAGGCTCTCAAATGGAACTGAATGTCCCTCATCTGAAATCTTGCTCCCTGCACCACTGCTGTGGAAGCAGCCATGTGCCCCAGGAGCTGTAGAAAATGCCTTGCTAGTCGAGACACCCTGCAGGGTGAATGAGGAGGCCAGAGAGATAAGGGTCCTTGCCCTGTCCAGGGGAAGGAAAGCTCTGGCCTTTTCTGTGTCTAGCTCTGCACCTATGAAGGTGAGGAGCTGGATAGGCTCTAGAACTGACTTTGAAAGATTCAGAAGGAAACCCAAAGAGGTGAGCAGTTGCTGAGTTATCTGTAAGTGTAACTTGACTTGGTCTGGGGACTGGCCTACTATAAGCCAGTCATCCAGGTAAGGGAAGATGGCAATCCTTTGCCTTCTTAGAGAAGCAACTACTACTGCCAGGCATTTTGTGAATACTCTTGGAGCAGAGGTCAGACCAAAGGGCATTGCTCTGAACTGGTAATGGCCTGAGGGCAGCTCGAACCTGAGGTACTTTCGATGGGAGCTTCTGATGAAAATATGGAAGTAGGCATCCTTGAGGTCCAGGGACACTAGCCAGTCCCCTGGCCTTAGAGAGGGTAGATTAATTCCCAGAGTCACCATTTTGAATTTTGGTTTTAAAAGGTGCTTGTTTAAGTATCTGAGATCCAGGATGGGCCGCCATTCTCCTGTCTTTTTTGGGGTAAGGAAGTACCTGGAGTACAACCCTTTGCTCTGGTGTAGGGGTGGAACCCTTTCCATAGCTCTGAGAGCCAGGAGGGAAGAGACCTCTGCCTCTAGGGCAAGTGTCTCTGAGGAGATTCGCAGGAGGAAAGGATCTGGTTCTCATCTTTGGAAACTTTTTGAAGCTGAGAACCAGTCCCTGGCTTACTACTTCCAGGACCCATTTGTCTGATGTTAGAGACTCCCAGTCCTGGACAAAGTAAGCCAGCCTGCCCCCTACAGGTAGTGGAGAATCGACCCTGGCCAACCCATCAGGGTGTCTGTTTGGCAGGGGGTTTTGGCTGAGGGGTGGAAGCAGGTCTGCTTGTACCCCATCTGCCTCTCGCTCTAAAGAACCCCCTCTGAGCATAAGCAGAAGAGGAGGCCTGGGCTTGGTAGAAAGGCCTATGAAAAGGCCTGCCCCTGCCCCTGGGATGCTGCCTCTGAGGAGTGGCCTGCCTTTCCTTGGCTTGTGCAGACCTATAGGTGGTTCTATATTCGTCCATTTTCTTCATGTAATTCTTTGTCTACTCCCCAAACAGAGAATTACCCACAACAGGAAAATCCATGGCCTTAGTCTGGGTATCCTGTGACAGGCTAGTACATCTGAGCCAAGCCATTCTACGAAGTGCCACAGATGTTGCCATGACTCTAGATGACACATCATTGGAGTCCACTGCAGCATGGAATTGCACCTTGGATGCCTCAATACAATCAGCAGCCACCTGTTCCAGCTCCTTGGCAAGCTGGCCAGGGACCTGTTTTGCTAAAACCATAACAGTGTCCCATCTAGATTTTTGATACCTAGCAGTATAGGCCATATAGTTGGCCTGTCTGAGTCCCAAGGATGCTGCCATGTACTGTTTCTTTGCCATGGCATCAATCCTCCTGGAGTCCTTGTCTGGGGGATGTGAAGCCAAGGGAATATTTGCCTTATCACAGGCTGCAGCCTGCACTACCCCAACATGGCTGCATTGTTGTGAAAGGAACTCCGTATCTCAGCCTGACAATGTATACCTCTCGTCCATTCTCTTATCCACAGGAGGTATGGTGTTAGGAGTCTTTAAAATCTTAAATGTCTGTTTCCCAAAAGATTTGTGTGAGGGAATAGACAGTCTCCTAGACTCTGGGATATCCATCATATCCACATAGTCAGTCTCCTCCTGGTCATCCACAGCTTCTTCCATAGGAAGCTGGAGGGTTTCAGCCACTTTTTTATAAAACATGAAATGGGAGGGGGACTCAGAAAGCCTAGGAGGAGACACTCCTGAAGGTCTGTCTGGGGAGATGTCCGGGTCAGTGGGCACATCCAGACTTTCAAATCCACATTCACTGTCCTCATACTCCTCTTCCTCCTCCTCCAGTTCATAATACTCCTCTAAATCATAATCTTGAACCAGTGGAACCCGCCGAACTGAGTGCCTCCCTGATGGTGCCGGTTCGGTCGGAATCGGGGAAAGCGACTGCACAATTTTGATTGCTAGGCTATTTCTTCAGTGGTTGGAGAGGAAAGTTTTGGCTCCACACCAGCTGATTTTTCCTTTCTAGTTCTCTTAGCCGGAACCAACTCCTCAGAATCGGATCTCCTTTTGCCTGAAGAAGTCTTGCCCTGGTCAGAGGGCACTCCTTCTGGTTCGGTTTGAACCGAACCGGGCTGGCCATCCGGTTCAGCGGACTTTTTGGCCTCCCTTTCCCTGAGCCTACCAACTCTCTTTTCTAGGGAGGCTGCAGGAAAATTTTTACAATTCTGGCAGTCTGCATTGAGCTGGTCAAACCCCAGACAATAAACACAGGTGGTGTGGGGGTCAGCCTTGGCAAAGACTTCCCCACACACACTACAGTGTTGAAACCCAGTGGGCCCAGTTTTTCTTCTGGATTTCTCAGACATTGTGCCAGTCCTAACCAAACTTACCCTTTTAATGGCAATCCACCAGGCAAGACCCTCTTATGGGTTCCCTGGCCGTGTGGTATGCAAATCTGGAAAAAAAGCGTAGTAAAATCCGCTTTTTTAGAACCGATAAGAACCGGTAACCACACTCTAAAAGTACAAATTAAGATTTTCTAACAACTTGATTGGTTCAAACCAAACCGATGAACCGTTTACAAGTTCCACACAGAATAGAAATAAAATATGACCTATCTAGTACTCACAAATACCACAGACAGAGACTGAACTGACAGATTACGGTTTAAATTTGGTTGAAAACCGAGAAAAATGGTACTTTAACCAGGGCCCCTACTTTTCTGTGGCACAGTGGGACCAAGTTCTGCGGCAAGACTACCATTTGCCGCAGAACATCTGCAGCGGTGGTTTGTAATTTCTGTGAAAGTTCTGCGGCACTAACAAACTACCACATCACAGTGTCAGCTTGTCATCCTGACTTCACTTTCATGGCAGTGGTTATAGCAATCAGGACGGTGGAAAGCACAGTAACACTAGTTTAAAAAATAACAGACATAAAAATAATTTTTTGCCTAAAAAAGCAAAACAATGTCTCTCCCTTAAGCCTGTTGCATAAATGACATATGTAGATGGGATCTTATGTGATAAATAAGGTATTTCTATATGCATACTATCTATCCCACTAATGAGGTTTCCACTGTCTATCACTTATATATTTATATGTGCTTTCTACACCACTCATGAGGTTCCCACTGTGTATCACTTATATATTTATATGCAATCTGTAACATACATACAAATATGCATATGTGTGTGTGTGATGAGAGAGACTGAGATACCGTATATATGTGTGTGTGTATGTGTGTGTATGTGTATATATATATATATATATATATATATATTTTTTTAATTTCCATGAACTTGCATCCTCATTCATACAGGTCCCATTGGAAATGGAATAAAGGAGTTATTGCAAAACTCATTTTTTATGTCAACCTGCTTTCCCTGACACACTGCGCAACACCATCAGGCCATGACATGCACGTGAACCAATTGTGAGATACAGCTCTCCAGCCCATCAGAATGTGTCCATCATGTGACAGAATACTGCACCATACATTCCCAGGCTCCGAGCAGTGATGTGTTCCACCAATCCTTGTGCTGCCCAGTCAGCTCCCAGAGCTAATCTCTGAACCCGAGTTGCTGGCATGGAAACACAGCATGCTACCCTCTGGCCCAACAGCTGTCCCTGCACATAACATTTCTCAATAACTTTTGGGTGATTCTATCAACCAATGACAATATGTAATCAATAACCCTGGCAAAAATGCGTACAGTGCAATTATTTATTTAACAGGTCTATTCTTTCAACAGGTCTGCACATTATTATATTTCACTTTTCTGGGCATAATTACTTTATTTTTCTTAAAGATTTAGACAGTTAAATTCATTTTACCAGTTATTCATTTCAGATAGAGTCTCTATACCTTAAAGGCACAAATAGGTTTGTACAAAATGAGGTATGGACTTAACAGGTCTGTGCTATTGAAAAGATTTTGTTTAAGTTGGCACTAGTGCAACAATGTAAGACTGAAAATTGTATTAGGCTGTAGTGCAGGTTGAGCAAATATCACCATGCATGATGTGCTGTGCCACCATCTCTGGCAGTGGGAGCTGTGGTAGATAAGTGACTGTTCATTTCTGTTGCAGAATGCAGCCCATTTCTTTATGATGTTATAGCAATGATAACATCACATTCTGAACATATAGGGGGGTTTTGGATATAAAAAGAGGGGACGGGAACCAGATTCTATGTATAAACAGAAATATTAATAAAAATTAACCAAGAAGAGTGAATTCTGCTGCACTGCAGAAGTTCTGCGGTAGATTGCAAGTTCTGCACAAAATTCTGCTGCCGCAGAATTCTAGGGGCCTTGACTTTAACCGACAAATTGAACCAAGCAGAAGGAGAAATCTCCGGAGCGACTGTTCAGTGAGGCGGAGTAAAGAATCTGACTCGTTTGAGTTTAAACAGCAACAGACAGAGTCTCAACTGAGCTCGAGCTCAGCGTTCCATGCCTGGCATGGAAAGTTAACTCTTTCATCTCTGGGGCAGTTCGAAGGTTGGGACTCACTGCTGCTACTGTCAGAATACAGCAAGACTTCATGTTGTTTGAAAGGGGAGATATGGCTGATGGGGACCTGAATATGCCAGATGTTGACTGGAGCACCTTTGCTGCAGCCACATCCAAGAGGAGGGCCATTCTTGATGCCCTACAGGGGGCATGCCTCAGACAGCTAGTTTTGGAACCCACTCGGGATAGAGCAATCTTAGACCTGGTACTCTCAAATGGGGACGGAGAGAGAATCTCTGATCTTGAAGTGGGTAGCCATCTGGGAACAAGCGACCACCAAACAGTGTGGTTCATGATAAACTTAGCTGTAGAGTCAAGCCACACAAAAGTGAAGGTACTGGACTTCAGGAGGGCTGATTTTGTCAAAATGGGAGAGTGCCTCAGAAAAGAACTAGCAAACAGGCAAGAAGGGATGGGGTGGAGCAATAATGGGGAAACATCAAAACCATCATCACAGAGGCAACAAGCCTTTGTGTGAAGCAAATAAATCAAAATGAAAGAAAAAAACACTATGGTTCTCAAAAGAAGTGGAGTGAAAGGTAATGGAGAAAAAAAAATAGCATGCAGTAAGTATAAGGAAACACAGAAGGAGCAGGACAGAGAACTGTGCCAGTTAAAGCAGAAGGAAGATGGTAAGGCAGTCAGAATACCAAAGGCCCAAACTGAGGAAAAGATAGCCAACTTGGTTAATAAGAGGGATAAAACCTTTTATAGGTACATTAGGGAGCAAAGAAAGACTAGGGAAGGGATACTGAGGCTGAACAAAGAAGAAGGTGGTTGGGCAGAGAGCGACAGTGAAAAAGCAGTATTCACAATGGAAAAATGGGGAAATACCTAATCCAATCAATTGAAGCACTCTGGATAGGGGGGTTGATATTAGTCCTTTCACAGAAACATAGAAACATACATAGAATTTGACGGCAGATAAGGACCGCTTGGCCCACCCAGTCTGCCCATTTCCCTACCTGATGGATAAGTTGCAGATCCTAGTTAACCAGCAGCCTACTTCTTCCTACCTCCACCCCCTAGAATTGTTTATGACTGTCCCATGCATGCTTAATTCCACCACTGTTTTGACTCCACAACCTCCTCTGGAAGGCCGTTCCATACATCCACAACCCTCTCTGTGAAAAAATACTTCCTTAAATTACCTCTGAGCAGCCCCCTCTATCTTCAAATTGTGCCCCCTTGTTCTTGCACTCTCTTTTTGAAAGATGCTACCCTCTTGGACTTTGTTGATTCCCTTGAAGTACTTGAAAGTTTCTATCATGTCTCCCCTCTCCCTCCTTTCCTTGAGGCTATACATATTAAGCTCCTTAAGTCTCTCTTCATATGTCTTCCGGTGCAGACCCTGCACCATTTTAGTTGCCCTCCTCTGTTTTCTACTGGTGATGCCTTTCCCTATGCATCCCAGTATCCCCCCAGCCCTCCTTACTGCCTTCTCACATTGCTGGCCCACCTTTAGGTCATCTGATATGACTACCTCAGGTCCTTTTCCATTTTTGTTGTTGTCAGTATCTCACCCTCCATTGTGTACTCTTCCCCTGGGTTTTTGTTTTCCAGGTGCATTACTTTGCACTTCTTCACACTGAATCTAAGCTGCAATATATTTGACCATTCCTCCAACCTTGCCAAGTCCTTTTTCATCTTTTCCACCCGGGTTCTGAAAGAACTCATAAAACTGAAGGTGGATAAAGCAATGGGACCTGATGGGATTCACCCCAGAATTCTAAAAGAACTAAGGGAAGAACTAGTAACACCACTGACTACCTTTTTTAATGAATCATGGGAGGATGGTGTGGTACTTGAGGACTGGAGGAGGGGCGGATGTGATTCCCTTCACAAAAGTGGGAGCAAGACAGAGGCAGGAAACTACAGACCTATCAGTTTGACCTCTGTGGTAGGGAAAGTGATGGAATCACTTCTGAAGGAAAGAACTGTTGAGTACATAGAGGCCAATGGGGCACAGGACCCAAGGCAGCAAGGATTCATAGCGAGAGAGTCATGTCAGATAAATCTAATTGATTTCTTTGACTGGGTGACCAAAGCAGTAGACCAGGGAGGGACTGTGGACTTGGCCTACCTAGACTTTAGCAAGGCATTTGACACAGTCCTACACAAAAGATTAATAAACAAATTAGCCAGCCTGGGAGTGGGTCCCAGGGTGGTAGCCTGAGTAAAACACTGGTTGGACAACAGGACACAGCAGGTAATAGTAAATGGAGTCCACAGCGAAGAAAGGAGGGTTACTAGTGGGGTACCGCACGGCTCAATACTGGAGCTGGTCCTTTTTAATGTCTTTATAAGTGACTTTGCAGAGGGACTGGAAGGGAAAGTATGTCTCTTTGCAGGTGACACAAAGATTTGCAACAGGGTTGATATGCACGGTGGGGTGGAAAGGATGAAAAAGGACTTGGCAAGGTTGGGGGAATGGTCAAATATATTGCAGCTTAGATTCAGTGTGAAGAAGTGCAAAGTAATGCACCTGGAAAACAAAAACCCAGGGGAAGAGTACACAATGGAGGGTGAGATACTGACAACAACAAAAATGGAAAAGGACCGGGGGTAGTCATATCAGATGACCTAAAGGTGGGCCAGCAATGTGAGAAGGCAGTAAGGAGGGCTGGGGGGATATTGGGATGCATAGGGAAAGGCATCACCAGTAGAAAACAGGAATCTGTTGGCCCTCTGTACAGACAGTTGGTGAGACCACATCTGGAGTGCTGTGTACAGTTCTGGAGACCCCATCTCTGCAAAGACATAGACAGGGTGGAGGCTGTCCAGAGGAGGGCAACAAAAATGGTGCAGGGTCTGCATCAGAAGACATATGAAGAAAGACTAAAGGAACTTAAGATGTATAGCCTCGGGGAAAGGAGGGAGAGGGGGAACATGATAGAAGCTTTCAAATACCTCAAGGGAATCAACAAAGTCCAAGAGGGTAGCATCTTTCAGAAAAAGAGATGTGCAAGAACAAGGGGGCACAATTTGAAGATAGAGGGGATGGTTCAGAGGTAATGTGAGAAGTATTTCTTCACAGAGAGGGTTGTGGAGACATGGAACAGCCTTCCCGAGGAGGTCATAGAGTCAAAAACAGTGGGAAAATTCAAGAATGCATAGGACAGACATAAGGCAATTCTAGTGGGGGGTAGGAGGATGTAGGCTGTTGGTTAACTAGGATCTGCAGCTTATCCGTTAGGTATGGAAATGGGCAGACTAGGTGGGCCAAGCGGTCCTTATCTGCTGTCAAATTCTATGTTTCTATGTCTCTGTTACTACAAGAGATCTATTTAACCCCTGCAGAACACTAACAGTTGAGTAGGACATGTGTTGGAGAGGTGTTTGCATCTTTCTGTGTAACCCATCCCCATAGATGTGCTGGGTGGCATTATTGATCAGGAAAGATACCCTATTCAGATCAACACAGTTGAGCAAGATGAGGAAAGGAGATGCATCCTCATTAATGGCATGAACAGGGACATGCCTTGTTCAATAGTACACCTATACCCACAAAATAAGGATGCTGAGAATGCCAGTTTGCTGCAAAATACGGTTCTGATGTTGATGACCGATGCACATGGGCTCACAGTTTTGGGAGGGGACTGTTATTGTGTCCAAGATCCTTATAAAGTTAGATGAGTGTGAGGAACATGTGCGCACTTCCCAGCAAGTAAAACTCTGAGGAGACCCATTCACAACATGGGACTAGCAGGCACATGGAGGTTTCTCCATCTCAGGGACCAGGACTACACTTTTCTCTCACCAGCTGGGACTAATTCCTGCCTACTATTACAGGAATGGTTACATGTGGTTCTGTCATCTAGGATAAGAACAAGAGCTGTCTCAGATCATTGCCCTGTGATTCTGGACTTAGTGCTGTCTCCGACTAAAAAAAATCTTATTTGGAGAATGAATGTCTCTTTGTGTAAGGACCCAAAATTTAAAGAGAATCTAGAACTAAAAAGTGAGGAATATATGAGGGAAAATGGGGACGGAGACAGCCCAGAAGCCATCAGGTGGGATGCACTTAAGGCAGTATTAACAGGAAAAATGATCACCTACTCTGTCAAAAAAAAGAAAGGAAGACTAAACAGAAATAGAAAGCTGGTTATTCAAACTCTCCAGAGAAGATAAAATAATGTTAAACGAAGAAGTAAAAAACAAACAGAAGAACAGAGAGCAGAACTGAACAGACTGAGCTCCAGGGAGGGGGGTGGGTTGGAGCTGTAAGATGGCCGTGGTGCAGCTCCGTCCCCCACTGCACACTTTTTGTTCATTGGATGCTGCTTACTAAAAGGCTTTTTTGTGGGTTTTATGAATGAAACCCAACTTGTTTTAATAAATAATCTTTGTAAATGAGTCTCTCTTTGTAGGACAGAAGCTGTAGAAGGCAAATTTAAGCGCTTTGGTAATAATGCGGTCATTTTGGTCATTGGTCTCTGGCGGTCTGTCGGGCACTTTTTGAATCAAAGAGAGGTAGGGAAGATAGAGCTGTTTCTCTTCTTTTCTTGAATTTAGTAGTGCCTGTACTTAGACACCAAACTAAAGAAATGTTTTTTGGCCCTTGTGAGGTTTTTGAGCTGAGAGTCTGGTGCTGCGTTTTTGCATGGGTGCAGCTGGATGTATGAGTATTGAGCGCCTGTCAAACAAACAGGGAAGAGACTGACAGAACACTGAAAATTGTCTGTATGCTCTGACTGAGAGACTTCTCAATAACCTTGAGAGTACTAAAAGCAAAAATTCATTTATAAAAGGTATGCCAACTTTGCCTGTAGGCCTCAAGAGTTCGCTGTTTTAAGAATGTTAAATTTACTATGCTCAGATCGAGTAATGTTTTCTCCTTTTTATTTTAGGTGGTGGCCTGAAGTTCTACTGATCCAAGCAAGGGATAGACTATAAGAGAGTTAAGTTTGCCTATATTCCATGTGCAGTGACCTCCTTTTACTAATTTCAATAAAAAGCTGCAGTTATAATAAAAATGGAGGAAGATTATGGAGTTATGCTCCCTAAAAGGCATGGCACAGTTTTGGTGGTTATCGGGGCTGAATTGGAACCTTATCACATGTAATGCGACAGAATTAGAACTTAGTTACATGCATCTGTTTAAATTGTCTGAGCTGGCCTTTTATTCCTTGTTTTCTTGAAGTTATAAAGCCAAAAGGACTCCTGACTATGGAGCCAAATACAGGAATTTTAAAATGGCTTAAAACTAACCACTTGTGGAGATATAAGACCATGGCAGCTGTAGGGGAGTTCTGGATTTTAATTGAGATTTCCCCTTACTCAAAAAGGTATGACAGAAATTATTAGTGCTGCTGATTTTATTAGCATCTGTGGCCACAGTTCTGGACTTGAGTGTTTTTGTGGAGGGTCTGATGGAGAAATCGGAAAATTATAAAAACCTAAGTTAAAGGTTTTTTTTGAAGGTTCAGGCAGTCGCTTATGCACTAATTGTTTATGTTTGCTTGCGCGTGCAGCGTACAAGAAACATTTTGAGGAGAGTAGAGTATTGCAGAGGTGTGGCAGTGTTTGGCCAATCCAGCCAACGCTTTCAGGGGCTGGTCCCTCAGCCACCAGTCAACTTGGAAGCTGTCAATGATGGCAGTTTCAGAGTGAGCGCCGGAGTTGAAAGAAATCTGCTGCTCCAATCACGGACAGTTTCATCATTGCAGCAGCTGATCTCTTCCCCCCCCCCGGGCAACCAGGCAAATTCCAGCATGCACATTACAGTGCACAGTAATGCACATGGCTGGACTTACAAGCAACTCATTTGCTCAGTGTGTCTTTCCTGGTGAAATAAATAAATGAGCCCCACCGTGCATAATTGGCGGCTCCTTCCACCCACCGCACAGTGCCCGATCCCCATGTCACTATGCCCCCCAAGCCCAAACATATCTTTTGTCAACAACAGGGGGCCCAATCTCTATTGGCATACCCCCCAACTATTGTGGCACACTGGGAGCCCACCCCAGTGTGCCAAAGTAATTCTTATGTTTTTCTGACATCAGGATGATTACTCCTGGTGTCAGATGCACCCCCCCATGCCCCTTTTTGTCAGCTGACCTCAGGGTGCCCAATCCTCGGGTTGGCATTGATCCCACCCCTCCACTAGTCTGGCACACTGGGAGCCATCCTCGTGTGCCAAAATCCATTTTGTGTTCACCTGTAAAAGAGAAAACTGTCCCACGATGTATTTTTTTTTAAACCTGAAAATAAAAATAAAACTGTCCCTCGTTGTCCTGCTAGCCCCTCTCCCCCAACCCGCACCTTCCCTCTGCACACCCCACCTCCCCGCACTCCCCTCACCCATACTCACCTCCAGAGGTTGGGAGCAGCAATCTTCTGTGGACCGGGAACACATTTGCACCCTTCAAGGACCAACCGGGAACTGAAGAATGACGGTAAGCCCTATAATGGTAGTGAATGGGGGGGGCAATTTAGGTTGATATCTCAGCCAATTTGGGGGATTTTGGTCCCAAATTTTCAACATGAAGATCTTGGGATTCTACCTCATGAAAACTGGCATATCATGTCATTTCTCCGTCCCGAAAAGTGATTTTGTGGTCACTGCGTGGAATCACCGTACGGGACTGATTAATGAAATGACAGTGCCACTGTTCATGTGGTGGAGTCCCAAAAAGTCCATGTTGCAAGTTTGGTGAACAAACTCTAAACAAATGACTGCATTAGGAGTGTGAGTTGTGCAGTTTGTATGCATGCTCATAACTTCACCAGTTTTTAATATTTTCACTCCAAATTTCCAACGTGTTTTCGCACCTGTGGCATAGAAAGGGGCAGTCGTTGTGTGAAATCAACTTTTGGGACAGATTAATTAAATCACACTGCTACTGTTCATGAGAGGAGGTCCCAAAAGGCCCATGTTGAAAATCTGGTGAACAAATACCAATAAATGACTGCATTATGAGTGTGTGTTATCGCGATTTCTACACATGCTTGTAACTTCGCCACTTTTTCATATCTTCACTCCAGATTTTCAACATTGCCATTTTTTCACACCTTCTCATGAACAGTACAGATGTTATTTTGTACATCTTGCCCAAATGTATTTTTACACCTGTGTGCCGAATGATCCATTCGCTGTGCAAAATCACCTTTCGGGATTGAGTAACAAAATGATAGTGCCACTATTCATGAAGTGGCATTCCAAAAAGCCCATGTTGAAAATGTGGAGTGAAAATACCAACAAACCCCCTGGGTATTATGGTTTCCAACCATAACACCCCACCCTGTACAGACTGACAGGCGTTGGGGGGGGGGAGTGTCACATGGGGTTGTTAGCCGTAATGCTCATGCTATTCCACTCCCACCCCCCACCCTGCAGTCACTGACAGGCATTGAGGTGTGCGTTGGGGTCTTCGACCCTAACGTTCACCCCATTCTCCTATACTGCACCCATCTCAGCTTATTTCCTTATGGAATGGGGTGAGCATATGGGCCAAAGACCCCAAGGCACACTGTGACACCTGTCAGTGTCTGCAGGGTAGGGTGAGGTGGGATGGCATGAGTGTTATGGCCAACTACCCAAAGGCACACCCCAGCGCTTGTCAGTCTCTGCAGGGTGGGGTTGGGGTTGACGTTAGTTTAATACTTCACTGCCATTCCAATTATGCATCTATCTGACTTGTGCAGTACCAAGGCCAATACCAGCAAACAAACATTTGGCATTGACAAATGGTTGTTATGCTTGTTTTTTTTTGTTTTTTTTTTTACTTAATTAACTCTGCATTATTGTGTAGCTGTCAACTGGTTATCACTGTCACATGAGTCAACTTATGGAAATCATCGGTGGGACAAAATTTGCTCCATTATATATGAACTCCTGTAATGGAGCTTGTTTTTTAGCTATCTTCTTCTAAGAGATATAAAGGTGTTTTAGACTCTGGTTCTCAGGGGCATGCTTTTGTATTTTAAGTCTAACTGTCCGTAATGGGAAAGTGTTTGAGAGATGGTCTAATTAGATTGATTATTGCACTTTAGAAGGAATCAAGTATTTGGCTGGACTCTATCATTTAAAGAGCAGTGTTGCCGATACTTTCACTACCATTCTTCATGAATGAAATTGAGGACTCCTGAGCTGAACAGAGCCTTTTTTGGCAATTAAATTAATTCTATACAACAGATGGACTCTTGTAGTAAATTTGAGCCTTTTGTTTTTGTTTTAGTGCTTGGAACTGATTTATGATTATAATAGGAGCCCTCTGCTCATAAGCACCTTAGAACCACTGCTGCTCATAACTATGACATGTTTAAGTGCCAATCAGCTTAATTGTCCTATTTCTGCTGAGCTTTATAAACAGTGGCTGTGTGATGTTATTGTTATTTTTAACTTAATGCAATTGAGTAGGATTGCAGAGTTCAGAATAAGCCTGTGCTAAATATGGGGAAAAACACCTTTAAAAAATTGTAAATAATAAGAAAGTGTTTGTTTCATACATGAATATTTTAGCTATGGAAAACGTTCCAAATGATTGTTTTTTGGAAATTTTGTATAAAGTCTTTTTATGTATGTCTTGTACGATTTAACAGGCATAGATATGAGAGCCAGCCTACAAACCAGTTTGTCATGGCTGAAAAATGAGTATATGTGTAATCCCCTTGTTACAAGGGGTTACTAGAATCCCAGTAAGACCTAGTGGTAGGCAGGGAAGGCAGATTGTGAAACTCCAGTTAAATGGGTTTCACACTGTCTCACTCTGTTCTCAGTCTCAGCTGAGACTGAGGGATGACATCACCAATAGAACTATCGCAACTGCATGAGCCACATTGGAATCTACAGCAAAGGGAGTTAGAACGTTGTGAGTTTTGAAGTCAGAGTCTTCAGTCAGTCTTCAGTGAGTGAGTGTGAAGTTGGGAGCTTGCTAGTAAAGCAGCTCAGTGAAGGCTCTAGGAGCCTCAGCCCTGACAGAGGGCTACTTTTAAGTAGAAGGATGTGTGTCTCCACCTTAAAGAAGGACACAGAAGATTACTGAAGTGGTGGGGACCGCTGTTTTCGGGTCTCAGTGCCCCCGCCCTTCGGGTGGGCAGGGAAAGGTTTCCTTGCAGATTCCTGGGGTAACCCCCTAGTTCTGCTTGTGAAGGAAAAGCTGCCTGTGTGTTCCAGAATTTATTTGGGAGAACAAGAAGATTTGTGAGTCGCCTGTGGGGCACCTGCAACGTGAGGGTGAGTGTCTGCTCTTGCTAAAAGGGCCTATGTTTTTCACCCTGAGACTTGTGTGACAATATGGGGATTGAACTACTAAATATTGGGAAGCCTAGAGTAATGGGCTAAGCAAAGTAAAAGTAGGTTCAAGTCCAGAGCTTGTTGGGATGCAAATGATATGTAGAGGAGATGTGACAGTCGTCTATCCATAATCTACATTTGAAAGTTCAGTAAAGGAATTGTTCAGTTTCCAGAGAAATGGCTGGGTATGGGATGTGGGAGCTGGAGGTGGGTGGTCCCCCATCTTTAGTGACCAGGCCCACCTCTACGGATTTCTTCTGTGGATTTCTACTTTGTCTCCAGCTCTTGGCCAGTGATGAGGGAAGTACCCAGACGTGGGATTGTAAGGAAAATTCTCTCTAAGAGTCGAAGACTCTAGTGTGGTTTGGGGAGCCACGACAGGATAATTGGTTCATTCCTCCAGTGGACCATGAATGGGATAATTGGTTCATTCTTCCAATGGACCATGAACAGGATAATTGGTTCATTCTTCCAATGGACCACGGATCAAGTGGCTAGCGGGGGAGCCAGGCCAGTGGGAAAACCCAAGTGTGTACAAGTCGGGCTGTGTACCCAAAGCTGCGTGCAAGTCCGGGCTGTGTGTCTGGTGGATTTAGAACCTGAGGGCTGATAACAGTGATAAAGTGTTCTGTTGTCTCTAATCTGCATTACCAGGAAATGTAGCCCCATGGGGGTCCGTCTATGCTTTGTTTGTTCAGCTTGGATGTGAATAAAAGCCACACTGAAGAATCCCATTCCTGGTTCTGGACATTACAGTTATTACTTCCTGTGTTCGGATTTACTTGGGTGCCCCTGTTCAGAGTAGCCAAACCTAGGCTCCCCTGTGCCGAGTAACCTCTTCCTCCCCGAACCCAGTCCCCACCAGGTACTGCTGTCAGCTTCAACAGCATGCCACCTGTTGTTTTGCTAAAAAGGCAGGGGTGAGGGGTTACATATGCATTTATGGTGTGTATAATTGTGATGTTTAATTCTTTTACACTGTGTATTTGTATGCTAAGTCTGTATTTGTTTTTAGTATATTGTAATGGCTTATTAGCCGAACAATAAAATCTAACTTGGCTTGAACTGAACAGACAGATCAACCACAAGAGGAGGGAAATTTATGTTTGCCAGGCAAGATTTTGGGGTGGGGGAGGTAAACCAAGCAGGAAGTCTGCTAGCATGGCAGCTCCAGCAGAAAGCAATTAAAAGAGATGTTCTAAAGTTCAGGGATGTACATGACCTACAGGTGGTACATAAGAACCCAGAAAACATTACGAATACCTTCACCCAGTACTATAAAAATCGATGCAAGACAGAAGGAGATCCAGAACACGAAACCCAGGTTGGTACATTCTTAGAATCTATCCCACTGACCACACTTATGGAGGAGACCAAAGCAGCCATGGTTGTCCTGATTACTGTAACTGGACTAGAGGAAGTCATAATAAAGTTAAACAAATTCTGGTCAGAACCAATATGGCTACAAATGTTGTTATTGATGGTGGTTGCATCCTAGCTGTTATTTCCTTTGCAAATTAATTGTAAAAAAAAAAAAAATGCTGCAGGTACCAGATGGATATTTGAAAGGGCAGACAACAGCCCATCTTAAAGTGAGTGCCACCAGAAGATTTGCCATATGGAACCTTCAGGGTCAGACAGGTGAATACAGTACCAGGAGACCAGAAATGTAGGCTAGTGCTAACCTACAAGTGTTCCATATGTAACCTCCCCCACCGGCCCCCCTTGTTCAACTAGCAAGGCTGCTCTCCAGCATGGCACCAATGAGAGGGATGGGGGTTGTCACTACAAACAGTTCTGTTTACCAATGCTTGTACTTCAGAGCCTGCCCTCCTCAGACAGGCAAACCAAGTGTAGCAACTACCTGGCTCACACCTGGACACCTGGGGGGATCATTTAGCATGGCCATCAACCTGGGTCCCTGGGAGAAAATGTTTGCTTAGAATTATGCTAGGTTTGCAGTTCTGGTCAGGGGCACCCAAGTAAATCCAGACACAGTGGAAGCAATAACTGTACTGTTCAAACCAGGTTGGGACTCTAGAGTGTGGCTTTTATTCACATACACAGAATAATCACAAAGCAAAGATGGACCCCCCCACAGGGCTACTCCCACTGGTAATGCAGATTACTGAGGTACAGAGCACACACACAGAGAACCCTCAGGTTCTGAATGGATCTTGGCACACATGGCCAGAACTGGTGTACTTCCCTTGGCTAGGCACCCTCGGCCAGTACTAGGAGACTTTCCCATATTTCATGAGGAATTACTGGTGGCACCCTTGACCATCTCTGAGCACACTCAGACTCACAGAAAATCCAAAATCTCACATCTGGGTATTTTTTTCAGGCACTGGCCAAATGCACTGAGAGAAAACAAAGGTGCCCAAACTGAACCTGGAGTGGTAAACATGGTTATTCCAAATGGGGGTCTCCTACCTTTTGCTTCCAAATTTATACTCGGCCATTCATCTGGTTAATAACACCTTTCTCAGAAACTCTGGTCGATGCTATCTTGAAATGTCTTTCACATTTAACATACTACTTTCTCACACCTCTGAGGTGTCCTGAAGTTAAAAGTTCTGTAATTGGCAATGTCTCTTCACTAGACCCCCATAGTAGGCAGACACTTTTAAACAGAAACAGACTAAAAGTTCTGTACTTGGCAAGTCTCTCTCCGGACCCCATAGCACGCAGACACTTTTAAACAGAAACAGTCTTGGGGACAGAGTCCCTTTGTCAGAGAAAAACTCCCCACAGAAATGCAGGTGCCCCAGGGCTTTTTCCACAAAAAAGTCTTGGGTACTCGCAGAGCAGATGAATCTCAGGCAACTTCAACACAGTCCAGGCTTGACCGGGGGGGGGGGTTGCCTCTGAATCCTGGAATTCCCCCCATCCCTCCTGGGATGGTGCACTGGAAAACCCTGTTGACACGGTCCCTACCATTTCACTCTCAGGACTTCTATGTTCTTCTTCTAGGGTGAGAACAAACTACCCATTCTCCAGAGGTAGCTCATTGTCAGAGCTAAATCTGAGGAACTGCCCAGGCAGCAACCTCCTCCTCACTCTCCACTCTACAGACAGACTGAACACTAACTCAGCATTCTACAGCTCATTCCCGCAGCTAGCGTTCCATTGTGGCTTATGCTGCTGCAATACTTCTAAAGTGACCTCATCACTCCAGCTCAGCTGAGACTGAAAAACAGAGTATGACACTGTGAAATCCACTTAACTGGCATTTCACAAGCTGCCTCTCCCTGCCTGCCACTGATTCTAAGTGGGATTCTAGTAATCTCCGGGAACAAGAGGGTCACACATAGAACAATAAAAAGACCATCCACCAGTCACTACCATGATGTGCCTTACAGAAACGTAGTAACGATGAAATAGTAGCACCCTAGAAGAAACAATCTAGGAGACACTACATGCAGAATTTTCACATCTCTCTTAAGGCTATGCACACTTGAGCTACCTGGATGAAAAACTAGCAAGCATTTTGCTCATGCTAATTTTATGGAGCAACTTCATCAGTAGGGTCCTGATCAGGATGATTTTAACCACTTTAATGGGTTTATGCAGACATATTTTTTTCCTGCAAGAGGCTGTTTCCTGGCACACATGGCAGATGCAAAAATTAATAAATAAAATCCAGCATCTATCTAAATATTTAGGTGTTTTTTTATCTCATATTTTGCTTAAGGTGTATTTGTGTACTGACACTCGGGTGCCAACCACAGAGTCCTCACTGCAATAAAAAGTGATGAATTTGTGCCAACTCTGATTGTTTATTTATTTATTGCATTTTGGTAACCGGGTGAGCACAATGAGACCAGAGGTCCCTTTTTCAGGGGCGACCCGGAGTTAATTACATACATTGTTTATAAGTTCACATACAATCAATATAGCTCAGAAGTTCACAGTTTACATTTGGACCAGAGATAACAGAAATAGCAGCAATAGACATAGGATTCACATACAGAGTACTGCAACAGCAGTTAGTCATGAAGGAAAGAGGCAGACAATGACAGCCAGAGTGAACAGCAGGATAAATAACGTCCAACAGGTTCTTGTGCTATAAGGAATGCATTTTAGGTGTCAAGACCAGCTGTAGGGTACAGGACTTATTAGCCTTTCAAGAGTGTACAGGAGAACAGCATTTTGGGCCAGGAGGTGGGGTTAACGGTAGCAGCCACAAAGACACTGCCCCAGCATGTACACTTTTAGGCTGGACTTAAACCCTTCAAGGGTGGAGCTTCCAGTCAGATTCTCTGGGAGTGAGTTCCAGAGGTATGGTGCAGAGAACCCAAAGATCTCTTCCCTAGATTGGTGTGTACATGAGGGATATTGAGGGGGTGGCCAACTGATGACCGCAGAGCCTGCTGATGAGCTTTAGGATTCAGGAGGCCTGTTAAATCAAGGGGAGGGCCCACATTGGTGAATTTGTAGGTCAAACATAGTAAGGGATAGGACAATTTATGCCCTATTGAGGGCCAGTTGAGGTCTACAAGGACCTCACAATGATGTCTCCTGAGCGGGGAGCAGGTAGCAAAGTGTGCAATCCTATTATAGAGGACAGACAGCTTGCTGTGTTCACTCTCCTAAAGAAAATATAGGAGGGGAGCATCATAGAAGAGGGTGGGAAGCAGCGTGCTTTTGGCTATAGCACGTCATACATCATCGGTTAGGGAGTTTCCAAGTCTGTAAAGAAGGCCAAGCTTCTGGTGAGTGGTCTTTGCTATATAGTCTGTGTGTGGTTTGTATGACATTTCTTGATCTAGGTAGACTCCCAGGTATTTAATCTTATCCACGACTTCAATTCATGTCCCTAAGGCTGTGCGGAGCTATAGCAGGTGTTACCTGTCCACTCCCAAGCGTCTGGTCCTGAATAGGACAGCCTTGTTTTTTTGTCATTCAGCACCAGTGAGTTAGAGATAAACCAGGCCTGTATTAACGTGAGACTGGCCTGAAGCTTTGTAGTGATGATGCTTGGTTGAGGATCACTACAGTATACAACGAAGTCATCTGCATACAGGATCAGGTTTTCTAGACCACAGTCCTACCCAATGCCATTAACAAAGAGGGTGAAGAGTAGAGGGCCTAAGATCGAGCCCTGGGGTACTCCAGTGGTTACTGGGCTGCAGCCTGATTGTACCCCTTTCCATTTTACCTTTTGGGTCCTGTTGAGCAGATAGCCTTTGAACCAGGTGAGCAAGAGCATGTCAAGTCCCAGCAGCTGAAGTTTGTAAAGAAGCAATTCATGGCTAACCAGGTTGAATGCCTTTGACATATCAATTAATATAGCCCCAGTGGGGGACCCACTGTCCATGGCACCCAGGGTGTCAGCCATGAGTCTGATTAGGGCTGTATCAGTTCCATGGCCTCTTCTGAATCCATGCTGATTGTCGGCCAATAGCAGATGCTGCTCTAGGTAGCTCTGCAGTTGGTTGTAGACCTGTCTCTTCTGTACCTTCGCTAAAGGGTAGAGAATGGAGTTAGGCCTGTAGTTCCCTGTGTTTACATGTGGCCCTGTCTTATGAAAAGGTACTACAATAGCCACTTTCCACTTGCTATGGACACTCCTCTCAAGTAGTGACCTGTTTATTAGTATGGTAACAGGCAGAGTAATAGCCAGGGCAGCGACCCGCAGCAGTCGGGGCTCCAGTCTGTCATATCCAGGAGAAGAGTAATGGTTTATTTGCTTCAGGAAGGGTAGCACTTCAGATGGCTTGACCAATTTGAGATGAAACTGAGGCTGGTGGAGATCCCTTTCAGTGGCTATTCTTTGAAGAGGGGTGGTAGGGGGGTTTATAATTGTCAAGATCAATAAAGAGGGTATTGAATGCCTTGGCTACTATGCTGGGGTCATTGGTCAGTATACCATCAACCAAGACCACTCTGTCCTGAGTGCAGGTGCCACCCTTCAGCAGCGCATTAATTTGACTCCAGAATTTCTTGGGATCCCGTAGGTACTGAGATTGGAGACAATGCAGATACTGGCATTTCACATTTTTTTGTAGCTTTCATACGCTTGTTACTTAGTGCCCTATATTTCTCCCAGTCTGATTAGAGATTCGAAGTTTTGTATTGCCCCTGGCCCTATCCTGGAGTAGCATTGTCTGTTTCAGGTCAGAGTTAAGCCACTTGTGGCATTTTCCCTGCACCTGTAGGTTCTTGTGAGGGGCATGCACATTAGCTACAGAGACTAATACATTGGAGAAGTAGTGTAGGGCTTCATTCAGGGTAGGGAGGGTAGATATAGGACCCCAGTTGACAGCATACAGGGCAGAGCAGAAATCTGCAGGGATGAGGTTAGAATAGTTTCTAGCCTCGAATACCCTGGCAGGCAGTTTAGGGAGCTTGTTGAACCATATGCAGAAAATGGGCGAGTAAGCACTCAGCGAATCTGCGATTATTCCGGCAGCCAGCATTCTCTCAGGGCTCATGACAGGAGCCCAGTTGAGCAGGGTGTGATTGCCAGATTTGGCGTTATGCCTGGTGGGCAGCTCAATAACTTGTGTGAGATGGGTGTCAAGGACTGGGTTCTTTGGTCTGGGCTGCCTTTTGGGCACCAGTTTTGGTTGAAATCACCTAAGAGGATCATCTCCCCAGGAGTATGCTGTGCTAGCACTTGGGTTAGCTATTCAAGAGAAGAGGCAGCTGTTTGAGGAGGTAGGTAGACACAACCAATGTATAGGAGCTGTTACTTTAAAGGGCCACTGATGTTACTGATATCTTAAACATTTTTAATCTGCATATCATCTGAACAGTGAGCATGTGTAATATACTTACCATGAAGCATCAACAACTTTTACTGTTCCCTTTTCAACACCACCAGCAGAAGGTAAAAACAGAACACTACAGTTTCTTGTAATTACTGGAATTGCTATTCAGTCTCAGCCCGCTAACCAAGAATGTATATAGTTGATATTCTCTGCTTAACAAATTAGCCTGAGTCACCTATTTATACCCAAATGAGGCAACGTACCTATTGCACCATTCCTGTGGACACCAGAGTGAGGGAGGGGGCCACTAGACAGGAATATGATTGGAACCAGGGAGAAGCAGGGGGCTGTTGGACGTTAACATGATTGGGACCAGGGAGAGGGAGGTGGCTGCCAGAGACACCAATACAGTTGGGACTGGGGAAAGGGAGGGGGCCACCAGGGAAGTCAGCACAACTGGGATAGGGTGGGGGGGCACCAAAAACACTGACACTATTGGGAGAGGGAGGGCATCACTAAATGCAAGGGATTGAGGATTGAAGGAGGGGATTTGCCAGAGATGCCAGCACAATGTTTGACTGGGGAGAGGGAGGGGGCACTAGAAACACCAACCCAGTTGGGACCAGGGAGAGGGCGAGGGCCACTAGATGCCAGGGACTGAGGATTGGGGGGAGCTAGAGATACTGACATGAGTGGAACCAAGCAGAGGGAGGGGTTTGGTGGACACTGACACAATTGGGACCAGGGAGAGGGAGTGGGATACCAGGAGCATGAAGATCGGACAGACTGGGATTGGAGAGAGGGAAGGGGTTGCTAGGTGCAGGGAATGAGGATCATGAAGGGAGACCATTGGATAACAGGGATTCAGGATCAGACTGGGGAGAGGGAGGGAGATGTGGGGAGGAACTTGCCTCACCCCAATCTCAAGCATGCAAGCAGTCAATTGCTTTTAGCTACCCCTTCTCCCATCAGTCAGGCTGGCTAGTGGCAACCCCCACCATGGCACCTCGGGCATGATCTCGCTAGCTACTTATTAAAAAAGTAGAAACAACTAAAACACATGGGTCATCAACTGGCCATTTCCAGCAGTGGGGTGCAGGATGAAGCACTGAGCACACCTTTGATATCCTGGTGAGGTGTAGAAAAATGGAGTGCTGCCAAGCACAGCTCTAGGGGATGAGGAGTGGGATGGATTGTACCAACAAGGATCTATTGTTGAGGAAGGGGGAGCAGGACTGTATTGGAGTGCCACCAAGCATGGTTCTGTTGCTAGTGGAGGGAGAGAGGGATGGAGAGAATGAACAGTGGAAAAAAACAGTACAGTATGACAAGTAGATCTGACATGAGAAAGAAGAGAGGGAAGAGAGCAGATACATGCCAACCAACACACTGAGAAAAAGAACAGGATCTCAAGCATCTCATGGGGAGGGAGGGAGCGAGAGAGAGAGAAGAGGAGAGGAGAAAGAGAGAGAGAGAGAGAGAGAGAGAGTGTGCACTGATTCATGTATGCTGATTATGTGCTTCATCTCCACTGAATGGAGCAAACATTATGTGATGTGTTCAGTGTCCGATCACACCCATGCAGACCTTCTATATTCTCTTCTCCTCCATTAGCAATACATCAGCATAGCTCTCGAAATGCAGCCATAAAAATGCAAATATTCAGGTCCAGATGGATGTCCTTCCAGTGGCAGAGCAAGATTTGTGGAGGGGGGGGGGTGAGTCAGTCAGCTGGGGGCTCCAAGATGACAAGTAAAAGTGACAATTTAAAAATCAAGTCCCTTCTTAATTCTAATACATTTCCAGCTCCTAAAATCTGCCCTTTATTACTATCATCTTTCTTGGAGGTACAGGAGGCAGGTTGAGTACCACCTTTGTGGAGTGAGGCTCTCATTGCTATTTTGCCCAAACCAGGAAAGGCTCTGTCCATATGTGGATCCTACAGGCTGAGCTCCCTTCTGAACATAGCAAGTTATTCACATGCATTTTGGCATGCAGACTGCAAAACCACATACAAGTCCTACTCCACCTTGATAAAGCAGACTTTGTGAGAGGCTGATTTCTTTAAGATAACATTAGATGCCTCCTTAATATTTCCATCTCACAGAGGTCCAAAGAGCAGTTTCAGATGGGACTTTCTCATCAGTACCCTGCAGAAAATGAATTTTGGACCAGGATTCATGAAATGCATCCAAGAAATATTTGCAGTCACTGAAGCCAGAGTAAAGGTTAATTGGATTCACTACTTTTGCTTTGGTCTACCTTGAGGAACAAGGCAGGGCTTTCTCCTTTTCCCCCTTACTGTTCATTATTAGATTAGAACTATTGGTGGGAGCAGTTTGGCAAAGCAAAAACATTTGGGGGATCTGATTGGCAAGAGTAGAGCATACATTTTCACAGTGTGGAGATAACTACCTGTTTTTCATTAGCCATCTGGACACCTCAGTCCCAGAACTGATGTCATTATTACATCAGAGTGGATCCCAGCCAGGATATAAAATAAATTAGCAAAAGACAGAAACTCTTGCACTCAGTGGCCAACCCCCACCCACATTTAAACAATCATTCCCATTTTCTTGGGCAAAAAATAACAAATATTAAATATCTAGGAGTGATAGCTGTACCACACATATCTAAACTATTTACTCAAAACTATGATAAATGTTTAGGTGAATTTAGGATATGAACAGATGGAGCACACTACAATTACCTTTATGTGGAAGGGCTTCAATACTGAAAATGAATGTATTACCCTGATTATTGTTTCTGTTTCAAACCCTCCTTCATCCCCATCCCAGAATGCTACTGGAATGAAAGCAACACACTTTTGTTTCCTATGGCAGGATGCCAAATGCAGGACTCAACTATTTACCCTACAGCTGGCTAAAAATAATGGGGTTAGGATTCCAGAACTTCAGGCTTTACCACCAAGTGACACAAATAGCAAGCTTGGTGACATTGTCACCCAATGATGGACCTCTGGTTGGTACAAAGCTGAGAGTGAGGCTGCTGAACCTTATCCCCGTATACTGTCCCATCCATGTCAATTCCCACATCATACATTGAGAATATAGGTGTAGAAACATGGCTTTCTCCAAAAGTAGCGGATGCTTCAATTTCCATCCCAGGCTACACAGTCTTTAGACAGGATTGTCTCTCCAAGTGTGGGGGAGGTTGTGCAATCGACCTCCAAAACAACCTTCAAGGTCTTGTCCTAACTCTGCCCGAAACTGATGACCTTATGCAAGCCCTTGCCATAAAAGTGCTTCTAGGTGCACACAATAAAACCCTTACTGTGTTTTCAACCTATATTCTTCCCAGACAGACGGCCTCCTGCTTTGATTCACTCCTGGAGTGTTTTGGCTCTCTGAGTCTTAATTCAGAAATTATCATGTTAGGAGATTTCAGTATCAATTGGTTCTCTCCTGACAGAAGCCCTTTCAAAGATGCAGTTTCAGCAGTTCACCTCACCCAGCTAGTTGAGTCCCCCACTAGAATCAACTATAAAACTGAGATAGGTGCCTTACTGGACTGGGTGCTCTCCAACCACCCTGATCATATATCGGACACAGCCGTACTCCCAGATGCCTTCAGTGACCACTCCCCAGTCTTGTTTCATTTGGTGAACAAATTCTCTAAACCACCCGCTAGAACAATTACCACCAGAGTACTCATCTGTGGGCATCTTAAATCACTAAAAGCTGACCTGCATAATCAGGACTGGTCAATGGTTTACACAACTAACAACATTGACATTGCCCTCGACCAATTCATTCTTCAATTCAACACTGTTGTGATAGGCACGCCCCCCATAAAAAGTGTAAAATCAAAGGCTGCTGTAATCCCTGGTTTTCTCCAGACCTCCTTGAGCTTCTGAATGCCAGGGACCATCTGTGGCACAGGTCTAGGTCCCTGTGTAACCAGGCCGACATCCAGAGGTACAAAGCAGCTAGAAACAACTGCATGAGGGCTATTCGTGTAACTAAAATTCAATATTATAAGGAAGTGCTCTTTTGAACCTGGAATGACAGCAGAAAATTTTGGACTAACCTTAAAGAGGTCACTGGGAGAGAGACCTCAGATCTGCCCCTACCATGCTTAACACTGATTGTATACCCTCACTCGACCCCAAACTTATGGTTAACACTTTTAATAATGCCTTCACAGACCTGAGTGGTGTCCTGCCACCTGGCTATTTCTCTCACCACCTCACAAGTGACTACTCTTGGAAAGAGACTCAGCACCCTTCTTATCCTTCTTTCCATTTCAAAACCCTCTCAGCCCATGAAGCCAGGAATTACCTACTGAAGACATTATCGAGATCAAGATTTAGTGGTGACACCCTGGATCTTAAGTTGCCCTTATGCTGCATGAAATTCTGTCACCTCTAACGCATATTATTAACATGTCACGTAGTTATTCTCTAGTCCCTTAAAAATAGAAATCTGCCACTGTGACACCAGTTCATAAGTCTGGGGATCACATAATTACTGGGAACTACAGGCCTATCTTTATCCTGCCCCCACTCTCGAAAGTTCTTGAGCATATAGTGGCTGACCAACTGGTTGAATACTTAAAAAAATATCAGCTACAATGCCCACAACAACACAGGTTCAGAAATGGTCATAGTACCACTACCACCTTTCTGTAGTTCACAGGCTTTATTCACCACTCCTTAGATCAAGGACACCTGGTCGGTGCTGCTTTCATTGATTTAACCAAAGCCTTTGACACAGTGAATCATGCCCTCCTGGTCAAACAGCTTACCACCATTAGTCTAGCTCATGACAGCGTAGTCTGGTTTGAAAGTTACCTGCACAACCGTACACAACAGGTGAAGATTGGTAAAACCCTCTCAGATAGCAGACCTGTCCTATCTGGAGTTCCTCAAGGGTCCATCTTAGGCCTTCTTTTATTTAGAATTTTCCTCAACAACCTTCCTTACTCCTGTCAGGGTCACATCCTTTTATATGCTGACGATGTTGTCCTGTTTACCAGTGATCCAGACCCTAAGGTTCTTGAATCCAAGCTACCAAGTAATTTCATAGTCGTAGAAAGATGGTTCCATAAGCATAAGTTAGTTATGAATTACAACAAGACTAAAACTGTGCTGTTCTCCAGCTCCTTAAAATAGGCACAGCACTTACCTTCTTTCTGTCACCAACGAAGAGGGCTATCCCCTTGAACTAGTTCAGCTCTTTAAATATCTGAGAATTACTATTGACAGTACAATAACCTATGCCTATCATGTTGACAACATTGCTAAGGCTGTTAACAACCACATTGGGCTACTTTATAGGCATAAGCAATGTTTGACCCCAGAGGCTCTTAACCTGGCCCTTCAAAGCTTTCTTGTCTTGCTTATTGATTACGGCTTACCTATCTATGGATTAACTACTGAAACAACTCTTCACCGCACCTTAGTTGCACTCAACAAAGCATGCTGGCTCCTTACCGGCTCAGCCTGTCTGTACCATACCTGCGGCATGTACGCTCAGGCTGACTGTCTCCTGTTCAAAAGTAGACTCATGTACCAAACATGTTTACTGTCCAAAAAAGTATGCTTAGGCAAAATGCCCCCAGGAGTGCAAAAGTATATTACCACCACTATCAACTGTCGTTGCACCAGAAGCTGTACTAGCCAGATTTTTAATATACCCTGCTGTTACACTTCTCTGGGACAAAGGTCCTTTGGCTACCATGCCCCGCTATGGATGAACTCACTGCACCATGACATTACTTCATCATCCACCCAGGGCTCCTTCAAGGTCAAATTTAAGCAACAGCTAGTTGCTAATGCCAGTTGTGACTGCTTCCAATAACCTTCCTTCTTGTGACCAGCACTTATTCTGACCTTATGCTATCCTGACCTTATACATAACTGTTCTTAGCATGTAAATAACTGTACTAAGTAGCTAATCATTCTTCTTTCACATTTCTTCTTGACCCCTTCCACTCTTTCCTCTCACCCCTCTGTGGCTTTCCTTTTATCTCCTCTCCTCCCATTATATCTCCTGAGCTCCCTTGCTCACTTTAAAATGCTTTGTCCCATACTTCTCACCTCTGATGAGGCTCCTGGGCTGATGCCATCACTTACCTAGTTGATTATTATGGATATTAGGCTGAGTTTGTTCTCATTTTCCTGTAAAGGGTTGTTTCATAAGACCCCACCCCCTCTAATATGACCCTTTGAATTCCAGGTTTTAATCATACATGCACCTTGGCATACATTGTACAATGAATGCCACATGTATTGGAACTTCTCTAGTTATATACTCTTGTAATGTCTTATATAATTCCTTGTTTTGTTTGTTCTCCATCTCATACTTTTCCAATATGTATTGTTTGTGTGACGTGGTACCTATAAAATGAGCTTGTTCTCCAAGGTGTTATCCAAAATTTCAATAAATAAATAATAATATATAAAATCCATATCCAACCAATGGGTTGCTCAGATGGTCAAAATAATGTTACAGGCAAGACAAGCCTCCTTAGCGCCTAACAGAACAAGCCCACTTCCAAGCATTATGGGTGACCCTGAATTTCAGCCATTAAGAGAGGATGGGGGCCACTGACAGTAGACCCAAACATCCCTAACCAGATTTGCACAGTTCACACAGGGAGGAATTGGCTCCTCATTTACCACTCTAAAGAAGAAATTTGATCTCCAATATAATGACTTTTTCCAATACCCAAGAGTGAGACATTTTCTGCACTTTGACAACAGACTCCCAGAAATAACTAGAGATCTTACTTCGAGAGGGCTCTTGGAGTAGGTAATTACATATAGGACTGACGTTGGCAGGCGGCAGGACCCTACGGAAAAATTTCTAGCTAGCAGTCCCTGGCGAGGGACCACCCCCACGTCAGGTGACCGGCGTCAGGAGTTGTCTGTATAAAGAGGCTGTCCCTGATGCCCGCCTTCCAGGTCTTTTCCACTGTTAGCTTGTGCAGTGCCTCGCGGAAAAGTTTGTTGCTTCATCAGCCTCCCTTCATCGGTTTTTAACGAACAATTTTGGCTTTTTTCGACATTCGTCAGGTCATCGTTAGTGTGTGTCATCCCCTACACCCTCCGAGCACAGAAATAAGGGTGACTTGTGCAGCACCCAACTCCCGCAAAAGGACGGCCATTCCCTGTGCCTGTTCTGTCTTGGCCTCTATCACCCGGTCGAGAAGTGCCAGCACTGCCTCAGCTTCAATGCGGCTACCCGGAAAAGGCAGCAGCAATCCCTGGAAGCCCACATCTTGAAGAAAAATATGAGTTTTTATGGAGAAGGAGCTCAAAAAAAACTGAGGCAGGCGTCCACTTTCCCTGAAGGCCATCAGAAGAAGAAAGAAAGGAAAGGCACCAGTACAAGGGCTGCTCCACCGCATCTCCCTCTGGAGTCACCAGGATTCAGGTAACATGACAGCCGCCTCAGAGGTTTCCGAGGCGGCATCGGCCCGCCCGTCTGGATTGCGCTCGGGCCTTTCGGGCACCTCCGGGCAATTAGAGGCCTCCACCCCAGGTTCAGCCATAGCTTCATGGCCTACTGGCGTGAGTGACTCCAGTAAGCCGGACGTCGGCTCCTCCGATGTCCGCGCAGAGAAAGCCGGTAAGGCACATGACCCTTCAGGGTGGCACATGTCTCCTCTCCCGCTGGACCAGGCCGATCCTTCCTCTCAGTCTGCCTCCTGCAAAGGCTCCCATAAGTCGGATGCTGGCTCCTCCGGTGCCCGCTGGGAGCTCGCCAAAACCGCACGCCAGTTCGGTCTGATGTCCGTCGGGCGAAGAACTGACAACGGACCCACCCACGCCCGCTGTCCCCGGTTCTCCGCTGATTTTGCTGCCATCTGGGGACCCCTAGTCCCCCCAGCCCAACCCCAGGGATTTTCTCCCTCCATCCCTGGGGGATGCTGGGGTTTCTCCTCCATCGGACTGTCCTCCTTTAGGTGCACCAGATCTGACGTCGGTTCCACGGACGCCGGCTCCGATGCTGGCACATCCGACACCGGGGCCTCCGACGCCAGTTTTACCAACTCTGGCTGACATCCTGCTTCTGGATGTCGCCCCGCTGCCGGGCCCTCCAACCTGGATCTGCCCGTGAGGCCACTGGCGGGGCTGTCTGCTTCAGCAGCCTCCAGCTCCCGGATACCCTCCGTCCTATCCAATGCCGGCATATCCGGGACCACAGTATCCAGCGCCACAGTACCCGACGTCGGTCTTTCCAATGCCGCAGTATCCGATGCCACAATACCCGATGCCGGGTTTTGGATACTCTTCGTATGGATACAACCCATACCCTTATTCCCCTTCTCCTCCTCCTCCACCGCCCCCACAGCCGCCGGTGGATTTGCAGGAGACTCTGGCCTCCTGGTGGGCTGAGGCCAAGGCTCAGCTCACCAGGGAGGTGGAGAGCCACCTACCGATGACGGTGCCATCTCAGGTTCCCATACGTCCATGGCGGCACACTCCCTCATCACCTCTGGACTCCAGGGCTCTCCCATCTGGGTCCAGAGAGATGCAGGATACGCTTCCTTGGGTGCTCCCCAAGGGGTCCGTTCCTCCCCGGGTCGGGAAAGGGAGTCCTTCCTCTTCCTCTTCACCCTTGGACTCCTCAGATTCCTCCGACGTTTGCTCCGAAAGGGACGACGAGCCACACTCTCCATCATAGCCCAGGCCAAGGACTCCTCTGAAGTCTCCTCCGGAAGATCCTTCTTTTACGGAGTTGCTATGAAAAATCCAGGAGGTTCATCAGTGGCACTCTTTGGAACCAGACCCTCAGTGGTTGAAACACACCGAGCATCTGGATCTGTCTGTGACAGCTCCTACTTTGCTGCCACCCTGGATAGAGCCTCACGCCGACCTTGTTATTACCATCTGGAAGCAGCTGTTGGCTCTAGCCCCACTTCCGCGGAAGTCAAATAGGCTATACCAGACTCCCAAGGGTGTTGATTTTTTAGATTCTCATCATTGTGCTGACTCGGTCGTGATTAGCGCTGCTCACGGCCAGTCGGCTAACCCAAAACATCTCAGCTCGTCACCACCTGACAAAGAATCCCACCTACTGGACCAGTATGGAAAGAAGATCTTCACTTCCTCCATGCTGGGGATTAGGGCCCTGAACTATGTCAGTCATATGGGAGACTACCAGAAGGCCATTCTTACTCAGCTGGAAACCAAACTGGACTCCCTGCCAGACACTCAGGTCAAGCAGGAGTTGACTGATCTTGTCCGCTCTGCACGTTCAGCCAGTCGACACATGCTTCGTGTGACCTACGATGCAGTGGACACTGCTGGACGGAGCTCAGCTTTCACCGTAGGCTTACATCATCATGCTTGGCACCGTGTGTCAGGGTTGGTCCCGAAAGTGCAATCCGCTATCCAGGAAGTGTCCTTCCGGCGGTCGGTGCTTTTCGGTGGCGATGTCAAGGACATCATCACCGATTTGCAGGAGAAGGGGATGGCACTGAAGTCTGTTGAATCCATGTACCACCCCCACCAGCCGCAGCACCGTCCCTTTCGCAGATGGAATCGGCCCAAGGCGAAACCTCAGAGAAGGGGGGGCCACAAAACGTCGGGCCCCCACAGCTGCTAAGCCCCCCCACCCAAAAAAGCAGCGGGTGCTTCAGCTGCAGCGCTGCCCCACACCACCTGACTCCTCTCCTCTCCCACAGCCTCTGGACTCCCCGGAGGAACCAGTAGCAGAGAGGTTTTCCCTCCACCTTCCGGGATGGGAGAGGATAACATCAGATTCTTGGGTGCTCCAGCTGATCGCAGAAGGACACTCGATAGAGTTTCTACAGAAACCACCTCACCACCCCCCCCAAAGTCGTCATATTCATGGGAACATCTTCTCTTGGTCCAGGAAGAGATTGCAGCTCTGCTACTGAAAGAAGCTATAGAACCCGTCCCCCTTCATCTTCAAGGGACGGGTTACTATTCCCATTTCTTCCTGGTCACAAAGAAGACAGAAGATCTCAGACCTATTCTAGATCTCAGTTCCCTGAATCTTTTTGAGGATACAAAAGGTTCAGAATGCTCTCATTGCAGAGCCTTCTGCCCCACCTATGCTCCGGTCAATGGCTATGTGTCCTGGATATGCAGGATGCTTACCTGCACATTTCCATTCGCCCGTCTCATTGCAAATATCTTCGTTTTGCATTCCAGGGGGACCACTACCAGTTCAAGGCACTTCCATTTGGCCTATCCTCGGCGACCTGAGTATTTACCAAATGCCTAGCAGTGGTGGTGGCCTACCTGCGTACCCGGGGAGTGCAGGTTTTCCCGTACCTGGATGATTGGTTCCTGGCGGCCTTGTCCAGGTAGGAACTCCTGCGCTGCCCCACCCTTACCCAGCAGGTTTTTGCCTGCCTAGGTATTACCAGCAACCATTCCAAGTCTCACTTGATCCCATCTCAGAGACTACAGCTTATCTGGGCGATTCATGACATGACCATTGGCAGGGCCTTCCTGCCACTGGACCAGGCGTCCACCCTCCAGACTCAAATAAGTTGGTTGTCTGGCCACAGGAGGGTCAGTACAAGGTCGGTCCTTCACCTTCTCGGGCTCATGGTGGCTGCTATCCCGACAGTTCCTCGCGCTCGGCTTCACATGAGAGTCTCTCAGTGGACTCTCCGCTCCCAATGGGATCAGTTAGTGGACGACTTAGATCACCCAGTTCTAGTCTCCTCGCCGATGCTCCGAGACTTGCAATGGGGGATGGTTCGAGAGAACCTGCTTTGGTGAGTTCCTTTCTTTTGTCCTCCCCCCTCCCAGACTCTAACGACAGACGCCTCGGGCGAAGGTTGGGGAGCCCATCTAGGTCCCCATTGGACCCAGAGCTCTTGGTCCAAGCTCAAACAGACACTCCACATCAATGTGCTTGAGCTTCCGGCAGTTTTGTACACTTTCCAAGCTCTTCACCCATACATCCTTCCCGGCCACCTAGCCATTCAGATGGACAACATGTGTGTGGTTTGGTACATCAACAAACGGGTGGGACTCAGTCCTACCCTCTTTGCAGGGAAACAATGAGGGTTTGGGATTGGGCAACACAACATGACCTTCACCTCACGGCAATTCATGTTCCGGGAGTTGACAACACCTTGGCAGACAAGCTAAGTCACTCGTCTGCTCTGGCTCATGGGTGGGAACTGGACCAAGAGGTCCTAGACAGTATCTTCTGACTTTGGGGAACACCACAGTTCGAGATGTTCACATCCCCTCTAAATGCAAAGCTTCCCGTCTTCTGCTCACTTGTTCCAGAGCGAGGCACTTTCTGGAGAGATGCTCTGTCTCTAGACTGGAAGGACAGATTCATCTATGCCTTTCCCCTAATTCCACTTATCCCATGAGTCTTACAGAAACTAGCTTCAGCAGGAGCACAAATGATTCTGATTGCTCCTTTCTGGCCTAGGCAAGTTTGGTTCTCTCTTCTACAACAATACTCAGAGAATCATCCTCTTCCTCTTCCTCTATCACGAGGTTTGCTGACCCAGGATCAGGGGACCCTGGTCCTTCCAGGCCTCAAATCTCTTCAGCCGCATGCATGGCTCCTGCAGACTTAGCTCAATCCCATTTTGGGGTTTCTCCCCAAGTGGCAGAGATTTTGGTAGAGGCTAGAAAACCCTCTACTAGGTTCACTATCTGGGCTGCTTCTAAGGACGTGGAACCCTTTTCCTGCTCAGCGGAGCTTCTGCTGGAGTACCTACGCAATCTTTTTGACCTGGGTCTTAGTCATTCTTCTCTGAAAATCAACATGGTGGCCATCTCGGCCTATCATGTCCCCTTTGCAGACAAGAAATTTGCTCAACTGGAGGTCTCTAAGACTTTTCTTAGAGGGGTCCTCCATCTGAGACCTCCTATACGTACTCCTGCTCCCCCTTGGGACTTGAACTTTGTTCTCGAGAAACTTACTCTGCCTCCTTTTGAACCGGCAGCTTCAGCAGACTTGAAGTTCCTTTCAGGGAAGACTCTCTTCCTGGTGGCCATTACTTCTGCTCGGAGAATTTCCGAGCTCCAGGCCCTGATGTGTAAAATTCCATACTTGATTTTTCACAAGGAACATGTTGCTCTACGCACTAACCCTAAGTTTCGCCCTAAGGTAGTAGCGGATTCTACTCTAAACCAGTCCATAGAGTTACCCACCTTTTTTACGCAGTACTCTAATCAGGGGGAGTATTTACTCCATACTATGGACGTTCACCGGATTCTGAGATACTACACTAACAGAACAAAAGATCTCAGGAAGGCCAATCAATTGTTTATCTCTTTTGCACCCAAAAGAGAAGGCAATGCTGTTTCTAAGCAATGCCTATCTAAATGGTTGGCTCATTGCATCACTTACTGTTATGACAAGTACAACAAGACCCTGCCGGGTCAAGTAGGAGGCCACTCCACCAGAGGAGTAGCTGCCTCAGTGGCTTGTTTCAAGAATGTGTCATCGGCAGATATCTGTGCTGCCGCCACCTGGACCTCCGTCCATACCTTTACAAAACACTACAGTTTGGATAGTGCCTCTCGCCGTAGAGCAGGCTTCGGGCTGGCTGTCCTACAAGGCCTCTTATCTTAAAGCTTGCACAGCTAGAGCTTCTACTTGGAGTAGATTTTCTCCTCCCAGTGCTTCTCCTTGTTCCAGACTGCTTGGGACTCAGTCCTATATGTAATTACCTACTGCAAGAGCCCTCTTGAAGTAAGATAGTACAGTTACGTAAGAACTTACCGTAACAGTAGATCTTCGAGAGACACTCTTGCAGTAGGTAATACCTTCCCGCCCTCCATCCCCCTAAGCTTTTTCAGCTCCTTTTCCATTAAGGGAAATATCCATTCCTCTCTCATTTGGCCTCTTCTGGCCTGTGACGGGAAAGAACTGGAAGGTGGGCATCAGGGACCGCCCCTTTATACCGATGTCTCCTGATGCCGGTCACCTGACGTGGGGGCGGTTCCTCGCCAGGGACTGCTAGCTAGAAATTTTTCTGTGGGGTCCTGCTGCCTTCCAACATCAGTCCTATATGTAATTACCTACTGCAAAAGCCTCTCTCGAAGATCTACTGTTACGGTAAGTTCTTACGTAACTCTACTATTTGTTGCTGCTAGAAAATTTGTAACTGTATTGGACAGTAAAACTGGCAGGGAAGCAAATATATAGTTACACATTATATAAGCTCCTGCTGAAAACCCAAAAAGCTGATGATGCCAACTATATCAAGGAATGGTGGGAACTAGAGGCAGGGGAAGTTATCTCAGATCAGGAATGGGAGAAGATCTGGGCAGTGGGAGAAACAGTAACAATCTCATCAACATGCAGAGAGTACAGATGGAAGAAAATGGCAAGATTCTTCCTTATCCCAATGATCACAAAACATTTGGAGGCTACCCTGGTGGATACTTGTTGGCAAGGATGCCCGGGGTGGGGCACACACACTTGCACATTTTTTGAAATTGCCCTGTAATTGCTTAATACTGGTAAGCCACACAGAGAGAAGTACAAACCATCTGGGGCAAACAAAAAAATAAATAAAATCCCCGTCACATACAAATGCCTAGTACTAGGAATGACCAGGGATATAAAACTCCCAATGAATACAGCTAAAATCCTACAAGCTATGCTACTAATTGCTGTCACAGGACTCGCTATCAGTTGGCTCTCTCAAAATCCCTCCACAGTTGACACATGGGTAGCCAGGATAAGTACATTTTATAACATGGAGAGTATCACAGCAGACCTTAGAATGACAAAGAAAATTCTTGGAGAACTGGCAACCTTGGATGACGACAGGGTACAGGGGTGGGTGGGGTGGGTGGGGAGGATGGAGTCTGTGACGGCTTATCTGAAACTAATAAGAAATTAGCCAGAGTAACCATACAGGGAAAGTGCATGGGGAGATATCAGAGAGGAGAGAGTGTAAAAATTACTCCAGTAAACGCAGATTACTGCAGGAGGCAGGAGGGTCACAGAGGAAGGACATTGTTAAAGTAATGAGAGACAAGAGGCTGTATAGTTGAAAAGGTTGATTATTTTCTACTGAAAGTTCAAAATGCACAATTATCAGTCATTACTCCAAATAGTGCAAATACAAGAATACTCACTTTTTGAGTCGCTGCTATGCTGCACATGCTGTCACGGTGAGATTGCTACTTGTGTACAGATGCCCTTTGTGATTCACAGCTCTGGAAAAACAAAGGAAAGAAAAAAAAAACAGTTAAGCATATGCACAGAATTGTTTGCACTTTGACCTTTGCTCCCCTTCAGCTCACCTCGTGATGCGGTATTTACCTTGATACGAGTCAGATATGAGCTGATGCGGCGTATCCTTTTTTTCTGGGGTTGGACTTGATTCTCTGGGAAGAAGTTGATGTGGACACCCTGCTGAAACACACAGTTCGGACCAAATAAGGTGAGGTTCCCCAGTGCTCCTCGAAGTTTGGCATTTACTCCACTTGTTGATGGCTCGTTTGTAGCCTGAGCCTGAACCATGCTGTTTTCTGATGTTGAGGATTGAATAGTTGGAGGTGGTTTGGGAGCAGTTGGAGATGCTTGGAAAAAAATTTAATTTCTCCTCTGCTTTTCTTCGGATAGGACTGAATAATTATTTATAGACTGTAAATTCCTACGGCCAGAGATTTGGGCGACTTCTGTTGGGGGCACATTGTAATCTTTTAGCCTTTGAATAGAAGTCTTCTTGTTGAGTGGTTTGTGATTTTTTGGTCTCAGGTAAACCAGCTAGAATTTTTATCTGTTTCATTAGCCCACGTAACTTGTTTTCCCCCACTGTCATATTCCTGAACCACAGTGAATCAGGCTTGTCTGCTACATGGTTGGTGTTAGGTGCTAGGTAGAATGGACTGTCTGGGCTTTGCATTTTGGGGGGTCTTTGTGAGGCATATTTTAGATAGGCAGTTACTGGGTCATGACTGGTATCTTTCTTATTCTGGTACATGTGAGGCTTTATAGGACGTACATCACGGGGGGTTTCGCCCGTTCTTGTTTTTGTTTGACGTTCGCTGTACTCAAGGTACTTGTTCCCAGAGGTGTCCTCACACAGCTTTATGTCACCCCATTTCAAGCTGTAATGCTCACTGGTACGGTGGGCAAAATAGAGCCCAATACTAAAGAATAGCATGTTGAGGAGGGCTGTTGGATTGTGCAGACCCAGTGACCCAGATGTGTACAGCTGCTCTATGTCCTCCTCAGTCAGGGGATCAGCTTTGTTTGGTTTGTTACCTTTGCCTAATTTTTTTAAGTAACTTTGTTTGGCTGACAGGGTTTGGAGGGTTTCTTTGAAATCAGTTGAGCTGCCATGAAATTTGTGGTGCAAATAGTTGAATTTGGAGAGATATCTGTCGACGCTGCCAAGAAGACCGCGTAGTGTCGTTGGCTCATATACAGAACCATCTGTTCGTTTGATTTTGAAAATAAAGTCAGCTGGTAACGCAACGAGATCTGCTACTGGTATTTTGTACAGGGGGCGAGACTCGACGACATCATTGAGGTACGATGTCACTATTCTGATATCGTTTATTGTTTTTTTGCGTTGTTCGCTTGTTTGCCTGCTCCTCGATGAAGCACTTACACTCCCCAAAGTCTAATTTTGAAAAAAATGCCGCCGCCATTCTGATTCGCACTGCTCTGTGAGGAGACGCTAGTAGGCAGTTTGACTAAGGCACAGAGCAGCGCGTAGAGCTCTAGAGCATTTCAAGATGTTGTTGTACTACAGTGTGGTACAATCGCGTTCCATGAACTTTTGCACTGTGATACCACAACATTTTGAAACGCTCTGATTTCTATGCGCAATAGCCCCCTACTATACACTATATCTTTATATTTACATCACTAGAGGAAGCTCATAGGAGTGCATGCACTGTTCCGTTGTTGTAAGTAGTTTGTTTTTGTGGCAGGTCACCCTTTATGTTGCACTTTATGAACTCATGTGTGTCCCTCAAACCTGTAGTTCAATGTCCACTGCTGCTGATGCCTGATTTAGGAGATGGGGCAGAAGAAAGGTATCACACAGTGTCTCAAGGTGGGCAGGTAATCATTCACACCCACTGTGCAGAGGTTGCTGGCAATCATTCACACCAACAGTGCAGAGGTCACTGTGGTGGTGTTGGTGCTACTGGCAGCTGATGTTGTGTTGTCCACATAAGAGAAAGGGGGGATGGGAGGACTTATCTTTGCAGATTGGGTTGGATCTCTTATAACTCCATGGATAGAAGACCACAAAGAACTCAAAGGAGAGTTTGCCCAGTGGTGTGGAGGGCTGAGGCATCTGTGCTTTGCCTCCTGCCACACGGGCAACCCATATTCCTGGTGCAATCGGGTTGCTGGGGCTCGCCCGGGGAAGGAGAAGATAGAGCATCCAGAGGACAGCTGTCCTCTCCCGGGGAGGGAGACTTTGCTTCCCTGCTGCATGACTGCCCCCAGGCAGAGGCCTGAGGATAGGATGGAATGGTGAGTGCCGCGGGACTCCGCAGCATGCGTACACCTCCATGTGTTACATCCCAGCAATGGGAAGGGATGGGTAGAAAATGGAGGAAAACACCTCTTGGTGGCAGAATGAGGATCAACCCTCTGCAGGCTCTGCACCATTTCCTGGGCTGTCGATCGTGTGGCCAGGATGGCTCAAGGTAAGATCCTGGAGGAGCCAGGTGATGGTGCTGGGGGGGGATTGATCAGATAGGGGCCACCACTGGGAGAACAAGGCACAGAAAGTACAAATAAAAAAAAAGAACTCAAAGAAGCACAGTTGGACCCCATGTGCTTTTGGTTTGCTCAGGGTGCTTTCATCACCAGATGCACTTGACGACTGGGATGGTCTGAGAAAGCATCTGCTTGCAGTGATCATGGAACAAGTTGACTTTTGGAGATTAATTCATCGTGGTTTGTTTAAATAGACTATCACATGCCTAGCCTTAGTCCTTTCAGCTGCAGTCCTGGCCCCACCATCAAAAGTCCCAGTCCCTGTTAAGATGCCTTCTCCACAACCACCACTTACAGAACTAGTACTTGGTGAAACTGGTATGGTTGAACCTTTCCCCATTCTTTTTCTCCCCTGCTTTATGCCTTTCTCCTCAAGCTGTTTTCCTCATTGCTTCCATACCACATGACTGCAGACCCACGCACGTGCACACACACACACACACACACACGTATGTCACATCACCCACTGACACACCCACCTCCTCACCCTCACTAACAGACCTAGTAGGTCACTACTACAGCCTACTTCACTTAGTTTTCGCTCACAGTCTGGCAAAAAAAACCCAAAAAAAACAGAAGGTAGATTTCTTCTGTGCCCTGAACCACCAGCAGTTAAATTCAGATATTCCAATTCCCACTGCACCTTTTCCAATCTGTTAAGTTAAACTGGTGCTGCTACACCACAGGGCAAAAAATACAATTAAAAAAATGAATTGTTTGAAGTACCATCAATTAGCAGTATCACATGCCAGAGATATAACACAAGGACAGTTTACAGCCTTCAATTTTGAATAGTTTTAGCTTATTTATGTTCTTAATGACGTTTGAAACACAGTCACAAGAATACAACGTTGTATATCATTATGTTGTGTATCAAAGAGCTGCGTACTACTGTACTAAGTGTTTCTTTATCCAACATTAAGTAAAATGGATTTTTTTTTAAAAAGGGCCACACTTGAATTTTCCATTGGATTTGTAAATATTATATAATACAGCAGAAGACAACATGATCAGACAAAATTCTTTTATAAGGAATATGATGATTCCTGAAAGAACTGATGCTGACAAAAGCAGAACAAATGTGCTTCTTGAACTAATCCTCAGCTGAGCTGGCCATGTCTAACTAGAAAATGCTTCATAAGCAAAATAGAATTTTATGTATGACAGCATCCACTTGGAGAGTAATTCTATCCTTCAGCAACTCAAGCCAAATGTTATTTGAAAGTTAATTATATTCCACACCCTATGAACTGCCGGTGACCCAGAACCAATCCAATGTACATGGTATGTGCTGGGTTTAGTGGATCCTTAATACTATATAATGACGATTTAGTGAAAATCTATAAAACACATCAGATAATGTGTAACAAGAATTCTGTTTAATCAAAGCATTATGCTGTGATGATGTCATTATCGCTGCAAGGTAGAGCAGCATGTGGAATGGGATTTGGAAGCTGTTGTAGAAAATAACCTGAAATAGTTTGCTTAGTGAATGACTGCAGTGAAACAAAACAAGCAAGGTGTGAATTAACTGCTTGGGGGAATACAACACAGGTCTGTGGAACTGGTGTTATGGTTGAATTGGACTCTGGTTAGATCTGACTTACGCTGTACAATACTGGACACAGTAGCATAGGCACAATATAATTGCCTTTGGAAAAGTAAAGTTTAGAGTACCTTTGTTAATTACAGCAGATCTCAGAAATTTAAATTGCAATGCAAAAAGTGAGGGGTTTGCACTTTTTTGTTTAGAGAAGAGGGGGCTTCACAGAGATGTAACTTGTTTTTTAAACTTGGATGGAGATTGATAAAAACAAGTACTTGTGTACTGTATGTGTGTGTATTGCATGCATGTATGTATTTGTGTGTACTGCATGTATGTCTGTGTATTATGAACTTATTTATGTATGTACTGTATGTGTACTGTCTGAATGTGTGTACTGTATGTATGTGTGTGTACTGTAAGTGTGTACAGCATGTATGTGTGTATACTGCATGTGGGTATACTATATGTATGTGTACATTGCATGTATGGGTGTGTGTACTGTATGCGTGTCAGTGTACTGTACTTATGTATGTACTGTATGAGTGTGTACTGAATGTATGTGCGTGCACTGTATGTGAGCACTGTGTGCATATTGTATGTGTGTGTACTATATATGTGTACTGTATGTATGTATCTATCTATCTATATATATCTACATATATATATATATATATATATATATATATATATATATATTATCATCTATATATATATATATATATATATATATATCTATGTATGTTTGTAAACTGGCCCAAACCAGGGAAAAGATAACCAACTCAGTTAGGAATGGGGATAAAACCTTTTATATGTACATTAGGAAGTGAAGAAAGTCCAGGGGAGGGATAGTGAGGCTTAATCAAGGGGAGCAGAAGGATGGGCAGAGGGTGACAATGAAAAAGTAGAGATACTGAATGAATACTTCTGCTCAGTATTCACAAAAGAAGAGGAGGGGGAGGTACCTAAACCAAATAATAGAAGCACACTGGATAGGGGGGTCGATACCAGTCCATTCACAGAAGAAAGGGTCCTGAAAGAATTCCTAAACTAAAGGACAAAGCAATGAGCCTGATGGGACTCACACCCAGAATTCTAAAAGAATTAAGGAGAACTAGTGGCACCACTGACTACCCTTTTTAACAAACCCTGGGAGGATGATGTGGTACCTGAAGACTGGAGGAGGGCAGATGTGATTCCCCTTCACAAAAGTGGGAGCAAGGCAGAGGCAGGAAACTACAGACCTGGTAGTTTGATCTCAGTGGTAGGGAAAATGATGGAATCACTTCTGAAAGAAAAAAATTGCTGAGTACCTAGAGGCCAACAGGGCACAGGACCCAAGGCAACATGGATTTACAGCAGGAAGGTCATATCAGAGGAATCGAATAGATTTTTTGACTGGGTGACCAAAGTAGTAGACTAGGGAAGGGCTATGGACGTTGCCTACCTAGACTTAAGCAAGGCATTTGACACAGTGCCACATAAAAGGTTAATAAACAAGTTAGCCAGCCTGGGAGTGGGTCCCAGGGTGGTAATCTGGGTAAAAAATTGGCTGGACAACTGGACGCAAAGGATAATATTAAACGGGGTCCACTCTGAAGAAAGGGTGAGTACTAGCGAGTATCACAGGGTTCAGTACTGGGACCGGTCCTCTTTAATGTCTCTATAGGTGACATTGTGGAGGGACTGGAAGGAAAAGTATGCCTCTTTGTAGACATCACAAAGATCTGCAACAGGGTTGCTACACAAGGGTGTGTGTGGAAAGGATGAGAAGGGACTTGGTAAGGTTGGAGGAATGATCAAAAGTATGGCAGGTAGGATTCAATGTAAAGAAGTGCAAAGTAAGGCACCTGGGAAACAAAAACTCAAGGGAAGAGTACACAATGGGGGGGGGATATTAACGACAACAAAAATAGAAAAGGACCTGGGGACAGTCATGTCAAATGACCTAAAGGTAGGTAAGCAATGTGAGAAGGCAGTAAGGAGGGCTGGGGGGATAGTGGGATGTATAGGGAAAGGCATCAACAGTAGAAAACAGGAAGTTGTTATCCCTCTGTACAGACAGTTGATGAGACCCCATCTGGAATACTGTATGCAGTTCTGGAGACCCCATCTCCGCAATGACATAGACAGGGTGGAGGCAGTCCAGAGGAGGGCAACTAAAATGTTGTTGGGTCTGCAACAGAAGCCATACAAAGAGAGACTAAAAGAGTTTAATATGTATACCCTTGAGGAAAGGGGGGGGGGACATGATAGAAACTTTCAAGTACCTCAAGGGAATCAACAAAGTCCAAGAGGGTAGCACTGATCAGAAAAAGAGATGTGCAAGAACAAGGGGGCACAATTTGAAGGTAGAGGGGGGATGACTCAGGGGCAACGTGAGGAAGTAACTTTTCATGGACAGGGTGGTGGACGCATGGAACTGCATTCCTGAGGAGATCGTAGGGTCAAAAACAGTGGGGGAATTTAAGAATGCATGGGACAGATATAAGGCAATTCTAGTGGGAGGTAGGAGGAAGTAGGCCGTTGGTAAAACTAGGATCTGCAGCTTATCCAATAGGTAGGGAAATGGGCAGATTGAGTGGGCCAAGTGGGCCTTATCTCAATCAATCAATCAGTCTTGGTTTAGCCAGGTGAAACTCCATTGAGCAAGCTCATTTTCAAGGAGGGACTGGTAGGTACAGAATAAATAATACAGTAGTACAATCGAACATATAGCACAAATGGGCATAGTAATACAATACATAGCAGTAAAAACAAGGTACAAGGATAATCAATAGGCCAGGTCATAGGGTGAAGCCTCAGCCCAGTAAATAGTACAGCAGAAAGGTGGAAGCAAGTTAGCACCAATGTGCCGAACCAGTGATTTTGGACACTGATAGCTCTAGTAGAGCAGAGTTAATGCTAGTGACAGTGCAAGCTGGGGGCTCAGCAGCAAGTAGAAAGCAAGGATGAATCCAGGAACATGGCTTAAGGTAATTCTAATGAGAGGCTAGAAAGTGTAGAGGCTTGACTGTAAGAATAGCAATGTATGGCTACAGTTTAGCGACAGGGAGGGCATTGACAAGGCTCTGAGAAGCATCTCGACTAGAGTGACTTTAATTCCGCAAAACCAATAGGATGCACCAGTTTTATGGATTTCGGGATGTTGTTCTTATCTGCCATCAAAGTCTATGTTTCTATGCATGTATATATGTGTACTACATGTATGAGTACTGCATCTGTGTCTGCTGTATATGTGTACTACATGTATGTGTGAGTACTGCAGGTACGTGTGTACTGAATGTGCAGGTTTGCTGTAGAAGCTGAGAGGGAGAGCAGTTACCAGCTACCCTATAGCAAGGAAGTGATTTACTGAGTACACTGAATTGAATTCTTAATTCAGGGGCCTGTAATAGTAAGTATAAGTCGGTGTTTTGGTTCTCTGTTTTTGGGGTTGTCTTTACTTAGTGTAACTTTAATTTGCCAGGGAAGTAATCTAGCTGGGAGAATATTAGCAGTCATTTATGACTAGATCTGTTACTGAAACTCTGTGAAAGAGGTGTCTGATAAGGAGAGGAGCTGAAGAAGGCGTGAGGGACTGTGGATTATAAACAGGAGTTGCTGTAGAAGCTGAGAGGGAGAGCAAATACCAGCTATCTTAAACTAGAGCTGTGTTTTTGCCCTGTAGTTTACAGAAGAAGGTATTTTTTTACCTGATTGTTTTTTGTAGACACTGAGTACCAAAGGAACAACCCCCCCACCCCCATTCCCCAACCACCCCTGGGTGCACGCTACCTTTATAGTGGAAGGCCAAGCCACACCTACTTAAAGACACAGGAACAGTTAGGCAGCACAGAACAAGCAATAGCCCCTAGCTGATATATAGGTAGAATTACAAAGGGTGTAGCTAGCAATTAGGTCCACAAGGGCACATACAAGTGGAGGAGAGAGAAGCTGTAAGTTACTACAGAAGTAGAAAAAGACAGGGAGAGAAGAAAAAAAAAGGGTTAGGTGGGGAGGAATGTCAGCAAGCACTGGATGATACAGGGAGTGTTGCAGTGCTCTGGCTGTGGTGCAGCAGTCTTCAGAAAAACATTCTGGTTACTGCGTTCCTGCCCCATTTGTAGGCACCTCTCTGGGCCGAGGGCAGAGGTTGCCAGTCTCCGGGCCGAGCTGGCAGGAATATTGGGGACCTTCGCCCCCACCCAGAGGCCACCAGGTCCCCAGCCAATGCCACAACAGTCACCCAGGCAGAAGGCAGCATGGACTGTGGTGGGCTTAGGAAGGTTCAGGGGAAGGGGACAGAGACACATCCCCCATCCAGACCAGTTCATGAACCCCTACACAGTGTTGGAGGAATGGGACAGACCTGCAAAGGAACCTGAGGCTGAGACCAGGGAGGAGGTGAGGGTCTTCCAGCAGGGAGACCCAGTGGCAGGAGGAGGAGGAGAACACCATAGGAAGAAGAAGTTAGTTCTGCTGGGGGACTCAGTTGTCCAGGGGATGGATTTGGGCACAGACAGTAGAGAGGAAAGGGAGGTAAAGTGCCTCCCAGGAGGCACAGCTCAGAAGGAGTGGGAGTGCATCCAGAGGATTGCTGAAGCTGTGGCAAGGAGGGGAGGGCTGGAGGTCATTATCCACTTGGGACAAATGGCCTATCCAAGGATAAGGCAAGCTTGGAGCAGGTGAAGGAGGACTTTACAGTGTTGGGAGGGTGCCTGGGGAAGGTAGCAAGCTCTGTGATATTTTCAGAGGTGCTGCTAGGTCACAGCGGGGGGGAGGAATCTCTGCATTAGTAACTTCAACACATGGTTGAAAGACTGGTGCAATGAGAAGGGGTATGGCTTCAATGGGGACTGGGGACCCACCTACAGTGAGGCAGCCCTGTACAGTGGAGACAGACTGCATCTGCCCAACAAGGGGAAGGCAGCCCTCAATGGATGGTTTAAATGTTTTGCTGATGAGTGTTTAAACTAGCCAGGGAGGGAGGGCAACAGGAGCAGGGACACTCAGGCAGCCCACCCCACATGGTAGAGAAAAACAGAACAATGAAGCAAGAAGAGGAGTTGCTATCAAGGTCATCGGGTCGGGCAGAAATGGAGTAAGAAAGGAATTGGAAACACAAGAGAAAAATATCAGGAAAGAGGGGAAGAGGCAGGGGATTAAAAACAGGAAGAGAGAGAGGTCAGGCAGTAAAACTTTGAAAGTCATGGTGATAAATGCACACAGCCTGGGAAATAAAGTTCCAGACATGGAAGCCTTAATAACTGAAGAAGACCTGGACATAGAAATAACTGAAACCTGGTACACAGCTAATCATGAGTGGGAAACAAATGTACTAGGATATGTTCTATTCAGAAGGGATACAGAGGACAAAAAGGGAGGGGGGAGGCCTACATGTCAGACAGGATATAGTGGAACACAGGTACAGGGTAGGCATGGGAAGGCTGAGGCACTGAGGGTCACCCTTCAACCTGGAAATGGCACAGCAATACACACAGGGGTGATATACAGGCCTCCAGGACAGGGAGAAGAACTGGACAGGCAGCTAGTGGAGAAAATACGTGAGATGACAATGAGAGGTGAAATTCTACTAATGGGGGATTTCAATATGCCAGACGTGGATTGGAACATCAGTGTAGCTGCTTCAGCCAGAAGCAGAGGCATCCTTGATTCACTCCAGGAGGCTGGACTCAGGCAGCTTGTGCTTGATCCCACCAGAGACAGGGCAATTCTAGATCTAGTAATGACCAATGGGGATTGAATCACAGATGTCTAGGTAGAAGGGCAACTGGGATTCAGCGATTGCAACAATGTGTGGTTCAGCATAGGGACAGAGATTCACTCAAGTAATACTAGGACAAAGGTTTTGGATTTCAAAAATGCTGACTTTGCTGAAATGGAGAGGTGTATCAAAAGAGCCCTGGAGAGAATGGGGGCAGGAGGGAGAGTGGAAGAACAGTAGGAGTGTCTAAAGGAAGCTTTACTGGAAGTAACAAACCAATGCATCAGATAGGTATCCAAAGGCAAGAGAAGGAGGAGAAGAAGGAGAAAGCCACTATGGTTCTCGTGAGAGGTGGTGGTAAAGGTCAGGGCAAAAAGGAAAGGGTTCAGGAAATATAAGGAGACCCAAATGGAGGAGGACAGGGAGGAGTACCTAGAGTGTCAAAGGGAGGTGGGAAAGGCAGTAAGGAGAGCAAAAGCATGGACTGAGGAAGGTTTAGCACAGTCAGTTAAGAAAGGGGACAAGACATTCTTCAGGTACATCAGTGAGAGGAGGAAAACCAAGGGGAGGATTGCAAGGCTCAAGGGAGAGGGAGGGGAATGCAAGGAGGGTGACATGGAAAAGTCAGAAATACTGAATAAATATTTCTGTTCAGTATTTACAGAAGAGGGGGAGGGGCAGGGGCAACAGCAGTACAGCAGTTGCCAAGGGGGTGAAGAGGGAGACAATATGAACATATGAACATATGAAAACACCAGCAGAATCAGCCCTTATGGTCTGTCGCGTCTGCTCGATTGTGCAGCTAGTATCTCAACTTGCAGCTGCCCTACCTTCCCTACCCCTGTTCATCATAATCCCTTCCCTCATCCTATCCCAACCCCTCTTAAAGTCACCCACTGTTCTACGGGACACCACCCTCTTGGGCAAAGCATTTCACTTGTCCACCACCCTTTCTGTGAAGAAATGCCTCTTGATTTCCCTCCTGAATCTTCCACCCTCCAACCTCAACTAATGCCCTCTCGTATCCCTCCCTTTTCTAAGCATGAAAATCCCTTCCATGTTAACCTTATTTATCCCCATGAGGTATTTAAATGTTTCAATCATGTCCCCCCATCCATCCTTTCTTCCAGGGAGTACATGGTCAGCTCTGCTAATCTCTCCTCATAGGACTTCCCGTCAAATCCCTGGATCATCTTTGTCACCCTACGCCACACCTCCTCCAGCAACGTTATGTCCTTCTTCATGAACGGGCGTCAGTATTTCTCGCAGTACTCCAGGTGAGCCTGACCAGAGTCCTGTACAGGGAAAGGATCACTTCCCTATTCCCGGAGGAGATTCCCCTCACTATATACCCTAGCATCCTATTGGGCTTTGCGGCTACCTTCCTGCACTGAGCTGAGTTGTCCATACTGCCCATTATAATCACCCCCCAGAACCTTTTCCTCTACACTACTTTCCAGCTGTACCCCTCCCAGCTGATAGCTCCTCCTCTGGTTCCTAGCTCTGAAGTGCAGTACCTTGCACTTCTTGGCATTGAACCCCAGCTACCAAGTTACTGACCCCTCCTGTAGTTTGTTTAGGTCCTTCTGCAGCCCCTCCAGCCTTCAATGTCATCTACCACAGCTTCCATCTTCGTATTGTCCGTGAACAGATTGATCCTACTCCAAACCCCTGTGAGATATCATCTATGAATATCCCAAATAGCACTGGTCCTAGCACTGATCCCTGTGGCACCCCGCTCATCACTTCCTTTGGAGATGAGAGCTCCGCCACCACCACCACCCTCTGCTGCCTTCCAGTCAGCCAGTTGGCTATCCAATTTACCATCTTTGTTCCCACCCCATGTGTTCCAGCTTCCCCCTCCAGCCTCCCATGCAGCATGGACTCAAAGGCCTTGTGGAAGTCCAGGTACAGGACATCCACTGCATGGCCTTTGTCCAGTTCCCTGGTCACCCAGTCAGAATACTCAATTGGATTTATTTGTTAGGATCTGCCGGAGACAAACCCATGTTGATGACCATCCTGGAGACCATTGACCTCCAAGAAGGTCACCAGCCGCTCCTTTAGGATTGTCTCTGTGAGCTTTCCCACAATTGATGTGAGGCTCAGTGGCCTGGCTCATCCCTGAGGCCACTTTTGTGGATGAGCACCGCATGGGCCATCCTCCAGTCCTGTGGCATGCTTCCTGTGCCCAGGGAGGTATTGATCAGGTCAGTCAGTGACCCCACCAGGATCTCCACCAGCTCCCTGAGTACCCTAGGGTAGATGCCATCTGGCCCTGGTACCTTGTCCACCCTTAATGCCCTCAATCCTTCCAGAACCCTTTCCTCCATAATCCCTACATCAGTCACCCCTTCCCCTCACTACCCCACTTGGGGTATCTGCCCCCCTTTCTCCTTCGTAAACACAGAACAGAAATATTTATTTAGTGCCTCCGCCTGTCCCCCCCTCCACTCACCCTCTGTCCTTCCTAATCCTCACACTCTGGTCTTTGTTCTTCCTTCTTTCTCTAATGTATTTGAAGAAATTCTTTTCTCCATCCCCAATACCCTGTTCCAGTCTCAGTTCTCTTGAGGCCTTGGTCACTCTGACTAGCCTAGTAACTTCCCTGAACTTCTTCGAACACGCTTTCTTCTCAAACTCCGCCCCCCCAATTTCTTGAGTTTCTGAAATACCATTCTCTTGGCCCTTACCGCCTCCACAACCTCTCGAGTCAATCAACTTGGATTCTTTGCCCTTCCCTTCTTACTCCATGCCTTTTTACCCGCCCCAGTGGCCTCTGTCAGACCCCTTTTAATAATCTCCCACTTTTGGCAAGCATCCATGTCCTGATGAATGCCTGCCAGATGCTTATTCAAAATCTCCCCATCCTACTAAAGTCTGCCCCCTTAAAATCAATCACTCTGGTCTCCATAACCCCTGTTTCCCTACTCATATTAAGCATGAACCACACTGAGTGGTGGTCACTGCCAGCCAGAGGGTGCTTCACCCCAGATCACTTACAGCCTTCCCATTTGAAAGTACCAGGTCCAGAGTCCTATCCAGTCTAGTAGACTCATACACCAACTGCTCCAGAAAGCTGTCCTGAATAGTCCATTCACAGGGGAAAGAGTCCTACAGGACCTCACTACATTGAAGGTGAACAAAGCGATGGGACCAGATGGCATACACTCAAGAATATTAAGAGAACTGCGAAGGGAGATAGCAGAACCTCTGGAAGCCATGGTCACTGAGTCATTCAACACAGGGGTGGTACCAGAGGATTGGAGGAGGACACATGTGGTCCCTCTACACAAATCTGGCAGCAGGGAGGAGGCGAGGAACTATAGGCTGGTCAACCTCACCTCAGTAGTGGGGAAGATCATGGAGACATTGCATAAAGAAAGGATAGTGGGGCATCTAGAAGCCATCAGAGTCCAGGACCATAGGCAACATGGATTCACAGTGGGGAGGTCATATCAGACAAATCTGGTTGATTTCTTCAACTGGGTGACAAAGGAAGTAAATCAGGGTGGGGCAATGGACGTCGCTTACATTGATTTCAGCAAAGCCTTTGACACCATCCCACATAGGAGGCTGATAAACAAGCTGTGTGGGCTGGGTATGGGGGACTGGGTGGTAAACTGGGTTAGAAACTGGCTAACAGACAGGAGGCAGTAGGTGGCGGTAAATGGGGTGCAGTCTGGGGAGAGAGGGGGTGACCAGTGGGGTGCCTCAGATGATCGGTCCTGGGGCCAGTCTTGTTCAATGTCTTCATTAGCGACATTGCAGAAGGGCTGGAGGGAAAAGTCTGCCTGTTTACAGATGACACCAATGACAGTGGAAACCCCAGAGGGGGTGAAGAAAATGAGGAGGGACCTGGGGAAGCTTGAAAAATGGTTTGAGGATGGGCAACTGAAGTTTAATTCAAAAAAGTGCAAAATTATGCACCTGGGACACAAAAACCCTGGAGAAAGTTACAGGATGGGGGGGAGAGTTGCTGACAGTCACAAAGGAGGAAAGGGACTTGGGGGTTATTATTTCAGATGGTCTGAAAATTTCAAAAGCAGAGTGCTAAGGCAGCTGGGAGAGCCAGTGGCATGCTGGGGTGCATAGGCAGGGGTATCACCAGCAGAAGGAGGGAAGGAGGTAGTGATGCCATTATATAAAACCATGGTCAGGCCTCACATGGAGTACTGTGTACAGTTCTGGAGGCTGCACCTTTGTAAGGACATTAACAGACTGGAGATGGTCCAGAGAAGGGCGACTAAGATGGTGCAGGGCTTGCAACATGAGACATATGAGGAGTGATTAAGGGACCTCAATATGTACTCACTGGAAGAGAGGAGAGAAAGAGGGGACATGATAGAAACATTCAAGTACCTCAAGGGTATAAACAAGGTGCAGAGGGGAAACAAAAAAAAGGGAGGAGCACAAGAATGAGGGGGCATGACATGAAATTGGAAGGTGGGAGGTTAAGAGGGAATGTGAGGAGGTTCTTCACAGAAAGGGTGGTGGATGCATGGAATGGTCTGCCTCAGGAGGTGATGGGAGCGAGCACTGTGGATGGATTCAAGCATGCTTGGGACAAGCATAGCAGAAACGTAATGGTACAGCAGTGGGTGGGTCAGAAGCAATAATCCAGTACAAGGGCTGACGAGCAGACTAGATGGGTCAGGCAGTCCTTATTTGCTGACAATTTCTATGTTTCTATGAGGTATGTATGTGTATTGCATGTATGTGTGTGAACTGCATGTGTGTGCCTTGTATGTGTATGCACTGTATGTGTTTACTGCATGTATACCTGCACTCCATGTGTCTGTGTTTGTATTGTATATGTGTGTATACTGCATGTATGTGTGTGTACTGCATGTGTGTACTACATGTATGTGTATTGCATGTGTGTTCTGCATGTGGGGGTACTGGATATATTTGTGTACTGTATATGTGCACACACTATATATGCATACTGTATGTATGGGTGTACTGCATGTATATGTGCACTACATGTGTGTACTGTATGTGGGTGAACTGCATGTATGTGTGCATGGTATGTGTGTCCTTTATATATATATGTATGTGTGAGTATGTATGAGTACTGTATATATGTTTGAACTGTATTTATTTATTTTATTTATTTATTTATAGGATTACAATACCTTTGAACCAGAGGTTCTTTTACAAGGTTCTGCGTCAAGTACAGAGATTGGGAGTAAAATACAGAAACAGGTAACATAGATGAACATAGACAATATAATTAGATAAACATTAAAAGTAGAATTATAGCAACTATTTACAGTTCATAATTAGGAATACATATGTACAGGGTATTTACAAATGGATAAAAGGCATAAATACAAAAGAGTAGGCATAAAAACATATGGTGCAAGTAGAAGAAGGAAGAGGATAGTGAGAGAAAAGAAAGGCGGAAGTCAAGAATATGTGGGAGGTACAGCAAGAAGTAGAAGGGTGGGATGGGCAGCAGGGCTACAGTGTAAGGCAGGGATGAAGGGGTGGGGGGATGGAAAAGAGGGAGTAGGATTGGTTGGAAAGGAGAGGGAGGTGTGTGGGAAAAGGAAAGGGCTGGAGTGGAGGGAAAGATGGGGAAGAAGAGTGAGAGTAGGGTTGATGCAGTCTAAGGTGACGTAGTCAGAATAGAGTAGTGGTTGAGGGGGGGTATGTTCTGAGGTCAGGGAAAAGAGGGGGAGAGTGCTCAGGACAGAGGCTCAAGTCTAAGACAATAGGAGCCAAGTATGAGGGTTACAAGTGGCACAGAAAGGTCGATTTGTTTCATGGGGCAGTCGTAACTATTGAGAGAAGTCAGGTGCTGATGAAGTCTACTTTTAAAGGGACCAGAGTAGGGTGCCTTTTGATCTCAGGGGGGAGATTACTGATCCAAGAAGGGGCTCTAAACCTAAAGGATCGCTGCCCCTGAGTGGTCCGGCAGAAAGGGTCCTGGTATTTTGTCAGGGTGGATTTATGAATGTAGCAGGGGTATGGTGCTGGTAGCAGAAGGGGCAGAGTGATTGTGGGGGTTTGGCTGCGGCTAATTTTTTTTTTTTAGCAAAAAGACAAGTCTGGTAGGTGATCCTACCTTTGTATGTACTGTTTGTATGTGTGTACTGTATGTGTAATTACAGTGGCAGCCATCCTAATCTTTTGCTTTACAACAGAAATGTTTAGCACATTCAGGTACTGCAATACAGCGCTTCTCCCTTACAGCAGTATCATTCAAGATATTAATAGTTCAAGTGTTACTTTATTGTGCTGACTAAGCACAATAAGGCAACACTTCAGCTAATGTGGCATGTTGAATAATATTGTGATAAGGGGAAAATTCTCTATTGGAGTACCTGAGGGGGAAGGGTCAAGCTTCCGCAGCGTGACTGCTGCCTGCTGTAGGCCAGTTGATAACACAGTCGGGAGCACCAGAATGGGGTGAGGTCACCGCCAGATGCACTCATGCATGTGTGCCAGTGCACACATTCGTGGGTGCATCATTGCTTGCTGGCACCCCGGAGAGAATCAGAATTTTAAAGGAAAATGGTGGCCATCCAAGTCAGGACCCATGCAGGCTCTTGCATGGCTGACATGGCTGGCCACCCACCATGTGTAAGTCAGTTAGAAGGTCGATGACAGGGCTGAGGCAAGTGCTACCAGATGTGACCGCAGAGTGTAAAAAACGCTATGAAAATAAAAATCAGAAATAAATGATGTGACCCAATTTATTAACTAGCTCTGGACCCAACTATGATGTTGTCCTTGGGTTCTATTAGGTGAGCTATTTAGCCAGCTTGCTGGATGGTGCTGCACACAGTTATGTGACACCACCAGAACATACAGCCAGCCTACTCTTTCTCTTGTCACCTCCACACCCCTGCAACAATAAGTCCCTTTGTTTCAGATTAAACAGTAAATCAGGTCACTTCTGCTATCTTCCTTAAAGCTGATCTCTCATGTTTCCTTAAGGTACACAATTTTTAAATATGACTCTATGGCCACACAAAACAGGGTGACAGATATATGCAGTCACAGTTAAACACTGTGCTAGACCACTGACTTCAAGGCAGAGTTTTGAATAAGACGACTGAACATGTTTCCTTTCTGTAGCCTGCATACACGAACCCAATGTTTCATTTCATTTATTTATTATACTGTGAGTACATAGTGAGCTAACACAGATAATTTACTCAAATAATAATGTCACAGTGCTAACATGATCAGTCGGATTACTGTAGTTGCTATGGATGAAATACATAAATCATGTCTAACATCAAAAACAAGCTTATGAAATTAAAATATTCAAATAGTAGAAGTGAAAAGACTGGATAATATTGCTAGGAAACACAGTTTACTTCCTTATTGTTATGCATAAAATGTGTCTGGAAATCCAGTTATGCATCAACTGTGTCTGAAAATCCATCAGTTAATTACCTTTTACCAGCTCAGGCTGTAATTCTTGAATTAAAATCCTGCCATTATGTCTTGAAGGTCTGACTTATTCATTTAAAAATTGATCTGCATACATCTGAACTGCTAGTGTGGTGAGATAACACAACTTGCTTGCTACTCTGGTGACCTGGGGTCAGCAATGAACTCAGGTTGATCAGGGGCTGACCAGGGGAGGGAGGACTGAGTGTCCCAGGTGACTCCTCTCCTCCCTCAGGGAAGGGGGACACTGTATTCCACTGGCTGCCTGCCACCTAGTTGAGGCTGGTTGGCAGCACAGTGGGAATGCACACTCCAGGGATGGCCCAGAGAGCCCACCCTCAGACATGGATAGAGATCATGCATGCTCACACATGCGTACATTTGGAGTGTTGCATGTTGGTGGCCCTTGGGGTAAACTTGTAGAAACCCCCTGACTGGCAGGACACTGGCACCCTTACAAGCCCTGTACTACCTACTGGGGCAGTAACCTATCAGATGCTGATCCTGTGTAAGTGATGGCACAAGTCTCTGAGGTGGTGGCATCAGGGCGGGAGATCCTGCACCACTGACCACGGCACTCACCCACCAGAAGCTGATTCTGTGTAAGTGATGGGGTAAGTCTTGTAGACTGAGAGTGTCAGGGCTGTAGACTCTGGAGCGATCATGACACTCACCCACCAGAATCTGGTCCTGTGTAAGTGATGGCGTAAGTCTCTGAGGTGGAGGTGTCAAGGCTGGAGATCCTGCACCACTGACCACAGCACTCATACACCAGAAGCTGGTCATGTGTCAGTGATGTGGTAAGTCCTGGAGATGAAGGGTGTTGGGGCTGGAGACCCTGTACCTACAAATTGTGGCATTCGCCCAGCAGAAGATGGTCCTCTGTAGTCATGGGGTAAGTCCTGGAGACAGACGGTGTCAGGGCTGGAGACCCTGCAGCACTGACCATGGCAATGAATCATCAAAAGCTGGTCTTATGAAAGTGATATGGTAAGTCCCAGAGATGGACAGTGTTTGGGCAGGAGGCTGGCCCTACCAACCATGGCACTCACCACCAGAAGCTGGTCCTGTATATGTGATGGGTGTTGGGGCTGGAAGTGCACGTCCACCAACCATGGCACTCACCCAACAGATGCTGGTCATGAGTAAGTGATGGGGTACATCCCGGAGAGGGAGGGAGCTGGAGCTAGAGACTCTGTGCACAGCAACTGTGGCACTCACCCACCAGAGGCTGGTCCAGTGTAAGTGATGGGAGTAAGTCCCAGAGATGGAGTGTGTTGGGTCTGGAGGCCCTGCACTACCAGCCTTGGCACTCACCAACCAGAAGCTAGTCTTGTGTAAATGATGGGTTTACTCCCAGAGATGGTGGGTGTCAGGGCTGGAGGCTCAAGATCACCAATGACCAAGACACTCACCCACAGAATTTGGTCTTGTGCAAGTGATGGGGGGAGTCCCGGAGAATGGGTGTGTTGGAGTTGGTGACCCTGTACCCACCAACTGTGGAACTCACCCACCAGAACTTGGTCCTGTGTAAGTGATAGGGTAAATCTCTGAGCTGTTCAGTGTCGGGGCTGAAGGCACAGCACCACTGACTGTGGCTCTCATCCACCAGAAACTGATCCTATGTAAGTGATGTGGTAAGTGATGGAGGTGGTGGTTATTGGGGCTGGATGCCCTGCATGACCAACCATGACACTCGCCTACCAGAAGCTGGTCCTTTGTTGATGATGAGGTAAGACCCACAGATGGAGGGTGGTGGACTTCTGTGTGGTCCTGGGGTAGTTCATCATGGGGCCACTGTATGGCTCAGAGGTAATGCCTGCTCATTCACCCAAAAGAGACTGGCCATGTATAAGTGATGGGGTATGTCACAGAGATGGAGGGTGCCTGGGCTTGAGGCCCTGCTCCACTGACCATGGCACTCACCCAACAGAAGCTGGTCCTGTGTAAGTGATGGGGTGCGTCCCAGAGAATTGGGGTGTCAGAGCGGGGTACCCTGTAGCACTGACCATGGTACTCACTTACCTAAAGCTGGTCCTATTGAAGTGATATGTTAACTCCTGGAGATGGTGGGTGTCAGAGCTAGAGGCCCTGCACTTTCAACCATTGCACTCACCAGCAGAAGCTAATCCTTTGTAAGTGATGGAGTAACTCCCAGAGATGGTGGGTGTCAGGGCAGGAGGCCCTGGAACACTGACCATGGCACTCACCAAATTGGCTCTTGTCATTTGTAAGTGATGGCTTATATCCCCAGAGATGGAGGGTGTCAGGGCTGGAGACCCTGGACCACTGATTGAGGCACTCACCCTATTGGCTCTGGTCATTTGTAAGTGATGGGTTACATCCTGGAGATGGAGGGTGTCGGGGCTGGAGACTTTGTAGTCATCAAATATGGCACTCGCACACCAGAATCTGGTCCTGCGTAAATGAAGGGTGAAGTCCCAGAGATGGAGTATGTGTCAGGCCTGGAGGCCCTGCACTACCGACCATGGCACTCACTCACCAGAATTTGGTCTTGAGCAAATGATGGAGTGAGTCCAGGAGAAGGGGTGTGTCAGGCCCGGAAGCCCTGCACCACCGACCATGGCAGTCACTCACCAGAGTTTGATTTTGAGCAAGTGATGGAGAGAGTCCAGGAGAAGGGGGGTGTCAGGGCTGGAGACCCTGTACCAACCAACTGTGGCACTCACCCACCAGACACTGGTCCTGTGTAAGTGATGAGATAAGTCTTAGGGATGTTGGTGTCGGGGCTGAAGGCAGAGCACCACCGACCATGGTTCTCATCCACTGGAAACTGATTCTGTGTAAGTGATTGGGTAATTGCCAGAGATGGTGGGTCTCAGGGCTGGAGATACAGCACCACCAACCATGATGCTAACCCACCAGATTCTGGTCCTATGTAAGTGATTGGGTAAGTCCCGGAGATAGTGGGTGAGGGGGCTGGATGCCTTGCACCTCTGACCATGGCACTCATCCATCAGAAGTTGGTCCTGTGTTAGTGATGGGGTAAGTTCCGCAGATGGAGTGTGTCTGGCTATAGACCTTATGCATCCAGCTGTGGTACTCACTCACTAGAATCTGATCCTGTGTAAGTGATATTGTAAGTCCTGGAGATGATGAATTTTGTGGCTGGATGTCCTGCACCACCAGCTGTGGCATTCACCCACCAAAACCTGGTCCTGTGTAAGTGATGGGTTAACTCCCAGAGATGGTGGATGTGAGGGCTGGAGGCCCAGGATCACCAACTGTGGCACTCATCCACCAGAATCTGGTCTTGTGTAAGTAATGGGGTGAGTCCTGGATATTTGCAGTGCTAGGTTGGAGACTCTGTACCACCAGCTGTGGCACTCATTCACCATAAGTTGGTCCTAGGTAAGTGATATGGTAAGGCATGGAGATAGTGGGTGTTGGGGCTGGATGCCCTGCACCACTGACCAAGGAACTCGCCCAGCAAAAGCTGGTCCTGTGTAAGTGATGGGGCAAGTCCCTGAGATGGAAGGGGTCTGGCTGGAGTCTCTGTACTCACCAATTGTGGCACTCCCCCACCAGAAGATGATTCTGTGTAAGTGATAGGCTAGGTACTGGAGATGGAGTGTGTTGGGGCTGTAAGCCCTGCACCACCAACAGTGGCACTCACCCACTGGAAGCTGTTCCTGTGTAAGTGATACAGTAAGCACCGGAGATCGAGGATGTTGTGGCTGGAGAACCTGCACTACTGACTGTGGCACTCATCCACAAGAAGCTGGTCTTATGTAAGTGATATGGTAAGTCCTGGAGATGGTGGGAGTCAGGATTGGAGGCCCTGCACTACCAACCATGGTACTCACCCATCAAAAGCTGTTCCTGTGTAAGTGATGGTTAACTCTTGAAGATGATGGATGTTGGTGCTGGGAGACCTGGACCACCAACCATGGTCCTCATCCAATAGAAGCTGGTCATGTGTAAGTGATGGCATACATCCCAGAGATGGAGGGTTTTGGAGCTGGAGACTGTGTACCCTCCAGCTGTGGCACTCATCCAGCAAAAGCTGGTCCTGTGTAAGTGATGGGGTAAGTCCCAGATATGGTGGGTGTCGGGGATGGGAGGTACAGCACCACTGACCATGGCACTCACCAGCAAGAAGCTGGTCCTGTCTAAGTGATGAGTTAGGTCACAGAAATGGAGTGTGTTAGCGCTAGAGACCCTGCACCACAGAAAGTGACACTCACCCACCAGAAGCTGGCCCCATGTAAGTGATGGAGTAAGTTCCGGAGATGGTGGGTGTCAGGGCTGGAGGCCCTGGATCATCCACCATGGCACTGACCCACCAGAATTTCATCTTGTGAAAGTGATGGGTAAGTCCTGGAGATGGTGGGTATTGGGCTGCTGGCCCTGCACTACCGACCATGGCATTCACCAGCCAGAAGCTGATCATGTATAAGTGATGTGTAAGTCCCAGAAAAGGTAGGTGTCAGGGCTGGAGGTACAGCACCACCGACCATGGCACTCACTCACCAGAATCTGGTCCTGTGTAAGCGATTGGGGAAGTCCCACAGATGGTGTGTCGGGGCTGGAGGTACAGCACCACCGATCATGGCACTCACCCACCAGAATCTGATCCTGAATAAGTGATGAGGTATTCCCGGAGATGGTGCATATCAGGGCTGGAGGTATAGCACCACCAGCTGTGGCACTCACCTACCAGAAGATGGTCCTAGGTAAGTGATATGGTACGTCCTGGAGATGGTGGGTGTTGGGGCTGGAGGCTGTGCACCAACAACTGTGGCACTCATCCATCAGAAGCTGGTCATGTCAGTAATGTGGTAAGTCCTGGATATGGAGGGTATCAGGGCTAGAGATCCTTACCCACCAGTTGTGCCCTAATCAACCAAAAGATGGTCCTGTGTAAGTGATGGGGTAAGTCCCAGAGGTGGAGTGTGTTGGGGCTGTAAGCCTTGTACTTCTGACCATTGCACTCACCAATTTATGCTGATCCTGTGTTAGTGATGGGGTATGTCCTGGAAATGGAGAGTTGTGGGTGGAGTCCCTGGACCACCAACCTTGGCACTCACTCACCAGAAGTTGGTCTTGTGCATGTGATGGGGTATGTTTCAGAGATGGTGGATTTTGGGGCTGGATGCCCTGCAACTCTGACTGTGCCTCTCACCCACCAGAAGCTGTTCCTGTGTAAGTGATGGGGTATGTCTTGGAGATGGAGGGGTGTTGGGGCTCAATGCCCTTCACCTCTGACCATGGCTTTCATCCACCAGAAGCTGTTTCTGTGTAAGTGATGGGTTATGTCTTTGAGATGGAGGGTGTTGGAGCTGGAGGCCTTGCACCACTGACTAAGCTGGTCCTGTGTTGATGATGAGGTATGTCCCAGTGATGGTTCATGTCAGGGTTGGAGAGTGATTGCAGATGAAGGCCAGCTGGGTGTCTAGAGAGACAAAGGATGAAAAAGAAACTAATAATCTGCAAGATTATTTACAAAATGTCCTTCAGTAACTACTATAAAGGAAAGCAGACCTTTGAGGCTTATTGGGCCCTGGGTATTTCATCATGGGGCCACTGTATGGCCCAAGTCTAGTGCATCATGGGGCCACTGTATGGCTCAGGGGTAGAGCATTGTGGGGCCATGGCATGACCCAAAGATATTTATTTGAATTTTGGTAATCGGGTAAGTCCACTGAGACAATAGCAGTCCCTTTTTCGGGGACGACCCAGGGAGAGCAACAAGAGAGGTACAATACAGAAGAATTTCAGCAATTACACAGAAAGAAAATTCAATACAGTGCATTTTCACAGAACAATAATTACAACAGAAACACAAATCGTGGTAAAGGAATAATTATCATCAAGCACAGCAAAATGCAGCAATGGTTACAACATAAAATAAATAACAGGCTAGGGCATACAGTATCAAATCTTACAGATTATACATAATCATGGTAAAGTCAAACCAATTAGTACAGGTGCAGGATGGTGCAAAAGTGAGTCAGGGTAGAAGGCAGGGAGTGAAGCATAGGTAGGGAGTCAGGCAGAAGAGAGCAGAGGGAAAACAGCAAGGTAGGAGCAGGATAGGCATCACCGGAAGCAGGGGCATGTAGCAGCATCAGAGAGACTGGTGAGCAAATTGGACTGCAACGTGGGAAGAGAGAGGCAAGACAGGATGAAAGGAAGGAGGGAGTTCCAATCAGGCACTGCTGCAAAAGCGAAGGATAGTTCATTGAGGGTCCACTATATGGCTCAGGTGAAGTTTATCCTGAGGTCACTCTGGTACAAGTGCAGTGCATTTTTGGGCTCACTGTGTGATCCATGGATAGTTTATTCTAGGGCTGCTGTATGTCCCAGAGCAGTGCATTATGGGGCCAGTAGTCTGTAAGTCTCAGGGGTAGAGCATCTTATAGCTGTTGTATGACCCATGGTTAGCACATCGTGCGACCACTGTATGGCTCAGGAGTAGGATATCAAGAAGCCATTGTATGGCATAGGTGTAGTGTATTGTGGGCTGCTGTATGGCCATGGGGTACTGTTTTGTGGGGCTGCTGTATGGTCCAGGAGTAGGACATATTTGGGATATTGTATGGCCCAAATGTAGCACATTGTGGGGCCACTGTATGGTGTAGGACAGCACATTGTGGGGTTGCTCTATGGGCCAGGGGTAGTACATCATGGGCCGCTGTATGACCCATGAGTTGCATGCTTTGGGGCCACTGTATGGCCCAGGAGGATGTCACAAGGCCACTGTATTGCCCAGGGGTAGCACATTGTGGGGGTCACTGTATGGCCCAGGAAATCATGAGGCCACTGTATTGCCTGGGGTAGCGCATTGTGGGGTCACTGTATGGCAGAGAGATGCACTTTGTGGTGCTGCAGCATGACCCATGAGTAGGGAATTATGGAGACACTGTATGGCCTAGGGATGCACATCATGGGGCCACTGGGACAGGGCATCATTGGGCTGCTATATGGCCCAAGAGTAGCACAGTATGGGGCCATAATATGGCCCAAGGGTAGCTCATTGTGGGGTCACTGCATGGCCTAGTGGTAGCACATTGTGGGGCCACTGTATGACCCGTGGGTAGCATTTCATGGGACCACAGTATGGCCCTGGAGTAGCGCATTCTTAGGCAGTTGTATGGCCTAGGGGGAGTGCATTGTGAGGCCACTGTATGGCCCAGGAGTAGGACATTATAGGGCTATTGTATGGCCCAGGGGTAGCATTTCCTAGGGTCTCTATATGGCCCAGGAGTGCATCATGGGGCTGCTGTATAGCTCAGGAGGAGTGCATCCTGGGGCCATGATATGGCCCTGGACTCAAGCATTGTGAAGTTTTTGTATGTCTCTTGGGGTAGTACAAAATGAGGCTGCTGTGTGGCCCAGGGGTAGCCCATTTAGAGGGCTGCTGTATGGCCTGGGGGAGTGCATTCTGGGGTCACTTTATGGCCCTGGAGTAGCTCATTGTAGGACTGCTGTATGGCCCAAGAGTAGCATATGGTGAGGCTGCTGTATGACTCAAGGATGACACATTGTGGGGGGCTGCTGTATGGCCCAAGGCTAACACATTGTGAGGTTGCTGTGTGGCACATGGGTAGTGCATCATGGTTCTGCTGTATAACCCAGGGTTAGAACATCATAGGGTTGCTGTATGGCCCAGGGATAGCACATTGGGGAGTCGTTGTATAACCCAGGGGTAGAACATCATAGGGTTGCTTTATGGCCTAGGGACAGTGCATCGGGGAACCACTGTATAACCCAGGGATAGAACATCATTGGGTTGCTGTATGGCCCAAGGATAGCATATCGGGGAGCCGCTGTATAACCCAGGGGTAGAACATCATAGGGTTGCTGTATGGCCCAGGGATAGCACATCGGGGAGTCGCTGTCTAATGCAGGGGTAGAGCATCATAGGATTACTGTATGGCCCAGGGATAGTGCATCTGGGAGCTGCTGTGAAACCTAGAGGTAGAACATAGTAGGGTTGCTGTATGGCCCAGAGATAACTCTCTGAGCAGCTGCTGCATAACCCAAGGGTAGAACAGCGTAGGTTTGCTATATGTCCCAGGGATAGCACATGGGGGTGCTGCTGTATAATCCAGTAGTAGAACATCATAGGGTTGTTGTATGGCCCAGGGATAGCACTCTGGACAGCTGCTTTAGAACCCAGAGGTAGAACATCGTAGGTTTACTGCATGGCCTAGGGATAGCGCATTGGGGAGTCGCTGTATAACCAAGAGTTAATCATAGTGTAGGATTGCTGTGGCCCAGAGATAATGCATCAGGGAGCCACTGTAAGGAAGTTGCTTTTCATGAAACAGTTGGTGGACAAATGGAATAGACTACCCGGAAAGATGAGTGAAGCCAAGACAGTGACAGGGTTTATACTTGGGTGGGACAGATAAAAAGAAATGGTGGGACCCACAGGCAGAAAGTAGGAAGGGATGCCTGCAGAAGGGGTTGTCAGCCACTAGGGCTATTGGATCTCTACATTCAGTCCACAGTTATGTCGAGCATAGAGCTAGGCAGGGAAATGGGCACACCAGATGGACCTCTGTGTCTTTTTCTGCTGACACAGTCCATGTTTGTCCATGTAAGTCCTCCTTTTTCTGCATACCATATCTAATTAACTTTTGCTCCTGCTGAAACCTTGTCAGCCTGCTCTATAGTAGAATTTGTGCATTGCTACCCATGGTGCTTTGCACTGGGTTTGGGCCTTAGTGGGTTTATGTGGTTCAGAGAGAAATACGCAACCCAAATGCATCTAAGAATTTTCTCCCTGTATGGGATGTATCCTGTTTAAGGCTGTTAGCTGCCACTCTTGTGTTCCACACTGCCTCCTTTATGCTGCCTGTGTTTGTGTACTGAATGCCTGTTTGCCCATCATTTGCTGAAATACAATTGTCTGGGGACCATTGCTTGCACTTCTTAAAGCACGGTTGCTGTATATCTATATGTATACTATTCAATATTCAACAAAAGCGAATTACTTCTACACGTGTTTGTTCCTGATTTGAAAACACTTGAGAGCAAAAGCATGAGACCACATGTGCCTTTTCTATCTTGTGATTGGGTACACTTTGTCACAAATGACACTGGGTGATACATTTCTTTTGTTTAGGAACACAAATGACTTTTTTCAGCAGTGTCAGCCTCCTCCTCCTCCTCCGCATCATCATCATCATGCCAAGGATAGAAGGCAAGGTTCATTCTTTTGTTATTCTCCTATCCCTTTTGATTAATTTCTATCTATTTAACCCCTCCATGCCCCTTATATAAGGGAGCAGCCTAGTGCCAATAGTAATTGTATAAAGCTTTGTTCCTCAAGGTTTTCCTGCCATTAACAAACTTGTTGACTTCTGGCAAGATTTTTATATGTATTCAAATATTTATTACCCGCCTGCTCTCCCACGACCTAATGTTTATTCCATGTCTACTAAATCTGAGCTTTGTATCATCCACTGTACTGTAACAGTCTGATGTAGCTTGTCACTTATGCACTTTTTTCATTACATTTGTTGTGGCGTCTTAAAGTAGCAGTGCAATGAAAATGGGTTAAAATTGGACCCCACCTTTTTTTCTTCCTAATTTTTTATTTATTTAAGAGTTTTACCAGGCAGGCATACTGAGCAGGGTACTGCTCGATTCCAGATGCACCCTGGGAGAGGGGGAGTGAGGGACAGAGAACATAAAATACAGTAGAATCAAATACAGGAGAAATACAATAGAAATACAATTGAATATACAGTTAGGCAACAGTAGAAAAAACAAAGTTTATGTACAGGGTGTTTGGCTTGGAAGTGCTGTAACGAAAGAAAAATAGAGACAATGATACATAATTATAGGTGTCTAAGATGCAGTGGTACAGTTGTGCAGGACCATTAGCTACCAGCTGAGGAGGCCTATAATGCATAGCGGAGTCTGCAGTGCTAGGTTAGGAACAGGGTATCTAGTGGCACGGCATAGGTAGCAGTCTGTGAAAATACAAGTGTGGAGCAGGGCAGCTCAGTAGGCTGGGCAGATGATGGTGAAATGTGCACAATTTTAGGCTCTCAGCCGTGTAAGTTGCAGGAGCAAGTAGTGGTGAAATGCGTCTTAAGGAGAGAGTTGAGCATGAGTGTGCTGGAGGTATGCCTAATGTCTACCGGTAAGGAGTTCCATAATTTTGGCGTCCTGTATTTAAAGGCAGCCTGGCCAGTAGCGGTGGACATGTGAGGGATGAGGAGAAGCCGGGAATCCATGTTCCTGAGTGAGTAAGCAGGTGGGGGAAGAGCTGTGAGTGCGGCCGCAAAGTAAGAGGAGAGGGATTGTGCCCAGAATTTAGCTGTGGTCCTGGCACAGTGTATCATTCTCCAATCAGGGAGAGAGGGGAGGTCTAAGGAGCGATAGAGATCACAGTGATGGGTTGCTGGGGGGGCAGGCCAGGGCGAAGCGACAGAATGAGTGGAAGAGAGGACCAGGTCTGGCGAGGGAGGACTTGGGGGCTGCACTATAGACTACATCCCCGTAGTCTAGTATAGGGAGAATCATTTTTTGCGTGATTGCCATGCGCGCAGGCAGGGGGATGCAGCTTCTGATGTGGTTTAAAGCACCCAGCATGGGATGCAGTTTCTTGTGGACTGCATCAATATGAGTGGAAAAGTCAAGGTACTGATCTAGCCAGACCCCAAGGTAATGGAATGAAGTACACATCTCCGGGGGGAGCCATCAAGGGTGTGGTAGATAGGGGTGGAGTGTAGACGGGAGAGTTTTGCCCTTGTGCGGCATGTGCCAAATGTGTGGGAGACAGTTTTCTTAGGATTTAGAAAGAGTTGATTGGAATGGAACCAGAGTTGGAGTTTATTGAAGTCCTGCTGGAGTCTGGTTGATACTTCTGAGGGGGATGGACCAGAGGCAAACAGTACTGTATCGTCGACATACATGTGAATGGAAGTATGTGGGCAGGCCGAAGACAGATCATTTAGGAAGATGGAAAACAACATTGGTCCAAGGACTGAGCCTTGGGGGACCCCTGAAGTGACAGGGAGGGCGACGGCGGTGGAAGAGCCAATTCAGACAGTTTGGGTCCTGCCTGTCAGGTAAGACTGAAACCAGCTGGTGGCAGAATCTGATAACCCAGAGAGGGAGAGCTTGGACAGGAGCAGGGGGCATGAGAGACCATGTCAAAGGCCTTTGCAAGGTCGACAAAGATAGCCAAGATGATGCTCCCATTATCCATTTCAATGAGAATGTAATCGATGAGTCTGAGTAGAGAGGTGATGGTGGAGTGAGACTTCTTGAAACCAGCCTGGTATGGAGTGAAGAAGGAGGTGGAGTCAAGAAAGGAGGAGAGCTGAGAGAGCACGAGGCATTCCTGGATTTTAGCAAGGATGGGGAGAAGCGAGATAGGGCGGTAGTTGCCTGGGGAGGAGGGATCACCACCTTTGTGGAGGGGGATGACTGTGGCATGCTTCCATTTAGAGGGGATTGACCCATGCGTGAAGGAGTGATTAAAGAGAGGGGCCGGTTGGCTGGCAATGGCTGAGGCAGATACAGGGTTTTAAATAATTGGCAGTTTTTTTCTTGGCACAATACTAACTGAACAGAAAGCATTTATATAGGTTTGCTGTAAGTGTTATGTTTGTTAAACACAGTGAGGCAAGTGCTATGCATTTTCACAATGTTTTAGAACTCTTATGAGCAAAACGCTAATCAATTTTTAGAGTTAAATAAAACCCTGAGATAGGTAGAGCATTTTGGAGTCCAGTCCCGAGGGGCATTTACCTTTGTAGGGGTTGAGTGATCCAAGGGCCTTTAATACCTCCGACGGGGTAATTAGGTGAAAGGAGAAGTGGGAGGCTGGGAGAGTGGCTGGAACAGATAGGGGTGGCTGCATGGGGTGGGGCAGACTTGTGGAAGAGAGAGAGAGAGGAAGAGGAGTTTGTGAAAAAGGAGTTGAGTTCAGTAGCCACGGTGCTTGGGGCAGTGACAATGTTACCTGCTATGTTGAGGGCAGGTGTGGGGGGTTGGGCTGGAGGGGAGAGAAGAGATTTAATGGACTTCCAAAACTTTGCTGGGTGATTAAAGTTAGAATGGAAGGAGGCCTTGAAGTAATTTGTTTTTGCCTTCCAGATATGCCGCGTGTAGGCATTCCACAGCGAATGGTAGTGTTGAAGTGCCACTTGAGAACCTGTAACCTTATAGGTTTTCCAGGCTTGGTCTCTGGCTCGAAATTGGTCTATGATGTCAGTGGACACCTAAGGCAAGTGGGTACCTCCTACTCTGGAACTTCTGAGTGGCGTGTAGTTGTCCCATATGGCAAGGAATCTGGCTGTGAAGAATTCAAGGGCAGCATCAATGGAGGGTGCCCTTAGGATATAGGACCAATTGACATTTTTCAGGTCAGATATGAGTGCTGTCAGGTCCAGGGATTTATAGGACCTAGTGAGTAGAGTACGGGGGGGGCGGAGCCTTAGGTCTGAATATTTTCCACACCATGTATGTCATGTGATGATCACTGAGAGAGTCCGGTAGGAGGCGTGTGTCAAGTATATGATGGGGTGGGAGGTTAGGGCCCAGTCCAATAGGGTATGGTTCTTGGATTTGTGGTTCAGGTGAGTGGGTTCCGTGATACATTGGGACAGGTTTAGCGCGCATTCACCTAGCTTTGTAATTTGGAGCTAGAACTAGAGAGCCAGTTCAGGTTGAAATCAACAAGGATATGTAGCTCCCCACCTGCAGCAAGGGATTTTAGGGTGCCCAGGTGGTCCAGGATGGTGGGCAGCAGGGTACCTGGGGAGCAGTAGGACCCTGCTACGTATAAGGGAATTGAGTGGGGGAGTGAGATCTTGATTAACAGGGAGTCTATAGACTGCGTGGCAAGGAGAGCATGATTGGGGTGAACTGGGGCTTTGATGAGATGAACATGGCAGTGCCCACTCCTTCCTTTTGCCCTGACGGTCCTGCTGAATGAGGGAGTAGCCCAGGATAGAGAACTCTGCGTCCAGATTGTGGGGCTTCAGCCAGGTTTCAGTAATGATTAGGATATCAGGGCTCAGAGATAGGATGATAGGTTGAAGTGCCGTGAGTTTTTTCAAAAGGCTGCAAATATTTAGGTGTGCTAATTTGAAACCCCTTGGTAGATGGAGAGCAGGGGTATTGAGGTGTCCAGTATGGGGGGGGGGTTGGACCAGGGTTACACTCAACATCCCCAGCTAGGAGGAGCAGCAGGGTCAGTAGTTTTGCTAGAAGCATGGCTCATTGCAACTTCTGGTGGGCTGGGGGTTGCTGAGGTGTGCACAAGGTAGGCGAGGAGCTGAGTGGGGGGGGATACATAAGGCTGTCAACCCTGCATGGAGGGGGGGGAGGATAGCAGCTCCAAGTTCCCAGTTATGTGTGCAGTAAAGAAGGGACTGCTCTGAGGAAGAGGTTGTGAGGTAGTGCAGAGTGGCAACCACAGTGCTGATTGCTGGGGAGCTTGGTAGCAGTTGCTGTTCAGTGTGGGAGGAGGGTGGAAGGGATGAAGTAGTAAGCAGGCAGACTATGGCTAGAGAGAGAGAGGCAACATGTTAAGCTGTATTTAAGCAGCAGCAGCAGCTGCTAGGGCGGCCACTAGTGTTGGGCGAGCATAACCTGCAAAGGGAAAAGTGGGCTGATTGGTTTTGGCAGTCATGAGAGACAGCCTATAAATGTGAGTGCTCACCAAGGGTGGTGGGTCAGCTGGTGCAGAGCGCCGGCGGGGATTAAACACTCACAGAGCACAGAACAAGGTGCTACAGCTCTGCCTTTCGCTTCTGATCAGTACCTGGGGGAGATTTGGTGTGCAGCGGGCTCAGGGGAGGGCAGGAGATCCTTTAGCCCTCACGACCACCTGAAGACCTAATTGATGCCGGATATCTTCTAGTTTATTTTGGTGGTGAAATTTTCATTTTTCATTATCATTTAAGAATTTTATGAACTTAAAGTAATTATTTCTCAAGAAAAAAAGATGGCTGCCTCATTTTTGCATAGAACTAATACTGAGGACTTGAGGAGGATAACAATCCAGACAAAAATGCAAATGTACAGTACACAGCACAGGAAGCATCCAGAAAACCCAAATCAACAGTTCTGCCAGTATTTTTCATAACCATAGCAGAAAATGAGCTTTTTGGAATACCTTTTTTTGTTGCACTGCTGCTTTAATGGCCCAGGTCAAAAACGGTTCCTGGGATCAGTGTACCTACTTGGTTAACAAATAAATATAAACAAAATAAAAAATTATAACTGGCTCTAGGAAAACACAATGGGTAAAACCACTCATGCCCAAGCATGTCCCCAGTGCAACTGCACAAACATTAAGCCACATTAATAGCAGGCTAAGATGGCTGAACTGTTGGTTATTTTTTCAGGACGAAAGAATGGAAAATATTTGTCCTAATATGTATAGTCAAGTCAAGTTTCATTTGATCGGTCATAGACCATTACAAAACATACATAGAATACATATCACATACGTATAAGCAAATTCAATTATAATCATAAATACATCTTCACTTATATATATAAAGTGCAAAAAGATCCTAAAATTACACTAGTTCTTATATCTTTGTGTACAATAGGCTGAAATAATCTTATTCATGTTTCAAATGTATGAATGATATAGCCTTAAAATGACGCAAGTTATAACATTTTTGATATAAAATATCATATACAGACATCTGTGCAAACTTGGCTTCTCGTAATAAAAGGAGCCATCCACATATAATCATCATCAAATGATTTTTCATAAAATCAAATTTAAAAGGAAGAGGTGCTCAAGATGGGCTATTCTACACTATACTTCTAATAAAATACAATTGCCCATAGTTGCACCTCTGTCTATTTAGGAGTTTAAGTGGAACCCTCTTTGTTCAATTATTTTAAGAAGGGAGACCACAGGGCCAACACCTCTGAATCCTGAGAATTCGAAACGTAAATCATTAAATGTTGGGGCTGATATTGCTGTTGTTCCAAAATTCTTCTTAACAAAAGAACGCAATATTTCTCATATAGTGGGCATAACAGGACCAAGTGTAATAGGCTGTCCTGTCCTAATTTGCATCTACAGAGACTCTCTATATCCTTTTCCCCTTCATATTGCCCCTTTTTCCAGTTGGTCAAGAAAGATCCAGATCCAAACCTTGCTAGCTGGATTCTCTGTCTTGGGTCTTTCAGTATAGACAGGTATTTTTCCAGTTTATGTGTTCTCCTGTTTTTAGCTAGCCAGGGGTATGCCTTAGAGAGTCTACCAGCCTCTAGGTACATCTGTATGAAAATATCCTTGATTCTGTGGTTTACAGTCTCTTTAATGTACTCGAAAGGGTACCTTACGCTATCTGGAATAATATGTAAGAGGCCATTTGGTTTAATTATATTCTCCAGAACTCTCAAGGAGGGGAAGATTGCATTGGATTGTTCATAATTATACAATGGCAAGAAAGAATCCTGGTTTCTGATTGGTCAGTTGGCTATCACAGCAGGGATGTTATCCTGGCATAACATCCCTGCTGATTGTTTGGATGATTTCGATCCCCATCATCCCCTCCATGATCATCTCCTCTTTCTCTTAAGAAACCAAAATATGTTTACACACTAACAAAACATTCTTTAAAATTATTTTTTATTATAAAACAACAAGCCATTGTATAATAGGAATAATGCCCTCCAGGGTGGGAGTTATGCTGGGATAACATCCTTCTCGGGTGTTGGACGCCCTCGGCCGGTGGCCTCGGGCCCAACCACCCGAGGTGGGATGTTATCCCAGCATAACTCCCACCCTGTCAGGCATTATTCCTTTATTAATGGCTTCCTCAAGACATAGGTGAGGATATCTGTCCGAAGGCATCCTAAAAGCCTTAAAGATCATGTGCAAAGCCTTTTCGTGCTAAGTCACCAAAATGCACAATAAAGTCAAATTCTTAACCTCTGTGTGTTGTGTGCATATGTTCTTTATTTTATGTTTGCCAGATATGACCCATTTGTGATATTTATTGAATTATTATTAGATTTGCTCCACCCCTCACGCTCAGTCTATCAGCGGCTTGTTAAGCACTGCCCCTACTGCTGTGATGTCATTGCCGAGTGGCGGGTGTTTAAACTGCTGCAGCTGCGGGAGATTGCTTTTGTGCTTTCTCTGCATTTTTTTATTTCCCAACCTCTCAAAATGTACTTGGATGAGGAGACCAAGATCGACTGCATTTGGGGGCCAGCATCCATTCAGCCATATTTGTATGAACCGCTGTCCATCCAGTCCATGACCACAGCAGATGAGGACCCACTTGAGACCAGCGAGAGTTCTGAGGAGGATTCTGGCTCAGAGATTAACATACATGAATGGTGATTTTTGTTTAGTTTTAATTTGCTTATTGGCTTTGAATGTTCCTTTATGCTGATAATGGCTGTGCATATAGACAAGATGCTCAATATATAGGCCCAGATATTCAAAAGGGTTGCGCCGTGTGCAACAGGGATGTGCCAGCGCAAGTCCGAAAATGTGCCATTCTGCAATATTCAGCGGGAGGCAGATGTGCCCCCCAAATCACAATGCGCAAGAGTGCAATGATAATGAATGCATGTGCAACTGAAGGGGGAGGAACCATGCATAAATGGCACAGTGCGATATTCAACAACATGCGCTATGCACAATAGGGGAGCAAATGGAAGTTGCGCGATAGCGGAAATGAGCCAAAATAAAAAGGAACAAGAGAGAGGCGCAAGAACGCTACAGGGAAGGCACATGTTGCTGAACCACAGGCAGCCACACAGGCACCAAACACTAGGAGCAGGACAGGACAGGAGAGAGAGAGAGAGAGCACCTGGAACCCCCAGGAACAGGGAAGGTGTGGGGAGCCTCTGCCACAGTGCAGGCCAAAAGGGGGAAGTGCCACACAGCACTGAGGCCACTACAGGGAGGTGTTCCCAGTGCAGGGGGAGTAGCAGCAAGGACAGCGGGGAACACAGAAACAGCTGCCGGGGGTAATAGGCCAGGGATTGGCCAGTGCCACCATCCAGATGGAGGCAGTTATGGGGGGTGAGAAGGCAGGCAGCGGGGCGGGCCGTGAAGGGCCCATTGGCAGTATGCCCCCAACAGGCAGTACTGAGCCCACACCAGCTTCGAGCTGTACACTGATACTGAGATCGTGGGCCGGTACCGCCTGAACCGGGTGATTCTGAGGCGGCTCTGTGAGCTGTGCAGTGATGTGATACAGGCACCCACATGACGGAGCCATGTTCTGTCAGTGGAGACCAAAGTGACAGCTTGCATGTGCCTGCTCACCACGGGTACCTTCCAGAGACCAACAGGGGACATGACAGGCATAACCCAGTTGGCCGCGTCATGCCTCCTCACCCAATTCCTCAGCGCACTGCTGCCACATGCTGCAGAGTACATCCATTTCCCCAGCACACCGGTGGAGCACACAGCAAACATACAGGATTTCAACAGGGTAGCACGTATACCTGGCATGCTCAGGGCAATAGACTGCACCCATGTGGCCAGCCGCACACCACCTGGCTCCGATGGGGCCACATACATGAATCGGAAGGGGTATGCAAGCATCAACTGCCAGGTGGTGTGCGATGCCAGGGGGCATATAATTAATGTCTGTGCTATGCACCCTGGGGGAGCACATGATGCCTTCATCTGGCATCAGTCCACACTGTGCCACAGGTTCGAGAGCGGGGACATCCCCACTGGCCACCTAGTGGGTGAATATGCAAAGCACGCAGAAAGACATGGAGCTTGGGAGGGGCATAGTCAGAGATGACATGGGTATTGGCCTAGATGGCCCAAGACAGGGCGACGCTGATCACCAAACTAACGTCCACCCTCTACACACAGGTGACAGTGGATACCCACTCCGTCCCTGGCTGCTCACACCGTACTGGCGGACCGCGACCCCATCGCAGCAACGCTACAATGAGGTACATGCCACCACACGCAGTGTCATCGAGCGGGTGTTAGGGATGCTGAAGGCACGTTTCCGTTGCCTGGATACGTCTGGTGGTGCCCTACAGTACAGCTCCTCAGAGGCCTGCGGGCTATTCCTGGCCTGTTGCATCCTGCACAACATGGCCAATGACTGTGGGATAGCTGTACAGATCGAAGAGGGGGACAGCGATGGGGATGATGAGGACGCTGGTGAAGATGGTGATGGGCAGCCCCCCTTGGTCGAAGGGACCCCCGGAAGATCTGGATGGCACAGCTGCACCAGGACACCATCACAGAGGAGCACTTCAACCAACCCAGGTTAGTCATGGGGCCATGTGCAACCACCAGTGGCAAAGGCACAACCCACAAACACGCATGGACAAACCCCAGGGGTGCATGTTGTTAAGGGAATTGGCCGAGCATGGAACCGCACATGACGTCCGGGATGGGCAAAGTCTAACACAGCACGCAGTCACACACACACACACACACACACACCTCACAAGACATGCACAAAGGATAGGAGGCACGCCCGACCCAGCATACCCAGCCACATGCATCCACAGACCACCACGCCCAGTGACTGTCATTGTGCGTGTGTCAGATGCTGGGCACCATTGCACAGTGGTGGACAGTGCAATGCAGACATCATCATGCACACGACACAGTGGACAGCAGCTGGGAGGGTGTGCAGCTGGAATGTGTGTGTACATGCAGGGCCGGGTACCCCACCCGTGCATTGCACGTTGTACAACACAATGCATACAGGGCAGCATCAGACAGTAGCCGTGCTGGGAGACAGGTCAGTCACGCACCACAGTGCCACGGCCACCACGGATGCCTGGGTGGCCCCGCCAAGACCCGCCAGCAGTGACAGGCTGACCAATGGCCTCATGGGGTGGCACTGATGGTCCCCCAAGGGGTTCCACTGCGTGAATGCGACCGTGCTCGCGCAGGGGTCTGCAGCACACCAAACATGCCTGCACCAGGCGTGCTCGGGATGCCCACAGCTGAACCCGGTGTTGACAAGGAGGGTGTCGATGACGCCAGGAATGGGGGTGGACATTGCACTGCAGGGTGTCTGCGACGCATGGGCAAATAACTGTGTGCCCATTGTGGCCATGACAGCTGTGATTGCCTGTGTCTACCTGTCAATGGCAGTGGTCACATCCTCCTGCATCTGGTCCATCCCTGCCAGGAGCAGAGTGGTGTCTCTGCTGCGCTGCTCCTCTGCCTGGCACAGAGCCACACTGAGTGCATCCACCGCCATCACAAGCTACACCTGCGGATCAACTGATGCTTGGAGTATGCAGGTGTGCTCATCTAAGAGGTCATCTGCCTGATCGGCATGCTGTCCCTCATGGTGTTCACAGCCCTGATGGTCAGCACCCCTTGAGGGTGGGCACTGCACACCAGGGACAGGCCTGGGCATGTCCACAGGTGGTGTACTGACACCACCCCCTGACACTGTACCCCCATGGCCACTGGCCGACTGCTGACACTGCCCCTCCGGCTGCCGCTCTCCAGGGCTCAACAGTGCCGCTGCAGTGGTCACAACAGCCCCACTGTTCTGGACACACACCAGTGCTGCTCCACTGGTGCAGACAGGCACAGGCTGGGACTGTGATGTCACGCAGGCCTCCACGGTGGCACCACCCATGGCCATGCCCGTGATGTCACCTGCTGTATGGCCATCCTGCGGCCCACACGTATCACTGTCCATGAAGTGAGCTACATCATCATCAGTGACAGATCCGGCACCAGCCTGAGTCTCAGCATGCTGGCATCCATGGACGCTGGCACGCTGGGACATGGCCAGGGCCTCCTCCGCACCTGCCCCACCAACATCAGTCCGGACATCCAGGTGGGCCAATTGTTGCCCTGACCCTCGTATGCCTGTGGAGGTGGATGGGCCCTCCTCTATCTCCATGCTACCACCCTCAGTGGACAAGCCCACCACCGCTGACCCATGTAGATGCTCAGGAGCTGTAAGGGAACACAGTAGCATTAATGTATCTGCCATACCCTTCCTCCCCCATTGACAGACCAGGACCTACCATGCAGTGATGGGCTACCACCCATCTGGAATCCACCACCCGGAACACCCTCGATGGCACAACGCTGCATGCTGCCAGCAACCCGCTCTTCTTGTGGGGTCAGGCGTTGCACGTCCGGATGTCCCCCACCAGTCACAGACCGTGTTGCCCTGATGGCAGCCACCTTGTCCTTAATCCTCCACCTGTCCGTGCCCATCTTCTTTTTGCACTCCTTTCACGGACCGCTGGTGGCTGCCATGCAGGTTGACAGCACGTGCCGCCTCTTCCCATGCAGCAGCACGGGCCTGTGGTGTTCCCCACCGTCCACTGAGCAGCGACTCCTGGTCGAGGTAGGCCTCAAACAGGGCATCTGTTTCTGCCTTGGTGAAGTTAGGCCTCCTCTTCCTCCCACATCTCTGTTCCTCTTCCTCCACCTCACGATCGCTCATTATTCATCCTGTGAGAATGACAGGTGTTACCTGTGACTGTGCAGTCCCATGCATGTCCCAAACACCACAGTCCACACTCCCAAACAGCATGCAACTCACCACAATAGACTGCAGTAACCGACTATGGCCAGTGCAGCCCAATGTCGCATTTTTATAGTGCAATGCATACAAATGAGGCGAGGCGCAATTTTAAGTGGATGCAAATGCAGTATCTGTGCCATTGAATGGCTGATTAACTGATTTGCATATGCCGGCTGAATATCGCGCTGTTGCGCTTTGCGCAATTGTGTTGAATGTGCTCAGGCAAAGGTGCATTTCTGTGACATGCGCAGTACACACCGGACCGCGCATGCCCGGGGTGATGATACAGACGCCTGCTGTGCTGCTGACGTGCTGCGCACAGGAGGCAATGCAGGGCACGGCCACCATTGTGCCAGTGGCGCTACTGCGCTGTTCACATATATGGCGCTCTGGCACTGGGGTGTCATAGGTGCACTGGGGCCACAGCATGGTAGACTGCTACAGTAGGTGGCACAAAGGCACCCAATCGCGTTACACGCATTGAGTTCCAATCGCGCTGTGGCTGTCTGTGCTCGAGAGACCCTTGACCCTGTGCCCGATCTTTGGCCCCTAGGTGCCATGCGTCTGCATGGGTGCACCACTATCGGGCTGTTCGGTGACAGCACCAGATAGGGAATGGCAGCGCTGGACCGCGCAGCATCTGCGCCTGGCGGACAGTGCTACCGAGCGCCATTTTGACTCCAACTAGCTGTAGAGATGGCACGGAGGAGGGCTGCTGTGTGGAGCCAAGTTGAGCTGGCCAATTTGGTGGCCATTGTAGAGCCCCATGCTGGGGCACTTTATGGTGATGCACCCCTTGACAGGGCCAGGGGTGCAGTATGGGAGGAGGTGGCAATGGTGCTGGAGGAGGCCACGGGAATCGGGTGCACGGCCAAGCAGTGTTGCCACCGGTATGGAGACCTCCAGTGCAGGGACCCAGAAAGGCTTGCCTGCCTGCGGGGACGTGCCAGGAGAGGCACGATGCCATGGCCAGGTAGGTGCCCTATCCATACACTGTTAACGTCCATACAGGTATCACGGTTGCATGTGTCCGGCACATGGGGGGGCAGTCCAGTGTTGGCCGTGGTGGTGGTATCATGGTGGGGGTGGATGGGTATGGCTGTGTGGGACTGCACACATGGGGTGGGGGACTTTGCTACTGGATTATACTGATGTTCCTCTCCATGTTTGCACCTTAGGCCCAGAGGAGCCCGGCCGGCAAGAGAGAGGAGGCGTCGCCAGGAGGACCAGCAGGCCGGGAGGGATGCAGGACCACAGAGGCGCAGGGACCAGCCTGATGATGGTGAGTGCCTTACATCCATGATTACTATTGCATGCTGTGTAACAGGGTGGGCAGTGGGGCATGGCCACCATCCATTGACACCACTGCCATGCATGCAATTTGTTACAGTCAGCACTGTCCAGTGGTACTGCATGTCTGGGAGTGCATCAATGGTGGTCCATGCGTGCACCGGGTACATGGCTGTGCCACTGCCTTCACACCGCATAGCCATGTCACTGTACGGCCACGGTGGTGCTGTGCGGGACATGGGCGGTGGGTGTGTGCAGTGATCCGCATGGCTGTGGGTGTCTGAGTAGGCAAGTCTTGTGGACGCAGTCACTGTGGGTGGTCACACACCATCACAGGGGCGTGGCACATAGCTGTATGACATGCACAATGGGTGGGCTGCAGGGGGCTGGACAGTCACACGTATTGACTCTGCTCCCTTGTCCTAGGTAGACAACGCTGGATGGCCCTGGAATGGGGCATACAGGAGCTTCTGCAGCTGGCACGGGCATCCCTGGCAGTGTTGGAGCGCATGGAGCGGCATGGGGTCCAGAGGAGAAGAACCCGGAGGCGTCACAGGAGTGGAAAGAGGGGCACAGAATAGGCCCTTCATGACCCCCTGACACCCATAACCCCTCTGGACCCACCCTCACACTCCTTCTTCCCTCTCCCATTTGTACACCCCTGCCCCATGCCCGTCCCCACCTGGTTTGTGGCCCTTTCCCCCCACCCTTGTATATATTTGTACGTATGTTTGAGAGTTGTTATTTTTTAATACATACATTTTGTTATGACAACTGTGGTGGTTCTGATTTGCAGCAGGCTACAGGTGCTCAGCTGCAGTGGTGTATGGCATCAGGGTGGTGTGATAAGGATGGCATGTGTGTGTCCGGAAGGGAACCGCCTATGGTGTGGGTTGGGGAATCGGTCACTGTCTGTGGTTTGTGTGTTGTTCTCTGTGCACTGTATGCCTGTGTGCAGTGGTCCACGGTGCATGCACTGTGTGCATGGCCCCCCTGTCAGACCGTCCATGGCCTGTGCAGCTGACACCCTTGCATGTCTGTGATATGCACGGTCTGCTGGCATGTCAGTGGTGGCTGTCCATGCTGGTTAACCACTGTACCCGGAACAATGCCAGGTTGCCTCCTGTCACCAGTATGGTACACGTCTGCCTCTGGTGGCACTGTGGCCTCCGCTGTTGTTGTCCCCCCCATGCTGTCACTTGTGTCTGTTGCAGGGGATGTGCTCCACTGTCTGTCACTTGTGCTCCGGCCACATGCTGGTGGCATACAGCTTCATGGTGCCTGCGCAGGGTGGCTGGCACACCTGTGCCATGTAGGGGTGCTGGCCGTATGTACACGGCTGCCATTGCCACATGCCAGTGGCTTGGTTGACCCGCTACTGTGTCCCTGTGTTGGTGTGCCCTTGGGTATGGGTGGGTGTTTGTCCATGCACTCTGTTGCATCCTGTGTGGTGCATGCTTCCATGCAACACTGTGTGTGTCTGTGCTGGCTGTTGTGGCCAGTTCTGGGACAGGATGTGTCCTTGGGAGGGTGTGCAGGGTGCTGTACCACTGGTGGTGGGGTCTGGGGCATGCCCTGTTGCATGTGAGGTACCTCGTGTGCCGACGCATGGTCGGTCTCTCAGCTGTACCTCAGGGGGGACGTGCAGGGTGGCACTGTGTATGCAGTTGTTGCATCGCTGTTCGCCGCCCACTGCAGGGTACACATGGTGGGCTGCCTGCATGGCCCGTGGTGCACAAGGTTGCATTGTCACAGTGGGGGTGGTGGCATGCATGGGGTGTCCTACACTGTTGGGCACTACACCTGGACAGGTATATGGGGATCATGGTGCAGGGCGTGCTCTGCATTGGTGGGATGGTGTGGCACAGGGTGGTCGGCCCTCCTTGTGTGCCGGTCACAACTTGCCAGCGGATGTGCTGGGGCACCATGCCCCAGCTGCGGGTTGGTTGCTGGTATCCATGGGCCAGTGGTTATTCCAGCTCTCCACTGGTTGTGCAGTGCATGGGGTGTGGGGGGTGATGTCTGTTTTGCTGTGTGCTCCTCTGCCCATCTGTGGCATGGGTGGTGGGCCCCTGCATCCTGTCCCTGCGCATCCCTGGTTATGCTGTTGCATTGCTGCCCTGCTCCATGGGTTGTGCTATGGCGCATCTGGACTGCTCCACTGAGCATCCCTGGTTGCACTATGGCACATCTGAAATGCTCAACTGCACATCCCTGGTTGCGCTTTGGTGCAAGTGGCACAATATTCAGTCATGAGCCGCAGGCGCATCTTGGCCTATGCAGTTTTTGAATATCGCACTTCTTGTGCATGGGCGCAGTGGACTTGCACTTGCTCCTGCTGTTGCACACTTTTTGGGCGTAGTTTGAATATCCGGGCCATAGTGTGCAGTGCTGAAATGTAGCCAGGGGTGCTGCTGCCAATGACCGTCTAAATGAAACAGCCCATTTGCACTATCATTTACTGGTGACTGCCCATCAGTGAGCTGCTTGAGAGTGCCAAGATTTGTGGCCAAATGATGCACTCAAACATTTTATTACAATTATTCGCTTGTGTAGTTTTATGGTGGACATAGGCAACGGCACCTATGGCGACTGCCAATGTTTATTGATGTAGAATTGTCATGACAGTTCCAATAATTTTGGAAATTTACAGCTGCCCTTTTGCAGTGTTATTTGCCTCAGACTGCACATCAGTAAGATTATGTTCACTGGTTTACTTTTGTGCTAAATCCCCCCACTAAACTTAGAGCTGAGCCTGTGATTGAGAATAGTCCTTTACCTTGTCTTCTGTACTTTCTGGCCTTTTGCGGTTTTCCTTCCTACCAATTGCACATCAGTGGGCTACTTCTGATTTCCCCGATTATTCTGCATGATGTGGTGGTTGCCCTCGGCTGGTTGGTTGCGACTGGGTCAGTGTCAGCTATGATATATCTGGCACACATACTATGTTTTCCACCTATGCTAGTCACAAAGTGTTATTGGCACCTCAGCTATCGGTGAATGCTTCTGTGTGCCCTGACCTATATCGCGCATCAACACACACATAGATTCCCTACAATTGCATGTTCAAGTTTCATGGCTGGCGATGCCAACCCCCCACCCACCATGACAACTGAATAGTTGTACGAATGGACCTTGCATCCCCTGTCTAGAGCACGGTGGTGTAGTCACTATCACAAGCACTTAGTTGTGTTGGCACCTTGCCTTCTTTGTATCTGCAGATGGCCCCGATGTGCAATGCTTGTAGAGTGATGCGATCTTGCTGTGACTTTTGTCCAAATTGATGCATGAATATCAGCCTGATTTAGGTTTGCATTCAAAGACGGGCACATTGCCCATATCGATGCAGTGCATAATTTCAGGTCGCATTCAAAGAAGGGCACACCAGTACAGTACATTGCCCCAGCACTACACTCTGGTGCCTGCATGATAGCTTCCTTTTTTGATGGGTGTTGCTTTATTGTTTTTTCATTCTATGATCGTCCCATGTTGCTATGACATTTTATTTTATTTTGTGTGATGGTCTGTCAGGTGCACACCAAAAAACACTAAGTTATTGCAGAGGTGAAGGGGGGGCTGCTGCAGCCAGCATGACACAATATCTATTTTGCCAACCCCCCCCCATCAGTTACAAATGGGCCAAGATGTCATTTGTCTCACTCATGGTCTAGGGTGGCACTTTGTGTGATATGTTGTGCTCACAAAAATAAATGTGTCTTTGTGGTACACTGTTTGAAGCATGCCAAAACTTTCCCACTGGATTACCGAGTCACCCGTCATCAGCAACTATAAATGGGTGTAAACACAACTGGAGTTACTGTTCATTACTCCTTGTGAAGGGCACCCATTATGCATTACAATGCATTTTTTAACCAATGCTTGTCTGCTATAGAAGTGTGAGCACGGACTCCTGCCATCACATGGCAGGGCAGAGGATTCACAATGGCACATCGGGTGTGACACAGAACAGCAGGGATCAGTGGTATGAAGTTGCCCATCAGTCTGTTTGCAAACCCTATGACACTGAATTTCTCCAGAAATAAGCACTAGAAATATAAACGTGTACAGAATTACATAGCTATGTATACAAATTGTCTTGACTTGTCATGCCAGGACCTTGATCATGATGAGTCATGCACCATGTCTTTATATCATTCTTTAGGGTGATGATGGGTGGGTGGTGATGGTCTGTAGTGGGTGCTGGAGCGATTTGCCACCCATGAACTTAGCCGTCACATAGTAACCATGGCTTTGGTGTATGCACTAATTGTGGATGTATACTACGGTTTACAATCGCAAGGATCTTGTGCAGTTTTTCTAGCTGTAGTGCCTGCCAAGCAATCATGGAACACTGACAGATAACACTGAAATAAACGGGACCCTGGGACTGACGAGATACACCCTACATGGAAATAAGATCGTCACAGCATGTCAACGGGGATGGAATTGAAAGTGTCACATACTCCTGGCCCACATCATATTGTCAGTTGAGGCACATCAGAGTGGCACAGCGTGTTGAGTACATGACTTTAACAGGGTAGTGGTGACATAAACATTTACGTCCTTTGGTCAATGGCTGGACATAGCACACACAGTGGAAAAGACTGCAGAATACCTTGCTATAGACTCACTGTCATAATTTATTTTTTGAAATTACTTGCAAACTGCGTCTTTTCCATGCGCAAATGCATTTCCAGTGACATTGTACTGTTTTTACCCATTCCTCTGGAGATCGCTAAATGCAAAGCCTGGTGATGCCTTGGTCATACCTTAAAGTAATCATTGATATGTTTTTATATATCACAAGGCTATTAATTAGATGCAGGGAGGTGAGCAAGGGACAGACAATAGGTCCACATTCGGAAAAATACATAATCATATTATAGATGTGTAATACGCCGGCCAAACACACACACACAAACAATAAAAAAAAAAGCACAGCGAAATCAAGGTAATCAGGGTAAGTGCATGAGAAGAGATCAACCCACACATGAACACCCAGCAGCCCAAACAGAAGAAAACATTTTGGTACCAGTCATGCAGTAGGTACAGCAAGGCAACAGATCATGTACACACATATCATTTGGTGTTTGTCATGTTTTCACCTGTGGTGCTACATCACTCTAATTCATCAGATAGAATAGGGGGAGATAACAGCCTAAATGACTACTTGATCATTTTTAGTCTTGGTGCACAGTGACCGAGCAGAACTCTACAGGGGGACGCATAACATATCCTCTGCTTTCTGACCACTGATGTACTGTACTGTATTGCAGTGCTGTAACTAGCTGCACATGAATGCTTTGCACTCCAGAATGCTCACATCATTGGGCCAAAGGTGCAAAAGGGCAAAGAATAAGAATGCTCATCAAGTGTCACAAAAAAGAGACTAATTATCACAATTTGTATGATTGCATCTGTGTGCAATACCCGGTGGACTTCGGTCTTTCCGCACAAATAGTGACATTGATAGGGTGGTCAGTTGGGTGGAACACAGCTCATATGCCAACAAATTATGGAATTAGGGATAGACCAATAACAGGACAGGCAAATTCAAATATCTTGCCTTATCAAGCCTAGAACATGATGTTACAGAACCGCTAGTGAAACATTTATATTGCTTTTTGCTTAGTAACGGGAGGAGGGGGCACTTACCAGGAGTATCGAGCACAGCGATTCTTTATATGTGGACTGCTTATTTATATTACTGGTGGGTTTTTGTTTTATATTATGCACACTAATTACCAGCAGTTCACACCAGCTGTCATTCCAACCAGACTCTGGCCCCACATCAGTGACAGATTGTGCCATCAATGCCCTTCTGGCAAGTGGTGGGCAAGTGCCGCGGAAATCAGAAGCTAGAAATGCGAAAGATGATGCCACATACAAAATCAGGTACAGTTAATCATTTTCCACAGCATCAGAACAATATTCAGTATGTGTCATAGCAGTGACGAACAGGAGCATGCAGGACAGAAACAGTACAAAGTAATATGTGCAGACAGGACATGACAGCACATGGAAAACAACAAATAAAACACAATTTTTGGCAAAGACAGTTGGAACTGCATTACAACATAGAAAAGAACATTGATTTGCACACAGAAAACACTTTAGACACTGCTGACACATGCAATATGTATTTGGATGACATTCCACTGCATAGAGGTGATTGCACCATTGAGACCTCCTGCTGCAAAAAGCTCCGCAATTACATCACTGCAGAACACGCCCAGCAAGAAACCAGAGCAGCAGCGTGCACCTTTGGAGGCCAAAACAGTCACAAAAACAAAAGTTATTTTCATGAAAACTACTGGCAGAAAGTAAATAAAACGTGGACCATTAGCTATCGCGACCACAGTGATCAGTTTGTTGATGTTTTTAGCTCATAACTAATCCTTTGCACATGATATTTAATCTAATAATTAATCTTTGGATGCAATAACATTTAATAGACAGCTGACCAAGTTCGGCCATTACTAGAGCTGAAGTAGTACTATTTGGAAAACCTAGAAGTTTCTTATAAAATTTGTTTAGACTAGAGTCTAAGTTGTTTCTACAGTGTATTCCCCATATTTCAGCACCATATAGCAATTGACTTTTAGTTTTGGCACAAACTACCATTTAGTTTTCCTTAATCGATTTGCCTCAGTATTTGTATGTAAGCCCCCCAAATGGGCTTACCTGCTGGGACAAAGGGAAAAGGCAGCTCTACCTCTCCCCCCTCCAAAAAGCAAGGGAGGAGGAAGACTGCCTGCTGGGAGGGAGGCTCTCTGGCTACCCCTCCCCTGTGGAAGGAAGAAAAGGAGAGGAGAGGGAGAGCTGGTGGAAGAGAGTGAGAGAGAGAGAGCAAGATGTTTTCCCAGAGGGGACTGTGGGCTGAGGGACTGGACTGGATCCGGACAGTTAAAGTGAGCCTCTGGCTTTGGGGACAGCTCCACGCAGGTGCCCTTGAATTCAAGCCAGGGGAGAACCCTGCAAGCTGAGTGGCCACTGGGCCAGATCTAGCTGAGGGGAAGCTTATCCACCCTATGTCTTCAGTGTGAATCCACTGCTGCAGTAGAAACCGGAGTGACAGAAGGATAAACAGGCCTGCCTGGTGAATATTGTATACAGAGACCATCAGGCAAAGCTGGAAAGGCCAGGCAGGTGAAGAACAGTGCTTCCTCCACCCTCCATGCATATCCTTAAATCAGGGAGACCATTATCCTCCTGGAGAAGCCATGAGTACCCCAAGCTGCAGCTCTGGGGATTATTTGTTTGCATCAGCTAGGAGGGTTGGGGAAGAGCCCCACCCCCAATGACAGACTGATTTTCCTTGAACCTGTGTTACTTTGCAAGGTCCCCAGTGAGAGACTGCAGGCCTGCAACTGAGAATGGTGTGGTACCCACCATCTGGGATTGTTCTGGGTGCACCCAGGGGAAGGGGAGAGAGCTCATACTGGGTTGTGTGCCTGATTATGTGGAGACTTGAGAGAGTAGCCCTCACCTCTTCTATCTTAGATCATTTTAAATAAAGAGGGATTATTGTTTGCCATCTTACATAAGTGTTTGTGCTTTGTTATCATTGTTGTGGGGTGGGACTGTTGATCTGACTGTGCCAGAGGGGTCAGTCACTAAGGGGATATATCATTGTTTCTGGGGGGTGGTAACCTGTCTTGCCCACAGGAGGCCGTACCATTGCCCCAGGTGGAGGCACCAAGTCACCATTGGCGATCCGTCCAGGACTCAGGCCTGGCCCCCTTGGGGAAGTATGTGGAGGACCCAAGGGCTCTTGGGCAGCACAGGTGAGTGAGTGAGACAAGAGGGGCTGTCACAAATGGAGGCACCACTAAAATTCTAAATTATTGACCCCGTGACTGCCCAAACGTGACTGTAGTTGACCTCCTTATCCCACTTCTAGGTGTATTCCTCTAGTATTCTAACAATCCTGTGGTTGGGTGATAGTTTTGCATTGAGTTAATGAGGGAGGCCAGGAAAATGGCATTTCAGGATGTAGAGGACTGGTGCGACTTTGAGGGGCTGGACTCCCATAAGATGCTGCTCGAGCATAACATGGCAGTGGGGTGACAGAAGGAGGACATATTAAACATCTTAGAGGGGGCCCTGCCTGACTGCGGGGGGGTTGAAGATCCAGAGGGTGGCGACTGACTGGGTTTGGGGGTGTAGGGATATAACCATGGAGGCGGGAAAGGATTTGGGCTGCATGGCGGTACCCCCTGAAGTCACCCCACAGGCATCAAACTAGACCTGGGCCCTATTAAAAAAAGGGTCACCCAGCGGGCAACCCCTCAGAGAGCTGGGCCCCTCGGGTCTCCACCCAAGGGACAGAAGGGTTTTGAAACTCAGCTGGGGGAGTGGCTCAAGGAGGAAGGGAAGGGAAGACCCTGCATGATATCTGGACTCTGCTCCCAGGAGGGGGGGCACCTCTGATGGGTCTGCCAGGTGGGCTGATCCCCTGTATGGGGGTGGCCCATGAACAGTATAAGAGGTTGCGCACCTTCTCGGGTGCCCTCCCCACACCCACAGGGGAAGATGATTTCCACTCCTGGAGCAGCCAGGCTGCCCAGATGATCCAGATCTGGGGGTGCTTGGAGGAGGAAAAGTGCAGTAGGGTCTTGGAGAGCCTCCAGGGTATGGCATTAGATGTTATCCAGTCCCTATGGGCCAGCCAGTCCCACTGCACCCCTCAGGACTATTTGGACATCCTGCAGAGCACCTTTGGGGTGGTCAAAAAGAGGGAGGCAGTGTTGAGCCAGCTGTGGGGCACCACTCAAAAGATGGGTGAAAAACTGTCCCAGTACAACACCCGAGTCGAGACTGTGGTGCACAGACTGGCCGAGGCTGGGCACGACCCCTCTTCCGTGGTACTGCAGATGCAGCTAGAGCAAATACTGAGGGGGTAGTGCACTCTCCCCTGACAGTAGCTGCCCTCGGGCTGCGGGCTTGGAAGAATGACCCCCCTCTTTCAAGCAGCTGCTGGATGAAGTCAAGGAGGAGGATGGCCCAACAGGAAGTAGGGGCCCCGCGGGTGGCACTCATCGCCACCAGCGCCACCCTGCAGCCAGAGGAGTTGGCGCAGTCTGAACTGGTCGGGTTGCTGGACCTGGGGGTGGTGTTGCAGGAGGTCCAGGGCATGAAGGACCTGGTACGGGCAATGCAGCTGCCATGGAGTCCCTCTCTGTCCCAACCAGGGAGGCACCTGACACTCGGTGGCTGCCCTCAAGCTATACGGCTCCCCAGTCCAGCCCTTGAGGGTCCCTAGGGCCCCAGGATGGGTGGATTTGCTTCAGTTGTGGGCAGGACAGCCATACCAGGTGGGGTTGCCGCAGGGAGGTGATCCCCTAGTTGGTAGCTAAGAGGCACCTGGACCAGGAAAAACTCCAATGGGGGCTGGTAAGGGAGCAACCCTTACCCTCAAGATGGCCTTGCTCCACCCTCTGGGCCAATCCACAAATACCTATCAACAAGAGTGTGATGAAGGGCTTCATCAGCCCTCAGGTTGACACCAAGGTCCTGGTGGAAAGGGTGGCCTGCTTCACACTGCTGGACAGTGGATCCCAGGTTACCATCATCCACTGGCCCTTTTATGACCAGTACCTAACCCACCTCCCTCTTTGACTCCGTCAGTGTTGTCCCTGTGGGGTATTGGCAGCACTGATTACCCATGCAGTGGGTATTGTATAGTCAGTATCTCCTTCCTGACAAAGTGAGGGGAAGCCCTGCCCACTATAGAGACCTTAGCATTGGTTTGTCAGGAGCCAAAGAGCATATCTGACACCCTGGTGCTTATTGGGACCAATGCCAACGTGTTTGAGAGGTTGGCCCAGATGTGTCATGACTGGGGTGGCATCAGCGAGCTCGCTAGCCCTGTAGTTGCCACCGCCGTGAAGTGGTTGGGGCTTGAAGTGACAGGAGACCCCAGAGGGGCTGACGGAGGTGGGGTCGGAGTGGTCCGGCGGGTAAAGGAGGGAAAACTAACTCTCCCCCCAGGTGCTGAGTGCCGTGTGGTAGGCATCGCCCAGTTTGACCGATCCCCCTCTGGGGAGGTGCTCATTCTTGATGCCCCTCCTCTGGGCAGCCTGCCACATGGGCTCTTAGTCCAGAGGGGGGCACTGCCCACCCCGGACAGTTTCTGGGCCTCAGCGAGTTATGGTTAGTGTTCAGAACGAGTCGAAAAGGCAAGTGACCATCAAGAAGGGTTGTGTGTTGGCATCCATTTTTCAGTGTGGTGGAGCCATGTCCATTGCCTGGATGGAAGACCCCGGGGGAGGAGATAGACCCATCATTGTTTGATTTTGGGAGCTGTCCTATCTCAGACAGCTACAGGTGGAGCCTGAGCCACAAGCTGGTGAAACGCAGGCTGGTTTTCTCCTTGCACGAGTGGGACATGGGGTGTGTTATTGGGGAGGAACACCGCATCTGGGTACGAGACGACCACCCGTTCCAGGAGCGGTCATGTCAATTGGCCCCTGGGGATGTGGAGGATGTCAGGAAGCACCTGACTGAGTTGCTGAATGCTGGGGTCATCAAGGAATCCTGGAGCCCATATGCCTCCCCCATAGTGCTGGCCTGGAAGAAGAATAGGGCGGCGAGGATGTTTATAGACTACCACTGCCTAAACAGATGGACCATTCCCGAACAATACATGGTGCCCCAAGTGGAGGATGTGCTAGATAGTCTGTCGGGGAGCCGGTGGTTCTCGGTGCTGGATCTCTAGAGTGGGTACTACCAGATCCCCATGGCGGAGGAGGATAAGGAGAAGACCGCTTTCATCTGTCCACTGGGGTTCTACCAGTTCAAATGGATGCCCCAGCGCATATATCCAGAGCCCCTGCCACCTTCCAGCGCCTGATGGAAAAGGCTGTGGGAAACATGAACCTGCTTGAGGTCATAGTCTATCTGGATGACCTCCTCATCTTCAGGCACACATTAGAAGAGCACGAGGCCTGACTGATGAAGGTGCTGGACCGGCTGGAGGAGTTTGGCCTGAAGGTCTCCATAGACAAATGCCAGTTCTGTCAGCCTGCAGTCAAGTATGTGGGGCAAATCTTCTCTGCCGAAGGGGTGTGGATGGACCTGGCTAAGGTGGAGGTCCTTAAGTCCTGGCCCCGGTCTACCCACTTGCACACCCTGCAGTCCTTCTTGGGGTTCTGCAGGTATTATCGGTGATTTGTGAAGGACTACTCCCTGGTAGTATGTCCCCTGAATGACCTGATGCAGGGTTATCCTCTGATGAACCGGAAGAAGGGTCAACCCCCTCACAAGGATTACCTGCACATTGGGGAACCTTTTGGGGCCCATTGGATGCCAGAGTGTGAGGAAGCTTTCTGGGAGATTGTCTGGAGGTTGGGGGAGGTTCCAGTCCTCACTTTCATGGACCCACTTAAGCCCTATGTCCTGCACACTGATGCCAGCCTGACTGGGCTGGGGGCTGTCCTGTATCAGGAGTACCCTGAGGGGTTCCGCCCCATAGCATTTGCTAGCCATGGCCTGACCTCATCTGAGAAGAACTACCCAGTGCATAAAGGGGAGTTCTTGGCACTAAAGTGGGTGGTCACGGAGAAGTTCCACGAATACCTGTATGGGGTCCTGTTCACTGTGTGCACAGACAACAACCCCCTGACTTATGTCACCACCATGGCTAAGTTGGATGCTTTGGGGCATCGATGGTTGTCGACGCTCTCCATGTGTAACTTTAGCCTGGAGTATTGGAGTGGGTGGGCCAACATGGACATGGATGCCCTGTCCTGACATCTGCATAACACCCCAGAACCCCTGGTCCTGGTTGAACCGGCTCTGGTTCATTGTTCCTGGGGAGTGGTAACCTGTCTTGCCCACAGGAGGCTGTAGCATTGCCCCAGGTGGAGGCACCAAGTCACCTTTGGTGATCCGGCCAGGACTCAGGCCCAGCCTCCTTGGGGAAGTATGTGGAGGATCCCGAGGGCACCAGGGCAGTCCAGGTGAGTGAGACAAGAGGGACTGTCACATGTAAGAAAAGGAGGACAGTACTGGGACAAAACTATCCACCTTTAATTTTGCATCTCTCAGGTGTGCTCCCCAAGTTCCATTTTGATGGACTGTAAGCCCCAAATAAAGGAATTCTTTAACAACTTCTAGCTTATGTTTATTCATATAATATCTGTATGTTTTCTTATTTCCCCCAGATACAATAACTTTTGTTTTATCATAGTTTACCTGTAGGTCTGCTTTCTGACATTCTGAGTGAAATATTTCCAAACTCCTAGTCATACCCAGATGACTAACAGAAAGTAATGCAACATCATCTACATATGCTAAATAAGATATAGATTTTACTCCAATTCTAGGTAGATGGATGTCAGGATTATACATTTGTCTAAGAACTGTGGTAAAGTAAAGATTAAACAGCAGTGGGGCCAATGTGCACCCTTGCTTCACGCCTATATTAGTTTGGAACCAACTACTCAAGTCTCCTGAATCAGTAAAACGGACACTAGTGAAATTATCTTGATGGATGAGTTTAATCATTTCTAGTAATGAAGGTTCTATCCCTAAATCTTGTAGTCTTTCCCACATAAGGATCCTGTTTACCTTATCAAAAGCTGCTTTAAGGTCGATAAAGGTGCAGCAACGTTTTTGTTTTTTGACTACTTTGTGTTTATAAATCAAATGAGCAAGTGTATTGCACTGGTCTATTGTTGAGTGTTTGTTTCTAAATTCTGCTTGAGCTTCATCTATTATATTATTTGTCTCTATCCATTGCATTAATCTATTATTTAAAATGTTGGTAAATACTTTCCAAGTTGTGTCCAAAAGCCTTGTAGGCCTATAACAGCCAGGGTTCCTTCTATCTCCCTTTTTAAAAATTGGAACAATAATATTTAACGTCCAGTTTTTTGGTATGTCCCCTGTGCTCCAGATATAGTTAAATAATTTATGAAGGAAAGGGATCTAAAATTGTTTGGTTCTTAATATTAAATCGAGGGGTACTCCATCGGGGCCTGGGGCTTTTCTTCTTCTTAATTAATTCAGAGCAATAGCTAATTCTGAAAGTGTAATTCCAGATTCTGGGACAAACATTCTTCCGACTACCCGGATCTCAGCCATTCTAGATAGATATTTATGATCCTCTCTGTGAAATATTTGTTTAAAATGTTTAACCCAGTCTCCTGCCTCAATAGATGTTATTTTTTGATTATGGGTTTTTTTTGTGCCATGGTTTACAATACTCCAAAAAGTTTTACTGTCCTTAAAAAGAACTGCTTTTTGCAAGTCAGTCCATAACTGTCTGATGTATCTCTGTTTTTAATTAAGACCTCTCTATATTTCCTTCCTGCCATATTCATTAATTTATTATTATTTTTATCTGGTTTTTGTTTCAGTAATCTAAATTTTTGATTTAAATGTTTTTTTGTTGTTTTTTTTGGCATTTTTACATTCATTATTATACCAAGGGAAAGTTTCTTTAACCTTGATCACAGAATTTTTAGATACAATATATGCTATGGTATTTATAATAGAATTTAATTCTGAAATCAGTGGGGACTTGAGTGTTGGTTCATCAGATCCAGAAGGTTTGATAATATCCCTTTACTTTCCAAAAGTGCCTCTAAGTTGTTACCCTCAATGGCTTTCCATTCAGTGTCCTTCCTCTTAAGTTGTATGATGGTGACCCTCCTTTCTTCATTTAAACTAAATTTTTTCACAGAGATTTTTAATTCTAGCCCCAAGTGCTGGCTTTCAGATTTAGATACCAGTTTCAAGGAAAGACAGCTGTCAATCAGGTGTAGGTTTATCCAAATATAATCAATGGTGGAAACCCTGTTTCCACCTAGGAAAGAATATTCTCCCTCTGGATCAAGGGGAGTCCTACCATTCAGAAGAAGAACATTCCTTCTAGTTGATATTTCATGTAGTTCTATACCTTTTTTATTAACAGTTTTGTCTCTGGCATTTCTTATAAGTTTCAGCTTTGTTTGAGGGAAAGAAGAAAGAGCCTCTGAAGTATCCTTTGAGCAGTCCTGTAACTGTCCCAGCCTGGCACTAAAATTGACCATTATGGATATATGCCCATCAGGACAATCGCTCCGCATATTGTCAGTCAAATCACCTAAGGCATTGAGATAGTTTGGATCCCCATTACCACTTCCTACAGGATGCGAATAGACACTGGCAATATGCCATATCTTTTTATTTCTCTCGGTTATTTTGACTGCAATGATACTATTACTAAGGATATTTATTTCCTTAGTCATAATGTCTTTATTAAGTTTAACAAATATGACTAAACCCCCCACCCCATCCATGTTGCTTTAGTTTCTATACTTTTTTACTGTATGAACTGTAACCACTTAAAAATAGGTTACTCAATTCCCAAGTTTCCTGTATGACAATAAGATGGAATTGTTTCAAATAATTATTGATTTCTGATTCACCCATTTTTTCACCTAATCCTGAGTTGTTCCATGACAGAATTTTGAATGTATCCCCATCCTGAAGGGGCAGTCCTCCTGAATTTGGGATTTGAATGCTATTTCTGACTTTAGTTCTAGTGTTTAGTCCCTGTGGTCTTCCCTCCCGAGAATATTTTTTTGTCATTACTTCAGGGTAGCAAGGGTCTTGTATCTATTGGACGTTTCAACCAGACATTCCCAGCTTTGGGAATTCATTTGTATATTACCATGGTTGTAAGCCATCAATTATTTTTCTTTGTCTATGTAAAGATGAATTCTCAATTCATCTAAAAGGCTTTGTTTACTCAACAATTCTCTTGTCATACTTTCTTGCTTTACATAAAATAATAACTGCCCATCATATTCCTGTCTACTCACCTTGCTTATATGGAGGCTGCTAGCTTGTGGACCCAGACATACATTAAGAAAATCAGTCAATTTACCCCTTGTGTTGGATTTATTCTCTTTGGGGAATTGTTTTAACCCAAAGACAGAGATCATAATTTCGATCTGTTTTGTTCCATCTGTACCTTTACGTATATAAAACTCAGGAAAAAGTTCCTTTAGCTGGGTAATATCCCCAGCTATAATACCCAAATTGAATAGGTCTTTGGCCCTCTGGATTACAGCATTCAAGATATAAAATTGGTCTGTGACCAGCAGGACCAATTCCAAGCTGGCTATCGGCCTAATAATAGTAACAATATCTTTCACTAGTCTGTAACCATCCAGTAAGGAAGATAGTAAACCAGTTACAGATTCAGCCAGTTCTTCTTGTGTTTCATTTGATAAACATGTCACCTTATACAAGGGTAGGACAAAGTCAGTGCTCAATGTTTTTGCCAAAAAGAGTTTAAAATATTCAGTTTGGCTGCTTGTAATGGAGTTTTCTAATGGCATCCCCCTAGAGCTGTTCTCAGTTGGATTCCTCTCCTCTCTTCTATCAGTTCTACTTTATGGTCTCTCTTATTGTCAGATACCATATGTTTTGCACCATGGCTGTTTAAGTCCTTAAGGCCCAAAGTTTATTTCTGTTGGTTGCTCTTTTTGTTATTTTTTGATTTCAATTATGTTTTTTTGGCTTTGTTCCAGAACCCTTTGGGTTTCTTTTTTTACCCACTTTTTTTAACTCTTTGGGTTTGGAACAAATCCTAAAATGGCTTTGACCATTTTCAATATTGGTTTTGTTAACTTCATTAATCAGCTTCTGTTTTTTCACATTTTTGGTGCGTACTGGAGTCAGTCCCTTTGTGTCAGATAAATCAGATTTAATTTTTTAATTGCAGCCTGTCTCAGTGCAGTTAGGACTCGCAGAGATTAGACTGTCTTCTGGTGGTTCAATTGCTATAACATAGAAACATAGATCTTGACAGCAGATAAGGACCGCTTGGCCCACCCTGTCTGCCCATTTCCCTACCTAATGGATAAGCTGCAGATCCTAGTTAACCAGCAGCCTACTTCTTCCTACCACCACCCCCTAAAATTGTCTTATGACTGTCCCATGCATGCTTGAATTCCACCACTGTTTTTGACTCCACAACCTCCTCCGGAAGGCCATTCCATGCATCCACAACCCTCTCTGTGAAAAAATACTTCCTTAAATGACCTCTGAGCCGCCCCCCTTCTATCTTCAAATTGTGCCCCCTTGTTCTTGCACACCTCTTTTTTTGAAAGATGCTACCCTCTTGGACTTTGTTGATTCCCTTGAGGTACATGAAAGTTTCTATCATGTCCCCCTCTTCCTCCTTTCTCGAGGCTATACATATTCAGCTCCTAAGTCTCTCTTCATATGTCTTCCGGTGCAGACCCTGCACCATTTTAGTTGCCCTCCTCTGGACAGCCTCCATCCTGTCTATGTCTTTGTGGAGATTGGGTCTCCAGAACTGCATGCAGTACTCAGATGGGGTCTCACCAACTGTCTGTACAGAGGGATAATAACTTCCTGTGTTTCTACTGGTGATGCTCTCCCTATGCATCCCAGTATCCCCCAACCTCCTTGCTGCTCTCTCACATTGCTTGCCCACCTTTAGGTCATCTGATATGACTACCCCCAGGTCCCTTTACATTTTTGTTGTTGTTAGTATCTCACCCCCCATTGTGTACTCTTCCCTGGGTTTTTGTTTCCCAGGTGCATTACTTTGCACTTCTTAGCATTGAATCTAAGCTGCCATACATTTGACCATTCCTCTAACCTTGCCAAGTCCTTCTCATCCTTTCCACCCCACCTTGGCATCAACTCTGTTGCAGATCTTTGTGTCATCTGCAAAGAGACATATTTTCCTTCCAGTCTCTCTGCAATGTCGCTTATAAAGACATTGAAGAGGACTGGTCCTAATACTGAACCCTCATGTACCCCACTAGTAACCCCTTCTTCAGAGTGGACTCATTTACTATTACTCTGGGTGTCCTATTCTCCAGCCATTCTTTACCCAGGCTGTCATCTTGGGACCCACCCAGGCTGGCTAACTTGTATATTAATCTTTGTGTGGGACTGTGTCAAGTGCCTTGCTAAAGTCTACGTAGGCCATGTCCACAGCCCCTCCCTGATCTACTACTTTGGTCACCCAGTCAAAGAAATCTATCAGATTTGTCTGGCATGACCTTCCTACTGTGAATCCATGCTGCCTTGGGTCCTGAGCCCCTCTGGCCTCTAGATACTCAACAATTCTTTCCTTCAGAAGTGATTCCATCATTTTCCCTACCACTGAAGTTAAACTAACAGGTCTGTAGTTTTCTGCTTCTGTCTTGCTTCTGTCTTCCTTTCAACTTTTGTGAAGAGGAATCACATCTGCCCTTCTCCAGTCCTCGGGTACCACCCCATCCTTCCATGATTTGTTAAAGAGGGTAGTCAGTGGTGTCACTAGTTCTACCCTTAGTTCTTTTAGAATTCTGGGATGAATCCCATCAGGCCCCATTGTTTTGTCCACCTTCAGTTTTAAGAGTTCTTTCAGAACCCTTTCTTCTGTAATTGGGCTGGTATCAACTTCTGTATCCAGAGTGTTTCTACTGTTTGTTTTAGGTACCTCCCCCACTTCCTTTGTAAATACTGAGCAAAAATATTTGTTTAGTATCTCTGCCTTTTCAGAGTCACCTCTGCCCACCCTCCCTCCTCTTTTTAAGCCTCACTAACACCCTTGGTCTTCCTTCCCTCGATGTACCTATAAAAGGTTTTATCCCCCTTCTTAACTGAGTTGGCTATCTTTTCCTCGGTTTGGGCCTTTGCTGTTCTGACTGCCTTCCCAGCTTCCTTTTGGTTTAACTGATACAGTTCTCTGTCCTGCTCCTTCTGTGATTCCTTGTACTTCCTGAATGCTTTCTTTTTCTCTTGAATCTTCACTGCCACTTCCTTTGAGAACCATAGTGGTTTCTTATATCGTTTCATTTTGTTTATTTGCTTCACACAAAGGCTTGTTACCTCTGTGATGGCAGTTTTATTATTCCCATTGTTCTTCCACCTTCCTTCCTGCCCATTTGCTATGCATTCCTTAGCACTCACCCATTTTGCAAAGTCAGCCCTCCTAAAGTCCAGTACTTTTTGCCTTTGTATGGCTTGACTCTATTGTTGTGTTTATTGTGAACCATACTGTTCGATGGTCGCTAGTTCCCAGATGGCTACCCACTCTACATCTGTGATCCTCTTCATCTCCATTTGAGAGAACCAGGTCTAAGATTGCTCCCTCTCAGGTGGGCTCCAATACTAGTTGTCTAAGGCATGCCACCTGTAGGGCATCTAGAATAACCCCACTCTTTGAAGTGGCTGCTGCAACTGCTCTCCAGTTAACATCTGGCATATTCAGGTCACCCATCAGCAATATCTCCCCTTTTTCTGCCATTCTAAGTATTCTTTCTGTCATTTCCTTGTCCATTTCCTCCCCCTGAGAAGGGGGTCTGTATACAATCTCTGTGCAGATTGTGGTGCCATTGCCGGTCTCCAAATTTACCCATAGTGCTTCTTCTCCTCCCTGTTTTCCCTTTTGTTCTGTTGCTTTGATTCCTTCCCTTATGTAAAGAGCTACTCCTCCTCCTTTTTTACCCTCCCTGTCCCTCCTGTAGATAGTGTATCCTGGTATGTCTATGTCCCAGTCATGGTTTTGTGTGTACCATGTTTCTGTGACTGCCACGATATCCAGACGTTCCTCCTCCATCAAGGCCACTAATTCAGGAAGCTTGTTACTCAGACTATGGGCATTGGTACTCATTGCTCTCCATTTTTTGATGGCTTTACCTTCTTTTGCAGCATCCCCCACTAACATGTCTTGTAATTCACCTTTCTGCCATAGCAATGGATGTCTAGCAGCCATTTCTCTGCATATACTGTTGTCTCTACAAATTTTGTCTGGTAGCATGATACATTCAGATTGAGAGCTAAAATCTTTTCAGTCTGATAAGATGGTTTCTACTGGAATTCTTGCCTCATCCATCAGCAGCTTCAAGGAAGGTTCCAAGTTACCACCCACCTGTTCTGTAGTTGGATCTTTCATTTTTACAAGATCATGGTGCAGTGGGGAAGTTGTACTTAATAAGGGGTTTAAATTTTCTTCCATCTCATAAGCTGTAGGTTTATTGGGGGGAGATTCTGTATAACTGATTCCAGTTTGATTCTGTTATCTAGACAGAACCCTTTTATAAATGAGATATCTTGCTTAATCTCAAGTAGCTGTTTCACTAGAAACACATTAGTATTAAACAGGTCTCTGAGAACAGCCAACATGTCTCTAGATATGCCCTCAATATCAGGTATATCAGATATTTTCTCTGTTTCAGGGCTCATTGTCCAAGAACAGGAACTATTGGAGCTATTTAAAGGCTCCCCTAATTTGTCCTTAAATCTAACTTTATTCATATTTTCTTGAGTATTTCCCCCTCCTTTACCCAGCTTTGTTCCATCTCATTTTCTGAACTATAGTTTCTATGATTTCTATTACCAATTAATGGATTTGTGTCAACCCTCTGTGGAGAGACAGTCTACATGTGTGTCTGATCTGATTTACTTTCTTTATTCCCTTTTTCATTATTTTCAGTCTGCAAAGATTCCCTCAAGCTTCTAATCTCAGAGTCCAGGACAGATAAATTATGGAAGATTTCAGAAAATTCTATTGTTTGGTCCACAGACTGAGTTATATCTGAGTCCTGATTTTTTTATAGGTAATATATTGGGTGCAGTCCTATTTAATAAGGGTTTAACATTTTCCTCTAAGGGTGTGTTGCTATAATAAACCTGATTAATACAGCCAATTCTTAACCTTGCTGCAGAAGTAGTGAAACACTAAAGAATCATAAAAAAAGCAAAAACATAGCACTCAGTAACATATACATATATAGACACACAATAGGGGTGAGTGGTAAGTGAGTGAGATAAAACAGCGTATCATCCACTGCCATGTGATATTTTTACCCTCTGCTCTACTGTGATGATATCAGACATTTACACACACAGGTCACAAAAGGTCACTGATATCATCACCCTAGGCAGCTTTCCTGTCAGCTTGCAAGAAACACGTGAGCTGTTACCATAGACAAAAATGCAGAACTACCTGAGAGGTCTCACTGCTGCCTACAGCTAACTCAATGAGCATTACAAAACACACCTATCCCCCCAAAAATTCCGTCTCATTACTGTGATGCTCTCAACTTGATGCAGCCAGAATTCCAAACAGCACAGCTTCACAGAACAGTCTAAACTACTGCCTGCAGCTAACTCATCTACCACTGAAACACACTCTCACTTGTTCCTCAAACTCTGATTCTCACCCATTACGATTATTGTGACAATCTCAACTTCACTGCAGCCAGAATCCTAAAGAGCACAGTTTCACAGAACACTCTGCACTCTGCCTGCAGCTAACTTAATTACCACTGAAAACAGTATCAGCTGTTCTGACACTCTGCCTCTCAGTTCATTACAATTACTGTGATGCTCTTAGCTTTAGTGCAGCCAGACTGCTAAACAATACAGCCTCACAAAAGTATGTTTCTCACTCCTACCTAAAATTAACTCATTTAGCATTGCAAAACACACTTATCTGTCTCTTAGAGTTTATAACACTGCCAGCCCATTCAGAAAAGCTCACACACAGAATGAGCAAACACATAAACAGGAACAGAACACAAGACAGCATAACAAAACTTCTGAAACTCTTGGCCCTATTGTATATATCGAATACATGATGGGCAGATTGTGTGCTATGGCAAATATTGTTACTCCTGCATCGTGAGCTTGGATATCTCACTCGTGCCTTCGGCATTCGTGAGATATCCAGAGCTCACTGTGCAGGAGTGACAATATTTGCCATACCACACTCATGCCCATCATGTATCCCCTATATATATATATATATATATATATATATATATATATATATATATATATATATATATTACATATGTCCAAAAGGAGTAATAAATGTCCTGTCCTATCGTGTAATATTTAAATAAAGAAAACAAAACGTCTCTATGTTTAAAAAAAAAAAATTCATTTAGTGCCAGGTCCTAAGCCTAAGGTATAAATCCTTCTAAGTTATATAATATCCTGTAAATAAGGAATTTAAACAGCATAGAATTATACTTTAGAATGCAGAGGGCAGTGGAAAACTTTAATATTCCTTACTTGTGATATTTTGTCAAGTAACCCTAAAATTCCAAATTCCAAGAATAGGACAGGCTGCAATAGATACGTGCTGGAAATGCTGCACTCTGTGCTGCTGCTGCGGTGCTAACCAAGCTCACTCACAAGGAGAAAATAGAGCCCAGTTCCGCTTTAAATCGAATTGCAAAAGGCAGACAAAAAGCTTCACAGTTGCAGTTACAAAGTGCAATGCGTTTCTTAAGTGAACTGCCGAAAACTCAAACACTCATTTCCAATGCTAGCGAGCTTACATTTTGGCAGCTAAGTTTCTTGATTTGGAAATAAAATTAAAATGAAGCAAAAAATATGTTCACGGTATCAAAGGTCACAGGAATGACCAGGCCATGAGAAGTGCAACAGCAGAGTGAAGAATGCCAGAGTATATGAAAATGTGCTAGTTTGGTCATTACATGAGGCAATAATGCAGTAAAAATCTTTATTTTTAGACAGGATAAGAATTATTAAAAACACCAAGGGCCTGTTTTCAAGGTTGCCCTTTGTTTAAGTATGTTACATTATTTTTGACATTCATAATAACAGTACAGACACAAATTTCTGACTAATGCAAAACAAACATTGAACATTGCTGTATAACCCAGGGGTAGAACATCATAGGGTTGCTGTATGGCCCAGGAATAGTGCGTTGGGTAGCCACTGTATAATCCGGGGGGAAGATTACACAAACGATCGATTACAATTCAGGTAAAGTTTTAGTTCTCAGTAAATTCTGACTGCAATATGGTTTTTAATTTGGAGAGAGTTTCAGACAGAGAGACAGTGGGCCTGATTCAAAAAGCTTCAGGAATGATGCAAGGTGCTTGCGTCAAAGAAATATGATGCAGTGGGCTCACAGTGCTGCACTTTGCATCATTCCTGATTCAGCAACTTTGCCTGCACCAGTGGGAGGACCACGTGTGCCAGTTAGGCTTGCACCATCCTTGCATTGGACATACCAGTGCATCATAGCAGATGGGGGTATGTGCCCAGGTGGAGCTGCAGCATCCCCATAATTGGGATTCTGGATGCCCCACAACAGGGTGCATGGCTCACACCAGTTAGACCAGCCCGGAGCTGGTCTAGTGGGTCATGCCTCACCCCCAGAGCCATCACCTGCAGTATCCCTTGGCAATACAGGACCCAGACACATCTGCAAGCTGGCAGTGGAGCAGCCAGTGGTGTCCCACTGTGGTGGGTATGTAAGTGCTGGATCCTCCCATAGTGCCAGGTATGCCATTGCCCTGACCACAAACAGTGGCATGGGCATGGCAGCAGCCTTGCAATGTCCCCACAAGGGTCTCTTGCCACCCCTCCACCCATCTAGACTCATCTTGCTATCCGCGTCCCTCAGTGTGGTCCTCATGACCCTGGCCACCTCCAGGCACCCCCCGACATACACATACTTAATTCAAACATTTGTAGTGGTCTGGGGCCACTTGTGACCAGCGTTGAGACACCCACCGTGATATGCAGGTAAACATTATTGCTTTGTTTCTTGCTTTTTGTTTTTTTTTTGGCAGGGTTGCTTTTCCTACATGAGAATGTCCATCTCTGGATTCTAACTATGGTCCCCAGGCACTGAACATGGATTGAGCCCTCTGCAGTTTGATGCTACATCCCCTACTGTACTATACTGTATAGGTCCCACAGCTTGCGGCAAACCTCTCCCATGTGCCTTGACTTTGGCGCACAGCAGCGGTTGCCATAAGCTGTGGGACTATGGTGCTGGGACCCCTCACGATAATTAATTTGGTGCAGGGTCCCTGAGGGACTGGGGCTTGATGCAAGATGCTGTTTGTGCAGCTTGTGTCAATTCACAGGGGGTTTGTGAACTGGGCCCAGTGTGTTTGTCCAGTGAATTAAGTACGAGGCTGAAAGGGTAGTCCGTCATGGGGATGTTGTATGGCACTGGAGAAAAGAAGTGTAGTGACTCAACTAGCACATTACAATTATTCTGCTTTATGTGTTTGCGGCTCTGAGTATAGACTGATCAGCATGCATGAAAGAGGATAATGTCTCCACTGCCATTTTATTGATAATAAAATGACTGTTCTGAGTACTGGTCATTTTATTGAGACTAAAATGACAGGTGTGAGTTTGCCAAGGAATAAAATGTGTGTAACCCTGTAATTTTGATTGAAGGAGATGGTCCATTTGCAGTATAACAAAAAATATTGCATGTGAAAAATAAAGTACAGAATGCTGTTTTCAAAATGTATTCTGGTCTTTTTTCCTTTTCTTCTTTTTTTTTAATCATGTCTTTATGCCCCATGCTCTGCCAGTCCCCATTGTCCCTTTGCTCACCTAGCCCTGTCACCCACCATCCCTGTGACTTACCTAGCTCTAAGTCCCCCATGGATTACCCCCTGAGGTGGGGTCAGGGGGAGGTCCATCCACTCCACCACCTGGTGACCGTATCAAGATGAGTCAGTGCCCAGTCAGTGGTGTGGGGCCAACGATGAGCAGGAACGTCATTCTGCCAGTGGGGTTTATTTTCTTCCTTTTTTTCTTCTTCCTTTTAATTGTTTGAACATATACTTGAGGGAAAACAGAGGCTTGTAAGTTACATTCTATTTAGAGATATTTTCTTGATGAACAGATTTTATACAACTTATGGTAAGACTTAGAGCTCTGCCATTTATTTATTCAGGATGATTTTAATGTTGTATTTATTAGTCTTCACTTAAATAAACTTAAAGAACTTTACAAGTATAGTAATATATCAGTTGTGTATTATTACCTATATACTTATTATTTAAATAATGATTCATGTTAGTTATAAGGCTTTTGTGCAATTTATAATGCTTAGGTAATATACAGAGGTTATGCTTTTTCATCCAAGGAAACAATCACGTCCACAGCTCCTTCCTATAAAAACTACAGATGGAACTGCCTTGGAACAAGTCGATGAATATTAATACCTCAGCTTGATCCTGGATACTTGCCTCAGTTACCACCAGCATACTGAAAGTCTTGTAAAAACTGGCAATAAAAGATTTGGCATGTCGTACAGAAATAGATCCAACTTTACATCTGAAGCCAAAAAAACTGGTTGTTTTTGACTCATATTTTGTCACTGATTGATTATGGTGTTGAAATTTACTCATCTGCATACAAAACATCCATTTACAGAATTGAACTTCCTGTCAACAAAACATGCAGATTTGGATCTGATCTTCCTTTAGAGTACCATACTTGTTCACAGTACCGTGTTTTGAATTGGAAATCATTACAACAAAGAATTAGTCAACAATTGGGCTGTTGGGCATAGAAGGAAGTACCAAGCAACCTAAAACTTAGCCAAAGTTGACTATTTTCCGGCATGACCCGGGAGAATACATACATAAAATTAGATGAGATTATACAATACATAGTATATAGTACAGGTACATAGTATATAGTACAGGTAGGTTAGAATACAGATCAAGTCAGACAGTACTCGAGATAATACATATAGCTATGCAGAGATGACAAAAGTGACATTAGTACATGCAAATAACTGAAACTGGGCTAAGTGGCAGCTATAAAAACATTTTATAGCAAAGCTTGTTTAGAAGTGCAGCAGTGTCTTGGGTGAAATAGGGTGGTTAGCTGTGAGGCATTAAGTGGGATCAAAGCATGTGCAGGGGTCCCGGGATAGGTGGCGATATAGTTCTTTTTTGAAGATTGGGTGGGAGTTAGCCTGCCTTAGGGCAGGAGAGAGGGAGTTCCAGGTGGCTGGGATGGTGCAGTGAAATGCTCTAGAGCCTTTTGAAGTAAGACACCTGGGTGGTGAGTAGAAATTTGTTTGCTGAGTGTAGTCTGTGGGCAGGTGTCTGTGGTACAAGTAGAGCTGCAAGGGAGGAGGGGGTTTGGTTACGCATAACAGAGTCTGTGAGGGTCCCTAGGGAATATAGTCAGTAGGCAGTTGGAAAGAGCCAGCCTAGGTCACTATATAGTGTGCAGTGGTGCTTGAGGTGATGGGAAGAGGAGGCATACTGACATATGTTATACGTGACATCCCATTTATGGAGAGCAGTCTTATGGGCATTAGTAAAAGTGGAGACACCATATGTCAGCACTGGAAGCAGAATACCCTTGGCAATTGCCAATTTGGCAGATGGTGTTAGCAGGTGACAAGTCCAGTTCTTGTCAATTAACTTTTTTATAGTCATACGATGAAGGACGATCATTAATTTTAGTCTTTCTAATATTTAAAATACATTATATGGTTTTGTTGATCACTGCAGCCCAGCTGAGGGATAACTTCTATATTATTAATTTGTTGTTTAGAGTTTGTAATTACAAGATCCAGGATGTTATTCCATCTGGTGGGGAATTCCACCATTTGATGACATCCATAGAACACTAGGGTATCAATTAGTACTTTTTCAAAAGCAGTGACTCCTGTCATTTGATTCCAGTTAATAACCTGGTACATTAAAATCTCCAAGTAGTATAGTGTTACCCTGTCTACAGGCTAAATTAATTTCATCAATTAGGGAACAGTTATAGTAACTATTACTATTTGGAGGTCTATAACAGTTACCCAATACGATTTTTGTTGTGTGAGAGAAACTGGTGTTTAACCACATTGTTTCCGTTATTCTATCTGGGGGACCAATTTTATCAATTTCCTGACATTGAATCATCTTAGATACATAACAGCAAATGCCTCCTCATTTCCTGTCTGTTCAATTTTTGGTAAAAAGTCGATACCCTGGGATATTATTAGACCATTTACTACTTTCGTCCCACCAGGTTTCAGTTAAACAGACAATGTCTCTTTTGTATCTTTCTATAAATATTTTTAGTTCAGTTAATTTAATATTGTTAAGGCTTCTGGCATTTATACTCCAGATCTTTAGTTTACTACTGTAGGGATTTGGGTTTAACTGGGATCCCTCACCCAGCCTTATATTTACTTTAAAGACTTCAGGATAATGTTCTCGGAGGTACTTCCCAGTTTGTAAGCACCTTGCTTACTTAGGTGTAACCCATCCCAACAAAATAGTGATCTATTGTCACTGAATGTTTCTCAATGAGGGATGGAGGAGTATCCTTCTTTGACAGTCCATTTTCTCATCCATTCGTTTATACATTTGATTTTTCTTATTGTCAGATAATTAGCTCTGGGTACAGGTAATATTTCTGAGAAATGTATCTCGCAATTAAGTTCTTTTAATTTTTTCCCAAGTTTATGTATTCCTGTTTTATTTCATCAATTGATAGTTTTTTTTTAAGTCATTTGTTCCAGCATGTATTATGACTAGGGGATTTGAACCTGAATTGTGTAGGATTTCAGCGCATATGGAATGTATATCATTTATTCCTGCCCCACTGAAGGACGAACAAGCTATGTTATGTTTGTCCCTCCTGCACACAATTTTATCAGTGTATTTAATTATTGAGTTGCCTAAAACAAAATATTGCCTGTGTGGCTGTTTTGTTTGTCGAATTTCCATTGGTTGTGTGTTACTTATCCTGTCTGTTTGGTTTTCCTGCATGCCCAGCTGGGTATCCTCATCTCCTAGAGGGTCAGAGTCTTTAGGTTTGTTTTTAGACTTACCTCTCTTATCTTTTGTCAGATTTTTCATAAAATTCATTGTTTCAGGCTATGATTCTGGTGAACCAGCTGGTTGGGTGGATAAGTCAGAGGAATCACTATCAATGTCAGTACCTTCTCTAACTTGCAGTTCTTTATTGTTACCAGCAAGATACTCCTTAGATTGATCATCCTTCATACCATCACCCAAGTCTAAGTCAGTCAGTGGTTCATATCTATTGCTCAGTTCCAGCTTGTTTCCCAATGCCCTGTGCCTAGTCCTGGATTTATGCCCCACTGTTACTTCTGTCCAATCATAAGTATCAATGTTATTGCTCGTCTCAAAAGTGTTGAACATTTTCTTTTTTCTTTTTGTACTGTACCGCACTGTAGATTAATTATTCCTGTTTCTTCATGACATTGACAATTGTCAGATGTTCCCTCTTTCAATGTTACACTACCTGTATTAAGGCCAAATGCTTCCTGTTGCTGTTCAGTTGCAGTTAACCTTTTGTAAAATGTGTCACTGTCTTCTCTCAGTACACTGTTATAGACACATTTTATACAAACATATAATGAAGTTTTAGGGAGTGAATCAAATAATGTATACATATGACAGGTATGACACATTAGACCAGTCTCCCCAGCTAGTGTCATAATGATGCCTCTCCTACTGGTTTTAGTCAAATTTGCAGTAGTGGTACAGGCAGAAGATGGACAGTCCAGTGCAATTAAATCGCTCATTGTATTTTAGAATGTGCTAGTAGCAGCAGTTCAACAATGGTCTTAATGTATTTACAGGCAGTTTACTCTATATTTGTTGGTCCCTCTTGCCCTCTTGAACTCTTCACACGCCTTACATGTGCAAGATACGCATGTCTTTGCGTACATCTTTGCACGCGCAAGCGTGCGCTTGCCCTGCTCACTACAGGGCTTCCTTATGAAGGCCCAGATCACCCAGGAAATACTGCTAGGGGTCACGGAGTGGCTAAATACCAAAAGTGTGTAAATAAAAAAAAAGTTAAAATAACCACTATTTGTGGCTTAACATAGTTCGACAGTCACTCCTGATGTATTTTACATAAAACAACCCCCAAAGTTAGCAGTTGTAGTTCTCGAGTGAAACATAAAGAACTACACTCCTCTTCCTAGTTCCTGTGTGAACTAGGGCTCCAGAAACTCGCGATAGCGAGAATTAGTGAGTGAACTGCTGCTCAAGTCTATTTTATAATTAAATCAGATGCAGCTCGGTAAGCAGTTAGTTTTATTCAACAGTAACAAGTTTCATATCCAGAGCAAAAGGTTTCATCAGATGCATGCTGCAGTGCATAGTGCTTAGTGAAGGTGTGCACTGTGCTCCAAGTTGCAGCTCTGCAAATAATCTCAAATAGGCACAGAGGGAATCTCTGTAAAGAATGTGGCTACTGCTCAGGCAGAATAGGCACGTACTTGGCCCTCCAGTTTAATCTAAGCTGTGGGATAGCAGTGGCACAGGTAATTCACAATCCAGGCAGAAATGCACTTGATTGTAACAGTCTATCCCTTTTGATTAGGATCACAGGAGCTAAAGAGTTGTTTGAATTGTCTGAAGTCCTTGTTTCTCTCTAGATACAACCTCAGGACCCTCTTAACATCCAGTGAGTGGAGAGAGTGTGCTCTCCCTCATTCTGGAAGTTGGCAAAGTAGGTAGGCAGGACAAGGGGCTGATTAAGATGGACCTTTACCACTTTGCAGAAACTTGAGGTGTATATGGAGAACTACCGTGTCCTTATGGAAAACAGCACATGGAGGATCTGTGACCAAGGCATGGATTTCAGACACTCTGTGAGCAGAGGCCACTGGAAATGCTGCTTTCCAAGTTAAACATTTCAACTCACATGGACTCAAAGGGTTTGTGACTGAACATATCTAACACAAGTTTGATGTCCCATGCAGCTACTAGCTTTCTAATATGAAGACTTGTGTGCAAAATGCCCTTATGAAAACTCTGGAACAGTGGCAGCTGTGCCAGGTAGAGGGTACTGACTGGCTTATGGTATGCAGCTATAGCACACAGATGGACATGGTTTGCTGGCTGAATGTCTGTTCAACAGAGGAAACCAAATATGTCAAGGCCAACAGGGGCCACCAGTATCATCTTGCCATCTTGCACCTCCAATTTGAGCAACACCCTCTGCATGAGAGGGACTGGAGGGAATGCATGCAGAAACTGATTTTGCCATTGCAGTCTGAATGCATCCTGACAGAAAGAGCCTTGTCCTGCCTTTCTGGAGCAGGATCAAGGCAGTTTAGTGTTGAGTGGGAACACCAAAAGGTCCATATTTGCAGTACTGCACTCATCAAAGAGTGATCACATGATGTCTGGAGCTAGTGACAACTTGTGCAGATTGGCCTCTGTTCATTTAAGTTAATCTGCCAGAGTGTTCTGGACTTCTGGCAGATAGCTAGGAGCAGGATCCCCTGTTCCAGACACCATTCACACACTCCCATCACCTCCTTGCAGAGAGGATAAGCGTGTGCTCCTCCTTGTTTGTTGTTGTAGTACATGACAGACTTGTTTGTCTAGAAAATGACCATTTTGTGGCTGATCAGGCTCACTAGGGCTCTTAGACCATACAAAACAGCTTGTATATCCAGTACATTTATGTGGATGATGAGTCTGATGGGTTCCAGACACCTTGGTCTCGATTTTCAGAAAGCCCTTAGATCACTGCAATTCACAGCAATCTAGGGCTGTGACAAATCTGAGATGTCTCGGGGACCCTGCGCATTATTTTATAAAAATGGGGATCACTGAGCAAAAGACCTGAGTTGTCACAGCTGCTGGCTTGTACCAATCATGTGGTGCACTTGTGGGGTTTGACAAAGGGATCTGTCCCCTCTGCCTGGCACAGCCTAAATGAGCAACAGAGGTAGGGGGTTAGTCTGGCTGGAAGGTGGGGACTGGGGGCCACTGGAGGAGTGGAGGTGTCATAGGGTATGATGGGGGCATGGTGACAGTGAGAGGGAGTGGAGGAGGCACCTGTCAAAGGTGCCATATGGAATAGCACACAGCTGAGTGGACAGGGTGGGGGATTGGCAGGGTGACACCATCATGACCCAGTTCCCAGATGGAAGCAGCCCTGGCTTCTGCTCCACAGGACCCACTCTCCCCTACATGGGGCAGGTGGCAGTAGGTGCAGGTTGTGGGGTGAATGTGATGGACAGATACTTCTCCCAGGCAATGCAACATTCCACTTATACACAGCTCCCCTGTGTGATGGCTGGAAGATGCTTAGCTACACTGTCAGGGACTGTGAGTCCTGTGGGGCAGGTGCCAGATCTGCTTCCACCTGGGGTCCAGGTCATAATGGTGTCACCATGCCAACCCCCCTACCTGGTCCCCAAGTGGCTGTGTGCTACTCCATATGGCATCTCAACCACGTGCCTCCTCAGCCCCCTCTCACTGCCACTGTGCCCCCATTGTACCCTATGGCACCCCCACTGCTCCAATGGCCCATGGTCCCCACCTTCCAGGTCCCACACCCCACTTGTTGCCCTGCCAGGCAGTTGGCCTAGTGGGAAGTGAAGCCATGCTGTGAACTCTTGTAGCCATGCCAGACTGGAATTTTCAGGTAGTTAGACTATGTCACTGATATGAAGTTACATGCCTTCTCCCCTATGCCTTTCTGTGGGGGAGATGTTACTGGGTTACAGCAAGCAACAACAAAAGACAATTTACTGTGAAAAGCTATATGTGGGAGTTGACAAAATCTGGGGGGGGCAGTATTTTATCAGCCCACCAGGTATTACCTGGGACAACTGAGGACAGATTGGGAAATGGTTGCAGCCTACAGGTTGGTGCAGAATATGGGGAGGTGGCTCTTTACCCTCTGGAGGCTGACTTAGGTTGGAATATGTGGCAGCCACTGTGAGAGCCGTGATGCCTAGGGAAGTTTCAAAAGTTAATATACTCCCTAAGATTATTCTATGACTCCATCCACCTCCTAGGACTGTTCTCCACAGTGAGAAGACAGAATATGATTCAGCATGACTTTTTTTTTTTTGCCGCAGATTTCATGTGGAGGCCTTGGTGGATCTCAGTTGGGGGGGAGCATTTCCAGAAGGTTACACCGGTAACATTGTCTTAGTACTGTGCAGCAGCTAGGGACAGCTGACACCAGCTTAAACAACAAAAGGAAGGAACGTTGGTAGTAGCCTTGTTTTGATGCCAGAAAGAGGATACCGGTGTAACCTCCCTCTGGGGATTTACCTGTGAATGCTCCATTTGTCCCTTGTTTGCTGACAAGCTTGCTGGTGCTCCTGGGTTCTTTTCCCCATTTCCTGGACAGTTTGCTACTTTGCTGCCCTTTTTAGGGTGTGATCCTTGATCATGAGCTACCAGCCTGACCAGATTCGGCTGGCGCTCATGTATGTGCTACTGGTGCTTTGATGTGCCAACCGCCTTTCGGAAAAATGAGACTGTCCATGGTCCTGGTGCCCCTCATGGTGTACTTGGGGACTGGGGACCTGTGGAGAGTCAGGCAAAAGCTTGTGGGAATAAGTGAATGGGAATTTACACAGCGGGGCTGCTTGGGGAGCTTTATACATGTTAATGAGTGGCCCATACAATATTCATGAGTGGTGCCTGCTGCCTAGGGGAATGGTGTTCCAGTGGCAGTGACAATGGAACTGAGGGGAGTCAACACATGAGAGTGGGCTCGTTTGGCAGAGGGAGGTTGGGGCTGCATTCTGGTGGGGTGCTGTTGTGGATTCCATCATGTGTTTAGCTACAACAGAAGTAAGAATGGGAGAGACTGTATGAACAGAAATGGACTCCATTGAACTGAATGGAAGCTGACATGTTTATGACATTTGACCCCATTGTTGCAGCCAGTTAGAGATCTAGGCACCCAAATCTTGAACAGAGGAACTCCTGGGAAAAGGTGGGGACTACTTCTGGTGCCTAGATCATGTCCCAATAAACGAGCAGGAAATATTGACCACTATGGATTTGATTATTGAAAGGCTTCAACAGCCAATCAGAGTGCTGGGATTTTGGCTGATACAGTGAAGACGTACTGGGATTTCTTCAGTCTGTTGCTGGGCTCTGTATGAGTCAGGACTGTGCTGTGAAAGTGGACATTGGACTTCAGGGGCTTATCCAGGCCCAAATCTGAGGATTGTGATTGTTGAAGGATTCCCCAGGTACTTGCTGCAAGACTGAGTTATGAAGGGGAAAGAGAAAAGAGACAGAACTGTGATCCTGTTTCTCCTGGTACTGAGAAGTTTCTTGAGGAGTATTGGGAGAAACTAAATGTGGCAGACACCCTGCACTGGGAAATTGAGCTAGACAAAAGAACTGAGCAGATTATCTGAGAACTACAGTTGCTGCTGAAAGGTCATTTGTTTGTGTGACTGCAAATTGCATTTTTCCTGAAGAGGCAGAGCATCTCTGGTCATGAGGGTGCTAGCCAGGAATTGTGTGCATCCTGAGTGAGCTGATTAAAGTGGCTGAGAGCCGAGATATTGCTGCAGCTAAAGAAAGGGTTTGGACTGTTTTCAGAGCACAAGTCACCAGGCTGTTTTGGGGCTGGGAAGGTTTACCTGTGTCTGACTTGGATGTTTGGATTTTTCTCTGTTTGATTAGCAGGGTATTTTCTCTGTCAAATTGTCATGTATGGCATCTTGCTTACAGGAAGGCACTCATCACAGCAGTAGGTCAGAACTTTTAGCTGATTGTTTCATGAGGGCATAGTTTAGGCCCAAACCCTTCCCACCCCTCACCCCACCCACCCCTGAAATAGTTCCTTTATACCGGGGTTCTGACATCATTTCCAAGAGGGCAAGGTGCATATCACTGTCACATCCTCTCTAGCAAACTGCACTGACAATATAAGCATACACATTATATAAATACATATATTTCTATATAACACACCAATCACACACACAAAAAAAACAAAAAAAAACTAAACAAGGTAGACAGTTATGTGGGGAGTAGTACAATGTAATGGCTGTGGGGCAGCAGTCTTCCGGGAGTCTTTCCGGAGGCTGAGATGCTACCCTGTTTGCAGACAACTATCTACCCTGAGGGAAGAAGTTGCCTGTCTTTAGGCCACACTGGACAGTAGCAAGGGAACCTCCCCCATCCAGGGAGCACCAGAGCCACCACCACTACCTCAGAGGTTGCGAAGAAAGCACAGCAGTTGGACCACAGTGGGCTCTAGGGAGGGTAAGGGTGGTGGAACAGAGGCACACCCAGTCAGTTATTCCACTCCACAATCCATACACCATTTTGGGGGAGCATAGTTCCACTATGGATGCATCCGCAGAGGAGACTAATGAGGGTACAGACAACTGTCACAAGGGAGGCCCTCAGGAAGGAGGCAGAGGGCACCACAGGGAAAGGAAGCAGCTCCTGGTGGGGGACTCAATTATTAGGGGAATAGAACTGGAGGGAGCAGGGAAAACTGAAGGCATGCCTGCCTGGTGCCATGGCTTGAGGACAGGGAAGTGCATTCTTAAGATCACGAGAACAGTTGCACGGAGTCTGAGCTGGACGTCATTGTCCACCTAGAGACAAATGACTTGGCTCATCATGAGATTAGAACAGTGCAGAAGGACTTTGTAGAGCTGGGGAGGGGCTTAAGACAAGTAGCACACACAGTATCCTTCTCAGAGGTGTTACCTGTCAGTGGCATGGGTGAGGCAAGGGTGCACTGCACCATGCAGTTTAATGAATGGTTGAAAAATGGTGTGTAGCACAGGGGTTTGGCTTCATTGGGGACTGGGGTTCCACCTGGAGGGTCACCAGCCTATACTGGCAGGATGGTCTGCATCTGTCCAGGAAGGGAACAAGTATTTTGGGCAATCGGTTTAAATGCTTCATTGGCAAGCTTTAAACTAGTCAAGGGGAGGCACTGATAAGCAGCAGGAAATCCCAGCCTCCCTACAAAACAGGGTACTAAATGAGAAAAAGACCAAGGTAGAAAGGTCAGTGGGGGATACTGCTACAGAAGGTAAAGCCATCAAAAAATGAAGAGCAATGAGTACCAATGCCCATAGTCTGGGTAACAAGCTTCCTGAATTAGTGGCCTTGATGGAGGAGGAACATCTGGATATCGTGGCAGTCACAGGAACATGGTACACACAGAACCATGACTGGGACATAAAGATACCAGGATACACTATCTACAGGAGGGACAGGGAGGGTAAAAGAGGAGGAGGAGTAGCTCTCTACATAAGAGAAGGAATCAAAGCAACAGAACAAAAGGGTAAACAGGGAGGAGAAGAAGCACTGTGGATCAATTTGGAGGCAGGCAATGGCACCACAGTCCACACAGGGGTTAGATATAGACCTCTTAGGGGAGGAAATGGACAAGGAAATGATAGAAAATATACTTAGAATGGCAGATAAAGGGGAGATATTGCTAATGGGTGATCTGAATATGCCAGATGTTAACTGGAGTGCAGTTGCAGCAGCCACTTCTAAGAGTGGGGTTATTCTAGATGCCCTACAGGGGGCATGCCTTAGACAACTAGTATTGGAACCCACTTGAGAGGGAGCAATCTTAGACCTGGTCCTTTCAAATGGAGATGGAGAGAGGATCACAGATGTAGAAGTGGGTAGCCATCTGGGAACTAGCGACCATCGAACAGTATGGTTCACAATAAATACAGCTATAGAGTCAAGCCATACAAAGGCAAAAGTACTGGACTTCAGGAGGGCTGACTTTGCCAAAATGGGTGAGTGCCTAAGGAATGCACTAGCAAATGGGCAGGATGGAGGGTGGAAGAACAATGGGAATAATAAAACTGCCATCACAGAGTAACAAGCCTTGTGTAAGCAAATAAACAAAACAAAACGATGAAAGAAACCACTATGGTTCTCAAAGGAGGTGCAGTGAAGGTTCAAGAGAAAAGAAAGCTATTCAGAAAGTACAAGGAATCACAGAAGGAGCAGGACAGAGAATTGTATCAGTTAAAAGCAAAGGAAGCTGGAAGGCAGTCAGAACAGCAAAGGCCTGAACTGAGGAAAAGATAGCCAACTCAGTTAAGAAGGGGATAAAACATTTTTAGGTACATTCAGGAAGCGAAGGAAGACTAAGGGAGGGATAGTGAGGCTTAATAAAGGGAGGGGTGGGTGAGTTTGACTGTGAAAGGCAGAGATACTAAACACATATTTTGCTTAGTATTTACAAATGAAGAGGGGAGGTACCTAAAACAAACAGTAGAAACACTCTGGATACAGAAGTTGATACCAGCCATTTACAGAAGAAAGGGTTCTGAAGAACTCTTAAAACTGAAGGTGGACAAAGCAATGGGGCCTGATGGGATTCATCCCAGAATTCTAAAGAACTAAGGGTAGAACTAGTGACACCACTGGCTACCCTCTTTAACAAATTATGGGAGGATGAGGTGGTACCTGAGGACTGGAGGAGGGCCGATGTGATTCCCCTTCACAAAAGTGGGAGCAGGGCAGAAGCGGGAAACTACAGACCAGTTAGTTTAACCTCAGTGATAGGGAAAATGATGGAATCACTTCTGAAGGAAAGAATTGTCGAGTACCTCGAGGCCAGAGGGGCACAGGACCCAAGGCAGCATGGATTCACAGTAGGAAGGTCATGCCAGATGAATCTAATAGATTTCTTTGACTGGGTGACCAAAGTAGTAGATCAGGGAGGGGCTGTGGACATGGCCTACCTAGACTTTAGCAAGGCATTTGACACAGTCCCACACAAAGGATTAATATACAAGTTAGCCAGCCTGGGAGTGGGTCCCAAGATGATAGCCTGGGTAAAGAATTGGCTGGAGAATAGGACACAGAGGGTAATAGTAAATGGAGTCCACTTTGAAGAAAGGGGGTTACTAGTAGGGTGCTGCAGGGTTCAGTATTAGGACCGGTCCTCTTCAATGTCTTTGTAAGCGACATTGCAGAGGGACTGGAAGGAAAAGTATGTCTCTTTGCAGATGACACAAAGATCTGCAACAGAATTGCTGCACAAGGTGGGGTGGAAAGGATGAGAAGGGACTTGGCAAGGTTAGAGGAGTGGTCAAATGTATGGCAGCTTAGATTTAATGCTAAGAAGTGCAAGGTAATGCACCTGGGAAACAAAAACCCATGGGAAGAGTATACAATGGGGGGTGAGATACTAACAACAACAAAAATGGAAAGGGACCTGGGGGTAGTCATATCAGATGACTTAAAGGTGGGCAAGCAATGTGAGAGGGCAGTAAGGAGGGCAAGGGGGATACTATGATGCATAGGGAGAGGCATCACCAGTAGAAAACAGGAAGTTGTTATCCCTCTGTACAGACAGCTGGTGAGACCCCATCTGGAGTACTGTGTGCAGTTCTGGAGACCCAGTCTCCGCAAGGACATAGACAAGATGGAAGCTGTCCAGAGGAGGGCAACTAAAATGGTGCAGGGTCTGCACCAGAAGACATATGAAGAGAGACTAAAGGAGCTTAATATGTATAGCCTCGAGGAAAGAAGGGAGAGGGGGGACATGATAGAAATGTACAAGTACCTCAAGAGAATCAACAAAGTCCAAGAGGGTAGCATCTTTCAAAAAAAGAGGTGTGCAAGAACAAGGGGGCACAATTTGAAGATAGAGGAGGGGCGGCTCAGAGGTAATGTAAGGAAGTATTTTTTCACAGAGAGGGTTGTGGATGTGTGGAACGGCCTTCCGGAGGAGGTTGTGGAGTGAAAAACAGTGATTGAATTCAAGTATGCATGGGACAGGCATAAGGCAATTCTAGGGGGTTGGGGTAGAAAGAAGTAGGCTGCTGGTTAACTAGGATCTGCAGCTTATCCATTAGGTAGGGAAATGGGCAGACTGGGTGGGCCAAGCGGTCCTTATTTGCCGTCAAATTCTATGTTTCTATGTATGACACTGCTAAACTGAGAGTGTGGACTGGTGTACGGGGGGGCTGTTGCTGCTGAGTGTTCCCCCTGCTGAACTGCACTGATACTGATTGATTCAGGGGCTAGCACCCGCTCAGTTTGGCACTGAACTTCATTGGAGCGACTGCCTGAAAACTGAGAGTTGAGAGCTCAGTGCAGGGACTGCAGGAGCACCCCCACCATTCGGGAGTCCTCACCCAGAGCCAGGGAGGGAACTTGTTAACCCAGGCTGTGGAGCCACTCTTAGGTCTGGGCCTTCTGGGGCTGGTATCCTGCCACAGTGCTCTGCAGTGGGCCAGAAGTGGCTGAAGGTGATAAGCGAGCAGAACTACAATCAAGGTGACTAGTTGCAAGATCCTCAAGCAAGTTCCATCTGTACAGAGGGATTCTGGCCGGTCTGTTTCATTTGTACTGGATGAGATTGAGGAGCTCCATTTCCCCTGGTGCTGAAATCTTCAAACCATGAGCAGTCCAGACCTGTTCCAGGGAGGGGACAGGGGAATTTATCTGTTTTTCTTCTCAAAATCAAGTTTCTACATTTCAGGACCCCAACAGCTGGACAACCCGTGGCACTGTACCAGGCCTGCATCTAGTGGGTACCCCAGGGACAATTCTGGGGCACTGGTAGCAGTGGGGGAGGGCTTGGCCTCTGGGCCTATATGTTCATATTTCACTAACATTTTCTTTTCACAGTTACCCGGTACTCAGGTATCCCTTTCCCTATCCCTTGTCCCTCTAAATAAAGCTGTGAACTTGTTGTTTGAATCTGCTGAGCCAGTGAATCTCACTGCATGTGTTTATTGATGAGTCATATGGTCTGTGGTGGGACCAAGTACTGGGGGATACAGTGTGCAGAGTGGTTGGTTGGGGAGGTGGCTAGGCACAGTATCCCAGGGGGCTGTGCCAAGCAGATATCTAGTCCAGTAATACTTTACTCTGGGTGGAGGCACCACGCTATTTTCTATATTTCAGGGAACAAACCCCAAATTGTCACCGTAGTGAGACCCAGGCCCTTTGCTTGGTACCAGAAACAGTGGGCAAGGGGGTAGCCCATTGGCATATGGCACTGAGGCTACATATTGGAGACACCACTAGGATCTCCTGTTGACCAGCCATGTCTGCTCCGAAAGATCAGAATGTCAGGGCCCCTGGGGGGGGGTCCACGGGCTCTAAATCTGCTCTGCCCCAGCGTAAGTTCAGGCCTGCTGAGGAGGATAAGCTGTGGCTGGTGGAAGGGAGTGGGGGAATGAAAATGAATCCTCAAAAATCTTTTCTCTTGCTGGGGGTACACCCCGAGATGGAAGAGGGGGAGGCTGAAAATTGTTTATCCACCATAAAGAAATTGGGAAAAGTTAAAGTCCAAGGGAAAATGATTGACTCAGCTAGAGGTACATTGACCATGTTGATAGAGAGTACTCAACCTATAGAAGTCAGTTGGATGCCTGGAGTTTTGGTGGTGAAGAGGTTGACTGTGGCTCTACTGGTAGTAACCTCTTTCAGTGTGATCTCCTCCAGGGAAGGGGGTTGAGGAGTGGGGTCTGTTCCTATGATGCCAAAGTTTGAGAGACCCCAGCCTGATTCCATGCCTGTGGTCTTCGAGTCGTACTGCAAGTTAAGAATGTTTTCAGGGGTGTAACCCACCCCGAATGGTGAGGACGACTTGGAGGCCTGGATGAACAGTGCCACCCCATTAGTACAAGATTGGTAGTGTTCTGAAGTTGAGAAGCAGAAACAATTAGTGGAGAGCTTTACAGGGTCCCGCCCTAGAAGTTATACGTTCTTTACGAGCCACGGATTCTGAAGACCCAGCCCAGGTAAATGTCTCAGCTTTGGAAAGTGTATTTGGGAGCTCAGAAACCTGAAAGAACCTCATGTGGAAGTTCAAAACCACTAGGCAGTGGGAGGGGGAACGGTTGTCTGTTTTCCTGGCCCAGGTGGAGAAGGTCTTGCAGAAGGTGTTCCGGAAGGGGGGAGTCATGGCCTAAGATCTAAATCAGATCAGGTTGGAGCATGTAGTGACGGTTGCCTGTTATTCCCTGTTACTAGTTCTACAGTTGCATTTAGCAGACAGGAAAAGTAATCCCCCTCCATATTGGGTTTTGGTACGGGAGTTTCGGGAGGCTAGAGAAGAGCAGGGTCACTGAGGTAGGTACGGAGTATCCACGACAGTGATGCAGGTAGAATGAGAGGTGCCCTCTGGTGGGGTACAGGGATTAAGAATGTTATTAAGGGAATACAAGGATGTAGTCACTTCAGCTAAGTTAGCTGCGGGTTCAGGTCCCGCTGGAGTGGATGAATGGAATAGTCCCCAATGTAGGCCCCACCTCATTTGGCACTGGGACCCCTGTTCAGGCACCCCCCCTCTGACATAGGAGTTAAGGCTCAAGTGGAGGAATTGATATGGAGGGTGGCTGAGTTAGAGAGGGCAGGGGTGCTGGTTGCTGCCCAGGGAAATGAGCGGGTTGTGGAATGGAATCATGCAGCTCAGAGTGTCCCAGTGGGAATGTCTAGGGCTTGTCTGGTGCCACCAGACTGGCCCTGGCCCTGGGAACCTGTTATTTGTTCTGGATGTGGGGGTGAGGGACATGTACAGTGGGGTGTAGGGCACCCTTAGACTAGCTGTCTAATAGAGATAAGACACCCGCTAACACAGTCCACAAGCAGGGAAAGTACGGAGGGGCCTGGTAAAGGAGCACACCGGGGCCCCTGGCAGGTCCAACTCCATGGCTCACAACAAGAGTTTCATTTGGCAGAACCAACATGACAATGCCAGTAGATATGCGAAGGTTAGTGGGGCCGATAACTGAAACTAAGATCACCATCAACGGGGTCCCCACTCAGGCTGTTCTGGATAGTGACTCCCAGATTACCATCATTTTCAAATCCTGGTATGATCAGCATTTATCAGATGTGGAAATACAGCCGCTTGAGGGACTGCACATGTGGGATCTCAGTGAGAAAGCATACCCTTATCTCGGCTATGTCAAGGTATTGCCTGCTAAAGTGGCTGGAGTGTGTTAACCTGTAGAGACTTTAGCTTTGATTTGCCCTGAAGCTAACATCTTCGATGGAGTGCCAGTACTGGTGGGCACAAATGCCCATATGTTTGGATGTCTGGCCCAACTGTGTCATGTTTGAATGGCTGAACAAAGAGGAACGGAGTACCAGTTACGCCTCTTGGTTTGGGAGGCCTACCAGAGGAAGCGGCAATCCCCTGTTGAGGAGCTTGATGATCCAGTGGGAATTGTTTGGAGAAGGGACAAAGATGAACTTGTGATCCCGCCAAAAGCAGAATACAACATTGCCAGTGTAGTGAGACCGAAGAAGGATGTTAAGAACCAGATATTGATGTTGGATGCTCTGGATGAACATGGATTGCCAGTAGGACTATTAGTCAAGCGTAGCATCCTGCCAACCAGAGCACATGCATATGTTTGAAGGGTGATTGTGCAAGTGAAGAATGTTACTGATAAGGAAGTGGTGGTATGGAAAGGACGAACACTGGCTCAGATGTATTGCGCTGACTTGGCAGCGCATACCGCTGTAGCAAGTAGAGGCTCCCCAATGGGACGTGATCCTAAGTTGTTCAACTCGAGTGACTCCCCCATCCTAAAGGAATGGAAAGAGAGAGTGAGAAAGAAGCTGGCTGCTTGGGCAGCTGTTTTCCCCCTGCAAGAATGGGATGTAGGGTGTGTGGGTGGAGAGCAGCATCGGATGCGACTCACTGATGACAAGCCTTTTCGAGAGAGATCAAGGCTGCTGGCCCCAGCAGATAGCAATGACGTCCAGTGGCACTTGCAGGAGATGCTGGCTGTGGGGATTATCCAGGAATGCCGGAGCCCCCATGCATCACTCTTTGTGGTGGTAAGCAAGAAGAGTGGGGCTATGCACATGTGTGTGGACTACCGCACCCTGAACAAGCAGTGGGTGCCAGATCAGTACATTATGCCCAGAGTGCAGGACAGATTGGAATGCTTAAATGGAAGTCAATGTTTCTCAGTGAGGAAGAATTTCTTCACAGAATGGGTAGTGGACAAGTGGAACACCCTGCCAGAGGAAGTGGTGGGGTCTGAAACAATCACGGGATTTAAGAATGCATGGGATAGACATAAAGGAATTCTGGAGGTCAGGGGTAAGGGGCAACAGACTTCTAGGAAAACATAAACTGAACTTACAAGCTCAAATGAGCAGACTGGGTGGGCCACAGGCCCTTATCTGCCGACACTGTCTATGTAGTGTTGGACTTGCAGAGTGGCTATTACCAGATCCCTATAGACCCTCAGGATTGTCAGAAGATGGCCTTTATATGTCCCCTTGGAATATTTGAGTTTCTGAGAGTGCCCCAAGGGATCTTGGGCACCCCTGCCACCTTTCAGCACCTGATGGAGAAGGCCATTGGGGACATGAACCTACTGGAGTGTTTGGTCTACCTGAATGACATCATCATGTTCGGGAAAACATTGGAGGAGCATGAGGCCTGGTTGATGGAGGTGTTGGACCACCTGGAAGAGTTTGGATTGAAGCTATCCATTGACAAGTGCCAGTTCTTCTGGACCTCAGTCAAGTATGTGGGACACATCATCTCTGAGAAAGGCATAGAGACTGACCCCAGCAAGGTTGAGGCCCTCACCACCTGGCCTAAGCCATGCACCCTGAAGGACTTACAGTGACTATTGGGTTTCTGTGGCTATTACAGGAGATTTGTAAAGGACGACATCCGGGTGGTGCAGCCCCTTTTGAATCTGCTACAGGAGTATCGGTCCATGAACAAGAGCAAGAAAACTGCCATGCATGGGAACTCTGCCAAACCTGTCAGTTGTTTCTGCCCCTCTGATCCCTTCTGTGAGGGGTGGAATGGGGATTGTGATAGAGCTTTTGAGGACATCGTCTATTGCCTGACCCATGTTCTGGTACTGGCTTATGCAGACCTGCAGAAACCCTACGTCCTTCACACCGATGCCAGTGTCAGTGGATTGGGGGCTGTATTGTATTGTATCAGAACCACCCCAAAGATTTACCTCCAGTTGCATTCAGCAGTGTTTAAACCCTTCTGAGCGGAGGTATCCTATCCATAAGTTGGAGTTCCTGGTGTTGAAGTGGGCCATAGCTGATCAGTTCCTTGACTATCTGTGTGGGGTCAAGATTACTGTGAAGATGGATGATAATCCCCTAACTTACATACAGATCACGGCCAAACTGGATGCAGTTGGTCATAGGTGGCTGTCAGCCTTGTCCACCTATGATTGCTGCGTGGAGTACTGCCCAAGTCTAAACTATATAGATGCGGATGCTTTGTCCAGGTGACCCCAAGCCTGTAACAATGAGACCTCAAGCTGGGTGCACATTTTGGAGCAAACTGTGAAGACCCTATGTACAAAGCATGATGGCGAAGAGATATTTTCTACCAAGGACACCCTTTGTCTGGTGGACTGTTTGGAGCTTCAGGGGATTGTCTTCCGGTTGCCTACTGCTGGCTGGCCACTCTAGATGTCAGATCTCTCTTGTAATTAACTACTCAAGACCTGCAGTGGGATCAGAGGGCCAGCCTAGTTACTGGGCAGATCGTGCAAGTGTTGAAATGCCAGGGGAGCCCAGAGCAAATGGACACCATTATTCCTCAGGCTTGGCTGTTGTTATGTGAATGGCCTAAATTATGTTTAAAGAAGGGGTTGTTGTACCGAGAGACCCAGGATCAGCAGGGGGCTCCATGAGAGCAACTGGTGCTCCCAAAGATGTCAAGACTGTGTTGAATGCCCTGCATGATGATATGGGGCACTTGGGAGCTGAACGCACTTTGGGCCTGGTTAAGAGCGATTTGACTGGCCGAAGATGGGGGCAGATGTAGAGTAAGTAAGTAAGTAAGTAAGTAAAATTTATTTTTTAAGCGCTTTTTAATACCAAAGCGCTGTACAAATAAAACAAATAAAATACATACAAATAACACAAACAACAACAATAATGATATGATCACAATAAAATCACAGTAAAATCACTCTCCGTATGCCTTTTGAAATAAATAAGTTTTTAATTCCAACTTAAAGCTCTCAATGGTCAGGCAGCTTCGTATCCGACGAGGTAGAGAATTCCACAGGGTAGGGGCAGCATAAGAAAATGCCCGTGCTCCAGATGTCTTTAAACGAACCCTGGGAACCTCTAGCAATCCCTCGTCGGCAGAGTGGAGTGAGCGAAAGGGACAGTAGGGAACAAGGAGATCTTGAAGATACCGTGGTCCCTGTTCATGTGAGGGCTTTATAGGTCAGTAACCGACCTTAAAGGTGATCCGCCACTGAACCGGCAGCCAGTGCAGTTCGCTGCAGCACAGCACATGACTTCTCAGATGTCCCAGTCAAAAGCCTGGCTGCCTTGCACTAGCTGCCGGTGATATCAACCTCGTAGCCCTAGGTACAGGGCATTTCAGTAATCAAGGCGCGAGGTAACAAAGGCATGGACCAGTGTCGGAAGGTCAGCCGGAGGAACAAGGTGTTTCACCCGAGTGATATTCCTAAGATGGTAAAAGGAAGATTTGACAGCAGATGACACCTGAAATTTCAGGGTCAAACTGTCGTCAATAATAACGCCCAGGTTACGCACCCGGTCTGAGGTTGAGAGCTGGGCACCATCGATCCATACGCCTGAAGGAAGTCCAGCCCTACAACCCACCTCAAGGTGACCTGGGTCCACCACCAACACCTCAGTCTTATCCGGGTTTAACCTTAGCCAGCTGGCACTCATCCAATCGTTGATCTTGGATAGACAGTTGTTAAGTATAGAGACTGTATCTTCCTGTCCGGGACTAAAAGACAAATACAGCTGGGTATCATCTGCATAGCAGTGAAAACCCAAGCTGTATTGCCTTATAATGTCTCCCAATGGCAGCATATAGACAGCGAACAACATGGGTGCCAAGATGGAGCCCTGCGGAACCCCACAGGGCAAAGAGACAGCGTCCGAGGAATAAATTCCAGTGATAACCCTCTGTCTCTGGCCCGTGAGAAAAGATTGAAACCATTGCAGAACCGTACTAGACAGGCCGCAACAGAACCGCAGGCATTCAAAAAGTACACCATGGTCCACAGTGTCAAATGCTGCAGAGAGATCAAGAAGGACTAGAATAGTACGAGCCTTTCGATCTCTCGCTATCAGGAGATCATTTAGAACCTGGACAATAGCAGTCTCAGTACTATGTCTTTAACTAAATCCTGATTGAAGAGTATCATAGATACATAGATACATAGACAGTGTCAGCAGATAAGGGCCTATGGCCCACCCAGTCTGCCCATTTGAGCTTGTAAGTTCAGTTTGTTTTCCTAGAAGTCTGTTGCCCCTTACCCCTGACCTCTAGAATTCCTTTATGTCTATCCCATGCATTCTTAAATCCCGTGATTGTTTCAGCCCTACCACTTCCTCTGGCAGGGTGTTCCACTTGTCCACCACCCGCTCTGTGAAGAAATTCTTTCTCATGTTTCCTCTGAATCGTCCTCCCTCAACTTCATCCCATGCCCTCTAGTCCTGGAACATCTTTTTCGCTTAAAAATAGTGTTTTCCTGCACCCTGTTCCTCCCTGTAAGATACTTGTATGTCTCTGTCATATCCCCTCTCTCCCTCCTCTCCTCCAGGGAGTACATGTTCAGTTCCTTCAACCTGTCAGATACTGTGATTTGTAAGGTGGTCCTCCAGTTGCAGTGCAACCACCTTTTCAATAACCTTGCCCAAAAAGGGCAGGTTAGAGACAGGTCTGTAGTTAGACGAGAAGTTCGGATTCAATGAAGGTTTTTTTAGGAGTGGTCGAACGACCGCCTCCTTTAGGGGTTCAGGAAAGATCCCCTGCTACAGAGATTTCAAACAATTTCAGCAATGGTCGGACAGATAGTATCTAAAGAACCCAATAATAGAGGGTCCGATCCAAACTACAGCTGGTTGGACGTACAGTCTGGACAATCCTCACAATATCCATGAATTCCGCCTACAAAAAGTCAAACCAGGTGACACAGGTGTTTGTTTCCTGCCGATCACCGCAAACCTTAAAGAGTGAGCCTGGCCGATATCCGACCTAATGCTGGCAATCTTATCAGCAAAAAATCGAGCAAGCTCATCACACTTTATTTAGAAAATTCTTCCAGACTGTAGACAGAGTGGATTGCACAATCTGTCAACAGTCCGAAGAGTTGAGAGCTGGTCGTGGTTTCGCGAGCAGCAATTTCCGACAGAATTCTGCCTTCTTATGGTTATTGCCGATTGATAGATAACATAAATGATCCATCAATCTAAGTTTGTCAGCATCCAGGCAGATTTCCATGAGCTCCTCTCTGTCTTGCCCCTCTCTCAGTTCCTTCAAAGACTCATCAAACCATGGAGTCTTTGGGGCGTGGGTGAGGGCTTAACAAGAATAGGAGCAGTTTGGGTCCAAGGCCCTGCTCACTGCCTTTTATTATAGGTACAACAAGGTCCCTGGACCCATGCTCTCACCAAACACCCGATAGGTCCAGTACCGCTTAATAGACCCTCTGGGTTTACTCTCCTTAAAGGGCTTATACTGGACCATCTCCATAGGGGCAGGCCTATTAGGGTACCGCAAAACTGAATCTTATGGTGTGATGGTCTGTCCACACATTTGGTTCCACCCCCAGATGTGAAACATCCAAATCCAGTAGGAACACCAGGTCCAGAGAGTGTCCCCCTATATGGGTAGCAGAGGTAACTACCTGTGGCAGGCCCAACATAGACATAAGTTGGAGGAAGTTCTTTCCAAAGAGGCACATTGCAAGAGCTGCATGAGGTGTATAAAATGCAAAGCACTTCCCCAGAGGGCTGCTGCATTAGTCAACATCAAAACTAGTGGCCCTATGGAGCTGGTATGCATAGATGTCCTTACACTGGAACCTGACTCATGCAGTATCTTCAACGTATTGGTGGTTACAGATCATGTCACCCGCTATGCCCAAACCTACCCCACCAAGGATAAATGAGCTTCCACCATGACCAAGATATTGGTGGAGAAGTTTTCTGTGCACTGTGGTACCCCCCAGAGGATCCACTCAGATCAGGGCCATGATTTTGAGAGCCAACTCATCAAAGAGTTATTGTCACTGTGGGGCACCAGGAGGTCCCAGACTACACCTTACCATCACAAGGTGACCCCAAACCTGAAAGATTTAGTAGGACTTTGTTACACATATTAGGCACCATGGATCCCTGGGACAAGTGCATATGGAGTCGGTGGGTGAGCACTCTGGTCCATGCCTACAGCTGCACCTGGAATGACACTACAGGATTCTCTTCCTACCAGCTCATGTTCAGGAGGGAAGCCCGTCTGCCAGTAGACCTGTGTTATGGAGTCTCCTCAGATGGACTGGGAGCAGGAGACTATCTGCAGTATGTGAAAATTCTGAGACAACTGGTTGATGCATACCAGCTTGCTTCTGAGATGGCCACTAAGAGAAACCAGGTGAACAAAGAGCATTATGACAAGAAAGTGCAGGCTCAAGATCTGGGAGCAGGAGACAGAGTGCTACTACACCGGCGGGGCATACCAGGAAATCACAAGATAACCGACAGATGGGGAGACACCCCATATAGTGTCGAAAAGTTTTCAGACCTGCTGGTGTACAAGATTCAGCCTGAAGGAGAGACTCGAGGGCACAAGGTTATTCACTGTATCCATTTGCTACTTATTAGTGATGAAGTAGTGAATGCAGAGGAAGTTGTGGAAGATCCCTCATCACCCACCCCACCACTCGAGCTGCTGCAAGCAGAAGACAGAGGTGGAGAGACAGTGATGCCATGGGGGCTGGGCCTGCCCAGGGTGGAGAGGTCTCAGATGAGGGAGATACCGAAGATGAGTCTGGGTTGAGGATGATGAGACCCCATGTAGTCATTACCTTACCAGGGAATTGCCCAGGTTATTCCAGGGATTGCCCCTGACAAGGGATACATCTAGAGGACAGGGTAGGGTTGGGGAGTCTGTTTTAGCCATGCCCCTCGGGGGGACCACTCCGGACTTGAATACTGGTCTGGCTGAGCCGCTTGAGTGGTACTGGAGCAGCTCTCCTGCAGATACACCTAGGGAATAGTTGCTGGGTGATTCTGAGAATCAGGACAATGAGGGGGAAGATGTGTCTTTTGAAGGGGCCCACATCAGAACTGAATACTGATCTGTGTCCTTTGATGGAGCCCAGGTTAGTCCCCCCAGAGTTGTGCCTGACATGGGTGAAGTATTAGAGTCGTTCACCCCATTAAATGAAGAACAAGAGGAGGATGAAGATGAGGAGATCATCACCAACCCAGGGGTAGGTAGGGACCCAGGTATCCAGGAAACCCCTTGTAGGACAAGGAGGATGACAAGACCTGTCCTTAAGTTGACGTATGATGCTCCTGGGGTTCCTATAGACTTAGCCATGTTTGTAGTACATAAGGGCGTGTATATTACTCCTAGGTATCTACAGAAGGCAGTTATGTGTCATGTTGATGCTAAGCCCCCTAGGTCAGAGGGGAAGGTGACCCAAAGAAGGAGAGGGAGGGAGGTGAATGGGGTACCTCACAGGTTTGAAAGAAAGAAGTGTCCTCTGTGGGGTTTTAGTACCTAATATCTGGTGAGATAATCTGAAGGGTGCCATTTTTTTTGTGGCCAAAAGGGCTCAGAGGAGGACAAGAATTTACTAAAATGTATATACTGTTCCGTGTTCTAATGTTTTATGGTTATTACATACTAGATAAGAACCAGGTATATAGATAGAAATGTTATTAATGTTTGATGCTTAACTTTGGGTTTACCCTATGCTTGCCATGGAAGCCAAGCATTTCAAGGGGGGGGTGCAATCCCCCTCTGGGGACTTACCTATGGATGCCCCATTTATTCCTGGTTTGCTGGCAAGCTTGCTGGTGCTCCTGTGTTCTTTTCCCCATTTCCAGGAGAGTTTGTTGCTTTGCTGCCCTTTTTAGGGTGTATCCTTGATCATGAGCTACCAGCTTGCTTAGATTTGTCCAGCACTTGCGTATGCACTACTGGCACTTTGATGTGCCAACTGCCATTGTGGCCGGACAAACGAGGAGACTGTCTGTGGTCCCAGTGCCCCTCCTAGTGTACTTGGGGACCAGGGGCCTATGGAGAGTCGGGCAGAAGCTCATGGGAGTAACCAAAGGGGAATTTATGCAACGGGGCCACTTGGGGAGCTCATACATGTTAATGAGTGGTCCATACATATTCATGAGTGCTGCCTGCCACATAGGGGCATGGTGTTGCAGTAGCAGGGACAATGGAACTGAGGAGAGCCAGCACATGAGAGTGGGTTCATTTGGCAGATGGCAGTTGGGGCTGCATTCCAGTGGGGTGCTGTTGGGAATTCCTTAATGTGTTTGGCTACAACAGAAGTGAGAAGGGGAAAGACTGTATGAACTGAAATGGACTCCATTGAACTGAATGGGAGCTAACATGTTTATGACATTTGACCCCATCATTGCAGCTAATTAGAGATCTAGGCACCCAAATCTTGAACAGAGGGACTCCTAGGAAAAGAAGGGGACTAATTCTGGTGCCTAGGTCATGCCCCAATAAACGAGCAGGAAAAATTGATCACTATAGATATTGATTATTGAAAGGCTTCAACAGCCAATCAAAGTGCTGGGATTTGGGCTGATACAGTGAAGACTTACTGGTATTTCTTCAGTCTGTTGCTGGGCTCTGTCTGAGCCAGGACTGTGCTGTGAAAGTGGACATTTGACTTCAGGGGCTTACCCAGGCCCAAATCTGAGGATTGTGGTTGTTGAAGGATTCCCCAAGTACTTGCTGGAAGACTGAGTTGTGAAGGGGAAAGAGAAAAGAGACTGAACTGTGATCCTGTTTCTCCTGGTACTGAGATATTGCATGATGAGTGTTGGGAGAAACTAAATGTGGCAGACACCCTGCACTGGGAAATTGAGCTAGATGAAAGGACTGAGCAGGTTATCTGAGTACTACAGTTGATACTGAAAGATCGTTGCTTGTATGGACTGAAAATTGCATTTTTCCTGAAGAGGCAGAGTGTCTCTGGTCATGAGGGTGTTAACCAGGAATTGTGTGCATCCTAAGTGAACTAGTTGAAGTGGCTGAGAGCTGAGATTTTGCTGCAGCCGAAGAAAGGGTTTGGACACTGCTAAACTGAGAGTGTGGACTGGTGTGCAGGGGGGATGTTGCTGCTGAGTGTTCCCCCTGCTGAATTACACTGACACTGTTTGACTCAGGGGCTAGCACCCGCTCAGTTTGGCACTGAACTTCACTAGAGCAACTGCCTAAAAACTGTGAGTGTTGAGAGCTCAGTGCAGGGACTGCAGGAGTACCCCCACCATTTGGGAGTCTTCACCCAGAGCCAGGGAAGGAACTTGATAACCCCTCCCAAGTGGGACTTACTGTCTCAGGAGGTCATGGGTCTTGTACCTGAGTGCTAGCATGCTCTGATCATGGGGCTGGGCTGTGGAGTCACTCCTAGGTCTGGGCCTTCTGGGGCTGGTGTTGTTCTGCCACAGTACTCTGCAGTGGGCCAGAAGAGGCTGAAGATGACAAGTGGACAGAACTACAATCAAGGTGACCAGCTGCAAGATCCTCAAGCAAGTTCCATCTGTATGGAGGAATCCTGGCTGGTCTGTTTTGTGTATGCTGCATGAGATTGAGGAGCTCCATTTCTCCTGGTGTTGAAATCTTCAAACGTTGAGTACCCCAGACCTGGTTCCAGGGAGGGGACAGGGGAATGTATCTGTTTTTCTTCTCAGAATCAAGTTTCTGCCATTTCAGGGCCCCAACAGCCAGCCAACCTGTGGCACCATACCAGGTCTGCATCTAGTGGGTACCCCTAGGGACAATCCTGGGGCACCGGTATCAGTGTGGGATGGCTTGGCCTGCAGGCCCATATGTTCATCTTGCATATTTCACTAACATTTTCTTTTCACAGTTATCTAGTACCCAGGTATCCCTTTCCCCCTAAATAAAGCTGTGAATTTGTTGTTTGAATCTGCTGTGCTAGAGAATCTCATTGCATGTGTTTATTGGTGAGTCATGTTGTCTAGGGTGGGACAATGAACTGGGGACCACACTGTGTAGAATGGTTTGTTGGGGAGGTGGGTAGGCACAGTATCCCAGGGGGCTGTGCCAAGCAGATTATCTGGCCCACTAATACTTTACTCTGGGTGGAGGCACTGTGCTATTTTCAATATTTCAGGGAACAAACCCCCAGTTGTCACTGCAGCAGAATCCAGGTCCCTTGCCCGGTACCAGAAATAGTGGCAAGGGGGGTAGCCCATTGGCATATGGCGCCGATGCTACACCAGACTTAGCTACGCACCTGAGTAGTACATTATAGCAAACTAAAGCACTCAAAGGTCATGCTACCATCTTGTTAATATCTCTGAGCAGTTTTTCCTTAAAGAGCATTTTTTTTGTTAAAGTTGGTTTTCCTGTCCTGTAGACAAAGATCGTGCTATGTAAGTGTCTAGATGTGTGCAGAGTACACTATGGGGACGGAGGTACAAATCCCACAGTTTTGTAGATTCCGTCAGGTGGCACACTTATGGTGATGTTAAATGACTTAAATATTATTACCTGCAATATATAGGGGTTGGGAAGTCTAGTCAAACAAAGTAGGGCACTACAAGACCTACAGAGGATACATGCCCTGGTACTCTTGCTACAAGAGACGCATCTCACCAAGAGCAAGCATAAACAAACTCTGGTCAGAGCCAACACGGCTGCTTCAGAGCAGTGAGTCTAAGTGAAAACTACTCAAAGGTCCTGCTGCAGCTGACAGCGTACTTGCACTGGTTCAACAAATCAAGAGGAACAAAAGGCGTGAGACTGCAGTCTAGGAGTAACGCCAATTTGTAGAGGGAAATAATTCCAGAATGGATCAGTACCTCCAGCTGTAGGAAACTTTTTTTAAGTTATAGCCACACAGAGAGTGCAGTATTTATCTAGTGCTTCAGACATGAACTCGGTTATGTTCTTTGTCAGGGGGCCCCCTGGTATAGATCCAAGTTTAAGTCTGAAGCAGCAGGTAAGTGCAGTGCTCTCTGTGTGGCTATAAGTGCTCTCGCTATGGCTATAACATAATAACATGTTTCTACAATTGAAAGTACTCATCGAATCTGTTTGTTTTTACCTCTGCAAACTGGTGTTACTCCTGGAGTGTGGTCATCTGCCTGCTTTAACAACAAGAACACCCTTGGAGTGAAGTAGCTTTCAAGACACTGAGCCACTTAGGTGGTGGGGTCCCAAAATGGTACAAGCAGTTTCAGGTTTAGTTTACAATAATAGTATAGAATAGGATTTGGTGTATGCTTGCATGTACAGTTACTGTGTCTCTTATGGTTACAAGAGTGCATTCTTGAGTTCTTTGGGTGACAGAACTGCAAAGCGAAGCTGAGCTGTTCTGGGACACAAAGGACTTGAGCAGAAACTCTTGTGGCCACAAGACACGTGGGAACTGTACACATAAATGTATTATAAATCATGTTGAAGATTTCTGTTAAGAAATGCAACTTGAATTTAAAGAGCAGGTTTCTATTCCATAAACGTTCACTCCCCCTCAATATAAATGGCACCTTACCAGGCACTTAATCCATGAAACCATAAAGTTAATTTTTGGCTCACTATATTTATAGGAATTACACTCGTAAAAAACCTCCATGGAGTGGGTAGACAATACACTCCTACTTCCTTATGCAGAGCCACGCCCCCATGCTAACACATTTTGTGATATCAGTACAAGAATGACGCGGTGGTGCATTCCATAGACTATAATCAGGGCCCCTAGTGCTCTGTGGCAACATTTTCTGATTTCTGAGGCAGGGTTCCTTTGCTTCTGTGGCAGCATTTTCTGATTTCTGCAGCATGATTTATTTATTTCTGTGGCAGAGCGCAGTCCTGCCATTGGCTAAATATGATATGATGTCATCGATGAGATCGATGACATCAAATACTGAGCACAGAGGAGGGGCTTCAGGATAAAGGAGATGGGAAATAAAGCCTGGCACTGTGGAAAAGCAATATATTTGAATGAAAATTCACCAAGAACAATGAATTCTGCGGCACTATATATATTCTGCAGCATGATACAAATTCTGTGGAAAATTCCGCAACTGCAGAATTGCAGAATTCCAGGGGCCTTGACTATAATGGATATGGTCTTCACAAGCATTTTTTTATAGTGTTAAGTGCTGACATTGAGAAAGGAAGGCCACTGCTCAACTAACAAGGACTTTTTTAGTTGAGCAGTGCCTTTCCTGGGGCTAGATGTGGCTAGATGTGGCAGGCAGAAGCGTAGAGGTGTGTGTGTGTGTGTGTGTGTGTGTGTGTGTGTATGTATGAGGGCTCTATGATGCCACAGCATCAGCATCTTGCCGACTCGTCCATACAGTGATGGATTTAGGTCGAACGCAATTTGCGGTTGATATAAATCCATCAGAAAACCTTTTCATGTTTATCAGGGGGCTTCACCCCCAAACCCCTCATGTGGCGGGCTCTTCCCCCTGCAACCCTGGACTTAGGGATTATCAACTCTGAGACAGAGGTGATTCAGGGAGGGAGTGCAGGACTGGGGGGAAAGAGTGCTGGGGTCCCAGGTGGACTTTACAGTGAACTGTTGATGTCAGCATCGATGTGTTCACTGTGAAGGTTTTGCTGCAGGATCAGTATATGATGTGAGAGCAAGGCTGGGCTCTGCTCTCTGTTGGACACTCTTTCTGCTGAAACTTATTGTCCAGCTTCAATTTGGATGGAAAGCCATGCAGAACAGACCCAACAGTAAACAAGCATTTGACAAGTAAGCATTAATCCATGACACAGCATGGTTCTACTGTAGAATTAATCCATGCCTGGGGGGTGAGAAGGTTATGAGGCTGCAGGCCAAGTGCCTCCAACCACCAAGGCATGAATTAATTCTACAGTAGAACCATGCTGTGGAGTGGATTAATGCACTTGTAACATGGCAAGTGCAGAAACAGGGAGTGATGCTTGATAAGAGATTGTAACATGACATCCTATATTAGCAAGTACAATAAAACACTGATACAGAGACAGACACAGGTAGTTGGAACGTAAAATTATTGTATTGTGCTGGAACAGGCTGATTTTCCTTTTGATATGGTGAGTAGAACAGTGAAAGAGATTCAGTTACTGATTACATGCAGATGTGATCAACATTTTAGAATATGTGTTGATTTTGGCTGACTTACTTTTGTGAATTGTGGAATTGTTTATGTTTTTCTGCTGTGTTTGCTGTGTCCCAGCCCTCCCCAGGCATGGATTAATTCTACAGTAGAACCATGCTGTGTCCTGGATTAATGCTTACATGTTTGATGCTTTGCACCAGTACATCCTCAGATGTTACATGGACACTTGGGCTGCGAGTGCAAGTAATGCTGGGGATGGTGAACAGCTCTCTTACAGGATACTATGGACAGCACGTGTGCAGGATTCACTTTGGGGAAAATCCATTTTGTTTTTTTACACCCTGACAGATATAGAGGGTATTGAATAGACAGGGCATTTAGGAGAGTAATAACCATCTTTTAATTTTAGGAGAGGGTTGGTGCAGAGGATCACCATGGACAGAAGGCAAATACTGTGATCACTGGGAAAGATGGCAGGCAAAATAACTGAGCACAAGAAAAATGAGAATACATATAGGGATCTGCCAGTTATTTTCTTGTTATTGAATTTCAATATATGTAACATCATAACAACAAGGATTAACCATGTTAAGATCTATGCATCACTCAGATCATGGCAGGTCTTGGTATATATCAAGGGCTAAAAAAGGGAGGGATAAGGGTAGCATACAGGGAAGGGTATGGAGGGGAACATAAGTGTTATGGAAGGAGGGGCGGTGAGAATGGAAATAAGGAGGGGCAGGAGAGGATTGCAAAAGTTGGTGACATTCAATATAAACACAGTCCTATAAGTGTGGGTTCACCTTTCAAATTCCATTCATAAATACAGACACACAAACATTTAGAATGAATATGTGTCTTTGTCTAGGTTAAAGGGACACTGTCAACCTGTTTTTCATCATATAATTTCTAATTAAAGACTCACATTTTATGATTGCTTGCCTTCTCTAAAATTCATTGGTGTTGCTTTGTTTTCTCTGTCTTCTTGTTTAGTAGAACTGAAATGCATGGCAATGTATATTTATAAACAACTTTGCTTTTGTTTACAATCCTGGATCTGTTCTTACTGCATACTTCCTGAGCATTATAAACACCCCCAAACAGTGCAGTCACTCATGAGGCAGTAGCTTCCTGAACTCCCACTGCATCATGAGTGGTTAGACTGTGTTGTGGGTGTTCCCAAGTCCAGGAAAGATACAGTTGGAGTTGATCAAGGAATGTAAACAAACCTGCTTTTGTGTAGTAACACCAGTACAGTGGGCAGTCTGTTTTCACTCTTTAAAAGAAAACAAGAATCAAAATCAAACTACCAGCTAAATCAGCAATCTTTACAGAATGTTGGCAATCATAAAATGTGCTTTTTAAACTAGGGACACTTTGAGACCTAAGGATGTTGACAGTGTCCCTTTAACTTTGTTTGCAATATACACTTGCTTGTGGAGAGAAACAGAGGTATGCAGTTTTCCTGTGCATTTAAAGGTTGCCACAGTAAGGAGACTTAAGTTCCATACCACTAGCAACCAGAGGGCAGGCAAGGGTTAAATTTTCTTTGGAGACTGGCTAGTTTAGGTCAAAGAATAGCTATAATCTGAGACATCATCCTGCAATTTCAAACGGCCTTCAGAAGCAGAGGCAAGAAAACCCTTATACAGTAATAAAATAGAAAATATTGGCACAACACAGTTTAAACTCTCTGTAGATCTTCCCCCGATGTTCTGATGTAGTCTGGTCAGCTTGTCCATGCTGTTCAAGATGTTTTCCTTTTTCACAGAATTTTAAAGACAGGCTGCTGGTGTTGACAGCCAGTCAGCTGTTTGTTGAGTGGCTTCATGCAAATCCAAAAAGCCCTCTCTGATTTGAGTGGCTTGGTTCTTTTGAAGTACAAGCAGTTCAAGTAGAGTGGTTTCACTGTGTGTGTGTGTGTGTTTGTGTGTGTGAGTGTGTGTGTGTGTGACAGAGAGCATGGCTGGGCCCTGTTCTTTGTTGGACACTCTTTTTCTGCTGAAACTTATAATCCAGCTTCAGTTTGGATGGAAAGCCATGCAGAACAGACCCAAGGGCACAGTTATTGAAGGGGCTCTAAACATGCCTTACAAGGAACTGATAGTTGAAGTATTTAACTGAAACTCACAGTCCATCAATGAAATAGTACAATCTAGTGCTGGCAGGAGTAAAGGTGAAGGCAGATACAAACAGACCTCTGCAATAAATCCAGAGAAAGCAGAGAGTTTTGAGTCCTGTCCAGTCCAAAGCACTCAGGGGAAGAACACAGTCATCGTATCCGGTCAGTCCCCCCCCAGTAATTCCAAAATGCCTGCAGGACTCCACCCATGCTACTGTAAAATTTACTTAGAGTATGGGTTTGGGGATGCTGCTTATCCTCATATGTCCAGCATTTTCACTGGAGGGGAGTGGCAGTCTTGGTGAGGCAAGGGATCCCACTGAAGTTTAATGTGGTGCAGGGAGATGAAGCAGGGCCATATATATACTTAGAGGGGTCCTACAGAGACATACCTTTTGCTCTCATAAATGTATATGCAGCAGGACAGCCTGTTGGTGCTGCAGTAGCTGTACTGCTCATGACGCCGGTGACTCTGGATCAGAAGTGAGCCCATGTTGTCGAGGGCCAGCCAGGGGGAGGAAGACTGAACATCCCAGAGAATGCACCCTTCCTCCATGGAGGGAGGGCAGCCTACCACTTTGCATTATTGCCACCTGGGTGACCACAGGTGGCAGTGCCCTTGGAAGTGGCTTAGCGGGTGGATTGGAGAGATGCCAATGGATGATGCGCTCCACACGCTAGTGTGCACACTTGTGTCATATACCCTGATCAACATCTCAGGGGATGGGAGAAAAATGGGGATGGAAAAAAGGCTGGCCCAGGGCAGAATGGTGGACTGCCCCCCCTTGCAGGCCCCACACCGGAGACCAAGCAGCCCTTCCAGAGAATCGGATCAGTAATGCAGGCATTGGGGCCCTGCCACCCCCACCACAGGTGATAAATTACAGGGGTTGTTATAGGAGGAAGAGTGGTAAACCCACAAGATAATGGGTGACATGGTGGGTGGGGTCAGCCTTGATGGATGCACAGCCTGCCAAAGAGAGTAAAAATAAATAAAAAAAAGTATCTGCACCAAATTCAGAATAGGAGAGACTAGTCACATTCCAGATTGTGTTCCTGAGGTCCCCCTCTCTCTCCGATCCTTACAGACTGTACATATCTGGCGGGGACTTCAACTGAGTGATGAACTCAGGAGCAGATCACATGGCCTCACACCCGGAAAGAATAGCCCATATATTTGCTGATTATTAGAAACATTATACTTGGAAGAATGCTTGTCCACATTTGAGGAAAGCATGGCCTCATATTTTCAGGGAATCCAATTACCCTCCCTGGCACAATCTGATGTGAAGCCTTTGGAGGCTCCCTTCTGGAGTACAGATAGTGGTGGTCATAAAATACCTAAAAAATGGAAAATCATCAGGGATCAATGGGACTCCCCTCTGAATTTCACAAAATGTTTAGGGAAGAACTGACGCCGGAATTGCTCAGACTATATGGAGGGAGAAAGGACACACAGAACATGGCAATGGGCAAACATATTGATTATATTAAAGGATACCTAAACAACATTTTGACAACAAACTATTCAAAAATCTGAATTCAAATAGGACTAAAGGAAAGGCTGCTGAATTCATTAATGCTAAAACCGCATTTATATAAGTTACCTAAATGTGGTTCCAAAGCATTTGAAAAATGTTAAATCAGCCTTCCAATTTCAAAAAAACTGCCTTACCTGCTTCTTGAAATGGCCGCCAAATGTGTTAAGTGATGACATAATCGGAGCCAAAGTCAGAGAGCTATATGGCTCTCTATAGAGCTAACTAGTTCTTTTTTCTCTTTGTATAGAATTGTTTCACCAAAATTGTCAAAACCACATGCATTATTTAGATCAACACGCATGTTAGGCTATGGTTCTGTTAATTTTGTTTATTTTAACATGCTGAAATTGTGTTTTAATCCAACCGACTTTCTCTTTGGCAAACCACAGTGCAGTAGAAATCTTGAATAACCTGGTGGTCTAGTGGTTATGGCAGATCCAGGATGCTACAATGGGGGTGTTGGGAGTGTGTGCATACTTGATATGCACTTTTAACATTTTTATTTAGCCTTTATATTTTCTGCTGTTATGCTTTTCTTGTATGTTTTTGACTGAAACTACAAATGTAAACCATATTTTTGAATGTAAACATTTGTACAATCAATAAATCAGACTTCTTCAACAAAGTGAAATACAACAGCAGCAAGTGAGTACTTTACAATGGGGGAAGGGGTTACAGACGCACCCTTCTCCACCCCATAGCAAAGTTCTTCAGTAGTCCAATGCTAGAGTTCATACTTTCTTGCAAATCAAAACTATGCTTGACATGTCTTCTCTTCTTTATCCATGGGAAATAATAATAAGAAGAATCAGTATTTATATAGTGCTTTCATACACATTGTATCCCAAAGTGCTTTACAAGCAATGCTAGACTGGTAGTGAAGTGACTGAATGTGTAGTGGCAGTCAATTCACACATTAATACCCATACACAGCCTTGGACAATTGCATGAACTGCTTTTATGGGAATGGGAATGTTGGCCAAGACAATAGGGTCAGGTAGTGATCATGGTGCTTGCAGGCCCACATCTTATCGCTCACAGTGATCTGCTCATATTTTTCCCCTTCTGTCTTCCCCCTTCCCTGAATCTAGCAGTACCTTGCAGGAGTGGCCTTCTCAGTCCTCCTCTGGTATTCATTCTCACTACTTCTCCCCACACCAAACACTGGTGAGGTCACCACCCTTGTGCATCATGAATATAGGTAGCATTGTCCCCAGGTTTTTTTAACAAATCAAAAATAAATAAATATTTCCAGTACGTCAGGCTGATAGCAGCAGGGGACAAGGGGAATTATAGGCTTTCCTATCCTTAAATGATCTAGGCTACCTTTGATTAGGCACTATTAAATGATGGGTGTGCACATCTTTATGCATGTCATTTAATAGTGCCTAATCATAGGTGGATTAGATCTCATATGGGTAGGAATGCCTATGTTTCCCCTTGTGCTCTGCTGCTATCAGCCTGGCTTACCAGACGATTATGTTTATTATTAATATGTAAAAAATGACATGGGCAACTGTACTAACCACATTCATGATGCAGAAGGGTAGTGAGCTCACCAGTTTTTGGTGTGGGGAGCAGAAGAGAAGAATGAATGCCAGAGAGGGACTGAAGAGGCCATTCCAGCAGGGTACAGCTATATTCAGGTTAGGGAAAGACAGGAAGGGGGATGTTTAGCAGATCATTGTGAGATCTGAAATGTAGGGCTGCCAGTAGGGTTGTCAGAACTAGTTCATCAAAGATTCGAACCCTCCTCGAACCCTGGTGTTCAAGTTCTAACTTAGAACTCAAACACTAAAAGGTTTGCAAAAGGGTTCGATGAATTGTGTGTGGGGAGGAGGCATGTCCCAGCAGGCAGCCCCGATGGGGGGGTGTGGGGGTATGTGTGGGGAGGAGGCACGTCTCAGCAGGCAAGTGGCAGCCCCGATGTGGTGGGGGGGGGTGCAGCAGCAGCAGTGTTGTTGGGGCTGACAGATTAATCCACCGCGAGTTGTCTCACACTTTGCACTTGCGTAGCGTACTTACGCTCAAGTGAAGTTATCCTCACCAACTGACCATTTACTATGTGGTCACGTGGGGGTCGAGTAAGCTGTGCGAGCCACGGGATCTGTGGAGGGTATTTAGGCGGATGCAAGCCGAGAGTGCCATTTGGATCCTGAGGACTTCAGGAGGCAGCAGCAGCCTGAGCAATACTGTAGTGTACTGCTACTACCACAGCCAGCATTCTTGCCCGATACTTAGGCCAGGGCCCAGGTCGGTGTGGTCACAATCGGACTGCAGCACTTGCTAGTTGCTGCAGTGCTTATTGAATTATTTAAAAAATTCCATCATCCATTTTCCTGCGAAAAAGGGCTAAGCAAACGTTGAAAAGTTCGGGGGGGAGGGGAAGGGGGGCAGGCCGAACCCAGGCCCGAGAGACCGAGAATGAGAAAGGCTGAAAAAAAAAAGGCTCAATAAATTAACGGTCAGGTGTGGGACTAGGGGAGGTTCAGGTGGAGGGACTAATCAGGAATTGGGAAGGGATCGATCAATATCAGGACTCAGGAGAGAGAATAAAAAAATACAGAAAGAAGAACCTTTGTGAAATGTGATTGTGAAACTGCAGCACTGCACAGTGCACACTCAGCAGCTGCCAGCAACAAGCATATAACAAGGGGAACAAAAAAAAAGGCAAATAAATATGTCAGAACATAGTATATAAGGACTGTGCTCAAGCTCATTGTGCTGTGCTGCTAAGGGGGATCCTCCTCTTGACTTTCACCCTCTAAAATTCCAGTCCTTATTAGTCCTTATACAACAGCACAAGGCACTGGCAGTAAGGCACTGACCTAAGGCAGGCAGTTAATTTTTTTGGACACCACTCCTCTGTGTGTGTGTGAGACTTCTACTTCTCCACTCCCAAGTCCCTGTGTTGTATATGTGACTCCCTGCTCCCATCACGTGAGTTGTGTGCTGTTATTACCCTTACATGACAGAAGCTTAGAAATATAATTCTCATTCCCTGTGTTGTGTGTTATCTATGTATGTGACTCCGTCTCCTGTGGTCAGCCCATCACCCTGCTGCTGTGTACCCCTTGACTGCACTGTACCCTATCCAGTGTGTGTTACAGAGAGAAGCCCAGTGGTCAGTTGTGTGTTGGTATTACCCTTACATGACAGAAGCGTAGAAATATAATTCTCATTCCCTGAGTTGTGTGTTATGTATGTGACTCCGGCTCCAGTAGTCTGCCCATCACCCTGCTGCTGTGTGCCCCTTGACTGCACTGTACCCTACCCAGTGTGTGTGTTACAGAGAGAAGCCCAGTGGCCAGTTGTGTGGTGGCATTAACCTTACATGACAGAAGCATAGAAATATAATTCTCATTCCCTGAGTTGTGTATGTGACTCCATCTCCTGTGGTCAACTCATCACCCTGCTGCTGTGTGCCCCTTGACTGCACTGTACCCTACCCAGTGTGTGTTACAGAGAGAAGCCCAGTGGCCAGCTGTGTGCTGGTATTACCCTTACATGACAGAAGTGTAGAAATATAATTCTCATTCCCTGAGTAGTGTATGTGACTCCATCTCCTGTGGTCAGCTCATCACCCTGCTGATGTGCACCCCTTGACTGCACTGTACCCTACCTAGTGTGTGTTACAGAGAGAAGCCCAGTGGCCAGCTGTGTGCTGGTTTTACCCTTACATGACAGAAGTGTAGAAATATAATTCTCATTCCCTGAGTTGTGTATGTGACTCCGTCTCCTGTGGTCAGCTCAGCACCCTGCTGATGTGCACCCCTTGACTGCACTGTACCCTACCCAGTGTGTGTTACAGAGAGAAGCCCAGTGGCCAGTTGTGTGTCAGTATTAACCTTACATGACAGAAGTGTAGAAATATAATTCTCATTCCCTGAGTTGTGTATGTGACTCTGTCTCCTGTGGTCAGCTCATTACCCTGCTGATGTGCGCCCCTTGACTGCTATGTGTATGCCTATGCCCAGCAGCCCAATCATTCTGTAAGCCTTGAACCTGGGATCCTTTAGTTGCAAACCATCATATTCTTTAATTACTTTCAGTCCACTGCATCATAGTGTCACACAACCAAAATAAAATTTTGGAGTTGTAGCCAGCGATCACAGATCACATTGCTTTCTTACACAGGAATTGTGTGGGAGTGGGTGTGTTCACTGCAGTATACTGGTACTGTTATGGCTGATACCAACACAGATGAAGCATCTGGTGCTGGTGTTGGAGCAGGTGTTGGTGGTAGTGGTAATCCTGGTGCTAGCAGAAATAACCAAAATGTTTCATGTGATAAAAATTCAAGAAACAGCAAAAGAGCAACAGTGAAGTGTGGTAAAGGGGGACCTTTTAAGAAAACCTGTACAGCTGCTGGGGTCACATGGAGAGGCACCATAAGGTATGCCATTCATGCTGTTAAGATCCCTGTGACTAGCAGAAATAATGCAAGTGACAATGAGTCCCTCTCTGACTCAGACAGTAGCTCTTTGTCTCAGTCTGACACTGTTGTGTCTTGCGACATATCATTACTTCCTCAACAAAGTGAAATGAGCAAGTCTGCTGACAATGAATCAGGTAGTGCACTTGCAAATACATCCAGCACTGTTGGCAATGAAAAGGACATATCCATTGAATCCACCATGTCTGTGTTGGCCAGCAATGAAAATTCATCAGAGTCTTCTGCCCACACTTCTAGCACCAAGGAGCATGTCCCGGGTTCTGTTAGGACAGGTGAAAAGACACAAACAGTCTTTAGCTATCTTCCTAGCACTCGAACAAAATCTGTCACATCTGAGGTGTGGAATTATTTCTCTGTCAGTAAAACTGATCCATGCAGAGCAATGTGTTCCCTGTGTAAACAGAGTGTAAGCCGTGGTAAAGTTGTGTCATGCCTTGGCACTACAGCTCTTAAACACCATCTGAAAAAGCATTCAGTTTTGCTTGATCATCCAAAACCCATGTCCTCCATCTTCCAGACCGCACGTGAGAAGGGTGAGGAGGAATCTGAAATGGATACTGAATTGTCTGAACTTGATGCAGACAGAACCACTGCCAGCCCTAGGATCATTGTTACCACCAGTGCCAGCACCATTAGTACCAGTTGCACATCCAGTGATGGCACTGAATGTATAAGTCCTAGTCCACCATCCCAGCATTCATCTGCCCATCAAAGCACAGTGTATAATAAACCAGCAGGGACATGCTGTAAACAGCTAACACTGTCTCAATCATTTGAAAGGAAGAATACCTTTACTAAAAATCATCCAAAGACCCTTCATCTTAATCACAGAATTGGTGAACTGTTAGCTGGAGCCCTTCTCCCATACTCTTTGGTAGATCATGAGGATTTTAGGTAGCTCTTGAAACTAGCAGAGCCTCATTACAAAGTTCCTCATCGAAGGTACTTTTCCTATGTTGAAATACCAAACATTTATCAGGCTTTAAAAGTGACAGTGATGCTTGCACTTAAAACTGCAGAGGGTGGGGTTATTCATGTCACAACAGATATGTAGACCAGCACTCAAAACATGGATTACATGTCCCTTACTGCTCATTGGGTCATGTTTTCTTGTGGTTCTTAAAAAACAAAGACACCCCAGAAGATGGCGCTGCTGCATATAAAGAAATTTGGACAAAGTCATACAGCTGCAAACATCTTGCAGGAACTAAATGACCTCCTTGATGAATGGGTTTATTCTCATGGTCTAAAATGTGGCTTCATAGTAAGTGATAATGGAGCCAACATCTAGAAAGCAGTACAGGATGGAGGATTTATGCATGCTTCTTGCTTTGCACATTGCTTATATTTAATTGTCATGGGATTTCTCAGCAGTGAAACACAAGTGGATGGTATGATTGCTGTTTGCAAAAAAATTGTGACTCACTTTTCACATTCAACCAAGGCTATACGGACATTGTCTGAACTGCAAAAAAAACACAAGCTGCCCCAGCAAAAGCTGATTCAAAATGTTTCCACTTGTTGGAACTCAACACTTTATATGCTGCAGTGCCTCTTGGAGCAAAAGCAAGCTGTACATGAGTATTGCTCCTGATACATTATTGGAGATGGCATTATGTTGTCTGTGCTGCAGTGGAAATTAATGGAGACAGTGTGCTGCATCCTAGTTCCTTCTGAGACAGCTACAAGGGACATGTCTTCTGAAGGTGCATCTATGAGTCAGGTTATCCCACTCATAATGCTGATTTCACATCATCTTAGTGTTCTAAATCTACAAATTGAAAAAGACAGATCTGAAGCTCAGACAGCATGTCACCTGTATCATGGGAATCTTGTAAAGAGAATGACTGAGCGCTTCAAAACCAATGACAAATTAGTTGCAATGACGAAATCAAAACTCTACGTCCTTGCAACTCTCTTAGCTCCCAGGTTCAAGGCTATACATCTTCCAAAAACAGATGATATAGAGCAGTACAAATGTCTGTTGCTAGATGAGCTGAAGCACTCACAGGAGTCAAACACAGACACGCACAGTACCCTCAGGTTGTCATCACCACAACATGCAGGTTCATCTTCACAAAAGGATACAGAACTGGAAAAGTCATCAAACATTAACAGTAGTTGTTCCACAACTGCCACTTCTTCAACCCTTAGTAGTAACCTAAATCTGTGGCAAAACCTTCCCCAAATTGCTGCCATACCAGCTTATGCTGATTCCTCTTCTGAGCAGTCTCTGTCCATCACTATTGATGCATGCCCTTTTGAATACTGGAGATCAAAAAAGTCGATTTGGACAGCTGTATGATGAAGCCTGTAAATATCTTGGTTGTCCTGCAACAAGTGTCTCTTCAGAACGCATGTTTAGTACAGCTGGCAATATTGTGACAGATACCAGAAATAGGTTGCTGCCAGAAAATGTACACACGTTAACTTTTATTAAAGTTAATAAGTCAAGATTTTCATATCCCTACAAGAGTATACAAACTGATCCTGAAGTGATTGATGTTGTGGATGCTGATGGTGATGACAACTCAGATGGTGGTGGCTGGTAAATACTGTGTGGGAGAGAGTCTCTCTGCACCAAAAAGGAAACTTTTACAGACTGTGATGACTTTGGTTGTCTCTCTCTCCTTTCTCAATCTACTACCTTGGACTATATACCCCCCAAAACGTTCACCATTTCATGGCAAACCGCTTTGTAGCTAGGGTCTAAAGTTAACAAGTTTTATATACAGGGCAATTTTAACATCAGTGGGAACAGGTTCAGGGAGACGGTTCAGAGGAGGGCAACAAAGATGGTGCATGGATTGCATCACAAGTCCTATGAGGACAGGTTGAAGGAACTGAACATGTACTCCCTGGAGGAGAGGAGGTAGAGAGGGGATACGATAGAGACATACAAGTATCTTACAGGAAGGAACAGGGTGCAGGAATACACTATTTTTAAGCGAAAAAGATGTTCCAGGACTAGAGGGCATGGGATGAAGTTGGAGGGAGGATGATTCAGAGGAAACGTGAGGAAGAATTTCTTCACAGAATGGGTGGTAGACAAGTGGAACACCCTGCCAGAGGAAGTGGTGGGGGCTGAAACAATCAAGGGATTTAAGAATGCATGGGATAGACATAAAGGAATTCTGGAGGTCAGGGGTAAGGAGCAACAGACTTCTAGGAAAACATAAACTGAACTTACAAGCTCAAAAGGGCAGACTGGGTGGGCCATAGGGCCTTATCTGCTGACAATGTCTATGTATCTATGTAAATTTGGCATAAAAGGGACACTGTCATGTCAATCATTTCTGTATCATATTATTTATAGTTAAAGTGCAAACATATATTTTTGGATTTACCTTCTGTGACTTTGTGGTGCATCAGTATGTGCTGGGACCAGGAGCGGTCTATTTTTCAATTTTAAAGAAGACAAAACAATGAGTTCTAATTGGTAGCTGTTTATTATTTTTTCAATTACAGAAATGTTAACCATAAACCAAAATGATCCATATGTAACTTATCTTACTGAACAAAAAATTATGGGAAAAACTGTATTTTATATTGTTATGTTTCTGTGGGCAGCATCCTGTTACAGGTCTCTTCCGGGAAACAGAGTCATCTGGAGTTTTACCTATGTCATGCTTGAACACATATTCTGTAAGCATAGGTCTCATACCACAATAGCTCGTGTTTAACATTCTGTTGTACACAGACCATGGCATAATAGCAACAACTCTCAAATTACTGGTTCCATGAAGAGAACTGTATAGAATGTTGTCCATAAGAAGAAAACAATTGAAAAGACAGTTTTTCACATAAGTGTTGTTTATTAAGGAATGGTTAAGTATGGCTCATTTGGAGGCAAGAGTTTCATTTTTCTTGAGTAAGCATGTGGTAGTTTTAGCATTTGAGAGGGGGAGGAGGGTAGAATGGGTGCTGGAGGGTGGGAAAGGGCTGGAGGTTGGTTTAACATGGATGCAAGAGGAAGAAAGATGGCATGGATGCTAGTACATGGGTGATGGTTGGGGGACTGGGTTTTAACATGGGTGAGGGACGGAGAATGATGACATGAATGGTAGTTCATGACTAAGTGTGGGGGTAGTTTAAACATTTGGGTGAGGGAGGAGGGTGGAATACATGCTTGAGGGGGTGAGGGTTGTGGGTTGGTTTTAACATGGGTGTAAGGGTGGTATGGGTGCTACTGCACAGATGAGGGTGGTGGAAGAAAAGTGGAATGGGTGATGGGGTGAAAGGTGGGTGCTGTTTTAGTCCTGTTATTTACAGATTCATGATCGGCTGGGGATGGTGAGGAAAAAGATGATGACAGACCGAACCTACTATACTTATAATATATATATATATATATATATATATTTTTTATTATTAAATACATTGTAAACTGCTGCCACCTAGCACAATTGTCTTGTCCCCTTTAAAAAAAGAATAAAGGAATCAGAAATAAAAGAAAATCTGCATCAGCAGTTTTCACAGAATGTGACCTATCATAAAGTGTTTTTGCTTTACAAGTAGTGATAATTTGATACATAATGGGGTTGACAGACACTGTCCCTTAAACATCACATGCCAACTGCTGCAGCTACATTAAATGTTCCTTAAGTTAGTATGTGGTGAGGAAACCACTTTTTTTATTTATGTGACCGAAATACAGATTTTATTGACGTATCAGCTGCAAAAATGTATCATCTTAGAAAGTTGTATGTATTACTTCAATTTGCCAACAAGAGTGTTGGTATATGTATGCATTATCTTAGAAAATTGCATGCATTTTTTGCCAGCAACAATGACTGGCATATTTTTTTTATTCAAATGTCTTGACTGACTACGTTATGACATAATATGTTTTGCAGCAATTCCACGTGCTGCTGCTGCAGTACCTTGGCTTGACTTTGTTATAAAAGCTTTCTTTTAAACAGAGCAACTTTTGATTTACTCATTTAAAACAGAAAGCAGCAAATAGCTGAGATTAGGTAATATCAGTTATTTTTTCTCATAATTCATGACGATGAGTATATATAACTGAGTACGTAAATGGCTAATGTGCCTCTTTCTTTCACTAAGGAACTATGATGCAGCTGCAGCAGGAAAACTTTTTAACATATGAGTGGGTGGGTGGGCCTGTTACATATTAAGTTGCTGGCTTTAGCAAACAGAAGAAACCATAGATAAACCTAGTTGTAGTCCTATCAATGTCACACATGATAATTTCTCTCCCCCTTATATTGAACAGTTTTTCCTTTACATGTATTTTATTACTATCTTCATTACTGGCAGCACAATTAAAAAATAGGGTTCGAGTTCTAAAAAGTTCTAAAAAAGATTAGAACCCTAGAACTTTTTCAAAAGTTCTAGACTAGAACTAGAACCCAGAACTTCAAAGGGTTCTGACAACCCTAGCTGCCAGCACCATGACCATTACCTGACTGTGAATGAGAGCAGCCAGCGATGACAAATACTCAGTGGCAGGGCTGCACTTAAAGTGTTGCTTGAATTCAGTGTAGGGAGATTACCCTCAGGTGGGGGGGTTGACATTTGTTAGGACAGTATTAAGGGAGCTGTGTATAGATCATTCAAGATTTAGAAGGGTGGCAGCCAACCAGTTTGCATTGTGGAGTAGGGCATTAAAAAGTACAGGAGAAGATTTCCAAGTAACTGTCCTGCTGGGTTCTTCAGATAACAGGTAAAGGAGTAGACTGACACTGCAAGTCTGGTGGATTCACTCAAGGCATTAGTATACCTCTCCTGCTAATAATATTGTTATCCATAGTAAGTACAGCCCTTATTAGGGCATGAACAGCAGTTTTTCTAGTGAGTCCTGAGGCTTATTGCTTGGCCCTCCATGAAGACCCAATTGTTGGTTAATGAGGTGGGACAAAAACACAACAGAGGAGCTGTACATACTGCCTTCGCTGTGCAGAAGGGTGGTGATCCACTCAATGTTTACTGTGGGAGCAGAAGTCAAACATTGAAAAAGTGGACTTAACTGTGATTTGGGAGTTATTTTTTAACAGTGCCAGCTGATGATCCGTATCGGTGTAGGTATGCACAACTCTCTTAGGTATACGATTACAGTCTGAGCTGTGATAATTCTCTTCATGAGACCGCAAGCTCATATGCAGCCCCAGGCAGTACTAAGGAAATGGTGTGGATGGAGGGGTGTTCATCAAAAGGCAGGCTAGGTGCAGGGGGTTCACTTGGAAAAAGAATACAAGAGAAGTATTTTTTGTGGATTAACAAGAATGCATGAGCTTTGGAATTGGACCAGACTGGTACTTCGCTGTGTGACCCTGAGCAAGTCACTTAACTTCCTTGTGCTGCCAGGCCACATCTGTAAACAAGGTTTCAGCATAATGTCTCTCTCCTGATTAACAAAAAAAAATTCAGGGCCTCACATAAGCACTAGATCATCAGGTATTTGAAGTGTTGTACTGTTCTGCAGTTTGCCAAAGAGAAAGTTAGCTAGACTGCAAAACATTTTCAGCAAGTTAAAATAAATAAAATGAACAAAATCATAACCTGTGTATTGATCAAAATAGTTCACATGTTAACACATGGTGTTGATCATTCTGGTAAAACAATTCACAACAAAAAGGGAAAGAAGAACTAGTTAGCCTACAGGAATCTATATTAGTCTCTGGCTCTGGCTCTGAAGATGCCATCATGACTTAACACAGTTGGCAGACATCTTAGGGAGAAGGCAAGGCTGTTTTTTGTAAGTGAAAGGCTGATGTTTACATTTTTCAAAAGCAATGAAACTGCATTTATGTTATTTACATAACTGCAGTTTTAGCATAAATGTAAACAGTAGCCTTTACTTTACCTTGCAATGAAGCCAGATTTTGGAGTTTTCAGTTTTAAAGACTGCTTGTTTAGGTATCCTTTAAAACCTGAGAAAGACTCCACTTTTTGGGAGTCATACAGCCCCATTTTATTGCTCACAGTGGATCTCAAAAATATTAACCTTTCTCTGGGCCCAACATTTACAGGAGAAAGTAATGGCATTAATCTACCCAGATCAAAGAGGATTTATTAAGGGGTGGAACCTGAATGATAATATTCAGCACTTCCTTAGTATCCTGTCTTGCTAGCAAGTGACACTACAATTCCAGATTGCCATATCTATGAATGTGAAAAAAGCATTTGACCAGGTTGATTGGGCTTTTCTGCAAAACACACTGGAGGGAAAGGATTTGGGCCCCGGTTTTGCATGTCTTGCTTCCTTATACGAGTCTCTAGAAACCACAGTGTAGGTTAATGGAGTACTATCATCAGGCAGCGGTGTCCTCTATTGTTTGCTCTGTGTATAGAACCCCTGGTGCTGGTAGTTTGGGGTAACGCAAAGAACAAAGGAATTAAGGTGGGGGAGAGGGAACAGAAAACTGCATTATGTACAGATGATCTCTTGTTCTTCCCAAGAGACCTATCTGTCTAAATTATTTACTGAACTGGAACATTTTGGGAATATATCAGTTTACAAGAAAATATATACTAAGTCTGAATCTCTCTTGGTCTCAGGCACTTGCCCTCAGCCTTTAAGGTGGGTTTCCCAATTAAATCATCATCACAACATGCAATACATTATCTTGGAGTCAAGATCATTCTGCAACTGGCTAAACTGGTCTGTCTCAACCACCTTAAATCACTGGATGATGTAGCACAGGATCTAAACTCTTGGTCTCTGCTTCCCCTCTCATGAGGCACCAAATCTTGCCATTAAAAATTAATGTGCTGCCTCAGTTGCTATTCTGTTTCCAGGCTCTACCCATAGCCATACCTGGAACATGCTGAAAAAAACTGAGACAGCTTATTTTAAAGTTTTCTTGGCAGGGACATCAGGTCTGAGTGGACTTCAACACTTTGATGCTCCCTAGGAAGTGGGGGAATAGGTTTACCCAGTTTTGAGTGGTACCATCTTGCAGTGCAAGTTTCAGAAATTGTAACAATGGCTAAACAAAAGGTGGACTCAGTGGAAACCAAGCCACAGTCCCAGGTCCTTTCTTTACACTACCCTACATAAGCTGGCCAGCTCCCAGTCTTCACTAGGTGACCAACCCCCAGGTAAAGTAGTCACTTCAGGTTGTCACCAAGATCTGCAGGTTGACGGACACTCCAGATGACTTTGGTCCCCTGTCTATAATTATAGGAAATCCTGATTCCCCCCCAGCCAGAAGAGAGCCTGGTTATCTTAGGTGGAACCAGATGGGTCTTACTACCTTTCTCCAATTTTACCAAGAGAACATTTGTGTAACATTTACAGTCAAGAAACAGAACTATAACCTGTCCCATGAAGACCACTTTCATTTCCCCAAGGCTATGTTTTGTGCCACATAAGAGAGAATAAGGCTAAGTTCATAATGAGCAAACCAAGTTAGGGGACTGCCTCTACTGGGTAACTCAGCTTAATACAGGGTGCAGATATAGCTCTATGTTTTATAACTTGTTTCAGGAAGCAGTACAGGCCAATTTGGAGACAGTTAAAAGGAAATGGGAGGCCAAAGAGGGCACCTCAATTACTGAAGCAAATTGGAAGGAAAAACTTAAAGCAGGTTGAAAGGTTACATCATCACTCTCATGGAGAGAGTATTTTTGGAAGATCTTAACAAGGATTTTCCATACTTCCTCCATCATGGCAAATTTTGGCCACCAGAATAGTTTAGACAGCTACTGGTGGGGATACCAAACTAAAGGTGCACACTACCATATATTTGTGAATTGCCCCATCATCTAGGATTAGTGGTGCAATATCCATGGGAACTGGTTTAGATGAAGACTCAACCAATTCTCTTCACATTTGAAACTTTAATTCTGGGTCTTCTGATCCCAGGAAAAGCACATATAAACAAAAGAATCTATTCCACACATTATGTTTCCTAGCAACATAGGGAATCCATTGCCACTGACTCTCGGCTGGGAACCAGACCATTCAGGAATTTATTTGTTTGACTATATATTTATTGAAAATTGTTAACTAGGAAAGGCACACTGAGCCAAGGCTCATTTCCAAGTGTGACCCAGAGGAAGGGAAATAGCTATACAAAATATACAATGAATAGGCAAAATTTATAAAGTATTTCTTGGTAGAAAAAATGCAAGGTGCAGCAAAAATACAAAATTAAACAAATAATACAATACCTTAAACTGTGTATAGGCTAGTATATTGAAACAAAAACACTGGTTCAAGAGTACTATTGCAAAGTACAGTAGCATGGCAAAATTAACTGTGGCCAGGGCAGGAGCAGGAGGGAGCAGCAAGAGGTTTGAGCTGGCATTTTAGGAAAAGAAAGGAAGGGGAGAGATGGAGGATTGGAGGTAGATTATTCCAGATGGAGAGAAGATGTGAGGAAAAAGCAGATTTCCCAGAAGCCAGGTTTCAGTGTGGTGACACTAGAGTGAAGAGAATAAGAGGAATAGGTAATGGAGAGAGGAGAGAGGAGAGAGGAAAGACAGGCAGACAGAGACACAAACCAGTACTTAGAAACTAGGGTTACACAGTGTGTGACATGATGGGAGGGAAGGAGAGGGGAGGGATAGACAAGGAAGTGTAAAGACTGCAGTGATGGGTATGAAGAGGAGCATTAGCAGTAAAATGGCAGAAGGCATTGCAGAGGGTGTTAAGTTTGGCAAGGGTGGAGGATGGGGCAGTGCTATAAACCACATCCGCATAGTCAAACACTGGGAGCACCATCTTGGTGATCATTCCAGGGCAGACTAGGAATGAGAGACAATCTTTTTTGCAGTAGAGTGCACCATGTTTGGACCAGAGCTTGCTGTGGATGGCATCAATATGAATAGAGAAATCAAGCCTGCTATCCAACCAAACACCAAGATATTAGAAACAGGTGAGAAGCTCAAGGGGAATGCCATTCAGGGTGGAGAAAACAGGAAGGGTCAGAGAGCCTGGTGAGTTTATGAGTGGTGCCAAAGGTGCTAGACACAGTTTTCTTCTGGTTAGTCCTGAGTTGGTTAGAGTGGAATCAGTGTTGGACATTGTTAAAGTCACACGGTAGTGATGATTCCAAGGCTGAGACTGAGGTGCCCGAGGCAAAGAGTACAGTGTCATCCGCATGCATGTGAATATGCCAGTCAACACAGATGGATGGGAGGTCATTAAGAAAACTGGAGAATAAAATAGGACCCAGGATGGAGCCCTGTGGGACTCTAGACTGTATGGAGAGAGGAGAAGACATCAGTTATCTGCACTGACTGGAGATGACTTGAGGGGTAAGATCAGAACCAGTCAACTGTTGATATAGAAAGACCTGCCTGTCTCACCTTCTTCAGAAGGAGTGAGTGAGCTACATTGAATCAAAAACCTTAGCCATATTGATGAAGACAGCAGTCGTGATGTGCCCTCAATCCATCCCAGTGTGGATGGAGTCAGTAACAGGCAGTATGGAGAATACAGGGAGTGTTTTTTTCTGAAAGCAGACTGGAAAGGAATGAGGAAATTAGTGGAGATAGAGGAAGTCGGACAGCTGGGAATAAATGATTTTTTTCTTGTAACTAAGCAAGAGTAGGGAGAAGGCAGATAGGACGATAATTGCCAGGGGACGTAGGATCACCACTCTTGTGAAGCAGGAACACCTTGGCAAATTTCCAGAACTGAGGGACAGTGCAGAGGGAGAAGGATAGATTAAGCAGATAAGTAAGGGGTACAGTGACAGCAGAGGCAGAGAGGTGGCATAGTTATGGGGCAATCTCATCAGGGCTATTTCCATTGGAGAGATTAAGGGAGGAAAGAGCATTAATGTTATCGGGGGGGTGGTAACAGGAGAGAAGTCAAAATGGCTGGAAGAAGCTTCAGAGGGAGAGGACTGAGGTGGAGAGGGGGAAGCCAGCAGCTGCAACTGACGAGGAAGGGCACAGGTGGTGAAGAAAACAGGAGAGGAAGGCTGAGGAGGGAGATCAACAAGGGAGTGAATGGCCTTCCAGAACTTAGCAGAGGATTTAAGGTTATTCTGAATGTTGGGGTCAAAATAGTTTGATTGGCTGCCCTTATGGTCTTTTGCAGGAATTTCTGAGCCTTCCATAGGTAAAGAAGTCAGAAGGGGAGTGTAAAGGGCTCTAGTGGCATAGGGGAGCAAACAAGGAAAGGGCAGACCCTCTCCTATGTATGCAGACATAGATATTAGATGACACCGGACACACACTTAGCAAATGTTATAGTTTGTTACTGTTGTAGTCTTCAGAACAATGCAAGAGATTGGGCAATTAGGTCATGGGGAAAACATCTGCAAAATTGTACAATACATACCACAGTATAGACTTGTAATAAGGGGCATCAAGCAGATGCATAAGTAGCAATAATATTTTGTATCTTTACACTTATGCCTATAATGTACATGTGTATCTATTTTTCCTCAATAAACCTGAATTTAAAAAAAAAGATGGTAACAAGTGTAATGCTATAGATTTTGATCTGTGTCACCAGAAGGATTGAGGCAAACATTTCAGGTTTTTAGCAGGCAGGCAGGCTTCATTGCTATGCTTTCCCACAGATGGTCGAACAACTCATCAAAGGATCAAGTGAACACTCACTTCAGCAAAGGTTACACGAGATAAGGAGAATAAACCTTGTTAAATTCCAGTCAAGGGTATGAAGCAACTGCTAAATCACGTGAGAAGAATGACCTGGTTTTAGTTACACCAACCCAAACTCGGCAGCCAAACATGTAGGAAGCAACCTGGTTTACTTTATACTAGCTCAGGAGCAAGCCTTAACCCTAGTTTTGGGACCTCAAGTTGGACAAGCAAGTTTTACAATTAATTGTAGTATATCACTCAACAGAAAAGAACGTTCAATGATTCATTTGGCATTTTATTTAAGCAACATATAATTGAAAAGGAAAACAGAAAAATTAATGTATACACAATTAGCTAGTATTTATGCAAGTAGAATGATACCCTTCTATACACATGAATGCAAACTTGATACTAACAGTCTTTGTGGAAGGGTCTGCTGAATTCATCTCTTTGCAGCTTGCACCAGTGTGTAATCAGTTCGTACAGTTATTCTTGAAAATCACATCAATCAAAGTTGGTATGAGGTGGTATATTGGTAGCATGCTGGCCTCTGTAGTGGGTGAAAGTTGGCAACAGACAGAGTCCAGATAGTACCAGTTTAACAGTTCTGAGCAACAGCTATGTGCACACCTTTCTGCCACTCTTAGCCTTCTTTCCCCCAGGTAACACTTATTTACAGTCCCTTTCACTTGCCAAAGATCATGACATAACATAGACTATTAGATTTAAGGAGTATTGCTTAGCAAGGGCTCACAGTCTTAAAACAACTATGTTATCTGCTTTCAGCTCTGGTCTCAGGCATGCAAACGCAAGTTGAACTCCTCCTGGTGGTACTTCACTGTAGGTGGACTCCTTTTAGGTGTGTGAGAAGATATATGAAGACTGTTGATGTTCTTTTCTTCCTTCCATCAACTGTGGTTTGGAGTTAGGTTCTTATGGTATTGTTAGATGTTGAAAGGTTTGAAATTTGCAGTTGATGCAGCGAAGGCCAGTGGCATGCTAGGGTCCATAGGCAGAGGTATCACTAGCAGAAGGAGGGAGGTGGTGCTTCTGCTGTATAAAACACTAGTGAGGCCCCACCTGGAATACTGTGTGCAATTCTGGAGGCCACATCTTCATAAAGATATAGACAGGGTGGATGCAGTCCACAGAAGGGTGACAAAAATGGTACATGGCTTGCACCAGAAAACATATGAGGAGAGACTGAAGGACCTCAATATGTGCTCACTGGAAGACAGGAGGGAGTGTGGAGACATGCTAGAGACCTTCAAGTACCTTAAGGGCATAAGCAGGGTGCAGGAGGGTGGCATCTTTCAATATTGGAGTAGTACGAGAATGAGAGGGCATGATATGAGAATTGAGGGGGGCAGGATAAGGGGGAATGTGAGGAAGTTTTTCTTCACAGAAAGGGTGGTAGATACATAGAACAATCTGCCACAGAAGGTGGTGGCTGCAAACATGGTGGAGGGCTTCAAACAAGCATGGGACAGACATAAAGAGACCACTAGGGTGGGACGGGAAGGAGATAATGGCTGACTGAGTAGGGTCAAAGGCCACAAACAAGGATAGGCTTAAGGGCCGACTAAATTGGCCTGGTGGTCCTTATCTGCCAAATATTTCTATGTTTCTAAAATATCACTTGATGAGATGGCAGCAAGATCATCAGAAATGCCACACACACACATACATATCCTGATGTCCTGGTACTTTGAGCTGCTATAGAAAAACCTGTTTCTGTAGAAGACATTATGATGGCATCAGCTGATGAGAATACCATCTTTTTTTTTTGGTTTAATCTATTTATTGAAATGTTCAACCATTACAAACAGCAACAAACAGGGCAGTTTATAGACACTAGAATATATCATACAAAGCCATAATTAATAATGGACGAGAACAATAAAGCCATAACAGAATCAGAAGCTTCCAAACCCATGCTAGACAGTACAACTAATCAATTACTGTCCATGAAGCTAACAATTGATATCTAGTCGATCTACAGAAAATTAAAAGGTAAATAAGGATACCAACACTTAAATTATAGATAATAACTAATACAACCTAGCAAAGCAGGTGATTGACCAATGGTCCCTCCACTAGACATTCCACAGGTTCTTCATCCTAAGCCTTACAGGAAACCACCTCCCCCAACCTAAATTATGCCCTATCTCTGCGGGGCTGCCTCCGTTACTGGAAGATCATTAATATATTTCCCCCAATTCTGGAAAAAAACATTTCTGCCCTATCCTGTAATATATTGGTTAACCGTTCCAGGGCCAATGTTTGTATCACCAGAGTCTTCCACTGACCTAGCATGGGTTTAACATGGGAGACCCAGGTGTTCAGTACTTACTGCTGGGCTAGCACCAATTAAACTCTAATAGGTCTAGGGTACAGCTTCTACTCCTCCTCACCCAGATCCTTTACCCCCAAAAGCAGGAGAAGCAGCATGCCCTCCTCCAAATATCAAAAATCTTGGAGTGTTCCTGTGCAACCAGTGACTTGAATGGCCTAAAATCTAGGCACTCCCAAAAATAATGCATTTGGGTATTGAGAACCATATTACAATGACCACAAATGGGGGCTACAGCAGGATGGAATTTTTGAACTGTGGCTGGCAGATAGTAAAGCCTATGTAGGAACTTCAAGGAATTTAAATTGCGATTCTTTAAATTTATTACAAATTAAGAGCCCCATATGTGATTAAAGCACTGTCTTCCAGTTGTCCTCCACAGTCATGACCCCTCCCCCCAAAATCCCTTTCCCACAAATATTTAACTTCTGTAGAGAGGTTTGAGAATGTATCCCTATCCTGTTTTGCCATCTGTGCAATTACCCCTTGAAGGCTGGTGCATGCTTGGAAGACAGCCATCTCCAAGGTGTACAGAGCTGACCCACTAGAGGGTCCCTTTGTCTACTCCATCCAAAAGCTCGCACCTGGAAATACTTATATCTGTGAGTCAAAAGGATCCCATATTGTGCCCATAAGTCTTCAAAGGATTTGATCCCCTCATTAGTAAAGAGGTCCCCCACACACCAGATTCCCAGCGCCTCCCAAAGGTGAAAACCAGGGTCACGCAGTCCCAGCAGAAATGATGGGTAATCTGCCACTGGGACCAAGAGGGGCAAATCCTCCCCTGCACCCCTATGCTTCCTGACTTGTTCCCAGGCCTCCAAAGTCAGACCCATCAATGGGTTTTTATCCTTAGTGGTACTATATATATATATATTTTTTTTTAGTTTTTGTTGACTGGGTAAGTGCACTAAACAAATCCTGCCTATTTTCAGGCACGACCCAGGGGAAGGGAATACAGATGAATGCCAACTGACCTTGAACCAGATTAAGCTGTTGGTGGTATTTTTAGTGAATGAGGGAAATTTGGCCAGGACACCGGGGAAATTCCCCTACTCTTTTTCGACAAGTGACATGGGATCTTTAACATCCACCTAAACTACCACCAATCCAGGCAGATGGGACCTCGGTTTAATGCCTCATCCGAAAGATGGCACCTCAGAAGTACAGCACCCCTCTCATGCTGCACTACAGTGTCAGTACTGGGATATTAACCCAAGTGCCAGATGTGGGAAATGAACCCACAGCCCTCTGATCTCCCAGTCTCAGAGGTGAGAGTGCTACCTACTGAGCCACTGACACTGCTCATCTGCCTCCAGGATCTCAGTGGGGCTGCCTCCCCTTCTAACTCAACCCAGCTAGCTGCCCAGTCTCTGTTTACCCAGTCTAGAGTGTATGTATGTTAGATAGAGAGGAAACATACCTTAAGGTTTGTGAAGTTTAAACCCTTGTTGCCTGTACTAGTTTTCATCCTGGGCCACTTATTTTGCCAAATAAACAGACTAAATTCCCATTCCAGCTTCTTAATATCCTCCCCCATGAGCCCCATTGGAAGCATTTGAAAGACATACGGAATGCAAGGCAACACATTCATCATTATAAGATTAATATGGCCCATCCAGGAGATAGTCAAGGCTCTCCAGCATTCCAAGTCAACTATAATAGCCCACACCAAGGGCCTATAATTTAAGTTATGGAGGCCATCACTATCCCTACTCACTTTTATACCTACAGTAGATGGGTGAAAAGGTTCTCCACTTCCTTGAAGCCCCAGTTATTACCGGGCCCTACTGTTCTCCCTCTAGATACACTGAGCAGTTCAGACTTAGACACATTCAATTTGTAGCCAAAGCAGGTTGCAAACCCCCCCCACCACTTGCAATAAGACTGGGATTTCTTCCTCTGGCTTCATAACATATAGCAACAGATTGTCAGCATACAGAGTGAACTTGTGCTCTTGACCAGAGTGACACTCCACCCCCTTGTTTCCCCTCTCTACCGTAATACAAATAGCCAGTGGTGCAATGGCTCAAGCGACAATAGTGGGGAGAGGGGGTAACCCTACCTTATCCCTCCCTGCAAAACAAAGTCCAGCAGCACTTCCCCATTCACCAAAATTCATGCACAAGGATTCTGGTAGAGAAGTTTAACCATCTCTATGTATGCATTACCCAGCCCAAACCTCCTCTAAGTCTCAAATAAGTAGACCACCATCTTGATGGTCTTCAATGTTTGAAATACTATAGTTGACAGCAGTAGATTCTGAAATACCATCTTGATGGTATTGTTGTTCAGAAATGTTATTTATTTATTTATTTGTATTTTGGATGACACCTTTGAGCCGAGGGCTCTTTTACAAAGGTTCCACGTTAAGGCAATAAGGACAATAAGGTACAAAACATAACATGATCATTACAATGGAACTTACAAAAAAAAAGAAAGACAAGTAAAGTTACAATAATAGCAGCCAAAGGTATTGTCAAGAAATTGTGTTGGGAGTTAATTATACAGTACAAGTCATAGGCAGCTCAGTGAAGCTTTGTTAGGAGTGGGTTAGTGGGAAAAGAGAAAGAAAAGTAGTGGTGAGGGGGTGGTATGGGAGAGAGGGAGAGAGGGAGAGGGAAGAGGGGAGAAATAGGGAGGACATTGCATTGGGTATGTGGTAGATGGGAAATAGCAAGGGAGGAGGAATGGGGGGATGAAAAGGAAGAGGCGACAGATTCATCCTATACCCAGTAATGGGGGGGTAGGAGAGGAGGAGGAGGAGCTGAGGCAGTAAGAAGGGATGCTTGAGGGTAGTATGCCTGGAGGGGATTATAAGAAGCAATCACCGAAGGCACTAGCCACGATGTGTTGAAGTAGTTTACACTTAAAAGCACCAATCGTGGCAATGTTGGAGATTTCTGTAGGTAGCAAGTTGAACCAGGTGGAGGCTCTGACAAGGTAAGACCGCTGAGCTTGAGAGGCCCAGCAGTGAGGTATTGTAAAGACTGTTAGACTGTCTGATCTTCTAGTTAGGCAGTGGATATGCTGCGGGGTCAATATTGATTGGACTCCAGGGGGCATAAGGCCTAGTGATGTCTTCTTAGCTAGGATGCAGGTCTGGTACTTTAGCCTGCCTAATAGCTGGAGCCAGTTAGCCTGCTTGTAAATGTCACATGCATGAGAAAGGCAGGCAGCTGAAATAAGGAGTCTACATGCCTTTTTAAGGGCTACAGCTATGCGCTGGAGTGCAGTATCAGTAGCGGATCCATAGATAACGAGCCCGTAGTCAATAGTTGAGATAACAGAGCTCTGGATAGCAAGGTTCAAGGCTTCAGTCATTAGGCAATGTTTATGCTTGTATAGTAGCCCTATGCGGGAGTTCACAGTTTCAGCAATATTGTCAATGTGTTTGGTATACGAGAGGGGAGCAGTCAAGGGTCAGGTCCAGATATTTAAACATATCCACCTGCTCAAGGGCAACGCCTTCAGGGTTTTTAATTATGAGCTCATGGTCCTTGTACTTGTTGTGGGTTCCATGGAACAATACTGTTTTAGTTTTTTTGTGGATAAGAATGAGTTTATGTGAGCAAAACCAGTCTTCCACTTCTGTGAAACTTTTCTGTAGTTGAGACCGAAGGGAGGTGGGGTCAGTGTGGCAAGTGAAGATTACTGCATCATCTGCATACAGTAACATTCTATCATGGCAGGAGGCAGGGAGATTGTTCAGGAATATGCTGAATAACAAGGGACCCATGATAGAACCTTGGGGTACTCCAGAGTGGATTGGTAAGGATGACGAGAGGAATTCACCAATCCTGACCTGTTGGGTTTGGTTACTGAGGTAGTTTTGAAACCAGAAGGTAGTTTCACTTGAAAGACCAAGGAGGGATAATTGTTCGAGGAGAATGGAGTGTTTGACAGTGTCAAATACCTTAGGTCAATGAAAGAGGCGCCGATCGACTGGCCTTGATCAAGTGCATGATGGATATGTGTGGTGAATTTGAGGAGTGCCGTGGTAGTGCTGTGCCCTTTGTAGAAGCCATGCTGCTGGGAACATTGTAGGCTGTATTTTACAAGGTACTCCGTGAGCTGATCAGCCACTATCTGTTCTAATGCTTTGGACAGAGGGGGGAGGATGGATATAGGCCTGTAGTTGTTTGTGAGAGTCTTGTCACTGCTTTTATGGATTGGAGTCACCACTGCTAGTTTCCACTTTTGAGGGAACTGAGAGAACATAAGGGAATGGTTGAGGATTTTGGTTAGTGAGAGCAGGACTTCATCAATGGTGAGGGAGAGAAGTTTCTTATCCAGTGACTCGCCACTGACCCTAGACTTTCCAAGCACTTTAAGAATGTATTTTTTAGCTAGGCTTTCTGGGATTGCTTTGAAATGGAAAGGAGGGTGCCCTGGTGGCAAACCTGAACAAACATGATCTGAGTTGACTGTGGTGGGATCAAAAATGTTAGGGGGTAGCACATGACTAAGGTCAACAAAAGTGGTGTTAAATGCATTGGCAATGATTACATGGTAAAGAGTGATGATACCATCTATGTTCAATGTTGTGGGAGTTGTTTTGGGATCCTTTCCAGTCACTTCAGTGAGGTTATGCCAGAATTTACTCCCACCAGTCCAGGTGCTGGCTAAGGCATTCCTGTAGTAGTTAGCCTTCTTACGGCGGATTGCTCTGGTGCATGCATTCCTCATTGTTTTGTAGGCCTGGATGTCAGTCTGGGTGCCAGTAGCCTTAGCATGGTACCAGAGCTTGTCTCAAGATTTCATTTGTGTAAGGAGGCCTAGTATCATCTATGGGTTATTGACACCCTTGATCTTACGCTTTTCGAATGGAGCATGAACATTGCTGGCTGAGTTGAAACAGGTGATAAAGTATTCAAGTGCTGTGTCTACGTCAGAGGCTATATCAATTGGTGACCAGTCATGTTCATGAAGGAGTGTTTTAAGTGACTCAAGATGACCGGTGGTCAGCATTCTCCTGTTAATAGTTTTGGGGGGAGTTTGGTGTATTTGTTTGTCCAAATACACAAGATAGGTGAATGATCACTTAAGGAGTCTAGGAGGACTCTAGCTTCAGAGATATGCTCTGGACGATTAGTTAGCACCCAGTCTAGAAGTGTACAGGTCCCTGTTCTGTAGTTTACTCTAGTAGGTGATTTGACCATTTGTGAGAAGTTAGCAGCAGCTAGGGCATCCCTATTCAAGCTGGAGGCCAGCCAGTCGACGTTGAAATCACCAAGCAGGATAACGTCTGTATTCTGATCCAGGGAGTTGATACAGTCAAGGAGGGAGTGAAAGCCCAGATTGCTCAACTTGGGTGGTATATAGACAGAGACAACAGTCAGGATCTTGTTATCAGTTCCGAGAAGTACTTTGGCAGCAAGGATTTGGATGTCATTTCCAGAGATGGGCATGGGCATGACATGACCCATGAGGGACTCTTTAAGGTAGAGGGCACAGCTTTCTCCTTTCTTGGTAAGTCTATATTGTCTGAAAACTGCATATCCAGTTATTGCTACTGCAGAGTCAGGTATCTTCAGAGACAGCCATGTTTCCCAGCACTGATAGGATGTCTGTATTGTGCTGGGAAGCCCAGGCAGAGAGGGTATCAAGTTTGGAGAGGAGGCTGAAGATATTAATACTTGCCAAGGAGAGTGACCACATCTATATCAAACCCCAGACAAGGGTATGAAGCAACTGCAGAAACCTCAAACAAGGGTAAGAAGCAACTGCATAAACCCCAAACAATGGTATGAAGTGACTGCACAAACCCCAGCCAAGGGTATGAAGCAACTGCTCAAACCCCAGAGAAGGGTGTGAAGCAACTGTACAAACCTCAGACAAGGGTATGAACAACTGCACAATCCCCTTACAAGGGTATGAAGCAACTGCACAAATCCCAGACAAGGGTATGAAGCAACTGTACAACCCCCTTACAAGGGCATGAAGCAACTGCACAAACCCCACACAAAGAGTATGAAGGAACTGCACAAACCCCAGTCAAGGGTATGAAACAACTGCACAAACCCCAGACAACAGTATGAAGCAACTGCATTAATCCTAGACAAAGGTAAGAAGCAACTATACAAACCCCAGACAAGAGTATAAAGCAACTGCACAACCCTCTTACAAGGGTTCCGCAAGTGTCACTCCACCATCACCGCCCTCCAAAGGCTCACAAATGACATCTCCACAGGGATGGACAAGGGGCATATCACCTTGGCTGTCTTCATAGATTTGGCCAAGGCTTTTGACACTGTCTCCCACCCAAAACTACTTGCAAAACTAAACGACGCAGGCCTCTCCAGCCTTGCTACTAACTGGTTTCAGGCCTACCTGACTGGCAGACAACAATCGGTAAAAATTGGCTCACAGTAATCCCCCTTCCCTCCCAGTCACCATGGGTGTCCCCCAGGGCTCTGTTCTGGGCTCCCTACTATTTTCTGTATTTCTAAATGACCTCCCACTGGCCTGCTCAAACTCAGCCATACAAATGTATGCAGATGGCACTGTTCTATATGCCTCTGGCCCCTCCTCTGGCATTGTGTATGCTGGTCTCCAACAGGACTTTGATGGTGTACAGAATTGGTTTAGGTCAAATCAACTATTCCTAAATGCAAAGAAAACTGTCTCCCTAACCTTTGGCATGCAACCTAGACTCTCCCGCCTAGCTGCTTCCCACTCTTTCCATACCCTGGACTGGTCCATCCTGAAGTCCTGCACCTCCTTTATATACCTGGGAGTATGGCTGGACCAACACCTTGATTTCTCCGCTCACATTGACTCACTGCACAAAAAACTGCACCCCAAACTGGGTGCACTATATCTCAACAAAAGGTGCATGCCCACCATGGTCCGGAGGGAAATAGTGCGTAAAATCATTCTCCCAATATTTTATTACAACGACGTGGTCTACAGTGCAGTACCCGCATCCAACTTGGCCAGCCTGGACACCTTCTTTCACTCGTTCTGTCGCTTCATCTTGGACTGCCCCCCCACGACCCATCACTGTGACCTATACAGCTCCCTAGCACTTTGCTCACTTGAATCCCACAGACTGACACACTGCTCCAGTGTCTTAGCTAAATTCTGGACCAATTCCCTCCCCCCGTACCTCAGCTCCGCTTTATCGGTACAACCCTCCACAGCCTACTTAATCAGAAGCTCTGACTCCAGGCTTCTACAAGTCCCATTCATGCACACATCTAAGGGTCAATCTGCCTTCAAATATCACTTGCCCAAACTTTGGAATGATCTACCTGCTAGCATCAGGCTCACCACCAACCTAAGACTCCTTCATCCGCTTCTCCAAGCTCATTTCTCAGACACATGCAACTGTTACCACCAACCCTGAACTAGAAAACATGGGCCCTGCTAGTACTGCAACATCCAACTCCCCCAGCAGTACCAACAAGCTCCATGCCTTGCCATTTACTCTGCCTCCTAGACTTACAGCTTGGTATTTACCAGTGTACCTAAATGTTCTCTGCTTTGTAAATATTCAGCATATGCCTGTGTACCCGCCTGTTTTACTCTGTACATATGCTAATACCTTGTAACACACGAGTACCTAAACGTGCTCAACTTGTATGTACTTTGCACCTATGTAATATATCTTATATGTACTTGTCCTTTTTGTACCCCTGTAACTCCCCAGGTCGCATCTGGAAATGAGCGGTCCCCCATTCAGTATGCCAACCTGGTAAATCTCTTAAATAAATAAATACATGAACAAGGGTATGAAGGAACTAAGCCCCAGACAAGAGTGTAACACAACTGCACAAATCCTAGACAAGGGTATGAAGCAACTGCACAACCACCTTACAAGGGTATGAAGCAACTGCACAACCCCCTTACAAGGGTATGAAGTGACTGCACAAACCCCAGACAAGAGTATGACGCAACCACACAGACCTCAGACAAGGGTATGAAACAACTTCACAACCCACTTACAAGGGTATGAAGCAACTGCACAACCCCCTTACAAAGGTATGAGGCAACTGCACAAACCCCAGACAAGGGTATGAAGCAACTGCACAAACCCCAGACAAGGGTATGAAGCAACTGCACAAACGCCAGACAGGTGTGAAGCAACTGCACAACCCCTTACAAGGGTATGAAGCAACTGCAGAAGCCCCAGACAAGAGTATGAAGCAACTGCACAAACCCCAGACAAGGGTATGAAGCAACTGCACAACCCCCTTACAGGGGTATGAAGCAACTGCACAATCCCCTTAAAAAGGTATGAAACAACTGCACAAACCCCAGACAAGGGTATGAAGCAACCACATGACCCCAGACAAGGGTATGAAGCAACTGCGCAATCCCCTTACAAGGGAATGAAGCAACTGCACAAACCCCAGACAAGGGTATGAAGTAATCGCATAAACCCCAGACAAGGGTATGAAGCAACTGCACAAACCCCAGACAGGGGTATGAAGCAACTATACAACCCCCTTACAAGGGTATGAAGCAACTGCAGAAGCCCCTTACAAGGGTATGAAGCAACTGCACAACCCCCTTACAGGGGTATGAAGCAACTGCACAATCCCCTTTAAAAGGTATGAAACAACTGCACAAACCCCAGACAAGGGTATGAAGCAACCACATGACCCCAGACAAGGGTATGAAGCAACTGCACAATCCCCTTACAAGGGAATGAAGCAACTGCACAAACCCCAGACAAGGGTATGAAGTAACCGCACAAACCCCAGACAAGGGTATGAAGCAACTGCACAAACCCCAGACAGGGGTACAAAGCAACTATACAACCCCCTTACAAGGGTATGAAGCAACTGTACAATCCTCTTACAAGGGTATGAAGCAACTGCACAAACCCCAGACAAGGGTATGAAGCAACCGCACAGACCCCAGACATGGGTATGAAGCAACTTCACAACCCCCTTACAAGGGTATGAAGCAACTGCACAACCCCCTTACAAGGGAATGAAGCAACTGCACAAACCCCAGACAAGGGTATGAAGCAACTGCACAAACCCCAGACAAGGGTATGAAGCAACTGCACAACCCCCTTACAAGGGTATGAAGCAACTTCACAGCCCTCTTACAAGGCTATGAAGCAACTGCACAGACCCCAGACAAGGGTATGAAGCAACTGCACAAACCCCAGACAAAGGTATGAAGCAACTGCAAAACCCCAGACAGGGGTACGAAGCAACTATACAACCCCCTTACAAGGGTATGAAGCAACTGTACAATCCTCTTACAAGGGTATGAAGCAACTGCACAAACCCCAGACAAGGGTATGAAGCAACCAGCACAGACCCCAGACATGGGTATGAAGCAACTTCACAACCCCCTTACAAGGGTATGAAGCAACTGCACAACCCCCTTACAAGGGAATGAAGCAACTGCACAAACCCCAGACAAGGGTATGAAGCAACTGCACAAACCCCAGACAAGAGTATGAAGCAACTGCACAACCCCCTTACAAGGGTATGAAGCAACTTCACAGCCCTCTTACAAGGCTATGAAGCAACTGCACAGACCCCAGACAAGGGTATGAAGCAACTGCACAAACCCTAAACAAGGATATGAAGCAACTGCATAAATCCCAGACAAGGGTATGAAGCAACTGTAAAAAGAGCAACTGACCTAGAAGCATTCTGCTCAAGCTACTGCTATAGTAACTCAGCTATCTGGCTGGTACTAGCTTTGGGCATGCTTAGTAGCTCTTCACATAGAGTTTCCATGTCCTCCAATCTGATTTGAGGGGAGAGGGTTTAAAATAGAGAGAGTGCCTATACAAGGTTTCTGGAGCTGTAACCACTACATTCATTACAGTAGCAGAATTTCAAGATGGAGGTACTGTGTGAGAGAGACACTTACTCTCAAGAGGGGGAGGAGAATTGAGTTTACAGAAGCAGTAGTATAGGTGCGTGAGTGACAGTTCAGGGCAAAATGACAGAACAAGTTGAAAAGGGGATCCAACCTGATGAAGGTGAACTTGTATGCAGCAGTGTGAACCACATCCTTGTAATCCGAAGCAGAGAGGATCAGGCAGAGAACAATACCTCAGCAGGCAGGGTGGGATGTGCAAGCCTTGTTGCAATACAGAGGACCAAATTTGGTTTGGAATGTGGAGTAGATGGCATCATTGTGGGTGGAGAAATCAAGGTGTTGATCCAGAAGATAAAGGTGCTTGAAGGAAGGTGGGAACCTCCTCCAGCTGAGTGCTATCCACATATGAAATGAGATGAACATGTATGCAAAAACCTGCATCACTGCTTTAGAGTGATAGCTCTTTATCTAAATACACCTTTCTAAAACCAGTGCATGGTACATAACTAAACAGTGATAGTAAGAAAACTTATACATTACACATGTAGGCAATATAGAATTACTTAAAGAGCAGCTGACACCTTCAGGAGAACTTTAACAAAACATAATATTAATACACAGTTCGGCTTGTATTTCACATTAGTTACGGATTCATCCTCCCCATTATTTATTACTGATGTAATTTGTATGAAAACAGGATCTTTGCTCCTAAAGAGTTCAACTATTCCTATTGCTTTCTCCCTAGCTGAAATCACAATACACTGCTTGTGACATTACAATTACTCCCATGGCAACAGATTGTGATGTCACAACAGAGGATTATAACTTGAAGTAGGGAGTGAGCTATAGAGGCAGAGAACTCTGAGGTATAAAGATCATATATTAATGCACATTTCCTCACTAATAAATAATATTGAGGATAAATCTACAGAATATACTGTATAGGGAATGCACGCTGATTTGTTTGTAAATATGTCTTTCAAAGTTTTCTTTGAGGTGTCAGCAGCTCTTTAAACAAAAATTAAATAACATTATCCATAAGGGCACTGAATAAATAATCATTCAGAACTGTAAAGAATACAAAACAAGAATCAGGTGTAACCCAAAAGGCCTGGTTAAACATCTATTTTTTTCAATCTATTTTTAAAACTGAGACCTTAGGGGGCTATCCAAATGTTTTGTGAAAGACTGTTCCATGGTTGAGGAGCAGCAACAGAGAAACTTTGTCACCCACAAATTTTAAGCAAGATTTGGGAACAACCAGGAGACAAGAAGAATCAGCATTCATTTAGCAGTTTTCATGCACACTGTATCTCAAAGCTGTTTATACGAGCAATGAGACTGATAGTAAGGTGACTGCAAACATGTGGTGTGCTGTCAACTATTTTGCACGTCAACACCCACGCACAGTCTTCGACAGTTGCATGATCCAGTTTTTATGGTAAATGTTGGCCTGGACACCACAGAAAATCCACTATTCTTGCCAAAAGTGCCTTGGGTTCTTTTACTTCCATTTGGACACCGACCAAGACAGAACCAGAGATGAGCAAAAGGGACCTCGGTTTAACATTTCAACCAAAGGACGGCATACCCCAACAGTATAGCATCCCCCTAGAGACCCACAGAGAAGGGTAAAACACCAAAATAACCACTTACACTATTGTAGTTAATGCCACTGAATTTTAATTTCAGACCCAAGTAAAATGGGTAGCACTATACCTCAGTGCTTTACATCATAGGTGTAATGCTTTGTCAGTACTACACCTTCTACTTGAGTCTAAAATTAAAATTTGATCACACTAGCTACAGTGTTATAAGCAGTTATTTAAGCAATAAACCATGAGAGGGTGTGGGTTATGGGGAGATTTACCACAGTTGGCGTGGTTTGACCATGAGGCTGCTGGTCGAGTGGTCAAATCCTCACCAGCCATTGTAAATTCCCTCATAACCCACACCCCTGAGTGGGTTATTGTGATTATACCATGAATGTTTAACTTTTTGTGATAAAAAAGTAAAGAATAATAGTCTTTCCCCCACTTTTAATCATTTTAATTTAATGTATTATTCCGTCACAAAAAATAGTTCCCTTTTACATAGAATAATGCCTCCCCACCACCACCACTAGACACACTATAGTGCAAGGCTTTAATTTTCATATTTATTTTTCATGGTTCTCCCACATGTTGATGCAGGAACAAGAATTGGAACTGTGATTTTGTGTTATATTGTAGACAGAACTGTTTTCAGTCTGTTTCTGTTTGGTCCCGGCGCCTGTGCTTTGAAGTTCATTTTATGGTATTTTGGGAAAAAGTTATGTGATGCAGGAGAGCCTTAAAAAATTGCTGCTTTCCCTATTAATGAGTTCTGTTTTCAGCATGTTTCTGACTTTCTGTTGCTCTCGGCACGAATGAGCTGCATAATCAGTTTACGCTTCTGGGTTGAGTTTGCGGTATTTGGGGAAAAAGTGATTGCGTGATGCGGGAGAAACTTGAAAAAAAAATCATGCTGCTCGGTCTCCCAGTAATTAGTTAAGTTACGTTTGAGGTTGGCATTTGTTTATGTTTGGGTGGGAGTTAGTGTTACTGGAGGCTGCGGAGACCACTACAAAAAAAGAAGCATTACAAGACTTTGAAGATTTGTCGTCGATATTTTTTTGAACCTGGTGCCTGGTTGCGATGGAGCGGTGTGACGATTAGCGGAGGACCGTGTGAGTGATGCCTTGTAGTGTTGGGTGGCTTTAGTGGGGAAAAAATGAGGAGGGTATCTGTGCATTGATTTTAAACATTTTTATTGTTTTTGAAATATTTGATCATTTGGGGACCATGGCACTGCAGTGCGGGTATGTGGGTGGGAGACGTTCATTTAGCAGGGATTCAAGATGGTGGTTTATGGATGCCAACTACGGGTGTCAGATGACTTTTGGAGATGTGGTTGACTGGCACCTTTGCCGTGGGTATATCATAGGATTTACAAGGGCAGAAAGGTGCCAGTCAGCCAATCAGAGTACAGGATTTTGTGTTTATTTTCTTGACCATGGTATAATTAAAGAGCCCCTGACACCATTATAAAAACTTAGAAACATAGAAACATAGAAGTTGACTGCAGATAAGGACCGCAAGGCCCATCCAGTCTGCCCATTTCCTTTTCTACCTTATAAATGTGCCATCGGCCTTTGCTCTGTCAGTGACCTATCTATTCATAGTCATTTGTATTGCTCCCTTATGCCTATCCCATGCCTGTTTGAAGTCCTGCACTGTATTCATAGCCACCACTTCTTGTGGTAAGCCATTCCATGCATCTACCACCCTTTCTGTGAAAAGAATTCTCACATTCCCCTTAATCGGCCTCCCTCTAATCTCATGCTGTGTCCTCTTGTCCTGCTATTTTTCTTATATTTAAACATGTTAGACTCTTTCACCTTGTTTATGCCCTTAAGGTGTTTAAATGTCTCGATCATATCCACCTCTCCCTCCTTTGCTCAAGGGTATACATATTGAGCTCCGTTAATCTGTCCTCATATGTCTTCTAGTGCAGTCCCTGCACCATTTTGGTTGCCCTTCTCTGGACTGCCTCAATTTTGGTTAATGTCCTTGTGAAGGTGTGGCCTCAATACTGCACGCAGTATACAGATGGGGCCTAACCAATGTCTTGTACAGAGGGATTATTACCTCCCTCTTACGACTTGTGATACCCCTACTAATACACCCTAACACCCCTAGCCTTACCTACTGCTTTGGAGGTCTGCTTGGATGATTTTAGGTCATCAGTGATGATGATGCCCAAGTCTCTTTCTTCCTTTGTGACTGCTAGCAACCCTCCCAGCCTATAAGTGGCTTCAGGGTTTCTCTTCCCTATGTGCATGATTTTGCACTTCTTTGCATTAAATCCAGTTGCCACTCTTCTGACCATTCTGCTAGTTTATCCAGATCTCTTCTCATTCTGCCCACCCATCTGGATCATCTACTCTGTTGCAGATCTTGGTGTCATCTGCAAACAGACAAGCCTTACCCTCTAGTCCATCTCGAGGTCACTAATGAAGATGTTGAATAGGACTGGCCCAGGACTGATCCCTGAGTACCCACTTGTGACTTGCATCTCTTCTGACTGTATACCATTTACCACCACTCTCTGTTTTCTCCAGTCAACCAGTTTGCCACCCAGTTGACCAACTTCTGACCACCCGAGCCTACCTAGCTTGTTTATCAATCTTCTATGTGGAACAGTGTCAAAAGCTTTGCTTGAAGTCAAGGTAGGCGACATCAGACTGCTCCCCTTGGTCCACCACTCTGGTTACCCAGTCAAAGAAATCTATGAGATTAGTTTGACAGGACCTTCCTTTGTAAACCCATGCTGTCTTGGATCCTGTGCCCCTATGGATTCCAGGTGTTGCACTATCCTTTCCTTAAGAGTGCCTCCATAATCTTGCCCACTACTGAGGTAAGACTGACCGGTCTGTAGTTCCTCGCCTCCTCCCTGCTACCACTCTTGTGGAGTGGGATCCACATGAGCCCTTCTCCAGTCTTCTGGGACCTCTCCTGTGCTCAGAGACTCACTAAACAATTCTGCTAATGGCTCTGCTGGTTCCTCCTTTAGCTCCTTAAGTACCCTGGGATGTATGCCATCAGGTCCCATTGCCTTATCCACCCTGAGCTTAGCAAGCTCTTGTAGGATCCTTTCTTTTGTGAAGGAGTAGTGCTCACCTCCCTCCCCCTGTGTCCATGATGCTGAGCTGTGGGCCCTGCCTACCTTCTCTTCAGTAAATACTGAGCAAAGTATCTATTTAGGATAGATGCCTTTACAGGGTCCTCCTCCTCACATGCTCCCTTTTCTCATTAAACTTAAATACCCCTCTGGACTTTCTCCTTTCACTAATGTATCTATAGAAAGTTTTGTCACCTTCTTTTACTGTTACGTGCTGAGTGTTTCCTCAGTTTGGGACTTTGCCTGCCTTACTGCCTTACCTGCTTCCCTTAGGGCAGTTTGGTATGCCTCCTATCTTCATCCGCTGTGTTCCCTTATATTTTCTGAAGGCCAGCCTTTTGGCTCTGACCTTTTCTGCTACTGTATTTGAGAACCAAAGTGGTTTCCTTCTTCTTTTGCACTTCCTTTTCTGTCTAACACAATGGGATGTTGCTTCAAGTATTGTATCCTTAATGCTTGCCCACTTTGCCTGTACCTCCTCACCTGTGTTTCTTTTGCCAGGGCTGCTTAACTCTGTTGGCCATCTTATCAAAGTCAGCCCTCTGAAGTCCCATATTTTTGCCTTGGAATGGGATGATTTAGATGTAGTAGCCAAATTGAACCATACCATGTGATGGTCACTGGCCCCAGGTGACCTTCTACCTGGAGATCTGTGATCCCTTCTTTGTTAGTCAGTACTAGATCTAGGATAGCCCTGTCTCTTGTGGGTTGCTGTACCAGTTGTTTGAGGCCCTCCTGCAGGGAATCCACTATGAGTCTAGTTCTGGCAGATGTTCCTGCTGGTATTGACCAATCTGTATCTGGCATGTTGAAGTCTCCCATTATCAGAACCTCCCTTTAGCTGTCATGTTTTGTATATCTTCTAACAGTAATGTGTCTATGTCCTCCTCTGGTCTGGGGGCCTGTAGACAACCCCAGTTCTTATGGCTGTCCCATTTCCTGTTTCAGGGTGACCCACAGTTCTTCTGGCTCCTTATGTGTATTCTGAATTTCTGTAGCTTTGATATTTTCATTGTAACATACAGGGCCACTCCTCCCCCTTTGCACCTCGGTCTCTTCTGAACAATACATAGCCAGGTACTGAAGTCTCCAAGTGTGGTTACTGTAAAACCACGCCTCACTAATTGCTACTATGTCCAGCTTAGCTCTGACATTATTGCTTGCAGGTCTGGGATCTTATTTCCCAGGCTGTGAGCATTTGTGTACATGATTTTCCATTGGCCAGATTTTGGTGTGTGTTAGTTGTTGGGTGAAGTTTGGCATTACCCCTGTGCATCGTATGGGGAGACAAACCTTTTTTCTTACCTGGTGATGCAAATGAACGGCAAACACGCTGAATTCCTGTCATGTGAGAGTTAGACAGTTCAGTTTGTATTTCATGTATTTTCTATAACTATTTACCTTTTTTCTTTATTACCAAGGACAGTTGTACAAAAGAGGCTTACTGTCCCTTAGACTTTATCTGCTCTTTCCTCTATCCTACATATGACATCATGGCCACAGGCCAAGTGCATCCAACAGTCCGAGAAGTGACAATATCCCATGATATACCACACCCTGGAGTGACTTATTGCTATTATGAACTGGCTTAAAAATGTTAGTAGTATAAAATACAAAACAAATGTTTAAAATATTTTTAAAATGACTTTTAGAGTGGTGGAGGAGTATGTTTTCAGAAAAAAGGTCCTATAATTCTCTGGTCAACATGTGGTGCTGTTATAAGTGGAGATGGTTGAAGAGGTGCTGCTCTGAACTCTCACCTCCCAGCAGTGTGTGCTTCTTACATTTAACCTGGTCATGCTTTGTGCTCCAAGGCTGTGTGAAGATGGACTGTATTCATTTGAAACTCTGATCTGGTGGCAGTGGGAGAGAGCAACTAAACAGGTACACACACACACACATCGTGTGGACAGTTTTTTTTTTTTGTGTTTCACGGGGAGTTGCTCGAGACATGCCTAACACCACGCTGAATGTGTTTTCTGCTTTGTGGTATTTGTTGTGGGAGGAGGAATGAGTGATGGTTGTTTTTAAACAGACATTCCATGATGCTCATGTTGGGGAACTCCGTCCGTCTTTCCAGAGGCAGTGGGCACAGTTGCGTGGGGTAAAGCAGGGAAATGTAGCTGTCGGAGGAATTTCTGTGAGAAGGCTGGTGGCCAGAGGCTTTTTGAAGCCATGATGATGCAGCCCGATATCATCAAGGCTTCAAAGAGCTCTCAGGCAATCAGATTCATCTATTTATGATCGCCAGTTCATAATGTGTATTTTACCTTAGCATAGTGTACCTTCTCTGTGGGTTCCTGTTCTGCAGGGTTTTCTGGTCAGCATCCATTCCAAATTCCTGAGTACACTGTTAGATTCCTATTCCTAGAAATCCTGCAGGTTCAAGACCACATGGACAAATACACAAATGTAAAACAGTGTAGCAAACAAACGGTTTATTTCTTAGAAGCTCCCATGTTCACCCAATTATGTATGAATCTTTACTGAGCCACTAAGTAATATCCCTTAATGTCAGGAAATTTCAGCCCCCCCATTTTCTTTTGTTACTTTAAGTTTCTGAAGACTGATCTGCAGCCTCTTCCCTCTCCATATAAATTCTGAGAAACCTTTGTCCAACCTTTTAAGATCTTTGTTGGATGGGCAGCATGGAACCATTTGTAGGATATATAATATCCTAGGCAAGATTTTCATTTTCAATATGTTGATCCTGCCCTGCCAAGATATTATGAGGGCCTGCCATCTAGCAAGATCCCTCAGTACAGTTTCAAACAATGGGGAATAATTAAAGGAATATAAACTATTCAAGTCGAGACCCACCTTAATACCAAGATAAGTAAAGTGCTTCTCAACTGACATCGGACCCCACATATCTCTTCTAACTCTCTTCTCGCATTTTCCTAAGTATAATAGTTTAGACTTATTCCAATTAAGTTCATACCCCCAAACAGTGGTAAATTGATTGATGATCTGGCTGGATAAGAAATGCTAGGATTTCATCAGCGTAAAGTGTAATAATATGCTGCCTTCCCTCTCTGCCCAGAACTCCCGACTCTCTTGTTGGCTCTGGATTTTGATGGTTAAGGGCTCATTTTCAATGGCAAATAAGAGAGGGGAGAGGGGACAACCTTGCTGCGTGCCCCTGCTCAGTCAAAATTTCTCCGATGATAAACCGTTCACTAAGACACGTACAAAAGGGCCATCTATAGAAGGTGTCAACTAGTCATATAAACCCATCTCCCAGACCAAACCTATTAAGGGTATTCACCATACATGGCCATTCAGTTCTATCAAAAGCCTTCTCAGCATCCATGGACAGTACACAGGCTCAGCCAGGATGCTGCAATCCCCACCAGACCACATTTAAAAGCCTCCCAGTCTTTACATTGTGATGTGATAGTCTTCCCTAAATAAATCCTGTTTGATCAGGGTGGACAATGTGTGTGAGAACTCTTTCTAGCTGCAGCACTAAGACTTTAGTGATGATCTTGCAGTCATAATTTAGAAGGGAAATGGATCTATACGATGTGCACTCCAATGGGTCTTTACTCAGTTTTGGGATCACACAGGTATTGGCCTCATGGCACGATTTAGGAAGTCCCTTCTCCCTCTAGCCCCCTCTATAACATCACTGATGAGGTCTGCTAATTAATCCTTCAACTCCTCATAAAATTCTGCCCCAAACCCACCAGGGCCTCCTGCCTTGCCACTTTGCAAAGTACCAATAGCCTTCATTACCTCTTCCTTTGTTATCCTCACCCCCATAAAGGTGCTCTGAGACTCAAACAGGGAGGGGATATCAAGGCCCCCCAAAAAGTCTTCAGCTAAGTGCTCAGACCACTGACATTCAGTTTGGTAGAGCCTCTCATAAAAGAGCCTAAAACACTCATGCATTTAAGTATCTTCCCAGACCATGGTCCCAGACCCATCTCTAATGTTAAGGATACTTTTAGAGACCCACCACCCCACATAGGACGTACGAACAATGTTCACGGTTTATTTTCCCACTCATAGAGCTTCTGATATGCAAACAGCAATCTTGTCCTTGCTTCATCCATAAGGTTCAAATTTCAGGCCTCCCTAGCTACTACCAATTCTCTTAAAATCTCCTCCTCTCCCCCACTCACTGTTCTGTATTCTAGATCCTGAATCATCCATGCCAGCTCACACAGTTTCTGTTTCCTTTCTCTCTTCATTTTAGCTGTAAAACCAATAATTACTCTCTCATAAAAGCTTTACCGGCCTCCTAAAAGATGCCCATAGAAGTGACTGAACCCTGATTGTGCTCAATAGAAATTTTTCATTGAGCCTTAAGAGAGTCCCTGAATTCCTTTTTGACCAACAAATAAATGGGGAATCTCCACATCCCTCTCTTTCCCTTCCCTCCCATCAAACATAGATCCATCTGGACCATAGCATGATCAGAGAGAAAAACTGGGCTGTGTTTTAAATCTGCCACTCATCCATACAGATCATGTTGTAAATAAATATAGTCCAGTCTAGACCAAGTTGCATGTGGGGATGAGAAGAAAGTGTACTCCCTAGCCCCAGGGTTACAGGCCCTCTAAGCATCCGCGAGCACTAAATCTAATAGACCTAAAGTCCACTGTTGTACTGCTTTATTTGTGTGGGGGCGAACCTCGGAGTAATCTAATTTGGGGTCTGTTTTACAGTTGAAGTCCCCACCCATTACTAAGTGTGGAAATTGTTCTTTAATAAGGACGTGTACTAGTTTTCAATAAAACAAGGGGCCAAAGACTGAGGGAGCATAAACACTGCCTAATGTGATCTGTTTTCCATATATCTCTGCTACCGCAAAAATAAATCTTCCCTCCACCAGGTCCTTGACCAGCCTATACAAGATAAATGGAAAATTCTTGTGTAAGAAGACTGCCACCCCCTCTTGTGGGAATTATACAATGAAGCATAACATTTTCCCATCCATTCCCCCACCAACTTTCCCAGCTCCTTAGGAGTTAGATGGGTTTCCTGAAGGAGAGCAACTTGTGCTCTTTTCTTCTTCAAGGCCAAAAGAATTTTAGTATGTTTAGCAGGGGAGGCAAGCAAACCCTTCAACATTCCATGAAATAATATGGGTATGTACATCTGTTACCATTGCAATAAACCATAAGACCTTTCAACACATATCTGTGTCACCCACAGAGATACTCACTGAGACAAGAGACAAGCCCAATTAAAGAGAGCATGCAATTGGAATGAAACAAGTATAAGGAAAATAATATAGGGATATGCAACACACCCATGATAAGTAGTAAGAACCTTTGACAGAACATGCCCTCCTCCCTCTCTCCTTCCTCCCTCCCCATTTAAACAGTAAACCTTTGAGAACACATTTAAACAAATTTGGGATGATCTCCCCCCCAATAACCCACACAAACATCCATATTCCCATCCACCAATGTCGCATTACAAACTCTCCCAGCATACAATACATTCCCAATACTCCTTCCCCGCGCCATCTTTTAACAAACCAACAGTAACATTGCATGTGTTTCAAAGAGTTACATCATAACAGGTTAAACACAAACTTATTATGTACATACTATAGAAAACAGTGAAACTACCTCAAGAGTCCCCCATTTCATCTAACCAGAGGTGGCAGTATAGCACAGTAGCTTAGGGCTCTGAGCTGCAAACCTGGTGACCTGGGTTTGAATTCCATAGCCCCCACTTGCATTCTGTGTGACCCTGAGAAAGTCATTTAACTTCCTTGTGCTCACAAGTCACACCTGGAAACAAGCTTTTGCTTCGTGTACCTTTCCAGGTTAAACAAGTTCCCCTTTTCCAAACCTTAAGGTATAAACATTCAACATTCAGCCTTCCTCCATATCCCTGCACACAACCACATATTGTGAACAGGACCCCAAAATATACCAGCTCCCCTTCCATAGGGGTCCCATCCTTCTCCGCGGTTCTCCCATTCCATAGAAGATCCTCCCCCATGAATCGACCTCCTCACAAAATGCCCAGTACCGTCTCTTCCTCACCACACTATCAGTATGATCTCCACCCTGCACCCCAAACATGCAGGACCCCCCTCCTCATACTCCCATCAGCCCATTCAAGTAATATAAGTCCAAATGCCCTGACAGCAAAAAGGAGCAGGAGGAAAAAAATCTTCACCTCAAAGACCCAGAACCAGGAAGGGGAAGCGGCCCGCACCCCATAAAATACACACAGGGCCACCCCCCAGCCCCACTGACCTGTATCCACTTAAATGGAGTGCAGCATCCCTTGGTGGTGATCAACGTCACAGACACAGAACACTCCTATGGGCAGCTCATCAGACTGGCCACATGTCGATCTGCACCTCCAGGGGCATCTGCGAGACCAAAGTTATGTCCTCCTCTCCGCAGCACCATATCACCACGAACAAGTCCAATGGGAATGTGTGAAGCAGTTCCAATGAAACAAAAGCATGGTTGGAATCCAGTTTAAGTCAAAACTGTCCTGCATGCAGAGAAGCATACATGACAGAGATGCTTCAATAGTGTAGGGCAGGCTATGGGGAACAACCATAGGGAAAGTTTGGGTAGAGGCCCCCACTGGCATATACAGAATCAAGGCGGGCCTCCAGCATCTGCAGAAAAGGATCCCCACTTAGATCCCTCTCAGGTCATATGAGCCAAGTCCTCAGTGGTGCGCTCAGTCAAAGATGGAATAAAAGAAAGGGAGCGGACCGCAAATCCAGTCAGAGCATTCAGCCCTCCTTATTCTTAGACTCCCATTCCTCGATGAAGGTTTTTATTTTCACCAACTCCCAGAATGACTAGACAGACCCCTCAGAGCAGATATTAACCATAGCCAGATATGCTGTGTAAAATTATAATCCACGTTCACGAAGTACGTCCATAGATGAATTAAATTGCTGCCTCTTTTTCTGGATTTGAGCTGAGAGGTCTTGAGGGTTATTATTTTTCATAGTTTTTTGTCCTTTCTAATTTCTGTGTCTATCTTTCAGATTTGCACTTGTGACTACCACCACCCTGGGTGACTCATTTACAGTTTTCAACTTGGAGAACAGTTGCAATGCTGACTCAGTTCAAACTATGTGCAATATCTTCCTGGTGCCCTAGTAATTTACTAGATGGTACAGACATTTCTATATTTTGTGTTTACTAACACTTTTTGGTGTTATGTTTGGTATTTTTTTTATTTAATTTTTTACTATGAGTGGTTTTTAACATTTTGAAGACATACTTATGTTGTTGGAGTGATTTATGAACTGTATTCTTGACTATATATTATTATGTTAAGATGTGTTATTGTTGAGAACTTTTATTTTCATTACACATAATAAGAACATACATACATATACAAACAAATGAAGAAGCCAGCAGAAGAAGGCCATTTGGTCTATCAAGTCTGCTCCTATTGCAGGGTTCATAGCTTGAGCTAATGTCCCTGCCCTCCCTCCCCACTCTTCCGATCCTCTGTACCCATGACCCTTACCCTCCCCTATGCCTGTCCCAGCCTCTCTTAAAGCTGCCCACTGTCTTCAATGAGATTACCTCTTTTGGCAGTGCATTCCAAGTGTCCATCACCCTGTCTGTGAAGAAGTGCTTCCTAACTTCCCTCCTAAACCTCTCACCCTCCCGCTTAAGACTGTGCCCCCTCATGTTATGGTTGCCAATAAGCTTACAAAGACTCTCCTTATCAACCTTATTTATCCCTTTAAAGTACTTGAAGGTCCCAATCATAATAGCACTGTCACTTTAAGAATTGACTATTTAAGAGAGACACTGCATATCCTATGTCAGTCTTTGATAAAACACATGTGTGTGAAATGCGTCAGATGACATCAGAGGGTGGGACTCCCTCTTAGATTTATTTATTTAACTTTTTATTTACAGGGTGGGGTACGCTAGGCAGACATTTGACTATTTTCAGGTACAACCCAGGAGAAGTACAGCACATAACAAGGAATACAGCAAGCAAGGAACAATAACATTTAAATTATATAAAAACAACACACAACAGCACAATTGAACAAAAAATGGCAATAGGAGAACAACATAGAGACAACGATTAGAATAAATAATATATAGGAAATGGCAGCTTAATGGATTATACAATAGTCAGTACAGCCTAAGATTGGTAAGTAGCAGAGCTGGGCAAGACATATGTACAAGACTGGAGGGGGAGATGAGGTAGAGTGATTAAGGGGTCAGAGGGATGAGCAGGATGGGGGAGGATGGCGGGAAGGAAGGGGCAGGGATAATTGGCTAGGGACATGCACATATGGAATGGTCCATCAGGAGTGAGTGAAGCTGTTTTTTGAAAGTGCTTGGTTTAAGGCAAGAGTGCAGAGCAGCTGGGGAACTGTTCTACTGTTTAGAAGCAGCAGAGGAGAAGGCCGTGGAACCATATTTGGAATGCAATCTGGGGACTGCTAGTTGCTCAGTGTCAGAGGATGTGAGGCATAGCCGTGCAACCAAGGTACTAAGAGGGAGGCCAGGGAGTGAAGTTTCTGTGTAGAGATAATGTCATGCACCAATTTGCCTAGAGAGGAGTCAAGAAGGGCTGTAGAGGCAGGCCACCCAAGTTTGCTGTAAAGGAAGCAGTGATGGGTGAGCCGATTACAGGATAGGGCAAATCTACCAATGTCATAGCTTGCAATCCACTTGCTATGCAGTATACTGGAGGAGTGGGCAAACACCGGTAGTCCATAGGACAGCCTAGGAAGAAGGAGGCCGTGAGCTACTGCGATGCGTGCTGAGGGGGCGAGATTGTTTCTGACCTAGCGGGCTATACCTAGGCTAGAGTTGATGCCCTTACACACTGGGAGAATGTGAGATGAGAAGTCTAGGGTGGGATTGAGTGTGATTCCTAGGTACTTGAACGTGGTGACTGTATCAAGAGTGGTGCCACTCTCAGTTGCCACAATTAAGGAGGTGGGTAGATTTTTTACTTCGTGAGGAGTTCCAAAATGCATGGCTTGGGATTTGGAGTAGTTCATGAGGAGTTGTTGTCCTTGAGCCAGGACTGTACCGAGGTAATGTTGGATGCGAGGTCACGGTTAATGTGGTTATGCCAGGGGAATGGCAGAAGAACACCAGGTCATCCACATATAGGATTGGAGTTGTTTTGCTAAAACAGTGTGCGATAGAGTTGATGTGAAGTGAGAACAGCAGGGGACCTAGGATGGATCCCTGGGGAACACCCAGAGAGGTAGGAACATACTTGGAGTGGGTGAAGCCAACTGTGGTATGCCGATGTCTATTGGAGAGATAGCTGCAGAGCCATGGTAGTTTGGTAGTGCATTATCTGAGACTCCTAAGAACCTAAGTTTGTGAAGTAGAATAGGGTGATTTACTGTGTCAAAGGCCTTTGTTAAATCTATGAAGACAGCACCAGTGAGATTACCATGATCAGTTGCAGAGTAAATCACGTTCAACAGGGTAAGTAGTGCTATGGTTCTTATGAAAGCTATGTTGTGCAGGGCACAGAAGATTATGCTTTTCCAGGTATATTGTCAGTTGAATAGCTACTATTGTCTCTAACAATTTGCTGATTACAGGGAGTTTTGCTATTGGCCGGCAGCTTGATATTGACTTGGGGTTTCCCTTTTTTAGTATGATTATGACATTGCCACTTTTCTAGCTTAATGGTACTGCACCTGTTGTGAGTGAGAGACTGAATATACGGGTTGAGGGGTGAGTTCCCATGCTGACAATTTCAGGAGTTTGGGATCGAGGCCATCGGGGCCGACGGACTTGGATTCAGGTATTGAGAGGAGATGTTTTCAGACCTCTGTATTGGTGACAGTTTTAAAGTAGAAGGAGGAGTGGGAGGTAGGAGATGGATCCAACATATGGGCATCAGGGCAGGAGAGAGAGTTTAGGGCATCAGTGACTGTTGAGATATCAGAGAATTGCTGATTGAAAGCACTGGATATCGTAATTGGGTTGTTGCAATTAATTCCAGTTATTTCAAAATCAGATGGAGTGCTAGGATTTGAATACCCCAGGGATTCTTTAAGGCTTTTCCAGTATCTGCTGGGTGTTTTGTCTGAGGCTGTAAGTGTCTGTCTATAATATGTGCTCTTACTTTGTCTAATGGCTGTTTTACACTTATTTCTTAGGTGACTATATTTAATCCAATCTTTGCTAGAGTTGGAGGCTTTGAAAGTGGCCCAGCTTTTGTCCCACTCTTTTAGTAGACCCAGTAAGGGGTGGGTGAGCCACTTAGTTTTTTGGCTTCTGACCCATCTGGTAGTGAGTGGGGCATGTTTGTTTTGCAGTTCAAGTAGCATTGTTCTGAAGTAAAGAAGCATGTGGTCCACGTCAGCAGTAGCCCACGGGGGGCCCAGTCAATGTTTGCCATGTCAGATTTGTAATTGGTTTGATTGAGGAGTGCATAGTTCTGTAATTGTATGATTCTGGGAGGGGCATGCTTGATGTTAGTCTGCCAGTTGCAGTAGACAGGGGAATGATCAGTGATGGAGTCAGGGAGAACTCCGGCTGAAGAGATTTTATTAGTATCGGGTACAAGGATCCAGTTGATTAAGGTAGCTGTTAGGGCTCCATTTGACAGTCTAGTGGGTTGTGTGATTATCTGAGAGGACGTTGGTTTGTTGAGCAATATATCAACAGAGTCATTGGCACAATTTAGCCACTTGATATTAAAATTTCCTAAAATGACAAAATCATTGCTGCTAACTAATGGTCCCAGGGTGTCCATTAGGGAGGAGAACTCACTTAGGTTGTTTGGTGGGGGGAGATACACACATAGGATGTGCAGTTTTTGTGAATTACCTAATCTCAGTGTTCTGGCACAGAGTTCAAAGGAGGCTGCCTGTTGAGGGGGTGGAGGGGTGAGAGATCAAAGAAGTTGAAATGTGATTTAAAATAAATCATGGTGCCACCACCACACTTGGGGGGCACTATCACTCCTAATGAAGCTGTACCCTGGGAAATCACATAATGTGTCAGGCACAGAGGGTTTCAACCAGGTTTCAGAGAGGCATAATATACCTGGCTAGTAATGGGAGGTCCAGGCAGTTCAGTAATATTTTGTAGAAGACTTCTAACATTTAGGTGAACTATTTTTAATCCTTTAGTAGTACCTTAGGGGGGTAAGAGAGAGGAGGGAGTAGTTTTGCAGGGACCTGAATTAGCTTCAACATCACCAGTGGTTTTAAGCAGGAGCCTCAACCAGAGGAGTAATACCACTAGGTTAAGATATTTACCCTTTCTATGACAAGTAAGGGGGTGTCAGTGGGAACCTTTGAGGTAGCGCACTATGGGGTGCCAGAGTCTTGTGGGATCACTTTTGAGGAAGGTAACCAGTGGTTGTGAATGCACCAAGATGTTTGACAGAGTGTAGTCAGTTAGACTGGGAGGGGCAGTGAGGTCAGTGATGAACTGAATGTTGTCAGTGAGATGAACAGAAGTCATGAGGGCTGCTAGGGCAATAATGACGGATAGTAGTGTATGGTTACTATGGTATTTAGCCATATTGAGTGTTTAACTAATGGGGATAGTGGAATCAGGCATTGAGCTGAGACTAGTGAGATAAATGGGGCCAGGAAGCTAGAGTAGTTAGCAGGGAGGTGGGTGGGTCTAGACTCACACTGAGGATAAGGAGAGAGTTGTAGTGAGGGCTGGGGGTTATCTATTAATTAGCCCTATAAAGTTTGTTTATTTATACAGTGCTCTGTTGCAGAGTAGTTAGGGGTGTGGAGCATGAACATGAAAGACTATGAGTAGGGGTGGGTGAAAGTTGCGTATTACGTCTTGGCAGAAGATTTGTGGAATTTCAGAAATCTCGCGAAATTGTTCGCACTTTTGCCTATGGCGAGATCAGAATCTTCCAATTGTGTTCCACAGATTTATACTCTTTTCTGTGGACTTTTGTGGCTGAACTGCAGAATAATACATTAAACTGCAAAATTTATTCCATCCGCAGTTTGATGTATTATTTTGTGATACAGCCCCCCCCCACTGATCCCTGGCCCCTGATGTCTAGTGCTGCCCCTCATCAATCACTGGCTTCATGTCAAATCTATCCCTGGTGGTCCCTCTCCACCTGCCAATTGCTGGCCCTATGTAAAAAAAATACCTGGTGTCTAGTGGTCCCGCCACCCGCTGATCGCCAGACACATAGAAATAAAATAAATACCTGGTGTATATTAGCCCCCTCCACTCACTGATCAATGGCCCCATAGAAAAAACGATAGTCAGTGTCTAATGCCCCCCCACCCACCAATCAATGCTCCATATCAAAATAAAATCCATGGTGTCTAGTGGTCCCGCCACCCACCGATTGAGTGTCCAATGTAGAAAAAAAATTATTTTCCCTCCCTGGTGTCTAGTGGAGCCCCCTCCCTATCTCCGATCCCCTTTTAAAACAATTTCCCTCATTCTTCCCTGGTGTCTAGTGGACCCCCCCTTCCCTAGCAGGTAGTCCACCACCACCCTGCCACCTCCCCATCCCAACCCAGAGCAGGCAACCAGCAAAGCCCTCCTCTCTCCTCCATGGCTGGCCACCCACTGAACTGAATGAATGATCATGTGCTGTAAGCAACATTAGAATGAAAACCAAATAATCAGAAACATCACCCACTAACTCTCCTACCTCTTCATAACAGTAAATAAACCACACAAGTACAACATCAGAATGAAAATTCAATACTCAGGAATACCACACACTAACCCTCCTACCTCTTCATAACAGTAAATGAACCACAGAAGTACAACATCAGAATGAAAACCCAATACACCAGAAATGTCATCCATTGTAACCTTCCCATCTCATCAACACAGTAAATGAACCACACAAGTACATCAGAATGAAAACCCAATACTAAGAAACGTCGCCCACTAACCTTCCCATCTCCTCAACACAGTAAATTAGTCACACAAGTAAAACAGCAGAATGAAAATCCAATACTCTGAAACATCACTCACTAACCCTCACATCCTCATCACAGTAAACAAACCACACAAGTACATCAGAATAAAAACCCAATACTAAGAAACTTCGCCCACTAACCCTCCCATCTCCTCAACACGGTAAATGAGTCACACAAGTAAAACAGAATGCAAACCAATACTCTGAAACATCACCCACTAACCCTCTCATGTCCTGGAACAACACAAGTACATCGGAATGAAAACCTAATGTAACCCCTAGGCAGCGCTATCCCTAAGGTTACTTACCCCTGCCTGTATTTCTGACCACAGGTTGAGGGGCCTGGATTCTGTGTTAAGGTGCCTCCACCCAGAGTAACAGTAATGGAGGTGTCTGTCTAACCTATTATAGCCCTCTTGGAGGCTGTAATCACCCTCCAACCCTCCTAGTGGCATGGAACCTTTACCCACAGGTAACACACAGTCAGTAGATAACAGTAATAGTATACACACACACCCTTCACACTTACCACCAGAATCTGGCCTTCAACAATGTCCCTGGACACCCCTGCAGAGGCAAAGTTAGCAAGCAAATATACACTTCTGGTACTGTGACCTATTGTCTAAACACTATTGTTGTGTAGGGTAAACAATAAAAATAATAATCATACAGATTTTTGTGTCTCGGAGTCTGCCAAGAAACATTCGTAAGCTAGCGAGGAGTACTAATAAAGTTTATTATACTACTTATGCCAAGCATGTGACAGAGAAAATCACAAGGGAGATGGGTTTCTCACCATTCTCCTGAAGAATGTAAATAATCTCCAGAATTGTAGATCTTAGGTTCTCTAAGATCTTGTTCTATCTCTCCCCGGGCTCCAGCTATCTGCCCTTCTAGAGAAGCTACAGTAGTGTCTCGAGAGAGCTACAATGGGTTGTGGACAACTATATACTACAGATACCGGCATAGCAACAAGGATTACCTCATAGTGACAGATATGAGAAACAATATGTATTGGTCCTAAGTTGTTCTCCATTGGAGAATGATTTAGGAGACAGAATTACTAATGAGTATCATATGAGACAGAATATGCTTCCATTAGCATTATAGCTTGGATGAAAGAAATGCTGACAGTTCAAAACTACATGCAGCATTTTTTGCTTACATACAGTATAAAACATAGTGACATAACAAAAGCCTTCTGTCTCTGTCAGCTTGCTTAGACAAAGAGAACTGATGACAGGGCACTATTACATGGCATATCTGCCTGAGTGTAAAATACACACTACATATAATTATATAAGAATATAAGTACACAATAATCACTGATGATCTCTCAGAGTCATCGTATCAGTGATTAGGTAGATTATATATGGAATATATGTACAAGACAAACATAATCTAGTTAAATGTATTATAGTGAGGTATAATGAATCATGCATGATAAATATTAACACATGTTAGCAGCAAAGCACATTCCTAGCACCTATGCTTATATGATCAGTGCTCATATCTATATATAAGTGCAAAATAGCAATATCACAGTACAATAGACCAGGAATACAGTATGAGGTGTATGTGGGACAATAGGGGGCATAACCCAGGCATAACAGACCCACTAATAATATGCACATAGGCCAGATTACATGTGAAACAACATTCAGATTTATTTGGGGGATGAGAACAAGAAAGGGGTATGAATTTAGTTAAATGATTTGTGTTCTGACTAAATTCAGGTTCTTGGCATGCACTTTTTATTTCCAAAATGCACAGTTCTACAACACTGGGTACCCAGGATGGAATGTTGACTAGCCAGAGGCATTGCCCGGGGGTGGACAGTGTTGCAGCTGTTGTTGGAGCCCTTGATGGAAAGAAAAGGTAGTTAGCATGCACAAGAAGGTGATTATTTGTAATCCTGGCTGGTTCACCCAGTCTCTTGAAACCCTGAAATTTACAGAAGGAATCAGATGGTACCACAGATAATTAAGTGACTTGTTGCAGGGAGCTACCCTGGTTGTAATCGCACTACCAGTTGGCTGTGATGTGGCTGGTGATAGTAAGACATCATGTTGATCACTGATGAGCATGGGGAAATAGGGCTGACATGACACACCTCCTCTGCATGGCCTTTCTCTTCAGGTGGCCATAACCTGTGAGTTTTTCTGAGCAGGGGCTGGATCCCAAAAGCTGGTCTCTCACCGAGAACAGTCTCTGGTGCAGACAGTCAGTCTGGGATGAGATGGCAAAGGCCCAGGCATGATGAGCACTTTGGCAAAGTTCAGTTTGGTTTGCTGGTGAAGCCTCCAGCTGGTGTAGCAAATCGGATTGGAAACAGGCAGGTCTCGACCAACAAGGATTGTTCAGCACATTTAAATCAAACAGCATTAACCTTTCACAGTTTGGATACAGTCTGATTGCTATTATAGTAGATTCACTGAGCAAACCTCTCGGTCCAATTCCAGTTTTGCACACTAGCTGGGCAGAACGCTTCACAGAAGCAAATGCAGCAAGAATATCCGGAACTGGGAAGGGAGAAGCCAGAGAAGGCGAGAGGGACAACAAGGTCAGCACCCAGGCTGGGGACTGACCAAATGAGCAGACACAAAAGACCGTTAGGCGTATTCTGCTGGCATTTTAGTATGTTAGTATGTTAGTAAGCAAATCTTCGGTCTAAATTGCAAGCAGTGCTTCTAAACTTTCCGATACTTTCTGTTGCAGTTTCAGTTATAAATCAGATGATTCTGACTTCTGCAATCAGGCAGTCCAATGCAGGAGAAGCAGTGGCAGGAAGGCAAGTTAGGCCTCTTTCCGTCAATTCCCCTATGCTCCGTTCAGGGAGCTGCTGCTCAAAGGCTCTAGATGCTCAAATATCAATCTCCAACTCTAACTGAATCACTGTCTCTCATAGTTCTGGGCATTTCCATTGGTCTCTTGCATTCAGGTTGGCTGGGGAAGCTGTAAGTCACAGCTGGGACTCCCCCTTCAGTTCAGTTTAGGCGCCAACCTAAAAACTACAAAAACTACAGAATCCCTTCCCATGTGACACTTGAACCAGGACCCAAAGTAGGTCCCCAGAGTTCTATTAGCCCGCTTACTGGAAGTCCTAGACCAAACATGGTAGCTCCCATTCTGAAAGGCAAACTGCAAGGAAAGCAGGTTAAACAAACTTCTCCAATTCAAGTATAACAATACACTAGAGTAGGTAAGTACAGTTTCCATTCGGGCTCCTTCTGCACTATTATTAACTACAGAGTGGAGCTAATAAGAATGGTGTCCAGCTGGTCGAAAGCCCTAAATCACTTGGACCCAGCCTAGACCATTCCCTATACACATATTGGCTGGATTCTTAAAGGAACAGGTGCAGAGGCACATCATGGCACTTTCACACAAATAAACAGAAACAAACAAATACTCTTGGATCTATTGCCCCTACAGGACATCAGCCTGACAGTGGGCATGGAAAGAGCCCAGGAACCCCAAATTGGTGGTGGTGGTGGTGGGGGGTTACACTCTTCCCTGCCTGGAAAAACTTGCCATCTGCGTCAAGTCTATAATGTCTAAATGGTTCTATCTATAGAATATGCTATACATGAATATATACAGGTTGCAACAATAAACTGTTATATTCACATGACATAATTGTTCATATCTGGTGCATCATCATAGTAAGCATGCTTATCCATATGCAATAGTTTTGCTTAAGCATTTGAAATTTTGCATTAACCATGGTACAGAAATATGCCATTTACATATGTAGTCAAACACATAATCCTTGTCTGTATTACTTCCTGCACACTAACTCACATGGTTGGGGGGGTCTAACCCTATCAGCTAACCTTGTGCTGCGTGGGGAGTGGTCACTAGAGTACTGACTAGAGGGCTTGATTACTAACTTAGAAGTTGCAGTATAACCTATTTTTAGAAGAGAATTTGCTGAAATGTAAACCCCTTTATGAACTACGTTCATGGGAAGATCTACAAGTCTTCCTGGGGAATCATAACTAAGGCGTACTACAGGCTTAACGGTTCTACCAGATTTTCTAGGAGGGGCAGGCACAGGCTCAGTCCTTTCAACATTGGCATTTGGGTTGATCTGTCCTGGCTTATTGTCTGGCAATAAGTCAGCTTCTGTTGAAAGGGGCGCCTCTGCACTCACTGTTGGTTCAGAACTAGGAGGGGCACTTGCATTGGTTTGTTCTACAGACTCTAGTTCAGAAGAAACACTTGCATTTACTTACTCTGAAAATTCAGGTTCATCATCATGAGGAAACTCCATGGAATTTAAATCTTGTAACACATTGCTGATACTTTCAGAATCATCAGTTAAATTAGCATCATTGTCCATCTTGATATCAGGGTTACCATCCTTGGACATTTCAGCTTCATTTGGTATTTTGCCATTCTATTAACAATAATAATCATGAAGGGAATGCAACCTGGAATTTTTTTTTTTTGGTTTTCCTTAAGGAGCGTAATCAATTGCCTTTCTGCAATTAGGCAGCCATTCACCTTGCTCAAGTTTTCTGGGGCTTGGCACTCATCTTGCTTGTGTCCATCTCATCCACAATGGTAGCAGAACACCCAGTCTTCAGAATATGCATCCAGGCATGTGGTCACAGAAAACAGGGGAGCATGCTCCAGGAGCATCGCTTTGAATTTGGCCTGCCCCCACTGGTCCAGGAAGGGCCACCAGCACTGGAGCAGCTCTTGCAATACATAACTCAGCTGGACTAACTGAGCCTCCACCCTGCTCAACAGGTTATTTAAGGAGGAGACCAGTACCTTCTTTGGGGCGTGCGGTTCCCACATCTTCATTGGGATTCTGTGGCCGAGGATTATCTTCAGAAGTAACCTCCTGCCCAGAGGCAGGTAGCTCAGGGGCAGCCCCAGGCCAAGAATCATCCCAGTCTGGTTGGTATTCAGCTCTCTGCACTGCCCGCATTAACAAGATATAGGAGGGCGCATCATTTAAACAGCGCTGCATCTGCAGCTGAAGCATTACAGAACAGGGGTCCTCTGCTGAGATTAAGATCTGGTCAAATCTGACCAGATTGATGTCTTGGGCTTTAACTCCACCTTTTTCAAATATTTTCAGCAAAGCATGTTCTAATCTCATCAAATAGGCAGACAACAGTTTTCCTTGCTGCTGGCTCATAGACTTGAACTTCCACATTAATTGATTCACATCCTTATGGGAGTCAAAGACTAAAGCTAGGGTGTCCAAATACTGCTGCGAGGATGCAGCAGACCCAGTAGGTTGGAACTCCCGAATGACATTCAAAGTGGGTCCCCTGAGGTTCACTATAATTTCTTGGCATTTTTGATCATCGGTACCTGGCTAACTTTCCACCAACCTGTTAGCGCATCCTTCCAGGTCTCTCATTCATCCTCCCCACTGGGGGTAGAGTTAATTCCAGAAATTATACCATCCATGATTCAGGCACACCCCTCGAGAGCACAGGTAACCAATTTGTGGTGTGTTTTACTGCCAATTCCACCATTAATTGTAAAGTGGGTTTTGGGCCCTAGGGTGCTAATCCCAGCGGTGCCTCCAAGATGTAACCCCTAGGCAGCACTGTCCCCTTTTCTATATTTCTGACCACAGGTCAAGGGGCCTGGATTCTGTGTTAAGGTGTCTCCACCCAGAGTAAAAGTAATGGGGGTGTATGTCTAACCTATTATAGTCCTCTGGGAAGCTATAATAACCCACTAACCCTCCTAGTGGCTTGGAACCTTTACCCACGGGTAACACACAGTCAGTAGATAATAGTAATAGTATACACATACCCTTTACACTTACCACCAGGATCTGGCCTTTATGAATGTCCCTGTACACAACTGCAAAGGTAAAGTTAGCAAACAAATATATACTTCTGGTACTGTGATCCACTAATAATATGCACATAGGCCAGATTAAATGAGAAACAGCAATCAGATTTATTCAGGGGATAGGAACAGGGGAAGGGCATGAATTTAGTTAAATGATTTGTGTTCTGACTAAATTCAGATTCTACCCTGGGTACCCAGGATGGAATGCTGGCTAGTCAGATGCATTGCCTGGGGGTGGCTGGCATTGCAGCTGTTGTTTGGGCCCTTGATGGAAAGAAAAGGTTGTTAGCATGCACAACAGCAAGGTGATTATTTGTAATCCTGGCCTGTTGGCCCAGTCTATTGAAACTCTGAAATTTACAGAAGGAATCAGATGGTAACACAGATAATTAAGTGACTTGTTGCATGGAGCTACCCTGGTTGTACTCACGTTACCAGTTGACTGTGACATGGTTGGTGATATGAAGACCTCATGTTGATCACCAATGAGCATGGGGAAACAGGGCTGACAAGACACACCTCTGCACAACCTTTCCCTCCAGGTGGCCACAACCTGTGAGTTGTTCTGCACAGGGGCTGGATCCCCAAAGCTGGTCTCTCACTGAGGACAGTCTCTGGTGCAGGCAGTCAGTCTGGGTCAAGATGGCAAAGGCCCAGCTGTGATGAACATGTTGGCAAAGTTCAATTTGGTTTGCTGGGGAAGCCACCAGCTGGCGTTACAAATCGGGTCATGAACGGGCAGGTCTCGACCCATGAGGAACATTCAGCACATTTAAATCAAACAGCATTAACTTTTCACAGCCCGGATACAGTCCGGTTGCTATTACAGTAGATTCACTGAGCAAACCTCTTGGTCCAATTCCAGGCTCGTACACTAGCTGGGCCGAATGCTTCACAGGAGCAAATCTTTGGTCCATATCTCAAGCAGTGCTTCTAAACTATCTGATACTTTCTGCTGCAGTTTCAGTTATAAATCAGATGATTCCGACTTCTGCAATCAGGAAGTCAAATGCAGGAGAAGCAGTGGCAGGGAGACAAGTTAGGCCTCATCCTGCTGATTCTCCTAAGCTCCGTTCAGGGAGCCACTGCTGAAACGCTCGAGCTGCTCACTCTTCAAACTCCAACTCTGACTGAATCACTATCTCTCACAGATCTGGACATTTCCCTTGGTTTCTTGAGCTCAGGTTGGCTAGAGAAGCTGTCAGTCACAGTTGGGACTCCCCCTTCAGTTCAGTTTAGGCACCAACCTAAAAACTATAAAAACTACAGAATTCCTTTCCACATGACACTTGGCCAGGGCCCAATTTAGGTCCCCAGAGTCCTATTGACCCACTGACTGGAAGTTCTTGACCAAACATGGTGGCTCACATTCTGAAAGGCAAACTGCAAGGAAAGCAGGATAAACAAACTTCTGTAATTTAAACATAACAATACACTACAGGTAGTTAAGTACAGCTTCAATTCGGGCTCCTTCTGCACTATTATCGACTACAGAGTGGAGCAAATCAGAATAGTGTCTGGCTGGTTGCAAGCTCTAAGTCACTCACACCCAGTCCAGACCATTCACTATACACATATTGGCTAGATTTTTAAAGGGACAGTCGCAGAGGCACAGCATGGCACTCTCATGTAAATAAACAGAAACAAACAAATATTCTTGGATCTATCATCCATACAGGACTTCAGCCTGGAAGTGGGCATGGAAAGAGCCCAGGAAGACATTAAGGTAAACCCCAAACTGGTGGGGGGATTACACCAATACTCAGAAACATCACACACTAACTCTTCCACCTCCTCATAACAGTAAATGAACCACACAAGTATGTCAGAATGAAAACCTAATTGTCAGAAATGTTGCCCATTAATTCTCCCATCTCCTTATCACACAAGTACAATATCAGAGTAAAAACCCAATACTCAGAAATGTTACTCACTAACCCTCTCACCTCATCACAGTAAATGAGCCACACAAGTGCATCAGAAAGAAAACATAATATTCAGAAATGTCACCCACTAACCGTCCCCCACTTGCCCCCTAACAAATCCCCCTATGTAACATCTCTAAATTTTCAAATGGGCCAGGTAAATAGCACCTTGTAAATATTCCCAGTCCAACACAATTTATTGTGCTTACTTCCATGTTTATTTCCATCTCCCATTTCCTCACAAACCATTCACTCTGCTCACCTCACCATAAGCAGCCTTGTTATTGTCTCATTTTTGGGGCTATTGTAGTCAAATTAAGTAGGTTAACAAGCATTTTCAAGACTCATTTTACATTGTTAAATATACTGCAATGTTGCTATATTTAGCTCTTTAATTCTAAATGTTATCTTTATAGATGCTGTTTCAATTGTACCTGCAACCGATGTACTTAATGGAAGCTATATGCTATACATATTAGTTCAGTTTGTTCTCAATATTTGTAGAAATCATACTCACCAGGACTCTATTGAATTTCAACACGATTCAAACTAAAAAATAAATGTAAAAAAAACTTAGAAACAGCTATGTCTTGAAACTTCTAAGAAGACGTGTGAATTCCTGTTGAGTCAAAGCTATTATTTTAGAGCAATGGCGAATAAATCACAAGTGATGCATCATTGCAATAAAGATTTTTGACAAAGGGCCTCATCAGACACAAGCTGAGAGTAAACAGGACATGGAGGTGCAGCATGACACACTTCTCACAGTCCATCGCTTGTGAGTCATGTACTGCATCTAGTTCATACTGTAAATGTGATAATTTGACTTTTGTATTAATGTTTTGTCAATAAACAGTATAAAGCCCCATTGAGTTTTTTGTTGTTTTTTTGTGTGTTTTTTTTTACAGACTACATATCACAGGAAATTGTTAAGCCTGCTGCAATCTCTGAACTATTTTTTTATAGGCCATTGAGTCTTCGAGGTGCAGTTAGTACAGTATTAGTTTAAAGAAAAGTCACATAAATTCAGAGTAATGTTCATTCTGGATGTTTAAGACAACTAATGGAGGAAGCAGAATGTGAGCAAATGTAGAAAGTCTGAGTCAAATGTAGCTGTATACTGTATTTCACTAGTATATAATGTAGGTGTCTTTGGGTAGGTGTTAACTGCTCCCCAGAGACATTCCCTGCTACAGTCAAATACACTCCATCCTTAAAAGACAAAGAACGTAGCACAAAAGCACAGAAACAAGGGTTAGCCAAAAAGGGCATTGGCAATAAAGCTCAGGATTTCCCCCAAAGCATTTATCCATGGCTGCCCCATCCTTTCATTTTGAGCCCCCGTCCCTTTTGCAACACCCCCACTCTTTCCCCCATGCTTAAAGCAGAGCCCTGGTCCCCAATATTGTTACTGTTGCAACATTTGGGGGAACTCACAGAGGAAAACAGTAATGGAAAGGTGACCAAGAGGTAAAAAGAAATGTACAGGACTCTGAAAAAGAAACAGGGAGAAAAATCAAAGCACTGACGACCTAGTTAAAAAATCTAAATTACATAGTCACCATAACTGTTGATCTTCCAGAATGTCTTCACTATTCAGTCACACTAGTGGGTCTTAGTTGGAGGTGCCAGGAATCCATGGGAGCAAATTTTTGTGCAACTTGTAATTGACCATTGTTGGTGGTGGCACTGCCCATGAGATTGATGTACTGACATTGTGCATGTGAGCCAGCCAGTAACTGACACTGGCCCCCTCCCTTCCTCAGTTCTGTTTCCCTGTAGAAGAAAACAAGTGGGACAGAAAAAAGAGCAGGTTATAGGCTTTTAGTCCCAAGGGATATGAAAAGGATATAGGGTATAAAAGTAATAATGAAATGAAACCCGACTGCCAATATAGTAGAACTAAGGATTGGGCCTACAAGGTAACACAAGGGCAGCGGGTACAAGAGTCGGAGCCTATTATCAGCTTCCTGGACATGTAGGGTAGAGATGAGAGAGAGAGAGAGAGAGAGGCATTAGCTCTGGCATGTAGCTCTGGCTTGCAGACAGGGACCTAGAAAAAGATATCTGTGTAATTAAGATGGCAGAATGCCAACTAAACTAAGACAGTTGGCCCTGTGTAGGATCGGGTGGGAATTACACGCCAGAGGTGCGAATCCCACCCGTGTAGCTCTGCAGCCTGAGACAGGCACAAGGTGCATGGTATTCAACACCCCATGCACCCACGGAGTACCAGTCTGCAGCCCTGCCCCCGGCATGCAAAAGCGTGAAGGACATTTCCGTGGACCGGGCACACATCCAATGGGATGCCCAGACCTGGTCCTCTAATTTATTTTATTTTATTTATTTATTCATTTATTTCAGTTTAGGATTAATACCTTTGAGTAAAGGACTAATTTTCAAAGGTTCCAAGTCAGTAGTGGACAAAACCTTACAGATAGTACAAAATATACAGAAAAACAAGGAACAATTTAAACAGGCAAGTACATTGTGATTATATACATCTTATTTCAGTGGTGCCAGAGAAAGGATTAGGAAAGGAGAGGAAGGTGGTACCCTGTCTTAGTGATCACAGGACGGTCAGTCCACCAATAAAGGCAAAGATGGTAGGGTGGTCATCTGAGACTGGGCCTCATCAAAGGAGAGGAGGGGTGATCAGCTGAGAGAGGGCATCATCTGGGTGAAGTGTACTGGGGGAATAAGTAGGGGTAGGTAGTGAGAGGGGTAGAGGTGACAGGGGGGAGGGGTAGGGTAGAGGGAAAAATAGGGAGGCTGAGAAGCACTCTCAATAGCACAGGCAGGAACAGGTCTTGGATGTGTCCAGAAAGAATCTGAGCCCAGATTTGAAAGTATCAATTTTGGGTGTATCAGTGAAGTCAGTTGGTAGCTCATTGTACCATTTCGGTCCTTTTGTACAAGATGGAATTCTGAGCAAGTTTCATCTATTTGAAAGGGATCACCAGCCTGTGGGTGGATGCACTTCTAGTGGATTTAGTTGGCACTGCAAGTTTAAAGAGGCTGCCCAGAAAGGGGGACGTAAGCCCAAGAAGCACTTTTTTTAGAAGTAGACAGGTTTGGTATTGACTCTAAGCTGGAGTGGGAGCCACCCAGTTTCAGTGCAGAGCGAGCAGGTGTGGGTGTCAAGAGAGGCCCCCAGTGTTAGGTGTCAGGCCCTATTGAGGAGTGTGCTAACCCTGTTGAGGGCAGTCTTTGTGCCAGCCCCATAGATAGGAAGCCCATTGTCGATAGATGACAGTATTGAACTACTGGTAGCAAGTTTAAGTGTGTTAGGAGACATCGAGTGCCTGTGTCGGAAGAGGACCCCAAGCTTTATATTTGCTAACTTGACTGCAGAGTCTACGTGGCTTGAGAAAGTGAGTGTATCATCAAAGGTGATGCCGAGGTACTTGATCTTTGTTACTTGGTCTAGAAACTCGCCCTTGTGGTTGTGTATGAGCAGGGGTTGATATTTCTTTTTGCTTTGGGATGTAGAGAGAAGCAGGCTCTTAGTTTTTTTTGTGGTTTAAAAGTAGTTTGTTTTGTGTGAACCAGGATTCAAGTTGGAGGAAGCTGCTTTGGAGTTCAGATGTAATGGAGCAGTAGTCTTTACTGGCAGCCAATATAACTGCATCATCAGCATACAGTACAGTACATGCTGAGCATACAGATGGGGCTGGATTGATGAAAAGGCTGATGAGGAGAGGTCCGAGAATGGAACCCTGTGGAACTACAAGGGACACACCCTTAGATGCTGACAGAGTATCTCCAATTTTGACATGTTGTAATCTGTTGGAGAGGTAGCTGTCAAACCATAGTACTGAGTCACGGGATAGGCCTGTTGACTGAAGGCAGCTCATAAGAAGATTGTGATTCACAGAGTCAAAGGCCTTTGTAAGATCAATGAAAACCGAACCCACAGCCTGCCCACTATCTAAGGCAGCATATAACTAGGATGAGTAGTCAACAAGGGCAGTAAGTGTGGAATGTTTTTTGTAGAAGCCATGTTGCTGTAGGCAGAGTAGGTTATAGTTATCAAGATACTCTGTTAGCTGCTCTGAGACCATTCTTTCTAGTACTTTAGAGAGTGGGGGTAGGATGGATATTGGTCTGTAGTTGGACGTTAGTGTTTTGTCCCTGGCTTTGAAAACAGGTGTGACAATGGCTGACTTCCATGCATTCGGAAACACCCCTGATTTTATAGAGTCATTAAACACCAAGGTTAGAGGACTGGCAAGTTCATTCAGAAGCAGACCAACAAGCTTCATGTCGACAAGATCCACTCCCATCCTGGTCTTGCCTAGGGCCCCTTTAATGTTCTTGATTGTTTTGGACTTGGTGACTTGTCTAAAATAGAAGGGTGGTAGATTATCCCTTGGGGTATTTTCTGGGGCAGTAAGCTACTGGTGACCCATCAAGTTCTTAAGGTAGTCTCCAGGGAGTAGGCCGGAAAGGTCCGTGAATGCGCTGTTGAGCTCACTGGCGATTTCAATAGGTTCCTGTAGGGGCCTATCCACAATGACTATTAGGTCTGGAGGTGTCTTAGGGGAATTGCCCGTTAGTGCTTTCATGACATTCCAAAATGGATCCCTTGTGCCTGTGGGGTGCTGATGTTACCAGAGGGTGTGATGTGCACCGGCAGCTTGGGACAGATGGGTTCCTGGTCGGCTCCCCCAGCTCTCCTTGTTGTCCCGTGGGCTTGGGAAGAATGTGGGGGTTCTGCAGTGCCATCATGTCAGTGCCATGGCTGGCAGTGGTGTCCTGGGGGGCATGTATCCCATATGGTTGGGTTTTACTCAGTATAAGGTGCACCCCCCACAACCAGCACTCTGCACCTTTGTGAATGGCATAGAGTGCGGGCATGCACCCCCCGCCCACCCCCAGCACATTGCTGTTTGCACGGCTGGGGGATCAGGCACGTAACTGCTGGACTCACCCTCTGTGAATGCCATGTGGGTTTCATGGGACCCCGCTCCATGGCATTGAGTCATAGAGATGCCAACATGCCCGGTGTACATGATGCATTGGCATCGTGCATAGGCCTCAGTGTTTGTACTCCCAAGAGGACAAAAAAATTTAGTAGAGTAAAAACTGCAATACTCTTAAAGAAGAGCAAAAATAAAAAGTATGACTGGATAGAGACTGGGAGCACAAATACTATCTTCATTCCACTCCAAAGGAGCAAGAAAAGAAAAAAGATAGCAACTTGAGCGTGAACTCCAACCATCTGGGGAGTAAAGCACAGAAAAAAATACCCCAGCAAGATGAGGGGTATGACACAAAACCACCTGAAGCACCTGCCTCTCCCTGTAAAGCAGGACACTGAATAAGAGCTGCACCCTGCCCAAGCGCCAAGTGCCATGTTCCAACTAAAGAAAAAGGACAAAAAACACCTTCAGAGAATGTGTGGCAAGAAGAATGCCAGTGTGTTGAGGCATAACAAGGTGAGCTTCCCAGAGGCCCTGGCTCTTACCTGAATGGAGGATGGCAGGTGGACATGTTAATGAATGGTGAATATATTCTAAAAAATCAACAATTAGGGTGACTACGTCATTTTCATATCTTTTAGGAATCAGTCTTTACCATTCATTCACACAAATGTGTCAGAGTACCAAACTTTCCCAAAAAGGGAGGAGTTGGCTCATCCTCAGGGACAATGTCCCTCAGCCCTCTCTGTGGGGGAGAACCACCTGAGGGCAGGTCCAGTGGGACCCAAGACTGGTCCAGGGTAGGCAGAGGCTCCTGTGACCCAGGAGCAGGAGGGTTCCCCAACAGCTCATGCCTGATCCTGCTGGAAAAGAAGATAGACCCCTGTAAATGTGATCTGAGCAGCCTATACTGGGCCAGAGGTGCCAACCAGGAATGGTGAATCCATGCCTTCCGCCAAATGCAAACTGCTGTTCCTACCAACCTTGAAGTTACCTTGTTGGTGTCATATAATCCCCTTGATTGGCACCTCGCCAGCTCCAGGCACTGAGAAGAAAGACTTGCTGGGACAATAGCTTGCCAGTTTAACTCATGATCAGGCATTGCAGCTAGGACCTGACCTAACTGCAACCATAGGCGTTTATTGTAAGCAGCCTGATGGGCCTGGTATGCAGCAATGCACATGATGGTGCATGCTGCAGTGAGAACCCTCCTCCCTCATGCATCTGTCTCTGTATAATTAACCTCAGGAGGGTGATCATCCACAGGGTGTTTAGGTCCAGTGGGGGTCTGCAGTACCAAAATCCCCAAGGTTGGGGAGGTATTACTCCTGCAGACTCCACAGGAGCAAAATACCTGCACTGGATGCCCTTTGTGGATGAAAAAGGGTGAAAAAGAGGGAAGCTAGACAGCCTGGATGCCTCCTCAAAGGCCCGAGGCAAAGGAGGATGACAAAAGAGTCATCACTGAAATTGCCAAGAAATCTCAGCAACATGCTCACAAGATTGCAGTTTACAAAGGAACCCACGTTCAGCTCCTTCAACATCTCTGCGAGGAACTGTTGGTACACAAAGTACTCTGCAACTGCAGACATGTTGAGGGAAAAGTCCTCATCCTCAGAATAGGAAGTAAGAGAGGAGAAGCTGGACTTGGGAGGTGATGGTACTGGGGCCATGGGTCTGAAATGGACCCTGTCACACTGCAGGTGAAATCAGGGGAGGGCACCAGTTGTCCTTCCATATGGCTGCCCAAGAGGCATAACACCTGGCAACTCAGAAAGAGGTTGCAGAGATCTGGGAGGGATAACAGTGTTAGAGGCTTCAGGCTCTCTGCCATGGCTGCGGAAGTTTTTTAGAGACCTCTCCCGGGGGGCCTGGTAAACCCACCTGAGTGGAGCCAACCAAACTCAGTGGTGTGACCGAGAGGCTGCCTTTGAAGGGATACCCCAAGGTGAGGAGAGTGGAGCCATACATGTTGAAGAAATCTATCGTATTTGTTTGCCATGACCTTCCCCCTGAACCCATGCTGCCTTGGATTCTATAATCCATTGGACACAAGATATTTCACAATCCTTTCTTTTACTAGTGTTTCCATTAATTTACCTGATGTCAGGCTGACAGGCCTGTAATTGCCTGCCTCCTCCCTCCCTGCTGCCAGTTTTGTGAAGTGGGACTTCCTCTGCTCTTCTCAACCACCCAAGACCACACCAGTCTCCAGTGATCTATTAAATAGGTCTTTCAGAGGTGCAGCCAATATCTCCTTGAGCTCTCTCAGCACCTTTGGATGCATCTCATCTGGCTTCATAGCTTTGTCCACCTTCTGATTAGGGAGTGCTTTCTGGACTTTCTCCTCAGAAAATGGACTGTAGATGTAGATGTAGATTTTATTTATGTATGGCACCCTTCCCTTGAGGCCCAGGGCACTATTACAGTAAAATACAACTTAAAACATAAGAAATACACAATACTGTAGACATTAGAACACTAGAGTGCTCTGTGTTGCTTTCTCAGTCAGGCCACTAGCACTTCCTCTCTCACTCACCTCCCCCTTCCACTAGCTACTCCACCCTCCTCTCTCCCCCCATCTTCACCCCTGGTAATGCTTGTCTCAAGCTGTTTCTATGCCCTCACTTACCCCCAGCGTCTCCTGCTTCCTTTTCACTGCTGCCAGACTCCCTCTGACCTCTGAATAATATACTTTTCGCTTACTTCTATATGCATCTTACTTGTATTGTATGTAACTGTACTCAATTGTATATGTTCAATGTGTCTTTGTTTAGTATTCTTCTTAGAAAACATCTGTATTGATGTACCGCTTTGACTGTTCAACAATGCGGAACCTCTGTAAATGAGCTTTCAGCTCAAAGGTTTATAATCCTAGTAACAAATAAATAAAAATAAAATAAAACATTTTCATATGAACAGTAAAACAATACTATGCAAACCTATAAAAGATAATTCATGCTAAAACAACTCATAAAATAGCAGAAATACTAAAACTCATTTAAACTATGAAAAGAAGTCATCAGACAAGTTCACCAAAACCTGCTGTAACAAGTATGTTTTTTGGATCACCCAAACACTAATAGAATGCATGGGAACTAGGGACCATCTGTGGCACAAAGCTAAATCTACTGGCAAACCAGTAGACTTCCAGTGGTACAGGGTAGCAAGAAATGCCTGCACCTGTGAGGTCAGGCTTGTCAAAGCACAATATTATAAAGACTGTCTCAGTAAAACATGGGGAGATTATAAAAAATTCTGGAGCAATCCAAAAGATCTCAGAGGAAAAGACAGCAAGTTTTTCCCCTCCATGCTCCTAGTAGAAGACGCAAAAACAATAGTGGACAATTTCAACATTGCCTTCTCTGATCTTAGTAACATTCTCCTCCAGGACTTTTTAGAAGATGAGGAAAACAAGTTAGATAGTACCACATCAGACAATAGAATGTTCCCCTCCAGAACCCCTCCTTTTTATGTCAAACAAATCTCCCACTCTGAAGCCAAAAAAATACATTCAGCACATGCTAGGTAAAACCAGGAACAGCAATGACTCCCTTGACTTAAAAATGATTGCTCTCCCTTGATGAAGTGGTACCACCACTCATAAAAATGCTCAGTCTATCCCTTAGTCAAGCACAATTCTCCAAGAAGTGCAAATCCGCAGTGGTTATGCCGGTACATAAAAGCGGAGATTGTGCCCTCCACTCTAACTACAGGCCCATATCCATCCTACCCCCTCTGTCTAATGCCCTTGAATATATAGTCTCAGATAAACTAGTGGATTACCTAAATAAATACAATAACCAGTGCCATCAACAACATGGCTTTTGGAAGGCCCAAAGTACCTCCACAGCAAGACTTCAATACTCAGACTTCATCCACGAGACACTAGACAACAGACAATTAGTGGGGTCAGTATACATTGAACTCACAAAAACATTTGACACCATCAATCATAACATTCTGTTCAGAAAATGACTTGCTACTGGGCTATCTCTGGATACTATTGGGTGGTTTAAGAGCTATCATGCCCACAGAACACAGCAGGTAAAAATAAAAAGTACACTCTCGGACAGTAGGAAGGTGTCCACTGGCGTTCCACAAAGTTTCACCCTGGGACCTTTCTTATTCAGCCTGTTCCTCAACTTCCTCTCTCTGGGGCCTGCCCAGTTAAAATCCTTCAATATGTAGATGACACAGTATTTTCTCCAGTAGTCCTCACCCACAACTGCTCCAAAATAATCTTCAAGAAAGCTTCACTATAATTAAGGAATGTTTAAACTAAACAAACTCCTCCTAAACTACAAAAAAAAACAACTAAAGTTCACCAACCTACAAAGCAAATATAAATCCAGCCAGATAACAGTCTTAAACAGCAATTATGATCAGGGCCACTGAAAAATTGAGGAAAAAGTTACCCAAAATTGCGGAGCATTTTGCAAAAATTGCGGGGAAATTGTGGGAGTTTTATTATAGACTCTGCATGCTTCACAATAAACCTTTTAATGTTTTCTGCAGCATGTATTAGTCAGTATAAACTGCTAAATGAATACACTGCCACTTTATTATGCTTAAAACATAAAGAAAAGTTTATGTTCCTATGATGAATACTAAACTGATAAGCTATCGTAAGCGTTGCCTATCTTCCAAAATTTAAAAACATCTGCCTTATACAATGCTAAATAGATTCTATAAAGTGAGCCAAAGCAAATCAATATTAGATAAATCCAGAAGAAATCATTTTTTCTTTTTCTGGATGTAGAATAATGAAGCCTAACCAACAGTGATTTACAAGGCTGTGCCAGCTGTTCACCCACTTTGGTACAAGAAAAAATAAGCAGATATAGTGGTGAATACTTGAGTTTTAGTAAAATGTTGTTAAAGTGTTTAATGATGATAATTTGCATTGAGGAACTGTACACTATTTTTGAAATCACATATTTAAAGATAAAATCTGGGGGTAAATTGGGGCTGGCAGTATAGACTAGAGGTTAGAGTAACAAACTGAATGAGCTGGGGACATCTAGCAGACCTGGGATTGAGTCCCTCAGCCTCCACTTGCATACTGTGTGGCTCTAAGCAAGTCACTTAACCTCCTCAGTGCTGCTGGGTTGCCCCTGAAAACAAGCACATGTGCCTAGTGGGCCTTACCCAGTTACCAAAAAAATATAAAAAAATACCAATATATTTTTACTGCATAATACAGTAGTCAGGGTACCCTGTAATTTACCTTTGTTTTACTCTGGTTGCAATGATTTTGTTTAGGTAAAGATAAATGTTCAGATAAATTGTATGTGTTTTATAAGCTTGTTTTTATGTAACCCCACGCCGGTATACCATTTGTATCAGACAGCTATACCAGGTGGGCTGGGTTCGGGGAGGAATAGGTCACTCGGCACAAAGGCTAGGTTTGGCTACTCTGCACAGGGGCACCCAAGTAACTCCAAACACAGAAAGCAATAACTGTAATGTCCAATACCAGAAGTGGGATTCTAAAGTGTGGCTTTTATTCACATCCAAACAGAAAAAACAAAGCATAGATGGACCCCCATGGGGCTACACTCCTGGTAATGCAGATTAAAAGAGACCAGAACACATCCTCATCACTTTAGCCCTCAGGCTCTACCACACACTGGGCACACAGCCCGGACTTGTACACTGCTTTGAGTTACATAGCCCGAACTTGTACACTGTTCTGGGTTTTCCCTGGCTCGGCTCCCTTGCCAGACACTTGGACACCTTCCATACTTCATGGAAACATTTTCTGGTGGTTTCCTATACCACCTAAGTGCATCATGGCTCCATCAGAGAATCTTCCTTTCAATTCCACGTCTGGGTACTTTCCTCAGGCACTGGCCAAGTACCTGAGAGAAAGCAAAAGGTGTCTCAGAGCAAATCCGTAGAGGTGAATTTGGTTACTATTAATGGGGGGCCTCCCACCTTTTGCTCCCACAATTCATACCCGGCCATTTCTCTGGACAGAAACACCTCATCCTTTAGCACTTTGCTGTGTAGATCCTTGCTAAATGTATTTCACATTCCAATTACTTGTCTTGCTTCCCATTTGTACTGGACTTGAATATACTTACACGTGGCTTTGTCCATTACTCTAGACCCCCCACAAAGTTAAGCAGTCCAATCCCCTCTTTATTTCTTTCTTTCTTTCTTTCTTTCTTTCTTTCTTTCTTTCCATTTTGTGCTGGCCTTGAACCTACTTATAAGTGGCATTGTCCATTACTCTAGACCCCCCACTGAGTTAAGCAGTTCAATCCACACATCTTCCAACTGTACTTGGCTGTCATTTCCTGACCCCACAGTATCAGTCACTTTAGTTTCCTTCTGTTCAGGTGAAAACACTTGGACCTTTTTCAGAGTGAACTCACCCTTTGGTTGCAGGAGCCCCACAGGCATTTCCTCCACAAGGAATCTTCCTCTCAGAGCTTCTGGTGCCTCAGCACAACTTGAACAGGCAGCTTCTTTCCCTTAGCTGGACCCAGGGTGGTTGCCCCTGGAAAACAGGCAAACACCTTCCCCCCATCCCCTCAGGGATGGGGCTACTGAACCATTGAAAGTGGTCTCCACCACTTCAATTACCAGTTCTGTGTTCTCTTCAGGTGGAAACACAAACCTACCAAAAGTAGTCTTAAACAGAGCTTAACGCTCTGAGAGCCTGCACACACTGCTGCCGCGCCACAGTCTCTCACTAAGACTGCACACAGACTGGCATCAAATTTCAACGCCTACTCTAGCCTCCAACTGCAACATTCCAGTGTGGTTTATGCAGCTGCAACAGTTTTAAAATGATGTCATCCCTTAGTCTCAGCTGAGACTGAGAACAGAGTGAGACAGTGTGAAATCCATTTAACTGGAGTTTCACAAGCTGCTTTCCCTGCCTACCACTAGGTCTTACTGGGATTCTAGTAACCCCGGATAACGGGGGGGGTTACATTTAGACTTTAGTCAGGTTTTTATTAGTCTTTGCAAGTGAGCATCTAGGTGGTTGATTGCTAAAAGTAAGATCACCGTTAGCAACTAGCTTATTCAAGTTTAATATCAGCAGGGCCATCCAAAATCCTCAGCTGTTTGAAGTAAAACTAGTCTGAATGAAAATATGCTCATAAGGAAAAACCTGTCCTATCACTTGCAACAAGGCTTCATACTGTAGTTAGCACCCCATTTAGGCGAATGGGATAATTTGCACCTTTTCTCTCATCTTTGTTTTGGTCTCTGTGGCAACAAAAAGTTTCTGATAGTCTGCTTCAACACTAAAGAAATGTTAAGTGTTTAAGTGTACTTATGCTTGGCCAGTGGATTTTGAAACCAAACAAGACAAGGATTCAAAAGAAAGCAGTGTCACATAAAACCCTTGCCCTACCTTATACTGCATTGTTTTGACCAAACCCAAGTCTGCATGCAAAATTGTCAATATATTTGAGAGTATTTTATTAAAAATGTTAATACTTTTTACACAGTTCAATGTAAAAACTCAAAAACTGCAAGAAATTGTGGAACATGTCAGTTTTTGTAGAGAATGGTGAAAACTGCGGATTCCGCAAAAAAAAATGCGGTTACAATTTTCCAGTGACCCTGATCATGATCCCCTAGACCAGGTTAGCACCTTTAAGTACCTAGGCATCACCCTTGACATTTCCCTCTCCTATGCCCACCATATTAATCAGGTGGTAAAAATATTCAATACCAGAATCAGCTTGCTTTATAAGCACCAACACTACATGACTGCTGAAGCCTTGTCACTGGAAGTCAGTAGCTCGGTACTATCTGTCATTGACTATTGTCTAGTTGTGTATAGCATAGCCACTGACACTGCTCTACAAATGGTCAGAACTGCCTTAAACAAATCATGCATGCTGGTCTTAAGTGTATGCAGCTCAACTCACACATGTGACCCATACGCCCAGTCCAAGTGGCTAAACCTCCAGGGGAGGATAAAGTATCAGGTCTGCCTCTTAGGTAAAAAAAGCCCTCCTTGGATTAACACCACCAGTCATATAGAATTTCCTCAAATCTGCAACAAACTCTCACCATACTATGGGAAAAGTAAGAAATGCCCTACATATCCCCTTTCATCACGCAGCACTAGCCCAGTGGTCCTTCACCTATAAGGCACCCCTATGGCTCAATGAACTTCCTCCTGCCATAGCAAATGCACCAAACTGCTGAACTTTTTCTTTTCATTCTATTTTTGACTCCGAGCACCCCTAGCCCTGCGAATGGGCTCACCAGGCTCCGGTGACCTGAACTCTCACCTGGGGAGGCCTGTCCCCCCCCGAGTGGGGCTGCCGAAGCAGAATTGTTGTGGCTGGAGGGCCAGGCACTGGAGCCAGCTCATATATGGGGGCCAGCATTTTTTACTGTATTTTCTCCCAGGAGCTGAGGGACATGCAATGATGCTAACATGAAAGTGTCTGTTCCCAGCTCTGCCCTATTGCAGTGCTATGCCTTGTCCCCCAGCCTCTGCCAGGGGGCAATTGGCACTGGCACTGGAGAGCCCCCCAAGAGAAGGAGAGCAGTCCTTCAGATGCTCAATCCTTCTCCTCCCCTGCTGACCCCTGGTGCCTGTGCCCATTCCTGAACATGGATCACCGGCGTGGCACGAGGTGTGGCGTCCAGCGCCTCAACCTTCAGCATCTCCGGGCCGGCCTGTTCTGAATTTTTAAAAAGGAACTTCTACAACACCAGACCACATTAAATGTATGCGACTGTCTATTCTAATTCCTGTACCTCCTTCTTTCCTACCATTACCTCCCTCCCTCTTACACCCAGCACACCACCTAGCCTCCATTTCTCCACTCCTTCCACCCTCTTCTTCACTCACCACTTTATCTCCACATACCTTCACACCCCTAAGCACCTCTTCTTTTTCTCTTACCCCTTTCCATCTACAGCTTCCCCACTTTATTTCCATATACCTTCAACCCCCAAAGCCTTTCCCTTTCCTCTTACCCTTCCCATCTACAGCCTCCCCACTATTACCACCTATCACCCCCTCCCTATCTCCCACATCCTCACTCACCCCTCTACCTGCACACCCTTCCTCAACTCATCTTTTCACCACTGCCCCTTGACAAAGCCAATCCCTGGCTGCACTCCTTTCCTCACCTCTTTGCCTAAAAATCTCCATCTAAGAGAAATGTCCAAGTAAAGCTAGTACAACTGAGCTCCTTTGTAAATAATCTGTTCATTTTTTATGCATATGTATACATTTTGCCAGTATTTAAACGTCCTGTGTATATACCGCATGTTTCCCTGTGCATTTGTGGTTGTACCTTTTTCTGACATGGAACCTTTGTAAATGAGCTTCAGGCTCAAAGGTTGTTAGATAAAAGTTTTATTTTTTAACAGGTTAATAACTTTTAGGACCAAAGGCCCTGTTTATCAAAGTTGTCCTGTTTAAGATTACAGTTTCAAAAAACAATGACATCATGTAATTATATTACAGGAACAAATCTTACATATAAGACAAACAGATTCACTACATAGATTACAAAAAACATGCATGTATACACAGTATATCAGTAAAATTCAACAATTCCATCACACTTTAAATATGCGTTTATCCAGACAAGTCCACATGATTTGATAACTAACATCAGAAAAGAATTATTTACATTCTCAATATTATCATGTTTAATCAAGAACATAGGGAAGAAAAGGAGGGACGGGAATGGAGACAAATGAAAATAAAAGAAAGAAAAAAGGGGGAAGATTAGAAGAAAAAAAATAAAAGGAAAATATTTATGTAATCTAAAAAACACCATAACAAATGCATCTGTCTCTCCAAATAGTATTCAAAGAATACTTAAATTTATTAAAGCTATTAATAGTTCTAATACGTGAATCTATTTCATTCCATATTTTTGGCAAATAGAAATTGCGTTGCATTTTACTATAAACATTTAATTCTAATGGAACCTTTTGACATCTATGTTTTAAATGTCTTAGATTATATCTGTCAGAAATAGGAACACCAAGAGAGGGCACACCTTGATTAATATTCCCTCCATATTTAAAGAAAGCTTTATACCCAAGTTTTTTTTTGACGAGTTGCAAGGGAATCCCAACCAAGGTCCTGTAGTAAATTACAATGATGAGTATTATATGGGCATTTTGTTACATATCTCGCTATTCTATAATATGTTTTGTCTAAACTATTTAGTGAATATTTAGGGGCAAACTGATAAATTAAACTACCATATTCTAACATTGGTAAAAGTAATTGTATAGCCACTCTATTTCTAGTCTCTCTCGATAGTATAGATGTTTTCCTTCTTAACACACCCAATCTAGAGTTAACTTTTTTAGTTGTATTTATGATATGAGAAGAAAAAGTAAGGGAGCTATCCATATAAACTCCCAAATACTTACATACCGAAACTTGTTCTAACATTAAACCCCCAAAGAAAAAATATTTAATGTCTGATGAGGCAGTTTATTTTTAGAGTGAAAAAGCATCACCTGAGTCTTCTTAGTACTAAGAACCATTCTAGATTGAATTAACCAGTTTTGTAGAATATCAAAATCAAATTGCAATGATTTTTGTAAGTCATCCAGACTTTTGGCTTTCCCTATAAGGGCCATATCATCAGCATATAAATAAATCTTACTATTTTGAATGCATGAAGGAAGGGAATTTATATAAATCAAAAATAATAGGGGACCCAAGATTGAACCTTGGTGAACTCCCCTAAAAGTACTCTCTTTATCTGACATTATTCCATCTATAAATACCTGTTGTGTACGTTCGGTCAGATATGATAATATCCATGTCTGAACAGATTCTGATATACCCATCTGGGCCAGCCTTTTTATCAGTATATTAAAGTCGACTAAGTCAAAGGCCTTTGAGAGGTCGATGAACACCGCCCCAACAGACTCCCGGACCTCGAGACCACTTGCCACAGAGTCCAGGAAGTCCACCAGGGCAGTGTCCATTGACCTCCCCTGCCTAAAGCCCGCCTGACAATCAGTCAGGAGTTTATATTTCTCCAGATGTTCATATAACTGGGCACAAACCAGGCATTCGAAGACCTTCGAGACAATCAACAATAAGGCTATTGGTTGATAATTTGATTGATTATTCCTATCTCCGCCCTTGAAGACAGGAATAATTTTGGAATTTTTCCAAAAGTCTGGATAACTTTTTTGCTGAAGGCTAAAATAAACATTTTTTGTCAATATTATACTTATTTGCTCTACTGAAGCTTTCAAAAAAATTGTCTCTATTCTATCCATCCCTATTGCTTTCCGTGAATTTAACCATCTTATTTGCTTCTTAACTTCACCAATTTTAATTGCCCGAAAATAGAAACATGGTGTACCCTCTCTATATTGTGTCTCCAAAGACCTAATCGGTTGGAAATCATTACTCTGATTACAATCAACTTGTTATATTTTTATATCAGAAAGATAACAAAAATACTGATTCAGGTTATTTACTACTTGTTTTGTAGACATCTCCTCTCCCAGTACATCCTTAAAAATGATTTTCGAGTGTTTCCTTTCCCTACCCTCCAAATCCTTGATTAAATTCCAATACTGAGCTGGATTTTTTGTTTGGTTCACGTTGTTTCTGTAATAACTTTTCCTTGCTTTTCTTATTAGACTTTTACTTTTATTTCTAATCTTCTTAAACAATTCCCAATCTTCCACTTTAAAAGATCGATTTGCCTTTTTGCATATTCTGCCTTTCCATCTTATGAACTTTTTAATTGTTTCATTTACCAAAGGATTATGTTTAAGTCTTTCTCTAGATTTTTTAAAGGGAGCACTTTTATCACATACTTCTAAATATGTCTTTGTGAATTCTCTAACAGCCATATCTATCTCTGGATTCAAATCTATATGAGCCCAATTTACTTGTCCCATTTGAATCTGAAAAGCAGATCTATTAAAATGTTTAAAATCTCTAACATATTGACGATTTATAATGTCGGAAGTTTCATAATTGTAATTGATATTACACTCAAGATAACAATGATCTCCTAAATTTGGAGAACCCACTTTATAATCCAATAAGTGAATCCCATTTGAAATAAAAATCAAATCCAAAATATTTCCTGCACTAGCATATGTACTTCTACGTGTGGGAATAGTTATTACTTGAGTAAGACCTAATGCTGAAATTCAGATTGCAGTTTAAAACCTCTTTCTGCACCCCATGCTGCATTAAAATCTCCAATCAGGAGTACATCCCTTTGGCCAATCAACATATTTAATTTAAAAGCCAAAAGCTCAAATGCTGAAATTTTTATTTATGGGTGAGAATATACTACTCTAACACACATTTTTATTCTAGCCATATAGACCAGTAATATGTCAATGCCAAGATAATTAATAAATAAATAAATAGACTCCTCTTAAATGCATCCACTGAAGGGGCATTCCTCAGGTTCCTGTGCAAGGAGTTCCAGAGCACTGAGCCTGCTACTTCAAATACCTTGTCACCTGAAGTTTTTAATCTTGATCTCTGGACCATCAGGAGGCACTTTTTGGAGGATCAGTGTGGCCAAACTGGGGTGTATGGGTGCAGGAGTTCTCTCAGATAGGCTGAGCCCAGTTTGTGCAGGGCTTAATAGATTAATAAACTTATTTTAAATGAGATATGCCACTTCACTGGCAGCCAGTGAAGATCACGCGGTGCCGGGTAAATATGGCTAGATTTTGACAAGCCCATAAGTAGCTGGGCAGCTGTGTTCTACAGCAACACAGGTGCTGTATCATACCTCCATTGATCCTGAGGTACAGGGTGTTACAATAGTCCAGTCTCGATGACGCAAATGCATGGATCAGTGTGGCCATGTTTTGGGGGGAATCAGGGATCTGATCTGGGGAATGTTCCAAAGATGAAAAAGCCACTGATGTCCACTTCTCTCCCCTCAAAGCTCCTGGTGCCTTTTCAAGGTCCCTCCCCCTACCTTTCAACTGAATACTGAGCAGAACTATTTGTTCGAGACATTTGCCTTTTCCTGATCTCCCTCTGTACAGTCACCCCCACTCTCTCTTTAACCGTACAATCCCTCCCTTGGTCTTCCTTTTCTCGTTAACATACCTAAAAAATGCCTTGTCCCCTTTTGATACTCCCTGAGCTAGTCTTGCCTCAGTTTGCACCTTTGCATTTCTTATTAATTTGCCTGCCTCCTGTTGTTTTAGCAGATACACTTCTCTGTCCTCCTCTCTCTAGGTTCCTTGTATCTTCTGAATACTATTTTTTTTTTTTTTAGAGGAGGGTGAACCGGTTTGGCGAAAATCCTACCCCTCCCCTGAATAAGCCAAAGTAATAAGGATCAAACCACTTCCGAACAGTTTTGACTGTTCAGAACAATTTGGAGGGTGGGTCGAGTGCGGGACTTACGAGTGCAAGCAGCATGAGAGTGTAGGAGGGACCAGACAGTGCTCCTCATTGGATGGTGGCACAATCCATCTTTGTAAGGTAGAACCTGATTGGGTTTTGCCATGAGGAACTCATGTGGTCCACCTTATGTGCTAGCTGGTGTGCTGTAGTCTGATCAGTGCATAGCACACAAGCAAAGAAGGAGCAGCTCTGTACACTGTTCTGTGTTCATCATCCCACGACTCACGCAGAGCAAAACTTTGAGCCAAAAAGAACATTTATTTAAAAAAATATTTTTTATTTATTTTAAGAAAAGGAAGTTCAGAGGTGGGGTGGGGTCTCCTGGAAGGCGGAGGAATAGAGGGGCAATTGACTACACGTGTGGCAGGTATAGAATCTGCAGATTCAAAAAAAAGTTGTAGTCAATCAATCAATCAAATTCTTTATCCAGGTGAACACCATTGAGCAAGCTCATTTACAAGGTGGACCTGCATTACACAAGTCAAGTAACAATGCATTTATATATAGACAAATAGACAGTAAATGCAAGAGTACAACAGTACAGGTAGGCCTGCAATAGACAGGATAAGTAAAAATACATTTGGGTTTAGGTAAAAGACAGTCAGTAAGGGTATACATAGCAACAGGGTAGCAAGTCAGTAAAAATTTATACCAGATAAAACAACATACATGGTTTAGTATTCCTGTAAGGTAAAGGCATTATAGTCCAGGGAAGAGAGTAGTTGAAGTGGATGCTACAAGTGAAGAGACATACACAGTCAGTTTAAAAAGACCCAGGCGTATCAAGGGGGAGACATATGTCGGGAGAAGTGGGCAGCCAGTGGGGGGGGTTTGGAACTGGGATAATACTAGGAGCGAAGGAATGAGATGCTGTGGATATACAAGGAATAGGTGGGTAAGGGAGGGTGAGATTTAGGGCAGTAGATAAGTAGGTGGCTCAGGGACAAGTTATGCACTGATACAAGAAGGAAGGAGGATGGGAAAATCAGGGAGGATGTGGAAGGGGGTGTAAGTAAGCTAGGATCAGTGGAAGCAGTTGCAGGCTTCTGTAATGTATTTTGAGTATAAGGTCTTAAACACAGTGAGACTAACAGGAGTCCTCAGTTTCAATGATTTCTGTAGCATATTCCAGAGCTAGGATCATTGGAAGCAGTTGCAGGCTTCTGTAGTGTATTTTGAGTATAAGGACTTAAACACAGTAATATTTAGTGCTAACAAAACATAAGCAAAACTAAAAGAAAACTAAAAAAGCCAAAAAAAAAAAAAAGAAAACTTTTTTGTGTGACCCAAATAATCCTTGCTTTGGAAGGAAGTGCTGTGTCCTTGAGGGGTAGGCCAAGTTAGTGACCCTTGAATCTTATAAAACTCTAGCATTGCCTGGGGTTAGCAGCAGCACCAGCCCTTATACTATTAGGTCCAGTCCCCCCAGTGTAGTGTGTGAAAGAACCAGAATAATAATATAGGATGGAGGCCTGTGTCTGAAATATAAAAATCTGTCAGCCAGTCACCAGTGCCACTTCTTGCATACTGTGTGATGCTGAACAAGTCAGTCAGCTTTTGTACTGTGTCATAGAGGCTAGCAGGAGGAAGTGTGAGTTGTGACCTTCTCACTCTTGCAGCACCAGTCCTTATAGGTCCAGCCAGTGTGAATTAGTGTGTGTGAACCAGAATAATAAGCAGACTTGTGTTTGAAATAAAATCCGACAGCCAGACACCAGTGCCACTTCTTGCATACTGTCTATGTGTCCCCCCCAAGTAAGTCAGTCAGCTCTCGTCTCCTCTGTGTGCTCTTTTGGGTACACTTACAAGCTTTGGCTCAATGGGCGTTCTGTCACGTAGAGTAAAATAAATAATAAAAATAAATAATCCTTGCTTTGGAAAGAAAAGTACTGTGTCATAGTGGGTTAGGCCAGGTTTGTGACTCCCTGAATCTTCAATTTGAAGTTACTCTAGCCTTGTCTGTGGGTAGCAGCAGCCCCAGCCCTTGTAGGTTCAGTGTGTGAGTGTGAACTAGAATAATATAACATACCTGTGTCTGAAATAAAATCTGACAGCCAACCACCAGTGCCCTTTGCATTCTGTCTGCATGAGCCTGAACAAGTCAGTCAGCTCTTGTCTCCTCCCTGTGCTCCGTGGGGTACACCTACAAGCTTTGGCTCAGTGGACATTCCGTCACATGGAGTATAAAATAAATAATCCTTGCTTTGGAATGAAAAGTACTGTGTCATAGAGGGTTAGGCCAGGTTTGTGACTCCCTGAATCTTCAATTTGAACTCTAGCATTGTCTGGTAGCACCAGCCCTTATAGTTTAGACTGGTCCAGTGTAAACAGAATAATATAGCAGACTTGTGTCTGCAACATTTAAATTCAGAAACCTGACTGCCACCACCATTTTGTGACTGTGACTCTAAACAAGTCACTAGACAGACTGGCATTACTCAAAACAGTTGTAAAGCAAAAGCCAGGGGTAAACAAGAAAGTAAACATGAAAGTTTATTCAGGAGTCCAGAAAGGGAGTGGCTCATTAAAATGCAAAGTACCAGCACCACAGTCTATTGAAGGGGCCGAACTAAATGCTACTACTATCGATGTGCCGGCTAACTCTCAACATGCTGAAAACTCAGCAACCAGAGTTGGACTGTCCATGTCAGAAGGGCTCAGTAGCATACCTCTCAATCTCCTGCTTCATAAATCAGGGACAAGACTTAAAAAAATCAGGGACAAAGGACCAAAATCAGGGACACATCTTCAAAATGTGTGATATCCACTCAAGAAGCTACATAGAAACATAGAAACATAGAAGTTGATGGCAGATAAGGACCGCAAGGCCCATCCAGTCTGCCCATTTCTTTTTCTACCTTATAAATGTGCCATCAGCCTTTGCTCTGTCAGTGGCCTATCTATTCATACTCATTTGTATTGCTCCCTTATGCCTATCCCATGCCTGTTTGAAGCCCTGCACTGTATTCATAGCCACCACTTCTTGAGGTAGGCCATTCCATGCATCCACCACCCTTTCTGTGAAAAAGAATTTCCTCACATTCCCCCTTAATCGGCACCCCTCTAATCTCATGCTGTGTCTTCTTGTCCTGCTATTTTTCTTATATTTAAACATGTTAGACTCTTTCACCTTGTTAATGCCCTTAAGGTGTTTGAATGCCTCGATCATATCATATCGCTCCCTCCTTTGCTCAAGGGTATACATATTGAGCTCTGTTAATCTGTCCTCATATGTCTTCTGATGCAGTCCCTGTACCATTTTGGTTGCCCTTCTCTGGACTGCCTCAATTTGGTTAATGTCCTTGTGAAGGTGTGGCCTCCAATACTGCATGCAGTACTCCAGATGGGGCCTAACCAGTGTCTTGTAAAGAGGGATTATTACCTCCCTCTTACGACTTGTGATACCCCTACTAATACACCCTAACACCCCCCTAGCCTTACCTACTGCTTTAGAGGTCTGCTCGGATGATTTCAGGTCATCAGTGATGATGATGATGCCCAAGTCTCTTTCTTCCTTTGTGACTGCTAGCAACTCCCCTCCCAGCCTATAGGTGGCTTCAGAGTTTCTCTTCCCTATGTGCATGATCTTGCACTTCTTTGCATTAAATCCCAGTTGCCACTCTTCTGACCTGACCATTTTGCTAGTTTATCCAGATCTCTTCTCATTCTGCCTACCCCATCTGGATCATCTACTCTGTTGCAGATCTTGGTGTCATCTGCAAACAGACAAGCCTTACCCTCTAGTCCATCTGCAAGGTCACTAATGAAGATATTGAAGAGGACTGGCCCCAGAACTGATCCCTGAGGTACCCCACTTGTGACTTGCGTCTCTTCTGACTGTATACCATTTACCACCACTCTCTGTTTTCTGCCCGTCAACCAGTTTGCCACCCAGTTGACCAACTTCTGACCCACCCCGAGCCTACCCAGCTTATTAATCAATCTTCTATGTGGAACAGTGTCAAAAGCTTTGCTGAAGTCAAGGTAGGTGACATCAACTGCTCCCCCTTGGTCCACCACTCTGGTTACCCAGTCAAAGAAATCTATGAGATTAGTTTGACAGGACCTTCCTTTTGTAAACATATGCTGTCTTGGATCCTGTGCCCCTATGGATTCCAGGTGTTGCACTATCCTTTCCTTAAGCAGTGCCTCCATAATCTTGCCCACTACTGAGGTAAGACTGACTAGTCTATAGTTCCCTGCCTCCTCTCTGCTACCACTTTTGTGGAGCGGGATCACATGAGCCCTTCTCCAGTCTTCTGGGACCTCTCCTGTGCTCAGAGACTCACTAAACAGTTCTGCTAATGGCTCTGCTAGTTCCACCCTTAGCTCCTTAGTACCCTGGGATGTATGCCATCAGGTCCCATTGCCTTATCCACCCTGAGCTTAGCAAGCTCTTGTAGGACCCTTTCTTTTGTGAAGGGAGTAGTGCTCACCTCCCTCCCCCCCATGTCCATGGTGCTGAGCTGTGGGCCCTGCCCTACCTTCTCTTCAGTAAATACTGAGCAAAAGTATCTATTTAGGATAGATGCTGTTTCAGGGTCCTCCTCCTCACATGCTCCCTTTTCTCCATTAAGCTTAGCAATACCCCATCTGGACTTTCTCCTTTCACTAATGTATCTATAGAAAGTCTTGTCACCTTCTTTTACTGTCCGTGCTAGTGTTTCCTCAGTTTGGGACTTTGTCTGCCTTACTGCCTTACTGCCTTCCCTGCTTCCCTTAGGGCAGTTTGGTATGCCTCCTATCTTCATCCCACTGTGTTCCCTTATATTTCCTGAAGGCCAGCCTTTGGCTCTGACCTTTTCTGCTACTGTATTTGAGAACCAAAGTGGTTTCCTTCTTCTTTTGCACTTCCTTTTCTGTCTAACACAATGGGATGTTGCTTCAAGTATTGCATCCTTAATGCTTGCCCACTTTGCCTGTACCCCTCACCTGTGTTTCTTTTTGCCAGGGCTAGCTTAACTCTGTTGGCCATCTTATCAAAGTCAGCTCCTCTGAAGTCCCATATTTTTGCCTTGGAATGGGATGATTTAGATGTAGTAGCCAAATTGAACCATACCATGTGATGGTCACTGGCCCCCAGGTTACCTTCTACCTGGAGATCTGTTATCCCTTCCCTGTTAGTCAGTACTAGATCTAGGATAGCCCTGTCTCTTGTGGGTTGTTGTACCAGTTGTTTGAGGCCCTCCCCCTGCAGGGAATCCACTATGTGTCTAGTTCTGGCAGATGTTCCTGCTGGTATTGACCAATCTGTATCCGGCATGTTGAAGTCTCCCATTATCAGAACCTCCCCTTTAGCTGTCATGTTTTGTACATCTTCTAACAGTAACATGTCTATGTCTTCCCCCTGGTCTGGGGGCCTGTAGACAACCCCGGTTCTTATGGCTGTCCCATTTTCTGTTTCCAGGGTGACCCACAGTTCTTCTGGCTCCTTATGTGTATTCTGAATTTCTGTAGCTTGTAGAATAAAGGGCTTAATGTAAAATGCATTTTCTAAGGAAGAACAAGTCTGTAACTTTAAAGTTTGACCTTATTTTGTGCTTACAACCCCCACTGTTAAGTCATGGAAACAAAAATTTTAGGAGGGACAGAGTAAAATTCTGAGGCAAAATCAGGGACATCCCTGAAAATCAGGGACAGTTGAGAGGTATGCTCAGTAGTGCCATAGCAAAGTTTTGAAAAAATCCTAGGCATCTACTAGCAAGTCATCTGAAACAATTGAAAAAAGAAGGGCATTCCAATTATACATAAAGTTAAAGCACTTACAGGTACAACTCACAGTGGAGCTGCTCAATTTGCAACACATGCATATCAAAACCCTCAATCTCCAAGTAACAGTGATAGCTCTACTGAATCTTATGATGATGATGAGTATGGTCAAGGTGATACTGATGACATGGATGAGCTTGTGAGCTGTCTACCTGTTTCTCATTCTAACAGTGACAGTGTACTAGTGTCAAAAAAGGGAAAAAAATGTCAAAGACTCAAGGCAAACAAAGTGAAACAAAGTCTGCCAGTAGTGATGGCAATGGTGCTGATGCAGAGAATTCTATGATTGTGTCACCCGAGGAACCTGCATCCTCCACCAATATGTCTTCTCCTGCTAAACCAAGCCACTCTACCCCTACTGAGCTCGTTACTAGACATAGACAGTTCACATCAACTCATCATTTTTACATAAACCCCCAAGGATACTTGCCAAGCTCTATGTGTGCACTGCACAGTGCAGTATTGCGCAGTGGTTTAAGGCTCTGAGCTGCAAACCTGGAGACCTGGGTGTGAATCCCACAGGTCCACTTGCATACTGTGTGACCCTGAGCAAGTCATTTAGCTTCCTTGTGCTCCCAGGTTCCACCTGTAAGCAAGCTTCAGTTTAGTGTGTCTCTCCTGATTTAAAAAAAAATACTTGTGTTAGCAGGGGGAAAAATAAAGGTAATCTTGGAACCACAACAATGATGCAACATCTTATGTGAATTCATGATATCATTATATATGGTTCAAGCAAACAGTCTAACATTGGTGCCTGAAAATGTAGCAGGGCTGTCGGTGAACAGAGCAATCTGCTGAAACAGTAGGAGACAGTAACCAGCCAAGCTCCCAAAGTCCACTTTTGCCTCAAGATAATTCTGTTAGGTCCTCTGTTTTACCAGGCAGGGCATGTAGACAACACCCCCGGCCAAATCTATCTTTACCCCCCCTCCGATAAGAGGCAATTGAAGTTAAAAGAGGTTTTTGAAAGAAAGTCTAAATTTTCACAAAACCATTAGACAACAGTGGCAATAAATCATAAAGTAACAGAAATGACTCCTACTTTATTTGCAACCATACTGTATTGTGGAAGACATGGGTTTCTGAAGACTTATAGAATACTTAGATCTATGATATTTAATGTCCAGTAGAAAATACTTTCCAGTAACTATTGTGCCCAGGATGTATGACAGCTTAGTGTTTGAAGTAAGACATGCTCTCCAAGAAGCTGAGGGCAAGGTAGTTCACTTTACTACTGACATGTGGATCAGCAGCCAAACCATTGCCTATCTTTCTCTTACTGCACACTGGGTCAATTTTGGTAACTCATCATCCTCATACACCACTCTGCCTGCTACCACTGCCACTTCAACCACTACTACTACTACTAACTCTCACAGCTCCAAAAAACACATGCTTCACAAAATGACAGTTCTCCATGTATCTCACTTTCAAGACACACACACACACACACAGCACAGCACATTCAGAAAGAACTGGAGAGACTAGTTTTTTGTTGATGAAAATAGTTCAAATATTAAAAAAAGCACTTCACAATGGCAACTATGTACATGTACACCATTTTGTACATTGTCTTAACCTAATCATTTAAAGCTTCCTGGATAATGACTGGCAAGTATTAACCACTGTGGGAACAGTGTGTAAAGTGTGTGGCTACTTCAACCATTCAATAAAAGTCCATGACATCCTTGCTGATATCACCTTGTTCAGGATGTACCAACAAGGTGGAATTCAACCTATTTTATGATTGAACGCAACCTTGAAGAAAAGGTAGCTATCACTGAGTATATCATGTACAATGATATTGGGAAGGGCATTGTACTCCATTCTACTCAATGGTCTCTGATGGAACAGTTGTGTCACATTCTGAAACAATTTATCAGTGCTACAAAAGAAGTCAGTGCAGAAAAGGCATCCCTTAGCCAAGTTATTCCACTCATTCTACTTCTTAAAAAAAGGTTGGAGAAAATAAGGGGCTACTTAGATATAAACCAATCTCTAGTCAATAACATGCTTGCCAGACTTAGCAATGGTGACAAATTATCATCCATGACACGGAGCAAAGAATATATCTTAGCAACACTGCTAGATCCCCGTTTCTGGAACAGACTCCTTCCTGATGTTGTTTCTGAGGATATGGAGGAGTTCAACTACAGGCAACTTTGATTGATGCAGTAGATGAGGTTTAATTAGGAGGCTGTACTGCAATGACACCACCTCAAATTCAAAAGACTGCTCCAAAACAACAGTACAGTATCAGACAATGAGGAGGATGACATTTAGTGCCAGCTGCAGGACTTTGAAATTCCAAAAGGAGAAGATGAATGGTCAGTAGTAATCATGGTAGATGCATATCTGTCTGAGCCCAATGTTACTATTAAAGGTGACTCTTTAGCTTGCTGGAAACAAAAAAAAATCATGCTGGCCAAAGCTGGCTACCCTGTCTTGTAAGCATATTGGATGTTCACCCTCCAGTGTCTGTTTTGAATGTTTATTTAGCTTTGCTGGGGAAGTTGTAACTGGAAAGAGAACAAGATTAAAACCAGACAACGTAGAGAAACTAACATTCTTGAAGGTTAACTTGCCAAACTTTGGCTACATAGGTGATGCAAACCTTGCAGAAGATGACACTAACAGCAGTACCTGTGCTGCATCTGTGGATTGACAATAATATTAACTTTCAATTTTCAGACCAGACTGGTTAAAAGTAGAGCTCTGGGACTTGCCTGCTTTTTTGTGACCAAATCATTGTCCTAGGGGTGGTGGTGGGAGGTGCAGACAGTACATGTCCATGACATTGTACTAGTAGCAACTGTGGCAGACAAGTCCCTGTTCTCACACACTTGCTTTTCTCATTCTGAGATCATTTAGCTAAATGCGTCTTAACAGGATTAACAAGCATTTATCAATGCTGAATGTTTGCTTGCTGGCAGTAGCAGTGGAAGTGCAGGAGGTAGACAGATGCAGTATAGGAATGGCAGTGAAGTATTGAACTGACACCAACTCCACCCCCACCCTGCAGAGATGGACAGACATTGGGGTGTGTCTTTGGGTCATCGCCCATGACGGTCACGACATTTCACCTCATCCTACCCTGCAAACACTGACAAGTGTCAAGGTGTGCCTTGGGATGTTTGGGCTTTACATTTACCTCATTCCATAAGGAACTATGCTGAAATGGGTGCAGTATAGGAGAATGGAGTGAACTCTGGGGCCAGAGGGTCCAAGGTGCACCTCAATGCCTGTCACTGGCTGCAGGGTGGGTGTGGGGGTGGAATGGCATGAACATTACTGTTGACAATCCCAAGTCTCATCCCTGATGCCTGTCTGTCCCTACAGGGTAGGGAGTTATGGTCAAAAACCCCAATGCCCTGGGCATTTCTTGGTATTTTTACTCCAAATTTTCAACATGGGCTTTTTGTGACCCCACTGCATGAACAATGACACTATCAGTTCATTAGCCAAAAGATGATTTTGCACAGCAGCTGCACCATTTGGCACGACAGGTGTGAAAACACATTTTGAACAGGATGTGAAAAATGACAGCTGTACTGTTCATGAGGAGGTGTAAAAAATGGCAATGTTGAAAATATGGAATGAAAATATAAAAAACAGATGACATCATGAGCACAGTAAGAAACTGCGCAACACACACCCATAATGTAATTAGTTTGGGGATTTTATACAGCAGATTTTCAACATAGGCATTTTGGGACCTCTGTTCATGAACAGTGTCACTGTCATTTTCTTAATCTGTCCCAAACACTGATTTCCCACAGCGACCATGCAATTCTGTGTTACGGGACTTAAACTGTTTGCACTGTTGTTGCTACATTTGCACAGTCAGTGAGCAGAGGGCTCAAGGGAGCCAGCTACTGATGTCACATAATAGTTGGGGATTGTTACCATTTAAATCCTTGTGCTACTTGCTAGTGCGAGCGTAACACAAGCAGTAGTGAGTGGCGCGAGTGCTACTCCACCAAGAAATGAACGTAGTGACTGAACAGAAAAGTAGAATAATCTCAGAGGAGTGGTAACAATCGATGTATGTTTAAGCTGTATTGCCTTTAATGTGAATGTCATTGGGGGGAATTGGGATGGGAAATGTATTGGCTTGAGAAGAGCTTATAATTAAAAGATTCCCTCAGAAGCTTAAGTAAGATCTTTGGGGCTTGGTAATTGAATGACAGTATAACTGTATTGGGGAAAGTAAACGGGTTAAACATATAGCCCTAAGGTTCCTTTTTTTATTATATTTATAAGGCAGTTAAAGTTTTAATTGGGGTATGTTTTTAAAAAATATTTTTCTAATAATAGGGGCATAAGAACAGGACTATAGTCTACCTATATTGGGAATTTGGAAAAGGATAAAAATGAAGATTATATTAACAATCCACTGTATGCTACTTCTGCTTTTTGATTAAACAGACTGTGAATTACAGTACATCTTATACAAATTAATTACAAGTAAAAGAAGTTATAAAAGGAAATATAGAGGGTAAGCACACTGGGATTTTTCTGGCCAAATGGTACCACATGGGACAATACAGGAACATAAGTTTCCACTTGCAGGTAAGGAGAAGAAATTTCTTCTCCTTTGAGTGGAATTTATGTAAAGTAGGGTATATTTCTTGTAGACCAGCTCTGCAAAAAAATGGATCCCAATGTGTAGGCTATTGTTTATTGCTTTTGGCTGCAAGGGAGGACATAGAGACAAATCCTGGATAACAACAATCAGGGGAGTTATTAGTAACTCATGAGAACGCATGTAGTTTGATTAAGAAAATAGATTTGGTAAGATTATGGGCTGAAAGTATTTGCCCCGATATCATGGGCTTTTCTGAGTCTTGGCTCCAGAAGAATATCCTTGATAGGTTATGGTTGAGAGGTATGGAGTAGTTAAACAGGGTAGAGGTAAACGTGGGGGGTAGGGTTGTACTTTACATAAAAAATAATCTGGGACCACTTGGGACCAAATATGCAGGAAATATAAATGGTATGGATTGTTTGGTAGTAGAACTAATATCAAGTTAGCTTATAGTGGGTACAGTCTATGCATCCCCTAAAACAAAGCTGACCTCTTTTGATGAGTTAGCAGTTATAGTTCTAGAGGTAGTAAAGGGAGCAGATTTGATACTAATAGGGGATTTTAATACTGATTGGAATAATGGCAGGAGTAAAAGATTAAAAGAAAGCTTGGGTATATTAGAATTAAAACAGGTAATACCTGGAACTACCAGAAGTACAGGCAACTCAGAACAAGGGTCCTTGTTAGATTTAGTGTTTATATATAAACATCTGACAGTAACTGCAGTAGATATAATGCCACTAAATATGAGTGATCATTGTCCAACAAAATGTATAGTTGAGTGGGTAAATTTGGTGCAAGAGCGTTCGGAAAAAATATGGGTTACAAACTGGAAGGTTTTTAGAGCAGAGACTTTCAGGTATAGTTTGAGCCAAGAAAATTGGAATTGAATTACACTTATACCAGATATAAATCTTGCAGTTCAGGATTTTTCCAACACAATGGTTAAAATTATAAATAAGCATGCTCCTAAGATTAGAAAGGTGATAGGAAAGAAACAAATGCCATGGATTAATGAAAGAATAAAAAAAACCTTAGAATAAAAAAGAGATTATGGAAAAAATCCAAAAAAACTAAATCACCAGAAGATTGGGTCATCTTTAAAAGATGGTGAAATAAATGTTCTAATATGGTACGAAAGGCTAAAATTCAGCCATACAAATCTGGTTTAGAACAAGCCACTGATCCTAGGAAATTTTGGCAATATGTAAAAAAATTACAGTCTCCTGTAAATCCTAGAAGATCTGTGCAACTAATAGATAGTCACCTGTTAGTGGAAAATGATAGTGAGGTGGCTGTAATGCTGAATGACTATTATATACATCTTCCCGATCTGGACCTTGTGGCTCCAGTGGCCAGCTGCATAAAGGTAGAAAGACTAGTTTTTAGTCTTGTTTTTGACTTAAAATGTATACTTAGTCTTAAATTGTTTAAGTCAGTTGCAAAAAAAAGGCTTGAGAATTTTTGATCTTATTATTTGACTTATTTATAAGCCTACTTGCTACCAGGCTTATTAATTGGCTTAGGACTAAGTTCCCATAGAAACTAAACTGATCATATTTTGAACTCAGGGAAACAGTGTGTGAAAATGGCAGGACACATGTTTATTGTTCTTGATTATTTGAATGAATCATCTCTTCATAGATAGAGAGTGTTTCATGATCGTTCAAATCTACTGGAAAACCTTTCCAATATAGAAGTGTTTGAAAGAATGAGGCTCAGAAAGGAACATGTGTTGGATGTTGTGGACTTGGTGAAAGAAGATATAGAGCCACCTACATGCCAGAATCACAGTATACCAGCATGGCTGCAGGCATGTCTAGCTCTTAGATTTTATGCCACTGGATCATTTCTAAATGTTGTGGGTGACTTCATAGGAATCCACAAGTCTACTGCAAGCAGAATAGTTAGAAGAGTTTCATTAGCACTGCAAAGAAACATAAACAAATTTGTTAAATTTCCCATAAGATCCTGCCGTGGTACGTCACACAAAGACGAAGTTTTTTGACATTGCCGGATTTCCTAATGTGATTGGAGCAGTAGATGGAAGTCATATCAGAATTCAAGCTCCTGCGATTCAAGAGAGTATATATGTGAACAGAAAAGGATACCACTCTGTTCACATACAAGTGGTTTGTGATGCAGATTTGCTGTTTACCAACATTGTCGCAAAGTGGCCCGGTAGCACACGTGATTCACGCATTCTGCAAAACAGTTAAGTTTGGGAAGGGTTTGAGAGAGGACATGTTAAGGGATTTCTCCTTGGAGACAGTGGCTGTCCATTGAAGTCATGGCTGCTCACGCCATATTTAACTCCAAGAACTGCAGCTCAAGAGCGTTACAACACACCTCAGATGAAGACAAGGAACACGATTGAACGATGCATAGGGGTCTGGAAGCGAAGGTTTTATTGCCTGCATGGTGAATTAAGAATGACGTCCGAAAGTGTATGTTCCATCATTTGTGCAACAGCTGTACTGCACAACATTGCAAGGTAACTGAGAATGGATAGGTTTAGAAGTAGGTGTAATAGACCACACTGATGTGGGGGGTAGCCAGATTCACCATTTGGTGGTGTGGTCTGCTAAGGAGGTGCATTTGAATGAAGAATATACATCAGAAGTTGGTTTGTTCTAAGCTGGTTCACTGGTGCAGTGGTGGAGCCATTGCCTGCAGTGCCTGTGACCTGTTTTGGGAACGGATTTGGGTGATTGGAGGGTCGGTTGGGGAGGGGGGTTGAGTGGCCAGAGTCTGCTCTCCTCCTTCTCCAGTGGGACTTGCTCATACTGCTACTATACCACCGCCTGGGTGACAACAGGTGTAGGAGCAATGGGATAAAACACAGAAGGGAGGGATGACAGCCAAGAGTTGGAGCATCTGCATGCCACTGCGTGCTCCACCCATTGGCTCTCCGATAGTGCCGACGTCTGGAGGAGCCGATAAAACCAGAAAAAAGGACCCTGTCATGGAGAACGGAGATGGGACCAAACTGCATCAGACAAACAATTACCTGGCTCCCGATGGATGCCTCTTGACACACACTACTGGACTGGAGGGGGTGAAGGGGGTTCCACCTTCTTCCCTGATGGGGGGGAGACAGCATAGAGGTAGGGCAGAGTGACATGATGGGATGTGCCTGGGGAGGGAGTAGGGGACCACAGTCTAAGGGATGTCTGAGGAAGTGCCACCATGTCATAGAGAGTTGGTAGTTGTGAAAAAAAAGTTGGTTAACATTGGCATCACCCACATCATAGAATGGAATATTGTAATTGTTAAATGTTTTACTTACTTATTTTTGTTAAAAAATTCAGAAAAACATAGCTTATGTGGCATCTATTAACCTCTTAGAAGAAGGGCTAGATACATGCAGTTCTCTGATTGGATGAGAGTAATAACAGAGGGTTACATTAACTTTCCATAACCGCCCACTTCATAACAAACTCTAACCGGGTCTACACGGGTGGGCCACTGCAAAGCGAGGCTACTCACTAGAACCGACCAGAAAATTAGTATCTACGGACCTCTTCGAATTTGATTCATGGTGTAACATGAACAATACAGAGAAAGCGGTCTGAACAAGAGCCCCCCCACCCCCTCAAGTTAATTTGGTGATCAATACTTTTAACTGGTTTGGTCTTGGGTGCATCTTAATGTCTATGAGTGGCTATTTACACTTAAGTTTATATATTAGGAACCTGTAATGTTGTGGTTAACACTGACCTTTAATTTAGTTCTGAGTGATAATGAAACATACCTGTCAGAGTTGCACGTTATCTGGTCAGACTTGTGCGTTATCTGGTCACTGTCCTTGACATCCATGTGGTAAGTTTCTGTGTTGTCACCACGTCATCCATATTTTGAAGTATGCAATGTTGTCTTTCATCTGTAAGTTATTGACATTTCATGGTAAGTGTCAATGGTTTCTTAAATTTCGACTCAATGTTTAGCATTAGTGTAATGAGTATTAACCGGTAATCTCTCCCCCATCATACTCAAATTCCCTATCTCATAATACTTTAACTTAACTGCCCCCATTTTCTTTGCCTAATGATTTTGACTGTACTGTCTTCTGTTGTCCATTATGTATCATCACAGTCTGTGTCCCGGGATGTTCCCATTAGGTTACTCTACCTGGCGATGTTCTTGTGTCTTGGATTTCCATGTGTTTGCCTTTGCAGTGCATGCAGTCTCCTCCTTCTAACTCTGGCCTACTTCTCAGTGCATGGATTTTTCTTCGTGTGCTGATGTATGCAACCCGGAAGAGAAGAGAAGAGAGAGAGAGAGACCAAAGCCATCATGTGTATTAACTTTGTTTAACCCCTATAGTCCCCCCTTCCCTTAAACAAGAAGTCAGGCAAACTCGAAAATTGTTTTAGTAACTAATTTACATTGACATGTCTCTGAGTTCATTATTACCCAGTTGTCAATTTTGTGTCATGTATACAGTAAACATTTCATACTTCATGTAAAACTGTTTAAGGTTCCTAGTTCAACACCCACTCACTGCATAACCTATGTTCATCACTGCCCCCCTTCAACCAATCTAACCCATCAACCCACTCTCTACAAACCAGTATATCTTCTTTTCCCTTATCCCATTCCCCTATATCCATATTTGTTACGTTCATCATCATGGAACTGTCTATGTAGCTGACTCACACACACACACACACACACACACACTTTAGATCCCATATGTTCATGTCTCAAAAATAAAAAGAGAGCCCTTATCTGACAATGAATGAATGAATACTTTATTTTTAAGAAGCGCCTTTCCAAAACCAAGGCACTTTTACAATAGATCAATACATAAAATTAAAACAAATTCCTAAAATCAATCCACAAATATATTTTAAAAGTCTGGATATGCCAGATTAAATAAATAAGTCTTTAGGGCTGACTTGAAACTTTGGACAGTCAGGCAATCTCTCACCCGATGAGGTAGAGAATTCCACAGGGTTGGGGCCATAAAACTAAATGATCTTGCCCCTGATGTCTTTAAATGAACCCTGGGAATCTCTAGCAATCCCTCATCAGTGGATCGGAGCCGACGGGAAGGACAGTAGGGACGAAGAAGATCTTGCAGGTAACTAGGTCCTTGATCGTGTAGGGCCTTATAGGTCAGAAGACCGACCTTGAAGGTAATCCACCATTAAATTGGCAGCCAGTGCAGTCCACGGAGGACAGATGTTATATGACTGGTCCTTGACATACCAGTCAAAAGCCTGGCTGCCGCGTTCTGCACTAGCTGCAAATGGCGGATATCTACCCCCGGTAGCCCTAGGAACAGGGCGTTGCAGAAGTCCAAGCGGGAGGTAATGAAGACGTGGACCAATGTTGGAAGTTCATCAGCAGGAAACAGATGCTTCACTCAGGCTATATTCCTCAGATGGTAAAAAGAAGTTTTGACAGTGGCTGACACCTGATGTTTAAGGGTCAGACAATCATCAAATATAACACCCAAGTTCCACACCTGGTCCCAGTCTGAGGTCGCCAACTGGGTCCCCCAAGCCAAAGACCTGAAGGTGACCCAGTCAGAAAACCTGCCTCTTGATGGCCTGGGTCCACAACCAATACCTCAGTTTTTTCGGGGTTTAACCACAACCAGCTCACAGTCATCCAGTCCTGAATCTTGGTAAGACAGTTATTAAAGACTGAGACAGCATCACCCTGGTCAGGCACAAAGGACATGTACAGCTGAGTATCATCTGCATAGCAGTGAAAACTCAAGCCATACCACCTAATGATCACTCCCAATGGCAGCATATATACCGCGAATAACATGGGTGCTAAAAAAGAGCCCTGTGGTACCCCAGAGGACAGGGGGAGTGATGCTGAGGAAAAAATCCCAGACACCACCCTCTGGGTCCTACCCTCGAGAAATGATCGAAATCAACTGAGGATTAAACCAGATAGTCCACAGATAAATCGCAGGCACTCCAAAAACACTCCATGATCAACGGTATCAAATGCTACAGAGAGATCAAGAAGGACCAAGATGAAACGAGTCTTTCAATCTCTTGCTATTAGGAGGTCATTTAGTACTCTAACAAGGGCTGTCTCGGTACTATGTCTTTTCCTAAATCCAGACTGGAGAGAATTATAGACATTGTGGCAGGTCAAATGATCATCCAGCTGCAACGCAACCACCTTCTCAATAACCTTACCCACAAAAGGCAGGTTAGAAACAGGCCTGTAGTTAGCCAGACAGGAGGGTTTTTTGAGAAGGGGCCTGATCACGGCTTCCTTCAAGGGGTCAGGAAAGATCCCCTTTTCCAATGACAACCAGACTATCTCGGCAAGGATCGGACTGATTTTATCCACACATCTTACTAAGAGGCGGGTGGGGCCCGGATCCAGACTACAGTTGATTGGTCACAGTGATTGGATGATCATCACTATGTCATTGATTGTGGGCTGGTCAAAGTCAGACCACACAAACTGGGTGTCTGACATCTCCTGCCGACCACCACAACTCCTGTTTGAGAGAGTTAGAAGGAGATCGGACCTGATTGTGCCAACCTTATCCACAAAGAATCGAGCAAACTTCTCACGCCATTCCTGTGAAAATGCTCTCCCAGGCTGAAGACAGAGTGGCTTGCACAGTCTGTCCATGGTCCGAAAGAGCTGGGCTGGTCGATTCTGTGCAGCAGCAATTTCCCTGGACAGGAATTCTGCCTTCTTACGGGTAATTGCTGATTGATAAACATGATAATGGTCCATCAAACTAAGCCTGTCACATTCCAGACCGACCTCTGCCAACATCTCTCAAGCCTTCTTCCCACTCTCCTCAACTCCCTCAAAGTCTCATCAAACCAAGGAGACTTGGGGCGAAGGGTGAGGGGGTCGAACACGTACAGGAGCAATGGAATCCAGGGCCCCTACTATTGCCTTGTTATAGGCAAGAACCAGGTCCCCAGGATCCATGCATTCACTTGGCAAACTCGATAGATCCAGCACCGCCATCAGGTCTTCTGGGGTAACACCCCTCAAAGGGTGGTACCGGACCATTTCCGTAGGGGCCGACCTTCCAGGGGGGCCAAGAAACTGAACCCAATGGTGTGATGGTCAGACCATCCGACTGGCTCCACCACCAAATCGGATATCTCCATCCCCAGGAGGAATACCAAGTCCAATGAATGACCATCTATATGGGTAGAAGAGGAAATAACCTGTGTGAAGACCAGCAAATTCATTAGCTGGAGGAAGTCTTGACCAAACTGCGAGAGTTCATCGTCGACCCAGGCATTGAACTCCCCCAGGATCAGCCATCTGGAGGATCCCAATGTCATATTGACCATGAAGTCTGTGACTTCCCACAGGAAAACATTCCCAATACCTGGTGGACGGTAAATGAGAAGAGTCCTGTACCCCACACCCTCACCCAAGATACATTCAAAGGAATTGGTAATTCATACTGGTACCTCCATCAGGTTCAGTTCCATTCTAAAACAGATTGCCACCCCCCCCACCTCTATGATGCAGTCTCGGACGGTGTATCACTGAGAACCCGACTGGTACAGCTGAAGCCAAAACAGGGCCAGCATTATCATCCAGTCAGGTCTCGGTGATGCATGCCAATCATTCCCAAATTCTTCTGCAACTGTTCATATTGCTGTAGTTTGGTCGGGGTGCTTTCACATATGTCTCAGTGGGTAGTAACTCTGAACAAGCTAGTCTGGGGCTCTCCACAGCTTGGTCATTGCTTGTTTGCTGGGTTGACCTGCTTGAACGATAGGTGATCATTATTATTTTTATAATTAATAGTAATTTCCATAGAGAAACAAATATGTTGCTATTTGTGCATCTGCCATATACTGTAAATAATCATTAGCATATACCTATGTTTTGATTTCCGAACAGGATTAAGAATGTTCCTGATCCAGATAAAACATTGGTTGACTATTCACAGTCTGTGCCCAAAATAATTGCTCATGAAATGGAGGAATCAGCAGCTGCTCGTACTGTTGTGACAAACATTGTATTTGCAATGGTATATTCAGCAGTTCTTGATGTGTATTGCTTGTTCCTGCCTATTAAGTTGTTTTACATTTGTGTACAATGGAGTAATACAGCATGTGTTATTAATACATATTACTGCATAACATAGAGAATAGTGCATGGGCAATCATGCGGAACCAGCCTATTGTAGCTCATAGGGGTTCTGATTACCTCAGAACTCGAGAGTGAATAGTGAGGTCCGAGATCATCAGAAACCCAAGGTGGTACAATAGGCTGGTTACGCATGAGGTTGCCCGTGCACTGTTTTTTATAATGTTTAGTCCACATTTTCAATTATGGTTTTAATTTTTAAAATACAAAATAAAAGTTTGTCACGCCTTCATTCTCTTCAAGTTAGGGCATGCTTGCTAGGTGATGTGTGTGGTTGCTAGGGAACAGACGTGTCATTGTTTAATGAGCAGCCTTCTATTGTCTGTCATTTTGGTGTGGGAGGGATTTTAAATAAAAAAAAACGGCAGTTGTAGTTCTCACTAAGTGAGATGATGTTGGTTTTGGGACCGCTCACTCATTGTTTTCTTTTTTTTTAAACTAGAAAATATCTGGATGATCCTGCATAGAAAATCATACAACACCAGCTGGAGAACACAACAGGGAACAGAAATGTTAACATAGCTAGTGCAGCATAACAGCAGAGACGCAGTAGGGATGGCTGGGGGGATACGGGGATGTATGTGGACAGGCAGCATCAGCAGACAACAGGAAGTTGTTATCCCTCTGTACAGACCGCTGGTGACACCCCATCTGGAGTATTATGTTGCTATGTCAGACACAGAGTTAAATAATATATTTAGGCACTTTTACAGTACAGTAAGAAATACAGATTGGAGAGTTTATGGTTTATGTAAACATTATACAATGGGGTATGAAAATCATGTATCGCGATATAAAACCTTTACAGTGGGTATAATGGATGATTTATCACAGTCATGTGATGTATTGTGATCATTGAGGTCACATGATTTCATAATCCATTGTGTAATTCTTAAGTACCGCACACACTGTTGTGCTTTATTGCATACGTCAACCTTTACCATCCAAAATATAGTTGTTATTTCTCAAATACCTACAATTGAAATCTTTTTGAAGATATAACCTGCCGTACTGTGCCTAACATTGTCAAATGTGTTATCTTTTCAACAGGTGGTGTAGACCCTCAATCAAATTTGATTTTACTCTGTCTACGATTATAAGTGGATCAACCTCAGAATTATATTACTGTATGTTTATACAGTCTCTTCATCTATATTTGACATATCTAATAAAACATTGTTATTTGGTCTGCATTTCTTCTGATGTATTCCTTTTTTTGAGAGTAAATGACAGTATGTGCATGTGTCTCTACTCTTTACCAAGTACCATACCACTGTTTTCCTGCATTGTCTTTGTAAACAACTTTATGAAATCAAAGAGAGCCGTGCCATGGATGCCCAGCTAAAAATAAGAGCCAGTCCAAATGCCTTCTCACTGAGTAACATTCTCTGATGGGCCATTTTCTTTTCTTTTTTTTTTATTTAGTAAGCTTTTTGTCCCAGCCTAGTGCCGGAACTCAGCCTTGGTCATGGCCCCCTACCACCCCCTGCTCTCACATGAGCTGCGCTCCCCCCTTATGCCCCCCGTGGCTTACCCCCAGGACAGGGTCATGGCACTTACCGGTGTCACGAATATCGGTTCTGGTTAGGGGAGCCAGCCTGGGAGCACATAGGAGGCAGCGAGGAGGGCATCATGGAGGTGCTGGCTAGGGATTTTTCTGTCCCCAAAAGGACGTTTTTTCCTCGAGTGTGGGGACATGCAATGACATCCCGTGTCCGCCCACCCAACCAGATGTCCAGATGCCGCCTGTGGTGGAGCCTCTGGCCTCTGCCAGGGGTCCATACTGTACTGGACATTTGTCCCCCATCCCCCAGAGAAGGAGAGCAGTCCAGAGGATGCTCCATCCATCTCCCCCAGCCAGCTATCCAGCGACCCAAGTCCGTTCCTGAACCTGGGTCGCTGGCGTCGCAAGTGGAAATCCAACCGCTGCGCTGACAGCCTGGCTTGAGTCATTTTCTAAGTAAGCAATAATACCCTTCAGGGTGGGCATTATTGGGAAATATCGGACCTTCCAGGGCCTATAAAGCCCTCTGCCTGCAGCGTCGGTCCTCAATACATCCCTGGGTGGTCCGGTATTTCCCAATAAAGCCCACCCTGAAGGGTATTATTGCTTACATTTTGGAATAGTTATAACCTAAAATTATTCAAACAACACCAAAAAAAAATTAAAAACTTACATGTGTTCTCTCCCAGTTTATCGAGAGTAGAGTCTAAGTGCAGTCCTCCTTAATAACAAAGCTAAAAAATAAATCATAATCAAACCATCAGATTGACATAGCCTGATTTTTGTAACTTATTTACTTATCTCCAAACCACAACGACAGTAACACAAGTAAATGCTGACCCTCCAGCCAGCACTCATGTCTGCACAAGGGAAAATAGATGCAACTGTATCTATCCTATTGCCCAGTTACTTCCCACCACAGAGTGTGTTATCATTTGCATGTTACTGTATGACCTTATTAATTATTTTGCATAATGTGTGCTAAATAACCAGAAAGGAAATTCCAGACTGTAAGGAAATCTAACCTGATATAGAATAGTGAGTCACAAAGAAACATATTATTTAACTAATTTGTTGATTCAATAATGTATTTGGTACATACTGAACTGTGAGACAGTAAGATTCCAGAATTAAAGAACTACCATATATAAGTAATTGAGAAGTACTCTAAAAATTCAGTAAGATACTTCTTACTGTATTAGTACTGATGACTAGCATTTCTTTTTGATTTTTTTTCACATTTCTGAAAGGTACTGAAAAGATACATTACAGAATTTCACAAACTTGTGAAATATTAAAAATTGTTAAATATGAAGGGGAACCTAAGCAATTTAGGGAGTAAATACATATGTAGAACACCGAAATTAAAACCAGTAAACAGGTATTAAGATATTACACAATCCCTAACAGTATTTCCCTGGTACTTAATACAAATGAAATCAGATGAAATTAAACAACTTCTTTTAATAATTTATGCATGTTTTACTTCTTCATCATCTTATCAGCTTTAAGTTGTATCAAATCAGTCTTAGATTTCAGTTTCTTGATTTCTAATTTTAATTTTTCATTTTCCAACAAAAGGTTCTCCTTCTGAAGGCACAATATTTCAGTGTTCAAATCTGGTGAATGATGTCTCTTATGATTCTTCACTGGAATTGTTGCTGTTGACTTTGTTCCAGGACCTAGATCAAATTAAATCTTTTTTAAATCAAAACAGCTAACCTACATTTAAACAACACAGATTCATTTTTTACCAAACATACATAGCTAGGTTGATTATCCAATTGGCAAAAAAAAAAAAATCATGCATTATTATTGGCTGGCTGGCACGGTTTACTCATTGTAATCAGGTTATGAAAATCATCAATAACAAGAAATAGAGGTTTGTGTATGAGCAGTCATGCATAATAAGGATATTCTTGTATCGAGAGGTTTCCTTGGTAACAAATTACCTCGAGAGAGCAGCTTGAGTGGTACCCTGTTGCCAAGGAATGGTATCAGGACTAAGGTGAGTCTCTTTGCTAACTCAAAGCTGGGGTTGATGGTGAAAGAAAAATATGGTTTGTGTGATATACTAAATGTTTTGTTCATGATCTATTTACCTCATTCAATGATCATACTGCCATTCTTTCCTTTTGGGCAGCCAGTCATCACATTGCAACCATGAATCATAGCAGTAGATATGTTAAGAGAGGGGGCTGCTGTCATTCAAATTGCAGGTAGCATATTTTCTAGGCACAATTATACCCTCCATGGTGGGCAGTATTGGGTAATACTTGACCTTCCAGAGGCTATACGGACCTACGCCTGCGGCATCGAGCCTCATTATGCCTCTAGGCATTCCAGTATTGCAAAATATCACCCACCATTTTGGCTATTATTGCTTGCTTAAACTTATTTATTTTTTAAATATTTGCTCTTTCCATGTTCTACCATTTCACGCTATCATGACGGTCAGCTGTGGATTGTGGGATCCCACTTACCCATCACACACTTGCCTGATATACTCACCAATTCTGCAGTCAGATGTTGTTTCCATGCCCTAACAGAAGGCTACGGTAATAACCCTACTCAGATGAGTTAACTTTCATGTGGAAACAGATGACATCAATAGCATATTTTTTTAATGTAAGTGTACTGCAGATGTTTATGCAAGTTCAACTTTAAAAAAACAACTCACAGCTTGTTTGGATAGAGGGAAAACATGTATGTGGCAGCATTCCAAGTTATTCTGCTGCAGAAGTGACATCACTACTGCAGCAGAACATGCATATGCATATCAACATTTCATCATACACTACAAAGCAGTATGGGTTATTGGGGATATATCCACACCTTGAGGGGTGTGTAATGTGGTGCAGTTCAAGTTCTGAGTATCCCATTACTGACCTTGTCCATGGCACCCAGAATGTTCGTAGACAGCAGCCGCCATTTGTTTCCCTTCGCTTAGCGACAGATGAGATTCCCCTTCCCCACCACCCAGTCCCACTCAATACTATTGCCAGAGATACACAACAAGTGAACAATCAGTATTTTACCATCTAAAAAGGGAAAAAAAACAGGTTTTGTAATAGAAAGTAGTAGCTGACGCATCACGTGTTCAGCGCTATTCCGACACAGCGCAGCTCGAGTTCACTGGACAACCGCTCGCCTAACGTACTATTTTTTTTTCTTTTCAAAAAAATCAATTCTCTGACAAGCAGTTACCTGGTCGTGCTCCTCGCCGTCAGCCACACATTTACAGTACACCCTCCTTTACAAATGCCATTATATATGGAGCTTGAAAGTCTCCACTTCCTGGTTTTGCAATACAGGGTCACTCAAGGTCACATGACAAACATAAACAGCCTTCCAAACCGTGCTTCCGACCAGTGGGGAAAAAAGCTAACAGGAAACAAATGTGCAGTTTTTTAAACTAAGCACCAAAGCCCATGCCAGCCAACAAAGTTTTTAAAGTTTACAATGATTTCCATCTCTTGATATCATAGTGGAAGGGGGAGAGGATAGGTAGAAAGGAATGGCTGGGTGGAGGTTGCAGCAGGAGATGACACAGCACAAAATGTGAGAGACTATCTCATCAAAAATATAATTTTTTTTTAGTCTTTGTGTTTATTTAGAAATTAATTTCTTCTTTTTTCTTACTACTTAATTAAAATTTACAGAGATGATTATTTTCTAAGCGCAATAACGCCCAACAGGGTGGGCAATACTGGGCAATACCAGACTGGCCAAGGGCTATAAGGCCTCCCGTCGGTGGCATCGGGCTTCATTATGCCCCTGGCTGGTCTGGTATTGTCCAATACCGCCCACCCTGTCGGGCATTATTGCTTGCATAACACACGGCTGAGAAATTGCATTTATAAAAAATATACTTAAACACATTTAAAATTTATTTTACACATGAGTCCATTGTATAATCACAATAGGACACTCCAGAGTGAGGGTTATTGGGGGATATACCCACCTCTTTTGTTGTTAAGTCAATTGATTGTGCCTCGTGACACACCACACAAGGTGTGGGTAAATCCCCCAATAACCAACACCCTGTTGTACCTTATTGCTTTAATAACTCAGAATGTGGAGTGCCTTATTGCGATTATAGACTGCACCCATTCGTAAAATAAATGTGATGTGCCAAAGGTCATGTGACATGTTTGGACCAATTCATTTTCAGGATGTTCACACCCCACTGTGTAATTCACAGTATGTATTAACAATGGAGCTATACAACCCTTTTCTCTTAACGGCTGGCATAATTATATTACTGGTCAGCGCGATACAGTGCAATACCATGCTCCCCACCTGATATTGTTACATACAGTTATAACTGATAAGGTTATTGTTTCAAACCTAGGTTGCTTTACAAATGACATCATACTCACCATATAATGAATTATGTGAATCCTCTATACTTCCATTTGAAATGGAAACATTGTTGGGGACCTCTTGCTGATCTATACTAAAATTAAAGATGTCGGACAATGAAACAAATTACTTTAATTACTTTAATGAATACAACATTTGGGGAAGGGGAAAGGGAAGGTATGTCAGTGTTATACCCAGAGAGTACATATGTGTGTGTGTGTGGTTGGGGGGGGTTCAACCACGCCAATCGCCACAAAGTGCAGATGCTCCAGTAGGATGGCAATGTAATGCAGGCAGAGAAATTACCAATATTCTTCTCTGACGTACCGACAAACCCCCTACCCAATATGTAAGAATCACCATGAAGATTGAGCTGCTTCTCATATGTATGCTGCAATACCTGACAGGGTGTGTGGGATTGTATTATTCCGTACCAGTCAGAAGTGTAGTGGGGCCCAATGACACATGCAGAGGGCCTTATATCCCCTGGTTGTACTGCATAGTACAATACAACCCACCCTGTCCGGTATTACTACATATGTTGATCATTTTATAAGTGCACTAATACAATTTATATAAGGACTGATGCTACCATAGCAAACAATTGTTTGTGTTAGGATTAATTCAAAACTTTTCCATTCGGTGGAGGACAAAGTAACAGATGTATAAAAAAAAAATAATAATTACTTGCCAGAAACAATTAATTGGATCTCCTCAATTTGCGACTGGCTTACCTGTGGAATATCTAGATGCATAAAGCTATCTGAAAGAAGATTAAAAAAAAAAATTATAGAGTTAAATACATCTTTCTCCAATAAATTATGTACTTGTGCAACAGCAGATACTATATATAATGTATGGAGTTTCCATATCATTAACTGAAATCAAGCAGATTACAACCTTGTTATGCCATTGTTATAACATCACCCTGTTGTTAACCCTTCTTGAGTATGACATATCAATGGTATAACAATACAGAATGTTCACAACAATCAATGTTCTGTGAAGTAACTCAGTAGAGTAATTCAGTCTGTAGTTACACACTCTTGGGAACCCATACACTATAAAATATAATGTATGGTCTTTAGTTTACCGCGCTGAAAACACTTCTTGAGGTTGCCATGACATCTGAAAACCTCTTGAGCTGTTCTCTCGAGGTTTACAATGATGTCATGGCAACCTCTCAAAGTGTTTACAGTGTGGTTATTAACTAAAGACCATACATTATCCTCTATGTTAATCGCAAGTATAAATTCTATAGGAAAGGTATACTGTTACACTGAACACAGAATAGCTTCAACCTGATTGACTGTACAGATAATGATAACCGTACAGTAATCCCTTGTCACTTATACAACGAGTAACATATTTCTGGTAATCTGATATGTTGTTAGGCCGATAGTCAATTATAACACCATACCAGATATTAACAGTATAACCGAGTACATCTGCTGGATAAACTATCTTGCCTGTGGCCAGAGCACAGTGTGATTACCTGAATGTGAAGGATGTGGGACGGCATTAATGAATTCAGAGGAGAGGAACGAAGATGGTAAAACAGCTGAGCCACCTAACCTATGAAGGAGATTGAGATAAATGAACATGTACTCCCTGTATCAGAGGAGAGGGAGGGGGTCACGACTGAGACCTACTTCTACTTTAAGGGTATAATCCAGGTGGTAATTGAAAGTACCTTCCAGCTGAAAGCTGATAAAGGGCCAAATGGGCATGGCCAACAGGTGGAGGAGTAGTAATTCAGGGGTAACATTGGAAAATACTTTTTATCACAGAAAGGATGGTGGATAGGTGGAATTAGATTGAGAGAAGATGCCTGGTAGTGAGAGTTACTGCATCAAATACCACTGCATTTCTGAGGAACTCACCATTCATAATGCTAGTGAAGATCTCAGATAGGCTGCTTGAACAGGCTGCAACATTTGCTTGAAAATCCACTGTGTCTGAAAAGACAAACAGATAAAAACAAAACATCTATAAGCATCATATACATATACAATGTATTAGTAGTAAGACACACCTAAGAAGGTGATCAGGAAGCATTTCTTAACAGAAAGGGTTGCGGATACTGAATACACTATTAAAAGACAACTGTTTGAGAAACTTACCCCAGCACTATGTGACACCCTTATGATAGAGTATGATACACATCACATTTATCCACAATACACAACCCATTCTCTTGGGGGCCCCTCATGCACATTCTGTGGTCATACCCAGAGCTAGCTAACTAGAATAAAAGGATTCAAGGTACATGTACCACAGTGATGGGGGACAGCATCCTGATCAACACATGCACTTCTGAAACTGAGGCATACTCAGCCAGGAGTGCTGCGGAAACCTCTTCAGGCCAGGTAGGAATAGTGGCTGTCATCACTGAGCCATAATGATCTATTCTGCACAAGTGGAAGGTATCAGATAAGCCCACTGTAGCAGAGTGGAAACAAGTTATTAGCCAGCTATTCCAATTTGAAGGTTACCTCACCTGGCTGCCCATGGTATGTCCATCTTTCACCAAATATGGAACCTGTACTTGTCCTTCTCTCTGTGCTCGATGCCACCTCAACAGAGGTGGATATCCAACACCCACCTTTCATCACCTTAATCATTGGTTTTGCCTCCCACAAGCTCATTTTAACCAGACACAGGCTACCTCAATTCTTTCCAACTTGGGACTTCCATAGAAGATGTTCCCATGTTGTGTGCTGGGCGTGATTTGAGGATGTGTGTCCCGCTGCAGAGCTGGTGTTGTTTGCCTCCCCCACCCACCCCCTAACTTGGGGATTCTATGTAGATGAATAGAGTGCGCCAGTGTGTTTACACTCAAGAGAGTACTCCACGTTTTTTGCTTCTCATGTTCTTGTATGGTCCCTCACCAACCTTGGTAAGATGTTACTAATGCTTTAGAGTACAGTGTTCTTCTCCTGGTTAAACAATTTCCCTTCCTCCCTTTCACGCCCTTCCTCCATATCAGCAGCATTGTCTCCCATGTCAGTAGCATTTAGGGACAATATTACAGACACACACACACACACACACACACTCTCTTAGCTCATTAACCATGTAATGGACTGTATTGCACTTTGGGATACCATCACCCCAAAAATGCAATATTGTCCAGGAATGTATCCAGCTACCTGCTCACTGACTTGCAGTGATCATTGGGTTCTTCTGGCTCAGATCCATCTCCTCTCTATTTCTGTAGCTCTTCAGTCAACTTTACTAGCTACACAGGTACTCTCAATATTTCCTCTTTCCCACTGTTATGTAGCATATACATCTGCCCAGCAACAGAAGTCTGATGTCAGATGTCTTACCCAATAATGCCATGCGATAATCAAATTGCTCCTTTTAGCAACGGGTTGAATGCTGGCACTTTTGGCCCAATAGCACACTATGCATAGCAAAACCAATCCTGCATCCTGACACTCTTTTCCAAATTTTTTTAAACCTTCAACATTCGCGTCACTAACCTCTTTACAACTCCTAACCTTTAATGATGCAGTATTTACAACTATTTTTTTCTACTGTGAAGGCAACAGTGTCAGCTTTCCTTTCAGCAGGAAAGAATGAACCACAACTACAATGGCAGTCTGACTCATTATGGCCTGGTCTCTCAGACCGGACAGTAGTGATGGAATTTTTTCCCACATCCCCACTTAGGTCTCACCTCTACATACCCTGCTACCTAACCCAGCCGCTGATGCTGTTTTACTTAAGTGCAGATGGTGACCAGCACAGTCATTCATACATTATGCACAACTGTTAATGCCCATCAGATGGTGTCCACCCACGTTGGTGAGCAGAGGGCTGTACGGATTGTTGTATATAGTGACACAGAATGGCACTATCAACTGGGCAGGGTTTGTGGGGTGGTGGGTCATGAGCAGCTGGCAACACAGGACTGCTGGTGCAACTACATATATCTATATGTCCATTGTCTACACTGTCACTTGATCGTGGTGGGTGCTGCTGAACCTCCAGGTTGAAGGTATGCTTAATACAGACAGGATGGGGGCTCGGGGTACTATGCACCAATAATGAGCCAATGGCCATGCTAATCATCCCCCTTAGTACCTTTCATACATAATGGGTTCATAAGTGGGATACGGCTGAAAATGGCACACAGAGATGGTGCTATCCCATTTGGGACAGACTATCTCCATTAAGTCTCATTGTGAGCCACATTCTGTCTTGATCTGCATCACTCAGTATGCACTGCACTGGCTATGGCACCATGCTCAGATGGTTGAGCACTGGGTGAATATTTCCCCCAAGCCAACTATGTATCAACTGCACTGCAGCACTCCTGTCTGTGTGGCACACATAGCCAGCTCAGAATATAAAAGGCCCTAAAGCTCCCTGATCCATTATATTCCCATTTCCAGTGGAATGACTGTCTGCCACACACACACACACACACACACACACACACACACACACACACTGAGCTGTGTGTCCAACTGGAGGGGTTGCCGAGATTAATACTGGGTCTTGGATCAGTAAATGAAAAGGGCAGTGGTGATCCTGAGGCAGGATGTGTTTTTATTTATTTTTATATTGATAGCTTAGCCTTACTGTGCCGTATAGTGATACAGAGTTTGATGCATTTCAAATGTTTCCTAACAGGAACACAATGGAGATTAAATACTGGATGGATGACATAACGTGCTATGTACATGCTTATGCCTTACTTACTGTTATGAAGCAAGACTATGGTCATTGCACAATCACCCCCCACCCCCCCAAAAAAATAAAAGTAATACTGTGCGCCACCAAGTGGGTCAAGTCATTTTGGAATAATGGTCATGGAAATGGGTGGGCACAATAGATCATGACCTCGGCAGACCTCAGATTATTTTTAGGTGACCATTTACATTATTCCCTAACTCAACCTCTGATGCCTCCTATTACCGCTGTACCCATCCCAGAAAGTGACACTTAAAAAACAAAACAGAAACACACACTCCTATGCTTAAGTAACACACACACACAGTAACACTACTTGCCAGCCAACAGACTAGATAATCTGCAAAATGATGGAATAAGTAATCCAGTTCCCATCAACAGGCACATTGATCAAGTGCAGAAGCCGTGGGCTGTGCTTTTGGCAACCACCGTCTAAAGTTGGGAACAGTGGCCCTATGTACCTATGCAGCTGTGCTTCTCTGTTACCAACTGTCTAAATTCTTCTACCTGCACTTGCACACAAAATCATGTATGACAGAAGACAGTGTTAAGTTAAAGCCTGTCATAGTAAGCAACCCATAAATCCCTGCATATTCTTTGATTTAAAGGCAGATTTACCATCACGCCACATGCACCCACCTTGCCGAATCGGTGGTGTTAGGGATGAAGATTGAGGCTGCAGCCATGGCTCCTGCTGGGATGGACATGACCTGCGCCAGCTTGCTACCATGAGGTTCAATGCAGAACCGATCACACAAGCAAGTGGTAGTTTCAGGCAGACAGAGCAGGACATCTGTGGGGAGGTCTGGCAATTCGCACATTCCATTGGATTGAATCTGTTAAATTCTGCAACGGAGCACTGCAAGTAAAATGATTCCCACCTTATCTTGCTGTATGTTGAGCCTCATACTGCTCAATCAGCAAAACAAACATGCAGAATTAAGGCGCATGGCAGAGGTTCCCTTCTCCCTTCCCCTGAATGGAGCAGGCCACAGCCTGTGCTCCATGAGGGGTGGGAGTGAAAGTAATTGCCGCAAATGACTCACATAAAGTGGGAACAGTCTTGCGCTGGTAGTGGGAGCCACTAATGAGTGTTGGAAAGATTACTTTTTAATGTGGGGACACCTCGCATGTTTGCTGGTATAACGTTTTTGCAGATTTGCTACATGAACACTTACCTCGACTAATTTAGAATATTTAGAAGTTTTTCTTTTTTAACTGTTAATTACTAGTTGGCATTATTCCATGGTTTGACTGCAACAACTGAAATACTGTACATGCCCATGCCACAAACACACATGCACATGAACACACACAGCTATTATTTCACAATACTAACTTACTTTGAATGTCACTTTTGCTGACACTGGCACTTTCTTTTTCCACAGAGTTAGGGCATACACTTCCCTGAGTGACATGACTCTGTACCTTCCTCAATACCATTAAAAATTGCTGACTGACTACCATATATATCCATAACCAGTGTGGCATAATTGGACAAATGTTCATGTGGACCATCTCCAGTCCTAGTTTTTTTTGTGATATTTCCTTTTTAGCATCTGCCAGTAAATTTTTCCATTTCTTTTTCACCTCATCCACAGTTCATTCAACAGTGGGATTAATAGCGTTTACTTTGCTAGTTACCTCAGCCCAGCATTTCTTTTTGTCAGAATTCTACAAATTTGGACAAAGTTTACCAGTCAAAATCATTTTTCTGAGGTAAACCTCTTCAATTGGGCATAATTTCTCTTCCTCAGAAAAGTTACATGTCTTAATCTTGGCTCCATCTTGTTTATTCCTGACAGCCAGATATGCCCTGTTAACTGACTTAAGCTGGTTGCTAGGCAACATATATTTAAGACTAGTCTTACATAAGTCAAGACAACTTCTGCTTTATGCTACTGACCTAAACACAGGACTTAGACAAGACTGAACAGTCTACAAATTAAGACTACCTTTATGCAACTGGCTACAGATTTGGAAATGGTGGCCCCTGACTTGGAGTCTAAGAAGGGGGCCTGGCAGGGTCTGGGGATAAGTCTGTTGAAACAGGGGTTGGTGGAGGGGTGACAGGAGAGGATTCAACAGACTCAGGAAATAAATTTGTGGGGGAACTCATGACCCAGGTTCCAGTTTTGGCCACTAACTGTATATGAAGTGGAAACAGAACTAAATAGGTTAAAGATTGGTAAAGTAGGAGGTCTAGACAATATTAGTTCAGAGTTTCTAAAAATAGGAGTGGATATCTTGGCCTCCCTAGTTACATACTTGTTTAATTGGAGCCTGGATTCTGCTATTTTCCCTGAGCAATGGAAATTAGGGAAAATAGTCCCAATACATAAAGGAGGGGATACTACATCTAAGACAAACTATAAACCCATCGCCTTGCTCTCTGTATTATCTAAAACGCTTGAGAGATTTGTTTATAGGCAGCTCTCTGAGCACCTGGATCAGTATGATCTGATTACAAATTGCCAGCATGGTTTGAGGTCAGGGAGATCCACAGACATGGCCCTTATAGATTTTAACAATCTCATAACTGTGTCTATGAATCAGAATTAAAGCACAGTGGCTGTGTTCATGGACCTCAGTAAAGCCTTTGACCTGGTAGACCACGGTAAGGTTTTAAAAAGTTGCAGGATAGTGGACTGCATGAAAGTGCCCTATCCTGGTTTAGATCATACTTAGCACAGAGAATACAGTGCATAGCGGTTGGTGAAAGCCTGCCACCATTAAGGGAAGTGAGGAGGGTGGTTCCCCAGGGATCGATCCTGGGCCCTCTCTTATTCAATATTTATGTAAATGGTCTCCCTGATGTTGTAAGAAATTGGGATATATGGCTGTATGCGGAAGACACCATTGTGGTGGCATCTACACACAGCCATTGCATCCTGGAGGCCAAATTACAGGAAGATATGACATCAATGGAAAATTGGTTTAGAGGGGAAGGGTTACTGATGAATCTTAAGAAAACACAATGCATGACATTTAAGAGGAAGAACAAAAAGCAGACTGGTAAGGGGTTAGAACTGTTTTTTATTAACAACCAGCAGGTACCCAGGGCTAAAGTTTATAAATACTTAGGAATGTGGATGGAGAAGAGGTTAACTTATTAAGCACATGTGAATTTAATGGTAAAAAAGTGTAATCAGAAATGAGGTGCCCTATGGCAGATATCTGCCCCCCTTGGGAAATCAACTAGGATTAAACTAGTAAATCAACTCATACTTTCTGTTCTGAATTATGGTGCACTAGTGTATAGAAATGCCCCAAAATATGTTATTAAAAAAGTAAATCAAGCATGTTATAGACTTGCAAGATTCGCCAGTGGCAGTAAATATGGCACACATCACTGTCAAGTAAATGACGGTTTAAATTTGTTGGACCCAGATGTTAAAAGGAATATACAGTGGACTAAATGGTGTTTTAAGTTAATTAATGGGGATCAAATGCACCCCCTGAAGTCTCAGATTACTGATGGTAATAGAGAAATTAGTTATGGATTGAGAGATGCTTCCTTTTGAATTGACTGGCCCAGAGTCAACAATAGATTTGGTGATATTGCTTTGGCCCCTACTTTAGAACATATTTGGAATATATACAGTACTAAATGGCCAATCTTTAACTCCTATAGAGCAGAAAAATTACTTAGGTACATTAATTAATTCTGATTTAACATCTTACAGTCACTGTAATCATATTACTAGTAGAGCTAACAAATTTATAGGTTGTATCAAGACAAGTTTTACCTCTTGTGATAGGGGATGTATCTTGCCACTCTACAGGGCATATGTGAGACCACACCTTGATTACTGTTCTCCTTTGTGGAACCCGTACCTCAGGAGAGATGTTAACAGACTGGAGCAGGTGCAGCGGAGAGTAACTAAGATTGTTACCAACATGTGGGATGAGAGCTGTGATGTAAGGCTGAAGGAACTGGGCATGTACTCTCTGGAATAGAATTAGAGGGAGCCTCATATTAATGCACAAAATTTCTACAGATACTGAGTTACTGACTCAGCTGGGAATGTCCTACAGCAAAAGAGACCGTAATCTCAGAAGCCATAAATACCAACTAGCATTAACATATCCTAGAACTAATAAAAGCGGATCCTATTTTACCCAGATAATTATTCCCTTATGGAATACTCTTCCTAGTTCATTACTGAATTATCCTAATCATGTAAAATTTAAACAAAATCTTGGCCATTTCCTGTTATAAACATTGGGATGATGAACCAGCTTGGCTTGAGACATAAATGGGCTACGGCCTTCTGTATGCCTACCTTTCTTAGTATGAAATCCTAGTATGAATGCGATATCAGTATCAATAAAACTAGAGAAAACAGTAAGAGCATTTGAATCGAAGCTGGTGAAATCCAAAGGTGAAGGATGTACATGTTATGCCCCTAGATAATTGTTTGATTCCTAATGTTGGTGAGACTTATAGGTAAAGTATGTATATATTCTTTTATGTAATTTTGTAACGTACTCCTATGTTTTTTATCTTTTTAAGTATTGTATTTGAATCAAATATCTTACACACTTTGAAATGGATGTAGTTATATGTTGTTATTGTGAGATGGTATATAAATGTTGTTGTACAGGGTATTATTTGTAAACAGGGTTTTTTTCCCCCTAAATTTTGTTCCTGGATAAAAATAAAAACGTTATCATCATCATCATCATCATTCTGCACCAGAAGTGCGAAAACACATTTCAACCAGGGTGTAAAAATGACAGTTGTACTGTTCATAAGGAAGCATGGAAAAATGCCAATGTTGAAAATCTGGACTGAAAAGATTACAAATTCATGAACTTATGAGAAGGCATGGAAACTGCGCAATGCACACTCATAACACAGTCATTTTATGGACTTTTGTCACTAAATTTTCAGCATAGCCATTTTAAGACCTCTGCTCCTGAATAGTGTCACGTGATTTTTTTTTAATCTGTCCCGAACATTGATTTTGCACACCGACTGCACCATTGTGTGCTACATGTGTGAAAACACATTTTGGGCAAGATGTGAAAAATGACAGCTATACTGTTCATAAAGAGGTGTGGTAAAACGGAAATGTTGAAAATCTTCCAAGTTACAAACGTGCATAGGAACTGCGCAACTCACATTCGTAAAAGTCATTTTTGAGAATTTTTTCACAACATTTTCAACATAGGGTTTTTGGGGGCCTACCACATGAACTGTGACACTGTAATTTCATTAATTGGCCTCAAAAGGTGGTTCCGTGCAGTGACCACGAAATCACCTTTTGGAACTGAATAACAAAATGACAGTGACTGAGTTCATGAGGTGGGGTCCCAAGAACCCCATGTTGAAAATTTGGTGAAAAAATTCCCCAAAATGGCTGAGCTATACCCCAAAGTTGCCCCCCCCCCATTTATGTCATTATACAGCTTACCGGCATTTCTTCAGTTCGCAGTCAGCTTTGAAGAGTAGAGAATGCAGAACCAGGCACCGCAAGTAACAGAGTGAAAACTTTTATTCACATCAACAGTTAAAATACAAAGCCGCCCTGCAGTACAGAGACACAGCTTCTACCGGTTTCGCACTTGTCATGCGTCAACAGGAGGATGATGCACCTCATGTCCACCACTCTTAAATAACACACCATTTAAAGTAACCATACACAAAAATTAAATTGACAATGCTGTGCTTTTGATTGGACATTTCATTAATTTGATTATGAGATGATAGCTTTCCTACCCATTATTGGTATATATCCAGCATTAAATTGTATGGGTCCATGTGGACTAGAAATCTCTGTAATGAATAAGAGAAATTAATAATGATTTAATCTGTGGGCTAATGGCCCTTGTCTACTAGCAGAGAACAAACAGAGTCCCTTGGGATAGTTGCATTTAAGCAATAAGCCACGAGGGGGTGTGGGTTATTGGGGGATTTACCATGGCTGAAGTGGTTTGCACATGAGGTGCAGCCGAGTGGGTATATCCATGCCAGTCCGTGGTAAATCCCCCAATAACCCAGATCCCCTGAGTGGCTTATTGCGATTATACTAAGTACTGCTTTTTTTATTATTTTAAAAAAAACAGTACTTGCTATAATGCTTAAATAAGTGACTCAATAGTTCCAGCAGTCAGTGTTTTTGTTTAGTTTCCCCCTGGTGTACGGAGCTGCTGTTTTAGAGTCTCCGCTTAGAAGGGAAACAAGATGGCTGTCAGAGTTCTGCGATTTTGCCGTCGGATTGCTTTTTTTACAAGATGCGGCTGGCTGGCACCTTTTGTGGTGATTATCAGAGGATTTACAATGGAGGTAAATTGCCAGCCTGCTGTTCTCATTGGTTGGTGTCCGAGGTCCATGGTATAATGTAAATCATTGTATGTTTATAAGCATTGTCAATTTCATTTTGGTGTATGGTCACTTTAAATGGTGTGTTATTTAAGAGTGGTGGACATGAGGTGCATCATCTTTCTGATGATGCATGACTAGTGCAAAACCGGTAGAGGTTTTGTCTCTGTAATGCAGGGTAGCTTTGTATTTTAACTGCTGATGTGAATATAAGTTTTTCACTTTGTTACTTGCGGTGTCTGGTTCTGCATTCTCTACTATTGATTTACTAGTGGTACATGTGTGTGGAGCTAAGGTTTCTTTTGTGGCTTTGAAGAGTGCAGACATGTTCCCGGTCCACCGAAGATCGTTGCGCCAGGCTCCAGAGGTGGGTGAGGGGTGTGTGTGGGAAGGTGGGAGCATGAGGGTGGGGTTGGGAGGGGCAGAGAGCCCACGAGGGACCGCTTTTTGTTATAGGTTTTTTTTTTTAAAAAAGATGATGCTGGACTTTTGCCATGCTGGGTTGGGCTCCCAGCGTGGCACCTGGAAGTTTATTTGGAGGGCAGTGGAGTCAATGGGGGATTGGTCACCCCCATGGGCCATACAGACTTTTACCATGCTGGGGTGGGCTCCCAGTGTGGCACCTGGAAGTTTGTTTGGGGGGCAGTGGAGCCAATGGGGAACTGGGCACCCCTGTGGGCCATACAGACCTTTGCCACACTGGGTTGGGCTCCCAGTGTGGCAGCTGAAAGTTGTTTTGGGGGCAGTGGAACCGATGGGATTGTGCACCCCTGTCAGCCATCTAGTGTGCAAGGGGATGGAGGGAAGCGCATGAGCATGCTGGAGCAGGCTCCCAGCATGCTACTTGGGTGTTTGTTGGGGGAGCACTGGAGCCAATGGTAAATAGGCTGTTCTGAGAGAAAAAAATGAGCTGTCTATGACAGCAGTTTGGATGCAGTGCTGATGTATAGGCAATTTGCATACTGCCGATGGCAGTATGCAAATTGTCTGCCAACAGCAGTATGCAAATTGTCTACATGTTACCACCACTGACTGTAGCAGTGGTTTTCTCTGAACTGTATCTGAACGGCTGTCATAGACAACTCAGACATTCATTGGTGCGGTGCAGCCGTGCCTGCAAAAAGGAGCAGGGCATTGGAAGCGGGAGTGGCACACCTACGAAAACTCATATGGTGGCACTATGTTTCTTGCACATGCATGCAATCAAACATAATAAATGGTGCTAACTCTGTTTACCTCCCTGAGTAGTGGTAGTAGCAGTGGTTAAGTGATGACTTTCGACAGCCTGGTGCTTTGTCTTCTCTCACGTTGCTTTGCATTGCATTCCCTACAGACAGCTGGTGCTAAAGAAATATGGTGCCTGAGACTGAGAAATACAACTAGCTATACAACCAAACACATTATCCCCATCTACAAAAAAATCTGACTCAGGAGACTGGTTAAAAAACAAACTAGAGATCTGGTATTTGCCTGCCTTTGGACCAAATCTTCTTCATCCTGGGGGTGGGTGGGAGGTGCAGCCAGTACATGATGACATTGTACTGGTAGCAACGATGGCAGACATGTCCCAGTTTTCACAGTTGCTTTCTCATTCTAAGGAGATAATCTGGCTAATGATTAAATGCTGCTAGCTCTGTTTTTCCCTAGTAGTAGTGGTAGTAGCAGTGGTCAAGTGGTGACTTTCGGAATTCACACTGCCTTGTGCTCTTCTCGCACATTGCCTCCTAATAGTGGTGCAATGTATTCCATACCTAGTGCCATTACAAAACAAAGTGATGCTTCTGATGGATAAATAAAACTAGTTATGCAAACACACTATCCCCTTCTACAAAAATTAGACTCAGGAGACTGGTTACAAACTAAAGATCTGATATGAGACTTGCTTGTCATCACATAGTCACATTTTCATTCTGTTCTAAGTAGTCCTTTTTGGTAAATATGCCTTAACCATATTAATCTCAGTGCTGGTACACTAGTTCTGTTTTACCCCTGACTGTAGTAGGCAGGGGTAGTGTAGCAGCTGTGAAGTGGTAACTGGCTGACTTGCTCTCTAGCTGTTTTTGATTCTCCATTTGGTGGTTTGTTCCTCCCTTAACTGAGAGACATTCACAGTGGTGCCTGTTGAGAAATAGACGTCACTACTGTTATTAACTTTTATACACAGTATTACTTTTCTTAAATGTCAGAAACAGAAGAGTGAGAACATTCTGGGAGTATCTGCCTTTTGATAAAAATCAGACAGGCAGTATGTGGTGGGTGGCTGTCAGAGTTTAATGGTTCACACTGGTGCTGTAACTACTAAGCTATAAGGCCTGGTCAGAGTTCTGGGACTTGCTTGCCTTTGGACAAAATCATCATCATCATCATCATCTTGGAGGTGGGTGCCAGTTGTGAAGTTCAGCATTCACACTACATATTACAACACTGGCACTTCCAGTGGGCACAAGCATCCATTCCACAGTCGCATCATTCACTCCTTCTCATCTCATTTCACTAGTCATGCTGTTTATTACTACTAAACAGTGACTGAAATGTTTTTTTCTACAGATATGTTGATTAAAAGCTGTTTAAAATGATTTTTTTTACATGCACTTACCATAAAACAATAAAGGTTATAAAAGGTTCAGATAAGTATCTCAACCTTCTTTTTGCTTATCAGAACCTTTTAACCTTTTGATGTTTTACCATCACTAATTTTTTTTATCTTTACCTCTTCTGCTACATCTTTTGAGAACCATAGTGGTCTCTTCTTTCTTTTACTTTTGCTTACCTGCTTGACACAATTGCTGCCTTCACTATGCCTTCTTTTAGTTTGGCCCACTTTTCCTCCACCCCCATCCAGGTCCTCACCACTTGCTAGGTCATTCCTCAGACACTTACCCATCTTTATAAAATGAGCCCTTCTGAAGTCCAGGACCCTCACCACTGTGTGGCTGGATTCTGCAGCAGTTCTCATGCTGAACCACACTGTACAATGTTCACTGGTCCCTAGATGGCTTTCCACCTTGACATCCACAAAACTGTCTCTGTGTGTGTGCACCAGGTACAGTACTGCCGCCATCATAGTGGGTTCACTGACTAGTTTCCTGAGGAATGCCCCCCGCAGACAGTCCAGAATTTCCCTGCTCCTAGCTGAAGTTGCCGCAGGGAGGCTCCAATCTACATCCAGCAGACTGAAGTTCCCCACCAGCAACACCTCACTCTTTATAGCCATTTTGCTAATTTCTCATAACGTTTCCTTGTCTGAGTCCTCCCCCTGTGCCGGAGGCCTATAGATCACACCCGTCTGAATAGTGGCTCCGTTACCCAGCTTGAGGGTTACCCACAGCACCCCTCCACTGAAATTCCTGTATTTCTGTTGCTTTTATGCTTTCCTTTACATAAAGCACCACTCCCCCTAAGTTCCTTCCTACCCTGTTGCTCCTGAATATTGTGTAACCTGGTATGACCATGTCCCGGTCATGGTTGTCCATGCACCATGACTTAGTAATAGCCACGATATCCAGGTTGGCTTCCACCATAATGGCATCTAGGTATGGGATTGTATTTCCCAGACTTCTAGCATTTGCACACATGGCCTTACAGATTTTGCTAGCTCTCTATTTGTTGCTTCCCCCATTTTCTTTTTGTGCCCTTTTCCCCTCCAAATGTTCTGATCCCTTTCCCTCTTTGCTAATCTCCTACCTTTACTTGCTTGCTCCATGGTTGGACTCTCAGCCCTTGGGATTTCCCTACACTGTACCTCAGTCTGGGGGAGGGCAGTTTCTGCCACACTTTCTGCTACCCCCCCGGCTACTTTAAATGCTCATTGAAATAATGTTTAAACCATCCAATGAAAAATGTGGCTCTTCTCCTGGTTGAATACAGGCCATCACTCCTGTATAGGTTCTTATCCTCCCAGGTGGGCCCCCAGTCCCTAATGTAGCCATACCCTTTCACTCTACCCCATTCCTTCAACCATGAGTTGAAGGCTTTGGTGTGGAGGTCCCTCACCTTCCCCCTGTCATAGACAGGCAGTACATCTGCAAAAGCTACAGAGTGTGCTACCTGCCTAAGATTTCTTCCCAACTTCGTAACTCCTCTATACTGTACCTACCCCATCCCTGGCCAGATTATTCATCCCCAGGTAGACAATGATATCTAGCCCCACTTCCTACTGCCCTAGCGATCTGTAGGATACACTTCACATCCCTCCATGCCATGGTGATGGGTAGGCACCTGACTTCCCTCTCCTCACCCTTTCCTTCTCCCAACTCCATCCCCCTGATAATGGAGTCCCCCATCAGAAGTTGCTTCCTCCTTCCCCAGTGTCCTCCTCCTAGAAGGGCCCCCACATCCTCTTCAGCCACTTCCATGGGTGCCTCTTGGTGGTCTCACTCTGCCTGAATAGCATTTGAATGATACAATGGACAAGATTATGGCTGAGGAATGTGTCTGTGACTCCCCCCCCAACCAACAAATTGTCGGATCCACCACCCCTCCTCCTCAAGCCCACTGTGTAGTCCAGCTGCTCCACCTATCCTACAACATTTGAGGTAACAGTGTCAGACTTAGTGGTCCCTGGGTAGGAGAAAATGTTACTTGACCCCCAGCTAATGCAGTGCTCAGTCACATGACCTCCCTTTCTGACTCGTAGCCAGTTCTGCCTTGAGTCTAGAGACCTTCTCTGCCAACCCAGAAAGGAGCATGCAGATGAGGCAGTACCACAGTCTCCACCAGGTCCCCCTGAAGACTGCTGCAACACAAACACTGCACTGCACCACTCCTCACATTCTTAATCCCTGCTCCTACTGAGCGTCCTATTCTTCTGTCTCACAATATCACCCAGAATCAATTATCAGCAAGCTCTACACCCTTGAGCTCAACCCTACCTAGAAACAGTTCACTGGCCTATACAGCCGGTATAGAGTTATGCTTGTGCAACTGTGTTAGCTTGGTTTTGGCTATTCACACTCTCTATTCCAGAGGAATTACCACCCTGTAGGGGTACGAAGTCAAGGAACCCTCGCAGAGGATTCCACCCCTAGAGGTGCAATGGGACAGTTCCCATGGCTAAAGGTACCTTAGGAATCCCCCTAAGGAGAGAGCACTGCCACTGGAGGAGGAGGGGAGGATGGGGGGCAAAGGAAAAATGCTTCACAGTGAGGCTTAGAGGAACTTCTTATATAGCTCAGGAAGTGGGAGTGGCTGGCTGCTTGGCCACTGAACTACAGGCAAGCCTTTCATTTCACTGGCCTACACAGCCAGTATAGTGTTATGCTTGTGCAACTGTGTTAGTTTGGTTTTGGCCATTCGCACGCTTTATTCTAGAGGAATTACCACCCTGTAGGGGTACAAAGGCAAGGAACCCTTGGAGAGGGTTCCACCCCTAGAGGTGCAATGGGACAGTTCCCATGGCTAAAGGTACCTTAGAAATCCCCCCCAAAATGTAGTATCATCCCCAAAAAGGAGGCAACATGAAGCATATGATCAAGCAGTAACTGTGACATAGGAGTAGTAACTGTAACATAGTAGTAGAGAAGTATAGGCAGTTTGATGATGCAATGAGATGCTCAGTTGTTGTAATGACTGCCCAGGTCTGCGTAGTATGATGCTGATGATTTGATTTAAGAGTAGGGGATCTCCTAAGGAGAGAGGGAATGGCAGCACATCTTCCACCTCCATCCAACAATGGAACCTACCTAAAGAAACTAGGGGAAACAACTAAGCTAACTAAGTGTTATGAACTGAGGCAATGGAGGAGAGAAAAAAAAACCCTATGAGGAGGAAATCTCTGGGGATCCAAGGCCTAGCTCACCTTCCCTCCAGACTTGGGATAGTTTATTTAGTGACAGCTCTGCAGCTGCAATTTGAAAAACCCAATTAAAGGGAGGTGGAAAATATTCCCATTTGGAGGAAGGCTGTCACTCAAACCCTCTAGCGGGAACACCATGGAAGGTTGTGAGAAAACTCTGCAACAATATGTGCATCCAAATTGCAGGAGGAGAGCAACAACTGCTGAGGCACTCACCTGGCCTACCCACCCTAAATCAAACCAGGTGAACCAGAGGCAGTCATAGAGAGGATGCAGTAAAGGTGCCTCACTAGGGAAACCACTAAAGACAATGGCTAACCATTATAGTGGAACACTAGAGCCAAAGGAGATTGTCGTAACCACCCTTCACTGCTAGTCTTAAATTCTACACCAGGAGCTGCTGTCACATAGCAGGCAGCTAAAGCCAAGCCCAGGGTGAGGACATTCCCAGCTATGGGCCAGGTGAGAAGGATCCCACCCCAAGTTGGACATGCTCAAGATGCAGACTAAAGCAGAGCGAGACCATCAGCTGCAGGAACCCTGCACCAGAACAGAATGGCTGGCGTGCCCCAGAAAGTGATTAGAAGTTGAAAAGATGGTGAGCTGAATGAGCACGGCATGCTGAGATCATAATGAGCATTGAGTGCTGAGACCTTGCAAGGTTAAATGCAGATTTTGTGCAGCAGAATCCCAGGCTGAAGCCGAGGGGATGGTAGTAGGCATGAAACAATGTTTTACATAAGCAAGGAGCAACGGTTGCATAAGCAGAGTGGACCTACATGTAGGTCAATAAGCAGTAGTACTGATAGGAGGACCTACATAACATATGGTATAGCAATTAACCAGCACTGAAATGGGGACAAGCCAGCCAAATAGGAATAGCCAAATCAAGGTGACAAATACTCTTGAGTATTTTCGGCAGTGAGTCAATTTTAATAACAAAACTATATTAACAGCTTCAGCAGGAGCTTAGTTGGCTGACCTCAGAGTTGTACTGTAAGTGCAACAAAACAGGAGACAATGCTTGAAAGCAGATGTAGCCAGGCAGTGCAATGAAGTTGCAAGTAGAATGAGAGCCGCAATGAGCAACACAGCTAAAGTCAGTAAACTGTGTCAGGTGAAAAGAATTGAGTATGCAACATGGAGCAGCTATGGCCAGGCTGAAACACACAGAAAATTGCAGTTACATTGCAGTAGTTTGAGCGTGGTAAGCACAGCATAAAACAAAGGTACTGGGAAAAATAGTAACTAAAATAAACAGTAGCAGTGGCTGTGGTTGTGGTAACTGAAAGCAGTAGCATGACCTCTGCATAGCAGAATGCTATGAGTTGCTGTACAAGTAATTTGAGAGTTGTGAGTAAGCAAAAGCAAGCAGTATGAGCTCTGGAGTAACAGTATGATAGAAGCTTAGAAACAAAGCCTCCCCCCAAAAAGGAAGGAAGCACACACAGCCGAAGGCAAAATACAAACCAGAAGTAGGAAAATAAACACAGAAGCCCAGCAGAGACAAGCAGGAATGGGGGGGCAGGCCCCAGCCAGCCAGGGAGGCCTAACCAGCTCAGAGGACAAACTGATAGAGCCTTCGGCTGCAAAGAAAAAATACTTCACAGTGAGGCTTAGAGGAACTGCTTATATAGCTCAGGAAGTGGGAGTGGCTGGCTCCTTGGCCACCGAACTACAGGCAAGTGTTTCATTTATCAGAAAGCCCCCACACCCACAACACACTATTATACAGCAAAAATTACCAGGAAGCCTCCCCACCCACAAACACAATATTTCCCAGAAACGATTACCAGCAAGCTCCAACACCCACAAACACAATTACCTAATAATTACCAGCAAGCTCCTACGCCCACAAAAACGTTTCCTAATAACAATTTACCAGCTAGTCCCACACCCAAAAACACAGTTTCCCAAGCTAGCCCCATACCCACAAACAGAATTATCCAGTAACAATTACCAGCTAGTCCCCACACCCACAAACACAATGATTCCCCCAATTACCAGCAAACCCCTATACCCACAAACACAATGTTTCCCAGAAACAACAGCAACTCCCACCCACAAACACAATGTTTCCCAGAAACAATTACCGGCAAGCTCCAACACCCACAAACACAATTACCTAACAATAATTGCCAGCAAGCTCCTACACCCACAATTTTCTTTTTCCTAAAAACAATTTAACAGCTAGTCCCACACCCAAAAACAGTTTCCCAAGATAGCCCCATACCCACAAACACAATTATCCAGCAACAATTACCAGCAAGTCCCCACACCCACAAACACAATGATTCCCCCAAACAATTACCAGCAAACCCCTACACCCACAAACACAATGTTTCCACGAAACAATTAACAGCAACCCCCCACACCCAAAAACACAGTGTTTCCCAGAAGCAATTATAAGCCAGCCCCCACACCCACAAACACAATTACTCAGCAACAATCAGGCCACCATATCCACAAATACAATGTTTCCCAGAAACAATTACTAGCAAGCCCCCACACCAACAAACGCAATGTTTCCCAGAAACAATTATCAGCAAGCCCCCACACCCACAAACACAATTAGTCAAAAAAGTCTTGTTAAAACAACTGCTGAGTTTTTCGCCCAGCGAAGTGTATGCCCTTATACATACCCCTGGTGATAATACCTATGACATAAGTTTTCACACTCCTGATTTGCTTAATAGATTCTGGATGAAATATGCAGTTTTGAAAACAAACCCGGCTTGGTCTCGTTTTCAAGCCATCTCCCTTACGAAACAGTCTTTTAAAGTAATAATTGTGTTATTTCTAAATGAAGGAGTGAATGTTGAGGATATTACATACTGGCTTGAGAGAACATGCACAATTCAGGGTAATCCAGAACCCATTTTAGACACTGAGGGTTTCTGGAATGGAGGTTGGAGATAAAGAGTTAATTTAATACAGTTGGATGAGGGTTTATAGCACCTGCCCAGTTGCTTTTACTTGGGATGTGATAAAGGATTTATTTTTTATCCTGGACAGCCCAGGCATTGCTATAAGTGTGGTTATCCCAGGTATCTAGCAGAGCGTGTGAAGTAGTTAAATGTGTTCAGTGTGAAGAACTGGGCCACGTTTTATCAGATTGTCATTATCTTGTGAAATGTTCACTCTGTGAGGAAGCACATTCCTATATTGATTGCTCCTGGGCTGCTCAAAACAAAACTGGAGATTTTTGTATTAGGATTTTTACATTAACACTGCTGTTAAAGCGGCACTGAGACAGAGGCCTCCCCCTCCCTCGAAGTGCCCAGACACCCACCATGGTTGTTCAGGAGGCTGTTTCAGCACAAGAACAGACTATGATAGACCTGGATTCTGATAAATCTGTGCCTACTTTGGCGACAAAAGAACCTGAGGCTCAGATAGTTGCTCCTTGTGGTACTACAATATCAATGCCTCCACCCCTGCCCCCGGAAACCTTTACTCTGGTTGCTACCAGAAGAAGTAGCCTTCAATCCGGGAATACAAGGACAGTTGCCATAGATTCTTCTAAGACTCCTCTTCATAATACCTTTCAGGTATTACAAGATAATGTAGGTATGGAGTCTGATTCCACCTCCGTACATTCATCGCAACAGGATGGGACGTTTGATGTTGACCAACCTTTGAAACACTCAGACATGCTTAAAAATAAAAAAAATAAATTGGGGGTGATAAAATGGACCAAGAAGAAATAACTTGATCTGGGACCAAATAATATCTTCCTAATATGTTGAAATGCAATTTAGATTTTTGTTCATTATATATATTTTTTGTATGCTAGAGATATATAAGATTTCGTGTGGCTTCTTTGAATGTCAATAGTATTCAGTCTGACAGGAAAAGACTGTTGATATTTTCACTATTTGGGACAATGGATTATGATGTTGTATTTTTATAAGATACCAGATTGCATTCTAGAGCAGATACAGAACTAGCAACTGCAGGCTGGCGTTGAGGAATTTCCTACTGGTCTGTGGGTGAGGATACATGTAGTGGTGTAGGTATTGCTATTAATAATCCTACAGCACACATGTTGCAATTAGTTGATGTCTTTTCTGGACATGTTTTACTGATGGATGTAGTAATCAGTGGTTTACAATGTCACTTTATCAATGTGTATGCGCCTCAGACTAAATCTGCTAGGGTTGAGATCTTTAGACTGATACAACCATATCTAATTACGTCTAAACATGTATTTCTGGGTGGGGACTTTAATTGCACAGATAGAGGTCTTCATACCACTAAAATGTTTCGTGATGCAAATTGTCTTAATGATTTATTGTGTCAAACAGGTCTTACTGATGTTAAGGCTCTTAATGGGAACCCTGCAACAACTTATTTTCAGGGCACTAAAGCCACACGTATAGATTTTTGGTTTCTATCTAACTCCTTGCAGGTGATAAGGACTAGGACCCAACCAGTTGCTCCCTCGGATCATGTTATTTTAGAAGCCACGGTTGCCATCCATATGCCTATGCATCGAGGACCAGGGTACTGGAGACTGAATTTAGAATTGTTACTCCTCCCCACAGTAGAAGGTTTTGTAGCCTTATTGAATGCCAGAAAATCAGTAGTTGGTCTTTATGATACATATCGAGAACGGTGGATGGATACGAAACTTGATATTAAATGCTATTTTCAAAGTATAGGACGGATTAATAGTAAATATAAAACTGACAAGTATAGTGATTATAGTAACCAATTTTTGGACCTTCATTTTCGAGTGGCTCAGGGGGATATGTCGGTTCTTCCTATATTACATAGCATTCGGGATCAAATGAATAAAATGCAATATGATCATTTAAAATCATTAGAAACTGAACAGTGGTTTGGGACTCAAGGAAACAAGGCCTTTATGAATTCCTTTCAATTTTGCGCCTTCCAAAGACAACAGAAATATATGGCATGTATTAAAGATCAGACCGGGAATTGGTGTACAAATTCAAAGGATATTATACAAGCTGTAAATTCACATGTCCAGAAGATTTTTGGTTCCTCTAATTCTATGTTTCAGGCACATAAACTCTGGTTAGCACAGTGTAAGTTGCCTCAATTGTCAACACTCAATAAATCTATGTTAGTGGCACACATTACACTGCTAGAAGTCTCTAATGCATTTTCCCAGACTGAGGCAGAGACAGCCCCTGGAATGAATGATATCCCTTACAAATTATATAAGCTTGTATTTCAACACTTATTACAAGAAGTTACGGCAGTTTTAAACAAATTAATGGTTTTGGGTGTATTGTCTGAAAGTATGAATGACGGTTTAGTCATTTTTATGTTAAAAAAAGGAGACAGAGGGGATTTAATGAACTGGAGACCAATAACTTTACTAAATACTGATTTTAAATTATTCACTAAAATATTAAATAATAGGTTACTGGTTCATGCAAATTTTCTCTTACATCCCGCACAGACTTGTTCAATGCCAGATAGGAAAATAATGGATAGCTTGACACTTCTTCATGAACTTTTTCAAAAAGGAGCTACAGGAGAAATTACGGGACTGATTTTTAGTCTGGATCAGGCTAAAGCTTTTGATAATGTGAGACATGAGTACTTGTGGGATTGTTTGGCACAATATGGAGTGCGTCACACCTTTATTGCATGGATACAAACCTGTTATGTTAAAGCTATGGCGCAAACTTATTGCAATGGATGATTTGGAAAGAAATGTCCCATACTAAGAGGTGTCCCTCAGGAATGCCCACTTAGCACACTTTTGTGTTTATTTACATTGGATCCCCTAATTAGTCACGTACATAATCAAACAGCAATACAGTGACTGTCCTTTTCGAGTAGTGACCCAGAGATTAAATGCATAGCATATGCAGATGATATCTGTTTCTTAGTTGGAGATATGTCCTCTGCAATATGCCAAAAGAAAACTTTACAGGGATTTCTGTTATATACCGGAGCAAGGATTAATTCTGAGAAATGTAACTGTATACCACTTAGGGTTGAGGACATACAGGACACTCGGGTCATAGGGGTAAAGGTGGTCAAGGAAACGTCAAATTTTAGGCCTATTATTTGGGGCGGGAGATTTAGTATATTTGAATTGAAATATAAATAAGAAGCACAAACTAAAGTAAATATATGGAACACATGGAGATTGTCCAAATTGAAGTGGGTTCAAATGGTTAAAACATTTTTGTTACCCATCTTTTTATATTTACAGTAAGCTCAGTTTTTAGTCTTCCTTTGGCCTCGGAAACACAGATGTATAGTTGTTTTTTTTCATGTATTTGGGGCAGTAGATTGAACCCCATAAAACGTGTCTCTTGTTTCGAGAACAGAAACATGGTGGTTTGAAAAAGATACATCCCATAGTCTTTTTTTTTTTTACCATGTTTCTTTATACAAATCTAAGACCTTTATACAGTATACAGATAAAGATGACCGATAGAAACTGTGGCTTCTAGATTCACTAGGAGATCTTTTTTTATTATGGCCGGAACATGATTTGATTCCAAGGCAAAGATCTATAGCTCACCTTCCACAATCATTAAAGATATGCTTTGGTAAAATCAAAATGTGGGGTATTTTCAGGAACAGTATTTTACATCTTAGTAGGAAGGAATTGTATCCTACAATATCCTACAAAAAAATTTCCGAGTTACAGCTCCATTTGATTTTTATTCTTCACAAAATAAACTTTTGATAGACAATATGCTAACCTCCACAAGGATACCACCTTACATGTGGGATGTTTTTGTGGTTATCTCTGTATGGTAAATTGAATGTTTGGACTAACTTAAAACATAAACCGGTCACTGACTGCTATTGTCATAGAGACACTTGCCTTATTACAATTGAAACTATGGAACATTTGTTTTTGGAATGCCCTTATATTTTAGACTTTTGGAAAATTATTAGAAATAAGTGGCCTACTTCGCCATTCTTCCCAATGTCCTTGGAAATATTTTGTGCAAGTATTCTGCTGACTATATGGACTAAGCATGAAAAGGTTACAATGTGGTTGCTTTTACTATGCTTTAAATTTTATATTTGGCATGTGAGGTGTCGGCTTACTATTCAGCAACAATATTTTTCACCGGAAGAGCTGTTTTTTTATGATTGCAACTTCTATTAATAGACTGAGGATGCAGGATTATAATAAGTTTTCCTCCTCCATCTATAAATCTAGATGGGAATCAGTAGATTGGATGTGATACTAGATGTCTGGTTATGCTTTTCATTTTTCTGTTTTATGCTTTTCTAGAAAGCACTGCTTTAGTTGAGTTTTTGGTTTATGTCATTCCCGGGACTGGGTATGTTTACTGGGTCATTGTATTTTTGTTTTCCTTTATGTTTATATATTTCTGTTTTTGAAGTATGACTTAATACTTTGTATAGTTTTTGTTCTATTTCTTTTCCAGTTTTTGTATGAAGTAATACTGATTGGTTTATATGTTCTTTTGTGATATGAATAACAATTCCCCTACTCTTTTCAATAAGTGCCATGGGATCTTTAACATCCACCTGAACTACCACCAATCCAGGCAGATGGGTCCTCGGTTTAACTTCTCATCCGAAAAACAGAATTATCAGCAAGCCCCACACCCATAAACTCCATTACCCAGCAACAATTGCCAGCAAGCCCCCACATTCACAAACACGTTTCTCAAAAACAATTTACCACCAAGCCACCACATCCACAAACACAATGTTTCCCAGAAACAATTACCAGCAAGCCCCCACACCCACAAACACATTTACCCAAAAACAATTGCCAGCAAGCTCCCACACCCACAAACACGATTACCCAGCAACTATTGCCAGCAAGCCCCCACACCCACAAATACAATGTTTTCCAGAAACAATTATCAGCAAGCCTCCACACTCACAAACACAACTACCAAGAAACAATTGACAGCAAACTCCCACACCCACAAACACATATCCCAAATACAATTTACCATCAAGCTACCACATCCACAAACACGTTTCCCAGATAAAATTACCAGCAAGCCCACACACCCACACATACAATGTTTCCTAGAAACAATTATCAGCAAGCCCCCACACCCAAAAACACAATGTTTCCCAGAAACAATCAGTAAGCCCCACACCCACAAACACAATTATTCAGCAACAATTGTCAGCAAGCCCCCACACCCACAAATACATTTCTCAAAAACAATTTACCACCAAGCCACCACATCCACAAACACGTTTCCCAGAAACAATTACCAGCAAGCCCCCATACCCACAAACACATTTACCTAAAAACAATTGCCAGCAAGCTCCCACACCCACAAACATATTTCCCAAAAACAATTTACCAGCAAGCCCCCACACTTACCAACACAGTGTTTCCCAGAAACAATTTACCAGCAAGCCCCCACACCCAGAAATAGAATTACCCAACAACAATTGCCAGCAAGCTCCCACATCCACAAACACAATTACCCAGCAACAATTGCCAGCTAGCGCACACCTCCACAAACACGTTTCCCAAAAACAATTTACCAGCAAGCCCACACAGTCACAAACACAATGTTTCCCAGAAACAATTACCAGCAAGCCCCATACCCCCACACAATTACCCAGATAAAATTATCAGACAGCCCCCATACCCACAAACACAATTACCCATCAACAATATCCATCAAGCCCCCACAGTCACAAACACAATGTTCCCACAACAATTTACCAGCATGCCCCCACAACCACAAATACAATTACCCAGCAACAATTACCAGACAGCACTCACACCGACAAACACAATTACCCAGCAACAATTGCCAGCAAGCCCCACATTCACAAACACAATGTTCCCAAAACAATTTACCATGAAGTCCTCACACCCACAAGCACAATGTTTCCCATAAAACAATTTACCAGGAAGCCCCCACACCCACAAATACAAGTATCCAGCAAGAATTACCAGCAAGCCCCCACACTTACAAGCACAATTGCCCACAAAGAATTACCAGCAAGCCCCCCACCCACAAACGCAATGTTTCCCAGAAACAATTTACCAGCAATCCCCCACACCCACAAACACAATGTTTCCCAAAAACAATTTACCAGCAAGCCCCCACACCCACAAACACAATGTTTCCCAAAAGCAATATACCAGCAAGCCCCCACACGAGAAATACAATTACCCAGCAAAAATTACCAGGAAGCCCCCATACCTACAAACACAATTGCCCAGAAACAATTACCAGAAGCTGCCAGACCCACAAACACAATGTTTCCCCAAAGCAAATTATAGCAACCCCCACACCCACAAACACCATGTATCCCAGAAACAATTACCAGCAAGCCCCTACACCCAAAAACACAATGTTTCCCAGAAACAATTATCAGCAAGCTTCCAGACCCACAATCACAATTACCCAGCAACAATTTCCAGGAAGCCCCCCACACCCACAAACACAATGTTTCCACAAAACAGTTTACCATCAAACCACCAAGCCACAAAGACAATGATTCCCAGAAACAGTTACCAGCAAGCCCATACACTCACAAACAGAATTACCCAGAAACAATAACCAGCCAGCCCTCATACCCACATACATGATGTTTCCCAGAAACAAATACCAGCAAGACCCTACAGCCACAAACACAATTACCCAGAATGAATTACCATGAAGCCCATACAAAAACAAACACAATTACACAGAAACAATTACCAGCCAGCCCCCACACCGACAAAGACGATGTTTCCCAAAAACAATTTACCAGCAAGCCTCCACACCCACAAACACATTTACTCTGCAACAATTGCCAGCAAGCTCCCTCACCTACAAACATAGTGTTTCCCTAAAACAATCTACCAGCAAGCCCCCACACCCACAAATACAATTACCCAGCAACAATTACCAGCAAGCCCCTACACCTACAAATGCAATTGCCTAGAAACAATTATCAGTCGGCCCCCACACCCACAAACACAATGTTTCCCACAAGCAACTTACCAGTAAGCCACCACACCCATAAATACAATTACCCAGAAACATTTACCAGCACGCCCCCACACCTATAAACACAATTACCCAGAAACAATTACCAGCACGCCCCCACACTCACAAACATAGTTACCCAGAAACAATTACCAACTAGGCTCCACACCCACAAACACATTTCCCCAAAACAATTTACTAGCAAACCCCTACATCCACAAACACAATGATTCCCAGAAATAATTACCAGCCAGCCCCCATGCCCACAAATACAATTACCCAGCTACAATTACCAGCAAGCCCCCACACCTACAAATACAATTGCCCAGAAACAATTACCGGCAAGCCCCTACACCCACAAACACATTCCCCAAAACAATTGACCAGCAAGCCCCCACACCCACAAAGACGTTTCCTAGAAACAATTACCAGCAGGCTCCCACATCCACAAACACAATGTTCCCAAAACAATTTACCAGCAAGCCCCCACACCCACAAACACAATGCTTCCCAAAAACAATTTACCAGCAAGCCCCCACACCCACAAAGACATTTACACAGCAACAATTGCCAGCAAGCCCCCTCATCCACAAACACAATCTTTCCCAAAAACAACCAGCAAGCCCCCACACCCACAAATACAATTACTCAGCAACAATTACCAGCAAGCCCTGACATCTACAACTACAATTGCCCAGAAACAGTTACCAGTCAGCCCCACACCCACAAACACAATGTTTCCCAGAAACAATTAACCAACAAACCCCCACACCCACAAATACAATTACCCAGAAACAATTACCAGCAAGCCCCCACACCTACAAACACAATTACCCAGAAACAATTACCAGCCAGCCCCCACATCCACAAACACAATGTTTCCCAGAAACAATTACCAGCAAACCCACACACACCCACAAACACAACTACGCAGAAAGAATTACCAGCTAGCCCCCACGCCCACAAATGCAATGTTTGCCATAAAGAATTACCAGCAATTCCCCACACCCAGAAACACAATTACCCAGAAACAATTACCAGCAAAGGTCCCACACCTATAAGCACAATTACCCAGAAACTATTATCAGCAAGCCCCCACACCCACAAACACAATTACCCAGAAACAATTTTCAACCAGCCTCCACACCCACAAATCGTTTCCTCAAAACAATTTACTAGCAAACCCCCACATCCACAAACGCAGTGATTTCCAGAAACAATTACCAGCCAGCCCCAACACCCACAAATACAATTACCCAGCTACAATTACCAGCAAGCCCCACACCTACAAACACAATTGCCCAGAAACATTTACCGGCAAGCCCCTACACCCCCAAACACATTCCCCCAAAACAATTTACCAGCCAGCCCCCCACACCCACAAAGACAATGTTTCCCAGAAACAATTACCAGCAAGCCCACACACCCACAAACACACTTACCCAGAAACAATTACCAGCCAGCCCCCACACCCACAAATACACTTACCCAGAAACAATTACCAGCCAGCCCCCACACCCACAAACACAATGTTTCCCAGAAACAATTACCAGCAAGCCTCCACACCCACAAACACAAATACCCTGAATTAATTTACAGCAAGCTCCACACCCACAAATACAATTAACCAGGAACAATTAGCAGCCAGCCGCCATACCAAAAAAACACAATGTTTCCCAGAAACAATTACCAGCCAGCCCCCACACCCACAAACACAATTTCTCAGAAACAATTGCCAGCTAACCCCACACCCACAAACAAAATGTTTCCCAAAAAACAATTTAATAGCATGCCCCCACACCCACAAGCACAATGTTTCCCCAAAACAATTTTCTAGCAAGCCCCCACACCCACAAACATAATGATTCCCAGAAACAATTACTAGCCAGCCCCCACACCCACAAACACAGTGTTTCCTAGAAACAATTACCAGTCGGCCCCAACACCCCCAATTACCCAGAAAAAAATACCAGCCAGCCCCATAACCCACAAACACAACTACCCATAAAAAATTAGCAACCATCCCCCACCCACAAACACGTTATCTAGAAATAATTACCAGCCATCCCCCACGCCCACAAACATAACATTACCCAGTCACAGTTAACAACAAGCTCCCAGTCTCCTAACCACAGTATATCCCAGTAACAATACAGTTGTACCTGTGATCCAATGGACAGGGTCCCTGGCTCTCAGCTGTTTCCTGGGCTGACTCCCAGCAGACTCTATTCATTGCTGTCCTTGACATGAGTCCTTAGCATGAGGGCTACAAGCAGGAGGACCACTTGGGAGGAAAGACCTTTATGGGAGCTGGTGATTCTCCAACTCTGCCCCCACTCTGTGTTTGCCAGTCTGACTGGTGGAGCTCCAGATGCTGCTCCTCTTAGCTGTGAAAATGGCTTTTGATTACTCATCTCACTTGCTGATTTCAGGAGATCCATGCAGTGATTTGCACAGAGGAGGGAACTTTAAAATGCCTACTCTTCATCCGCTGGTGATCCCCATCCTCACATCCTCACAATTTACATTGTGGGAGCAGGCATTCCTGGTGTAGGAGGGCTGGCCCCTACCATGTCTGATGTGGCAGGTGACCATGGGACAGATGCAAACTTGCTGCTGCTTCCAATGCAAATGAACCCATAATGGGCATGCTATTGGACCCTTAGCACCATGCATGCTCATTGGCTCATTTGCATTTTGCAACTGAAACTTGCGCCATGGCTTCTGGCACTATATGGTCTGGGGGCGCTGTTCCCTGTGGGCTGCATACAGCCCAGGTTCATATTTGAGCAGTACAGTTTGCCTTAGCGCTGCACCGACATGACCCTATATTCATAGCACTATGCGCCTGAATGGGGACACCTCCGGGTCAGGTGCAAGTGCAAGCACAGTGGAAGCCTTTGTGCTCTGGTTTTGCACATATTTGTATATAAGGATGCAGATGTACAATTCTTTTACTTTTGCTTTTTGGGGAGCATTTGTTTCTCCAAAAAGTGAAGAAAAAAATAAAATTTTCTGCCATTTTTTGTGCAAACACTTTTTTAATTTTACCATGGTCAAACAAGTCACATCACCCCAAACCTTGAGAAACCCAAGCTTTACTTTATGGCCAGTATATAATGAAAAAGTCTGATGTACAAATCTTTTATTTTTGCTTTTGGGGGGGAAGGGCATTTGTTCGTCAGCAATGTTAAAATAATTTGGGAGCATTTGTTCACTGGAAAAGTGAAACAATGAATGAATTTCTTGCCATATTTTGCTGATTATAACAAAATCTAAAAGATTTATATATATATGAAGCATCACTATTTCATAGATATTTTTGTGATGATCAACATTTGTCCTTACAGTACCATGGTATTATTTTTCACTGCTAATGAGGCCAAACATTCTAAACCTTCAGGAAGCTGCCTGTTTTCGTGGATTTGAGTGTTCTAGATGGAATGTTCATAGCTGGTCTGAAAGGGTAAAAGAGCAGCTGACGCCATTGGGAAAACTTTGGAAAACATAATATTTAGAGATAACTCAGCCTGCATTTCATATATCTTGTATAGATTCATCTTCACCATTATTTATTACTGAAGTGATTCCCACAAAACAAGATTATTATCACTTAGAGTTCATCTACCTTTATGGCTTATTCCCTACTTGAAATTATAATGCTCTGTTGTGGCATCACAGCCTGTTGCCATGGGAATAACTGTGATGTAACAAGCATCAGGTTCCCCCGAGGGAGTACCATCTTTTGCACTAGTGGTCTGGCGCCGAACACAGCTGGCCACAGGGTGCTCCCCAACCTGCCCTCAAGAGCAAGGATCCAGGTTTCCCTGAGGGGGGTCCGTCTTTGCACTAGCAGTCCGGTGCTGAACAAAGCCTGCTGCAGGGTGCTCCCCAGCCTGCCCTCAAGAACAGAGATCCAGGTTTCCCTGAGGGGGTTCCATCTTCTGTGCTAGCAGTCCAGCGCTGAACACAGCCAGCCACAGGGTGCTCCCCAGCCTGCCTCAAGAGCAAGGAACCAGGTTTCCCTGAGGGGGGTCTGTCTTCTGCACTAGCGGTCCGGTGCTGAACAAAGCCTGCTGCAGGGTACTCCCCAGCCTGCCCTCAAGAACAGAGATCCAGGTTTTCCTGAGGGGGTTCCATCTTCTGCACTAGTGGTCCAGCGCTGAACACAGCTGGCTGCAGGATGATTGCCAGCCTGCCCTCAAGAGTAAGGATCCAAGTTTCCCTGAGGGGGTTCCATCTTTTGCACTAGCTGTCCAGCGTTGAACACAGCCAGCTGCAGGGTGATCCCCAGCCTGCGCTCAAGAGCAAGGATCCAGGTACACTTTGGAAAAGCAGCTCCAGCCCAGCTTGCTAGCCATGAACCCAGTTGGTGGATGGCGCCTGAATCTGGGTCCACTATAGGCTGATTCAGCACTCTGTCTCTCCCTGACTGGGTTCAGCTCCTTGGGATTTGGACTGCCTGGCTCCTTGCCCTGGAGCTCATCTTTGCTGCCTAAATTTCTTTTCTTTTCCTGACCTCTGCAACTGAATCTGTAATGTACCTAATGTACCCACTGCTGAATTTGAATTGTTAGTGTAGGGAACTACAACTATTTTTGAATTGTTAAGAGTAGGAAACTATAGCATTTTTGGAGTGTTTCATCTGCCTTAAGTTATTTAAGTATTAACAAAGTCTGAAGCTAAAAACTACTTTGTCTAATTGCTGAATTGCTGTTTCCCCTTTCTGCAACCCCCCCGCTTGCCTTTCCTCTGTTTACTGTTGATGCTGCTGGTGCTTAATACCAGCCACTCCCAGAGCCATTCTCTCACTCTCTGGCTAACTAAGCACCCTTAATTTCTCACCTTGTTACTGAATTCTTTTGTCTCCTTACTTCCCCTGCCTCCCAAATTCTGAGGCCTTTGTCCTGTTGGTGCATATAAGCTGATTTCTCCCTTCTCCATTCTCTCTTCAGGTTTCTCTGAGGGGGTTCCATCTTCTGTGTTAGCGGTTCGGCACTGAACACAGCCGGCTGCAGGGTGCTCCCCAGCCTGCCCTCAAGAGCAAGGATCCAGGTATGCTTGTCTCTTCAGGTTTCCTTTGTCTCTTCAGGTTTCCTTGAGGCTGTACAGCGTTGAATTTAGTCTATCAGTCCATTCTTCCATCTGCCCGTTATGCAACTCTGCCACTAGAGGGCTTTGATAACCACACCAAAGTTGCTAAGATTTATATAGTGTCTGCTCGCTCCTATACCAAAATTGCTGGCCCTATAAAGTGGATCTACTTTAATATCTCTGTTCTTAATCCAAAGTTAATACTAAGACAAAAGTTGCTAAACTCTATAAAGTTTCTGTTCACCCCTACACCTAAATTGCTGGCCTTATAAAAGTGAATCTGATTGCAGGACCCTTGCTCTAACACCGTTTTTCTGTGTGTTTTAAACTAATGATGGCCAGTCAAGCCCTGTTAGTGCTGACTCTCAGCCTGGTTCTACTACTCCTGAGTGTACTCACAATCAGTGTTTCACCGGACCTATATCTGCAAGGGAGTGTAGACCCTGATGACTTCACTTACTCAAACATGATAATCCAGCCTGATAGGTACATTGAGGCTACCCCAGCACTCCTCCCAGGATTCCTTATCTACTCCACCGTGGTGTCAGTAGTAAAATGGTGGCATCTCCATGGTTATCTAAATCCTCTTTTTATGCCTCGTAAAGTATGGTACCTGGTATTATTAGCCCTTATGCTGTCTGGAGACATTGAGATAAACCTGGGCCCTCTACCCAGCCAAGTATCCATAAGCAATGCTGGTTATGGCACTAAGGGACTGCACATAGTTCACCTAAATTTTAGAAGTCTGCTCCACAACCATGCAGAACCTGATGCTTGGGTCGACAGCTACCAGCCTGATGTCCTATGTATATCAGAGACATGGCTAAAGCCCTCGATACCTGATACCTGCTGCCTACTCCCTAATTACAACTTTCTAAGGTGGGATAGACCACCCCCTAAACATGCTGGGGGGTGGCCACCTATTTCAAAAACCACCTTAACCTATCCCTAGTGACTGATAACTATACTTCTACATGTGAGTCACTACATACCATCCTAACCCTAGGGGCAAAGAAGCTTCACATTATACAGTATGTGCTTACAATCCTCCCAAAGGTGGACAATCTGGCCTGGTGGATTTACTGAACCACAGTGCCTCAACAGCTGGGCAGAATGAACTACTCATCCTTGGGGACATGAACCTAAATTGGTTGAGTAAATCCCATGGTACCCTTCAATCCCTGGTGCAGAGTTACAATTTACAACAGGTCATAACTGACCCATCAAGAGTATCCCAAAATAATGATTCTAGCACCCTCATTGATTGGGTCATGATGAATCACATAGATAGAGTTGTGGCTGCGGGCACTCTGCCAGACACAGTAAGTGATCACTCCCCAGTCTTCTGTGTATGGAGTCATTCAGTAATCCTCATATCTCCCCCATGCTATATATCATTCGGGAACCATGCAGCTCTAAACCAGGCTCACTTTCTACTTGATGTCACTGTGATTGACCGGTCCCCTATCTACTGGGCCCATAACACTGATGTCGCCCTCAATCTTTTTCTAAGCCAGTTTTTATCACTTCAGGATAAGCATACCACTCTTCGCACTGACCGGGTAAACAGTAAGCAGTCCAAATGGTTGCACAAGGACTTACTCGCATCACTCAAGGCTAGGGATAAATACTGGAGAAAATTCAAAACTTCAGGCCTCCAAGTGGACTTTTATTTCTATAGGGAATAGCGCACAAAGTGCAAAAAGCAAATCAGGCTTGCAAAAAGCTAATACTAACATACTATTTGCCAGCAGATTAGGCCTTACGGTCTATCGAGTCTGCTCAAACCTTAGATCCTTAGTTGGGTGCCGAGACCCTCCCATCCCTTGTGCTCCAGAAACCCGTATCATCCATCCCCACCCCCTGGGACAGGCCATCATCTGATACATCCACTTTCTGTGTCTGTCCCACCCTCTCTTGAAGCCCTCCACTGTGGATCTCTGAACCAGCTCACCAGGCAGTGCATTCCAAGGGTCCACCACCCTCTCAGTGAAAAACCTCCTCCTCTTTTCCCCCCTCACCCTTCCACCTTCCAACTTCAAACCATGCCCTCTGGTGATACCTCCCTGCTTTAGTCTAAAGATCCCCTCCATGTTTACCCTATTTATTCCCTTGAGGTACTTGAAGACCTCAATCATGTCTCCCCTGTCTCTCCTCTCCTCCAATGAAAACAGGCAGAGCTCCTTAAGTCTGTCCTCATACATCAAATCCCCTAGCCCTCATATCATCTTTGTTGCCCTCCTCTGTACCCTCTCCAGGAGCTGTATGTCCCTCTTCAAGTGTGGTCTCCAGTACTGTACACAGTAATCAAGGTGTGGTATAACCAGTCCATTGTACAGCGGCAGAATCACTTCCTTACTCCTAGAGGTGATCCCCCTTACGATGCATCCCAACATCCTGTTTGCCTTGCTAGCCGCTCTCCTGCACTGCTCAGAGTTATTCATACATGCATCCACCATGACCCCTAGGTCTTTTTCCCCATTGAGGCCTCCAGCACCTCCCCTCCCAGGGTGTACCTGTGTTTAGGGTTTCCCCGACCAAGATGCAACACCTTGCACTTGGTGATATTGAAATTTAATTTCCATGTGTGAGCCCAGCTTTCCAGGGTGTCCAGGTCCCCTTGCAGGGCCAACCTCCCCTCTTCTCCCTCAACTACTGCTCCCATCTTGGAGTCATCTGCGAAGAGACTCATTTCACACCCTATACCCTCCCTGATGTCCGATATGTATGCATTAAACAGGATCGGACCAAGGACCGAGCCCTGCGGTACCCCACTACCAACCTCTCTAGGGTTCAAGAGCTTCCCACAGACCACTACTCTCTGAGTGCATCCAGCTAGCCAGTTTTCAATCTATCTGACCATCAAAGGGCCTACTCCTAACCCCATCAGTTCCTCCACCAGACCATTGTGGGGGACAGAGTCAAACTCCTTGCTGAAGTCCAAGAATAATACATCCACAGGCTTACCCCTGTCCAGTTCTGATGTTATCCATTCATAGAACTCCACAAGGTTGGTTTGACATGATCTACCTGGCACAAACCCATGGTGCCAACTATCCAGACCTCCCACCTCCTCCAAGTACACCCCCAATCATTCCTTTAGTATACTCTCCATTAATTTTCCCACCACCGAGGTCAAACTGATGGGTCTATAGTTACCTGGTACTTCCCTCAACCCCCCTTTATGGATTGGTACCACATGTGCCTCTCGACAATCCCTAGGTACCCTCCCTGTCTCAAGTGACCTGCTGAAAAGCTCCGCCAGGGGTGCAGCCAGTATGTCCTCCAATTACCATAGTACTCTCGGATGAATGCCATCCGGCCCAGGAGATTTGTCTTTCTTTAGGGCCTTGAGGGCTAACCACACCCTTTTGGTGGAAATAGCATCATCCGTCCCATCCACCTTACTGGCCTTTAATACTGCAAGGGATTATTGGTGGATGTGGCTAGTGACCCCAGGACATTTTGGTCACATATATAAACCTTCCTTGTATCCAAGCAATTCCACACTACAAATGACATGATACTAAATGGAGTCCACTGCTCAGATCCACACACAATAGCAAACACTTTCAACAATCACTTCTCAGACCTCTCCAAATATACTACTGCCTTCCCCAGCGTACCGTCTACTCCCGATATTTCCTCCCCAAAAGGTACACCAGCGGGACCACCATTCTACTTTAAAGCTGTCTCCAAAACAGATGTACTTGAGTTACTCAATGCCATATTGGACAGCACTGCAGTTGAGTCTGACTGCCTGGAACCTAAGCTCCTCAAGCTGGCTACCCCCTTCGTTGCAGGGCCACTATCTAAAATCTTCAATGTGTTCCTTAGTGAAGGAGAAGTGCCAAATATCTAGAAAATGGCCCGAGTAACACTGGTCTTTAAAAAAGCTGATAAGAAGGATTTAGTGAACTATAGACCAATAGCAATATTATCTGTCTTAAACAAAATCCTGGAGAAGCTCGTCGCAAGACAGGTAACAGAGCACCTCGCCAAGTATAGCCTCCTGCCCACAAATCAACAAGGCTTTAGAAAGGGTCACAGCACCCAAACTGCCCTGCTACAGCTCACCAATGGCACACTACATGCTATGGATCAGGGTCTTCTAACAGAAGCAGTTTTTATAGATCTCACGAAGGTGTCTGATCTCGTTGATCACCCCCTCCTGCTAGCTAACCTCCTATCCCTGGGTTTCTTGGCACAGTCCGTGAACTGGTTTAATGGCTACCTGTCCAACAGGATGTAAGTTGTAAAGTTCAACTCTGTAGCCTCTGACAAAACAGTCATTGATGTTGGGGTACCTCAAGGATCCATCCTAGGACCGCTCCTCTTCTCGCTCTTCATTAATAAATATAATGAGAAATGCCTCCTCCTGCTCATCGCTGCTGTACGCTGATGACCTCACCTGTCAAATAAAAAAATAGTCATGATCTCTCTAAAATAGTAAGTGTGAATGGTACCCCTTTGGAAGTGGTAAACTCGTTTAAATACCTGGGGGTTCTACTTGATGGATCCCTTAATTATGAGATCCATATTACTATTGTGTGTAAGGCAGTCAGTACTACGCTAGGGTTAGCCTACAGAACTAGCCATGTTCTCGCCCCTTCCACGAGGTTGGCCATTGCCAGAGGAATTCTTCTCCCATCCCTTGCATATGGAACTTCAGTTTACGGCAATGCATCTAAAACCTCCCCCTACACAAATGGGACATAGCCTATGATAATATATGTCATTATGCCACTGCATCCCCTAAGTTAAAACATCACTGTCTGCTCTATGCAGACCTTAATTGGCCCTCTCCTATGGTCCACCGGCTCCTTGCTCTTGGGGCCCTTCTGGATGGAATCCTGAGGTCCAGTATGCCTAGCTCTCTCACTGCTACACTCACCCCACAGACCACCTCATATGGTCTCCGTTCTGCTGATCTTTCCTTACACCACATTCCCAGATGTAGCACTTCCAAAGGGAAAACAGGTTTTTCCTATGTGGCCCCCAGTTACTGGAACGTGCTGGCTCTTGAAATATACCAGTCACCTAGCCATGCCTCATTTAAAAAGAGGCATTGCTCTCTGCTTACTGAGAGTACATAGTGCAATTGTTTTAAACTACCTTAGATTCCTGACTCACTGCGCTATTACTGTCTTGATGTCCTCCTCCAGTACTTATACCTCACAGTTTCTACTTGTCTTACCACCTCTTTCCTACCCCACCTGTTACACATCTCTTCCCCCTCCTACTTTCTGTCCTCGAGGTCTTTCTACCTCAGTCCTTCCTACCTACTTGCTCCCTCTTTGGTGTCATATTCTTTATGTTATAGCCAGTTTTGTAGAATAGAGTTGATGCCTAGATTGATAATCAACTGTTATATGTGCACTTACCTTTGTTGTGCTTTGATATGTGAAATGTCTGTATTGTCTCCTGGATACACCAATTGCTCAAACCGTTATCCATTTTTATTATATCCTTAAATGCTATAGTATAATATGCACTTACTTTCACTTCTGATATGAAGTACATCGGAATGTTTCTCCCGCCACCTCAGATTGCTCAAATTGTTGTCCATTTTAATTGTATCCCTAATATGTTGTACTCCTATATTGTACTGTATCATTGCTGTTTTTTTCTGTTGATGTTGTAACCTCCCGGGTCATGCCTGAAAATAGTCACTTTTGTGTCTAGTGCACTTTCCCGGTTATCAAAAACTAAATAAAGTATCATGGCCTCAGCTTGGGAAGAAGCATTAGGAGCTGATGAACCCTCAAGGAACATCTATCCTGTTTTAAGCATTTGACCTCAGCAATAAATAATGGGGATAAGAAACAGAGAGCTTATGAGAAATATAAGCTGTCCTGTGTTCAATTATTCTGTTTTTCACAGTTCTTCTTGAGGCATTGGTGGCTCTTTAAGAATGCACTATGACATAGTGGTACAAGGAAAGATATCACTATGACATACTGCATCAAGAAAATATATCAATATCTTTTCATGTTCAGACAGATATCACTTTTTATTTGGCTAGTTATCTAAAAATGTGGATATGCATAGTAATGGGACTTGACTATTAATGACACATGTGTTGCGTGACATCACTTTGAATGATTGCTATAAATAAATGCTGGTGGGCTGTAAGCCACCAAAGTTGAATTTGAATTGAGCTAGTCTGCATCTGATTGTTCCTGCTGGCAATTTCAGTAAACAGCTGCAAACAAACCTCACTTGTCTCTGCTCATTATTACATGGTGTCAGAAGATGGAGCAGTTATCACCACCTCACGCATTTGATCTCACTTTCCATCTCGCTGAAAATTGGCATTGCTTTAAGCAGCAGATTGAAGTTTTCTTTGTTGCCTCCAGAGTAGCTGAGAAGTCCCAGAAGATACAGACTATGATGTTTTTGCACATTGCTGGGTCTGTGGCCCTGGAGGTGTACAATACTTTTGAATGGGGGTTAAAGGAAGACAAGGAGAACCCGGCTAAGGTGATGGAGCAGTTTGAGAAATACTCAACCCACACAAGAATCTGACATATGAGAGGCATTTGTTTAACATCCAGAATTAAAATCCAGGTGAATCTATTGATATCTATGTCACAAAGTTGCTTTTGAGAGCTAAGTCTTATGAGTTTGGTACTTCGTGTAACTCGCTGATCAGAGATGGAATTATCTGTGGCATTCTTAATGATAAAGTGCAGTGTCAACTGCTTCAAGAAGTAGATTTAACATTGGCCAGAACTATAGAGATCTGCAGAGCAACTTGAACTAAGTGAGAGGCAAATTAAGAGTATGAGTGAAGCACCAGCAGAGGAAATGGCAGTTCACAGAAAGGGGGGAGGCCAAGAGTCTGTGAACAAAGTGGTAGAGAGAGTTTGTCAGCCAGAAAGTCCAGAATACACCAAAGTGGGAAATGTAGTTGAGAACATGTGATAAACAGGTGCCCAGCATATGGACAAAGGTGTCACTTATGCCACAGACTAAACCATTTTGCCAGAATGTGCACTGCTGGGCAAGGCACGAAAGTGCGTGCTGTTAATGAAGAGGCCAGTAGTGACAGTGAAAATACCTTTACTCTTGAGATGCTCACTGGTAATGCTGGGAACACTGACTGGAAAGTGAATTTGAATATAAATGGGAAAATTGTGGCTTTTAAGTTGGACACTGGAGCTCAGTGTAATGTTATGCCCTTGAACATGTATCGAACTGTGTCTAGAGAGACAATCCAGAAATCAACGGCACTGCTGATTTCATATTCAGGTCACCAACTGAATGTGTACGGGAAAGCTACACTGGCTATGACATGCTGTGATGTTTCAAGTGGTGGATGCCAGTATAACCCCGGTGATGGGACTCCCTACTTTTCTGGAAATGAGACTGGTTAAGAAAATGTTCTCAGTAAATGCTGAAAGGGACAAGACGGAAAAGATATTGTCCAATTTTACTGATGCATTCCAAGAGTTGGGGTTGAGTAGCAGTTTTAAGGTAAAAGGGTCAAATTTTGCATCTTAATAACGTTACCACTGTTTAACAGATTTGTCTGAAATTTGGTATGCACAATTGGGCATGGTAGATCTTGGGAACTGTCAACTTTTGTACTGGTCGGATATACGAGTGTGGACTAATTAAGTGACAACGAATTGCGCAATTACGCTTTTTTGCAATTTCTTTGCTCTCGCCTACAGGTTGCATGGTTTGTGCGACCAGTCCAAAAACTCCAGGGAACGTGCGGTCAGGGTCCCCGATGTGTCTTTTGAAGATTTCGTGAAAAAATATTAAACGGTTCAAAAGTTATTCAAAAAAACAAGTTCCCATTTTAAGTCAATGGGAAAAGTTAACAAAAAGTTCAACAGCGTCGCAAATGCAGTTTTTTCTTTCGCAAATGGCCCTTTTACTTTCGCAAATATGCCATTTTGCTTTCAGTTGGTGATCAGAAAAATGCTTGCCATTTAAATTTGGGACCCACTAGCAACCTAATTCCTTTTGTATTCACCTAATCGGAGCCTGAGGATGCTAGCCATGTCTTTATTTTGAGGTGAAGCACCCCAGAAATATGTTTTTCAAATTTCTGGAAAAAGCACTTTCGCAAAGTACTTTCGCACATGCGACACTTTCATGCTGTTTTGCGAAAGCTTTCGCAAAGTTCGAAAGTACTTTTCCAGACTATGGCCAGAATGACAGGAGTTCTTTGTCACCCTGCTGCAAAATAACCGTTTGGTCTTTTGGGCTGAAATCTGGAGGGAAGGTAGCCAACATCTCGCAGATGTGCATTTTGCTGGTTTGGTGAAAAAATATTGCATGGCTGCAAAGTTACGGTACTACGAAGTTGGTGTTTTTTTCCCATAGACTAACATGGTGGCATACGCTGCGCCTTTCGGTGCTCATATCTTGAAAATGGTGCGAGATACAGATTTTTCATCACGAGTTGCATAGCCATATGGGCAATGCAATATAAAACGGTAGCCAGGAAAATAATGATTTCTGTGAAATTTAAATTTTATTTCTACGTCTTGCGGTTGCTGAGATATTAGCAATTAAGTACTTCCAATGCTCGTTTTAAGCTTCGATCCCTACTACAATGCATACATTCTTTGTACACACTGTATTTCTGTATGCACCTGTTTGGCAAAAACAGGGTATGTGCATCCGTTACTGTTACAGTTACCGTTTTCACTTGCATTTATGTACCCGTTTGCATTACCGTTCCCGTGTACGCCACTGTGTACGTTACCCTTTGCGTTGTCATTTGCACTTGCATTTTCGTTACTGTTACCATTTTCATTTCCACTACTGTTTCTGTTTGCGTCACCGTGCGAATTGCCATTTGCATTTCTGGCAGCACTTTCATTTGCGTTTCCGTTTCTCTTTTGTTTTGTGTCTTCCTTGCTGTTACTGTTACCATTTGCGTTTGCAATTGCGTTACTGTGCCCGTGCGCATTACGGTTTGCGTTTCCATATGTGCTTGCATTTCCTTTTGTGCTTCTGTTTCCTTTGCTGTTACTGTTGCTGTTACCATTACCATTTGTGTTTACAATTGTGGTACTGTGCCTGTGCGTGTTTCGGTTTGCGTTTCCACACGTGCTTCTGTTCCCGTTTCTCTTTCTCTTTCCTTTGGCGTTATTCTTCATATTAACTTTACCATTTGCATTTACAATTGCAGTACTGTGCCTCTGCGCGTTACGGTTTGCATGTAAGTGTGTGCTTGTGTTTGTGTTTCTGTTTCTGTTCCCTTTTGTGTTCTTTTTGATGTGACACTTAACATTTACATTTAAAATACCGCTGCCATCACTGTTTGCATTACTAGTTGTGTTTTCGTACATGCTTCAATGTCCATTTGCATCACTGTTCGCTTCGGCGCCACTTTGCACTTGCATTTCTATTACCCTTTCCTTTACCATTTACGTTTGTGTTACCATGTGTGCCACTGTTCGCACTTCTGTTTGCGTTGCTGCTGCATTACATTCACTATTTCTTGTCATCATTCTCAAAAGAAGGGAAATTAGAGGCCAAAAACTCCATTTAATGCATCAGTTAGGGTTGTTCCACAGCGACAAAAGTGAGGAAATTTGGTGTTAGGGTTGAAACCCCCCTTGGACCCCTCATCCCACTCCCCCAACCGGCATTGGGGTGCACATTGGGGTCGTCGGTCCTAACTCTCACCCCATTCTCCTATTCCTCAGCTTCTTTACACATGTGATGGGGTGAGGAGTTAGGGCCACAACATCCCCAACATGCACCCTGATGCGGTTGAAAGATAGTGGAGGTCCAGAGGGTTTCAACCTAACACAAATTTCCTCGCTTTCGCTTCATGGACAACTGATGCGATTAAATGATTTTTGCCTCTAATATATAGGATAAATCATGGTCAGGAATGTGATATGGAAATATTTTCACTCCTGCAGGTGACCTCTGGATATTCACGAATGGCAAAGACAGAAGTGAGAAGGTCAGAGGTCACTCTGCGGACTAATATTTTCCATCTTACTGACTACATGTGTTGTTAGATATTCAAAAGTGTGCACTGAATATGTGTAATGGGATGTGCAGTGCAATTCAGTTGCACTACATGATACAAATGCAATATTCAATGGATGCGCCAGAGAAATGCACCTGTGCAAAACACACTGAATATAGCACAAATGCACCATTGCGCAAACAGAAATGTGCCTGAGCAACCTGAACTGTGCAGGAGCAAGAGTGCAGTTCAAATATAGAAGGTGGAGCAAGGCGCACCATGCGCAAGAGAACACAGGCAGGACTGTGCAAGGGCACAGGAGCATGAAAGGGGATGCAGTGGTGAACCACAAGGGGACAATGGGCAGGAGGTACAGAACAGGCACAGAGCCCAATGGCCATGGACAATGCACAGAGCCCCACACAGACCCTGTAGACCAATGTGACATAGCATGGGACACCCATGGAACAGAGGGCCGCAGGGACTGAGCAGCCCATGACCATAGTCCCAACAGCTAACACGGGACATGCAGACGTCACTGCCACCATGTGAAGGCAGCATGCATGTACAGTGTGCCACAGCCAAACCACCACACAGGCACCAGGTGGCATGCCATGCACGCCACACAGACTCACACAGACATAGGACACAGCACTGCATAGCACAGCATTACTGGGATGGGCAACACAGCCGGGGGCATACTGCCCTGCCCAGGCACACAGGGGCACATGGCACCATGGCATGCACAGGGGAGGGCAGAGCCCACACCTATAGAATAATGACACACAGAGAAGTGGCACACAGGCCACTGTGCACCCACCACAACTGCACAGCAGGGACAGCACTGTCACTGATAGGGACCCTCCAAACCACAGCAATGAACAACACCAGCACAGTGTAGCAACAAGCATGCAAAACAGACAAAGTAATGCATGAGCAAATTGTACAAAACACTTTACTGTAACAGGCAACAGAATGAAACAAAACTATGTACAGAAAAGTCAAATGGCAAACACAGGGAAGGGCAATGGTACAAAATGCTGTGCAAAGGTGAAAGAGGTAACAAATGGTGTGGAAAAGGGACTGTGTAGGGAGTGCAGGGGATATAACTCAAAAGTAGAGGTAAGATGGGGTGCATGGAAGTAAACATGGGGAAACAAAGGGCAGTGTCCACAAGCTATCACCTCATCCAACGGATGGCCATCCTCATCCTGTGGACTTCCACCACCAGGTCCCGTGTTGCCACCAGCTGTCTCCTGTTCAGGCAGATGTGTACTGCCATCCTGGTGACCAGCCACAGTATAAGGTGCAGTAGCTGCAGCAGTCCACCAGCAAGGACACCAACACCCCGACATCCACTCCGTGGCGCAGGATGCCCTAGTCCATGGAAACACAGAACAGCCACTGAGTGACACGTCCCACACAGCTGATGGCCACCACCCCCGCCTAGGTGTGTGTGTCCATGGGACAGCAGCGGTGCCCCCCCCATGGACAATGCCACCAACAGCACGTGCACAGCAGACAGCCACAGCAGCCCAGGTCAGCAGCCCTCATACATACTGTGTGGCATGCCATAGAGTGCCATGTGCCCTCTCCTGTGCACAGGCACCCCACAGTGAGGGACCGATGCACCCATGGGCCATACAAGATCCGTGCAGTAGCAGCATGTGCGCACCATGGGACACACACACACACACCACCAGTGACAGCAACAGGATACCACCACACCGCCCAAGCTGCCGACCATCACAGGCAGCAGTGACAGTGCACCAACACATGTCAAAGCCCTGCATGGTGGCAGTGCTCTGCTAAGTGTACTGGCCCCACCCATCCCAACCCCAGCAAATGATGGCTGATGCAGACTGCATGCACTCACCTACCACCCTTCCCACTGGCCCAGCTGCAGCACCATCGACAGGATGCTGATCCACCCTAGCGGCCTCTGCCCTGGCCATCCTGTGCTCCTCTGGCTCTGTGGAGGAAACACATACAGAAAGGACCATGAGTGGCATGCCATCAACAGACACCCAGTCCCCTGCCTATGCAGGCCAGTCATGGTGCACAGTGCCACAGCAGCCCATGCAGTGACCCTGGCCCATATCATGGGTATGGTGTAGAGGCCACTGGCACCTTGCAACACATTGGCACACAGAGCACAGTAATGACACACCACTGTACACATACACACCCTACTGGTGCTGGGCTGCCCAGTGTGCAGGTGCAGATGCACATGCAGCACACCCAAATGCAGAAATACTGAACAGAGGCAGCATGCACAATGCACAGACACATATACCTGATTGAGGTACCAAACCACGGTGGGCACGGTCCTGCAGCCTCCTCAGCCGATCTGGGTCATGGCACTGTAGGTCTTCATATCTGTGGCAACACTGTTCCCCTGTCCTGGCAACACCAGTGTGCCTCTCAAGTCCCTCAGTCACATGGGCCCACACCTGGGGCCGTGCCTCCTGCAGGTCTCCTGCCCCAAACAGTTGGTCCTCCAGAGGGGCCACCAATGCCACCAGGTTGGCCATCTCCACCTCTGATCAGTTCCTGGCCCATCTCCCAAGTCCACCAGCCCAGGCCATGTTTGCTGTGCAGTCTACCGTTGGTGCTATGCAATGTAGCATCTACTGGTATCATGTGTAGCACTGCTGCACCAGTTGTACAACAGGAACATGCAGCACAACATTGCACAGCACATGTTTGCACGATTGATGTGCACAACTGTGGCCTATCATGCAATACCGCACATGCACAATGCTGGAAGTGCAGGCGGGAGATTGTGGTCACATCTGTGACCCTCAGACACATAGGTCTGCATAGATGCCATGCTGTGGAGAGCATGCATCACCATGCATGCTGCATGGCAATAGCACAGTGACCGAACAAGTGCGGACAATGGCACGGTGCAGCAGGGCCAGGTGTGCAGTACATCACTACTGCACATCCATGTCGCATGTGTGGCACGCACCCACACATGCATGCGCGATAGGACTGGCATGCACAGTCCAATTGGCTGAGTGATACACGTCACAGGAAGGTGCCCAGCCACCTGCACACATGGCAAGTGCAGTAATGTCCATTGCGCGTGTGCCGGAAGTGCGCCTGTGGATTGCTCCAGCGCAATCATGTTGTGAATGACACTATCCATTGCGCATGGAGCAATTCTGCAATATTCAGCTGGATTATGCAAATAGCCTCATGAGTCAATGCCAAGTGCAGTTGCTCACATTAAAATCTCACTTGCTCTTTTTAGGATTAAACATGGCTATTGGGAGCAAGAGGATAAATGCAAAAAGTTGCTTTCTTACCAGCTTAAAACTCAACAGATGCAGAGACATATAGCAGGCCTAAAAGATCCATCAGGTCAGACACACACAGACAACCTCTCAATCAACCGTATTATGCAATCTTTTTACCATCAAATATACTTGCAACCTAATACTACAAACCCCAACATAATACAACATTTTCTGGAAAAATTGAATGTACCCCAGCTGTCCCCTCAGGACAAAGCTATACTCGATAAACCAGTCACTTTACAGAAGATCCAAACTGCTTTATTTTCATAAAAAAATGGTAAATCTCCTGGTAGTGATGGGTTCCCCATTGATTTTTATAAAACCCTATCTGACACTCTTTGTCCTGTATTAGTCAATGTTTTCCAGGAAACAACCTCAAAAAAGAAACTCCCATACACAATGACAGAAGCCATTATAACAGTCTTACCAAAAAAAGACAAAGATCCCTCTCTTCCTTCAAACTACAGACCGATCTCACTTCTTAATACTGACGAGAAAATCTTTGCCAAATTATTAACTCTCCGCTTAGAATCTTTAATGGCCAAACTTATTCATACTTCTCAGTCAGGATTTATCAAAAATGGGAATAATTCAGATCACCTTCGCTCACTATTCAATTTAATCTATAAAGCAAAAACTCTTAAAACCCCTGCAGCTGCAATAGCCATTGACTTTGAGAAAGCATTTAATCCCCTCAATTGGGAATATCTATACCAGGTGCTATCTCATTTTGGCTTTACAAATAATTTTTGTGCTTGGATTCATATACCTCCGCCTCAGCTCGAGTTCTCACAAACTCCACTTTGTCCCCCTCCTTTTATTTAGCAAGAGGCACCAGACAAGGATGCCCTTTATCTCCTTCATTGTTTATACTTGCCATGGAACCTCTCTCTGCATCCCTACGTCAATCTGGTACAATTAAAGGCATCACTATTGGTAACTCTCACTATACCTCTCTCTCATATGTAGATGATCTCCTTATTTTACTTGAAAATCTCGAAAGTTCCGGGCAACCTTTAGTTAAACTACTAAATGACTTCACCTCCATCTCTGGACTAGCTCTAAACCTTAACAAATCCGAAATGCTACCATTGAATTCCCTTTGTAGTCCCCTTATGAATAATTCATTGGGCTTTCGTTGGGCCCCCCCAAGGTAAATCTTATCTTGGCATCCGGATCACCCTGACATTGAATAAATTATGGGATGCTAATCTTTCCCCTCTGTTAACCAATATTAAAACAACACTTGACAGATGGAAGCTACTTCAACTTTCTTTTAATGGTAAAATTTCCGCCATTAAAATGTCTATAACTCCTAAAATATTATACCTATTTTCCAATATCCCTTTGATATTTCCCTCTAGTTAGTTTCCTTACCATAATAGATAAAATTATTGGCAGCTTCATTTGGGAAGGCAAAATACCTAGATTTAGTCATAATAAACTTAGATCCCATTGGTCAAAAGGTGGCTTTGGCCTTCCTTGGTTCCAAGCCTACTTACGGGCCTTCTGTACATCTCAAACAATTAAATGGTTTAACAAACCCAACATCCAGTCTCCTTTATGGGTCAATATGGAAGCATCCTTATGTCCTGGTAATGTGGCTACTTCTTTACTTTATAATACCCTTACTTCTTCTTTAAAGTCTCACCCCACCATAGCTGCTTCTATATTCTATTGGAAAATAATTCACAAACATCTTAAATTGAACCCCAAACCCTTAACTTATACCCCCATCTGGGGTAACCACCATATATCTCTTGACAATCACCCAATTTTCTGTCGTACCTGGAAAAATAAGGGTATTCTCTTCTTGCAGGATATACTTGAACCCAAGTCATTAAATTTAAAATCTTATACCGACATACAAGGCATATGGAATCTTCCCCATCAGGATTTTTGGAAATATCTACAGCTTCATACCACATGTAACTCTTACATTGCACCCTTCTCTACCAATTCTCTGTATGATAAGTACATCTCTAAATGGATAAAAACAACATCCAATTTAAATAGCACTGTTTATAAAGATATCTGTGATATCCTTCCTGACTATTCTGTTAATGCTAAAAACAAATGGAGTACTTTGTTACAATATAATATCACCAATGCACAATGGTCCAGGTGTTGGTTCTTCTGTTACAAATCTTTTAATGATAAACACAGTTCCCTCATTCCAACCAAAATCCTTCATTTGTAGTACAGAACTCCTGTTGTATTACAAAAAATGGGTTTATTAAACAATAACAACTGCTGGCGCTGCAATTCCCCCAATGGGGATTTATTGCATATTTTATGGTACTGTCCTTGCATACAAAAGCTTTGGCACTGTACTCATAGATTTGCAATGAAAGTGATAGGTCAACCCTTTACACTGGACCCTAAACATTGCATTCTTGGTATTTTTAATTACCGTTTTTATAAAATCTCATATTTGCAGAACAGATGGTTAAATATACTCTTTCTTCAAGTCAAACGCATAATCCTCATGCATTGGAGATCCAACATAATCCCTACCCTTCCCGATATTATCAAACAACTATCGTAATATGCCTCTCTGGACCATATGACATATATCTCGTCTGACCGACTCATGATATATAATGTTGGCAGGGCTTTTTTAATTTTTTGGAATCATCTAAATCTTCCAACACCATTGTATGGATGTAATATATATGGATTTTCCCCTTTTACTAATTCCTCATCGTGGTCTCGCTTTTCTCCCTCTTTTCTATTATTTCCTTCTCGCTCCTTCTAATTTTTTTACACATCTTTCCTTTCCTGCACTCTGTTTTTAATTGTTTTTTCATTATTCCACAATCCTTTTACAAATGTACTTTGTTTCTTTTTGCAGCATCATATATAATTATGTAACATTTTAATGTAAACCGTATCTAATCATCCTATCTGCTTCAAGTTTACTACACATGTCAAGCATATTTCAATTATATGACCGGTATTGTTTCCCATATCTTAAACCATAAGATCCTTATATTGTAGTAGTAATGTACTTATTATATGGTGCCTTAACTTTTCTAAAAAACCTTACATTGTACTGTACTGTAAGAGGTTTGTAAATCTTATGAAAACTTAGTAAAAAGTTTAACTACAAAAAAAAAAAAATCTCATTACTGGTTGCTCTCAGCCTCATTTGCATGAGTTGTGCCATAAAAGCGACACCAAACAGCACTGGTCACTGACAAGTATTGCAGCCTTTTAGGTAAGACGATCCTCATTGTGATGGATCACTGTTACTGCACTGCTGTGATCCAATGCTGCACTGTGACATGGACTGCTACCATGCTGATCACCAGTGCACCATTTTACTGTTCACAGGAAGCAGCATGTTGGAATCAGAGGGAGCTGAGGAGTAGGTGCCTGTCTGGAAGCACAGGTTGAACTTCAGCAAAGACAAGAAGCAGGCCCTCTTTGAGGCCTACCTGGAGAGGGAGGACCTACTGAAAGGGGCCACAGGAACCGCGCAGGACCAGGTCACTGGGTGGTATGAGGTGGCAGTGTACGTAAATGCCCATGGCCACCACAACCACAGTGCACAGGAGTGCAAGAAAAAAGATGGGCATGGGCAGGAGGTGCATCAAGGAGAAAATAGCTGCCATCAGGGCATCCCACAATAGGATGGGTGGCAGACTGTCAGCAGCATCCATCCTGTCAGCGTGGAGGAGATTGTAGCAGCCACCAGCAGTCAGGCAACCATTGAGGGTGTCATGGGGGAGGTTTCCAGACAGGTGGCAGCCCATCACAGTACTGCAAGTATGACAGCAGGAGCTGTGGGGTGAAAGCATGTGCATGTCACCGGCATGCATGGTACACTGCAGGTGTGCGGCTACCTGTGCTCATTGCAGCATGTTGTGGTGCACAATGTGCTTGGCCACACCATGCATGGCCCTGGTCCCCCGTGTACTGGGTGTCAGCTATATGGGGCATGTGATGGTAGGGAGGTGCAGGGTCCAGGGTTGCACGTCACCCTACACACACCCTACAGCTGTGCGGGCACTGCAGTGTGTGCCAGTGTATGCACAGCCACAGCAGTCACATTCATCGGTGCAATACACTGCACAGTGCGTGACCATGGGGGGGGATGTATTGGGGGTGGGGCATGCCTGCCAGACATGTGCATGTGCAACACACCGTTGTGCGCTTTCACATCTGGGTCGACGTCCTGTGTCATGCATGTGGCATGGCTGACATGTCATGCAGTGCCACACTGACATAGGCTGGTGTGGCCTGGCATACCTGTGTCACACATGTGGACATTGCACAGTACACAACACTACACACACTGCAACAACGTCACCGTTAACACCACACATTCTGTCTTCCAGCTCCATCATGCCTCAGGGGTGCAGTGTGGGATGAGACCATCAATGTGGCACATGATGATGCTGTGCCATCCACATCAACCGGCATTGTGGTCATCGACAGGGGGCACCATACCGGTATGGGACTGGTGAAGTTCCTTGGCCTGGGGGATGATGATCCACTGGTAGACCTCCTTCTCACGAATGAACTACAGGTGCTTGTGCCTGCAACACAGGAGGAGGATGCATGTGACAGTGATGATGACCTCACCCTGATCCTGGGCAGCACTGGATTAGTCACACTGCCCCAGGGACAGGTGTTGGCACAGGCAGAGGCAGGCAGCCCAGGTGGAATGGTAGACATGCAGGACCCCCCAAACCATGGCCGCACAGTGGCATGTGGTGGTGATGCTGGTGCTGGCAGTGGATGGGGAGCTGGTGTGATCGCTGGTACCGCAGGGCAGGTCTAGCAGGCTGCTGGTGTGCTGCAGTGGCCTGCAGGGGTCACTGTGCAGCACTCCCCAGGAGCCACCATCGGAGCACCCCAATCAGTCCCCACCACCTGTGTGGACCCCTGTGCGGTGTTCCCAGTCGAGGAATGTTGCATGGCATGCCGCCGCCCCTCCAGCATGTCAGCAGCAGCAGCAGCACCATGATATGCCCGGCGCTGACAGGCTGGATGAGCACACCAGGCTGCTGCAGGATTCTATGGGCAACCAGGCAATGCTCAGGGCATCGATGTATGTGTTGTGGGTAGAGGTGCATCAAATGGCTGAGCATGGGGACATTGGATGTGTTCATCTGATTGGTGAGAATCGGCAACTGCGGGAGGCCACAATTGCACCGCTGGACTGCATAGCTGGGACCATCGCTGCCGGATTTGCATCACTGGCATCCAATGGGCACAGCAGTGCATGCAGGACTTTTCGTAGCATTACGTCTACACCCCGGTCACGGCGTTTGGTGACCCCAGCGAGGCTGACACCGATCACTACGATGCCCATCCCTGACACACCTACCAATAGTCTTTTTGCTGGTCTGTACACACCTGTGAGGAACCGGTCATGTTCACTGGCCTCTACCCCCATGAATGTGTTGGTGACACCACCAGTGGCTGTTGGGCAGCCTGTGCCTGCCACGCAGTCAGGGTGTGACTGCCCACATGGCCGTGGTGGCTGTAGTTCCGCACGGTAGTCCTGACGTGTGTGCTGCCTGGTCCTGTTTCCTGCTGCTGTTGCCAGCTGTGCACATGTCTGGGTGTGGCATTGTTTGTGTGCTGTTACATACATGTGGCCTGGGACACATCTGGCATGTGTGCGGACAGTTCTGCTGGACCATGTGGCGTGGGTGTGATGAGTGCAGCATTGTGTTGGCATTACCTGTGTGCTGGCGCTTAACTTCTTATCCATGCCTCAGCCTGCTGCACTGTTGTGTATGTCATCTTCTCCCTGACTGCACCTGTCTGTGTGTCCCACCTGGTCCCCTGTGCCCTGCTGTGCACCCTGTGGCGGTACCGGTGTGTTTGCCTGCCTGTGTATGGCCACATGTGTGTCCTGCACATGGCACATGGGTAGTTGCATCTGCCTGTGCTGCTTCAATGGGGTGTGGGCATGGGTGTGCATTCCTGCGTGTCCACCAGTGTGTGCAGTGTTTGGTCCTGTGTCCCTGCATGCATCTCTGTGTGTCCATGTGTGTCTGTGTGGGGGTGTGGTGTGTGTGTGTGTGTGTGTGTGTGTGTGTGTGTGTGTGTGGAGGAGGGGGCCATGCATGCTAAGTTGCCCTGTGTGGTCCTCACCTGTGGTTCCCAAAGTGCTCATCGACAATGGTGTCTCTGTGCCTCCTGGCATGGGCTGCTAGCCTTTGGTCCCTCCTCTCCATGGGTGGCTGCACACCCCCTTCTGGCTGGTCCTCCTCCTCATCATCATCGGTGCTGTTGCCCTCATCCACCTGGACAGCTATCCCACAATCAATGGCTATGTTGTGCAGCATACAACAGGCCAGGACTAGGCCACAGGCTTTCGCAGGGCTGTACTGTAGGGCACCACCAGATCTATCTAGGCAATGGAATCACATCTTGAGCATGTCAAAGACATGCTGTATGATATTGCATATGGCGATGTGTGCCTCGTTGTAACGCTCCTTTGCACCATTGGTTGTTCACCGGATGGGGTTGAGCAGCCAGGGTCAGAGGAGGTATGCACTGTCACCTGTGAGGAGAACACATGTGATGGTTAACACCTGTCATTGCCTGTTTCCATTAACACCCCCTATGATTCACACAGCCACCACCCACCACCCTGTGTGCCCTGGCCATGGCCTCCCCTGAATGGCTGCTATGCCACCATTCAGGTCTCGCCATCTGTGTTCTTCATGCCTGGGCACTTCTGTCCCTGCTCCCCTGCACTGTTACCATTTACATTTCCTGTACTGTCCCCTCACCTTTCGCTATCAACAACCCCCATCCCCCCATACTGCAGTTGTATGGTGTCCTGCACAGCCGATGTTTCACCTCTTCCCAGGACCTACTCACCTATTAGGTGACCTGCACTCTCAAAATGCTGGCACAGGATGGACTGGGGCCATATAAATGCATCGTGTGTACTCTCAGGGTGTGTGGTGCACACATTGATGATGTGCCCAGTGGCATTACACACCACTTGGCAGTTGACTAAGGGGTAACCCTTTCTGTTGTAGTACACTGCCCCTTCCAGGCCAGGGGTGTACATATGGCCACATGGGTGCAGTCAATGGCCCCTATCATGCTGGGCATACATGCCACCCTGTGGAGTTCCTGCATGTTTGCTGCATGCTGTGCCTGTGTACTCTGAAGCATGTGGTAGCAGAGTGTTAAGGACCTGGGTAAGGAGGCAGGACGTGGCCAACTGTGATATACCAATGGTTGCACCCACTGGATTCTGGAAGGTGCCCATGGCTAGCAGGCACATTACTGCTGTCACCTTGGTCTCCACCATCATTGCATGACTCCTTCTGGTGGGTGCCTGTAGCTCGTCATGGCACAGCTCACATAGCTGCCTCATAACTGTCTTTTTCAAATGGTACTGGCCCACTATCTCAGTGTCCCCGTAGTCCTCAAATGTGAGCTGGGCACTGTACTGTCTGTGCTGGGCATACTCCCGATGGGCCCTTCCTTGGCCATGTTGCTGTTTCTCCCTCCTCTTCACCCCCTCATCACCTGCTCCATTATAAATGGTCCTGTATCCATGGCTTATATTCCCATAGGTTGAGCCTCTGCTGTGTGTGTGGTTAAGCCTCCTTTATATCTGCTCCACTCTGTGTGGCGCATTCTGTGGGTTGCTCCACAGTTGCACCGTGTTTTTCAGCTGAATATGCCATTGTGCAACATATTCATGTGCATGCCCCCTGTACTTGTGCAGCATACATTACTGTTGCGCAACGGCACAACATATATTGCGCTGTGCATTCATGCTGTTTGAATATGGCTCTGAGGCTCATTTCTGTGTTTGCACAGGAGCATTTCCATTGCACACTGCGCAACTCCTCTGAATGTCTAGCCCCATGTGTGCAATTTATACAATAGGGGTTTCCAGAATTTTTTTTTTATTTCACTTTATCTTGTGGAATAAACAAAGAAGACACAGGACAAACAAGGAAAATTCTGTTAAAACAAGCTGAAACACTGTCTTGCCATTTGGGATGAAGCAGGCTATATTCCTTTGTAGTTGAGGTATTCGTGTATGTGGAAGGCTTCGCTCTTTTTTGGCTTCTTTTCCAGTATGAAACTCAGGCTGCTGTTTTCTTACTTTGGGGCTTTCATAGAGTACACAAGATGAAAGTGAAAAAGGGACTTACAGATGTAGGTGTGACAGGTGAGCTACATTTATGTCATTAATTTCATGAAGGCAGTTCTAACACTTAGGCAGAATCTGAGTGTTGCTGGGTGACATCAGCGCAGTTGAAATAAATGCTGATGAGGTAAGCACAGTGTGGATAAATGGCATTTATTATCCCTGTGCTGATGTCAGCTGCATTTATTTCACTCTGATGAGAATAACACAGTTTAATTTATCGAGAAAGCTCCCACCCTTATTGTATTAAAAAAATACATATATATATTTTATATATATATATATATTTAGATATATAGATATATGGGATACAGGATGGGCAACTGTGGGATATGGGACATATTAGCATGAGTGCAGAGTGAACTGTGATATTATCACAGTTCACTCTGCACGAGTGCTAATATTGCCCATCTTCCACAAGTTGCCCATAATACTAACATACTAAAATGCACAGCAGAATAGGACTAACGGTCTCTCAAGTCTGCTCGATTTTCAGCACCCACACTGAGGGCTGATATTGGTGCCCCCCCCCCTTGGGTTTTACTGTCCCCAGTTCCAGATGTTCCACCTGTTTTGGGCCTGGTCAGATTTACCCTCCCCCTGTACCTGTCCAATCCCCTCTTAAACCCATCCATAGTCTCAGCCTCTACCAGCTCCCTGGGCAGTGCATTCCATGGCTCCACTACCCTTTCAGTGAAATAACATTTCCTCTGCTCCCCTCTGAGCCTGCCCCCTTCCAGCTTATACCCGTGACCTCTCGTTGCCCCACCCTCCTTCCTTTGGAGCACCCTGACTGGGCCTCCTTTATTGATCCCTTTCATGTACTTAAAGACCTCTATCATGTCCCCCCGTCCTTCCTCTCCTCCAGGGTGTACATGTCGGGCTTCTTGAGCCTCTCCTCATAGGCCCTCTCCCCAGGCCCCACATCATTTTGGTTGCCCTCCTTTGGACCCTCTCTAGGAGTGTAATGTCTCTCTTTAAATGTGGTCTCCAAAACTGTGCACAATACTCAAGGTGTGGCCTAACCAAGCAGTTGTACAGCGGAAGGATCACGTCTCCCTTTCTGGAGATAATCCCCCAGGCGATGCATCCCAGCATCCTATTTGCCCTTACCACTGCCCTCCTACAGGTCTCTGAGTTGTTCATTTTGACATCTACCACTACCCCCAGGTCCCTCTCACCCTCCGTGACTTGAATCATGTCTCCTCCCAGGGTATACCCATGGCCTGGATTTCTGACTCCCAGGTGCAGAATCTTGCACTTCCTCACATTGAATTTTAGTTTCCATTTTCCTGACCACCTTTTCCAGAGCCTCCAGGTCCTCCTGCAAGGCCACCCTCCCCATCCACCTGTGCACCCAGCTTTGAGTCATCTGCAAAGAGACTCATCTCACTCCTGAACCCCCTCCTGATGTCTGAGACATAGGCATTGAACAATAGTGGCCCCAGCACTGACCCCTGGGGAACCCCATTAGTAATCCACCTTGGGGATGATGCTGACCCTCCAACCACCACCTTCTGAGTACGCTCAGAGATCCAATTTCCTATCCATCTTAACAACTGTCTCTCTACCCACATTTCCTTCAGTTTAGCCAGCAGGCCACTGTGGGGTACCGAACCAAACACCTTGCTAAAGTCCAGAAAGAGGACATCCACTGGCCTATCCTGGTCCAGGGGCCCTCATCACCCAGTCATAGAACTCAACAAGGTTTGTCTGGCACGATCTTCCCGTGACAAAGCCATGTTGCCTATTGTCCAAGTGCCCAGTTTGCTCCAGTAACCTCCCCCCCAGCCTTTCCTTGACAATACCCTCCATCACTTTGCCGACGACCAATGTCAGGCTAATGGACCTGTAATTTCCCACCTCCTCTCTTGATCCCTCCTTGAGGATCAGCATGACATGGGCTAACCTCCAGTCTTGGGGCACCCAACCAGTCCTCAGAGAGATGTTGAAAAGCTCCACTAGAGGGACTGCCAGGACATCCGCCAGTTTTCTCAGCACCCTGGGATGTATCTTATCTGGCCCAGGTGCTTTCTCCACCTGAAGGGGCCTCAGAGCTTCCCTTACTCTCTCTACTGGGATTTCAGCCTCCACATCCTCCCCCTTTTCACCCTGCACTGCTGGGCCCCCACCTGTCTGTGGTGGCCACTCCCTTTCCCCAGACCCATCAGGGTCCCTGGTCTCTGGTCCCACCTTGCTCCGGTCTACCTACTCCCCTCACAAGACATAGCCCCTCCATCCCCCTGGTAAAAACTGGGGCAAACTCACTTAGGACTTCTGCCTCAATCCCCGCCCTGTGCCCAACCGCCTCTATCCTTATCTTGCTGATCTGCCCCCTTACTTTACTTTTTCCCCCTATGTATCTAAAGAACCCCTTGTCCCCTCTCTGTATCCTACTGGCCAAGGACTGCTCCTTTTTTGGCTTAGCTGCTGTCACCACCCTGGTGACTCTCTTATCTGTCAGTTCATATTCTTCCTGATCCCTTTCACTCCTTGAGCACTTGAAGCACCTATAGGCTGCCTACTTTTCCCTCACCACCTCCTGTACCTCCCGGGTACACCAGCAGGGTTTTCTGGCCTTACCAAACTTACACCTTTCCCTTGCGCAGAATCTGGTAACCTTCTGTATTCCCCTCCTAATGATCCCCCACCTGCTATCTGCATCCATATCTGGCCTTATCCTCTCCAGACGATCTTTAAGGATCCTTCCCATCTCCCTGAAGTCTGCACCCCTAAATTCAGTTACTTTTGTCCTTGTTCAGCTTTCTTCCCCCCAAGGTCCAGGAAGTACCAGACTGTGGCGTGACCACCCCCCGCCAACGGGTCCCTCACTTCTAGGCCCCTACTCTGATCACTGTCTGCCAGGACCACGTCCAGTGTCCGGGCCTCCATAGTTGGCTCACTCACCTGCTGTGTCAGAAATGCATCCTGGAAGACATTCAGCAGCCTCTGCTCCCTGGTTACTGGTGACGTCATAGCCCCCCACTCTGTTCCTGGTATGTTGAGGTCCCCATTACCACTACCCTTCCTTTTCCCAATCTAGTGTCCCTCGAGATTTGCCACCAAACTTTCTTCCAGGACCTCTGCCAGTGCTGGTGGTCTGTATACCACTCTGACCTTTACTGTCGTACCCCCCTGCATCAGCAAGGTGACCCAAATAGCCTCCATGTTCCCTTCTTCCCCCTCTACCCCTCCAATACCCATGCCATTTCTGACTAACAGTGCTACACCACCCCTCCTTCCCTCCCTCCTATCTTTTCTGAACATAGTGTAGCCCTCCCGATTTAGGTCCCACTTGTGTCCTTGAGTAGCCCAGGTCTCAGTGACTGCTGCCACATCTACCTCCCCCTTAACTAGCATCACCTGGAGCTCAGGCATTTTATTTTATAAGCTTCTGGCATTTATCAGGACCACTCTCCACCCCTTTTCCCTCCTCTCCTTTCTCCCCCTTGAGCTCCTATTTCTCAGCTCCTGCACCCACCTGGTGACCCATTCCCATCTCTCCTAGCCCCCTAGAGGAGTAGAGACCCTGTCCCTCAATTATTGTACCTGCTGGCACTGCCCCTTTTTTGATCCCTCCCCTTCACAAGTTTAAACCCCACCTTTCGCTGATGAACCCAGCTAGTTTGAGCTTAAGGATTTCCTTCCCCTCAAAATTAAGGTGGAGCCTGTCCCTAGCGTACAGCCCCTTATCCTCCCAGGTCTCCCCCCAGTCCCCCACCAGGCCGTACCCCAATTCCCCACACCATTCCCTAAGCCACTGATTTATCTCCCTAATCTTCATCTTGTTTTCCCCATTAGCCCTTGGCACCAGCAGGATTTCTGAAAAGGAGAGCTTACAGCCTCTGGAAAGGCATACTCTGGCCAACTCCCAGAACCTTGCCTGAATTTCTAGTTCACTATTACCATTTATGTCGTTTGTCCCCAAGTGCACTAGAATGTCTGGGTTCCCCCCACATTCCCTTGCCAGTGAATACAACTCATGCTTGGTCTTGTGCATCGTCAGGTCTGGGTGGCATTTGGTTCTGATCAGACAGGTTTTAACCTCCTCCTGCCCCTCCCACTGGATGCCTCTGATCATGGAGTCCCCCAATAGCAGTACTCTAACCTCCCCTTGCCTCCCTGTTTACCCCTTGGGTTCCCCCTCCTTCCATGCCCCTCCTCATCCCTTCATCTGGATTCTTCCCTCAACCAGCTCCTCACACCTCCCACAATCTGGGTGTTGAAGGTAGCCCCTTCATTATTGTCTCTGGTCACCTCCTCTACCCGTGTCCTGGCCTTCTTTATCCCCCCACCCAGTATCTTTCTCTGCATCTCTTTCCCCACTCCTTACTAATCCATCCATCCTATCCGTTTGCCTACTTGGCTTTCTGCTTGCTGTCATCCCATTTACGTCCTGTGCCTTCCTGCCTGTCGTGCTCCCCTGTTCCATACCATCAGCCTCCTTCTTGTTCCTCTGATCCTCCTTTTTCTTCTCCCCCTACCCCTCTTCCCCATCCTGTCTGGGGAACTCTATTGTGCCCTTGCATCTTGCTCCCTTCACCCTTTCTATCCATCCCTGCCCCAGCAGCATCATCCTCCTCCTCCTCCTCCTCCCCCACACAGCCTTCTTCTACCAATGGGCATAGAGGGTTAAAATAATTTGTGAGCCTTAGGCCATCCACTAGTGCCCCTCATCCCTATTGCCCCTCTCGGTTTCCTTTGGACACCCCAGACTCTTGCCTACTGCTGTGGAAATTTCCACCTTTTGGGCCTCTCCTGCCAGGGTCCCCTAGAATCCCCTGTGTACCCCTTCCCTCCTTTCCTAGTGTGAGCACCTCTCTTCACTCCTGCCCCAGCTTGGGAGGCCCCAGCACCTACTGCTTCCATGTAGGTGACCGCTTGCCTCCTATCTCTCCAATCCCCCCCCCAGCAACCCCAGCTGCCTTCGGATCCCCTCTACCTCCTCTGTAAGCTGTGCCAGCTGGTAGCACACTGGACATCCCCCAAACTTCCAAGCCCAGTCCAGTATCATGGCCGCACCACATCCTGTGCACCCAACCACCCTCCCAAAGATACCTGCTCTAGTGATATGCGGTCCCTTCCCCATCATCACAGCAGTCTTTTCTAGGTCAAATAACCAACTAATCCTAACCCAGCCTCTATCAGAAAGTTTACCTGATATATTCCAGTTGAAGGTCCTCCACAATATCCAACTATCACACTACTCAGCAATTCATTGTGGATGCTGCACTCCTATTTGAGACCTACCTATGCTTTTTCCCTGCCCCGTGGCTGCATTATTGGATAGAACTACATGAGCTGCACCTGATCCTCTTCCTCTAATTGCAGGGCAGGTGTTCCCCTATAAATGAGCAGTGCTCTGGGGAGGGAGGGTGGGGGTGGGATTAGGACCCACACCCGACTCTCACGAGAGTGTATCAGCCCTGTGTCTGCCCTCACTGCACCTGCAAGCACTGCAACCTCCTCTGGAAGAAGGTCCCACACAAACACTATATTAAACAAGTCAGCACTCCTGCCTGAAAGTCCACAGACTGGTAAGAATTTAAAGCTTATCCAGCAACTAAAATACTTTCCCCATCTGCTCAGCAAAAGCAGGTTCACACAACCTCTGCCAGACCCCAACTGTTTCTGCAGTACTGTTATGTGAGAAGCCCTGGTATTTAAGCTCCAATTAGCTGTAAATTGATCCTGGCTAAGGAAGACAGAAACTTCCAGAAAGCTGCTCACAATACCCGTAGAAAAGATAAATGAATATCCAGCTTCCACTATGGATCCCCCACACGAAACAACACTTATTAAACAAGTCAGCACTCCTGCCCGAAAGTCCACAGACTGATAAGAATTTAAAGCTTATCCAGCAACTAAAATCCTTTCCCATCTGCTCAGCAAAAGTAGGTTCACACAACCTCTGCCAGACCCCAACTGTTTTTGCAGTACTGCTATGTGAGAAGCCCTGGTATTTAAACCCCAGTTAGCTGTAAATTGATCCTGGCTGAGAAAGACAGAAACTTCCAGAAAGCTGCTCACAATACCTGTAGAAAAGATAAATGAATAACCAGCTTCCGCTATGGATCCCCAACACCAAACAACACTTATTAAACAAATCAGCACTCCTGCCCGAAAGTCCGCAGACTGATAAGAATTTAAAGCTTATCCAGCAACTAAAATCCTTTCCCATCTGCTCAGCAAAAGCAGGTTCACACAACCTCTGCCAGACCCCAACTGTTTCTGCAGTACTGCTATGTGAGAAGCCCTGGTATTTGAGCCCCAATTAGCTGTAAATTGAGCCTGGCTGAGAAAGACAGAAACTTCCAGAAAGCTGCTCACAATACCTGTAGAAAAGATAAATGAATATCCAGCTTCCACTATGGATCCCCCACATCAAACAACACTTATTAAACAAGTCAGCACTCCTGCCCGAAAGTCCACAGACTGATAAGAATTTAAAGCTTATCCAGCAACTAAAATCCTTTCCCATCTGCTCAGCAAAAGCAGGTTCACACAACCTCTGCCAGACCCCAACTGTTTCTGCAGTACTGCTATGTGAGAAGCCCTGGTATTTAAGCTCCAATTAGCTGTAAATTGATCCTGGCTCAGAAAAACAGAAACTTCCAGAAAGCTGCTCACAATACCTGTAGAAAAGATAAATGAATATCCAGCTTCCACTATGGATCCCCACAGCAAACAACACTTATTAAACAAGTCAGCACTCCTGCCCGAAAGTCCACAGACTGATAAGAATTTAAAACTTATCTAGCAACTAAAATCCTTTCCCATCTGCACAGCAAAAGCAGGTTCACACAACCTCTGCCAGACCCCAACTGTTTCTGCAGTACTGCTATGTGAGAAGCCCTGGTATTTAAACCCCAGTTAGCTGTAAATTGATCCTGGCTGAGAAAGACAGAAACTTCCAGAAAGCTGCTCACAATACCTGTAGAAAAGATAAATGAATAACCAGCTTCCGCTATGGATCCCCAACACCAAACAACACTTATTAAACAAGTCAACACTCCTGCCCGAAAGTCCACAGACTGATAAGAATTTAAAGTTTATCCAGCAACTAAAATCCTTTCCCATCTGCTCAGCAAAAGCAGGTTCACACAACCTCTGCCAGACCCCAACTGTTTCTGCCGTACTGCATGTGTGAGATTTCTACAATAGAGCCTTCATTTGTATTTTGTTTTAATTCATAAGTTGTTGTGTTAATCATGTTTCAGTTATAGTTATTTTATCTATTGCTATTGTTCCACTTGGTATTGCTGTGCTGCTGCTCTTTGGTTTGTGAATGGTGTTTGTGACTAATGGGATATGTGTGTAGTTTTCAATTGGTTGGTAGAGTTGAAATGGTGTGCTTTGAGCATTGTAATTGGTTGCTGTTGTTCCTGGTTCATTGTTAGTGGTTGAGTCTGTTACTGTTTCATCATGCGTGTGCTGTAATTGGTTGGTTTTGGTTTGTGTGGCATGGAGTAGTATGGAAGTTTGGAATGGTGCCCCTTTATACTTGATGGGTGTATGGTGTTTTGGGAGGTAATTTATTTATCATAATTATGCTGTTGTGCTTCCCTTTATTATGTTTTTATGCCATGCTTGGTGCTTTTATACATAGGTATTTCACTGTGCAGTACGTGTTATACATTTTAATGTCTCTGTGGCGGCATTTTAGTTTCAAATTAAACAGTTTTTTCTTTATTATAACTTTTGCCATAGTATGAGTAAAACGAACAAAGATTTAGTTGCTTGTGTGCTGTGTATCACAATGAATACTGGCCCAGATATTCAAAAGGGTTGCGCCATGCGTAACAGGGTTGCACATGCGCAAGTCCAAAATGCGCCATTCTGCGATATTCAGCAGGAGGCAGTTACGCCACTGGCAACAGGTTGCGCAAGAGAGCAATGCAAATGAATGCATGCTCAACAGGAGGGGGAGGATCCACGCATAACCTCGCCAGCCCGATATTCAGTCGGGTTCGCAGAGGTTGATACATCGCACTTAACCTCGCTCGCTGCTTGAGCCAAAAAGAGCTAAGTTGAGGGCCACCCACAGGTGAGCTGCTGCATTGCAGGGCGCAACACAGCAGCTGCCACCCTGGCTGGCCCCAACTCGGTCCCTGTGCCCCACCAGCCCGATCGCGGGCAGTACAGGCATGAACCCCCACACATCTCCCACAGCCCCATCGTGGGGCAGTGCAGAGTACATGGACCCCCACATCTCCACAGCCCAATCGCGGGCGGTACAGGTACATAAGACCCCACACATCTCCCACAGCCCATCAGCGGGCGAGTACAGATACATGAACCCCCCACACACATCTCCCACAGCCCAATCGTGGGCAGTACAGGTACCATGAACCCCCCACACACATCTCCTACAGCCCGATCATGGGCAGAACCTGTAGACCCCCAGTGCCCAATCGCGGGCAGAATGTAACCCTCCCCCAACCGAATAACTCCCTGGTGGTCCAGTGGACCGTGAAGCCCGATCAGCGGGCAGAATGTCACAACACAACCCCCAAACATCTCCCTGGTGTCTAGTGTCCCCACCCACCTGAAGCCCCTCCACCCGCTCCCCGCGGCCGCGGGCGACAGCATCCCACCGCCTGCCGCCCGCCGCCCGCCGGCCCGACTGTCCGGTAGGGCTGCCGCCCATTGGTGCAGAGCTACAGCCAATAGGCGTGCAGCCCAGTACATGACAGTCAGATTTGTGAATGATCATTCACAAATCTGGACTGTCATGCTGGTATGGGCTACACGCCCGTTCAAAGCCTGTCAGAGTGACAGACTTACAGGAAGTGTAACAGCAAACATATTGTGTTTGTTACACAAACATGTTTCAGTTTCATTACTTCATTCCTTGTACAGTTAAAAAGCACTCCCAACATTCATGGTCTCCCACGGCTACTTCATCAGGGGTGTGGTCCTGTAAACATGACATTAAACATATACCGTTTGTATACCAGTTACTATTCAGATGATTCAGCATGTTCCTCTAATGTGTTTCAAAAGAAAAAAAACAATTTCAGATGGAGCCTGGTCTCTGCTTATTTGTAAAAATCCAGGTTCTAACCTTACCTCTATTCTGCTTTTAGCATACCCTGCACATTCTATTGATTTAAAGTAAATGTTTTGACTGCTGTAGTTAAATGCACAGTCCCTTGTTCTTTTATAACCTTCTGAAAACCTCCACCACCAGGCAGGGGGCAGCTGACATCACAGCATCCTCAACCTGACCTGTCTGGTTATTGTGGCAATGCTTGGCACTCAGCAATGCTTTACCTACCACTGTACAGTAGCAGCAATGCACCTCAAAAATGTTAGGGAGACACGTGTGAGCAATAACAATATATTGTAGTTACTAGTTTAACATTTACCTTTTACTCCTTAGTACTGCTATGCCCTCATAAGCCCCCTTCCCATTCCCATCATAGCTTTCTGCCAGACTTACCCATGCCTCTTTGTTCCTCCCTAGCATTTATTTTGTTTTAGCTATTTTATTAAAAATGTATTTTTCCACGTAAACACATAGAGCCCAGGGCTCATTTCCAGTTGCACCTTGGGGGCTGGTGGTAGTAGAATAAGAGGATGCAATTTTACAACACAAAATTTGTATCACAGTACAAGCATACTAGACAAGTCATTCTCCCCCATACATGGCGAAGATTCGCGAGTGGGCCATGCCCCATCAGAGTTCCCCTCGGTTCCAAAGACAGGTGTCTTGTTTGGCAATATAGGGCCTGTATTGTTTATTGCTCTGCTATTTCTTCATGATGTACTTTCTTTTGACTGCCCCACCCTTCACTTCTGTGATTCCCTCCCCAAACATACCCAGAAAGGAGTTTTAACTCAAGTGTACCTGTCCTGGACAAAAATGTTCAATACATTATAATGGCATGGTATCACTAGCATCAGTGTAATATAGTCAGAGTTGAGAAGGCCCTGATTTTTGCACCTTAATAATGCAATCATGCCTGAATAGAATAACCTAAAATCCAATATACACATAGTCAATGCCAGGGTCCTGGGATCCATTTGGTAACTGTCACTTGAACAGTTTGAAAAAGTCCTAGAAGGTTGAAGATACCCAAATATATGTTAAGACCTTTTTTTTTTGTTTTGGTTTGGTTTTTTTTGCTTCCAATGGTAGGAACAGAACAGAACTGACAGCTCACATTGAAAATGGGTCTGTAATATATAGTACTCAGTGTTATAAATATTTAGGAGTACATGTGGATTCTGGATTGAAATATGCAAATCATATTCAACAACAAACTCAAAAGGTCAATCAGAGATTGGGGGCCCTGAAATGGAATCAGGTTCACTTACTAGAGGTAAGGAAAAAATTAGGGAAACAGTTATTGATCCCTGTACTTGAGTATGGATCAATTTTATACGTGCATTCAACCCAAACAATGCTGAAGAGACAAGATTGTATTTATTATAGACTGGGGTTATTTATAACTAAAAGTGTCTATGGCACTCACCACTGTGAGGTATTTTCAAGGTTAGGGTGGTTACAACCAGGAAATCAGAGCGATTACTTGTGGCTAAATTTTTGCCACAAGATTATATTCCCCAAATAATGGTCATCCTTTGGCAGGTATGGTAGAAATTCAACCATGAAGTTCTCAGACAGTAAGATTGAGATCAACATCACAAAGGATTTCTTTGCCAAGATCATACAACAGATTTGGAGATATAACTCTACAAAACAGGTTGGCAACATATTGAAACAAATTCCCATATGAGTTAAAAATGGTCTGTAGTGTGAAAATGTTTAAAAAACAGCTAGGTCTACACCTGAAAACAATTTGTCACTGTTATAGATAAACATTTATTGTATTGTATGTTTGTATAGTGTATTAACTTTTGTGTAGTGTATTTGAAATTAAATTTTGAGAAGACTTAGGTGTGGGTGGTGGATTCGATCACCGGATAGAGAGATCAGTAGCAGGGTCTCCCTCAGGTCTTTGGCTTGGGGGTGCTCAGCTGCCTTCTTCTGAACAGGTGCGTGACCTGGGGGTGGTTCTTGATGATGGGCTGATACTGCATTCACAGGTGTCGGCAGCTGTCAAGTCATCCTTTTACCATCTTAGGAACATTGTCAGGATCAGGCACCTTGTTCTGTCTGGTGACCTGCCTACATTTATCCACGTCTTTGTGACCTCGTGCTTAGACTACTGCAAGCTCCCTGTACCTGGGGCTGCCGGGGAGTTGATATCCATGCTTGCAGCTGGTGCAGAACACTGCAGCACAGTTATTGACAGAGACTCCTCGTTGAGTCATATCACTCCGTGCTGTGTAAACTCCACTGGCTGCCTGTCCAATGGAGGATCACCTTCAAGGTCGGACTTTTGACCTATAAGGCTCTGCACAGACTGGGTCCAAGCTATCTGCAAGAGCTCCTGATTCCCTATGGCCCTGGCAGCCCTCTCTGCTCAACTGACAAGAATGTTAGCGTTCCCAGGGTTAGATCTGAAAATGGCGTGTCGAGCTTTATGCACAGTGCCCCCACCCTTGGAACTCTCTACCTCATCAGATTCAAGAGTGCAGGACTGTGGAGAGCTTTAAGGCAGCCCTGAAAACTTATTTTTTTAACCAAGCTTTCAATTACTATTTTATCTGAGCTATTTGCATGCTGTATTATCACTTTTAATTGTCTATTTTGTTATGTATATGTATTTTAATTATGTAAAGCACTTTGATTTTAGAATTGTGCTATAACAATAAAGTATTATTATTATTGTTATAGTATCATATTTGTAACACAGGACATTGTTCTAAATGGGGGTAAAACCCCAACAATTTGAATCTTGTATAAAAATAAACTTTTATCAAATCAAATCAACCAATAGCACAAAAACGGTTATGAGCTAAAACATGAAAATTTCAGGTTTATTAGAGATTGGCCAAAGAAGGCAACATTCTCTTCATACTCTTCATACTTATAGTAATTTTGTTTTCTGTTAGCTACACTGTTGTCACTGGGGTATATATATATATATATATATATATATATATATATATATATGGGTAATGTGTCCTCCATTGGGTCAGTGCTACAGCCCAAGAGCTGTAACCTCACATAGAACCCTGGACACATGAAAATTCTGGATAAAGCAATTTACATTTGTCCAAACAAACATAACTAGTGGCACCTATGCCCCAAGTGAGTTTTTCTTCCTCACCGTCTTAACCTACTTGATCCTTATGCAACCCATGAAACAAAAAAACAGTATCTTATTTCAAGAAAAGATGGCTTCTACAGTACAACCAAACTGGTCAGCCCTCTCAGCAGCCTAACTTATTCATCAGGAGAGGATAGCACCTCACCTAGTCTGCTACAGGAGTTGCAGATTAACTGTTATTAATAGTGAAAACAAAAACAACTGAAATATGAGCAATGAACTTAACTCTAACAAGAGGAGGCTAACCCGAGAACAGGTTGCCAACCTTACAATTTTAGAAATCGCAACCAATTAATCTGTAATCTTTTCATGCCAAATAGTGCTGTAATTCTACAATGCCCATTGATAGCAGATAAATTCTGAGGCCTGCACATCTGTATTAATCATCATGTCTGTGGAGCAAACTTCCATTATATATTCTCAGATAGTAGTCAGTGACTTCAGGGAAAGGCCCCATTGCCAATGTTGGAGCTAACAGAAAAGGAAAATAAGTTAAGTATGAATGAATTTATCCTTTCTGTATCACTCGTGTTGTCAGTGGGGAAGTAATACATATGAGTTCTAAAAATCAGTACCCATTTTCCATAGGGTGGTAGGCACTTCTTCATGGAAACGGTGGTGGTCACTTGGTATACACTGCCAGAAGAGGTGGTCTTGAAGACAGTGGGTAGCCTCAAGAGAGGATGGGATAGGCATAAGAGAAAGTAAGTATCATGGGCAGGGAGGATGGGAGGAGTGGGGTGGCAGGGTCAGTAGCTCAAGCTGTGGACCCTGCAATATGAGCAGACTAGATAGACCAAATAACCTTCCTCTGCTGGCTTCTTCGTATGTTCATGTGTCCCATAAATGACCTATGAGGGTAACTACAGGCTTTATCTGCTAACCACTACCTGTAATACTCTGTGCAGCAGAGCACATTGGTGGAACTCTGGAAACAGTGTTTTGTGAATGTATGAATGGAGGACTATGTTGCTGCTTTGCAAAGTTCTGACACTGAAGCCTCCCTCTTCCTGCACATGAAGTGGCAAGAGTTCTGGTGGAGCGTACTTGATCAAAACAGGAGCCTTCCTCTTTCTGCCACATACGCTTTTTATGATACAAGACCTTACCCACCTAGCTAAGGTTGCCTTTGAAGCCCTTTTTCCTTTTTGCCACTTTGAACAGTACAAACTTTCAGACTTCCTGAACTCTTGAGTTCTCTTTAGGTATCATTTTAACAGTCCTACATAAATCCAACTTATGAAGTTCCTTCTCTTTCAGATTTGCAGGCTTCAGGCTGAAAGATGGCAGGCAAATGTCATGTTTGACATGGAAAGCTGCAGGAACTGTAGCAAAATTAGACTTGGAAGCAAAATATATAATTATTTTTAATCAGAGCACACACTCTGAGTTTATTATTTTCCATTGTTATTATTTATCATGCCTTTGCAACACTATTCTGATTAAGGAAATCCTGTGCAACCATGCCAAAGGACGGTGTTATTATGAGGCTGAGATACACTGAGTCTTGACAAAGAAACTGCTTCAGGACATGAAGAAGCATGTCAGTGTGAGGAAGGAAAGAGTTAATATAAAAGGAAAATATCCTTGCAAAATCATGGATTCCATGGAACTGTACTACTTAGTAAAATGTTTCTAGATCGCATAAGATCAGAGAAATGTACTTCAATGGTCAGATGACTTCTATAACATAAATGGGCCAATTGACATCTTGGAATGTTTTTGTGACTGAAAGCCATAAAGGTCAAGGAGACTGCTATAAAAGTATAGGTAAAATTCTGGTAAAGTGGTTTGAACTTTTACTCAAGGACTCGTGAATAATACATACAGTGGCAGGGGCGTAGCCAGGATTTGGTGGAGGGGGGTTCCCCAAAACTTCTAAGGGGGTCCGGGAGCATACCCCCCTGGAAAATGTTGAAAATGTAGGTGGTAAATGGTGCAGTTTTGTGCATTTTAGGCAGTAACTTTGCAGTACACTGGCTGGCTAAATTCATACAGAGCCAGGAGACACACTTTTTCCTTTTTTTTTCTCCGTACGTTCCTCAGATTATCATTTATTTTACTGACTACGTCACAGCTCACAGATAGCCCCCCCTTATGTTTTTTTGTCTCATGTGAGACCAGATAAGTCATTGCATTTGTATCTTTAGCTGTGCTAATTCATCATGAGCCAGTCACTATTAATCTCCTATCCCGGCCCTCAGTAACAGCAGCCCCGCATTTCAGTTTTAGAATGAGATTCGCCAAAATCCCCAGGCCACTTTGGCAAAATTGAGCCATTTCCTTACCCACTTGACACAAATAGCCCCCTTTTATGTTTTTTTGTCTCATCATTGTGAGACTGGGCAAGATGCATTTTGTCTTTATTAGCTGTGCTATTCATGAGCCAGCCAATTTTCTAATCACCTGGCCCCTCAGTTACATTAACCCCTTCAGTGTGAGAATGTTTGGTCACCAAAAAATCCTCAGGCCACTTGCCACTTTGGCTAAAATGAACCTGGTTTTTAGTGTCTCCTTTGACATTTTTTAATTCTGCCCCAATGTATTTGCTGCCTGCCAGTTACCTTAAAACCACCCGTGTCCGACTCTGCCACATCTGACGAGACACTTTGTCTTGGCCTGCCTGCCTGGTTTTGTCACCACTCACTGTGTTGGCCAAGCCTGGCCACAGATGCTCAGCCTCCTCCCTGGCTGCTCAGATTTAATTGCGGCCTGCCGAGACCCAGACTCCACTACTCCCCAAAGGTGCCCTGCCTGGAGGAGACAGACGACTAGCCGGCAAAAATCCATGGCCTGACACACTTTTCAGACGCTACCAGCTCACAGCGGGAAAGACTCTACTGGCTGACTGCGCAGACAGACTATGCTTCTGGTGACTCTGCATCACATGTGACCTCTTCAAATGCAGTCATGTGATGCAGAGCCAGATCAGTCTTCGTGTCAGACTAGGCAGTGGAAGGCAGGGCGCCATCTATATTCATCAGCCGACCGTGCCCTGCCCCACTTCCTGCCACAGCCACAGCATGTGGCCAGGGTTTTAAAGATTAAATGGCAGGACTAGGCTTGCTGATCGGGCAGTGGAGGATGCAGTACCTCACGTGGGCAGGTCTTGGTGGCATGCATCACCTCACCACCTGTAAGTAAATTGGGGGCATCATCTTGCCTTGGCTGGCCGGGAGAATTTAAAAATGTTTGTTTTTTTTGCAGTCGGTTAGTCTGCCACCCAGGACCCTCCCCGGCCACGCCTATGAGTGGGGTTGGGTTACCTAATTATAACACAAGACAGAAAGGTCTGAAGAATATGTTTCGCTTTACTTCCTGAGCTGGACATAAGAAGCTCTTTCTTGCCTTGATGCAGAGAAGGAATGGACCCTTACATTTGTACTTAAACATGGACTCACAAAGGTCTCTGAAATCTTTCCCTTGAGCAGCATGAGAGTGTTATGAGAGACAGAAAAGAATTCTGAGACATTGCTTTGAAATACCAGCAGAAGCCTGTAGTCATTGAATTTTGAACTCCCTACTTAAATTCTGAAAGAATTTGTACTTATACCGTATGTTAGTTAACAGACTATGTTATCTGGGGATCAAAGCAGCTTAACTTGTAGACTTCTAGAATCTACCAACACAAAGAGTTGTTGCCTTCCACCCCAAGACTGCAGATAAAATGCTTCATGCCAGCTGATGAGTTGAAGTATTTACTTAATAACGTTTTTGCTAAAAGGCATGATCTGATATCAGCATAATTGGGGTTGGGTTCAAGTCCGATTTTAAGTGCAGAATAATGGTATACACCTTAGCTTAACATGTTTACTTAGGTCTGCTAAGAATTTAACAGTGGAATCACCATGAAAGAAATGTTTCATTTGCAAACTGAACCTAATGACTCATGCTGAAACAAGTGGTCCATTAACTGCAATGCAATGTATGTGTACGTAAACCCTAATCTTAAATCTTTTGCAGTGGGTAGCTTAGTTAATAAATATATCGTATTTACAACAAAACTTTTATCTCTTGTAGGTGACAAATGCGTGATATCATACATATCAAAGAGCCTTGCTAAACTTTGGCAGTGAACATATACTGTACACACAAGCCATAATAACAGTTTACTTCCAATCAAAAAAAAATATTTTAATTAAAGGTTCCATTCCAGAGCTGTGAAAAACCTTGGGAACAATGGAGAACTGTCCTCAACGTCGCTTTGCCCTTATACATTATAAGGTTAGGCCCTTATGGAAGGATCTTTTGCAGTACCTTTAGCAACAGAGGCAGTGGAGGGAACAGGTACACTCTGTCAAATTCCCTCTGCTCTGACAGAGCATCCACCATCTCTTCCAGCCGACATGGATATCTACTAAGAATCTTGGAACCTTGGCTTTCTAATATGATGCAAGCAGATCAATATGAGGTTGAATGAACCTTCTGCACAGCAAACCAAACACTTAGTGGGTGCAAGGACCATTCTCCTGGGTATACTCTCTCACGTGCGACATAGCCAATCAGTCTACTCATTCAGGCCCTGCCAAGTGAGCTGCCATGATAAACAGAAGATTATCCTTTGCCCACTGATGAATCCTGGTCGCATCTGTGAGCATGCTTTGTGCTTCCTCTGCGCCCCTTGATTGTGTATGTATGCCACAGTGAGGGCATTGTCTGACCTCACCTTCACAGCCTGGGACCAAACCTGGCCCTGAAAGTGTAGCAGGGCTAGATACATTGCTTCTATTTCCAGTACATTTATCTGGAGGCCCTGCTCTTGAGGGCTCTAAACTCCCTGTACTGGAATGTGATCTAGGACTGCCCCCAGCAGGGTGGGACAAATAGGGTCACCAGATCACCAAATGTGACCTGGCCAATCACACTGGCCACAAGGCTTCCTTTAAAACTTGTCATTCTTGTGACTGAGTGGAAGCAATGGATTCAGCAGTGTGCATGCGCAGGAGAGAGTGTAGGCATTTTTGCCTTTAATGCATGCGCGGCACTCATAAATTTTTTTTTTCTTAACGAATATCAGTGTGGGCCTGCTCCGCCTCCTGTAGCAATCAATGGCCAGTCTGTAGGCCACAGAGACCGCATGGGCCGCATATCGATGGTAGCGTGCTCCACCTCCTGCAACAGTGACTGACAGCCGCCATGCCTCTGCTCTCCAGAGTCCAGCCACCCATGACTCCAATGTTCTGTGGATGTGCAGCAACATTAAAAAACTACTGGGAGCCATCACCACACCACAAGGTAAGATGCCAGGCAATCACGTGAGGGGCACTGAAGGCAGTTAGTGTTAGTGCCAAAGCCCGCCAAACGCCATAACAATTGGAGCGGTTGAGAGAGTGAGAGCAGTCCTGTGAATACTGTTCAGTAGTGTGTCAGTGTTTATTTGAAATATTTTCCAAGAGCCCTTTTAAGGGCTGCAGTGCAGAACTAGTTAAAATGTACTGAAGGTGGCTGAGTGATCATTCAGCAATACTTGCTAAAAAGATATACTTTACTATGTAGTGGTGGAGAGACTTAAGACCTTGTGCAGCGCTACTGATGGAGGCAGGAGGGGAGCAGAATCAGTGATACTGCTGTGTTGGACAGACCTGCAAGTTTGAGGGAAAATTATATAACAAAAATCAAGTTGTCGAGTTTTGACAGAAGTTGCTATGAAGTACAGTTACAGTATCTATTCCCCCACATCAGTGAGTGAGTTGTTTGGTGTGGGCTGGGGCAAGGTAGACCAGCAGTGGCAGCTAAACTGATTCAAATTCCAGTTTGTGCTGTTTTTGTTTGGTCAGTGATCAGGACTAACTAAAATTGTAAAAAAAAACCAAAAACTCACAACTCACTTACTGCAGACAGTGCTGTGCTGCATCTGCTGGGAGATTATGTTTGGACAGGAGTAGGATGTCCTGCCCAGTTTAAGTACATCATTTTATTTGTTGAACTGACACTAATAGTCCAAGTCCAGTCCAGTCATTGTCTTATCTGTGCAGCAGCATCCCACTGTTACTCACGTCACTTGGTGCAGCATCCCTGTTACTCACGTCACTTGATGCAGCATCCCTGTTGCTCATGTCACTTGATGTAGCATCCCTGTTACTCACATCACTTGATGCAGCATCCCCTGTTATTCACATCACTTGATGCAGCATCCCTGTTATTCACATCACTTGGTGCAGCATCCCTGTTACTCACGCCACTTGATGCAGCATCCCTGGTGCTCATGTCACTTGATGCAGCATCCCCTGCTATCCACCACTTGATGCAGTATTACACTTTTTGTAATAATGAATAATATACAACTTAAAAAATCAGAACAAGACTAGCCCAATTCAGTAAAAGTCCATATAATGATCATATAAGACTACCTGATCTGTTTGCGATTATTGACAGTCAACGTCTAATCTGTATTGTCTTTTAGTTTTGGCAGTCCTCAGTCCCATCCAGGTCCATTCCTGACCTATTGTGGTTGTCAGAACTGAAGCTTTTTGGTGGAGATACAAAAAAATTAAAGCAGCTTGGTACAATTAATACAAGTCTGTCAACCATACAGTGCTACTAATACCTGTCCTGTCCTGTGTCTGTGTGCATATTATTGACAGCATCTCTATTCTGTATTGTCTTGACAGTCCATCAGTCTCAATCCATTCCTGTTGTGGTTGTCTAAGGGTTTTTTTGGTGGGGACACAACCCCCCCAAAAATAAAGCTTGCCACTGCATTAATTAGAACAAGTCCATAGTACTAACTGTGTGCATATTATTAGCAACATCTGTTGTTGTGTTTGACAGTCCACCTGTGTCTTCCAGACAGTCTTGTGGTGGTTGTGTCAGACTTTTTGGGTGGGACAAGAACAAAAAAAAAAAACAAGCTTGCTACAATTAGCAGTGTCAGTGGCTCAGCAGGTAGCACACTTGCCTCTGAGGCCGGGAGATCAGTAGGCTGTGAGTTCTATTCCCACACCAGGCACTCGGGTTAATATCCCAATACTGACACTGTAGTGCAGCATGAGGGGGGTGCTGCACTCCTGAGGTGCCATCTTTCGGATGAGACGTTAAGACGAGGTCCCATCTGCCAGTTCTGGTGGTAGTTCAGGTGGATGTTAAAGATACCATGGCACTTCTCGGAAAGAGCGGGGACTTTCTCTGGTGCAATGGCCAAATTCCTCCATTCACAAAAATACCACAAACAGCTTAATCTGGTTCAAGGTCAGTTGGCATTCATCTGTATCTCCTCCCCCGGGTCGTGCCTGAAAGTAGGCAAGATTTGTCTAGTGCACTTACCAGGTCAACAAAAACTAAATAAATAAATCATTAGAAGTCCATAATACTACCTGGCTGCTGTGTGCATATTATTGACTGCGTCTCTCTCGTTGTTTGACAGTCCATCTGTCTCATCCAGTCCTCTTGAGGCTATGTCAAGATTTTTTGAGGAACCAAAAAAAAAATTAAAGCTTGCCACAATTAATTAAAAGTCCATAGTACTACCTGCGTGCATATTATTGGCAATGTCTGTGTTGTGTTTGACAGTCCAGTCCATCTGTCTCGTCCAGTCCTCTAATGGTTGCGCAACCCCATCTGCCAGATCATACGTCTGTGTTTTTGTTGGTAGCAGTACTTTCAAAATGGAGTCTGTAAAAATTCATGATGTAGGCAGTTCCCATGTAAAATGTATTCTGGCTGAAAGGGCTTAATGGGCACTTGAATCCACACCTATGGCCTTTTTGTTTTCAAAAGATGAATGCTGCAATGAAGGAATCCATGCAGTGTCTTTTTAATGTTGCCTACTTTTTGGCTTCAAGGGATAGGCCATTCTGGGACTTTTCGTTTCATACCTCACTGTTACACAAATGTAATATAAAAGTGATTGAACAATACGCAAATCACAAAAGGTGCTGCGAATTTGTGCATCACATTGCAGCAGTAATATGCACAAAGAGAACTGAAGCAATGAAAAAATCTCCAGCTGTTGGGCTGTTAATAGAGGGAAGCACTGACAAAAGTGTAAGGGAATTTGTGAATGTATTTATGAGCTATATTGGTGATGATGGTACTCCAATTACTTCCTTTATTGGTACCGAGCTATTAGGGGCGCAGATACCGATGAATACGTTGCAGCATTAGATTCACTCTGTCAACAAGCTTAACTTCCTTTGTGGAAAAATCTTCCATGGATTTCTAACATGGTCACTGATGATGCATCAGTCATGCGAGGACAACATGGCTGAGTCACGGCAAGCTACAAAGCAGTGGCACCAGTTAATTGCAACTCACTGCATCATGCATCATTTACAGTTTGCCATTCTGGATGCCCAAAAACATATGCCAGAAGTTCAAGAAAATGAAAATGGCTTGATGGCCCTGTATTCATTTTATCATTCTTCTCACTGAAGAATGAGAGTCTTGGAGGAGGCCGCTAACACCCTTTTCACTGAGTTGAAAAAACTGGTCAGCATCTTCACGGTGCACTGGGTCAGTTCACACCACAGTGCTGTGTCAGCTCTTCTCCACAACCTGCCGGCAATAATTGCACACTTGGAGAATACTGCAGGACCTAGAAAGCAGAATTTCCCTGTTCGCTAATGGCACAAAGCTCTGTAACAGAGTAGACATACCAGAGGGTGTAGACAGAATGAGAAGGGACCTGCAGAAACTTGAAGAATGGTCAGGGGTTTGGCGGCTGAAATTCAATGCAAAGAAGTGCAAGATATTGCATATTGGGCACAAAAACCCTGGCACAATATATCCGTTGGGGGGTGAGGATATAGCATGCACCAAGCAGGAAAGGAATCTTGGGTTATCATCTCTGTTGACCTCAAGGTAGGGAAACAGGTGACAAGGCAGCAGGTAAAGCAAATAGGATGCTGAGATGCATGGGCAGGGGCATCACCAGCAGGAAAAGGGAGGTCATACTTCCACTATACAAGACACTAGTGAGGCCCCACCTGGAGTACAGTGTACAGTTCTGGAGACCTTACCTATGTAAGGACATAGACAGGATAGAGAAGGATCAGAGGAGGGCAACAAAGATGGTACATGGATTGCATCACAAGTCCTATGAGGACAGGTTGAAGGACTTGAATATGTACTCCCTGGAGGAGGGAGAGATGGGATATGATAGAGACCTATAAGTATCTTACAGGGAGGAATAGGGTGCAGGAATACACTATTTTTAAGTGAAAAAGATGCTCCAGGACTAGAGGGCATGGGATGAAGTTGGAGGGAGGACGATTCAGAGGAAACATGAGGAAGAATTTCTTCACAGAACAGGTGATGGACAAGTGGAACACTCTGCCAGAGGAAGTTGTGGGGGCTAAAACAATCACAGGATTTGAGAATGCATGGGATAGACATCAAGTAATTCTAGAGGTCAGAGGTGAGGAGCAACAGACTTCTAGGAAAACATAAAGTGAACTTACAAGCTCAAATGGGCAGACTGGGTGGGCCGTAGGCCTTATCTGCCGACACTGTCTATGTATCTATGTAACTTTGTGAAAAACCAAAAAAATGTGGTTCTTGGCCTTTCAACAAGATTATCTATCTATTCTTGGAAGGGTTTCTCAAAATTTCAAAAAAGAGGGTCTGCTTCTTACTTAGGTACAGCCACAAGTGGACAGCTGCATTTTGGAGCTCATCAAGCTGAAGACCAGTGCAGGCCTTGCTGAGGCACAGTTTTTACAGCATGCAAGTTCAAAGGACAGTCTCCTTACTTGTGGTGTGGATGGCAGCACTCCTGTAGCTCCTCCACCAGGCATGACTGAAAATGTTGATGTAGACAAAAATAGGAATAAAAGGCAAAAGAACCAAGCAGACCACTGCTTCATCAGACCAAGCAGCAGAGGAGATTGTTTCCAGTAAAATGCCTGCAAACTGATCAAGGAGAAAGTATGCAACAGTGAGGTTGGATTCTTACATGACAGATTTGAGCCCATGTGGCAGTCAGGGATTTTCAGTATTTGACACAATTGTTTGGCCTTCTCCTGATGACCCTCTCTTTCTAAATTTTGGTCAGAGAATCCATAATGGGGCTTTGCCATTCCTGAAAAAGAAATATGGTTCAGGGCAACTATTATCTGATCCAGAGCTAGATGCGGAACTTGACAGAGAAATTATGCAACAACTTTTGGAAGAGTGGCAAGATTTGAAAATGCTGTAAAAAATTAAAATAAGATCGCATTAAGAAAGGTTCACCAAAATTTACAGAGATTTGGTCTGTTACAGTTGTTGGTCACAATTTTTCAGGTAATGCCAGTGAGTACAGCTGCTTGCGAAGGGAGATTTAGTGCTCATAATAGAATTAAAACAATATCTCGTAGCAATCTTACTGACGGCACTATGGATGATCAGCTAATGATCAGTTTAAATGGACCCACAATTGAGGACTTTAATCCAAACTCATCAGTTGATCACTGGTACTCATCAACACCTGGATATCGGCATCTGTCTGGACATAAAGTCATACATCCAGATGTATTGAACTTGGAAGTGGAAATAGATGAGGAGTTGGAGGAGATGAGTTAAAAGTGGAGGCAGAGACAGTGTGGTTGGAGTGAGAGGTGGACTGATTTTGAAGAAGACAGCAACAGCAATAGAAATACTGTTAGCAATCTGTCATCCATAGTTTCAGTAGTCATTTAAAATTTATTTTCTACCCTTGCCCTCACAAATTTAATTTTGGTGACCATACAGTGATGGTAACAGCACAGGAGCAGCACAGGCCTGATCATGTCATGAAAGCAAAATAAGCAACAAAAAAGTAACCTCCTCCCCCCAAAAAAGCACACACAAGACAAAAAGAGAACCACAACATCTGAAAGTTTTATTGCTTTGTTTTTAAAAAAAAAAACAGTGTACACTTATAGGACTTATTTTCAATTGTAAGTCAGCATGATCTGGTCAGACTGCAATCCAGTCACTGTGTTTCTCTGCTGGTCCCATCTTCAGTAGTTATCCTCTTGGTTATTTTCGTCTCATTTTCTCATAGTTGTGCCGCCCTTCCCTTTTCGGATTCAGTCATCGTGTTTCTCTGATGGTCCCATCTTCAGTAGTTAGTTATCCTCTCAGTGATTTTCATCTCATTTTCTCATAGTTGTGCCACCCTTGCTTCCCTTTTCAGATTAGACAGGCAGGACTTTGAATTTGTGCTTCATAAATTCTTCCTCCTGTGTAATACTTGATGCTGTTCTAGCGGGCTAATTCTCATCAGGATCTCTGATAAAGACTTTCCCAAATGTAGGTTAATAGACAATTCCTCGGTTGAAAGGCAAGTTAAAAAAAATGGCCACCATGGTTTATAGTCTAGCGGTCGTAAAAAAAGTGGCCACCTAAAAAAATTTTGGCCACCAGATTTTGAGGTATGGTGGCCAAACTGGCCACCAGTTCAAAAAGTGATTTGTCCCACCCTGACCCATAGTCTAACAGGCTAACATCGGTGGTCAAAATCTATTCTGTCATAGTCACAAGAAGAGTCCCCTTGCAAAGATTCTTGGGGTTTTCCCCACCACGAAGAAACTATGATATAGTTGTGGGTCAACAGAATCAATGCCTGGTAGTCCTCCCAGGCAGGGGATCACAATGCCAGCATTCTGTTTTGAGAGGCCATATATGAAGTCTGGCCCACAGCACCAGCTCTATCATTGCTGTCATCAGACCCAAATCTGGAGCAATCTGGAAGCGGAGCCCACTGACAAGGATCTCAATCACTGGGCCTTGCAAACAGGATTCTCCTCCTTGCCACCGATAGAAACACATTAGACTCATTCATGCAAAACACCACTCCCAGGAACACTAATTGCTGATTGTGTCAGGAACTCTTTATTTCTGTTTATTATCCAGCCATGCATCTCTAGGACCTCCAGAGTCCTTGCCACCAACCTTTCTGCCATCCACACCATTGGAGCACTGATGAGAAGGCCATCCGGGTAGGGATAGATGTTATGCTCCTCCTGTCTCAGTTACTCCACCAGTACAATCAAAACTTTCAAGACCACTCATGTTGCAGTTGCAAGACCAAAGGGGAGAGTCTGATACTGAAACTTATGTATCGCAAATCTCAGAAATTTATGATGCAGCTGGTGGATTGTGATGTGAAGATTGGCATTGTTCAGATTGGAGGACACCAGAAAATCCCTCAGTTGGACTGCTCAGATGATGGACCACAAAGATTCCATCTTGAACATTGTATGTTTGACTAATCTTTTAGGTGTTTCAAGACTAGGATCGGTTGAACCCGCCCCCACTTCATGGCGTACTATGAAACAAATCAAGTAAAACCTCATCCCTCTTGTTTGAGGGAACTGAGGAGATTGTCTTCATCTGGATCAGGTGGTCCAGAGTTTGGTTTACTGTCTATTGCTTTACCTGGTTTACAGGCACTGGAGACTAAAGGAGGTGATCTGTCATGGGTGCCTAAGCAAATTCTATGGCGTAGCCTAAGGCAGAATTTCCAATACTCATGCATCTGATGATACTTGGTCCCATCACTGGTAAAACATTTGCAGTCTTCCACCAAGGAAAATGGGGCAGAGGGTGAGCCACATACCTTCATTGTAAAGATCCGCCACCCCATCCTGCACCTCCATTGCATCTACGGGCAAAGGCACCTCAATTGCTTTTGCCCTTGAAGCCAGAGTAGGCTCCCTCTGCTTTTCTGGGTACCAAAATTTCAAGAAGGATGAAATCTGCCCCTTGACTGACTCAGCCGGCCAGAACTCTGGCCCTTGGTGTCGGTTTGGATTTTTGCTGTTGCCTACAGATTGGTAATTATCCTTTCTTGTTCTGATCATCTTTAAGATTGCGATCCATCCTACACATTCAGTCACTTCACTACCAGTCTAGCATTGCTTGTAAAGTGCTTTGGGATACACTGTGTATGAAAAGTGCTATATAAATGCTGATTCTTCATCTTCAACCAGCTCTGAGCCAAAAGCAATTCCTCTGTAAAAGGAAAATTCAACAATTTCATCTTGGAGGCCTGATCTGCAGCCAGGTGATAAAGCCGCACTCTCCACATGGCCACCACCATATGGTAGGCTGAATGACCAGACATGTGCAGACTGTCTATGGCTGCATCATGAAGAAGACAGAAGTCAACATGGGCAAAACTTCCTAATACAGGTACCCAAGAGATTAACACCCTGGAAATGAAGGAATACACATGTGAGGTTTGAAGGCTGATGCCATTTGAGATGAAGGCTCATTAGCACAACATTTCCATCTCTCTTGTTATAAGACTCTGACAGGGTCTCCAAGCCTTCTAAAGCAGTTTTGGTATGCTTCATGTCATTACATGACCGTATCTGTCACTGGAGGTATCACCCACCTTGTGGTGTTTGCCTCCTGAAAAGGATAAAATTGTACCCTAGGCCTAGGGAGCTGCTTGCATTTGTCTGCCCCAGCCCATTCTTGCTCAGTAATTTGGTCACAGTGACAAAGAATAGGAAAACACGTTGGGGCCAATGCTAAAGCAGACAGAATGGGGTTGATATCTAGAGGCTCTGTGTCTTGAATCTCTTTGAACTGTAGCATCCAACAGACTTTCATTACAAGGCAGAACAGTGACTCACAATCAAATAAGGGGGATCAGAATCTTTTTCTTAGGTTTTGAACACTCCCCCTCCTCCTCAGATGGACATTCTTCCTCGTCTGATGGATCCAGTTCTGTCAGCTCAGGATTGTCTCCAGACCTCCCTGCTTCCTCCACTTGGGCTTCCCTGACTTCAGAATCAGGGTCACCAGCAAATCAGAGTGAGTAGGGGCATCCTGGCTGTGGTGCACCTGGATATGTCTGCATGTGCCCCCATGACCTGAGGGGCCTGCTTTGGGATCGAGTGTATTCGCAAGTATGACCTGCAGGTCATCAACATAAAGCATCTCATCTAAGAGAAGCAGTATGGATTTGTGCAGTTCGACTTTTCCGCTGTCAGTTAGTACCACAGGTGCATCCCTCCCCCCCCAGTCTGGTGATTCAAATGGCTGAAACTGAAATAGACATGTTAGACTTTGTTATGCGGTATGGACAGTATGACCCTGGAAGAGATGGTCTCATTGTCCTATGGCAGGTTTTACATCTCATAAAAACAATTGGACTGCAGTAAGCCATAGTGCTACTAAAACTGCCACTGTATACACTGAGGCTGGGAAATCACCTTTATCTGGTAATAAAGGACATAGCCCTTTAAAATTTTACACACTCACCAGCCTTCTGTTTCAGTCTGACACAAAACGGTACTGCTCCTTTAAAACATCCTAGCAGCAGCTAGTGAAAAACCTGGGCATGGCTCCTTTAAGAAATCCTCCTCATACAGTATATGCAAAAATCTAAATATCTAGTTTTTATAGCACACTCAAACAAGAGCCCTTCTCAAGTACTCCTCTAAATGTATGCAGCTGTTATGAAATAAGCTTCTCTGTTCTTAGACAATTACTTGGCTGGGGTTAGAGAGTGGTGCTCCTTATGAGCACACACTAAAACCTGTGATCAGGGCGCAGTTTGTGTGAACGAGCTGATGTAATGTGTATGCACGTGACATTATGATGCAGACGTGTGTCTGTTGAGTGTGCACGTGTTTTGGCCAAGACGTGCTCGCAAGTGAGAAGAAAGTACAAAGTACTTCATGCCTACTGGTAGAATGCCAGCCATGAAGCATGACTGAGGAGGAGAAGAGTGTAAATTGTTCCACATGACCAAAGTTCCAATCTCGCCGTCAAACACAAAAGCTGTGCCAAAAATCCAACACACAAACAAGTGGAGCAAAAAAATATAAAACAGACTTAAACCTCATGCAGAGCCTTATCAAATGCAGAGACTTTCTGCCATAGTGGGAAGGAAGGCCAGAACAAGGAGACTAATAGAAGCACTAATAAAATGGTTCCGCTGGTCGGGATGACAAAAACTATAAAACTCCTCCAGAAGCCTGTTTTTGTACAACACACCATGCTGTAGACACTAAAGGGTGGGCAAACAAAACAAATCAAGGTGATTTAGACCACCCCACCTACAACTGACTGAGCCCCCACATTAAATATAACTCTTACTTACCTGAGACACCGAGCTAACACAATGAGCAGGAGAAAACAGACTCTGCAATAGGAATGTGGTCCCAATGCATGGCACTGTAGGCACTAGAATGAGATTTAGCTGTCAGGTTAGTCAATTTGAAAGCTGAAGTTTAACAGGCACAATTTCTACCTTTAAGGGTGCTCCCTGTCACCAGGCATCCTCATCCTGCCTCAGGATTGTCTATGCTAACCAAAAAAAAAAGAGAAAACAACAAATATTAATTTGAGAAAAAAAAACTAGTCTTCCAGATAACTCTGCTCTATGCTGGCTACCCCTTCAGTGGTACAGCTAAAACTGAGTAACTGCTGTATCCAGAATGTTCATGTGCCCAGGGTTCTATGCTAGGTTACAGCTCTTGGGCTGTACCACTAACCCAGTGAGTGAGCACATTATCCCTGTGTGTTAATTCCCAGTGACAACGTGAGTGATATAGAAATAATTATTTGTTAGGTAGCTTTATTGAAACATTTCTAGACTATAATGATTTAAAAAATATATACTCTTTTTGAGTATGTACAGTTCATTTTTTATTTATTTATTGGATTTTGTTAACCGGGTTGATCCACTGAGACTTATGTCCCTTTTTATGGAGCGGCCCAAAGTAAGTTATATACAGAATATGTCCTGACCTCATATGGTGCAAGATCATGTACAACTGAATGACACAGAGGGCATAGTGACAATGTAATTACAATAGGTACAGCATTGAGGATCAACAATATTACACAGCAAATTCAGCACACAGATCAATAAGACAGAGTGCATTGTGTAGTGTTACAGTACGTAGAACATCATTTTTCACACATTTTTCAGACCTGGATTTCTGTGAAACTGATGAATGTCACTTTCTTGACTAACAGTACAACTTTGTGAGATATGACTCATGATTTCATCAACCTCAGCAGTTACAAAAGACAAGAAAAATCTTTGTGCATCCAAAACAAGAAAGTCTCTTTGAGATCAAGTCAAACATGTGGTCGATAGTGTAGGTGTAAGGCTGGCTGTTCAGAAGTTTTGGCTAAAAAACAGTTTTTAAAATATTAATGAACTTAGGCAGTTGCCTGTCATAAAAACAGACCCTGCTTTCATGACTTGCAGACCCACTTTTGTGAAACACAACCTCCCCTTTTCTGAGAGTCTCAAAACGAGAAAAATCTAGATGGCTTTGTAAGTCACAAAAGTGGGCAAAACAAGAGAAAGCTTTGCACATCAAAAACAAGAAAATTTGTTGGATTTAAGTCTGAAACTTGATTATTTAACAGTCTAGGGTGTAAGTTTGATTATTTATTTATTTTTTTTAAATACATTTTCAAATAATAATGAAATCAGACTAAATCTTGTCATGAAAACAAGACCTTCTTTTGTCACTGGTGAAGTAAGTGTAATGGGCGAGGGAAACTGCTGACACCAACTGCTATCAAAATGGCCTGGTCAGGTCAGGGCACAGGTCCACCCCAGTTACAACTTGGAAGGGAACATGTGTAATCTGATTACGCCAACCACCCAGAGGTGGATTTTTGTGTGATGCCCGGCCAGCAGGTGTCGGGGAAATTTTGGGGAAGGGGCTCAAGTTCAGTTGCTACTAATTGAGAACACAAGGAGAGGCATGAAGCTGACTCAAATGCAAAAACAATGTAAATGTTTATTAAACATACTATCATGTTATTACAAGAAATGTCTAAACTCAAAAAACTCTAAACTGTAAACTCTAAGAGGTAAACATATCTACATGTTACTAAATAATTATAACGTACCCTACTGCAAATCAGCTGTGAACACTCTAAGCCAGCCACCCTTGCGTGTCCAAAAGGGAAAGGGAAGGAAACAAGACAGGGAACCAGTTGTCCGGGGCAGAGAGAAAACACCAAACAGGTTACAGGCCAAAGGACTATTCCAAGGCAGTGCGGGTCATCGGCACACAGGTCTCCACAGACCACCAGAGAATTACACCCCACCAGGAACTAGTCTGTCAATCTCACCCAGAAGTGTGGCGGCACAATAAAACATCTATTAAACCTGGTGTTGGTGTATTTATTTCTAGCACAGCATTCCATGCAACAGAACAGGGGCATAAGGGTGGAAACAGTTCCAAACAGGGGCACTGTCTCTGGGCGACCATCACCTGATGGCACCCAGGCACTGTGATAGTGGAAAACACCATGATGGGGTCCCAGAAACATTACAATAAATCATTTATGTACTTTTACTTATAACAGTTCATTTCTGAGAGTGCGTCACACCTTTAAATCTGGCTTCAGATGCCAACCACTTTAAATCCGCTGTCAGGCCTTAATCCACAGTATTTATGCAAACAGTTCCTTATTTACACTGCCTGGCTCAATGGAGCCTTGCACTTGTTCTGCTCTTTGCAATTCAGTATAAATGCATTCACAGTTCCTGCCCCTTTAAATCTGATTGTCAGGCAGTCATAAATATTAATTTGTTTATTTAAAGTTCCCGAACCTTCTCTGTCTGTCTAAGGGGTTCTCTCCTACTTTAACTTCACCCCATGGGCAGTCCATAGGCAGGATTTTGCCTGCCCTGACAGTCATTTGGCTCAAGGGAGCCTTTGTTCACTCCACCCCATGGGTGGTCTTTGCTGGGGCCTTACCGCCCTCACATTTTCCTGGCTCCACAGAGCCTCTCTAGTCTCCGCCCCAAGGGCGGTGCAGTTCCGGGGCCTTTGCCTGCACCAAGGTCACTGTGAGAGCTCAGAAGTGCCAAAAGGTTTCTTTATTTTATTTTAAATAAAAAATTGTCTTTTATTTTTTCTCCGGTGGCCAGCACCCAATTGCGTGTGCTGCCGCCACTCACCCCTGCCGCTCTGTCGGATCTTGGGCCGGGACTGTTGCTGCTGCTGGGAGGGCCTAGACTCACCTCCTCCCACAGGCCTCCACTAAAGCTGGTGCTGGAGGGGCCAGCCTGATGCTAGACTGCTGATGGAGGGGACTGCCTACCTTTACTGTCGCTGCCCCTCCTGAACAACCTCCTGCTGCCGGACGGCTGATGCAGGGGACGGCCAGGACCTGCCACACCTCCCAACAAATATCAGCTGCTGGGCTTGGAGTGCTGGAGGGGCCAGCTTGGATCTGCCACCCCTCTCAACGGGACTTTTCACTGCCACAGCACCAGGAACTTGACTGACTGCTGCCGCCATTCTGGAGAGGGAGCCATGAATTGGAGGACTGACCAGGACACCGGGAGGGAGGCAGGACCATCGGTAAGTCCCTCCCTATTAGCACTACCCCGGCCAGCCTATGCTTCCCTCTGACTCTTGCTGCTGCTTCCTCCTCTGCACCAATTGGAATGGAGGGCGGTTGCCATTCAAACGGGCTGAGGATTCTGTCATGGAATCCTCACGAGCCCGACCCTACCTGCATGCCCTTGTGACTGGACCCACAAGAGCAGGTGCCCGGCACAAGGTAACTTGGGGGGGGGGGTTCTGGTGAGCAGCAAACAGGGGAAACAAACAACATAATCTATTTTTTTTAACATAAGCCCAGCTGGGGCTTTCATTTGATGGGGAGGGGTACCTACCACTACACTGGGGAACAGCATGGGCACCTCCTACCCTAGGGCACCTAACCTGTTTAGCAGCCCAGAGCACCTGGATGCCCCTTTTGGAGGGCACCAGGACTCTGGGCACTCACAAATTAACCCCCATAAAAACATACATGTCCCCATGTACAGTTAGATCAACTCATACATACTCCATACTGTACACTATGCCATTGTTTTGCATTCCTACCTGAGTAGCTTCATGCTTTGGACTCCCGGAGCACTCACTCTACATCCTGCCAACTACGTCAAGTGAGTAATGGGCGAGGGAAGTCACTGACGCCAACCACTCTCAAAATGGCCTGATCGGGTCAGGGCACAGATCCACCTGAGCTACAACTTGGAAGGGAACACATGTAATCTGACTAGCCCAATCACCTGGAGGTGGATTTTTGTGTGACGCCCAGCCAGTGGGTGTCGGGGAAATTTGGGGGAAGGGGCTCAAGTTCAATTGTTACTAACTGAGAACACAAGGAGAAGCATGAAGCAGACTCAAATGCAAAAACAATGTAAAAGTTTATTAAACATACTAATATATTATTTCAAGAAATGTCTAAACTCCAAAAACTCTAAACTGTAAACTCTAAGAGGTAAAAATATCTACACATTGCTAAATAATTATAAGGTACCCTACTGCAAATCAGCTGTGAACACTCTAAGCCAGCCACCCTTGCATGTCCAAAAGGAGGGAAGGAAACAAGACAGGGAACCAGTGGTCCAGGGCAGGGAGAAAATACCAAACAGGATACAGACCAAAGAACTATTCTGAGGTGGTGCAGGTCATCCGCACACAGGTCTCCACAGACCACTGGAAAATGACATCCCTCCAGGAACTAGTCTGCCAATCTCACCCAGCCTCAGCCCCTACGTGGACTGCTGGGACACAAGATCAACCAGTCACAGCCCCTACATGGACTGCCGTGACACAAGATCACCCAGTCACAGCTCCTACGTGGACTGCCAGGACATGAGAACAGACAAGGATGTGGGAATCAAGGAGGCAACAAACAGAGACAAGACAGCTGATCGGGGAAAACAGGGTCAGGGCACCTGGGACCACATACAAGCAGAAGGGTGGTGGCACAATAAAACATTTATTAAACCTGGTGTTGGTGTATTTATTTCTAGCACAGCATTCCATGCAACAGAACAGGGGCATAAGTGTGGAAACAGTTCCAAACAGGGGCACTGTCTCTGGGCGACCATCACCAGATGGCACCCAGGCACTGCGATAGTGGAAAACACCATGACAGGGTCCCAAAAACATTACAATAAATCATTTACGTATTTTAGTTTATAACAGTTAATTTCTGAGAGTTCGTCACCCCTGTAAACCTGGCCTTGGATGCAGGCCACTTTAAATCTGCTGTCAGGCATTAATCCACAGTATTTATGCAAACAGTTCCTTATTTACATTGCCTGGCTCAACGGAGCCTTGCACTTGTTCTGCCCCTTGCAATTCAGTATAAATGCATTCACAATTCCTGCCCCTTTAAATCCGGTTGTCAGGCAGTCATAAATATTCATTTGTTTATTTAAAGTACCTGACCCTTCTCTGCCTGTCTAAGGGGCTCTCCCCACTTTAACTCCACCCCATGGGCGGTCCATATGTGGGGTTTTGCCCACCTTCCCCACAGTCATTTTGCTCAAGGGAGCCTTCGTTCACTTTGTCCCATGGGAGGGTGTTTGCTGGGGCCTTACGCTTCCACATTTCCCTGGCTCCATGGAGCTTCTCAATCTCTGCCCATGGGAGTCCACTTCAGGGCCTTTGCCTGCTCCAGAGTCACTACTTGTTGCTCAGACACCAAAGGTTTCTTTATTTTATTTAAAATAAAAATGGTCTTTATTTTTCCCAGGCAGCCAGTACCCAACTGCAGTGCTGCCGCCACTCACTCTGCCACCTCCATCTGATCTTGGGCCAGGACTGCTGCTGCGAGGGCCTGGACCTGCCTCTCCACAGGCCTCCACTCAAGCTGGCACTGGCATGCTGGAGGGCGGCCTGATGCCTGACTGCTAATGGAGGGGACAGCCTACCTTTACTGCCACCATCCTTCCCGAAGAATGTCCTGCTGCTGGACTGCTGATGGAGGAGACAGCCTACCTTTACTGCCACCATCCTTCCCGAAGAATGTCCTGCTGCTGGACTGCTGATGGAGGCCAGCCTACCTTTACTGCCACCACCCTTCCCGAAAAATATCCTGATGCCGAACTGCTGATGGAGGGACAGCCTACCTTACTGCTACTACCCTTCCTGAAGAGTGTCCTGCTGCCGGACTGCTGATGGAGGGACGGCCTGACCTGCTGCAGCCTACCGATTTAACATCTGCTGCTGGCTTGGAGTGCTGAGGACCAACTTGGATCTTCTGCCCCTCCCAATGGGACTTTTCACCACTGCAGCACCAGGAACTCGGCTGACTGCTGCTACTATACAGGAGAGGGAGCCATGAACTGGAAGACCAACTTGGACATCGAGAGGGATGCAGGACAACCAATAAGTCCCTCCCTATTAGCACTGCCCTGGCCGGCCTATTCTCCCCTCTGACTTCTGCTGCTGCTTTCTCCTCTGCACCAAATGGAATGAATGGCTGTTGCCATTCAAACGGGTTGAGAATTCCATCACGGAATCCTCACAGTCTGACCTGTGTACATGCCTCACGACTGGGCCCACGAAGGCAGGTGCCCGGCTCAAGGTATCTGGGGGGGGGGGTTCTGGTGGGCAGCAGGCAGGGGAAACAAAGCAGCAGAATCTATTTTGTTTTTTAAACATAAGCCCAGCTGGGGCTTGCGTTTGATGGGGGAGGGGTACTTACCACTATACTGTGGCACAGCATGGGACACCTCCTTAACCCTGGGGCACCTAACCTGCCTAGTCAGCCTCAGAGCACCAGGATGCCCATTTTGGAGGCACCAGGACTCTGGGGCACTACATAAGCTATAACCCATGACAGGCCATGGGGGTATTAAAATTCTGTCTCATTCCTTCCAGCCACCTAAGAAGTGTTTTAATGCTGGGTAAAAACAAACATGGACTGCTTCTGGGATAGCCAGTGCTCACGGTACAGAAAATGTGAAGCTGTGTGTCCCATGATTAAACTCTCATTTTAGTGCAAAATGTTGGACCCCCATGGTCCTGCTGACTTGCCGTACTTTTAGTAACGTGAATATTTATACCCAACAACAGATGCAAAGTTATGATTCAGAGCTGCATCAGGGAGGTGTTCCAGAGCTGCTTGCCATCTTGGGTCACAGTCAAAGGAAGTCACTTGTTCAGCACACGTGGCTTAACAGGAAGCTGATCTGAGGAACCGGTCATTTGCAGAAGCAATGGATAGAGGCTACAAGACAAATGTGTCATAGTCAGTTGGGCTGCTGAGCAGGCTCAAGTCAGGGGAAAAAAACATGGGTACTGTTTATTTTGTTTGTTATTTTCCTCTTCAGCACTGAAGTGGTAGATTGACCAAGTTTGGGAGTAACTGCACCTACACTAGGCATTAATCAATGATCATGTGACTGTTTTCAACCAATCAAGTTTGTGCTTTCATATATCTTTTTCCATCCATTTTGTAAACTGCTTTCATGACTCACAAACCCACTTTCATGGGAGACAATTTCACTTTTGTGACCGTCTCAAAACAAGAATAATCTAGATGACTTAGTAGAGCAATGTCTGTGAACATGCAACTGCTTCGCTACAGGCCTGGCACTGTGCCTGTAATGATTCAGCTGCTATGCGAGTGACTACAGAGCCACTCACTATGTCTGCTACCGTTCTGACGCAGTTTGTATGACCATGTAGCTGACAGTCGCTTGCCATATCAGCTACAGGTCTTGTGCAATCTGCAAAATGATGCAGCTGCTTCCTGAGTGGCCCATTGGGTCAGTTACGAAGTCCACTACAGTTCTGGTGCAATGTGTGTGTGATGATGCAGTTACTGGCCACTCAAGAAACCCACTACAGGCCTGGTGCAACCTGTGTGATGATGCAGCTGTCATGACTGGCCCACAGAGTCCCTAAGGAAGTCTACTACAGGTCTAGTGCAGTGTGTGATGATGATGCTACTGGCCACTCATGAATCCTCCACTAGAGGTCTGGGACAATCCGTGTGTGCAAAAAACCTTGCAACTGGCATTCCCAATCAAACCATCAGTCTTCAAAGCACTATATTCTTGTTCATTCAAGGAATCCTGTAACTGCTTCCCCTGATGTCACAGCCTCCCTGTCAGGAGCATTCCATTCCTGGTACTCCTGCCCGACTACTCAGTATGTCTGTGTCAATTTGTACCCCACCTGATAGATCCACCCAATCTAAGTTGGAGTTTCCCTCTCAGAGTTATCCTGGCATCTACTAATATTACACTTCCTGGCATGTCACCCTCGGCCCCTGTTCCTAGTGTATTGCACCTAGCTTTATAACCATTGCCACCTGCCCCTGGTGCTCTAAAGCCCCTCAGGCACCCCTGCACTTATGCTCTCATTCCTGAGTCCCCCCCTTCCTCACCCATGCCCCTCCTTGCACTACATACTTAATACTTGAATCCAAGCCTACTCCATGAAAACTGTATATATGGTTATATAGGTTTACTCTGTATCTTTTGAAGCACAGGTTCTGTAGCACATGGTATTTAGCTTTCTGTCTTATTTTATAAATGTACTCCAGTGCTGTTATTAACCTCTTGTGTGTAATCCCTAGTCTATGTAATGACTCTGCAAGTTGGTATTCCTCTTTATGCATTGTTCATGTATCTTGCCCAGGTCCGTCTTGAAAATGAGCTTGCTCAATGGTGTTCACCTGGCTAAATAAAGATTTTGATTGATTGACTGATTGATTGATTGATTGATTGATTGATGATGCTGCTACTGGCCACTCATGAACACTCCACTCAGAGGTCTGGGACAATCTGTGTGATGATGTTACACGGGCACTCATGAACCCTCCACTAGAGGTTTGGTGCAATCTGTGTGATGATGCAGCTACTGGCCATTCATGACCCCCAGATGTTTTGGGAAATCTGCATTGATGATGCAGCCACTGGCCATCCATGACCCCCCAACTAGAAGTTTTGGGCAATCTGTGTGATGATGCAGCTACTGGCCATTCATGAACCCTCCACTAGAAGTCTGGTGCAGTTTGTGTGATCATGATGCTACTTCATGAGTAGCCCACAGAATCCCTAAGGGAAGTCCGCTGGGTCTGGTGCAATGTGTGTGACTATGCTGTTGCTTCGTGGAGTGGCCTGTAGGGCCACCCGCAAAGTCTGCTGCAGGTATGGCAGTTAGTTTGTGTGATCAAGCAGCTGTTTTCTTGTTACGTCTACTACAGGTCTGATGCAATCTCTGTGATGCTGTTGCTGCTGCAGGACATATGTGGTCTGCTGTAGGTTTGGTGCAGTCTGTGTGACGATGTTGCTCCAGGCCAGCGTGTGGCCTGTTACAGGTCTGGTCCAATCTGTGTGATGATGATGATGATGCAGGCTACTTGTAGTCTGCTGCAGGTCTATAATTGTGATGATGCTGCAGGCTACTTGTAGTCTGCTGCAGGTCCGTGAAATCTGTGTGATGATGCAGCTGCAGGCCACATGTGGTCAGCTACTGGTCTGGTGCAGTCTGTGTGGTGATGGTACTGCAGACCACCGTGGTCTGCTACCGTCTGTGTGATGATGCTACTGCTGGCTACTTGTGGTCTGCTACAGGTCAGGTGAAATCTGTGTGATGTGCAGCTGCAGGCCACTTGCAGTCAGCTACAGGTCTTGTGCAGTGTGTCTGATAATGCTGCTGCAGGCCACGGTGGTCTGCTATAAGTCAGGGGCAAAGTGTGTGATGATGATGCTGCAGGCCTCATGTGGTCTGCTAGCAGGTCTGGTACAGTGTCTGTGATGATGCAGCTGGAGGCCACATGTGGTCTGCTATAGGTCCGGTGCAGTCTGTGTGATGATGCAGCTACAGGTCACTTGCAGTTTGCTGCAGGTCTGGTGTAGTCTGTGTGATGATGTTGCTGCAGGCCACATGTGGTGTGCTATAGATCTCGTGCAGTCTGTGTGATGATGCAGCTGGAGGCCACATGTGGTCTGCTACAGGTGTGGTGCAATCTGTGTAATGATGCTACTACAGGCCACCTGGGGTCTGCTACAAGTCTGGTGCAATCTATGCGATGCTGCAGCTACAGATCACTTGCAGTCTGCTACAGATTTGGTGCAGTCTGTGATGATACAGCTACGGGCCACTTGCAGTCTGCTACAGGTGTGGTATAATCTGTGTGATGCTTCTGCAGGCCACTTGTGGTTTGCTACAGGACTGGTATAATCTGCATGATGCTGCTGCAGGCCACATATGGTCTGCTATAGATCTGGTGCAATGTGTGTGCAGTGATGCAGCTGCTTTGTGAGTGACCCACAAGTCTACTTGTGAAGTGCTCTACAGGTCTGCTGCAGTTTGTGTGACTATGCAACTGCTTCTTGAGTAACCCACAGAGCCATTTGTGAAGTTCACTACAGATCTTGAGCAATGTGCATGATAATGCAGCTGTTTTGTGAGTGGCCCACAAGACCAATTGTGAAGTCCACTGCAGGTCTCAGACAATGTGTGCAATAATACAGGTGCATTATCATTGATAGGAGTATTGCAAATTTTTAATTTGTGAGTGAATTGCAGAGAATTTGACTATGCACTTTGTGGAGTTTTTTTGTAGTGGGCACTTCCTGATTCGCATTGCTTGGCAAACTGTGCTATGCAAATTAATGCAATTCGCTACTTTGCAGCAAATCTTTGTGTCAATTCATGTAGTAAAATTCTTAAAAGGTGCAAAGTGTACTACGCAGGTGCCAGAATTACTAAATTCACGTAGCAAAAAACTACATGAATTGACACACTTCATGGTGACCTCCATTAGTTGCAGAATTTAAAAACTTTTCACATTGCTAGTCTTAGGTGTATATACACACACGCAGACCACAGTATCATATGATCTTGTGTCCTGCAACATACAGGTGCAGGTTTTATCATGGGGTATAACTGTATTCATCATATTATGTGATTTAGTTATGTTGTTAAAACTTGTTTGAAATTTGCATTGTGTGAGCCGCCCTCTGGTGCAGCTGTAGTCTTACTGTGTGCAGCACCGATAACTTCAGTTTAGAAGTGAACCAGGAGTTGGATGGTGGGCTGGAGGAAAACTGAGACATTCGAAGGACTGCTCTCCTCCACTGGGGGCCTGGACCCTAGCAAAGCTGGAGGAAAGGCACCTGGGACTGCCAAGAGGGTTTGAGGCCTTAGGGATTAGGCTGCCAGCATTACAGCACGGATTGTTGGAATCGCCACCCCCTCCCTGAAGTCCCCCCCCCCGGAATTAAATAATTAGAAAGGAGAGGTGCAGGGGGTGCGGGGCCAAAGAAGAGGACTGCAAAATTACCACTTGGTGCCATAATGATAGAGCACACTACCACCAGCACCCTGAAGTGGTAGAACCAGTTTGAGGTGCATGGCAGGCACCGATGTGGTGGATGGGAGTGTGTGGTGCATATCATGGCAATATTGCATGCCACTCCTCTTGGGGGACCACAGGGAGAAAACAGATAATACCTGTAGCAGAATGGTGTTGGACACCCGCAGGTCCTGCACCCGACCAGCTGGACCCACCAACCAAGAGCCAGATCCTGTTTCCAGCAGAGGATGGGGAACCCCATTGACCCTACCAGGGGACAAGCCCAATCAGCTGGGCCCACCTATGAAGATCCGGCTCCTGTTTCCAATGGAGGTTGGGAAACCCCATTGACCCCACAGGTGGCGGGGAGCAAACCAGACCAGCTGGGCTCACCAACCAAGAGCCAGATCCTGTTGCCAACAGAGGTTGGGGAACCCCATTGACCCCACCAGGGGAGCAAGCTGACCAGCTGGGCCTGCCAGCCAAGAGCTGGATCATGTTTCCAATGGAGGTGGGGGAACTCCCTCGACCCTGCCAGGGAGGCAAGCCCATGGGAATATTGACTGGCAGGTAAGTCCCAATGGATGTCAGGGTGTGGGGGCTGGGGTGTCTGGCAGATGGTGGCCAACCAGTAGGGGAGAAAAAGACTAACGAAAGAAAAATATCTGGACTGTGCTTTGGCATTCAATGTGGTGGCATACATGGGAGTGGTGCATGTGGGTGGGCGGAGTTAGGGTTTAAAGAACTAATGTCCCATTCCTTACTTTTGTGACTTTAAGAAGAGGCATAAGATCTTTATATGTAAAGTAAAAAAAAATCTTTTGTCAGTGAGGGTGGCTAAAAATGATCTAGCTTGCATATTGTCACATAATACATATTCATGACAATTCATGCAATTTAATGAGTTTGCTATTACAGGAATATATTGTATTGTATTGTTGTTATAGATGAAAGACTAGTCTGTTCACAAAACCTGAAAGAACTGTTTTCCAGGCAGACAATTATCACGAGTAAAGAAAGGTAAAAAGGATCTGGTTTCTGTGACATCTTTGAATATTCAAGAAGTAACCTTTGTACAGAATATTGATGAATCCCTTTATTTTAGCAATTCAAGTACATTACCATGTTTCAGTTTTCATGTTTTAGAGGCACCATCTCCTATTGACCATGTCCCATCATAGTCATTTTGTTGCTCAGCTAGTATGATATCCCTGTCCTAAGGGGACAGGCTTCATTCTGTCTCTCGCTTTCTCCCCTAACCCCCCTCCCGTCTTTCTCTCTCTCTCTCCTCTCTCTCTCTCTCTCTCTCCTCTCTCCCTTTCTCCTAGCTCACCTCTCTCCCTCTCTCTCTCTCTCTCTCTCCCCCAGCTCACCCCTCTCTCTCTCTCTCTCCTCTCATCTCTCCCTCTCCTAGCTCACCTCTCTCTCTCTCTCTCTCTCTCTCTCTCTCTCTCTCTCTCTCTCTCTCTCTCCTCTCTCTCTCTAGCTCACCTCTCTCTCTCTAGCTCACCCTCTCTCCTCTACTCTCTCTCTCACCTCTCTCTCTCTCTCTCTCCTCTCTCTCTCTCTAGCTCACCTCTCTCCTCCTCCTCTCTATCCCCCACTCTCTAGCTCACCTCTGTCTTTCCCCACTCGCTCTCTCCTCCTGTCTCTCTTTCTACTCTCTGTCTCCTCCTCCCCAGGTCCTGTGTAAATCGTATTTCAGGACAAGTATTCCCATTGGTGCCGGGCGAGGATGAAAAGAGCGATAGTCACTCCACTTTTTATTTCTGTATGGCAAAAACTAGCATAGAAAAGTGTCCTTTGTACCCTCATAGTGCCCTTTGATTATCAGCCCCTCAGCTTTTATCATTTTCCATCCCTTGAATATTCCCCATTGTGAGGATTTCTGCCGCCTATGTTAGATGAGAAGAGAGGAAAGATGGTTGTGTGATTAGGCAGGAGAGAGGTTGCAGTGTTAGAGGACAGTGGAAGGGAAAGGGATGGGTAAGTCTAAGGAGGAATGAAAATGGAGAAGGGAAAGGGAAGCATACAGAAAGAAAAACACTTTCATAAAATGGGCTTCAGAAGGCTAGCAACTTCATTAGTCAAAAAAACACATCACCTAATCTTTGATTAATTGCCGGTATATGCACAGATCATTACTAACCTACCCTAATTTACCTAGCAATAGCTAACTAAATAAAAATATTATCCTTTTCCATTAAAATAAAAACTTGTCCACTTTTTTAAATGTGAAAACCCACAGCAGGCCATATGTTTCTCCAAAACAAATGCACTCCCCAAGTTTATTTAGAGACACTCAGCATTTGTTACCAAACTCATAATCTGCCTAGCAAACAATGTAACTACATAAAAATAAAACATTTTTTTCATTTAAAAAAGTTTACCATTTTATAAGCACAGTAACCCACTCCTGGACTTGTTTTCTTTTGAGGTTTAAAGCACTTACTGGACACTTTGAAATTCACTCTGCCAGGTTGCATGGAAACTGGTCTCTGACTCGTCATTAGGGGAACAAACTTCCTGTAGCCCATTGGCCTTGTGCCTTCCAGTTTACACGAGCTGTGCATTAATCGTCTAGAAACGCATTCCCTGTTGTGGGTCATTGCTTATATAAGTTACCTTTATAAATCTTTCCTCCACACATCTGCTGCAGAGTGAGAAAGGATCTCTGGAGGGATTAAATAGGCAATGATAGAAGGCTAGTACCACAGCACATTAGCTCTCTGACTAAAGTGTGAAACTGTCCCTTTTGTCAAGTGTAGAATGTCTTAGGTGGACTATGTAAATGGATGATAGTGTTTGGAGAATTCTAGACCATTAGCATTTTACTTGCTTCAGTGGGTGCTGAGTCGGTCTTTTCGTTCATACCCAAATCTTTGTTGAGACACCTAGATTTATTTATCCCGTGTGCACTCCTCTCAGCAGTAACAGCCTCTCCCATATCCTCACCATCACAGCATATTGACCCTTTTCACTGCAAAGAATCTTAGAGAGCTAAGAGTGTGGGGTGTCCATAAAGGGATGTGCTGCTGAGAAGGAGTTGTCCTGAAATACATCCCCTTCGCTGTATAGTAGTTTTTCTAATGTAAGCCCCCCTCCCCATGTCGAGGGGCTATTCATGATTGTAACTAACAGGGAAGGGGTACTAAACAACCAGAGAAAACACAGAGTAAATAAGTCACACCTGGGTTGTGATGGCGCCATCGCAGCAGTCGACGTGGGGGTGCAGCAGGCTGGTGCAGAAAGAGTTGTCTCGGGAGCTGGGTGAGGCAAGGTTAGCTTATTAAAATGCAGAGAAAAGACCAATGTCCCGTAGTTAGCAAAATAAAACTTGAACTCATTTAATTAATAAAACAGGGTCACACTCCATGGAGCAGCGGGAACAGTTCAACTAGGACAGTTTTTTTTTTTTTTGTTTGTTTTTTTTGGTGTCACCTCCTCTGTTCTTCCTCCCGCACACGTGGCACAAGGGACACAAGACTCCATTTCTTTCAGTGCAGACCCAAAGATCTTCATGGCACAAAACTTGACATTTCGGGAAACCATAACTCCCTCCTGATGGTGGCTGTAGCACACAGTCTCCTGCAAACAATCCGGCCTCTTCCCTACTACACTACACTTTGCGGTCCTTAGCTGCCAGCTGCACTGAGAATGTGCAAGGTACTTTCCTTCATCAGCCTGGGCATCCTGATCCCAACTCATTAACGGGGACAACGAACCCATGGCAATGGTGCCCCACACATAATCCTGTTTCTGAAGGCCTAAAGGCCTGGGAACACTCTTTTGTGGAGCTACATTTCCCGAACCAGCCAGACCTCCTGCTCTGCTGGACACAGGCTTCAAAACCCAGGGACCCCAGAGAAAGGTTGCCATTGCTGCCTCCCATGATGCAGGCTATCACCACTGCACAGCCTGACCTATGGCAACCAGTGGGCTCACATTGGGACCCTCCCGAGGCCTACACCCAGTTCTGGGGATCACGAGGCAGGCCACACACTTTCCAAAAGACCCCAGCTACCATTGCCTACTCCAGAAGGTCCCAAATTCACAGCCCGAGCAGACCTGACTCCCAACAACATCTACTACCCCAATGAGGCCAAAATGGACAGGGTGGTGGACTGGGATGGCACCGCCCATCCTGGCCCCAAACCTCGGTCCTGCAGCTGAAAACTTGCACTCTGCCCAGGCGCCTACCTCCCACTCCTGGGACTCCTGAACTCCCAAATGCACCCAAATCACCCCTTTTAAAGAGACTGCCAGCCCCAGTTCCAACTGACTGCAGGCTGGACCAATCACTGGACAGCCCAGAATTAAAGGCCCTAACTAGTAAGCTCCCAAAGGATGCTTTTAGTAAGGTAGATCCTGATGCATAGTGCCTTCTGGAAGTAAACCACATGCGTGTTTTACAGGTGGTGTGTTGTCTAATTTCTATAATTTTATTATTGTGGGGGTGTTTGGAATGGTATATATACTATTGGGATTCTAGCTCTGTGTACAATTCCTACATACTGTAGAAGAGTTCCATTTGGTACTAGACCAAAATGAAAACCTTTTTGTTCACCTTCCAGGACTGTGTGGTTCATGTGAACTAAACTATCCTTTAGGTCCTATTGTTTTTGAGACTGTTATTAATCCCCTTGATTTATTTCCTCTCTATGCTGGCTTATCCTCTCCCTCAGCCTTGATATTTTAAATTTACTTTCATGCCCTTCTCTCTCCTCTTTATTACCTAGCCGTGAGCCCTGGGACTTGCCTATTATCTATTTGAATCTTTGGTAGTCCCATTTGTTGTGTCTCTTTGTCCTTGCTGCCTACCTTTTCTCTCATTTACTTAGTTTATTTTTTGTCTTGGCACTTAACCAGTACATGATTTAAAACATGCTTGTACACCATGTTTAACTATTTCTAAGCTCATAACTGTGTTTGCTCAAACATGTTTGTATCTAGTTCCCAACTTATATGTACTGTAATTGATGTTTCCCTGTGTGTCCTGCATCTCTGTAATCTCCCGGGTTGTGCCTGAAAATAGTCACAATCGTGGCTAAGGTGCCCATCCATTTAACAAAAACTAAATAAATTTCTTTGTTGGCAAATGTTCCTCACTTTGGGGCCAGGGGTTGCAAAAAACTGTGTGTCAATATTGATGGCATATGTTCCTGATCTTACTAGTCATTTTTCTGCAACTTGCTGAAAAAATAATCGTTTGTATATGTCTTGTTTATTCCTGTAACAATCGAGCTCCTTCATCTCAGCATGATTCCTGGCCTCCTAGTTGTGTTATGTGAGTACCCTCTTTATTCACACCTATTTTCTTGTTAATCTGTGGATTTCTCAAATGTAACATTTGTGTCACAACCCATCTAGTTCTCAGAAATTGTCTGTAGATATTATTTCTATCAGGTTCCTGGGATGGAAACTACTCTCAGAATAACGCTCTGTTCTGTGGGTTTCCTGCAGTACAAGTGGTTTCTGCAGTCCTCCAACCAGATCAGGATGGCCAAGAAAAAAATTTGTTCCATGTGATTTTCCAGCACAAAGTGTTTAATTGTTATGTTGATGCAGGCGTTTGAAGTCCATCAAAAGACATTCATCTCAATCCAAAATTAACAACACATCATCAATATGTGCCATTTGCACATTTTTATATGTGCATAATGAGGGTTATACAATGGATTCAGTATGAATTTACACACATTTGCATATGATGGGGCTACAGTGCTCCCCATGCCACTCCTCTGATTTGCTTATTGTGGCTATTTTCAAACCTAAAATAGTTCTTATATAGTGCTAGTGTTACCACATTGATCACAAAACTTTTTAGTGCGCTGGTACAATCTTGTCTTTGTTCCAAATGGTCTTCTAGACACTCCAGGACCTTTTAATGCAGAATTGAGTACAGTGTGCAAATCCTTGCAATCCACTGTAGCTAACAACAGCTTATCAATTATCTCTACCTTTTCATTCAATTGCACAGGCTATGCCGTAGTTTCAATGTTGGGCGACTAACCACTATCAGGCCTTTAAAGGCTGCTCCTCCTGGCTAGTTCCAGATTCACTTCTTCATTAAACCAGAGGTGCCACTCTTCATCGCTCCTAGCTCCACAGCTACTCTGTCCTCACGGTCACCTCCGTCCACGGCTCGCTCTCCCATTTGGTTTGCCTTTCTCCCTCATTCTTTTTGCTTGCGGCTCCCCTCAGCCACTCACTTATCTTGGGCTCCCCTGCTGTTGCTGTTCAACAGCTGTCATCTGCACCTCTCCATCACCCTTCCCACCCCCTGTCATCCTTGTCCCCTGCTGCTCACCTAGTTCGTCCCCCCCACCACTTCCTCGACATCTCCTTCCCCATACCTTATGGACTTTCCTGTTGCTGCTCTTTCTCCTGCCTCCTTGCTGCTTTGGTATTCTGGCCATGGTTCCGAGTGCTTGTCGATGCTTCTGGGTGTGCTGTCATCTGCCCTCTTCCCTCCTTTGCATCCTGTCCCAGTGGGTCTTCGTGCCTCTCCTCCTCCTACTCCGTTTCCCTCCTCCTCAAGTCTCTGCTGCATTTTGGTTTACTTGGATGCTTGTTACTCCCGCCAACTGCTATGCTGGTTCTGCCCTCAGTGTACTCATTCCTCTTTCCTCGCTCCCACTCTCTCGGGGCACCATCTCCGCCTCCTGTGTTCTCCTATATCATCTGTGTCGGACTGCATCTGCCCCAGTCCTACTTATAGTCTCAGGTCCTTCTCACTGACCTTCCCAGCATCGGAATTTTTCCTGGTGCTACTTGACCTGCTTCTCCTCTCAGTACTCACTGCCTCTGACTATATTTGGGATAACCCTCCAGTCTCTGTTGCCCTGGTCCCACCTTTTGGACTTGTTCCTTTTATTCTCCTGTCCCTCCTTGCTCTGCCTGCCTGCCTCGAGCCCTTTTGGGGTTTCTAACCCAGATCATCGCACATCTCTGCTCATGTGCATCAGTTGTCTACTTGCCTGATGGACCTGTGTTCATTTCTGTCTTTCTGTGGATTTCAGCTTCATTCAGTGCTTTGGCTCCTGGCATATACTCAATTCCTTCTCCTGCTCCATTCATCAGCCCAGCTTCAGCTCGACTCCATTACTTTACCTCACTGTTTTCCTCCTCGATCCATTTCTGTTGGCATTGTTTCACTTTTCAGCCACCTCGCTGTTTGCTCCTCAACGCACTTTATTTATTTTTCTGTTTTATTAGCTTCTTGGCGTCCCGTGCCTAATTCATGGCTCTCCTTTTTCCCACAATGGGGTACTGCTGAGCCACGCTTGGGCACCATGGCTCCTGGCAGATGGTTTTCTGCCATTCTCTCTCATACCGCTACCCTCATCCTCCTTAACCCTGCATACCAGCCTCCTGATGCTCCACTCAGCTCCTCCTTCCGTTCCTACTGCCTTTGGTGCTTTCACTACCTGGGCATTCCTGCCTTCCTGGCTTCTGCCTCCCACCTCCCACTGCTCCCTCGATCCTGGGCCATGGCTTCACCCCTTTGTTCTAGTCTCCAGCTCGTGTCCTTCGCCTCTTCTCCTCTTGTCTGCTTCTTTTGGGGGTGTCTTCCTATTATGCCATCACAATACCTATTCATATCCTCCTCTTACCCTAGTCCTACATTCTCGGACCACTCAACCCAAATATCCTCCACTCCATGTCCCACATCCATCGTTATCGAACCTCAGACTTCCTATACCCTACTTGCCATCTTTCCTACCTTTAACCGTACTGCCTTCAAGGCTTTCACCCATCATCGTATCATCTATCTCGTACCTCACCCTATCCATACCGCCATCAAGGCTTCACCCATTGCATACATTGTCCATTTCATTTCTCATCCTTCACAGTATCAGCCTTCCAGGCTTCATTTCATCATCGTACATCATCCATTTCATTTCTCACCTTAAACTGCTCAGGCCTTCAAGGCTTTCAATCCACCATTATTTATTGTTTATTCATTCTTGACCATCCTGTCCTCCTGCACCGACTTCTCTGTTCAATGTAGGCTGTGGACTTTGCCCGGCCATCCTCGTCTCTTCTCTTTGCATCCTTCATTCCCATTCTGCAGTCCATGCCGACCTTCTAAGCTTCCCTCCATCACTGAACCTCTTCTATTCATCTCAATCCTCCACTCGTCCATTCCGACTTCGTAGCACCTATCTCACCTACTCCTGGTACTTTGTACCTCCCCTGTCGGCTGCGGGCTTTGCCCAGCCATTCCCTTTTCTCCCTTCATACAGTTCAATCCTCTCCTAATTTGGCTTTTCAATGGACCCGGTTGTCATCCACTCCAGTGGTTACTAACTACATCAAGCCTCCTCCTGACCCACATCAGAGTCTCCCTCACTCAGTCTGACCTCTCTGTAGGTCTACTCATTCACATCGACTACTCAAGCTTACCCCTCAAATGGGTCTTATGCAACCTTGACTTGACCTGCTCTCGACTCAGATACATGCCTTCCGTGTCCATTGCTCCATGGCATGGGGCTTGCCTGTAGCCAATGGTCTTGCTCTGCACCCATGAAGTCCACATCTAGAGCATGTGAAGCTCAGAGCGGGGTCCTTCTGGGCCATGCTGGGCTGCCTTTTGCTTGGGCTGTGATTGCCCGAGGCATATTTATTGTAAAACGCTTTCCAATAATTTTTAAGGATAGCGTTTGCTACTCAGAACGTTTGTTCTTTCAGAGTAGCTATCAAGGATTTAGGGTAGAAATGCAGTTTTATTTTTAGTTAGGGATTTTTGAGGGACAACTTGAGAGTCTGGGCTACAGTTTCTCATACTGGATTTCAGTGTCTTTGGGAGACTCTTTCAAAAACTGTGGCACTCACCTGAAGCTCTAGTGGATGAGGAGCAGGCATTGGTGAGACCAGAATCTTCTTTTGGTATCCGTTGATACCCATCTGTTAGACTTTTGGCTGGAGCGGGAGTTGGTTGTCCATTGCTGGGGCCACCTCAGAGGTGAATAGGTCTGCTGGGTTCAGCAGCGGTTGAGCGGCAGGGGTAACTGGTTTGGCAGGAGGTGGGAGCTCTGCTGCCCTCCAGGAAAACCCTGTCTGTCTCCTGCTTTGTTCAGTGTGGTAGCGGATCCTGGGCCTTAGAGAGGTGGTCCACTCTGAAATCTATCTGCAGGGGAATTCCTTTCCCCATCGGACTTCTTGTTCTGGTTTCTGATGTGGCTCTAACTGTCCAGCCATCACTTTTCTGGTGGCTTGCCCGCAGTTCTCCTGCTGGATCTATTGGTTCAAAGAGGTCAAGACTTTTTCCTGGAGGGACTTGGTGAGAGCGTGTCCCGTTTCTTTTCTGGGCTTCTTTGCTGTCGGGTGAGTGCCTTTATTTTAAAATCTGTCAGTCACATTGCCTGGGTGAGAGCTGAGCTGTTGTCGACTGAGTATCTCGGAGGGACTCCTGAAAAACTGAAATCTTGCCTTCAAACTGGTTGTGATGTTTAAAAACTTTATTCGAGCTCTGGTGGTGAGAGCACCTTTAGCTTGGACTGCACTCTTGAGATATTCCCAGCCTTTTGGTTGGGATTTTGAGCTTGGACATTTTAGTTTATTGACTTGGAATTCTCTGTTTTATTTTTGCTGCAGCTCTCGCTTCACTGTTTTTCCTCTATTTTTCTCTCAATTATTAATTTATTTTATTTTGGTTGAGGGGATGTGGTTCTGGGAGTGTGGGTGAAGTTTAAAGAATTTGTATTAGTAGAGGTGGGAGTAATGTACTGGTCCAGTGTGTGCATGGTTAGTATTTAAGAGGGAATTTCTTGTAGTGGGGTAATTTAACTTTTGGGGTTGTTTTGGAAAAGAGATAGGGGTAGTTTGTTCTCTGGGTTTGTTTTGCACAGTAAAATCTTGTGCAATTTTAGAAATCCAGTGGGGACAAGACGGGTCAGGCAAGATGTGTTGGGGCCGCAGCCCTGCTAGAATTACCTACGTTGTCTATGCTGCCATTCGGCTTCATGACCTTTGCCCCTTTACTGACCTCCCGGTTTCTGCCACTGCATTGAGATGCTGTAGGGAGGTTGGAATTACTAGGAGGCAAGGGATCTTCTGGGAGCTGAAGGCAGTAGAGGAGGGAGTGGTGAGCTACTTTGAGGTCATCTGGTCCAGAAGATGCCCTGGGTGTAAACAGAGCTGAGGGAGAGGCCAGAAGTGTTTAGTCTCCTGCACAGGGTTTACACTGGACTGAGTGGGCAGGCAGCTAGAGGTCTGGCCGCATCATTCTCATCCTTTTCGGCAGTGCTTTGCAATGCCAGATCGATTCACAACAAGACTGCCATTTCTGTGGACTTGATTTCCGCTGTCGCCTGGCTTTGCATAACGGAGACCTGGCTTGATGACGATGCCATCCCAGTTCTTCCATCCGCCATCCCACCTGGATATTCTGTAGTGCACTGCACGAGGAAGGATCACAGAGGAGGGGTGGTGATTGTTTTCGAGCCAGCTTGGCTTCACGGTGCTCCCAGTTGGCAACACCCTATCTTTTGAATGCGTTGCTGTGCGTAGGGGCACAGGTGCAGGTTGTAGGATTCTCCTCATTTACTGCGCACCTGGGGTGGGGGGAGATTTCCTGCAGGAGGTGGCAGACTTCATTGTTGACCAGTTGCTGGAGTCCTCCAGGTGTTTTTATCCTGGGGGACTTCAATGCCCGGATCGACGACAAATCCTCACATTTCAGTTTTGACCTCCTCCAGTTGATGCATTCACTGGGCCTGTCACAGGTGGTTGCTTCTGCAACCCACCAGCATGGCACACACTTGATCTGGTGTTCCAGCAGGGTCTTGCAGTTGATAACCTCAAGCCTGATCAAGTCATCTGGTCTAATCACTGTACCATGGAGTTTTTATTTATTTATTTGTACACGTCGGATTTACAACCTTTGAGTCAGAGACTAATTTACAAAGGCACCTCGTTGCAGGGAGGGCAGACAGTAGTACATTGTGCAAGATACAACAGAGGACAACATTACAGGTGCAAGAGAAACACTGAACATATAAAACACTTAGTTACATATTATCATATATTACAGGTTACAGTCATTGATGTACTAAATCCATAGATGATACAGAGGGGTACTTCCTTATATGAACCTAGAGGGGGAAGGCATAGTAGGAGGGGGAGATGGATAGGCTGTCCAGGGGACATTGTCAAGTCAGGTGGGGCCAGGTGGGAAGGTTCCACTGCGGGAAAAAATGAGGGCAGGGTTAGTTGCATCTACAGCAGCAGACATTAAGGAGATGGCTCCTAAGGGTGGTTTTGAAGGGACCAATTCTGGAGGTGCTGGAGATGCAGATTGGGAGGGAGTTGAACCAGGCGGAGGCTTGGTAGAAGAAAGACCTCTGGGCAAGGGAGATCTTGGTTCTGGGCACCAGGAAGGTGACTTTAACAGAGTTGCATGTGGAGACAGACGGGGATGCATATCGTAGAGAGGTAGAGAGCCCAGGGAGGGAGAGTCTGGGCAGAGATTTCTTAGTGAGTAGACAGGTCTGGTACTGCAGATGCTCCTCGAGGTTGAGCAAGTTGGCAGAGGAGTAGAGCAGACAGGTGTGAGTGTGGCTGGAGGCTCCGGTCAGGAGCCTGCAGGCCTTATTGATGGAGAGGGGTTTTAGAGAGGGCGGTGTTGACAGCCGCAGCGTAGATGGGCAGGCCATAGTCCACTAGGGACAGGACGGAGGAGGTGATGGCCAGGCAGAGGGCAACTTGAGGCAGGCAATCCCTATGGCAGTAGAGTAAGCCAGTCTGAGAGTTAATGGCGGAGGAGAGGGCGTTGATGTGGGTGTGGAAGTTGAGGGCAGTATCGAAGGTGATGAATAGGTACTTGTATGTGGACACTTGCTCTAATGGGTGGACAGTGCTGGGGTAATCAGGAGGGGGGCATTTTTAGCCTTATTTTGGTGGTGAGAGAAGAGCATTGACTTGGTCTTCTTTACGTTTATGACCAGTTTGTGATCAAGAAACCACCTTTCAGTTTGATTGTAAGCATGCAGGAGGGATGATTGGAGAGTGGAGGGATCAGGGTGTGAGGCAAGGAGAACTGCATTGTCAGCATAGAGGAGCATTTTGCCAGAGCAGGAGCTGGGAAGAGTGCTGAGGTAGAGACTGAAAAGCACGAGGCCCAGGATGGAGCCCTGAGAGACCCCAGAGCGAATGGGTCAAGTTTTAGAGAGGGAGCCGCTTTTATCTAACATGCTGGGATCTAGCTGAGAGGTAGTTGGAAACCATGCAAGGAGACCAGCAGAAAAATGAGTTGATAAAGACAGTCAAGTAGGAGGGGGTGACAGACAGTGTTGAATGCCTTGGAAAGGTCTATGAACATTGCACTGGTGAGGTTGCTGGAGTCAAGAGCAGAGTACAGGTGTTGAGAGAACTCAGGAGAGCTGCGGTTGTACTGTGTCCCAGGCAGAAGCCGTGCTGCTCAGCGTACATAATGCCATACTTGGCCAGGTGCTCAGATAGTTGGATAGACACCACTTTTTCAAGGGCTTTGGAAAGTGGGGGGAGGATGGAGATTGGTTAGTAGTTATTAGGGGTGGATCGATCTCGCTCTTGTGTGTAGGAGTGATTTCTGCAGTTTCCAAGCACTGGGGAACTGACCAAGGCAGAGGGACTGGTTAAGTAGGTCTGTCAGGGGAACTAGGACAACGCTCCATAACCAGGCGGAGGATCCTGGAGTCGAGGGGTCACTACTGGGGTTATTGCTACCAAGGACTTTTAGCAAGTATGGCCTGGCTTCGAGAGGGATAGGATGCACAGGTAGAAAGGGGGCAATGAAGGACGGGGAACTGGATCAAAAACTGCTGGGAGACAAAGCTTAGATCGGAGAAGGTGGTGTTGAGGCAGTCAGCTATATGTAGTGGGTCTGTCATAACAGTGCCATTGATGGAGAGCAGAGATGGCGGGGGTCTTCCATTTAATTCTTTCATGCTATCTCAGAAAGTCCGGCCAAGCCCCAGGTGGAAGCGAGGGTGGCCTGGAGTGTTCCCTTTGGCCTGCCTAATGCCCCAGGTACACTGTACAGCTCCGCATTGTAGGCTTGTCTATCAGAGGCCTTGCCAGTTTCTACAGTGATGTGCCAGAGATTATCCCTGTTCTTAAGCTTCTGGATGAGGGATGGGGTGATCCAAGGGCATTGTGTTTTAGTGCAGGTCCTGATGGTGGGGGAGGGGGCGAAATGGTCATAAGCCTTGCAGAAGGCACTTGTGAAGAAGTCTAGAGCCGAGTCAATATCTGAGCGTGTCAGATAGGAGACCACAGTGTATCTGGGCTAAATGCTGTTTTAGTTTTCTAAGGCCACCAGGGCAAAGGCGCCGGCACAGTGTGGCCTGGGACACTGGTTTCTGGGTGAAGGATGACCAGTGACAGATGACTGGAGAGTGATCACTAAGCAAGTCGGGGAGGACCGTGATATCCCAGATTTTATAAGGGTGGTTAGATAATATAACATCTAGGAGGGTGCTGGTGCCACTAGCTCGGTTGAATCTGGTGGGTTGAGAGACTAACTGGGACATGTCCAGGGCAGCGAAGGAGTCCCTGGCTTGGGAGGCAGTGGAAGCAAACCAATTAACATTAAGATCACCTATGATGACTTCCTCAACTTTGTGCAGTAGGGATGTAGATGGGTGAGAACTGGACTCTTTGGTTCTGGTTCCTCAGGGGTATGTAGGAGACCGTGCAGAGGAGTGGGCCTCTGGCGGGGTCAGGAATAATTTTTAGCAGAAGAGCTTGGGCACCATGGTCAAGCTTGGGAGCAGGGAGTGTATAACCTATTAAGGTGTCCTGCATGAATATTGCACACCCACCACCGCGTTTGCCTATTCGGTCTTCCCTGAAAAGGGTGTATCCCGGGAGGGAAGTAGCGGAATCAGGGGTGGATTTTGAGAGCCAAGTCTCTACCAGTGCAATAATGTTGGGTTGATGCTGAATGACCCAGCACTGGATAGCAGCGGTTTTCTTTAGGAGGCTGCATACATTCAGGGATGCAAAGCAGAGACCTGTTGAGGTACAGGATTTGGGAGGGCTGGCAGCTATTGGTCCAGAGTTGGGGTGTACATTCCCAGACAGTAGCAATAGCAATGTGATTATTCTAAGTATGGGACGGTGGTGACAGGGGCCTGAGGTTTGCTGCCCAGACGAGGACCTGATAGTGAGGGTGCAGGGATAGATAGAGCATGAAGGGTGGGATGACAGGAAGAGGTGGGTCCGGGGTGGCCCGGAGGGCAGGGTGTGAGGGTGCAAGCAGAGGGTGCTGGGGAGTTGGGGTGCAGCCAAAATGGGGGGGCCATGTCCCTGTGAGGAGGCCTAGGGTGAGGTGTGCTTGACGTGGTGGGCGGATGCACAAGTATGGGGAGGACTGAACCAGGAGGTAAAAATAAGAAGACTTAGTAGCAGAGTGCTGGTGCTCATGGTTCTTTGCTTATAGTAAGAAGATATGGCTGTAGCCACCTTCAGTGAGGGTGACTAGCACCGTAGCAGCGGTAGTGTTACTGACTTCAGGATGCGGAAGGTACCAGGTTTGAATACCCTGGGGAGGTGTTTTAGAGGTTGTCTGAGAATGCAAGGGGCTGTCTGAGGCTGGGTTTGGAGTGGAAAAAGGGGGAGAAAGCGACCCTGGTGGTCACAAATGGAGTAGGTGGGGGCTAGGAAGCGGAATGGGGTTAGGCAGGCAGGAGATGGGGTTAGGAGTTGGTGAGTAGGATAGAGTAGGTAGCAGAGGATGTGCAGTGCGGTTTTCTAGATGGGGGTGCTAAGTTGCTGAGTATTCATGAGTTTCCTAGAGTTGTAGAGAGTAGGGAGGTAAGGAGCGTGCCATACAAGGGGGAAACTCTCTGTAGTGGGAGATAAGTATAAGCTGCAAATGGAGAAGTGGGACTTAGTTTCAGCAGTAGCAGGAAGTCACGTGACAGGAAAATGACAATAAAATGAGGGTCAGGCTTGGGTGGGAGGGGCTGGGGCAGGTGGGACAGTTGGCACACAGCACCAACGGGCTAACACCCCTGACAAAAGCTGTGCAGGAGGGAGGTCTTCCGTACCTTCTGGCACCTCACAGCACCACCACGACCCTGTAGTGAGCTGCTTCTGGCAGCGTGATGTAGAATGGGGGAGAATCCTGGAGGCCTTTAACAAGGGAGAGAACAAAGACTACATTAGGATGCAGCGGGAAGGGCCTTGAACACACTGCGCATGCGTGAACTGGTAGTTCATCAGCCACTAGGTAGCTCTTCACTGCGCATGCGCCAACTACCTGAGGCATGCAACCCCTGTCACAATCGAGAGCTGGGGGTGGGGGAAGGAAGCCAAGATGGAGCCTGAGGACTTCTGGAAGAGACGCGACCACACACAGGATGCTCTAACAGGGCCCAGATGAGCTGAAACAGGCATTTCAATGCAGGTAAAGCAGTTCAGTACAATCTAGACTTGAAATCTTAGCTAGCGACCTACACAAGCACCACGATATGCACATTCAATTCCTATTCAATCCCCTTAAGCCCCTTAAAGTAATAGTACCAGTCCACACAAATCCCCATGCAGCACAGGCCCAGAATGCAGGCCCAGAAACAGTCAGTCAGAATCAGAGGTAAAAGAATTCAGTGCTGAAAGCTGTGGAACACCCCTGACAAAAGCTGTGCAGGAGGGAGGTCTTCCGCTATCTTCTGGCACCTCACAGCACCACCGCGAACCTGTAGTGAGCTGCTTCTGGCAGCTTGATGCAGAATGGGGAAGGGGAGATCCTGGAGGCCTTCTGGTACCTCACAGCACCACCGCGACTCTATAGTGATCTGCTTCTGGCAGAGTGATGCAGATCCCCCAAGAAGTCCCCCCCACACCCTGTGGAGATGGTCAGTTTTTGCCCTTTAAAGGGTGTGTGCCCCGAGGACTGTTGGCACTAGCAGCCTTATCTCGATTGACACGGCATGTGCATTGGGTTCGGAGAGGCGTGAACACTTATAATAGGGTGGTCTCCAAAGTTCTGGATGCTCTTGCACAGCTCAGAGAGGACCCAGATCTTCTTACTTGAGGTCCCCTGGTTTGATGGAGATCTCAAGGCAATGAAGATCAAGGGTCGGAGGTTGGAGTGTTGTTGGAGGAAGTCCAGGCTCGAGGCCAATAGAATGGCCCTATGTGCTCGGGTTATGGAGTACCAGAGGGCAATTTCTGTAAGAAGGCAGAATTCCTGTCCAGGAAATTGCGCGGGAAAACAGACCATCTCAGCCATTTCGGAACTGTAGACAGGCTTCTTCACACTGCCTGTTTGCAGCCGAAAAGCATTGTCATCCACCTTGTGTGAGGAGTTTGCTCTGTTTTTCTGTGCCAGAGTGTCGGCCATCCAGTCGGGATCTCACCAGGAGGCAGCTGCCTCACAATGGTTGGGTTGGGGTCTCAGAGGCTTTTCATCTGTCTGGAATGAGTTTAGGCCAGTGGAGGTGTCTGAAGTGACTAAGGTGATCTTAGAGCTAAGCACACCTTTTGTCAACTGGAACCGGCCTGACGCATTTCTTAATGGGATGTTGAGCTGTTGGCCCGTATTCGTTCGGATTGCAGGTGTTCGGTGGCAGAGGGGGTCCTCCCTGTGGCTTTGAAAGAAGCGCTGGTGAGGCCCCTCCTTAAGAAACCTTCCCTTGACCCTGATGTCCTGGTGAATTACCATCCTATCTCCAACCTACCCTTTTTGGGTAAGGTTGTTGAGAATTTAGTGGCACATCAGCTCGATGATCACTTGGTGTCCTCGGACATCTATAAGCCATTTCAGTCAGGTTTTTGGGCTAGACATAGCACAGAAACAACTCTAGTGAGGGTGCATAATGATCAGCATGAGGTTAGAGATAGAGGAGACAGGTCAGTTCTTGTTCTCCTTGATCTCTCCTCAGCATTTGACACTGTGGACCGTGTTGTGCTTCTTGATCAGCTCTGTGAGTTTTGTGGACTCACCGGTACTGTCATCAGGTGGTTTGAGTCCCATCTGTCAAACAGGGTGCAGCGGTAGTGATGGGGAATTTCTCCTCCTCCCTAATGCCCCTGTCTTGTGGACTACCACAGGGCTTGATCCTGTTGCCGATGCTGTTCACAGTGTACATGCTGCCCCTGGGTGAGATCATTTGACAGTACAGTGTGGAGTTTCACTGTTATGCAGATGATACCCAGCTGTACTTGTCTTTTGCCCCCAGAGCATCAGGAGCTGTTGATGTGCTTGATAACTGTCTGGCTAAAATCAATGACTGGATGGCTTCCAGCTTGCTGAGACTTACCCCAGCTAAGACAGTGGTACTGGCGATCAAGCCTGGTTGCAGACATGATAGGTTACTGCCTGGGGCGGATTCAGGGCTTTTTCTAAGTTATGCTCCATTGGTGGCTTCCCCAAGGGTGCGAAATCTGGGTGTGATCCTTGATAACAGATTGACTTTTGAAGATCAGGTGTCATCTGTTGTCAGTAGTGGTTTTTACCATCTGCGGAACATTGGGCAGATTAAGCCACTCGTTCTGTCCAAGGACCTGCCGATGCTAGTGCATGCCTTTGTGACCTCCAGGCTTGACTACTGTAACTCTCTGCACTTTGGGGTCATGGGAGGGAACCTCCGCAGACTTCAGCTAGTGCAGAATGCAGCAGCCCAGTTACTGATGGGCCTTTCGAGGTCCAGTCATGTGACCCCAGTCCTGCGGGTTCTGCACTGGCTGCCGGTCAGGTGAAGGGTCCTTTTCAAGGTGGGTCTTCTCACCTTTAAGGCACTATATGGACTGGATCCTGGCTACCTCTCAGAGCTCCTGACATCTGTGTTCTCTGCTCACTCTCTCCACTCCCCTCTGGGGGGTCTCCTGGACATTCCCAGGGTTCAGCTCAAGACTTCAGGAGATCATGCATTCAGCATCTCTGTGCCGACCCTGTGGAGTTCATTACCAACTTTCGTCAGGGAGGCCTCCTTGATGGAGGCGTTTAAGCGGATGCTGAAGTCCCACCTTTTGTCCTGGCCTTTCCAGATCTCTGAGTTTATTCTGTACTAGTCCCTTGCTGTAATAGGCTGATAGCCTTTTTAATCCATTTTCATTTTAATTTCTTATATTAGTATTTATGTACTATTATCGTTTTATGTTTTATGCTGTTTCTCACTATGTTCTGTTATAATTTCTGTTAGGCTCAGAGCCCCTGGGATTGGGTGCCCTACAAATAAAATTGCCATGCCTTCTCCCTGGCCCATAGTGAGAATGCTTTTCCTCGGGTGGACCTTCAGTTGTCCTTCATCTCGACAACACCTCTGGAAGCAGAATTTATGACTCAAGCTGTGAGGTGGTGGGGCTCTTCATCAGGGCCCTTTGGCTGCCTGAGCCGGTTCTGAGGCACCCTCTAAGCTATTCTCCATCTGGTCAACCTGGTCTGTTTCAGAGGATCATGTAGGCTGGCTAAGTGGCTCAGTGGTCTTTTCTCTCCTCCTCCTTTGCTTTTGGGTGTCTAGTTGCAGAGACATCGCCACAACCCTCAACAGCACTCCTGTAAGAAGGACAGAATGAGAGCTTCATCTAAATTGGAATCTTTCCTCTTCCCTCAGTATCAACTCTAAATTGCAGTAGCTGAGCCATCCCTAACCAAAATGTCTTTCAGCCTGAAGGAAGGCGACCTAGGCCTTGATCCCCAGAGGTTTCCTTCTCAAAGGGGACGCTTCCTCCCTCTGTGCCGATGGTCATAATACTAGACAGGGTTAGTGCTTTCATAGGTTCTGTAGTTAGGTTCTGCTGTTGGATGGAGTTGGATGGTGGCCCTGGCTGTCCTCTCTCCTTAGAAGTCTGCCCTTCTGCATCTTGTCAGCTTTCTTTCATTCATTGTCCTCGTCATATCTCATTCTTCTTCTGTCCTTCCCATCTACATCTAGCACCTTAATTCTCGGTCTCAGTATATTCTGATTTCTCACCTCTTCAATGCTCATCACACTTTGGGGTATTCTTTTTGGGCTTCTTCCTAAGCTACCTTTAGCCAAAGGAATCATTCCCACAGCACCTATAGGGGTGGAACCCTCCCCTAGGGTTCCTCGCCATTGTACCCCCATAGGGTGGTATATCCCACGGATAGAGAGGCGAACAGCCATAATGTATGTAAGTTACATTAGCATACATCATACCAGGTTGCGTAAACACATTGAATTGCACAGGCTACTCCTGTAGTTTAATGGATGGAGTAATTAACCACTCCCCCATCAGGCCTTTAAAGGCCGCTCCTCCTGGTTAGTTCCAGGATTTGTTTCTTCAATGCCCCACCACCCTCCCTCCTCTTCCAGCAGCACGCCTCTTTTCTGTGGGCTTCTTCCTAAGCTACCTTAGCCAAGAGAATCATTCCCGTAGCACCTATAGGGTGGAACCCTCCCTAGGTTCCTCACCATCGCACCTCTATAGGGTGGTATATCCCATGGATAGAGCGCAAGAACAGTCATAATGTATCTAAGTTACACAAGCATACATCATAGGAAGTTGCATAAATACATTGAACATGTAGTAACATCTCTACTGTCTCCCGGGTAAGTATCCCCATGTTTCACTAAATCTCTTTGTGGACAGTAATGTAATGGTGCAGTAGTTTCACAACTGACTGGATGCCTAAGATTATTGGCTGGCCTGGAGGTTTCTCTGAATTTGTATGGATTTTGAAGGCATATAATACCTGTGACTGGATGATTTGGCCTTACTCTACCTTGCTCAGAGCCATCCTACTTCATGTTCTGTAGCAACAATTTCTTTAAACGAAAACACATATGAGCAGTGCTGCTTATAGTCTGAGAGTCCAAGACAAGACCTTTTAAATGAGGTATTGGGGCTCCTTTGCAGCTTGCAGCAGTCCAGCGATATCAGCACTTAAGTTTGTAGAATATTGAGGCTACATTTCCATCATTTTAGAACCTTGTGATGTCACTGATGACCCAAATGTGCTTGACTACAGTGTGGTTAACTACAGCTTGATTGTTCACGACATTACAAGGTTCTAAAACAGGTGTCAGTGTAGTATCAGTATGAGGCAGACATAGCCATCAATAGCTCTGGACTGCTGCCAGCTACAGAGGAAGCCAATGCCTCATTTAAACTATGTTAGTCACGGTTCATGAAATTCCGTTTGATAGTTCTCTGTATCTCATTGATAGTTATATTTTCTTATGTCTATTCACCAGTTATCTCGGACATGATTCCTAGGTTTGTCATAGTCCTTTATTACAATACCACCCCACTTTTATCAAACAGCAAGCTAAGTTTTCATTTTAAGTGCAATAATTTTGATAACCAGGCCACATAAATACATGGTGTGGTGTGGCCACTTAAAACTTGATTTAACAGTTTTCCAGTGTTGAGAAGCAAAACACTATCACTTGCTTAGCAGTCTTTCCCTGATTCATCTTACCTATGCTGAGATAAGAAATGAGTAAAGTGCAGAAAATCAGGAAGACAAACAACCTTGCTGAAAAGGTTGAACAATAATATTTTTACTGTAGTCTAATTTTTGGTTTCCCTGTAAGTGATCTAGCCACACCAGCAGCTTTGTGTATATTTGTGCAAAAGGATTGCCAGAGGAGTATGTGAGTTTTTGATATGGGACATTGGGTGCTTGCCACAGGTTGAAAAGACCGTTAGGGAATGATAAGAGCAGAGCATTAATATATATATGTATATACACCCCCTCGTGCCTTATCGGTCCTGCAGGAGACAGCGAAACTCATCTCCTTACAGAGATAAGTCGGGTTGTCGTTTTCGCTGTCTCAAATACCAAAGAAGTGAGAGGGTAATTAAGCACATCTTCTTAAGGAAGTGGAATGAAGGTATCCTGAGGCCGTTAGTGACTTTCTGTAAAGTAAGAGCAGGAATTCAAAATAGTCTTCATTTTTAGACTTAGGCAAGACTGAAATGACCAGCTGTTGTAGTTATTAAAGATGGTTTATAAAAAGGAGCTATAACACTGTACAAATATTGGGCTAGTGCAATAAGTATTAAGCCATGACAGGGTGTTGTACAATGATGCTAAATCAATGCATGACCCAGCTTGTTGTGGATCAGGTGACAGCACTGGCGTGATTAGTGGCGAGATTGACTGAGTGGCTATTTTTATTTTATAAAATGGCATTGGAAAACAAGAGCTAGTTGGTGCCACACGTAACTAGCCCTGCTATCACCCTGTGATCCAAACAAATAAACAATGCAGATAAACATGGCACTGACACATATTTCCTGTTTTATTGTCTATATGCTATGTTGACACCAATTGTTCATGTTAGGAGTCCCAGCCCCTGTACTAAAAGTTAGCAAGAGCCCTGGAGTGACATGGACAGCTGGCTGGACAAACATGGACTGTTTGGCAGACTCACATATGAACCCCCCCCTTCCCAAACTGATGTTCACAGGCAGATGGACATACAAATGTAGACCCTGGGACAAACAAGCACAGAGCCCTGGATAGATGCATATGGATCCCCAGATTGATACATGCAAGTGACATCATGGCTCCTTGACAATCAGACATTAACCCCTAGAGTCACACACACACACACACACACACACACACACACACACACACACACACACACACACAGACACACACACACACCACATATCACTTCCAGACAGAAACATACACTGACCCCAGGCAGATACATATAGCATTCCCTGACAGACTCACTACATCAAACTCCAGACAGAAACACACTGCAACCCACAGGCAGGAACACACACCCTGACCCACAAACAGATGTACACACCAACATTCTCCGTTGGATAGCCACATGCATCTACCCTTGGTCAGACAAACACACACTGACCCACAGCTTCCAGTGTGACACACAGACCCTTAGGAGAAGACACATATACCCTCAGACAAACATAGATGCCACCACATGACCATGAGTGACTCACTGCATAAACTCCTCAAAAGACACACACTCTACATTTGCTTTATTGAGGCAGGTAACAAAAGCGGCTAATAACTAACCCCATCAAAAGGAAGCTCTGAGCAAACTTCATAGAGCTGCAAGATTTGCATAATTCTGTAGTTGGCTTGAGTTGCCCAGCCAGCAGACATCTTTTAAAAGGCTTAAATCCTTATCCATAACTTTTATAACTGCAGAGAACAGAACAAATTCCACCAGAGTATACTGTGTATACAAATAAGACACCGTGTTACTTTTTGTAGGCCTGGTGATCTCATAGTCTGAGGGTCTGTTTGATGACAGGTTGCTCCTTCACACTGCTGCTGTCCTGGTGGCTGGGGGGGTCCCATGCAGGCTACTGTCTGTCTGTCTCCAAAGGCTGGGGCAAGCCCTTTTGGCTGAGGTACTATAATTCTGGGCAGGTTCTGTGACTCTGAGGCAGAGTGTGTGTGTGCATGGGTGGGGGGGGCTTCCAGTTCCTTGCAGGCACACTGACCCAGTGAATGCCCATGTCTGCAGATCAGCATATATTCTTTTACCCATCCTGATCACCTGCCAGCCTTGGGCTGCAACTGCTCCAACTCCCATCTCACGCACACTGCCACTTCCCCCACTGTAAAGGAGGCACCGGGAGTCCTTCTTTTTTTTTTGTTTTTAATTTGTTTGTTTAATTTTTGCTTTCAGTTTTTTTCCCACTTGACAGTGTGCCCTCATCAGCCATCCCCAGACCCATCACTTGCCTTCCCTTGGACTTATTTATTTATTCATTAAAAATTGATAACCAGGGAAGTATGCACTGACCGAAGGCTTGTTTCCAGGTGCGACCCGTGGGAAGGGAAATAGAGAGACAAAATATACAAAGTATACATAGTAGAAGACTACTGGAAAGTACAGAAGTCAGTTCTTAAATGGGAAATTAATGTTAATATTTCATCTGTGAACACTCTCCGGCATTGTGTCATTGTGTAAGAGATTCGGAGGGGGGGTCCTCCTTATAGGTTTTCTCTTTTTTTTTTTTTTAGATATTTTATCCCCTTCCCAACCTGCCACCTCCGACCCTTCAGGAGACAGTCACCATCCCACTGCCCGGAACCCTACCCAGACAGACCCCTGAGCCCCATGGAGCCGTGGATTACCCCCTGGGTGGGACGAGGTGGGGGCACAGACACCCTGTAACTTACAGTTTCTTCGGTCTGAGGTCCGCTGGGTGGGCACAGGCAAATCGTGGGCACAGCCAGGTCTCCCCATCTTCCTGGCTGCAGCAGGTTCTTTTCCCGTTTTCTCCCTCCCCGTACAGCAAGTGAATCCCCCGATGTCATGACGTCCATGATGCACAGTGTCTGCATCCCATCTCCAAAATGGAGCTTGCAGTTCTCCGAGCCTCCGCTTGGGGTCATGCAAGTGTCGGCATTGGTCAAATCCCTCCCCGGAGAAGGCGACCAGTCGTTGGACGTTCCAGCCTATCTCCCCCCAGCTGACCCACCGATGACCCGAGTCCACTCCCGAACCCGGGTCGCCAGTGTCATGTGAGGTGTGGGGTCCAGTGCCTCAACCCTCAGCGCCACTGGGCCAGCTACCCTTATAGGTTTTCTGTGGGACACTGAACTATGCTGCTAGGGTTGCAGAATGTTGTGGCTGGGAACCAGCTACAGTAACTAAGATCTTGGCTGTAGGAATGTTTGTACTGTATGCAACAATATTGACAGTCTGGGGCATTTTTATCTGGGGGATGAGGTGATTTAATGTGGTACCTACTTCAGATTGATGTTAGGATATATAGGTTTTGCCAGGTAAATGGGATTTTTGGATGATAAAATGATATCTGACACAAGTGGAAAGTGTGTGTACTCACAGTGTTATGGGGTCTATGCTTGAAGGAGCAGAGCATCTCTGCACCACGTATGTGAGACGCGGAGATACTCTGCACCTATTGTGCCTCTGTGCAAAATTAACAAAATGGGGCACGCAGCCCCTACACACTTGATCCCCCACCCATGAGGATTGCAATGCACAGGGGGTGGGTGGTGGGCATGCCAGCACTACGCGGCATGCACAGAGCTGTGTAGAACTGTGCATTGTGGTGCATAGGAGGGCAGCTGATATGCCAGGGAAACCCTGCCATAAGTCCCCTATGTGGCCCATGTATCCGTCCCACACCAAGGGGACCACGACTGCCTCCACATCCAGTGACCGCCCTGGGCTGCTGATCCCAGTACCCAGCCGAGCCCCCACCATCCCAGTGTATGCCAACCACCCCCCCCCACACACACACACACACTTATGGAGGCACCAGTCCCAGGACCACATGAACCCCCCACCCGCCTTTATGGCTCCCCATGCTCTGGATGGTGTGATGGGCTGTTGAACCCCCCACCCTCCATACACACACACAAACTAGTGGCACTGCCCCCATCCCGTACCTCCCCGTCTGATCTGGGGCACTACATGGCCAGTGACACTACCCACCTCTCACCTCCAAGGTCACCGGCCATGTGGACATCCGTGGGGGAGTGCAGCCAACGTGCCCCCACCGTGTAAGAGATCTACTGTTAGATCCAGGATGGGCATCTGATTGGATGCCCACCCATGTCTGCGGCTCCGGCCTGGCCATCTCACACAGTGCTGCGTGCCAGGGGTATGTGCCCATGGACAGGCCATGGCCTTTCAATGATGGCTGACACATTGGGCATGCTGAGAACTGCTCCGCTCTGCTAATCGCTAGATTTTGTTTTTCCTGTCTTTTGTCTGCTTTCCCCGCTTTCCCCCACTTTGTTAATTTCTCCCGTTCTTAAATCAGTTTTATTTAGTTAGAAAGGGCAGTGTAGTGAGTTATTTAGTTCTGCTTTAGAGTGTTATCAGGGTCATGTCGACCGACTGCAAAGTGTGCACTGGGGCTGTTCGACTTGACCCCGCAACCGCTCCTGCTGTAAGAAGAGAGTCTCTAAGACTGCGTTTAAAAAAAAAAATTGCCTGCCCATCTTGTGATCTTATGCTTACTGTATCTGGGAGATAGTTGTGGAGAGAGGAGTCCTTGGCATGGAAGAGTCGAGTGAGCACCAGGACAAGGGTGTGGACTGAGTCCCTGAAGTGAGAGCTCTTGGATGAGTGAGACCCCACGATGTAGTGCAGAGTTGGAGAGGATTATATTTCGGGCTCCGGCTTGCCTGTCTGATCAGTCGAGAATTCTTTTGTTTTGAGGTGACTTTCAACTAGAAATGGTTCCGATTCAAGAAATCCTAAAGTGGATTAATTTGGATTCTTGCTTGCCCAGACAGTTGGACCCTATGTTTGTGGGTGGCTTACCTGCTTGAATCTGCCCTCGCTCAGGTGGACGGGTTTGGACTGGTTGGGGAGTTGGCGGTGGGTCTGCAGTTTCCAAGGCCGTCGTTGGGCCAGCCTGTGGTTGCTGCAAACAAGGTGCCGAGGTTGTGGAGCAGACATCTCCAGTGGCAGCCCTCACAGGTAGGGCCTTCAGGCTTTGTGATAGTGCCGAGCAAGATCTGGACTTTTTCCGGAGGTCACACGAAGGATCCTGCCAGCAGAGAAAACTTCACAGTCAGATCTCGAACCTTTTCTTTTTGATGATAAGTTGCGAGTGAGAGTGCCTTTGTTTTTTTTGACTCCCAGGCAGTGAGAAGGCCTGGGGATCTGAACTTCATCTGACTTTGGTTATTTACTTTGTACACCCAGTAGGGGTGGGGGTACTAAAGTCTTATTTTCATATCTGATGGTCTTAAGTTCAGTTCAATAGTTTTAATTTTTCTTTCTATGATTTGCAGTTCTTAAAGCTGGCATTTTCTGTTGGTTGGTACACCATCTGTCTCCCTTGGACCTATATTGCTCACCCAGACCAATCTCCCTTATCCAAGACTTTGTGTTTTGGACTGAAATATTAGAGTATTTCTGGAAGGGGTTTTTATTATTTTAACTTATTACTGTTTTATTGGTATTATAGCTCATTGCTTGGGTGGGGTGGGTGTTTAGTTTGATTTATCTGCATTGCTTGAATCTCTCAACTCTGTGAAAGGGAGTGGGGGACCTTCAAATAAAGGGTGTTAATTTAATTGTTTAAAATTTGGTTGTTTGTTTATTTTCTGTGTTATTTGTGTTTATTGTTCCTGCAAGTGAGAGTTGCAGGGTAGGGTTGTGTGTTTGTATTTGGGGTTTTGTTTTAGGGTGTCTTTTTCCTTTTCTGACTTGGTGCATTTTGTTTATTCTGAGCCTGTAAGATGTGTTGTAGGCCTACCCCTGGATTGTGGAATATTCATCCTCTGCCCGCCACCCTTTCCTCCCCCTTTAGTGTTTTCAACCTATCAGTGCTGTAGAGCACTAGGTACTGCCTATAGGGATGAGGGTGGGGGGTGCAAACAGCAGAGGATGAATGAGTGGGGCCTCACATTGGGGTAATCAGGTCCAGAAGATGCACTGGGGTGAAATGGAGTCTGGAACATGGTCCCCATGTCTGGTCTCCATACTCAAGGGTACCACCATTATTGGTGGTCAAGTAGTTGGGGTGACCCTGGAGACCCGTCCAACTCAAGCTGTGTTATGCAATGCCAGATCTATTAAGAACAAGACTGCAGTTATTGCAGATCTTGTCGGAACAGCAGATCTGGCTTGCATCACCGAGACCTGGCTGGATGAAAATGCTGGCCCCACATTGGAGGCTACAATCCCGGCCGAGTACTTGGTGATACAGCACCCGAGATTGGACCGTGGGGGTTGGGGTTGCAGTCTGTTTCAAGACCGAATTGGGCCTCACGATTGTACCAGTTGAGGAGACTGGGTCATTTGAGTGTACTGTAGTAGCAGGTTTAGGCTGTAGGATAGCCCTCATCTACCGTCCACCAGGGGATGAGAAGCGATTCCCTTCAGGAAGTAGCGAACTTCGTGATCCACATAGCGTTTAAGTCGTCCAGGTTGATGGTACTGGGTGACTTCAATGCTTGGGTCAATGACGAATTCTAGCAATTTGGACAACACTTCCTCCAGTTGATGACATCACTGGGCCTTACACAGATTGTTACCTCTGCTACTCATAAACATGGTCACTCTCTTGATCTGATTTTTCTCCTGGGGATCAAGCCTCGATTTGGGGGTGGGACCAGTTGGATGGTCCATTTACTACACCATAGGGTTCAATTTTGCACCCCTTCATAGGACTACCCCTGTGGAGATGGGTCAGATACCGCCCTTTACGGGATGTGAGCCCTAAGCCTGCGGCGATACTTGATCTATCAGAGTTTCTGTGGCAAGCGGGAACCAGAGGCTTTGGTTCTGGCCTATAATAAGGTCGTTATTACAGCCCTGGATTCTATCACTCCTGTCCATGTTCATCCTCTCTCCTTTCGCCCTTGGTCCCCTTGGTTTGATGGGACCTTGAGGGAGTTGTGGTGACTAGGACAAAGGTCAGAGCATCACTGGTGGAAATCCACCCTGGAGGCTGACCATCTTAGATTGTTAGAACACTATCAAGTCTACTAATCAACAATCTCCCATAAGAAGGCAGAGTTCCTGTCCAGGGAGATCGCTGCCACTCAGAACTGACCAGCTCAGCTCCTTCAAACCATAGACAGGCTGTGCAACTAGCCTGCCTGCAGTCTCAAAGAGCCTTTTACAGTTGGAGTCGATGAGCTTGTTTGGTTGTTTATGGATAAGGTGCTGACATCAGGTCAGAGAGCTGTTCGACACACTCTATGGGGGATGTGATTGATCAGTGTCAAGCCATTGTTCCTCATTTTTCCTGGAGTACCTTCGACTGGCCGGCATTAGCGGATGTCATGAGGATTGTCCAGGGTATGCAACCTATGTGCTGTAGTTTGGATCCAGGCCCAACTTCCCTGATCATGGGTTGTTGTGACATCATTGGCCCAGTCCTGGCACAAATAGTCTGGTGCTCCCTTGATATGGGTGAGTTTTCTAGCTCCCTGAAGGAGGCGGTGGTGACACCTCCCTGAAGAAAGTTTCTCTGGACCCAGACTCTTTTGCTAACTACAGACCAATCTCTAACCTTCCCTTTGTTGGGAAGGTGATTGAGAAGGTAGTAGCTGTACAGCTGGAGAACCACTTGACCATCCATAACATCTATGAGCCTCTTCAATCTGGTTTTCGAAAGAGGTACAGTACCAAGACTGTGCTGGTTCAGGTGCTGAATGATCTCCTGATGGCAAGAGATTGGAAAAGCCATTCCATCCTGGTGCTCCTTGATCTCTCCTCAGCGTTTGACACCATGGACCATGGGGTGCTGCTTGAGTGCCTGAGGTTCATCTGTGGCCTGACTAGTACTGTCCTCAGGTCTTTAAGTCCTTCCTCACTGGCAGAACTCAGAGATCTGTGTCGGATTTATTTCTCCAACTCTCTCTCTCTCTCTCTCTCTCTGGGGTCCCTCAGGGCTCAGTGCTGTCCCCCATGCTGTTTGCAGTGTACATGCTGTCCTCGAGACATTGTAAGACGGTATGGGCTGACGCTTTCACTGCTATGCTGATGATACCCAGCTCTACCTGTCTTCGCACCTGACCAGGATAGTGCACTCTCAGTATTTAATAACTGCTTTGCTGAAATCCAGGATTGGATGAATTCAGCTGGCTGAAGTTGAACTCAGGAAAGACTGAGGTGATGGTTGTGGATCCGGGTCACCGGATGGGGGTCGGGGACTGCTCAGCCTATGGGACTTTTACTGGGTGGCTCCCAGCACTACCTCTGAATGGGTGCAGGACCTAGGGTGATGCTTGATGGCAGGCTGATACTGCGATCGCGGGTGCCGGCAGTCATCAAGTCATCCTTTTACCATCTTAGGAACATCACTAGATCAAGCACCTTTTCCATCCGTAACCTTCCCACGCTGATCCATGCCTTTGTGACCTCGCACCTCAATTATTGCAACCTCTACCTAAGGCTACCAGGGACTGATATCTGCTGTTTGCAGCTGGTGCAGAACGCTGCAGCCTAGTTGTTGACGGGACCTCCGGAAAATGTCACATCACACCCATGCTATGTGAACTGCACTGGCTGCTGATTCAGTGGTGGATCACCTTTAAAGTCAAATTAGTGATGTATAAAGCCCTCACGGACTCAGCCGGTCTACTTGAAAGAGCTTCTGTCACCTTATTGCCCCAGCGAGACCGCTCAGCTGATGAGGGCTTGCTGGAGATTCCAAGGGTATCTTAAAATCCTCAGGGGCCCATGCATTCATGTATGCAGCCCCAGCCCTTTGGAATTCTCTACCCCATCAGCTTCGGGAGTGCGCGACCATGGGGGGATTTAAGCAGGTACTTAAAACTTATTTATGGCACCAAGCATATTCTAGCTAATTATATTGAATAATGGATTTTTACTGGTTGTTTTATATTGCTGTTTTATGCTTTGGGATTTTATTAATTTCTATGTAAAGCGCCTTGACAAACCTGAAAGGTGCTTAATCAAATAAAGATTATTATTATTATTATTATATTGGGGAATACGGCGGTGTGCACCTGTCCACAATTCTGAAGCTCCATGGCAGGATATGCCTTTGGGCATGTAATTTCCACCCATTGGAGCATAGGCCCCAGTGTTGTGTGCCTGATGGGCTAATGGCAAGTGTGTTCGCTTACCACGCTGTATGCCTGGTGGGCTAGTGGTAGTTGTGTTCACTCATATTGTTGTTTGCCCAATAAACTAGTGGTAAGTGTGTTTACTCACCATGTTGTGTGATGGGATAGTGGTAAGTGTGTTCACTTATCGTGCTCTGTGCCTGATGGACTAGTGGTATGTGTGTTTACTCACCATGCTGTGTGATGGGATAGTGGTAAGTATGTTCACTTATCATGCTCTGTGCCTGATGGACTAGTGGTATGTGTGTTTACTCACCATGCTGTGTGACCAATGGCCTAGTGGTAAGTGTGTTCAATCACCATGCTGTATATGTGATGTGCTAGTGGTGTGTTCATTCACCCTGCTGTGTACCCAGTGGGCTAGAGGTGTGTTCACTCACCATGCTGTGTGCCTGATGGCTAGTGGTAAGTGTGTTCACTCACCATGCTGCGTTCCTGATCTGCTAGTGGTAAATGTGTTCACTCACCATTGTGTGTGCCTGATGAGCTAGTGATAAGTGTTTTTACTCGCCATGCTGTTTTCCTGATGGCTTATGGGTGAGTGTATTTGCTTACCATGCCGTCTGCCCCATGGGCTAGTGGTAAGTGTGTTTACTCACCACACTGTTTTTCCGATGGCCTACAGGTGAACGTATTCACTTACCATGTAATGTGCCTGCTAGACTAGTGGCAAGTGTGTTCACTCACCATGCTGTGTGCCCAGTGGCCTAGTGGGAAATGTGTTCACTCACCCTGCTGTGTGCCTGATAGTCTAATTGTGAGCGGATTTGTTTACCATGCTGTGCGCCTGATGGGCTAGTGGAAAGTGTGCTCACCCACCATGCTGTTTGTCTGAGCAGCTTACTAGTAAATTCTCATACCACTATGCTGCATGCCTGATGGCCAAGTGGTGTGTTACCCACCAGGCAGTGTGCCCAGTGGGCTAGTGGTGTGGTCACTTACCATGCTGTGTGCCTGATTGCCCAGTAAGTGTTTTAAGTCACTATTCTGTGCACATGGGCCCAGTGGTCAATGTGTTCACTCACCATGTAGTGTGCCTAATGGTTTATTGGTAAGTTCTTCATATACCATACTGTGTGCCCAATCGCTTAATGGTAAGTGCGTTTCTCAGCAATAGGGAATCCAGATGCTCTCTAGGCATAAAGCAAACTCAAATCAGGAAAGTAGTTGGTTCCTATGAGTGCCAACTTATGCTGCTAAGGAACATAGGAAACGTGACCAGTCACCCACTGTGTTGTGTAGTGATATAGGTCTATTCTCATGCACAGATGGTAAAACACCTTAATGTTTCAGGGTGTAACAAAACCCTTCCCGGAATGGAAGGTGTACCTTGATCTATAAATATCAAAAGCAATGCCTATAAGCAGGCCATGCACAATTCCCAGCTGACGGGTCATCTGTGTTCCCTTTCATTTTAAGGCCTCAAAGATTTGTGGCTCCCTACAGCTCTTAGATTGCGCTTTAGGAAGAAGGGGTTTGTCACACCCCAAAACATTGGTGAGTTAAGGTGCTTTCACTGTCTATGCATGAGAATAAAATTATATCACTGTACAACACTGAGGGTGACATGTCACTTTTTCCTAAGTGTGTTCACTCACCATACTGTGTGCCGATGGCGTAGTGGTATGTGTGTTCACACACCATACTGTGTGCCAGTGGCCTAATTTTAAGTGTGTTCACTCACCATACTGTGTGTGATGGCTAATGGTAAGTATGTTCACCACCATACTGTGCCGATGGCCTAATGGTAAGTGTGTTCCTCACCATACTGTGTGCCGATGGCCTAATGGTAAGTGTGTTCACTCACCATACTGTGCGCTGATGGCCTAATGGTGGGTGTGTTCACTCACCATGCAGTGTGCATGATGGCTTAGTGTTAATTCTGTTTGCTCACCATGCTGTGTGCCCCAAGTCCTAATGGTGTGTCTGCTCACTGTGCTGTATGCCCAAATCCAATTGTTTAGTGATATGTTAGCTACCATGCTGTGTTCCCGATGGCCTTAGCGGTACATGTGTTCACTTACCATGCTATGTGCACAGTAAGTTAGTGGTAAGTGTTTTCACTCACCATACTGTGTGCCCGATGGATTAGTGGCAAGTGTGTTCACTCACCATACTGTGTGCCTGATGGATTAGTGGCAAGTGTGTTCACTCACCATACTGTGTGACCAGTGGATTAGTAGTAAGTGTGTTCACTCACCATACTGTGTGCCTGAGGAGTTAGTGACAAGTGTATTCACCCACCATGCTGTATGCCCAATAGATTAGTGGCAAGCGTGTTCACTCACCATACTGTGTGACTGATTGGTTAGTGGTAAGTGTGTTCACTCACCATACTGTGTGCTTGAGGGGTTAGTGGTAAGTGTGTTCACCCACCGTGCTGTATGCACAGTGGCCTAATATTTAGTGTGTTTCTTACCATGATGTTTGCACAGTGGCCTAGTAATCAGTGTGATTTCTCACCATGCTATGTGCCCGATGCCCTAGTGATGTGTTTTCTCACCATGTTGTGTGCACATTGACCTACTGATAAGTGCATTTTCCCACCATGCTCTGCACCCAATAGCCCAGTGGTTAAGTGTGTTTTCTGACATGCAGTGTACACAGTGGCCTAGTGATAAGTGTGTTTTCTCGCCATGCTGTGTGCACAGTTGTCAAGTGATTTGTGCTTTCTTTCCATGCTGTGTGCACAGTGGCCTAGTGATATGCATGTTTTCTTACCATGCTCTGTGCACAGTTGACTAGTGATAATTGTGTTTTCTTACTATGCTGTGTGCACACTGGTCTAGTGATAAATGTGTTTCTCACCATGCTGTATACAGTGGCCTAGTAATAAGTGTGTTTTCTCACCAGGCTGTGTGCACAGTGGCCTAGTGATAAGTGCATTTCTCACTATGCTGTGTACACAGTGGCTAGTGATAAGGCGTGTTTCTCACCAGGCTGTGTGCACAGTGGCCCAGTGATAAGTGCATTTTCTCACTATGCTGTGTACACAGTGGCCTAGTGATAAGTGTGTTTTCTCACCATGCTGTGTACACAGTGGCTTAGTGATAGTGTGTTTTCTCACCATCCTGTGTGCACAGTGGCCTAGTGATGTGTGTTAAGTCACCATGCTGTTTGCCCAGTGGGTAATAGTGTGTTTTGTTACCATGCTGGGGATCCGGGATCTTACCCACAAGCTGAAGGGAGATAACAAAAGAGTGTTCCATTTTGATGAAGTCCTGCCTACTCCCGCATCCAAATGAGGGCCCATATGGTTGTGGAAGAAATATGGTCTCTTCTCCCATTAGACCCCGGAGTCAAGAGTTTCTCTAGAATGCTTTTCCGTGGGGTCTCACTTTGTAGGGGCAAGTCACAAAAGGGAGACCACAGTTAGTGCAGGACAGAGTCACTGGCCTGAAGCTGTGATACTTCCAACTAATGGGAAAGGCACACTTATGGAAAGAATGCTGGAGAAGAAAGAAGTTCATTAACAGGACTTCAGAAAAAATGGGAGAGGGAGATAGACAGTGTCATTATTGTATTTCTCTGGATCCCACTATTCCTCACATGTTGAGTCTGGCTATGCTGCAGTACTCAGCTTCAGTCATGAGAGAACTGAAATTGGTCTCCTCCAAAGCAACATGCAGGCCCACTTACTGCACATGATAGGGGGCAGTGACATGACTGAGGCACCCTCCCTCCTCAGGAAGCAAGAGTTTCCCTGAAGTGCCCCCCACCCCCGGCTACCCCAGTTAGGAAGAAACTAATGGCATTCTAGATCCCTGGGCATCAGTGCAGCAGCCAGAGGCACTGCCATCAGTCTACCTGACTAGCAGTAAAATACATGTGACCTTTCAGAAACTAAGTTTAGTTGAGCAGCAGTGTGTGACTGCAAACAATTTTCCAGTTTTAGGGCAACTGAAAAACATCTGTAACAGAGAGCTGCAGCTCACCCCCAACATGACTTCTAAATGCTTGCACTAATTGGTAGTCAGCCCCTAGGCGTGAGATGGCAGATATAGTGTAGTGTAAGCTCCAGCTGTTACCCCAGCTGTGACTACCGATACTGCACGACGACTACAAAGGAAAGGGTGATGATGAGAATAAAAAAGACAAAGATTTGAATGCAGTAAGGTATTGTCTTGGCCCCAAGCTAACTACAGAAATCTGTGGAACAAGTGTGTGTGGAAAGAATGCCCCAGAGGATGCTTGTCAGCATGACTTCTCAACTGTTCTCATCATTCACTGTCTCTGAAGCCGAAAAACACTCTTAAATTACAGTCAAGCATCTTAGGTTTTCGCCTACCAGCATGTCATCAGACGGAAAATTTGTTCTATCGCAAGATGAAGTATTTTTTTCCCATGAAGAGGCATAGCCTCAGGTGAACTGACAGTAAGTAAAGATACAGCAGAATCTTCTGACAGAACCAGAGAGACACATTAGTTCAGTGTTGCCCAAGACAGGTTGGCTGAACAAAAACAAATGTAAGGGAATTTTGTTATAATGTGTTATTTTTCTTGTTTATATTCAACTTTAAGGTATAGAAATAGGAGAGGAACTTTGGGGCAATTATTTTGTATGGTCTGAAGACAACTGTGTCATGTAATAGAGCAGTGGGAAGGGCTGTTGTAATGTGCAAGGAAGGAGATCAGCAGTGACAGAAGAGAGGTGCTTCTACCGCTGTGTGCGTCACTGGCTTTTTCACCTGGAATACTGGACGCAGTTTTAGAGACTGCATTTGAAGATGGACAGGGGCAAAGGGGAGGTGGTACAGAGGAGGGTAACCAAGATGATCCAAGGACAGAAGGAGTTACTAGGAGAGACTGGATGACCGAAATACTGTATGTACACACTGGAGGTGAGAGAGGAGAGAGTGGGGACATGATTGAGACATACAGATACCTCCAAGGGGTAAACAAGGCAGACAGTGGGGGAATTGTTCAAACTGAGTAGGTACACAAGCACCAGGGTAACTCCATGAAGCTGGTGGGGTGCAAATTTAAGAGGAATACTAGAAAGTACTTTTTATGGAAAGGGTGGTGGACTGGTGGAATAAGCTACCGAAAGAGATGTTTTTTGGGAAAACAGTAGCAGCATTCAAACATACGTGGGACAGATACAGTACATCGGGTTTGATAAATACTGTATCAAAAGGAGAGGATAGAGGAGTGAAGAGCCACTAGAGCTCTTAACATTCCACACTGTAAACTGCATCTCTTTACAGCAATCCCACAATCCTTATAAACTGGGTTCTGCTCACCTAATAGGCTGATTATGTACATGTGACTTCAAAGTCTTGCAGTCCAACCCTACTTATGGTCCTTGCACTCCCAGGGTCTCTCAGTTGTTTCATGCGCATCACCAAGGCTGGAAGCACAACTGCCTAACGCCTTCTTCATTACAAACACAGCATTTACACTACAGGTCAGATCACTCTAATTTAGAACCTTGCTTTAATACATTACCTGATTGCTGTTTGTAGCCAGCACAGTCCAATTTCTTGGACATTATGCTAATTTTAAACTATTATTGGTGGAGCTCCCATAGTCTTCTACTGGGGATGCTTGTTCTCTACCCAACCATAGGGCTCACATTCCCCATTATATTGGTAGGACTGGGGGGCTCTCACATTCCACATTAGATAGGGTGGCTAGGCTGGGCCCTCACATTCCACATTAGATAGGTAGGACTGGGCTGGGCTCTCACATTCCACATTAGATAAGTAAGACTGAGCAGGGCTCTCACATTCCACATTAGATAGGTAAGACTTGGCAGGATTCTCACATTCCACATTAGATAAGGTGGCTAGGCTGGGCTCTCACATTACACATTAGCTAGGTAGGACTGGGCAGGGCTCTCACATGCCACATTGGATAGGTAGGACTGGGCAGGACTCTAACATTCCACATTAGATAGCTAGTACTAGGCAAACATGATGGTCCAAAGGGCTTTGTTCTGTCAGCAGCTTCCATGTATGTATGTTTATTTCCCTGTATACACAATTGTGATTAAAATAATCAGTAATTATCCAAATGTGTTATGTAAAACTAACAACAGTTAACTGTAGCTTTGCTGTTAACTGTAACATTGCCTGCCCCTCTCCTTAATCTTAAATCTCTCCTCCTCAATCTCCATTATCCCTATCACATGGAAGCATGCAGTGGTCGTCCCCCTACCTAAAGGTGGAGACCCCTCATCCCCTGGCAACTATTGCCCCATCTCGCTACTCCCTACCTTAGCCAAACTACAAGAACATCTAGTCCTCTTTCAACTCAGCTCCTTTCTATCTGATACCTCCTTCTTCACCCTGTTCCAATCTGGTTTAATGAAAAAAACACTCCACCACCACCTCCCAACTTCAACTCACTGACTCCATCCTCTCCGGGATGGACAACGGCCATATCACCTCAGCCATATTTGTCGACCTTGCCAAGGCTTTGACACTGTTTCCCACTCCCTTCTCTTTGATTCCCTCTCATCTGCTGGTCTAACCCCTTCTGCCACAAACTGGTTTAAGGCCTACCTTACTGGTAGAACCCAATCAGTTAAGATCGCAGATGCCAACTTGCCACCCCTTCTAATCTACACTGGTGTCCCTCAGGACTCCGTGCTTGGTCTCCTTCAAGCCTCCATCTTCCTTAATGACCCGCCATCTGTCTGCTCCCCCTCATCCGCCATACACATGTACACTGATGATTCTGTCCTGAATGCATCTGGCTCATGCCCAGCAAGGTTACATCCAGCTTGCAGCATGACTTCAACAAGGTCCAGCTCTGGTTTGCAAACCATCAGTTATTCCTCAATGCCAAGAAGACAGTCTCCACGACCTTGGCAAAAGGCAGAGACTCTCTAGTCTTCCCTACCTGCCCACATTCCAAACTCTTGATGGGACTTTACTTGCAGACACCTCATCCTTCAGATACCTTGGGGTTGGTTAGACCAACACCTCAGCTTCTCTGGACACACTGATGCCATCCAGAAAAAAATTGTGCCCCAAGCTCGGTGCTTTGTTCAAGAACCACAGTTGCATCCCTCCTGTGGCTAGGTGTGAGCTTGTCCAGAAGATGATCCTCCCCACTTTTGACTACTGCAACGTAGTCTATGGTGCTGCTCCTAAGTCCCCCTTGGCCAGATTGGAAACTCTCTTCAACTCCTTCTGCCATGTTGCCCTTGATGCTCCCTTTCACACTCACCATTGTGACCTCTATCAAGCCCTTTCCTTCCCCTCCCTTACAAATAGATGCCTCTCACACTGCACTAAATTCACTGCTAAACACTGGCTGGGTGAACTCCCTTCCTGCCTCTCCCCTCATTTATAACACCCCCTCCTCCTTCACACTCCCTCAGATCTACCGACACCCGCATGCTAACTGTCCCCCACCACTACACCCTCTCTAATCCCTATTCCAGTCCCCTGTCCCCTTGCAGGGTTCCCCGCATCCTGAAGGAGTCTCTCTGGGACACGACTCTGCACTATCTGTCATCTCGTCCTCTCTCTCCTTCACCCCTTTTTTCACAATAGCACTTGTTCACTTATTACCATTGCACTTAATTGTTCTCACAAATTACATATGTATGCAACACTGTAACAATTGCCTTAATTAAGTGTATGCTATGTTGATCTTTGTAACTTGAATGTAAAATGTCTCATCTCTGTTGTACCCCTTTCCCCAGGTCACACTGGGAGATGAGCAACCTGTTGCTCAGTGTACCTTCCTGGTGAAACATTTCAATAAATAAAAAAATACTCATGAATATACTATCGAGGGGAGCTCATGTGGTAATAACTGCAACTCACCATTTGAGGCGTGTGGCTAATTATCTCATGAACTCCCATCAATGGTACTGTATATTTCTTTGCACACCACAGCTCCTATCATTTATTCAAATATATAGTATATGTTTTTTGGCAAACATTGTGGAGTATTTTGCACTTTTCTGGCCTTTTTTCTTGAGGCCTCCTTCCTCACATAACAGCCTCAGTGCTGAAGACAGAATAGTTTCCTTGCAGTTTCACAGTCAGGGCTGTTTTGGAATTTAGCAGCAAACAGAATGCTCACGGACAGTGGCTTTAACGCACCACCATCACACCAACACCCGCACCCACCCACCCAAGAAGGCAAAATATTTAATCCATAGTTGCCATGGAGACATACTGAACTCAGTTCAGGAAACAATTAATTTCAGATGTTCTCAGTCCTGTTTCAGTCTCCAATCTCCTGAAATTAATATGAAAATAAAATAACTGCTACCAATCATCCCTTAATTTGGTCAATTAATGCTTGATAACCAGTGCTGTCTATTAACTTAATTACAATGGTGCTATCAATATTAGGGCTGATGGTTAACATTTCAAACCTCAGTACCAGCCAATGAAAGTGCAGCTTTGATCTGATTTTACTTTAAACATTTTCTGCTGAAAAGCCCTTTGAATGTACTGTAACATCTAGTCCTCCAGGAGGTCCTAGAGGAAAATGATTAAGTAAAGTACTATCCCATTAGCAAAAACTGCCATCATATTTAAATTAATAAATGAAAAACTGAAACAGGAGAGACAGAAATTAAGACTTGAATAGTCCAGGGTTCGAATGTGAACCATGGAATCCCACACTGGCTCACTGAGGCATGGGGAACTGAGTGTATTGGGAGGAAGGCACTTGACTCCTGTGAAGGGCGATTTATTCATCCCCAGTGGAATCACCTGGGGGTCTGTATGGCATGAGAGTGATTCATTTGACTCTTGGGGAGGGTGCATTTATGCACCCCTGGTGGGGTCACCTGGGGGCTAAGTGCATCATGGGAGTGAGGTACATGACTCTTGGGAAGGGAACATTTTTGTATTCCTGTGGTGTCAAATGGGGCTACGTGTGCCATGGGAATAAAGCACTCAAGTTCTGGGGAGGAAGCTTTTATGCACCCCCGTGGGGTCATTTGGCGGCAGAATGTGTCATGTGAGAGAGGGACTCAACTCCAGAGGAGAGAGCATTTATGCACCACTGTGGTGTTACCTGGGGGCTGTGTGGCATAGGAATGAGTCACTCGACCCCTGGGGAGGGAGCAGTTATGCAACTCCCTTTGAGGTCACCTGGGGACCGAGTGTGGCATGGGAATGAGGCACTCAACTTCTGGGGAGGGAGGATTTATTCACCTCTGTGGGGTCACTCTAAGGGCTGAGTATGTCATATGAACATACAAAATTGGCAGCAGATACAGGTCATTTGGTCTATCTAGTCTGCCCGAGTGTGCAGCACTTCAGTCCATTAGACTGCAGCTGCCCTGCCCTACCTCAGTATGCCCCCAATCTCCCACCCCCTCCCGGTTTGTACCCTCTCCATGAATCTGTCCTACCCCATCTTGAAGCCCCCAACACACTGCAGCACTACAACTTCCTCTGGCAGAGCATTCCACCCTGCCACCACCCTTTCTGTGAAATAGTGCCTCCTCAGTTCCCTCTTGAACCTCCCCCTTCCAGCTTCATAAAGTGTCCCCTTATTTCCCTTCCACCCTTCAGATTAAACATACACCTGGTGTCTGCTCTGTTCAAACCCTTCAGGTACTTGAAGGTCTCAATCATATCCCTCTTTCCTTCTTTCCTCCAGGGTATACATATTGAGCTCTCTCGTCTCCTCATAAGGTCTGTCCCCAACTCCAGGATCATTTTTGTTGTCCTGCACTGTACCCTCCTATAGTTTGATGTCCTTTTTCAGGTAGGGGTGCCAAATTCATAGTACTCTAGGTGCGGTCTCACCAACGACCTGTACAGGGGCAAGATTACCTCCCACTCCTAGAAGTAATCCCCTGGGTTTGGGTCATGGGAGTGAGACACTCAACTCTGAGGAGGGAGTGTTTATGCACCACCTGTGGACTCACCTGGGAGCTAAGTAAGTCATAGGAGTAAGGCACTTGACTCCTGGGGGGGGCCAAGTGACATAGAGTGAGGCACTGACTCCTGGCTGGGAAAGGTGTATTTATCTACCCCTTTAATGTCACCTGTGGCTGCATGTGTTATTTGAATAAGGTACACAGCTCATGAAGTGGATTGTTAATTCACCTCTGTGAGGTCACCTGGGGGCTAAGTGTGTCATGGAGTAAGAAACCTGACTCCTGGGGAGGGAGTATTTATGCACCCCCCTGTGGGATTACCTGGGGGATGAGTGTGGCATGGGAGTGAGTCACTTGACTCCTGGAGGTGGAGCAATTTATATCCCCCATGGGGTCAGCCGGGGCTGAGTGTGGCATGGGAGTAAGGCACTCGACTCCTGGGGAGGGAGCGGTTATGCAACACCCTGTGGGCTCACGTGAGATTAAGTTTTTTGTGGAGGGAGGCACTTAACTCTTGTGAAGGAAATGTTTATGCATGCTGTGTGGAGGCACCTGGGAGCTGAGTTTGTTGTACAAGTAAGGCACTGGACTCCTGCACAGGGAATATTTATGCTTCTCCTCTGTGTCACCTGGGGTTGAGTGTGTCATGAAGTAAGTCATTTGATCTCTGGGAGGGAGCATTTGTGTATCCCTTGTGGGGTCACCTGAGGCTGGGTGTATCATGGGTGCCACCTAGCTCCTGGGAAGGGAATGTTTACGCATCCCTGTGGGGTCACTGAGGGGCTGAGTGTGTCAAGGAAAGGAGGCAGTTGACTCTTGGAGAGGAAGCATTTTTGTGCCTCTTGTGGGGTCACCGTGGGGGGGGGGCTCAGCTGGTCATTGGAATAGAGGCACTGGACTCCTGTGGAGGAAGCATTTTTGCACCCTATGTGGGATAACCGGGGGCTACAATTGTTATAGAAATAAGGCATGCGACTCCAGGGGAGGCAGCATTTATGCAACCCTGGGGGGGGCACATGGTGCTGCATGTGTCATGGAAGGAAGGCATTCGAATCCTGGGGAAGGAACATTTATGTACCCCCTGTGGGCTCATCAGGGGACTAAGTATGTCAAGGGAGTAAGACACTAAACTCCAGTGGAGGGAGCATTCATGCATCTCCTGCCAGGTAACCATAGAGTGGCACCTGTATTGACTGTATAGGCCACTGCCCATCTACTTTCCCAGTCAGAGATCATGCAGCCATAATGGAGTTTGGGAAACCAGGATCTGCAGAGGGAGAATCAGATATGTAATTGCTTAAACTGAGTGAATTATCAAGAGAAGGATCATTATCCCATCAAACATTTCCTCAACAAAAGGGGCAGTGTAAAATTTTGTCAGTACATGACCATTTTACTCAACATCACCAGAATGGCATGCATTTACAACAAATAAACATCACCTTTCAAAACTATTAAAAACACATACAGCGAATGTATTAAAAAAACTAATTTGGCCATAAACATTTCTCTGTTTTAAATTCTGATTCAAGTGGCAGAGTTTCTCCCATATGGAGACTCTAACAAATTGTATTTAATTAATGAGGACCTAAGAGATACAATGATGTTCTTTTACCAGGAGAAAGGGTGTACGTTTCATCAACTGAAGGCACATTTCAACTAGTACCTGCTGGTACTGAATTATTTTACGTCCTAATGGTATTCTCAGTGTGCAGTGGTGATGTCATTAGAAACCATAGCAGCATTCCTAATTGAGAGAGTTTACATGTAGCTGCCACTTGGAGTTTAAAAGTGACCACTATTGTACTAGGGGGCATCCCTTTCAGCTCAAGAGTAAAGATTTCCAGCATAATAACATAAAACATTTTTTCACCCAAAGAAATATTAATTCTTGGAACAGACTTCCTTTAGACGTTATTTCTAGTAAATCAAAATCTGAGTTTAAACATCGTCTTGATGTTCATATTTTGGAAGGGTTGAAAATTAACAATTATAATTAGTTAAATAGGTGCAGTCACGGGCATATAGCCTCCTAGCACCTTACAGACCTTAGTAGTGAACCACTACACTACGATACACCATGATACACTTACAAGTAGCAGACACTAGACTATAATCCACCATGTTATGCTGACATGTAGCTGACGCTACACTGATACACCATGCTATGTTGACATGTACAGTAGCTAACACTACATTATGATACACCATGCTATGTTAATATGTATCTGATACCACACTATGACACACCATGCTACGTTGGCATGTAGCTACAATATGACACATCATGTTGGATTGACATGTAGTTGACACTACATTACAACACACCATGCTACATTTACATGTAACTGACACTACACTATGATACACCATGCTACATTGACATGTAGCTGACACCGCACTATGATACACTACATTGCATTGACATGTAGCTGATGCAATCCTAAGATACACCATGCTACACTGACGTGTAACTGACACTACACTATGATACACCATGTTATATTGGCATGTAGCCAACACTACACTATGCTATACCATGCTACACTGAAATTGTAGCTGACACTACACTATGATACACCATGCCACACTGACATGTAGCTGACACTACCCTGCAATACACCACACTACATTTACATGTAGTTGACACCACACTATGATATACTCTGCTCAGCTGATAGGTAGCTGACATTACACTATGAAACATGGCACATGGTATATCCCTGCATGTGGGGTGTGGGAGGCACAGTCCACCGCAAAACAAAGAGATTTAGCATGCTAGGCACCATCCCGACTCACACTGGCGGTCGATGTAGTGGTAAACATGTAACGTCAAGATCGACAAGAAATTGTCTATGCGACGTCATGGATCCCATGCCACACTGACATGTAGCTGATACTACACTACAATACACCATGCTAAATTGACATGTAGCTGACATTACACTATGATACATGCCACACGGTATACCATCGCTACAGTGACAACTTTACAGCGATGTGGTCAATACCAACAACATCGCCATGCCACTGTAAAGTCCGCCTGGGACCCTGGCACCTTTTCCCAAGGTCCTGCACCCCATCCCTGACTCAGCTCCATCTCATAGTTGAGAATCTAAGGAGGTGGGTGCAGGCACAGACCCTGCATGTGGGGTGTGGGAGGCATAGTCCAACATAAAACAAAGAGATTTAACATGCCAGCACCATCCCGACCACAGTTGTGGTCAACGTATTGGTGTCACAGTAAAGTCGCTTCGACAAGAAATTGTCGATATGAAGCCATGGATCCCATGCCACACTGACATGTAGCTGACACCACACTACAATACACCAGGCTAAGTTGACATATAGCTGACACTACACTACGATACACCACATTACATTTACTTGCTGATACAATGTTAAGATACTCCATGCTACACTGACATGTAACTGACACTACACTATGATACACCCTGCTACACTGACATGTAGCCGCAAAACACTATGATATACCATGCTGCACTGAAATTGTAACTGACACTGCACTATGATACACCTTGCCACACTGACATGTAGCTGACTCTAGCCCTACAATACACCACGCTACATTTACATGCAGTTGACACCACACTATGATACACCCCTCCTGCTGACATGTAGCTGACACTACACTACAGTACACAATGCTAAGCTGATATGTAGCTGACACTACACTACGATACACCACTCTACATGGATATGTAACAAACACTACTCTATAATACACCACATTACATTTACTTGTAGATGATACAATGTTAAGATACACCATACTACACTGGCATGTAGCTGACACTACACTACGATACACCATGCTACGTTGACATGTAACTGACACTACACTACGATATACCATATTACATTGACATTTAACTGACACTGCACTATGATACACCATGCCACAATGACATGTAGCCGACACTACCCTACAATACACCATGCTACATTTATATGTAGTTGACACTATACTACAACACACCCTGCTATGCTGACATGTGGCTGACACTACACTATGATACACCACGCTATGTTGAAATGTAGCTGACATTATACTATGACATACCATGCTACGTTGACATGGAGCTGACATTACACTATGATACGTACACAGTGATACACCATGTTACACTGACATGTAGCTGCACTATGATACACCATGCTACATTGACATGCAGCTGACATTACACTACAGTGCATCACACTATGCTGACATGTAACTGACACTACACTATGATATACCACATTACATTTACATGTAGCTGACACAGTACTATAATATAACAGACTACACTGACATGTAGCTGACATTACACTAGGATACACCAAGCAACTTGAACATGTAGCAGACACTACACTATGATATACCATGCTACATTGACATATTGTTGACACTACACTACAATACATGCCACACTGACATGTAGCTGACACTACCCTACAATACACCATGCTACAGTTACATAGCTGACACTACACTGTGATATACCCCTCTACGTTGACATGTAGCTGTCACTACTCTATGGTACACCATGCTATGTATACATGCAACTGACACAACACTATGATACACCATGCCACATTGACATGTAGCTGACCTTACTCTATGGTACACAATGGTATGTTGACAGATAGCTGACACAACAGTATGACACATCATGCCACGTTGACATGTAGCTGACACTACACTATGATACACTATGCTACATTAACATGTAACTGACACTGCACTATGATACTTGCTATGTTGATATGTAGATGACACTACACCATTATGCACAATGTTACGTTAACATGTAGCTGACACTGCACTACTCCACATTGACATGTAGCTGACATTACACTACAATGCACCATACTAAACTGTCCTGTAGCTGATACTACACTATGATATACCACACTACATGTAACTGACACTACACTGCACTGCACAGCGATACACCATGCTGCATTTACAAGTAGCTTGCACTGCACTACGAGACACCATGCTACATTGACATGAAACTGACAATACACTATGATACACCATGCTACGCTGACATGTAGCTAACACTACACTATGGTACCCTACACTGTGTTGACACGCAGCTGACACTACACTACGATACAACACATTATGCTGACATGTAGCTGACACTACACTATGATACACCATGCTATGCTGACATGTAGCTGGCACCACACCATGATACACCATAATAGGTTGACATGTGACTGACACTGCACAACGATATACTACACTAAGTTGACATGTAGCTGACACTACACTACGACACACCATTCTGCATGGCTACATAACTAACACTACACTACGATACACCACATTACATTTACTTGTAGCTGATACAATGCTAAGATACACCATGCTACACTGACATGTAGCTGACAGTACACTATGATACACCATGCTACACTGACATGTAGCTGACACTACACGATGCTATACTACATTACTTTGACATGTAGCTGATGCAATCCTAAGATACACCATGCTACACTGACATGTAACTGACACTACACTATGATACACCATGCTATATTGACAAGTAGCTGACACTACACGATGATACATCATGCTACGTTGACATGTAGCTGATTCAACACTATGATACACCATGCTATATTGACCTGTAGCTGACACTATACTATAATACACCATGCTGTGTTGACAAGTAGCTGACACTACATGATGATACATCATGCTATGGTGACACCGTGCCATGTTGACATATAACTGACTCAACACTATGATCTGCCATGCTATGTTGACATGCAACTGACACTGCTCTATGATGCATCATGCCATGCTGACATGTAGCTGACACTACTCTATGGTACACCATACTACATTGACAGTAACTGACAATACACTATGATACACCATGCTACATGGACATGTAGCTGACAGTACACTAAGATACACCACACTACATTAACATGTAGCTGACACTACACTATGATACACCATGCAATGCTGATACATTGTTGGCTCAATACTATGATACACCATGCCACATTGACATGAAGCTGACACTACACTGTGATACACTATGCTATGTTGGCATGTAGCTGACACTACATTATGATACACCATGCTATGTTGATGTGTAGCTGACACTACACTACGATACACCATGCTATGTTGACATGTAGCTGAAACTACACTATGATACACCATGCTATGTTGACATGCAGCTGACTCAGCTCTAGGATACACCATGTTATGTTGACATGTAGCTGACACTACACTATGATACACCATGCTACACTGACATGTAGCTGACACTGCTCTATGGTACACAATGCAATGTTGACATGTAGCTGACACTACACTATAATACACCATGCCATGCTGACATGTAACTGACACTATTCTATGGTGCAGCGTACATACTGACATGCAGCTGACACAACACTTTGACACACCATGCCATGTTGACATGTAGCTGACACTACTCTGTGGTACACAATGGTATGTTGACAGGTAGCTGACACAACAGTATGATACACCATGCCACGCTGACATGTAGCTGACACTACTCTATGGTACACCATGCTACATTCACATATAGCTGATATCTGTCAACAATTATACAATGGCAAGAACATTTCCTGGACTCTGATTGGTCAGTGTGTCCCTGGCACAAAGAGGTTATCCCAGCACAACCTCACTGTATTGATTTGTTGGATAGTTGTTTGGAGCTACTCTTAAGAAACAGAGATATATTGCCACACTAAAATCTACTAAAAACATTTTCTAAATGTTTTTTATTTCATATAATAACGGAACCATTAGATCATTGAACAATAATGTACTCCAGGGTGCGGGTTGAGCTGGGATAACCTCACTCTGAATGTTGGATGCACTTGGCCTGCTGCCTCTTGCCCAACCACCCAGGTGTGAGGTTATCCCAGCACAACCTACACTCTGTCATGCATTATTGCTTAATTTGCTACCAGGTATTTTAAAAAAAGATTTGAAAACTGGCTTCATGTCTTTTTAGTGTTTATTTATACTGACACAGGTTTACATGCAGAATCACATTTAATGTGTTTTGAAAGTATATTTAATTGTTCTTTAGAAAAATAGGGATCCCAGCTATCAGTGAATGCTGTTAACATGTAAACCAAAGACATATCTCTTTATTATTTATTTCACAAATTGCACCAAGAAAGACATGCTGAGCTGCTAACAGCTCATCTCCAGATGCGTCCTGTGGGTAGGGGATGTGGAAACCCATATACAGTAACTATAGTATATCAGGGAGCAAACAAAGACAAATCAATATAATAGATCCAGGTAATGAAAAGAAAAATCAATATATTTTAGGTAATTGAACTACTTACTTAATGAACAGGTAATGAAGGAAGCAGATTGCCAGGGAAAACTAGTGGTGGGGTGGGGATAGTCATAGACATTTGCAAACAAGGTGAACAAAATCTGGTTAGACCCACCACGGCTGCATAATGAAGTTAGTGAAGTTGTGTGTAATTTTTAAGGAGGTATGGAGAAACAACACAATGATTTGTAAGTAGTAAGATTTGTTTTAGTTTCTGTTCTAAGGAAGGCATACATTATTATGAAAATATATGGAGGTGTACATTTTAATGGAAGGGATAGGAAGCTACAAAAGAACCCCTAGCAAATGCCACTGATGTATGTGTTATCCTAGATATTGGCCAGACAGACAAATTTTAAAGAAAACACAATTGCATATATCCCAATAATGCAAAGCATCAAGGGAAACATATGCAATCCTCATGATGGTACAGAAGGTGGCAGTACATGAAAAAGTAATGGATGTCATATGTTCAGCCCTGGGATTATTTACACAGTTTTTTTTGTTTGTTTGTTTTTACATTTTTAAGAGAAATAGGGTTTTTGTCCATGAGGTGATGTAAGTTATATTTAAGCAATGTGTTGATGTCAGGAATTCAGGTGTAATGATGATGGATTGTTAGAGAAAATGTGATATTAACTTTCAGAGGGGGTCACTTTTGATAAGGGCAAGATAGTTATGCTTGTGATAATGGGAATATTAGGAAAGTATGAGGTCTATGCACAAGTGGAGTACAATATGCACAGTTTCATAAGTATGTGCTCAGAGCATTGTGATATGCAGGTTTGATTTAGAAATAGGTAAAAATAGCGATACATGCAATTAATATAAAGATAGATAATTACATAGACATATAGATAGCGAGGACAGAAACACACAGACAGACAGGCAAAATAGAAATGGCAGTGAAGTATTGAAGTGGCGCCATCCACCCACCACACAGGCATTGAGGTGTGCCTTTGAATCATTGCCTATAACGCAAGTCATTTCACCTCACCCTACTCTGCAGACACAGACAAGAGTTGAGGTGTGCCTTGGGTTTTCAAACTTTTCACTCACCCCATTCCATAAGGAAATATGCGGAAATGGGTACAGTATAGGAGAAAGGAGTGAACTTTGGGGCTGAAGAGTCAAAGGCACACCTCAATACCTGTCACTGGCTGCAGGGTGGGGATGGGGTGGAATGGTGTGAGCATTACTGTTGACAATCCCAAGTCACACTCCTGATGCCTGTCAGTCCCTACAGTGCAGGGTGTTATGGTCAGAAACCCTAATGAACTGGGTGTTTCTTGGTATTTTTACTCCAGGTTTTCAGCATGGGCATTTTGTGACCCCACTGCATGAACAGTGACACTATCAGTTCATTAGCTGAAAGGATATTTTGCACAGCGACTGTGCCATTTGGCACCACAGTTGCAAAAACACATTTTGAACAGGTTGCAAAAAATGACAACTGTACATTTCTTGCCTGCTTATTGACATTTTATATCTGCTATTCAGTGTACTGATGTGATGTCTGGGGAAGTACCTTTCCTAGGTTGCAAGAACAGCCTCAGAGGAACACACACACACAGAGCAGAACACAGCTGCAAAATTATTAGATTGTCTACAAGCACTGTTTTCCATGTAAGACACAAGCAATTGAATCAAAAGCACACACAAACTCACACACACCAGAACACAGCGACAAAATGATTAGATTTGTCTACAAGCACTATCTTCTATGCAAGTTGGAGCATGGGGGGGTTAAGGATGGAGATCAGTTATGGTCCATGACATAACCACATGGTCAGAATATTAAATATTTTAAAATAAATGTAAATGCAAAAGTAATCATTTCAAGTAGAAAATGCAAACTGTGACATTTAATAGTTATAGGGTAAGTTAGCACATCTGAACTAATTTGCTGCACATGCATCTCAATTGCTCAGGGGTCCTGACCATGTTCACCCTTCCTCAAGTCAAGCTAGCTACAGTATGTCTAGCAATAACATGGATGGAAAAATTATGCCATATTTTCAACAAGAAGTTAGCATTTTAAAAAGACAGTGCTGTAGACTGAGAAGCAGCTTGTGTAGGTGCATTCATCATGCTAACCAAGATATGTTCTGGTTGCATTCCATAAGGCTAACCAGTAGGAAAAGTAGGGGAAAGGGATAGAAATCTAAAATAGAACCATTTAACCCATTTCTGATTTAAAGTTGCATGACAGAAATGCGGCTTCCAGAACTGGACACCATATTCCAAATGAGGCCTCACCAGTAATCTAACAGTGGCATCCACCTCCTTCCTTCTGCTGGTAATACCTCTCCCTATGCACCACAGCATTCCACTGGCTCTTCTCACAGCTTTGGTACATTGTTTAGTCACCTTTAGGTCATCCAATATGATTACCCCAAAATCCCTTTCCATTTTGATGCAATAAAAAAAAAAACCTGAATAGCAGGTTCTAGGAGTATAAAACCACCAGGAATGTTGGAAAAACTCCCTCCCCACTCATTCACAGGTGTCAATCAATGTATTTGTTAACCATGCTGGTTCATCTTCTTCTTCCTCATAGTAAAAATGTGAAACTACATTTGTGTTATTTTAAATGAGTGATAGATGGCATGTCCAGGGCGATGGCAGCTCTGATAGTTGTTCCAACATACTGTAATAGATCCACCTCATGCCTCTCCCGCAAAAATGAAAGCATAGTGCATGCAAGAGACCTTAGGAACATCACATTTTTTGATGTCAGCTCTGATCTGTTCAGTCATACTTTTTTCCTGGCTCAGTTTATAATATCAGTGAAAAGAAAGTAGGGGAAAAAAACACCCAGCCTTTTGCTTCTTCAAGTAGTTGTTAATTGCAGCTGGTATTTTTAACATGTGCAAGGCAACCCCACCCACAACTTCCCTATCACAGACAAATGGCATCAGTGCTCACTGATGTGTTAACATCCTGTTTCTAGTGTCCCTGATAAAATAAAATTAAAAAATACAGTTGACATTTTTTTTAATGTCAGCTCTGATCAGAATAGCTTTTAAAATCACCAATTGTGTTCTTGTTCAGTGTTTTCTTTTCTCCTTTTACTGATAGTACAAAATGAGCCATAGCTATTTCTTTCAACAATACATGAAAGAAAACCTTATGATATATATCACTGTTATGCAAAATGTATCCTTTACAATTTTTTCTTATTTGCAAGACAGCATATATTTATCCTAACAAATCTGTCCTACTGCACATTCAAAACACTATCCCTACCTACTTGCCACATATAAACTCAATTATATTAAAAAATTCTAGGCACTTAAACATTATTCATTCCCCAGTCCCATTTACAACAGTGCCACACTTATATATAATACATACTTCTCAAACTTAAAAGAAAAAATGCACTTTATCATCAAAGTTCTGTGTTTACCAAGCACTGTGCCCATGATTAAAATAATTTAAACCCCTCCCCAAAAATGTGCCCCCCCCCATGAAACTGCATGTTTAACTGTAAAGACATATAAAAATGTATTTCTAAATGCATTACTAACACCAATGCTTGGATATGGTACACAAATATTGTTAATCCCAAAAGCTGAACTTTATGTTTTTAGTATATAAATGTTAAAGAAAGACCTGTGGCTCTTTCAACTTGAATCAGAATGCTGTGTCTATTGTTTTCCTTGGGAGCTGTAGTTTCAGGAACTCCTTAATTACTCTTTCCTTTCTGAGACACCAGGTGGCTCTGATAATCATTTGTTCCAAGGGTTTTTATGTTACTTTGAAGGCATTAAGTGTCTTCTGTTCTCCTTGTCCTTAATAAAATGCAGGGGCCCCACAACTCGATCACTCCACAGGCTTGTTCTGTTGTTTGGTCCAGATCCCAAACTAGTGTGTCTTGTTCCAACATGATAGATCCGCCTTATGCCCCTCCCACATGAATAAAAAAAAGGTGGGGGTGGATCTTTAGGAGTTTCGGGTGGAGGCGGGTGATCTTACTTCCCACCAAAAAACTAATGCTGCCTCCCACTACTCAGGTTCCAGTTCTTGTACCGCCCATTTAAGAAAGAAAATAGTATCCTGCAACCATTGACTAACATGAAAGTGTATTTATTTGAGGGTGGAAAACATTTCTTGGAGGAGGGTAAGGCAGAGGAGACTGTTTACACCTGTAGTCAGTTCCACGGACAGAAAACATGACATCACTCATTTTGTACATGCAAAACGTCTGTAGGCTCTGCATACTGCAGCCATAAAAATAGTCATGAAGTAGAGACTTTAAGGAGGAAACAGAAGAGGCAGAGTGAATTGACAAGGAAAGGGAGGATCAGAGTTTAGGAAAGCGTTATGAGAAAGCAGATTGACCAGTAGTAGAAAGAACAGTGAGGGAGATGGAAGTATTATTGTGTAGAGTGTAGTGGGAAGCTGAGAGAGAGGATAAGGGGAATGTAAGGTAGGAGGGAAGGGAACCAAATCACAGTTTAGATATAAAGGAGGCACAATGAGAAAGGTGCCTGGCATCAAGAGAGGGGAGTGAAAGGACATAAAGCACATAGACTGGTTAATATGCAGTTGGCATTCTCTGCCAACTGCAGTTAGTGTTTTATTCTAAAAAAGTGACAAATCATGCAAAAAATAATAAACAGCAAGTCCTTAGTATGGATGTGACTCTTAAAGAATGAAGGTTTGGGGCCTTTAGATACCTCCGTAATCATTCTGTTTGCTATTATTATTTTAATTTCACTAGAATACCCATATCAATCTGAAAGCAGCAGTACTAGATAATTAGGAAGTGATTATCAAAATTCTGTTTTTTGGCTGGAACCATGCAGACATAGTTCCAGTTTCCATATTTGTAAATATTTTTTCTAGCAATCTTTCATTTTTTAGATATTTACTAATTATTTCCATTGTTGTGGATCCACAACAAATATGGCTGCTGCCTAATTTTCAGCCTAGCCCCCGTCTTTTTGTTTACTTCCATGGGATCCTGTGCTGCACATCCCGCTGTCCCTGTGTAGTACTGTGAATCATAAGCATGCGCGGTTGATAGCAGAGAGTTCCAGTTCAACATGGCGGGTGGGAGAAATGTAAACAAAAACAAAGGAAAATGGAGCAAATTATGAGGTGATAGCATAGCGAAAACAAGAAAGATTACCAGTTAAGTGCTCAACAGAGCACAGGGAACAAACTGTTGCAAAAGATACATTTTTTTAATCTAGTACTGCTGCTTGAACATAAAAGTGAGAAGTGAAGCCAGTTTTTTGTTTTTTTTTTTACCAATTTTATTAGTACTTTTTTAACAACTATCAGGAACATGTAAACTGAGGCCGGGATATTCAAAAAAAGTCCAAATGAAGCTCCACGAACAAAAAGCGGAAAAGAACAAGCCGTGCAGCTCCTAAGACAAGGTGGCAAGCCTTACAAATACAGATTCCAGGAAGTAGAGGAGCACAGCAATGCTTTACTCACCAGTTATAAACAAAATATAGTGGAGAAAAGATTCCAAGCAGTCGTAGCTAGTTCCCAAACAGTGCAGGGACTGTCATTTATTATAGAATAAACACAGAAAACTCAACTTGCATAACAGAAGGTAGCCCTGGTAAGAACAGGAACCTGTGAGGACAAAACACCCCATGGGGTGAGTAAACATTATTGCACTCCTCTACTTCCTGGATTCTGGGATATTCAAAGGATTGTGCTCAACGGGATATTGAAAAGGCTGCCTGGCGCAGTGTAAATCCCGATGCACTGAGGCATGATGTAATCCCTATGCAGGCGCCCAGTCTTAGGGGCATGCCCATGCATATCTGACATCCGATGTTCAGCCCGGTATGTGCGGCACCTATGCTGGCCCAACCCCTACATGCGCCACACACTGGTGCTCAAAGTTGAGCCATAAAATATAGGCTCAAAAGCTGGCCACTCACAGGTGGGCAGCTGTATTGCAAGGTGCAACACAATAGCCGCCAGCCACGGGTGGCCACCTGCACAGCAGGACCACCGTCCACAAGCACCCGGTCCCCCAGTAGTCCAGTGCCCCCCCACCCTGCATGCGGATCGCGGGCATTAGTAGAAATATACATATATTAATCCGATCAGCGGGCAGCAGTATGTATAAACATATTCTATGCCCGATCACGCAGCAGTATGAAGCATAAAATACATCCTGGTGGTCTAGTGGACCCTTCCCACCCATAGCGTTTGGCAGTAGTACACTTGAATATACTTATGCTCATCGCTGGCCAGCACATTAATCAACCTGCTGGTCCAGTGGTTCCCCTCCCCACTCACCCACCCCCCAGAGGCCCTCGCCACCAGCACCCCCATCATCGGCGGGTGGCAGCATGCCACCCGCTGCACGCCCAGCCGCCTGCCAAATGACAGCATACAGTATGATATGTATGCTATTGGCCACAGTGTGGACCAATGGACTTGCAGACCATACTGTACTACACAGGACCAGATATGTGAATGAACGCAGTACAGTATGGTTCAGAAGCCCATTGGTCCACACTGTGGCCCAATAGGCATACAGATCATACTGTACGCTGTCATTCAGCGGGAGGCCGGACTGTACGCAGGCGCGTGGTGCCATCTACTGATGATGGGGGTGCTGGGTGGCTGGGGCCCTGTGGGTGGGTGTGGAGGGGGGTACCACTGGACCATCAGGTTGATTAATCATATTGCTACAGCCCACGATTGGACATGGGATTATGTTCAAGTGTACTACTGCCCACGATCAAGCATATGGGGTAGGAGGGGGGCTCCACTAGACCACCAGGATTATGTTTATGCTTCATACTTCCCACGATCGGGCTTAGGAATATATTTATGCATACTACTGCCCGCAATCGGGCATTGACATATGTATAGTTCTACTACTGCCCGCGATCGGCATTGACATATGTATATTTCTATTACTGTCGCGATCGGGCATTGACATATGATATATATTTTTTAATTCAATATTCTTTATTAAAACTTATGCAGAAAACAGGTAAATACATAGCAATGAACGAGGAGCTGCATTGTTAAGAGACAAACAACAAATAAAACAATACGAAAAAACAATACAAAATACACACAACCAAAGAACCCCCCCCAGTCTGCGCTCTAAAACAACAAAAACAAGTTACTCTTAAACACGCCAGAAAAGAAAAAACCACGAGCCCACACAATCAGGGATAGAATTCGATCCCTAGAATTTCAGCAGCATCAGTAGGGACAATAGGGCTCTCAAGTACTTTTAAACTTGTGAGGTGTGTGTCGCAAATATGCTATGTGCTTCGACACATGTATATTTCTACTACTGCCCACAATCAGGCATTGACATATGTATGTGCATACTACTGCCTGTGATCGGACATGTGGGGGCTGCAATAGCTCACCAGGAGCCAACCCCAATGTCAGCTGCTTGGCAGGGCACCAGGTGTAATTTGCTGGGACACCCAGTGCATCGCATGCAAATGAGGCCATAATGACATGCAAATGGCCTCATTTGCACCTTTGATGATTATGGCATCATTTGCATGCCCCCAGCTGAATATCGTGGATGATGCGCCTAGCGCAACTGCACTTGGGCTGGCACATCCCGTGCTCCCTCTCTGTGGCTTGCATTGCTGCAGTGACACTGTGCCATGCACAGTATGTGCACCGACTGTGCCATATTCAATGGTGCTGAGCCATGGCACATCACCGTTGAATATTGCCTGGACCTGGCCCCAGCGCAGCCCAGTTGCGCTGAGCCCAGGCTTGTGCCACTGCCAGGTGCAGTCTGAATATCCGGCCCCTAGTGTGCAGTATTGTGTAGTGTAGTTTAGTGCAGTGTTACCTACATGAAATTACTGTCACTGTTAATTTTCTGTAGTTGTTACACAAACCAGTGGATATCAGGCCTGAGTATTTGTAACAAATAACGTAAAGGTGATACTGACACCTTAAAATGCTCGACTGGTGTAAACTGACAGTCAAAACAAAGGGGCCTTTCTGTATTGATCCACTTTTTCAATGGGGAGTTAATACATATGGGTAATGAACACCCCTACTTTGGTAGTGGCACAACCTAAAGCTTTCAATCAGCATAGAATCTTGGGTGCATGAGTATTCCAAGATCTCTGACTCTCCAGTCTTTGCTGTGCCACTAGAGGGGTAGCACAGCATAGGTAGAGCTCTCTCTCTCTGAAGTGTCTGTCTTCAATTATTTTATTATTTTTCTGATAAGACTGCACAAATGTGAAGCAGGTTTGGGTTGCCAGGTAACAGGGAGCACTCTCAAATTTAGAAATTGTGCCTGTTAAGTTGGGGCTTTCAAATTGACTAACTTGCTATTTCTATCCCATCTTCAGTCCTCCTATGCATGAAGTGGGGTCCACATGCCACTGCAATATATTCAGGGTGTACTACAGGTCTACGAGCCCCATAGGCTGGTGCCTCAGGTAAGTCAATCACTTTGGTGGGTCACAGTTAGGTGTCTTTGGGGATCATTAGTAATCTGTTCTTCTTCTTCCGAGCATTCTCCTGGCACTGGCCCCCTCCTGTCCTCTCCTTTCACTAAGGGTCTCTTAGTAGTAGAGAAGGTTTTCTGCCTGTCCTGAGCGGTATGAGGTTGTTTAGACATTTGGTCTGCCTGTAATCTCTCCCGGATTATTTGCCACTCTCTGGGCAATCAATGTGTTTGGTTATTTTTGTTTGTACTTTTTTCTGTTTGTGAGCCTTCCAGCTGTGCAAACTATGCTTTTCAGTGCAATGGGTGCAAGCAGCACGTATCAGCATGTTATTTGTTTCTTCTGAGCTGCACAGTTTGCCCACCAATGCTGGCAATCTGCCAGCAAGGATTTGTGCCTTCTTCTATATAGACACTTGTCCTTGCTCTCAATTTAACACCATTTGTGAGCCAAGCATGCTCAGCTCAATGTGGTAGCGTCCCGTGCATCAGCGTGATGTTGTCAAGCTCACGTACACCCATGCATACTCCTCCTGTCGTGCCCAGCATGATCGCTGAGGCAGAGCACTATTTGGGAGTGGCACTATTGCAGTTTTCTTCCTTGATTTACTTTGGCAGTCTCAACACTGATCCTTCAGGCAGTTGCCATAGTCAAGTAGGTGCCTTTATGTTGATCACCTTGCTTAGCTTGGTGGAGATAGGGAGGCAAAGGTGAAGTAACTTTCTCCCTGCCTGTGGTTGAAAGGCATATAGGAGCCCTGCATATTGTTGCTAAACAGATTATACCGTAGTGTGTTTTGGTTTTCTTTTTTTCATTTTGGGATACTGGCTATCAGGCAGTGGCACCATGGCTTACTGGAGACCTGTTGCATTTAAATGATGTAAGACCTGCAGGAGGATGATGAGACCTTCCTCTGGAGTCTTATTGCCCTAACTGTACAATGCACTCTAACATGTCTATTTTGGTCCACCTTAGCGAACCCCGAGCTGGGGAGTGCACGGATAGGTGCCGACTGGCAGTGGCAAGGCTGAGTTGTGCAATCCTTTTTCAGCTCCTAAAAATGAGCTGCTTATTTCTGATGTTCCACAGGACATCCCCACAAACACACACAAACCCAAGGTGTGCCCTCAGGTTAAGGGGTGCCCTTAGAGGCATGTCAAAGTGCACCAGAGCAGAGTGATTCTCCTCACCTAGAATTGTAGGCTACCCTGACCTTGATGCCCTAGAAGGTCAAGATGAGTGGCTGGCAGTATAGCCTAGAGGTTAGAGTAATGAGCTGTGAATGAGCTTGGTGCATCCAGCAGACCTGGGTTTGATTCCCACAACCTCCACTTGCATACTGTGTGACTGAGCAAGTCACTTAACCACCCCAGTGCTCCTGGGTCACCCCTAAAATAGACACTTGTGCCTAGTGGGCCCTACCTGGTTACCAAAAGAGTAAAATAAAAATAAAATGAAAAATGAGGATACAAGGGGACGTGGAGAAAATCCTGACCCTTCGACACTTTCAGATGAAGACAATCTCTTTGAAGAGAAGGAGGGGGAGTGGACGGAGCCCACGAAAAAGATTCTGATCCTGTTTGATACCAAGTCTCTATCCTGTCTTATTATGGAAACTTGTTGGACACTGCTGCTGAAGGAGCTGTAAGTCATGGAGTCTCTGGCATTGAACCCTATTCTGTCCACTTCTTCACCTGCAATGAAGTGTTTTCCAGACTTTGTACACTGCAACCAGATTATTGGACAGAAATAGGCCAGGATGGATAAGCGCAAACAGCTCCCCAAGCAGAGGGTGAGATGTTTTCTGTTTCCATGAGGCAGATCTCCCAGAAGTTGGAAGTCCCTCCTTGGCACATAATGCTATGCATAATTCTGTTAAGCACAAAACCATACTTACTGACATCCATAATAAGCAGTAAATGCCTCGTGCAGAAGGGCTTTTGCCTCTAATCTATTGTTTGCATCCATCCTACCTGTACCAGCTTGTTTGTATCTATGTCTTAATTTACTGTTATACTTATGTGTTGTACTGCTATACTGTGTATTTTCGTTTGTTTTACTGTGACAAGGTACCTTTGTAAATGAGCCTATGGCTCAAAGGTTTTCCAAACTGCTGTTTAAATAAAATAAAAAATAAAATAAAAATAAATAAAATAATGAAGTAAATCTTTGCACCTCATATGCACTGTTTACTGTATCCAGAGCCTTGAACTCATGGGTCATGGTCCTGGGTGGATTTGTCCCTCCAGACTCGGAAGGGGTGAACATTTTTCAGCTTGTGTCCATGGTCCATGGCCTCTGCCTTTCTGGGGGATGCCACAGTGGACAGTTTACGGATGACAGCATGCACCACTTATCATATTGTGGCAGCTATGTGGAATGTCTGACTCAGGCACTGGATCATGGATCAGGCATCAAAGTCAAATCTGTTTAACCCATCCTTTGAAGGAGGGCTCTTACTTGGCTCTGGCATGGATGACATCCTGAAGGATGTCCAGAGTAAGAAGGGACAACTTCTGGTGTTCAAACAACAACAGAAGGCAAACTCAGTGTCAAGAGGGTGAGGGATTGCACAACAGTGGCTGAGAAATGGTTTCCATCCCTTTCAGAATTTTGGACATCAGAGGGATAGGGAGGCTATTCCAGTTTTAAGGGCAACAATAACCAAGGTCCTTCACCTGCAGATGTAATGAAGGTGCAGTGCATGGGTACTGAAACTTAGCTATGGGCTGTGCCATAGTAATCGCAACAGTACCCACAAGAGGTTGTTTCCTGCAATCTCCAGTGCCCCAAAACCCAGGGAAAAGGCAGGTGGTGATTTAGACCTTAGATCACTTGACATAGATCAAAGCAATTGTCCCAGTTCCTCACAGCGAGGAGGGTCTGAGATTCTACTCTAGCTATTTTGTGGTTCCAAAAACGTCAGGGGGGTTTCTGACTGATTCTGAACCTGAAGCACTTAAACAAGTTTGTCCACCACACAACCTTCGAGATGGAGTCATTATGATCAATTTTGGGGGTTTTCCTACCAGGGGATTATTTGGCATCCATAAATCCAAAGGATGCCTATCTTCACATCCCCATTCACTAGCCACACTAGAAGTTTCTGAGGTTTGCAATCCAGTTGCAGCATTTCCAGTACTGGGCACTTCCCTTTTGGCTGGCAACAACATCCAAGGTATTTTCCAAGATCCTGATCGTGCTGGTGGCACAACTGAGACAGGAGGGACATCACTTTTATCCCTGCTTGGATAACTTGCTCATCTGAGCACCAACTGCTCGGATGGTAGAAAGGTTAGTTTCAAGGACCCTGGGAGATGTTGGAGAAAGATGGTAGGGTCATCCATTAGCAGAAGAACTCCGTGATTCTGTCGCAGAGGCTGGAATACTTGAGGGCAGTATTCCAGACAGATGAAGGGAGACTGTCCCTCTCTTCATCCAGGAAGGAGACTCTGAGGCATGAGGTTCGGTGGCTGAGAAGCCAGCTGTTGGTCTCTCCCATAGGCTTCTCCATATTCTAGATCTGATGACTGCAGCAATAAAGCTAGTATGGTGGGCCTGAATGCACATGCGGCACTCCAGAACTGGATGCTGGAAGCTTGGAGTCCAGCCTCAGCAGACTACCAAGATCTGATTTCACTACTGCAGTCAGTCCCACAGTCACTAGCTTGGTGGGAGAACCTTGAGAACCTCAGCAAGGGGTCTCTTTTGGTAGTCCCAACAGAACTGATTGTGCTGACATATGCCAATCCATCAAGATGGGGCATGGTACTGGACCAGGGTCCTGTCTAAGGGGTCTGGACCCTTGCAGAGACAGCAGATACAAATAAGCATGTTGGAGATGAAGACAGTGTTTCTTGCCCATCTTCATTTCCACAATCTGGTACAATCCACGGCCGTGAAGGTAAGGTTGGACAATGCCACTATTGTGGCATACATAAACAATCAAGGAGGCGCAAGAAACCAGGAAATGCTAGCAGAAGCAACTGAGGTGCTTCTGTGGGCAGAGAAGAACTTTCTGAGGCTTTCAACAGTTCATCTAGCAGGGAAACTGAATATCCATGCCGATTGGCTGAGTCAAGTAAAGTTTAAGTTTATTGATCAATCAATCATAAAATATCATTACAAATCAGGTGATTAAAATATGCACAAAATAGTAAAATACAGACAATAAATAGCAGATACAGAAAGAATAGATAAAAATAAATAAATAAAAGAAGCAATAATTAATGAATAAGAAAATCTGGGCATCAAACGGTATAAGAGACAACTTAGGGAGGCTTAAGGGGTGGAAGTGTGTAGTGAGTGAAGATTGAAAAAGAGTGCACGATAAATATTAACAATGCTTTAATCGTATTCTATACATAGTATATAAAAACCTTTGCAATAACATATTCATCTTCGGTTGTAAACAGCAATGATAAAAACTTGTGTTTGTTAGCTGTTTGGATACTTTTCCACAGAGGTACAAGCCAGATTTTTCTGGATTTATTGTACCAGGAGCCATTAAAAAATTATATGGTATATGGTTTTTCAACTCACAGTTACAGAACGTATCATTTATATTTTTTAAATTAGCATACCTGGCTTTTAGTAGATTACTGTAGAACAGTTCAAGTAAGGAATAAGGCACGTTGAGTTGATGTATGGTTAATAAGATAACGCCCCAGGTGCGTAATGAGGCACAAGGCGCTCGCGCCAAGTGCCTTTAGCACCTGGGAAGTGCTCTTATCAGCCCATAAACCACACCTTGGAGTGTCTTGTTTCACTTATAAAAATGGGTCCCAGAAGTGAAAAATGGAAAAATGAAGTTATTTTTATTAAATGAATAAAAAGATTGGTAAAACATTTGTTTTTGTGCAGTTTTTTAAAAAAAGTAGTTCGCTTGGTTCTGCCAGCAGAGGGTGCTTGTTAGTAGGTAATGCCCTTTTGTCTACTTCCGTCATCTTCTCATACAAAGTTGTTGCTTTACACACACACACAGTGGATAGGTGTGATGCATATTTAATATTTTTGCTACTGGCCATAAGGTAAAGGAACTGAAAGCAGATAGCAGCACATGTCAGTTTTACTTGAGTCATAGGCTCCATGACAGCACTGCGCTAGCATGGAAGCAGCTGGAGTTGAGCTTAAGTAGCTGTTTTTGTAACTTAAATTACAAAACATTTTTGCCATAAATTGCTGTTTACTCCCGATTATTTTTACCACGCAGCCAGCTTTATCAGGAGTGAGCGTGTTCCTCGATGGGCACCTTACTGAGCACTTTCTCTTTGGCACTTTTATCACTGTAGAGTCAGCCTGCAATGAGCAACAGGCTGCTAGGTTGCTCCATTAAAAAAAAAAAAAATACAGGAAAGCTGGTTGCTACATTTTACATTTCACACCATCTGCTTCACAAATGATACTAGTGTTTTTAGAACATTTGACGGAAGAATGGGCTTCTGTTTTCTTGTCATTTGAAAGCCGCATCCAGGCGGCACTCACAGTGCCTCACGGATCGGCGCAACTTTCTTCAGAAGCAGCAGAGGTCAGATTTTATTTTAAATGATGGGAAAGGCATAAAAAGTTTAAATCAGTGATCCCCACAATGTGATGCTATTGTGTGAGGTAAATTTTGGCTGGCATAACGGACGTGTTGCTGGGGGCGGGCAGCTCAGCTCACGTAGATCTTTGATGTTGGCAGCGTGATTTCTCTTTGGTGAGTCCTGAGCAGCTGAAGAGGTACTGGTTGGAGGAATATACTCTGATAAGGACACGGCAACAGGTACCTCTCAGCCAATCAGGACTCAGAACGCTACAGACTCATTTTATAAACCCGTATAAAGTATAGAGCCTCCTTTTGTGAGGATCAGTCACGAAACCAAGATAGAATCTTAAGCCATGTCTGACATCATTATGTATAAGCCATGGTGAGTATTTAGACTGACTAATCTCCACTAAGTCCTCTTTTATACTGAAGTTTACAACTTTATTTTAATTTTACTTTAAATATACGTGTTGCACTTTGTGCTAAGAATAACACCTTTGTCTACAAATCTATTAAGAAATTCCAGATCTGATTGCTTAAGATCCCTTGAGATTCCTGTAAGCCAGATGGATTTTTACAACCTATTGTGTCCTATTTTTGCTTTTCCTTCTGTGATCTTTTTGGGAGCCTGTGTGATGGCATCCGTGGATGACATCCATGTAATAGTTAACCAAATAATTTAATCTATGACTAGTGGCCAGGGAGCCCAATTTTACAGTACATAATTCAACTCTTAAGTAGGGGGGTGGGGTGGATCTCCCCACACCTAACAGGGAGAGTGGCCGAGTCGAGAGAGGGTCCATCCAGGGGAATGGATGTTAAGCCTGAAGGTGTTTGAACTTCTGTGCAGAAGGTTTGGTCAGCCACGTATTGACCTTTTCATGGCAAAGGAAAATGCTTAGGGATTGAGGTTCTTTAGCTGGTACCAATGCCCTCAGGCAGAGGCGGTGGAAGCTTGTCCCAGACATGATATTTTCTCAGAGCTTACTTGTTTCCTCTACTTCTACTGCTTCCCAGGGTAAGTCCCAAGACAAGGCAGTCAAGAGGCAGCTTCCTTCTGACAGCCCCAGAGTGGCAAATATGGCCATGGTTCTCCAACTTTGTGAATACAGTTCAGCAGGCCTCATTTCAACTCCTTCTTCAGGAGGACCTTCTTGTCCAAAGTTCCATCTTACTTCCAAATCCAAAGACGATGCAGCTGGCAGCCTGGCTCCTGAGAGGGGGAGATTGTTAAGACAGGGCTTCTCCAAGAAGGTGGTGGATACCTTAATGGCCTCAAGGAAGGTGTCTACATTTGCAGTTTATGACTATGTATGGAATACCTTCTGTGCTTGGACCAGAGAGAGAGGTATCAGACCTTCCAAAGTTACAGTTCCACAGATATTGGATTTCATGCAAAGGCAGGTGTAGACAAGGGTCTCACATTGAGTACCCTGAGAGGTCAGATGTCTGCACTATGGGCAGCCTGGGAACTTCAATGAGATCTCCCTGGGGACGAGTTGATATGTTATCCATTTCCTTAGTGTGGTCAGCAGAAGCAGACCATTGTTTAGATCTCTGGTATCTGAATCTGTGATTAATACTTTGTAGGGCTCTCCAACCTCTTTCGTCAGAGCCTCTGGACATCCTGTCTTACAGGGTATGTTTCTTAATTGCAATCTGCTCAGCCAGAAGGATTGGCAAGCTTCAGGCACTGTCCTATAAAGAACCTTGCCCTACCACGCATTAGGAAAAGATGGTACAGTATTAAGGATGATTCCATCTTTTGTGCTTAAGATATCTACAGTCTTTCATGTAAATCAGGAAATCTGGCTCCCATCCTTTTATCCCAAGCTGGCTAACCTAAAAGAGCATAAACTGCACAAGCTGAATTTGCACAGAGCGGTCTAGACTTACCTAAAAGGGACAACAGAGTTCAGAAAATCTGAGAGTCTGTTTCTCCTTTTCAGAGTAGCTAAAAGGGTCAGAAAGCTTTCAAGACCTCCTTGGCTAGGTGGGTAAGGGTCTGCATTGCCAAGGTATATGCCGCTGAGAAGAAATCTCTGCTCTCATCAAGGCTCACTCCACCAGGCACTTGATACATCCTGGGCAGAGAGAGAGGAGACATCTGAGTTGGAGTTGTGCAAAGCAGTAATGTGGTCCTCTGTTCACACATTTACTAAGCACTACAGATTGGATGTTCAAAGCTCCGCTGATGTCGCCTATGGACACAGAGTTTTACAGGTGGTGGTTAGCAGATGATTATTTTTGTGTCACCGTAAGGGTTTTATATGTGACAATATTCTCCGGCCAAGTTTAGGAATGGGTACTTCTTTTAGAACCCATATGTATTGACTTCTCATTGACAATGTAGAGTGATACAAATGGAGAAATTCCTTCACACTTACCATAATTTATGTTTCTGTAAGCTCCAACGTTGTCAGTGGGGCCTCCTGGTAGCCCAGTTCTTATTGGAGAATGTTGTATGATACATCTAAGGACTTTGGATTTTAGCACAGATGTTTGGTATGTAATTATAGCTGGTTATCCAGAATCGTCTGCTAAGAAGGAAAACCTTTGCATTTTATAGATTGCAGGCATGCAGGTTAACAGGTCGCGATTTTGAAGCATTGTGCAGTGTTTTACCATTACAGGTTAGTGTTTAGCTTTTCTTCAGTTTTGTTCACTGTTATGTCTGCATAAACTTTTTTATGTCACAAGAGTTATCAACAGCATACTACCCTGCCAAAGCATAAGTGACTGGAAGCTTGAGAGACATTACAGACTCATTGGTCAGCAGGATGTTTGAGAGACATGATGGATGCATTGGTCAGAAGGACTCCATCTGCTGGTCCTTCAGAATGGGGTCAGTTATTCATTTATGCTTTTATAATAACTGGCCATAAATTTTTTCAATAGTGATGGTCAGTTATTATTTGCCATACTAACCATCTGGCTGCAGCTGCACTCGAGGCTCAATCAGAGGATAGCTGTCTCTCACATGCCTAGCATTATTTGTCCAGAAGCAAATGGTTTGATTCCTTTTATTGGATCAACATAGATGTTACAACAAAAGAACAAAGTGCTTTAGCTGGACCAACCAAGACCTTCTTCAAAAGCTTTATACTAGTTATTTAGAAAATCCCATATTATTAACACCCAGATAATGCATAAAAACAGAAATAGTTCTCATTGGTTTAACATATTCATTTGAAACATAACAGAAAATTACATCAGAGAAGGTAATTAACACCAGTATGCTTTTAGCTGAGAAGCCTGTGAAGGTCAAAGGTTATCAAGAAATAACAAAAAGCAGAGAGTTCTCCTCACATAAATCTTAAAATGTCTCAGTATGTTTCAAGATAGCAGTCTACTGATAACAAAACCTTAGGAAACAGTTCTCCCTAATTACATTTAAGATGATACAACTTTAATTGCAAGTGTCCTTGTGTTTTAAAGAATACAGTCAATGAAAGCTAACCTGTGGATATACATGCTAAAATGAGGCCTAAATGCAAGTTAAAAACAAGCTCCAAAAGTAAAATAAACAGAAATGTTATATATATAGCATAGAAGGTTTAAAGTGAAGTTTACTCAAAGTGAGCAGATGTTTCACACAAAATGAAATATAGAATTTAGCTTGAGACATGTTTCCAACTATACGCTCAACCAGTTAGTACATTCCATAAACCTTAAGGCCTTCTGTGTTGTAACAGGATTTAATACATGATAATACCAATTGTAAGTATAAGTGCCAAATAAAAAAACAGAAAAACAAAACTGCTTGTCAAGGACCCCAAGAAATTGAGACCATGAGCCTGATATGTAATGATTTCAATACAGTGTCAGTGTATAACAAACATGTACAGAATCAGTTTAAGGAATTTGAATAAAAACTCATAGTACTAAAATCCCCCAGCCCACCCTTCCCTGGGAATGACAACTACTAGGAATGAGATATCTGTACAAGAGTCCTAATACATCATCATTCACACCAATGTTTGCAATATTTACCTAAAGTAATTTAACCTTTCATACCCCCCCATGTAAATGAGATATGCATCTTAATATGTATAGAATTTAAAAATGTGACTGTATGTAATCCAACCACTGACAACTAGTAGAAGGAAATAAATGTCCACTATATATAAGAACTGAGTCTGTAACACCATTATGTCATCTGCCTAAATAAAAGTCAACCTCAATATCACCACAATAACCACACCCACTATACCACAAAAAACACCCCAACACCCACATAAAATTGCCACCACCACTTCCCTACACATACATGCACGTGCACACACACACACACAGTACTAAGGTGAGGAAACAACATGTAGCTAACCAGATAAAGGGACTATAGTATAAAACTAAAAAATCAAAGTCTCGCTGAAGAACTATAGTATTTATGTCCATCCTTTGAAGTAAAGGTCTGTGTAAGTTTAAGGGAATAATGTGTCACATAACCCACATCAATGTTCATTCCATTCTCCACCATATTGAGAAGTAAAATAAGTCTAATTTCAGAGCCGCCTCTGTTGTATACTGTTGAAATGTCCTTTTAAGACCATCATAGACATATCTGAGATTGAGTGGCCATCCTGAGAGAAGTGTTGCGCCACTGGTTTGTCAGTCATCTTCATATTAATAGAATGCCTGTGTGAATTCATTCTAGTGTGGAGTTGTTGCTTTGTCTCCCCCACATAACCTGTGTGAGGACATTCCTTGCACTGAATGAAATATACATTACTTGACGTATATGTATACAGTAATTCCCCTGTATCCTGAATTATCTGTTTTGTGATGTAACCACACAATCTGTAGTGGAAATGAGCTTACAAGTCTTACATCTGCATTGATGATAGGGTTGTGTACCATATGATGTCATGGTATTCTGTTCTGGTTCAAGCTGACTCCTAATAATCAGGTTGGATAAATTAGGTGGTTGTTTAAATGACAGTAGTGGTAGTTCTTGAAAAATACAGTTAAGGGTTTCATCCTCAGTAATTATTGGGTGGAGGTCCTTAATAATCTTACATAGAAGTTCAAGGTCAGGATGATACGTGACTACGAAGGGCATTCTGTTGGTAGTGGTCCTTTCCTTATATTGCAATAGTTGTTCTCTTGGTACCTTTGTTGCATGTTCCACTGCTCTGTCAATTTCTCTGGACAAGTGTCCCTGCTCAATAAAGGGGTTTTTCAACATCGTCAAATGTGTGTCTCTGTCTTCTTCATTTGAACAGAGGTGGTGATATTGAAGTGCTTGACTATACATGACAGATTTTTTTGTGTGGCTTGGGTGATTACTTTTCCTGTGTAAGTATCTCTGTCTGTCTGTTGGTTTCCTGTAAATACAGAAATGTAGGGTTCCATCCTTGATAGTGACAGTGGTATCCAGAAAATTTACACTGGTGGCAGCATATTCCAGGGAAAGCTTTATGGTTGGGTGGAGGTTATTAAGTTCCTGATGAAAATCTGTAGTAGTGTCAGTGTCCTCTGTCCAAATAATAAATCATCAATGTAACAGAAATAAGCGAGTGGTTTATGTGTACAGTGCCTTAAAAAGTCCTCCTCCAGATTCACCATAAAAAGATTAGCATACTGTGGAGCCATCCTGGTTCCCATTGCTGTTCCCATAGTTTGAACATAATGTTTACCATTGACGCTGAAGTTGTTATGTGTCAGAATGAATTCAATAAGTTTCTACACAACTCCAGGGTCGATGTTGCGATCCATTCTTTTCTCATGCAGGTATTTAAGGCAGGCTGAAATACCATCTGTGTGTGGAATATTAGTGTAGAGGGGTGTTACATCCATCATGACTAAAAGGGTATCCAGTGGTAAGTTCTTGTAACCAGAAAGTTTATGCAGGAAGTGTGTAGTGTCCTGGATGTTACTATCCCTTTATATAACCAGTGGTTTTAAAATGGCTTCTACAAACCCCGAGATCCCCTCTGTCAGGGCACCATTACCAGAGACTATGGGTCTACCCGGATTACCAGGTTTATGTATTTTAGGCAGCATGTAGAATGTCCCTGGCTTGGGCTCACTAGGGATGAGGGCATTTAGTATGCCTTGGACATAGTTTGGAAATGATCCAATTAACTCCTGTAGTTCTCTTTTATATTCTGCACTAGGGTCACTTGTCGTTACTCTGTAGTAGGTATGGTCATTTAGCTGCCCATTGGCTTCCTTAATATAAACTTATCGGTTCAATATCACCACTGCAGAGCCTTTATCAGCTTTTTTTATGACAATGTTGTGGTTCAATTTTAGTGTTTGTATAGACCTTCATTCCGATGGAGAGAGGTTGTAACGTTGTAATGGGTCTGTTTCTGCCTATTATGACTCTAACCAATAACTCTCAGGTGAAAGCAATGAATGTATTTGTCCAGTTTCTTATAATGGCCACTTGGTGGGGTGTTAAACTCAGATGGTTTCTTTTTCTTATCCATTAAATTGCTGCTGTTTGTGATTTCTTCACTGCCTGTGAATTTCTCTCTGCCATAAAATAATTCTTTAAGTTTCACTCTACGGAACTATTCCTCCATTTCACCACAAAACTATATTCTGTCCAGTGGTTTAGTTGAGCAGAGAAGAAGGCCCTTAGAAAGTACATTTAATTCCCCAGTAGTTAGTGTGTGGTTGGACAAATTAACAACGGAAAGGTGCCCATCTGTATGGCTTAGTTGTTCAATCACTCTGTTCTGTTCTTCGTGGTTGTTAGGAAATAAGGTACATTGAAGGGTATCTAACTTCCTGTTTTTAATGAACATGTCTTGTATTAAAGTTCTTTGGTAGTTTATGTGTATCTCGTGCAAGATGTCTGGAAAAGGCTCACCAGACATCCTCTCCAGCATGGTAACTATTTCATCAAACTGTTTCTTCAAAATTGCTTTCTTGGCATATGAGCTATGGATTCTGTGATTTCTCAATGTCTCAGAGGTCCTACGACAGAGTTGTTCAGCATATGTAGAATTATTTGTGTTCTCAATGGGTTCCAAATAGTTAGACCTTTAGGGATAATGTTATTCCTTTGCACTGGCCTAAAAAATAGATGTGACTGTCTAACTGTGCCAGTTTCTTCTTAATGTTATGTAATTGCCATATCCTGCAGCGAATTCCAGTATCTTCCATGTTGACAAACAAATTGTGTAATTGCTGTTTTGGTCCTAGTAAGAACAGATCCAGAAGCAAATTATTACTAGCATTCTTTGTGGCACTTTTAACCCCGAGTCACCATATCACATTAAATAATACTTTGAACCACAACTAACCTGCAAACAAGAATATTATCCCTGCTGTCTGAAAAAAAAAAACCAAAAAGATGTGGTCTGGTGAACATGATTTCTGCCTGCAAACCAAAAAAGTGGTCTGGTGAACATGATTTCTACCTGCGAACCAAAAGTGGTCGCACTCAGACTTTGCCACTGAGTAAATAAAATGGATAAAATCGAGATTTAGTTTGACTAAATGTCTTTTTTTTCTCAAAGATAGGGCTGCATTCCTCAAGGAAAGGAGCTGGGGAGAACATAGAAGGCAGACTCCTACACAGGGCAAAATTCCCATGCCTGCCTTCAGCCGGGGAGAAAAATGATGGTCGGAAATTATAAAAAAAACCATGGGGTGCAGCTCAAAATTAATCTAATGCACACCTTTGGTGTGTGATGCTTTTATCAACCCGCTGAGCTTTGCTCTCTGGGTTTATGTAGCATTGCACACCTCAGGTGTGTAATAAATTTCATAATACACTCCACGCCATGTATTATTCTCTATATAATGTCATACATTATTTCCATATTTAAGTTGCTGGTGTTAGGATAAGGAGAGAGTTCATTGACCTTGGTGACTTGGACAGTATTGATTACATAGACACATATTGGTACTGCGTGGACAAATATGACTAGAGAATCAGTGATCTCAGAATGTCCATGTGCCCAAGATTCTATGCTGATTGGCAGCTTTGAGTTGTGCCACCACCTGGGTACAGGTGTTCATTACCCATTCATATTAACTCTCCATTGGCAACATTGGAGCTAACAGAAACAGAAATTATGGTAAGGATGAATAAATTTCTTATTTTGTACACAACAGGATTTCAAATATTTCAGAAATTGATCAGTGTTGAGCATCTTACAGCAAATATTCATTTAAAATCAAACAACATGTTGAAGTGTAACCCTTTTAAAGAAGAACTAACGGTTCTGTGAAAGCTTCTGAAACAGTCAAATAAAAATCAGCTTTACTGAGTATAGCCTATGGCCAGGACCTTTGAAAAAGGCTGATTTGTCTGTACCAAGACACTTTAATTAGCACCCCAGAGCTTTGAAGAATGAATCAAACAGCCTTTAAAAGAATCCTTTTCCTGACGTAATTGTCTTGAACCAGGACACAGACCTAATGCTAGGGTTGGCTATTAGTCAGTGGTTTAGACCCTACTGATACAGTTACTCTGACCTGTTGCCTTATGATGACATAATTTGCTGTGCTCTCTGGCTTGTGGAATGGATGACTTGTGTTCAGATTCAAAGTGAAAATGTCTCCAGGCTACGAAATACAAGACACAACCCTCAGTAATTTATTTTTGGAAATGGAAAAAAGAAATTGCCAGACCGAAGAAGTATCGCTGCAGGCACTTTGTCTGCTCTTCTCTCATTTTTCCAAGCCAGATCAAGCAGTAGTTGGGTATGTCAGGGAAAAGCTGATCATTAACTGTCCAGTGAACTGGTCTCCCATATCAGGGGGCTGTTTCATGAACTAGTGACACTGTGGGACTTTGAGACGGTGGTCTCCATTCATGAACATAACTCCAGAGTTAATGTTAAAACCACCTCACTCTCTCCTTACTAACTTGATTTAGCAATGTTTCATGTTGTTCCCTGCACGTTGCTGAATAGGGTGAGGAAAGGCAATGTAAAATGGTGTTAAATTTGGAATAATGTTCATATAGGTATGACTTCAGCCCTGTGTGCCTCAGATCTGGGAATTAGAAGAACAACTTGTGATATGAATTCAGTTGCAAGCAAGACTGAATCAGAGCTTTCATGCTCTTGCATCATGATGTTTAACTGGATGGCAAAAACAAAATGCCAAACTGGTATCACACTGTCAAGCAAATGACCAGTTTGTATTTTTGTCAGTCAGTGGATGTGGACGTGTCATCAAATGTGATGCTGCAATGTGCCAGTGAAAGCCACTCTTGAAACCCCTGCTGAGATACTGGTAACACTATATCTACAATACAAGGAAATGTTTGTCCTGCCTGTCACCCCATACCTTACAAAAATATAGCAGATATAAGTCTTGCATGTTTAGAATATCATTATGAAATTACAAAAGGTCATGTAAAGTGAAATCATTAATAAATCAAAAGTGTGGTGGGTTTTATTATTTTATGATTTTTTTCTGTTTTATATGAACATGCATATGAACATACAAAATAACCAGCAGAAGACGGCCTTATGGTCCATCTCGTCTGCTTGATTACAGAGCCCTGACCCAACAATTACAGTAAGCCCTCACCCCCTCAACCCTGATCCTCTCCATCACCCTGTCCCACCCTTCTTGAACCCATCTACTGTCTTTTGAGTGATTACCTGAGATGGGAGTTCATTCCACCTCCTCACTACTCGCTCTGTAAAGAAGGGTTTTCTGACCTCCTTCTTGAACCTACACCCTGCAAGCTTATAGCAGTGCCTCCTTGTGGTCTTGTTCCCACTGAAACAAAAGATTGTCCTGATATCCACCTAGTTTATAACTTTCAGGTACTTAAATATTTCAATCATGTCCCCTCCCCCCAAGTGAGTACATGTTGAGTTCTCTCAGCCTGTCCTTGTATGCTTTGCCCTGCTGTCCCGGAACCTTTTCTGTCACCCTCCTCTGAACTGATTTGAGCTGGTTCATATCCTTTTTCAGGCAGGGGCTCTAGTATTGCATGCTGTACTGCAGGTGTGGTCACACCAAGGATCTGTGCAGTGCAAAATTACTTCCTCCCTTCTGCTCGTGAACCACCTTGCAATGCAGTACAACATTCTGTTTTCCTTGGCTGCTGTCTTCTACACTGTGCAGCCTGTTTTAATTAATCAAAATTGAATATCCTTTGCTTAATATTCCTTTTGTGTATAACATTCGTGAAATGGAGCAAATCCAATACAAAAAATAATATCACATTGCCTTCCAAAGGAGTAACTGCCTTAATAGAGTCTAAAGTAACTCATAAAAAGCTGGTAAACAACTGCCACATTAGACAGAATGGCACCTTTCCCCGATACCATAGTCCTGAACATGTCACCTGTAATCTGACTGTTGTAAATTGGTTTTCAGCAGTGTCACTGTGTTTGGTCTCCACTGCAAACACTTGTTACCTCACAGTATGTGATAGACACCAGGAAGTGTGGAGGCTGGGTCAGATAGAAATATTAACTTTTGGCCCTGATCTTAAGAGTTTCTCTCATTTTCCCTGCAGAAAAGATCTTTTGAGGGCAGGGACCATCGTTGGCACTTTCAGATCATCCTGATGGTTATCAATGTAAATGGGTCTGTGTAAGCCTGTGGCAGGGTCTGAACCTTGTCCTATGTTATAGAGAAAAATGAAATTACTGAAAACCTATTCTGTTCCATCCTGTCCTATCTGTTACCTGTCCTGTCCTTTCTATCTTTCCCAAAATGGGTTGCACTGCCATATTCATGGGGTGCTTGGGAGCTGGTTCCCCCAACAGTCTGATGACCCTCACCCATCCTTTGCTCCTTCCCTGTACTCCCCTGTTCTGCTTCTTATGCTGTCTTTGTTATTTTCTTTATTTTCTCCTTCCCTCTCTCTACCACAGCACGTGGTGCCCCCCATGAAATTAGACTTACAGACTTACAGAGCTGTTCCTCAGGTAATGAAAATGAACCATTTTTTCCCTAAAAACTAGGAGTTTGTTAAAATAATAAGTTAACACTAAAGGCAGAAAGGGCTTAATGTCTTCAAGTCAGAGCTAGAGTTCTTTTTCTTACTTGCTTGTTTAGCTCAGGAAGCTAGCTCAGGAAGAACAGCTAACTGAGTGTGGTGTTGTGCTCTGCTAAGAACAAAATATCACAGGGAGATCAGATCAGAAAAACAAATAGCCACATGAAGGCTTAACAAGGCAGGATCTCGACATACTCTGAACTTTATTAGAAGAAGGGGAAGACTGCCTAACAAGATAAGCGTAAGAAAGACATAACCTAGTCAAACAGGTTAACCTGAAGCTGCAATGTATTATTTCCTACTGCTTAGAAAGTGGTCTACAATTCTGATACGTACAAGAATTTTTAGGGCAAATATGGAGTCCAAAAGACTTTGCTGAACTTATTATTTATAACTTATGTAAAGCGCTACCAAATCCATTTTCTGAATCTGTTTATTCTGATGCCATCTGACAGTTTATATGTTTGTTATTTTATTGTTGCATTGGTATTAAAACAACACTATTTGCACTTGTACCTTTTTCCATGGTCTGTCTGTACTTCCTGATCAACTCCTCTAGTGCAAATTCCAGGACTAACATGGTATTAACAAGCAGAAAATAAGACAACTGGTGCCATGGTACCACCCAGCATGGGCCTGCCTAGCATACTGGTGGCCCAGGTTGACATCCCAAGCTCTGGACAACAGAAATGGATAGGCAGGGAAGAGTGGATGCTCACCTTCCTGAGGAAGGAGAGTTGCTGATTCTGTCACTAAATGGCCCCCAAGTGACCCAGGCACCATGGAGTTTGTACAAGCCAGGACACATATGTAGGGAATACCGCCAGAGCATCATTATACCAGGAGTGACATGTCTGGTGCTTCCAGCCAGTGGCAGAGATAGAGGACAGAAAATTGGAAATTGACAGGGTTCTGGTTGGGCCCACCTGCAGGGGGCCGACAGGGAGGCTTGGGGAGTTGCAGCATTAGTCATTTCGGTCAAGGATCTAGAAGATGGGGTTGCAAGGATGGCCAGAGGGCTATTAGGTGGAAGAAGACCCCATCAAGGCTCCCAGGTATGGAGCTCGATAAGAATACATTTTAAAAAAATAGTAAAAAAAGAGAAAAATTCCTACAGTATATAAATGATATGTGTTGCTGCTTAGAAACCAGTGTGAGTCTCATGGCTACAGTTCACATTGTTGGCCTATTCTTGTTATTGGAGTAGAAATGTTTTGACAATGGAGCTCTCAGTGGATAAGGCATTGTGCCATTAGAGAAGTGATTTACTTCAAAATAAATTCATATACTGTGTATCACATGTTCAGGATATCAGCTAGCTCCATTTTGGAAGTACATTTGACTTAAAGAAATACTATATACACTTCCAAAATAAACTGGTGAGTTTCTGACGCGACGACAGGGAACAAAGCAGAATTAGGTGGTAACCAATTTGAGGGCATGGACATCAGAATGTTTTTTTTCTAAAAGACAGTGGGACAGATTTTTAAAGTGTGGTGCAAGGCTTGTGGTAAGCCCTGTGTCAGACCCTCGCATTGGTGCAGCTACGCCAGTGCCGACTGCTGGAATTGCACCTGATTTTATGGTCTTGGACACAGTTGCAACAGTTTTCATGATTTATGGCAGCTTACGCCAAATATCTGGTGCAAGCTCTATAAAAAGGGCCCCCCCCAGGATTGCCACAAGCTAGACCACACAGAATTAATCTAACTTGCAGCAATTGCTGCATGGGATAGAAAATCCCCTTAGATTGTTGTAAGCTCTGTGCGCTGTATCATCAGGCTACCTGGGATTTGCGGCAATCTAAGCCATCTGACAATCCAACTCAGGGTATTTATAGTTGCTAATATTATTTTATAGACTCTCCCAACAGCTGGTCTCACTTGGAATATTGACTTCTAAAATTTGGGGGCCTAAGAATTATTTTGACTTTCAAAAACCAAGAATGGCTTCCAAATTTAGACCAACAAAACCTTTTGTACTTCCACAAACGAAAGTCAGCACAAGCCCTACAAATAGCTACAAACTATATTGCTTTTTTGTTCATTTACTCTGTATCCTAGCACCCAGGAGATTTTGAGAAATGAGGCATTTGCAGCTCAGCTGGTCTTAAAGCTAGAGTGAGGGGAACCCTTCTGAAATTGTTCACTGTCACATTCATCCTCTAAATCCTCCTCTAAGTGCATGAGGTCAGGAATCTGGGGCATACTATTTGAAGGTTCTACCATGTCGGTTCAACATCGATTTCATTGATCGACTCTACAATGCCGATGGTGACCATGTTGCCCAGCAATTGCGCCACCTAACCACTGTTGTGGCAAAGCACCGGGGCACATACTGGCTGTTTGGGGGGGCTTTGCCCCCCCGCACCACCACTCGGAGAGTACAATAATCACCTCCAGGTCAGAGGTGTAGGAGGAAAGAGCACAACACACCTGGGGTGGCAAGACAGTAGGAACTGCAAAATCCCAATCAATGGAATGGCTGTCAATCAGGTTGCAGTGCCCACATTGCCATCAATGTAAGGGTTTGCTGCAGTTATGGCACACCTATTGAAACCTGTTGACAGGCGCCATCGATGGAATAGCTTCCTGCATTGGCAATCCAGGCAAAATGCATTGAATCATTTCAGAAAATGAGGCTAGCACAGCCTGGGAGTTGATGGCACCCTGCAAAGGGCCCATGACTACCTTCATTGATGGGCTTTGACCCAATGATGATGAAGTCCTACTGTCCATAGTAGGTACGGCAGCAACAAAACCAAGCCCCAACCTTGGTGTCTCAGCACCGATTGGGGGGATTGTAATCAATCCTGCAAGAGTGGGCGATGATGAAGGTTTGCCTTGTCTCAGTGGCAATCAGGACCTTGCTGGCGAGGCAGACTTTTCTTTTTCTCTGTGTTTGCACTTAAGTCTGGATGAGGACAAGGGCAACAAAGATGGAAGTTCCTTTTCCTGATCCTTAAACTTTGACAGCTGCCTTTTGGCTGATGGTGAGGAAGAAGCATATTTTGAGCCTTTTTCTTTCACCATGGCTTTCAGTGTTTTTAATAGAAGAAAATTTTCTAGAACTTTCTTACAGCATCACCTCATAGCCTGGTTGAAGAACTGGCACATATAACAAGTCTTCACATTGTGAGACAGACTCAAGCAGCACACACAAACCGCATGTGTGTCCTCTTTGTAAATTTTATTCCACACTTACAGAACTGAAATAAAGGGTCTCTTTACTTTGGAGGCATACAGAGACAACAATATATACACTAATAAAAATAAAAAGAATAAACGGTTAAATGGATGGCGTTTCATCAGCAAGTGTGACGAGGATGATCAACAGTGGAAAAGAACTGAGGAGTGATGGGCCACCCATGTTTATATACACATGGATGCTGTACATCAAATGGTCAGCTCCCAGCTAGCAAAAGTTATTGAGTGGTCCTAATGCTGGCGGCTTACATTTCCAAAAATGTGGCCTAATGGAGAAGATATCCTCAAAGATATTTTACATACATGAAAAAATCAGTAAATACAGTTAGTTACTTAGTTAGTTGGTTGGTAAGTAGGTAGTCTCAATAGCAACCCATTCCTTTTATAGCAAAGGCCTGGGTTGGGAGGTACAGGTAACACTGTACAAAGTACAAAGAAAACATTTATAGTTCAGTATGCCTGGATACAATGGAGACATTTACAAGAGTATAGCGTCTGAAAAACATTGGCAGAGTTATTAAGTAGGCAGTCCTTTACTGTGTGTTTAAAAGTGAAAACAATGGACCTGTAGGCAGCAGTAAGAAAATTCCAGCATTTTTCTGCAGCACAGTAAATAAACTAATTCATAAAGCCTGTCATTAAAGCTTTAGGAAAACTAATTCACCTTTTCTTGAAAAGAATTAATCTTCTGTTTACAAAACTACCTAGATGCTTTCAAGTCAGTAATTTCTCATTGCTTAATCCAGTATTTTAGCAAGCAAACCGTGAGGCACAGCTGTTTGGAAGGATTGCAGGTATTATGAGTTGAAGTATGACAGCATTACATAAGCTCCACCGTGAATAGCCTTGCCCCCAGGTGTTCCTTTAGATGCTCAGTTCACAGTACCTTGTTAAAATGGCAGTGGTTGGAAAATGATCTAGTCATATCATGTTGTTGTCTCAAATGTTTAAAGTACATATTTCTGTCTCACTGCTGCAAAAGGTCACCAGTCAGAAACGCTTAGAAGGCTTTGGGCTTGTTTTCTCCTGTACAGAACATAGAATGCACAAAACCACTTTTCATTCTTTTGTGTCCGGAAGGCTGGGTAAGGTGTCTGGGTGTGTAAGATGAGGCTGGTGCTGACAGTTCTGAGCAGCGTAGGGGTGTAGTGGATTGATGTGTAACGTCTCAGTTGTTGTGTCCGCTCCAGCATCTGCATTGCTGTCTGTTGCTTTGGTGGGAGAGGGGCTTTGGTATGCTCATCCTGGCATCAGTGTCCGGTGCATCAAGGAGTTGCCTCTGATATACCCAGTGTCTCATAAGACCAGGGAGTGTGTCTGTTGCATAGTGTCCCATAAGGTCAAGAAGCAGTATCTGATGCATGCTACTTCACCTTGTTTAGTCTGTGTCCTTGAGTTATCCTTGATACCCCCTAGTGTCCCATAAGATCAGGGAGCAGTATCTGTTGCATGCTAGTTCACCATGTTTTGTTGTATGGAATAGAGTAAGCGCGTGACATCCCAGTGTCACATAAGGTTAGAGCAGTGTCTGTTGCATGCTAGTTCCCATGTTTACTTCTTTGGTCTGAAGTTAGCCCAGATGTCCCCCAATGTTCCATAGGATCAGGATATAGTGTCTGTTGCATGCTAGTTCACCATGTTAAGTTTTGTGGACTGTAGTTTGCTCTGCTGTTCCCAGTGCCCCATAAGATCAGGTACAGTGTCTATTGCTGCTAGTGCACCCTGTTTAGATATGTGACCTGGAGTTAGCCCTGATGTCCCCATTGTCCCATAAGGTCAGTGAGCAGTATACTGTAGGTTGCATTTCTAGTTCACTATGTTACATTCTGTTTCTTGGAGTTAGCCCTGATGTGCACAGTATCCCATAAGATCAGGGAGCAGTCCATTGTATAGTTCCCCATGTTTACATCTGTGGTTAGGAGTTAGTCTTGATGTCCTTCAGTGTCCCATAAGGTCAGGGTGCAGTGTCTGTTGCATGCTAGTTCACCACTTTTAGTTTTGTGGCCTAAAGTGAAAGATATATACAGTACATACATACAAGGAATTAAAGTGAGCAATTATGGCCTATGGCAGTGCCACAAGTACAGTATTGAATATATTTTGACTACAGACAGTAAAGCAAAACAGGAAAGATTACCTACTCTAGCCTGCTCACAAGAAATGTTCTACCGTCATATAAAAATAGGAATAGCAATTATTCATGAAAGAATAATATATTTATCTAAATGGGATCTAGTCTTCTTTATAAAGATAAATTAGAAAATTGTAAAAAAAAAATTCTGACTCTTCCATAATTCAGCAGCACTAATTAGATACATATATGCACAAAACGATTATTTTGAGAGTCAGGCATACAGGTAAAGGAAACCACATAAAATAATTTCATATAGAGCCCTGTTTTTCACAATTCCAGAGTTTAAACCTAGCAGTATGTCCTCAATGGAATGTTCTTATTCAGTCAAAGTTGGGGAGGGGGGGTCTGAGGCAGTACTGGTTTCAGAAGGCTGCATTTTTCTAGTCTCTCTCTCTCTCTCTCTCTCTCTCTCTTTTCTCTCTCTCTCTCTCTCTCTCTCTGGAATTTGGTTAGCTGTTCGGTACTAATAAAGTCCTACAGGGCTTTAAAGTATATTTCTCTGGATATGGTACTGTAAAGCTGGCCCCCAATCCCATGCACTTTCTCAAGAAACATTTTAAACTTTCTCGGCTGTACCTGAGCGGTAAATGCTACATTTAGATAAATATTACATGTATGGCAATGGTAATAGAAAGCTCCTTTAAGTCTTGCAAGTCTAATAATTAAATGCCTGTCCGTTCTGAGAATGTGGAGAGCCAGAACAGATCATTCTGCTGTTTGGTGCACACCTGGTTCCAGCCCTTCAGCGACCATGGCTCCCAAATTTCTCCTTGAGTACACCCTTTGTTGTGCTGTCTTTTTTAGTCAGGATTCTAAAGGCGTTAGGCAACAGCGGGGTATTCTCCAAAAAGTAAATTAAAGGCTTCATTAAGCAGGTTTTTATCAGGTCAGAAAGTCAAGAAAATCCAGCACCCTGGAAGTCCTGTTAAATGCAAAGCTGATTTTCAACATTCTCTTATTTGTGTCTTAAATTCATAGTCTCTCTCTTTTGCTTGAGATAGACCATAACAGAGAGGCAGCCTGTTTGTATTACCTTTATCAGTCACTTTAATTTAGACTCTTCTTCAAACTGTACCATTTCTTTTTCAGCTGCTTCAGTCTTAAGCTTTAATGCATCTAGTTTCCTCTCAAACCTTTCTATGATAGTACCCTACCTGTTTGTCAATCTGTTTTCTTTTAACTGTTTTTTTTTCCGCTGGTCTCCCCTGCCAGCCCTCTTCTGTTCTGCCTCTATCCCAGCCACTTCACCTGCCTTCCCGGTGACTAACCTCTGAGCCTTGTTCCTCCTTGACTTACTGCCCAGGGGTGGGTTGCTGGGGGTGGACCATCCCCCTGGAAGAGTAAGGGCTTGGTCTGGCATGAGTAGCTCAGTCAGCAATATGGGGCCTGTGGTGGGGGGCAGACATCCTTCGGCTGCAATGGAGATGTTTTTCTGGGTTTGTGTCTGTTTCCCAGCCCCTAGAATGCCAATGGGAGATCCATGATTTGTGCAAGTTTGGTGTGTGCCAGTCACATCCGAGCACGTCAGCATCTTACCTCTCTTGCCACAAGCTCCAACTTGCATCACCACCTATGGTTAGTCAGGTTGTGGTAACGAAGGAGAGTCTGCGTACCCTCCCTCTCCAAGGTGGAGAGTATTTTGTGGGAGCTCAGGCCTCCTACACCAGCCAGCCCTCTGATGAATTAGGCTCATTCCTGATCCTGGGCTGTCAGCATCATGAGTGGTGGTGCTCCTGCTGGTTCACTTTTTAAATGCTAAAGCAAAATAATACATCTGTTGTAAGCCCAAGTCTATAGAGACTGGTGGGACAACAGCCTACTGAGGGGCTGCACTTGGTTCCTATGCCTCACACTGCACTTTATTTTCTTCCAGCCCATGGGTAGCCTGAGAACAGGTACATGAAATGTGAGGGTGTCTCTACTCCAAAAAAAGAAAAACAACATATCTCAAATGTACAGGAAGTCCACAGATTCAAAGGCTGCAATGAGCTGGTCTCGGAATAGGTGGGCTGATGCATTTCAGCTTCCTGTTATCCCTAAAAGGGTGGTGTTGATCCTAATTTCCAGAAACCTACCCTTGTGGCCAAGAAAGTGATGGTGGACCCTGTTGAGGGACACATATTGTAACAGGTGCCTTATATGGAGAAAGCGGTTCCCTTCACTGTGGTTTATGCTCCACAAGAGTATGGCCCTCCATTTTCCCAGACCCTAATATGGTGGGTGGTCCTCCCAAACTGCCATCTTTGGGCCCTAGCTAAGGCCTTGCTAAACTGGCCTGATGGATGTCTGGCACTGTGCTAACCTGGGGACCAGAGAATACACCTTTGTTTACAACCCACATGCCACATTCTAATGCATAAGCGGTAACACTGATATGCAGTGCAGCAGTACATAATACAATCAGCTGCAATTTTGTTAATCTATTTTTTATCCTCTGAAATTGCCTCCCAATCCTTAAAACTATGTCTACCAACTGTTTGCACCCTCCCAGTCTCGTCTGTCACTTCCTACGCCATTCCTCTGGTAGAGATCCCGGCAGAGCAAAGCCATGTTTTGTTTTAAACTTAATGCATTTAATGACATACATCAAACAGCAATGACATCACAAGAAAGCTTCACAATGACACGCATTGCAGTTAAAACACGGGAGGAGAGAATTAATACAGGATACATAAGAACAGATCCTTTTTGTACCTCATCGGGAGAAAAAACTTCATTAATGCACGATAGGAACATAACACAGTCAGCACACTCCTTATATTTTAAGAGAGAACTTAAACTCAGTTTCCAAAACCAGCCTGCCAGGCAGCATTTCACTATACAACTTCAAAAAAGTTGCAGGATCGTTAGATCTTTGAGAGTTCTTGCACACAACTGCACCTCAATCTTACAAACTTGCTTATTTCAAACCTTTCCCTTTCTTGAAGATGGGGGCCACACTGGACACTTTCTAGTCCTCTAGCATCCCACCTGTTCCAACAGGCTCTTAAAAATTACTGCATGTGGTTCTGCCAATTGCTCCTTTGGCTCCTCTGCGATGCTGCGGTGTATCTCATCCAACCCTGGGGGCATACATTGGCTCCTGATCAGGTGGCACACCATCTTTGAGATTGCGTTATTAACATACAAAGCCCTGCATGGATCGGGCCCTGCCTATCAGAAAGACTGCTTGGTCTGGTATACTCCCAGCTGTTCTCTTTGCTCCGCTGAAGAATTATTGTTGCTCGTGCTGAGGTCATGCCTTAAGCAATCTGGAGAGAGCATTCTCTGTGGCGGCCTCAACTATCTGGAGCTCCTTACCTTTCCATCTGAGGCATTCCCCTCAGTGGAGGCATTTAAAAGGGGACTGAAAAGCCTTTGGTTAATATAATAATTCATAAGGTAGAAAAAAAGGTGCAGACAGGATGGGCCTTGTGGTCATTATCTGCCGGCAACTTCTATGTTTCTATATGGAGTAGTACCCCATTTTTAGATCTACTGTATTTATGGCTTATTATATTTTGTGGGTTTTATTAAGTAATTCTTTCATTTGGTATTGATGTACTGTATGTATGTGAAGTGCCCAGATACCTTGGTATAGGGTGCTCCATAAATACAATTGCCTTGTCTTCTATCGTTGACAGATGTGCCAGTAAAGGTACTTAGCCTTGGTATGATGGCAATGTAGGGTGACATGACTTGTCCCAATATGCGGTGTACAGTGCTGGACCTCCTCACTGGGCTGTCAGTCCTTCCCTGCTACAACCCAGGAAGTAATTAGCATTCCGTTCCTTGGGTAGGTATAGTGGTTGAGCTGAGTGAGTAAAGGTGCCTTCAAAGTCTGCTTCTGCCACACATCCTGTCACTTTATGTCAGGTCTTTATAGCTGAACATCACAGATCTGAAAATGTAAAAGCTGTACTCATTTACTCCTGTTGATATTGCAGTGCTTCTAAAGAATATCAAACTGTCTGCAACAAGGCAATTTTGCAGCAGCAGCAGAAGAAGTGTATATGAGTTTAATGGATATGTTTTATAAATCTGAAGCAGCGTGGTACTCCATGGGTTTCTTTGAGGCTGAACATGCTGAGTTATAGTGTGATTGCATGCAAGTGCTGTAATGTGCTGCCCATGTTTGGCAGCTGAGTTTGACCTCATCCTTGGTGATGATTTGAATTGGACAGGATTCAGAAATATGCTGTGAAAATAATCTTCAGCTTTCCATGTGTGGGTTATGAATGCACTGAAAGCACTCGTAAGGAGAACAAAATCCAGTTTGGAAAAAAAAAAGAAAAAGTTAATAAGCTTCCATGATAAATAGTGCTAGTCATTCTCATTGTTTGCAATGACCTCCAATGCCTTCTACTTCCTATACAAGGAAAGCACTTTGTACCCCATAGGACAACCAATAGGATACAATGTAAAATAAAAATTAGATATTCTGCTAAACCCTCCCAAACCTCCATGCCATTTTGAAGGGCTCAGGACACAGGTGAGGGCCCATTTAGCACCCTTGACACCTTAAAGGGTCTGTATCAGACAGCATGGAGGAAATACATTGAGGATTTAACCTACCTAGCTAACAAGATCTGCCTGAGTGAAGGGCCCACGTACATAGCCTTGGGGCCCTCTCCGAGTTAGGGGCATAACCTACATAGCCTCCATGCTCTCCCTGACTCAGGGGGCCCAACCTACAGTACATAGCTTGGTGCTCTCCCAGAATCAGGGGCCCAATCTACAGTTCATAGTTTGGTTCTCTCCCTAACTCAGGGGGCCCCATCCTACAGTACATAGATTGGTGCCCTCCCTGAGTCAGGGACCAAACTACATAGTCTTGGTGCTTTCCCTGAGTCAGGGCCCAAACTACATAACCTTGGTACTCTATATGAGTCAGGGGCCCAGCTTACATAGCCTCGCTTCTCTTCCTGAGTCATGGGCCCAACCAACATAGCTTCAGTGCTCTCTGGAGTCAGGTGCTGAACATACAGAGCCTCGGAACTCTCCCTGAATTAGGGGACCTACCTACATAGCCAAGTGCTCTCCCTGAGTGGCACCCCACTGGTCAGTTTTCCATCATTAGAGTGAGTGCCATTTACCACAACCCTCTGTCTCCTATCCGTTAACTAATTTCTAATCCAATTCACCACCTTGGATCCCATACCCAGGCTTCTCAGTTTCTTTATTAGTCTCATGTGCTGAGCAGTGTTGAAAGCCTTGCTGAAGTCCAGATAGGCCAGATCCACTGTCTTCTCCTGATCTACTTCCCTGGTCACCCAGTGAAAGAAATTTATCAGATTCATTTGTCATGACACCCCCATCTGGAATTCATACTGCCTGTGGTCTTGGGTATCCTGAGATTTGAGCAAGTCCATTTGAGTGAGTACATTTCAGCAAGGTCAAAACTGCAAGTGTAAAATGGACTACAGTGTTTTATGAGCTCATGTTAAGTTTAGAGCTTTCCTGTCAGCAGGGAGCAATAGAATGTAGCTTGTGTGTGTGAAGGATGTAGGTAGTTTTTTTTGCAGGTCTGTTCCAAGCTGGCTGTGTGGTGTAGTGGGTACAGTCACTGCTTGTGTGGCTATTAGACCTGGGTTTGATTCTTGGCGTAAGGAGTTTTTTTGTGTAATTCCCATTCCACCTGGCCTCCTGATTTTGTTCCCCTTTGCCTGTAGTGTGTGAGGAGTCAACTGCACCCCCAACATCCCCCCCACACACAGTATCTCCCCTCCTGAGTTTTCCCCTCTCCCAGAAGTTCATCCCCCCCGGTGTCGGTATATTTAATTATGGGGGGTGAAGCCCCCCTGCAGTGGGGAATGCGGGGGAACAGACCCCCCCTCAAAAAGTCACGATAGCATCATTTTCACCATTGACAGTGATTGCTGTGATGTGTGGTCACTGTCAATGGACTCGCTATTCTTGACTCGCGGTTTTTGCTGTCGCTATAATTTTTTTTCTGTTATCACATAGAACCGTGGTCTTGTAGCCCATTGGATTCAAAATACTCAACCAGTATTTCTTTTATTTAGTTAGTTATTTACATAGAAACGTAGAACATAGAAATATAGAAATTGTCGGGCAGATAAGGGCCTTTGGCTCATTTAGTCTGCCTTATTACCACTAGCAATTGCGCACTAGCATACATTGCTGGCATTAGGTTGCAAATAAATTTAGTTATATTTTTGTTAACTGGGTGAGTACACTAGTGATGTTAGGACACCTTCTTCAGGTACAACCTGGGCACAGATAAGGTACAGAATACAGGTACATGTAAAAATAGTACAATGTGGGTAGGATACAATAACATAGGACAGTATACAGTAAGTTTACAGAGTTACACAGTAGTCAGAATAGCTAGACAGCAGATGACTACATTAGCTAGTCGATAACAGGTGCAAGAATGGCTACAGAGCAAATGTTTCTTGAAGCTGTTTGAGAAAGCGTTCAGTGATGGGGACTTACTGATTGAATAAGGTATTTTGTTGCAGAGCATTGCCTAACAAGATTTCTATTAATTTCTCCATCACAGTGGTAAAACTGACTGGCCAATAGTTTCTAGCCTCCTTTCTGCTGCCAGTTTTATGTAGAGGGTCCATGTCAGCTCTTCTTCAGTCCTCTGGAACCATACCTGTTTACAGTGAGCTATTAAACATGGCTGTCAGTGGGGCAGCTAGCACCTCCCTAAGTTCCTTCAGAACCCGTGGCCATATCCCATCTGGTTCCATAGCTTTGTCCACCTTCAGAGCTGCAAGTTTCTTCCAGACACATTCTTCTGAAAATGGGCTTGTGTCCACCTTCCCCACCCTGTCTTGCTACTCCCTGGTGGTTCATAAACCCCCCTCTCCACTGTGAAGACTGACCAGAAATACCTGTTCAGGGTGTCAGCTTTCTCTTGGTCCTCTTCTGTGCAGTCTCCTACCTCTGACCTTTTATTTTATTTACTGCACTTTGTAATGCCCCAGCTACCAGCTGACCCCCATCAGTCCGCGCCCTCCATCCAGACCCATCAGCCATCTACTCCAGGACCTACCTGCTGCCCCCAAAGGGCACCCTGGCTTACCCCCAGGGTGGAGCCATCAGGGGGAGCCCTACTTGCGAATGGAGACATGGACTGATTTGGGGACACAGTGCTTCAGTCAGCGGTGTGTGTGTCCTGCAGTGTGGGGGAAAGGAGTGTTTATAATGGGAAACACATGCCGAGTTTCCCTCACTTGGTGCATATGCCGGCTGTCCATTTTTATGTCATCGCCCTGAACACTTGCGTGAACACTTCACTGCCACTCACACTCGGCAGTAAGTCAACTTTCAAAAAAACACTGGACTGTTACAGGTACACTTGTTGAACCCTTTCAGGCATGTAAGTGTAACCCCCCTGCAAATGGGGGTTCCCAAAAGACTTCCAGGATCTTGCTTGAATGCTCCAAGCCTGAATGGTGTTTGGCGTTTAAGCCATTTATCAGTGAGTGTTTTAGAGCCTCTGGTACTGTCTTTAAGAGCTGTCTGCTTGCAGACATAATTAGTTGTATGGGGGGACTGTGTGCTTCTCTGTTTGATTACCACTCGAGCTGCTGCCAATTCACTCCATTTTTGCAGTCACTAGGAGTGCAAAGGGAACCTATCTGAAAGATGTAACTGTTTGCCAGAAATCACTTACAGTAATAATGAAATTACAGTTTGTCTAACCTGCTTTCTTTGCAGTCAGAACTGTGTCTGCCTAGTTCCCCATTCTGGTTTTGAACTGCTGAACTGGACCAATCAGTGTGGGGTAAGCTAGCTCTAAAATGGTGCCTTGGACGAATCAGAACTTGGACTCATAATCTGAGCCAGCCACAAGAGGATTGTATGGGCAGTGACTCTGGGAGATGTAGTTTAGACTTCGGCACCTTTTTGGACCAACAGCAGCAGTCTATTGTGAGTGACAGCCAATCCAGTCAAGAACTGGGAGGAACTCAAAGGAAGTGCCCGGTTTTGTCTGTTGGGAGTTTCAGTTGAGCTTTGGCAGTGAAGGGGAAAGGAAACCTGTGCTCCTTCAGTGCACAGTTTTAGTCAAAAAACATGTGTAAGGTCCAGAGTTCCGGTCTGCAGCTTGTTAGGACTGAATCCGTCCTGTGAAGAGAATCAAAGGATATCTGAAGAGTAGAAACCAGGCTCACCCTGTAGAAGACTGGAGGAATTGCTGAAAATTGCACTCGGTCTGTCAGAACTGAATCTGCTGTGTGTTCTCCCGGTATTGTGCAGTAATTGCGATCGGGATAGAGAAGCAGTCTGCCTGGTATAGTACTTTCTTTTTACCATATAAATGTGTGAAGAGTCTCGTGAGCTCAAGAGTAGCCCTGCTGACGTTGAAGGACCCTATCTTGTTTGGAGGTCGTGAGTACTAATTCAGGGTCGCCCCTGTTGAATTGCCACATTAAATCCAAATGGAATCACTGTACTGCTGACTGTTTAAACTAATTTTTCTTTTCACTGTGTGAAAGGGCCCCTACCAGCTGCCACGGTTTGGACTAGCCACTAGGGTTTGGGTACCCAGGGACAGTAACTGGTAGGGATAGGCCTGTGCACAGAGCCATGAGTAGATAGTAAAGTGATAAGCTAATTAACCTGATTTCCCCTGTCCTTGTTATATCCCCTAAATAAATCAGAGCTGCTTGTTTCAGCAAAGTTATACTGCCTGAGGTATTTGTCTATGTTAAAGTACTGTACTGTGATTGTTGCACTGTATCTTATTTCTACAGGAGGTCCCAGTGCGGAACTAGTCCTGGGGGTAAGTGTACATGTGAAGGTAATTTGGATATATTGTGTGGGCCACTAGTGGAAGAAAGGGGTTGCAGTGTCCCAGAGGGCTGTGACCAAGTAAGTTTAACTATTGCAAACCCTGACCTCTGGGTGGAGGCACCCGCCATTGGATCCAGGCCCCTCAACCTGTTAGTGGCAAATCAGGCAGGGGTAGTAGCCCCTGGGATAGCACCATCTAGGGGTTACATAAACATGAATGACTTCACAAAAAAAAAAAAAAACAATTTCAGCGCCTGCTTCAACTCTACTGTGGACCAAGCTGAAACCCAACTGGACTGCAGCTGAACAGCGAGGTTGTTTTGTTTTATATGATTGTTGTGGTGAAAATATGCTCCCCAGCAATTACATAAAATAAAACATGGGCGGTGGAGGTGTTGGATGCTTAAATAAACTCCTCGAGCATCGCTCTTGTGATTTATGTATCATCCAACTCTGCATGTGTGTAAAATTCTCGTTACACACACCACCCCATATATTATGTTTCTTAACACTGTAGGACTCTGTCATTGCAGTACCTCACATCACAACTAGAGAGCAATGCTTTTACATTCCTCAACACTACAGGACTCTGTCATTGCAGTATCTCACATCACAACTAGAAGACACAGCTGTTACATTCTGTAACACTGCAGGATTCAATTATTGCAGTATCTTACATTACGACTATAGGGCCCTACTGTTACATTCCCCAACACTATAAGAGTCTGTTAGTGTAGCATCTCATGTGACATCTAAGGGGCCCTGCTGTTTTATTGCCCAACACTATAGGACTCTGTTAGTGTAGCATCTCACATGACATCTAGGGGGCACTGCTTCTGCATTCCCCGACACTATAGGACTCTTTTACTGCAACATCTCACATCACAACTAGAGGGCACCACTGCTACATTCCCTAACACTACAGGACTCTGTTAGTGTAGCACCTCACATGACATCTAGGGTGCACTGCTGTTGCATTCCCCATCACTATAGGACTCTGTTATTGCAGCATCTCACATCACAACTAGGGGCCTCGCTGTTACTTTTCTCAACATTATAGGATTTTGTTATTGCAGTATCTCCCATCACAACTAGAGGGTAATGCTGTTACACTCCACAACACTATGGGACTCTGTTACTGTAACATTTAACATCACATATAGAGGACACTGCAGTTACATTCCCCAACACTATTAGAGTTTGTTATTGCAGCATCTCAAATCACAACTAGGGGGCCTCACTGTTACTTTTCTCAACACTATAGGACTCTGTTATTGCAGTATCTCACATCACAACTAGAGGGCACCGCTGCTACATTCCCTAACACTACAGACTCTGTTATTGCAGAATCCCTTATCACAAATAGAGGGCATTGCTGTTACATTTCTCAACATTATAGGACTCTGTTATTGCAGTATCTCACATCATAACTAGAGGGCACCACTGTTATATTCTCCAACACTATACAAAAAGTCATAAAATGTCACGGATCCAGAAGACAATGAATTAGCATTTATGTAGCGCTTTTCATACACATTGTATCCCAAAGCATTTTACAAGTATTGAGAGACTGCTATTAAAGTGACTGTAAATGCTTAGTGTCAGCCTTTTCACACGTCAATATCCACTCAGCCTTGGAGCAGGGTGGGACAAATAGGGTAGCCAGGTGGCCAATGGCTACTTAAAAAACAGGTTTGGCTACCAGATTTTGAAAGTTATTAGGCAACTTGCCTATAAAGCAATTTGTGAGCCCTTAAAAAGAATGGTCACTACAAATATTGGTTTGGCTATCAGATTTTGAAAGCTAGTGGCCAAACTGACCACCAGCTCACAAATTGATCTGTCCCGTGTACGCCACCGTCAATCATCTTTTAACAAAAAATGGTGGAAACTATACGCCCTCTGTTTGTCTTGATATGATGTCTTGGTAGGTTCACGAGCCTCTCCTCCTTCTTACCTTTGTTCTTTGGCCTTTTTCGATTCTGCAGGGGATGACCCCTGGTTTTCTTGTATGGCCTCTTATTGTTCCTTGTTAAATTTTATTTAACTGTTATCATCTTGTTCCTCCTTTTAGTTCTGTTGTGTTAAGCTATAGGAAAGTGCACCATGGAGTGGGGGGGTGAGAGGGGTAGTTTTTGATTTTGTTTTTTCAAGGTAGTGTTATTATTTTCTCCGACTGTTCATCTTTTCCTGTTAATAATCTGTGTACAGCTTATTATACAATATGTGCTGATGTCAATGTATCCCATGCTTTTATGACTATGTGTTTGGTTATACTTAATAAAGTATGTTAAATTTAAAAATTGATTTGTGCCACCCTGCCTTAGAGGTGTGTGTTAAGCAAATTACCTCTGTTTTCACAAATGTTTTATACAAACAAATTACCAAAGATTTAAATGTTTTAAAAAGTACAGTATATTTGGCTGGCTCAGTGCAGTGTCAGGAGGCTGTATATAGTCTTGCCGTTTCGGAGACCGGAACTTACATGCAAGACCCAGAATCCCACACTGGAGCAGACTGGAGACATATTGCCAGGTGAAGTAAAAAATAATGGGCTTTTCATTTGAAAATGTCAAAAACTAAGGCTTTTATGGAAAATGTTAAAATCATGGACTTTTCATAAAACTAGGAGCAAATCATTAAGTCCATGATTTCTGTGACTCCTGTGACAAAGATACAACAACACAAAGTATTGCGTAATGTAGCATAGCATAACACATTGTGGTATTTTTTTACCTTTTTACATTGCAATCTGCATTTGTGGATTATTTGCCATGCACTGTAGTTTATGACTGTTTTTTTTTTCCTCCCCCTTGTACTCCTTTCCCCGGATTATACCTGAAAATTAGTCATGGCTCAGTGTACCTTTCCCCATCACCAAATTAGTAAGTAAATGAGAAATAAGTAAGTAATAAGTTAGTTAGTAAGTAAATAAGTAAACAAGTAAGTAAGTTAGTAAGTTAATAGTAAGAAAGTGAATGGATAGCATAGTCTACTTCAATATTAAAGTTTAATATATGCTTTTAATGGGAGAAGCCTTTTTCTCGACAGCCTGTCTAATTCAAGAGTTTCTCTGAAATGTATCAATGTGTTTCCAGAGACAGCCACCACAACCATTCTCAACCATTCGAAACATACGCTACAGATACACAGCAGTCTGTCTCCAAGGATCTCATTAATTGTTATTATTTTCCTCAGTGGGCATACATAGTTCATAGTCACATGAGAAATCAAAGTTTAGGCTGCTGTTGCAGTACTGTCTATCTTCATAACCTTCCTTGCACTGAAGTGTAGACCTAGGATTCTTCCACTCCTCCTTCCCCAGCCTCTGTGAACACTGTGGCTGGAGACTGGCTCTGTGATTACCTTGTAAGGACTAGGCACTGCCAACCCCCAGTGAGACCCCCACTTGTTCCATCAGGGGACGAAGGAAGGGCGGGCTAGATACGGCTGTACTTCTCAATGGCATAGGGTGGTGCTAACAAAATCTTCCTGGAGCATTGTTTTTTTTAACATAATTTTTATAGCTGGCCCATTGGTGCAACAGTAGGGCTACCGCACGTGATGCTAGTGATCCGGGTTCAGGAATGAACCTAGGTTATCAGGGGTCTGGCTGGAGGGAGGAGGATTCAGCCCTCCTGAGAATGCTTTCCTTCTCCAGGGAAGGAGCCGCATCCACCAGTGGCACTTTCACCTGCAGACTTAGGGTGGCAGAGCAGCTCAGGAGGGACCGCATGCTGCATATTGATGAGGCATGCATCAACACACTCTTATGAGGGACTTCAGTCCCACGCGCCAGTGTACCTATGGGAGAAGGATGCACACACAAGAGAGAAGGAAACTAAAAGGTAAATTCCTCTGCCCCCACAACTCCAGGAAGGCCAGTACATCCATCTGGAAGTGGTACACTTGACACGTAGAGGTAGGGGGGCACAAAATGTAAATATAAAAATACAAATTTTTACTGCATGACAAGCCCTTGACTCATGGAGAGCAATTAGGCTATGTAGGATGGGCCCTGACTCAGGAAGTGCCCTGAGGCTATGTAGGTTAGGCGTATGACCCAGAGCACCGAGGCTATGTGGGTTGGGCCCTGACTTGGGGAGAGCATCTAGGCTACATAGATTTGGCCCCTGACTCAGGAAGAGCACCAAGATTATGTAGATTGGACCCCCTGACTTAGGTAGAGCACTGAGGCTATATAGGTTTTTTGTTTTATTTATTCATTCTTGGATTACAATACCTTTGAGCACATAACAGCTCTTTTACAAAGGTTCTATGTCAGTGGGAAAGGTGACAGACATACAATGGATGGTATTACATACAATTTTGACAAGAAAGTATTTAAAATGGCATTAATATTGCCATTAAAATTGAAACTATGAATCAGTAGGAAATCAAAAATGACCTAATAAAAGGAGGCAGCCCAAGGTGCTTTGTAAAATAGATATAGGTAGATTTGAGTGAACAAAAGTTCAGGTAAGCAAAGACAAACAGTGGAAGAAAGGTGGAGGGTGAGAGGGGTGAGGCGAAGAAGGATCGGGGAAGGAGGCAGGAAATAGGGCAGAGCGTTAGGGTGAAAGTGGTCATTCACAGAGAAAGGGTGAGAAGTAGGCACACAAGGATGTGGTAATACTGCGAAGTAGTGCCATATCAGTTGAAACAGTCACAGGAACTGTTAGCTATAAGATGCTGATGAAGAGTCCCTTTAAGTGGTCCTAATTTTGGTAAGGAAGAGATATCTCTGGGCAACGCATTAAACCATAGTGGTGCTCTATATGCAAATGATTGTTGCACTTGTGTAGTCTGGCATCTTGGGACAGAGAAGAGTTGGTTGACTGAGCTATGCATGTGCAGCGAGCTGCAAAAGGGGTTGAGTAAGTTTGTAACACCAGAAGCCAGGAGCCTGAGAAGTGCCTTTTTAGTTAGCAAGCAGGTTTGATAGTGAATCCTCCTATTTAGCTGAAGCCAACCCGTTTGCACATACAGTTCACACATGTGGGTAAGGCATGTTGTTCAGTAAGAAGTCAGCATGCTTTATTGAGTACCACTGATATTCTGTGGAGGGTAGTGGTGGAAGCTGAGTCGTAGATAACCAGACCATAGTCAACACTGGATACTGTGGAGCTATAGATAGCTAGTATAAGAGCTTCAGGCATTAGATTGTGTTTATGTCTATGAAATAACCCTATCTTGATACTGGCAGACCTGGGAACATTCTCAACATGCTGGGCATATGACAGTGAGCTATCCACGGTTACCCCTAGATACTTGAAATGTCAAATTTGTTCAAGCTGGACACCAGAGGAGTTCCTGATGGTTAGCGCACTGGATCTGTGTTTGCCACGAGCACCGCTGAACATGACTTTCATTTTTTGTAGTTCAGAATCAGCTTGTGTTTCTGAATCAGTCCTCTACTTCCTCAAAGCTGAGTTGAAGTTGGTGTTCCAGTGGTTCAGGATCAGTGTTGCTAGTGTATATGCTCATGCCATCCACATAGAGGAGGATCTGCTGGTGACAGGAGCGAGGGAGATTGTTAAGAAAGATGCTAAAGAGAAGTGGACCCAGTATGGAGCCCTGTGGTACTCCAGAGTGGACATGCTGATAGTCAGAGGTGACATTAGCTATCTTCACCCATTGGGAGTGGCCTACAAGATAGTTTTTGAACCAGGACACAGTATCTGCTGAGAGGCCAATTGAGGACAGTTGCTTGAGAAGTAGCGCGTGGTTCACTGTATCAAAGGCCTTTGTGAGGTCTGTGAAGGCCGCACCCACCAATCTACCTTGATCCAGAGATTGGTGAATGAAACCAGTGAATTCTAGCAGTGCTGTGGTAGTGCTAGGTCGCTTTCTGAATCCATGCTGCTGGGGGCACTGGACTGAGTATTTTTGGACCCCTGACTCAGAGAAAGCACTGAGGCTATGTGAGGTTGGGCCTCTGACTCGGGGAGAAAGCGAGGCTACATAGTTTTGACCCTTGGCTCAGGTAGAGCACTGAGGCTATATAGGTTGGGACCCTGACCAGGGAGAGCATAGAGGCTATGTAGATTGAACCCCTGACTAAGAGAAAGCACTGAGGCTATGTAGGTGACTCAGGTAGAACACTGAGGCTATATAGGTTGGGGATCTGACTCCGGGAGAGCATAGAGGCTATGTAAGTTGGACACCTGACTCAGATAGAGGACTGAGGCTATGTATTGTAGGTTGGACATCTGACTCAGAGTACCGAGGCTATGTAAGTTGGACCCTTGACTCAGAGTACTGAGGCTATGTAGGCTGGACATCTGACTCAAACAGAGCTCTAAAGCTATGTAGATTGGACCCTTGACTCACAGAGAGCACCAAGGCTATGTAGGTTAGACCCTGGACTCCAATAGAGCACATAGGCTATGTAGGTTGGGCCCCTGACACTGGGAGAGCAGCAAGGCTATGTAGGTTGGGCTCCTCACTCAGGGAGAGCACCGAGGCTATGTAGGTTAGGTCCCTGACTCAGGAAGAGCTTACAGGTGTTATATATAAAATGTAACTACCAGTTCCCTCCAAGCTTTCTTAAGTCCAAAAATGTTAACATCACATTTCTATGGAAGGTATGCCATATACTTACAAATCGGATCTCACTTTTGTTTTTCTTAAGAAGTAACTAACTAGTAATGGTGGAGGAAGTCTTACATGCTACCAGTATATATGCAAGATAGCTGTTCAAGCGGAGAGGGACACACACCTGTTTAAGGAACAAAATCCAGGTGCTTCTCCATTATGTCCATACGGTTGTAAAAGTAGAGACCCTTCTGAGATGCTGATATGTTATCTTTTCCATCCTGTAAAGTATAATTACAAAATCATGCCAAGACTCCAAGGTTGCAGGAGCTGGATTGCATCAGTTTTATGTCATTTTTTTAATTCTGCTGCTGTCAACAATATTGTCTGGAGAGATTTTTTATGTTTAGCCTTCAAAGTTGGCACTGGCACCCCTGCATCATAAATCTCGAATCCTCTTGGCACCTGCTTCTTAAGTTCTGATACAAGTACTGGCTGACAAGTACCCTGCCATTCGGTACTTGGTCTCGGCGTAGTCCAGACGCACAGAGATTCTAAACCGGAGCTATTTGAAGATTTGGCAATATAGAAATCTGTATTGCCAAATCTTCCAATAGCTCTGGTTTAGAATCTATGTGTGTCCAGGCTACACCGAGATCAAGTACCAACTGGCCGGGTACTTGTCAGCCAGTACTTGAATCAGAAATGCCCAAGAATGTCCAGGCTCCAAACCAGAGCTATTTTAAAAAGGAGCCACATATTACATATAGATGCCCGCTGCTCCCTCCCTGAAGGCCATCACGGGACAGTCATGGTGCCTGGGCGTGATGCAGAGGGCTCTGGCTCCTAAAATTCTGGGGCAATGAGGGTACAGAATCAACCAGATACAAGTTCAAATAAATGAGAAGCAAGTACGTTTATTTTTTATTTTTTCTACTGCATCTACTAATCGGGCTCCACTTCACATGGAGGTGGGATCCGCCTGTATGTGGACGTTTCCCTTTAACTTGCTTGGTTGGAGTGTTGAAGTATCAAGTCATATACTTCCAAACATTTTCTCCCCATGTTAGAGAACTAGTTGTCCGATGCTGAGATAAACAGATGTGAGTCTAGCCATTCTCTGAAAGAGAGACTTGGGCCTCCATTTCCCATTTCTGTCAAATATAGTCTGTACTGTGCTTTTCCATTGCCCAAAGAGATCTATAAATCCTGGATATTGAGTGAGGACTCACCCCATGAAAAGTCACCTTCATGAAGATATCAATCAGTGGATTTAATCCTGACCTCATCTGCATCCAGTTCATATGGGTATCTTAAATAATGTCAAAGTTGGAGTACCTATACCTACAAAAGTCTCATTGTATCAAGCCAAACTCCTGCTGAAGTACGCAAAAGATTTGATAAAGCCATCCTTGGGTAGTTGTTGAGGAACCATCAGTCCTACCCACCCACCCACACTGTGGTATAGAATGGTCCAAACTTGCTGTCATAAAAAGTGGGTCTGTAGCAAAACAAGCAAGAGAAAGAGATGTTCCTTTAGCCCTTATCAATGGCAGATTTTTTGCCAGAGTTCAATATTCTGGTATACCCATGGGTCCAGTGTGGAGTCTGTCTTAATGGATTCCAAAGATTAAATAGAAGTTCAGGCAGGCTATCTTCTAACTAGATCTCCTGCTCCACCTGTTTCCATTCTGTCTGATAAGAAGGGTCAGACCAGTGATCCATGGTGTGGAGCTGAACCACCAAACAGTACATCTCCAAGTCTGTGAATGCCACCCCACCCTTGGTAATACTTGCAACATCCTATATTTTACTCTAGGTCTTTCTTGCTCTCCTATAGAAATCTTAAGAGCAGTGAATTCTTCTACACTAAAATCTTCAACGGCAGTGTCTGAAATAGGAAGAGCAGCCAAGGCAAAATATTCATCTGTATTATTTGTACTCAGTGTATAAGTCCTAATGGTAGCCCTGTTCACCACTGAAAATCCACTTTGATCTTATTCTTGAGGAGATCATATTTTACTTTGTAAAGACTGGCCAGGGAACTGGGCAACTGAACTCCCAAGTATTTGATGACCCATCTTTCCCAGTTTAGCTGGTACCTATTCTTCAACAAATCTGAGGGAATAATTGAGTGCAATCACCTTGGTTTTTATTGAGTTTATATTATACCATGAGCCAGAAACAAATGATTTGATACCTTTTATTGGACCAACATGGATGTTACAGAAAAGAACAAAGCGCTTTAGCTTCGAACCAACAGGTCCTTCTTCAGAAGCTTTGACTTCTTGTTCTTGTTCTTGTTCTTGTTCTTTGTTCTTTTCTGTAACATCCATGTTGGTCCAATAAAAGGTATCAAATCATTTGTTTCTGGCTCTGTTTTTAAAAGGACCAATACGGCACCTACAACATTTTTTTGTATTATACCATGAGAATTTTACAAAGAGCATAAGTATGTCCATGAGTTTAGGAAGGGAGGTGTCTAGAGCTGCTGCCTGTAACATTACATCATCTACATATAGGCTGATGTGGTGCTCCCACCAAGTGATCAAGATTCATATGATCCTTTATCATCCCTTATGGTCTGGGTTAAGGGTCCAGTATAGATGGCAAAAAGAAGGGGGGATAGAAGGGCACTGTTGCCTTGCACACTTCTGCAAAAACAAAAACAGGAAGCACTATGACCATTTACTTTCACACAGGCCTGCAGTGCCAAGTAAATCCCACAAACTGGCTGAATGAACTGCCAGTGGAATCCAAATCTATTCAGAGTCCAGGTTAGACAGAGCCATGACACGCTTTCAGACACCTTGTCTACATCCTGACGCACCAAAAATGTGCTCATTTTTGAAGATTGGATATGGTTCATAAGGTGCAAGGTTCTTCTGATGTTATCTTGGGTCTGCTGACCGAACACAAAACTTTTTCGATCCAAAACTACGATTTCTGGCAAAGTAAGTTCTAACCTCTGAGCCACGGTAGCCATAAACAACTTGTAATCTAAGTCCATCCCAAAATGGGATGGTAAGGCTGTTATAATGTGGTATCCTTGCCCGCTCTAGGAATTACTGAGATCAATGTTTGCTGCCATGTTGGTGGAATTTGGCCCAATTCCAGTATTTCATTAAATGTGTTCAATATGACCACCTGATAGCGTGTTGTGCCGCACTCAGGTGAAATGGGTTCAGGAGCAGAGTTGGGTCACCATGTTGGAATGATGGCCCAGCAGTAGCACATCATGTTGGCACACAGTCAAAACAGGTTCAGGACCAGAGTTGGATCATCTTGTTGGGACAGTGGCCCAGTGGTAGCATGTTGTGCTGCCCACAGGTAAAACAAGTTCAGGAGCAGAGTTGGGTCACTGTGTTGGGTGATGGCCCAGTAGTCGCACATCATGCTGCCACACAGGTGAAATGGATTCAGGAGCACAGCTGGGTCACCGCAATGGGACATTGGCCCTTCAGTAGCACATCACATTGCCACACAGGTGAAATAGGTTCAGGACCAGAGTTGGGTCACCATGTCGGGCAATGTCCCAGCAGCAGCACACTGTGTTGCCACACAGGTGAAACAGGTTCAGGACCAGAGCTGGGTCATCATGTCGGGGCAATGTCCCAGCAGTAGCACATCGTGGTTGCCACACACATGAAACAGGTTCAGGACCAGAGTTGGGACACCATGTTGGGAGGATGGTCCAGCAGTATTGCTTGCATTGCCCCAGGTGAAATGGGTTCAGGAGCAGAGTTGGGTCACCATGTTGGTGCAATGGCACAGCAGTAGCATGTCACGCTGCCACATAGGTGAAATGGGTTCATGAGCAGAGTTGGGTTGTGATGGCGGGGTGATGGCCCAGCAGTAGCATGTTGTGCTGCCACACATGTGAAACAGGTTCAGGAGCAGAGTTGAGTCACCATCTTGGGGGTTGGGCCTGGCTGATGTAATTGCCACTTGTCAGTGCACCTCAGTCAGGGATGGGTGGTTGCAACTTTTGGTGCAGCAGTGACAGCTATGACTGGACCTGGGAGCTTGCTTCTCACAGTGGGGATGTTGTGATGTTGAGACTGATGGAAGCACTGCTTATGTCACAGGGGTGGAAGGAAGGATCCTGGGAAAAAACAGATGAAAACTCCTTGCCATCTCAATGATGGCTCATGCAGCCAAAAATGGTATGTCCCTTATTTACAAGGGTATATCCCCGATTACACAGTATATCCCCAATTAAAGGGTATATCCCTAATTACAAGGCATATCCCTGATTACAGGGCATATCCCTGATTATGGGGTACATTCCTGATTACAGGATATATTCCTGATTACAGCGTATATCCCCAGTAAGACACTCCAACAACAAAATAGAACTTGAACTCAGAAATTTATTCCACTAGGCAAATAGAACTGGTTAATGTTGGTTATTCATTCCATACTCAGCAGCATCAATTTAAGTACAATTTGAAAAAGTGGCTGCATACAAGTGCAAGTTGTAAATGTTGCATATTAATGTTGATTACTTGTTTTTATGTTTACATTTGTTTTGTTGTTGTGTTTGTGTACACGTGTCAGGTCATAAGTGAAAACGGCATTTTTTGTTCATCAGCACACCAAAATAAAAATTAAATGAATGAAAATGAATATTTTCCATAGCAGCAATTACCAGTAGTTTTATAGCATACCACAGTGAAGGATGCAAAATTAAATTAACATTGACAGAAGCAAAAGGCTACTGCCTCAGCGCTTAGCTCCACAACTAAAGCTTCATCAGGAAATGTTATATTTTACCTAATGTAATAACTTCTGAGTGCAAGTTCTTTATTGGGGTGCAGTTATATAAGGGGGTGGCTGCCCCTAAGCTTGCATCTCCCAAGCCACAGCACCCCGCTGATTGTGTGCTATATACCTGGTAAGATGACAGGCAGGGGAAACCAATAGATTAATAAAAGGTGTTCTGTAAGGACCGGAATAAAATTCCTATAAAGGTCTTATAGAGCTCTGCTGAATAGTCATTTCTTCACAGGTGTTTACCTGTTTTTAATTTGTAATGGCAAATGACCCTCTTCTGCTGTAATTTAATGGACCAAGCTGAGGTTTTATTGTTCCATAACTTCTGGAAGATGTAACTGTGATAGAAAGGCTTTCTGGGCTGGTAGTTCTGCCCTCAATGGTGCTAGTATAAAGGTCAGAGTAATGAGCCATAAATACTTCAGTCATTTCCTCTGTTCTTACCGTCCTCTGTCATGTACTCATATGTGCAATGCATGATACACATGCCCCCTGCTGGTTTTGTCTCAGTATAAATGCCAATAGTTTAGCAGCCCTTCCTTTTCTCTAGTTATACTTTTGTTTGAAGCCATGCAGGGCCATGGTCATTTTTATATAAGGTTAGCTCATCCAGGTCTGATTTAAGTGCTTTAATCTGCTCCCAGGTGCCAGACTCTTCCCCCCTGCATGTGCCTTTTGTTCTTCATGTAATTTCCTCTTCAGTTGCTCTTGTGTTGTCTTCTCAACTTAGCTTGATACTCTGCAATTGCAATAAGTTTCCTTCTCTGAGTAACCTTAATCACCTTCTCAAGGGCAGTGACAGAGATCTGTTCTGTGTTATTCAAGCTAAGTGTGACGCGGGCGCCATGTACCAGTGGGCTACTACCCCTGCCTGATGACTACAATACAGGTTAAGGGGCCTGGGTTCTGATGACAATCGAGGGTTCTTTCCCAAAAGTACAAATAAATAGTGTGGCGCCTCCACCCAAAGTACAATTATAGTGGGCTAGGTGTTGTTTTGTATTTTTTTAACCAGGAGAGACACACTAAGCCGAAAGCTTGTTTACAGGTGCGGCGTGGGAGCACAAGGAAGTTAAGTGACTTGCTCAGGGTCACACAGTATGCAAGTGGAGGCTGTGGGATTCAAACCCAGGCCTCCATATACTGCTTCCTTATTTGTATAGTACAACCCCCTGGGATGCTGTACCTACCCACCTCCCCTTCCAGTCGTCCCCCATATAGAATACCACTTTAAACTGTAGCACTGTAAAACAAATGCAATTAATGACTGTATCTAATAATATGCTCACCGGCAGCTTTAACAGTAACAACAATAACACTTTTATTATAGGGAAAGGGGGATGGGAAAGCAGAGAAAAAGGCAATTGTTATGCTGGATATGCTAGCAAAATCCATGAACAATAAGAATAATGGTGCCCACCCACAACAATAGCAACACATTTACCTTGCCAGTCTCCCTACTGGTATCAGTGTCACCTCCGGGTTGGCTGGTGTTGGGGGCTCTTGGAAGAAACTTCAAATAAACTGTACCTTGTTGCAAGCTTTAAACAAACTCTTCATGTCAGGGCAGGCCCTGTGCTACTCATGGTTCTGGAGTCCCAATTCACAGGGTCGAAAGCAGCATCTGAAGGTAGACCGGAGGGCTGGGACCTTGAGCAGCAAAATGAATTATCCACAGGCTTGCTGGATGAGGTAGGATGGTCTAGTAGCTCAACACCTTCTGGCTAGCTTGGAGAATCTGGCAGCTTGTCACCTTCTTTTGTGCTGGAGAACAGGAGCACAGCGCAAGGTTTCCTGGTCCACAAAGAGCCCAAACCCAAGGAGTGACCCCATGGTCTGGCTCCCCCAGAAGGGTCAAGAGTGCCCTAGCACTCAGGCACATACCCGTGGCTCCCTATGTCCGGTTCCACCCCACTTGGTAAAGGCTGGTTGGTCCCTTACCTGGCTTCAGAGTGACCTGAGCACAAACACTTTGGCAAACAATTTGAGGTGACTCCAGGCTGAACAGCACACATTCTCTTAGCAGAGAACCCCAAGTTTCAAACAGCAGGATTTCACAATATTCTCTGGCTCCTTGGCACAGGAGCATCCACAGGCTTCTTTTCACTGCTGGCTTCAGCTTCAGGCCAAACTAGGCAAACTGCAATCTCTGGCAGACAGCTCAACCCTTTTTTCCATGCTGAGGGCTTTCTCAATATGCTGCAGGAGTCAGTCGAAAAAACTCTCACCCCTGGGGCTTCCAAGTGCTGGACTGATGTAAATCTCCCAGTCGTGGCTGTGCAAGCCTTAGGCTGACTTCCAAATTTTCCTCCCAACACAGTCTGAGTACTCCTGTCTCGCTGAGAGCCTAAGCCAGACTGCCCTGAGCTGTAACTGTTCCTGGGGTTGCACTCCAGAAATGGCAGCTTCTGATTGGCTGGAACCAGCTGTCCATAAGAAATACTGATATACATTAGATTCCTTGGATTATTAATTGGGTATTGATTTGAGCTCCTAAAATATGGTTCACACCTCCTCCCAGCAGTCAGTTCTTTCATTTTCGGTGCCTAGAACACTGATTAGCTGTCTCTGGGGTCAGAGGTAACAAATATGGCTACTTAACACAGTGCAGTACAGTTTCTCTGGATTCCCAAACTTTAAAGTTTTGCTGCAGCCAAAGACTAATACTTTTATAAATATCTGCCCCATAGTCTTTTAGCAGCCTCTCTCCCTGTCATTTGGCTGCAAAGTTAGCTTTTAAAGTACTCTCCTCTGCCTGTCACTGGTGCTATTTTATACAGTCCCCAGGTACTAGGCAGGCAGCTCATTAATATTTATAGATGCATCATTAATATTTATGAGGCAATCCATAGCACTCATTCGCACTCAGATAAAACAATTTTGCAGCTTCTTGGCTGCCTCCTCTATGTCTCTGACCCTCGACTTAGCTAATTCTGGGGGTTGGGTGCTACTGTGCATACACAGATCACCACTTGCATATTCATGGTGCTGGCAGTGCAGTGGTCCCACAGCTTCATTCCTCTGGCCCCTTTCTACAGGGAAATCTAAAGCAGGGACTGGACAGAGGTTCTGAGGCCACACAGGAACCAGAAACCACAGTGGTTAGGCAGCAGGAGGCATGGGCAACGCCCATGGGGCAAAAAATAGGTAAGCCCCACTCGAGGAGGGGTTACATAAAAAAAAAATATATATATATATATATATATATATTTTTTTTTTTCCTCCATAATCCGTTTATCCTCCTGTGCCCAGGACACACTGGGTTCCTTTCAGCTTTGCCCTGTCAATTCCCACTGTCTTGTATGTGGCAGGGTCAGGAGGGAGGGCCATCCTTCCCTCCCAAAGCACATATCTAGTCTTCGCCTCCTAGTTCTGGTGATGCTGTGGGTGAGGGACTGCTGGGCAGGCTTCTTACAATACTGTCCTGCCACCACTTTGCTCCATTTTCACCGTTCCCCACACTGGGGCACACTTGTCAACATGCCGTGTGGAGCATGTGCATGCTACAGAGACCCACAGTGTCTCCTTCTTCTGCTGCTCCTGTCCGACTACCACAGGCCTCCACCTGATGGCAGTCATTCAGTGGAGCATGCAATTCTTCGTCCCTGAGAGAGAAGAGCAGTCGTTTGGAGGTTCCACCCATTTAGGGCACCAGCGTAGTGCTCCCAATCATTACGGCACCACATTTTGAGGTCACCAGCACCTATGCCCTCCATATGGGGGGCTGTGCCCCACACACACCCTTTCTATATATATATATATATATATATATATATATATATATACTAACTCCAGGGGGCAGACCTCGTGGAGGGGGCAGCAAACTCCCGAAGTTGGCACCCTAATGACAGGCGCACAGCCGCCAGTGCACAGATGGCCAGAAGGGTCCTTCGAAAACTTGATCCTTTCTCCCCCATCCAACCCCAGGCAACCCTTGCTCATTTTCAAACACAGGTCACTGGCATGGAGTGAGATGTGGTGTTCAGTTCCTCAACCCTCAGTGCCATCGGGTTGGCTAAGCCAAACATATCTTTAAAGAACCCTGTGACTTCCTCCCATGTCTTATTATTGAAATGCAATCCATTTAAGCACCACAAGGTATTCCATCTGTGGGTTCCCAAATTAGTTCAAAAAGGCAACTAGGTAATCTTTGGGAAACCACTTGACAGCCTCCCTGTTTAGTAAATAAATAATCAATGCAGGAATATGCTCTATGCAGGACAGAGTGACGGTATTGTCTCACTTTTGAATATTTCACCAACTAAATCTTTTTGTACCCCAGATTCTCAATTTGTTTATGGACATTTCTCTGTCCTGGCAATAACTTGTTGCGGCTAGGGTTGGTAGTATCCAGCTGTGGATTAAACACCAAATTAACTCCACTCTCTCTTTCACAACTTCTTCCGCTTCTTCTTGTGAGGCCACATATGGAATACTGTGCCCAATTCTGGTCACCAGGCTATATGACAGAAATAAAATCACTGGAGAGAGTTCAGAGGAAGGCCATACATATGATTAAAGAAGTACAAGACAAAGAATATCATTAGAGGTTAACTGAGTTGGGGATGTACACATTGGAGTTCCATAGGCTGAGAGGAGATGTACATGGTTTCAAAGCACTTTCAGATGTGGGTTATGGGAAAAGTTGGAGCTTAGGCTGAGAGAAGAAATATCAGACTAGAGTGCACCCATTACAGTTAGCAGGGTAAAGGTACAAAACAACTTGGAGGAAACATCAGTTCAGTGTTAGGGTGGTGTCTATTTGAATAAACAACCACTAGAGGTAGTGGCTAGTAGTAACATGGAAATGTTTAAAACAAATCTGGAGAAGTACCTAATTAGTAACAGCATACAGGGATATGGCTAGAACAAACATAGCGAGCTATATGGACAGTATATCTTCTAAACTCAAGTAACCTATGAAACCTATGATTCCTGGAGGATTAGTATCTCTTTAAGGAGAACTGCACTGAACCTGTAAATCCTTTCCCTGTAGAAACTGATTTTAAATACTGGTTCCAATTCTGGTACTGGTCCATCTCTAAAGGCTTGTTTTGTTATTTTAATGGACATGGCTTATTTACACACGAGTAAGTACCCTTTTAGAACTGTATGGCTGGTTTCTGTCATTTGCTTAGCTCTTCTATTGTTGGCACAATGTATCCATGTTCTACTATGGAACTCTGTGGTTGGCTTGGACATAAAACTCATAACACAGTTCTAAAATGGCACTTTATGCCAGAGTGTAAATCAAAATACAGAGGTTACTAACAGGACTGTATAAATGGAACAATAACAGAACTAGAACCATATTTTCAGGTTCACACCAGTTCTCCTTTAACAGAAGCCAAATTCCATAGTATAGCCTGTCCATGCTGGAGGACATGCAGGAAGCAGAAAGGTAAGCTTGTCTACTGTTGCTGTGTTTATATGACTGCACCAGTTTCTCCGTAACTTTCTGAGAGAAAAACGTTGAATACTTCAAGCAAGAGTCACAGTTTCTTCTGACTTTCAGTAATCCTATCAACAAAACTGATGACAATTGGAGAAACAGCACGTCTTATAAAAGATGTGTCTTTTTCACATCAAAAATTACCATTTTACCCACCGAAAGAATGATATTCTCCGAATATATGAAAAAAACTTACCAGTGCCTTTCTTCAAATTTTTAAAACATGAAATAATTAGTGCTATGATAAATTAATGTGTCCACCCATGTCATTATTAGATGAAAACATTCTTTATGGGCTTTATGCATACCACAAAATTCCCAAAATACAATTAGGCATTCCTTTTCTAAGTAGCCTGTATCTTCACTCCAGGTAAAACAAGTATATCTGACCACCATACCACGCAACATTTTGTTGCCAAAATTTGGGGCACCATGTTGTAAACAGAGACAAAATGTAGACACATTACCACATCATGGAGAAACTCAAAACAGCGTAGAAATAAGTGCTGTCATGTTAAGAAAGGTGACTGTTTATTGGGCATCTTGGAGTACCAAAGAGTTCTGCTTTAAAGTATAAAACATTTGATAGCATTATCTCCATGTAAGAACAGAGGCCTTTTCAGAGGTTAACATGGGGGTGCCCTCACAATGTGCAGTTAAGAGATATGTTGTCCAGTGACTGCAAATGGAGTACCTTGACATTTTATTACCCAAGCCTTGCAGCTGTTAAAAAAGGCATAGCATTTCTCTGCTTGATCGTGGAGTTATTTCTGTTTTTAGCAACAAAGCTATTTCTGGCAAACTCTACCATGAATCTCCAGCTGCCAACAAATTTTAAGAGTACAGCAGCTGAGTTTTACAAACAGGGTGTTGTTTCAAACATCTATGACAGTATTCCGGCATTACATCATTAGTTTAATCCCATAATGTTTCACTTTATGACAGTAATAACATATTTCGGCTGTGACAGCTCGCTTTATGTTTTATTGCATCATGCTTAGAACTGTTTGTTGAATTCATTTTTATGCATCTATAAAAGGCTATGTTAAGAAACTGGTGATAAATCCCTTAAATAACAAAGCAAGTAATAACAGGCATGCAGCTCTTTCAGACATTTACCTGTAAAACGTGTCCAGATGAGAGAAGTTTTAAAAGCATTTGTTTTGGCTTACCGCATTTTGCCTGCTGACGCTTTTTCCCCCAGATAAACAAAGTGGGTGATTTGATACCTTTTATTGGACCAGCAATTCATTCATTTTAAGAATTCATTTGCGATGCAAAAAAAGTGTTAAGCCACACAAAAATTTTTTGTTTTAAATGAACGGGCACTCACCAGCACTGGGCCATAGATGCACCTTGGGGATAGCTGCAAAACTTATTATTAAAATAAGGCTGCAAAGTGACGAAGGCAACAGTGAAAAAACCAATACAACCATCAAGTTTATTTATTATACTGTACTACTGTATGAAATATGCTATTTAAATATAATTAGAATCTAATGTCTCTTTAAACAGTCAATTGAATTGGTAGGAAAACTGAGAAAAAGGATTCTCTTTTATGATTATGACCAGAACATAGACAACAATCATGTTACAAAATAAACTATAACAATATGTTAAAAACATGACCAGTGCTTTTATTAAGTACTCTGTAAGTGGAAAAGTAAGGTAAGGTAAGTGAATATTATTTTTTCTATAGCGCCTATTCTCTGAGGTTCAGGACATATTCTAGAAAGTACCTTTGAACCAGACAAATAATAAGATAATTACAAAGTAAGAGAGTCCACAACAATAACACCATTAAAACAAGCAATTAAATCACTTGTTAAAAGCCACAGTAGGCCCGGTGGCATAGAGGGCTGAGGTACTGGACGCCTTACCTGTCACCACGCTGGTGACCCATGTTCGGGAACAAGCATGGGCCATCAGGGGTCGGCATGGTGGGGGAGGGAGCGGTGCAGGATTGAGCTGCCAACGGGCAGCTCTCCTCTCTGGGGAGGAATCTTTGCTTCCCTTGGCTCTTGACTGCCTCATGGTGGAGGCCAGGGGGAAGTGCAAGCTGAGGGAGCCAGAGTGCTAGGCCAATGGTGTGGGAAGAAGGGGCCATCACTGGAGCAAGAGGGCGCATGTGCGCCTTCACACACATGCACCTCTCTGTCTGGGGTCCTTGGGTAATGGGGGGGTGGACAAAATCAGTGGCTGCAGCAGGATGAAGCCTCCGGGCTGGCTCTGGGGATCTGCTTGGACATGCATACCATTCCAAGATCCCAAACGACCCCAGAGTCCAGTAGGGTTGGCTGACTAGCAGGTGTGGCCTGCCATCCAAGAGACAAAAACCTATATGGAAAAAAAAGCCACAGTAAACTGATGTGCTTTTAAGGCCTTTTAAAACCTCCACTGTGTTTTGGATATAAAATGTCTGGGAGTTCCACATTTGAATTGCCACCACAGCAAAATCTCTCTCACCAGATAACTTTAGGCAGGAACATGGATCATCCAGAAAGTTCCCCCAGCAGAAATGAATGGGGCAGCATGGAGTATATGGACAAAGACAATCTTAAATGCAGCCGCTGCCAACTCATGCAGGGCCTTCAAGACCATCATGCAAATCTTGAAGGTGATATACCAGCTAACCAGTAGCCAGTGTAAATCATGGAATACAGGCATGATATGGTGGAAAGTGCTTGAACCTGATATCAGCCTGGTCAATGCATTTGCACCAGCTAGAGATGGCATATCAAACTTCCTGAAATGTCAATTTAACTGGCGTAAACTGGGATACACATACAGCGAGTTCAACCAGAAGCAAGGACTTTCTAGAGGCCCTGCATGTATGGGGCCTGAAACAGCTTGTAAAGGACAAAACAAGGGGGGGGGGGACATGGTCCTTGACTTGCTACTAACAAACGGGGACAATATCACAGAGGTAGAGGTTGGGAGCCACCTGGAGACTAGTGATCACAGTATGGTGTGGTTCCAGGTCAAGACAATAAGAGACACAAAGCACTCCAAAACTAAAGTCATGGACTTTAGTGGGCAGACTTCACAAAAATGAAGCAAAGTCTTAAACTGAGTCAGGCTAACATTACGCAAGGGATAGATGTTGAAGACTACTGGATATAGTTCAAAGGGATATACTAAATACTGCAAACCATTGCATAAGAAGGGTGAGAAAAGCTAAAAAGAAAAGAAAATCACTCCGGTTTTCTAAAGAAGTAGCCACTAAGGTCTGGGAGAGAAGAATGGCTTTCAGGAAATACAAACAAACTGGATCTGATAAGGACAGAGAAGAATACAAGGAGACACAGAAGGAAGCAAACAAAGTGATCAGGACAGCAAAGGCAGAAACTTAGGAGAGGATAGCCAAGGAGGTTAAAAAAGGTGACAAGGCATTCTATAGATATGTCAGTGAGAAAAGAAAGACATCAGGAGGTATTGTTAGACTCACAAGGGTGGATGGGAAGATCACAGAAAATGACAAGGACTAGGCTGAAATCCTCAACAGTTACTTCTGCTCTGTAGTCACCAAGGAGGAGGAAGGATGCAGACCTAGCAATGCAACACACAACAAGGAAGGAGTTGGAATACACTCGGGCCCCTTTACAAAAGAAAGGGTCCTAAAGGAACTAGAGAAACTCAATACAAACAAGGACATGGGACCAGATGAAATTCACCCTAGATTACTAAGAGAACTAAGGGATGAGCTGGCAGCGCCCCTGGCTGATCTTTTCAACACATCATTCAAGTTGAGGAGGCCTCTGAAGACTGGAAGAAGGCAACAGTTATTCCTCTGCACAAAAGTGGAAGCAGGGAAAGTGTAAACAAGTACAGACCAGTAAGCCTACCCTCAATTGCGGGCAAAATAATGGAAACCCTGCTCAAGGAGATGATTACATCCTTTCTAGAAGAAAACAACAAATTAGACACAAAACAGCATGACATTAAGGAAAACTGTGGATTTCTATTTTAAATGCATCCCTGACTTAGTTTAACTAAGCGACTACCGCAGGAATAGTCATTTTATCTGTTTGTTGACTCATAACAAAGTACAGCCATGTTTGTTCCCCGATATAGTGAACTGCAAATCTTGCCTGGTGCCATGTTTCTACTGTGTTTTCTTCCCAGGAGTCCATTTGGTGTCAAGACGTTCAGCTCACTGGCTGCTGGGAGATGTGCATTCACAGTGCTCTGCTGAGTGATGCTCGTTTGTGCACTGCCGCATTCATGCTCCAAAGAGGAAGTGCTCACAGTCAGACAAGTATTTCAGCACACAGAAAGGTATTATAACCTTTTGGTGTTAAGAACAATATCCAAAGTACATATGTCAATACTAAAAGCACAAGTCCTCTCAGCTGTAAGCCCGATCCTGACTACACATTGCTGCAGGGGATGTATCGCATAGAATGCTTTGTGAATGAGGCGTTCCGGCGTGCATGAAAGGTCAGTGTGGAAAAACAGTGAAAGCGTACAGGTGCAAGACATCCACAACTTACTTGAAGATAAACACTGTGACTTTCAAGTGCAGCGATGAGGAAAGTAAGTTAAATTAGCCCTTAAAAAGTTAGCGACTGTGTGCGGGGGCAGATACTGTGGTAGACAAGGAGGAAATTAACAAAGTATAACACCGAAGAATGCTGTTAGAGACTTCTTTCTTTGACTGTTCCCAAGTCATTCAACAGGCACCATCGTGAACGTCTCTCAACGTCTCTCACAACGTTCAAATCATTTGCATATTCAAAGCGCTGAGGGTGTAGCTGTGGAGCTACACATGGCGCAGCACATTGCAAAACAGAAAGTTAACAAAATAAAGATGCAGCAAAAAGCAAGGTGCAGATACTGATAGGGGACAGTTAAAATGTGACCTTTGCAAAACTGACAGGCTGCACAGTTATCTTTTCCACAGTTTTCCTTTACAACAGGAAGGTCATGCCAAACCAATCTGATAGACTTCTTTAACTGGGTGACTAAAATAATAGACCAGGGAGGAGCAGTAGACATCCTGAAATAATAGCAAACATATTCAATGAACAATTTACAAATCTCGATATGTAAACGACTGCTGGAAATGGCCAGCCTTTACATGACTATACCAAGACTTCTGCTGATGGTCCAAAATTTGGTCTTAGACTTACTACTGTTAAGGAAGTAAAATAATTATTGGAAAAAAAATAAAAATGGATAGTTCAGGAGGTGTGGATGGTTAAATCCTAACTGTATTTAAGGATACAGCCGAGGAAATAGCTTACCCACTTATTATTTATAACTTGTCTTTTCTTACTGGAATTATTTTGGATATTTGGAAACACTCCATTGTATTGCCTGTACATAAGGCAGGGTCATCTTCCCAGTTTACCAATTATAGGCCTATCTCAATTTTGGCAGCTCTGGCAAAAGTTCAGGAAAGATTAGTGTTTAATCAGTTTTCAGCTTTCGTAGAACAAAACAATCTCCTATCAAGGCACAACATGGCTTTAGGAAGGGGAGAGGTACTGACATGGCCTTGGTTGAGTTCATGAGCGCGGTCCTGGAAGGTATGGAGGGAGGCTACATGATCGGGGCCGCGTTCATGAACTTGACCAAGGCTTTTGATCTAGTAGATCATAATTTTTTGATTTCTTCATTAAGATCTTTGGGGGTAGAGGGATCAGTAGTCAGGTGGTTTCAAAATTACCTCACTGATAGGTTCCGAAAGGTAAAATTTGGTGGGGTCATATCTTCTTTAGCATTGATAAAGTGTGGAGTCCCTCAGGGCTCCATACTGGGACCATTATTATATTCTATATTTTTTGATAAGATGGGTGGGGTTATTACTAAATCAAAATTTACATTATATGCAGATGTTGCTGTTATTTACGTTCAAAATAGATCTATTACAGAGATTAATGCTATATTAAGCGAAGAGATGCATGCTGTACAACATTGGCTTGAAAACAATAGATTACTTCTGAAGAGGTCCAAAACAAAGGTGATATTATTTGCTTTACTAGCTAAAATCCAGGTTCATGATCAATGTCTTAGTATTACAACTCTTGATGGGTCTTGTTTTGAGCAGGTCTCAGTTTTTGTTATCTTGGAGTCACTTTGGACCCTGTGTTAAGTTTTGAACCACTTTTGTAAATGTTACCTCTGTGATTCACTCAAAAATCAATATGCTTTTTAGGTTGTACTGCTTTTAAATTTTGATACAAGGATGGCTATTGCTAAGCAATGTCTTGCCCCTGTGGTGAATTATGCTACCTTAATTACTGATAACACATCTTCAAGGGAATTAGCTTAAAAGGCAGCTTTGCTGCAACTTATCGACAAATTTGCCTTATCCTTGTCATGTACTACACATCATTGTGTGATTTTACAGCAAATGGGTCGGTTACCAGTTCCTATGTATTTTAGGCTAACAGTGGCTAGGTTTTCTTTTAGGATTATAAATACGAGTATTACCTTATGACTATATAGTTATTTTCAATACCATGACTCAGGATTTTTCTCTAGAAATAGAGTTGATAATAGAGCCTTAAAAGTGCCTCTTATGAGAAGTGTAAAAAGTCAGAGGTCTTTTGCATACACTGGGCCAAGTATATGGAATAGCCTTCCCCTTAATTTAAGGACTCAAATCACTGTCACCACTTTTAATGGAAAATTGTTTTCTTATATCGTTGGCTTATTTAAATGTAACTGTATGTTGGCTTGAATTGTTATATTGTATACTGAATGTGTTGTATGTTTTTGTAAATTTCTGTGAGTCGCACCTGCAAATGGAACTTTTGTTCCAGTGTGTTTACTCATTAAGCCAGTAAACAAACAAACAAACAGTATACCTGGATTTCAGCAAAGCCTTCGACTCAGTCCCACACAGAAGGCTACTCAACAAACTGGACAGAATGGGAGTAGGGCAGCAAGTAGTGAAATGGGTAAGGAACTGGCTCACTGGAAGGACACAGAGGGTACTTGTAAATGGCTCACTTTCAGAAGAAAGAGGAGTAGATCGTGGAGTGCCACAAGGATCATTACTCAGTCCAATCCTTTTCAATATTTTTATTAGTGGCATAACTAAGGGACTAGAGGGGAAGGTGAGCTTATTCGCAGATGACACAAAAATAAGCAATAGGGTAGACACTCCTAGTGGGGTAGAAAAGATTATAGCCGACCTTAAGGCTCTCAAAAAATGGTAAGAAACATGGCAACTAAAGTTTAATGCAAAAAAATGCATGGTCATGCACCTAGGAAGGGCCAACCAAGGAGAGGACTACTACCTGGGAGGAGAACAACTGGAATCTTCCAAACAGGAAAGGGATCTGGGAATAAATATAACAGATGACCTAAAGATGTCCAAACAGTGCGAGAAAGTGGCACTATGGGCGAATGGCATATTAGGCTGTACAGGAAGGGGGATCACCAGCAGAAAAAAAGGAGGTCATCCTGCCACTCAATAGAGCTCTGGTGATGCAACACCTGGAGAACAGTGTACAGTTCTGGAAACTACACCTAAAAAAGGATATCAACAGACTGAAGACAGTGCAAAGGAGAACTACAAAACTGATACACGGCCTACAGAACAAAAACTATGAAGAGCATCTGCAAAACCTAAACATGTACTCCCTGGAGCAGCGGAGGGAGAGGGGAGACATGAGTGAGATCTACAAGTTCCTAAATTGAATAAACAAGGCGCAGGTTCAGGAACTATTCCAAGTCAGAAAACACACAAGAACTAGGGGGCACAACATGAAGCTGGGGGGAGGCAAATTAAGAGGTAACACATGCAAGTTTTTCTTTACCGAGAGGGTGGTGGATGCATGGAACAGCCTTCCTCAGGTAGTGGTGGGGGCAAAAACAGTGGTAGGTTTCAAGAACACTTGGAACAGGTACAAAGACACCACCATACTGACTAACAGTTAAAGGAGGGGGGTAGGCCTATGGGCAGACTAGATGGACCGTATGGTCTCCTTCTGCCACCACTTTCTATGTTTCTATGTTCTGTGTTTCAGAAGGCAGAAGATATAGAGCATTACAATAGTCAAGACAGGAAGACACCACAGTTACCAGTTATATCAGCAACAGAGCTTCAGTAGGGCAATATTTTTCAAATTGAAAAATCCACAGACGACAACATCTCCCTCCTGTGATTCAAATGACAATCTGCAGTCCATTATGCCCCCAAGATTTTTAGCCCTATCCATGATTCTGAGGTTGTCATCTCCCAGGCAGGGCAAATTACTCTTTATTACCAAGTTCTGGGATCTTGGTTCTATGAGTAGCTCTCCATTTTCCAGGATTAAGGGTCGACCAGCTGACAGCCATCAAGTCACTTAGTTCAGATAAATATCAATCAATCGCAGCTTCTGAGTCAATTTGGTTCGGCAAGAAGGAGAGGTACAACTGAGTGTCATCTACATAGCAGTGGAAACCAAGGATATACCATCTCACAATCTCACCGAAAGGCAGCATGTACACTGCAAACAGCAAAGGGGACAAAATTGAACATTGGGGAATGTCGGAGAGAACAGCAGCCCCCCTTATAGAAAAATTTCCACATACTGTTCCCTACCAGCCAGGAAGAACTCAAACCATTGCAACACTATACCAGAGAGCCTCTAATAAGTCCTCAGGTGATTAGTCAAGATCCCTTAGTCCACAGTGTCAATTGCTGATGAGAGATTAAGAAGCATGACCATGGAGTATTCTCCCTAATCTCTTGCCAGGAAGAGCGCTCATTCATCATCTTCACCTAGGTCATCTTGGTGGTGAGTCAAGATCTGAATCCTGACTGGAACAGCTTATAGATTTTTTGAAGAACCAAATATGCCTACAACTGTGACATAACCACCTTCTCAAGAACCTTTTCCAAAAAAATGTAAGGTTTGAGACAGGACGTAGACAGGGTGAAGGCTGTCCAGAGGAGGGCAAATAAAATGGTGCAAAGTTTGCATGGGAAGCCCTATGAGGAAAGGCCAAGGGAACTCAACATGTACACCTTGGAAAAGAGGAATGAGATAGCTGATATGATCAAGACCAAAAGTACCTCACGGGGTGAACAGGATACATGTGGGGCCTTTTTCAAATGAGGATGAGCACCAGGACCAGGGGTATGCACTGAAGCTGGGGGGTCAGGAGAGATGTGAGGAAATATTTCTTCACTAAAAGGGTGATAGATGGCTGGAACAGACTGCCAGCAGAAGTGGTGGAGGTGAAATGGTGGGAGACTTCCAAGCATGCATTCGATAAACATGGGATATATTAGAAAGGGAGTGGAGAGGGTTGCCAGAGACAGGATAGGGTCTGCAGAGGTGGAATAAGTAGGAAACACTTGGGCAGACTGAGTACAGCCAAGAGGGCTTTTTCTGACAATAAATTCTATGTTTTTATGTTTCTAGGTCTGTAGTTGAATAAAATTTATGGGTCCCAAGAGGGCTTCTTTGGGAAAGGGATCATCACTGCATCCTTCGCTTCAGTGTGGATGGAAAAGAACCCTCATGGCACCTTGCCCAGGGAATCCCAGATAATTCTGGCCATATCACTGGAATCAGGATCTCCTGGCAGTCCATCAACAGTTCTGTTGGCCCTGAATCTAGGATATAGTAAGTTGGTTGCAGCGTAGACAGCACCTGAGAAATCTCCTAATCTGTGACTGGGTGAAACTCTGTCCATTGGAGTGTTTGTTTGCATCCCGGCTTTCCCACTATCAGGACTTGCTCTTGCCTGGGAGATTTTTGGTTCTAATAGAGGGCACTCTGTTTAGAAGAAAGTACCAAATTCCTTGGAGCAGGTTGCAAAAGTCTGTCTACAGTGTAGGAGAGCTGGAATGGTCTATTCCCCACTGTGACAATAAACCTGGACAAAAGTTCTGCCATCTTCTAAGTGATTGTCTTCTGACACACTCTATGATGGGGCTTCAGAGCCTGTCTGTTCTCTGCTGAGCATGGTCTTAACCAGTTACCAAGTAACTAAGATGGATGCACATTTGAGATCTCTTTTTCACAAACAGTCACACTGATGAAGGTAAAGTAGTAAGACAATGATTTCCTTGTCATAGGGCAAGGCCCTGACAAATTGAGATCTTTTCTTTTTATTAAAAACATGGCTAGCCTTCTCCAAGCATTTCTTTAGTCGCCTGCAAGGTTCAAGGTTACTCTTCTCTGTAAATGGTATTACATTATGCCTATGGGCTATTCCTGCCATGATGTTTTTATAGCTCGTCTAGGGTCAGTGTAGGTCACCCATCTCAGTGGAGTAAAGGTTTAATGAATTGCAGTGAGAAATGGTCACTTTGTCTGGTTCACTAACACAAGACATTCATGAACCTGAGCATGTACAGCCCCTCTGAATTTGCACAGCAGTCACTGAAAAGCTATTCAAGTGAGCTTTGAGAACAAAATATCTGCTTCTCAGGAGGTTTGAAAGGTGTCCCATTCTTTTGTCGCACAGAGCTCCTTTTCGAGATACTGACTCAGATTAAAAATATTTATAAGACCACATGTAGAAACTGCTTGCTTAATGAAAAACTTTATTGAACAGCTGATAATTTTCTTATTTTTTATTTCTTGTGTTGTTTTGCTGGATATAAATACCTGAGGGTAAAGAACATATGAAGTACTAGATGCGCATCTGTGAATTACTTTACTGGGAAAAAATTCTGCTGTAACTTCAGTAAGCTCTAGAACAAAGCTTTGGTGTTTTATTAGTGTCACCAAACTCCTGAAACAGAATACCATCATTGCTCACAATTTTCTCCATTCTTTAAATGTCTCACAATCAAAAGTATCTATAAATAAATAGTGTCCCTTTGGCTTCAGCAGTGCCTCCTGCAGCAGCTCTGTATTCAGAAATGATCACTCCAGCCCTGAAAGTGCCAGCAGCAAAAACTATCCCTTATCACCTTAGAAGTATCACTGGTGCATGGTTGGTGGTGGACCTAGAGGTACACATCACACTGTCATGAGGATGACCCAGATTTGTTCTATAAGCCTGGATCTGCCAATGCTGGCAGCCACGGTTGGAAGGCCATGCACGTAATGAATGTATTGTCCTGTGGTGGCAGCGACACCTGCAGCTGGGTCAAGAATCACCTGATGCATTACATGGCAGCATCACCAGCCATGAGGTACCTTAGCTTTTGGCTTGTCAATGGATAGAGAATGCCTCAAATGTATGCACACCAGTGACCAGGCATGGGCTCATTGGTATCAAGGAGAAGTACCTCCTGGAAAAGGGAAAGCAGTTTTCCCTGCTGGGCTGTGACAGTACCAGTCTCCCTCCAAACACCCACATCGGGACCCCCTTTCTGGTCCAGGACCCCATTCCATGTCCCGCTGTTGTTTTGGCCATACAGAGTAAGGGTCAGTCAAAGAGTAACTGGTCAGATTAGGGTTACAAAGGGTAGATAGGAGCAGTGGTGCTGGTTTAGTTTAGGGTTAAGATGGCAAGGATTAGGTTAGGTATGGTGGTGCTTGTCCAGTTTAGGTTAAAGGTTGCAAGAAGTAGATGGGTATTGTGGTACCCAGCCATTTCTGAATTAGGGTGGCAAGTGTTAGATAGATGTGTGGTACTAGTCCAGTTTAGGGTTATGATGGCAAGGGATAGATAGGCTTGGTTGTTCCAGGACCATTCTTGGTTAGGTTGGCAAGAGAAAGATAGGCATGGTGGTGCTGGGCCCATTCGGGCTTATGTTAGCAAGAGGAAAGTAGGCATAATGGTGCCAGGCCAGTTCCGGGTTAGGGTAGTAAGAGGAAGATAAGCATTGTGGAACTAGACCCAGGCTGGGTTAGGCTGGCAAAAGGAAGATAGGCATGGTGGTGCCAGGCCAGTTCTGGGTTAGGGTTGCAAAGGGAAGATAGGCATGGAGTTGCCAGGCCCGTTTGGGCCAAAGGAAGATAGGCATGGTGGTGCCAGGCTAGTTCAGGGTTAGGGTTGCAAAGGGAAGATAGGCATGGAGTTGCCAGGCCCGTTTTGGGACAAAAGGAAGATAGGCATGGTGGTGCCAGGCTAGTTCAGGGTTAGGGTTGCAAAGGGAAGATAGGCATGGAGTTGCCAGGCCCGGTTTGGGCCAAAAGGAAGATAGGCATGGTGGTGCCAGGCTAGTTCAGGGTTAGGGTGGCAAGAGGAAGACAGATGTTATGGTGTCTGGATAGTTTAGGGCAGTGGTGGGCAACCTGCGGCCTGAGGGCCACATGCAACCCTCTAGGGGTTAACCTACGGCCCCCACATCCATTCCTGAATTTAAAAAAAATTGTTAAAGTGTTGTATGCCACAGATTGTGATATTTCCTCCGAAACTGTATCGCTGATGTCACTCCTTAGAGATGCCAGCTAAAAAGGGCTAATAGGAGTATTAAATAGGTGCTAGATCGCAGTGGATCCTGCATGAAATTCCTTGATTCTGTGCTAATGACAGATGAGCATGGGAGAGATAGTGAGTGAGACAGAGAACGGATTGTATCCTGAGTGGTTGTGGCTGAAAGTCGGAGTCGGGTGCGTTATATAGTGAGAAAGAGGTTTGCAGCTGAAAGTCAGGATCGGGTGCACTGGATAGAGAGAAAGAGATTTGTGACTGAAAGTCAGGATCAGATGCTAGTTTTGATTTTATTTAATGGACTTACGTGATTTAGGGTCAGAGTGGTGCTGTGACTTGCCTGAGCAGGGCATCAACGGAGACTAAAGAAATAGTGAAAATAAAAAAAAAAGCTACCATTGTGTAGCTGGGTGTTACTGCCCCACACAGACACGCACACACACACACACACACACACACACACACACTCACACACTGTATACAGAGCACCCTCGGTATAAAATTGCAACGATATGACTTAAAAAGCAGCAGGTTATGTTAATGGTGAAAATTTGAACCTACTGTATACTTTGTTATTCTGTTTTAAATTGATCTGTATCTCCTGTCTTGTATGATGCCATTGTTTCCCCAATTTGAGTCTGCTCTAGCACTTTTTTAAAACAAGCACTTCATTTAATATGGCTTGGTTCAGGTTTTCAGCTGTATTTTCTGTTGTTTTTGAACACCCAGGGCAGTATTTTCAAAAGGATCTGTCCGCTTCGCATCCACCACTATGTTTGAACTGGAAGTGCATCCAGACTATTAGACCATCTATAGGCTGGTCTAACAGTGTCCAAATGTCACATCCAAAAAGGACACAACTGTGGGAGAAAAATAATGCAAATGTATTTGCATCAATTTTTTTATCTCAAATTGTGACATTTTGATGCAAATGGTTGTATCATTTGAACATACTAGTAAGGCTGTTTTGATGCAAGTGGTGGATGCAGATGAATGCACAGTATGCATTTGAATCAACATCCAGCCATCTGAAGAAAAAGAACAGTGTTTGAGATCACTCTTACTGTAACTAAAATGAACTAGCATTTATCAGACACTGCTCCCTGGCCTATGGGACAACAGGTGTACACAAACACCTAAGAATCCTGATGAAAACCTTGCCTGAGCTGAACAAAAGTAAAAACATTGCTAAGGCAGACTCAGACTGCAGGAAAGGATGATATTTTACAAGACACAAGGAAAGATGTGATCTAAAATGGGACAAAGTATATTTGTGTTAAATATTTCACCGTAAAATGAGCCACTGATTTAATTTAGCCATGTGATGCCAGCACAGTGAATTACAGTTTTTTTTTTATTATTATTATTTTGTTGCTCCTTCCACGGGTTCCATGGGACTATGACCCCCCCCCCGAGGGGATACATCCTCCAGCCCGACCCCCAGCTTGTCTGCCTCCGAGGTTCCCCGGATTCCCCCTCCATGGCAGGGCCAGGTGGAGGGGGCACTGGCCAGTCCTCCACCACCCAGTACAGCAAATCTGGTGATGGGTGGGCAGACTTCGCTGGACCAGTCAGGCCATCACGGATCCGTGGAGCCCCGGCCATTTTCCATTTTCTCCCTCCCTCCCTCCCTCTCCTCTGACATAACCATGTCACCTTCTGAGCCTCCCGTCCCATACTGCCATCCAGCCACTGCTAGAGGGCAGTCAGTGAGCGGGACAACTAGATCCCTTTTCCCCAGAGAGAGGAGAGCAGTCCTCCAGACACTCAATCCTCTCTCCCCTCTGCTGACCCCCAGCGGCCCAGGCTGTTTCCCAATCCCGGGTCACTGGAGTGGCATGAATTACAGATTTTATGACATTACAATAGTGAATTATAGAGTTTTCAAATGAGATTGTAATTAGGGAACACTGACCTAATTTATTTGTTATATAATAGTTCCAGGAGCACATTTTTTAATAATGTGTATAAAAAAAACATTCATGCATGAATTGTTCATTTGACACCTTCCCTATAAGCCATGTGGCCTTGATTAAAAAATATGAGACACTCTGTAATCTGCATCCAACTAGAAATCTATCAGCCCATACAGCTGACTAACACACTCTGAAGGCTGTAGCCATGGGTGTACCAGTAGATCAGCAGCTGCAGCCTTGTGACAAGATTAGCAGATTTCCATTTTTTAAGTGGCAGATTTTCCCCATCACAAACTTGGCTTTTTGGGTAATGTTCAGGTTAGTTGCAATCTGACTAGACTCTGCTGAGTTAAAAAGAATGCTGTGATCCAGCCCGCTGGTGACGCAGTATTGCTACCACTTGTGACACCAGCAGCTCAGGTTCAGGAATGAGCCTGGGTCATTGGAGGACCACTTGGAGGAGGATGGCTGAGCGTCCCAGGGATATTCGCTTCCTCACGGATAGGAGGGCATCTGGACTCTGCTGCAATACTGCCACCTGACTGACCACAGGTGGTGGTACAAGCTTGAGCCAGGGACTGAGGGACAAGGACCTCGGTGGTCTGACACAGTCTGCATCCGCAAAGCCTTTTGACATCCATGAGCTGGGAAAGAAACAAAACCTCTGTCACCACCACCAACCAGGCTCCATGGTCCAAAACCAATGCTCCAACTCTGTCAGGGGAGTTGGGCCTGACCCCCCCCCCCAGCAGCCCTTCCCATGGAGCTGTCATCAATGGGGGAACATGGATTGGAGGTGAGTCCAGAGATGGTGGGTGATGGAGCTGGGCAAAGTGGCAGGACTGGGTGGGCTAGTTGGGAAAAGGGGGTATAAAACACACTAAAGTAAAAACCAAAAAAGGAGAACACTGCACATTGCTGCCTTGAATGCTTGTTTATATTTTTTCATTTCCTTTGGTTTATATCCCTCGTGATGTCATCCATGGGAACGCAAAGACAGCCTAAAGCCTGGGATACAAATAGGGAGGTGGGGAGGAGTGCCATCTCACAAATCTATTTATTTAGTTACTGTTGTTTTTAGACATTTCAAGTAGGAATATGGATCCTCTCAGCCAGTGTATAAAATAAATAGGTTTTACTGAAGCTGATGTACTGCATACCAGACTTGTTCAGATCTGCCAATATTCTGCCAGAAAAATCTGACTTCCTCAGGGCAGCAGGTTCTGATATATCAAATGCTGAACATCATGCTTCATGCCATATAATTTAAGGATGCACCGTTTTAATTTTAATATATTCACTGGGAGACCATGATCTCAACAATGGTACTTAGCTCCAGCAAGGTCCAGTCTTGGCTCTCCCCGTGGAAAAAAGCTTGATGTACGGAGTTTAATATGTCAGAACCTGCTGCACTTAGGAAGTCACATTTTTCTGACAAAAGTTAAACACTGGCAGATCTAAACAGGTCTGACATTCATTATATCGGCTTCAATAAAACCCTTATTTTTGATACAGTGGCTGAGAGGGTCCCTATTGCTACTTAAAATATGTACAGATAATATGCAGCAGTAGTAAGTAGTAAAAGCATTTATTTTTAATCAGGATACAACACTTAGACCCTAAAAGGGACTTATTTATAAGATTGTCCTGACAGTGAAATGCACAGTTACAAATATATGACAGTTCTGAGAGCAATTTAATATCATACAATGTTTACAAATAAATTAATGCTGTTGACATTCATATACTGAACTATGCCTAAACCTAACAATCCAGGGCATAGCTGCATACAATAAAGTACAATAAGAATTTAAGGACGTGAACTATAATACATGAGTATATTCACTCAATAAGGATGACAAATAGCTAAGTGCAACTGTATAACAAAACAAATAAATTTTTCTGTTAAAGAAGAACTAATGAGATTTAAATTTCTGGAGCTTCTCAGCTTTTCTTAGATCCATCTGGAAATTGTTCCATATCATAGGTATCATAGGTGTTACAGAGCTTTAAAGACTTCTGTCCATTTTAGCCCACCATCAGTTCATGAATAGCCCATAATATTTTTTAAGCTAAGGTAAGCATCAAGACGAGTCTTAAATGTATCCATGTCATTACTTGCCGCTGCTTCAATAGGAAGCTCATTCCATGTTTTGGTCACTCTTATCGAAAATCACATCATTCTTTTTTTTTGTTTGTTTTACGGCATTCGCCCTCTAGCTGTAGGGGATGTGCCCTGGTATTATATATTTGTTCCCTCAATACAAAGCCTAATTGTTTCCATAGTGACTGATCATTCAGTGCCCTGAAGATCATGCACAAATCCCCCCCTCAGTCTATGGTATTCGAGGGAGTATAGTCCCAGCCTTTTAAGCCTATTGTTGTAGTCCATTCCTCTAACTTCAGTTATCTGCCTTGTTGCTCTCATCTGTACCCCCTCAACTGCCTGTATAATTCCTTTTTCCCCCGGTGCCCAGAACTGCGCACAGTACTCCACATGACCGGTAGTTTGGTAATTTAAAGTCATCTGACCATAATTTTTTCAAATTTTTGGTACCCTCATACCACCCTGACTCCTTGTTCTTATATTGTACCTTTGTGAACATTCTTTCTGAACCTCAAACATAACTCCTTTCACAAGCTTTCCTCTTGGGCAGACTAGATGGACCTATGGTCTCCTTCTGCTGCCACTTTTTGTATATTTCTGTCTTTCTAAGCCCTCTATTTTAAATATCATGACAGAATATTGCTTTTCTCATCCTAACCTCAAAGAGTCCATTCCCAGTTCCCTATACAATTGACATTGGTGCGTTTTTAACGGGATTTGTAATATGTACTTAGCTAACCTATTGCTCAAAACTTCCAATCTATCACTAAGGTAGTTTTCACAAAAAGAGTATGCACTGGGCTGGGGTGCAGGGCTAAACAAACATGAATTAAAAACAAAAAAAAATCCCACACTCACCACAAAAATAAATTGCTACTCACAGGCTTTGAAGGCATGCTATATACTTTATTGTAAAGTGCCAGTGACAAAACATACATCTTGATGCATTTCAGAAAAAAATTCCTTCGTTAAAAGATATGTTGGACACTGGGTAAAAGCGTCTTATATACTGACTGTGAGCAGCAATTTATTTTGGTTGTGACTGGGAATTTTTTGTTTTCAATTCCTATCATTAAAGTACTTAGTAGCAAAACCTTTTAGCAAATTTTACAACTAGTGCTTAAATCCAGCACTGATAGAAGGAGTTGATTTATAATAGTTTTTCTTACTTCCATAGGTAATATTTTTGTACTTCTACATAACACACCTAGCCACTTGTTAATCATTTTTATTGTGTTCACAATATGAATATCAAACTTTACATGTTTATCAGTTTGTACCCCAAAATATTTATAATCATCAGTATTTGACAATTGGACCCCATTGTTCATTATTATATTTTGTTTTGATATTTTACAGATGTTATTTTGTTATGCACTAAAGACCATAGCTTGGGTCATTTTTTGACCTATGGCAAGTTCAGATTTCTCAAACCAGTGTTCCATCACTGTAAACGCTGCTTGTAGTGTATTTTGTTTTTTGAATTTCTGTCTATTGTTATCAATACTGTATTGTCCAGTATTATTTAAGAATTCTGTTAAGTCATTTATGTAAATTAAAAATAAAACCAGTCCTAATATTGATCTCTGGGGAACACCTCGTCCCTGGGATCCTTCTAATGTTAGATGACCTTTAACTGCAACTTTCTGGGTTCATCCATTTAAATAAGAACCAAACCATTTTACCACATTATTTGCACTCTCTATGCTATGTAATCTACTTAACAAGATATTTTGGTATACAAGATCAAAAGCCTTGGAGAGGTTGACGCACAGTGCACCCACAGAGTCTCCCCTCTCCAGAGCACCTGCTAATAGACTAGTGAAGTCCGTGAGTGCAGCGCTGGTTGACCTCTTCCTATACCACGCTTTATATTCTGTTATCACAGCAAAAAATTTTTAAGTACTGTATTCATATAGTTGTTTACATACTAATTGCTCAAATAGTTTGGTCAGTACTCACAATAAGTTTGATGTATTGTGCCCCCCATTTGAATACAGTCATTACTTTTGCACATTTCAGGAAGTTGGAAGATACTTTCCAATAAAATTCTATTAAGCAAGTTTGTAACTACTGGTACAGTAAATGAGGCAGCCGTTTGTTTGTTTTTAAATACCCTCTAATTGGTTGAAATCGGGGTTGTTTGGTGTTTATTCTTATCAGTTCTTTTAACAGCTCTTTTTGTTTCATAATTTTAGAATAAAGTGTTGGTCTGTCACTGGGTAACCAATCTTTTAAATCTGCCATTGGTTTATCTACTGATTTATTACTAGCTATTACAACTGGGATTTTTATGTTTGGCAGGGTATAAAAGTGTTGATTTTAAATATTTGTTGTCACCTCTGAACTTTGTCCCTCCTGTCCTCTCTACAAAATTGTATACTTGATTTTGAGCTGCTGTATGTATCAAAACTTTAATTAAAGACCAGTAGTCAGCTGAATTTGTTGCATTTATCTTCTCCCAATTGCATTTTGCCTTTTCTTTTTTTAACATCCCCTTATACGTATTTCTAACTTTCTTTAAAACTTTCCCAGTCCTGTTCACTTTGGGTTATTTTCTTTCTCTCATATCCTGTTTTTTAGTTCTATAATTTTTGTTAGCTTTGCCAAGAACCACAGCATATGTTTCTTTTTTATTTTCCTCCTTTTTGGAGGAGGGGGCGTGTAAATGACAAATCTCCAGGAACATAGATGTGAAATATTTTGTAGCTAAATCAAAGTCTGGAGTTAAACTACTTCTCTCCCACTCAGTGTTCTAAATACTGTTATTAAATGTATCTTCATGACATTTTTTAAAACATTGCTGTTCTATATAATTATCTTCAAATGAGGCTATATTTACCCAAATTATAGTGCATAAACCTGAGCAGTGATCACTCATATTTGGCTCTGCTTCTTCAACCTTCTCATACTTTATATGGCGTGATAAGAAAATTCTATCCAATATGGTCCCCTTATTTTGGGATCTGCCTTTCCTGGTGGGTCTTGTTATCACCTCTGTCAATCCCATCTGACTCATTTATTCAGTGACATCAGAGGGTTGTGGTTAACTGAGTCAAATCAAAAGAGAGGGAGGTCACTAGTGAGGTACCACAAGGATCAATCCGAGGTCCAGTCCTTTTCAACATGTTCATCAATGATATGGAAGAAGGAAACTATGGCAAGAGGTGTCTCTTCGCAGATGACACTAAGCTCTGTGACAGGTAGACAGTGAAAAGAGGGTTAGGGAGATGCAGAGAGACTTGCAAAGGCTAGAGAGGTGGTCAAAGGTTTGGCAGTTGAAATTCAATGCCAAATATTGCAAGGTAGTGCACATAGAGAACCTCAGGACAGACTACTGTATTGAGGGGGGGGGGAGTAAAGCTGGGCATTCCTTCTGAAGAAAGAGACCTAGGGTCATAATCAGTAACTCCCTAAACCAATCAAGCCAGTGTAACAAGTCCTACAGTAAGGCAAACAAAATGCTGGGGTGTATAGGAAGGGGTACTGGCAGCAGAAGGAATGAGGTATTACTACCTCTCTATAGATCACTGGTGAGGCCCCACATGGAGTTCTATGCCCAGTTCTGAAATCTGCATCTAAAGAAAGATAAGAACAAGATGAAGACAGGGCATTGTAGGGTGACCAAAATGATTCACGATCAGCAAGGCAGATCTCGCAAGGATCAGCTCAAGGCAGTGAACATGTACTCACTGGAGGCCAGATGAGAGATGGGTGATATAATAGTGGCCTTCAAGTTCCTAAAAGGAATGAACAAAACTGTGAGGAACTATTTTGCATATGTTGGGGATCAAGAATATAGGGGCATGAGTGGTAACTGATGGGGGGGATTAAATAGGGGAGTCAGAAAATTTTATTTTACAGAAAGGGTGGTGGAGCCGTGGAACAATCTGCCAGCTAATGCGATGGATGCCAAAACAAATAATGGTGTCGGACATGGCTGGGACAGTGTGAAGGGCTTAGTGGTTGCTCAGGGTAGTAGCAATGTGGGGGGGAGCATGTGGGTGAAAAATGTGGGTTAGAACCTTGTATGAACAACTAGTCCTGGGTTTGTTAGGGTTTTATGGGCATGCTGAATGGACCAATGATATTTTTTCTGCTGTTATAATCTGTCTTTCTATACTCAGGACAGATGTTTTTTCTGCTACTTGAGAGTTTAAGCTTCAAAGAAACCACAGACCACAGGCAAATGTTTTGAATGTCTGATTTACATTCCCATATCAGATATTTTCCTCTAACCACCTCTCCCTTTCCTGGCGTACACCTTTGAGGTAATTTCATAAATGTTAAGCCCCAGTGTATGTAACACTCCTAGGTAAAGCAATTTGGAATTCTTTTGTACAAAGGATACAATATAAATTATGTTAGATTGTACTTCGAATCCTTCTATAAACAAAAGGACTAATATATGGGTGGCAATACATAACTAGCCTGTGTTTCCATCAAGTGGTAGAGATAACAGCATGTGGACCTCTTGAGTGAAGCTTAAAAGGTCCATGCTGTTATCTCAACCCTGAGATGGAAACACAGGGCGAATTGTGTATGGTCATCCATATTTTATTTTTTTATAATACAGTGACAGGTGTCAGCGTGGCTCAGTTGGTAGCACATCCGCCTCTGGACCAGAAGGTCGTGGGTTCTCATCCCACACCGGGATTGGACTTGCACCTAAGAATTGCTGGCATCCGAGTGCAGTATTGGGGGTGCTGTACTGCTGGGGTGTGCCGTCCTTCGGATGAGATGTTAAACCGAGGTCCCTTCTGCCCATCCTGGTGTTGTCCTGGTGGGTGTCCAAGTGGAAGTAAAAGAATCCAGGGCACTCTTTGCAAAGAGCAGGAAACATTCCTGGTGTCCTGGCCAACATTCCCCGTCCCATAAACCGGTTCATGCAATTATCCAAGCTGTGTGTGGGTGATGATGTGCGATATAGCCGCCACCACACATTCAGTCACTTCACTATCAGTCTAGCATTGCTTGTAAAGCGCTTTGGGATACTGTGTATGAAAAGCGCTATATAAATGCTGATTCTTCTTCTTCTACATGGTTTCTATGTGAGGTTGTAACATTGTGTGTGCAATTGGAGCAGAGCTAGTGAATGTGGAGCAGGAGTACAGAAGCAGCAGCAGTCAGCATGAGTGGGAGAGTCAGGTGCACTGATTATAGAACAGGTACTACAACATCTTTACAGGGTGCACAACAAGCTTTTTAAAATGACTGAATTCCATACGCAATAAGCCCTAACTGTATACTGTATGTTTAGGTGTATTCTTCACCTAATATACCTAATTTTATAAATGAACAGTTTCCCCAGAAAGAAACTATATATCAGTGATTTTCAGAAACTTCATTTTAGAAAAAAGAACCTTTTTGCTTTTCATACAGTTATTCAGTCAGTCACTGTCAATCAATAAGTCAGCCAGTCATTCAATCAATCCAACAATCAATCAGTTATTCAGTCAGTCAGTCACTGTCAATCAATAATTCAGCCAGTCATTCATGCAATCCATCAATCAATCAATTATTCAATCAGTCAATCAATCAGTTATTCAGTCAGTCATTCAGTCAGTCAATCATAATTAATTGGAAGTAGTAAGGCACAGGTGGAAGTTGAATAAGTAAGCAGTAACCCATGGCAGAGTTTATATTTCTAGGGAATTAATGCATGCTCCAGTTAACTTTGAAGACAGGAGGCCAGTGGTTGCGTGCCTTTAATCACACATGGGAAGTGCATAAATTCTCAAGAAATGCATGTCCTGAAGTGGGGTATTGTGCTTATACAATGACAAAAGTTGTTTTTTAATGAAAAAAAATATTTTAGTTTGTGTATCTGGGCTGTTGCTAGGTAGATTATGTTAGTGCCAAACCATGCATTTATTGGAAATTAATAAATGGTCGCACGATGTGTTATAACCAGAGAAACTGCTAGGATTCTGGAGAATTCTGAAGTCCATTTTATTAAATACAATAAAAACCATTATGACTTACAGTCAAGTCACAGACAATAAAAATTCTAAACAAGCAATATAATTACTAGATGACGATCACTGACAAAACGTTGATATCCCCTTGCCTCTAAACACTTACTGCACTTGTCTGCTGTCCTGTGGCAAGACAACTTTAAAAGCTGCCACTACACATAAAGATAGGGAGACCTTTACAATGTCACATGAACTAGACATCACAAATCATATATGATAACAATATGTGACACATGGAACAACAACAATATCTGTAGGTAGTTAATTTGGTATTTTAAATTTAGAACACTGGTACTGAAAACAGTCTGTGTACCAAGCAGCAACACAACACAGAAACAACAGAAAAGGAGGTTGGAAATGTGGTTTCCTTCATAAGGCAATTTTAGGAGTAATTTTATGCTATAAAACATACATAGTGAAGTAAAAGACAACTTACTTTTTCCTTCTGCTTGAAGAGAGCTTTGGAGCTAGCTATGTAATTTGTAACATCATTTTCTCTTTTTATAGCATAGGCTGCATTAAGAGTGACCTTTTCCGATTTATGTGTAGCCTGCGCACTGAAGCAGCTCAGCCCTTTTTGATCCAGAAACATGTGCCTTATCATAGCACTATTGTATTGTATCTTACTTAAAGGAAAACATCTATTTGCCAAAGAAGCCCAACCCTAATGGATAAAACCCCAATTTGGAATTTTGCATGAAAAAAATGTTAAGTATATTTTAGGTCCAGTATTTAACCTCAGTAAATCCTCCAGTTTGTAAACAATGGCCACATTGTGCAGCACCAATTCAAGTATGGAGAGCAGCTCACTTGTCTGCATTCAGTACAAGGGAGTTGTGCAGAGCTCTCCGTACTCAAAATGGCACTCCACAGCACGGCCATTGTTTACAAACTGGAGGATTTGCAAAACGTAAATGCTGGACCTAAAAGGTAATATATACAAAAACCCAAATCGAGGCATTATCCATTGGGGGATGGGCTTCTTTGGCTAACAGGTGTTTTCCTTTAAGCAGGCCTTGGAACTGCCTCAAATAAAGGCATCAAGATAATTCTTAGTCTTTTCAAAAAGCCCTTCCTTCTGTGCCAAGCTGTGCATTTTCTAAGAGCCATGCAGCACCTTTGCTTTAGCCTCTTACTAGAAGATGAAAAGGCCTTGTTGAGAATGACTAGTGATGATACATTTACATGATGTAGTCAGTACTGTCATTAGGGATGCCAGCACAAATATCCATATCTTATCATCAGATGCCTAATAGAAAAATTATGTAAAGGCAGCACTGTGTCTTTTAATTAACACTCCAAATGACATTGGCTACTTTTCTGACAAATATTTGTATATTTGCCAGAAACTCTATATTGTATAGAAACATAGAAATTGTCATCAGATAAGGACTGTTAGGCCCATCCAGTCTGGCCGTAAGTCCTGTACTTGATTACAGCTTTTGACCCTCCCCCCGTTTAACCTCTGTGGTTCCCCTATGCCTATCCCATGCTTGTTTAAATCCAGCCACAGTGCACACTCCCACCACCTCCTGTGGCAGACCATTCCATGTGTCCACTACTCTCTCCATGAAGAAAAACTTCCTCACATTTCCTCTTAACCTGCCACCTTCCAGTTGCATGTCATGCCACCTAGTTCTTGTACTCCTCCTGTATTGGAAGATTTCTCCCCCTTGCACCTTGTTTATGCCCCTGAGGTACTAGAATGTTTCTATCATGTCCCCCCTCTCTCCCACCTCTCCTCCAATGAGCATATATTGAGGTCCCTTAATCTCTTCTTGTAAGTCTTGTGGTGCAAACCCTGTACCATCTTAGTCGCCCTTCTCTGTACCTCCTCCAGCCTGTTAGTCCTTTCAAAGGTGTGGCCTCTAGAACTGCACAAGGTACTTCATGTGAGGCCTGACCAGGGTTTTGTATAATGGCATCACTACCTCACGCCTTCTGCTGGTGATACAACTTGCTATGCAACCCAGCATGAAACTGGCCCTCCGTGATGCCTTTGTACTCTGCTTTGACATTTTCAGGTCATCTGAAATTGTAACCCCCAGGTCCCCCCCAATCCTGTAGCTCTCCCCAGGGTTACTGTGTCCCAGGTGTATAATTTTGCACTTTTTTGAATTAAACTTCAGCTGCCACTCTGCAGACTATTTCACAAGCTTCACCAGGTGCCTCCTCATTTTCTCCACTCCTTCAGGAGTATCCACCCTGTTACAGATCTTTGTCATCTGCAAACAGGCAGACCTTTCCTTCCAGCCCCTCTGCAATGTCACTGATGAAGACATTGAACAGAACTGGTCCAAGGACTGATCCCTGAGGTGCTTCGCTGGTCACCCTCCTCTCCCCAGATTGTACTCCATTTACCACCACCATCTGTCTCCTGTCTGTTAGCCAGTTTCTAACCCAGTTTACCACCTAGTCTCCATGCCCAGACTACCCATCTTGTTAACCAGTCTCATATGTGGGATGGCGTCTAAGGCTTTGCTGAAATAGAGGTAGGCGACGTCCACCGCCCCCCCCCCCCAATTTACTTCCCCTCATCACCCAGTAGAAGAAGTCTATGAGATTTGTCTGGCATGACCTACCTGCTGTGAACCCATGTTGCCTAGGGTCCTGGGCACCGATGGCTTCTAGATGTCCCACGATCTTTTCCTTAAGCAGTGCCTCCATGATCTTTCCCACTACCGAAGTGAGGCTGACCAGCCTGTAGTTGCCCACCTCCTCCCTACTGCCTGATTTGTGTAGCGGGATGACATGTGCCCTCCTCCAATCCTTTGGCACCACTCCTGTGTTAAGTGACTCAGTGAACAATGCTGCCAGAAGTTCTGCTAGCTCTCTTCTCAGCTCCCGTAGTATCCTTGGGTGTATGCCATCTGGTCCCATTGCTTTGTCCACTTCAATTTAGTGAGTTCCTGCAGGACTCTCTCCCCGTGAATGAACTGTTGTCCACCTCTTTCCCCCTTGGCATCTGACGCTCAGCTGTGGTCCCTGTCCTTCCCCCTATTCTGTGAATACTGAACAGAAGTATTTATTCAGTATTTCTGCCTTATCCATGACTTCCTCCTTACACTCCGCTTCCTCCCCTTTAAGTCTTACAATCCCCCCCCCTCAGTTTTCCTCCTTTCACTGATGTACCTGTAGAATGTCTTGTCCCTTTTCTTTACTGTCTGCACTAAACTTTAGTCAGTCTGTGCCTTTGCTCTCCTCACCACCCTCCCTGCTTCCTTTAGAAACTCTCGGTACACCTCTCTGTCCTCCTCCCTTTGTGTCTCCTTATATTTCCAGAACCCTGCCCTTTTAGCCCTTACCTTTTCTGTTACCTCTTTTGAGAATCATAGTGACCTTTTCCTTCTCTTGCCTTTTGATACCAATCTAATGCATTTGTTTCTTACTTCCACTATGGCTTCTTTTAGGTTCTCCCACTGCTCTTCCACCCTCCTCCTGTCCCCTATTCTTCAGGACACTTTTGATAACTCTCCCCATTTCAGCGAAGTCTGCCTTTTTGAAATCGAAAACCTTCACCCTAGTGTAACTTGACTGAATCCCTGTCTGTATGCTGAACCACACTATGTGGTGATCAGTGGATCATAGTTGCCCCTCCACCAGTGATTCTTTCCCCATTGGTCATTGCTAGATCAAGAATTGCCCTGTCTCTGGTGGGATCAAGCACCAGCTGCCTGAGTCCTGCCCCTTGTAGGGAATCCAGGGTGCCTCTGCTTCTGGCTGAAGCAACTGCCTGGGTGGTCCAATCCCCATCTGGCATATTGAAATCCCCCATCAGCAGAATCTCACCTTTCATTGCCATTTCGTGTATTTCATCCTCAAGGTCCCTGTCCACATCTTCCCCCTAACCTGGAGGCCTGTATATCACCCCTGTGTGTATTGCTGTGCCATTTCCTGGTTCAAGGGTGACCCACAGTGCCTTGGCCTCCCACTGCCTACCCTGTATCTGTGTTACCTTTATACCCTTCTTGACATACAGGGCAACTCCTCCCCCTTTTTTGCCTCCCATATCCCACCTAAACAGTGTATAACGTGGTATATTTACTTCCCACCCATGATTTGTAGTGTACCAGGTTTCAATTATTGCTACTATGTTCAGGTCTGCCTCAGCTATCACAGCCTCTATGTCTGGGATTTTATTTTCCAGGCTGCCGGCATTTGTCACCATGACCTTCCAAGTATTACTTCCTGTCCTCCCTCCACTCCTGGTTTTAGTCCCCTGCAGTTTCCTGCCCTCCTTGTTAACTTTAACATGTGTCCCCAATTTCTTTGCTTCTCCCCTTCTACCTGGACCAGGTGACCTTGGCAACATCATTCTGGTGTCTCTACCATGTGGAGGTGGGCTGCTAGAGTTTCACTGTTGTTGTTGCCCCCTTCCCCGGCTAGTTTAATCACTTATCAGTGAAGCATTTGAACAATTTATTGAAGGCTGCTTTCCCCTTTCTGGACAGATGCAGCCCATCCCCACTGTACAGGGCCACATTGTTCCAGGTAGGACCCCAGTCCCCAATGAAGCCATATCCCTTCTCCCTGTACCAGGCCTTCAACCATGAGTTGAAGTTAATGATGCAGAGATTCCTATCCTCCTCCTCCCTCCCATGGACTGGCAGCACCTCCAAAAATGTCACAGAGCTTGCTACTTTCCTCAGGCTCCCCCCAAACCTATGAAGTCCTCTTTCACCTGTTCCAAGCTAGCCCTGTCCTTGGATAGGTCATTTGTTCCCAGATGGACAATGACCTCCAGCCTCCCCTCTCCTTGCCACTGCTTCAATGATCCTCTGGATCTTCTTCCCCTCCTTCAGAGCTGTGCCTCCTGGAAGGCACTTGACTTCCCTTTCCTCCCTCCTATCTGTGCCCAGATCCATTTCCCAGACAATCGAGTCTCCCACCAATAGTAACTTCTTCCTCCTTTGGGGTCCTCTTCCTCCTGTCACTGAGTCTCCCTGCTGGAGGACCCTCACATCCTCCCTGGTTTCAGCCTCTGGTTCCTTTGCAGGACTCTCCCACTCCTCCCAAACAGTGAAGGGGTTTTTGAGCTGGACTGGATGTGGATATGTCTCTGCCCCCTTCCCTGAACCTCCCTGAGCCCACTGTAGTCCACCCAGCCATTTGCCTGGGCAGCTGTTGTGGGATTGGCTGGAGACATGGTGGCCTCCTGGTGGAGGCGAGGGTCTCCAGTACTCCTGCCAGCTTGGCCCGGAGACTGGTGACCTCTGCTTTCAGTCCAGAGAGGTGCTTGCATGTGGTACAGCACCACAGTACCCATAATGTTCATCTGAAGACTGCTGCACCACACCCTGAGCACTGCACCACTCCCTGCATCATCCTGAACCTGCTTACTACTACCTCCCCTCCTTCTCAGTTAATTTTCCTCTTCTCTTTCTCCCCTTTCTTACTAAATTACCCCTCAGCTTTCTGTTTCAAGTGCCTTTGTTAACCTAGTTGACTGCTCCACTCTTGTATTGCTGCCTGTATTCTCAGATAGGCCCTGTCTTGTAGGGTACTGCCAAATGTTCCCTGTGCCTTTAAGTAAGGTGTCTTTGTTGATGTCTATAAAGGTGGAGCACCTAGGGAAGGGTGGGAATGGGGGTGGGTGGGTGTCCCCTTTCCTGCCCGTCCGCTGTAAAAAACAGTCAGGTACATGGGATGTGATCCTAGCTGAGGGTAGCTCAGAAACCTCCAGAAAGTTACCAGCAACAGAAAGGCAAGCTACCTGAGTCAAGCTATTTCTGCTTCAGCACTTCTGCTATGTGACAGAACATACAGGTATTTAAACACAATTAGCTTTAAATTGATCCTTGCTGAGGGGGAATCTCAGAAGCTTCCAGAAGGTTGCTAGCAATGCCTGTTAAAATACAAATCCCAAATTCACAATATAAATCATAAACACAACTGTATTAAACAAATCCAGGAACTACTGCAAGGAGAAAGAACACACAAGAATGTAACACAAGTACATGGAATGTGATCCTAGCTGATGGTAGCTCAAAAACCTCCAGAAAATTACCAGCAACAGAAAGGCAAAGCTACCTGAGCCAAGCTACTGCATTTCTGCTTCAGTACTGCTCTACAGTGTTTTCAGTTACTGTGCTGTGATACAGTATGTGCCTTTATCCTACTGGAAAGACTTTTATTATATATGGATAATAACATTGTCTTTGAAGCCCTTTGCAAAGAACCGGACCATTTTCCTTTGTTCTTTCTCACTTTCCCTACGGCTTACCCATGATGGATCAGCTGGGGGGGGGGGACAGGAATCATAAAGATAAGGACCCAGCTTGTGATGATGTCACCAGGTGATAAGTGGCAGTCTGTCATTATATTTCTCTTCTGTTTTCTCTGTTCAGAATTCCCGGAGGGTATTGGAGTTCCATAGTCACTTATAGCTCTAATAGGACATTCCTATTATCCCTTGCTACACCCCTTCCCCTGACCTCCAACCTGTATCTCTGCCCTGCACCTACCAGTTCCTCTATAAGGAGGATTAGAAGGAATTTGTGACCTCTGGGTCCTTGTGTCTGGTTTCACACCCCTGCTTGTTGACTGGGCAAGGCCCACCTGGGTTGAGGGGGTTTGGTTCATTCTTTCTCCTGTGGTAGGAGGGATTGTCCCCAAAAAAATAAGAAATAGTGCACTGCCTCTTCCCACTGTGAATAAGTGGACCAGATGTTGTGTGCAGCACTACCCCCTCGGATGCAGCACCTACCCACCTCCCTACACTGGACTGGACCACCCCCTGGGGACCAGTAGGACAATTATTACCTTCACTAATAAACACTTCATAAAAGCCCTGTTTACACCACTCAATTTGTAGTGCATCAACCCATGCCCAACAGTTGATGTGCTGCAAATCTCACCATGTGGACACTCACCGGTGTGCTGTAGGTTGTCTCCGATCCCACTTTTTGATCCAATGCCAGACAGGGAACATCCAGTGAATCGAGCATGTTACTGTATGGTGTAAGCCCTCTTATGCACTCGATCTGCAGTGGAGGGCAGTTTTCCCACAACTCGTCTGAGCCGACATCAACAAACTAAACACGACCCCCTCAAGGAACAGCCCCACTACAGTGCACACTGCAGCACTGCATGGACAGCTGTGTAAAATGTTAATTACGGGAGCAACAGGGTGAGCAGCTGTCAGGAACAGGGCCCACTGGCCTGGGGATGAAGCACTTCAGATTCCCTCAGACGTTCTCAGCAGCACAGCCCTTCTGACTTCCACCTCTCAGGACACAGCCCTTCTGGATTAGCTGTTAGTCACAGGAGCACTATACAGCAGCTTCCCAGTTCTCAAGGAACCTAGACCTTAGGAGCAACCCCCACGGTCCAACTCCCCTCCGGATCGAGAGTACCCAATTACTATGGCACATGCCCCTTGGCTCCCTATTCCATGATCCACCCCATTAGATAAGGGCTAACAGGTCCCTTACCTGACTCCGAAGCAACCTGGGTAAGATGCAAGTCTCTGTTTCTGCTCTGTACAGTGCAGCAGCGTCAGTATGCAGCAATGCTTCACAGACTAATACTCAGTAGTTTCTTCCAACAGGTGCTCATCTGGCACAACTTCACAGCTTTCACTACACAGATACCTTTCCCGGGCACAGCCTCAGAACAGGGTAAGCCCAGGATATGGCTCACAGTGAGTTTTCAGGATGAATCCTGATGAGGGCTTGCAGGATTGTTGGCCTGGCTAGGCCTTGCACTTGGTCTCTCCGGCAGCAGGTCCAAACACCTCAGTGTCTCTCCCAAAATGCCATGAGCTCCTTGAGAGTCCACAAGCTTCTCTCTCCAGTTCAGTGTGCCATTAGACTGGCAGGGCTCTCCGTCAGTCCTTCTGCCCTTTGCTTGGCCTTCTTGGCCTGCCAGTCTATGTGGAAGAGTCCCTGATTACATCATCGTCCCACAATCCCTTGTAGTGCTTGTTGGACTTTCACCCCTCTAATTGTTTGGCTGGTCAGTTTGAAGGGCACAAGGATAGCTGCCACTTCCCCCCATGTTTTGATGGAGCCCTGATGCTCAAAAGATTATTTTATTTGATTCTTTGCCCCTTTTAGTGAGCTGTCCCCAGGATAGTTACAGCCCTCCTGGGCTGCAATCCTTTTTTTCATGGGGACTATGGGTGTGGCAAGTCTGGTGTCAGGGTCAGGAGGAGACAGAAAGAGAGCTAGGGACGAAATCTGTGCAACACGCACTCTCTCTCTCTGTCTCCTTTTTGTCAGTGACAGAGTGGCGCAGGAGGCGCCAAACAGAGAAAGCATCCAGTGGAGTGACATCCTTGTCTCTCCAGGTCCCCAGTGCCAGGATCAGGGGATTGGGGCCAAGAAATGTGGTCACAGCTGCAAAAAAAGGAGGGCACTAGAGGCGCCAAAGACTCATGCTGCTGCCCAGCTCTCTCTCTCTCCATACCACAATCAGTCAAACAAGAGAGAACTCCAGCAGTGTGGGACCTCAGGTGGGTGGCAGTGGCAGTCCCAGTAAGCCCCCTCCTGAGGTGGGGATTACATACGCATCTCAGTCATCTTTGCCCACCACAGTAATTGCTGTGGACAGTGCTCCAGATAATTTTGGCAAGCAAGAAAAATGTAATCCATTTTTTTTAATTAGGTGAGTAAAATTAAATTTTGGTGATTAAAAGTGCTTCAGAGCGGGGAAAAAAATGCTCCTTTTGAAGCAATAATAGTGTTATGGATGTGCTCTTTTACTGGGTATGGAGCATTTGTAGGTGTGAGGAGGAGCATTTGTACTTATTTAAAAATATTTTGAAGAGTATTTCTTAAATATTGGCAAGTAAAATAGACTAGTACTCACCTAATCTGGAATAGTGGCTGTGGGAGAAGCCCACTGGTATTCCCCTCCCTGGAACAGAAGGTACTACACTCAACTGGTATCTGCTGCCTTGACAACCCAACATGCAGGGACCTAGATTTGTTCATAGACCTGAGCTTTCTCCCAAACTTTGGTTGTCATCATAGTGGTATGACATGCTATTGCTGGACCAGCAGGCTGCCCCAAGCACATCCTGCTTTGGTTTCTTACCAACTATAACACCTCTTCTCTCGCTCTTAGCTCAGGAGATGGGCAACTGCAGAACATTAGGTATAGTCACTGCCATGTGGCAGATGGGGTGGACAAGTCCTTAAAGCCCTTTCATCATCAACACTGTACCATATTATGATTCATTTTACCCCAGTTTGGTCCCCACCCACTAAGAATTCCACATCCTTGTTCCTTGCACCTTCACTCAGCTACATTTATGAAATATTCTTTTGTTTCCTCCTAAGGATGTTGTACAAGGTAGCAACCAATTGAATAAGTCCTTGATCATTTATATGAGGCTGGTCCTTGCAGAGCAAATATCAGCAGAAAATGAAAGACTAAAGTTGCTATCTTTACAACAATTACAGTACGTTACCATTTTGTTTTCTATGATGTTACCCTTCTTTTCCAATGATTGATCTTTTTCATATGGTCTGATGACCTTTTCTCCAGTAAACTCATATCATCAACACTATTATTCAAGACCGTGTCAACAGAATCTTTTCCTCCAGCTGACAAGGTGGGCAAACTTCAGCCTTCATGGCCAGTACTAGTGTTGCTTCTTGCTAAGCCAGAAAAAGGTTTACTATTGCTGAGTGTCCTGTACCCTTTCACCTGGGAGTCCACGAGTCTTACCCTCCCACTCTAGTGCATCCCTTTCCCACCTTAGGTACCAGGTGTCTCACCCTCCGACCCTAGTGCCTGCCACCCCAGATACCAGATGTCGCAACCATCCACACTAGTGCATCCCTCTCCCACTCTTGGTGCCTGATGTCTCATCCTCCCTCCCTAGTGCCTCCCCCTCCCAACCTAGGTGCCAGTTGTCTCACCCTCCCTCTCTAGTGTATCATTCTCCCATCCTAGGTGTTAGGTGTCTCACCCTTCCACTCCACGGCATCCCCCTCCTACCCTATGTGCTTGGTGTCTCGCCTTCTCATCCTACTGAATCCCTCTCCCACCCTTGCGGCCAGGTGTCTCACCTTCCCACCCTATTTCTTCCACCCCCCAACCTAGGTACCAGGTGTTTCACCCACCCAGTTCATCACCTCCCACCCTAGGTGCCAGATGTTTCACCCTCCCACCCTAGTGCATCCCCTCTATCTCTTGGTGCCAGGTGAACTCACCCTCCAACCCTAGTGCCTCCCCTCCCACCTTAGGTGCTAAGTGTCTTACCTTCCCACCCTAGAACCAAGTGTCATCCTCCCATCCTAGTGCCTCCTTCTCCTCCTCCCACCCTTCGAGCCAAGTGTTCCAGCTTTCCATCCAAGAGCCTTACCTTGCATTCTACGAGCCAAGTGCCTCACACCAAACCAAGTACCTCTCCATTACACCCAAGCCAAGTGCCTCACTGTCACACCTAAGCCAAGTGTCTCACCCTCCTACCCTCTGAGCCAGGTGCCTCACCCTCCCATCCTAGGAGTCAGATGCCTCAGCCTCTCATCCTAGGAGCCAGGTGCCTCACCCTCCCACCCTAGGAGCCAAGTGTCTCATCCTCATACTCTAAGAGCCAGATGCCTCACCCTCCCACCCTAGGAATCAGGTGCCTCACCTTCTAACCCTAGAAGCCAAGTGTCTCTTCCTCCCACCCTAGGAGCCAGGTGCCTCACCCTACCACCCTAGTAGGCAGGTGCCTCACCACCTCACTCCTCCATCCCAGGAGCCAAGTGCTTCATCCTCCCACCCTGGGAGCCAGGTACCTCACTCTCCCACCCCAGGAGTCAAGTGCCTCACTCTCCAACCCTAGGAGCCAAGTGCCTCATCCTTCCATCTTAGGAGCCAAGTGCCTCACCACCTCACTCCTCCATCACAGGAGCCAAGTGCCTTACCCTCCCACCCTGGGAGCCAGGTATCTCACCCTCCCACCCTAGGAGCCAAGTACCTTACCCTCCAACCTTAGGAGCCATGGGCCTCACCCTCCCACCCTAGGAGCCAAGTTCCTCACCCTCACACCCAATCCAAGAGCCCCACTGTTAAACCCAACCAAAGTGCCTCACCATCACATTCAAGGAGCCAGGTGCCTCACCCTCCCACAGTCACACCCAAAGCAAGTGTCTCACCATCACACCCTAGGAACCACGTGCCTCACTCTCCTACCCTAGGTACCAGGTGTCTCACCCTCCCAGAATAGGAACCAAGTGCCTCGCCCTCTCACCCTTCGAGCCAGGTAACTCACCCTTCCACTCTTGGAGCCAAGTGCCTCACTCACCCACCCACCTAAGAGCTAAGTGCCTCACCCTCCCACACTGGGAGCCAAGTGTCTCACCCTCCCACCGTAGGAGCCAAGTGACTTACACTCAAACCTTGGGGGCCAAGTACTCACCCTGCCACCTCTGGAGCCAAGTGCCTCATCCTACCACCATGTGGAGCCAAGTGCCCCACCCACCCATCCCCAGGAGCCAAGTGCCTCACTCTCCCACCCTCATGAGCAAGCTCACCCTCCCACCCTAGGAGCCAGGTGCCTCACCATCCCATTCCCAGGAGCCAAGTGCCTCACCCTCCCATCCCCAGGAGCCAGGTGCCTCACTCCACCCTAGGAGCCAGTACCTCACCCTCCCACCCTAGGAGCCAGGTGCCTCACCTTCATACCCCAGGTGCCAATTGTCATATCCTGCAAGTCTACTGCTTCACCCTACTACCAAAATGTCTGTACCCTTCAATGCAAGCATTGACACCCTCCCATCCAAGGAGCTAAGCGCCTCAACCTGGCACCATATGAACAAAGTGCCTCACACACTCCCTCTTTCTCTCTCTCTTTCTGTCTTACCCAAACAGCCAAGTGGGAGCCAGGTGCCTCACCTTTCCAGCCAGACAGGCAAAAGCCTCATCCTCATCCCTTGGGTTCTTTTCTAGAAATAAAGGAATAATAAAAAAGAAGGGTCCATTATGTTGATCTCTTGCCATCCAGGCAGCTACAGAATTCACTACTACATAAAAATTGGAAACCTTTATTAGGAACCTCCCTTCCCTAGTTAATTAAATGATTTACCAAGTCATGGTATTATTCACGATGAATTAGCCCAACTTGAGTTTAAGACATTCGACACTCCTTCCTTGCACGGTTTCATCTGGGAGCTTGTTCCATAGGTTGACCATTCGCTGCACTTCCTTACATTACCCATAACTCTACCCCACCCTCACTCCAAAGTGTAGTGTGCTTCTTGCTTATTATCCTGGACAAGCCGAATCTCTGATCCACCTTATCCAGTCCCTTTAAAATCTTAGAAACTGAGATCCTATCTCCTATCGGTATTCAGCCTCTCTAAATAATCTCCTTAGCTTAACCCCTCCATGTTCTTAAACAGTTTAATTGATCTGTGCTACACCCTCTCGATTCCTGTATTATCCTTTTTATACTATGAAGGCTAGAAATGTCTGCACATGTCACTCCACATGCCTTACAAAGGGGTGGAATCGCTTAATTTCACGGCCTGTTCTACCCTTTTCATTATAGCCTGGCATTCTGTTTCCCATAGCTACTGCTGCTGCTGCTTCACATTGCTGTGGCAGCTTCAGCTTTCTGTCACTGAAGACCCTACCCTTCCAGGTCTTTTCATAGTTCACTGCTGCTAGTTGTTTTCTATGTATAATAAATGCTAACTCCAATCTGAACTGTTTGGGCCTACTTGAACGGCTTTATCCTGATCCACATTAATGTTGTCTGCCACTTGTTGGCTCAATACCATGATATGTTTTAGTCCCTCTGCAGACTGTCTTCCTTTCCCTGGAATCTATCTGCTTATTAACATTGTGTCATGCACAGATGCAATTGTTCAGTACAAATACTGAGCAGCGGGGTCCTAACACTGATTCTGGGGGGTCCCAACACTGACCCCAGAGTGCCCCAACACTAACCCCAGGGGGAACCATTCCAGTCTGATGCTATCTCATGCACCACTACCTGCATAATCCTATTGCCCAACCAGCTCTTGATCCATTGGGCTAATTGTCCCCAGTATTTTTTCTACAATCAGGGTCATACTAACTGGCATATTCTTATGGTGGTGTCATCCAGGATGTAATGCAGTGTCTTGAATTACTGTATGACAAAAGGGATTAACTGCCACTGTAATTGACTTGCTTTCTGCAGTAACTCCACCACACCTTAGGGTTGCCACCTTTAGATGGGGCAAAAAACTGACCCTAACTCCGCCCCTAGCCCCACCCCTTTTCATGACTGATATTGCATTGCTCCTCTGCCAAAGCCATTTGTTATGTCAGTGAAGAATTTAATTAAACAGTAAAAGACAACACTTAAAGAGCAACACTGCACTTCAGTGTGTGCTTCCATAAGTAAGATGTTACAGTTTACTAGAGAATACATTTTTTTTTTTTCATTTTTAATGTTCCTTTCCAAGATTTATAGCACATGTTGGTAGTCCAGCTAAAAAGTCTGTATGGAAAACATTTGCCTCTCCCCTGTTAACTTTACGATACCCTGGGTTTATGACATCATAGTGCTCACCATGACAACAGACTGTGATGTCACTAATAGCAATTGTGTGGTGAGCAGGGGAGAGTCAGATACATTTTGATAGACTCAGTTATTTGTTGCATTATCTACAATATTTAGTAGTCGTCCAGCATAAGGGAAAAGTAAAAGAAAATCATAATTGATGTGAATCTAATATTTTTAAGCTTTTTATTATAATAAACAGTTGCTCTTTAAAGCAGTAGTTCAAAAAGGTGTTAACATTCCATGCAATTTGGGTCCTCACCAAAGCTCAAGTCCTGCCCCATTGACCTTACCATTCACTGCACTGACGGATCTCCTGTCTCCACCCCAGACTCCTTCAAATACATTGGCATTATCCTGGACCCACCCCTCGACTTCAACCTACACATCTCAACCATCTGCAAGACCATCAACACCAAAATCAGTCTGGCCTACAAAATTAGGTATAGTTTAACTCCTGCTGCCAGACTCGCAATAACCCGGGGAATCCTACTCCCAAGCCTCACTTACAGTCTTACCCCCTACTACTGTATCTAACCAGCGCCTCCAATCTGGACAAATAGAACGTGTCATACAACAACATATGCTGCTCTGCCCTCTCCACGCCCAGAAGGACTCATCACTGCTCACTATATTCACAGTTAGGTTGGCTATCCCCTCCCTCATGCCACCTACTCACACTTGGCTGTCTGTTAGACAACATTATTAGATCCTCCAAGCCAGCCACCCTTGCAGCCTGGATGACCCCCCCCCCCAAGTACAAAAGTACCACCTTCGTTCCTGCAACAAATCCCTCCTGGCAGTCCCCAGACGTTCCACCAAGATGGGTGAACAAGCCTTTTTTCCATTTGTCCCCAGAGTCTGGAATGTCCTCCCACTCCATGTCAGAGCTGCACAGTCCCATTCCTGTTTCAAGAAAGCACTTCACAACTTCCTACGCGCCTCAGAGAGCTACACCTGTAACTGACTCCTAACCCTCTTAATACTGCACTTGTTCCCTGTCCTTTCCTCCACACAAGTGTCTAATCTCCATTACTAATTTCCGTGTTTCCCCCTCACAATTCCTACAGACTTTGTAATTTTACACTCACTATCTCCCCCATGCTGCATTCAATTCCATTTTCTGACCTTACTTGTACTGTCATTGTTGAATACCCACTTCTTTTCAAATTGTACATAATTGCTAGAATGCCATGTCATACTGTACTGTATTACTTACGCAGTCTGCAGCCTGTCCTGCTGCTGTACCATTGTTCTGTAACCTCCCGGGTCAGGCCCGAAAATAGGCAGTGTTTTGTCTAGTGCACTTACCCAGTCAACAAAAACTACATAAATATGCTGTACCTTTTAAATTTGATTTTCTAGGTTCTTCCTAGTTATTACTTCATTTTTTTTGTTATTTATTGAAATTGTTTTACCAGGTAAACATATAGAGAAAAAGGAAATCTCATTTACAGATATGATCTGAATACACAAGGACAATACTGTAAATAGTATACAATGGCATATAATAAACAAATTGCTTGTTTCCTATAGTGTGTACTTCATATATTGATCCAGTTCCTTTTCAAGTCCACAATATTATTTCGAAGCTAAAAGGAGTGAGCATACTTTTTTCTAGAAGAAAAAAACTAATTTAAAACAACTTTTAAACATGCTTAAATTGTGTTAGAAAAGTTTACCAGCAAATGAAAGTAGAAGATAACTGAATGCTTTACTGTTAAAAAAAGTGGGTCATACTTTTTGTCCAGCTTTTCTGCAGTGCTGCTTTAAGATGCAAAGTGGAATAGATTAGGTTAATTAACTGTTAATAGTCTTAATGGCCATACTTTACACCTCTCAGGTTGACTATTTTTACAAAGAAAGGGCTACATTGAAAACAGAACTTATTTATAACCTGGACATGCAGCTACAACACTGAATGATATGATGAAATTGCCTCAATATCCTTTAAACTCCTCCCCAAGCTCCACCCACATTGACTACATATCCTTCAAACTCCTCCACAAGCTCCACCCCACAGTCACTCTATATCCTTCAGACATCTCCCCAAGCTTAGTGCTTCCATTGCAGCAAATATTGCCTCCCAGCTGCTGACAGATGTGAGATCATCAATGCCTTGCACTGTAGCACATCCTGCCTCCCAGCCGCTGACAGATGTGAGATCATTGGTGCCCTCCACTGCAGCAAATACTGCCTCCCAGCTGCTGCAGATGTGAAACCATTGCTGCCCTCCACTGCAATGCACACTGTCTCCCAGCTGTTGATAAATGTGAGATCACTGGTGCCCTCCACTGCAGCAAATCCTGCCTCCCTGATGCTGACAGATGTGATATCATCATTGCCCTCCACTGCAGCAAATCCTGTCTCTCACCTGCTGACAGAAGTGATATCTTCATTACCCTCCACTGCAGCAAATCCTTCCTCCCAGCTGCTGATAGATGAGAGATCAGTGATGTCCGTCACTGCAGCAAATCCTGTCTCTCACCTGCTGACAGATGTGATATCATCATTGCCCTCCACTGCAGCAAATCCTGTCTCTCACCTGCTGACGGATGTGATATCTTCATTACCCTCCACTGCAGCAAATCCTTCCTCCCAGCTGCTGATAGATGAGAGATCAGTGATGTCCGTCACTGCAGCAAATCCTGTCTCTCACCTGCTGACAGATGTGATATCATCATTGCCCTCCATTGCAGCAAATCCTGTCTCACAGCTGCTGACATATGTAAGGTCTTTTAGAAAATTATTCTTCATTTGACTATGATGAATTTGACTGTGGCACAGCCCCCCCCAAAACCCTCAATAGCCAGGCTGGGACCCCTCTTTCCTGCTGTTACTTTGTCCTGAGCTACCACCCCCACTCAGCACTGTGAGTTATACTTCATGGAGTGCCTTTCACTGATGGGCAGAAACATTGTTATTGTTCCCTATTCCCTGCCATCTCACCTGTCAGTCATGTTCTCCTAGAGACATTCTGTCCTGTCATCTGTAAACTATGTTGTCCTGTTGGATCCCTGCTATTTCACCTGTGAGCCATGTTGTTCTGAAAGCTCACCTGTGAAAAATGTTCTCCTGGAGGCTCCCTGCTATCTAACCTACAAGTCATGTTGTTCTGTAAGCTCCCTCCCATCTCACCTGTCAGCCATGTTGTCCTGGAATCTGCTTGCCAGTTTACCTGTGAACCATGTTCTCCTGGAGGCTCTCTGCAATCCCACCTACATGCCATGTTGTTCTGGAGGCTACCTCCCATCTCACCTGTCAGCCATGTCTTCCTGGAGGCTCTTTGCTCCATCACCTATCAGCTATATCCTCCTAGAGGCCCACTGTCATCTCGCCTCTCAGCCATGCTCTACAGGAATCTCCCTGCTCTTTTGCATGTCAGCCATGTCCTTCTGGATGTTCCCTGCCCTGTTGCATGTCAGCCATGTCCTCCTGGAGGCTCTCTACCCTCTCACTTGTCAGTCATGTTCTCCTGGAAGCCCTCTGTCCCATTAGCTGTCGGCCATGTTCTTCTGCAGGCTTTCTGCCATCTCACCTGTCAACCTTGTCCTCTTGGAGACTCCATGCCATCTCACCTGTCAGCCATGTTCTCCTGCAGGCTCTCTGTCATCTTACCTGTCAGTCATGCCCTCCTGGAGGCTTTTTGCCTCATCATGTGTCAGACATGCCTTCCTGGAGGCTCCCTGCCCCGCCGCTTGTCAGTCATGTTCACTTGAAGGTTCCCTACCCTCTCACTTGTCAGCTATGTGTTATTGCAGCCACAGTTGTATCTGATTTCTGCCACACCTGTTGAGAAAAAACCTTAGCTTAAACCTTTAGGCTACTATGAAAATATAATAAAATTGATGAATGTCAACCATGTTCTCCTGGAGGCTTCCTAACCTCTCACCTGTCAGCCATGTTCTCCTGGAGGCTCTCTACCCTCTCACCTGTCAGCCATGTTCTTCTGGAGGCTCCCTACCCTCTCATCTGTCAGCCATGTCCTCCTGGAGGCTCTCTGCCCCATCATCTGTCAGCCATGCCATGCCGGAAGCTCCCTGCATTGTCACCTGTCTGCCATATCCTACTGGAGGCTCTCTGCCTCAGATCAACAGACTGACACTAGAAATAGACAGAATGGCAGTACTGTATAATTTCTTTGTTTTGGTTTACTGTATTAGATTAATTCATTTTATGTGTATGCTCTTCCAAACTTTTTGCAGGGTAGTTGAATCTTGCAGTTATTTGTCATTTTGACTACATGTTTTGACTGTGTTGTTTTGACTCTTCGGACAGCCTGCAAAGTAATTGTCTGTGACTCCTCCCCTGGAGATCTGAGCTGATTTAGGTTAATTAGGTAGTTACCTTCCTCAAGGAGAGGGCCGTATGGGGCCACCTCGGGGCAGGGGTTTCTGGCAAGAGGGGTGTAGCAGTGGGCTTAAAAGTACCCTGCATGGGCTCAATTGAGCCACTTACTCTCTCCCACCAGAATTCTCACCTTTCCACAATCATAAAAGTGGAGTTTCAGGTCAAATAGAGTGGTGTAGAGAACCCTGCTGTCCCACTACGGGGATTGCTTTAGGGTCATGGAGGAATTTTTCCATTTTTCCTCCACATGGTTGTCCTGTTTCATTTTTTTTTTGCCTTCTCCAGTGGGGGCTTTAAAGTGTTACAGTAATCAAATCATTATTCACAGTCATTTGTAAGCATGTTGCAGAATGGTAGTCTCACAAGGAATTGTACAATGGGGGAATGAAGAGAGTCTGCTTCTGTCCCTGACAGGTTCCCTTACAGACTGGTATGAGGCGAGGTCTAGATGAAAGGGGGCCCTGTTTGGCCCACTCACAGAAAAAACACATTGGGCTTGTCCCACGTGTGAAGCACCATCTGACAGAGATGGGGCACATGTCACATGGCCCAAAGCCCCCTCTCAACTTAGAGGTGGATATCTCTCCGGAGGCCATACCTTTTGGTCTGGGGTCTGCTTGGAGGGTCCCATTGGGGTAGGCATGTAAGGTGCTGACCATCTAAAACTTTGCTGAAACTCCTGGGTTGCACACATCATGCTGCACAATGTAACATTTACCTATTTTCAGTAAACACAGAGCTGTGGCTATTTTCTCAAACGATGTTGTGTTGGGTCATTTGTTCTTGTAGAAGGGATGATGGGGCCTATAAAGACAATCTCCTCTGTCTTCTGTAACCCCTTCCTCAGGTTATACCTGAAAGGGAGCCTCAGCCCCATGTGCCTCCCCTGGTCACCAATTTACAAATCAAATCATAAGCGAGGCGAGGAACGAGAGAGAGGGAAAGAGAGAGTGTTAGAAATCTGTAGTGAATTCTAACAGCTGATTGTATACAGAAGTACACACTGAAAAAGACATCTATTTTTTAACTGCTCACGTTAATAATATGGAACATTGCCTGTCATTTTGGAAAGTTTTCTTTGTGATGTGCAGCTGTCTTAAATAAATCAGATGCTGAATAGAGAAGCTGTGTTTGTTAATTTGTTCTCTTTTCTTTTTCCTTCAGGCTTTATTTGTGGTCGGGATAGGCTCACATTCAGTTTTTGCCAAACACTGAAGTTTCTGGGACGATGTCAGCTCCCAACCGTCAAGGTGCAGTGCTGTCAGACGTGTCGGCCACACAGCAATGGCATCCGTGATCGAGGCAACGAACGTATTTCAAGGAGGTGAAGCTGTAAAAGACTACTATGGAACTTTAAACAGAGACCAATTTTTTTTTTTTTTTTATTTGGAGGGGAATAAAAGGCATTTTGTTTTTCAGGTAATTGTAGCTAAGGAGTCCATTTTCTTCTGCAATTAGCAATGCGAATAGCTATCCAATCTGGTTTCCATTTGATGTTTGCAGTTGGAGAACCAGAAAAGTATAGCAACAGATATGTTTTTGAAACCATTAATCAGTTTCCACCCTTGACCTTGCTCGGACTGTATCCAGGTCATGGTGATTCAAATAAAGACGTGCCTTCAACAAGCAGATGGATCAGCTCTGCATTACAGTTCATGTTTCGTAAGACTCAGAAGATAAAGTTACACCCAGGGTTTCTTTTCCATGGAAAATGAGAAACATTTCAAGATGGTTCTACTGTACATACATTGACTGGTGCTATCAATAGACCATCATCCTTAGCACACTGTGGGTGTTGGCAGGCCAGCACAAAATATATGTTCATACTTGAACTGTTTGGGTTTGTTTTACCTATAGAGTTTTTTAGGAATAAAAAAGCATCTAGCATTCCAAAAAATGTTGTTTGAAAAATGTTTTGTATTTGCAAATGAAGAAATTAAAAAATGCTTCAGATTTGCTAAACTCTCAATCTATATTTCATTTGGGGTATACCAGACGTTGTCCTATGAGTTGAAAAAATGCAATACATAGGGTTTCAAAAGCTGTAACATAAGCCATACCATATGTTATGAAGTTATTGTGTAAATGACTTACTTAAAGGAGTACTACAGTCAGAATTTGCAAAAACATATGTTGTGCGGAGAGTTCTGATTTGTGTGTGTAGTGCTAGTGTGTCCTTCCCTTTCTTTGCTATTAAGAGTTTTTTCTAAATTAGACTTTTTTACTGCAGTTTTATGGCCACAGGGAATCTCCATATTAGCATGGTTTATTGCTCTTCTTTTTCCTACGATACCATCTGTTCCATGTGACAGTGATGTATCCAGGACCACAGATTCAGCAAGTGCTGGTTTAGAGTCAATTCTACAACAGTAGAGCTGTGATTTTAAATAACATTCCTTATCCAGTGAGCACCAAAGGCTATGTTTGCAGTTTAGTAAATACTTGACAGCTAATTCAGTAGGTTATTCTGTAAGAAAACAGCTGGGTCCTGATATTCAAAATAGCACAAAGCGGAGACTAAAGCATTGCACTGCACTGCACCTTGCGAATGCCTGGGAGCCCAAGGATGCTATATTCAGTTGAAAAGCACACTGGCACTGCTCTGACATGGATCCCAAAGTATGCCCACCCCTGTCACCTTACCAATATCCTTTGTGTTGTGGTTGCACATACAGAGACTGGCACAGTTCTCACACCTCCTCAGTTGGCTGCCGTATGTCCAGGCAGGAAGCACACATCTTATTTATAGGACAGGGTGATGTGCACTGGCCTATAAATGAGACATGCACTCCTGCCTGGACATATAGCAGCCATCTGAGTAGGTGTGAGGAGGACTGCACCAGTCACTACATGTACACCCACAGCACCAAGGATACTGGTAAGGTGATGGGGGTCCACGCTGCTGGGGTACCTGATGCCAGGCAGCATTGTCAGTTTTCCTACAGGCTGGCTGTCAGAGGGAGTGGGGACCACTAGCATCAGGGATGTTTACATTATATTATGGGCTGGTGATTGTGGGGGGAGACCACTAGGCACCAGGGAAGTTTAACTTGTTTTACGGGCCGGTGATTGGGCGGGACCACTAGCCACCTGAGAAGTTTAACTTGTGTTATGGACTGGCAATCGGGGGAGAGACCACTAGGCACCAGGAACTTTTAACTTGTGTTACAGGCTGGCGATCAGAAGGGGGTGGACCACTAGGCACCAGGGATATTTAACTTGTGTTATGGGTTGGCAATGGGACCCACTAGGCACCAAGAAGATTATACTATTAATAGGGCTGGTGATCATGGGGAACCCTTTAGGCAGTAGGGAAGTTTAACTTGTGTTATGGGCTGGCAATCGGGGGGGCCACTATGCACCAGGAAGTTTAACTTGTTTTATGGGCTGGCGGTTGGGGGGGTGCCATGGACCACAGAGGGAGGGTAACTCCCCCAGTGGACAACCAGCTAGGTGGAGGCATTACCTCTGGTAGCTGCTAAAGTTGCCCAGAGTAAGTCAGGGTTGTGTTTGGAAATACTTGTGCTGCATAAAAGGACTACACTAAACCCTTTCGTGCAGCACAAAGTCATTGAATATGGAGTAGTGTGGCTATTCCTGGCCATGCCCTTCCCCTTGTCTACCCACATATATTATGTTTTGTGGATGCGCTAACCCTCTCTGCCCACATGGATCTGGGGCAAACCCCAATTTGATTGGTCAAAGACCCGTTAACATCCACACAAAAGTTTGAATATCAGGTCCCTATAGTCTTTACTAATTCTAGCATTGATGATCTTGGTTGATGTTTGTGCTTTTATGGCTGTGTGTAGTTTGATGAAATGAAAGGTTTTAAGAGTAAAACATTTTCTCCTGCTGGCTAGACCTGATACATACACACATAGAAAATAAAAAAAATATTGGATCAGAGTTATTTATTGGAGGCCAGAACGTCAGACTGCTATCTCCAGTACTTGCTGAATTGGTGGTCCCGGACACATCACTGTCACTTGAGACAGGAGGTATTGTAAGAAAAAGAAAAGCAATAAACCATGCTAAGATGGAGATCCCCCAGGGCCATAAAACTAGTAGGCAAATTTAGAAAAAAAAAACTCCTAATAGCAAACAAAGGGAAAGGTACACCAGGACTATTCACAAATCAAAACACTACACAACATAAATTTTGCAAATATTGACTGTAGTACTTTTAGTCATGCTATTGCAGCCACAGAGTATCTGATTTCTGTACATACCTGTTGGGAAAATCCTTAGCATCAACCGTTGGCAACAATGAAAATATAACAATTTGATAAATGTAGCTTTAGACTGATGCAGTACTTAGTGGTTCAGTGGTTCATACCATTCTAATCATTCACTGCATCAATATGGGTCTGAATCTTGGCTTATACCCCATACAGAATCAGTCTTGTGATAGACATAATTAAGCATTATCTGACACAATACACAGTCTTTACTCAAAGAAGCCTTGCATGAAATGAGTACAGAGTGTAACATTTATCTTTTCTCTCAAGCAATACTGATGTGCCTTTGCACAGTGCAGGACTGGAAAGCATATCTTGTGCAGGCATATATGCTGCTTAACAGATAAAACAGAAGCTTTACTCTGTATGATGCCATTTGGTTGACCATTAAAGGGATACCATCTACCTCCTTAGGCCTCAAAGTGTCTCTGGTTTAAAAAAACACGTTTATGATTGGTAACATTCTGTAGAGATTACTGATGTAGTTGATAGTTTGATTCTCAATTCCTTTTTTCTTTTCAAGGTAAAAAACAGACTATACTGGTGCCACCACACAAAATGGTGTTTGTTTACAGTCTCAACACCCACCAGAACAAGTGTATAGCACTACATCTATACATGTAATGAGTATAGTGGTATATCCGTACATGTAAAGTGTATAGTTACATCTGTGCATGTAGTGTGTATAGGTACATCTGTACATGTAATGACTATAGCGGTACATCCATACATGTAATGTATAGTTACTTCATGTAATATGTATAGGTACATCTGTGCATGTAATAAGTATAGTAGTATATCCGCATATGAAAGTGCATAGTTATGGCTTTGCATGTAATGTGTATAGGTACATCTGTGCATGTAATGTGTACAGAGCAACATCTGCAAAATATGGTTAGAGACAGCTCTGGGGAGCTGGAGCAAAGCAAGACCCTGCCAGGTATGCAGGCACAAAGCACAACCCCTTGCTGTCCACTACAGGGTATCATCCTCAGTAGAAGAAATAGGCTGCAATGGAGCTAAGTAGCTTTTCAGGCAATCCAAAGGTGTTTATCTTTTGCACCAAGTTGCAGTCTGTAAAAGGAGAGATGCAAATGATCCCAGGCAGAACAGAATTTCCTGAAAGGTAAAGAACATTTAATTAGAGGCACATTTATATCCCAGGAGCAAGCCTTTGCTCCTTTAATTGTGTGGAGGCTGAGCACACGGGTGTAACTCAGCCTCACATAGGTCCTAAGATTTTGTATTGCAGTACAAAGTCCAGGACAGTTACTGAGGATAGGCCAACTGAGTTGCAACATAATGGTTTTAGTGAGGTCCTGCTGTGACCCAGTTCCACAGCAGTGTGGTACAAATAGAGGTGAAGTAACTTGCACAAGGTCACACAGTAAGTATTTAGCTCTATGGAGTTTGCCCCATGTCAGATAACTTACTGGTAGTAGTCTACTGGCCTCCCCCATCACTTGATATCTGTTAACACTGGTGTCCAGTGGTCCCTGACTCCTCCCAATAGCTTCCAGCCTCCCCCACCCCATACAACACTCCACCCCAACAGTCGCCAGCACTTTTCTTCCACTCATCTTTCTGGTTGACTGTCACATAGGATGTCACAAGTCCTTTGTTGCTATTCATTGCTGTTTAGTGATCCGGGACTTGCCGTCAGAAAATAAACTGTTAAGTCAGTGTACGGTGTTGCCATGCATGCACTTAACTTAGTTTATTTTCACCTTTCTTTAACCTCTAACTTGTTTTTTTTTTTCATTAAATTTAGGTGACAGTCATTACAGCCCCCTCACATTCACTGTAGTGCTGACTTGTGACTCCTACCCAAAATGGAGCATTCAGTTTTTGCCCAACAAACACCTCTTTTGGATGGAACTTATGAGCCATTGCTAAAGTGGTGGTGATGGGGGTCCGTAGCACTGTACACTGACGCAGTTTATTTTCAGACTACAAGTTCTGTAGCATGATACAGTTCTATATATAAACAAGGGACCTGTGGGACAGGCAGTTGCTGGCCAGGGAGGTGAGGAGAGGGCAAGTGAGGCTACTATTGGTGAGGTTGAAGTTACCAAGAGGGGGACGGAACCTTTCATTTCCATGGGTGTATTGGTGACTTTAGCCTTAATATGTTCACAGCTAAGTGATGTCCTATGTCTTAATTATAATAGCAACAGCTGCACTGTCTGTCAGATGCATTATTGACACTTAGTGAGGTACAAAGCATGTAAGCGCGGCACTAATTTTTAAAAACTCAGGTCCTATATATGAATATGTAGTCACAGAAAGTTGTTAAATGATGCTGTTTGCAACATTAACTTTTGCTGGCATAAAGAAACTGTACGTTGTTTGCTCATGGAATGAATCTATCCCTTGTTTGTCTTGATCAGTATAACTGACTCCGAGTTTCCCATTGTACCCACAAAAATAACAGCATCTATTTTTCTTGTGCTGACAAAATAATTAAAAAATGTCTTTTTGACAGAATGATGTGTGCAATTTTTCATTGTGTTCGCAGAGTGTTACAAACACATTCTGTGCAGAAAATGAAGAAAGGGTTTAGAGAGGATTCATTCTGTTTCTTCTTTTTTTTTTTTACCTCCTTGGCCACCTGGTCTGCACCCCCGTGTTGTCGCATCCTCTGCTGGGGATTCCAGCTGCCATCCGCCTCTACCATATCAGCCCAGCACCCAAGCTCCTGCGGCTTACCCCCCCCCGCAGCAGGGCCACAGGGAGCCCCCAGCTCCCCATGGAACATGGATCCAGACGGGTGCCACATTCCACGGCAAAACTCACGGATAGCCATTAAGCCACATAAATAGGCACCATCCCTTTTTAGATTTAGTACTTCCCCCAGAGCCAAGGAAATGCAATGACATCAGCAGAGGAGAGCGTGCACAAGTCCGCACGTGCTCCCTCCAGACGTCTGCCCCCAGTTCCACTCTTTTCTGCACAGCGGAGCATGTTTGTCCCCTAGCCTCTGCCAGGAGGCAATCATGCATCAACTGTAGGTGCCCCCCCCAGAGATGTAGAGTAGTCCCTCGGATGCTTAATCCACCTCCTACTCTGCTGACCCCCAGCAATCCGCGCTCATTCCCGAACGCGTCGCTGGCATGGAGCAAGGTGCAGCGACCAGCGTCTCAGTCCTCAGCACCACCTGGCCAGCTATTCATTCTTTTTCTAGATTGATATAACTGTCTGACAAAACCCTTTCTTCCCACTGATGGAAGGAACCTTTCAGCAAAATTACTCTCTGCCCACAACATGAAGCTGGACTTTGCCAGAATCTTCAGTCCCCAGAATTAAGTGAAACATTTAATAAAATTTATCCTGTGCAGGGTATGAAGCAAGACACTTGGCAAATGCTCTCTGAACACAGAATGGAATCATTTTCTCAGCTGTCACAGTAGCCAACAAATCACTGAAAAGATTAAGTGACAAGACAAATTCAATCAAAAAACATGACTCCATCCTGTGGAAAGAATACATTTTGCCAAATGGTGCTTTTTCCGTCTTTAGACAAAATGCATTTTTCAAGCTTCTTATGCTTTCTTGTTGGCAAAGTGCATTTCATAAAAAATAAATCTTCATCATTTCAGAAGTTGTTTGCTTCCCTTGATTCAAATTGAATCATATGGCCAAACTCCAAGTTATACCAAGCCAGCGCCTCTTGCATTTGTATTTTTGTTCACATCATTCTGTTGATGGAAAGGAGTAATTTAAAACTGTTTGCTAACAAAGTAAATGTTGCTCTACTTTATGAGTGGAGGTAACAGAAGTCTCAGTTATTCCATCATCGACACTGCATTCTGTGGTGTGCGGGGTACTGAACTGGGAAACAGGTGCTGAATGTAGATCTCATCTCAGCCACAGGCTGACACCATTTTTTTGTTTTAGGATTCATTTTCTCATGATAGCCCAGCTGAGAGCAAAAATCTCATTGTCAGTGAGGTCCTGCTTCTGTTCTCCTTCTCACAGCAAGGCATAATGGATACACAAACCCTTCTGTAAGTCTTCCTTGTGTTGTCATTCTCAGCCTAAGCTGTATCAGACATACAAGCCTGTTTAAAATGCAGTGTCTGTTCTGGTGTAGCATTGTCAGTCTGACTTATTCTTATGCAAGGATTCACGATTCATGATGCCTCACTCTGAGAATGAGGCTTGAGAGTATGCATGGTTTGGAGAGCTGCACAAAAACCAAACAATTTAGATATTTCTCTCTTAGCATCCTTTTACACATCCCATAGTCTGGTTTCCAGAAAACTGCCTTCTAGTATGGTCACTCCAAATATGTCAATCAGAAGGTTCCTGCTTCTACTCATTTCCACAGCTGAGTGGACTAAAGCACTGGATGGAGGAGGAGGACCTGATCAAGGTCACAAAGTGATGATTTGGCTCTGTGGGGTTTGAACCTGTCATCCCTTGGTTCCCAAGTTGAATCTCCAACTACCTGTGTGTTCTTTTGGTTCCCAATTTGAAACTTTAACCACTATACACCACACTGAGCAAGTCTGTTGACCTCCCTGTGCTTCTGTCCTCCCAGCTGCGTTCAATAGAAACAAGATTCCACTGTAAGTGACCTGATGCTTGGGCATTCCTGGTTAAATAAATTTTAAAATCAGACATTTAAAAAACATTAATACTACAAATGGCACCCCAGAAAAAACCCATCATGATTTTTGGCTGTTCCGATAATTGCTACTCAAGCTGCTTTCTCAAAATCAATGCAGTTGAGACTCGACATGCTGCTGCTAATCAAGCTTGAAAAATCTGAAGCATTTTTATATTCTTATTAAATAAGCAGATCTTAATTGTAGCTTTCATTTTTTCTTAAAAGATCAACTAAAGTGCAGATAATATAAGCAGAGCAGTATTGTGCAATACAATAGGAAAATTCAAAATAATTTTGCATGTTTTTGCTCACTTTGTTTTTGTCTTTCACCTTGATAATTAGTGATATTTCTTACAACTGGTTCATGTATATAGTTTGATTCGACACCCAGTTCATGACTTCACTGGATGTAGTTTATGTGATTTCTCATGTGATGTAAATTTTATATTTAAGAAATACGTAATGTCTGTTTCTCAAAGCACAACTGCATTGTCGGTCTTTTCTTTCATTTGTGTTTACTACCGTAACAAGCAGGTTTTTTAAATAACTTTCAGGGGTTTTTTGTATTCTGATGTAGCTATTAACATTTTAAAATAAAAATGTATTGGAAACTGGCTTTGTATAAAAGCGTGAATATTGGAGCTTATATGGACTACCACCTTATGTCTGCACTTGACTTTGACAACTAATCAGGTCTGTTTTTTTTTTTCTAGTAACATGTGAACACTGCTTATCTTGATCAAGCTGCTAAAAATGCAAATACCTGGTATCAAATCTGGTGAAAATGTGCTTTGAATATCTATGTTAGAGACACAAATCAATGTGTTACCATATATACACACAGCAGTCATCTAAGTACTGATGAATCCAATTCAAAGTCACATTTAATCAGCACATTCTCCATGGTAACCACATTTACAAAATGGCCAGTTCTGAGTTCTCATTAGTCAAAACGCTATCATGTGATATGCAATTAACATATAGCAATCTGATGTCAAGGTGAATTAATCAGATTATATCCTGTCAATGATCACAAGCTAGGGGTGCATGGAATGAGACACTTCCTATCATGATCAAAGGTGAATATGCAAAGGAAACCAACATATGGCATAAATTACTATAGCCCCGACACAAAATTGCATTAAAATCAATAAAGTAAAACCATCAAGAAATATTAATAAAAAAACAGACAGTTGTTAAGTAATAAGTTGGAGTCCCCCACAAAAGTGGATTTTACCATCTCCTGAACATTGCCCGGATCTGAGCAATGATCCCACCTGAGGACCTGACCTTCCTGATGCATGCTTCAAACAACATGAAGTCTTGCTATATTATGACATATGCAGTTAGACCCAGCCTTCGAACTGCTCCGGAGGTGAATGAGTTAACTTTCCATGCCAGGCATGGAATCTTGAGTGCAAGCTCGGTTGAGAACTCTGTCTGTTGTTCTTCAAACTCAAACTGTCAGATTCTTTACACCGCCTCACTGAACAGTCGCTCCAGAGATTTCTCCTGCTGCTCGGTTCATTTTGTTGGTTAAAAAGTGTAATTTCTCAGTTTTTAAACTGCATTTTGTCTATATTTTAACCGCAACTGGTCGGTTCAAGCTCTGTCTGTGGTATCATAAGTAATAGATAGGTTTTACATTTTTTCCTGTGTGGAACTTGCAAATGATATTATCGGTTCGGTTTGAACCGATCAGGTTGTTGTTAAACTTTACTAAATAGCATTTAGAGTGCAGTTCCCGGTTCTTATCGGTTCTAAAAAACCCAGATTTCATTATGGTTTTTTCCATGACCCATGACACGGTTGGGAACCGATAAGGGTGTCTTGCTTGGCGGATTGCCGTAAATGGGCAAGTTTTTGGTTAGGCTGGCACTATGTCTGAGAAACCCAAAAGAAAAACCGGGCCCACTGGGTTTCAGCACTGTAGTGTCTGTGGGGAAGCCTTTGCCAAGGCTGACCCACACACCACATGTGTTTATTGTCTGGGGTTTGACCACCTCAATGCAGACTGCCAGATTTGCAAGAATTTCCCTGCAGCTACCCTGGATAAGAGAGTTGGTAGGCTCAGGGAATGAGAGGCCAAGAAGTCCGCTGACCCGGATGGCCAGCCCAGTTCGGTGCCAACAGAATCGGAGGGAGTGCCCTCTGACCAGGGCGAGACTTCCTCGAGCAAACGGAGAGCTGACTCGGAGGAGTCAGTCCCAGCAAAAAGGACTAGAAAATCAGCAGGTGTGGAGCCAAAATTTCCTTCTCCAACCGCTGCAGAGATAGCCAAAGTGATCAAAATTGTCCAGTCGCTTTTCCTGTCCGACCGAACCGGCACCATCAGGTAAGTGGTCGGTTCGTCGGTGCCACCGTTCAAGAATATGATATAGAGGAATTTTATGAACTGAGAGGGGGAAGATTATGAAGAGAGGATGTGATTTTGAAAGTCTGGATGTGCCCATTGAACCGACATCTCCCCAGACAGACCTTTAGGAGTGTCTCCCCCTAGGCTTTCTGAGTTCCCTTCTCATTTTATGTTTTATAAGAAAGTGGCTGAAACCCTCCAGCTCCCTTTGCAAGAAGCTGTGGATGAACAGGAGGAGCCTGACTATGTAGAAATGATGGATATCCCAGAGTCTAGGAGATTGTCTATTCCATTACATAAATCTTTTAGGAAACAGACAATAAAAATTTTAAAAGCTCCTCACACTGTACCGCCTGTGGATAAAAAAATGGACAAGAGGTACACATTGTCAGGCTCTGATACGGAGTTCCTTTCACAACAATGCAGCCATGTTGGGGTAGTGCGGGCTGCAGCCTGTGATAAGGCAAATATTCCCTTGGCTTCACACCCCCCTGACAAGGACTCCAGGAGGATTGATGCCATGGCAAAGAAACAGTACATGGCAGCATCCTTGGGACTCAGACAGGTAAATTATATGGCCTATGTTGCAAGATACCAGAAATCCAGATGGGATACTGTTATGGCTCTAGCAAAACAGGTCCCTGGCCAGCTTGCCAAGGAGCTGGAGCAGGTGGCTGCTGATGGTATTGAGGCATCCAAGGTGCAATTCCATGCTGCAGTGGACTCTAATGATGTATCTTCAAGAGTCATGGCTACATCTGTGGCTTTTCACAGAATGGCTTGGCTCAGGTGTACTAGCCTGTCACAGGATACCCAGGCTAAGGCCATGGATTTTCCTGTTGTGAGTAACTCTCTGTTTGGGGAGCAGACAGAGAATTACATGAAGAAATGGATGAGTATAGGACCACTTATAGGAGTGCACAGGCCAAGGAAAGGCAGGCCACTCCTCAGAGGCAGCTTTTCAGGGACAGGGCAGGCCTTTTCACAGACCTTTCACCAAGCCCAGGCCTCCTCTTCAGCCTATGCCCAGAGTGGGTTCTTCGAGGGAGAGGCAGGCGAGATGCAAGCAGGCCTGCTCCCTACCCTCAGCCTAAAGCCCTGCCAAACAGGCACCCTGATGGGAGGGCCAGGCCAATTCTCCATTACCGTGGGGTAGGCTGGCTTACTGTCCAGGACTGGGAGTCTTTAACATCTGTGACAAGTGGTCCTGGAAGTAGTGTCAGGGACTGGTTCTCAGCTTCAAAAATTTCCAAAGATGAGAGCCAGATCCTTTCCACCTGCAAATCCATCAGAGGCTCTCGCTCTGGAAACAGAAGTCTCAACCCTCCTGGCTCTCAGAGCTGTAGAAAGGGTACCTCCTACACCAGGGCAAAGGACTGTACTCCAGGTACTTCCTTACCCAAAAAGACAGGAGAATGGCGGCCCATCCTGGATCTCAGATACCTAAACAAGCACCTTTTAAAACCAAAATTCAAAATAGTGACTCTGGAATTATTTTACCCTCCCTAAGGCCAGGGGACTGGCTAGCATCCCTGGACCTCAAGGATGCCTACTTCCATGTTCTCATCAGAAGCTCCCACCAAGTACCTCAGATTCGAACTGCCCTCAGGCCATTATCAGTTCAGAGCAATGCCCTTGGCCTCACCTTGCCCCAAGGGTATTCACAAATGCCTGGCAGTAGCAGTTGCTCATTATACTGTACTTTTTAGTTAAAATTTTAATGACCTAGTAGTGTTGTTTGCTACATGTTTTTTTAAGCAAATTGTGTTTAGTGTAGAATCTTTTTGAAACACTTTATAAGTATAAATCAGATCACCTCTTAAGGCTCTGTATTCCATGGAGTATAGTCCTTGGGCTTTAAGTCTTCCCTCGTAATTTACATTTTTCATATGTTTCATCCCCCGGGTAATTTTATGCTGGACCTTTTCTACCATTACTTGACTTCCAATGGAGGTAGTAGTGCAAAAAGTGGTACAGTATTCCAGGTGTGGGCGCACCAGGCTTGAATAAAGTGGGAGGATAACCTCAGGCTTCCTACATTTGATGTGCCTGTTGATACAACATATGATTCCATAGGATTTTTGACTGATTTCTTTGTGTATGTGTCAAACTTTAGATCATCTGAGACTATGACCCCAAGATCTTTTTCCTCTGTTGTTACTTCCAATTGTATGCCATTTAATTTATAACTTGCTCTGATGTTATTTGTTCCAAGGTGCATTACTTTACACTTAGCCTCATTAAAAGTAATTTTATTTTCTACCGCCCAGTTAGATAGTATATTCAGGTTTGTTTGTAGGTGAGCTACAGAATGTACATCTTTTACTATGCATCCAATTTTGCAGTTGTTTGCATATTTGTTTATCTAGACTCTTTTTGTGGTTTGCATACTTGAAACCAAGAAGTTAAATAAAAGCAGCCCTAATACAGAGCCTTGTGGAACTCCACTTGTGACACCTCCCCATGCAGACTTGTGTCCTCTTAGAACTACCCTCTGAAGACTGTTTTGAAGCCAAGAAAATATCCGTCGTATAATGTTAGGGTGCAGATTTATTTTAATCAGTTGATTGATTAGTACCTTGTACTGTACTGTGTCAAAGGTCATTGCATAATCCAAAAAGATGATATCCACTGGCATTCCATTTTCCAATGCCTTACTAACTGGCTCAAACAAAATTTATAAGATTTGTTAAACATGATCTTCAGGAGTGAAGCCATGCTGGGATATATCTGTGACCTATCTTATTAATGTGGTCAGTTATTTTGTAATGTAAAAGCCTTTCCATGAGTTTGCAGACCATTGATGTCAGGCTAATAGGCCTGTAATTACCCACCAGTTGTCTGCTTCCACCTTTATGTATACTGTGTGATGTTTGCGAACTTCCAGGAATCTAAAGTTTTCCCTTCTTCCACTACGAGGAGAGACTAAAGGAGCTTAATATGTATACCCTTGAGGAAAGGGGGGGGCATGATAGAAACTTTTAAGTACCTCAGTGGAATCAACAAAGTCCAAGAGGGTAGCATCTTTCAGAAAAGAGATATGCAAGAACAAGGGACACAATTTAAAGATGGAGGTGGTTTGGGGCAATGTAAGGAGTATTTTTCACAGAGAGGTGGTGGACACATGGAACAGCCTTCCTGAGGAAGTTGTAGAGTCTAAAACTGTGGGAGAATTCAAGAATACATGGGACAGATATAAGGCAATTCTTGTGGGGGATAAGAAGAAATAGGCTGTTGGCTAACTAGGATCTGCGGCTTATCCTGTATGTAGGGAAATGGGCAGACTAGGTGGGCCAAGCGGTCCTTCTCTGCCATCAAAGTCTATGTTTCTATGATGTTTTGAATAGAAGAGATAATAGGCCCGCAGTTTCTTTAGAGAGTTTTTTAGGAATTTTGGCATGCTCCCATCAGGACCTGGTGATGAGTTTACCTTGATCTGACCAATTATTTCTTCAATGTTCTGTTCCAAAAAAGGGCCTATAGCTTCCCTGTCTGGTCAATTTTCCATATCTGTGGGCTATTTTGACTTAAAGACATGCAAAAGATAGGAATTTAGTTCTTTGGCCATCTCAGTCTCCTCACATATAGTTTATAAGGGTCCTACACCTACTGGATTTCCTTTTGAAGATCCTATGTAATTATAAAACCTTTTTATATCTAAATAAAGCTTCATATTCGAGTGTCCTTTTGTAATGTGTTGAGCACAGATTATGTCTGGACACATTAAGATCTGCTGTATCTATTTGTCTGGCTAAGTCCAAAAGACGCGTTTTGATGACAAATTTATAAGATTTATGTATTATAACATTGTTAGTAAAGTAGTTCCATAGATAGAATAGGCTCAGTGTCATTGAAATTAATTTATCTGGTTATATCTAAGGAAATTATTTATTTAGTTTAAGTACAATGATAAGATGGCAGGACTGAACATCTTTTGGAGCCTACTGGGCTCTGAATTTGAATGAATTTTAAGGAAAATAACCCTTTGTTTGGGCTATTATTAGTGGAGAATCGGAAGTACTACTGAAGCAGAGTACAGCTTCACTAACAGTCGTTAGTTTAACATTAACATCTTTTATGTTATTTTAATTAATGCTAGATAGTGGTAGTGGTAGGGCAAAAGTGTGGTGAGTGAATAAGTGAGGAACAGTAGGAATTAACTTTTTTGTTTTAATGAGGACCCACTTAGTTTGTGGTACCATTCAGATATTCAACTATTTATTTCAATTTGTTATGAACTAAGTTCTGTGAACTACTGTACTGCGTGGTGTGAAGGAGCAAAACTCACCAGCTGTCCATAATTCCAGTGCGAGGTATGAGGTGCCCAAGGGTAAACCTGCTGAAGATTCCATGGCTGAGGCTGAGTCCTGTCCACATGGTGATCTGTGATGCACTGCTCAGACTGGCATGCTTAAAAAGACATTGTTATAAAGACTTGTGTGGCTGCAAAGGTGGAAACGGCTGCTATCGACTGAGGTATATGCAGCTATTTATCTTTGCCTGCTGAAGGTGAGAACTGTTGGTTTGCTCTGAGGAATGTCTTCCCAGTGCTGGTGAGAGTTGGTATGGTTAGGGAAGGACTGGGACATTTTACCGCTGGATGGCTGTTATGGTCTGGCTGAGGGTGGTGAGGGAACCCTCAGGAATTAATTCATAGACTGTCTCCATTCCCATGTTATTTGTCCTGGCTAGTGGTCAGAGCACCACCTAGGACTGTACTTCCATTTCCATTGGCTCAAAATACTATCTCCTATTGTGAGAGAAGGGGATAACTTGTTTATTGCAAGCTTTGTTTTGGACAGCTGGTTATTTATCACCTGGACTTTTGGGTGCATCACAAATGGAACTGGGGATTCTCCCTTGTTTATTGGTTAAACTGCATAACTGTAAGTTATTTCAGGTATTGGTGGGTGGTTTGTTGGGAGAGGAACATGTGTTGCCTGTTGTTAGGCTAGGTGTGATAGTTTGGGTGTGTGAATGTAAGAAATGTTGTATTCGATATGTGTGTGTTTGTGTGGTTTGTGTGATTAGGGACTATGAGTGATTGTGTGGGTCTTTGTTAGTTTTATCTGGGTAGATAAGATTTGTTTGTGGTGGTGGGCATTTTTAGAAGTATTATTAATTTGGTTTGAATGTGTTACCTGCACCTGACTCAAGGCTCAGCTCTCCTTATCCCTGCTCTGGGGTCTTTGCCTTCTGTAACACCACCTGCAGATGAAGCCATCACAGGAAGGAAGTGGGATCAGAAGTAGGTAGGGCAGGTGCCTTGAGAGTAGGTGACTTGAGTGAGGGCTGACAGATATGGTACCATTAGGGTTGTGAGGACTAGGAAATGTCCTGGGGTGAAATATGGTATTGATAGAGGCCAGACATGTTTAGTCCCCATATGCAGGGATCCCAACAGACTGAGTGGGCAGGTAGCTGATGGGCTGGCTGTCACCATTTGTTGTCTTTAGGTGATCCTGTGCAGTGCTAGATTGATGAGGAATAAGTCCAGTATTATGGTGGATCTTATTTCTTCCACTGATCTGGCTTGTATCATGGAGACCTGGCTAGGTGATGATGCAAGCCTGGTCCTGGAGTCATTGGTCCTGGCCTGGTTCTCCATAGTGTATTGCCCAAGGGAGGACCGTGGTGGTGGTTGGCATCTGTTTTAGATCTGAGCTGAACCTGGCAGTGCACCCAGTTGGGGATATCACAGCTGTGTGTGGGTGTCATGGTGCAGGTTGCAGAATTCTCCTCATGTACCGGCCTCCAGGGCATGAGTGGGCATTTCTGCAGAAAATCACAGACTTTGTCACTGACAGGGTGTTGGAGTCACCCAGATGGCTTATTCTAGGTGACTTCAGTGCTTGGGTCAATGATGAACTCTCACAGTTTGGACAAGATTTCCTTCAGGGTATGGTGTCTCTGGGCCTCTTACAAGTTGTTGCTTCTGCAACCCACCAATATGGCTATGCCTTGGACTGTGCATCCTCTCTGTGGTTCAAGACTGTCAACCTCGAGATTGATCCAGTCAGTTGGTCGGATCATTGTGCCATCAGGTTCACATTCAGGGCCCCCCTCCTTGTAGTCCACCTCCTGTGGAGGTGATCCAAGTTTTGCCCTTTACAAGGGCTTCAGCCAAAGTGACTCTTGGCAGTGCTGGATATCTTCGCTGTATAGACAGCATGCACTAGGAGATCGGAGGAAGTAGTGGTTGTCTATAACAGGACAGTCACTGCGACTTCATCTTGTGGGGCTGGTTCATGTATGCTCACTGGTGTCATGCATTGGCTTGCCATAGTTTGATGACAGGCTGAAGGGGTGAAAGCAATGGGATAGAGGCTGGAACATTGTTGGAAGAGATCCATGGCCCAGGAGGGCAGTCTGGCTTTCATGGCTCACTATGGTGAGTATCAGAGGGCAAGCACCCATAAAAAGGCATTATTCCTGTCTAGGGAGATTGCTGCTGGGAGGAACTGACTGGCTTAGCTATTCCAGACTGTTGACAGGCTTCTCCATCCAGCCTGTCTGGAGCCCGTGAGAGTTGTTTCATCCACAAAATGCAGAGTTCACTTGGTTCTTCTTGGACAGGGTGTCCTCTATTAGGGCCAAGATCTCACCAAATGGGCTATTACAGCTCAGTGGTGTTGATCTTGAGAGTCTTATATGCATCCAGTGATCATGGGGAAAGTTTTGACCAGTGAAGATGGAAGAGGTGAGTGAGATGATCTCAGAGCTACGACCAACATTTTGTCATCTGGCTCTAGGCCTGACACGCCTACCTGTGAGTTGTGTGTAGCAGCTGGACAGTGTTTACTGGGATCGCTGGGTGCTCCTTGTCATGGGGGTGTTCCAGGGTCTCTGAAAAGTGCACTGGTGAAACCTCTTCTGAAGAAATGTCTTTGTACCTGGGCATCCTACTGAATTACTGACTTTTCTGTAACCTGCTCTTTGGGCAAGGTTACTGAGAAAGTAGTTGCACTGCAACTTGAGACACATCTCACTGTCTTTGACATCTGTGAGCCTCTCAAGTCTGGTTAGGCACAGCACAGAAACCACACTAGTCAGGGTGCACAATGACTTGCTCAGGGCGAGAGATAGAGGACAGCTGTCAACTCTTGTTCTCCTTGATCTCTGCTTAGTGTTAACACCGTGGACCAAGGGTTGTTGTTAGACTGGCTTAGGGAGTATGCAGAACTCACTGGCAATATCATCTCTTGGTTTGAGTCCTGTCTCAGTGGCAGGATGCAGAAGGTTGTGGTTGGAAGGTTCTCCTCACTTCTGGTGGTTGTATCTTGTGATGTACTCCATGGCTCAGTCCTCTCTCTCTCATGTTTTTTGCAGTGTACAAGTTACCCCTGGGTCAGATCACTAGATGATATGGGCTTGGAATTCACTGCTATGCAGATAATACCTAGCTCTATATGTCTTTTTCACCCAGGACCCTGGGTACGGTTGATGTACTGAATTGGTACCTGGTCAAGATCCAAAGATTTCATTGAGCTGGTTAAGACATAACCTGGATGAAACTGAAGTACTGGTGATGGAGCCAGGTCATAGGAGGAAAGTGGCAGCAACCGATAGGGAAATGGGGTTTCAGCTCAGGCCCTCTGGCCTTTGGTTGCCACAAAGGTGAGAAATCTGGGAATCATTCTGGATGAGGGGCTGACACTTGAGTCTTAGGTGTCAGCAGTAGTCTGAAATGGCTTGGCTTTTACCACCTATGTAACATCAGCTGGATCAGATCCCTTATTCCCCTCCATGATCTAGCCACGCTGGTACACATGTTTGTGATGCCTAGGCTTGATTACTGCAATGCTCTTTATCTTGAGATCAATGGAGGGACACTGTGGTGCCTGCCATTGGTGCAGAGTGCAGCTTCTATGTTGCTGACCAGCCTTCCAAGGATGTGTCATGTCTCCCCAGCGCTGTGTGATCTGCAATGGCTGCTGGTTAAGTGGCATATCCCCTTGAAAGTGGGCTTGCTCACTTATACAGCCCTGCATAGCTTGGCCTGGGTTACCTGACTGATCTCCTGACTCCTTACATACCCTCATGCCCTCTCTGCGCCATTGAGGAGGGCCTTCTAGTGGTGTCCAGGGCAAGGTTAAAAACCTCTGGAACTGAGCCTTTGAAGTTGTGGGCCTGGTCCTTTGGAACTTTCTCCTGAGAGTTTTGAGGGAGGCTCCCTTGTTGGAGGCCTTTAATAGGAGTCTGAAAACATATTTATTTGCACAGGTGTTCCCTATTTGCCATCATCCCAGTCTGTTATTAGTTATTTATTTATTTATGTATTAATTAATCCAAGACTGGTTTTATAATGTTATGCTTTTATTAGACCTGTAGATATTTATGAAGTTTATTTATTAATTTGTTTACTTTGTTTGTAATGCCCTACTGTAGTCATCTGTAAGCTCCTGAGCCTCCAGGAAGGGCACCAGATAAAAATAAAGACTACTGCTGCTAATTCTTATTTATCAAGTAAGTGTACTAGACAACCAAGTGCCTATTTTTAGGCATGACCTTGGAGGTTTAAATTGAAAAGGCAACACAAAAGCGTAATTATACACATATGTTAAAACACGCCATTGGCAGTGCTACAAAGTGCTAAATTAACAAGAGTGCAATATAATAAGCAAGGCATGTGGAACAAAAACTGGAGTAATAAATAGTCAGAGGTACCTGTTGCAATAAAGTTAAATGAGAGAAATTATATTAGTACAATAACCACAGTTCAAGAAGAAGAAGAAAAATATGATACAGTAACAGTACAGTAAATAGTACAGGTGCAATATAGGACTGCTAACAGTAATTTTATTTTCTCCATCAAAAATGCAGCAGGGATTCTGCCTTTGGAAATTTTATTAGCTTGAATCTAACATGAAAGTAATCTACAATAAGCCTGTAGTATAGTGGTGTAGTGAGGCCCAGTTCAGCTTTGACTAGGCACCCAGGAGTAGAGCTAGGGATACCCAGGGCTCTGTTATACAGCCTGAGTATAATACAGTGCATCCTCCATTATCCACCCACATCTGTACAAGAAAAACTGGTTGGAGAATTGAAGGTGCTGGATAATCGAGGGTGGTGGATAATAAGGGCAGTGGACTAGCAAAACTTTTGTACTGCACAAATAAAATGTGGTGGATAATCAAGGGAGGCAGATAACAGAGAGGTGGATAATTGAGGGAGCAATGTAGGTGAGTACCCCCATACCTTGGGGCCATACATCATTTAATTTCACTTGAATTGCTCTGATTATAGTTCTGATTGAATGACTCCATGTATTCTATTGAATTGCTCAAGGCCATGTGAAGGTTTGTGGAGTTCAATATTTGGTTTTTGAATGATGCCTTTGCCCAGTTTCCATTACTAGCAATGAGTAAGCCAAGGTATTGGTACTCCTTTACAACTTTCAATTTATTTTTATAAAACAACTAATTGTATTTCATTATATTTCTTCCTGAACTCAAAACATTGTTATGTTTTCAATATTAATCACAAGCCTTTCTCAGATTTTAGCAAGATTTTTAAATTTCCTTTGGAGCCGGTTGTGCATGGAGAAAAATTGCAATGTCTTTGGCATAAGCCAATGCAGAGCAATTCAGATGCATAATACTGGGCAAGGGCATGTTGTGTCATCTTGCAGTGCCTCCTATATATGCATGTTGAATAGCATTGGGGTCAGCATGCAGCCCTGTTTTACTTCTTTTTTTTTTATGTTGCCTTCCCTTGTACCCCAGTCAGCCACCCTTCAGGCCACCTGGGACCTCTATGCCACCCCCACCCATGCCGCCAGCTGCCTTCCCATATCTGCAGTCCCGGGACCCAACAATCCCATCGTTGGTGAGCCCTCACCTTCTGGGGAAAAAGTGCTAGTAGGCGCATTCAGTTGACCCAGGTGCTGCTGGGGTCAGTCCGGGCTATCCGGGGCTCCACGGCAGCGAGGGTCCAGCGGCCATCATCCGGTCAGCTGGGGTGCTATTTTCCATGTTTCCCCTTGGAAGTGTGGCATGTCACTGATGTCAAGGCATGAGCTGATATCCGTCACCCTTCTTCACAGTGGGGTCCGATGTATTGCTGTTTCCCCACCCTCCACCAAGAGCCAGAAAATGCCGGGCCGCAAACTCCCCTCCCTCCCAGGAGAAGGTGAGCAATCGTCAGATGCTCAAGCCTTCTCCTCCAATCTGGCCCTTCTGCACCCAAGTCCATGCCCAAACCAGGTTTCCAGTGCCACAAGCAGAAATCCAACCACTGTGCAAATGGGCCGGCTCTGCTTTACTTCTTAGATAGTTTAACATTTTTCTGTTAACTCTCCATTTATTCTGTAGCATATCTGTGTACAGGTAACATCATATTGCAGCTTAATTGCACCTAATACATTCATTTTTTTTTTTTTTTTGTATTTCACAGCTCTTCATTTTTCCAAAAAGTTAGAATGAGATAATGGAATGACATACTGGTTTAAAGTCTCTATATGAGATGTGTTAATTTTGTTTGTGGATAAACATATATTTCTTGAATCGATATGAAACGGAAAAACATTGATAAGAAGTGGAAAATCCCTCCATGGATCTGGTTGGAATGGATAAATTATATTTTTTCAGACACCAATGTCTTTAGACAAGTTAGTAGGACTTTGCAAGAATTTTTGAAATGTTGTTAATTAGGCTGATCAGCCTATACATAAGGGGGGGTCTCTAGTATCTCTTTGCTTATGGATAGGGATGATGTAGTTCCCTTTTCATCCATCGGGAATACATTTTTGGAAAAGACATTAATAAAATTTAGTAGAAGTGGTGACCACCATTCACCCCAGGCTTTAAAAACACCCTCAGGGATTTTTGTCCGCTCCTGGGGCTTTATTTCCCTTAAATGAACTGATTGCAGTCATGATGTTACCTGGACACAGGTGATTCGGAAGTGCATGGGATAAGCATAAAGGCACCCTGCTATACAGCAGAGTGGGGGGAAGGCAGTCCAGATAAGGGTAGGGATTGCCAAACCAAGTAGGGAAATGGGCAGACTAGGTGGGCGGTATGGTCCTTATCTGCTAATGATTCTATGTTTCTATAACCTCTTCACAGTTTATTTTGTACATTAAAAATTAATTCTCTGCTCCAGCTTCAGAGGAAAAACAGGTTTCCTTGAGGTCCAGAACCAGTTTAGAATAATTATGCTGTAGCCTCATCAACTGGTTACAGTGCTGCCTCCTCACCCTGGGTGGGGTTTAATGGCTTTATCATAACTTCATATTTAAATCTACAAGTCAAAGAACCTCAGCACAAAAGCAGGAGGCAAGGGTTACCCAGAAAGGGCATTGCCAATAAAGCCAGGTTTCAAAGAAATCTAATAGAAACATACAGAAACATAGAATTTGATGGCAGATAAGGACTGCTTGGCCCACTCAATCTGCCGATGTTTCCCTACCACAGTATCACTGCAGACCTTACTTGATCAATAGGTCTTTCTCCTGCTCCTTCCTTTCCACTATAATTCACTTGTGCCTCCAATGCTTTCTGACCCCACCACTGGTTTGGCCCCACCACCTGAACTGGAAGGTTATTCCAGGAATCCGCCATTCTTCTTCGGTGAAAACTTGCTTCCTCACGTCTCCTGAATCTACCTCCCTGCCCCCCCCAGCGTCTCAGCATGTTCCCTTGTTCTTGAGCACTTTTTTTCTTGAAAATATTTCCCTCCAGTGCCTTATTTACACCCCCATGAGGTATTTTAAGGTCTCTATCATATCCCCCTCCCCTTTTCCTGGGTGTACATATTGAGGTCCTTTAGTCTTTCCTCGTAGGGCTTTTGATGCAGACCTTGCACCATTTTAGTTGCCCTTCTCTGGACCGTCTCCACTCTATGTCCTTCCAGAGATGTGATCTCCAGAACTTTAGATGGGGTCTTTCCAGCAATCTATGAAGCAACACCACCTGCCTGTTTCTACTGGTGATACCCTTCACTATGCACCTTACCATCCCACTAGTCTCTCTGACTGCCTTGTCACACTGCCTGGACGCCTTTAGGTCATCAGATATGATCACCCTTACATCTCAGGCAAAATTACACACATTTCCTGTGGTGCTTTTCATTATGGGAATATGTGCAGCTTATTTTCATTTGATATATTAATGAGACATGGTTTGAATAAAGCTACATAAACAGCAACTCTACTGTAAATACTGCAAAATAGGAGATTGCAAATATACTGAATGCCTTCATGCAATAAAATTGCAAATGTACTGTAGATTTTCAGCCATGCCAGACAAAGAGAGCTTTTGCAATACATATTCTGTAGAACTGTGGCATCCAACAGCACATGGCATACTTGGATAAATGTTCGAATCCCAGTTAAACTGTAAAAAACTTCTAGTACTTGTGTTTTTAAAGACTTGGTAGATTTCTTTCTATTTCTCAGGGTTCATCTAGTTGGAACTAGAGTAGGTCTTGTTCTCTGTGAAAATTATTAGCTGTCAGTGACACAGTGTTTGTTACCCAGATGAATTGTTACTGCTTCTAACCTTTGACCTCTGAGTGTCTGGCTACCAGTGGGACACATGTATATGTATGCCCCACATGACTGTAAAATTCTTTAACTCTGTTAGTGATAACATACTGAGTGCTAGGTTTCCTGGATCCCATTCTGTGCGAGTGTACAATAGGAGCATTATTCCATCAACAACAGACCACTGTGCAAGGGGCAGACAACTGAGCACAAGCTAGGTGTGAATAAAAATCTTTTTACACAGTATACACTACCATTTTTCAGCTAAATTAAAACACTATCTGTAGCAGAGAACACCAACCAGCTAGATTTGTTTTTTATCTTCATAGCAGGGTATGTTATAAAATGTATCTAGCTAGTTGGGTGCCGTCACAAAGAACCTTTTCTGCCCTCTGTGCCTAGGCAACGATAGATCCATATGCTCCAGTCAGCAAGAACTACCTCTAAAACAGCAAGTGTCAGCTGCAAGCACTTCAGATCTCCTATATTAGGGGAAACTTTCACTTTTAAATAAAATAAAACTAGCTTAGAAATGCTAATGTATAGCATATAATCTGGACATGTGATGAGTGCTTATGAGATATCTCATTTATCTTCACTCGTGGTCAGTGTCCTTTTTGACTTCACTTGTGGCTTTGCCACTCATGAAGATCAAGGTGTCACTGACCACTCATGAAGAAAAATATTGTATCTCATAAACACCCATCACATATCCTATGTATAACACAGGCATAAATCATTCAAAACTTCCAAAACAAACTGCATTGCAAATTTTAATCCTGACTCCTTGTTTTGTTGCTTTATAGAGGACCCTCCTTAAAGAATAACTGTCAGGAATATATACCATTAAATGAATAGATTTTGTGTGACAGATGACAAAATATAGATATTTGGAACCCCTAACTCAAGAGAATTGAAAATTAGCTTACCATGTTTCTGCTACAAATGACAGCTATGCTGAACAAATTAAACAATCAGATCATGGACTGTACAGAGTCATCAAGAAATTTCACACACACACTCATGATGTGTTGTAGATCTGGGGCAAGGTGAGTGCTTTCAGCTACTGCACAGTGGGAAGGAAAAGGAAAGGAATTTGATTTTATATGATGTCTTTATCACAAAGTACTTTACAGTGCAAGAGAGGGTAGGGGAGAGAGAATGTTTACTACTGTTTCCAGTACACAAGGAGATTCGTTGAGAACAAAGACAGATTTGAAAGAAATTAGAGGGCGAAGGACAGAGACGCTAGTTGAATTGCTTAGGGTTATACAGTGAGTAAGTGAGGGTTGTGGGATTCACACCTGGCTCTTCAGTTTAACAGCTCTATGCACTAACAATGAAGACAAACCACCTCACAGTAGGTGTGGAATTGTCATGCTGTGGCTTGCTATGTCTATAAAACAACCCATTTATTGAAAAAAGTCCTATTTATTTCAGTTTGATGCTATCATGAGACAGCACTTCACTTTGAAGTTTTGATTTACCAATCAGCTTGTTTCATTCATAAAAATTGCCATTATGAGATATTCAGTATCTCCTTCCCTCTCTCTCTCTCTTTCTACTAGTGCATAATGTCCTGTGCCACCAGGGGGCCCCGACATAAGACGGGCTATCCTCTTTCAATTAAAAGGGCTAAATGCTCTCATGGCCTGCAAAGTCAGGGGATTATCTATGTTTATATGTACAGTCACTGTGTCTCTTAGGATTATAAAAGTGCATTCTTGAGTTCTTTGGGTGTGAGAACTGTGAAGAGAAGCTGAGCAGTTATGGTACACAAAGGACTTGAGAAGAAACGCTTATACCTGTAAGAGACACAGGAACTATATAAACATATTATAACTATGTTAAAACCTTTGTTTAAAAATGAACTCTGGATTTAAAATCAGCATGTGTCACTTTCCAAAATAGTAGAGAATCCCTTTGTGTAAAATGGACTGTGCCAACTGAACTTAGAATTTCACAATTTTAGAACTGTATGCATGAGGCACCCTCTTATAGTTATTCTGAAGATCAGGACTGCTTAGTATAAACAATCCTGATTGGCTAAGAATGATGTCATGATTTGTAATGCACTCCATGGAAGAACTGTCTTATTCATTTAGAAGTCCTTCTGGTTTTTCACAAAGAAGACAGGGTCCTGTTAAAAGTATGTTACAAGTTACCTCTTCATTTTGTGCATGGTTTCAAAGGCTATGGGTAAATGAAATTAGTACACAAATTTCTGAAAAAGTATGGAAATGTACTGCAAAAGAACTACATTTATGCTCATAAAGGTCCCTGCTGCACAAAATGCAAACTACACGAAGGTTGGAAATAAACTATTAGGAATACAAACAAAATGCCTATAACATCTGGAAATGTCCTGTTAGGGTTCTTACAGTGCATCTGACCCTTAAGTGCTCTCACCCACCCGGCCACATCCCTTACCCTCATGATCCAAGGACAGTCTACAGGTACAAAGCCATACATCAATAGTATGGTACCTCATACAGGGTCAACTTATTAAAATTGATATATAGCAACCTCTAATTCCCACCCTACCTTACTCATGATTGATGGGCAACATGTATGTGGAGTCATGTCACACAGGTCTGTTGTTTCTTGCACTTGTATATCCATAATTAGAATACTTTTTGCTGCACACCTGTGAAGGTTTGCATCCATTATAACCTGTCCCATGCTTGGCACATACTGTTTACATCCTCCACAAAGCAGCTTGATTGCTCCACATTTGAAAGTACTATGCATTGCATAGTTGTGAGTTACTTAAGACACATACTTTGCTTAGAGTGGCAACATGTACAACTGGTAACTAGTAACCCTAATCCCTGCCCCTCCTCCCTTCCCTAATGACCATGGTGAGATACATCAGTTATTCAGATGGCCACTGGCTAGGGAGCAGCTCACAACACCAAGAATGATGGCATAGAGTAATGGCTCTGTCAGCACTTATCAAAATCCTTTTTCTTTTCTGTCAAAGTTAGTTACCCATGGGGGGACTGTTTACTTGTTAGATATAATAAGCTGCTAATCAATGATTGCAAAATCCATAACTTTCTGATCTAATTTAGACTTTTACCAGTGGTTTTAAAACCTACCTCAGAGCCACAGTATTGCCAGCTGGAGGAGATTCTCTGAAGCTACAAAGACTGCCACTTCATGTCCTGTGGACATTTGTGAGATGCTGATGTTAGGTATTATGAATGTGTTATTAACGTGTTAAGAATACATTAATAGAGGCGTAACTAGCTGATTGCTTTCATTTACATAAATTGTTGTTTTTCTTTTATGCTAACTGACTACCATTGTATACAGGAAATAAATGATGGCATTTTCAATGGGAAGAGGGCTCAAAAGCTGTATTGTATTTCTAAGATATATGTATTACAGTGCGCGGTTTCACCATTATAGTTAGGATTGAGTAGGGTATTCAGTGTTAACCCTCTAACTTTGCACATTAATATTTTTGGCATAATTTGACAAAATGAGCTGAAACTTTGCATGTGTTTTCTAGGAGGCAAGGTCTGGATCTGTGGACATTTTTGTAATGGTGACTTGTGTGGTTTCTGAGATCCACATATGTAATTTTTCTGTACAGAGCTTATTTTCTCTGATACGTAACATGTTTTTTTTTTTTTGCTCTCACCTACAGCCTACATGGAGTGGAATTTTTTCCCCAGACTTGCAGGGTGCCCAGTTTAGAGAAATAAATAATGCCCCATGTTCTCTATGTAAGAACAGTGATACTTTCTTGACTTCTGAGCTGCAGCAGAACTCATGCTGGGGGCTGCAATGAGAGCAGTGAGCTGCCATTTTCCTGGTGTCACCTCCTCCAATTGCAACCCCCATAATATTGTTTCTTTTCTCTGGTTTCTAGTGGCACCCCGTCTGATCGCATTTCCCATCATTCTGTTTTCTTTCCTTGGTGTCTAGAGCCACCCCCGATCGCAGTCTCTGTAATATTTTTTTTTTGTTTCCCTGGTGTCTAGTGGCACCCCCTCACCCTCTGATCACCATCCCTGTAATATTATTTCCTTTCCCTGGTGTCTAGTGGCCCTGCCATCATGGTCCCCATAATATTTTGTTTGTTTTCCTGGTGTCTAATGGCATCCCACCCTCCAATCACTGTCCTCTTAATGTTTTTTCTTTTCTTGGTGTCTAGTGGCACCCCCCCGACTGCTGTCCCCACTAGTTTTCTGTCTTTCCATGGTGTCTACTAGCACCCTCCCACCTCAATCACTGTCCCACTCTGTAATAAAGAAAATGGTCCCTCTATGTCTTTTTTACACCTGTAAGAAAGAAAATGGTCCCTCGTTGATCCACCCTGACCTCCACTGAGCACCCACCACCCATACCCTCCACACCCCACACACCCTCAATAACCTGAACAGGTCCCAGGGTGAAGATCCACTCTCTGATTGAAGACATGTCTTGCTGCTGAAACCGTTGACTGCAATATGAGAAACTAAGGCAAGTGCGGTTCAATGTATTTCAGTGGGGTTTTCAACTTTGATACATAACTTTGCCATTTTTGCATATTTTAAGCCCCAGTTCTCAACATGGCCTTTTTGGGAACCCACCTCATGAACGAGGTTTGTAGAATTATGCAAATCCAGCCCAATAAGTGATTTTGTGTTAAGCAAAGAAATCACCTTTCAGGAGGTTGAAAATGTTCCTTACCTTGTTCATGAGGTGAAGATCATAAGATAACTATGTTGAAAATATAAAGATCAAAATATGCAAAATGCTAAAGATCTTACACGTATTACTGAAATTTTACTATGCTCTCATTGATCTTGTGATAATTTTAAACATTTTGACCCCAGACTTTCAACTTAGCCTTCTTATTACCCACCTCATATATGTCATAGCTGTCATTTTTCAAATCCTGGTCAAAATGTGTTTTCACACCTGTGGCACGGAATGGCATTGTAGTTACACAGAATTACAGTACATCTTGGCTGGGATTAGCAAAGTTTCTGTACTGGGTACATGAGATGAGGTAATAAGATGGCTATGCTGAGAATTTGGTCACTGTTGTTCTATAAATGGAAGTGCAGGGCCCAGAGGCAAATAAGGATGCAATTATACTATCTCAAAACGTAACAAAATAAATTGCAAAAACTTTCATTAATGCTCTAGTTGGGGTTAAATCGACAAAAGTGGGGAAATGTGGCATTAGGGTTTCCAACTCTTAATACCCCATCCCCACCCTGCACACACCAACAAATTTCAGGGGTGTGCCTTGGGGTCCCTGCTTTGTTACTTTAACCCTAACTAGAGCATTAACACAGTTTTTTTGCAATTTATATATATATATATATATATATATATATATATATATATATATATGGAGAGAGAGTGTGAGTGAGTGCAAGAAAGGGAGAGAGAATAAATGCTAGATAAGTGTGGTGCACAAGGAAGTAGTACCATTGAAGGGTGCTACAGAACTCATTAACCACCAGACCAAAGGTCAAGTGACTTTATAGGCTCTATACACCCCTCCTGGATGTTATTAATATTTCATGAATGCACAGTACTTTTCCAGCACTTGTTTTGTACAGTACAACTGATTAGCCAAACACCACCTTGATTTTAAAAACTTTCCAACAGTGCATGCACTGTAAATGGCAGGTCATGTGATCCCGAAAGAATGCAGCATTGCTTCTACTCCCAGCTAGCTGTGTGGGGGTCCTGCTCTGAAAACACCCTGTTGCTGTCTGAACTGAAAGGGTAATTGTTTGAAAAGCTCATTTTGGTTTGACATGGCAAGACAAGACAAGGCAATTTTATTTATAGGGTGCCCAATCCCAGAGGCTCTATTTGCCGTACAGTCATAAAAAATCAATAAAACATATTAAAATCCAGCAGATATGTTAAAAAGTGACTCACATACAATTAATAATTTACTTTTGTACCTAAGAACTACTTCCTCTGGGCTTGCTGTTGTTCTCCACCTATCCATGTATCCACTATATTGCTGTAGTTTGAACTACCTTGCTTGGATGTACATTGCCTGTAAGTCTGTCAACAAATAAAGTTTATAAAATATTAAAGGACAGCACCAGACCCAAAACTCATATGGAACAAATGAGTTTTCAAGCGGCTTTTAAAAAATAGCCAAAGGAGCTCCTCTCTCTTCAGGGGGAAGAGCGTGCTATAGCACTGGGGCAGCAACATGAATGCCTGAACTGCTAAAGACTTCAACTGGGGTCTACGCACTGACAGGAGACTCACCTCAGTTGAATGAAGTGGGCAGCCAGGAGTGTATGGGATCAGGGGGTCTTTTAGGTAGCCCAGGCCCAGTCAGTTCAGGGCCTTGTAAATAAAAAAGCGTACCTTGAAGCTGATGCGCTGCCAAACAGGCAACTAGTGCAGTGCACAGTAAACCAGCATGATATGCTTGACCTGGAATGTTCCAGCAACTAGCCAGAGCCATCACATTCCAGCCAAGCTGCAGGTGGTGCAACAGTCTGCCAATAACCCTAAGTAAAGGGCATTTCAGTAGTCCAAGAAAGTTGCAACTAGGGCATGCACTAGGGTCCACAGATCAGCAGATACAAGAAAGAGCTTATTTCAAGAGATTTTATGAAGATAAAAAAGCCTCCATAGACCACAGCTGACACCTTATGTTCAGGGGAGAGCTTGTAATCCACAAGAATCCCCATATTCCAAACCCTGTCCACAGTTCTGAGCTTGATGCGATCTAAAGATGGAAGGGCAGCATGCATGCTGTTTATTACTGATCAATATCAACCTGGCTCCACCAGTAGCACCTCCATCTTCAAAGGGTTAAATCTAAGACAACTGGCAGCCATCCAGTCTTGAATTTCTTTAAGGTACTCATTCAGTCCGAGACTGCAGCACCCCATTAGAAGCACAAGGCACATACAGTTGGGTATCATCAGCATAGCAGTAAAAACCCACGCTGTGGCATCTAATGCTCTCCAGAAGAGCAGTCTGTACATGACAGACAATACAGAGGCCAGGATCAACCCCCGAGGTACACCACAACAGAGTGCAACACTACTCAAGATTTAAGAGCCCAGTGCCACCTGCTGCACCTTGGTGGATAAGTAGGATGCAAACCACCAAGAGTCCTACTTAGTGCCTCAGTCATGCCAACAGCACCCTGTGCTTCACCATGTTAAACACTGAGGAAGGCTCAATCATGAGCAGAATGGAGCAAAGTCTGTTGTCCCTCACCAAGAGGAGTTCTTGGTGCACTTTGACCAGGGCAGTTTCAGTACCATAGCGAGGCTGGAAACCAGACTGGGGAGGATCCTTGATGTCATATTTTCCAGGTGTTGTGCCAGCTGCACCACCACCACTTTTTTAATTACCTTCCCCCAAAAATGGAAGGTTTGAGACAAACCTATAATCTGAGAACTCATAGGGGTATGATGATGTCATTTTGAGAAGGGGTTTCACCACTGCCATCTTCTGTGAGGATGGAAAAAATCCCTGCCTTAGGGCACACCTGATAATCTCAGAGATCGGACCCAGGGACCCCAACACCCTAACAGAATAAGAACTGAGAACACAAGAGATATGCACATATAAGGTTTAAGCAATATAGCTAGCCTACAGGGGAAACTGATAGGCCAGCTATACTGCTAGTACCTTTTCTGTTTTGATATGACTGAGCACAATTTGGCACTTGGGAGACTGTCTTATATGTGACTTTTGGCACCAGCTTTATGTTTTGAGGGAAGTGGCCTTTCTGGACACTAGCTCTCTTATATTAATACAGCATTATCTTTGCATTTATTCATTGAGCCACAGCAATTTTATTTTGCTACTAGGTGTGTATCCCTTTGAGCTCTTGGTTGTATGTAGGGCTAGTAGCCTGGTATTGCACATGCCCCATACTACAGCTGGCCCATTGTGGTTGTAGAATCAGAACTGATCCTGGATCCAAAGTACAGTAAGTATGATGCAGCTCTGAGACTACTCTGAAGACCTTGTCCACCATCACTGGCAAGGCAAGGCAAGGCAAAATTTATTTAAAAGACGCCCAATCCCGGAGGCTCTGGGCGCCATACAAATTTTTAAAACAGCCATATAAAAATAATAACATACTAACATACTATTTGCCAGCAGATTAGGCCTTACGGTCTATCGGGTCTGCTCGAACCTTAGATCCTTAGTTGGGTGCCGAGACCCTCCCATCCCTTGTGCTCCAGAAACCCGTATCATCCATCCCCACCCCCCGGGACAGGCCATCATCTGATACATCCACTTTCTGTGTCTGTCCCACCCTCTTTTGAAGCCCTCCACTGTGGATCTCTGAACCAGCTCACCAGGTAGTGCATTCCAAGGGTCCACCACCCTCTCAGTGAAAAACCTCCTCCTCTTTTCCCCCCTCACCTTCCACCTTCCAACTTCAAACCATGCCCTCTGGTGATACCTCCCTGCTTTAGTCTAAGATCCCTCCATGTTTACCCTATTTATTCCTTGAGGTACTTGAAGACCTCAATCATGTCCCCCTGTCTCTCCTCTCCTGCAATGAAAGCAGGCAGAGCTCCTTAAGTCTGTCCTCATCGTCAAATCCCTAGCCCTCGTATCATCTTTGTTGCCCTCCTCTGTACCCTCTCCAGGAGCTGTATGTCCCTCTTCAAGTGTGGTCTCCAGTACTGTACACAGTACTGAAGGTGTGGTCTAACCAGTCCATTGTACAGCGCAGAATCACTTCCTTGCTCCTAGAGGTGATCCCCTCTGATGCATCCCAACATCCTGTTTGCCTTGCTAGCCACTCTCCTGCACTGTTCAGAGTCATTCATACACTCCACCATGACCCCTAGGTCTTTTCCCCTATTGAGGCCTCTGGCGCCTCCCTCCCAGGGTGTACCTGTGTTTAGGGTTTCCCCGACCAAGATGCAACACCTTGCACTTGGTGATATTGAAATTTAATTTCCATGTGTGAGCCCAGCTTTCCAGGGTGTCCAGGTCCCCTTGCAGGGCCAACCTCCCCTCATCTCCCTCAACTACTGCTCCCATCTTGGAGTCATCAGCAAAGAGACTCATTTCACACCCTATACCCTCCCTGATGTCCGATATGTATGCATTAAACAGGATCGGACCCAGGACCGAGCCCTGCGGTACCCCACTACCAACCTCTCTAGGGTTCGAGAGCTCCCCACAGACCACTACTCTCTGAGTGCGTCCAGCTAGCCAGTTTTCAATCCATCTGACCATCAAAGGGCCTACTCCTAACCCATCAGTTTCTCCACCAGACCATTGTGGGGACAGAGTCAAATGCCTTGCTGAAGTCCAAGAATAATACATCCACAGGCTTACCCTGTCCAGTTCTGATGTTACCCATTCATAGAACTCCACAAGGTTGGTTTGACATGATCTACCTGGCACAAACCCATGTTGCCGACTATTCAGACCTCCACCTCCTCCAAGTACACCCCAATCATTCCTTTAGTATACTCTCCATTAATTTTCCCACCACGAGGTCAAACTGATGGGTCTATAGTTACCTGGTACTTCCTCGACCCCCTTGTGGATTGGTACACATGTGCCTCTCGCCAATCCCTAGGTACCCTCCCTGTCTCAAGTGACCTGCTGAAAAGCTCCACCAGAGTGCAGCCAGTATGTCCGCCAATTCCCATAGTACTCTCGGATGAATGCCCTCCAGCCCAGGAGATTTGTCTTTCTTTAGGGCCTTGAGGGCTAACCACACCCTTTTGGTGGAGATAGCATCATCTGTCCCCTCCACCTTACTGGCTTTTTATCCTTACCCAGATGTGACACCCCTGGGGTACCTCTCTCTCTCTCTCTCTCCCTCTTGCTCCATTTCTGTTGCTCCCCTGATCCCACTTACTGACGTTTCTATCCCCTTCATGCCTTGCTTTGTAGATATCCCATCCCACTCCCTAGTGAACACAGAGGCAAAGTACTCGTTAAATACCTCTGCCTGGTCCCTTGACTCTTCCACCCACCCTCCTTCTGATCTCAATCTGCTGAGATGGCCCTTAGTTTTTCTCCGCTCCCCAATGTACAGAAGAACCCCTTTTCCCCTCCATGTATCCCCTGTGCCAGCCGCTGCTCTTTACTGGACTTTGCTCCCCTCACCTACGGGTGACTTTTCTAGATGCAAGCTGGTACCTTTCCTTATCCCTATCCCGTCTTGTTGTTTTATATTTTGTAGGCGCTTTCTTTTCTCTGACTGCTACCTGTACCTCACTGGACCACCAGCATGGTTTATGTGACCTTGCTCCCTACGTTTCAACTTAGCGCAGATCCTGACTGCCTCATGAAGTCCCGTTTATGACATCCATCTCCTTTCCACACTTGTCATTGAGGTAATCCCCATCAAGTGATCCTTGAGAATATTTCCCATGCCCATAAAGTCTGCCCCCTGAAGTCCACTGCCAGTGTCCTAGATCTCACCCCCTTCCTCCCATGCTTATTTGAAACCAGACAGTATTGTGGTCGCTCCCAGTCAGGGGTCTTGTACAACCATGTCCCTTACGGATCCCCATCTGCCAGAACCACATCCAGGACATGCCCCTCCCTTGTGGGCTCCATCACATGCTGTGTTAAGAACACATCCTGGAAGCCATCCAGCAGCCTCTGCTCCTTGGCCACCTTAGAGGACATGGTTCCCCAGTTTGTACCTGGCATATTAAGGTCCCCCATCAACACCACTCCTTCCCCTTTTGGTCCACACTGGGCAATGATGTTGTCCAGCAAACCATCCTCTAGAACATCACTCATCCCAGGGGGCCTATATGCTACACCCAGCTTGACCTTATCTCCTGCTGGGGATCGTAAGGTGACCCATAAGGCCTGCCGTTTCCCTCTGCCTCTTCTACCTAGCAATTTCTATGTCATCTCTAATGAACATAGCCACTCCACCCCTCTGCCCTCCTTTCTATCCTTCCTAAGCATGTGTACCCCGTGCGTTTAGGTCCCAGTCATGGTTTTGTTGGCCCACGTTTCCGTGACCGCCACCACATCCACCCAGACAGCATGGCCTGGAACTCTGGCAACTTGTTTCCCAAGCTCCTGGCATTTACTAACACCAACCCCCACCCCTTATCCCTGATCCTCTTTGTCGAACCCCACCCAGATTCCTTATACTTCCATCCTCCCTCTGCTCCTCCTGAAACCTCCACCCCAATCTGTTTCCCCTCCCCCTTGGGCTTGAAGGCTACTCCCCTCATCTGGAGGAGAGGGCTTCTGGTCAGCCCTTCCCTTATCCCTTCCCCCCTCACAAGTTTAAACCCCACCTTTCTTGTATGTAGTCAGCCTTCCCCTGTTTAAGGACTTCCTTCCCTAATGGGGCAAGATGAAACCTGTCCTTGGCATATAGTCCCTTATCCTCCCAAATAAATATACAATTTATACACAGTAAAAATACAGAGTCAAAAAATCAGAAACATTACCATAGATATCAATTCAAACCTCAAAAGCTTTAAAAAAAAAGGAAAGTCCGAACTCCTCCCACAGAGATTAAGTATCAATGTCCACCATCAAATGATCACTGCCAGCCAGCCCACAACAGGCCACTTGAGGAGATCCCAACCCAAATAGAGGATACCTTGTCCATAAAAAAATCATTAAACTCCTCACACTTCTCTGTAACAAACCAAAAAAGCTCTGCAGGATTAGACAGATAGAATTTAGTATTATGTCCTCAGTGTTGAAGGTTAAATCAGTCAGTGTAGTCTAGTGGTTAAAGCACTAGCTTGTGAACTGGGGGGTTGTAGAATCAAACCCCACTAGAGCAAAGTACTCACTGTGTTACCTTTGTCAAGTCACTGTATGTTTTCCAGGGTTATACTCTTGAGGAGGGGACACTACCTCATATGCCAGACCTTTGGGGAACTCCATGCTCAACTGGTAGCAGGAAGAGTGGAGATATCTCAGCTGTAACACCAACTAAGCTGGTTCCCACACCCCTCACCCCACTCCCACAGAGGCCCACTGGTCCAGTAGACTGGAAGGTGGTGGGGAGCGGGAGGGGAAAGGGAGGCAAGGGAAGTCACATGGTGGTTGGCCAGTTCCATGAAATCCGAATAACTAATCACTTTGCATTTCTGAAGGAGACACAGGTGTCTGACTCCATCAGAGTGACTCTGAGACAGTTGGGAAGAAAGAGAAGGGTGACTTGGTGGCAGCTAGGGTGAGAGCAGGAAGAAGTTAGCAAGGAGTATCTTAGTTATATGGGACTCAATGATTTGAGGAGTGGAGAAGGTGGTAGGTTTAAGGATGAAAGGAAAATGGGGTTGTCAGATGCCTGCTTGGATCATCAGTCATTGGGAATATGGATAGCATAAGGAGAATCACAGAGGAGGGTATAAAGAAGATGGGGATCTGGTACACTTGGGTACCAACAACTGATGAACCAGCCTGTGGAGATAGCAAAGCAAAGCTTTGAAAGGCTGGGAACAGATTGAAGGTGCACTTGCTTCCCTGGCCTTTTATTAGGTCCTTCCTATGTGGGGTGGGAGAATGGGAAGGATAGAGTGAGGAATGAAGAGATGGAGCAATTAAATTGGTGCTAAAGGGATGGTGTCAGGAGGAGAGATACTATTTTACTGAGGACTGGGGAGATTTCTGGAACAGGAGGCTCTTCAAGGGTGATGGCCTTCAACTAAAAAGGGGGGGAGCCAGTGTGCTGAGGCAGATGTTTGACATCTACATTAGTGGACAGTTTCTGACTGCAGGGGAGGCTGAGGTGAGGAATACCAGTGAGAGATTGGCTGAGCCATGGAACAGTCTGCCAGTTGAGATGGCGAGCACCAAAACCAGCAATGGCTTCAAGCATGGCTGGGATAGAGTTAAGATATTAGTATTTACTCAAGGAATATCAATAAGGTGCAGCAAGGGGGTGGATAGTATAGACAAAAACACTGTATTGACAAAAGGTATGATAGGGTGTCATGGACAGACTGGATGGATCAATGGTCTTTTCCTACCATCATGGTCTATGCTTCTATCTTTCTAAATCTAAAATGAAATAAAAAGGTGCAGGCACAGCATTTTCAGTAGAACATGAGCCATCGCTTTGAGCATTAAACTGTAAGAGTTGACCCAAACCATACTGTGAGTGTGGAGCAGCTTGACATCCTGCAGTCCTATTCATATTCTGAGCCAGAGCATGACTGTGGTCCACAGAAGAAGGAATGAGCATTACAGAGGATGCTGTCCTGCAGCTGGGGCAGGCAGAATCCTTCACTCCAGCATTGTCTTTTGTTTTTTTAGGGAGTGTGATGCCTGAAGACAAAAGTGATTGGTGAATGTGAGTAAAGCAAAGACAGGAACTTCACCCAGAGAGGGTGTTGAAGACACTGAGAGGAAAAAAATAGATGGGACCACCCAGAGGATGATATCACCACATTTAACCCCATCTTCATTAGTGTCATGCAAGACATCTGACCTCTATTTCCTCCCCTTCCCTCCTTTCCCCACATCAGATTTTGTTTTCCCAGTAAGCGGGACAGGGAAAACCCCACCTGAAGGAGTTTGTTCTGAGAGTTTTGGGGTGGAGGCTGGGCTTTCCTGAAGAAGACCATTATTTGTGGATGGAAGGAGATATGGAATCTGTAAAGCAAGAGGCAAACTAGATATTACAGAATTAAAATCTAAAATGTGACAGTAGGGCCCTTACTCATCAGGAATTGCTGTCAGATAATTAGTACTGTCTTATGCTATGCACTCTTGTTTCATTTAGAACACTGCAGTCACTTGATAATATGCCCTCCTAATTGTTGTCTAAATATGCCATGGCATACATTTATAATGGTTGATAAGATAATCAATCAATCAGTCAATCAATCAAAATCTTTATTTATCCAGGTGAACATCATTGAGCAGAGCTCTTTTACAAGATGGACCTGGTTAGAACAGGGTCGGTTAACATCCATCATAAAAACATATAAATACATGTAAATAAGTATATGAACAACACAAACACAGTGGTGCAGTAATAGGGGAGTCAAATGCTAAAAGGAAGACAAGGCAAGCCATAACAGAGGAGGATTCAAATACAAGGGGTCAGGTCCACCACTGAACCGTGCAACTGTATGTAAACCATGTTCTCTGTATAGAAGTACCAGTTAGTTTATTTACCAGGGGCAGTCACTAGTACTAGCCATGAAAATGGCTTGGAGAACCACCAACTAATGGCAGATGGGGTACCAGGAGGGGTATGTAATATGTGAGCGAAGGATAAACATTGTGAGAAGTGAAGTCCCAAGAATAGGTCAGTAGAACTGATGTGGCAGTGGGAGCCTATAGGGAGAGGGAAAGGGGAGTTAGGACTTTTATAGTATGATTGCGTGTAGATTGTGGATGAGTGCAGTATAGAGTTGTGAAAAGAAGGCTGAGGAAAGCGGGAAGATAGATCAGTATCAAAGGGAGGACAGAGGCATCAAGATGTTACATGAAAGCATGATGACAGACCAGGGCCAAGGAGGAGACAAGTACTAGATGTAAGTCGTTCATGGTTAAATGGTACAGGTTAGCATGATGACAATTCCAGGTCATGGGAAACAATTGCACTGATAATTTCTGAGACGTGAATATAAGAGCTTGAAAGATGAAATGCCGATGGGTGACCTCAGTTTCAGTTTTTTTGCAATTTATTCCACAAGGAGGACAGTGTAAAGATTATAGCAGCCCTGCCAAAGCGAGAGTTAACTTTGGGAACCATCAGTAGGAGAGATTTGCAACTTCTCAGGGCGTAATTGCCTATTGGATATAAAAATTGTGAATAACTTTAAAGTCTTATTTTGCTTCTCGCAATGCATACATTACAGTGATGTTCAGTGATTTTCTTAGCATAAATATTCTGCAGTTAACACTTTCTATTTTTACTGTGTTTCAGTCAGTATGGGGTTGAAGGAAGTGTACTAGTTTAAGTGTTATCAGCAAAACGGAAAAATAACATAATAGAGTTTTAGTAGATAAGCTCTGTCTCGCTCCCCTTTTATCATCTTTGTATATACTCTCTGCAGCCTCGCCATCACCCTCATATCCTTAACAAGATATGGACAAAAAACGCCAAACAATAGTCGATTATGGGCCTGACCATTGTCTTATACAAAGGCATCAACACCTCCTCATTTCTAGATTGGAAGCCCCGTCTGATTCAATTTACCAACTGCATAGCTCTACTTGAGGTTTTTTTTATTATGTGCACCACTATTTAAATCATTCTGTACAAAAACTCACAAGTCTTTCTCTCCCTCTGATATCTTTAATTTTAATCCTAATATGTTATATGACTATCGAACATTATGTCTCCCAAAATACATTATAGTGCATTTTTCCTCATTAAGTCATACCATTGGTCTTTGCCCATTCCAATATACACATCAAATCCTATCCAAAATTCAATCTGTCATCGAAAGTGTCCACTACTCCTCCCATCTTAATATCATCAGCAAATTTAACCATCTTGTTCTTACTAGATATCCTTAAATCACCAATAAATATACTGAACAACAGAGGCCCAAGAACCGACCCTTGTGGCATACCACTCATCACCTTCCATGGATCTGATAAACGACCATACAATCTAACCTCTGAGTCCTATTTTCCAACCACTGTTTAACCCATCTCACAATGGCCCCATCTACTCCCAGCCCTATCAGTTTTTCTACTATGTTACAATGGGGTACAGAGTCAAAAGCCCTACTGAAATCGAGCAATACCACATCCACATTTATTCCTTCATCACTGTGTTTACTAACATTTTCATAAAAAAAACACACCAAATTAGTCTCACAGGACCTATTTGCTACAAATCCATGCTGGTCTGTGTCCACTAAGTTCTTACTCCTCATATAATCCAAAATAGAGTCACTCGGGATTCCCTCAATGATCTTCCCCACAATAGAGGTCAGACTCACCGGTCTATAATTTCCTGCATCACATTTACTACCTTTCTTATATATAAATACCACATATGCTAGCTTCCACATTTCCGGCACCACCCTTTCCTCCAATGATTTTTGTCCCAGGCTAGTTATATCCGGCACCAGTATATCCGCTAACTCCTTTACCAAGAAAGGATGCATCCCATCTGGACCAGCCACCTTTTCCACCTTCAACTTCATAATTCTACTCCTCACTCTTTCTTTTGTTATAACATTTATTGGGTCCAACATACTATCACCTACATATACTGTCTCTATACCCCCATCACACTTTTTATAAGGTGCTACAAAGCATCTACTAAATTCTTCTAGCATCTCCTTATATTTTGAAGTTGTAACCCCTTCAATATTCAGTGGTCCAGTCATACTATTTCCTCTTCTCTTCCCATTTATATAAACAAAAAAGTTTTTACTATTACTCTTGTCCATCGCTAATCTGAATTCTAACTGTTTTTTTGAATTTCCTTCTTCAATTTTTTTTGGATATTCTTATATTTAATTTTTGATTCTGATGAACTTAACGTTCTCATTTTTTGATACAACACTTTCTTTCTATTACACAATCTAATTATATTTTTTGTTAACCAGGGTTTTTTTTACCTTTATTATTATATACTCTTCTCCTGGGTATACATTTTTCTATTACCTCCTTCATTTTCTCAATGAAAAATTCCCAAGACATTTCCATATTGAGATCTTTCATTTCAACCTCCCAATCGATGTTACTTAATTCTTCTCTTATAGCCCCATAATTTCCTTTCTTATATAGTATCTGCTTAGTCACTCCTTTTACCCTCTTTACTTCCCACGACATATTAAATTGTATGGAATTATGATCACTCATTCTGACTTGTGGTTGAGCCTTAATTTGTGTTATAACATCTGGGACATTTGTTAGGATGACATCCAATATGTTATTTCCTCTAGTGGCCTCCTGTATGCACTGCTTTATACCTACTGCCATAAACTCCTCTTGTAATCTACACTCCAAGCTGTTTCCTCCCATACAGTCATCCCACTTAATATTTGGCATATTCACAACCCCTACCATCACTAGATCAGTACCTTTAGCTAGTTCAGTTACGTATTTGCAAAAAGCCTCCGTATTTTCCATTATAGTATCTGGTGGTCTGTAAAAAAACAGAAAAACTACATTTTCTTCCCCTATTGCTCAAGACAACCACAACAATAATTTTGATACCTCCCATGTCACAATTTACTTCTTTAACTCTTACTCCTAATTCATTCCTTATAAATAGGGCCACTCCACCTCCTCTTTTCTCCACTCAATTGTGGTTTATTAATCTATATCCAGGTATCTGTTGACTCCATTGGCTATCATCAGACCACCATGTTTCCAGTACCCCAACCATATCAAGTTTATCCCTCCTTACTATCATTTCCAACTCAGCCATGCTAACTTCATTTAAGCTTCTTGCATTAAAAAACATTACCTTTATATCTACCATACTATTAACTTTTTTTTCCTTTTTTTGGTACTGTACTTTGTTGTTGCTTGACTACCCTGTTCGCCCCCCTCTTTTTCAGTTTAAACAAATCTCAATATAATTTTTAATCCTCTGTCATAATGTTCTATTACCCCTATGATTGAGATGCAACTCATCTCTACTATAAAAATTATCAGTATTTACAAATTTCCCCCAGGGTTTAATGAGTTTATGTCCAGACTCCCTTGCCCATCTCCCTAACCATTCATTTGTCAAGGCAATTCTCTTTCTTTTATATACTGTTGCCCTTGGTTCTGGTAATAGTTCAGATAGCACAATCTCATAACCCTTATTTACTAACTTTTGTACCAACATACTATAATATTTCTGCATTTCAGGTAGAGTCTTCTGTGAAACATCATTAATACCCACATGTATTACTGCTAGTGGGTTCCCCTTGCCCCCTTAAAAATATCATCCCCCATATCACACAAATCCATTGCCCCTGCTCCCGAAAAACTACTGACCATTCGATTTTCTTTATCATTATGACAAATATATTGATCAGTGTATTTGATTATAGAATCCCCTAAAACTATACCCTGCCTCAGGTTTTATTTCTCTTCTTCTATCATCTCTATACCTTCCTCATGTATTTCATTTTCCTCAGTCACATTCTGCAATACCTCATAGCTGTTCTCAGCTGGGACACAAAAAAGTTAATTTCCCTCATTGTCATCTACTCTACCTTGTGATGACAACTCATTACTATTCTCCCCATTTTCTTGTGCAATTTGTAAACTATCCCTCCTAATTGATGTAGGGATTGGGCCAAGGGGCCTTAAGCCTCTACGCTTTTTCTTAACCTTACCTGACACTTTCTTATGTGTTTGTTTATCCTCATCTCCCTGCACTCTTTCTTTTCTTTTACCTATCCCTTGTTGACCTCCTTCTATCTCCTTTTTATTTAAACTAGTCAAGCTCTTCAGCCTTTCTGATAATTGCAACTGGCTAACTACTAAGACCTGTAGCCTTTCCATTACTTTAGTTAGTTCTAAACACAGCTCCTGATTTGTTACACATTTTTTGCATTCATAGTCACTGTAATCAACCTCAATTTCAGCCTCTATGTACATTTTACACACTTTACAACTAATCAGCAAATCTCCCCCGATGACAACAAAGACACAGACTTTATACTGTGACCAACATTGTTTTCCATCTTTAATATATTTGTTCTGGTTCCGTAACTTACTCATTCTTGCTCCTTGCTCTCCCTCTCCCTGCTCCCCACTAACACACAAACATGCGCGGAGATGCACGTGTCTCCACGCGTTTCAGTGCACTGACGCATGCTGCTCACGCTCGCACCGCTTGCTATAGCCCCGGCTTTATACGCTGAGAACCCGGAAGTAACAGGGTTATTTGTAAATGTCAAGCACAATTTTTTTGATGAAGAGTTACAGCTCGGAGCGACGGAGCATTGTAGTGTGTGGTCTGAGTCTGTGCACACTCAACTTTTCTATCTGGCAATAAAGCCTTTTAATTGCATTTTTGTTGTTGGAGTGTTATGTCTGGGCTCCTGAGTGCAGACAGCTGTCTGTTCTGGTTTTAGGAAAGACAAATAACTGTTCCCTACAAGTATAATGGAATATCAGTTCTTCCTTAGAACTACTTTTGCCAAATACAAAGTAGCTTTACTAGCTTTTGCTATAACACTCGTATGGGGCAAGTCGTCCCATAGTAGTGTTTTTCTTATAACATCAGATAGTATAGTAGGATAACAGACGGAGTTTTGTAATAGGCCTTTTGTGAGTTGAACCCTGTCTCCTTTCCACTGCATGAAATAATTAAAGATTGTTTCATAAATATATGGGAGTTGATGAGGTTCAGTGGCTACAACAACAGAGCAGTAAGCCAGAAGATTTAGTTTCAAATGGCTCTATCTACAAAACGTCTTACATCTACTCCCTTAAACATGCTCCTTGTGTGTATACACTTAGAAAACTCTCCTACATAACATTTGACATCCCTAGGATTAGAACCTGGCTTGGTTCCCCATCCGTAAGACATGCTTTGCCTTCTTTATGGAACTCCCTACAAAAATCTTATTCCGATGTAACCCCGGTCTTCCTGTGCTGTAACCTTAGAGTAGACTCGCACTGCCTAGCCCTACTGTATTCTTTTTCTCTTTTCTTTCTTATTATTTCTTTATTTTCCTTTGTACTTCACAGAATTGACATCTGCGTATGCCCTTAGTATTAACTGTATAAATATTTGTTCGCTGTGTGTTTTTTTAGTTTCCCCTGTATAAGTATCTGTGAGCTTTGTACTATGATTTTTTGTATGTTATTAGTTTTATCTGTTATGCATCTGTGTCCACCAGGACCTCCTTGCAAATAAGCTGTCTCAGTGGTGTTATCCTGGTAAATTGAAATTGAATCAATCTATCTATCTATCTATCTATCTATCTATCTTATCATATGGATATTTTGTTGTTGGAACCTTCTAGCCAGGACATAATTCAAACCACCTGTTGTTGTATTAATGGAGGTCAACCACAGCTTCTTTACATAACACAGAGTACGTGCATACTGTAGCTATGTGGTTAATTGGTAAGGCACCCTTCAAAGCTGGGGGTACTAAACTGTAAAGGAAATATGATACAAGGCTGGAAAATTGTACAGACAATTACCACTAGCATACAAGCAGAGCAGTCAACCAGTTAATAAACAGTGAACATCTAATACATGAATTAAGATAATATAAATCCTGTTACAGAAACAAACATAGTAACAGAGAATTTTATATGCAGAAAAAGACCTGTAGTACATTGAGTCTACCGACATGCTGCCTTAGCAACAGTCAGTCCGGACCCTACCTTAGCAACAGTTTGCCCAGACTCTACCTTAGCAACAGGTTACTGGGATTCTACCTTAGCAACAGTCTACCCAGAGGCTTCCTTAGCAACAGTCTTCTCGGACCCTACCTTAGCAACAGTCTGTCTGGAACCTACCTTAGCAACAGCCTACCTGATCACTACCATAGCAAGTCTTCCTGGACCCTAACTTAGCAACAGTCAGCCCAGCACCTACTCTAGCAATAATCTACTTGTACCCTACCTGCCAAAAGACTGCCCAGACCCTACTTTAGCAACAGTCTGCCTAGATCCTACCTTACAACAGTCTTCCCAGATCCTACCTTAGGAACAGTCTGCCCAGACCCTACCTTAACATCAGTCTGTACTGACCCTGTGTTAGCAACAGTCTGCCTGGACTCTGCTTTAGCAATAGTCTGCTCAGACCCTACCTTAGCACCAGTCTGCTCTGACCCTGCATTAGCAATGGTCTACCTGGACCCGACCTTAGCAACAGTCTGCCCAAACCCTACCTTAACAGCAGTCCACCTGAACCGTACCTTAGCAACGCTCTACCCAGACCCTACTTTACAAGAGTCTGCCTGGCCCCTACCTTAGCAACAGTTTACCTGGAGCCTACTTATTAACAGACTACCCAGACCCTACCTTAGCAACAGTCTGCCTAGACCCTACCTTATAACAGTCTTCCCGGACCCTACCTTAGCACCAGTCTGAACTAACCAGTCTGCCTGGACCCTACCTTAACAACAGTCCACCCGAATCCGACTTTAGCAACAGTCTGCCCTGACCCAGTATTAGCAACAGTCAGCCCAGACTCTACGTCAGCAACAGTCTGCCGTGACCTTCCTTGGCAACAGTCTCACCGGTCCCTACCTTAGAAACAGTCTGCCCAGACCTTAGTAAGAATCTGCCTGGACCCTACCTTAGCAACAGTCTGCCTGTACTCTACATTAGCAACAGTCTGCCCGGACACCACCTTAGCAACAGTCTGCCCAGACCCTACCTTAGCAACAGCTTGCCCGTCCCCTACCTTAGCAACAGTCTACCTGGACCTTACCTTAGCAACAGTCTGCCCGTACCCTACCTTAGCAACAAAATTATTGATTAAACAGACATTCTGATAGGTGCTTTTTAAAACTATTGATGGCGGGGGAGAGGCGGATCTTTTTAGGGAGAACATTTGAAAGGCTAGGGGCTGCAATTGCAAATGGCCATTCACCACCTAATTTTAAAAGAGATGACAGGAAGAACAGTATGTAGAAAATATGTCACATACAGTGCTGCCTACCAGAATAATGTGCAGAAACACAGTACAGCCAGTGATATCTTGCAGGGTACTGCAGGAACCAATGCAGTACAATTGCAATTAGTCCAATTTCTCATACAGCAAACTGTGACATCTAATTACAGAGTGCTTTATTCTTGAGGTGGTACTCTACATATATGTAACATTTTGTATATGAATAAATTATACATTAAATTCCATCTATAGGAGCATTTTAAACATACAATAGAATATCCAGCCCTTATGCTCACTCTCTCCAGCCAGGCAGAAAGTGGACCCAGCAGTGATGCTAATTAGCCAGTCATCCCCATTCACAAAGGTGGTCCTGCAGTCGCTCCCTCAACTACTGACCCATCTCCATCCTACCAATCCTCTCCAAGGTATTCAAGAGGTTGGTGAGCAGGCAACTCAACTTCTATTCCAACTCAGGCTTCCTGACGCCATACCAGTCTGGCTTCTGCCCTAACTATTCCACCTTTACCTCCCTCCTCTGTGTCACTGATCACATTCATTCTAACACGGACAAGGGCATGGGCACAGGGGCCATCTTCATTGACCTTGCTAAAGCATTTGACACCATAGATTACAGCATAGTCCTGGAAAAACTGTCATCCTCTAGTATCTCTACCCCTTCTCTACAATGGTTCTGGTCCTACCAAACCAAATGAGAACAGTTAGTCAAGCTAGCTGGAACCATGTCCCCCACCCTCCTCCCCCTTCAGGTCACCCTTAGGTCACCCAATGCTCGGTTCTGTGCCCTTTGTTGTTAACAGTCTTCATAAATGATCTCCACCAGGCCCTCTCTTCCTGTGACACACACATGCATGCAAATGATACAGTTGTCTACACATCTGACAGTACTGTTCCCTCCATTGGAGAACCCTTGCAAAAAGATTTCTCTGCTGTATAAAACTGGTTTCAGGAAAACTGACTAGCTATGAATCAGAAAAAAACAGTATCTGTACTGTTTGGGTCTAGCCTCTGGTTAACAACAGCTCCCGACTCACTCAGCCTATGCACTACACAAAGGGAACGCCTTGACTCTGTGTCCTCATACAAATATTTATTCATGCACCTGGACCAATATCTCCATTATTCTAGCCACATATCCCAAGTAAGAGCCAAGTGTTAACATTAAACTTGGTACCCTTTATAGGGTGAAAAGCTAGCTTCAGCTACGTGTCAAGAAACTGGTGGTTGAGCGCTCCATATTCCTCCTGCTGGACTACAGTGACACTGTCTATGGAGGCACCAATGCCACCACCATATCCAAACTATCAACACTATTCAGTGATCTATGAAGATTCATTCTGGCCTGTCCTCTAAAACGTACCACTGTATAATGTACAAGGAATTCAGGTGGCTTCCCCCTCCCAGAATTGGCAATCTCTATACACTTTCTAGTGGGGGCTAGGCACTGGGCAAGAAGACTCCCAGCTACCTCCTAGGTGTCTTCACAATGGCTACAAATCATTCCTACTCCCTCAGGTCTGAGGATGGCTGCCATTTCCAGATCCCACATTGCAGGAAAAACCTTGGGCAAACCTCAGTCACCTACAAGCTTCTCTCCTTTTGGAACAGCTTGCCTGCCATAATCACATCAGTCAGTTCTCTTTCCCTCATGCAAGTGGCAAATTAAAGCTCATCATGAGCCCCAGTAACCCTTCATCTGGTAACAATCGCAAGAGGCCTGGCACTACGTAGTGGGACTGCTGTGCCCTCATTCCTCCCCTTTACTACCCAAGATTACTTGGCACATAGCCAGTTGTAAGCTATGCATGGTAATGGGCTCCATATATGTGAGTCTCTGTTGTACAGGCTTCATCTGTGTCTACCAAATATTGTACATTGAATTGTATGCAGATGTGTTGTCTCCTACATTTTGAACTACTGCTGTTTATTATGAGGTCCCATGTGGAAAAATGTATTCCTGTATTTATGTAGTTTTTGTCACTGTACTTATAATACTCCAAGGCCCTTGTGGGTAAATGTATTCTTCCCTATACCCCTCCTACCCCTTCCTTATAACCCTCCTACCCCTTCCCTCCTCCATGCCCAGGTCACAACTGGAAACAAGCTTTTTGAACTGTTTGTTTACAAGGTAAAATATGTTTCAATAATTGTAGCCACAACCAGTGTCTAACCAGGTTATGTCTGGCCCCCTGCAGTTGCACAGTGTGTAACAGGTTCTCACATCTCGTGCCTCACATGACTATATGCCTAGGAGCATGATCAGTTTAGCAGTGTTTTTTAGTGCATATAATAATTCTACAAAGGAGCAAGAAATCTCTTGCACCTCCTGAAACCACTGTCTCTGCCAGTTGTAGAACACAAAAAGGAGAAAAAATGTATTTTCCTAACATGCTTCACGAAGAATGACGCATGCTGGTGCTGAGCTTCCTGAAAAAGACAAACCTATGCAAAGGTCAGACCAGTGGCAGCCAGAAAAAAATTATGCATGGAATCTTACGTATTAGATAAGCCTGAAGGTCTTAATTAGATTTTTTTCATGTACCGTAATACAGATTTAATGAGACAGATATGTGATCTAAAGCTATACTGTTTCAACCAGATCACAAGCATACATACAGAAATATCTGCCCCACTTAAGATGCAAAATGAATGGCATAAAGTTAAACTAAAAGCAAAACTTGCTTTTTAAATACTTCATGGAAAACTTTTTTTTTTCTATAGGGAACATCATTTGCCTGACATTTTCTGACCTTAGGCCCCAAGCCATTTTGCTTGCAAGGCACCTTATTACATTATTCCTTACATCAAACATAATGAACTGGCTGACCTGTAACAATGATCTGCAGGTGGGCTGCTCAGATACCTGGTGCTGACATGTCAGAGCAAATCAAGGTTAGATCTACGCACTGAAGCTGTGTTTGTTGTCTCTTCCTCCACCAGGTGTTCAGAGGCAGATTGTGCATTGCATTGAAAAGATTGCTGGGATAGTGGAGGAGCGGTACTGTGACCCTTTGAACCGACCTGATGATACACAAAAGAGTTGTAATGAGGACCCCTGTCCAGCCAGGTGAGATTCTTTTAATCACTGCTTTGTGTATGCGGAACATTATCTAGTGTGCCTTTATAATGCAATTGTCACTCAAGTTAGCATGACTCAGTTGTTGCAGACACATAAACCTGCATGCTACAGGAATACTGGGGTGGGCGGAGAAATCCAAATAAACATCCAAACAGTCCAAGCGGGAGATGCATTCAGGGGCCTTAGTTCTTGAAGGTGTATAGTCAAAAATACAAACTGATCTCAGTTGGTAGCACATTTGCTTCTGGGCCAGAAGGTCGTGGGTTCTAGTCCCACACCTGCATTGGGCTCATACCATAGACTCTGACACCCTATTGCAGTACTAAGAGAATGCTGTGCTATGGGGCTGTGTCCTTCATCAGAACAGATGCTAAACTGAGGTCCCAGCTGCTTGTTCTGGCAGCTGTTCAGGTGGACATTGAAGATCCCATGGCACTTTTTGAAAAGAGTAAGGGAATTTCTCTGGTATCCACGACAACTTTCCCTAATATACCACCTGCAGCTTAATCTGGTTCAATTTCAGCTGGTTTGCATTTGTATCCCCCCACAACCAACACTGAAAATAGGCAATGTTAAAAAAATAAATGTTAGGCATATCCCATGTGTTATATTTACGTGCATACAGTGGCAGCCAACGCCATTCATAGAGCTATGGCGCCATGGAATTAGCTACCAGGATGCCAATAGCAGGCACCGTCTCCTGTAAAGCATTAAAGGGGAACAATCAACACCAAGGTCTCTGCTCAGTATTATGAACACCTGTGTCTAGCCAGGCTTATGCTTTTCCACAAAAGGCCAATGGAAAAAACATATTAATAAGGTATTGTGTACTGCTAAAAAAAGGCAACTGCTCTGGGCAAGTTCAAATACTCTTTTGGTGGTATAACTATATAGCCACTACTTGAAGCAGTCCAGGTGAAATATTTGGCACAACTTGGCTATGGTGGAGAAATCTGGGATGTCAATGAAAGAGAAAAGTTAATGGTCCCTGTTCAGTTGTATGAAGAGAGGTTGAGGGATCTCAACATGCACTCACTTCAACAAAGGAGGGAGAGATGGGACATGATAGAAACCTTCAAATATCTGAAAGGAATTAACAGTACACAGGTACAGGATCTGTTTCAAGGCAGGAATTACAGAAGAACAAGAAAGCATGACATGAAACAGGAGGGCAGCAAGTTTGGGGCAATGTGAGGAAGTTCTTCATGGAGAGAGTGGTGGATTCATGGAACAGCCTCCTCCATGAGGTGGTGGGGGCCAGGATGGTAAATAGTTTCAGGAATACTTGGGTTAAATGCAAGGGCATCAAAGCAACAAGCATCAATTAGGGGAAGGGGGATAGTCTTTATAAAGGGAGTGGGGGTAGTTTCCAAATGGGCAGACTAGATGGATCATAAGGTCCCCATCTTCTGTCACTTTCTATGATTCTATGATTCATAAGCTATGAAGGAGATTCTTGCAGTAACACACTCTTTTCCCCCTGTTTATCTGAGAGCTAAATTGGGACTGGAAAATATTAATACTCTAAAAGACACAAGAAAATTAAACTACTGGCTAAGACTCACTAGGCGCCCATCAGAAAGAATACCAACGCAATGTTTAATGGAAAAGGAAAAGTGGTTAAGTATAGATTGTTTCACCTCTCAATGGTACAAAAATCTTGTGAACTTTTAGAAAAATATGAGTTAAGGTTTCTTAGAAAATACAATGAAGCTAATATTATGTTAAGTTACCAATACAAGAAGTACATTAATAGTAAAATTAAGAACTATTGGAAGGCCTTGGATATTCAAAATATTTGTGAATCTAGATTTTCTCATTGGTTTGCTAAGAATAACGAAGGTAACTTTGAGCTGCAATATTGCTTTGAGATATTGACTGACTAGAAATTTAGGAACAATTTTACCAGATATAAGTTTGAACTTTTTGATAGTAAAATACTACAGGCAAGGTACAGCAAGCAATCTGAGATGTCAACAAATTGTGACTGTTTAAAAAGTGGCACTGAAGACCTCATGCATATAATATGGTTTGTAGCTGGTATAACAAGAGTTGTGCTTATTCATTCAAAACTCTGTTTCAAATATAACGTGTTGATCAGCTAAATGTGGATAAAACTACATTGCCAAAAATATTGATTTATGCTGAAGATTTGTGTACAATTAAATGTGTGGCAAATTATTTTTTTAAATGTATCCAAGATAAGGAAAATGAAATTTGTGCAGTAGTGATGGAGTTAACTATTCTTTCGTATAAGGGGAAGTTGTATCTATGCTCTGTATAGGCTGAATTATCTATAACAATATTATCGTGGATGTTATTTATTAAGTGTGTGGACTCAAATTATTTGGTAATTTTAAATTGTATTTTAAATTATATGTCTATGTTGTGTAATTGTAATGACTTTGTTGTCGAACAATAAACTTGCTACTACTACCAAGAGCCCCCACATTCAAGTATGGGGCTGGTCCTAATATGCAGTATATAAGCAAAAACATTTTATAGTGTATGATGGAATGTTGTTTCTGCTAAAAATCCATCACTTTCCAAACATTGTTATACTGCACTAGTGACGCCAGTTCTGTTTGTTATGCTGCACTAGCTACGTATGTACTTCAGCATAACAGAATAAAACTGTCCCACATACGCTGTGTAGCAGCGCCCATTTGTGCAAAATCCAAAGTCTGACAGTTGTCACCTGCAGTTAAAATCCCACATGGTACAGGTCATCATGAGAGGATGTAGAGAACTCATGCCAGATCAACTGTTTACCTCACCACAGTTCTCCAATGTAATGCACAAATTTTGTTTAAAAGTTAAAAAGTTGGACTCCCTTAAGTTTTTATTTTTAGTTTAAATGTTTGGATGGTTTGCTGTAAAATCTGTACTTGCTCGCTTGTGCGAGCATTGCTGGGCACATGTCTATTGAGTAAGTAAGTAAAGGCTACCTTTTCTTTGACAGCCATGATCTTGTCTCTGAGTGTTTTTTCTAAATACTGTCCGTTGTTAACATACTGTCATACACTATAAAAAACAATGAAGGGCAACCCATCAGTAACCAAGCTGGTTAGCTACATCTTGAGGTTGCCATTGGTGCCGAACCTCTTGAGCTGCACTCTCGAGGTTCAAGTTGTCACCATGGCAACCTTTTGCTGAACTAACCAGCTTGTTACCGATGGGTTGCCATTCATTATTCTCTCTGTTTTACATACTGTTTACTGTGGTAACTAATTTTTCCTAGTTCTAAGCTGACATCTTCTGTAACTACAAAGCCCAGAATCCCCTGCAGCTGACATCAGAGCAATAGGCAGCAATGGGAGATTCAGTAGCCTGCAGTGCATGTTAGTGCTTTTATAATCTCTGATCAGATGTTTTCTTGTTCTGCTTTTCTCCAGTGCCTAAATACTGTCTTCAGTGACTGTACTTTGCCCAGGGAGGGAAGCCGGATCAGCAAACAAAAGATCAGAGTTTTTATAAACTCTAACATGCACTGCAGGCTATTGAATCCCCCACTGCTGCCTACTGCTCTAATACTAAACCAAAATGTACTACACACAAAGTGCACATTGGGACCTTTGTGATGACTGTTCCCTGTAAGTAATGTTGCAGTGATAGCATCTGTTGTTGTATTGTGGTATACTATAATGATCGCTGTCCTTACTGTTGGCAGTGGCTACCACTGTACATTCATATTCTACTGCAGTGAGACTTCAGATAAAATCTGACTTGGAAGCCCAGCTTCAGGTTGCACTACATAACTTCCTTTATTGAGGAAGGCCTGATGTCTAACCAGAGTCAAACACTGGGTAAAACATTGGCTGGACAACAGGATGCAGAGGGTAATAGTAAATAGAGTTCACTCTGAAGAAAGGTGGGTTACTAGTCGGGTACCGCAGGGTTCAGTACTGGGACCAGTCCTCTTTAATGCCTTTGTAGGTGACATTGCAGAGGGACTGGAATGGAAAGTATGCATCTCTGCAGATGTCACAAAGATCTGCAACAGGGTTGATACATGGTGGCGGGGTGGAAAGGATGAGAAGGGACTTGGCAAGGTTGGAGGAATGGTCAAAAGTATGGCAGCTTAAATTCAATGCAAAGAAGTACAAAGTAATTCACCTGGGAAAAAAAACAGGGGAAGAGTACACAATGAGGGGGAAGGTACTAACAACAACAAAAGTGGAAAGGGACCGGGGGGGTAGTCATATCAGATGACTTAAAGGTAGGCAAGCAACGTGAGAAGGCAGTAAAGAGAGCTGGGGGATACTGGGATGCATTAGGAGAAGCATCACTAGTAGAAAACAAGAAGTTATTATTCCTCTGTACAGACAGTTGGTGAGATTCCATCTGGAATACTGTGTGCAGTTCTGGAGACCCCATCTCCACAAGGACATAGACAGGATGGAGGCAGTCCAGTGGAGCGCAACTAAAATGGTGCAGGGTCTGCACCAGAAGCCTCACGAAGAGATACTAAAGGAGCTTAATATGTATACCCTTGAGGAAAGGGGGGACATGATAGAAACATTTAAGTACCTCAAGGGAATCAAAAAAGTCCAAGAGGGTAGCATCTTTCAGAAAAAGAGATGTGCAAGAAAAAGGGGGCACAATTTGAAGATGGGGGGGGGGACGGCTCAGGGGCAATGTGAGGAAGTATTTTTTCATGGAGAGGGTGGTGTGGATGCAAGCAATGGCCTTCCTAAGGAGGTCGTGGGGTCAAAAACAGTGGGGGAATTCAATAATGCATGGGACAGACATGTAACAATTCTAGTGGGGGGAAGGAGGAAGTAGGCTGTTGGTTAACTAGGATCTGCAGCTTATCCATTACTTAGAGAAATGGGCAGACTAGGTGGGCCAAGCAGTCCTTATCTGCCATCAAAGTTTATGTTTCTATGTTTCAGAAACTCTCAGCAAATTTTCCTTTCAGAGATTTATTCACTACCTGTAGGACAACAGGGGGAGGAAAGCGAGGGTAGTTATAATAGATTAAAGCATCAATGAATCAGTATTTACCCTGCCACATCCTAGGTACACCTGCACTGGCAGACAGTTTTCAAAGGCATGGCAACTCTTTATATTATGGAGTGTCAGTGTGTGCCAGTGATGGGGAGCAGCAGCCAAGATGGGGAACAGCATAAATGGAAGAAAACAATAATAATATTCATTTACATTAAATAGCAACCTTCTTGACCTTTCTGAAGTGATCATCGTCATAGAAAGTGTTTTTAACCCCCCCCCCCAAACATGTACAGAATTTTTTTTATTTTGTTCTTTGGTAACCACGTAAGGTCCACTAGGCACAAGTGCCTATTTTCAGGCATGACCCAGGAGCACTGGAGTGGTTAAGTGACTTGCTCAGAGTCACACAGTACACAAGTGGAGGTTGTGGGAATCAAACCAGGCCTGTTGGATGTGCCAAGCTCATTCACAGCTTGTTAGTCTTACCACTAGGCTATCCTGTCAGCCCTAAATTAGTATTCACTCATGTGCATGCGGGGAGCATTATTAATTTATAATAACTGGTGACCCCTATAGTGACTGGATTTCCACTCTTGATAAAATGGCATACCCTGCTGAATTCTATAATATATAGAATAATATATGGGGTTAGATGCTCATAAACCCCAAGAGCAAAGCTCGAGGGGTCTATGTTAGCATCAACCCCAAGGGTGTGTGTAAACTTGAGGTTAAAACACACTACCCATATTTTATTTTATATAATTGCTGGGTTTCCTTTTTCACCTCAGCAATTATATAAAATAAACAGCTCCCAGTGTATCCTACGGTGCGGTTTCCCTTTAGTCCGGTGCGAGATTTCCATATTTTAACAGTTTTTTTTCCCTTTCTGCAGGTCTTTGTGTGTTTCCAGGGTATATGGGGGGGGGGAGAAAAGGCCTTACCACGAGTTCTTGTGGCAGTTCTGTTTCGGGCGACACGGAAGCGGTGAGCGGTCTTGACTGGTCATGCTGCTGCCTGAGCATGCGCACAGCAAGGGAAATCATGCACGTGTTTGCCGTTATAAACACTCCTTTATCACGGCAAATTATGCCACGGTTTCCTTATGGAAAAAGGGAGACCCATTTATTATTAACTCAATAGCAGTTTATTATGGCGTTTTCCTCCGCGCACCTTCACTTCACTGTATTTGTGTGAGCAAGGCAGCTGCTCAGGGACATGCTGGCTCACACAAATACAGATTACAGTTTTTCTCTCTGTTGAAACTTTGCACCAGTTGTTATAAAATGTAATGCCTGTGCAAAGTTTGTTTTATGAGGATTTTTCACACACCCTCGGTGTGTGATAACCTCGTAATTTGATTCTCACCTGCACAGGCATTATTCCCTATATTTTTGCTATTAATGTTATTAATTATATGAATATCAAGCAGTATATATCAATTGGTGAGTCTGTTACCAGTAAAAACACAGTATCATTTTACATAAATATTAAACAACAAATACAGTTGAAACAAGTAAAATAACAGAATTACAAGACTAGGTCTCTATATAGTTCATAAATCCATTGGTTCAGATCAACACAGATCTCACAGAGATGTAGATTGGGTCTGCAGAAAAAGACATAGAGGTCCATCCAGTATGTCCATTTCCTTGCCTAGCTCCATGCTCAACCTAACACCGGGATGAATTTAGAGATCCAATAGCTTAGAGGCAAGTTGCCATCCCCTTCCCCAATATCCTATCCCCTCATTGGCCAGTGGCTCATAATAATCCATTTTATAAAATGTTATCTGGTTAGTTCTGACTCCTCATTGGTCAGGACCGCATCACATGGTAGTGCACTGACCTAGAATAATTCCCCCATCTATCATGCCTATTATTCCTTACATATGTAACCCCAGGCTTGGTGTACCGGTGGGCTGCTACTCCTGCCTGATGACCACAACACAGGTGAAGGGGCCTAGGCTCTGTTCTTATGGTGGTTGTGGGTTCTTTCCCAAGTAGAAATAAGTAACAGTGTGATGCCTCCAGCCAGAATAGGTATAGTGGGCCAGATATTTGTAGAGTACAACCCCCTTGGATGTTGTACCTACCCACCTCCCCTTCCAGCCACCCCACACACGTATTACCATATACCAGACTTATTCCTCTATAATGCATGCAATTAATAGCTATCACTAATAATATGCTTGTATCAGATTTAAACAGTAAAGACACAGTTTTATTACTGGGGAAAGGGAAATGGGAGAAGCAGATGGAGAAGTTGATAGCTTTTGCAAACAGAAACATTGAGCCCCACTTCCACAGCATATATGCCCCACCCCTTACTAGTATCAGTTTTTCCTATAGTCTACCTGGCTACCCAGACTAAGAATGGAGCAGGCCTGTGATGTTGCTGCAGGTTGGCTGGCACTGGAGCCCTGTGGAACAAATTATTTGAATTCTCGAGCTTAGAACTGGCTTTAGCTCAGACAAGGCATCCCCTGCCTGTACTCACAGTTTTGCAGTTTACCCAAACCAGATCTGGACAAGGTCAGCAATGGTGAATTCTTTCTACTGGGCTGTATTTTGTGATGACTGCTGCAATAAGGGCTGGCGGCTTGCAGCTTGTCCCCTTCTGCCTTGATTGCAGCATCTCACAGCTTGTCACCTTCTGCCTTGAATGCTGGATGGACCAGGCCTGAGGACCAGGGCCGACATGGCTCCAGGATAAGTTGACTAGTATTGTTCAGTGATAACACCACCCGGCTGAGGCCCCAGACTGTTGCTCTGGTTGAGGCTTCTATATGTAGTGTGGGAGTCACACAGTCCCTGTGGCCTATTGATATTACCGCCTTTAAACCCTTGCTGGTCACTCTGGGCCTCTCCAAGATAGATAGCAACAGTCTCTGCAAGTGCAACTTTGTCTGACAGAGAGAGAACCTCCATGGTTTGATCTGGTTCCCCCCAGGCAACAAGCATTGGCCACTTTTCGGGCTGGTGAATTTGAATGCTGCTGGATTCAGTTTGCCTCCAGCAGAGTTCAGCAGCAAATCCCCTTTTAGCTCTGGGGACTTCTTCTGCAATTACTACAGACTACTTTCTTCAGTCAATTCTGTTTATTGGGATGGCACTCCTAGAATCAGGAGACAGATCTCCACTTTCACAGAAATAGTCAATTCACAGGCCCCACAGGCCTTGGCTCTCCTCACAGGTGAACATAACCACTTCTCCCTGCATGTCTCCACCAGAACACCCCCCCCCCGAGCCACTTCTTCCAACAGCTCTCTTCCAAAAGCACATCAGTCCCATTGGATAATACAACTGTCCATCACAGAACATGGACAGTGACAGTGACAGTAGGGGGCCTCTCCAGGCAAGCTGCTCTGGCAGCGGGGCTGTGACTGGTCCACTTCCCTAGTCGAGGGAGGGTTCTGATGATGGGCAGGCCTGTGTTTGGGATGGAGGACAGTCCTCTCGTAAACACAAAAAGAAGTTGGCCCATTCCCAATTGGGGACCTGGCTCTGCTCGGACTCGAGTTTTTCTCATCAGAAGGGGGAAGAAACGGTACCACTTGAGGTCGCCCTCTGGTACTGCCATGAGGTCTTCTAGGTCCGGGAGCAGGAGGCCTTCCCCAACAATGCTGGTATCCCTGGTGACTCCTGCTTGTGGTTGTTCAAGGCCTCAGGCCTGGAGCCCCTCTATGCCTTCTTTGGTGGGACAGTCAGGGCATTCAGGCCAGGTAAAGTATTTGACTGCTTCAACGGATCCTGATCCCTTGTCAGTGACCACACCACTGACACCAGTTCCTCTTACTGTACCCTCTCACAGTATCACTGTACAGGGACCAGCTCAGGTACCTTCTCTGGTCACTTCAGTGCTGGTCTCTGGTCTACTAGGCCCTGTCCCGGTGCCACATCTGGAGCTACACCCAACAATGCTGAGTTCCGCTTCTGGGATATCGTCTGTTTCTTTGAGGTCAGCGCCAACTCCCTTGGGGGGATGCCAGTGCCTGTACCTTTGGTGATGGTGCCAGCTCCTTTTGTGCCAGCACTGGGCCCGGTGCTGGCTTCCTTGCAGATGCTGGTTTTGCCTGTATTCCCAACTCCCAGGACAGGGCTAGGTGTCCATAGGTCCACTCTTCTTTCTGTCCCTCTCCCCAGAGAGGAATTGGAGGAGGATCAGTCTGACCCTGACCTTTTCATTTCTGGGGACAGATATGATGACTCTTTTTAGCCTGGACAAATCTGCACCAGGTGTACCTCCTGTTCCACAAGAAGACCTTTCTTTACAGACTTTGCTTCTCAATATGCAAGCATCTCTTACTCTTGAGACCTGTACTCTAGATCCAGGTAAGAGGTTACATCTTGAGTGGCTCCATGTGCCTAATATTCTGGTCAACCTCACACCTCCTATTCTTCCTGCTTTTGAGACCCTCTTGGAGGTAGTGTGGGCAAGACTTGCTTCTATTCCTTCTGTCTGTAAGCAGAAAGACTGTAAGTGTACTGCTCCTAAGGACAGACCTATTCTGGCTCCTCAGCCTATTGCTAGCAAGACTGACATTTTGGACAAAGCTGTCCTTCCTCAGGAGGTTACTGCTCACCCTATCAATAAGGAATCTGATAAGATAGATATGATGGGGAAGAGGGCTTTTGTTGCAGCTACCTTGAGTATGCGGATAGCTAGCTACCAGGGGTATTTATCTCAGTACAGATATGCCTTGTGGACCTCCCTTAAGTCTCTGGCTGAGACTTTGCCAGAGTCAGATACAAACCAAAAAATTCTTCAGACTGTTACTCATAGCATAGAGTCAAGCAGTCATAACTTAAGGCAGCTGTAGATGCATATGACATTGCTTTCTGCTCTGCTGCTGTGGGTATCTGCATTAGGAGACACTCCTAGCTTTGGGTGTCTGTTTTTTTCCACTGGCGCCCAACAGCAGGTCATGAATGTTCCCTCTGATGGATCTTATCTGTTTGGTTATCCAGTAGAACAGTCCCTCGAGACCTACCAGAAGACTAAGGTAGAGGAGCCCAAGTCAAGTACCAGCCTCATCAGCTGCAGAAGAAGATGCAGCTGAAGGCACAGGCCCGAAAGCACCCAGTGCCACCCTCTGAAGCCCAGGCCCAGTTCTGTCTCAGCTGCCCAAGGCAGACCTCTCTGGTGGGATCTGACTCAGTTCTACTATCAGTAGAAATCCATCACCATGGACAAATGGGTCTTGAGGATCATCCAGGAGGGATGCTTGTCAAATTTCTCTGAAATACCTCTAGGCTATCCACCCAGGAAGCAGCACACCTTCTCAGCTGCTGTGTCAGACCTCCTCACCTCAGAGATAGTGGGCCTCTTGAGCAACAGGGCAGTGGAAGTAGTGCCAGACGCGGAACTCAATACATACTTCTACTCCCATTACATCTTAGTTTTAAAGAAGTTGGGGGCATGCACCCTATTCTCAGCCTCAGAAAATGTAAAATAATCCTGCTTCAAGAGAAGTTCAAGATAGTCTCTTTAGGGACCCTACTACCACTTCTCAAGCCTCAGGACTGGCTGGCCTCCCTAGACATGCAGGATGCCTGCCAGCATATTTCTGTCCATCCCAGCTACCACAAATTTCTTCATTTCATGTCCTTGGTCCAACATTACCAATTCTGATTCCTGCCCTTTGGGCTGTCTTCAGCACCATGAGTCTTTAAAAAGTGCTTTGCGGTTCTCAAGGCGCATCTTTGAAAGCTTAGAATGCAAGTTTTTCCCTATCTGGATGACTGGCTACTAGCCAGCCTATCCTAGCAGAGCATGGAACAAGCAGTAAGCACAGCAACTCAGTTCCTGACTTCCATAGGAGTTCTGATGAATCTGGAGAAGTCACAGCTTTAACCCTCTTGGCAGCTTCTCTTTATCAGAGTCCTCTTGGACACCACCAAGATGAGGGCCTTCCTTCTGGAAGATGGAAGGAAAGCCATCCTTCAGATAGCACATTCCATCATGGAAAACAAGTCTCTCTGGGCTCACTCCATGAAGTGGATAGTAGGCCTCATAGCCTCCTCTATCTTCACAGTATGTCTTGCATGTCTGCACATGAGGACAACTCAGTGGATACTCAGCACTCAGTGGTCTCCAACAGTGCATCCTCAGTCTTACCCCATCAAAATGACAAAGCCTCTCCTTTGGTTACTTGCATGGTGGGCGCAGGAGAGCAGTCTCATAACCATTCCCACAAACATGTCTTTATCAGTGTGGGGAACCCATTGCCAGGGCCACCACACTCAAGGAGTCTGGACCCTACAGAATCCCATCTGAACATCAATGTCTTGGAGATAAGAGCAGTCCTGTATGCCCGATGAGCACTAGTGGGCTTTGTCCATCACAAGGTGATCCTCCTACAGACAGACAACAAGACAGTCATGTACTACATCAATAAGTAGGGAGGAGCACACTCTTACCCTCTTTGCAGAGAGGTAATGAGAGTGTGGGAATGGTGTCTAGAGCAGAACGCTCTGATCCAGGCAGTTTATTTGCCTAAGGCTCAGAACAGTCTGGTGGACAAGCTCAGTTGAACAAAAGTAAATCCTCACAAGTGGTCCTTGGCACCAGACATCATGCAGTCTCTCTTTGGCAAGTGGGAAACACCAGAGCTGGACCTATTTACATCCCCACTCAATGCTAAACTCCCTCTCTTTTGCTCCAAAAATCCAGAACATTGCATTTTCTGTCAGGAAGCATTCAGGCTGCAGTGGACAGATTGCTTTCGGTATAGATTTTCTCCTATTCCTCTAGTTCAGAGGGTACTACTCAAGTTGGAGGCATATCAGGGCAAGATGATTCTCACTGTACCATTCTGGCCTTGACAGATCTGGTTTCTGCTGTTCAACAACTTGTAAGTTGCCCCTCTGAGATTCCTTCAACCCTGGTCAGACCTTCTGACTCAGGGGTCCCTGGTCCATCCCAACCTGCTCTCCCTTCACCTCCACTCCTGGCTACTGAGGAAATAGAAGTGGTCAGGTACAAGGTCTCCCAGAGGGTCTCTGAGATTCAGCTGGCCACTCACAAGCCTTCTACCAGAAAGACCAACACAGCCAAATGGAGAAGTTTTTTTGAGTGGTGCTCCAAGTCTGATATAGATCCTTTCCACTACCCATCAGATAAGGTATTGAAGTATCTCTGGACCTCTCTGATGCAGAGCTACAATACTCTTCTGTTAACATCCATTTATGTGCTGTCTCAGCCTACCAAGAGCCAGTTCAGAACCTCACTTTATCTCAGCTACCCCTTTTTAAGAGGTTTTTGAAAGGTATTCTGCCCACAAGGCCCCATTCAGGAAAACTGTCACTGTCTGGGATCTCAACCTGGTGTTGAATATGCTCGTCTGTAAGCTCTTTGAACCCTTGGCTACCTGTGACCTCAAATTCCTGACTTGGAAAACTGCATTTCTGGTAGCCACTACCTCTGCTCACCAGGTCTCTGAAATACATGCTTTAGTAAGAGACCCTCCGTACACTGTCTGTCATAGGGACAAGGTGGTGCTTTGCCCACACCCCAAGTTTTTACCTAAAGTGGTGTCAGAGTTCCACTTGAATCAGCCCTTGGTCCTGCCTTCCTACTTTCCTAACTTCCAGAATGAATGGGAGTGCACCCTCCACTCTCTGGCTATTAAGAGAGCCCGAAGATTCTACTTAGATAGAACTAAGGACCTCCAGCAGTCCAAGCAGCTCTTTATCTCCTTCAGTCCCAGCCGGCTAGATCAGCCAGTTATGATTAAATGCAACCTCGCATGGATAGTAGTTGCCTGCAATAATGCTACTCTATGCCACAGGGCAAGTTGGAAGGGCAGGTTCATGCCCACACTACTAGAGCAGTTGCAACGTCTGTGGCAGAAATTTGGTCTGTTCCCATGGCTGATATTTGCAGAGCTGCTACCTGGAGCACAGTGCATACTTTTATCAAGCACTGTGCTTTGGATATCCATGCCAGGCAGCATGCCTTCTTTGGCAGGATAATCATCAATGGACTTCTGTTCTGAGTGAGCTCCGGCTCCTACAGCCCTGCCAGGGGAGATTTTTTGTCTGAGCTTAATACTTGAACCTATCAGTGGTGACGTTACGGTCCAGGAAGATTTGAAAATTATGTACTGATTATAATTCTTTTTTTTTTTTATATTATGTTTATGCTCCTCCTTGATGACTGGCTCCCTCCTTCTATCGGCCCCCCCAGTCCCATCACCCGATATACACCAGTTTACTCATCTCCCAGCTCAGAGGTGTCTAGTTGGCTGGGTGCAGAACCTGTGAGGCATCAATATGCTCCTGCCGGTCACCACTGTTTTTCCCTGGTTTTCTGCATTCCTCCTTGCTGGAGCATGACACATCAGCAGCAAACATGGAGGCATATGCACGCTGAAGAGTCCCACAGCACCCTGCCTTCAGTGGTGTCCCTGACCAGTTCTGCCCTCAGGCCTCCACCTGCGGGCAGTCATTCGGCATGACAGCTAGGTAACCCTCCCAGGAAGGGGAGAGGAGAGGAGAGCTGTCCTTCGGACGCTCAATTCTCTCCCTCCCCGGCAGCCCACTCGCATCTCGAACACGAGTCACCAGCATAGCAGTAGGTAAGGCATCAATGCCTCAGCTTTCTATGCCACTGGGCCGGCCATTACTCACCATAATTCTTGATCTTCCTGGACCATCTTCACCATTGATTCACATGCGCACCTGCCATCCCAAAGGCTCACTCTCTCAGTTTTGTGGTCTTCATCTCCTTTGGTTTTGGTTGGGCTCTGAAGACACTGTTTTTGTGTTTTTTGACCCTTCTTACATGGGTCAAAACGACATCGTATGTCCATGTTAGGTTAGGTGTTCTACTTAGTTAGGTTACACTGCACCTTCTCAGTAAAAAAGATACTGAGGTAGCTGAGGGATGGTGCCGAGGTAAGCCATGCAGTGCAAGCTAGTCTCGCAGTGCTGTGAATTTGCACAGTCTACCATGGTGCCAACCCTCCTGAACATTTTTGGCTCCGGCAGGGTCTTAGCTCATCCGGCTCAGAACCCATCAGTGTGAATCAATGGTGAAGATGGTTCAAGAAGATCAAGAATTATGGTGAATATGTCATTTTCATTTTTTCTCCCCTACCATGGTCACGTAGGTCATTCTACCATCTGTTGGCTATCTTGTCATCCTTGTTGCAGAGGCTGAAATGACAAACACATACTTTTAAATTATGCTCAGTTCTGTATTCTGCATTATGAGTAATCTTGTATCTCATCCTAGCACTCAGGATTCATGCAAGGCTATGTATTGCCATGTACTACAATGTTGTGATACTCACACACAGAATGCATATTCCTCTCCCCTGTTGCTCTTCTGCAGTCATCCTTTAAATTCAGACTCCAGCTCCCAGTCCTTTCTGTAACTTTGATGGTACAGTATCTCTTCTTTGGGGTAGATGAACATGGTAATGGAGATTCTGTTCTTACTCTTGAAGACATGTCTGTTGACAAAATGCTGCTGCTGTTTTTTTCTACAGAATCAAAGGAATGGGGTGTTAGTTGTTTGTTGGGCTTCTCTTGTTTCTTACGTGTAAACTTAAAAATATGTTCACCTTAATTGAAATCAGGCACTGTGTCTGGATCCCCAGAATGCAGAAAACCACATATGCCACCAGATATCAAACAGTAGCCCAGGATATATTGAGGATGGTGAATGACTCAACATCCAGACATGAGACAGATAAAAGTAGCCCAGGATATCTTGAAGATGATGAATAACTTCTCATCCAGACACAAGACAGATAAAAGTAGCCCAGGTGTTGAAGATAACAAATGACTCAATATCCAAAATGAGACAGATTAAAGGCTACAAATCACTATACAACAAATTTTATTTGTTGATATCCAGTTACAAGGTGGATGTTATTTTGACTATAATTAAACTGGTTAGTATATATACACTAACCAGTTTAATAATTGTCAAAATAGCATCCATCTTGGTGAACGACTTAGCATCTAAAATAAGACAGATTAAAGGCCACAAAGCCATGGTATAGGACCCTGGTGGTATTACAACATATGGATCTAATGAATACCAATAACTGCTGGCATTGTAATTCTCCTAACAGGGATCTACTCCATATTTTACGGTACTGTCTGCCTATAACAAAACTTTGGTGTACTGACCATCTTTTTGTATCTAAAGTGATAGGTCATCCCTTATACTAGATCCCAAACATATCCTATTAGGTATTCTCAACCATTATGACAATTTCACAATCTCTCGTGCCCAAAATAGATGGCTAACCATAGTGTTTCTCCAAGTTAAATGCCTCTTTTCTTATTCGCTGGAAATCTGTTATCATTCCCAGCCTTACGGACATTCTAAAAAATGTATCTCAATATGCCTCTCTGGATCGTATCTCACATATCTTTTCTGGCCGACTTAATGTATACAATAGTTGCTGGCAGGATTATTTTAACTATCTAGAATCTGCTAAGCTTCCTAGCAATTAATGTATGTACTGTTCCTCATATAGTAACCTTACTGCTTGCAGTATTACATTTCTAATGTGTTGTCTCTCTTTCCCATTTCTCCTTCTCTTTATGCTTTACTCTTTCTCTTCTTTACTTCCCTTTACGGACATCTTCTATGTGTTGTACCACTCTTCATATTTCCTCTGCCTTTTTTTTCTCGACATAGAGCATCATAGAAATGGCTGTTTGACTACAGTGATTATAACTAGTCCTTTCTACACTGCCTTGCTCATTGGTTAAGCTCCAAGGTAAACTTTAAATGTTCTACCTTATCATAATTAATGTTATATTATCAGTATACCTTATAACACAATATGTAGAATCCAACCTATGCTATTTAAGCTATTGTATATCTTAAGATGCTGTTACTGATATACAGTTATGTCAATTCATACTGACAGTCCATAAATGGAAGGTGCTGTTCTCTTTTCTAATAAACCAATAAAAAGATTAACTGCAAAAATAAAAAAGGCCACAAAGCACTACACAACAAATTGTATTTGATAAACTCCAGTTACGAGGTGGTTGTTATTCTGACTATTATTAAATTGGTTAGTATTTATACACAAGCACAGGACTACCCCAACACACATATAAACTGGAAGCAGTGTACAGGAGTGTATACAACAGGGGTTGAAAATTAAGTACCAACTATCCTCCTTTCCCAAAAAGGAAACCAGGGCAGCCAACCACATCACCATATCTACAGGTGCCTGTGGACACTGTATTCAGCACACTATCCACCCAGCACCCCTCCTGAGTGTTGAGTGAACCTTTATCATCATTTTTTTATCTTAAGCCACCACACCAGCATCAGAGTCTGTGCCATTTCCAGTGTCACCTCATGACCCCAGGCCCCCTACAACAGCCAAGACAGCCAGAAGAACCCAATCCTGTAAGATAACTGCCTTAAAAGTTTTCAATTTATTTTTGTTTTAATGTGGATCTTTGGGGGGAGGGCCTTGTTGAGTCGGCCCAACTTTCCACAACACTTCCCTTATCCCATTGACAGCTTTCCAGGAAGAGGGCCTTTTTGTTTTAAACTGGCAATCAAAGAGGTTGAGCTGCTGCTGCTGCCAATCAAAGACTTACTAAAGAACACTGTTTTGTGGGTTAGCCATTTGATGGTGTGGTTGGCAGCCATCCCCCCCCCCAAATCCACATAGGCCACCAGACCCCAGAGAACCAACTGTGTTTGCTGCATAAAAGCCCATTATCTGGGCATTGTAGGATACTATTTAGACCTTATGGACAAGGACACCTCCCAACCTGATCTTTATTCATATATTTAGTTTTGTTCACTGGGAAAGGAAGGGTAGACAATACAGCATATTTTCGGCCTCATCCCAGGAGTGGAGGGTGGGCAGCGGTGTGCAAATCCTATAAATAAATAAATATATGGGTATATCCTTCTATGGAATCCTGTCGACCCCTGTCTGGTGCAAGTAAATTTTCCTAGAAGGGCAATTACAAAAAGATAGCTAATTTAATTGCAATGAATTACGTCAAGTGCAAATTCAGCAACAGTCATGGTTGGGCAAGTCCTAACATTTTTGATTTAAGCTCCCCAAGGGGGGGGGATATAAATGAAAATCAACATCACCAAAACCAAATAGCCCCTTATTGGGAAAGTCTCCTGAAGGAGCCCCACTTTTGTGATATTTGGGAAATACTATTCAGCCCTTGTACACCCCTACTCAGTACAGTAATGACCAGTAATTTAAACCTCCACTTATTATGTTCTGCATTGTCACCCACAGCAGTAGCACCATACCTATACAGCAGGGAGCTCAGACCCAGATGAAATTCAGCTCTGAGCACAACATGAGGGAGACCACAGACAGACTCACCCTAAAAGTGTGCAGGCAGGTGGTATTGTTTTTAAACCTCAGCACTAAAAGCAGACTGAGGACTACTGCACCAGCCCCACATTGCTCACATAGCTGGCCTGCATGTCTTCCATATTCACATTTTCCCTTTAAATATATTGCAAAATAAAATGACTGTGTGTGCACTCATGCCAGCTACTATGGCCGCTTGTTTAGCACACCGGATTCACTCACCAACACAAACATTGGGTATGGTCTCTGTGTAACAGTAACCCCCTAAACAAGCAGCCGCCTGGCATGTCAGGGATCATGATAAGATAGAGGCCACATTTCCCAGACTACAAGCTTGACATTCAGAAATATGCAGGTGACCCCACTTCAAAGACCTAAATAAACGAAATGCCCTATTATGCTATATAACATGCAATGCTATACTGGTACATAGCAGTTGCTGGTCACACAGCTCTGTAGAACTCCTTTAATTAACACAGTTCACTTTATTCTGTTCACTGGCATGTAATCACTTCCCCAAACAGCTATGTGCACCAGAAAAATGTGCCTGATTCTTTTTATTAACTTCTAGGCTGTACCAGGGTCTTGTGGCTTCTGCTTGACTTGAGATCACTCCCCCAACCCCGCTCTGTGCACCAAGCACTTTCCTCAGGCCCAGACTAATTTTACCAAAAACTAATTGCCTGATATTTATTTTTAGTTAGTAACCTCAGGCTCTAGTGGATTGGCCAAATTAGGAACAAAATTAAGTGCTGCTTTTACTAGTTGTGAGATGTCTTGTTAATGTGCACCAAGTTTGTCCAAATTTGTCTGTTGACCAGCCTCCAGATTCTGTACTCCTAAACTTGGAAGGTTAAAGCAAATTCCTGTTGGACTACCACGCGATCTTGACTTTTTGGCTGACGTGGTTTTGGGGGCTGAGCTCCGGGGTTGGACCGGTGCAGTGTGGCTGGGCTTTCAATCTCATTGATCATGGCTGCTTGCCTTGAAGTGGCTCTGTGTCACCACACCATGACTTTTAGGCTGGGTCAAAATCCCTGCAGTTCTGGGGCTGAGCTCCATTTGGACTGGTGCAACTGTGTGGCTTTGAGCAATTTCATCCTTGCGGACTGAAAAAAGCATCAACTATGCAAAGGCTGAACCTTTAACTAATAGGACTGGTCTTCCAGCACTTGAACCAATCAGAAGGGCTAAATCTGTCCAAATTTAAAACGATAATACAAACAGAATTTGCTGACATTTGCAATTGTATCAAAATTGAAACTGACTGAGTGATCCCGTAACAGTGTAGCAACCTTCCCTGGATCAAGATCTGCTGTCTTAAGCTGGCCCGTCGGCACAACAGTAGCACTACTGCTTGCAACGCCGATGACCAGGGCTCAAAAGCAAGCCTGGGTGTTAGAAGGCTGGCTGACGGGGTGGGGGAGGATTGAGCATCCCATGGACTGCTCTCCTCCTCCTGGGGGGAGAGTGGGGAAGCTAAGAGCGCTTGCCCGACCCCTGGTGAAGGCCATGGGTCCAACAGCTGGTGCTAGTAGTTTCTGGAGGCAGGGCAGATGTCGGTGTGCATACCTCTGATGTCATTGCACATCCTGCTGCCTGTGGAGAAAACAGAAAAACTCGAGCAGAGCAGGATGCTGCCTGCCTCGTGCCACAAGTCTCGCACCACTGAACCGTGGCACCCCAGTAACTACATCCTGTTGTTCAACGGGGGGAAGGGCCCGCTCCCAAAGGCCCCACCATGAGAGGTAAGCCAGGGCTGTTAACCGGATAGGGTAAGTTGTAGGTCGGTGGATGATGGGGTTGGGCACAGGGGTAGGGCTGATGGGAACTGGTCTGTCGGGGAGAAAAAGTATAGCAAATTAAAAAAGAAATCTACTGTCTTGGTCCATACATTGGATCTCTACTTCTGTCTGTCAATGTTGATATTAATGTATTGAATTTGCCCTCTTATCTGTAAATGTCAAAGCCATTGTAATGTACTTAATCCCAGGACAACTTTGAAAATAGGCCCATGGTAGTCCTAACAGTTTTTATCCTGTCTAAAAATAAAAATGTATATCTTCACATAGGTAGATCCCCTAAACAGTTAAGTCACCAAGCAAATAGACCTTTGTAGTTATTTTTAGTTATGGTCATAATCTCCTTTTCTGGCTTACTACCATTCGGTGCCTGTTCTCACCTGCAGAAATCTTTGGAAACATTATCCCTTAATTGAGTATATCTAAAAAATTGGTTATCATTGAGCCCATATAAATTCCTTCATGTCTGCCATTGCATTATTTTTCCATTTATTGTGATGTTGGACCATCTGTTGATACCTCTACTGGTCCAATTTGTGAAGTTAATTGTTTTTTTTATCTTAAAAAGGATGTTCTTCCATATTCTGTTGGAAAGAAATTTATTAGTGTAACATTTAGTTTTATTTATGTAATTTCTGACCACCTTCTCTATGTTACTAATAACATCACTATTTAATTTGTTAAAATTTGCTGGAGAGAACTATAAATTCTCTAACTGAATCTTGATATTGAAATCTTTATTATTATTATATTTTCCAGAGCTAGATAAATATCTTTATATGCCCATATGACTGATAATTTAACCAAATATGTGGTACGCTATCATGTTACATCTGGACAGGCTACCCTCCCATTTCTCTGGACAAACATAGTCTGCCCCAAGAAATTCTATGCTGCTTCTAATTACAAATATGTTGGTTTTTTTGTATATTCCTTTGATTTTTGCACCTACTGCAGTACTTCTGGCGGGGGCATCCAGCCGCTGGTCCCCACTAACCCGGAGGACAGCAGGCTCACTCAATACACAAGGGTCCAGCACAGCCACCACCGGACTCCCCAACGCAATTCCACGACAGGCCTCCAGGTTGGTGGGAGTGTGGCCATCAAGCTGCACAATCATGCCCAACCCTTTTCCGCCTTGGTTATTCGCCCCAGGAGCCGGCAGTGCAATGACGCACAGTGAGTACACAGGCATCTTGACGAACTCCTCCCTGTGTTTGCGTTGCGTCGTGTGCTGCTCCCAGTCATCACCAGGGGCCACTCAAGCATGACGCGATCCCTCTAGCCCACCCCAGAGGATGGAGAACAGTCCCAGGATGTTCAATCCAACCTCTCCACTACCAGACCCCAGCAGCCTGAGTCCATTTCTGAACCTGGGTCACCAGTGTGGTGCGAGGTGTGGTATCCAGCGCCTCATCCCTCAGCACCACCGGGCCAGCATTCCAAATAGTTTTTTATTTATTTATTACAGTCTCAGATTACAACCTTAATAAATAAATAAAATCAAGTAAATAACATTTCTGATTATACAGTTTTTTTAACCAACTTTCTGGCATAAAAGTAATTATGGCTTGCAAGTAATATGCTTTAAACAGAATTACTACCATTTTAGCAATCTGAATGATGCCCCCTAATGACATAGTTATTATTTTTAATTATCCCTGTAGCTTACCTTTAAGCTTATTAATAAGGTGGGGCACAGTTTATATCATAAATCTATTGATTTTATTTGATAAGTTAACCATTAGATCAGCTCTGTTGTTCATTATTAAGTTTAACTTATAAGATGTCCAATGTGTTGGATATATTTGGGTGGCTAAAGGCCATCAATTCAGATTTATCCTGCTGCCAAAAGTGAGAGATATATACGTTCTTGTATGCTTTCTTTAGCATTTTCTACAGTAACAATCATATCATCAGTATAGGCTCTCTCTCTATATTTCCTATCCTGATGCCTCTTATATGTTTATTAGTTCTTATTTCATTTAATAAGGCCTCCAATGCAAGCACAAAAAGAGTAGCAGACAGGGGAAAGCTCTGCCATATACCTCTGTGTAGCAAACATGTTTCCATAAAATTGCCATTAATCCTTGTTATTTATTCTGGAGAAATGTATAATGATTTTATATCGGAGATATATTCTGTAGGAAATCCCTATTTTAATAAAATGTGAAAAAGGTAGCACAATTCCAGTGTATTAAATGCTTTCTGCATATCTAATGAAAGCATTATCGCCTCCCTGCCCTCCTTTCCAAGAAATTCAATTAAATGTTGAATTTTATATATGGCTGTAGGGATAACGCCCAGTTGGTCTGGGTAAATTATTTTCGTGAGATGAAGTAATGTTCCATTGTTAAAGGAAAGCTATACTCTCATATATTGTAAATTGTATTTGTGTCCATGTCAACAGGCAACTCTTTTCCTGTAGTTGTTGGGGATATATGTGTTTGCTTTAGTTTATTTTCAATGTTTATACTAGTCCCCTGCAGCTATCTTGGGGGTCTTCATTTTATAGTTCTTGAAATCTCATTGTCCACGAGAGCTGCATTAGCATATGAGAACATGATGTCACAACACCCATTTATACCATGTATCTCAATGCTGAAAGTACACATATTGTTAAAAAACTGTCTGAAAACACACAAACTGAATGCAGTTTAAAGGGAAACATCCTGCATTACAACTCAGACAGTTGGTATTTCACACATTGCTGCAGCTTGTTTTATTGAACTCTAATTAAGCAGACAGGCATACTGTGAACTCTAAAAAGGAATGACACATCATATTCTCATATGCTAATGCAGCTGTCAGGGACAATGAGATTTTAACAATCAGAACATGGAGACCAATAGAATAATTACAGGGACTATTATGAACAGTGTAAATAGAGTAAATCAATCACATATACTGTATATCTCTAACAGCTACACAAAAAGAGTTGTGTGTTGACATGGGAACAAATAAAACTTACAAGATATGAGTGTGTAGTTTTCTTTTAAGAATTTTTGCATATACTACATGTCATAGTCTGAATTGAGTATAGCCACTGGTCTGTACTGCAATGTATGCTGAATTGAAAGAAGCTGTGACTATTTTTTTTTTTTTTTTTGATTTCCTGGAAAAGAGCCTTCAGAATAAGCAACAATGCATGCATGCATCCATAAAAGTAATGAAAACTTCTGATGTATAACCATCTGTGCTGGGGCACTGGCCTTTACACATCATTAGAATGCTGTTTTTATCTTTCTTCTTGGGTTACCAACCCTATGAAGTTATCAGACACATGCTGAGTAAAACTATCCTTAGTACAAAAATACTCATAATACTCCAAATCTTGTTCAGATGGGGAACACTCAGATTTGTAAAGTTTCTTGTAAAAACATGAAAAACAATTAGCAATCTTTTGTTTTGATGTAGTACACATCCCTGTCTTGCCAAAACAGAGGTAATCTCTGTTCTGGTAAAGGCCTCCGTATCCCTTTTCATGAGAAATTTACCAGCTAATTCACCTGTAAGTTGCTAGTTTTTCTTAATTTTAAGAAATGTTTTTATCTGGTATATTTTGGTATCATAAATTAATTTATTTAAGTTATATTCTTTTTTTTTCTGATTTTGTCCCTGGTTTTTAATTTATTTTGCAGGTCATACAGTTTACCTTCAACCTCCTGTAAATTCTGCTTTCCTTTTATTAATCCATGTTGCTTTGCAAATAATTACCCCTCCAACTGTAACTTTAAGTATGTCCTAATATTTTATAATGTTTATATCAGATATGTTATTGCCTATTGTAAATTTTATATTGACTTCTCTGATTTTTTTAACAAAGAATTTATTACTTAATAAATTGATGTCAAGCCCCCATAGTGTACTACCAAATGCTACATTATTTATTGGTAATGAACAAGAAACGGCATTATAGTCTGAGACTGAAGTGGGTTCAGTCTTAGAATTATAATATCCACTAGTGATAATTAAAGCTATAGAAATTAAGATGTAGTCAGTCGAGTTTTGAAGAATTAATGTGCCTATGGGAAAAACATATATTGCATGGGGAAAAACATATATTCTTTATCTTTACAATGTAATTCCTTCTAGAGATCAATTAAGTAATTTGTTTGCATGAATCTCTTAAGAACTCTGGATTTGTATTTATCCCAGCCCTTTGCTAGTACTGATTTTTCTAATTCCATATCAGTTAAACAGTTCGTATGAACTCCTAAGATGGTAAGTACTGCCTCCCACTTATATAACATAGTTACTTTCTGACAAAAAAGATCCAAACCCATGGAATGGTTCATATACTGACCCAATAACTATTGTTAGATCCTCTTATAATATTTTGATTAACACAGTTCTCCCATCTGAGTCAGACTGGGTATAAACAATTTTTCCTGAAATTTCCTATTAATCAAAACTGCTACTCCTTTACTTTTCTTAGATACTATCTCAGAGAAATGAACCTGTCCTGCACATTTTCTCTTTAATTTTTTAATCTCTTTACTTTTGTTATGTTTCTTGATGTACAGCAAATTAAGCATCTATTTACCTATTTTGTTTAATAATCGGTATCTTTTGATGGGAGAATTGATGCCATTTACATTCTAGGTAATCCATTTCAAAAAATGCCTCATTTAATGTGGAATATCATTCTTATAATACCACGTTCTCTTAATACACTAATAAACTTGTACTTTCAAGGGCCTTTTGCCTTCCCATAATGCAATATAATAAACTCTAACCTCTGCCATTTTAGTATGTAGTACCCACACACCCCTCCCCTTTGCTGTGCCATATGCCCCTGCCTGGCACCATCCTGCAATTCTTGGCACATCCACAGTAGGGCTGTGCAAATATATTTTTGAATATTCAGCCAAAAATGTGGTATTCAGTGCTGAAATATTCGGTATTCGTTAGTTGTGGGGTTGTTTAAAAATAAAAGCCTCCCCAGCCAACATTAAAATCTTGATCCCTGGTGTCTAGTGGTCCCACCTCTAGCTGATTGCCAGCCCAAAATGAAGAATCCCACCCCGGCTGAGATTCACCTATTCCCCTGTCCACAAATGTACAAAATAAAAATTTACCTACAATTGTCTAGTGGCCCCTCACCCACCACCTTGTCAGGTAGTGCCCCCACCCTACTCCCCCCGTGTCCTCCAGTGGACTACCAGCACAGCCCTCCACTCACCTCCAAGGCTGGCAGCCCGACTAAGCTTTCAATGTACGAGTATGTGCTTTTACAGGCACGTGCTTATTCATTGAAAACTCAGTTGGGCTGCCGGCCATGGAGGTGAGTGGAGGGCTGTGTCGGTGGCCCACTTGGGGTCATGGGTGTGGGGGAAGTGGGATGGGGGGCACTACCTGATAGGGTGGGGAGTCCACACTACACCAGGGAAATTTTTTTTTTTTGTAGATTTCTGGATTGGGGGATGGGGTGTGAATCTCAGCAGGGGAAGGGATTCTTCGTATTAGGCCAGCAATCGGCTTGGGGGGGTAGAATCACTAGACATCAGAGATTGAGATTTGTTTAAATGTTGGCCAGAAGGGGCGGCTTTTTTCAATTTTAAACAACTGAATAACGAATACCACCCAAATAGTGGGCTATTGGGTGTTCAGTTCCGAATATTCAGATATCCCATTATTTGTGGTATTCAGAAAATGATATTCGGCACTTGCACAGCCATAATCCACAGTAGTTTATGCTATCCCATTGCCTCCACGCCTCATAGTACTTATGATTTCTTCCCTCTAGTGGCCATAGCTTCCTATTGTAGTGTTTTCAACTTTGTTAGCAGTCAGCCAACTGTAAAAGATTCAGTACAGTACAGTTTTATTTATAAACACAATACTTTCTTCTCCCTTTTTCTTGTCTTCAATTAAATTCAAGAAGGATTTTCCCCCTTCCTCTCTGTTCCTCCATTAATTATTTAGTCATCATTTGTTGAAAAGAAAATTTGGTGTTCATCAAAATTACAGTAAGCAGTGTAATGATATGTTTAGAGCAAAAGCAGATTAAAATGTGTCCCAGGCCATGGTTTGGAAATCTGCTCTTTAAATCAGATATTGTTTTTTTTAAGTTGTTATACATAAGTATTTAGCTGTTCAAGAAGACTTTTATTTGGCTGGAAAAGTAATGAAATATTTGAATCCCTCCTTCCATAATAACTGCTGTATAGGTGAATGCTGTTTCCTTAGCAATCACAAATCTCTCTGAAAGACCTGTCTTATTGTGATTTTTGTTCTTGGAAGACAAATTCCAGATAGGGAGAGGGTTGGGGCAGCTGCAATATAGGAGACTAGCTGCACACTTGAACAGACACTGATAGACTGGGTGGTCTGTTTCTGCTGGCAGGTTCATATGTTCCTATGTAAATTTTATAGCACTAGCAATAGCTTTGACATCATTTGAAAGGCTATGCCTGCAGTTTAGTCAGCTGCAGTAACCAGCCACACCCCCTACCTGAGCTATATAAGTCACTTCATTCCAGCCTCACTCAGAAGCACTTTTTCATTGCAGCTGTAGGCTTTGCACCCCCCAACTTCAACCGTATTGTCTCCCTCCACTTCATCCTTTAGGATTTTGTGCATGGTTTGTAGTGGTCTTCCTGCCTGGTTTGTGTTTCTCCTGCTTTTCTAGGTAAGCATTTACTTTTGCCTCTGGCTGCAGCTTGGCCTTCTCTTGTTTGTTTTTCCTGCATTCCGTTTGCCTGTGCTGTGTGTTTCTTTGGTTTGTTTCTTTTTTGGGCTTTCTATTATCCTGCATCCCCATTCCTATGTTTGTGTTATTCAGGCTCATATTTTGCTTCCATACTTTTACCAAACCCTCAGTTCATCTACACTCGTTAATTGTTTACACCTTGCTTCTAGCTAGGCAGCCACTTCCTTATTCTTTGTTCTCTGCAGCAGCTCTGCTCATTAGTTTTGGTTCCCATATCCTACAGCTTCCCTGACAGTTTCATTCATTATATATAATGCCTCAGCCTACTCAACGTCAACGCATAAGCAACTAACATTAACCTCCTTTGTAACATGGCAAAGTTGAGGAACAGTAAATAAACAGAAGTAATTGGTCGAAAAGCATCAGATGGTATACTTTGGAGATGGCATCAATTTAGCAATAATGCCGTCTCCAAAGTGAAGTACCATACTGAGCCACAGAGGTACAAAAACACTGCACGACAGAAGCGGCAATTGTTTCTCCCACCCAGCCACCCAAATTGCCACGACTGTCTCTCAGTGCCACTCACCGTGACTCTGTAGGAATCCACAGCTGGAAGTAGGAGTGACACGCAGCACCAGACTGGAGCAAACAGCGAGACATGTCCTGACAGCAATGGACCATCACACACACCGCAAGGCAAAATGTGCTGTAGCATGCATGTGCACTCGGTAACAGTAGATGACATGGCAAACGGGAATAACTGTTGTGCAAAAGCGAGACAGGAGAGCCGTGATACCTGCAAATCCTTCAGAAAAGCAAGCAAGGTACAAGGAGTGGCAGGCATGGGAAAGGGAAGGTAACCCCACCGAACCGACACAGTAGAGACACACAGAAGGAATGCAGTATGCAAAACAGATACACTCGCACTTAATGTAATGGGTAAACGAGCATACAGTTGACCTCCCACGGCAGCTATCACAGTAATAGCTATGCAGATGTCAATAATTCTCAGACAGAAATGTTCACACATACTTTCTTGACAGTTATGATTGCTATTCATTTCACAACATCAGCATATAAAGTGCAGTCTCCGAAATGTTCAGGAAGTGAAGGACAGAAATTGAAAGAGTGCAAAATGTGTCTGTATTATTGTATTATTGTATTGCTAGTATGAAAACAACAGTCATAGTAAATACATTCTCCTGAAAGCCATGTTACAAGAGCATTAAGCCACTCCAAAGGTGGCACCTAATGGGGAATTAATGCATGGTTGGGCCATTGTAGGCACTCAGCCCACAACCCTCCCAACCATGCATTAATTCCCCATTAGATGCCACCTTCGGAGTGGCTTAATGCTTACTTATGGAACTGGTTAGCATGCATTCCTTATTCACTTTAAACTCATATCATTCAGTCTCACTCACTTTCTTAGTTGTCATTTGATGTCTCACTCAAGGTTCCATCTACCCACATTTGTTTTTCCAGTGTACCACAGCCACCAGGCTCTGCTGTGGCCTCCTACTACTCCTGCATTTCGGTAAAGCAGCTGTTCAGCCACTGTTTAAGTTTACCTCAGATCTATATAGGGTCTCGAGTGTAAGCCAATTGAATTTGTCCTCACATTAATTGCTTGCACCTGTGGAGGTATCAGCATGCAAACTTGACCTACGTGAAGGTGTCATCTACTCATACTGTTTTGTCACCCAGGCCTATGTGCAGGTCTCCTACACACAGTACCTTTCAACTACTCCTCATTGGATGCATGCCGACCAAACACCCACACCATAATATGGCTCAGGGCTTGCCTTGCAGCTGACAGTCTTGATCTGCACCCATGAAGTCCACATCGGGATCCTTTTCACCCAGCCCCCCCCCCAAGTGGGAATGTCCTCACTCCAGTCGGAGCTTTAGCCATGCAGATGTATCGGTGGTACCTCTTGATGTAGAATTTAAGACTTCAGCTGCTGAAGAGTGGGGCCCTTAAGCCCAAGGGGGCTCCTTTAGTTGTGCGACTGAATCAGTAGCACCTTCAAAAGCTGTTCTCTCCCCAGCTGCCTAAGATTCACCTGGTCTCCGTGTCCTCCCTTTCCTACCTCTCAAATGCTCAGCTTCATTTTTAGGCCTCTCTTATCGAGGTAGAGTGAGTGCCTTTCAGCGATTGCTACTCTTCTCCTCCTGCTTCACAACCCCCCATGGCATTCCCATTAGCGGGATAGAGTGAGAGCCTTCCTCCAAATTATTTACCCTGAATTGGGTCTCTAAATTGCAGTAGCCAAGCCATCACTAAATGAATCTCAAGCCTGGAGGGAAGGAGACCTAGGCCTTGGATCTCCAGAGATTTCCTTCTCAAGGATTTGTTTCCTCTCCTCTGTGCTCAAGGTCATGAAAGCCATGTATTCCATACTATAGTATCTTTCTATTAGTTTGCTAGGTAGGCTTCTGCTGTTGGATGGAGTTGCATGGTGGCTCTCCTTCTTTGCCATTCCCTCTCTCCTTGGAAGTCCTGCCCCCTTGCTTCAGTTTTGATATCTTCAGCTTTGCATCTCAGTCTGTGTTTGTTTCCAATCATCACTGATTGCATCAGTCTGTGCTTCTCAGCCTCCATGGTCAATGTTTGCTGCTCAGTATTTTCTTTTTGGGGCTTCTTCCTAAGGTACCCTTAACCTAAGGGAATCCTTCCCATGGCACCTCTTGGGGTGGAACCCTTCTTGAGGGTTCCTTGCCTTCAGTACCCCAACAGGGTGGTAGTTCCCTGTGGAACGGAGAGTGTGAACAGCCAAAGTTTATCAACAGTTGCACAAGCATATCTACACATTAAGTTGCATAAGACCATTGAATTGAAAGGCTATGCCTGCAGTTCAATGGGCTGGAGCAACCAGTCATGCCCCCTGACTGAGCTACATAAGTCAGTTCATTCCAGACTCAGAAGCACTTTTTCTTTGCCCCACCACCTTCCCCTCCTCCTCCAGCAGCATGCCTCTCTCCTCAGGGCTCCTTCCTAAGGGAATCCTTCCCATGGCAACACTGGGGGTGGAACCCTCCTCAAGGGCTCCTTGCCATTGGTACCTCAACAGGGGTGGTAATTCCCTGTGGAACAGAGAGTGCAAATGGACAAAGTTTATCAGTAGTTGCACAAGCATATCTACACACTAAGTTGCGTAAGCCCATTGAACTGACTTTAGGAACTTGACTATCGTGGATGTGCTGTCTCAGAATTCCGATCATCCAAATACTTCCTCAGCCAATGTCTATCGTCGATTAATTACAGAGTCTTTGTCCATATTTAGAATGTCCTTGAACTGCTCTACAAATTATGCAGTGAAGCAGATTTTTCCCAGCTGAGCAACAGAGCAAAAATTCTTACATTTTTCTGTCTCAGTCTGTTTTCAAAATCATCCTGCCTGATTTTGCATTCTCATTCTTGTTTTTTTTAGAAGCTTTATTTCAGTTACCAGAACAAAAAAATGTGGTAGCTGTGTTAGTCCAGTTGATGATGTAGAAGGAAAAAAAACACTCAACAAATATGCTGCAGGTGATACCTTTTATTGGACTAACAAAACTATTTTTGAGACTCAAAATCAATTTTGTTAGTTCAATTAAAGGTATCACCTGCAACATATTTGCTTTTCTTCTGTCTCATTTTGCAGAGGATTCATAACATATTCTATTGCATATTGCCTTTTTCAATTTGATAGTTCTTTTTATTTCAAATCTCACCTAATTTTTTAATTTTTACATGGTTTCACTTGATTTGCATAAATCTTCTGGCAGATTTTTTAATTTCCATAAAATAGAGGTACTCAACAGGATTACAACAAAGTGTGTCCAAATAATAAATTAATCAAATCAAATTACAGAGAAAAAAGGCACCACTTTTATTGGCTGTTAGCACAAAAACCAAAAGGCTATCATTGCCATAAAATTGCATTCTTTTTTTTTTCAAACAGCATTTAAAAACAGGACGAGCAGTACAAAAAACCTCAACAGTTTCACACCTGGTGCTTTCTCAAGAGGACTGCTGAGATACTCAGACATAACTTGTAGTTTAAATACACATTCCAATAAAAGAGCAGTTAATTACTGCTGCATAACATTCAAAAACCTTGTGCTCGTATCCCCAGTCATTACATCAGAAACCAGTAATGCAATTCACTACAGTCCATTCTCTTTCATTGAGAATCACATTCATCCATTAGTTCTAGTTACTGTACAATGGCAATTTTTACCCAGTGACATTTATTTCTCAATCTTCATGCTTGATTTGATTTCTGGATTCTTTCAGTTTCATTGGTTCCTTTAGCAATACGCAGCATCACCAACTCCATTCATAAAACAAGCAAAACTTCAAAGACATCCATTTCATTAATTTCTCCATGGTAACTATAAACACATAGGAACAGAAAAGAGCAGTGTGAGAGACATGTATCCACTAGTATTTTTGAAAGGCTCCAAGCTGAATTTTCCATTTAAACAGCCAGTACAGTACTTGATTCCACCCCCACGTATAAATCCAGTAGTTTTCTTGCTTTAACAACAGATTGTCATCCTTATTTATAAATGATTATATTTGTATAACTCTGTAACAATTTGCAAAAGGGACCACGTTAATATCCTGTTCATATTTTAATATGAATAAAAAATGCATCTATCAATCTATGTATCTATGTTTCTATCTATCTATCTATCTATCTATCTATCTATCTATCTATCTATCTATCTATCTATCTATCTATCTATCTCTTTCATTGTTCTGGACATTGAGTGCCATCACAGGCCAAAGAAATGGGTCTTTACTTTAAAAACTGTTTTTTGTTTGAATCGGAGTATCCTGAGAGCTGGTAGTACACTGGTTGCCTTTAGAAACTGAAATGTATGGAGTTATTTCTTTTTTCTCCTCTGAGGATTGTATTAGTTTGATGAGCTTCTTATTTGCACTGTTAATAGAGTTGTTTGAACTGGTAGAGATTCTTTCCTCAAATGTGCTCTGCTCCTAGTTGGTGAAAGGTACGCTTTGTGTCTCTGTTCCTTGTTGAAATGTGTACTTTGTATCTGTGTTCTTTGTTGTTGAAATGTGCCCATACGTCAGAACATTACAACTTCATTTTATTTCATTTGATGTCAGTACAGTATCCCTAAAAGTTTTAACGAACAGGCAAAGGACCAATAAAACGCAATACAGCAGTGCAGTAAGTTATAGGAAGCTAATGTATACTACCATATCAACAAAAGGAAATGGTAGAGAGAACAGTGATTTATAGAGCAATATCAGTGCTCTGCCATAAGAGCCAGGCCAGGAGAAACAGAGAGGAAAGGGATCCAGTCATAAGTGAGAGAGAGAGAACATATGTGTATTGAGATAGCATTTTAAAAGGGATCCATCATGGCTTGAATGAGATGAACACTGTTCCAACCTACATCACTGCTGACTTCCCCGAAAACTTGCAGTAGCTGGCACAGGAGGGCTGCAGGTGGTTATTGAACTGAACTGTCCCATCCCCATTCTGTATGCAACACTCCACTATATATGTCAGGTATACTGCATCATGTGTTCAGAAAGTCTCAGAATAATCAAAATGGTGGGGGCCCACTATGTAAAACCAGGGTGTAGCATAGAATTTGACAGCATATAAGGACCACTTGGCCCATGCAATCTACCCACTTTTCCCTCCCTACATCATCACTGCAGATCCAACTTGATCTACAGCTCTTTCTTTTTTTTTTTATTTCTTTTTATTAAAAGTTTTCGTTACACACATTACAAGTAAGAAAAGGGTTACAGTTAAATTATAAATGTTTACAATGGTAGCATTATTTTTGCAGCAGAATCATTAATCTCTGAGGGTAAAAAACTTTGTCCTATGAGATCAGTACACCAGGTAGTGATATATAATAAGTAGTCCATCTCCATGTTGCACCCCAATTAATAATGTCAAGGAAAGGGGATTAATCCTATAGTTTTTAAAAGGTATCCAAATAATCACCAAGGTATAAAGGAGGGTATTTGAGATTTCCTTCCCCTCATAAGATCTACAGCTCTTTCTCTCTCTCTCCCCCCCCTTCCTTTCCACTACAATTCCCTTGTGCCTATCCCATACATTCTTGAACCCTGCCACTGTATTTGCCCTTCCACCTCCACTGAAAGGCTATTCCAGGAAACCACCACATTTTCTGTGAATAAGCACTTCTGCACATTTCTCTTGAATTTTCCCCACCCTCCAGTTTCATAGCATGTCCCCTTATTCTTGAGCACCTTTTTTTTCTAAAAAATACTTCCCCCCTTTGCATTATTATTTACCCCGTGAGGTATTTGGGTTCCAAGGCATAGAGGCGCTGACATTACAGTGCCAGCAATGTGGCGCCTGGAGGAAGCCCAACCCGACCAGTGCAGCATACAGCCAGTAGGGCAATGGTTGGTAGGCAGAGACACCCAACACTTAGGGCACTGGGGGAGATGCAGGCAGCTGTCTGGGAGCAATAGGGTATACCACCCCCACCCACAGCACCCGCCATGAGATAGTAAACCCTTCCCCCCATGGCCAGCAGTCTGGACTAGAGTACCTGCCAGGAATGGGTAACAGGGGAAAGCCTCCCATCTGGCACCCCACCCACAACCCAATCAACCCCTGTGCAGAACAGACCTGCCACAAACATGCGCTGGTGATCTAGTGCCCCCCACCCCCCCTGGCCCCTGAACCCTGTAGGCAGCGTGGCATCTGCCCTGGTCTGTGTCAGGTAGTCAAAGAGCATGATATGCCATCCCTCTGCCCTGGTTGTCTAGTGCACCCCCCCACAGGTACCGCCTTTGGTACAACACCCCGGCCCCCCTGGCCCACCAGGGAGTGCGCCACTGACACAGCCCTCTGCACTGTTCCACAGCCAGCACAACACTGGGCTGTCGCGAGCATGCACATGCAGTGACAGCTCAGGGGTTCACTAGCCATGGAGGAGCGTGGAGGGCTGTGCCAGTGGCCCGCTCCCTAGTGAATGGGGGGGGCTGGGGTGTTGTAATGGGGACAGTACCTGCAGGGGTGGGCAGGGGGGACACTGGACCACCAGGGCAGAGGGATGGCATATCATGCTCTTTGACTACCTGACACAGACCATGGCAGACACTGCGCTGCCTACAGGGTTCAGGGCCAGGGTAGGTGGTGGATGCACTAGACCACCAGGGCATGTCTGTGGTGGCTGTTCCACTCATGGGTTGGTCAGGTGGTGGGTGGGGTGCCAGATGGGGGGGGGCTTCAACCTGTTACCCATTCCTGGTGGGTGCCACCATGCCGCCTGTGGCAGTATCTTGTCGCACACCCCTGGGCATGGCATTGTTGCCGTGCCTGCCATTCACCCATATCATGGGGCGTACACACGTTGGTGGTGCTTTTGACCATCAGTGGGATGCCGATGCTCTGATTGAGGGTGCCTTTATACCTGGCGCATTCCGAGGGTGGAACCAGGTATTTGAAGGATTCTACCACGTCACCCCTCCCTTGTGGAGGCAGTATGGTGCAGTGGTTTAAGGATCTGAGCTGCAAACCTGGAGATCTGGGTTTGAATCCCACAGCCCTCACTTGCATACTGTGTGACCCTGAGCAAGTCACTTAACTTCCTTGTGCTCCCAGGTCACACCTGTAATCAAGCTTCAGCTTAGTGTGCCTCTCCTAGCTAAACAATTTCCCCTTTCCCCCTCTCTTCCAGGGTGTACATATTGAGGTCCTTTAGTCTCTCCTTGTAGGGCTTTTGATACAGATCCTGCACCATTTTCATTGCCCTCCTCTGGACTTCCTCCACTGTACATCCTTCATGAGATGTGTTCTCCAGGTCTGGACCCAGTACTCTAGGAGGGGGTCTTCTAGTTTTTTGAGGTCTCGGCTTATCCTTTCTACACATGCGCACACTCCCAGAGTATCCTTCTTATTGCAGATTTTGCTGTCATCTGCAAAGAGACAGACCTTCTCTTCCAGCTGCTCTGCAATGTCACTAATAGAGACATTAAAGAGGACTGTCCCCAGCACTGATCACTGATGCACCCCACTGGTCACTCTCCCTTCCTTGGAGTAAACTCCATTTACCACCACCCACTGCGCCTATCTCCTAACAAATTTCTTATCCAGTTTATCACCTCTGGGCCCCCTCCTAAGTTACCTGACTTGCTTACTAGTTTCCTATGTGGAACAGTGTCAAAAGCCTTACAGAAATCTTGGTAGGCGACATCCATTGCTACACCTTGATCTAATTCCTTTGTCACCCAGTCAAGGAAATCTATCAGATTCGTTTGATATGACTTTCCCCCTTGAACCCATGCTGCCTCGGGTCTTGTAACCAACTGGATTCAAGATATTCCATAATCCTTTCCTTCAGCAGTGATTACATTAACTTTCCCACCACCGATGTCAAGCTGACTGACCTATAATTGCCGGCCTCCTCCATGCTACCACTTTTTGAAGTGAGACTACATCTGCCCTCCTCCAATCCTCCAGAACCACTTCTGTTTCCAGTGAGCTGTTAAATAGGACTATCAGAGGTGCAGCCAGTATTTCCCTGAACTCCCTCAATACCCTTGGATGCACCCCATCTGGCCCCATCGCTTTGTCCACTTTCAGATTAGCAAATCCCTTCAGGACTCTCTCATTTGAAAAAGGACTGGTGTCCACCTTCCTCCCTCTTTTCAATAGCTCTTGTTACTTTTTGTGGCCCCTCCCCTTCTCCTTCTTTAGTGAAGACTGAACAAAAGTATTTGTTTAGGATGTCTGCCTTTTCCTGGTCCCCCACTACACAGTCCTCCCCATCCCTTTTTTTTATTTTTTATTCTTATTTCTGCTCCTCGCAGCTCAGCCTGCCTACATCCAGCCATCGCCTTCTCCCCCATTCAGCCTTCAGACTCACTCACATACCGGCTGATGCACCGTGCCCATGGAGGGGACCCCTATTCCCTCTCACTGGGCTGGGAACCACTACTGCAGTGCAATTCCATGACAGGTGCCCTGGTTGGAGAAGTCCGGCCATCAATCTGCCCTGTCAACTGCCATTATCCTCTGTTTTTTCTTCCCTTGAAGTGCTGATGTGCAATGACATCAAGGCACTATGTTTGACGTCCTGCACTGGCCCTAAGTGCACGCTCCTGCAGTGTTTGATTTCCATCGGGGCTGCCGTAGAGCAATGGAGGCCCCATTCCTCCCCAGGAAAGGAGAGCAGTCACCTGACACTCAATCCTTCCCTCCCAGCCAACCCCCGATGGCCCAGGTGTGTTCCCGAACCCGAGTCACCGGCGTGGCGCAAGGTGTGGTGTCCAGCACCTCAACCCTCAGCATCACTGGGCCGGCTCTCTCCCCATCCTTTTTTAACCTTACAATCTCACCTATGATCTTCCTCTTTTCTCTTACATACCTAAAAAAAAACATCTTGTCTCCTTTCATGGGCTATTCTCTCATCAGTTTGTAGCTTTGTGCTCCTTACTACTTTCCCTGCTTCCCTTTGTTTCCCCTGATGTTCCTCCCTATCCTCCTCCCTCTGCATCTGCTTATACCTACTGAAAACTGCCCTTTTAGCCTTTACCTTTTCAGCCGCCTCTTTTGAGAACCATAGTGGTGTCTTTTTCCTCCTGCTTTTGCTCACTTTTTTGAAGCAGAGGTCTGTTGCTTTTAGCATATTCCCTTTTAGCTTCGCCCACTGTTCCTCCACCCCACCCAAGTCATCCCCCCAACAGGTCATCCCTAAAGCATTCACCCATCTTTATAAAATCTGCTCTCCTGAAGTCCAGGGCCTTGCCCTTGTGTGATCCTTGTGTGGTTCAATTCTGCAGTCATCCTTTTATTGAACCACACTGTATGGTTATCACTGGTCCCCAGGTGGCCTCCCACCTTGATGTCTACAACACTGCCCCTGTTAGTAGGTATCCGGTCCAGTATTGCCCCATCAGGAGTGGGTTTGCTGACTAGTTGCCTGAAGAATGCCTCCTGAAGACAGTCCAGGATGTCCCTGCTCCTAGCTGAAGCTGATTTGGCTCCAGTCTACAGCCGGGAAGTTAAAGTCCCTCACCAGCAGCACCTCCCCATTTTCTGCCATCTTGCCAGTGGCTTTCACAAGTACCTTATCTAATTCATCCCCCTGTGCTGGAGGTCTGTAGATCACTCCAGTGCAAATAGTGGTTCCATTCCCCATCCCTAGGGTGACCAATAGTACCTCTGCCTCCCGCTGTATTCCCTGTATCTCCATAGCTTTCATGCTTTTCCTCACATAGAACTCCACACTCTGTCCTTAGAAACATAGCAAAATAGAAGCTGATGGCAGATAAGGACCACAAGGCCCATCCAGTCTGCCCATTTCTTTTTCTACCTTATAAATGTGCTATCGGCCTTTGCTCTGTCAATGGCCTATCTATTCATACTCATCTGTATTGCTCCCTTCTGCCTATCCCATGCCTGTTTGAAATCCTGCACTGTATTCATATCCACCACTTCCTGAGGTAGGCCATTCCATGCATCCACCACCCTTTCTGTGAAAAAGAACTTCCTCACATTACCCCTTAATCAACCTCCCTCTAATCTCATGCTGTGTCCTCTTGTCCTGCTGTTTTTCTTATATTGAAACATGTTAGACTCTTTCACCTTATTAATGCCCTTAAGGTGTTTGAATGTTTCGATCATATCACCTCTGTCCCTGCTTTGCTCTAGGGTATACATACTGAGCTCCGTTACTCTGTTCTCATATGTTTTCAGATGCAGTCCCTACACCATTTTGGTTGCCCTTCTCTGGACTGCCTCAATTTGGTTAATGTCCTTGTGAAGGTGTGGCCTCCAGTACTGCGTGCAGTACTCCAGATGGGGCCTAACCAGTGTCTTGTAAAGAGGGATTATTACCTCCCTCTTCTGACTTGTGATACCCCTACTAATACACCCTAACATCCCCCTAGCCTTACCTACTGCTTTAGTGGTCTGCTTAGATGATTTCAGGTCATCGGTCATGATGATGCCCAAGTCTCTTTCTTCCCTTGTGACTGCCAGCATCTTCCCTCCCAGCCTATAGGTGGCTTCAGGGTTTCTCTTCCCTATGTGCATGATCTTGCACTTCTTTGCATTAAACCCCAGTTGCCACTCTTCCAACCATTTTGCTAGTTTATCCAGATCTCTTATTCTGCCCACCCCATCTGGATCATCTACTCTGTTGCAGATCTTGGTGTCATCTGCAAACAGACAAACCTTACCCTCCAGTCCATCTGCAGTGACACTGATGAAGATATTGAAGAGGACTGGCCCCAGGACTGATCCCTGAGGTACACCACTTGTGACTTGCATCTCTTCTGACTGTATACCATTTACCACCACTCTGTTTTCTGCCCGTCAACCAGTTTGCCATCCAGTTGATCAACTTCTAACCTACCCGAGCCTACCCAGCTTATTAATCAATCTTCTACGTGGAACAGTATCGAAAGCTTTGCTGAAATCAAGGTAGGCGACATCAACTGCTCCCCCTTGGTCCACCACTCTGGTTACCCAGTCAAAGAAAACTATGAGATTAGTTTGACAGGACCTTCTTTTTGTAAACCCATGCTGTCTTGGATCCTGTGCTCCTATGGATTCCAGGTGTTGCACTATCCTTTCCTTAAGGAGTGACTCCATAATCTTGCCCACTACTGAGGTAAGACTGACTGGTCTGTAGTTCTCTGCCTCCTCTCTGCTACCACTCTTGTGGAGCAGGATCACATGAGCCCTTCTCCAGTCTTCTGAGACCTCTCGTGTGCTCAGAGACTCACTAAACAGTTCTGATAATGGCTCTGCTAGTTCCACCCTTAGCTCCTTTAGTACCCTGGGATGTATGCCATCAGGTCCCATTGCCTTGTCCACCCTGACCTTATCAAGCTCTTGTAGGACCCTTTCTTTTGTGAAGGGACTAGTGCTCACCTCCTTCCCCCCTGTGTCTGTGGTGCTGAGCTGTGGGCCCTGCCCTACCTTCTCTTCAGTAAATAGTGAGCAGAAGTATCTATTTAGGATAGATGCTTTTACATGGTCTTCCCTCCTCACGTGCCCCTCCTCCTTTGATCGTGTAATACCCTCTGGACTTTCTCCTTTCACTAATTTATCTATAGAAATCTTGTCACCTCCTTTTACTGTCCATGCTAGTGTTTCCTCGGTTTGGGCCTTTGCCTGCCTTACTGCCTTCCTGCTTCCCTTAGGGAAGTTTGGTACTCCTTCCTATCTTCATTCTGCTGCGTTCCCTTTTGGCTCTGACCTTTTCTGCTACTGTTTTTGAGAACCAAAGTGGTTTCCTTCTTTTTTTGCACTTCCCTTTCTCTCTAACACAATGGGACATTCCTTCAAGTATTGCATCCTTAATGCTTGCCCACTTTGCCTGTACCCTCTCACCTGTATTTTTTTTTGCTAGGACTAGCTTAACTCTGTTGGCCATCTTATCAAAGTCAGCTCCTCTGCAGTCCCATATTTTTGCCTTGGAATGGGATGATTTAGTTGTAGTGGCCAAACTGAACCATACTATGAGATGGTCACTGGCCCCCAGGTGACCTTCTGCCTGGAGATCTGTGATCCTTTCCCTGTTAGTCAGTACTAGATCTAGGATAGCCCTGTCTCTTGTGGGTTGTTGTACCAGTTGTATGAGGCTCTCCCCCTGCAGGGAATCCACCATGTGTCTAGTTCTGGCAGATGTTCCTGCTGGTGTTGACCAACCTGTATCTGGCATGTTGAAGTCTCCCATTATCAGAACCTCCCCTTTAGCTGTCATGTTTTGTATATCTTCTAACAGTAATGTGTCTGTGTTCTCCCCCTGGTCTGGGGGCCTGTAGACAACCCCAATTCTTATGGCTGTCGCATTTCCTGTTTCTAGGGTGACCCACAGTTCTTCTGACTCCTTATGTGTATTCTGAATTTCTGTAGCTTTGATATTTTCATTGACATACAGGGCCATTCCACTCCCCATAAGTGTTCCAAATGCTCCTTATGCTGACAGAGCAGTCGCTGACTGGGTCCGAGCAGAGCGATCGAGAAGAGAAGTTACCTCAGCGGAGATAGGAACCCTGACTGTGCAATCCAAGGGGGATTCACCCAGGTAGAACTGCTGTCAAGAAATCCTTGCTTCTCCACCTGTCAGAGTCTGCCTTCCCTCTGTGATTGGTCCCCCTCCCAGTCAGTGAATATTAGAGAAGATCAGCAGACAGTAAGGCTTTGGGCTGGACCGCACTTGGCATTTGCCTTCTGGGGTTGTCCTTTGTGTCTGAGCTGTTCCCCTTGTCTTCCCACCCTGTCCTTCCTGAAAAAAGTATAGCCTGGTATGGCCATGTACCAGTCATGGTTTTCATGGCATAATGACTTGGTAATTGCCACAGTACACAGGTCAGCTTCTGCCATGATGGCCTCTAGGTTAGGAATCTTGTTTCCTAGACTTCTATCATTCACACACATGGCTTTCCAGATTTTCTTCCCACTCTGCTTGTTACCCCTTTATTCCTTTTTGTCCTCCCTCTTCCCCCCTCTTTTGTATGCTCTTGTTCCCTTCCCCTTTCTTCTCTATCAACCTGCTTTCTTTATTAATTTGCACTCTGGGGGATTCCTCTCCCTTTGGGTTCTCCCTACTCTCTACTTCAGCCTGTGGGGGGGATTTTCTACCTCTCTGATTCCTTCTGCCCCCCCTTAGTTATTTAAATGTTCATCAAAGTAGCATTTTAACCATTCACTGAGGGCTGCGGTTCTATTCCCTATAAAGGGGTGATGGATGCAAGCTATCACCCCTTTATTGGCCTTTATCCTCCCAGGTGGGTCCCCATCCCTGATGTAGCCAAACCCCTCCTCTCTGCTCCATTCCTTCAGCCATGAGTTGAAGCTCCCGGTATGGAGATCCCTCTACTCCCCCCATTGTAGACAGGTAGCACCTCAGCGAAAGCCACTGAGCGTGCTTCATGTCTAAGACCCCCCAGCTCCCTAAACTCCCCTTGCACTATCCCAGTCCCATCCCTAGCCGGGTCATTAGTCCACAGGTGGACAATGACATCCAGCTCTCCCTCCCATCTTGCTGCCCTAGTGATCCTCTGGCTCTGCTTTCCATCTCTTTGGACTGTGGTGCCACATGGGCACCTAACCTGCCTCTTCCCTCCTTCCTATTACAAACCTAGTCCCCACCAGAAGTTACTTCCTCCTCCTCTGGGGTCCTCTACCACCCTCATTGGGGTCTCCACAACAGAAGTCCCCATATCCCAGGGAATTACAGACCAGTCAGTCTGACCTCCATTGTGGGCAAGCTCATGGAGACCATACTAAGGGAAAGGATGGTAGAATATCTAGAGAAGCATGGTCTCCAGGATGTGAGGCAGCATGGGTTCTTGGGGGAGAGATTGTGTCAAATGAATCTGACTTCTTTGACTGTGTTACTAAGACAGTAGACAGGGGCCAAGCAGTAGACATCCTCTATCTTGATTTCAGCAAGGCCTTTGATTCTGTGCCCCACAAAAGGTTGATTAGGAAGTTGGTGGATCTTGGGGTTGGGGAAAACATGGCCAGATGGGTGAAAAACTGACTAGGGACAGAACCCAGAGGGTGGTTGTGGGGGAGAGTTGTCTGGCACCAGAGAGGTAACCAGTGGGGTCCTGCAGGGCTCAGTGCTAAGGCCAGTATTGTTCAATGTCTTCATGAATGATATTGGGGATGGCATTAGGGGCAAAATGTGCTTATTCGTGGATTACACCAAGTTCTGCGGGTGAGTGGACACAGCTGAAGGGATACAGGACCGACAGAAAGATCTGGAAAAGCTGGGAAGGTGGTCCAGGATCTGGCAGCTTGACTTCAGAGCCAAGAAATGTGAAGTTATGCATATTGGAGCCAAGAATCCCAAGACAGAGTACTACCTGGGTGGAGTCTGACTATCTGAATCAGAGGAGGAGAAGGACCTGGGAGTGATGATCACTAGTGACCTGAAGCACTCCATGCAGTGCAAGAAAGCAGCAGCAAAGGCAAACAAGATGCTGGGATGCATACAGTATCTAGGGGATCAGTAGTAGGAGAGGAGGTTATACTGCCCTTGTACAGGTCACTGGTAAGGCTGCATCTAGAATATGGAGTTCAATACTGGTGCCCACACCTCAAAAAGGACATTAACCTGCTGAAGAAGGTCCAGAGGAGGGCTACAAAGATGATAGTGGGTCAGCAGGGTAAGGCATATGAGGAGAGGTTGAGGGCACTGAACATGTACTCCCTGGAAGACAGGAGAGAGAGAGGGGGGGGGGGACATGATTAGGACCTTCAAGTATTTGAAAGGGATAAATAAGGTTGATAAGGAGAGTCTCTTTAAGCTGAGTGACAACCATAACATGAGGGGGCACAGTCTTAAGCTGGAGGGTGGGAGGTTTAGGAGGGAGGTCAAGAAGCACTTCTTCACAGAGAGGATGGTGGACACTTGGAATGCGCTGCCAGAAGATGTCATCTCATTGATGACAATGGGCAGCTTTAAGAGAGGCTGGGATAGGCATAGGGGAAGGTAAGGATCATGGGAAGGGAGGCTGGGAGGAGTGGGGAGGGAGGGCAGGGACATTAGCTCAAGCTGTGGACCCTGTAATACGAGCAGACTTGATAGACCAAATGGCCTTCTTCTGCTGGCTTCTTCGTACGTTTGTATGTTTGTATATCCTCCCTGGTTACTGCTGTGGGTGCCTCATCTTGGCAGTCCCACCCCACCAGAACAGCATAGGAATTATGAAATGGCACCGGTTGAAGAATGTGCCTCTGTCTTGCCACCCCTAACCTTCCAGAGCCCACCATAGTCCAGCTGTTCCTTCTCCCTGGCATCCTCTGAGGAAATGGTGGCAGACTTAGTAGCCCCTGGGTGGGAGAACTGTTCACCCGAATCCTAGCCAACTTGGCCTGGAGTCTAGTGACCTCCTACCTCAATCCAGACAGATGCATGCAGTTGGGGCAGCACAGCTGTCTCCAGAAGGTCTCTCTGAAAACTGCCACCCCACAGACACTGTACTGCATCACTCCAACTTCTATTCTCCGTGTGACCCGAAAATACTTTTGTACCCTTACCCTTGAGAGGGTTTTCCTAGTTTTCCCCTTTTTTGTTTCTATTTGTGTCCCTCCCCCTGTACCTTTTTAAATCTCTTTATACTCCTACACTACAGAGGGTGTTGTTTCTATTCCCAGTTTTGGCTTACCTTTGACCTTCCACCCTTCCCAGCAGTGACTGTTACACAGTAGTGAACAGGTGCCTTACCTCTGTCAACCTGCAGAGTTCCCCACTTCCCTGCTTCCTTCTGCAGATGCCTACTGATGCCTAAGATGCCAGTCCTATACCTGTCGGGGGTGCTGCTGAGCAATGATCTGAATAAGACATGTTTGTGTCGAGCTCCATGTTTTAACTCACAATCCTACTACTGTTTAAACTTTAAACCTGGCATTTTCTCCATTCCGTTTTCTCTCATCGGAGCACTGACTTATCAGAGATCGAGATGGGACCTAAAAGACACCAACAAACTCAACAACAGGGAGTTGATATTTATTTTGCAGCTCCAACCACCAGCCAAGGTTCTAAAATGTCGTGGCCTCTGTAGCATGCAAATCCTCTTGGAGATCCCCAGGCAGGACAAATAATGGCAGTGCTGCAAGACATTCATTTGACTGGGGATGTGATGGACCAGAGGCTAGCGGCAGTTGAACTGAAACTGGGTGATCTGGATACCCGAATTGTTGAAAATAAGACTCACATTTCTGGAGCTGCAGTGGGACACAGAGAGGCTGCCAACTGTTATGGCCCTGCTTGTGAAGGATGCGACTTTTCCTAGAATGAAGCTGGAGACCTTAGAAAATACTCAGAAGCTAGGTAATGTTCAGGTGGTGGGGTTTCCCCTGCTACTTGCTAGTCAGTGGGAACTGCTTGCTAGTTTTTATCACCTTACTATATATTTACAGACCTAGCTTTGCTGACTTGGGACTCTGGAGTTCAAATACCCAAAGCCTTTGTCATTCTCGTTCACTCAGGGCCTAGAGAAGGGGCGACACTGCCACCACTCACTGCCATAGTTACCTTGACCTTTCCTGAGGCTCGTATTCCGCTGTTTCAAGCTGCAACGGTCCATGGCAATACTGTATGAGAAGGAAGCAAATTGGTCTTCTTTCTGAATCTTTCATCCCAAACTCAAGATAGAAAGCACCAACTTCAAACTGTGAAAACATCCTTGTAAGGAAAACACATTCAGGCACAACTTTTGTTCCTTGCACGACTCCATGTTCAGCATAAAAATAAAACCAGTGTTTTACTGATCCTGAGCTAGTCACCTAGTTTGCTGAACATATCTCAACACCTCCTAGGAATCCGAGACCCTAGCCTCAGATGCTGAAGCTGACTGACCTTCTTATTTAGTCTTATGTTATCTGGGACTTACTATATCTCGACTTGCTATGTTTAGCAATGTTTCAGTATCATTACAGGTTGAGTTCTATGTCAGTATCGGCATCAGATAACTGCTTACTGATTGTTAAAGTTTATAGGTGTCTGGATGTATAGATCTTGATCGTTTTACCGTTTTAGTAATCAGTTCTTATTTGTGTGAAAGTGCACACTTCTCAGTTTGTGGACTGTTACAGAACTGATTTTTTCCTATCCTGTTCCCAACATGGTGCCCTTGTTGGTACCTTGGAGGGCTGGGGGGGGGGCAAACCTTAACTTGGCTGAGCCCAGGCTATCTGTATTATTAGGTATATTACTGAATGTGTATTTCAGGCTCCCCTCTGTGTATTTCCTGTGAGGAGTGGGAGATCCAGCATACTGAACTGTTTTATGTTACTAATGTTACTAATGGGAAAGGAGTATAGAAGGCCCGAGGCCCATGATGGCACCTGTGAGTTTAGGTCGAATTTTAGCTCTCCACCGTTGTTTATAAACTGGTCCAACCTTCTTTCAAATATACCTTTGTTTTTACTCATGATTATACTCTCTGCGAGTCTGTTCCACAGATTCACAACTCTTTCAGTAAAAAAGTACTTCCTTCTATTGTTCTTAAAGTTTGTTGGCACGGCGTCATAATGTCGCAAGATATTATACACAGTAATATATTTGACTGCCAATGCAGCTTAAATATATTGCAAGCGTGTAATAAAGTATGTTCTTCTTTTATGGGTGCTCTTGCTGAACCACCCCCCAACTAAAATAATCAGCTCCGGGGTTAACACTTAACATCTCACAAAGTGCAAAAAATAAAAAATTTCTTGCATTTGGGACCGGGAATCAAAACTAGGTCCCAAACACACTGCCTGCCTCCTTTGCTGCCTGTGGCTCATCCCGTTGAGCCATGGCAGCTGCTCACCAGCCCCACCTCCCAGCACAGATTTCATCCCCTACCTGGGAAACGTGAGAGGGTGCACTACTGTGTATACATCCTTTCGCGGTTTTGCACCCTCTCACTCTACCCTACCACGCTGTTCCTGTTGCGGTTTTAACGTCTGCTATTAAGCATACGAGATACTGACCTGACAGGAAGTTTGTTCCCTTAACCTGTACTACGTGACCTCTGTTTTTTGTATTGTGAAATGTAATGTGTATTTGTTTAAACTTTAGGCAAAATAGGGTCATTTATCATATCATAATGTAACAACAAGTCACCCCTTTTTCTTCTTAGCTCTACTATGTACAACCCTAAGTTTGTTAATCTGTCTTCATAGTTATGTTCTTTGACTTCATGAATGATTTTGGTCATTCTTTGTTGTACTGTTTCAATTCTTTTGATGTCTGTTTTTTTATGTGGGTTCCGGAGTTGACTACAGTAGTCGAGTTGTGGCCTTACGTATGATCTATAAAGAGGTAGAATGACAGCAGACTTCCTAATTTTTATATTTCTCTTTATAGCAGATGCTACCCTATTGGCTTTACTAATAGCGTTTGTACATTGTGCGGTAAAGTTCAATTTTGTGTCAATTAAGACACCAAGATCTCTTTCTGTTTCAGAACTCTTTAAAACTGAGTTACTTAGTATATAACTTGTCTTTTTGTTGTTTTTACCCATGTGAATAACGCAACATTTATCTGTGTTAAATGCCATTCCCCATCTAAAGGCCCAGCTAAATACCAGATCTAAATATTTCTGGATAAATTCTATTATAAGGCTCTGTCTATGGTTCAGTGGACAAGCAGCCAGTCACTCCCACTTCTTGAGCTATAGAAGCAGTTCCCCTCAGCCTCCTTTTGAAGCACTTTTTGTTTGCCAGCCGGAGGCTCTGTCCATCTGTCCTCTACAGCTGGCTGGGGCCTGGTCTCAGCTCCCCGCTTCTTTCTGCTGGACTTCTGTGTTTTGTTCTTCTGCTTCTGGTTTGTATTTTGCCTCCAGCTGTGTGCTTCCTTTTGTCACTTCCCTGTTTTTCTGTGCTTCTCTGTTTTTGCTGTGTTTGTGTGTCTTAGTTTTGTTTTGTTTTGTTTTTTGGGGGGGGGATTTGGTTTCTAAGCTCCTACCATTTTGCTCATTTAGAATGCAAGCTACTTGCTTTCAATTACTTATATTGCTATTGCTATCAGTACCTGTGTTCTACTCAAACCAAAGCTGTTTCCCATGGTACACACCTAATTGTTTTCACCTGATTCAGGCTTCCTCTGAACCCTTGCTATGCAGCTCAGTCATGCTTTCTCAGCTTAGTCTACCTCCCACATGGTCATAGCTGCTTTCAGAGCATTGTGCTTCCCTCCATTCCCTGCTTATAGAATGCTACCACTCATAGTTACTCAGTGCTGATGCTGTTCTATGTTTGTATATTGCTGTTATACTCTGAGGTCAGCTAAGCTACTGCTGAAGCTGTAAACTAGCTTTAATATCTGCATGTGGTTCTGTACTCCTTCCATCACTTTCTTGTTTTTCCTATGGCGGGGACTTGGAAGTGTTTGGGGAGTCATGGCCCCATGTGGCTAATTACTTATATTCTAAATCCTGCCTCCACTGCTGAGAATCCTCAGAGTATTTGTCACTTACATTGACTTTTTTGAATGCCAGGCTGGCTTGCCCCACTATCATAGTGCTGCCTCCCACACTTACGTACATGTCCCACCATTGCTACTATTTTTTGCAGACTCTGTGTGCAGGTCTGACTATTCCTACTGCTTACTGACCTACGTGCAGGTCCGACTATTGTGACCCTGCCCTATTGAACTACCCTGCCTTCCTGAACTACATCCAGAGCCATTCCTGCTCACGTCATCATTGCTCAATGCTCCCTGCCATCTGCCCTTTGCAAGGTCTCAGTACTCAATGCTCATTCAGCTCCTCATCAGTCCCTGGGGCATGCCAGCCATACCATTCTGGCACAGGGTTCCCCTGCAGCCGACGGTCTCACTCTATACCTAGAGTCTGCAGCTTCAGCATGCAACACTTGGGGCAGGGTGCTTCTCACCTGGCCCATAGCTGGGAATGTCCTTGCTCCAGGTGGACCTTGAGTCATCAACCGTACCGTCGGCACCTCAAGTAGTAGAATTTATGACTAAGCTATGAAGGGAGGTTACAATGATTTCCTTTAGCTCTAGTGGTTTCCACTATAGCAGTTGTCCATTGGCTTTAGTGGTTCCCTAGCAAGGCACCTCCACCGCATTCTCCCTACGATCACCTCTGGTTCATCTAGTTTTTTTTTTTAGATCAGTAGGCTGGGTGAGTGCCTCAATGGTCATTACTCTCCTCCTCCCGCCTTGGAGCTGCGGTTGCAGAGCTACCGTCTCCCAACCCTGTAGAGGGATCCTTGCCTTTGTGTAGACCATTGAATTAGAAGGCTCCACCTATGGTTTGATGGACAAGCAGCCAGCCACTCCCACTTCCTGAGCTATATAAGCAGTTCCCCTCAGCCTCCTTCTGAAGCACTTTTTCTTTGCCCCACCATCCTCCCCTCCTCCTTCAGCAGCAGCGCCTCTCTCCTTGGGATCCTTCCTAAGATACCTTCAGCCAAGGGAATCATCCCACTGCACCGCTGGTGGTGGAATCCTCTAGAGAGTTCCTTGCCTTTGGTACCTCTACAGGGTGGTAATTCCTCTGGAATAGAGTGCGAATGGCCAAACCATAAGTCACACAGTTGCACAAGCATATCACTATACTGGCTGCGTAGGCCATTGAATCTCTATAAATATTGCACATGGCCCTCCTAATTTTGTGTCATCTGCATATATTGTTATTTTGTTTTTCAACTCATTCCCAAGATCTGCAATAAAGAGCTGAAATAACACAAAGCCCAGGACCGAGTCCTGTGGTACCCCACATGTCACCCTACCCTCTGCAGACAGATATCCATTAACTGAGACTCTGTGTTCCATTTGTTAGCAATTGTTGCATCCATTTTGTGATGTACCCATTTAATTTTAGTTTCTGAAATTTTTTGTTTATGGCCCAGTGTGGCACCATGTCAAATACTTTGCTGAAATCAAGCAGAATGATGTCAGCTGATTTACCCTCATCCAATATTCTGCTTATGGTGTCATAAAAACATACCAAGTTGGTCACACATGAGCAACCAGCAACAACACATGTTGGTTTATGTCTAACATGTTGTGTTGTTTTATGTGTTTCATTACATTATCTTTGATCAACGATTCAGAGATTTTACCAGGAACCGATGTTAAGCTTATGGGTCTGTAGTTTCAGATATCATTCCTTTTACCTTTCTCGAAGAGTGGCGTGATTCTTGCACTTTTCCAGTCTGTTGGTACTTCCCCTTGTGTTTGTTAGTTTGTTAAATAATGTTTCCAATGGGACACAGATAGTGTCTCTACTTAGTATGAGCATTTGAGGGGTAATTTTGTCTAACCCAGGGGCTCCATGTCTTTTTTTCTTTTTCTTTCTATTCTTTGCTCCTCCACTGCCCCAGTCTGTTCTCTCTCTCAGAGCCCCCAAGCACCATCATATTCCACCACGAGAACTGAGGAGTCTGCTCCTAGAGTGCACCACTCCATTGTTTCTAGAGCCCCCAGTTAACCCCCCCCGGGAGGGGTGAGGAAGGTTCCCCACATACCTCCCTCGAACCTCAGGGGGATCGTGCACAGTGGAGTCTGCCCGGTTCCTCCATGGATGCGTAGTGAGGAGAGTTCATTGCCAGGACTGGCTGGGGTATTTGTGTTTCTGCTCCCACCCTCTACCGACAGCATAGGCCAGGGAGGATAAATGAAACAGTGCTGAGACACGCCTGCTCAGGTCCCTGCCATCATCAGCCTCCCTTGTTCTCTGCTTCCCCAATCACACCGCCAATACCTGTGCTCACCCAGGAGATGGCAGTATTGTGGTGGGGCTAGCTCCAACTCCTCCCTGGAGAAGGAGAGCAAGCTATTGGGTGCTCAGTCCTTCTCCCCCTGGCCAACCCCTGATGACCAGAATCCATCACCGAACCAGGGTTACCAGCATGGCATGAAGTATGGCATTCAGCACTCCAACCCTCAGCACCACCGGGCAGGCTGGGCTCCATGTTTTTTTTTAAAGAATTTATTTTGTCTTTTATTTGTTCGGCTGTACATATGGTAACTGGAGTTATTGACTGATGATGAGTGTATATTAGGTCTGGTTCTGAGAACACTGAGGAGAAATATTTATCGAAAGTGTCTGCAATTTGAGTGGGGTCTGTAATATTTTCATAGTTTTCTGTTATTGTGTTTAGTTTGATGTCTATCTTTTTTAGTGTGTTAATATAGCTATAGAACTGTTTGCTGTTGTTATTTTTGTTGGCTGTGTCAGCGAGTCTGATTTCCACGTTCTTTTTCACATTATTTATCATGTTTTTACATTTTTTGTAACTGCTTGAATGCTGCCCAGTGACTATCTGCTTTCGTTTTTTTGCATAGCGCATATTTTTAATTTTTTTGCCTAATTAGTTTAAGAATTTTCTTATTTAGCCATTTTGGTTTTATTCCTTTCTTGTCATATTTTTTTACTGTCCTTATGTGTTTGTCACATGTTTGCAATAGAATTTTCTATATTATTTCTCAAGATTCTTCCTTGTTTTTTTCTTTTAGAGTATTTTCCCAGTTAATACCAGCTATGTCTACATTTATTTTTTCTTTGTTGGCTGTGTTGTATAGTTATATTTCTGTACAGCCTTTAACTGTAAAATAAATGTATGAGTGGTCACTATTGCCTAGGGGTGCGGATACTGTATAATCATTTATATTCAAACTTTTGGTGCTAAGTACCAAATCCAATATGTTATTTTCTCTTGTCAGTTTCTTGATGTGTTGTATTAAGTTTTGTTCTATATAGTAAATTGTAAAACATTTTCACTTTGCTTACTTATAGCAGTGTTTTCCTCCCAATTAATGTTGTTAAAGTTGAAGTTCCCCAACCAAATAATATTTCCTCTTTCTATGGCATTAGCTGTCTTGTGCGTTAGGGCATCTAGTACGTGGTTGGTAGCATCGACCTATAATAAGCTTTTCCCTATTATTTTGTTTTAATTGTATCCTTTGTGATTCAGTAGGTGTATTGTGTGTTTTGATTTTGGATGTCATGTCTAGAGTTTTTAATTTATCTGAATTATATATAACTAATCCTCCACCTTTTTTTGTGGGGGGGGATTCTATCCAGTCTCCATAATTCATAACCCTGAATTTTTTTGTCCCATTGATCTTCATTTTTCTACCATGTTTCTGTGATAAATATATAGTCAATGTCTTTGTTTATGTTCAATAAAGCTTGTAGTTCCCCTTGTTTGTTTTTTAAGCATCTGGCATTGCATAGCACACATTTTAAATACTCTTTGGTCTGCCTATCTCTGTTGTTCATTGTAAGTGGTCCATTCCCTGTGGTTGGTGCAGCTGATATGTTTTTGGTGTAACCCTTGGGTGTGTTACTTTTTTTCTTAAGAATAGTGCTAGCTTTTGGTCTGATGTTTTTGGGTCCTGTATCAGTGTCATGAGTATTTTGGCTGTTGTTGTCTCTACAGTTATATGTTTCCTTTTGACAGTCCCATTTCCCCATCCTTAGCCGTTTAAAGGCACCACCTCTAGCTAGAATATATGCACCATTCTTATTTAGGAGTAACCCATCTTAATTAAACAGATGAAATTTATTAAAGAAAAGAGGCCAGGAGTCTATAAATCTCCACCAGTTTACTAGTCTGGTGTTTATTCTTACTAGTGTATTATTGTTTTGTTTTGTGGCTTTTGGGATTGGGAGAATGCAGGGTTTTAAATAACTGATTAGCATTCTTTTTCTTGGGACAATACTAACTGTACAGAAAGCATTTATATAGGTTTTCTAGAAGTGTTATGTTTGTTAAACACAGTGAGGCAAGTGCTATACATTTTCACAATGTTTTAGAACTTTTATGAGCAAAACGCTAATCAATTTTTAGAGTTAAATAAAACCCTGGAATGCCTGATATAATAACTTCAGCTCCTAAAGCTTTCACTTCTATTGCAGTATCCAGTATCTCTAGGCATATGTCTTTCTCGTGTTCCCATCCTACATCATTTGTTCCCACATGAATTGTGACTACAGGGTTAACCAGACTGTTCTTCATTATGTTTGAAGCCACTTTTCTTATGTCCTTAATTCTTGCTCCCTGATAAGATGAAACCATTCTGTTACTTTATACTACATATAAATGTGTCACATGTTTTAATGATGGAATCACCTAGTACTACCATTTGTCTGGGGGGGTGTTGGTTCAGTATGTTGTATTTCCATGTTGGTCAAATGTTCATATCTATTAGCAAGTTCTACTCTTTGCACAAAATTTGCACTTCTGCCTTTTTTATGTTTGTTGTGTTTTATAGTGTACCATGGGTCATTTGTTGTATCACTCTCCTGTTCCCTTCCTTTTTTTGGCTTATTTATTTCTGTTTGTGAATCACTACTATTGCTTTCTTCTGCTCTTACCCGTTTTCCCTTTGTACTTGAAGTCTTACTTTGCGTTGTGTTTGCTACTTGTTGTATTGCTTTAATTTTCCCTATTTCCATTTCTAGGGCCTGTACTTTTACTTGCAAGTTGTTAAGTTCCTGGCATTTTAAGCAAGTATATGCTATCTGTGTTTTTATTGGTGTTATTTCCATGTACATATTACACGTTGTACATTTGGCCAAATTGCCTTCATTGCACATCAACACCAGGAGTTCTCTAGCTGGTTCCATTTTGTGGTGTTTTAGAGACATACCTATGGTTTATTTATTGTACAATAACTTGCATTGAGGGATGTAGGGACATGCCATTTCCCCATCTTCCCTGGCGGATGCTGGTAGACCACCCTATGCTCACCTCCTTTTGCTACAGGACCAGAATTTACATGGCTCAACCAGAAGTAACGCCTGTTTCATTTCCAGTATGGCTCGTGCCCCAAAGTAGTGTTTTAAAAGCTTAAAAAGTAGTTTTAACAACTTCTGTTGAGTTTACACTAGTTTCAAACTCCACTAGCACCTAATGTGAGGTAGAGAGTACAGAGAAAACAAACTTTCCTATTCCACACAACACAGAGTTTACAGTACTATTAGTTGTACTAGTTGTATTAAGTACAGTAAAATAAAAGCCCTCACTTGGGCAGAACAGCACTAGCAATATGTTTGCACAAGCAGCCAAATCCACAAGGAGTTTTCTAAGCTACAGATGGTCCTTTGATTCGTACCGTTATATACAAGCAACTGGAAGTAATGCCCGTTTCACGTCCAGTATGGCTTGTGCCCCAAAGTAGGTTTTTTAAAAATTTAAGAAGTGGTTTTAACCACTTCTGTAGAGTTTACACTAGTTCCAGACTCCACTAGTGCCTATTGTGAGGTAGACAGTACAGAGAAAACTAACTTTCCTGTTCCACACAACACAGATTTTACAGCACTATTAGTTGCACTAGTTGTATCAAGTATAGTGACATAAAAGCCCTCATTTGGGCAGAACAGCATGAGCAATACATTTGTACAAGCAGCCAAACCCACAAGGAGGTTTCTAAGCTATAATTTATTTTGTGGTGAGAGCATGGTGTCCTACAGACTCACCTGTCTGAACTATTGCATCCTTTATTTCATATAAGGACTAATGTGGGGTTCTTATCTCTGTGCCAGATATTTGTCATCTATTTTTTTATTTATTTATTGTAGAAATTGGATTTACAACCTTTGAGCCAGAGGCTCGTTTACAAAGGTACCTCGTCACAGTAAGGACATACAGAGTCAACATACGTACAGAATACAGTCATACAGTAACATAGTTTTACATAGTTGCTTGAACATAATGAGTAATTAAAAAACATTTCAGGCCTGACAGGTTGGTACCATCAGGTACTAGCAGAGGAGAGGGAGCCCATGGGAGAGAGGGGGGAGGGGTGAGGGGTAGTTCGGCCCAGAGGGCTATGTTAATAGTGATAGAGAGCAGTGGAGCATCTCTTAGTGACAGGTGCAGCAGCAGGTGTTGACCAGCTGGTTCCGTAGGGCAGTTTTAAAGGGGGCAATTTTGGCGGTGTTGGAAATAGCTGCAGGTAGCGAGTTGAACCAGGATGAGGATCTGTAGCTGAATGACCGCTGTGCCTGGGTGGTCCTAATTCTGGGTACCAGTAGTGTGACCTTGTCAGTGGTTTGGGTATTGATTCTGGAAGGTTTGAGTTGGATGGAGGCAGAGACCCCGGGGGCGAGAGCCCAAGTAGAATCTTCTTAGTTAATAGGCAAGTTTGGTAGTGGAGGTGTTCATCCAGGCTAAGGAATTTGGCCATGTCATAGAGTTGACATGTGTGGGTGAGCCTAGGGGCACTGGTCACTAGTCTGCAAGCCTTGTTTAGGGTAGAGTCGAATTTTGTTGAGGGCTGTGGAGTCAGCAGCACCATAGACTGGAAGGCCGTAATCAACAAGGGGCATTACTGAGGATGTTACGGCAAATCTGAGGGCATCAGGTGGGAGGCAGTCCTTGTGACAGTAGAGTATGCCAAGACAAGCATTAGCAGTGGAAGCAAGGGCTATAATGTGGGTATGAAAGGTGAGGGCCAAGTCAAAAGTGATCCCAAGGTATTTGTAGGTATAAACTTGTTCAGGTGGTTGATGAGTGCTGGGGAGGATCTGGACGGATTTGTTGCTGGCTTTGTTCTGGTGGTGGGCAAAGAGCATTGCCTTCGTTTTTTTGAGGTTAATGACTAGTCTGCTCTCCTTAAACCAGTTTTCAGCATCATTGAAGGAGCGTTGGAGGGAGTCTTAGAGGGAGGTTGAATTTCTGTTGGCGGCATAAATAATGGCGTCATCGGTGTACAGGAGAATATTGCCAGAGCAGGCACTGGGCAGGGTGTTTAGGTAGAGGCTAAAGAGCAGTGGGCCCAAGATGGAGCCCTGGGGAACCACTGAGCGGATGGGATGGGTTTCTGAAAGTATCCCATTATTTTTGACACGCTAGGACTGGGCTGATAGATAACTCATGCACCAGGCAAGGAGGCCAGCTGAGAGCCCTGTATTGTCAAGGGCATTTAGTAGGAGGGGGTGGGAGACAGTGTCAAAGGCCTTAGAGAGGTCAACTATTTATACGACTATGATCTTTAGTCTAATTGAAGCTCTACTTTTCTGTAGTTGCTTATAAAGTGCAAAATTTTATAAATGAAAATAAAAAAAAATATCCTATACCTGTCCAACTTCCATGCTGTTCCACTCACATGCTGGGTCGCAAATGTGTATGGAGACACATTAGAAGTACCACCTTTATCCTCACTGCTTGTTGCAGGTCTCTCCTAGGCAAGACTTCCTGATAACCTCTGATTGGTCCGTGCCAGTACCGTGAGCCTTCCCAGTACTTAGGTAGCCTCTGACCCCCACCCCAGGGAAAAAGAAAAAGCTTGCCTACTGAATCAAAAACAAAGCCTTACAAACATGTTAGATGTTACTGTCCCTCCATTTGGTCCAGGTAGTGAAGAAAGGAATTCACCTTTATTTGGCTTTCTTTTCGTCTCCCTAATCAGCTCTAAGTAGTATTATGCTGTTAAATCTTATTACTTGCCTTTTGTGAACTAAGAAATGAAGTTTGCCTTACAACCCCTGCTTACCCTTTTGCTTACTATGTCTTACCTCTTAAATGTAACTGCTGAAAAACTACTATGTATTATGTTCCTCACTGTCTAGTGTAATGTACCTGTGCTGTATGCTACCCCATGTATTATTCCATGTAATTCCTCGGGTCGACCCTGAAAAAGGGACCTTCGGGGCCCAGCGGGCTTACCTGGTCATCAAAATTTAATAAATAAATAAATACGCTGAACTGATGTGTCTTATTGGTTTACTGAAACCCCCTGCTCAGCCCAAACCGTGATCTGTTTCAAATTACGATAGCTGCAACAGGCCTCGTTCAGCCTATTATTTACCCTGAAGTGATATGGTCTTTGTTTTTGTTTTTTATTAGCTTTAAATCCTCTGTTCAACCCAAATTGTAATCTGTTGATAGCAAATGTAAGCTTGCTGCCATGAGATACGTAAGCATGACTCTCAGACGCCACCCATTTTGAATAATATGGCCATTGACGTTTTCGCTCAGTCTGCTGTTAAATAGCAAATCTGAGCTCACCGGTATGATGTACACAGTCATGACTATCTGACACCTCCCATTTCAGATGAAGTGGCCATTGGAATTTTCACTTGTTTGCAAGTGCACCAGCAGCTTCCTACCTCCAGTTAAAACAAATTGCTTGCTCAGTATAATCTCCCTTTAAAACCCTCAGACCCTCCCATATCTGGTTTTAGCAAACACCTATCCAATGTACAAATGCTGATACTGTTAGTGCTTCAGGCACTCCTTACCCAGTCGCTGTGAATTAAACTGCCACCACCCAGATGAATTCTGTGATCATTCAGACACCCATCTGATGCACAGATACCCACACTGTTAGTGCTCCAGGCATTCCTTACCCAGTCTCTATGAGTCAAAATATCCCCATGGTCTGCAGTCTAGGAATAGTCTTTGATGAGTGGCTGACAGTGGAATCTCAAAAATGGGCAGCAGTAAATGACTGTTTTCTTCCATCGTAAAAATGCTGCCAGACAATGCCCTTTTCTGGATTCTGCTGATCTGAGGACCTAGTGTAGGCTTTTGCTGCATCCCAAGTGGATTACTTTGTCTTTCTATAACTCTGTTTACATGCAGGATTAGAACTGATTACAGAGTAATCAGTTACTTTGTAATTAATTCTAACCTTGCATGTAAACAGTGCTTTCCATGCAGTTGGGATCTATCTCGGGATTGATCCAAGTGCACTGAACAAGTGCACCTATTCCAGGGACTTTGGTCCTCAAACTTCATGTAGATGCCATCAGAGCTGGAACAGATCCAGTGTGCAGGCTCAGTAAATGTGTACCCCATTTAAATGCAGGCTAAAATCGATTACATGGTAACAAATGACTTTGTAATCGAATAGAACCATACATGCAAACCTATTCTCTTCTGGGTGCATTGACTGAGGCCCTTCTTGTAAATGCAAACAGAGTTGGTATTTGAGTACCTAGAATCGAAGACTAGGTAATCGATCACCAACTCATGTAAATGTAGTATAGTATGTCCTCCCTCTTTGGTAGTCTTGAATTGAAACTTGGACACCATGTTTAATTCAAGCATTGGATTTGCCCCACAGCTTTATTTAAAAAATACAAATCTTGCAACAGACACGTTTATTATTAAAGCTGAAATGTATTTGCATTGATTTCAATTTGGAGGTGAGCACAAGAAGGTGGTGTCAGTTCAGTGATGCCATGGCGCAGCCATATCTCTATGGAAAAACAGGAAAAACAGCCCACGTTAGCTCCTGAAGATGGGCCCTGGCGCTGTAGTATTCCATGACCGGAGATCTGGGAAAAAGCTTAAGGTGAGTCTGCCCAAAATTGGGCATTGGCTGGAGGGGAGATGATTTGGGGGGTCTCCCTACCACCACACTCAGGGGGTTATCTGAGGGCTTGAGGGGGGAGGACGTACAGGTAGCTGAAGGTTCCCGGAATCTCTGGTATCTCCCCTACGGTCATCATGAAAGTCCCTGAGGATAGGAGTAGATGTGGTGAGGAAGGGGGTAATAAATAGAAAGTAAACAAAAGCAGCACATCCAACAAGTTGAGAACCCCCACTCACCACTCATTTGAGCACAAAGGGCAATGTCAGATGAAGCCCCGAGATGGGCAGGGTGAAATGTTAGGTGTTAGATGTTTGTACGTTCACAGCTCCTGGTATCTCCTGCCTGTGTTTGCTGCTTTAGTTTGCTTGTAAGTTGGCATGAAATAAATGATTCAGAACAGAATCTAAGCTTTCATTATCCTTTGTGCTCAAATGAGTGGTGAGTGAGGTTCTCAAGTTGTTGGATATTCACATTCATATTAAGGCGTCGGTAGTAGTAAAGGGTGGTGTTTTCCATCTTAAAAATATTACCAGACTGGGCCCTTTTCTGGAAGTTGCTGTTCTAAAGACTCTGCTATAAGCTTTCATTACATCCCATCTGGATTACTGTAATACACTTTAGAAGGGCTTCACCTGGGGGTCAGATCCATCATCTGCAACTTGTGTAGAATGTGACATCGAAGCTTCTGACTTTTGTTAAGAAGATGGCATATCAAGGCCTTGTCATGGGTTTTGGACTGGATGCCTGTTTTTCAGTGGGTTAAAAATAAGGTGCTTTTATCAACTTTAAAAGCCCTGAACATTATGGGTCCCCTCTACCTCAATGAGCTACGGGCCCCCTGTGCATTATTCCTGACCCCTTATGAGCTGGGAAGGATTACCGTTACTCCTGGCCCCCTATATACTGTAAAGCATTAATCTTGGCTCCCTAGGTGCTAGGAAACATTACTGCTGGCCCCCTATATGCCAGGAAGCATTTTTCCTGGGCACCTATTAGCTGGGAAGCATTACTCCTGCCCTCTCTGTGCTGGAAAGCATACCTCAGGCCCCCATGTACTGGAAAGCATTACTCCTGAGCCCCTATGTGCTGGGAAGCATTACTCTGGGCCCCGTTTGTACTGGGAAGTATTACTGCCCCATATGAGCTGGTGTCAGTAGCTTAGTTGATAGCACACTTGCCTCTGGCACCGGAAGATGAGATGGTCCTGGGTTCTAACCCCACACCAGGCACTTGGGGGTAATACCCATAACTGATACTGTGGTACAGGACCAGGGGGTGGGGTGCTGCACTGGTGAGGTTCTGTCCTTCAGATGAGACATGGAATCAAGGTCCCCTCTGCCCATCTCTAGTCACTGTCCAGGTGGAAATAAAAGATTGCATGGCACTTATAGATGAAGAGCGAGGGAGTTTCGCAAGTGTTATGGCAAACATTCCCCCTGTCAGTAAAACAGGTCCATGCAACCCACCCCCAGGATACACCTAGAAACAAGCTATCAAGCTTAGTGTGCCTTTCCCAGTCAAAAAACGCAAATAATTAAATAAAATTAATGAGTTGGAAAGTATTGCTTCTGGCCCCCCATGTGGTGGGAAGCATTACTCTGGGTCCCCTATGTGCAGGGAATCATTACTTCTGGCCCCTGTAAGCTGGGAAGCATTACTCCTGGCCCCTGTGAGCTGGGAAGCATTACTTTTTTCTTAATTAATCAATTCATTTTACATTCATTTAGCTTTAAGTCCCTTTCCTTCTCCTATTCGCCCTCATTTCCTCCCTTCCTTCCTCTTCCAGGCAGCATACTTGTGCTTAAAAGCTCATTGTCAGCTTACTACTTTTGGTAGTAGGTGACAGTCAACTTAACCCTGGTGGCCCCATCACACCCTCACCCTTGCAACTTCCCAAAGGTTTGAGGGTGGCTTATTTTAAACATCTGTAGCCTTCTTCCAAAAATTGACCGGTTACAACCTATCATGCTTAACCTTCAGCTGGATGTACTAGTTATAGCCGAAACCTGGCTCTCCACTAAGGTCCAGAATTCTGCTGTAACTATACCTGGCTACAACTTAGCCAGGCATGATTGCTTTAAAAGGGGCAGCGGTGTTGCAGTTTACAGATCCACTAGGATCTAATGTATGACTGTTCTTGCTGTCTCTTCCCCCTTTTCCCATGAGATGATCCTCCTTAAACTCTCACTTCTTTTCTCTATTCCCATCTTTATTGCTGGTGTTTACTGTTGCCCTTGTATGTTTTCTGCTTTAGTTACTGAGTTTCTTTCCTCTATCTGTACTATGTCCTTGAGAGGTGAACTACTTATCCTCAGTGACTTTAATATAAATTGAATCTCCCCTAATGCCAATACATTTTCACAAAATGTAGTCACTGCAACTGACTTAATTGATTTCTGACCCCACTCATTTAAGTTTGCAATCCTTTGTTTGTGTCACTTTGTTTGACTAGGTCCTTGCTTCTCATCCTCACTGTGAAGTGAATGCAGGTATCCTTCCTGATGCCCTCAGTGATCATCATACAGTTTCTTGTGTGAGCAAGATACATCGTCCTAAAGCCAATTACCTCGCCTCCGTTGACATTTGTAAGTGTCCCTAGCTTCACGAGTCATGCAAATCTACCATTGTCCTGCACTTAAATTTCCCTGTAGCCTCTTGATTCCTCCCATCCCCACTCTTCCTCAGCTGCAGCTACGCACTTTGTTCCCTGTCTCTGTCTGGGAATTGTCTCCTTGCTGACTTACCAACAGCACTTTCATATTTTGTACATTATTAACTGTAAATTGTGCCGTTTTATCTGTTTTGTTCCTATTATACTGTGTGATTTGTACCTCCTCTATGTACTATGTAACTTGCACCTCTGTATAACTGTTTGGACTCTCCTATTGTACAACACTGTATATGTCTTTGTTTTTACCAGTTCCTTGATTTGTACTCTCCCGGGTCATGCCTGAAAATAGGCAGTTCTGTCTAGTGCACTTACTCGATTACCAAAAGCAAATAAATAAAGCCCCCCCCCAAATTTGTCTATCTCAGGACCATTAAGTCACTGGACTTGGCCTCTCTCCTAGCTGAACATTAAGCAACTGATTGGTCCCCCATGTCTGCAGCCAGTAATATAAATTTTGCCCTGCATTATTTTCAGTCTAAATTTTTGACTGTATGGGATTGTCATGCACCCCTGAGAAAAACCAGAGTATGAGGCTCACATCTTCCCTGGATAATGGCTGAGGTACTTACTTGTCTCCACACCAGAGACCTTGCCTGGCATTCATTTAAGATCACTGGCTCCCAATCTTCTTTGGCTAACTATAGATGACTTTGTAATGCTTGTACCAATGCTGTCAGACTAGTGAAGTTTGAGTATTTTGCATCCACAGTCCAAAATAACATTAATAACCCCGCCAAGTTCTGGAAGTTTATACATTTCCTTTTTTCCCCTCAGACCCAGTCTCCCTCCCCTGTTCTCAAAGTTGATGACTCCCTTATCTCTGACCCTTCTGCTGTTGATTTGTCTTTTAACTCCTACTTTACTTGCTGTACCATTTCCCTCATCTGATCCACCCCCACCCTCCTTCCTTCCCCCTCTCTCTGCCTTCCTCTTCTCTCTTTTTCCTTCTCTCCTATCAATCCCTCTGCTTTCCTAAAGGCTCTGTTAGCCCTTAATCCTCAGAAGGGAGGTAGCCCTGATGGCCTTGACCCTAACCTTCTGCTTCTCTTAGTACCTGCCATTGCACTGCCTATTACTCTACTCCTTAATATTTCCTTTTCCTCTGCAACTGTTCCTGATGTTTAAAAACTTTCTACTGCCATACCTCTTCACAAAGACAGTGATTCCTCTTCTCCAGGTAGCTTCCATCCTATCTCTCTCCTTCCCACCCTGACTGAGTTACAGGAGCACCTTGTTCCATCTCAACTCACTTCCTTTCTTGACTCCTCCTCCTTTTTCACCCCTTTCTAGTCTGGTTTTAGGAAATCCCTCTCCACTTCTACTTCCCTCCTCCCGCCCACTGACTCCATCCTCACAGGTATGAATCAAGGGCTGATCACATCTGCCATTTTTGTTGATCTTGGTAAAGTTTTTCACACTGTGGCACATCCCTTCTTTCTGGACAAACGTCTATGACTTTTCAGTCACTTAGTTTCATTCTTACATTGAGGGAAGGTCTCAAGCCGTATGGATAGGAAATTCCATTTCATCATCACTTCCCATTTGCTCAGGTATCCCTCAAGGGTCTGTCCTGGGTCCTAGTTTCTTTTCTGTATTCTTGAATGACCTCCCCTCTGTCTGTTCCTCTGTGTCCATTCATGTGTATGCTGATAATACAGTTCTTTTTGAAGCTCTGGCTCCTTGACCTTACCTCCCAGCTGCAGTTGGATTTTGACAACATTCAGTGCTGGTTCAAGTCTAACCTATTGTCCCTCAATGCCAAAACAAAAACAATCTCCATGACTTTTGGCACCCGTCGGAGGCTTGAGAGACTTACTTCTCTTCCTCTATTTAGTACCCTTGATGGTGTTAAGATTGAGGATGTTTCCTCTTTTTATTTTTATTTATTTATTTAACACTTTGGAATTAACCTTTTATGAGCTCTTTAACAAAGGTTCCACGTCAAGAGACAAAACAACAGTTACAACAGTTACAACGATACTTTACATTTATCTAGCTCCTGTCATCCCCGACACACCATCAGTAATTTTTCTACTAGTCAGTTTCTTAGGATCTGCCATAACTGTTACAACTGTAGCACTGAGTCATCTTTTGAAAAAATGCATCAGATCTGACTGGTAAGTTCAAGGCATGTGGTTATTCAACAAGGTGTATTGAGAGGGCATATGAAAGGGCTAAGAATGTGGATCGGAAGACCCTTCTCAATCTGTAATCTAAACAAACACTGCTGGCACTACTGACACCAGAAGGTGGCATTTTGTTACAACTTATAGTGTTCAATCTGATGTAGTAGAGAATATTATAAGGAAAAACTGGGATATTCTTCACACTGAACCTAGATTGTCTGATTGGGTACAACAGTACCCCAGGATGGTAAGTAGAATGTTCAGAAATGTGACAGATATTGTTACCCACAATCTGCAACCCATCTACAGGCCTACCTCCACTTGGTTACCCACCTTTCCACCAGGATGCTACCAGTGTGGAAAGTGTAAATTTGTTACACTTTCAAAAAACATTTTGAATCCTTATACAAATGAACAGGTTGATATTTCTAAGTTTATCAACTGTGACACCAAGCATGTTATATATTTAACAATTTGTATGTGTTCTGCATTCTATGTTGGATGCATGGCAAGGAAATTTAAAGAAAGAGTGGGTGAACACATTAGGGTGCTTGAACATCAAGACAAGGAATATGCCACTGTTGCACATACCCTCACCACAAACGATCCTAATTTGTATAGATGGTCATTTATAGGTATTAAAAAAGCTGTTTTGGGGCCCAGGAGTGGGGACTTTGTGAAGGTACTTGCAAGAAAAGAGGGTTTCTGGATACATAAAATGATGGCAATTAAAAATAGGGGCTTAAATGACAAAATTGAATTAGCCATGCATTTGTGAAATTAGTATTGAGATGGTAGTGTGATACTCTTCATAGGGAGTCCTCTCCATATGTGTATGAGTTACAACATGTTGTGCTGTTTTTTAAGTTTGGTATCTGTTGTTCTATGCATTTTTTATGCATATAATTTGGGGCCTTTTGGTGCTTCGTAGGCATATAATTGGTGTTATAGGAGCTTTTGTTGCTGTGTTTTTGGCAGTAGCATAAAATAGCCAATCAGTGCCATTGGTTTACATTGTATATACCTACATTATAGTTATACAGGTCAATCCTTTCTTGTATCTGAATATCTAAACTCTACCTATAATTAAATATGTCACTTCGCACTCTGTGTCCCCCTAGGTACTCACCACTGTGCACTCTATCAGTCCCTTAAGTGCCTCTCCCCTCAAGCCCAGCGCTCCTACCTCTTGGCCCATTTAGTAGGTCATGCCCTCCATAATCCCTCCTTCTCTGCTCCATCTATTCTGATCCAACCTAGACTCTTCAGGTGGAATTTGCATCAGTCATCCCACCTCCAACTTGAATGTCCCCGCATTGCCACAGATATGGGAAGAAGAGCTTTCTCAGCCATGGGCACCTCGCTTTGGATTGACCTTCCCTTATCCATACATTCAGCTGACCCCCTGCAAAGCTAAATGCTCTGCTAAAAGCTCCTTTCCTGTCCTACTCTGCCTGTGATTGTCCTTTGGTATATACTCCTACTGTCTCCTCCTTTGCTGCCCCTGCCTCCCACCCCCTATGGGACCACCAATTGATAGCAGGCCTGCCGGTGCAGCGGTGGGATTTCCACTTGCGACACTGTTGAACCAGGTTTAGGAATGAGCCCGTGTAGTTGGAGGGTCAGCCAGGGGGAGAAGGATTGAGCATCTGTAGGACAGCTCTCCTTCTCTGGGGGTGGAGGGTTCTTGCATTCGGTGCAGAAGTGATACCCAGCAGAAGCTGGGTGCATCACTCTATGCACTGACGCATGGTCGAGGGGTCTCTGGGGCAGGACAGACACAGGCATCATTGCATGTCTCCACCCCAGTCTATAGGGATAAAATCCCTCCATACCGGCCGTCTCTATGATGTCCTGCCCCTGGACTTCGATTAGCCACCTGGCCGAGGGCTCTCCCAACTAGATACGGATACACAGCACCGATACCTGCCATGGTGCCGTGCCCCACCTCCTGGGGGGTAAGCCAGGAGTAACTGGGAGAGCGAGTGGCTTAGAAGGTGGTGGAAGTCACAGGGGCATCATAACCAGGACGGAGCTCTGACGGCCAGGTGGGGAGGAAAAAAGTAAGCTAAATACAAAAAAAAAAAGGACTACCAATTGCCCTGTGTATGCCCCCCCATTACTGCCTCCTGTTCCTGCAGTTCTTCTCACTATACATATACCTACCCCCATTGACTCTACTGTGAACTTGCTGTAAGACTTGTATTGTTGCCTGTGCATTTGCTAGTTGCCCTTCTTATGTAATTATTCATAAGTTTTCCTTTCAATGTATTCTGGATTTTGTCAGTGTCACTCTTACTCCCCCCCCTCCCAAATGTTGTACTGGCCAGCTTACTTGAATTACACCTGTTATGGAATCCATATTCATTTATTTATATTTATTTCCATTGATGTAGTAGACTCTTTGCATTGTATATTGCTCTGGAATTGTTACCTCTGTGTTTGCCAGTGTCTGGCCCATGCCATGTCTGAAAAAGGTCTTCAGATTAGTGCATCAACCCAGTTATCAGTTGAATAAATGAATGAATAAATAAATAAATATAGCCTCTTGCAGGTTCTTAACTGATGCAATATGAGTATATATTGTGTTAAGTCATAACACACAATAACTAATCAACATCATTTTCTCCCATACCTACATTACTGTTTGTTATGAATTGTATTATGTATGTGCTTTCAGTGCTTTGCATACGCTTATTTATATTGTTCATCATAGGTTTGCAAACTTTTTTGATGCATTATGAGCTTTAATTAACCAATTAGTACTTTATTGAGCCACTTAGTATCAATATTTCATCCATTATTGCAATGTCAGATTAATCAGTTGCTGTATTGTTAAGTAAGGTGTTAATAATTTTCACCTGTTTTGTATGGATCACTTGTACATATAAAAGGGAGTGACAGGCGAGCATTTCAGCTTCTTGACAAAGCGCACCTGCATGAAGCGTTGAGGCGTATTTTGTGGCTGGGCTAGCTGCTTGTTTACTCCAGCTGCACAAATAAATGTTTTGAGCACTTATAAATAGGCTTTAAGTGTGGTTTTATTTATTTTTTCCTTTCTAGTTGGTGTTGAAACGGCATACCGTGATTCTTTGAGCTGCCCTTGTTTGTTTTGTTAATGCAGCCTGTTAAGTGTCGCATGCTCTCAAAACCAAGCACAACTCCAGCAAATGATCTGTTTACTTCAGGCATTCCTACTGATGCAAGCCAAAGATTTCGCCATGCTTTTTGTCATTTGCAACATTCATCAGTCACAGCCACAGGAGACGATTCTGGGGCACCACAAATGCAATTTGATTGATAAACAACAACTCAGTAATCAGGATAGGCTTTCAGTACTCATAGGGAAGAACTTTCAAGAGCTTCTGCTGCCAACCGTCAAGTAGGCAATGCCACAATAGACACAACTGTTAATGACTTGGGAGACCCAGGGTTCATCTATAGACTGGAACAGCCTGCCAGCAGAGGTGGTGGACATGAAGACAGTGAGGAGCTTCAAGCATGTGTGGGATAGGCACATGGACATAATAGGTAGAGGAAAGGAGGGAGCACCTATGACTGAATGGGGTCCATGGTGTAGTAAGAGGCAGGGAACACAGGGCAGATTAGATGGACCTACTGATCCTTTTCTGCTGACACATTCTATATTTCATATTTCTATATGTGGGGCTGCCAAATAGTAAAGTAAGAAAATCTGGTATTTTGAAGAAGAGCTAGTCAAGAGACATTAGTTTTCTTTTTCTTCTACTTTCCAGTTTCCCAATACATCAACCATGTGTCCCACCTAGGTTGTTTGAAGTTAAGTTTAGACATTTTGGCACAGATCTTCTTTCACTTTGTAAATTGGCTAAGTTTAATTAGTGAGGATGTTTGCAGAAAACAGTATTTTCCTCTTGCATTGGAAGTTATAATCCTATTTGTGACATCACAATCTGATACTTTGTAAAAGATAATTATGTTGGCCTCCTATGAACTGGGAAGCGTTACTCTTGGCCCCTGTGAGCAGTGACGGGCAAAGTTGCTGAAAGTTGTGAATTTTGGCAACTTCACTTCGCCGATGACTGTAATTCGTGGCATTATTTGCCTGGCCAAATTAGGCAATTCACATAGTTTGCCACCCGAATTTGAACAATTCACTGCTGAAAAACAACACAAATTGCATCTCTAGTATAGAAACATAGAAACATTGAATCTGTCGGCAGATAAGAACCATACAGCCCACCTAGTCTGCCCATTTCCCTACTCACTGCTGCAGTCCCAGATCCTATTTGATCTGCAGCTGTTCTGCCCTGCACATCTCCAGGGTACCCTTATGTCTATTTCATGCACTCTTGAACCCCCACATTGTTTTTGCACCCACCACATCTGCTGGAAGGCTGTTCCATGGCTCCACCATCCTCTCATTGAAAAAGTACTTCCTAACATTACCCCTCAGTGTTCCACCCTTCAGCCTCATATCAGGCCCCCTTGTTCTTGTGCAGAGTTTTCTCTGAAATATGCTTTCCACCTGTACCCTGTTTATTCCCCTAACATACTTGAAAGTCTCTATCATATCTCCTCTCTCCCTTCGTTCCTCCAGTGAATAGATATTAAGGTCCTTAAGTCTTTCCTCGTAGGGCCACTGGTGCAGTCCATGTACCATCATCATTGCCCGTCTCTGGACTGCCTCTATTTTGTCAATGTCCTTCCGGAGATGAGGTCTCCAGAACTGGACACAGTACTCTAGTTGAGGCCTCGCCAGTACAGTGTACAGTGGCATCACCACCTCCTTCCTCCTGCTAGTTATGCCCCTCTCTCTGCACCTCAACATTCTGTTTGCTGTCCCCACTGCTTTTTCACACTGTTTGGTCACCTTCAGATCATCAGATATGATAACCTCCAGGTCTCTCTCCTAACTTGTGGTGGCCAGAATTCCCCCACCCACCCTGTACTCCTCTCTTGGATTCCTGTGACCCAGGTGCATGATCTTGCACTTTTTAGCATTGAAACTCAACTGTCACAAGCCAGCCCAGTGGCACTGAGGATTGAGATGCTGGACACCACACCTTGTGCCACGCCAGTGACCCAGGTTCAGGAACAAGCCTGGGCCATCGGCAGGAGGGAGAGGGAGAGGATTGAGCATCCAGAGGACCGCTCTCCTCTCCCGGGAGGGGAGGGGTTGCACTTCTGCCAAATGGCTTCCCCCAGGTGGAGGCCTGGGGGGAAGTGTGGGCTGTAGTGTGCACAGAAGGAGTGGGTGCTGCGGGACTTCCATGGATGTGTGCATGCCTCCACGCACTCATGTCTGGCATGTGCACCCCAGCAATGGAGATCAGGGAGAAAAATGGAGGAAAATAAATCCTCCAGCTGCAGGATGAAGCCCGACTCTCTGCAGGCTCTGCTTCCATGCTAGGCAGAAAGGTAGGCCCTGGTTATTCCGGGAAGTCAGGGCTGGGAGGGTCAGTCTGAAGGGGGCATGGGAAGATGAGGAGTATAAACAGAATGTGGAAAAAAAAAAGAAAAAAAAAAACTCAACTGCCAGACACCCGGCAACTCCTCTAATAGGCTTAGGTCCTTTCTCATTTTTTCCATCCCCTCTGGTGTGTCCACTGTGTTGCACATCTTGGTGTCATCTGCAAAGAGGCACACCTTTCCCCCCAGATTCTTTGCAATGTCACTAATGAAGACATTGAATAACACTGGGACAGTCTGAGACAGTTTGTGTGAATTAATGTAGAAATACCCTACCCTTCCCCCACCCACATGCCAATCATTCCCTCCTGCCTCCCCCCATCCGAGTCCCACCAAGTAAATCATCATCAACCCCTCCAACCTCACTCTGGTCCCTCGCCACCCTCCTCCCTCCACCAGCACCCAGAAGAACACTGTATTAAAGAAAATGGTCCCCCAGTGCAGTGCAGAGCATCTGTTCTGTTCAGTGTCCATCTCAGAAATGGTGTGAATGATTGAATGGTGTGACATCTTTGCTCCTAGTAAAACCTGATTGGCTGAATTTTGTGTCCTACATAATAGGCAGTACTTCCACAACAGTAATACAGAAGCAGGTCTACTTACTTATTTATTCCATTTTTCTAATTTTTTGTAAATATATCTTTATAAAACTGACATGGTAAAGGCATATTCAATGTTGTACAGTACAATTACAGGCGCAAGTAATACAGACATCAAGAAACTGTAAATTAATTCAGCTGTCTAGTAGACTTTCAAAAATAGCTCTAATATATGAGTTAATAACATGATGCACCCTCCATTAGGTACAGCTCGGGCTCAGGGTGTTATACTGCCTTTTTTTTTCCCTTATTTTTTTCCCCCTTCTGTAGAGCATAAAGTACAGTTCTGCAAAGTGGTTATAAATCATTTAATTGGAACTTGCACCTGAACTGTTGCTCAATTAATGAGAGGTGGCAGCAGGGGGAGGTGAGAGAAACATAGAAGGAGAACAGGGTCTCCAGTTTTGCTGAATAGATAGTTCAAATAAGGAGTGGTGGAAGTAAACAGAGGGGTGTTTCCTCTCCAGAAGTCCACTCCAGTAGTCACTAATCTACGGATGAAGGAGGTCCCTCTGTGTTCCGTCTGAATGCCAAAGCTATTACCAAGGTACAATATTAGAGTCCTTGGACATCTTATAAAGTACTCATCCTGTCGAGCGTGTTTTAAATTTATCTAAATAATCATTTAAGGAATGCATAATCTTTTCTGTCTTATAGATTTGCTGGGTTGTTGCTCTCCAGGACTCTATTATGGATTGTGTCGGTGTCAGCCACAACTGCTAAGTGTTTTTTTTACTGGCTATTATTAGGATTCAGTAGGTACTGGCTATAAGGGTTACGGAATCCAGGAAGGTGTTGTAATGATAGGTATACCTCTGGGGTAAGTACTATTAGGTTTTGAAATAGCTCTTGCAACTCACATTCCAGGTCATGAAGGTAGGGCTGTAGGAGTGGGCACTCTCAAAAGATGTGTGTATGTGTTGCCCTCTGCTCACTAGATAGGTACCAATAAGTGGCTGTATGTGGTGCATCGCAGTAAGCAATAATGACAAGGGTCCAAAAATAAGGAATCAAGTATTTACATGCATATTCACGCCAAGCGTGGCTGGCTGTTATGCATGAATAGGTCTAGCAGATTCTGCCCCATTGCTCCAGGGTAATTTGGAGTCCCAGTTCCACTGCCCACATACCAGCCACTACCTCCCTTTGGGAGCCCTGCAAAGCTTGCAAGATCTGGTAAATATGAAATATTGATGTGTTGGGTACTAGGCCAATAACGCGCATGAAAGGCAGTGTGGTATTAACCGTGCTGTATAGAGAGTGTCTGGATTTACAGCAACAGGGGTAGAACAGCGGTAGGGAAATACCACTACTCCTGTCACTGTACATTGCTCTAAGGAGTGAAGACGTTGCTGTGTGCTAGGTGCCTTGGTGAGCCGCTCCCATGGTGGAGTGGCTAGGGCACCAGCACAGGACGTAATCGGGAGACCTGGAACCATGGTTCCATTCACCCCCAGGTCTCCCTGCTACAACTTTTGCTGGCATTTAAAAAAAAAAAAACTTCCCCCTTCCAAGTTTCTTCCCATCCCAAAAGTTCCCCCTCCCCCCCAGAGTTAGTTATTTAAGTTCCGTAGGGAGGCAAAAAACATAAATTCCCAATGTTTTCAATGGGCATGCTGTTTGTGAGCGGTTGGTGTTTTGACCGACTCTGTTTGTGGCTGGTGCTGTTTTGGCTGCAGTGTTTGTAGTCACGCTGTTTTTGTATATGGTAAAATGACTCCTTGCTGATGTGTTACGTGTTTCAGTCCAGTAGAAAATCATGAAAAAAGGTAACTATGGGTGGATAGGTAGTGGCATTCTGGGCTGCTGTCAGGAGTGTTGACACATACTGATGAATCTGGAGATAGTGATAAAAGTCTGCAGGTCGGAGGTCAAATTTTTGCTGGATTCCCTGGAATGAAGGGAAGATGGAGCCTGTATAGAACTGGAAAATATACTGAAGGGAATAGCATTCCCAGGTGTGATAACCATGGTCTAACAAACTAGGTTGAAAGAGTTCTAGTTTGGAGATAGGGAAAAGGAGGGATAAAAAGGCCGTTAGGTGGAAAGCTTCCCTGTATTGTGCCATACTTGAATCATATCTCTGCACCAGGGGTTTAGATTGTTTAGTGCTGCCCTATCCCATGTGGCATGAAAGATAAGAGGGACCAGGGATGTGAAGGCAAGCTCAGCTTGATCTATAGTGGCTCATTATGGAGAAGGGCCTGCGAGAGGTATGTCTAAGCAGAAGCAAGTGGTTCTACGCTGCCCAGTAGTAATGGTGGAGATTTAGGAGGAAAAGACCCCCAGGATTGGATGCTCAATACATGGGCATTGACCAGCCCAGATAAATCTAGATATCAGTCACTGCCATTGTCACCATACTGTTTTGGGAAAAAAAACAAAGGTGCATTTGAGAAGTGGTATAACACACAGGGTAGAACCATTTTAATAACTTCCACTCTACATGGCAGAGAAAGGGGAAATGTGCTCCAATGCATGTGGTCTTGTTGGAGCTGCACTGTGAAGAGATGTTGTTATGATAGAACATTTTGGACGCTTTCAGTAGATGGATCCCTAAGTATTTCAGAAAGGTAAGGTCTCAACAGAACAGGTTGGAGGTATGTAGCTTTGGTGAATGGTCATAGTGAAGTGTGAGTGGTTCAGTTTTAGTTGTATTGCTTGTACCCAGAAAGGGCACCAAAATGGCAAAGGATATCAAAGGCTGTGGGAAGTGATGTCACCAGGGACCTAGGTAGAGTAACACATCATCAGTGTACAGGGCTATCCGATGCCCTGTCCCTGCATCTGTATACCTTGAATATCTGGTGGCTAATGTATTGTCTGGGCTAGTGGCTCTATATAAAGAGTGAGCAGGAGAGGGGGCAATGGGCAGCCCTGACAGGTGCCCCAGAATGAGGGGAGAGCTTTGAAGTGGTGTCCCTTGACCTTGACACAAGCATGTGGGGAGTGGTAAGTTTGTTGCAGGAGTTGGATGAATTTGACTGGGAATCCCATCCTCCTCAACATGGAGTAGAGGATGGTCCAGGAGACCTGGTCAAAAGCCTTTTCAGCATCAAGGCTTAAAATGAGTGATGACATGGAATAGGTTTTTAAATGATGTAATATGTGTAGTGTCCTCTTGGTGTTATCCGAGGTCATATGGGCATGGACAAAACCTGTTTGGTTGAGTCTGATTAAGGTAGGGAACATTTTGTCTAGTCGCTTGGCTAACACCGACATAAAGATTTTATAGTCAGTGTTGAACACCGATATCGTGCGATATGAGCTACAGTAGTGGGGTTTCTTCCTTGGTTTTAACATTACTGAAATTGCTGCATGTGCCCAGGAGGGCAGTGTTGACCCCCCACTTAGTATTTTGTTATTTTGTTGTATGTATGGGTTAAGATAGGGAGCAGTTGGTCCTTAGTGACTTTACAGTATTTTGAACCATAGCCATCAGGACCCAGGGTACTTTCATGGCTTTGAATGCTCTCACAGTCTCCAAGATCTCTGCATCAGAGATCAGTCTGATCAGCTGGTTGATCATGGGAAAGGTGGCACAGTGTGAAGGAGGCTAAGAAATCTTGCATGTTTTGTGTGGGGGAGGTGCCTCTTCTAGAGCATGCAGTTGTTGATAATAGTGTTGCTCGGATAGCATCCTGAGCAATCTGGATCCACAAAATACCTGACATTTTGGCAGGATAGTGGATCCGTCAAATAGCAGCAGCTATCTGACCATGGACCTAACCCCCTGGATCCAGGTCAGATCCCGTGTTGTCTGATGCTGGATCCAGGGCTTTGGTGCCAGATCCCTGGATCCGGCATCGGATAACACAAGATCTGACCTGGGATCTGACCTACAAATTCATCCAGATCTTGGGATGGATTCTGCCTGGACAGTGCCACCATCCAACAGAACACAGTCAGATCAACAGGAACACTATCCGAGCACCACTAGTTGATAGTATGCTTTGAAGGCATTAGTAATATCATGCAGTTTAAAGCAAATGTGACCATTACCGGGGTGTAAGATTGATGTAATCATCCCTTTTTGGCATTGTTTACATAGTTGAAAGGCAAGTAGTCTACTGACCCTAGGGCCTACCTCTGCATATCATTGCCTGGGGTAAAAAAAAGAGCAGGTTCTGTTCATTGAAGACAAAGGTTGTCAAGTTCAGCCTTTATCTTGTCCATTTGTGGCTTAACTGAGGTGTCACCCTGTTGATGTGCCATCTGCAAAAAGTTAAATGTTTCTTCTAATTGTGTAGAATGATGTTGGCTTTCTTTTTTTTTCCTGAGCTCTATGTAGGATATATAGCCCCTTAAGACTGCCTTAAGCATCTCCCATTGGATATTTCATGACATTTAATTAGAGGCATTATCTATCATTATTTCCCATCTTTTGAGAAAGGAAGGTATGAAAGCCCTTTGATTTTAAGTGCATAGCATGTAAGCACCAATGTGTGTCTTTTCTAATAGCCCCTAGATCCCCTCAAATATTGACTGGACCATGATCAGAAATATTAATGTCGCCTAAGCAGCAAACTACCACTCTACCAGTGTTCTCGGCCTGTGTAAAATGGTATGTGCATGTGTCTTGTGCACTGCAGAATAATGGGTATATTGATGAAACATAAGAAGAATCAGCACTTAAATAGTGCTTTTCATACAAATTGAATCCCAAAGTGCTTTATAAGCAATGCTAGATTGTTGGTGAAGTGACTGAATGTGCAGTGGCAGCCATTTCGTACATCAACACACACAGTCTTGAACAGTTGCATGAACCAGTTTTATGGGAAGGTGAATATTGCACAGGACACGAGGGCACTGGGGAAATTCCCCTACTCTGCCTGCAAGGGGCCTTGCTTCCTGTGAGCGGCTGGATGACCACTTCCCCTTTGCACTATATGGATGTCTCAGAGGCAGGGGTGCAGGCCTCCTCCTCTGCCCCTTCAGTGCAAGAGGTCTCCAAGATCTAAATGGATTTGCTGAGTTTGAAAGATGAAGATATCGGGAACAAAGTTTTTGTCTCTACTGAAGATCTAAGTAAGGCTGTTGAAAGCACTATTGCAGAACCTGCCTTGGAGGAACAAATCAAAATGAGTGAAACTATTTGCTCAAATATTGAAATGTCTCAAGAAAAAATGCTGCTGAAATTATTAGAGGAAGAAGAAAGACATGAGAAATATAAAACATTTTTACAAGTAGAACTAGCAAAGGTTCAGGCCGGGAACGCTCTTGACAGTGGGCGCAGCCGAACTGACACAAACATTCATGACACAGTAGCATCAAATCAATGTATTGCTATGACTGAGTGTGGAAAAAAAATGTTTTAGCGAGTGAAGCTTCAGGTAAAAATTCAGCCGGCAGTGAAAACGCTGAGCATTGCCTGTGCCTAAAGCCGACCAAAGCGTTGCAGGAAAAAGCTGAAATAAACCCCTTGTGGCCCAAAATTACCTCATCTAACCTGACAAGTGGCCATGAAAACATTTCTGCTATCCATTCAAACACAAACTAAAGGGAGGTTGTTTTGCATGTAGAAAATGTTACAAACATACCTGAAAATGAAAATGAGGCCTCTGCCAAAAATATAAAATTGTCAGATCCTCATACTGACAATATAGTATACTAAACTAACTCTCAAGATCAAGTGGGGGCAGCAACTTTCCTATTTTCAGCCAGAAGCAGATCTCTAAAACCTGGTGCTAAAGATGAGAGGACAAATAAAAGATCAGCCCTAACCTTAGCAAAATGAAACATTCCTATGGACTTAGCAAACCTGATTGATGGCCCAGCAGATGAGATTACCCCCAAAGTGAGGAACAGGTCTCAGCCTCAGACAACCTCTGCTGCCATACAATCTACCTTTGCGGTACAACCAGTGTCCTCAGACCCCTTCTTTCGGTGGTCAAGAGAAAAAGCCGTAATTGAAGCAAGTTGGAAGAGGATGCCAGAATTAAACTAACTGCCCAATCCAGAATGGCAACCAACAACACCCTTCTCACAGTCTTCCCCGGAATGGCGCCCACTGACTGGGAAGCAGATACCTGTGCCTCTGACAACCAGTAACCCTGTTTCAACAACAATTGCCTCCTTGTTTCCTAAGGACAAAGAAAAAATGTTCAGCCACAAGTCATTGTGGGCCCACCTCTCCCTCCATCAGGAGAGCAAGAACATGAAAGGGTGCACCTGACTGAACAAAACCCTTCAAGAGACAAAGAACAATCTGAGGAGCCCCCTCCCTAGAGACCTCTGCTTTTGGACCTCTTCTCAAAAACTAAGAAAGAAGCTGCACCTAGGAGAAATGCAGTGAGGATACACTATAAAGGAGGCCTGGAAACAAAATCTGATAGGTTATATGTTGGGAGAAATTTATAGAAAGAATTTTTGCATTTTTCCCCAAAAGAGGTGTTTGCATTTATAAATATATCAGGTGTAGATAACTTCGATATAAGTTTTAGATCTTCTTATGCCTTAGACCTCTTCTGGCAGAGGTACAATCAAGTGAAGCTTTCTCCTCTGTGGACCCCCTTCATGGTTATCCCCCTATCAAACCCACTGATTAAGTTTGTCACTATAATGTTTAGGAATGAGGGGGTCCATGTAGAGGACATCACTTACTGGTTGTCCCAGAAGTGTGAGGTTTTGAGCTCACCAGAAGCAATTCTAGATTCTGAGTTATTCTGGATAAGGGTGTGGAAGTACAAGGTGAAACTGAGACAAAATAATAATGAGATCGAACATATTCCAAACTCCTTTCTTCTAGGAAGGGACAGGGGTGTGCGCTTTCACGCTGGACAACCTCAGGCCTGCTATAAGTGCGGAGCCCGAACACATCTTTCCAGCATTTGTGACACCCCTGTTGTGACAATTGTGGAGAAGTGGGGCATAGTATTCAGCAGTGTGCTACTCACACCAGATGCGACCTCTTTGAAGAGACAGGTCATGTTTTTTCCAAATGCCCGTGGGCAGCAAAAAACAAAGCCACAGTAATTAGTCCAGAACTACTGATCCAGAAGGCAGAGGATGAGGCAACAAAACCCAAACAGGCCAGGACAGGAGATCCCCCCCCCCCCGATCAACAACAAGACCAACCCCAGGGACAGGCTTTAGAACCCACAGAAACACCCAAGGGTCCTGAGGTTCAGATACCTTCTAACATCCCCGACCCTGTGGAATTTCCTCCAGTGTGTTATCAAGATCCATAAACAAACCTGGATGACATAACTGAAAAAGCTCCCAAGCGACACCACTTCCTAGGAGACCTGTGACTAGGAATACTAAGCCCCCCACCACCACCAGTACAAGAGGTGGAATCAGAAAACCTCTTTTCAGTGCTAGCCCCTACATGGGGGAATCAAACATGGAGACTGGAGACTCCAACACTCAGTTTCAAAATAAAGGGAAAATAGAAACAAATGCAAAGATGGTAGATTAAAGAGGGAAAAAGAAAAACAGGAGAAAAAAAACCTCTTAACATCTACACATAAATCATGGCTGAGTTTTGTATAGGGTCATTGAACTGTTGCAGTCTCTTAAATATAACCAAAAGGCATGCTATTTTTCAGTTGGTAAGTACATGACTCTAATGTAGATATTTGCCTATTACAAGAGACATGGATGTTTACACTAGATCAGCCTGTCTGTTTCAGTCAGAGTAGATATGGGAACCCTCATTCTGGTCCTTTGGGCCTGATAGGGCTGATGGTGTAGGCATAATCTTAAAGTCCTTTTCATTTTCACTTTCTAAACTGGTAGATTTACTGCCTAAAGAGTTTTAATATTGGATGGGAAATGGAAAAACTCTTCATATAGATTCATTTCAGTAAATGGCCCCCACCCTAAAGCTGAAAGAGTTGCCCTACTAAATGCAGTGCAGCCATATTTAGCAACATCCTCCTATGTGACTATGGAAGGAGATTTTAATTGTGAACTGCCAAAACCAGGTCGATCCCTTGAGGGTAGAAAAATTTACTGCGATTCAAGCACTTTAAAAAGGAGCACTGAAATGGCAGACTGTGCAACCGTCCAGACCCAGGGCCCAAAATATACCTATAGAAGGGGAAAATTAACCTCAGAAATATACCATTTCTTCATCTCAAATAACATGCCAAGCCCCAGGCTGTCCATATGCCCTCTAGAATTCTCAGACCATTTATTGCTAAAACTCTCATTTCTGAACCAGCATCCACCTAAACCTAAAAACTCTAGATGGCATCTAAATACATCTAGACTAGATGATCCCTGTGTCAGAAGAGGGATAACAAGTTTATTATGGGTCAGGACCTCCGTGTGCGAACTATATGACAACATAGAGGAACAGTGGGAGGACACAAAAATGACATCAAGAGGTGGTTCCAAATTTTTGTCAAAAAGAAAGAAACAAATTTCTTAAATATCTAAAACTACGAAACCAGCTGCAATATTTATTTACTGTGGCTACTGCATCTAGGGAAGACTTTTCCTCCCAAGTTGATCAAATAATGAGTGACACGAGAGAAGTTCAATATGACAGAGCCAAAATCTTAAGAACTGAATTACAGGTTGGAACACAGGAAGCTCCAACAGGAGTCCCCTTCGAAGCCTTCAAAACTAGAAAGGACTCCTTGTCTCTTACCAGTTTAATAAATGAATTTAGACAAACTGAGTCCAGAGAGGACATTCATAGAGAAATTTTTACTCACTTACAGTCCCATAACATAATAGCACCTCCCCTTAATAGAGATATAACCTCATATCTTAGAGAAGTACAAGTCTCACCACCCTCTGAGGAAATCAAGGCCTTGAGTGTCCTCACTAATATCCAGGAAATAGAAAACTCTATAAAAATTCTAAAGTTAGGCTCATCACCTGGACCTGATGGTCTGCCTTACGAGTTTTATAAATCTTTCATAACTATACTTGCAACATGTTTACAGGTTGTCTTTAAATATATTCTCCTTTCAAATACAGCTCCCTCCTTTTTTACTTCAGGCCTATTAGTGTTCCTTTTCAAATCAGGAGATAGAACATTTTTAACTGGAGACCGATTAAACTGCTAAATGCTGACTTTAAAACAGTATCCTTAATCCTGAATACCAGATTAAGGAAAGTAGCCAGTACCTTAATACATCCATCATAATTCTGTGGGCTTCCAGACAAAAAAATCCAGCGTGCCCTCGTGATAACTAGGGACATAACAGAATATTATACTCAGAAACAAAAGCAAGATTGTATAGTTTCACTAGACCAAGGCAAAGATTTTGATGGAGTTTACCATCCTTTTCTGTTCCATACCCTAAAGCATTATGGGATCCTGGGTGGCTTTATCAATTGGATAAAATCTGTATTCATTAATGACAGTAAACCCAATTATCAAAGGACAAATTACCCCATGCATAAAATCTCTACGGGGTTAGGCAAGGATGCCCCCTAAGTCCACTTCTTCACATTTTTTCCATCGACCCCCTCCTTAGAAAATTACATAATTCCATAGACTGGCAAGGCCTCTCAGGGGCAGAAAGCCAAGATCTGGTAAAAGTTCAGGCTTATGCAGATGATATCTGCTTATTTTTATCAGACACTACCTGAATTCCTTTAATACTACAGGAATTTTGAGACTATGCAGAAATATCAAATTCCAGTTAGAACATAGGGAAATGTAAAGGCCTTTTTATAGGTCATCCCTGCCCTACCCCCTCTGATACTCAGGGGATACAGATCTCATCAGAGTCGATTAACATTTTAGGAATAACCTTTAGACCTCGGAACTGTCCACATGAAAATTGGGATCATATCCTGAAGAAAGTATAATGAAAGGTGCAACGATGGAAGGGGAGGAAGCTGCCGAAAATTAAGAGAATACATGTCATTAAAAGATTCATAATACCATGCCTGTTATATGTGGCAATGATTTTTCTCCCTCCAGTATCTCTGGAGACAAGACTTTATGCCTGCTTTTTCCAGATGTTGTGGGGAAGCAGGTTTAACTCAATGAAACAGTGCTACACATATTTACCAAAAAGACAAGGAGTACTGGAGATGGTAGACTCCATGGCCTTTTTCCACTCTCTGTTTTTCTCAGACTATCAGAATAGGCCTTCAACCAACCAGTACTTTTATACTACCATGGGTCACAAATAATCTACATAACTTTTTCCAGTTGTAGGGGGATAACCCTTCCCCTCCTAAACTTTCACTTTGATTGAAACTCCCTGAATTCTTTAAACCCAGTATACAGAAACTAACCAGATGGTCCATATCTAAAAACCTGATCTGCCAAAAATCTGGGCCTCAGTTGTATAATGCTGTTTTGACTAAAATCCATCCAACTGAACCAGAGTTTAAAAACTGTCCTTCATCCCTAAGAAGGAAAGTGTTGCAACAACTGAATAATAATAGGATTCCCATACATATGTGGGAATATCATGGTTGTCAGTTTATGGGAGACTAAATGTGAGGGGCAATTGTAAACATAAAAAACAAGAAGAGAGGAACCGCCCTTACAATTCATGCCAAGCCATAGAGGAGACTATGGGACACTTCTTTTTCACATATGCTATACGAAACAACTGTGGGAATTTTTAGCCTTGAAATGGAACTTGGACTGGTTAAAATGTCTGGATTATGAAATCTTGGTAATAGGTAACTGTCCTCATATAGGCAGTAAATATGATATGGAAACATTAATAGTATTTGTTTGTTGCCTTAGATTTTATTTATGGCACACGAGATGCCAGTGGGTCCTGCAACAGAAGTAGATGTCTTATGAAACTTTTAGTGTATTGGTTTCTCAGGCAATGAATTCTTTATATCTAAAGGACAGCTGTATGCGTACCGCTAACAAAGTACTCAAATGGCGGAAAGGATTCAGAATATTTATAAAATATAAATAAAAGGGGGAGGAATGTTTAAATGGATTATTAATCAAATTCAAACAAGGGAAAGGGAGAAGAATCATGAGGGTTTACATAGAAATGTAAAGCATTAAAAGACAGTAATGGACTCAAAAAATGTCTAAAGTTTCTTTCTAAAGTATGAAAAACTTTTTTTTCTTTCACATTTTTTGTTATTTGATTGTATTATGCTTTTCCTTGGCTTAAGCTAAAAGTGTATTTCTTTTGGTTATCAAGTTTGTTATTGTTTGTATGTGTTTATTGTTGATGTGTTTATTTTCAATAAAAATTCTCCTACTCTTGCAAAAAGTGCCTTGGCTTCATTAACTTCCACCTGGACAGCCACCAGGACAGCACCAGAGATGGACAGAGGGGACCTCGGTTCAACATCTCATCCAAAGGATGGGCACACCCTGACAGTACAGCATCCCCCTAGTACTGCACTCGGGTGCTAACGTTTAAGGTGTGAGCCCAATCCTTGTGTGAGACTAGAACACTCAACCTTCTGGCCAAGAGGCAGATGCGCTACCAAGTGAACCACATTGACAGCTATGAGGGTAATAGTGCTGCCAGATATCCACCCAGCCTATCTCGGCACACAGCCCTTTATAATATTTGTGTGACATTAGCTGATGTGGAGGGTGCATTCTCACTGCGTCTAGCCAGGGTGAAGTGTCATCTCCCAATAGAAGGAGCACTCTGATAACATTTAGGAGCAGGAGATCCACCAATTTTCTTAAGGGTTGGGGTGTTGATTCCTGAGGTAAGTATAAATTAGCTAGTGTCACAGATTCCCCATTTACTTGTCCCTGCACCAGAACCAGGCAGTCATCCCAGTCTTTGACCACTTTTTGCTCTTGGAATGTTGTGTTCTGAGGGATGAGCATTGCCACCCCATGGCATTTCCCAGAAGGGTGGGAGGATGCATAAACTGTGGTAAAAACTATTTCTTCAGTTTATTATGCTCAAGGAGGGGAGGAGACAGGTGGGACTCCTGAATGTATAATAAATCAAGCCTAGTACGCTTTAATTGGGCAAACAACCTAGATTGTTTGATGGGGTTGTTGAGTTTATTAATATTAATGGAACTTAGCAGAACTGTTGCCCAAGATATAAGAAAATTAAGGGTGGGTCCCTGGTCTCCTTCCCCCCACTCCAAACAGCCACTTACCTCTATCCAGCCAGTACCATGCATTTTGTAGAAAAGTAATAGTACAAATGTACACAACCAATAACTAGAATACATTAAGTAAAAGACACTCTAAGAAAACAGTGAACAGGGGATGGCAGGCAAAACAGTACCTGAACCAGGGCCCACTAGTGACTATTTTTGCAGATACCAAGCTGCACTCCAACAAACTGGGCAACTAGGTGACTTCTAATAGGGACCTGTCCAGGTCCTGTTATGCAGTGAGTAAACTCACTGCAAGGAAGGTATGCCTCCAACAGAGGGGAATCCACCAGCGCTGCTGTCTGAGAATGGGATGTTGGGTGGGGGACATCAGACTCTGTATGCAGCCTCTATGAAGTGTCTACTAAAAAAAGGGGAATGGGCTAAAACAGTAATGACCCCCCCCACAAGGATTGGTGTGGAGAGGTATGGTTTATTTGTGGGTCTCTGCAGTAGTGAGGATATAGGAAGGCATGGAAGGGATGGGTGGAATAACATTGCCCAGGGATAGCAGTAAAATTATCCCCATTGGGAGCTCCCCCCAACCCCAGCTCACTGGTATTATAGACCTGTGGCTAGGAGGCATCCGTGGATGTTATATACTTGTTCAGAGATGGTATTACAAAGCCGTGGCCAGAAACCCCCAAAGGTTTTTCAGTTGAATGCCCTGTTGATTAGGTACTTATATTTTGTGTGGTGCCTAAGAGGCCATATGGCCTAGAGAACAGTCTCCACACCTCATTGGCTCCCCTCCCTTCTAGTCCAGCCACCACTCCCAGTATAAGTCCATCCTAGCACAGAGTCAAATGTAAGGTACAACTGACAATTCCACAACATTAAGAGCCAACTAAGAGTAATGAGGTACAGTCTCTAACTCAGGCAGTCTCCAGCCAACTACCCTCTGTCTCCTCCATCCAACTCTCACTTCCTCATCCCCCAGCCAACATCTGTTTTCCCATCTGTCCACCTTATTCATCAGCAGGGGAGAAAAAACATGCTCTCTGCTGGTAGAAGCTAAAATTGCTGGTGTGTCACCCACCACAGGGCTGCAGAAAGTCAGGGCATGATCACCTGTCGGGCCAGGCACCCCCGCACCCCATTGTGCCTATCAATAGCAGATGCACTGTTTGAGCTGCTTATATATTAAATGTGCTGAAGTTGAGCAGTGGAGAGGAAGGGGGATGGCTCAAGAAGACTGCCCATGAGGCCAAGACCAAACAATCACTCCCACACGGCAGGTCCCAAGGGTGTCCCCAGCCCCCCATTCATCAAGTTGCTACAGGGCCTGCCATTGGGGGTGTAAGATTGGCAGCAGCCATGGGAAATTCCATTCCAGTCTCGGGCTCCACTCATCAAATGCTTAGGCCCGAATGCAGTCAGTACTGTTGGCAGCATATACCTCACAGAGCACTCCACTATGGCAGAACTCCAAGTCAGCCTATGGTTAGCAATCTGTAGGGAATAAAATGTGGCCATGCTTGCAGTAGGGGTAGGGTCATGGGACAAAAGTCCCGATCTCAAGATTCTCCATGGATGGGCCACACCAATAACATACTGGATGCCAGTAATGGGGAAAGGGGGATCATTAAGGCAGAGAATCTCTAGGGGAACCACAGGCTAGGGGGACCATGAGGAGGAATCAACCAGAGACATACTTGCTAAAAAGTGTGTAGCTTGGGGGCATCATCCACCATGGGCTACTATCCCTGCCTTGCTGGCCAGTACAAGGATGAGGGCCCTGGGTCCTATTTTGCTGTTACATGGGTTCTTTCCCAAAACAGAACAATTAAGTAGCGCAGTGTCTCCACCCAGAGTAAGTTTTAAGTGGGTCTGATATTTAACAGTACAACCCTCAGGAGTGCTGTACCAACCCACCTCCCCATATAGTCACTCCAACACATGGAATTACCATGAATCCCAAACCCCCAATTTCAACACTTTGAATTTTTTGGCTTTAGCTAATAATATGCTTATGAGTCAGAATGTTCTAAAACAATTAAACACCATTTATTTACAGGAGGAGGGCTAGGAGAGGGTGAGTGTAGTAGAGTGTAAGCAAATATTTTCATTTTGGATATTGGCATTTAGAGATTAGCATTTTTAGAACAATCATATCCCCTTTAAAGTCAGAACATATTTCAATACTTGCAGTCACCAACCCTCTGAGTAACTAACTGCTGCAGATTTTTACCATTAAACAAACCCCAACTGGTACCAGTCCCTGGTTCAGATTTAACCCCCAAAACTCTGTCCCTGGGTAGCCAGTACTATTTTGTTGTAGGCCTGTGGTGCAGCTGGTTGGCCGGCGTTGACACACTTGCTTAAATCAGAAATTCACTTTTTTTGTGTGTGCATCTATTAGCGTCTTCAGGAATTACTATGCCATTGGGCATGAACTTGAAACAACTATTTACAGCTTCCAGGTGCAGGACAATCCCTGCTTGTACTCAGAGATCTGCAGACAGTCTTGGGTGGTCTTGGGACTATAGATCTGGGGTAGATGGAACAGCAGAACTCTGGAATTTTGAGAAGCTTTGAACTCTGAAACTTGAGAAGCTGTGGGGTGTGTAGCAGGCACCTTGCAGCTTGGATATTTCAGCTTGCTTGTAGATGTCTCACAGCTTTTTATCTTCAGTCTACCGGCAAGCTGTAGAATGAGAGCCCAATGCAAGGCTTTCTAGGCCACAAGTGAGCCCAGACCCAGGAGTGACTCCACGGTCCAGCTCCCTGAAATGGGTCCAGAGTGCCCTAGCACTCAGGCATGCGCCTGTGTCTCCTTGCAGCCCAGTCTGTCCCACACAGAAGGAGCAGGACAGAGAACTTTATCAGTTAAAGCAGAAAGAGGCTGGGAAGGCAGTCAGAATAGCAAAGGCTCAAACCGAGGAAAGGATAGCCAATTCTGTTAAGAAGGGGGATAAGACCTTTTACAGGTACATTAGGGAGCGAAGAAAGACCAAAGGAGGGATACTGACGCTTAATAAAGGGGAGAGAATGTGGGTAGAGGGTGACAGTGAAAAAGCAGGGATACTGAATGAATATTTCTGCTCAGTATTCACAAAGGAAGAGGTTGGGGAGGTACCTAAACCAAACAAGAGAAATACTCTGAAGACGGGGGTCGATACCAGTCCATTTACAGAAGAAAGGGTTCTGAAAGAACTAATAAAATTGAAGGTGGACAAAGCAATGGGGCCTGATAGGATTCACCCAAGAATTCTAAAAGAACTAAGGGTAGAACTAGTGACACCGCTGACTACTCTCTTTGACAAATCATGGGAGGATAGGGTGGTACCCGAGGACTGGAGGAGGGCAGATGTGATTCCTCTTTACAAAAGTGGGAGCAGGACAGAGGCAGGAAACTACAGACCAGTTAGTTTGACCTCAGTGGTAGGGAAAATGATGGAATCACTTCTGAAGGAAAGAATTGTTGAGTACCTAGAGGCCAGTGGGGCTAGGGACCCAAGGCAGCATGGATTCACGATGGGAAGGTGCGTGTCAGACGAATCTAATAGATTTCTTTGACTGGGTGACCAAAGTAGTAGACCAGGGAGGGGCTGTGGACATGGCCTATCTAGATTTTAGCAAGGCATTTGATACAGTACCACACAAAAGATTAATGCACAATTTAGCCAGCCTTGGAGTGGGTCCCAAGGTGGTAGCCTGGATAAAAAATTGGCTAGATAACAGGACGCAAAGGGTAGTAGTAAATGGAGTACACAGGGAAGAAAGGAGGGTTACTAGCGGGGTACCGCAGGGTTCAGTACTGGGACCGGTCCTTTTTAATGTCTTTATAAGCGACATTGCAGAGGAACTGGAAGGAAAGTATGTCTTTTGCAGGCGACACAAAGATCTGCAACAGGGTTGATACACAAGATGGAGTGGAAAGGATGAGAAGGGACTTGGCAAGGTTGGAGGAATGGTCAAATGTATGGCAGCTCAGATTCAATGCAAAGAAGTGCAAAGTAATGCACATGGGAAACAAAAACCCAGGGGAAGTGTACACAATGGGGGGTGAGATACTGACAACAGTAAAAATGGAAAGGGACCTGGGGGTAATTATATCAGATGACCTAAAGGTGGGCAAGCAATGTGCAAAGGCAGTAAGGAAGGCTGGGGGGATACTGGGATGCATAGGAAGAGGCATCAATAGTAGAAAACAGGAAGTTGTTATCTCTCTGTACAGACAGTTGGTGAGGCCCCATCTGGAGTACTGTGTGCAGTTCTGGAGACCCCATCTCTGCAAAGACATAGACAGAGTGGAGGCTGTCCAGAGGAGGGCAACCAAAAAGGGTCTGCACCAGAAGACATACGAAGAAAGACTAAAGGAGCTTAATATGTATACCCTTGAGGAAAGAAGGGAGAGAAGGGACATGATAGAAACTTTCAAGTACCTCAAGGGAATCAACAAAGTCCAAGAGGGTAGCATCTTTCAGAAAAAGAGATGTGCAAGAACAAGGGGGCACAATTTGAAGATAGAGGGGAGACGGCTCAGAGGTAATGTGAGGAAGTATTTTTTCACAGAGAGGGTTGTGGATGCATGGAACAGCCTCCCTGAGGAGGTCGTGGAGTCAAGAACAGTGGAGGAATTCAAGAATGCATGGGACAGACATAAGGCAGTCCTGGTGGGGGGTAGGAGGGAGGAAGTAAGCTGTTGGTTAACTAGGATCTGCAGCTTATCTGTTAGGTAGAAAAATCGGCAGACTAGGTGGGCCAAGCGGTCCTTATCTACCGTCAAATTCTATGTTTCTATGTTTCTACTTGATAGGGGTTAGCATTTTCCCAACCTGGCTCCAGATGTGCTGTGTTGCTTGTTTTCACAGTCTTCTTGAGCTTTAGGCCAAGTTTCCAGCTTACTCTTAAGGTTTAGACACTTCGGGTTAATCAAGGCACTTTCAGCCACGCTGCCAGCATAGCAGATGTGGCCCTTTTTATTGCAAGTCACAGTCTCAAGATGCTCACTGGGGAAACAGTCGCAGTGAGACTAGGGTGCACGCCTGGGTTCCTCTGAGGACCCTGAACCTGGCACTGAGATGCAGACCTTTTTTCGAGCAGTACCATATTACCAGCCATCACTTTTCTTCATGTGCAGGTTCTCACAATGTGATACGAACCAGCCAGTCCCTGGGTAAGTACCTTACTCCCCTGCTCCAGATTAAGGCAACACTGGGGCTGCAGCCTCTATTTCTTACCATGGCCACCCTGCACACATTCCTTTCCATAGCCATTCCTTCAGACGAAAACCATCTCAGGTTATTCCTTTAAACCAATATCCACCCCCTCCTTTATGATGTTCAGTCAAACAGGGAAACAGACTTTAGTACCTTCTTGAATCAGTGGCCACACAGCCCCCAAATTGATCTCCATCTTCCTTGGAATTCACAGACTTCTTTCTCAATCTGAAACCGCCCTTTGAAGTCACAAGCCATCCCAGTGCTCTCACCACTGAGGCTATGGTTCCTTACAGATCTCTCACAGCTGGATGTTGCTGGGCTCTGCAGCTCTCTCACCATTGAAGGTTGCACCAAATTCCTTGACCAAATTCCTCCAGGATGTGGGAAGGCAAACTGCAGGCCCTAGGGGACAGGTAACTGGCAACCCCCAGGCAGGCCCTTCCCAAGCCTTGGAGCCACATCTTTCTGTTATGGGGCTGGAGCCCCCCCTCCCTCCCTCCCTCTGGAGGGGCTCCCACCGAACTGAACTAGAACCAAAAGTATCTTGGGTTTTTGGGAGCTTCAGGCAGCTCCTGATTGGCTGAAACTACTGTCCCTTCTCAAAATTAACATTCATTAAAACTCATTGGGCCCAGTAGACGCCATATGGCATCAGAACCATCCATTACAGAACCTGACCCAAAATGGCCACTAGGACTCAATGAGTTAATCTCCTTCGATGCCTGATTGGTCCTTAAAAGGGTGCCAAGAATTTCCCCAGCTTTTTCCCCCATACTCCTTTATGCTGTCCCAGAAGTCCTTTCCATAATTTCTGGCCCTCTGATTGGCTGCAAATGGGGTCAAAGGCCGCTAACATAGCTGCTGAACCCACAGTATACATGCAGTCCATATGCAGCCCCAAACTTTACTATCCTGGTGCAGCCAACAATTTTCCCACAGCTTTAGAGCAGTCCCTGTGCCCCCATCATGCAAGTATACTTCTTAAAGTTTTTGTCTAGCCCTCTGCCTGTCGCTGCTCCTGATTTAAACTGTCCCCCCAGGCAGCAGAAAGGCTCAGTTTATTAATATTCTATAGCCTCATCAATATTCATGAGGCAGGGGAACAGCACGACTGATGCTCCTTAATAAAAAGTTTTTCTGCTCCTCTGTCACCTCGTTCAGGTCTCTGGTCCCTGATTAGCTTAAGAGGGGGACTGGGATCTTCTAAATAGCGTCCGTTGTACCTCAATCACTGTCATAAAATCAATATGTGCTACTGCGCAAACTGCAGGCAGCACAGTGGCCCTGCAGTTCAGCTCCTCCAGCTCCGATTCACTGAAAAAAAAAACACTGGGGGCGGAACGGAAACTCTAGGGACAACACTGAGACTGGCCAGGGGGTGGGGAGCATTACAGGGGGAAAACACGGGAGCAATCAGGCTTTGGGAGAACTTGGGCACCCTCAAGGGGCAAATTAAGGTATGACCCCCTGGGGGGGGTTACAAGTGTTTAAATGGATACTGGAGTTCATTGTTCAGTGTTTGTGTCAGGGACCCCAAAGTCTTTTTTTTCAGGTGGGGTCTGAACTGCCATCAGCTGGGAGACAATCTCTTGAATGGAGGCAGTTGCTTGTTGTCTTCTCTGTGCTATGGGTAGGTGCATAATCCAGACTAATTTAGAGAGTTTTGAAGCCAGAGTCTCAGTGGCAGGTCTGTTAGGCAAAGGGGATTGTACATCTATTCCCCGGGCTCACAAATCCTCAATGGCTAGGTTAGCGGTATTATAGGTTTTTTGACCATCTGGGAAATCTGCAGAGAGTTTTGCAGGGTAGGGTGTCCTGAAACATAACTGCTGAGTTTGCAGAGCTTTCAGGATGGGAAAGTATGCATATCTGTGGGCCAAAACAGCTGGAGAACAGTCACTGTCCCAAAACAGCTGGGTGTTCTGACATCCTTTTGCCTCCAGGCTGTATGGAGAACATCTGTCTTATTTGTAAAATGCAAAAAATGCAGGATGATTAAACAGGGATGGGCTGCAGGGGAGCTGGGCTTTGGGCTTCGGGCTCTGTGGGCTCGCTCTATATCGAGAGTTCGCTCTGGAGGAAAACCCAAGGTGTTATGGAATAAATCGGCAGCCTGTAGATTCTTAAACTGTTGCATCTATTATGGTATTCTAAGTTGTCAGTCTGGTCCTCTACATGCTAGATGGCGGTGTGGAGCTGTAACATGGCCTGTTCAGTACAGTCAACGATCTTGTCAGATGTTGTGAGTTGTTCCTCCATTTCAGTTTGCTGCTTGCCGTTTATTGATACTGATTCTAACTTTTATTTATTTATTTATTTATTGTTTCAGATAACAACCTTTGAGCTAGAAGCTCATTTACAGATGTTCCACGTTAGAGTGACAAGAAATAACAGGTAGATCAATTACAGTGAATGGTATAGCAACATGTGGGAATTTTTACGCAGGAACAACAGTAAAGCAGAATATAAAACAACAGGATCAGGTGGCAATAAACACTAATACAGTAACACAAGGCTGCAGCTATGTTAGCCAAAAGTATTACAAGACAGACAATTCTGGCAGAAAAGTGAAAAGGGGATTAATGTGCAAGGGGGGTGGGAGGGGTCAGTAGAGGGAGGGAGGGAACTTAAGGGTGGTGGTGGTGGGAGACTGGATAGAGGTGGGGTAGAGGAGAGGGTGAGGAATCATTGTACAATCCTAGTAAGAGCAGCAGGTTGAAAGGGAATAGGAAGGTGGTGGTGGAATGGGGGAGAAGGTAGATCAAGATTATTAGAGAAGCAGTAGTAGTAGAAAATGTATTTTTATACAGGTAGATTTTATAAAACACATAATTGGGTCAGAGACCTGTTTTCAAGATGGACCTGTTACAGAAAAGTTTAAAATTTTAAATAAATTACAGACAAACATACTGTCAAATAGAACTTACTTATACCCAGGATGAAATTTCAATACACAAGACTGACTATCCCTACAAAAAACTACTTACATATACCCAGATTAAGAATTATGACGTACAGGACTAAGTACCCCAGCTTAATCATTACACATACATTTCATGTTTAAATCACATCTAACAGACTTCATAATCTGTTTTGAATGTTGTATCTGTTTTAGCTCATTTTTTAATGGATCCCAGAATTGAGTGACTTTGGCTATGACGGTCATGACTCCAAATCTATTACCCACCTTAGGTTTCACAAACTTATTTCTTTTATTGTCCCTAAGGTTGTAATCATGTCTTTGTTTGATCAGTTTCAGTTTTGCTGTAAGGTACTTGGGTTTGTTATCATATAATACCCCATGTATCTGATTAAACTGTTTCATTTCCATTTTCTGTTCCAAGGATGGCCATTGTATTGCAATTAACATATCGCAATGGTGAGTGCAATTGTAACCCCCCTACAAATGGGGGTTCCTGAAAAGTTTTCGTTGAGCTTGTCTAAATGCTCACTGCCAGGCTGGTGTCCTGCATTTTTGCAGTTTAAATGTGATTGCCAGAGAATGCCTATATAGCCTGTGTACTGTCACTTTAAGAGCTACCTGGATTGCAGTCATAATTAATCTAAAAGGGAGCTCTGTTAGAAGATGTGCTTGTTTGCTGATCATTTGTTAGAGTGGTAATAATATTGCAGTTTGTTATAACCTGCCTTCTTTGCAGCATGGAAAGTTCTGTTTGTTTCCATCATCTTGGTCCTGGACTGCTGAAATGGGCCAATCAGTACATTTAGGACTCTAAAATGGAGCCTGCCTACAGGGGCTTGGTGGGGTCAAAACTTGTAGGAATTGTAGTTTTGGGCTTTTTGCGCCTAAAATAACCTAGAGGGGGAGCCCTTGTTGTGACTGACAGACAGATCAGCCAACCAAACCATTTGGATCTCTGGGGAAGTCCCAAACTGCTTGCAGTTTCAGTTAGATCTAAGTTGGGAAGTGAAGAAGTAACAGCTCGAGGTAGTTCGAGCAGCAATCCATAGTGGATTCACGTGGGGGAACTGTGGAAAGGCCTGAGTTTTGGCCTGCACACCTGCCTGCTGTCCCTGAGAGGGAATGTGTGCCTTTTTCAGACTGAATCCAAACTTGGAGAGTGAAGTAAGCCACTGAATTGTGACCAGGCTCCTACCTGAAGAAGACCGAAGATTTGCTCAATGCGATCAGCCTCTCATGACTTCCAGCTACCTCTGAACTCCCGGATTGTGCAGAGACTCTGTAATTGTGACCAGAGAGCCTTTTGCCTGGTACAGTGGAATTTCCTTACATGTGAATGTGTTGTGTGTTTATAGTGGGTCGTGATTTGGTTCCCCACTGTGATTTGAATTGTATTCTGCTTGCTGGAAGCTGCATTAGAATTTCCTTACGTGTACATGTGCTGGGTGCTGATAATGGGTCACGATTTGGTTCTCCACCGTGGTCTGAACTGTATTCTGCTTGCTGGAAGCCACATCCAGCCCCACGGACTGAATCCAAAATCATCTCCATTGGGCCTGGGCCTTGTCACACTGGCCCAGCCCGACTACCCGCTGCACAGAGAACACCATCGATGAGAGACCTGCCTGGGGATCAACCCCCTGCTCAACACTTGAACAGGAACAATGCTTCGGTGATTCGTGTGGGCCCCACTTCTCCAGCCACTCCAGCTCAACAACCTACAGTCTTGATTTCATCCTGCCTGTGTCCAGTACTGGGTATCGTGAGTAAACATCAGGTAGCTCCCTGCAACAACAGCTAAATCTAAAGTGTTGTCATCTGATTGTCTTGTTGCTTTTTCTTTACGAACTGAGCCTCCCTGGCTCGATTACATGTCGTGTGTGTTGTGCATGTTGCTTTCTTCCATCACAGGGCCCCAGCCAGTTGCAACGTTCCTGACTAGCCCACCATTTTCCTACCTGGGTACCCAGAGTGTGTGACTGTGTGGAGACTTAAAGTGCATGCACAACTGTTTGATTAATATAGCCTTTAAGCCAATCAACCTAATTACGCCCCTTCCTTGTTCACATCCCCTAAATAAATCAGATCTGACTTTTTTTTTGCTGCATTTAACCAGACTATGGTTCCAGTTTGTGCCAAGAGTACTGTACTGTTGCTGTTTACTGTGCATAACCTTGTTTTACAGGGGGTTCCCAGGGTCGAGCCAGAGGAACCAGCCCTGGTGGTAAGTGCAAACAGTGTGGGTACTGGTATGGTGTACAAGGGGTACTGTGAAAGTGATTATCGTATATTGCTCAGGCCACTAGAAGGGAAAGAGGGGGTTACAGTGTCCCAGAGGGCTGTGCCAAGGTTAGTTTGACCACTACCAACTCTGACCTCCGGGTGGAGGCACCCGTTTCAGAACTCAGGCCCCTTCACCTGCTGCTAGCCGTGCAGGCAGGGGTAGTAGCCCTTGGGATAGTGCCACCTAGGGGTTATATCTTGGAGGCACCACTGAGATTTTGTGCCTTCTAGTGGCCAAAAATTATGAATTATTGTTAAAGATTAATGGCTACCCCAGTGGAAATGGCTGTACACCAGTTGGTGGGGTGGTGTACTGGGCAGGATATCGACCCCAAAATGCTCTGCTTATACTGGATATTCCCCTGGGTACCAGTAAGGACACTATAGAGGGAGCACTCTCCAAAGTTGAATGTTTAAAAAACCCTGTGGTGGTGGGTCGACAGGCTGATTTGATCGCCCAAACTTTCATAGCCTTGGTAGAGTGTAGCAACATAGTGGACAGCTCTAAAGTGCCACAAACTATTGCCTCAGAAGGGGTCCTAGCCACTTGGAGAGTGATAACAAAAGACAGTAAAGACCCTGGGGAGGATGAGCTCCCACCATTATCTGAGACTTTTGAGGAGAAATTTGCTAAGTTATTGCTGGAGGAAGGGAAAACCGTAGAAGACTTTAAGAAACTATTCCTGCCACCTGGGGGTGTTCCTTCCCCAACACCCCTTCCCACTCCAGCACCTGTTACTGCCCCGGCTTCTGTGCCCATGCCAATGCTAGCCCCTATATCTGTACCCGCCATTAGTCATGACTCGTATCGCCGGCTGAGGATGTTTTCAAGCACCCTCCCCACACCCCAGGGGGAGGACAATTGGGAAACTTGGATAGACTATGTTGCCCCTCAAATCCAAGAATGGCAATGCCCTGAACCAGAGAAGAGGAGAAGGATGGTTGAAAGCCTCAGAGGCCTCACCCAACTTACTATCCATGCTACACAGGCTAGTAATTGAGAAACAACTTCTCAAGATTGTTTAAATGCATTGGAAAATGTGTATGGGAGTCCTGATTTCAGCAGTACCCAGGGGAGCCCTTATCCGTGTATGTGCCTCGACTCAAAGTGGTGCTACAGGAATGCCTAAAGAAAGGTGGTATGGCCCCAGCTAAGTTAGATTGGAATAGGTTGGACCAACTTCTCAAGTCAGCCCCATTCTCCGAATTATTGCTGCTCCAACTACACCTTGCTGCTCGGTTGGATGCGCCTCCTACCTATGACGGACTGATGAAGGAAATTTGGAGGACTGAGAGGAGGCAGCCACATGGGGGGGGGCCCTTCTGTATCTGCTGTTGCTGCTGCCCAGATGACCGAGGATGCACATGTGAGTGATGCCCAGGGGTGAAATACAGCACCAGTTGAACATTGGGAGGCTAGCAAGGACGATCTGCCCAGGGGCGAGATAATGCGAGAGGTCCGAGAAATGAGGGCTACCATTTCCCTACAAGCCCATTCCAGAGATACATTGGGCCCAAACCCCTCTCAGAGCATGTCTGCTATGGGGGTGGGGTGCACTCCCAGGCATTCCTTGTTGACAGCAGCTCAAAGATTGATGAATTGACTATGGAAGTGAGGGAATTACTGAGGCATCTCTCCATGCTCACCACACACCAGACAGAGGCTGAATAACGATTTTCTGTTGGTGGTACCCCCACCTCAGCCCCCAATGTGATGCCTCAGCCACGCCAGACTCTAGAAAGCATACTCTGTCATAATTGTGGGAAGGCGGGGCATATGGAGAAAGAATGCCAGTCCCCAAAAGACTTAGATAAGGTTGTATACAGACTTCAAGGGGAGCTCCAGAAAGCGAAACCATGGCGAGGGGTGCTGGAAATGACCGCAGTGAAGGCTCAGGAAATCCCAACTCCAACTTCTTTGTGGCTAAGTCATCTGTACCTGCCCCTGCTACTGTCCCTCCAGACTGGTCCAAGATAGTGGGCCCTTCAATGGAGACTAATGTGGCTGTGAATGATATTCCTACTCGGGCTGTGCTTGCCAGTGGGTGGCAAGTGACCATTGTGTTTCAGGACTGGTATGACTTATCTGATGTGCCCTTACAATCCCTGGAAGACCTACATGTGTGGCAGTTGAGCAACAAGTCTTATCCATATCTAGAATATGACCACCTCTGGTTGTCTTTTCCTGCAACTGTCACTGGCGTAGAGGAGCAAGTAGAGACACTGGCCCTAGTGTGTCCCCCCACCGGACTGTATGATGGGGTTCCCCTGTTAATTGGAACAAACGCCAACATGTTTGGGAGACTAGCACAACTCTGCCATGAGAAACAAGGGCAGCTGACTAGATGGGCCCCAAAGAATTCCAGCCTTAGTAAAAAGGGCTTATTACTGGCAGCAGAGACCTGATGAAGTGGACCCAGATGAGCCAGTAGGGATAGTGTGGAAAAAGGAACCTGACTCCTTGGTATTGGCCCCCAATGCCCAGTGCACAATCCATAGAGAAGTCCTCCTAAAGATAAATGTAAAGAACAAAATATTAATGTTGGATGCACCAGGAGATGGAAAGTTGCCAGAGGGATTATTGGTCAAACCCAGCATCTTGCCTGCTCATGCCCACACCTATGCACGAAGAGTGATGGTCCAGATTCAGAATGTGTCAGATTGGGAGATTCAGGTGAACAGAGGGTGCACCCTAGCTATAGTACACTGCACCAACAATGCCATATTGCCCAGCAACAAGTGCTCTGGTGAGAAGGAGAGAGTGACCCCGGACTTATTTTACTTTGGTGACTCCCCATTGCCAGCTGAATGGAAGGCTAGAATTAGCAAGAAACTCTCTCAGAGGTACCAAGTGTTTTCATTAAAAGAATGGGACATGGGGTGTGTCCAGGGTGCAGAGCATCACATATGCCTGCATGATGACTGGCCATTTCAAGAAAAATCCTGATGTCTCGCCCCAGCAGACATAGATGATGTGAGGAGACACCTGCAGGAAATGCTCGCTGCTGGTGTGATTCAAGAATCAAGGAGCCCATATGCCTCTCCCATTGTGGTTGTGCATAAGAAGAATGGGTCGGTAAGGATGTGTGTTGATTATTGAACCCTGAACCGGCAGACCATCCCCGATCAATACACCATGCCCCATATACAAGATGCCCTGGATTGTTTGAATGGGAGCAAATGGTTTTCGGTATTGGATCTTTGCAGCAGATACTACCAGATCCCAATGTCCCCAGAGGACCATGAGAAAACAGCTTTCATCTGTCCTTTGGGGTTCTATGAATTCCTGAGAATACCACAAGGGATTTCAGGTGGCCCGTCCACCTTTCAGCGACTGATGGAACGTGTGGTGGGAGATATGAACTTGCTGGAATGTCTAGTGTTCCTAGACGATGTCATTGTGTTTGAGCGCACATTAGAGGAGCATGAGACCTGACTGTTTAAAGTCCTAGATCGATTGGAAGACTTTGGCCTCAAGCTGTCCATTGACAAGTGCCATTTTTTTCAAACCTCCATGAAGTATGTAGGACACATAGTATCTGCAGAAGAGATAGAGACTGATCCCAGTAAGGTTGAATCACTGACTACTTGACCCCAGACCCATAATTTGAAAGAACTACAATGTTTCCTGGGGTTCTGTGGCTACTACCACAGGTTCATAAAAGACTATTCAAAGGTGATTTGCCCACTAATGAATCTTACCCAGGGCTACCCTCCTACCAACCATAAATATAAAAAAGGATCCATCAAAGAACCAGAGAAAGTGTACTTCCGCAGAGGTGAACTTTTTGGGCCCTGTTGGACACCAGAATGTGAAGCAGCCTTTCATGCAGTCATATACCAACTCACCCATGCCCCAATCCTCACTTCTGCTGACCCCACCAAGCCCTACGTGCTGCATATGGATGCCAGTCTGCAGGGTCTAGGAGCTGTGCTGTATCAAGCCCATGAGAATGGTTTGAGACCAGTGGCCTTCGCCAGTAGGAGATTGACCCCATCGGTGCGAAACTACCCAGTGCACAAGGTGGAGTTCCTTGTGCTAAAATGGGTCATCATTGACCAGTTTCATGAATACCTCTATGGGGCAAAGATATTGGTGAAGACTGACAATAACCCGTTAACCTATGTACAGACTTCAGCTAAGTTAGACGCCACTGCGCACCGGTAGCTTTCCGTCTTATCAACCTATGATTATGCTGTTGAGTACAGGCCAGGACTGAACCATATTGATGCTGATGCCTTGTCACGAAGGCCAGTTTCCAAGAGTGATTGGGTCAGGCTGTCTGAATCTGACATCTGAGCCTTGTGCCAAAAATTTGACCGAGCTGAACAGATGTCTGCAGACACAGTGGACTGTTTAGTAGATTGCTTGGGCCCCTCCTGATATCTGCATACCGGCTGCCTATTGCCACTTTTCTGCTCTACATATTAGTGCACTACCTCAGTTTGACACTGACAGTATTCAGTGGGCTTAATCGCAAGATCCTATGATTCAGCCCACACTTCATGCCCTGCGTGCAGGGAAAGACGTGTCCAAGTTGCATTCCCCTGACTTGCAAACTGCTCTATTGTTTAAAGAAAGCCCGAGGTTGAAGCTACTCAATCAGTTGTTGTATAGAGAGACAGTGGATCATGGCGGTCACGTAGACAGGCAGCAATTGGCCCTACCCACAGCCTTTAAAGATTTGGTACTGAGGTCCCTCCACAATCAAATGGGGCACCTTGGTATTGACAGAGCTCCTGACTTGGTACAATCTCGATTCTACTGCCCCAAGATGGGGGCCAAAGTTGAACACTATGTAAAGACCTGCAGTCATTGCCTGCAAAGGAAAGCCCTGCCTCAGAGGGCTGCCCCCCTTGTCAATATTACTACCAGCACCCTCATGGAACTTGTCTGCATAGACTTTTTGTATTTAGAACTTGATCAGTGAAATATTGGCAATGTGTTATTGGTTATGGATCATTTCACACGGTATGTGCAAGCTTTTCCAACTAAAGATCAAAATGCCTCTACCATGGCCAAGGTGCTAGTGGAAAATTTCTTCATCCACTATGGTGCCCCTCAGCGGATCCACGCTGACCAAGGCAGAGATTTTGAAAGTCGGCTAATCAAAGAAATGCTCTCTCTATGGGGGGTGCAGAAGTCAAGAACCACCCCTTATCACCCACAGGGGGACCCTCAACCAGAATGCTTTAACCACACCCTTCTAGACATGCTGGGCACCCTCCATCCCAAAGACAAGCCTAAGTGGAGCCAGCAGATTCACAGCTTGGTTCACGCATACAATTGCACCAAAAAATGACGCTACTGGGTTCTCCCCCTACCGCCTCATGTTCGGGAGGGAGGCCGACTGCCCATTGATATCTGCTTTTGGTCTCTCCAGATGGGATCCAAGCCGAAAATTACCTACAGTATGTACAGAAACTGAAAGCTCAATTGAACCATGCTTATCAACTGGCCCAGACAATGGCCGCCAAAAGAAATCTCGCCAACAAAGAGAGGCATGATAAAAAAGTAAAGGCTCAAGAGCTTCGGCCTGGAGACTGTGTGTTGTTACACAATTTAGGACTGCATGGCAAACACAAAATTGCTGATAGGTGGCACCATCTTCCCCATGTAGTAGTTGGAACGTTGAATGATTTACCAGTGCACAAGGTGTGCCTAGATAATAAATCCAAAGCTGTCAAGACCATGCACCATAACCACTTGCTACTTATCAGCCAAGTCATAATTGAGGCTGAACCATCAGACATTGATTCCCACGGGCTTCTGACTCATGCTGCTGCAAAAAAGAGACAGAGTCAACCTTCCCCAGTAGTTACAGATTTAAGGTTTCCCCAGCAGCAGACCCAGAATGATAGTGACTGTCAGTCCACCTCTGACGAAAGTGAGTGTGACAATGCCTATTACCCCTCCTATGAATTGAGTCAGCTGTTTCAAGGTAACCCTATGACTAATTGTGGGGAAGAAACTGGGCCTTCTGGACTGCCTAACCCCCCAGCTTCATCCTTGGAGCCAATGCTCCCTGAAAGTGAAGTGCAAAGTATTACGTCTGAGGTTGCGGACTCTCTGTGTTTTGTGGAACTGTGTGAATTGCCCAAAGAAGGGGCTGGCGGTCTGAGTCTCTCTAGTGACACACCAGAACTTGAAGAACAATATGAGAGTGTTGACAGCCCCCCTTCAGTGCCGCAACGTCTAATTGTGCCAGATCCTCCTCAAAATGAGCAACCTGGGCCTCTGTCAGAAGATCATGAGCAAAGTGTTGTGGAAACAGAGCCTACGGAGCAAGGAGCTGACAGTGCTCCAAGTTTGGACATTCCCATCCATGCAGAGGCACCTCTCACAAGTGGTGAAAGCTCCAAAGTTAGTGCTGAAAGTACAGAGACTGTGGCCGCTCCCCCAGAAAGACTGTCCAAGCTGTCAAGCCAGTGCTACGCTTTAGTTATGATTCCCTTGGGAGACCAGTGAACTTGCCTCTCAATGTGGTTCACAAAGGGGTTTATGTTTCGCCAAGCTCACTGCCCAAATTGAGCTTGACAGTCAACTCCAGGTTACTTGTTCTTCTCTCTCACCATGGTGACCTGCCCCATCTAGCCCCAAGTTAGCTGATAGGGAAGGGCCCCCGCTTACACTATTTAATGTATGAGAAGTTATTAAATTAATCAGTATTACTTGTATGAAACATGCATTAGTATTGTCAATATGGATGTAGTAATGTGAAGTATATTGAAAGGAATAGTAATGTAACAAGCTAATGATATATATATATGTCTCGTTTATACTGCATTTTTGATATTGTGATGGTACAGACTTGACACGTACCCCAAGTTTTCTCCAGGGAGGGAAGGGTGTAACTTGGGGGTTCCTGAAAAGTGTTCCTTGAGCTTGTCTAAATACTCACTGCCAGGCTGGTGTCCTGCATTTTTGCAGTTTAAATGTGATTGTCAGAGAATGCCTATATAGCCTCTGTGTACTGTCTCTTTAAGAGCTGCCTGGATTGCAGTCATAATTAATCTAAAAGGGAGCTCTGTTAGAAGATGTGCTTGTTTGCTGATCATTTGTTAGAGTAGTAATAATATTGCAGTTTGTTCTAGCCTGCCTTCTTTGCAGCATGGACATTTCTGTTTGTTTCCATCATCTTGGTCCTGGACTGCAGAATGGGCCGATCAGTACATTTGGGACTGTAAAATGGTGCCTACTACAGGGGCTTGGTGGGGTCAAAACTTGTAGGAATTGTAGTGTTGGGCTTTTTACACCTAAAATAACCTGGAGGGGGAGCTCTTCTTGTGACTGACAAACAGATCAGCCAACCGAATCTTTTCGATCTTGGGGAAATCCCAAACTGCTAGTAGTTTCAGTTAGATCTAAGTTGGGAAGTGAAGAAGTAACAGCTCGAGGTAGTTCGAACAGCAATCCATAGTGGATTCACATGGGAGAACTGTGGAAAGGCCTGAGTTTTGGCCTGCATGCCTGCCTGCTGTCCCTGAGAGGGAACGTGTGCCTTTTTTGGACTGAATCCAAACTTGGAGAGCGAAGTAAGCCACTGAATTGTGACCAGGCTCCTACCTGAAGAAGACCGAAGATTTACTGAATGCGATCAGCCCGACTGGACTTCCAGCCACCTCTGAACTCCCAGATTGTGCAGAGACTCTGTAATTGTGACTGGAGAGCCTTTTGCCTGGTGCAGTGGAATTTCCTTACATGTGAATGTGTTGTGTGCTTATAGTGGGTTGTGATTGGTTCTCCACTGTAGTTTGAATTGTATTCTGCTTGCTGGAAGCTGCATTAGAATTTCCTTATGTGTAAATGTGCTGTGTGCTGCTAGTGGGTCATGATTTGGTTCCCCACTGTGGTTTGAACTGTATTCTGCTTGCTGAAAGCCGCATCCAGCCCCACAGACTGAATCCAAAATCATCTCCATTGGGCTTGGGCCTTGCCACACTGGCCCAGCCTGACTACCTACTGCACAGAGAATGCCATCGGCGAGAGACCTGCCTGGGGATCGGAGCACTTGAACAGTAATGATGCCTCGGTGATTCATGTGGGCCCCGCTTCTCCGGGCACTCCAGCTCAACAATCTGCAGTCTCGATTTCATCCTGCCTGTGTCCAGTATTGGGTATCATGAGTAAACATCAGGATAGCTCCTTGCAACAACAGCTAAATCTAAAGTGTTGTCATCTGATTGTCTTGTTGCTTTTTCTTTCATGAACTGAGCCCCACCCCCCCCCCGGCTCCGGATTACAAGTAGTGTGTGTTGTGCATGTTGCTTTCTTCCATCACAGGGCCCCAACCAGCTGCAACATTCCTGGCTAGCCCACCATTTTCCTACCTGGGTACCAAGAGTGTGTAACTGTGTGGGGACTTAAAGTGCATGCATAACTGTTTGATTACTATAGCCTTTAAGCCAATCAACCTGATTACGCCCCTTCCTTGTTCAAGTTCCCCGAATAATTTAGATCTGACTTTTTTTTTTTTTACTGCATTTAACCTGACTGTGGTTCCAGTTTGTGCCAAGAGTACTGTACTGTTGTTATTTACTGTGCATAACCTTGTTTTACAGGGGGTCCCAGGGTCGAGCCAGAGGAACCAGCCCTGGTGGTAAGTGCAAACAGTGTGGGTACTGGTATGGTGTACAAGGAGTACTGTGAAAGTGATTATCGTATATTGCTCAGGCCACTAGAAAGGAAAGAGGGGGGGATTACAGTGTCCCGGAGGGCTGTGACCAGGTTAGTTTGACCAGTACCAACCCTGACCTCCTGGTGGAGGCACCCGTTTCAGAACTTAGGCCCCTTAACCTGTTACTAGCTGCGCAGGCAGGGGTAGTAGCCTTTGGGATGGCACCACCTAGGGGTTACACAATATTCTCATTTCAAGATTAATCTAGCCAGGTTATTGTGTAATGGTTGCATCACTTTTAAATTCGTTTTACTAGCCATACCATATATATGACTTCTGTAGTCTATATAGGGTAAAATTAGTTGACATACTATATCAATTCTCATTTTCTAATTGGTACATTGACCAGCTCTCTGGAAAGTTCCTAATTTTTTATTTGTCTTTTTACCAACTCATTTATATGAATATCACATTTTAAATTTTCGTCCAGGCTGTACAGGACGCCCCTATGGCTTTATAAAGCTGGTCTTACTGCGAACAGTGACTGCTGGAGATGTAACTCCCTGCAGGCATCCCTTACACATATTCTTTGGTCCTGCCATAGCCTAGATTTCTACTGGTCCAACATTTGGGCAACTTTCTGTCTAGTAATTCCCTTGCTTGGGGCAAAAAAAAAACAGTTAGCCCTCTTGGGCCTACCCCACTAATGTTTATCTCTCTCTCAAGCCCAGATTTGTTAGATCAGCTGTGCATGTATTGCAGCCAAAAGAGTCTTTCTGACATTGGTGCTCTTCTGATCCTCCCTCTTATGATGAATGGTGTCAGCTGCTGTCACTGACAGCAAGATATGGAAAAAACTCCCACCAACTGTTGGGTAAGCTATGCCTATTCGACCTAATCTGGCAACCTTTCTTTACTTAATTCCCTAGACCTGACTTTGTGAAATGACCTAATGGCTGATCCAAGGTTTATTTTACTACATTTTACCTCCGAGTTGGCTTATCCTGTCCTTCGGATGAGACGTTAAACAGAGGTCCCTTCTGCCCTTCCTGTTGTTGTCCTGGTGGGTGTCCAGGTGGAAGTAAAAGAACCCAGGACACTCTTCGCAAAGAGCAGGGAACGTTCCCGGTGTCCTGGCCAACATTCCCCTTCCCATAAAACCGGTTCATGCAATTATCCAGGCTGTGTGTGGGTGATGATGTGCGATATGGTCTCCACCACACATTCAGTCACTTCTCTACCAGTCTAGCATTGCTTGTAAAGTGCTTTGGGGTACTATGTATGAAAAGCGCTATATAAATGCTGATTCTTCTTCTTCTTCTTCTTCTTCTTATCCCTTTCCAGCTGTGAGAGTGGATTACCACTCGCCTTATGAATCTGGTGTATAACCTCACCCCTTTTCCCTCACCTGCATTTCTGTGTGCATATCCTGATTCCTCTCCCCCACCTCCTTTTTCCCAGCAGACCAGATGTGTGTAAGCTATTTACTATTTTGGTCTCACCCTATATATTTATTATTCAGTTCTTACCTTTATACTAGTGACCCTCTGCTGCGTACTGACTCACCGCTGCATTACCTTTATTACAAATTGTGGAGATGCTTTTGTGCAATGGTTATGATTTAAGAAGTGTTTTTTTTTACTGAAACAGTTCTCTGACTTTGTTTATCTGTGCAGCATTACTTATTGCTTTGATATGTACTGTATACCTGTTTACCCGTATACATGGCTGTTACTTTACTTCACTGTTATCTTTGGAAACTCAATAAAAATCTTTATGGCAAAAAAATGTTTTCATCCAGGCTAACCCCCAAGTACTTCTAATTTTCCTCCTGAGGCAAAATTTCATTACTAGATGTTTTTGTTTGAATTTTATGTTTGTAACATGGTCTTTTTGTTTTGCTTTGAAAAAAGGTCATCGATTTATTTTTTTTGCTATTAAGTGTGAGTTTGGACTGATATAGCCAACTCTTCAATTTAGTGAAATCCTTTTGGAGACAGAACTCCATTTCTTGGATGGTGTTTCCATGGGACACTAGAACAGTATCGAATGTGTACATTCTAATTTCTGAATGGTTTGCTACTGTAATTCATTTATGTAAATGATAAATAACAATGGCCCTAAAATCAAGCCCTGAGGGACTCCCTTAGTAGCAGGGATACAACAGGAGAGTAGTGAGTGGGGGCAATGGATGGAGTATTGATATGGGAAAGGGAGGAAGGAGAGGAAGGGAAAGATGTGGTGGAGGAGAGGCAAGGTGAGTTAAAATCATAAGTGCTAGGTTGCTTGGAAGGGCTGGTTTGGATGAGGGAGATAATTAGGAAAAAGAAAGAAAAGGGGAGTTATGGGGTGGAATTGAGAGTCGGTACTAGGGACAGGGCAGGGTGATAGTGTCAGGGAGTGGAGCAAGGATTGTGGTAGTAGATATCCATACCCATGCTACGGGGAGGAGGAAGCAAGGAGGAGTGAGAAATTAAAAAGGGTGTGTGTGTGCTAGTCCGAGCAATCGCATCTCCCTCAGTCATAAAGGTGCTGTTTAAGATCTCTTTTAAATGGCCCGAGTTTGGAGTTATTTAGGATGTTGGCCAGGAGCTCATTGAGCCAGAGTGGGGCCTTATAGGAGAAAGTCCTTTGGGCAAGAGCAGTGCGACGAAACAGGATGTGCAATGGGTTCCTAGCCTTGTCTCTGGTCTGATGAGAATTGTGTGCAGGTCTGAATAATTTATGGATGGTTTCCAGGGTCAGACCTAGCAGGGCTTTTTCCCCAAGGAGGCAAACTTGGTACTACTGTATCCCCCTTGTAAGTTTAGCCACTTTGTTTGGGTGTGAAGATCACATGTATGCAAGAGGGCATCTGCACTTAGCACCAGTCTGCAGGCCTTGTTTAACGCGGTTCTTATTCGTTTCAGTGTGGTGATCATGGCTGTGCCACACATGACAAGGCCATACAATGGAAAGAATGGAGCTGTTTATTGCTAGGGTGAGGGCCTCAACAGTCAAGTAGGAGTGGTGCCTGGATAGCAGTCCTAACCTGATGTTGACTGTTTTTACAACTTGGTCAATGTGCTGTGTGTAGGAGAGAGAGCTGTCTAGGGTGACACCCAGGTATTTAAAGGCGTCCACTTGTTCCAACGACTCAAGCCTGCTGTTGTTAATAGAAAGACAGCTAGATGTTTTTCTTGCTCTGGTGGTTGTAGAAAAGCATGTTTGTTTTTTTTGTAGTTTAGGAGAAGTTTATTCTGGGTGAACCACTCCTCAACCCTGGAGAAACTCTCTTGTAATTTGTTTGTTAATGCCATTAGGTGGGGGCCACATGCAAAGATGACAGCATCATTCATGTAGAGGAGAAGCTTGACTGAACAGATGATAATAATAATAAGCTTTATTTATAAAGTGCCCAAGAGATCAAAGTGCTGAACATATGTATGAATAAAACACACAAAAAAAAACCACCTCCACTAAACATATTATAAAATCATGTACATAAAATCAGATATATAAAATTATCATAATAATATACAGCGGCATTATATATAAATTCTCATCAACTAACCTCATCCAGGAAAGCTAGACTAAATAGATAAGTCTTAAGGACTGACTTAAAACTCTGGATGGTCAGGCACACCCTCTCCCAAGGAGGTAGAGAATTCCACAGGGGGTAGGGGTCGCAAACACAAAGGATCGAGCCCCAGATGTCTTCAAATGCACCCTGAGAATCTCTAGCAATCCTTCATCAGTGGATTGGAGTGGTCGGGAGGGGCAGTAGGGGCGAAGGAGATCTTTCAGGTAGCGGGGTCCCTGTTCGTCTAGGGCTTTATAGGTCAGCAAGCTGACCCTGAAGGTGATCTGCCACTGTACAGGCAGCCAGTGCAGTCCACAGAGCACAGGTGTAATGTGGCTGGTCCTAGAAGTACCAGCCACAAGCCTGGCAGCTGCATACTGCACTAGCTTCAAGTGGTGAATATCAACCCTCAGTAGCCCTAGGTACAGGGCATTGCAGTAGTCAAGGCGGGTGGTCACAAAGGTGTGGACCAAGGTTAAAAGATCAGAGGAAGGAACCAGGTGCTTCACCCGGGTGATATTCTTCAGATGGTAAAACGAGGTCTTGGCAACGGACGACACCTGCGATTTCAGAGTCAGACTGCCATCAAAAATAATGCCCAGGTTGTGCACCTGATCTGAAGTAGTCAGCTGAGCATCCCCGAGCCAAAGCCCAGAAGGTTGTCCATCCAACAGACCCGACACCTGGTGATCTGGGTCCACCACCAACACCTATCTTAGTTAGATTCAACCTCAGCAAGCTGGCACCCATCCAGTCTTGGATCTCAGAGAGGCTGTTGTTAAATACCGAGACAACATCCTCCTGCCGGGGTACAAAGGACATGTACAGCTGAGTATCATCTGCATAACAGTGAAAACTCAAGCTGTACCACCTTATAATGTCTCCCAATGACAGCATATACACTGCGAACAAAATGGTTGACAAAATGGAGCCTTGCGGAACCCTCCAGGATAGGTGGAAGAGCAACAGAGGAATAAATCCCAGTGACCACTCTCTGAGTCTTACACTCAAGGAAAGATCTAAACCACCTGAGGACCATACCAGATAATCCACAGATGAATTTCAGGTGCTCCAACAGCACACCATGGTCCACAGTGTCAAATGCCACAGAGAGATCAAAGAGGACCAAGATGGAATGGGTCCTCTAGTCTCTTGTTATTAGATCATTTAGCACCCGGACAAGGGCTGTGTCGGTAGTATGCCTCTTCCTGAATCTGGACTGGAGATAATCATAAACATTGTGGGTAGTAAGATGATCATCCAGATGCAGTGCAACCACCTTCTCAATAACCTTGCCCACAAAAGGCAGGTTTGAGACAGGTCTGTAGTTGGTCGGACAGTCTAGATCAGGGGAGAGCTTTTTCAGGAGCAGTTGCACAACTGCTTCCTTTAGGGGATCAGGAAAGATCCCCCTCTCCAATGAACTCCAGACTATCTTGGCCAGAATCAGACTGATTTCATCAACACAACCCACAAGGAGTCGTGTGGGGCCTGGATCCAAACTACAGCTGGTTGACCACAACATCTGGACAATTCTCATGATGTCCATGAATTCCGACCAGTCAAAGCTGGTCCAAACAAACCGGGCACTCGCAACCTCCCACTGACCACCGCAGCACCCCTTAGAGAGGGTCGGGCCAATCTCGGACCTGATGGTGACAACCTTATCTGTGAAAAACCGAGCAAACTCGTCACACTTCTCTTGTGAAAAGGCTCTGCCAGGCTGAAGACATATTGGATTGCACAATCTGTCAACAGTCCGGAAGAGCTGAGCTGGTCGGTCTTGCACAGCAGCAATCTCCCTGGACAGGAATTCTATCTTCTTACGGGTGATTGTCAATTGATAGACCATATAATGGTCCATCAATCTAAGCCTGTCAACCTCCATGCCTGATTTTCGCCAGACTCTCTCTAACCTTCGCCCCACTCTCCTCAACTCCTTTAAGGTCCCATCAAACCATGGGGACCTTGGGCGAAGAGTAAAGGGGCCAAACATGAACAGGAGCAATGGAATCCAGGGCTTCTGTCACCACTTTATTATAGGCAAGTACCATATACCCTGGATCTATGCACTCACTCAATGAACTTGACAGTTCCAGCACCGCCATTAGGCCATCTGGGCTCACACTCCATGAAGGGCAGTACTGGACCATCTCCATAGGGGCAGGCCTATTGGGGAGAGTCATGAAACTGAACCCTATGGTGTGATGATCAGACCATCCAACTAGTTCCACCACCAAGTCAGAGATCTCCATCCCCAGGAGGAACACTAGGTCCAACGATTGACCTCTAATGTGGGTTTCGGAGGTAACAACCTGTGTGAGGCCCAACAAAGTCATTAGTTGGAGGAAGTCACAATCAAATTGCAAGAGTTCATCGTTGACCCAGGCATTGAAATCCCACAGAATCAACCATCTGGGGGATCCCAGTACCACGTCAACAATGAAATCTGTGATTTCCTGCAGGAATTCTTTCCCATCTCCAGGTGGATGGCAAATGAGCAGTATCCTGCACCCCATACCTGCACTCAAAATACACTTGAAGGATCTGGTGGACCCCACTGGCACATCCACAAGGCCCAGTTCTGATCTAAAACAAATGGCTACACCCCTGCCCCTACAATCCATCCTCAAGTGGTGTACCACCGAGTACCTGGCCGGAACAGCTGAGGTCAATACTGGGCCAGCATTCTCATCCAGCCAGGTCTCAGTGATGCACGCCAGGTCAGATGTCCCAACAAGATCTGCTATAATAGCAGTCTTGTTTTTAATAGACCTGGCATTACATAACACCGTCCGAATAGGATGACCAGTCAAGGAAGACCGCACCACCTGCCTGCATTCAGCAGAGCCCTTGGGTATGGGAATCAGACAGGGAGGACCTTTATGTTGATTCCATTTCACCTGAGGGCATTTTCTTGTCCTCACAACCTCAATCCGACCACCTCGCTCCATTCCATAGCAGTGTCAGTGGCTCAGTAGGTAGCATACTCACCTCTGAGGCCGGGAGATCAGAGGGCTGTGGGTTCAGTTCCCACATCTGGCACTTGGATTAATATCCCAGTACTGACACTGTAGTGCAGCATGAGAGGGGTGCTGCACATCTGAGGTGCCGTCTTTCAGATGAGACGTTAAACCGAGGTCCCATCTGCCTGGATTGGTGGTAGTTCAGGTGGATGTTAAAGATCCCATGGCACTTATCGAAAAGAGTAGGGGAATTTCCCCGGTGTCCTAGCCAAATTTCCCTCATTCACTAAAAATACCACCAACAGCTAAATCTGGTTTAAGGTCAGTTGGCATTCATCTGTATCCCTCCCAGGTCATGCCTGAAAATAGGCAGGATTTGTCTAGTGCATTTACCGTCAACAAAACTAAATAAATAAAATAAATTCCTCCAAAGGCTCAACTCCCCCCTTCCTTCTCTAGTTATCCCCAGGGCATGACATCTACTGTATGCTTCAGCTGACGGGGGGACAATAAAAAGGGCAAAGGTACCTGAGCCTGGAGGGGGAATAGTGCCTGACCATCTTTATACCCTCCCAACACATCACAATAAAGCAGTAGCAGGCACCACACTATCAATAATAAACGATACCAAACACTCAACCAGTCTATCCACACCACACTTACCCCAATCAATCACAGTATCAAACTCTCCAATCTCATACAACACCCTCACACACTCTCTCAACCATCCACTCCAAAAACCTAACCACAAATTAAATACTATACTAGCCTTAAACTATAAATTCCCCCCTCAAACCCAAATTAACAATGTACAAATCTTTTAAATTTTATAGAAGCATGAAGGAGGTATTTAACAATAAGGAGCAGTCACCAAAGTCTCTGAAATAAGGATAATGGGCCCATTGAGCTCCCACCTCTCCAGAGAAATGTCCAAGAAAAAAGCTTCTACCAGCACCACCTCTCACGTAGGCTGGACAAATCAACAGAATTATTCAAGGATAAATAGTCTATCAGGCACTCTCACTACCCATAAAATGTAAAGTGATCGTAAACAAGAAGAAAAGAAAAGTCTGACCGTGTCCAGCATCAAGATAGTCCTTCTCCAAATGGAGTTATATATGCTGGCGTGACAAAAAAGATCACGACTGACATTTCAGCGATGGGCTCCATGTTGACCACAAGTTGTAGTCGACATGGAGCCACACAGTTCAACACTGTTTCTTACATCAGGGGGCTTTGCTCCTGAAACCCCAACACCCCCCAAATTAAAGGATTCTAACTCCAGGTTAGAGTTAGTTCGAAGAGGGGGTGCAGGTCGGGGGAAGTTGTTACCCCTTTCCAGTGGCATTTCTATGGCAACATGACACTGTAGTCAATATCGATGCATGTTGCCATAGAAATGTCGCTATTAGGGAGGCATACCCTCCAAATGTCCACCTTCAGTTAAGTGATCTTCACGACAGGACTCCAAGGGCCTATTAATTCCAGCTGAAGGGGCCCAAACAACACTACCCCAGGAGGCCACCGCCAGAAATCCCCATGTCCATAACTTCGGCTCCCAACTAGCATCAGCCCACCAGCCGATCCCTCTGGCAGCCTAGGAAATGCCAGGGACTGTATGCCTGCTCTCCAGCCAGCCCAGTCCCCGGACACTTCTGCATGACTCATGGATCTGACAGTTGTCCACCCTGAGGATTAAGTGGGACCCCCCCTTTATTGCCAGCAATAAGCCCCAGAAAGCAGCAGGTCCCTGAGCTTCAGGGACTCGTCAAACTACTCGGTCCCACACCGAAAGAACACCAGGCAGATTTTCCAGCTATAATCCGTCGTATAGGTCTTCCTCTGACATTTGACACACCAGGCTCATGACCAGATGGTTCCTCATGGAATCAGTTTGTTCCTCCCTCCTCAAACCAGATCACCATCCAGACCTCCTCCAACTCACCTCTCCCTGGACATCCAGCAACCCAGGTAGGTACACTAGAGCTCCGATCTTAAAGTGGAACAAGTTTATGACCACTATCTCGATGTAATAGATAAACCATATACTCCAAAGTTGTGGATTAAAACAATGGAATCGCTGACCTAGATAGCAGTGTATTAACTTATATTAATTCCTCTCTAAACCCAAAAGAGCACCTATCCTCACTTCCTCACTTTGGTTGCCCTGTCTTGCTACTACTAAACTAACTTAAAAACAAAACAAACATGAACTAAACAAACAAAGTTTGAATGAGAAAGCATTCCAACTCAAACGCAAACACAAATGACTAAATAACAAACAGATAAAATTAATTAGTAAAACTGCTCTGCTATACTGCTCCCAGACGACTAGCCCGGCGTGGCCACCATCTTGACATTAAAAAAATGTCATAACAGTTTCCCTAAGGATTTCAGGAAGAGAGTTGAGAAAGAGGCTAAACAACAGTGGTCCAAGGGTGGATCATTGGGGTACACCTAACATTACCTTCTTTTCATCAGAGAGTATGTTTTGTACTTTTACCTGCTGTGTTCTTTGGGCTAGGTAGCTCTGAAACCATGAAGCTGTCTCAGTGGATAAACCTAGGGCAAGTAACATTTTTAGGAGGACACTGTGGTTGACTGTATCAAAGGCCTTTGTGAGGTCAATATATATTGACCCCACAAGGTTCCCTTCATCCAGGGCCTCATGAATGTATTCAGTAAATTCTAAGAGGGCAGTAGTGGTGCTGTGGGATTTACAAAACCCATGCTGTTGTGGGCACTGGATATTGTATTTTCCAGATAGTCTACCAACTGGTCTGAGACTATCTGCTTTAGGGCCTTAGATATGGGACGCAAGATGGAGGTTGGCCAGTAGTTTGAGTGGAGTGCACGGTCACCACTTTTATGAACTGGGGTAACTATGACTAATTTCCATTTTGTAGGGAATTGCACCGGTTTGAGGGAGAGGTAGATGATTTTTGTGACTGGATGTACTGCTTCATCTAGTGTGAGTCCTATAATTTTGAGATCGAGGTTGTCATTCCTATACGGTGATTTACCAAGGATTCTATGGAGGTATTGTTTTGCATCAATGGCAGAGATTTCCTTCAAGTAAAAAGGAGGGGTTGTTGTGGCAGGTGGCACGTGAGTGGTCTGTCTGTTGTCCATACTGTCCGTATTGAATTCTATATAATCCGGTGGGAGTACTGAGCTAAGGTCAGTGAACGCCAAGTTAAAAGTGTCTGCAATATTTTTAGGATCTTATGTAACATCACCATTGATCAAAAGCATTGAGGGGGAGGACTTGTTGACTTTGCCCGTGACCTCTTTGAGATTATTCCAAAACATTTTCCCATCACCCCAGGTTTCGTTTAGGCAGTCTCTGTAGTGTTCCACTTTTGCAAGCCTGATTTTGCTGGTACATATATTTCTGAAGGCCCTGTATTTCTGCTAGTCTGCAGGTTTCCTGGTCGCCTTGGCTCTTTGCCATTGGTGGTCCCTGTCTCTCATTAGTTCAAGGAGGGATGGGATGACCCATTCATTGTTAGTGTATTTTAACGTATGTTTTTTTGGCTGGGGCAAAAATGACACAGGCTGCAATGAAGGTGCTAATGAAGTACTCCAATGCCTGGTCATCATCACCAGGGTGTCGAGGTAGGTCCAGTCAAGCTGCCAGAGGTGGGTTTTGAAAGCTTTTAGCTGCCCTTTTTTTTAGCACTCTGCTAGCACTAAAACAAGGGATGGATTTCTGAGTTTTATTAGACCAAAGACAGGTGATGGGTGAATGGTTTCTGAGTGAGTCCAGGTGTACTGAGACCTCATTTATTCTCTCCTGCTGATTTGTTAGGACCCTGTCAATCAGGGTGTGGGTGCCAGTGTTATAGTTAAGTCTGGTTGGTTCACTCACCATTTGGGTGAGGCAGAGACTGGCCAGGACATCTTTATAGGGCGCTGCATCTTTGGAAAGCCAATTTATGTTGAAATCACCCATGACAAGAAATTCCTTATCACGGGTGAGAGTATTAAAACAATTAATGAGTCTATTAAAGTTGTTAGACTGGCCTCTGGGTGGCAAGTAGACTGTAAGTATAGTTAGTGATTTGTTTTTGGTGGCCAGGTAGGATTCTAATGGCTAGGGCCTGCACCTCTTTGCTTAAGTCTAGTGATTCCAGCGCATGTCCACGCCTGGTGTCTTTAAGGTAAACTAGACAACCACCCCCTCTTTTACCCACTCTGTCTCTCCTGAAGATGTTGTATCCATTTAGGTAGAGCACAGAGTCAGGTATTTTTAGGGCTAAGCCACATTTCCATGAGGATGAGAACATCGGATTTATGCTGGTGGACCCAAACTTGAAGTTGGTCAAATGTAGTTAGGAGACTGCGTTTATTAATGGAGGCCAGCTTCAAGGATCCCCTATTGTTCTCCCGGGCCTGCTTCAGCCCAGTAGGGCCTGGATTTGGGTGAATATTGCCAGAGAGTAGGAGTAGCATGAAAGCGTACTGAATTAAGGAGGTTTTAAGCCATTTAATCCTCCTAAGTTTGATTAGGCTTAGGGTGGGCTTTCTTTTCCTAATGTATATGACAATTGGGGGTAAGGTGGTTGGGCGCTTGCGAGTGCATTGGTGGGAGGTTGGATATGCTTAGACTAGGGGTAGGGCTGTGGCGTGTTCCTCCATTCACAGTAGCTTATTGTGGGACAGGAGGGAGTACAGGGCAGGAGGTATTCAGCTAATAGCTGTGGGTGGAAGTGGGGTAAAGACTTAAGGTTGTCACTGGGTGAGAGGGCTGCCATTAGAGCTGCCAGTAGGAGGAATATCACAGTGGTTGAGATGGATCTTCTTGTTAGAGGGGGAAGAGGGGTTGGGGTTGTCCAATAGTAGGTGCAGGGCTGAGGGAGTGCATGACTAGGTCATGGACGCACAGGCTCTCTCAGGTTACTTTCCTTGGGCATTTCAGGCAAGGGTTAGGTGTACTATGATTATCGTTTTTGGCCTGTGACTACCTGGGTGCCTAAGGGTGAATAGCTGATTTGGCTAGCGTGCACCAGGGTAAATGCAGTGGACCATACTCTATGCAAAGTAGGAGTAGGAGGGGTGCAGAGGAAAGTGCCATGGAGGAGGAAGCAGAGGCAGTGAAAGAGAGCAGTAGCACCTCCTGGGGTTAAAAGGTGAGGGGTAGCACCTCCTGGGGGTAATAGGTGAGGGGGCTGGTGGTAGCCCTAGTTCATAGCCCTAGCTCATACTAGCCATGAGGTGTGGAGGGTAGCAGGGATGAAGGGTGTGAGTGTTCAGTATGTTCTCTGCCAGAACACTTGATGGCAGTATAGCCTAGAGTGAGGGGGAGGTATTGTTATGTTCTCTGGAAGAATTCTTGTTGGCATTATAGTCTAGTGGTCAGAGCACTGGGCTGTGGATGAATCAAGCAGCTGCAGTTCAGGGTTTGATTCCCAAGGCATCCACGCATGACCATGTGACTTCTGTCAGGCCAATTAAATACTGGGGGTGATGAAGGTATTTATTTTATTTTTTTTTTTTTATTTAGTTTTTGTTGACCGGGTAAGTGCACTAGATAAATCCTGCCTATTTTCAGGCACGACCCGGGGGAGGGGGATACAGATGAATGCCAACTGACCTTGAACCAGATTAAGCTGTTGGTGGTATTTTGAGTGAATGAGGGAAATTTGGCCAGGACACCGGGGAAATTCCCCTACTCTTTTCGAGAAGTGCCATGGGATCTTTAACATCCACCTGAACTACCACCAATCCAGGCAGATGGGACCTCGGTTTAATGTCTCATCCGAAAGACGGATCATGTTAAGCCTGCAAGGTTTCTAAAAAAATAGAGGGGGTTGAATGAACCAATATCACTTTCATGAAGGGGTGCAGAAGTGAGCAGATTGATTCTGGCAGTAGCTTTAAGGGTAGCACCAGCCCTGGGTAGATGGGTAGAGACTTGCATGTGTAGCCTTGCAAGATGGCACCTGACGCTGAGTCTAGCATTCCCACCTGTGAGCACTAGCAGTCATCTGGGGGCTGAGGGGAGGGTCGGCTCTGCTCACATCACCTGAGGGCTCCTGTGGATTTGTGAGGAGACCTGTGAGCACTGGCAGTTCGCTGGGGGTTAAATTATTTATATGGGTTTCAGATATTGATAACTGAAGAAAAAAGTTGGCTGTTTTATTACTTTTTTTTTGACTAACTGAAACTTTTCATTATGCAAGCTTTTGAATGAGAATATAAGTCAGGCTTGTATAAAAAGCATCTGTTAGTCAATAAAGGGTATTGCAACCTAACTTGTTTGTCTTTTTGCATCAATTCTACTCTTAAGATGGCAGGACATTGCTCTATATATTATTAAAGTAGATATGTCAAGGAGGGATTTTAGTAAATTGGGCTTTCTCAATAGTATAAATTCATTGGGTCTCCAAGGGATATCTCTTATGGTATAAGAGACTCCAAGCATGAGGTTTGGGCAAGAGGACCGTGAAGCAAAGCTGAGTGGTTCTGTGCCCAAACCTCACAAGAGTAGTCTCGTATACCATAAGAGACATCCCTCATAGGCCCTATAATCTTACAACAAATCACTCAAGTTTAGCTCAAGTGATTTATAATAAGTTCAGAGTCTTTTTATTTTACTGTGCTGTCCTCCCCCTCCAGCTGAAGTGTAGTGTGCCTACCTTATGCTTATTCCTGTAGGTGAGCAGACTGTACGCAGGATAACATGTACAATGGCTCTGCACGCTGATCGGCTGAAATCACTTTAGCAATTTGTAAGTATTACTATTAATTCTTCCCATTCTCTGTCTCTCTCTAGGTGGTGGGTTGGTGAGTGGCAGAAATGCTCAGCCACGTGTGGCAATACAGGACTCATGAAGAGAACGGTTCTTTGCATTCAGAGTGTTGGGGCAGATGAACAAAGAGCACTGCAGCATTCAGAATGTCAGCATATCCCTAAACCAGAAGTTACTGCCCCATGTAATAGGAACCTCCTCTGTCCTTCTGAATGGACTGTCGGCAACTGGTCTAAGGTGAGGAAGTCAAGGGGCAAAGGTCATGTTAGTCACAACTCAACAGAAAGCGTGGAGAATTAGTTAGACAAACATCCCTGGACTCTGTTATACAACAAAAGCAGTTTTGAAAGAATTCCTAATTACAACAGCTCTTTTATCACCCTAAACACCCTTTCAGTGGAAGAAGTCACATAGCAACTGCATTCATAAAAAGAATCATCTCAGCAGTGTCACACTATTAAAAATCATTAAATCCTACAGCTCTCAGCCTCCTTAGAATCAATTGTCTGCAACAGCATTATGGTTAACCAAGTCCCTGTTAGGTAATTTGTTATTCTTATAGCTGTAGATATTAAAGTACACCAAATACAATGCAGTTTTAAACACACACACACACACACACACACACACACATGCATACACACTACTGCAGATAGACAGGAAATTGGGGATATGAGATACATAATGGTCTGCAGTGTATAACCATATTTATTTCTACATGCGAGTATAAGACCCATAACTCATGAGTCACAAAGCCACAAGTGGGTTATGGAGTTCTTATACTCACTAGTGAGGACAAATATGGTTCACCCATGGCAGGATGTTATGTATTTATAAGTCAACATTTTAAAAGGTATACATTTATAATTAATAATTGGGTTCACCACAACATAACTCAGATCGACCATCTTACGGTAGCTGGCTCATTCTACTGGGGTGTCAAACAGACGAGGCATACTGATGAGTCCTGGTAGGACAAAACAAGTGTCTATGTCTTCTGTTGGTACCCTTTGCAAACTGTGTGAGAGGCCTTTCAGCACCATGCATTTCTGCTTAAAGTTGAACCAGCATAATATTCTGTGGTGATTTGCATATGCAGCCCATGATGCTTTGCATTATGGGGGCATGTGTGATTGTGTATTACATTTATAATTAGCTGTCTACTTTCCCACTCATTAAAGTATGCCTAAACTTGAAGTTAAAAGCATGCCAGTTTTCAAAATAATCAGTACAGTAGTTTTTTAAGTTACAGATTGTACAGATTACTTAAAATACACCCATTTTAAAACACTTTTTGTGCACTTGGATAATAAAAACATACACCACTTTAAAGCCTGAAACTTTCAGGTTTGTTAGAGAATGGCCCAGAACACAGACTTTCATTTGTTTCCAATGAGAATAGACTAAATTAAAAATTTATAAGTTATACATTTTTAAAACTGCCAAAGCCCACACATGCGCAAATGAGAACAACTGTCATAAAATAGTATGCAAAAACCATTTCCTTTGTGAGTGTCTTGACTTTTACGTCAATCACAAACAAAAAACAGAACACAAATCATTGTGTTTTCTCTCGCCCACTGCCAGAGCCCTGCTGCGAACGCAGGTACTTTTTTTATTTATGACAGACTTCTAAAAAAGAGATAGAATGTAACAAATACAGTCCCAAATAGGTCAAAAGTCAAATTTTGAAGGGAACAATGTCATCCATTCAGTACTGACTTCAAGAGATGTTTTGGGAAGGGGGCGATGAATTATATACCTTAATTTCAGTACAAATGAATAATGTACCTTTTAGTCGAATAACAATGTAGTGACTGAAGGGCATTGACTTTGCATTGTTTGTTTGCTTGAGTGAGCGAGCTGCTAATGAGTAGTTCAGAAAATAATGAATCCGTAGACTGCATTGAAACGGCACTGGCATTTTAAAAAGTTGGATGATTGTGTTGGTTAATACAGCATGGCTGTCCATCACTTTAACCTGTGTTACAAACACCATCATTCTGCAATAACTCTTCCCTTTAATTCCTTAATACCAGAAGGCGTTTGAGGGACAGAAAGAATAAAAGAAACAGATCATCAATTTCACAGCAGCTCGGCAAGCTCGGGAAGGGGAGCAAACTAAGGATACAGTATTAGGTTGCTATAGTTTCCAGAAGACTTCTAATTCAGATCAAGCTTCAAACAAAATAAAATTGTGTTATAAAAGTCTATTCTCAATGTGAACATTCTGTCAGGAACTGTTGTGCAGGTTTTGGATTTGTGTACTTACAGTAGCTCATGTGTTGCAAATCATGAGTATTTTATTAACTGAACTATTGACTAATTACAAAGTGCTATGGTGTAAAACATTAATGTTATATAAGAGCTTGAACTGTCAAATGTTGTAAACTGTTAAGCCAGTGCAAAATACTGACATGAAATATTCATAAACAAGATGGGAAAGAATAGCAGTTGCACTAGTCACACTGATTGGTACAATTTGTGCATTTGGTAATGTCATTTCAATTCCTTTATAGAATAGTAGACTAAACCTCATGGTGGCTGGGTTAGAATATCAACCTCCCTTTAGGCTAGGGCTTTAAGTGGGTTATCTAGATAATGTGTGAAAGACAGTGTACCCTTTCTTCACTTTTATATTAAACTATTAGCCCAAGAAATATTTGTACAATGACCATAAAGATATGTAGGTAAAAACTGACACGTGTTGAATATTTACAGTGCATACCAGTTTTAGGACATATGGTGGTTAACATATGTAAAACACACCCACTTTACAAGCCGGCACATTTAGTTTGCTTATTTGTTTGCTTTCTTGTAACATTAAAGGGGAATGTCCCTTTAGGCAGCTGCTGCTCAATATTTGTGCTTTAAAGAGCTAGTGGAACCAAACTATTGTGCTAGATGTGTCGAACAGCTCTCAGCCTGGCAGCTGACATACAGTAGCTGTCTCTAGTGCCCCCATTACATCATCAGCATTGTGATCACATTGACAGCGGCATCTCATGTGCCTGACCTGGCAGCTACTGAGTGGCTGTTCCTAAGCAGAAGTGATGTCACTGTCAGTAAGGTCAGAATGCTAAATATGTAACTGGGGGAACAAAGCTAGATATGTCAGCTGCCAGGCAAAGTGCTGTTCCACATATCACACCTACTAACATCAGGTAAACAATCTTCAAATTAACCAAAGGAAAAGAAAAATACCTCAGATATAAACGGTAATGGTTGACTGCATTTAAAAACTAATATTAATTTTAGCCAGTACACTAGCTCTTTAAGTGCAAAATAAAATGTATTACTTACTTGGCTTCTCAGTAATTATAATATATCTAGCTGATTCTGCCAACCCTACATTCTCAACATAATGTAAATGTTGCTCTTCCAGCAGCATCCCAGAATCCCAGTGACAGACATCAGCAATGGGAGTCAGCTGTGGGAGATTTAGTTACCCCCCCCCCATGCATCCTGGAGCTTTCAGTAGTTCCAGCACAATGGCTGTGGGTACCTGTTAGATAAGGGGGCTGCTCAAAAGAACACTTGCCTTTAGCAGTAGGTAGCCATGGTAGCCCAGATGAGATGTAACATCTGGAGCAGACACTCATTTAATTTTTCTTTCTTTGTTTTTAGTGCTCTGTAACCTGTGGTCGAGGAATTCAGCAACGGGCTGTACATTGCAGTAACAACACTGGTGCTCCCTGTGAGGCAACTCAAAAACCAATCTTGGATACCACTTGTCTTTTACAGCAGTGCCCTTCTAACAAGTTGGATAACTTCGGCCCTGGTTGGTCTGGAAGCGGTGCTTCAAGCAAGGAGTCCAATGAAATTGATTACATTCCTAAAAATCACATATCTATCTTCAAACCCAAGACCCACGTGAACTTCAACTCTGAAGAAGATAACAACATAATAGACGATTTTCCAGCAAACAAAAACAAAGACAAGTCCAGAAATAATATGTTTGTAGATGATTTTTATTATGATTATAACTTTATTAATTTCCATGAAGATCTTTCCTATGAACCAGGGTCTGATGAAGAAGACAAACTTGGGGACTCTGCAACAAACGACAAAGCTAAAGAGTACACAATTCATAATACACCACTGAGTGACCCTAATGAATACAAAGAAGGTGTCACCCCACACAGCTTTGACACACCTGTCATGTCAGCACACCTGAACCCCACAAGTAGAACATATTTTGAAGAACTAACTGTTCAAGGTGAGAAAATCAGTATCAGTAGTACTTTAATAGAAAGCAAAGGCAACATGCAAGATACATCGCTTAATGGTATCACGGTGACTGCACCTGTCATCATGGACTCTTTTGAGAGTAAAGATGAGGATGAAGAGGGGTCCTTCTATGAAAATGTTTACAATGTAGCCAAACCCCAAGACACAGGTCATACAGATCTGCCTTCAAGTAAGCAAACTGTAACAAATATTCCACAAACACAAATAGAGACAACTGATATTTCTAAAGGAGAGTCTTATGTAAACCACCCATATATGTCAAACCCAATTCACTCTCCAGTTACCCAAGTTCAAATTCTTAGCAGCCCAAACATAAGAACACATGATCTAATTACAGATGACTACCTTAACAATAACAATTACATTGTAGATCTTACGAAAGATTTCAGAGAAGTTGATGGCAGTCATGATAAAAATAACAATAACTTTGGGGCTGCTGATGTCAATCAAGATTCACGTAATGATGGGGCCACCATAGAGGATATTATTGATATAGATGACCTCAGAAAAGCCCATGTTGTAAGTACTGAGTATGATGGTGCAGTTCTGTATGTTTCTGACAATACAAGTAAAGCTGACAATGTTGAAAAAGAGACAAACTCTGGTCCTGACGTTAGCAAGGGTAACAAAATGTATGATATCTTTACTGGCAATAATGTCACCACTGACAACAACCAGGATTCTGTCCAACAACCTGAAGATAAAAACAAATGGGAACATATATTCAGATTCATATCTGAGAAGCATGCACAGACACTTATGCCGCAGTGGGCATCATCCAGTAACTATGCCTCTGAAGATGAATCGGTGACCATGAGTCTTAGACCTATCACAATAAAAACCGAGGAAGTAACTCAAAATCCTCTGTATAGTTCAAACAACAAGGGGACCATCTGGAGAATCAAATATGGGAAACAATTTTAACTTTCATGATTCTGACTCTGACAATACATTAGATACATTATTTGAGACTGTAGAAAATCACCCTATAATAAATCCTTATATATCAGAGGATGTGATTGGCCATACCATTGCAACTATTACAGAGCGTCCCCTGGTCACACCTTTGCATCCCCATTTACACAGCTCACCTTTAGTGCAACGAGCATTTGGTGAGAGCACTACATCAGAACCTCCACTGGATGTCACCTATAACAGAATCCGTACTACCTTCCTGCCTGCTTCGTCACAACAAAACATTTTACTTAGTGTAACAGAAGTAGCCAATATGGCTGGTTCCTTTAAATCCTCAGTGCAAGCTACTACACTGAGATCTGAAATTAATTCAAATGGAAATGAAATACCTTATCATATAGGGAAGCATATTCCAGTAGAAAAGATTCATGAGGAACACAAAGCAACTGACGGATCTGTTCCATTAGGTGTTGGTCTTCCAGAAGATAACATTTATCATTCCTTTACAAAAAGCACAGAAATTTACAAACTGTCTGTTCATGGAGTCACAGAGCTGACAACATTTCATGAACCGATACCTAAGCCAACATTAAACCCAGCTAACATTCCACCAGTCAATGTCTTTTGGAAAGTTGAAAACTGGAGTGAGGCAAGTAATGTTGCTTACTTATATGTCATATTTTGTCTGAATGCAAAAAAAAAAAAAATGAAACAATTTATATACAGAAAGCTGAAATATTAGTGTTCAGGTCAGAATTGCATATCATGTATATTTTCATTCCCATGATGCTTTGCATTATTGTGGCATGTGTCATTTTGTATTTTTTTAAAATTGCAGTTACACTTTAAGTGTTGATTTCAGTGTAACTAATCATCAATTACATGCAACAAAGTAATTACCCTGTAGTTACAAGCTTGTTGCATGCAACTACATTGCAGTTGCAATGCAGTTACAGTGTAGTTACACTATAACTACCTTTCTCGGTACTGCAAACTAAAATGACGATGCTCACTTACATCTATAGAAACCCCTCGGTGTCACTTTTAGACTTTTTCAGAATACCCCCTCCAGGAGTGGAAGACTTCGTAATTTGCCTCCCAGAGGCTAGTTGCAGATTCCTTTCTACTACTTTATTGCTGGCTCCACCCCCATGCTCTGACGTTTTGTGATGTATCTACTGGCAGAGTGCGGGGGTGCTCCATGCAAGTCTATGCAGTGTAACTTTCAAAAGCTGTTTTCAGACATTTACCTATACAGTTGGCAAAATCAAAAACAGGGTTCAAGTAACAACAGCTTTGTTAGTTGAACCCTGGCTTTGATTTGACAGAATGTCTAGTTACATGTCCAAAAACAGCTTTTAAAAATTACGCTCCATAGACTTGCATGGAGCACACCCCCACACCCTCCCTATAGTCACATCACAAAATGTTGGAGCATGGGGGCGGAGATGGTGATAAAGAAGTGGAAAGGGATCTTGCAGCTAGCCCCTTGTGGGCAAATTATAACCTTTCCCTTCCTTGGGAGGAATTTTGAAAAAGTCTGAAAATGGCACTGAGGAACTCCTATAGAGGTAAGGGAGTGTCTTCTTTTTTTTTGGAGCGGGGGATTCTAAAAATTACAAGAAAGATTCTCTTTAAAGTGTAACCAAAACTGCTTTTGCTGCCAGTGCCCTTCATGGGTAACCCCTGCTTTAATGCTTTTACACTAAGTGTTTTGTTTCCTATTACACAGGCACCTGCATCTTAGAGTTGAAGTAGTATTTGTGTCAAAACTTAAGTCTTTGGCAGCTTATAGCTTGGCGGTCTTAGTGTCTAGGACTGAAATTTGGCATGCACTGTCTCAGCCCTAGGGGCATATTTTATTGGCACGTTTAGCTAAAATCAGTTTGGCAGTTCAAAACTTACTAATTAATGAATTCATGTAAAATACACCTAATTTCTGTCATTATATTTTTGCTCACAGCTAGCAAAACAAACTATGGCCAGAGCCGGTAGGGCTGCAGCTAAGGAATTTAGGGTAAAAATATTGAAAATTATAAAAGTTATGAGCCTGCATTAGCAGAATGCAATGTAGGTTCATAATAGTTTTACACCAAATTTTCAACATAGCCTTCTTATGATGCTACCTCATGAAAAAGGGCAGAGAAAATTTTCAACTCCTGCCCGAAAGGTGATTTCATGCAGGAACCGCAAAATCAACTTTCAGGATGTAAAAAAAACCTTTTGGCCAGGATTTGAAAAATGATAGCTGTCACATTCATGAGGTGCTATACAAATATGGATATGTTGTGAATTTGGGGGTAAAATATTAAAAATTACAGAAGTTACAAGCTGCATTCACAAAATTCACGTAGGCTCATGACTTTGTTTTTTAATATTTTTACATCAAATTTTGAACATAATCTTCTTATGACCCGACCTCATGAACATGGACAGAGAAACTTTCAACTCCTGCCCGAAAGGTGATTTTGTGCAGAGACTGTGAAATCCCTTTCGGGACAGATTTGCCTAATGTGAGTGCAATTGTTCATGAGGTGGGGCCCCAAAAAAGGCATGTTGAAAATTTTGGCCAAAAATATGCAAAAATGCCCACATTATGCCACTAAGTACAAAACACCATTGAAATACATTGACCTGTTTCTTCAGTTCGCAGTCCAGAGAGGATTATGGCGTTGGACTCCCGATGGGTAAATAAGGGCTTGGGGAATGCAGGGTGGTGGGTGCTGAGTGGGAGGGTTGGGTGGGGGGCAGTTATGGCTGCAAAAGACATTGATGGATGGTTTTCTTTTTACAGGATTTAAAAAAAAAAAAGAACCAGGACTCCCATTGCAACACTAGGGGATTGGGTACCCCCAGTGTCACTGTTATGTTTTGAGGGGTGAGGTGAAGGTTGCAGAGAAGGAGGATCAGGTGGGTGGGGGAGAAAAGTGATTTATTTAGGAAAAAGAACGAAATCTCACAGTAGTTGGGGGCAGAAAACCACCGAGGATTCCTCATCATGACACGGACTGGGCACCCCAGTGTCACTGTTATGCTTGGGGTGGGGTGGTGGGTGCTGAGAGGGAGGGTTGGATGGGGAGATATGTATAATTTAAAGAAAAAACACAAATCGGCGGTCACGGTGGAATGTGGCACACTCTGCCATGACCAAGATGGATGCTGCACTGCACGCTTGCAGTCACGCATGTGCAGTGTTGTTTGGTGGCCATCTTGGACATGGCAGAGTGTGCCATGTTCCCCCGTGACTGCCGACACACAACAAATAGTGCAGTGCTACTTCCAGTAGAGACAATGAGTAAAGTGCTCCATGGATGCGGAGGTGACTGTGGTGCAACTCCAACATGTTCGGTCGGAAGGAATGCGATGAGTCCTTTTTTCATTGCAAGAGGTCTGCAGGGCTATGCCCACTGCAGCCCTTAAAACTAGGAAGAGTTTAATTAGAAAACTTGTTTCAATGAAGTGTATTTCTCTAGTTTGAAACTTAACATTTTATTTAGGTGTTAAGCCAGACCAGTTTAAATTTCACTCATGCATGAGCCAAACAATAAAATAGCTAAAGAAAAAATTAAAAAAAAAGCAAAGTGTTATTTTTTTCATTCCTGAATAACTTTGTCAAGTCATCTATGAATGAACAAAGCAAAAAAGATCTGTTAACCCCTGCCTGCCACTGGAAAACTGTCTAAAACACAATGTTTTTTTTTTCATTCCTGATTAACTTACAAAACAAACATATTTTGTTCTTTTGTTTCAAACACCAGGGGCCAGATATTAAAAAGTTAGCATGGGCCAAATGGGGTGTTTGCCAGAGCTAACAACGTTTTGTGCCTGATTCCTGGGTGGGGTCTATATTCAGAGAGCCCCACAGTGCAAGCAAAACCCATTAGCACCCAAGCACTAACTTACTGCTGTGCCCACGCAAAGGGGGAGTTCTCCCTTGCCTATAAGCACAGCAGCAAATTCAGAGGTTTGCACCAGTGGTAAATGGAACCCAAATGGGTGCAAGTTACTACCTTTGCAAACCCCAACTTAGTGGGGTAAATGGCCCTGGTGGCCAGCTGTGGTTCTGCAACTACCATTTCCACACCCCTGAGACCTCGGAGAACCAGTGCTTGCCGTGGTGTCTAGGGGCACTCCCCCACCATCTGATCACCTATCCCTATATTTGTAGAGTATTTCATAGAAACATAGACTTTGACGGCAGATAAGGACCACTAGGCCCACCCAGTCTGCCCATTTCCCTTCCTATTGGATAAGCTGCAGATTCTAGTTAACCAACAGCCTACTTCCTGCAACCCCCACTACAGTTGCCTTATGTCTGTCCCATGCATGTTTGAATTCCCCCACTATTTTAGACCCAACAACCTCCCCAGGAAGGTGGTTCCATGCATCCACCACTTTCCGTGAAAAAAAAATTCTCACATTACCCCTGAGCCGCCCCTCTATCTTTAAATTGTGCCCCTGTTCTTACATTTCTTTTTCTGAAAGATGCTACCTCCTGGACTTTGTTGATTCCCTTGAGGTACTTAAAAGTTTCTATCATGTCCCCCCTGTCCCTCCTTTCATCAAGGGTATACATATTAAGCTCTGTCAGTCTCTTTCTTCATATGGTTTCTGATGCAGACCCTGCACCATTTTAGTTGCCCTCCTCTGGATTGCTTCCATCCTGTCTATGTCCTTGCGTAGATGGGGTCTCCAAAACTGCACACAGTATTCCAGATGGGGTCTCACCAACTGTCTGTACAGAGAGATAACCACTTCCCTTTTTCTACTTGTGATGCCCCATCCTATGCACCCCAGTATCCCTCTGGCTCTCCTTACTGACTTCTCACATTGCTTACCCACCTTTAGGTCAACTGATATGACTACCCCCAAGTCCCTTTCCATTTTTGTTGTTGTTAGTACCTCCCCTGCTATTGTGTACTCTTCTCCTGGGTTTTTGTTTCCCAGGTGCATTACTTTGACTTCTGTGCATTGAATCTAAGTTGCCATATGTCTGACCATTCCTCCAACCTTGCCAAGTCCCTTCTCATCCTTTCTACCCCCCTTGTGTATCAACTCTGTTACATATCTTTGTGTCTTCTGCAAAGAGGCATACCTTTCCCTCCAGACCCTCTGCAATGTCACCTATAAAGATGTTAAAGAGGACTGGACCCAGTACTGAGCCCTGAGGTACTCCACTAGTAACCCCTCTTTCGGAATGTGTTCCATTCGTTATTACCTTCTGTGTCCTGTTGTGCAGCCAGTTTGCTACCCAGGCTACCACCCTGGAACCCACTCCCAGGCTGGCTAACTTGATTATTAGTCTTTTGTGCCGGACTGTGTCAAATGCCTTGCTAAAGTCTAGGTAGGTCATATCCACAGCCCCTCCCTGGTCTATTACTTTGGTCACCCAGTCAAAGAAATCAATTAGATTTGTCTGACATGACCTTCCTGCTGTAAATCCATGCTGCTTTGGGTCCTGTGCCCCACTGGCCTCTAGGTACTCAACAATTCTTTCTTTCAGAAGTGATTCCATCATTTACCCTACCACTGAGGTCAAACTTACAGGTCTGTAGTTTCCTGCTTCTGCCTTGCTCCCACTTTTGTGAAGGGGAATCGCATCTGCCATTCTCCAGTCCTCAGGTACCACCCCATCCTCCCATGATTTGTTAAAAAGTGTGGTCAGTGGTGTCACTAGGTCCTCCCTTAGTTCTTTTAGGATTCTGGGGTGAATCCCGTCAGGCCCCATTGCTTTGTCCACCTTGAGTTTTAGGATTCTTTTAGGACTCTTTCTTCTGTAAATGGACTGGTGTCAACCCCCTGCCCAGAGTGCTTCTATTGTCTGGTTTAGGTAACTCCTCCTCATCTTCTTTTGTGAATACTGAGCAAAAGTATTCATTCAGTATCTCTGCCTTTTCACTGTCTCCCTCTGCCCACCTCCCCTCTCCTTTATTAATCTTTACTATTCCTCCCTTAACCTTTCTACACTCCTTAATGTACCTATAGAAGGTTTTATCCCCCTTCTTAACTGAGTTGACTATTTTTTCCTCAGTTTGGGCCTTTGCTATTCTGACTGCCTTCCCCACTTCTTTCTGCTTTAATTGATACAGTTTCCTGTCGTGCTCCTTCTGTGATTCCTTATACTCTTTGAATGCAGCCTTTTTCTCCTTAACCTTCCCTGCCACCTCTTTTGAGAACCATAGTGTTTTTTTATTCTGCTTAGTTTTCTTTATTTGTTTCACACAAAGGCTTGTTGCCTCTATGATAGCAGTTTTGATTTTTCTCCATTGTTCTTCCACCCCTCCTTTTTGGCCATTTGCTAGTGCATTCCTCAGGTATTCACCTATTTTCCCAAAGTCGACCCTTCTAAAGTCCAGTATCCTTGTTTTTGTATGGCTTGTCTCCATGGTTGTGCTAATTGTGAAGCACACTATGCAGTGGTCACTTGTTCCCAGATGTCTACTGACTTCTAAATTTGTGATCCTCTCTCCATTTGAAAGTACCAGGTCTAGTATTGCTCCCTCCCGAGTGGGTTCCAACACTAGCTGTCTAAGGCCTGCCCCCTGCAGGGCATCGAGAATGACCCTGCTCTTGGATGTGGCTGCAGTACATGCCATCCAGTTAACATCTGGCATATTCAGGTCCCCCATCAACGGTATCTCCCCTTTTTCAGCCATTTTGAGAATGTCCTCCATCATTTTCTTGTCCGTTTCCTCCCCTTGAGACGGGGGTCTGTATACAACCCCTGTGCGGATTGTGATGCCATTCCCTGTCTCCAAGGTGACCCAGAGTGCCTCTTGTCCTCCCCCTTTACTTTTTAGTTCTGTAGCTTTGATCCCTTCCCTTAACGATAGAGCTACTCCACCTCCTCTTTTACCCTCCCTGTCCCTTCTGTAGACTGTGTACCCCGGTATGTTGACATCTCAGTCATGGTTCTCCGTGTACCATGTTTCTGTGACTGCCACAATATCCAATTTTTCATCTTCCATCAGGGCTACTAGCTCAGGAAGCTTGTTTCCCAGACTACAGGCATTGGTACTCATTGCCCTCCATTTAATGTTGGCTTTATCCTTCCCCCCCCATCCCTGCTCTTATTGCCCTTGTCTATTTTTCCATTTACCCCTGTCCTGCCCTCTGTTGAGATCTGTACCTCAGTGTTTACCTTACTACCTGCCATGTTTTGTGGGGGGAGGCTTGACATTTCCTGCCTCTTATCAGCACCTCCCCCCTTGACTAGTTTAAAAGCTTGCCAAGGAAGCATTTAAACCTGTCACTTAGGAGCTTGGTTCCCTTCGTGGACAGCGCAGACCATCGTGCCAATATAGACCTTCATCTCTCCAGGTGTACCCCCAGTCCCCAATGAAGCCAAAGCCCTGTGCTCTGCATCAGTTTTGCAACCATTCATTAAACTGCATGGTGTGCAGTACCTTAGCCTCACCCCTGCCATGGACTGGCAGCACCTCTGAGAAGGTAACCGTGCTTGCTACCTGTCTGAGGCCCCTCCCCAACTCCACAAATTCATCCTGCACTGCACTGATTCCATGCCTAGCTAGGTCATTTGTCCCAAAGTGGACAATAATATCTAGTTTCCTCTCCTGTGATGCTGCTTCTGCAATTGTGAGGATTCGCTTGTTGCCCTCCAAGCCTGTTCCTGTAATTATACAGTATGCCCTGGTGTCTAGTGGCACCCCCTGCCTTATGATCACCCATTCCTGTATGTGTAGAGTATTCCCTGTTGTCTAGTGGCACCCCCTGCCCACCAATCACTGTTCCTGTAATTGCACAGTATGCCCTGGTGTCTAGTGGCACCTCTTGCCCTACAATCACCTTTCCCTGTATGTGTAGAATACTCCCTCATGTCTAGTGGCACCCTCCTTCCATCCAATCACCCATCCCTGTATTTGTAGAGTACTCCCTAGTGTGTGTCTAGGGGTACCCCTGCCCTCCAATTGCCCATCCCTGTATGTGTAAAGCATGCCTTGCTGTCTAGTGGCACTCCCTGCTTCCAAGCATCTGTCCCCGTATCATTAGTGGTTGCCCTGGTGTATAGGACTGCCCCTCAGATCCAACAGCCTGCAGTGCATAGTTAGTCCCTGGTGTCTAGCCATACCCCCTACCCACTGAGCACCTATTCAGGCGCCAACTCTGAGTCTCTGGTGGTCCCAATCCTGGTATTGAGTGCTGCTTACAACTGGCCTTAAACACCTTCCCAACATAGGGAGCCCAATCCTAGTGTCAAGTGCTGCTTACAATCTCCTTTACTTTACCACCACTGATTGCCTAATCCTGAATTCAAGTGCTGCTTACAACCCCCAGTCACCTTCCCAACAATGGATACCCAATCTTTGTGTCAGGTGCTGCTTACACCCCCCCCCCCAACAATAGCTTCCCAGCACTGATTTCCCAATCCTGGTGCCAGGTGCTGCTCATAACCCCCGAATCACCTTCCTTACATTGGTTACCCAGTCCTGGTGTTGGGTTCTCCTTTCAATGCCAACAGCACCTTCTTGACACCGGGTGTCAAATCCTAGTGTCAGTTGCTGCTTATAATTCTCTAAACACCTTCCTAACACCAGGTGTCCAGTCCTGGTATCAGGTGCTCCTTACAACCCCCAATCACTTTCAAGACACTAGGTGCCCAGTCTTGGTATCTCAGGGTTTTAAATAATTGATTAGCAGTTTTTTTCTTGGGACAATACTAACTGTACAGAAAGCATTTATATAGGTTTTCTAGAAGTGTTATGTTTGTTAAACACAGTAAGGCAAGTGCTATGCATTTTCACAATGTTTTAGAACTTTTATGAGCAAAACGCTAATCAATTTTTAGAGTTAAATAAAACCCTGTATCTGGTGCTGCTTACAACCCTGCAAACACTTTCCCAACATCAGGTGTCCAATCCTGGTGTCAGGTGCTTACAACCCTACAACCCTCCCCCCAACACCTTCCCCACACTGAGCTTCCAATCCTGGTATCAGGTGCTGCTTACAACCCTTCCCCCCAAGCATCATCTTGACCACTGGGTGCTCAATTCTGGTATCGGTGCTGCTTACAATCCCCCAGTCAACTTCCTGATGCTGGCTGCCCAATCCTGGTGTCAGGTGATGATTACAACCACCCCCACATACACACACACACACACACACACACACACACACACACACACACTTTCCCAACAGTGAGCTTCCATTCCTGGTGTTGGGGTGCTGCTTACAACCCCCCAAGCATCTTCCCGACACTGGGTACTCAGTCCTGATATCGGTGCTGTTCACAATCCTCCAGTTACCTTCCTGACACTGGCTGCCCAATCATGGTGTCAGGTGATGCTTACAACTCCTCCCTCCCCCCACACCTTCCAACACTGAGCTTCCAATCCTGGTGTCAGGTGATGCTTACAACCCTCAAACACCCTCCTGATACTGGGTACCTATCTGGTGCTAGGTGATGCTTATAACCCCCCAAAGACCATATTGCTGGTGCCAGTGCTACTTTCAGCCCCCCAATCACCTTCTTGACACTTGGTGCCCAATCCTGGTGTCTGGGGTTGCTTACAACTGTTACCCCCCAAACACCTTCCCAACACCAGGTGTCCAATCCTGGTAACTAGCGCTACTTACAACCTCCCAAATACCTTTCTGACACCAGCTGCCCAGTCCTGGTGTTAGGTGCTGCTTACAACACCCACAAACACCTTCCCAGCACTGGGTGCCCCATCCTGATGTCAGGTGCTTTTTACAACATCCCGAAGCACTTTCCCAAAACCAGGTGTAATCCTGGTGTCGAGTGCTGCTTTCAACCCCACCGACACCTTTCTGGCTCCATGTGCCCAATCCTAGTGTTGGGTACTGCTTGAAACCCCTCTAAAAACCTTCCCAACACCAGGTGCCCATTCCTGGTGCCAAGTGCCACTTACAGTACCCCCCAACACACACACACACACATCTTCCTAGCACTGGTTGCCAGTCCTGGTGTTGGGTACTGCTTACAACTCCTTCCCCACAGTAGTTAAAAAGCAAACCCTGCCTACCTTCACCCGCCCCCCAGCACCCATGCTTCCTCTTCCCCCTCCCACTGCCACCCCAGTACAAACAGTCAAGGGATCTTGCAGTGGGCAACAGGCATGGCGCTCCCTCCTTCTCAGTTGGCCATGTGTCATCTGTGTTCCCCAATGATCTGAAATCTGTTTGATAAATACATTCTAAGAAACTTACCCTCATCCACCCACTAGAACCCCTGTTACCCTCCTCCCACCACTGCAACCTGGTACAGAAATGTGAAACGACCCCATGGTGGCAACTAGCAAAGCCTTCCCTCCACTTTGGCCAGCCGCCATCTTCTGCATCATCCCCCACCAACTGTAAACCTGTTAATTGAATTTAAAAAAATACTTACCTTCATCCACCCTCTAGGACCATTGCCACCCTCCTCTCCACTCATGTTAAAAATAGTGCTCCCACCCACCCTCTGGGACCTGCGTCATCCTCTTCCCCATGAATGTTAAAAACATTCCGCCCACCCACCATCTAGTTCCCATGACACCCTCCTCCCCACCCATGTTAAAAACTGTGCTCCCACCCACCCTCTAGGACCCATGCCACCCTCCTCCTCACCAATATTAAAAACAATCCCCCCACCCACTGCATAAGTACCCATGCCACCCTCCTCCCCACCCATGTTAAAACAGTGCTCCCACCCACCCTCTGGGACCCATGCCACCCTCCTCATCACAAATGTTAAAACAATGCCCCCACCCACCTTCTAGCACCCATGCCAGCCTTTTCACCCCCATTGGCCACCCAGACACATACAGTGAAAATAATTGAACTTTGGCCTTTCTTTGGATTGACATGAAAGATTCAATTTCTGAGCTTTTCTTTTTTCATTCCCATGTTTTCTCCCCCATATTCCTTTGTTCCCTGAGGTACCAAACTAGGCTACGCAGTCCCGTCCCTCCCACTCTTGGCCAGCTACCCCTTCCCCTGATACTCATCTAGATCCACTGAACCCCATGGCTTGCCCCCCCCCCCATGGCAGGGCCAAGAAGGGGAGGGGAGGGCTGTTCTCCCTCTACCTGGAGCTTATTTTCCAGAGTGGATTGGTGACATGAGTAGGCGGTGCAGATCGGGGCAGTCAGGACTTCAAAGAGCCTGAATCCACAATCTTTTCTAAATTCTCCCTTGGCCTCCTACCATGGAGGCATGTAGACATGCATGGAGGTGCACACACGCCATGGAACCGTGACCCTTCCCTTCATGATGCTCAGACACCAGTGCTGCCTCCCAGGCCTCCACCTGAGGGTAGCCAAGGCCCGAGATAGCATATCTCACACCCCCTGAGAGAGGAGAGCAATCTTCAGGATGCTCGATCCTCTACCTCCCCGTCTGACCCCCAGTGACCTGAGCTTCTTCCCAAACTCGAGTCACAGGTGTTGTAGGAGGTAAAGCGCACAGCAGTTCGGCCTTCCATGCAGCTGGGCCAGCATTTCCCAAGCTTTTCAATGTATTTCAGTTTACCAAAAGAGGGGAAAAGTAACAAATCCAGTAAAGGCAGATTTGGGTCTGCCAGAATTCCAGCTCTCCTAGAGTAATAGGAGGTACCAGCTCTTGTTAATGAAAGCAATTCTTCATCATTTTATTATGTTTGCTTGTGCACATTCGCAAGAAACATTCTGTGGCAGCTTGTGGTAGTAGCAGGTTTCAGTGATGTGGCAGTGTCATGGCCAATGCTGCAACTGCTTTTGTGGGCTCATCTGTGTGGCACCAATGAATATGCACACTGTCTATGATAGCAGTTTAGAAGCAGGCCACCAACTTGAAAGAAATTCGCCGCTGCAATGAGGGAGCACCCAGTCATTGCAGGGCATAGGCTAGTGTGCATGTGGGCAGGGGGGGTCTGGCCGAGAGAGCAAGGGACGATGGACATACAGCATCATCAGACTCAGAGAGCGCAGTATTGCAGCTGCATGCCACTGTGAGTGCCGTTGTGCTTCCTGTGATGCTGCGAGTTCAGTTGCCTTTAAGTTACTTTGCAGCATCCGTACGTCATTCGTTCCCTGGCTCATCTGGACCACAACTTGGAGGAGTAAGCTGTTGCACACTAGTCTGTTTGCGTCATGCAGTGAAGTCTGCACAGTGTACAGAGTGTTTTTTTCTGTTTACATGGGTAGCAGGGTAGCCTTCCGATTGTGTCTGTGTCCGAGTATGTGCTGGCCTGGGAAAGTCTCACAAGTCATTGCCGCCACAATGCCAGGCTGCCGCGGAGTGTGGCTTGTGGATGTGAAGAAGCTACTATGCTGGACTGGTAGAACCTTCAAGTTGGAAGTCAGATGGGTTCACAGAGCAGAGCAGTCAGCTGTCAGAGGAGGTGGAGCCCGCAGTGAGCGAGGGACTTGTGGTGCGGTGGCGAGTCGGGGACTGAGCAAAGAAAGAAGTGCTGAGCTATAGCCTGCTCAAGTTGTGGAGTGGACTGTCTGGGGTGCCTTTCGAGGTGGGCAGGGGTGTAATTATAGGGGGGATGGGTCACAAGTCCCCTCCAACTTTCTCCATTGCCATATTTGTCCCCCCCAACTTTTAATTCAGCTCACCGACTAGCCAGCATACAGCATCGCTTGCCTCATGTGAATCTTTTTATCTGTCTGCTGCTGCTGGCCTCAATGCCTGGATTTGATTTTGTGGCACTGGCGCCGGAGTGGCGAAAGGAAGAGCGGAGGAGGTGGAGGACCATAATAGTTCTATTCGGCCGCCGGGAGGAAGTAGACTGCACCTGACAGGTTTGAAGTTGTGCCGTCACGGAAGTAGCGTACCACCCCCCCCCACCCAGTATATCAACTAACCAATTGTGAGGTCTGAGAAGGAGCAGACAAGTGACTGACTGCAGTGCGCATGTGCTAGTGAGTGTGCTGTGAGGAGAAGAGAAAGTGGAGTGTCACGAGGGGAGCCACCATGAAATTTAAATCCTCAAAGAATCCAGTCATCATCGAGCTGTCTGTGAGTCTGTCTGCCAGGCACAGTGCCTAGGATTGGGAACTTGAGTCATTGCCGTCATCATGCTGGTGGTGCACCGTACTGCCTACTGCTTCATTTGCACTTGGAGTGTCCTTGCCAGCCTGTCGGTTACCGGTTCAACTGCCACTGCATCTTCTGCAACTGTCCATTCTTGTCTGCTGTCTGGGCCTGCATGGCTGTAGTGTGGTGGCATCTATACACAGCGGGGGCTTAGGCTAGCAGCACTAGTGACCGGGAGTCGGAGGGACTGGGAGGAGTCAGGAGACAGAGTTCGAACTTTGGGCCTCCGTGGGGGAGGGGGTCAGGGTGAAATAAGGGTTCTTCAGACCAGGGTGACTGTCAGTGAACTGTGAAAGAAAATCGGTCCAGTGAATCGCAGGATCCAACCACAAGCTCAGCTTTAACAAACTAACTTAAGGAGAGGAACAGACTGCTTCGGATCTTGGAAGCTACTGGTTGCTGTCATTGCTGCATCTGAGAAGCAGGTAAGTGTGTACTATACTCCCAACATACATCCTGATCTCATCTGATTCTGCTGCTGCATCTAAACTGGGAGAAGAGGGGACAACTGAGATGGAGGCAGGGGAGGACTGACTGATCTGTGTCTCAGTGTCTGTGATGTGACTCAGCTGCTAATGGTGCTGCAGTGTGGTGGCCATGGGTGGGGGTGGTTGACTTATTTTGAATGATGGGGAAGGGGGAACTGGGAGGCAGGACTCAGAGTTCTGATGATGATCTGTCTGTGACTGCTGGTGTTGCTGATGTGGCAATGCAGTGGGTCAGGGGTGGTTGAGTTATTATGATGGGGGGAACTGGGAGGGGACTGGGAGGCAGGAGGATTAATGACTGGTCTGTCTGTGACTGCTGATGGTGGTGCTGCAGTGCGGTAGGTGGAGGTGGTTTACTTATTTTGAATGATGGGGCAGGAGAAACTGGAGTGGGGGACTGGGAGGCAGTAGGACTGATGACTCACTGGTCTGTCTAACCACTGGTGTGGTGGTGCTGCAGTGCGGTAGGTGGAGGTGGTTTACTTATTTTGAATGATGGGGCAGGAGGAACTGGAGTGGGGGACTGGGAGGCAGTAGGTCTGATGACTCACTGGTCTGTCTGTTGGTGTGGTGGTCCTGCAGTGCGGTGGGTGGGGGGGTGGTTAAGTTATTTATGAATGATTGGGGGGCTGAGAGTAAACTGGGAGGTAGGAGGACTGATGATGGTCTGTCTGTGACTGCTGGTGGTGCTGCAGTATGGTGGGGGGTCAGGGGTGGCTGAGTTATTATGATGGGGAATCTGGGATGGGACTGGGAGGCAGGAGGACTAATGACTGGTCTGCCTGTGACTGCTGATGGTGCTGCAGTGCGGTAGGTGGAGGTGGTTTACTTATTTTGAATGATGGGGTGGGGAACTGGAATGGGGACTGGGAGGCTGGGGACTGATGACTCACTGGTCTGTCTAACTGCTGGTGTGGTAGTGCTGTAGTGCAGTGGGTGGGGGATGGTTAGTTATTCTTTATGAATGACTGGGGACTGGGAGAAAACTGGGAGGCAGGAGGACTGATGATGGTCTGTCTGACTGCTGGTGATGCTGCAGTGCAGTGGGTGGGGGTGGTTCATGATTGAGTTATTAATGAGAGGTGCTGGGGGCCGGGGCACAGCAGATAGCACAGTGCCTGCAGTGTCAAGCAAAATACAAAAAAATCAAGCAGAGAAGGTGGTAGGATGTGGGAGGGAAATTGAGAATTGCAGTTTGCACAAAGGGTGGTGCAAAGCTTCCAGCTGGCTTGGGCCACATAGTATTGGCCATTTGATTTGGCACTGGTCAGGGAGCACCTGGGAAAAGAAGCCTGCTGCAGTCTGCAAGGCAGATTACTGTTGTGTCTGAAGTCACTGGGACAGTGGTTCTTTATCTTCTACCAATCCAGTAGATTATGACCAGCGCAGTCAGCAATCCGCAGAATAGCACAAAACTGCTAGTAGTCTGCAAGAAGACAAGGGTAGGTGGTGGTATTTCTGTTTAATGGAAGTTTCTTGCATAAGATATTGGGCTTCATAGCCCAATACCTTACGCCAGCGTGAGCTAATCTGTGATAAATAAACATTGCTTATTCATTCTTTTAAATAAACAATGGGATCATAGCTGGCTCTGTAGCCACTGCCAGCTGATCCCTTCCTAGTATGGCCGCTCCTCCCAGAGCCCTATACAAGTGTATGTGGCATCTTTTAAAAACAGTTCTATGAAGATTTAAGCAGTCTGAGATGGCAATGATAGTCAGTGCTCTTCTACTACGGACCCTATTAGTAAAGTGGTGGCTTTCATTGCCCTCTCAGACTGTTTAAATCTTCATAAAACTGTTTTGAAAAGATGCCCCATACACTTGTACAGGTCTCGCCACCCCTTCCCCATGCGCTCTCCCTGCTACTCACACGTCACAAAAACACTGAGCATGGGGGCGGAGCGGCCATACTAAGCAGCTGGAAGGGATCGGCTGGCAGTGGCTATGGAACCAGTTATGACCCCTTCATTTACTTCAAAGAGTGAGTAAAAATGTTTTCTTTTGGCCCCAATTATCTCACGCTGGCATAAAGTATTGTGCTATGAAACCTTATGCCTTTTGGCCGGAAATTCTCTTTATATTTTGTTAGTCTGCTGTGCTGACTGTGCTGTGTTGGTCCTGTCTACTGTACTGTTAGTTTCTACAGTCACTGTCTGATTTTAAATGCTGAGCTTTGCTGTTTGCTGTCTGGCATCCTTCCTGTGTGCCACCTGAGCCTGACAATTGCCTGCTTTGGTAGGGGCAGGGGACTGCTGGCTCTGGCATGTGGGGGTATATGGTTAGCCTAGCATGCAACTTCAGTGTTTTCCTTTATAGTACCAATACCAAAGTCAAACTGATAAAAAAAAAAAAAAAGAACCCTTACCCTGCAGGTAGGTGGGCATGGTACTAGGGAAGGAGTCATTATGGAAATGAAGGGGGATGGAGAAAGACCTGTAGATCAAGTTGGGTCAATGGAGCACTGAATGTTTGTAACCCTTAACCTGTCCAAGAGTGCTATTATGGGGATACATGATGGCCTGGTGTATGATACCATATGTATCATGAGTGGTCAGTGACCTTGGCTCACAAGTGTCGACGCAAAGCAGAGCCATGAGTGAGGTTTCTGAGGTCTCTGTCCACAAGTTGTGATACATAGGTATCACACAATGGGACAACGCGTGTCCATTTTACACAATAGGGCTCCATTTTTCTGTACTTTTTTTTTTCTGGTTTAGTGGCATGAGGAGGGGGGAAGTGACATGTACACTATGTTGATAACCAGTGATGATGTGTCGACTGTGATTGATATCTTCACAGTGTACATGTCACAATATGGTTATCATACTGTGGTTGTGATACAGATTTTATTTCATACCGTATATCACTTCAACCCTATTGTATAACATTGGCAACCACTACCCCTAACTTGGGTCATGACAACGCATCTAATCGCAAGCTGGCATTACAAAGCAAGGCATAAAATAAGAGGGTTCACATCACAATTTGCAACCCAAGAATTGGGAAACGCGAGGTCAATTGCTAGCTTGATTAGCAATGATTGCTAATCATATAAGCTGGCCATTCCCTGTATTTTTTTAATTTTCCCTGGTGTCTAGTGAGGCCCCCCTCCCACCCTCCGATCACTGTCCCTGTTTGGGAAATGATGATTAGGCTACCCTTTGACTTAGCTGGCTCTGCTCACCAGTTCCTCCCTCCTCCCAATTGTGTCATAGGCTCTGCTCCCTCCCCTCTCCAGTTCATTAATGTCCAGGCAACACCGGCACTGCCTCCTGTGCAGAGAGATGGAAGGTGGAACACACTGCTGATGCCTCTCTCTGCCTCAGCCCAGCACCCTGCCCGCTATTACCTTTCACTCATGCTGGTTAGTTTCACATGTGCTGGTCCTCCTTCCTTTTTTCAAGAAAAATGTTGTGGCACCTTGCTGGAGAAGCAGGTTGTGGAGGTGTGGCAGTGTTATGGCCAATGCCGCCACTGCCTTTTGGGGCTCGTCTGTATGTCAACAATGAAGGAGCACGCTGGCTATGACAGCAGTCTGCAAGCGTGCCACCAACTTGAAACAATTTTGCTGCTGCACTGAGGGAGTGCCCCCTTATTGCAGGGCATGCCTTGCCTGGTGTAACATTTCAATAAAGATGGCGGTGGCGATGCTGTCGCAACCGCCTCTCACAGTCCCCACTCTAGCTAAATCTCTTGGGTGCCCAATCCCTTTCTCGCATGCCCTCCACAGTTCATTTGCCGATGGGGGAGCCCAATGCCCATTGGCATATTATTTATTTATTTGCTTTTGTTAACCGGGTAAGCTCACTAGACAACCAAGTGCCTATTTTCAGGTGCGACCCGGGAGTGTTACAAGTAAAATGAGTACAGGTACAGTGAGGGAGACAATGCATCACGCAGAAAATAACAGGCATCACAGGGATTACAGTAGGTACAGGATACAGAGAATACCAGGCATCACGGGAAATTACAGACGGTGCCAACAATAATTAGAATAACTGAAAGTACAAAAACAGCGATTGGTAATACTGGTAACTGGCAGAAGACAGTAACAGGCGACTTACTGGCACAAAATAATTCAGTGGAGATTAGTACAGGAGGACTTGAATAGAAGGTATACTAGGAAGCTTACAGAGGTAGGGCTACTAGGGACAGCCTTGGAGGCAGAACAGTATCTAAGAGAAAGTGGGACATGAGCAAAGCGGGAAGTGAGTACGGGGTGGGAAATGTGAGTGTGTAAGATGTAAGATCAAGGGAGAGGGGACTGGGGGTAAGTGCCTGGGGGGGGGCCAACAGTGCCAAGTAAGGTACAATTGCTCAGAGTGGTCCGTGAGGATAAGTGCAGGGGTGCTGTGGCCCCCATCCAGAATTCCCTGGGTGGGAAGTAGTTGGGTAGGGCTAGAAGGCTATGAGGTGCAGGGACACACTGAAGAGTGTCTTAAAATGTTCCAAAGGGAGGACTTAAAGCTGGTATGGAAGGGGGAGGCCCGCGTTAGTACAGGGAGGGAGTTCCACATTTTTGGGGCGTAGGTGTGGAATGCCCGATCACTTGCAAGGGTACGGGTTCTGGGGACAAGGCGATCCAGTGACGCCCTGGATCTAAGGAGATAGGAGGGGTGCTGGGTTTGGGGAAGGGCAAGAGCAGTAGGGGTGGCCGAGCGATGATGTTGTCGATGATTCCAGCCAAATGCACGGTGATTTTCCGGGGAGCCACTCTAGACGCGGTATAGATCGTGCAGTGGTGAGTGAGGGAGGGGCAGAGACGAAATCGACATATATGTTGTTATATGCTGTGTCCCATTTCATAGGCTGGATTTGGGTGCAGGGGCAAAGGAGGCGAGCCCGTAGCAGAGAGTAGGGAGGAGGATCCCCCTGGCTATGGCCGAGCGAGCCGCAGGAGTGAGGCAGTTTTTGACTCGGTAAGCTAGTCCAAGCTTTCCATTTGTGGCCTTGCAGACGTTCCTTATGTGGAGGGTTAGGTCCAGCAGTGGGTCCAGCATGACGCCCAGGTACTTGACAGTGGCTACAGTCTGGAGGGGAGAGCCATCGGACCCAAGGATTAGCAGAGGGGCGGGGGCAGGACTTAATTCTGTTTGAGGTACCAAACAGCATGGCTTGAGTTTTCTTCAGGCTCAGAGTAAGCCTGTGTTCACCTAGCCAGGTTTGGATGCACGTGAAGTCTGAGTTGAGGTGTGAGTTTATGGTGGAGATGCTGGGGGAGCTGGCCAGGATGACGAGGTCATCCGCGTACAATGTGGATAGGCTGTGGGCAGGGACGGATGGCAGCTTGTTGATGTAGAGCGAGAATAGAGTATGTGCCCCTTTGCTGTGTTTTGTCTGCTGAGGGGGGTGCCCAATCGCCCTCGGCATCATTCTCCCACCCCCAAACACAGACACACTTGCAGATGGGGTGCCCAGTCCCCCGTCAGCATGTTTGACCCCCCCCATCGTGTCAGCATTTTCCAGTCCCTGCCCCACCCCCATTGTGTGCCACACTGGGAGCCCACCCCAGTGTGGCTAACTTGACCCCCCAAACTCTTACACCTGTAAAAAAAGAAAACGATCCACAGTGTTTTTTTTATTTTTTCATTTTTATAACCTGAAACACAGAAAACAGTCCCTCGCCATCAGATCCCCTCCCCCAATCCGCACCCACCCTCTGCGCATCCCACTTACCTGCACCCCCCTCATCCCATACTTACCTCTGGAGTCTGGCATGACAATCTTTGGTGGAGTGGGAACATGTCTGCACTCTTTAAAGCCAACCGCGAACTGAAGAAATGTCGGTAAGCTGTATAATGGCATAAATGGGGTGGTCTCAATTTAGGTGGATATCTCGGCCATTTTTGCAACTTTTGGCCCCAAATTTTCAACATGGGGTTCTTGGGGCCCCATCTCATGAACTCAGTCACTGTCATGTCGTTATTCAGTCCTAAAAGATGATTTTGTGGTCACTGCGCAGAATCACTTTCCGGGACCGACTACTGAAATGATAGTGTTACTGTTCATGAGGTGGGCTCCCAAGCAGCCTATGTTGCAAATGTGGTGATAAAATTCCAAAAATTTACTGTGTTATGAGCGTGCATTGCACAGTTCCCATGCACGCTCATAACTTCAAGAATTTTTAATATTTTAATTCCAGATTTTCAACATTGCCATTTTTCCACACCTCCTTATGGACAGGATAGCTGTCATTTTTCACATCCTGCCCAAAATGTGTTTTCGCACATGTGGTGTACACTAGCGCAGCCGCTGTGCGAAATCAATGTTTGGGACAGATTAAGAAAATCACAATGACAGTGTTCGTAAGAAGAGGTCCCAAAAAGCCCATGTTGCAAATTTGATGAACAAAGTCCAAACAATGACTGCGTTACCACCGTGCGTTGCACAGTTTCTACACACGCTTGTAATGTCATCAATATTTTATGTTTTTGCTCCACATTTTCAACATTGTCATTTTTGCACACCACATTATGAACAGTACAGCTGCCATTTTTCACATCCTGCCCAAAACATGTTTTTGCACCTGTGGCACACAATGGGCGAGGTCGCTGTGCAAAATCAACGTTCAGGACAGCTTAAGAAAATCACAGTGCCACTGTTCATGAGCAAAGGTCCCAGAATGCCTATGTTGAAAATGTGGTGTACAAAATCCCCCAAATAATTGCATTACGGGTGTGCTTTGCGCAGGTTCTACGCAAGCTCGTGACTTCACTAATTTTTTTTTATATTTTCACTCCAGATTTTCAACATTACCATTTTTTTAAACCTCCTTATGAACCGTACAGCTGTCATTTTTCACAACCTGCCTGAAATGTGTTTTCGCACCTGTGTCACCAAATGGCGCAGTCGCTGTGTAAAACCACCTTTCAGCTAACTGATAGTGTCATTGTACATGTCTTGGGGTCACAAAAAGCCCATGGTGAAAACTTGGAGTGAAAATACCAAGAAATGCCCAGGGCATTAGGGTTTCAGACCATAACACCCTACCCTGTAGAGACTGATAGGCATCAGGGGTGTGACTTAGGATTGTCGACAGTACTGCTCACGCATTCCACCCCACCACCACCCTGCAGCCAGTGACAGGCATCGAGGTATGCCTTGGACTCTTTGGCCCAAAAGTTCACTCCATTCTCCCATACTGCACCCAGTTCAGTGTATTTCCTTATGGAGTGGAGTGAGTGTAGAGCCTGAACACCCCAAGGCACACCTCCACACTTGGTGTCTGTAAGGTAGGATGAGGTGAAATGACGTGAGCGTTATGGGCGACGACCCAAAGGCACACCCCAATGCCTGTCCATCTCTGCAGGGGGGGGGGTGGTGTTAGCGTCAGTTCAATACTTCACTACCATTCCTATTCAGCATCTGTCTAACTCCTGCACTTCCAATATTAATGCCAGCAAGCAAACATTCGCCATTGACAAATGCTTGTTTACATCAGAGCCTACCTTCCAATTCCATAAAAGTAAAGAGACATACCTTTATGGATGGGTAAAGTCACAAGCCAATCCTGTCTGGAGGGCATCAGCCCATATCCAGGAGTTTCAGGAAAGCCTGCATCCTCGTGTTATTGACTCTTTTGGCCATCACTGTTGTAGGAATAATATGACCACTTTCATCAGAAGAACTTTGTCAACCCATCTGTGAGTTACCAGGCCTTCCCATCACTTGAGGTCTTTTTCATTTTGCACTGAAAACCCCTGTTGAACTGTATATCTTGTAATTTAGAAATGTATAGCTATAATATGTGTTTACTGGATATGTGCCACTAGATATCTTGCTCTGTATGGTTTCTGGATCCAGTAAACTGACTGCTTCATAAAGACAACACATACATCAAAAGGCAGGGTTAGATGTGAAACAGAGGGACACTGCATTCTAAGAAGAACCATTCCCTGCCACATATGGATCTCTTTGACTTCATATCAGGGCAGTGCAATGAAGTGGTGCAGAATGACGTGACTCCTACAGCCATACTATACCCAGTTACAGGAAGCAAGGATGATTTTTAACAAAAGCTTAGCGTACCAATTTTATGATGAGGTCTAGAAAGGGCTGGGGCTAGGTTCTGGAACTGCTTGCATGTGCAACTTGGCTGCTTCTACAAATGTGCATATTTTGCTAGCAACCAATTTCTATGGACACCACGCCCCATTTGCAATACTGCAGCTATAAAGTCATTGCAAGTCAGAGTCTAGTAAGCAGTCATTTTTCTGCCAAAAGCAATTGCTTTACTATTTGCCTGCGCAACCTGAATTGTAAATGCAAATGTTTTAAATATTAGAAGTACAGCATCTGGGCTATCTTCACAGAAAAAGAAAGAATGTGACTTGAGAGGGTCTGGTAAGAGTGGTTTTGTTCTATCCTCGCGTTAGAGTGACATGGCATTTTGTCTTTTTGCATTGACATAGCAATAGCGTGTCACTGGTACACTCCTTTTGTAACCCTATTAGCCCCTTTTCTTCCACTCTTGGTGTGGTATATGTCTATATTTTTTTATTCAGAAAAAGATGTTCTATTTATAGTAGGCCCTTGTTTAAATGCTGCTTTCAACAGCTGGGTCTCTCCAACAAGGAATGTGTTTTAAAGTTGAAATCTGTTGAACGCTAACTGTGCTGTAGTTTATGAATCTGTGAGGTATCAAGCATTCCCAGGCTTGATAGGCATTGTCACTGACATACTGGGCCTTAGTCCTCAGCTGGGAGGGGTGCACTATGGGTGGGACCAGACAAGACAGGACATGAGCTTACACCATGTGTCATATCAGATAACTTCAAACACAGGCACAATTTTTTATATAGGTTGTTCCCTGCTGGGTGTACCGTAGGTAGTTAAGTTCTGCCATGTCCCTGCCACTCAAGTCTGTCTGCTGTCTCACCACTAGTGCTGAGCCCCATTCCCCCACGGATTCCCCTCCCCCCCATGGTGGGACCAGGAAGGGGAGGGCCATCCTCCCCCACCCACCTAGGATGCACAATCCAGATCAGGGCTTCGGCAAGTTGGTGAGGGCTGGCAGGTAGGGCTTCATGGAGCCTACGGTTGCTATTTTCCTCCTGCTTTTTCTTGCTATGCCATGACACTGTGAGCACACGTGCATGGAGGTGTGCATGCGTTATGTAGCCGCGGACCCTACTTGCTGCTCAGTCTCTGTCACTGCCACCCAGCCTCCACCAGGTGGGAGCCAAGGAGCGAGACAGCTGATCCCCGCCTCCCTGAGAGAGGAGCGAAGTCAGTCAAATGCTCGATCCGCTCCCTCCCCTGCCAACTTCCGGCAACCTGAGCTTGCTCCTGAACCCAGGTCACCCACATGACGTGACTGGCCAGCTAACAGTCACAATTTTTGATAGAGATCTTTCCTTTGATCTCTGCAAATAAAGTATACTTACTTTAGTGGTTGTGGAGCTATTATGGTACTTCACAGAACAAAGAAGGTGATAGCCCCGGCAGTCATGCTATCTTTTTGGTAAGAACTGGTCACCTGTTCCTATTTGCTAATATAGTATTTCTACCTCTACATTAGAGCCCCAGTCAAACTAAATTTATGTTCTTGTATTTATTGTTTAAAACATTGATTTTCATATCTTTTTCCTGATTGTACTGTTTAACTTTGTTTACTTTGGAATATATATCTTGTAAATAAATAGCTCAGTTTATTAAGATTTAAGTGACTGGTGGTAGATTTTGAAAGGGTTATTCTTGCCTGTCTCTGAGGTATCTGGCCTATTGAAGAGACACACTTTCAAAGATATTCTGAGTGAAGTAATCCTTCATGATGCTGGGAAGTGATAAGGTAAAGAATGGAAAACAAGACCACACTCCACCAGAGTTTGAGCAGTCAGTCTTGGCTTTATCCAAGGGGACTGAAGACTGGGCTCATGGGTCTAGGTGACTGGGGCATGCCAGCTATGCAGTGGGGCAGGTGTGAGTGCAAGACACAGAACAGGGCAAACTAGGATGGAGGTCTGTGACAAGTTGTGTGAGAGAGGCTGTAGCTGGGTTGCAGACACGTGATCTATAACACTTGGGCAATAGAATTTGCTGACGGCTTGCTTAAAGTGATTTACCAGAATTCAGGTGTGTGTTACATATCCTAGTGCCTTATATTGGTGAAATGCTGTCTCTTTATATTTTATAATATTTCTGCTGTTATTTTAGAAGTGGAAGGAATTGCATCTTGATCCCCCCAAGGTAGTCAGCCGATCCCTTCCATTTCCTAGTCTTTTGATGCACCTATGATCTGCCCCCATGCTCAGGCACATAATAACGTGTATCCAGGTAGAGCGTGGGGGTGTGCTCCATTAAAGTCTATGGGGGAAGTTTTAACAACATTTTTGCATATAACGGTCATCTGGAGATTGTTCAAGAGCACCGGTCGACTAACAAGGCCCTTATCAGTCAACTGGTGCCCTTGATTAATCTCCAAATGACCTTTATTATGTATAAAAACATTGTTAAAACTATCCCAATAGACTTTAATGGAGCATGCCCCCATGCTCTCCCTGGGTACATGTCATTACGTGCCTGAACGCGGGGGCAGATCATGGGTGGATCGAGATACTGGGAAGTGGAAGGGATCGGCTGGCTACCTCGTTGGGGGGTGGCAAGATGTGATCCCTTCCACTTCTAAAATAACAGCAGAAAATGTTATAAAATATAAAGATATGGCATTTCGCCAATATAAGGCACCGGGATATCTAGTGCAAATCCAGTTTCAAAAAGGTTGGCAATTCACTTTAAAATCTACAGTAATACCTAATAACACGCTCTGAGAATTACCACATGCACTGGGTAGCGACACGTAAGAAGCCATCAGAGAGAGAGAGACATTCATGCTTTATAGGTGAGGGGGTACAGGCAAAGTGGGCAAGCATTAAGGATGCAATACTTGAAGCAACATCCCATTGTGTTAGACAGAAAAGGAAGTGCAAAAGAAGAAGGAAACCACTTTGGTTCTCAAATACAGTAGCAGAAAAGGTCAGAGCCAAAAGGCTGGCCTTCAGGAAATATAAGGGAACACAGCGGGATGAAGATAGGGAGGCATACCAAACTGCCCTAAGGGAAACAGGTAAGGCAGTAAGGCAAAGTCCCAAACTGAGGAAACACTAGCACGAACAGTAAAAGAAGGTGACAAGACTTTCTATAGATACATTAGTGAAAGGAGAAAGTCCAGAGGGGTTATTGCTAAGCTTAATGGAGAAAGGGGAGCATGTGAGGAGGAGGACCCTGTAAAGGCATCTATCCTAAATAGATACTTTTGCTCAGTATTTACTGAAGAGAAGGTAGGGCAGGGCCCACAGCTCAGCATCATGGACACAGGGGAGGAGGTGAGCACTACTCCCTTCACAAAAGAAAGGGTCCTACAAGAGCTTGCTAAGCTCAGGGTGGATAAGGCAATGGGACCTGATGGCATACATCCCAGGGTACTTAAGGAGCTAAAGGAGGAACTAGCAGAGCCATTAGCAGAATTGTTTAGTGAGTCTCTGAGCACAGGAGAGGTCCCAGAAGACTGGAGAAGGGCTTCATGTGATCCCGCTCCACAAGAGTGGTAGCAGGGAGGAGGCGGGAACTACAGACCGTCAGTCTTTACCTCAGTAGTGGGCAAGATTATGGAGGCACTCCTTAAGGAAAGGATAGTGCAACACCTGGAATCCATAGGGTACAGAATCCAAGACAGCATGGGTTTACAAAGGAAGGTCCTGTCAAACTAATCTCATAGATTTCTTTGACTGGGTAACCAGAGTGGTGGACCAAGGGGGAGCAGTTGATGTCGCCTACCTTGACTTCAGCAAAGCTTTTGACACTGTTCCACATAGAAGATTGATAAATAAGCTGGGTAGGCCTGTGGGTCAGAAGTTGGTCAACTGGGTGGCAAACTGGTTGACGGGCAGAAAACAGAGAGTGGTAGTAAATGGTATACAGTCAGAAGAGATGCAAGTCACAAGTGGGGTACCTCAGGGATCAGTCCTGGGGCCAGTCCTCTTCAACATCTTCATTAGTGACCTTGCAGATGGACTAGAGGGTAAGGCTTGTCTGTTTGCAGATGACACCAAGATCTGCAACAGAGTAGATGATCCAGATGGGGTGGGCAGAATGAGAAGAGATCTGGATAAACTAGCAGAATGGTCAGAAGAGTGGCAACTGGGATTTAATGCAAAGAAGTGCAAAATCATGCACATAGGGAAGAGAAACCCTGAAGCCACCTATAGGCTGGGAGGAGTTGCTAGCAGTCACAAAGGAAGAAAGAGACTTGGGTATCATCATCACTGATGACCTAAAATCATCCAAGCAGACCTCTAAAGCAGTAGGAAGGCTAGGGGGTGTTAGGGTGTATTAGTAGAGGTATCACAAGTCGTGAGAGGAGGTAATAATCCTCTGTACAGACACTGGTTAGGCCTCATCTGGAGTACTGCGTGCAGTATTGGAGCCACACCTTCACAAGGACATTAACCAAATTGAGGCAGTCCAGAGAAGGCAAACAAAATGGTGCAGGGACTGCATCAGAAGACATATGAGGACAGATTAACGGAGCTCAATATGTATACCCTTGAGCAAAGGAGGAGAGAGGTGATATGATCGAGGCATTCAAACACCTTAAGGGCATAAACAAGGTGAAAGAGTCTAACATGTTTAAATATAAGAAAAATAGCAGGACAAGAGGACACAGCATGAGATTAGAGGGGGGCCGATTAAGGGGGAATGTGAGGAAATTCTTTTTCACAGAAAGGGTGGTGGATGCATGGAATGGCTTACCACAAGAAGTGGTGGCTATGAATACAGTGCAGGGCTTCAAACAGGCATGGGATAGGCATAAGGGAGCAATACAAATGACTAAGAATAGATAGGCCACTGACAGAGCAAAGGCCGATGGCACATTTATAAGGTAGAAAAAGAAATGGGCAGACTGGATGGGCCTTGCAGTCCTTATCTGCCGTCAACTTCTATGTATGTTTCTATACAGCACCATTTAAAGAGCACCAGTTTAGGTGTGTAACCTGGGTGCCATGTAACAATGGGCTACTACCCCTGCCTGGCAGACTTAAACCAGGCTAAGGATCCTAGGCTCTGTGCTGATGGTAACGGGTGCTCTTTCCCAAATAAAAGTTAGAAAATAGTACGTTGGCTCCACCCAGAGCAAATTGCAGTGGGCTAGTTGTTTGTGTGGTACAACCCCCTGGGATGCTGTACCTACTAACCTCCCCTCTTAGTCACTCCACACATGGAATACCATAAACCAATGTAATACCTTGCAGTTCATACAATTAATGACTTTAGCTAATAATATACTCACAGACAGTTTTAAACAGCAACAATAAAATATTTATTAAACAGGGGAAAGGGTATGGGGATGCAAAGAATAATGGCAATTTGAGCACTTGATGAATTAGTAAAACCCATAAACAACAAACAACCACTGTGCCCACCCCCCAAACAACAACTACACGTTTAGATTGGCCCACGTCCCCACTGGTACCAGTGCCCCCCCAAAGTTAGTTTGGGTACCTGGCTAGAGATTTGTTGCAGGCCTGTATGGTGCCACGGGATGGCCAGCATTGGTGCACTGTTTAATTAACTCAAATTTTAACTGGCAAATTTATGGAAACCCCCTGGTCAGGGCAGGCCCTGTGTTTACTCACAATTCTGTACAGTCTCACAGGGTCTGACAATGGTTGCAGGTGCAGTCAGTCAAGCTTGGGGCTTTGAGCTGTACAAACAGAGTGGCAGCTGTCTTGGCTGTACGAGGGTCTTACAGCTAGTCACCTTCAGGGCCGTTGTAGGCTCTGGCAGTTTGTCACCTTCTTGCAGGTTGGATCAGATGCTAGAACAGGCCAGTGGTGGGGACCAGGACCACACGCTCACCCCTCACGTCCAGGCATCTAATTCCCTGGGACAGATGATGGGTAATGCATAGTGTTAGCCCTACCTGGCTGATTCCCCAGACCGTCCTCACTGGCAATCTCCCTTCCTGGAACTCAGGGGTCACTCTCTCTCTCTCTCTCTCCTCTGCTCTCTTTGCAGCTGGCAAACTAGATTTGTCTCTGGCAATCAGTCCAGTTCGCCCCTCAGGACTAGATGTGGCAAACAGTCTCTCAAGCTGTTTCATAACTGCAGGGTTGAACCACAAATCAGCTTTCTTGCTTCAGGTCTGGCTTCCCCAGGTAAGGAGAATTTTCTGTAGATGTCAACTGGTTGGTTGACCCAGGTAGCACTTCAGACTTTTGGCAGGAATCAGTTCAACCCTTCTCACAGGCTGAGGGCTTCTCTCAGGTGCTGCGAAGTTTTAGTTGCAAACAGCTTTGCAGACACACTATCTGGCTTCCCAGAAAGTAGCAAGCCGTTTAGCAAGTCTGTTGGGGTTTGGCTGTAGAAGTCTTCGACCAACTTCCAAACTTTTCCTGGATACTAGCTATACAGTATGTCTTTCTCACTGGCCGAGGGCTTCTCATGGACTGCCCCAAGCTGAATCTCTCCCTGGGGTCTGAAAAGAGAATAGCAACTTCTCACTGGATGAGCACAGGTGTCCTTCTACAGTATTAATATGCATAAAGTCCCCTTGACGTCTGATTGGTTGACTGTTTGGGCACCAAGTCGTTGTCCAAACCCCCTACCCAGGAGCCATAGCTGCAGTCCTTCAGGGTTCCTCGAATTATGATTGGTGTAGACAGAAGTCAGGGGTGACAAATGTGGCTGCTGAACACATAGCTCACACACAGTCCCATCTTTAAATGTCTGTTGCAGACAAACAAAATACCTTTAATGAATGAATGTCTCATTCTCCATTAGCTACCCCTCTGTCCAGTTCTCTGGTGGCAGAGTAGATTTTGACAGAGCCTCCCCCTGCCTAGCGTAGTAATGGCCTCCCCCCCAGGTGGCAGGCAGGGCTTCCATTTACTTATAGCAGCCACGGCCACTTTCTTAAAGTAACAGTGCCCCTTTTATGAAATAGCCCTAAGAGTGCTTAAAACAAAGTTTATTCTCTTTACTACCCACTGTGTGCCACCAGACCCCCATTTATATCTTTGGAGTCCTGGGGGTTGGAGCACATGCATGGGACAACATGCAGAGCCATTGAGCGACTTTACACTAAGTGCCACAGTGCTAACACAGTCTGCGAGCCAACCACTGCAGCTTGCACATTCAAGCAGGATCCAGCTTGAAAGTGCACAGACTGAGCTGCACAGTGATCGGCAAACTGCCAAGTGGGTGGTTTACTTTGTTCTCCCTCCTCTGGTCCCCAATAGAATTCAGGCATACGGGGCCAGTAGGAGCACTTCTAGGCAGCACCCAAAGATTGGGACTGGTGGGACTAGATGGCCAGCGGCAAAATCAAGGTAAGCCTCACCCATGGGGGTGTTACAGGTGCAATTCTAAATCCCCCCACTGTTAGCCTACCTACAAAGGACTTAAACAGTCATTGTTTCAGAAGTATTCCCTTCATAGTTTTAGTTGGGGAAAGGGGTCATAAATCCTTATATCAAGGAGCTGGCAACCAGATCTCTTCCCCTTCCTGGTACACTGAAGTGAAAGCTTTGCCCCTGTACCACCCCCGTGCCCATACATCTTGTGACATATGAGGTTGTACAGCATGGGGACACACTGTATTGCTTTCAAGGGGGGTAGATTGTAAACTTTTTTTTAAATATTTTAGAGTACCACTGGGTTTTAGTCAATTCTGCTGCTCAACTAAAAAGAGCCTTGTTAGTTGAGTGGTGGCACTGATTTAAACCTTGTGGCACTCTAAAATATAATTCAATGTGGGGTACATAGCTTGGTGCTTGTGTATACTTATGAGCTGGCTGGTATATGCTTGGGGCTAGATATTCAAAGGGGTTGCACCTGGTACAATTGAGTTGCACTGGCGCAACCCCAGTAATGTGTCCCGGGGCAATATTCAAAAGGGGGACTTGCACAGCACAAGTCCCGATGCACTGGGGTGCAATGTTAATGTATGCAGCACATCTGAAGGGGGCGTGCCCATGCATATGCGGCACATCCCGATATTCAGCCCGGGATGTGTGGCGCATCTGCTGGCACAACCCCTAGATGTGCTGCATACTGGGGCACAAAGTTGAGCCCGAAAAAAAGACTCAAATGCTGGCCACCCACAGGCGGACTGCTGTACTGTATGGTGCAACACAGTAACCGCCAACTGTGAGTGGCCACTCGCCCACCCAGAACACTGTCCACAAGCACCCAGATGTTCCCTGGTAGTCTAGTGGTACCCCCCTCCCTCCCTGAAGCCGCGATCGCTGGAAGAAAGTAAAGTAATAAATCCATGGTAGTCTAGTGGCACCCCACCCACAGGACCCCTGCCCACCCAGCTCCCCGTTATCGTCGGACAGCTGCAACATCCGCCTGCCCAGCTGCTCACCGAATGACAGCACAGTATGAGCTGTAAGCCAATTGGTCCATACTGTGGACCAATGAGCTTGTAGGGCATACTGTACTGACACAAATATGTGAATGAACTTCATTCACATATTTATGATTGTCTTAGTACAGTATGCTCCTGCAAGCCCATTGGTTCACAGTGTGGACCAATGGACTTACAGCTCATACTGTAAGGTGTCATTCAGCGAGCAGCCGGGTGGTATGTGGGTGGGTTGCAGCTGCCTGCCGATGACAGGGGGAGCTGGGTGGGCAGGGGGTCCTGTGTGGGGGGTGGGGGTGCCACTAGACTACCATGGATTTATTTATTTTCTACCAGTGATCGTGGCTATGGGGAGGGAGGGGGATACCACTAGAGTACCAGGTATGTATTTCATAATTGTCTACCGGCGATTGAGGCTATAGGGAGGGAGGGGGGTATCACTAGACTACCAGGGATTTATTTCATAATTGTCTACCGGCAATCACAGCTACAGGGTTAGGGGGGTGCCCCAGGACCACCTTTGTCTGCACCACATGCTGTGCAGGGTGCCAGGCGCATCTCACCAGGCTGCCCTGCTCAACTCATGCAAATGGGGCCATAATGACAAGCAAATGGCCCCATTTGTGCCTTGCATACATTATGGCCCCATTTGCATGTCAAGGTCTGAATATCTCGGAAATGCGCTCAGCACACCTACAGTTGTGCTGGAGCATTCCAGTCCTACCTGTCTGAGGGATGCGCCGGCACATTGTATATACACCCTGTGCATTCTGTGCTATATTCCAAGGTGATGAACCATGGCACATCTCCTTTGAATATCCCCTGTCTGGCTACAGCGCACTTCAGTTGTGCTGCACCTCCACTTGCACCATTGCCGGCCGCAGTCTGAATATCTAGCCCTTGGTGTTTATGACATGAGCTTTGGTGCTTCTCTGCATTCCACCCTCTGTAGGATACTGGATAGGTGAAAGACTTAAGGTCCAGCAGAGAGGAAGAGACAGGAGTGCCAGAGAAGGAGGAGGAGGAGGCAGGGGAGGATGGAGGGCACCACCGAAACGCCCGAAGCAGAGTGAGAGGTGGCCTGATGTTTAAATAGGGGATGGGGGAGGAGCTATTCCCCCCCATTAAACATCAGGCTATAGCCTTCTAATTCAATGTGGGGTACATAGCTTGGTGCTTGTGTATACTTATGAGCTGACTGGTATATACTTGGTGTTTATGACATGAGCTTTGGCGCTTCTCCGCATCCCACCCTCTGTAGGATACTGGGTAGGTGTAAGACTTAAGGCCCAAAAGAAATAGTGAAGTGACTACCTCCTCCAACTCCGGAGAGTGTGATCAGTAGCATGCAGGAGAGGAAAAACCCCTTTAGGGGGAAACCTCAGAGGACCCATGGCTACTGACCTGCCCGTCCTCTGGGCATACTAAGAGGGGAATAATCCTAAAAAGCGCTTAAGTTTAGGTATGGTTATGTCCAGGAGTTTGGTCTGATGTTGCTAGTCGAAGAGTCCTGTTCGAGGTTGAGATGAGCGTAAGTCAATGTTGCAGATGAAGGATTGGGCAGATGGCATATCTAACTTGGAATGATGTTCGGATGCTGTGACAATAGTTAATCCTCGTCTGAGTTAGATGACTGTTGTAGTCCATAGCACAGCCTTTGAGTAATAGATAATACTCTGTAGTGGGTCTGTTTGTTGGGATGGCTGGAACCTGTTGCAGGTTTGCCATCGCTGTATTATGACATAATGTGAGACAGAAAGGGTTATAGCCTGTGTTGAGATGGCGGGACCGCATGAGGTCCATCATCGCAGTAGTATTGAATAATGCAAGGTATGAAGGACGAGAGTCGCATGAAGCTGACTGAAATGACATGACAGTACCAGTAAGGCCCATGTGGGGCATGCGTAAATCAGATGGCGGGACCCATGTTGTCCGCCATCGCCATGGAGATGTTAGGCATTGGAACTGGCACAAAGATAGTAGATTGCAACAGAAGACATTAATGACGATGATAGGCTCAGAGATAATGTTAGCTGGGGACTGAAATTCCCATGGAGTTGATGCATATAGTAGCCGTGTTTGAGCGACGGACGTCTTGGTGGCCAAACTGGGAAGGCGAGACCCCAACAAGGGTCTGCCATAAAGCAAGGAGAAGTACATTTGAGTAGAGAGCATAACCCCCATTCTAGAGGCAATATGAACTGTTGGCATGGTGAGACCCCCACGTGGGTTCACCATCGCCATAGAATGATGACTGTGAGGTGAGGGGGGAAAAAGTCCACCGAAAACTGTAATATGATGGATGCAGTTGAGGAGGGCCCCATGAGGGCGCATTGAGTAGGAATAGCGGGATGTACCTGCAAGACTTGAATCGCTGATTAAACATAGTCCAATAAGTCCACAATCATTGTCTTGTATGCATAGTTCAAGGTAAAGCAAGGGTCACAGAAGATGGACTGAAAGATGAGGAATACGAGGACGGCTATCAAAGGGGATGTAGAAAAGGGATGGTGGGATCCCACGTGGTCTGCCATTGCCATAGAATATAATGATCGGGGTGTCAAGGGGGTATGGTCACGAGTGAGAGTGTATTGCAGTCCAAGGAAAAGAAGGTGATACCCCGCATATGCATTCCTGAAGTGAATAGGAAATACTTTTGAGCTGTGGATGCTCCTTTCACAGGGCATATATGCGTGGGATCGCTGTACCACTGAGTAGTGCATGCTGAGGATAGCGAGACCCCATGTAGTTAGCGATCGCCATGGTATTGAGTAGAGTATGTGCAGGATGGCAGGACCCCACGTGGTCAGCCATCGCCGTTGAATAGCCTGAATAAGATACAGATGCAGGACTCCCGCAGTCTGTTGTCACAGTAATAGTATAGTTCCAAGTAAGGAGGACGAGGCCCAAAGTAAGCCATTCTGCAGTAAAGGGAACTTGATGGAACAATGAGTTGAATCCCGTCGACTAAACTTTGAATGGGATGGCGGGACTCCCGGTGTCCATCATGGTGTAGCACGAGTTGTGCAGGAAATGAAATGCAGGAACCCGTGTCCCATTGAGTAGTGTGTGATTGGGAAGGCGAGACCCCACCTGGTTCACCTTTGCCATGATAAGCAATAGTGCATGATAGGGATGGCGGGACCCCACGTGGTCTGCCATTGCCGTATCAGAGTAATGCAATGATTTCCATCGAGTAGTGCGTGATAGAGATGGTGGGACCCCATGTGGTCTGCCATCGCCATACCACTGAGTAGCAAGATTAAGAAGGCTAGACCCCATGCAATTTGCCTTCGCCATAGTAAGCAATAGTGCATAATAGGGAAGGTGGGACCCCACGTGGTCCACCATCGCCATATCTGAGTAATGCGATGAATCTCATCGAGTAGTGCATGGTAAAGATGGTGGGACCCCACGTGGTCCATCGCCATACCATGGAAAAGTGCATGACTGGGAAGGCGAGACCCCACGTGGTTTGCCTTCGCCAAGGTATGAAGTAGAGTATGTGTGGGATGGCGGGACCCCATGTGGTCTGCCGTCGCTGTAGACAGCCTGAGTAAGGAGTCCATTGATACAGTATTAGTGAACAAAGTCAAGTGAGGTGGAGGATTTCCGATGAGGTCGCCTGTAGTAACATGCTAACATACTAGATGCCTGCAGAGTAGGCCTGTTGGTCTATCAAGTCTGCTCATGCTTCAGCACCCTGATTGGGTACCGTAGCCCTCTATCTTTCTCCTTCCACTGTTACTCCATACCCCAGTCCTGCCCCCCCCCCAGGCAAACCAGACTCTGCTTCACCTCTTGCTGATACCTGTCCCACCCTCTCTTGAGTCCCTCCACCGTAGCTGCCTGTACCAGCTCCCCGGGCAGCGCATTCCATGGTTCCACCACTCTCTCAGTGAAGTACCTCCTCCTCCTTCTCCTCCTTCCTCCCCTAATCCTACCACCCTCAATCTTCCAACTGTGTCCTCTGGTGATTCCACCCTCCTTCAGTTGAAAGATCCTATCTCGGCTTACCTTATTTACTCCCCTGAGGTACTTGAAGACCTCAATCATGTCCCCCCGGTCCCTCCTCTCCTCCAGTGAGAACAGATTGAGCTCCCCTAGTCGTTCCTCATATGTCATATCCCCCAGGCCCTGGATCATTCTGGTTGCTCTCCTCTGACCTGTTCCAGGAGTTGGATGTCCCTCCTTAGGTGCGGCCTCCAGAACTGCACACAGTACTCAAGATGTGGTCTAACCAGGCTGTTGTACAGTGGCAAAATCACCTCCCTGTTCCCTGAGGTAATCCCCCTAGTGATGCATCCCACCATCCTATTTGCCCTGACCACAGCTCTCCTGCACTGCTCTGAATTATTCAGGTTAACATCCACCAAGACTCCTAGGTCTGTTTCCCCTGCCATTGCCTGCAACTCATCCCCCAGGGTGTACACATAGTTGTGGTTTTCCCGCCCTAGGTGTAGCACCTTGCACTTGCAGGAGTTAAATTAAAATTTCCAGGTGCAGGACCACCTATCCAGAGTATCCAGGTCCTCCTGCAGGGCCAATCTCCCTTCCTCCCCTTCCACCACTGCCCCCAGCTCAGAGTCACCGCAAAGAGACTCATTTCACACTTGATACCTTCCCTGATATCAGAGATGTAGGCGTTAAACAGGAGTGGCCCCAGGACTGATCCTTGTGGGACCCCACTTATGACATCCCTAGGGGATGAGACCTCCCCTCTGACCACTACCACGCTGAGTGCGAACTGAAAGCCAATTTCCAATCCACCTAACCGTCAATGGGCCTACCCCCATCTCCCCCAGCTTCTCCCTTAGGCCAATGTGAGGGACCGAATCAAATGCCTTGCTGAAGTCCAGGAATAGTTCATCCACTGGTCTCTCCCTGTTGAGTGCTGACGTTGCCGACTCATAGAACTCTACAAGCTTTTTTTGACACGATCTACCTGGCACAACCCCGTGCTGCTGCTCATCCAGGTAACCCATCTCCTCCAAGAAACCTCCCAACCTTTCCTTAAGTAAGCTGTCCATTACCTTCCCCATCACTGACGTCAAACTTATATGGGTCTATAGTTTCCTGGCTTTTCTTTCGATCCCCCTTTATGGATGGGCACAACATGCGCCTGCTTCCAGTCCCTTGGCACCCTCCCTGTCTGGAGTGACAAGTTAAAGAGATCCACCAATGGCACAGCCAAAACATCCACCAACTCCCTCAGTACTCAGATGAATAGCATCAGGCCCCAGAGAGTTATCCTTTTTTAGGGACTGGAGGGCTTCCTACACCCGACCGATAGGAGTATCAGCATCTGTCCCCCCCCCCATTCAGCAGAACCAGCCTGATAACTCACCCCTGGACTACCTCCCCCAGCAGCTTGTTCTTCAGCAGGTACCCCAATAGTCAGGTCTGCTGTGCCTTCTGTGTCCTTCAACCCCTTTTTTGGAAGCTTCCCAGCCTCCTCCCTAGTGAATACTGAGGCAAAGTAGTCATTCAGTACCTCTGCCTGCTCTTCAGCCCCTTCCACCCACCCCCCAGCTGTCCTCAACCTATTGAGCTGGCCCTTGACCTTCCTTCACTCACCAATATACCTAAAGAACCCCTTTTTCCCACCCCATATCTCCTGCACCAGCATCTGCTCTTTCCAGGCCTTTGCGCCCCCCACCCCACCACTCTGGTGACTTTCCTGGTTGCAAGGCGATAGTTCTTTCTATCCCTCTCTCCTCTAATTTTTTGTACCTACTGTAGGCAGCCTTCTTCTCCCTTACTGCCTCCTGGACCTCCTTGGTCCACCAGCATGGTTTACGAGACCTACCGCCCTTGCGCTTCACTCTTGCACTGGTCCTGGTGGCCTCCAGAAGCCCCCGCTTTATGATCTCCCACCTACCTTCCACGTCCAAACCTGGATTTATCTACAGCAAATGCTCCTTGAGAATTTCCCCCATGTTCTGAAAGTCCACCCCCCTAAAATCAACTATCATTGTCCTTGAATGATCCCCCTTCCCCCAAGTTTAAGCTGAAAACAGACTGTGTTGTGGTCGCTCCCAGCCAGGGGCTCTTCCACAACCAGATCTCGTACAAGATCCCCATCTGCTAAAACCACATCCAGGATATGACCCTCCCTCATTGGGTCCATCACCTGCTGATTGAGGAACACATCCAGGAAGCCATCCAGCAGCTTCTGCTTCCTGGTTACAGTGGACATCATAGTACCCCAATCATTAGCTGGCATATTAAGGTCCCCCATCAACACCACTCCTTCCCCTTCCAGTCCACACTGCCCCTTAATGTTAGCCAACAGGCAATCCTCAATGTCCTCCGCTAGTCCTGGGGGTCTATATACTACCCCCAACTTGATCTTCCCTCCCACAGGGGGTTCACAAGGTGACCCATAGGGCCTCCACGTTGCCCTCTGCTTCCTCCACTCTCATAATCTCGATGTTATCCCTAATGAATATTGCTACTCCTCCCCCTCTGCTCACCTTTCTATCCTTCCTTAACACAAGGTACCCACTCAGATTAAGGTCCCAGTCATGGCTAGGGGTGGCCCAAGTTTCAGTGACCACTTCTACATCCACCCCACCCTCAAACAGCGTGGCCTGGAACTCAGGCATTTTATTCCCCAGGCTCCTGGCATTTATTAAAGCCACCTTCCAACCCTTGTCCCTACCCCTCTTTACCATATCCTCCTCAGATCTTTCATGCGTCTGCCCACACTTCTCCTCTAGGGTACCGTCTGTCCCCCCTCTTTGGGGTTGCAGGCCAGTCCTACCGGTGGTATGGGTGGTCAGATCAGCCCAGCAGTGCCCCCCTCCCCCCTTCACAAGTTTAAACCCCATCTAGCCTGAATGAAATCCGTCATCCCCCATTTGAGAACTTCCTTCCCTACCAGATTTAGGTGAAGCCTATACCGGGCATACAGTCTCTTGTCTTCCCAAACTCCCCCCCAATCTCCAAACACCCCAGTCCCCTGTGCTTAATCCCACTGCCGGAAGCATTCATTAATCTCCCTGATCTTCTGTTTGTTCTCCACAGTGGTCCTTGGCACTGGCAGGATTTCTGAGAAGACTGTGCATCCATTGTAATGACAGACCCAGGCCAGTTCTCGGAACCTTGCCTGAATTTCCAGCACACTATTCCCCTCAATATCATTTGTTCTCAGATGCATCAGGAAGTCCGGTGATCCTCCATAGTCCCTCATCAGCTCATACACCATGAACTTCGCCCTATGCACAGTCAGACCGGAAATACCCACTACCTTAACTGGACTGGATTTTCCCTCTCCCTGCCCCTCCCAATGAATACCCCTAATCATGGAGTCTCCTAGCAGGAGAACCTTAGTGTCCCCCTTGATCTTTTGTGCACCTCCTTTTTGGACTCCCCCGCCAGCCCCCTTCACCTCCCCCTCCTCGAGTCCACTTTCCCTTGGCTTCTCTCTGGGCCCTCTACAAGAGAACCCCTAGCCGCCCTACCCCTCTTGTCGAGCCTTTTATAACTGAGTTTCCTGGCTCCCCCCAGTTAAGCCTCCACCCCACTCCCTACCCCACTCAAGCCTTTTTTTCCAACCTCCTCCCCCTTCCAGCTCCCACCTCTCCAGTCCCCCTCCAATACGGCATTCCCATCACCATCACCCCCTCCTACCTTCTCCCCTTTCCTCTTGCTCCCTTCAATGCCCACCTGCAGATCCAGCCCCTTACCTTTGGGCCTTTCTCTGGTATGACCACCCCCTTGAAGGATGCCCCTCCCTTGTCTCAATCTCTCCTCCTTTCTCACCGAGTTGACTTGCAGCCTCCACACCTTCCCTCTGCTGGTCCCCCCCCCTTCTTTGACACTAGATTTGCCCCCTCTCCTGCCAGCATACTTATTTGAAATACCGATGCCCACTCTCGTCCGATTCACCGTATCCCTCTCTCCTCCACCCTCCTTTCACTCCTCTACACCCCTCACCACGTCCTCTCCAACCAACTTACTCAATGGCTCAAATTTATTATAGCACTCAAAGCCAACCTCCTTTTTTTTGTCCTGATTTCCCGCTATCCACTCTTCCAGTAGGCCCCCTGTCAGTCCCAACCCACCTGTTCCCACCCTGCCTCCTATGATTTAGCCTGTTTCTTCTACCGATTACCTCCCAGGTGGCTACCCCCTTTGTTACTAGCCCACACCCCATAGGTTCTCCACTCCTGCCTGATGAAATGGATCCAGGTCACACTCTATCACTGCCCTCCTGCTCCCCACAGGCCCTCCCAGACATGTTTATTCCCCAACAACTCCAGTTTCCTCTGTACTCAGTCAAGCTCCCCCTGATCTGCAATAACTGCCTACAGACTGGGCAACCTCCCTCTAGGCCCAGTTTAGGACTATGGCTGCCCCGCAGCCAATGCTCCCTATAATCCTGCCAAACATGCCTGCCCTGGTGGCTGGGAGCCACCCCCAGATGCCCTCTCCAAACATTCTTGGACGTTCACCCTTCACCAGGTCCCCACCCCCAGGTAGACCTACCCGCAACCCTCTACAGCCAGCCATATGGGGTGATGTAGCCCTTGAAATTAAAAACACAGCTCTTGGACCAAGCTACTAAGCAGAATAAAAGAGCATGAACAGAGTTACATCCCCTAACAGTACCAAGAATAGTCAGAGTCACGACTGGAGAAAACCCCAGTATAGCCACCCAACCAAACAGTAACCTACCTTCAACTGGCCCCTCCTCCTCCGAGCATTTAGTAGAGGTCAGGGCTGGGGTGGGAGGGTGGGTGGCAAACAACGTCCCCAAGAGCGGCTGGGCTTGTCCCTTAAAAGGCCCAGCAATGAGTCCTGAAAATGGCGCCTGGCTTTTTATTGAGCGCTCCAGCTCACTGAACTCCTCCTAGCCACCAATGTGGCCATCCCCGGCTCCAAATTTGCTCCTGATACAGCTCCTGCAATGGCTCTTTCACCGCTGTTGTGGCCTGCACCATCCCTCAGGACCCCCAAGAAGCAGCCCGCCGATGCAGCCTGCACAGTCCCCCTGCTCCTCTGCGAGTAAGTCTCAAGTATCCCAAGAGTGGCTGGGCTTGTCCCTTAAAAGGCCCAGCCACAAGTCCTGAAAATGGCACCCTGGCTTTCTACTGGGCTGTCTGACTCAGATCACTGAACTTCTCCTAGCCACGGCTCCAAATTTGCTCCTGATACAGCTCCTGCAAAAGCTCTTTCACCGCCGATGAGCCAGACGTAATGTATCTTCGTTAGTGCTCCTTGCTAAAGCTGAGCTGGTCTGCAAGGAAGGCAGAATGCAGGCATGTCACTGCCCCTTTAAATCCTCTCGTGTGCTATGCAGAGACTGAGGTGGTGTATGACGACTGAAGAAAACGAAGAAACTGATTAAATGTAAATGGGAACCTACTTTCCTTATTGAGTAGCTTCATTAGAAATACAGTAGCAAAAAGTACTTGAATTCAAAATTTCATCCAGGACAACCATTATCTCTAAATAAATCTGTGTTAACTAAAAATGAATTCCCTATGGTCATTCTTGATCTGCTAGGTACACATCTTCGAATTTAAATTAATGTTTTGTCTTGTATAAAACTTGCCACACTATATGCTGAACATTCCCTTGCTGCTACTGCATGAATGTTTATATTTTAGCATGTTAACGGTTCCAGGTTAAGAGATAGACTGTTAAACTTTGTGATTCAGAATAATCTGTCTTAGATACCGTAACTGTGCAGAGCCCTGGGGAAATTCACTATGCTAACCCAAAGTTGTCTGTAATCCAGTGGCAGCTGTTTACCACAGGAACATTAAGTTTTGAACTGATGTAACATCCTATTGAAAGTCAATGTGGCTAGAGAATTGAGCAGCCGTGCATCGGAGAGAGGGAAGGCACATGGGGAAGCGCAAGGATGAGTAGCATCGCACGGGAGGCCAGTCTGCAAGCCATGGAGCAGTGAGAGAATTGAAGGAACAGGATCAGGGGGAAGCAGTGTCGGCGAGAGACATGCTACGAGGGAGGCACTACAGAAGCGTGGCAGCGGCAGGAGAACTAGAGCAAGGCAGCATGGCAGCTGACCCTGGAGAAAAGCCCAAAAAGAAGACAGGAGAAAAGAGAAGGCACGGGGGAACAAACAGCCGGGTCGAGAAACGAGGAGAGCACAATGAGGGGAAGGCACATGGTGGGGGGGCGGGCCAGACAAGGGCAGGAGAAAGGCATACAAAGGAGCAGGAGCAAAGGAGAAATGAAACGATGAAGGAACACAGACCGAGGATGAGAAAGCAGGTGAGGCAGCCCACAGCCGTCCCAGCCATGGAGCCGCACTTTGACCAAACGCTTTCTCAAGCATAGCGAGAGGCGGCCTGATGTTTAAATAGGGGATGGGGGAGGAGCTATTCCCCCCATTGAACATCAGGCTATAAGACTTCCAAAAATAAACAGTTTTCAGTCCACCCCTATTGAAAGCAATACAGGATGCCCCTGCACTCTACAAACTCACAAAACGTATGCACACAGGGGCAGCACAGGAGTGAAGGTTTTTACTTCAGTGTACCAGGAAGGAGAAGGGATCTGGCTGCCAGTTTCTGCAAGCCCTTCCCCTACTAAAATCATGAAGGGAGTAATGTTGAATCCAGGACTGTTTATGTCCTGAGTAGGTATGGATACAGTGATGGGACTGGGGATTAACTGGTAAATTGGGTGAGTTGTTGCTCTTTAATGTGTCCTTAACACTCTACTCCATCATTTCAATCATTCACATCAACTCTGCATTCCTATAGAAACCCTAACCCCAGGATTTGAGCAATGTTTTTTGCTTTTCAGAATATGACACCATTGCAGCGCGCCTCGGCCACCTTTGTTTATTATTGGAGCACCATTACATGGACTGATATCAGCATTTCTAATAGATAGGAAGCTTGTCTTTTTGCATCAGACATGGAGCACTGTCTGCTTCATGGACCCAGAACATTTGCTAGTGAGTCCTGTTCAGATAAGCAAGGTGTGGCAAAACAAAAAAAAAACAGAAAGAAAGAAAAGAGAGAGAGAGAGAGAAAGGGGGAGGGGACATAGCAATGATGTAACTAAACCACAGTAGCACCAAATGATTTCTAGGATCTAACTGTATACTGCTTAATTGTTATGTGTGCGATATTAATTTATTTTTATATGTACAGTATTGACTTATTGTTGCATGTGCAATATTGATTAATTGTTGTATGTACAATAGTTATTCACTGTTATATGTACAATTATGATTCCTTGTTGTATGTGCAATATTGAGTCATTGCTATACGTGCAATATTGATTCAACCGGAGAGCAAGTAGGACCTACAGTGACACTTATAGGCAGGGAAAAATCGGTAGGCAGGGTGGGCCAAGTGGTCCTTATCACCCATCACATTCTATGTTTCTATTCATTGTTATATGAAGGATGGAAGCCTGCCTTCCCCCGAGCTGCACCTCACCTCAAACAGGTACCAGAGGCGCTCCCAATCTTAAGAATTGCTAACTTGAACTGTAGCGAGGAACCATTGGTGCTTTTTTGGTGCCAAATTCAAACTGTGGACTTATGCAGACTGCTACACTGCCATAAAGATATCGACAGAGCAGTGCAGATAGTTTAATTCACTTCAGTTTAGCCTAAAAATCACTGGTTTTGTACCTCTAGAGTAGTGTGCTTTACAGAGGAGTAATTTTGGTGTCAAGGTTGGGGGGGACAACCTCACTGTCAACCAGCCTCGGATCGAGAGGGCTGTGCTACCCACCGAAAAGTAAATCATCTATGGAAAAATACCATTATTTCTATCAACATACTTTTGAAAGCTAATACATACAGGGAAAACTCTGAAGACACTGTGGGAGACCATATGCTGACTGGCACAGCCTAACTCACACCTCCTCGGCCAGCCTCCAAATGGGAAGACATGGAGCATGCGTCCAATGTACAGTACAGGTTACATGTCCTTCCCCTGTATTGTACAGGGAGGGTGCACTGTGTACCGTACAGGGTGCATGGTCCCTGTACAGTACACAGGTCGCACGCTGTCTGTACAATATATGGTCTGCACTCCCTGTACAATACAGGAGATGCATGAATGCCATGTAATGTACATTGAACGTGTGCTCCATGTGTTTCCATTCGGTGGCCAACTGAGGTGGAGAAAGGTGGGCTGTGTTGGTCACCATATGGTCTCCCACCACACTCGCACTTTAGGTAAGGGTGGGTGGTTGCCAATTCGACCCATGTTTTAAACTCCCCTAGTACTGTCACTGGCTGGCTGCTCCTCCTTATTGTGTTTAAAGCAGCAGTTACTGCTGCTTTAAACATATTCAGGAAGGAGAAACAGCTACACCTACAACGGAAGTTTTTTTTTTTGTTTGTAAAACAAAAAATGAAATACAGCCACCTTTCAAGCCCTCCAACAGTGTCCACACCACTTCATCCACAGTCCACCCACCTGCAGGGTTTGATTTTTTTTTTTTAATTACTTTAACTCTGGTAACATAACACAAAAGAAAACACTGGAGTTGCATGTTAGGCTAACCATATAACTGCCCGGCCCCTTCCTCCACCCAACTGCCGTCCCCTCCCCACACCCACCCACCCAGCCAGCACAGCACCAGCCCCTACCTAAGTAGGCATAATCAGGCTCAGTCAGAGTCAGGTGGCACACAGGAGAGATGCTAGACAGCACAGTATTGACTGACTACAGATGGTAGACAGGACCAACACAGCACAACAGAGAAGAACACCAATAAACATAATGGCCCAGATCAAAGGGCACCGGGCACATCTTGTAAATGCACCCCTTGGCCATATTCAAAAGGAAGCGATGCTCCATGCAATTCCGGATGTGCCGCGGTGCAAAGATAATGTATGCGGTGCATCTGGAAGGGGTGTTTTCATGCATATGTGGCACATCTGCCTGCATATCTCAGAGATGTGCTGCACGACGTTAGGCATGAAAGAATCATGCCTAAGTCCTAGCCACTCACAGGCAGGCTGCCGTACTGCTGCATAGCGCAGCAGAGCAGCCACCAGGCCTGGGTGGCTAGCCCCCCAAATCCCCGATCGTGGCAGTAAACATATTGAAACCCATATTCCCTGGTAGTCTAGTGGCTCCCTTTCCCTGAACACCATCCTATCATGAATTAATGTTCAAAATTCCGTGGTAGTCCAGTGGTGCCCCACTCCCTTCCCTTAACCCCTCTGGATTAATAAATACATTCTAGAATTCGCTGGTAGTCTAGTGGCCCCCCTCACAGTCGATGTAAATTGAAAACCTATCCCCAGACTTTTCTGGTGGTCTAGTGGACCCCACACCTCACCCACTCACACTCCACTGCCCCGTCCCAGTATAGCCATGAAGTCAGTGGACAGCATAATCCACCCGTATGCCTCCACGGCTGCCTGCTGACTGTGCTGTCAATGAACAGCATACTGTACACCTGTGCACCCATTGGTAGACACTGTCGACCAATGGGTTTGCAATGTGTACTGTACGCGTTCATTCAGAACTTTGTGAATTACACAAAGTTGTGAATGAAAGCATACATTATACGCTGCAGGCCCATTGGTCGACAGTGTCTACCAAGGGGAGTACAGGTGTACAGTACGCTGTCATTCACTGATAGCACAGTTGGCGGACAGCTGTGGAGGCATGCAGGTGGGTTGTGAAGCCCTCCAGCTTCATGGCCATACTGGGACAGGGGGAGCAGGGTGGGTTGTGGGTTCCTCGGTGGGTGGGGGGTCCACTAGACCACAAGAGAAGTCTGGGGATATGTTTTCAACTTACGATCGGGGCTGGGAGGTAGGCCACAAGACTACCAGGAAATTTTGGACATTAATTCATGATAGGACGGGGTTTGGGGAAGGGAGGTGGCCCAGGGAATTTCGGATATTTCATGTTTGGATGGGGTTCGGGGAAGGGGGGGGCACTAGACTACCAGGGAGATAGTGTGCTGTTTCAGTGCATTCTGCCGGGTGCATCCCCGCCCGAGACATGCAAATGGAGCCATAATAACATGCAAATGACTCCATTTGTGTCTTGTATGAATAATGGCCCCATTTGCATGTTTGGGTCTGAATATCTGGAATTTGCGCATAACATTTCTCCAAGATGCGCTGCGCAGTCCCAGTCCAGGTATTCAGACCTAACAGGTGGATGTGCTGGCACATGGTCTGCAGACCCCATTTGCGCCACACACATTTTTTGATATATTCTGATGGGATGCGCCATTGCAAATCTCATTTGAAAATATCAATTTTGTGCTGCAGCACAACTCAGTTGCACAGAGCAACCACTTGCGCCCTTTCTGGGCGCAGTTTGAATATCCTGGCCTATAATAATTAAAACTAAACACTACCTACCCTTGCCTTCTTGCACACTAGAGCTAAGTTAGCTCAAGTTGAGAAGCTAATTATGCTGTTTTGCTGTGCTGGTGGTCACTGGTAGAGCCACTGGCCCACTCCAATCCCGGCTCACTACACTACAGGAAGAGAGAATGCCTCGCAGATTGCAGCAGGCTTCTTTTCCCAGGCACTCCCTGACCCTGACTGGTTCCAAATTAAATGGCCAATAATGTGTGTGGCCCCTGCCAGCTCAGACTCACCCTGACTGTGCAGACTGGAATTCCTTCCCACCACCTCCTCTGTTTATTGCAGCAGTTTTGTGCATCGCGTCCCCCCTGGCATGAGTATTGCTGTTGCTGCCCCCCAATCACTACTCACCCTCACCTATAACCCACCACTGCAACACCACTAGTAACCAGACTCAGTCCTACCAGTTAGTTGTTGCTTGCAGCCAATGCCTCTAATTAGTCTGCTGTCCTCTCTTCTCTGTTCCAAACTTTTCCGGCCTCCGAGTTCAGGTAGACAGTTCCACAGGCTCATTCAGTGCAATCCAACGCTCCGACCGACTGACCCAAATTCAGTCACTCACAGCAGGTGGGGCCCACCACACCACACCATTAAATCCGATAAGGACTCTCTCCCAAGCCGACTGACTCGAGTCCCACATGAAGCAGGCAGCTTCAGGCATTGGGTAAGCAAAGTGGCAGCAGGCAGCTCCTGGATGAGGTGGGTAGACATGGCAGCATTCAGAAAGGCAGACAGGAGGGAAGGGATGCACCAAATATGACAGCACCATGGTCTTGATGCAAGCAGTGAGTTTCCTGCCTGCTCGTTCTGACTTCTCGCTCGCTACTGGTGGCAGTGCGTGATTATGCTACTTCTGGGTAAGGTAGCTGTGGTCCATCACTTTCTCCCTTCCTGCCACTACTCAGTCCTCCCAGTTCCAGTCAGGCCAGTTTGAGAAATGATGGCTCCCCCCCCCACCACTGTGTCTGTCATGCTCACCCACCTCTCTGTCTGTCACTCTTTCATGACTCTCACCAGTGAAACCCAATGCCCCCCCGGCCCAGCAGGCTCACGAGTCCCTCCTAGCCTGCAGCAGCAGCAAGGTAAGGGACTGAATGTTGGGGGTGACAAATGTGATCACCTAAATTGTTGGGGGGGACTTGTGCCCCTCGTCCCCCCCTATAATTACACCCCTGGTGCTTTAGTTTAATTTTATAACCTGCACAGGGACTAGCCCATTCCAAAATGTGCTTTTAGGATGTGTCCTCCTGCAAACAACAGACGAAAATTGCATGTGAAGTTACTCAGTTTTAATTTAAGTAATTTTAGCAGATCAAGGGTTTTAATTAATTTAATAATTTGTTGAGCCTAACTTAGCTGATTGCTGTTAAATCAATTTAATTTAAGTAATTTTAGCTGTTTGCTGGGCTAACCCTCCATAGGGTTTTAAAGCTGTACTACAGAAATTAGCTCTGTATTGTTTAATGTAACCTAGCTAAAAATGAGCTCTGTATTTGTTTAATGTAACCTAGCTAAGTCTTGCACAAAGTGCCCAGGAATGAGTGGGCTATACCTAAGCTTTTCTGAGTAGTGTAGTTTATAATTGGTGGCCTTGTTTCCCTCTCACTGGTGGTCTAGCCACGGCTTTCCTTGTCCAACTCCCCCTGTTTAGCCTAACCTCCCCTAACCTGTATTTAATGCTCTCTCCACTCTGCATTTCTCCGCAGCTTCCTGAAGTTGTGGTTGAGAGGGCCCCTGAAGGAAGCCTGCCCTCCCCCGAGCTGCACCCCACTGCAAAGAGGTACCAGAGGCGTGCCCGATCTTAAGAATTGCTAACTTGAACTGTAGCGAGCCCCGCCTCCCCCACCACCACCCTTGGTGAACTTGTGATTATATAGTGCCATTCACATATTGTGCTGAACCAATCAGCCAACTTTTGCCTCTGCAGGTTATCATCTCTCACCACTAGTGGTCACTGCCATCCCTTTGTTCCTACCCTGTCACTCAGTCTCACCATGCTGCCTCTTTACCAGACATTATTCTCTGTTCTTGTCCATTTGGCATCTCTCCACCTTCTCCCACCTTGTGATGCAGCCATGTCACCTGGCTAATAGCACCCTGACTCCCCCCCCCATCAGCCTCCACTACTTCCACCATCGGTCAGCCGCCCATAGCTCGCCTAAGCAACTGGTTAGTTGGCCCTTCCATTCTGCCACCCAACATTCATGCTGGGCTATAAACACTACAATTCCCCTCTCATGCCACCTCAGCGCACACCCTCCAGTCACCTACTTCCCTCCACAAGCTTCAGTGGCCCTTGCTTATAACCAAATTTATGCTGATGTTATTGCTCCTAAGAGCTGGCGATGTTGAGCCCAACCCCGGGCCAACCCAACCCCCAACTCCCTAGGGGTTAAAGCTAGCACACCAAAATATCTGCAGCATACTAAATAAATTAACCATGCTGCAGACAATTGTTTTATCCCTAAAACCAGACATTCTGATCATTTCAGAGACCTGGTTGAAGCATCACAACCAGGACGTCAAAATCTCTATCCCTGGTTACACAGTCATCCGCCGGGACCGCCCAGGCAACAAAAGGGGTGGAGGCATAATTATGTACATTTCATTCTCCCTTCAGTATACCCTTGTTACGCTATCACTGCCCACTCAGTCCATCGATGCTCTGATGATAAAACTCTCCCTCCTTCACATCATTCCCTTATTTGTAGCTGGATGCTACTGCCCTCCTGACTCCCCTATGCCCACTATCTTGGATCACCTGGGCATCCTAAAATCACACGCAATGGGGGGTGAGCTCCATATCCTTGGGGATTTCAACCTGAACTGGCTATCTAGTGTTGGTTCCAAGCTTTGCAGCCAGATGGCCATGCTAAACCTATCTCAACTGATCATTGAATGCACCCGCCTGAACCCCAAATCACAGAACCACTCTCTCTCTCTCTCTCTCTCTCTCCTAGACTGGTCTTTTACCTTCACCTGCACCGGATACTTGCCTCAGGCCTCTTACCAGACTCCTTAAGCGATCACCACATGATCTACTCAGTAAGGAAAGTATTTTGACCCAAGCCACCCTGGTCCCGAACCCTTCTGATCCAATCCTACAAACCCGTGGACCTCGCTTCTCTCCTAACCAACCTGGCTAACACAGACTGGTCTTTCATCCCCTGGGCTCCCTCTATCGACTCTGCACTGGAGTATTTCAAGTCCAGGTTCCTCGCTATCTGTGACTATTATGCACCACTCAAATAGGCTCGGGTGAGGGGTGCACACCTGCCTTGGGTCACAGCTGACATCCTGGCTCACCTCAGAGCCAGGAACCAGGCAGGGAAGTCCTTCAAGACCTCTGGCTCCCCCGAAGCCCAGGTAAAGTATCGCACACTAGGTAATCCATGCACAAGGCTACTCCCGACAGTACAAAGCTAACTACTTCAAAGCCACCTTCTACACCAACTTAAGCCACCCTGCTAAATTCTGGAAGGTGGTCAAATCGCTCTTTTCCCCACCTTCACAGCCCCCCACCCTTGTTCTAAATACAGACAGCACCACAGTAACAACACCTCTCACAGTGGACTCAGAATTTAACTCCTTTTTCACAAACTATACCTCGTCACTTTGGCCACTCTCCCTCCTACCCCTCTCAGTCTCTCTACTGCTACCCCCCCTGCCCAAACCACCCCACCTGCCCCTTCTTTTTCCTTCATTCAGATTTCCCCAGCTGAAGTATACAATGCCCTGCTTGTCCTAAATTCCTCCAAGGGCAGATGCCCCTCTGGGCTGGACTCCAAAATGCTCTACCTGTCTGCCCCTGCCATCGCCATTCCTCTGGCAGCACTCTTCATCCTCTCTTTCCCCCTCACTTCTATCCCATCTATATGGAATCCCATCACTGTCATCCCCCTTCCGAAAGGCAGTGACCCCTCTCTATCCCTGGAAACTACCACCCTATCTCCCTCCTTCCCATTCTAGCAAAACTCCAGGAACACTTAGTCCTCTCACAACTCTCTGCCTATCTCGACTCCTCCACTTTCTTCTCACCTTACCAGTCTGGCTTTAGGAAGTCCCACTCCACCACCACTTCCCTCCTAAGGTTCTCCGATTCCATTCTTATTGGTATGGATAAAGGCCACATCACCTCAGCCATATTTATCGATCTGGCAAAGGCATTCGACACAGTCTTACACTTACTGCTCCTGTCCAAGCTCTCACTTGCAGTGCTCTCTAGTGAGGCCACCAGCTGGTTCCACTCCTACCTGGTAGGCAGGTCCCAATCTGTCAGAATTGGTAACTCCACCTCTGCCCCCTCCCAGTTACCACTGGTGTACCCCAAGGCTCGGTCCTTGACCCGCTCTTGTTCTCCATCTTCCTTAACGACCTGCCCACTGCCTGCCCTCACACTTCCATACACATGTATGTGGACGACACACTACTGTATACATCTGGCCCGTCACCTACTGATGTGGTGACCAGACTTCAGCAGGACTTCAATGATGTTCAGCTCTGGTTTTGCTCAAATCAGCTTTTTCTCAACACCAAGAAAACTGTCTCAATGACCTTCAGCACAAGGCAGAGACTTTCTCGGCTTCCCTCCACCCCCACCTTCCAAACCCTGGATGGGACTCCACTGGAAGCTTGCACTTTCTTTAGATACCTCGGGGTCTGGCTTGACCAGCACTTTGGCTTTTTCTGTACATAGCGATGCCATTCACGAAAAGCTTCACCCCAAGTTGGGTGCCTTATACCGCAACTGTGGATACATCCTCCTGCCGGCTCGTCACACAATTGTGCAGAAAATGAGTCTCCCTATTTTTGACTATGGTGATGTAGTCTACAGTACCACACCTAAGTCCACCCTAGCCAGACTGGACCCTCTCTTCCACTCCTTCTGCCATTTTGCCCTTGACTGTTCTCCCACCACCCATCACTGCGTCCTGTACCGGACCCTAGGCCTCCCCTCACTTCAGGATCAGAGACAAGCCCACTGCGCTAGGCTAATGGCTAAGTTCTGGACCCAGTCCTTGCCCCTCTACCTCTCCTTAGTCCTAACAGCTGCTCCACCCCCCCCCCACATACCCACTCAGAAACTTCAACTCCCATCTTCTCTTGGCTGTCCCACACATGTCCACCGCGGCAGGCCAGGCAGCCTTTAATTATCGCATGCCTCAACTGTGGAACTCCAACCCCACGGACGTTTGTCTTGCCCCTCCCACTCAACACCTCAGCTCCCTCTTCTTAGCACACTTCACCTCTGCCTGCACTTGTGGACTAAGACCTGCTGTATGTTCCTTGTGTTAGTAATATTTGTGCAGTAAGCGAAACTGTAAATATTTTTGCACCTAGCACAACTACCTACCACTGTAATTGTAGGCCACTACTTCAATCAATTGCTGGAGTGTCCATTTTACCCTGTAGTTATATGTATTAGTTACCTACTGCTGTATTGTTATGTTCTTGTCCTAATTAACTATGTGATTGTTCTTATTTCTGTAATTCTTTATTGATGTATTTCTCCATTGCCCTACACCCCCAGGACACATCTGGAATCGAGCAGTACTCTGCTCAGTATGCCTTCCTGGTAAAACTTTTAAATAAATAAATTTGTGCAATATTGAATCATTTTTTTTATGTACAATATTTATTCTTTGTTATATGTACAGTGTTGATTCATTATTCTATGTACAATGCAATGTCATAGAAACCTAGAAACGTGGACAACAACGTCAGAAAAAGACCAACAGTTCATCCAATCTGCCCAAGCTCCCTATTTAGCCTTGGGGCCTACTGTCTATCCAGGGTCCTAGTCCTCCCGCTTCTCCCTCCCATTCTCCTCCCAGTTTCCACCATCCCGAGCAACCACTATACCCTTCATTCTGTCCCATCTGCGCTTGAAACCACTAATGGTGTTAGCACCCACCACTTTAGCTGGTGGACTGATCCACAGCTCCACCACCATTTCTTGTAAAACAATACCTCCTTATGTCCCTCCTTAACCTCCCTCCTGTCAGTTTCCACTCATGTCCATGTGACCGTGAGCTAGAATTCAAGATAAATAGTTTCCCCACAATTCACCTTGTTAATTCCTTTTAGGAAATTGAAGGTCTCTATATCTCCCCTCTCCCTTCTTGTGTCCAGTGAGTTCATGTTCAGTATCTTGAGGCACTCTATATAGGACCAACCCTGTTGGCCCTGAACTATTTCTGTTACCCTGCGTTGTACTGTCTCCAGTCTATCTCTATCTCTATCTTTTCTAAGGTGAGGATTCCAGATGTGGGCACAGTATTCCAGGTGTGGCCTTACTAAGGATCTATATAGGGGAAGTATTACATCTTCCCTTCTGCTACAACACCCCCGTGATACATTCCAGCATCCTACTCACTTTGCTATATACTTTGTTGCACTGACTCAATTGTTTGAAGGAGTCACTGATGATAAATCCTAGGTCCCATCCTCAGCTGTAGTGCTAAGTCTCACCTCACCTATCCAGTTCTCTGTCCTTGGGTTCTTCTTCCCTAGGTGCGTTACCTTGCATGTTTTGGGGTTCAGTTTAACTGCCAAACCTTAGACCACCCTCTAGCTTTTGTAAGTCCCTTTGCATTTCCGTGATTCCCTCACTGCTGTCCACCCTCCCAGAGTGCTTAGTATCCTCTCTAAAGAGACACAACCTGCCCTAGATTCCCTCATCAGTGTTGCTAATGAACATACTGAAGAGGAGCAGATCCAGGACAGATCTCTGAAGTGCCCCACTCATGACCTCCCTCTCTTTTGATTTAACCTCATTGACCACAACCCTCTGCTGCTCCCCCTTCAGCCAGTTACCTACCCTGTTTACTATGACCTTAGCCACACCCAGCTCCTCTTCTTAAGCAAGTTTCTGTGAGGCACCGAGTCAAAAGCCTTGCTGGAGTCAAAGTACAACAAATCCAGAGGATGGCCTTTATCCAATTCCCTCGTGAGCCAGTCACAAAAACACTATCAAGTTAGTCTGAAAAGACCTTCCTGCCAGGAAACCTTGCTGTTTGCTATCCTGGACACCAAGTAGTCCACGAGGTTCCCTTTGACCAGTTACTCCATCAACTTCCCTACAATAGAGGTAAGACTGACAGGTCTGTTGTTCCCACTTGTTCCTTGTCCCCTCACTTATGGAGTGGAGCCACATCCATCACCCTCTAATTCTTTGGAACTACCCCCATCCCTCATAAACTCTTGAATAGACCCTGCCAGGGGTTCATCCAGTTCCACTGCCAATCCCCTGAGTAACTTCAGATGCAGCCCAACTGGCTCAGGGACCACCATGTTCCTAATCCATCTGGCCCTGGGGCCACCATATCCCTCATCTTCGAGGAATTGCTGATGCTCCATCTAGCCCTGGGGCCAGAGCGTCCCTAATCCACAAGGAATTGTTGGTTCTTTTACGAGCTGTTCTACATAGATATATAAGTGATATGCAGTGGCCTCACTGGAAATAAATGATATATTTCCATGAGTGAGGGAATGGGACTATAAAGTTATAGAACCCCCTCCCCCACTCACAAATCGAAAAAAAGTGGTTAATTTATAGATTACAGAATATTGATTTTCTGGTGTATTACTAGGAGTTGATTTATCTGTGGTGCTGTTCTGTGTTTTCTGGCCCTGTCTTTCTTCTCTCCCCACCGCTAACACCACACAGTTTTGTCAGGGATTTACTGTATTGTGTTTTCCATTCATTAACTCCATTGTCAGGATAAACAGTGGATGGTTTGGACTTCATACGGAGTTATTGGAAGTAATGTGTTTCCCCACTGTATCTTGATTCACATATGTTTTGCTGAAGTAATTTGGAAGATGTTTATGTTTTTGTTTTCTGTATGGTGTTTTCTTTCCATGTGCCCCCCCCAGCAGTTTTGTTTAGTGATACCCTGCACTGTGTATTCTGTCCATCCCCCCCTTCCTATCTAGTTTCTCACTTTTTTGCAGGAAAAAGTCTACAGAAGTTTACATTTTAGTTTATTGTTTGAAAGGAGAGTAGGAGAGGTGCAGAGCCCTGAGTGAGTTGAGTGAGGGAGAGAGGTAAAGACGCAGAAGTGTGCTGCTAGTTTTTACTGTTTACTTTGCGTGCTATATGGGTTTTGCGATCAGTCTTTCAGTGGGAGCTGGAGTGGCAGCGCACCTTTTTCAAAGTTTGTAGATTGTCTTGTGTGGGATTTAAGTGTGGATTTGGAGCAGGAGAGAGGAAGTAAGCAGTAAGACGACAGGGTGTACATTGAACAGATATATGGGGCAGTATAACACAGTGGTTTAAGGCTCTGAGCTGCAAATCTGGCGACATGCAGCAGACCAGACCTGGGTTTGAATCCCACAGCTTCCACTTGCATACTGTGTGACCCTGAGCAAGTCACTCAATTTCCCTGTGTTCCTAGGTCACTCCCATAAAAAAGCTTTCAGCTAAGTGTGCTACTCCTGGTTAAACAACTAAATTAATGTAACCCCTAGATGGCGCTATCCCAGGGGCTACTACCCCTGCCTGATTTGCCACTAACAGGTTGAGGGGCCTGGATCCAATGGCGGGTGCCTCCACCCAGAGGTCAGGGTTTGCAATAGTTAAACTAACTTGGTCACAGCCCTCTGGGACACTGCAACCCCCCTTTCTTCCCACTAGTGGCCCACACAATATATCAGAATTACCTTCACAGTATACACTTACCCCCAGGTCTGGTTCCGGCACTGGGACCTCCTGTGAAATGAGATACAGTGCAACAATCACAGTACAGTACTTTAACATAGACAGATACCTCAGGCAGTATAACTTTGCTGAAACAAGCAGCTCTGATTTATGTAGGGGGATATAACAAGGACAGGGGGAAATCAGGTTAATTAGCTTATCACTCTAATAATCTACCTATGGCTCTGTGCACAGGCCTATCCCTATCAGTTACTGTCCCTGGGTACCCAAACCCTAGTGGCTAGTCCAAACCGTGGCAGCTGGTAGGGGCCCTTTCACACAGAGAAAAGGAGAATTAAACAGTCAGCAGTACAGTAATTCCATTTGGATTTAATGTGGCAATTCAACAGGGAGCGACCTGAATTAGTACTCACTTAACTCCAATAAGATAGGGTCCTTCAATGTCAGCAGGGCTCACTGAAGTACACAAACCTCTTCCACACATCCATATAAAGAAAGCACTATACCAGGCAGGCTGCATCTGTCCCGATCGCAATTACTGCACAATACCGGGAGAACACACAGCAGATTCAGTTCCTGACAGACTGAGTGCAATTTTCAGCAATTCCTCCAGTCTTCTACAGGGTGAGCCTGGTTTCTACTCTTCAGAGATCCTTTGATTCTTTTCACGGGCCAGTTCAGTCCTAACAAGCTGTTACACAAGCTGCAGACCGGAACTCTGGGCCTTACACGCTTTTTGACTAAAACTGCACACTGAAAAGCACAAGGCTCCTTCCTTCTTCACTGCCAAAGCTCAACGAAACTCAACCCGACAAAACCGGGCACTTCCTTTGAGTTCCTCCCAGTTCTTGACTGGATTGGCTGTCACTCACAATAGACTGCTGCTGTTGGTCCAAAAGGCACTGAAGTCTAAACTACATCTCCCAGAGTCACTGCCCATACAATCCTCTTGTGGCTGGCTCAGATTATGAGTCCAAGTTCTGATTCGTCAAGGCACCATTTTGAGCTAGCTTACCGCACTGATTGGTCCAGTTCAGCAGTTCAAAACTAGAATGGGAACTAGCAGACACAGTTCTGACTGCAAAGAAAGCAGGTTAGACAAACTGTAATTTCATTATTACTCTAAATAATTTCTGGCAAACAGTTACATCTTTCAGATAGGTTCCTTTGCACTCTAGTGACTGCAAAATGAAGTGAATTGGCAGCAGCTCAAGTGGTACTCAGAGAAGCACACAGTCCCCCCATACAACTAATTATGTCTGCAAGCAGACAGCTCTTAAAGAGACAGTACCAGAGGCTCAAAAACACTCACTGATAAATGGCTTAAATGCCAAACACCATTCAGGCTTGGAGCATTCAAGCAAGCTCCTGGAAGTCTTTTAGGAACCCCCATTTGGCAGGGGTTACACCTTCCTGGCCTGGGAAAGCTTGGCGATCGCGTCAAGCAAGTACATACAAGTTTCAACTGCAACCATATACATTTGCATTAGGCTCGCATATGTAATCATCAGTCAATATATCATTTTACCAGAACACATTTCTGAAACATTGCAGTATCGTCCTCTTTACACAGTATTACATACACATTGTACCATAACTCAAGTTATTACCTCTTGTACATGAAACCTGAAGAGGGGCCCTTCCTATCAGTTACCTTGGGGCTGGATGGGGCAAGGGCACCATACTTAGAGCAACACAAGTAACTTGGAGTTAGCACTGATGCTCAGTTTGGGCAATGAGCCTGGGGACACATACACTCCTTTATGGACAACATTGAGAGGCAAGTCCACAGGCCTCCCAAGTGAATCATAACTGAGGTGCACCACAGGCTTTAAGCTCGACCAGTCTTTCTAGGGGAACTGTTATAGTCTCTGCACTCTGAGCCTCATTTTCAGCATTGTCCTCACTTGTCAGGGGAGTCTCCATGGGGTAGAGAGACTAGAACTTGGGGCACTTTCAGCTCCAGGAGTTACAGTTTCTGAGTCCACAACATTTGGCTCACATGGAGAGCTTTCGGACACTGGCAGTGGACTGTCAGGGCACTCAAAATACACTTCTTGTTCGGGAGTATCACCAGTCTGCCCTAATCTATCATTTTCCTCCTGAAAGCTCAAACAGTTCAACCATGCACAATGATTCCATTTCATCTGATCTGATGCTTTGCACTTCACTTTCTGGGAGCATTGGCTCCAGGGATGAAGCTGGGGCTTAGACAGTCCAGAAGGCCCAGCTTTGTCGCCAGTATTGACTAGGGATTGCCCAGAACAATTGACTCAGTTCTAAGAAGGATAGTATTCAAAGTCACCTCACTTTCTTCCATATGGACTGACAGTCATGCTCAACTGGGACTTGTGGAGGGGAACACTTTAACTTTGCTTCTGTAGGTGCAGACTTTCTTGATCTTTTCTTAGCAGCAGCTCTAGTCACTGGTCCAGAGGGGCATCTTCTAGGGGCTCAGACTCAATTAAGATTTGTCCAATGGGCAGTAAATGATTTCTATGCATTGTTTTACATCTTTTGAATTATTCTCAGGCCTTACTTTGTACACTGGCAGATCATCTAGTTTGCCCACTACAATGTGAGGGAGATGGTGCCATCTGTCAGCAATCTTGTGCTTGCCATGCAGTCCCAGATTTCTTAGCAATACCCGATCTCCTCCTGGAGTTCCTGTGCTTTCACCTTTTTATCATACCTTTCTTTGTTGGCCAGATTTCTTTTGGCAGCCATGGTTTGAGCCAGTTGGTACGCATGAGTTAGCTGGGCCTTTAACTTTGCACATACTGTAAATAGTTGTCAGCTTGAACCCCATCAGGAGAGACCCCAAAACACATCTACTGGTAGTCGAGCTTCTCTTCCAAACATCAGGCGGTAGGGGAGAATCCAGTGGCATCACTTGGTGCAGTTAAAGCATGTACCAGGGTGCTAATTTGTTGGCTCCATCTAGGCTTGTCCTTTGGGTGCAGGAGTGCCTAGCATATCTAGCAAAGTACCGGTTGAAACGTTCAGGCTGTGGGTCCCCCGGGGTGGTAAGGAGTGGTTCTGGACTTTCACACTCCCCACAGAGAAAGCATCTCTTTGATCAGACGACTCTCAAAGTCTCTCCCTTGATCAGAATGGATTCTTTGTGGAGCCCCATAGTGAACAAAAAAGTTTTCTACAAGTACTTTGGCCACAGTGGATGCTTTCTGGTCTTTGGTGGGGAAAGCTTGGGCATATCTCGTGACATGGTCAGTGACCACCAGCACATTACTGATATTTCTTTGATCTGACTCCAAACTCAGAAAATCAATACAGACCAGCTCCATGGGTGCACTGGTGGTGATGTTAACAAGGGGGGCAGCCCTCTGGGGAAAAGCTTTCCTCTGTAGAGCGACTACAAGTTCGAATGTGTTGCTCACATCAGCCCCCATCTTAGGCCAATAGAATCTGGATCTCACCAAGTCAAGTGTTCTGTCTATACCAAGGTGCCCCATGTGGTTGTGCAAGGACCTCAGTACTGAGTCTCGAAGGCAGTGGGCAGCACTAGTTGTTGTTTGTCTACTTGTCCCCTCTGTCTACTGTTTCTCTGTATAACAGTTTATTGATCAGTTTCAACTTAGGACCTTCTTTGTATAACAGTGCAGTTCTCAAATCAGTGGAGCGTAATTTGGACACATCTTTTCCTGCATAGAGGGCTTCTAAAGCTGCTTTGATCATGGGATCGCGGATTGAGCCCGCGAATACTGTCATTGTCCAGCTGAGGCAGTGCACCAATGTCTATTGCAGAAAAGTGGCAATAAGCAGCAGGTATGCAATTAGAGGCTCCCAAGCAATCCACCATGCAGTCCACTGCGTCCGTGGACATTTGTTCCTCCCTGTCAAACTTCGGCAGAGTGCCCGAATGTCAGGTTCTGCCAATCGGACCAATCATTCTGGGAACAGGCCTCGGGAGAGAGCATCAGCATCTATCTGGTTCAGACCTGCTCGGTATTCGAGAGCATAGTCATATGTAGATAATGCAGAAAGCCACCTATGCCAGTGGCATCCAACTTAGCTGAGGTCTGCACATAGGTCAAAGGATTATTGTCAGTTTTTACTAGTATTTTGCTTCCATACAGTACTCATGGAATTGGTCAACAATAGCCCACTTCAAAGCTAGGAACTCTAACTTATGTACAGGATAGTTCTTTTCGGATGGGGTCAGGCTTCTACTGGCAAAGGCCACTGGTCTCAGGCCATTCTCGTGCTCTTGGTACAACACAGCCCTCAACCCTTGCAAGCTAGCATCAGTGTGCAGGGGCGTAGGTTTTCTTGGATCGGCATAGGCCAGCACTGGAGCATGGGTAAGTTGATATATGATGTCATGAAAAGCAGTCTCACAATCAGGAGTCCAAGCGGGCCCCAAATACTTCACTCGGATGAAAGCATACTCTTTCAGTCTTGAGGGGCTTGACTTTAGTATTTTTGTGGGTTGGGGATACCCTTGAGTAAGGTTAAGTAAAGGCGGATCACTCTTGAATAGTCCTTGATGAAGCGCCGATAATAACCACAGAATCCCAGGAATCTTTGCAGTTCTTTTAGATTTTTGGGCTGTGGCCAGGTGGTCAAGGCCTCAACTTTACTTGGGTCGGTCTCTATTCCCTCGGTGGATACTATGTGTCCCACATACTTTACTGATGTTTGAAAGAATTGACACTTATCAATGGACAGTTTAAGGCCAAAGTCCTCCAGTCGGTCCAATACCTTAAATAATCTGCTCTCATGTTCCTCCAGTGAGCTGCCAAACACAATAACATCATCTAGGTATACCAGGCACTCTAGTAAGTTCATGTCCCCCACTGCACGCTCCATCAATCGTTGAAAGTGGCTGGGGCACCTGAAATCCCTATGAGGCATCCTCATGAATTCATAGAAGAAGCGGACAGATAAAGGCCGTCTTCTCCACGGTCCTCTGGGGCCATCGGGATCTGGTAGTACCCACTGCGGAGATCCAGCACAGAGAACCACTTGCTCCCGCTTAGGCAGTCCAAAGCATCCTGAATGCGGGCATTGTGTACTGATCAGGGATAGTCCGCGGTTTAAGGTGCGATAATCCACACATCCTTACTGTTCCATTCTTTTCCTCACTACCACAATGGGGAAGCATAAGGGCTTCTGGATTCTTGTATTACACCAGCAGCTAACATCTCTTGCAGATGCCGTCTCACATCATCTATGTCAGCAGGTGCCAGGCGTCGAGACCTCTCACGAAATGGTCTTTCGTCATGCAGCCGGATATGGTGCTCAGCTCCCTGCATGCATCCTACATCCCATTCCTTTAAAGAAAACACCTGGTCTCTCTGGGCAAGCTTCTCACTGATCCTCACTTTCCATTCAGCTGGCAATGGGAGTCGCGAAATCAAACAAGTCAGGCGTTACTCTGTCATTCTTCCTTGAACTCTTGCTGCTGGGTAGCACTGCAGTGTCTGCACAATGCACATTAGCCAGGATGCAACCTCTGTTTACTCGAATGTCTCTTTCAGACACATTATGAACTTGGACCATTACCCTTCTGGCATAAGCATGGGCTCTAGCGGGCAAAATACTAAGGCTTGACCAGCAGTCCTCTGGCAATTTTCCATCGCCTGGTGCATCCAACATTAATATTTTATTCTTAACATCCTTTCTGATACGGACCTCTCCCTGTAAGGTACACTGGGCATTTGGCGCCAGGATCAGAGACTCAGGATCCTTCTTCCATACAATTCGACCGGTTCCTCTGGTTCTGTTTTTCAGCATCTCTCTGTGCCTCATAGGCCTTCTTAATTAAAGCCGGAACTCTTAAAGCTCTACTAGTCTTTGACCCTGTTTTCATAACACAACTGTGCCAGCCTTCCGAACATATGAGCATTTGTTCCAATCAGCAAAGGGACACCATCATACAGTCCAGTGGGGGGACACACTAAGGCTAGGGTCTCTACTTGTTCGGCCACTCCAGCCACGGAGGTGGGAAAGACAGCCAAATTCGGATATACCCGGAATAGGGTAGGCCTTCACTTAACCCCCATACATGCAGTCCTTCTAATGGTTGTAAGGGATACGCCTGACAAATGCTTCTGATACCAATCCTGGAACATAATTGTCACTTGGGAGCCACTGTCTAATACAGCTCTTGTAGACACTCCATTCACCTTTACAGTGGTCTCCATAGAGGAACCCACTATTCTGGACCAGTCTGGAGAGGCGATAGTGGGGGCCTGGGCAACTGACCTTGCCACAAAAGAACGTGAGTTAGCATTTTTGGTGCCCTCACTGGGATCATTTCGTGCACCTCTTAACCACTGATTTGTTCTCGAAGCTCTCCTTGTAGCCTATAGCAACTTTGTCAGTGTCTTTTGGGGACCGGCATTCCCTTTCATGTGCCCATCTTTCCCACAATTATAGCAAAACATACTTTCTGGAGTTTGAGCTGGCGAGGCGCCACACTGGGAGCCAGGGCGGGGTATTCTAACTGGAAACCTTGGTGCCATCTCTGTCTGCGGCGTGATAAGCATTTGGAGACATCTTCAGTTTCTCCACTTCCATGGTCAAGGAATCGAGTTGAGCTGTTATCAGCAGGAGATACATGGTGGGTACCTCACCCCCATAGCAGATGCAGTCGGATATAGGTCAGGACCCGAACTTGCAGGCGTGGCCTTCATAAAGGGACTGTTTTTGAATTCCCGGATCTCTCTCAACAGTTCGCCCCATTGTGACATATCTTTTTCCTTGTCAGAGCACTCATTGACTGTCAACCTCTGCCCCTGAACTTCACTTGATGGGTCACCCTCAGTTACTCGGGTCATAGCCACAGCTGTTGGTGCAGGTACCTCCCGAGGTCGCCTTTTCTCAACTCCTCGAATTTCTCTCATTAACTCATCATAGGAGGTGAGGGATTCCAGTCGGTTGCCAAGGTAACTGAAGCAACAGCAGTTCTGAGAAGGGCAGACTTAAGGATTCTGTCCAGTCTGGTTCGGTAAAGTTCAATCAGCTGGCAAACTACCCTTTCTGAGGCATTCTTGCAACAATTTTTCCAGCCAGAGACATACACAGACAACAACTCCCTTGGTACTGTTGTGCATTTCTTACTCTCCACCATAGGTCCTCATCAGAATCTGGGCTCCCATACACATTCTCCAAGGCCTCAAGATAGGCCTGTGCAGTCGCTTCAGGGTTACTGGCCCGTTTAGCACGGATGGTAGCCAGGGCAGGACCTCGGAGGTTCTCACTAACCCTCTTCGGCTTTTCGCCTTCGACATTGCCATTCGCGCAGGGGGCAACATAGTCTATCCAGGTCTCCCAGTCATCCTCCCTTGGGGGTGGGAGGTGCCAGAGAAGATCCTCAACCTTCGTAAGAGTCATGACTAACGGGGTGCAGAAATAGGAGTCTGCATTGGTTCAGCAACCATTACGGGCACTGGAGCAGGAGAGGGTGTTGGGGAGGAACACCCCAGGTGGCAAGAATAGTTTCTTCAAGTCCTCCACAGTTTTCCCTCTCCCAGCAACCATTCAGCAAATTTCTCCTCAAAAGTTTCAGATAGTGGTGGGGCTGATTCCCCGGGTCTTTACTGTCCTTAGTTATCACTCCAAGCAGTGAGGGCTCCCTCTGGGGTAATGGTCTGTGGCACTTTGGAGCTATCTATGGATCCTTAAACTCTACTAGGGCCAGGAAAGTGTGGGTGAGCAGATTAGCATGCCGACCCACCACCACAGGGTTTTGTAAACCTTCCACCTTGGAAAGTACTCCTGCACAGTGTCCGTATTGATACCCAGGGATGTCCAGGATAAGCATAGCATTTTGGGGGTCGATCTCCTCCCAGTACACCACTCCACCAGCGGTGCACAGCCACTTCTGTCGGGTACCCATTTTTTCTTAACAGTGGTCAACATGTGCACTAGAGGACACACAATCCCAGCGGTGAGCCTCCAAGATGTAACCCCTAGATGGCGCTATCCCAGGGGCTACTACCCCTGCCTGATTTGCCACTAACAGGTTGAGGGCCTGGATCCAATGGCGGGTGCCTCCACCCAGAGGTCAGGGTTTGCAATAGTTAAACTAACTTGGTCACAGCCCTCTGGGACACTGCAACCCCTTTCTTCCCACTAGTGGCCCACACAATATATCAGAATTACCTTCACAGTATACACTTACCCCAGGTCTGGTTCCGCACTGGGACCTCCTGTGAAATGAGATACAGTGCAACAATCACAGTACAGTACTTTAACATAGACAGATACCTCAGGCAGTATAACTTTGCTGAAACAAGCAGCTCTGATTTATTTAGGGGATATAACAAGAACAGGGAAATCAGGTTAATTAGCTTATCACTCTAATAATCTACCTATGGCTCTGTGCACAGGCCTATCCCTATCAGTTACTGTCCCTGGGTACCCAAACCCTAGTGGCTAGTCCAAACTGTGGCAGCTGGTAGGGGCCCTTTCACACAGAGAAAAGGAGAATTAAACAGTCAGCAGTACAGTAATTCCATTTGGATTTAATGTGGCAATTCAACAGGGAGCTGACCCTGAATTAGTACTCACGACCTCCAAATAAGATAGGGTCCTTCAATGTCAGCAGGGCTCACTTGAGGTACACAAACCTCTTCACACATCCATATAAAAGAAAGCACTATACCAGGCAGGCTGCATCTGTATCCCGATCGCAATTACTGCACAATACCGGAGAACACACAGCAGATTCAGTTCCTGACAGACCGAGTGCAATTTTCAGCAATTCCTCCAGTCTTCTACAGGGTGAGCCTGGTTTCTACTCTTCAGAGATCCTTTGATTCTTTTCACAGGACGGATTCAGTCCTAACAAGCTGTTACACAAGCTGCAGACCGGAACTCTGGGCCTTACACGTTTTTGACTAAAACTGCACACTGAAAAGCACAGGGCTCCTTCCTTCTTCACTGCCAAAGCTCAGCGAAACTCCAACCGACAAAACCGGCACTTCCTTTGAGTTCCTCCCAGTTCTTGACTGGATTGGCTGTCACTCACAATAGACTGCTGCTGTTGGTCCAAAAGGCACTGAAGTCTAAACTACATCTCCCAGAGTCACTGCCCATACAATCCTCTTGTGGCTGGCTTAGATTATGAGTCCAAGTTCTGATTCGTCCAAGGCACCATTTTAGAGCTAGCTTACCCCACACTGATTGGTCCAGTTCAGCAGTTCAAAACTAGAATGGGAACTAGCAGACACAGTTCTGACTGCAAAGAAAGCAGGTTAGACAAACTGTAATTTCATTATTACTCTAAATAATTTCTGGCAAACAGTTACATCTTTCAGATAGGTTCCTTTGCACTCCTAGTGACTGCAAAATGAAGTGAATTGGCAGCAGCTCGAGTGGTACTCAGAGAAGCACACAGTCCCCCCATACAAACTAATTATGTCTGCAAGCAGACAGCTCTTAAAGAGACAGTACCAGAGGCTCTAAAAACACTCACTGATAAATGGCTTAAATGCCAAACACCATTCAGGCTTGGAGCATTCAAGCAAGCTCCTGGAAGTCTTTTGGGAACCCCCATTTGCAGGGGGGTTACATTAAAAAAAAAAAAAAGAGGCATGAGGCCACAGGCCAAGTGCCTTCAGACCCTGGAAATGCGGGAATATCTGTTCAGTACATACCCCAGAGTGTCTTATTGCGCTTATAAAATGGGTTTCATTTTAAGAAAAAAAAAGTTTTTGTAATTAGATACATATGTTTATCTATGTAAAAAAGCTGCAATTAGGGAATTTATGTTAAAATAGTCCCTCTGCCTGGTATGCTATGGGACTTTTTTGTCCTTTTGCATCATTCGTAGTTGCTACTTTTTCTGAATGACAGCATGACCGAGCACCCCCGCACACACTCATAATGCCATGGTGGAAGAGAAGAGTTCATTTAAATGGTACTATGTTTTTGTTTTGTTTTTTCCTTGCGATTGTGACCTTTGTTTGCCATTTAAGTTTAATATGTATCAGAAGAAACAGAGAGAGGTTACATGTGGTGTATGAGGAGAGAGAGAGAGAGAGAGAGAGAACAGGGGAACAACGGTTTCTGTTCAACAGAGTGCGTAGCTGTGCCCGTGATTGTGGAGGGCATGTACTTTTGTTACTCATACAGTACTATCTCTTAGAGAACCTGCGAGCTGGGTTTGAAAATGTAAAAAAAAATGAGGTCTTTTATTTCAGCTTATACTTTAAGAAATGGGTGTGCATTTATTAGTTGACACGCAGTGGGAGAAAACGTGCTATATAGAAACATAGAAACATAGAAGTTGACGGCAGATAAGGACCGCAAGGCCCATCCAGTCTGCCCATTTCTTTTTCTAGGAGCAGCACAGCGATTGACAGAAAAAAAATACTAGTTTCTAAATACTTTTTAAAAATATACTTTTAGCTTTGGGTTGGAGATATGTTTCAAAACATGCAGAGACCAGATGAAACACAGGGAACCTAACCAGTATCACACAGTAGATGGAGGGAGGAGCTGTGCTATGGTAGTGGCAGTGGGGCAGCTTAATCTGGTTCAAGGTCAGTTGGCATTCATCTGTATCCCCTTCCCCTGAGTCGTGCCTGAAAATAGGCAAGAATTTGTCTAGTGCACTTACCCAAACTAAATAAATAAATAATCTGAGAATGAGTTTGTATTCCAACCAGATTTTTTTAAATAATTTCATTGTCAGATAGTTTATGTGGCTATAATTATCATTTTTAAAAATGAGCCGAATGTATTAGGGGTATGCATTTTATGTACAGGTTCTTTGTCATTGCTAACGGAGGGAAAAAAAATGGCGGCATTTTAAATCTGTGTGTTCTAACAGCAGAGTGATTTTTTTTTTGTACTGCGATTCTGCTTTTTTGAACTTGTTTTTACCTGTGCATTGAACGGATTTGATGCACAAGTATCAACCAATGAGAAGGCAGGAATTTCTCTCCCAATTTTATAAGCAGATTGTCACAGCATGATCAGCGATGTGTGCATAGCAGGAGTGGTGGGACTAATGATGGGACTACTAATTTGACAAACAGATAAAAGAAGCATAGTCAAAGGTAGTGGCATGCTGATAGTAAAACGCGTGTTGGAGCAGGTGCAGTTTTGGCATGCATTTTGCAGCTTTTAGAGTTTGGGATTTTGGGTGGGTGTTGGAGTGGGAGAGAGAGGAACAGATTTCTGCAGTGTGATTTCTGTCTGCACAGCAGCAGCAGAAGTGGTGGTGGAATGGGCAGCAGAATAGGCGACTTTATGAGAGCGAAAGTATCCTAAAAGATAATATGGGGCTTGCAGCTGTGTGTAAACAGTGCTTCTGTTTAAGTAGCAATAATGTTTCAAAATGATGGTGAAAGGCACAGGACGAGGGAGACCTGGTATGTGAGGAAACTGAACGGCATATTTTATTTTTGAAAGATGACCATGATTGGCTATTAAAGAAAGGGTGTTCATCTCGAGAATGGTTTATTTAGGCTATCAATCAATATGATGTACCCAAGCGCTAAATAAATAGGGTGTGACATATCCAAGTAAAAAATAAAAAATTTGTTTCCACATTGTTAGCCAAGAGCAAAATGAACCTATTTGTCTGGTCATTTTGTGCATCATAAATTGTATAAATAGATAGTTGAGGACAGATAAAGATAGGAATCCATCCAATCTTACCTGTTTTACCTACTGTACCTAGACTTACTTCAAATCAAATCAAATCAACCTTTATTTATAAAAGGCGCCTTTCTAAAACCAAGGCGCCTGTACGTAACATAATAAAATATATCAATAAATAATTAAAAACCATGATTATTTTGAAGCTTTGAGCACTCACTTTGACCTTCCGCTTGTTTTTAATTACCTCCATTGCATTTGAGTTTTGAACCCTGAGACTGCACTGGCACTGACTACAATCTTTGGGCAGCTAGTTCCATTTACCCACAACCCTTTCTGTTAAAAAAAAAAAAAAAAAAAAAAAAGTTAATTCCTTTAATGTCTTTTCTGATTTTACTCCCCATTCATTCGAGGTCGTTCTCCCTGGTGGTCATCTGCCCTTTAATCATAAATGTAACATGGCAAAATTAAAACCATGCTAAGTAAGACACACGATTGGGCTAAATAGGTCATGTGCTACTAGTTCAACACGGCATTATTCCACCGATAATGCCATGTTGCTAGTGAAGTATTGGATTCAACCATGGAGGAGACAGCAGCACTGTGCTAAAATACAGACACTGACAAGCAGACGTCTTGTCTTTCCCACCCACCCAAATGCTCGTAACAGTCGTACCATTCCACAAATCTCAGTGTAATCATGCTGTGTGAGTATTGCTATGGAACTCTGTTCTCAGTACCTGGCTTTCTAAAGTCGCGCTGTCTTGTGCTGGGCGAGTTAGTGAGCAGCTGGTCTTGTGCTCTGTCCACACGTACCAGCTCTCCCTCGTAACCTTGTTCAGCTCATGCTCCCACTGTGTGTGAGAGATCCCTGGCTTGCACGTGTCCTGCAGCTCCTCCATTTATTCTCTGTTACAGCAGCTCACCCCTTGATGGTTCACCGAAACGGAAAGTGCAGATATCACCCACCAGCCCGATCCAAGGAAATAGCTGCAAACAGCTATAGATACAGACCTAGGAAAGCAACACACAGTACATAAAGCAGAACCTGAAGCTGACTGAGTATGCATGCACAGTAAAGAAACACAACCTCATAAAATATGAAAAACAGTTTGTGAGTTAGATACTGAAACAGAAAGAGCAGTGTACCAGAGTCCTCCTAATGGCCCTATCACAAAAATAGCCATGTAGATTCACAGGAAACATCGATTGTCAGTTTAAGCAAACCTTTTTGCTTTTGTGTAGGAAATGTTATTTCCGTCACATCTGTATGTAAAAAAGCATCTGGTAAATTACTAAAAAGTGCAGTCAATATTTATGAAGAAACCAAATACAGTCTGTATAACATCTAATAGAAAACTATAAATACATTTGTTACATTCATAAGTATTGCAATACCATGTTACAAGTGCATTAAGCCACTGCGAATGTGGCATCTAATGAGGAATTAATGCATGGTTGGGCCATTGTAGGCACTCGGCCTTCAGCCTCATGCCACAACAGTCCCAACCATGCATTAATTCCCCATTAGATGCCACATTTGTCGTGGCTTAATGTTTACATCAATCAGTGGTTTCTATTTTTTTTTTTTTATGTTACAGTTTTTGGCCAGGAAAGACACATTAGGCCGAGACTTGTTTCCAGATGTATCCTGATGGTTTCTACCTTGTTAATATATTTATAAGTTTCTGTCACATGTCCCCTCTCCTTCCTGTCCTCCAGTGAGTGCATGTTTAGATCTTGCATTTTCACTCTCTGTGTTAGTTTAGCTTGTTGTATGTCCAAAGTTTCCACCTTTTGCTCTGCCACATTTAATCGATCTTGTATTACATGTACCTCTGTAGTAGTATTTGCAAGTGCTGTACTGATTGAATCTACTCGCATCAGAACCGCCTCTAACATTCAGGTGATATACGCTAGCGATTCAGTCACTGATGGTGGTTGCACATTCGTATCTTGTATTGGAGAAATCATGGGCAGTGAAATTTAAGTCGTCAGCTTAGTCGGGGTTAATTGTGCTGGTGAGGATATTGCTGCGGGCTCCATCTCTGGGCTTTGTGGGGCAAACACACCGTACGTCTCGGTGATTAGGCCTATACTTTCTGTGGCCTAGTTGAGTCACTCTGCTCGCGGATAGCTGGTGAGATATAAGCAGCTTCGCAGCACTAGTCAGTCAGAAAAAACACACCGGACGATTCAGGATAGTTCCCCAGATAAGTTTTTAGCAACAAAAGATATTTTTCATCCCGGGATTAGACTGACCCGCCACAGGTTTTTCTCAGCAAGAACAGAGCCCAAGAGTTATGCTGCCATTCCTTTGGCGGTTAAGTCACGCCCCCCCCGCTGCACTTTTTGAAAGCCCGGTGGTTTTCATGACTATATGTCAGGATGCTATTGTGATAGCTAGGGGTCCCTATGAGCAAGCATTGCCAAATGTGACATTTTATTGGTTACTTTTTGTTTGTGGGTGGGCTGAATACGTTTTCCAACATGGCAGTGGCAGCTCCCACTTAGCGAGGGAGTGAGGTTTCTGGATGACAGTTTTTTTCAGTATTTTTTGTTTTTCCTCCTTTGGCTTTATTTTTAAAGCTGGATTATCTGGTTGATCCTGCTTTTTGGAAGACTGCTATGTTGTTGATCCCACTTTTGGCAGCAGTCCTGAGAGGTGAGGAAACACTCTTTGTAGGAGTGATTGATTGTTGTCATTTTTTGCTGTGTGGAGGAGTCCCTAACCCAGTCAGAGGTAGGCTGTTGGGGCTGTGATGGGAGGGAAATGTTGCTGTCTAGTTCTGAAAGTTCTGGGGGGTGAGCAGTGAAAAGTAAAGGGAAAAAATAGAGTGAACCTCAGTGTGAATGCTGGTTTCACACTGAGGAGGTTCAAAGATGGAGCCAGATGGCGGGTGAACTGGGAGGTTGGAGCTGCTGGGGTTTACTGCAGAAGATGCTCCATTCACCGGTGTGTCTTTGGGGTTTACTGCAGTTTGTGTCAGTGCTGTGGTGAAGTACAGATAGTGCCTCTGGGGTACCTATTGTGTGGATAAGTGACCTACAGCGAGGATAAATGCGATATCCTCACTGTAGGTCAGACCACCCTGGAAATATGGTTAATATTTGCCAAAATTTATCCTCATTGGCATTACCTCTCACTCTCTCTCTCTATATATTCATATATATATATATATATATATATATATAGTATATTTATACAATAGGGGTGAGGAAAATCAGTAGTTGATAACAGGATGCATTCCCAGCAGAGTGGTATAAATTCTGCTGCAGGTAAGCACAGTAATAATATTTGCTGTTTATACATATAGGGTGCTATGCACCAATGGGGCGTAGGTATACGCGTACCGGTGCACCTATTCACAGCCACCCCCGGTGTGCAGGTGCATGGAGGGGTGTTATGTAGACTGGGCATGTATCCAATGGGCTGCCCAGACCTGGTCCACCAATGGATCCCTTGTACCCACGGGGTGCGAATGCCGGTAGCTGGCGTGCAGTGCATGAACCACACTTGCCACGGGATGCCCAATTGTCTGCCCCTGGCCCTCCTCGTTGCCCCCATGGCTGGGGGCGTCATGTCACAGGGGTCTACTGCACCCTGACATCTTGGCCACTGCCAGTGGTGGCATCCTGGGGGGGCACATAACCCTTACAGCTGAGGTTCCCAGGCATCAGGTGTGCCCCCTGCGCCCAGCACTCAGCACCTTTGTGAATGGCACAGAGTGCGGGCACGCCCCTGGTGCACTGCTGTCTGCATGGCCAGGGGATCGGCACACACCTGTCCTGCACCTTCCCCTTGTGAATGCCGCACAGGGTCCACGGAACCCCGCTACATGGTATTTGGACTTACCTATGCCAACGTGCCCGGGTTATGCGGCATGTTAGTATAGTGCATAGGGCCCCTAGTGCTTACCTCACTGGCAAATATTATCACTGTGCTGATGTCATCTCAAATGACATATCTGTGTTGCATGTGCTGGTATTAATTTCAGCAACTCATCAGTACATATCAATCACACCTGTCAGAATTCCACCTGCTGTACCCTCTTCCACGTTCATCTCGTGCTGCAGTTCAGAACTCAGTAGACCAGCAGGAGTAGAACACTGAATGGTAAGGAAGAGAGAGAACAGCAAAGTTTAAATCCTTTAAAGAATTAGCCGACAACATGTTTCACATTTCTTCAGACAACACATCCAAACCGGAATCACCAACAGTCAACCAAATTGATTGAAACTGAAGAAGAAACCAAAGCCAGTAAATATTACAGAAGAAGTGAACCTGAGCTACTAGACTGAGAAGGAAGCTGAGCATAGTATAATGAAGAGACACAAACAACGAGCATCAGTCATCTCCCAAATAACAAGAACAATCCTGTTCTGTATAACAATGCACTATAGTTTACGCACTCACCATTTCTGAAATCCTCAACTGCTGTACTCAAAAGAGAGCGAAAGTGAAACTGACACAGAAAGTGTTGATGCTCCAGGTGAATGCAACCCGGGAAGTGTAATAAACAAAACAGCACAAAGTTACAAGCACTCAACACATTTCCCTGAGAACAAATAAAAAAAAAAAAAATAATCATTCCACACATCCACAAAGTAAAAAATAAATGAAAAGTATAAATGACACGGACTTCCTGAAAGAAATAAAATCCAACCCCCAGACAACAAAATCACCAATCAGAAGTTATGCCTCATACACGCAACACAAAGTCAATCGATAATCGAACTGAAACAACACCCATTCAAGAAAATAGCCTATGAAAAAAAGATTCACACAAAGCCAATCACAGCAACAAACTCCATTCACAAAACACTGCAGAACAACCGCGGAGCAGCACTACCACAGAAATAACACAAAGAACAGCAGAAGTTAAAGAAGAAAAGATAACAAACAATTGAAGTACATAGCGTACAGTCACAGAAACCCCTACTGTATAAACTGCACACATGATGTGCAGTCGTAGAATATCGAAAATATCTTCATTCATGAACAGTGACCTCTGGATACTCTCACTCATGGATCCGCTATGCTCCGCCATGCTGCGCATGCTCCGCCACTCATGAGTATCCAGAAGTCACTGTTCATGAATGAATATATTTTCCATATTCCACTCCTGCCCATCATGTATCCTCTATATATCTGGGATATGACATGGGTGACAGTGAGATAGTAGAAATATCTTCATGAGCTATACTTAACCTCCTCACCTCATGCATGTGAAGCCATGAGTGAGGTCAGAAGAGGTCAAGTATAGCGAGTGAAGATATTTCTACTATCTCACTCTGACCCGTGTCATTTATGATTTGAACAACTGTTTTTTTAGGTGACTTCTATGACAGAAATGTTAAAAAGTTACAAAAGGAAAAAAAAATTACAAAATGTAAACTCTGCCATTCAAAACATCTCACGCTCACAAATGTCAGTTTGATTTGCACAATAGGTTATTAGATGGTTTTGTGATAGAAATGATAAGAGAATTACAAAAGGGAAAAAGTGCCAAATTTAGATTGCACCCTCAGAGCATCTCACATCTACTGGCTTCAGTGCTGCACATGGCTATTGTGATGTCATCAGCATTGTTAAAGCTGCTCTCTGGTTCACTATTCCATTGTTTCATTGGAACCTTTCAGCTTGCAAGATAGCAGTACAACTATATTCACAGCAGGCATAGAGATAGTAGTGATAGCCTGAGTAGTTTTAACCCATGCCTATTGTGTGTATAGATAGATAGATAGATAGATAGATAGATAGATAGATAGATAGATAGATATATGATATGACATGGCCTGACTGAAGATATCATGTGTATTTTCATGAAAGGCTAATGATATTATGATATCTCATGAGTGGTCAAGTCATGAGTTAGATATCTAAATATCATTGCCATCAAATGAAGGGAAATATGCTATCAGTCAGGCCGTGTTATGTTCTGTTTATGTAGACGTATGTTTTGGGATAAACATCATTGGGAATGTGTAAAAAAATGCTTATGACATTGAAAAGCATGAATAACTTTAGTTTGCTTTTATAGTTACAGTACTTGTTTGGGAGGGGTTTCCAATATTTACTACTGCTTCTGCTTAACTCACTGAGTCCCATAGCTTTACATTACGGCCAGTACATAATGGAAAAGTCTGATGTACAATTTGCTTTTTTTGGGGGGGGGGGGTTGTTTATTTAAAAAAGTGAAAAAATTGAATTTTCTTCCATTTTTTGCTGATTATAAAAAATGTAAAAGGTATTTATAAATGAAACAATCATTTTTTAGATAATTTTGTGCTGAACGACTTTTGTACTCTAAGTACTATGCTGTAATTTTTTTATTTTAAAGTTACTTGCATTTGTTCCCAGTGCCATACTGATCACAAATCCTCAGACAATGACTGACACAGCTACTAGCTATATACAAATATATCACTGTGTACTCCACGTGATGTAAACCTCTGATTTCTGTACCCTGGTAGTTCTGTTACCACTTCCTGTTTTTATTGCTTGTTTTTAATGAATATTTGAACTCTGATGACATATTGTAACTAGCTGACATATTGTAACTATTTGTTGTTCTGGACAAGGAGCCTTTGTAAATGAGCAATCCTGCTCAAAGGTATGTATCTGAGTAAAACATAAAATAAAAATGGTATTTTCACAACTGTGGCACAGAATGACATTTCGGTGATGCTGAATGATGTTTCAGCAGGGATTTGAACATTTTCACCTAACAGTTTATGAGGCGGGATAATAAGAAGGCTATACTGAAAATTTGGTATACAAATACAGTAAAATGCCCAGGTTGAGTGAATGTTGCAATATTTCAACATTCACTCATAACTTTGCTAATTCTGACTCCAAACATTCAATATAACCATTTTTTCCACACCACCTCATAAATGTGACAAGTGTCATTTTTTTAAATCCTGAACAAGATGTGTTTTCGCACTTCTGGTGCGAAATGACATTTTGGCCAGTACACCATAAATGCTACATGTCATGCTTATAAGGTGAGTCATAAAATGACTATTTTGAAATTTTAGGGTCAAAATTAAGAAAAGATAAATATAGTTGTTAAGAAACTTTATGTGCAGTACCAGTCTTGACCCTAGCAGGTATGCTTTGTGATGCCTTGCCGATGAGCTGAGTTCAGGGGCAAGCTACGTGATGCAGCTGAATGGGGTGAGGGTGTGGGATCCCACTGTTTTGCAACATCCCACCTCCAGTTAGGAATGAAAAGCTCAGTTGTCCAGGCCCAGGTATTCATATAGTGAAGACAATTGTCCCTTATTCACTTTACATTCACTTTCACACATTCACTCTTTGTTTTGTAGATCTCTTTCCTCTTTAGATCTGAAAGAACAAAGAGTGAATGTATGAAGGTGAGGTAAAGAATGAATGAGGACAGTTGCTTTACTATGTGGTATGGGCCCATGTGGGACAACCTCGCAGCTTGCATTCCTGGCTGGGGGTATGCCAGGCCCTGCACTTTTTAGGTGGACAGAGCCTCCCATGCGCATCTGCACCTGTTCATACAGATTATGAAGGGACCTGTGTGAATGAGGATACAATTCCACTATCTCAAAAAGAAAGGAAATTATTTGCAAAAAAACTTTGTTAATGCACCAGTTAAGGTAACTTAACACCACTAAAGTAGGTAAATGTAGCATTAGGGTTTCCTACCCTAACCCCAACCCCCAAGCAGCAAAAGGAAAAAAAAATAGGGTTTTGGGTCTCTGGAGTCTCAGCAAATCGGTGGTGGGCTCTTCCTTGGGGTTGTTAACCCTAATGCTCATCCCTTGCCCCCCAGCCAGTAGCCTCTAGTCAGAAGCACAAGGTACAGCTCCAAGCCAGTGCCTCATAGTGATACACTCTTCAATGGTAGAAAAGTGCATTTCACCACATGTTGCCAACACAATTTGTTGTAGCTTTCTTCATGAAGAGCCCTGCAGGCCCTAGATGTAGAAAAGAGATCATGTGTAGTATTGCTCAGATGGTATCCTAGAAATCAGGATACCAACAGATACCTCCAATTTGGCCAGGTAGTTGCTGTGGTAGGATAGTAGTGCTATCTGACCATGGGTCCTGCCAACTAGGATACCTGGATCCTAACCAGGATCCATCACTATCTAACCATGGATCCTACATTTGTCTTTGGCAGGATATCTGGTAGGATCCAAATCAGGATACCAGCACTATCTGACAGATAGTGGTAGGATCCACAAAAGCACTATCTGAGCAACACTAATCATGTGTGATGTTGTTTGCTCAGGGAACAGGCATTAGGTTTGACAACCCCAAAGAAGACCCCACCACTGACTCACCAAGACTCCAGAGACCCACAACCCTATTGTTTTTTATTTTGCTGCTTGGGATGTGGGAACAGGGAGTTCGGTTGGAAACCCTAATGCCACATTTCCCTGCTTTTGTTGCATTAAGTTACGCTTATCGGTGCATCAACCTTTTGTCTCCCAAATGTGGAACATTGCCTGTCAAAATGTGGAACAAATGGGCAAAATGTGGAACACTTAATCAAATCTTTACCTAAGAAGCTCAAAACACTATTAACATGTTGCATTTATGTTCTGAAAGTCTGTTATGAATTGCATACTATATTTTTTGCATCATTTACTATGGAGTTTTGCTTTAAAATGTTGACTTTGAATGTGGAACAAGTCCTCACAATGTGGAACAGGGAGCATTTGAGAAGTAAAATGAGGAACGTTCCTCGTAATGTGGTACAGTTGAGAGGTATGATTAACAAAGTTTTTTGCAAAAAATATATGAATACACACGTGTGTGTATATATATATTATATATATATATATATATATATATCTTAACTGCATTTTGAATTTTGCTTTGACTTACTGAGTGGAACATTATCCTTTTTGACCCTGTAAGAACCCCTTTGACAGGTCTGATTTCAAATCCCTGGAGCATTTCCTGGTTGCTGACAGTTTGTTATAAAATGACTTGAATGAAACAGCAATTGGACTGGCCAAAACTGATCACATGACCATGCATCAATTTCAGTTACCACACAGATCAAATTTGACCTTCTTTTTTCCTGCTTTTTTAATTCTTAAATCCATTTTATAAGCACAATAACATACTCCAGGATGTGTGGCAATGCCATAAATTACTGCACTTCTCAGGTGGTTGAAGTCACTCGGCTGTGCCTCATGCCTCACAACCAACCGGGGACATGTGGTAATTTAGCATTACTGCACACCCTCATGTGTTATTGCTTACATCTCAGGGAGCAGTTGAAGCTCTGTATATTTAGCTGGTCAGTGCATGCAAATAAACCAGTCTATACCAGTCAGTAGCAGAGTAAGACAATCCTTGATTATGTTAACAGTCTTTTCACATTGCAAAATGTGGCAACAACATACTAGGTTGGGCACCTCAGCTGAGTCAGGTTAGGGCCCGGAAGCGGGAGTGCGTACAACAATAAATGGTGTTTGACCCACCTTAAAACAGAGTAAAAATATCATCAATCTTTTCAAAATGCAGAATAAATACCTCATCCCCCTTCTGTCCCAGAGTGCATGTCTCTTCTGTATATCTTGTTTGTGTGTGTGTGTGTGGGGGGGGGGGAGCTGTGTAACTCCTTGATCCTTTTTCTATGCTATCCTGTAAGGTTCACTATTTTCAGTGACAAACACATTAAATCACTGCATTTTGAATGCTGTTCCATCAGACAGTGCTCCATGTACCTCTGTAATTCAGTAACCCATTGGAAGTTTGTATTATTCCTCTATTCAGACTGGGGTGGTGAAGGGTAAGGGTTGTTAAAATACTGTGTAAAGTTCAGCCTAAAATTAGCTAATTAATATTGTTTACTATTTGTTATATACAAGATTTCTGCTCCAAACTTGCAGTTTATTTTTACAACTACACTGGCCATAATGATGAGTGCACCTCAACTACACCTCATGACTACTCCTCTGGTTGAGTTGTACATTTCACTGAGATGTTCCAATGATGGTATCTAGTGGAGGTGTACGCCTCACTGAGATGTTCCAATGACTGCATCTCTGGTGAAGGTGTACGCCTCACTGAGATGTTCCAATGACTGCATCTCTGGTGGAGGTGTACACCTCACTGAGGTGTCCCTAATTAGCACTTTTAGATGCACATCCTGCTCACCTAAATGACACTGTAAATGCACAGCAGTAGAACCTCCTGCCCACCTCTCTGTCAGTGGGATGGTTAAGCAGCAAACCTTGAGGGGTACTAAGGTGTGCACATCATTTAAACCTTAGCAGCACATCAAATACACCTCAGCTGGGCCAGGGTAGAGACCATGGGGTGGGAGGGTACATAAATAAATGGTGTTTAGCTCACTAAAAACATAGTGAAAATGTCATCAATCTTTACACAATGCAGATTAAATACCTCATCCCCCTTCTGTCCCAGAGTTCAAAGTGTACCCTTGTCGGAATGTAGGGAGCTGGAATAACCTTGTCTCTCTTGCTGTCTCTTTCTCACTTTCTTTATGCAGTGCTCAACTACCTGTGGTCTAGGAGCAGTCTGGCGGGCAATCCGCTGTAACACAGGCAAGGATGAAGACTGTGACATCACAAAGAAGCCAGCACCGGCTCGCAGATGTTACCTGAGACCATGCTCCATGTGGCAGGTTGGAAACTGGAGTAAGGTATACTCAGCAGCGCATTGTTCATTGGTCTTGTTTGAACATTTTGTCAATTGATGGCCATGATCACTGTAATGTTTTACCAACAACTGTGACTCTGTCCTGTCATGGGGAAAGGTAAAGAAGAAAGGGCAGCCCTCTGTGTCAGAGAAGGCATTGAGGTGGAAGAGGATGGGTTCATCAGGGAAGGGAAAGGGAAAGCAGAATCACTGTCCATTTAACTCATGATGCATTAGGCAAGAAATTGCATATGGGAGTGGTCTGTAGACTCACAGGATAGGGAAACTAAGGCAGTGGGGAACTAGAGACAGAAAAAAAGAAGGGGGCCAAGGGGGAGGTTGTGGTTATGGGGGATATTAATCTGCTCAACATTGATTGGGACATTTCAGCATCTAGGAGCACCAGATGTCATACCCTGCTAGATAACGTTACAGGACTGCCTGCTAGTGCAGGTTAGCGAACCCAAAATCCAGCTGCCATTTTCAATGAGGGGCTCACCAACTCAGAAATGGAAGGCAGAGTGCAAACTGAGGAATCACTGGGGTCCAGTGACTGTAACACCATATGGTTCGACCTGGCTCTGTGTACTACTACACCCTCATCAAAGGCTGAAGTCCTGCATTTCAGAAGAGCAGACTTTACCCAGAGGAGGGAATTAGTCCAGGACACTTCAGATGGAGTGGGCAGAATCAGGGGCTTGGAGAAAGGGTGGGAAGTAATTAAAGGTGTCATTCCTGAGGCAACATAGTCATGCTTGAGGATGGTCACCAGATGAAACAGGTACAACACACCAGTCTTATCCCTAAGAAAGTCAGGGAGGTAGTGAGAGCCAAGAAAAAGGCTCCATCATTCTGGGAGGAACATAATGCCATCACGTCTGTGTTGAAGGTCTTGGATGGCTTCAACAAAGCAATGAAAGCCACAGAGTTCACTGGTGCCATCTTTGTTGACCTGTCCAAGGCCTTCAACACAGTGGATCATTCAATCCTGCTGAAGTGCCTTAGGATATTATGATTAAATGCCAAAGCTCTGAATTGGTTTACTGAGTATTTTAGGCACCGCAGACAGAGAACAGTGATTAACAGCAAAATCTCTGGGGATTGGAAACTGAGAGAGAGATCTCGCAGGAGTCAGTCCTTGGTTTCCACCACTTCACTGTGTACCTAAAGGGGCTTGGGTGCATGCACAGCGGACATGGACTAGCAGTTGTATTCAGATAACATGGTGGTCTTTACCTCTGAATCCTTCCTCAGTGTTGTGCAGTTAAGACTGCAAAAGGCCTTTGACGGCCTGCAGGCATTTGTTAATTCATCAAAGCTAAAACTAAATACAAGTAAGACCAACATTTAGCTTTTTGACTCTCAGCCCAAATTGAAAGGTCTGTCCTTCCAACAATTGATACTGAAAAACAGAGGAGGAACAAATTGAACAGGTGCAGGAATATTAATATTTTGGCTACTGGATGGAGCCCTCTGGGAAAGGCAATAGCCGTGTAGAGAAATTAGCTTGCTTGGGCTCAGATACCGAACTGAAAATTATTTAGACACAAGGTATTATCAATTTTATAGATAGATAGATAGACAGACAGACAGACAGACAAATAAGTTATTTATATAGCACCCATCTCCATGGACTCTGGGAGCTGCACAATAAGAACATACAAATCATTCAAAAACATTTAAAATATACAGAGAAACCGATTTAAAACAACAGAAAAATACATCTGGAAGCATAAACTTATAATATGCAGACAGCTAATAGGATTATAATACCTCCAGAAGACTGCACAAATTAGAGATTTTATACAATACATTAGCAAAACTAATATGTGTGTGTCCAAAGAACACCCATCATTGCTTAACATACTGTATAGGAAATTAGTATAGGTGTCACTGCACAAGCATAGGACATTACACAGAATTTTGGTTTCAATTAAATGCATGAAGGGAACAGTTCCAGGTCACTTATTGGAAAGATTAACTCTTAGGGAACCCCCACTATATACTATACAATTTACATTTGAACCCCCAGGAAATTCAGATTTAAACCCAATTTTCTCAGTCAATCGATGGAACAGCCAGTTAACAAATGGTCCCACTCCTTAGGATTGCTAGGGTGGCAGGGTAAGAGAGGGAGTTGGCTGTCGTCCATCTGGGGACAAATGACCTGACAGAGGATGTAGCAAGGGTGTTGCAGGAGAGGTTGCGGTAGCTAGGAAGGGGTCTAAAACTGGTAGTATGAATAATGGCCTTCACTGAGGTGCTACTTGTGCACTGCTGGGGGAGGGGAGCGAACACCTAAAAATGGTCTTCAAAGACTGGTTGAAGGCATGGTTAAGGGAGGAGGAGTTTGGCTGCAACTGGGACTGGGATGCTACCTGGAGGGATAAAGGCCTGTACAAATGGAATGGCATCCATCCAGGAAGGGAAAGGCAGTCCTAGTCGGAATGTTGACATTTTATTTATTTATTTATTTAAAAGTTGATAACCGGGAAAAGTATCATGAGCTGAAACTCATTTCCAGGTGCAACCCAGGAGAGGGGAACAAAGGGAGAAAAGGCACAAAATGGCAGCATAAAAATACATAGAAGATCACCACATGAGTCAGAGTTACAGACCCAATACAAAAGTTACAAAGCCACACAACAACAGCTGTAGTATTATAAAGAACAGGCGAGAGTCAGATACTCTAAAGTGGGGGGTTAGGGTATACAAGCCCCCAAAAAACAGTTTTTATAACAGCATCTAGTTAGCAGCATAGCAGAGACAAATATAATTAAGGCGGTAAATGTTGGGGGTATTGGGAGCATGGCTGATGGGGAAGATGCTTTAGAAGCTTTTTGAGTGAGAATAGGGAGGAACATGAACAGAGGTCAGATAACGGAAAGATTAACTTAGATTAGGATGCTACTTCAATGGGCATTTAAACTAGCCAAGAGAGGAGGCTGAAGAAACTAAGGAGGCAGTGAGTGACCCCTGTTAGTGGCAGTGCTAGATCTGGTACTTAGGAACAGGAATAGCATTGCAGACGTCACAGTGGGTAGCCTCAGGGTACAAGCAATCATTGCATAGTGTGGTTTGGCAATACAGATTGGACAGGAGAAAAAAAATGTACTAGGATGAAGGTCCTGGACTTCAGGAGAGCAGATATTAAAGAAATGTGAGACAGACTTAGGGAATACCTTGCGGGGGATAGTCAGGGTGGTGATGTGTGGATGCACAATGGAAAATAATAAAGGAATCAAACAGACCTTGTCTAAGCTCATCAAACTAGGGATAACGCCAGGTGTACCCTTCATGTCCTTCATCAGGTCCATATGTCGGCCAACCCCTTTCTGCTTGCAAGTCTTGATGTGGAAAAGGCATTTGATAGGGTGTCCTGGCCCTGTCTTTCTGCCACCCTCTGAAAGCTTGTTTTTTTTCTAGACTTCACAACCCTTAGAATGATTTTTTGCCTTGCCCCAACCATTTGTCATAGTGAGTGGACATGTCTCTCTGACCTTTAGGGTGGGCAGAGGGACCTATCAGGGATGTTTGCTGTTGCCCTTCCTCTTCTCTCTCTACATAGAGCAACTATGAGGGTGAGGTAGTGGGGGGGGGTAGCGGATTGGGGTAGTAGGGACCTGGGGTGAAATGGGTCCAGGAAAGAGGTCCTCCTTGCTTGGTTCCCATATCCAAGGACTCCACGTATAGTGGTCAGGGTGCTGGGTCTACCTTGTCTGCCTATCCTTCTTAGGTGGTGTTGTGCAATGCCAGATCTATGAAAAACAAGACAGCGATTATTGCTGATCTTGTTGGAACAATGAATCTGACTTGCATCACCAAGACCTGGCTGGATGAGAATGCTGATCCGGTACTGGAATCAACAATTCCAGCTGGGTACTCGGTGATACACCTCCCGAGAAAGGATCATAGGGCTGGAGGAGTTGCTGTTTGTTTTAAATTGAACCTGGACCTTGTAGATATCCTGGTGGGTGACACAAGGTCCTTTGAATATATCATAGTTGCGTAGGTTGCAGGATGTTTCTCATTTACTGCCCACCTGGTCATGGGAGGTATTCCTGCCGGAAGTCACAGACTTCATTCTCGACCAGGTGCTGGATTTACCCAGATGGATAGTTCTGGGGGATTTCAGTGCTTGAGTCGATGATGAACTCTCATGATCTGGGCAAGACTTCTTCCAACTAATGAGTTTATTGGGTCTCATACAGGTGGTTACTGCTGCACTTCATATTTATGGTCATTCATTGGATCTGGTCTTCCTACTGGGGATGGAGGTCTTTGACCTGATGGTGGAACTGGTTAGTTGGTTGGACCACCGCACTATAAGGTTCAGGTTCGAGGCACCCCCTATAGACCTGCCCCCACAGAGATGGTCCAGTACCGCCCTTCAAGGGACCTGACCCCGGATGGTCTTATGGAGGTACTGGACCAATCAGACTTGATGAGTGTATGTGAGGAGCTGGGAGAATTAGTACTAGCCTATAACAGGGCGGTGACTGAAGCCCTTGACTCCATAGCACCTGTCCATGTTCACCCCCTCTCCCTTTGCCAGAAGTCCCCATGATTTGAAGGGACTTTGAAGGAGATGAGACGAGGGGGTCAAAAGTTGGAGTGGCATTGGAGGAAACACGATCTGGCAGATAAAAAGCTTAGACTGATAGCCCATTATAAAGATTATCAATCGGCAATCTCCTGTAAGAAGGCAGAGTTCCTGTCTAAGGAGATTGCTGCGGCAAAGAACAGATTAGCTGAGCGCTTCTGAACTGTTGACAGGTTGTGCAATACGGGGAGCTTTTTCACAAGTTAGATCTGATGAGTTTGCTTAGTTCTTTGCCGATAAGATTGCCACTATCAGATCGGAAATCTGGTCAAAGCCCTCAAATGGGCATTGCGGTGATGGGTTTGAGGTTGCAAACACTCGACCTATCTGGTCCGACTTCAGCCAGCTGGTGATTGTGGACACTGTGCAGGTCATCCAGGGACTGCATTCAACCTACTGTAGTTTGGACCAGGGCCCAACACCCCTTCGAGTGGGGTGTGTTGAAGTCATCATCCCAGCCCTCACCAGGATAGTCCGGTGTTTGCTGGAGGCAGGAGGCAGTATAGTGCAGTGGTTTAAGGCTCTGAGCTGCAAACCTGGAGACCTGGGTTTGAATCTCACAGCCCCCTCTTGCATACTGTGCGATGCTGAACAAGTCATTTAACTTCCTTGTGCTCCCAGGTCGCACCTGTAAACAAGCTTCAGCTTAGTGTGTCTCTTCTGGTTAAAAAAAAAAAAAGAAACCCTGAAGGAGGCGGTAGTACTACCACTCATGAAAAAAAACTTCTCTAGATCTGGACTGCCTGGTAAACTACAGACCTGTCTCTAACCTGCCCTTTGTGAGCAAGGTTATTGAGAAGATGGTGGCTTCACAGCTGGATGGCCATTTAACAACACATGATGTCTATGATCGTCTCCAGTCTAGTTTCAAGATCAAATCAAATCAAGGTTTATTTATAAAAAGGCTCATTTCCACAGTTTAAGGCACCTGTACATATGAACAACTCGATAATAAAATCACAGGTTATAAAATATATAAAATCATAAATCATTACAGTGACCAACCAAATTCAAAATGACAGCAACATTATACTTAGTCACCAAAAGCTAAGCCAAAGAGGTAGGTCTTCAGTTCCATCTTAAAACATTGGACGGTCAGGCATTCTCTTATCTGACGAGGTAGAGAATTCCACTGGGTAGAGTAGGCCCCTGATGTTTGTAAATGCACACTGGGAATCTCTAGCAATCCCTCATCGGTGGAACGAAGAGGTGGGGAGGGGTGGTAGGGAGAAAGGAGATCTTGCAGGTAGCGGAGTCCCTGGTCATGTAGGGCTTTATAGGTCAGCAATCCAACCTTGAAGGTGATACGCCACTGCACTGGAAGCCAGTGCAGTCCGCGGAGCACAGGTATAATATGACTGATCCTAGAAGTACCAGTCAAAAGCCTGGCAGCCACATTCTGCACCAGCTGCAGGTGGCGCGTATCAACCCCTGGTAGCCCTAGGTACAGGGCTTTGCAGTAGTTAAGGTGAGTGGTCATGAAGGCATGGACCAATGTTTGAAGATCCTCAGGAGGGATCAGATGTTTCACCAGGGCGATATTACTCAGATGGAAAAAAGAGGTCTTGAAAGTGGCTGACACCTGCGATTTTAGGGTCAAACTGTCATCAAAAATAACATCCAGGTTCCGCACCCAATCTGAGGTCGTAAGCTAGACACCCCCGAGTTGAAGACCCGAGGGTTGTCCGGATGACACACCCCACCTCCGACAGTCTGGGTCCACAACCAACACCTCAGTCTTGTCCGGATTCAACTTCAACCAACTAACACTTATCCAATCCTGGATCTCGGATATGCAGCTGTTAAATACCAAGAGACTATCTCCTTGCTTGGGCACAAAGGACATGTACAGTTGAGTATCATTTGCTTAACAGTGAAAACTCAAACCATAGTGCCTTATAATGTCTCCAAATGGCAGCATATACGTGGTGAACAACTTGGGTGCCAAAATGGAGCCCTGTGGTACCCTGCAGGATAGGGGGAGAGGGTCAGAGGAATAAATTACAGAGACCACTCTCTGTGTCCTACTCATGAGGAATGATTGAAACCATCTGAGGACAATGCCAGACAATCCACAGATGAACCACAGGCATTCCAATAGCACACCATGGTCCACCGTGTCAAATGCCACCAAGAGATCAAGGAGGACCAAAATGGAATGGGTCCTCCGATCTCTTGCTGTAGAAGATCATTAAGCACCCGAACAAAAGCTATCTCAGTTCTATGCCTCTTCCTAAATCCAGACTGGAGAATGTCATAGACGTCATGGGTGGATAGATAATCATGCAGCTGCAGCACAAGCACCTTCTCGATAACCTTCCCAACAAAGGGTAGGTTAGAAACAGGTCTGTAGTTGGCCAGACCCAGTCCAGGTTGAGGGAGTTTTTTTCAGCAGCGGTCAGACAACTGCCTCCTTAAGGGGATCTGGAAAGACACCCTTCTCTAAAGACCTCCAGACTATCTCAGCCAGGACTGGGCTGATTTCCTCAACGCACCCCACAAGGAGATGCATTGGGCCCGGGTCCAAATTACAGTTGGTTGACAACAAATCCTGGATGATCCTCACAATGTCCATGATGTCCAGCCAGCCAAAGTTGGACCAGATAAACCGGGTGCTCGTAACCTCTCACTGACCTCTGCAGTCCCCCATAGAAGGGGCCAAATGGATCCCGGACCTGATGGTAGCAACCTTATCAGCAAAAAAATTTAGCAAATTCATCATGCCTCTCTTCTGACAAAGCTCCATTAGACTGTAGGCAGATTGGATTGCACAATCTGTCCACAGTCTGGAAAAACTGATTTTGCACAATTGCACGCTCGATTTTGCGTGGTGACAAGCTCCCTGGACAGGAATTCTGCCTTCTTATGAGTGATTGTCGATTGATAGACAGCATAATGGTCCATCAATCTAAGTCTATCAACAACAATGCTGAATTTCCACCAGACCATCTCCAACCTTCGATCAACTCTCTTTAGCTCCTTCAAGGTCCCATCAAACCATGGTGATCTTGGGTGAAGAGTGATAGGTTGAATGCGAACATAAGTAATGGAGTCCAGGGCATCTGACACTGCCTTATTATAAGCAAGTACAAGATCCCTGGACCTATGATGTAACTCATCAAGCTCGTTTGTTCTAGCACCGCCATTAGGCCCTATGGGGTCACGCCCCTCAAAGGGTGGTAACGGACCATCTCCGTAGGGGCAGGCCCATTGGGAGAGCTGTGAAACTGAACCTTATGGTGTGATGGTCAGGCCAACTGACAGGTTCCACCACCAAATTGGTGATCTCCATCCCCAGGAGGAACACCAGATCCAATGAGTGGCCACCAATGTGAGTTGTGGAGGAAATGACCTGTGTGAGGCCCAATGAAGACGTAAGCGGAAGGAGATCTTGACCAAAGTGCGAGAGTTCATTGTTGTCCCAGGCATTCAAATCCCACAGAATTAACCATCTGGGGATCCCAATCCCATGTCGATGATGAAGTCCGTGATCTCCTGCAGGAATTCTTTCCCATCACCGGGTGGATGGTAGATTAGCAGAACCCTGCACCCCACACTCGCGCCCACAATACACTCAAAGGAGCTGGTGGACCCCACTGGGAAATCTGCAAGGCCCAGTTCCACTTTAAAACAAATGACTACATCCCTGCCACTACAATCCATTCTTAGGCAGTGTATCACTGAGTACCTGACTGGAACTGCAGAAGCCAATATTGGACCTGCGCTCTCATCCAGCCAGGTCTCAGTGATGCATGCCAGGTCAGATGAACTAACAAGCTCTGCAATTATAGCAGTCTTGTTTTTCATAGACCTGGCATTGCACAACACTGCCCGAGATGGATGAACCAATGTGGAAGACTGCTGTACCTGCCTGCATAGCACAGAGCCCTTGGTTATGGTAACCAGACAGGAAGAACCCCTATCCTGGTCCCATTTCACCCCAGGGCATCTCCATGTCCCACCCACCTCAATATGGCTGATCCTTTCCATCTCCCAACCAGATTCAAGACCCCACCTCCTCCTATGCCTCCTGACTATCCCCAAAGCATGACATCTAAAATATGTCGCAGATGGCAAAGGGGGAAAGTCAAAAGGACAGAGGTCCCAAAGTCTGGAGGGGAATATTGCCTGGCCATCTTTTTTCCCACCCAACACATCACACAACAACAGCAGCCAGTTGCTAATACCAAACACGATATCAACTCACACACACAACCACATCCACCCAAGCACTCACACCCAACAAACTATTCTCACAACCAATAACAATATATTAAACTCTCCCCAACCCCAAAAACACAGCAAATAATAAGAACAACATGGCAGAATATGGAAGTGATTGCTAACAGTGAATATTAAAGGTCGCCAAAGTGCTTCCACCCCTCTGATAAAAACTGCCTCTTGGCACTATTTCCCACACAGGCCAGAAACAGATTAACAGATTTACCAGGCAATATAGTTTGAGAAGGGCACTCTCTCTGCCCACCAAGTCAAGGAAATATAGGAAGAAAGAAAGTCTGACCGTCCATTTTGCAGAGAAATTAGAGTCCAGGAATAAATCCTCTGCCGGTTCTTAAAGGGCTCTCTCCAAAGACCGAATGTACCCCAGTCCATTCAGGGAAGCCTCCCTCTCAGAACACCAGAATGGTTTTGCTGTACTCCAACAGGTCACTAGTCTAAAGGCCTTAGGCTGCATCCAGCCTCGGAGGAGAGCAGGCACTCCTGCCCGCCCCCTCCAGGGATCCACAGAGCACTAGGCGACAACACACGCTCTCCAGCAGTACTGAGTCCAGGGTCTCAGACAGCTGTGACCCCCTGTGATTTTCCCCTGAGTTCATGCCCAATTCTACCCTGGTCCCATTGGGAAATCTGATCACACAATGAGCCCCATGTCCAGAAGACGCTCCTTCATTTCTCCTTGAAACAAACCAGCAGAGAAATTCTGATCCTGGTCCCACAGTAAAGCACGACTACCAGCAGATTCTCCACACCACCGTTCTGCCTGGATCCTCAGACACCTTGCTTACTCCAGGATATGTTCCAGCATCAAAGGCAGCACCGGGTTCCCCAACTCTACAAATGGCCAGGACATCTCTCTTTCACCTCCAAACTGAATAGAATATGACAGCCAGGTAGGGAATGCAAATAGCGTTCACAGTCACCATAATAGTTAAAATAAAATCCAATGTCCCAGTGATGGAGCAAACTGCTGGAACAACAACTGGTAACAGAAAATGTTCTTGCAACTTGCGGTTTATTTTACTGGTAGTCTAAAACTGTAACCCCAATATGCACCTTACGCTATCTGATTCACTGCTTTACCACTATCTACAGTAACTGCCACTAATACAACGAAAATGCAAATTTGACTAAAATGAACACAAATTTAACTAAGATAAACACAAAGTAAGCACAAGGAAGAAGCATAGTACCATAACTGCCCTTGTTCAGGTTCTGAAAGAGCTCCTGACAGTGAGGGATCGAGGGAGTCATTCCATCCTAGTTCTCCTCGATGTCTCTGTGGCATTTGATACTGTGGACCATGTGGCACTGATCGAGCACCTGCAGTTCCTCTGGGGACTGTTGGGTACATTCCTCAGTTGGTTTAGATCATTTCTCACTGGCAGGGCACAGAGGGTAGTGTCAGGGATTTACTCCTTGGTGCCTATGCACTTGCTGTGTGGGATCCCACAAGGCTCGAACTTGTCCCCATGTTATTCACAGGACCTTGTTTTATCATCTGAGGAACATCGCCCGGATTAAGCTTCTGATTCCTCCTGGTGACATGCCAACTCTGGTTTATGCCTTCATAATCTCACACCTTATTTACTGCAATGCCCTATACATAGGCTACCAGGGGTTGATCTTTGCTGATTGCAGCTAGTGCAGAATGCGGCTGCCAGGCTGTTGACTGGTTTACCAAGATCTTGCCATACCACGCCTGTGCTCTGCTATCTGCACTGGCTGTCAGCTTGCTGACCAACAAGGCCCTACATGGACAGGTACCAAGCTACCTGCAAAATTTTGTGTGCCCCTGCTGTCCCCCCACCCACTCCGCTCTGCCAATGAGGGATTGCCAGAGGTTCCCAGGGTCCACTTAAAGACATCTCTGGGGCCTGCAAGTTTGCTTTTGTGGACCCAAACCTGTTGAACTCTCTACCACATCAGATTAGGGAGTGCCAGACAGTTAACAGTTTTAAAGCTGAACTAAAGACATATCATTTTAGTCAAGCGTTCCCTGAGGAATTTTAAAATAAGCATACTGTGTATTAAGATTTAATGTTTTAATATGATAAGTTTAGTGATTGTGATTTTATTTATTGTTCGTGTTTGTATTATGTATTTTATTTTATATTAGGATGTAAAGTGCTTTGACCATTTTGAAAAACATTAGATAAACTTTGATTGATTGATTGATTGATTGATTGAACTAGCTCAGAAAATACAAGAGAGCACCAACAGTGAAGAGAGTGATGATAGGGAGCGTAGAACACCGGATCGTGTTATACACGGATGATGTCCTTTTATACATGAAGGACACAGACACCACCTTACCTGAGGTCTTCCAACTCTTGGATAACTTCAGTGAGGTATCAGACTATCATTTAAATACAACCAAAATGGAAGTGCTTCCCTTATACTGGCTCCCCACTGCCTCCCAAAAGGTGAAGTATCACCTTAAACGGGACTTGCAAGAGATTAAATATTTTGGTATCAAAATACTGCTATGCCAAGAATGGCTGTATGAAGTGAATATCCAACCCCTGTTGGTTCAGCTACAGGCTGATCTTCAACATTGGCAAAACCTACCCCTCAGTCTGATCCGCCATATTGATATGTAGAATGGTTACTTTGCCACGTTGCCTTTGCATTTTACAGAATGTCCCAGTTCAGATCCCAGAGATGGATTGGTGGAAATCACAGTTGGCTATATAAGGTTCGTTTGGGGCAGAAAATGCCCTAGACTCCATTTCCACACCCTGATGCTTCCCCAGCAGAAAAGGGATTTAGCACTACCTGACCTATGGGCTTCCCATTCAGCCATGCAACTGCGGATCCTCTCTCTGTGGCATACTGTGGGTCCAGGCCCACAGCAGCTGGACCTTGAACAGAATACTCTTCCATTCTGGGACAGAGTATCAGTCCTGTATGAGATGCACCCAGGGGACAGGCCTGGATAGAGGAGGTGAGGGGGGTGCGGTGGTAGGCAGTGGACTCACTGGACCTCTCTTCACTCCTTATCTGACTAAGCCCCATAGCATCTCTGGGGTTTCTTCCTGCCACACAGGACCATACATTCTGGAGATGGTGTGGGCAGAAATTGGTTTGAGCAAAATCAAAACAGTCCTGCACTTACTACCACAATGGAGAGCTGTCCACATGATATACAGTATAGCCATGTTTACTTGTCTGGAGCTCTTTCAATCAAGGATTTTTGCATGCTATACATTGTGTGGACAGCTCTTCATTGTGGTGGTGAGTGCAGTACTGTTTTGATTTGGCTTGTACCTGTTTTGTCCTAACACCACCATCCCTGTGCACTCTCTTCTTGTAACTGAGCAGAAATTGGTTTACTTGACACATTTCTGTGACAGTCAGTGGATAAAAACATTCCCTTAGATGCAAGCCCCATATGGTCTGATATAGTGGGACTTTTTCCGTTACCTGCAGACTTGTCACTGTTTGGAGTCCTGATCCTTGACCATTTGGGACACAGATGGGCTCCTGCCCCTGCTTTCTCTGTTGACCACCCAGGTTACTTCCCAAATCATTAAACAACTCATCTCACTGATTTGCCAAGCTATACAAGGCACACAGTCATACTCCGTGCACTATCTCAGTGACAAATGGAAGTTCAGAATCGGGACAGGAACTAAATTTTAAAATAGGAGATGAGGTGCTCGGAAATGTGCACAGCTACATCATCCCACATATGGTGGGAACGTGGCTGGAAACATTTGATGAGGTACTTTCAAACCCCAGTAATCAGAGTCAAATATGGGCAGGGATCCAGCTCGGCCTGATGGAGAAATTGTAGGGAAGCAAGGACGGCATATGTCCATGTAATGTGGGCGTGCACCCTCATGACGCCTTTTTTTAGGGCCCTAGACGCAACCATCACAGGTGTTCTGGGGTTTGCAATTCAGTAGATACCAGAATTGTGCCTTTTAGTTCAGTACCCCCAACAGATAAAAGGCCGACAAGTTAAATAGTTACTGGGAATCATGGTAGTAGCCACATTGAAATGGATCACTAGAAGGTGGCTTTCCCCACAAATACTGACCCTCACACACTGAAGGGATACCATGGATTATATTTACATCATGGAAAGAATTACATTTAATTTAAATGATGAATCAGAGCAGTCCAGAGCCAAGTGGACTAGATGGATACTTCATGTAATGTAACATGACCCCACATTTGTCCCCTGGACATTATATATGGGAGGGAGAGGGTGGAATATGCAGGGCTGATCTGCCTAGCTGGAGAGGTAGAGGGCTGTGACTGAACAGGTAGAGCAATATCCCCTATGTTCTGCTCCCTCAAGGCATTTCAGGAAGATAGATATAAATATGTTACTAGATGTGGCTGGATGGGGCCTTTGCGACCCCAGTGCTGAGCCGGGGAAGATGAGCCCACAGCAGTTTTTGTCTTTAGGCTCTGACAGGGTGTCCTTGTCTAACAACCATGTACTATCTTTATGCTGCACTGAATGTAATACTGTACATCAATGCATTTGTCATTTACTGTAAAATGTTAAACATTTATTTACAAAAAAAAAGAATAAAGGAGGGGGTAACTAAGGTAATGGCAAGCTGTTTAAAGGCAGTAAGCAATAGGGTTGTCAGAACCCACTGAAGTTCTGGGTTCTGTTCTAGTCTAGAACTTCTGAAAAGGTTCTAGGGTTCTAATCTTTTTTTTAGAACTTGAACCCTTTCTTTTTAATTGTATTGCCAATAGTGAAGATAATAGTAAGGATGCAGAAGGATGATGGCCAGTACACCATGTGGGAGTCGTAGATATTTTTAAATGAAAATGAATAAGGTATTTTTCTCCCCAAGTCCCGCTGTCAGTCACCCAAAATATTTCTGGGATTTACTTAAAGATACCGTCCAAATGATTACTGGGAAGCACACAGTCACACACTGGGTACAGTGCAGTCAAACGGCACACAGCATGATGATGGCCAGTACGCCACATAGGAGTCACAAATATTTTCAAATTTAAAAAAAGATGTTTTTTCTCCCCAAGTCCCATAGGCAATCACCCAGAATATTTTTGGGATTTATTGAAAGACACAACACAAATGAGTGCTGTGTGGCATAATGTCACACACTGGGTACAATGCAATCAAAGGGAACACAGCAGGATGACGGCCAGTACGCCACGTAGGAGTCACAGGTATTTTTCCGTGAATAAGGTATTTTTATCCCCAACACCCATTGTTAGTCACCTAAAATATTTCTGGGATTTATTTGAAGATACCAAAAAATGAGGGTTAGATGGCACACGTTCACACACTGGGTACAGTGCAGTCAAAAGGAACACAGCAGGGTGATGGTTGGTACGCAGTGTGGAGTCACAATATTTTTAAATGAGTGAGGTATTTTTCTCCTGAAGTCACATTGTCAGTCACCCAGAATATTTATGGGATTCATTTATAGATACCACCCAAATAAGTGCTGTGTGGCACAACATCACACACTGGGTACAATGCAGTCAAAGGGAACACAGCAGGATGATGAACAATACACCATGTAGGAGTCACAGACATTTTTAAATGAATAATGTAAGGGGGTCTCTCTTGGTCATGTGCACCAAGCGCTCCCTCACACACCGACCTATTGTGAGGTTGGCCTGGGTTCTTTTGGGTGCAGTACACAAATAGATTACCAGGAACGTGTTTCGGTGCCTCCACCTGGTGCAGGGGTATATGAAGGCTACCCAATGTGGCCCTAACCTCCCTCCAGGAACAAATACTATTTGATCTCCCACACACAGTTATTTTTTCCCCACAAGGTATAAATGCACACCAAGCAAAACCATGAGCAAAATTATAATGTGAATCAACCTCAAATTTATTATGGGGGGTAAAGGGGAAGCAAAAACATAGAAAACAATTTTTTCAACAGTTGTCCCACACACAGTCCCACTACCACCCCTGTGGGTGCACTTAGCTCCCCCCGTAAGGATTGTAAATGTCCATTGCAGTGGGTACCGTTATCGCCCTCCATCCTCTGATTCAGAATATGCAAACACATTAATACAGGACATCAGCCACATGATGAATAAAGGTGATATCCTGATCCTGGGAGACTTTAACATGCCGTCCATAAATTGGTTTACTACTAACGGCACAACAGCTGTCGAAAAAACTTTTATTTCAATAATCAATGAATTAGGACTTGAGCAAATTGTTCAAGAACCCACTAGAGGGTGTAATATATTAGACCTTGTGATTACCAATATTGAGGACAAAGTCTTAAATCTTTCAACATCAGACCCACTAGGGAATAGTGACCACCATACCATTGTATTTGATCTACAGTATGAATCTAGCATAATAGTTAATAATGCTCAGGTGTATAACTACCACAAAGCCAACTTTGAGGCAATAAACAGCAGTCTACAAAATACCCCATGGGAAAAAATGTTATCACCTTTAACCCTGGAAGACTCTTGGGTATTTGTTAAAAACAAGATAATAGACCTGGAAAAAGCTTATATTCCAGCCTGGATAAAATATAGAGAATAATGGATGGGGAAGGGTTTGATATGAGAATTTAATGCACACCCGAGTTGTGGGATGCTGCATAAACCCCGAGGGCGCAGCCCAAGGGGTTTATCAAAGCATCCCACAACGAGGGTGTGCATTAAATTCTCATATGAAACACCCTCCCCATCTTTTATTTTTTATAATAGCAGACCAGCAATTTTTCTCCAGCACTTTGTGAGACCTTTTGGTCCCACCCACATACAGAATGTTGGCCAATGAGGCAGCAGGATAGTTTGACTGGCATGGCTCATGAATGTCATAACAACCAGCTGGTTGTTATGGAAAATATCAACCTGGTCAGTACATTGAGAGAAATTGCTGACCAGTTATTATATAACAATAAAGGTAAAATTCATTTGTGGTTAAATAATGATATTCGTAGGAAAATCAAACAGAAGAAAAAACTATTTACTCATTTAAAAAAATGCACAATAGACACAAAAGAACTCATACTGGGACAATACAGAACTGCTGTTTAAGAACTAAAAAGGACTATCAGGAAGGCAAAATGCAGCCTCAAGTTCCACATAGCCCATTCCAAAGATAATCACAAATCCCTATTTTCTTATCTCAATAATAAAAAAGGCAGTAACAGACAAACTGGGCCATTGACCAATGGCACAAACACCATTACAACTTATAGAGAGACAGCCAACACATTTAACATCTATTTTGCATCAGTATTCTCAAATCATACAGTCATAATTAATACAAATACTATCATATCAAGTTCTAGTGAAAATAACCACACCATAACTATTTCTGGAAGTAGTTTCCTTGTTAAACAATTTAAAACCAAATACTAGCTGTGGACCAGACTTAATTACACCTAGATTTTTGGTTGAAACAGCTGAAAATATTGCCACACCACTTTCCATTATTTTTAATAAATCATTAGCAGAAAGATCCATTCCATCCGATTGGATAGCTGCTACAGTTGTGCCTATACTTAAAAAGGGTAACCGTTCCATAGTGAGTAATTACCGCCCCATCAGCCTTACTTCCATCCCATGTAAAGTAATGGAAAAAATTATTAAAGTCATATTAGAAGCAGAAATGCAAACTCAAGGCATTATCGACCACTCACAACATGGGTTCAAGCAAGGCTTTTCTTGCACTACCAATTTAATAGCCTTTTACAATACTGTCAACCAAGAACTAGACAATAAGATTCCCACGGATGTCATCCTCCTGGATTATAGCAAAGCATTTGATAAGGTTACTCAAAATATTCTACTAGCTTAGCTATCAGACCTAGGTTTTTCTTGTAACACAATAAAATGGATCAATTGCTGGTTAACCAACAGGACGCAGCATGTTAGGATCAATGGTGCCTATTTATTTTTTTATTTATTTAGTTTTTGTTTACCGGGTAAGTACACTAGCCAACACAATGACTATTTTCAGGTACGACCCAGGAGAGCACAACATAAAATAAGACAGGTACATAATGTAAAAACATTTTAACATAACAGAGTTAATAGGTAGCATTTCAGGTTTTAACGTGGTGAGAAACAGATACCAGGGTTTAAATAGGAGGGAAACAAACATCCATAGGCCATGGTGGGCAAGGCAAGTAGCAATTGTTGGGGGTAAACAAGGATAGGTCAAAGCAAATTACAGTTTTGCAGAGATTTTGTGTAAAAGGTCAAACTAAAAGGTCTTTTGAAATTAGAGTAGAGGAGGAGGAGGAGGCCAGGGGAGGAAAAGAAGTGAGAAGAGACAAGGGGAAAGAAGGAGTGGCCGGGGAAAATTAGAAAGGTGGGTGATAGGGCAGGAGAGAGATAGGGCAGAGGAATCATGGGATGGAGTTGGGGTAGGGAGGGAACATGTATAAGAGGGAGGTAGAAAAGTAGAGGTCAGGCAAGAGTGCCAGGGCAGAGGGATCATTGCATGAGGAATCTAGAGATGGGATACAGGATGAGGGAGAAACAAGAGCAGGGATACAGGAGGAGGGAGATAGAGGATTGAGAGATTGGAAAAACAACAATGGAGGACAAGTCTTTAGGGCTAAGAGAAAAAGTATGGGGAACCAGACTTAATCTGAGAGGAAAAAGGAAAGAGAGAGAAATCAGGGGCAACGCATCTTAAACAAGGCCATCAGGTAGGATCAAAGCAAGTGTAGCAGCCAGTGCGCAATAGATAGCAGTGAAGTTTTTTTTTAAAATTCTGATGAGTCTCGGCCGACTTGAGCTGAGGGAAAGTGTATTCCAGAACATGGGAACTGCACATTTGAAAGCCCCAGTGCCTTTTGTGGTAGAGCATCTAGGAACTTGGAGTAGAGAGTTTTCCACAGACCTCTGACCGTGAGGGATGGAGTGTGGAATTAAAAGTTCTGCCAGAGATTTAGGGGATTTGAGCCTTACAACCAAGTCAGTAAGGGAGCCAAGATAATATTTTCTTGTGGCCATAGGGGAGAGCCATCCTAAGTCATCATAAAGCTGACAGCGGTGCTTTTTATCTTGAGGAGGAGGATGCATATCGACATATGTTATTATAGGTGACATCCCATTTCTGGAGGGCAGTTTTGTGAGCACTAGAGAGGATGGGGGCACTGTAGGTTAGGGAAGGTAGGAGCACACCCCTGGCAATGGCTTTTTTAGCAGATGGCATAAGCAAGTACCCAGATATGTAAGCAGCACCGAGTTTGCAGTTTATAGCCTTGCAGATGGATTGAATGTGCAGGCTCAGACCGAGGGATTGGTCAAGCAGGACATCAAGATAGTTAAATGATGAGACAGTTTCTAGTGTTGTATCACCTGAGTCATAGACTGTAAGGGAGACAGGGCTCCTACGGAGTTTAGGGGCAGAGTCAAAAAGCATGGCCTTGGTTTTCTTTATGTTTAGGACCAGCTTGTGCTCATACAGCCAGTTTTGTATATTTGTGAAATCAGTCTGAAGTGCTGAGTTTAGATTCTCCACCTTTTTATCACTGGCATAAATGACAAGATCATCAGCATACAAGAGAGATGAGCAACTCTGTAGGGCACAGGGGACATTATGTATAAAGAGTGAGAAAAGGAGAGGACCAAGGATGGAGCCTTGAGGAACCCCCACATTTACTGAGGCTGAGTCAGAAATGGCTGAGTTAAATTTAACTGCTTGAGACCTATTGGATAGATAGCTACTAAACCAACGTATAACTGGAGAGGAGAATCCTAGGCTGTGCAAGCAGGATAGGAGTAAGGGGTGGTCCACAAGGTCGAAAGCCTTTGTAAGGTCTATGAATACAGCACCTGTGAATCTACCTCCGTCCATGTTAGAGATTATGTCAGAGGTAAGTTTTGATAGTGCAGTGGATGTACTATGGTTTTTACGGAAACCATGTTGGGCATCAGATAGGATACCCCACTTGTTTAGAAAGTCATGTGTTTGGATAGCAACCGCCTTTTCTAGTAGTTTGGACAAAACGGAGAGAATAGCAATAGGTCTGTAGTTGTTTATGTCCTTCTTATCACCTTTTTTAAATACAGGAGTTATTCGAGCAATCTTCCACAGGACTGGAACAGTGCTAGTGATCAGGGATAGTGAAAATATTTTAGCCAATGGTGAGGCTATGTGGGCAGCAACAGTCTTAGTAGACGGGTTCAAGGAGGTCAGACCCCATAGGTGTTTCCAGATATGGATAAGAGAAGTTTAAAGACCTCTAATGTGGTAATCTCTTTAAAGTAAAAGCGGAGGTGTATGCTGAGATATTTGGAGAGCAGTAGAGGAGCCAGGTAGTCTTTGAGGTTCACTACCCGGAGGAGGGGTCTTGTGTGAAAGCAGAGGTATATAAAGACAGGTCTGAGAATTTCTGGTTAAGAGCATCTACAATAGTCTTAGGATCATTGCAGTGCACCCCATTTAATATCATATCTTTGGGGGTATGGGCCTGTGGGGATCCCAGAAAGGTTTTGATATGGGCCCAAAATTTCCTTGAGTCAGATGCTGTGCTCACGAGCAGGTCCTGGCAGTATTTACTTTTTGCTAATCTTATTTTCTTTTTGCAGAGATTTCTACTAGCCCTATAGGAGTTAAAATCATCCATACGCCTGGTTTGTTTGAAACACTTCCATAGTTTATCTCTGCGGCGTAGATCAGAAAGGAGGTCCTTGTGTAGCCACTTGGTTTGTTTGCCTGTAACTCTCCTGGTGATCTTGGGGACATGCATTGATTCCAGTAATATGGCTGTGACCAGTGGTGTGTCGCAGGGATCAGTTCTGGGCCCAGTACTATTCAATATTTTCATCTCAGACATGCAGATTAGCTCCAGGAACATACTTCCGAAATCTGCAGATGATACAAAGTTAGGTGGTAGGGTGGGTTCAGACTATAATATGGACTTATTAGTAAATGACCTCTCAGTATTAGAGCATTGGGCACAGAAAACCAAAATGACATTCAATACACTCAGATGTTCTGTTCTCCACTTAGGTTACAATAATCCCAAACGAATGTATGCACTATATAATATTATCATTAAATCTTCAATATGTGAAAGAGACTTAGGAATTCTGATAGATGACAAATTATCCTCCTCCAGTCACTGTAATCATGTAACTAAAACCGCTAATTCACTACTTAGGGGCATTAAGCGTACATATGTATCTAAGACAGAGGAATATATTATCCCATTGTTTAAAGCATACATCAGACCATATACAGATTATGGGTCACCAGTGTGGAGTCCATACATGGTCAGGGACATTCAAGTGATTGAAAGAGTTCAGAGAAGGGCAACAAAAATGGTGCTCCATTTAGCATCACTACCATATCCAGAGAGGCTTCAAAAAACATGCCTACATTCACTGGAGTTTAGGTGCTCCAGAGGTGATCTTCTGTTCTTATATAAAATTGTCAAATCACCCTCTCTGACGGACAAATGTGGTATTGTTAAAACACAAAGAAAAATAGTACCTAGACTTCACAATCAACAACTAATGGTGTGCAAAGCAAAAACAAACAGGAGGCTTCATTTCTTCTCAGTAAGTACACCAAGGCTCTGGAACCAGCTACCACAAAAGCTAGTAGACTGTAATACATTTGAATCCTTTAAAAAGGGTGTAGATCATTGGCTCTCCAAAAACTACAACAAAGTGTAATTTCCCACACATGTGGGGGATAATCAAGATAGGCTTCATGGCTTCCTTTTGTCCTCACTTACCTAGTAAACCTCATCTGGTTGCTGGTGGCCAACCAATGGATGCAAGGTTGAATGCACTTTGGGGATACAGAAGGAATAACATGTTTAACTTGAACTGGTTGAACTTTGTGACAGGGGCCCCCATGGGATTCCAAATCAAAGAAACCAGTCGTTTTTATAATCTTCAACCTGGGCTTATCCTGCAGATGAAAAAGTCCTTCCCAGGATCTCATCCCCTTTATATCTGGCTAAAATAACTAACTTTTGAAAAGATCTCCTTGGGGCTGCAGCCCAGAGGTATTCACAGTTTCTGTAGGGTCTCGAGGGTGATGAGTAAGGATAAGGCTCGGTGGTGCCTTTCTAACCTCAGCAGACAGTCTCTTGAGGAAAAACAGCAGCAGGATGGAGGTTTTAAGCAGGTGCTGGATCCTTCACCTGTGATGGGTCTTTCATCATTTTCACCCCTTGGACCTTTCGTCTTCTTCACCCCTTGGCCCTTTTGAGTTGTCCAGGGTACCTGGTCGGCTTGTGGTCACCCACGATGCCCAACTGGTTACACAGATTCCCCTAGAACTTAAAAACACTGTTGGGCTTTTTTTTCAGTCTCAAACCTCAATCAGGTTAAATGGCTTCCTGGCTAGGAAAACAGTTCAGCAGTCCAAACAAGTCCCCGGTTGGGGAAACAGTTCAAATAGGTTACATGCTTAAAAATTGGAGAATAGCAGTTCAAACAACTCCCCACTGGGAAAAAAGGATAGGGATTTGGATGAATTCCCTGCTGAGAAAAAATGACTAGTAGGCACTCTGCCTAAAGCTTTTTTTCTGGACTCGAAAGGGCCTGCCTGCACCAAGGCTAACCTACAGGCTCATGCACAGCCCTCCTAAAGCAGTCTCCACCTTTTAGTTCTCGGCTGGACTCCTCCCAGATCTCAGGGCACAGCCTGTTTTATATAGTCCCCACCTCCCCACTCTATTCATCAGTCTTTTTACAAGCTCACTGAAGGTGCCCTTTACTCCTCCCAGCAGCTCCAGTGACAGGGAGAAATACCGTGAGCTACCATCTTTGTTTACATTTGTTTGCCTGGCTTTTGCAGCCTACAAATTTATTTTCAAGCCCACTTAAGGGCTATTAACTATGTGCCCTGGCCCCACTTATCATTTGGGGGCCAGGGAAACCCTTAATTGCATGGGGGAGCCCCATTTTCCTGTCAGGGCTCCAGGAACAAGAGGCACCTGTTTTGCACCAGTATGATGCTGTGGGTGCTCATGCACACTTCACTGTCACGGTTCCCAGTCCCACTGCCTATCTGGGGACCAGGAAACCCCCCACAGTGCACCCAGAGGTGCTGAATATTTACATCCTGACTCCAATACCTGCCCTGGAGCAGAGAATGGTTTTATTTTATGGCCACATGTCCAAATACAATTAAGGGAACTGCGGCATCTTTAAGGCTTTGGCTACATGTGTGCTGCTACTGCATGCGCAGCCATGTTGCTTAGCGGCACACTGCCATCCCAGAACTTCCTGAACTAGGCAACAGTCCATTCTGGTGCCCAAAGGTACAAAAAGGGTACACAGGACCTCAGCCCACTACCACAATGAGGCCAAGGAAACAAGATCATTGGTCAGCAGCTGCCACAAACCTCAGGGAGGGAGCACTGGCCCGAATCCTGCCAGAGGCTCCTTAAAGATGCCCTCTAGTCCTGATTTAGCAGTCCAGGGTACTGGAGTCACAGGACAACAAACAGCGGGACAACAGGAGCCATAGTCCTAAAAGTAAGCCCCAAGATGGAGTGACTTACAATAAGGTCTTTTTTTCCCCAACTCCTGTCGTCAGTCAACTAAAATATTTCTGGGATTGATTTAAAGATAGCACACGAATCAGTGTTGGGCAGCACACAGTTACATACTGGGTACAGTGCAGTCAAAGAGACCACAACAAGATGATGGCCAGTACGTAATGTAGGAATAATAGAGTTTTATAAATGAATGAGATATTTTTCTCCCTAAGTCTCGTCATCAGTCACTCAAACTATTTCGAGGAGTTGCTTAAGGATAACACGCAAATGAGTGCTGGCCAGGACATGGTCACACACTGGGTACCATGCAGTCAAAGGGCACACAGCACAATGATGGCCAGTATGCCATGTAGAAGTCACAGGTATTTTTAAACGAATTAGGTATTTTTCAACCTAAAACCCATCGTCAGCCACCCAAAATATTTCTGAGAGAGGAAACAGCGACCCTCCCAGCCAGTCCCCCCCAAAAGAACCAACCCCACCACAATTTATGCTGCTTGTCTCACCAGTCCCTTACCAAATTAACCCCCTGCCTTGTTTTTGTTTCATTAAAAAAAAAAAATGTTGGCAGTTAGGCAAGGCACTAGCTGTAGCTAGTAGCACCAAGTGCCCTCCCTACCCCCACCTCACTTACTATGTCATTGATTTCCTTTTGCCTTGCTGCCTGGCTGTACCACCAGTCCCTTGATGATTATAACCCCTCTGCCTTAACTAAGTTATTTTCAGTTCCTAGTTAAGGCATTGCAGTAGCACTACTACTAGTGCCCACCTCCGTCCAGAGTGAAGATTTGTTTCTGCCACCACCAGCCACAAAGAGATAAGATAGAAAAGAAGACATCTTATCTGCTGCTAGCTCTGCACCTTGTGCTAGCTAATTCTATCTGCACCACCACTTAGACTGTAACAGAGTCACATGACATTACTACTGTATATCTTGCCCAAGTCATGTGAGTTTACACCTTAGACTGCAGTAGTGAGTGGCAGTAGTAGTAGTGCTGAACCCTACCCAGCAGCAGTAAGTCCCTCCCCCCCCAAGTCCCCCCAACTGTCCAACCAAATTGTCCACCAGGCTTCAGCTGTTCAGCAGTGGCTGCCCAGTAGTTAGTCCTTCCCCCAACCCAACAGCCAGAAAGCGTGCAGGGGCAACCCTGGTCCTACCCCCCGTTCAAGTCCCTTCAATGTTCTTTTTTATAATTTAATTCAGCCAGTAAATGCCCAGACTGTAAAACCTGATGCTTTTTTGCATGCTTCAGCATTTTTTGTTTCATTTTGTAGCCCTGTCCGTCTCCTGACTCTTGATCGCAATTGCAACAGACACAGCTGAGGTCTCAGTCTCCCAGTAGCCCCATTTATCATCCAAGTCCCACATCCCAAGGATGTAGCGGAGGTGCACCAAAGTATACACTAAAAATAGAGTGGCTGCTCTGGAGGGGCAGTAGGGTCATTTGTAAGGGTGAAAAAAAGGGATGTAGGGGTAGAAATAGAGAGGCTTGAAATGGGCAGTCAGAGGAGTGAGCATTGGCTCATCATGCTAAAACTGAGTCTGCATTTCGGCAGTGCTAGGTGCCACTGGTAACAATTTCAATTGTAAACACAACAGCACAGAACACTTTACCAACTATTTTGACTGGTATTTAAATTGAGTTACTTAAATCAATAATGGCACAAAGCAAGCCTGTACTGGTTGGATTCCACTTGCTCATTAATAATGGATGTCCCCTCTTCATATTCAGGTTCCAGTAACGTCAGTGCATTTACAACCCAACACACTGAATCATCAAGTTTACAACATGTAAAAGATACAAAAAAACAAGTGACTATACAAAGGTGTCTTCACTTATGTCACTTTTTAAGTTTTGGGTGTGCAGACCAGTAGATGTTCTGTTCCCCTGCCAGTCTCCTCCTTGCTGCGATTACCATCACTGCCGAATATACCATAAACATTTATTTATGATTTCCCTTTCCCCAGATTGACTTTGCTCACGTTGCATTTATCACTTTGCAAGTTATACCTTATTAAGTCCAAACCGAGCCGAGCGGACTACGTCAAAGCCTTAAGACAAAACTGTACTATAAGCAGAAGCAAGGCGCTCATGCATGAACTGAAACACAAAGTTGCTGCTACGTTGAACACAACAACTTACTTTCCCTTAGAAATGCCAGTTTAGGGTCTTCAACCCTTTTTGCTACAAATGTATGTACTCCCGAACGGACTTCGGAATCTCCCTTGTCCGAACAGCCGCGAGGACTTCACCTCACCCTCTCATTGTCTCATCTGATGAGTCCAGTCTGAATCCAAGTCCATCCAGAGTGAGTGAATAATAACTTTTCACCACCAGAAAAGAGTGGGAAGGTTACATCGGACTTGTAGATTTTGTCTTTGCTGCGTGGGAGCGGGGAGATTGTGCTGCTGCCTGCTCTTCTCAGAGACTGACAAGCTCTCCACTCCTGACTCCCACCAGTACTCCTCCCATCATGTCTCATCACCTGATTTCACCACCCTGATGTTGTCTGCCTACCACTGTCCATCTCCAGCAGGCAGCAGCTGCAGCACACATCACTTGTTCCTTCCCAAGTTCCTCCATCCATCCTCTGTAAGTTCCATGGCTCTGAGTGTGGGGGGGAGGTCACCAGGGTTTGTGTTGTTTAAGTGCTTGTTGTGACTGCCCCGATCAGGTCACAACACAGCACAGGGGTTTGGCTTCATTGGGGACTGGGGTTCCACCTGGAGGGACACCAGCCTATACTGGCAGGATGGTCTGCATCTGTCCAGGAAGGGAACAAGTCTTTTGAGCAATCAGTTTAAATGCTTCATTGGCAAGCTTTTAAACTAGTCAAAGGGGGAGGCACTGACAAGCAGCAGGAAAATCCTAGCCTCTCCCTACAAAACAGGGTACTAAATGAGAAAAACACCGAGGTAGAACGGTCAGTGGGGGATGCTGCAACAGAAGGTAAAGCCATCAAAAAATGGAGAGCAATGAGTACCAATGCCCGTAGTCTGGGTAACAAGCTTCCTGAATTAGTGGCCTTGATGGAGGAGGAACATCTGGATATCGTGGCAGTCACAGAAACATGATACACACAAAACCATGACTGGGACGTAAACATACCAGGATACACTATCTACAGAAGGGACAGGGAGGGTAAAAGAGGAGGAGGAGTAGCTCTTTATATAAGGGAAAGAATCAAAGCAACAGAACAAAAGGGTAAACAGGGAGGAGAAGAAGCACTGTGGGTAAATTTGGAGACAGGCAGTGGCACCACAATCCGCACAGGGGTTGTATACAGACCCCCTTCTCAGGGGGAGGAAATGGACAAGGAAATGATAGAAAGTATACTTAGAATGGCAGAAAGTGGGGAGATATTGCTGATGGGTGATCTGAATATGCCAGATGTTAACTGGAGTGCAGTTGCAGCTGCCACTTCGAAGAGTGGAGTTATTCTAGATGCCCTACAGGGGGCATGCCTTAGACAACTAGTACTGGAGCCCACTTGAGAGGGAGCAATATTAGACTTGATTCTCTCAAATGGAGATGGAGAGAGGATCACAGATGTAGAAGTGGGTAGCCATCTGGGAACTAGCGACCATCGAACAGTATGGTTCACAATAAACACAGCAATAGAGTCAAGCCATACAAAGACAAAAGTACTGGACTTTAGGAGGGCTGACTGTGCCAAAATGGGTGCGTGCCTAAGGAATGCACTAGCAAATGGGCAGGAAGGAGGGGTGGAAGAACAATGGGAAATAATAAAAACTGCCATCACAGAGGTAACGAGCCTTTGTGTGAAGCAAATAAACAAAACAAAACAAAGGAAGTGGCAGTGAAGGTTCAAGAGAAAAAGAAAGCTTTCAGGAAGTACAAGGAATTGCAGAAGCAGCAGGACAGAGAACTGTATCAGTTAAAGCAAAAGGAGGCTGGGAAGGCAGTCAGAACAGCAAAGGCCCAAACCGAGGAAAAGATAGCCAACTCAGTTAAGAAGGGGGATAAAACCTTTTATAGGTACATCAGGGAGCGAAGGAAGACCAAGGAGGGATAGTGAGGCTTAATAAAGGGAGGGAGGGTGGGTGGGCAGAGGAGACTGTGAAAAGGCAGAGATACTAAACAAATATTTTTGCTCAGTATTTACAAATGAAGAGGGAGGTACATAAAACAAACAGTAGAAACACTCTGGATACAGTGGTTGATACCAGCCCATTTACAGAAGAAAGGGTTCTGAAAGAACTCTTAAAACTGAAGGTGGACAAAGCAATGGGGCCTGATGGGATTCATCTCAGAATTCTAAAAGAACTAAGGTAGAACTAGTGACACCACGACTACCCTTTTAACAAATCATGGGAGGATGGGGTGGTACCCGAGGACTGGAGGAGGCAGATGTGATTCCTCTTCACAAAAGTGGGAGAAAGGCAGAAGCAGGAAACTACAGACCTGTTAGTTTAACCTCAGTGATAGGGAAAATGATGGAATCACTTCTGAAGGAAAGAATTGTCGAGTATCTAGAGGCCAGAGGGCACAGGACCCTAGGCAGCATGGATTCACAGTGGGAAGGTCATGCCAGACAAATCTGATAGATTTCTTTGACTGGGTGACCAAAGTAGTAGATCAGGGAGGGGCTGTGGACATGGCCTACCTAGACTTTAGCAAGGCATTTGACACAGTCCCACACAAAAGATTAATATACAAGTTAGCCAGCCTGGGAGTGGGTCCCAAGATGACAGCCTGGGTAAAGAATTGGCTGGAGAATAGGACACAGAGAGTAATAGTAAATGGAGTCCACTCAGGAGAAAGGAGGGTTACTAGTGGGGTATCGCAGGGTTCAGTATTAGGACCGGTCCTCTTCAATGTCTTTATAAGCGACATTGCAGAAGGACTGGAAGGAAAAGTATGTCTCTTTGCAGATGACACAAAGATCTGCAACAGAGTTGATGCACAGGGTGGGAGGAAAGGATGAGAAGGGACTTGGCAAGGTTAGAGGAATGGTCAAATGTATGGCAGCTTAGATTCAATGCTAAGAAGTGCAAGGTAATGCACCTGGGAAACAAAAACCCAGGGGAAGAGTACACAATGGGGGGTGAGATACTAACAACAAAAATGGAAAGGACCTGGGGGTAGTCATATCAGATGACCTAAAGGTGGGCAAGCAATGTGAGAGGGCAGCAAGGAGGGCTGGGGGGATACTGGGATGCATAGGGAGAGGCATCACCAGTAGAAAACAGGAAGTTATTATCCCTTTGTACAGACAGCTGGTGAGACCCCATCTGGAGTACTGTGTGCAGTTCTGGAGACCCAATCTCCGCAAAGACATAGACAGGATGGAAGCTGTCCAGAGGAGGGCAACTAAAATGGTGCAGGGTCTGCACCGGAAGACATATGAAGAGAGATGAAAGGAGCTTAATATGTATAGCCTTGAGGAAAGGAGGGAGAGGGGGGACATGATAGAAACGTTCAAGTACCTCAAGGGAATCAACAAAGTCCAAGAGGGTAGCATCTTTCAAAAAAAGAGGTGTGCAAGAACAAGAGGGCACAATTTGAAGATGGGGGTGCGGCTCAGAGGTAATTTAAGGAAGTATTTTTTCACAGAGAGGGTTGTGGATGCATGGAACGGCCTTCCAGAGGAGGTTGTGGAGTCAAAATCAGTGGTGGAATTCAAGCATGCATGGGACAGTCATAAGGCAATTCTAGGGGTTGGGGGTAGGAAGAAGTAGGCTGCTGGTTAACTAGGATCTGCAGCTTATCCAGTAGGTAGGGAAATGGGCAGACTGGGTGGGCCAAGCGGTCCTTATCTGCCTTCAAATTCTATGTTTCTATGTTTCAGGTGACCAGTGGCCACTTGACGTAACATTATATAGCACAGTAGTAGCGCTGCTCCTCTGTTTCACTGCTTGCTTGCAGGCTGGCTGGGGGGGGGAGGCTATGGCTGTAGACAGGATCTGGACACCGGAAAGCAAAAGGTCACTTGACTTGTGTGTTGAGACAGGTGTGAGACTACTCAGAGTCAGTGATTTTATTCATCGAGGTAAAGCTGTATTCATTTAATTATAGATTATTGAATAAATGCGGGCTTGCAGCTTTACATGGCAGGCAGTTGCATCCGCAGCAGGAATTTGTTGGAACTTGAAGAACTGGTAGTCTGTGTACTGTAGTGTGTTCAGACTTTGGGTGCTTCTGTCCTGGTTTAAACTTAAGCTGCTGCATTCAATTAATTCAATAAAAAAAATACTTGGGGTATGGGAGTCGAAATAGACTGCTGTAAAATGCAGGAAAATGCACCATGTACAGTGATTTTTCCAAAATTTTCTTGGGGGGGCATGCCCCCAGACCCCCCCTAACTTTGTTAGGATTTTGGGCCCCCCTTATTCAGTGCTCCTGAGCAAGCCTATGACAACAACAGCATGGCCAATTTCCTTCATTTGCTTCCTACTCCCTTCCTCATGCCTGCTGTGCCACTGCTACCCACGTGTGCATCGCCCACCCACTGCCAGTCCCTCACACAGCTTTAACAGTGCAGCACAGCAATTGATCCTCCTGAGTCCAGATTCCCTCCATGACGGGCATTGTGCTTTAGTTCCTCCCCCCCACACACTTTGGCTCACCATCCAGGACTTCACACTCACATTCACCCAGCACCTGCCCGCCACCATACCCATGATGATGAGAGGAGTGCCATGAGAACTGGAGAGTCTGACTCAGGATTAGGACAGTGGAAGATGTACATTGCTGCCTGACACCTGAGGTGAGCCAAAACAGGAAATAAAATATCTAACTATGTTGCAAACTCTACTCTTCGAGTTCTGAATTAGAACTCAAACTCTAGAGTTTGAGCATGGTTCTGATCTTTTTACAGCTAGTTCTGACAACCCTAGTAAGCAAAGTTAAGCAGAGAAAGAGGCCACTGTGGTTCTCAGGTGAGGTAGCTAAGACAGTAAGGGAGAAGAAAACAGCTTTCAGGAAGTACAAGGAGACACAAACAGAGGTAGACAGGGCGGTGTATCTAGAGAAACAAAGGGAGGCAGGAAGGAGGGTAAGGACAGCAAAGGATCAAACTGAGGAAAGGATCACCCAGGAGGTCAAGAATGGGTCTAAGACTTTCTTCAGGTATGTGAGCGAAAAGAGGAAGGTGAGGGGTGGCATAGTGAGAATCAGGAGACCAGGTGGGGGGTAGGACTGCAGAGGAAGACCAAGAAAAAGTTAACATTTTAAATGAATACTTCTGCTCGATCTTCACAGTTTGGGGGGGGGGCTGACATGCATTAACAAGCACCAGGGGAGTGGACACAGGTCCATTTACTGAAGAAACTCCACTGGGGGATGGAGATCCAAAAGGAAAGCAAGGTGATGGAGCCAGAGGGGAGCCACTCAAGGGAACTGAGCACAGTGCTAACTGCCCCCTGGCAACAGTATTTAGCACCTCATTGGAGATGGGGTGGTTCCAGAAAAATGGAGGAGGGCTGATGGGGTCCCTCTGCACAAGAGTGGAAGCAAGGAGGAGGCTAGCAATTACTGATCAGTCAGTCTCACATCAGTGGTGGGGAAATTAATGGAGTCCCAGCTGTAGGAGAGACTGGTGGAGTACCTGGACTGCTGGATAACCAGCAACATGGCTTCACAGGTGAGGTCATGTCAAACGAATCTCATAGATTTCTTTGACTGGGTAACTAGGCAGGTACATCAGGAGATTGCAATGGATGTAGCCTATCTGGATTTCAGTAACACCTTTGACACTGAACCACACATGAGGCTGATAAAGAAACTTAGCAACCTGGCAATGGGGAGAAGGTGGTGAGCTGAGTATCTAACTGGTTGAAAGACAGAAGGCAGAGGGTAGTGGTAAATGGCAGTCACTCGGACCATGACAGAGTGACCAGTGGAGTGCCACAGGGATGGGTCCTGTCCTCTCCAGTGTCTTTATAAGTAGCATTGCTCAAGAACTGGAGGTGAAGGCATATCTCTTTGCAGATGACACCAAAATCTAAAACAGGGTGAACACCCAGGAGAGGGTGGAGAGAATGCAAAGGAATCTGGGAAACTGGAGGAGTGGTCTAAAGATGGTAGCCAGGTTTTAGTACCAAAATGTGCAAGGTCATGCACCTAACATGGGGAAACTCAAGGGCTGTGTACAAGATGGGGGGGATACTGTCAGTTAACAAGCAAGAGAGGGACCTTGGGGTGAGCCTATCTAATGATCTCAAGTTGGCGGGGCAGTGCGACAAGGCAGTAGGCAAGGCAAGGAAAATGCTGGGGTGCGTAGGCTGAGGGATTTCAAGTATGAGAAGTGAGGTGATGTTGTCTCTGTAGTGCTCACTTGTGAGACCCCACCTGGAGTACTGTGTCCAGTTCTGGAGGTCACACCTCTGCAAGGACATCAACAAAGTGGACATGGTCCACAGGAGGGCAACTAAAATGGTGCATGGGTTGCATGAGAAGCTATATGAGGAGCGGCTAGAGGAGTTCAACATTGTACTGTGTGGAAGAGAGGAAAGCAAGAGAGGACATGACTGAAACCTATAAGTATCTCACAGGGGTGAACAAGGTGCAGAAGCGGAGTCACTTTCATAGGAAGAGAAGCACCTGAACAAGACAGCATGCTATGAAGCTGGGGCCGGGGGGTAGTTTAAGAGGGATGTGAAGAAATAATCCTTCACAGAAAGGGTGGTAGATGGTTGGAACAGCCTGCCAGAACAGGTGGCAGGGGCAAAGACAGTGGGGAGCTTGAAATGTGTGGGATAGGTACATGGCACATGGGTATAGTAAACAGAGGAAAGGGAGGAGAGAAGGATACCTGTGACCAGATAGAGTCCAAGTGTAGTGATAGGCAAGGAAAATGGGGCAGACTAGATGGGCCTACCGGTCCTTTTCTGCAGATACATTCTATGTTTCTATGTCTGTACTCCTCCCCTAGCACTCTGTTTTGAAATGTATTTTGCCATTCTAATGTGGAAGTTCCTACAAAAAAACAAATAATTCAAGGATAGAAAATGTTAAGAACTTAATTCAAACTCTGCATTTTAATTTTTTGGGGGCACTTTTCATTAACAATTTGTAGCCCTACAGACCGCAGTATGCTCATTCCAGCTGTCAAAAGGACACCCATGGATTCATGAACAGCCTGCTCCCACCACATGTCCCAGCTAGGCCTAACCACACCTTTACCTGCAGGACTACGTGGTCAGTTGGGTGGGGAATGAGAAGTGGTTATGCTAGGGGTGGGCAGGCAGAGCAAAGCATACACAGTGCCATTTACATTCTACTAGGCTGGTGTCAGGGGGGAGGTATTCATTACACCAACCAGAGGGCTGCTTCAATTGGTGCGCACCTTCTGACAGGCATTCAGTGGTCCCAAAATGACCCTGCAACCGTGGACCACAGCCCTACATGCCACAGATGACTGGGAAGCAGACAATGGTGGTGGAGCACAGATTGCAAGAAACTGGAAACTTTCAAATATGCAATAGGGGGACACGACAGTCTCTACATGGACAGCTATATCCCATGATACCCTGCTCCCATGGAGCATGGAATCTATTATGGGACCAGCTGGGGCTTTCAAATGGAAGCCCACTGATCAGCTCAGGTCCAGCCCTCAGCTGACCCCACCCCTTACATGGAATTATGCAGTGGCACACTGGGTCAGCCAAGAATAGTGAATCTCAGCCGCATGTGTCATGTAGAGAATGGGTACTCGATGTGCAGTTGTGCATCACAGTACATACCCTTTCCAGGGTGCACTGAGCTGTTTTGTGAATAGGTCTGTATGCAAACACAAGTGGATGTGTACATTTGTTTGAAACTAAATGCAACTGTAAGCAGCAGTGCAACGAAAAATGTTTCTCCAAACAAAAAAATGGTTTCAGCTAAAATTAATAATAATATTGGCTTACCTGTCAAATGTACTTGTCTAGGTACCTCCTATGTTGCACACCATGAGGCTTTTTTTATTTTCTCGATCCTAACCCTTGCCAGGTCTACAATGCTATTTCTATGCAAAATGTGGCGACCATCTTTTTTGCTTGAGAATAAAATAAATTGAAGCATTTGTAAAATATTCTCAGTTTGGTGGATTTAGAAGATTGTACCACCAAATAAAACTCAAGATGTCCAGAATCTTGTATAATGAACAAAGGTTAGGACAAACTTTTTGCCCAATTTTGTTGCACTGCTGCTTTAAGCACACAATTCAAGGAGATAAAAACATGTTTGTTGTTTTCATCTCCAATCTTAAATGTGTACAGTGGTTGGCAAGTGAAAACTTTACTTTCAAAATATTTGTAAATAGCAGCCACAGTGTGCTAGACCTGGAAAATGTTGCTTATAAAATATAAGGACCTTTATTAATTCATATGCTCTTTTTTGGCAGTGTTCCAAGAACTGTGGAGGTGGTGTTACTGTTCGTGATGTACAGTGCATTGATAGTCGGGATCACAGGCCTCTGCGGCCTTTCCACTGCCAGGCTCTACAGAACAAACCACCACGGCAAATATCCTGCAATTCCAAGCCCTGCATGGACTGGTACATTTCTTCCTGGAATGAAGTAAGCATTGGCTCTACTGTAGGTGGGCTGTATGTAACCAGGCTAATACCATCAGCAGTACCCTCCACTCATTATGGTAATCGACATATTAATTGACTTGATCATTTCAACAAGAGGAACACAATCTACTGTCAGGCTAAAGCATGTCAATTGTGAGCTCCTGGCAGAGGTATAGGAGCAGGACTCTAATATCTACAGTATCTGTAGTATGACATGCAAATCTCCCATTTTAGGTAGCATAACCTTATTGCTTGTAGCTTCCAATTTCAATATATGAAGCACGACAACTTCTACTGTGCATGCAACATAGAAACATAGACAACAACGGCAGAAACAGCTCAATGGTCCATCCAGCCTGCCTGTAGCATCCTATCATACTCTAAGACCATTTGTCAATACAGGTGTAACCCCCAGGCCACTTTTTAACTAGTGTGCACACCCCCCATTAAATATCTGGAAACACTAGTGGCCATATACTGGCATGCCCATTTACGCTACAAAAAGGTAGGTACCACCCTTGGCATTAGGATGTATACCTGGCTCATTTTCTAGAGGAAGAGAGGGGTGGGGGTACAGAAACAAAACAACATGGACCTTGTGTAAATAACACAACCCAGGTCCTGGGTGGAGGCTGCTAGGCATATGCCTGATCTAACTTGCTGAGGGGGCCCTAGTAAATCCACACAACCAGAAGCAATAATCGATATGTCCATAACGGTGACTGGGATTGTGCAGTATGGCTTTATTAAACACATGAAAAGAAAAAGCAGAAGTGGACCCCCAAGGGTCAGTCCAGGCTGGACAGGTACAATTCATGAACTCTTCCTGCATACAGTACAGTTCATGAACAACAACAGAACATCTTTTTCCAAAATTCCCAAAAGGTCCATCAGTGGACACCTGGCCACGCACATGAACAATGTATACCTACCTTGCTCCAGAGCTTGTACTGCACTGCCTGTTATCTTACTGTGTATCCCTTATGCTTCCTCAATTGTTGATGTATGATGTTTTTTACCTGTAACTCTCCCGGGTCGCTCCTGAAAATAGGCACTTGGCTGTCTAGTGTGCTTACCCGGTAAACAAAAGCAAATAAATAAACATTTCCTTCCAATTTCCCAAAAGGTGCATTAGTGGACACCTGGCCATGTACATGAACATCCCCCCCTCCCCATGAGTGTTATTCCAGTGGGTAAAAGCCACACCCTCAAAACTCTTCTTTGCACATCAGATGCATTTTAGTGAAACTGAGTCACATCTCAACCTGCAGCTTAGCCCCTCACTCAGGTAAAAATACTGGTGCTCTTTACAAACCAGGAAGCCCTGCCGTGTAAGCACTTAGATGGCATTCCTCCCACTCTTGGCCCCAGCTGACAGTCTCTGCCATTCTTCAGGTGAAACCCCTGTTCCCCACTAAAATGCTAGAGGTTCCATACTTTAACTTGTCACTCACTGGGGTGACCAGAGAATAAACTGCACTCAGTGTATATATATTATTGTAACCAGGTACTGCATGTAAATGGTACCCATTGGAAATTAGCTTGTAGCTCAGTGGGGATTAACCATGTTCTTGTACATGTTTATCTAACAATGACTAAAAATGTTACCTACTACCTACCTACCTACCTTTTTTTCCTTTATATACCTGAAAAGCACTTTTTAACCCCACCCTTGACCCCCTCAGCAATACACAGCTCTGTGTTTGCTTTTGTGTTCCTGTCTGCTTCTCGGCCTCTCTAGTTCTTACTTGGTGCTCCCCCATTCTTCACCCCCACTTCTCATTGTACCAGATGAAGGCCTTCTTTGTGGCTCTCACTGCCTCCCTGACATTTTCGGAGAACCATATTGGTCTCTTGTACCTGTTTCTCTTGGTAAATGTTCTCAAGCATGACTTTGTTGCCTTGAGAATGGCCCCTTTTACTTTTCCCATCTTTCATCCACATACCTGATACCGTCCACTCCAATTAACGTGTCCCAGACAAATTCCCTCATCAGACTGAAGTCTGTACTTCTTAAATCCAGAACTTCAATTTTCAGAAACCTACTATAGTTCTACAGGAAGCATACAATTGCACCCTATCATTCAGACAGTGGCCGGCTGAGTTGGTAAGCACAGGGGCTATGCCAGTCACTATCTGGGGATAGGGCTCTGGCAACTGTGGTGGAGGGGACTGAGTGGGTGGGACAGGGTGGGGCATCCATGCTATGAGGCAGGCCACTAGACCATCAGGAACTAGAGGGAAGCACACGTGGTACCTCTCCATAAGAGTGGGCCCAAGGACGAACTGGGGAACTACAGACCGGTGAGCCTTATTGCAGTTGTGGGAAAACTGATGGAGACAATCATCAAGGAAAGGCTGGTGCAATTTCTCGAGGATAACAGCCTCCAGGACATCAGGCAGCACACGTTTGTCTCATGCAGATCCTGCCAGATGAACTTGGTTGATTTTTATGACTGGGTTACGAGGGTATTGGACAGGGGACATGCGGTGGATGTCCTCTGCCTGGATTTCAGCAAGGCCTTTGACTCGGTGCCACATGGTAGGCTGACTTGCAAGTTGAAGAGTCTGGGAGCAGGGAAGAAACTGGTCAGATGGGTCGAGAACTGGCTGCATGGTAGACAGCAGAAGATAGTAGTGGTGGGGGCATCTGAACCCAGAACAGTAACAAGTGGTGTACCACAGGGTTTGGTGCTGGGACTGGTTCTGTTTAACATTTTCATAGTTGATATTGCAGTAGGGATTAAGAGCGAGATCAGTCTCTTCACAAATGATACAAAGATTTGTGCTGAGGTAGATGGGGGAGCAAAAGTACTTCAGAAGGATTTAGCAAAACTGGAGGAATGGTCTCACACTTGGCAGCTTGGTTTCAATGCCAAGAAGTGCAAAGTGATGCATTTAGGAGGCAAGAACCCAGGACACAATTACTGGCTGGAAGGTGCCCCATTAACAAAATCCAAGGAGGAGAAGGATCTGGGAGTGCTGGTAACCAAGGAGATGAACCACTCTGCTCAGTGCAGGAAGGCAGCAGTGAAGGCAAACAGGATGCTAGGGAGCATAGTAAGGGGGATTACTTCTAGAAGTGGGGAGGTCATCTTGCTCCTGTACAGGTCCCTGGTGAGACCACACCTAGAGTACGGTGTGCAATTCTGGTGCCCCTACTTGAAAAGGGACATCAAACTACCGGAGTGGGTACAATGCAGGGCAATAAAAATGATCCTGGGGTTGGGGACAAACCATATGAGGAGAGACTGAGATCTCAATATGTATACTCTGGAGGAAAGAAGGGAGAGGGGGGATATGATTGAAACCTCAAGTACCTGAAGGGTTTGAACAGAGTAGACACCAGGTGTATGTTCAATCTGAAGGGTGGAAGGGAAACCAGGGGACACTCTATAAAGTTGGAAGGGGGAAGATTCAAGAGGGAATGGAGGAGGAGGCACTATTTCACAGAAAGGGCGGTGGCAGTGTGGAACGTTCTGCCAGAGGAAGTTGTATCACTACAGACTGTTGGGGGCTTCAGGAAGGGGTGGAACAGATTCAAGGGGAGGGTACAAACTGGAAGGGGGCACGAGATGGGGGGAGGGCATATGGGGGGGCAGCTGCAGCCTAAGGGACTGAAGTGCTGCACACTCGAGCAGACTAGATAGACTGAATGGCCTGTATCTGCTGGCAGTTTTGTATGTTCATATCAGGGGCATATCATAGTGCTATTGGGTGACTGATCTGGAGGGCTGGGCACACTACTCCACATAGGAGATATTTTATGGCAATCGGGCAGGCATTCAGAGGGGTGTGGTTGGTGGCATGAGCCATAAGACCTGGTTTTGGGAGGTGATAATTGTTAAGACACTAATGGCTAGTTACTGCCTCTCCAAGTCTACATATGTGCGAGTGTGCATATATATGAGACACAGTCATCTGCTTTGCATAGGCGCACTAGCATATTATAGGTCCACTCGTGAATGGGTTAGCAGCTCACCTAACCATGCCATCCAATGTGGCACTTTTTGCTCCTACCTGTCTTTGTGTGCACTGAGCGGTGTACATGAGTCACTAAACCTATATCCTTTCAACTATCCCAGATAAGGTGTATTGCCTGGAGTCAAAACAGTACCCAGGCAGTAAAAAACAAAAGGAAAGAAGATGTACATATTTACAGGTACAATGTTTCCAATTGATTAACAGTTCCCCAGGTACAAAGAGACCAAAACAGACAGAGGACTACATAGGCAAAGCAAGGGCCACTAAAGTTGGGAATAAAGACAGGTGAAAAAGAAACATTGTACCTGTAAATAAAACTTTTGTCCCTATACTTTCTACTGTCTGTGTACTGTTTTGCACCAGGTACAACACCTTGACTAATAACATTTTGTCTGTAAAGTTTTGTTGCCAATTGATAGGGAGCATGGCAGTCTGAGGTGATCTGTCATATCCCACACTCCCAGCTTCTGTGGAGTAGGGGGTACGGTAGGGACCCACATGGACTTCCTATTGGAGGCTTGATGTGTAGCCGAGCTCCACCCTCTAGATCACCCTCACAGATAGGGATAGGGATAGGCTGAGCATACAGTCCAATGTTGAGCTACATTGAGGAGTGGAGCTGCACGGAACAGAAATGAGCGAATTGGTAAAATGCACGACCATCTGTGGATCAGGCCCTTAAAGGAAAGACAGTTTATTTTTCAGTAATATTACTAAGAAGGACGGTGTCCATGACTTTGTTGCTGGTACTGTAATAAACACTGCTGCTGCATATTTTTGGGATACTTGATACCTGTCATCCAGTTACTCTTTTTTATATAATTTCTTGTTTTGATAATATATCCTGTTTCCTCCTTAGTGCTCTGACATGTGTGGGGGAGGAGTGCAGCGGAGATTAGTCACATGCCCTGAATTTGGACGTTGTGATTATGCACTGCAGCCTAACGATACAAAAGACTGCAACACTCATCCTTGCACCAAATGGGTTACAGGATCATGGGGCCCGGTGAGTGAACCGCATTGTGTGACATTTTCTGTAGCAGCATGAACAGAGGTCTACCATATCAATAGAACTTTAAAAAGGTATAACTTTGAATCCACCCATCCCAGCAAGACAAAACTAAGTCTAATAATTTACCTGCATTTTTATTATCTGTTTATCAATTTCTCTGTATATCAGTGTGTTCTCTAATAATAATAACCTTTGCTTTATTACAGTGCCATTGAAATTCTCATTAACAAAGGTGCCCTGGCCAATAAGTGATCTTACCAACCACACACAGTCATAAATACTGCAATTAAAATATATTGTCTAGCAAAGGGACACAAAATCAGGGCTTGTTTTCAGGTGTGATCTGGGGAGGGTTACAAGAGTGGTGAATGAGAAAGAAAGTATAGGCACAAACAAAATAATAGGCTGGGTTACTTACAAGACAAAGTGTAGCCATTACAATTCAGGAATAATGCCAATACTGCTTACAAAGCACAGATTACAGCTAAAGCATCGTCAAAATACAACACCTTCTACAAATCATATCTAATTAAAATAAGTAATACAATACAATGCAACACAATTCAATATACTGTGAGACTTTACAGTATAGTATCTTACAAGGGACACGTACATGATGCAAATGATAAGCATTAACTATATATCTAGATGTTAAGAATCATATGAAACATTTGATTCATTGAAATACCACTGACCAGTTAAAGCAGCAGTACATGGTAGTGGTGAAAATTTTGACCTATACTTTTTTATTTTGTTTTAGATTGATGCTTATGTCCTGATTTGTATGATACCCATTTTGCCACATTTTGAGTTTGTTTTACCACTTCTTTTTTTATTTTTTCTCTTTTTTGTACAGTTGCCACTCGCCTGGGACATACATTAAGATCCTATAATGCCCATCCTGTCATGGCTTATTACTCACATAACTTACTGCATAAAATAGAAATTTGAAAATTAGTTATGTCCTTTTTAGCAAATGTATATGGGTCAATAAATTCAGTATACGGTATAAATTGTTTATAACTCTGTGTTCAGAAGCTGTCTAAAGTTCATAAAAACTGATTTAACATTGTCTAAGTACTCTTGTCAATCACTTTGAGCATCTCTTAATGAACAACTAATATACTGATGATACTATTACCTGCATAGAACAAAGATCCATGACAGATCTCTATGGAACACTTTTCCAAACAAATATAAAATCAGACCCCATCTAACTTAATTTTTACTCACTGGGCTCTATCAGACAAATTACCTGTACACCAGTGCAGAACCCTTGAAACTGGTCCTGAAGTCATACTCTTTGAACTAACAGACGATCAGCTGTATTAGATGCCTTTGATAAAGATACAGTCAATGGTGTACAAGGTCTCCATGTCAGTCCCTTAAAACCAATACAACGCGGACAACACAACAAAGACAAAACAGTGCAAGTCGAAACCATGCCAGAAGAATACCACAGTGAATATTTGTTTTAAGTGTGATTTACTATTCTAACACCACTCCACCATGGACAACCACTCCAGTGAAATGTTTCCGACACCGTTACATTGTATGCTGTGGACTTGACGTGCTAATGTGTACAAGTATATTTGGTATAAAAGGATAAATGGATGTCAGTAACAACAGCTGGTAGTAATCCCGTTAGCAGGTCTTAAAGTAAAAGCAAAGAAGTTCACATACATAGAAACATAGAACTTTACCGGCAGATCAAGACAAGGGGTCCATATGTAGTAACGCAAATGTTATTTGGCCAACCCTTATATCTAGTAAACAGCTTTCTTTAGAGCAGTTCAATATATTCTTTATGGGACGAGTACACATACTGATCTACAGCTAGTTTAGGACTCTGAATACAATTTGACTATAGTGTCTGCCTTTATTTTTTGAGGAAGTTCATGATTTCTACTGGTTCATTCTGGAGAGCCACTGAATGGTTAATAGTCATAAATGCATATCATATCCTACAGTATCATGGCCTTCCACCAATAGAAACTAATAAATAGGGACTATGCAATGGCCGTACTAGAAATATGACATTCATTCCTAGAGTGTGGAGGCAGGACCATAACTCTGGAATAGCATAGGTAGAATGAGTTATGAAGGTGCCAACCCATGTTTTAGTAAGACTATTGCTAGTCTGATTTATACCACTGGGATTTTAATTGCTTTACAGAGTATTATTTTTTTCTTGTTTGTTTTTAAAAGCCTGCTCATATATCTGTGAGTGCCTGTCTCTGTTTGTGTATGATGCAGAACAGCTGTGGAGGGTGGTATGGTCTCTTCCTGCCAGAAAACTTCTCCTGGAAACTTTAAATTGCAAAAAGTCTTTCATGTATTCATAAACTGATTGAGATGATATTTTTAGACAGCACTGCTTTTTTCTGTGCCAGTGACATGATTAAACTGTTTAAATGTGCGATACAATACAATTTCCCATTTTTCATCATGATGTGACACTTTTTGATTAGGGTTGGTTTAAATATACTTGACCAGTTTCATAACAGTAGTTTGTGGCTGTTTTTAACAACCAGAATCCTTTTAAACTGATATTTTAGATTTTAGTCTTATGTTTTCTACCTTTTTTTTCTAATAAAATAAAACAGGGGTGGAAATCCAACATGGCCACCAAGCCAAATGTGTGAAAATAAAATGAGCAATCTTCTTTAATGAGCTCTTCCTCAGTTGAGCCACACTTGTAGAACATAGATGCCATTTGCATCATGACTGCTCAGAGACTTGTCTAACTGAGGACACCAACAATGACATGCATCGTTGGCAGCTATACATTGTGGAGTGCCTCATACTCATCAGTTCTTTCTCTTCCACCATTGACTCGACATCCACCTGAAGGAGCACTCCACAGATTCTGGAACACACTGCATTGCTGGTTTGTTATTTTACCTTTCACTGTTGATGTTTAACTTTGACAGTGTTGGGACCTCTGTTTTGAGTTCCCTTCTATACAGCAGGACTGCCGTCCTTCTTCTCAGTATGATGCTGGGCCATTGACACCATCCTCCTGCCACTGCCAGGCGCTTATGGCTCCTGTTCTTCCATCCATGGTTATTGGTCTTCCTCCCTGTAGTGGCTTTTGTCCCATCCATGGCTGTCATTGGTCTCACTCCCATGATGACTGTCAGTCTCCCTCTCTGGTTGCTGTTCGTCTTTTGCCCGCAGGGCCTCCAGTGTTGCTATCCTGCATCTCATCCATGCTACCTCCATTAGTACTCTTCTGGATCCTTCCCTCTGGATTCTATTGGTGTTAATAAAAAGGGTGAGTTCTTTTGACCATTCTATTGACCTCTGCCACTGTTCTGAGTGTCCTTTGGATACCAAGGTCAGTTCTTGCATTTTAACCCAGCCCCCATTACCACAGGGCCTGGGGCTCCTTTTAGCTCCATCACCTGGATTTGCTTCATTGACGTTCTTGCTGTTTTGGCCAATTTTGCTGTTTATGGTAACTCTGGTTCTAGTGGTCATCATTATTTATTTATTTATTCATTTGAATTTTGATAACTGGTGAGACTGCTGAGACACTGCAATCCCATTTTCAGGGGCAACTTGGGAAGCGCAGTACATTGACAAAGACATGGTAGTTACAGTGGATATAATTACAACATTCACAGATTAACAAAATTACATCATTTACAGATACAATTATGAATTATATTTACCTATTGATAAGAGGTGCAGTACAGTGATGAAGACATTGCAGTTACAGTGGTTATAGTTACATCATTCACCGAATTACAAATTGCATCATTTACAGATACACTTACCAATTGCAGTTATAGGTACATAAGAGGTTTGGAGAGCAAGGATACTTATACATAAGAGGGTCAAAGAGCGGGGAAAATTATATATAGAGTTAGGGACACAGAAACAGGAGTCATCAGTCATCATTAGTTCTGCTTCATCAAAGTTTCTATGCTGAGTGTAGTCCCCTTTTTTTGCTGCCGCTACTTCATATTTCCATCATCTGGTTCCCCATCATCCATTGCTTTATTTATCATTTGGCTTTGATGCATCAACATTTGGGCTGTTTGGCTGGCTCTCTGTTTTCTACCCTGTGACTGTTCCCATTCAGTGTTGCTGGGTTTTTTTTGTTTTTTTTTGCCAGTCATCACATGGTTTTGCCTCACCAATGTTCCTGCTTTGTGTGTTATCCTCTGTCTTGTTTGGCAACTGTTTCTTAATTTTGTTGCCAGGTTTCTCATTGCTGTTTGTGTTCTTTGCTTGACAATACCTCATTGATGTTCATACAGTCTGACTGGGTCCCTGTTTCCTATACAATGCCTCTTTCCATTAATCATCACCATTGCCGGCATCATTGTCCATGTTGGTTGTCACGTGGCATTGTCCCATAAATTATCCTGTTTTTTTAACTGTCTTCTGTGTTTTCAGTGGCTGTGTTGCATATTTGTTGTGGTGTTGTCTGTTGATGTCTGCTTTGGTTGTCACCTGGCTTTGCCTCATTGAAGTTCCAGTTGCTTCACCATACAGCCTCAGTTCTGAGTCTGTCTCTGGTCTGTCATTTGCTTATAAGGCATTTGGCACCTGTTACGATCATCGCTGGGTTTTGCCTCATTGACATCCTTCTTTAGGCAGCTTCCTCCTGCTTTCCCGTGGGTGTTCCTAGTGGTGTTTGGCACAGATGTTGTTTTTATTTCCAGTCTCAGGGTCTCCCTCTAGATTAGGCACCCTATTGTTAAGCCTCGGCCGCAGGAGGGCATCTCTGCACTGGAGCTCCCCCACTGATGATCTCAAGGGCCCTATTGTTAAGCCTCGGGCGCAGGAGGGTGCCTCTGCCCTGGAGCTCCCCCACCGACAATCTCAAGGCACCCTATCGTTAAGGTAATTTTTCTCGAGAATCGAGCAGTGCCTCACAGCTTGGCCTTCCTTTGTCTGACTTTTTCGAATTTGGCGCCATTTCTCTTGGACTTCTGCCCGATCTCAAACTGCCGAAAAGACTGCCCAAAGTCACGGAGCCACAACCGATTGCTGTAAAAGTTGTACAACTACTGTTATGTATACTTCGTAGGTGGGACCGTGTAATGTGTAATTGCTGTACCCCAGCAACGGTCACCGACGGGGATTTGGTGCCAAAACCTAGTTTGAATTTATCCTCAGACCAGGCTGACATACGTGCAGGGTTTAATGTAAAGTGTCCCTCCCAAATTAAATAACTTAGCTGCTGATTTGGTGGCATAGAGCAGGATTAATTTGTAACTGCTTTTATTATCGGTTTGCATAGCTCAGTCCTGTAAACCCATACTGAAAATGCAAAGCTGAACCCTAAACCTTACTTTCAACTAGTAAATTACAGAAAGCAGCAAAATCAAGTGTAAAGCAGCTGTTAGACAATGTGATAGTAGCACTCGGAGTGTCGGCTGAGCAGCTCCTGTCATCCCGGGCTCTTGAATTTTAAATTGTCTCTACCTCTGACACTAGCAGTAAATCTGCTTCCTTGCTCTGAAAACGCAGCTGCTAAAACCAAATCTCACTATGCTAGCAGCTCATAAGGGAGATTGTTAATTAATTTTAAAGCGACCACATGTATGTACTACTTCTCAATGCCAGCTGAGGAGGGAGACAGTAATTTAATTTCAGACTGCTCCCACTAACTTATAGCCTCACAGTAGCCTGCAGCTGTAGGAGGGTTGCTGCTTTCCCCGCAGTCATTTCGTGACTGCTCTCCATCCACCCCACCACTCCCACCCTTAGCCGGCTCTAGCTATATAGTGAGAGGAATACTGTAAACCATGCCCACCAGGAGAAAATTAACTATCTCCTCACTTTACCATTAGCAGGTTATTTTTCCTGGTAGCTAGAGGGCGTCAGATATTAGTTTCTATCTTTCTGGCTCCCAACTCTAAATCCTGCCAACAACACAAGCTCTGTTACTCTCCTTTGAGCCTCCTTCCCATACACCCCACTTTCAAATGACCCTCTCAATTAAATTCAATATGGCAATAAATCCTTGTGTTACATTTCTACTGGTCTCCATTTTTTCCTACCTCATATGGCTCCCTATATTTTACTACCCACCAACCATGAACCATTGCTACACCCACCCTGATGACCCTTCGTTCTTCGCTATGTGCTTGCCAGCACACTGGCCCGTGACACCTCCCCACTTCTCATTCATTATAAGTTCATCTACCACCTATCCTACACTCTGCATAAATCCCCGCTGCTCAACCTCATCCTGCCTACCCCACTCATCCATCGTAAGTTATGGTACCTGGTACTCTTAGCCTTAATGTTAGCTGGGGATATTGAGCTAAACCCGGGGCTCCTAAGTAAATTATCCCACTATGATACAACCTGGAATGACACTAAGGGCCTCTACATTGTACAATGGAACATTAGGAGCCTTCTCCACAACATAGCAGAACTAGAGGCATGGGTTGCTCAATATCACCCTGATATCCTTTGCCTATCTGAAACTTGGCTAAAACCCTCCATCTCTGATACCCGCTGCTGTCTACCCAATTACAATCTCATCAGACAAGACAGGCCATCGTCAAAGCATGGAGGTGGTGTAGCCATCTTCTATAAACCTTATTTGTTGCTATCCCATAATGTCTTGCCGACCCTACCTCAATGCGAAGTGATCCATGCAACCTTACAACTAAGCTCAAAGAAATTACACATTGTTTGTGCCTATAATCCTCCTGCTGGTGGTAGCAAGGGTCTCAAAGAACTCCTCTTCCAAGTAAACAGCACCATCAGCCCTAATGAAGTCCTTATACTGGGGCACTTCAACCTAAACTGGACTAGTAAATCAAACCAGTCCTCTCATACTATGATACAAGGCCACAACCTTCATCAACTAATCACAGACCCAACAAGGGTCATGGCTCCCCCTCAGACTAGTACTCTTATTGACTGGGTCCTTACAAACCACCCTGACAGCATAGTATATGCAGGTACCCTTGCAGATGCCATAAGTGATCATTCCCCAATCTACTGCATCTGGTGCTCTACTAATAAACCATCTCCGCCTCCTAAACTTATTACCTTCTTCAATTTGGCCAATTTCAACCTAACACAGTTTACTCATGATCTCTCCTTGTTTGATTGGACTCCCCTCTACACCTCTACTAATGCCCAGATGGCACTTGACTACTTCCTGGTTCATTTTGGCCTGCTTCAAGACACCTATGCTCCCTGTGTCACTCGTCGTATTCGTGGAACCCAGACAAAGTGGTTAACCAAAGACCTACTTACCCAATTAAGGGCCAGGAACAAATTGTGGCGATGTTTCAAAACCACTGGGCTGCAGACCGACTAGAACCACTATTGATCTCTGAGAAACAAATGCAAAAGAAATAGTTGCCTAGCCAAAAGCTCTTTCTGTAGAGACCTGCTAACAAAGGCTGCTGGTAACTCTAAGAAATTCTGGTCTACCATAAAAACACTCCTTGGAGCAATAACAGGGCCCATACAAGTGATATGCTGTTAAATGGTGTACACTGCAATAATCGGGTGACCATAGCCAACTCTTTCAATCACCACTTCTCAGATCTGACCAACTACCTGACCTCCTTCTCACCTATACACACCGCCTCACCCCCTAGTGAACCTCTACTCGTGCACCCTCTCTTTAGGTTCCAGAGTATCACAAGAGGAGAAGTGTTAAAACTGCTACTCTCTGCTCCTGACAGTACCAGCTCGGGGTCTGATGGTCTGGAAACTAGGCTCCTGAAAGCTGCTGCCCCTCTCATTGCCTCTCCCCTAACCAAAATCTTCAACCTTTCTCTATGCCATGGCATAGTTCCTGATATCTGGAAAATAGCTAAAGTCACCCCAATTCCAAAAAAAGGGGATCCTAAAGAAATTAAGAACTACCGTCCCATAGCAATTCTCTCCATGCTTAGCAAAATCCTGGAAAAACTGGTGGCCACCCAATCTATAGAATATCTTCAGAAGTACAATCTTCTTTCATGCTCCCAGCACAGCTTCCACAAAGGCCACAGCACCTCCACTGCTCTCCTAAAACTCACAAACGACATCTATGCCTCTATAGACTCAGGCCTCCTGACAGGTGCGGTTTTCATCGATCTAACCAAGGCTTTTGACCTGGTAAACCACATCCTTCTTCTTGCTATACTACGCTCCCTAGGTTTCTCCTCTGATGTACTGTAGTAGCCTGGTTCAAAAGCTATGTATCTGACAGGAAACAGGCGGTAGTTTTCAACTCACCCATATCAGATTTTTCCTCTATACATGTTGGAGTGCCCCAGGGCTCTATACTTGGCCCCTTGCTTTTCTCTATTTTCACTAATGACTTACCGCTCCTTGCACCTGCCTGCTTGTCTCTGCTCTACACTGATGACGTAGTTATTTACCACAGTGCTAGAAATGCCGCTGTCATAAACCACCCTCTTGCTTCGGACTTCGCTAGTATTCAGTCTTGGCTAACCAAGAACAAACTTGTTCTCAACACTAGCAAGACATACTCCATGATCTTTGGCTCACCTGCTAGGCTTAAAACAAAACATATGCCCTAAAAATCTTGTGTGCTGATGGCTCCTCTCTGGCTAGCACCAGATCCTTTAAATATCTGGGTGTTACTCTTGACGAATTTCTAGATTTTGACCTGCACATAACAACCATCTGTAAGTCTGTCAATGCCAAGTTAGGAAGTGCCTACAGAACTAGCTATGGCCTTACCCCTCAGCTAGACTAGCTGTGGCACAAGGCTTTCTGCTCCCAGCCCTAGCCTATGGCTCAGTCACCTACCTATCAGCCTCTAAATCCTCCCTCCATAAATGGGACACCACCTATAACAGCATCTGCTGCTATGCCTCTGCATCCCCACATTGCAAACACCATTGCCAGCTCTATGCTGACTTAAAATGGCCTTGCCCCTTCACCCACTGACTCCAGTCTTTTGGCGCACTAATTGACTGCATCACCAGATCAGGCCTCCCCCTATCCCTTGCCTCCCTGCTGCACTCACAACCTCTCTCCTATGGGCTACGATCTACAGGCCAAGCACCTCTTCACAACCCTAGATGCAGAACTAACATGGGTGCACGTGCTTTCTCATACACGGCTCCAAAGTACAGGAACTCCATACCTCAAACTATTCGTCAAGTGACCACCTATGCTAGTTTTAAGAAACTTCACCGTGAGCATCTGCGTGCTACTAGCCCCTGCACCTGCTTTAATCCACCTTAGACCATCTTTTCTCTGTCTTTTTCCTAGGTTATCCACTTCTCTGACACCTCTTTCCCACCTCTCTTAAACTCCCTCCTTACATGTCCTCTCTCTTTCTTTCCTAACCCTCTTTTCTCTGCTTCCCACCACTCTTTCTTCCTCTCCCCCGTTTCATTAACCACAAAACTGTACTTATTTTGTTTTTTTGTATTTTGTTTTTATGTATGCTCTCACTTGCAATGCCTGTTTTCTCACATTGTTTTGACTTGTATTTACTTGTACAAACTGCATTGTAACTGCGTCACTTGTAGACTTATGTATTTTGTTGATCACCTCTAAACTGTGCTCTATACCTCATGTGCTGCGTCACATGTAGACTTATATATTTTTCAAGCTGTTCTCTCCCGGGTCATGCCTGAAAATAGGCATTCTTACGCCTAGTGCACCCACCCGGTTACCAAAAGCAAATAAATAAATAAATAAATATGCCATTGACACTCCTGAGTCTTTGCATTGTCACATTGTTTCTGGCCTTTTGGCTGTTGCTTTGTTGTCACCATTTCCAGCATCACTGGCAGCCACGTGTCTCAAGTCATGGGCTTTTGGCTCTGCCTTGTGCTGGCATGGACATTATCTGTTTTCATGGACGTCACCTATTTTCCAGGTCAGTGCTCCCACTTCTCACTGATGCAGCTTTTGGCATGTTGGACTGCCCTGTTGTGGCTCTTATCTGCTCCTGTCTTGGGCCTCTCTCCCATACCTTCTGACTTAGGCCTCTCTCCCACATGTTGTTGTGGTACTGCTGGGAATCATTCTACAGATGTGGCTCAATGATGGGAGATAGCCTAGAAGAAGACAGTACAGTTACTTATTGTAACAATAGATCTACGAGAGATTCTCCTCAGCTGAGCCACAGGTCACCCTCCCACAGTCCCCCTTTCTTGTGGGTGGCATAGTTTGGGTGGAGACATTTCTGTTTGTACTGATTCATCCTTTGTTTTTTCCCTATACTGTGCTTATTGTATGGCTGTCCCACCCTGCCATCACTCTCGTTGATCAGTTGTTCACGGGGAAGGATGCCATTCTTCTCATCAGTTTGGCTCGACATTGTGCGTATCTTTGGTGGGTGGAAAGAAATGAGGAGTATGAGGCCACCCACAATATATATACTGTAGGTGCCAAGGATGTGAATCATCGTGGGTGGTCTCAGCTATGCAAAAATTTCTGAGCAGTCCTGATGCCGATGGTGTGCGTGATCTACAGATGTGACTCAGTGGTAGAGATGCTCTCGAAGATATTCTGTTATGGTCAGTGATTACACTTTCTGTGTGGTCTGGAAAACTATTTTGGGAATTTTGATTAAACTAAAAAAGAACTGCCAAGCCTATGTATGACATTCCAGCACATACAGTAAGTGGTGTCGCTTGATGATGTCATTGATAACCTAGCTGAAGTGAGACTGAATGCAGATGACATATCTATAGAGTGTGAGTAATGTGCTTATTATTTTATAAAGTGACAGCAGCTTGTACTGTGGAGTTTATTCACTGAAAATTATTCTCACTCCCATGATATAAATACATTTAAAAAATTCTATGGAAAAGTGAAGGGTTAGTTTGTCACTTCATAAAGAAGAAAACATTTTGCCATGCTAGTACTTTCAGAAGTACCAGCACAGCCCCAGAACAGAACTTCATGTACACGTAATAATGGATTGCAATGAGGTATCCTTTTGAAAGATTATTGGGTTTTGTCAGAGAAAGGATTTAAACAGAGTACATGATGGGATGATCTAAAACAGTTATGTTGTTCTTACAGTGTAGTGCGTCTTGTGGTGGGGGGATCCAGCGCCGCCTGGTTAAATGCATAAACACAAAAACGGATCAAGCTGAAGAAGACAGCAGTCAGTGTGACCATGAACCGTGGCCGGAAAACACGCAGAAATGTAACACCCAGGACTGTGACAATAATGAACCGAGTGAGTACTGTCTGCATGTTGATAGTTCTTCCACTGATTGCAGCCCAGCAGTTTATCGATTGGTTGATTGACTGAAAATGTGGTGACTGAGATAGTAGTGAATGTCTTGTCTCCTCCTCCTCTCCACTGTTATTATCATCTATTACTGTAATAGATAATCAGAAAATGTACTGAAAATCTAGAGAACTTTTACCTCAAAACAGCAGAAATGAGCAGAGAATGATGAAAAAACCTACAATGCAATGTCAGCATACAGTAAGGATTCAATTATTTTAAATGACAAAAGCTCATTGCAAAAGCAGGGAGGACAGGGTACTGCAAAAAGCATGCCGGAACAGTACAGCTAAGCTTTAAGCAAGTGCAGACTTACACACAGGTCCTTGGTGGCATGCTTCATGGGTAAAATATGCAGATGAACAACAGAGTCTAACCAGAGGTACAGATCTTAATAAACAACTGTGCAACATTAGAGAGATCAAAGTGACTGATGAGTGAATTTGTAGGTGAACTGGTAAAGCATTCCCTGTTCCAGAGCAAAAACAGCTAAAAGCTTGTTTATCCTTTGTTTATTTTATGTGTGGGACATTTAGCGCAAGGGTATGAGAAATATGAAGCTCTGAAAGGTGCTTCTAAAAGAGATTGCAGAAAGAAAGATGCTCATGAAGCACACCCTGCATAGTCCACAATGCTATATTTCTATGTTTGTGATAGAAAATGATGCCGTAGTGCCCTTCTGAAGGAGAGTCTGGTGGGACAGTTATGTATGGTGCTAGGAATGGAGTTCCAGAGCCTGAAGTCAAAGGAAGAGAACGCCTGTTAACAAATGATGGTGGCACATTAAATGGCTATGGCCGGGTGTAATAGCCGAGTTAGGTTCTATCTAAAAAACATATACATGTGTAATAACTGCAGGCAATTTTGCTAATTATTTTAAATGTGTGTATAAGATGCACAACATTTGGAAGCATTATAAACATGCAAATATCGATTTATTAAAAAAAGGAAATAAAAGGATCATTCTAACAAGAACACAACATTGAAGACATAACTTTTCCAGGCCCAGTGATAAGACTGTGGTAGACAAAATGAAAACCAGAAAATTCTAAAACATTCCAGTATGGCATGAAAGTGGGATGCATCACTTCTGCTGACCATGGCGTTTGATGTTACTGGCCTTTCCAGAGCCCAGAGTGCTGGAATGTTGCACTGACATCATGAAAAATAAAAAGGGACAAGTGATTACAAATAATAAAACCAGCATCCTGCAGTACATGACAGGTTGCATTTTTCTAGTGCTTCCAATTTTTGTCAAGTTACTACAGTACTGCATAAGTAATTTTGGACTGAACACCGTGGTATATAATCAGTGGAAAATAGGGCCTCACTAAGAGGACTGTGGCTTGTGGATACTAGGTCCAAGACCAGAGGATACTGGTTCTGTTTCATGCATTTGAAAAGCAATCAAGTGTATTCACTTACCTATTTTAGCAGCAGTCCCTTCAGTGTCTGCAGTGCATATCTGTAAATGCAGTGAATTAAACAGCTAATGTAAACTGTTGGTATTCAAAGGGTAAATCATGGCACTTACCAGGTACTGGAATAAATCAGTGAGTCTGCAGATAATATTTAACTTTCAATAGTGCATGAGTAGGTGGCTGACATTTTTTTTATGAAAGGCTTGCTTGTAGTTCGGTGGCCAAGCAGCCAGCCACTCCCACTTTCTGAGCTATATAAGCAGTTCCTCTAAGCCTCACTGTGAAGCATTTTTTCTTTGCAGCTGGAGGCTATGTTGGTTTGTCCTCTGAGCTGGCTGGGGCCTACCCCCCCCCCAAAGTCTGCTGTTTCTGTGTGTCTCTGCTGGACTTCGGTGTTTGTTTTCCTGCTTCTGGTTTGTATCTTTCCTCTGGCTGTGTGCTTCCCTGTGTTTTTTGCTTCTTGTTTTTGGGCCTTTCGCTGTTTTCTGTTTTACTGTGTTTTGGTTTTGTCTTTTTTGGGGGGCTTTTATTTTTTAAACTCCTAGCATACTGCTACTACAGAGCTCATACTGCCTGCTTTCAGTTACAACTCTGAAATTACTTACACTGCAACTGCAAACCTACTCAGAGCTCATGCTACTGCTTTCAGTTACCTACAATTGCAGCCACTGCTGTTTACTTTACTTACTATTGTACCCAGTGCTTGTGTTTTTTTTTACACTATGCTCACCATGCTCAAACTGCTGCAATGCAACTGCTATTATCTGTGTGTTTCAGCTCAACCATAGCTGCTCCATGTTGCATACTTAATTCTTTTCACCTGACACAGTTTACACTGACCCTAGCTGTGCTGCTCATTCCTGCTCTCATTTTACCTGAGCTTCATTGTTCTGCCTGGCTACACCTGCTTCAAAGCATTTGTCTCCATGTTTCATTGCAGTTATAACTCTGAGGTCAGCCAACTAAGCTCCTGCTGAGGCTGTTAATATACCTTGTTATTAAATCCTGCATCACCGCCGAAAATCCTTAGAGTGTTTGTCACCTTGATTTGGCTATTCCTGTTTGGCTGGCTTGCCCCCAATTCAGTGCTGTTTAATTGCTATACAATACGTTATGCAGGTTCTCCTATCACTACTACTGCTTACTGACCTATCAGGTCAACACTTGCTTACGCAACCATTGCTCCTTGCTTACGCAAACCATTGCTTCATGCCTACTGCCATCCCTTTGGCTTCAGCCTGGGATTCTGCTGCACTCGGTCTGCATTCGACCTTGCAAGGTCTCTGCACTCAATGCTCATTACAATCTCAGCACGCCGTGCTCCTTCAGCTCACCAGCTTTTCAGCTCTCAATCAATTTCTGGGGCATGTCAGCCATTCTATTTTGGTGCAGGGTTCCTGCAGCCGATGGTCTCGCCCTGCTTTAAGTCCTCATCTTGAGCGTGTCCAACTTGGGGCAGGATCCTTCTCACCTGGTCCATAGCTGGGAATGTCCTCAACCCGGGCTTGGCTTTAGCTGCCTGCTACGTGACAGCAGCTCCTGGTGTAGAATTTAAGACTAGCGGTGAAGGTGGTTACGACGATCTCCTTTGGCTCTAGTGTTCCACTATATAGTGTTTCCCTAGCGAGGTACCTTCACCGCATCCTCCCTACGACTGCCTCTAGATCATCTGGTTTGATTTAGGGTGGGTAGGCCAGGTGAGTGCCTCAGCAGTTGTTACTCTCCTCCTGCACCTTGGATGCATGCATTTCTCACAATCTTCCACGGCATTCCCGCTAGAGGGTTTGAGTGTGAGCCTTCCTCCAAATTGGAATATATTCCACCTCCCTTTAATTGGGTTTTCCAAATTGCAGCTGCAGAGGCATCACTAAATAACCTATCCCAAGCCTGGAGGGATGGCAACCTAGGCCTTGGATCCCCAGAGATTTCCTCCTCATATGTTTTTTTTTCTCTCCTCTGTTGCCTCAGGTCATAACACTTAGTTAGCTTAGTTGTTTTCCCTAGTTTCTTTAGGTAGGCTCCATTGTTGGATGGAGGTGGATGATGTACTGCTGTTTCCTCTCTCCTTAGGGGATCCCCTACTCTCAAAGCAAACCATCAGTATCATGCTATGCAGACCTGGGCAGTCATTATGACAACTGAGCATCTCATTGCATTATCAAACTGCCTATGCTTCTCTACTACTATGTTACAGTTACTACTCCTATGTCTCAGTTACTGCTTGCTCATATGCTTCATGTTGCCTCCTTTTGGGGACGATACTACATTTTTTGGGGGGGATTCCTGAGGTACCTTTAACCATGGGAACCGTCCTATTGCACCTCTAGGGGTGGAACCCTCTCTGAGGGTTCCTTGCCTTCGTACCCCTACAGGGTGGTAATTCCTCTGGAATAGAGAGTGCGAATTGCCAAAACCAAACTAACACAGTTGCACAAGCATAACATTATACTTGCTGCATAGGCCAGTGAAATGACACACATCAAAATAATCATTAGCCACTTTTTGTTAGTTTGTCAGTGTGACAGGATCCAACCACTCACTTCTGCTCTTTGGAGTTTGAGATAAAGGAGTCCATTTGGCCTGAATTTGTTACTGCTGGCATACATGTAGATAGTGGTATTAAAAAGAGTTACTCAGAAGCAGCAGCTGAGTAACTAGACACTTTCAGTGTTTAGAATGAGTATTCCTAATGAATTATCTTACAACACCATGACTTGCTTTCTCAAGGGCCATCCTGCCACCGAAGGCAATAATCTGTAGCACCATCACTGACTCTGCAGTGGTTAAGACGCGACCATGAACCCCAGTTTTTCATAAAGGGTTTAACTGTTGTAGACAAATCATTATGCTGTGGGAAATGCATTTTCACTTCTAATTTTAGGAAAGAAAATGACATCCATAGGTATCTTTCTCACTTTATTCATCTTCGTTGTTTTCCTTCAAGTTACCCATCCTATGTGGTGCTCCAGCGTCCCAAATTATATCAGCAAATATTTTGAAGTGAAAGAAGGCAGTTTTCATACATATTATTCCCTGTAATCTAAACTATTTATTTTTCCAGTGAATTACATTGTATTATTTCAAATGTTGGGGTCACCTTGTGAAGGCATGTGCCAATGAATTTATAAAGACAATTATGTAACTCACTATTTATTGTACTTTTCCCCCTTAGCAGAGCTTACCTGGGCATTCCTTCCATCTTTGTAGTATGATCTTGTCTAATGAATCACTGTTTCCTTCCCTCACATTCTGACCTTTGTCCAGCATCTTAATTTGACCATGACTGCCACCCTACAATGGGAAAGACCCCAAGTCAGGCTGAGCACTCAGGAAATGTTTAGCAAGAAAAATATCTTATTAACAGGCAGAGGAGGAACACTGCAGACCTATCTGGCACAGGTGGGCATGGTGAAGGGCTGGACTTCATTTCACCATTCACCCTGCTCTGTGTTTTTCTCCCTTACACCAACCCATCCCTCCTACATGGGGTGTAGCCCGTGGCATGATCATCTTGGTCAGGTAAGGGTGACAGACCCAACCTGCACAATATGAAAGCCCCACACTGGACCCTTGATCCCGCCCATCACAGGCCATGTTGACAGATGGCCACATAGCCTGGATCAAGGATTTCCTTCCTACCCATGCAACGTCCCCTTCCCGAGTCATCCAGGGGCAACTGGCAGTGGCAGGAGGCTTCCACCATCGCTGAGCCAGGAGACATCCAAAACGGGGATAATTCTTTGATTCCGCTCCCTAATGTGTGGTGCCCTGAGACTGGGCGAAAAACAAAGTTGCCAGCTAGGCTAGCAGCAACCCTTGCCATTTTGGCATCAAAGGGAAAAAAACATCCACCAGGGAAAAAACCAGTAATTTAAGGTCACACTCCAGTAACCAGTTCTCAGTGTTTCCTTTTCATATCTGATGCTAATTTAAACACATACAGTAGCATTCCATTGTGCAAATCATCACTTTCAGAGACAGAAAATGTCCATTTCACCTTACGTGTTTTGTCATCTGCACATTCCTCAGAGAGCAGCAATGAGGATCCCTTCTAATAAACAGTATAATATCAAAAGGATGTCTAAGGTTAGTACAGGCCAAAAGGCAAAGAGCCTTGTTATTTGTTTGGCCATTTTTTGATACCATAAGAGTTGCTGGAGCCCTAACTTGGAGAAATGAACCAGAGGTGAATCAAGTGATGAAATTTTATGTGATCACCAGTTGTTCTTTGAGTTAAAAATCAAACCTATTTATTTTTTCAATTCATTCTCCATGGCTTCCTTAATTATTAGTTAATAATTGGGGTTTATTTCCCTTAGTGAGACACTGCATTTCAATGGTTTGCGCCTTACCTGGCATGCTCCATTGCAGAACCTCACTGTACATCCCAGAACACTGATTCCAACCTGGCTAGTGTTAGAACTGGGATCCAATCTTGCTGCCCATGGCAGCAGCAGACTACCACTGACACACAAGTGTGGCATGCCACTGACATTAACCATTTACACTTGTTAACCTGAAGGTTAATTAAGCAAAACTTTGCTGTTGAATGCATCCTTAGGTCATCCTTCAGCCAGCTGATGTTATGTATAATCCATTTCTGTGAGGCCTGTCTTTGGTGGTCTAGTGGTTAAAGATTAAGGTAAAGGTAACTGATCTGTTTTTCTGGAGCTATCTTAAAGTTTGTCTGTCTGCTGATTAACTTGTCTTTCCCATGAAAAAAAGTTGTTGCCTGTTATGTGGCTGTCTAGGTGGGTGAAATGTTAAATAAAAATCAATACATTATCCAGCCCCTTCCAAGACCCAAGGCACCTCATGGTACAGCATAAATAAAAGCATTAGCAACTCACATAGAATTCCACAGTAAATTATTACAGAAATGTCTGTTGAGTATAACTGTTTGAGCCCTTTCTTAAGGCTGTCTACCAATGGAGCAGCATGCACACTATATCGTGGTACAGTCCGTCTGACATGGGCTGCTGCCATGAATGTTCAGTTACCTGCTCTTTACAGCTTAGATTTTGGGACCACTAGTAGTCATCCTACCGAATAATTTAAGGATCAGGTTGGAAACAGAGGCCTAAAAGGTTGCCCAGTTTGAGTAGAAGGGGCCCAGAATGTTGCAGAGTATAAATAGCAGGTGCCCCAAAGATTACAGACTTTAAATACTAGAAGCCCCAAGGGAGACAGAGTTTAAACAGCAGGGACCCCAAAGGTTGCAGATAGAAACATAGAATTTGTTATTAGATAAGGACCCCTTGTCCCACATAGTCTGTTCATTTTTCCCTGCCTGTACTGACACCGTAGACCCTACCTGATCTTCAGCTATCTCCCCCTTCCCCACCAAGATTTCCTTGTGTCTATGCCATGCATGCTTGTAGCACACTACTGTTTTTGACTCCACTACCTCCGCTGGAAGGCTGTTCCAGGCATACACCACTCTTTCAGTGAATAATTTCTTCCTCACATCCCTCCCCAATTCCTCCCTTCTAGCTTTATTGCATGCCCCCTTGTTCTTATACACCTTCTCCACTGAAAAATACTCCCCTCCTGTACCTTATGTATCCCTGTGAGGTATTTATAGATCTATACCATGTCTCCCCTATCCCTTCTCTCTTCCAGGGTGCACATATTGAAATTCCTAAACCTGTTCTCGCAGGGCTTCTGATGCAGCCTCTGCACCATTTTAGGCTGCTGTCCTCTGGACAGCCTCTATCCTGTCTATGTCCTTCTTGAAATGTGCTCTCTAGAACAGGACATATAAAAACATAGAATTTGATGGCAGATAAGGACCTCTTGGCTCACCTAGTCTGCCCATTTCTCTACCTAATGAATAAGCTGCAGATCCTAGTTAACCAACAGTTTACTTCCTCCTACCCCCACAAGAATTGCCTTATGTCTATCCCATGCATTCTTGAATTCTCCCACTGCTTCTGACTCCACAACCTCCTCGGGAAGGCTGTTCCATGCATCCACAACCCTCTCCATGAAAAAATGCTTCCTCACATTACCTATAAGCCGTCCCCCCTCTATCTTCAAATTGTGTCCCCTTGTTCGTGCACATCTCTTTTTCTGAAAGATGCTACCCTCTTGGACTTTGTTGATTCCTTTGAGGTACTTGAAAGTTTCCATCATGTCCCCCTCTCCCTCCTTTCCTCAAGGGTGTACATATTAAGCTCCTTTAGTCTCTCTTCTCATGGCTTCTGCTGCAGACTTTGCACCATTTTAGTTGCCCTCCTCTGGACAGCCTCCATCCTGCCTATGTCCTTGCGGAGATGGGGTCTCCAGAACTGCACGCAGTAGTCCAGATGGGGTCTCACCAACTGTCTGTACAGAATGATAACAACTTCCTGTTTTCTACTGGTGATGCCTCCCCCTATGCATTCCAGTATCCCCCAGCCCTCCTTACTGCCTTCTCACATTACTTGCCTACCTTTAGGTCATCTGATATAACTACCCCTAGATCCCTTTCCATTTTTGTTGTTGTCAGTATCTCACCCCCCATTTTGTACTCTTCCCCTGGGTTTTTGTTTCCCAGGTGCATTACTTTGCACTTCTTTGTGTTGAATCTAAGCTGCTATACATTTGACCATTCCTCCAACCTTGCCAAGTCTCTTCTCGTCCTTTCCACCCCACCTTGAGTATCACCCCTGTTGCAGATCTTTGTGTTGTCTGCAAAGAGATATACTTTTCCTTCCAGTCCCTCTGAAATGTCACTTATAAAGACACATACTCCAGGTGGAGCCTCACCAATGATCTACTGTATACAGTGGTAACACCACCTTCCTCTTTCTACTGGTGATACCCCTTCCTATGCATCCCAGCATCCTGCTGGCCCTACCCACTGCCTTGTTTCACTGTCTCGCTGCCTTGAGGTAATCTGATATGATTACTTGAAGGTCCCTGTAACCCACAGGGGGCGCTATCCTTAGGGTTACTACCCCTTCCTGCCTCCACTGAGACAGGGTGAGGGGCCCAGATCTGTTGACGGGTGCCTCCACCCAGAGGTCGGGGTTAGTACGGTCGAGAGTGCCTCGGTCGCAGCCCTCTGGGTTACTGCAACCCCCCTTTCATCCCACTAGTGGCTCACATGGTGTTCCCACAATACTTTTCCCCAGTACACTTACCCCCAGGCTGGTATCTCTCAGTTCACTCCGGGGACCCCCTGTAAAGTAAGGTACAGTTATATCACAGTCACTAATCAGTAGTTCACCAGAAATGCACAAACTAGCCAGGGTGTAGTTGCAAAACAAACAATCTGATTTATTTAAGGGGAAAATAACAAGGACAGGGGGGAAATCAAGTTGATTGGCTTATCACTACACTTATCTACCTAGGGCTCTGTGCACAGGCCTGAACCTAATATTTACTGTCCCCGGGTACCCAAGCCCTAATGACTAGTCCACTGTGGCAGCTGGTTGGGGCCCTGACACAGATAGCCTTTACAATCCTAAGCAGGTCAGAACGGGAAGAAAATTCAGTTAGGCGGTCAACAGTATAATAAAACAGCTTGAGACCATTGTTGCAAGCTTAGCAGGGAGCTACCCTGATTCAGTACTCACAACTCCATCAAATACCGTTTCCGTCACCCCCAGCAAGGTTGAGCCTGAATTTCACCAGCCTCCTCACACACTTATATGGCAAACAACAGAGGGGTACCATACCAGGCAGCTGCTTTCAGGCCCTGCACGAACTTGCAGCAGACTCGGGCAACAAACAGCAGCTTCACCTCACGGGTGGACCGAGCGTGGTTCAGCAGATTCTCCAGTCCTCTCAGGTTGAGCCTGGTAGGTAGCTGGGCTGGCACCAGCCTCCTCTGACTGCACGTCGGCGGATTTAGTCTGACTCACTCAACGGGCAAAGCGGCCACTCAGGCCTTCACGCTTCCCGCCCCGGGCTTGCTCCTGGCATGAGCACACAGCTCCTTCCTTTTCCTCAGCCACTATGCATCTGCCCCCAACAGCAAGGGGCTCTCCCTTCAGTTCAGGCACTACCCGCTCCTATTGGCCAGCGGCACCTGCCAGTCAATCGCTCCTGTTCTCGGTGGTGCAAAAAACCGCCATAGCCCATAATCTCTTTCCCAAATTACAAACAGCCCCTCGATTGGTCAGACAGCTCCCTTAAAGTTCCAACGTACTGATTGGTCCAAATCGCCAGTTCGGGACCAAAATGGAGGGGAGAATCAGAACAGTCTTTGCTGCAAAGAAAAAGCAGGTTAGAACAACTACGTTATCATTTATTACCCTAAGTTATTCCCAGCAAGCAGCTACATCCTTTGGAGGCGCTCCCTCTGCACAACTTAGCGATGGCAGAAACGGAGCAATTATCCGGCAGCCCGGGCGGGACTCGAGCATGGTAACACTCAAACTCCTTCCCAGATTAATCATGACTGCGAATTAGGCAGCCCTTAAAAAGACAGGCCCAGAGGCTTTGGTAGCGCTCCTGGCGATCACAGTTAAGCTGCTGAAATGCAGGACACCAGCCTGGCACAGGGCACTTAGGCAAGCTCCGGAGAAGCTTTTAGGAACCCCCATTTGCAAGGGGGTTACATCCCTTTCCTGTATAGTGACTGTCAGTACCTCTTCCCTCATTTTATATTCTGCCTCTGGGTTCTAACCCCAGTAATACTCAGGTATTCATAACTTCTGCAGTGACACCTTTAAGACAGAATTGCCTCGAGAGAATGGAACATATGCAAATGATGGAACCTTTTGCATGTGACAACTTTTCAAATGCTGCCTTGAACTAACTGCCTTAGTTCTAAACCCCTCAGATTTCACTCTCTGCCTGTCAAGTCTAGACGCTCGGAGTTCCTCTCCTCTACTTCTATCTGTGATATGAAGAAACTTATAAAAACATATAAGTATCTTTTTTCCTTTCATTTGCTGCCTTTTACTTATTGTATTTCTAGTTAAACCATAGTTTAAATGTTAAAACTGAATTTCTATCGGTTCCTCTTGGTTCAGTATAACTGGTGGGGAACCGAGTTATTTAAGCTTATATCGGAGTCTTCTGATTAAAAAACTCCATTTCTTTAGTTTATTTTTGTCTAAAAACTTTTATTTTAGTAACCACTATATCGGTTACTGAAATGATAACCTCAGTTCATTTTTTCTGCGGTTCCCGGTTCCTATCAGTTCCTTATCTGCTCCGGAACCGACTGCAACTGCTAAATATTACTTACATTTTTAAAACTATTTAGCGGTTTCATTTTTTATTGGTCCCCGATAAAATGTCTGAAAAGCCTAAAAAGAAAACTGGTAAACCTGGTCTTTAAAATGGTTCTGAATGTGGGGAAGTATTTGCCAAGGCAGATAAGCACAGTTTGTGTGTTGCCTGCCTTGGCTATGATCAATTAAATGAAGATTGTGAAATTTGTAAAACTTTCCCAGAAAAAAACTGTGGAGAAATGCCTGGAACAGCTAAAGAAAAGACTTCCTCCACCTCTGACCAGCCGACACCCTCTACTGCGGTGGGTGAAACCACTGCAGTTTTACATTCAACCCCTGATACAGGTGAAAAAGTGGCTTCTAATAGGATTGCTGAACTGGCTGACTCCCTGGTTCCCTCAAAAACATTGAAGCACACAGAACACCCTACTGAACAAAAAAAGGGGGCTTCTGTGGGTGCTCTGGCTCTCCCCTCTCCTCAGGAGATAGCACAAACTTTCAAAGTGGTACAAGCCTTACAGAGATACTTTTTTCTCCTGGCCAGCAGCCATCTGGGCAAAACCCAGCCAAACAGGCTGGCCCCTCAGCCAAATCCTCATTTTTTGAAGAGGAATATTATGGGGAGTGTGAGGAGGAGGAGGAAAGGGGGGACCCATTGAACCTGAGGTTTCCCCAGAGCAGGACTTTGGTTCTCCTCCCAGAACTACTGAGGATTATTCCTCATGTTTCACTTTTGTGAGAAGGATGGTTGATGCCCTGGACATCACCACAAGTGAAGAAAGAGAGGATGAGGAGGAGAAGGAGAAGGAATACCTTGAGATGATGGGTCTAACCCCCACTAAAAAGCTCCACCTCCCCATCAATAAATTCTTCAGGAAGGATGTCTTGAAGATTTTACAGAATCCTAACTCTGCCCCCCTGTTGATAAGAGATTGGACAAGAAATATCAGTTGGAATTCCTGTTTTCCCACCCTGACCATCAGGGGGTAGTGCAGGCTGCAGCCTGTGACAAGGTTAAAGTGCCCCTGGCTTCTCACTCACCAGAAAAGGAATCCAGAAAAATTGACAGTATGGCCAAGAAGGGATACTTGTCAGCTTCCTTGGCCATCAGGCAGGCTAATTTTCAAGCCTATGCAGCAAGTACCAAAAGTCACTGTGGCAATCTGTGTTGGCTATGACAGACAAGGCCACATCACCCTTGTTAGCTGATCTTACAGAAACTGCTAGCTTTGGCTTGGAAGCAGCCAAATATCAGCTTCAAATGGCTGCTGATACTAACAATACAGCAGCTAGGTAGATGGCCAGTACTGTGGTTCAAAAGAGGTTTGCCTGGCTAAGAGCCACAAACCTTACCCAGGACACACAAACAAAGGCCATGGATTTCCCTCTGGAGGGTAATTCCCTTTCTGGTAGTGAAACAGTGGCTTACATGAAGAAGGTGGATGAATACAAAGCCACCTTCACAAGCAATTCAGCCAAAGAGAAGGCCCCCATCCACCAGGCCCTATGGGAGGGAAGGCAGGGGCAGGTCCTTTCATAACAGGCCATTTTTCCAGGCAAGGCTGCACCCCAATATCAGCAGTATCCCCAGCAAGGATACTTCAGTGGTAGGGGTAGAAGGGGCTCCAGGTGGGGATCTCAACCCCAGTCTCAGCCCCAGAGTAAACAAACACCCTGACATGTTTTCGCAGGCCTCCTCCTCTCTACCTGTCGGAGGCAGGCTGGCTCATTACCTCCAGTTATTGGCAAGGAATCACCACAGACAAGTGGGTCCTGAAGGTAGTGAGTCAGGGACTGTCTCTGACTTTCAAATCCCTTCTGTTCTGAGAACCAGAGTATTCAGACCATCCTCCCTTGCGGAAAAGAAGCTGTTGGAGGAAAAGGTTTGAAACCTGCTGCTGTCAAAGGCAGTGGAGCCTGTCCCAGTTCAGTAGAAAGAGAAGGGGTTTTACTCAGGGTATTTCCTCACCACAAAGAAAAATGGGGAGTGGCAGACTGTCTTAGACCTCAGGGTACTAAACAAGTATTTGACAAAGCCAAAGTTCAAAATGGTAGCATTAGCATTGATTCTGCCAACACTCCAAAAAGGAGACTGGTTGGCATCACTGAACCTAAAAGTTGCTTATTTCCACATTCCCATAAGGGAGTTTCACAGAAAATATCTCAAGTTCAGACTCCCATCAGGTCACTACCAATTCTCAGCCCTGCTATTCAGTCTCACTTCAGCTCCAAGAGTGTTCACAAAGTGCTTGGCAGTGGTTGTGGCACACCATCAAAGACAAGGTGTCACAGTGTTCCCATATTTGGACGACTGGCTGGTGGTAGGAAAATTACCACGGCAAGTCAGACAGCACCTACAGATCACCCAGAGGCTTCTGGAATCCCTGGGGTTTCTGATAAACCACAAAACATCTGTCTTCCTACCTGCACAGGTGTTGCAGTTCATAGGGGCAGAAATCAACACCCTGCAAGGCAGGACCTACTTTCCTCTAGACAGGATAAGAAGTATCCAGCTGATTGCAGACTCATTCAGCCTGCACAAGCCAAAAACTGCAAGGCAGTTCCTACAGCTCCTGGGCAACATGGCTGCGGCCACAGCCACAATCCTAGGTTCCAGGTTCCAAATGAGAGACATCCAGTTCCGCCTCAGGGCGCACTGGTGTCAGAGAAGAGATCCTCTTTTAAAGCTGATCCCAGTAACAAAAACCTTGTTACAGGCACTTCAGTGGTGGAAAAATGAAACCAATCTAAGAGAAGGGGTTCCCTTTCGGCAGGAGCCCCCATCAGTTATTCTCACAACAGATGCATCTCTACTGGGGAGGGGTGCCCACTTGGGGGACCACACAACCCAGGGCACTTGGTCAAGTGCAAAGTCAATCCAGCACATAAACCTGCTGCAGCTCAGACCAGTGTTTCTGGCACTAAAGGCCTTCACAACACTAATACAGGGAAAGGTGGTACAAGTCAGGACGGTCAATACCACTACAATGTACTACATAAACAAGCAGGGAGATACAAAGTCAAGTCCTCTCTGCACAGAAGCTATGAAAATCTGAAGCCTGGCATACTCTCTGGGAGTTTCTTCCAGGGAAAGACAATACCCTTGCAGATGCTCTCAGTCATATCAGTCAGGCCCATCATGAATGGACCCTGAACAGGCAAGTGATTTTCAGGAGGTGGGGCACCCCAGAGGTAGACTTGTTTGTGTCCCACCAGAACAACCACCTGCCACAATATTGTTGCAGACCTCCAGATCAGGGAACAGTCCCGCTGAATGCTGTAATTCTGAATTGGTTAGGGAAGCATCAGTATGCTTTTTCTTCCTTCCCTCTGGTGTACAGGGGATTGCTCAAGCTCAGGTTCCAGTCAGCATCAATGATCTTGATAGCACTAGACTGGGCCAGGCAGCCATGGTACTATGTGCTGCTCTCCATGTCTGTGGCCATGCCAATACACCTTCCTTGGGGGCACAATCTGCTAACCTTTAATCAGGGGAGGCTCCTGTACCCGAACCCCAGGTCTCTCAGGCTCAAGGCATGGCTCTTGAGGACCTAGAATATGCAAGCTTGCATATTTCTGAAAGTGTCTTGGACATTTTAAAGGGTCACAGGAAGCTATCCACTAAAAAAACCTATGCTTCAAAATGGAAAAGATGTTCTATTTGTTCAACCAGGGAACTGGCACAAGCACATGCTGGAGTCCCAGCTGTGCTTAATAACCTTATCTATTTACATTCACTGGGCTTGCAGTCCAATACCTACAAGTTCCACCTGGCTGCAGCATCTGTCTGCAGCATCTGCTTACATATCAGCTGGACAGAATGTTTCAATGGCTTCAGATCCTATCTTCAAGAGGTTCTTTAAGGGCCTGGCCCGTTTGCACCTCCCACCCGTGCCAGCATGGGACCTAAATGTGTGCATAGCTAAGCTCATGGGGTCTCCTTTTGAGCCCATCTCTTCGGCTCATTTGAAATATGTCACATGGAAAACAGTTTTCCTAGTGGCAATGACTTCTGCAAGAAGAATCAGTGAGCTCTGGGCTGTCTGCATTGAACAGGACTACATCTCATTCCACGGGAATAAGGTGGTCCTGAGAACAAGCAGGAGATTTCTCCCTAAAGTGGTCTTTGACTTCCACTTGAACCAAACCATTACCCTACCTGTCTTTTTCAGTGAGCACTCTATCTCTGGTGAGAGGAGACTCCACAGTCTGGATGCCAAGAGAGCTCTTAGCTACTTACTATATGACAGTCACTAAGGACCATAGGCAGGACAGAAAACAGCTGTTCCTGACTTATGGGGATATGGGAAAGGGTTACCCAGCACTGAAAAGGTCCATTTATCACTGGATAGTACAGTGTATCCAGTTTTGTTATACTAAGGCTAGAAAGGAGCCGCCAACAGGATTGAGGGCCCATTCCACAAGAGGCACAGCTGCTACCATAGCAGCTGCCAGGGATGTTCCATTAGTGGACATCTCTAAATCAGCTACCTGAAAAATAGTACACACCTTTACAAAGCACTACAGTCTGGACATCCAGTCCAGGGGTAATGCTAGGTTTGGCATAGCAGTCCTGCAGAGTCTGTTTCCAAAACAGGTTCTGTGCCCACCTCCAAAAGTACTGCTTCTTAGTCAACAGAAGTTATGAATACCTGAGTATTACTGGGGTTAGAAGAAAAAATTACTTACCATAGTAATGTTGTTTCTTTGCAGTGGTACTCAGGTATTCAGAACTGACCACCCTACCTCCCCTTCTAGAACCAGTAGCCTCTGCACTCCTAAATACTGTGTGCTCAGGAGCATAGGTGCCACTTCCTGGCACTGCCTTTTTTAACTATGTTCACGGTGGTCCCCCCTTTTTCGGGTAATTCTAACATTTTTGGGGTACCTCTTAATGTTTACCCTCCAGTTGGAGGGTTTATTTGGGGGGGTTATGGCTACAATTATCATTATTATAATTGTTGTTATTTATTATACTTAGTCCTTGGGGGCCTGTCTTTCCAGGCATCCAGGAAATCTGAGGAGTTTAGAACTAAGGCAGTTAGTTCAAGGTAGCATTTGGAAAGTTGTCACGTGCAAAAGGTTCCATCATTTGCATGTGCTCCATTCTGTCTGGGCAGTTCTGTCTTAAAGGGGTCACTGCAGATGTTCTGAATACCTGAGTATCACTGGGAAGAAACAAAATTACTATGGTAAGTAATTTTTTCTTTCTGCACCTTAGGTGCATGATTTAGCAGTTTTTTCATTGAAACCCAGCTGCCGTACCTTAGACCACTCTCTGAGTTATCTCAGGTCTCTGGTTATTCTCTTCACCCCCTCAGGAGTAGCGATCATATTACAGATTTTGGTGTCATCTGCAAAAAGGCATACCTTCCCTTCCAGTTCTTTTGCAATGTCACTTGTAAAGATATTAATGGGGACTGGTCCCAGTACTGAGCCCTAAGTTACCCCAATGGTCATCATCCCTTCCCCCAAGTGAGTGCCATTTATAGCTATGCTCTGTTGTCTATCATCAATCAATTTCATACCCAGTTTACCACCTTGGGACCCACTCCCAAACAGCCCAGTCTATTAATGAGCTTCCTACGTGATACGGTGTTGAAGGCCTTGCTGAAGTCTACGTAAGCCACGTCCACCACCCTACCCTAATCTATTTCCCTGGTCACCCAGTCAAAGAAATTGATCAGGTTTGTCAACATTTCCTCCCCCATGAATCCATGCTGCCTCAGGTTTTGCAACCCACTGGATTCGAGATACCTCACAAGCCTTTCTGAAGGTTCTCTATTAACTTCCCCGCAACTGACATCAGACTGACCAGCCTACAGTTGCCAACCTCCTCTCTAGTGCTGCTTTTATGAAGTGGGACTATACCTGAAGTCCTCCATTTCTCCACAACCACTCCTGTTTTCAGTGAGTTGCTGAAAAGGGCTGCCAGAGGTGCAGACAGTACTGTACCTTCCTGAGCTCCAGCAACACCTTTAGGTGTAGCCCACCATACCACATAGCATTGTTTATTTTCAGGTTCACAAGTCTTGTCAGCACTAACTCCTCTGTGACTGGACTTGTGTCTACCTCCCTCCCCCCAGTGTTCCTGGTACTCTTATGTGGTCCATCCCTCTCCCCTTCCTAGGTGAAGACTGAACAAAAGATGCTCAGAATATCCGCTTCTTCTGACCCTTTTCTACACATTCTCCCCTTCCCTTCTTAGCCTCACAATCCCTCCCCTTGGCTTCTTCTCTTCACTAACGTACCTAAAAAAGGTTCTGTCCAACTAGTTACCCCATTGGCTATCCTTTCCTCAGTTTGTGCCTTTTTGCCCCTCACTGCTTTCCTTGCTTCTCTCTGCTTTTCCTGGTACACCTCCCTATCCTAATCCCTGTGTGCCTCTCGGTAACTTCTGAATACTACTGTTTTTGCCTTAACCTTTGTAGTCACGACCTTTAAGAGTCATAGCATTCTTTTTCTTCCCTGTTTTTGCTCACTTTGTTTGCACAGAGGTTTGTTGCCCTCTCTATGCTATCCCTTAATTTGGCCCACTGATCCTCCACCTCACTCAGGCCATGTCCCCCTGTTAGGATGTCTCTGAGGCATTTACCTCTTTTTTTAAAAATTCTGCCCTCCTGAAGTCCAGGACACTCACTCTTGTGCGGTTTCTTCTGCTGCTGTCCTTATTGTTGAATTATACCATACGGTGATTGTTAATCCCCAGGTGGCTTCCCACCCTGACGTCTGTAGCACAGTTGCTTTTTGTGAGCACCAGATCCAATATTGCCCCATCACAAGTGGGATCATTGACTAGTTGCCTAAGAATTGCACCCTGCAGGGAATCTAGGATGACACTGCTTCTGGCTGAGACCATGGCCTGGAGACTCCAATCTACATCCGGCAGACTGAAGTCCCCCACTAGTAGCACCTCCCCTTTTTCTGCCATTATGCTGATGGCTTCCCCGAGTGCCTTATCCAGTTTTTTCCCTACATGTTGAAGGAATGTAAATCACTCCAGTATGAGTAGTGGCTCTGGTTTCTTTCTCGAGGGTGACCCACACAACCTCAAACCCCCCTTTCATGCATTTCCATTGCTTTCATACCCAGCTTTGCATACAGCACAACCCCTCCTCCTTTCCTCTCCACCATATACTTCCTGGACTGAGTGTAGCCTGGTATGGCCATGTCCCAGCCATGGCTACCTGTGCACAATAACTAAGTAGTGGCCACAATAGCCAGGTTTGCGTCCGCCAGGATAGCCTTCATGTCTGGAATTTTATTTCCAAGACTCCTTGCATTTGCACACATGGCCCTCTACACCTTGCTCCCACTCTGCCTACAACCCCCCTTCCTCCCCTTGTGCCTTCCCTCCTTTTCATCTCTTGTTGTAACTTTTGTTGCTGCCCCCCTTGTCCTCTCTTACACTGCTATTCCCATTTTCTTGCTCCCAAGGGGATACTCTTCTCCCTCAGGCCCTCCCTTTTTACTGCTTGTGTCTGTATGTGGTGGGGTACTTTATGCTACCATTTTTCATTCTGCCACCCCCTCAGCAAGTTTAAATGTTCATTAAAGTAACATTGAAACCATCCACAGAGGACTGCAGTTCCCCTGTCAGAGGCAAAGCCCAGGAAGCATAAGAAAACCAGGAGCAGTTATAAAATTCACAAGCTGCATTTTATTATCATCAATAACAATAAAATAAATAAAATTGTGCAGAATAGTTTTTATATAGGCAGTTCAAACAAAACAAAGTCCTTCATCTGAGGGTATCTCTAATTCTAATTCTCAGTCTCTCTCTCTCCAACAAAAGTTCACTCTCTTTTTATAATAAGTATTTGCCTGGCAGTTCATTTCTGCATCCTGAGCCCATTAAGAGACATCCTTTTTCTCACAAAATGTATCCGAGTTCTTGTCAGTTTCTTCCCTTGCAGGTGCAACAAAATAGAACATCGTGTCCCAGAACTGCTTTTCAGCTGACAACTACACAAATCGGATAGTGTAAGTCAAACTTCATCTCAAGTTTAACCCCCTGAGTTTCAAATATCTTTTTGCAATCATTTCAACAATATAACTATATACATTTTCAAACCAGAGAACCCTGTTTCACATAAACAATTTCACACAAAGTTTAACATGTATTTTTATAATCACAGATAAGCAAGGGGGAAGAAAAGATAGAAACAGCAAGTGAAAGCAGGGAGATAGAGGAGTGGAATCGCGAGCCTGTCAGGGTGATCAGTTTCTAAGTCTCAAAAGAAAATTTGATTACGCAGACAGACAAGAGACAGAAAAGGAGAGGATAGAAAAGATCCTTGCATTTAAACTCTTTCTAAATAACAAATGGGACAGGTCTTATTCAGTCCTGTCACATACCCCCTCTTTAAAAGGGAACCTGTTTTAAAAAACAGGTTTCCAAAACTTTTTTTAATTCTCTTCTAACATTACCTTATGACCTTTACAGTTCTACACATATGCAGAATCCCTTTTTCCAAAACAATCAGTATGATATTTAAACCCACACATTTTTTTCAACCTTCAGAATTCTCAATTCCTGATCCACATCTTGCAGAAAATCAGCACTGACATTCTCTTTTCCAGATTTGTACATCACTTTAAATGTAAATGGTAGTAGTGTCAGGTACCAGCTTGTGATTCTGGAATTGTTATCCTTCATTTGATTAAGCCAACAGAGAGGATTATGATCTGTTGTAAATATAAAATCAGCTCCTAGCAAATAAAACTTAAAGGACTCCATGGGCCACTTTGCTGCAAGGAATTCCTTTTCAATGGTGAAGTACATTTTACCTCTGTCGTGCAATTTCTTACTGATATATAGAATGAAATGTTCCTTCCCATCTATATTCTGACTTAAGACTGCACCTAGGCCTACCTCTGGTGCATCGGTCTGTAACAAAAATTGTTTCTCAAAGTCTGGGGTTCTTAAAATGGGGCTGAACACAATGCAACCCTGATGGCCTGAAAAGCCTCATCACTCTCTGGGGTCCATTTCACATTATTCGGGCACTGTTTTTTCGTGAGTTCAGTAAGGGGGATAGTAAACTGTGCAAAGTTGGGACAAATCTCTGATAGTAACCAGTCAGCTCTAAAAAATACCTAACATGTTTCTTTGTTTTAGGGACAGGACTGTTAGCTACAGCATCTATCTTAGAAATGTCTGATTTTACTTCTCCATTTCCCAAAATATATCCCAAATATCTGGTTTCCTGCATACTCCATGCACATTTGATAGGATTAATGGCCAGACCTGCCTTCTTGATAGATTGGATAACTGCTCATAGGTGTACCAGGTGGCTTTTTCAGTCAAGACTGTATATTATGACATCATTGAGGTAAACAGCACAATAATCAATGTGAGTAGCTAAAATTACATCCATGTACTGCTGGAATGTAGTGGGTGCACCATGTAAACCAAATGGCATGTTAGTGAACTGATAGAATCCAATAGGAGTGACAAATGCAGTTTTGTCTCTGGATTCTTTAACTAGGGGAATTTGCCAGTAACCCTTGGTGAAATCAAGGGCACTTATGTACTTGGTACTTCCCAGTCTGTCCACCAAGTCATCTATTCTGGGGATCGGATTACTGTCAAATTGAGACAGTTGATTAAGTATCCTAAAATCAAGGCTGATTCTTACATCCCCTTCTTTTTTTATTTTAGTCACAACTGGTGATGACCAAGCACTTCTCAACTCTTCTATGATACCCAGTTCTTTCATTTTTTTGTATTTCCTTAACCACATCTGCTCTTCACTGCTGTGGTAATCTGTATGTTTTTTGTCTAATAGAGAGAGCATTCCTTGTCACTATTATGTGCACGACCCCTTTTCCTCAGTCAGGCATTGCGGTAAAAGTACTGCTAAATGTCTTTACCAAGTTATAAATGTCATCGAGGCACAAGTCAGGAAGCACAGGAAAACCAGGAGCACTTGTCACTTCATTAACAGTTTATTGTCTGCACTGGGTAACAGTAGCAAGACATTTTCACCTGGCTCAAAACCTTTGTCTTTTACCCCATGATCATAATAAACCTTCTGCTGGTTTGGGGCCTCTTCCTGATTACTATAGGTAATTTCAACATATTTTGCCAATTTCTTTCTCAGGGCACACATGTAAGATGTAAAACATTTTTTCCTGTATGGGGTTATCTTCCCATGTTTCTTTTATTTCATCTAGTGGCTCTCTAGGTTGTCTACCATATAGCATTTCAAATGGTGGAAAACTTGTTGATGCTTGTAGCACTTCTCTGCAAGAAAAAAGCAGGTAAGGTAAGTACTGGTTCCAATCTTTCTCTTCCCCTTTTACAAACCTTTTTAACATGCATTTTAAAGTTTGTTTAAAACACTCAATAAGACCTTCTGTCTGAGAGTAATAAGAGGAGGCTCTTATGGCAGTGATACCTAGTAGACAGTATAGCTTCTTCAGTAATGCAGCACCAGAATTATTACCCTGATCAGTAATGATCTCTTTAGGTATGACCACCCTGCTGAAAATTTTGGAAAGCTTTGCTGCCACTTTTGGGGCTGTGACAGTATGCATTGGAACTGCCTCTGGGCATCAAGTAGCATAGTCACATACTACCAAAATGAATTGATTACCCTTTTTACTTTTGTCTACGGGGTCAACCACATTCATTGCCATTCTCTTAAAAGGCACAGCTATCAAGAGTGGGGCACCAAGGGCACCTTGTCTTTTTTAGTCACTGGGCTTTCTGACATTCAGCACAAGAACTGCAGTAGGTAGCAACATCTTTATGAATCTCAGGTCACTGAAATCTGTAAAGTAATCTGGTAAGGGTGTGATCCCTCCCTGAGTGCCCAGCCATAGGGCTATCATGTGCTATCTGTAGCAACTCAGATCTATATATCTTTGGTATTACCAATTGTTCTATCTGTCCCTGCATCTGAGGATTAGCCCAAACTCTGTACAATAGTCCATTCAATTTTTTTTAAACACTGGTTCCCCCTGGTTTTGTTTCAGCCTCAGCTGCTTAAAATAACCTTGGCAGGAAATAGTGTTAGTTTGCTTAGAAACAAAATTACAATCAGTTGTCACTTTAGTTTCAGAATTTTCATATCAACCTCTTATGTCAATCAGTCTTTTGTTGCCACTGTTTCTTTTAAGCATCTTCTTTCATTCCTGGATTTCTAGATCTTGGAGTTGATCTCAAACAAGTCCACATCAAAGTCACCAAAAGGAAAAGTGTCCCCACCAGCTGAGATTTTCTTTGCCTGTGCTCTTGTTACCACCACAGCTGAGACTTCAGGCTTCACTTCCTCTGAGATTAACTCAATAAATCCTGGAAAGTAATTTCCAATAATCACAGGTACAGGTAAATTAGGTACTACTACCACTTTTAGTTGGTGTGACACCCCACTGATATTCAGAGTCACTTGGGTGGTAGGATGGTATCGAGTGTCCCCATGGATGTTGATGACCCCTGTACCTGGTCATTTTGCACAGTGTTTTCCCAGCACTTCAACATGTACTAGGGTCTGTCTGCTTCCCAATTCAATAAGTCCCTTCACAGTCTTATCTTCTACCTTGACTTCTGTTAAATACTTGCCTCAATTTGCTAAGACCAAATCTGCTCCAGTGTTACCCTCCTTATTTTTATGGCAGTTTCTTGCAATATGGCTTGACTTGCAACAGTTATAGCAAATAAAGTCTTTGCGTGCAGACTATTACCTCCAGCAGAGTTCTTATCTGACCTGGAGTTAAATCAAGAAAAAGAGGGTCCTACTGGTCCTTGGCTGTTACTTTACTGCTGCATGCTCTGTCTGGCCATCAGATAGCCCTTAGCCAAAGAAATGCGCTTTTCTCCACTTTTTGGTCGGTGTTCTTGTACCCAAAGCTGCATGTCTATGGGAAGGATGTTGATGAATTGCTCCATTGCAAATATGTCAATGATCTATGGGACTGTTCTGCCATCTGGTTGAATCCATTTAATGAGGGGTTCTCTGAGTTGAGTGAAGGCTTCTTGAGGATTGTGGAATGAATTGTACTTCAGGGACCAGAATGTTTGCCTGTAGATTTCTCCTGAGATGTCATATTTTTTCAGGATTTCTCTTTTCACAAGGTCATAGTTTTCAGATGGTGCAGTGTCCATATTGCTGTAGGCTGGTTGGGCTTTACCTGTCAGGTAAGATACCAGCCTGATTGCCCATTGCTGCTTTTGCCACTGGCAGCCATGGCAACCCTTTCAAAAGTTGTCAGGTATGCTTCCATATCATCTGAGGAACACAACTTTGTAAGTTTAATGTCTTTCAAGTTGTTTGCATTTTGTTGCTGTGCTGGACCTGTGCCAGATCCTCCAGCTTTGACAGCCTGCAAGGCATCCAGCCATCACTGCTCCTGTCATTGCATCTCTTCTCTTCTCTGCTACTCCTGTTGCTGCATCTCTTCTCTCCTCTTCTCTTCTCTTCTCTTCTCTTCTCTTCTCTTCTCTTCTCTTCTCTTCTCTTATCGTTGCATCTCTTCTCTTCTATTCTCTGTTGCTCCTGTCACTGCATATCTTCTCCTTTCTGCTTCTCTGTCTCTCTTTGTTGTATAGCCCACCATTTAAAGAAGGCAGACTGGCTTTCAGGTTCTGTCCCTGCCTGTTCTTCTTCCATCACTGGTTCTGGCTGTACAGTCTCAGTTTGGACTTTTGTCTCTGCTTGCTTGGCTGCCATTCCTCTAGTAATCATTCTTGAACTTGCTGTTGCAGGATCCCCCCGATGACGTGCAGTGTGCATGAAACCGGTTGGGAGTTTACCTTGCTGTGCTACCTGTTACTGTGAGGCTTAGTTTGGCATTTACTTCATTAAAATTATGCCTGCTCAACACACCAATTTCAGAGTGCTGAGTCTTGTTCTTGAGGGATTTTAGTGTTGACTCAAGCACCTGCTTTTATGGAGGGGCTGTTTTTGCTGTAATTCTGCAGGATCTATACCTTTCTTCTATGCTTGCCTGGTATCAGGTCTAGTACCCACGCTTAGAGTTTGCATGGTATAAATCCCACTTAGTCTGACACCATCTGTCATCAAGACAAAGGCCAGGAAGCACAGGAAAACCAGGAGCAGTTATACAATTCACAAGTAGCATTTTAGTATCATCAATAACAATAAAATAAAAACATAAAATTGTACCGGATAGCTTCTATATAGGCAGTTCAAACAAAACAAAGTCCTTCTTATGAGGGTATCTCCAATTCTAAATTTCAGTCTCTCTCTCTCCCCAATAAAATAATGTCCTATTTTTATAAGAAATCTTTGCCTGGCATTTAATTCTGCATCTTGAGCTTATTAAGAGATATCTTGTTTCTCACAAAATCTATCAGAGTTATTGCCAGTTTCTTTCCTTGCAGGTGAACAAAATAGAACATTGAGTTCCAGAACTGCTTTCTGTTGGCAACTCTGCAAATGAGTTTGTGTAGGTCAAACTGCATCTCAAGTTAAATCTCTTGTGTTCCAAAATAGCTTTTTGCAATGATTTCAACAATATAACTACATACATTTTCAAACCAGAGAACCCCATTTCACATCAACAGTTTTACACAAAGTTTCACATATATTTTTATAACCACAGATAAGCAAGGAGGAAGGAAAGATAGAAGCAACAAGATAAGGTGGGGAGATAGTGGGGAAGGGGCTGTGAGGCTGTTACAGTGATCAAGTCCTAGGTCTCACAAGAAAATGTGACTGTGCATTCAGACTGACATGAGACAGAAAAGCACAGGATAGAAAAAATCCTTGCTTTTAAACTCTTTCTGCATAACATATAGGACAAGTCTTATTCAACGCTGTTACACCCGTCCCATATGGATGGAGGCCATCACCTCTGTATGGGCCCATACCCATCCAAGTTGGCCCCAGTCCTCAATGTAGCTAAACCTGTCTTCTCTACACCATTCCTTCAACCATGAGTTGCAACTCCTGGTGTGAAGTACCCTATCCTCCACCCACTTTTAGACAGGAAGCACCTCAGTGAAAGCCACTGTGCATGCTACCAGCCTTGGATCCTTCCCAGTTCCCTGAACTTACCTTGCACAATCCCAACTTTGTCCCTTGCTAGCTTTGGTCCCCAGGGGGACAAAGACATCTGGATCCCTCCCTGCACTACTGCCTAGTGAGCCTTAAGATCCTCTGTCCATCCCTTCAAGCCCTGGCACCAAATAGGCACCTTACCTCCCTCTTTCCCTCCTTCCTGTTCCAAATCTACCCTCCACACAATCAAGTCCCCCACCAGAAGCTGCTTTCTCCTCTGCAGGAGTCCTCTACTGCCCACCTTGATCCCTATCCTACTGAGGATCCCCCCCCCACATCGTCCCTCACCACTACTCTGGGTGCATCCTCCCAGAAGTCCCATCCTTCCAAAATGGTGAAGGAATTTTATAGTGGCACAGACTGAGGAATGTGCCGTGACCCACCACCCCCAGCCTCTCAAAACCCACCACAGTACAGCTGGCCCTCTTTCTCCTATGTAATCTCTGGGGTAATGGTGGTAGGCTCAGGGGCCCCTGAGTTGGGGATCCTAGTTAGCTCACCCCAGAGACGAGCAACCTCCTCCCTCAACCCAGAGAGGTGTGTAGAGATGGAATAGCACCTCAGTCTCCAGAAGATCTCATGGAAAACTGTAGCTCTGCATGCATTACTATGCACCAGTCACATAATTTCCTTTATGATTCTCCATCTACTTCTGCTGACTGTGCCTTTTCCTTATTGTGTCTTTGCTGTTGTTTAGGTCCCTTCCTGTCTACACCTTCTACTGGTATTTACCTTGCCACCTTAACCTAGATAGGGTGTTTCATTTTTACCTTTGTTTTACTGTACAGTTCTTCCTGCTTACTGCTTTACTGTCCCCTTCCTGCCCTTCCTTAACAGTTTCTGTACCCCTTACCTAGATCGGGTGTTTCCCCTTATCCCATCGACAGGTACTAACAAGTGCTAACTGCAGGTGCTACTTACCCCATCTCCAGTAGCTTCCTACACAGGAAACAACAAGCAACAATAAACCAACTTATAAAATGGGCTAAAGAAATCAAGCATCCTGATTGGCTGAAAGCCTTTTTCAGCCGTGTCCTTATCAGGATGAATCATGCCAACTGGCACTAATTGTGCCACCCAAACCCCACCACATTACAAAATCCATCCATGCCACCACTCTCTTCCTGGCCAGTACAGCTCCTCAGCACTGAACTATGATCCTGGCTGGACAGAAACACACCAGCAGCACTGAGACACGCGATGGAACCAACACAGAACCCATGGATACCAGTGACTGTCCATAATATCTTAATGCAGAAAATGATATACTTACTACTTCTCGGCTTCTCAGGTCTCAGTCCCACTGCTCAAAAAGTTATACAGTACATACTATGTCGAACTCTCTTCCCCCGCCCCCCGGAACTCCTCTTCCTCCTTCGACACCTGCAACAGCCGATAAGTTCCCATGTGAAAGCCAGGGCAATACTGTAACCGAAAAAAAAAATATTAAAAAAAAATTTACTTTCTGTATCTTCCTCACACTTACACGAACCATGAACCAGGAAACCACAACCTACGGTGGCTGCTGAGGGACACGCTCGCTACCAGTTACCCACCAGCCTGTCCTTGAAAAACTTTACTATAACAGCACAAGGCTGTAAAAAAGGTAAGGCGACGCAAAAAATGTTTTCTGTCTGTCTGGAGAGGGGAACAAAAAAAATTCCCACTACTTGCCTCAGCTACTATATGACACGTTAATTTCCAGACACGCTTGCTCTTAACTGAAATGGGGGGGGTGGAGCAAACTATGAAATATTTGAGAAAGAAAAAAAAAAGGTTTTCATAGGTTTTTTTTTTTATGAATGGGGTTGCTGTGGACTAAAGGTACATTACAGACACCAATGTTCTGTAGTAAGTTTTAATTAAACAGCTCCGTATCAAAACAGTGAGTGGAACTACTTTTCCTTTTTTTGTAATACATAATCACATTTTTTACTCTTTTTATCTACTTCTTATATGCATTTTTTTATTAACTTATTTACCAGAGCAGCCCATTTTATAAGCGCAATAACACACTCCAAGGTGTGGGTTATCGCCTGATAAGAGCACTCCCAGGTGCATAAGGCACTCAGCGCAAGCGCCTCATGCCTAACAACACACCTGGATGTGCTCTTATCAGGAGATAACCCACACCTCGTCATGTGTTATTGCTTGCATGTACTGCACCTTACCATACCTCATTGGCAATGTCCCCTGCATGTCTACTGTCATCTGTGGACATCTGCAGAATCGAGTGGATGCCAGTCACTTCACCTGTTCCACTCCTGCTCTGTTCTAGCTCTTGAACATGAGCCTAATGGGACACGCTGGAGTGCTTGGTTGCCTTTTATCCCTCTGGAAGCTTCCTGGAGGTGTGTGATTGGTCCAACTTCCTCGTTGCTCCAACTCACTTCTCTGTTGCTGCCCCAACCCCTGTGGACCTGTATTGCTGCCCCAAAAGAAAGTTAGTTGTTTAACCAGGACTTGCACACTAAGCTGAAAGCCTTTTTACAGGTGTGACCTGAGAGCACAGGGTAGTTAAGTGACTTGCTCAGGGTCACACAGTCTGCAAGTGGAAGCTGTGGGATTCAAACCCAGGTCTGTTTTGATGGATGTCACCAGATTTGCAGCTCAGAGCCTTAAACCTCTGCACTATACTGCTGCTCAAGTAAGCAATATATTTTTTGTTATTGCAGCCCAAACACATGCTTTCTCTTTTCCTTTCTGGAACTAGTGAGTAGCAGGAATGCACACAAAGCAACACTTGCCCCAACTTTTTAAATCCTTCCCTGAAGTCATGCAATTGGTTTGACTGCCTCATTACTCCCACCCACTTCCTGGTTGCTGCTCTGAACCCTCCAGGCATATATTGCTGCCCAAAAGGAAAAAAATCAAGTGAAGTAAGCAGTATATTTATGTTATTGCAGCCCAAACCCCTGCTTTCTCTTTTCCTTTCTGATGGTAGCAAGTAGTAAGAATTGAGTGTAAACAGCAGGTGCCTGAACGGTAGTAGAGTGTAAACAGCAGGGGTCCCAAAGGTTTCAGAGTGTAAATAGCAGGGTCCCCCAAAGGTTTCAGAGTGTAAACAGCAGGGTCCTTCAGAGGTTGCAAACTGTAAATAGTAGGGGCCCAAAGTTTGCAGATTGTAAACAGCAGGGGCCCCACACAGGCTGCAAGGAACCATCACTAAGTAGTCATTACAACCCCTTAGCCACAGTCGCTCATGTGCAACAGCAGGGGGTCAAGACCCTTCGCTACGTGGCCACTAAACACACTGTGACCACATTAAGGAAGGTGTCACCATACAAAGGGCCCCCAGGTCCATTCCCAAAACATGGCAACCTATGGTTACCTGGCTGCAACATTTAGGAACACCCCTGCCTTTTGAACTAGTACAGGCTGGCACTAGGAGGGTGACAGTTCTGCATCCTGGACCACTTGAGCTGGTGTGGGACAAAGTTCGGTGAGACACATGGCTGTGTGGGACCACGCAACCAGCCAGACAGGGCTAGCCAAGATGTAACAAAGGAAACCAGGGGAGTGTATTGGGACAGTAGAGTGAGGGGGGACCTGCTAAACCACCAAAAATATCCTTGATGAAGGGAGAGATAGTCATCTATATTAATGGCCCGGAAGCAGGCAATGGATCAAGGTAAAGTTGTTCGGATTTTTATAAAGGTAATTTGGAAACAAAACTTGTAACGCACTCTTCAAACTGTATATAATATTCTTAAAGGGACACTGCCAATCCCCCTTATGCCTCAAAGTGTCCCTAGTTCAAACAAAAGAAACAGATTTTATGATTGCTTACATTCTGTAGAATTTGCTGGTGTAGATGGTAGCTTGATTTTGATTCCTTTTTTCTTTTTAAAAGTGAAAAACAGACTGCCCGCCCTACTGATGTTACCACACAAAAGCGTGCTTGTTTACAGTCCTTAACACCCACTGCATCTTTCCTGGACTTGGAAACACCCCCAACAAAGTCTGGATACCCAAGATGCTGTGGTAGGTGAGGAGACTATTGCATTATGAGTGTCTGCACTGTTTTGGGGTGCTCCTAATGTTCAGGAAGTATGCAGTAAGAGAATATTAAGGATCTGAAACAAAACCAGGCTAGGTATAACTACACCATTAGCATGCATTTCAGTTTTGCTAAGAAAGGAAGCAGATAAAGCAATCAGAAACAGCAATGAATGTTAACCCTTAAGCTGCCAGAAGATTTAGAATGTATAGGTTTTTAGGATGTGTATACACGTCGCCGGCATAGCAAGGGTTAAAGAAGGTAAGTAAGCATAAAATGTAGGTTTTCAACTAGAAAAACTATTATGCAGAAAGGATTGACAGTATCCCTTTAAGCTGAATTCTGATGCCTTTTTCAGTTTTACGTATATTACTCTGCCATTTGGGCACACACAGAGTAGTTTACTTTAATCAGTAAGTTTTTAAAGACTTCATAACTTACTGTAAGTAATTTCCCCAGAGCAATCCAATCAGACTGCTTCCCCCCTTATGATCAATCCTTGTTATTTCATTATTTATGAATTTCTATTCAAATGACTTCAAAAAAAGATTAATCTGATTTATTGAAAAAACTGTGAAGTGATTTGTAACATTGTTAGAATTCTTGAACAACTCATCTTTATAGGAAGCAACTAACATTCCCAGCTGGAAGACACCAATAATTGCATGATTAAAAGATGAGGAAAGCCAGATAAACAACAAGGAAAAGCAGAATCCTGTTCAGAACGCTCCCCATTTTATCAGGGCTATGTATCACTAAAATAGCTGTGGAACAGACTTTCGGCAGAGGTGGTGAGTGCAACAACCATTAATAGTTTCAGACATGGCCGGGGCTGAGTTACAAAGGGGGAAGTAGTGAGGCTAAGGCAAGGGGAAGGGAAATAACCCTGACTGGGCATTAGGTCCATGGCAATATAGGGTAAAACAGGGCAGACTGGCTGGACCAGTGTTTTTTTTTCTGCAGACATTTTCTCTGTTTTCAGTATCTATACATGATGCATTTGAATGGACAGCCTGCTACATGAATTATGACAGATACTTCAACAGAACCTATCTAGTAGGTTATTTCAGCAGCAGTAGCCAGCTATGGAATTACAATAACCTTTTAAAGAATGTTGATGTAATAGGAAGTGATAGACAGTTTTTACCTATATGCGTAATGGAGTTGCTGATTGTAGTGACCCACTCACACCTCCTCAGGGAACCCTGTCGGCTAGCCCACCCCAATTACCTGGGTCACTGCCCCTGACTAAATGCAGGTCTTGTTTCCATTCAAAGCAAGCAGCAACAAGACAATATTTTTAACTCTTTTGGGGCTCTTAAAACTGGCAGTAAGCAGCTATGCATTTAATTCTTGTTTTTAGTGTTTGAATCCCTGACAAACAGTGTGCATCTTAAACAAAGCTGACTTATATATTGATTTATTTAGAATTATTTTGCAGGGTAAGCCCATTGAGGAGGAACATGTTTATAGGGGCATCCTGCTAATGGGAGTAGGTGTGTGATGCATATATGTGTTTGTGTGTGTGTGTACACACACGCACGCAAGCAAGGCTGTGTGTGTGTTTATGCATGTGCATGGATGTGTGTGCATGTTTGCACATGTGTGTGTGCAAGCACACAGGTGTGCATGCTTGCATATGTGTGTATACTTCTGTACGTGCATGTGTGTGCATGCATATGCGTAAGTATGTGGGTGTGCGTGCGCACGCGCCTGCGTGTGTGTGCGTGCGTGCATCTGTGCATATGTGTGTCTGCAAGTGCGCATTTGTTTATTTATTTATTTGTTAACTGTGTTGGTGCAGTGGTTCAATGGACCCTTTTTTTAGGCATGACCTGGGCCCAGAAAGGCAGCACATAAAGGCTGAGAGTTGGAACTGTAATACAACAAAGCTTAGAATACCATTAGCATTAATTTGACAAATACAAATAATTAGAGGACATAAACTGTGGGCAACAAATCAAGTTTAGCCTTAAGAAACTAAACACAGATTACCAATGCAGAATATAATCTGCCAGTTGTTCTAGGCTTAAAATGCCACAACACCATACTTCTTTTGATTTGTGTTATTCTTTCACACAACCCCAGCATTTTGCCTGATTAACCTTCTGGGGACTGTACCAAATCTTACAGATAATACAAAATAATTTCCTTTACACCTAATACACAACCAATTCATGCCACTTCTAGGAGCTGGAATTCCTCATACCTTCTATTAATATAATATATTCTCTTAATACAATATAGCTGAGTCGCTTGGCAGTGTGATAACTAAAAAAATCAACAACAAATTACCTTTTCATCATTTTATTTGTAGTTTACCAACCACTAGTGAAAAAATAAGAGTCCAATGGAATTCTTGTATTATGATGTCAGGAACATTCTACTGGCGAGGCTGGCAGTGTAGTTCAATGGGAAACTGCAAACCCGTTTTCAGATTTTTATAGAGAAAGAACACTTTCTGCCACCAAAATATCATATATTTTATAGAAATATGTGATTTTTATAACCTGTGATCTTTTTTTATAATTTAGCAGGTGCCATTTTCTTCATAACCAGATTTTATGTGGGAAGAAGAAATGAAAAGCCAATTACTGTTTTAAAAATTGTAAAATCATGCAGATGTACCACAACAGTGCAAACATATAAAAGGCTAAGTGTGTTGTTGAAAAAATATCCATTTCATTTGAAAAATATAGAAAAATGCATTTAGTTTCTCACTGGAATACAACATTGGTCTCATAAGTAGTTGGTAGCTTCTGACATCACAATACCAGAATTCTACTGAATTCTTTATACTAGCAGTGTGAAAAGCAAAGCTGGAAACCCCCTTGTTTCACTGCACTAACAATTAATTTATTATAAAAGTAGAATGTAATTACTAACACATAAAATATAATAGATAAAATAAAATAGTTGTCTATTTATTAGAAATAAACACCTTCTCTTTAACATTATGTTCAAAAATCTGTTAAACAATATGTAACGGTATTTGAATATTTCCATAGCTATGGCTACATGTTATTCAATTTGATTATGATTTAATTTCCTTATGTTTGACTTGCAATATATTTTTGAAACTCTGAGGAAACCCTATATCACTGGGGTGAAACTTCAGTTCCAGTGCACTGCTTGTCATTGCAGTTTCAGCTCTATGTGAGACATATGTTTTTCTAGCACCTCTATGTTCTTGCGTTATGGATTTTAACCAGATGGTACGTACTGCACTTACTTTCTTTACTGGATGTTAATAAATATTTTTCTAAATAGTATCCAGACTTCTAAGATGAATGTTGGTACTGGTTTCACACCTGTGCATACAGAGGCACAGTAGCACTCTAGGGGTGGCGGGTGCACCATTTGTATGATATTGCAGTTGAAGTTATCTGGGAGCACCGCCATCTTCAGTGGTGAAGCAGCATGCTTTATAGCTTTTCCCATGCTTATACAGTCAATGCCACTTATAGCAGGTGCATCTGTGTTCTCCCACTCTGCCCGCGATACAGAATGGTCGAATTATCAAAACAGCATGCCTAGCTGTGTGTGTGTGTGTGTGTGTGTGTGTGTGTGTGTGTGTGTGTGTGTGTGGAGGGGGATTCATCAATGGCAATCAACAAATAGACAATGACTTTATTACAGTACAGGCACAGTACTTACTATAATACTTAACTAAAAAAAGAAGCATTAAAAATCAAAATGAACCACTAAATAACTCAAAGAAAACGTTGTACTACTGTCCAACTCCAAACTCCTACAGCATGGCACTGTGCATGTGTTCAGAAACCTGGCAGGTAAAAAAACAAGTTACTCAGCACAGTTAATCATCACATCAGTTTCCTACTGAAAGACCTCCATGATCATCTTCCGTACGGTACTCGATTGTCAGTACAGTTGCCAGATTCTCTCTGTTACAGCCAGGGCATCCCAGTCAGGCGGAATCTGCTTGTTTTGTTCATGCGTGGCAGTTCGTTTATTTTTTATAGGAGCTCCACTTTCTCTGCTACTGACTTTGCTTTTCATTTCCCACCAGATGCCATTTTTGATGTAAATTACTACTCCCTGTTACAGCTGATTTGACACATGACAGCTCAAAATGGCCAAAACAGCAGGCGGACAAAGTCCGTTATAAGCCCCCAATATAGCATTTACGTTAATGGTAATGGCAAATGGCTTTTAAATTCTGCCCACAAAAAATGGCCACCCGTAGTAACTGCAGGCGATCTAAGTGGCATGTACTGTACTTGTAAAGACCACTCCTCCTCCTCTACACACTTACAGACACAGTGCAACATTACCTATTGTATATATTCAGCCACATCATACAAACTGCTTACAATTACTGATTAAAAACCAACTGAATTTTCTGGGGTATTCAACTACTATATTTGGTCTTTAAATGGACTTTCAACTAATTATAAACATAACTCTGTTATAGCCTCATGTCTTTCATTAACAAGAAAAAATATACAAATGAATGTAAGTGGGGTTGGACTGAGACACCAGCCAGTACTGCTCTGGGAATTGCCATTCATTTAACTGGAGTGCCAAAGCCTTGCTTAGTCTAATTGGATTTACCTTGCTTATGAATAAATGTCAGAAAATCAGGCCATGTTTAACATGTTTGAATTTGCAATACTGAGAGGCTCTCACAAATAGATAGGCTGGCATAGTTAACAATAGTCTCAAAGACAGATACCATGGCAAACCACTTGAACCAAAATCCTCCTATCTTCCCTAAATGTTCATCGCAGTCCAAAAGAATTAAACACCCAAAGTTCAAGGTGTTCAATTCTTTTGTAAAACCAAACTTACAGCCCTAGTCTTCAGGGCATAAGATGGGATAGAGGGTATCAAGTTCCTTGGTAGTGGCAGTGGCGGATATGAGGGGGGCAGTGGGTGCTGTCACACTCCCCATTCTCCCAGCTCACTCAGACCCTGCAGCGGGCAGTGCCACAGTGAAAACACATTCATTCTGTTTCTTTCCTCAACAGATAATTGCCTGCTGATTCCCCCATTGTGCCCTCTTCCTCCTCCCTTCCCCCCCATCATCCAGTCCCCCTCCTGTCCCAAAACAGAGAGCTTTTCATGTGATTGGTTGGAACTGGGACAGTCCCAACCAACTGTGTAAAAGCTTTCTTTTTTTTTTAACTTTGAAGATGGCATCGTTTCTGTGTTACCACAGGTGTGAGTATGAGCTGGTTCATTGTCAGGGGTGGGGAGCCAGAAGACCGGATCAGGAGGCTAGTTGCTGGAGAGGTATGGATCCCCCAGGTGCTGCCTGACTTGAAGAACTCTAGATGGTAGGGGAGGGACGTTGCAAGGTCTGTCCATGGAGGAAGGATCTCTCAGCTCCGATGGAGCCTGGCCTGCATGCACACACACGCGCGCACACACACACACACGCACACACAAAAACACAGCAGTACAACACAAACTGTTCAAATCAGGAACACTTCTGCCGAGCTCCGGTCTGAGTGTCACTGCCTCACCATTCTTACTGGTGTCACTGCTCCCTCCTACATGCCACCTGCTAGGACCACAGAACGCCACCACGTTTCACTTTCTACAGTATCTTCTAGTGCTTCCATCTTTGTCTGAGTACCCTACCCATGTGTATACTCCACAAAGGCTTCACATAATAGGATTACCAGGTGTAGACAAATGCTGGAGATGTGATTCCAGTCAAACAGACTTGTTCCTCATACTTTGGGAATGCCCAGCAGTTGTTGCTCCTTGTTGGAATTTATTTATGAGTGTAACAGTGTGTATACAAGTATTAAGACAGTGTGTTAAACCTGATCACAAAATGCTATACTTGGGGTCTTGGGGATAACACTCACTTATTTCATATCAGTAACAGTGAAAATAATTGGCTACTCTTAGCAGTAATGGGACTAAAAAGAATACTTGTAAGTAAGTGAAGGAACAAACATCAGCTTACACTGAAGAATGGATTGAATACTTGCCTAAATCAGCATTACTTGAAAAAAATATGTCACATAGATAAGGTATGGGGACACTTCTTTTGTTGGTTAGAAGAATTATCAGTTTTTTTAACCTACTACTGCAACTTGAGAATAAACAGAAACTATGGAACTTGCTTTTACATATATTATTTTGAAAATCTAATAAAAATGCAAATAAAAAAAACAGAAAATCTAAGGCAGGTGTAAGAAGGAGCATTCCTGGTAGAAGAAGATGTAGCCAACAGCTATAATCAAAAGATGCACTCAAAGTGCCAGAGCACTTTTCATGGTCATTGGTTTGACTGTGTTGTGTTAACTTTACCTGTAATACTTTACTTTGTTGGTTTTCTCCATGGAGAAGTGTTCACTACATTTCTTTCTGCCTGGATGGCTCCTTCTTGGTTCTCCACTGGGTCAGGGCTCTGTGTCTGAGTGTGGAGGTGGCCAGATGTCATTTCCCTCATCATACATCTCCTAGTGTGGACCAGCATCTATGGGTTGAGGTCATACGTTACTTGGTGCCCTGCTGCAGTACAGCGGGACTTATGGAGTGGTACAGTGGTATAGGCACATTCCATGTTATCAAGGCCATCATCAGCCACCAATCCTTTGATGACATTCAGCTAAGGATCCTCATTGCACTCCCTACTACAACTGGCCAGCTGGGCCTTGAGGTAGTGAGCCAGCATTTCTGCAGTGCGATTGAGGTCACACCGTTTGGGTTTGATAACTAAAATGGTGTGAGGTGTATTGCCTGCTGTGATGAAGGCAGCTGTACACCCTCCCACATCACCTGTTTTGGGGTTTAGTACCTCTCATGGTCCAGAAAAACAACTAGTCTGGTAATGGCCTGGACCTCCATGGCAACCATGGCTGTCTACTCTGCTGTAAAAGTGGGGGCCAGATGACCTCAGAGCGACAAACACTCAGAACAATGCCTTCCACCCTGTCCAGTCAAGTGGGATGGTCCAAATCCAAAGCAGTGAGCAAGCACTGTGAGACAGATTGAAGGCAGAGGAATGGTCCATTTGGGCTGGCAGCACCGCTGGTTGTTCATGCCTAAGAGTATTGCTGGGCTATGTTGGTGTTGTCCCTTCTGATTCAGTTGATGTTTTCTACATTTTGTCAGCACTGGGAATTCAGCTTCCTTATATGGTGTGGCCAATGGGTGTTCAGTGGGTGGGTCAGACTATCTGCCAATGCAACCCCTTAGCACCATTGCAGTCTGCACCACCCTACATACCTTTCAGCAAATCCCACCTCTGCTGTGGATATGATGATGTGTGCAGCTGCTCTGAAATAGATACTGTAACTACACGTGCCACTTACATGCCTTTTGCCACATACAGTATCTCATATGCCTTTGTACATCAGGCTTGATGTAAAGATTTTGAAGTGTTTACTGTATAATATTGGGTTACATTTTCTTTTGAATTCCAAGTTTATTTAAGTTTATTTTGCTGCCATTGTTTGTGGAATACTGTGGTAGACCTGTCACAAGGTAGGTGGCATTTTTTTCATTTTTGTTATTTTACAGTGTGTGTTTTGGGGCCACAAATTACTGTATGGAATACTTTGGTCAGTTGCCTGCCTACACCCTTTCCTTGATGGGGAAGGTGATGCAGAACCACTGGGACTAAGGATGGGGGCTGAAACAGATGAGGCACTGAGTGCTGGCTGCTCTTCAGCAAGAGGCAGTGGCAGCTTTTTGGGGGAATATATAACCCAGTGGGCAGCACAGCAGACGACCTCCAAGACAGGAGGATTTGGTAGGGTTACACCTTGTTGATATGCACAGTTTCCAAAACTTGAAGAATGCTAAAATATTTCATTTATTTGAAATTTCTCCAATAGGAATAATTACATGATATGTAGCATCTTGTTTTCATGAGGGTCCCAGGGAGGTTAACTGCAGGCAGCACTGTAAACAGAAATTGTGTGGGGGTAGGGGATGGGCCCTCCTGAAAAAGGTGGACTATGGGCATTCTCACTGTATGGCTTTGTATGCGGGTGGGGTGCTAAATTGAATCGCCTTCTTTAGGGTTAGGTCCTTGTGGGACTTCTAGACAGCATCACGTCAATTCAGCACGGCGATTTCCATGCAAGCATTTCAGTGTGGTAATTTCAGCTAAAACACATTGCGCTAATAACACAATTCAGTGCATAAATGTTTTCAGCATATCACGCACTGTTACAGTTTCAGGTTGTTACAATTGGAGGTTACCAGAGTTCATTAACTCTTGGCCTTGGCAGTAAACAAATCAAGTTAAAAATGACTGTTCAATCGTCTAAGTCAGCAATTAGGGACAGTTCAAATACAGGCATCGGTACTGGTCACTCAATGATAGTACAGCAGACATGCCTTTGGAGTTCATTAGCAGTCAGCATGGACAGCAGCTAGTATTACACAATGGCTACCTGTACTGAAAAGAACAAGTGTATGGGGAGAGTGCCTGATCTATCCCCAGATTACTGGTAGAAAGGTTGTTTCAGCACTTAATATAATTAAGAGGTGTTGCTCAGACATAAGCATCTCTGAAGAGAGCGAGGGGGGGGGGGGGGGGAGATTATCTACTTACACTTGTTATTTTATTTCCAGAACATATATATTTTCATATTTTTCAAGGCTAAAACATGGTTACAAATTCTGTTTTTACATGACTCTTAAAATGCACCAGAATGCACCAAAGTAAACATTTTTCTGAGGACCCCAGACCCCTGACCTACAGTTTACATTTTCAAAACTTTTATCAATGGGCTTGCAACCCCTATGGATTCGCCAAAATGATGCCCCTGATAGCATTACACCAGGTTGCACTTGCCCCAACATATTTGCTTTGTGCCCCCTCCCTACTCCCAAGCGACTCACAGATTTCTGTTTGTCACCAAGTCAGAGCCCTGAGCACACGCTGTATAGAGTAGTGTAGTTTTGGCAGTACCATATTGAGTCGAGAGTGAGTCAGCAGGAATTCCTTTTAAGGTTTTTTTCTTTTTACGCTTTATTTTGTCACCTTTAGTCCGGGGGCATCTCTTGGAGGTACCCACTTAGTCTGCTCTCTACTCCCACACCAAGACCCTCATCTTACGTCCCTCTCACAGGACTTCCCAGCCCCCCAGATCACCCCCCCCCGGAGGAGGGTCCACCCCATTTACCTGGTGGCTCTTTCTGTAGATTAGAGGGTCTGTCCTGTGGGTGGCACCTGGGACTTACCGAGGAAAGGTCTGGTATTGGGGATATGGGGCATAGACCCCTAAGGCCCTCATCACCTCCCTGGTCCTCTGGGGTTTTTCCCATTCCATTTCTCCCCTTGGAGCATGGATGTGTAATGGCATTGATGGCACTTATGTGCCGACGCTCTGCCCTCTGCATCTGCAATGTGCCGCATGTTCCGGTACTGCCCTCGGCTACCATCAGGAGCCACACAGGGGTGGCGCTAGCCTCAAATCCCTCCCAATTTGAAGATGATTGCACTTTTGACAGTCCAAAATGACCTAATTGTGGCACCCTTTGGAGGCTGACAAGGTCTTCTGATGTTGGTATTAGAGGTAGGTCATTTATTTTTCAAAATCCATACCTGTACCTTGTCAATAAAGTAAACACGCATAAGTGTCTGTTAACCTACAGTAGCTGCCAGCTCACACATGTTCACAGTGTAAATAGCAGCCCTCTTCACACTAAAAATAACCTGCCTGAGGTGGTTGGCAGGTACAGTATACAGATGGAGGAAGACTGGATGCAACACTGTTATCACAGTTTCCAACAGCAACGTGCTGCAGAATATTGCATGAACAAGCTGTAATTCTGTGCAATGTCGATAACTCTGGTTTGTCAGGCAGGGAAGTGTGACAGCTTATCATAGAGCATTGCATCCTGGCTGACTCCACTTATGTATTTAACTTGGCAAATACAGTATGTGATCATTTATTTCCGATCTGCGATCCGCCTGGGCTCACCTAGACTGACAGCTTACCCCTTGGGTTTATGACTGTCCTGTTATTCTTCTGATCAAAATGGAGTGGGGTTGTATAAGTTCTCCTTATTTCTTTCTGTGTATTTTTATTTTACAGGAAAAGTCAGCTCATGCCAATAGGCCTAAGTGACTTTAATAATGACTGCTCTTGTCTGTCATTCAGCTTGCATAAAAAAAAAAAAGAACTTATTTCCTTTTAGCACAAGCAACAACATATAGGAGCACATGTCCTGAGAACATGAAGAGGTCATTCAAGGGACTAGGGGTGTAGGTACAGGAATCTTGGGTGAACTTTTCCGAGAGCCTCCCAGTCCTGGGGCAAATGAGGAGTGGCAGTGGACCGTTAGGAAGGCTAGTGCTTAGCTAAGGATCTTGTGCAATAGAGAAGGTTTTCTTTCAGTGGCCAGCTGGAGGGCAGTCTGGAGTTAAGGGACACCTGTATGCTCAGGATGGGATGCTTGGGGTGTAGAGGGAAGTAGTTGGCAACAACCGGCTTCCTAATCTCCCTGAAATAGCGAGGCTCCCCTCTCTCTCCAAACCCAGTCTCTCTCTCTCTCTCTTTTGTTCCTCACTGAATATCTATGTCAGTAGAGTTCATGTGGTAGCATTCAGAGCATCTCACCTTCTCCAAACACGGTCTCTGTCTCTCTCTGCCTCTCCCCCTCTCTCCCCCTCTCTCCCCCTCTCTCTCTCCCCCTCCACTCCCTGATCCCATCTGAGATATCGTACTATAACAACTAATATTGGGAGCTTTGTGTCCCACCAGTGCCAGCCAGATGTAATATTTTTTTGGCAGAAAATTGAAAAAATCACTTAACTAATAACAAGTCACAGTGGCATAAGAACTAGGGGCACAGTGTAGATGTGCAAACAGCTCTGGGGCAAGTCAGAAATCTTATTTGGCTGGTGAAGAATGATGGCTTGAATCGGAATGAAGGCAAACAAGCAAAGTCTTGCTGGTGGGTTCCACTTCCATCTGCTCTTCACTGGGTGAACAGCTCAGTGTGATGTGGATCTTTGAGTCTTGTAAGGACAGCACTGCACACGATGTGCAGGGTTAAGTTCCATCTGTATTAGGTGGATGTTGTGCCTCCCTTTCTTTACCCGCTTCAGGGAGGCAGTATAGTGTAGTGGTTAAGAACACTGAGCTGCAAACCTGGAGACCTGGGTTTGAATCATATCAGTTCCCACTTGCATATTGTGTGACCTTGACCAAGTCACTTAACTTCCTTATGCTCCCAGGTTGCATCTGGGAACAAGATCTGGCTTCGTGTGCCTCTCCTGGTTAAACAATTTCCCCTTTCCCTTTCCCCTTGTATGGTGAGCATGTTACCTTCAGTGGGGCCCTGATTCTATCCAGTTCCACAGCTGGGTGAACTAGAGCACTGAGACTTATGTGCTCAAGGAAGTATTTGGCTCTGCTAGGGTTTGAACCTGTGATTCCTGGGTCCAAAGTTGATCTAACCAGTCAACCACATTGCTTACTGCAAAAATTGTAACATTTTTTGGGGGCCTAGGCGGCCCCCTAACCCTCAGTCCATTTACTGAATTTTTTTGCCCCCACATTAAAGTTACTTGAACCACACCTGTAACATTCCAAGAAATTTGCATACTGAACCCCACCCCCAAGACCCACCACTGCACCCCCCATTCTAAAATCCTAGATCTGCTACCGGGTGGTGGCACCCTTAGCCAGATCCACAGGAGAAATGATCCTCACAGGTGGGTCAGTGGTTGTCAAGACATCGCATGCAGCTGTGAATCTAATCATGTTGGTCCTCACTTGGATTAGGACAGGAGTAGAGCTGGTAGGTAACTGTGCAGCAGAAGGTGCTGGACTCCCAACTGTCTCCACTGGTGAACTCTGGGCTTGATAGCGGGATATATGCCCTCATGGCATGGTTGATGGTAAATAAACTTTTTTTTATTTTAAGTTTTATCCCTGGTTTTCAGAGCTGGCAGACTAGGCTCCCCTTCACGGGGCTTGCATCCATCCCCTACTTTCATCCCTATTACTAGGTTTGCAGCTGTGACCATCATGGAGCCCGCCAGCTCCATTTTTCTCCCCCCTTCACCATTGTGGACACACGTGCACGCGTGGAGGCACACACATGCTGCGTTCCCCACAACACCCTCCCTTCATGCCACCCTCCATCTGACACTGCCCCCAGGCCTCCATCTGGTGACAGTCACACCGTGGGAGTGACAATGTCCCTCACCGGGAGAGGAGAGCTGCCTCCTGGCTGCTCAATCGAGTTCCCACCTTCCCACACCAGCCAACCCCGACAACCCAGGCTTGTTCCTGAACCTGGGTCGCTGTTGTGGTGCAAGGTGTGAAATCCAGTGTCTCAACTCTCAGCACCACTGGGCCGGCATAAATAAATCTTAATGTATTGCAGCTGGACTGCTGTAAGGATGAAATGAAGAGATCATGAGTGAACTTGTGACAGCATCAGAATTAGAGCCAAAAAGTATAAGATCCAAGGGAAATCCACTGGGTAAAAGAGATCTTGTGCGTGGAGCAGGTTGTAGAAGTGTGTATATCCAAACCAAGTAGAACAGACAACCGCTCTAAACTTGACTTCCACATACATAAAATGTCATAACATTTTTTTATTTTTTCACCAGCCTAATCCCAACATTTTGCCAGCATATGGCTTCTTCTAGGGAGCTGTTAAAAATATGAGAAATTTTATTACATAGTAAATAAAGAAGGAAATCCCTCTTACATCCATCTTACACAGAAATAAATAATTAGAGATAATTATGTGCATAATAGAACTGCGCATGTACATCTGGCATGATATTATATAAGTAACTTAATATAATCAACAGACATATATATTAGGTACCAAATTGCCCAACATGTATTAAAATGTGCTCAAAGGCTACCTCCTGTTTATTGCTTGAAATGCATCTTATTGGTGCCACAACGATCTTCAATCAAATCTATAAAGTACAAAAATGAACTCTTACTACAGGCTAATGCAAATATAACTTGAAAAATACAGCTAACAAATCATGAAAGTATCTACCTGTATATATAAACTCTAAGACATGCCCTAGCGCTTTAAATGTGGACATCAATTTCAAATGCTGTAAACAAATCAGAAACAACAAAAAAAAATCATATCATCTTTTCTAGGAAAGCTCAATAACTACATTATTAGTTATATTTCTAATCATTTAATATGGAAATTCCAGTGAGTCCCTTAATTTAAACCATGACTACGTATTTCAGTGCTAAATAGAAAATGTGGAAACCCTATTATACAAACAAAAGTTCACCCGTTACACCCATATTATACTCTGTTACAAACACCCAGACTGTGTCAAATAAATTGCACCAAAAGCCACCAGTTTAATATACCTACAAGGCACGGACTCATCCTAATGAGCTCACAGCTCTGAAACAAAAGGGAAAATATAAAGCCATCAGTTACATGGTGTAAACACAAGTGCAACCGAAATTCTTTCTTGCAAATGCAAACAAGTAAGACCTACCAGGAGTATAGTGTCTCCAGCACACGTTCTCTACTAAATGTGACAGCAAGAGACCATGTCAAGGAAGGACCTCTTACACCCACGCAGAGAAGCACCGGCAGCACCAGTGGACGTGAAGACATGTCATCACCCGGCTGCGAGCAGCCCGGTGACTGTATTCCCACGTGGGTATAGGGCAACGCACCACAATATCAATACCATATTAGCAATAGTGAAAAGGAAGTGAAAAATCATTCTGTGTAACTGTTCACAGATAAAAGGGGAAAATCTTACTATTGTCTTCCTTTCAGGAATAAATATCCTATTCAATGAAATTATAACAAATGTGTAGACAAGAAAGAAAGCTGCAAATGTGCTAATATAAAAACCTAAAAATGATCAAAATAATAAAACCTGACAGTGGTGGTGTATTTTATAGATGTGATTGAAGATCGTTGTGGCAGCAATAAGACGCATTTCAAGCAGTAACTAGGAGGTAGCCTTTGAGCACATTTTAATACATGTTGGGCAGTTTGGTACTTAATATACTGTATATGTCTGTTGATTATATTGTTACTTACATAATATCATGCCAGATGTACACGCGCAGTTCTAGTATGCATATAATTATCTCTAATTATTTATTTCTGTGTAAGGTGGATGTAAGAGGGATTTTCCTTCTTTATTTACTATGTAATAAAATATTCTCATATTTTTAACAGCTCCCCAGAAGAAGCCATATACTGGTGCAACATTGGGATTAGGTTGGTGAAAAAATAAAAAACTTTATGACATTTTACATATGTGGAAGTTGTGTTTAGAGCGGTTGTTTCTTCTACTTGGTTAGCATCAGAATTAGAGCATTTTCTAGACAAATGGCGATGAAACTTTGTCAGTTGCAAGAGCAGAAAGGATAGTTGGGAACAGAGGTCACCTGGAAGATGTGAATAGGCTAGTTGGTACAAGAACACTTATGGAAAAAGGACAGTGTGTTAAGTTGATGTATGAGGAATCCAACAAAATGGGAGGGAATGAGACAGGGTTAACATGCATCCCAGCAAGAGGCTAGAAAGAAGGGCAGCCAGGCTGTTAGTAGCAGGTAGTGACATTGGGAGACAGACTGGGACCTCGGGAAGCAGATAGCTCTCATATGAATAGAGGAAATGTGCATGAATCCAGAGACAGACTTTAAAGCCTGAGCCTGTACCAAAATGTATTGTGATCCTTGGATCCATGAAGACTACTGTTTTGTGAATTTTTTTTTGTAATTCATCTCCTGAGTTAAGATAAATGACAGCTGATACCTTTAGCTTTTACTTTTTTTATATCCCAAGATGAGCACTGCATAGTGATGCTCAGTACGCTGCACCTGTAATTTGATTTGGGAGTGGCCTGTGCAGAAGCAGTGACACTCACTGCACTCACTCACTGCGCCTGACCTGTAGGTTAATGCAGCTGCAGTGACACTGATTGTGGTGACCTGTAGATTAATGCAGATGCATCATCACACATTGAATGGGATCTATAGTTTACTGCAGATGCGGTGACACACACTGTGCCAGACCTGTACGTTAGTGCAGATGCAGTGACACACACTGTGCCAGACCTGTATGTTAGTACAGATGCAGTGACATGCACTGCAGCAGACCTGTAGGTCAGTCCAGTTGCAGGGACACACACTTCTCCAAACATGTAGATTAGTGTAGGTGCAGTGACACACACTGTGCCAGACATGTTGGTTAGTGTAGACGCAGTGATATACAGTGCACCAGACCTGTACATTAGTGCAGATGCAGTGATACACACTGCACCAGACCTGTAGGTTAGTGCAGCTCCAGTGACACACACTGCGCCAGACCTGTAGGGTAATGCAGATACAGTGACACACACTGTGCCAGACATGTAGGTTACTGCAGCTACAGTGACATTGCGCCAGACCTGTAGATTAGTGCAGCTGCATAGTGAAACTTACTGTTCCTGACCTGTAGGTTAATGTAGCTGCAGTGACACTGACTGTGCCTGACCTGTAGATTAGTGCAGATGCATCATTACACATTACACTGGATCTGTAGTTTGCTTCAGCTGCAGTGACACACAGTGCAGCAGCCCTTTAGGTCAGTGCAGTTGCAGTGACACACACTGCGCCAGACCTGTATGTTAGTGTAAATGCAGTCACACACACTACGGCAGACCTGTAGGTCAGTGCAGCTGCAGTGACGCACACTGTGCCAGACCTGTAGATTAGTGCAACTGCAGTGACATGCACTGTACAGACCTGTAGTTTAGTGCAGCTGCAGTTACACACACACTGCATCAGACCTGTAGGTTAGTGCAGCTGCAGTGACACTGTGCCAGGCCTGTAGGTCAGTGCAGCTGCAGTGACACACATTACACCAACCTGTAGATTAGTGCAACTGCAGTGACATTCGCTCTACAGACCTGTAGGTTAGTGCAGCTGCAGTGACACACACTGTGCCAGTCCTGTAGGTTAGGGCAGCTACATCATCACACACGTTGCACCAGACCTATACGTTAGTGCAGCTCGTGGTGAGACTCATTGTGCCTAACCTGTAGGTTGGTGCAGCTGCAGTGACACACACTGTGCCAGGCCTGTAGGTTAGGGCAGCTACATTATCACACATGTTACACCAGACCTATACATTAGTGCAGCTCATAGTGAGACTCATTGTGCCTGACCTGTAGGTTAGTGCAGCTGTAGTGGCACACAGTGCATTGGACCTTTAGGCTAGTGCATCCACATCATCACACACATTGCGCTGGTCTTGCAGCAGACTTCATGAGTATCCTGAATCATCTGCATCATTACATACATTGCATTGGAGCAGACTTCACAAGTGGCCCCGAGCATCTATATCATCACATAAATTGTGCCAGACCTGTAGTAGACTTCCCTTCTCCCTACCAGGTATCCGTTAAATGCAACATCCCCACCCCACTACCTCCTCCAAAGTAAAAAAACCCCAGCCCACTTAGTTCCCATATCCATAATTTCACACCCCATCACCCATCTTCATAAAGTAGAATCCTCCAGGATTAAGTGACTGCATAGCCCTCCCTGTGCATTTGCTGGCCACCATCATCTAATGAAAAACAAACCTGCAGAGAAACTAAGTCGTACAATTCACTAAGTGTGCATGCTCTGAACTTACATAGGAATATTTAGACAAGAGGAGGCACACTGCCCTTCAAACATGTCCATCATTTTTCAATGGGAGTAACAACAGATGCCCATATCTATTATTTATTTATTTATTTATTTGAGTTTTTAGTGACCGGGTAAGTCCACTGAGACAATACAGTCCCTTTTTCAGGGTCAACCCGGGGTCTTGGTAAATAGCAGAGAGACAATTGCAAGAATACAGTGGTACAAATACAATGGCAGATATAGATATACAGCATATACAATGGCAAACATTGAGATTCAACATAAACAATGGCAAATATAGAGATACAGCATATAAGTATTTACAAACATGTGACAAACAAGGAATAAGTACTTCAATAACAAACAGAATTTCACGGTATATACAATGGAACTTAAAGCAACAACTAAAAGCAAAGGGAAGAAGGGGCGGAGGGGGGGGTGGGGAGGGGGAAGGAGAAAGGTGGCAGTCAATGAGGAATAGGAGGGTAAGGACCAAATGCAGGGATTGTGGTGATGCATAGGGGTCAGGCAGGGATAGGGATAAAGGAGGGAAGGGAAGAATGAACCATCAGTGGAAGCAGGAACGGGATACAGAGACTGAGAGAGAAGTATACAGATTAGATTGAAACATGGGAAGAGAGGAGCAGGAGAGGACAGAGGTGGGAAGGGAATTTCAGTCTGATATCACAGCAAAAAAGAAAGACCTATGGGCAGCGGCTAGTCGTAGTTTTCAGCATAATGAGAAGTGGGAGTGAGACAGATCGGAGGGTGGGGGGAGCTTGTCTTAGTCGTATAGTCTCACAGAGGCAAGGAGGCCACTAGAACAAAATCATCCCATTCCAAAGCAAAAATATGGGACTTCAGAGGAGCTGACTTTGATAAGATGGCCAAAAGAGTTAAGCTAGCCCTGGCAAAAAGAAATACAGGTGAGGGGGTATAGGCAAAGTGGGCAAGCATTAAAGATGCAATACTTAAAGCAACATCCCATTGTGTTAGTGAGAAAAGGAAGTGCAAAAGAAGAAGGAAATCACTTTGGTTCTCAAACACAGTAGCAGAAAAGGTCAGAGCCAAAAGGCTGGCCTTCAGGAAATATAAGGGAACGCAGCAGGATGAAGATAGGGAGGCATATCAAACTTCCCTAAGGGAAGCAGGGAAGGCAGTATGGCAGGCAAAAGCCCAAACCGAGGAAACACTAGCATGAACAGTAAAAGAAGGTGACAAGACTTTCTATAGATACATTAGTGAAAGGAGAAAGTCCAGAGAGGGTATTGCTAAGATCAAAGGGGATAAGGGGGCATGTGAGGAGGAGGACAATGTAAAAGCATCTATCCTAAATAGATACTTCTGCTCAGTATTTATTGAAGAGAAGGTTGGGCAGGGCCCACAGCTCTGCACTATGGACACGGGGGGGGGGAGGTGTGCACTAGTCCCTTCACAAAAGAAAGGGTCCTACAAGAGCTCGATAAGCTCATGGTGGACAAGGCAACAGGACCTGATGGCATACATCCCAGGGTACTAATGGAGCTCAGGGTGGAACTAGCAGAGACATTTTCAGAACTGTTTAGTGAGTCTCTGAGCACAGGAGAGGTCCCAGAAGACTGGAGAAGGGCTCATGTGATCCCGCTCCACAAGAGTGGTAGCAGGGAGGAGGCAGGGAACTACAGACCAGTCAGTCTTACCTCAGTAGTGGGCAAGATTATGGAGACACTCCTTAAGGAAAGGATAGTGCAACACCTGGAATCCATAGGAGCACAGGATCCAAGACAGCATGGGTTTACAAAGGAAGGTCCTGTCAAACTAATCTCATAGATTTCTTTGACTGGGTAACCAGTGGACAAGAAGGGAGCAGTTGATGTTGCTTACCTTGACGCCAGCAAAGCTTTCGATACTGTTCCACATAGAAGATTGATTAATAAGCTGGGTGGGTCAGACGGTCAACTGGGTGGCAAACTGGTTGACAGGCAGAAAACAGAGAGTGGTGGTAAACGGTATACAGTCAGAAGAGATGCAAGTCACAAGTGGGCACCTTAGGATCAGTTCTGGGGCCAGTCCTTTCAATATCTTTATCAGTGACGCTTGCAGATGGACTGAGGGTAGTTTGTCTGTTTGCAGATGACACCAAGATCTGCAACAGAATAGATGATCCAGATGGTGGGCAGAATGAGAAGAGATCTGGATAAACTAGCAAAATGGTCAGAAGAGTGGCAACTGGGGATTAACACAAAGAAGTGCAAGATCATGCACATAGGGAAGAGAAACCCTGAAGCCACCTACAGGCTGGGAGGGGGATGCTGGCAGTCACAAAGGAAGAAAGAGACTTGGGCGTCATCACCGATGACCTGAAATCATCCAAGCAGACCTCTAAAGCAATAGGTAAGGCTAGAGGGATGTTGGGGTGTATTAGTAGGGGTATCACAAGTCGGAAGAGGGAGGTAATAATCCCTCTTTACAAGACACTGGTTAGGCCCCATCTAGAACACTGCATGCAGTACTGGAGGCCACACCTTCACAAGGACATTAATCAAATTGAGGCAGTCCAGAGAAGGGTAACCAAAATTGTGCAGGGACTGCATCAGAAAACATATGAGGACAGATTAACTGAACTCAATATGTATACCCTAGAGCAAAGGAGGGAGAGAGATGATATGATTGAAACATTCAAACACCTTAAGGGCATTAACAAGCTGAAAGAGTCTAACATGTTTCAATATAAGAAAAATAGCAGGACAAGAGGACACAGCATGAGATTAGAGGGAAGCCGATTAAGGGGTAATGTGAGGAAGTTCTTTTTCACAGAAAGGGTGGTGGATGCATGGAACAGCCTACCTCAGGAAGTGGTGGATATGAATACAGTGCAGGGCTTCAAACAGGCATGGGGATAGGCATAAGGGAGCAATACAGATGAGTATGAATAGATAGGCCATTGACAGAACAAAGGCCTATGGCACATTCATAAGGTAGAAAAAGAAATGGGCAGACTGGATGGGCCTTGTGGTCCTTATCTGCCGTCAACTTCTATGTTTCTAATTTGTGGACAAGCTTGAACATGAAGCTCAGGGAGGAATACCTCAGTTTGGCTTCATGAGGTAGCCAGCCCAGAGAGGAGAGTACATCACAGTGGTGAGAGCGGGCATTTGCCCCCAGGGCAAACCTCCCCACCTTATGGTAAGCCTGGGTTAGAAGAGACAGGGAAGAGGAATTTGTAGAGAGCAGTAACGGAGCTCCATAAGTTAGGGAGTGGAAGAAGAGACACAGAAGCTATTTTATGGCAGGAGGCAGAGGAAAGGAAGGGATGGATGCGATAAAGAAGTACAAGTTTCTCAGAGATTTAGAGACACAGGAGACATGCAGGCTAAAGGTGAGTGTGGTGTCCAAAAGGATATCCAGATACTTGAAGGACTGGACACACTCAAAAGTATCACCATTGATCGAGGTAATGCTAAGAGGGAGGGAGGAGACTTGATGGAGTATTGATGGGCAAATACCATACTTTCAGTTTTTTTCGTGTTAAGAACGAGGTGATTATCTATTTATTTATTTATTTAAAAGTTTTACCCGGAAAGACATACTGAGCAGACTACCACTCGATTCCAGATGCGTCCTGGGGGTAGGGGGAAATGGGATAGTACATACAAGTCATCATACAGAACTTTTTTGGACAGCAAAAAAAAAATTTACAAAGGTTACATACAATATGTACAAGGTTGTACAATTACAATGAAGAATAATCACAAAATAGTTACAAGTACAGGATGCAAGAAACAGAGAGTGACATTGTGTTAGTAGGCAGAAAATGACGGTAAAAGTAGTGGCAAATTAAAATTTGACAAGCGCTTGGGTGGACAATATGGATTGCATTGGGTGGTTTGCCATCACCTTTTTGCTCACAAGTTAAGTCATGGCCCATGCTATTGCATGCCAAGTAGACATGAGCAGCTTATGGGGACTTGCCCTTTTAATAGGGAGATTTGTTGACCAGGGAAGGGGGAGAGCCAGATGTCAGCCGGCAGAGAGTTCCATTATGGCTGAACCAGTCCTCAAAGGAAGCAAAATCAGATGCAAGTTCTCTGTTAATTAGATTAATATCTGGGGAGGAGAGATAAATGATTGCATCATCTGCATAGAGGTGCAAAGAAGCCCCTCCGCAAAAGTTGGGCAGGTAGTTAACGAAAAGAGAGAATAATAAAAGGACCCAGAATGGAGCCCTGAGGGACACCATGGGTTATGGGCTTTAGGTCAGAGACTGACCCTGCCCACTTAACCCTTTGAGAATGGCAAGACCGATAGTTTTTGACCCAGTTGAGTGCACAAGTGTCAAGGTCAAGAGCATGTAGCTGATGGAGGAGAAGACCATGATTTACCAGGTCAAACACTTTTGTAAGGTTAACAGATATGGCACCAGTAGCAAAACCTTGATCCATAGTCAGGAATCTGTCAGAGGTAACTTTTTTCAGGGTGGTTAGGGTACTGTGATTCTGCTGGAAGCCATGTTGATATGGAGAAAGTAGATTGTGACGTTCCAGATAGTCCTGAAGGTGATTATACACTATTCACTCTTGAATTTTAGCTAACAGGTAGAGGATGGAAATCGGTCTATAGTTTTCTACTACATTATTTGACCCCCCCCTCTTATGCACTGGAATGACCACAGCCACCTTCCACTTATCAGGAATTGTACAAGAAAGAAATGATCGATTGCATAAGTCACAGACTGGATGAGCGAGGGCAGGGGCACCTAATTTAAGAAACTTTGGCTCAAGTGAGTCATGTCCAGGGGAGCTCACTGATTTTAAGTTGGAGAAAAGCTTCCACACCTCTTTGAGGGAGGCCAGTTTCAGGTGGAAAGCAGGTTGAGCACCAAGGGTGCTTGGTGGGGTTTGGTAAGAGGGAGGAGAAGCGGGGTTACGGAACAGCGAGGTGTATTTGTGAAGATCCGTAAAAATATTGTAAAATCCAGACACGATGGACACGGAGTCAGCAAGGATGGCACCATTGGCAATAATGGAGCATGAGATTTCTGCAGTCTTCCCTTTTACCAGGGAGTTAGCTTGCTTTCAGAATTCCTTCGGGTTGCAAAGGTGCTTTGTTTGTATGGATTTGTAATGGTGATGTTTGGCTTTATGGAGGTATCTTTTGCACTTGTTTCTGAATTGTCTGTGGACTTGCCAGTCTTGAGGGAGTCCACTCTTTTTATAGGTCCACCAGGCTTTGTCACGGAGGGACATAAGCGTTCTAATATCCTTAGTGAGCCAGGGAGCCTTGACACCCGTTGTTCTATAATTTTTCAGGGGGGGCGTGGTAATTAACAATTTGTGAGAAGGTCGACACAAAGAAATCCAAGGCTTGAGTTACATCAGGAAGGGTATTAATGGGGCACCAGTCGGTATCATTGATGATGTAATAAAGCTGCCTACATCAAACCTAGACATGTTCTGAACCAGTGAGACCTTGGGGGGTGGGTTGGGATAGTTGTTCCTCCAAATACAAAAAGTGGGGGAATGGTCACTGATACAGTCAGGGAGGACACCAATGGCTTTTATCTTCAGGGGACAATTAATGACCACCCAGTCAAGTAGGGTATGTTTTCCAGACCTGGGGTTCAGACGGGTAGGATCCTGAAGGAGTTGTGCCAGGTTGGCATCAGCAAGTGAAGCACGCAGTTTGTCTGCATCAGTGTGGAGCCAGTCAGTATTGAAGTTGCCACACAGAATAAGGTCACGGCTGGAGAGATTGGTTAGAAAAGCAAGAAAGGGGCAGACCAAGGAGAGCCCTACTGGGGGGCAAGTATACGCACCCAATGGTAAGTTTCTTGACATTTTCAAGTGTTATGGAGATGAAAAGGGATTCAGCAGGAGATGAACCCTTGTCAAGAGCAGGGAGTTCGACTATGTCCAGATCAGACCTAAAGTAGATAAGATTAGATGTTTATCTACATGTATCTTAAAACTGTTGTTCATATAATATTTTACTACCCCTGAGGGACAACCATTCCAAATTCCCACCACTCACGGAGAGAACCATGATCTTCTCCTTTCAGTCCTAAAATGCTTGCCCCTCAATTGGTGGGTTTTTTTTTTTTCAGTTTCTGTTTTTCTTCTCATCTCCAGCTCCCCCTTTTTTTTCCCCCCTTATGTCCTTAGCTCGCAGGAGCAGACCCAAACCTCCCTGATCATGGTCACCTACCTCCATCAAGCTCTATCTATGCCCCCCAAGTGGGGTCAGTGTGGGTTGGTCCCCCGAACTTTGTCGTCTCATCAGGTGGGTGCTGCAATCCGATGGTCAACAGAGGCCTGGAGAGCTGTCACAAAACATCATCGTTGGGGTGCTGGGGCCATTCTTCACTCAGTGTTACTCCCACATGGGGTCATCACCAACATGGATGTCAATGCAGGCCCGCACATGCTAGGGCATTTGGCTGCCCACTGACATCAGCAACATCCCCCCTTCCTCTATTCATCCATCTACCACCCGCACTGCTATTTGTAGTTACCCAGGCAGCAGTATTGTGGCGGAGTATGGGAACCCTCTCTCCCCGGAAGAGGTAAATGCCCTCTGGGACATTCAATCCTCCTCCCCCCGGCTGGCCCCCACCGAGCCAAGCTTGCTCCCGAACTTGGGTCACTGGCATCATGAGTGGTAGCGCTACTGCTGCACCAATGGGTCGGATCAATTGGTGTTTATGTCTCCTTGTTGTGCTATTATTATTATTTATAAATTCAATATTTAGACAATCTTTGATTCTTATTTGTTAGTGCTTTAAATATTAATAACATATCTCCCCTAATTCTCCTCATTTCAAGTTTATGCAATCCCAATTCCCTCAGTCTCTCCACATAACTCAGTCCCTCCATCCCCTGAATCATCATCATCGAACTTCTCTGCACCCTTTCTAATTTATTGATATTCCCTTTGTTCATTGGGTTCCAAAAGGGGCCACAATATTCCAAAAATGGACGAATCAATGACCTGTACAATGGCAACACCACCTTACTATCTCTACATGTTAAATTCCTTCTCATGCATCCCAAGATTTTTAAACATTTTGACAATATCTCGCCACAGTCCTCTGAGTATTTCAAAGTTGTGCCCACCATAATTCCCAAATCTTTCTCACATTCAGATACTCTTAGTAATGCTCCACCTACATGATACTTGGCCTGCTTATTATTGCCACCAAAGTACATTACTATGCACTTGCCTGGATTAAAGTTCATTTTGCTCTCGAGCGGCTATCTGTATAGGCTATCTAAATCTTTCTGTAGGGCTGTAATACCATCCTCTGTATCAACACAGTGACCCAATTTTGCATTGTCCAAAAACTCTGTCAAGCAACCCCCTTTGCTCACTTGCACATCCGGAATAAAATTACTAAACAGGACTGGCCCCAGAACCAACCCCTGCAGAACTTCACTTATCACCTGGGTCTGTGTAGATTTGAAAACCATTTATTTTAACCATCTGCAATCTATTTCCTAACCGAATTTAATCAGCTTTATAAGTCTTGGGTTAAATTTGGTTCTTAGCATACTTTCTACTAGTCCAGCTTGTGGTACCATATTGAATTCTTTGCTAAAATCCAGGTAAATCATGTCCACTTGTTTCCTCTCATCAAGAGCCATTCTGACTTTTCCAAAATAATTCCATTAGATAAGTTAGACCGTATACCATCACAACGACTTTTCTACAGTGAAGACCATCACAGCGCCAAATCTCGCCAGGTTGCTGTAATGCTCCTGCTGTACACCAGCTCTCTGTCTCCCGGTGTTTGGCCCCCACCCTGAAACAACTCCAACTCAGAGATGGTTATTTAGAGATGGGGGGTGTGGGGAGCGACATGCTGTCACAACAGGAACAATGCTGACAGTCAGCATTGTTCCTGTCGCTATCAGGGATGTCAACATAACTTGGTGGAACCTAGTTAGACGTGACTTCCCCTGCCTAAATCTGTGATGTGTTACATCCCATAATTTGTTCTTTTTTTTTTTCCCCCTCAATTCTATTTGTCTCCTCCAGTCTCAGAACTTTCTCTCTCAGGCTACCTCACTCGCCTATACCACTCTTCTACCCGCTGTGTTCTCCACCATCTTCAAAATTGTTACAGTTCCCCGGGACATGGGGCTACAGCCCCAGGGAGATCGAAGAGGCAGTGATGGGGAACCAGCGATGGGCGAGTGGCGGCAGCACTGGAGGAGCAGTTGCCTATCTGGCTGGAGGGGCTTTTTCCCCTAATATGTCCTTCCACCCTCTCCCCATCCTGTGCGTGGTGCACATCCCCGATGATACGGTGCACGGCAACCCTACCTGCGTCAGGCCACGCTATCTACATGTGGTCCAGCATTCTACAGTGACCCCGGTCTCCACCAAAGGTCACCGGCGCACCGGACATCCCAGTGCCCTTCCCCAGGAAAGGAGAGCAGCTCTGCAGGTGCTCGATCCTTTCCCTCCCCTGCCAACCCCCGGCACCTAAGTTCACTCCTGAACCTGGATCGCCGCCGTGGCGTGAGGTGTAGCATCTAGCGCCTCAACCCTCAGCGCAACTAGGCCAGCCTCATAATTTATTCTTGTCCATGAATTTGTTAATTCTATCCCTCATTATGGTCCTGAAAAGTTTACCCACCACAGAGATTAAACTCACAGGTCTGTAATTTGATTTTCACTTTTTTTTTTCCTTTTCTAAAAATGGGTATAACCACTGCTCTCTTCCATTCTAATGGAGCTTGCCCCCATTCCAAAGAGGTACAAGTATTAACAATTTTTGTGAGTGGATTAACTAGGAATAGTCCCAGTTCCCTTAATAACCTCAGATCTAACCTATCCGGCCCCTGAGACTTACAGTCATGCTTTGCAAGAGTTTTAGTACTTCCACTATGTCTATTATAAACAGAAATCACACTCCGTGACATTTACCTCAGCTAATCCTGATTTCTGGTATACTGACCCTAAAAAAATCATTGAGGATGCTAGCAATTTCCCCCTTCATCCTCAGTTTTCCTCTCCTTCTCCACTTCTAGTCTGACAGTTCTATCTCTGCCATTTTTTGCTCTTGCATAAGCCCAAAATGCTTTTGTATTATTTTTAGAAGTTTGTGCTGTACAGTTCTTTATTCAACTGGGTATTCATAATATTTTTTACGCCTCCTTGCTTCACCCTTATACTGTTCCCAGTGCTTTGGATTGCCTGCTAATTTTACTTTTTAAAGAATCCATTTTTTTAATTAATGAATTGTCTGTCTATCTATCTATCTATCTATCTATCTATCTATCTATCTATCTATCTATCTATCTATTGTTTATTTATCTGTGATAAGAGGTTTTTAGATAACCATGCTGGTATTCCACCCTTACTATTATATTTGGATACCACAAGCACAAACTTCTCCTCAAGTACTTTTATTATATTTACAAAACTTTGCCACATACTGTCCATATCTTTCCCCTCCAGCTCCTTAATCCAGTCCAAGCTTTGTATTTCATTTCTCATTGCTGTGAAGTTTGCCCTATTATAGCATCTCCTTTTCGTTGTCTAGTGCGCATGCAAAGTGCATGCTAGGAAGAGTAGCACACTTGGAGGTGTGCCTCTTCCCTGCAATCACTGCTCCGCTGAGCAGGCATGGCGGTCCTGCACCACGGGCTTAGGAGCTGCATGACAGCTGTGGTCTTCTGCTTCAAAGAAAAGCACCGCTGTCATACATAGCACGTAACGTCGCGGTCACACCGCCCAAAGCTCTGGTGCCATGCTGGGAGCCCACCCCAGAGTGGCAAAGGTCCCACATTGTTTGCCGATGAGGGTGCCCAATCCCCGGTCGGCTCCTCGGCCTCCCCCAGCCATCTTCTGCCATGCTGGGACCCCACCCCAGCGTGGCAAACGTCCCGCGTTGCCAGCCGACGGGGGTGCCCAATCCCCCATCGGCTCGTTGGCCCCCTCCAGCCATTTTCTGCCACTCTGGGAGCCCACCCCAGCGTGGCAAACGTCCAGCGTTGTCTGCCAACAGGGGTGCCCAATCCCCCGTCAGCTCCTCAGCCCCCAGCCATCTTCTGCCACGCTGAGAGCCCACCCCAGCATGGCAAACGCCCCACGTCACAATGAAAAAACCTGTAAAGTAAAACGGTCCCATGCAGTCTCCCCCGCCCCTCCCACAATCCGCACTCCACCCACTGCGCACCCTGCCTCCCCACACCCCACACCCCATACTTACCTCTGGAGCTCAGCGCAACGATTTTCGTGGACCGGGAACACGTCTGCACTCTTCAAAGCCGACCGCGAACTGAGGAAATGCCGTAAGCTGTAGTAATGGGCTGAATAGGGGGCTTCAACTTTATTCATATCTCAGGCATTTTAGATTTTTGCACCAAATTTTCAACATGGTTTTTGGGACCCCTTCTCATGAATGATGTCACTGTCATGGCGTTATTCGCGAGGTGATTTCACAGTCAGTGCGCAGTCACTGTGCGAAATCACCCTTCGAGCCTGAATAACACCATGACAGTGACATCATTCATGAGAAGGGGTCCCAAAACCCCCATGTTGAAAATTTGGTGCAAAAATTCCAAAAAATGATTGTTTTACGAGCATGCGTTGCACAGTTCCTACGCAGACTCGTAAGTTCGTGAATCTTTAATATTTTCACTCCAGATTTTCAACATTGCCATTTTACCACACCTCTATGAGCAGTACAGCTGTCATTTTCACATCCTGCCCAAAATGTGTTTCACTTCATGTAGCGCATAATGGCGCAGTCGTGTGTGAAATCAATGTATGGATGCAGTAAGAAAATCACAGTGACACTGTTCATTAGTAGAGGTCTTAAATGGCTATGTTGAAATTTTGTGAAAAATTCTAAAATGACTGTTTTACGAGTGCGTGTTGTGCAGTTCCTACGCACGCTCGTAGGTTTGCGAATTTTCAATATTTCCACTCCAGATTTTCAACATTGCCATTTTACCACACCTTCGTATGAGCAGTACAACTGTCATTTTTCACATCTCACCCAAAACGTGTTTCCGCCCATGTAGCGCACAATGGCACAGTCAGTGTGCGAAATCAATGTATGGGACACATTAAGAAAATCACAGTGACACTGATCATGAGCAGAGGTCTTAAAATGGCTGTGTTGAAAATTTGGGGAAAAAATTCCTAAAAATGACTGTTTTATGAGGTCTGCTGCGCAGTTCCTACGCACGCTCGTAAGTTTGCGAATTTTCAATATTTTCACTCCAGATTTTCAACATTGCCATTTTACCACACCTCCTTATGAGCAGTACAGCTGTCATTTTTCACATCCTGCCCAAAACGTGTTTCCGCCCGTGTAGCGCACAATGGCGCAGTCGGTGTGTGAAATCAATGTATGGGATGCATTAAGAAAATCACAGTGACACTGTTCATTAGCAGAGGTCTTAAAATGGCTATGTTGAAAATTTGGTGAAAAAATTCCTAAAAATGACTGTTTTACGAGCATGCGTTGTGCAGTTCCTACGCACGCTCGTAGGTTTGCGAATTTTCAATATTTCCACTCCAGATTTTCAACATTGCCATTTTATCACACCTTCGTATGAGCAGTACAGCTGTCATTTTTCACACCTCACCCAAAACGTGTTTCCTGCCGTAGCGCATAATGGCGCAGTCCGTAGCGAACTCAAGTATGGACATTATTAGAAAAATCACAGTGACACTGTTCATGAAGCAGAGGTCTTAAAATGACTGTGTTGACAATTTGTGGCAAAATTCTAAAATGACTGTTTTACAAGTGTTCATTCGCAGCTCCTATGCGCGCCGTAAGTTTCGAATTTTCAATATTTTCACTCCACATTTTCAACATTGCCATTTTACCACACCTCCTTATGAGCAGTGCAGCTGTCATTTTTCACATCTTGCCCAAAACGTGTTTCCGCCCATGTAGTGCACATTGGCGCAGTCGGTGTGCGAAATCAATGTATGGGACACAGTAAGAAAATCACAGTGTCACTGTTCATTAGCAGAGGTTTTAAAATGGCAATGTTGAAAATTTGGTGAAAAAATTCCTAAAAATGACTGTTTTACGAGCGTGCATTGCACAGTTCCCACGCACGCTCGTAGGTTTGCGAATTTTCAATATTTTCACTCTAGATTTTCAACATTGCCATTTTACCACACCTCCTCATGAGCAGTGCAGCTGTCACTTTTCACATCCTGCCCAAAACATGTTTCCGCCCATGTAGCGCACAATGGCGCAGTCGGTGTGCGAACTCAATGTATGGGACACATTAAGAAAATCACAGTGACACTGTTCATGAGCGGAGGTCTTAAAATGGCTGTGTTGAAAATTTGGTGGCAAAATTCCTAAAAATGACTGTTTTACGAGTGTTCGTTGCGCAGTTCCTATGCACGCTCGTAAGTTTGCGAATTTTCAATATTTTCACTCCAGATTTTCAACATTGCCATTTTACCACACCTCCTTATGAGCAGTGCAGCTGTCATTTTTCACATCTTGCCCAAAATGTGTTTCCGCCCATGTAGCGCACAATGGCGCAGTCGCTGTGCGAACTCAGTGTATGGGACACATTAAGAAAATCACAGTGTCACTGTTCATGAGCAGAGATCTTAAAATGGCTATGTTGAAAATTTGGTGAACAAATTCCTAAAAATAACTGTTTTACGAGCGTGCGTTGTGCAGTTCCTACGCATGCTCGTAAGTTTGCGAATTTTCAATATTTTCACTCCAGATTTTCAACATTGCTATTTTACCACACCTCCTTATGAGCAGTACAGCTGTCATTTTTCACATCCTGCCCAAAACTTGTTTCTACCCATGTAGTGTACAATGGTGCAGTCGGTGTGCAAAATCAATGTATGGGACACAGTAAGACAATCACAGTGACACTGTTCATTAGCAGAGGTTTTAAAATGCCAATGTTGAAAATTTGGTGAAAAAATTCCTAACAATGACTGTTTTACGAGCGTGCGTTGCATAGTTCCCACGCACGCTCGTAGGTTCAAGGCGAATTTTCAATATTTCCACTCCAGATTTTCAACATTGCCATTTTACCACACTTCCTTATGAGCAGTACTGCTGTCATTTTTCACATCCTGCCCAAAACATGTTTCCGCCTATGTAACACACAATGGGGGTAACAAAAAGGTCATGCTGAAAATTTATTGTGCAAATACCAGCAATCGCACTGGGCATTAGGGTAAGGCACCATACGTGCCAAACACCACTGCAAATACCTGCAAGTGAACGTTCGGCATTGACAAACGCTTGTTGATATTCCTTTATTTTTTTTTTTCTTTTTCCTTTTTTAATATTGAATGACACCGTAAAATAGTCATGGTCAGGAAACAGTTCATATACATTACATTTATGCAAATCCTCACCAACGTAACTCAGGACATCTAAAATGTTTTTGCCCCTTGTTGGATGTTGTACATATTGTTCCATATTCATATCGTACGGGCTACTAGCTACAGTAGGTGCTATCATGGTTACTACCCCTTTCTGCTGACACCCTGTCAACACCCACAATGTTTAAATATCCCATGAGTACCATTTTATTTTTCCCCTGAGTTTTCCAACCATTGTAAGTAATAATTTGTCTGTGCTGTTTGTCTGGTTTGGCGACCTGTAAGTTAAGCCCAGAATTATATATCATTAGAGATGGCATTTCCCACTTCAACCCAGATAGATTCAGTATCCTCCTGCTCCAGCTGTTCCACTTCTTCCATCCATAGGTAATTCGCTACAGTATATACATAGTAACAGCACCTCCTTTTCTGACCATTGTGTCCTTTCTAAACAGTTTGTGCCCATCTATTTCCTTACTCGTGTTATCCTCTACCATCCACCATGTTTCTGTGATACCTATTACATCAGGTTTTTACACATGTAGCAATAATTCTAGCTCTCCAAACATTCCCATTCCTTTTTACCTGTTGTACCATTTTCAGTAGCAGTCTTCCTCAATAACTACTGTATGTTAACACCTGCTTCTGCTGTTTCTTGTCTTCCCCTCCCCCATTCCCCTCACAAGTAAGCATTAAGCCATGACAAAGGAGTGTTCTACTATGGAATTAATGCATGGTTGGGGGGGGGGGATTGTGGCACAAGGCTGCAGGTCAAGTGCCTACAACCACCCAACCACGCATTAATTCCACAGTAGAACACTTCTTTGGAGTGGCTTAATGCACTTGTAACATAATAAGTGCTGTGGAATATGTGTACTATTGTTACAAATAAATCAAATACTGTTACTAGAAATGATAAGTAGAAACAACGGTTGAAAAAGTTAAACATCTTTACTGTATTTTAGCACACCATGTAATCACGTAGGCAACATTTATTAATACAGTTATGGTGCAAAAGCAAATGCACACATATTTAACACTTCAATAATATAGTAACAGGTATTACCTGTTATTTTTACATTCAACGCAGTATATTTGTTTGTAGACCCGTCGTAACGGACCTGAGATTTATTTGAACACTCGCTTCCTTACTGCCACCTTGTATTGTGATCATTACGCAAAAAAAAAAACACGGATATCACTGGAATAGCTACGTAGCTGACTTTTAACTGGATGCAATACGAAGGACACTGTCAAAAGAAACAAAATAGTAAACAAAAGGAGACAGTGGGCATTTACAAGTGAGATAGATGTATATGAGATAAGACACCTATGTACCTTGTTCTGGTTTTCAGCAGTGCATTGGTTCTATTTGGGGATCTTCCTATCCATTCTGTTCAAGAAAAGTATTTATTTATTTCAATTTAGGTGCCTGGACTCACTGAGACTACACTTTTCCAGAAGTGAGCCATCCCTTAATGGTTACTAAAGGAATAATGCATGACAGGGTGTGTGTCGTGCTGGGATAACGCCACGTCTGGGGGGGTTGGGCACGGGTTGTAGGCCGAGTGCGTCCAATGCCCAGGCATGGCGTTATCCCAAACGATACTACACTTGGAATGCATTATTCCTATTATACAATGGCTCGTTGTTATATATAAAATAAAAAAATAATTTTAAAGTATGTTTTTATTAGCGTGGAAAAATATTTTTGTTTCTTAAGAAGAAATGCAAAAAAATAGCTCTAGCTCCAAAAAATCATCTGCAGGTTCACAGTGAGGCTGAAACTAGGCCTGTTGCATCGTGTTGGGATAACGCCATGGGTCCAGCCTCAAACTGACCAATCACAGTCCAAGATTCTTTCTTGCCATTGTATAATTGTAATTTTGTACTCGGTTACTGAGGTATGCGTGTTTGTTTAGACTGCCGAACACTACGGCTTTTGTTCTTGGTCATTGCAGTATGGGTGTTTGTTTACATTGCTCTGCTGCCGAACACTACAGCTTTTGCAGCGATTGTGACAATCACCTGGGTGGATGGGTGGGAGACACAAAATACATTGATGGAAAATGCCTAGTGTTAAATAACTTGCCCACTGCCGATTTTTATGTGGCTAAAAACACTACTTTACATTATTAATGCCATCTCTAGCATGATTTGTAACATGGCAAAAATGAAAGTGCTCAAATGGAGTGTTTCTTGTGGGTTTCTGATTTTTTTAGTGGTTGTACACAGTACTACAAGATCAACTGTGCATTACTTGGGAATTAATGCATGGCTGGCTACTATTAATTGACCAATAGAAATGCTCCATTTCAGCAGTTTCATTTTTGCCATGTTACTATTCAGTTTACACACCTCTCCAGACACTTATTCAGGCAGTCAAGCAGTAATCTGGCCCCATATTTATTCAGGTGCAGCTCGTTCCCCTCTGCAAAGATCAAGGTTATTATACAATTTCTATCAATTTTCAGCAAAGGTAAATCCTTCTGCCTTCGCCCATGTTCTTAGCCATTTATTTATTTTTTTTCCTAATGGCCCTTCTCCTACCAGCCCCTGCTCTAGGAACAGGTGATATTTCTGATATTATAACTCTGTTTCCTTTCCCCTATCATTTTTGTCCTATGTTTTCAAAGTCCTACTTGATGTCATCATCGTGTCTCTGACTGACATCATTTACACCCACATGTAATGCCACTATAGGATTTATCCCAGAGCCGAACAAAAGACAGAGCCACACATGGGTATTGGGTGCTCTGTGACTTTCCATAAACTAAAAAAAACACAAGCAAGTCATGGCAATCACCGCAGAACCAGAAAACAAAAGGCTGAAGGCAATAAAATTGTGCAAAACAAAGCACCTTTACTATACAAGCAAAAAATGATGGACAGTACTAACTCAGCAAGATCTTACGTTTCACCCAAACGTGCTCATTTATCCCAGAGCCTTTTAGTAATCCATTAAAGTTTTCTCTTATATCAAACATTTGCTCCTAGTAGGCAGCTCACTGTGGTCTTATCTTTTCTTCTTTTACAAATAGTCGCATTGTATATCTATGGAGTCCCCATAACCACAATTTCTGGGTCCAAGTGTCCTCTGTTCTCTGCCTGTGCCAATTTTGTGCCAGAGGCTCCACTAGGGGCTGACATCTATTTTCCAGCTCAGTAGGGTTGTGAGCATCTGCTCCCCTTCCCATTTCCCTGCATCCGTTTCACCCCACCACTGTCCAAGAGAAGTAATTCCTCGGGTTTCTCATTGCCATCATCATCACTTAAGTTTCTTTTTCTCTTTTCACCCATGCCTTCATTAATTTTATTAGGGCCATTTTCCTCAGCTGATTCTACATCATAGTGTGCCCCACCTTACACTTCTTTGAACATATTGGGCTTGATTTTAAAACGCTGACTTAGATTGGTGCACTGTGCAGCAAACCGCCACCTGTGGCAAATTCAAGTGCATGAGAGACCCTGCCCCGTATTTTGAAAGAACAGCTGCCCCAGCACCAAAGTCCCCAAGTTTGCCACAATTAGATCCATGCGCCGACCAAAGGGCACATGGAAGGGAGACTGCCACAAGCTGTGGCACACATTTGCAGTATTGGTGGCCAGTGATGGAGACATGCCAGCTGGTCAATCTGGTTGCTAGCAGGTCATCTAGAGGATGCTCTGGTTTATGGGTGTGTGTGTGTGGGATGGGTCTGATTGAGGATAGGGGGTGACAACTGCCCATGACGGGGATGACAGGGACAGTGCAGGTCCATGGGGGAGGGCAGATGCACCAGTGCCACCATGGGAGGGGGTGCAGGTTCTCACCTGCCATGGACCACTGGCTGCTCCAGCGGTGGTCTGGCAGGTGTCAGAGGTTGTCTGGGTACCTTCTAAGGGGAGTACAGGGTCACCCCACCCAGCGAGGGCTGCAGCAGAAGCACATGGCAGCTTAGATCAGCTCTGGCCTGGTCTAACTGCAGAGTCCTTGCGCCCCTTGGGGAGACTTGCAAAATCCCAATGTAGGGGATATTGCAGCCCTGTCCCGGTGCAGGCCCCCTTCCACCATGGTGCACTGGTATGGCCATTGCAGGGACGGCACAAGCTCGGTTAGTGCAGGCAGTCCCCTCTGTGGTGCAGGCTGTGTTCCAAAATCGGGACTGGTACAAGGTGCAGCGCATGTAGCCCCTTGCACCATTTCTCCTTGATGCAAGCCCCCTTGCACCAGTCCTAAACTTTTTAAAATCAAGCCCATTGTCCACAAATTCTTCCAGTTACTCAATACTTCCAATGTCAGTATTATTATCTCAACCTCTGATTTCCTCCTCCAGTGCTTTGATATAGTTACACTTAGTACAGATAATTTCCACATCTTTCACCTTCCATACCCCAAATAAACATCTTGCATTTAATGCAAGTTATTTCTACTTCATGTATATTCCTGATTTCATTTTCAACCTCTGATGCCATACTTCAAAACCTACCTTTTCCTTTATTCAGATGTGGCTCAGTAGGTAGCACACTCGCCTCTGAGGCCGGGAGATCAGAGGGCTGTGGGTTCAGTTCCCACATCTGGCACTTGGGTTAATATCCCAGTACTGACACTGTAATGCAGCATGGTATGGTGCTGCACTTCTGAGGTGCCGTCTTTCGGATGAGACGTTAAACCGAGGTCCCATCTGCCTGGATTGGTGGTAGTTCAGGTGGATGTTAAAGATCTCATGGCATTTATCGAAAAGAGATGGTGAATTTCCCCGGTGTCCTGGCCAAATTTCCCTCATTCACTAAAAATACCACCAACAGCTTAATCTGGTTCAAGGTTAGTTGGCATTCATCTGTATCCCCCTCCCCCGGGTCATGCCTGAAAATAGGCAGGATTTGTCTAGTGCACTTATCCGGTCAACAAAAACTAAATAAAAAATGTTACTTGATTTGTTTGAACAGCAGTTGTCATAGAAACTTAGAAGCATTGACAATGTTGACAGAAGAAGACCACTGGTCCATCCAGTCTGCCACTGGTTCCCTGTCTATCCCTGGGTCCTAATTGTCATCCAGGACACTAGCCCTCCCTTTCCTATCCCCAATCTCCACCTTGCTACTATCACTCTGAGTAGCCACAATAACCTTCACTCTGTCCCAGCTGTGCTTGAAACTGTTTATGGTTTTGGCCCCTACCACCTTGGCTGGCAGACTGTTCCAGGGTTCCACCATCCTCTCAGTAAAGTAATACTTTCTGAGATCCCTCTTAAACCATCCCCCTTTCAATTTCCACCCATGCCACCATGACCTCGAATTTGTTTATGCTAAACAGTTCCTCGCAGTTCGCCTTATTTATTCCTTTCAGGAATTTGAAGGTCTCTATCATATCACTCCTCTCCCGTCTGGTCTCAAGTGAGTACATGTTTAATGCCATTAATTGCGCTTCATAAGAGCTGCCCTACTGGCCCTGTTCCTGTTCAACCGTTGTTGCACTGTCTCTAGCCTGTCCTTAACCTTTCTGATGTGTGTACTACAGAACTGGGTGCAGTACTCCAGGTGCAGCCTTACCACTGACCTATAGAGAGGTATTATTACCTCCTTCCTTCTGCTGTCTATACCCCTCCTGATGCTTCCCAGTATCCTATTTGCCTTACTAGTGGCTTTATTGGATTGATTTAATTGTTTGAGGGTGTCTAATAATGACTCCCTAGGTCCCTTTCCTGAGTTGCAGGTTCAGCTTAACCCTCCCATCCATTCATACGTCCTGAGGTTCTTGCTCCCTAGGTGCATTGTTTTCCACTTATTGGCAATGAATTTCAACTGCAAGACCTTAGACCACCTTTCCAGTCTATGCAGGTCCCTCTGCATCTCCCTAATTCCCTTGTCACTGTCCACCCTCCCACAGAGCTTTGTGTCATCTGCAAAGAGGCACATCCTGCTCTGGATTCCTTCTCCAATATCATTCATGAACATATTGAAGAGGACTGGGCCCAGGACAGCTCCCTGTGGCACCCCACTTGTGACCTCCCTCTCTTCTAATCTGACAACATTTACCACAACCTTTTGCTGCCTTTTCCTCAGCCAATTTCCTATCCACCTTACCATGTCCCTTGCTGCCCCCAGATCCTCCATCTTTTTCAGCAGTCGCCTGTGAGGCACTGAGATAAAGGCTTTGCTGAACTCAAAATAGAGTAGATCTACAACGTGGCCCTCATCTAGTGTCTTTGACACCTAGTTGAAGAAAACTATTAGGTCCGTCTGACAAGACCTCCCTGCCATAACACATGCTGCTTACTGTCCTGGAGGCCATAGAAACATCGAAGTTGACTGCAGATAAGGACCGCAAGTCCTGTCCAGTCTGCCCATTTTTTTCTACCTTATGAATGTGCTACAGGCCTTTACTCTGTCAATGGCCTATCTATTCATACTTATTTGTATTGCTTCCTTATGCCTATCCCATGACTGTCTGAAGCCCTGCACTGTATTCATATCCACCACTTTCTGAGGTAGGCCGCTCCATGCATCTACCGCCCTTTCTGTGAAAAAGAACTTCCTCACATTACCCTTTAATCGGCCTCCCTCTAATCTCATGTTGTGTCCTCTTGTCCTGCTAGTTCTCTTATATTGAAACATGTTAGACTCTTTCAACTCATTAATGCCCTTAAGATATTTGAATGTTTTGATCATATCACCTCTCCCTCCTTTGCTCTAGGGTATACATATTGAGCTCCATTAATCTGTCCTCATATGTTTTCTGATTCAGTCCCTGCACCATTTTGGTTGCCCTTCTCCGGACTGCCTCCATTTTGTTAATGTCCTTGTGCAGGTGCGGCCTCCAGTACTGCATGCAGTACTCCAGATGGGGCCTAACCAGTGTCTTGTAAAGAGGAATTATTATCTCCCTCTTATGACTTGTGATACCCCTACTAATACACCCCACTATCCCTCTAGCCTTACCTACTGCTTTAGTGGTCTGCTTGGATGATTTCAGGTAATCTGTGATGATGATGCCCAAGTCTCTTTCTTCCCTTGTGAATGCCAGCAACTTCCCTCCTAATCTATAGGTAGCTTCAGGGTTTCTCTTCCCTATGTGCATGATCTTGCACTTCTTTGTGTTAAACCCCAGTTGCCACTCTTCATACCATTTTGCCAGTTTTTCCAGATCTCTTCTCATTCTACCATTGTTCTCCAAGTTGTGCACAAGGGCCTCCTTGACTAGTAACTCCATCAGTTTCCCTGCCACTGAAGAAAGAATGACAGGTCTGTAGTTCCATGCCTGCTCCATGTCCCCCCCCCCCACCGCCACCCGCATGGAGCAGAACGACATCTGCCACCTTCCAGTCCTATGGCACTACCCCTGACTGTAGTGAGATATTGAACAGCCCAACCAGGGGATCAGCCATTTCCACTGCCATCGCTCTGAGCACTCTTGGATGCATCCCGTCCAGTCCCTGGGCCTTATCTATCGTAAGAGTTGCTACCCCTTTCCAGACCCTTTCACTAGTGAATATGGGCTGCCTCATCTTTGGGACCCCTTTAGTGGCCACCTTGATAACACTCTCTGGTATGGGCCTGCTGTCCTCCATAGTGAAGACAGAGCAAAAGTAGTCCTTTAGGATGGCTGTCTTTTGTCTGTCCTCCTCTATTACCCTACCTCTATCTGATAGCCTAATAATTCCCCCCCCCTTCCTTTTTTCTCTAATATACCTGAAGACTTTCTTTCTACTCTTGACCCCTTCAGCAATACACAGCTCAGTGTCTGCCTTGGCTTCCTTAACTTCCCTCCTAGCTTCCCTAATTCTTAGTTGGTTTTCTTTCCATTCTTCCTCTCCCTGCTTTTCTTTGTACTTTATCAAGGTCTTTTTATTTGCCCCATACTGCTGTTCTGACACTTTCAGTGAATCACACTGGGCACTTGTACCTGTTTCTGTTGATTACTGTCTTCAGGCATGTCTTTGATGCCCTGAGAATGGCCCCATTAATTGCCTCCCATCTCTCCTCCACCCCTTCTATCCAGTCTACCCTGACTAACTTGTCCTGAACCAACTCCCTCATCCTGTTGAAGTCTGCCATTCTAAAATTGATTACTTCAGCTTTCAATTGGGTTTATTGGTCCCCATAGCTAGCTCAAACCAGATAGAATTATGGTTCACTGTTCCCTAGTGGCTCCCCTACCTACACCACTTCTACCATCTCTGAGTTGGTGAGCACCACGTCAAAGATGGCAGCCTGTCTGGTGGGTTTTCTAACCAGCTGCACCAGCAGACAGTCCTGGGCTATATCCAGCAAGGCATGCTTCAGGTATTCCTGGCAACTGAAATATCACACACTATGTCCAACATGTTCAAGTCACCTACTACTAACACCTCCCCTTTTGCCATTCCCCTGACTAGTTCTTCCCCAAGCTCCCTATCCCTCTCCTCTGCCTGTCCTGACAGTCACCCTCCCTATTTTCTTACCTGAGGCTACTGTGCGCTGTACCCACTGTGACTCTGTCTCTCCATTTGCTTCCCTAATGTGTCTGTCCTCCACTGCCTCAGTACCATTTCTGACATGGAGTGCTACATCTCCCCCTTTACCTTTTCCTCTATCCTTCCTAAACATACATGGTGTAGCCTAGGACTGTCAGGTCCCAGATGTTATTTTCTGAGGTCTCTGTCTCAGTGATGGCCATGAGGTCCACCTCAGTGTCTGCCACTCACTGATGTTACTACCTAGACTCCTGGCACTGAGAGTCCCTTCTATCTAACCCCTAACCCCCTAGGGCCATTTACTTGTCCTTTGTCTTTTTTCCTCCCTCGTCCCCTTCCCTTCTTGTTTTCAGGCTCTGTGGGCCCCCCCCCCGATCTGTTCCCCTGCCCAGTTTGGACCTCAACCCCATTTATGCCTGCTGTGTCTCTGCAAGTCCCAAGACTTGAGGGAGTACTAGCAAGGTTCCCTTTTCTCTCTTCTACCACTTTTGCTCCCCATGACTCAGTTCCCTCACCATCGGTTTAGCTGTTTGATAAAGATGTCAGACATCTGCTCCAGTGCACTAGCCCCCTCCTTAGTCAGGTGAAGGCCATCACCATTGAAAAGCCTCCTGTCCTAGAAGTCTCCCCAGTTCTCCAAAAATTGGTACCCCTTCTCCTGAAACCAATCTCTTAGCCACTGATTAAACTCCTCTGTCACCTCCTTCCTTACTCTTTCACCACTCCTCCCTCTGCTCCACACAGGGAGGACCTCAGAGAAGGCTAGAAATGCCAACTGTGCCTTTAATCTGTCCACCAGACTATGAAAGTTCTAGTTCACCATCTCTACAGTCTGGTTAGCCAAATCATTGGTACCCAAGTGTACCAGCACCCCCAGCTCCCCCTCCCAATCATTCTACCTGTCATATACACATCCTGGATGGCTGTTGCCCCCGGGGGCATCTGACCATCTTCCTCCTCCTATCCAACCCTCTTTCCACCACCCTCTCTACCTCCCTGACCATTGAATCCCCAACTACTAAGACTCTCATAATTGATTTCTTCCAATTTTTCCCCCAGATGCTATCAAGTTTTCCTGCCCCTTTCCAGCAACTTATTCAGAGTCCTTCCCAGTGGAGTCAGGTGCTTGAGTCTCCTCCAGAGGTGCAAAGCAATTTGTCATCTAGATGGAGCAGTGCCAGACAATTGCCCAGTGGCTAGCCCTTGCTTCCTTCCCCCTCCCCACCACACTTCACCCCCCCCGGACCAATGGGCCTCTGGGGCAGTGGGGTTAAGGTGTGCTGGCTCCAGCTGAGTTTGCAACACACCAGGAATATCTCATCTCTTGCTGCTACCATCTGAGTTTGGAGCACTGAAAATGTCCTGCAGATGGGGCAGTGCCCCCTCCTCCAAAGCACATCCCTGGGGAAGGGTGCACCATAGATGCCACAACTATCTCCCCTCTGTACCCCACCCTTATACTGAACCAAGAAATAGGGTTCCACCTAGAAAGAGTGTTGCTAGAGTACTTGTTATGTTAACCTAACTAACTGTAGAAGTGACTTGGCAATTTCTAGAAGCAGGAGTAACAAACCAAAATTTAAACGTGATATTTAGCTACTAGCAGAATCAATATAACACAATTTATAACACAATTTCTCAACACACCTGGTAAGCTACAAAATGATTTGTTAGATACTGAATTTGACTATAGTTCCTAGATTGGTAATTACTGGGTTACCTTAATGTTTAGCAAAGATAGTTAACACAGCAACTTTTATGGGGCAGTGGTTAATTTGCACATAAGTTATTTCAAGCAGTTTGCTAGTCCCAAAAGCAGCTAGGAAATCTTAGTCTCAGTCACAGTCTTTTGTTTGGTAGCAGGCAGCAGCAGACAAATGGACTGTATTGGTAGTATACCCAAACTAACCCCACAATTTACCAGGCTGAGTTAACAAAATGAAGGTTCAGCAGTAAAGCAGCTCTGTCAGAAGGGGTATCCATGTATGCACAGTGCCATGATGGGCATCTGATGTTTTAAAAAAATATGAACTGGCTCACTTGTGCTCCAGTTTCTTGTATAGCAATCAGTACAGTAACACAGAAGATCAGAGCAAAGAGCTTCCTAGACTAGCAAGACAAGCTCCCTTGCTGAAGTAATCAGTTTAAATGCTTCTGCTAGTTGTGCAGACATTTGCTAGTTGTGCAGACATTTGAAGGAAAACAGGATCATCTGTGTTAATGCGCTCAGAAAACAAACTGCAGTTTTTAGGGAAAGTCATCAAAATATGCAGTTCGTTTGGGGATCGGGTTTTTGAAAACCAGCATTATGACAGTAAGTCCCAGCTTTAAATGCTGCTTACAACATTTGAATGAAATTATATTTTGTGTATAATAAAGGTACAGTGCAGATTCAGTGATTGGTAATCAAAAACTGCAGAACGGAGCAGTGAGCTAAGGATTAGTACAGTATATTAAAGTTTAACTTTGTTTGCTGCATCAAATGTTTGAAAAGAAATATGAACTGGCTCACTTGCGTTCCAGTTTTGTGTATGGCAGTCTGTACAGTAATACAGAGGAACTGAGTGAAGAGCTTGAATTAAAACTCCATGAGCATGGCAGATTTCATTAACAGGCTCCTGGATTTAAACATGAAGCAAACACTTTGGAGTTGTACTTATCCTTTATCACCATTTGGCTCTTCCTGATCATGGAGTACAGCACTGTATTTGCTGGCAGCAATTACAAGGAGAGATCTTGATTGCAGATTTATGCCAAGGTGTATTTCTATGTAACCACCCAGTCCCTTGGGTTTACTAGAATCCCATTAGTACTGGTATTAGGTAGGTAGGAAAAGGCAGCTGGTAGGGAGCTCATTGGGGCTTTCCACATAATGACATCATTGTTCACTCAGCTAGCCTGAGAAAGGGATGATTACGTCATTTAGAACTCTCGCAGCAGCATAACCATTTTTGAGTCAGCTGCTCAGGGGAAGATTAGAATGTTCAGTTAGTCTGAGTTAGAGTTCCAATTGTAGAAATGAAAGGAAAAGTATGACTCTCACTGGGATTTGAACCCAGGACCTCAGCAATCCATGCTTTAGCTCTTAACCAACTGAGCTATTGTCAGAGTGACAGGAGGTCTGCCAGTGGGGCTCTGAAATGGTAATTTCTCACCCTAGTTTAGTAAAACCCTTGGTTTGCCTGTGAAGTGGTGGACACCATTCTCTAGCAGGACTCTTAGTTTCACTCCAGGGGGAGTGATAGGGACTGCAATGTCTGGTGGATCCAAGGGGCAGTCCCCTGAAGGTCCTGAAGTTTTACAGCTGCCTTAAAGAAGGACTATGAATGGAATCTGACAAGCTACCAGAGAGGAAAGGGTGCTTCTCTGTTGTTCTATCCCGGACTGGGAGGAAGGAGCAACTAATCTGTGAGTACAGAACTGGAGACATGTTCTCTTGAGAGGTCATCTGAGGGGTGTGTGTGTGTGTGTGTGTGTGTGTGTGCCCAAGACAAGGCTAGATCACACTGGTCAGGACCCCTTTTTACCTCAGGGTGCTAATTTAAAGTAAAGTTTTGGGGTCTTTAGCAATTCAGTGGGATTGAAGGCTTCTTTTGGTGTAACCCTAAAGGAATGGCAAGAGACTGTATTTGGGGCAAAGGGTGGGAGGAATGCCATCTGGAGTTTCAGTACAGGGCTAATTGGTTCATTGATGGGCACCAAGGTCCCCTGGGCAAAGGCCAATGCTCAGAATGAAATTTTAGGGTTTTTTTTAACAATTGTTTAACCAGGAGTAGCACGCTAAGCTGAAAGCTTATTTACAGGTGTGACCTGGGAGCACAGGGAAGTTAAGTGACTTACTCAGGGTCACACAGTATGCAAGTGGGGGCTGTGGGATTCAAAGATAATTCTTCAAATTTGCAGCTCAGTGCCTTAAACCTCTGTGCTATACTGCCTCCCTATGTGGCTCAGGTCACTGGTTTACACTTTGTAAATGTGTTTTGAAAATGGTTTACGTAATGTGGCTCAGGTCACTGGTTTACACTTCGTAAATGTGTTTTGAAAATGGTTTACGTAATGTGGCTCAGGTCAAGAGAATACACTTTGGAAATGGAAAAGTGTTTTGGAAAATGACTCAAGTGTGTGGTTTAGGCCACAAGTATTTAGAAAATAGATAGATACTGTATGTTTTTGTGGAAAATTGTACTGCCTAGAGAAGTGGTTTCTGCAAGAAAGAGTGTACCTGTTTTGCAATGAAAAACTATTGGTGGTCCACCTGTGTTTTAGAGTAACATCTGTGAATAAAGCCATACTGCACAATCCCAGTTACTGCTTTGGACATTCAGCTTATTGCTTCAGTGTGAATATTATTGGGGCACCTCAGCAGTTAGGTCTAGCATATGCCTAGCATCCTCTCCCCTGGACCTGGTGGTAAATGCAAAGGTTAATTTTTAGTATTGTACCCCCATCCTTTAGATAATGAGCCTGGTATACACTCTAAAGCTTGGGGTGGTACCAATTGAGTAATTTTTCCAAGAGCAAATTGCATGCCAAGTATAGGGCACTGGTTCTTTTCGGGGGGTGCAAGCTGAGAAAAGTGGCTGGGGGTTACATCTAATACTACAAAAAGGTTATTCCCCTCTTTATAATGAACCCTCATTCTGATGAACAGATCAGATGGAATCCTGAGGTGTTTGTTATAATGAGGGACTACTGTAGTAATGTGCTTACCGCACTCTTCAAAAACTAAACTTAGGATAAAGACTTTCTCGTGTAATGAATATAGAATTCCCGGTGCCTGTTCCGGCTGACAGTAGACACTAGCTTCTGCTATGCCCACCTCTGCTTGTGCTCGTCTGCTGCTCACAGATGAGCACAGCTATACATTGTAGAGCCAGAAGTCAGTACTTCTGGAGCTCTATGCGCTAACCTACAAAATTAAAACTTTTAAAAACGAGTGAAAAAATGCAGCCTGCCTTGTCTTGGCTACTACTGATGTTCCTCCAGTACCCCACTGCTAATATTAGTGTACATATAGTGCTAAAACCAGCCCAGACCTAGTCCTGTAGTTTTCTCTTCACTCTGTGAGAACTACACCTCCCAGCAGCCACTGCTAGACCCCAACCTCAGCTACTGCTCTATGAGCAGCTAACCCCCTTGAGATGGCTATTTGCTTGATAAAATATTTGTAAGGCTAGATCCCTTGTTTTGTTTATTTTTTCTGTTTAGGTAGAGATATCACACCAGTCTCAAGCACGCAGATGGAATATTTGGGGAAAGTGTAAATTCACGCAGTCACTGAGCTGCTCAGCTACAGTCTGTGCCGTCCCCTCCTCTGCTCTTACTTAGGTTTTTTTTTTTTCCCCATTTTGGGTGCAATTTTTCAGGATGCCTAGGTTGACACCCCCTCACAACCATGTAAGTGGCACCTCTTGTAAATCCACTGAAATGGATTTGCAGGGTCAACCCCAAAACACATTAGAGGTCAAATTTACAAGGTGCCACTTACATGATTAAGAGACAGGGTAGCGAATATTTTGAACATTTAGGCCCAAAATGGCCAAGTCATGAGTATTAACTGGTCCAATCCATTTTCCTATCATTGGTTGATTACGCTGACTTCCTCTACAGCCAATGCCCCAACTCTTACATGGCTAAACTGGACACACTCTACCATCGAGCACTGAGGTTTATAACGGACTCCCTTCGAACACATCACTGCACCCTATATGCAGTGGGATGGACATCACTAAAGTTCAGGCGCCACAGAACGCTGCTCTCTGACCTATAGAGCCATCTCTAATAAGCTGCCTTACTATATCTCCTGCTGTCTTCCCTGAGTATAATTGGAATACGCGCAATAGTTACTCAGCTATTACACTTACAGTACCCAAAGCAAAATCCCGCCGCAGGGCAGCCATAAGCTTCATGCTACCTACCTTATGGAACGATCTACAAAACCCTCAAATTAAGCACTCTAATCGGTATAAATGCTTTCAAGATGCTTTATTTCCATTACAATCAGAGAAGTATGTAACTGCTTCACCCACTCAGACCCAGTACCGGTGTCTGCACTGGTATATAGCCACGCCTAGACCCAATTTTAAGTACTGACCCCCAGCTTGCTCCCTCACCAGCCTAATTGTCTCTCTCTTATCCCCTGTCTTATCAACACTAGGCCCATCCATCCCTTATTCTTCCTTTTCCCAACCTCGGATAGGAGCTCACTACCCTGGGTTGTGACATCCTACCATGCCCGTGACTTTATAGGATTCAATCCGGGCTCACATACTCCTTTTCTCCATCCATCTTCTCTACATCCAGCTTTACCAACTCCTTTCTGTGCACGTGCCCTCCTAGCCTTTCTCCCCACTTCCCTCCTCTCTTCCCCCTACCTTCACCTCTACCTGGTGTATGTTTTTATTTTTATTTTTTCTTCCGTTACTTCCTCCTGCAACCTTAGATAACCTGCTTTATCTTCCTATAGACACTTCTATGTATGTAAATACCGTGTAATCTGTACAATATCTGTATAATTCTATGTACATATGATCTTCTTTTTCTTCCTCTCTGTAAAGAGTATTATCTGTATTGCCTTGTAAATACCTGTGTTGACCTGTATATACAATTGTTCATGCTCCACCCAGGTCCATCTTGCAAATGAGCTTCTGCTCAACGATGAACGCCTGGTTAAATAAGTAAAGACTTGATTGATTGATTAAAAAAAAAAAACCTGAACAAAAACCTCTGAAAATCCAGAAACATGTGCACTTAGCGTATTGCAGGACTTTGTTCTAGGGTTCTACTTTACAACGCTGGCTGCCAGTGGGGGGGGGGGGATGGATGTGGGTCCTACGTGGGCTGGGGTTATTTTTCCTGGTTCCATGTCATAACAGTGATCGCAAAACAGCAATCGTCATTATGGTGAGTGCATATCACTGAAAAGCAAATCGTTGATATGCACTTCTCGGCGACCACACTTCTGGAAAACATAGTGCTTTTTATGGGGTGTCGAGAGGGCAACACTCCAGCATGGGAATAGAAAAAAAAGCAGCCACAAGCAACGGAAAAATTCTTTCCCCTGCTCTGTCCCAAATCCAGTGCCTACTGCACCGGAGCCAGCCACCCTCACCACCACACCACAGGGCTGGCTTGGCTGCAGCAGGCACACACCCCTACCTAAACCCTCTTCCATATCCCTCCCCTCCTCCTCCCTATCCCTCCCCTTCTGGTCGCTGTCCTCACTATTGCATCGCTACCCTTGCAGGGTAGCCCAAAATGATAGCGCTGAAAATGAGTCCCTGTTTTTGTAGTCACTCATTTTTGGTCACTATCATCACTGGATACCATTTTTCCTTGCAAGAGGAGAAGGAAGGTGACATGGCTGCTAGTGGGTGGGGGGAAATTGTGTCCTCGCCCCAACACCAGGATTCTGCATTCAGTGCTAGGAGCACAATGGGGATGTCTGTAGTAAGTAACATAGAGGCACAAGCTTGATTAATTATTGCCAGCCCCCAATGGACCAAGACAACAGTACACGCAATGCACTCACTCCTTTAACACAGTGGGCAATCCACAACAGACCAATGTTCTTATGCAACACACAATATAGTCTGAAGTTACTTACCCCCAAAAAACAATGGCATACTAGAGAGGCAGTTGGAAAGCAGAACAGTATCTAGGAGGCATAAACAATACAAGAAAACAAATTATTTCCAGTTTTTTTGTTTTTGTAAATCTCTGCAAGCACTATGCATTCATTCTCTCTTTTCCCTCTTTAACTGTTCCCATTTCTGTACTTGTGTAACCCCAGCCCGGTATGCCGTTTGTATCTGACAGCTCTACCAGGTGGGCTGGGTTCGGGGAGGAATAGGCCACTCGGCACAAAGGCTAGGTTTGGCTACTCTGCACAGGGGCACCCAAGTAATTCTGAACACAGGAAGCAATAACTGTAATGTCCAATACCAGAAGTGGGATTCTAAAGTGTGGCTTTTATTCACATCCAAACAGAATAACAAAGCATAGATGGACCCCCACGGGGCTACACTCCTGGTAATGCAGATTAAAGGAGACCAGAACACATCCTCATCACTTTAGCCCTCAGGCTGTACAACACACTGGGCCCACAGCCCAGATTTGTACACTGCTTTGGGTTACACAGCCCAAACTTGTACACTGTTCTGGGTTTTCCCTGGCTCGGCTCCCTTGCCAGCCACTTGGACACCTTCCATACTTCATGGAAACATTTTCTGGTGGCTCCCTAAACCACCTAAGAGCACCTCAGCTCCGTCAGGGAAACTTCCTCTTAATCCCACATCTGGGTACTTTCCTCAGGCACTGGCCAATTACCTGAGAGAAAACAACAGGTGTCTCAGAGCAAATCCGTAGAGGTGAATTTGGTTATTACTGATGGGGGGGGTCTCACACCTCTCACTCCCACAGTTCATACCCGGCCATTTCTCTGGACTGTAAACACCTCATCCTTTAACACTGTGCTGTGTAGATTATTGCTAAATGTATTTCACATTCAGTCTGCTTGTCTTGCTTCAAATTTGTGCTGGACTTGAACACACTTAAATAAGTGGCATTGTCCATTACTCTAGACCCCCCACAGGTTAAGCAGTCCAATCCCCACATCTTCCAACTGTACTTTGCTGTCTTTTCCTGACCCCACAGTAACAGTCCCTTTACTTTCCTTCTGTTCAGGTGAAAACACTTGGCCCTTTTTCAGAGCGAACTCACTCTTTGGTTGGTTGCAGGTGCTCCACAGGCATTTCCTCCTCAAGGAATCTTCCTCTCAGAGCTTCTGGTGCCTCAGCACAACTCAAACAGGCAGCTTCTTTCCCTTAGCTGGACCCAGGGGGGGTTGCCCCTGGAAAACAGACAGACACCTTCCCCCCATCCCCTCAGGGATGGGGCTCTGAACCATTGAAAGCAGTCTCCACCACTTCACTTACCAGTTCCTGTGTTCCTCTTCAGGTGGAAACACACACCTAGACAAAAGTAGCTCTAAAACAGAACTTAAAGCTCTGAGAGCCTTCACACACTCTGCTGCACTACAGTCTCTCGCTAAGACTGCACACAGACTGGCTTCGAATTCGCCAACGTTCTACTCTAACCTCCAACTGCAACATTCCAGTGTGGCTTATGCAGCTGTGACAGTTCTAAAATGATGTCATCCCTCAGTCTCAGCTGAGACTGAGAACAGAGTGAGACAGTGTGAAATCCATTTAACTGGAGTTTAACAAGCTGCCTTCCCTGCCACTAGGTCTTACTGGGATTCTAGTAACCCCAGGTAACGGGGGTTACGCTTGTAAAAGTAATTACCTTGCCTAAAGTATCTTAATTTTATCTACTACACATATCTGTAATACTGATTTATCTTCATGTTTTTACTTATGCTCCTTGATATATTGTATTTGCAGTATATCACTTACCACATCCCCTTACTCCCAGGATGCATCTGGAAATCAGCTGCTAGCAGCTTAGTATGTCTTTCCTGGTGAAACTTAAAGAAGGAAAGAATGAGAGAGAGAGGAAGGAAGGAAGGAAGGAAGGAAGGAAGGAATTAAGGAAGGGGAAGGGAAGGGAGGGGAAGGGAAGAGAAGGATTATAAAGCCTGAAACAGAGACATACAATGTAATGACAGATAAGGGCAGCTGGGTCCACCTAGTCTGCCCATTTTTTTTACCCTTCATTTTTTGCTGCAGACCCTACTTGGTCTATGTCACAATCTGCCCACCCCCTTACTCCTATGATTCTTTTGAGCCTGTCCCAGGCATTTTTTAACCCCACTATTGTTTTCACCCCCACTACCTTAACTGGAAGGCTGCTTCAGGTGTCCACCTCCATTACTGTGAAGAAGTGCTTCCTCACATCACTCCTGAATTTACCCACTCTAGCTTCATAGCATGCCCCCATGTTCTAGATCACATTTTTCTCTGAAAAATACCCTCTGTTCTGTACCTTATTAACCCACACATAAGGTATTTAAAGGTCTCTATCATATTTCCTTCCCTCCTCTCCTCCAGGGTGTACATATTTAGCTCCTTTAGTCTCTCCTCATAGGGCTGCTGATGCAGACTCTGCACTGTTTTTGTACCCCTCCTCTGGGCTGCCTCCACACTGTCTATGTCCTTCCTGAGATATAGTCTCCAGAACTGGACACAGTACTCAAGGTGGAGTTTTACCAGTGATCTACATAGGGGCAGCACCACCTGCCTCTTCCTGCTGGTGATACCCCTTCCTGTGCATCCCACTAACCCTTCTGACTGCTTTGTCACACTGCCTGACCACCTTTAGGTCATAGGATATGATTACCCCTAGATCTCTTTCCTGCTTGGTCTTTGTCAGTATCACTCCATAAAACTCAGTGCAAAGCATCATGGGTACGCAAATTGGGGGATGGGTAAATTCAAAAGGCATATCTCAACTTATGCTACATTCTACTTACTATATCACTACTCAGATCTCAGGTCCAAAAGATGTACTTGACTGATCCAAGTCCCTCGCTGGGAGTCTTCAGTTCATATGCTACAGTAAGAGTCGACTCCACAACACTTCAAATTCCAATTATAAATCACTAAGGTGGTTTAACCAATCTGTGTGCACAGCCACTGTACATCTCATTCTGTGTGTACAGTGTGCTCTTGTGCACAAGCTGTAGAAGAGAGTGTTCCATTTTGCTGTCGGGGGGGTAGCAAACCAAAATGAAAAAACTAAAATTATTATAAATCATGCAACATAGCTCAAGTAATTTATAATACTAGGGCCTCCCAGTATTGTCTCTTATGATATAAGAGACTCCTCTCGTGACATTTTGGCAGTCTGGACCTCTCAGTTTCACAGTCCTCTCATCCAGGCCTCATGCTTGGAGTCTCTTATACTATAAGAGACATCCCATGGAGGCCCTATTACCTTATAAGTTAATAGGGCTGAACTAAGGGGAGAACTACTAGTGACACCACTGACTACTCTTTTTAACAAATCATGGGTGGATGGTGTGGTGCCTGAGGACTGGAGGAGGGTGGATAGAAACATAGAAACATAGAAACATAGAATTTGACAGCAGATAAGGACCGCTTGGCCCACCCAGTCTGCCCATTTCCCTGCCTACTGGATAAGCTGCAGATCCTAGTTAACCAGCAGCCTACTTTTTCCTACCCCCATCCCCTAGAATTGCCTTATGACTGTCCCATGCATGCTTGAATTCCACCACTGTTTTTGACTCCATGACCTCCTCCGGAAGGCCGTTCCATGCATCCACAACCCTCTCTGTGAAAAAATACTTCCTTAAATTACCTCTGAGCCGCCCCATCTTCAGATTGTGCCCCCTTGTTCTTGCACACCTCTTTTTTTGAAAGATGCTACCCTCTTGGACTTTGTTGATTCCCTTGAGGTACTTGAAAGTTTCTATCATGTCCCCTCTCCTCCTTTCCCGAGGCTATACATATGCTTCTTTAGTCTTTCTTCATATGTCTTCCGTGCAGACCCTGCACCATTTTAGTTGCCCTCCTCTGGACAGCTTCCATCCTGTCTATGTCTTTAGTAAGACTGGGTTCCAGAACTGCACGCAGTACTCCAGATGGGGTCTGACCAGCTGTCTGTACAGAGGGATAATAACTTCCTGTTTTCTACTGGTGATGCCTCTCCCTATGCATCCCAATATCCCCCCAGCCCTCATTGCTGCCCTCTTACATTGTTTGCCCACCTTTAGGTCATCTGATATGACTACCCCCAGGTCCCTTTCCATTTTTGTTGTTGTTAGTATCTCACCCCCATTGTGTACTCTTCCCTGGGTTTTGTTTCCAGGTGCATTACCTGCAACTTCTTAGCATTGAATCTAAGCTGCCATACATTTGACCATTCTTCTAACCTTGCCAAGTCCCTTTTCATCCTTTCCACCCCACCTTGTGCATCAACTCTGTTGCAGATCTTTGTGTCATCTGCAAAGAGACATATTTTTCCTTCCAGTCCCTCTGCAATGTTGCTTATAAAGACATTGAAGAGGACTGGTCCTAACTGAACCCTCATGGAACCCACTAGTAACCCCCTTCATCAGAGTGGACTCCATTTACTATTACTCTCTGTGTCCTATTTTCCAGCCAATGTTTTACCCAGGCTGTCATCTTGGGACCCACTCCCAGGCTAGCTAACTTGTATATTAATCTTTGTGTGGGACTGTGTCAAATGCCTTGCTAAAGTCTAGGTAGGCCATGTCCACAGCCCTTCCCTGATCTACTACTTTGGTCACCCAGTCAAAGAAATCTATTAGATTTGTCTGGCATGACCTTCCTGCTGTGAATCCATGCTGCCTTGGGTCCTGTGCCCCTCTGGCCTCTAGATACTTGACAGTTCTTTCCTTCAGAAGTGATTCCATCATTTTCCCTACCGCTGAGGTTAAACTAACAGGTCTGTAGTTTCCTGCTTCTGCCTTGCTCCCACTTTTGTGAAGGGGAATCACATCTGCCCTCCTCCAGTCCTCGGGTACCACCCCATCCTCCCATGATTTGTTAAACAGGGTAGTCAGTGGTGTCACTAATTCTACCCTTAGTTCTTTCAGAATTCTGGGATGAATCCCATCAGGCCCCATTGCTTTGTCCACCTTCAGTTTTAAGAGTTCTTTCAGAACCCTTTCTTCTGTAAATGGGCTGGTATCAACTTCTGTATCCAGTGTGTTTCTACTGTTTGTTCTAGGTACCCTCTTCCTTTGTAAATACTGAGCAAAATATTTGTTTAGTATCTCTGCCTTTTCACAGTCTCCCTCTGCCCACCCTCCCCTTTATTAAGCCCTCACTATCCCTCCTTGGTCTTCCTTCGCCTCCCTTGATGTACCTATAAAAGGTTTTATCCCCTTTTAACTGAGTTGGCTATCTTTTCCTCGGTTTGGGCCTTTGCTGTTCTGACTGCCTTCCCAGCTTCCTTTTGCTTTAACTGATACACTTCTCTGTCCTGCTCCTTCTACATCCCCTGTACTTCCTGAAAGCTTTTTTTCTCTTGAACCTTCACTGCCACTTCCTTTGAGAACCATAGTGTTTTCTTACATCGCTTTAGTTTTGTTTATTTGTTTACACAAAGGTTGTTGCCTCTGTGATGGCAGTTTTATTATTCCCATTGTTCTTCACACCTCCTTCCTGCCCATGTGCTAGTGCATTCCTTAGGCACTTACCCATTTTAGCAAAGTCAGCCCTCCTAAAGTCCAGTACCTTTGCCTTTGTTGGCTTGACTCTATTGCTGTGTTATTGTGAACCATACTGTTCGATGGTCGCTAGTTCCCAGATGGCTACCCACTTCTATATCTGTGATCCTCTTCATCTCCATTTGAGAGAACCAGGTCTAAGATTGCTCCCTCTCAGTAGGCTCCAATCACTAGTTGTCTAAGGCATGCCCCTGTAGGGCATCTAGAATAACCCCACTCTTCAAGTGGCTGTGGCAACTGCACTCCAGTTAACATCTGGCATATTCAGATCACCCATCAGCAATATCTCCCCTTTTTTTGCCATACTAAGTATACTTTCTATCATTTCCTTGTCCATTTCTTCCCCCTGAGAAGGGGGTCTGTATACAACCCCTGTGCGGATTGTGGTGCCATTGCCGGTCTCCAAATTTACCCACAGTGCTTCTTCTCCTCCCTGTTTTCTCTTTTGTTCTGTTACTTTGATTCCTTCCCTTATGTAGCCCGCTGGGCTAGCTGGGTCCAAGTCACAAACGAGGAAGGGTCCTGGCTCTCACCACGGCCCAGCGTCGCGCCCGCTAGCTGCTTCCTCCCAACACAAGACCGCCCGCCGCTGCCCCTCGCCCGCTGGGCGCTGGGTCAAGTGTAAGCGAGGAAGGGTCTGGCCTCACAGCGGCCCAAGCGTCGCCGCCGCTGCCTCCCAACACAAGACCACCACTGCTGCCCCTCGCTCGCTGGGTTGCTGGGTCCAAGTCGCAACCCAGAAAGGGTCCTGGGCTCTCACCGCGGCCCAACGTCGCTGCCGCTAGCTGCCTCCCAACACAAGACCGCCGGTAAGGACTCTCATAGCCTGGGGAAGCTGAGATACACAGCTATTGGTCGACAGAGCTCTGTGCTGCGCTCTGATTGGCCGCCGGCTCCAGACATCATTACGGATTGGTGTGGCTGACTTTGGTGCTTAGCTGGGCTGGGAGCCCATTGACTTTCAGTGCTAAGTGCCGAGATTTTACGCTTCTCAACTAGATTTGGACATCCACAAATGTTTTTGTTTCCCACTGCTTACCAAAACTCAGTTTCTACCAAACGCCTTCTAATTTATTTATTTATTTATTTATTTTTCTTCTTCTGGATTGTTTTAAATCGCTCTGCAGTACATGTGTCTTAAGCTTGTTTAGCAGTGTAACGTAGTGCATGCATTTAAATCTGTTAAATCCTGGATCATGCTTCCCTACATTTTAACTGAATCTAATGGGACTCCTGCCTAGCTGATAGCATGTATTAAGTGATCTGACAAATGCTCTTTTGATTATGTTTAACTGTTTTTAACTTGTCCCAATGACTGTCGTTTGAGGTTTCTCAAAGTATTACAGCTCTGTTAATGGATTTGCTTTGGCTTGCCCTGTCTCCCAACCATCTAACTTTATCTCTCTCACCCATCCCCTCCTTTCCTGAGCCTCCTGAGGTATTATCATGTGAATCCCCTGTCTCTTGAGGCGCCTCCCATCTCTGCTACCTATAACACTCTTATTAAATCCTCTGTGCTCTCCCTCTAACTTCTGCAGCTCTAGTCCTGTTCCCTGCCTCTAATAGTGTCTCTGCTAGCCTATAGTTTAGAGACAACCTCGGATAGCCCAAATCTTCACTAGCCTTTTTTTTTTCTCTTTCTTATTCCTCCTGCAAACACTCCCCCCCCCGTCTTCTCCCGACTGGCGCCAGCAATCCGCTCTCAGTACTCGTTTCTGGCGATGACCCCCCCAAGCCTACAGTTGCCTGGTCACAAACACACACACGCCTCTCCTTCTTTTGTTTTTCCTGGATTCCTCCCCTGCCTCACAGCCTATTACCTGATCTCTCCCCTCCCTCTCTCCACCTGTTTTAACTGCGTCACATGCCTGCTGCGATCGCTATTTTAATCTCCCACTCACCGTCATTTCTCTCTCTCTTCTAGCCGCTGCCCCTCGCCCCGCTGGGCTAGCTGGGTCCAAATGCTGAAGCGAGGAAGGTCCTGGCCTCACCGCTGCCCAACGTCGCCGCCGCTAGCTGCCTCCCAACACAAGACCGCCGGTAAGGACTCTCATAGCCTGGGGAAGCTGAGATACACAGCTATTGGTCGACAGAGCTCTGTGCTGCGCTCTGATTGGCCGCCGGCTCCAGACATCATTACGGATTGGTGTGGCTGACTTTGGTGCTTAGCTGGGCTGGGAGCCCATTGACTTTCAGTGCTAAGTGCCGAGATTTTACGCCCGCCCCTCCAGCCTTTATTAAATAGACTGCTTGACACCGCCCCCTGATTCAAATACCCGCCCACTGCCTCGTATCCTATCCTGAACCACTAGCCAACCACTCCCTCTCCTGAGCTCGCTCTGCTGCTGCTGTTACTCTGAGATTCTCTGCAAGCTGCACCTCTGTGTGTCACCCTGTTTTCTCTTTCTTGCTGTACTAGACCTCCTGGTCCCCCCATCCTGCTCTCCTCTCTAGCTACTATGCCTCATTATACTCGTGTTTCTCTCCTTTCTAGTTCTGGCCTGCTGCCAACTTTAACCCACTCTACCCACCTCCTCCCATCCATCTCTACCCACTAAGCTGGTCCTCCTGGCTAATTACCCAATATCTGCACGCTAGCAACCCCAATCCTAAGCATAATTGGTGCCAGTTAGTCATGGACTGTTTAATTATGATAGAGTGATGACTGCAAGGCAACCTGTCACCTACTCCTGATAGATACCTTACATTGGGATGCGAGGCGCCTGCGCTGGTCTCAAACCCATAAGATCACTAGGATGCCTACCACCTACTATGAAATACGCCAATGGACCCTCAAACTCCTACTCCTCCTCCTCCTAATATCTGGAAGTGTCCACCCGAATCCTGGCCCAATTTCCTACAATACCAGCAAGCCTACCAGATTGGGTGGGGGACTCACTTTTGTCACATTAAATATTTGTAGTCTTTTACCTAAACTAGCCTCGCTACAAACCTTTGTCAATCAGCATAACCCTGATATTCTAGCCATTGTTGAAACCTGGCTGACACCGAACACCCCCGACCATGCTATTTGTCTACAAGGCTACAAGATTTTCTGGCTGGACAGGACGACAAAGAGGGGTGGCGGCTGTGCCATCTACATTAAGGAATATCTCAACTGCATCGCCATTACCCATACCACCACAAACTCTGCATTGCAGCTCCTCCCTATCAAACTTCTCCTTGGTGCCCATAACAAAGTCCTCACCGTTGCTGCTATCTACATCCCACCTAAAGATCCTGGGTCCGCCTACAGTCTGTTCTAGATTTCTTAGATCCCAGCCTCCTGATGCAGAGCTCCTCCTTCTAGGGACTTCAATATCAACTGGCTTGCCCCAGACACATGTACGACTAAAGACTCAATCCTAGCAGCAAACCTAACTCAGCTGGTCAACTCGCCCACTAGGAAAAATTATAAATCAGGGAAAAGTACATTAATAGACTGGATCCTCACCAATCATCCAACCGAATAAATAACATTGCTGTTCTTCCAGATTCACTTAGCGACCACTCTCCGTAATATGTACCTGGTCAAACAAATTTAGAAAACCACCCCTAGAACCATCACTAGCAGAGTACTACCATTTAGAAACCTTACTCACTCCAAGAAAATCTTAGACAAAGGACTGGTCTCCCATCTACGCTATGCAAGGCGTCGATGAGGCACTAAACTACTTTATCTGCACCTTCAATGCTGCCTGCTTGACTTATATGCTCCTATAAAAAGCACATAAAGTGAAAGCACACTCAACACCATGGCTTACTGTAAGCTAATGGCGCTACACAAAGGAAAGGACCACCTATGGGCTGCAAAGACTCTGGCTCTCGTACGCACTCTAAAAATAAACAAGTCCGTAACTTCTGCACCAAAGAGAACCCGTCGAGTCAAGAGCGACTACTTCAAACAGCTCTTTCTAATACCTGGGGTAAAGGAAAACCTTTCTGGGACTATCTAAGAAATATCACGGAAATCAGTCAAATCCTCTCCTACATGAATGAATGTGGCAGGCACTACCACCCTTGACCCTATGATCATATAAACTCTTTCATGAAACCTTTACCGACCTCAGTGGAGTCATTAGATCCTGACTTCTTGGCAGCTGTGGACCCTATATCTCTACACCGCCACTACCTCCACAATCGCTCCACCTTTCCACCTAAAAATAGTGAAAGCGCATCGAGGTTTACAGATACGTAAAGAAGACTATATCTAATACAAGGGCAAGCAGTGACTCTCTTGACCTCAAAATTCTATCCTTACCCTGGATACAGTACTACCCCTCACCAGAATATTCAATCTCCCTCTGTTCTAGCAAATTCCTGGATATGGAAGGCCGCTATAATCACTTCGTGCACAAAAAGTGGGACAAGTCCCTACCTGGCAACTATAGACCAATTTCAATACTACCCCATTATCAAAAGCCCTTGAACGAATGGTAGCTGATCAGCTTATAGACTACCTGGAGAAATATAACATTCTCTGTGACCAGCAACATGGATTCAGACAAAGGCATAGCACCACCACTGCCCTGCTCGAATTCTCAGAAGTTATCCACAAGGCTTTGGATAAAGGACTCCTCACTGGAACTGTGTTTATAGATCTCACAAAGGCATTTGACACTGTCCACCATGGCCTACTTGTTAATCAACTTCACTCGCTTGGGCTCTCCATAGGCGCTGGTGCCTGGATAAAAAGCTACCTTGCACAAGCGACCCAGGTGGTAAAAATATCTGGTATCCTCTCAGACCCTAAACCTGTCCACTCAGGAGTTCCTCAAGGATCAATTCTAGGTCCACTACTTTTCAGCCTTTTCTAAACTGCCTCCCTAAATCCTGCCCGGAAAACTCATACTTTATGCTGATGATGCTGTGATTTTATCCACCCACAGAGACCCTAACTGTTTACGCCACAGCCTACAACGGCGCTTACTAGTGTTGAGGAGTGGTTGTTGAGTCACAAGCTAGTCCTAAACCAGAAAAAACAAAATCTATGCTCTTCGCTAGCCCACAGAACAAAACAAGCAGGCAACACTTACTATCAACACCTCATTGGGAATTGCCCCTTGAACAAGTGACTATCTTTAAATATCTTGAGTCACATTTGATCAGGCCTTGTCTTTCATCACATATTGATGGTATCTCCAAAACTATTAATCAGCTGCTCGAATACTCTGCGGAACAGACAACTGTTCTCCCGTCCAGCTGAAGCTAGCTATTCAATCCTCGATCATCTCAGTCATCGACTATGGATTAGTTATTTGTGGGCGCCTTCAGCACATTGAAACGGGTCACAACCTCCCTAAACAAGGCATGTCGGCTGCTCACTGGTGCTCATCGACTTACTCATACCTGTGAACTCTATACTGAGACTGGGTGGCTACAGCTATCAAACGGATCAAGTTCTTCACCTGCATAATGGCCAAGAAATCCATCATGGCCTCACCCCTCCCTGCATACAAGGCCTACTATGTCAGAACCTAGTGTCACGATCTACGAGAAGCTCAGTAGCCCAGCTTCTGCAAGTCCCCCCACTCTGTCGGACCACACAGGGTCAGCGATCTTTTGCCTACTGTGCCTCTAACTGGCTAAATACCTCAGCACCTCTATAACTGCCCTTTGCTGGTTAGGAGTTTTAAATCCAAACTATTCTCTCACCTAACCACCACAAACTCCTGTGACTGTATCTGATTATCTCATAATCTATTCTTTCCTATCTTCCTTGCCCCTCTACCCTGCAATGGCCTGAGTTATGGGTCCTCATCCCTTACTGAGGTCTGCTCCTGTTGTCCTCCTCTCCCCTTTCTCTTTCTCTCTCTTCTCTTGTCCTCCTTCCACCTCTTGCAATTCCTATGCTGCTGCACACCGCCCTCTCATATCTTACCTTTTGGACCATAGGGTAGGGAGGATTGAGCACATGTGACCAATGTACTGATTGATAGTGCTTAAGTTAATCTTTCTGCTGTACAGCTACATCAATTTTTATCTAGTTTTTGGTTTTTTTTTCCTCTATGTTACCTAATTGTGCAACTCTGTACCTTGTCTGTTCTGTTAATGTAAATGTCTCGACGCGGAACCTTTGTAAAAGAGCCTTGGCTCAAAGGTATTAATTCCTAGATTTTACAATAAACAATAAACAATAAAGAGCTACTCCTCCTCCTCTTTTACCCTCTCTGTCTCTCCTGTAGATAGTGTATCCTGGTATGTTTACGTCCCAGTCATGGTTTTGTGCGAACCATGTTTCTGTGACTGCCACGATATCCAGATGTTCCTCTTCCATCAAGGCCACTAATTCAGGAAGCTTGTTACTCAGACTCGTGCATTGGTACTCATTGCTTTCCATTTTGATGGCTTTACTTTCTGTTGCAGCATCCCCCACTGACCTTTCTACCTTGGTCTTTTTCCCATTTAGTACCCTGTTTTGTAGGGAGAGGCTGGGATTTTCCTGCTGCTCATCAGTGCCTCCCCCCTTGGCTAGTTTAAAAGCTTGCCCATGAAGCATTTAAACCAATTGCTCAAAAGACTTGTTCCCTTCCTGGACAGATGCAGACCATCCTGCCAGTATAGGCTGGTGTCCCTCCAGGTGGAACCCCAGTCCCCAATGAAGCCAAACCCCTGTGCTCCACACCATTTTTTTCAACCACTCATTAAACTGCATGGTGCAAAGTACCCTTGCCTCACTCATGCCATTTACAGGCAGCACCTCTGAGAAGGTTACTGTGTGTGCTACTTGTCTTAGACCCCTCCCAGTTCTAAAAGTCCTTCTGCACTGCTCTAATCTCATGTTGAGCCAAGTCATTTGTCCCTAGGTGGACAATGACATCCAGCTCAGACTCCCGTGCAGCTGTTCTCGTGATCCTGAGGATGCGCTTCCTGTCCCTACAAGCCATGGCACCAGGCAGGCACTTTACTTCAATTTTCCCTGCTCCCCCCAGTTCTATCCCCCTAATAATTGAGTCCCCCACCAGGAGCTGCTTCCTTTCCTTGTGGCATCCTCTGCCTCCTTCCTGTGGGCCTCCCTTGTGACAGGTGTCCTCAGCCTCCTTAATCTCCTCCGTGGGTGCATCCATATGGGAGCTGTGCTCCCCCAGAATGGTGTATGGATTGTGGAGTGGAACAACTGACTGGGTGTGCCTCTGTTCCACCCTCCTCACCCTCCCTGAGCCCACTGTGGTCCAACTGCTGTGCTTTCTTTGCAACCTCTGAGGTAGTGGTGGTGGCTCTGGTGCTCCCTGGATGGGGGGGGTCCCTTCCTACCATCAAGTCTGGCCTGGGGGAAGGTTCTCTTATTGTTGTCCAGTGTGGCCTGAAGATGGGCAACTTCCTCCCTCAGGGCAGAGAGTTGTCTGCAAATAGGGCAGCATCTCAGCCTCCAGAAAGACTCCTGGAAGGCTGCTGCCCCACAGTCATTACATTGCACTACTCCCCACATGACTATGTACTTTTTTTTTTGTGTGTGTGGTTGGTTTGTTATAGAAATATATATATATATATATATATTATACAATTGTATATGATATTTTCAGTGCTGTGTGCTAGAGAGGATATGACATTGATATGCACCTTGCACTCTTGAGGAAATGATGTCAGAACCCTAGGTATAAAGGAACTATTTCCAGGGGTGGGTGGGGTGAGGGTGGGAAGGGTTGGGCCTAAACTGTGCCCTCACAAAACAATCAGCTAAGAGCTCTGACCCACCACTGCGATGAGTGCCTTCCTGTCTGCAAGATACTATACACAACAATTTGACAGAGAAAATCCCCTGCTAATCAAACAGAGAAAAATCCAGACATCCAAGTCAGACACAGGTAAACCTCCCCAGCCCCAAAACAGCCTGGTGGTTTGTGCTCTGAAAGCAGTCAGCTGTGCTCTGAACTCTTCCTGCACTGAAAATCTTAAGAATTGTAACAAGACTGTCTTTTCCTGATAATTGTAAATTCCTTCTTTCACCTTTCAGTTAGAAGCAGCCTCCACCTGCAGTATATCTGCTACAAACCACAGACAATTGAAAGGTTCCCCTCCCTCTGTTGTGAGCACAACTCGCTTTCTTGCAAATCCTATGTTCAATATTGCAGCTCCCAACAAGAGATAGTTTGACTAGGAAAAATATTAGCTGTTCCGCTTCACAGAAGTGGGAGTAAGGCAGAGGCAGAAAACTACAGACCTATTAGTTTGACCTCAGTGGTAGCGAAAATGATGGAATCACTTCTGAAAGAAAGAATTGTTACGTACCTAGAGGCCAGTGGGGCACAGGATCCAAGGCAGCATGGATTCACAGTGGGAAGGTCGTCAGACAGATCTAATAGATTTCTTTGACTGGGTAACCAAAGTAGTAGCCAGGGAGGAGCTGTGGACATGGCCTACCTAGACTTTAGCAAGGCATTTGACACAATCCCACACAAAAGATTAATAAACAAGTTAGCCAGCCTGGGAGTGGGTCCCAGCGTAGTAACCTGGGTAAAAAATTGGCTGGACAATAGGACACTGAGGGTAATAGTAAACAGAGTCCACGCCAAAGAAAGGGGGAGTACAAGTGGGATACCACAGGGTACAGTACTGGGACCGGTCCCCTTTATTGTCTTTATAAGTGACATTGACTGAATTTTCCATTAGCAGAATATAACTTCAAGCCACTAGAGGGCTATATCTCCATGTCTTCGCTGCCTTCCCATTACTGTTCTCGCTTAACTTTTTACTTTAAGCTTAACATGCAACCCCTTCCACTATGCGTCCTCCTTTACTCTCTTATTATCCTGCGTTCTGTAGGCTTAATTACAGAACACTCAGTCTTGATGGAGCCCCAAGGCACAAGTTCAGATAAGGCCCACCCATTTCAATTTTGCTTGCCTCCTCCCCCCACTACTACAGAAACTAGTTGTGCAATTATAGCCTTCCTGCTATTCTGGCACTGCACCCCATGAACATACTGCTCTTTTTCTAACTGCATTATCCTCTCCTTACACTTATGAGCTGCCAAGTATCCCTATTCATGTGGCACTGTATGTGCTACCTCTCTACCGATTATACTCTGATCCTCTCTCCTCCTCTTTCTCCTCCAGAAACCTGCCCTCTAAACTGGGCCATCCTTTGCTTCTTAAATTCTTATTGAGCAGACTCAAGAAACTTATCCTATTACTGTTGTTATGTTCTGGTAATATTGAATTAAATCCCACACCCCCCATATCTATTGCAGCCCCCTCAGACCTCGCCCAACTAAAAGGTATCCGCTTTCTCCATATTAATGCCTACAGCCTACTTAAAAAGTTGGATATTATACAGGTCTGGGTCCTCCATTCCTTGCCAGATATACTAGTGGTCACTGAATCCTGGCTGAAAGTGTCTACCACTGATCATGCTATTAATATCCCTTCTTACAGTGTATTTAGGACCAATAGAACTACCGGGGGAGGGGGTTGCAATCTGTGTCTCAGACAAGCTTTCAGTCTCTGTTCTCGATTCCACCTCCACACCCAAGGAATTTGAAAGCCTCACCTTAAAAACTTCCTTAACTTCTAATGAGTCCTTTTTTATTTCCGGTTGCTACCGACCATCCTCAGGAGGACTAGGGATACTCCGTCACCTCCACTGGATCACAGAAGCCTCCAATTCTGAATGTATATTCTTGGAGGATTTTAACCTAGACTGGAACTCGAACTGCTCTGAACCTTTAAAAACCTCATGCGACACTCTTGGTCTTATTTAACTAATCGGTGACATCACCCGTCCCAACCTAAAAAACCCTGAACACAGCACCCTCCTTGATTTGATACTTACTAATAGACCACATAAAATGTCATGCATTGGGGTATTCAATAACAATATTAGTGACCACAGAGCTATAGCTTGTGTGAGGCTCCTACCCAAGACCACTTACTCGCCGGTCTTTTCATTCAAAAGAAGTTTCCATAAATTCCGTATTCCTGATTTTTTGGCTGATCTTAGCAAGATTAGATGGCAGGACTTCTACCTGGCCCCCACAGTCTCTGAGGCCTGTGGCCTTTTCCAGCACCTTGTTTTGCAAGTGTTTAACAAACATGCCCCAATGGTTAAAGTTAGAGTAAGGAAAAGAACATGCCCTTGGTTTACCAACATGCTAAAAACCTCTCTATTCCACAGGGACAAGTTGTGGAAGAAAGCTTGTAAAACTAAATTAGATTCAGATTGGGCTGCTTTCAAAGCAGACAGGAACCACTGTACTAAACTTGTTTGGGCAGAGAAGTCTAAGTACTTCCAGTCAGTGCTGGAATCCTCAAAAAACAATGCTGCCAAATTCTGGAAAGTCCTCAGGGAAGTCAAAGGGCATAAACCACCTTTGTCCTTCCCAGCTAAAATAGTATCTGGGGCCAATACCTACACAAGCAACCATGACATGCTGGACCAACTAAACAACCATTTTGCGACCGCTGGACTAGCCTTTGACTCTTCACCCGCTAGCATGCTTCTTTCCCCACCCTCTGCTGGTGACCTTCTGCACCTACCAACTAAAGCCAATCCTGACCAAAACCAATTCAGTTTCAAGCCAGTTACTCTCAAACAGGTTGAAGATCTTTTAATTGCTCTGGATAAAAAAAAAAGTCCTGGGGCTGATCAGCTCATACCTTTTTTCCTAAATTAGGCTGCTATACTCTGTCCCCACCTATTACCCACCTCTTCAATCTGTCCCTCGCTCAAGGCGCACTTCCCTCTGATTGGCAAATAGCGCATGTTATTCCCCTTTTCAAATCTGGTGAGCCAAGTGACTTTAATAATTATAGGCCAATCTCCTTGCTGCCCATCCTATCCAAACTGCTAGAAAAACTGGTCAACTCCCAACTTAGAGATCACCTTGAATCCGTAAACCTATTGAACCCCCTCCAATCCGGATTCAGACCTAAACATAGCACAGTGTCAGCTCTGGGAAAAGTCACCAATGATTGGCAAACCTCCCTCAACATCAGAAACTATGTCTGTGCTCTCTTTTTTGATTTGAGCAAGGCTTTTGACACTGTTAACCATCAAATTCTTTTAACAATGCTATATAACCTTGGATTGGACGACGTTGCTATAAAATGGTTCTCCTGCTACCTTACTGGTAGACAGCAGAGGGTAAAAGGTTATGGCACATTCTCTCCTGTAAAACCATTGCAGAGAGGAGTACCTCAGGGGTCTATCCTGGGGCCACTATTATTTGCTATTTGTATCAATGATATTGAGTTTAATATTAAGACTGCAAGCGTCCACCTCTTTGCAGACGACACCGTGCTCTACGTTGCTAGGCCCTCCTTACATCTTGCCTACTTTGAATAGCAGAAAGAATTTGACCTTCTCCAACAAAATCTGCTTCAACTGAAACTATTTCTCAATGCTAAAAAAACAAAAGTTATTCTTCTCTCCCCTTATACCACACAGCCAACTCCCCACTCCTCGAATACTAACCCACAGATCATCACAATTCTGGGGGGAACCATTCAAACTAGTAGAGAAGTTCAAATATCTAGGTTTCTGGTTGGATTGTAAACTTTCCTTTGTTACCCATATCAAGGCACTAGCTAAAAAACTATGCCAGAGACTTGGACTCTTCTACCGCATCAAGCAGTTACGTACTTATGAAGCCAAAGTAAGATTGGTCCAGTTAGTCTTCCTCCCCCAATTGACTATGCAGATTTCCTCTACAGCCAATGCCCTAAAACAGTCCTCAGTACTCTAGACACACTCTATCACAGAGCCTTGAGATTTATCTTAAATGCACCTTTCAACCCCCACCACTGTTTCTTTTATCTACAGATTAATTGGCTGTCTCTCAGTATTGTCCCTCTGGGTGTATACAGCCATCATTCTGAAGCTTCCCCCTTACATCTGCAACCTATTTAAATGCTCCCTTTGCAGGTATTCCCTCAGAAAACTTTCCTATATTACATTTGACACCCCTAAGATAAGAATCCATTTTGGATCCGCATCCATGGGATATGCACTACCCACTCTGTGGAACTTCCTACAAAAAACTCTAAAACTTTGGCATACCATTGGGATGTGTACCTTTAAGTCTCTGCCTAAACTTGCTTTTCAGACAAAGGACAAGTGCACTTGCTTGCAAAATAACGGGCCCATCTCCTAAAGAGGCTGTCCTGCACTTATTGCTTGCTTCCACCATTTTCTACCCTCTCCCTTCCCCTATCTGTCTCTTGCTTTCTTGTTGCCCCTTCCCCATACTCTTACACCTCATTCCAGCAACTCTTCCTGTTCTCCCACTCCTTTTAGTGTTAGTTCCCTTTCTGTAATTATTTTGAGTTATACCTGCACATTATCTGTCTCGTATCCCTTGTGCAGTTAGCATTGTTTTTTGTATCTTCCACCCTGATTTCTATGTATGGAACCTAAGTAAGCTGTACTTGCACATTACTGGTTTTGTACCACTGGTTTTGTTACCACTGGAATTTAAGTAGGTAGGGAAATGGGTAGACTAGGTGGGCCAGGCGGTCCTTATTTGCCATGAAAATCTATGTTTCTGTGTTTCTAAATGTAACCTTAATCTGCCTTCAATGTACAAAATAACATGCATGACAACAGTAGATTTTCCAAACTTCGCTTACAGCCTATAAATAGCAGTCTGCTTGGGGGGGAGGATATCTCTATAAGACTAATAACAGCAGCAGTGTTACACTACAGTAAATTAGCCTAACACTACTAAATATGTATTTAAACATTTACATAGACCCACCCACTGCTTGTAAGGGAATAATACTCCATTGATATCACTGGAAAAGAGTTTAAGGGTGGTGCTAATATCATGCATATTTTGGAGATTTAAGCAACTACACCAAGTAGACTTACACAGAGCAACCTGTTCAGGGGAGGGGGAACCATACCGCTCAACCTCTGGGCATCAAATGCACAGCACTGGCCTTCAAAATTTAGAACGAATGGCCAGAACGTGTAGCAGTTTTTTTATTTTTAATTATAAGACTGTCTAAGAATAGTGGGCCCCAAATATTTAGTGTTAAGGAATGTTTCAATCAAATTAGTTTATTGTTTTAACTCAATGGGTCCAATTCTGTGATTAGAATGTTGGCAGTCAGAACTCCATGCCTGTTTTCTGTGAGAATCCCAATGCACTGTGCAGAATTCTAAAGAAATTGTACACATGCCAAGCAAATCTAAATAACTCAAAAACGATAATAGCTGCACAAAAACAACCTAATGAAAGTTGTTCAGGACAATATGCTCTTTCAAATGAGGGTAGTCACTAAGCTGTAGTAATTATATTTTGTAAAATATGCCCATCGTTTACCTTCATTTTCATTTTTGTTTTACCAAAATTCACCTTTCAGATGGCCATATTTTAATAAATATAAGTAGTACAGCTTAGTGACTACCCTCATTTGAAAGGTTCTTTTATCCTGAACAACTTTCATACTGGTTAGAAATGGCTAACTGTCATACTTCTTGAGATATTTACAGTTGTTCGGCATGAGTCCTTACTGTGCCTCTAAATGCTAATCTTTTTTTGTTTCAGAGTCTGTGCAGTAAGACTCACGCCAAACAACTATAACTAGCTCAAAAACTATGACACTTAACCATTTACATTTTTGGGCAGGGTGGGACGTGTTTGATAAGAAGTACTTGCAGCTGCATTGATTTTCACCTGTAAGACAGAGTAAAATGAGACGGTAGCTGCAGCTGTCCGAGAGCAACTTCCTGGGTTGGATATGCACTCCTGCCTCATTAGCATGCTGTCAAAATAAAGTCTGAAAATAAAGCTTGTGGAGCTGTCACAGTCATGTCTGTGAATGAGTGATTGCCTATTTTGATGGTTTGTATTGTTTTGAGGCTTTTATATCACTGGATTAGGCTTACTTATAACTTTATTAGCTCCATTCTGAATGTGTTCCTCATATATAGTCATAACCCCACCCCTGTAACTCCTCATTTACATGCGTCAGATCCTCATCACAATACTTCGCTCTTTTACTAAATATATGAAATATTTTAATGGGGTCTGACAGAGCAGCATGTTTTATGCACAGTTCCCACTTTATTTTTGCATTTGCTACCTTATTTTTTAAGAAAAAAGTTCCATTGTCACTGCAAGCTGTACTTCCGGTTTCGCGATATGCATGGTGCCTGATCTGCACATCGCAAAGTTTCCAACTGGAGTGTAGCTTGAATTTGGCCCCTTACATCTTTTCTTGGTGGCTCAGTTGAGAGACTGGGATGTTTTTTACCAGCTGCTGCATAAAAATTGAAATATTTGCCATTGGTTTGTTTGTGAAACATCCCGGTTCTTCTGGTGCCCTTGAATGAACGGACTTCTGGTTTCTGCAGCATGATGCACGGGGGCAGCTGTAATGTGGAAAACACTTTTTTTTCCAATGCAAAGACACTTCTCTAAGATGTTTCCCACATTAGCACCAGAGTCAGCTATAGGTTGATGAAACCTGAGAGCTGCCTCATGTTTGGTGCTGCCGCCACATCACTCAAAAGTTGAAGACGTCGCATGGTGTCTGTGGGATCTTAGGCACTGAACAACAGGATGCCAGATGGCACTGCAGGACTCTGGAAAACATGTTTTCATGATGCCAAATGGCAGCTACAGGTACCAATGAGTTAACAGTTTATGTCTCCAAAATTAACTCTAACTTTATGAGAAATAGAGGTAAACCTTTGCTGAACAAGGGTAAATTTAAGTGTAAAAATCATATCACCATGTGAAATTCATAGCAGTTGAGAGGTACAGTATGGGGGTAACCCACAGGTGAAACAATTAACAAGACAAATAGGAACAGTGATGTCACAGTAAAATCAAAGCACTAATGGTACTAAGAGGCTTCCAGCTTTCCCAGCATTACAAGGCTCCAGTTGCACATAAGATGTGGCATCTCAATGTGGCTATCATGTGCGAAAAACACTATATAAATGATAATTCTGTCATTTCCTCAACTCCAGAGGACCACACGGAATGACATTTAGAACAGTGGATGGGAAAGCATATACAAGAGAACTATTATTCTATGAAAGAATTCTGATGAGATCACAGACCACATCAGTGAAGCTCGAGTGGTCTAATGCCATCAGTATAATGAGATGGAATCATAGTTCTGTTGTCCTACCCCCAGCCACTATTTTTATGGTGTATGATGGAACATTTTTTTGTAGGGATGGGTGAACCGGCTCTGACGCATTTCCGAACCCCCCCCAAACCAGGCTGACTTGGCTCTAACTGGGAAAACTGAGCGTTTCGTGGATCGACCTGAATCACTGAGTTGGCCCGGTTCAGAAGTGTGGTCCGTTCCAGTCCGTGAATAACACTCTCACCACCAGTACTGCATGGAAGAGGCAGGACAGGGTGCAGAAATTTAAACAAAAGTGTTTTTTTTTTTGTACCCCTGATTTCTGACGAATACTCCTGAGTCCCTGGACTGTCACATGACCAATAAAGGCAAACACTCATGATCCTGGGTCACTGAAGGGAGTTAACCAATGAGGATCTCAGTTCTGTGATTGACAGATGTTCTAGTGAATCCTGTGTGTCAGCCACCACAGGACATCCCTAGGAAACAGATTATCGAGAGCATTTGGGGCTTTGCATTCAAAGGAGACAGTCGTGTGTGTATGTGTGCAGAGAGATTAAAAAAATGGTGAAAATAAAAAACAAAATGTTCTGTATTTTGTTAGAGAGGGAGAGGGAGAGAGGGAAAAGGAAAATTTTATTTTTTGTTAGAAAGAGAGAACGAGAGATCAACAAATTCAACAGCAGAGTGCAGAGTAGACAACAGCAGAGTCCAGACGCTATAGACCCCACAGTAAAAAATGAAAAAACACTTGTTTTTCATTAGTCAGAGAGAGAGAGAGAAGACAGAGAGAGAGAGACCAACAAATTCAACAGCAAACAATGGCAGAGTGCAGAAAAATATAAAAAATATTAAGGGGAGCAGCAGAGTCAGACAGGAGGGCTCTGCCCGAAGGTCATAGTGCCTCAGTAATTTTGAGGGTTGGGCTTAGTGCCATACAGATTTTGAAGGGGGGGGTGTCACCCCCATCTCAGACACTGTGCTGCCCTTCTCTATGCTGCCTGAAAGGTCATACTGCCATAGACTCAGTATTGCCCATCTCTGTGCCTTAACTGCTACTAGGTCATAGTGATATACAAATTGTGAAGGTAGGGGTCATGTCTCAGACTCTGTGTTGCCCATCTCTGTGCCTGAACTACCACTAGGTCATGCTGATATAGCATATCTTCCATGTTGTCCATCTCTGTGCCTGAACTACTACTAGGTTATAGTGATATACAGATTGTGAAGGGAGGGGTCACATTTCAGACTCTGTGTTGCTTATTTCTGTGCCTGAACTACTATTAGGTCATAGTGCCATACAGATTGTGAAGGGTGTGTCACATCTCAGACTCTGTGTTGCACATTTCTGTGCCTGAACTACAACTAGATCATACTGCCATAGTGCAGACTCCGTGTTGCCCATCTCTGTACCTGAACTACTACTAGGTCATATAGTGCCTTTCATATTTTGTGAGGTGGGGTGTCACATCTCAGGCTCTGTGTTTGAACTAATACTGCTAAGTAAGCAATTTAGTTGGACCTTAAAAAATAGATTCAGGATCAGAATCTGTTATAGAAATGGAACATGTGGCCAACACCAGCAGTACAGATGACATTGGTACATGTAAAAATAAAAATATTTCCTGAAAACAAATTCAGAAAAAAAGTGAAATTCATTGCTGAAGATATCATTAATACAATTGATGAAAATGGAGCAACACAACCAGAAGGATAAAAGAATGTTGGTGAATCCCCTGATTAAAGTTGTGCAGCACTATCAGCAACACAACCAGAAAAAGAAAAGAATATTGGTGAATCCCCTGATCAAAGTAATGCAGCACTGTCAGCATTGCCAGAACAATCAGATAGAAGTAAAACACAAAAACAGGTAGCCAAAACACTTAGACCTATAAAGTCAATGATTAAGAAAAAGGCTCTATCTAGTACCAGTTGATATGGCACACCACAATATGCCACTCATGCATATCGGGCTCCTTCATCAGAAAGCAGTGCCTCTGATGAAGAAGAGGTTGTAAATGTACATGCACAAGATTACAACCACAATGTATCACAGTTGCGCTCTTTAAAAGGTGATGAATCAGAATGTGATACTGATGAGTTAGAGGATGCCACCTGGGTTCCACCACCCAAAAACACATACAGCAAGCACCACCAGTAGCCGCAGCCAGTAGTGAAGAAACAATCAATAATCATAGTAGCTCTTCTGGGGACAGCCACAGTGTGTGTGAATCAGGGTCAGAAACAACTGCCACCAAAATTGCTACAGTTCCTGGCATGATGACAAAACGTTCCACCTCAGTTGTGTGAAGCTATTTTCATACAAGTCTCAAAAATGAATGTTTTGCTCTCTGACCTTTTGTCGTTGGGAAGTTAGGAGGGGGAAGTGAGGGACCAGTTCCGGACAATATCACTAAAAAGGCATTTGCAAAGGCACATCCAACCATTCAGCTGGGCAGCAGTCCTGAGCAAGGGAAAAATATCTGTGATGAAAATAATCCTACAGACAATAGTGATGGTGAAAAGAATGAGAGACAGGGCAGGGAAAAAAAACATGTTCTACTCCACTGCCAAAAGTATTTGGACAAGCTACAGATCTGACATTGAAATCCCATGGTTTTGGCCCCCTTGCATGAACTAAACAGCAGACCATTACTGCAATACTTGAACAAAAAACTGCCTACATTAGATCACATCAAGTCACATTAAAAATTAATCAGTTAATAGTTTAATTTATTGCCAAGGACCTGCAACCATTTTCTGTGGTGGAGAGTGACAGTTTTAGAGTCCTTTTAAAATATTTTGCTCCACGTTACAACATAATAAGCTGTAAATATTTTGCGACCGTTGCTGTTTCCAAAAATGTATGAACGTATGCAAAGTAAAATAAAATTGGCTCTTCAAGACAGTGAATGTGGTTCTGTGCACCTGAACACAGCGCTGATGTGGAAAAGTTCTCAAACCACTGATTATACATGCATCTCAGCACACTGGGTGTCACAATAATCTTCAAACACCGCTATGGGCAGCAGTGTACAGGAAGGAAGACAAAGAATGGCAGCTCTTTGAGTTAGCATGTTTGATAAGCATCACACCACTGACAATATTTTGGAAGAGTTGCATGACAAAATTTCTGAGTGGTTAGAGCCCCTGAGACTGAATTTGTGGTTTCAGACAATGGAACCAGTATTGTTAGTGCATTGAAATGTGGTGGTTTTACTCACATTCTGTGCTTTGCACACTCATTAAATCTGTTAGTATGAGCTTTCCTTTCCAGTCACAACAGTATAGTAACACTAGTGGGAGCTGCAAAGAAAATCTGTGGCCATTTTAGTCACTCTGTAAAATCACGTGGTATCTTGGCTGATCACCAGAAAAAAAAACAGTTGGCCAATACAGCAACTAAAACAAGATGTTCTGACAATATGGAGCTCAACGTTTTACCTGTGTGAGAGAGACTTCGCACAAAAAAAGGCAGTCCATGAATATACCTTGCAGCACAACACAGCAGATGGTGTGGTGCTGAATTCATCTCAGTGGGGCCTCATGGAGCATCTAACATTGCTCTTGACTCCCTCTGAGGAAGCAACTTGACAGTTTAGCAAAGAGAATGCTTCTCTATGCCAGGTTATTGTCATCATAAATTTATTGAACGAGGAACTCAGGAGGCTACATAGAGGTTTTGACCAAAAACGAGACATCTGGTGTATCCCTTATGGACCGACTGGTACAGCAATTCCAGAATTGCAGAAGACGTCACAATATCACGACAGACAAAAAGGTTCTTCTTCCCACTCTTCTTGAGCCTGGGTTTAAGTTGCAGCAGCTGCCTCCTTCAGAGTTCGGTGACTCTAATCTTGAAAAAAAAAAAACAAGTTGCTTTCAGCAATTTTACAGGAAAAGGAAGGAACTGTATTTGACAATACAAGTGAATTACATGATGTGGAGGCTGCATCTGATGATGCAATATATATTGGTGATGACAGCAATAATTTCCGCTTGGTGAAATCATGCACTCCCTCATCAACATTGGGTAGTCCTGCACAAAATCCTCTTTTATGGCCCTTGAGAAAGTCATGTCATTCGGAAAAGCACACAGATGACTCTCATACTTTTTGGTCAAACTCATGGAACCTGATAATACAGATGTGTATTTGAGCCACCTTCTTTGTCTTTGTCTGATATTGTGGATGCCTATTTATGAGAACCACTCATTAATATTACTGATGACCCTTTTAAGTAATGGCTGGAAAAAAAAACATCTGGCCTGCACTATCTGCCTTTGCTATTAAGCTTCTTAGTTGCCCTTCCACTAGTGTTTACTGTTAGCGTATATTTAGCACAGCTGAAAATGTTGTCTCTGATGGCTGCACAAGGCTTACTCCTGAAAATGCACAGCATCTTACCTCCTAAAAGTCAGTCTCAACAAATTTTATCACCAGTTCAGTGAAGTGTGGCAGGAACATAAAAGTGATGATGATGAACAGCTGCAACAGGTGTCTCCTAGTAAGAGTGCTTCCTTGGTGGTGTTTGAAGATGATGGTGATGGGTGATGATATTATTTATTTTAATTATTTATTTCTTTGAATTCAGAGGACCAAGGTTAGCAACCATAACAGACAGATCAAGTAAAAAAAAGTCCTTATTGTGAGGTCACATTCAATTTGGGAGCCCAGGTGGAGTGTAATGTGTTTATTCAGCAAGTTAAAAATACAAACATGGCATAGGCAGTACATTGTTGGACCTCTGGGGTAAATGGTGGAACCAAGAGGGCAACACAAAGGAAAAATACCTATGTGCATGCATGGCTACTGTGAGTGCCAGCCCCAGCAGTCCACAGGTCCCACACCATGCAGATCCCCACCAGCTTGACAATGAGGGGAGCAGCAATGGGGTTGGGGACTGGCAGGTGGGCTTTATGACAGGAGTAGGTGGTGGTCAGGGCCAAACAGCTCTATTAAAAAAAATGACTGCAATTATTAGTTGTGGAAGCTTGTAGGATATATCCAAAAAACTGCAGTTCCAGGTTGGGGGGGGGCAAGGTTAACCACGTAAGTTACAAAACACAAGTATGAAAAATAATTGGCCAATCAGGCAGGAATGGGTGGGATAGTTTGGGGTCTGTGATGCTTGCTATAACACCAAGTAGGCATTCAAAATAATTACAGATAAACAAAATAACATCTCAAGTCAAATGAGTGGGAGGGAATGGCTGGGGCCCCATCACATATCCTGATCATGCTGCTTCTATTCCACCAAAAAGCATGTCAGACTCAATTAAGGTTTCTCTGCAGTCTGCTGTTGTCTTTCTGCTGTTGAATTCATTGGTCTCTCTCTTTCTGACTAACATTTGACAGACTGCCTCCTTTCACTGCAAAGCCTAAAATGACCTGCATAAACTGGGCTGGATTCACAAATGTTTTGGGGACTAAGTCCAACACCGCAAGTCCAGTTGCGGACCCAAATCTCTGCAGCTGAGGAGATTGCTATTCACATCCGCAGCAGCTGCAAAAGATGGTACAGCTGGTCCAACTGGCCATAACATGTTTCTGCAGCTGTAGGGATTTCCATGGCAACACCACCCACAAGCTGCCGTAAACCAGCTCCACGTTTGAGAATATCATAGCTGCGGGAGAAATTGCAGTTCCATAAGTAGCAATCCACTTGCACCAAGTTTTCCCCACAACTGCAGGATTTTGAAGAGTTTTGTGAATCCAGCCCACTGTTTCCTACGAATGTCATGTGGTGGCTGACACACAGGACTGGCAAGAACAACAGTCAATTTATTTTATTGAGGTTGGCTTCTTGCTGACCTTGGAAAATGACACGAACATACAGACACAAAGTTGTAGAAAAAAAGGTTACATTTAATTTTTTTTTTAAACAGAGAGATGTAAAAGAATAATACTAATGCATTTCTCATACTCAAACAGACTAAAATATGTCTATAATTTATCAGAGTAAATCAGAACCTTTTGGAAAAAATCAGGGTTGGAATCAGAACTGGGTCACGGCCAATTAGCCTATCCCTACATTTTTGTAACTAAAATAAACGTTAAACATTATACAACTAACATTTATTTTTTCTAGACCATTCTGTGAGGAGAAAAAAAACACATAGCACACTTGAACCACCTACAATAAAACACATAGGCAAAAACACAATGTTTAAATGTAAAGAAAGCCACTCCCATACAGAAAAGATAACTAATAGATGTAAGGCATGCTCAACAGTGCCATGCTGTCAGTGAATTCTGTTATAGCGTATAGTGAGTGTTTGTTGTGCATGGATTTCCGTGCCAGCTGAAATGTTGTTGTACCACAGGTCAAAGGTCATGGAATGCAGTTGTACCTTTCTGTGGTACAACAACATTCCAGCTGATCAGAAATCCTTGTGGCAGCTGGTGGTTTATACAGCAATCAGTTCAGTTTCTGAACTGAAACTGCTGGCACATTCACTGCTGCTGTGGAGTGCTGCAAGACCACTTTATCCCCCTCCTAAAAAAAAATGTTTTATTTACTTATTCATTTATTTGGAAAGTACCTTTGAGTCAAGGACACGTTTTCAAAGGTTCCATGTCAGAGCAGATACAGCATGAAGAGAACAGTACAGAGTTGTACAGCAATAGGACACAAACAACAATCATGATACAAGAAATACAGTAAAAGGCTAACATCTGGATACTAGTAGATTCAAAGTATTAGTCTCAAGTACCGTTACACATATAATCTCCGCTAAGTAAACTCTACACTATAAAAAATACTGATTGGACAACCACATGCCCAATCAGCCTTTGCTACCACCTCGGGCTTCTGATTACATCAGACCTCTCGCTTTGCTCTCAAGCTGTAATGTAATCAGAACCCCTCTGCAGCAGCACAGGTTGCTTGTACATGGTTGCCCAACCAGTATACTCTCTGTTTTAAAAAAAATTACATCATACACTAAAACTCATTTGCTCTACAACAGTCCAGCACAGAGCCATGCAGAGTAATAAGCTTATTTAATCACTACCAGACCCCCAAGAGTCAAGACAGTGGTGCACACCAATTACTCACTCCTTAAGTGAAATGACCACTCTAATACAGACCAGTGTATTTTTGTAACACCCATTACAGTGGAAAATAACATACAAAAAAAGACAAAAATGTAGGATGCATAAATAATAGAAGATGACAGATTGTTTCCAGTTCATTTGTTTTTTGTAGATCTCTCTAAGCATTGCGAATTCTTCCTAAAGCCTAACACCCAGTGCAACGCATCATGGATGTGCAAGTTGGGAGGGGGGTTAAATTCAAAAGGAAATGTCTCAGCTAGTACATTATGCTTACCGTGTCACTACTCAAACCTAACTTTAATATTCCTAATCTGAAAAATAACACAATTGCCTTTTCAAGTTTTTCTTGAACCCTAAAAAAGATCAGTCTACATGGGGGGTGGGGTCATCCATGTAAAATAATTACCAAGAAGAATAGGAACAGTAGTGTCAAAATATATTGGCCTAAGATGACTAAACATGTATAAAACATTTACACAATGCCACTCACTGCTTGTAAGGGAATAATAATCTGTTGATATAACTGGAACAGCACTATTGTCATACCTATTTAGTAGTTTTAAGCTGATTAACCAAGTGCTGGAGCATTGATTTGTGCAGGAAATGTCACTTAATTTCCCAGGTACAGGCTGACTGTGTTTCTTTCCCTCATCTCCAGCACTGGATTATACAGTGGCAACCAGCTTCTGCATCCCATGCATACACAGAACACTTAACGTATATCTTGCCTTATCTGGAGGACTGGGCAGAGGCACATACAAAAGTAGTTAAATGATTCACTGGGTGATTTTCCTATTTCCTGTCAGTAGACCTACTCTGGAGGGCACACAGGAAGTCTGCTGGCTATGCAAAGCACTCCTAAAAAACTAACAAGGTATGGGACAAGAAGGGTGGGGGAACAACATCGGTGGTAGCACTCCTGGTACCATACACTGACAGCTGCGGTTGCCGCAGTGGTTGCACAGCCCATGTGCAAAGACCAACATCTGGACAAGCAATTTGCATATGTGTATGCTGCCCTGCTGTCATAGATGAAAACCCACCCCTCGCCAAGAGCAGTACCTATATCTGTATAGCAGTTTTGATGAGTGGCAACACAGGGAGCCCTGTGTTCCCCCAAAGAACTGGTTGGTACCATAGCCTAGAGGCAAAGCAATGAGGTGTGAATGATCTTTGTACATCCAGCAGACTTGGGTTTGATTCCCCCAACCTCCACTTGCATACTCTGTGACCCTGAGCAAGTCATACAACCTCCCTGTACTCCCAGGATGCACCTGGAAATGAGCATCAGCTCAGTGTGCCTTTCTTTTTCTTTTTGTATAATGTGAAAAATAAATAAAATGCATCTGCATATAGGGTTCCAGTTTTCTTACTTCAGCTAGAGGAAAGTACCTGCTTCTTAATCTTGTTTATTAAGGTCATGGTGAGCACAAAACAAAAAAGCAATTTAAAAGTAAATAACTTCAGTGGAAAAGCACTGAAGCAAGATTTACCGTGGAAGGGTTATGGCAACAAATTGTAAATACAGTACCTCACTAATGCAAAATATCATGGGAAGTCAGTGGTAGGGAAAATGATGGAATCACTTCTGAAGGAAAGAATTGTCAAGTATCTAGAGGCCAGAGGAGCACAGGACCCAAGGCAGCATGGATTCACAGCAGGAAGGTCATGCCAGACAAATCTGATAGATTTCTTTGACTGGGTAACCAAAGTAGTAGATCAGGGAGGGGCTGTGGACATGGCCTACCTAGACTTTGCAAGGCATTTGACACAGTCCCACAAAAGATTAATATACAAGTTAGCTAGCCTGGGAGTGGGTCCCAAGATGACAGCCTGGGTAAAAATTGGGTGGAAAATAGGACACAGAGGTAATAGTAAATGGAGTCCACTCTGATGAAGGGGGGTTACTAGTGGGGTACCGCAGGGTTCAGTATTAGGACCAGTCCTCTTCAATGTCTTTATAAGCGACATTACAGAGGGACTGGAAGGAAAAGTATGTCTCTTTGCAGATGACACAAAGATCTGCAACAGAGTTGATGCACAAGGTGGGGTGGAAAGGATGAAAAGGGACTTGGCAAGGTTAGAAGAATGGTCACATGTATGGCAGCTTAGATTCAATGCTAAGAAGTGCAAGGTAATGCACCTGGGAAACAAAAACCCAGGGGAAGAGTACACAATGGGGGGTGAGATACTAACAACAACAAAAATGGAAAGGGACCTGGGGGTAGTCATATCAGATGACCTAAAGGTGGGCAAGCAATGTGAGAGGCAGCAATGAGGGCTGGGGGATATTGGGATGCATAGGGAGAGGCATCACCAGTAGAAAACAGGAAGTTATTATCCTCTGTACAGACAGCTGGTCAGACCCCATCTGGAGTACTGCATGCAGTTCTGGAGACCCAGTCTTCGCAAAGACATAGACAGGATGGAAGCTGTCCAGAGGAGGGCAACTAAAATGGTGCAGGGTCTGCGCCGGGAGATATGAAGAGAGACTAAAGAAGCTAATATGTATAGCCTCGAGGAAAGGAGGAGAGGGGACATGATAGAAACTTTCAAGTACCTCAAGGGAATCAACAAAGTCCAAGAGGTAGCATCTTTCAAAAAGAGTGTGCAAGAACAAGGGGCACAATTTGAAGATAGAGAAGGCTCAGTGGTAATTTAAGGAAGTATTTTTCACAGAGAGGGTTGTGGATGCATGGAGCGGCCTTCCGGAGGAGGTTGTGGAGTCAAAAACAGTGGTGGAATTCAAGCATGCATGGGACAGTCATAAGGCAATTCTAGGGGATGGGGGTAGGAAAAAGTAGACTGCTGGTTAACTAGGATCTGCAGCTTATCCAGTAGGCAGGGAAATGGGCAGACTGGGTGGGCCAAGCGGTCCTTATCTGTCATCAAATTCTATATTTCTATGTTTCTATGTTAAGTCTATGTATGGTAATGTACCTACACTACCAATGGTGATTTGCATTTGTCAGTAAAGTATGTGCAATTTTGCATACTATATTTGCCGTTATATGCAATCTATATGGGGACTTCCTTGGGCAGGCAGGACTATGCAGAGCTACACATAAATACAGTCCATTAGGGAAGGGTACATTTGCAACAGCTTTGTGATACATTTCTATGTTGTGCTCCTTTGTGCTATAGACAAATGAGTCACAAATTGTTCCCTGTAATAGTTCTCTGGTCAGTGTACCAGCACAGGAAAGTGGTAGGGGCATACTGTCTTATTAAAGGGCACTGGTTTGCAGGGTGTTGTTGTGTTATCCACAGCAGATCTCCAGTGCCCTCAAACCTTTGACACAAAATGCAGTGGGCCCTGCCATGTCTTGCCTGTGTCACAGCCTTGCAAGCTAGAATGCTCATTCCAGCAGGGGGAAGGGCAACTGACAACAATAACAAGAGGGAATGGGGTTAGGGAGGGGGGAATCCACTGGGTGTCGGTACATGAACAACCTCTTCACAGGATTCCGGGGACATTGGACCACCAGAAGTGTGGAATGGTGTGTGTGTATTTTATATATATATATATATCTATATCTATATATACACACACACACACATATATATTATACTGGCCCGGTAGGCCCATTATAGTTAGGGTTCAGTAAGCACTTTAATGTTAAACCCAAAATTGTGCACATTAATAACTTTGTCACCATAAGACAGATTTGGCTGAAATTTTGCATGTACGGTCAGGTATCACAGATCTCTGGATCTGGTAAATTGCTTTATGGTTGGATGAGGGTTGCTGAGCTACAGTCTGCAAAAAAAAAAAGACTTTTTGTGTGTTTCTTTGCTTGCGCCTACAGCCCACATGATTTGTCCGTTTGGTCTGAAATCTTCCAGGAACATGCAGTCTGGGTCACTGATGTGTCTTTTGAAATTTTGATGAAGAAATATTGAACCATTCAAAAGTTATTCAAAAAACAATTTTCCCAGTATAGTCAATGGAAAAAAAATATATGTGTCTCACTAAAGCTGACACCAGTACATATCACGTTCGCAAATGGCCCTTTTACTTGTGTGCTGTGGCCATCTTGTTTTCAGTTAGTGGGAGAGCAAAATGCCTGGCATTTAAATTTGGGAACCCCTAGGTAAACTGTCTGACTGTTGTGTTTACCTAGTTGGGTCATGAGGATGCCAACCCTATCTGTATTTTGGGGTAAAACTCCCCAGAAATGCAGTTTTAAAACTCAGAGCCCCAGTACTTTCACAAATTGTGACAGTACAAATGCAACATTTTTGCAAATCAAGAAAGTTTTGTGCTTGTATTTTGTGAAAGTGCTCTGCCAAAAAAACAAAAATCATTTGCCACTCCACTGCAGCAAAACGGATGGGGCTTTTGCTGAAATTTACAGGGTAACAAGCCCTGGTCCAACAGATGTGCCTTTTGGTGGTTTGGTATCCAAACGTTCAACAAGCCCAAAGTTACAGTGCTCTGAAGTTGAGAAATTTCCCATAGGATAACATTGCAGCGCCCCTGATGCCTTTCAGCGCCCGTATCTCGGAAACGAAGTGAGATACGGATTTTTCATTACCCACAGCTTAGGTCACCTTTTAGTGTCCTAAGCTGCAAAACAAGTTTGGAAATCATACATTACATCTGAAGTGGAATTTTTTCCCTACTTGCTACGGTTATGGAGATATTTGCAAAAACGTGTTACAAGGGTTCCTTTAGAGTACTATGGCACTGCTGTGTGGCTCCATACTAATGTGTGAGTGGGAGCACAGGGCCCAGAGGGTCCATGCTCCCACTTATGCACTCTGATTACATAAAAATGGACAATGTGAGAAGGCGCAGGGCCGAGACTGGGTGCACTCCCACCTACGCACCAATTACCAGTTACATTACACTTTCTCAAAAGAGAAATTCATTGCAAAAACTCCATTAATGCATCGGTTAGGGTTAACAGCACAGTAATAAAAGTTTGGAAATGTGATGTTAGGGTTACACCCCTACCACCCCACCCCCCCACCTTCCACACACCGATAGGCATTGGGGTGTGCATTGGGGTCGTCAGGCCTCTCACTCTGAACTTCTATATTGCACCACCTCAGCTTGTTTACACATGGAATGGGGTGGGAGTTAGGCTGAAGACCCCTACGCACACCCCAGTGCCTGTTGGTGTGTGGAGGAAATGAGGGGTGAGAGTGAGATGGTAGGGTGTAATCCTAGCATCACATTTCAAAACTTTTTGCTGTGCGTATTAACCCTAACTGATGCATTAATGGATTTTTTTGTAGTGAATATATATATATATATATATACAGTATATTAATACAGCATCATAAAAAACCATAAGAACGTGTCTGCAGAAGGGGCCGTGTGATCCATCTAGTCTGCCCAGATTGCCTACCCCCCATTCTGTTCTTCTTCTTCTTCTGAGATTACCGTAGTACTTCTCCCATGCTAGCTTAAAAGCTTTGACTGTTTTGGCCTCCACAACCTCTGGTGGTAAGCATTCCAAGGGTCCACCACCCTATCTGTGAAGCAGAACTTACAAATGTTAGTTTTAAACTTACCCTCTGTTAATCTCAGACTGTGTCCCTCATTCGCATGGTCTCGTTTCTGTGAAAGAGGTTTTCTGCTTGTACCTTATTTATGCCCTTTATGTATCTGAATGTTTCTATCAAGGTAGGGGGTGATGGGAATGACTTTGGTGGCAGCATAATGTGCCCAGGGCATATACAGTAACATGGGCTGACCCCTATGGCTGTTACAGTCCAGTATGTTAGTAGTTGCACAGCCTGTATGCCAATGCTTACCCCTGCATAGGGGATCTACATTATTGTATAATGCACTGCTGTCACAGAGGACAATCCACGACCTGCAAATAGTGACACTCATTTGTATATGGCACTGTTTGTGGGTGAAAGTACAGGCCACCCATATGCACCCCCAAAGCCACCCACCACTCCCAAGATTGATGTATATGTATATATTAGCATAGTCAACAGGTAGCCATTAAGGTATGGTGTGGGAGAAGAACTTTTACAGTAGCGCTGTGCAGCTAGTTTATGCCATGGGCTGACCCCTATGCTGCACAGACCAACATATAGATTGTTAGACAGCCTATGTGTTACACACATTGGACAAGCAAAATTGAAGCTGTTCCACTGTCAGAGGAGAGACCACATCTCCTGCAAACAGCAAAACCCATTTGTGTATGGTAGATTTAGTGAGTAAAGGAAATTGTGCCTCCCATCAAGTAGAAAAAAGCAACAGTACTGGTTCAAGCAACAGTAGTAGTTAAAATCAATAGTTCTATTGGCATTTAAAATTCATTTTTGACATATGGGTCTGATTTAGAGTCACAACATGGAGAACCACATTTCAGGGTGCAGACAGCGTCATATTGCAACCCCCACATTGTAGCTATCCGCCAAGGACTGACAGTCACCGGGGGTGGGGAGTGGGGTCACCAGTGATGAATGCAAACCTTTCCTTGATCTCTGGGAAAATGGAACGGTCATCACCCTCGGCTAGACAGCAGTCATGGCCTTCTCCATTTAGACCTGAGCTACCAGGCCAGAATTCCAAACAGGGCCAAGCCACTGCATGTTGTAGAATTCCACTGAACACAAATCAAAGTATGCTTCTAGTCCCCTCAGCCTGTCTGTCTGCTGCACGTGGATCCATTTGTGTAATACATTTTGTATCTCTGAAGGTTCTGACTCCTTCAACGCACTGTAAATTTTAAAATAGTCCGTAAATGAAACAAACAGACTTTTGGAACCATTTGATTTTGTGGCTGATTTGAGCTGGTAAAAGACCTCCCTCTAACACAGGAACAGTTCTGAGGCCATCACTGCTGCTTAACTCTAAGAAGAGTGTAAGGCAAAATGATGTTCCTTCTCCCCGAAGATAGCAAGCTGCTCCCGAGAACTTTTCTTATGGAGTGTGCCGGATGGGAAGTACAGTCAGATTAATAAATTCAAGCATCCTTTGATCTGATTCAATAAAGAGCACTTTGATAGTCTGAGAAGTTAGAAGTAGTACAGATCACATAAGTATTCATCAGCTGCCTAATGAAAAATGCTGAAAACTGGCAGAAGTGTGGTACAGCTGTGAACTTCCCATGAAAGTTTCTCATATTTTTTTCCAGAGGTTCACCAGAGTTCACCCCATATGACTTATAAATGTTGATTTGTTTGATAGGCTAAAGCCTTTTAGTGGAGTTGATGATGGTGAATAACGTTGCTGCATTTAAGCAGATGTGATATCTACATTTGCACAGAGGTGCTTTGTGACCAGTTCTCCTTCCTAAGTGCATATTCAGTGCATGTGACATAGCATGTCTGTGCATCTCTGTGTGTAACCATGGCAACAGCATTCAGAAAGTGTGCACAGGGCAGCAGCACATGTTTCTTTTTTTGGACCCCAACGTAGAGTGCAACGGGCCCCAATTTGTGTTTTGAATTATGGGGGCCCACAAGACATCAGCCTCCCCAGCTCTGATGCCCTAATGGTCCTGCAGCACTGTCATTTACATATAATGAGAAGGGGGCGCTGTTTAATGATATGGTCCCATTGCTCCCCAAACCTATGACATAAAATTCCAACACTAGAATTTAAATATGTTACTTACGTATGGGCTGGGTCACCCTCCTGGATCTGGAGGTATATGATGGCATCTCATCTAGGAGAGCGCCCGCCTTACACCATGAACACCAGTCCTGCACCCCTGCCAGCTACCTTGCCATCTCGAGTGAGGAGTTTAAGGCTTAATTGAGGCCACCATAATGATGCAGCAATTTTGCACAAAAATTTAAATTTATTTTGAGCAAAGCTCTAGATAGCATAGTTACTGCCAGTACACTCAGTTTGGTCCCGGTGCTTCACCTTCTCATTAAGGCTTCATGAGAGGATGAGTCATAAAGAGACTAATACAACTTATATACTGCCCATGCTGGTGACATCACTTTGAAAAACATTTTACACTAAATAAAAAATTTTCTTTTGCACTTTAAAATCATAACCATTAGTGATGTCATCAGTACAGCCCCATTCCGCAATCATAGTGGTAGGTTTCACCCCACCCATCCAGTACTCTGTCCTTGGGTTCTTGTTCCTTAGGTGCATTACCTTGCACTTTTTGGTGTTGAATTTCAACTGCCAAACCTTACACCACCCCTCTAGCTTTCATGCATCACTCTACATTTCCCTCATTCTCTTGTCACCATCCACCCTCCCACAAAGCTTAGTGTCATCTGCCAAGAGACACAGCCTGCCCCAGATACCCTCCCAGTGTCACTACTGAAGATGACTGGTCCCACAACAGATCCCTGTAGTACCACACTCATGACATCCCTCTTTGCTGACTTGACTCCCTTGACTACAACCCTTTGTTGCTTCCCCTTTAGCCAGTTATCTACCCAGTTTACTATGACCTTAGCCACACCCAGATCCTCCATGTTTTTCGACAAGCATCTGTGAGGCACCAGGGTGAAAGCCTTGTTGAATAGAAATAGAACAAATTAACAGCATGGATACATCTTCACGATGGTACCTGCTTACACTACATTTCATTGCCATGCCCTGCACTCACATTCCTTAAGTTATTTTCCAGTGCTTCTGCACAAACCTCCACCTCTAATATGGCATACATTCTGACTTCTGTCTCCAACACTGTTCTGGTGGTACCGGGCCCCGGTGTACCTGTGGTGCCAGTTGTCCATCCCACTACCAAGATTGTTACCAGGGTGCCCACTTGAAACTAAAGAGGTTGCTCACTTGGGGACAGAATTTGTTGACAGAGAGCAGTGAAAGCACCTAGCTTTACCTTAAAGGTCAGGGCCGCAGTTATGGGGAGAAAAGTGGGGATGTTGTCTGGGGCCCTGAGCTCAGGAGAGGCCCACCTGAGGAGTTGGTATTACCCCTGGCAGTAGCTGGTGTGGGAAACAGGGGCCCATTCCAAGTGATTTTTCCAGGGCCCCAAACCTCATAACTGCAGCTCTGTTAAAGGTACTGTATATTTATATTTATTTAAGGTATATTTATATTCATTTATATTCTCTTCATATTGAAGGTACCAAGGTAAGTGGGGAGAAAAAAGATTTGTAGGCAGTGTCTGGGGAATGTAACTTGTCTTTAAAATTGTAGCAGGTGGTGTGGGACATTAATCTTGGGCTGAGTAGATTCAGGAAGCCCTGTGAATCAGGTGCATACTTGGGGAATGCAGCTGACAGAGGCTAAGTGTCTTCTTACAAGAGCACTATAAAGGAATTTTCACTCTAACATGTCCAGCACATTCATGTCCCAGTGATGAGTGGAACAGCGAAGGAGTGGAGCAGGTAACTGGCATCTATGGCATCAGCAGAAAGAAGCGGAGAAGTGGGGAACTCTGCCGGTCGACTAAAGCAAGGCACCTGTTCACTACTGTGCAACGGTCACTGCTGGGAAGGAGAAAGGTAAAAGGTAAGCCAAAACTGGCAGTAGGAGCAGTACCCTTTCTAGGATAAAGAAATTTAATCAGTGCACGGAGGAACACCAATAGAAACAAACAAAAAAGAGGAACCCAGAAACACCCTCTCAGGGGTAAGGATACAAAAGTATTTACATGTAACACAGGGAGAATAGAAGTTGAGAATGATGGGAGTGTTGCAGTGGCTGTGGAGCAGAAGTTTTCAGAGAGACCTTCTGGAGACTGAGGTGCTGCCCCACCTGCATGCAACTCTCTGGATTGACGGAGGAGGTCTATAGACTCCAGGTTGAGCTGGCTAGGATTTGTGGGATCTCTTCCCTCCCCAGGGGCCTCCAAATCTGCCACCTTTACCTCAGAGGATGCCGGGGAGGATGAATGGCTGGACTATGGTGGGCTCTGCCTGGGTTGAGAGAGGCAAATTCCTCAACCAGTATCACTACATAATTCCTGTGCTGCTCTGTTCGGGTTGGATTGCCGGAAGAAGGCACCTGTGGTAGTGATCAGGGAGGATGTGGGGGTCCTCCATAGTGAAGACCTCAAGGAGGGTGATAGAGCACCTCAGAAGAGGAGTAAGCAACTTCTGATGGGGACAAGATTAGGAGGGATATAGTTCTAAGACTAGGAAAGGAAGGGGAGAGTCAGGTAAGGTGCATATGAAGCACCATGGCCTTGAGAGAAGGCAAGAAGATCCTGAGGATCACTAGGGTAACATGATGGGAGGGAGAGATACATGTCATTGTCCTTCTGGGGACAAATGACCTGGCTAGGGATAGGACTGGGATAGTGCAGGAGGAATTTGGGGAGCTGTGGAGGGGTCTTCTACAGGAAGCTCACTCAGTGGAATTCGCAGAGGTGCTGCCTGTCAACATCAGGTAGGAGGAGAAGGATCTCTGCACCAGGATCTTCAACTAATAACTGAAGGAATGCTACAGAGAGGAGGGATTTGGCTACACAGGGGATTGAGGAACCACCTGGGAAGATAAGTGCCGGGACAGCGGTGAGGGCCTGCATCTACCTGAGAGAGGAACAGCAGTCCTCAGTAGACAGTTTAAATGTTACTTTGATGAACATTTAAACTTGCCAAGGGTGGTGGCAGAAGGAATTGGGAGGCAGAAACTGCCCCCCCCCCCACACAAGCGGAAGTAGAGAGTAAGGAAAACCCAAGGGGTGAGGAATCCTCCAGAGTGCAAATTAATAAAGGAAGCAGGCTGGTAGAGACGAAGGGGGAAGGGAATGGAAACATTATAAGGTGGGTCAGAAAGAAAAAAAAGAGGCTCAGTATGCAGATTGGAAACAAAATCTGGAAGGCCATGTGTGCGAATACTAGATGTTTAGGAAATAAGATTTCAGACCTAGAGGCCACCATGGCAGAGGCCAGCCTAGATATTGTGACCATTATTGAGCCATGGTGCACTGAAAACCATGACTGGGACATGGCCATACCAGGCTATACTCTGTTCAGAAAGGATCAGGTGGGAAAGAAAGGACGGGGCATGGTGCTGTCTGTGAGGGAAAGCATGAAAGCAGCAGAAATACAGGAATACAGGGGGAGGCAGAGATACTATGGGTCACCCTGGAGATGGGAAATGCAGCCACTATTCGCACTGCAGTGATCTAAAGACCTCCAGCACAGGAGGAGGAATTAGATAAGGTAGTGGTGGAAGTCACTAGCAAGATGACAGAAAAGGGGGAGGTGCTGCTGGCGGGCATACCTCTCAACCTCCAAGGCCGCAAATCAGGGACAATGCCCTTTGAAATCAGGGACAAATGCTCAGAATCAGGGACACAATTTTTCGTGCCACGTAAAGTGCTGCGTCACATGAGTTAGAAGGAAAGCACAGTGAGAAGTGAGGGATGCAGTAAGTGCAAGAGAAGTGGGTGGTTGGTTGCCAGGGCATCAGGGAGCTGAAAGTTGGACTATACTATAATAAAGTGACTGCCATCACTGGCTATCTCCAGTGCCTGCAATGTTTGTGATGTTGTGCCATGTATTTTATCAATAAAAAAAAGAAGAAAAAACACTTGTGGTGTTTGTTTTTTGCTAGCCCTCCCCCTGAACAGCTTTTAACCCAGGTGAACTTCAATACTAATTTAAAAGTAGAAGAGCTCAGTCAGCACCAGAGTGTGTAATACACATTTTAAAATTAATTTTCATTACAGTGAGGAGCTCTGCTGTACCAGTCCAGAGGCTTGAACTGGCAGTTTAGGGTTCTGGCTACTGCAGTTTAAGTGAGCTAATAGCCACCAAGAGAGATGCCAGCATGGGGGGGTCGGACTCTGAGAAGGCTTAACAATTTTGGAGTTTGGTAGCTCTCCAACATGGAACACAGCTTAACAGTAATAATTATTTTCTAATACAGAAGAGCTCAGCAGGCAGCAACACTTTAGTTCTGCAGACAGTCACAGATCAGACAGCAACTTGCAGGGTGGGGGGTCTGTGGATCATTTACTTGTCTTTGTTATTAATTTTAAGTACAGAATTTTGTTCACATCACCACCAGCACCCACGCACCTAGATGCTAGACCACCCCCAGCTGCTGTCTCATCTGTGACTGTCTGCATGCTCAACTAAATGTGTTGCTGCTGCCATCTGAGTTCTTCTTTATTAGAAATGAATTATTACTGTTAAGTTAAGCTGGGTTCCATATTGGAGCTGAAGGACTTTCAAACTCCACAGTTTTAAGCCCACTCCACTCAAGAGTCTGATCCCCCATGCTGGTATCCCTCTTGATGGCTATTAGCTGCCGAACAATAATTGAACTGCAACATACCTCCAAAGGTCGGCTGTTCAAAACGTCTCAGTCCTCGCTCTCACTGACAACGGGCCAGTGCTGCCACTGTGTTGTGACTCCGAGTCTCTGACTGAGCTGCTACTAACTTGCTGCTGAGCTGCTTTTTAGTTCTGTATTGCCACAGAACAACAGCTTTTGCTAGCAGCAGCAGCAGCTGGCTGGTGAACTGCAGGAGACGGCAGGTCTATCGGGGGTCCATAGTCTGGCTAAAATCATTGGTTGCAGCAGTCGGCAGTGCGCTATTCTCTCTTGAATGAACAGCAGCTTCTAGGATGATTTTCTCTCCGATGCTCTGGAATTCTCGCTCGGCTGTGAGTTCCAAGAGCGCCAGACAGCCTGCTTTTACGAGTCAGTGGCAGACTTGAAGGGTGGGGGGGAACTAACAGTTAAGGTCCGCAGGGGATGGAGGTGTGATTTCAGCCACGAACCGAGCAGATCCCAGTGATTGGTCGGAAGGGCTCACACGTCATCACCTGTGATGTAAACAAGCTCAGTCTGTACAGCAACAACAGGGGAACTCCAGGAAGAAGCATTCAATCGTGGCGTAGACCGCGTGGCTCTGTGAAAATGGGACTTTGGCAAGGTGGTTCGGGACAGCAGGAAGAATGGCATAAATCCGTGATTTCACGGAAATATCGGGATGGTTGAGAGGTATGCTGGCGGGGTACTTCAATTTGTCAGATGTAGACTGGATACTCCCAGCAGTGGCTTCAACTAGAAGCAGGGACATTCTGGACATTCTGTAGGGGGCATTCCTCAGGCAACTAGTCAGTGAACCCATTCATGATGGGGCAGTACTGGACCTGGTACTCATTAAGAGGAACAGTACTGCAGATGTCATGCTGGGAGTCCATCTGGAGAGTAGAGATCACCATAAGGTGTGGTTTAATATAAGAATGACTACGGAATTGAACCACTCAAGGGTGAGGGTCCTGGGCTTCAAGAGGACAGATTTTATAAAGACGGATGAATGCCTCAGGGATGACCTGGCTGGAGGGCTGGCCTGGGTGAGGTGGGGTGGAGTAACAGTGGACGAAGCTAAAAAGTAAGCATAGTAAAGGCAAAAAACCTCTGCATCAAAGAAGTGAGCATAAACAAGAGGAAAAAAAGATCACTATGGTTCTCGAAAGAGGTGGCTGAAAAGGTAAAAGGTAAAGGCTAAAAGGGTAGCATTCAGACAACATAAGGAGATGCAGAAGGAGCAGGATAGGGAGGTGTATCGGGAAGCAGCGGGATGAAGCCTAGCAGAGACTAGGTGAAACGTTAATCTGTCCGTTTGTCCTCCGTTTTGCATTTGTTGCACTTTGGATATTAAACGCTTAAACATTTTTGTAGCGTTTGGCCTTTATTCTTTAAGCTGTGTGGGTGCTTATTTCTGTAAACTGAGACAATCTGAAATGTCATGTTGATTGGCATATATCAATCAATAAATCAGTCTTTATTTAACCAGGCGATCACCGTTGAGCAAGCTCATTTTCGAGGTGGACCTGGGTATCCCATCGTATCCCATGATGCTTTACATTAGGGAAGTATGTGTGATGCTATGTTTCTTTGAAACTTGGCTTATTGTCAGTGCCCTTTGGGGTAATCCATGTTTCAGTGCTTCTGCATTGAGGTTCTTTGTCTTTAGCTTTTTTTTTTTTTTTTTGTTATTTGAACCCTCACCACCCAAGCAAACAAGGCCCGCATAGGGGTGGAGATTGAATCTCAACTGCTAAGTAAGACCAGAGATCAGTGTCAGTAGGTGCTGGCTAAGTGCAGAGAAAGGACATACATAGTCTGTTGCTGCAAACTGATGTACTGAAGAAGGGATATGCCATTGCCTAAGGTTATCTCCTGTATGTTGAATAAACATCACACAGACTGTATGTTGAACTTTAGGTTAGGTGTCTGGTCAATCTGTTATCCCACAACTTCTCCATAGGGGGCACAACAAAGTTAACAATAGCTTTGGAGGGAGGGAGGTGGAGACTTTTAGATGAGAGAGTTCTCAAGGGACTTGCTACTCAGCAAGCAGACAAAGCAATGGGTCCAGATGTGGTACAAGCAAAGGTAATAAGGGAGCTCAGGCAAATACTGGCTGTACCAATCACAGTCCTGTTTAACAGCTCAGTGGAAACAGGAGTGATTCCAGAGGACTGGAGGAGGGCGGATGTTGTCCCACTTCACAAAAGTGGTAGCAGGGAGGAGGCTGGCAATTATAGGTCAGTCAGCCTGACATCGGTGATGGGAAAATTTATGAAATCCCTGCTGAAGGAAAGAATTGTGGAATATCTTGAATCCAGTGGGTTACAAGACCCAAGGCAGCGTGGGTTCACAGAGGGAGGTCATGTCAAACAAATCTGATAGATTTCTTTGACTGGATGACAAAGGGTTTAGATCAGGGTGGAGCAGTGGAGATGGCCTATCTAGAGCCCAGTAAGGCTTTCAACACTGTTACACATAGGAGACTAGTAAGCAAGTGGGATAGTGTAGGAGTGAGGCCAAAAGTGGTAAATGGTTCTTTGTAATATTGACAACTCAAAAACTGCACCAACAAAAAGAGGGAATTCACATTGCCAAAAAGTCAAAACAGCAATGTGCACGACCACTGCCTTGCTTGAACTGACGTCCCACATCCATACTGCATTGAATAAAGGCCATATCACAGGTGCAATCTTCATTGACCTCACTAAGGCCTTTGATACCATCCACCACTCATTACTTCAAACAACCTTACCTAACCTAGGTCTCTCACATGAAGTAGTAGGTTGGTTTGCAGACTATCTTACCAATAGGTCTCTTCAAGTTAAAATTGGTAATATCCTGTCCTCCAAATTGCCTGTCTTCTCAGGTGTCCCTCAGGTGTCCATTTTTGGGGCCTCTCCTTTTCAGCCTCTTCCTTAACTCCCTCCCTGCATCCTGCCCCTCCAACCTATTGCTATATGCTGATGACGCCATCATCTTCTCCTCCAACCCAGACCCCTCTAAACTCCACCATTCCCTCCAGTCCTCCTTCAAGGCTGTCGAAAGCTGGTTTGTCTCTCAACGCCTTACTATTAACTATAAAAAAAACAAAGCTATGCTTTTCGTGCATCAGTAGAACCCCAGGCTAGGACGTTTTCCTCAAATATTATCTGCATCTCAGACCCCCTTGGAATTTGTGCATTCCTTTAAGTACCTAGGCATCACTTTGGACACTGGCCTTACCTATCATAAGCATATTCAGCAATTATCTAAGGCCCCAAATATTAGACTAGGGCTATTGCACTGCTTTAAACATTGCCTAACCACAGAAGCCCTTAAGCTTGCTATCTCCTCCTCAATACTTTCCCTGCTCGACTATGGCCTTCTGACTTTCAGTGGGGTAAGCTCCTCAGCCCTTGATAGCCTTAGGCTTGTCCTTAACAAGTCCTGCCGCCTGATGTTAGGGTGTGACAGGCTTACATATACCTGCTAGCTATATCAGGACACCAATTGGCTTAACCTGGACAACAGAATAAAATTCCACACCTGTGTCTTTGCTAAAAAAAATCTCCCTTGGCCTCGTCCCTGCTGCACTCACCCCTTTAATCACCATGGACTCCAAAACTCAGCACACCCACAGCTCAGACTCCCATCGACTCTCCACCCCTCCCTGTCACACAACCCAATTCCAAAGATCCTTTTGCTACAGGGCACCGTTGTGGATTAATAACCTACCCTTCTCCTCCTTGTGTCTCGATCAAAGAATTGGTCACTTCAAATTGCATCTTAGGGCCCACCTTCATTCCACAACTACCTGCGACTGTACATGAACCAGTACCCCCCGTCCCTTTACTTCTTGACCATGGCCTCTGGCTGGCCTCCTCGCACATCTCATAATTCCGCCTCCTCAGGGATGTTAATGTTCCAATTGCTTTCTAACTGTCTCAAACTGTTTCTATTCTGAAGTTTTAGCTAATTTATCTTTTTTTTGTTGTAAAAATGTCTTTACTCTGTAACATTTATTGTCTTGTTTATCTGCATTCTGTATTGTGTATCTGTATCTACTACATGTGATGTGGAACCTTTGTAAAGGAGTCAATGACTCAAAGGTATATCTGATCCTTGAAATAAACAAATAAACAAATAAACTACAATGCCTACCAGAAACAAGGACAGGTACTTACTTTCTTTGTGGGGGGTGATCTGCACTTTCTTTTGATGTGGAGCTCGCCCTCACCCCTACACCCAACTTAGAATAACCATTATAACCCAGCGGGGGTTCTTCTCAGGGAAAAACTTGAGGGGATGCAACTCAGGAGGAGGACACAAGTCGGGAGGGAGAACATTGGGGGGCAACCCATGGGTGGGGGGACAAGGTGGGAGGGCAGGCACAATGGGGGGAACAAGGTGGAGAGGGCAGGCACAACGGGGGGAACAACAGCCACACAAAAAAAAATCTTCCCAGTGCCAGGTCCAAAACTCAGGACCACCAGCATCACAAGCAGTGACTCTCACCACTGCACTAGACAGCACCAGAAAGCCGCCTTGGAACTGACCCAAGAAACAAAACTGGTGGAGTGGTATTGACAACTACCTATCAGGAAAAAAACCTGGGAGTAATAATATTGGATGACTAATAAGGACTAAGAAGTGGCCATGATTAGTTCCTACTGCAATTTAAAGTACCAGAATTTAACTTTAAAAAACAGCCCCATTAAAGTGTATAGAGTGCACCCCCTGCACTCTACAAAATAGTGATGTCACAAAACAACGTAGCGCGGGGGTGGATTAAGGTGGATTGCAGACTACAGTGTACTAAGAAGTGGAAGGGATCAGCGTGGCTCGGCTCCATGGAGCAAAATTATGATCCCTTCTCTTCCTAAATGGGGGCACAGAGAAACTGAAATTCTATCACCAGTTGACTCTCAGCCCGGTAAGGGTTTTTTATGCTTCTAGGGGAAAGTACAGAAAAAGTTGCTCTTTAACTGGTCATAACTCAGACAATCTTATAGCCAGATATCTGAAATTTTTCATGCATACTGTATGAACCAAGCCCTAGCAGAATGCCAAGTTTCATGACATTTAGATGGGGTGGGGATGTTACAGATGCTCAAAGTCTGGCAATTTATCATGCATGTGAAAATGTAAGAAATATTTCTATGCTTACAACTTAGCCATGTTTGCAGCTAGATAATTGAAAACGTATGTGCATACTTGCTTGGAAGAGTCTTAGAAACTGCTAAATAGTGAGGTGGTTGGTTACGTAAACTGTGAGTTACAGGGGTTCAAAATTTTTGCCTAAATATTTGTTAAATTGTGTAAACATTTACAAACTCTATGGATGTTTATAGCTCCACTGCCCTTGCAGGTATGCACTCAAATAATTGCATGCATACCAAAGTAAATATGTCCTGGAACCTAATTAAGCCAGATAAATGTGGTTTAGTAGGTTAAAATATATTGTGGATACTTTAGAAATTACTAATTGGCAAAATTTGCTCAAAAATTCATGGATACATAGTAAGTAATGCCACTAGAAATCCATTTGTGGAATTTAACTTTCACAAAGCACTTATCACCACTGAATCACCTCACCTGCACTAGTTTCATGGCCTTGCAATGCCCTCCAACACTCCTGTGCCAGTGATGCCCAACATCGTGCTCCATCATGACTAAAGATATCCAGATACCTCTGTCACAATGGCCTAAGTTGCAGCTAGTTGTAATGCTTGGTGTCAGTCGGTGCCACTGTTTTCCAATGGTAAAAAAATATACCATACAGTGTTATTTACTGGGTTGTTACAGAGTCAGCAGGTGGATTTGTGCAGAAACATGTGCTTCCACAAGTCATACCGGCCCTGTCCACACTTGCATTCTTGTAATGTTACTGGCAGTCTATAACGTTACAGGAACAGCAAACATGGATCACATCCATACTGTAGTATGGTAAAACCATGCTACGAATCATGTGTAAAATCCATGCTAAAACCCTGATCAGAGCAGGGCTTTAGCACGGGTTCAGATCGACATGTTTGTCAGTTGGGAACTCAAATGGGAAAATACGGTTGTTGGAGTGCAGTGTGGATGCTCTGACAACTGTGCTCAAACATGGAAATAAAAATGTTAAAATATTTTAAAAACGCAGATCAGTGTGGACAGGGCCACTGTCAGTGAGCTCTAGTGGTTAGCTAGCATATTGCAAGAAGACAGGCTAGTGCACTGTGATGTCCATGACTATTCTTCATGGCTCATCACTCAAGATAGTAACCTGACGCTTGGCTCCACAATACTTTACTATGGATCCTCCTGTGAATGCTGCCTTATTAGCACTTTACCCAGCCTTTGTCTTCCTCTTCATTGGCAGCTCAATTGTATGGCTGGGCAACACGTACGAACATGGCTTTCACAAAAGTTATCAAAAATTCCACAGTTTCACAAAAGTTCATGAAATACATTTTTAATTACTGATGTACAGTTCTTTGATCATTCTTGGAATTGTGCTTTATAAATAAAACTGACTTGACTTGTTATTTTGGAAAATTTGGCTGCTTCTAACTTGACCATCCTTAGAGCAAGAAGTTAGGGAGTTGACACATGCAGCCTCTTTTTTTTTCCATATTGGTTTTTCTCTCAGTTGGCAGCTCATCTCTCATGCATAAAACCTGTTCACAGGGATATACCCTGATCAGACTAAGCCTGGTCATCATTCAGATGACTACCAGGTTTTTCTCCCACATTGTTTTCACTCCCACCTCCCCTGGTTGGGGCAGTGCCTCTGTCAGCCTCGCACAGCCGTAGCTTCCCCTGTGGCAGCAGCAAGTTCCCTGGCCCAGCACCAGGAGTTGCTGTGTTGGTGGAACCCACTGCCAACCCTCTCCTACTGAGATGCACTGCCAAGCGTACCTGTCTCAGCCATGGCCTGCTTCCTGACATGACTTCTGGGGCTCCTTTCCAAACCCAAGTCGTCAGCATGGCAGGACGCTCTGCTGCTGGGCCATGAGTGTAGCTTCAAAGCCTAATATTTAGGGTCAGTGAACCTAACAAAATTGGTGATATGTTGTTCTCTAGTTTTAAAGTTACAGGGGCTTAAAATTATGCAGTTTACATAATTGTGTAATGTAATTTTAACATTGCTGAATGTTTGGAGGCTTATAAGTCAGTCAGTTTTAAAGATACAAATTTGCAACTTGGCACACTTCTGTGTGGCCCATAGTAAACTCACCACACCAACTTTAGGGCAATTTGAACAAATACTTTTTTAAATTAGACACACATAACTGAAATCAAAATTGCGGCAACATTTTGCAAATTTTCATGGAAATTTTGTCAGATTTTGTGGAAGTGAAATCAGGATTCTGCAATACTTTTAGCAGGAGAAAATAAATTTTGCAAAGCCCTACCCCAGAGAACAGCTGAAAGGTGGTTCAGTAATGTGTCAGCTCTCGTCACATCCAACTGTTCATGAATAAAGCACTTTTCAGACATGTTTTTGAATCGCCTTTTTTTCTCATTTTATTAAAGTGCAGGAATCCATCACCATACAGTGCAGCAAACCTTTAGCAAACTTGATGCCTTAGTGTCAACTGACCTAATGTTTCGAACCAATCATTTCGTTCTTCATCAGATGACCGAATTGCTACTTTCCATTTAAGGATGAAGCACTACAAATCCTAGAGCAAGCCAACTCCCTCCTGCATCATAACAGATCACAGGGTTTAGCTTAATATTTTGAGTGCTTTCTGGTAACCTGTCTTGAGCAGGCAAAGGAAAAAGGCTGGATACATGTGTTTTGAGCCATCATTGATTTTTACTATAAAATTAAACGTTCTGCACTGAGTCTTCCGACATGAGAAAGGTGATATAATTTTAACTGTATGACTGACAGTCTGTACAAAATGTCATGACTTAAAAGGCAAAAGAATGTTTCTGTTAGGTTTTTTTTGGCCTGTCCCAAAATGTTTTTATTGAAGAAGAATAAACTGAGGATTATGTGCTCCATTCAGCAGCACTTCACACACACATCCCATGCCTTTTTCCTGTAATAAAATATGAGGGGAAGCAAGCATATAAAGGGCACTTAAAGTCTTGCTGGTTTGATGCCAGAATATTTTGGCAACATTTACTCTGAATATAAAAGTGTCATCTGGAAGAGTGGAAGTTTGTAATTATATGGAGGCAATGTGGTGTAATTGTTAGAACACCATTGTAAACTGGAAGAGCACAGGCTCAAACCCCACCAGAGCTAAATACTCACTGTGTGACCTTAGGCATGTCACTTAACTTCTCAGTACTCCAGTCCACCCAGCTATGGAAATGGATAGCAGCAGGACCCCAGTGGAAACAAGATGTTGCATCTTAGCTGGACTATCCGTGGTAAATAGACTGTAAAATTAATTAGTTGTTTCAAGTGAATATGAATGTGTGTGAAAGCAAACTCTTCATTTTGGCCTAGTCTTGATATTATTGGGGCCCTGTTGTCAGCTGCAAGAGTGGGTGCTAAGCAGTTTTTGCAACAGCTTAGCTATAGCAGTGATCTTGCAACTCATTGAGCTATGCTCAACAGTAGCAGCTACTACAGCTGTACAAAATGTGAAATTCCACTGGCAGAATTCAGTAAGAATGGGACTTCTACTTCAGACATGCTTTTTGGAATTTTTTTCCAACTTTTTTCTCCTGCTCGGGGAGGCCCTCTTCGGTGCCTGGACTACTTTCCTGGCATCTTCCATCAGGCTCCCCAGCTGGGTGACCTACAGCTTCCCCCTACAGTGGGGCTCCCACCGGGGCTGAGGGGAGAGACTGAGATCAACCAGCAGCGCCAGCTGAGGCTTATGCCTGCGGTGTCTTTCAGAAGGTGGTCTCAGAGCTTCATGGAGCACCATGGACTGGTGCATTTCCATGGTTACCCCCTAGGAGTGCGGACATGCAATGACATCAGCATGGGATGAGCATGCTCCCACACCCGTCCCACAGACGTCCTCCAATGCTTCGCTGTGCCTGGTGGTCCTGGCTGCTAGACACCCAAACTTCATTGGGTGTCACTGGAGTGCCAGAAAGCCACTGCCCTCACCCCTCAGATGGAGAGAGCTGTCCCTGGGATGCTCATCCAACATCTCTTGGACGATCCTCTGATGCACCATGCTCGCTACTGAACACAGGTCATCAGCGCAGCAAGTGGTAGTGCTACCGCTGCATCTGCTGGCTGGCTATGCTTTTTGGAATTTAATAGTAAATTCTGAAGAAATTCAAAAACTCTTTTAATTTAAACCATATACTAGTTTTTTGTAGATTATGTAAGCCACAGCTTTGTTTTTTACGGTTTGAAAAATGCAATGCATGATTTAAGTAAACCATAATATATTAATTCTTGATGTAACTACTACTTTGAGAATTATAGCGTTCAGCTTCCAATGCAGTTCCATGGGAATAGACAGAATTTTCTGAAATTTGAAAACTCCACATAGCACTAGTTTGCTACCACTTCCCAAGGAGATGTGAAGGTTAATGCAAATGACCAAGAATAAGAGCAGAAGACACCATATAAATGGTCTCTACAGAGCCACTCACAGTGGCATGATGTCCCTTGTATGACTTGCCACTGCCAGCTATGCCTCCCCAGATTAGTGGGAAGCAGTGCTGCAACCAGGTATAACATACAGGAAGATGAACTAGACTCTGAGGTACACCATTGGTTCCCCTGGATGGGTAGCATGTAGAGGCTAGATTCTGAGGTACCCTATTGGTTCCCCTGGATGGGTAGCATGTAGAGGCTAGATTATGAGGTACACCATTGGTTTCCCTGAATGGGTGGCACATAGAGGCTAGATTCAGAGGTACACCTTTGGCTCCCCTGGATGGGTTGCATGTAGAGGCTAGATTCTGAGGTACACCATTGGTCTCCCTGAGGTTTGAAAGGGGGGTTGCTCAATGCCATGGACTAACTGATCCATGTGAGAGTAGATGGGGAACACTTGACTACCTGGAAACTGACCATTTGGGAGGGACCTTTCACCCACCTGTACCCAACAGGAATGCAGTTTAGGGAGGGGAGCCTTTCTGGGTGAGGTGCAAGTTTGTGACTGGGTCAAAACATGGAGTTATGCTAAGTGACATATGCAATGCTGTGAGACATGCATAATGCCATATGTCATGTGCAATGCCATGTGACATGTGTATTGCCATTTGCAATGCCATGTGAAATGCGCAGTGCCATGTGAAATGTGCAGCACCATATGACATACACAATGCAGTGAAACATGCTCAGTGCAATGTGACATACACAATGCCATGTGACATGCAGAATGCTATGTGACTTATGCCTTGTAACATACTCAACACCCTGTGACATGTGCAATGCCATGTAACATGCACAACACTATGTGACACGTGCAGCACCATGTTACATACACAATGTCAAGTGACATGAGCAATGCCATGCTGTACCCTGCCACAGGTTCAATCCAGTCTGTCAGTAGGGGCAAACCCAGTCTGCACCACCTACTGGAATCGCTGGACTTGCAGTTTGCATTGCGCCTCTGTGTATGTGTCAGGCTTTGTGTACATTGCTGTCGGCTAGTAACTCAGAGGTGCATTCCAGTTTCTACTCGCTGTGTGCTGCCACCCACAGTAACTGAGAAGAGAATCCTCCATGCTTATATTTCCTTTATCCTGAACTCCCATGTACACCCTTTCACCAACCAAGCCAGAAGAGCACTCATGTAAGTCGCTGAGTAGAGGCCAATGATTTTAAAAAGATGTAAACACCTCAACATTGGAGGGGGGGTTAACAGAAATAAATCTCTGAGCTACAGAATGGAACTACTTCCTCCCATTGGCTGAAGTAAAGAATAAGTAGAACCTGATTGGAGTGGAATCCCACGGGGTGCAAATTAATAAAGGAAGCAGGGCAGTAGAAAAGAAGGGGAATGGGAACGGAATAATTAAAAAGTCGCCGGGAAGGAGGGTAGGGAAAAAGGGGTGTAACAAACAGAGTGGTAAAATCTGAAAGACCATGTGCGTGAAGTCTAGGTAATTATTTATGTAAATTTTGGTAACCGGGAAAGGCACATTGAGCCAAGGCTTGTTTCCAGATGTGATCCGGGGGACAATTGGGTAACCAAGAAACATATATAAAATAAATGAGTGTGACATGAGAGTAGATATATCCAGCAATACAGCCAGTTACAGAACAACAGTGCAGTTTTACAAACGCAGTTGAGTAGAATTACATATGTATTAGTATAAAAATAAAGAACCTAAGTGCAGTTAAGTCAGATCTATGGTAAAGTAGATTATTAGGGGGCAGTACCAAGGAGTGATTGGAGTATGCCTGAGAAGGCATTTGAGCACTGGGAGTGAAGTGGCCTGCTGGAAGGTAGTTGGGAGTTGGTTCCAGAGGGATGGTAGAGGAAGGAGAAGGCAGACTGACCAGAATTTGTGTGAGGGTGGGGGAGAGAAAAGATCAGGATACCCTGGAGTGGAGGGCACTGGGTCCAAAGACTGCCAACAAGAATAGCGTTGTCTAGGAGCGTGAGGGAAAAAAGGCACCAATTTTTATTTTGTGGGGAGCTGCACCCCCTGCACCTCCTACTTTAGGATTTGCACTCTGGAGGGGAGCAGATCCTGGGGAAAGTTAAAAATCGTGGGGCCATGGAATACTGTTTCCATGGCCTCACGTAACATATTCTAAGTCCAGAGTGCATAAAAAAGGTTGGGAGACCAGGATTAGAACCCAGGTCTCCACTAGCACTGGCCGAGCTACTCAATACCCCAGCCCTCCATGCCATGGGAGCAGCTCAGACAGCCTCCTGGATCCCGCTGCTCTTCTCTTTTCTCAGCGCCATGGACAGCGACCAGGGGAGCACCTACAGCAAGTGCAGAAAATCCCCACTCACTGTCCATGTGAACACTTACCAGACTAGCACTATGAATTGCAGGCATGGGTAAGACCAGGAACTAGCAGGGGATAAGAGGGAGGAGATATAGGAAGGCAGGAGTCCAAACCAATATTTTGCTATAAAGGTAAGGGAGTGGACCTAGCAATAGTGAGTGAGGGGAGGGGTAGATAAGCAGGAGCAGAGGAAGCAGTGATGAGTGCTGAATGGGAAGTTTGTGGCAAAGCAGCAAAAGTCATTTCAAAGAATGTGTCTTGTTTGGTGAGGGAGGAGGCAGAAGCAGTGCCATAGACAGTATCTTCATAATCAGTCACAAGGAGGATTGTCTTTGTAACCAGCTCGCAATGCACTGAAGGAGAGAGGCATTCTTTGTTTTGGTACATTACCCTGAGTTTTGGGAGGAGTCTTGAGTGCAGGGTGTCAATGTGGACTAAGAAATCGAGCTTGTTGTTCAGCTGTACCCCCAGGTATTTGACGGCGGAGACAACTTCTAGTGGAGAGCCATCGGGAGTGGAGAACACGGGGTGGACGAGAGTGTTGAGAGTTTTTGTCTTGACCCGCGCCATAGAGACAGTTTTCTTAGTGTTTGCCCTCAGTTGGTTTTCCTGGAACCAATTTAGTACGCTGTTAAAATCTCGCTGAAGGGGGGCCTCCACATTGGGAGCTGAGGGACTAGAAGTGAAGATGACCATATCATCAGCATACACGTGGATTTGAGAGTATGTGCAGACTGAAGGGAGGTCATTGATGAAGAGGGAGAACAAGATTTATTTATTTAGTTTTTGTTGACCGGGTAAGTGCACTAGACAAATTCTGCCTTTTTTCAGGCACGACCCAGGGAAGGGGGATACAGATGAATGCCAACTGACCTTGAACCAGATTAAGCTGGACCCAGGATTGATCCTTGGGATACCCCAGCAAGGATTTGACAGGGAGATAACAGGGCGGCGCCCACCTGAACTGACTGCCTTCTGTTCATGAGGTAAGAACTGAACCAGTTTACTGTTGGTGCCACTAGGCCAACTGAGTGCAGCTTACTTAGCAGGAGTGGGTGGACACCAAGTCAAAGGTCTTTCCCAGGTCAATGGAGATGCAGTAGTAATGTGGCCCAGATCCATACCTGAGAGAATAGAGTGAGAGGGAGAGAGTGTTGGTGGCAGTATGGAAATCAGCAACTCTAAAGTTGACTACAGACTCTTGTAGTTTGGCAAGGGAAGGGAGGAGGGAAATGGGGTGGTAGTTTCCAGGGCAGGAATGGTTGCCGCATGTGTGAAGAGGTAGGACCAGAGCTCCAGGTAAGGGGAGTACCAACCTGTTTTACGCACCTCTATTTAGGAAATATGCTTCAGAAATTTTTTTTAATGAGTACTAGTACTCGCCCAACATTTGTAAATACTCCACACTCCAAAGAATAGTGCTTCATAACGTAACTGGTGATTCAAGAGTAGCATTTTTTACCAGATTTACAGCACTCATCTGCATCCCAATTTTTTTTACTCACTATATTTAAAACTGGTGAGTAAATTACTCCTTCCTGCCAACATTATCTGGAGTATTGTTCACACTTGATCAATTCTTGTCTAGAAAAAAACTACACTGCTTTTAAAAATGTACTCCTCACTCCACTCTGTCCAGACATTTGTACACATCTGAATTTGGTTTTACTCATCTCACTTTCAGAATGAGGAGTACAGTACTCGTACCAAAAAATCTTATCTGGAGCCTTGAGTAGGACCTTGGCCATTTTCCAGGCTGCAGGGACTGTGCCTGAGGAGAGAGAGAGAGGCAGAGATTAAGCAGATGTGTGGGGGGGGGGGCAATGGCAGAGGGGCAGATGTAAAGGAGCTTTGGGTCAATGCCAACAGGGCTGTGCTTAGCTGGGTAGAGTGACACAAGAGCACAGTAGAGCTCCTGCTGGAAGATTGAGGGGGAAATTACCCCTAGGTGGGACCTAGAGGCCATCATGGCAGATGATAACCTGGGTATTGTGGCCATTACCAAGTCATGGTGCACTAAAAATCATGACTGGGACATGGTTATACTCTATCCAGGAAGGACAGGAAGGGAAAGAAAAGAGGGTGTGTTGTGTTTTATGTGAGGGAAATAATTAAATTGACAGAGATACAGGGAATACAGGGGTAGAGGTACTGTGGGTCAACCCAAAGATGGGGAATGGAGCCTGTGTTTGCACTAGCATGATCTACAGACCTCCAGAACAGGAGGTAGGGTTAGATAAGGCACTGGTGCAAGCCATTGGCAGGATGACAGAAAAGGGGAGGTGCTGCTGGTGGGGGACTTAAATCTGATGGATGCAGATTGGAGTCTCCCAGCTGTGACATCAGCTAGAAACTGGAAAATCATGGACTCTCTGCAGGGGGCATTCCTCAGGCAACTAGTCAGTGAACCCACTCATGATGGGGCAATACTGGACCTGGTACCCAATAACAGGGGCAGTGTTGCAGACGTCATGCTGGGAGGCCACCTGGGGAATAGTGATCACCGTACAGTGTTGTTCAATATATGGACAGCTGCGGAATCAAACCACACAAGGTCAAGGGTCCTGGATTTCAGGAGGGCATATTTTATAAAGATGAGTAGAAGCTTCAGGGATGACCTGGCAGGAGGGATGGCCTGGGTGGCGTGGAGTAACAGTGATGGCAATAAACCTCTGTGTCAAACAAATAAGCAAAAGCAAGAGGAAAAAGAGACTGCTATGATTCTCAAAAGAGGTAGTGGAAAAGGGAAACCTAAAAGGGTAGCATTCAGAAGGTGCAAGAAGATACAGAGGGAGGAGGATAGGGAGGTATATCAGGGGAAACAGAGGGAAGCAGGGAAAGCAGTAAGGAGTGCAAAGGTGCAGACTTGAACAGAGAATAGTCCAGGCAATAGGGAAAGGGGACAAGACATTTTCAAGTATGGAAGCAAACAGAGGAAGACCAGGGGAGGGAATGTAAGGTTAAAAAGGATGGGGGTGATTGTGATGAGGGGGACCAGGAAAAAGGCAGACATACAGAAGAAATACTTCCTTTCAGTGCTCACAGAAGAAGGAGAAGGGGCGGGGCCACAAAAAAGTAACAGGAGCTGTGGAGGGAGGTGGACACGAGTCCATTTTTGGAGGTCAGAGCGCAGAAGGGACTCTCTAATCTGAAAGTGGACAAAGCAATGGGGCCAGATGAAGGTGCATCCAAGGGTATTGAGGGAGCTCAGGGAGGTACTGGCTGCACCTCTGACAGTCCTATTTAACAGCTCACTGGAAACAGAAGTGATTCCACAGGACTGGAGGAGGACAGATGTAGTTCAACTCCACAAAAAATGGTAGTAGGGAAGATGTTGGCAAGTACAGGCCAGTCAGCCTGACACTGATGGTTGGGAAGTTAACAGAATCATTGCTAAAGGAGAAGATTGTGGAATATCTTGAATTCAGTGGGTTACAAGATATGAGGCAGCATGGATTCACGTTGGGGGGGGGGGGTCATGTCAAACAAATCTAATAGATTTATTTGACTGGTTGACCAAGGCACTAGATCAGTGTAGAGCAGTGGACGTAGCCTACCTAGATTTCATTATGGCTTTCAACACTATTCCATATAGGAAACTAGTACGCAAGCAGGGAAATTTAGGAGTGGGTCCAAAGGTGGCAAACTGGATAAGAAATTGGTTAGGTGATAGGCGGCAGAGGGTGGTGGTAAATAGAGATCACTCCAAAGAAGGAGGGATGACCCAGCATGATGATTCAGGGATCAGTTTTGGAACCAGTCCTCTTTAATGTCTTTTTTTCTATATGTACTTTTATGCTTTCCCCATCCCCGAGTCCGGGACCCTGGCAGACATGGCATTGCGTGCATGTGAGCACACACACACTCGGGTACTGGCTCAGCCCATTCTGCTCCACCTGACTATCATCGGGCCCTCCCCCATAGCCCAAACTGCCATCCATTCTCCCTCAACTGGGTGGCAGCCACGGGCTGGAGAAACCCCTAATCCCTCCCTGGGAGAGGAAAGCCACCTTATGGCAGCTCAGTCCTGCTCCTTGTCCCCCGATGACTCCCGACAACCAGGGCTCATTTCCGAACTCGGGTCACTGGCATGGCAAAAGGTGTGGCATCCGGTGCCTCAACCCTCAGTGCCAACAGGCCGGCAGTCTTCTCTAATGTCTTTAGAAATGACATTGTAGAGGAGCTGGAAGGAAAGGTCTGTGTCTTTGCAGATGACACCAAAATCTGCAACAGGGTTGACTCTCCAGGGGAGTGGAAAAGATGAGTAGTGACCTGAGAAAACTCGAGGAGTAGTCAAGGGTATGGAAGCTGGGTTTCAACATGAAAAAGTGCAGACTAATGCACTTAGGGTACAGAAACCCAGGGGCTGAGTACAGAATGTGGGGGGCAGTACTGGCAATCACCAAGTTAGAAGGAGACCTGGGGGTAATCATAGCTGATGATTTAAAGATGGCCAGGCAGAGCAACAAGGCATTTGGGAGAACTAGTGGGATGCTGGGGTACATAGGGAGTGGTATCACCAGCAGAAAGAGGGGGGTGGTGCTGCCTCTGTATAGATCGCTCTTAAGACCTTATCTGGAGTACTGTGTCCAATTCTGAAGACCACATCTCCAAAAGGTAAGAGCAGAGGCAGTCCAAAGGAGGGCAACTAAAATGGTGCAGGGTCTGCATCAGAAGCCCTATGAGGAGAGACTTAAGGGCCTAAATATTTACACCCTGAAAGAGAGGAGGAAGAGAGGGAACGTGATAGAGATCTTTAAATACTTCTCAGGGGTAAATAAGGTACAGGAGGGAAGTATTTTACAGAATAAAAGGTGCTCAAGAACAAGGGAATATGACATGAAACTGCAGGAGGGCAGATTCAGGAGAGATGCGAGGAAATACTTCTTCACAGAAAGAGTGGTAGATTCCTCGAACAGCCTTCCAGCGGAGGTGATGTGAGCAAAAACGGTGGTGGGGTTCAACACAACATGGGATAGACATACAGGAATCTTGGGGAAAAGAAGGGGGGTGGGATAGCAGGCTGGAGATAAGTAGGATCTGTGGTGATACTGTAGGCATGGAAAAATGTTCAGACTAGGTAGGTCACGCAGTCCGTATCTGATGGCAGTTTCTCTGCTTCTTTTTGCATTAGTTCAAATCTTGGGAACTCATTAAACCAGTTCTAGCATTCAGATTTAATCTGATGTGTATGCCTAAAACTAAAAAAATGCACAGTATGGTCCAGGGAATAGCACACTGAGTTATGGCATTAGGGAGCAGGACACAGGTTTAAATCCCCCATAGTGGCTGGCTCACTGGTTAATCCCCCAAAACACATTTGGGGTGGGATTTAAAAAGTCCCACTTATGTGGCCATGAGGCTGGATTGTGACTTGCTGACACTGAAAAGCTGGGCTCAAAATGGGCAACACTGGCCAAGATATGAGTAAAAGTTAAATTAGCAGGAACATTTACTAAGTCCAGGTGCACTTGCAGTATGCACACCTAGAAACATTTTCCACCAGTTTTATTTCATCTCAAGTAGGGGAGCACATTGAAGGACATTGAAGAATCACCACTGACATTGAAGTTCTGTGATGAGGATCCGAACTACAGGTACTAGTGGGGAGGGGTGAAAAGCTGGCATGAGTGCCAGAGTGTGGCCGAAGGTGGGGTTTGTGTCTGTTTTTTAACAGATAGCAATCACTGGTGGACACCAGAGAAGATGTTGAGTGACTGAGGTGGAGGGAGGTTGGTGCTGGTTGCCCACCATGGGAGCTGAGCAGTATTGGACAGGGGGCTGTGAGGGAGCAGGGAGTGGCTGTGGTGGAGGGAGGTCATTGAAGGTTGCCCACCATGGGAGCTGAACAGTATTGGACAGGGGACTGTGAGGGAGGAGGGGAAGGGATGGTGGTGGGATTGGGCAGCTGCTGTTGGCATTAATACTCAGACTGGGTGGCCAGCAGGAAAGGTGTTACAGGTGGTGGGACTGGGCGCCTGCAGGCAGTGTTAATATACCAATCAGGCATCCAAGAAGAGGGGGGGCACCAGCAGCAGCAGGGGGGTGATTGGGTACCCATTGCTGGTGTTTTATATAACTGCAGGGTGGGTGAGGGTGTACCAGGATGTGGGTGGGCACACACCTCTGGTGTTTTGTGTAGGTACTGGTCTGGAGAGAAGGGGGATCTATTTCTGTGTGATGCAGATTTGCAGTGGACAGCATTGGGTTCTGCAGAAAGGTATGATGATTTTGTACACAATCACAGAACTTTGGTAGCTTAATTAAAATAGTAAGTGTAATACATTTTTTTATTTAAAGCCAGCTCAGTCGTCTCGTTAGACTGCCTACTGAGGAACCGTGTAACTGTCAGCCTTTAGAGCTAAGCATTTTAATTTTTTTTTCTAGCTCAATGTTGTGAGCCATCACCAACTTTAAACTGGAGAAAATGTTCACCGTTTTTCACCTTTTTTTTGACACACCATACATGTGCCTGATTTTAACATTTTTTGAACTTATAACGTAAAAAGTACAAGTTGGCTTGCATTCAAACCATGAAAAGGCCCCTTTCTTGCACAATATCTACAGTAAGATTTAATAAACCTGTAAGCTTTAAGTTATAAATCAGTTTAGTTTTTCCTCTAGATGATTGCAAAAAAAAAATTTTGAAGATCTTTAAGTAAATTCACTAATTAATAACTTGCTAAACATCAAACCAATTCATGTTAAACTTACCAGACTATTAGTCCCTAGGAATGGAAAAAGGTACACCAAATTTAACAGACCTAGGAGCTAATGCTGCTGAGATTTGAGAGAGATTTAAGATAACTAAAGTCCCAATTTTGACACAAACAGTAACTGGACGCTAACACAGTGATGCTACCCAGCCTCTGTAATATTCACTGTGTGCATATACATATATTCCTTGCAAAAAAAACTGCATTAATGCTCCAGTTAGGGTGACTTAACCCCACAAAAGTAGGGAAAGGTGGTGTTAGGTTTTCCAACCCAACTCCCCACCCCTATGTCCCAAGCAGCAAAAGGAAAAAACATTAGGGTTTTGGGTCTCATGAGTCTTCGCAAATCAGTAGTGGGACTTCCTTGCGGTTGTCAACCTTAATGCTCACCCCTTCCCACAGTCTATAGCTTCCTGTCTGAACCACAAGGTAGAGCTGCAAGGCAGTGCCTAATAGTGATACACTCTTCAAAAGTAGAGAAGTCTGTCTCACCACATGTTGTCAACACAATTTGGTGTAGCTTTCTTCACACAGGGTCTGGCGGAGATCATATGTGACATTGTTTGTTCATGGAATGGAGTAGGCATTGTTTTACCTCAGCTGGACCCCTCTGGAATACAATGGATTGATATTGTCTGCTTTTCTCAAAGATGGTGCTGAGATGAGCAGCAGCGCGGGAACAGAGAGAGCATTCAAGGGAAGGAAGTCTCTTCAACGTGCTGCAACAAGCGAGTCAGGTACTACATCCAGGTAGATTTTCCACTCAAGTCTGCTTACTAGAGTAATTTCTTCTCCCTGCAAAACTTCTTCACCTTCTTAGTAACCCAAAAGGTGACGGAAGCCCCTTCCACTCTCAGCATGAGCACAGTTGGATAGGCAAACCTGAACTCTACATTCTTCTATCTTTAATGTGTCCCTCAGAGCGCAAAGGCTTTCCACCTCTGCTGAACACCCCTGGAGAAGTCTTGGAAGAAAAATGATCTGGTTCTTGTCTATTTTGAGTGCCCACTTTCCAATATGCTTATAGAATCCACAGCTTCTCCTGGAAATGGTGGAGTTATATCAACAATACGAACATACAAAGAAGCCAGCAGAAGAAGAAGGCCATTTGGTCTATCAAGTCTGCTCGTGTTGCAGGGTCCACAGCTTGAGCTAATGTCCCTGCCCTCCCTTCCCACTCCTCCGATCCTCTCTACCAATGATACTTAACCTTTCCCCTATGCCTATCCCAGCCTCTCTCAAAGCTACCTACTGTCTTCAATGAGATGACCTCTTCCAGCAGTGCATTCCAAGTGTCCACCACTCTCTCTCTGTGTGAAGAAGTGTTTCCTGGTCTCCCTCCTAAACCTTCCACCCTCCAGCTTAAGACTGTACCCCCTCATGATATGGTTGCCACTCAGCTTAAAGAGACTCTTCTTATCAACCTTATTTATTCCTTTCAAGTACTTGAAGGTCCCAATCTGTCTTGGGGGGGCATCCATCTGTGGCCTGGGTCCCATGGACCAGTGCACCCTGTTGATCTTGAGTCTACCTTTGGGGCAGTCCATTTTAAGTGTTTTTGGTATCCACTTCCCTAGGAAAGCTACCAGATTGGGTGCTTCTGAGCCCTCTGGGAGTCCCCTGAGGCGAATATTGGGTTTTTTTCTGAGTATCTAGCTGTTCACTGAGGTGTGCAAAGTCTTCCTCCAGGCTAGCCACACAGTCTGGGACCCCCTGGTAGGCATCTTCCAGGGCAAAGACCCTGTTCTCCATGGCTGTGACTCTAGCCTCTTGTTCCTTGTAGCACTCCCCCTAGTGTGTCCAGTTTCATGGTGACTTCCTCGAGCTTAGGAGCAAGCGCCGCCAGTACTGTACCTTGATAGACACCATCCAGCCAAGTGCCTCCATCACCTCCTTTGGGGCCTCCTGAGGTATATTGGCATCTGTCCATTCCAGGCCCACTTTGCTTCCAGTTTTCTTAGCACCCTTGCTAATTTCAAGCCAGTCAAAGTCATATACACGTCTGTATTGCCTGTAAAGTTTACCGGATGGTACCTGTGTTACTTTGGCTGTTAGATGGGTGAGGATTTAGAGTTTGAATATCTGCGGGGGTTGAGAGCTCTTGGGATTGCATCTAGCTCTGTCCAGTGCACATGCATACTCCTGTGAACATTCTTCTTAATGTATTTGCAAATGGAAATTTTTTCATTTGCAGATAACATGTCCAAGGACTGTTTATCATTAAAGGTATTAGAGACTGTTTGAGCTTAGCTGGTATTACCAATTCAGGCGACTGTTTAGGCAATAAGGCATGGCAGGGTAAACTTTGTACTGGGATAATGGCATGCCTCAGGTGAGTTGAAGCATAAGGTCAAAGGCTGAGGACTTTTGCCACCCAAGAAGTGCTGTTCTCCCAGAGCAAAGTACACCCAGGAGTACCTTATTGTGACTATGAAATAGTTAATTAGGATTAGTAAAGAAACACGTTTTGTATCAAATTTAATTTAAATAAGTAAAAATTTGAACTTTAAATAGGTTAAAAAAGGTAAAAAAGGGAGAACTGGAAAAAAAATAGATCTATTTAGCAATCGTAAGTTTGCTGTTTGTCCAGTAGATGGCAGGTGCTGCATTTTTCTAAATACAAGTAAGTGCATTGTGATGTATTGATACAGCTGTACTGCTTAATGTAAACTGGTCAGTGAGGTCATGGATCTTTTTCAAATGCTATTGTGCTGTGATATCAGCACTGGGTTCCGAGCTCCACAGACAATCAGGTTTCTGAACATTTTACACCCATTTCATAAATGCCATTATAAAATGGGCAGAGAGTTTTGTGCATCCTGATTGGTCGGGCACGCATGTCCTTACAGAAAAACAACCCTGAAGCTGGCACTTTTTGGATCAATCAGGGTTCAGCACAGGCCCCATATCCATGCCTCCTAGAAACTTTTGAAAAATATTTCTGGCAGCCATGTTAGGTAGGTAATGACCCATTAATTGCCATAACATAATAAATACATTTTTGATAATTTACTAACAACCCCATCCACACAAAACATAAACTAAACAGAAAGCTTTCATCAACAAAAAGAATGAGCCAAAACTGACCTCTTGCATCTTTTTATTTATTTTCTTTCATTACAGGCCTGTGCTCCTCAGCCCGAGTTTCTACTGCCACCCCTCACTGACTTGTCTTTCTGACAGATGCCTGTTTTCCTCCATTTCATGTATTCTTTCATTTCTCTGCCCTCCCAGGCTACCACCTCCTGCTGACTCATCTTTCGACTGACTACCCATGCCTCCTTCCCCAACATTGGTGTCTTCTTTCATTTCTCTGCTTTCCCAGGCCACCCACCAACTTCACTCACTTTCCTCCTCCTGGCACGCCTGGTCGGCCACATCTTCAAGGCAGAAATCCATGTGGCCAGCAGCTTTCAAAACACTCAACGCTGCAAACGCTCACTGCCACCAGCATGGGCCACACCTGGAAGTGACTTTCGCCTTCATTCCTTTGCACTCTTCAGCACTCCTTGGTTGGCAATCTGTCCCTGACAGACAGCAAATGAAATTTACCTGAGCATGGCACTCCTTGGCACACTTAAATCCCTGAGAGACAATAAATTGATTTTGCTGTTGAGGGAGGGAAATGGAAAGGGAAAAGGAAAATAAAAAAAGTGTATTTTTGCATCCCACCAAGCGCCCTCTAGTGTCAAACACACCACAGAAATGCAACAATAAGGATGACTTTACATCAAAACACAACAGACAATATTTTTTAATCATTTCATTTTTTTAAGTTATTTAATTAAGAAAATATACTTCTGTAGAACCCATTTTATAAGAGAAACAAGGCACTCCTGGGGTGTTGGTTGTTGCCTGATAAGAGCACTTCCCAGGAGATGAAGGCACTTGGCACAAGCACCTCGTGCCTCACTACTCACCTGGTTCATGTTCTTATCAGGCAAGAACCCCCACCCCGTTGTGTCTTATTCCTTACATAAATGTACTAACTGCCAGAACTGTCAGTCCAGGGACTGTTTGTCAGTACAAAGTTCTATGCATGTGTTATCTGCCATTTTTAAAAAAGTAAGGACGTTCATTGCAAGAAGAATATGTTAATGCATCAGTTAGGATTCAAACACAGACTGTCAAAAGTAGGGAAATGTGATATTAGGGTAAAATTCATCCTGAGCCTTGGAGAATGTGTCACATGGTGTTCCTCAAGGTTTGAACAATCTTGTGATGCATCATTGGTGTTCCCCCTACGTTGACACCTTGTCTCCAAGCATTGGCATATAAATATTTTTTTGTCCCTGGACAGACAGTGCTGGAGTTATGCCAACACCAGTGCTGTCTTGCATGATCATTCAAACCTTGAGGAACACAACGCAACAGATTCACCAAGTCTCAGGGAGCTTTTGACCCTACTACTGCATTTCCATACTTTTGATGCTTTGTTTTTGAACCCTAATCTGCAACACCGGTGGAGCTGGAAATGGTAAAATAACAAGTGGTTGTCATTGTATAATAACTGGTGACCCCCTTTATCACACTGATTATCGGTGTGATCAAATGCTGTAACAACCAGGTATGATGTCCACTTGGGAACAGAGGTAGGAGGTTGTTCAGGAAAGAGGTTTGGTTTTATCTTCTGTTTTAACTGAAATATTTGAATAGTTTTGTACTTGAAATTAGTTCTGTGTGTTAAAAATTACTACTTTGAGTTAGAACTGTTACTTGGGCTGTGATATGGTAACTATTGGGGCTTATGTGCTGAGTGTGGGAACACTTGTTTGGCAGTGATAATTACAGTGAAATTTAAATGTGGTGTTTCTTATGTAACCCCTCACCCCTGCCTTTTTAGCAAACCGACAGGTGGCATGCTGTTGAAGCTGACAGCAGTACCTGGTGGGGACTGGGTTCGGGGAGGATGAGGTTACTCGTCACAGGGGACCTAGGTTTAGCTACTCTGAACAGGGGTACCCAAGTAAATCCGAACACAGGAAGCAATAACTGTAATGTCCAGAACCAGGAATGGGATTCTTCAGTGTGGCTTTTATTCACATACAAGCTTGAGCAAACAAAGCATAGATGGACCCTCGCGGGGCTTCATTCCTGGTAATGCAGATTAGAGACAACAGAACACTTTATCACTATTTCCAGCCCTCAGGCTCTGAACCCACCAGGCACACAGCCCAGACTTGCACGCAGTTTAGGGTACACAGCCCAACTTATACACTACTTGGGTTTTCCCCACTGGCCCGGCTCCCCCGCCGGCCACTTGATCCGCGGTCCATTTTGGGAATGAACCAATTATCCTGTTGTGGCTCCCCAAACCACACTAGAGCCTTCGACTCCTAGAGAGAATTTTCCTTCCAATCCCACATCTGGATACTTCCCTCATCACTGGCCAAGTGCCTGAGGTAAAGTAGAAATCCACAGAGCAAATCCGTACAGGTGGACCTGGTCACTAAAGATGGGGGGCCTCCCACCTCCAGCTCCCACAGTCCATACCTGGCCATTTCTTTGGAAACCAAACAATTCCTTTTCTGAAAACTTGCAAATGTAGATTCTTGGTAGACGTCTGTCACATCTCCTCTACATATCATTTTCATCCCAATAAGCTCTGGACTTGAACCTACTTTTACTTGTTGCTTAGCCCATTACTCTAGGCCTCCCACTATTTTAGTAGTTCAATCCCCACATTGTCACACAAGTCCCAGGGTGAAAAACATAGGCCCTTTCAGGAAGAGCAGACACTCACCCTCCGGTTGCAGGTGCCCCACAGGCGACTCACAAGTCTTCTTGTTCTCCCAAATAAACTCTGGAACACATAGGCAGCTTCTCCTTTAGTAGCAGAACTAGGGGGTTGCCCCAGGAATCTGCAGGGAACCCTTTCCTGCCCCCATCCCCAGAGGGAGGGGGCACTGAGACCCGAAAACAGTGGTCTCCGCCACTTCAATTATCTTCTGTGTCTCTCTTTTGGTGGAGGCACACACCCTTTTACTTAAAAGTAGCCCTCTGTCAGGGCTGAGGCTCCTAGAGCCTACACTGAGCTGTTGTGCTGCTTTCACAGCAAGCTCCCAACACCAACTTCACCTTGAACTGACTGAATCTGTTCCAACCTCCCAACGTTCTATACCAACTCCCTTGCTGCAGATTCCAATGTGGCTCATGCAGCTGCGATAGTTCTATTGGTGATGTCATCCCTCAGTCTCAGCTGAGACTGAGAACAGAGTGAGACAGTGTAAAACCCATTTAACTGGAGTTTCACAAGCTGCCTTCCCTGCCTACCACTAGGTCTTACTGGGATTCTAGTAACCCCAGGTAACAAGGGGGTTACACTCGCCCTTGACCAGGAAAATGACTGTCTGCAGTCATTTTTTACCCAGCCTTAGGCCATCCCACCCTATGTGCTACCTGCGGAGGGGGGTGATCAGGTCCCCTCCTACCACGTGCGAGCACAGGCAGGCAACACTAAGGGCCTAGAGGCCTTTAGCTGACATATCAGCCCCTACACTATCCACTTACTATGGACACCTAGTGGCTGTGGTAGAACTGTCCAGAGCATAGCCCTGATAGATCAGCACTGTGGTCCCAATGGCCATTCAGGACCACAGCCTGTCTATCCCCCCAACCCTCTAGGGAAAACCTATCTGCTTTTAACCTAATACACCCAAAACAAAAACAACCCAGGCACCTCCCCGACCTTGGGCAACCTGCAACCACACATCATTAAAATACCACATTTTATACCATTTTACTGCCTTCTCCCTACCCCCACAACCACACCTGTGGAAGGAAAAGGGTTAATACAGTAACAACAACAATAACACCACAGTACTTTAAATTTCTACACACTAAAGTACCAGTGAGGAACTCCAATGAGCCCCTCCTCCTCTTCTTGTCTTCTCTTCTGTCTTCTCAGTAACACCTGTAAGAAAAAGAAAGACAACACACTCTCCTAATCTGCATACACAGTCTACACAGACCCCTACCATCAAAACACTGAAGAATCCCAAGAAGAATTTTTTTCTAGAAAAGGTAGAAAAACAGTATTTACATTAGAAAACAATGACATTATTTACAATACACATTTGGGGAGATGGAGTGCCCTAAAAGTCCCAACTAGTGACCACAATGCCCGAAGGCTAGTCCAATAAAGAGTCTCTCCTGGGCCTGAGCCCGGTGGAGCACAGTTCTAACAGGCCAAATTCCCGAAGGGGAGAGTCTTTGTGGACAGTTCACACATTTTGAAGTGTGCTAGTGTAGGGTGTGTACTGCAATATCATAAAGATAGAAAAGTTCGGACTAACCAGCCACTTGTAGTATGGAAATTCTTAACCAACCTGCACCGCTGACGAAGACTCTCCCTGGCAGCATTTCTTCTGATACAGCTGGGCAGACATCTTCCGGGAACCACAGGAGGGCACATCTGGGAACTGCTGGGCCGATGTCATCTCTGGAGATGGAACCTTAGAACAGGAACAAAAAGGAAAACAGCTGGTCTGACATCATCCAATTACCAGGCGATGGCTCAGGAATGGATACAGCTGGGCTGGTGTCCTCTCTGGATCTGAAGTCATCTGGTGGGCCAGTTGATGGATTCTGGAAAGGCCAGTACACTGTAGAACTGAGAAATGTGGGGCACCTGAGTCCTGGATGTCCATATTGGCGGATCAATAAAGGCACTTCACAGTCTGGTGTGGCAGTATTGACTACCACTGCTCGGCTTTCCATTTATTAGGCACGGGCACATTTGCTGAGAGGTCCTTGCACTGAGGCCAATAGTACCGGGGGTCAGGAGCTTGAATTATTACCCCATCTGGGTGCACATTATTCACACAGTGGGAGATTTCACGTCCCTCTCCGTCCACCACTCTCACTCTGTCTATAAACAGTGTCCTGCCTCTCTTCCACTGGGTATACTTCTCGTGAAACAGTCTGTTCTTTACATGCTTGTTGGCCCCAGGATGCACACTTTTCATTGCTTTGTCCCAGATCCAGGATTTCCTGCTGTTCTCAATCTCCTTCCAGACTTTCCGAGGAAAGGTAGGAAAGGTCATACCATAGATATCATTTGCCTTCCTTAGAACCAGTCTCTCCTTTTTACTTGCTTTGGTCAATCTGAGACCGCTGGTCTGGCTTGGGGGTGGTCAGTCCTGGTTCTGCCAGCTACGCATCCTTAAAGAAATTAGAAACGGATCCCTGACTTCTTCCTCTTGCAAAGCCAGAGCAGTGGCATCACCACTTTCTTCCATGCGTTCCTCTGAGGCAAGATCTTGAGGCTGTGTACCCGTTCCTTTTTCACAAGGCCACATAGGTTCCCCCTCATCTTCCTCTTCACTGAGGATCTGAGCCCAGGAGTGAGCAGTCTTTCTCACTCCTGAGACTATCCACTAATCACTAGGTGCAGAGGTTGACACCTCCCACTCAAAGGCCTCCCACATCTCATCTTCGCCTAAGAGACTTAGGCTAGCCCCCACCCCAGGGGTCTATTGATGCTTTATCCGAACTTTCCTTCTGGAATCCAGCATCCGAAACTTCAACTTCTGGTTCCGTCTCTAACACTGCACCCTCTAGCTTTGTGCCACACTCCCCCGATGGCCTTCTTCCACAGGCTCACTGGTGCTGTGCTGCCAACTGCAGATTCCTGAACCTTGGTCCATGTGGGAGCCAACCGAATCTGAGAGCACTTTATACAAGCCATATTTTCTCCTAGGCATCCAGCACAGTGAGGAATCATGAAGACGCCCTTCCAGCTCTCAAGCATATTTGACACACATGCACTGGATATCCAGGAACCGCCACATGAGGAGGCAGTTGTCCTCCATAGCACCACTTTTCAATATCCTCAGTCTACTCACTGTTGCTGTTACTGCAACCCGGCATGATCCTGGTAACGAGCTGGTCCTGAGGCTCATAACTGAAAAACAAATAAAAGTTCACTGCAACTGAAAGTCCACTTTATTGAACACACTCTTTAGTTGTAATATGGCTCCTCTGCTGCTGTGTTGACTTTGCCTACCACTCTGTAATGGCGGGCGAGCACTCCCGTGCATTAACATTCAGAATTCTGGGTCAAGTACCTGCGCGCCGGGATTCCACTAGAAACTACTGATAACTTTTGCTCAAACTGCAAACTTGCTCTGTTCTTGCTTTAAACGCATTTACAGGATTTTCTATGGACGTTTTACATGCTGGAAACATTTCTTTTATTACAGTCCCTTAAAGCTGCAGGTTTTTAGCACAGGATTGCCTGTATAACTAGTGCTGCACATTGGCTACAACCCACAGTCTCTCTCTGGCTTTAAACTTTAAACTGAGGCTGAATTCATTACTATGCACACAGTCAATGACTTAACAGACTTTCACATGCTGGCAGGACTTGACTCAGTCGTTACTTGCAAAGCTACACTGTTGCATACATTTATATAGCATAGGAGAAAATCACTGTTTGAGCAGTTTTTAAGTTACTTGACTGTTATCAGTAGCAGTTTGCTGCGATGGGGGAAACGTCACAGCCAGCGTTCTGGAGGCCCTGCAGAACAGAAACAGTGCGGCAGTCCCATGTTCGATCGTCTTCTGACCACCACTTGCACCCGACGATGGATTAATGGGTTGAGCCGATTTTAAACAAGATAGTCTATTTTTACAAGGTTTACAGTGATTTTAGCACTCAGCGCTCCTCCACTAGCCAGTACACCTCTCCTCCTCCCTCTCGGTCTGTGGCAGTCACTGTAGAGGCCTGGCGGTAGGACTGATTCAGCCTGACCAATCACAGCGACGCCATGCAAATGAGCCTCTTCTTCCCTTGCGAGGGCTCTTCTCCTCATGGCGATCGTCGAGCAGGCAAATTTAAACTGTAGAATGCAACTTATTTTCTTTTTCAACTGACTCCACGGCAGGAGCCCATTTCAGCCATTTAACATAGCCATTACACCTGCAAGTCTCTCATTTATTTAGAAAGCATTTCCAATGTCCAGGGCACAATTTTCCTGTTGCTACCCATAGTCTTCCACACTTTTCTTTACAACAGACTCATTTAAAAGCAGGCAAAATGCTGTAAACAATTGATCGCGGGACAAGGGCACACACTCTTTGGCCCCTACTCAGCAGTAAAACAGTTGGCAATTTTAAAAGCAGCACAAGATACACAGCTTTGTAGCACACTAATTACCTTCAGCTTTTGGGCTACCCTGCTAATTAGCCAAAATGCTAGCCCCTTGCCAGACACCTTCCTCCTTGAATAAAATCCCAAGCGGTGCCTCCATTTTGTAACCCTCACCCCCTGCCTTTTTAGCAAACCAACAGGTGGCATGCTGTTGAAGCTGACAGCAGTACCTGGTGGGGACTGGAGTCGAGGAGGATGAGGTTACTCGGCACAGGAACCTGGGTTTGCAGCTACTCTGCTGGGGGCACCCAAGTAAATCCGAACACAGGCAATAACTGTAATGTCCAGAACCAGGAATGGGATTCTTCAGTGTGGCTTTTATTCACATACAAGCTTGAGCAAACAAAGCATAGACGGACCCCCACAGGGCTATATTCCTGGTAATGCAGATTAGAGACAACAAAACACTTTATCACTATTTCCAGCCCTCAGGCTCTGAACCCTGAGCATACAGCCCAGACTTGCAATGCAGCTTAGGGTACACAGCCTGACTTGCGCATACACTACTTGGGTTTCCCCACTGGCCGCCTCACGCCCGGCCACTTGATCCGCCGGGTCCATTTTGGCAATGAACTAATTATCCTGTTGGCTCCTCAAACCTGACCTTGACTCTAGAGAGAATCTTCTCACAATCCCGCCTGGGTACTTCCTCATCACTGGCCAACTGCCTGGGTAAAGAGAAATCCACAGAGCAAACCCTACAGGGTGGACGGTCACTAAAGATGGGGGCCTCCCACCTCCAGCTCCCAGCCCATACCACAGCCATTTCTCTGGAAACTAAACAATTCCTTTACTGAAACTTTGCAAATGTTAAGTTCCTTGGTAGCGCCTGTCACATCCTCTACATATCATTTTCATCAACAAGCTCTGACTTGAACCTGCTTTTACTTGTTGCTTAGCCCCATCACTCTAGGCCTCCCACTATTTTAGTAGTTCAATCCCCACATTGTCCACACAGGTCCCAGGGTGAAAAACATAGGCCCTTTCAGGAAGAGCAAACACTCCTCTCGGTTGCAGGTGCCCCTACAGGCGACTCACAAGTCTTCTTTTCCCAAATAAACTCTTGAACACATAGGCAGCTTCTCCTTTAGTAGCAGAACTAGGGGGTTGCCCCAGGAATCTGCAGGGAACCCTTTCCTGCCCCCATCACCGGAGAAGGGGGCACTGAGACCTGAAAACAGCGGTCTCCACCACTTCAATTATCTTCTGTGTCTCTCTTTTGGTGGAGACACACACCCTTTTACTTAAAAGTAGCCCTCTGTGAGGGCTGAGGTTCCTAGAGCCCACACTGAGCTGCTGTGCTGCTTTCACAGCAAGCTCCCAACACCAACTTCACCTTGAACTGACTGAATCTGTTCCAACCTCCCAACGTTCTATACCAACTCCTTTGCTGCAGATTCCAATGTGGCTCATGCAGCTGCGATAGTTCTATTGGTTACGTCATCCCTCAGTCTCAGCTGAGACTGAGAACAGAGTGAGACAGTGTGAAACCCATTTAACTGGAGTTTCACAAGCTGCCTTCCCTGTCTACCACTAGGTCTTACTGGGATTCTAGTAACCCCGGGTAACAAGGGGGTTACACTTAAATACTGAAAAGCCACTGGAGGTTGGGATTGAAGGGCTGTGCATTTCTGTTTGTGACTGAAATTTGAAGCAACAGGAACTGGTGGGCCTGTGACATCATACGGTACCTGATGTCTACATACACACACAGTTAGTGGGACTGGACACACACTGGACTATATGTGTTTGTGAGACTTGGGAACTTTATTGGAGGGGTTGAAATTGGGTTCGTAAAAAACTGCAGTCAGTATAGAGAGTATTCCAGGGGGAAAGGACTGAGAAAAGGGGTGTGTGCCGTTATGAACAGAGGGGGACAAACATGGTGGCCACATTCCACCATGGCAGGCATCTTCGGAAGGGTTGTAGGCTGCACAGGCTGTGGGATGGCAATAATTCTCAATTGGGCCTGGAGAGAGGGAGGCTGCCCACTCTGTAGACAGTTATCTTGTATCAGGAGTGAAGCATATTGGTTAAGGAGTAAGCGGGGGGAGTTGGGGAGGGTGTCCAAGGATAAGGGGTGTAGATATGGGCGGCAGATGGGTGGGGCTGAGGAGAAGCTGAGGCAACGCTCAGAAATTACAGGACGTTATGTTATAGCAAGCAGGAGGTGGGATATTAGGGACAGAGGACCCTTGGATAGGGATGTTGATGCTAAGGGGAAAACGTACGGGGTAAACATTCCGAATATAAAGAGAGTGGAGGAGGAAGAGTCAGGAGGGGCTGTTGTGGGGAAGCCTAAAAGAGCAGACTGTGGGAAGGGAACTCCTAAGGAGAATAGGACAAGAGGGGAGGAAGAGGGGCAGTTTAGAGGGGCAGTCGGGGGAAACTCAGTTACTTGATGGAGGCTGGCATAGAATGTTACAATAAATTTGAGCTACTAAGCAACCTAGAGGGGGAGGAAGGGTTGGTGAAATGAGGAAACTGATACACAGGGCGCGAGGGAGTCAGATACCCATAGGGCATCACAGACCGGCAATGGAAAGGATAGAAATAGTCCCAGAGGAGAAGGGGAAACATAAATGTTAAGCAGATGGGAGATGCAACATAATGCAGACATGAGGAGGAGAGCATGACTGGAGAGAACTGGGAGACAAGGAGGCGGGGAGGAGGAGGGCCCCTTCAGCAGGGGTCTGTGACCAATGATGGGGCCCTAGGTAAGGGACCCACAGAGGCCTCTGAGAGTGGGATACTATTACAAGGGGAGGATGGCAGTGTGAGGAAGGGAAACCATCAGGGCCAGGATAAATGGTTCGGATAAGAGAGGGTTAAAGGGACACCTATTCAGAGGTGTCTGAGTTAAGTGGGCAAAATAACAAGGAGGCAGAAAGGAGGGTGACAAGGAGTCTCTAATAAGGCAGGAAGACTCCCATGGAATTGAGATCCCAATAAAGGGGAAATGGGGGTTGAGAGCGATAGTGGAGGTAACCATAAGGATGATGGCGGTGTTAAGGTTCTGTTTGGGAGACTTCGATGATTAGGGGTATCCAGTGGAGGGACAGGGGGTGGATGCCATAGCCAGGTGAAGGTAGTAGAGTATCTCTGGGTTGACAGTGCACAGAGCAAAGTTCATGGTGTTCGAACTAGTTAGGGATTGTGGAGGGAAACCGGATTTCCTGGTGCATTTGGGAACTAACGATCTAGGGGGAAATAGCGTTTTGGAAATCCAAACAAGGTTCCAAGAACTTGCCAGAGTCTGTCGGGATAAAGGATGCAACATATCCTTTTCGGAGATATTGCCAGTACCAAAGGCCTCAGTGGAGAAGAAAATGAAGATCACAGAGGTTAATGACTGGCTCAAGAAGTGGGGTGAAGAGAGTGGGTTGGGGGTGTTAGGTAACTGGAAAGGAGTTTGGGAGAATAAGGGACTGTATGCCAAGGACAGGCTTCATCTTGCCCTGTTAGGGAAGGAAGTCCTTAAACAGGGGGTGGCTGACTACATTCAAGAAAGGTGGGGTTTAAACTTGTGAGGGAGGGAGGATAAGGAGGGGCTGACCAGACCTCTCCTCCAGATGAGAGTAGCCTTCAAACTCTAGGGGAGGGGTAACAGACTGGGGTGCATGTTTCCAGGAGGAGCAGAGGGAGGATGGAGTATAAAGGAACCTGGGTGGAGTTCGAGCAAAGGGATCAAGGTTAAGGGGTGGGTGGGTAGTAATGCCAGGAGCTTGGGGAAACAAGTTGCCAGAGTTCCAGGCCATGCTGTTTGGGGGTGGATGTGGCGGCAGTCATGGAAACGTGGGCCAACAAAAACCATGACTGGGACCTAACCGTGCGGGGGTACACTATGCTTAGGAAGGATAAAAAGGAGGGCAGAGGGGGTGGAGTGGCTATGCGCATTAGAGATGACATAGAAATTGCTAGGGTAGAAGAGGTAGAGGGAAACGTGGAGGCCTTATGGGTCACCTTATGAACCCCAGCAGGAGGTAAGGTCAAGCTGGGTGTAGTATATAGGCCCCCCGAGATGGGTGATGTTCTGGAGGATGGTTTGCTGGACAACATCATTGCCCAGTGTGGACCAAAAGGGGAAGGAGTGGTGTTGATGGGGGACCTTAATATGCCAGGTACAAACTGGGGAACTATGTCTTCTAAGGTGGCCAAGGAGCAGAGGCTGATGGACAGGATGTGTTCTTAACACAGCATGTGATGGAGCCCACAAGGGAGGGGCCTGTCCTGGACGTGGTTCTGGCAGATGGGGATCTGGTAGGGGACCTGGTTGTAGAGGATCTCCTGACTGGGAGTGACCACAATACTGTCTGGTTTCAAATAAGCATTGGGGAGGGGGGGAGAGATCTAGGACACTGGCAGTGGACTTCAGGGGGGGCAGACTTTGTGGGCATGGGAAATTTTCTCAAGGATCACTTGAAGGGGATTACATCAATGACAAATGTGGAAAAGAGATGGAAGGTCATAAAACAGGGACTTCATGATACAGTCAGGACCTGCGCTAAGGTGAAACGTAAGGGAGCAAGGTCACATAAACCATGCTGGTGGTCCAGTGAGGTTCAGGTAGCAGTCAGAGAAAAGAAGGCGGCCTACAAAAATATAAAACAACAAGAGGAATAGGGAAAGAAATGTACCATCTTGCATCTAGAAAAGTCACCTGGATGGTGAGGGGGGAAAGCCAGCAAAGAGCAGCGACTGCACAGGGATACATGAAGGGAAAAGGGTTCTTCCGTACATTGGGGAGTGGAGAAAAACTAAGGGCCATCTTGGCAGATTGAGATCAGAAGGAGGTGGGTGGAAGAGGTGAGGGACCAGGCAGAGGTATTAAACGAGTACTTCGCCTCTGTGTTCACTAGGGAGGGGGATGGGATATCTACAAAGCAAGGCACGATGGGGATAGAAGCGGTAGTGAGTGGGATCAGGGGAACAACAGAAATGGAGCAAGAGGGAGGGAGAGGTACCTCAGGCGTGTCAGATCAGGATAAGGATAAAAAGTCCAGTAAGGTGGAGGGGACAGATGATGCTATCTCCACCGAAAGGGTGTAGTTAGCCCTCTAGGCCCTAAAGAAAGATAAATCTCCTGGACCGGATGACATTCATCTGAGATTACTATGGGAATTTGTGGACATACTGGCTGCACCCCTGGTGGAGCTCTTCAGCAGGTCGCTTGAGACAGGGAGGGGACCTAGGGATTGTCGAGAGGCACATGTGGTGCCAATCCATAAAGGGGGATCGAGAGAAGTACCAGGCAACTATAGACCCTTCGGTTTGACCTCGGTGGTGGGAAAATTAATGGAGTGTATACTAAAGGAACAATTGGGAGTGTACTTGGAGGAGGTGGGAGGTCTGAATAGTCGGCAACATGGGTTTGTGCCAGGTAGATTATGTCAAATCAATCTTGTGGAGTTCTACGAATGGGTAACATCAGAACTGGACAGGGGAAAGCCTGTGGATGAATTATTCTTGGACTTGAGCAAGGCATTTGACTCTGTCCCCCACAATGGTCTGGTGGAGAAACTGACGGGGTTGGGAGTAGGCCCTTTGATGGTCAGATGGATTGAAAACTGGCTAGCTAGATGCATCCAGAGAGTAGTGGTCGGTGGGGAGCTCTCGAACCCTAGAGAGGTCGGTAGTGGGGTACTGCAGGGCTTGGTCCTGGGTCCGATCCTGTTTAATGCATACATATCGGACATCAGGGAGGGTACAGGGTGTGAAATGAGTCTCTTTACTGACGACTCCAAGATGGGAGCAGTTGTTGAGGGGGAAGAGGGGAGGTTGGCCCTGCAAGGGGACCTGGACACCCTGGAAAGCTGGGCTCACACATGGAAATTAAATTTCAATATCACCAAGTGCGAGGTGTTACATATTGGGCAGGAAAGCCCTAAACACAGGTACACCCCGGGAGGGGAGGCGCTGGAGGCCTCAACAGGGGAAAAAGACATATAGGTCATGGCGGATGCATGTATGAATAACTCTGAGCAGTGCAGGAGAGCGGCTAGCAAGGCAAACAGGATGTTGGGATGCATCATAAGGGGAAGCACCTCTAGGATCAGGGAAGTGATTCTGCCGCTGTACAATGGACTGGTTAGACCACACCTTGAGTACTGTGTACAGTACTGGAGACCATACTTGAAGAGGGACATACAGCTCCTGGAGAGGGTACAGAGGAGGGCAACTAAGATGATACGAGGACTAGGGATTTGAATATGAGGACAGACTTGAGGAGCTCTGCCTGTTTTCATTGGAGGAGAGGAGAGGCGGGGGACATGATTGAGGTCTTCAAGTACCTCAGGGAATAAATAGGGTAAACATGGAGGGGATCTTTAGACTAAATCAGGGAAGTATTACCAGAGGGCATGGTTTGAAGTTGGAAGGTGGAAGGGTGAGGGGGGAAAAAGAGGAGGAGGTTTTTCACTGAGAGGGTGGTGGACCCCTGGAATGTGCTGCCTGGTGAGCTGGTTCAGAGATCCGCAGTGGAGGGCTTCAAGAGAAGGTGGGACAGACACAGAAAGTGGATGTACCAGATGATGGCCTGGCCCAGGGGGGTGGGGATGGATGATAGGGGTTTCTGGAACACAAGGGGGGGGGAAGCCTCGGTACCCAACTAGGGATCTGAGGTTCGAGCAGACTCGATAGACCGTAAGGCCTAATCTGCTGGCAATTAGTATGTTAGTATGATGTCACATCAAGTTATTAAGGCATTTGGAGCACTCGTGCTTCACTTTCCCTTTTGGGAATTTGATTTTTGTGCTAATGTCCCTGCATGAATTAGTATAAAAAATAAAACATAAGTGACTGTGTGCTTGTGAGTGTAACCCCCCCGGCCCCCTCATCTAGGGGCATAAAGCTTTGTCACAGTTGTTCCAGAGGCACATAGAGAAGGCTACATCAAGCACTAACCCAAGCCAGTGCACATTTACAGTATACCAGATAGGAAAATGGTGGTCCTACATTTCAGATGACTCCATACACCACTGCACCCTCAATCTCACCTCCAAATCTGGATTTCGTCCCCAAACACTGACCACCAGACCAGGATCTCCCAGCTGCAACCTCCTGACTCTTTCCACCCCTGAGCCCCTTGATCTGGAATGCAGGGTGGCAGCTTCTCTCCTGGAATTAAAACATATGAGACAATTTAGACACAAGGAGGAGGAGTTCCTATTTCATTCTGTCCCCCTTCCAGCTTAAATAAGGCAATGTCCACAACTAATTTCTTCCCAAACTAGCTTCTTTATTTGCTCCAGCATCCCAAATGATTTCAGGAATGCAGGGGTTACATCCTTCATAAATAACATAATAAATAAATAAAGCTGCTCCATGAGGCCTTCGAAACTTTGTACGATTCATCCTGACTGGACACTCGGAGCAGCACATCACATACAGGATATACTGCAGGGCTCCTTCACTTTACCCTACCTAGATGCTTTACCCAAGGAACCTCCCTTCTCAGAAACCTCCAGGCTCCTGACTCACTGGTGCTGGTAAGCCAAAATGTTTGGTTTTTTCTACTCTTCCCTGGGTTACACACAACACTCTGGCACTGGTTGCTGCCCCAACTCCAGTGCAGGAAAGCATACTGCTTCCCCCACCTGGTCCTTGGACCTTGGCCCAAATACCAGGGATACCAGAATTTTTTCCTGCAACCCAGGCCCTGCAACCCCTCACTCTCGCTCTACAAGGAACCTGCTCTGTAAGGTGCTCCCACTCTCACAGCACCCACTCCCTCCTTGCTGCTCAGTCTTTTCATCTAACTGGCTCCCACTGGTGCAGCAGCCCTTAAACCTGGCCCTGCTCCAGTACCTGTGCCCCTTGCTTCAGGCTGCCCTGCACGAGAGAAGCCCTGGGCCCTGCCACCACCCAGACCTCTCCAAGCAGCCCAAACCCTGTGAGCAGGGACATACTCTCTTCTGCTCCCACCTGACCCTTTTGTGGGGGGGACCATGCCCAGGCCCACATCCCTTTCATATCACCCCTGGGCTTGCGGTGAGCTCCAACCAGTGGCCACCCTCCAAGATCTGTCCTATGACTTGTGACCCACCCGGCCCTTTAATGCCAACACCCCAGGACCTGCCCCTCCAAGCAGGCCCCAATTATGGATGAAGGGCCCCCTGGTTCCAACTGCCCTTAGGCCACCCTGCCACACCGGATACTGGGAAAAACCACTGCCACTGGCCTTCCCCCTGTGAGGACCCTGCCACCATCCCCACAGCCCTGGCAGCCTGAGTAAACTACCTTATGGTGATCTCTGAGGGCTCCTGCCTGTCCTGGCCTCCTAACTGCCTCCTGCTCCTACCTTACCCCCAATGACACAGGACCTGACTAACCATCCTCCCCCACAGAGCTTCCTTCCTGTCTCCTCAATACCATGTCACTGCAGAGGCCATCCCTATCTGCCTCCTATGGGGGGGTCTCCCCCCTGCTGGCTCACCTGGACCACCGAGCTCCCCTAATCCTGCCTGCTCTGCTCCTCCAGCCTCCCCCCTCCAGCCACAGGCCTACTGCCTGGGCTGCAAAGGCCCTGAAACTTCCAGACTCCAATCTTATATGCCTCCCTAAACCTACTCTCTCCTGCCACAGTGAGGTATCCAACAGGTACTAACCCCCAGAGCACTAATAAATTCCCTAGCTTGGGGAGGGGCGGTAGGAGGGAGAAAAGGATGCCTCGAATGTGAGCATAAGCCCCCTCTTTCAAGGGGGGCTTATACAAAGTTTTTGTGCTCATTCTTGGTGTGTAATGACCACATAAACTTCTCAAGCTTTGCTCTCGAGGTTTGTGGGTCATCACACACCTCAGGTATGTGAAAAAAAACTTCATAACATGCAGTCACCAGTGCATTATTCTGTATATTTAAGGTCAAGATAGCATACCTTGAAAATTAGTTATGTCACAGTGGAATACTGAAGTGATCAGAGAGCAACTTTCACAATGCTGATGACATTACAATGCATCAGTGTGGCATGGAAGCCAGCAGTTGAAACCAATGAGAAACAGTTAAGTCTTCACAAAAAGAGCAGATTTAAATTTATAACTAGTAAACTGCTATTATATAAATAAAATATAAAACAGCCTGCCCCCCTCATACATAAAGACACATTGCATATTGTGAGTGAGGCCATTGCATATCCCCTATATGTAGATCCATATAATTAACAATCTGAAGTCCTGATCGTGGTACAGAAGATCTGATCTGTAATTAGATTTTTTGTTTTTGTGCTACTGCTGTACTTTTCCTCGATTATCATTCATCATATCTGCATCCTATGTTTTCTGCTTTCCCACCTTGCAAATTACTTCTTTATTAAATATTTTGCCTAATGCGGCTTGTCATTGTCTGTTGCAACTGTTTGTTTTGCATTTTCTTCAACATATTAGTAACTGTCATCAGCATAATTTTGCCTGTATTGTTTGATTTAGTCCAAACTCCTCTGTGCCCCCCTCTCCCAAGCATAACTGGGAACAAGCTTTCGCTCAGTGTGCTTTTTCATACCACCAATATCCAAATAAATAAATAACCCTTGCCCAGAAACTTTAACCCTTTCATGAGGGCAACTACTGTGGGTCTGATCGTTTTTTATGATCTAAGACTACTCCATATTCAGGTGGGCAGTGACATTTTCAGGAAGTCTTGGGGCTTTCCATGATGCTAGCTCCTCACCAGTTACAGCTTCAACAGTTGTAGGAATGGAACCTGGTGCGTCCCTGACATCACAGGCAGCACCCAGATGTCTTGAAAATGGTGATGTCCAGCCTATGTACTGCTAGACTGTAGAACAATAATCCAGCTAGGCTACATAGGATAACTGAGGAGTGCGGGTAGCAGCATGGAATTACTTACTGGATTTTCAGTTTGACTGCGCACATTCCTTTTAAATCAAGAAAATTCTTGAGTCAGAATCCCAGCACCTATATCCAGTCTTTTGGTTCAACATTGATACAGCCTTGGCAATAAGGAATATATCTTAGCAGCTGCCAGCCTTGAGGGTCTTGAGCTGACAGCTGGAGATAATGTTCTAATCCTCTTCATATACAAAAGATTAGCATTTTTCTACAAAGATCTTCTTGTTCACAGTGCTCGTTCTCTTAAGACTGCCAGTCCATCTGTCTAGTGTGGGGAATTGTGCTACCTCATCTGAATAGGCATACAATTGAGTGCTACATAATAATACTTGAATTAATTTGCAGCTTAATTACTAAACATTTATGGTGAAAACATTTGAAAGGCCATTACAACAGACAATGGTTCTGTGATGAAACCCTAGGGTTTAGAATGGGGCACGGTTGCTTCACAAAGAGCAGAGGAGGGAGGGTAGCTTGATCAGTACTTGAGAAGATGTGGATGTTATGTCTCCCAGATGTTTGCATGAATAACTAGAGGACCTCATACCCAAAGGAGGCCCTGATATGCTGACAAACTTGATTGTACAATGCAGTGCCACATCTGTATGAACAGGCTTGGACCTTCTCTCACCCTGTTTATAGGGTTGTTTAGATTATGTTTGCACTGTAGTAAACCTTTTCGAGCAGGGAAGGGGAATCTAACAAGCAAGGGCCTGACCCTCTGTCAGAAGAGGTGGGTAAAATCAGTTTGCTAAGGGTTATAGTAAATCTGTAGCAACATAAGCCCTTCATGAGCACCCAGAGTCATTGTGAGAAACAGGAAAGTGGGATGGGGATAGACAGAATAAAGACTGGACCGCTGGAAAAAATGGTGCACTTTTGTTGCTGCCCTTTCTCGTATCTTCCCCTCGACCCCCACTTCACATTCATGTTTTCTGATATTTATGTCCAACAGAAATCAACATATGTTTTAAAATATCTCCTCCTGGTGGGCCAGTGCCTACACGGGAAGAAAAGCCCCCTTTCTGTGGGCGTTCCCTCTTTTTGCTTCATGGTCCACCAGGGTTCAGGAAAACCTTAGAATGTTTCCTGCGCCAGCAGCTTAATATGGTGTTTTCCCATGTTTCTCATACTTCTGTGTGCACGAGTGGCCAACACTGTGGATTTTGCTCTTCGGTCTCCCACTGGAATGTTTGCTCATGTGGAATAAAGCAGCAAACTTCCATACATTCTTAGTTTTCACTGCTTTCTTTGTGTTCTTACTCAAGCCCTAATATTTATATGTGCTAATACTGGGTTGTCAGTGGTTCTGTGTGCACATGAGTGGACAACACTGCACATGCAGTGGCAGTGGCAAACCCAAGTTTTAAAGAAGGGCCATGCTGCTATAATTAAGGGGGGGGTTGTAAAGTGGTTGGGCTGTAAGCAGTCGGTCAGGCAGATAGGTAGGTAGGTAGGCAGGCAGAGTCCAGCTGTACCTACTGTAATATTGTATACAAAACCTAATAACCCTGAGATGTGGGCCACTTTAAAGTTTATTTTGTTTTGTTTATCTTCTCCCTGAATCAGTGTTGGAATTACAGGGGAGCTTGCCAGGGTCAGCCCCCCTAGCGCTGAAGTGAGCCCCAGCAGCTCATGCATCACTGCCGTTGACTTATAATGGGAAAGGGAGCTCAAGTTAAAGATAGCAAACTTATGACCCCCCCCAGCTCCCACAGTTCATAAAATGTAATTCCAACACTAACCTGAATCCCTCTCTTATACCCTTCACTGCTCTTTTCTCTCTCTCTCTCTCTCTCTCTCTGCCAGTCCTTCGTTCTCCTCCCTTGAATCTCACCACTTGTTGTCTCACTGCTCCACCTTTCTATCAAATTCTGGTACTCCACCCTTCTCTCCAAGCTTTCCTCCAGTTCTGCCTCTAACCACTAGGCTACAATGCCTTCCCGTATTCCTGCTCACCCAAAGGACAAGCAGTTCCTGTATGAATTTGATTTTAAAGGGACACTGTCATCCTTTTTGCATCATATTATTTCTAGTTGAAAGCACACATTTAATGATTGCTTGCCTTCTTCAAAATTCATTGATGCTGCTGGTTGTTTTATCTGCTTTCTTTCTCAGTAGAACTGAAACTCATGCTAAAGGTGTAATTATACCCGACATTATTTTTTTCAAATCCTTGATCTACTCTTATTGCATACTTCCTGAATATTAGGAACACCCCTCAAACAGTGCAGCCACTCATGATGCAATAATATCTTCTTCTCCCACTACATTACAAGTGGCTAGACTGTGTTAGGGGCATTCTCAAGTCCAGAAAAGATGCAGTAGTAGTTGATCAAGGACTGTAAACAAACACGTTTTTGTGCAGTAACACCACTATGGTGGGCGGTCTGTTTTTCACTTTTATAAAGAAACAATAAATCATAATCAAGCTACCAGCTATATCAGCAATCTTTACAAAATGCTACCAATCACAGCATGTGGCTTTTTTAGACTAGAGACACTTTGACGCCTAAGGGAGTTGACAATGTCCCTTTAAATGATTAAAAACATATTTAGGCTTCAGAGTTTGTGGTAACTTTCCACAAAGAATGAGTCATTTTGTGTTGTTTAAAGGGATGGGTGGTTTATTTAAGAGTGTAACAGCATGCAGGTAGCCACAGAGTAAGTTAAAGCAAAATATGACTGCGTGCTCAATTTTTCCAGCACCGTAATGTTGATGTGTCTGCATGCCATTTTTGTACAAAGTATTATTTTATGTTAATGAATCCCTAACAACTGCTTATATGATACATACTGTAATAGAAAGCAGCTGCATGACCACTTATACAGTTAGCTATGGAAATCAGAGGGAAACAGTAGCAGGGAAATAGCTTTCGGAGGCACAGAACCATCCACAGATCATACCTAGATTATATTTGGACCGTATGGTACAGTTCATTGTATGCTGGTGGCTGAACATTTATCCTAAGCTGAAGGCCACTTACCCACTTTGATCTTACATCCAGTCTCAGTCTTGTCTCTATTGTTTCATGGAGGTCTCTTCTAGTGGCAGGTTTATACTGGTGCTTGGCCCCTGAAAGGTTAGTTCCAGGAGAGCCCTACCCACTTTGGCTGTTTTAGCCACTTTGATTCTGACTGGCTAGAATGTACCTTAATGAGTAAGTTCATGACTTTGTAATGTCCCAGTAGGTGTCTGCCCAGTATTGTGATACCCGTTCAGTGTGGCTTAAATGAGAAAAAGTGAAAAATGAACACTTCCCCAACAGCACATGGACAACACTGAAAAATAATATAGTGTACAGGGAGGCTTTGTTAAGCATGGAATACCATGCCTTGTAAAAAGGTTATTCTGTTACAGTAGTGATGCTTGTACTGCAACAGACTTCATAAGACAATTGGCTGTCGATTACCTATTTGGCAGATGTGCTACTATCACTCACACTGTATTGAAGGCAGTATAGCGCAGTGGTTTAAGGCTCTGAGCTGCAAATCTGGTGACATTCAGCAGATCAAACCTGGGTTTGAATCCCACAGCTTCCACTTGCACACTGTTTGACCCTGAGCAAGGCACTTAACTTCCCTGTGCTCCCAGCTTGCACTTGTAAAAAAGCTTTCAGCTTAGTGTGTCTCACCTGATTAAACAACTAAATAAAAAAATAAAATAAAATGCATGTATAGTAGCGCTTTCAAAAAATTAAAAACAAAGCAGACGAAATAGTAAAAAAAGACTGGTATTGTGTTTTTTACACCATACACTATATAAAAAAGTGTATGTGAGCCCCAGTATACAACAAGGCTATTCTTCCACATTGTACTTAATAGGATGACAGATGTGCCTCTCGAACTTCACTCTCCAGGTCCTTGTCATATTGGCAGCCCCTCATTGTTGTGTATGGGCTCCCATAAGGGTCAGAGTGGGGTACAGGGGGCCCACCTGGAAATTGGATACAGGGGCCCAGCTGTAAAATCAATAAGGAAGGGCTCAGGGTGACACATTCTTTTTGGTATTCTACTTACATTTGATACATTAACTCTTATGTTTGTGTCATACATTTACTTACAGTGTCCAAACTGCCCCATTTCATTAGAAAACAGATGACAAATGCAAAGATTTTCAGAGTTCAGAATGTGGCCAGTTACCCAACATAGAGGGCCCACCTGGAAATTTCCAAGTATCTGGGTGATCCAGTCTGACTCTGGCTCCCATATACTAATATATATAATTGCAATTGGTGACCTCTTCTGCCCAGTCAACAACAACCACACAACAAGGAGTATGTCCCATTTTGCAAAACTAGTCATAGTAGATGAACATTTTCTATCCAAGCTGCATGGTGGTTTAATGAACTCCCTGAATCCATAGTGGACCTCCCCAAAATTGCACCATTTAAGAATACCCTAAGAAAGGAACTTGCACTGAAATCTGCTTGCAGTTGTTTTTTGTGACCACTTACCTTCTATATAATGATGCAGCTTGATTGCCCTCTATCAAATCTGCATGCTGATATACCTTGTTTATAACCTCAATGTCTGTACTTGACCTGGCTCCCCTTGAGTTGGTGAAATCTTGTAGCATACGTTTCCTATGCCAGTTTATCTATTTGTCAGTAATGTGGTTCATGTGACTCGATGTTTTGTATACCTGTTTGTAACTGACATGAAAGCTTTGGAAAATAAGGTGTTATCCGATCGTCAAATAAATATATATATGTATATATATATATATATATATAAATATATCTATATATATAGATATATATATATATATATATATATATATATATATATATATATATATATATATATTATATATAGATATATATCTGGTCCACAAATGTAGTTTATGCAGTGCCACCTGTCAGGATAAAAAGCCTTATCACAGTTTCTGCCAGTGAGGTCTTGCAGGAGTCTACAGGAACACAATATAATCCAGTTGCAGTCACTCCACTTTGTGATGCAGTAAACTGTGACAGTAGTATCACAGAGTGCTGTACCCTGGTGAACGCCACTGAAACTAATAATATTATTATTAATATTATTAGCTGAATTAGAAGAGTCATGAATCCCAATTGACTTGAGACATACTAACAGTCATGGTAATATCCCAGCACAGTGGTCAGGCTTGCAATGACTCTAGCTCCAGTCATCAGGTTTCTCACTTAAACATCAGCTGCCTCTCCATGATCAGGAAGCCCATAGACAAGATTGCTGCTCTGACGTCACCTTTATCAGGCCACGATATGGCCCCCTAATTCTCCTTTGCCCAAAACATCCTCATTTCACACCTTATGGAGCCAAGTGATCAGATGTTATCCCAATGCCTCAAAAAACATAGCCACTATGTTGGCAATGATAATCCCACCCCAACAATATACGCAGTTACTTGCTGCTGCCTCAGCTGTGCTCCCACTTACTCTTAAAATTAAAGTATGTGCAGGAACTGCCACCAGTTGCATCATCACTTGTAGGACCACTGTGGGCCAGCTGAATATTCTACACCTCTCCCTAAGAAAAACCCTCTCTGCACCCTGCCCCAGAATCCACCCTAGAATCCCACCTCTCACTGAACACAGTATGCACCCATATGCCTTCAACTTCAAAAGTGCTAAACATTAAATCTTCTCCACTGCCCACTCATAGTATTATTTTTCCATACTGGTGCCATTCTCCACTGGAGCAGCTTTCATCCAAGGGCAAATCAAGGCTGTACAGTAGCTCGCACCACCAGCAGTGGCTCAAGGCCCAATCAGGCATGGAAATGACTTATGCCACTGGCAGCTGCTAAACACTGGTGATCAATGGGGCTGTACAGTAAGTAAAGTTGCCAGCAGCTGCTTAAAGTTGCCACCTAATCAGGATGTACCGTTAGTCATGTCACTGGAAGCAGCTTTTCAATACTGATCCAGTCTGGGCCTGCCACAATTATCATTAAATGTGACTTACTTCAAAGGTCCAATTGGGGTCTTTTAGCGATACCGCTGGGAATGGGTTTTCAAAAATGTCCCTATCAGCTGCTATCAACAGCTCTTACAAACACTGCATCATGAAATACTAATGTTAAGGCCAAAGAAAGGCGGTCCAATTGTCAAAACTCAGTGCAATCTGTGCCAAAGGTGACTTGCATCAATTGTTGGTGCGCCTGGGACCCAGCGCTAGCGCCCAGTTTTCTGTCAGGAAGGGTCCCAGTGGCAAAGTCTCACAGCTTGCAGCAACTGTGGCTGTGTGTCAAACAGAGGGCACATCAGATGGGTTGCCACAAGCTGCAGGGCAGGGCCACTGGAAAACTGTGGAAAAGGTTACCCAAAATTGCAGAGTGTTTTGCAAAAATTGCAGGAAATTGCGGGGATTCTTCTATAGACCCAGAGTGCTTCACAATAAATCTTTTAATGTTTTCTGCAGCATATATTAGTCAGTACAAATTTCTAAAGGGATACACTGACACCTGAATTTGTTTAAAACATAAAAAAAAGTTTATGATCCTAACAAGAATACTATTTTATTTATTTATTTAAAATGTTGGTAACCGGGTAAGCCCACTGAACCTTGCGGTCCCTTTTTCAGGGGAGACCTGTGATTAGTTACCTGTACCTAGAGGGAGGGAAAAAACAATGCTTTTGATATGTATAGTACAGCAAGGCTTACAGTGAGTGAGTGAGTGAACATACAGTACATTACAGTACAGAAACTGATACAACAATAATCAAAACTTTTTTGTTAGGAACAGACCATTGACAGTTACAAACCTATACAAATGCAAAAATTGGTTCTGCCATCATACTAAACGGACAAGCTTTCATAAGCGTTGCCCATCTTCCAAAAGTTAAAAGCATCTGCTTCATATAGTGCTAAACAGATTCTATAAAGTGAGCCACAGCAAATAAATATTAAATAAAGCCAGAAGAAATATATTTTTTTTTGTTTCTGGCTGTAGGATAATGAAGCATAATCAACAGCTGTTTGCAGTGCTCTGCCAGCTGCTCACCCACTTTGGTACAAGAAAAAATAAGCAGACAGTGTGGTGAATAATTGAGTTTTAGTAAAATGTTGTTAAAGTGTTTAATGGTAATAATTTGTACTGTAGGTACTGTACACTATTTTTGAAATCACATATTTAAACATTATATCTGGGGGTTATTGGGGCTGGCAGTATAATCTAGAGGTAAGAGTAACCAACTGTGAGTGAGCTGACGATATCTAGCAGACCTGGGTTTGATTCCCACAAGCTCCACTTGCATACCGTGTAATTCTGAGCAAGTCACTTAACCTCCTCAGTGCTCCAGGGCTGTACCTGAAAACAGGCACTTGTGCCTAGTGGGCCTTACGTGGTTACCAAAAAATGTAAAAAAAAAATACCAATATATTTTTACTGCATCATACAATAGTCAGGGTACCCTGTAATTTACCTTTGTTTTACTCTGGCTACAATGATTTTGTTTAGTTAAAGATAAATGTTCAGATACATTTTGTGTTTTACAAGCTTGTTTTTAGACTTTAGTCAGGTTTTTATTGTAGTCTTTGCATGTGAACATCTAGGGGGTAGTTGTTAAGAGTGAGAGTCACTGTTACCAAGTAGGTTATTCAAGTTTAAAATCGTCAGGGCCATCCAAAAATCCTCAGCTGTTTGAATCAAAACTAGTCTGAATGAAAGTACGCTCACAAGGAATAACTTGTCCTGCCACTTACAAAAAGGCTTCATAGTTAGCACCCCATCTAAGTGAATGGAATAATTTGCACCTTTTCTCCCATCTTTTGTATCAGTCTCAGTGTCAACAAAAAGTTTTCTGATAGACTGCTTCAACACAAAACAAATGTTAAGTGTTTAAGTGTGCTTATGCTTGGCCAGTGGATTTTCCAACCAACTAAGACAAGGATTCAAAAGAAATCAGAGTCACATAAAACCCTTGCTCTACCTTGTACTGCATTGTTTCGTCCAAACCCAAGTCTGCATGCAAAATTGTCAATATATTGAGAGTATTTTATTAAAAATGTTAATACATTTTACACAGTTCAATATAAAAACTTAAGAATTGCAAGAAATTGCGGAACATGTCAGTTTTTGTGGAGAATGATGAAAATTGCGGATTCCGTGAAAAAATTGCTGGTGCAATTTTCCAGTGGCCCTGCTGCTGGGTGACCATGTGCCACTCTAATACATCCCTGGTGGCTAGCAGTCCCACCATTCCTGATTGCCATTTATGAAAATTAAATATGTTCCTGGTGGTCTAGTGGACCCCCCCCAAGCTCTGATCCTTTTTTATGACATAAAACACTTACCTGGTGTTCTAACAGACCCCCCATCCCTGGTCCCCATGTATGAAATGTAAATACATCCCTGGTGATCTATCAGACCCTCCCCCAGCCACGATCCCCTGTTATGACATAAAACCCTTCCCTGGTGGTCTAGCAGATCCCCCATCCCCGATACCCATTTATGAAATGGAAATACATCCCTGGCAGTCTAGCTGACCCCCCATCCATGATTACCATGTATGATATTTAAGTATATCCCTGGTGGTCAAGTGGAACCCCACCAAGCCCTGATACCTGTTATGACACATGAACACTTCCCTGGTGGTCTAGCAGATCCCCCCAGCCTGATCTGCTCATATAAAGTCTGTGGTTGTCCAGTGGCCCCCACTCCAAGAGACAGCCCCACCGATTTAATCTCCCACTCTTTAGCCCTGAGCGGGCGATCTGGCATATCCTACTGCTCACCTCCATGGCCAGCCACCAACTGAGCTATCACTGAACGAGTACTCTATACAGTATGCACTCATTGATTAACAGCTCAATGGGCTGTTCATCAATGAGTGCATACTGTACACAGTACCATCTCACTGAGAGCTCAAACGGTAGCTGGCTGTGGTGATGAGCAGAAGGTTGTGCCAGTCACCAGTTCTGGTTCAGGATGGGGGAAGCGGGGTGGTGGGGCACTGCCTGCCGGGGTGGGGGTCCACTAGACCACCACAGACTTTATAAGGGCAGATTGGGACAGAAGGGGTCTGCTAGACCACCAGGGAAGTGTTTATATGTCATAACAGGGTATTGGGGCTTGGGGGAGTCCATAGACCACTAAGGATGTATTTAAATATCATACATGGGGATTAGGATGGGGGTCCCGTAGACCACATGGGATGTATTTAAATGTCATATGTGGGGATTGGGAATGGGGAGTCCGCTAGACCACCAGGGAGGTGTTTCATGTCATAACAGGGGATCAGGGCTTGGGAGGTTCTGCTAGACTACCAGGGACATGTTTTATGTCATAACAGGGGATCAGGGCATAGAGGATTCACTAGACCATCATGGATGAAATTAATATTGATAAATGGGAATTGGGGGGACCGTGGCACATGTTAAGAGTGCCACAAGTGCATTACCCTTCCAGAGGGCAAAATTCTAAGTAACCTTAGACCAGTTCTGGCTAGTCTAAGGGTGCATAGAATGTTGCACTCTAGGAGGGTTTACAGAATACCAAATTAGGGAATGTAGCAGCTTGCATCTCCTGCATGCCCCCAGAGCCATGACACAGCCCATTTTGTGCTGCAAGGATGGCATCAGCCCCCTTTGGTGCACGCAGGCTGCATTTGAGAATTGCTCTCAGTGCATCATTTAGTGCAAGGGGGCACTTTGCGCCATTCCTTGTGGTGCAAGCCCCTTGCGCTGTCCCTGTAGCTTTGAGAATCGGGCCAAGGGACTGCATCTTGATTGGGCAAAACAATCCCACTTGTTTTTTTGTTTTTTTTTAGAAAGGCCCCACAAAATGACAAAAGGATCCATATTGTAAATGCACTAGTACATCTCATGGTCTGCATTGTCATATAATTGCACTTCACAGTTGGTTGAAGGCTCTCCGCTATGCCTCGTGCCTCACAAGGTATCTGAGGTGTACCATTATTCTATAACAATGCACATTCTATGATGTCTTATTATTTAATTCCTACCTTCCTCTCAAACTTCATTACTTATGAGATTTCCATGAAAACAGGGGCCACTGTCACTTGATCTTAATCTGCTCTGGCCACTTGTCTGCATGTGACATCATAATCCTCTGCTTGTGAAATCCTATGGTTACTGGGATCGACTATTAAGGGTAACCAGGAGTTGCAGTTGAGATCCCTGTGATTAATTTGCAGCCACTGTCATGTCCATTGCAACCCCCAGGATTTGTTTGTATAACATTTGGTGGGTAGGGAAGCTTGGGCAACCCCTGTGGTTCTGGTTTAAATGAAGATGTGCAACCCCTATGGCTCTGGTGGAAGGGGGATTTAAAGCCCTTATTGTTCTAGTGAAATGGGGCTATGCAACCCCTATGGTTCTGGTGAAACTGGGATTTGCAACCCCTATAGTTCTGGTGAAATTGGGATTTCCAACCTCTGTGGTTCTGTTGAAATGGGGATTTGCGACCCCTTTGGTTCTGCTGAAATTGGGATTTGCAGCCTCTGTAGTTCTGTTGAAATGGGGATTTGCAGCCTCTATGGTTCTGTTGAAATGGGGATTTGCAACCCCTATGGTTCTGGTGAAATTGGGATTTTCAGCCTCTGTGATTCTGTTGAAATGCGGATTTGCAACACATATGGTTATATTGAAATGGGGATATGCAACCCTTATGGTTCTAGTGAAATGGGGATTTGCAGCTCCTGGTTCTGGTGAAAGGGAGATTTGCAAACCCTATAGTTCTAATGAAATGGAGTTTGCAACCCTGAAGGTTCCCATGAAATGGAGGTTTGCAACTCCTGTGGTTCTGGTGAAATGTGGGTTTGTAATCCCTACAGATCTGTTGAAATGGGAATTTTCAATCCCTACGGTTCTGTTGAAATAGGGATTTTCAATCACTATGGTTCTGGTGATATGGGGATTTGCAACCCCTATGGTTCTGGGGAAATGAAGATTTGCAACCCCTATGGTCCTTGGGGAGAGGGAGGAGCAGCTGCAGTATAAGGGTTGCTAGCTACACAATTGAGCAGACTTCATGGGCCATAAGGCCTTCACCTGCTGGCAAGTTCATATGTTTGTATGTTCTAATGCAATGGAGTTTGCAGTCCCTTGGTTCTAGTGAAATGAGGGTTTGCAACCCTGAAGGTTTTAATGAAATGGGGTTTGCAACCCCTGTGATTCTGGTGAAATGGGGGGTTGCAACTGCTGTGGTTCTGGGGAAATTGGGATTTGCAAACCCCATGATTCTGGTGAAATAGGACCTGAGATGCTTATCCACAGCTGCTCCCTGTACACCTTAACCAACTGGCTTCCTCTCCAGGACAAACTAAGGTACCAGATCTGTCTGCTCATATACCCTTCCCCCCACTATTCAAAACCTCCTCCACCCAGTTAACAATCAATACTCTACAAGGAGTATGTCTAGGAATACCCTAGAAGTTCCCTTCCGAAAAACAAATCTGGGAAAGAGATCCTTTGAAGTAAGAGCAACTTTATGGCTGAATGAAATTCCTGAATCCCTAGTGGGTCTCCCCAAAATAGCCCACTTCAAGAAAGCACTGAAAAATGAAGGCACTCATAAATCCAAATGCAGCTGTTACAACTGACCTGTACACACTGGCATCGCTGTGTTTTCCTGAAAAGTTTATGTCATGTACTCTGTACTAGCTGTAACTTCATTGCATACTGCTGACCATGTTCCCATGGAGCTGCTGTCAGATGGACTTACTGTTACTTTTACCTAACAGTGTTCCTCTGGAGCTGCTAATTATTGTATTATCCTGGTAAATTCTCTGTGTACCCTGCCCTTGTTCTGTACCCTGCCCTTGTTCTTGATGTAGAACCTTTTTAAAAGAGCACTTGTGCTCAAAGGTGTTACCCAAATAACTAAATAAATAAATATGGGCTTGCAATTCCTATAGTTCTGGGGAAATGGGAATTGTCAACCTATGGTTCTGGTGAAATATGGACCTGCAACCCCTATGGTTTTGGTGAAATGTGGATTTGCAACTCCAAAGGTTCTAGTGAAATGGGAGTTTGTAAGCCAAAAGGTTCCAATGAAAATAGTGATTTGCAACTCCTATGATTCTGGTGAAATGGGGATTTGCAGCCCTCTGAGTGTAATAAAATGGGAAGTTGCAACCCCTATTATTCTGGTGAAATGGCGGTTTGCAGCCTATGGTTCTAGTGGCATTTTTGCAACCCCTATGATTCTGGTGAAAAGGACATTTGCGACTCCTATGGTTCTTTTGAAATGGAGAGTTGCAAGCTCAAATATTCTGGTGAAATGGGGGGTTGCAACCCAAAAGGTTGTAATGAAATGGGGGGTTGCAACCCTATGGTTCTGGCTTAAATGGAGATTTGCAACCTTATGGTTCTGGTAGAATGGGGATTTGAAACCTCTACAGTTCTGGTGAAAACTGGGATTTGCAACCTCTGTGGTTCTGTTGAAATGGGGATTTGCAACCACTACGGTCCTTGTGAAAAGGGAATGTGCAGCTCCTACAGTTCTGGTGAAATGGAGATTTGCAACCCCGAAGGTTCTAATGAAATGGGGTTTGTAACCCTGAAGGATCTAATGAAATGGAGGTTTACAACCCCTATGGTTTTGGTGAAATGGGGATTTGTGACTCCTATGGTTCTGGGGAAACTGGAATTTTCAACCTATGGTTCTGGTGAAGTAAGGATTTGCAACCCCTGTAGTTCTGTTGAAATTGGGGTTTGCAATCTCTATGAATCTAGTGACATGGAGGTTTGCAACTCCTATGGCTCTAGTGAATTGGGTGTTTGCAACACCTATGGTTCTGATGAAATGGGTGTTTGCAGCCCTATGATTCTGGTGAAATGGGGGTTTGAACTTCCCATGGTTCTGATGAAATGGGTATTTGCAAACCCTATGGTCCTGGTGAAAAGGGAATTTGCAACTCCTATGGTCCTGGTGATAAGGGAATTTGCAACTCCTATGGTTCTGGTGAAATGGAGATTTGTAAACCCAAAGGTTATAGTGAAATGGGGGCAGCAACCTAAAAGGTTCTAATGAAATGGGGGTTTGCAGCCCCTATGGTTCTGGTGAAATGGGTTTTACAACTCCTATGGTTCTGGTTTCAATGGGGATTTTCAACTCCTGTTGTTTTGGTTTAACTGGGGATTTGCAGCTCCTATTGTTCTGGAGAAACAAAGATTTACAACCCCCATAGCTCTTCTAACATGTGTTTTACAACTCCATGGTTCTTCTGAAATGAGGACTTGTATCCCCTTTGAGTCTGTTAAAATGTGGATTTGCTCCATACCCCTTCCCCGACCACTCCAGTCCTAGCAATTATCACCCTATCTCCCTGTTCCCCACCCTTGCTAAACTTCAAGAGCACCTAGTACTTTCTCAGCTCTCCCCCTTCCTTGATTCATCTTCCTTCTTCACCCATTTCCAGTCTGGTTTCCATAAATCCCACTCCACTTCTTCCTCCCTCCTCTCTCCTCTGGCTTCCTGACTCCATTCCCTCAAGCATGGATCAGGGCCTTATCACCTCTGCCACCTTTGTTGATTTGGCCAACGCCTTTGACACCGTAGTCCACCCCCTTCTTGACAAACTTACAGCAATGGAGCTTTTCACATCTGCTACTAACTGTTTCTGCTCCTATCTTGGTGGTAGTACTTAATCAGTTAGAACTGGAGATTCCTCATCCCCTCCACTCCCTATCACCACTAATGTTTCCCAAGGGTCCATCCTTGGCCTAATTTTCTTCTCAGTTTTCCTAAATGATGTCCCTGCTGCCTGCATCTCTGTGTCCATCCATGTGTACACAAATGATGCAGTTCTCTACACCTCTGGTTCCTTCCCCCAACCCTGATCTGATGGCCAAGTTCCAGCTGGACTTCAACAACACCCAACACTGGTTCTGATCAAATCAACTGTCCCTCAATGCTGTGTGTTTGTTCAACCTGTGGGTCTGCTGAAAGCAGAGAGACAAGAGGCAGGCACTTAGTTCTGGTTGTCCATTTCTACCTGTGGTGAGAACTGAGAACTGATAGCTGCGGTAGTATACTCAGCTTGATGTGGGAGAGAGATAACCTATCCAGGAGGTACCTGGGAGTTGTACTCCTTCACGTGGAATAGGAGAACTACAACTGCAGCATTAAAGGGCTAATTTTACTGGGGAATCTAGTGGTGTGTTACTAGGGCTTTTATAGCTGTGGAGTGTTGTCTTTTTAAATTTTTACAGCCCAGTAAGGCTTATCTTGCAGAGTGTTCTTAGCGATTCCTCACAGACACTTCCGGGGTGAGGCATACTTAAGCGAGTGTGCGAGTGAGCGCCAGTGCTGCGTGTTTGTTCAACCTGTGGGTCTGCTGAAAGCAGAGAGACAGGAGGCAGGCACTTAGTTCTGGTTGCCCATTTCTACCTGTGGTGAGAACTGAGAACTGATAGCTGCAGTAGTACACTAAGTTTGATGAGGGAGAGAGAACCTATCCAGGACATACCTGGGAGTTGTAGTCCTTCACGCTGAATAGGAGAACTACAACTGCAGCATTAAAGGGCTAATTTTACTGGGGATTCTAGCGGTGTGTTGCTAAGGCTTTTATAGCTGTGGAGCTTTGTCTTTTTTAATTTTTACAGCCCAGTAAAGCTTCTCTTGCAGAGTGCTCTTAGCGATCCTTCATAGGCACTTCTGGGGTGAGGCATACTTAAGTGAGTGTGTGAGCGAGCGACATGAGCTTGAGCGCATGTTGGCACACGTGGAGACACACGCAGAGACACACTTGTCTCTGTGCATGTTTAAGCATGTTTAGTGGGAGTAGCGGGAGTCTGGGAGTAAGATAATACCCTAGACAAAACTGACACTACTTGGTGAGTGAGAATTTTGGGGTTTCGTAGTTGTAAAGAATATACATACCTAAAGCAAGCAACACGAGAACAATGGATAAACTGATAGTAGCACTTAAGAGTGGAGAACTGGGTATCAAATGCAGGGAATGTAGTAATTTTAGTTTAGAGGCCTGTAATAGGCACACAGGATACACATGTAGACAATGTGTGGAATTGAAAGAATTGAAAACAAAGATTGTGGGTATTGAATTAGAAATAAAATGTTTACAGAAGGAAAATGTTGCAAAAGGTAGCAATATAGAAGAGGTAAATCCAGCTATAGAGGCAGGTGGTAAAGGGAATAGTAGTAGTATGAAGGGGAGGATTGTGTAAATGTAGAGATTAAGAATAAAACAAAAAAGGAAGGAGAACAATGACGTTTGCCATACTTAAGCAATAAGGCATGATAAGGTATGTGTTATCGTGTAATAATGTCACTCCTGAGGTGGGTTGAAGCACAAGGCGGAGCCGTATGCTTCCACCACCCCAGAAGTGACATTATTACATGATAACACACACCTTTCAGTGCCTTATTGCAATTATACAATGGCTCAATGTTATACAAAACAAAATTAAAAATAAATTTTTTAGTAGATTTTTAATGAGGCAGTATATCTTTGTTTCTGAAAAAAAATCCATATCCTCCAAAAAAATCAACACAGTGATGTTATTGTGTAATATCATCACTGTCTCAGGCACACACTGACCAATCAGAGTCCAGGAAATTTTCTTGCCATTTTATAATAATGAATAACTCATTTTCCCCACTTCTTATGTTTGAGGAAGATACAGGTACACAGTTTATTGTTCCAACTACTGAATTAGATATGGGTGACACAAATAAGAAGGATGATAATGAAAATAAACATGAATCTTTACACCAGTCACAAACTGCAAATGATAGCTTGCATATTGGTACAAATCCAGTACAAGGAAACAACTCACATTCACAAATGAATGATACTCAAGAACAAATGGAACAAGCAATGGGAATTGAGCAGAACACATTTGGTAGAGTGCATATATTAGGTGACTCAATTGTGAAATACACTGACGCTTACACAACAAAAAATCAGGAAGAGAAAGTAATGAGTTCTTACTTACCAGGGGCTAAACTGTCAGACATGTCAGTTTAACTCCCAAAAATAGTGAAAAAGTAGGACGATCAACCAGTGGTATTAATTCACACTGTGACAAACTATTTGAACCACACAAGAGAAGACCAAATGTTACTCGAATACATGAAACTTGCAAGTCATGTTAAGGATTTAAATGTCAACATAATTTTGTCAGAAATTGTGCCCATTCCAAGAGCTAACGGACACATAAATAGAAAAGCATTAAGAGTAAATAATTGGCTTAGGAGATGGTGCTTAACACACAACATGCTGTGTATAAGGTCATGGGAAAATGTTTGTTATAACAACCATTTGTATTGCAGAGATGCCTTGCACCTTAGCAGAAAGGGAAGTCAGATGCTGGGGCAGATGTTTAGGACAACAGTTGAAAAAGTTTTAAACTAAAAGAAGGGGGGGGGGGAATTTCCTTGTACCAAAACATTTAAGGGGTCCATCATTATCATAATTTAGAGCAGAATGGAATTTAAAGATACAAAACAAAGACCTTAAAATTATGATGGTTAATGCTAGAAGTATCAACAATAAATTTGATGAACTTTAATATATCATGAAACAGCATGATTTTAATATATGTGGAATAACAGAAACCTGGTTAAGAGGAAATGATTGAGTACAAGGAATTCCAGGGTATGACTTTTTCCATAAACAAAGGAAAAACAAGACAGGTGGAGGAGTAGGTGTTTTCTTAACTTTGGCACTTAAAGGGAATGTCATAGAAATTCAAAATAAAGATTATAATGACATTGAACAGCTTTGGATACATTTTAAAACAAAAAAAGAGAACAGTCACCATGGTTGTATGTTATAGGTCACCAAATCTGACTGATATTGAAAATAAACTATTCCTAGAAATGTTGGAAGAAATGGCAACATCAGAAAATTGCATACTAATGGGAGATTTTAATCTTCCTAAAATCAACTGGGATTGGTTAAATGGTAAAAATCAACTTGAAGAAAAGTTTATATTGCTCCGTTTAACAAACTCCTTAGAACAACACATCAAAGAAAATACTGGGGAAAAACATATCCTGGATTTACTCCTCTGTAACATAGATGGAGCAATAACCGATGTAAATATTATGCAATCTCAGGGGAATAGTCATCATTACATGGTCTCCTGCCTATTTACAGAAGAGGCTATAAAAATAAATGGGAAAACCAAAATATATAACTATCAAACAGCTGATTATAATCAAATCAGATGAACATTACGCTCATGGAAATGGAATGAAGATTTGGAAAATCAGACACTGGAAGTAATATGGGAAAAAAGAAATAATAAACTATAATTTTGTATACAGGAATATATGCCACTTGTCCAAAAATACAATAAACAAGGCAGAGTACCGAGATGGTTTAACTCAAAAATTCGTAAACTTATAAACAAGAAAATTAGGTACTTTAAGAAATACAAAGGAAAATCCAAGCCAAGAGAGACTGTGTAAATATAGGAGCCTAGTAAAGCAATGTAAGACAGCTATAAGAAGATCTAAAATTAGGGCAGAAATATTATTAGCCACTGACAAGAAGAATAACCAAAAGAAGTTCTATAACTACATTGGTAGTTTGAAACAAGGCACTAAGCAAATAACTAATATAAAAGTCATTGACAAAACCATTGAAAATGATGAAGAAATAGCCACAGCCTTCAATAATTTCTTTTTAAGTATACTGTATACTCAAAAGGTAGTTTGTCCAATACAGCTATGAAATCTATACATGATGTTTCAAATACTGAACACGAAATTTCTATGGATCAAGTTAAAGCAATGTTAAGGGAACTAGATGTTCATAAATCAGCAGGCCCTGATGGAATACACTCAATGTTCTTATATAACATAATTGAGGAAATAGCTAGTCCTTTAGTAATACTATACAATACCTCATTAAAGGAATGCAGAGCATTACATGAATGGAAACGGGCACATAGTACCCCTATTCATAAGTCCAAGGATAGATCTAAGGTGGAAAATTACAGACCCATTAGTATCACGTCTGTTTTGGGAAAAATTATGGAGAAATTCATAAAAGAAAGGCTCAAATTAAATCCTAGGGAGTTACAAATATGGGACATAACCCAGCATGGGTTCTCAAATAATAGGTTGTGTATTCTTTACTTTTTTGAGCCAGTAAGCTAAGCACTTGATCGGTGATTTCCAGTGGATGTTGTGTATCTTGACTATGCCAAGGCATTTGATTCAGCTCACCCCGACACACTAGTTCGGACCTTGAAGGAATTGGGGGTAAGAGACAAATTAATAACATGGATCAGTTCATGGCTATGTGGTAGATAACAGAGAGTACAGTTAAGAAGTCATTTCTGTAATTGGGGCAGTATGTCTAGTGGTGTTCCACAGGGTTCAATTTTGGGACCCCTCCTTTTCAATCTTTTTGTTTCAGAAATGCAAGTCACAGAGGGAGCATGGATCTGTAAGTACACAGACGATACAAAGGTTGGCTCCATTGTAAATAACACCAAAGCAATACATAATTTTCAGAAACAAATAGATAATCTAGAAAACTGGGCAACTGAACATAAATTGAAGTTCAATGTATGTAAGTAAGTGGAGGCAGTATAGCGCAGTGGTCTAAGGTTCTGAGCTGCAAATTTGGTGATATCCAGCAGACCAGACCTGGGTTTGAATCCCACAGCTTCCACTTGCATACTGTGTGACCCTGAACAAGTCACTTAACCTCCTTGTGCTCCCAGGTTGCTCCCGTAAAAAAGCTTTCAGCTTAGTGTGCTATACCTGGTTAAACAACTAAATAAAAAAAAAAGTGCAAAGTAATGCACTTTGGTTACAATAACATTAAGGCAAGCTATAAAATTAATGGCAAGATGATTGTACAAACTGAGCATGAAAAGGACTTGGGGATTATTACTTCCATTACACTGAACTTTGATAAACATCACAGCAAAACAACAAAAAGGGCTCATAAAATTCTTGGAAATATTTTAGGAATATCAAGAATAGACACAAGGAGGTCTTAGTGCCCTTGTATAAGTCACTTGTGAGGCCAGTGCTTGAGTACGAAGCCCCTTTCAGTGCATCACACAGCATTAATAGTAGCAAAAGGGTAGAAAGAGTGCAAAGAAAGTGCACAAAAAAGGGCATAAGATGAGGGACAAGCCATACAAAGAAAGGCTCCAGGAACTGGGGGTTTACTCAATGAGACATAGAAAAATTAGAGGTGACCTCTGTTATGTTTTCAAGGCCATGAATGATGCACTTTTATGGGAAACAGCAGGATTTGTAAAAAAAAAAGAAAGACTGAACAGAGAAACAAGAGTTCATCATTTTCAGCTTAGAGGTGAACAGTATAAAACAGAGAGAAGGGCTAAATGGTTTAACCAAAGGGTAGTGAAAATATGGAGTTCACTCGCGGCAGAAGTGGTATCAGCAATAAATCTTTCAGCCTTTAAAAAATTACTGGATGAACACATGGGAGAAAATAAACGGGTATATTCCCACTGAACTCATGGTTAGTCCTCGCATGGCACAAAATGCTCATGGACTTGTATTAATCCTATGAACCTATGAACACCAAAAAAATTATCTCCATATGTTTTGGCACTAGGCAGAAGCTTTCTAGGCTTACTGACCTCCCCACCTTCCACACCCTAGATGGGACCACTTTTGATGATGTTCCCACCTTTAAATACCTCAGGGTCTGGCTTGCTTGACACCTCAACTTTTCTGGGCATGTGGATGCAATCCACAAAAAAACTACGCCCTAAACTAGGTGCATTATACAGGAACCTTAATTGCATCCCTCTGCCGGCTCAAAGAGCCATGCTATAGCAAATGATTCTCCCCATCTTTGACTATGGAGACATGGTCTACAGTGCTGCTCCTTTGTGACTGGATTCCCTCTTCCACTCCTTCTATCACTTTGCTTTGGACTACCTGCCCCCACCCACCATTGCTCCCTTTATATCTCCCTCTCCCTTCCCTCCCTTGAAGGCAGGTGCCTCACTTGTTGTACCTCCTTTATCACTAAATTCTGTCTTGGCTCTCTCCCCTCTTTCCTCACCTCTCTCCCCTACCTTTCTACTATACCCTTTGTAACTATGGCTTCCACTCCCTAGCACTCCCTAATAGGTCATACTCAACTGGCCAGGCTGCCTTCTCCTACCACTTCTCCAACCTATGGAATTCCCCCCCCCTTCTCCATCCACTATGCCTCTTCTCTATGCCCTCCCTCCTCTCTTATCCTCAAGTTCTCTTCTCACTCCTGCAACTGCACCTGACCCCCCCCTTTGTACCTTTCTTCCCCTCCTTCCACTCCCTCCACCTCCTCCATGCCTTATCTCCTCCCCACTCTTACTTTAACTCCTCCCCCTAGCTCCTGCTGCTAACCCCTGTTTTCAACCCTTATGGTTCTGGTTTAAATGGGGATTTGTAACCCCTATGTTTCTGGAGAAATGATGGTTTGCAGCCCATATAGTTTTTCAAAAATGAGATTAGAATCTCCTATGATAATGGAACAATTGAGATTTGCTAACTATATGATGCTGGTGAAATGGGGGTTTGCAATTCCAAAGGTGCTACTGAAATGGGGGCTTGCAGCCTGAAGGTTTTAATGATGAAATGGGGGGGTTGCAGCCCCTTTGGTTCTGGTGAAATGGGAGTTTGTATCCCCTATAATTCCAGTGAAATGTGGATTTGCAGCTCCTAGAGTTCTAATGAAATGGGGATTTGCAATGCTGAAGGTTCCAGTAAAATGGAGTGGGGGGGTTGCAACCATAAACATTCTAATGAAATGGGGATTTGCAACCATTTTCTATTACGAGTAACATGGAGCTTTGCAACCTAGAAGGTTTTAATGACATGGAAGTTTGCAACCCCTATTATTGTGATGAAATGGGGGTTTGCAACCCCCATGAATCTGATGAAATAGGGATTTGCAGCTTCTGTTTTTCTGGTAAAATGGGAATTTGCAAACCCTATACTTCTGGTGAAATGGGAATTTTCAACTCCTATGGTTCTGGGGAAATGGAGATGTGCAACCCCGAAGGTTCTTGTGAAATGGGGGCTTGCAACCCAAATGTCTAAATGAAATGGGGGACTGCATCCTTTATGGTTCTGTGGAGATGGATTTTACAACCCCTGTGATTCTGGTGATATGGGGGTTTACAGCTTCTATGGTTCTTATGAAATGGAGATTTGTAGCCCCCAAGGTTCTAGTGAAATGGGAGTGTGCAACCCAAAGGTGCTAATGAAATGGGCATTTTCGACACTATAATTCTATTAAAATGGGGATTTGCAATCCCTATGAATCTGGTGAAATGGAGGGTTGCAACTCCTATGGTTCTAGTGAAATGGGTGTTTGCAGCCCCTACAATTCTGGTGAAATGGGGGGTTGCAACCCCTATGCTTCTTGTGATATAGGAGTTTACAGTTCCTTTGGTTCTGGTGAAATGAGAACTTGCAACCTCTGTGATTTTGATTTAAATGGAGATTTGCAGCTCCTATTGTTTTGGTTTAAATGGGAATTTGCAACTCCTGCAGTTCTGTGAAATAGAGATGTGCAACCCCCATGGCTCTTCTAAAATGGGGTGTGCAACCCCCATGGTTTTGCTGAAATAGGGTTTTACAACCCTGATGATTCTTCCAAAACTGGATTTGAATTCCCTTTGGGTATAGTAAAATGGGTATTTGCAGCCTGTACTGTTCTTATGAAATGGGTATTTGCTATCGTTATGCTTCTGGTTTAAATGGGGATTTGTAATGCCTATGGTTTTGGAGAAATGGTGGTTTGCAACCTACATCGTTGTTCAAAAATGAGATTTGAATCCCCAATGATTCTGGAAAATTGGAGATTTTTCAACCCATATCATTCTGGTGAACTGTGGATTTGCAACCCCTAAAGGTTCAAACGAAATGGGTGTGTGCAACCACAAAGATTCTAGTGAAATGAGGATTTGCATCCCCAATGATTCTGGTGAAATGAGGGTTTGCACCCCCAATGGTTCTGGTAAAATGGGGGGTTGCACCTCCTCTAATTATGGTAAAATGTGGCTTTGAAACCCCTAAGGTTACAATGAAATGGGGATTTGGAATCCCAAAGATTCTGGTGAAATGGAGATTTGCACTTCCAATAGTTCTGATGAAATGGGGGGTTTGCAACCTGTATGGTTCTGATGAAATGATGGTTTGCCATCCCTATGGTTCTGGTGAAATAGAGATTTGCAATTGCAATGGTTCGGGTGAACTGGGGATTTGCAACCCTTATGGTTCTGGGGAAATGTGAATTTGCAACCCCTAAAGTTCTAATGTAATAGAGATTTGCAATCCCAAAGGTTGTAGTGAAATGAAGACTTGCAGCCCAGAAGGTTCTAATGAAATGGGGATTTGCAACCCCCATGTTTCTGGTGAGATGGAAATTTGCGATCCCCATGTTTCTGGTGAAATGGGGATTTGCAATCCCCATGATACTGGTGAAATGGAGGTTCACAACCCCTATGGTTCTAGTGAAATGGGGGTTTGAGGCCCCATCACTGGTGAAATGTGAATTTTTAACCCACTAAAGTTCTAATGAAATGGAGATTTGCTACCCTGAAGATTCTAGTGAAATGAAGATTTGCAACCCCAATTGTTCTGTAGAAATGGGAGTATGCGGCCTGCATGGTTCTTATGAAGGGTTCTAGAAGCAAAGTCCAATGCAGTGAGAATACCCTGGACTAGGAAGAAAGAAGCCCAAGAGGGCTGGGGACAGCAAGATCAGCTCCCAGGGTGAGGACTGACCAAACAAGCAGACACAAAAGACCACTAGGCCTATTCTGCTGGCATTTTAGTATGTTAGTATGTAAATGGGGATTTGTCACCCTCAGGATTCTGGTGAAAAGGGGGGTTACAACCTATATGGTTCTGGTGAAATGGTGATTCTGGTGAAGTGGAAATTTGCAACTCCAGTGGTTCTGGCGAAATGAGGATTTGCAACCCTCAGGATCCTGGTGAAATGGAGATTTGCAATTGCAATGGTTCTGGTGAAATATGGGTTTGCAACCCCTGTAGTTTTAGCGAAATGAGGGTTTGCATCACCTACAATTCTGGTGAAATGTGGATTTGCAGCCTCTGAGGTTGTAATGAAATGGGGATTTGCAACTCTTGAGGTTCTAATGAAATGGGGATTTGCAACCCAGAAGGCTTTAATGAAATGGGAATTTGCAACCCCTGTGAGTCTGTTGAAATGGGGGCTTGCAACCTCTTTGATTCCAGTAAAATTGTAGTTTACAACACCTATGATTCTGGTGCATTGGGAGTTGCAGTCCTTATGATTCTGGTGAAATCGGGCTTTGCAACCCGTAGGGCTCTGGTGAAATCTGGCTTTGCAACCCTGAAATTGGGGTTTGCAACTCCTATGGTTTATAATCATCTCATGGAATGAATGGCCCACTATGATCTGCTATCCAAATCCATCATGGCTCTGGAAAGAATTTTAATATTGCAGCAGCCTTTGTTGAGTTTGCAAGCACTGTCCTGAATGCTTCTGACAATTGTATACCCAGGCAATGTTGGTTAACTTGACCATGGCCTTCGACATAATGGACCATGGTTTGCTAATAAAGAAACAGAAAGCTCTTGACCTTTGGGTAGCAGTTGTAAACTGGTTCTTTAGTTATTTATCTGACCAATCTCAAAGGATGCTACTCTTTCTAACCTGTTTGAGGTATGCTTAGGTGTTACCCAAGGGTCCTTTTAGGTTCTTTGTTATTCTTAGTAGCAGGCCACAGCTAACAGACCACCTGACTGACCCCTGGACAGATTCAGACAGCCATCTGCGGGCTTCCCAAGCTGCTCCTGTGGCCCTGACTCTCTCCAAGCAGGCCACAGCTAACAGACCGACCGACTGACCCTTGGATGCCCAGTGGAGGAGCCAGGCACTGATTGGCAGTTCTGCTCCTTGGCTGATTTTCCAGCACCTGGCACTTCCTGATCTCAGGGAAATCTCTTTCTGTGCTGTGTTCTGGACTGAATTTTTGTTAATGTAATTTACTGATGTTATGTATCAAATGGTCTTACTTTACCTGCCAGTTTAGCTAGTCTATTACAAGCATTAGTCTAGCCTATCGGTGCTACTTGCTGCTGTGCGACTAGTGCTGGACAAACTGTATTGTAGTAGCTGATGTTTGACTGCTTAGACCTAGTTACTGAGCAAGATTGCTGCAGTTTTCCGTTTCTGCCCTACTGACAAACCCTGTCCCCTTCCCCACACTGGTCACTCTGCTAATTATTAATTTCTCCATCCCATGTGTAATGCTGTCTCTCTAAACAGCTTAATTTCTTCTCTGCCTTACCTACAAACCCTTCCCTTACCCCCCCCCCACTGCTGCTGCTGCCAAAGCACAGACCCCCCCCACGTTAACTCCTGTATCTCTAAATAATTGCCCTGCATTTCACACCTCTTTACTTCATGCTTTGTCCTTCCCCATTGCCTGCCCCCCACTGAGCTTGCTATTGTACTCTAGCTGTATTTAATCCTCTGTGTTTCCCTCCTTGTTCCACAGCAAGCCCATCTGCAGGCTTCCCAAGCTGCTCCTGTGACCCTGGCTCTCTCCGAGCAGGCCACAGCTAACAGAGCACCCGACTGACCACCGGACAGATTCAGGTACGCACCGGACCTCTGAAACTCATGGTTTTGAATGCCACTGTTTTGACTGGATGCCCAGTGGAGGAGCCAGGCACTGATTGGCAGTTCTCCTCCTTGGCTAATTTTCCAATGCTTGCCGCTTCCTGATCTCAGGGAAATCTCTTTCTGTGCTGTGTTCTGGACTGAATTTTTTCACCACCTCCTCACAGTATTAAATAGACCCCTACTCCACCCCTTCCTCAGCCTAGCAGCTGATTGGTCACTCCACTGCTGCACATTCTTCTGCTGTTGGCCTCCCTGTCTTCAATACCTGACTTGACTCACTTTCTCACTGCCCCTTTTTAAAGCAGTCTCACCCACAGGGTCACACGTTTGCTCTCAACTTTTTCTCCAGCCACTCCAGTTAACTTCTCTCAATTACTGCTCTACCCTACCCCATTGTTAGGGACCTCACCCTAATTCGACTATATACTGTTTCAACTATAAACCAGCTAGCAGTTAAAGCAGGCCAGCAACACCAAACAAACTACCATGGGGTGCAACCACTTACTACTACTCCTCACTGCCTCTTTTAGCATTGTTGGTACCATATACGAATTCAGACCCCTACCTCCCCACTCTGAATCCTCACTGGGTGCAAGCTGGAAGAAAAGCGTACACATGGCCACTACCACTTTCAGTATCGAAAGTCTCTTTATCCGCCTGCACCTCCCATACACAGTTATCGCCAAGCCAACCTCCCAAACCATAACCTTAAGGGTTAGCTTTCCCCCTAGTTTAACACAGGCGTATAGACACCTCCCCCACCTGAAGCACAGGCGACGGAAGACACGAGGGAAGATAAATATAACCGTATCTGCCAGAAAGGTCATCTTTCTTCTACTGCTACTCTCTGGCAATGTTTACCTAAATGCTGGACCAACAACCATGAGGAGCGGGGAGTCCATACAGTGAATGGCCTAAAGATAGCATCGCTAAACATTTGCAGCCTAACTGACAAATTTGACCTGCTCCAGACTTGGATGACCTTTCATGCCCTGACATACTCTGCCTAACTGAAACCTGGCTGTCGGATAGGATCAAAGATGGTGAGGTGGCCATCGAAGGATTCCAAGCGTTTCAACTTGATAGAATAGGCAGGAAAGGCGGAGGCTGTCTCTTATATGCCAGAAACTCACTGAGTTGCTTCGTCCTCCCCATCTCCAAAGTTGTGGAGGATTATGTTGAGCTACTAGTGGTAAAAATATAAGTCAGCCTAAAAGGCAAGACCCTTACCATCGCCACAACCTACCTGCCTCCAAAAGCCAAGGGAGGCCTTTCTTTTGTTATGGAAGAAATTAGCACACTCAAAAAGGGCTCAGAACTCATCTTGACTGGTGACTTTAATATTAACTGGTTATGTAAGGAAGTGACACCCTCCAGAGACCTAATCACCTCCCACAATCTCACGCAACTCATAATTCATCCCACCAGGCAGAACTACAAGGCTGGTATCAGCACCTTCATTGACTGGGTCCTAGCTAGCGCACCGACTCGATTCTCCGAATTCAGGGTTCTCCCAGACATGCTGAGTGATCACTCACCGATCTCCTTTATATGGACCACTAAACTTGCCAAAAGCCCACCCCACCTCATTAAGAGCAGGGTTCTGAGGAAAGGCAAACTTGGATCTCTCAAATTGGCCCTGTCTGCCTATAACTGGTCCCCCATCAACAAGACACCTACGCTGGAACAGACCCTTAGTTTTTTCACTGAGGGCTTCAAATCATCTGTGATATCTATGCACCACGCACAAAATGGAAAATTCAGGGGGACCTGGGATAGCATTAAACCCTATGCAGTTACTCTGCCATAGTCTATCAATGGATTTGGAGATTTGGAGGACTTGTTCAAGTACCTTGGAGTCACCATTGATGACTCTCTCACATACGCACCACATAGACTCCCTTGTCAGAGTGGTAAACACAAAAATCGGGGTCCTCTAAGGGCATAAGAAATCCCTCACCCCAGAAGCACTCTGAATCTCAATCTCCAGCTACATACTCTCCATGATAGACTACGGGCTGGTGGTCTATGGAGCTGCTACTGATACAGTGCTCAAAAGGGTCCAAATTGCACTCAATAAGGCATGCCCGCCTCACCCTGTCTTGCCAGATCACTACACTCATATCTTGCACCTGTATGAGCATACAAACTGGCTTAACCTAAAAGGCAGGATCAAATACCAAACTTGCCTCCTGGGAAAGAAGGTACTCCTCGGAAAAACCCCACCCTGTATAGGAAACCTGCTCGAGGCTTCTCTCTCATCACACATCACCAGAGGGAGGAAGACTGGAGCACTGTCCATACCATTCCACTGAACATCACTAGGGCAGTGTGCTTTGTCCTGTTGGGCCCCCCCTCTTGATAAATGAACTCCCGATGAAACTACAAACAGCCTATCTCAATTCAAAGCAGGCCTCAAACAACACCTAATGTCTAGCTCAAAATGCACCTGCTTCTCAGGCCTCACTTGACAGACAGGCCTACCCCCAAGTAGCACCCAGCAGGGCTACCTAGAGAACCCTGCCTCCATTCCAGCCTAGCCAAGGGCTTAAGTAAGCTATCAGTCCTCTTTAAACGCTCTTGGTATTGTCCCTCTTTAACCCCCCCCACACACACACCGGCATTTTGACAAAGCCCTCTGAGCTGGTCCTCCCCATCACAGCCACCCCCTGTTTCACTATCCTCCCACCTCTCGCCGCTGCTGTAGGTTCAAACCCAATCCCCCTTGTTTCACTGTCACCCAGCCTCTCACCATCTGGGATAGCATTAAACCCTATGCAGTTACTCTGTCATACTCTATCAATGGATTTGGAGGTTTCCAGGGTGTGTTACCAAGGGCAACCAATTAGAAATAGATTAGTATTCTATTACAACTGCTCTGTTTTTCCCCTATTTGTCTAATTCTCATGTCATCGCTCTTTAATGCCTAATGATCAGGCCTCTGTAACCACTGAATACATGTATTGTCTTATTGTCCACCCTGACGTGGAACCTTTGTAAAAGAGCTCACGCTCAAAGGTCTTTCCAAAATACTAATTAAATAAATTAAATAAATAGTATTTGTTAATGATTTAAGTGAAATATTTATCACTTCAAAGCCTTTTCTCTCCTCTGATATGGTTATTCTCAGTTATACTAACATACTAAAATGCCAGCAGAATTGGCCTATAAGTCTTTTGTGTCTGCTCGTTTAGTCAGCCCCTACCCTGGGAGCTGACCTTGCTACCCCCCTCGCCCTCTCATGCTTTTCCCTTCCCAGTCCCAGATATTCTCACTGCACTGGACTTTGCTTCCAGAACCCTTCCCCTGTACCTGTCCCACCCACTCTTGAACCCCTCCACCATCTCTGCCTCCACCAGCCCCCGGGCAGCGCTTTCCATGGCTCCACCACGCTCTCAGTGAAGTAGTACCTCCTTCTTTCTTCCCTGAATCTCCCTCCTCCAGCTTTCACTCATGCCCTCTAGTTGACCCCCCTCCTTCCTTCGGAGCACCCTGACTGCGCCTCCCCTATTTACCCACTTCATGTACCTGAAGACCTCTATCATGTCCCCCCGGTTCCTTCTCTCTCTTCCAATGTGTACATATTTAGCTCTTCGAGCCTCTCCCCATCGGTCTTGTCCCCAAGCCCCAGATCATGTTGGTTGCCCTCCTCTGGACCCTCTCCAGGAGTTCAATGTCCCTCTTTAAGTGTGGCCTCCAAAATTGCATGCAGTACTCAAGGTGCAGCCTCACCAAGCAGTTATACAGAGAGAGTATTACTTCCCTCCTTCTGGAGGTGATTCCCCTAGCGATGCAGCCCAGCATCCTGTTGGCCTTGGCCGCTGCCCTCTTACAAGTCTCCGAGTTGTTCATCTTGACATTCACCACCACCCCCAGGTCCCTGTCAGCCATCGAGACTTGTAGCGTCCCCACCCCCGGGTGTACACTTGGCCTGGGTTTCTGGCTCCCAGGTGCAGTACCCTACATTTCTCTGCATTGAACCTTAGTTTCCACTTTCTAGACCACCTTTCCAGAGCCTCCAGGTCCCCCTGTAGGGCCAACCTCCCCTCCTCCCCATCCACCACCACCCCCAGTTTTGAGTCATCTGCAAAGAGACTCCTCTCACTCCTTATACCCTTCCTTATGTCAGAGTAGTAAGCACTGAACAGGAGGGGCCCAAGGACTAGAAGGTTATGGTCCCTCTGTTTCCATATTTCAATTGAACTTACAAATTGGCTATGATAAACTGAGCGATTAAAAGTGAATAAATCAAGACTTTGAACGCTGGATTTTTGCATTTGATACTGCATTTTGTTTTATGTTGTGTCTTCATGCCTTCCTGTAATCTTGTATTTTTTTTCCTGTTACTTCTGTTAAGTGGAGGTCTCCACTGCTTTTCTTTGTAACTCTCCTGGACCATACCTAAAAATAAGCACTGATATTGTCTAGTGTGCATATCTAGTCACTAAAAGCTAATAAATAAATACAATCATCAAAGCGGCAGCAGCTAAGTGGGACGGCAAAGTGAAGAGAGGAGTCTGACCGGAGTGTGGCAGGTTCTGTGACTGGCTATTTCCTCTTATCTTTTGCTGATAACACTCTATCTGTCAGTGTTGCCATCTGTGAGTTACCAATGACTGCTGTGAATTACAATTTCACAGCCTGCAAGCCTGTAAGTGAAACCTGAATTGCTGTGTTTGACCTGTTTTACCCTCCCCTTAACACGTAGACTGATTTTAACTTTAATCACATTGAAGCTGCTACAGGACCTGAAGTGTGCTGCATAGACTGCTGTTTGAGTCTGCACATGAGTCATCTGTTGTTGAGAATTGTATATGCTAAAGTTCTGTGGAGCTGTGACTGACTTGGGTTGCTAGGTAATAGCACAGTACCTGACCTGCTTGCAGCATTATTGCCATCACCTGCTTTCATTGAATTCTGTTCTGGTCTCCACATTTTTCCAGATGGTGGCAGCTCTGGGAAGTGGAGGGGCGTTCAATATAAGGCTGCCTTCTACACAGCGGCAGCATCAAAGCGGCAGCAGCTAAGTGGGACGGCAAAGTGAAGAGAGAGTCTGACGGAGTCAGACCGGGGACGGACTGGGCTACTAGAGTTTGTAATATCTTGCTTAGAGTTAATCATTTTTTTGGGTTTGTACCTATAGATTAGTTATGATTAACAGAGGGATATTGTTGTGTGTAGTCTATACACTTTGTGTTTTGTGTACTGATGGGTTATTTTGTTCTATGTGTGTTAATAATGACTTTAGAACGTATGAAAATAATCAGATTCTGGAGTTTCAGACTCAACTGTTTATTCCTAATTATAGTCATTTATTTGGTGTAAAGGTTAAATACATGTGTTATAACTTGGGTTACAGTGTTAGGAAATATAAGACACGGAAATGTGTTCTGCCTGTTTGCATAAGAACCTGGTTACATTGCTTTCTCTTGCTAATTCGATCTGGCAATGTTGAAAGCAACCCTGGTCCTTTAGCAAACGACATGGCAGATAGTGATTTTTTTTTGCAGCATTCATATGGCCTCAAAATTATGCATTTTAATGTATTAAGCTTAACATCTAAATTTCATGAGGTGGAGTCATGGATTAGTTTATATAATCCGGATGTTCTGGCACTGACTGAAACCTGGTTAACCTTACCTGTTCTTGATACTGAACTTTGTATACCTGCTTATAAACTTTTTAGAAAGGATCGTGCCACTGGTAGAGGGGTGGGGTTTGTTTTATGTTAAGGAATATTTAATGGTAAATGAGACCACTATATTTAACAGTAATTTGAATATTGTGAACATATTACTATTCAGTTATTGTTGGGATTTGTCAAAAATTAACTATTTGTTGTGTATATCTTCCACCTAATGGTAGCAAATCAGGCTTACAAGAACTTGTAAATGCTTTGAATACTGGGGTTTCTGAGTTAATACTACTGGGGATTTTAATTTAAATTGGATGGGTTCAGATATAACAAAGTTAAATACGGTCTTGTCTCAGTCTGGTTTACAACAGATTATTACTTTGCCCACCGACACAATAATAGATCAGAAATCACACATTGCTGGACTGGATATTAACAAATAGACCTATTAATATGATAAAATGTGGTTTGACCTCTGATTCGTTAAGTGATCATCATCCAGTCTTCTGTATTTGGAAGCATGGGGACTGAAGAAGTCTAAGCCAATTATAAGGATTTAGATCTTTTCTAAATTTGATGTACATTCTTTTGTACAGAGTTGGGTAAAATAGATTGGTCTTTTTTATATTCTATCCCTGATGTGGATTCTGCATTGCATTTTTTCATTACTGAGTTTACACATGTTTTGGACCAGTTAGCTCCCCTTGTTAAAAGAAGGGTCCGAGGGAAAACTTATGGTTGGTTAACACCTCCTTTGATTAAACTTATGAGACAACGAGACAAGGCCTGGAAAACGTATAAAATGAACCATTCTGCTTCTGGTTATCATGCGTATAGGACTTTAAGGAACCAATGTAAGGCTAAGATAAGGAAGGCTAAAACAGACTATATTCATCATAAACAATGTGAAGGGTTATCTAACGCTACTACTTTTTGGAAAACAATTAATAATTTCATAAGGCCTAATGTTTGTCAACCAGGTTCAATGAGGTTGAATGGTGATTTGTTGTCTTGTCCACTGAAGATAGCTAACGAGTTTAATTTGAAATTTACTACATTGTCTGATTCCTTTAGTGACCAGTCCAAGGTGAACTACTTGGGATTGACTGAAGATTTTACAGTTAATCCTAAACTGTACTTAAGGACTACTACTCCGAAGGAGGTAGAGAAGTTGTTGTTGTATTAAGAGGGACAGCTCAGCTGGTTCTGATGGCTTATGTCCTAGTTTATTGGCGGATGCTGCCTCGTTATAGCACTTCCAGTTAGTATTATTTTCAACTTGTCTTTTGTTACAGGTACTATACCTAATATATGGAAACATACTTTGGTCACTCCTATATTTAAATCTGGTTCACAACATGAGTTTTGTAACTACAGACCTATTTCTATCTTGTCTGCTTTAGCTAAAGTTCAGGAAAGAATAGTTTATAATCAGTTGATTGGGTATGTGGATCGTTTTGGATTATTGTCTCAGAACCAACATGGTTTTAGAAAGGGAAGGAGTACTGAGACTGCCTTGGTCGAGTTCACGAACGCGGTACTTAATGGCATGGATAAAGGGTGTCTGACGGGTGCCGTGTTTGTGGACTTGACCAAGGCATTCGACTCAGTTGATCACCAATTGCTGATTTCTAGACTTGGGTCATTGGGAGTTGGTGAGTCTTTCTTGGACTGGACGAGGGATTATTTAACAAATAGGTTTCAAAGGGTTAAATATAGGGGTGCTGTATCAGACTCTGTAATGGTTAAGTGTGGGGTTCCACAAGGTTCTACTTTGGGGCCACTTTTGTTTTCTTTGTTTTTTGATCAACTAGTAAGTGTGATTAATAATGCTTCTTTAACACTTTACGCTGACGATGCAGTAATTTATACGCAGGGTTTGTCATTTGAGATCTAGGTGTTTCTTTAACAGAGGAAATGTGCAATTTTCAGTCTTCACTTATGGCCTGTAAATTACTCTTAAACAAATCTAAGACAAAGGTGATGGTTTTGGTACCCCACCTAGACTGAGATCTGAGGTTGGTACTTTGGAAGTTAAATCTCTTGATGGATTACTGTTTGACTATGTTGATATATTTCAATATCTTGGGTATTACTAGATTCTCATCTAAGTTATGAATCTCATTTTTGAGGGTTACCTCAAGAATACATTGTAGATTAGGTTCTTTGTACAGAATCCGTTCATTTCTTATTCCTGAGTCTAGGCTGGTTATTTCAAATTGCTGCTTACTTCCTATTGTAAACTATGCAGCTATGATTACTGACTACTTCTGCGACAGTGATTTAAAGAAATCCACTTTACTTCACTTGATAGCTAAGTTTGCTTTAAATTGTTCTAAGTCATCTCATCATTGTGTGATTTTTGAAAGAAATGGGCTGGTTACCGGTTCATTAAATTTCCAATACTGTGTGGCCAAGTTCATATATAAAGTTATGGACTCTGGAATTCCACATAGTATTTCAAAGTTTTGAGACCATATATTGATGGTCATTATTCTAGACATAGGTCAGACAGTAGGTTTCTCGAGATTCCTTTTATGAAATCTAAAAGTGGACAAGATCCTTTGCTTATATTGCTCCATTCATTTGGAATGAAATTCCTCAAGATATTAGGTGGTTGTGTTCTGTCAAAAGTTTGCCGATGCATTAAGGATGTATTTGAATCTCAATTTAATTGTAACTGTTTTTTATGAATTTTTTTATGAATTTTATAAATAACAAAGACATTTTGTCTGCAATTTGCTGCATTGTATATGTATGTTTGATTATGTATTGTCTGTATGCAATATATGTGGGTCGCACCTGTAAAAGGAACTTGTTTCCAGTGTGCTTACCCGTTAAGCGAATAAACAAACAAACAAACAAACAATTAAGCAAACCACAAACTTGGATAATTTTATTTAGCACTAGTCTAAGGCTGACCCAGAGCTGGGACTGACCTGGTCATCAATGGGAGCTCTAAACAGTATTTGATCACAGTAACTTGTTTTAAATGTCTTAGTGTCCTTTTGGATTCTAGCCTAAGTTTTGTCACCCATTTATTTTCTATTTCTAAAAGAATTAACCTGATATTGTGATACCTGTACAGGAATGTCAAGTAGTTAACATGGGAGGTTAGATTACTGGTCACCAGGCAATTTGTGTGGCTAATTCTTGATTATGAATTGGAGTATTATTTGTTAAACAGAAACATTTCTCCAAATATATCAACTTATGTTGGATAATGTTTGTTGTTTTGCCCTTCAAGACCCTTTTTAGATGTAGCATTGTGATCCTTTTAAGAACGTTGGCATCTGTTCTCCTATACAGAAAAACATGAACTTAGCAACCTTGTGGCATAGAGTTTACAATTCTTCAATGCCACAAAACCTGTTCCACAATTTTGTTCTTAATTCCGTACCATATTTTAAAAGGCTCTAGAAGGCTATCGTTCTGAAACTAAAGCAATCTACACTATTGACTGGACAATGTTTTTTCTCATGGGACAGCCCTTACTTGTTAAATAATTTAGCACCCTCTGTAAACACTTACTGTTCCCTACATAGTTTCAAGACTGGTGAAATGGATACATGCAGCTCCTGTGGTTCTGGTGGAAAAGGGATTTTCATCCCCTATGGTTCTGATAAAACAGGGATATGCAACCCATATGGTTGTGGTGAAAAGGGGCTTTACACCCTGTGATTCTGGTGAAACAGCTATTTGCAACCCATTTGGTTCTGGTGAAATGGGGATTTACTCCCCTATGGTTTTGGTGAAACAGGGATTTGCAACTCTTATGGTTCTGGTGAACTGGGGATTTACACCCCTATGGTTCTAGTGAAACACGGATTTGCAGCTCCTATGGTCCTGTAAAATGATTTGCAGCCTCTGTGGGCCTGTGAAATGGGTGTTTACACCCCTATGAATCAGATGAAACAGGGATCTGCAACTCCAGTAGTTCTGCTGAAATGAAGCTGCTGCTTTTCATGTTGACTTGTGCGTGCTCAAGCAAAATCAGTAGCACTTTCAGAGGTGTGTCAGTGTTGTGGTCAATGCAGGGGACGTTTTAGTGGGTGCGTCCCTCAGCCACCAATCAGTGAGCATGCTGGCGATGACAGCAGTTTCAAAGAGAGCCACTGAGTTGAAAGAAATCTGCCACTCCAATGAGATGCAGTTTCCTCATTGGAGCTTCAGATGACAAGGCTCCATTATGTGCCTTTCCTGGTGAAACATTCCAATGAATATGACAGCTCCTGCCACCTGCTACACAATCCCCACAAAGCCGACATCAGGGATGCCCAATCCCCGTGTCGGCATGTCCCACCAGTTCAATTTGTTTGCCGACAGGGGTGCCTAATCTCCGTCGGCATCATGCCTCCCCACACTTTCTTTGCCGATGGGGGTGCCCAATCCCTGTTAGCATCATGTCTCCCCCCCAAACTAATGGCACACAGGGAGCCCACTCCAGTGTGCCCTGAATCATTTTTTTACCTGTAAATTAAGAAAATCAATCTTCTCCTGAAGTCCATTTTTCTACCTGTAAAAAAAAAAAAGGTCCCTTGTTGTCCCACTGCGCTGCCTCCCCCAACCCACACCCCACCTCCAGGCACCCCCCACCCCACACTTACCTCTGGAGAGCTGGTGCTGTGATATTCTGTGGAGTGGGAACATGTCTGAACTCTTCAAAAGCTGACCATGAACTGAACAAAATGCGGTTAACTTTATAATGGCAGGCAATGGGGAATTTCAACTTAGGTGGATATCTCAACCATTTTTGGGAAATTTGGTACCAGATTTTCAACATAGGGTTCTTGGGACCCCACCTCATGAACGCATGCACTGTCATCTCATTACTCGATCCCAAAGGTGATTTCACGGTCACTGTGCAGAATCATCTTTCTGGACCAATCCATGAAACGATAGTGCCACTGCTCATGAGGTGGGGTCCCAAAAAGCCCATGTTGCAAATTTGGTGAAATAATTCCAAAAATGACTGTGTTACAAGCACTTGGTTGCGCAATTTCCATGCACCCTCGTAACCTCGACAATTTTTAGTATTTTCACTCCAAGTTTTCAACACTGCCATGTTTTCACACCTCCTTATGAACAGAACAGCTGTCATTTTTCACATCCTGCCCAAAATGTGTTTTCACGCCTGTGGTGCACAATGTCGCAGTCACTGTGGGAAATCAACTTTCAGGACAGAGTAATAAAATCACAGCACCACTGTTCATAAGGGGAGGTCCCAAAATGCCTATGTTGAAAATGTGGTTAAAAAATTCCCAAAGATAATTGTGTTACGGGCATGTGTTGCACAGTTTATACACACGCTTGTGACTTCAATTTTTCATATTTTAACTCCATATTTTCATCACTGACATTTTTGTACACCTCCTCATGAACAGTACAGTTGTCATTTTTCACATCCTGCCTGAAATATGTTTTCGCACCTTTGACGTCAAATGGCACAGTCACTGTGCAAAATCACCTTTTGGCTAACAAACTGATAGTGCCACTTTTCATGAGGTGGGTCACAAAAAGCCCATGTTAAAAATCTGGAGTGAAAATGCTGACGAACTCCAGGGGTGTTAGGGTTTCCAACCATAACACCCCACCCTGGAGAGACTGGCAGATATCAGGGGAGTGACTAGGGATCATCGGCTGTAATGCTTACACCATTTAACCCCCACCCTGCAGCCAGTGACATGCATCAAAGTGTGCCTTGGAGTCTTTGGCCCCAAAGTTCACCTGATTCTCCTATACTGTACCCATCTCAGCATATTTCCTTATGGAATGGGGTGAGCATAAGGCTCAAAGACCCCAAGGCACACCGCAACACTTGTCAGTGTCTGCAGGGTAGGTTGAGGTGAAATGGCATGAGCGTTATGGTCGATGACCAAAAGGCACATCCCAATGCCTGTCAGTCTCTGCAGGGTGGGGGTGGGGTTGGCATCAGTTCAGTACTTCACTGCCATTCCCGATATGCATCTCTCGAACCCCTACACTACCAATGACAGCAAGACAACATTCGGCATCGACAAATGCTTGTTGTAGAAGTGTGTGTAATGTCACAAGCACAGAAATATAGATAGCTCTTGGCAAAGAGCAGCAAGAGGAAGAAGGTGCTGCCAGAATTTTACCTTTCTACTACTGGGACTAAAGAAATAGAACTTACTATTGGGACCTTCAAGAAGGGTAAAAAAAAAAAAACGAGTTAGTGTGCTTGCCTGAGTTGGGTGAAGTAGTCTGTTATCTGTTCAGTTAGCTAGTTAAAGAAGAGAACTGTAAATTAGGATGTGTGGCTTAGGCAGCAGAAAACCAGGCGTCTGCATCTAAAACTGCCCTAGATAGTTTTTTGGCAGACAGCAGCAAGAGGAAGGAGGTGCTGCTGGAACTTTACCTTTCTACTATTGGGACTAAAGGAATAGAACTTTAATACTGGGAACTTCAATTAGGGTAAAACACAAACAAACAAAAAAAATCCCAAGAGTTAGTGTGCTTGTCTGAGTTGGGTGAAGGGAACTGTTATCTGTGTAGCTAGCTAGGTGAAGAAGAGAGCTGTAAATTGGGGGGAGCAGAAAACCAGGTGTTTGCTTTTAAAACTGCCCTAGATAACTTTGGGCAGAGATCAGCAAGAGGAAGGAGGAGATGCTATAACTTTACCTCTCTACTGCTGGGACTGTATAGCCCTCCGCCACACCACCACCCTTAGCCAGCTCCACTTTTATAGGCACTGAATTCAATTGACAACAGGACTTCCTGTTTGGGAGCAGGAAGGGAATAATCACAGAGGCACAAAAGACTCACCATCCTAGAAGGAAAAAAGTAGCTCTCCTTCTCCCCTAGCTGCTGGAGGTCTGACTCTGAGCAAGTAAGAAGGAGACTACTGAGGAATACAGGACCTTCCTGTCCAAGAACAGGAAGGGCAGGAGCTGTAAGGGCATGAAGGCAGTAAGAAAGTAGGGAGGAAAAAAAAAGGAAGCAGAAAGAGGAAAGAGTAGGCATACAAAACAACAATCGAGGGGCCACAAATAAGACATGATGGGAGTGATGCAGTGAAGTGGCCATGGAGCGGCAGTCTTCTGAGAGACATTCTGGAGGATGCGGTGTTGTCTCATCTGCAGGCACCTCTCTGGGCTGGGGGAGGAGGTTGCTCATCTCCATGCTGAGTTGGTTAGGATTCGGGAGACCCCCTCTCCCACCAGGGACCTCCAGACCCAATGCTGCTGCCTCAGAGGTTGCCAAGAAGGAGGAGGAACGGTTGGACCACAGTAGGCTCAGGAAGGGTGGTGGAACAGAGGTGCAGCCCTCCAGTTGTACCTCTGCACAATTCATATGCTGTTCTGGCAGAGTGTGGTTCCTCAATGCAGGCACCCTCAGTGGAGACTAAGGAGGATGCTGGGAACCACCACAAAGAACCACAGGAGGGTGGCACAGGACCCCACAGGGGAAGGAAACAACTCCTAGTGGGGGACTCATTTGTTAAGAGGGTAGAAATGGGGGAGGGAGGGGAGAGGGAGGTAAGGTACCTTCCCGGTGCCATGGCTTGGAGGGACAGGGAACAAATCCTCAGGATCGCTAGAACAGCAGCATGGGAGAGGGAGCTGAATGTCATTGTCCACCTAGAGACAAATGACCTGGCTGGCAATGGGATCAGAGCAGTGCAGGAGGAGTTTGTGAGGGGCCTTAGACAAGTAGCACATACGGTAACCTTCTCGGAGATGCCGCATGTCTATGACATGAGTGAGGCTAGGGTGCTCCATACATGGGATTTAATAAATGGTTGAAAAACTGGTGCAGAGCTCAGGGTTTTGGCTTCATTGAGGACTGGGGGTCCACCTGGAGAGATGCAGGCCTATACTGGCATGATGGTCTGCATCTGTCCAGGAGGGGAACCAGGATCCTAAGTAATAGGTTTATATGCTTCATTGGAAAGCATTTAAACTAGCCAAGGAGGGAGGCACTGAAAAGGAGCAGGGAAATCCCAGCCCACCCCCACAAAACAGGGTAGTTAGTGAGGCAAACACCAAGGTAGAGAAGTCCATAGGGAGAAGGACGGGGTAAATGGAGAAAAAGTCGAAGGCAATAAGGACGGGAATGGGGCAAAAAGGGGTAAGGCCATCAAAAAATGGAGGGCAATGAGTACCAATGCTCATAGTCTGGGTAACAAGCTCCCTGAACTTGTGGCCTTGATGGAAGAGGGACACCTGGATTTCGTGGCAGTCACAGAAACATGGTACTCAGAGAACTGTGATTGGGATGTCAACATATCAGGGTACACAATCTATAGAAGGGACAGGGAGGGTAAAAGAGGAGGAGGAGGAGGAGTAGCTCTCTACATAAGGGAAGGGATCAAAGCAATGGAACTGAAAGGTAAACAGGGAGGAGAGGAGGCACTGTGGGTCACCCTGGAGATAGGAAATGGCACTACAGTCCGCATGGGGGTTGTATACAGACCCCTATCTCAGGGGGAGGAAATGGACATGGAAATGATAGAAGGCATCCTTAGAATGGCAGAAAAGGGAAGGATATTGTTGATGAGGGATCTGAGTATGCCAGGTGTTAACTGGAGCACCACTGCTGCAGCCACATCCAAGAGTAGGATCATTCTTGATGCCCTACAGGGGGCATGCCTCAGGCAGCTAGAGTTGGAACCCACTCAGGAGGGATCAATCTTAGACCTGGTACTCTCAAACAGGGACGGAAAGAGGATCTCATATTTTGAAGTGGATAGCCATCTGTGAACCAGTGACCACCAAACAGTGTGGTTCATGATAAACACAGCCATAGAGTCAAGCCATACAAAAGCGAGAATACTGGACTTTAGGAGGACTGACTTTGGCAAAGTGAGAGAGTGCCTCAGAAAAGCACTAGCAAATGGGCAAGAAGGAGGGGGTTGAGGAACAATGGGGAAAAATCAAAACTGCCATCACAGAGGTATCAAGCCTTTGTATGAAGCAAATAAATCAAAATGAAGAGAAAAAAACACTATGGTTCCCAAAGGAGGTGGTGGGGAAAGTTAGGGAGAAAAAGAGCATTCAGAAAGTATAAGGAAACACAAAAGGAGCAGGACAGAGAACTGTATCAGTTAAAGCTGAGGGAAGCAGGGAAGGCAGTCAAAATAGCAAAGGCCCAAACTGAGGAAAAGATAGCCAACTCAGTTAAGAAGGGGGATAAATCTTTTTATAGGTACATTAGGGAGTGGAGAAAGACCAAGGGAGGGATAGTGAGGCTTAATAAAGTGGAGGGTGGGTGGACAGAGGGTGACAGTGAAAAGCAGCGATATCGAACGAAATACTTTGCCCAGTATTCACAAAAGAAGAGGAGGGGAAGGTACTTAAACCAATCAACAGAAGCACTCTGGATTGGGGGGTCGATACCAGTCCATTTACAGAAGAAAGGGTCCAGAAAGAACTCCTAAAACTGAAAGTGGACAAAGCAATGTGGCCTGACAGGATTCACCCCAGAATTCTAAAAGAACTAAGGGAGAACTAGTGACATCACTGACTACCCTTTTTAACAAACCATGGACGGAAGGTGTGGTACCTGAGGACTGCAGGAGGGTAGATGTGATTCCCCTTCACAAAAGTGGGAGCAAAGCAGAGGCAGGAAACTACAGACCTGTTAGCTTGACCTCAGTGGTAGGGAAAATGATGGAATCACTTCTGAAAGAAAGAATTGTTAAGTACCTAGAGGCCAGTGGAACACAGGACCCAAGGCAGCATGGATTCACAGCGAGAAGGTCATGTCAGACGAATCTAATAGATTTCTTTGACTGGGTGACCAAAGTAGTAGACCAGGGAGGGGCTGTAGACATGGCCTACCTAGACTTTAGCAAGGCATTTGACACAGTCCCACACAAAAGATTAATAAACAAGTTACCCAGCCTGGGAGTGGTTCCCAGGGTGGTAGCCTGGGTAAAAAAAATTGGCTGGACAACAGGACACAGAGAGTAATCGTAAACGGAGTCCACTTCAAAAAAGGAGGGTTACTAGTGGGGTACCACAGGGTTCAGTACTGGGACAAGTTCTTTTTAATGTCTTTATCAGTGACATTGCAGAGGGACTAGAAGAAAAAGTATGCCTCTTTGCAGATGATACAAAGATCTGCAATGGGGTTGATACACAAGATGGGAGGAAATGATGAGAAGGGACTTGGCAAGGTTGGAGGAATGGCCAGAAGTATGGCAGCTTAGATTCAGTGCAAAGAAGTGCAAAGTAATGCACCTGGAAAACAAAACCCCAGGGGAAGAGTACACATTAGGGGGGTGCTAACAACAACAAAAATGGAAAGGGACCTGAGGTAGTCATATCAGATGACTTAAAGGTAGGCAAGCAATGTCAGAAGGCAGTAAGGTGGACTGGGGGATACTGGAATGCATAGGGAGAGGCATCACCAGTAGAAAACAGGAAGTTGTTATCCTTCTGTACTGACAGTTGGTGAGACCCCATCTGGAGTACTGCATGCAGTTCTGGAGAACCCATCTCCACAAGGACATAGACAGGATGGAGGCAGTCCAGAAGAGGGCAGCTAAAATGGTGCAGGGTTTAAACCAGAAGCCATACGAAGAGAGACTAAAGGAACTTAATATGTATCCCCTCGAGGAAAGGAGGGAGAGAGGGGACATGGTAGAAACTTTCTAGTATTTTAAGGGAATCAACAAAGTCCAAGAGGGCAGTATCTTTTAGAAGAAGAGAAGTGCAAGAACTAGGTGGCACAATTTGAAAATAGAGGTGGCATGGCTCAGGGGCAATGTGAGGAAGTATTTTTCACAGAGAGGGTGGTGGACACATGGAACAGATTTCCTGTGAAGGTCGTGGGGTCAAAAACAGAGAGGGAATTTAAGAATGCGTGGGGCAGACATACAGCAATTCTGGTGGGGGTAGGGCGAAGTAGGCTGTTGGTTAACTAGGATCTGCAGCTTATCAAACAGGTTGGGAAATGGGCAGACTGGGTGGGCCAAGTGGTCCTTATCTGACGTCAAAGTCTATGTTTCTATATTTCTATGTTTCTAATAGAAATATAGAATTTGTCAGCAGAAAAGGACCGGTATACTCATCTATTCGGCCCCATTTTCACTGCCTGGTCCAATCTATTTGTCTATCTATCGCAAGCAGAGGATTATGATGTCACTTGTAGACAAGCAGCTGGTGCTAATGCAGACCAGGTGATTGAGATGTAGTTTTCATAGATAAGGTGTCAGTAACAAAGCAGGTGGGGCTAGTAAATGCAGGAAAGAATGAAATTAGAAGTTACATTCTGTCTAAATGGCATGGGCTGGATTTTAAAAACTAATGATGCCTGGGTTGCAGCATTTGTTCTGCCACAGCTGCATCACTGAAAATGCACCAAAATGCTAGTGGGTGAGTGTTAAATGTTTTTACGCTTTTGCAGTGCTTTGCATGCTACAGTATATGACAGAAAAATGTTGCATGTGTCAGGTTTGTGATGCATGCAGCACATTTGATGCATGCATCAGGTCTGTGACACATGCAGTACATTTGTGATGCATGCATCAGGTTGGTGACCATTGCATTGGGTCTGTGACACATGCATCTGGTTGGTGATGTATGCATCAGGTTGGTGGCAGTACCCCATTAAAAGAGCGAGTCAATATGAGTGTCATTTTGATATAGTAAAAAATAGCGAGTGCTATGTGAGCAACGTGGTGATTATAGCGAATGGTTAAGTTAGTGAAGATTCACCTATGTAGGTGGAAAGTTGAGAAGCCATGTAAGCAATTATCTGTGGCTGAGAATCTGTGCTGGCAGCATAGCATACAGGATACAGTCACTGCCTGTGTGCTCCCTTCCTATGGCTGGAAGACCTAGGTTCAAGAGTTATACAGTTGTGTTTTTTTACATTTGCGGTTGGTTTTGTCCCCCTGAGTTTTGTCTCCTGGAGTAGTAGTGTGTAATTTGCCACCCCGACTTTCTCCCTGTCCCTGAGATGTGCCCCACACCCTGAGTAGTACTATTTAATTTGCCCCCTGACTTTCTCCCCATCCCCGAGTTGCATCCCTCTTGGTGTTGATGATAGAATTGTTAGGGGTGTGGGAAGTGACTGCCCCCCAGGACAGTCACTAACAGTCTTTTTTCACTTTTTTTGCTCCACGCTGTAGTGCAGGTCGTGGTTTTGGCTTTTGCTGTTTTTTGTTCACTGTGTTTGTATGCACAGTTTTGCTGGTGCTGTTATCACATGGAACCATTGGTGATGCACGCATCAGGTTGGTGAAACATGCAGCAGGTTTGTGATGCATGCATCAGTTTGGTGATGCATGCATGAAGCTGCTGACACATGCAGCAGGTCTGTGACACATGAAGCAGTTTTCCGACACATGCATTGGGCTTGTGATGCATGCTTTGGGTTTGTGATGCATGCATCAGGTTTGTGAAGCATGCATCAGGTTGTGACTCATGTATCACGTTGGTGACACATACATCAGGTTGGTGATGCATGCACTAGATTTGTGATGCATGCTTCAGGTTGGTGATGTATGTCTCATGTTTGTGACTCATGCATTAGCTTTGCGAAATATATCAGGTTTGTGACACATGCAACATGTTAGTGATGCATGAATCAGGTTGGTGACACATGTATTAGGTTGATGATGCATGCATGAGGTTTGTGACATGTGCATTAGGTTTGCCACACATGCACTAGGTTTACAGTGTATGCATCAGGTTTACAACGCATGCATCAGGTTGGAGACATATTCAACAGTTTTGTGACGCATGCATCATTTTTTTATGTGTAATCTTTTCGCTTGCGCGCCTTTTTCATGATCTTACAGTTTTGGCACAGGTAGAGGTCTTACTGCAGAAACATGCCATTATTCTTATAAAATCCAGCTTTGTGATTTTTGTTACTGCAATGACTTCAGCAGCTTTTTTCCAATTAGCTTTGTCTCCCTCGGGGGAAGGCAAGCTCTCAGTCCTTTCTCTGTTCCCCATGACCAACGTATGCCACCCCAAACTTACCAGAGTCGAGTCCCCCATGAATTCCCCTCATAGTGGGGAAAAGACGGGGAAGGTCATCTTCTTCCCTAATACACACAATCCAGATTTTGCCCTAGCAGTCAGGCAGCAGTACGGACATGGGGGAGTGACCAAAGCTTCAGAACTGCAGCCGCTTTGATCCCCTCAGGACCTGCACTACCACCAGACCTCCACCCAATGGCATTCATAGGCTGAGATGGCTGGTGGCCACCCCTCCATGGGAGAGGAGAGCAGTGCTTGGGACACTGTATCCTCCCCCCCCCCAACAACCCTGAGCAACCTGTGCTCAATTCCCAACATGGGTCATCAGTGTAGCAGGAGGTAAGACATTTAATGCGTTGGCCCTCCACACCACTAGGCTGGCTTCTTCAGCAGCTTTCTAACAAATTATGTAATGTGTTGTAGCTCTGGCACGTCCCCCAGTGGCTATTGGAACTCCAGGGAGCAGGATTTTTTAGAAGGTCTTATTTTGCATAAGTCCCCATTGTGTCAGACTTGTGATTCACGGGGCTTGTACCAGTGCTTGGAGATTTTCCATCCTTGCATCAAAGAGATACATGCTGGACCCTTCTCTGTGGTCTAGCGTACATCATTGTTGGCAGCACTTCCATGCAGTTTAGTTGATGCTTGTATCTAACGTAAGATGGAAACTACCACAAAGCACATCCAAGTGCCACAAACTCTGCAGCTGCTGGAAAACTGAGCACAGGTACATGAGATGAACTAGGTGCGCTGGCAGCCACTAAGTCCACAGGTGCATCTGTGCCTGCAGACATTACACCCACAATGAAATATTTTGCACCGGGCGTCAACTTCCTTTGTCTGTAGATGGATAGATATATAGGCTCTACAGCCCATCCAGTCAGTCCAGCCCTATTTAAAGTTGGATGTGATGGCCCTAGTGGCCGTTCACTCCTTCATCACAGTTCCAGATGTCTTTCCCAGCCATGTTCAAATGGCTGCACTAATTTAGCACAGACAACTGCCCTTGGCAATTTGTTCCACCTATCTACAACCCTTTCCATGAAGAAATAGTTCTAGATGTCATTCTTATATCTCCCTTGCCAGCTTCATTGAGTTCCCCTGGTGACTGTACTCCCACTCAGAGTGAACAGCTCTCTGTTGCCCATCTAGTTTATCTTGTTTATACCAGGAAGGTACTTGTATGTCTCTATCAGAACCCCCCCCTCCATCAATGCCCACAGGGTGTACATATTTAGGTCTTCCAACCTCTCCTAGTAGGTTTTCCATTGTTGTCCCTGGATCATTTTGGTTATCCTCTGCACTACCTACACTCTGTCCCTGTCTTTCATCAAGTGTGGGTGCCAGAACCACATGCAGTACTCCAAGTGTGATTGAGCCAGAGATCTGTACTAGGGCAGGATCACCTCTCTCCTACTACTATTAACTCAGCCCCCCATTCCTATGCATCCCAGCATTATATCTGCCTTCCCCCGCTGCACTGTTGCACTGGACCAATGTTTTCAAGTTGCCCATAGTTATCATTCCCAGGTTCCTTTCTTCTGTACTTCTCTTAACATCTACTCCTCCCATTCTTTATTTTGTTATTGGGTTCTTAACACCCATATGCATTACCTTGCACTTATTTGCAATAAATTTTAACAGTCATACCTTACACCACTTCTCCAGTCTCTCTAGATCCTCTCTCATGACCCTGACACTCTTCTCACTCTCCACATTTCTGCAGATCTTTGTGTTGTCTGCAATGAGACAGATCTTCCCTTGAAGCCCTACCCCAATGTCATGGGTGAAGATGAAAAGACTGTGACCAAGACCTGTGGCACATCCCCCTTGCCTTTGAGTATTCTCCATTGAGGACTACCCTCTAACTTCTCCTACTTAGTCAGTTCCTTATACATCCTGTAATTCTACGCCCTATGTTGAGGTCACATAGTTTGCTAACTAGCCATCCATGTGGGACAGAATAGAAGGCATTACTAAAGTCCCAGTACAGTATGACAACTGTCCAACTGTTGTTAACTGCCTTTATCACCCAATTGAAGGAATCCATCAAGTTCATATGATAAGGTTTCCTTCCCATGAACTCATGCTACCTATTGTCCTGAAGATTATTTGCCAGCAGGAACTCCACCAGCTTCTTTTTTATTATGGCCTCTCCAGTAATTTCCCCATTATAGACATCAGACTGACCAGTCCGCTGTTTCCTGGTTCATCCCTGCTTTCAGTCTTGTGCAAGGGCATCACATCTGCAGTCCATCCCTGTTTCTAAGAAGCCATTATAAAAGGGGCAAAGAAAATTCTTGCATGCTGATTGGCTGGAAGCCCTTTCCAGCCATGTCCTTATCAGGGCATAACCTTACAACGGGCACTACTTGTGCTAACCAAGACACAGCACATTGGGAAGTCAATCCATGCCACCAATCTCCCACTGCAGCTCCTTAGCTAGAATGCAAAGGAACAGCTGCGGCAGGAGAGCTGTGGCAACAAGAGACAAACAAGTATCTAATATTCTGAATCCTGTGCAACCATTTGAACATTTTAGCTTCTTTTACTCACTGCCCATTCATTCCATAACGGCTCCATCTCTTGCTGCTCTAAACTCTGTCCAGTACACATGGACCGCCTCTATTAACTATGGACACCATCCGGACTGTCCCCTAGAACCCTCCCCCCCTCCTGATCTTTAAACCTCAGCTGCAACAACAGACAAGTCCCCATCATAACCTTCAACATTTTACTCTCACCCCAATAAACCCAAAGACCTTTTCTACTTCATTTCATGTCCAGTGACAGTTACCATTTAAAAAGAGCAATGCAGAAAAAAACACTCTCTACAGTGCCCGCTGAGGGACATGCTCTCTCCCAGTCAGGCCAACTGCCTGGTGTGGAAAACACCTACTCCCCACAAAGACACACTTTCCAGATGGACAGCATGATGCAATAGGCACAAAACATTTAAAAATGAAAGTGTGACATCCATTTCAGTTACAAAGGTACGAGTGCGATCTCTGACAGCTGTTCACAGAGCAGCTCCGTATACGATCGATCGCTGGCGCTTTGTACTTGAATCTGATTCCTACGCTTTCATTTTTAAACACGATTTTTTGTCTGCAGTTTCATTGTGGTGGTTAATATGTTTGATCTATAGGACTCTCATGAAACAAAAAACTCAAGAAATAAAGAAAAAACTAAAAAAAAATGTCCAGTAGCACCCCTAGTTACTGCAAACAAGAAAACGGCTCTGTAAGGCAATTGCAAATAGACAGGCTCAATCTCACTGGGAACTCAGAAAGAAAATGAAACGGGCAAACTAAATCGAAGAGACAAAGAAAAAAAGAAAAAGAAATAAAAGGAAACAAATGATTTGTGCATGGTGGGGGGTGACACAAGAAACATCAGACAGCATCTAAAGTTAGAAACACTTGCTCCTGCTTGCTGTAACTCAAACTGAGTCAGCAGTCAGTCACTAGACAAAGTAATAAAAGACAAAAAAAGGAAAAATGTTTAAGGCTTGTGGGCGAAGGTGGACCTTATATACTCTGAGTGGTATTTTTCTACCTTCCATGTCAGAATAGGAAGCCCTCTCATGCCAATAAACACTTCTTTTAAGGGGACTATTTTTTTACTATTTGACCTACTGAAACATCCAATTTTATATTTCTCACTTTTTTATTTGTTCTTTTCCTTTTTTTTTAAATAATAATTACTTGGGGGCCCATTTTATAAGTGCAATAACATACTCCGAGGTGTGGGTTATGTCCTGATAAGAGCACGCCCTGGTGTATAAGGCACTCAGACAAGCGCCCCGTGCCTCATAACGCTCTTATCAGGACATAACCCATACCTCATCATGTGTTATTGCTTGCTTAAAGAGCTCTACCAGCAGTACAGACAGAACATGTGTCATTTCTTTCAGTACTATTAGATGTAGCCCATTCAGGCCCATTGATCCATCTGCCTTTAGTGCATTTGGTCATAACTGATTCCTCATTGATGCCCTTACCCCTTCGTCCCTGCTTTAATGACATATTCATGCAGCAGCCCCTGATCCTCCATGTGAATATCAAGCAGAAATACTGGTTCAGTATTTCTGCCTGTCCCTTGTCTCCCTCCTCCCATCCCTCTCCCTTCCTTAGCCTGACAACCTTCTCGTTGGGTTTGCATTTTTCCTGTATCTATCAGAAGAATGCGTTATCCCACTTCACTCTATCCACTATCCTCAACTCAGTACTAGATTTTGCCCACCTATCTTGCTGGCCTCCCTTGCCTTGTTAAGATGCTCTTCTCTAGCTTCATCCACTTGGCTGGTCATGTACTTTTTGAAAGCCTTCCTTTTCTCCATTACTGCCTCCCCCACTTCCCTTGTGTACCACACTGGATTCTTCCCTCAATTGCTCTTGCCTACCACCCTTACACAGAGACTTGTAACCTCTAATACCCCCAATTTGATTAGATTCCACTTGCTATCCCCACACTGCTGATCCCACTCTTCCATTTCCTCCCTTGACATTTCTTGCATCCTCCAAAAACCTACCTTTCTGAAATCCAAAACATTTGTCTGGACATGTTTTCTCTCTTTCTTTAGCTTGCTATCAAAGCAGACAGTCCAATGATCACTGGATCCCAATGGATCCTCCTGAACTGTGACCTTCCCTATACTGTCCTGTTTGTAAGGACCAAGTCATGCATAGTACCTTCTCTTGCAGGCTCCTCTATTTTCTGCAACAGAAATGCCTCCTTAAACACCACTACCAGCAAGTGGTTTCTTGAACTTACTGCCACTGGGATGCTCCAGTCCACATCGGGCAAGTTGGAAGTCTCCCATTAGTAGCACCTTATCCCTATTGTGCTGCTCCTTTCATCTAATCCCCAATTCACTATCAGTTATTTCCTTCAAAGAAGATGTAGATAGATAGATAGACAGATAGACAGATAGACAGATAGACAGATAGAGACAGAAAGATGGACAGATGGATGGTATGTGTCCCCTGGCTACTATCCATACTGTACATATCGATGTGTACTACCATTGCAATTGTTGCTGACAGAGGTAGGTATGCTTTATTATTATACAAGTGGGCCACTGCTGGAGCCCAGTCCTGTGAGCTGTTTATCAGATCACCTCCCCATCCCCACGCCATTAGGTTTCTTCTCTTCCTTCACCCGAGAGACCTAGAAACATGTTGCATTATGCTCACCTCTCCTATTCAATATTCCCCCCACTCCCAATTCGACTGATTCTAACAAAGGCATCATAAGACCATGAAACAAGATTCTCCCAGAGGGTGCTGAACTTATGGAACAGCCTACCAGTGGAGACTGTACAACAATACAATAGACAATAGAGGGAGAAAGGTGAGGTTGGGGGTGGTTTACAGACCACCCAATCAGGACGAGGAGAGGGACAGGGAACTGAGCTTACAAATATTGAAAGCTGAAGGGGAAAGGAGAGGTGGTAATTGTGGGGGACTTCATCCTGCCCAAGGTGGACCAGAGCATAGCATCCACAACATGTGCAAGGAGTCGGGTGATCCTGGAAGGACTGCAGAGTGGGTTCCTGACACAGAACATCACAAAACCAACAAGAGCTGAGGCAATTCTTGATCTGGTGCTCACAAATGGGGAGCATGTACAGGAAATAATGGTCAGAGAGCCACTGGATGGAAGTGACCATTGCACAGTGTGGTTCCAGTTGGATATGGGCAGAGGAAGCATTAAGACCAAAATCTTGGATTTCAGGGGGGCGGACTTCAGGAAATGGGTGAAATGCTAAGGACCCACCTGGTGGGCATCAGAGCAGATATGGGGGTGGACCAAAGGTGGTCCATCATTAAGAAAGGAATACTGGTTACCACAGCTGAGTGTGTTAGGCTCAGGAGGAAGAACACAAGGGTCAAAATGCCCAGCTGGTTCAGTTCTGGGGTTACCCAGGCAGTAAGAGAAAAGAGGCTGGCCTATAAAAATTTCAGGAAGACCAAGAGAGAGGTTGATAGGGAAAATTACCTAAGGTTGGCTAGTGAGGCAAGTAAGTAAGTCCAGTGAGCAAAGGCACAGAAAGAGCTGCAGATAGCTGAAAGAATTAAGAAGGAGGAGAAGGCTTTCTTTCATTATATAAGTGAGAAAAGGGACAAGAAGGAAGGGATTGTTAGGCTTAAGAAAGGGAAGGAGTGGGTGAATAATGGGGGAAAGCAGAGATATTAAATGAATACTTCTGTTCTGTCTTCACAAGGGAGAAGGATGGAACAGTGCCTTCAGGAAGAAAAAGAGGAGCAGGGAAGGGGAACACAGATGTAGTGATAGAGGAGGATAGAGTGAGGAAGGGGCTGCTGGCATTGAAGGTGGACAAATCACCAGGTCCAGACAGAGTACTTCCAAGGGTACTAAAGGAACTGGCTGAGGAGCTGGCAGGCCCACTGGCAGACCTATTTAACAGTTTGCTAGTGTCAGTCATGGTACCGCAGGACTGGAGAACAATACATGCAGTGCCCCTCCACAAAAGCAGTCCCAAGGATGATCCAGGGAATTACAGACTGGTCAGTCTGATCTCCATTATGGGCAAGCTCATGGAGACCATACTGAAGGAAAGGTTGGTGAAATATCTAGGGGAGCATGATCTCCAGGATGTGAGGCAGCATGGGTTCATGAGGGGGAATCGTGTCAAATGAATCTGATTGACTTCTTTGACTGTGTCACTAAGACAGTAGACAGGGGCCAAGTGGTAGACATCCTCTATCTTGATTTCAGCAAGGCCTTTGACTCTGTGTCCTATAAAAGGTTGATTAGGAAGTTGGTAGATCTTGGGGTTGGGGAAAAGATGGTAAGATGGATGGAAAACTGGCTGAGGGACAGAACCCAGAGGGTGGTTGTGGGGGGAGAGCTATCTGGCACCAGAAAGGTAACCAGTGGGGTCCTACAGGGCTCACTGCTGGAGCAGTGTTGTTCAGTGTCTTCATCAATGACATTGGGTATGGCATTAAGAGCAAAATGTGCCTATTCATGAATGACACCAAGCTCTGCGGGAAAGTGGACACAGATGAAGGGATACATGACCTACAGGATGATCTGGAAAGCTGGGGAGGTAGTCCAGGATCTAGCAGCATAGCTTCAATGTCAAAAAATGAAAAGTTATGCATATTGGAGCCTAGAATCCCTAGACAGAGTACTACCTGGGTGGGGTCCGAATATCTGCATCAGAGGAGAAGGACCTGGGAGTGATGATCACTAGTGACCTGAAGCACTCCATGCAGTGCAAGAAAGCAGCAGCATAGAAAAACAAGATACTGCGATGCATATCTAGGGGGATCAGTAGTAGGAGAGAGAGGAGGTTATACTGCCCTCGTACAGGTCCCTGGTAAGGCCTCATCTAGAGTATGCAGTTCAGTACTGGTGCCCACACCCCAAAAAGGACATTAACCTGCTGGAGAAGGTCCAGAGGAGGGCTACAAAGATAATAGCGGGTCAGCAGGGTAAGGCATATGAGGAGAGGTTGAGGACACTGAACATGTACTCCCTGGAAGACAGGAGAGAGGGAGGGGACATGATTGGGACCTTCAGGTACTTGAAAGGGATAAATAAGGTAGATAAGGAGAGTCTTTTTAAGCTGAGTGGCAACCATAACATGAGGGGGCACAGTCTTAAGCTGGAGAGTGGTAGGTTTAGGAGGGAGGTCAGGAAGCACTCCTTCACAGAGAGGGTGATGAACACTTGGAATGTGCTGCCAGAAGAGGTGATCTCATTGAAGACAGTGGGAAGCTTTAAGAGAGGTTGGGATAGGTATGGGGGAAGGTAAAGGTCATGGGTAGAGAAGATGGGAGGAGTGGGGAGAGAGGGCAGGGACAGTAGCTCAAGCTGTGGACCCTGCAATACGAGCAGACTAGATAGACCAAATGGCCTTCTTCTGCCAGCTTGTTCATATGTTCATGAGACACTGAAGATGAAGCAAGTACAGTCCTCCAAGATAAGCCTGGACGAATGTCTGCTTACTAAAAAAATCACAGGGTACCCTGGGTAGTAGAGGGGGGTAGGGAAGCTCAATAAATTAATTCACTTTGCAGAGCATGTTTATGCATTTCTACTTCTGAAGCAATTATTAGTTTATATTATAAAGCATTTTCCCATTGCTTTGTAGTGGTCTTCTAGCTGTGCAAAAGGAGCAAGATCTGGCCTGATTGAGTTAATTTTATTCCATGAGAACAGGGCTATGGCTTCTGCATACAGTGTCAATACTTAAGCCTTCTAAGAGGAAGGCTGTATTCAGGCTTTATAAGGAGATGACCACAGCACTGTCAGCGTACACGGAAAATGTTTATAATTTGGCAGAAACGGTATCAACAGTTAATGTTGTCCTAGCATGAGTGCCAGGAACGTATGAAAGAAAGATTACTTCTCTGCTAATCCTGCGAAAACAAACTCAAAGGAAGTGCTTCCTGTTGATTCATGCAGTATGTAGGAAAGCCAGGAGCATGTATTCTGTCAGATAGAATACTTAATTGAGTGTAAGCCCAGCACAGTGAGGCCTTTCTAACCATAACTGGGATGTCAGTGGGCTGTCCGCCGAGCTCTTTTCCCACTAGGCATTCCCATTTCTAACAGTCTTACACTCAAGCTCTTTGGGGATTTGTGGCTGTGCATTCTGAGTGCTTTTCTACTGCTATTTACTTTAAACTGTAAGGTGATCTGCTCTGGTTCACACTCTGCCAAGTGATGCCCATTGTACTGTCAAGGTCCGTTGCTCAGCTGTCCCTGATCCCACTCAGTCTAGCTTAACAGGAAAACTCAGCAGTCACTTTATGCCTTATGATTTTGTTCCTTCCACATGTGAGTAATTTTTTACAGGATTGTCTAAATCATAATGACTGAATTTACTTTACAGGCAGCTGCAAAAGTCTGGCAAGTGGCTGAGATTTTAGTCAACAATGAAGTCTTATACTTTCTAAGCCTTCTAAAAAATCACAGGTTTTGACTACAGATGAACTGCAGAGGAAACTGAAGTCAGTCCATTCCACAGACTTCTTTGGAGGACTTTTGTACCCACTTAGGGGATTGCATAGGGAGTCTATGCAGAGGTCCCATAATGCAGATGTGATGACCTCTGTGCCTTTATAGCCCCCAGTGCTCACATCTTGTGAAGGTCTGCCCAACCTGATCCATGCCACTACACACATGGCAGGGTGAGGATATGTATTCACCCATTGAACAAGGTAATGTGTGCATGAGGGAGAAGGGCGGAGGGTGGCTGCAGTACACTATGGAGGGGGCAGCAGTTAATGCCTGCATTCCTTCTGTGAAAGGATCCACCAGTGCTCCCAGGACCTTCCTAGGGCTAGATTTTGCCCAGCTCAGGTTGCTTCTAGCTTTCTGAACTGGCATGTTGGGCTGGAGGCTACACAGTGCAACATTTTCATTTATAAAATATACATAAGGTCCCCTTTAAGGGGTAAGCAGTCCCTGGAGGACTACAATACACAGTTCCCTGCTCTACACAGAATAGAAGATCCACTCTAGTACCAGGCCAGTAATCTGATTGGATGCTCGGTGTCTGGCCCCCTTCTACCCTGTCACACCCTTAGCCCCTCAGTGCTCCATTCCACGTATATGTGTTGTGCGGTGCCAGGGGCTGTGGGTGCCACCACCAGTGTGAACATCCGTGGGTGCAGGCCTGTGCAGCTGTGTATCTGGGCCTTATTTCTGGATCAGTCCTTCAGTGAGTGTTGGCCCTTTGAAAACTGGAGTTTTGGCTTCATCAAACTCAAACTCACAAACTGGAGGTAAGATGTACAGATTAGAATCTAGTGCAATCTTTGTTTTTGTCTTTTTACAATTTATTTACTTAAGAAAGCCCAGTTTAGATGCAGCATCATATTTTCAGTGGGATCCTGCTTCTTTACTACTCAGAGGATTAAAGGATAGGAAGATAAGTGATTTACTCAAAAGGCACTTTTACACACAGATTTTTAAAATGGAATGAGCATTACCTGTGGTGCCGTTGTACTCTGTTGCATTCTTAGGATCCCTTTACACTCCGTGAGTTTTCCTGCAACTCCCGCCTCCATTTGTGTTTTGGCACCCCCCACAGAGCTTGCTGCGCTATAGCTTTTCTGCACTGCTTTGAAATGGTTGTTTTACACAGCCAGACGAAACAGAATACAACGGGATGAACCGCAAAAAGCTGAGAATGCAGTTCGGGCGAACGTTCACCAAGGGAACAGAACAGATGTATTTTACACACAAGGAAGGTAATGGAATACTGTTTCTGTTTGTGTAAAAGCACCTATAGTCACATAGTGAGTAGGTTGCAGAAGTAGGATTCAAACCGGAGTCTTCAGACCCACCATTCTGCACTGTAACCACTAGGCTACACTGCTTCTGTGATTAATAGCCTCGGTGCACTGCAAATGCATTTTTTTAATAAGACGTTTCTTTAATCAGGTTTTCTTTGACAGGATCCTCTGAAAGTATTAGGGAAAAAAATGGTGCCAGGCCAGTTTTTTTTTTCCTACAGGTCTAGTCTTTGAACTAATCTGAAATTCCTGCCACATGCATAGTGTTTCAACAGGTATTTGTGTAAGAATGCTTCATTCTTCTTGCAGGCACACATACTGTGCTGTTCATCTGTAGGGACTATACTGTATTTATTTGCAGGGTTATCCTTTTACCAAGGATTGGTTTTAGAAGGCTTCAATCTAGTAAATAAATTGACTGATTTAGCGGGAGGGTGAATTTAGATGACACTCCCATTTTCAATTACATATCAGAGCAAGATCACAAGGCAGCACATATATGAGACAGCATAAGATAACGGATAATTATTAGAATTTATTTAAAAAAAATTCCAACTGAATAACCCAGTGAGGTGCAACATCTTCTTTTTTGGGGGCTGGGAGGATGGCAGCAGGTAGCAGTATAACTTAGCACCACAAAAAAACAGTGGTAGAAATACAATATCAAAGCAAAGCAGATACAAACAAACAGTATTGTAACATTAACAAAATCATTAACTGATAAACATGTCTATTAATACAGTTAATAACAAATCTGTTGTCCGTTATACCTCAAACGCGAGAGCATCAAAGTATGTCTCAGTGGCACCATTATTTATATTAACATTTACTAAAATGCCACCAACAGCTTAATCTGGATCTATAAATTAGTTTGCATCTGTATACATATTCTCCCTTTCCTTTCCCCTGGGTCGCACCTGGAAACGAGCAGTGGCTCAGTCTGCCTCTCCCAGTCACAAGCTTTCAAATAAAATAAAATAAAAATAAAACATAGTACAGAAGGCACCACAAATGGCACCACATGCAAGCATTTCTGGGCAGCTGCATTAGGAAGCACCATAGAGCTCAGTGAAAGTCCCTCCAGAAAGCCACAAACTGTTCACAGCAACTCTCTAACATAAAATTCCATACCAGGTGGTTTGTCCAGATCTCACTTCAGATAAAACCCAGGCTGTGTTTCTTCAGAAGTAGCTAGTAGCTTCCAAGACATCTAAGGGGAAGAGGTTTCAGCCTAAATGACATATAATCCCAAGGCTCTGAGAAAAGGGACAAAGATAAAGGGATAGAAAGACATCGGTTTCAGTGAGCCTGAGGCAGACAACTGGAAGTGTCTGACTTGCAAAGTAATTAATTAGGGCCCATAGGCAGGGTTTACTGATCTTTATTTGGAGGCGACCTGCCAGCTTTAGCAGCAATGACTAGGCATTGCATGTGAGAGAGTAGACTGCTGTAACAATGACAGCACAGGCCAACTAAACAGAGGAAACTTTTCAGTCATGGCCCTGGTAGTCCAGCGACCCCTCACTCCACCCTCATCCCAAGTTTGAAAGGAGTACTACAGTCAAAATTTACAAAAGCATATTGTTGTGCAGTGTTTGATCCCCCTTTATACAGACACCTCTTGCTCATCTTTCTCTCCCTTTTCCATCTCTGCATGAGACACTTTGCTCCAGGGGTACATACTTAGGACCCTTATGAGAGTACCCAATTTATACATACTGTTCCACTTCACCCATAACATAGCAGCACAAAGTTACCCGAAGGGTGGCTTGTGCTATATTGTTACAGCTACCCACCCTCTGTTAAATGGTGTGTGGGGGGGTTAATGTTTCCCTTTGTCGGGGAGGCGTAATGGTAATGGGCACCTCTCCAGCCTCTGTTATGTCTTAGCGAATCCCAGAGGAGCTGCACCCAGTGATGTGTTGATGTTCACCATGTGAAGTTGCGAACTACACACCTTAGACAAAAATCAGATGTGGTAGCATTCTTACAGAGTGAAACACACCTGAAAAGCAGATATACTGCAGTAAATCACATTTTATTGAACCCCAGTGACTTAAAGTGGCAAAAATATTGCCCATATACAGTATATACTAACTAAGTACAAACATACCTTTGCCAGTGAAAAAAGGGAGACTCACAAAAGTAACCCCAGTGCTTCATTCCTCAATGGAGCTGCCTCCAGGGGGATTAAATAAAATTTGATTTATTGCAATATATCTGCCTTTTGTGTATTTTTCTTGGTTTTGATCTATTACATCCTAGCATCAGATCATAAAGGACAAACTTTCTTAAGCCTCCTGGGGTACAGACACATACCAGACAGGCCATGCTCAGCACAAATGTGTGACCTCTCATGGAGCATACCACATCAATGGAGATGAGAGGATTTCTCCTTTACTCTCCTGTGGCTCTGTCTGATGGCTTAGGATGTCTCCTCTGGCACCATGAAACCTGGAATGGGTTCTCATGGACATTGGGTGACTTCCTTGAGGGGCAACTTCACAACTCCTCTGAATTCTCCTCTAGACTGGTGAGACCGTGTGGCCTCAGAGTTCCCTCTCATAGTTTTCTGCTGGCTGTTATTCTCTCATTCCCTCAGTTACAGTACTATTTCTGCTGTGCCTATCTTATCTCTCCCAGCTTTAGGCAGCTCTGCTGCCTCTAGCCAGAGATCACATCTCCCCACCATGTAGGGTGGCAAAAAGCTGCTGTTCTCTCTCCCTTGCTCTTTCTTTCTTTCTTTCTTTCTTTTCTTTCTTTCTTTCTTTCTTTCTTTCTCTCTCTCTCTCTCTCTCTCTCGCTCTCTCTCTCGCTCTGCCTCTGGCAAGAACTCAGTTCTCCTTTCTGAGTGAGGGGCTCAGACTTAAACCATGTGCTCTGTCTTCTCCCCTATATACATTAGGCAGGGGGAGGGGCAAGCAGCAACCCACTTTAACATTTATTTTTATTTATTTTTTGTTGACCGGGAAACATGACCACAGAGCACATGCACAGGCATGCACAGTGACTCAACAGTCTAAGTCAGTTCCACTGGATGAGCCTGGAGGGAGAAGTGATCCAGAACTAAAAAGTAACCAGAGGCAATCCAAGATGGAGGGGGGTCACGCTGGTTACATATTATAAATCTGCTGTGTACAATGCTTCCTGCAGGAGTTTTGCATGCAGTCTGAGAACAAAAGGGTGGCTGAATCACAGTACACACAGAAAATAGAAATCAACATTTGAAGCCAAATTTTGACCCAAAGGCCCTCTTCAGTAATGTCTTATAAAGGAACAAGTAAGAAGTATTTCTGGTACCTTACAGACATGCTTAAAGCAAAGCCTGATATAATTCCTTTAAGGGGATTCACATACACCCATGATGCCTTGTATTTGGATGTATGAGTAAATATGTGTTTCTTTAGGAGTTACAGAGCATGCTGTTTCCTTCATAGGTCCTTCCAAAATTCAGTGGCCTACACAGTCAGTATGATGTTATGCTTGTGCAACTGTGTTACTTGGTTTTGGCCATTCACACTCTCTATTCCAGAGGAATTTCCACCCTGTAGCAGTACCAAAGGCAAGGAACCCTTGAAGAGGGTTCCACCCCTAGAGGTGCCACAAGATGATTCCCTTGGCTAAAGGTACCTTAGGAAGGATACTAAGGAGAGAGGCAATGCTGCAGGAGGAGGAGGAGGAGGAGAGGATGGTGGGGCAAAGAAAAAGTGCTAAATTGAGAGAGAGACTCAAAGGAACTGCTTATATAGGGCAGTAAGTAGGAGTGACTGGTTGCATGTCCACTGAGCTACAGGCATAGTCTTCCAATTCAGTGACCCACGCAGCCAGTATGATGTTATGCTTGTGCAACTGTGTTACTTGGTTTTGGCCATTCACACTCTCTATTCCACAGGAATTACCACCCTGTAGGGGTACCAAAGGCAAGGAACCCTTGAAGAGGGTTCCACCCCTAGAGGTGCCGTGGGATGATTCCCTTGGCTAAAGGTACCTTAGAAATGATCCCCAAAAAGAATGTACTAGTATGAAGCATGTTAGTAATCAGTAGCCGTAAGGCATAGCAGTAGATAAGGCAACAGGCAACTTGGTAACATAATGATATGCGCAGGTTAGCAATGGCATGAGTACAATGGGTTGCGCTGGATGTTGAAGGGACCTCCTAAGGAGAGAGGGAACGGCAAGTAGGGACACCATCCACCTCCATCCAACAGCGGAACCTACCTAAAAGAACCAAGGAACACTAACTACTGCTAACTAATGGTTATGACCTGAGGCACAGAGGAGAGAAAAAAACCTTTGAGGAGGAAATCTCTGGGGATCCAAGGCCTAGGTCACCTTCTCTCCAGGCTTGGGGTGTTTATTTTGTGATGGCTCTGCTGCTGCAATTTCGAAACCCAGTGAAAGGGGGATGGAAAATATTCCAGTTTAGAGGAAAGCTCTCACTCAATCCCTCTAATGGGAACACCGTAGAAGGTTGTGAGAGTGCTCTGCAACATCGGGGGCAACCAAGGTGGAAGGAGGAGACCAATGTCTGCTGAGGCACTCACCTGACTTACTGGCCCTAAAAACAAACCAGGTGAACCAGAGGCAGTCATATGGAGAATGTGATGAAGGTGCCTTGCTAGTAGAATACTAGAGCCAAAGGAGATTGCTGTAACCACCCTTCACGGCTAGTCTTAAATTCTACACCAGGAGCTGCTGTCAAGTCTCGAATGGCTAAAGCCATGCCCAGAGTGAGGACATTCCCAGTTATGGGCCAGGTGAGACGGACCTCGTCCCAAGTCAGGCACGCTCAAGATGCAGACTTTATATATGAATAGCGAGGCCGTCGGCAGCAGGGAGGCCCTGCACCAGGAATGATATAGCTGGCATGCCCAAGAAAACTAAAGAGAAGCTGAATGAGCATTGATAGCTGGGACCTCACAGAGGTCAAATGGTAGTAGCAAGTGTTAAGCATATGATTGTGTAAACAATGAGTGGACCTGCACATTGGTCAGTAAACAGAGTAGCAATGGTCGGACCTGCACGTAGGTCTGTAAAGCAGAGTAGCAATGGTTGGACCTGCACGTAGGTCGGAGGATCAGCAAATATGGATAGTGGGGCAAGCCAGCCAGGCATTCAAGGAAGCCAATGAAGGTGACAAATACTCTGAGGATTATAGGTGGCGGAAGCAGGATTAGAACATAAAGTTAGTATGCCACACGGGGCCACAACTCCCCCAACACCTCCAAGTCCCCCGCAGTAGGAAAAACAAGAAAGGGATGGAAGGTGCAGAGACCCACATGCAGATATTAGAACTAGTTTACAGCATCAGCGGTAGCTTAGCTGACCTCCAGAGTATAATAGCAGTGTACAAACACAGAGAGCAGCATCTGTATTGAGTAACTGTGAATTGCGGGAGTAGCAATTCGATGATCATAGACTTGAGAAAGGTAATGCTCTGAAAGCAGCAGTTGCTAGGCAGTGCAGTAAAAACAACAGCAATGAGGTATATAGTATGAGTTCAGGAAGCAGGAGTGAACTGCATGGGCTAGGGTTCAGAGTAAGCCTGAACCAGGTGAAAATAATTAAGGTGCATAGCATGAAGAGCAGCTATTTGGTATGAGTTGAAACACACAGATAATGATTGCAGTTGTGTGAGTAAATGGAGCAAGTAGCATGAGCTCTGGATTAGCAATATACAAGGAGGTTAGAAACAGGACCCCCTCCCCCCCAAAAAAAAAGAAAGCAAAACAAAAGACACACAAACACAGAAGAATAGGGGACAAGCAACACAAAGAAGCACACAGCCAGAGGCAAAATGCAAACCAAAGCAAGAGACAGACAACAGAGTCCAGCAGAAGCCAAAACAGCAAGGCGGGGAGGGGAGGTAGGCCCCAGCCAGCAGCAAAGGACAGACCGACAGAGCCTCCAGCTGCAAAGAAAGAGTGAGAGAGAGAGCCTCCAGCTGCAAAGAGAGAGAGAGAGAGAGAGAGAGAGAGAGAGAGAGAGAGAGACTCAGAGAGACTCAGAGAGAGACTCAGAGGAACTGCTTATAAAGGACAGGAAGTGGGTGTGGCTGGCTGCTTGTCCACTGAACTACAGGTATAGCCTTACAAGAAGATTCCATGGTCAGAATGTTGTTTATGACCTCATGTTGTGAAACACCACTTGGTAGCTGCTAAACTTTATTCTCTACTGCTAGTACATCAGACAGAAATAATTCATGCAGTGCTAACATGTGGTGCTTTCCAATCTGTAGAACAATTTAGCATGGCAGAAACTGGGAACTAACAAATCAGCACCACTGTCCTTATTTTTTTGAACAGTTGGCTGCTACAGTGTCAATCCTTGACATCGCTGTGGCATGACCATGGCAGAATGGAAGGTGTTAGAAGTCTTTTCCACCACATATTAAGACTACCAGCTCAGTGGAGGTCTTTAAAACCTCTCTTATATCTTATTTATTTAATACAGCTTTTCATCTGGTCTGAACTAATTTATTCTGGGGCTGTTTTATTGCATTTTATTGCTACTTTGTTAAGCACTCTGAGTCCTTGATAGGGTACTATATAAACAAAATTTGCCTTGCCAAGTAAGAACTGTGCTAGGGAATATGAACCCAAGAAGTGTAAGCATGGTAATCTGAATATACGGGTGGCCACACCCTTCATTCCAAAGGCGCAGATCTAATGGGGTCGATTACATTTCCAGTTAGGGTTAAAAATCCCTCTGTGGCTTCACATTATTGTCGGGGGCAATTTGTGACCACATTGGCTGCCCTTGAGGCACACAGTGTTTGACAATGAATGCATCATAGTTTGGGATGCATTACATGCATTGTTATAAGCCACGAATGACTTACATAAATACATAGATACATAGACAGTGTCGGCAGATAAGGGCCTATGGCCCACCCAGTCTGCCCATTTGAGCTTGTAAGTTCAGTTTGTTTTCCTAGAAGTCTGTTGCCCCTTACCCCTGACCTCTAGAATTCCTTTATGTCTATCCCATGCATTCTTAAATCCTGTGATTGTTTCAGCCCCCACCACTTCCTCTGGCAGGGTGTTCCACTTGTCCACCACCCGTTCTGTGAAGAAATTCTTTCTCATGTTTCCTCTGAATCATCCTCCTCCAACTTCATCCCATGCCCTCTAGTCCTGGAACATCTTTTCGCTTAAAAATAGTGTTTTCCTGCACCCTGTTCTTCCCTGTAAGATACTTGTATGTCTCTATCATATCCCCCTCTCCTCCTCTCCTCCAGGAAGTACATGTTCAGTTCCTTCAACCTGTCTTCAAGGACATATGATGCAATCCATGCACCATCTTTGTTGCCCTCCTCTGAACCTTCTCTACCCTGTCTATGTCCTTACGTGAGGTATGGTCTCCAGAACTGTACACTGTACTCCAGGTGGGGCCTCACTACTGTCTTGTATAAGCGGAATTATGACCTCCCTTTTCCTGCTGGGTGATGCCCTGCCTATACATCAAGCATCCTATTTGCTTTACCTGCTGCCTTGTCACACTGTTTCCCTACCTGAGGTCATCAGAGATGACAACCCCAAGATCCCTTTCCTTCTTGGTGCATGCTATATCCTCACCCCCAACTGATATATTGTGCCAGGGTTTTTGTGCCCCATATGCATTATCTTGCACTTCTTTGCATTGAATTTCAACTGCCAAACCCTGACCATTCTTCAAGTTTCTGCAGGTCGCTTCTCATTCTGTCTACACCCTCTGGTGTGTCTACTCTGTTACAGAGCTTTGTCATCAGCGAACAGTGAAATTCTGCCTTCTAGATCCTGCATAATGTCACTGATGAAGATGTTGAATAGGACCGGTCCAGCACTGATCCCTGTGGTACCCACTGGTCACTCTTCCCTCTGTGGAGTGACAGCCATTTACCACCACCCTCTGTGTCCTGCCACCCAGCCAGTTACCTACCCACCTTTTCTGTCCTGCCCACACCCATATTCCCCAGTTTGTGTAATAGTCTTCTATGTGGCACAGTGTCAAAGGCCTTGCTGAAGTCCAGATGGCCATGTCCACTGCCCTCCCCTGATCCACCTCCCTAGTCACCCAGTCAAAAATTCAACTAGGTTGGTCTGACATGACCTCCCCTGGTGAAACCATGCTGCCTTGGGTCCTGTAGTCTATTGATAACAGATGTTCACCAATCTCTCCTTCAGTAGTGCTTCATGATCTTCCCACTACCGAGGTGAGGCTGACTGGTCTGTAGTTCCTGCTTCCTCTTTGTTCCCACTTTTGTAAAGGGGACTACATCTGCTGTCCTCCAGTCTTTGGGTACCTCCCTGTTTCCAGTCATTGGCTAAACAGGATAGCCAGAGTTCAGCCACCACCTCTCTTAGTTCTTTAAGGATCCTGGGTGCACCCCGTCTGGCCCCATTGCTTTATCAACTCTTATTACTTCCAGTTCCTTCAGGACCCTTTCTCGTGTAAATGGACTTGTGTCCATTTCTGCACCATTCTCACCCTGTACTCCTTCAGACCCATTACCTTCTCTTCCTCAGTAAAGACTGAGCAGAAATACCTGTTCAATATGTCAGCTTTACTGTTGTCATCCTCCACGTGGCTCCATCCTCCCCCTTCAGTCTCACTATCCCTCCCTTTGTCTTTCTTTTTTCACTTATGTACCTGTAAAAGGTTTTGTCCCCTCTACCCACTGATTTTGCAATGTGTTCTTCTGTCTGAGCTTTGGCTTCCCTTACTGACCTCCCTGCCTCCCTTTGCTTCTCCTGGTACTTCTCCCTATCCCCTTCTGCCTGTGTCTTTTTGTATTGCCTGAATGCAATCTTTTTGGCTTTCACTTTCTTTGATACCTCTTTGGAAAACCATAATGGTCTCCTCTTCCTTTTCCTCTTGCTAACCTGCTTAATGCATAATTCTGTTGTTCTTGTAATCCCCATTTTAAATACTGCCCACTGTTCCTCAACCCCTGATTCCTGTCCCAGTCCCCTTAATGCCTCTTTCAAGTATCTCCCCATTTTCCCAAAGTCTGCCCCCCTAAAATCCAGGATACGTGTTTTTGTGCGGTTTGATTCTGCCCTTTCTGTGATTTCAAACCACAATGACTGGTGGTCACTGTTTCCCAGGTGCTCCCCACTGTTACCCCATCACTGTTCCCTGTTTGTGAGCACAAGGTCCAGTATTGCCTTCTGCGAGTTGGTTCCATGACCAGTTGCTTGAGGAAGGCACCCTGAAGGAGTCCAGGATAAATCTGCTCCTAGTTGATGCTGCTGCTGGGATACTCCAGTCCACGTCTGGAATGTTGAAGTCTCCAACCAGTACTACCTCACCCTTGTCTGCCATCCTTTGGATGGCTAGCATCAACTCCTATCTGTTTCTTCCTCCTGGGCTGGTGGTCTATAGGCCACACCTGTCGGATAGCTGTCCCCATTTTCCTTTCCAGCTTAACCCACAGATCTCTCCCCATTTTGTTCCTCCTGGATCTCTGTGGCCCTTATGTCATTTTTCACATACAGTGCCACTCCCCTCCTCCCTTCCTGCCTGCTCTGTCTCTTCCAGATATGTTGGCAGCCAGGTGTGGCCATCTCCCAGTCATGGTTATCATTACACCAGGTTTCAGTGATGGCCACAATGTCCAGGTCTGACTGTACCATGACAGCCTCCAGATCTTCCATCTTGTTGCTAAGGCTCCTGGCATTTGCACACATGGCTTTCCATGATTTGACCTCCCTAGACTGCTTCACTGTTCTACTCTAGCCCATTCCTTGGTTGTCATTTATCCCTGGTTCTCCTTGCTGTCTGCCCTTCTGCTGAATTTTGCCCCTTTTCTGCTTATCCACCTCTTGGGCACTAATCTCCATCTTTTGCACACTGCTTTGCAGAGATAGCCACTCCTCTGGTTCACTGGTTCCACTGCTAGCTGTGGGGGTGAGCAAGTAGGTACCCTCCTTGCTGGCCTGCCACCCTTTGCTAGGTTTAAATGCTTGTCAATGTAGCATTTAAACTTATCATTGTGCTTGGATTCCCTCCAGGATGGATGCAGGCCGTCAGGGCATGACAAACCTCCATCCCTCCAGGTGGGTCCCCAGTCACCAATGAATCCAAACCCTTCCTCCACAGCACCAGTTCTTCAACCATGAGTTAAAGTTCCTGGTGCATGCACTCTGTCTCTCCTTGCCTCTCACAGGTAGTACTTCTGAGAAAGTGACAGAAGTAGCTACTTGCTTGAGACCCTCCCAGTTTCCTAAACTCTTCCTGAACTTCCTTTGGCTCCCCATTTGCCAGGTCATTAGTACCTAGGTGGATAATGACATCCAGCTCACCCTCCCATCTTGCCTTCCCAGTGATCCCCAGGATCTTCCTTCCATCCCTCCGTGCCGTGGCACCTGGTAGGCACCTCACCTCCCTGTCCTCCCCCTCCTGTGTTCCTAGCTGGATCCCTCTTATGATGGAGTCCCCCACCAGGATTCACTTCCTCCTCCTCTGGGGTCCACTGCTTTTCCCACTGAGGTCACCTCCTTGGCTAACCTCCACATCCTTTCCTATAGTATTTTGTACACTGTACCTACAACTCTCAGTTGTTTTACTTATTCTCTGCATTATTGTACCTTGTTACTGGTTAATTACTTACATTGTGCCTCCCTCATTCTCCTTCCCTCTGGCCATACCTGAGAATAAGCTCTGGCTCAGTGTACCTCCCGCAGTTACCAATTTTTAAATAAATAAGCTATGAGCCAGTTATAGCCTATAGCAGTGAATTTCATGTAGGGACAGCAATGAGTTATTCATGGCCTATGGCAGTACATTAAATACAGCACGTGCTATCAGTCTTTTATGGCCTATGGCAAGCATTTACTACAACACAGGGTATGACCCATTCATGGCTTATGGCAGTGCATTTAATGCAGCACTTGCTATAAGCCTTTCATTGCCCATGGCGAGGATTTTTTTACAACACAGGGTATGAGTCATTCATGGCTTATGAGTGCATTTAATGCAGCACCTACTATAAGCCTTTCGTGGCCTATGGAAAGCATTTACTACAACACAGGGTATGAGTCATTCATGGCTTATGACAGTGCATTTAATGCAGCACTTGCTATAAGCCTTTCATTGCCTATGGCAAGCATTTTCTTACAACACAGGGTATAAGTCATTCATGGCCCATGGCAGTACATTTAATGCAGCAGAAGATCAGTGACATTGCACAGGACCTAGATAGCAGAATTTCACTGTTCGCTGATGACACAAAGCTCTGTAACAGAGTAGACACACCAGAGGGTGTAGACATAACGAGAAGGAACCTGCAGAAACTTGAAGAATGGTCAGGGGTTTGGCAGTTGAAATTCAATGCAAGGAAGTGCAAGATAATGCATATGGGGCACAAAACCCTTGGCACAACATATCAGTTTGGGGGTGAGGATATAGCATGCACTAAGCAGGAAAGGGATCTTGGGGTTATCATCTCTGATGACCTCAAGATAGGGAAACAGTGTGACAAGTCAGCAGGTAAAGCAAATAGGATGCTGGGATGTATAGGCAGGGGCATCACCAGCAGGAAAAGGGAGGTCATAATTCCGCTATACAAGACACTAGTGAGGCCCCACCTGAGTACAGTGTACAGTTCTGGAGACCATACCTACATAAGGACATAGACAGGGTAGAGAAGGTTCAGAGAAGGGCAACAAAGATGGTGCATGGATTGCATCACAAGTCCATGAAGACAGGTTGAAGGAACTGAACATGTACTCCCTAGAGGAGAGGAGGAGAGAGGGATATGATAGAGACATACAAGTATCTTACAGGGAGGAATAGGGTGCAGGAATACACTATTTTTAAGCGAAAAAGATGTTCCAGGACTAGAGGCATGGGATGAAGTTGGAAGGAGGGCGATTCAGAGGAAGCGTGAGGAAGATTCTTCACAGAATGGGTGGTGGACAAGTGGAACACCCTGCCAGAGGAAGTGGTGGGGGCTGAAACAATCACAGGATTAAAGAATGCATGGGATAGACATAAAGGAATTCTGGAGGTCAGGGGTAAGGGGCAACAGACTTCTAAGAAAACAAACTGAACTTACAAGCTCAAATGGGCAGACTGGGTGGGCCATAGGCCCTTATCTGTCAACACTGTCTATGTATCTATGTATCTATGTATACAGTAGAGCATCCCTAGAGCATAAATATTGTACACAGAAATCAGTTTGGCCCAAGACTGAGGGCAGTCCAAAAGGTGCAGGATAGATTTCAAATCCAGTGAAATATCCAACTACAGAGTCTCAGAAGCATAAAGGAAAGTTGATAGACAAGGGCTGGCAGAGAAGGGGAAACCACAGGCAGAAGCAGGAGGGAGAAATACATTTTAGCAGTGATGATATAACAGACAGATAGAAGAGGAAAAAAGGTGGAGGGAAATAGGACATTTGTTCCAAATTGCAAGGAACCTAATTGAGAAGGCAGTCAAATGAAGTCTGGCAGGCAGGGATAGAACTGATTCAAGAATCAGAGGAAGAGAGGGAATCGTTGGAAGGAGGCAGAAGGGATAGGAGACAGCCCAGGTAAGGAGGAAGAGAGAATAACCAGAATATGGATAGAAAGGATGCATAGTGATTATAGCAGTGTGTGTTAAATGGACTGCCATAGGCTACCAATGACTTGTAGCATAAGCAGTTTTAAATGCAGTACAATAGGGCCCAAATGATTCAACTTGTTTTGCATGAAATGCAGTGCCAGGCTCATAGGCCATGAACGACTCATAGTTTATTTTGAAGTAAATACAGAACCGTAGGCAATGAATGTCTTAGTTTTTCATGCATTGAGTGCAGTGCTATAGGCCATGAATGACTCATAGTGTGCTGTGCAGTAAATGCAGTGACATAGGCCATTAACAGCTCATATCTGGGGCTGAATTAAAAGCAGTGGCATAGATCACGAGTGGCTCATACCCTGCATTGCATTAAATGCACTGTCCTAGTCCAGGAATGACTTCAAACTCAAGCTGCATTAAATGCATTGTCAGGGGTCATGAATGGCTCACAGCTTGTGCTGCCTTAGATGCACTGCCATAGGCAAGAAATGATGCACAGCATGTGCTACATTGTATGCAGCCACAGGCCATATGTGGCTTCAAGCTTGAGCTGCATTTAATGGAGTGCCATATGCTATGAATATTTCATAGCTTGCAATGCATAAAATGTATTGTCATAGGTTATGAATGGCTCATAGACTGTCCAGCATTAAATGCAGTGCCATAGATCATTAATGACTCATACCCTGTGCTCCATTAAATGCAGTGGCTTGTGCTATGAATGACTCGTAGCTTATGTTGCATTAAATGCACTGCCATAGGCTATGAATGGCCCATACCCTGTGCTGCATTAAATGCAGTGCCATAGGTTATGAATGACTTATAGCATTTGCTGTATTAAATACGTTGACATAGGTTAAGAATGCCCATAGCATGTGCTCCATTATCTGCAGCACCATAGACCATGAATGACTCCAAGCTTGGCTGCATTAAATACATCGCCATAGACTGTGAATGGCTCATAGTTTGTGGTGCATTAAATGCACCACCATAGACAATGAATGGTTCATACCTTGTGTTGCATTAAATGCACTGCCATAGGTTTTAAATGACTTATAGCATTTGCTACATTAAATGTGTTGCCATAGGTTAGGAATGCCTGTAGCATGTCCTGCGTTATCTGCAGCACCATAGGCAATACATGATTCCAAGCTTGTGCTGCATTAAATGCATCACCATAGACTATGAATGACTTATAACTTGTGATGCACTAAATGCACTGCCATACATTATGAATGGCTCATAGCCTGTGTTGCACTAAAAGCACTGCCATAGCTATAAATAGTTACTAGACTGTGCTGCATTAAATGCTGTGCCATAAACCATTAATGACTCATACCTCGTGCTGTTAAATGCAGTAACAGGTCATAAATCACGCACTGCTTTTGCAGCATTAAATGCATTGCCATAGGTTATGAATGGCTCATAGCTTTTGATGTATTCAATGTATTGCCATAGGTTAGAAATTACTTATAGCATGTGCTGTGTTATATGCAGTGCCACAGGTGCCACATGCCATAAATGGTTTGTGCTGCATTAAATGCACTGCCATAGGCTATGAATGGCTCATGCCTTGTGTTGCACTAAATGCGATGCCATAGGCCAAGAATGGCTCATAAACTGTTGCATTATTTTAAATAGGATTTTCATTCTTGCCAGGAAGACCTGTTTACCTTTGTTAGTAGTAACTAAGCTCTCTTTACTGTTTGCTTTTCCACTTTGCCAAGTAGAAAACAAATGGTGGTTTGTAGAAAGTAACATTCCTTATCTTAGTGATCCGAAATGTGTCCTCAGAGGGGGATCAGCACTAAAAGTAAAAGCAACATAATGGCTGACTTTGATAACTGATAACATTTCATTACCATTAATCACTCATGTCCCATTAAAACAATCGCTTAAAAGGGCCTTTTGTCTGCTGGTGGAGAAACAGAGACCCCCCAGTATCCTGTATTTGCTAAGGGAAAACCAAAATCTATGTCCAGCTGTGTTGATGTCTGCTGTGTTTGTGTAGATTACTGAAAGGGAATGCAGTGGAACTGATACCTTCAGCTGAAGGAAGTTGTTCTTTCTCATATACAGTACCTGCAGTTATGCTTGTACTATGAATGACACATCTAAGGCATGAACTAAATTAAATTGTTGGTCTGTTTTTATTCCCTGGCAAAAGAAAGGCAGTAGGATAAGGCACATCTGAAATGTATGCATAGAAGTTTCCCCTTACTCAAAACAACCAAGGAAAAAGACATACAGCTGTCTCACATCTCTTAGTGAAACATTACATTATCACCCAGTCACCACTACAAAATATATTTATTGAACATGAGGGAGACTGCAGTGTTGTAGGCTATATTGAAAAGTAATCCCAGAGGTCCAGTGGACTCACACAGAGTTAAATAATCAAGCTCAGCAAGGCAACTCTGTGCTGATTACAGTTTTTATAAATTTCAATTGATGTTGCTTGATTTTCATGGTTTAGAGAGACATTGCTGTACAGCACAACACATCTTGTTTCCAGCTGTGACCTGGGGGAACAGGTTTAGAATAAAAACAGAAGACAAGCAGCAACAGTTACAACCACAAGTAGCAAGGAAAGAGCACCAGTGGTGCATGCTAAATGCAATGAATAACACAAGAAAGACAGACTTATGGTATAGTAACATATCAACTGGTGTATTCACTCGAGCGATCGAGGAATTTAAACTGCCAGGACTTCCATACATCTTGAATGTGGTACTCCACTTATAGAACAGTTTTTGAAGCTTACGCATACCAAACAACTATATGTTTCCCATGTAAGGGAAACAATGTATTTAAAATGCATTTTAATTACCCCAAGACTGGTTAGTATATGTAATAGTAGGGCAATGCATGATCTATATATGTGCATAACATGAAAAAGATTCATTATGTATCATGAATGTGCTCTTTAATATTTTGAGAATATATTGTGCTCATTTATGTAGACTATATTTTCCTATTTTTTGTATATGTAAAATATCCCAAAAGTCAGTTAATTCTGGGATATTCAAAATGCATTTCTGTGACTGTCCTGTGCAATGCACTGCTCTGTTGAGCAGGCGTGGTGGTCCTGCATCAATGGATGCAGGCACTGTGTATGACAGCGGTGGTCTTCACTTCAAAGAAAACCACCGCTGTGTGCTGGCAGCACCTCACGCCCCCCCAAAGCTTTGGTGCCACGCTGGGAGTCCACCCTGGAGCGTGGCAAATCTGCTTTGGCCGCAGATGGGGTGCCCAGTCCCCGTCAGCTCCACGCCCCCCAAACAGCTTTCCCTGCCATGCTGGGAGCCCACCCCAGCGTGGCAAACCTTGTTTAGCCGGACGGGGTGCCCAATCCCCCGTTGGCTCCCGCCCTCCAGCCGTCCTTCTGCCACGCTGGGAGCCCACCCCAGCATGGCAAGCGTCCGCGTCATTTTTTGTTTTAAAAAACTGTAAATTAAAATGGTCCCACGGCGCTTCTCCTACCCCCTCCCACAACCGCACCCACCCACTGCGCACCCTGCCTCCCCACACCCCCTCACTCCATGCCTCCTCCGAGTCTGGCGTGGCGATATTGGTGGACCAGGAACACGTCTGCACTCTTCAAAGCCGATCGCGAACTGAGAAATGCGGTAAGCTGTATAATAGGGCTAGATAGGTTTTCAACTTTGTTTGCATATCTCAGGCATTTTGGGAATTTTTGCAAATTTTCAACATAGGGTTTTAGGACCCCTTCTCATGAATGATGTCACTGTCATGGTGTTATTCAGGCCAAGGGTGATTTTGCAGTCACTACATGAAATCACCTTTCAGGCCTGATTAATGAAACGACACTGCCAGCGTTCATAAGGTGGGCTCTCAAAAAGCCTATTTTGAAAATTTGGTGGAAAAATTCCAAAAAATGACTGTTTTACGAGTGTGCGTTGCGCAGTTCCTATGCACGCTCGACGCTTGCGAATTTTCAATATTTTCACCCAGATTTTCAACATTGCCATTTTACCACACCTCCTTATGAGCAGTGCAGCTGTCATTTTTCACATCTTGCCCAAAGCGTGTTTCTGCCCGTATGGCAGCACAATGGCACAGTCGGTGTGTGAACTCAATGTATGGGACACATTAAAAATCACAGTGTCACTGTTCATGAGCAGAGATCTTAAAATGGCTATGTTGAAAATTTGGTGAAAAATTCCTAAAAATGACTGTTTTACGAGCGTACGTTGCGCAGTTCCTACGCACGCTCGTAAGTTTGCGAATTTTCAATATTTCCACTCCAGATTTTCAACATTGCCATTTTACCACACCTCCTTATGAGCAGTACAGCTGTCATTTTTTACATCCTGCCCAAAACGTGTTTCCGCCCATGTAGCGCACGATGGTGCAGTCGGTGTGCGAACTCAATGTATGGGACACATTAAGAAAATCACAGTGACACTGTTCATGAGCAGAGGTCTCCAAAAGCCTATGTTAGCAAATTTGGTGAAAACATCAAAATGACTGTGTTACGAAGCTGCAGCATTGCATAATTTCTCTCCACGACACTCATAACTTCAGAATTTGTAATATTACTCCAGATTTTCAACACTGGCATTTTTCACACCTCCTTATGAACAGTACAGCTGACATTTTTCACATCCTGGCTGAAATGTGTTTTGCACATCCAGCGCACAATGGTGTGGTCAGAGTGAGAAATCAATGCTCAGGACAGATTATGAAAATCACAGTGACACTGTTCATGAGCAGAGGTCCCAAAATGCCTATGTTGAAAATTTGGTGACAAAAGTCCACAAAATGATTGTGCCATGAGCGCTCATTATGAAGCTCATGCACGCCCGTAAGTTCGAGAAATTGCTGTATTTTCACCCAGATGTTCAACATTGCCATCCCTTCACACCTCCCTATGAATGCTACAGCTGTCATTTTTCACATCCTGCCCGAACTGTGTTTTTGCACATGTGGAGCAGAATGGTGTGGTCGCTGTGGGAAATCAATGTTCAGGACAGATTAACAAAATAACAGTGGTACTGTTCATAAGCAGAGGTCTCAAATGCTTTTATGAGATGTGGGTAACAAAAAGGTCATGCTGAAAATTTGCATTGCAAATACCAGCAATCGCACAGGGCATTAGGGTAAAGCACCATACGTGCCAAACACCACTGCAAATACCTGCAAGCGAACGTCCGGCATTGACAAATGCTTGTTCCATCTGGTACACCTTGGACATCAAATCCCTCCAGCTTTCTATTGTCGGGGGTTGTGGCTGTAGCCACTGCTTTGTTACTGCCTTTTCAGCAGTAGTAAGGGCTATGTTGAACAAGTATTTCTGGTGCTTATTAAGAGTTTTAGATGGATAATTTAAGAACAGTGCAATTCTAGGTGTCAGCTCATGGAGCTGATGTCGGAACTCTTAAGAGGTCCAGATCAATTGTTGTCCAGGATGGCTTTAACTTGGGGCAGTGCCACAATATATGAGCATGGCCAGCCATGCTCTCCCCACACTGCCTTCCCTTGGGAACAAAGCAGGCTGTAGTTTGTGGTGTTTGAAAATAGTGGACTACTGTTTTCTAGGCAAACTCACTCCAACTATTGGTAGAAGATACCTTATGCTGCTGTTCATATAGCCGAGTCTAAACCTTAGGTGATATTTGAGTTTCTAATTCCCCTTCCTACCTATGCTCTACTGATTCAAAAGTAGCTTATGGTGGGACATTAATGACTTTATAGGCAGGGAAATAATGTCAAGAGCTAATCCCAGTTGTTGAGTGTTTAAAATAAGGGATACTACTGGGCGATGTTCTTTATATTAAGAGGACTGTCCTAAGTGTGCTGCTAGAGAATGGTGAATTTGTAAATATCAAAAGTGATCTGTTGTGCTTAGTGTATACAGTTGTTTTAATAGTGCAAAAGTATAAGGAAGGCCTTTATCATGCAGTTGGTATAGCTGTACTGGACCTAGTCTCTCTCACTGTAAGAAACGGGGGACAACCCATGTTGGTATGAAAGTGGTATCATAAGGGATAACATGCATAGGAAGCAGTGCTCTCTGCATTTACTTGTCCCTTTGAATGCCAGGCCATGTCTGCAAGATGTTTGGGGAAAATGTATTGTCCTGGAAGTGGAGGACTGGCAAATTGTCCCCAGCATTTTCCATCATGCCTGGCAGTGTGGGTCTATCCAGGCGATTATGTGATGAAGCTGCGCAGCTACAAAGTAGCTCATTAAATTCGGTAGAGCAAGAACCCCCTTGTGATTTTGCTAATTGCAATCTATAAAATGCAATTACATAGAAACATAGAAACATAGAAGTTGACGACAGATAAGGACTGCAAGGCCCATCCAGTCTGTCCATTTCTTTTTCTACCTTATAAATGTGCCATCAGCCTTTGCTCTGTCAATGGCCTATCTATTCATACTCATCTGTATCGCTACCTTATTTCTATCCCTTGCCTGTTTGAAGCCCTGCACTGTATTCATATCCACCACTTCCTGAGGTAGGCCGTTCCATGCATCCACCACCCTTTCTGTGAAAAAGAACTTCCTCACATTATCCCTTAACGGCCTCCTCCTAATCTCATGCTGTGTCCTCTTGTCCTGCTATTTTTCTTATATTGAAACATATTAGACTCTTTCACCTTGTTAATGCCCTTAAGGTCTTTGAATGTTTCAATCATATCACCTCTCCCGCCTTTGCTCTAGGCTATACATATTGAGCTCCATTAATCTGTCCTCATATGTTTTCTGATGCAGTCCCTGCACCATTTTGGTTGCCCTTCTCTGGACAGCCTTATCTGGTTAATGTCCTTGTGAAGGTGTGGCCTCCAGTACTGCACGCAGTACTCCACTTGGGGCCTAACCAGTGACTTGTAAAGAGGGGTTATTACCTCCCTCTTCTAACTTGTGATACCCCTACTAATACATCCCAACATCCCCCTAGCCTTACCTACTGCTTTAGTGGTCTGCTTGGATGATTTCAGGTCATCGGTGATGATGATGCCCAAGTCTCTTTCTTCCCTTGTGGCTGCCAGCAACTCCCCTCCCAGCCTATAGGTGGCTTCAGGGTTTCTCTTCCCTATGTGCATGATCTTGCACTTCTTTACATTAAACCCCAGTTGCCACTTTTCTGAGCAACAAGTTTAGACAGACAGCTTCTATTCAGTAATGAAATGTGAGTGGAAGCACCATCCAGCTGTCCATATCCAAGTATATAGAGGATAGCAGGGGTGGATAATTCTGGTTGTATAGGGAATTTAAGTCCTGAGGTATTTGGATGCCAAGGTATTTTACTTTAGTTTGATTCCAATTAAATTTATATTGATCTGGGGGGGAGATAGCTCCCGGCAGAGCTAAATGTTCCTGTGGAGCTTCGCATTGGCCCTGCTAACTTTCACAAAATAACAGGTTTTCTGGCTTAAAACCATTAAAATAAGTAATACCAGTGAAATCAGTACCAGTGATTTGGGTAACTTCAGCTCTTCTTGCAAGGAGAAGTAAAGTGAATCTGTGTAAAAACAGGAATCAAGACTCAGGCAAGGGATGGCCCCTGCGAGCTGAGAGGAAACCACCTAACAGTGAAGTCCTTAAGGTGCTTAAGGACTTACAAAAATGTGTAAAGGAGCTCAAGAAGAATATGGACTTCTTCATCAGTTGAACTACCATGGTAAAAACAAAACTGGATTTAGTTTATATGGACTCTCATCAGACTTAAAATATGCCAGCGAAAGTGGTTACTGTCTCAGCTGGGGTGGTCCAAGCGAACCGAATCCTCAGGCTGTGCCTGGAGCACCTTCAAAACAGTGCTCACTCTGCAAATATGTGACTCCTAAGTGTACTGGAGGGCTAAGTGGAACAGGACCTATTTGTCTTTGTTTCCAGTGTATTAAGCTCACAGTTGGGACTTGCACAGGAGGATCTCCTCATAAAGGCATATCACATCAACTCATGGAGAAGTTTAGCCTAAGATGATACGCCTCGAGACATATTGATAGTCACTGCTGGCTCACATGTGAAGGAGTATATTCTTGCAGCCACAAAAGAAAAAGGGCAACACCACTTACCTGACGGCACACATATTTTCTGCTTCCCAGACCTGTCATATGCCACCAGGCAGTGGCAAAAGTCTTTGAACTCCATCAGGGCAGAACTTAGATAACTCGCCATTAACCAGACTTTACTTTACCCTGCAAGCTGAGACTGGTGTATGCTGGTAAGGCTTATTTGTTCAGTGATCTGCTGAGGTGGGAAAGCAACTTTTAAAAATAAGAGAAGGTTTTGCCAGCAGAGAGACTGATCCTGCTCTGAATACAGAGGAGGACTGATGTGTGTAAAACTTAAGTCTGGTGTCAGTGTTCTGATTATAACTCTGTACTGCGTCCTACTATACTGGTTCAGCATATAGATATTATGCCTTGTCTCTGCTTGGGGAGTCCATTTTTTGGTGATCCTGACCTGCTCTGTGTTTCTCCTCTGCCTTGCAGTGATAATAACAGGGTATTGTCACTTGTGGCCATGGGAGAGTAGGTGATTTTGTTACAACTTTTGAGTTTGATTGTTAAGCCTTTTTTGGGATTGCTGGGTTGTACTGGTGCTCTCAAAATGGCTGCAACCACATGGACGAACAATCATAAAGTGCTATTTTGGGAGGTCACATGATGGCAGCTTGCTAAATGGCGGTAGGGGCTTAGTGCTCTCTCCCTCTACATTCCCAACTGTCACCTCTTACTAACTTCTTGGTCACCATCTAAACAAATCGTCATTTTAAAGTACCTTAAATTCGTCTACTGACCCTCCGGATTGGTTTTCTCAGCCGGAAGATCAACTTTTGAAAGGATGGAGGTGGATAGGATCCAGGCCACGGCCAAACACACCTGCCTCTCCCAGTAAGCAACCCAAAAAACTGCGGATCCAAACGGCTACAGGATCCGAGAAAGCCGGGGAGAAACTCTCTTCCTCAAGTCTACTTACAGAAGAAAAGTTTTTGCAGGAATTTACCCCGATGAGAAGCATGCTCCAAGATATTACGGCCGAGTTGAAGGCAATGCGGGACCTCGCCTCTCACGGTCAGAGTATCGGATTCTGAAGCAAAGTTTTCTCATGAGCAATGGAAAGAAAAGACGGAGACAGCGATGTCCGGTTGGCCAACAGGTGCGGTGACTTCAATTGAAGACGGAAGATTTAGAAGGCGCAATCGGAGAAACAACCTGTTGGTTTTAGGCCTCCGGAGCTGGAAGAAGTCCGGATCTGATGGCCTTTCTGCAACGCTTCTTTGTTAAGATAGTCGACCCTTCGCTAATCAATCCTAGTTACCACATGGAGCAGGCACGTTCACTGAGACCCTGACCACCACCTAATTCCCCACGTCCCATAATCATCAAATTCTTAAGCTGCATCGAGAGACAGCATATATTTAACAAAACCAGAGAGCTGCAGGAGATTAAGTGGGAACAAGCCAGAATCCGCATAACTCAAGACCTACCCAAGGAGATGAGGTTAAAAAGAGCTGCCTTTCATCCAATTGTGCAGAAACTGATAGCTGCCTCGATCCCTTTCAGGATGATCTACCCTGCCACTTTTAAGGTTACCATCAATGGTATCAGCTTCAGCTTTGAATCCCCAGAAGCTGCTCAGAAGGATCTTGCCTCCAAGCTTCCTGAACTATTTAAGATGAACGGCTGAAAGTTTTTGGAACTGCTACACATGTTGTGTATATTGAACTGATGGTTTTGTGGACCTTAAATGCTCTCTTGTTTTTTTTTCCTAATTTACTTTTTTGTTTTGTATGTAGCCGCTGTCTATATCTTGTTACCCCTGTTTACTTCCCCTCTCGATTGAAATCTGGATGGCCTCTTACCTATGTGGATCAGGCTGTTCGGCCTGGGCCGTCAATTTCCATGTTGTGGGGTTGATACCGATCTCGCCGCTTTCTTTCGGAGATTTTAACTCCTTCCCGGAACTATGTGTCGGGGTTTGGGTTTCCAGTGGGACTACGTTGAATGTGGGACCGGGTGTAGGTCCGGTTAGTATTTGGCATCCCCTGAAACAAGAGGCCGCTTTATCCTACCTAGTTCTGGCTTTTAAAGCCTGGATCCTCGGTCTCGCCGAGTCGTGAGTATCCTCGTTTCTGGGGGTGAGTGTTGGTTCTGTCTCCCTTTTGGGTCTCAACCCTTGTTGCTTTTCTGGACTTGGGCTCTCACCGTTGTTTTGAGGTTAAATTACGGGTCTGGGTCTGGACTGATACTAATTTACTGGTGACACACCATTTGAATTGGCGACAGTTGGTGGGGATGAGGGGGATGGCTGAAGGCCCAGCTACCTGCAGTAGCTGAATCGTGAGCTGATGAGTAGGGGATAGCCAATCCAGCCCTGCCTGTAGGCATTTACTGCTCTGTCTAAACCGGATCAGATGGAGGTATTAATCATTGGGTTTAGTATTAGGCCCCTTCCCTCCTATTTGAACCCTACATAAAGGCTGGTTCTGGATTCGCTAAGGGACTGGCTCCTGAAGTCTGGATTGTTACATGTTATGGTTGTTGTTCTCGATGTGGGGCCAGACTGTATATAGTTGTTTAGGGAACTTGGGGATTAATTTTTGGGGGATGGAGAGGGGTTGGGAGTAGTTGGGGAGGAGGGGATTGTTCGGTATATATTGTACACTACTACATACTAACAAGTACTTTTATACTGCTAGAAGCAGGTTTAAAATGTTCTTGGTGGCAATTCGGGAGGTTGGTTTTGGGGACTGCACTTGGATGGGGGGGGTTGGGGGGGGGACCAACCTGCCATATTAGTATTATTTATGACTCTTCTCTTGCTGGAGCAACTCCTGTGAACCTCTGGTTGTTTATTCTGGGACTATCCTGGCAGGCTGTTAGGTTTTGGGTATATGGGGTCTCAGTGTGCCGTTTTCTTCTCGTTATTTCTGGGTGTTTCCAGTTTTGTATCCCTCTGGTTTTGTATTTAAAATGGCTATAAATGCTGTCAAAATAGCATCCTGGAATGTACGTGGGCTCAGGGATCGGGTCAAATGAACTCAGATTTTTAACCACTGCTCGTTACTGCAGGTGGATATACTTTTTCTTCAGGAAACCCACTTAGGCCAAGCAGATACCAAATGCCTATCTCGATCTGGCTTTTCGCAGGTCTATGTGGCCGGAGGCTCTAGCCTCAGTAAAGGGGTAGCTGTCCTTATTAAAAAACATGTTCTGTTTATGAAGGACCTGGTTATGTTAGACCCAGACGGGAGGTTTGTCTTGGTTAAGGGTACCATAATGGGAACACTGTTTTCTTGGGTTCCATATATGGGCCTGTTGGGGAATCCTGAGTTTTCATATGCCTTGCCGACAAAGTTAGCACCCTCCTCCCTTCGCAAGTTATTTTGGTGGGGACTGGAATGTCCTTTCGCCTATATTGGACAGAGACCCCCAGGATAACACTGGCTCTACACCTGCACAAAGGCTCTTCATGATCTCTACTAATGCTAGGGTTATGGACCCTGGAGACTTCTAGTCCTCTCTTGGGCTTTCTCATTTTTCTCTCAGCCCCATAAATCAAGGTCGAGAATAGATTATGTCTTGTTCAGTAAAACCTTCCTTCCCGGTCTTCTTCAGTCTGGCATTGATCCAATTATTCTCTCGGATCATGCAATAGTATGGGTCAAAATCTCCTCAAACCCCGATTTCTGTCGGGATACTATTTGGAGGCTTAATACTCAATTGCTTAAAGATCCCCACATGGTTTCGCAAATAAGATCCCTGATCTCTCTTTTCCTTGCAGATAATCTTGATTCTACCCCGAGGTTTGATATGATTTGGGGTTCACTAAAATGTTATCTCAGGGGTGAACTAATTAAGATAGCTTCTGCAAGGAAGAAAGCCCAACATGCACAAGCTCTTTCTTTAATGAGTAAAATTAGAGAACTAGAAACAGTTTACTCTCCAACCTCTTCGTTATCGTCCTTAGAGGCTCTCCTGGCAGTTAAGAATGAGTACATGGATCTCTTGAAAGAGAAAGCTGAATATTGCCTTGTTCGAACTCAAGCTAAATATCTGGACCATGGGGAAAAGGCCGGGAAGCTTCTAGCTTTGTGCCTACGGGCGTTGGAAGGTTCTAGGATAATCCCGTCTTTGCATTCCCCAGCCGGTTCCATAGAAACTTCCCCCAGAGGTATTGCCCAAATATTCAAGAACTATTACAAAGATCTTTACAGTAAGCCTTTATCCTCTGCCCCTCTTTCGAATATCATAGCATACTTGGAGGACACTGATATCCCTCGTTTACCATCATCTCACCAAGAGATTTTGACTGCTCCCATTTTGCTTGATGAGATAGAGAGGACCATTACCTCTATGACTTTAGATAAAGCACCCGGCCCTGATGGATTCCCTGCTAATTTCTATAAGGTTTTTTCCAAAGAGCTTGTGCCTGTACTTCTAAACTATATGAGTATCGTTTCTTCCTCTTATATATAGATCCCATCCTTCTCGAAGCCACTATTATCTTAATTCCCAAACCCGATAAAATTCTCACGGATCCAGCAAATTACCGACCTATATCCCTCCAGAATTATGACATGAAAATCTTTGCTAAGATCCCATGGAAAGGATCAAGAAGGTTTGGTCTGGCTTAATTAGTCCTGAACAAGTAGGTTTTGTGTCTGCTAGATCTTCTGCGGACCACTTAAGAACCCTATCTCACATTTCCCAGCAGGCTCAAACAGTGTCTTACCCTATGGCCTTGGTTTTGTTAGACGCAGAGAAAGCCTTCGACCGAGTGGATTGGTCCTTTCTTTGGGCTGTGATGGCGACGATGGGCTTTCCGACACCATTTCTAAAATGGGTTCAGGTTTTTTACAGTTCCCCCTCGGCCAAAATTTATTGCAATGGAGTTTTTTCCTCCCTTTTCCGTCTATACACCGGCACCAGGCAGGGATGTCCTCTTTCACCTTTATTATTTAATTTATCCTTAGAACCCCTTCTTATCAGGCTTAAATCCTCTCCACTTGTTATAGGTTGTCTACTACAGCAGCAGGAATTGGTACTTTCAGCTTATGCAGACGACATACTCCTGCATCTCGAATGTCCTGCTGAATCCCTAAAAGCGGCGCTAGATGTTATCAGACAGTTTGGTGCCCTCTCTCAATATAGATTGAATATTTCCAAATCTGACATATTTCCGTTAAATGTTCATACGTATAAACAGGATTTTATTAACTTCGGTATGAAATGGGCTCCCAAATCGATCAAGTATTTAGGGATTCACTTCGCGACAGAGCCCTCTCTTTTGAAGAAGCTTAATCTGGATAGTATCAAAAATCTTGTCCAACAGGATTTGCTATGATGGTCTACCCTTCCCATCTCTCTCTGGGGCCGGATCAACATTATTAAAATGAATGTCCTTCCCCGGGTCTTTTATCCCCTTAATCTGTTAAATCTTTGGTTGCCTATCGCTTACCTTCAACAATTTCATGCGATGTTTTCCAACTTTATCTGGCGAGGAAAGGGTGTTAGACGTTCGTACTCTAAACTATCTCTCCCCAAAGACAAAGGTGGTCTCCGGCTCCCTAATCTTCTATTTTATCACTGGGCAGCTCATCTCTCTAAATTAGGAAATGGCTTTCTACTGAACCCTGACCTTCCATGCCCGACCTGGCTTCAAACTGAGAGGGCACTTCTTAAGGCCATGTTGATACTTACGCAGTATTTTTTACTTCTCCGTCTGTATCTTCGCAGTGGATTACTGACACTACAATTCTGACATCCCTTAAGTCCTTGTTCAATGTCTGCATTCTCTTAATATCCTTACCAGGCCGGATCTGGGTCAGCCGGTGGTCCTTAATCCTAATATCAAGTTGGGTAAATCACTGATCACCCCTGACTGGCTTCCACAACTTAATGAAGCTAGACTAGAACATTTTTATGATCATGGAACCCTTCTCTCCTCAGCTGATATACTCACAAAATTTGGTATTCCCAATGTTAAGATTTTCAAAGTTTACCAACTAAGGCATCTTACGCTGAAAAATTTGGTATCTCCTTTAGCGAGCAGGTGGCCTATCCCTTTTTCTCAAATAATAACTCTGCTTCTCAACCACACTCTTTTCGTTAATCTACTCCTTTCTTCTAAATTATAAATTTCCCGATACTGTTAGGGGCTCCAATATCTGGTCCTCTTTGCTGCCTGAGTCTGCCCTGAACTGGTCTCGTACTGGAAGGACCTTCATAGATATCACACCCAGGATAGATTAAGGCTGACTCAATATTATATCGTGAATAATCTGTACTACACCCCTACAAAACGTTTTAAGCTTAAAAAACTTCCCCACCCTACCTGCTCTAGGTGTATGCAGAATGAAGGAACCCCTCCATGTTTTTGGTCTTGTAGCAAGGTGGCTCCTCTGTGGTCTCTTATCCAAGATAATTGGACCCTCTTTTAGGTCTGTCAAGTTTTTACCCGAGATTCTATTCTGGGAAGTAATACGCTAGCATAGATAGTGTGGAACGCCGAAATCATATGGCTTTGGTGTCCATGGCGGTCAAGAGGTTGGTCCTGAGGCACTGGACTGATCAATTGGCCCTGACCTACGCTGAGTGGCTGGTTGAGCTTTCTGCATATCTTAACTCTGAAAGTCTGGTTGCCAGCCTACGCTGTCGCATGGACCTGTTTCAGAAGAGATGGGGTAGACTACAGACGCTGTATCTACATCAATGAGTTCTTGGCCTTACCCCTGTCGCCTGCATTGACAACCTATATCTTGCTATATATTATTTCCTGTAACTTTTACTGGTGAGGGAGGAACTCAGTCATAAATGGCTGGTACTTTTATTCATCCAGATTAATGGTAACATTGGATTGGCACACTTGTTTTTGGGTGGGGGGTGAGAGGAGGGAGGCGAGGTTATTAGGGGTTTGGTGAGTTCCTTACTTCCTTTCATATATGAAAATCTGGGGTGGGGGTTTGTAGTGGGGGGGTAGGTTTTTTTTGGTTGTACCATGTACTTTTCATGTTATGTCTACCTGGTATATTGTTATGTTTTTGTTTTATGTTTGTAAAATTAATAAACTTAAATTTAAAAAAAAAATAAAGTGCTATTTGTGCCACAGGTCTTCCAGCCCACATGAAGGCTCTGCATGGGGAACAGTTGGACTGAAATTGCTTAGCTTATATCTTCCAGTTTATAATACAACTGCAGGAAGCAAAGCATTGCTCTCTATGATGATAGTTATGTTACATTGCTTATTCTGTTTAAAATGTTTCTCTACCTGAGCTGTTTCAATTGGGTGTAGTATTCAAGGAAGTAAGACATTGTTTGAGGATTTAAAATGTTTTTCATTTTTTGTACCCTATCGTTAGTAAGTACATTTGTTGGTTAGAGCCTGTGCGTAGATCTGGAGGACACTTCCAAACTTTCTTGGAGGATTTATCAAATACTTGAACTTTTTGAACGTCTCTGATAGACCACATCAAAGAGTCTGTATCACTCAGGGATTTACCGCATATAATAATTTTTTATTTCATGTCCTTGGTATTGGTGCTAAACTTCCATTTAGGGCTTTTTTCATACAATATTGAACTTTATCAATTTATCATTAGTAGGTTTTCCCCTCACATGTGTAACAATGGGGAAAAAGAAACTCAATCCTTGGTAAAATATCTTCTGATTGTAATTTCCATGCCTTTGACTCTTGGTTTGGATATGGTATATGTTTTGTTCTGACGTAATAAATAAAAGGTTTAAAAAAATGTATATAAAATTTATATTGATTTTGGATGTCGGGGAAGGGGAATGATACAATGCACAGAGGGCTGCAGCTTTATCCACATTAAGCTTATAGCCCGAGAGTGTTCCATATGCATTAAGGGTGCACCATAAAGGTGGCAAAGAGGAAATGGAGTTAAACAAAAAGGTCTTCAGCATAGAAGGCTAGTCTATGCTCATACCCATTGTATGAAATGCCCATTATATCCTTATGCTGTCATATGGCTAGGGCCAGAGGTCTGACTGTAAGTCCAAGTAATAAAGGTGACCAGAGGCATCCCTGCCACGTCCCCCTGAACAGTCCAAACCTATTTGAAAGAGAGCCATTTGCCCTGACCATGGCTTGATGGTTTAAATAAAGTGCTCTGACTAGGGAAATTAATTGGTTGTGAGAGCCAGGCTCAGCAGCAAAGTCAGCTGCTGAGTCCTGGATACATACTGGAGCAATGTAAGGGTCCGTTTTATGTTATCTCAAGTTTTTTGGTTTTTTTTTGTAACACCTATTTGATCCTGATTTATAGTATCTGGGAGTATTTGCTCTAATCCTTTTTCCAATACAGGCATATATAACTTATAATATAGATTTAAAACTGAGATGGGTCTATATGATTGTGGTTTTGTTGGATTTGTGTTTGGTTTTAATGTTACTGAGACAGTGTTCAGTCAGTCAGTTCAATTTTATTGATTGATAAGTTATAACATTACAAGTATTAGCACGTCACCATAGTAAAGAAAAAAATCAGATTTACACTTTGTACGTTTAAAAACTTTCTAGTACATAATCTTAATAGCTATATAAAAATAGAAGGTTTTCCCAAATACCAAACAGTTGAATGTGTTTTACAAGATTGTGAAAATCAGCTTTTCATTTAAGATCACATTACTCCTGGGCTTACTTTAGCAGCTATTAAATGTGTTTTTATCACATAATATGGAGTCTCTTTGTATCAATTACTTTACACAGAGAAACTGCTGCCTCCAATATTTTTACAGAATTTGATTTGAGTATATGTGTTACTATAGAATTAGGTTCAAGTAGTAATGGGGCTATAATATCCCCCCAAAGCAATCTTCTGTCTTGATTATATAATGGGCATAAGATCAGCAAATGTTTCAAATCATTTTCTGCTTTTTGACATTTACATGATTTTCTTATTACGTTTTTCTTATAAAAATTGTTGCTTTGTTGGCTTTCATGATATTTGAATCAAAATTTTGTTAGCAGTTTTCTTCTTTTTGGTTTCTTAATACGATTTAGTAAATAGAGATTCTAGCCTTATTGGTCCTTGGAAAATAGGAGACACTGGAAGGTTTGATACCTTTTATTGGACCAACAAGAGTCTTGTACACAGATGGAATTCTACACACACTTTCAGGGCCTCACAAGTCTCTTCTTCAGGTGAACGACAAAACTGAGCAACATAAGCATCATATATATATATATATATATATATATATATATACACTGAAGCATAGAATGGTTGGCAGTGTGAAGCTCAGAAGTGAAGAAAGGAACAGAGAGCAATAAAGCCCTGAGATAAAAGTCTGTAAAACTTGCAAAGTGATAAAAATAGGATGTATGAGAAGATCTGGGACATGGCAATAATAGGAACAAGTCATGTGAAGATAAAAGAATGCTGGAAGGGGTAATAAAGTGACAAAACAGGAACACATAAGAAAACAAGCATTTGTCAATGCTGAATGTTTGCTTGCAGGTATTTGCAGTGGTGTTTGGCACGTATGGTGCTTTACCCTAATGCCCTGTGCGATTGCTGGTATTTGCACAATAAAATTTCAGCATGACCTTTTTGTTACCCCCATTGTGCGCTACATAGGAGGAAACACGTTTTGGGCAGGATGTGAAAAATGACAGCTCTACTGCTCATAAGGAAGTGTGGTAAAATGGCAATGTTGAAATCTGGGGTGGAAATACTGAAAATTCAAACCTCTGACGTGCGTGGGAACGTACTGCATTACGCTCGTAAAACAGTCATTGTTAGAATTTTTTCACCAAATTTTCAACATTGGCATTTAAACCTCTACTAATGAACAGTGTCACTGTGATTTTCTTACTGTGTCCCATACATTGATTTCACACCGACTGTGCCATTGTGCACACATGGGCGGAAACACGTTTTGGGCAGGATGTGAAAATGACAGCTGTACTGCTCATAAGGAGGTGTGGTAAAATGGCAATGTTGAAAATCTGGAGTGAAAATATAAAATTCAGAAACTTGCGAGCGTGAGGAACTGCAGCGCATGCTCATAAAACAGTTATTTTGGAATTTGTTCACCAAATTTTCAACATAGCCATTTTAAGATCTCTGCTCATGAACAGTGACACTGTGATTTTCTTAATGTCCCATACATTGAGTTCGCATGCGACTGTGCCATTATACGCTACATGGGTGGAAACACATTTTGGGCAAGGTGTGAAAATGACAGCTGCACTGCTCATAAGGAGGTGTGGTAAATGGCAATGTTGAAAATGTGGAGTCAAAATATTGAAAATTTGCAAACTTACGAGCGTGCGTAGGAACTGCGGAACGCACACTCATAAAACAGTTATTTTTAGGAATTTTTTCACCAAATTTTCAACATAGCCATTTTAAGACCTCTGCTAATGAACAGTGTCACCGTGATTTTCTTACTGCATCCCATACATTGATTTCGCACACTGACTGCGCCATTGTGCGCTACATGGGCGGAAACATGTTTTGGGCAGGATGTGAAAAATGACAGCTATACTGCTCATAAGGAGGTGTGGTAAAATGGCAATGTTGAAAATCTGGAATGAAAATATTGAAAATTTGTGAACTTACGCGCCTTCGCAGGAACTGCACTAGCATGCGCTAATAAAGCAGTCATTTTTGGAATTTTGCACAAATTTTCATCAGGGGTTTTGGGACCCTTCTCATGAATGATGTCACTGCCATGGCGTTATTCCAGCCGAAGGGTGATTTCGCACAGTGACTGTGCAGTGACTGTGAAATCACCCTTGGGGCTCAGTCATACGCCATGACAGTGACATCATTCATGAAAGAGTCTAAAAACTACATGTAATTTGGTGCAAAATTCCAAAATGCCTGAGATATGCAATAAAGTTGAAACCCCCTATCTAGCCCATTATGCAGCTTACAGGCATTTCCTCAGTTCACGGTCGGCTTTGAAGGTGCAGATGTGTTCCCGTCACGAGATCGTCGCGAGCTCGGAGGTAAGTATGGGGTGAGGGGTGTGGGGAGGCAGGAGTGCCAGTGGGTGGGTGCAGGTTGTGGGAGGGGCAGGGAGACTGCATGGGACTGTTTTACTTTACAGGTTTCTTTTTTAATTGATGACGTGGGACATTTGCCATGCTGGGGTGGGCTCCATGTGGCACAAGGATAGCTGGGGGCAGGAGTCGGCGGGATGGGCACCCCGTCGGCAAACAAGGACATTTGCCACGCTGGGGTGGGCTCTCAGCGTGGCAGAAGATAGCTTGGGGCCGTGGAGCCGACGGGATTGGGCACCCCCATCGGCAAACAATGCGGGAGGTGTGCCACGCTGGGGTGGGCTCCCAGCGTGGCAGCAAGGATTGGGGGGGCAGCGTGATGCGGGGGGGCGGCGTGACGGTGCTCTGTATGACAGCGGTGGTTTTCTTTGAAGCGAAGACTACCGCTGTCATACACAGCTCCCACACCCATTGGTGCAGGACCGCCATGCCTGCTCAACTGAGCAGTGGATTTAACGGGAGAGGCACACCTCCAAAGTGTGCTACTCTCCCAAAACGTTCCTTGCGCATGCGCGCAAGTGAACGTAAAAATGAGATGCAAGGTGTTATCAGAAAGGGTAGGTACAAGGTAGGTAGAAAGTATTAAGAAATGAATGGAAGATTTGAACAAAGGCCTGGATAAACAGACTATAAAGTTAGTATATACAGTGAAGTGTGAGGTGAGGACTGGGTGAGCAGGACTGAAGCTGAAATGTTATTTGTAAGAGAGGCAGGAAGAAACAGGTAATTAGAAACAGTAGGCAGGAACACAAGGAGAGAAAGAAAGAAAAAAACTTGGATAACATGTAATAAAAGAATTATAGTTTACTATTGTGTCATAAATCCAATGTCCCAATTCAGTTTACAAATATTAGATTTAAATTGTTTAATATACTTCAGTTCCCATGTCCTTCTGTCCTGTGTGTTTTTGAAGTTGCCTTTTAATATCAGGACAGATAAGTCAGAGAGGGAATGATATGTTTGTGAAAAAGTGTGTCCTACTGGTGTGCTGCTGATCTTATTTACTATAGTGTGTTGATGGTGGTTCATCCTGGTTTGCAGTGGTTGCCTAGTTTCCCAAATATAGCATCCATTTGTGCACTTCTTGCACGAATTAGGTAAATCACATTGTTGGACTGACATATGTAGGATCCATTGATTTTTATTGTGCTGTTCTGGCTTGTCTTGATGGTGGTCTGTGTGCATATGTGGGTGCAGATCTTACATCTTGTCATGTTTCATGGTGTTGTCTCTCTTGTTTCCTGGATATTTTTATCTGCTGGGAGTTTGTTATAAATTATTATGTTCAAGAGGTTGGGGGCTGCATATAGGCAATTACAGGTGGTGTAGGGAAGATGTCCTTAAGTATTTCATCTTCACTCATCAATGGTTGTAGTTCTTTAATAATTTTCTGGAGAAGTTTTAAGCATGGGGCTATAAGTGACAACGAAGGGTATGCGATCTGTTTGATCTTTTTGCCTGTATGCCAGCAGAGTTTCTCATGGTATTTGTATGGTCTGTTCAGTTTCTCTGTCAATTTGTCTTGGAGAGTGGCCCTGCTGGATCAGGGAATTCCAAAGTGAGGAAAGCTGTCTGTCTCTTATTCTTTCATCAGAGCAAATTTGATTGTATTGAATTGCCTGAATGTAAATTACAAATTTTTTGTATGCCATGGGTGGAAGCTGGAATCACACAGAAACATAGAAATTGTCAGCAGATAAGAACCTCTAGGCAGAACCAATCTGCTCGCAGGCCCTATACATTGTATGTGGCCACTGACCTTGTGTGATCAGTGGCTTTTCATCACTCTCTCCCTTCTCAAGCTTCACTTGTTCCTGTCCCAGGCATGCTTAAACCCCTTTATTGTGCTTGCCCCCACTACCTCCTGTGGGAATTATGCAGGTAGCGATGTCTGTCAGTGGGTTTTCTGTAAAGGGGCAGTTTGTATATGTCCATCATTAGTGATACTGACTATGGCATCTAGAAATTGCATGCTGTGGTGGAGTATTCAATATAGAGTTTTATAGACTGATGAAAGTTGTTAAAATCATGATGAAACTTTTTGAGGGTGTCTTCACATTCTGTCCAAATCAGTAATATGTCATCTATATATTGGAGATAGACTGATAGTTTATAGGTGTGGTGTTTAAAAAAAATCTTCTTCTAGACAGGCCATGAAAAGATTGGCATATTGTGGTGCCATTTTTGCTCCCACGACTGTCCCCATGGTCTGCCAAAAGTGCTTGCCATTAAAAGTGAAGTTGTGTGTCAGAATTAATTTTATTAGGGTGCTGATGGTAGTTCCTGGAATGTCTCTTGCAGATGTGGTGTCCTGTAAAAATTTCTGACATGCTGATATGCCATCTTCATGTGGGATATTACTTTAGAGAGTAGATTTAAGTAATTTTCAAATCCACTATGTCTTTTATCTTTTGACATCCATTTGCTGATCTTATACTGAGCTCCTAGTCCTATATCTCTTCGTATGAAAACATGAATATGGAATGTCTCTGGATGTGTCATCCTGTAAAAATTTCTGACACGCTGATAGGCCATCTTCATGTGGGGTATTAGTGTAGAGGGCAGATTTAGGTAATTTTCAAATCCACTGTCTTTATTTTTTGACATCCATTTGCTAATCTCATACTGAGCTCCTAAACCTATATCTCTCTGTATGAAAATTGCTTTTATTCTATCCTTTATTGTCATTCATATTTCATGGATGGGTTTAATCAAGATTTCTGCTAGGCAATTTAACAGACCATATGGTTTCACAATCTTTTCAATGGTCAAGAAGCTTGGAAATATCACCTGGTGGCTTATGTACGTAAACATTTCTTTGATACACATCTGAGGAGTCCATCTCCCTGCATCATATATGCCTTCAGCCAGTAGTTGATTAATCTTATTTGGATATCACATTCTGTAGAAAGTTGACCCAACTCCATTCTTACTAGGGCTGATGAAGCCCCTGTTGGTAACCGCAGTTATTCTTTTATAGATTGTGTTTTAAATATTGTCCACTGCTAAATATTGTGCCAGGTCCCATATTTCCACTCCATATGGAATCTGTCTTTTAATTTTTGTGTTGATTAATTTTATACAGCCCTTGACTGAACTTCCTCCAAAATTATAGTCGAATCTTGCCAATGCTGGTAAACATTGTTTAACCTTGACCTCTGTTTCTTTGTTATGTTTCCCCCAGTTTAGTTTACTTGTGAAAGTTATTCCCAAGTAACAAAAACTGTTTACAGTCCCTATTTCTTGCCCTTTACTTTTTTCCTAGCTACTCTTTTAATTATATTATTGTTACTGCATATCTTTAGTTTTGTCTTAGTATAAATGATCTCTGTGTCCATATTTTCACATTCATTTTGCAGTTTTAAAAAACTTCTTTTAATTCCCAAAAGGCTTATGGAAATCAATACTATATCATCTGCAAAAGCAAGGTATGGGCAACCCCGGGGAGTCTATTTTGGGCATGTGTAACTCTGGATTATATAGTGTTACCGTTATAGTTTCATAGTTTCAGAGTATTGTGACTTCAGAAAATGACCATCCTGGTCCATCCAGTCTGCCCATATCCTCCCTCCCCTTACCTGTTTACCTTTATCAGAGATACTTTTTGCTTCCTATCCCCCAACCCCTTATACCTGTCCCAGGCTTTCTTAAAACCTTCTACAGTTTCAGTGCACACCATCTCCTCAGATGAACTGTTCCATGTCTCCACCACCCTTTCTGTGAAGAAATACTTCCTCACATCACTTTTGAATCTACCTTCTTCTAGTCTCAAGCTATGACCCCTTGTTTTAACTTTGTTTCCTTTTGAATATTCTGCCACCTCTTACCCTGTTTATTCCCTTGATGTACTTAAATGTCTCATTCATGTCCCCTCTCTCCCTTCTAATCTCCAGAGGGTACAAATTTAACTCTTTCATTCTAGATTCATATGACTTGTCCTTCATTCCCTGAACCATTTTGTCACCCTCCTCTGAACCCCCTCTAGACCATCAATGTCCTTCTTTAAATGAGTTCTCTAAAATTGGACACCATATTCCAAATGCGGTCTGACTGTTGTCTTATACAATGGCATCAATACCCTCCTTTTACTACTTGTGATTCCCCTACCAATACAAGCCAGTATCCTATTTGATTTACCTGCAGCCTTACAACATTGATCTCCCACCTTCAGATTTTCTGAGATTATAACCCCAAGGTCTCTTTCTTGACCTGTCATTTTTAAATGTTCAGCACCTACAGTATATTTTGCTTTTTTAATGTTCTGTCCCAAATGCATAACCTTACACTTTTTCACATTTAACTTCAGTTGCCAAATTTTACTCCACTGTTCCAAAGTATTCAAATCCCCTCTCATAGCCTCCACCCCTCCCTCAGTATCAACCCTATTACATCATTTTGCATCATCTACAAAAAGGCACATTATCCCTCCAATCCCCTCCGTTATGGCTCCTATATATGTATTAAAAAGGGTTGGCCCCCAAACTGAACCCTGTGGGACATTGCTTATCACCCTCCTTTCTCTTGAATATATCCCATTTACTACCACCCTTTGCTTTCTATTCTTCAGCCAGCTTTCCACCCATCTAGTGACTTTCTGGTCAATTCCTAAACTCTGTTTTGTTTGCCAACCTACGATGAGGAACAGAATCAAAGGCCTTACTAAAATCCAGGTAGGTCATATCCACTGCACCTCCCTGATCAATTATCCTTGTTACCCCATCAAAAAACTCAATCAGGTTATTCTGAAAAGATCTTCCACTAGTGAATCCATGCTGTTTATCATCTAGTAGTTTGTTTTCTATCGAGTAATTTGCAACTCTTTCCTTTATCAACACCCCCATCACCTTACCCACCACCAAAATGAGGCTAACTGGTCTACAATACCCTGTGTCCTCTCTACAACCTTCTTTATATATTGGCACCACATCAGCCATTTTCCAGTCTTTTGAAACCACTCCTGTATCCAGCGATAGGTTAAATAACAACATCAATGGTTTTGCAAGCTCCTCCTTTAATTCCTTCAGAACTCTAGGATGTAATCCATTGGGTCCCATCGTCTTCTCTATTTTTAACTTACCCAGTTCTTCCTTTATCCTATCCTCTATGAATGGATTTTGATCAAATTCATACAAGTTACCTTCCTTCTTAATTAACTCGGGTCCCTTGCCTTCTCCCTCAACTGTGAATACAGAGCTAAAATACTCATTTAGTACCTCTGCCTTATCAAATTCTTTCTCAATCTTTATGTCCCCTTCTCCCTTCCGTTCAACAATTCCCCGTTGTATTTTTCTTTCTTCCCCCACATATCTAAAAAATAGTTGTATCCCTCTTTTTCTTGTTTAGCTATTCGTTCCTCTGTTCCTGCTTTTGCTTTTCTTATTACTTTTCCTGCTTTTCTCAACTTCTCTTTATATATATTTTTATCTCCCACATATTGAGATTTCTTATATCTTCTAAATGCTACTTTTCTATCCCTCATTGCCCCAACCACATCCCTATTAAACCATAATGGCCTTTTTCTTTTTTTTCCCTATCTTTGTTATACATAAATTCATAGATTTTAACAAAGCACACTTAATATTTTTCCACAGTACCTCAACCTCGAAATTATCTTTTTTCTTTAATTCTTCTTTAAAGACACTTCTCAACCTATCAAAATAAGCCCTTCTGAAGTCTCAAACTTTCATATTGGTCTTATTTGTTATCCTCGCTATTTGAATCTTAAAACGTACTACATTATAATCACTTGTTCCCAAGCAGTCACCCACCACCACTTTCTTCACACTATCCCCACTTGTAAGTACTGTACTAAATCAAGTATATGTTCCCCCCTTGTAGGCTCTTTCATCATCTGCTGTAGGAATGAACCTTGTAGTGCCTCTAAAACCTCCCTACTCCTTACAGTCATTGCCTTAGGAGTTTCCCAATCTACATCTGGCATCTCCTAATAGCACAAACTTCCCTTTTAATGCTGTTTTATCAATCACCTCCATAATTTGCATGTCTACTTCCAATATCTGATTTGTCGATCTGTATATCATCCCAAAAATTACTATCTTTCCTAGCTTTTTTCCTAATGCAATACATATAAATTCTACCTCCCCTGCATTAGCTTGTGCTTCATCAGCTTTTATGCTTTCCCTGACATATAAAGTAACACCCCCTTACCCACTCTATCCTTCCTGAATAGCCTATAACCTGGTACATTTACAGTACCTCCTATGAATGATTTTCAGACCACCAGGTCTCTGATATTCCCACAATATCAAGGCACTAATCTGCCATCATAGATTCCAGATCTACCATTTTAATTGCAAGACTCCTTGAATTCCCATATATCCCTCTTCAATTTATGTCCTTTTCATCCCTACTAGTCTAAAATTTCCTACCCTCATTCACATTCATATTTGGGGGAATGCTAACTGGACTATTCCGTTCTGCTCCCCCACTAACTAATTTAAATTTATCTCTGCCCTTACATATTTTCTAACATCACTTAATACCATTGTGCCCTTCCTACTTAAGTGTAATCCATCATTGGCATACAGTTCTGCATTATCCCATACCCTACCCCATTATCTGATTAAGAAATAAATTAAAGAGTATTGGGGACAGAACACACCCCTGCTTGACCCCTTCTGTACTAAATTGTTTGCTTTTGTCTGTGTTATATCTAATATAGTGCATGGCTTTGTATTGTTATATAGTTTAATTAAAATATTAATCATTGTTTCATCCATGTTGTATTTTTTTTATTGGGCCAGAGTCTATTCCTATTTATGCTGTCAAATGCAGCTTTTAAATCTACAGATATGCAATAAAGTTTTTTTCACTTTGGTGTACTTGAATATTAGGTGAGATAGTGTGAAGCATTGGTTTAAAGTCAAATGTTTAGGTAAAAAGCCTGCTTGGGCTTCATCAATTATTTTATTTCCCTTGACCCAATCTAATATCCTTTCACTTATAATTCTTGCAAAAATATGTTGTGTGTTATCTATTAAACTAATTGGTCTGTAACAAGTCTGTTTCTTATCTCCTTTTTTAAACAGAGGTATAATGATATTTTCTGATCAAGAATCCAGAATGTGTCCTGTTTCATTGATTATTTTAAAGATTCTGTATAGACATGGGATGCATATGTCTATATTATTCATAATTACATAATGTGAACTCCATTTGGGCTGAGAGCTTTAAGTCTTGAGAATGCCATAATTGGTGTTCTAATTTGTTCCTCAGTGATTTCCGTATTCATGGGTATCCAATCTTCTTTTCTTGTGTCCCATACTGGTCTTTCAATATTAGGGCTGAATAATATGTTGTTGAAATGCTTCACCCAGACAACTGGTTCTATATATGTTTCTGTTTTTTTTCTATATAATTCTCCATTCCTCTCATGGCTATTCTCCAAAATTTTCTGTTATCTTTTTCCCAGACTGTCTTCTTGAATTTCCGTCAGGTTTGTTTTCTGAAGTCTTCCCTCTTTTTTTTTTAATAATTAAGTTATATTCTTTTCTTAACTTGTTTAAGTTTTTTTTTCTGTCTGGGAATTGTCTAGTCTTTCTTAATTGTTTGCTTAGTTCTTGTTTAGCTTTCTTGTATTTTAAGTCATACCATCTTGCTCCCTTTTATTCATGCAAACCTTTTTCTTTGATCACCAAACTGGTGGTTTATTTGTAATATATTTTCCAAGGTTGGTATACATTGTTCTTTCAATGATGTAATTAACTTAATTTGTTCTATTATCCCTTGTTCTCCTAGTTTTTCTCTGAGCTGATTATTATCTATTATTTCCCATTTGATGCTCTTTTTCTTTCCGACTATCCAGCTATTTTTGTTTTTTAGTTAGTTTTGATTTAGTTAACTGGATTTTTGTTTCTACTGGGCAGTGTGCACTTCCAACTTTGTTTCCTACATTGATATTTTTACAGTGAGATATCAAATTTATAGAGATCCAGACTAGGTATATTACTTATGACCCTATGGGTCCAATGAATGTGTATTTCCCCTCCACATCACTTGGCAGTCTCCCATTCAATAGTAAAACATTTCTGTCTGATAGGATTTTGTTCAGTTTTTTGCTCCTTTCATTAATTGTGTTATCCTGTGTTCTCCTTAAATACACAATATGTCCATTGTTCCTTTCATTTAATATTTCTGTTATGTCATTTTTAGGCTCCAGGTATTGCCCTAGCCTTGTGTTAAAATCACCCAAAATAATAAACTTACTATTTGTATTCTAATTTATAAGCATTTCAGTCATTTTGTCTAGATAATCAATAGTGCTGAGGTTGTCCTCATCTATATCACTTGAGTGGGATGTATGTGTTTATAATTGTTGTTTTCTCTGTTTTGTGTACTATTTTTATTCCTATGTTCTTGTGTTCTATTAGGATTCCCTGTGTATTAATTCCTTCTTTGATTTTCCACAGAGTCAACAGCCCACCAGAAAATCTTCCAAACCTCTTCACTCTCTTTGTATTTTTGCCATAAGGTTTTTACCCATTTATATCTGTCTCCTTGTTCATCCAAGTCTCCTGTAAACAGATGCACTCAAACTCATTTATGTATTTCATGAAGTCTGGATCCACTAGCTTGTTTTTCAACCCTGATACACTCCAAGATAGAATATTACAATCTGTTTTTATTTCCCCTAGTATGCCCTTCAATGACCCCATTTCTATTTGTTTCTACCTTTTGTATTGGTAGTCATTATTTCACAGAAGTTTCAAGTAATGTGAATCTATTTGAGCATTGTACCAAGTTTATCCACGACTGCTTTTAACTTGGGTTTGTCTATCTTACTTTCCGATGTATCTTCGTACATATGGATACCTATCTAATCCAGTATTGTTGCTTTAGCTAATAACCATGTGTGCATTGTTTCATCATTTAACCCAAATGTGATATGTCCATTCTTTTCTCATCTTATTTTTTTCAACGCAGCACTCAACTTTGGTATTTTCAATATGTTCTCTAACATTTCTCCTACTTTCTGTTTCAGATTCTTATTAATCTCTTTCACAAAGTTACCCACTCTGAACATGGATATGGTTTTAGATTGAGCTTTGTTACTTAAATTCTTCCCTTTACTATAATACTCTGGGAAAATGTTGAGCGTGATCTCACCCTGTCCATTTCTAGACCCATTAATTTCATATTATTTTTGTTCCCTTCTATTGCTTTTAGGATATAGAACTGGTCTGATACCACTAGGACTAGCTTTGTATCCTTCAGTGGTCTGATCACACTCAAATAATCTGCCTAGTTTTTGTTTCCCTCCAACAATGTCACCAATAATTTCTTGAGTACTACGTTCAACGTCTCATTTTCATTTGATAAAACCTCCACCCTGTAAAGTGGTAGTACATAATTAGTGCCAGCTGTTTTTCTTAATAAAATCTGGAGAGATTCTATATCTTTATCCTCTGATGTATTATTTTTTATCTCCTTTTTGTTTGCCTCTTTTTATATCTTTCCCTAGGTGAGATGTATTAGTGTTTATTATCATTGGTTTAACCCCAATCATGGTGTTTCCTTGCTTGTCCTTACTGGGATCATCTTCTTGACTTGGGAGGCTTGCTATTTTTTCCTCACAAGCTAGCCTGTTCTCATCTTTGGTAAGACTATTTTTACCTTTTTTTTTTTTTTTTTTGTCTTATTTGTTTCTTGTCCCTTTTCTGTTCTTGTTTTATTTCCCTTAATTTTATCAACTTTTGCTTTGTTTCTTCTAATAACTCCTTCATCTTTATCATCCCTTTCATTTTCTACTGTTGTCTTTCTGCCCTCTATGACTTTTGTATATTTCTGACTTTTCCTTCTCCTTTCTTGTCTTCCCCCTTCTCCCACAATGTGGTATTCCCTCTTTTTATTTTTTCTACTGTACGTGTCTGCCTTTTATCTATTTCAGGTAGCATTATCAGTTCACTTTCAGACACTGGTTCTATTTCTGCTTCAGACTCTGTTTCTGATTCTGGATTTTTGTTATGAGCTGTTCTTTTTTCTTGTTATGTTAGGATGCTCACTTGTTTTTCTTCTTTCTTTTTGCTATCTTCTAAGGTCCATTCAAATATTCTTGGACTGAGGTTTCCCTTCCCTTTGTTTAGTTTTCCCCCTGACCAATTCCTTTTTTTTTTTTCTTCATATTTTAATATATCCAGCTTTTTTATTTTCAATGCATATACCCTTAATGAATGACATTTCTTGCATTAAGGTGATTGAATTTCCAAATAACAAGATGTTTGCTGTATATGGTTCTCTTATGGCTAATGTTACATCTCTTGTTATATTTTCTATGTTTAGTGATGTTATATTTTCAGGACTCATTATTTGACTATGCTGTCAGTCAGTAAAATCAAGGTAGGGAGAAATAATGAGGGATGCGTCTTCTATGTCTTCTTGTCTAGTTTGTTTTTTGCTCACTTTCACTTTCACTACCTATTTCTCCTTTTGGGTTAATTGCATCTCTTATTGAGTTTCTCATATCACCCACTGTTTTACTTACAGTTTCTAGATTCTTGAATACCTCTGAGAAATCTATCTCTTGGACTGGATCGGGTGCTATGTGAACCATATGGTTTGTAATTTTTTTTCTTTCTCACTGGACTTAACTATCTATATTCTTGTTTTTTTTTTTCTAGAGGGGCTGAGGTTAGATCCACAACTTTATTTATTTTCCTACTCACTGGTGGTCTCCCTCTTTTTACCATTTGTTCTGATATTTTTTTGTTCTCTTTAAGGTGTCTAATGCCAATTGCTGTAATGTTTTGGGTGAAAATGTTTTATTCTGTTGGATCTCTCTGGGATTTGTTTTCCTACTTCTGGTTTCTACTGGCATTGTTCTTTCCAAGAGGGAGAATTCACCAGAACCTTTCTAAAACAACAATAGCTATAAAAGGGTAGTCATTGCTAGTCAATGATATCTTATCTCTTTACACTGTTTGCTATCTTATCTCTTTACATTGTTTGCTATCTAGCATCTAATAAGTGTATGAATATGTGTAATGGATTCTTTTTCAATGTATCACTATCCCTATATCGGTACTGAATCTGATTTTCCTTAATTGCTTCCAAGACAGATATTTAAACAATTGTTAATGCTATTTTGATCACACTTATTAGGAATGTCACTTATATTTATGCGTATACTTATTAGAGTTTTCGTCCATAAATTTCAACTGTGCTGTACAGCACTTTACTTGTCCTTTGTTCGTTCGTTTTTCTTCAGTGCTTGAATGCCTTTTTATCAAAGATGTGAATAACTTATGTAGGCTTTCCATGCTCTGAAGATATTGTTTTATAGCAAATCCTCAACACTAACAGTACTTCTTCTTTTCGTTGCTTGGATAGTTTTTATCTTTTCCCATCTTTTTACCAAACTTTTTACCTTCTTTTATCAATTTTGTCTTCAACTTCGATTTCCACTTGGATTATCACTCTGCCCTTGATATCTACACTGTTCACGCCTTGGTTGAATCCTTGGTAGGGTCAACTTGGTCCTTTAGGTAAACTCTAAAGATGGCTCGCAGGATACAAACAATACAGACCGTAAAATAAAAAAAGCAAAGGTCACTGATAAATCTCTATACTTTTAAACCTTATGCTACCTTTTCTTATACTATATCTTATAATGTCTTGTAATGGGGGGATTTCATTTATTTTTATTTTAATTTCTTTAGGGATTTCAATTAACTTCGTTTCAAATACTATTATTCCGCTTCTTTTAAATATTTGAACTTTGACCTTTACCTAGGTTATACTAGGTTCTAAGACTTGAAATGAGGTTTAAGGTTTGAATGAAATGTGCTTCTCTACAGAGTGCATGGTATACTAGGATATATTAGGATATACTAAGCTTCATGTAAACTTCACCTTAGCTTCCACCTTCTACATTAAAATGTATTAGAATGTGCTAGCATGTACAGACACAAATATAAAATAAATATAAAAGCTTTGATCAGTTCTATTGCTCTAAAACTCTAAATTCTATTTCTATATCATCTGTCCTTTATAAATATGAATATAGTTTAAATCTAGTTAGAAAATATTTTGATTTTTTTTAAACCAACTCAAATTCAAACAATTAAACAGTTTGAACTACTCAAAAACTGTGTAAAGTTACACAATTTTCAGCACTTACTTTATGTCCCATTGGTCCAGTAATTCATCAGAACTGACGGTCAGTGTTTCCATACTCCTAGAGTACTCAGTTTGATATGCTGATAGGTGCTGGAAAGTGCAGGCACAGCTTGCTTCAGCGAACACCACCGCCGCTAAAGTAGAGTAGATGAATCTACTAATCATCTTGTTTTGCTATCTCTTATAACAGCTTTATATTGTTTACCACTGCTAGCAAACCATTGAGGGGAACAGGTAAAAATATATGCTGGCTTTTTTTCCTTTGTTTTCCCTACTATACTATACTTTATTGACGTTTTTGTTGTGCTCTCTGCAGCTTTTCTGACCAACTATCTTTTTTCCAACTGGGAGAACCTGAAACAACCTGTCTTCAAGCTTAGAGCTTTGGGAGCTGATCCAAAATGGTGATTCTGGATTCAGAACACTGGTGCTTGCGCTTTATGTACCTTGATCACATGGCCTGTGTAATGTTGGTTTGCTAGTTTAAAAATCCTCTGACCAATGGCTAGTGAGAATTAAAGTTGTCTATTTATCCAGTCAATTTGAATTGACTTAATTGATTTGATCCTTTCAATTTTTAAACACAATCCCTAAATATGATTTTAGATGCAATACAGTTTCCAAACATCTGCTTTTAAACACCAGATTAAAACTGTTTCTAAACACCAGATATTAAAAATACTAAAAAATACTAAAAATGTAAGATCTTGTTGCTGTTGATAGGACAAGGATAGCCACATGTTTATAGTTTTTATAAATTTGTAGTTATTTAGTCTGTGGTTAGTGTTATAGATTTATAATCAGTCAGACACTGTGAACTGTGGACACTGTTGCAGTCTGCAATCAATCCTCTTATTCCTTCCCCTTATTCCCTTGTTCTTTTCTCTCATGTTCTCTGATAATCTTGCTCTTCACCTCATGATTCCTGTAGATTTACCAAACTCCTGCCACTTTTGGAGAGAAAAAAAGCAGTACAAACAGTACAAGTGTGAAGACTCTAACACCTTCTTCTTCTCCTCTCCTTTTAGTGTACTGTGTCTCTGTAGATGACTCTCTGCAGAGCTCCCTATTCGCCCTTCCACTGTGCAGGCTCCATTGCCACTTCAGATTCCTGGCTCCTGTAGGTAGGGGGGTTACAGAAACAGAAAACAAGTATGCCACCCTAACAGTGACATTTCTTTGGTGACATATGTCGATATCGACTACAGCACCATGCCACTGTAGTTGTGCCACTGGAAAGGGGAAACCACTTCCCCTGACCTGCACCCCTTCCCTGAACTAACTCTGACCTGGAGTTAAAATCCTTTAGTTCAGGGAGGGTGTGGGAGGCAAAGCCCCCTGCATGGTGGGTTGAGGGGGCGAAGCCCCCAATGTAAAAAATAGCTCCAAACTGTGTGGCTCCATGCTGACTGCAACTTGTGGTCGATGTGGAGCTCATTGCTGAAATGCCAGTCACGATCTTTTTTGTCGCACTGGCATATATAACCCCAGAAAAAGATACACTGCTCTGAGCCAAAACAAGTTGGACTGGTAAGGAATTCTGATAAAATTTCTCTGCTCAAGGCAATGGTGGCATACCTTTCCAAAAACATTTAATTGCCTTCAGAATCCCCTGCTCTAGACACTCCTCCACAATGTCTCAGCATGCAATGACTCTTCTCCCAGCATGCAGCATTAACCTGCTGAGACAGTGGCACATTACCAAGATGGCAGAGGTAGTTTCCCCTGTTGTGCAGCAGAATATACTTTTAGTAAAGATGGTAGGAGTACGTCTTTACAGGCTTTTAGAAATTTTACTGGGTAGCCATCCAGGCTTGGGCATTTGCCAGCCTTCGAGTGAGTGAGTGCTGCTTCTAATTCTATTAGCATTATTGGGTCTATGAGACTAAGATTTGGTGCCTCTGTGACTGCTGGACGTTGCAGTTTATCAAGGTACTGTTGATATATGAGGTGGTCTGGTTCTTTGTTTTGCAAATATAGGGAAGAGGACTCAAGGGGATCAGATGGGACAGCAAGGGGGAGAGGCACAGTTGGATATGGGTGGAGTCCATACCAGGATTAAAGGCAGGACAGGCAATCCTAAGGTGTGCAAGGAGGGGTAGAAGGAAACTACACATTGTGGTACATGTGGGAACAAATGACCTAGCAAGGGAAATGGTGGTGGTAACAAGATAGAGGTCTGAGGAAGTGGGAGGGTTGTGTGAGGAGACTGGGGAGTCTGTGGCCTTTTTGGAGGTGCTCCCAGTACTCTGTACAAGCACAGTGAGAAAGGAGAGGATTAGGGAGTTGAATGCATGGTTGGTAGAATGGTGTTGAACTAAGGGGTATGGGGTTGTGGGTGGCTGGGGCAGTACCTGGGATAATAACAATCTGTTTGCAAGGGATAGGCTGCACCTGAGTGGAGATGGGAAGGAGATATTAAAGCAAAGACTGGGGAGACATATTGTGACAAAGTTGGATTTAAACTAGATGGGGGTGGCAAGTGGACAGCAGGTAGGTAGGGATCTGATAGAGTGAAGTCACAGCCTACCCCCCAGGCTAGCAGGGAAGGACTCGGGGTGGCTGAAAAGTGAGGGAGCAGAAGGGAGGAGATGGAGGGCAATGAAGGGAAGGGGCAGGATGGAGGGTGGTGTCGCTGAGTGCGAGAAGCTTAGGCAACAAAACAGCTGAGCTACAGGCACTCTTGGCAGTGTGGATGGTGGATATTGCAGCTGTCACAGAAGCATGGGCAACTGAGCACCGGGACTGGGATGTGGCAATCCCAGGGTACAAATTATACAGGAAGGACTGTAAGGAGAGGAAGGGGGGGTGGGGTGTCAGTCTATGTGAGGGACGGGATCAAATGCACAGGGGACGAGGGGGAAGAAAGGGGAACAGAGGCAATCTGGCTGCAGCTGCAGGCTGCTGTCCAAGTCTGAGGAACTTGACAAGGAATTAGTGGGACAAATCAGAAAGGTATGTAGAAAAGGGAAGGTGGTCATCAAGGGGGATTTCAACTTGCTGGGGGTTGACTGGAGCATTCCGGTCACCTCCAGTGCTAGGCAGCAAGTGCTCCTGGATGCAATCCAGGAGGGTCTCCTGACACAGTTGGTCAGTGTACCTATTAGGCTTAAGAACACTTTAGAGCTGGTATTGTCAAATGGGGAGGCAGTAAGGGAAATAAGGGTGGAGGACCCACTAGCCAACAGCGATCACTAAACGGTGTGGTTTAATATCACAATGTGTGGGTAGCCAGAGAAATCAGTAACCTGGGTGGTAAACTTCAGGAGGGCAGACTTTGGGAGGATGCGGGAAGTACTGAAAGGGAAACTGGAGGGCATAAGGTAGGAGATGGATAGGGAGCAAAAATGGGATATTATTAAACAGAGGATTACAGAGGGAATGGAAGCCTGCAGCAAGACACAGAGTAAGAGGAGCAGAGCAATGAAACCATGCTGGTTGAACATTGAGGTAGTGGAGGTGGTGAGGACAAAACAAGAGGTGAACTAGAGGTATAGGAGGACGGGGAAGGAAGAGGACAGGAAGGAGTATGCAAGATGGTCCAGGGAGGTGACCAGAAAAGTGACCTACCGGATCATAATGTTGCATGCTTAATAGCGTACAACATTATGGCTAAGCAGGTACAGCACAGTCTGCAAGCACTAATGGTGCAATACCGCGTATACTGCTATACGCAGTATTGCACCAGTAGCGCTTTCCCAGACAGAGGATAAGACCTCTGCAGGGAGTGGGTCCTGCTGTGCAGCTGCTGTGGCTCACAGGACTGAGCAGCAGGAACCCAGGCGCTGTGTCTGGGATGGGTTTGATTCCCGGTTCCAGAATATTTTGCTTTTTATTTACTTGTGTGCTCTAGGTTGACCCCCCCCCCCCCGGAGTTGAGAATCTTTAGTGGGGGGGGTTTGGGGTGCACAGCCCCCCATAACTTGGGTGTGGGGGCAGAGCCCCCCACAGAAAAAAGCCTTATGCCTCATGACAGAAATTGCACTGTATTGGCCCTGTGCCTAAAAGTGAGAGAAGCCAAGGCCCAGAGGGAGCTGAGATTAATGCAGGTAATTAACGAGGGGGGGACTTTTTCAGATACATCAGGGAGAAAAGGAAGTGCAAGGACACAACAGTGAGGATAAAAAAGGTTGGAAAGTGGATGGAAAGGGGAGGAACAGGCAGAAGCACTGGATGAATACTTTGCTCAGTGCTCAGTGTTCATGAAAGGAATGGGGAACTGCTACCACTGTGGGCTGGGAGGGTGGGGACAGGGAAGAGGAGGTGACAGGTGGAAGAATTGAGGGAGGTAGAGTCCTAGAGGGACTGAGGGCACTGAGGGTAGACAAGGCACCAGGGCTGAATGGTATCCATCCCAGGGCGCTGAGAGAGATGGAAGAGGTGTTGGCGGAGCCGCTGGTGGATCTGTACAGTACCTCACTGGAGTCAGGATGTGTGACACTAGACTGGAGGATGGCACATGTAGTACCATTACACAAGAGTGGATCAAGGGATGAACTGGGTAATTGTAGTCTGGTAAGTCTCACCTCCATAGTGTGAAAACTCATAGAAATGATATTAAAGGAAAGACTGTGTCATGCCTGGAAGACAACGGCCTCCAGGATGTGAGGCAGCATGGGTTCATTTCGAGGAAGTCTTGTCAAACCAACCTGAAACAATATTATGACTGGTGACAGGTGAGCTGGATAAGGATCATGCAGTGGATATTCTTTACTTGGCCTTCAGCAAGGCCTTCGATTTGGTGCCTCATGGGTGGATTGAGGGGAAGCTAACTGGTGTAGGGGTAGGGACAAAAATGACAAACTGGATTACAAGCTGGCTGAGTGGGAGGCTGCAATGGGTGGTGGTGGAAGGGAAGCTCTCAACTTCAAGACTGGAGATGAGTGGGGTGCCACAGGGCTCTGTGCTGGAAACAGTATTATTTGGGCTTTTCATATCAGACATTGCACACAGGGTGGTGAGCAAGGTAAGTCTGTTCGCAGACGACACCAAAATCGGAGCAGTGGTGGATGGAGTAGAGGAATGGGAGCAGCAGCAGGGGGACCTAAGCAAGCTAGAGGAGTGGTTAGAGAGGTGGCAGCTGGAGTTCAATGCAAAGAAGTGTAAGGTTATGCACTTTTGGGTGAAGAACTCAAGGAGAGAATACTGGCTGGGAGGGGTTAAGCTGGGGATCACTGAGGAAGAGAAGGACCTAGGGGTAATGGTAACAGGGACCATGAACAACATTGCCCAGTGCAGGAGAGCGGATGCAAAAGTGAACAAAATGCTGGGGTGCATAGTGAGGCGCTTTTCATTCAGGAGAATAGAGGTGATCTTGCCCCTCTGCAGGTCACTGGTAAGGCTGCACTTGGAATATTGTGTGCAGTTTTGGAGGCCATACCTGAAGCGTGATATCAGGCTACTGGAGGTGGTGCAGAGTAGGACAGCGAAGATGATATGTGGAATGGAGGGGAGAGACTATGAGAGCAGGTGGGGAGACCTGAATTTGTACACCCTGGAGGATAGAAGGGACGGGGGGACATGATAGAGACATTCAAGTATCTGAGGGCAGTCAATAAGGATGGGGCAGATGGGGTCTTTAAGCTAAGGAGGGGGAGGGACACCAGGGGGCACAGGCTAAGAATAGAGGGGGGAAGATTTAGGAGGGAAATGAGGAGACACTATTTCATGGGTGGGTGGTAGCAAAGTGAAACGCACTACCAGAATGGGTGGTATTATGCAAATCTGTGAACAGCTTTAAAAGGGCATGGGACAGGGAACAGTGGAGAGTGAGGTGGGGGAGATGGGGGGCGGCAGTGGGATGACGAGGGGGGGGGCAGCTGCAAACTAGAGGTGCTAGTTGCACACTCGAGCAGACTTAGATAGACCAGGCAGTCTGTTTCTGCTGGCACATTTGTATGTTTGTAATATTTAGTGAAGACTGTGAGAATCTGTGAAGTCTTAAAGACTTCCTGACTGGTAGCAGGATCTTTTAGTTTTCCTGTAGTGGCCATAGTTCTCTACTTCTGGAGTTGGAAGGCTAGCAACTTGATAGCTTTGGTCCCCCATCATAATATTTTTGTTTGAAATATTGCAAAGCAAGTTTGGTTTTATGGTTAAGAATATCTTGTATTTTATTCCGAGTCTGTTGAATTAATGGAAATAATGTGAAGTTCCCTTACTGATGACAAAGCTGCAAAAATTGCAGTTTTCCATAAGTTGTTTCAAGGTTGCTTCTTGTAATTTTTGTTTTCATTTTGGAGTTACATACAATTATTTCACACCTTAATACTGCTTGGAGGCTGTCCCAAGTATTAGAAGGGGAAATGTCAGAGTATTGATTTTGTTATAAAACCTGGGGAATTTTCTCTTGTAGCATTTCTATGAATCTGGGGTCATTAGACATATTAGTGTTGAATCTCCAGCTTGTTTGATTGGGCTCTTAGTTAAGTTTTTGGGCTACTACTAGTGGGGCATGGTCTGACAATAGTATCTAACCAGTTGAGCAGGGCAATACCTCATTAATCTGATCAGTGCAAAGTAGAAAGTAATCTAATCTGGAATACATATGACGTGCATTGGAATAATATGTGTATTGCTTTGTGTATGTTTTTAATTCTCAGTACATCTGTGAAGCCATGTCCCTTCACGAAACATTTGCAGTGTCTGTGTGTAGAGGTTGTTTTGGTACCACGTTGAGAAGTGGTATCTAGAGAAGGGTCAAAAGCCCCATTCACACAGCCAGCTCTGAACCATTGTTGGTGGTGCACAGAAGCCAGATCGGTGCCACTGTGCACATCTGAACACCCCTGTTCAGGGCCTTACTGGTTGAGGAGTGTTGTGACCATGATCTGTCTTTTCTTGAGATCAAGTAGTGGTGCCGACATTTTGCGCCATTCTTCTCAGGTGTATGAACAGCCTGCACTGCCCATAACATTGTGACAGACTTTTCCCAGCCTGTGCTTAGAAGGTTCATAGATGGGTCTTCAGATCCAAGTTCAGCTAAAGGTTGGTTCTAGTAGTTTAAGCACAGCTGAACTTGGGCAAGTGTCTCTTTTTGTAAACTGAGGGCTAAAAATGACAGAAAATGCAGTCTCAGAGTCGAGCCGTGACATTGGGCATGTGCGAATAGGGTGGGTCAACCAATTAACATTCTGCGATATTATTTTAAATTGCTGTGTATTATTCATTTGGCAAAAGGTAAGACAGAGGTAGCTGATGATATCAACGCTTCCCATTAATCATGGGCAATAGGGGAAATTCTCACTTTCCTTTCTGAACCATATTGTATTATCCCACTGTTGTCTGTACATCTGCTACATGTTTATATCAACTTTACTGTATTTTAAGTTATTAGAAAAAGAATGGTGCTGGTCCACCAGATCATCGGCAAGGCATCCATTTGTGGCGTTGACATTCCAGGTTCAGTGATGGACTCGGGAGTCAGACGGCCAGCTAGGGGGGGGAGAAGGATTGAATGTCCAAGGGACTGCTCTCCTTCTCCAGGGGAAGGGGGGAAGAGTGTCTGGCTCTATGCGGACCTCTGGTGGAGGTTGGTGGTACTGCCACTGCTGGTGCCTCATGCAAGGGAGGCAGGGCAGATGCTAGCGTCATTGCATATCCTTGCCCCCAAGGATCTCAGCATACTGGAAAAAAATTTCAGCACCGTTCATGACGGCCCTCGTCTCTGCCACCGCTCCCACTATGACAAATGCCCACCGGGGGGGGTCCCGCTCCCATGGCCTGACCCTGGGGAGTAAGCCAGGGCAAGAGACTGTGTTCCTTGGGGAGAGGGTGCCCACTTGGCAGCCCAGCCCAAGGGGTAAGCCTGGGAATTGGGAGGTGGAGAGCGGGGCCGGGGGCCGAACTCTCAGGCTTGGGGGGGAGGGAGAGTGGAGCAAAAAAAAAAAGAAGGAACAGTAACAGCCCCTTAACCAGAATCTCAGGGACAAGAATCTGCAACAAACTTGTGCAAAAAAAAACCTGTGTAAGCATTTTGAACCACATTTATAATCCTCATAGTGCAATATTTTGGAAACTATCATGCCAATCTCCGCGATGTCCATACGTGGGGTCTGTAATGGAACAGGCCCTTTGCTCTTGGAGAGGTTAGTGGATGGAATAAAGTAAGTCCCCAAGGCAGAGGGGAATATCCAGATCGAGATCCAGCAGGCCTCTAGTAGTGGAGTCAAGCTCCTAAAGATGTCAAACCTCTTCGGTGGAGGGTATGAGGGACCCCAACGCAGGATACATATGAGGGGAAACAAGCAGAGGATGAACTGTACACAGCCAGCAACCACCTCCCAGGACTGAAATAAAAATTAAAATCTGCTGTGTAGAACAGGATGGGGCAGGGTGACAAAGCAGGACCGGCAGAAAAGATGGTGAGTATGTAATATGAAATAGGATATGTATAAGGCAGTTAGAAAATGTCTAATGTTTACAACAGGGCCTCTGCACTGTCACGCTGCACTACTGTCACCTGTCAGAGGTATGAATCCAGCCTACATGACAGTGGTTGTAGACAGATCTAGTATATCAGTTTGATCCATTACACATGTAATTGCCTGCCTGTCAGAACTCAGACCCACCAAATGAAATGGCCATCTCGAAGATTTGGAGCCACCACTTGTTAGTCATAAGGGTAGGAAATTGTCTGCAGGATCGTTCAGTAATGTAACAGGAGATGTGGCAGTTCCTTGGCTATGGAAAATAATTAGTCTTACAGCACATCCACTGGGGAGTATTGCTTTTAAAAGCAAAGCAGGACCGGATCTATCCACCACACGTGTGGTCAATAAATGTTCCACATCCATCACACACAGTAATATTAAACCCTGTATTGAGTGCAGAAGCTGCTTTTTCCAAGCAGTAGGGTCCAGAAGCCCTTGGCTTTCCCTGCCAGGTACTAGAGGAAAAAAGAAAGAGGAGTCCTATACCCCACATCCCACCACCAATCATGTTCTCTGACATTTAAGTAGGCCAGAATTTGGCATTAAATGCCAGTTATACGACCATAATGTATCATTGCAGTAATGTAGATTCAGCCCCTGCACCCATGTCCTGCTTTCCCTCTGCAAATGTAGTATAGTGGCTAAAGAAGAAGGCCTGAAGCTGCATCAGCTACTGGTATTATGCTCTGGCTGTGTGGGTTCCTCAGTGTGTGCATGCAGGAGGCATTCCTACTCCTACACTGACTCCTACTCACAATTGCTCAGTATTTGTTGGCTCAGGTGCTTGGTGCAGGGTAATTAATGTGCATCTGAGGTGAGGTGAAGCAGAAGCACGGTGAGCAGGGATTCATGTAAGTGGCGGGCATTAAACATCTAATGATATCAGGACTTTACCGGGCCCATACTCAGCAGCTTGTCTGGTGCAAGGTCAGACTCCCCTCTCCTCCCCTCCTAGCAGGCGGGTGGACCCCAGAGACCCAGAGCCAGCATTACCAGGGAATGCAAGCTGCGAAGTCCTAGTTCACTAACAACACAAAGTTCCAATGAGACCCAGCACTCATCAGCCCAAAACCCGGATGAAAGAACTTACAGAGGCTTCATATGGCCATATAGTGTCTTTTATTCAATTTCAGCCTGTCAGAACTCAGACCCACCAAATGAAATGGCCATCTCAAAGATTTGGAGCCACCACTTGTTAGTTATAAGGGTAGGCAGTTGTCTGCAGGATCGCTCAGTGATGTAACAGGAGATGTGGCAGTTCCTTGGCTATGGATAATAATTAGTCTTACAGCATGTCCACTGGGGAGTATTGCTTTTAAAAGCAAAGCAGGACCAGATCTATCCACCACACGTGTGGTCAATAAATGTTTCATATCCATCACCACAGCAATATTAAACCCTGCAGTGAGAAAATCACAATACATCACTCCAACACCCCAGCGCTTTGACCAAAGTCTTCATCAGAGGGTGCAATCAGAGTGGCAAAAACCTTCCTTTTATACAACTCAAGACATGACATCATTATAGTCCTCTATTGGCGACTTAATTTACTATCATCAAAATAGTGGCTCCGGGAGGATTCGGACTTGTGAACATGTGTGAATATTACAAAAACCAGTTACCAGATAAATATAATACTGTACATGCAAGACAAAGTGATGTAACAAAAGCATACTGTAAATGAAAACCATTACATTTACTACAGCAGCTAATTTCTTAAAACACAAATGTATTCTAGAAGTAGCTGTATAACATTATTCCCGATGTTAGTAATTATGTGTCATGGTGCTTCATAAATGTCATACATTTTAATGGATCACAGTGCATGTAAAAAATAGAAATGAAAAAGGAACCTGTTAAATCTAACAGCAAAATTAATATTTGTGTGTATATATACGTATACTGTATATATATTCATTGCAAAAAACTTTGTTAATGCATCAATTAGGGTTCATATTAAAGCTACAAAAGTATGAAAATGTGGTGTTGGGGTTCCCAACTTTAACAGCCCACCTCACCCTCCCCCACACACATACAACCCTACCACCCCACCCCCACTGTCCACACACCAACAGTGTGTTGGGGTGTGCCTTGAGGACATCAGCCCTAATGCTCACCCCATTCCATTTGTAAGGAAGGTAAGATGGTACAGTATAGAAGAATGGGTTGAGCATTAGGTTTAATGACCCCAAGGCACACCCTGACACCTGTTGGTGTGTGGATGGTGGGGGTGAGGTGAGGTGGTAGGGTTGTGTAGGGGGGGTGAGGTGGGGTGTTAGGGTTGGGAAACCTAACACCACATTTCCATGCTTTTATTGCTTTAATATGAACCGTAACTGATGCATTAACAAAGATTTTTTGGCAATGAATGTCCTTACTTTTTGAGATAGTATAATAGCATCCCCATTTTATTGTGGGCTCCAATACCACCATAGATGTGCATATGTATGTAGGTGTGGAAGTGCAGGGCCCTTTGGACCCTGCGTTCTCATGTGTAGAACAACAGTGACCAAATTGTAAGCACAGTCATCTTATTACCCCACCTCATGTACCCCGGTACAGAGAAACTGTGAAATGCAAGCCAAAACATAATTATATGCAACTGCAATGCAATTCTGTGCCACAGGTGCGAAAACATATTGTGAGCAGGGTTTGAAAAATAACAGCTGTGACATACATGAGGTGGGGTGATAAGAAGGCTATGTTGTATGTCTGGGATCAGAATATTGAACATTTCCATAGTTACGAGCATGCATAGTGAAATTGCAAAGAATGGTCATAACTTTGTCATTTTTTTATATTTTGACCCCAAATTTTCCATGTAGTCTTCTTAGTTTAGTTTAGTTTAGTTAGTTTTTGTTGACTGGGTAAGTGCACTAGACAAATCCTGCCAATTTTCAGGCACGACCCGGGGGAGGGGGATACAGATGAATGGCAACTGACTTTGAACCAGATTAAGCTGTTGGTGGTATTTGTTTAGTGAATGAGGGAAATTTGGCCAGGACACCGGGGAAATTCCACTACTGCATTGCTGGCAGTAGGGGGACTTGCTGCTGATCGGTTCACTTGGGACTCGGTTTTGGAGGTGGATGGTCGCTTGGGGAGCACGACGAGAGGTTGACTCTCACCAGCACAATGAGTGAATCTACTGAGGTACCTGAGCGTCAGGTTACCGAAGAAAATGTGGAGGAGGGAGAAATTTTTGTCTCCACGGAGGATTTATCAACAGTTGTGGCATCAAATGGAACCCTATCTAATACAGGAGTACTGGAGGAATGGAAAAAGCAGCTGGCAAAACAGCTTTCTGATTTGGCTCGGGAACACGAGCGTGTTAAACTGCAGCTGAAGGCTTATGCTAGTGTGGAATTACCTGTGGCGCAGTCTCATCGATTGGACACCTTGCACAGTGGGATGGAGGCTGTGGATCTGTCTACGGAGATGTCGGGTGATATTTCTTTAAATGTGCAGTCTAAGCAACCCCCTGTTGTTTCTGGTTTGGCTGGCAGGATTGGATCGGAGGAGATTCAGTGCCGAGAGCCTGTACTGAGAATCCTATTGCAGGGGGTAACTCCCGACGTCTCTCCGGTTGCCATAGAGACCAAGGGAGTCCCGGATGTGTTTACAGTGGAGCACGGAGGCTCCGTTTGCACAGAGCCGGTGCATACTCTTTCAAAGGAAACCGGATTTGTCTTCAGGGCTCCTTATCAAGCTGCTTCTATGGAGTTGCACCATCCGGAGGTAAGCTGTATCTTTCAAACAGAACCGCATAATCAGACGGGGGTGTCTGAATTTTCTTTTCTAAAACGTACTGTATCCCATGGAGAAAAGGTGGGAGAGGACGGGAAAGAGAAACGGGCAGTGGTGATGTCAGCCAAAAGGAACTTGGGGGTGAGAGCTGAAGAGAAAAATGTCTCGATACCAGTAAAGGTTTTCTCTGCTACTATGACTCCTGGGGTGGTGCCCCCGATACAACCATTTTCTAATGATACTTGGACTCCTGAGCAAGCCTTAAGTGCTGCTGGCTGGACTCTGAATAATGGCTCATGGAGACCTACTCCAGATTGGGACCCCAAGTTAAATTTCTCGCAAAATGAACCGACCTGGCAGCCAAGGTTGCCTGATTTACCAGTGACCCCTGATAAACCTGAAGTGGAACAAGGGAAAATTGAGCCTTCTCCTGAGGTTGTACAAACCAATCCTTCTGAGGTGTTGATCGATTTAAGATCTGAGACACATGCTCAACCTATACAGAGTAATTCTGAGTCTGAAAAGCCATTAATGTCTGACTTATTTTCCAAAATTAAAAAAGAAGCAGCACCACATAGGAATGCTTTACGGTTGAGGTATAAGGGAGGTTTAGAGGTCAGGCCTGATAGGCATTATGTTGGGAAATATTTATTGAAAGAATCCCTTAAATTTTCTCCCCGGGAGGTGTTCGCCTTTATAAATATCTCTGGTGAGGATAATTTTGATGTGAGCTTTCGGTCAGCTTATGCCCTAGATCTATTCTGGGAACGGTATAATCAACTAAAATTTTCTCCTCTCTGGACCCCCTTTTTGGTAATCCCTCTGATGAAACCCTTAATTAAGTTTGTGACTATAATGTTCAGGAATGAGGGGGTACATGTTGATGATATCTTGTATTGGCTGTCTCAAAAATGTGAGGTGTTGAGCTCTCCAGAGGCTATATTAGATACTGAACAGTTTTGGACTGGGGGTTGGCGGTTCAAGGTTAAGCTCAGACAAACTGATACTGGGATTTTACATATTCTGAATTCTTTTTTGTTGGGATGAGATAGGGGAGTTTGTTTTTATGCTGGGCAACCTAGGGCCTGCTATAAATGTGGTTCTCGGACACATTTATCTAGTTCATGCGACAAACCTCGTTGTGATAACTGTGGGGAAACTGGACACATTGCCTTCCAATGTCTGAATTTCACAAAATGTGATCTTTGTGAGGAGACAGGCCATGTTTTTTTAGAATGTGAGTGGGCTGCTAAGAATAAAGCTTCTACTAGCAGCCCTGATCTTCTAATTCAGAAAGCCCAAGATTTAGCTACAGGTGTTGCTCCAGGGAGTCCGGTTCCCGGGGGGGGGGGGAGTAGATATTTCTTCTGCACATCCCTTACTGGAGACATCTGAGGTTCAACCTCCTGAAGTTTCTATTGATGCTTTTCCCATTCTATCTCCTGTGTGTTATGCTAAACAACAAGAGAGTCTTCCTCAGGGGTCTGTCACTCCCTTATTGCCTCAGGTGAGAAGATCCTCCAGGAATTTTAAGCAACCTGTAATACCCCCTCCTCCTGTAGTTATGGAAACCAGTAATCCTTTTGAGGTTTTATCTACTCAATGGGGTGATTCGGTCATGGATTGCCAGGATCCAGACTCTCAATCTGTGCAGGATAGCCCCCCCTCCCCCTGTGTGGTTCAAGAAGGATATAAAAGTAAAAGGAAAAAGAGACGTAAAAAAGATGGTTGATTTTTTTTCCTCATTCTAACTGGCTATTTTTAAACTAGGTTCAGTAAACGTTCATAGTATATTGAACTTTAAAAGAAGGCAGGTCATTTATGATTATATTCATAGTAATTCTTTGGATATATGCCTGTTACAAGAAACGTGGATGTATACTTTAGACCAGGCCAGGATTTTTCAAAGAGAATGGTGCTGGGGTCCTTCATATTGGTCCTTCGGGCAACAATCAGCTGATGGTTTAGGGTTTCTTTTTAATTCTTACGATTTTTCCTTGCTAAAATTATGGATCTTATTCCAGGGCGGCTAATGATCTTAGATGGGGTTTGGAGGTCCATAACTTTTCGATTCATTAATGTGTACTGTTCACAATTGAAGGCTGAATGTGTGGCGTTGTTTCAGATGATAAAACCGTTTTTAGTTACCTTCTTTGAAGTCTTCCTTTGTGGAGATTTCAATTGTGAGCTAAAATTGGGGGGGAAGAACTCAAGGGATTCTGGGAAAAAGATTTATTGTGATTCTCATGCATTAAGTACATTAGTAACTGCATCTGGGTTGGTCATTGGTAGTAGCCACCAGCAGGGGGGGGCCAAAATTTTCCTATAAGAAAAATGCATATACATCCACTATAGATTATATTTTTTTATCAGATAATCTTCCCTTTTATTTTTATACAATTCCAGTTTCCTTTTCAGACCATTTACTACTTCAGTGTACTTTTTCCCCTGACTTTCTCCCTAAGTGGCAGAAAAATCAGTGGAAACTGAGTGCTCCTTTATTAAAGACTCTGGTGTACTTCAAAATGTTGTTTTATTACTTAGGGCACGACTTTCAGTTTCCTTTTTGTATGAGGATTTGGGGCAATGATGGGGTGACACTAAGGATGATTTATGTAAACTACTTAAAAACCAAGGGAGGTCTAAGGCAAATTTTAGATTTCTTCGGTATTTAGCACTAAGGCAACAGTTATATTATTTAATTTCCATGGCTAATACCTCGAAAATAGATTATTCAGTTCAAATTCAAACTTTAAAGCAGCAATTACAAGAGGTTCAATATAACAGGGCTAAAACATCACAAGTACTTTTCAATTTGGTGTAAAAAAACAACCTCATGGGGACCCATATGAAGCCTTTAAGAAATTTAAAAATAACACTGCTTTGGTTGCACTGATCAATCAGGAGGGACAATTAGTGGAGGATTCTAAAGGTATACAGAGGATTATTCAGACTTTTTTACTTTCTCATACACCTGCAGTGCCCCCTAGTGTTGAGGACATGAGGCAATTTTTGCATACAATACAACTTCCGGATTCTCATTTTGACAAATCTTTGTTAACTAACTTAATTACAAGATCGAAAATCCTGGAAGCAATCAAATCACTACAATCTGGTACTTCACCTGGGCTGGATGGATTAACTTCCAAATTATACAAAGCATTACCATTAGAATTTTCCGAATGTTTAGAATTGGTTTTTAATTTTTTTTTTATGTGCGTAGCTTTTCCAGTTTGGTTCTCTGAGGGGTTATTGATTTTTCTTTATAAAACTGGAAATAAAGCACTTATTGAAAATTGGAGACCCATTACTATTTTGAACACAGATTACAAACTTTTTACAGGGATTTTGAATAACAGGCTTAAACAATATGCAGTAACAGTGCTCTCACCTTCTCAATACTGTGGGCTCCTGGGAAGGAAAATTCAGCATGCACATATGATTTTACGAGATTTAATTGAGTATGCTGGTCTGACACACCAATTGGGATGTATTGTCTCAGTGGATCAATGTAAAGCCTTTGATAGAGTTTACCACCCATTTCTGTTTTTTACATTAAAACATTATGGGGTTCCAGACAAATTTATAGACTGGATCAAGTTACTTTATAATGGGGCTATTATCCATCCAATTGTGCAGCGAGTAATGGGGGAGGGATTCCAGATGCCTACTGGGGTACGACATGGGTGTCCCTTGAGCCCTTTATTATATTCATTCATTATAGATACATTGATCCAATCAGTTTCACAGATACCTAAATGGGAAGGGGTGTTAGGACCTCCCTTGTTGGAAACCCTTCATACACAGGCCTATGCTGATGATCTTTGTGTGTTTTTTTCAAAATATGAACAAGTGGCAGTATTTTTGGAATATATGAGGCATTATTCTAAGGTGTCTAATTCTAAAATTCAAAGGAAAAAAAGTCAGGGCCTGTTTATTGGGGCTGGAGAGGCTTCAGATATTATCATTCAGGGATTACGAATTTCATCAGATCTGATTAAAATCTTAGGATTAATATATGGCCCTCAGAATTTGCCTGAATTGAATTGGTAAAATGCATTGGCCTTGATAGAAGGAAAAATTGACAGGTGGAAACACTGGAAAATATCAAAATTAAAAAGAATACAGATAATAAAAAAGTTTATTATCCCTAGCCTATTGTATACTGCAATGGTATTTCCATTACCTATTAGGTTGGAAACACAAATTTATAGTTTATTTTTTCAAATGCTGTGGGGCAATAGGCTCAACCCAATTAAGAGGCAATATACATACCTAGAAAAAAATAAAGGGGGCCTAGGGATGGTGGATCCAGTAACGTTTTTTAATACATTATTACTATCACAAAATGTTCGCATAGGATTATCCTCAACAATGGCTCTGTATGGGTTGTTAACAAAACAGGTTTTGAGACATTATTATACAGCATGGCAGGTAGTGTCACCTAAGCCCCTGCAGAAACTAAGTCTTCCACATTATTTTGTGCCAGTAGCAAAAAAACTTTTTAAATGGGGTTTATCTGCTCAAGTGGTGAGGAATAGTACAGGTCCACAACTATATAGAATAGTAATGTCCCTGGTATATCAAACTGAACCAGCCTTTAAAAACTGTCCCTCGCTTGGTACAAAAAGGGTACTTCAGAAATTAAATAATCCCAGGTTACCTGAACATATGTGGGAATTTATTTGGCTTTCAGTTTACGGTAGAATTGGTGTTAGGGGTAATGCAAAGTATAAAGCAATAAATGAAAGATTTTGCTCATACCTTGAGTGCATAACTCAAGAAGAAACAATGGAACATTTTTTATTTTCTTGTACATATGCTAGTTCTCTTTGGAAATTCCTGGCCCAAAAGTGGAACATGAGATGGTTATTGCATCTGGACTATGGAATGCTAATTTTAGGTAGTTATCCTCAGTTAGGGGGGCAGTATAATTTAAAAACCTGGCAAATATTTTGTTGTTGTCTAACTTATTATTTATGGCAGGCTAGATGCCAGTGGGTTCTATACCAAAAATCAATGCCTTATGCTACGGTGGGATTATTAGTTCACGGGGCAATGGAAAGGATGTATCTTAAGGATTGCAAATTAGCTACCGCTAGGAAGGTGGTTAATTGGTGGAAGTGATTCACAAGGTTTATTAAATATAAATAGGTTGATTTCACTAATTTTGGTTTAGGAAGTGATTTGTTATATATATAACAAACTGTGGGGGGGATGGGGAAAAATTATATTGGGTATGCTGTTTAGGCTGTTTGATTTTAGTATGCCCTAAGTATGATTTATTTTTCTTTTTTTCTTTCTCTTATTTTTTCTTTTGATTATGGATAAGTGTGATGTAACACAGTTTCTGATTTATTTTTGTTACGGTTCTTATCAAAACAATTAATTATTGATTTCCTTATATTTTTTCATGTATTGTTTTGTGTGATTCAACACTGTTTGTATCAATTTCTTTTGATGTTATTATAATAAAAAATTCCCCTACTCTTTTCGATAAGTGCCATGGGATCTTTAACATCCACCTGAACTACCACCAATCCAGGCAGATGGGACCTCGGTTTAACGTCTCATCCAAAAGACGGCACCTCAGAAGTGCAGCACCCCTCTCATGCTGCACTACAGTGTCAGTACTGGGATATTAACCCAAGTGCCAGATGTGGGAACTGAACCCACAGCACTCTGATCTCCCGGCCTCAGAGGCGAGTGTGCTATCTACTGAGCCACTGACACTGTCACCTAATAAACCCACAGGTAAAATTTCATAATCCATGGCAAAATGCCATTCCATGCCACAGGTGTGGAAACACATTTTAGACAGCTGTACTATTCATGAGGTGGTATGAAAAAATGGCTATGTGGAAAATTTGGAGTGAAAATATTACAAATTACCAAAGTTACAGCATGCTCAAAAGTAGAAAAATGTCAACGACTGTGCATAACTCGGGTGTTTTAGGGTATTTTTGCACCAGATGTTACACATGGGCTTTTTGGGACCCCACCTCATGAACACTGGATCTGTCATTTCATTACTCAGTCTCAAAAGGTGATTTCATGCAACGACTGCACCATTCCATGCAACAGGTGTGAAAACATGTTTCAGGCAGGATGTCAGAAATTACAGCTGTACTGTTCATGAGGTGGTATGAAAAAATAGCCATGTTGAAAATTTGGAGTCAAAATATTAAAAATTGCCAAAGTTACGCATGTGCATAGAAAAATTTCAACAACCATGCGTAACTCAAGCATTTTTGGGTATGTTTACACCAAATTTTCAACATGAGCTTTTTGGGACCCCACCTCATGAACACTGGCACTATCATTTTGTTACTCAGTCCTGAAAGGTGATTTTGTGCAGCAACCACAAAATCACTTTACAGGTCTGATTAATGAAATGACAGTGACAGTGTTCATGAGGTGGGGTCCCAAAAGGCCAATGTTAAAAATTTGGAGAAAAAATACCTAAAAATGGCTGAGATATCAACATAAGTTCAAAACGCCATTGACAGCCATTATATGGCACTTAACTTGATTCTTCAGTTTGTGGTTCAGCTTTGAAGAGTGCAGACATGTCCCTGCCCACAGAGATGACAGATGATCTCTAGTGGTAAGTATAGGGCAAGGGGGGGTGCAGGGTGGTGGGATGCTCAGTTGGAGGGTCAGGATGGGGGAGGGTGGACAAGGAGACAACAAGGGACCATTTTCTTTTTTTCAAGATGTAAAAAAAAAAGACAGGGGACTGTTTTCTTTTTTACAGGGACAGACTTTTAAATATTTTGAGAAACTAGGGGTGGGCTCCCTAGTGTGCCACAATACTGGGGGGTAGGACAGAACTGGGGACACTAGAAGTGGGCTCCCCAGTGTCCCACATTGGCGGGGGTGGAGGCTAGTCTTGACATGGGGATTGGGCACCCCATTGTTGGCAGATAATTTTAATAAATTTTTTGTGGGGGTTAAACTATTGTCTTCCTCCTCACTTGTGGTGCTGGCATTGGGGGTGATGTGCCTGATCAGCTGACATGTACCCTTGCTTGGGCGCTGATGCTTTCTTATGAGCTGTTTTGTGTGCTAGCACCAAAACACTGCGCAGCTGCTCCATGGGATAAGGGGGTATCTAAAAGGGAACATAGGAGATAACCATCCTGCTGCAGATCAGATAGCCAGCCTCTTTGGAGTTGGTAGATTGAGTTGATGAGGGGGCTGCTGAGCTGGTGACTGAGTCCTCTTGGTTCTTGCTCATATGGAAAGTCTGGTTATGAACCCACTTAGCTGGCGAGTGTCTTTAGGTGCAGGTGGAGTCACTAATAGCAGAAACACTCCCCCCCAAACCATGCAGTATACCAAGAGGTGCTCAGAAAAGCAAGCATAGGAGCAATTACCTCAAAGTCCATTTTCACTCAGAAAAGTTTTGCGCGCCTATTCTCCTTCTATAAAATTAGTATATCAAGATGGCAAATATGTGTCATTTCACTAAAAATCAGGCCCCCCATCACTCGTTAAGTAATTACTGTTCTTTTTTTTTGTAACTGTGGAAACTTTACTGTTCGAACTATAAATAAGTGCAACTGGTTATTTACAGTTCGAACTGTTCAAATGATAAATAACCAACTGAAGGGCCATTACTTAGCAAGGGATGGCGGTCATGGATTTCAGTTAAAAAAACACATATTTACCATGGAGCTATACTATTTTTAAGACAAACATGGCACTAAGCATATCACTGGGACCCAAATGCAGTTGTGCTGTCCTGAAGGTGCAGTAGTTGTGTACAAAACAATTGTAAAAATTGTTAGAAAAACAAGATGGCCGAAATGAAGAACAGTATTTTCTCTGAGAATCCAACAGGAAATTAACCGTTTGAACGGTTAATTACCATTTGAATGGTTTTTCTTAGACCTGCCTGTTCTGCAGCTATCACAAAAGTCATTATAATTAAAAAAATTTAATATGTTTTGTCACCAGACCATCCAAAGGCACACACCCCATCTGCCATGAGAATTACAGAGGAATCTTTCATTCTGTGTGGTCTGTAAATGTTGGCAAAAAATGTCATGTTATCCTATGGGGAAAAGAAAGTCAATGTTTGCATTTTTGAGCACTTTATATCTCAATAACCATAAACACTGCCATCACAAAACTTTCCACATCTTGAGACACTGTCAAAATAACAGCACACTCCATTTTTAGACTATTTTATCAAACAAAATGCCAAAGTTATTAAGGTGCAAATATTGAGATTTAACATTGAAGTGCTGTACCAACCCTAACTATAGGGCCACTACCACGCCCCTATAATATATAGATGTATCATATATATTTTTATCGCCAATCCATGGTGCAATTGTTGATATTTTAACAATAATACCAGTCATCATATTAAACAAAAAGGCATCACAGTCCATAATACGGAACCAAACATTAGAGGAAATAAATGTGTTAGAAAAACCAAGCACACAGAGGAATTAGAGAGGGGCACAGTCATGCATTTATTTAGGTGAAAAGAGACATCAGTAAGGTAAATTAAGAAAGTTGATAGTTTGCCCATGGTTAAGGAGAAGTGATCCCCCTGACACTTCAATAATCCAGCTTCTGGGTGTGAGGGTTCAACTAGTCCAAAAAGTCAACCAGTCCAAAAATTCCGGTGGCCATCATAAAGATAATTGTAAAAGAGATAGATAAAAACATTATTGTACAGTAATAAATCAAATTGTAATCACATCATTTTGTTTGTTGGACCTTATGAGAACAAGGGACCACCTCTGGCAAAAAGCCAAAGCTACAGAAAGGCAGGCTGACTTCCAGCAGTACCGAGCCACAAGGAACTCATGTACGCCTGAAATCAGAGCTGCCAAAATACGTCACTTCAAAGACTGCTTCACAACAACTTGGGGAGATGGGAAAAAGTTCTGGGATAACTTAAAGGACCTCACAGGCAAAGTTAGGAAATCCCCTCCCTCTACGCTCCTAGTAAATGGGAAAGTCACGCAGGACCACAAAGTTATAGTTGACACTTTCAACGTTGCATTTTCGGACCTTAGTAGCATACTCCCACCAGAATTCCTTGAGGTGGCCAAGGGCAGCCTAGGTGATATTAGGGATACCAACAATCTTCTTCCACTGGACCCCCCCCCCACTTCAATTTTAAGGAGATTAAAAATCTCCTGCGGTCTCTTGGTAAATCGAGACATAGCAATGACTAATTAGGCCTGCGCCTAATCACCCTAACACTGGACAAAGGTCTAACCCCTCTTACCAAAATCCTCAACCTATCACTCAGACTACAGCAATTCCCCCAGAGATGGAAAGCCGCAATGGTCACCCCAGTCCATGAAAGTGAGGACTGAGCAAACCATGCTGACTACCGCCCCATTTTAATTCTCCCCTCCTCTCCTAAGCACTTGAATGGATTGTCTCAGACCAACTGGTGGAATACCTGGACAAGTATAGCCTGCAGTGCCCCCAGCAGCATGGTTTCAGGAAGGGGCATAGTACTTTGACAGCTTTACTTGAGTACACTGGTACTCTTCATGAGGCCCTAGACTGGAGCCAGCTTGTGGGGGCGATTTATATCAACCTCATGAAAGCTTTTGACCTGCTCAACTATACCTTACTACTCAGCAAACTTCAATCCATGGTTCTCTCACCAGAAACTGTGCACTGGTACCAAAGCTACCTCACCAACAGAACACAGCAGGTCAAAATACATGACGCTGTCTCAAACAGTAGAGCAGTTATCTCAGGTGTACCACAAGAGTTGATCTGCGTGCTCCTCAACCAACTCCCTACAGCCTGCACCTAAAAAATACTTTTCTACGCAGATGACACTGTTATCTATGCCCACAGTCCTGACCCACTAACTCTAGAGGCCCGTCTAGAAAATAACTTTGCCAAAGTGGAAACATGGTTCTTCAACAACAAATTACTCCTAAATTATAAAAAAACTAAAGTCATGTTGTTTGCAAACCCACAGAATAATTATAAAGCATACCCATTGACCATAAATAATAATATACAAGCACCACTAGAACAGGTGCATGCCTTAAGGTACCTAGGAGTCACTCTTGACAACTCCCTCTCCTTTGCCCACCACGTTGACCTTGTCTTCAAGGCTGTCAACACCTGATTAGGCCTACTGTTCAAACAATGACATAGTATGACCTCTGAGGCACTGCTGCTTACAATAAAAAATTCAGTCATCTCCATTATAGATTATAAGTTTGTGGTTTATGGTGCAGCCACAGACAATAACCTCAAAAGAATCAGGACAGCCCTAAATAAATCCTGTAGGCTAGCACTAGGAGCCCATAGGCTGACCCATACATGCCACCTGTACAACCAGACAAATTGGCTAAACCTGGACAATAGAATTAAATGCCAAGTCTGCCTCGCAGGGCAAAAGACCAGTCTCGGCTTAACCCTAACAGTCTTACAAAACCTACTTAACCCAGGAACCAACCCGCACTAGACAAGAGGTATTGCAAGGAACTCACTCCAAGACCCTTTCTACCGAACATCACAAGCACAATGTTCTTTTGCTTACAGAGCACCCAACTGGCTCAATAATTTCCCACCTACCATAACCAATGAATAAAAACTAGGACCATTTACTGTAAGAAAAAACTCCTATGGCACTTCTCCTCTCTCTTAGCAACTGTGACTCTTAAACTTTAACACCACACCCTGAGTTCCTCCCCACCCTCTCCCTACACCCACCCTTCCAACTTCTCCTGCCTAACACTGTTAATATTGACTGATACTAAGTTATGTGTTAGTTATGTATCTGTCTACCACCATATCGCCATCAACTTCATTGCACAAATCCTGTACTGTTGATTGCTTTTGCTGTATCTTGCTTGCCCAGATATTCCTGTATACCTGTATGTACCTGTCTAGTATTATCGCTCTCAATCTGGTTATACTTATTTCTGTACTAGTATCTGTATGTTACTGTATAATGTATGCTTGTAATCTGTACCTGTTTTATAACTTGGAACCTTTGTAAGAGCTTTCAGCTCAAAGGTGTTTCTCCAAGACAATAAAAAAATAAAACAAAATAAATAAATAACATCTTTTTCTCTTTTTTCAAGAATGGTCTAAGATCCCAGTATAAACTGTGACCTGTAAGATGCAAAGTGTCTGACCTGTAAGATGCAAAAACTTTCCCTTTTGAGGAGGTTATTTAGTCTATCACCTCCCCTAGGATTTCTATGAACACACTCAAGTGCAGTAAATAGGGTCCCTTCTGGATTTTTACTATGCTTGTCAGCATAGTGTTGCCCGAATGGAGTATTCCACAGCCTTGTCCTGACCCCAGAGACCCAGAGCCAGCATTACCAGGACAAGCAAGTTGCGAAGTCCTTGCTCTCTAATATCTCATAAAGGGGACAGGAAGAACTACAGGTGTGTGCCTCCAAAACTGTACCTCATTATTTCAGTCAATGCAATCTGCTGGGAAGAGGTAGGTTTAACAGCCTCTCCATGTGATGTAGGGAGTGTTGCATCAACTTTTATTTTGGCAGTTAGTTGCTGTAGCATGAGTTGGGTATGCTGCTTTTTTTCCAGATTTGTCAGCTACCATCTTCCATCTCGGCTGTTTAGGTTAGCAGGAGGGGAGAGGGGCTGCTGGTTTAGTGGGTATATCTGGTGGTTGCAGACCCCAGCATTTTAGTTCCTTGGCTGCTTCTTCAGTCACCTGAAAGGTACATTGTGCTTCAATGAACTGGATAACAAGTGGAGCCGGGTAGGACATTTTGAATTTGAGCTGGTTTGCCCTGAGTATATTTAGCAGTGGGATGTAGGCCCATCATTTACTCATTATGCCTGGAGTGTAATTGATATCCACATAGATGTTGTCAGTTAAAAATTTTTCTTGTTTTTGCTGCCAGACCCTGTGCAATACATCTTGCTTTACCGAATATTTAAAAAATAGCAGTATTATTGAGCATGGTCTTGCAGCAGGGTCTGAGTGTTTGGGGCCCAAAGCCCTGTGTACTCACTATATGTACCATTCATATTCTGGTGGAAGAGCAAGTGATTGTTTTAAGAGCTTGCTTTTGCAAAAAAGGAATCATTTGTTGGCCCTAACCTCTCGAACTCTGTATATACAGAGATTGTTCCTAAGGGATCTACTTTTTAAATCTTCTATTTCTATTGTACCTACTGGTTTGATTCTACAACATACAGTACTGTATCTTCTAAGAGGGAAAGTCTCGAGTCATTTGCTGATATTTGTTTATCCACCTCTTCTGCCCGAGTCTCAAGCTGCACAACTTTGTGGTGAGTGTATCAACTTTGGTAGCCATCTCTGCTCTAAATACTCTTAACTTCCACATGATATTATCAAGTTTTTTTACCCTTCTTGTGGGCTTTTGTGGGTTTTGTAGGTGAGCCACGTTTAGATCTTGACTGCCTCAAGGTGATCAAGGTCTCAATTTCTGTGTTAGAGAAGAAGTATCCTGCACTATCCTCTGGTGCAGCTCTTGAATTTTGGGGACCAGTCTTCCCCATCATAATATTCAGAGGTATACCTCCTGTCTAAGGTTATTTTGAGCTGTGAAATGCAGATTAAAGGAGTTTTTTTTTTAGTCCTGAGTACAGAGCTCAGTCTTCAGCCAACCATTTGTATTGATGATATCACCAAAGTCTCAATACCACCTCTCTTAATGGGGTAGAATGACTAACAATACATTTTTTGGTTGATACATGCTTCAAGGAAATATATACAACAGACCACCACATTATGACCACCCTTTTAGAACCCATTTTGGAAATTCATTAATGTGGAAGAAGGCAGTAAAGATGAACAATTCTCTAAAGACTGGCTTATCCATCTGGTCTCTGCACATGTAGCCCCAAAAAAGTCTAGAGCTAAAGTACAAGCACGGTAGAAGAGGAAGAGTCATTACTTGCATGCCCAGCAACAGCCAAGTAGAAGAGGGTGAGGAGGGACATTTTGGGTTCCAAAGTGTTACTGATGATGAACTTGATGAGGGCCACTTGGCCTTGTTCTTGAGTCAAAAGAAAACTATTGCTGTTGCTGCAAAAAAAACTTCAAAAACACGTCAATCAAGTAACAAGTCACCTTGGGAACAGTCATCTAAAAATCAAAGAACCTCAGCACAAAGGCACTGAGGCAAGGGTTACCAGGAAAGGCCACTGGTAATAAAGTCAGGTTTGAAACAAATGTAAAATTACACATATCTTCATAATGCAAAGTATTGTGGGAAGTATATGCAAATCACTATGAAATAATTTAGGCTGGTTCTGCTTTAAGCAAGAGTGTATGGTGCCAAATGGCCTCTCACACACTCCGCAAAGACTGACAGCAGAAGATACAGACACGTGGTTCATGAATCCTACACAGGATTCATCAGTGCGCCTCCCCTGTAACAGTCCAGGGAAGGATGAACCAGTCATAGTTTGGTCTTACTGGTCTGGGTCATGGTAAAACCCAAAATAGGGAAGTAATCTAAAAGTCAAAGAACGTCAGCACAAAAGCATTGAGGCCAGGGTTACCTGGAAAGGGCATTGGCAATAAAGTCAGGTTTGAAAGAAATGTAAAATAGCATATATCTCCATAATGCAAAATCATTGTAGGAAGATTTATTTCCTATTTTGGACTCCCACCAAGACCCAGTGACTGTCCCTGTCCTGTGGGATTAATTTCCTGGAACTTACGACGCTCCACTTCAGTGACTGTCCCCATCATTTGGAATTCATTACTCCTGGATTCCCCCTCAGGGGCTGTCCCTATCCTTTGGTATATGTTACCCCTGAATTTGAGGTTCTCCCCCTCTTTGCACTCCGTTAAGAGCTATCTGCAGGAACAAGGTTTTCTTGAAGTTTGATACTCAACATTTTACAACTTAACTTTTATACAGTCCAGAGTAGTAGTTGGTATTTTGCTAATTTTCTGAATTATTATACATTTTGCGTGAACTGTTCAAACTGAAGGGTTTCTGTTTAAATCATCACATAATACTGGACTGGTGTTTTATCCCACCTCCTTTTCCTTTTTTTATGTATGTTCTAACTGTGTTTCAGTGTCGTGAGCTCCAGAACAGCATTTTACCTAATGAATTGCTTTTACATATTGATCTGCTCCTAAGCTGCTAATTAAAAAGAAATTAATTCCTAACTCTAATATCACTAAAATAATCCCTTTCAAAAGATAATTGTTACTATTAGGGCTAAGAACTTCATTGTTTTTTAAATGAAAGCATACACAGTCAAGTCATGTCGATATACGTTCCTTACATTTGTACTTGCCTAAACATGGTGTACCGTCACTGCAGCGAAATCCCAATGGCGAACACCACCACAGCGGCAGGAATCGGGCAAAATCTGCCCGTCGCTGTGGTGGACACTGTGCCAATCGGAACTGCCTCGCTGGGTGACTGCCCTCCCAGTCCAACTCCGACTCGGAGTTAGAATCCTAGAGACCGAGGGGTGTGGGGGGCACACATTGCTATTTAGTCATCTGTAATGTTTTTAAATTCAAAGAATACTGATGCATTTTTAAATGTATCAGTGCTTTCAATGTGTATTGGCATGGCCATGTTAATCTGATCTCAAGCTTTTACTTAAAAAAAATCAGTTCCTAAACCTAACTGTACCAAAGGTTTACCATTCCAAATATAATTCCATATAAAAAAGGGCTAACTGTGGTACCGTTTGGGCTAAGAACTTCTTTTAAAGGGACACTGTCAACCATTTTGCATCATATTACTTCTAGGTGAAACCCCACATTTTATGATTACTTACCTTCTCTAAAATTAATTGATGATGCTGGTTGTTTTATTTGCTTCCCTTTCTAAGTAGAACTGAAATACATGCTAATGGTGCAATTATACCCAGCCTTCTTTTGTTTCAAATCTTTGATTTACTCTTCTTGCAGATTTCCTGAACATTCGGAACACCCCAAGACAGTGCAGCCACTCTTGATGCAATACTGTAAAATTGTTAAACTTAACATTGACTTAATTTGCAGATCCAAAATGACAGACAATTGAGCGGCCATGCAAAACATGTGCCCTAAGGATCAGCTGATCTGTTACTGACACTGATGGTCTATTTAGGCAGACCTGCCAGCTGTCAGTCAGATATGTCAATCTTGTTTCAGTTTGTGTGTTTGTGCTAGTGGAAGTGCCAGTAAATCAGAATCTGAAAATTTCATTGCACCAATGACTGACACATCCTAAACCACAAAAGCGAGAGAGGTACACAGACCTGGCAGTAGTTTAGAACATGACCCCCAAGACTCTTAACCAAATTGCTGGGGTGGCTCTTCATGTGGTGGCTTCTGTAGCAACATAACTTGCTGAAATTCAGCCTCCAGCAAAAAAAAGCAGTCTGAGTACATAAAAGGACCCAGCTGAGGTCAAGTTTGAGACTGGGAAGCATGCTGCAGAGTCAGGCATGATGCGAGTGGTATGACCTGTACATTCACAAATATGTCCATCCCATAAACGAGAGCACTGTTAGAAAATGTTAACTTGACTACCAGACACAACTTTGTATTATACCAGACTAGGTGGGCCAAGCAGTCCTTATCTGCCATCAAAGTCTATGTTTCTATGTTTCTATGTCTATACCAGACCCTATCAAACTGACACCCTCGCTTCCCACCAAGCCCCATGGACAGCCCACCTTACTTGTGGACGATATTGAGCAGGGACCCAAACAAAATATAAAAATCCTCCATGGTGAAGGATCAGTCGTCAGTGCTCAAGTTGTGCTGGCAGTTGCTACAGGTATTGTGAAATCCAGTAACCTCCAACTTTTGGTACAGAACAGTGGCAGCATGAATTTCACTACACAGTGGGCCTGGCAGTTCCTAAACAGGATGTGGTACTGGATGAGGAAGAGAATTAAGGCAGGCAGGAAAATGCCCAATGATTTCCCCACTCTCAAACAAAACTTTCTGTCCCATACTGTTAAAGCTGTGAGCCAGGAAGCTTATATCCACCGACAATGTAATAAACATTGACAAGGCTGGACTAAACCTAGTTCCATGCTTACAGTGCACAATGGTCGAGAGTGGGGCAAAATAAGAAAAAGTCGCTGGGTTAGGTGACAAGCACCAGGTTTCTCTGGTATTGGTGTGCACATTAGCAGGACAGGTCTTAGCACCACAAGTCATTTACACTGGGAAAAACTCTGGATGTCACCCTGCCTGTAAGTTCCCTCCTGAGGGGTCCATAACACATAGCGAAAACCACTAGGCCAACAGTGACACAGTGTTATAGTTTATTGATACAGTTCTTGTTCCTTACATTGAGTCAGTGAAATTTTAAAATGATCTCCCCAGTGAACAGCTCTCCCCTCCTGAACATGGACCTCTTTCAGGTCAGACAACGCAGCCAGTAGTTGAAAAACTTGAGAAGCTGCTCATTATCCTTATTTTTGTCCCTGCTGCATGCACCAATCTCTTGCAACCATGAGACCTTACATTAAACAAAATCTTGAAAGACGTTATGAAAAATCAGTTCACTGAGTGATATACGCCAACGTGGTTCGCGAGCTGATCAGTGAGGGAATGCTTATTGCTAATGTCACAGTGGACCTTAGAATAACGAGCTTCAAAACGAAACATGCATTTTGGCTGGACACCTCCTTTAACCAGCTAAAACAGAGAAGTGAGGATTGTATTGCTGGGTTTAGATAAACTGGAATACTAGACGCTCACACAGACTGCCTGAACAAGTCAGTAAACTGAGCTACTTTATGAACTTTCTGTTTCAAAATATGGGCAGTGTTTTGTGTTGTTGTTGTTTGCTGAGGTTATCGCTCAGCATTCAGCATTCAGCATTCAGTGTGAGAAGTGGCTGGCACAGATTAATTTTTATCTTTTTTCTTTTATTCTGACTATGTGTGTTGCTGTACTTAAAGTTTATATTGAATAGTGATGAAACGCAAGTATCAGGAAGGCAAGTGTTCCTAGACCACATAGTTTTCCTACCTGGTACAACCGAGTATTGTTGCAATAGTACATTCTTGGAACCCACTCTTCCCAGGAACATAGCGAAAATACTATAGCGGTGAAATCAACCAATTCTACAATAGTATCTTCTCCTCCCACTGCATTATAAGCAGCTAGACTCTGCTGAGGTATTCCCAAGTCCAGGAAAGATGCAGTGGGAGCTGGTCAAAAAATGTAAACAAACATATTTTTGTGTGGTAACATCAATATGGTGGGCGGTCGGTTTTTCACTTTTTAAAAGAAAAAAGGAATCAGAATCAAACTACCAGCTTCTTCAGCAATCTTTACCAAATGTGACCAATCATTAAATGTGTTTTTAAAGAGCTTCTGACATGATCCAGGCAGGTAGCTCATACATGTAGTTGCCCGCCCTTGGATCTATGTGATAATGACAATTGCAGAATAGCGATTGCTGTTAGGGTGAATAGAAATCTCAAAAAAAAATATTTTGGCGATGCAGTCCCTGGCGCTCAGCAAAAGGGCACCAGGGACTTAGATTTTAAATGTATATGCGGGGCCCCTACTAAAGGATTCTCAACTCCAGGGTGCATGTCGGGAGGGTTCAAACCTCCCCAAAAATTTTCAGGTCGGGTGAACAAAAGGCACCCGCACTCGGACCCAAACCCAGCGCCATTCACGCCCAAGCCCTGAACCCACCCACCACACCACAGGAGCAGCTCAACAGCTCACCATGGTGCCACCTCACAATCCCTCCCTCCCGTCCCACCCCACACTCAGCGTGCCATCCCCCCCACCCCCACGTGCATATACATGTAGTGACAGGATGTCATTGTATTTGTGCACCCCAACCCAATCTGGTCACCCTCCCTCGTCACTGTGGTGTAAGGTGCTGTGATTGAGTCACCGTTTCGGTAGGCACCCAATTGCGGTCGCCGAATTCACAGGATACCCCTGCCCTTGCAGCTTTTTCAGCTATAAATTAATATTTTCTGCCAAGTGGTTTTTATAATATTTCACTTGTAAATTCCAGCTTATACCTTCCTGGTATGAGCCGAGTGGCCACCAAGCACTGCAGCCCCACCCCTGAAAGTAGCATAATTATGATGCAAGGTTGGGAACAGGACTGCAGGTGCTTTATGGAGAATTAAATGGAATCAGGGAAGGGGGCTGCCTAAATGTACTAAGACTATCATTGCTGGCATGTGTATATATATATATATATATATATAATATGTATATATTATGTATTAGCCCCATACATGTAAACATGTCAGCAAAGATAATCTGAGTACACTGAATCATCCCCCCTCTCCCAATTCCATTACATTCTCCCTAGATCCTCTGCAGCCCTGTTCCTGACCGTGTGTCATCATTATGTGATTTTCAGGGGTGGGTCTGCTGCACTCGGCAGACACTCAACTCATACCAGGAAGGTATGAGCCAGGATTTTCGAGTGAAATATTTTAAAAACCACTTGGCAGAAAATATTGATTTATAGCTGAAAAGTTCCATGGGCAGGCAACTACATGTATCAGTTGCCTGCCTGATCATGTTAACAGCTCTTTAAACTAAAGACACCTGAGGCCTAAGGGGGCTAACAGTGTCCCTTTAAATGAAAGTTTAGGATCAGGCCAAGATATCCAACTCATTTTGATGCACTTTCCTTGCACCAATACATGCTAAAATACATCAACAGATGTTTATCCATAATATATTTAAAATAAAAACATATTGCTGCATTAAGACATGTATTGGCAGATCAAAAGTGTATTGGCTGAACTAGTCTTCATCTGAAGAATTGCAGTATGTGAGGCCTTTCAACTTGTGTTCTGAAAATTTCTTGTTGGTCAAATAAAGAGGTATCAGACCACCTACTTTGTTCATCTGTTTGAGCTAGTCTGAAGCTTGCACTTAAAAGCAATTCAATCACTACCTTAACAGTTCAAAAGTTATCCTTTTTCAAAGAAATGATGAATTATGTTCAGGACTGTTAGGGCTAACTTTATTTTTAAATGAAAACTTAGAACACTGTTCACACATACAGCATGAAATGTTAATATAGTAGAAAGACTGTAATATAATCCAAATCACCTTGACATTATGTTAACATTAAAAATGTTTTGTGACTAGGCTTCATTGAGGTCTATGTATTTTAAATACGTTGACATCCTATATGGACCCATATTGATTATATCAATATTATTCTATCAAGACAGTTTTAAAACATACAGTATTTACGTTAATACTTTTTAAACCTTTGCAGATATTTGAGTCACATTTAGGACAAATAAGTAACTTTCCATTAATTTCCATAATCATTAACTACATGCAAAGTATTACAAGCCCATCCTGAAAATCTCAGACATTTTTATTTCATGTTTGTTGATCACAGCACCTTACTTTTCTTTCACAGGCATAAGCTTACATGTGCTTTGCCAAATAATAAACAAGAAAAATAAAATGTGGACAATTTGGTGTTTACATAGGGGCCTCATATGGCTGCAGACACATGGTGGAGCAAGTGGTTTAAAGCAGTGCAACATTTCAGCCTTCTGAAGCTTCCTCTGCCTTTTAGCCACACATTTGTGCCTAATGAAGTTCCTGAGCAACTGAAACTCTGGGCTCTGTAAACCTCTGCTGTAATATGTAAGCAATAAGCCATGACAGGATGTGCATTATAGGATTTTAATGCACACCCCAGGGGTGTAGTGAGACATGAGGCTGAAGGCCAAGTGTCCTTAGCCCCTGGGATGTGCATGAAAATCCTATGATACATGCCCTGGAGAGTTTTATTACACTTATAAAATGGCACTAAATAGGTTTTTTTGGGAGAAAAATTAGATTTGCCATCTGACCGTGCATTTATAGAGATTTAATGCATGGCCAGAGGCTACCTCTTGGTCAATGAAATTTCTAGTTGTTTTTTTTTTTTTGCCATTTTATGAAAAGCTATAAGGTACTGAATGCTGCTCAGGTTCATTAGATGCCTATAGTCATTAATATGCAGGTAGCATGCTGGCCACTGAGGCCGGAAAATCAAGGACATAGTCTATCTGAACTTCAGCAAGGCCTTTTATACTGTCATGCATGATGAGTGTGTGGACAGATTAAAACAGTGTTATCTCAATGGGTTAGTTCTGGTGTTCCAAACATTTAAATGAAGACTGCACCCTCATATCTTGTAAATTTTATTTGTTTCCATGTCAACAGACAACTCTCTTTGTGTGGCTATTAGAGATGTATACAATTGCTTTAGTTTGTTTTAGAAAATGGGGTTCAGTTTACCAGAGCTCTGATTGGCTGAGTCCCTTGGCAAGGTGGGCGTGTATCAGACAACAGAGCCCAGATAAAAAAGATGCCAGCCCAGCATGTCTCAGTACCAGAGTGGTATCACTATGCCACTCTGGACTTTGAATTTAGAAGCTCACTTACCAAGAGCCTTTAGCGAGTGATTCCCCACCTTGCTTACCAAGAGCACCCTGTGACCATGACCACCATGTTCATTAGTTAGCCATAAAACAGAAAATATGCATGCCACACATAAAATCACTTAAACCCTTTTTCCCCTTAAAAAAAACCTTTTTTTTCAAGCTATCTGTAGCACTGCCATGTCGCATGCTCACCGCTACAGCAGGAGTTGACTTGCGGCACATCCTTGAACAGAATCCTTTTTTCTCCTCTTCGCTTTTTTCTTTGTAATAAAAAAACCCTCAGAGTAGCTTTTTACTGCTAGCCAATCAATCAGTCAAATTTTATTTAACCAGGCTTTACATCTTTGCGCGATCTCCTTTGCAAGATGGTCCTGGACAACACAAATACAGATGACAGAATACATGGCAAATGTATACAGATAAACAACAAATACATATAGTAATTTATAGTCATTGATACATGTTAAGAATGTTTCAGGAGTTAGAAGCTACAGACACAAGGAGTAATGTAATAATACAACACAATCTGCTAGCAGGTATAGGCTAAGGAAAGGAGGGTGGGGTGGTGGTAAGGGGAGGAGCAGGAAGTTTAGGGAGAAGAGGGTAGAGGTAAAGGGAAGAAGGTGCAAGAAGTGCTAAGTTGTCGTGACAAGCCAAGTGTGATAGTGAGTCAGCAGTAGTCCTGAGCAATTATCTGAGACAAGAGCATGTTTCTTTCAGAACAGGTGTGAGAAGAGACTTAAAGATGGATATCCCCAGTACCATAATAATCTTCAAGGGCCTTCTGCATGGAGTTCCATAGGGAGGGAAGAGCAAAGCTAATATCTGCAGCGCCGTGTCATGTTTGGATCTTAGGGACATTGAACATGACAAACATGTATCGTCTCAGACAGTATGACCCCATGTTTCATGTAAACAGGTTAGAGATGCAAGAAGGAAGTTTATTTGTTATTGCCCTGTGAAACTAAAGAGATGTGTTCCTCTTCCTTCTAATAGTAAGGGAGGACCAGTCAAGCATCTCCTAGAGCGAACAGTGGTGGGTGTTTAGAAGAGCACTAGATATGAATCTCAAGGCACGATGATATAAGGTGTCTAGTTTACTTAGAGATGATTTACGGCAGTGGCTATAGAGAATGTCCCTGTAGTCTAATAGAGGTTGGTAGATTGTTTGGACTAGTGTCTTTTTTGCCTCATAGGTGAGAAGATGTCTAATACAGTAAAAGACACCCAAGCTTTTTAGCTAGTTCATGCAAGTGTACCTTAAAATTAAACTTGCTGTCTAACCAGAAACCCAGAATTTTAAAGTTGTCAACAATTTCAATTGGTTCACCAAGTAAGGTGTGTATCCTATGGTGTTGTACGGTTGTTGACAGTGAGTGAGTTTTTGGGGAGATAACCATAGCTGTGTATTCTCATCCTAGGGTGAAACCTGCAGCTTTCGAACCCTTCTCCCATCTACTGACAGGGCTTGTTAAAAACCAGGACTTAATCTTGATGGGTGATTTTAATGCAGCCTGGAATGGGTTAAGGGGCCAGAAGCTGGAGGAGGCATTCTTGAACCTACACCTGAAACAAATAATTGACACCCCCACTCAGAAACATAGATTGATGTGTCCTGGAAATATATTGGATTTAATATTCGTAACACCTGACATGGAGATAAAAACAAAGACAGTTCACCACCAAAATTTAGGGCATCATAGTGTCATTTCATGTGAAGTAATTTGGTAGGTCAAAGGGAAACTAAACTTATTCCCTCTAAAGCCTTGAAAAGATCTTTAGTAAAGTATAGTCCAGAAATCCTTATGCAGGAACTAGAAAGGCAAAATCTTCAGAGAGTAATGCTCCAGATATTGATCTGGCAGTTGATGAATTTACAGAGATCTTTTTAAAAGCCTATAATGAGTGTGCCCCATTGAAAGAACAAACAAATCAGTCTCACTGTTTGCCATGGATAACAGGTACCACCAAATGGTGACCACCAAACAGTGTGGTTCACAATAAACTCAGCTACAGAGTCAAGCCATACAAAAGTGAGGGTTCTGGACTTCATGAGGGCTGACTTTGGCAAGATGGGAGAGTGCCTTAGAAAAGCACTAGCAAACAGGCTAGAAGGATGGGTGGAGCAACAATGGGGAAATATCAAAACTGCCATCACAGAGGCAACAAGCCTTTGTGTGAAGCAAATAAACAAATCAAAATGAAAGAAAAAGCCACTATGGTTCTCAAAAGAAGTGGTGGTGAAGGTTAGGGAGAAAAAGATAGCATTTAGGAAGTATAAGGAAACACAGAAGGAGCAGGACAGAGAACTGTACCAGTTAAGGCAGAAGGAAGCAGGGAGGGTAGTCAGAATAGCAAAGGCACAAACTGAGGAAAAAATAGCCAACTCGGTTAAGAAGGGGGATAAAACCTTTTATAGGTATATCAGGGAGCATAGAAAGCCAAAGGGAGGGATAGTGAGGCTGAACAGAATGGATGGTGGGTGGGCAGAGAGTGACAGTGAAAAAGCAGGGATACTGAATGAATACTTTTGTTCAGTATTCACAAATATTCACAGTATTGTTTTTTTTTTTTGTATTCATCAGTAAATAGATTTTGAATAACATTTTTTTGTTTGTTTGTTTTTTGTCTTCATCAGTAAATGTTTAGTCTTAAACCAAGTTTGCATAGTTCCATTACTGAAGTACGGATCACATATCTATTGCTCTGCTACAAAAAAATCTTTATATAAATTGGATGTTCTATAACACAGAATAGCTAGATATGTATTTTGATGCAATCTCACAGTGCATCTCTGTTCTCTATATGATGCTCTGTCCTGGATCCTGTTGCATCAAAAAAGAGAAATAGTATGGAATACTATATTATATAAAATTATGAAAGCAGAAATCCCTGAAAGGCTTGTAAAACAGTTAAAATGGGTTAATTCCTGCCATCACAGCAGTTGGATTACCATTTGCATGCCTAATCCAATTAACAGAAGCACTCGGGGGTCGATCCCAGTCCTTTCATAGAAGAAAGGGTTTTGAAAGAACTCCTAAAGCTGAAGGTGGACAAAGCAATGGGGCCAGATGTAATTTACCCCAGAATTCTAAAAGAATTAAGCAGAGAACAAGTGACACCACTGACTACCCTTTAAAACAAATCATGGGAGGATGGTGTGGTACGTGAGGACTGGAAGAAGGCTGATGTGATTCCTCTTCACAAAAGTGGGAGCAAGACAGAGGCAGAAAACTACAGACCTGTCAGTTTGACCTCTGTGGTAGGGAAAGTGATGGAATCACTTCTGAAGGAAAGAATTGTTGAGTACCTAGAGGCCAGTGGGGCACAGGACCGAAGGCAGCATGGGTTCACAGCGGGAAGGTCAAGTCAGAAGAATCTAATTGATTTCTTTGACTGGGTGACCAAAGTAGTAGGCCAGGGAGAGGCTGTGGACATGGCCTACCTAGACTTTAGCAAGGCATTTGACAGAGTCTCACACAAAAGATTAGTAGTCAAATTAACCAGCCTGGGAGTGGGTCCCAGGGTGGTAGCCTGGGTAAAACATTGGCCTAACAACAGGACACAGAAGGTAATTGTAAATGGAGTCCACTCTGAAGAAAGAGGGATTCTGGTGGGGAATACCATGAGCTCAGTACTAGGTCCAGTCCTTTTTAATGTCTTTATAAGTGACATTGCAGAGGACTGGAAGGAAAAATATGCCTCTTTGCAGATGAACACAAAGATCTGCAACAGGGTTGATACACAAGGAGCGTGGAAAGGATGAGAAGGGACTTGGCAAGGTTGGAGGAATGGTCAGAAGTATGGCAGCTCTGATTCAATGCAAAGAAGTGCAAAGTAATGCACATGGGAAACAAAAACCCAGTGGAAGATTACACAATGTGGGGGGAAGTAGTAACAACAACAACAATGGAAAGGGACCTGGGGTAATCATATCAGATGACCTTAAGGTTGGCAAGCAATGTGAGAAGGCGGTAGGGAGGGCTGGGGGGATATTGGGGTGTATAGGGAGAGGCATCACCAGCAGAAAACAGAAAGTTGTTATCCCCCTGTACAGACAGTTGGTGAGACCCCATCTGGAGTACTGCATCCAGTTCTGGAGACCTCATCTCCGCAAGGACATAGATAGGATGGAGGCAGTTCAGAGAAGGGCAACTAAAATGGTGCAGGGTCTGCAAGAGAAGCCATACAAGGAGAGCCTAAAGGAGCTTAATATGTATACCCTTGAGGAAAGTAGGGAGAGGGACATGATAGAAACGTTTAAGTACCTTAGTGGAATCAACAAAGTCCAAGAGGGTAGCATCTTTCAGAAAAAGAGATGTGCAAGAACAAGGGGACACAATTTGAAAATAGAGGGGGGACAGCTCTGGGGCAATGTGAGGAAGTATTTTTTCACAGAGAGGGTGGTGGACGCATGGAACAGCCTTCCTGAGGAGGTTGTGGGGTCTAAAACTGTGGGAGAATTCAAGAATGCATGGGACAGACATAAGGCAATTTTTGTGGGGGCTTAGGAAGAAATAGGCTGTTGGTTAAATAGGATCTGCAGCTTATCCTCTAGGTAGGGAAAGGGCAGACTAGGTGGGCCAAGCAGTCCTTATCTGCCGTCAAAGTCTATGTTTCTATGTTTCTGTGTTTCTTACCATAAAGAAACAACATTTTCCACAGTTTATTTTTCTTGTTTATTATTTGGCAAAGTATATGCAAGCTTATGCTTCTGAAAGAATAGTAAGGTGCTGTGATCAACAAATATTATATCATATGCCGACCATACTGTGTTAATAACTGAAGGGTTAAATAGTCAAGAGGTTGAAGGAAAGCTCCAGTCTGACTTTGAAACTATGCAAACTTGGTTTAAGACTAAACATTTACTCTTGAATACAAAAAACAAACAAAAAAAAACAATGTTATTCAAAATCTCCAGAACCAAAAATAAGAATTCCGAGAGTATTATGCAGATTGTGACTTTGAATGGGCAGCTGTTGGTACAGGTAGAAACCTATAAATACCTGAGAGTTGAAATAGATTCTGGCCTTACCTTCAATCAACATATAGATAATATAGTAAAGAAAACCAAAATGAAATTGGGGGCTTTAAGAAGGGTCACAATTTGTATGACTAAAAATGATCGAAAGTCAGTGGCAAACCAATTGCTTATTCCAAAATTGAAGTACGGATCACACATCTATTGCTCTGCTACAAAAAAATCTTTATATAAATTAGATGTTCTATACCACAGAATAGCTAGATATGTATTACGATGCAAACTCACAGTGCATCTCTGTTCTCTATATGATGCTCTGTCCTGGATCCTGTTGCATCAAAAAAGAGAAATAGTATGGAATACTATATTATATAAAATTATTAAAGCAGAAACCCCTGAAAGACTTGTAAAACAGTTAGAATGGGCTAATTCCCACTGTCACAGTGGTTGGATTTCTGCTTTCAACGCCAGCGACCCGGGTTCGGGAACAAACTCGGGTCGCTGGAGAGCCTGCCGGGGGGAGACAACTTGAGTGTCCCACGACTGCTCATTGTCTCCAGGGAGGGATGGAGGGAGGGCTATGACCCGGTGTTGGGCGATCGCTGGTGGAGGCCAGGGGTAGGGCAACACGCTGGGTTCACTGTTGGGCGGTGCATGACAGATGTCGGCTAATGCCTTGACGTTCGGATGTCACGCACCTAGGGAAAAACCAGGAAATACCACTCACTGGCCACCGGATGATGGCTCTCTGTCCTGAATGCCTCCAGTGCCTTGCTTGAGACCTCCTTCTCTGCAGCAACATCCCGGGCCCTAAGCTAAGAGAGTGTTGAGGTCCTCCTTCTCCCAGTGCCTTCCCTCTCAGAGGAGGGACTCGCCTGGTGAAAGGGATATGCCAGGATATCCCGGGGATCAGCTGCGATTCGTGGAGTTAGAGGAGGGCTGGGTTAGGACAGTGGGGCTAGTGGGGGACTTGTGGGGGCCAGCGAGTATGAGGAGAGTGGAAAAAAAGAATATACAAAAAAAAAGAATGGGCTAATTATAACTTCTGTTTGAGAAATATAGATAGAACTTTAAAAATACCTGGGATTCAAAATAAGTATAGCACCTTGAAATTTAAGTATAGAGCTGCTAGTTCCTGGAATAGATTATCAAAGGACTTGAGAGATATGAACTTAACAGTAAAGGAATTTGGACACAAGATCAAACAGGATTTTATACATGTATGTCTTTGTTTGGAGTAAATTATATATAAAACTGTTAGTTCTTGAAACAGATCATTGGGGAACATGAGAGGTATGAATTCAATGAGTAAAAGAACGTGGATATAAGATGTAATAGGATTTTTGCACATGTATGTTATTGTCGGGGTAATTTATATAGAGTCTAGTATGTTTGATTTTTGTGCGTAATTGTTATGAGTTGGAATGGTAAAAATTATGTATACTTTGTGTAATGGTGAATCTGTCCGGAACTTTCTAGAATTTGTATTGTAACATAAATCACAGGACCACAACGAAAACAAGCCTTGAATAAAACCTATAGTGTAACTTTTTGCATTGTCAAACTGTTTTTGCCTGTATAAATAAAAATGTTTTTACTACTATGACTACTTTTGTTTTTTTAGCATTAAGGAATAGCTTTAGCTGCAGCAGGTTTATTTGCAGGATGTCGAATTTGAGTTGTAACTCCTCGAACACAAGCTCAGGGGAAGAACACCCTGTGTATATCACTATGTCATCCACAAACAGATGCACGTTGGCCATGTGTATTTGAGAGTCTACGTTATTGATATACTGTATATGGCAAAGAGTATGGGACCCAGAATAGAGCCTTACGGCACTCCACGTGGTAGGATTTTAAGTAGTGAAAGATCTCCTTGGGCTTTGATTTGTTGCATTCTGTAGGTAAGGTAACAGTTGAACCATTTCATGGCGGTATCATCAAGTCCAAAGTGGCTCAAGGCGGACAGCAGCAGGCTATGATCAATGATATAAAAGGCCTTGCTTGGGTCTAACAACAGAGAATAATTATGCTTTTGTTGCGTCCAGTGCATTTAGCCAATCACTAGAAACTTTGGCAAGGGTGGATACAGTGCTGTGCTTTGGTCTGAAGCCCTACTGTACAGGTTTAATAGATCCTTAGTTTCCAGGAAATCTCTTAGCTGATAGTCAACTAGCTTCTCCAGCATTTTTGATAGGGTGGGTAGTAGAGAAATCATCTGGTAGTCGTTTAGGTCACTCTTATTCCCAGACTTAAAAAGGGGGATAATGTGTGCGATTTTCCAGATTACTGGGAGGCCACCTAATGATAGGGAAAGACTGAAAAGATGTGTGATGGGGCGGTTACGTGAAAATGTCCTATTTTCAGAAATAAGGGCTCTAAGAGGTCTGCCCTGGTGCTTTTCCTAATGTCCTGTGCCATCAATAGATCTTCAACCTGCTTAAAGGTTACTGGGCTGAAACAAAAGGAGGACTTCTGGTTCCTTGTGCTGGTGGGACAAGGAACATCCTCAGTTAGGGACTATGTAGCTAGACTACTGGTAGGTGAGATGTTGAACACTAATCCTGCCATGGAGAAGTGGTTATTAAGTTGTTCTAGGATGTCAGCCTTGTCAGTATATGTGACGTCTCCACCACAATCTTGGCTGGCAGAGGAGAGGATGGAGATAGGCCCTCAACCTCCTTTAGGATATTCCAAAATTTGGAGGAATTGTTTTTGTTTTCTTCAAGGGCAGATTGGAAATAATGAGCTTCCTCAGCTCTAATAAGTTTAGTGCAAGAATTTCTAGCATTGCGGAAGGCAAGCCAGTCCAAGTCAGTTTTCATTCTCCTGGCCTTTTTCCACAACCTGTCTCTAACCTTTAGAGCTGCTTTTAAGGCAGGCATGAACCAGGGGGATGACCACTTTCTGGTACTGAATTTGATAAGGGGGCATGCTCATTAATCATACCCCTGACAAGGTTTTGGAAGGTGTTGTAAGCCTCTGTGATTGATGTAGCCGAGTAAAAGTCCTGCCATCTAATTTTGCTTAGATCTGATAAGAAGGCAGCCTGGCTGAAGTTTCTTAGGCATCTTTTGACCTTAAAGGTAGAGGTTGTGATAAGCTTCGGAGTATGCCTTATACAGGCCATAGCGCTATGATCACTTACATCATTATGGGATGCCCCTTCATGGGATATATTGCGGGCTAATTGACAAGAATTAAATCCAGAAATGAACTACAGTTTGGGTTTTTGCTATAAGGGTGGGTGATGTCAGGGGTAATTTGTGACAGGCCATGCTTATCACAAAACTCCTTGAGAGTTTTGGAGCAGTCATCTTTCCAATTGAGATTAAGATCCCCCATAATAATGCATTCAGAGTTAGCCTTCTCCAGTTGATTTTGGAGGTCGGATAGAATTCTGAGACCACCAGATGGTGGTCTATAACAGACAGTTATTGATATGGCTTCCTCAGAGGAGAGGGTTACTTTCACAGTAAGGCTCTTGAATTCCTTAGGAGTAGAGGAAGTGTCCGTAAATGTTACTGCAAACTTCTCCTTAATAAAGATAGCAACCCCCCACCCCAGCTGGTCTATCTGACCTGAAAACATTGTAGCCAGGGATATTGATGCTATGGTCGGGAGTAGAGCTCCTAAGCCAAGTTTCCAAGATCACAAGTATATCTGGAGATACATGAAATGCCCAAGTCTGTAACATGTCCATTTGTTTTAGCAAACAGCAGACATTTAGATGAAGGAAGCTAATGCCCTTAATTTGAGGCAGCTCTGAAGTGGCATCTAGGACTATAGGGGGACCAGGGTTTAGCTCAGCATTCCCAGAGCACAATAATAGGAGAACTATCAATTTCCTGAGTCTGGTTATACGTCCTCTGATGATGCATGTTTTGTGTCATTTCGTAAGTGGGGTTTTTGAAAGTGGTCTGTAGGGGGCAGTTGAGTGCCTAGTGAGGGACATTGCATATAGCGCCATTCTAGCAGGTATTGATAAAGATGCCTGGTAATAGTCAGTTGGTATAGAATGGTGAAAAGGCATAGCAAGTGTTAGGGAATCCATTCCTGTAGGTTCTGAGATAGCTGTATCTGTAATGAGTGCTACGTTCGACAGACCATGCTTAGAGGAAGTTACTAAGGTTTTGTGGATAGGAGTAGGAAAGAGGAGGAGAAGACATCCACAGAGGAAGAGGGGCTGTGTATATGCCATCATGTCGATATGTACGGTGCTATACCACTAAGAATAACAGCACAAGTTCCAGAGTCAGCTCGTAGACTAACAGCACAGCTTAGTTAACCAGGCTGGGCTTGGAGAGGCACATGCTAATAATGAAATATTATGTTTAATGTAATCTATTTGGATCAGTGTGACTCATAGTGTTGTCTGTTTGGATCAGTGCAACCCCTAGATGACAGGAACATTTATAATAATTGCAGGGAAGTTTATAATAGTTTCAGGGTACTTAACCCCTAGATGGCAGGGAAATTTGTAATTTATTTAGCGTACTTATCTCTTTAAATACTGGTGAGGGTGCTTGCCCCTTTAAGGCTCAAATGGGGAGGGACAAGTAGTATATTTAATTAAGGCAGGAGGTGGGGGAGCAGGCCAAAAAATCCCCAGGGAGTGAACAGCCCAAGTCCCAGATGGGTGCAGGAGAGTTTCACAGCTAGCTTAGGGCTCACTCTGGAGCAGTTAAAGCATAAATTTCAGCTCCAGAACCTTAAAGCTAACTCCAAAGCCCTTGAAGAAATTAATTTCAGCTCTGCCCCCTTAAAAAGAATTAAATGTCAGTTCCTAGTCCTTAAAAGAAACTATGTTTGGCTCCTAGCCCTTAAAAGAAAGGATTTTCAGCTCAGGTGAACTCAAAGTGCAGCAGTCAGGAAGGTGCCAAATTTAAGCAATAGAGCAGAGTCCATGGCATCGTCTCCATGGGGGTCCACAGTTCATACTTTTCTCGAGATGGCGATCGGGCAGGGGAGCAGCTTCTAGGGCAAACTGCCCAGCTTCAGGGACCTAAGGAGAGATAAGAGGATGGGTAGACAAGTTAAGTAGGGTCAGGAGGGCTCTCTATTCAAAAAAACACTTCAGAGAAAACAAAGGCAGAGGAGAAAGGAAGGGGAAGAAAGAGAGAGAGAGAGTTTAACAGGGCAGGGAGCAGAAATACTGTAAAACTGGTTATTTTCACGTAAGATATATTTAGCACATGGCACTACTTGGTCAAATGTGTGCAAATTTAATTTAGTGCTAAACAGTTAGAGCCTATTTCACTTCTACTGAAAATGGGTAATTTTGGCAAATAAGTGCCATTTTATTTTAGCTCAAACATCACATTCAGTGAATATAGTGAAAATATTTTTGCAGTGAAATTAACCAGTTTTACAGTAACTTAACACTTTAAATAAGTCTTGTCTGGTCAGCAATAAACTCCTGAGAGAGCAAATAATTAAAACACGTATATCTATTAAAGGGGAACTGTCACCAACAGGGTTTCTTAATGTCTGAAAGCCCATAAAAAGCTAATTTGAGTGAGCCATTATATTTATGTGTGACTCTTTGCAGTCCAGAGGTATTAATTTGTAAATCAGCTTATAATTAAGAACTGGGGACAGCCATATGTTTCAGGCTCATGACAGGAAATTATGTCACCGAGGATCTTGGCCCTCCATTTAATGCAGCTTAAATAGGAAATCATCTGTTTTATTAAGTGTGTTTTAAGGTGTTGTTATAACACTTTCTACATTTATAATAATTGTTTTGTATGCGCATTGAAATTAATGACTTGTCACCTTTACATTTCAGACTGTTATTAAAAATAATCCATCTTTATGATTGCTTTAACCTCTAGGTTATACTGCCAATTGACCATTAGAAACTACACATCTTAAGGCTGGCTCTGTGGTGTCAACCGGTATTGGGGCCCCATATCAGGATTTCTAAACCCTGGCTGTGTTCATGTCAGTACAGATTTCTGGGGCTGCCATAGCACCGACTTCTGTCTTATTCCATTCTCTCTCTTACAATTTTGGATGTGAACTCAGGTCTACAAAATGCAAATGTGGTTACGTACCTTCTGGCCTGGCATCATGGGGCCAGCCTTGAAATGTGTAGTTTTTGATTAATAGCTGGCAGCAGAGCCTAGAGGTTAAAGCAAAGAGCTGTGAACAAGCTTCATTCATCCAGCAGAATGGGGTTTGATTCCAACATGCTCTGCTTGTATATTGTGTGACCAGAACAAGTCACTTATCCTACCTGTGGTCCCAAAGTACAGCCAGAAACAAGCTGTACTGTAGTTGTGTGCCTTTCCCAGACAAAGACAATGCAAACAATCTGAGCATGTTGACCTGAAAAGAAAAAAATTAGGATACCATTAATTGTTTATTAATTGCAAAAACACATAGATGGACAACATTGTTAAAACATGCATAACCTGAAATACATTATTAAAAGAGTATTTTACTTTTTTTGATGAAGTTAAAAGTATAACAGTTTCTTACTGAAATACTTTTGGTTGGAATGGGATTTTCTACCATAAAGGAAAAAAAATGAATCTGGTTGATCCTGCTGCTCATGTCCTTCGAGCGTGTCTTACACTCTGCAGCTCTGCCAATGGACCATAACTTTCCAGAATGCCATTCCCACTGTAATGTAAAAAAAGAAAGAAAGAAAAGGGAGACAAGCTCTGTGTGTGTGTGTGTGTGTGTGTGTGTGTGTGTCTGAGAGAAGTGCTGTACTAACTGAACTGTGCCGAAATGGAAAAAAACTTAGCACCATTAATTAAATAAAATAAGATATGGGTGGGTGTAAAAACTACAATTTTGCACACAGCCTTCATGTGGGATGTTTTTATACACCCCTCAGACTTTACCTTCTGGGTTAATGTAGCATCTCATACCTTGTGTATGCATAAAATTCTGATTACACCCACCTACCCATATATTATTCTATATTTTATAATGCAGTTCAGATTATGCATGTTTTAACAGTGTCCATCTATGCGTTTTTGCAATTAATAAACAATTAATGGTGTCCAATTTTTTTCTTTCTTTTCAAGTCAAATCTGGATGGAAAGTGCATAATATTTTCAGAATCATAGCACATGCTCAGTTTTTACTGTCTTTGTCCAGGAAAGGCACACGGCTACAGTTTGTTTCGGGATGTGTTTTTGGACCACAGGGAAGTTAAGTGACTTGCTATGGTCACACAATATACAAGAAGAGCATGTTGGAGTCAAAACCCATTCTGCTGAATGAAAGAAGCTTGTTCACAGCTCTTTGCTTTAACCTCTAGGCTGTACTGCCAGCTGTAAATCAAAAACTACACATTTCAAGGCTGGCCCCATGTTGCCAGGCCAACAGGTACGTATCCACATTTGCATCTCGTAGACCTGAGTTCACGCCTGAAACTCAGCTTCGAAAGGCTGTAAGAGAGGAAACGGAATAAAACAGAAGTCAGTTCTGTGTCAGCCCCAGAAATCTGCACTGACATGAACACAGCCAGGGTTTAGAAATCCTGATATGGGGCCCCAATACCGGTTGACACCACAGAGCTAGCCTTGAGATATGTGTAGTTTTTAGTGATCAACTGGCAGTATAGCCTAGAGGTTAAAGCAATTCTAAAGATGGATTTCTTTTGCTAACAGTTTGAAATGTAAAGGTGATGACTCACCAGTCTCAATGTGCATACAAAACAATTATTATAAATGTAGAAAGTGTTGTAATGACACCTTAAAACACACTTAATAAAACAGATGAGTTCCTATTTAACCTACAGTAAATGGAGGGCCAAGTTCCTTGACGACAGCATTTCCTGTCAGGAGCCTGAAACATATGGCTGCCCCCAGACCTTAATTACAGACTGATTTACATATGAATAACTCTGGACTGCAAAGATTCACACATAAATACAATAGCTCACTCAAATTAGCTTTTTATGGGCTTTCAGACATTGAGAAACCCTGTTGATGACAGGTCCCCTTTACAACAATCCTTGCTGCACTGTAGCAAACAAACCACAGGGAGTTTTTAGATTCACTGCATTCTTACAAGTAGCAATTAGAAATTCCTGCTAATACATCAAAACAAGCCCCAAAGAGTAGGAGGAAAAAAAATCAGACTCAATAGAAGTGGCCTTAAAGAATGCTGGCTATACTGCAGCAGTCCCCAGGGAAAAAATCCCCAGGGAGTGAACAGCCCAATTCCCAGCTCGGTGCAGGAGCAGGGTTTATCAGGAATAGAGTTCCACTGCTAGCTTAGGGCTCACTCCGGAGCAGTTAAAGCATAAATATTGGCTCCAGAAGCTTAATGCCAACTCCAAAGCCCTTGAAATTAATTTCTGCTCAGCACACTTAAAATAATTAAATGTTGGCTCCTAGCCCTTAAAATAAACTATTTTTGGCTCCTAGCCCTTAAAAGAAAGGATTTTCAGCTCCGGTGAACCCTGAGTGCAGCAGTCAGGGAAGGCATCAAATTTAAACAATAGAGCAGAGCCCATGGCCTGGGTCCATAGTTAATACCTTTCTCGAGATGGCGATTGAGTAGGGAAGCAGCTAGTAGGGCAGACTACCCAGCTTCAGGGGGCTTTCTCTAGATGGTGATCAGGTGGGGGAGCAGCTCCTAGGGTGGACTGCCCAGCTCCAGGGGGCTTTCTTGAAATGACGAATGGGTGGGGGAGCAGCACCCGCCCTTTCAGTCTTCTCCTGGCCCCATCCTCTGAGCACCAACCCAACTCCATAGTACATGGCAAGCCAGCACAGAGCATGTCCATGTCCTATAATGTAAATGAAGAAAGTACTGCTGCACCCACTCATATGGAGAGGGAGGGTGAGAGTCGCATAAACGCTCAGCTCAGGTTGTGTTCCCTATGATTCCTGCTTTTCCATCAGAGGACATAGTGGCTGAAGCTGAAGCTCGATTTCACTGCTCCTAATGTCTGCCTCACACTGTAGTGCCTTCTATTGGCTAACACACCAGTACAGGGACTACTTAACCAAAAACCAGTAAAAATGTATTTGTAACTATTTTTTACATCATTACTTTAATTTTTTGTAATCCTGTAAAAAATGACACATGTAGCCCATTTTCTAAGTGCATTAGTACACTGCAGGGTGGGCGGTATTGACTGATACCAGACCTTCCATGGGCTAAAAGGCCCTCCGCCTGTGGTGTCAGGCCTTATTAGGCCCCTAGGCAGTCTGGTATTACCCAATACCGCCCACCCTGTCAGGTGTGATTACTTACTTCACACTTCATACTAGGCCCTTTAACTATCTTTGGGGTCTCCATTTGCTGGTTGTTGAAATCTCATTGTCCCTGAGAGCTGCATTAGCAAATGAGAACATGATGTGTTAGCACCCTTCAGACTCCACAATATGCCTGTCTGCTTAATCAGACTTCAAAGAAACAAGTTGCCAGAAGATGTAAAATACCACATTTACCTTCAGTTAGCATTGCAAACTGTCCGAGTTTTAATGCAGGGCTTTTTCCTTTAAACTGAATTCAATTTACGTGTTTCCAGAGAGTTTTTGCAGGATATTTGTTCTTTCAGAATAGAGATACATGGTATAAATGGGTGATCTGACATCATGTTCTTATATGGTAATGTAGCTCTCATGGACAATGAGATTTCGACAACCATGAATTGGCAACCCCCATGGTAGTCACAGAGGGCTACTATTAATAGTGAAAACAAACTAAAGCTAACACATATATTGTTAACAGCTACAGGAAAAGAGTTGTCTATTGACATGGAAACAAATACAATTTACATGATATTAGGGTGTAGTTTGCCTTAAAATAAATGTGCACAGGGTGGATTACTAACATTCTTGGTGTCAGAAAGAAGAGGGTGGTTGTGGGTAGGCACTACTCTAAGTGGAGAAGAGTATTCAGCAACGTTCATTGGGAATTGGTGCTGGAACCCCTTCTCTAGAACCTCTTCATCAACGATTTGGAAACTGAGGTGTCTAATAAGGCTGCTTCAGTTCGCAGATGACACTTAGCTGGCCACAGCAGTGGACTCTGTTGAGGTTAGGGATGCACACTAGGTGAACCTCAGCAAGCTTGCTGATTGGATGGACTACTGCATTTCAAATTCAGTATAGCCAAATGCAGGGTGCTACACTTTAGAAGGAAAAACCAAGGTAGGGCCTATAGACTGTGTGGGGCATGTCCTGCTGCAGTTGACAAGGAAAAGGCTCTGAGGGTACTACATAGAAACATAGAAACATAGAATTTGGAGGCAGATAAGGACCGCTTGGCCCACCCAGTCTGCCCATTTCCCTACCTAATGGATAAGCTGCAGATCCTAGTTAACCAGCAGCCTACTTCTTCCTACTCCCACCCCTAGAATTGCCTTATGACTGTCCCATGCATGCTTGAATTTCACCACTGTTTTTGACTCCACAACCTCCTCCAGAGGCCATTCCATGCATCCACAACCCTCTCTGTGAAAAAATACTTCCCTTAAATTACCTCTGAGCGCCCCCCTCTATCTTCAAATTGGCCCCCTTGTTCTTGCACACCTCTTTTTCTGAAAGATGCTACCCTCTTGGACTTTGTTGATTCCCTTGAGGTACTTGAAAGTTTCTGTCATGCCCCCCCCTTTCCTCGAGGCTATACATATTAAGCTCCTTAAGTCTCTCTTCATATGTCTTCCAGTGCAGACCCTGCACCATTTTAGTTGCTCTCCTCTGGACAGCTTCCATCCTGTCTAATGTCTGCGGAGATTGGGTCTCCAGAACTGCGCATGATGCTCAGATGGGGTCTCACCAGCTGTCTGTACAGAGGGATAATAACTTCCTGTTTTCTACTGGTGATCGTCTCCCTATGCATCCCAGCCTACCCAACCCTCCTTGCTGCCCTCTCCATTTGCTTGCCCACTTTTAGGTAATCTGATTGACTACCCCCAGGTCCCTTTCCATTTTGTTGTTGTTAGTATCTCACCCCCATTGTGTATTCTTCCTGGTTTTTGTTTCCCAGGTGCATTACCTTGCACTTCTTAGCATTGAATCTAAGCTGCCATACATTTGACCATTCCTCTAACCTTGCCAAGCCCCTTCTCATCCTTTCCACCCCACCTTGTGCATCAACTCTGTTGCAGATCTTTGTGTCATCTGCAAAGAGACACTACTTTTCCTTCCAGTCCCTCTGCAATGTCGCTCATAAAGACATTGAAGAGGACCGGTCCTAATACTGAACCTTGAGGTACCCCACTAGTAACCCCCCTTTCTTCAGAGTGGATTTAATTTACTATTACTCTCTGTGTCCTATTCTCCAGCCAATTCTTTACCCAGGCTGTCATCTTGGGACCCACTCCCAGGCTGGCTAACTTGTATATTAATCTTTTGTGTGGGACTGTGTCAAATGCCTTTCTATAGTCTAGGTAGGCCATGTCCACAGTCCCTCCCTGATCTACTACTTTGGTCACCCAGTCAAAGAAATCTATCAGATTCATCTGGCATGACATTCCCGCTGTGAATCCATGCTACCTTGGGTCCTGTGCCCCTTTGGCCTCTAGATACTCGACAATTCTTTCCTTCAAAAGTGATTCCATCATTTTCCCTATCACTGAGGTTAAACTAACAGGTCTGTAGTTTCCTGCTTCTGCCTTGCTCCCACTTTTGTGAAGGGAATCACATCTGCCCTCCTCCAGTCCTCGGTACCACCCATCCTCCCATGATTTGTTAAAGAGGGTAGTCAGTGGTGTCACTAGTTCTACCTTTAGTTCTTTTAGAATTCTGGGATGAATCCCATCAGGCCCCATTGCTTTGTCCACCTTCAGTTTCAAGAGTTCTTTCAGAATCCTTCCTTCTGTAAATGGGCTGGTATCGACTTCTGTATCCAGAGTGTTTCTGCTGTTTGTTTTAGGTACCTCCCCCTCTTTATTTGTAAATACTGAGCAAAAATATTTGTTTAGTATCTCTGCCTTTTCACAGTCACCCTCTGCCCATCCTCCCTCCCCTTTATTAAGCCTCACTATCCCTCCCTTGGTCTTCCTTCACTCCCTGATGTACCTATAAAATGTTTTATCCCCCTTCTTAACGGAGTTGGCTATCTTTTCCTCGGTTTGGGCCTTTGCTGTTCTGACTGCCTTCCCAGCTTCCTTTTGCTTTAACTGATACAGTTCTCTGTCCTGCTCCTTCTGTGATTCCATGTATTTCCTGAATGCTTTCTTTTTCTCTTGAACCTTCACTGCCACTTCCTTTGAGAACCATAGTGGTTTCTTGCATCGTTTTGTTTTGTTTGTTTGCTTCACACAAAGGCTTGTTACCTCTGTGATGGCAGTTTTTATTATTCCCCATTATTCTTCCACCCCTCCTTCCTGCCCATTTGCTAGTGTATTCCTTAGGCACTCACCCATTTTGGCAAAGTCAGCCCTCCTAAAGTCCAGTACTTTCACCTTTGTATGACTTGACTCTATTGCTGTGTTTATTGTGAACCATACTGTTCGATGGTCGCTAGTTCCCAGATGGCTACCCACTTCTACATCTGTGATCCTCTCTCCATCTCCATTTGAGAGAACCAGGTCTAAGATTGCTCCTTTTCGAGTGGGCTCTAATACTAGTTGTCTAAGGCATGCCCCTGTAGGGCATCTAGAATAACCCCACTCTTCAGTGGCTGCTGCAACTGCACTCCAGTTAACATCTGGCATATTCAGATCACCCATCAGCAATATCTCCCCTTTTTCTGCCATTCTAAGTATACTTTCTATCATTTCCTTGTCCATTTCCTCCCCCTGAGAAGGGTGTCTGTATACAACCCCTGTGTGGATTGTGGTGCCATTGCCTGTCTCCAAATTTACCCATAATGCTTCCACTCCTCCCTGTTTACCCTTTTGTTCTGTTGCTTTGATTCCTTCCCTTATGTAAAGAGCTACTCCTCCTCCTCTTTTACCCTCCTGTCCCTCCTGTAGATAGTGTATCCTGGTATGTTTACGTCCCAGTCATGGTTTTGTGTGTACCATGTTTATGTGACTGCCATGATATCCAGATGTTCCTCCTCCATCAAGGCCACTAATTCAGGAAGCTTGTTGCCCAGACTACGGGCATTGGTACTCATTGCTCTCCATTTTTTGATGGCTTTACCTTCTGTTGCAGCATCCCCCAGTGACCTTTCCTCCTCGGTCTTTTTCTCATTTAGTACCCTGTTTTGTAGGGAGAGGCTGGGATTTTCCTGCTGCTTATCAGTGCCTCCCCCTTGACTAGTTTAAAAGCTTGCCAATGAAGCATTTAAACTGATTCCTCAAAAGACTTGTTCCCTTCCTGGACAGATGCAGACCATCCTGCCAGTATAGGCTGGTGTCCCTCCAGGTGGAACCCCAGTCCCCAGTGAAGCAAAACCCCTGTGCTCCACACCATTTTTTCAACCATTCATTAAACTGCATGGTGCAAGTACCCTCACCTCACCCATGCCATTGACAGGCAGCACCTCTGGGGAGAAGGGATACTGTGTGTGCTACTTGTCTTAGGCCCCTCCCCAACTCTACAAAGTCCTCCTGCACTGCTCTAATCTCATGATGAGCCAAGTCATTTGTCCCTACGTGGACAATGACGTCCAGCTCATACTCCTGTGCAGCTGTTCTCGTGATCCTGAGGATGCGCTTCCTGTCCCTCCAAGCCATGGCACCAGGCAGGCACCTTACTTCAGTTTTCGCTGCTCCCTCCAGTTCTATCCCCCTAATAATGTACTAACAGGCAATGGCTGAAACTGGACAAGCAGTATGCAGTTGCTGTCTCAAGGTCCTACTAAATACTGGGGTTCATCAAAAGTGGGATGACCAGCACGGCAGGGGAAATTATCCAGCCACTATGAAGGGCTCTGGTTAGGACAGAGGAAGTTATATTACCCTTTACTCTGCACTGGTCAAGGCAGAGGATGTAATCCTGCCACTTTACAGACCCTGGTAAGGGCAGGGGAAATTATTCTGCCACTTTACAATCCCTGGTCAGGGCAGGGGATGTAATCCTGCTACTATAGGGCTCTGGTCAGAGCAAGGGAAGTAATTCTGCCACTTTACAGGGCCCTGGTCAGGGCAGGGGAATTTATCCTGCCACTATATAGGGATCTGGTCAGTGAAGGAGAAGTAATCTTGCCACTTTACAAGGCCCTGGTCAGGGCAGGGAAAGTAATCCTGCCACTATAGTGCCCTGGTTAGAACAAGGGAAGTAATTCTGTCACTTTACAGGGCCCTGGTCAGGGTAGGGGAATTTATCCTGCCACTATATAGGGATCTGGTCCATGCAAGAGAAGTAATCCTGCCACTATATAAGGATCTGGTCAGTGCAGGAGAAGTAATCCTGCCACTATATAGGGCTCTGGTCAGGGCAGGGGAAGTTATCCTGCCACTATATAGCGCTCTGGTCAGGGCAGGGGAAGTTATCCTGCCACTATATAGGGCTCTGGTCAGAGCAGGGGAAGTTATCCTGTCACTTTATAAGGCACTGGTCAGGTCAGGAGAAGTTATCCTGCCACTATATAGGGCTCTGGTCAGGGCAGTAGAAGTTATTCTGCCACTATTTTTTAGGCCCCTGGTCAGGGCAGGAGAAGTTATCTTGTCACTTTATAAGGCTCTGGTCAGACCCCACCTGGAGCTCCCAAATGCAAAAAGGGCATTGAGCTAGTCTGGAGGGTGCAATACAGGGCTACCAAAATGATTAGGGGTATATGGAAGACAAATGTTATGAGGAGAGGCCGGAGGCCCCCAACACATTAACACTGGAGAAAAGCTGGCTTAGGCACTCTTAGTTTTGCACATACTCAGGGATATCAACAAGACTGAACAGAGATATTTGATCTAGAGTTCTCCCAACAGTACACAGGGGCATGCCCTGAAGCTCAGAGGTGCTAAACTCAGGGGTAATGTCAAAAAGCTGTTCTTCTCCCAGATGGTGGCAAACCTATGGAATGGCCTGCCAGCAGAGAAAGTGGACATAAAGACACAATATGCCTTCAGCATAAGCCTAGACAAATTTCTCTTTACCAAGGGAGTCACATGGTACCTTGGGAAGTAGAGTAGGTTGGGAGCCCCTTTAATTTAGTACATGTTTATAGAACATACACTTGCTTGTGAAATGGGGAGATGAAAATGATGGACCTAGAGTTCCTTCTGACCTTAAATTACTATGTTACTGTGCTACACTGTGGAGGGATGGAAATGATGGACCTAAAGTCTTTTTTTTAATGGCCTCAAATTATTATGCTACTATGTTACACAATGGAGAGGGGGTAGACATGTTGGACCAATGGTCCCCGTTCACTAAAAATACCACCTACAGCTTAATCTGGTTCAATTTCAGTTGATTACCATCTGTACCTGGGTCACCCCTGAGAAAGGGACTTCTAGTCTCAGTGGGCCTACCCAGTTAACAAAATTCAATAAATAAATAAGTCTCCTCTGACCTTAAATTACTATGTTGCTATGGAAAAATACACTAGGACTTCCTAACTTGTCAGTATTAGTAGCTCAGTCAGTAGGTTGCACACATATTTCTGGGGCCAGAAGATGGAAATGTCATGGGTTCTAGTCCAACACCAGGAACTTGGGCTAATACCCAACAGTTATACTGTAGAACAACATTATAGGGTGCTGCACAGTTGTGGGTGTCATCCTTCAGATGAGATGTTAAACCAAGGTCCCTTCTCTCCATCTCTGGTGCCTGTCCAGGTGGAAGTTAAAGATCCCATGGCACTTATATATAAAGTGTTTGCTTTGTGCATCTCTCTAAACCATATGAACACTCTAAAGCCTCAATCCAACTACAAGGTATTGTGGCACTGACTGTAAGTCTAGGGGATTTTCCATAAGGTCCTGGCCAACATTTCCCTTGTTAATAAAACAGAGGTCATTGTAACCCCACTCGCCGCCAGGACACTCAGGAAACAAGCGGTCCCACCTCAGTGTGCCTTTCCTGGTCAAAAATTATAAAAAATAAATAAATACAATTATCTAATTACTTTTTCAGTGGGAGTGTGGCAGAGGGACCAACATATTTTTTTATCAGAACAGTCTCCATAGAAATGCTACTGGTCAATAGCATTTGCCACCCATTTGCCTGTCAGAACTGCAGATTAGGCCTTGAAAGGCAGTCAAAATGTGATTCAGCTCCTACAAGTCTGCTGAAGTGTCTGCTCCAGCTCTGCAGTGGATAGTAACTGCTGTCTCCAGGGCCAGCCATCCGAGGTGAACAGTCTCTTATGAGAGAAGAATTCTTCAAGGTATGGGACAGGGTAGTATTTGATTTCTAGTGCTACTGAGATCTTTAAGTAATACTATCAGCCCCACCCCACCAAACACAATATGATGTGGTATAAGAAGTTGTAGATAATCCTATGTCTAGCTCTAATTTCCCAGTACGTTCAAACAGTTTATGCGTCATTTAATTTATCAAAATGAGGTTTATTTGAAAATGACTTATTATGCATTATTTATGGACTTTCCCATCTTGTTAAATTACTTCAGTTGTTGTGTATCCTTATCGTAGTTATTTATTATCATTTCTGTTTACTTAAAGTAATATCATCCACAGAACCACTTTGGTGGGCTGTGGGGGTGGGGTGTTGTTGAACCATCTACAATTGTAAGCCATCCTTCTTCACTAAGGCAAAAGTCCAGAGGAAGGGAGCTGCTTTACAAATATAGTAATAACTGGTGTGAGCACTGTCTTGCTCTCATGATATACAGTACTATTTTGTGCCAAAGATTTGACAGACTATAATGGGTTATTAAATCAGCCCAGAGAATTGGTAATGATGCCTGTAGAGGCATACACATCCCTTTTTTATTTGCAGAGATGTTTTCCTGTTATAGACATTTAATAAATCCAGCTCAATGGCTCTTTGTCACTAAATAATTTGGAGTTACAGTTAAATCTTTGTATTCAGTATCACTTTTCCACTTCACCAGATGTCTCAATAAGGGAATCACAGTATGATCTCTCTACATTATGGTGCTTTATGGGGTTTATGATCAAATTTCAAAGCCTGTCAGAGTGACAGACTTACAGGAAGTGTAACAGCAAACATATTGTGTTTGTTACACAAACATGTTTCAGTTTCATTACTTCATTCCTTGTACAGTTAAAAAGCACTCCCAACATTCATGGTCTCCCACGGCTACTTCATCAGGGGTGTGGTCCTGTAAACATGACATTAAACATATACCGTTTGTATACCAGTTACTATTCAGATGATTCAGCATGTTCCTCTAATGTGTTTCAAAAGAAAAAAACAATTTCAGATGGAGCCTGGTCTCTGCTTATTTGTAAAATCCAGGTTCTAACCTCCTCTATTCTGCTTTTAGCATACCCTGCACATTCTATTGATTTAAAGTAAATGTTTTGACTGCTGTAGTTAAATGCACAGTCCCTTGTTCTTTTATAACCTTCTGAAAACCTCCACCACCAGGCAGGGGGCAGCTGACATCACAGCATCCTCAACCTGACCTGTCTGGTTATTGTGGCAATGCTTGGCACTCAGCAATGCTTTACCTACCACTGTACAGTAGCAGCAATGCACCTCAAAAATGTTAGGGAGACACGTGCTGAGCAATAACAATATATTGTAGTTACTAGTTTAACATTTACCTTTTTACTCCTTAGTACTCGTTATGCCCTCATAAGCCCCCCCTTCCCATTCCCATCACTAGCTTTCTGCCAGACTTACCCATGCCTCTTTGTTCCTCCCTAGCATTTATTTTGTTTTAGCTATTTTATTAAAAATGTATTTTTCCACGTAAACACATAGAGCCCAGGGCTCATTTCCAGTTGCACCTTGGGGGGCTGGTGGTAGTGGGAATAAGAGGATGCAATTTTACAACACAAAAATTTGTATCACAGTACAAGCATACTAGACAAGTCATACTCCCCCCCCCCCGCCATGGCGGAGATTCCGAGGTGGGCCATGCCCCATCAGAGTTCCCCCTCGGTTCCAAAGACAGGTGTCTTGTTTGGCAATATAGGGCCTGTATTGTTTATTGCTCTGCTATTTCCTTCATGATGTACTTTCTTTTGACTGCCCCACCCTTCACTTCTGTGATTCCCTCCCCAAACATACCCAGAAAGGAGTTTTAACTCAAGTGTACCTGTCCTGGACAAAAATGTTCAATACATTATAATGGCATGGTATCACTAGCATCAGTGTAATATAGTCAGAGTTGAGAAGGCCCTGATTTTTGCACCTTAATAATGCAATCATGCCTGAATAGAATAACCTAAAATCCAATATACACATAGTCAATGCCAGGGTCCTGGGATCCATTTGGTAACTGTCACTTGAACAGTTTGAAAAAGTCCTAGAAGGTTGAAGATACCCAAATATATGTTAAGACCTTTTTTTTTTGTTTTGGTTTGGTTTTTTTTGCTTCCAATGGTAGGAACAGAACAGAACTGCAGCTCACATTGAAAAATGGGTCTGTAATATATAGTACTCAGTGTTATAAATATTTAGGAGTACATGTGGATTCTGGATTGAAATATGCAAATCATATTCAACAACAAACTCAAAAGGTCAATCAGAGATTGGGGGCCCTGAAATGGGTATCAGGTTCACTTACTACGGAAGTAAGGAAAAAATTAGGGAAACAGTTATTGATCCCTGTACTTGAGTATGGATCAATTTTATACGTGCATTCAACCCAAACAATGCTGAAGAGACAAGATTGTATTTATTATAGACTGGGGTTATTTATAACTAAAAGTGTCTATGGCACTCACCACTGTGAGAGTATTTTCAAGGTTAGGGTGGTTACAACCAGGAAATCAAGCGATTACTTGTGGCTAAATTTTTGCCACAAGATTATATTCCCAAATAATGGTCATACCTTTGGCAGGTATGGTAGAAATTCAACCATGAAGTTCTCAGACAGTAAGATTGAGATCAACATCACAAAGATTTCTTTGCCAAGATCATACAACAGATTTGGAGATATAACTCTACAAAACAGGTTGGCAACATATTGAAACAAATTCCCATATGAGTTAAAAATGGTCTGTAGTGTGAAAATGTTTAAAAAACAGCTAGGTCTACACCTGAAAACAATTTGTCACTGTTATAGATAAACATTTATTGTATTGTATGTTTGTATAGTGTATTAACTTTTGTGTAGTGTATTTGAAATTAAATTTTGAGAAGACTTAGGTGTGGGTGGTGGATTCGATCACGGATAGAGATCAGTAGCAGGGTCTCCCTCAGGTCTTTGGCTTGGGGTGCTCAGCTGCCTTCTTCTGAACAGGTGCGTGACCTGGGGGTGGTTCTTGATGATGGGCTGATACTGCATTCACAGGTGTCGGCAGCTGTCAAGTCATCCTTTTACCATCTTAGGAACATTGTCAGGATCAGGCACCTTGTTCTGTCTGGTGACCTGCCTACATTTATCCACGTCTTTGTGACCTCGTGCTTAGACTACTGCAACTCCCTGTACCTGGGGCTGCCGGGAGTTGATATCCATTGCTTGCAGCTGGTGCAGAACACTGCAGCACAGTTATTGACAGAGACTCCTCGTTCGAGTCATATCACTCCCGTGCTGTGTAAACTCCACTGGCTGCCTGTCCAATGGAGGATCACCTTCAAGGTCGGACTTTTGACCTATAAGGCTCTGCACAGACTGGGTCCAAGCTATCTGCAAGAGCTCCTGATTCCCTATGGCCCTGGCCGCCCTCTCTGCTCAACTGACAAGGAATGTTAGACGTTCCCAGGGTTCGTCTGAAAATGACGTGTCCGAGCTTTTATGCACAGTGCCCCCACCCTTGGAACTCTCTACCTCATCAGATTCAAGAGTGCAGGACTGTGGAGAGCTTTAAGGCAGCCCTGAAAACTTATTTTTTTAACCAAGCTTTCAATTACTATTTTATCTGAGCTATTTGCATGCTGTATTATCACTTTTAATTGTCTATTTTTTTATGTATATGTATTTTAATTATGTAAAAGCACTTTGATTTTAGAATTGTGCTATAACAATAAAGTATTATTATTATTGTTATAGTATCATATTTGTAACACAGGACATTGTTCTAAATGGGGTAAAACCCCAACAATTTGAATCTTGTATAAAATAAACTTTTATCAAATCAAATCAACCAATAGCACAAAAACGGTTATGAGCTAAAACATGAAAATTTCAGGTTTATTAGAGATTGGCCAAAGAAGGCAACATTCTCTTCATACTCTTCATACTTATAGTAATTTTGTTTTCTGTTAGCTACACTGTTGTCACTGGGGTATATATATATATATATATATGGGTAATGTGCTCCTCCATTGGGTCAGTGCTACAGCCCAAGAGCTGTAACCTCACATAGAACCCTGGACACATGAAAATTCTGGATAAAGCAATTTACATTTGTCCAAACAAACATAACTAGTGGAACACCTATGCCCCAAGTGAGTTTTCTTCCTCACCGTCTTAACCTACTTGATCCTTATGCAACCCATGAAACAAAAAACAGTATCTTATTTCAAGAAAAGATGGCTTACAGTACAACCAAACTGGTCAGCCCTCTCAGCAGCCTAACTTATTCATCAGGAGAGGATAGCACCTCACCTAGTCTGCTACAGGAGTTGCAGATTAACTGTTATTAATAGTGAAAACAAAACAACTGAAATATGAGCAATGAACTTAACTCTAACAAGAGGAGGCTAACCGAGAACAGGTTGCCAACCTTACAATTTAGAAATCGTAACCAATTAATCTGTAATCTTTTCATGCCAAATAGTGCTGTAATTCTACAATGCCCATTGATAGCAGATAAATTCTGAGGCCTGCACATCTGTATTAATCATCATGTCTGTGGAGCAAACTTCCATTATATATTCTCAGATAGTAGTCAGTGACTTCAGGGAAAGGCCCCATTGCCAATGTTGGAGCTAACAGAAAAGGAAAATAAGTTAAGTATGAATGAATTTATCCTTTCTGTATCACTCCGTGTTGTCAGTGGGGAAGTAATACATATGAGTTCTAAAAAATCAGTACCCATTTTCCATAGGGTGGTAGGCACTTCTTCATGGAAACGGTGGTGGTCACTTGGTATACACTGCCAGAAGAGGTGGTCTTGAAGACAGTGGGTAGCCTCAAGAGAGGATGGGATAGGCATAAGAGAAAGTAAGTATCATGGGCAGGGAGGATGGGAGGAGTGGGGTGGCAGGGTCAGTAGGCTCAAGCTGTGGACCCTGCAATGATAAGAGACTAGATAGACCAAATAACCTTCCTCTGCTGGCTTCTTCGTGATGTTCATGTGTCCCATAAATGACCCATGAGGGTAACTACAGGCTTTATCTGCTAACCACTACCTGTAATACTCTGTGCGAAGGCCACATTGGTGGAACTCTGGAAACAGTGTTTTGTGAATGTATGAATGGAGGACTATGTTGCTGCTTTGCAAAGTTCTGACACTGAAGCCTCCCCTCTTCCTGCACATGAAGTGGCAAGAGTTCTGGTGGAGCGTACTTGATCAAAACAGGAGCCTTCCTCTTTTCTGCCACATACGCTTTTGCGATACAAGACCTTACCCACCTAGCTAAGGTTGCCTTTGAAGCCCTTTTTCCCTTTTTTGCCACTTTGAACAGTACAAACTTTCAGACTTCCTGAACTCTTGAGTTCTCTTTAGGTATCATTTTAACAGTCCTACATAAATCCAACTTATGAAGTTCCTTCTCTTTCAGATTTGCAGGCTTCAGGCTGAAAGATGGCAGGCAAATGTCATGTTTGACATGGAAAGCTGCAGGAACTGTAGCAAAATTAGACTTGGAAGCAAAATATATAATTATTTTTAATCAGAGCACACACTCTGAGTTTATTATTTTCCATTGTTATTATTTATCATGCCTTTGCAACACTATTCTGATTAAGGAAATCCTGTGCAACCATGCCAAAGGACGGGTGTTATTATGAGGCTGAGATACACTGAGTCTTGACAAAAGAAACTGCTTCAGACATGAAGAAGCATGTCAGTGTGAGGAAGGAAAGAGTTAATATAAAAAGGAAAATATCCTTGCAAAATCATGGATTCCATGGAACTGTACTACTTAGTAAAATGTTTCTAGATCGCATAAGATCAGAGAAATGTACTTCAATGGTCAGATGACTTCTATAACATAAATGGGCCAATTGACATCTTGGAATGTTTTTGTGACTGAAAGCCATAAAGGTCAAGGAGACTGCTATAAAAGTATAGGTAAAATTCTGGTAAAGTGGTTTGAACTTTTACTCAAGGACTCGTGAATAATACATACAGTGGCAGGGCGTAGCCAGGATTTGGTGGAGGGTTCCCCAAAACTTCTAAGGGGTCAGGAGCATACCCCTGGAAAATGTTGAAAATGTAGGTGGTAAATGGTGCAGTTTTGTGCATTTTAGGCAGTAACTTTGCAGTACACTGGCTGGCTAAATTCATACAGAGCCAGGAGACACACTTTTTCCTTTTTTTTCTCCGTCGTTCCTCAGATTATCATTTATTTTACTGACTACGCACAGCTCACAGATAGCCCCCCCTTATGTTTTTTTGTCTCATGTGAGACCAGATAAGTCATTGCATTTGTATCTTTAGCTGTGCTAATTCATCATGAGCCAGTCACTAATTAATCTCCTATCCCCGGCCCCTCAGTAACAGCAGCCCCGCATTTCAGTTTTAGAATGAGATTCGCCAAAATCCCCAGGCCACTTTGGCAAAATTGAGCCATTTCCTTACCCACTTGACACAAATAGCCCCCTTTTATGTTTTTTTGTCTCATCATTGTGAGACTGGGCAAGATGCATTTTGTCTTTATTAGCTGTGCTATTCATGAGCCAGCCAATTTTCTAATCACCTGGCCCCTCAGTTACATTAACCCCTTCAGTGTGAGAATGTTTGGTCACCAAAAAATCCTCAGGCCACTTGCCACTTTGGCTAAAATGAACCTGGTTTTAGTGTCTCCTTTGACATTTTTAATTCTGCCCCAATGTATTTGCTGCCTGCCAGTTACCTTAAAACCACCGTGTCCGACTCTGCCACATCTGACGAGACACTTTGTCTTGGCCTGCCTGCCTGGTTTTGTCACCACTCACTGTGTTGGCCAAGCCTGGCCACAGATGCTCAGCCTCCTCCCTGGCTGCTCAGATTTAATTGCGGCCTGCCGAGACCCAGACTCCACTACTCCCCAAAGGTGCCCTGCCTGGAGGAGACAGACGACTAGCCGGCAAAAATCCATGGCCTGACACACTTTTCAGACGCTACCAGCTCACAGCGGGAAAGACTCTACTGGCTGACTGTGCAGACAGACTATGCTTCTCGGTGACTCTGCATCACATGTGACCTCTTCAAATGCAGTCATGTGATGCAGAGCCAGACAAGTCTTCGTGTCAGACTAGGCAGTGTGGAAGGCAGGGCGCTCATCTATATTCATCAGCCGACTTCCGGTGCCCTGCCCCACTTCCCGTCACACACAGCATGTGGCCAGGGTTTTAAAGATTAAATGGCAGGACTAGGCTTGCTGATCGGGCAGTGGAGGATGCAGTACCTCACGGTGGGCAGGTCTTCGGGTGGCATGCAGCATCACCTCACCACCTGTAAGTAAATTGGGGGCATCATCTTGCCGTGGCTGGCCGGGAGAATTTAAAAAAAATGTTTGTTTTTTTTGCAGTCGGTTAGTCTGCCACCCAGGACCCTCCCCGGCCACGCCTATGAGTGGGGTTGGGTTACCCACTATAACACAAGACAGAAAGGTCTGAAGAATATGTTTCGTTTACTTCCTGAGCTGGACATAAGAAGCTCTCTTCTTGCCTTGGATGCAGAGAAGGAATGGACCCTTTACATTTGTACTTAAACATGGACTCACAAAGGTCTCTGAAATCTTTCCCTTGAGCAGCATGAGAGTGTTATGAGAGACAGAAAAGAATTCTGAGACATTGCTTTGAAATACCAGCAGAAGCCTGTAGTCATTGAATTTTGAACTCCCTACTTAAATTCTGAAAGAATTTGTACTTATACCGTATGTTAGTTAACAGACTATGTTATCTGGGGGATCAAAGCAGCTTAACTTGTAGACTTCAGAATCTACCAACACAAAGAGCTGCTGCCTTCCACCCCCAAGACTGCAGATAAAAATGCTTCATGCCAGCTGATGAGTTGAAGTATTTACTTAATAACGTTTTTGCTAAAAGGCATGATCTGATATCAGCATAATTGGGGTTGGGTTCAAGTCCGATTTTAAGTGCAGAATAATGGTATACACCTTAGCTTAACATGTTTACTTAGGTCTGCTAAGAATTTAACAGTGGAATCACCATGAAAGAAATGTTTCATTTGCAAACTGAACCTAATGACTCATGCTGAAACAAGTGGTCCATTAACTGCAATGCAATGTATGTGTACGTAAACCCTAATCTTAAATCTTTTGCAGTGGGTAGCTTAGTTAATAAATATATCGTATTTACAACAAAACTTTTATCTCTTGTAGGTGACAAATGCGTGATATCATACATATCAAAGAGCCTTGCTAAACTTTGGCAGTGAACATATACTGTACACACAAGCCATAATAACAGTTTACTTCCAATCAAAAAAAAATATTTTAATTAAAGGTTCCATTCCAGAGCTGTGAAAAATCCTTGGGAACAATGGACGGAACTGTCCTCAACGTTACTTTGCCCTTATACATTATAAGGTTAGGCCCCTTATGCGAAGGATCTTTTGCAGTACCTTTAGCAACAGAGGCAGTGGAGGGAACAGGTACACTCTGTCAAATTCCCTCTGCTCTGACAGAGCATCCACCATCTCTTCCAGCCGACATGGATATCTACTAAGAATCTTGGAACCTTGGCTTTCTAATATGATGCAAGCAGATCAATATGAGGTTGAATGAACCTTCTGCACAGCAAACCAAACACTTAGTGGGTGCAAGGACCATTCTCCTGGGTATACTCTCTCACGTGCGACATAGCCAATCAGTCTACTCATTCAGGCCCTGCCAAGTGAGCTGCCATGATAAACAGAAGATTATCCTTTGCCCACTGATGAATCCTGGTCGCATCTGTGAGCATGCTTGTGCTTCCTGCGCCCCCTTGATTGTGTATGTATGCCACAGTGAGGGCATTGTCTGACCTCACCTTCACAGCCTGGGACCAAACCTGGCCCTGAAAGTGTAGCAGGGCTAGATACATTGCTTCTATTTCCAGTACATTTATCTGGAGGCCCTGCTCTTGAGGGCTCTAAACTCCCTGTACTGGAATGTGATCTAGGACTGCCCCCAGCAGGGTGGGACAAATAGGGTCACCAGATCACCAAATGTGACCTGGCCAATAATCACACTGGCCACAAGGCTTCCTTTAAAACTTGTCATTCTTGTGACTGAGTGGAAGCAATGGATTCAGCAGTGTATGCACAGAGAGAGAGTGTAGGCATTTTGCCTTTAATGCATCTGCGGCACTCATAAATTTTTTTTTCTTACTCGAATATCAGTGTGGGCCTGCTCCGCCTCCCCAGCAATCAATGGCCAGTCTGTAGGCCACAGAGACCGCATGGCCGCAGATATCGATGTAGAAGCGTGCTCCACCTCCTGCAACAGTGACTGACAGCCGCCATGCCTCTGCTCTCCAGAGTCCAGCCACCCATGACTCCAATGTTCTGTGGATGTGCAGCAACATTAAAAAACTACTGGGAGCCATCACCACACCACAAGGTAAGATGCCAGGCAATCACGTGAGGGGCACTGAAGGCAGTTAGTGTTAGTGCCAAAGCCCGCCAAACGCCATAACAATTGGAGCGGTTGAGAGAGTGAGAGCAGTCCTGTGAATACTGTTCAGTAGTGTGTCAGTGTTTATTTGAAATATTTTCCAAGAGCCCTTTTAAGGGCTGCAGTGCAGAACTAGTTAAAATGTACTGAAGGTGGCTGAGTGATCATTCAGCAATACTTGCTAAAAAGATATACTTTACTATGTAGTGGTGGAGAGACTTAAGACCTTGTGCAGCGCTACTGATGGAGGCAGGAGGGGAGCAGAATCAGTGATACTGCTGTGTTGGACAGACCTGCAAGTTTGAGGGAAAATTATATAACAAAAATCAAGTTGTCGAGTTTTGACAGAAGTTGCTATGAAGTACAGTTACAGTATCTATTCCCCCACATCAGTGAGTGAGTTGTTTGGTGTGGGCTGGGGCAAGGTAGACCAGCAGTGGCAGCTAAACTGATTCAAATTCCAGTTTGTGCTGTTTTTGTTTGGTCAGTGATCAGGACTAACTAAAATTGTAAAAAACAACAAAAAACTCACAACTCACTTACTGCAGACAGTGCTGTGCTGCATCTGCTGGGAGATTATGTTTGGACAGGAGTAGGATGTCCTGCCCAGTTTAAGTACATCATTTTATTTGTTGAACTGACACTAATAGTCCAAGTCCAGTCCAGTCATTGTCTTATCTGTGCAGCAGCATCCCACTGTTACTCACGTCACTTGGTGCAGCATCCCTGTTACTCACGTCACTTGATGCAGCATCCCTGTTGCTCATGTCACTTGATGTAGCATCCCTGTTACTCACGTCACTTGATGCAGCATCCCCTGTTATTCACATCACTTGATGCAGCATCCCTGTTATTCACATCACTTGGTGCAGCATCCCTGTTACTCACGTCACTTGATGCAGCATCCCTGGTGCTCATGTCACTTGATGCAGCATCCCCGTTACTCACGTCACTTGATGCAGTATTACACTTTTTGTAATAATGAATAATATACAACTTAAAAAAAAATCAGAACAAGACTAGCCCAATTCAGTAAAAGTCCATATAATGATCATATAAGACTACCTGATCTGTTTGCGTATTATTGACAGTCAACGCCTCTAATCTGTATTGTCTTTTAGTTTTGGCAGTCCCTCAGTCCCATCCAGGTCCATTCCTGACCTATTGTGGTTGTCAGAACTGAAGCTTTTTTGGTGGAGATACAAAAAAAAAAATTAAAGCAGCTTGGTACAATTAATACAAGTCTGTCAACCATACAGTGCTACGAATACCTGTCCTGTCCTGTGTCTGTGTGCATATTATTGACAGCATCTCTATTCTGTATTGTCTTGACAGTCCATCAGTCTCAATCCATTCCTGTTGTGGTTGTCTAAGGGTTTTTTTGGTGGGGACACAACCCCCCCAAAAATAAAGCTTGCCACTGCATTAATTAGAACAAGTCCATAGTACTAACTGTGTGCATATTATTAGCAACATCTGTTGTTGTGTTTGACAGTCCACCTGTGTCTTCCAGACAGTCTTGTGGTGGTTGTGTCAGACTTTTTGGGTGGGACAAGAACAAAAAAAACAAGCTTGCTACAATTAGCAGTGTCAGTGGCTCAGCAGGTAGCACTTGCCTCTGAGGCCGGGAGATCAGTAGGCTGTGAGTTCTATTCCCACACCAGGCACTCGGGTTAATATCCCAATACTGACACTGTAGTGCAGCATGAGGGGGGTGCTGCACTCCTGAGGTGCCATCTTTCGGATGAGACGTTAAGACGAGGTCCCATCTGCCAGTTCTGGTGGTAGTTCAGGTGGATGTTAAAGATACCATGGCACTTCTCGAAAAGAGCGGGGACTTTCTCTGGTGCAATGGCCAAATTCCTCCATTCACAAAAAATACCACAAACAGCTTAATCTGGTTCAAGGTCAGTTGGCATTCATCTGTATCTCCTCCCCCGGGTCGTGCCTGAAAGTAGGCAAGATTTGTCTAGTGCACTTACCAGGTCAACAAAAACTAAATAAATAAATCATTAGAAGTCCATAATACTACCTGGCTGCTGTGTGCATATTATTGACTGCGTCTCTCTCGTTGTTTGACAGTCCATCTGTCTCATCCAGTCCTCTTGAGGCTATGTCAAGATTTTTTGAGGAACCAAAAAAAAATTAAAGCTTGCCACAATTAATTAAAGTCCATAGTACTACCTATGCATATTATTGGCAATGTCTGTGTTGTGTTTGACAGTCCAGTCCATCTGTCTCGCCCAGTCTCCTAATGGTTATGCTAACCCCATCTGCCAGATCAGCACGCCTGTGTTTTTGTTGGTAGCAGTAATTTCAAAATGGAGTCTGTAAAATTCATGATGTAGGCAGTTCATGTAAAATGTATTCTGGCTGAAAGGGCTTAATAGGCACTTGAATCCACACCTATGGCCTTTTGTTTTCAAAAGATGAATGCTGCAATGAAGGAATCCATGCAGTGTCTTTTAATGTTGCCTACTTTTTGGCTTCAAGGGATAGGCCATTCTAGGACTTTTCGTTTCATACCTCACTGTTACACAAATGTAATATAAAAGTGATTGAACAATCGCAAATCACAAAAGGTGCTGCGAATTTGTGCATCACATTGCAGCATTAATATGCACAAAGAGAACTGAAGCAATGAAAAAATCTCCAGCTGTTGGGCTGTTAATAGAGGGAAGCACTGACAAAAGTGTAAGGGAATTTGTGAATGTATTTATGAGCTATATTGGTGATGATGGTACTCCAATTACTTCCTTTATTGGTACCGAGCTATTAGGGAGCGCAGATACCGATGAATACGTTGCAGCATTAGATTCACTCTGTAACAAGCTTAACTTCCCTTTGTGGAAAAATCTTCCATGGATTTCTAACATGGTCACTGATGATGCATCAGTCATGCGAGGACAACATGGCTGAGTCACGGCCAAGCTACAAAGCAGTGGCTTGCCTTGGTTAATTGCAACTCACTGCATCATGCATCATTTACAGTTTGCCATTCTGGATGCCCAAAAACATATGCCAGAAGTTCAAGAAAATGAAAATGGCTTGATGGCCCTGTATTCATTTTATCATTCTTCTCACTGAAGAATGAAGAGTCTTGGAGGAGGGCTACGCCAACACCTTTCACTGAGTTGAAAAAACTGGTCAGCATCTTCACGGTGCACTGGGTCAGTTCACACCACAGTGCTGTGTCAGCTCTTCTCCACAACCTGCCGCAATAATTGCACACTTGGAGAATACTGCAGGACCTAGAGCAGAATTTCCTGTTAGCTAATGGCACAAAGCTCTGTAACAGAGTAGACATACCAGAGGGTGTAGACAGAATGAGAAGGGACCTGCAGAAACTTGAAGAATGGTCAGGGGTTTGGCGGCTGAAATTCAATGCAAAGAAGTGCAAGATATTGCATATTGGGCACAAAAACCCTGGCACAATATATCCGTTGGGGGGTGAGGATATAGCATGCACCAAGCAGGAAAGGAATCTTGGGTTATCATCTCTGTTGACCTCAAGGTAGGGAAACAGTGTGACAAGGCAGCAGGTAAAGCAAATAGGATGCTGAGATGCATGGGCAGGGGCATCACCAGCAGGAAAAGGGAGGTCATACTTCCACTATACAAGACACTAGTGAGGCCCCACCTGGAGTACAGTGTACAGTTCTGGAGACCTTACCTATGTAAGGACATAGACAGGATAGAGAAGGATCAGAGGAGGGCAACAAAGATGGTACATGGATTGCATCACAAGTCCTATGAGGACAGGTTGAAGGACTTGAATATGTACTCCCTGGAGGAGGGAGAGATGGGATATGATAGAGACCTATAAGTATCTTACAGGGAGGAATAGGGTGCAGGAATACACTATTTTTAAGTGAAAAAGATGCTCCAGGACTAGAGGGCATGGGATGAAGTTGGAGGGAGGACGATTCAGAGGAAACATGAGGAAGAATTTCTTCACAGAACAGGTGATGGACAAGTGGAACACTCTGCCAGAGGAAGTTGTGGGGGCTAAAACAATCACAGGATTTGAGAATGCATGGGATAGACATCAAGTAATTCTAGAGGTCAGAGGTGAGGAGCAACAGACTTCTAGGAAAACATAAAGTGAACTTACAAGCTCAAATGGGCAGACTGGGTGGGCCGTAGGCCTTATCTGCCGACACTGTCTATGTATCTATGTAACTTTGTGAAAAACAAAAAAAATGTGGTTCTTGGCCTTTCAACAAGATTATCTATCTATTCTTGGAAGGGTTTCTCAAAATTTCAAAAAAGAGGGTCTGCTTCTTACTTAGGTACAGCCACAAGTGGACAGCTGCATTTTGGAGCTCATCAAGCTGAAGACCAGTGCAGGCCTTGCTGAGGCACAGTTTTTACAGCATGCAAGTTCAAAGGACAGTCTCCTTACTTGTGGTGTGGATGGCAGCACTCCTGTAGCTCCTCCACCAGGCATGACTGAAAATGTTGATGTAGACAAAAATAGGAATAAAAGGCAAAAAAGAACCAAGCAGACCACTGCTTCATCAGACCAAGCAGCAGAGGAGATTGTTTCCAGTAAAATGCCTGCAAACTGATCAAGGAGAAAGTATGCAACAGTGAGGTTGGATTCTTACATGACAGATTTGAGCCCATGTGGCAGTCAGGGATTTTCAGTATTTGACACAATTGTTTGGCCTTCTCCTGATGACCCTCTCTTTCTAAATTTTGGTCAGAGAATCCATAATGGGGCTTTGCCATTCCTGAAAAAGAAATATGGTTCAGGGCAACTATTATCTGATCCAGAGCTAGATGCGGAACTTGACAGAGAAATTATGCAACAACTTTTGGAAGAGTGGCAAGATTTGAAAAATGCTGTAAAAAAATTAAAATACAGATCGCGCATTAAGAAAGGTTCACCAAAATTTACAGAGATTTGGTCTGTTACAGTTGTTGGTCACAATTTTTCAGGTAATGCCAGTGAGTACAGCTGCTTGCGAAGGGAGATTTAGTGCTCATAATAGAATTAAAACAATATCTCGTAGCAATCTTACTGACGGCACTATGGATGATCAGCTAATGATCAGTTTAAATGGACCCACAATTGAGGACTTTAATCCAAACTCATCAGTTGATCACTGGTACTCATCAACACCTGGATATCGGCATCTGTCTGGACATAAAGTCATACATCCAGATGTATTGAACTTGGAAGTGGAAATAGATGAGGAGTTGGAGGAGATGAGTTAAAAGTGGAGGCAGAGACAGTGTGGTTGGAGTGAGAGGTGGACTGATTTTGAAGAAGACAGCAACAGCAATAGAAATACTGTTAGCAATCTGTCATCCATAGTTTCAGTAGTCATTTAAAATTTATTTTCTACCCTTGCCCTCACAAATTTAATTTTGGTGACCATACAGTGATGGTAACAGCACAGGAGCAGCACAGGCCTGATCATGTCATGAAAGCAAAATAAGCAACAAAAAGTAACCTCCTCCCCAAAAAGCACACACAAGACAAAAGAGAACCACAACATCTGAAAGTTTTATTGCTTTGTTTTTAAAAAAAAAAAAAAACAGTGTACACTTATAGGACTTATTTTCAATTGTAAGTCAGCATGATCTGGTCAGACTGCAATCCAGTCACTGTGTTTCTCTGCTGGTCCCATCTTCAGTAGTTATCCTCTTGGTTATTTTCGTCTCATTTTCTCATAGTTGTGCCGCCCTTCCCTTTTCGGATTCAGTCATCGTGTTTCTCTGATGGTCCCATCTTCAGTAGTTAGTTATCCTCTCAGTGATTTTCATCTCATTTTCTCATAGTTGTGCCACCCTTGCTTCCCTTTTCAGATTAGACAGGCAGGACTTTGAATTTGTGCTTCATAAATTCTTCCTCCTGTGTAATACTTGATGCTGTTCTAGCGGGCTAATTCTCATCAGGATCTCTGATAAAGACTTTCCCAAATGTAGGTTAATAGACAATTCCTCGTTGAAAGGCAAGTTAAAAAAATGGCCACCATGGTTTATAGTCTAGCGGTCGTAAAAAAGTGGCCACCTAAAAAAATTTTGGCCACCAGATTTTGAGGTATGGTGGCCAAACTGGCCACCAGTTCAAAAAGTGATTTGTCCCACCCTGACCCATAGTCTAACAGGCTAACATCGGTGGTCAAAATCTATTCTGTCATAGTCACAAGAAGAGTCCCCTTGCAAAGATTCTTGGGGTTTTCCCCACCACGCAAGAAACTATGATATAGTGTGGGTCAACAGAATCAATGCCTGGTAGTCCTCCCAGGCAGGGGATCACAATGCCAGCATTCTGTTTTGGAGAGGCCATATATGAAGTCTGGCCCACAGCACCAGCTCTATCATTGCTGTCATCAGACCCAAATCTGGAGCAATCTGGAAGCGGAGCCCACTGACAAGGATCTCAATCACTGGGCCTTGCAAACAGGATTCTCCCTCCTTGCCACCGATAGAAACACATTAGACTCATTCATGCAAAACACCACTCCCAGGAACACTAATTGCTGGGATTGTGTCAGGGAACTCTTTATTTCTGTTTATTATCCAGCCATGCATCTCTAGGACCTCCAGAGTCCTTGCCACCAACCTTTCTGCCATCCACACCATTGGAGCACTGATGAGAAGGCCATCCGGGTAGGGATAGATGTTATGCTCCTCCTGTCTCAGTTACTCCACCAGTACAATCAAAACTTTCAAGACCACTCATGTTGCAGTTGCAAGACCAAAGGGGAGAGTCTGATACTGAAACTTATGTATCGCAAATCTCAGAAATTTATGATGCAGCTGGTGGATTGTGATGTGAAGATTGGCATTGTTCAGATTGGAGGACACCAGAAAATCCCTCAGTTGGACTGCTCAGATGATGGACCACAAAGATTCCATCTTGAACATTGTATGTTTGACTAATCTTTTAGGTGTTTCAAGACTAGGATCGGTTGAACCCGCCCCCACTTCATGGCGACTATAGAAACAAATCAAGTAAAACCTCATCCCTCCTTGTTTGAGGGAACTGAGGAGATTGTCTTTATCTGGATCAGGTGGTCCAGAGTTTGGTTTACTGTCTATTGCTTTACCTGGTTTACAGGCACTGGAGACTAAAGGAGGTGATCTGTCATGGGTGCCTAAGCAAATTCTATGGCGTAGCCCAAAGGCAGAATTTCCAATACTCATGCATCTGATGATACTTGGTCCCATCACTGGTAAAACATTTGCAGTCTTCCACCAAGGAAAATGGGGCAGAGGTGAGCCCACATACCTTCATTGTAAAGATCCGCCACCCCATCCTGCACCTCCATTGCATCTACGGGCAAAGGCACCTCAATTGCTTTTGCCCTTGAAGCCAGAGTAGGCTCCCTCTGCTTTTCTGGGTACCAAAATTTCAAGAAGGATGAAATCTGCCCCTTGACTGACTCAGCCGGCCAGAACTCTGGCCCTTGGTGTCGGTTTGGATTTTTGCTGTTGCCTACAGATTGGTAATTATCCTTTCTTGTTCTGATCATCTTTAAGATTGCGATCCATCCTACACATTCAGTCACTTCACTACCAGTCTAGCATTGCTTGTAAAGTGCTTTGGGATACACTGTGTATGAAAAGTGCTATATAAATGCTGATTCTTCATCTTCAACCAGCTCTGAGCCAAAAAGCAATTCCTCTGTAAAAGGAAAATTCAACAATTTCATCTTGGAGGCCTGATCTGCAGCCAGGTGATAAAGCCGCACCCTCCACATGGCCACCACCATATGGTAGGCTGAATGACCAGACATGTGCAGACTGTCTATGGCTGCATCACGCAAGAAGACAGAAGTCAACATGGGCAAAACTTCCTAATACAGGTACCCAAGAGATTAACACCCTGGAAATGAAGGAATACACATGTGAGGTTTGAAGGCTGATGCCATTTGAGATGAAGGCTCATTAGCACAACATTTCCATCCTCTTGTTATAAGACTCTGACAGGGTCTCCAAGCCTTCTAAAGCAGTTTTGGTATGCTTCATGTCATTACACATGACCGTATCTGTCACTGGAGGTATCACCCACCTTGTGGTGTTTGCCTCCTGAAAAGGATAAAATTGTACCCTAGGCCTAGGGAGCTGCTTGCATTTGTCTGCCCCAGCCCATTCTTGCTCAGTAATTTGGTCACAGTGACAAAGAATAGGAAAACACGTTGGGGCCAATGCTAAAGCAGACAGAATGGGGTTGATATCTAGAGGCTCTGTGTCTTGAATCTCTTTGAACTGTAGCATCCAACAGACTTTCATTACAAGGCAGAACAGTGACTCACAATCAAATAAGGGGGATCAGAATCTTTTTCTTAGGTTTTGAACACTCCCCCTCCTCCTCAGATGGACATTCTTCCTCGTCTGATGGATCCAGTTCTGTCAGCTCAGGATTGTCTCCAGACCTCCCTGCTTCCTCCACTTGGGCTTCCCTGACTTCAGAATCAGGGTCACCAGCAAATCAGAGTGAGTAGGGGCATCCTGGCTGTGGTGCACCTGGATATGTCTGCATGTGCCCCCATGACCTGAGGGGCCTGCTTTGGGATCGAGTGTGACATGAAGTATGACCTGCAGGTCATCAACATAAAGCATCTCATCTAAGAGAAGCAGTATGGATTTGTGCAGTTCGACTTTTCCGCTTGTCAGTTAGTACCACAGGTGCATCCCTCCCCAGTCTGGTGATTCAAATGGCTGAAACTGAAATAGACATGTTAGACTTTGTTATGCGGTATGGACAGTATGACCCTGGAAGAGATGGTCTCATTGTCCTATGGCAGGTTTTACATCTCATAAAAACAATTGGACTGCAGTAAGCCATAGTGCTACTAAAACTGCCACTGTATACACTGAGGCTGGAAATCACCTTTATCTGGTAATAAAGGACATAGCCCTTTAAAATTTTACACACTCACCAGCCTTCTGTTTCAGTCTGACACAAAGCAGTACTGCTCCTTTAAAACATCCTAGCAGCAGCTAGTGAAAACCTGGGCATGGCTCCTTTAAGAAATCCTCCTCATACAGTATATGCAAAAATCTAAATATCTAGTTTTTATAGCACACTCAAACAAGAGCCCTTCTCAAGTACTCCTCTAAATGTATGCAGCTGTTATGAAATAAGCTTCTCTGTTCTTAGACAATTACTTGGCTGGGGTTAGAGAGTGGTGCTCCTTATGAGCACACACTAAAACCTGTGATCAGGGCGCAGTTTGTGTGAACGAGCTGATGTAATGTGTATGCACGTGACATTATGATGCAGACGTGTGTCTGTTGAGTGTGCACGTGCCTTGGCTAAGACGTGCTCGCAAGTGAGAAGAAAGTGCACAAAGTACTTCATGCCTACTGGTAGAATGCCAGCCATGAAGCATGACTGAGGAGGAGAAGAGTGTAAATTGTTCCACATGACCAAAGTTCCAATCTCGCCATCAAACACAAAAGCTGTGCCAAAAATCCAACACACAAACAAGTGGAGCAAAAAAATATAAAACAGACTTAAACCTCATGCAGAGCCTTATCAAATGCAGAGACTTTCTGCCATAGTGGGAAGGAAGGGCCAGAACAAGGAGACTAATAGAAGCACTAATAAAATGGTTCCGGCTGGTCGGGGATGACAAAAAACTATAAAACTCCTCCAGAAGCCTGTTTTTGTACGAACACACCATGCTGTAGACACTAAAGGGTGGGCAAACAAAACAAATCAAGGTGATTTAGACCACCCCACCTGCTAACTGACTGAGCCCCCCACATTAAATATAACTCTTACTTACCTGAGACACCGAGCTAACACAATGAGCAGGAGAAAACAGACTCTGCAATAGGAATGTGGTCCCAATGCATGGCACTGTAGGCACTAGAATGAGATTTAGCTGTCAGGTTAGTCAATTTGAAAGCTGAAGTTTAACAGGCACAATTTCTACCTTTAAGGGTGCTCCCTGTCACCAGGCATCCTCATCCTGCCTCAGGATTGTCTATGCTAAAAAAAAAAAAGAAAACAACAAATATTAATTTGAGAAAAAAAAACTAGTCTTCCAGATAACTCTGCTCTATGCTGGCTACCCCTTCAGTGGTACAGCTAAAACTGAGTAACTGCTGTATCCAGAATGTTCATGTGCCCAGGGTTCTATGCTAGGTTACAGCTCTTGGGCTGTACCACTACCCCAGTGAGTGAGCACATTATCCCTGTGTGTTAATTCCCCAGTGACAACGTGGAGTGATATAGAAATAATTATTTGTTAGGTAGCTTTATTGAAACATTTCTAGACTATAATGATTTAAAAAATATATACTCTTTTTGAGTATGTACAGTTCATTTTTTATTTATTTATTGGATTTTGTTAACCGGGTTGATCCACTGAGACTTATGTCCCTTTTTATGGAGCGGCCCAAAGTAAGTTATATACAGAATATGTCCTGACCTCATATGGTGCAAGATCATGTACAACTGAATGACACAGAGGGCATAGTGACAATGTAATTACAATAGGTACAGCATTGAGGATCAACAATATTACACAGCAAATTCAGCACACGATCAATAAGACAGAGTGCATTGTGTAGTGTTACAGTACGTAGAACATCATTTTTCACACATTTTTCAGACCTGGATTTCTATGAAACTGATGAATGTCACTTTCTTGACTAACAGTACAACTTTGTGAGATATGACTCATGATTTCATCAACCTCAGCAGTTACAAAAGACAAGAAAAATCTTTGTGCATCCAAAACAAGAAAGTCTCTTTGAGATCAAGTCAAACATGTGGTCGATAGTGTAGGTGTAAGGCTGGCTGTTCAGAAGTTTTGGCTAAAAACAGTTTTAAAATATTAATGAACTTAGGCAGTTGCCTGTCATAAAACAGACCCTGCTTTCATGACTTGCAGACCCACTTTGTGAAACACAACCTCCCTTTTCTGAGAGTCTCAAACGAGAAAATCTAGATGGCTTTGTAAGTCACAAAAGTGGGCAAAACAAGAGAAAGCTTTGCACATCAAAAACAAGAAAATTTGTTGGATTTAAGTCTGAAACTTGATTATTTAACAGTCTAGGGTGTAAGTTTGATTATTTATTTATTTTTTAAATACATTTTCAAATAATAATGAAATCAGACTAAATCTTGTCATGAAAACAAGACCTTCTTTTTGTCACTGGTGAAGTAAGTGTAATGGGAGAAACTGCTGACACCAACTGCTATCAAAATGGCCTGGTCAGGTCAGGGCACAGGTCCACCCAAGTTTGGAAGGAAACATGTAATCTGATTACGCCTAACCACCCAGAGGTGGATTTTGTGTGATGCCCGCCAGCAGGTGTCGGGGAAATTTTGAGAAGGGGCTCAAGTTAGTTGCTACTAATTGAGAACACAAGGAGAGGCATGAAGCTGACTCAAATGCAAAAACAATGTAAATGTTTATTAAACATACTATCATGTTATTACAAGAAATGTCTAAACTCAAAAACTCTAAACTGTAAACTCTAAGAGGTAAACATATCTACATGTTACTAAATAATTATAACGTACCCTACTGCAAATCAGCTGTGAACACTCTAAGCCGCCACCCTTGCGTGTCCAAAAGGGAAAGGAAGGAAACAAGACAGGGAACCAGTTGTCCGGGCAGAGAGAAACACCAAACAGGTTACAGGCCAAAGGACTATTCCAAGGCAGGCGGGTCATCGGCACACAGGTCTCCACAGACTAATCAGAGAATTACACCTCAACCAGGAACTAGTCTGTCAATCTCACCCAGAAGTGTGGCGGCACAATAAAACATCTATTAAACCTGGTGTTGGTGTATTTATTTCTAGCACAGCATTCCATGCAACAGAACAGGGCATAAGGGTGGAAACAGTTCCAAACAGGGCACTGTCTCTGGGCGACCATCACCTGATGGCACCCAGGCACTGTGATAGTGGAAAACACCATGATGGGGTCCCAGAAACATTACAATAAATCATTTATGTACTTTTACTTATAACAGTTCATTTCTGAGAGTGCGTCACACCTTTAAATCTGGCTTCAGATGCCAACCACTTTAAATCCGCTGTCAGGCCTTAATCCACAGTATTTATGCAAACAGTTCCTTATTTACACTGCCTGGCTCAATGGAGCCTTGCACTTGTTCTGCCTCTTGCAATTCAGTATAAATGCATTCACAGTTCCTGCCCCTTTAAATCTGATTGTCAGGCAGTCATAAATATTAATTTGTTTATTTAAAGTTCCCGAACCTTCTCTGTCTGTCTAAGGGGTTCTCTCCTACTTTAACTTCACCCCATGGGCAGTCCATAGGCAGGATTTTGCCTGCCCTGACAGTCATTTGGCTCAAAGGGGCCTTTGTTCCTCCACCCCATGGGTGGTCTTTGCTGAGACCTTACGCCTCACATTTTCCTGGCTCCACAGAGCCTCTCTAGTCTCCGCCCCAAGGGCGGTGCAGTTCCGGGGCCTTTGCCTGCACCAAGGTCACTGTGGGAGCTCAGAAGTGCCAAAAGGTTTCTTTATTTTATTTTAAATAAAAAATTGTCTTTTATTTTTTTCCCCCGGTGGCCAGCACCCAATTGCGGTGCTGCCGCCACTCACCCTGCCGCCCTCTGTCGGATCTTGGGCCGGGACTGTTGCTGCTGCTGGGAGGGCCTAGACTCACCTCCTCCCACAGGCCTCCACTAAAGCTGGTGCTGGAGGGGCCAGCCTGATGCTAGACTGCTGATGGAGGGGACTGCCTACCTTTACTGTCGCTGCCCTCCTGAACAACCTCCTGCTGCCGGACGGCTGATGCAGGGGACGGCCAGGACCTGCACACCTCCCAACAAATATCAGCTGCTGGGCTTGGAGTGCTGGAGGGCCAGCTTGGATCTGCCACCCTCTCAGCGGGACTTTTCACTGCCACAGCACCAGGAACTTGACTGACTGCTGCCGCCATTCTGGAGAGGGAGCCATGAATTGGAGGACTGACCAGGACACCGGGAGGGAGGCAGGACCATCGGTAAGTCCCTCCCTATTAGCACTACCCCGGCCAGCCTATGCTTCCCTCTGACTCTTGCTGCTGCTTCCTCCTCTGCACCAATTGGAATGGAGGGCGGTTGCCATTCAAACGGGCTGAGGATTCTGTCATGGAATCCTCACGAGCCCGACCCTACCTGCATGCCCTTGTGACTGGACCCACAAGAGCAGGTGCCCGGCACAAGGTAACTTGGGGGGGGGGGTTCTGGTGAGCAGCAAACAGGGGAAACAAACAACATAATCTATTTTTTTTTAAACATAAGCCCAGCTGGGGCTTTCATTTGATGGGGAGGGGTACCTACCACTACACTGGGGAACAGCATGGGGCACCTCCTTAACCCTAGGGCACCTAACCTGCCTAGCCAGCCCCAGAGCACCTGGATGCCCCTTTTTGGAGGGCACCAGGACTCTGGGGCACTACAAATTAACCCCCATAAAAACATACATGTCCCCATGTACAGCTAGATCAACCTATACATACTCCATACTGTACACTATGCCATTGTTTTGCATTCCTACCTGAGTAGCTTCATGCTTTGGACTCCTCGGAGCACTCACTCTACATCCTGCCAACTACGTCAAGTGAGTAATGGGCGAGGGAAGTCACTGACGCCAACCACTCTCAAAATGGCCTGATCGGGTCAGGGCACAGATCCACCTGAGCTACAACTTGAAGGGAACACATGTAATCTGACTAGCCCAATCACCTGAGGTGGATTTTTGTGTGACGCCCAGCCAGTGGGTGTCGGGAAATTGGGGAAGGGCTCAAGTTCAATTGTTACTAACTGAGAACACAAGGAGAAGCATGAAGCAGACTCAAATGCAAAAACAATGTAAAAGTTTATTAAACATACTAATATATTATTTCAAGAAATGTCTAAACTCCAAAAACTCTAAACTGTAAACTCTAAGAGGTAAAAATATCTACACATTGCTAAATAATTATAAGGTACCCTACTGCAAATCAGCTGTGAACACTCTAAGCCAGCCACCCTTGCATGTCCAAAAGGGAAGGGAAGGAAACAAGACAGGGAACCAGTGGTCCAGGGCAGGGAGAAAATACCAAACAGGATACAGACCAAAGAACTATTCTGAGGTGGTGCAGGTCATCCGCACACAGGTCTCCACAGACCACTGGAAAATGACATCCCTCCAGGAACTAGTCTGCCAATCTCACCCAGCCTCAGCCCCTACGTGGACTGCTGGGACACAAGATCAACCAGTCACAGCCCTACATGGACTGCCGTGACACAAGATCACCCAGTCACAGCTCCTCGTGGACTGCCAGGACATGAGAACAGACAAGGATGGGAATCAAGGAGGCAACAAACAGAGACAAGACAGCTGATCGGGGAAAACAGGGTCAGGGCACCTGGGACCATACAAGCAGAAGGGTGGTGGCACAATAAAACATTTATTAAACCTGGTGTTGGTGTATTTATTTCTAGCACAGCATTCCATGCAACAGAACAGGGGCATAAGTGTGGAAACAGTTCCAAACAGGGCACTGTCTGAAGGCCATCACCAGATGGCACCCAGGCACTGCGATAGTGGAAAACACCATGACAGGGTCCCAAAACATTACAATAAATCATTTCACGTATTTTAGTTTATAACAGTTAATTTCTGAGTGTGCGTCACCCCTGTAAACCTGGCCTTGGATGCAGGCCACTTTAAATCTGCTGTCAGGCATTAATCCACAGTATTTATGCAAACAGTTCCTTATTTACATTGCCTGGCTCAACGGAGCCTTGCACTTGTTCTGCCCCCTTGCAATTCAGTATAAATGCATTCACAATTCCTGCCCCTTTAAATCCGGTTGTCAGGCAGTCATAAATATTCATTTGTTTATTTAAAGTACCTGACCCTTCTCTGCCTGTCTAAGGGGCTCTCCCCACTTTAACTCCACCCCATGGGCGGTCCATATGTGGGGTTTTGCCCTCCCCCACAGTCATTTTGCTCAAGGGAGCCTTCGTTCACTTTGTCCCATGGGAGGGTGTTTGCTGGGGCCTTACCGCCCCCACATTTCCCTGGCTCCATGGAGCTTCTCCAATCTCTGCCCCATGGGCGGTCCACTTCCAGGGCCTTTGCCTGCTCCAGAGTCACTGCGGTTGCTCAGACACACCAAAGGTTTCTTTATTTTATTTAAAATAAAAAAACGGTCTTTTATTTTTTTCCCCCAGGCAGCCAGTACCCAACTGCAGTGCTGCCGCCACTCACTCTGCCACCCTCCATCTGATCTTGGGCCAGGACTGCTGCTGCTGCGAGGGCCTGGACCTGCCTCCTCCCACAGGCCTCCACTAAAGCTGGCACTGGCATGCTGGAGGGGCCGGCCTGATGCCTGACTGCTAATGGAGGGGACAGCCTACCTTTACTGCCACCATCCTTCCCGAAGAATGTCCTGCTGCTGGACTGCTGATGGAGGGGCCAGCCTACCTTTACTGCCACCACCCTTCCCGAAAAATATCCTGATGCCGAACTGCTGATGGAGGGGACAGCCTACCTTTACTGCTACTACCCTTCCTGAAGAGTGTCCTGCTGCCGGACCGCTGATGGAGGGACGGCCTGGACCTGCCGCCCCTACCGACGAACATCTGCTGCTGGGCTTGGAGTGCTGGAGGGACCAACTTGGATCTTCTGCCCCTCCCAATGGGACTCTTCACCACTGCAGCACCAGGAACTCGGCTGACTGCTGCTACTATACAGGAGAGGGAGCCATGAACTGGAAGACCAACTTGGACATCGAGAGGGATGCAGGACAACCAATAAGTCCCTCCCTATTAGCACTGCCCTGGCCGGCCTATTCTCCCCTCTGACTTCTGCTGCTGCTTTCTCCTCTGCACCAAATGGAATGAATGGCTGTTGCCACTAAACGGGTTGAGAATTCCATCACGGAATCCTCACAGTCTGACCTGTGTACATGCCTCACGACTGGGCCCACGAAGGCAGGTGCCCGCCCAAGGTATCTGGGGGGGGGGGTTCTGGGGCAGCAGGCAGGGGAAACAAAGCAGCAGAATCTATTTTGTTTTTTAAACATAAGCCCAGCTGGGGCTTGCGTTTGATGGGGGAGGGGTACTTACCACTATACTGTGGCACAGCATGGGACACCTCCTTAACCCTGGGGCACCTAACCTGCCTAGTCAGCCTCAGAGCACCAGGATGCCCATTTTGGAGGCACCAGGACTCTGGGGCACTACATAAGCTATAACCCATGACAGGCCATGGGGGTATTAAAATTCTGTCTCATTCCTTCCAGCCACCTAAGAAGTGTTTTAATGCTGGGTAAAAACAAACATGGACTGCTTCTGGGATAGCCAGTGCTCACGGTACAGAAAATGTGAAGCTGTGTGTCCCATGATTAAACTCTCATTTTAGTGCAAAATGTTGGACCCCCATGGTCCTCTGACTTGCCGTGCTTTTAATGACGTGAATATTTATACTCCAACAACAGATGCAAAGTTATGATTCAGAGCTGCATCAGGGAGGTGTTCAGAGCTGCTTGCCATCTTGGGTCACATCAAAGGAAGTCACTTGTTCAGCACACGTGGCTTAACAGGAAGCTGATCTGAGGAACGGTCATTTGCAGAAGCAATGGATAGAGGCTACAAGACAAATGTGTCATAGTCAGTTGGGCTGCTGAGCAGGCTCAAGTCAGGGAAAAAAACATGGGTACTGTTTATTTTGTTTTGTTATTTTCCTCTTCAGCACTGAAGTGGTAGATTGACCAAGTTTGGGAGTAACTGCACCTACACTAGGCATTAATCAATGATCATGTGACTGTTTTCAACCAATCAAGTTTGTGCTTTCATATATCTTTTTCCATCCATTTTGTAAACTGCTTTCATGACTCACAAACCCACTTTCATGGGAGACAATTTCACTTTTGTGACCGTCTCAAAACAAGAATAATCTAGATGACTTAGTAGAGCAATGTCTGTGAACATGCAACTGCTTCGCTAAGGCCTGGCACTGTGCCTGTAATGATTCAACTGCTATGCAGTGACTGGAAGGCCTCACTATGTCTGCTACCGTTCTGGCGCAGTTTGTATGACCATGTAGCTGACAGTCGCTTGCCATATCAGCTACAGGTCTTGTGCAATCTGCAAAATGATGCAGCTGCTTCCTGAGTGGCCCATTGGGTCAGTTACGAAGTCCACTACAGTTCTGGTGCAATGTGTGTGTGATGATGCAGTTACTGGCCACTCAAGAAACCCACTACAGGCCTGGTGCAACCTGTGTGATGATGCAGCTGCTTCATGACTGGCCCACAGAGTCCCTAAGGAAGTCTACTACAGGTCTAGTGCAGTGTGTGTGATGATGATGCTACTGGCCACTCATGAATCCTCCACTAGAGGTCTGGGACAATCCGTGTGTGCAAAAAAACCTTGCAACTGGCATTCCCAATCAAACCATCAGTCTTCAAAGCACTATATTCTTGTTCATTCAAGGAATCCTGTAACTGCTTCCCCTGATGTCACAGCCTCCCTGTCAGAGCATTCCATTCCTGGTACTCCTGCCCGACTACTCAGTATGTCTGTGTCAATTGTACCCCACCTGATAGATCCACCCAATCTAAGTTGGAGTTTCCTCAGAGTTATCCTGGCATCTACTAATATTACACTTCCTGGCATGTCACCTCGGCCCCTGTTCCTAGTGTATTGCACCTAGCTTTATAACCATTGCCACCTGCCCTGGTGCTCTAAGCCCCTCAGGCACCCTGCACTTATGCTCTCATTCCTGAGTCCCCCTTCCTCACCCATGCCCCTCCTTGCACTACATACTTAATACTTGAATCAAGCCTACTCCATGAAAACTGTATATGGTTATATAGGTTTCACTCTGTATCTTTTGAAGCACAGGTTCTGTAGCACATGGTATTTAGCTTTCTGTCTTATTTATAAATGTACTCCATGCTGTTATTAACCTCTTGTGTGTAATCCCTAGTCTATGTAATGACTCTGCAAGTTGGTATTCCTCTTTATGCATTGTTCATGTATCTTGCCCAGGTCCGTCTTGAAAATGAGCTTGCTCAATGGTGTTCACCTGGCTAAATAAAGATTTTGATTGATTGACTGATTGATTGATTGATTGATTGATTGATGATGCTGCTACTGGCCACTCATGAACACTCCACTAGAGGTCTGGGACAATCTGTGTGATGATGTTGCTACGGGCCACTCATGAACCCTCCACTAGAGGTTTGGTGCAATCTGTGTGATGATGCAGCTACTGGCCATTCATGACCCCCCCCAGATGTTTTGGGAAATCTGCGTGATGATGCAGCCACTGGCCATCCATGACCCCCTCAACTAGAAGTTTTGGGCAATCTGTGTGATGATGCAGCTACTGGCCATTCATGAACCCTCCACTAGAAGTCTGGTGCAGTTTGTGTGATCATGATGCTACTTCATGAGTAGCCCACAGAATCCCTAAGGAAGTCCGCTACAGGTCTGGTGCAATGTGTGTGACTATGCTGCTGCTTCGTGAGTGGCCTGTAGGGCCACCCGCAAAGTCTGCTGCAGGTATGGTACAGTTTGTGTGATCAAGCAGCTGTTTTCTTGTTACGTCTACTACAGGTCTGATGCAATCTCTGTGATGCTGTTGCTGCTGCAGGACATATGTGGTCTGCTGTAGGTTTGGTGCAGTCTGTGTGACGATGTTGCTCCAGGCCACGTGTGGCCTGTTACAGGTCTGGTCCAATCTGTGTGATGATGATGATGATGCAGGCTACTTGTAGTCTGCTGCAGGTCTATAATCTGTGATGATGCTGCAGGCTACTTGTAGTCTGCTGCAGGTCCGGTGAAATCTGTGTGATGATGCAGCTGCAGGCCACATGTGGTCAGCTACTGGTCTGGTGCAGTCTGTGTGGTGATGGTACTGCAGACCACCGTGGTCTGCTACCGTCTGTGTGATGATGCTACTGCTGGCTACTTGTGGTCTGCTACAGGTCAGGTGAAATCTGTGTGATGTGCAGCTGCAGGCCACTTGCAGTCAGCTACAGGTCTTGTGCAGTGTGTCTGATAATGCTGCTGCAGGCCACGTGTGGTCTGCTATAAGTCAGGGGCAAAGTGTGTGATGATGATGCTGCAGGCCTCATGTGGTCTGCTACAGGTCTGGTACAGTCTGTGTGATGATGCAGCTGGAGGCCACATGTGGTCTGCTATAGGTCCGGTGCAGTCTGTGTGATGATGCAGCTACAGGTCACTTGCAGTTTGCTACAGGTCTGGTGTAGTCTGTGTGATGATGCTGCTGCAGGCCACATGTGGTGTGCTATAGATCTCGTGCAGTCTGTGTGATGATGCAGCTGGAGGCCACATGTGGTCTGCTACAGGTGTGGTGCAATCTGTGTAATGATGCTACTACAGGCCACCTGAGGTCTGCTACAAGTCTGGTGCAATCTATGCGATGCTGCAGCTACAGATCACTTGCAGTCTGCTACAGATTTGGTGCAGTCTGTGTGATGATACAGCTACGGGCCACTTGCAGTCTGCTACAGGTGTGGTATAATCTGTGTGATGCTTCTGCAGGCCACTTGTGGTTTGCTACAGGACTGGTATAATCTGCATGATGCTGCTGCAGGCCACATATGGTCTGCTATAGATCTGGTGCAATGTGTGCAGTGATGCAGCTGCTTTGTGAGTGACCCACAAGTCTACTTGTGAAGTGCTCTAGGTCTGCTGCAGTTTGTGTGACTATGCAACTGCTTCTTGAGTAACCCACAGAGCCATTTGTGAAGTTCACTACAGATCTTGAGCAATGTGCATGATAATGCAGCTGTTTTGTGAGTGGCCCACAAGACCAATTGTGAAGTCCACTGCAGGTCTCAGACAATGTGTGCAATAATACAGGTGCATTATCATTGATAGGAGTATTGCAAATTTTTAATTTGTGAGTGAATTGCAGAGAATTTGCTGACTATGCACTTTGTGGAGTTTTTTTGTAGTGGGCACTTCCTGATTCACCGTACTTGTGCAAACTGTGCTATGCAAATTAATGCAATTCGCTACTTTGCAGCAAATCTTTGTGTCAATTCATGTAGTAAAATTCTTAAAAGGTGCAAAGTGTACTACGCAGGTGCCAGAATTACAGAAATTCACGTAGCAAAAAACTACATGAATTGACACACTTCATGGTGACCTCCATTAGTTGCAGAATTTAAAAACTTTTCACATTGCTAGTCTTAGGTGTATATACACACACGCAGACCACAGTATCATATGATCTTGTGTCCTGCAACATACAGGTGCAGGTTTTATCATGGGGTATAACTGTATTCATCATATTATGTGATTTAGTTATGTTGTTAAAACTTGTTTGAAATTTGCATTGTGTGAGCCGGCCCTCTGGTGCAGCTGTAGTCTTACTGTGTGCAGCACCGATAACTTCAGTTTAGAAGTGAACCAAGGGAGTTGGATGGTGGGCTGGGAGGGAAACTGAGCATTCGAAGGACTGCTCTCCTCCACTGGGGGCCTGGACCTAGCAAAGCTGGAGGAAAGGCACCTGGGACTGCCAAGAGGGTTTGAGGCCCTTCACGGGGCATTAGGCTGCCAGCATTACAGCACGGATTGTTGAGATAAGCCACCTCCTGAAGTCCCAGAATTAAATAATTAGAAAGGAGAGGTGCAGGGGGCGGGCAAAGAAGAGGACTGCAAAATTACCACTTGCGCCATAATGATAGAGCACACTACCACCAGCACCCTGAAGTGGTAGAACCAGTTTGAGGTGCATGGCAGGCACCGATGTGGTGGATGGGAGTGTGTGGTGCATATCATGGCAATATTGCATGCCACTCCTCTTGGGGGACCACAGGGAGAAAACAGATAATACCTGTAGCAGAATGGTGTTGGACACCCGCAGGTCCTGCACCCGACCAGCTGGACCCACCAACCAAGAGCCAGATCCTGTTTCCAGCAGAGGATGGGGAACCCCATTGACCCTACCAGGGGACAAGCCCAATCAGCTGGGCCCACCTATGAAGATCCGGCTCCTGTTTCCAATGGAGGTTGGGAAACCCCATTGACCCCACAGGTGGCGGGGAGCAAACCAGACCAGCTGGGCTCACCAACCAAGAGCCAGATCCTGTTGCCAACAGAGGTTGGGGAACCCCATTGACCCCACCAGGGGAGCAAGCTGACCAGCTGGGCCTGCCAGCCAAGAGCTGGATCATGTTTCCAATGGAGTTGGGGGAACTCCCTCGACCCTGCCAGGGAGGCAAGCCCATGGGAATATTGACTGGCAGGTAAGTCCCAATGGATGTCAGGGTGTGGGGGCTGGGGTGTCTGGCAGATGGTGGCCAACCAGTAGGGGAGAAAAAGACTAACGAAAGAAAAATATCTGGACTGTGCTTTGGCATTCAATGTGGTGGCATACATGGGAGTGGTGCATGTGGGTGGGCGGAGTTAGGGTTTAAAGAACTAATGTCCCATTCCTTACTTTTGTGACTTTAAGAAGAGGCATAAGATCTTTATATGTAAAGTAAAAAAATCTTTTGTCAGTGAGGTGGCTAAAATGATCTAGCTTGCATATTGTCACATAATACATATTCATGACAATTCATGCAATTTAATGAGTTTGCTATTACAGGAATATATTGTATTGTATTGTTGTTATAGATGAAAGACTAGTCTGTTCACAAAACCTGAAAGAACTGTTTTCCAGGCAGACAATTATCACGAGTAAAGAAAGGTAAAAAGGATCTGGTTTCTGTGACATCTTTGAATATTCAAGAAGTAACCTTTGTACAGAATATTGATGAATCCCTTTATTTTAGCAATTCAAGTACATTACCATGTTTCAGTTTTCATGTTTTAGAGGCACCATCTCCCTATTGACCATGTCCCATCATAGTCATTTTGTTGCTCAGCTAGTATGATATCCCTGTCCTAAGGGGACAGGCTTCATTCTGTCATCTCTCGCTTTCTCCCCCTAACCCCCTCCTCCCGTCTTTCTCTCTCTCTCTCTCACCCTCTCTCTCTCTCTCTCTCACCCTCTCTCTCTCTCCCCCTTTCTCTCTAGCTCACCTCTCTCTCCCTCTCTCTCTCATGTCTCTCTCTCCCCCTAGCTCACCCCCTCTCTCTCTCCCTCTCTCTCTAACTCGCCCCTCTCCCCTCATCTCTCCCTCTCTCCGTAGCTCACCACTCTCTCTCCCTCTCTCTCTCTTTCTCTGGCACATCTCTCTCTCTCTCTCCTCCTCCTCTCTCTCTCTCTCTCTCTCTCTCTCTCCTCCTCTCTATCCCTCTCTCTAGCTCACCTCTCTCTCTCCCCCCTCTCTCTAGCTCACCTCTCTCTCTCTCTCTCCCTCCTCTCTCTCTAGCTCACCTCTCTCTCTCTCTCTCTCTCCATCTCTCTCTCTCTCTCTCTCTAGCTCCTCTCTCTCTCTAGCTCACCTCTCTCTCCTCTAGCTCTCTCTAGCTACCCTCTCCCCTCTCCTCTCTCTGTCCTCTCTCTCTCTCTCTCTCTAGCTCCCTCTCTCTCCTCCTCCTCTCTCCCCACTCTCTAGCTCACCTCTGTCTTTCCCCATCCGCTCTCTCCTCCTGTCTCTCTTTCTTACTCTCTGTCTCCTCCCTCCCCAGGTCCTGTGTAAATCGTATTTCAGGACAAGTATTCCCATTGGTGCGGACGGAGGATGAAAAAGGGCGATAGTCACTCCACTTTTTATTTCTGTATGGCAAAAACTAGCATAGAAAAAGTGTCCTTTGTACCCTCATAAGTGCCCTTTTGATTATCAGCCCCCTCAGCTTTTATCATTTTCCGACACCCTTGAATATTCCCCATTGTGAGGATTTCTGCGCGTCTATGTTAGATGAGAAGAGAGGGAAAGATGGTTGGGTGTGACGAGGCAGGAGAGAGGTTGCAGTGTTAGAGGACAGTGGAAGGGAAAGGGATGGGTAAGTCTAAGGAGGAATGAAAATGGAGAAGGGAAGGGGAAGCATACAGAAAGAAAAACACTTTCATAAAATGGGCTTCAGAAGCCTAGCAACTTCATTAGTCAAAAAAACACATCACCTAATCTTTGATTAATTGCCGGTATATGCACAGATCATTACTAACCTACCCTAATTTACCTAGCAATAGCTAACTAAATAAAAATATTATCCTTTTCCATTAAAATAAAAACTTGTCCACTTTTTTAAATGTGAAAACCCACAGCAGGCCATATGTTTCTCCAAAACAAATGCACTCCCCAAGTTTATTTAGAGACACTCAGCATTTGTTACCAAACTCATAATCTGCCTAGCAAACAATGTAACTACATAAAAATAAAACATTTTTTCATTTAAAAAGTTTACCATTTTATAAGCACAGTAACCCTCCTGGACTTGTTTTCTTTTGAGGTTTAAAGCACTTACTGGACACTTTGAAATTCACTCTGCCAGGTTGCATGGAAACTGGTCTCTGACTCGTCATTAGGGGAACAAACTTCCTGTAGCCCATTGGCCTTGTGCCTTCCAGTTTACACGAGCTGTGCATTAATCGTCTAGAAACGCATTCCCTGTTGTGGGTCATTGCTTATATAAGTTACCTTTATAAATCTTTCCTCCACACATCTGCTGCAGAGTGAGAAAGGATCTCTGGAGGGATTAAATAGGCAATGATAGAAGGCTAGTACCACAGCACATTAGCTCTCTGACTAAAGTGTGAAACTGTCCCTTTTGTCAAGTGTAGAATGTCTTAGGTGGACTATGTAAATGGATGATAGTGTTTGGAGAATTCTAGACCATTAGCATTTTACTTGCTTCAGTGGGTGCTGAGTGGTCTTTTCGTTCATACCCAAATCTTTGTTGAGACACCTAGATTTATTTATCCAGTTGCACTCCTCTCAGCAGTAACAGCCTCCCATATCCTCACCATCACAGCATATTGACCCTTTTCACTGCAAAGAATCTTAGAGAGCTAAGAGTGTGGGGTGTCCATAAAGGGATGTGCTGCTGAGAAGGAGTTGTCCTGAAATACATCCCCTACGCTGTATAGTAGTTTTTCTAATGTAAGCCCCCCTCCCCATGTCGAGGGGCTATTCATGATTGTAACTAACAGGAAGGGGGTACTAAACAACCAGAGAAAACACAGAGTAAATAAGTCACACCTGGGTTATGATGGCGCCATCGCAGCAGTCGACGTGGGGGGTGCAGCAGGCTGGTGCAGAAAGAGTTGTCTCGGGGAGCTGGGTGAGGCAAGGTTAGCTTATTAAAAAATGCAGAGAAAAAGACCAATGTCCTGGTGCAGTTAGCAAAATAAAAATTGAACTCATTTAATTAATAAAACAGGGTCACACTCCATGGAGCAGCGGGAACAGTTCAACTAGGACAGTTTTTTTTTTTTTTGTTTGTTTTTTTTGGTGTCACCTCCTCTGTTCTTCCTCCCGCACACGTGGCACAAGGGACACAAGACTCCATTTCTTTCAGTGCAGACCCAAAGATCTTCATGGCACAAAACTTGACATTTCGGGAAACCATAACTCCCTCCTGATGGTGGCTGTAGCACACAGTCTCCTGCAAACAATCCGGCCTCTTCCCTACTACACTACACTTTGCGGTCCTTAGCTGCCAGCTGCACTGAGAATGTGCAAGGTACTTTCCTTCATCAGCCTGGGCATCCTGATCCCAACTCATTAACGGGGACAACGAACCCATGGCAATGGTGCCCCACACATAATCCTGCTTCTGAAGGCCTAAAGGCCTAAGGAACACTCTTGTGGAGCTGCTACTTCCTCAAACCAGCCAGACCTCCTGCTCTGCTGGACACAGGCTTCAAACCCAGGGACCCCAGAGAAAGGTTGCCATTGCTGCCTCCCATGATGCAGGCTATCACCACTGCACAGCGCCTGACCTATGGCAACCAGTGGGCTCACATTGGGACCCCTCCCGAGGCCTACACCCAGTTCTGGGGATCACGAGGCAGGCCACACACTTTCCAAAAGACCCCAGCTACCATTGCCTACTCCAGAAGGTCCCAAATTCACAGCCCAGAGCAGACCTGACTCCCAACAACATCTACTACCCCAATGAGGCCAAAATGGACAGGGTGGTGGACTGGGATGGCAATCGCCCCATCCTGGCCCCAAACCTCGGTCCTGCAGCTGAAACTTTTGCACTCCGGCCCAGGCGCCCTACCTCCCACTCCTGGGACTCTTGGAACTCCCAAAATGCACCCAAATCACCCCTTTTAAAGAGACTGCCAGCCCCAGTTCCAACTGACTGCAGGCTGGACCAATCACTGGACAGCCCAGAATTAAAAGGCCCTAACTAGTAAGCTCCCAAAGGATGCTTTTAGTAAGGTAGATCCTGATGCATAGTGCCTTCTGGAAGTAAACCACATGCGTGTTTTACAGGTGGTGTGTTGTCTAATTTCTATAATTTTATTATTGTGGGGGTGTTTGGAATGGTATATATACTATTGGGATTCTAGCTCTGTGTACAATTCCTACATACTGTAGAAGAGTTCCATTTGGTACTAGACCAAATTGAAAACCTTTTTGTTCACCTTCCAGGACTGTGTGGTTCATGTGAACTAAACTATCCTTTAAGGTCCTAGCTGTTTTTTGAGACTGTTATTAATCCCCCTTGATTTATTTCCCCTCTCTATGGCTGGCTTATCCTCTCCCTCAGCCTTGATATTTTAAATTTACTTTCATGCCCTTCTCTCTCCCTCTTTATTACCTAGCCGTGAGCCCTGGGACTTGCCTATTATCTATTTGAATCCTTGGTAGTCCCATTTGTTGTGTCTCTCTTGTCCTTGCTGCCTACCTTTTCTCTCTCATTTACTTAGTTTATTTTTTGTCTTGGCACTTAACCAGTACATGATTTAAAACATGCTTGTACACCATGTTTAACTATTTCTGCCAAGCCATAACTGTGTTTGCTCAAACATGTTTGTATCTAGTTCCCAACTTATATGTACTGTAATTGATGTTTCCCTGTGTGTCCTGCATCTCTGTAATCTCCCGGGTTGTGCCTGAAAATAGTCACAATCGTGGCTAAGGTGCCCATCCATTTAACAAAAACTAAATAAATTTCTTTGTTGGCAAATGTTCCTCACTTTGGGGCCAGGGGTTGCAAAAAACTGTGTGTCAATATTGATGGCATATGTTCCTGATCTTACTAGTCATTTTTCTGCAACTTGCTGAAAAAATAATCGTTTGTATATGTCTTGTTTATTCCTGTAACAATCGAGCTCCTTCATCTCAGCATGATTCCTGGCCTCCCTAGTTGTGTTATGTGAGTACCCTCTTTATTCACACCTATTTTCTTGTTAATCTGTGGATTTCTCAAATGTAACATTTGTGTCACAACCCCATCTAGTTCTCAGAAATTGTCTGTAGATATTATTTCTATCAGGTTCCTGGGATGGAAACTACTCTCAGAATAACGCTCTGTTCTGTGGGTTTCCTGCAGTACAAGTGGTTTCTGCAGTCCTCCAACCAGATCAGGATGGCCAAGAAAAAAATTTGTTCCATGTGATTTTCCAGCACAAAGTGTTTAATTGTTATGTTGATGCAGGCGTTTGAAGTCCATCAAAAGACATTCATCTCAATCCAAAATTAACAACATCATCAATATGTGCCATTTGCACATTTTATATGTGCATAATGAGGGTTATACAATGGATTCAGTATGAATTTACACACATTTGCATATGATGGGGCTACAGTGCTCCCCATGCCACTCCTCTGATTTGCTTATTGTGGCTATTTTCAAACCTAAAATAGTTCTTATATAGTGCTAGTGTTACCACATTGATCACAAAACTTTTTAGTGCGCTGGTACAATCTTGTCTTTGTTCCAAATGGTCTTCTAGACACTCCAGGACCTTTTAATGCAGAATTGAGTACAGTGTGCAAATCCTTGCAATCCACTGTAGCTAACAACAGCTTATCAATTATCTCTACCTTTTCATTCAATTGCACAGGCTATGCCTGTAGTTCAATGAGCGGAGCGACTAACCACTATCAGGCCTTTAAAGGCTGCTCCTCCTGGCTAGTTCAAGGATTCACTTCTTCATTGAGACCAGAGGTGCCACTCTTCATCGCTCCTAGCTCCACCGGCTACTCCTGTCCCTGCGGTCACCTCCGTCCACCGGCTCGCTCTCCCATTTGGTTTGCCTTTCTCCCTCATTCTTTTTGCTTGCGGCTCCCCTCAGCCACTCACTTATCTTGGGCTCCCCTGCTGTTGCTGTTCAACAGCTGTCATCTGCACCTCTCCATCACCCTTCCCACCCCCTGTCATCCTTGTCCCCTGCTGCTCACCTAGTTCGTCCCCCCCACCACTTCCTCGACATCTCCTTCCCCATACCTTATGGACTTTCCTGTTGCTGCTCTTTCTCCTGCCTCCTTGCTGCTTTGGTATTCTGGCCATGGTTCCGAGTGCTTGTCGATGCTTCTGGGTGTGCTGTCATCTGCCCTCTTCCCTCCTTTGCATCCTGTCCCAGTGGGTCTTCGTGCCTCTCCTCCACTCCTACTCCGTTTCCCTCCTCCTCAAGTCTCTGCTGCATTTTGGTTTACTTGGATGCTTGTTACTCCCCGCCAACTGCTATGCTGGTTCTGCCCTCAGTGTACTCATTCCTCTTCCTCGCTCCACTCCTCTCGGGGGGCACCATCTCCGCCTCCTGTGTTCTCCTATATCATCTGTGTCGGACTGCATCTGCCCCAGTCCTACTTATAGTCTCAGGTCCTTCTCCACTGACCTTCCCAGCATCGGAATTTTTTCCTGGTGCTACTTCTCGGACCTGCTTCTCCCTCTCAGTACTCACTGCCCTCTGACTATATTTGGGGATAACCCCCTCCAGTCTCTGTTGCCCTGGTCCCACCTTTTGGACTTGTTCCTTTTATTCTCCTGTCCCTCCTTGCTCTGCCCTGCCTGCCTCGAGCCCTTTTGGGGGTTTCTAACCGTATCATCGCACATCTCTGCTCATGTGCATCAGTTGTCTACTTCTGCCTGATGGACCTGTGTTCATTTCTGTCTTTCTGTGGATTTCAGCTTCATTCAGTGCTTTGGCTCCTGGCATATACTCAATTCCTTCTCCTGCTCCATTCATCAGCCCAGCTTCAGCTCGACTCCATTACTTTACCTCACTGTTTTCCTCCTCGATCCATTTCTGTTGGCATTGTTTCACTTTTCAGCCACCTCGCTGTTTGCTCCTCAACGCACTTTATTTATTTTTCTGTTTTATTAGCTTCTTGGCGTCCCGGTGCCTAATTCATGGCTCTCCCTTTTTCCCACAATGGGGTACTGCTGAGCCACGCTGGGCACCATGGCTCCTGGCAGATGGTTTTCTGCCATTCCCCTCTCATACCGCTACCCTCATCCTCCTTAACCCTGCATACCAGCCTCCTGATGCTCCACTCAGCTCCTCCTTCCGTTCCTACTGCCTTTGGTGCTTTCACTACCTGGGCATTCCTGCCTTCCTGGCTTCTGCTCTCCCACCTCCCACTGCTCCCTCGATCCTGGGCCATGGGCTTCACCCCTTTGTTCTAGTCTCCAGCTCGTGTCCTTCGCCTCTTCTCCTTCCTTGTCTCGTGCTTTCTTTTTGGGGGTGTCTTCCTATTATGCCATCACAATACCTATTCATATCCTCCTCTTACCCTAGTCCTACATTCTCGGACCACTCAACCCAAATATCCTCCACTCCATGTCCCACATCCATCGTTATCGAACCTCAGACTTCCTATACCCTACTTGCCATCTTTCCTACCTTTAACCGTACTGCCTTCAAGGCTTTCACTCGTTCATCGTACATCATCTATCTCGTACCTCACCCTATCCATACCGGCCATCAAGGCTTCACTCCATTGCCATACATTGTCCATTTCATTTCTCATCCTTCACAGTATCAGCCTTCCAGGCTTCATTTCATCATCGTACATCATCCATTTCATTTCTCACCTTAAACTGCTCAGGCCTTCAAGGCTTTCAATCCACCATTATTTATTGTTTATTCATTCTTGACCATCCTGTCCTCCTGCACCGACTTCTCTGTTCAATGTAGGCTGTGGACTTTGCCCGGCCATCCTCGTCTCTTCTCTTTGCATCCTTCATTCCCATTCTGCAGTCCATGCCGACCTTCTAAGCTTCCCTCCATCACTGAACCTCTTCTATTCATCTCAATCCTCCACTCGTCCATTCCGACTTCGTAGCACCTATCTCACCTACTCCTGGTACTTTGTACCTCCCCTGTCGGCTGCGGGCTTTGCCCAGCCATTCCCTTTTCTCCCTTCATACAGTTCAATCCTCTCCTAATTTGGCTTTTCAATGGACCCGGTTGTCATCCACTCCAGTGGTTACTAACTACATCAAGCCTCCTCCTGACCCATCAGAGCTCTCCCACTCAGTCTGACCTCTCTGTAGGTCTACTCATTCACATCGACTACTCAAGCTTACCCCTCAAATGGGTCTTATGCAACCTTGACTTGACCTGCTCTCGACTCAGATACATGCCTTCCGTGTCCATTGCTCCATGGCATGGGGCTTGCCTGTAGCCAATGGTCTTGCTCTGCACCCATGAAGTCCACATCTAGAGCATGTGAAGCTCAGAGCGGGGTCCTTCTGGGCCATGCTGGGCTGCCTTTTGCTTGGGCTGTGATTGCCCGAGGCACGTTTGTATTGTAAAACGCTTTCCAATAATTTTTAAGGATAGCGTTTGCTACTCAGAACGTTTGTTCTTTCAGAGTAGCTATCAAGGATTTAGGGTAGAAATGCAGTTTTATTTTTAGTTAGGGATTTTGAGGGACAACTTGAGAGTCTGGGCTACAGTTTCTCATACTGGATTTCAGTGTCTTTGGGAGACTCTTTCAAAAACTGTGGCACTCACCTGAAGCTCTAGTGGATGAGGAGCAGGCATTGGTGAGACCAGAATCTTCTTTTGGTATCCGTTGATACCCATCTTTTGAACTTTGGGCTGGAGCGGAGTTGGTTGTCCATTGCTGGGGCCACCTCAGAGGTGAATAGGTCTGCTGGGTTCAGCAGCGGTTGGCGGCAGGGGTAACTGGTTTGGCAGGAGGTGGAGTCTGTCCTCCAGGAAAACCCTGTCTGTCTCCTGCTTTGTTCAGTGTGGTAGCGGATCCTGGGCCTTAGAGAGGTGGTCCACTCTGAAATCTATCTGCAGGGAATTCCTTTCCCCATCGGACTTCTTGTTCTGGTTTCTGATGTGGCTCTAACTGTCCAGCCATCACTTTTCTGGTGGCTTGCCCGCAGTTCTCCTGCTGGATCTATTGGTTCAAAGAGGTCAAGACTTTTTTCCTGGAGGGACTTGGTGAGAGCGTGTCCCCGGTTTCTTTTCTGGGCTTCTTTGCTGTCGGGGTGAGTGCCTTTATTTTAAAATCTGTCAGTCACATTGCCTGGGTGAGAGCTGAGCTGTTGTCGACTGAGTATCTCGGAGGGACTCCTGAAAAAACTGAAATCTTGCCTTCAAACTGGTTGTGATGTCTTAAAAACTTTATTCGAGCTCTGGTGGTGAGAGCACCTTTTAGCTTGGACTGCACCTTGAGATATTCCCAGCCTTTTGGTTGGGATTTTGAGCTTGGACATTTTAGTTTATTGACTTGGAATTCTCTGTTTTTATTTTTGCTGCAGCTCGTTCTCACTGTTTTTCCTCTATTTTTCCTCTCAATTATTAATTTATTTTATTTTGGTTGAAGGGGGGATGTGGTTCTGGGAGTGTGGGTGAAGTTTAAAGAATTTGTATTAGTAGAGGGTGGGAGTAATGTACTTGGTCCAGTGTGTGCATGGTTAGTATTTAAGAGGGGAATTTCTTGTAGTGGGGTAATTTAACTTTTGGGGGTTGTTTTGGAAAAAGAGATAGGGGGTAGTTTGTTCTCTGGGTTTGTTTTTGCACAGTAAAATCTTGTGCAATTTTAGAAATCCAGTGGGGACAAGACGGGTCAGGCAAGATGTGTTGGGGCCGCAGCCCTGCTAGAATTACCTACGTTGTCTATGCTGCCATTCGGCTTCATGACCTTTGCCCCTTTACTGACCTCCCGGTTTCTGCCACTGCATTGAGATGCTGTAGGGAGGTTGGAATTACTAGGAGGCAAGGGATCTTCTGGGAGCTGAAGGCAGTAGAGGAGGGAGTGGTGAGCTACTTTGAGGTCATCTGGTCCAGAAGATGCCCTGGGTGTAAACAGAGCTGAGGGAGAGGCCAGAAGTGTTTAGTCTCCGTACCCAGGGTTTACACTGGACTGAGTGGGCAGGCAGCTAGAGGTCTGGCCGCATCATCTCATCCTTTTCGGGCAGTGCTTTGCAATGCCAGATCGATTCATAACAAGACTGCCATTTCTGTGGACTTGATTTCCGCTGTCGGCCTGGCTTGCATAACGGAGACCTGGCTTGATGACGATGCCATCCCAGTTCTTCCATCCGCCATCCCACCTGGATATTCTGTAGTGCACTGCACGAGGAAGGATCACAGAGGAGGGGGTGTGGTGATTGTTTTTCGAGCCAGCCTGGGCTTCACGGTGCTCCCAGTTGGCAACACCCTATCTTTTGAATGCGTTGCTGTGCGTAGGGGCACAGGTGCAGGTTGTAGGATTCTCCTCATTTACTGCGCACCTGGGGTGGGGGGAGATTTCCTGCAGGAGGTGGCAGACTTCATTGTTGACCAGTTGCTGGAGTCCTCCAGGTGTTTTTATCCTGGGGGACTTCAATGCCCGGATCGACGACAAATCCTCACATTTCAGTTTTGACCTCCTCCAGTTGATGCATTCACTGGGCCTGTCACAGGTGGTTGCTTCTGCAACCCACCAGCATGGCCACACACTTGATCTGGTGTTCCAGCAGGGTCTTGCAGTTGATAACCTCAAGCCTGATCAAGTCATCTGGTCTAATCACTGTACCATGGAGTTTTTTTATTTATTTATTTGTACACGTCGGATTTACAACCTTTGAGTCAGAGACTAATTTACAAAGGCACCTCGTTGCAGGGAGGGCAGACAGTAGTACATTGTGCAAGATACAACAGAGGACAACATTACAGGTGCAAGAGAAACACTGAACATATAAACACTTAGTTACATATTATCATATATTACAGGTTACAGTCATTGATGTACTAAATCCATAGATGATACAGAGGGGTTCCTTATATGAACCTAGAGGGGAAGGCATAGTAGGAGGGGAGATGGATAGGCTGTCCAGGGACATTGTCAAGTCAGGTGGGGCCAGGTGGAAGGTTCCACTGGGAAAAAAATGAGGGCAAGGTTAGTTGCATCTACAGCAGCAGACATTAAGGAGATGGCTCCTAAGGGTGGTTTTGAAGGACCAATTCTGGAGGTGCTGGAGATGCAGATTGGGAGGGAGTTGAACCAGGCGGAGGCTTGGTAGAAGAAAGACCTCTGGGCAAGGGAGATCTTGGTTCTGGGCACCAGGAAGGTGACTTTAACAGAGTTGCATGTGGAGACAGACGGGATGCATATCGAGAGAGGAGAGAGCCCAGGAGGGAGAGTCTGGGCAGAGATTTCTTAGTGAGTAGACAGGTCTGGTACTGCAGATGCTCCTCAGTTGAGCAAGTTGGCAGAGGAGTAGAGCAGACAGGGTGTGAGTGTGGCTGGAGGCTCCGGCCAGGAGCCTGCAGGCCTTATTGATGGAGAGGGTTTTAGAGAGGGCGTGTTGACAGCCGCAGCGTAGATGGGCAGGCCATAGTCCACTAGGGACAGGACGGAGGGAGGTGATGGCCAGGCAGAGGGCAACTTGAGGCAGGCAATCCCTATGGCAGTAGAGTAAGCCAGTCTGAGAGTTACCCCATGGAGGAGAGGGCGTTGATGGGTGTGGAAGTTGAGGGCATCAAGGTGATGAATAAGGTACTTGTATGTGACACTTGCTCTAATGGGTGGACAGTGCTGGGGTAATCAGGAGGGGGGCATTTTTAGCCTTATTTTGGTGGTGAGAGAAGAGCATTGACTTGGTCTTCTTTACGTTTATGACCAGTTTGTGATCAAGAAACCACCTTTCAGTTTGATTGTAAGCATGCAGGAGGGATGATTGGAGAGTGGAGGGATCAGGGTGTGAGGCAAGGAGAACTGCATTGTCAGCATAGAGGAGCATTTTGCCAGAGCAGGAGCTGGGAAGAGTGCTGAGGTAGAGACTGAAAAGTACGAGGCCCAGGATGGAGCCCTGAGAGACCCCAGAGCGAATGGGTCAAGTTTTAGAGAGGGAGCCGTTTATCTTAACATGCTGGGATCTAGCTGAGAGGTAGTTGGAAAACCATGCAAGGAGACCAGCAGAAAAAATGAGTTGATAAAGACAGTCAAGTAGGAGGGGGTGACAGACAGTGTTGAATGCCTTGGAAAGGTCTATGAACATTGCACTGGTGAGGTTGCTGGAGTCAAGAGCAGAGTACAGGTGTTGAGAGAACTCCAGGAGAGCTGCGGTTGTACTGTGTCCCAGGCAGAAGCCGTGCTGCTCAGCGTACATAATGCCATACTTGGCCAGGTGCTCAGATAGTTGGATAGACACCACTTTTTCAAGGGCTTTGGAAAGTGGGGGGAGGATGGAGATTGGTTAGTAGTTATTAGGGGTGGATCGATCTCGCTCTTGTGTGTAGGAGTGATTTCTGCAGTTTCCAAGCACTGGGGAACTGACCAAGGCAGAGGGACTGGTTAAGTAGGTCTGTCAGGGGAACTAGGACAACGTCCATAACCAGGCGGAGGATCCTGGAGTCGAGGGGGTCACTACTGGGGTTATTGCTACCAAGGACTTTTAGCAAGTATGGCCTGGCTTCGAGAGGGGATAGGATGCACAGGTAGAAAGGGGCAATGAAGGACGGGGAACTGGATCAAAAAACTGCTGGGGAGGACAAAGCTTAGATCGGAGAAGGTGGTGTTGAGGCAGTCAGCTATATGTAGTGGGTCTGTCATAACAGTGCCATTGATGGAGAGCAGAGATGGCGGGGGGGGGTCTTCCCATTTAATTCTTTCATGCTATCTCAGAAAGTCCGGGCCAAGCCCCAGGTGGAAGCGAGGGTGGCCTGGTAGTGTTCCGCTTTGGCCTGCCTAATGCCCCAGGTACACTTATTGTGCTCCGCATTGTAGGCTTGTCTATCAGAGGCCTTGCCAGTTTCTACAGTGATGTGCCAGAGATTATCCCTGTTCTTAAGCTTCTGGATGAGGGATGGGGTGATCCAAGGGCATTGTGTTTTTAGTGCAGGTCCTGATGGTGGGGGGGAGGGCGAAATGGTCATAAGCCTTGCAGAAGGCACTTGTGAAGAAGTCTAGAGCCGAGTCAATATCTGGAGCGTGTCAGATAGGAGACCAGTGTATCTGGGCTAAATGCTGTTTTAGTTTCTAAGGCCACCAGGGCAAAGGCGCTGCACAGTGTGGCCTGGGACACTGGTTTCTGGGTGAAGGATGACCAGTGACAGATGACTGGAGAGTGATCACTAAGCAAGTCGGGGAGGACCGTGATATCCCAGATTTTATAAGGGTGGTTAGATAATATAACATCTAGGAGGGTGCTGGTGCCACTAGCTCGGTTGAATCTGGTGGGTTGAGAGACTAACTGGGACATGTCCAGGGCAGCGAAGGAGTCCCTGGCTTGGGAGGCAGTGGAAGCAAACCAATTAACATTAAGATCACCTATGATGACTTCCTCAACTTTGTGCAGTAGGGATGTGAGGTAGTCGGTGAGGAACTGGACTCTTTGGTTCTGGTTCCTCAGGGGTATGTAGGAGACCGTGCAGAGGAGTGGGCCTCTGGCGGGGTCAGGAATAATTTTTAGCAGAAGAGCTTGGGCACCATGGTCAAGCTTGGGAGCAGGGAGTGTATAACCTATTAAGGTGTCCTGCATGAATATTGCACACCCACCACCGCGTTTGCCTATTCGGTCTTCCCTGAAAAGGGTGTATCCCGGGAGGGAAGTAGCGGAATCAGGGTGGATTTTGAGAGCCAAGTCTCTACCAGTGCAATAATGTTGGGTTGATGCTGAATGACCCAGCACTGGATAGCAGCGTTTTCTTTAGGAGGCTGCATACATTCAGGGATGCAAAGCAGAGACCTGTTGCGGTACAGGATTTGGGAGGGCTGGCAGCTATTGGTCCAGAGTTGGGGTGTACATTCCCAGACAGTAGCAATAGCAATGTGATTATTCTAAGTATGGGACGGTGGTGACAGGGGCCTGAGGTTTGGCTGCCCAGACGAGGACCTGATAGTGTGGTGCAGGGATAGATAGAGCATGAAGGGTGGGTATGACAGGGAAGAGGTGGGTCCGGGGGGCCAGAGGGCAGGGTGTGAGGTGCAAGCAGGAGGGGTGCTGGGGAGTTGGGGGTGCAGCCAAAATGGGGGGGGCCATGTCCCTGTGAGGAGGCCTAGGGGTGAGGTGCTTGACGTGGTGGGCGGATGCACAAGTATGGGGGAGGACTGAACCAGGAGGGTAAAAATAAGAAGACTTAGTAGCAGAGTGCTGGTGCCCATGGTTCTTTGCTTATAGTAAGAAGATAAGGGCGGTAGCCAGCCTTCAGTGAGGGTGACTGGCACTGTTAAGTAGCGGTAGTGTTACTGACTTCGATGCGGAAGGTACCAGGTTTGAATACCCTGGGGGAGGTGTTTTAGAGGTTGTCTGAGAATGCAAGGGGGCTGTCTGAGGCTGGGTTTGGAGTGGAAAAAGGGGGAGAAATAGCGACTCCTGGTGGTCACAAATGGAGTAGGTGGGGGCTAGGGAAGCGGGAATGGGGGTTAGGCAGGCAGGAGATGGGGTTAGGAGTTGGTGAGTAGGATAGAGTAGGGTAGCAGAGGGATGTGCAGTGCGGTTTTCTAGATGGGGGGTGCTAAGTTGCTGAGTATTCATGAGTTTCCGAGAGTTGTAGAGAGTAGGGAGGTAAGGAGCGGATTGGCACACAAGGGGGAAACTCTCTGTAGTGGGAGATAAGTATAAGCTGCAAATGGAGAAGTGGGACTTAGTTTAGCAGTAGCAGGAAGTCACGTGACAGGAAAATGACAATAAAATGAGGTCAGGCTTGGGTGGGAGGGGCTGGGGCAGGTGGGACAGTTGGCACACAGCACCAACGGGCTAACACCCCTGACAAAAGCTGTGCAGGAGGGAGGTCTTCCGCTACCTTCTGGCACCTCACAGCACTTCACCGACCCTGTAGTGAGCTGCTTCTGGCAGCGTGATATAGAATGGGGGAGAATCCTGGAGGCCTTTAACAAGGAGAGAACAAAGACTACATTAGGATGCAGCGGGAAGGGCCTTGAACACACTGCGCATGCGTGAACTGGTAGTTCATCAGCCATCAGGTAGCTCTTCACTGCGCATGCGCCAACTACCTGAGGCATGCAACCCCTGTCACAACCGAGAGCTGGGGGTGGGGAGGAAGCCAAGATGGAGCCTGAGGACTTCTGGAGAGACGCGACCACACACAGGATGCTCTAACAGGGCCCAGATGAGCTGAAACAGGCATTTCAATGCAGGTAAAGCAGTTCAGTACAATCTAGACTTGAAATCTTAGCTAGCGACCTACAAGCACCGATATGCACATTCAATTCCTATTCAATCCCTTAAGCCCTTAAAGTAATAGTACCAGTCCACACAAATCCCATGCAGCAGGCCCAGAATGCAGGCCCAGAAACAGTCAGTCAGAATCAGAGGTAAAAGAATTCAGTGCTGAAAGCTGTAGAACACCCCTGACAAAAGCTGTGCAGGAGGGAGGTCTTCCGTTATCTTCTGGCACCTCACAGCACCACCGCGAACCTGTAGTGAGCTGCTTCTGGCAGCTTGATGCAGAATGGGAAGGGGGAGATCCTGGAGGCCTTCTGGTACCTCACAGCACCACCGCGACTCTATAGTGATCTGCTTCTGGCAGAGTGATGCAGATCCCCCAAGAAGTCCCCCCCACACCCTGTGGAGATGGTCAGTTTTTGCCCTTTAAAGGGTGTGTGCCCCGAGGGACTGTTGGCACTAGCAGCCTTATCTCGGATTGACACGGCATGTGCATTGGGTTCCGGAGAGCCGGTGAACACTTATAATAGGGTGGTCTCCAAAGTTCTGGATGCTCTTGCACAAGTTCGTATATGACCCAGATCTTCTTACTTGAGGTCCCCCTGGTTTGATGGAGATCTCAAGGCAATGAAGATCAAGGGTCGGAGGTTGGAGTGTTGTTGGCGGAAGTCCAGGCTCGAGGCCAATAGAATGGCCCTATGTGCTCGGGTTATGGAGTACCAGAGGGCAATTTCCTGTAAGAAGGCAGAATTCCTGTCCAGGGAAATTGCTGCGGGGAAAAACAGACCATCTCAGCCATTTCGAACTGTAGACAGGCTTCTTCACACTGCCTGTTTGCAGCCGAGAAAAGCATTGTCATCCACCTTGTGTGAGGAGTTTGCTCTGTTTTTCTGTGCCAGAGTGTCGGCCATCCAGTCGGGGATCTCACCAGGGAGGCAGCTGCCTCACAATGGTTGGGTTGGGGGTCTCAGAGGCTTTTCATCTGTCTGGAATGAGTTTAGGCCAGTGGAGGTGTCTGAAGTGACTAAGGTGATCTTAGAGCTGAAGCACACCTTTTGTCAACTGGAACCGGCCCTGACGCATTTCTTAATGGGATGTGTTGAGGCTGTTGGCCCCGTATTCGTTCGGATTGCAGGTGTTCGGTGGCAGAGGGGGTCCTCCCTGTGGCTTTGAAAGAAGCGCTGGTGAGGCCCCTCCTTAAGAAACCTTCCCTTGACCCTGATGTCCTGGTGAATTACCATCCTATCTCCAACCTACCCTTTTTGGGTAAGGTTGTTGAGAATTTAGTGGCACATCAGCTCGATGATCACTTGGTGTCCTCGGACATCTATAAGCCATTTCAGTCAGGTTTTTGGGCTAGACATAGCACAGAAACAACTCTAGTGAGGGTGCATAATGATCAGCATGAGGTTAGAGATAGAGGAGACAGGTCAGTTCTTGTTCTCCTTGATCTCTCCTCAGCATTTGACACTGTGGACCGTGTTGTGCTTCTTGATCAGCTCTGTGAGTTTTGTGGACTCACCGGTACTGTCATCAGGTGGTTTGAGTCCTATCTGTCAAACAGGGTGCAGCGGGTAGTGATGGGGAATTTCTCCTCCTCCCTAATGCCCCTGTCTTGTGGACTACCACAGGGCTTGATCCTGTTGCCGATGCTGTTCACAGTGTACATGCTGCCCCTGGGTGAGATCATTTGACAGTACAGTGTGGAGTTTCACTGTTATGCAGATGATACCCAGCTGTACTTGTCTTTTGCCCCCAGAGCATCAGGAGCTGTTGATGTGCTTGATAACTGTCTGGCTAAAATCAATGACTGGATGGCTTCAGCTTGCTGAGACTTACCCCAGCTAAGACAGTGGTACTGGCGATCAAGCCTGGTTGCAGACATGATAGGTTACTGCCTGGGGCGGATTCAGGGCTTTTCTAAGTTATGCTCCATTGGTGGCTTCCCAAGGGTGCGAAATCTGGGTGTGATCCTTGATAACAGATTGACTTTTGAAGATCAGGTGTCATCTGTTGTCAGTAGTGGTTTTACCATCTGCGGAACATTGGGCAGATTAAGCCACCGTTCTGTCCAAGGACCTGCCGATGCTAGTGCATGCCTTTGTGACCTCCAGGCTTGACTACTGTAACTCTCTGCACTTTGGGGTCATGGGAGGACCTCCGCAGACTTCAGCTAGTGCAGAATGCAGCAGCCCAGTTACTGATGGGCCTTTCGAGGTCCAGTCATGTGACCCCAGTCCTCCGGGTTCTGCACTGGCTGCCGGTCAGGTGAAGGGTCCTTTCAAGGTGGGTCTTCTCACCTTTAAGGCACTATATGGACTGGATCCTGGCTACCTCTCAGAGCTCCTGACATCTGTGTTCTCTGCTCACTCTCTCCACTCCCTCTGGGGGTCTCCTGGACATTCCCAGGGTTCAGCTCAAGACTTCAGAGATCATGCATTCAGCATCTCTGTGCCGACCCTGTGGAGTTCATTACCAACTTTCGTCAGGGAGGCCTCCTTGATGGAGGCGTTTAAGCGGATGCTGAAGTCCCACCTTTTGTCCTGGCCTTTCCAGATCTCTGAGTTTATTCTGTACTAGTCCCTTGCTGTAATAGGCTGATAGCCTTTTTAATCCATTTTCATTTTAATTTCTTATATTAGTATTTATGTACTATTATCGTTTTATGTTTTATGCTGTTTCTCACTATGTTCTGTTATAATTTCTGTTAGGCGTCCAGAGCCCCTGGGATTGGGTGCCCTACAAATAAAATTGCCATGCCTTCTCCCTGGCCCATAGTGAGAATGTTTTCACTCCGGGTGGACCTTCAGTTGTCCTTCATCTCGACAACACCTCTGGAAGCAGAATTTATGACTCCAAGCTGTGAGGGGTGGGGCTCTCTTCATCAGGGGCCCCTTTGGCTGCCTGAGCGGGTTCGGAGGCACCCTCTAAGCTATTCTCCATCTGGTTCACCTGGTCTGTTTCGTAGGATCATGTAGGCTGGCTAAGTGGCTCAGTGGTCTTTTCTCTCCTCCTCCTTTGCTTTTGGGTGTCTAGTTGCAGAGACATCGCTCACAACCCTCAACAGCACTCCTGTAAGAAGGACAGAATGAGAGCTTCATCTAAATTGGAATCTTTTCCTCTTCCCTCAGTATCAACTCTAAATTGCAGTAGCTGAGCCATCCCTAACCAAAATGTCTTTCAGCCTGAAGGAAGGCGACCTAGGCCTTGGATCCCCAGAGGTTTCCTTCTCAAAGGGGACGTTTCCTCCCCTCTGTGCCGATGGTCATAATACTAGACAGGGTTAGTGCTTTCATAGGTTCTGTAGTTAGGTTCTGCTGTTGGATGGAGTTGGATGGTGGCCCTGGCTGTCCTCTCTCTCCTTAGAAGTCTGCCCTTCTGCATCTTGTCAGCTTTCATTTCATTCATTGTCCTCGTCATATCTCATTCTTCTTCTGTCCTTCCCATCTACATCTAGCACCTTAATTTCCGGTCTCAGTATATTCTGATTTCTCACCTCTTCAATGCTCATCACACTTTGGGGTATTCTTTTTGGGCTTCTTCCTAAGCTACCTTTAGCCAAAGGAATCATTCCCACAGCACCTATAGGGGTGGAACCCTCCCCTAGGGTTCCTCGCCATTGTACCCCCATGGGGTGGTATATCCCACGGATAGAGAGGCGAACAGCCATAATGTATGTAAGTTACTCTAGCATACATCATACCAGGTTGCGTAAACACATTGAATTGCACAGGCTACTCCTGTAGTTTAATGGATGGAGTAATTAACCACTCCCCCATCAGGCCTTAAAGCCGCTCCTCCTGGTTAGTTCCAGGATTTGTTTCTTCAATGCCCCACCACCCTCCCCTCCTCTTCCAGCAGCACGTCTCTCTTTCCTGTGGGCTTCTTCCTAAGCTACCTTTAGCCAAGAGAATCATTCCCGTAGCACCTATAGGGGTGGAACCCTCCCCTAGGGTTCCTCACCATCGTACCCCTATAGGGTGGTATATCCCATGGATAGAGCGGCGAACAGTCATAATGTATCTAAGTTACACAAGCATACATCATAGGAAGTTGCATAAATACATTGAACATGTAGTAACATCTCTACTGTCTCCCGGGTAAGTATCCCCATGTTTCACTAAATCTCTTTTGTGGACAGCAATGTAATGGTGCAGTAGTTTCACAACTGACTGGATGCCTAAGATTATTGGCTGGCCTGGAGGTTTCTCTGAATTTGTATGGATTTTTGAAGGCATATAATACCTGGTGTGACTGGATGATTTGGCCTTACTCTACCTTGCTCAGAGCCATCCTACTTCATGTTCTGTAGCAACAATTTCTTTAAACGAAAACACATATGAGCAGTGCTGCTTATAGTCTGAGAGTCCAAGACAAGACCTTTTAAATGAGGTATTGGGGCTCCTTTGCAGCTTGCAGCAGTCCAGCGATATCAGCACTTAAGTTTGTAGAATATTGAGGCTACATTTCCATCATTTTAGAACCTTGTGATGTCACTGATGACCCAAATGTGCTTGACTACAGTGTGGTTAACTACAGCTTGATTGTTCACGACATTACAAGGTTCTAAAAAATGTAGTCAGTGTAGTATCAGTATAGGCAGACATAGCCATCAATAGCTCTGGACTGCTGCCAGCTACAGAGGAGCAATGCCTCATTTAAACTATGTTAGTCACGGTTCATGAAATTCCGTTTGATAGTTCTCTGTATCTCATTGATAGTTATATTTTCTTATGTCTATTCACCAGTTATCTCGGACATGATTCCTAGGTTTGTCATAGTCCTTTATTACAATACCACCCCACTTTTATCAAACAGCAAGCTAAGTTTTCATTTTAAGTGCAATAATTTTGATAACCAGGCCACATAAATACATGGTGTGGTGTGGCCACTTAAAACTTGATTTAACAGTTTTCCAGTGTTGAGAAGCAAAACACTATCACTTGCTTAGCAGTCTTTCCCTGATTCATCTTACCTATGCTGAGATAAGAAATGAGTAAAGTGCAGAAAATCAGGAAGACAAACAACCTTGCTGAAAAGGTTGAACAATAATATTTTTACTGTAGTCTAATTTTTGGTTTCCCTGTAAGTGATCTAGCCACACCAGCAGCTTTGTGTATATTTGTGCAAAAGGATTGCCAGAGGAGTATGTGAGTTTTTGATATGGGACATTGGGTGCTTGCCACAGGTTGAAAAGACCGTTAGGGAATGATAAGAGCAGAGCATTAATATATATATGTATATACACCCTCGTGCCTTATCGGTCCTGCAGGAGACAGCGAAACTCATCTCCTTACAGAGATAAGTGAGGTTGTCGTTTCATGTCTCAAATACCAAAAGGTGAGAGGTAATTAAGCACATCTTCTTAAGGAAGTGGAATGAAGGTATCCTGAGGCCGTTAGTGACTTTCTGTAAAGTAAGAGCAGGAATTCAAAATAGTCTTCATTTTTAGACTTAGGCAAGACTGAAATGACCAGCTGTTGTAGTTATTAAAGATGGTTTAAAAAAAGGAGCTATAACACAATACTAAAATATTGGGCTAGTGCAATAAGTATTAAGCCATGACAGGGTGTTGTACAATGATGCTAAATCAATGCATGACCCAGCTTGTTGTGGATCAGGTGACAGCACTGGGCTACGTGATTAGTGGCGAAGATTGACTGAGTGGCTATTTTTATTTTATAAAATGGCATTGGAAAACAAGAGCTAGTTGGTGCCACACGTAACTAGCCCTGCTATCACCCTGTGATCCAAACAAATAAACAATGCAGATAAACATGGCACTGACACATATTTCCTGTTTTATTGTCTATATGCTATGTTGACACCAATTGTTCATGTTAGGAGTCCCAGCCCCTGTACTAAAAGTTAGCAAGAGCCCTGGGTGACATGGACAGCTGGCTGGACAAACATGGACTGTTTGGCAGACTCACATATGAACCCCCCCCTCCCCAAACTGATGTTCACAGGCAGATGGACATACAAATGTAGACCCTGGGACAAACAAGCACAGAGCCCTGGATAGATGCATATGGATCCCCAGATTGATACATGCAAGTGACATACATGGCTCCTTGGACAATCAGACATTAACCCCTAGAGTCACACACACACACACACACACACACACACACACACACACACACACACACACACACACACACACCACATTCACTTCCAGACAGAAACATACACTGACCCCCCAGGCAGATACATATAGCATTCCCTGGACAGACTCACTCACATCAAACTCCAGACAGAAACACACACTGCAACCCACAGGCAGGAACACACACCCTGACCCACAAACAGATGTACACACCAACATTCTCCGTTGGATAGCCACATGCATCTACCCTTGGTCAGACAAACACACACTGACCCACAGCTTCCAGTGTGACACACCAGACCCTTGGGAAGACACACATATACCCTCAGACAAACATAGATGCCACCACATGACCATGAGTGACTCACGTGCATAAACTCCTCAAAAAGACACACACTCTACATTTGCTTTATTGAGGCAGGTAACAAAAGCGGCTAATAACTAACCCCATCAAAAGGAAGCTCTGAGCAAACCATTCATAGAGCTGCAAGATTTGCATAATTCTGTAGTTGGCTTGAGTTGCCCAGCCAGCAGACATCTTTTAAAAAGGCTTAAATCCTTATCCATAACTTTTATAACTGCAGAGAACAGAACAAATTCCCACCAGAGTATACTGTGTATACAAATAAGACACCGTGTTACTTTTTGTAGGCCTGGTGATCTCATAGTCTGAGGGTCTGTTTGATGACAGGTTGCTCCTTCACACTGCTGCTGTCCTGGTGGCTGGGGGGGTCCCATGCAGGCTACTGTCTGTCTGTCTCCAAAGGCTGGGGCAAGCCCTTTTGGCTGAGGTACTATAATTCTGGGCAGGTTCTGTGACTCTGAGGCAGAGTGTGTGTGTGTGCATGGGTGGGGGGGGCTTCCAGTTCCTTGCAGGCACACTGACCCAGTGAATGCCCATGTCTGCAGATCAGCATATATTCTTTTACCCATCCTGATCACCTGCCAGCCTTGGGCTGCAACTGCTCCAACTCCCATCTCACGCACACTGCCACTTCCCCACTGTAAAGGAGGCACGAGTCCTTCTTTTTTGTTTTAATTTGTTTGTTTAATTTTTGCTTTCAGTTTTTTCCCACTTGACAGTGTGCCCTCATCAGCCATCCCCAGACCCATCACTTGCCTTCCCTTGGACTTATTTATTTATTCATTAAAAATTGATAACCAGGAGTATGCACTGACCAAGGCTTGTTTCAGAAAAGCAACTGGGAAGGGAAATAGAGAGACAAAATATACAAAGTATACATAGTAGAAGACTACTGGAAAGTACAGAAGTCAGTTCTTAAATGGGAAATTAATGTTAATATTTCATCTGTGAACACTCTCCGGCATTGTGTCATTGTGTAAGAGATTCGAAGGGGGGGTCCTCCTTATAGGTTTTCTCTTTTTTTTTTTTTTAGATATTTTATCCCCTTCCCAACCTGCCACCTCCGACCCTTCAGGAGAGACAATTCGCCATCCCACTGCCCGGAACCCTACCCAGACAGACCCCTGAGCCCCATGGAGCCGTGGATTACCCCCTGGGTGGGACGAGGTGGGGGCACAGACACCCTGTAACTTACAGTTTCTTGGTCTGGAGGTCCGCTGGGTGGGCACAGGCAAATCGTAGAGCAGCCAGGTCTCCCCATCTTCCTGGCTGCAGCAGGTTCTTTCGTTTTCTCCTCCCGTACAGCAAGTGAATCCCCCGATGTCATGACGTCCATGATGCACAGTGTCTGCATCCCATCTCCAAAATGGAGCTTGCAGTTCTCCGAGCCTCCGCTTGGGGTCATGCAAGTGTCGGCATTGGTCAAATCCCTCCCCGGAGAAGGCGACCAGTCGTTGGACGTTCCAGCCTATCTCCCCCCAGCTGACCCACCGATGACCCGAGTCCACTCCCGAACCCGGGTCGCCAGTGTCATGTGAGGTGTGGGGTCCAGTGCCTCAACCCTCAGCGCCACTGGGCCAGCTACCCTTATAGGTTTTCTGTGGGACACTGAACTATGCTGCTAGGGTTGCAGAATGTTGTGGCTGGGAACCAGCTACAGTAACTAAGATCTTGGCTGTAGGAATGTTTGTACTGTATGCAACAATATTGACAGTCTGGGGCATTTTTATCTGGGGGATGAGGTGATTTAATGTGGTACCTACTTCAGATTGATGTTAGGATATATAGGTTTTGCCAGGTAAATGGGATTTTTGGATGATAAAATGATATCTGACACAAGTGGAAAGTGTGTGTACTCACAGTGTTATGGGGTCTATGCTTGAAGGAGCAGAGCATCTCTGCACCACGTATGTGAGACGCGGAGATACTCTGCACCTATTGTGCCTCTGTGCAAATTAACAAAATGGGGAGCACATCAGCCCCTACACTTGATCCCCCACCCATGAGGATTGCAATGCACAGGGGTGGGTGGTGGCATAGCACTACGCGCATGCACAGAGCTGTAGAACTGTGCATTAGTGGTGCATAGGAGGGTAGCTGATATGCCAGGGAAACCCTGCCATAAGTCCCCTATGTGGCCCATGTATCCGCCCCACACCAAGGGGACCAATGACTGCCTCCACATCCAGTGACCGCCTGGCCTGCTGATCCCAGTACCCAGCCGAGCCCCCACCATCCCAGTGTATGCCAACCACCCCCACACACACACACACCTTATGGGGCACCAGTCCCAGGACCACATGAACCCCCCCACCCGCCTTTATGGCTCCCCATGCTCTGGATGGTGTGATGGGCTGTTAGACCCCACCCTCCATACACACACAAACTAGTGGCACTGCCCCCATCCCGTACCTCCCGTCTGATCTGGGCACTACATAGCCAGTGACACTACCTACCTCACCTCCAAGGTCACCGCCATGTGGACATCCGTGGGGAGTGCAGCCAACGTGCCCCACCGTGTAAAGAGATCTACTGTTAGATCCAGGATGGGCATCTGATTGGATGCCCACCCATGTCTCCGGCTCCGGCCTGGCCATCTCACACAGTGCTGCGTGCCAGGGGTATGTGCCCATGGACAGGCCATGGCCTTTCAATGATGGCTGACACATTGGGCATGCTGAGAACTGCTCCGCTCTGCTAATCGCTAGATTTTGTTTTTCCTGTCTTTTGTCTGCTTTCCCCGCTTTCCCCCACTTTGTTAATTTCTCCCGTTCTTAAATCAGTTTTATTTAGTTAGAAAGGGCAGTGTAGTGAGTTATTTAGTTCTGCTTTAGAGTGTTATCAGGGTCATGTCGACCGACTGCAAAGTGTGCACTGGGGCTGTTCGACTTGACCCATAACGCTCCTGCTGTAAGAAGGAGTCTCTAAGACTGCGTTTAAAAAAAAAATTGCCTGCCCATCTTGTGATCTTATGCTTACTGTATCTGGGAGATAGTTGTGGAGAGAGGAGTCCTTGGCATGGAAGAGTCGAGTGAGCACCAGGACAAGGGTGTGGACTGAGTCCCTGAAGTGAGAGCTCTTGGATGAGTGAGACCCCACGATGTAGTGCAGAGTTGGAGAGGATTATATTTCGGGCTCCGGCTTGCCTGTCTGATCAGTCGAGAATTCTTTTTGTTTTGGAGGTGACTTTCAACTAGAAATGGTTCCGATTCAAGAAATCCTAAAGTGGATTAATTTGGATTCTTGCTTGCCCAGACAGTTGGACCCTATGTTTGTGGGTGGCTTACCTGCTTGAATCTGCCCTCGCTCGGGTGGACGGGTTTGGACTGGTTGGGGAGTTGGCCGGTGGGTCTGCAGTTTTCCAAGGCCGTTCGCTGGGCCAGCCTGTGGGTTGGCGCAAACAAGGTGCCGAGGTTGTGGAGCAGACATCTCCAGTGGCAGCCCTCACAGGTAGGGCCTTCAGGCTTGTGATAGTGCCGAGCAAGATCTGGACTTTTTTCCGGAGGTCACACGAAGGAATCCTGCCAGCAGAGAAAACTTCACAGTCAGATCTCGAACCTTTTTTCTTTTTGGATGATAAGTTGCAGTGAGAGTGCCTTTGTTTTATTTTGGACTCCCAGGCAGTGAGAAGGCCTGGGGATCTGAACTTCATCTGACTTTGGTTATTTACTTTTGTACACCCAGTAGGGGTGGGGGGGGGGTACTAAAGTCTTATTTTCATATCTGATGGTCTTAAGTTCAGTTCAATAGTTTTAATTTTTCTTTCTATGATTTGCAGTTCTTAAAGCTGGCATTTTCTGTTGGTTGGTACACCATCTGTCTCCCTTGGACCTATATTGCTCACCCAGACCAATCTCCCTTATCCAAGACTTTGTGTTTTGGACTGAAATATTAAGTATTTCTGGAAGGGTTTTATTATTTTAACTTATTACTGTTTTATTGGTATTATAGCTCATTGCTTGGGTGGGTGGGTGTTTAGTTTGATTTATCTGCATTGCTTGAATCTCTCAACTCTGTGAAAGGGAGTGGGGGACCTTCAAATAAAGGGTGTTAATTTAATTGTTTAAAATTTGGTTGTTTGTTTATTTTCTGTGTTATTTGTGTTTATTGTTCCTGCAAGTGAGAGTTGCAGGGTAGGGTTGTGTGTTTGTATTTGGGGTTTTGTTTTAGGGTGTCTTTTTCCTTTTTCTGACTTGGTGCATTTTGTTTATTCTGAGCCTGTAAGATGTGTTGTAGGCCTACCCCCTGGATTGTGGAATATTCATCCTCTGCCCGCCACCCTTTCCTCCCCCCTTTAGTGTTTTCAACCTATCAGTGCTGTAGAGCACTAGGCATTGCCCATAGGGGATGAGGGTTGGGGGGGGTGCAAACAGCAGAGGATGAATGAGTGGGGCCCTCACATTGGGGTAATCAGGTCCAGAAGATGCACTGGGGTGAAATGGAGTCTGGAACATGGTCCCCCATGTCTGGTCTCCATACCCAAGGGTACCACCATTATTGGTGGTCAAGTAGTTGGGGTGACCCTGGAGACCCGTCCAACTCAAGCTGTGTTATGCAATGCCAGATCTATTAAGAACAAGACTGCAGTTATTGCAGATCTTGTCGGAACAGCAGATCTGGCTTGCATCACCGAGACCTGGCTGGATGAAAATGCTGGCCCCACATTGGAGGCTACAATCCGGCCGAGTACTTGGTGATACAGCACCCGAGATTGGACCGGGGGTGGGGTTGCAGTCTGTTTCAAGACCGAATTGGGCCTCACGATTGTACCAGTTGAGGAGACTGGCATTTGAGTGTACTGTAGTAGCAGGTTTAGGCTGTAGGATAGCCCTCATCTACGTCTACACCAGGGATGAGAAGTTATTCCTTCAGGAAGTAGCGAACTCGTGATCCACATAGCTTAAGTCGTCCAGGTTGACGGTCTGGGTGACTTCAATGCTTGGGTCAATGACGAATTCTAGCAATTTGGACAACACTTCCTCCAGTTGATGACATCACTGGGCCTTACACAGATTGTTACCTCTGCTACTCATAAACATGGTCACTCTCTTGATCTGATTTTTCTCCTGGGGATCGAAGCCTCCGATTTGGGGGTGGGACCAGTTGGATGGTCCATTTACTACACCATGGGGTTCAATTTTTGCACCCCCCTTCATAGGACTACCCCTGTGGAGATGGGTCAGATACCGCCCTTTACGGGATGTGAGCCCTAAGCCTGGCGGCGATACTTGATCTATCAGAGTTTCCTGTGGCAAGCGGGAATCCAGAGGCTTTGGTTCTGGCCTATAATAAGGTCGTTACTACAGCCCTGGATTCTATCACTCCTGTCCATGTTCATCCTCTCTCCTTTCGCCCTTGGTCCCCTTGGTTTGATGGGACCTTGAGGGAGTTGTGGTGACTAGGACAAAGGTCAGAGCATCACTGGTGGAAATCCACCCTGGAGGCTGACCATCTTAGATTGTTAGAACACTATCAAGTCTACTAATCAACAATCTCCCATAAGAAGGCAGAGTTCCTGTCCAGGGAGATCGCTGCCACTCAGAACTGACCAGCTCAGCTCCTTCAAACCATAGACAGGCTGTGCAACCTAGCCTGCCTGCAGTCTCAAAGAGCCTTTTCACAGTTGGAGTGCGATGAGCTTGCTTGGTTGTTTATGGATAAGGTGGCTGACATCAGGTCAGAGAGCTGTTCGACACACTCTATGGGGGATGTGATTGATCAGTGTCAAGCCATTGTTCCTCATTTTTCCTGGAGTACCTTCGACTGGCCGGCATTAGCGGATGTCATGAGGATTGTCCAGGGTATGCAACCTATGTGCTGTAGTTTGGATCCAGGCCCAACTTCCCTGATCATGGGTTGTTGTGACATCATTGGCCCAGTCCTGGCACAAATAGTCTGGTGCTCCTTGATATGGGTGAGTTTTCTAGCTCCCTGAAGGAGGCGGTGGTGACACCTCCTGAAGAAAGTTTCTCTGGACCCAGACTCTTTGCTAACTACAGACTAATCTCTAACCTTCCTTTGTTGGGAAGGTGATTGAAGAGGTAGTAGCTGTACAGCTGGAGAACCACTTGACCATCCATAACATCTATGAGCCTCTTCAATCTGGTTTTCGAAAGAGGTACAGTACCAAGACTGTGCTGGTTCAGGTGCTGAATGATCTCCTGATGGCAAGAGATTGGAAAAGCCATTCCATCCTGGTGCTCCTTGATCTCTCCTCAGCGTTTGACACCATGGACCATGGGGTGCTGCTTGAGTGCCTGAGGTTCATCTGTGGCCTGACTAGTACTGTCCTCAGGTCTTTTAAGTCCTTCCTCACTGGCAGAACTCAGAGATCTGTGTCGGGGATTTATTTCTCCAACTCTCTCTCTCTCTCTCTCTCTCTCTCTCTCTCTGTCTAAATGGGGTCCCTCAGGGCTCAGTGCTGTCCCCCATGCTGTTTGCAGTGTACATGCTGTCCCTCGGAGACATTGTAAGACGGTATGGGCTGACGTTTCACTGCTATGCTGATGATACCCAGCTCTACCTGTCTTTCGCACCTGACCAGGATAGTGCACTCTCAGTATTTAATAACTGCTTTGCTGAAATCCAGGATTGGATGAATTCCAGCTGGCTGAAGTTGAACTCAGGAAAGACTGAGGTGATGGTTGTGGATCCGGGTCACCGGATGGGGGGTCGGGGACTGCTCAGCCTATGGGACTTTTACTGGGTGGCTCCCAGCTTCTTACCTCTGAATGGGTGCAGGACCTAGGGGTGATGCTTGATGACGGGCTGATACTGCGATCGCAGGTGTCGGCAGTCATCAAGTCATCCTTTTACCATCTTAGGAACATCACTAGGATCAAGCACCTTTTTCCATCCGGTAACCTTCCCACGCTGATCCATGCCTTTGTGACCTCGCACCTCAATTATTGCAACTCCCTCTACCTAAGGCTACCAGGGACTGATATCTGCTGTTTGCAGCTGGTGCAGAACGCTGCAGCCTAGTTGTTGACGGGGACTTCCCGGAAATGTCACATCACACCCATGCTATGTGAACTGCACTGGCTGCTGATTCAGTGGTGGATCACCTTTAAAGTCAAATTAGTGATGTATAAAGCCCTACACGGACTCAGCCCGGTCTACTTGAAAGAGCTTCTGTCACCTTATTGCCCCAAGCGACGGCTCCGCTCAGCTGATGAGGGCTTGCTGGAGATTCCAAGGGTATCTTAAAATCCTCAGGGGCCCATGCATTCATGTATGCAGCCCCAGCCCTTTGGAATTCTCTACCCCATCAGCTTCGGGAGTGCGCGACCATGGGGGGATTTAAGCAGGTACTTAAAACTTATTTATGGCACCAAGCATATTCTAGCTAATTATATTGAATAATGGATTTTTACTGGTTGTTTTATATTGCTGTTTTATGCTTTGGGATTTTATTAATTTCTATGTAAAGCGCCTTGACAAACCTGAAAGGTGCTTAATCAAATAAAGATTATTATTATTATTATTATATTGGGGAATACCGGCGGTGTGCACCTGTCCACAAGTGCGAAGCTCCATGGCAGGATATGCGCCTTGGGCATGTAATTTCCACCCATTGGAGCATAGGCCCCAGTGTTGTGTGCCTGATGGGCTAATGGCAAGTGTGTTCCCTTACCACGCTGTATGCCTGGTGGGCTAGTGGTAGTTGTGTTCACTCATATTGTTGTTTGCCCAATAAACTAGTGGTAAGTGTGTTTACTCACCATGTTGTGTGATGGGATAGTGGTAAGTGTGTTCACTTATCGTGCTCTGTGCCTGATGGACTAGTGGTATGTGTGTTTACTCACCATGCTGTGTGATGGGATAGTGGTAAGTATGTTCACTTATCATGCTCTGTGCCTGATGGACTAGTGGTATGTGTGTTACTCACCATGCTGTGTGACCAATGGCCTAGTGGTAAGTGTGTTCAATCACCATGCTGTATATGTGATGTGCTAGTGGTGTGTTCATTCACCCTGCTGTGTACCCAGTGGGCTGGTGTGTTCACTCACCATGCTGTGTGCCTGATGGCTGAGTGGTAAGTGTGTTCACTCACCATGCTGCGTTCCTGATCTGCTAGTGGTAAATGTGTTCACTCACCATTGTGTGTGCCTGATGAGCTAGTGATAAGTGTTTTACTCGCCATGCTGTTTTCCTGATGGCTTATGGGTGAGTGTATTTGCTTACCATGTTGCAGCCCTATGGGCTAGTGGAAAGTGTGTTTACCACCACACTGTTTTTCCGATGGCCTACAGGTGAACGATTCACTTACCATGTAATGTGCCTGCTAGACTAGTGGCAAGTGTGTTCACTCACCATGCTGTGTGCCCAGTGGCCTAGTGGGAAATGTGTTCACTCACCCTGCTGTGTGCCTGATAGTCTAATTGTGAGCGGATTTGTTTACCATGCTGTGCGCCTGATGGGCTAATGGTAAGTGTGCTCACCCACCATGCTGTTTGTCTGAGCAGCTTACTAGTAAATTCTCATACCACTATGCTGCATGCCTGATGGCCAAGTGGTGTGTTTACCCACCAGGCAGTGTGCCCAGTGGGCTAGTGGTGTGGTCACTTACCATGCTGTGTGCCTGATTGCCTAGTAAGTGTTTTAAGTCACTATTCTGTGTGCACATGGGCCCAGTGGTCAATGTGTTCACTCACCATGTAGTGTGCCTAATGGTTTATTGGTAAGTTCTTCATATACCATACTGTGTGCCCAATCGCTTAATGGTAAGTGCGTTTCTCAGCAATAGGGAATCCAGATGCTCTCTAGGCATAAAGCAAACTCAAATCAGGAAAGTAGTTGGTTCCTATGAGTGCCAACTTATGCTGCTAAGGAACATAGGAAAACGTGACCAGTCACCCACTGTGTTGTGTAGTGATATAGGTCTATTCTCATGCACAGATGGTAAAAACACCTTAATGTTTCAGGGTGTAACAAAACCCTTCCTCGGGGTGGAAGGTGTACCTTAGATCTATAAATATCAAAAGCAATGCCTATAAGCAGGCCATGCACAATTCCCAGCTGACGGGGTCATCTGTGTTCCCTTTTCTATTTTAAGGCCTCAAAGATTTGTGGCTCCCCTACAGCTCTTAGATTGCGCTTAGGAAGAAGGGGTTTGTCACACCCCAAAACATTGGTGAGTTAAGGTGCTTTCACTGTCTATGCATGAGAATAAAATTATATCACTGTACAACACTGAGGGTGACATGTCACTTTTTCCTAAGTGTGTTCACTCACCATACTGTGTGCCGATGGCGTAGTGGTATGTGTGTTCACACACCATACTGTGTGCCAGTGGCCTAATTTTAAGTGTGTTCACTCACCATACTGTGTGCTGATGGCCTAATGGTAAGTATGTTCACTCACCATACTGTGTGCCGATGGCCTAATGGTAAGTGTGTTCACTCACCATACTGTGTGCCGATGGTCTAATGGTAAGTGTGTTCACTCACCATACTGTGTGCTGATGGCCTAATGGTAAGTATGTTCACTCACCATACTGTGTGCCGATGGCCTAATGGTAAGTGTGTTCACTCACCATACTGTGTGCCGATGGCCTAATGGTAAGTGTGTTCACTCACCATACTGTGCGCTGATGGCCTAATGGTAAGTGTGTTCACTCACCATGCAGTGTGCATGATGGCTTAGTGTTAATTCTGTTTGCTCACCATGCTGTGTGCCCCAAGTCCTAATGGTGTGTCTGCTCACTGTGCTGTATGCCCAAATCCAATTGTTTAGTGATATGTTCGCTTACCATGCTGTGTTCCCGATGGCCTAGCGGTACATGTGTTCACTTACCATGCTATGTGCACAGTAAGTTAGTGGTAAGTGTTTTCACTCACCATACTGTGTGCCCGATGGATTAGTGGCAAGTGTGTTCACTCACCATACTGTGTGCCTGATGGATTAGTGGCAAGTGTGTTCACTCACCATACTGTGTGACCAGTGGATTAGTAGTAAGTGTGTTCACTCACCATACTGTGTGCCTGAGGAGTTAGTGACAAGTGTATTCACCCACCATGCTGTATGCCCAATAGATTAGTGGCAAGCGTGTTCACTCACCATACTGTGTGACTGATTGGTTAGTGGTAAGTGTGTTCACTCACCATACTGTGTGCTTGAGGGTTGGTGAAGTGTGTTCACCCACCGTGCTGTATGCACAGTGGCCTAATATTTAGTGTGTTTCTTACCATGATGTTTGCACAGTGGCCTAGTAATCAGTGTGATTTCTCACCATGCTATGTGCCCGATGCCCTAGTGATGTGTTTTCTCACCATGTTGTGTGCACATTGACCTACTGATAAGTGCATTTTCCCACCATGCTCTGCACCCAATAGCCCAGTGGTTAAGTGTGTTTTCTGACTATGCAGTGTACACAGTGGCCTAGTGATAAGTGTGTTTTCTCGCCATGCTGTGTGCACAGTTGTCAAGTGATTTGTGCTTTCTTTCCATGCTGTGTGCACAGTGGCCTAGTGATATGCATGTTTTCTTACCATGCTCTGTGCACAGTTGACTAGTGATAATTGTGTTTTCTTACTATGCTGTGTGCACACTGGTCTAGTGATAAATGTGTTTTCTCACCATGCTGTATACACAGTGGCCTAGTAATAAGTGTGTTTTCTCACCAGGCTGTGTGCACAGTGGCCTAGTGATAAGTGCATTTTCTCACTATGCTGTGTACACAGTGGCCTAGTGATAAGCGTGTTTTCTCACCAGGCTGTGTGCACAGTGGCCTAGTGATAAGTGCATTTTCTCACTATGCTGTGTACACAGTGGCCTAGTGATAAGTGTGTTTTCTCACCATGCTGTGTACACAGTGGCTTAGTGATAGTGTGTTTTCTCACCATCCTGTGTGCACAGTGGCCTAGTGATGTGTGTTAAGTCACCATGCTGTTTGCCCAGTGGGTAATAGTGTGTTTTGTTACCATGCTGGGGATCCGGGATCTTACCCACAAGCTGAAGGGAGATAACAAAAAGAGTGTTCCATTTTGATGAAGTCCTGCCTACTCCCGCATCCAAATGAGGCCCATATGGTTGTGGAAGAAATATGGTCTCTTCTCCCATTAGACCCCGGAGTCAAGAGTTTCTCTAGAATGCTTTTCCGTGGGGTCTCACTTTGTAGGGGCAAGTCACAAAAGGGAGACCACAGTTAGTGCAGGACAGAGTCACTGGCCTGAAGCTGTGATACTTCCAACTAATGGGAAAGGCACACTTATGGAAAGAATGCTGGAGAAGAAAGAAGTTCATTAACAGGACTTCAGAAAAATGGGAGAGGAGATAGACAGTGTCATTATTGTATTTCTGGATCCCACTATTCCTCACATGTTGAGTCTGGCTATGCTGCAGTACTCAGCTTCAGTCATGAGAGAACTGAAATTGGTCTCCTCCAAAGCAACATGCAGGCCCACTTACTGCACATGATAGGGGGCAGTGACATGACTGAGGCACCCTCCCTCCTCAGGAAGCAAGAGTTTCCCTGAAGTGCCCCCCACCCCCGGCTACCCCAGTTAGGAAGAAACTAATGGCATTCTAGATCCCTGGGCATCAGTGCAGCAGCCAGAGGCACTGCCATCAGTCTACCTGACTAGCAGTAAAATACATGTGACCTTTCAGAAACTAAGTTTAGTTGAGCAGCAGTGTGTGACTGCAAACAATTTTCCAGTTTTAGGCAACTGAAAAACATCTGTAACAGAGAGCTGCAGCTCACCCCCAACATGACTTCTAAATGCTTGCACTAATTGGTAGTCAGCCCCTAGGCGTGAGATGGCAGATATAGTGTAGTGTAAGCTCCAGCTGTTACCCCAGCTGTGACTACCGATACTGCACGACGACTACAAAGGAAAGGGTGATGATGAGAATAAAAAAGACAAAGATTTGAATGCAGTAAGGTATTGTCTTGGCCACAAGCTAACTACAGAAATCTGTGGAACAAGTGTGTGTGGAAAGAATGCCCCAGAGGATGCTTGTCAGCATGACTTCTCAACTGTTCTCATCATTCACTGTCTCTGAAGCCGAAAACACTCTTAAATTACAGTCAAGCATCTTAGGTTTTCGCCTACCAGCATGTCATCAGACGGAAAATTTGTTCTATCGCAAGATGAAGTATTTTTCCCATGAAGAGCATAGCCTCAGGTGAACTGACAGTAAGTAAAGATACAGCAGAATCTTCTGACAGAACCAGAGAGACACATTAGTTCAGTGTTGCCCAAGACAGGTTGGCTGAACAAAACAAATGTAAGGGAATTTTTGTATAATGTGTTATTTTTCTTGTTTATATTCAACTTTAAGGTATAGAAATAGGAGAGGAACTTTGGGGCAATTATTTTGTATGGTCTGAAGACAACTGTGTCATGTAATAGAGCAGTGGGAAGGGCTGTTGTAATGTGCAAGGAAGGAGATCAGCAGTGACAGAAGAGAGTGCTTCTACCGCTGTGCGTCCTGGCTTTTCACCTGGAATACTGGGGCATGATTTTAGAGACTGCATTTGAAGATGGACAGGGGCAAGGGGAGGTGGTACAGAGGAGGTAACCAAGATGATCCAAGGACAGAAGGAGTTACTAGGAGAGACTGGATGACCGAAATACTGTATGTACACACTGGAGGGTGAGAGAGGAAGAGTGGGGACATGATTGAGACATACAGATACCTCAAGGGGTAAACAAGGCAGACAGTGGGGAAATTGTTCAAACTGAGTGGTACACAAGCACCAGGGTAACTCCATGAAGCTGGTGGGGTGCAAATTTAAGAGGAATACTAGAAAGTACTTTTTATGGAAAGGGTGGTGGACTGGTGGAATAAGCTACCGAAAGAGATGTTTTTTGTGAAAACAGTAGCAGCATTCAAACATACGTGGGACAGATACAGTACATCGGGTTTGATAAATACTGTATCAAAAGGAGAGGATAGAGGAGTGAAGAGCCACTAGAGCTCTTAACATTCCACACTGTAAACTGCATCTCTTTACAGCAATCCCACAATCCTTATAAACTGGGTTCTGCTCACCTAATAGGCTGATTATGTACATGTGACTTCAAAGTCTTGCAGTCCAACCCTACTTATGGTCCTTGCACTCCCAGGGTCTCTCAGTTGTTTCATGCGCATCACCAAGGCTGGAAGCACAACTGCCTAACGCCTTCTTCATTACAAACACAGCATTTACACTACAGGTCAGATCACTCTAATTTAGAACCTTGCTTTAATACATTACCTGATTGCTGTTTGTAGCCAGCACAGTCCAATTTCTTGGACATTATGCTAATTTTAAACTATTATTGGTGGAGCTCCCATAGTCTTCTACTGGGGATGCTTGTTCTCTACCCAACCATAGGGCTCTCACATTCCCCATTATATTGGTAGGACTGGGCAAGGCTCTCACATTCCACATTAGATAGGGTGGCTAGGCTGGGCCCTCACATTCCACATTAGATAGGTAGGACTGGGCTGGGCTCTCACATTCCACATTAGATAAGTAAGACTGAGCAGGGCTCTCACATTCCACATTAGATAGGTAAGACTTGGCAGGATTCTCACATTCCACATTAGATAAGGTGGCTAGGCTGGGCTCTCACATTACACATTAGCTAGGTAGGACTGGGCAGGGCTCTCACATGCCACATTGGATAGGTAGGACTGGGCAGGACTCTAACATTCCACATTAGATAGCTAGTACTAGGCAAACATGATGGTCCAAAGGGCTTTGTTCTGTCAGCAGCTTCCATGTATGTATGTTTATTTCCCTGTATACACAATTGTGATTAAAATAATCAGTAATTATCCAAATGTGTTATGTAAAACTAACAACAGTTAACTGTAGCTTTGCTGTTAACTGTAACATTGCCTGCCCCTCTCCTTAATCTTAAATCTCTCCTCCTCAATCTCCATTATCCCTATCACATGGAAGCATGCAGTGGTCGTCCCCCTACCTAAAGGTGGAGACCCCTCATCCCCTGGCAACTATTGCCCCATCTCGCTACTCCCTACCTTAGCCAAACTACAAGAACATCTAGTCCTCTTTCAACTCAGCTCCTTTCTATCTGATACCTCCTTCTTCACCCTGTTCCAATCTGGTTTAATGAAAAAAACACTCCACCACCACCTCCCAACTTCAACTCACTGACTCCATCCTCTCCGGGATGGACAACGGCCATATCACCTCAGCCATATTTGTCGACCTTGCCAAGGCTTTGACACTGTTTCCCACTCCCTTCTCTTTGATTCCCTCTCATCTGCTGGTCTAACCCCTTCTGCCACAAACTGGTTTAAGGCCTACCTTACTGGTAGAACCCAATCAGTTAAGATCGCAGATGCCAACTTGCCACCCCTCTAATCTACACTGGTGTCCTCAGGACTCCGTGCTTTCCTTCTAGCTTCCATCTTCCTTAATGACCCGCCATCTGTCTGCTCCCCCTCATCCGCCATACACATGTACACTGATGATTCTGTCCTGAATGCATCTGGCTCATGCCCAGCAAGGTTACATCCAGCTTGCAGCATGACTTCAACAAGGTCCAGCTCTGGTTTGCAAACCATCAGTTATTCCTCAATGCCAAGAAGACAGTCTCCACGACCTTGGCAAAAGGCAGAGACTCTCTAGTCTTCCCTACCTGCCCACATTCCAAACTCTTGATGGGACTTTACTTGCAGACACCTCATCCTTCAGATACCTTGGGGTTTGGTTAGACCAACACCTCAGCTTCTCTGGACACACTGATGCCATCCAGAAAAAAATTGTGCCCCAAGCTCGGTGCTTTGTTCAAGAACCACAGTTGCATCCCTCCTGTGGCTAGGTGTGAGCTTGTCCAGAAGATGATCCTCCCCACTTTTGACTACTGCAACGTAGTCTATGGTGCTGCTCCTAAGTCCCCCTTGGCCAGATTGGAAACTCTCTTCAACTCCTTCTGCCATGTTGCCCTTGATGCTCCCTTTCACACTCACCATTGTGACCTCTATCAAGCCCTTTCCTTCCCCTCCCTTACAAATAGATGCCTCTCACACTGCACTAAATTCACTGCTAAACACTGGCTGGGTGAACTCCCTTCCTGCCTCTCCCCTCATTTATAACACCCCCTCCTCCTTCACACTCCCTCAGATCTACCGACACCCGCATGCTAACTGTCCCCCACCACTACACCCTCTCTAATCCCTATTCCAGTCCCCTGTCCCCTGCAGGTTCCCGCATCCTGAAGGAGTCTCTCGGACACGACTCTGCACCATCTGTCATCTCGCCCTCTCTCTTCACCCCTTTTCACAATAGCACTTGTTCACTTATTACTATTGCACTTAATTGTTCTCACAAATTACATATGTATGCAACACTGTAACAATTGCCTTAATTAAGTGTATGCTATGTTGATCTTTGTAACTTGAATGTAAAATGTCTCATCTCTGTTGTACCCCTTTCCCCAGGTCACACTGGGAGATGAGCAACCTGTTGCTCAGTGTACCTTCCTGGTGAAACATTTCAATAAATAAAAAAATACTCATGAATATACTATCGAGGGGAGCTCATGTGGTAATAACTGCAACTCACCATTTGAGCGTGTGGCTAATTATCTCATGAACTCCCATCAATGGTACTGTATATTTCTTTGCACACCACAGCTCCTATCATTTATTCAAATATATAGTATATGTTTTTTGGGCAAACATTGTGGAGTATTTTGCACTTTTCTGGCCTTTTTTCTTGAGGCCTCCTTCCTCACATAACAGCCTCAGTGCTGAAGACAGAATAGTTTCCTTGCAGTTTCACAGTCAGGGCTGTTTTGGAATTTAGCAGCAAACAGAATGCTCACGGACAGTGGCTTTAACGCACTACCATCACACCAACACCCGCACCCACCCACCCAAGAAGGCAAAATATTTAATCCATAGTTGCCATGGAGACATACTGAACTCAGTTCAGGGAAACAATTAATTTCAGATGTTCTCAGTCCTGTTTCAGTCTCCAATCTCCTGAAATTAATATGAAAATAAAATAACTGCTACCAATCATCCCTTAATTTGGTCAATTAATGCTTCGATAACCAGTGCTGTCTATTAACTTAATTACAATGGTGCTATCAATATTAGGGCTGATGGTTAACATTTCAAACCTCAGTACCAGCCAATGAAAGTGCAGCTTTGATCTGATTTTACTTTAAACATTTTCTGCTGAAAAGCCCTTTGAATGTACTGTAACATCTAGTCCTCCAGGAGGTCCTAGAGGAAAATGATTAAGTAAAGTACTATCCCATTAGCAAAAACTGCCATCATATTTAAATTAATAAATGAAAAACTGAAACAGGAGAGACAGAAATTAAGACTTGAATAGTCCAGGGTTCGAATGTGAACCATGGAATCCCACACTGGGCTCACTGAGGCATGGGGGAACTGAGTGTATTGGGAGGAAGGCACTTGACTCCTGTGAAGGGCGCATTTATTCATCCCCAGTGGAATCACCTGGGGGTCTGTATGGCATGAGAGTGATTCATTTGACTCTTGGGGAGGGTGCATTTATGCACCCCTGGTGGGGTCACCTGGGGGCTAAGTGCATCATGGGAGTGAGGTACATGACTCTTGGGAAGGGAACATTTTTGTATTCCTGTGGTGTCAAATGGGGCTACGTGTGCCATGGGAATAAAGCACTCAAGTTCTGGGGAGAAGCTTTTTGTAACACACCCCATTAAGTCATTTGGCGGCAGAATGTCATGTGAGAGGGACTCAACTCCAGAGGAGAGCATTTATGCACCACTGTGGTGTTACCTGGGGCTGTGTGGCATAGAATGAGTCACTCGACCCCTGGGGAGGGAGCAGTTATGCAACTCCCTTTGAGGTCACCTGGGGACCGAGTGTGGCATGGGAATGAGGCACTCAACTTCTGGGGAGGGAGGATTTATTCACCCCTGTGGGGTCACCTAAGGGCTGAGTATGTCATATGAACATACAAAATTGGCAGCAGATACAGGTCATTTGGTCTATCTAGTCTGCCCGAGTGTGCAGCACTTCAGTCCATTAGACTGCAGCTGCCCTGCCCTACCTCAGTATGCCCCCAATCTCCCACCCCCTCCCGGTTTGTACCCTCTCCATGAATCTGTCCTACCCCATCTTGAAGCCCCCAACACACTGCAGCACTACAACTTCCTCTGGCAGAGCATTCCACCCTGCCACCACCCTTTCTGTGAAATAGTGCCTCCTCAGTTCCCTCTTGAACCTCCCCCTTCCAGCTTCATAAAGTGTCCCCTTATTTCCCTTCCACCCTTCAGATTAAACATACACCTGGTGTCTGCTCTGTTCAAACCCTTCAGGTACTTGAAGGTCTCAATCATATCCCCTCTTTCCCTTCTTTCCTCCAGGGTATACATATTGAGCTCTCTCAGTCTCTCCTCATAAGGTCTGTCCCCCAACTCCAGGATCATTTTTGTTGTCCTGCACTGTACCCCCTCCTATAGTTTGATGTCCTTTTTCAGGTAGGGGTGCCAAAATTGCACACAGTACTCTAGGTGCGGTCTCACCAACGACCTGTACAGGGGCAAGATTACCTCCCCACTCCTAGAAGTAATCCCCCTGGGTTTGGGTCATGGGAGTGAGACACTCAACTTCTGAGGAGGGAGTGTTTATGCACCACCTGTGGACTCACCTGGGAGCTAAGTAAGTCATAGGAGTAAGGCACTTGACTCCTGGGGGAGGTGGGGCCAAGTGACATAGGAGTGAGGCACTTGACTCCTGGCTGGGAAAGGTGTATTTATCTACCCCCTTTAATGTCACCTGTGGCTGCATGTGTTATTTGAATAAGGTACACAGCTCATGAAGTGGGATTGTTAATTCACCCTCTGTGAGGTCACCTGGGGGCTAAGTGTGTCATGGAGTAAGAAACCTGACTCCTGGGGAGGGAGTATTTATGCACCCCCCTGTGGGATTACCTGGGGGATGAGTGTGGCATGGGAGTGAGTCACTTGACTCCTGGAGGTGGAGCAATTTATATCCCCCATGGGGTCAGCCGGGGCTGAGTGTGGCATGGGAGTAAGGCACTCGACTCCTGGGGAGGGAGCGGTTATGCAACACCCTGTGGGCTCACGTGAGATTAAGTTTTTTATGGGAGGGAGGCACTTAACTCTTGTGAAGGAAATGTTTATGCATGCTGTGTGGAGGCACCTGGGAGCTGAGTTTGTTGTACAAGTAAGGCACTGGACTCCTGCACAGGGAATATTTATGCTTCTCCTCTGGTGTCACCTGGGGGTTGAGTGTGTCATGGAAGTAAGTCATTTGATCTCTGGGGAGGGAGCATTTGTGTATCCCTTGTGGGGTCACCTGAGGGCTGGGTGTATCATGGGAGTATGCCACCTAGCTCCTGGGAAGGGAATGTTTACGCATCCCTGTGGGGTCACTGAGGGGCTGAGTGTGTCAAGGAAAGGAGGCAGTTGACTCTTGGAGAGGAAGCATTTTTGTGCCTCTTGTGGGGTCACCGTGGGGGGGGGGCTCAGCTGGTCATTGGAATAGAGGCACTGACTCCTGTGGAGGAAGCATTTTGCACCCTATGTGGGATAACCGGGGCTACAATTGTTATAGAAATAAGGCATGCGACTCCAGGAGGCAGCATTTATGCAACCCTGGGGGGACATGGTGCTGCATGTGTCATGGAAGGAAGGCATTGAATCCTGGGAAGGAACATTTATGTACCCCTGTGGGCTCATCAGGGACTAAGTATGTCAAGGGAGTAAGACACTAAACTCCAGTGGAGGGAGCATTCATGCATCTCCTGCCAGGTAACCATAGAGTGGCACCTGTATTGACTGTATAGGCCACTGCCCATCTACTTTCCCAGTCAGAGATCATGCAGCCATAATGGAGTTTGGGAAACCAGGATCTGCAGAGGGAGAATCAGATATGTAATTGCTTAAACTGAGTGAATTATCAAGAGAAGGATCATTATCCCATCAAACATTTCCTCAACAAAAGGGGCAGTGTAAAATTTTGTCAGTACATGACCATTTTACTCAACATCACCAGAATGGCATGCATTTACAACAAATAAACATCACCTTTCAAAACTATTAAAACACATACAGCGAATGTATTAAAAACTAATTTGGCCATAAACATTTCTCTGTTTTAAATTTGATTCAAGTGGCAGAGTTTCTCCATATGGAGACTCTAACAAATTGTATTTAATTAATGAGGACCTAAGAGATACAATGATGTTCTTTTACCAGGAGAAAGGGTGTACGTTTCATCAACTGAAGGCACATTTCAACTAGTACCTGCTGGTACTGAATTATTTTACGTCCTAATGGTATTCTCAGTGTGCAGTGGTGATGTCATTAGAAACCATAGCAGCATTCCTAATTGAGAGAGTTTACATGTAGCTGCCACTTGGAGTTTAAAAGTGACCACTATTGTACTAGGGGGCATCCCTTTCAGCTCAAGAGTAAAGATTTCCAGCATAATAACATAAAACATTTTTTCACCCAAAGAAATATTAATTCTTGGAACAGACTTCCTTTAGACGTTATTTCTAGTAAATCAAAATCTGAGTTTAAACATCGTCTTGATGTTCATATTTTGGAAGGGTTGAAAATTAACAATTATAATTAGTTAAATAGGTGCAGTCACGGGCATATAGCCTCCTAGCACCTTATAGACCTTAGTAGTGAACCACTACACTACGATACACCATGATACACTTACAAGTAGCAGACACTAGACTATAATCCACCATGTTATGTTGACATGTAGCTGACGCTACACTGATACACCATGCTATGTTGACATGTACAGTAGCTAACACTACATTATGATACACCATGCTATGTTAATATGTATCTGATACCACACTATGACACACCATGCTACGCTGGCATGTAGCTACAATATGACACATCATGTTGGATTGACATGTAGTTGACACTACATTACAACACCATGCTACATTTACATGTAACTGACACTACACTATGATACACCATGCTACATTGACATGTAGCTGACACCGCACTATGATACACTACATTGCATTGACATGTAGCTGATGCAATCCTAAGATACACCATGCTACACTGACGTGTAACTGACACTACACTATGATACACCATGTTATATTGGCATGTAGCCAACACTACACTATGCTATACCATGCTACACTGAAATTGTAGCTGACACTACACTATGATACACCATGCCACACTGACATGTAGCTGACACTACCCTGCAATACACCACACTACATTTACATGTAGTTGACACCACACTATGATATACTCTGCTCAGCTGATAGGTAGCTGACATTACACTATGAAACATGGCACATGGTATATCCCTGCATGTGGGGTGTGGGAGGCACAGTCCACCGCAAAACAAAGAGATTTAGCATGCCAGCACCATCCCGACCACAATTGCGGTCGATGTAGTGGTGTCACGGTAACGTCGCATCGACAAGAAATTGTCTATGCGACGTCATGGATCCCATGCCACACTGACATGTAGCTGATACTACACTACAATACACCATGCTAAATTGACATGTAGCTGACATTACACTATGATACATGCCACACGGTATACCATCGCTACAGTGACAACTTTACAGCGATGTGGTCAATACCAACAACATCGCCATGCCACTGTAAAGTCCGCCTGGGACCCTGGCACCTTTTCCCAAGGTCCTGCACCCCATCCCTGACTCAGCTCCATCTCATAGTTGAGAATCTTAAGGAGGTGGGTGCAGGGGGCACAGACCCCTGCATGTGGGGTGTGGGAGGCATAGTCCAACATAAAACAAAGAGATTTAACATGCCAGCACCATCCCGACCACAGTTGTGGTCAACGTATTGGTGTCACAGTAAAGTCGCTTCGACAAGAAATTGTCGATATGAAGCCATGGATCCCATGCCACACTGACATGTAGCTGACACCACACTACAATACACCAGGCTAAGTTGACATATAGCTGACACTACACTACGATACACCACATTACATTTACTTGTAGCTGATACAATGTTAAGATACTCCATGCTACACTGACATGTAACTGACACTACACTATGATACACCCTGCTACACTGACATGTAGCCGGCAAAACACTATGATATACCATGCTGCACTGAAATTGTAACTGACACTGCACTATGATACACCTTGCCACACTGACATGTAGCTGACTCTACCCTACAATACACCACGCTACATTTACATGCAGTTGACACCACACTATGATACACCCCGCTCTGCTGACATGTAGCTGACACTACACTACAGTACACAATGCTAAGCTGATATGTAGCTGACACTACACTACGATACACCACTCTACATGGATATGTAACAAACACTACTCTATAATACACCACATTACATTTACTTGTAGATGATACAATGTTAAGATACACCATACTACACTGGCATGTAGCTGACACTACACTACGATACACCATGCTACGTTGACATGTAACTGACACTACACTACGATATACCATATTACATTGACATTTAACTGACACTGCACTATGATACACCATGCCACAATGACATGTAGCCGACACTACCCTACAATACACCATGCTACATTTATATGTAGTTGACACTATACTACAACACACCCTGCTATGCTGACATGTGGCTGACACTACACTATGATACACCACGCTATGTTGAAATGTAGCTGACATTATACTATGACATACCATGCTACGTTGACATGGAGCTGACATTACACTATGATACGTACACAGTGATACACCATGTTACACTGACATGTAGCTGCACTATGATACACCATGCTACATTGACATGCAGCTGACATTACACTACAGTGCACCACACTATGCTGACATGTAACTGACACTACACTATGATATACCACATTACATTTACATGTAGCTGACACAGTACTATAATATAACAGACTACACTGACATGTAGCTGACATTACACTAGGATACACCAAGCAACTTGAACATGTAGCAGACACTACACTATGATATACCATGCTACATTGACATATTGTTGACACTACACTACAATACATGCCACACTGACATGTAGCTGACACTACCCTACAATACACCATGCTACAGTACATAGCTGACACTACACTGTGATATACCCCTCTACGTTGACATGTAGCTGTCACTACTCTATGGTACACCATGCTATGTATACATGCAACTGACACAACACTATGATACACCATGCCACATTGACATGTAGCTGACCTTACTCTATGGTACACAATGGTATGTTGACAGATAGCTGACACAACAGTATGACACATCATGCCACGTTGACATGTAGCTGACACTACACTATGATACACTATGCTACATTAACATGTAACTGACACTGCACTATGATACTTGCTATGTTGATATGTAGATGACACTACACCATTATGCACAATGTTACGTTAACATGTAGCTGACACTGCACTACTCCACATTGACATGTAGCTGACATTACACTACAATGCACCATACTAAACTGTCCTGTAGCTGATACTACACTATGATATACCACACTACATGTAACTGACACTACACTGCACTGCACAGCGATACACCATGCTGCATTTACAAGTAGCTTGCACTGCACTACGAGACACCATGCTACATTGACATGAAACTGACAATACACTATGATACACCATGCTACGCTGACATGTAGCTAACACTACACTATGGTACCCTACACTGTGTTGACACGCAGCTGACACTACACTACGATACAACACATTATGCTGACATGTAGCTGACACTACACTATGATACACCATGCTATGCTGACATGTAGCTGGCACCACACCATGATACACCATAATAGGTTGACATGTGACTGACACTGCACAACGATATACTACACTAAGTTGACATGTAGCTGACACTACACTACGACACACCATTCTGCATGGCTACATAACTAACACTACACTACGATACACCACATTACATTTACTTGTAGCTGATACAATGCTAAGATACACCATGCTACACTGACATGTAGCTGACAGTACACTATGATACACCATGCTACACTGACATGTAGCTGACACTACACGATGCTATACTACATTACTTTGACATGTAGCTGATGCAATCCTAAGATACACCATGCTACACTGACATGTAACTGACACTACACTATGATACACCATGCTATATTGACAAGTAGCTGACACTACACGATGATACATCATGCTACGTTGACATGTAGCTGATTCAATACTATGATACACCATGCTATATTGACCTGTAGCTGACACTATACTATAATACACCATGCTGTGTTGACAAGTAGCTGACACTACATGATGATACATCATGCTATGGTGACACCGTGCCATGTTGACATATAACTGACTCAACACTATGATCTGCCATGCTATGTTGACATGCAACTGACACTGCTCTATGATGCATCATGCCATGCTGACATGTAGCTGACACTACTCTATGGTACACCATACTACATTGACAGTAACTGACAATACACTATGATACACCATGCTACATGGACATGTAGCTGACAGTACACTAAGATACACCACACTACATTAACATGTAGCTGACACTACACTATGATACACCATGCAATGCTGATACATTGTTGGCTCAATACTATGATACACCATGCCACATTGACATGAAGCTGACACTACACTGTGATACACTATGCTATGTTGGCATGTAGCTGACACTACATTATGATACACCATGTTATGTTGATGTGTAGCTGACACTACACTACTATACACCATGCTATGTTGACATGTAGCTGAAACTACACTATGATACACCATGCTATGTTGACATGCAGCTGACTCAGCTCTAGGATACACCATGTTATGTTGACATGTAGCTGACACTACACTATGATACACCATGCTACACTGACATGTAGCTGACACTGCTCTATGGTACACAATGCAATGTTGACATGTAGCTGACACTACACTATAATACACCATGCCATGCTGACATGTAACTGACACTATTCTATGGTGCAGCGTGCTATACTGACATGCAGCTGACACAACACTTTGACACACCATGCCATGTTGACATGTAGCTGACACTACTCTGTGGTACACAATGGTATGTTGACAGGTAGCTGACACAACAGTATGATACACCATGCCACGTTGACATGTAGCTGACACTACTCTATGGTACACCATGCTACATTCACATATAGCTGATATCTGTCAACAATTATACAATGGCAAGAACATTTCCTGGACTCTGATTGGTCAGTGTGTCCCTGGCACAAAGAGGTTATCCCAGCACAACCTCACTGTATTGATTTGTTGGATAGTTGTTTGGAGCTACTCTTAAGAAACAGAGATATATTGCCACACTAAAAATCTACTAAAAACATTTTCTAAATGTTTTTTTATTTCATATAATAACGAGCCATTGTATAATAACAATAATGCACTCCAGGGTGCGGGTTGAGCTGGGATAACCTCACTTCTGGAATGTTGGATGCACTTGGCCTGCTGCCTCTTGCCCAACCACCCAGGTGTGAGGTTATCCCAGCACAACCCACACTCTGTCATGCATTATTGCTTAATTTGCTACCAGGTATTTTAAAAAAAGATTTGAAAACTGGCTTCATGTCTTTTTAGTGTTTATTTATACTGACACAGGTTTACATGCAGAATCACATTTAATGTGTTTTGAAAGTATATTTAATTGTTCTTTAGAAAAATAGGGATCCCAGCTATCAGTGAATGCTGTTAACATGTAAACCAAAGACATATCTCTTTATTATTTATTTCACAAATTGCACCAAGAAAGACATGCTGAGCTGCTAACAGCTCATCTCCAGATGCGTCCTGTGGGTAGGGGATGTGGAAACCCATATACAGTAACTATAGTATATCAGGGAGCAAACTTAAAGACAAATCAATATAATAGATCCAGGTAATGAAAAGAAAAATCAATATATTTTAGGTAATTGAACTACTCTTACTTAATGAACAGGTAATGAAGGAAGCAGATTGCCAGGGAAAAACTAGTGGTGGGGTTGGGGGATAGTCATAGACATTTGCAACAAGGTGAACAAAATCTGGTTAGACCCACCACGGCTGCATAATGAAGTTAGTGAAGTTGTGTGTAATTTTTAAGGAGGTATGGAGAAACAACACAATGATTTGTAAGTAGTAAGATTTGTTTTAGTTTCTGTTCTAAGGAAGGCATACACATTATTATGAAAATATATGGAGGTGTACATTTTAATGGAAGGGATAGGAAGCTTACAAAAGAACCCCCGAGCAAATGCCACTGATGTATGTGTTATCCTAGATATTGGCCAGACAGACAAATTTTAAAGAAAACACAATTGCACATATCCCAATAATGCAAAGCATCAAGGGAAACATATGCAAATCCCCATGATGGTACAGAAGGTGGCAGTACATGAAAAAGTAATGGATGTCATATGTTCAGCCCTGGGATTATTTACACAGTTTTTTTTGTTTGTTTGTTTTTACATTTTTAAGAGAAATAGGGTTTTTGTCCATGAGGTGATGTAAGTTATATTTAAGCAATGTGTTGATGTCAGGAATTCAGGTGTAATGATGATGGATTGTTAGAGAAAATGTGATATTAACTTTCAGAGGGGGTCACTTTTGATAAGGGCAAGATAGTTATGCTTGTGATAATGGGAATATTAGGAAAGTATGAGGTCTATGCATAAGTGGAGTACAAATATGCACAGTTTCATAAGTATGTGCTCAGAGTGCAAGCAATTGTGATATGCAGGTTTGATTTAGAAATAGGTAAAAATAGCGATACATGCAATTAATATAAAGATAGATAATTACATAGACATATAGATAGCGAGACAGAAACACACAGACAGACAGGCAAAATAGAAATGGCAGTGAAGTATTGAAGTGACGCCAACCCCACCCCCACCACACAGGCATTGAGGTGTGCCTTTGAATCATTGCCTATAACGCTCAAGTCATTTCACCTCACCCTACTCTGCAGACACAGACAAGAGTTGAGGTGTGCCTTGGGGTTTTCAAACTTTTCACTCACCCCATTCCATAAGGAAATATGCGGAAATGGGTACAGTATAGGAGAAAGGAGTGAACTTTGGGGCTGAAGAGTCAAAGGCACACCTCAATACCTGTCACTGGCTGCAGGGTGGGGATGGGGTGGAATGGTGTGAGCATTACTGTTGACAATCCCAAGTCACACCCTGATGCCTGTCAGTCCCTACAGTAGGGCGTTATGGTCAGAAACCCTAATGCCCTGGGCGTTTTTGGTATTTTTACTCCAGGTTTTCAGCATGGGCATTTTGTGACCCCACTGCATGAACAGTGACACTATCAGTTCATTAGCTGAAAGGATATTTTTGCACAGCGACTGTGCCATTTGGCACCACAGTTGAAAACACATTTTGAACAGGTTGCAAAAATGACAACTGTACATTTCTTGCCTGCTTATTGACATTTTATATCTGCTATTCAGTGTACTGATGTGATGTCTGGGGAAGTACCTTTCCTAGGTTGCAAGAACAGCCTCAGAGGAACACACACACACAGAGCAGAACACAGCTGCAAAATTATTAGATTGTCTACAAGCACTGTTTTCCATGTAAGACACAAGCAATTGAATCAAAAGCACACACAAACTCACACACACCAGAACACAGCGACAAAATGATTAGATTTGTCTACAAGCACTATCTTCTATGCAAGTTGGAGCATGGGGGGGTTAAGGATGGAGATCAGTTATGGTCCATGACATAACCACATGGTCAGAATATTAAATATTTTAAAATAAATGTAAATGCAAAAGTAATCATTTCAAGTAGAAAATGCAAACTGTGACATTTAATAGTTATAGGGTAAGTTAGCACATCTGAACTAATTTGCTGCACATGCATCTCAATTGCTCAGGGGTCCTGACCATGTTCACCCTTCCTCAAGTCAAGCTAGCTACAGTATGTCTAGCAATAACATGGATGGAAAAATTATGCCATATTTTCAACAAGAAGTTAGCATTTTAAAAAGACAGTGCTGTAGACTGAGAAGCAGCTTGTGTAGGTGCATTCATCATGCTAACCAAGATATGTTCTGGTTGCATTCCATAAGGCTAACCAGTAGGAAAAGTAGGGGAAAGGGATAGAAATCTAAAATAGAACCATTTAACCCATTTCTGATTTAAAGTTGCATGACAGAAATGCGGCTTCCAGAACTGGACACCATATTCCAAATGAGGCCTCACCAGTAATCTACACAGTGGCATCACCACCTCCTTCCTTCTGCTGGTAATACCTCTCCCTATGCACCACAGCATTCCACTGGCTCTTCTCACAGCTTTGGTACATTGTTTAGTCACCTTTAGGTCATCCAATATGATTACCCCAAAATCCCTTTCCATTTTGATGCAATAAAAAAAAAAACCTGAATAGCAGGTTCTAGGGAGTATAAAACCACCAGGAATGTTGGAAAAACTCCCTCTCCCCACTCATTCACAGGTGTCAATCAATGTATTTGTTAACCATGCTGGTTCATCTTCTTGCTTCCCTCATAGTAAAAAATGTGAAACTACATTTGTGTTATTTTAAATGAGTGATAGATGGCATGTCCAGGGCGATGGCAGCTCTGATAGTTGTTCCAACATACTGTAATAGATCCACCTCATGCCTCTCCCACAAAAATGAAAGCATAGTGCATGCAAGAGACCTTAGGAACATCACATTTTTTGATGTCAGCTCTGATCTGTTCAGTCATACTTTTTTCCTGGCTCAGTTTATAATATCAGTGAAAAGAAAGTAGGGGAAAAAAACACCCAGCCTTTTGCTTCTTCAAGTAGTTGTTAATTGCAGCTGGTATTTTAACATGTGCAAGGCAACCCCACCCACAACTTCCCTATCACAGACAAATGGCATCAGTGCTCACTGATGTGTTAACATCCTGTTTCTAGTGTCCCTGATAAAATAAAATTAAAAAATACAGTTGACATTTTTTTTAATGTCAGCTCTGATCAGAATAGCTTTTAAAATCACCAATTGTGTTCTTGTTCAGTGTTTTCTTTTCTCCTTTTACTGATAGTACAAAATGAGCCATAGCTATTTCTTTCAACAATACATGAAAGAAAACCTTATGATATATATCACTGTTATGCAAAATGTATCCTTTACAATTTTTTCTTATTTGCAAGACAGCATATATTTATCCTAACAAATCTGTCCTACTGCCACATTCAAAACACTATCCCCTACCTACTTGCCACATATAAACTCAATTATATTAAAAAAAATTCTAGGCACTTAAACATTATTCATTCCCCAGTCCCATTTACAACAGTGCCACACTTATATATAATACATACTTCTCAAACTTAAAAGAAAAAATGCACTTTATCATCAAAGTTCTGTGTTTACCAAGCACTGTGCCCATGATTAAAATAATTTAAACCCTCCCCAAAATGTGCCCCCCATGAAACTGCATGTTTAACTGTAAAGACATATAAAATGTATTTCTAAATGCATTACTAACACCAATGCTTGATATGGTACACAAATATTGTTAATCCCAAAAGCTGAACTTTATGTTTTTAGTATATAAATGTTAAAGAAAGACCTGTGGCTCTTTCAACTTGAATCAGAATGCTGTGTCTATTGTTTTCCTTGGGAGCTGTAGTTTCAGGAACTCCTTAATTACTCTTTCCTTTCTGAGACACCAGGTGGCTCTGATAATCATTTGTTCCAAGGGTTTTATGTTACTTTGAAGGCATTAAGTGTCTTCGTTCTCCTTGTCCTTAATAAAATGCAGGGGCCCCACAACTCGATCACTCCACAGGCTTGTTCTGTTGTTTGGTCCAGATCCCAAACTAGTGTGTCTTGTTCCAACATGATAGATCCGCCTTATGCCCCTCCCACATGAATAAAAAAAAGGTGGGGGTGGATCTTTAGGAGTTTCTCGGGTGGAGGCGGGGTGGATCTTACTTCCCCACCAAAAAACTAATGCTGCCTCCCACTACTCAGGTTCCAGTTCTTGTACCGCCCATTTAAGAAAGAAAATAGTATCCTGCAACCATTGACTAACATGAAAGTGTATTTATTTGAGGGTGGAAAACATTTCTTGGAGGAGGGTAAGGCAGAGGAGACTGTTTACACCTGTAGTCAGTTCCACGGACAGAAAACATGACATCACTCATTTTGTACATGCAAAACGTCTGTAGGCTCTGCATACTGCAGCCATAAAAATAGTCATGAAGTAGAGACTTTAAGGAGGAAACAGAAGAGGCAGAGTGAATTGACAAGGAAAGGGAGGATCAGAGTTTAGGAAAGCGTTATGAGAAAGCAGATTGACCAGTAGTAGAAAGAACAGTGAGGGAGATGGAAGTATTATTGTGTAGAGTGTAGTGGGAAGCTGAGAGAGAGGATAAGGGGAATGTAAGGTAGAAGGGAGGGGAACCAAATCACAGTTTAGATATAAAGGAGGCACAATGAGAAAGGTGCCTGGCATCAAGAGAGGGGAGTGAAAGGACATAAAGCACATAGACTGGTTAATATGCAGTTGGCATTCTCTGCCAACTGCAGTTAGTGTTTTATTCTAAAAAAGTGACAAATCATGCAAAAAATAATAAACAGCAAGTCCTTAGTATGGATGTGACTCTTAAAGAATGAAGGTTTGGGGCCTTTAGATACCTCCGTAATCATTCTGTTTGCTATTATTATTTTAATTTCACTAGAATACCCATATCAATCTGAAAGCAGCAGTACTAGATAATTAGGAAGTGATTATCAAAATTCTGTTTTTTGGCTGGAACCATGCAGACATAGTTCCAGTTTCCATATTTGTAAATATTTTTTCTAGCAATCTTTCATTTTTTAGATATTTACTAATTATTTCCATTGTTGTGGATCCACAACAAATATGGCTGCTGCCTAATTTTCAGCCTAGCCCCCCCCCCCGTCTTTTGTTTACTTCCATGGGATCCTGTGCTGCACATCCCGCTGTCCCTGTGTAGTACTGTGAATCATAAGCATGCGCGGTTGATAGCAGAGAGTTCCAGTTCAACATGGCGGTGGGAGAAATGTAAACAAAACAAAGGAAAATGGAGCAAATTATGAGGTGATAGCATAGCTTAAACAAGAAAGATTACTAGTTAGTGCTCAACAGAGCACAGGGAACAAACTGTTGCAAAAGATACATTTTTTAATCTAGTACTGCTGCTTGAACATAAAAGTGAGAAGTGAAGCCAGTTTTTGTTTTTTTTTTACCAATTTTATTAGTACTTTTTAACAACTATCAGGAACATGTAAACTGAGGCCGATATTCAAAAAGTCCAAATGAAGCTCCACAACAAAAAGCGGAAAAGAACAAGCCGTGCAGCCCTAAGACAAGGTGGCAAGCCTTACAATACAGATTCCAGGAAGTAGAGGAGCACAGCAATGCTTTACTCACCAGTTATAAACAAAATATAGTGGAGAAAAGATTCCAAGCAGTCGTAGCTAGTTCCCAAACAGTGCAGGGACTGTCATTTATTATAGAATAAACACAGAAAACTCAACTTGCATAACAGAAGGTAGCCCTGGTAAGAACAGGAACTCTGTGAGGACACAAAACACCCCATGGGGTGAGTAAAACATTATTGCACTCCTCTACTTCCTGGATTCTGGGATATTCAAAGGGATTGTGCTCCAACGGGATATTGAAAAGGCTGCCTGGCGCAGTGTAAATCCCGATGCACTGGGGCGCAATGTAATCCTATGCAGCGCAGATGTAGGGGGCATGCCCATGCATATACGGCACATCCCGATATTCAGCCCGGTATGTGCGGCACCTATGCTGGCCCAACCCCTACATGCGCCACACACTGGTGCTCAAAGTTGAGCCATAAAATATAGGCTCAAAAGCTGGCCACTCACAGGTGGGCAGCTGTATTGCAAGGTGCAACACAATAGCCGCCAGCCACGGGTGGCCACCTGCACAGCAGGACCACCGTCCACAAGCACCCGTTCCCCCCAGTAGTCCAGTGCCCCCCCCACCCTGCATGCGGATCGCGGGCATTAGTAGAAATATACATATATTAATGTCCGATCACGGGCAGCAGTATGCATAAACATATTCCTATGCCCGATCGCGGGCAGTATGAAGCATAAACATAATCCTGGTGGTCTAGTGGACCCCCCTCCCACCCATATGCCTGATCGCGGGCAGTAGTACGCTGAATATAATCCCTATGCCCGCTGTAGCGCACACGATTAATCAACCTGGTGGTCCAGTGGTACCTCCTCCCCACTCACCCACCCCCAGAGGCCCTCGGCCACCAGCACCCCCCATCGTCGGGTGCGGCATGCCACCTCGCTGCACGCCCAGCCCGCCTGCCAAATGACAGCATACAGTATGATATGTATGCTTATTGGCCACAGTGTGGACCAATGGACTTGCAGACCATACTGTACTACACAGGACCAGATATGTGAATGAACGCGTAGTACAGTATGGTCTGCAAGCCCATTGGTCCACACTGTGGCCCAATAGGCATACAGATCATACTGTACGCTGTCATTCAGCGGAGGCCGGACTGTACGCAGGCGGCGTGCTGCCATCTACTGATGATGGGGGTGCTGGGTGGCTGGGGCCCTGTGGGTGGGTGGGAGGGGGTACCACTGACCATCAGGTTGATTAATCATATTGCTACAGCCCACGATTGGACATGGGATTATGTTCAAGTGTACTACTGCCCACGATCAAGCATATGGGGTAGGAGGGGCGCTCCACTAGACCACCAGGATTATGTTTATGCTTCATACTTCCCACGATCGGGCTTAGGAATATATTTATGCATACTACTGCCCGCAATCGGGCATTGACATATGTATAGTTCTACTACTGCCCGCGATCGGGCATTGACATATGTATATTTCTATTACTGCCCGCGATCGGGCATTGACATATGTATATATTTTTTTTAATTCAATATTCTTTATTAAAACTTATGCAGAAAACAGGTAAATACATAGCAATGAACGAGGAGCTGCATTGTTAAGAGACAAACAACAAATAAAACAATACGAAAAAACAATACAAAATACACACAACCAAAGAACCCCCCTCCCCCCAGTCTGCGCTCTAAAACAACAAAAAACAAGTTACTCTTAAACACGCCAGAAAAGAAAAAACCACGAGCCCACACAATCAGGGATAGAATTCGATCCCTAGAATTTCAGCAGCATCAGTAGGGACAATAGGGGCTCTCAAGTACTTTTAAACTTGTGAGGTGTGTGTCGCAAATATGCTATGTGCTTCTGACACATGTATATTTCTACTACTGCCCACAATCAGGCATTGACATATGTATGTGCATACTACTGCCTGTGATCGGACATGTGGGGGGGGCTGCAATAGCCCACCAGGGAGCCAACCCCCAATGTCAGCTGCTTGGCAGGGCACCAGGTGTAATTTGCTGGGACACCCAGTGCATCGCATGCAAATGGGGCCATAATGACATGCAAATGGCCTCATTTGCACCTTGCATAGATTATGGCATCATTTGCATGCCCCCAGCTGAATATCGTGGATGATGCGCCTAGCGCAACTGCACTTGGGCTGGCACATCCCGTGCTCCCTCTCTGTGGCTTGCATTGCTGCAGTGACACTGTGCCATGCACAGTATGTGCACCGACTGTGCCATATTCAATGGTGCTGAGCCATGGCACATCACCGTTGAATATTGCCTGGACCTGGCCCCAGCGCAGCCCAGTTGCGCTGTGCCCAGGCTTGTGCCACTGCCAGTGCAGTCTGAATATCCGGCCCTAGTGTGCAGTATTGTGTAGTGTAGTTTAGTGCAGTGTTACCTACATGAAATTACTGTCACTGTTAATTTTCTGTAGTTGTTACACAAACCAGTGGATATCAGGCCTGAGTATTTGTAACAAATAACGAAGGTGATACTGACACCTTAAAATGCTCGACTGGTGTAAACTGACAGTCAAAACAAAGGGCCTTTCTGTATTGATCCACTTTTCAATGGGGAGTTAATACATATGGGTAATGAACACCCCTACTTTGGTAGTGGCACAACCTAAAGCTTTCAATCAGCATAGAATCTTGGGTGCATGAGTATTCCAAGATCTCTGACTCTCAGTCTTTGCTGTGCCACTAGAGGGTAGCACAGCATAGGTAGAGCTCTCTCTCTGAAGTGTCTGTCTTCAATTATTTTATTATTTTTCTGATAAGACTGCACAAATGTGAAGCAGGTTTGGGTTGCCAGGTAACAGGGAGCACTCTCAAATTTAGAAATTGTGCCTGTTAAGTTGGGGCTTTCAAATTGACTAACTTGCTATTTCTATCCCATCTTCAGTCCTCCTATGCATGAAGTGGGGTCCACATGCCACTGCAATATATTCAGGGTGTACTACAGGTCTACGAGCCCCATAGGCTGGTGCCTCAGGTAAGTCAATCACTTTGGTGGGTCACAGTTAGGTAGTCTTTGGGGATCATTAGTAATCTGTCTTTCTTCTTTCCCGGAGCATTCTCCTGGCACTGGCCCCTCCTGTCCTCTCCTTTCACTAAGGGTCTCTTAGTAGTAGAGAAGGTTTTCTGCCTGTCCTGAGCGGTATGAGGTTGTTTAGACATTTGGTCTGCCTGTAATCTCTCCCGGATTATTTGCCACTCTCTGGGCAATCAATGTGTTTGGTTATTTTTGTTTGTACTTTTTCTGTTTGTGAGCCTTCCAGCTGTGCAAACTATGCTTTTCAGTGCAATGGGTGCAAGCAGCACGTATCAGCATGTTATTTGTTTCTTCTGAGTTGCACAGTTTGCCCACCAATGCTGGCAATCTGCCAGCAAGGATTTGTGCCTTCTTCTATATAGACACTTGTCCTTGCTCTCAATTTAACACCATTTGTGAGCCAAGCATGCTCAGCTCAATGTGGTAGCGTCCCGTGCATCAGCGTGATGTTGTCAAGCTCACGTACACCCATGCATACTCCTCCTGTCGTGCCCAGCATGATCGCTGAGGCAGAGCACTATTTGGGAGTGGCACTATTGCAGTTTTCTTCCTTGATTTACTTTGGCAGTCTCAACACTGATCCTTCAGGCAGTTGCCATAGTCAAGTAGGTGCCTTTATGTTGATCACCTTGCTTAGCTTGGTGGAGATAGGGAGGCAAAGGTGAAGTAACTTTCTCCCTGCCTGTGGTTGAAAGGCATATAGGAGCCCTGCATATTGTTGCTAAACAGATTATACCGTAGTGTGTTTTGGTTTTCTTTTTTTCATTTTGGGATACTGGCTATCAGGCAGTGGCACCATGGCTTACTGGAGACCTGTTGCATTTAAATGATGTAAGACCTGCAGGAGGATGATGAGACCCTTCCCTCTGGAGTCTTATTGCCCTAACTGTACAATGCACTCTAACATGTCTATTTTGGTCCACCTTAGCCGAACCCCCGAGCTGGGGGAGTGCACCGGGATAGGTACCGACTGGCAGTGGCAAGGCTGAGTTGTGCAAATCCCTTTTGCAGCTCCTAAATGAGCTGCTTATTTCTGATGTTCCACAGGACATCCCCACAAACACACACAAACCCAAGGTGTGCCCCTCAGGTTAAGGGGTGCCCTTAGAGGCATGTCAAAGTGCACCAGAGCAGAGTGATTCTCCTCACCTAGAATTGTAGGCTACCCCTGACCTTGATGCCCTAGAAGGTCAAGATGAGTGGCTGGCAGTATAGCCTAGAGGTTAGAGTAATGAGCTGTGAATGAGCTTGGTGCATCCAGCAGACCTGGGTTTGATTCCCACAACCTCCACTTGCATACTGTGTGACTGAGCAAGTCACTTAACCACCCCAGTGCTCCTGGGTCACCCCTGAAAATAGACACTTGTGCCTAGTGGGCCCTACCTGGTTACCAAAAGAGTAAAATAAAAATAAAATGAAAAATGAGGATACAAGGGGACGTGGAGAAAATCCTGACCCTTCGACACTTTCAGATGAAGACAATCTCTTTGAAGAGAAGGAGGGGAGGGACTGAGCCCACGAAAAGATTCTGATCCTGTTTGATACCAAGTCTCTATCCTGTCTTATTATGGAAACTTGTTGGACACTGCTGCTGAAGGAGCTGTAAGTCATGGAGTCTCTGGCATTGAACCCTATTCTGTCCACTTCTTCACCTGCAATGAAGTGTTTTCCAGACTTTGTACACTGCAACCAGATTATTGGACAGAAATAGGCCAGGATGGATAAGCGCAAACAGCTCCCCAAGCAGAGGGTGAGATGTTTTCTGTTTTCCATGAGGCAGATCTCCCAGAAGTTGGAAGTCCCTCCTTTGGCACATAATGCTATGCATAATTCTGTTAAGCACAAAACCATACTTACTGACATCCATAATAAGCAGTAAATGCCTCGTGCAGAAGGGCTTTTGCCTCTAATCTATTGTTTGCATCCATCCTACCTGTACCAGCTTGTTTGTATCTATGTCTTAATTTACTGTTATACTTATGTGTTGTACTGCTATACTGTGTATTTTCGTTTGTTTTACTGTGACAAGGTATTTTGTAAATGAGCCTATGGCTCAAAGGTTTTCAAACTGCTGTTTAAATAAAATAAAAATAAAATAAAAATAAATAAAATAATGAAGTAAATCTTTGCACCTCATATGCACTGTTTACTGTATCCAGAGCCTTGAACTCATGGGTCATGGTCCTGGGTGGATTTGTCCCTCCAGACTGGAAGGGTGAACATTTTTCAGCTTGTGTCCATGGTCCATGGCCTCTGCCTTTCTGGGGGATGCCACAGTGGACAGTTTACGGATGACAGCATGCACCACTTATCATATTGTGGCAGCTATGTGGAATGTCTGACTCAGGCACTGGATCATGGATCAGGCATCAAAGTCAAATCTGTTTAACCCATCCTTTGAAGGAGGGCTCTTACTTGGCTCTGGCATGGATGACATCCTGAAGGATGTCCAGAGTAAGAAGGGACAACTTCTGGTGTTCAAACAACAACAGAAGGCAAACTCAGTGTCAAGAGGGTGAGGGATTGCACAACAGTGGCTGAGAAATGGTTTCCATCCCTTTCAGAATTTTGGACATCAGAGGGATAGGGGAGGCTATTCCAGTTTTAAGGGCAACAATAACCAAGGTCCTTCACCTGCAGATGTAATGAAGGTGCAGTGCATGGGTACTGGAAATCCTAGCTATGGGCTGTGCCATAGTAATCGCAACAGTACCCACAAGAGGTTGTTTCCTGCAATCTCCAGTGCCCCAAAACCCAGGGAAAAGGCAGGTGGTGATTTAGACCTTAGATCACTTGACATAGATCAAAGCAATTGTCCCAGTTCCTCACAGCGAGGAGGGTCTGAGATTCTACTCTAGCTATTTTGTGGTTCCAAAAACGTCAGGGGGGTTTCTGACTGATTCTGAACCTGAAGCACTTAAACAAGTTTGTCCACCACACAACCTTCAGATGGAGTCATTATGATCAATTTTGGGGTTTTCCTACCAGGGGATTATTTGGCATCCATAAATCCAAAGGATGCCTATCTTCACATCCCCATTCACTAGCCACACTAGAAGTTTCTGAGGTTTGCAATCCAGTTGCAGCATTTCCAGTACTGGGCACTTCCCTTTGGCTGGCAACAACATCCAAGGTATTTTCCAAGATCCTGATCGTGACAGGCACAACTGAGACAGGAGGGACATCACTTTTATCCCTGCTTGGATAACTTGCTCATCTGAGCACCAACTGCTCGGATGGTAGAAAGGTTAGTTTCAAGGACCCTGGGAGATGTTGGAGAAAGATGGTAGGGTCATCCATTAGCAGAAGAACTCCGTGATTCTGTCGCAGAGGCTGGAATACTTGAGGGCAGTATTCCAGACAGATGAAGGGAGACTGTCCCTCTCTTCATCCAGGAAGGAGACTCTGAGGCATGAGGTTCGGTGGCTGAGAAGCCAGCTGTTGGTCTCTCCCCATAGGCTTCTCCATATTCTAGATCTGATGACTGCAGCAATAAAGCTAGTATGGTGGGCCTGAATGCACATGCGGCACCTCCAGAACTGGATGCTGGAAGCTTGGAGTCCAGCCTCAGCAGACTACCAAGATCTGATTTCACTACTGCAGTCAGTCCCACAGTCACTAGCTTGGTGGGAGAACCTTGAGAACCTCAGCAAGGGGTCTCTTTTGGTAGTCCCAACAGAACTGATTGTGCTGACATATGCCAATCCATCAAGATGGGGCATGGTACTGGACCAGGGTCCTGTCTAAGGGGTCTGGACCCTTGCAGAGACAGCAGATACAAATAAGCATGTTGGAGATGAAGACAGTGTTTCTTGCCCATCTTCATTTCCACAATCTGGTACAATCCACGGCCGTGAAGGTAAGGTTGGACAATGCCACTATTGTGGCATACATAAACAATCAAGGAGGCGCAAGAAACCAGGAAATGCTAGCAGAAGCAACTGAGGTGCTTCTGTGGGCAGAGAAGAACTTTCTGAGGCTTTCAACAGTTCATCTAGCAGGGAACTGAATATCCATGCCGATTGGCTGAGTCAAGTAAAGTTTAAGTTTATTGATCAATCAATCATAAAATATCATTACAAATCAGGTGATTAAAATATGCACAAAATAGTAAAATACAGACAATAAATAGCAGATACAGAAAGAATAGATAAAATAAATAAATAAAAGAAGCAATAATTAATGAATAAGAAAATCTGGGCATCAAACGGTATAAGAGACAACTTAGGGAGGCTTAAGGGTGGAAGTGTGTAGTGAGTGAAGATTGAAAAGAGTGCACTATAAATATTAACAATGCTTTAATCGTATTCTATACATAGTATATAAAAACCTTTGCAATAACATATTCATCTTCGGTTGTAAACAGCAATGATAAAAACTTGTGTTTGTTAGCTGTTTGGATACTTTTCCACAGAGGTACAAGCCAGATTTTTCTGGATTTATTGTACCAGGAGCCATTAAAAAATTATATGGTATATGGTTTTTCAACTCACAGTTACAGAACGTATCATTTATATTTTTTAAATTAGCATACCTGGCTTTTAGTAGATTACTGTAGAACAGTTCAAGTAAGGAATAAGGCACGGTGAGTTGGGGCTTATGGGCTAATAAGAGCACGTCCCAGGTGCGTAATGAGGCACAAGGCGCTTTCGCCAAGTGCCTTTAGCACCTGGGAAGTGCTCTTATCAGCCCATAAACCACACCTTGGAGTGTCTTGTTTCACTTATAAAAATGGGTCCCAGAAGTGAAAAATGGAAAAATGAAGTTATTTTTATTAAATGAATAAAAAGATTGGTAAAACATTTGTTTTTGTGCAGTTTTTAAAAAAGTAGTTCGCTTGGTTCTGCCAGCAGAGGGTGCTTGTTAGTAGGTAATGCCTTTTGTCTACTTCCGCCATCTTCTCATACAAAGTTGTTGCTTTACACACACACAAGTGGATAGGTGTGATGCATATTTAATATTTTGCTACTGGCCATAAGGTAAAGGAACTGAAAGCAGATAGCAGCACATGTCAGTTTTACTTGAGTCATAGGCTCCATGACAGCACTGCGCTAGCATGGAAGCAGCTGAGTTGAGCTTAATAGCTGTTTTTGTAACTTAAATTACAAAACATTTTTGCCATAAATTGCTGTTTACTCCCGATTATTTTTACCACGCAGCCAGCTTTATCAGGAGTGAGCGTGTTCCTCGATGGGCACCTTACTGAGCACTTTCTCTTTGGCACTTTTATCACTGTAGAGTCAGCCTGCAATGAGCAACAGGCTGCTAGGTTGCTCCATTAAAAAAAAAAAAAATACAGGAAAGCTGGTTGCTACATTTTACATTTCACACCATCTGCTTCACAAATGATACTAGTGTTTTTAGAACATTTGACGGAAGAATGGGCTTCTGTTTTCTTGTCATTTGAAAGCCGCATCCAGGCGGCACTCACAGTGCTCACGGGATCGGCGTCAACTTTCTCTTCAGAAGCAGCAGAGGTCAGATTTTATTTTTAAATGATGGGAAAGGCATAAAAAAGTTTAAATCCAGTGATCCCCACAATGTGATGCTATTGTGTAGGTAAATTTTGGCTGGCATAACGGACGTGTTGCTGGGGGGGCGGGCAGCTCAGCTACGCAGATCTTTGATGTTGGCAGCGTGATTTCTCTTTTGGTGAGTCCTGAGCAGCTGAAGAGGTACTGGTTGGAGGAATATACTCTGATAAGGACACGGCAACAGGTACCTCTCAGCCAATCAGGACTCAGAACGCTACAGACTCATTTTATAAACCCGTATAAAGTATAGAGCCTCCTTTTGTGAGGATCAGTCACGAAACCAAGATAGAATCTTAAGCCATGTCTGACATCATTATGTATAAGCCATGGTGAGTATTTAGACTGACTAATCTCCACTAAGTCCTCTTTTATACTGAAGTTTACAACTTTATTTTAATTTTACTTTAAATATACGTGTTGCACTTTGTGCTAAGAATAACACCTTTGTCTACAAATCTATTAAGAAATTCCAGATCGTATTGCTTAAGATCCCTTGAGATTCCTGTAAGCCAGATGGATTTTTTTACAACCTATTGTGTCCTATTTTTGCTTTTCCTTCTGTGATCTTTTTGGGAGCCTGTGTGATGGCATCCGTGGATGACATCCATGTAATAGTTAACCAAATAATTTAATCTATGACTAGTGGCCAGGGAGCCCAATTTTACAGTACATAATTCAACTCTTAAGTAGGGGGGTGGGGTGGATCTCCCCACACCTAACAGGGAGAGTGGCCGAGTCGAGAGAGGGTCCATCCAGGGGAATGGATGTTAAGCCTGAAGGTGTTTGAACTTCTGTGCAGAAGGTTTGGTCAGCCACGTATTGACCTTTTCATGGCAAAGGAAAATGCTTAGGGATTGAGGTTCTTTAGCTGGTACCAATGCCCTCAGGCAGAGGCGGTGGAAGCTCTGTCCCAGACATGATATTTTCTCAGAGCTTACTTGTTTCCTCTACTTCTACTGCTTCCCAGGGTAAGTCCCAAGACAAGGCAGTCAAGAGGCAGCTTCCTTCTGACAGCCCCAGAGTGGCAAATATGGCCATGGTTCTCCAACTTTGTGAATACAGTTCAGCAGGCCTCATTTCAACTCCTTCTTCAGGAGGACCTTCTTGTCCAAAGTTCCATCTTACTTCCAAATCCAAAGACGATGCAGCTGGCAGCCTGGCTCTGAGAGGGGAGATTGTTAAGACAGGGCTTCTCCAAGAAGGTGGTGGATACCTTATGGCCTCAAGGAAGGTGTCTACATTTGCAGTTTATGACTATGTATGGAATACCTTCTGTGCTTGGACCAGAGAGAGAGGTATCAGACCTTCCAAAGTTACAGTTCCACAGATATTGGATTTCATGCAAAGGCAGGTGTAGACAAGGGTCTCACATTGAGTACCCTGAGAGGTCAGATGTCTGCACTATGGGCAGCCTGGGAACTTCAATGAGATCTCCCCTGGGGACGAGTTGATATGTTATCCATTTCCTTAGTGTGGTCAGCAGAAGCAGACCATTGTTTAGATCTCTGGTATCTGAATCTGGTGATTAATACTCTTTGTAGGGCTCTCCGAACCTCTTTCGTCAGAGCCTCTGGACATCCTGTCTTACAGGGTATGTTTCTTAATTGCAATCTGCTCAGCCAGAAGGATTGGCAAGCTTCAGGCACTGTCCTATAAAGAACCTTGCCCTACCACGCATTAGGAAAAGATGGTACAGTATTAAGGATGATTCCATCTTTTGTGCTTAAGATATCTACAGTCTTTCATGTAAATCAGGAAATCTGGCTCCCATCCTTTTATCCCAAGCTGGCGAACCCAAAAGAGCATAAACTGCACAAGCTGAATTTGCACAGAGCGGTCTAGACTTACCTAAAAGGGACAACAGAGTTCAGAAAATCTGAGAGTCTGTTTCTCCTTTTCAGAGTAGCTAAAAAGGGTCAGAAAGCTTTCAAGACCTCCTTGGCTAGGTGGGTAAGGGTCTGCATTGCCAAGGTATATGCCGCTGAGAAGAAATCTCTGCTCTCATCAAGGCTCACTCCACCAGGCACTTGATACATCCTGGGCAGAGAGAGAGGGGAGACATCTGAGTTGGAGTTGTGCAAAGCAGTAATGTGGTCCTCTGTTCACACATTTACTAAGCACTACAGATTGGATGTTCAAAGCTCCGCTGATGTCGCCTATGGACACAGAGTTTTACAGGTGGTGGTTAGCAGATGATTATTTTTGTGTCACCCGTAAGGGTTTTATATGTGACAATATTCTCCCCGGCCAAGTTTAGGAATGGGTACTTCTTTTTAGAACCCATATGTATTGACTTCTCATTGACAATGTAGAGTGATACAAAATGGAGAAATTCCTTCACACTTACCATAATTTATGTTTCTGTAAGCTCCAACGTTGTCAGTGGGGCCTCTCCTGGTAGCCCAGTTCTTATTGGAGAATGTTGTATGATACATCTAAGGACTTTGGATTTTAGCACAGATGTTTGGTATGTAATTATAGCTGGTTATCCAGAATCGTCTGCTAAGAAGGAAAACCTTTGCATTTTATAGATTGCAGGCATGCAGGTTAACAGGTCGCGATTTTGAAGCATTGTGCAGTGTTTTACCATTACAGGTTAGTGTTTAGCTTTTCTTCAGTTTTGTTCACTGTTATGTCTGCATAAACTTTTTTATGTCACAAGAGTTATCAACAGCATACTACCCTGCCAAAGCATAAGTGACTGGAAGCTTGAGAGACATTACAGACTCATTGGTCAGCAGGATGTTTGAGAGACATGATGGATGCATTGGTCAGAAGGACTCCATCTGCTGGTCCTTCAGAATGGGGTCAGTTATTCATTTATGCTTTTATAATAACTGGCCATAAATTTTTCAATAGTGATGGTCAGTTATTATTTCCATACTAACCATCTGGCTGCAGCTGCACTCGAGGCTCAATCAGAGGATAGCTGTCTCTCACATGCCTAGCATTATTTGTCCAGAAGCAAATGGTTTGATTCCTTTTATTGGATCAACATAGATGTTACAACAAAAGAACAAAGTGCTTTAGCTTTCGGACCAACCAAGACCTTCTTCAAAAGCTTTACGACAGTTATTTAGAAAATCCCATATTATTAACACCCAGATAATGCATAAAAAACAGAAATAGTTCTCATTGGTTTAACATATTCATTTGAAACATAACAGAAAATTACATCAGAGAAGGTAATTAACACCAGTATGCTTTTAGCTGAGAAGCCTGTGAAGGTCAAAGGTTATCAAGAAATAACAAAAAGCAGAGAGTTCTCCTCACATAAATCTTAAAATGTCTCAGTATGTTTCAAGATAGCAGTCTACTGATAACAAAACCTTAGGAAACAGTTCTCCCTAATTACATTTAAGATGATACAACTTTAATTGCAAGTGTCCTTGTGTTTTAAAGAATACAGTCAATGAAAGCTAACCTGTGGATATACATGCTAAAATGAGGCCTAAATGCAAGTTAAAAACAAGCTCCAAAAGTAAAATAAACAGAAATGTTATATATATAGCATAGAAGGTTTAAAGTGAAGTTTACTCAAAGTGAGCAGATGTTTCACAAAATGAAATATAGAATTTAGCTTGAGACATGTTTCCAACTATACGCCAACCAGTTAGTACATTCCATAAACCTTAAGGCCTTCTGTGTTGTAACAGGATTTAATACATGATAATACCAATTGTAAGTATAAGTGCCAAATAAAAAACAGAAAACAAAACTGCTTGTCAAGGACCCCAAGAAATTGAGACCATGAGCCTGATATGTAATGATTTCAATACAGTGTCAGTGTATAACAAACATGTACAGAATCAGTTTAAGGAATTTGAATAAAAACTCATAGTACTAAAATCCCCAGCCCACCCTTCCTGGGAATGACAACTACTAGGAATGAGATATCTGTACAAGAGTCCTAATACATCATCATTCACACCAATGTTTGCAATATTTACCTAAAGTAATTTAACCTTTCATACCCCCATGTAAATGAGATATGCATCTTAATATGTATAGAATTTAAAAATGTGACTGTATGTAATCCAACCACTGACAACTAGTAGAAGGAAATAAATGTCCACTATATATAAGAACTGAGTCTGTAACACCATTATGTCATCTGCCTAAATAAAAGTCAACCTCAATATCACCACAATAACCACACCCACTATACCCACAAAAAAACACCCCAACACCCACATAAAAATTGCCCCACACCACACTTCCCTACACATACATGCACGTGCACACACACACACACAGTACTAAGGTGAGGAAACAACATGTAGCTAACCAGATAAAGGGGACTATAGTATAAAACTAAAAAAATCAAAGTCTCGCTGAAGAACTATAGTATTTATGTCCATCCTTTGAAGTAAAGGTCTGTGTAAGTTTAAGTGGAATAATGTGTCACATAACCCACATCAATGTTCATTCCATTCTCCACCATATTGAGAAGTAAAATAAGTCTAATTTCAGAAGCCCGTCTCTGTTGTATACTGTTGAAATGTCCTTTTAAGACCATCATAGACATATCTGAGATTGAGTGGCCATCCTGAGAGAAGTGTTGCGCCACTGGTTTGTCAGTCATCTTCATATTAATAGAATGCCTGTGTGAATTCATTCTAGTGTGGAGTTGTTGCTTTGTCTCCCCCACATAACCTGTGTGAGGACATTCCTTGCACTGAATGAAATATACATTACTTGACGATATGTATACAGTAATTCCCTGTATCCTGAATTATCTGTTTTGTGATGTAACCACACAATCTGTAGTGGAAATGAGCTTACAAGTCTTACATCTGCATTGATGATAGGGTTGTGTACCATATGATGTCATGGTATTCTGTTCTGGTTCAAGCTGACTCCTAATAATCAGGTTGGATAAATTAGGTGGTTGTTTAAATGACAGTAGTGGTAGTTCTTGAAAATACAGTTAAGGGTTTCATCCTCAGTAATTATTGGGTGGAGGTCCTTAATAATCTTACATAGAAGTTCAAGGTCAGGATGATACGTGACTAGAAGGGCATTCTGTTGGTAGTGGTCCTTTCCTTATATTGCAATAGTTGTTCTCTTGGTACCTTTGTTGCATGTTCCACTGCTCTGTCAATTTCTCTGGACAAGTGTCCCTGCTCAATAAAGGGGTTTTTCAACATCGTCAAATGTGTGTCTCTGTCTTCTTCATTTGAACAGAGGTGGTGATATTGAAGTGCTTGACTATACATGACAGATTTTTTTGTGTGGCTTGGGTGATTACTTTTCCTGTGTAAGTATCTCTGTCTGTCTGTTGGTTTCCTGTAAATACAGAAATGTAGGGTTCCATCCTTGATAGTGACAGTGGTATCCAGAAAATTTACACTGGTGGCAGCATATTCCAGGGAAAGCTTTATGGTTGGGTGGAGGTTATTAAGTTCCTGATGAAAATCTGTAAGTGTGTCAGTGTCCTCTGTCCAAATAATAAATCATCAATGTAACAGAAATAAGCGAGTGGTTTATGTGTACAGTGCCTTAAAAAGTCCTCCTCCAGATTCACCATAAAAAGATTAGCATACTGTGGAGCCATCCTGGTTCCCATTGCTGTTCCCATAGTTTGAACATAATGTTTACCATTGACGCTGAAGTTGTTATGTGTCAGAATGAATTCAATAAGTTTCTACACAACTCCAGGGTCGATGTTATGATCTTCCTTTTCTTTTCATGCAGGTATTTAAGGCAGGCTGAAATACCATCTGTGTGTGGAATATTAGTGTAGAGGGTGTTACATCCATCATGACTAAAAGGGTATCCAGTGGTAAGTTCTTGTAACCAGAAAGTTTATGCAGGAAGTGTGTAGTGTCCTGGATGTTACTATCCCTTTATATAACCAGTGGTTTTAAATGGCTTCTACAAACCCCGAGATCCCTCTGTCAGGGCACCATTACCAGAGACTATGGGTCTACCTGGATTACCAGGTTTATGTATTTTAGGCAGCATGTAGAATGTCCTGGCTTGGGCTCACTAGGATGAGGGCATTTAGTATGCCTTGGACATAGTTTGGAAATGATCCAATTAACTCCTGTAGGTCTCTTTATATTCTGCACTAGGGTCACTTGTCGTTACTCTGTAGTAGGTATGGTCATTTAGCTGCCCATTGGCTTCCTTAATATAAACTTATCGGTTCAATATCACCACTGCAGAGCCTTTATCAGCTTTTTTTATGACAATGTTGTGGTTCAATTTTAGTGTTTGTATAGACCTTCATTCCGATGGAGAGAGGTTGTAACGTTGTAATGGGTCTGTTTCTGCCTATTATGACTCTAACCAATAACTCTCAGGTGAAAGCAATGAATGTATTTGTCCAGTTTCTTATAATGGCCACTTGGTGGGGGGGGGGGTGTTAAACTCAGATGGTTTCTTTTTCTTATCCATTAAATTGCTGCTGTTTGTGATTTCTTCACTGCCTGTGATTTCTTCTCTGCCATAAAATAATTCTTTAAGTTTCACTCTGCGGAACTATTCCTCCATTTCACCACAAAACTATATTCTGTCCAGTGGTTTAGTTGAGCAGAGAAGAAGGCCCTTAGAAAGTACATTTAATTCCCCAGTAGTTAGTGTGTGGTTGGACAAATTAACAACGGAAAGGTGCCCATCTGTATGGCTTAGTTGTTCAATCACTCTGTTCTGTTCTTCGTGGTTGTTAGGAAATAAGGTACATTGAAGGGTATCTAACTTCCTGTTTTTAATGAACATGTCTTGTATTAAAGTTCTTTGGTAGTTTATGTGTATCTCGTGCAAGATGTCTGGAAAAGGCTCACCAGACATCCTCTCCAGCATGGTAACTATTTCATCAAACTGTTTCTTCAAAATTGCTTTCTTGGCATATGAGCTATGGATTCTGTGATTTCTCAATGTCTCAGAGGTCCTACGACAGAGTTGTTCAGCATATGTAGAATTATTTGTGTTTCTCAATGGGTTCCAAATAGTTAGACCTTTAGGGATAATGTTATTCCTTTTGCACTGGCCTAAAAAAATAGATGTGACTGTCTAACTGTGCCAGTTTCTTCTTAATGTTATGTAATTGCCATATCCTGCAGCGAATTCCAGTATCTTCCATGTTGACAAACAAATTGTGTAATTGCTGTTTTGGTCCTAGTAAGAACAGATCCAGAAGCAAATTATTACTAGCATTCTTTGTGGCACTTTTAACCCCAGTGTCACCATATCACATTAAATAATACTTTGAACCACAACTAACCTGCAAACAAGAATATTATCCCCTGCTGTCTGAAAAAAACAAAAAGATGTGGTCTGGTGAACATGATTTCTGCCTGCAAACCAAAAAGTGGTCTGGTGAACATGATTTCTACCTCTAACCAAAAGTGGTCGTGACTCAGACTTTGCCACTGAGTAAATAAAATGGATAAAATCGAGATTTAGTTTGACTAAATGTCTTTTTTTCTCAAAGATAGGGCTGCATTCCTCAAGGAAAGGAGCTGGGAGAACATAGAAGGCAGACTCCTACACAGGGCAAAATTCCCATGCCTGCCTTCAGCCGGGGAGAGAAAAAACTGATGGCCGGAAATTATAAAAAATAACCATGGGGTGCAGCTCAAAATTCAAATCTAATGCACACCTTTGGTGTGTGATGCTTTTATCAACCCGTTGAGCTTTGCTCTCTGGGTTTATGTAGCATTGCACACCTCAGGTGTGTAATAAATTTCATAATACACTCCACGCCATGTATTATTCTCTATATAATGTCATACATTATTTCCATATTTAAGTTGCTGGTGTTAGGATAAGGAGAGAGTTCATTGACCTTGGTGACTTGGACAGTATTGATTACATAGACACATATTGGTACTGCGTGGACAAATATGACTAGAGAATCAGTGATCTCAGAATGTCCATGTGCCCAAGATTCTATGCTGATTGGCAGCTTTGAGTTGTGCCACCACCTGGGTACAGGTGTTCATTACCCATTCATATTAACTCTCCATTGGCAACATTGGAGCTAACAGAAACAGAAATTATGGTAAGGATGAATAAATTTCTTATTTTGTACACAACAGGATTTCAAATATTTCAGAAATTGATCAGTGTTGAGCATCTTACAGCAAATATTCTCATTTAAAATCAAACAACATGTTGAAGTGTAACCCTTTTTAAAGAAGAACTAACGGTTCTGTGAAAGCTTCTGAAACAGTCAAATAAAAATCAGCTTTACTGAGTATAGCCCATGGCCAGGACCTTTGAAAAAAGGCTGATTTGTCTGTACCAAGACACTTTAATTAGCACCCCAGAGCTTTGAAGAATGAATCAAACAGCCTTTAAAAGAATCCTTTTTCCTGACGTAATTGTCTTGAACCAGGACACAGACCTAATGCTAGGGGTTGGCTATTAGTCAGTGGTTTAGACCCTACTGATACAGTTACTCTGACCTGTTGCCTTATGATGACATAATTTGCTGTGCTCTCTGGCTTGTGGGAATGGATGACTTGTGTTCAGATTCAAAGTGAAAATGTCTCCAGGCTACGAAATACAAGACACAACCCTCAGTAATTTATTTTTGGAAATGGAAAAAAGAAATTGCCAGACCGAAGAAGTATCGCTGCAGGCACTTTGTCTGCTCTTCTCTCATTTTTCCAAGCCAGATCAAGCAGTAGTTGGGTATGTCAGGGAAAAGCTGATCATTAACTGTCCAGTGAACTGGTCTCCCATATCAGGGGCTGTTTCATGAACTAGTGACACTGTGGGACTTTGAGACGGTGGTTCCATTCATGAACATAACTCCAGAGTTAATGTTAAAACCACCTCACTCTCTCCTTACTAACTTGATTTAGCAATGTTTCATGTTGTTCCCTGCACGTTGCTGAATAGGGTGAGGAAAGGCAATGTAAAATGGTGTTAAATTTGGAATAATGTTCATATAGGTATGACTTCAGCCCTGTGTGCCTCAGATCTGGGAATTAGAAGCAACAACTTGTGATATGAATTCAGTTGCAAGCAAGACTGAATCAGAGCTTTCATGCTCTTGCATCATGATGTTTAACTGGATGGCAAAAAACAAAATGCCAAACTGGTATCACACTGTCAAGCAAATGACCAGTTTGTAATTTTTTTGTCAGTCAGTGGATGTGACGTGTCATCAAATGTGATGCTGCAATGTGCCAGTGAAAGCCACTCTTTGAAACCCCCTGCTGAGATACTGGTAACACTATATCTACAATACAAGGAAATGTTTGTCCTGCCTGTCACCCCATACCTTACAAAAATATAGCAGATATAAGTCTTGCATGTTTAGAATATCATTATGAAATTACAAAAGGTCATGTAAAGTGAAATCATTAATAAATCAAAAGTGTGGTGGGTTTTATTATTTTATGATTTTTTTCTGTTTTATATGAACATGCATATGAACATACAAAATAACCAGCAGAAGACGGCCTTATGGTCCATCTCGTCTGCTTGATTACAGAGCCCCTGACCCAACAATTACAGTAAGCCCTGCCCACCTCCCCTCAACCCTGATCCTCTCCATCACCCTGTCCCACCCCTTCTTGAACCCATCTACTGTCTTTTGAGTGATTACCTGAGATGGGAGTTCATTCCACCTCCTCACTACTCGCTCTGTAAAGAAGGGTTTTCTGACCTCCTTCTTGAACCTACACCCTGCAAGCTTATAGCAGTGCCTCCTTGTGGTCTTGTTCCCACTGAAACAAAAGATTGTCCTGATATCCACCTAGTTTATAACTTTCAGGTACTTAAATATTTCAATCATGTCCCTTCCCCCCAAGTGAGTACATGTTGAGTTCTCTCAGCCTGTCCTTGTATGCTTTGCCCTGCTGTCCCGGAACCTTTTCTGTCACCCTCCTCTGAACTGATTTGAGCTGGTTCATATCCTTTTTCAGGCAGGGGCTCTAGTATTGCATGCTGTACTGCAGGTGTGGTCACACCAAGGATCTGTGCAGTGCAAAATTACTTCCTCCCTTCTGCTCGTGAACCACCTTGCAATGCAGTACAACATTCTGTTTTCCTTGGCTGCTGTCTTCTACACTGTGCAGCCTGTTTTAATTAATCAAAATTGAATATCCTTTGCTTAATATTCCTTTTGTGTATAACATTCGTGAAATGGAGCAAATCCAATACAAAAAATAATATCACATTGCCTTCCAAAGGAGTAACTGCCTTAATAGAGTCTAAAGTAACTCATAAAAAGCTGGTAAACAACTGCCACATTAGACAGAATGGCACCTTTCCCCGATACCATAGTCCTGAACATGTCACCTGTAATCTGACTGTTGTAAATTGGTTTTCAGCAGTGTCACTGTGTTTGGTCTCCACTGCAAACACTTGTTACCTCACAGTATGTGATAGACACCAGGAAGTGTGGAGGCTGGGTCAGATAGAAATATTAACTTTTGGCCCTGATCTTAAGAGTTTCTCTCATTTTCCCTGCAGAAAAGATCTTTTGAGGGCAGGGACCATCGTTACACTTTCAGATCATCCTGATGGTTATCAATGTAAATGGGTCTGTGTAAGCCTGTGGCAGGGTCTGAACCTTGTCCTATGTTATAGAGAAAAATGAAATTACTGAAAACCTATTCTGTTCCATCCTGTCCTATCTGTTACCTGTCCTGTCCTTTCTATCTTTCCCAAAATGGGTTGCACTGCCATATTCATGGGGTGCTTGGGAGCTGGTTCCCCCAACAGTCTGATGACCCTCACCCATCCTTTGCTCCTTCCCCTGTACTCCCCTGTTCTGCTTCTTATGCTGTCTTTGTTATTTTCTTTATTTTTCCTTTCTCCCCTTCTCTCTACCACAGTACGTGGTGCCCCCCCCCCATGAAATTAGACTTACAGACTTACAGAGCTGTTCCTCAGGTAATGAAAATGAACCATTTTTTCCCTAAAAACTAGGAGTTTGTTAAAATAATAAGTTAACACTAAAGGCAGAAAGGGCTTAATGTCTTCAAGTCAGAGCTAGAGTTCTTTTTCTTACTTGCTTGTTTAGCTCAGGAAGCTAGCTCAGGAAGAACAGCTAACTGAGTGTGGTGTTGTGCTCTGCTAAGAACAAAATATCACAGGAGATCAGATCAGAAAACAAATAGCCACATGAAGGCTTAACAAGGCAGGATCTCGACATACTCTGAACTTTATTAGAAGAAGGAAGACTGCCTAACAAGATAAGCGTAAGAAAGACATAACCTAGTCAAACAGGTTAACCTGAAGCTGCAATGTATTATTTCCTACTGCTTAGAAAGTGGTCTACAATTCTGATACGTACAAGAATTTTTAGGGCAAATATGGAGTCCAAAAGACTTTGCTGAACTTATTATTTATAACTTATGTAAAGCGCTACCAAATCCATTTTCTGAATCTGTTTATTCTGATGCCATCTGACAGTTTATATGTTTGTTATTTTTATTGTTGCATTGGTATTAAAACAACACTATTTGCACCTTGTACCTTTTTCCATGGTCTGTCTGTACTTCCTGATCAACTCCTCTAGTGCAAATTCCAGGACTAACATGGTATTAACAAGCAGAAAATAAGACAACTGGTGCCATGGTACCACCCAGCATGGGCCTGCCTAGCATACTGGTGGCCCAGGTTGACATCCCAAGCTCTGGACAACAGAAATGGATAGGCAGGGAAGAGTGGATGCTTACCTTCCTGAGGAAGGAGAGTTGCTGATTCTGTCACTAAATGGCCCCAAGTGACCCAGGCACCATGGAGTTTGTACAAGCCAGGACACATATGTAGGGAATACCGCCAGAGCATCATTATACCAGGAGTGACATGTCTGGTGCTTCCAGCCAGTGGCAGAGATAGAGGACAGAAATGGAAATTGATAGGGTTCTTGTTGGGCCCACCTGCAGGGGCCACAGGGAGGCTTGGGGAGTTGCAGCATTAGTCATTTCGGTCAAGGATCTAGAAGATGGGGTTGCAAGGATGGCCAGAGGGCTATTAGGTGGAAGAAGACCTCATCAAGGCTCCCAGGTATGGAGCTCGATAAGAATACATTTTAAAAAATAGTAAAAAAGAAAAATTCCTACAGTATATAAATGATATGTGTTGTTGCTTAGAAACCAGTGTGAGTCTCATGGCTACAGTTCACATTGTTGGCCTATTCTTGTTATTGGAGTAGAAATGTTTTGACAATGGAGCTCTCAGTGGATAAGGCATTGTGCCATTAGAGAAGTGATTTACTTCAAAATAAATTCATATACTGTGTATCACATGTTCAGGATATCAGCTAGCTCCATTTTGGAAGTACATTTGACTTAAAGAAATACGATATACACTTCCAAAATAAACTGGTGAGTTTCTGACGCGCGACAGGGAACAAAGCAGAATTAGGTGGTAACCAATTTACGGGCATGGACATCAGAATGTTTTTTTTCTAAAAGACAGTGGGACAGATTTTTAAAGTGTGGTGCAAGGCTTGTGGTAAGCCCTGTGTCAGACCCGCGCATTGGTGCAGCTACGCCAGTGCCGACTGCTGGAATTGCACCTGATTTTATGGTCTTGGACACAGTTGCAACAGTTTTCATGATTTATGGCAGCTTACGCCAAATATCTGGTGCAAGCTCTATAAAAGGGCTCTCCAGGATTGCCACAAGCTAGACCACACAGAATTAATCTAACTTGCAGCAATTGCTGCATGGGATAGAAAATCCCCTTAGATTGTTGTAAGCTCTGTGCGCTGTATCATAGGCTCACCTGGGATTTGCGGCAATCTAAGCCATCTGACAATCCAACTCAGGGTATTTATAGTTGCTAATATTATTTTATAGACTCTCCCAACAGCTGGTCTCACTTTGAATATTGACTTCTAAAATTTAGGGGTAAGAATTATTTTGACTTTCAAAACCAAGAATGGCTTCCAAATTTAGACCAACAAACTTTTGTACTTCCACAAACGAAAGTCAGCACAAGCCCTACAAATAGCTACAAACTATATTGCTTTTTTGTTCATTTACTCTGTATCCTAGCACCCAGGAGATTTTGAGAAATGAGGCATTTGCAGCTCAGCTGGTCTTAAAGCTAGAGTGAGGGGAACCCTTCTGAAATTGTTCACTGTCACATTCATCCTCTAAATCCTCCTCTAAGTGCATGAGGTCAGGAATCTGGGCATACTATTTGAAGGTTCTACCATGTCGGTTCAACATCGATTTCATTGATCGACTCTACAATGCCGATGGTGACCATGTTGCCCAGCAATTGCGCCACCTAACCACTGTTGTGGCAAAGCACCGGGGCACATACTGGCTGTTTGGGGGGGCTTTGCCCCCCCGCACCACCACTCGGAGAGTACAATAATCACCTCCAGGTCAGAGGTGTAGGAGGGAAAGAGCACAACACACCTGGGGTGGCAAGACAGTAGGGACTGCAAAATCCCAATCAATGGAATGGCTGTCAATCAGGTTGCAGTGCCCACATTGCCATCAATGTAAGGGTTTCGCTGCAGTTATGGCACACCCTATTGAAACCTGTTGACAGGCGCCATCGATGGAATAGCTTCCTGCATTGGCAATCCAGGCAAAATGCATTGAATCATTTCAGAAAATGAGGCTAGCACAGCCTGGGAGTTGATGGCACCCTGCAAAGGGCCCATGACTACCTTCATTGATGGGCTTTGACCCAATGATGATGAAGTCCTACTGTCCATAGTAGGTACGGCAGCAACAAAACCAAGCCCCAACCTTGGTGTCTCAGCACCGATTGGGGGGATTGTAATCAATCCTGCAAGAGTGGGCGATGATGAAGGTTTGCCTTGTCTCAGTGGCAATCAGGACCTTGCTGGCGAGGCAGACTTTTCTTTTTCTCTGTGTTTGCACTTAAGTCTGGATGAGGACAAGGGCAACAAAGATGGAAGTTCCTTTTCCTGATCCTTAAACTTTGACAGCTGCCTTTTGGCTGATGGTGAGGAAGAAGCATATTTTGAGCCTTTTTCTTTCACCATGGCTTTCAGTGTTTTTAATAGAAGAAAATTTTCTAGAACTTTCTTACAGCATCACCTCATAGCCTGGTTGAAGAACTGGCACATATAACAAGTCTTCACATTGTGAGACAGACTCAAGCAGCACACACAAACCGCATGTGTGTCCTCTTTGTAAATTTTATCTCCACACTTACAGAACTGAAATAAAGGGTCTCTTTACTTTGGAGGCATACAGAGACAACAATATATACACTAATAAAAATAAAAAGAATAAACGGTTAAATGGATGGCGTTTTCATCAGCAAGTGTGACGAGGATGATCAACAGTGGGAAAAGAACTGAGGAGTGATGGGCCACCCATGTTTATATACACATGGATGCTGTACATCAAATGGTCAGCTCCCAGCTAGCAAAAGTTATTGAGTGGTCCTAATGCTGGCGCCTTACATTTCCAAAAATGTGGCCTAATGGAGAAGATATCCTCAAAGATATTTTACATACATGAAAAAATCAGTAAATACAGTTAGTTACTTAGTTAGTTGGTTGGTAAGTAGGTAGTCTCAATAGCAACCCATTCCTTTTATAGCAAAGGCCTGGGTTGGGAGGTACAGGTAACACTGTACAAAGTACAAAGAAAACATTTATAGTTCAGTATGCCTGGATACAATGGAGACATTTACAAGAGTATAGCGTCTGAAAACATTGGCAGAGTTATTAAGTAGGCAGTCCTTTACTGTGTGTTTAAAAGTGAAAACAATGGACCTGTAGGCAGCAGTAAGAAAATTCCAGCATTTTTCTGCAGCACAGTAAATAAACTAATTCATAAAGCCTGTCATTAAAGCTTTAGGAAAACTAATTCACCTTTTCTTGAAAAGAATTAATCTTCTGTTTACAAACTACCTAGATGCTTTCAAGTCAGTAATTTCTCATTGCTTAATCCAGTATTTTAGCAAGCAAACCGTGAGGCACAGCTGTTTGGAAGGATTGCAGGTATTATGAGTTGAAGTATGACAGCATTACATAAGCTCCACTGTGAATAGCCTTGCCCAGGTGTTCCTTTAGATGCTCAGTTCACAGTACCTTGTTAAAATGGCAGTGGTTGGAAAAGATCTAGTCATATCATGTTGTTGTCTCAAATGTTTAAAGTACATATTTCTGTCTCACTGCTGCAAAAGGTCACCAGTCAGAAACGCTTAGAAGGCTTTGGGCTTGTTTTCTCCTGTACAGAACATAGAATGCACAAAACCACTTTTCATTCTTTTGTGTCCGGAAGGCTGGGTAAGGTGTCTGGGGTGTAAGATGAGGCTGGTGCTGACAGTTCTGAGCAGCGTAGGGTGTAGTGATTGATGTGTAACGTCTCAGTTGTTGTGTCCGCTCCAGCATCTGCATTGCTGTCTGTTGCTTTGGTGGGGAGAGGGCTTTGTATGCTCATCCTGGCATCAGTGTCCGCATCAAGGAGTTGCCTCTGATATACCCAGTGTCTCATAAGACCAGGGAGTGTGTCTGTTGCATAGTGTCCCATAAGGTCAAGAAGCAGTATCTGATGCATGCTACTTCACCTTGTTTAGTCTGTGTCCTTGAGTTATCCTTGATACCCCCTAGTGTCCCATAAGATCAGGGAGCAGTATCTGTTGCATGCTAGTTCACCATGTTTTGTTGTATGGAATAGAGTAAGCCGTGACATCCCAGTGTCACATAAGGTTAGGGAGCAGTGTCTGTTGCATGCTAGTTCCCCATGTTTACTTCTTTGGTCTGAAGTTAGCCCAGATGTCCCCCAATGTTCCATAGGATCAGGATATAGTGTCTGTTGCATGCTAGTTCACCATGTTAAGTTTTGTGGACTGTAGTTTGCTCTGCTGTTCCCAGTGCCCCATAAGATCAGGTACAGTGTCTATTGCATGCTAGTGCACCCTGTTTAGATATGTGACCTGGAGTTAGCCCTGATGTCCCCCATTGTCCCATAAGGTCAGTGAGCAGTATACTGTAGGTTGCATTTCTAGTTCACTATGTTACATTCTGTTTCTTGGAGTTAGCCCTGATGTGCACAGTATCCCATAAGATCAGGGAGCAGTCCATTGTATAGTTCCCCATGTTTACATCTGTGGTTAGGAGTTAGTCTTGATGTCCTTCAGTGTCCCATAAGGTCAGGGTGCAGTGTCTGTTGCATGCTAGTTCACCACTTTTAGTTTTGTGGCCTAAAGTGAAAGATATATACAGTACATACATACAAGGAATTAAAGTGAGCAATTATGGCCTATGGCAGTGCCACAAGTACAGTATTGAATATATTTTGACTACAGACAGTAAAGCAAAACAGGAAAGATTACCTACTCTAGCCTGCTCACAAGAAATGTTCTACCGTCATATAAAAATAGGAATAGCAATTATTCATGAAAGAATAATATATTTATCTAAATGGGATCTAGTCTTCTTTATAAAGATAAATTAGAAAATTGTAAAAAAAATTCTGACTCTTCCATAATTCAGCAGCACTAATTAGATACATATATGCACAAAACGATTATTTTGAGAGTCAGGCATACAGGTAAAGGAAACCACATAAAATAATTTCATATAGAGCCTGTTTTCACAATTCCAGAGTTTAAACCTAGCAGTATGTCCTCAATGGAATGTTCTTATTCAGTCAAAGTTGGGGAGGGGGGTCTGAGGCAGTACTGGTTTCAGAAGGCTGCATTTTCTCTCTCTCTCTCTCTCTCTCTCTCTCTCTCTCTCTCTCTCTCTCTCTCTGGAATTTGGTTAGCTGTTCGGTACTAATAAAGTCCTACAGGGCTTTAAAGTATATTTCTCTGGATATGGTACTGTAAAGCTGGCCCCAATCCCATGCACTTTCTCAAGAAACATTTTAAACTTTCTCGGCTGTACCATGGTAAATGCTACATTTAGATAAATATTACATGTATGGCAATGGTAATAGAAAGCTCCTTTAAGTCTTGCAAGTCTAATAATTAAATGCCTGTCCGTTCTGAGAATGTGGAGAGCCAGAACAGATCATTCTGCTGTTTGGTGCACACCTGGTTCCAGCCCTTCAGCGACCATGGCTCCCAAATTTCTCCTTGAGTACACCCTTTGTTGTGCTGTCTTTTTTAGTCAGGATTCTAAAGGCGTTAGGCAACAGCGGGGTATTCTCCAAAAGTAAATTAAGGGCTTCATTAAGCAGGTTTTTTATCAGGTCAGAAAGTCAAGAAAATCCAGCACCCCTGGAAGTCCTGTTAAATGCAAAGCTGATTTTCAACATTCTCTTATTTGTGTCTTAAATTCATAGTCTCTCTCTTTTGCTTGAGATAGACCATAACAGAGAGGGCAGCCTGTTTGTATTACCTTTATCAGTCACTTTAATTTAGACTCTTCTTCAAACTGTACCATTTCTTTTTCAGCTGCTTCAGTCTTAAGCTTTAATGCATCTAGTTTCCTCTCAAACCTTTCTATGATAGTACCCTACCTGTTTGTCAATCTGTTTTCTTTTAACTGTTTTTTTTTCCGCTGGTCTCCCCTGCCAGCCCTCTTCTGTTCTGCCTCTATCCCAGCCACTTCACCTGCCTTCCGGTGACTAACCTCTGAGCCTTGTTCCTCCTTGACTTACTGCCCAGGGGTGGGTTGCTGGGGTGGACCATCCCCTGGAAGAGTAAGGGCTTGGTCTGGCATGAGTAGCTCAGTCAGCAATATGGGGCCTGTGGTGGGGGCAGACATCCTTCGGCTGCAATGGAGATGTTTTTCTGGGTTTGTGTCTGTTTCCAGCCCCTAGAATGCCAATGGGAGATCCATGATTTGTGCAAGTTTGGTGTGTGCCAGTCACATCCGAGCACGTCAGCATCTTACCTCTCTTGCCACAAGCTCCAACTTGCATCACCACCTATGGTTAGTCAGGTTGTGGTAACGAAGGAGAGTCTCGTACCCTCCCTCTCAAGGTGGAGAGTATTTTGTGGGAGCTCAGGCCTCTACACCAGCCAGCCCTCTGATGAATTAGGCTCATTCCTGATCCTGGGCTGTCAGCATCATGAGTGGTGGTGCTCCTGCTGGTTCACTTTTTAAATGCTAAAGCAAAATAATACATCTGTTGTAAGCCCAAGTCTATAGAGACTGGTGGGACAACAGCCTACTGAGGGGGCTGCACTTGGTTCCTATGCCTCACACTGCACTTTATTTTCTTCCAGCCCCATGGGTAGCCTGAGAACAGGTACATGAAATGTGAGGGGGTGTCTCTACTCCAATAAAAAGAAAAACAACATATCTCAAATGTACAGGAAGTCCACAGATTCAAAGGCTGCAATGAGCTGGTCTCGGAATAGGTGGGCTGATGCATTTCAGCTTCCTGTTATCCCCTAAAAGGGTGGTGTTGATCCTAATTTCCAGAAACCTACCCCTTGTGGCCAAGAAAGTGATGGTGGACCCTGTTGAGGGGACACATATTGTAGCAGGTGCCTTATATGGAGAAACGGTTCCCTTCACTGTGGTTTATGCTCCACAAGAGTATGGCCCTCCATTTTTCCCAGACCCTAATATGGTGGGTGGTCCTCCCAAACTGCCATCTTTGGGCCCTGGCTAAGGGCCTTGCTAAACTGGCCTGATGGATGTCTGGCACTGTGCTAACCTGGGGACCAGAGAATACACCTTTGTTTACAACCCACATGCCACATTCTAATGCATAGCGGTAACACTGATATGCAGTGCAGCAGTACATAATACAATCAGCTGCAATTTTGTTAATCTATTTTTTTATCCTCTGAAATTGCCCTCCCAATCCTTAAAACTATGTCTACCAACTGTTTGCACCCTCCCAGTCTCGTCTGTCACTTCCTACGCCATTCCTCTGGTAGAGATCCCGGCAGAGCAAAGCCATGTTTTGTTTTAAACTTAATTGCATTTAATGACATACATCAAACAGCAATGACATCACAAGAAAAGGCTTCCACAATGACACGCATTGCAGTTAAAACACGTAGGAGAGAATTAATACAGGATACATAAGAACAGATCCTTTTTTTGTACCTCATCGGGAGAAAAAACTTCATTAATGCACGATAGGAACATAACACAGTCAGCACACTCCTTATATTTTAAGAGAGAACTTAAACTCAGTTTCCAAAACCAGCCTGCCAGGCAGCATTTCACTATACAACTTCAAAAAAGTTGCAGGATCGTTAGATCTTTGAGAGTTCTTGCACACAACTGCACCTCAATCTTACAAACTTGCTTATTTCAAACCTTTCCCTTTCTTGAAGATGGGGGCCACACTGGACACTTTCTAGTCCTCTAGCATCCCACCTGTTCCAACAGGCTCTTAAAAATTACTGCATGTGGTTCTGCCAATTGCTCCTTTGGCTCTCTGCGATGCTGGGTGTATCTCATCCAACCCTGGAGCCATACATTGGCTCCTGATCAGGTGGCACACCATCTTTGAGATTGCGTTATTAACATACAAAGCCCTGCATGGATCGGGCCCTGCCTATCAGAAAGACTGCTTGGTCTGGTATACTCCCAGCTGTTCTCTTTGCTCCGCTTGAAGAATTATTGTTGCTCGTGCTGAGGTCATGCCTTAAGCAATCTGGAGAGAGCATTCTCTGTGGCGGCCTCAACTATCTGGAGCTCCTTACCTTTCCATCTGAGGCATTCCCCTCAGTGGAGGCATTTAAAAGGGGACTGAAAAGCCTTTGGTTAATATAATAATTCATAAGGTGGAAAAAAAGGTGCAGACAGGATGGGCCTTGTGGTCATTATCTGCCGGCAACTTCTATGTTTCTATATGGAGTAGTACCCCCATTTTTAGATCTACTGTATTTATGGCTTATTATATTTTGTGGGTTTTATTAAGTAATTCTTTCATTTGGTATTGATGTACTGTATGTATGTGAAGTGCCCAGATACCTTGGTATAGGGTGCTCCATAAATACAATTGCCTTGTCTTCATCGTTGACAGATAGCCAGTAAAGGTACTTAGCCTTGGTATGATGGCAATGTAGGGTGACATGACTTGTCCCAATATGCGGTGTACAGTGCTGGACCTCCTCACTGGGCTGTCAGTCCTTCCCTGCTACAACCAGGAGTAATTAGCATTCCGTTCCTTGGGTAGGTATAGTGGTTGAGCTGAGTGAGTAAAGGTGCCTTCAAAGTCTGCTTCTGCCACACATCCTGTCACTTTATGTCAGGTCTTTATAGCTGAACATCACAGATCTGAAAATGTAAAAGCTGTACTCATTTACTCCTGTTGATATTGCAGTGCTTCTAAAGAATATCAAACTGTCTGCAACAAGGCAATTTTGCAGCAGCAGCAGAGAAGGGTATATGAGTTTAATGGATATGTTTTTATAAATCTGAAGCAGCGTGGTACTCCATGGGTTTCTTTGAGGCTGAACATGCTGAGTTATAGTGTGATTGGCATGCAAGTGCTGTAATGTGCTGCCCATGTTTGGCAGCCGAGTTTGACCTCATCCCTTGGTGATGATTTGAATTGGACAGGATTCAGAAATATGCTGTGAAAATAATCTTCAGCTTTCCATGTGTGGGTTATGAATGCACTGAAAGCACTCGTAAGGAGAACAAAATCCAGTTTGGAAAAAAAAAAGAAAAAGTTAATAAGCTTCCATGATAAATAGTGCTAGTCATTCTCATTGTTTGCAATGACCTCCAATGCCTTCTACTTCCTATACAAGGAAAGCACTTTGTACCCCATAGGACAACCAATAGGATACAATGTAAAATAAAAATTAGATATTCTGCTAAACCCTCCCAAACCTCCATGCCATTTTGAAGGGCTCAGGACACAGGTGAGGGCCCATTTAGCACCCTTGACACCTTAAAGGGTCTGTATCAGACAGCATGGAGGAAATACATTGAGGATTTAACCTACCTAGCTAACAAGATCTGCCTGAGTGAAGGGCCCACGTACATAGCCTTGGGGCCCTCTCCGAGTTAGGGGCATAACCTACATAGCCTCCATGCTCTCCCTGACTCAGGGGGCCCAACCTACAGTACATAGCTTGGTGCTCTCCCAGAATCAGGGGCCCAATCTACAGTTCATAGTTTGGTTCTCTCCCTAACTCAGGGGGCCCCATCCTACAGTACATAGATTGGTGCCCTCCCTGAGTCAGGGACCAAACTACATAGTCTTGGTGCTTTCCCTGAGTCAGGGCCCAAACTACATAACCTTGGTACTCTATATGAGTCAGGGGCCCAGCTTACATAGCCTCGCTTCTCTTCCTGAGTCATGGGCCCAACCAACATAGCTTCAGTGCTCTTCTGAGTCAGGTGCTGAACATACAGAGCCTCGGAACTCTCCCTGAATTAGGGGACCTACCTACATAGCCAAGTGCTCTCCCTGAGTGGCACCCCACTGGTCAGTTTTCCATCATTAGAGTGAGTGCCATTTACCACAACCCTCTGTCTCCTATCCGTTAACTAATTTCTAATCCAATTCACCACCTTGGATCCCATACCCAGGCTTCTCAGTTTCTTTATTAGTCTCATGTGCTGAGCAGTGTTGAAAGCCTTGCTGAAGTCCAGATAGGCCAGATCCACTGTCTTCTCCTGATCTACTTCCCTGGTCACCCAGTGAAAGAAATTTATCAGATTCATTTGTCATGACACCCCCATCTGGAATTCATACTGCCTGTGGTCTTGGGTATCCTGAGATTTGAGCAAGTCCATTTGAGTGAGTACATTTCAGCAAGGTCAAAACTGCAAGTGTAAAATGGACTACAGTGTTTTATGAGCTCATGTTAAGTTTAGAGCTTTCCTGTCAGCAGGGAGCAATAGAATGTAGCTTGTGTGTGTGAAGGATGTAGGTAGTTTTTTTTGCAGGTCTGTTCCAAGCTGGCTGTGTGGTGTAGTGGGTACAGTCACTGCTTGTGTGGCTATTAGACCTGGGTTTGATTCTTGGCGTAGGAGTTTTTTGTGTAATTCCCATTCCACCTGGCCTCCTGATTTTGTTCCCTTTGCCTGTAGTGTGTGAGGAGTCAACTGCACCCCAACATCCCCCCACACACAGTATCTCCCCTCCTGAGTTTTCCCCTCTCCCAGAGTTCATCCCCCGGTGTCGGTTATTTAATTATGGGGTGAAGCCCCTGCAGTGGGGAATGCGGGGAACAGACCCCCCTCAAAAAGTCACGATAGCATCATTTTCACCATTGACAGTGATTGCTGTGATGTGTGGTCACTGTCAATGGACTCGCCATTCTGGATCAGCGGTTTTTGCTGTCGCTATAATTTTTTTCTGTTATCACATAGAACTCGTGGTCTTGTAGCTCATTGGATTCAAAATACTCAACCAGTATTTCTTTATTTAGTTAGTTATTTACATAGAAACGAGAACATAGAAATATAGAAATTGTCGGGCAGATAAGGGCCTTTGGCTCATTTAGTCTGCCTTTTTATTACCACTAGCAATTATGCACTAGCATACATTGCTGGCATTAGGTTGCAAATAAATTTAGTTATATTTTTGTTAACTGGGTGAGTACACTAGTGATGTTAGGACACCTTCTTCAGGTACAACCTGGGCACAGATAAGGTACAGAATACAGGTACATGTAAAATAGTACAATGTAGGTAGGGTACAATAACATAGGACAGTATACAGTAAGTTTACAGAGTTACACAGTAGTCAGAATAGCTAGACAGCAGATGACTACATTAGCTAGTCATAACAGGTGCAAGAATGGCTACAGAGCAAATGTTTCTTGAAGCTGTTTGAGAAAGCGTTCAGTGATGGGGACTTACTGATTGAATAAGGTATTTTGTTGCAGAGCATTGCCTAACAAGATTTCTATTAATTTCTCCATCACAGTGGTAAAACTGACTGGCCAATAGTTTCTAGCCTCCTTTCTGCTGCCAGTTTTATGTAGAGGGTCCATGTCAGCTCTTCTTCAGTCCTCTGGAACCATACCTGTTTACAGTGAGCTATTAAACATGGCTGTCAGTGGGGCAGCTAGCACCTCCCTAAGTTCCTTCAGAACCCGTGGCCATATCCCATCTGGTTCCATAGCTTTGTCCACCTTCAGAGCTGCAAGTTTCTTCCAGACACATTCTTCTGAAAATGGGCTTGTGTCCACCTTCCCCACCCTGTCTTGCTACTCCCTGGTGGTTCATAAACCCCCTCTCCACTGTGAAGACTGACCAGAAATACCTGTTCAGGGTGTCAGCTTTCTTGGTCCTCTTCTGTGCAGTCTCCTACCTCTGACCTTTATTTTATTTACTGCACTTTGTAATGCCCCAGCTACCAGCTGACCCCCATCAGTCCGCGCCCTCCATCCAGACCCATCAGCCATCTACTCCAGGACCTACCTGCTGCCCCCAAAGGGCACCCTGGCTTACCCCCAGGGTGGAGCCATCAGGGGGAGCCCTACTTGCGAATGGAGACATGGACTGATTTGGGGACACAGTGCTTCAGTCAGCGGTGTGTGTGTCCTGCAGTGTGGGGGAAAGGAGTGTTTATAATGGGAAACACATGCCGAGTTTCCCTCACTTGGTGCATATGCCGGCTGTCCATTTTTATGTCATCGCCCTGAACACTTGCGTGAACACTTCACTGCCACTCACACTCGGCAGTAAGTCAACTTTCAAAAAACACTGGACTGTTACAGGTACACTTGTTGAACCCTTTCAGGCATGTAAGTGTAACCCCCCTGCAAATGGGGGTTCCCAAAAGACTTCCAGGATCTTGCTTGAATGCTCCAAGCCTGAATGGTGTTTGGCGTTTAAGCCATTTATCAGTGAGTGTTTTTAGAGCCTCTGGTACTGTCTCTTTAAGAGCTGTCTGCTTGCAGACATAATTAGTTTGTATGGGGGGGGACTGTGTGCTTCTCTGTTTGATTACCACTCGAGCTGCTGCCAATTCACTCCATTTTTGCAGTCACTAGGAGTGCAAAGGGAACCTATCTGAAAGATGTAACTGTTTGCCAGAAATCACTTACAGTAATAATGAAATTACAGTTTGTCTAACCTGCTTTCTTTGCAGTCAGAACTGTGTCTGCCTAGTTCCCCATTCTGGTTTTGAACTGCTGAACTGGACCAATCAGTGTGGGGTAAGCTAGCTCTAAAATGGTGCCTTGGACGAATCAGAACTTGGACTCATAATCTGAGCCAGCCACAAGAGGATTGTATGGGCAGTGACTCTGGGAGATGTAGTTTAGACTTCGGCACCTTTTTGGACCAACAGCAGCAGTCTATTGTGAGTGACAGCCAATCCAGTCAAGAACTGGGAGGAACTCAAAGGAAGTGCCCGGTTTTGTCTGTTGGGAGTTTCAGTTGAGCTTTGGCAGTGAAGGGGAAAGGAAACCTGTGCTCCTTCAGTGCACAGTTTTAGTCAAAAACATGTGTAAGGTCCAGAGTTCCGGTCTGCAGCTTGTTGGACTGAATCTGGTCCTGTGAAGAGAATCAAAGGATATCTGAAGAGTAGAAACCAGGCTCACCCTGTAGAAGACTGGAGGAATTGCTGAAAATTGCACTCGGTCTGTCAGAACTGAATCTGCTGTGTGTTCTCCGGTATTGTGCAGTAATTGCGATCGGGATAGAGAAGCAGTCTGCCTGGTATAGTACTTTCTTTTTACCATATAAATGTGTGAAGAGTCTCGGAGCTCAAGAGTAGCCCTGCTGACGTTGAAGGACCCTATCTTGTTTGGAGGTCGTGAGTACTAATTCAGGGTCGCTCCTGTTGAATTGCCACATTAAATCCAAATGGAATCACTGTACTGCTGACTGTTTAAACTAATTTTCTTTTCACTGTGTGAAAGGGCCCCTACCAGCTGCCACGGTTTGGACTAGCCACTAGGGTTTGGGTACCCAGGGACAGTAACTGGTAGGGATAGGCCTGTGCACAGAGCCATAGGTAGATAGTAAAGTGATAAGCTAATTAACCTGATTTCCCCCTGTCCTTGTTATATCCCCCTAAATAAATCAGAGCTGCTTGTTTCAGCAAAGTTATACTGCCTGAGGTATTTGTCTATGTTAAAGTACTGTACTGTGATTGTTGCACTGTATCTTATTTCACAGGAGGTCCCAGTGCCGGAACTAGTCCTGGGGGTAAGTGTATACTGTGAAGGTAATTTGATATATTGTGTGGGCCACTAGTGGAAGAAAGGGGTTGCAGTGTCCCAGAGGCTGTGACCAAGTAAGTTTAACTATTGCAAACCCTGACCTCTGGGTGGAGGCACCGCATTGGATCCAGGCCCCTCAACCTGTTAGTGGCAAATCAGGCAGGGGTAGTAGCCCTGGGATAGCACCATCTGGGGGTTACATAAACATGAATGACTTCACAAAAAAAAAACAATTTCAGCGCCTGCTTCAACTCTACTGTGGACCAAGCTGAAACCCAACTGGACTGCAGCTGAACAGCGAGGTTGTTTTGTTTATATGATTGTTGTGGTGAAAATATGCTCCCAGCAATTACATAAAATAAAACATGGGCGGTGGAAGTGTTGGATGTAAATAAACTCTCGAGCATCGCTTCTTGTGATTTATGTATCATCCAACTCTGCATGTGTGTAAAATTCTGCTACACACCACCCCATATATTATGTTTCTTAACACTGTAGGACTCTGTCATTGCAGTACCTCACATCACAACTAGAGAGCAATGCTTTACATTCCTCAACACTACAGGACTCTGTCATTGCAGTATCTCACATCACAACTAGAAGACACAGCTGTTACATTCTGTAACACTGCAGGATCAATTATTGCAGTATCTTACATTACACTATAGGGCCCTACTGTTACATCCCCCAACACTATAAGAGTCTGTTAGTGTAGCATCTCATGTGACATCTAAGGGGCCCTGCTGTTTTATTGCCCAACACTATAGGACTCTGTTAGTGTAGCATCTCACATGACATCTAGGGGGCACTGCTTCTGCATTCCCCGACACTATAGGACTCTTTTACTGCAACATCTCACATCACAACTAGAGGGCACCACTGCTACATTCCCTAACACTACAGGACTCTGTTAGTGTAGCACCTCACATGACATCTAGGGTGCACTGCTGTTGCATTCCCCATCACTATAGGACTCTGTTATTGCAGCATCTCACATCACAACTAGGGGCCTCGCTGTTACTTTTCTCAACATTATAGGATTTTGTTATTGCAGTATCTCCCATCACAACTAGAGGTAATGCTGTTACACTCCACAACACTATGGGACTCTGTTACTGTAACATTTAACATCACATATAGAGGACACTGCAGTTACATTCCCAACACTATTAGAGTTTGTTATTGCAGCATCTCAAATCACAACTAGGGGGCCTCACTGTTACTTTTCTCAACACTATAGGACTCTGTTATTGCAGTATCTCACATCACAACTAGAGGGCACCGCTGCTACATTCCCTAACACTACAGACTCTGTTATTGCAGAATCCCTTATCACAAATAGAGGGCATTGCTGTTACATTTCTCAACATTATAGGACTCTGTTATTGCAGTATCTCACATCATAACTAGAGGGCACCACTGTTATATTCTCCAACACTATACAAAAGTCATAAAATGTCACGGATCCAGAAGACAATGAATTAGCATTTATGTAGCGCTTTTCATACACATTGTATCCCAAAGCATTTTACAAGTATTGAGAGACTGCTATTAAAGTGACTGTAAATGCTTAGTGTCAGCCTTTTCACACGTCAATATCCACTCAGCCTTGGAGCAGGGTGGGACAAATAGGGTAGCCAGGTGGCCAATGGCTACTTAAAAAACAGGTTTGGCTACCAGATTTTGAAAGTTATTAGGCAACTTGCCTATAAAGCAATTTGTGAGCCCTTAAAAAGAATGGTCACTACAAATATTGGTTTGGCTATCAGATTTTGAAAGCTAGTGGCCAAACTGACCACCAGCTCACAAATTGATCTGTCCTGCACGCCATCACAATCATCTTTTAACAAAAATTGGGGGAAACTATACCTCTGTTTGTCTTGATATGATGTCTTGGTAGGTTCACGAGCCTCTCCTCCTTCTTACCTTTGTTCTTTGGCCTTTTTCGATTCTGCAGGGGATGACCCCTGGTTTTCTTGTATGGCCTCTTATTGTTCCTTGTTAAATTTTATTTAACTGTTATCATCTTGTTCCTCCTTTTAGTTCTGTTGTGTTAAGCTATAGGAAAGTGCACCATGGAGTGGGGGGGGGGTGTGAGAGGGGTAGTTTTTTGATTTTGTTTTTTTCAAGGTAGTGTTATTATTTTCTCCGACTGTTCATCTTTTCCTGTTAATAATCTGTGTACAGCTTATTATGCAATATGTGCTGATGTCAATGTATCCCATGCTTTTATGACTATGTGTTTGGTTATACTTAATAAAGTATGTTAAATTTAAAAAAAAAATTGATTTGTGCCACCCTGCCTTAGAGGTGTGTGTTAAGCAAATTACCTCTGTTTTCACAAATGTTTTATACAAACAAATTACCAAAGATTTAAATGTTTTAAAAAGTACAGTATATTTGGCTGGCTCAGTGCAGTGTCAGGAGGCTGTATATAGTCTTGCCGTTTCGGAGACCGGAACTTACATGCAAGACCCAGAATCCCACACTGGAGCAGACTGGAGACATATTGCCAGGTGAAGTAAAAAATAATGGGCTTTTCATTTGAAAATGTCAAAAACTAAGGCTTTTTATGGAAAATGTTAAAAATCATGGACTTTTCATAAAACTGGGAGCAAATCATTAAGTCCATGATTTCTGTGACTCCTGTGACAAAGATACAACAACACAAAGTATTGCGTAATGTAGCATAGCATAACACATTGTGGTATTTTTTTACCTTTTTACATTGCAATCTGCATTTGTGGATTATTTGCCATGCACTGTAGTTTATGACTGTTTTTTTTTTCCTCCCCCTTGTACTCCTTTCCCGGATTATACCTGAAAATTAGTCATGGCTCAGTGTACCTTCCCCATCACCAAATTAGTAAGTAAATGAGAAATAAGTAAGTAATAAGTTAGTTAGTAAGTAAATAAGTAAACAAGTAAGTAAGTTAGTAAGTTAATAGTAAGAAAGTGAATGGATAGCATAGTCTACTTCAATATTAAAGTTTAATATATGCTTTTAATGGGAGAAGCCTTTTTCTCGACAGCCTGTCTAATTCAAGAGTTTCTCTGAAATGTATCAATGTGTTTCAGAGACAGCCACCACAACCATTCTCAACCATTCGAAACATACGCTACAGATACACAGCAGTCTGTCTCCAAGGATCTCATTAATTGTTATTATTTTCCTCAGTGGGCATACATAGTTCATAGTCACATGAGAAATCAAAGTTTAGGCTGCTGTTGCAGTACTGTCTATCTTCATAACCTTCCTTGCACTGAAGTGTAGACCTAGGATTCTTCCACTCCTCCTTCCCCAGCCTCTGTGAACACTGTGGCTGGAGACTGGCTCTGTGATTACCTTGTAAGGACTAGGCACTGCCAACCCCCAGTGAGACCCCCACTTGTTCCATCAGGGGACGAAGGAAGGGCGGGCTAGATACGGCTGTACTTCTCAATGGCATAGGGTGGTGCTAACAAAATCTTCCTGGAGCATTGTTTTTTTTAACATAATTTTTATAGCTGGCCCATTGGTGCAACAGTAGGCTACCGCACGTGATGCTAGTGATCCGGGTTCAGGAATGAACCTAGGTTATCAGGGGTCTGGCTGGAGGGAGGAGGATTCAGCCCTCCTGAGAATGCTTTCCTTCTCCAGGGAAGGAGCCGCATCCACCAGTGGCACTTTCACCTGCAGACTTAGGGGTGGCAGAGCAGCTCAGGGAGGGACCGCATGCTGCATATTGATGAGGCATGCATCAACACACTCTTATGAGGGACTTCAGTCCCACGTGCCAGTGTACCTATGGGAGAAGGATGCACACACAAGAGAGAAGGAAACTAAAAAGGTAAATTCCCTCTGCCCCACAACTCCAGGAAGGCCAGTACATCCATCTGGAAGTGGTACACTTGACACGCAGAGGTAGGGGGGCACAAAAATGTAAATATAAAAATACAAATTTTTACTGCATGACAAGCCCTTGACTCATGGAGAGCAATTAGGCTATGTAGGATGGGCCCCTGACTCAGGAAGTGCCCTGAGGCTATGTAGGTTAGGCGTATGACTCAGAGCACCGAGGCTATGTGGGTTGGGCCCCTGACTTGGGGAGAGCATCTAGGCTACATAGATTTGGCCCCTGACTCAGGAAGAGCACCAAGATTATGTAGATTGGACCCCCTGACTTAGGTAGAGCACTGAGGCTATATAGGTTTTTTGTTTTATTTATTCATTCTTGGATTACAATACCTTTGAGCACATAACAGCTCTTTTACAAAGGTTCTATGTCAGTGGAAAGGTGACAGACATACAATGGATGGTATTACATGCAATTTTGACAAGAAAGTATTTAAAATGGCATTAATATTGCCATTAAAATTGAAACTATGAATCAGTAGGAAATCAAAAATGACCTAATAAAAGGAGGCAGCCAAGGTGCTTTGTAAAATAGATATAGGTAGATTTGAGTGAACAAAAGTTCAGGTAAGCAAAGACAAACAGTGGAAGAAAGGTGGAGGGTGAGAGGGGTGAGGCGAAAGAAGGATCGGGGAAGGAGGCAGGAAATAGGGCAGAGCGGTTAGGGTGAAAGTGGTCATTCACAGAGAAAGGGTGAGAAGTAGGCACACAAGGATGTGGTAATACTGCTGAAGTAGTGCCATATCAGTTGAAACAGTCACAGGAACTGTTAGCTATAAGATGCTGATGAAGAGTCCCTTTAAGTGGTCCCAATTTTGGTAAGGAAGAGATATCTCTGGGCAACGCATTAAACCATAGTGGTGCTCTATATGCAAATGATTGTTGCACTTGTGTAGTCTGGCATCTTGGGACAGAGAAGAGTTGGTTGACTGAGCTATGCATGTGCAGCGAGCTGCAAAAGGGGTTGAGTAAGTTTGTAACACCAGAAGCCAGGAGCCTGAGAAGTGCCTTTAGTTAGCAAGCAGGTTTGATAGTGAATCCTCCTATTTAGCTGAAGCCAACCCGTTTGCACATACAGTTCACACATGTGGGTAAGGCATGTTGTTCAGTAAGAAGTCAGCATGCTTTATTGAGTACCACTGATATTCTGTGGAGGGTAGCTGAGTCGTAGATAACCAGACCATAGTCAACACTGGATACTGTGGAGCTATAGATAGCTAGTATAAGAGCTTCAGGCATTAGATTGTGTTTATGTTCATGAAATAACCCTATCTTGATACTGGCAGACCTGGGAACATTCTCAACATGCTGGGCATATGACAGTGAGCTATCCACGGTTACCCCTAGATACTTGAAATGTCAAATTTGTTCAAGCTGGACACCAGAGGAGTTCCTGATGGTTAGCGCACTGGATCTGTGTTTGCTGCGAGCACCGCTGAACATGACTTTCATTTTTTTGTAGTTCAGAATCAGCTTGTGTTTCCTGAATCAGTCCTCTACTTCCTCAAAGCTGAGTTGAAGTTGGTGTTCCAGTGGTTCAGGATCAGTGTTGCTAGTGTATATGACTGCGCCATCCACATAGAGGAGGATCTGCTGGTGACAGGAGCGAGGGAGATTGTTAAGAAAGATGCTAAAGAGAAGTGGACCCAGTATGGAGCCCTGTGGTACTCCAGAGTGGACATGCTGATAGTCAGAGGTGACATTAGCTATCTTCACCCATTGGGAGTGGCCTACAAGATAGTTTTTGAACCAGGACACAGTATCTGCTGAGAGGCCAATTGAGGACAGTTGCTTGAGAAGTAGCGTGGTTCACTGTATCAAAGGCCTTTGTGAGGTCTGTGAAGGCCGCACCCACCAATCTACCTTGATCCAGAGATTGGTGAATGAAACCAGTGAATTCTAGCAGTGCTGTGGTAGTGCTAGGTCGCTTTCTGAATCCATGCTGCTGGGGGCACTGGACTGAGTATTTTTGGACCCCTGACTAAGAGAAAGCACTGAGGCTATGTAGGTTGGGCCTCTGACTCGGGGAGAGAAGCGAGGCTACATAGTTTTGACCCTTGGCTCAGGTAGAGCACTGAGGCTATATAGGTTGGGACCCTGACCAGGGAGAGCATAGAGGCTATGTAGATTGAACCCCTGACTAAGAGAAAGCACTGAGGCTATGTAGGTGACTCAGGTAGAACACTGAGGCTATATAGGTTGGGGATCTGACTCCGGGAGAGCATAGAGGCTATGTAAGTTGGACACCTGACTCAGATAGAGGACTGAGGCTATGTATTGTAGGTTGGACATCTGACTCAGAGTACCGAGGCTATGTAAGTTGGACCCTTGACTCAGAGTACTGAGGCTATGTAGGCTGGACATCTGACTCAAACAGAGCTCTAAAGCTATGTAGATTGGACCCTTGACTCACAGAGAGCACCAAGGCTATGTAGGTTAGACCCTGGACTCCAATAGAGCACATAGGCTATGTAGGTTGGGCCCCTGACACTGGGAGAGCAGCAAGGCTATGTAGGTTGGGCTCCTCACTCAGGGAGAGCACCGAGGCTATGTAGGTTAGGTCCCTGACTCAGGAAGAGCTTACAGGTGTTATATATAAAATGTAACTACCAGTTCCCCCTCCAAGCTTTCTTAAGTCCAAAAATGTTAACATCACATTTCTATGGAAGGTATGCCATATACTTACAAATCGCATCTCACTTTTGTTTTTCTTAAGAAGTAACTAACTAGTAATGGTGGAGGAAGTCTTACATGCTACCAGTATATATGCAAGATAGCTGTTCAAGCGGGAGAGTGGGACACACACCTGTTTAAGGAACAAAATCCAGGTGCTTCTCCATTATGTCCATACGGTTGTAAAAGTAGAGACCCTTCTGAGATGCTGATATGTTATCTTTTCCATCCTGTAAAGTATAATTACAAAATCATGCCAAGACTCCAAGGTTGCAGGAGCTGGATTGCATCAGTTTTATGTCATTTTTTAATTCTGCTGCTGTCAACAATATTGTCTGGAGAGATTTTTATGTTTAGCCTTCAAAGTTGGCACTGGCACCCCTGCATCATAATCTCGAATCCTCTTGGCACCTGCTTCTTAAGTTCTGATACAAGTACTGGCTGACAAGTACCCTGCCATTCGGTACTTGGTCTCGGCGTAGTCAGGCAGCGCAGAGATTCTAAACCGGAGCTATTTGAAGATTTGGCAATATAGAAATCTGTATTGCCAAATCTTCCAATAGCCTGGTTTGAATCTATGTGTGTCCAGGCTACACCGAGACCAAGTACCGACTGGCCGGGTACTTGTCAGCCAGTACTTGAATCAGAAATGCCCAAGAATGTCCAGGCTCCAAACCAGAGCTATTTTAAAAAAGGAGCCACATATTACGTATATAGATGCCCCCGGCTGCTCCCCGCCTGAAGCGTCATCACGGGGACAGTCATGGGTGCTTGTGGGCGTGATGCAGAGGGCTCTGGCTCCTAAAATTCTGGGGCAATGAGGGTACAGAATCAACCAGATACAAGTTCAAATAAATGAGAAGCAAGTACGTTTATTTTTAATTTTTTCTACTGCATCTACTAATCGGGCTCCACTTCACATGGAGGTGGGATCCGCCTGTATGTGGACGCTTTCCCTTTAACTTGCTTGGTTGGAGTGTTGAAGTATCAAGTCATATACTTCCAAACATTTTCTCCCCATGTTAGAGAACTAGTTGTCCGATGCTGAGATAAACAGATGTGAGTCTAGCCATTCTCTGAAAGAGAGACTTGGGCCTCCATTTCCCATTTCTGTCAAATATAGTCTGTACTGTGCTTTTCCATTGCCCAAAGAGATCTATAAATCCTGGATATTGAGTGAGGACTCACCCCATGAAAAGTCACCTTCATGAAGATATCAATCAGTGGATTTAATCCTGACCTCATCTGCATCCAGTTCATATGGGTATCTTAAATAATGTCAAAGTTGGAGGTACCTATACCTACAAAAGTCTCATTGTATCAAGCCAAACTCCTGCTGAAGTACCGCAAAAGATTTGATAAAGCCATCCTTGGGTAGTTGTTGAGGAACCATCAGTCCTACCCACCCACCCACACTGTGGTATAGAATGGTCCAAACTTGCTGTCATAAAAAGTGGGTCTGTAGCAAAACAAGCAAGAGAAAGAGATGTTCCTTTAGCCCTTATCAATGGCAGATTTTTTTGCCAGAGTTCAATATTCTGGTATACCCATGGGTCCAGTGTGGAGTCTGTCTTAATGGATTCCAAAGATTAAATAGAAGTTCAGGCAGGCTATCTTCTAACTAGATCTCCTGCTCCACCTGTTTCCATTCTGTCTGATAAGAAGGGTCAGACCAGTGATCCATGGTGTGGAGCTGAACCACCAAACAGTACATCTCCAAGTCTGTGAATGCCACCCCACCCTTGGTAATACTTGCAACATCCTATATTTTACTCTAGGTCTTTCTTGCTCTCCTATAGAAATCTTAAGAGCAGTGAATTCTTCTACACTAAAATCTTCAACGGCAGTGTCTGAAATAGGAAGAGCAGCCAAGGCAAAATATTCATCTGTATTATTTGTACTAGTGTATAAGTCCTAATGGTAGCCCTGTTCACCACTGAAAATCCACTTTGATCTTATTCTTGAGGAGATCATATTTTACTTTGTAAAGACTGGCTAGGGAACTGGGCAACTGAACCCCAAGTATTTGATGACCCATCTTTCCCAGTTTAGCTGGTACCTATTCTTCAACAAATCTGAGGGAATAATTGAGTGCAATCACCTTGGTTTTTATTGAGTTTATATTATACCATGAGCCAGAAACAAATGATTTGATACCTTTTATTGGACCAACATGGATGTTACAGAAAAGAACAAAGCGCTTTAGCTTTCGAACCAACCAGGTCCTTCTTCAGAAGCTTTGACTTCTTGTTCTTGTTCTTGTTCTTGTTCTTTGTTCTTTTCTGTAACATCCATGTTGGTCCAATAAAAGGTATCAAATCATTTGTTTCTGGCTCTGTTTTTAAAAGGACCAATACGGCACCTACAACATTTTTTTGTATTATACCATGAGAATTTTACAAAGAGCATAAGTATGTCCATGAGTTTAGGAAGGAGGTGTCTAGAGCTGCTGCCTGTAACATTACATCATCTACATATAGGCTGATGGGTGCTCCACCAAGTGATCAAGATTCATATGATCCTTTATCATCCCTTATGGTCTGGGTTAAGGGTCCAGTATAGATGGCAAAAGAAGGGGGATAGAAGGGCACTGTTGCCTGGGTACACTTCTGCAAAACAAAAACAGGAAGCACTATGACCATTTACTTCACACAGGCTGCAGTGCCAAGTAAATCCACAAACTGGCTGAATGAACTGCCAGTGGAATCCAAATCTATTCAGAGTCCAGGTTAGACAGAGCCATGACACGCTTTCAGACACCTTGTCTACATCCTGACGCACTCAAAATGTGCTCATTTTGAAGATTGGATATGGTTCATAAGGTGCAAGGTTCTTCTGATGTTATCTTGGGTCTGCTGACCGAACACAAAACTTTTTCGATCCAAAACTACGATTTCTGGCAAAGTAAGTTCTAACCTCTGAGCCACGGTAGCCATAAACAACTTGTAATCTAAGTCCATCCCCAAAATGGGATGGTAAGGCTGTTATAATGTGGTATCCTTGCCCGCTCTAGGAATTACTGAGATCAATGTTTGCTGCCATGTTGGTGGAATTTGGCCCAATTCCAGTATTTCATTAAATGTGTTCAATAAGTGACCACCTGATAGCGTGTTGTGCCGCACTCAGGTGAAATGGGTTCAGGAGCAGAGTTGGGTCACCATGTTGGAATGATGGCCCAGCAGTAGCACATCATGTTGGCACACAGTCAAAACAGGTTCAGGACCAGAGTTGGATCATCTTGTTGGGACAGTGGCCCAGTGGTAGCATGTTGTGCTGCCCACAGGTAAAACAAGTTCAGGAGCAGAGTTGGGTCACTGTGTTAGGGTGATGGCCCAGTAGTCGCACATCATGCTGCCACACAGGTGAAATGGATTCAGGAGCACAGCTGGGTCACCGCAATGGGACATTGGCCCTTCAGTAGCACATCACATTGCCACACAGGTGAAATAGGTTCAGGACCAGAGTTGGGTCACCATGTCGGGGCAATGTCCCAGCAGCAGCACACTGTGTTGCCACACAGGTGAAACAGGTTCAGGACCAGAGCTGGGTCATCATGTCGGGGCAATGTCCCAGCAGTAGCACATCGTGTTGCCACACACATGAAACAGGTTCAGGACCAGAGTTGGGACACCATGTTGGGAGGATGGTCCAGCAGTATTGCTTGCATTGCCCCACAGGTGAAATGGGTTCAGGAGCAGAGTTGGGTCACCATGTTGGTGCAATGGCACAGCAGTAGCATGTCACGCTGCCACATAGGTGAAATGGGTTCATGAGCAGAGTTGGGTTGTGATGACGGGGTGATGGCCCAGCAGTAGCATGTTGTGCTGCCACACATGTGAAACAGGTTCAGGAGCAGAGTTGAGTCACCATCTTGGGGGTTGGGCCTGGCTGATGTAATTGCCACTTGTCAGTGCACCTCAGTCAGGGATGGGTGGTTGCAACTTTTGGTGCAGCAGTGACAGCTATGACTGGACCTGGGAGCTTGCTTCTCACAGTGGGGATGTTGTGATGTTGAGACTGATGGAAGCACTGCTTATGTCACAGGGGTGGAAGGAAGGATCCTGGGAAAAAAACAGATGAAAACTCCTTGCCATCTCAATGATGGCTCATGCAGCCTAAAAATGGTATGTCCCTTATTATTTACAAGGGTATATCCCCGATTACACAGTATATCCCCAATTAAAGGGTATATCCCTAATTACAAGGCATATCCCTGATTACAGGGCATATCCCTGATTATGGGGTACATTCCTGATTACAGGATATATTCCTGATTACAGCGTATATCCCCAGTAAGACACTCCAACAACAAAATAGAACTTGAACTCAGAAATTTATTCCACTAGGCAAATAGAACTGGTTAATGTTGGTTATTCATTCCATACTCAGCAGCATCAATTTAAGTACAATTTGAAAAAGTGGCTGCATACAAGTGCAAGTTGTAAATGTTGCATATTAATGTTGATTACTTGTTTTTTATGTTTACATTTGTTTTGCTGTTGTGTTTTGTATACACGTGTCAGGTCGCAAGTGAAAACGGGCATTTTTTTGTTCATCAGCACACCAAAATAAAAAATTAAATGAATGAAAATGAATATTTTCCATAGCAGCAATTACCAGTAGTTTTATAGCATACCACAGTGAAGGATGCAAAATTAAATTAACATTGACAGAAGCAAAAGGCTACTGCCTCAGCGCTTAGCTCCACAACTAAAGCTTCATCAGGAAATGTTATATTTTACCTAATGTAATAACTTCTGAGTGCAAGTTCTTTATTGGGGTGCAGTTATATAAGGGGGTGGCTGCCCCTAAGCTTGCATCTCCCAAGCCACAGCACCCCGCTGATTGTGTGCTATATACCTGGTAAGATGACAGGGCAGGGGGAAACCAATAGATTAATAAAAGGTGTTCTGTAAGGACCGGAATAAAATTCCTATAAAGGTCTTATAGAGCTCTGCTGAATAGTCATTTCTTCACAGGTGTTTACCTGTTTTTAATTTGGTAATGGCAAATGACCCCTCTTCTGCTGTAATTTAATGGACCAAGCTGAGGTTTTATTGTTCCATAACTTCTGGAAGATGTAACTGTGATAGAAAGGCTTTCTGGGCTGGTAGTTCTGCCCTCAATGGTGCTGTATAAAGGTCAGAGTAATGAGCCATAAATACTTCAGTCATTTCCTCTGTTCTTACCGTCCTCTGTCATGTACTCATATGTGCAATGCATGATACACATGCCCCCTGCTGGTTTTGTCTCAGTATAAATGCCAATAGTTTAGCAGCCCTTCCTTTTCTCTAGTTATACTTTTGTTTGAAGCCATGCAGGGCCATGGTCATTTTTATATAAGGTTAGCTCATCCAGGTCTGATTTAAGTGCTTTAATCTGCTCCCAGGTGCCAGACTCTTCCCCCCTGCATGTGCCTTTTGTTCTTCATGTAATTTCCTCTTCAGTTGCTCTTGTGTTGTCTTCTCAACTTAGCTTGATACTCTGCAATTGCAATAAGTTTCCTTCTCTGAGTAACCTTAATCACCTTCTCAAGGGCAGTGACAGAGATCTGTTCTGTGTTATTCAAGCTAAGTGTGACGCGGGCGCCATGTACCAGTGGGCTACTACCCCTGCCTGATGACTACAATACAGGTTAAGGGGCCTGGGTTCTGATGACAATCGAGGGTTCTTTCCCAAAAGTACAAATAAATAGTGTGGCGCTCCACCCAAAGTACAATTATAGTGGGCTAGGTGTTGTTTTGTATTTTTAACCAGGAGAGACACACTAAGCCGAAAGCTTGTTTACAGGTGCGGCGTGGGGAGCACAAGGAAGTTAAGACTTGCTCAGGGTCACACAGTATGCAAGTGAGGCTGTGATTCAAACCCAGGCCTCCATATACTGCTTCCTTATTTGTATAGTACAACCCCTGGGATGCTGTACCTACCCACCTCCCTTCCAGTCGTCCCCATATAGAATACCACTTTAAACTGTAGCACTGTAAAACAAATGCAATTAATGACTGTATCTAATAATATGCTCACCGGCAGCTTTAACAGTAACAACAATAACACTTTTATTATAGGAAAGGGGATGGGAAAGCAGAGAAAAGGCAATTGTTATGCTGGATATGCTAGCAAAATCCATGAACAATAAGAATAATGGTGCCCACCCACAACAATAATAGCAACATTTACCTTGCCAGTCTCCCTACTGGTATCAGTGTCACCCATGGTTGGTTGGTGTTGGGGGCTCTTGAAGAAACTTCAAATAAACTGTACCTTGTTGCAAGCTTTAAACAAACTCTTCATGTCAGGGCAGGCCTGTGCTACTCATGGTTCTGGAGTCCCAATTACAGGGTCGAAAGCAGCATCTGAAGGTAGACGGAGGGCTGGGACCTTGAGCAGCAAAATGAATTATCCACAGGCTTGCTGGATGAGGTAGGATGGTCTAGTAGCTCAACACCTTCTGGCTAGCTTGGAGAATCTGGCAGCTTGTCACCTTCTTTTGTGCTGGAGAACAGGAGCACAGCTAGGTTTCCTGGTCCACAAAGAGCCCAAACCCAAGGAGGACCCCATGGTCTGGCTCCCCAGAAGGGTCAAGAGTGCCCTAGCACTCAGGCACATACCGTGGCTCCTATGTCCGGTTCCACCCCACTTGGTAAAGGCTGGTTGGTCCCTTACCAGCTTCAGAGTGACCTGAGCACAAACACTTTGGCAAACAATTTGAGGTGACTCCAGGCTGAACAGCACACATTCTCTTAGCAGAGAACCCCAAGTTTCAAACAGCAGGATTTCAATATTCTCTGGCTCCTTGGCACAGGAGCATCCACAGGCTTCTTTTCACTGCTGGCTTCAGCTTCAGGCCAAACTAGGCAAACTGCAATCTCTGGCAGACAGCTCAACCCTTTTTTCCATGCTGAGGGCTTTCTCAATATGCTGCAGGAGTCAGTCGAAAAAACACTCTCACCCTGGGGCTTCCAAGTGCTGGACTGATGTAAATCTCCCAGTCGTTGGCTGTGCAAGCCTTAGGCTGACTTCCAAATTTTCCTCCCAACACAGTCTGAGTACTCCTGTCTCGCTGAGAGCCTAAGCCAGACTGCCCTGAGCTGTAACTGTTCCTGGGGTTGCACTCCAGAAATGGCAGCTTCTGATTGGCTGGAACCAGCTGTCCATAAGAAATACTGATATACATTAGATTCCTTGGATTATTAATTGGGTATTGATTTGAGCTCCTAAAATATGGTTCACACCTCCTCCCAGCAGTCAGTTCTTTCATTTTCGGTGCCTAGAACACTGATTAGCTGTCTCTGGGGTCAGAGGTAACAAATATGGCTACTTAACACAGTGCAGTACAGTTTCTCTGGATTCCCAAACTTTAAAGTTTTGCTGCAGCCAAAGACTAATACTTTTATAAATATCTGCCCCATAGTCTTTTAGCAGCCTCTCTCCCTGTCATTTGGCTGCAAAGTTAGCTTTTAAAGTACTCTCCTCTGCCTGTCACTGGTGCTATTTTATACAGTCCCCAGGTACTAGGCAGGCAGCTCATTAATATTTATAGATGCATCATTAATATTTATGAGGCAATCCATAGCACTCATTCGCACTCAGATAAAACAATTTTGCAGCTTCTGGCTGCCTCCTCTATGTCTCTGACCCTCGACTTAGCTAATCTTGGGGTTGGGTGCTACTGTGCATACACAGATCACCACTTGCATATTCATGGTGCTGGCAGTGCAGTGGTCCCACAGCTTCATTCCTCTGGCCCCTTTCTACAGGGAAATCTAAAGTAGGGACTGGACAGAGGTTCTGAGGCCACAGGAACCAGAAACCACAGTGGTTAGGCAGCAGGAGGCATGGGCAACGCCCATGGGGCAAAAATAGGTAAGCCCCACTGAGGAGGTTACATAAAAAAAAAATATATATATATATATATATATATTTTTTTTTCCTCCATAACTGCTTATCCTCCTGTGCCCAGGACACACTGGGTTCCTTTCAGCTTTGCCCTGTCAATTCCCACTGTCTTGTATGTGGCAGGGTCAGGAGGGGAAGGGCCATCCTTCCCCTCCCAAAGCACATATCTAGTCTTCGGCCTCCTAGTTCTGGTGATGCTGTGGGTGAGGGACTGCTGGGCAGGCTTCTTACAATACTGTCCTGCCACCACTTTTGCTCCATTTTCACCGTTCCCCACACTGGGGCACACTTGTCAACATGCACGTGTGGAGGCATGTGCATGCTACAGAGACCCACAGTGTCTCCCTTCTTCTGCTGCTCCTGTCCCGCACTACCACAGGCCTCCACCTGATGGCAGTCATTCAGTGGAGCATGCAATTCTTCGTCCCTGAGAGAGAAGAGCAGTCGTTTGGAGGTTCCACCCATTTAGGGCACCAGCGGTAGTGCTCCCAATCATTACGGCACCACATTTTGAGGTCACCAGCACCTATGCCTTCCATATGGGGCTGTGCCCCACACACCCTTTCTATATATATATATATATATATATATATATATATACTAACTCCAGGGTGCAGACCTCGTGGAGGGGGCAGCAACTCAAGTTGGCACTCTAATGACAGGCGCATAGCCGCCAGTGCACAGATGGCCAGAAGGGTCCTCGAAAACTTGATCCTTTCTCCCCATCCAACCCCAGGCAACCCTTGCTCATTTTCAAACACAGGTCACTGGCATGGAGTGAGATGTGGTGTTCAGTTCCTCAACCTCAGTGCCATCGGGTTGGCTAAGCCAAACATATCTTTAAAGAACCCTGTGACTTCCTCCCATGTCTTATTATTGAAATGCAATCCATTTAAGCACCACAAGGTATTCCATCTGTGGGTTCCCAAATTAGTTCAAAAAGGCAACTAGGTAATCTTTTGGGAAACCACTTGACAGCGCCTCCTGTTTAGTAAATAAATAATCAATGCAGGAATATGCTCTATGCAGGACAGAGTGACGTGTATTGTCTCACTTTTGAATATTTCACCAACTAAATCTTTTTGTACCCCAGATTCTCAATTTGTTTATGGACATTTCTCTGTCCTGGCAATAACTTGTTACGGCTAGGGTTGGTAGTATCCAGCTGTGGATTAAACACCAAATTAACTCCACTCTCTCTTTCACAACTTCTTCCGCTTCTTCTTGTGAGGCCACATATGGAATACTGTGCCCAATTCTGGTCACCAGGCTATATGACAGAAATAAAATCACTGGAGAGAGTTCAGAGGAAGGCCATACATATGATTAAAGAAGTACAAGACAAAGAATATCATTAGAGGTTAACTGAGTTGGGGATGTACACATTGGAGTTCCATAGGCTGAGAGGAGATGTACATGGTTTTCAAAGCACTTTCAGATGTAGGGTTATGGGAAAAGTTGGAGCTTAGGCTGAGAGAGAAGAAATATCAGACTAGAGTGCACCCATTACAGTTAGCAGGGTAAAGGTACAAAACAACTTGGAGGAAACATCAGTTCAGTGTTAGGGTGGTGTCTATTTGGAATAAACAACCACTAGAGGTAGTGGCTAGTAGTAACATGGAAATGTTTAAAACAAATCTGGAGAAGTACCTAATTAGTAACAGCATACAGGGATATGGCTAGAACAAACATAGCGAGCTATATGGACAGTATATCTTCTAAGCTCCGAAGTAACCTATGAAACCTATGATTCCTGGAGGATTAGTATCTCTTTAAGGAGAACTGCACTGAACCTGTAAATCCTTTCCCCTGTAGAAACTGATTTTTAAATACTGGTTCCAATTCTGGTACTGGTCCATCTCTAAAGGCTTGTTTTGTTATTTTAATGGACATGGCTTATTTACACACAGGTAAGTACCCTTTTAGAACTGTATGGCTGGTTTCTGTCATTTGCTTAGCTCTTCTATTGTTGGCACAATGTATCCATGTTCTACTATGGAACTCTGTGGTTGGCTTGGACATAAAACTCATAACACAGTTCTAAAATGGCACTTTATGCCAGAGTGTAAATCAGAAATACAGAGGTTACTAACAGGACTGTATAAATGGAACAATAACAGAACTAGAACCATATTTTCAGGTTCACACCAGTTCTCCTTTAACAGAAGCCAAATTCCATAGTATAGCCTGTCCATGCTGGAGGACATGCAGGAAGCAGAAAGGTAAGCTTGTCTACTGTTGCTGTGTTTATATGACTGCACCAGTTTCTCCGTAACTTTCTGAGAGAAAAACGTTGAATACTTCAAGCAAGAGTCACAGTTTCTTCTGACTTTCAGTAATCCTATCAACAAAACTGATGACAATTGGAGAAACAGCACGTCTTATAAAAGATGTGTCTTTTTCACATCAAAATTACCATTTTACCTAATTAAAGAATGATATTCTCCCGAATATATGAAAAACTTACCAGTGCCTTTCTTCAAATTTTTAAAACATGAAATAATTAGTGCTATGATAAATTAATGTGTCCACCCATGTCATTATTAGATGAAAACATTCTTTATGGGCTTTATGCATACCACAAAATTCCCAAAATACAATTAGGCATTCCTTTTCTAAGTAGCCTGTATCTTCACTCCAGGTAAAACAAGTATATCTGACCACCATACCACGCAACATTTTGTTGCCAAAATTTGGGGCACCATGTTGTAAACAGAGACAAAATGTAGACACATTACCACATCATGGAGAAACTCAAAACAGCGTAGAAATAAGTGCTGTCATGTTAAGAAAGGTGACTGTTTATTGGGCATCTTGAGTACCAAAGAGTTCTGCTTTAAAGTATAAAACATTTGATAGCATTATCTCCATGTAAGAACAGAGGCCTTTTCAGAGGTTAACATGGGGGTGCCCTCACAATGTGCAGTTAAGAGATATGTTGTCCAGTGACTGCAAATGGAGTACTTGACATTTTATTACCCAAGCCTTGCAGCTGTTAAAAAAGGCATAGCATTTCTCTGCTTGATCGTGGAGTTATTTCTGTTTTTAGCAACAAAGCTATTTCTGGCAAACTCTACCATGAATCTCCAGCTGCCAACAAATTTTAAGAGTACAGCAGCTGAGTTTTACAAACAGTGGTGTTGCTTCAAAACATCTATGACAGTATTCCGGCATTACATCATTAGTTTAATCCCATAATGTTTCACTTTGCGACAGTAACAACATATTTCGGCTGTGACAGCCTCGCTTTATGTTTTATTGCATCATGCTTAGAACTGTTTGTTGAATTCATTTTTATGCATCTATAAAAGGCTATGTTAAGAAACTGGTGATAAATCCCTTAAATAACAAAGCAAGTAATAACAGGCATGCAGCTCTTTCAGACATTTACCTGTAAAACGTGTCCAGATGAGAGAAGTTTTAAAAGCATTTGTTTTGGCTTACCGCATTTTGCCTGCTGACGCTTTTTCCCCCAGATAAACAAAGTGGGTGATTTGATACCTTTTATTGGACCAGCAATTCATTCATTTTAAGAATTCATTTGCGATGCAAAAAGTGTTAAGCCACACAAAAATTTTTTGTTTTAAATGAACCGGCACTCACCAGCACTGGGCCATAGATGCACCTTGGGGATAGCTGCAAAACTTATTATTAAAATAAGGCTGCAAAGTGACGAAGGCAACAGTGAAAAACCAATACAACCATCAAGTTTATTTATTATACTGTACTACTGTATGAAATATGCTATTTAAATATAATTAGAATCTAATGTCTCTTTAAACAGTCAATTGAATTGGTAGGAAAACTGAGAAAAAGGATTCTCTTTTATGATTATGACCAGAACATAGACAACAATCATGTTACAAAATAAACTATAACAATATGTTAAAAACATGACCAGTGCTTTTATTAAGTACTCTGTAAGTGGAAAAGTAAGGTAAGGTAAGTGAATATTATTTTCTATAGCTTATTCTCTGAGGTTCAGGACATATTCTAGAAAGTACCTTGAACCAGACAAATAATAAGATAATTACAAAGTAAGAGAGTCCACAACAATAACACCATTAAAACAAGCAATTAAATCACTTGTTAAAAGCCACAGTAGGCCCGGTGGCATAGAGGGCTGAGGTACTGGACGCCTTACCTGTCACCACGCTGGTGACCCATGTTTGGGAACAAGCATGGGCCATCAGGGGTCGGCATGGTGGGGGAGGGAGCTGTAGGATTGAGCTGCCAACGGGCAGCTCTCCTCTGGGGAGGAATCTTTGCTTCCTTGCTCTTGACTGCCTCATGGTGGAGGCCAGGGGAAGTGCAGTGAGGGAGCCAGAGTGCTAGGCCAATGGTGTGGGAAGAAGGGGCCAATACTGAGCAAGAGGGGGCGCATGCCTTCACACACATGCACCCTCTCTGTCTGGGGTCCTTGGGTAATGGGGGTGGACAAAATCAGTGGCTGCAGCAGGATGAAGCCTCCGGGCTGGCTCTGGGGATCTGCTTGGACATGCATACCATTCCAAGATCCCAAACGACCCCAGAGTCCAGTAGGGTTGGCTGACTAGCAGGTGTGGCCTGCCATCCAAGAGACAAAAACCTATATGGAAAAAAAAAGCCACAGTAAACTGATGTGCTTTTAAGGCCTTTTTAAAAACCTCCACTGTGTTTTGGATATAAAATGTCTGGGAGTTCCACATTTGAATTGCCACCACAGCAAAATCTCTCTCACCAGATAACTTTAGGCAGGAACATGGATCATCCAGAAAGTTCCCCCCAGCAGAATGAATGGGGCAGCATGGAGTATATGGACAAAGACAATCTTAAATGCAGCCGGCTGCCAACTCATGCAGGGCCTTCAAGACCATCATGCAAATCTTGAAGGTGATATACCAGCTAACCAGTAGCCAGTGTAAATCATGGAATACAGGCATGATATGGTGGAAAGTGCTTGAACCTGATATCAGCCTGGTCAATGCATTTTGCACCAGCTAGAGATGGCATATCAAACTTCCTGAAATGTCAATTTAACTGACGTAAACTGGGATACACATACAGCGAGTTCAACCAGAAGCAAGGACTTTCTAGAGGCCCTGCATGTATGGGGCCTGAAACAGCTTGTAAAGGACAAAACAAGGGGGGACATGGTCCTTGACTTGCTACTAACAAGCGGGACAATATCACAGAGGTAGAGGTTGGGAGCCACCTGGAGACTAGTGATCACAGTATGGTGTGGTTCCAGGTCAAGACAATAAGAGACACAAAGCACTCCAAAACTAAAGTCATGGACTTTAGTGGGCAGACTTCACAAAAATGAAGCAAAGTCTTAAACTGAGTCAGGCTAACATTACGCAAGGGATAGATGTTGAAGACTACTGGATATAGTTCAAAGGGCTATACTAAATACTGCAAACCATTGCATAAGAAGGGTGAGAAAAGCTAAAAAGAAAAGAAAATCACTCCGGTTTTCTAAAGAAGTAGCCACTAAGGTCTGGGAGAGAAGAATGGCTTTCAGGAAATACAAACAAACTGGATCTGATAAGGACAGAGAAGAATACAAGGAGACACAGAAGGAAGCAAACAAAGTGATCAGGACAGCAAAGGCAGAAACTTAGGAGAGGATAGCCAAGGAGGTTAAAAAAGGTGACAAGGCATTCTATAGATATGTCAGTGAGAAAAGAAAGACATCAGGAGGTATTGTTAGACTCACAAGGGTGGATGGGAAGATCACAGAAAATGACAAGGACTAGGCTGAAATCCTCAACAGTTACTTCTGCTCTGTAGTCACCAAGGAGGAGGAAGGATGCAGACCTAGCAATGCAACACACAACAAGGAAGGAGTTGAATACACTCGGCCCCTTTACAAAAGAAAGGGTCCTAAAGGAACTAGAGAAACTCAATAAACAAGGACATGGGACCAGATGAAATTCACCCTAGATTACTAAGAGAACTAAGGGATGAGCTGGCAGCGCCCCTGGCTGATCTTTTCAACACATCATTCAAGTTGAGGAGGCCTCTGAAGACTGGAAGAAGGCAACAGTTATTCCTCTGCACAAAAGTGGAAGCAGGGAAAGTGTAAACAAGTACAGACCAGTAAGCCTACCCTCAATTGCGGGCAAAATAATGGAAACCCTGCTCAAGGAGATGATTACATCCTTTCTAGAAGAAAACAACAAATTAGACACAAAACAGCATGACATTAAGGAAAACTGTGGATTTCTATTTTAAATGCATCCCTGACTTAGTTTAACTAAGCGACTGCAAACGGAATAGTCATTTTATCTGTTTGTTGACTCACCGCAACAAGTACAGCCCATGTTTGTTCCCCCGATATAGTGAACTGCAAATCTTGCCTGGTGCCATGTTTCTACTGTGTTTTCTTCCCAGGAGTCCATTTGGTGTCAAGACGTTCAGCTCACTGGCTGCTGGGAGATGTGCATTCACAGTGCTCTGCTGAGTGATGCTCGTTCTTGTGCACTGCCGCATTCATGCTCCAAAGAGGAAGTGCTCACAGTCAGACAAGTATTTCAGCACACAGAAAGGGTATTATAACCTTTTAGGTGTTAAGAACAATATCCAAAAGTACATATGTCAATACTTAAAAAAGCACAAGTCCTCTCAGCTGTAAGCCCCGATCCTGACTACACATTGCCACGGGGATGTGTACGCATAGAATGCTTTGGGAATGAGCGTTCCGGCGTGCGCTGAAAGGTCAGTGTGGAAAAACAGTGAAAGCGTGACGGTGGAAGATATCCACAATTCACTTGAAGATAAACACTGTGACTTTCAAGTGCAGCGATGAGGAAAGTAAGTTAAATTAGCCCTTAAAAGTTAGCGAAAAGCGGGGCAGATACTGTGGTAGACAAGGAGGAAATTAACAAAGTATAACACCAAGAATGCTGTTAGAGACTTTTCTTTGACTGTTCCCAAGTCATTCAACAGGCACCATCGTGAACGCCTCTCAACGCTCTCCAACGCTCAAATCATTTGCATATTCAAAGCGCTGAGGGTGTAGCTGTGGAGCTACACATGGCAGCACATTGCAAAACAGAAAGTTAACAAAATAAAGATGCAGCAAAAAGCAAGGTGCAGATACTGATAGGGGACAGTTAAAATGTGACCTTTGCAAAACTGACAGGCTGCACAGTTATCTTTCCACAGTTTTCCTTTACAACAGGAAGGTCATGCCAAACCAATCTGATAGACTTCTTTAACTGGGTGACTAAAATAATAGACCAGGGAGGAGCAGTAGACATCCTGAAATAATAGCAAACATATTCAATGAACAATTTACAAATCTCGATATGTAAACGACTGCTGGAAATGGCCAGCCTTTACATGACTATACCAAGACTTCTGCTGATGGTCCAAAATTTGGTCTTAGACTTACTACTGTTAAGGAAGTAAAATAATTATTGGAAAAAAATAAAATGGATAGTTCAGGAGGTGTGGATGGTTAAATCCTAACTGTATTTAAGGATACAGCCGAGGAAATAGCTTACCCACTTATTATTTATAACTTGTCTTTTCTTACTGGAATTATTTTGGATATTTGGAAACACTCCATTGTATTGCCTGTACATAAGGCAGGGTCATCTTCCCAGTTTACCAATTATAGGCCTATCTCAATTTTGGCAGCTCTGGCAAAAGTTCAGGAAAGATTAGTGTTTAATCAGTTTTCAGCTAGAGAACAAAACAATCTCCTATCAAGGCACAACATGGCTTTAGGAAGGGGAGAGGTACTGACATGGCCTTGGTTGAGTTCATGATGGGTCCTGGAAGGTATGGAGGAGGCTACATGATCGGGCCGCGCTCATGAACTTGACCAAGGCTTTTGATCTAGTAGATCATAATTTTTGATTTCTTCATTAAGATCTTTGGGGGTAGAGGATCAGTAGTCAGGTGGTTTCAAAATTACCTCACTGATAGGTTCCAAAGGTAAAATTTGGTGGGGTCATATCTTCTTTAGCATTGATAAAGTGTGAGTCCCTCAGGGCTCCATACTGGGACCATTATTATATTCTATATTTTTTGATAAGATGGGTGGGGTTATTACTAAATCAAAATTTACATTATATGCAGATGTTGCTGTTATTTACGTTCAAAATAGATCTATTACAGAGATTAATGCTATATTAAGCGAAGAGATGCATGCTGTACAACATTGGCTTGAAAACAATAGATTACTTCTGAAGAGGTCCAAAACAAAGGTGATATTATTTGGCACTACAGCTAAAATCCAGGTTCATGATCAATGTCTTAGTATTACAACTCTTGATGGGTCTTGTTTTGAGCAGGTCTCCAGTTTTTGTTATCTTGGAGTCACTTTGGACCCTGTGTTAAGTTTTGAACCACATTTTGTAAATGTTACCTCTGTGATTCACTCAAAAATCAATATGCTTTTTAGGTTGTACTGCTTTTTAAATTTTGATACAAGGATGGCTATTGCCAAGCAATGTCTTGCCCCTGTGGTGAATTATGCTACCTTAATTACTGATAACACATCTTCAAGGGAATTAGCTTAAAAGGCAGCTTTGCTGCAACTTATCGACAAATTTGCCTTATCCTTGTCATGTACTACACATCATTGTGTGATTTTACAGCAAATGGGTCGGTTACCAGTTCCTATGTATTTTAGGCTAACAGTGGCTAGGTTTTCTTTTAGGATTATAAATACGAGTATTACCTTATGACTATATAGTTATTTTCAATACCATGACTCAGGATTTTTCTCTAGAAATAGAGTTGATAATAGAGCCTTAAAAGTGCCTCTTATGAGAAGTGTAAAAAGTCAGAGGTCTTTTGCATACACTGGGCCAAGTATATGGAATAGCCTTCCCCTTAATTTAAGGACTCAAATCACTGTCACCACTTTTAATGGAAAATTGTTTTCTTATATCGTTGGCTTATTTAAATGTAACTGTATGTTGGCTTGAATTGTTATATTGTATACTGAATGTGTTGTATGTTTTTGTAAATTTCTGTGAGTCGCACCTGCAAATGGAACTTTTGTTCCAGTGTGTTTACTCATTAAGCCAGTAAACAAACAAACAAACAGTATACCTGGATTTCAGCAAAGCCTTCGACTCAGTCCCACACAGAAGGCTACTCAACAAACTGGACAGAATGGGAGTAGGGCAGCAAGTAGTGAAATGGGTAAGGAACTGGCTCACTGGAAGGACACAGAGGGTACTTGTAAATGGCTCACTTTCAGAAGAAAGAGGAGTAGATCGTGGAGTGCCACAAGGATCATTACTCAGTCCAATCCTTTTCAATATTTTTATTAGTGGCATAACTAAGGGACTAGAGGGGAAGGTGAGCTTATTCGCAGATGACACAAAAATAAGCAATAGGGTAGACACTCCTAGTGGGGTAGAAAAGATTATAGCCGACCTTAAGGCTCTAAAAAAATGGTAAGAAACATGGCAACTAAAGTTTAATGCAAAAAAATGCATGGTCATGCACCTAGGAAGGGCCAACCAAGGAGAGGACTACTACCTGGGAGGAGAACAACTGGAATCTTCCAAACAGGAAAGGGATCTGGGAATAAATATAACAGATGACCTAAAGATGTCCAAACAGTGCGAGAAAGTGGCACTATGGGCGAATGGCATATTAGGCTGTACAGGAAGGGGGATCACCAGCAGAAAAAAAGGAGGTCATCCTGCCACTCAATAGAGCTCTGGTGATGCAACACCTGGAGAACAGTGTACAGTTCTGGAAACTACACCTAAAAAAGGATATCAACAGACTGAAGACAGTGCAAAGGAGAACTACAAAACTGATACACGGCCTACAGAACAAAAACTATGAAGAGCATCTGCAAAACCTAAACATGTACTCCCTGGAGCAGCGGAGGGAGAGGGGAGACATGAGTGAGATCTACAAGTTCCTAAATTGAATAAACAAGGCGCAGGTTCAGGAACTATTCCAAGTCAGAAAACACACAAGAACTAGGGGGCACAACATGAAGCTGGGGGGAGGCAAATTAAGAGGTAACACATGCAAGTTTTTCTTTACCGAGAGGGTGGTGGATGCATGGAACAGCCTTCCTCAGGTAGTGGTGGGGGCAAAAACAGTGGTAGGTTTCAAGAACACTTGGAACAGGTACAAAGACACCACCATACTGACTAACAGTTAAAGGAGGGGGGTAGGCCTATGGGCAGACTAGATGGACCGTATGGTCTCCTTCTGCCACCACTTTCTATGTTTCTATGTTCTGTGTTTCAGAAGGCAGAAGATATAGAGCATTACAATAGTCAAGACAGGAAGACACCACAGTTACCAGTTATATCAGCAACAGAGCTTCAGTAGGGCAATATTTTTCAAATTGAAAAATCCACAGACGACAACATCTCCCTCCTGTGATTCAAATGACAATCTGCAGTCCATTATGCCCCCAAGATTTTTAGCCCTATCCATGATTCTGAGGTTGTCATCTCCCAGGCAGGGCAAATTACTCTTTATTACCAAGTTCTGGGATCTTGGTTCTATGAGTAGCTCTCCATTTTCCAGGATTAAGGGTCGACCAGCTGACAGCCATCAAGTCACTTAGTTCAGATAAATATCAATCAATCGCAGCTTCTGAGTCAATTTGGTTCGGCAAGAAGGAGAGGTACAACTGAGTGTCATCTACATAGCAGTGGAAACCAAGGATATACCATCTCACAATCTCACCGAAAGGCAGCATGTACACTGCAAACAGCAAAGGGGACAAAATTGAACATTGGGGAATGTCGGAGAGAACAGCAGCCCCCCTTATAGAAAAATTTCCACATACTGTTCCCTACCAGCCAGGAAGAACTCAAACCATTGCAACACTATACCAGAGAGCCTCTAATAAGTCCTCAGGTGATTAGTCAAGATCCCTTAGTCCACAGTGTCAATTGCTGATGAGAGATTAAGAAGCATGACCATGGAGTATTCTCCCTAATCTCTTGCCAGGAAGAGCGCTCATTCATCATCTTCACCTAGGTCATCTTGGTGGTGAGTCAAGATCTGAATCCTGACTGGAACAGCTTATAGATTTTTTGAAGAACCAAATATGCCTACAACTGTGACATAACCACCTTCTCAAGAACCTTTTCCAAAAAAATGTAAGGTTTGAGACAGGACGTAGACAGGGTGAAGGCTGTCCAGAGGAGGGCAAATAAAATGGTGCAAAGTTTGCATGGGAAGCCCTATGAGGAAAGGCCAAGGGAACTCAACATGTACACCTTGGAAAAGAGGAATGAGATAGCTGATATGATCAAGACCAAAAAGTACCTCACGGGGTGAACAGGATACATGTGGGGCCTTTTTCAAATGAGGATGAGCACCAGGACCAGGGGTATGCACTGAAGCTGGGGGGTCAGGAGAGATGTGAGGAAATATTTCTTCACTAAAAGGGTGATAGATGGCTGGAACAGACTGCCAGCAGAAGTGGTGGAGGTGAAATGGTGGGAGACTTCCAAGCATGCATTCGATAAACATGGGATATATTAGAAAGGGAGTGGAGAGGGTTGCCAGAGACAGGATAGGGTCTGCAGAGGTGGAATAAGTAGGAAACACTTGGGCAGACTGAGTACAGCCAAGAGGGCTTTTTCTGACAATAAATTCTATGTTTTTATGTTTCTAGGTCTGTAGTTGAATAAAATTTATGGGTCCCAAGAGGGCTTCTTTGGGAAAGGGATCATCACTGCATCCTTCGCTTCAGTGTGGATGGAAAAGAACCCTCATGGCACCTTGCCCAGGGAATCCCAGATAATTCTGGCCATATCACTGGAATCAGGATCTCCTGGCAGTCCATCAACAGTTCTGTTGGCCCTGAATCTAGGATATAGTAAGTTGGTTGCAGCGTAGACAGCACCTGAGAAATCTCCTAATCTGTGACTGGGTGAAACTCTGTCCATTGGAGTGTTTGTTTGCATCCCGGCTTTCCCACTATCAGGACTTGCTCTTGCCTGGGAGATTTTTGGTTCTAATAGAGGGCACTCTGTTTAGAAGAAAGTACCAAATTCCTTGGAGCAGGTTGCAAAAGTCTGTCTACAGTGTAGGAGAGCTGGAATGGTCTATTCCCCACTGTGACAATAAACCTGGACAAAAGTTCTGCCATCTTCTAAGTGATTGTCTTCTGACACACTCTATGATGGGGCTTCAGAGCCTGTCTGTTCTCTGCTGAGCATGGTCTTAACCAGTTACCAAGTAACTAAGATGGATGCACATTTGAGATCTCTTTTTCACAAACAGTCACACTGATGAAGGTAAAGTAGTAAGACAATGATTTCCTTGTCATAGGGCAAGGCCCTGACAAATTGAGATCTTTTCTTTTTATTAAAAACATGGCTAGCCTTCTCCAAGCATTTCTTTAGTCGCCTGCAAGGTTCAAGGTTACTCTTCTCTGTAAATGGTATTACATTATGCCTATGGGCTATTCCTGCCATGATGTTTTTATAGCTCGTCTAGGGTCAGTGTAGGTCACCCATCTCAGTGGAGTAAAGGTTTAATGAATTGCAGTGAGAAATGGTCACTTTGTCTGGTTCACTAACACAAGACATTCATGAACCTGAGCATGTACAGCCCCTCTGAATTTGCACAGCAGTCACTGAAAAGCTATTCAAGTGAGCTTTGAGAACAAAATATCTGCTTCTCAGGAGGTTTGAAAGGTGTCCCATTCTTTTGTCGCACAGAGCTCCTTTTCGAGATACTGACTCAGATTAAAAATATTTATAAGACCACATGTAGAAACTGCTTGCTTAATGAAAAACTTTATTGAACAGCTGATAATTTTCTTATTTTTTATTTCTTGTGTTGTTTTGCTGGATATAAATACCTGAGGGTAAAGAACATATGAAGTACTAGATGCGCATCTGTGAATTACTTTACTGGGAAAAAATTCTGCTGTAACTTCAGTAAGCTCTAGAACAAAGCTTTGGTGTTTTATTAGTGTCACCAAACTCCTGAAACAGAATACCATCATTGCTCACAATTTTCTCCATTCTTTAAATGTCTCACAATCAAAAGTATCTATAAATAAATAGTGTCCCTTTGGCTTCAGCAGTGCCTCCTGCAGCAGCTCTGTATTCAGAAATGATCACTCCAGCCCTGAAAGTGCCAGCAGCAAAAACTATCCCTTATCACCTTAGAAGTATCACTGGTGCATGGTTGGTGGTGGACCTAGAGGTACACATCACACTGTCATGAGGATGACCCAGATTTGTTCTATAAGCCTGGATCTGCCAATGCTGGCAGCCACGGTTGGAAGGCCATGCACGTAATGAATGTATTGTCCTGTGGTGGCAGCGACACCTGCAGCTGGGTCAAGAATCACCTGATGCATTACATGGCAGCATCACCAGCCATGAGGTACCTTAGCTTTTGGCTTGTCAATGGATAGAGAATGCCTCAAATGTATGCACACCAGTGACCAGGCATGGGCTCATTGGTATCAAGGAGAAGTACCTCCTGGAAAAGGGAAAGCAGTTTTCCCTGCTGGGCTGTGACAGTACCAGTCTCCCTCCAAACACCCACATCGGGACCCCCTTTCTGGTCCAGGACCCCATTCCATGTCCCGCTGTTGTTTTGGCCATACAGAGTAAGGGTCAGTCAAAGAGTAACTGGTCAGATTAGGGTTACAAAGGGTAGATAGGAGCAGTGGTGCTGGTTTAGTTTAGGGTTAAGATGGCAAGGATTAGGTTAGGTATGGTGGTGCTTGTCCAGTTTAGGTTAAAGGTTGCAAGAAGTAGATGGGTATTGTGGTACCCAGCCATTTCTGAATTAGGGTGGCAAGTGTTAGATAGATGTGTGGTACTAGTCCAGTTTAGGGTTATGATGGCAAGGGATAGATAGGCTTGGTTGTTCCAGGACCATTCTTGGTTAGGTTGGCAAGAGAAAGATAGGCATGGTGGTGCTGGGCCCATTCGGGCTTATGTTAGCAAGAGGAAAGTAGGCATAATGGTGCCAGGCCAGTTCCGGGTTAGGGTAGTAAGAGGAAGATAAGCATTGTGGAACTAGACCCAGGCTGGGTTAGGCTGGCAAAAGGAAGATAGGCATGGTGGTGCCAGGCCAGTTCTGGGTTAGGGTTGCAAAGGGAAGATAGGCATGGAGTTGCCAGGCCCGTTTTGGGCCAAAAGGAAGATAGGCATGGTGGTGCCAGGCTAGTTCAGGGTTAGGGTTGCAAAGGGAAGATAGGCATGGAGTTGCCAGGCCCGTTTTGGGACAAAAGGAAGATAGGCATGGTGGTGCCAGGCTAGTTCAGGGTTAGGGTTGCAAAGGAAGATAGGCATGGAGTTCCAGTCCGTTTGGGCCAAAGGAAGATAGGCATGGTGGTGCCAGGCTAGTTCAGGGTTAGGGTGGCAAGAGGAAGACAGATGTTATGGTGTCTGGATAGTTTAGGGCAGTGGTGGGCAACCTGCGGCCTGAGGGCCACATGCAACCCTCTAGGGGTTAACCTACGGCCCCCACATCCATTCCTGAATTTAAAAAAAATTGTTAAAGTGTTGTATGCCACAGATTGTGATATTTCCTCTGAAACTGTATCGCTGATGTCACTCCTTAGAGATGCCAGCTAAAAAGGGCTAATAGGAGTATTAAATAGGTGCTAGATCGCAGTGGATCCTGCATGAAATTCCTTGATTCTGTGCTAATGACAGATGAGCATGGGAGAGATAGTGAGTGAGACAGAGAACGGATTGTATCCTGAGTGGTTGTGGCTGAAAGTCGGAGTCGGGTGCGTTATATAGTGAGAAAGAGGTTTGCAGCTGAAAGTCAGGATCGGGTGCACTGGATAGAGAGAAAGAGATTTGTGACTGAAAGTCAGGATCAGATGCTAGTTTTGATTTTATTTAATGGACTTACGTGATTTAGGGTCAGAGTGGTGCTGTGACTTGCCTGAGCAGGGCATCAACGGAGACTAAAGAAATAGTGAAAATAAAAAAAAAAGCTACCATTGTGTAGCTGGGTGTTACTGCCCCACACAGACACGCACACACACACACACACACACACACACACACACTCACACACTGTATACAGAGCACCCTCGGTATAAAATTGCAACGATATGACTTAAAAAGCAGCAGGTTATGTTAATGGTGAAAATTTGAACCTACTGTATACTTTGTTATTCTGTTTTAAATTGATCTGTATCTCCTGTCTTGTATGATGCCATTGTTTCCCAATTTTGAGTCTGCTCTAGCACTTTTTTAAAACAAGCACTTCATTTAATATGGCTTGGTTCAGGTTTTCAGCTGTATTTTCTGTTGTTTTTGAACACCCAGGGCAGTATTTTCAAAAGGATCTGTCCGCTTCGCATCCACCACTATGTTTGAACTGGAAGTGCATCCAGACTATTAGACCATCTATAGGCTGGTCTAACAGTGTCCAAATGTCACATCCAAAAAGGACACAACTGTGGGAGAAAAATAATGCAAATGTATTTGCATCAATTTTTTTATCTCAAATTGTGACATTTTGATGCAAATGGTTGTATCATTTGAACATACTAGTAAGGCTGTTTTGATGCAAGTGGTGGATGCAGATGAATGCACAGTATGCATTTGAATCAACATCCAGCCATCTGAAGAAAAAGAACAGTGTTTGAGATCACTCTTACTGTAACTAAAATGAACTAGCATTTATCAGACACTGCTCCCTGGCCTATGGGACAACAGGTGTACACAAACACCTAAGAATCCTGATGAAAACCTTGCCTGAGCTGAACAAAAGTAAAAACATTGCTAAGGCAGACTCAGACTGCAGGAAAGGATGATATTTTACAAGACACAAGGAAAGATGTGATCTAAAATGGGACAAAGTATATTTGTGTTAAATATTTCACCGTAAAATGAGCCACTGATTTAATTTAGCCATGTGATGCCAGCACAGTGAATTACAGTTTTTTTTTTTTTTATTATTATTATTTTGTTGCTCCTTCCACGGGTTCCATGGGACTATGACCCCCCCCCCGAGGGGATACATCCTCCAGCCCGACCCCCAGCTTGTCTGCCTCCGAGGTTCCCCCTGGATTCCCCCTCCATGGCAGGGCCAGGTGGAGGGGGCACTGGCCAGTCCCCCACCACCCAGTACAGCAAATCTGGTGATGGGTGGGCAGACTTCGCTGGACCAGTCAGGCCATCACGGATCCGTGGAGCCCCGGCCATTTTCCATTTTCTCCCTCCCTCCCTCTCCTCTGACATAACCATGTCACCTTCTGAGCCTCCCGTCCCATACTGCCATCCAGCCACTGCTAGAGGGCAGTCAGTGAGCGGGACAACTAGATCCCTTTTCCCCAGAGAGAGGAGAGCAGTCCTCCAGACACTCAATCCTCTCTCCCCTCTGCTGACCCCCAGCGGCCCAGGCTGTTTCCCAATCCCGGGTCACTGGAGTGGCATGAATTACAGATTTTATGACATTACAATAGTGAATTATAGAGTTTTCAAATGAGATTGTAATTAGGGAACACTGACCTAATTTATTTGTTATATAATAGTTCCAGGAGCACATTTTTTAATAATGTGTATAAAAAAAACATTCATGCATGAATTGTTCATTTGACACCTTCCCTATAAGCCATGTGGCCTTGATTAAAAAATATGAGACACTCTGTAATCTGCATCCAACTAGAAATCTATCAGCCCATACAGCTGACTAACACACTCTGAAGGCTGTAGCCATGGGTGTACCAGTAGATCAGCAGCTGCAGCCTTGTGACAAGATTAGCAGATTTCCATTTTTTAAGTGGCAGATTTTCCCCATCACAAACTTGGCTTTTTGGGTAATGTTCAGGTTAGTTGCAATCTGACTAGACTCTGCTGAGTTAAAAAGAATGCTGTGATCCAGCCCGCTGGTGACGCAGTATTGCTACCACTTGTGACACCAGCAGCTCAGGTTCAGGAATGAGCCTGGGTCATTGGAGGACCACTTGGAGGAGGATGGCTGAGCGTCCCAGGGATATTCGCTTCCTCACGGATAGGAGGGCATCTGGACTCTGCTGCAATACTGCCACCTGACTGACCACAGGTGGTGGTACAAGCTTGAGCCAGGGACTGAGGGACAAGGGACCTCGGTGGTCTGACACAGTCTGCATCCGCAAAGCCTTTTGACATCCATGAGCTGGGAAAGAAACAAAACCCTCTGTCACCACCACCAACCAGGCTCCATGGTCCAAAACCAATGCTCCAACTCTGTCAGGGGAGTTGGGCCTGACCCCCAGCAGCCCTTCCCATGGAGCTGTCATCAATGGGGGAACATGGATTGGAGGTGAGTCCAGAGATGGTGGGTGATGGAGCTGGGCAAAGTGGCAGGACTGGGTGGGCTAGTTGGGAAAAGGGGGTATAAAACACACTAAAGTAAAAACCAAAAAAGGAGAACACTGCACATTGCTGCCTTGAATGCTTGTTTATATTTTTTCATTTCCTTTGGTTTATATCCCTCGTGATGTCATCCATGGGAACGCAAAGACAGCCTAAAGCCTGGGATACAAATAGGGAGGTGGGGAGGAGTGCCATCTCACAAATCTATTTATTTAGTTACTGTTGTTTTTAGACATTTCAAGTAGGAATATGGATCCTCTCAGCCAGTGTATAAAATAAATAGGTTTTACTGAAGCTGATGTACTGCATACCAGACTTGTTCAGATCTGCCAATATTCTGCCAGAAAAATCTGACTTCCTCAGGGCAGCAGGTTCTGATATATCAAATGCTGAACATCATGCTTCATGCCATATAATTTAAGGATGCACCGTTTAATTTTTAATATATTCACTGGGAGACCATGATCTCAACAATGGTACTTAGCTCCAGCAAGGTCCAGTCTTGGCTCTCCCCGTGGAAAAAAGCTTGATGTACGGAGTTTAATATGTCAGAACCTGCTGCACTTAGGAAGTCACATTTTTCTGACAAAAGTTAAACACTGGCAGATCTAAACAGGTCTGACATTCATTATATCGGCTTCAATAAAACCCTTATTTTTGATACAGTGGCTGAGAGGGTCCCTATTGCTACTTAAAATATGTACAGATAATATGCAGCAGTAGTAAGTAGTAAAAGCATTTATTTTTAATCAGGATACAACACTTAGACCCTAAAAGGGACTTATTTATAAGATTGTCCTGACAGTGAAATGCACAGTTACAAATATATGACAGTTCTGAGAGCAATTTAATATCATACAATGTTTACAAATAAATTAATGCTGTTGACATTCATATACTGAACTATGCCTAAACCTAACAATCCAGGGCATAGCTGCATACAATAAAGTACAATAAGAATTTAAGGACGTGAACTATAATACATGAGTATATTCACTCAATAAGGATGACAAATAGCTAAGTGCAACTGTATAACAAAACAAATAAATTTTTCTGTTAAAGAAGAACTAATGAGATTTAAATTTCTGGAGCTTCTCAGCTTTTCTTAGATCCATCTGGAAATTGTTCCATATCATAGGTATCATAGGTGTTACAGAGCTTTAAAGACTTCTGTCCATTTTAGCCCACCATCAGTTCATGAATAGCCCATAATATTTTTTAAGCTAAGGTAAGCATCAAGACGAGTCTTAAATGTATCCATGTCATTACTTGCCGCTGCTTCAATAGGAAGCTCATTCCATGTTTTGGTCACTCTTATCGAAAATCACATCATTCTTTTTTTTTGTTTGTTTTACGGCATTCGCCCTCTAGCTGTAGGGGATGTGCCCTGGTATTATATATTTGTTCCCTCAATACAAAGCCTAATTGTTTCCATAGTGACTGATCATTCAGTGCCCTGAAGATCATGCACAAATCCCCCCCTCAGTCTATGGTATTCGAGGGAGTATAGTCCCAGCCTTTTAAGCCTATTGTTGTAGTCCATTCCTCTAACTTCAGTTATCTGCCTTGTTGCTCTCATCTGTACCCCCTCAACTGCCTGTATAATTCCTTTTTCCCCCGGTGCCCAGAACTGCGCACAGTACTCCACATGACCGGTAGTTTGGTAATTTAAAGTCATCTGACCATAATTTTTTCAAATTTTTGGTACCCTCATACCACCCTGACTCCTTGTTCTTATATTGTACCTTTGTGAACATTCTTTCTGAACCTCAAACATAACTCCTTTCACAAGCTTTCCTCTTGGGCAGACTAGATGGACCTATGGTCTCCTTCTGCTGCCACTTTTTGTATATTTCTGTCTTTCTAAGCCCTCTATTTTAAATATCATGACAGAATATTGCTTTTCTCATCCTAACCTCAAAGAGTCCATTCCCAGTTCCCTATACAATTGACATTGGTGCGTTTCTAACGGGATTTGTAATATGTACTTAGCTAACCTATTGCTCAAAACTTCCAATCTATCACTAAGGTAGTTTTCACAAAAAGAGTATGCACTGGGCTGGGGTGCAGGGCTAAACAAACATGAATTAAAAACAAAAAAAAATCCCACACTCACCACAAAAATAAATTGCTACTCACAGGCTTTGAAGGCATGCTATATACTTTATTGTAAAGTGCCAGTGACAAAACATACATCTTGATGCATTTCAGAAAAAAATTCCTTCGTTAAAAGATATGTTGGACACTGGGTAAAAGCGTCTTATATACTGACTGTGAGCAGCAATTTATTTTGGTTGTGACTGGGAATTTTTTGTTTTCAATTCCTATCATTAAAGTACTTAGTAGCAAAACCTTTTAGCAAATTTTACAACTAGTGCTTAAATCCAGCACTGATAGAAGGAGTTGATTTATAATAGTTTTTCTTACTTCCATAGGTAATATTTTTGTACTTCTACATAACACACCTAGCCACTTGTTAATCATTTTTATTGTGTTCACAATATGAATATCAAACTTTACATGTTTATCAGTTTGTACCCCAAAATATTTATAATCATCAGTATTTGACAATTGGACCCCATTGTTCATTATTATATTTTGTTTTGATATTTTACAGATGTTATTTTGTTATGCACTAAAGACCATAGCTTGGGTCATTTTTTGACCTATGGCAAGTTCAGATTTCTCAAACCAGTGTTCCATCACTGTAAACGCTGCTTGTAGTGTATTTTGTTTTTTGAATTTCTGTCTATTGTTATCAATACTGTATTGTCCAGTATTATTTAAGAATTCTGTTAAGTCATTTATGTAAATTAAAAATAAAACCAGTCCTAATATTGATCTCTGGGGAACACCTCGTCCCTGGGATCCTTCTAATGTTAGATGACCTTTAACTGCAACTTTCTGGGTTCATCCATTTAAATAAGAACCAAACCATTTTACCACATTATTTGCACTCTCTATGCTATGTAATCTACTTAACAAGATATTTTGGTATACAAGATCAAAAGCCTTGGAGAGGTTGACGCACAGTGCACCCACAGAGTCTCCCCTCTCCAGAGCACCTGCTAATAGACTAGTGAAGTCCGTGAGTGCAGCGCTGGTTGACCTCTTCCTATACCACGCTTTATATTCTGTTATCACAGCAAAAAATTTTTAAGTACTGTATTCATATAGTTGTTTACATACTAATTGCTCAAATAGTTTGGTCAGTACTCACAATAAGTTTGATGTATTGTGCCCCCCATTTGAATACAGTCATTACTTTTGCACATTTCAGGAAGTTGGAAGATACTTTCCAATAAAATTCTATTAAGCAAGTTTGTAACTACTGGTACAGTAAATGAGGCAGCCGTTTGTTTGTTTTTAAATACCCTCTAATTGGTTGAAATCAGGGGTTGTTTGGTGTTTATTCTTATCAGTTCTTTTAACAGCTCTTTTTGTTTCATAATTTTAGAATAAAGTGTTGGTCTGTCACTGGGTAACCAATCTTTTAAATCTGCCATTGGTTTATCTACTGATTTATTACTAGCTATTACAACTGGGATTTTTATGTTTGGCAGGGTATAAAAGTGTTGATTTTAAATATTTGTTGTCACCTCTGAACTTTGTCCCTCCTGTCCTCTCTACAAAATTGTATACTTGATTTTGAGCTGCTGTATGTATCAAAACTTTAATTAAAGACCAGTAGTCAGCTGAATTTGTTGCATTTATCTTCTCCCAATTGCATTTTGCCTTTTCTTTTTTTAACATCCCCTTATACGTATTTCTAACTTTCTTTAAAACTTTCCCAGTCCTGTTCACTTTGGGTTATTTTCTTTCTCTCATATCCTGTTTTTTAGTTCTATAATTTTTGTTAGCTTTGCCAAGAACCACAGCATATGTTTCTTTTTTATTTTCCTCCTTTTTGGAGGAGGGGGCGTGTAAATGACAAATCTCCAGGAACATAGATGTGAAATATTTTGTAGCTAAATCAAAGTCTGGAGTTAAACTACTTCTCTCCCACTCAGTGTTCTAAATACTGTTATTAAATGTATCTTCATGACATTTTTTAAAACATTGCTGTTCTATATAATTATCTTCAAATGAGGCTATATTTACCCAAATTATAGTGCATAAACCTGAGCAGTGATCACTCATATTTGGCTCTGCTTCTTCAACCTTCTCATACTTTATATGGCGTGATAAGAAAATTCTATCCAATATGGTCCCCTTATTTTGGGATCTGCCTTTCCTGGTGGGTCTTGTTATCACCTCTGTCAATCCCATCTGACTCATTTATTCAGTGACATCAGAGGGTTGTGGTTAACTGAGTCAAATCAAAAGAGAGGGAGGTCACTAGTGAGGTACCACAAGGATCAATCCGAGGTCCAGTCCTTTTCAACATGTTCATCAATGATATGGAAGAAGGAAACTATGGCAAGAGGTGTCTCTTCGCAGATGACACTAAGCTCTGTGACAGGTAGACAGTGAAAAGAGGGTTAGGGAGATGCAGAGAGACTTGCAAAGGCTAGAGAGGTGGTCAAAGGTTTGGCAGTTGAAATTCAATGCCAAATATTGCAAGGTAGTGCACATAGAGAACCTCAGGACAGACTACTGTATTGAGGGGGGGGGGAGTAAAGCTGGGCATTCCTTCTGAAGAAAGAGACCTAGGGTCATAATCAGTAACTCCCTAAACCAATCAAGCCAGTGTAACAAGTCCTACAGTAAGGCAAACAAAATGCTGGGGTGTATAGGAAGGGGTACTGGCAGCAGAAGGAATGAGGTATTACTACCTCTCTATAGATCACTGGTGAGGCCCCACATGGAGTTCTATGCCCAGTTCTGAAATCTGCATCTAAAGAAAGATAAGAACAAGATGAAGACAGGGCATTGTAGGGTGACCAAAATGATTCACGATCAGCAAGGCAGATCTCGCAAGGATCAGCTCAAGGCAGTGAACATGTACTCACTGGAGGCCAGATGAGAGATGGGTGATATAATAGTGGCCTTCAAGTTCCTAAAAGGAATGAACAAAACTGTGAGGAACTATTTTGCATATGTTGGGGATCAAGAATATAGGGGCATGAGTGGTAACTGATGGGGGGGATTAAATAGGGGAGTCAGAAAATTTTATTTTACAGAAAGGGTGGTGGAGCCGTGGAACAATCTGCCAGCTAATGCGATGGATGCCAAAACAAATAATGGTGTCGGACATGGCTGGGACAGTGTGAAGGGCTTAGTGGTTGCTCAGGGTAGTAGCAATGTGGGGGGGAGCATGTGGGTGAAAAATGTGGGTTAGAACCTTGTATGAACAACTAGTCCTGGGTTTGTTAGGGTTTTATGGGCATGCTGAATGGACCAATGATATTTTTTCTGCTGTTATAATCTGTCTTTCTATACTCAGGACAGATGTTTTTTCTGCTACTTGAGAGTTTAAGCTTCAAAGAAACCACAGACCACAGGCAAATGTTTTGAATGTCTGATTTACATTCCCATATCAGATATTTTCCTCTAACCACCTCTCCCTTTCCTGGCGTACACCTTTGAGGTAATTTCATAAATGTTAAGCCCCAGTGTATGTAACACTCCTAGGTAAAGCAATTTGGAATTCTTTTGTACAAAGGATACAATATAAATTATGTTAGATTGTACTTCGAATCCTTCTATAAACAAAAGGACTAATATATGGGTGGCAATACATAACAAGCCTGTGTTTCCATCAAGTGGTAGAGATAACAGCATGTGGACCTCTTGAGTGAAGCTTAAAAGGTCCATGCTGTTATCTCAACCCTGAGATGGAAACACAGGGCGAATTGTGTATGGTCATCCATATTTTATTTTTTTATAATACAGTGACAGGTGTCAGCGTGGCTCAGTTGGTAGCACATCCGCCTCTGGACCAGAAGGTCGTGGGTTCTCATCCCACACCGGGATTGGACTTGCACCTAAGAATTGCTGGCATCCGAGTGCAGTATTGGGGGGTGCTGTACTGCTGGGGTGTGCCGTCCTTCGGATGAGATGTTAAACCGAGGTCCCTTCTGCCCATCCTGGTGTTGTCCTGGTGGGTGTCCAAGTGGAAGTAAAAGAATCCAGGGCACTCTTTGCAAAGAGCAGGAAACATTCCTGGTGTCCTGGCCAACATTCCCCGTCCCATAAACCGGTTCATGCAATTATCCAAGCTGTGTGTGGGTGATGATGTGCGATATAGCCGCCACCACACATTCAGTCACTTCACTATCAGTCTAGCATTGCTTGTAAAGCGCTTTGGGATACTGTGTATGAAAAGCGCTATATAAATGCTGATTCTTCTTCTTCTACATGGTTTCTATGTGAGGTTGTAACATTGTGTGTGCAATTGGAGCAGAGCTAGTGAATGTGGAGCAGGAGTACAGAAGCAGCAGCAGTCAGCATGAGTGGGAGAGTCAGGTGCACTGATTATAGAACAGGTACTACAACATCTTTACAGGGTGCACAACAAGCTTTTTAAAATGACTGAATTCCATACGCAATAAGCCCTAACTGTATACTGTATGTTTAGGTGTATTCTTCACCTAATATACCTAATTTTATAAATGAACAGTTTCCCCAGAAAGAAACTATATATCAGTGATTTTCAGAAACTTCATTTTAGAAAAAAGAACCTTTTTGCTTTTCATACAGTTATTCAGTCAGTCACTGTCAATCAATAAGTCAGCCAGTCATTCAATCAATCCAACAATCAATCAGTTATTCAGTCAGTCAGTCACTGTCAATCAATAATTCAGCCAGTCATTCATGCAATCCATCAATCAATCAATTATTCAATCAGTCAATCAATCAGTTATTCAGTCAGTCATTCAGTCAGTCAATCATAATTAATTGGAAGTAGTAAGGCACAGGTGGAAGTTGAATAAGTAAGCAGTAACCCATGGCAGAGTTTATATTTCTAGGGAATTAATGCATGCTCCAGTTAACTTTGAAGACAGGAGGCCAGTGGTTGCGTGCCTTTAATCACACATGGGAAGTGCATAAATTCTCAAGAAATGCATGTCCTGAAGTGGGGTATTGTGCTTATACAATGACAAAAGTTGTTTTTTAATGAAAAAAAATATTTTAGTTTGTGTATCTGGGCTGTTGCTAGGTAGATTATGTTAGTGCCAAACCATGCATTTATTGGAAATTAATAAATGGTCGCACGATGTGTTATAACCAGAGAAACTGCTAGGATTCTGGAGAATTCTGAAGTCCATTTTATTAAATACAATAAAAACCATTATGACTTACAGTCAAGTCACAGACAATAAAAATTCTAAACAAGCAATATAATTACTAGATGACGATCACTGACAAAACGTTGATATCCCCTTGCCTCTAAACACTTACTGCACTTGTCTGCTGTCCTGTGGCAAGACAACTTTAAAAGCTGCCACTACACATAAAGATAGGGAGACCTTTACAATGTCACATGAACTAGACATCACAAATCATATATGATAACAATATGTGACACATGGAACAACAACAATATCTGTAGGTAGTTAATTTGGTATTTTAAATTTAGAACACTGGTACTGAAAACAGTCTGTGTACCAAGCAGCAACACAACACAGAAACAACAGAAAAGGAGGTTGGAAATGTGGTTTCCTTCATAAGGCAATTTTAGGAGTAATTTTATGCTATAAAACATACATAGTGAAGTAAAAGACAACTTACTTTTTCCTTCTGCTTGAAGAGAGCTTTGGAGCTAGCTATGTAATTTGTAACATCATTTTCTCTTTTTATAGCATAGGCTGCATTAAGAGTGACCTTTTCCGATTTATGTGTAGCCTGCGCACTGAAGCAGCTCAGCCCTTTTTGATCCAGAAACATGTGCCTTATCATAGCACTATTGTATTGTATCTTACTTAAAGGAAAACATCTATTTGCCAAAGAAGCCCAACCCTAATGGATAAAACCCCAATTTGGAATTTTGCATGAAAAAAATGTTAAGTATATTTTAGGTCCAGTATTTAACCTCAGTAAATCCTCCAGTTTGTAAACAATGGCCACATTGTGCAGCACCAATTCAAGTATGGAGAGCAGCTCACTTGCATGCATTCAGTACAAGGGAGTTGTGCAGAGCTCTCCGTACTCAAAATGGCACTCCACAGCACGGCCATTGTTTACAAACTGGAGGATTTGCAAAACGTAAATGCTGGACCTAAAAGGTAATATATACAAAAACCCAAATCGAGGCATTATCCATTGGGGGATGGGCTTCTTTGGCTAACAGGTGTTTTCCTTTAAGCAGGCCTTGGAACTGCCTCAAATAAAGGCATCAAGATAATTCTTAGTCTTTTCAAAAAGCCCTTCCTTCTGTGCCAAGCTGTGCATTTTCTAAGAGCCATGCAGCACCTTTGCTTTAGCCTCTTACTAGAAGATGAAAAGGCCTTGTTGAGAATGACTAGTGATGATACATTTACATGATGTAGTCAAGTACTGTCATTAGGGATGCCAGCACAAATATCCATATCTTATCATCAGATGCCTAATAGAAAAATTATGTAAAGGCAGCACTGTGTCTTTTAATTAACACTCCAAATGACATTGGCTACTTTTCTGACAAATATTTGTATATTTGCCAGAAACTCTATATTGTATAGAAACATAGAAATTGTCATCAGATAAGGACTGTTAGGCCCATCCAGTCTGGCCGTAAGTCCTGTACTTGATTACAGCTTTTGACCCTCCCCCCGTTTAACCTCTGTGGTTCCCCTATGCCTATCCCATGCTTGTTTAAATCCAGCCACAGTGCACACTCCCACCACCTCCTGTGGCAGACCATTCCATGTGTCCACTACTCTCTCCATGAAGAAAAACTTCCTCACATTTCCTCTTAACCTGCCACCTTCCAGTTGCATGTCATGCCACCTAGTTCTTGTACTCCTCCTGTATTGGAAGATTTCTCCCCCCCTTGCACCTTGTTTATGCCCCTGAGGTACTAGAATGTTTCTATCATGTCCCCCCTCTCTCCCACCTCTCCTCCAATGAGCATATATTGAGGTCCCTTAATCTCTTCTTGTAAGTCTTGTGGTGCAAACCCTGTACCATCTTAGTCGCCCCTTCTCTGTACCTCCTCCAGCCTGTTAGTCCTTTCAAAGGTGTGGCCTCTAGAACTGCACAAGGTACTTCATGTGAGGCCTGACCAGGGTTTTGTATAATGGCATCACTACCTCACGCCTTCTGCTGGTGATACAACTTGCTATGCAACCCAGCATGAAACTGGCCCTCCGTACTGCCTTTGTACTCTGCTTTGACATTTTCAGGTCATCTGAAATTGTAACCCCCAGGTCCCCCCCAATCCTGTAGCTCTCCCCAGGGTTACTGTGTCCCAGGTGTATAATTTTGCACTTTTTTGAATTAAACTTCAGCTGCCACTCTGCAGACTATTTCACAAGCTTCACCAGGTGCCTCCTCATTTTCTCCACTCCTTCAGGAGTATCCACCCTGTTACAGATCTTTGTCATCTGCAAACAGGCAGACCTTTCCTTCCAGCCCCTCTGCAATGTCACTGATGAAGACATTGAACAGAACTGGTCCAAGGACTGATCCCTGAGGTGCTTCGCTGGTCACCCTCCTCTCCCCAGATTGTACTCCATTTACCACCACCATCTGTCTCCTGTCTGTTAGCCAGTTTCTAACCCAGTTTACCACCTAGTCTCCATGCCCAGACTACCCATCTTGTTAACCAGTCTCATATGTGGGATGGCGTCTAAGGCTTTGCTGAAATAGAGGTAGGCGACGTCCACCGCCCCCCCCCCCCAATTTACTTCCCCTCATCACCCAGTAGAAGAAGTCTATGAGATTTGTCTGGCATGACCTACCTGCTGTGAACCCATGTTGCCTAGGGTCCTGGGCACCGATGGCTTCTAGATGTCCCACGATCTTTTCCTTAAGCAGTGCCTCCATGATCTTTCCCACTACCGAAGTGAGGCTGACCAGCCTGTAGTTGCCCACCTCCTCCCTACTGCCTGATTTGTGTAGCGGGATGACATGTGCCCTCCTCCAATCCTTTGGCACCACTCCTGTGTTAAGTGACTCAGTGAACAATGCTGCCAGAAGTTCTGCTAGCTCTCTTCTCAGCTCCCGTAGTATCCTTGGGTGTATGCCATCTGGTCCCATTGCTTTGTCCACTTCAATTTAGTGAGTTCCTGCAGGACTCTCTCCCCGTGAATGAACTGTTGTCCACCTCTTTCCCCCTTGGCATCTGACGCTCAGCTGTGGTCCCTGTCCTTCCCCCTATTCTGTGAATACTGAACAGAAGTATTTATTCAGTATTTCTGCCTTATCCATGACTTCCTCCTTACACTCCGCTTCCTCCCCTTTAAGTCTTACAATCCCCCCCCCTCAGTTTTCCTCCTTTCACTGATGTACCTGTAGAATGTCTTGTCCCTTTTCTTTACTGTCTGCACTAAACTTTAGTCAGTCTGTGCCTTTGCTCTCCTCACCACCCTCCCTGCTTCCTTTAGAAACTCTCGGTACACCTCTCTGTCCTCCTCCCTTTGTGTCTCCTTATATTTCCAGAACCCTGCCCTTTTAGCCCTTACCTTTTCTGTTACCTCTTTTGAGAATCATAGTGACCTTTTCCTTCTCTTGCCTTTTGATACCAATCTAATGCATTTGTTTCTTACTTCCACTATGGCTTCTTTTAGGTTCTCCCACTGCTCTTCCACCCTCCTCCTGTCCCCTATTCTTCAGGACACTTTTGATAACTCTCCCCATTTCAGCGAAGTCTGCCTTTTTGAAATCGAAAACCTTCACCCTAGTGTAACTTGACTGAATCCCTGTCTGTATGCTGAACCACACTATGTGGTGATCAGTGGATCATAGTTGCCCCTCCACCAGTGATTCTTTCCCCATTGGTCATTGCTAGATCAAGAATTGCCCTGTCTCTGGTGGGATCAAGCACCAGCTGCCTGAGTCCTGCCCCTTGTAGGGAATCCAGGGTGCCTCTGCTTCTGGCTGAAGCAACTGCCTGGGTGGTCCAATCCCCATCTGGCATATTGAAATCCCCCATCAGCAGAATCTCACCTTTCATTGCCATTTCGTGTATTTCATCCTCAAGGTCCCTGTCCACATCTTCCCCCTAACCTGGAGGCCTGTATATCACCCCTGTGTGTATTGCTGTGCCATTTCCTGGTTCAAGGGTGACCCACAGTGCCTTGGCCTCCCACTGCCTACCCTGTATCTGTGTTACCTTTATACCCTTCTTGACATACAGGGCAACTCCTCCCCCTTTTTTGCCTCCCATATCCCACCTAAACAGTGTATAACGTGGTATATTTACTTCCCACCCATGATTTGTAGTGTACCAGGTTTCAATTATTGCTACTATGTTCAGGTCTGCCTCAGCTATCACAGCCTCTATGTCTGGGATTTTATTTTCCAGGCTGCCGGCATTTGTCACCATGACCTTCCAAGTATTACTTCCTGTCCTCCCTCCACTCCTGGTTTTAGTCCCCTGCAGTTTCCTGCCCTCCTTGTTAACTTTAACATGTGTCCCCAATTTCTTTGCTTCTCCCCTTCTACCTGGACCAGGTGACCTTGGCAACATCATTCTGGTGTCTCTACCATGTGGAGGTGGGCTGCTAGAGTTTCACTGTTGTTGTTGCCCCTTCCCCCGGCTAGTTTAATCACTTATCAGTGAAGCATTTGAACAATTTATTGAAGGCTGCTTTCCCCTTTCTGGACAGATGCAGCCCATCCCCACTGTACAGGGCCACATTGTTCCAGGTAGGACCCCAGTCCCCAATGAAGCCATATCCCTTCTCCCTGTACCAGGCCTTCAACCATGAGTTGAAGTTAATGATGCAGAGATTCCTATCCTCCTCCTCCCTCCCATGGACTGGCAGCACCTCCAAAAATGTCACAGAGCTTGCTACTTTCCTCAGGCTCCCCCCAAACCTATGAAGTCCTCTTTCACCTGTTCCAAGCTAGCCCTGTCCTTGGATAGGTCATTTGTTCCCAGATGGACAATGACCTCCAGCCTCCCCTCCTTGCCACTGCTTCAATGATCCTCTGGATCTTCTTCCCTCCTTCAGAGCTGTGCCTCCTGGAAGGCACTTGACTTCCCTTTCCTCCCTCCTATCTGTGCCCAGATCCATTTCCCAGACAATCGAGTCTCCCACCAATAGTAACTTCTTCCTCCTTTGGGGTCCTCTTCCTCCTGTCACTGAGTCTCCCTGCTGGAGGACCCTCACATCCTCCCTGGTTTCAGCCTCTGGTTCCTTTGCAGGACTCTCCCACTCCTCCCAAACAGTGAAGGGGTTTTTGAGCTGGACTGGATGTGGATATGTCTGTGCCCCCTCCCCTGAACCTCCCTGAGCCCACTGTAGTCCACCCAGCCATTTGCCTGGGCAGCTGTTGTGGGATTGGCTGGAGACATGGTGGCCTCCTGGTGGAGGCGAGGGTCTCCAGTACTCCTGCCAGCTTGGCCCGGAGACTGGTGACCTCTGCTTTCAGTCCAGAGAGGTGCTTGCATGTGGTACAGCACCACAGTACCCATAATGTTCATCTGAAGACTGCTGCACCACACCCTGAGCACTGCACCACTCCCTGCATCATCCTGAACCTGCTTACTACTACCTCCCCTCCTTCTCAGTTAATTTTCCTCTTCTCTTTCTCCCCTTTCTTACTAAATTACCCCTCAGCTTTCTGTTTCAAGTGCCTTTGTTAACCTAGTTGACTGCTCCACTCTTGTATTGCTGCCTGTATTCTCAGATAGGCCCTGTCTTGTAGGGTACTGCCAAATGTTCCCTGTGCCTTTAAGTAAAGGTGTCTTTGTTGATGTCTATAAGGTGGAGCACCTAGGGAAGGGTGGGAATGGGGTGGGTGGGTGTCCCCTTCCTGCCCGTCCGCTGTAAAAACAGTCAGGTACATGGGATGTGATCCTAGCTGAGGGTAGCTCAGAAACCTCCAGAAAGTTACCAGCAACAGAAAGGCAAGCTACCTGAGTCAAGCTATTTCTGCTTCAGCACTTCTGCTATGTGACAGAACATACAGGTATTTAAACACAATTAGCTTTAAATTGATCCTTGCTGAGGGGGAATCTCAGAAGCTTCCAGAAGGTTGCTAGCAATGCCTGTTAAAATACAAATCCCAAATTCACAATATAAATCATAAACACAACTGTATTAAACAAATCCAGGAACTACTGCAAGGAGAAAGAACACACAAGAATGTAACACAAGTACATGGAATGTGATCCTAGCTGATGGTAGCTCAAAAACCTCCAGAAAATTACCAGCAACAGAAAGGCAAAGCTACCTGAGCCAAGCTACTGCATTTCTGCTTCAGTACTGCTCTACAGTGTTTTCAGTTACTGTGCTGTGATACAGTATGTGCCTTTATCCTACTGGAAAGACTTTATATTATATGGATAATAACATTGTCTTTGAAGCCCTTTGCAAAGAACCGGACCATTTTCCTTTGTTCTTTCTCACTTTCCCTACGGCTTACCCATGATGGATCAGCTGGGGGGACAGGAATCATAAAGATAAGGACCCAGCTTGTGATGATGTCACCAGGTGATAAGTGGCAGTCTGTCATTATATTTCTCTTCTGTTTTCTCTGTTCAGAATTCCCGGAGGGTATTGGAGTTCCATAGTCACTTATAGCTCTAATAGGACATTCCTATTATCCCTTGCTACACCCCCCCCTGACCTCCAACCTGTATCTCTGCCCTGCACCTACCAGTTCCTCTATAAGGAGGATTAGAAGGAATTTGTGACCTCTGGGTCCTTGTGTCTGGTTTCACACCCCTGCTTGTTGACTGGGCAAGGCCCACCTGGGTTGAGGGGGTTTGGTTCATTCTTTCTCCTGTGGTAGGAGGGATTGTCCCCAAAAAAATAAGAAATAGTGCACTGCCTCTTCCCACTGTGAATAAGTGGACCAGATGTTGTGTGCAGCACTACCCCCTCGGATGCAGCACCTACCCACCTCCCTACACTGGACTGGACCACCCCCTGGGGACCAGTAGGACAATTATTACCTTCACTAATAAACACTTCATAAAAGCCCTGTTTACACCACTCAATTTGTAGTGCATCAACCCATGCCCAACAGTTGATGTGCTGCAAATCTCACCATGTGGACACTCACCGGTGTGCTGTAGGTTGTCTCCGATCCCACTTTTTGATCCAATGCCAGACAGGGAACATCCAGTGAATCGAGCATGTTACTGTATGGTGTAAGCCCTCTTATGCACTCGATCTGCAGTGGAGGGCAGTTTTCCCACAACTCGTCTGAGCCGACATCAACAAACTAAACACGACCCCCTCAAGGAACAGCCCCACTACAGTGCACACTGCAGCACTGCATGGACAGCTGTGTAAAATGTTAATTACGGGAGCAACAGGGTGAGCAGCTGTCAGGAACAGGGCCCACTGGCCTGGGGATGAAGCACTTCAGATTCCCTCAGACGTTCTCAGCAGCACAGCCCTTCTGACTTCCACCTCTCAGGACACAGCCCTTCTGGATTAGCTGTTAGTCACAGGAGCACTATACAGCAGCTTCCCAGTTCTCAAGGAACCTAGACCTTAGGAGCAACCCCCACGGTCCAACTCCCCTCCGGATCGAGAGTACCCAATTACTATGGCACATGCCCCTTGGCTCCCTATTCCATGATCCACCCCATTAGATAAGGGCTAACAGGTCCCTTACCTGACTCCGAAGCAACCTGGGTAAGATGCAAGTCTCTGTTTCTGCTCTGTACAGTGCAGCAGCGTCAGTATGCAGCAATGCTTCACAGACTAATACTCAGTAGTTTCTTCCAACAGGTGCTCATCTGGCACAACTTCACAGCTTTCACTACACAGATACCTTTCCCGGGCACAGCCTCAGAACAGGGTAAGCCCAGGATATGGCTCACAGTGAGTTTTCAGGATGAATCCTGATGAGGGCTTGCAGGATTGTTGGCCTGGCTAGGCCTTGCACTTGGTCTCTCCGGCAGCAGGTCCAAACACCTCAGTGTCTCTCCCAAAATGCCATGAGCTCCTTGAGAGTCCACAAGCTTCTCTCTCCAGTTCAGTGTGCCATTAGACTGGCAGGGCTCTCCGTCAGTCCTTCTGCCCTTTGCTTGGCCTTCTTGGCCTGCCAGTCTATGTGGAAGAGTCCCTGATTACATCATCGTCCCACAATCCCTTGTAGTGCTTGTTGGACTTTCACCCCTCTAATTGTTTGGCTGGTCAGTTTGAAGGGCACAAGGATAGCTGCCACTTCCCCCCATGTTTTGATGGAGCCCTGATGCTCAAAAGATTATTTTATTTGATTCTTTGCCCCTTTTAGTGAGCTGTCCCCAGGATAGTTACAGCCCTCCTGGGCTGCAATCCTTTTTTTCATGGGGACTATGGGTGTGGCAAGTCTGGTGTCAGGGTCAGGAGGAGACAGAAAGAGAGCTAGGGACGAAATCTGTGCAACACGCACTCTCTCTCTCTGTCTCCTTTTTGTCAGTGACAGAGTGGCGCAGGAGGCGCCAAACAGAGAAAGCATCCAGTGGAGTGACATCCTTGTCTCTCCAGGTCCCCAGTGCCAGGATCAGGGGATTGGGGCCAAGAAATGTGGTCACAGCTGCAAAAAAAGGAGGGCACTAGAGGCGCCAAAGACTCATGCTGCTGCCCAGCTCTCTCTCTCTCCATACCACAATCAGTCAAACAAGAGAGAACTCCAGCAGTGTGGGACCTCAGGTGGGTGGCAGTGGCAGTCCCAGTAAGCCCCCTCCTGAGGTGGGGATTACATACGCATCTCAGTCATCTTTGCCCACCACAGTAATTGCTGTGGACAGTGCTCCAGATAATTTTGGCAAGCAAGAAAAATGTAATCCATTTTTTTTAATTAGGTGAGTAAAATTAAATTTTGGTGATTAAAAGTGCTTCAGAGCGGGGAAAAAAATGCTCCTTTTGAAGCAATAATAGTGTTATGGATGTGCTCTTTTACTGGGTATGGAGCATTTGTAGGTGTGAGGAGGAGCATTTGTACTTATTTAAAAATATTTTGAAGAGTATTTCTTAAATATTGGCAAGTAAAATAGACTAGTACTCACCTAATCTGGAATAGTGGCTGTGGGAGAAGCCCACTGGTATTCCCCTCCCTGGAACAGAAGGTACTACACTCAACTGGTATCTGCTGCCTTGACAACCCAACATGCAGGGACCTAGATTTGTTCATAGACCTGAGCTTTCTCCCAAACTTTGGTTGTCATCATAGTGGTATGACATGCTATTGCTGGACCAGCAGGCTGCCCCAAGCACATCCTGCTTTGGTTTCTTACCAACTATAACACCTCTTCTCTCGCTCTTAGCTCAGGAGATGGGCAACTGCAGAACATTAGGTATAGTCACTGCCATGTGGCAGATGGGGTGGACAAGTCCTTAAAGCCCTTTCATCATCAACACTGTACCATATTATGATTCATTTTTACCCCAGTTTGGTCCCCACCCACTAAGAATTCCACATCCTTGTTCCTTGCACCTTCACTCAGCTACATTTATGAAATATTCTTTTGTTTCCTCCTAAGGATGTTGTACAAGGTAGCAACCAATTGAATAAGTCCTTGATCATTTATATGAGGCTGGTCCTTGCAGAGCAAATATCAGCAGAAAATGAAAGACTAAAGTTGCTATCTTTACAACAATTACAGTACGTTACCATTTTGTTTTCTATGATGTTACCCTTCTTTTCCAATGATTGATCTTTTTCATATGGTCTGATGACCTTTTTCTCCAGTAAACTCATATCATCAACACTATTATTCAAGACCGTGTCAACAGAATCTTTTCCTCCAGCTGACAAGGTGGGCAAACTTCAGCCTTCATGGCCAGTACTAGTGTTGCTTCTTGCTAAGCCAGAAAAAGGTTTACTATTGCTGAGTGTCCTGTACCCTTTCACCTGGGAGTCCACGAGTCTTACCCTCCCACTCTAGTGCATCCCTTTCCCACCTTAGGTACCAGGTGTCTCACCCTCCGACCCTAGTGCCTGCCACCCCAGATACCAGATGTCGCAACCATCCACACTAGTGCATCCCTCTCCCACTCTTGGTGCCTGATGTCTCATCCTCCCTCCCTAGTGCCTCCCCCTCCCAACCTAGGTGCCAGTTGTCTCACCCTCCCTCTCTAGTGTATCATTCTCCCATCCTAGGTGTTAGGTGTCTCACCCTTCCACTCCACGGCATCCCCCTCCTACCCTATGTGCTTGGTGTCTCGCCTTCTCATCCTACTGAATCCCTCTCCCACCCTTGCGGCCAGGTGTCTCACCTTCCCACCCTATTTCTTCCACCCCCCAACCTAGGTACCAGGTGTTTCACCCACCCAGTTCATCACCTCCCACCCTAGGTGCCAGATGTTTCACCCTCCCACCCTAGTGCATCCCCTCTATCTCTTGGTGCCAGGTGAACTCACCCTCCAACCCTAGTGCCTCCCCCTCCCACCTTAGGTGCTAAGTGTCTTACCTTCCCACCCTAGAACCAAGTGTCATCCTCCCATCCTAGTGCCTCCTTCTCCTCCTCCCACCCTTCGAGCCAAGTGTTCCAGCTTTCCATCCAAGAGCCTTACCTTGCATTCTACGAGCCAAGTGCCTCACACCAAACCAAGTACCTCTCCATTACACCCAAGCCAAGTGCCTCACTGTCACACCTAAGCCAAGTGTCTCACCCTCCTACCCTCTGAGCCAGGTGCCTCACCCTCCCATCCTAGGAGTCAGATGCCTCAGCCTCCCATCCTAGGAGCCAGGTGCCTCACCCTCCCACCCTAGGAGCCAAGTGTCTCATCCTCATACTCTAAGAGCCAGATGCCTCACCCTCCCACCCTAGGAATCAGGTGCCTCACCTTCTAACCCTAGAAGCCAAGTGTCTCTTCCTCCCACCCTAGGAGCCAGGTGCCTCACCCTACCACCCTAGTAGGCAGGTGCCTCACCACCTCACTCCTCCATCCCAGGAGCCAAGTGCTTCATCCTCCCACCCTGGGAGCCAGGTACCTCACTCTCCCACCCCAGGAGTCAAGTGCCTCACTCTCCAACCCTAGGAGCCAAGTGCCTCATCCTTCCATCTTAGGAGCCAAGTGCCTCACCACCTCACTCCTCCATCACAGGAGCCAAGTGCCTTACCCTCCCACCCTGGGAGCCAGGTATCTCACCCTCCCACCCTAGGAGCCAAGTACCTTACCCTCCAACCTTAGGAGCCATGGGCCTCACCCTCCCACCCTAGGAGCCAAGTTCCTCACCCTCACACCCAATCCAAGAGCCCCACTGTTAAACCCAACCAAAGTGCCTCACCATCACATTCAAGGAGCCAGGTGCCTCACCCTCCCACAGTCACACCCAAAGCAAGTGTCTCACCATCACACCCTAGGAACCACGTGCCTCACTCTCCTACCCTAGGTACCAGGTGTCTCACCCTCCCAGAATAGGAACCAAGTGCCTCGCCCTCTCACCCTTCGAGCCAGGTAACTCACCCTTCCACTCTTGGAGCCAAGTGCCTCACTCACCCACCCACCTAAGAGCTAAGTGCCTCACCCTCCCACACTGGGAGCCAAGTGTCTCACCCTCCCACCGTAGAGCCAAGTGACTTACACTCAAACCTTGGGGCCAAGTACTCACCCTGCCACCTCTGGAGCCAAGTGCCTCATCCTACCACCATGTGGAGCCAAGTGCCCCACCCACCCATCCCCAGGAGCCAAGTGCCTCACTCTCCCACCCTCATGAGCAAGCTCACCCTCCCACCCTAGGAGCCAGGTGCCTCACCATCCCATTCCCAGGAGCCAAGTGCCTCACCCTCCCATCCCCAGGAGCCAGGTGCCTCACTCCACCCTAGGAGCCAGTACCTCACCCTCCCACCCTAGGAGCCAGGTGCCTCACCTTCATACCCCAGGTGCCAATTGTCATATCCTGCAAGTCTACTGCTTCACCCTACTACCAAAATGTCTGTACCTTCCAATGCAAGCATTGACACCCTCCCATCCAAGGAGCTAAGCGCCTCAACCTGGCACCATATGAACAAAGTGCCTCACACACTCCCTCTTTCTCTCTCTCTTTCTGTCTTACCCAAACAGCCAAGTGGGAGCCAGGTGCCTCACCTTTCCAGCCAGACAGGCAAAAGCCTCATCCTCATCCCTTGGGTTCTTTTCTAGAAATAAAGGAATAATAAAAAAGAAGGGTCCATTATGTTGATCTCTTGCCATCCAGGCAGCTACAGAATTCACTACTACATAAAAATTGGAAACCTTTATTAGGAACCTCCCTTCCCTAGTTAATTAAATGATTTACCAAGTCATGGTATTATTCACTAGGAATTAGCCCAACTTGAGTTTAAGACATTCGACACTCCTTCCTTGCACGGTTTCATCTGGGAGCTTGTTCCATAGGTTGACCATTCGCTGCACTTCCTTACATTACCCATAACTTTACCCCACCCTCACTCCAAAGTGTAGTGTGCTTCTTGCTTATTATCCTGGACAAGCCGAATCTCTGATCCACCTTATCCAGTCCCTTTAAAATCTTAGAAACTGAGATCCTATCTCCTATCGGTATTCAGCCTCTCTAAATAATCTCCTTAGCTTAACCCCTCCATGTTCTTAAACAGTTTAATTGATCTGTGCTACACCCTCTCGATTCCTGTATTATCCTTTTTATACTATGAAGGCTAGAAATGTCTGCACATGTCACTCCACATGCCTTACAAAGGGGTGGAATCGCTTAATTTCACGGCCTGTTCTACCCTTTTCATTATAGCCTGGCATTCTGTTTCCCATAGCTACTGCTGCTGCTGCTTCACATTGCTGTGGCAGCTTCAGCTTTCTGTCACTGAAGACCCTACCCTTCCAGGTCTTTTCATAGTTCACTGCTGCTAGTTGTTTTCTATGTATAATAAATGCTAACTCCAATCTGAACTGTTTGGGCCTACTTGAACGGCTTTATCCTGATCCACATTAATGTTGTCTGCCACTTGTTGGCTCAATACCATGATATGTTTTAGTCCCTCTGCAGACTGTCTTCCTTTCCCTGGAATCTATCTGCTTATTAACATTGTGTCATGCACAGATGCAATTGTTCAGTACAAATACTGAGCAGCGGGGTCCTAACACTGATTCTGGGGGGTCCCAACACTGACCCCAGAGTGCCCCAACACTAACCCCAGGGGGAACCATTCCAGTCTGATGCTATCTCATGCACCACTACCTGCATAATCCTATTGCCCAACCAGCTCTTGATCCATTGGGCTAATTGTCCCCAGTATTTTTTCTACAATCAGGGTCATACTAACTGGCATATTCTTATGGTGGTGTCATCCAGGATGTAATGCAGTGTCTTGAATTACTGTATGACAAAAGGGATTAACTGCCACTGTAATTGACTTGCTTTCTGCAGTAACTCCACCACACCTTAGGGTTGCCACCTTTAGATGGGGCAAAAAACTGACCCTAACTCCGCCCCTAGCCCCACCCCTTTTCATGACTGATATTGCATTGCTCCTCTGCCAAAGCCATTTGTTATGTCAGTGAAGAATTTAATTAAACAGTAAAAGACAACACTTAAAGAGCAACACTGCACTTCAGTGTGTGCTTCCATAAGTAAGATGTTACAGTTTACTAGAGAATACATTTTTTTTTTTTCATTTTTAATGTTCCTTTCCAAGATTTATAGCACATGTTGGTAGTCCAGCTAAAAAGTCTGTATGGAAAACATTTGCCTCTCCCCTGTTAACTTTACGATACCCTGGGTTTATGACATCATAGTGCTCACCATGACAACAGACTGTGATGTCACTAATAGCAATTGTGTGGTGAGCAGGGGAGAGTCAGATACATTTTGATAGACTCAGTTATTTGCTGCATTATCTACAATATTTAGTAGTCGTCCAGCATAAGGGAAAAGTAAAAGAAAATCATAATTGATGTGAATCTAATATTTTTAAGCTTTTTATTATAATAAACAGTTGCTCTTTAAAGCAGTAGTTCAAAAAGGTGTTAACATTCCATGCAATTTGGGTCCTCACCAAAGCTCAAGTCCTGCCCCATTGACCTTACCATTCACTGCACTGACGGATCTCCTGTCTCCACCCCAGACTCCTTCAAATACATTGGCATTATCCTGGACCCACCCCTCGACTTCAACCTACACATCTCAACCATCTGCAAGACCATCAACACCAAAATCAGTCTGGCCTACAAAATTAGGTATAGTTTAACTCCTGCTGCCAGACTCGCAATAACCCGGGGAATCCTACTCCCAAGCCTCACTTACAGTCTTACCCCCTACTACTGTATCTAACCAGCGCCTCCAATCTGGACAAATAGAACGTGTCATACAACAACATATGCTGCTCTGCCCTCTCCACGCCCAGAAGGACTCATCACTGCTCACTATATTCACAGTTAGGTTGGCTATCCCCTCCCTCATGCCACCTACTCACACTTGGCTGTCTGTTAGACAACATTATTAGATCCTCCAAGCCAGCCACCCTTGCAGCCTGGATGACCCCCCTGGGCACAAAAGTACCACCTTCGTTCCTGCAACAAATCCCTCCTGGCAGTCCCCAGACGTTCCACCAAGATGGGTGAACAAGCCTTTTTTCCATTTGTCCCCAGAGTCTGGAATGTCCTCCCACTCCATGTCAGAGCTGCACAGTCCCATTCCTGTTTCAAGAAAGCACTTCACAACTTCCTACGCGCCTCAGAGAGCTACACCTGTAACTGACTCCTAACCCTCTTAATACTGCACTTGTTCCCTGTCCTTTCCTCCACACAAGTGTCTAATCTCCATTACTAATTTCCGTGTTTCCCCCTCACAATTCCTACAGACTTTGTAATTTTACACTCACTATCTCCCCCATGCTGCATTCAATTCCATTTTCTGACCTTACTTGTACTGTCATTGTTGAATACCCACTTCTTTTCAAATTGTACATAATTGCTAGAATGCCATGTCATACTGTACTGTATTACTTACGCAGTCTGCAGCCTGTCCTGCTGCTGTACCATTGTTCTGTAACCTCCCGGGTCAGGCCCGAAAATAGGCAGTGTTTTGTCTAGTGCACTTACCCAGTCAACAAAAACTACATAAATATGCTGTACCTTTTAAATTTGATTTTCTAGGTTCTTCCTAGTTATTACTTCATTTTTTTTGTTATTTATTGAAATTGTTTTACCAGGTAAACATATAGAGAAAAAGGAAATCTCATTTACAGATATGATCTGAATACACAAGGACAATACTGTAAATAGTATACAATGGCATATAATAAACAAATTGCTTGTTTCCTATAGTGTGTACTTCATATATTGATCCAGTTCCTTTTCAAGTCCACAATATTATTTCGAAGCTAAAAGGAGTGAGCATACTTTTTTCTAGAAGAAAAAAACTAATTTAAAACAACTTTTAAACATGCTTAAATTGTGTTAGAAAAGTTTACCAGCAAATGAAAGTAGAAGATAACTGAATGCTTTACTGTTAAAAAAAGTGGGTCATACTTTTTGTCCAGCTTTTCTGCAGTGCTGCTTTAAGATGCAAAGTGGAATAGATTAGGTTAATTAACTGTTAATAGTCTTAATGGCCATACTTTACACCTCTCAGGTTGACTATTTTTACAAAGAAAGGGCTACATTGAAAACAGAACTTATTTATAACCTGGACATGCAGCTACAACACTGAATGATATGATGAAATTGCCTCAATATCCTTTAAACTCCTCCCCAAGCTCCACCCACATTGACTACATATCCTTCAAACTCCTCCACAAGCTCCACCCCACAGTCACTCTATATCCTTCAGACATCTCCCCAAGCTTAGTGCTTCCATTGCAGCAAATATTGCCTCCCAGCTGCTGACAGATGTGAGATCATCAATGCCTTGCACTGTAGCACATCCTGCCTCCCAGCCGCTGACAGATGTGAGATCATTGGTGCCCTCCACTGCAGCAAATACTGCCTCCCAGCTGCTGCAGATGTGAAACCATTGCTGCCCTCCACTGCAATGCACACTGTCTCCCAGCTGTTGATAAATGTGAGATCACTGGTGCCCTCCACTGCAGCAAATCCTGCCTCCCTGATGCTGACAGATGTGATATCATCATTGCCCTCCACTGCAGCAAATCCTGTCTCTCACCTGCTGACAGAAGTGATATCTTCATTACCCTCCACTGCAGCAAATCCTTCCTCCCAGCTGCTGATAGATGAGAGATCAGTGATGTCCGTCACTGCAGCAAATCCTGTCTCTCACCTGCTGACAGATGTGATATCATCATTGCCCTCCACTGCAGCAAATCCTGTCTCTCACCTGCTGACGGATGTGATATCTTCATTACCCTCCACTGCAGCAAATCCTTCCTCCCAGCTGCTGATAGATGAGAGATCAGTGATGTCCGTCACTGCAGCAAATCCTGTCTCTCACCTGCTGACAGATGTGATATCATCATTGCCCTCCATTGCAGCAAATCCTGTCTCACAGCTGCTGACATATGTAAGGTCTTTTAGAAAATTATTCTTCATTTGACTATGATGAATTTGACTGTGGCACAGCCCCCCCCAAAACCCTCAATAGCCAGGCTGGGACCCCTCTTTCCTGCTGTTACTTTGTCCTGAGCTACCACCCCCACTCAGCACTGTGAGTTATACTTCATGGAGTGCCTTTCACTGATGGGCAGAAACATTGTTATTGTTCCCTATTCCCTGCCATCTCACCTGTCAGTCATGTTCTCCTAGAGACATTCTGTCCTGTCATCTGTAAACTATGTTGTCCTGTTGGATCCCTGCTATTTCACCTGTGAGCCATGTTGTTCTGAAAGCTCACCTGTGAAAAATGTTCTCCTGGAGGCTCCCTGCTATCTAACCTACAAGTCATGTTGTTCTGTAAGCTCCCTCCCATCTCACCTGTCAGCCATGTTGTCCTGGAATCTGCTTGCCAGTTTACCTGTGAACCATGTTCTCCTGGAGGCTCTCTGCAATCCCACCTACATGCCATGTTGTTCTGGAGGCTACCTCCCATCTCACCTGTCAGCCATGTCTTCCTGGAGGCTCTTTGCTCCATCACCTATCAGCTATATCCTCCTAGAGGCCCACTGTCATCTCGCCTCTCAGCCATGCTCTACAGGAATCTCCCTGCTCTTTTGCATGTCAGCCATGTCCTTCTGGATGTTCCCTGCCCTGTTGCATGTCAGCCATGTCCTCCTGGAGGCTCTCTACCCTCTCACTTGTCAGTCATGTTCTCCTGGAAGCCCTCTGTCCCATTAGCTGTCGGCCATGTTCTTCTGCAGGCTTTCTGCCATCTCACCTGTCAACCTTGTCCTCTTGGAGACTCCATGCCATCTCACCTGTCAGCCATGTTCTCCTGCAGGCTCTCTGTCATCTTACCTGTCAGTCATGCCCTCCTGGAGGCTTTTTGCCTCATCATGTGTCAGACATGCCTTCCTGGAGGCTCCCTGCCCCGCCGCTTGTCAGTCATGTTCACTTGAAGGTTCCCTACCCTCTCACTTGTCAGCTATGTGTTATTGCAGCCACAGTTGTATCTGATTTCTGCCACACCTGTTGAGAAAAAACCTTAGCTTAAACCTTTAGGCTACTATGAAAATATAATAAAATTGATGAATGTCAACCATGTTCTCCTGGAGGCTTCCAACCCTCTCACCTGTCAGCCATGTTCTCCTGGAGGCTCTCTACCCTCTCACCTGTCAGCCATGTTCTTCTGGAGGCTCCCTACCCTCTCATCTGTCAGCCATGTCCTCCTGGAGGCTCTCTGCCCCATCATCTGTCAGCCATGCCATGCCGGAAGCTCCCTGCATTGTCACCTGTCTGCCATATCCTACTGGAGGCTCTCTGCCTCAGATCAACAGACTGACACTAGAAATAGACAGAATGGCAGTACTGTATAATTTCTTTGTTTTGGTTTACTGTATTAGATTAATTCATTTTATGTGTATGCTCTTCCAAACTTTTTGCAGGGTAGTTGAATCTTGCAGTTATTTGTCATTTTGACTACATGTTTTGACTGTGTTGTTTTGACTCTTCGGACAGCCTGCAAAGTAATTGTCTGTGACTCCTCCCCTGGAGATCTGAGCTGATTTAGGTTAATTAGGTAGTTACCTTCCTCAAGGAGAGGGCCGTATGGGGCCACCTCGGGGCAGGGGTTTCTGGCAAGAGGGGTGTAGCAGTGGGCTTAAAAGTACCCTGCATGGGCTCAATTGAGCCACTTACTCTCTCCCACCAGAATTCTCACCTTTCCACAATCATAAAAGTGGAGTTTCAGGTCAAATAGAGTGGTGTAGAGAACCCTGCTGTCCCACTACGGGGATTGCTTTAGGGTCATGGAGGAATTTTTCCATTTTTCCTCCACATGGTTGTCCTGTTTCATTTTTTTTTTTTTTTGCCTTCTCCAGTGGGGGCTTTAAAGTGTTACAGTAATCAAATCATTATTCACAGTCATTTGTAAGCATGTTGCAGAATGGTAGTCTCACAAGGAATTGTACAATGGGGGAATGAAGAGAGTCTGCTTCTGTCCCTGACAGGTTCCCTTACAGACTGGTATGAGGCGAGGTCTAGATGAAAGGGGGCCCTGTTTGGCCCACTCCGAGAAAAAACACATTGGGCTTGTCCCACGTGTGAAGCACCATCTGACAGAGATGGGGCACATGTCACATGGCCCAAAGCCCCCTCTCAACTTAGAGGTGGATATCTCTCCGGAGGCCATACCTTTTGGTCTGGGGTCTGCTTGGAGGGTCCCATTGGGGTAGGCATGTAAGGTGCTGACCATCTAAAACTTTGCTGAAACTCCTGGGTTGCACACATCATGCTGCACAATGTAACATTTACCTATTTTCAGTAAACACAGAGCTGTGGCTATTTTCTCAAACGATGTTGTGTTGGGTCATTTGTTCTTGTAGAAGGGATGATGGGGCCTATAAAGACAATCTCCTCTGTCTTCTGTAACCCCTTCCTCAGGTTATACCTGAAAGGGAGCCTCAGCCCCATGTGCCTCCCCTGGTCACCAATTTACAAATCAAATCATAAGCGAGGCGAGGAACGAGAGAGAGGGAAAGAGAGAGTGTTAGAAATCTGTAGTGAATTCTAACAGCTGATTGTATACAGAAGTACACACTGAAAAAGACATCTATTTTTTAACTGCTCACGTTAATAATATGGAACATTGCCTGTCATTTTGGAAAGTTTTCTTTGTGATGTGCAGCTGTCTTAAATAAATCAGATGCTGAATAGAGAAGCTGTGTTTGTTAATTTGTTCTCTTTTCTTTTTCCTTCAGGCTTTATTTGTGGTCGGGATAGGCTCACATTCAGTTTTTGCCAAACACTGAAGTTTCTGGGACGATGTCAGCTCCCAACCGTCAAGGTGCAGTGCTGTCAGACGTGTCGGCCACACAGCAATGGCATCCGTGATCGAGGCAACGAACGTATTTCAAGGAGGTGAAGCTGTAAAAGACTACTATGGAACTTTAAACAGAGACCAATTTTTTTTTTTTTTTTATTTGGAGGGGAATAAAAGGCATTTTGTTTTTCAGGTAATTGTAGCTAAGGAGTCCATTTTCTTCTGCAATTAGCAATGCGAATAGCTATCCAATCTGGTTTCCATTTGATGTTTGCAGTTGGAGAACCAGAAAAGTATAGCAACAGATATGTTTTTGAAACCATTAATCAGTTTCCACCCTTGACCTTGCTCGGACTGTATCCAGGTCATGGTGATTCAAATAAAGACGTGCCTTCAACAAGCAGATGGATCAGCTCTGCATTACAGTTCATGTTTCGTAAGACTCAGAAGATAAAGTTACACCCAGGGTTTCTTTTCCATGGAAAATGAGAAACATTTCAAGATGGTTCTACTGTACATACATTGACTGGTGCTATCAATAGACCATCATCCTTAGCACACTGTGGGTGTTGGCAGGCCAGCACAAAATATATGTTCATACTTGAACTGTTTGGGTTTGTTTTACCTATAGAGTTTTTTAGGAATAAAAAAGCATCTAGCATTCCAAAAAATGTTGTTTGAAAAATGTTTTGTATTTGCAAATGAAGAAATTAAAAATGCTTCAGATTTGCTAAACTCTCAATCTATATTTCATTTGGGGTATACCAGACGTTGTCCTATGAGTTGAAAAAATGCAATACATAGGGTTTCAAAAGCTGTAACATAAGCCATACCATATGTTATGAAGTTATTGTGTAAATGACTTACTTAAAGGAGTACTACAGTCAGAATTTGCAAAAACATATGTTGTGCGGAGAGTTCTGATTTGTGTGTGTAGTGCTAGTGTGTCCTTCCCTTTCTTTGCTATTAAGAGTTTTTTCTAAATTAGACTTTTTTACTGCAGTTTTATGGCCACAGGGAATCTCCATATTAGCATGGTTTATTGCTCTTCTTTTTCCTACGATACCATCTGTTCCATGTGACAGTGATGTATCCAGGACCACAGATTCAGCAAGTGCTGGTTTAGAGTCAATTCTACAACAGTAGAGCTGTGATTTTAAATAACATTCCTTATCCAGTGAGCACCATATGTTTGCAGTTTAGTAAATACTTGACAGCTAATTCAGTAGGTTATTCTGTAGAAAACAGCTGGGTCCTGATATTCAAAATAGCACAAAGCGGAGACTAAAGCATTGCACTGCACTGCACCTTAAGATGCCTGGAGCCCAAGGATGCTATATTCAGTTGAAAAGCACACTGGCACTGCTCTGACATGGATCCCAAGTATGCCCACCCTGTCACCTTACCAATATCCTTTGTGTTGTGGTTGCACATACAGAGACTGGCACAGTTCTCACACCTCCTCAGTTGGCTGCCGTATGTCCAGGCAGGAAGCACACATCTTATTTATAGGACAGGGTGATGTGCACTGGCCTATAAATAAGACATGCACTCCCTGCCTGGACATATAGCAGCCATCTGAGTAGGTGTGAGGAGGACTGCACCAGTCACTACATGTACACCCACAGCACCAAGGATACTGGTAAGGTGATGGGGGGGTCAATGCTGCCGGGGTGGCACTAGATGCCAGGCAGCATTGTCAGTTTTCCTACAGGCTGGCTGTCAGAGGGAGTGGGGACCACTAGCATCAGGGATGTTTACATTATATTATGGGCTGGTGATTGTGGGGGGAGACCACTAGGCACCAGGGAAGTTTAACTTGTTTTACGGGCCGGTGATTGGGCGGGACCACTAGCCACCTGAGAAGTTTAACTTGTGTTATGGACTGGCAATCGGGGGAGAGACCACTAGGCACCAGGAACTTTTAACTTGTGTTACAGGCTGGCGATCAGAAGGGGGTGGACCACTAGGCACCAGGGATATTTAACTTGTGTTATGGGTTGGCAATTGGGGGGGACCCACTAGGCACCAAGAAGATTATACTATTAATAGGGGCTGGTGATCATGGGGAACCCTTTAGGCAGTAGGGAAGTTTAACTTGTGTTATGGGCTGGCAACGGGGCCACTATACCAGGAAGTTTAACTTGTTTTATGGGCTGGCGGTTGGGGGTGCCATGGACCACAGAGGGAGGGTAACTCCCCAGTGGACAACCAGCTAGGTGGAGGCATTACCTCTGGTAGCTGCTAAAGTTGCCCAGAGTAAGTCAGGGTTGTGTTTGGAAATACTTGTGCTGCATAAAAGGACTACACTAAACCCCTTTCGTGCAGCACAAAGTCATTGAATATGGAGTAGTGTGTGGCTATTCCTGGCCATGCCCTTCCCTGTCTACCCATTATTATATTATGTTTTGTGGATGCGCTAACCCTCTCTGCCCACATGGATCTGGGGCAAACCCCAATTTGATTGGTCAAAGACCCGTTAACATCCACACAAAAGTTTGAATATCAGGTCCCTATAGTCTTTACTAATTCTAGCATTGATGATCTTGGTTGATGTTTGTGCTTTTATGGCTGTGTGTAGTTTGATGAAATGAAAGGTTTTAAGAGTAAAACATTTTCTCCTGCTGGCTAGACCTGATACATACACACATAGAAAATAAAAAAAATATTGGATCAGAGTTATTTATTGGAGGCCAGAACGTCAGACTGCTATCTCCAGTACTTGCTGAATTGGTGGTCCCGGACACATCACTGTCACTTGAGACAGGAGGTATTGTAAGAAAAAGAAAAGCAATAAACCATGCTAAGATGGAGATCCCCCAGGGCCATAAAACTAGTAGGCAAATTTAGAAAAAAAAAACTCCTAATAGCAAACAAAGGGAAAGGTACACCAGGACTATTCACAAATCAAAACACTACACAACATAAATTTTTGCAAATATTGACTGTAGTACTCCTTTAGTCATGCTATTGCAGCCACAGTAGTATCTGATTTCTGTACATACCTGTTGGGAAAAATCCTTAGCATCAACCGTTGGGCAACAATGAAAATATAACAATTTGATAAATGTAGCTTTAGACTGATGCAGTACTTAGTGGTTCAGTGGTTCATACCATTCTAATCATTCACTGCATCAATATGGGTCTGAATCTTGGCTTATACCCCATACAGAATCAGTCTTGTGATAGACATAATTAAGCATTATCTGACACAATACACAGTCTTTACTCAAAGAAGCCTTGCATGAAATGAGTACAGAGTGTAACATTTATCTTTTCTCTCAAGCAATACTGATGTGCCTTTGCACAGTGCAGGACTGGAAAGCATATCTTGTGCAGGCATATATGCTGCTTAACAGATAAAACAGAAGCTTTACTCTGTATGATGCCATTTGGTTGACCATTAAAGGGATACCATCTACCTCCTTAGGCCTCAAAGTGTCTCTGGTTTAAAAAACACGTTTATGATTGGTAACATTCTGTAGAGATTACTGATGTAGTTGATAGTTTGATTCTCAATTCCTTTTTTCTTTTCAAGGTAAAAACAGACTATACTGGTGCCACCACACAAAATGGTGTTTGTTTACAGTCTCAACACCCACCAGAACAAGTGTATAGCACTACATCTATACATGTAATGAGTATAGTGGTATATCCGTACATGTAAAGTGTATAGTTACATCTGTGCATGTAGTGTGTATAGGTACATCTGTACATGTAATGACTATAGCGGTACATCCATACATGTAAAATGTATAGTTACTTCTTACATGTAATATGTATAGGTACATCTGTGCATGTAATAAGTATAGCAGTATATCCGTACATGTAAAGTGCATAGTTATGGCTTTGCATGTAATGTGTATAGGTACATCTGTGCATGTAATGTGTACAGAGCAACATCTGCAAAATATGGTTAGAGACAGCTCTTGGGGAGCTGAGCAAAGCAAGACCCTGCCAGGTATGCAGGCACAAAGCACAACCCCTTGCTGTCCACTACAGGGTATCATCCTCAGTAGAAGAAATAGGCTGCAATGGAGCTAAGTAGCTTTTCAGGCAATCCAAAGGTGTTTATCTTTTGCACCAAGTTGCAGTCTGTAAAAGGAGAGATGCAAATGATCCCAGGCAGAACAGAATTTCCTGAAAGGTAAAGAACATTTAATTAGAGGCACATTTATATCCCAGGAGCAAGCCTTTGCTCCTTTAATTGTGTGGAGGCTGAGCACACGGGTGTAACTCAGCCTCACATAGGTCCTAAGATTTTGTATTGCAGTACAAAGTCCAGGACAGTTACTGAGGATAGGCCAACTGAGTTGCAACATAATGGTTTTAGTGAGGTCCTGCTGTGACCCAGTTCCACAGCAGTGTGGTACAAATAGAGGTGAAGTAACTTGCACAAGGTCACACAGTAAGTATTTAGCTCTATGGAGTTTGCCCCATGTCAGATAACTTACTGGTAGTAGTCTACTGGCCTCTCCCCCCATCACTTGATATCTGTTAACACTGGTGTCCAGTGGTCCCTGACTCCTCCCAATAGCTTCCAGCCTCCCCCCCACCCCATACAACACTCCACCCCAACAGTGGCCAGCACTTTTCTTCCACTCATCTTTCTGGTTGACTGTCACATAGGATGTCACAAGTCCTTTGTTGCTATTCATTGCTGTTTAGTGATCCAGGACTTGCAGTCAGAAAATAAACTGTAGTAAGTCAGTGTACGGTGTTGCCATGCATGCACTTAACTTAGTTTATTTTCACCTTTCTTTAACCTCTAACTTGTTTTTTTTTTTCATTAAATTTAGGTGACAGTCATTACAGCCCCCTCACATTCACTGTAGTGCTGACTTGTGACTCCTACCCAAAATGGAGCATTCAGTTTTTGCCCAACAAACACCTCTTTTGGATGGAACTTATGAGCCATTGCTAAAGTGGTGGTGATGGGGGTCCGGTAGCACTGTACACTGACGCAGTTTATTTTCAGACTACAAGTTCTGTAGCATGATACAGTTCTATATATAAACAAGGGACCTGTGTGGGACAGGCAGTTGCTGGCCAGGGAGGTGAGGAGAGGGCAAGTGAGGCTACTATTGGTGAGGTTGAAGCTACCAAGAGGGGGGGACGGAACCTTTCATTTCCATGGGTGTATTGGTGACTTTAGCCTTAATATGTTCACAGCTAAGTGATGTCCTATGTCTTAATTACAATAGCAACAGCTGCACTGTCTGTCAGATGCATTATTGACACTTAGTGAGGTACAAAGCATGTAAGCGTGGCACTAATTTTTAAAAACTCAGGTCCTATATATGAATATGTAGTCACAGAAAGTTGTTAAATGATGCTGTTTGCAACATTAACTTTTTGCTGGCATAAAGAAACTGTACGTTGTTTGCTCATGGAATGAATCTATCCCTTGTTTGTCTTGATCAGTATAACTGACTCCGAGTTTCCCATTGTACCCACAAAAATAACAGCATCTATTTTTCTTGTGCTGACAAAATAATTAAAAAATGTCTTTTTGACAGAATGATGTGTGCAATTTTTCATTGTGTTAGCAGAGTGTTACAAACACATTCTGTGCAGAAAATGAAGAAAGGGTTTAGAGAGGATTCATTCTGTTTCTTCTTTTTTTTTACCTCCTGGCCACCTGGTCTGCACCCCGTGTTGTAGCCTCTCTGCTGGGATTCCAGCTGCCATCCGCCTCTACCATATCAGCCCAGCACCCAAGCTCCTGGGCTACCCCCCCAGGCAGGGCCACAGGGAGCCCCCAGCTCCCCATGGAACATGGATCCAGACGGGTGCCACATTCCACGGCAAAACTCACGGATAGCCATTAAGCCACATAAAATAGGCACCATCCCTTTTAGATTTAGTACTTCCCCAGAGCCAAGAAATGCAATGACATCAGCAGAGGAGAGCGTGCACAAGTCCCACGTGCTCCTCAGACGCCTGCCCCAGTTCCACTCTTTTCTGCACAGCGGAGCATGTTTGTCCCCAGCTCTGCCAGGAGGCAATCATGCATCAACTGTAGGTGCCCCCCAGAGTGTAGAGTAGTCCTCGGATGCTTAATCCACCTCCTACTCTGCTGACCCCCAGCAATCCGCGCTCATTCCCGAACGTGGGTCGCTGGCATGGAGCAAGGTGCAGCGACCAGCGCCTCAGTCCTCAGCACCACCTGGCCAGCTATTCATTCTGTTTCTAGATTGATATAACTGTCTGACAAAACCCTTTCTTCCCACTGATGGAAGGGAACCTTTCAGCAAAATTACCTCTCTGCCCACAACATGAAGCTGGGACTTTGCCAGAATCTTCAGTCCCCAGAATTAAGTGAAACATTTAATAAAATTTATCCTGTGCAGGGTATGAAGCAAGACACTTGGCAAATGCTCTCTGAACACAGAATGGAATCATTTTCTCAGCTGTCACAGTAGCCAACAAATCACTGAAAAGATTAAGTGACAAGACAAATTCAATCAAAAAACATGACTCCATCCTGTGGAAAGAATACATTTTGCCAAATGGTGCTTTTTCCGTCTTTAGACAAAATGCATTTTTCAAGCTTCTTATGCTTTCTTGTTGGCAAAGTGCATTTCATAAAAAATAAATCTTCATCATTTCAGAAGTTGTTTGCTTCCCTGGATTCAAATTGAATCATATGGCCAAACTCCAAGTTATACCAAGCCAGCGCCTCTTGCATTTGTATTTTTGTTCACATCATTCTGTTGATGGAAAGGAGTAATTTAAAACTGTTTGCTAACAAAGTAAATGTTGCTCTACTTTATGAGTGGAGGTAACAGAAGTCTCAGTTATTCCATCATCGACACTGCATTCTGTGGTGTGCGGGGTACTGAACTGGGAAACAGGTGCTGAATGTAGATCTCATCTCAGCCACAGGCTGACACCATTTTTTTGTTTTAGGATTCATTTTCTCATGATAGCCCAGCTGAGAGCAAAAATCTCATTGTCAGTGAGGTCCTGCTTCTGTTCTCCTTCTCACAGCAAGGCATAATGGATACACAAACCCTTCTGTAAGTCTTCCTTGTGTTGTCATTCTCAGCCTAAGCTGTATCAGACATACAAGCCTGTTTAAAATGCAGTGTCTGTTCTGGTGTAGCATTGTCAGTCTGACTTATTCTTATGCAAGGATTCACGTACCCATGATGCCTCACTCTGAGAATGAGGCTTGAGAGTATGCGTATGGTTTGGAGAGCTGCACAAAAACCAAACAATTTAGATATTTCTTCTCTCTTAGCATCCTTTTACACATCCCATAGTCTGGTTTCCAGAAAACTGCCTTTCTAGTATGGTCACTCCAAATATGTCAATCAGAAGGTTCCTGCTTCTACTCATTTCCACAGCTGAGTGGACTAAAGCACTGGATGGAGGAGGAGGGACCTGATCAAGGTCACAAAGTGATGATTTGGCTCTGGTGGGGTTTGAACCTGTCATCCCTTGGTTCCCAAGTTGAATCTCCAACTACCTGTGTGTTCTTTTGGTTCCCAATTTGAAACTTTAACCACTATACACCACACTGAGCAAGTCTGTTGACCTCCCTGTGCTTCTGTCCTCCCAGCTGCGTTCAATAGAAACAAGATTCCACTGTAAGTGACCTGATGCTTGGGCATTCCTGGTTAAATAAATTTTAAAATCAGACATTTAAAAAACATTAATACTACAAATGGCACCCCAGAAAAAACCCATCATGATTTTTGGCTGTTCCGATAATTGCTACTCAAGCTGCTTTCAAAATCAATGCAGTTGAGACTCGACATGCTGCTGCTAATCAAGCTTGAAAAATCTGAAGCATTTTTATATTCTTATTAAATAAGCAGATCTTAATTGTAGCTTTCATTTTTTCTTAAAAGATCAACTAAAGTGCAGATAATATAAGCAGAGCAGTATTGTGCAATACAATAGGAAAATTCAAAATAATTTTGCATGTTTTTGCTCACTTTGTTTTTGTCTTTCACCTTGATAATTAGTGATATTTCTTACAACTGGTTCATGTATATAGTTTGTATCTGACACCCAGTTCATGACTTCACTGGATGTAGTTTATGTGATTTCTCATGTGATGTAAATTTTATATTTAAGAAATACGTAATGTCTGTTTCTCAAAGCACAACTGCATTGTCGGTCTTTTCTTTCATTTGTGTTTACTACCGTAACAAGCAGGTTTTTTAAATAACTTTCAGGGGTTTTTTGTATTCTGATGTAGCTATTAACATTTTAAAATAAAAATGTATTGAAACTGGCTTTGTATAAAGCGTGAATATTGGAGCTTATATGGACTACCACCTTATGTCTGCACTTGACTTTGACAACTAATCAGGTCTGTTTTTTTTTTTCTAGTAACATGTGAACACTGCTTATCTTGATCAAGCTGCTAAAAATGCAAATACCTGGTATCAAATCTGGTGAAAATGTGCTTTGAATATCTATGTTAGAGACACAAATCAATGTGTTACCATATATACACACAGCAGTCATCTAAGTACTGATGAATCCAATTCAAAGTCACATTTAATCAGCACATTCTCCATGGTAACCACATTTACAAAATGGCCAGTTCTGAGTTCTCATTAGTCAAAACGCTATCATGTGATATGCAATTAACATATAGCAATCTGATGTCAAGGTGAATTAATCAGATTATATCCTGTCAATGATCACAAGCTAGGGGTGCATGAATGGAGACCACTTCCTATCATGATCAAAGGTGAATATGCAAAGGAAACCAACACATGGCATAAATTACCATAGCCCCCGACACAAAATTGCATTAAAATCAATAAAGTAAAACCATCAAGAAATATTAATAAAAAAACAGACAGTTGTTAAGTAATAAGTTGGAGTCCCCCACAAAAGTGGATTTTACCATCTCCTGAACATTGCCCGGATCTGAGCAATGATCCCACCTGAGGACCTGACCTTCCTGATGCATGCTTCAAACAACATGAAGTCTTGCTATATTATGACATATGCAGTTAGACCCAGCCTGAACTGCTCGAGGTGAATGAGTTAACTTTCCATGCCAGGCATGGAATCTTGAGTCAAGTTCGGTTGAGAACTCTGTCTGTTGTTCTTCAACTCAAACTGTCAGATTCTTTACACCGCCTCACTGAACAGTCGCTCCAGAGATTTCTCCTGCTGCCTCGGTTCATTTTGTTGGGTTAAAAAGTGTAATTTCTCAGTTTTAAACTGCATTTTGTCTATATTTTAACCGCAACTGGTCGGTTCAAGCTCTGTCTGTGGTATCAAAGTAATAGATAGGTTTACATTTTTCCTGTGTGGAACTTGCAAATGATATTATCGGTTCGGTTTGAACCGATCAGGTTGTTGTTAAACTTTACTAAATAGCATTTAGAGTGCAGTTCGGTTCTTATCGGTTCTAAAACCCAGATTTCATTATGGTTTTTTCCACGACCCGTGACACGGTTGGGAACCGATAAGGGTGTCTTGCTTGACGGATTGCCGTAATGGGCAAGTTTTTGGTTAGGCTGGCACTATGTCTGAGAAACCCAAAAGAAAAACCGGGCCCACTGGGTTTCAGCACTGTAGTGTCTGTGGGGAAGCCTTTGCCAAGGCTGACCCACACACCACATGTGTTTATTGTCTGGGGTTTGACCACCTCAATGCAGACTGCCAGATTTGCAAGAATTTCCTGCAGCTACCCTGGATAAGAGAGTTGGTAGGCTCAGGGAATGAGAGGCCAAGAAGTCCGCTGACCGGATGGCCAGCCAGTTCGTGCCCAACAGGAATCGGAGGAGTGCTCCTGACCAGGCGCAGACTTCTAGCAACGGAGAGCTGACTCGGAGGAGTCAGTCCCAGCAAAAAGGACTAGAAAATCAGCAGGTGTGGAGCCAAAATTTCCTTCTCCAACCGCTGCAGAGATAGCCAAAGTGATCAAAATTGTCCAGTCGCTTTCCCCGGTTCCGACCGAACCGGCACCATCAGGTAAGTGGTCGGTTCGGTCGGTGCCACCGGTTCAAGAATATGATATAGAGGAATTTTATGAACTGGAGGGGGAAGATTATGAAGAGAGTGAATGTGATTTTGAAAGTCTGGATGTGCCCATTGAACCGGACATCTCCCCAGACAGACCTTTAGGAGTGTCTCCCCCTAGGCTTTCTGAGTTCCCTTCTCATTTTATGTTTTATAAGAAAGTGGCTGAAACCCTCCAGCTCCCTTTGCAAGAAGCTGTGGATGAACAGGAGGAGCCTGACTATGTAGAAATGATGGATATCCAGAGTCTAGGAGATTGTCTATTCCATTACATAAATCTTTAGAAACAGACAATAAAAATTTTAAAGCTCCTCACACTGTACCGCCTGTGGATAAAAAATGGACAAGAGGTACACATTGTCAGGCTCTGATCTGGAGTTCCTTTCACAACAATGCAGCCATGTTGGGGTAGTGCGGGCTGCAGCCTGTGATAAGGCAAATATTCCTTGCCTACACCCCTGACAAGGACTCCAGGAGGATTGATGCCATGGCAAAGAAACAGTACATGGCAGCATCCTTGGGACTCAGACAGGTAAATTATATGGCCTATGTTGCAAGATACAGAAATCCAGATGGGATACTGTTATGGCTCTAGCAAAACAGGTCCCTGGCCAGCTTGCCAAGGAGCTGGAGCAGGTGGCTGCTGATGGTATTGAGGCATCCAAGGTGCAATTCCATGCTGCAGTGGACTCTAATGATGTATCTTCAAGAGTCATGGCTACATCTGTGGCTTTTCACAGAATGGCTTGGCTCAGGTGTACTAGCCTGTCACAGGATACCCAGGCTAAGGCCATGGATTTTCCTGTTGTGAGTAACTCTCTGTTTGGGGAGCAGACAGAGAATTACATGAAGAAAATGGATGAGTATAGGACCACTTATAGGAGTGCACAGGCCAAGGAAAGGCAGGCCACTCCTCAGAGGCAGCTTTTCAGGGACAGGGGCAGGCCTTTTCACAGACCTTTTCACCAAGCCCAGGCCTCCTCTTCAGCCTATGCCCAGAGTGGGTTCTTCAGAGGGAGAGGCAGACGGAGTACGAGCAGGCCTGCTCCTACCCCTCAGCCTAAAGCCCCTGCCAAACAGGCACCCTGATGGGAGGGCCAGGGCCAATTCTCCATTACCTGGGGTAGGCTGGGTTTTACTGTCCCAGGACTGGGAGTCTTTAACATCAGACAAGTGGTCCTGGAAGTAGTGTCAGGGACTGGTTCTCAGCTTCAAAAATTTCCAAAGATGAGAGCCAGATCCTTTCCACCTGCAAATCCATCAGAGGCTCTCGCTCTGGAAACAGAAGTCTCAACCCTCCTGGCTCTCAGAGCTGTAGAAAGGGTACCTCCCTACACCAGGGCAAAGGACTGTACTCCAGGTACTTCCTTACCCCAAAAAAGACAGGAGAATGGCGGCCCATCCTGGATCTCAGATACCTAAACAAGCACCTTTAAAACCAAAATTCAAAATAGTGACTCTAGGAATTATTTTACCCTCCCTAAGAGCCAGGGGACTGGCTAGCATCCCTGGACCTCAAGGATGCCTACTTCCATGTTCTCATCAGAAGCTCCCACGAAGTACCTCAGATTCGAACTGCCCTCAGGCCATTATCAGTTCAGAGCAATGCCCTTCGGCCTCACCTCTGCCCCAAGGGTATTCACAAAATGCCTGGCAGTAGCAGTTGCTCATTTAAGAAGGCAAAAGATTGCCATCTTTCCTTACCTGGACGACTGGCTCATAGTGGGCCAGTCTCCAGACCAAGTCAAATTACACCTTCAGGTTACCCAGCAGCTGCTTACATCTCTAGGTTTCCTTCTCAATCTCCCAAAGTCAGTTCTAGAGCCTGTTCAGCTACACACCTTCATAGGCGCTGAACTGGACACAAAGCAGGCCAGAGCTTTCCTCCCTCTAGAAAGAGCAAAGACCCTGGTGGCACTGGCCTCCTCCTTCACTCTGCAGGTATCTCGACCAGCAAGGCACTTTCTGCAGCTCCTGGGGCACGTGGCTGCCTTCACAGCAGTAGTGCAGGGAGCAAGATTTCAGATGAGGGACATTCAGTTCCATTTGAGAGCCTTCTGGTCTCAAAGGAGAGATCCTCTAACCAAATTGATCCCAGTAACTCGAACCCTGATCCAGGCCCTACAGTGGTGGCAGGATCAGAGCAATCTGAGATGGGGGTTCCTTTCATCCCTCAATCTCACTCCTTGACCCTTACTACAGATGTGTCCCTCTTGGTGTGGGGAGCTCACATGGGCAACCTCATCACCCAGGGATTGTGGTCTCCTCAGGAATCTCTGCTCCACATCAATCTGTTGGAACTCAGAGCAGTTTTTCTAGCACTTCAGGTTTTTTCTGCATCTGTTCAGAACAAAGTGGTACAGGTCAGAACAGACAACACCACTACAATGTGGTACATCAACAAGCAAGGGGGCACTCGGTCTTCGGCCTTGTGCACCGAGGCAATGAAGTTGTGGTCTCTGGCTTATTCCCTGAACACCTCCCTCATGGCAGTTCACCTCCGAGGCAAGGACAATGTCCTGGCAGATGCTCTCAGCAGGATTTCCCAGGGCCATTACGAATGGTCTCTGGATCCCCTAGTACTGGAGGTAGTATTTGCCAGGTGGGGCACCCCTCAGATAGATCTTTTTGCAGCCCCAGACAATCACCAACTTCCGCTATTTTGCTGCAGGCCTCCAGTGTTGGGCTCAGTCCCTCTGGATGCCTTCCTTCTCAACTGGAAAGGGAAGTTTCTCCATGCCTTCCCCACTTCCCTCTCTTGTTCAAGGTGCTAGTCAAAATCAGATCTCAACCTTGCAAGATGATTCTGATTGCTCCAGATTGGGCCAGACAGCCCTAGTATCCACTCCTTCTGTCCTTAGCAGTCCACCTTCCCCTGTGTCTTCCCAGGAATCACAATCTGTTAACCTGTGCCCAGGGGAGAGTTTGGTACCCGAATCTTAAATCCCTCAACCTCAAGGCCTGGCTCTTGAAGAGTTAGAGTTTGCTGACCTACACCTTTCTCAAGGTGTACTCGATATCTTGAAAGCTTCTAGGAAGCCTTCCACCAGGGTTACTTATAATTCTAAATGGAAAAGGTTTTCCATATGGTACTCTGGAATGCATATTTCCCCAGAATCTGCTGATTTGCCCCCAGTCCTGGATTATATGGTCCACTTAAATACTTTGGGGCTGAGGCCAGCTACCCTGAAAGTGCACTTGGCAGCTGTCTCTGCTTTTATATCAGCAGGAAAGCCCTCTTCTCTTTCTGCTCACCCTGTATTCTCCAAGTTTTTCAAGGGATTGCTTCACACCAACCCTCCATTCAGGGACCCTGCTCCTGCCTGGGATCTTAATGTTTGCATTGCTCAGCTTACGCAACCCCCCTTTGAGCCTTTGTCTTCAGCAGAGCTTAAGTACTTGACTTGGAAAACTGTGTTTCTAGTAGCCATCACTTCTGCCAGATGCATAAGTGAATTACAAGCTTTGTCAGTGGAGCCTGATTTTATCTCCTTTCATAGAGATAAGGTGGTCCTCAGGACTAACAGGAAGTTCTTGCCTAAGGTGGTTTCAGATTTCCACCTTAATCAATCTATATCTCTTCCAGTGTACTTCACTGACCATTCCTCCTTTGGCGAGACGAGGCTGCACAGCTTAGATGTGAAGAGAGCCCTAGTTACTACATAGAGCGTACCAAGGGTCACAGGTTTGACTCCTTCCAACTGTTCCTCACTTATGGTGAGGTTGGTAAAGGGAAACCTGCCACTAAAAGGTCCATTGCCAGGTGGATTGTCTCTTGTATCCAATTTTGTTATCAAAAACTGGGTAAGGTTCTGCCTTCAGGCCTGAAAGCTCACTCTACTAGAGGTACAGCTGTGTCCCTGGCTGCAGCCAGGGACATCCCTATCATAGAGATATGTCAAGCAGCTACCTGGAAAACAGTTCACACTTTCATCAAGCATTACTCCCTGGACATCCAGGCTAGGAGTGATGCTCGGTTTGGCACAGCTGTGCTTCAGAGCCTATTTCCTAAGTAGGGTCTGTTCCTCCTCCATGGAGGTACTGCTGTGTAGTCTGCATATGTCATAATATAGCAAGACTTCATGTTGTTTGAAGAAAAAATTACTCACCTTAGTAATGTTGTTTCTTCTAATGGAGTCTTGCTATATTATGACCCCCCCCCCGCCTGCCCCTCTCAGAACCTCTGCTTTTGAGATGTGGGTGGGCAGTGCAGTGTTGGCACTTAGTAGATGCCCACCTTGCTTTTTCATCCCTCTTTTTTGGGATGTTTAGGTGTTGTGTTTTTATTTTTTGGATCCCCTGACTTGAGTCTTTGTTTTGGGACCAAAAAATGTGTTAATATTTTAGTAGCCAGTTGGCTAGTGTAGGTTTACAGCTTCCACACAGAATCTTAGTGAGTTTTGCTCGTAAAGATCTGACAGTTTGAGTTTGAAGAACAACAGACAGAGTTCTCAACCGAGCTCGCACTCAAGATTCCATGCCTGGCATGGAAAGTTAACTCTTTCACCTCCGGAGCAGTTCGAAGGCTGGGTCTAACTGCATATGTCATAATATAGCAAGACTCCATTAGAAGAAACAACATTACTAAGGTGAGTCATTTTTTCTTTCGTCATGTCCAAGCTGGACTACTGTAATACTCTGTACCTAGAGTTATCTGGGGGCAACTTCCGCAGACTGCAGCTGGTCCAGAACACGGCAGCAAGATTGTTCACGGGTGTGGTATGACATGCGGCATAGCCATGTGCCTTAAAACATACGTGACATAGCTAAATTCTACAATGACACATGCCCTGGAATGCCTGTGATGCTAAAATGGACCCCTCTGTGATAAACACAAAAACAAAATAAAAATATATGGTTTAATTCAAATGATTTATGCAAGATGTAATAAATAATGATGTGATGCATCCAGCAGTTAATAAAATAATGCAACATTCAATTATTTTGTGCTGCTGGAAGTAGAGTGTTTGTATCACTGAAGGTGATTTCTCCAAAGCAGGTTCAACAATCCCTTGATCCCATGCATGTGCTTTTAGGAACTGCATGAATTATTTTTTAAAATCATCGCCTCTCTTTTCTGCATACATTAATTATGCAATACAGAATTTTCAACCCACCCAACTTCATATACTCAGAGAGGAGGCCCAGCATGGAGCCAGGGCATACATTTTATCTTTGAAAGGGTAAGCAGAAGAGATTTCTCTGGTAAGCAGGTGGGGATAAGAGTCACATTTTTATGGCAAGCAAAGAAACACCAGAAGATAACACCTAATAATACATTGTTGTTTTTAAGTGTGTGTTAAGGTATGAGGGGATAAGGGAAAACAACATTTATTTTACAGGGACACCCTCCACCCCAGCTACCAGAACAGTTTTCGAGCAGGAGGATTTCCAGTCCCACCTGCCCACCCCAGCCCTGACCTCTGTTAAATTCCCAGGAAGGGAGGCAGAGCCATCTTCAGGAAGAATCACACACCAAGGTAAGAAGATCCGAGAGGGGTACCGCCCTCTTGAGGGATGGAGTTGGAGCAGAGGTGGAGGTAAAATAATCAAGAAAAGGCTGATCTCTACCTGCAGAGACTGGACTAAGGAAGATAGTGGGTTTTGGAAAGGACAGTAAAGAATGTGCAGGGTCTTAAATGGACAATGGAGGGAGTGTTCGTACAACTAATGTTAGGCATCTCAACGTAAGTGTATGCAGCTAATTGTAATGTATCCCAATTTAAGAGCACAAATACAAGTGCTAGTATTGAATGGGTGAGCAGACAGGGGTGTTTAAAGTGTGCAGACTTATGCAGAAAGGGGGCTGTTCACAATACAAGCAAATCTTGGACTGGGGAAACTGTTTTTGGTGAGACTAATTAATATGGATAGATGGCTAAGTAGAAAAGAGGGACAGTAGGTAAAGTGTGTGTGTGCAGCAAAATAGTCAACATAAAGGTTGTTCAAATATAATCTAGGGGTATTTAGACAGGGCACTGATTACACAGAGCGAAGGGTTGGGATACAGCTTGTTTTTTTTTTTGAAGGTTTTTGTCTCTACTTGATTGTATGGAGCAAGAGAGGCACAAGAGAGGGGGGGATGGATCAGCGGGAGGGACCGTGGAAGATGGTGGAGGAGGCAGGGCGCTGGGGTGCACTGGGGGAGGGTCAGTGGCAGGAAAAGTGTATGGAGGACTGGTGGAGGGAGGGGGTAGGGGACATGGAGGAGGGAGGATTGTGGGATGCAATAACTGTGGAGCAGCAATATTCATGAGTACTATGTGGAGGTTGGAGGAGTGCCCAGTTTGTCAAAGGCTTGGGAGGCTGGAGGCTGCAATATTGCAGCTAAAAAGGGAAATGTCTTGGTCAATAAGGGAAATAGAAAGGAGAAACACAGAAGGTAAACAGGTAGGGGACAGAAGGCAGGACGATGGGAAGGATAGGAGGTGGAGTGAGCAGGCCACACGGGGGAGGGTGCCAGGACAGGAGTTAAGGGCACAACGGGCACAAGGGCCAACATAAATGAACATAGATTCACAACAGGGACCAGCTGGGGACATGAAGTCATGGGGCTGGATGAGGGGGGGGCAGGGGGGGCAGGGAGGAAAGGGACCAAGATCAGGAGGTGAGGAGAGATATGACTGGCAAGAAGTAAGGTCTAGGGGAAGGGGGCCTCAAGGAAGGCCACATATATCAGCAGTAGGGGCTAGGAAGCTACAAGATGGGAAAGGTATTACAGTGTCCAATAGATACACTCCTCTAGCAGGTGAACTCGGTGAGGGGGTGCTAAAAGGACCAGGGGGAGCAACCAGCATGACCTAGGAAAAGGGAATGAGCAGAAGGGAAGAGAGAGATGGGAACATGGGGGGGGCAACATAGGAAGGAGTAGAACTGAGCATGGAAAGGATTCTGAGTTTGCAAGAGGAGAGAGAGGTAGTGCAAAGGAGAAGAAGGGAGAAGGGGAGGCTGAAAGGAAGCCGGGAGATAACGGAGAGGCTCAAGATAGCAAGTGCCTAGAGGGCAAAGCAGAGGAGGTGAATGAGAGGGTCACCAACCCAAACAGAAAATATGAGGAGTGCTGGCAACAGAAGGCCAAGGGGGGGATAGAGACAGATGTTATGGAGGCAAGGAGGTGTGGAGAAACGGGAACACCAGTGGGGAGTGCAAGGGGAGAAACTCGGGGGACAGGATTCAGGGTAAGGAGGAGATCAAAGGAGTGGAAGAGAAAAGGAGGTAAACGGACACCTAGAACTAGGAGTAAGAAAAGGCAATAAATAATAAGCAAAAGCAAAATGGAGGCAGGGTCCTCCTCTTAGGGGACTCAATTTTAAGAGGAATTAAATGGGGGGGCAGGGGTAGTGTAGTTTGGGTGGAGTGCTTGCTGGGTATGACCGCAGTCAGAGGTAATTCACCATATTCCCTCATGAGGTAAGCCACAGGATGAGAAAACACACTTGATTTTCCTTCTGGGGGCAAACAATTTGGATGGGAACAGTCTGTTGGAAGTACAGGTGAGATTCACAGTGCTTGATAGGTTCTGTAGCGGCCTGTGTTTCCGATCTTTAGTTTTTTCAGAGGTGTTGCCTGTTCCTAAAGCGAGCACTGTAAGAACACAAAAGATCAGGGAGTTCAACCAATGGCTAGTTGGATAGTGCAGGCAGAAGGGGTATGGGTTAGTGGGGGACTGGGGGAACAACATGGAATGACAAAAGCCTATATGCCCAGGACAGACTGCACCTAGCTGGGGAGGGAAAGGCAGTATTGAAAATCAAATTGAAGGAGTTCATTGAGCAAACATATGGTTAAAACTAAATCAGGGGGGACTGAAAATTACTCACCAAATGGGGCGACAAAAGTCAGGAGTTTCGGGGGGCATTCAGCATGCCCCCCGCCAGGAAGGAGAAGGAATGAAAAGCAAAAACATGCTTACGGGTAGGGGGGTTGGGGAGGGAAACTGGTGGAAGGGACTGTTCACAAATGTCAGAAGCCTGGGGAATAAGATGGTAGATTTAGAAGCATTAATGGATGGGAAGGGGTTAGATATTGTAGCCATAACTGAGACCTGGTGGTCCAAGCACCATGACTGGGAGGTGGGGGTCCCGCGGAAAAGGTTATTCAGGAGGGATAGGATAGGCAGGAAGGGAGGAGGAGTAGTGCTATACATCAGGGAGGGAATCAAGGTCATGGAGGGGTTGGAAGCACAGGGAGAAGTGGAAAGCATATGGGTCATGCTGGAGAGGCAGGCTGGGACAGCACTAAGGCTAGGGGGTGGTATACAGACCCCCTACACAGAGTGAGGAAACAGACATGCATATGCTGCAGGAGGTTCAAAGAATGACTCAGAAGGGAGAGATTCTGTTGGTGGGAGACCTAAATCTCCCAGATATAGACCTTGCCATCGGCAAGGTCGGCCAGAAGTGGGGAGATTCTAGTGTCGCTACAGGGTGACTTCCTGCAGCAGCTGGTCAGAGCACCCACAAGGGAGGGAAATATACTTGATGTGATCCTAACCAACGGAGATAGCATGGAGGGAGTGAGGGTCAGAGTCAGCCTGGGAGATAGTGACCACAGCACAGTGGGCTTCAAGGACAGAGCAGGGTATGAGGCCATTCAAACCACCACGAAGGTCCTAGACTTCAGGTGGGCAGATTTTCCCAGGATGAGGGAGATATTCCAAGAGGCAGTTGGGGGGGAGAGGATGGAGGGAGGGGCAGAGGAACTATGGAATAAGATCAAGGAGGGGACTCCATACAGTGATAGAGAGATGTGCAAGGAGGATGAAAAAGAACAAAAGAAGGAGGAGGCTGCTGTGGTTCAATAAGGAGGTGAGGGAGGTAATAGGTGAGAAGAAAAGGGCATTCAGGGAATATAAGAGGACACAGGGAGGGAGGATAGGAAAACTTACAAAGAGGAGCTGAGGGTAGCAGGAAAGAGGATTAGGAAAGCTAAAGCAGAAAGAGGAGAGAATTGCTAGGCAGGCCAAATCGGGGACAAGACGTTTTTTCAGTTCATAGGGGAAAGGAGAAAGGTAAGGCAGGGGATAGTAAGGATTAAGGGGGAGGGGGGTTGCAGGTGGAAGTGGATTTTGAGAAGGCTGAGGTACTGAATAAATACTTCAGCTCTGTTTCCACAACATGGGGGAGTAAGGGGCATAGATATAAATGAGAAGGGAAAGGGAAGAGGGGGGTGGATCCTAGCCCAATCAGTGTGGAAGAGATAAGGGAGGAATTAAGTAAGCTGAGGGTGAACAAGGCCATGGGCCCTGATGGTCTTCACCCTAGGGTGCTCAGGGAATTAAGGGGGGTACTGGTGGAACCATTGGCAGGGTTATTTAACTTGTCCCTGAATACAGGGTGGATACCTGAGAATTGGAAGAAGGCAGATGTGGTGCCACTTCATAAAAGTGGCAGCAGGGAGGAGTCGGGAAATTATCGCCTGGTCAGTCTCACATCAGTGATGAATAAAGTAATGGAGACAATATTGAAGCAAAGGGTGATTAGTTATTTGGAAGGGGGGGGGCTAGAAACATAGAAGTTGATGGCAGAAGGAGACCACCAGGTCCATCTTGTCTGCCCATTGTCTTTTAGCCTTGCACAGTCTTAAGCTGGAGGGTGGGAGGTTTAGGAGGGATGTCAGGAAGCACTTCTTCACAAAAAGGGTGGTGGACACTTGAAATGCGCTGCCGGAAGAGGTCATCTCATTAAAGACAGTGAGCAGCTTTAAGAGAGGCTGGGATAGGCATGGGGAAGATAAGAATCATGAGTAGGGAGGATGGGAGCAGTGGGGGAGGGAGGGAGGAGGAAGGAAGGGTCATTAGCTCAAGCTGTGGACCCTGCAATACGAGCAGACTTGATAGACCAAATGGCCTTCTTCTGCTGGCTTGTTCGTATGTTTGTATGTTCTAACTGCCCTTGGGTTTGAATGCTCCCTTGTATCTGTCCCAAGAATTCTTGAAACCTACCAGTGTGCTTGCCCCCACCACCTCTGCAGGCAGGCTGTTCCAGGCATCCACCACTCTTTCTGTGAAGAAAAACTTCCTGGTGTTGGTGGAGAACTTCCTTCCTTGCAGCCTTAGATCACGTCCCCTGGTTCTGCTGCCCTTCTTAAATTGGAAGAGATTGTCTATCTGCACCTGGTTTATGCCTTTTATGTACTCGAATGCTTCGATCATGTCACCCCTCTCTCTTCTCTGTTCCAGGGAATACATGTTCAGTTCTTTCAGTCTATCCCCATAGGACATCTCGTGCAGTCCCTGAATAATTTTTGTTGCTCTTCTCTGCACTGTCTCCACTTGGTCAATGTCCTTTTTGAGGTGGGGCCTCCAGAACTGGACACTGTACTCCAGGTGAAGCCTAACCAATGATCTGTACAGCAGCAGGATCACTTCCCTCTTCCTGCTTGTGATTCCCCTCCCAATGCATCCAAGCGTACCGTTGGCCTTTAATACTGCCTTCTCACACTGTTTACCTACCTTCAAGTTGTCTAAGATAATGATTCCCAAATCACGCTCTTGGGTGGAGGCAGCTAGTCTTTCCCCTCCAAAGTAATATGCCTTATTTGGATTTCTTTTTCCTAAGTGCATGACTTTGCATGTTTTGGCATTGAATCTCAACTGCCATGCTCCAGACCATTCTTCCAGTTTCTTGCAGTCAGCTTCCATCTTGTCCACTCTCTGCTGGGTGTCAACCCTGTTGCATATTTTGATGTTATCTGCAAACAGACATACCTTTTCCTGTAGTCTGTTAGCTATGTCCGATATGAAAATATTGAACAGCAGGGTCCTCAGTACTGAACCCTGGGGCACACCACTGGTTACCCTACCTTCTGATGACAGTGCTCCGTTTACCTGCACTTTCTGGGTTCTGCCTTGTAACCAGTTTTTAACCCATCTAACTACTTCTGATCCAATTCCTGTGTGATCTATCTTCTTTTCCAGCCTTCTGTGTGGAACTGAGTTGAAGGCCTTGCTAAAGTCTAAGTAGATGACAACTACCACCCCACCGTCATCTATAACCTTTGTAACTCTGTCAAAAAACTAAATCAGGTTTGTCTGGCATGACCTATCTGCTATGAAACCATGCTGCTTGGGGTCCTGATGGCCGCTAACCTCCAGGAATGCCATGATCCTCTGTTTGAGTAGTGTCTCCATTAACTTCCCCACTATGGATGTGAGGCTTACTGGCCTGCAATTTCCAGAGTCCTCCCTGCTGCCTGATTTGTGAAGCAGGACCACAATTGCCCTTTTCCAGTCTTCGGGTACCTCCCCACTCTTTAGGGATTTGATGAATAGTTTAGCCAGTGGGGCAGCCAACTCTAATCTCAGTTCTTTTAAGATCCTGGGGTGCATTTCATCTGACCCAATGGCCTTGCCAACTTGCAGTTTATTTAGTGCCTCCAGTACTTCTGTCTCTGGGAAGGGACTAGTATCAAGCCCCTGTCCAGAGGTGTTGCATTTTACCATTTCTGGGCCATCGCCTGGGTCCTCCTTAGTAAATACTAAGCAGAAGTACTTGTTCAGGATTTCTACTTTTTCTGGGTCATCTTCTGTTTTCCCTTTCTGAGTTGTAATCTTGACTATACCCCCTTTTGCCTTCCTTCTTTCCCGGATGTATCTAAAGAATGATTTGTCTCCTCTCTTTGCCCTCTCTGCTGTACTTGCTTCTGTCTGCACTTTTGCTTGCCTCATTTTTTGCTGGCTTCTTTCATTTTCTTCTTGTATGACACCCAGTCTTCTTCCTTGTTTGTTCCCTGATATAGCTTAAACGCCTTCTGTTTTTCTTTCACTATTTTAGCTACTTACTTTGAAAACCGTAAGGGGTTTTGTTTTCTTTTCGCTTTGATAACCCTTCTGGTGCATTGGTCAGTGACTGTCTGGATTGCTTTCTTAAGTTTGCTCCACATGACATTGATCTCGTCCACTTGTAGATCAATTAAGCCGTATTTTATGTTGGTCCTTATTTGGTTGAAGTCTGCCTTTTTAAAATCTAGTACTTTTATTTTTGAGTGGCACGTGCCCTCAGTTATGTTCACCTTGAAGCTAAGCATGCGATGGTCACTGTTACCCATATGGCATCCCACGTCGAGTTCCTTGACCCTCTCAGTGTTTATGAGGACCAGGTCAAGTATGGCATCTCCTCTTGTTGGTGTTTTGATCAGTTGACTTAGTCCTGCTCCCTGTAGTGCCAATAAGAAATCCCTGCTTCTTGTTGCCGCCGTTAGTGTAACGCCAGTTTATATTTGAAAGGTTGAAGTCCCCCACCGGTATCACCTCTCCTCTCTGAGTCATTTTGTGTATTTCTTCTATCAGGTCTTTGTCCCCTTTCTGTCCTTGATTTGGAGGTCTGTACATAATGCCGATCCCGAAGGTATTTCCATTTCCTGTATCTAGTAAGCCACAGTGACTCTGTGTCCCCATGGTGACTCTGCACCTCTGTGGCTTTTATGTCTTCACAAATGTAAATGGCTACTCTTCCCCCTCTTTGCCCCTGCCTATCATTTCCGAACAGATTGTATCCAGGTATAGCCGTGTCTCATCCGTGGTTTTCTGTGAACCACATTTCTGTCTCAGCGACCCAGTCCAATCTTTCTACTACCATGATGGCTGCATGTTCGGGTAGTTTGGTTGCAAGGCTTCTAGGATTTGCAAACATCACCTTACAGGAATGTGCACCCCCTTTGGTATGGGGCTGTACCCTCTTCTTGGACAGTGCCAACTTGCTGTTTGCGCCCTAGTGATTTTTGAGGTTGCCATCTTGTTGCAGAATGCCAATCGAGACCTCTGTCATCGAGATGCCCGGGTTCTGCATTTCTATTTCTGGGTGTGTATTTGCTCCCTTGGGTTTACGGGGAGTGGTGACAAGCCCACTGATGGTGGTGGTGTGAGCTGACATTTGGTAGCATGGCTTTACTCAGGGTTGGTCATGTCAGACGAACCTGACTGAATTCTTCGATGAGGTGATGAGAGTCGTTGATCAGGGTGGGGCAATGGACATGGCCTACCTGGACTTCAGGAAGGTCTTCGACATGGTGCCCCACAAAAGATTGGCAAATAAGTTGGGGAGTCTGGGGGCGGGGCAGAAAAAAACAAGATGGGTAGAGAGCTGGCTGACGGGTAGAAGCCAAAGAGTGGTGGTCAACGGGGTGCACTCTGGGGAGACAGGGGTGATGAGTGGGGTCCCACAAGGGTTGGTATTGGGGCCCATTCTGTTTAACATCTATGTCAGCCACATGGCAGAAGGGCTGCATGTGAAGATCTGTCTTTTTGCAGATGACGCAAAACTTAGCAACAGGGTGGGTACCCAGGGGGAGTGGAGGCAATGAAGAACAATCTAAGATTACTGGAAGAGTGGGCAGAAACATGGCATCTAAAATTCAATGGCAGAAAATGCACAGTGATGCACCCGGGGAGGAGGAGGATTCCAAATACCACATACACGCTAGGGGGAGAGATAATGGCTGCAACCAGGCAGGAGAAGGATCCAGGAGTTATAATCACTGACGACCATCGGGTGGGGACCCAGTGCAGCAAGGCAATGGATAAAGCCATCAGGATGGTGGCGTGCGTAAGGAGAGGGATAACCAGCAGAAGGAGGTAGGTGCTGATGCCACTCTACATTTCCATGGTTAGGCCACACCTGGAGTATGGGGTACAGTTCTGGAGGCCCCATCTACAAAAAGACATAGATAGCATGGGAATGGTGCAGAGAAGGGCCACTAAAATGGTGCATGGGCTAAGCTGGAAGACATACGAAGAGAGGTTAATGGAGCTGGATCTGTATCCTCTGGAGACAAGAAGGGAGAGGGGGGACATGATAGAAACATTCAAGAATGTGAAGGGGATCAATAAAGTGGGGAGAGCATATTTTCAGGGATGGTACATATAAGAACTAGGGGGCATGGATTGAAATTGGAGGGGTAGTTTAGGGGAAATGTTAGGAAGTATTACTTCACATAGAGAGTGGTTGAGCCTTGGAATGGTCTGCCAGAGGAGGTGGGGAGGGCCAGCACAGTGGAGGGTTTCAAGAAGGCCTGGGCCAAACACAAGGGGTTGGCATGGAGAGGAGGGGAGGAATCTTGGAGGGGGGACAAGTAGAGTGGGAATGGGCAGACTTGATGGGCTAGGAAGGTCCTCTTCTGCCGACACGTCTATGAATTTATGAAAAACTTAATTTGTTACTTTTTAATTTAAAGGCATTTTAGATTTTAAGACCTGATTAAAGGCTTTTAGTGAGGGGAAAGTGGCTGCCATATGAATGTTTCAATAAGTGAAAGTTTGAAGAGGTAGGAGTAAGGATTTTAAAGAAAGTGAGGAGATTGACTGGTCCTTTTGCCATAGGTCATAATAGCATTTATCCAGGGTGAAAACCTAAACTGTCCAGTTGGATCACAGTATCCATTATAGTCATTTTTTATAATATTAGGTAATACAATAAGTGGTCCTGCAGCTCGATTCTAAAGGGACCCAATTTTTAACGGGGCAATGTCTTTCCAACTACTTTTAGAAAATTTGATTTATTTCTCATTGTGGAAAATGTTATTCATTTTAGAAATTGATCAAGACATTATTAGGGGGCATTATGCTATAGCCCCTGGTGATTTATGCCCTTGACTTCAACGCAGGCTCTCCTGGGAGCTAGTAGAAGAAGAAGAAGAAGAATCAGCATTTGTATAACGCTTTTCATACACAGTATCCCAAAGTGCTTTACAAGCAATGCTAGACTGGGTAGTGAAGTGACTGAATGTGTGGTGGCGGCCATATCACACATCATCACCCACACACAGCCTGGATAATTGCATGAACCGGTTTATGGAAGGGGAATGTTGGCCAGGACACTGGGAATGTTCCCTGCTCTTTGCGAAGAGTGTCCTGGGTTCTTTTACTTCCACCTGGACACCCACCAGGATGAGCAGAAGGGACCTCGGTTTAACATCTCATCCAAAGGACGGCACACCCCAGCAGTACAGCACCCCCCAATACTGCACCGGATGCCAGCGATTTTTAGGTGCAAGTCCAATCCCGGTGTGAGATGAGAACCCATGACCTTCTGGTCCAGAGGCGGATGTGCTACCAGCTGAGCCACGCTGACACCTAGTAGTCAAAATTTGCTCCTCAGCATGTGCTGTAATTGAAATCACTGAAATAATTCCAGATCTGCAGGGGTTTGAGTGCTGCGTGTTTCCAAAAATGACTGATTAAAGGGTATTTTTGTAGTGAAATAATGTATATAACATAGGGGTGTGGTAGTGCCCCTATAGTTAGGATTGAGTAGGCAGTTTAATGTTAAACCCCACTTATTGCACCTTAATAACTTTGGCATCATTTGATAAAATAGTCCAAAATTTGGCAGGGCTCTAGGGTCTCAAGACGTGAAAAATGTTGTGATGGCATCTTGCTTGGTTTTTTAGACACGAAGTGCAAAAAAACAAAAAACACGTTTGGTTTCCCTATACTTAACATTGGGTATTTTTTGCTCTCACCTACAGCTTAGATGGTGTGGAATTTTTTCATGGTTGAAGGGACCCATGCCAAGGATGTGCTTTTGGAAGGTTTCATGACAAAGTATTATATGGTTCCAGAGTTACAATGATTTTAGAGTTAACATCCTAATGCGAATGTTAACAAAAAAAATTGCGATTGCTTATTTTCATGACTTTGAATGGTTAAGAAAAAGATTGCAACTTATCTCCATGATTTACCTCTCGTACTGACAAAAACACTGATCATGTTGGCTCCCTTTCCTTTTCTCATTTTCAACTCACAAACGTTGAAGATGCATCAAAATAATACATTTTTTAAAATACTTAACACAGGGTATTTTTTGCTCTCACCTACAGCCTAGTTGCTGTAGAATTTTTGTATGAAATTTTCAGGGTTGAAGGGACCCATGCTAAGGAACTGTCTTTAGAAGGTTTCATGAAAAAGTATTATATGGTTCCAGGATTTTAGAGTTAACATCCTAAACGGGACCAGTTTATCTAGATTCTACTGTTTTTTGTTATTTTTTTTTTTTATAAAACTTTCCAGAAATACTTTTTCTGAGCACCCCAAAATCCCAGGTGCCCAGCTTAGTGAGAGGAGCCATTCACCCATGTTCTCTGTATTAAAACAATGGGATTTTCTTGAGTTCTGCAGCCATGGGTGGAAGTTGTGCTGTGGGCTGCAGTGAAACCAGTGAGCCAGTGACCCCTTGTTCTCTGCCTGTCTGTCTATCTCTTTATTTATTTAGTGGATATGGGAGCCCACCCCTGGTACTGCTTTTCTTAATCCCCCCCTCCCCTACAGATCGCCCACCCCGATTTGCATTTAGTAGGTCACAGCACTGGGGTGCCCACCCCCAGGCTGCGAAACAGTCACCTGAGGTGCCCAATCCCAAGTGTTGGAATGTCACTTGTCCCCTGAAAATAAGAACATTGTCCCTCATTGTTATTTTTAGTACAAAAAAGAGAACAGTCCCTCACCAATCTGACCCCCCACCCCAACCTCCCACTCTGCACCCACCACCCCACACACCTTCACTCACCTGAACAAGTCTTAGGATGAAGATCCACTCTCCGATCAAATACACCTCTTGCTGTTGGAATCACCAACTGCAACATGAGAAACTAAAGTAAGTGTGGTTCAATGTATTTCAGTGAGGTTTTGAACTTTGATGCATAACTTCCTCATTTTTGCATATTTTAACCCCAAATTTTCAACATGGCCTTTTTAGGACCACACCTCATATCCCATGGTGATGGAATAATGCAAATTATGCAAAAGGCAATTTCGCATTCACTTGGAGAAATAACCTTTTGAGTGGGATTTGAACATTTTCACCTCCCTTGTTCATGACCTGGGGTCATAAGAAGGCTATGTTGAAAATTAGGTTGTGCTTGGTGTCCATGGATGCATTCTCTGTAACTAACAATGGAATAAAGATTTAATGGAAAAAAAAAAGTAAAAGAAAATTAGGAGTCAAAATATATAAAAATGGCAAAGTTATGCACATACATCGAAATGTTACTACACTCATTCATAACTTTGGTAATTTTAAATATTTTGCCCCCAGATTTGCAACATAACCATTTTTTCAGACCACCTCATGAACATGACAGCTGTCATTTTTCTTTTTTTTTAGCTATATCTTTTTATCCCCTGGGCCACTCCCAGTCGTCCACTCCTTCTGGCTGCCAAGCCTGCCCTCCGCCCACCATCTCTCCCATCACCATCCACTGCCCCTTATTGTGCCATAGCCCCAGTCAAACTGATGTGTCTCTTCATTGGGGGGGGCCTCTCCTATGGTCATGACCAGGAGAGAAGACTTTCTTATGCCCAAAGGCATTCAGGCCATCCTCACTGGGCATGGCAAGGGCACAGCATGGACACCTCGAGCTTTGCAATGACAAGACAGTGGGTCATCATTATCCAGATGGCCAGGTAGCCATGATTTTTCAATGATATGTTCCACCCTCCCTACAGTCAGCCACACACTAGCAGCATCCTAGTTGATGTCCTCATGAAGCATGGTCACCCTCTCCACAATTAAGCGCTGCCCCATGGGTTGCCAGGAGCTGCTCTAAGAATGGTACAGCTTTCTCCCTCCCCCCCCAGAGGAGAGCATCTGAGGGATGCTCCAAACCCTCCCTGCTGGTCTCTGCTCCTGCCATCCCGACATTTAGATTGGCATGAAAATCAAAATAATCATTTTTTTCATTTTACATTCAGCCCTTTATCATATTTGGCCACCCACCAACCTTCTGATGGATTCAGGATTACCTGGCTATCTAACTAGCTGCACTGGATGACAAAACACATAAAATGCCAACACTGGTACCAGTCCCCAGTCTGTAATATAACTCTGCAATTCTATACTTTAAACCTGGGTATCCAGTACTAAATGTAAGTTGCAGACCTGATGCTGTTGCAGCTAAGTTGGCCAGCATTGGGGCCCTTAAAAGAAAATAAGATTAGCCATTATATTTCCCTTGTATTGCATACGAAACTTTAAATATGTAGGTAAACAGGCAATTCCCTCACAGTTGTAGCTTATGTATTTAATTATTTATTTATTTATTGAAATGTTTCACCAGGAAAGGCACAATGAGCAACAAGTTGCTCATCTCCCAGTGCATCCTTGGGGGAAGGGTATTGGAGGTATATACAATCATATACATACAATATACATAATACTATGAACACTAACAGTGGAGTAATTAACAGCATAGATATGAAACAAGCAACAAATATCATGGTAGTGTTGCATATGTACAAAATATACAGAATACACAAGGTCTAATGACCAGATACCATAGTTATATAACAACTTAGTAAATAGTATGGGAAGTGCAATATATGTACAATAAACAGGAGATGCAAAGGACTAGGTTAGGTGCAGGTCTACAGTGACATACAGCTTAGGCAGTAAGATGCTGGTGACAAAAGTCAGGAGACAGTGGCCAGGTGGGGAGACAGCAGCGGAAGGGGAATAGCTGGGCTGAGAGTAGAAATAGGGTAGTGTGAGAGGGAGATCATCACATTTATTTACCAGGGGAAGAGTAATAAGTTAAGGAGTGCAGAGAGACTAGTTGTAGGTACAGTTCACAGAGAGGAAGTTATGTAGAGCTGAGGCAGTAGAGGAGGGGGAGGATGAATTATGAATCTGGTGAGGAAGTAAGTTCCACAGTTTTGGGAAGTGATCCGAGAAGTGAGCCTAACCAGCAGTAGACCGATGAGGGACTACCAAAGTACGGGAGTCATGTGATCTAAGGGAGTGAGCAGGAGGGGGCAGGCTGGAAAGAGAGGAGGAGAGATAGGATGGGAGCAAATCAAACCAGAACTTAAGAAATGAATTTAGCAAAATGGTGGAGGTGTCTGTTTTCAAGTGATGGGAAAGCCAGGGAGTGACAGAGTTGGCAGTGATGGGTGTGAGAGGGAGAGTATAAATCAAAATGACAGAAAGAGTTGAAAAGGGTGTCCAATCTGGCTAAGAAAGTGTTGGGAGCAACACTGTAGACTACATCACAGTAGTCAAATATGGGGAGAATCATCTTCTGGACAATATCACGCCTAGCCGGGAGAGGGAGGCAGTTCCGGTTCCTGTATAGGGCACCAAGCTTGGGGTGCAGTTTTTTCAGGATGGTGTCAACGTGACCAGAGAAGCTGAGGTGTTGGTCAAGCCAAACCCCAAGGTATCTGAAAGAGGAAGTGTCCTCAAGAATTGTCCCGTCAAGGGTATGGAATGTGGGCAGGGAGGGTAGCCTGGATAAACTCTGCCCAGTGCCAAAGGTCATTGAGACTGTTTTCTTGGCATTTAGAAAAAGGTGATGGGAGCAAAACCAATTCTGAACTTGGTTGAAATAATGCTGAAATCTGGTTGCAGCATCAGTGGGGGACTGGCTGGAGGTAAAGAGGACCATGTCGTCCACATACATATGGATGGAGGAAGATGTGCAGACAGACGGAAGGTCATTTAGAAAGATGGAGAATAGTATGGGACCTAATACAACACAAAGTTTGGGCTTTAGATGATGAACTTTGGCAAACACAAGACAACCATTTACAATCCCCTTTCAAAATTTTCAGACCAGGGTCCGCGCACTCAAGATTTTGCAGTCATCTTTAGGTGCAGAAAAAGTAGTCATAATCCATGCAGTAGCTTTAGCTGAGTTGCAGGCAGGAGCTTTGGCTGACCCCTCTTTTACCAGGCTCTTGCAGCTTGCAGACTGGAGATTTCTCAGGTTTCTAAAACGTGCCCCCTTTCTTGGGTTTGAAGTCACTTCTCTGGAATACTCTGGAACAGACCGGGCTGGGACCAGGGACAGAACACCTCAACCCCCCATGTCTAGGCTATGCCCCTCAGGGGAAAATGAATATGGCAGCACCAAGGCTGGCACACTACCAAGCTGACTCCCAGAACAATCTAGGACAGTCTCTCTTTCCAGTTCAGGCATTTCAGTTGCCTTAAGCCATCACAATCACGTCAACCATGTGGCCAGCGTGGCAGACATGGTCCTTTTGCTAGTCAGGTCAGAGTCTCAGGAGCAGGGGTGCATTCCCAACAATTTTAGGAAAGACCCACACTCCTCCACAAAGTGCATGACTAGAGCTTAAGGCATGGCTCCCAATGCTGATCACAGGAAACATTCTCTTTCTCTTTTTTCAGACAGGCACAATTATTCAACTTGCTTTTCCCATCCACCTGGTTAGCACAACTGCTGTGGCTCTCTCAGAAGGCACAGTCTTTTACAATAGCCAGAGGCAAGTACTGGAGCTTAAGGCAAGTCTCCCGACCAAGATAAGCACATTCAAAATTGCAGACATTCACTTTGCACTGTTGCTTCTCACAAGCAAAATAAACCATTCCTTGGCCAGCTGGCAGTTTGCAGCTCCAAACAGAATATCACATTACCGAGTCCTCACAGGCAACTTTAGACAAAGCTCCAACCTCAGGATACTTTTCTGTCCATTCCTGTAGGCACATTTATCAGTCATATCAAGCATTTCACAAAAACAAGACCTTTCTTTGGTCACTTGAATAAACAGACATCCACCTTATTCTTGGTGCAGGATAGATGCAGGGTGCAGACAGACACTGCACATCTTCTGAAATTCATGGCTGCTTGGCCCCAAGAAGGTCTCTGGTTTACTTGTACTTTTAAGTAGAAGGTTTTACTCACTCAGGATCTAGCATTGCAGCTTTCTATTATCTGAAGTCACAGGTTTCATCAGCACTATCACTGCTGAGGCAGAAGCATTTCTTGCAGCTCTCTCACAACTGCAGGTAGGAATTTGTGCAGCTCTCTCACAGCTAAAGTTGAATTCAGAACTCTCCCACAACATCTTCTCAAATAAGAGAAGGCAAATGCCAGCCCTGGGGGCAAATATCTGGCAACCCAGGCTAGTGACTCCAACTGCTTGCAGCCACATTCCTCTCAGCAGGGGCCAGAGCCCCCCTCCCTGTGGAGGGGCTCCTCTGAACTACAGGCCCATTCTCTTTGGAAAAGGGCCAGAGCCCCTTCCCTGTGGAGAGGCTCATGCTGAACTGACTCCAAAATGAAAAGTTTCTGGGGGTTTTGGGAGCTCCTGATTGGCTGATTCAATTGGCCCTCACAAAAATGAGTATTCATTAGGCTTCCTCAATGCCTGATAGGTTCCCTGTTTGGGTGCCTAAATTTGGTCCCTGTTTTTCCCCCACAGCTCTGGCACAGTCCCAAAAGTCTCTGGCTATAATCCTGGCTCCCAATTGGCTGATGATAGGTCAAAGGCTGCAAATATGGCTGCGGTTAGCACAATCCCCAAGCAGTCCATCAGTGTCCCCACCCACAATGTTCTGGTTCAGTCGGTACCGATATTTTATTTAAGTCATTGCCCTACTGTTTTGCAGACATACTTGTGCCCTGGTAAGCACTGCAGAGTTTAAACATTTTGATGCAGTCCACAGTCTGTCGCTAGAGCTGAAATTACCAGTCCCCAGGCGCTAGACAGGGATGCCCATCAATATTCATTGGAATCTCATTAATATGCATGAGCCCCGAGCCCAACACATAGCGTGATTGGTGGTTTTTATTTAAAATATACTGCGGGGTCTCTTGTCCCTTGTTCTGGTCTCCAGTCCCCACTTTACCTGTTCCTGGGACTGGGACGACCAGAAAGCCACTTGCTTGACCACAATCATGGTTGGAATATACAGGGCGCTTCTGCACATGCGCAAGCTGCCGGCCAGCCTAGAAGTGGACAAGAAATGCTCACAGCTCTGTAATTGCTCTGCAAGCCCATAATGGGCAAAATAAATGCAGGAGCACTGGGACAAGTAAAGGAACTTGGGCTGTGGCATTGCCTTTCGGGGAAGAAACAGGGTAACACTGGAGGCAACAAGAGGCAATGGGAGAATAGGGGCAAATAAGGTAAACCCCTCAGTGGGGGTTACATTAAAGAGGACAAGTCCCAGTACTTATCCCTTTCACACCCCACTTGTCACCCTCCTTTCTCAGAGTGAATTCTGTTTATCACCACCCTCTGTCTCCTGTCCCCCAACCAATTTCTCACCAGTTTACCACCTTAGGACCCACTTCTAGGCTTTACAGCTTGTTTATATGTGAGTCTCCTATGTGGAACGGTGTTGAATGCCTTACTGAAATCTAGGTAGGCCAGATCCTCTGCTCCACCGTGATCCAATTCACTGGTCACCCAATCAAAGAAATCTATCAGATTTAACATGATCTTTCCCCAGTGAATCCGTGCTGCCTCAGATCCTGAAGGCCACTGGATTTCAAATATTCCACAGTCCTCTCCTTCAGTAGTGTTTCCATTACTTCCCCATCACTGAAGTCAGGTTGACTGGCTTGTAGTTGCCTGCCTCCTCTTTCTTTGCACCTTTGTGAAGTGGGACTACATCTGCCTTCCTTCAATCTTCCTGAACCACTCCCATCTCCACTGAGTGGTTGAACAGGGCTGTCAAAGGTGTACCCAGCATCTCCCTGAGCTCCCTCAGTATCCAACAAGGCACCCCTTCTGGCCCCATTGCCTTGTCCACTTTCATATTTGCAAGTTCCCTCAGAACCCTCTCCTCTGTAAATAGATTATAGTGTCTTCCTCCCTTCCTTCGATGCTCCTGTCCCTTATCTGTGGTCCCTCTCCTTCCCCTTCCTCTGTGAACACTGAACAAAAGTATTTGTTCAAGATGTGTGCTTTTTCCTGGTCTCCTTCCAAACACTCCCCTCCTTCCTTCCCAAGCCATACCATCCCTCCCCTGGTCTTTCTCTTTTCACTTACATACCTGAAAAATACCTTGTCCCCTTTCTGCGGGGCTATTTTCTCCACTGTTTGCACCTTTGTCCTCCTAATTGCTTTACCTGCCTCCCTCTGTTTCTCCTGATACACCTCTCTATCTTCCTCTCTCTGTGTCTCCTTGCACCCCTGAATGCTTTTTTGACTTTAATTACCTTCCCAGCCACCTCTTTTGAGAACCATAGCAATCTCTTTTTCCTCCTATATTTGCCTACTTGTCTAATGCAACGGTTTGTTGCCTTCTCTATCCCTCCTTTTAGATTTTCCCACTGTTCTGACATATTAAACTATCCCCTCAAATTCAAGGTATTCAGATATTCAATTCTACTTTCACACTATCAGTGTACGCAGACGATATTCTCTTGCATCTACAGCAACCTGCCACATCACTAAAGAATGCTCTTGAAGTCATCTCTCAGTTTAGCCATCTCTCCAATTACAAATTAAACAACTAAAACTGAAAATTTTCCCCTCAACCACCACACTTATAAGGCAGATTTCTCATCTCTTGGCATGAAATGGACCTCTCAACCACTCAAATATTTAGGGGTTATGCTAAGAACTGACTCCTCTCTTACCAAAAAACTGAATTTGGATAACCTAGTGTCCACTATACAACAAGATCCTAAGAGATGGGAATCTCTCCCAATTTCCCTATGGGGAAGAATAAATGTTATCAAAATGAATGTTCTTCCTAGACTTTTATATCCTCTGAGCATGTTAAATATCTGGTTACCTTTGACCTTTTTCCACCACATCCACTCCCTCATAGCCAATTTTATCTGTCTGAACAGACATCCCAGATGTGCCTACTTCAAACTGAGTCTCCCCAAAGATTTGGGTGGTCTCCGTCTCCCAAACTTCCTATTGTATTACTGGGCCAGTCATTTTATTAAAATAGGACAATGGCTGATAAACACCAACAAAGAGTACTCTCCTGTATGGAGGCAGTTAGAAAAACAACTTCTTCATACACACAGCTTAACTGCTCCTATTATTTTTTATTTGCCTTGGAGGAGTCTACCAGAACCCCTCAAAAACTTGCCCATAGGTACCTCAATTAGAATCTTTTCTCAATTATGCTCCTTTCTTAAGATTTGTCCTCAGAAAGATCCCTCCCAGCCTCTCATCTTTAACCCAAATATTAAGATAGGAGGCTCCTGTTTAACATCGGTTGGTTGCCACAATTAAAAGAAACTACAGTAGCTTACCTATACTCCTAGGACTCTCTTCTTTGTTCTCCTGACATCATCCAGAAATTTAATATAGCCCAAGTACACATCTTCAAGATCTTCCAGCTTAGACATTTAATAAATCAATTGTTTGGGCCTACCCCTAAATCTCCCAGCCTGTCTCCCATCCTGACTCAATTAACAGACATAGTGGATAGATTGCATGGAATCTTCTTATTATATTCCTACTTCCTGTATCTGGGACATCCTGAACCACTTAGGGGTTCTAAAATCTGGGACCCCCTGACACCTGGTATGGTATTAAACTGGACACAGATTTGGAAATATCTCCACACCTACATCCCCCAGGACAGACTTAGACTTACACAATATCACATTCTCAATTATATGTATTACACTCCTGTTAAACTTATCAAAATTGGTCACCTGTCCTCCTCAATATGTTCTAGATGTGGCAAGTTAGAAGGGAATATCTTGCACATTCTATGGCATTGTGAAAAGGTATCCTCTTTATGGCAGACAAGTCAATCCAAATTAGATCCCCTGCTAAGCTTAGGTGGTCTCTTCAACTTTGAAGTCTGTATCCTAGGTGTTTACGACAACATTGGTATAAAAGAAAGAAGATATCACATGGCCTTAATTTCAACAGTTGTCAAGAAATTAGTATTACGCCATTGGATGGACCAGCTCACAATCTCCTACAATGAATGGCTAAATGAACTTTCCACTTGTTTCCGAACTGAACGTCTCATAGCAAGTTCTAACATTAAACTTCAAGTTTTCGATAGAAAATGGGGTATACTCTACGCCCTATATCTACATTAATCTGTATTTTATTTGCAACTCTCCATTAGTACCGGGTTTACAGATAGGTAATAATAATCAATCCTTTCTTTATTATTTCATTTTCAAGATAGACACACTCCTGGAGAATAGGGTGGGGGAGGGCTGGGAATAGTTAGTTGACATGACTTGTACTGTTTTCCTTGTTAACATTTCCATGTGTATGGTTTGTAATGTAAAACAATAAAGAAGCTGAATTTCAAAAAAGATTTGCCCACTGTTCCTCCACTTACCCCAAGTCCCTCACCCCAACCAGGGCATCCTTGAGGCATTCCCCCATCTTTTTAAAATCGGATCTCCTAAAGTGCAGGACCCTCGCTTTTGTGTGGTTTGAACCAGCCATAGTACTTACATTGAACCACACCATACAGTGATCACTAGTCCACCACGTGTCCACCCACTGTGACATTTGCAACAATGTCCCTGTTGGTGAGTACAAGGTCCAGTACTGCCCCCTCAAGAGTTTGCTCTTTTACTAGTTGCCTGAGGAATGCCCCCTGCAGGGAGTCCAGGATGTTCCTGCTCCTAGCTGAAGCTACAGCTGGGATGCTCCAATCTGCATCCAACAGACTGAAATCCCCCACGAGCAGCACTTCTCTTTGTTTGCCATCTTTTGGATGGCTCCACTAGAACCTTAAAACCTAAAAAGAAAATGGCACACAAATGACAATGGCCTTGCGTACATTACTGGAAATATCAGTGATAGTCCCCTCACATGCCCGTTGATCTCTGACATCACTCGTGGCTCCACCACTTATGATATCATAAGGTCATTATGACTGGCGGTATAACCTAGTGAGGTTAGTATAACGAGCTGTGAATGGCTTGGTGCAATCAGCAGACCCTGAAAACAGGGCATGGGCCAAGTGGACCTTACCTAGTTGCCAAAGAATAAAAAAATATAGACATATGTATGCTAAGTCATGTGGCACATGGGTAAAATATATCCATAGAAGAGAAAATCAGATTATAAAAGCAACTTTAAATTCAGTTAAACAGTAAAGTAACATTACACAAAACTGCTGATGCATTAATTGATAAATGGGATCAGCGGGAGGCCTGGGCATGTACGTACTGTAGGCGAGTTACTCTGTTCTTTATAGAAGAGTATGCCATGCATCCCCCACTGGTTGATGATTCATCCTTACCCTTCTGTCAACAGAAGAGGCATATGTTATGTAAAAGAAGGGATGCAAGGATATCCGAACCATTCAATTGACCCGGTTGGATTTCTCACTTTCTGACTATATCCAGCTTGATCGGATACAGCCCTATAAAAGGGGTCGGGTAGTTGCTGGTTTTTAATGCTGAGTGGAAAATGCAGTAAAAAGCTGCTGATCCTATGGCAATATCTGTTGCGAGTGCTTCCAGTTTTTGTGAGTGCAATAATTACTACAGACAGCCCACAGAACATAACTAAAATGGCATGAAAAGGTTTGCTGTGGAAATACTTCACATTAGAAATGGAAAGGCACTATAGCGCAGTGGTTTAAGGCTCTGAGTTGCAAGTCTGGAGACCTGGGTTTGAATCCCACAGCCCCACTTGCATACTGTGTGACCCTGAGCAAGTCACTTAACTTCCCTGTGCTCCCAGATCACACCTGTAAACAAGCTTTCAGCTTAATGTGCCACTTCTGGTTAAACAATTGGGAAAATAAAAAAGAATGACTCTAAGGCCAAAAGTAGTTTGTGCCAATTGCCCACATTCATAAGTTGTGGTTCCTCTGTTAAATCTTGTGGGATATCTAGCCTCCTGAACCATTTGCAGAACAAGCACAAAATCAAATATGCTGAAATGCAACTGGAAAAAGAACAAAAAGAGCTGAGCAGACAAACGTCTAATTATGAGCCTCCTGCTAAAAAGATTAAAAAGGAGCACCAGACAATTGAGGCTTATGCTGCTCGCTCGGTGCCATTTACAAATGACTACCCATGAGCACTTACTATAACTCAGACAACTGCAGAAATGATTGCCGTAGATGAGTAGCCTTTCTCTACGGTGGATAACCCAGGATTTAAAAGACTTCTGTACTGGAGTCAAGGTACATTATACCTTCACGAAGGTACTTCTCTCACCAAATTGTACCTGAAATGTATTCCCGAATTAGGAGTAAAATGAAAGCTGAACTTTCTGAAGTAAATGCTTAAGCAATATACCATGGGAGGTGTTGGTGACGCCAGGATTTACCCACGCCCTGGGGTGTTGTTTGGCCATGAGGCACAGCCAAGTGGCCAAAACACCCCAGGGTGTGGGTAAATCCTGGCATCACCAACATTCTCAAGTGGCATATTATGATTATACAGTGAACATCTTATATTTTGTGTGTGAAAAAATATGAAAAAACTAAGTTGGTTTAGATGTTTTATTAGTTTTTATTAGATTTGTTGTCACACTTGGAAAAATAGTGCTTTCTTGGTAGGTATGCGCATGTGCAGTGATGTCAGCAAGCGGGCGAGGAGATACCCTTAATGATTACAGTTTGGGGAAAACAAAGGCTCAAGGAAACCGTGGGTCCGGAGTCCAGCAATGTAAGCTGTATTTGTGCATATTTAAACAGAACAAAAACCAAGAGTGGTAATTTTGTTGTGGGAAGTTTTTTACAGTGTCACTGACAAACTGTAAGATCAGGGTTCTGAAAGTGAAACGGAAAGAGACAACCCAGGGAAAGAGCAAAAATTTTTTTTCCCAAAAACCAGAACAAGAAAAATTTCCTGTGATTAGTGTTTTTTTTTTTTTTTAATTCTTAGCTGAATTACATTTTTGAAACTTGCGGGATTTTTCATACTGTTTACTCGGAGGGCAACATTGTGGCTTTGTGGAGGTTTTGCCCTGCGACTGTCGGTGTTTTTGCTGGTTTTGTGTTTGTGATGGTTGCATTGATTTCAAGAGTGCCCTTGATGCAGCTTACTGGTGGTTGGCACCTCTTCCTGTGGGGTGATTGTAGCTTTTACAACGGGAGAGGTGTGCCAGGTAGCCAATGAGATGAGAGGATTTGCGCTTCATTTCTATGCCCATTGTATAATTGAAGTTTTACTACAGTCATCTGGACAAATGAGTTTTCAATAGTGTCTTATTTGGTGATCACAGCTCATTGGGTAGATGTTTACTTTAAGAGATGTGATGCTCTGCTTGAATTGAAACACCAAAGAGATTGCCACGTGGTTCCACCCATTCAGAGCGCCAGCGTTAGTGTGCCTGGTCATCAGGGTGCCAAATCAGGATTTCATTGACCCTTGTTTTTGTAGGGGACTGCAACCCTGCACCCCCCCCATGTGGGGACTGCAACCTTCCCATTATTATTCTAACTCCGAGGGGGGGCGGACCTTGAGGGGGGGGTGCGAATCTCAAAATCAGTGCTCTGATGTGCTGGCGCACTAATGCTGGTGCTCTAATGGCTGGAAAGGTTACCACAAAGGTGAAAACCTGTCAAAGGAATTCCTGCAAGTACTTGATAGTTGGAGCATCAAAAGCAGTTAGAGGCATCTTGTAATATGTGATAACGGTCCTAATACAGTACATGATGCTTATCACGGGCACATCTGTGTTAGCAGATTTTGCCCGGTATAGGGAGTGGGCGCTGTAACAAAATGAATTTTTTTTTAAGTAAATGACATGCTAGTGGACACAGAGCTTCAATAAATAGTACACTATTTACTGTACTGGATTGCAGATTAAAGGAAGTTCTCATTTCCCCCTCCTGTTCCTGTTCTAAACCTCCCATGATTCTTTCCTTCCTTCCGAGATTGCACTGGCATTTTTTTTTCAGTCCAAAGTAAAGTGGCAAGTGTTTCTGCCCTAAACCTTCCCTGATTCTTTTTGCATTAGTGTACCTTGTAACATTAATAGTTTGTAGCATATGTAGTAAACCTCTCCCAATTCTTGGTGGCATTTGGAGGTGCTGCCTGAGATGTGATTGTAGCTGCTGTGAGGAGGGAGAGCCATGACATCTGGTGAAGTGTGCATGGCAGGTAAAAATGCCAACAACTTTTTTATTCTTATTTTGAGAGCCATTTACTGCGATGTTCTTTCTTTACAACTGATCCCCAACCCATTCTCCATGGCCATGGCAGGTTATAGCATTCCATGCCCTTTCTATTTCGAGCAGATTAACTGCTAATTAGTGTCAGTTTACACTTTAGCAAGTTCTGCAAGCTGCATGCCAAAGTGTAAACTGACATTAACTAGCAGCTAATCTGCCCAAAATAGAAGGCAGTCATGTAATGCTATAACCAGCATTTTTAACATAAGAGCCTATAGAACTGGCAAATGGCAAATGACTGCCTGAAATAAACGACTGCCCATCTAAAGTGCAGGCAGTATAAGTGGCGTAGCCTGTATTGCTAAAGAAATTAAGTGCTGTGCCAAGCGAGGGTTATATGGCTCATACTTTACAACTGATAGTAAATGAAGCCATAATGAAACAAAAATCTGTTGAAGATCTGTTAGCTACTGGCTGTGCAATAGAAATATAGAAACATAGACTTTGACGCAGATAAGGATCACTAGGCTCACCTAGTCTGCCCATTTCCTTATCTACAGGATAAGCTGCAGATCCTAGTTAACCAACAGCCTATTTCTTCCTACCCCCCACACAAAATACCTTGTCTGTCCCATGCATTCTTGAATTCTCCAGCATTTTTATTTATTTATTTATTGAAGAGTTTAGCCAGGAAAGCATGCTGAGCAGACAACCACTAGTTTCCAGATGCGTCCTGGGGGACAAGTTCCAACAGTGTTAGACCCCACAACCTCCTCAGGAAGGCTGTTCCATGGGTCCACCACCCTGTGAAAAAATACTTCCTCCCATTGCCCCCGAGCTGTCCCCCCTCTATCTTCAAATTGTGTCCCCTTGTTCTTGCACATTTTTTTTTTCTGAAAGATGCTGCCCTCTTGGACTTTGTTGATTCCACTGAGGTACTTAAAAGTTTCTATCATGTCCCCCCTCTCCCTCCTTTCCTCAAGGGTATAAATATTAAGCTCCTTTAGTCTCTCCTCATATGGCTTCTCTTGCAGACCATGCACCATTTTTGTTGCCCTCCTCTGGACTGCCTCCATTCTGTTTATGTCCTTGCAGAGATGGGGTCTCCAGAACTGGATGCAGTATTCCAGATGGGGTCTCAACAACTGTCTGTACAGAGGGATAACAACTTCCTGTTTTCTGCTGTGATGCCTCTCCCAATACATCTCAGTATCCCCCCAGCCCTCCCTACTGCCTTCTCACATTGCTTGCTAACCTTAAGGTCATCTGTTATGATTACCCCCAGGTCCCTTTCCATTTTTGTTGTTGTTACTACCTCTCCCCATTGTGTAATCTTCCCCTGGGGTTTTATTTCCCAGGTGCATTATTTTGCTCTTCTTTGCATTGAATCCAAGCTGCCACACTTCTGACCATTCCTCCAACCTTGCCAAGTCCCTTCTCACCCTTTCCACACCTCCTTGTGTATCAGCCCTGTTGCAGATCTTTGTGTCATCTGCAACGAGGCATAATTTTCCTTCCAGTCCCTTTGCAATGTCACTTATAAAGACATTAAAAAGGACTGGACAGAGTACTGAACCTGTGATACCCCACTAGTAACCATTCTTTCTTCAGAGTGGACTCCATTTACAATTATCTTCTCCGTCCTGTTGTCCAGCCAATGTTTTACCCAGGCTACCACCCTGGGACCTACTCCCAGGCTGGTTAATTTGATTATTAATCTTTTGTGTGGGACTGTGTCAAATGCCTTGCTAAAGTCTAGGTAGGCCATGTCCACAGCCCCTCCCTGGTCTACTACTTTGGTCATCCAGTCAAATAAATCAATTAGATTCATCTGACATGACCTTCCCACTGCGAACCTATGCTGCCTTGAGTCCTGTGCCCTACTGGGCTCTAGGTACTCCACAATTCTTTCCTTCAGAAGTGATTCCATCACTTTCCTACCACAGAAGTCAAACTGACAGTTCTGTAGTTTTCTGCTTCTGTCTTGCTCCTACTTTTGTGAAGGGGAAATCACATCCACCTTCCTCCAGTTCTCAGGTACCACACCATCCTCCCATAATTTGTTAAAAAGGGTAGTCAGTGGTGTCACTAGTTCTCCCCTTAATTCTTTTAGAATTCTGGGGTGAATTTCATCAGGCCCCATTGCTTTGTCCACCTTCAGTTTTAGGAGTTCTTTCAGAACCCTTTCTTCTGTGAAAGGACTCGGTTTGAACCCCTACCCAGAGTGCTTCTGTTAATTGGATTAGGCACCACCCCCCCTCCTCTTTTGTAAATACTGAGCAGAAGTATTTGTTCAGTATCCCTGCTTTTTCACTGTTCCTCTCTGCCCGCCCACCGTCCATTCTATTCAGCCTCACTATCCCTCCCTTTGTCTTTCTACACTCCCTGATGTACCTATAAAAGGTTTTATCCCCCTTCTTAACCGAGTTGGCTATCTTTTACTCAGTTTGGACATTGCTATTCTGACTTCCCTCTCTGCTTCCTTCTGCCTTAACTGGTACAGTTCTCTGTCCTGCTCCTTCTGTGTTTCCTAATACGTCCTAAATGCTATCTTTTTTCTCCCTAACCTTCCCTGCCACCTCTTTTGAGAACCATAGAGGCTTTTTCTTTCATTTTGATTTGTTTATCTGCTTTACACAAAGGCTTGTTGCCTCTGTGATGGCAGTTTTGATGTTTCCCCATTTATTTATTTATTTAGTTTTTGTTAACCGGGTAGGTACACTAGACAGCATAGCAGCCTATTTTCAGGTACGACCCAGGAGATTACAACAAATGGTATGTAGACAATAGTAGATACAAGAAAACATCATGGGAACAAGTAGAAGTCAGACATAGTACACTTATACAACATGTTCAGCAATTACAGTACATTTGCAGGAATCTATATGTAAAAACAGAAATATAAGTTGTTGCTCCACACCTCCTTCTAGCCTGTTTGCTAGTGCTTTTCTAAGGCACTCTCCTATCTTGCCAAAGTCTGCCCTCCTGAAGTCCAGTACCCTCACTTTTGTATAGTTGGGCATTTCAAGCACTCTTCATCTGCCACTGAAAAACTGACTGCTCTTCAGACAACACTTCAAATACCTGTCCACTAGCTCACACAAGATGTGCCCACACACTGGCATAGCTTCTATTACATACTGGAGTGTTGTTAGATTAACGCAGGGTGCTAACAGAATATGCTTCTGAAACAAACAACAGAACATTCATATCATCACAGTGGTCTTTGGTTAAGAGTGTATGTTCAGTGTTGAAACCATTTGAAAATGAGACCAAACGACTAAGCCTAGATAATGCCTGTGTGCTGGATATTATACCTTCAGCAACAGTGCTATACCATGCTATCAATAACATAAAAATCCCTGGGCTGCTTGCCATGATAAAATCTCTGCTTACTGCAATGGATACATGATTAAAACACTATGAGTCTGCCAAGGAAGTAGTTGCCATAACCCTACTTGATGCCATAACAAGCTATACTTCTTTCATACTGAGAGTGGGAAAACATTTGTGAGGGCAGCTGTAAAACATTTGGTGGAGGAGCTTGAAGATGTTCATCCCGCAACCCAACACCCGCATGTACCATAAGCAGGAATGGATACAGAAACTGAAGCTGATGATCCATGGGAAATTTTCACTCAGGCCAATTCACTCCCACAGGATTGTATGTATTTTTGGGTTAGTTATGGTGAGTGTCATTTCTTTAACCTACCTGTAATTTTAACCACTTAATTGATTATTACAGTATTGAAAAATGAACAGAGAGCACACATGAATACAGAACTGGATACCTGTACTGCTGAAAGCATTCTTCACAAAAATTGACACCTGATCCTCTGCAGTACTGGAAGTTCAATGAGCATTGGTTTCCTACTTTGCCCAACATTGCAAAGAGATTTCTGTCAGCACCACCTACCAGTGTCCCAAGTGAATGTGTGTTCAATGTGGCCGGAGACATAATCACGGATGGACTGTCACCAGAGAACACTAACATGCTTTTATTTTTAAAACAAAACATTAAGTCAATTTAAAAAATGAGTGTTTTTTTTTTTTTGCAAGTAAAGTTGGAGCCTCAACTTTTATTGCTTGCGAATTTGAATAGGTAGTTGTTATTCGCAAGTCCCCCCCCCCCCACAAGTACCAATCTGTTTGCCTCCAAGCCGATTTCTCTCTGAAGCTTAATTTATTAGGAGCTTAAGCTGTAAGCATGTAAATACTGTTAGCTACTGCTCAATTAAATTAGATTTTATTTACAATACTGATCCACTGGCTGTCACTGGATGTGCCGCTATACTGATGTACTGCCAGACCTATTTTATTATTGTCCTAAAGTTGATTAACAGCCACAGTTTACAATATAAACACTGGCTGTACCAGCCTTTTTTTGCAAGCCACATGCCTGCTGTGAATTAAATCACAACCCCCCTCCCAAGCCTCGATCTGTTCACCTCCAAGCCAATTTCTTTCTGGCTTTCACTGGATGTGCCGCTGTATTGATGTACTGCCAGACCTATTTTATACTGCTCTAAGTTATTATATTACAAAATAAGCAGGACTGGAAGCAGAGTTAATGCTTTGTCACACTATGTTTAATACCACTGAATCAAATCACAACCCTCCCCCCACCCAAAGTCCTATTTTATATTATTGTCCTGAAGTTGATGAACAGCCACAGTTTACAATATAAGCACTGACTGTATAACTGATAATGAGTATTTTTTTACAGACCACTTGCCAGTTGTGAATCAAATTTGATCAACACAGTGCTCCATTAATTTAGATGTAATATACTGTTGTACTATACTTCATAAATCAATTGTTATACCTTGTTCTGACATTGACTGCTGTACCAGATGTACTACTGTAACTCTGGACAAACAAATTTTTTAAATACAAGTTTTTATATTTGTTTACTATATTTATAAATAAAATACAACACAGTGTTTACAGTTTGGTTGTTATTTTATCGTATCCTACCCAATGAATAACCAGACCCAATCAGGTAGTACCGGATGAATATCCGGATCTGATACCCAGCCAAATTTAGATATCTGTGCATCGCTATGTAAAGACAAACACGTGACTGTCTTTTGCAAGTACTAGTAAGGTGATGTCCTTGGAAATACGGCAATAATAATATAAAAATGAAGATAAAAGATTTTATGATTTCCTTTTGAATGAAATAGCAATTTTTCTGAAGACCACAACTGTGGCAAAATTGTACCTCCATTTTGCCTTATGACCTACTTGTAAAAGTATAATGTAGGAGTCAAATATAAGATTTGCAAAAGGTAAGATATTTTGTTTGGCGGGCCTGATATTCAAACTCGTCTTCTGGTGGCATTTTACTCAATACTGTAGCTAGTCAGTCTGAACTGTGCTCCCAATGAAATCCACCCAGCTACCAAATAGCAAACTCAGTGCTCTGACTCTCTCACTGATCTGGTCCTCTTAGTAACTGGTAGTCTGATTTACCCGAGACTGGCATAATAGTAAGTCTATTGGTGAAGAGGGTTAGCTTACTAGTATCTGGCATTAGCATCCTTTCTGGCAAGCTGAATAGTTCACTAAGTGGCAGGATGGTTAGCGTAAAGGTTTCTTCTGGAAAGTGGGAACAATGATGAGATACAGTGCTACTCTGCCATGGCAGGAGGCCATTCTGGTGGAACAGGGCCTTCTGGGGAGGGTTGTTCTGGCAGAAGGGTTGGTGCTCCAGACAGTGAGTAGTCATCTGGCTCTCAGTGTAGGCATTCTCTCCCACATAGTAGTCATTCTCGCTCTAGGATGGGCACTGATGGTGGGTATTCTGGTACAGTGATATGAATTCTAGCCCTAAAGCAGTAATTGAGGCACAGAAGGTGGGAATTACAGCACCAGGGTATAGACGGGGGCACAGAAGGTGGGCATTATGGCACTGGGGTGGGTATTCTTGCCCATGGGTGGACACTGAGGGACATTTGGTGGGCATGCCAGTCCCATAGTGGGCATTATAGCCATAGGGTATGCAGTGAGGCTCAGTGAGCAGGTATTCAAGACCCAGGATAGATATTCTGACCCCAGGATGCTCATTGAGGCACAAATAGTTGACATTCCTGCACTAGGGTTGGCATTTTGGCCCTAGAGTAGGCACTGAAGTAAAGAATATAGCTCTAGGGTGGGCATTGTGGTTGACTGGGGGGAGAGCTTGGTCTGGAGGCTGAGAAGGTGGTCAAGGTGAAAGGAAGCTGGTCAGGAGGGGATCTGGTCCAGAGCTTGGGGGTGATCCAGGTGCAATGAGGCTGGCTGGCTGGGGAGGAAAGTCTGCTCTCAGGTCTGGAAGAGTGGTCCAATTGCTAGGAGGAAGGCCAGCTATGGGTGGAAGGCCAATCTGAATGCCGGCAGGGTGGTTCTACTAATGAAAAGCTGGTCAGCTGTGAAGAGCAGGCTGGATTGGGGTCTGCAAGGGGGGGGTCCAGGTGCAGGTGCAGGAAGGCTGGTCAGATGGAGGAGGAGGAGAGGCTGGTTCATGGGCTGGGTGATTCATCTGCTAAATGGAAGCTCAGCTAGGGGTTGGAGGCTGGTTTGAGGACTGCAATGGTGGTCCTGCTGCCAGGAGGCTGGTCAGCTGGCAAGAGGAGGCTGGTCTGGGGCCTGGAAGGATGGTCCAGGTGCAGTGAGGCTGGTCGGTTGGCAGAAGAGACTGGTCTGGAAGAGGGGTCCAGCTCCTGGGAGGAATGTTGGTAGGTCAATGGGCTGGAATAGTGTGGCTGCTGCTGGGAAACTGGTCTGGGGTTTCAAAAGGTGGTCTAGGTGATGGGAGGCTGGTCGGCTAGGAAGAACAGGCTGCTCCAGGGGCTGGAAGAATGGTCAGATAGGATCAGAGGCTGGTCCTGGGGATGAAAGGGTAATCCAGCTGCTGGAAGGTTGTTGGCTGGGGATCATAGGCTGGACCAGGGGGCTGGAAAGATGATCCAGGTGCTGGGGAGGTGATCTGTTAAGGTATGGACAATGGTCTGGGGCCTAGAAGGGTGTTCCAGCTGCTACAAGGTAGACTTGCTTGAGTGGGAGGCTGGACCAGTGGCTGGAAGGGTGGTCCCACTGCTAGGAGGCAGTTCAGCTGGGAGGGGAGGCTAGCCCGAGCTCTGGAAAGGTGGTCCAAGAGGAGGGAGGCTGGTCAGTTGAGCAGCAGGGGCTGGTTGGCTGGGGGTTAGGGGCTGGTCTTGTGACTGAAAGTTTGTCCCCGGTGCTGGGAGAGTGGTTGGCTGGGAATTGTTGGCTGGTCCAGTGACTTTAGTGGTGGCTCAGGAGCCTGAATGGTGGGCTGCTGTGGGTAGAAAGCTGATATGGATCCTAGAAAGGTTAAAGTGAACTAGATCAGCACCCACACTCCAGACAGATAACTAGGACTCCATGGATTAATTTAATCATTCCTTTATGTAAAAAAGTACAAATTAAACACTGGCCAAAGTGGCTAGCACATAGACTGACGTTTCTCCTGGCGTGCTGCCAGATTTCTACAGAGTGAAATGGTACAAAAAACAAGTGCTTTTTTAAAACAGACAGGTTCACATCACATGTTACTCACACACCTATCACCTCCTATAAAGTGAGTAGTGCCATTAATCAATCTATTTAATTAATTAAACAGCTCACATTGAATCCTGTGCAAATCAATTATTTTAAACATCACAATTATCATGGAACCGATGGAGTCATTTTGTTATATTATATTCTTTTTAACAGACCCTTATGCCACTTTTGTTGTTTTTCTCTTCAGTTGTATTTTTCTCCAGTTTTTTAAACCTCAGCCTGTAGTATTTCTCGTTTTATTTACACTCCAGGCTTAAAAGGTTTAATCACTTCCCCATTACTTAAATTACTCTTTACAGGCTACTATAGCCTCTTATGCACTTTGTTTAAAATGAAGTCCTTTTCCCATATGGAAAAAAATGCTCCATCTTGGTTCCAGGCACTTAAACTTTGTCACAGAGAGCAGGATTCCATCCACTGGAAACCCCCCCCCCCCTTTTTTTTAAATAATTGCTAACATTTATACCTTTTCAAAAATGTTGCAAAGCAATTATCTGTAGATGGACAAAATGCCAAAACTTTTGCTCAAAACAGATGATTCTGCTGCTATTATATAATGATTAGAAAGATTGACAATAGGCATTAAAGTTAACATTATCTACACAGCCATTGCTAGCAACTGAAGCAAGAATAGTATTGCTGCCAAAGTCCATGAAGTCCACGTTTGTAGAAGTAAAGGTAGAAATGGGGGGGGGGGGTACATGGCCTGGAAAATGCATTTGCATTACTTAAAGCCTGCTGTACAAATAAACATTCCTGCCTCTTTGTCCACGCTGCCACCCTTTTTTCGTCCTCCTCTTTGAAAGTGCACAGATTGAAAGCATGTCTTTCATTGTCTCTAAATTTAAGCCCCAATTTCTTTGTGTCTGTCCAATTAAACACCTGATCATTCACTTCCTAGAAGGGTGTAGATGGTACAGGGTTGATGGTCAAATAGTGTAGGGCTGGTCCTGGGATCAAACACCTTTAAAAGACTCTGAGGGGTCTCACACCTTCTAGTAACTCCTAAATGAAATCCAGACTAGCTGAATTATGCATGTTGTGTCCAGTCCTGGTGTATTAGCTGAAGTAGCCAGTCTGAGGTTTACAATTTTGGCCCTGTCAGAGTCTGGCAGGTCAGATTTCACCATAAAAGAAACGTTCTGGGTGGGTACCCTTCTCCAGTTCCTTCGTCAATAGTCCAGATTCGTGGGCTGCACGATGCAAAAGTTCAGTCTCAAAGGAAGTTGTAAACAGCTGCACCAAAATCAATATCCAATAATCTTTATTCATAAAATAATGTAAAGCAAGATCCCCATATCAAAAGCCCATGTGGGCTTCAACAGGGATGAAGACCTATGGATAATCACATCAGACTGGTATCAGATGATATAAATGAGAATAATCATAAACATAGCTATATATTACTGTCTATTCCCAATACTCAGGCTGTCAAAACACACCACTATAGAGTGAACAGATTGTTATGCTGTTCTAACTATGTCATAAATTTCATATAACGTGTATATCATAGTGGTAAATAGCAAGACGACTGAAACACAATTCTACTGAGCATTCAGACTTATGGCAATTTTTATCAAAATTTCATTATAGCTGTTGAAAAAGAATTATAGTATACATTATGCCTTTAAAGTCTCATCATACACTCCAGCTGTATAAACAGCTAAACATCAGGTATATTAAATTGAAAGGATTTTCGAAAAACTTGTCATAATTAATAACGTTATAATAACATGTTTTTATTTATTCCTGTGGTCCCCAGTCTCTTACAAACATTTATAACATTTTAATGAGTGCAAAGTTCAAGTATACCTCACTTCTGTAGCTTACAAAATCACACTGTATGAATCATATATTTTTAGATGGTTTCTATATCTAAAACAGTTTAAATGCAAGTATATCTGTCCAGCCACAATTCCATATATGCATATCACAAAAATAAGAACTCCACAAATATTCAAAGTTTGCATAACTTACTTCAATAAAAGATTCCTAAAAATCAAGACTCGGATTTCATATATTGGTTCATATATTGGCTGATGGGGTGGTGCGAACAAATGGGGTATGGGTTAGTAGGGGACTGGGGATCCACGTGGGGGGATGATAGCCTATTTGCTCCAGACAGACTGTACCTGAATAGGAAGGGTGCAGCAGTACTAAAAAGCAAATTAGGAGAGTTCATAGAAGAAACTTACAATTTAAACTAGATTGGGAAGGGGAGAATCTGCACCACAAGGCAGGAGAAATGGGGGGTTGCCATCCTCCCCCCCCCAGGATAGTGCTAAAATACTGGGCATGAGGGAGAATAGTGAAGGGGGGATAGAGGGGGAACCTGGTGGAAGGGCTTAGCAGCCAGCACCAGGAGCATAGCAAATAAGACGGTGGACTTGGAGGCCATCATGGGGTCCAAAGGATTAGATATAGTAGTTAGAAGCGAGACCTGGTAGACAGAGCTGCACACCTGGGAAACGACTATCCCAGGTTACAGACTGTTCAGAAGGGATAGGGAGGGTAAAGGGGGAGGGGTTGCTTTATACATCAGGGAAGACATAAGTGTAACTGAAGGACAAAAGGAGGATGGTGAGACTGAGCTACTGTGGGTAATGCTAGGCAGGAGGACAGGAGAATCCTTGCAACTGGGGGTGGTGTACAGGCCACCTACTCAAGGGGAGGAGGGTGATCAACAGTTAATCCAGGCAGTCACAAGGTTGGTCCTAACAGGAGAACTACTGCTGGTAGGAGACCTAAACCTCCCAGATGTAGACTTGGAAATCCCAGATGCAGCATCAACAAGGAGCAGGGAGATACTAGCTGCGCTGCAGGGGGTATTCCTTCAACAGCTGGTCAAGGAGCTGACAAGGGGCAACAACCTGCTGGACGTGGTCCAGACAAATGGAGAGAATGTGGAGGAGGTGCAGGTGGGAGAAGCCTTGGACACCAGCGACCACAGCACAGTAATGTTCAGGGTCAGAGCAGGGAGGGAGACAAGTAAAACCAGTACTACAGTCATGGGCTTCAGACGCATAGACTTTGACAAGATGAAAAGGATAGTAATGGAGAAAATGGAGGGTACGGACAATATAGGGGCAGTGGAGGAGCTATGAGAGGCCATCAAGGGAGGGGTACTGCAAGCCACTGAAATGTGCACAAAAAAGGTTAGGGAGAGCAAGAGGGGGAGAAGATTGCTTTGGTTTACAAAAGAGGTTGCGGAGGCAGTCAGGGAAAGAAGGAAGGCTTTCAGATAATTTAAGAGGACACTCAGTGAGGAAGATAAGGAAGAGTATAAGGAAAAGAGGAGTCTGGCAAGGAAGAAGATCAGAAGGGCAAAAGCAGATACTGAGGAGAAAATAGCAAAAAAGGCCAAAAGGGGGGATAAAACCTTTTTCAGATATGTGAGAGAGAGGAGAAGGGCAAGGCAGGGGATTACTAGGCTGAGGGGGGTGCGGGAGGAATAACATTGGAAAGGGACTGTGAAAAAGCAGAGTTATTAAATAAGCACTTTAGCTTGGTATTCATGGAGGAGGAGGATGGTAGGGGACCTGAGCTAAAGTTGAAGGGGAAGAAAGACAAATGGGTAGATCTGAGCCCATTCACTGTAGATAGGATTAGGGCAGAGCTAGATAGATTGACAGTGGACAAGGCAATGGAGCCTGACGGGTTTCACCCCAGGGTGATCAGGGAATTGAAGGAGGAGTTGGCCGCACCCATGACTAGGCTTATCAACTTGTCTCTGGATACGGGGAGAGTGCCAGAGGACTGGAAGAGGGTGGATGTAGTGCCTTTACACAAGGGGGGGGTAGTAAGGAGGTGAAGAGGAACTACCGACCTGTCAACCTTACATCAGTGGTGGAGAAGGTAATGGAGGCATTAATCAAGGAGAGGGTGGTAGATTACCTGGAGGAGAGTGGCTTGCAGAACAGCAGACAGTATAGCTTCACGAAGGGGAAGTGTTACCAGACAAACCTAATTCAGCTCTTTGATTGGGAGACTCAGGTGATTGACTGGGGGGGTGGTGTATGTGGCCTATCTTGACTTCAGCAAGGCCTTCCCCATAGGAGGCTGGTGAGCAAGATAGAAAGCCTGGGATTGGGTGGGAAAATAGCAAGCTGGGTGGAGGCCTGGCTGGCAGGAAGAACTCAGAGTGTGGTGCTAAATGGGTTGCACTCCGGGACGGTGAGGGTGAAGAGTGGAGTGCCACAGAGGTCAGTTTTGGGTCCACTTCTTTTCAACATCTACATCAGTGATATTGCGGAGGGTTTGAGTGGGAGGGTGTGCCTATTTGCTGATGATACGAAAATATGCAATAGAATGGACACCCCAGGGAGGGGTAGAGGACATGAGGGAAGACTTAAAGATGCTCAAAAAATGGTCTGGGATGTAGTAGCTGAAATTTAATGCCAAGAAGTGCGTTGTGATGCACTTGGGGAGTAGGCGCAGAAGAGCAGGGTACACCCTAGGTGGGGAGGAAATCAAAGTAACAGAACAGGAGAGGGATCTGGGGATCATAGTCTCCTCAAACTTTAAGGTAGGAATCCAATGTAGTAAGGCAGTGGGAAAGGCCAATGGAGTGTTGACATGCATAGGTAGGGGCATTACTAGCAGAAGGAGGGAGGTAATAATGCCCCTTTACAAAGCCATGGTGAGGCCGCACCTGGAGTATGGGGTTCAATTCTGGAGACCACATCTCCACATGGATATAGATGCGTGGGAGAGGGTTCAGAGAAGGGCAACCAAGATGGTGCAGGGTATGCAGGGAAAGTCATATGAGCAGAGATGTAAGGAGCTGGATCTGTACACGCTGAAGGAAGGAAAGGGGAGACATAATTGAAACTTTTAAATATGTAAAGTGGCTCAATAAAGTGAAAGAAGAGGGTTTACTTATGAGAAAGGGGGGGAGGTCAGAACTAGAGGGCACAGCCTGACTGCAAGGAAAAAGATTCAGTGGTAATATGAGAGGGCGTTTCTTCATGGAAAGGGTGGTGGAGCCCTGGAACAGACTACCAGACAGAGTGGTGGGGGTTAAATTGGTGGAAGAATTCAAGAGGGCATGGGACAAGCATATGGGGCTGAGTATCAGGGGAGGGCAGGGGCTGACAGGGAGGAGGAGGAGGTGTAGAGGGGAAAAAAGGGCAGACTAGATGGGCCGGTATGGTCCTTTTCTGCCATCAAGCTTCTATGATTCTATGATTCAGTGTTTCCTTGCCCTAAATAGAGTACACATCCCTCAATTAGCCAGTGTGATTTCAATAGCTTTCTTATTTCAAAAATTCAATTAACTCATTTAATTAACATTCGTAATGTCTAAATGGGAAGGGTTTCTTGTCCTTGAGATAGTACTAATAAAAGACTCAGAGCTATTGGTTATAATAGACTTGTTTCTGGCTCACCTGTATTTTTGCTTCAAATATAGCATTCTTGGTAGTTTCACTGTTGCTCCCGGAAAACAGAACACATTTTTCAATGTAATTGGTAGCAATTACTTAGAAAAATGTGTTCTGTTAGCCAGGAGCAATCTAACTAATAGCTCTGAGTCCTTTATTAGTACTATAGGAACCATCTAATATATGTGATTCATACACTGTGACTATGTAAGCTACAGAACTGAGGTATTCTTGAACTTTTGACTCATTAAACATTTTATAAATGTTTGTAAGAGACTGGGGACCACAAGAATGAGTAAAAACAAGTTATTATAACATGTTATTAATTACAAAAAAAAAAGTGAAAAGTTTTTCAAAAATGTATTTCACTTTAATATGCCTGATGTTTAGCAGTTTATAAAGCTGGAGTATATGATGAGAATTTAAAGGCATAATATATACTGTAATTCTTTTTCAACAGCTATAATGAAATTTAGATGAAAATTGCCATAAGACTGAATGATCATAGAACTGTGTTTCAGTCGTTTTGCTATTCACCGCTATGATATACATGTTATATGAAATTTATGACATAGTTAGAACAGCATAACAACCTGTTCACTCTACAGTGATGTGTTTTGATAGCCTGAGTATTAGAAATCGACAGTAATATATATGTATAAAATGGTGGTGTCACTATAGCTAGGGTTGAGTAGGCAGTTTAATGTTAAACCTCAGGTTTTGCACTTTAATAACTTTGCAACTGTTCAATGGATTTGCACAAAATTTGGTATGCGCTGTTCTGTGGGGTATATTGTTTGATGTACCAAGTTTTGTTTCGATTGGATGTGCAGATTTTGTACTGCGACTAGTGAAAAAAACTCTAAAATTTGCCTTTATTGGCTGTTTTTTTCTCATCGCACTACGGTCTCAGCGTTTGGAATTTTGGACTGAAATTTTCAGGACAGAAAGAGCTTGCCTCAAAGAATAAACCAGCAATGGTTTGGTGAAAACTTAGTTACAAAGTTAATCAATTTTAAAATGTGGGGTTCTGAGCATGCTCAGTTCAGTCTTTTGGATAGCTGCATGGTGCAAAAAGGGATTTAGGCCTCACGAAAAGGGATTTTGAGAGCTCATGAAAAGGGATCCTGAGAATCCCTTTTCATGAGGAAAAATTCCCTTTTCGCGAGCCACCATCTTGTTTTCAAATTTCTGGCACAAACAAACAGTTATAACTGTGCCTAGGGATGTCCTCCACAGTCAAGAAAGTATGTGTTTTGCTCATGGGGACATCCTCTACTGTTCTGTGCCTTTGTCTTACATTTATGTGGCCTCAGAATGCTTATATTTAATTTTAAAAATTATTTTTTGCAACTCACTTTGATCCCTTCTCGCAATACGAAAAGGGAATTACATCTCATGAAAAGGGATTACCAGCAGGGCCATCTGGTCTGACAACTCCAACCCCCTTTTTGTGAGGTGCCAAAATCCCTTGTCACTTCATGAAAAAGGATTAGGATTTGTGGGACCAAATGGCCCTGCCAGTCATCCCTTTTTGTGAGACAATTTCCCTTTTCATGAGGTGCCAAAATACTTTTTCGCATCATGAAAGGGGATTTTGACAGCTCATAAAAAGGGATGACTGGCAGGGCCATCTGGTACCACAACTCCTAATCCTTTTTCGCAATGCGAAAAGGGATTCTGACACCTCACAAAAAGGATTTTAAAAAATACTCCCTTTTGTAAGCTGTCAAAATCCCTTTTCATCAGCCAGTTCCCTTTTCATGAGGTGTCAAAATCCCTTTTCACATCGTGAAAAAGGATTAGAAGTTGTGGGACCAGCTGGCCCTGCCCTTAATCCTTTTTCGTCAGACAAATTCCTTTTTCACGAGGTGTCAAAATCCTTTTTCGCGACTGACATCTCATGAAAAAGGATTTTTAAAGTTTACTGTTTCTTTGTCACTTCACTGCAAAAGAAACGGTTAGGACTTTCAGGCTGAAATTTGCAGGGTCCAAAGGGCTTGACCCACAGATACAACTTTTGCTGGTTTGCTGATAAAATTGACTTTGTCTCCATACGTATAGCATTCCGAAGTTTAGAAATTTACCATAGGATAACATTGTGGTGGGTGCAGTGCCTTTCGGTGGCTATATCTCGAAAACGGTTCACGATATGGATTTTTCACTAAATGCAGCTTAGTACACCTGGTGTACTAAGCACACTTGCTGGTTGCCAGGCCATGATTACAACTGTAGTGGAATTTTTCCAGTGGTTACTGTGATATTGTGCCATTTGTAGCACAAGGGCTACTTGGAATGTCTGTAGCCCTGTGCTCTGTCTCTACAGTTCTGGATACCATTATACAGTAATGGGAGTTCAGGGCCCTCCATTATGCAGTAATGGGACCGCAGTACATATATATATATATATATATATATATATATATATATATATATATATATATATATATATATATTTATGATTATTCTCACTTATACCATCTGATACCAATCTTATGTGATTATCCATAGGTCCTCATCCCTGATGAAGCCCGTATGAGCATAACGTTGGGCTTTTGATATGGGGATCTTGCTTTACAGTCTTTCATGAATTAAGATTATTAGATATGGATTTTGGTGTGGCTGTTTACTACTTCTTTTCAGATTTCAACATACCCACATTTATCATTGACTGTGTGACTAGAAGCTGTGACATGTGGCCTACTCAAGTGGAGTTACTTAATGTCTTTTACAAGACTGTCCAGAGGACTGACTAGGTGGAGTGAGTCTTGTGACCTGGATTAACAACATAATCCCAGTTTCCAGCAATGGGCCAGTGGAGCCTCAGGGCATGGTGAAGGCAACACCCTCAGATTATTGGGAGGTTCTTGCCTTCCAAGCTTTAACAGTGTCTCATGGACAGGTGTCAAGAAGACATCCAACATCATAGAGGGACACGTGACATCAGCCGTTCACCCTTTAATGGTTTGGTCCATTAATGAGGGATGGGATTTAAAAATAAGAGATTATAATGGGGATGACTGGAGTGGAAGGCATCCATGCTCCCTAATTATGCTTATTCCAGCTTTGGTCACCCTGCTGCCCCCCCCCCCAACACCACCACCACACTGGATCCATGGAGGCTCACCTGCTCTGGAGGTGAAGCTTCAGGAACGTCTGCAGAGACCTTACATCAGATAGAGAGGTGTCAGGGCAGTAGTGGATACAGACTGAATTTGTAGGGCCACCCAAAATGATAAAAAGTCTCAAATACTGTATTTAAAAAAAAAACATAACGTGTGCTCTGGAGTAGAAAAGGGGTTGGAACCAAATACAGCACTAGCATGTCTCACCAGCACCTACAGCAGTGTGCCAATCCAGGTGCCAGAAACCCAGCAACTGGACCAGCATACCACTGTAGTTACCAGAAACACAGCATACCAGGTCTGAAAAAAATCATTTTTTGATGCATTTGAAGTATTTATTTTACTGCCACACTGCAGCCTGTGCTTGGCAGGGGTGCTGTCAATCTCATGGGCCATGACAGCATAGGTCCCTCCAATCACCTGATGCCTGTTGCTGAACTAATTAAAGTTTCCCTGTCACTGAGTGGTCCCCCCCTCTCTCACCCAATCTGCTACTGCTAAGCTAATTTGTTTCCTTGGTGTCTGATGGCCCCCCCCCTTTACCCTGTCCACTGCTATTTCCCCCCAATGTCTGGTGATCCTGCACCTACCAAGGTAGCCCCCCGCCACACTCATCTCCCTGGTCATCTAGCCATCATCTTCTCCATATATGTCCAGTATTGCTATTATAAGGTGCCCTATTGCGATACAGGACGTGATCTGACAGTAGCTAAGTCCCCATACAGCACATTTGTGCATGTGCACGGACTAAGTCGTATGTCAGCAATGTTTAATCTCAAACCTGTAACTCTGCCATAGTACACTCTTTTGTTCCCAAACTTGGATGGTGCCTTCCAAACCCGCCCCTCAGTGCCACATTGGTGATGACCCATACCCCCCCATGGGTGTTCAAACACTAACTCTGCGTGCCTTCATTATGCAAACAACTAATCCAGATGTGAGTGGCAGCATATAGTCTGTGCAACCACTAACATGGTGGATTATAACTGCTTCAGGGGTCGGAATATAGCATGGCACCAGGTGCATAGTTTTCATGACAAGATCCATGCAATAGGCATGTGAAGCTACTGCCATAGTTAGCAACACAACTCCCTCAAAGACCCATACCTTTGTGCATGCTTTCTGTGAATGTTGATTCTGTGGTCTAACCTGGTGGTCCAGTAGCCCTATATCAAATTGGTGGCTACTGTTTCCTTCCTATCATGCAGAGGATACTCCCTCCATAGCCTCGTTCCTGAGCATACTAATGTTCGGTGGCCTTGTGCACCACATACCTGTTCCTCTAGCGTTGGTGGATGTTCTGACTCACAAAGTAACAACCCCTAGTAAAAGTACTTATAGTACTTCTTGTGGTCATGTATTTCTCTGCCTTGTGTACTGGCTGGTGAGGGTACTGTGGAGATACTGTATAGGGCACATCATGGGCTTGCATACTGGCACTGTTAATAACGGGGCCTTCCTCTGACCCTTTGCCTGTGCTGTTATACTGACCTGTGTGACAGCACAAGTAAAGAGTGTATACCCCTTTGTGTTTTTATAAAAAGGGTCTGATACATATGTTACGTAAAAATCATGATGGCCTCCATCAATGTGGACACCCATTGACGTGAGGGATGGTGTTCATACTGTAGTTCCACTCTGGGTGAGTATTCCAATTCTACTGCAGTCATTCTGGTGCCCAGGAGAGGGCACTGCTGCTCTACAGTAGGCATTCTGGTACCAAGTGTGGTCACTCCTCCACTCTGAGTGAGTATACTGGCCACCAGGCTGGGCACTGAGGCACAGAGGGGGAGCATTCCAGCCACCTGGGTAAGCATTCTAGCCCCAGGCTGGGCATTCCTGCCCCCAGGGTGGCCAGTTCATCCCCAGAGATGGGCACGGAGATACAGATGGTGATCATTCAAGCACCCAAGTTGCATACTTGAGGAAGGGAAGGCTGGTATTGGAGCTGGAAGAGTGGTCAGCTGGGGGAATGAAGGCTGGTTCAGGAAAGGTTGACCAGCTGCTGGGAGGGTGTTCAGCTGGGGATCAGAGGCTGGAATGGTGGTTTAGCTGCTGGTATTGCATGAAGGGGTGGGACCTGGATTGGGTTTGATATCACCAGCTGACAACAGTAATAAAGCAATAAGGAGTTTGTTTAGCTTGGTAGCATTCTACCAGAGCCATGGATTATTGTAGTGCATAGGGTGAGAGTGGGAGAATGATGTGGGTTATTTTAACATCTTTATTATAGCCCATGAGCTTGGTGCATATAGGAGTGGTGCAATAGGTGGGAACAGATAGTGAGACCAGGTAATGGCATAGGGTGTAGAGGTTGAGCCATGTGAGGGAGTAGAGCAGTGGTAGTTTATGAAGCAGGTTGAGAGGTTTAGAGAAGAGCTAGCATCCAGAGGGAAAGAAGTTGGGGGAAGAGAGGTGAAGGGGAGAAGAAAGGAGAAGAGGAGTAGGGCAGTTTGGAGCATTTTTTAATATATGTGCTATATCAAGGTAGAAAGATGTGGGATAAACACAGCCAGGTGGTTAGATGTGCAGTCAGATATGGGACAAAACAAGCAAAAAGTTCTTACTATAGGCACAGAGATACAGTGGAATCCCAGAGTTGCGGAATGACCGGTCAACCGAACGCCCACCTTGATCTGACCCCTTGCCCCTTACTGCAACTGAGACCACACTCACATGAATTCGAGTGTCCCTTCCCTGACTCTTACCTTAATAGCTCCCAGCCCTTGCCACCATGCTAGTTGAAATTCTGACCCCTTGTGCTCTGCCGACCGTGCCGGAGTGGTCTCTTCCATGGGTGCCGAGATCTTACCAGAGTTGTCACATGCTCTCAGAGACTCGCGGGCTACTGGGGAAAGATGGTGACTTCCAGGAATGTAGGAGAGTCTGTTTCTGGTGGAGCACTCACCCCGCTGTCACCATCAGGAGCTACCTAAGATCTTCAGAGAGTGCCGGGTCGGGATCTGAGGGTGAAGCATCACTACCACAAGCCCAGCATCTTGGAGATAAGTACAGCAAAGGAATGCAGATGGCTCTCTCAAGTAACAGAGAGGGGGAAGGTGCAGGAGTGAGTGGGCTTACAGCCCGGATCAAGACCAGCTGGGTCATGATTTCACAGATACAAATTTTTCAGACTTATGAACAGCTGATTTCCCATGCTGTTCGTATCTGTGGGGTTCCACTGTAGATTCATCAGCTGCAGTTAGTGAAAAATCAGTGGTTACAACTGTAGTTTTAAGTGCATAGTCAGGGCAAAGGAGGCAGCTAGTGCATCTTTTGCATATAGCTGAAATCAATTAGCTGCAATAGTAGCAGCTGGGATGTTTGAAAAGTACAGGAAAATTGGGGAGAATCTGATTCAGTACTTTGTAGCTAGGGTATTGAACACTACACTTTGAATGTAGGTTTAGGAGTGTGCAGCAATCTAAACAATATAACTATCTAGCTTGATTTGCCAGTACCCTTGTAAGGACTGGTAACTGGTGCCATCTACTGGTGTGTCCCTATAGGCTACAAATGGAAAAGTGGGGACTTAGTCACATGACTACAGTCCACTATATAAGTGAGAGTAACAAAGGGTGGGAGTAGTGGGGTATAGGTGTGGAGCCGCCACACAGTGGCAGCAGGAAGAGATCAGACCTGCAGAATTAATGAATGACCAGGTTTTGGAAATGGAACTTCCAAAAATGGTAAACTAACTTTTGTTTTAAATTCCGAGATTACTGAGCACTTTTTTAATAGTAAAAGTCCGAGTTTAGGTCCAGCCCGGTGGTGCTAAGGGTTGAGGCGCTGGATGCCCTACCTCATGCTCTGCTGGTGACCTGGGTTTGGGAATGAGCCCTGGTTGTCGGGGGTTGGCCTGGGGGGGACGAGGAGCAAGATCAAGCTACTGCAAGGCAGCTCTCTCCTCCTGGGAGGGACTGGAGGCTCCCCGGTCACTGCCCACTGTCACAAATGCACTCCGCAGGCCAGGCTCTTTGCTCCCACAGTGCCAACCTCAAAGTGCAACAATGTGAACAGGTGACAAATAGGGTAATCCTCCTGTCTGTTTTGAGTCCGAATCACTTACCAGCCTCAAGTTCTGGGGGTCAAAATGAGAACCTTATTCTAGCATACCCAGTTAACAGACTCAGATACATATCCTCTTCGGGGGATGCAGTACAATCCTTCGTCCAGGGGCACCCAGCCAGGTTTCCAAAATGTACCCTTACAACTCTATATGAGATCTAGGTATATTCTTACCTTTTAGCAAGCTTAGTAACACATTCATGCCATTAACAGCTGTCAGACTTAAACACAGGCTCAGCATTCACATGTAAAAGAACTGAGAGAAAGCACAGGCAGTATTTTAAAGAAAATACTGTTTACTAAAAATTATAAAACAGGTAAAATCAAACACAAAACAATTATATCACTAACGTATAGTCACATAAAATAAATGGGAAGTTATAGAACACAAATATGCCTACCCCCAAAATACTTAAAAGTTCTTGCCTATCTAAATGTTACCATTAAGTGCTTTCTTAAGTCCAGAGAATTAATTCTCTCTCTGAGTCCAGAATAATATGTTCTGTTTTCCTCTGATGTCTGTTCATTTCAAACTCCATCTCCCCACCCCTTCTGGTGAGGTCACAGTTATATCCTCCCATATATTTTATTTCTACTGGGGAAATTAACAGTCAGCAATTTTTAAAATATGAGTCTTTCATCAGAACATCTCCTTTGATGCCTCACTGCTGATTTCCTGTTTTGCTAGAGTGATCTCAGGTTTTTATGGTTTTCTCACAAGTCTGTAACCAAATGGTCTCTTCCTGCAGGAATCATACAATTTTACAAGGTGCTATCTCCTGGCAGATGGCCAGAAGGCTTTAATTAAGACAGAACAGGAAACTTTTAATTAGGGCTTCTCTTCACTGGTCAATTTAACACATCCTGCAGCTTTCAGCACCATTTAAACCTGTTGGGGTCAAAGGTCAAGTCTCTCACACACTGCTGACTTGTATGAGACAATCACAGACCATTTATTTATAATACAAATATCATATAGATAACCATAAGCAGGGGGCAGAGCATCACAGCCGCCACTTGGTGGAGGATGGATGGCGGCGCCAACCTAGGAAGCTTCAGTGTTAGCCACGGGGAAGGGCAGAAGGGGCTGAGTTGGCGTCATGGGGCATGCGTGCACCTTCATGCACACATGTCACCCGTGTGCTGGGGCTCTGGGATCAGGGGAGAAAACGGGCAAAAAATCAAATAAAAAAATTATAAATAAAGTCTGAGTTTACCGAGCCCTTTTTTAAAAGTCTGTAACAATCCTAAGTCCCAAAGTAGCAGGCAAGCAAGGATTAACTCCAATGTGATCCTTTCTATATAGTGTTACTATACCTACAAATGTTATTCCACAGTACATGTAAGCTTTCTATACTTTACTATTTCAAAATATTTTAATCAAAAAGAACACACATTTTGGCTAGGAATTTGAGACAACCTCATTTGAGATTTTTGCTTCTGGTGGAAAATAAAAATACAGTGACAAAACACTGGTGCTATATCTCCCTACCCATCCATGTGACACAAATACATGCAGTCACAAAATAATTCTCAATGTACTTGAATTTATTTCTGCCACGTATTTAATGCACAAAACTCTGCATCAGATGAGGACTGCAGAACTTGGCATGCTAGTTAGAAAATTAGAACTAAGTTAAACCTCTTACCTAGTTGAGAAGCTTTTAAGCCAAGGGAAAACATCTAATCCATCCAATCTGATTGGGAACGTAAACAGTTACAAGATTCAAAAAGACAGGAGTAAGGCAGTCTGGTTAGGCCAGAGTCAGAAAGTACTTGGTGCATCCTAAGAGTTGTAGTTGAGATTATTTTAATGAAACAGAACAGATTGGTATTCAGTGCCTAAAACCATTGCAGAAATTCAAGTGACAGCCACGGGCATGCATGTGATCCCCTATAGTAAACTCTTCTCTAAAGGCAACCAAAAAATATACAGTCTTTCTTTCTTTCTTTCTTTCTTTCTTTCTTTCTTTCTTTCTTTCTTTCTTTCTTTCTTTCTTTCTCTCTCTCTCTCTCTTGCTTTCTTGTTATAAATTGGTGATTAGAAAAAGCATACTGAGCCAAGAAAAAAAAAGTACTCCAAGGACTGTCATATCTTTAAAGAGCTCTAGCCATTAAGAAAAAGAACCCAGGAAACTAGGGTATGCAAGTAATGAAAAGTATTTGCCGAATGCAATGAATAATGTATATTCGATATTCAGATCCGAATAATGAAAAGTGTCACTATTCCTGCCTAACCTGTTTTGGAAATATGGTATTAACAAAGGAAAAAAGAAACAGCCCTTCCCTATCTCCTGTATGATATACAACCCCTGTCCCCCACCCTCTGTTAGAATCCATAACCCCTCCTTACCCAGCACCCACAATTTCCATCAAATTGGCTTTATTTGTAACCCCCCTACAAATGGGGATTCCCGAAAAGTCTTCCTCGAGCTTGCCTAAATGCTCACTGCCAGGCTGGTGTCCTGCGTTTTAGCAGTTTAAATGTGATTGCCAGAGAGTGCCTGTTTTGCCTCTGTGTACTGTCTCTTTAAGAGCTGCCTGGATTGCAGTCATAAGTAATCTGAGAGGGAGCTCTGTTGAAAGATGTAACTATTTGCTGAAAATCATTTAAAGTGATAATGATAATGTAGTTTGTCTAACCTGCCTTCTTTGCAGCAAGGACTGTTTTATATCTCCACTATCTTGGTCCTGGACTGTGAATTGGACCAATCAGTTCTGGTGGGACCTAAAATGGAGCCAGACTACAGGAGCTGTCTGGAGTCAAAATCTGTAGGAATTGTAGTTTTGGGCTTTTGGTGCCTTTTTGCACCTGAAGGGGGAGCCTTTGTTGTGACTGACAGACAGATCAGCCAACCAAACCTTTTGGATTCTGGGAAGTCCCAGGCTTGCTGACAGTTGAATCAGATTTCAGTTGGGAGCTGAAGATGCAATAGCTTGAGACAGTCAAGCAGCCGTCTGAGTAGTTTCGCGTGGGAGAACTGTGGAAAGGCCTGAGTTGTGGCCTGGATGTCTGCCTGCTACCCCTGAGAGGGAGAGAAGAAAATTATTTCTGACTAAATCCAAGTTTGTGAGAACAAAGTAAGCCACTGATTTTTTACAATGCTCATACCTAAAGAAGACCGAAGATTTTGCTGAATGCGATTGGCCTGTCAGGATTCCCAGTTGCTTTTGAATCCCCGGTTTGTGCAAAGACTTTCCGATCATGACCGGACAGCGGTTTGGCTGGTACCGTAGAATCCTTTACATGTAAATGTGCTGTGTATTGAAAGTGGGTCATGATTTGGTTCCCCACTGTGTGAACTGTGTTCTGCTTGCTGGTACCGTAGAATCCTTTCCAAGTAAATGTGCTGTGTATTGAAAGTGGGTTGTGATTTGGTTCCCTACTGTGTGAACTGTGTTCTGCTTGCTGGAAGCTTTATCCAGCCTAATCAGACTGAATCTGCGTTCATCTCCATTTGGCCTGGGCCATGCCACGCTCACCCTGCCAGACTACCCCACTGCACAGAAAAAGCCACCAATGAGAGATCTGCCTGGGGATCAGCCCCCTGCTCCACACTTGAACAGGAGTGACGCCTCGGCGAATCATGCGGGCCCTGCTTCTCCTGGCACTCCAGATTAGCCACCCACTGTCTCAATTTTCGTCCAGCCTGTGTCCAGTCTTGGGTATCATGAGTAATCATCAGGGTAGGTCCCTGCAACAACAGCCTAATCTAAAAGTGTGTCGTCTGATTGTCTTGTTGTTTTCTTTTCACGAACTGAGCCCTCCGGCTCCGGATTGCAAACAGTGCGTGTTGTGCATGTTGTTTTCTTCCATCACAGGGCCCCAACCAGCTGCAACATTCTTGGCTAGCTCACCATTCTCCATCTGGGTACCCAGAGTGTGTGACTGTTTATGGACCCTGAAGTGCATGCATAACTGTTTGATTGATAGAGCCTTTAAGCAAATTAACCTGATGACGCCCTTCCCTTGTTCAAGCCCCTTAAATAAATCAGATCTAACTCTTTTTTGCATTTACCCTGACTGTGGTTCCAGTTTGTGCAAGAGTACTGTACTGCTGTTATTTGCTGTGTACAACCTTGTTTTACGGGGGTTCCCCAGGGACGGGCCAGAGGAAAGCCCTGGTGGTAAGTGCAAACAGTGTGGGTACTTGTGTGGTGGATCAGTGGTATTGTGAAAGTGATTATTGTTTATTGTTCTAGCCACTAGTAAGGAAAGAGGGGGGTTACAGTGTCCCGGAGAGCTATGTCCAGGTTAGCTTGACCACTACCAACCCTGACCTCCAGGTGGAGGCACCCGTTTCAGAACTCAGGCCCCTTAACCTGCTACTAGCCAAGCAGGCAGGGGTAGTAGCCCTTGGGATAGTGCCACCTAGGGTTTACATATTAAAAGAAAATCTTCCATGATGGGCTTCCAACACAACCTGCTTGTCTGCATGGCTGACTGCCATCTATCAGCACTTATTTGTGCTAAATCAAATATGACTCCCACCCCCACCCTGGAAGCACCCTCCTCCACCCCCTAGCACTCAAAAGCCAGTGAATGGTGACTATAAAGAGGAAGAAGGCAACTGATGGATCCCACCCTCCTCTACCGCCAGCTGCCTTCTGAATGAAAGCGCTCATGCGCTTGCTCACAATTAAACCAGCTGAGCATGAGACCCACTGTATGTGTGTGCAGGGGGTAACTACTGGGCTTTTGTTTTTTTAGGGAAGAGCAACTGGGCTCTGCTTGGGTAAAAGAAGGGGCACAGTGGGCAGGGCTAGGGTACCAAGGGGGACACACTGGACTGGACCTGGGTGCAAAGGGAGACAATTATGCAAGGCTTGGGTGCAGGTGAGGACCCACCTGGATGGGCTTGGTTACAGAAGGGGGAGAAAGTGGTCTGGGCTTGTCTGCAGGAGCTTGACCCAGAGAACTGGGCATGAGAGCAGGAGGGGACCCGATGTGCTGGGAATGTGTGCAGGAGGGGTTCCCAGAGGCAGGGCTTAGTTGCAGGAGGAGAACCAGAGGGTTCTGCTTGTTTACAGGAAGGGGCACAATGGGCTGGACTTGGGTGCAGGAGGGAACCCAGAGAGCTAGAATTGTGAGCAGGAGGGGGTTCCAAAGGGCTGGACTTGGTTGCAGGAGGGGGGCCCAGCAGGCTGGGCATAGGTGTAGGAGGAGAAGACCCAATGGACTGGGCCAGGGCAGGAATAACCCATACACCAATTATGTCATGTGTGGGGCCCCCAGATCCTGGAGATTGATCATTTCCTGCCAAGAGTGTAGCCACCAGTATGCCAAGTACACCATGGCATACACACCTGCTAGCTGGGGGCAACAAACTCACCCTGTCACTGCCTTGCTGCAGCAGAGTAGAAAACAAACAAAAGCAGGCCAGTGTGGCCGCATGGCATGGCTTGTTGTGTAGCTCCAGTCTGGTGTTGCATAATATTTGTGGAGGGTACGAGAAGGGGGGCTGCAGCAAGAAATAAGGAGGTGTCTGAGGAGTTTCAATTAGGTCCATGATGCAGTTGGTGTTTTTGATTGCCTGCTGCATAAGGTAGGGGTGTGGATTGCTTAGCCAGGGTGGATTTAAATTTCCTAAGCCTTCAGAGAGGGTTTGCCATTCACAAAGAATGGAAGCGCAGGTTATAGTGTATGGTGGAATGCGGCTGTGTTTGGAAATCCATACACCGCAAAAAGTTGTTCTGCTGCAGTAATGACGTCCTCACTAACGCAGAATGACTTTTCATTCTGCGTTAGTGAGGACATCATAACACAAGGGGCTACAGCAGACATCCTGATTCGTCCCTTGCTGTGTGAGAGGGGCGCGCGAGTGTGCTGGGCAGTGGCATTTGTGAATCGAGGGCCTCGGCAGAACCGAGTGAAAATATAGAAAAGTGAGTCTCTTTTTGTCTTTTTTTCGGGCACCATACACTATAAAGAACAGTGTGTGGTTACCCAAACACTACTTGGCTATTCTTTCACCTCATAGATACAATGCCAACTTGGAGACCTCTCGAGCTTCGCTCCCGAGGTCATCAGTCGGCATTGTATCCACTCGGTGGAAGAATAGCCTTGTAGTGTATGGGTAACCATACACTATCCTATATGTGAGAAGCCTGAAGCTGAAAAGTACTTCTTCACAGAAAGGGTGGCGGGGGCATGGAATAGTCTACCTGCAGAGGTGGTGGGAGTGAAGTTGGTGGGGGAATTCAAAACTGCATGGAATAGACATAGGAGTACCCTGGGGACTCAGAGGAGGAGATGAGGCCAGAGATCACGTAGGATCAGAGCCTTTAAGGTTAGGAGGGGAGAAATGGGCAGACTAGATGGGCCTAATGGTCCTTATCTGCTGTCAGATTCTATGTTTCTAAAAGGAGACGGAGAATTGCAGCAGTGCGTAACAACAGGAGCAGCTCTGAATAGCGGAGGAGAGGATTCATTCCTGGTCCGGACTCCTGGTCTTCGGCAGCCAGCGCCTGGTTTGGTTATCAGCAGCTGCAGAAGAAAGAAGTTGAACTTTTAACCTAACCCACCAGCACAGTATTCAGTCTGTTGTCATATTTTCTTGGACGTCACTGTTCTATACCGCTGAGAATAAGAACAGTGGATGAAGCCTGTTGAACTTTTTCAGGTTTTTGGATTGTAAACTGACTCTAAGTGATCCATCCCATTCCGGAGTTTAACAAGCCACAGAGAGCCATGGAACATAGCAGCTTTCTTTCCTGAGGTGAAGCTTTAACTACAAGCTGTAATCAGCAAGTATAGCTTGTAAAAACACATATTTTATCTTTGGAGTGCATTATTTAGCTTGGAGATTTGTGTCTGGATAGTTTCCAACATATGGCGGCAAATCCCCCCACCCATGCCACTTTTCATGTGATGCAGTACACCTAGCAGTTATTATTTTATTTAGGATCGTATTTCACTCCACTTTGGGCTATTTCTAGGCTAATCTGGTTAATTAATAACGCTAAAGAGATGTTTTGTATTTGAGTAATTTCGCAGTTGGTCTGGATACAGTGAGAGCTTGTCTTACAAGTCCATGGTGAGTGGCCCAGCCACTGAGTGGCTTCCAGAACTCTGTCTCTTTTATGGGGCCAATTAGAGTTATAAGTAATGTTCTTTGCATATTCTTGTTCTCTTTTTTCAAACTTTATTTTCTACACCTTACCTCTGTGGCCTCTCTCCAGTGAGGATTCTTGGCTTACAGTTCTGCTGCCCGCCTGAAGCCCCCACGTATTCACACTCCAGCCAGTCACTCTCTCTCCCTCCTTGTCCAGCTGCCCACTCTGAGTCCCCCAGGGCAGGACCACCATCTCCTTGTGGCACTCTATCTATAATCCAGATGAGCAGCTGGGAGGAGGAGGAGGAGGAGAGAGACGGAAACGCATAGTGGCAGAGCCCGGCATTGGGCATGGGACCGTGGCCACTGGTCCCATCTTCGCCTACCCCTGAGGCAGGTTTTTTTCCTTAAGTTCCTCCCCCTTGATGCAGTGTACAATGGCATCAGTGTGGGGATCTTCCCACAGACTGCCTGCCATCACCAATCCCTACTACTTATTCCTGCTACTGGGCTAAACCCCTAGCTTCCGTCAGAAGCCGCCACCAAGTGAGGGAACCCCAGAACCCTCCCCAGGAGAAGAGAGCAGTCCTCCGGACGCTCAATCTTCTCCTTCCCCTGCCGACCCCCAACAGCTCAGACTTGTTCCCGAATCCGGGTCGCAGGCGTGGGGCAAGGTGTGGCATCCAGGGTCTTAACTCTCAATGCCACCGGGCAGGCGTTCTCTGGCTTCTTATGTGGCGTAATCCTCAAGGCATGAAAAACCACTGGGACCGGGTCTAATTGCAGTCTTTCTCCGAGCCATGTCCCCATGAGTGTCACAGGGTTGTCTCCTCCTCCATAGTCTCTGGAACTCCAAGAGGTGCAGATTTGCAGATCATTTGAGATTCTCTAGTGTTTCAAGCTGGTACTAGTGGGTTTATTTTCTTTTATGAGTCCCACAGTGGTGGTTACCACCTTCAGCGGTGATCCTGCTGCTTCTTTCTACTCGCCAACTGCAGTAATCACTTGTTGCTTGCAGGAGGTGGGCCATGAATTGAACTGCACAATTTTTTGATACATTGATATTTATTTTATTTAAATTTTGATGACCGGGTAAGACCCACTAAGACAAACAAGTCCCTTTTTCTGTTATTGAGAGCCTGTATTGTCTGTCTTTGTTAGAGGGCTCATTTGAGGATCTGCAGCCTCACTTGATGATGCTGTCTTCCCACTGCCACTAAACTCAGGTGGCTGTTGGCCCCCCTGACTGCCTCCGCCTTCTGTATATCTTTTAGGATTTCCTATAGTTTATCCAGGTCCAGACCTTGGCTGCTTGTCTATCACACCTTCCTCAGCAAAACTGTGGGTGCAAATTCGATGTAAATCTTATAAAATTGATTAAATGGTATATACAGAGAATAAATGATGGCAAAGTGTGGTATATGAGGAAATAATACCATTGAGGGGTTGAACAAGCCATAAAGCCACAAGCCTGAAGGGTGAGTGGTCTTCATGAGCTTGTTCAATCCCGAGATGATATTATTTCCTTATGTACCACACTTTGCCATTGTTATTTATAATATATAAGGCTGGACACTTTGTGCTGTGTCCTATATAGGCAGCTAGTTAGGGTCATAATATCCTACTTGGCTACCATCATATATGGGGAAATAAATGATGACTTTTTCAATGGGGAAAAGGGCCCAACTATGTATTGTAATTGTATGCAATTGTAGTTCTGTGCTATGGAGTCTCAGTAGGGGACGTCTGCACAGAATGGCTGCAGATCATGCCCCTCCTCCCCCGCCATATCAGGTACTTTGTAACAGAACATGCCATTTAACATTTTCATTGACGGGCAGGAGGATCACAGGATCACCAGGCAGAAAGGCAAATTTCTACAAATGGGAGTAATTGAAATATTTTCATGCCAAGGCAATTTTGTAGTTTGGGAGCAGATTATCCCACTACATTGCTATTTTTTAGAGTTTTCTTTCAGTTTAAAAAGTACCAACAACTGGATCTGTCAGATTGCAGGTAAACTGAGTTTACATTGCAAATCTGATCTCCCACACTTTGGTGGCTGGGGTAACAGTGCTGCCTGTGGCAGTTACATAGATACATACATATATAGATACATAGATGTCGGCAGATAAGGGCCTTGTGGCGCATCCAGTTTGCCCTATCCCTCTTTCTAATGCTTAAGGTTCCCTAGATGCTACAACAAGTTTCACCCCCTTTCACCCTAGATTGATAATTTCCATGTGCCTGTCCCATGCATTCTCGAATCCCTGAACTGTACCCCCCACCACCACCACTTCCGGGGGGTAGACTGTTCCATCTTTCCACCACTCTTTCAGTGAAGTAGAATTTCCTCAAGTTCCCCCATGTTTTCCCCCTTTTAGTCTCATGCTGTGCCCCCTTGTTCTGCCATTTCCCTTCGTGTGAAAGATGCACCCTTCTGGTACCCTGTTGATCCCCTTCAGATACTTAAAGGTCTCTATCATGTCGCCCTCCTCTCTCTCTCTCTCTCTCTCTCTCTCTCTCCTTCCTCTAGGGAGTACGTATTGAGAGCTCTGAGTCTCCCCTCATATGACTTATGTTGCATCCTGCACACCATTTTTGTCACCCTCCTCTGTACTGTCTCCATCCTGTCTATGTCTTTTTGGGGGATGGGGACTCCAGAACTGAACACAGTACTCCAGATGAGAGCTTACTAGGGAGCTGTACAATGGTACCACTACTTCCCTCCTTCTACGTATTATACCCCTCCCTATGCACACTAGTATTCTGTTAGCCATTCCAGTTGCTTTGTTGCACTGTTCAACCCTTTGTGGTTGTCTTCTGTGACTACCCCTAGATCCCTTTCCACTTTGGTGGCCTCCAGTGTTACCCCGTCTAGTTCTTACTCAACCCTAGGATTCCCTCTCCCCAGGTGCATAATCCTGCACTTTTTTGCATTGAAACCCAACTGCCATTCCTTGGACCAGTTTTCTAGCCTCTTCGGATCTGTCCTCATTTTTTCTATATCTTCCTGTGTATCTACCCTGTTACATGGCTTTGTATCATCCGCGAACAGGCTAACCCTCCCTTCTAGACCCTTTACAATATCGCTTATGAAGACATTGAAGAGCACTGATCCCTGGGGTATGCCACTTGTTACCCATCCCTCCTGTGAGCTAACCCCATTTACCATCACTCTATGTGTTCTGTTACTCAACCAGTTTTTAACCCATGTGACTACCTCTGTTGCCACCCTTAGATTTTCCAGCTTGTGGATTAGCCTTATGTGTGGGACTGTGTCGAAGGCCTTCCTGAAGTCCAGATAGGACACATCTACCACTCTGTCCTGGTCTATTTCCTTCCTCACCCACTCAAAGAAATCAATAAAGTTGGTCTGGCATGACCTCCCTGCCATGAATCCATGTTGCCTTGAGTCCAGCAGCCTCCTTGTCTCTAGGTAGTCCACCAGCCTTCATCATTTTACTTACTATTGAGGTCAAACGGACAGGACAGTAGTTTCCTGCCTCCTCCTTGCTACCACTTTTGTGCAGTGGTACCACTTGTGCCCTCCTCCAGTCCTCTGGAACCGCGCTTGTTTCCAGTGATCCACTGAACAGCTTAGCCAGAGGTTTAGCCAGTTCCTCCACTTTATGATCCTCGGGTGTATTCCATCCGGCCCCATAGCTTTATCCACCCTAAGCCATTCCAGTGCTCTTTTTACTCTGTCCTCTGAAAAAGGTTTAATGTCCACCCTTCTCCCTGTTTTCCCTTCTCCATTAATGGAGGACCATCCCCATTGCCTTCTTCTGTGAATACGGAGCAAAAGTGTTTGTTGACGACAGTCGCCTTGTCAATGTCTTTCTCCACTACCCTGCCTCCCTCTTCCCTAAGTGTCACAATCCCCACCCATCTTCCTCCTCTCACTAATATATCTAAAGAATGCCTTCCCTCCTTCCTTCACAAATTTAGCTAGCTTTTCCTTGGTTTTAGCCTTTAATGCCCTTACTGCCTTGTTCGCTTTCCTTCATTTTTCCAAGTATTCTTGCCTGTCCTCTTTGCTTAGTGTTGCCTTGTACCTCAGAAATGTCATTTTTTTTTCCTCTTACTAGCTCTGCTACTCCCCTCGAGAACCACAGTGGTTTCCTCTTTCTTTTGCTCTTGCTACAGGGCCTGGCACAATGGTTTACTACTAGGTGCATGGCTTCCCTTATCTTTTCTCACTGTTCCACCTCTCCCCTTATGTCACCGTATCCCTGCATAGCCTTCCTGAATTCATCCTTCATCTTACGGACGCCTGTCCTCCTGAAATCCAGGATTCTAATCCTTGTCTGGTTAGCCTCCTGCGATGTACTTATGGTGAATCCCACTGCTCGATAGTCATTAGTCCCTAGGTTCTCCCAAACTGTGACTTCCTTTTTCCTGTCCCCATTGCTTAGGACAAGATCCAGAATTACATTTTCCCTTATAGGCTCCCTCACTAGCTGTGTGAGACCTGCCCCTTGCAGAGATTGCAGGAATCCCTTACTCCTGGCTGAGGATGCCGCCAGGATGCTCCAGTCCACATCAGGCAAGTTGAAGTCACGCATCAGCAGCAATTCACCCTTTGTTGCCATGTCCTTTATAGTCTCCAGCAGTTCTCTGTCTACATCCTCAGCCTGACCTGGAGGCCTGTATATCACTCCCATTCTAAGTACTGTTTCCTTCCCCTCCTCCAGGGTTACTCACTGCACCTCTGCTTTCCCCCCTTGTCTTGTGGGACTGTCGCTTTTATCCCTTCCCTGATGTACAGTGCCACCCCTCCCCCCTTCCTATCTTCCCTGTCCTGCCTGTGCAGCATGTACCCTGGAATGGCTAGCTCCCAGACATGGTTGCTATTGCACCATGTCTCTGTGACTGCCATGATATCCAGGTCCTCAGAGGCCATTAATGCCACAGGTTCTGGGATTTTGTTACCTAGGCTGCGGGCACTGGTGCAAATAGCCTTCCAATCATGTTCCCCTGCTATAACCCCAGTACCATCCCCCCTTTTCTGTGTCTACCCCTCCTGTACTTTACTGGATGTCCCTCCTTTTTTACCTATGGCCACTCCTTGCTCGTGGCCATGCCTGTTTCCTTTAGTCCGATATCGGGGGTTCTCTTCCATTCACCAATCCCCTTACCTTCGTATCTTTCTGCTGTGTCCAGGCCAGAGGTGCAGAACACATGACACATCACACATCACCACCTTGTGCTACAGGAGTATGCAGAGCAGGCAGATACATTCAAAGGGAGGACTGAGGGACATGATACATGCCTGTACATCAGTGAGCAGACACACACACACCAGCATACAGAGAAGACAGAGAGAAGGGACTTAGGAAATGGAAAAGGGCTCTTCCCCAGTTGAAGGCCACTCCAAAGTAACCCCTTCTCATGCCTTGGACCCTGCATGGTCCGACTCCATGGTATTTCCACCTCAGATATGTGTCACAGCCATGGGAAGTAAGGCAGAGTGTGCCTGGGTTAGGATGATGTTGAGGCAGTGGCTGGGGGGCAGGCACAGTGGGCTTGCTAATGGCTGAGGAGGAAAGTAAGAGAATTAGAAAACAAAACATACAAACATAAGAACATATGAAATTTTACAGCAGATAAAGGCCTAGAGGTCTATCAAGTCTGCTCGAATGTGCAGCTAGCACCCCTTATTCTGCATCTGCCCCCCTCCTACCCTCTCCCTCCCATGACTCCCCATTGCTCTGTCCCAGCACCTTTTGAAGTAGCCCACTATTCTACTGGATACCACTTCTACCAGTAACGCATTCCACTCAGCTACCACCCTCTCCGTAAAAAGGTGTTCCCTCATCTCCCTCCTGAACCTTCCTCCCTCCAGTCTCATATCATGGCCTCGGGTGTCCCTCCCCTTCCTTACTTTGAACAGCCCCTCTGTACCTGTCTTGTTTATTCCTTTCATGTACTTGAAGGTTTCAATCATATCCCCCTGTCCCTCCTCTCCTCCAGGGAATACATGTTCAACTCCCTCAGGCTCCTCTCTTATGGTAAGTACCCCAGCCCCTGGATCATCTTTGTGCTCTGCAATGTACCCCTCCAGTAATGTAATGTCCCTCTTCAGATACAGGTGCCAGTACTGCACTCAGTACTCCAGGTGTGGTCTAACCAATGATCTTTACAGTGGCAGAATCACCTTCCCCCTCCTTGAGGATGTACCCCTTGCAATGCAACCCAGCATTTTGTTGGCCTTTGCAGCTGCCTTCCTACATTGTGCTGAGTTGTTCATTGATAATGAGCACCCCCAGATCCTTCTCCTCCTCTGTTTCAGCTAGCTGCACTCCCCCCAGCTGGTAACTCCTCCTTGGGTTTTTTGCCCCAAAATGCAGCACCTTGCACTTCTTGGCATTGAACCCCAGTTGCCAGGTGCCCTATTGGGTTTCCAGCTTTGTCAGATCATCCTGCAACCACTGCCATTCCCCTATGTTGTCCACCAATGCTGCCATCTTGGTGTCATCAGCAAACAGACTGATCTTGCTCTTGATGCCCAATGATATGTCTGCAATGAATATCCAAAACAACGCTGGTCCCAATACCGAGACCTGTGGAACACCACTCGTCACTTCCTTTGGAGATAACAGCTTCCCACCCACCACCACCACCCTCTGTTGCCTTCCCTGAAGCCAGTTCTCTACCCATCTCACCAGTTTTGTACCCACCCCTGTACCTTCTAACTTACTTCCCAGCCTCCCATGTGGCACCAAGTCGAATGCCTTACTAAGGTCCAGGTACAGGACATCCACTGCATGGCCCCCATCCAGTTGCCTAGTTACCCTGTCATAGAACTCCACCAGGTTAGTTTGGCAGGATCTGCCTCTTATGAAGTCATGCTGTCTGCTATCCCGTAGCCCTTTGGCCTCCAGGAGGGACACCAACCTCTCCTTCAGAATAGTCTCCATCAGCTTACCCATGATGGATGTGAAGCTCACCAGTCTGTAGTTCCCCGGTTCATCCTTGGGGCTGCTTTTATGGAGGGGCATGACATGAGCCATCCTCCAATCCTGAGGTACACACCATGAGTGTAGTGAAGCATTGAACAGGTCTGCCAAAGGTCCCACCAGGACCTCTGCCAGTTCCTTCAGTACCCTGAGGTGAATGCCATCTGGGCCTGGCACCTTGTTCACCCTCAGTGCTCTCAAACCTTTCAGAACCCTGCCTTCTGTGATTTCCCCATCTGTCATCCCTCCCCCTTCATTCCTGCCCTCCCTCCCCTCTTTGGTGTCATCCCCCCTTCTCCTTAGTAAATACCAAGCAGAAGTAATCATTAGCGCTTCTGCCTCATCACCCCCTGCTTCCATCCACCCATCCTCCTTCCTGATCCTTACTATATGGTCCTTACAAATCCTTTTCTCCCTGATGTACCTGAAGAAGTCCTTCTCCCCCTTCTTAATGCCCTGTGCCAGCCTGAGCTCCTTAGACACATTGGCTACCCTTACTGCCCTTGTCACTTCCTTTGATTCCTTCAGGTACTCCTCCCTGTCCTCCCCCTCCATTTATTTGTACCTCCTAAAGGCAGCTCTTTTCTTCCTTACCTTTTCCATGACCTCATTGCTCACTCAGCTAGGTTTCTTTGCACTAGCTTTCTTGCTCTGGGCCTTTCTGAAGGTTCTGGTTGCCTCCACTTTCCCCAGCTTTATGAACTCCCACCTCTGGTTAGTGCCCATCCTAGGTTGAATTTTGGCCAGGTACTCTTTTACCACTTCCCCCATCATCCTAAAGTTGGTCCTCCTGAAGTTCAGCATCCTTGTACCAGATTCTACTCCTTCCTTACCCAGATACAATGTGAACCATACTGAGTGGTTGTTACTCTCTACCAGAGGTTCTTCCACCCTCAGTTCCCTCACAAACTCCCCATTTGCCAGCATGAGGTTAAGGGTATTCCCTAATCTGGTTGGTTCGCTGACCATTTGCTGACCATTTGCATCAGGAAACTATCCTGGAAGGCATCCAGCAGTACCTGCTCCCTTCTATTCCTGTTTGTTGGGGTATTCCAATCCAGTCCTGGCATGTTGAAGTCCCCAACGATCACCACACTACCCTTCTCACAGGTCCTCCTGATCTGTCCCGCTAGTTCTCTGTCTAACTCCTCTGTCTGAGAGGGCAGCCTGTACACCACTCCCATCCTGAGAGTCCTGTTCTTGGAATCCTGGATTTGCAACCATAGTGAATCTGTACTACCCTCCTCTCCCTTCCTCCCATACACATTTCAGTCCTTCCCTCACATATAGTGCCACCCCCCCCTTTCCCATTCACTCTGTCCCTATGAAATATCCTGTACCCTGGTACCCAGTCATTGTATTGGGTGGTCCATGTTTTGGTGATGGCCGGCATGTCCACCTCCCCCTCTGCCATGAGAGTCTGCAGCTCTGCAGTTTTCTTCCTAAGGCTCCTAACATTCAGGGTGACCACCTTCCACCCCTTCCCTCCCTCCCCACCCTCCTTACTAACATCACTACTAGTACTTGCCTTTTGTCCTTTGTCACTATTATGGTGGGTGGTCATATGGCTTCTCAACTTGTGACCTCTGCATGTCCCTTGCCCACTTGCCACCCCCCTCTCCTAGTTTAAATTCCCAACTACCTCTGTGTACTCCTCCATCCTCTGTTTCAACACTTTCTTTCCCTCCTCTCTCAAGTGTAGTCTATCCTTGGCATACAGACTACTGTCCTCCCAGGTTCCTCCCCAACCCCCACCAGCCCATGCCCTTTAGCATGACGCCAGGTTCTTAGCCATCCGTTAAATTCCTCTATTCTTTGCTTTCTTACTATGCTTGCCCTGGGCACTGGAAGTATCTTTGAAAAAGTTACTGATCTTCCGGCCCCCTCACATAATTGTCCTAGTTCCTCAAACCTCCTATGAACTATATCTACCATCTTGTCAGCCAAGTCATTTATAACCAAATGTATAATTAAATGAGGCTTCTCCCTACCCCTTCTAGCTTGCTAGTGGTGTGTTAAATTAGTATTGCTTAAGCAGTTTATCTGCTCGGTCGTCTACCTTCTGCTGGTTTACCCTTTCTTCTTCTTTCTGCCTCCCCCCCCATGCTTGGTGCTGATCCACCCTGCTCAAGTCTTTGGCTCTCTGCCTACTTCTCTGCTAACCAGACCCCCTCATTTAAGTTAATTTCCTCTGCTAACCCACCCCCCTCATTTAAGCTATTTTTTTTGTTGTTGTTGTTGTTGCTTTTTTGTTACCCTGCTGTCTCCTGTCCTCTGCTGAGAGTGCTGTTTCTCTGTCTGTTGCTCAGCCCCTGCCCCACCCCGTTTAGCTCCAATCTGAACTTTTCATGACCCCTGTGGTCTGCTGCCTCTAACCTGATATCCCCCACCCTCATCTCTCTCTCCAAGCTTTAAACTAACCTCCCTCTCTTCTCTCCTTTCCACAGCTCAGCCCTTGATCAGGCGCTCAACACTAGCAGGGCGGCTCGCCTTCTCTGCCACCACCTGTTACCCTGAAAGCTGCAAAGACTCCTGCACCAGGTATGGTCCTCTGAAATGCGCCTTGGATTCAATTTTTGGCACCCTAACTGAGCTCTCCAGTGATTAGCCACACTCACGGCCCGGCTTCTCTTTGACTGGCTTTACTACTGCTCTGCAAAGAAAAGCTGCTTTTTCAGCCTCTGCCACTCTCTCACCAATTCTGTTTTACCAGCTCCATTTTACATGAGATTTTTCTCCCACCAGTGGCACTCTTTAAATACTCTTGCTGCAGCTCTGGCACCTCCCTGCAGTGTTACCTGTCCAGCTGCAGCTCAGCCCCCCCTCTATACTGCTTATTCCGTCTGAACTGAAGTGAGTACAAGCATAGTCCCCTCTGTGTCCCCTTGTACTGCTACCCACCTAATCTTGTCCGCCTCCAATTTCTTCCCACTCCCCTGCTGTATAGTATAGGGACACTAACATCCCTCATTCTTCCCACACGTCTATACATTTCACCCCATTATCTTTAACTTTTTATCTTCCCCTAATTCATAACCTCTTTACTTTAATGCTTGACCCTTCGTAGCTCTATCAGTGCATTCGCAGTGCTTCTTACCTAGGAAGCACCCCCCGCTGTGCTAACTACCCATAAGCCTTTATTTACTCCTGCTACTTGGATCCTTCATTTCTGTATACAGCATACTTTCCCCCTGCTTAACACCAACTAATATAGTGATTACTGCAATTGCCAATCTGGTCATTATCGCTAGACTCGGTCCCAGGACAAAAATGATGTTAAAGACCCCCATATCACAGTACTCTATTCCACTATGGGCATTTCTGGTCCTTGCTCTCCTTCCCTCTGAGTTTAGTCTCCCAGTCAGTGCCTCACCCACTCTTCAGCCCAGTGTACTACCACCCTCAGCTTTGCAGTGTTCCACTGGCACCAATTCCTTATTCCATGGAGTGCACTCTCTTCTAGAATGCATCCCTCATCCTCTCGGAGTATTCCAATCCATATGGTCCCCATGCTTCTGGCATCTTCTACCTGTATGACCTCCCTTGCTTCACACCTATGTTGCCCTCCACCCATAGAAGGAAGCAGTGTCTCACAAAAAGAGCCCTACTCAGTGGACTCAAAAGCTAATACTTCTACTGCTCTTCTGCTCAGGGAATGTAGAAATTAACCCTGTTCCTCCTGCTCAGATGGACGCCTCATCTGACCTATTAAAATTAAAAGGGTTAAGCTTCCTCCATGTCAATGCCTGCAGATTACTAAAAAAATACAACTACATTCAGGCATGGATGTGTCATACCAAACCTGACATATTCATGATTTCTGAATCTTGGCTAAAAGTGGCCACGCATGATCAAGCCATTAACATCCCCTCCTACAATGTTTACAGAACTTACAGACAAGCAAGAGGAGGGGGAGTCACTATATATACAGTATGTTGTAGACAAATTTGCTGCCTCCATAGTGGACTCTACAGCTGTCCCTAAAGAATTTGAAAGCTTGACACTGAAGATCTCTGCTATCCGATGAGCCTATTATAATCACCAGTTGTTATAGACCCTCTTCAGGAGGTGTCCGGTTACTGGATCACTTAAGCAAGTTGCTAGAAGCTTCCAACTCCAAAGCGATTATCCTTGGTGACCTTAACCTGGACTGGCACTCCACTTGTTCCAAGCCACTCAAAGATTGGTGTGATACTTATGGATTCTCTCAACTAATCCAGGAATTCACTCGCCCCCAATCTAAAAACACCAGATAACAGTTCCCTACTGGACATAATATTGGTCAATAAGCCACATAAATTTGAGCATGTTGGAGTCTTCCACAATGATTTAAGTGACCATAGGGTCATCGCATGCGCGTGGACCATTGTCAGGCCTGCCACCTCCTCCCTCCCCACCCTCAAAAGAAACCTCTTTAACTTCAGTCCCTTGGCCTTCCTATCTGACCTAGCATCAATCAGGTGGCAAGACTTCTATCTTGCACCTACCATCTCCAAAGCTTACAATATATTCTTGAAGTTGGTTATGGAGGCAATAAATGTGCATGCCCCCCTAGTGAAATGGAAATCAAGGAAATGCTCCTGCTGCTGACTCACCCCTTTCCTCAAGACGGAACTACGCAGGAGAGACACTCTAAGGAAGAAGGTACACAAGACCAAGTTACCTGCTGATTGGGTCTTGTTTAGAGCAGCAAGAAATCACTGCATGAAGCTTATTAGGGCCACCAAAGCCAAATACTTTCAGGCTGCTCTGGACTCCTCAAAGCACAATGCAGCAAAATTCTGGCAAATCCTGAAAGATACAGAGGGACATAACCATGGATCATCCTTACCCTCTAAAATTATAAATGGCAGTTCTGACTTTACCACTAAACAGGATATTTTAACCGAATTAAACAATCCTTTGCATCAGCAGGGCTCGCATTCGATGCTTCTCCTGCAAACAACCTGTGAAATCAGCTATGGGACCCAGCCACCACTTCCTTACCTTCCTCCATCACTAAGCCTGCATCCAAATTCTCCTTCAGCACTGTCACATACAAGCAGGTTGAAGACCTCCTTCTGGCTCTGGATATCAAAAAAAGTGCAGGAGCAGACCTCCTTGAACCATTATTCTTAAAACTGAGGTACCACTGCTTTGTCACGCCTATCACCCACCTGTTCAACTTATCCCTCTCTCAAGGACAGTTGCCTGGCCAATAGAAAGTAGCCTACATCATCCCACTTTTTAAATCAGGTGACCCTAGCGATCTCAATAATTACCCCCTATTTCATTACTGCCCACGTTATCTAAGCTTCTTGAAAAACTTGTTAATAGCTAACTAAGAGACCTTTTAGAAACTCACAATCTGCTCAACCCTATCCAATCAGGCTTTCAGCCTAAGCATAGTACTGTCTCCACATTTTCAAAGGTGACCAATGATTGGAGAGTCGCCCTGGACACCAAAACCATGTCAGTGCCATATTCCTGGACCTGAGTAAGGCATTTGACACAGTTGACCATGGCATACTCTTAACCACACTATGCAACATCGGGCTCGATTCCACTGTTCTAAAATTGTTTAGCAGCTACCCTGTGAGCAGAAAACAAGTAAAAACTTAAGGCGACACCTCCCCTCTTAAAACCCTGCAAAGAGGCATCCCACAAGGATCTATCCTTGGGCCCTTACTCTTTACCATCTATATCAATAACTTAAACGCCAATATTAATGTGTCCAGTGTTCATCTCTTTGCAGAAGACACCGTGCTATACATTCCAGACCCTCACTTGAGCTTGCTTGCACTGATTTGCAACAAGACTTTGACATTTTCCAGTGCAAACTCTTACATCTGAAACTATTACTCAATGTGAAAAAGACTAAAACTATGTTTCCCCCCCACGTTCTCAACCGGCAACTTCTGTCACTGCAGCTTATAAATCACAGATATTGACCCTGCTTGGGGAATCACTTGTGACCATAGACAAGTCTAAATATCTAGGCCTTTGGATAGATGCCAAGCTTTCCTTCTCGGTACAGTTGGATGAACTTACCAAAAAATTAAAGCAAAGGTTAGGAATTTTCTACCGCGTAAAGTATCTTCTTACTCAAGAAGCCAAAGTACGGTTAGTGCAGACTACTTTTCTCCCTCTGCTGGATTACGTGGACTTCATCTACAGCCACTGCTCCCAGGCCTCTCTCTCAAAGCTTGATACTCTGTATCATAGGGCTATCAGATTTATCACTGGTGCCCCATCTAATACACACCATTGTGTACTTTATGACCTAATCAGCTGGTGGTCCCTGAAAATAAGGAGAACAAAAAACGCTGTCCTTTGGATCTTTAGGGCCCTCACTAACAGGCTACCTAAATATATCTCTGATCTCTTTGTCTTGTCCAAGGGTGCATACTTCCTTAGAAAACACGCCTACATTGAGCTCAAAACTCCTAGAGTTAGGACCCACCTTGGAGCTTCCTTCCATCAGCTATGCTCTCCCTACGCTCTGGAACACTACCCAAAAAACATTAAAACTCACTAATCTGGATATGCTATGGTATCCCTAAACTCAATATCCTGAGTCTTGGGACACCGACCCCACTGGCTGGAAATCCATGCTTCCGAACCAATCAGATGCCCGACAATACGATGTCAGGCATCTGACTGAAAAATATAAAAGGCAATTTGGAGGGCTTTGCCCCCCAAGCCCCCCATGTGAGGGGCTCCTCCCCCACATAACCTGTAACTAAAATAACTAACTCTGAGGGGGAGCAGACCTCAGAGTTACAAAAAATTAGTTACGGGGTTAAAAAATGTAACCAGATGCAGCACAGGATAGAACCCAGGCCTGCTGGCTGAGCTGCCAGTGGTTTAGCCCTCAACACCACGGGTGCAGCTAGGCCAGCCTCCTGTGTCCTCCAGTATTTCAAGTCCATCAACAGGGGTAAGGTAGCAAGCTGTCACATCCGCTACCATACCCCTGTAAATGTCCGTCAGGTTTCCTACTGCCGTGATTCTCACTATCTGGATACTGAACCTGTCAGGCAAAACTGCACGGGCAGGTCAGTGTCGGAGTAGTGAGTCTCGGCAAATCATAAATGTACCACAAATCTAGCTGGGTTGCTTTCCTTCAAGAACCAACTGAGTCACTCCCTTCAGGAAGCATGCAGCTGCTATGCTTAATTCTTGCAGCCCACCCAACCCGTGCCTCATCACCCTCTTGCTGCACCTACTCCGGCTGCCCTAGCACTTCCTCTGTCACACTTTTGCTCTTTCTTTCTGACTGATTTCTTGCTGTAATCCCCTGTCCTACTCTCCCCCTCCTCCCTTTTACCCCTAATTACCTTTGCCCCACCCCTACCCTCCGACTCTGCCTTGGTATGTGTCTCTGTTTATGTATAATTTTTGACTGATTTAACTTAATGGACTATTGTTGTTGAATGTTGCTATTACTATGATTAGCAGTCTAACTCGTCCCTAGCTGTTACACTAGCATCTGTATTTTATGACTTACCCCACTGTATGTATTGTTTGTATTGTTTACCCATCCCAGGGCTTGCATTTTATACACTTTCCAGGGCCACCTTAGAAATGAGTTCGCTCAAATGTGTTCCCCTTGGTTAAATAAAGATTGATTGATTGATTGATCTAGCATATTTTAGAACAGATTGTCCCACCCTTTTCACTGTCATTCCCAGCATAGCCTCCACCTAAATGCGACTATACCTCTCCCCCTTGCTACCCCACTTGACTCCTCTTAGTATTAAGTCCCCCAGCACTAAGATTCCACCCCTCTTATCAATTGCTTGCTTCCCTAGCTTCCCACTTCTCACTCCTGACTCCTTATCTTCCTCCTGCACAGTAGTTCCCCTTCTGCTCCTGTTGTAATTCCCCCAGCAGAACTCCCACCCCTCTCTGGTTTCATCCAGACTTCTATCAGTTGCTCCTCCAATCTCATCACCTCCCTCCTCCTCCTCTTTCTCACTAGTACCATAAAACAATTTTCTGAAGGCCCCTCTCTTATGTCTGCTTCCTCCCTCCTCATACTAGCCCATTCCCTTCTTTTGACTCTACGACCGTTGCTACTTCTCCTCCTCCTCCCCTCACCGATCCCTTTCTTCTCTTTCCTGTTGTCTTTTTTCCCTTGACCTGGGTTTCCCTGATGCCCTTCCCCTTGGCCTGGGTCCCCCTGTCTCTGTTTCCTTTCTTCTCACACTCTCCACCCCCTGTTGGCCCAAACTGACCTCCCTTCTCATCTCCCCTCCTCTCTCCAGTGTGGGGCTATAACCTCCTCCAGTCCACCTTGCCTGTCTTAATTCCTCCTACAGCCACTTGATCACTTGATCTCTTTTTCAAGTTTCCCTATTTGGTTGCACACTAAACATCCCTCCACCCTCCATGCAATTTTTAGAAAGATTGGAGCACCACAGTTGTTGCAGTCTACCACCCTACCTATTGCTCTGGTCAGCCACCAGCAAACCCCATCCTTCCAGATGAAGGATACCCAACTCTCCCCCAAGTCTCCCCTCTCCCTCCTCTATCGTTGCAAAACATTCTTCTCCTTTTCTCAATTTCCCCTACCTTCTTTGTTATACATTTTAGATCAATTGAGAAGCTGCCTTTTAAGTTCCTATCCCTCCTGTCCACATCCAAAAAGAATCTAATCAACTATTTCATAGCCACCTTCTAACTCCTACCCCTCTTTTTCACAATGCAAACAGCAATGCAAACAGGTAAAAATGAAAGCACTTTGTTTTGCAGTTACTTCCCTTCCCCGAAGATAGCAGTCACCTCTTCACTTGCTGCTGTTCCTTCCCTGGATGTTTGCTTCTGCTATGACAGGTGCATGTCCTTTGCCCTTATGGGGAAGTGATGTCAGAACTCCTGGTATAAAGGAAAGGATGTACCTGGGGCTGGTGGGGTGAGGGGAAGAGTGGGTGGGCCCAAGCCCATGCTCTCCAGAAACAATCAGGTAGCTGAGGCTCCTGGCCAGACAATTAGTACCTTTCCCCCACTATGCACTAAACTTTGCAGCTAGTGAAGACAGCAAAATAAAATCACAACCCCACTAAAAGCACAAAAAAGTAGGTTTGATACCAGAAGACACAGGTCTCCGATTCAAAGAAACAACAGCCTCACCAATAACACACCAAAATAGGCTTGAAATTAGAAGATATAGGTCTCCAGTTCAAAGAAACAGCCCCACCGAAGCACATCAAAATAGGTTTGAAATCAGAAAACATAAAACTGTAATGGAGGTTTAGCTGCACCTTTAAACCCCAGTTTACTGTATCCTTAAAACACTTTCTTTTGCCTTCCATGTGTCCCTGGCATTTCACTCACCCTGGTCATTGCAGAAGAGTGGGTATGCATGGGGACTCCAAAGTATGGCTTGGGGTAGGGTCGCCACGTCCTTTAATCTGGTTCCACATCATAACAGCACCTTCATAATGGCACCAACCAAATCAGCAAGTGCACATCACTGAAAAGTGAAACATGGATGTGCACTACAGTGTCCCCGATAACAGGTACTGGCACTGACTTTGACATTTAGGAACAATATTTAACTTACTTTTTATGTGCGGGGCTATGCCTTCCAAACACCCCAAACTCTGGGGTGGATGATACTGGGGGAGAGGGGAATATTTGGGAGGGGGCTACTTCAGGGAACAGAAGTCAGGATATAAAACAACAGAAATTAAGAAAAGAAAAAAAATAGTATCCCTGAGCCAGTCCCAAACCCCGGTCACCCAACACAAAGACAGTGACTGTAACCAGTACGCCAGATGGCCAGTTCGGAACTGGCCTGATAAACAAACCGTTACATTCACTTTAAAGTACGTACAAAAACTAAGTGTTCAATTATACTGTGATTTTAATAGCACATAGCTATTAGGAGCACATAGCCATCTTTACCTTCGCTCATTTGACATCGCCCAACTTGACTCAGTCAAAAACACTTGCTATATTCACAGGATACCCTTTAATGTGGCCTTGGGCTGGGCTTGGGTGCAGGAGGGAAATCCAATGGGCTGGGTTTGTGTACAAGAGGAAACTCAGTGGGCTGGGCTTGGGTGCCGGAGGGGACCCAACAGGCTGGGCTTGTATACAGAAGGGGACCCAGTTAGTTGGGCTTGGGTACAGGATGGGGGCCTAGCAGGCTGTCTTGGGTATAAGAGGAGAATCCAGTCAGCTCCTCTTGTGTCCAAGAAGAAACCTAGTGAGCTGGGCTTGGGTGTAGGATGAGACTCAGTGGGGTGGGTTTATGTACAGGAGGGGACCTAGTAGGCTGGACTTGGATGCAGGAGGGGGGAGTCCATTGGACTAGGCTTGGGTGCAGGAGGAGGCTCAGTAGGCTGAGTTTGTGTACAGGAGGGGTCTTATTGGGCTGGATGTGTGTACAGGAGGGGACCCAGTGGTCTGGGCCTGTGAGTAGGAGGGGATCCAGTAAGCTGGACTTAGGCACAGGAGGGGAAACTAGTAAACTGGACTTGTGTACAGGGGAGAGACCCAGTGTGCTGAACTTGTATACAGGATGGGACCCATTAAGTGGGTGTTATATACAGGAAGGAGACCCAGAGGGCTGAGCTTGGGTGCAACAGGAGACCCAGTGGGCTGGGCTGGGCTTGTGTACAGGAGGAAACCCACTGGGTAGGGCTTGTGTGCAGGAGGAGACCCTGTGGGTTGGGCATAGGTGCAGTAGAGCAACCCAGTGGGCTGGGCTTGTATGCATTGACATTCTGACATGGTACTTGGTTGAGAGTATGACTACAGTACACTGAGGAGTCCTAAAGAGGATGGATCACATGTCTGTACTTTGTCATTCTCAGTCTATACAGAATCAAATGTATATGCCTGTTTAAAATATGATGTCTGTTCTAGCAAAGCCTTGCCAGCTTGACTTGCACAAGGGATTGTACACTCATGATGCTTTGCTCTGGGAATGAGTCTTGAGAACATACATATTGCATATGGTTTTGAGAGATGCATAAACACCGACCTATTTGGATACTTCTGCTCTTCCAGCATACTACAGTATATCCCTTATACTGCTTTCCCTGCAAACTACTTCTGTTGTATTCTTGTATGATGGAAAAAAAACAAAGTAAAAATCTCAGGTAATTAATAACGGAAACATTTTCTAAATTTTGCATCTCAAATAATTAATTCTCAAGTAATTAACAACTGAGATATTGTCTAAGTCAAATAAACAACATACTTATATTAATGCTCAACTTTTTAAGTTATTTCCTCTTTCTCCCCCACCCCTTTTCCTTTCCATTAAGATTCCCTTGTGTCTATCCCATACATTCTTGAATTTCATTACTGTTTTAGCCCTCACCATCTCTGCTGGAAGACTGCTCCAGGCACCCACCACTCTTTCTTTTTTTTTTTTTATTTTATCTTCTTTCTCCGGGAGGTCCTGCTGTCCATCTTCAGCCCTGGTCATGGCCCCTGGAGCTTCCACTGACTGCCAATTGCTGCTTACTCCCGGTCACCTCCGGCTTACCCCCCCAGAGGGTGGGGCCGCGGCACTGGTTCCCCCTAATTCCAGTGCCACGGAACCAGTAACTAGTTGGGAGTGCAGTGGTGGGGTGAATTAAAGCCCGGAGAGGGCTTCATATAGACGGAGGACCTCCCCTCCATTTTTCCTTGATTTTCCCCTCGGGATGCGGGGACGTGCAATGACGTCCAGTGTCCGCCTCGCCTCCATGTTGAGGTGAGCGCCGGTAGCTGCATGATCCCCAGCCTCTGCCAGGGGTCCATCTCACCCTCCCCCGGAGAAGGAGAGCAGTCCGTAGAATGCTCTATCCTTCTCCCCCAGTCGGCCCTCCGGCGACCTGAGTCCTGCCTCGAACTCCAGGTCGCCAAGCGCCGCAAGCGAAATCAATTGCTGCTGCTCGTGGATGGCATCCACCACTCTTTCTGTGGTAAAGTACTTCCTCATACCTCTCCGGAAACTAATCCCTCCAGCTTCATTGCATGTCCTCTTGTTCTTTAATATCTTTTCTTCTGAAAAATACTCCCCTCCTGTACCTTATTTACTCCCGTGAGGTATTTAAAAGTCTCTAACTTAGCCCCCTCTCCTTCCTCTCTTCCAGGGTGTACATACTGAGATCCTTTAGTCTCTCATCATAGGGCTTCCGTTGCAGACCATGCACCATTTTAGGTGCCTTCCCTGGACAGACTCCACTCTATGTCTTTCCAGAGATGTGGTCTCCAGAACCGGACACAGTACTCAAGACCTGTGATCAACACAGAGGCAACACAACTGCCCTCATTTTGCTGGTGACACCCCACCCTATGCACCCCGGTATCCCTAGCTCTCCCAACTACCTTGTTGCACTGTCTGGCCACTTTTAGGTCAACAGTTATGATAACCCCCCCATGTCTCTTTCCTGTTTGGTGGTCATCACTACCTTTCCACTCAGTTTGTACTCTGCCCCTGTGCTTCTGTGCCTTAATGGCATGATTTTGTACTTTTTGGCACTGAAACCTGGCTGCCATACCCTTGGCCACTCCTTGAGTTTTCTCAGGTCTCTGCTCATTCTTTCCACCACCAGTCCCCCCACCCCACCCCGGAGGGTCCACCCTATTGCAGATTTTGGTTTCATCTGCAATGAGGCAGACCTTCCCTTCTAGCTCCTTGGCAATGTCACTTATTAAAGAATTCCGGTTCCAATACTGATCCTTCAGGTACCTCACTTATTATCCTCTCTTCTCCAGAATGCACTCCATTTATCACCACCCTCTGCTGCCTATTCCCTAACCAATTTCTTACCCAGTTTGCCACATTTGGACCCACCCCTAAGCTGCTCAGCTTCCTTATGAGTCTCATATGTGGAACGGTGTCGAAAGCCTTACCGAAATCTAGGTAGGCCAATTCCACCGCTCCACCCTGATCTAATTCCCTGGTTACCCAATCAAACAATTTACCTGATTCATTTGACATGACTTCCCCTCGTGAATCCATGCTGTCTCAGGTCTTCTAACCCATTGGATTCAAGATACTCTATAATCCTTTCCTTTAGCAGTGATTCCATTAACTTTACCAACACCAGTGTCAGGCTGATTGGCCTATCATTGCCAGCTTCTTCCCTGCTAGCACTTTTGTGAAGTGGGACTACATCTTCTCTCCTCCAGTCATCTTGAACCACTTCAGTTTCCAATAAGCAGTTAAATAGGACTGTCAGAGGTGCAGCCAGTGCCTTCCCAAGCTCCCTCAGTACCCTTGGATGCACCCCATCTGACACCATCACTTTGTTTACTTTCAGATTTGCGAGTCTCTTCAGAACTCTCCTTCGAAAAAGGACTAGCATCCACTTCCTTCCTGCCAAAGCTTCTGTTACTTTTTTGTGGCCCCTTCCCTTCTCCTTTCTCTGTGAACACTGAAGAAAAGCATGTGTTCAGAATGTCAGCCTTTTCTTAGTCCTCCTCTTCACAGTCCTCCCCTTCCCTTCTTAACTTTACAATGCTTCCCCTGCTCTTTCTCTTTTTACTTACATATCTAAAAAGCGCCTTGTCCCCTTTCGTACAGTGCCCTGAGCCTACAGGAAAGGGTGCTTTACCTGGTGGGGGCACTCCTCTGGCCACTGAGGCATGCATCCACATCTGAAAAATCAAGGAAAAGGGTTGTTTTTCAAGGTCCAGACACAGATGCTTGCTCAGTGTTTCTGTTAATTAGGGTCTTTTTTTTACTATTCCCTGCAATGGCTCCTTGATTTATGATGGTTAGGGGCTGGCTGGAGGAAGGGAGGACAAGTGAAACAAGTGATTCACGATGTGTTGTGTTTGCTATGCTCCATTGTGTTTGCTGGGCTCCTCTCCGTTTGCTCCATTTGATGTTCACTGCAGGGTGTCAGCACCACTTATCAGACAAGTGCTACAGTAAATCAAACAAATGAAGCTAATGTAGATTACATGGGGAAAACAGGAAGAAAAAAGTGTCTGAAATTAAACACAGCAAACCAAACCCTGTCATGCCCTCCTCTGCATGCCCCAGCTTTATAAATAATTTATTACAGGGAATGTCACAGGATTTGAAATGAAGATACTGTCTGTATTCTGCCTTTGGAATGTTGTGCATCATTCCCGTAGATGAATGGGTTAGTGAGATTCAAGGTAGCTAGACTTGCTTCTAACTGTGACACTGAAAAAGCTCACTCTGTGGAAACATTAAAATCCTACTGACACCTGAAAGAAAACTTTAAAAAACATAATAATTAGGTACAATTCTGCCAGCATTCCATTTATATTTTGTGTATTTCTCCTCCCCATTACTAAAGAAATGTGTATGAGTATATGGTTGTATTCCCTTAGAGTTAATTTTGAGTTTATCTGTCTTTATAGCTTACTCCCTACTTCAAGTCATAATCCTCAGTTGTCACATCACAATCTGTTGCCAAGGGAGTAACTGTGAGGTCACAAGCAGTGCTCTGTGATTTCAGGTAGGGAGAAAGCAGCAGGAATAGATGAACTCTTTAGAAGCAAAGACCCTGTTTTCATGCAAATGACCTCACTGCTAAATATTGGGGAGGAGGAATACATAACTACTGGGAAATACAAGCTGGACAATGCCTAAATATTATGTTTTGTTAAAGTTCTCCTGAACGTGTCACAAGCTCTTTAATGGTACAGTATTAAAAATGACTATGTCTGGCTGTCAGCCTGTACTCATATGGTATGGTGTTATAGTAAATACATTTCTTTCTCTTTAATTTGCCTGCCTAAATGGAACAGCACCAAAAGGCAAATACTGAGCTCAGTACAACTCGTGCTAGTCTCAGTTCTCTAGTAGAAAATCAGAAAAACAAATGACAGCTGTCAAAAATGTTAATGGATCCAGACATGTCTGCGAAAGTAGTAAGTGGCATCAACTGAAAAGGATTTGTAGGGCATTCTTAAATAGCTAGTTCTCTGACATAAAGGCTGCTGGTTTATTGTTTTAAAGTAGACACCAGCCCTTATAAGTTGCATTATTTCATTTATTTCAAAAGTTTTATCTGGAAACACATACCGGGGAGATCACATGATGCGTCGGAGTGGGTAAGACATCTAGATCTCAGCTCCACTCCTCGACTCTAGTAATTCGCAGTTTAATAAGTTGCTAGATGCCAGTTTACCAGCTAATTTGCTCCCCGTTAGTTTGCTAACTACCCGTTGCCGCCTCCAATATGTGTTAGTGACGCTGGCGACCTTAAAACTTGCTCATTTCGCCACATGGAGCATGAAGGCTGAGATGCAGCCTGCAGGGCCTACTTATACCCCACCAACTACATTGGAAAAGGCCAAAGCTGCAAAAAAAATGAGAACGCAGATGGGCCCTACTCCCAAACTCCCTGCAGCACCCACCTCTCTCTCAGAAGAGAGGTTTCTCTTAGAGCTGTCTCCCATAAAAGAAGCATTGATGGAGATCACCTCCCACCTTACCAGTCTACAGGCCATGTCCAAGTCCCTCTCTCATAGGATGGGGGACGCTGAGGTTCACATTAGCTCCCTTGATGACTGGAGGAGCAGACAGAAACAGGATTGCATAGCCACTTGGAGAAAACTTGCAAAGTTGGAAGAAACATTGGAGGACTTGAAGGGGTGCAGCAGAAGAAACAATCTCCTGCTTTTAGGCTTACTGGAGGGAGAAGTGGGGCAGAACCCTGTTTTGTTTATACAAAAACTGTTAGTCAAAATCGCAGGGCCTTCTCCTAATGGCCCAAACTACATTGTGAAAAGTGCACACAGGGCACTCAGACCAACGCCCCCCCCCCCAAATTCTCCACCCTGTCCACTGATCTTCAAGCTTTTAAACTACTTGGACAAAGTGTACATTTTGACCAAACTTCGGGAGCTGAAAGAGCTTATTTGAGAAGGGCACAGACTAAGAGTTTCCCAGGATTTGCCGCACTCCTTCAGGCTGAAGAGGGTAGATTTCAACCCCATCCTCTCCAAATTTATAGCTGCTGGAATCCAGTTCAAAATGCTTTACCTGCCAAGCTTCAAATTACACACCAGGGTACCCCCAAGTCATTTGAATCAGCGGAGCAGGTGAAGATTGAACTGCTAGCCTTGTTCCCCAACTTGTTCCAAGCTCCCAAGTGAATATTCATCTGGTAGATGCTAAAGTGGTTCTTCTCCATGGTCGTGGGTGTCTTTAAAGTTAAAGGACACCTAAGTGCTCATTGTTGGAACTGTTGTATTACTAGCTCCTTAACCTCCTACCTCCTGCCTGGATGGCACCATTTGGCCTCAGGGACCACACAGTAGAGAGCTCCTTATGCTGATGGAGTCACCATGCAATAACTACCCTGAGTCAGTTCGACTGACCCTACTCTTTTGCCTCGGGGTCCTGCCAAGAAATGATCTCTGACACTGACCTCTCCAGTTCTGGGGGGCCTATGGGCACAGCTTCGCTGCTGCAATGCACTGGGAGACCCTAAATGGGAGGTGATGTGAGGTGAGTTTTCCTGGTTGCTGACTTACTAGGGACCGGGCTCTGGGGTGGGACAGTCTCCTTCTCCTGTCGCTGGGATGTTCCAGGACATGCGCCTCTCTGTGCCTTGCCTTCCTTGAGCACCCCAAGGTGCCTCGGAGAGGCACCCCTCCCTTCAGTTTTCTCTTACCTAGCTTTGTATGGTGGGTTTGGAAGGTGGGAGGGAGCCTCAAGCCCCTTCTCGGGCCCTGGTGGAGCATATTGTTAGTGGTTGCCCTCGTCACCTTCTAGCAGCTTGTAAAGGTGTGGTTGCATACAGGGGTGGAGTTGTGAATATTCCCCTTCTCCTACCTTGGACCCTGAAATACCACAATCAAATAGAAGTGGGGCTGGAGCCTTGGGTGCAATTTGCCACGAGCACAGGCTACTTACTCTCTTAATCTCTGCTGCAGCAGCCTTTAAGAGCCTTTAGCTTGGTTGTCTGCATGGAGGGGGCAAGCAGGGTTACTGGTTTATTGCTATCATCAGAGCTTGGGCCCAGCCATAAAATGAGATAGAGAGGTGCTGCCATGGTGTATCCGGCTGTGGGGGGGCTGTCATGGATTGGGGATACCCGCTCTTCAGGGGTCACCCTAGGAGGGCCCGGCTCACTCCCTTAGCTGGTCTTAAGTGTATGGGCAGCGTGGCAGTCCCTGACCCCTGGTTCTGGAGCCAGACTTATCAGCCTATTCTTAGGGATCCGCAGCTTGGCCCTTTATCATCATGACTGGGCATGGACTCTGTCTATTTGCTTAATGTAAATCCACTTTTTCAGGAGGAACTGGACTATATGGGGCTTTGTTTGTTAAATGCTTGCAATGTTCTTTGCTTTGCTAAGTTTAGCCTCATACTGTTATTATGAAACTATGAAGCCGAGGGGGGCCCACTCTGAGAGTGGAAGACATCACATACACAACTATTGCCATAGTGTGGCCATCAGGGCCGGGGGTTTGTTTCTTGTACAAAGTTGGTCGGGGGGGGAGGGTTCATAGAAGGGAATTATGGTATATACGTTACTGGGGAGGGGTGGGGCGGGGTAGGCTGCTAGTCTCTATACCACCATTTTCCTCTCTTGTGGTGTTTTTGTCTATTTGGTACAGTAAAGATAGACCGAGGGGCTCAGGGGGCTGGGTGGGCTGGAGCATGTCTAGGCATACCTTCCTTATGTATGGGGATCTGGGTATCTGCTTCACAGGTAAACTATCATGGGAACCACATATAAGTTTCTGTCCTGGAATATAAAAGGGGCAAATATCAAACGTAAACATTACATGATCTCAACAAATGCCATCCTGATGTGGTTTTCCTCCAGGAAACGCATCTTAAACATGAGGACAGTTTGCGCTTTCTCAGGGAGTGGGTCAGTCAAGTTTACGGGGCTGGAGCCAGTAGCAAAAGAGGCGGTGTGGGCATACTAATTAGAAGAGGTACCCCATTTCAGCTGATAGACACATCCCAGAACCCAGAGGGTCATACTCTTTTTTTGCATGGGCGCCTGGGGCTTACGGAAATGGTACTGGGCTGCATCTATGGTCTGAACGTGGACTCCCAAAGTTTCTTTGCAAAACTTCTATCTCGAATCTCTGCCTTTCCAAACTTCCCAATTATCCTAGGAAGGGACTGGAACCTGCTCTTTCACAATGAGCATGACAAATCCAGGGGAGCACCGTAAAGGTCTTTCTCTGGCCCAAAGGGGATTACGAGATCTGACTGACACTCTGGGGTTAGGGGACCCCTGGCATATCTTGCACCCCACGGATTAACACTACACCTTCAACTCCCTTCCCTACAACTCCTTTTCTTGCATAGATTATTTTCTGATGTCCCTGTCCCTTCTCCCAGGACTAACTGCTTGCGATATCCTCCCCATGGTCCTTTCAGACCACGCACCGGTCTACATGGAGTACCTTCTGGGGGGGGTGGAATGTCAGGACAGGTCCAGGAGATTTAACTCTGGACTCTTAAGGGATACGTAGGTGGTCCAAACCCTTATGACATACATCCAAAACTTCTTTAAGGACAATCTTGGTTTGATCACCTCCTTGGACATGTTGTGGGGGGCTGTGAAATGTGCTATTAGGGGTGAATGCATTAGACTGGCTGCTAAAACCAAGAAAATCAGGGAGGTGCATTCCAAACAACTTCTTCAATGAATCAGAGTGCTGGAATGAGATCTCTCCTCCTCATCCAACATGACCAGCTGGGCCAAATTAAATATCCTACGGGCTCAATACTTCGGTCAACTGGCTGAGAGAGCCGATCTGGCACTTCAGTGAGTTAAATTCCACTACTTGGAGTCAGGTGAAAAGGCTGGGAAACTGCTAGCCTTACACCTCTGTCAGCTGGAGGCCAGGAACATGATCCAGGGTCTTCAGCCTGTATCACCTGAACCAACCCTTACCATGTCCAGGGAGATAGCAGCAACCTTTAAACAATTTTATGAAAACCTATAAATGCCAAAAGCTGCCCAGCCCCCCCAACGCTTCCTCTATAAACCATTTTCTGGACTTGTTGCCCCTGCAAACTCTCACCCTTGCATAACAAGCCCTCTTACAGGCCCCTATCTTGGTCATTGAAGTCCAACAGGTGATAGTGCAGCTCCCCAAGGAGAAGACTCCAGGCCCTGATGGCTTTAATGCCTCTTTTTATGCAGTCTTCCAGGACGAGCCAGCTCCCTTTCTCTCTCAGTTGTTCAATGATTTATGCTCTTCCGGATTGTCTGATAACTGTTCTACTCAAATGTGGATCTCAGTACTTCCAAAACCCGGCAAATCCCTCCTCCTGCCTGGCAACTACCGTCCTATATCTTTGTTAAACTCGGATACTAAAATCATGGCAAAGATCCTATCCAATCGAATGCATCAAATCTGGCAAGGTCTGCTAAGTCACTTGCAAGTGGGGTTTATAGCCAACTGGAACTCTTCTGACCACACTCACAAAGTACTTCATCTTATAGCCTTGGCAGCCGCTAGCCCTACCCCTTCAGTCTTGGTTTCCTTAGATGCTGAAAAAGCATTTGATCATGTTTCTTGGCCCTTCTTATTCATTGCTTTGGAAAGGTTTGGCTTCAGCTCCTCTTTCTGCGATTGGCTCCAGGTGCTATATTCCAACCCAACTGGTAGAGTCTGATGTAACAGTGTTCTCTCTGGGCCATAGTACCAGACAGGGCTGCCCCTTATTGCCCTTTTTCTTTAACCTCTACTTGGAACCCATCATTCATTCCTTGCAGGCCTGCAGTGAGGTCTGAGGCATCCGAATAGGGCAGCTCTCTTTTTCTCTGTCAGCGTATGCTGATGATCTTCTCTTACACTTACACGATCTTCCATCCCCGCAGCGCTTAATATTATACATCACTTCTCACAGATCTCGGGCTATAAACTTAACCTATCAAAATCTTGTGTTATGCCCCTCAATTATTTTGTCCTGATGCATTAGATTACCGACCTGGGTCTTGCTTGGGAACGCACAGTTTTTACATATCTTGGGGTCAAACTACCCTGTACCCTGTCGCAAATAATCAAGCTCAACCTCTTGCCTATCCTTGTCACCATCAAAGCAGACCCACATCGCTGGAAACATCTCCCTCTTTCTTTGTGGGGTCGCATAAATGTGATCAAAATGAATGTCCTACCACGGTTGCGAGTTGCTAGCAGTCACAAGGGAAGAAAGAGACTTGGGCATCATCATCACAGATGACCTGAAATCATCCAAGCAGACCACTAAAGCAGTAGTTAAGGCTAGGTGGATGTTTTGGTGTATTAGTAGGGGTATCACAAGTCATAAGAGGGAGGTAATAATCCTTCTTTACAAGACACTGGTTAGGCCCCATCTGGAGTTCTGTGTGCAGTACTGGAAGCCACACCTTCACAAGGACATTAACCAAATTGAGGCAGTCCAGAGAAGGGCAACCAAAATGGTGCAGGGACTGCATCAGAAAACATATGTGGACAGATTAACGGAACTCAGTATGTATACCCTAGAGCAAAGGAGAGAGAGAGAGGCGATATGATTGAAACATTCAAACACCTTAATGACATTAACAAGGTGAAAGAGTCTAACATGTTTCAATATAAGAAAAATAGCAGGACAAGAGGACACAGCATGAGATTAGACAGAGGCCGATTAAGGGGTAATGTGAGGAAGTTCTTTTTCACAGAAAGGGTGGTGGATGCATGGAATGGCCTACCTCAGGAAGTGGTGGATATGAATACAGTGCAGGGCTTCAAACAGGCATGGGATAGGCATAAGGGAGCAATACAGATAAGTATGAATAGATAGGCCATTGACAGAGCAAAGGCCGATGGCACATTAAATAAGGTAGAAAAAGAAATGGGCAGACTGGATGGGCCTTGTGGTCCTTATCTGCCATCAACTTCTATGTTTCTACGTTTCTCTTAGCATGCTAAACTCTTACCTCACCAAACATTGGTTCTCTCAGCTGCACTCTCTCTTGTCGGACTTTCTCTGGCAAGGGAAAGCTGTACGCCGGGCATACTCCAAGCTTACTCACCCGAAAGGGGTGGGTGGCCTGCATCTTCTTAATTTTTTCTTATATTACTGCGCTATTCACAGTAGCAAAATTTTCAGATGGAACACAAGCCTTTCAGATGAAACCACAGAGGCTTACATCCCACCCTGGCTACATCTAGAACAGCAACTCTGCCGATCCCATGGCCTCATCCTGCAATCTTTTCTTTACTCTAAACCATCTGGACTCCCCTCCTCTTTAAAGACATCCCCTATCTGGTGGTAGGTCAAGGCACTGCGCCAAATCTGCTCTCTTCTCTCTGTCTCTTTTTGCAATGATTTGGACCAGCCGATACTGGGTAATCCCAACTTTAAAATTGCGAACCGCACTATCTCAGCTGCTTTTTGCCCTAACCTTTGGAGGATACCCGTTTCCGCACTCCTGGTAAATGGTAGGCTTAGCACCACATCAGTGCCCCGAGACCCCAACCCTCCATCCTGAGCCCATTTAAAATGCTTCACCTGAAGGGAACACTTTCTACTTCTCTGGGTTCCCCTCCCTGGCTCCCTGCAGCTAATCTGGTGAAACAAGCTCTTCTAGATGCTTCAACACGGCCCCATACAATCTCTCTTCTTTATAAAATTCTGCAGGCCCAAGACCCTTATCTTCCGAGTGGAATCTGCTTTTACTGGCAGCAAGAGCTTAATCTTACAGCAGAAAACAAAGACTGGAAAAAGTCTGGCAGGGACTATATAAATTTATCAAGCAGGATCGTATGCGGCACCTCCAATTTCGCATCCTGCACAACATGTACTTTTCTCTGGCTCATTTGCACCGAATGAGGAGGCTGGATTCACCTCTCTGCTGGGTTTGTGGGAAAGAAGAGGGAACAACCAAACACCTCTTCTGGGATTCCGACCGAGCTCTTTCCTTCTGGCAGAGAATTAAAACATCTCTAGATCCTATGCTGGGCCTAGAGCCATATTTTATCCCACAGATTTGCCTTCTTAGACTCTTTCCCAGGGATATGCCAGGAATCCACAAGGGGCATATGGCCCTCATTTCTGCAGCAGCAAAAATGGTCATCGCCCTCCATTGGCTGGACCAGCATGGTCCATCTCTTCAAGAGTGGCATGCAGAACTACTCCAAGCACTGGAACTGGAAAAGCATATTGCTCAATGGAGCAATCATATAGCAGCTTGCAGGGCCCCTTTGGGGCACGCTGCTTGCCTTAGTCCCAGTCATCCATGTTGGGCATAGGATCTCTGATGATTTGGGGGTTCCCCAATTATCCTATGGGGGGGCACCTCATCTCTAAGTCCCAGGGGGTCTTTTGCAGTGAAGAGGTCCCTGGCCACCATTTGACTGCGTGACCGAGTCCTTTTCATCTACACCTTTGTTAACCTCCTAGTGCGTGCTCCAGTGGGTGGGGGGAGGGGATTCGGTGAATTGAGTGGAGGGGGGTGCGGGGCAGTCTTATTTATTTTTATTTTTTATAGATAGGCTTCAGTTATTGTTCTGCCTAAGCCTTGTACTGTCACCTTGGTCTTTGTTACTTGGTTATAGGCCCAACAGTTACAGATAGTCACTTCCTGGATGTCAACTATCACAGTTGATATGTTTGCTCTAATTGCATTGTACATCAGGGAGTGCCTTCCATTGTTTGTGATGATTTTTGTTGTTTTTCTTTTCCTTTTTATTTTTGGTTGATCTTGTTGTAAAAACTTAAAATCTTAATAAAGTATTTGAAATTGCAAAAAAAGAAGAAACACATACCGAGCTGGTAACACCTCCTTTCCAGATGTGCCTTGGGGTGAGAGGAGGGTGAGAGGGTAGACAATTAAATGAGGTGCAAACAAACACTGAGTTAACAGTTGTGTAAACAAATAAATATTTGGTGCAGAGTAATAGTGCAATAAGTACAGTAATTTAACAGTTGCAAACAAATAGTTAGCAATCAAGGCTAAAATGTTGGGGGGGTGCATAACACTATCAGGTGTTTTACACCAATAGCAATGCATATAAGTAGATGGCAGCTGCTGGCATTGCAAATAATTAGTGTCAAGACCCCAGCCACCACTAACTGCCCCCCATCTTACTCGCTAGCAGCTTCCCTCTCGTTTCTTTACATTAATACAAAAATAAATATTTATACATTAATGTTTGGATAGGTATTGCCTCAAAACATTGCACTGGATTTAAAGTTTATGCTGTGGAAGCCACGTCTGATGCGAGGCAGCATGGGGTTTCAGAGAGAAGGTCATGCCGGACAAATCTGATAGATTTCTTTGATAGAGTGGCCAAGGAATTACATCAAGGAGGGGCAGTGGATGTGGCCTATCTGGATTTCAGTAAGGCTTTTAATACCATTCCACATAAGAGACTATTGAACAAGCTGGGTAAAAAGGTTGTAAACTGGGTAAGAAATTGGTTAGGGGAAAGATGACAGAGACTGATAGTAAACGGAGTTCAATCCAAGGAAGGAAGGGTGATGAGGAGGGTATCTCAGGGATCAGTGCTGGACTTGGTCCTCTTTAATGTCTTTATAAGTGAAATTGCAAAGGAGCAGGAGGGGAAGGTTTGATTCTGCCTGATGATACCAAGATCTGCAGCAGGATGGAAAAGTATGAGCAGAGACCAGAGAAGACTTGAACTGTGGTCAAGGTTATAGCAGCTGGGTTTCAACAAAAAAATGAAAAATAATGCACTTGGGGCACAGAAATCCAGGGGCAGAGTACAAAATGGGTGGAGTGGTATTGACAACATTAAAAAAGTACACATTAAAAAAATGTAAATAAGCTTTTACATACAGTTGATCACCGTCTAACAATATTATGTGTACATCCGAGGCAAACCCATAATCAAGTTCCCCACTTGAAGTGAACGGGGGGGTGGAGGCCATAACTGACTCCTTGTTTTTGTGTTAAAGGGGTCAATTTTTTACAGCAAAAACAAGGAAAGGGGTCATTTCTAAAATTTGTAGACGAGCATGGGTACCACTTTTTCAGGGAGTGCCACTACCAGGGCACTTTAGAAATAAAGCTTGCCTTGCCATGCAGTTTTTAAGCAGCTTGATTTCCTTGATAAATTTTGATATGCCAGCCATTGCTTTTCAGCCTGCCACACCAACATATCCACCTTACTAGACAGACTGGAAACTGCATGCTGTACTGTGATCATCATTCTATTAGCAAAGTCATTGAATGTGCTCTTCAAATTCTGGGTAGACCAGCACAGTACCTTTCACAAGGTCTTTATATCTTCCAGCACTTTGCTCATCGACAGCTGTGGTTCCAGTGGGGTCTGTGATGGTGGTGTGTGCTGCAATGCTTCCTCTAGCCAGATTTGAACTTGGAATAGTCAATGGCTTGTGACTGGGATCCCGTAAGATGACCCTTTGTAAAATTAAACTTGATTAGGCAATCTAATGTTCCGAGTCCTGCTCTGCTATCAAAAAGCGCTGAAATCTGAAACAAATTGTGTTATTTGTCAGTTTGATAAAATGCTGCAGCAGGAGCTTTTGAAAGTGCACCTTACTGAGCTGATGGCTGACGTTGCCTCTCCATGGTAACCACGTTTAACTGATATGTGTTTTTGGGAGCTCCATTTATTGGACATGTGTCTATGGTAAACACATTTGATTGATATGTTCCTATGATAACCAAATTTATTCAGCGTGCCAGAGGAGGCAGTGGGGCAAAGACTGTGGGAGCTTCAAGCATGTGTGGGGTAGGTACAGGGGCATATTAGGTAGAGGAAGTGACACCTACAGTATGTCCAACTAAAGTCCATGATGATGATGATGATATAGGCAGGGACAAGAGGCAGACTGGATGGGCCTAAAGGTCTTTTTCTACTAAAAAAATCTATGTTTCTATGTTTCCCATGGTAGCTACAGTACATTATACAGGTGTGGTATCACTTGTGTATTATGGATACGTAATCACTTAAATATTGAACCCTGATTTTTGCACCTTAAAAATCTTGTTCGACTGATTAACTTAAAATTTGAAAGGCACATAGTTGGTGCCTGGATCTCTGGATCCTGAAGTTTTGTGGCAATCAGTTCTCAAACGGCAAAGTTACAGAGATGAAAAAATGTAAAAAAAGACTATAACTAAGACCTTTTTTTGCTCCCCGATAACTAAAAAACTAGGATGATTTAAAACCTGAAACTTACAGGTTTGATACAGTGTGCCTCAATATGCGTTCTTTTGTACTGTTAATCTCCCAAACTTTAGCAGATTCTGAAATATTTATTAAAAACAGTTCTGTTACTGATCATGCTCAGTTAGAAAAACAAGCATTCTAAGGATAGCTGAAGTTTTACAAAAACGTATTGGTATGCAGTCGTATCAAAAACATGTTATGTTTCATGAAAGTCATGCGTTTGTATGACTTAGCAATGCGAACACAGGAAATATTATATGATCAAACCTTTGCTCCTTGAAAAGATATAAAATACATAAAATTGTCATCCCTGCTAGCATGTGCTTATTTTTAAAAGTTTGAAGGAGTGTGGCTTTGATTCCTTTCTACAAATTTGTTAGTTTTATTTAGAAAAATCAGAAACTGTTGAAATTCACGTAATACGAACATATGACTATTAAAACCATATGTTCATGTGTTGAAACCATGTGTTCGTACTGTAAAAGATACGCATTCGTATGACTTAGCAAAGTGAACACAGGAGAAATGGTCAAACCATTGCTTCTTGAATAAATACTATGTAAAATTGTTGTCCCTGGTAGCATGTGTTTATCTTTAAAGAGCTGTTGATGCCTCTGGGAAAACTTTGAAAAACATAATATTTAGGCACAGTTCAGCTTGTATTTCATATATCTGTTACAGATTTCTTCTCCCCACTACTTACTACTGAGGACATTTGCACAAAAACAGCATCCTTATCCCTTTGAGCTCATCTGTCTCTTCAGTTTCTTCCCTAGATGAAATCATAATCCTTTGTTGTGACAGCACAGTTTGTTGCCATGGGAATAACTGTGATGCCACAAGCAGATTATTGTGACATCAGGGGATGAAAAAGGAATAGTAGCTAATGAAATGTGGAGTACAGCTTAAGCATGGGGCTAATTCAGCTGCCACCCCTTTAAGAACACTTAGAACTCACATGTTACCATTTGTTGCACTGCTTGGCAGTGCCATGTAATTCCTGTCAGTCAGAACAATTAGTCAGTTTGTGGTTAGACCTCATGAAAAGAATATGTCCTGCTGATGTCCCTGAATAAATCTCACTTTATTCATTTATTTCTGCATCCATCAGTTTATTCACACAGTCCAGCAAGGTGAGCAAGGTGCCCTCTATAGCAGCAACAGATGGGCCTGGCAGAACTGAAAGAAGGTAAGGGTCCTTAGTGGCAGAACAACACCAAATTGCCACACATGGGAGAAAGCGGCTCTTCTTCTGTCCAGACCTCATCTCGCTTGTCTGCATCGCTGGGTACCCCAAGTTATTTGTTCCAGTATGCCTGAGCAGCTTGAGTATCACTGGCACCACAGTCCTGCCTGCAAACAAAAATAACCCGTCTCCTGCCTTTATTGCAGTCCTCCTGCAATACTGAGCTACTGGACTATCTATACAAAATAAATGGGGGACACTAGTACTCCAGCCTTTTATTGCCTACAATGTAAGAAATTAATTTATCCAAGCCCTAGGCATCATCGGAGCTCCACATGTAAACTACACCACCTCCTCAGCAGCTCTCACATTGTGGGAAGCACAAGCCTGCATGGGACTTCTTGCCATCTGCAAACTGTTCCATTTGCCAAGCAAACTTCCCCTACGGCTCCCAGCTACAGCAACAGACCCACAGTGCTTCTCCCAGTGAGGATCGTAGCTCTGAAGAAAATAAATAAATAAACAAATAAATGAATGTACTGCACAAAGGGACTGTGCCATTTAAACATGCTTCTGGCTGCCTCAAGGGACCGCATACATCTTGGCCCTCCCATCTCCTACAACCGTCGCTGAGCTCCGATCTATTTTGTGGCTCAGCTTTGCCCTCATTACGTCTGTGGCTTCTCTCACCTTATGTCACAACGGCATCAAGCCCGCTCTGCCCTCATCACAACAGTGGCTACTCCACACACACTGAACCCATCTATGATTTGCCACTGCAGCTGTTTTGTGGCACTACCTACAGCCACACCATTCCTCTTGCTCCTAAAGCCACATGGAGGGGACCCGCTCCTCACTTAAGCTTGCTACCTTCCTGAACGGCAGCAGCTCACTCCTGAAATCACACTGAGCCACTAAAATGGCCTCAAGGCACTACAGCTTGCTCCCCTATGCAGCTGAGCTCCTCGTTCCCCTGACAGCACTGCTACAAAAAAAACCCCAAAAAAACAGAGCACCCATCTCTCCGCTTGGCCATGCTTCAGAAAAGGGCCATACAAATAAATCAATAAAAATAAAATTAAGGCATCAAGAGTCCAATCCGAGCAAATAAATAAATTCAGAGCAGAAAGAAAAGATAAATTATACCAAACCACAAAGAGTGCACAGCAAATACTAAATCAATCACTGGGGGCAGAAACATAGAAACATAGAATTTGACGGCAGATAAGGATCGCTTGGCCCACCCAGTCTGCCCATTTCCCTACCTAATGGATAAGCTGCAGATCCTAGTTAACCAGCAGCCTACTTCTTCCTACCCCCACCCCACAGAATTGCCTTATGACTGTCCCATGCATGCTTGAATTCCACCACTGTTTTTGACTCCACAACCTCCTCCGGAAGGCCAAAGGAAAGAAAAAGGAAAAAAAATCAATAAATGGACATCAGTGGGGAACAGAACCAAGGACAAATAAATAAATACAAAAGGACACCCTGGGAAACAAAGAGAAAGAGAAAAGAATAAATGAGTGAATAAATAAATATTGCAAGGGCAGCCCGGGAGATCAAGAAATAAAGTAAATATACCCGGGGGGGGCTATCAAATGACTGCACAAACTAAGCCACATACAAAAGACAAAGTACAAAAGCACAACAAACTAAAACGAAAGCGATCAACTCAAACAAATACAGTAAATTCCCCAGCATTTGTCACTCACCACCGAAAAATCCCACCATTTTCAGTTGGAGAAGAAGGACATCAGCACGGCAATCGTCACTTTGTACACTGCAGCTCCTCAGTCAGCCTCGTGGCACCAAGCAGCCATCTTTGTTTACAAAAAAAGTCAAGGAAGGAAATGACCCTTAATCCCCCCCCCCACACTGGTGGCCATCTTGCCACAGTCAAAACACAGGAACTGCATGTCAAAGCTCAGCGGCCATGTTGGGAAGGGCTCCAGAATGTTCAAACTGACCTCACTCCATAGGAATCAATGGCAAACCTATTGAAATGAATGGACACTGCAACAAATAGCTGATTTTTGCAATAAAGCCTTTATTTAAATAACAGACAACACAGAATTGAATTGGAATTGTTTATTAAGACATCATTTGATAAACTCTGCTTATAAATAAGTGTACTTTGTCTACCAAACTATTTTCTTCTTGGCATTTCATCTACTCCACGATATACCATCTCCTGCATGAGAGCAACTCCTTCTCATACTTACGTCCTTCACTCAGTGAAAAAAAGCTTGTCTCCAACCACAATGTCTGAAGATGACGCAGATATAGGCCCCGGAGTGTCCAGAGTTCTACCTTCACCCACCTCAAGGGCATGGGGCTACAAAATAGAAACCATCCTGCACGACATCCAGTCTTCCATCTCAGCTCAAGGAGCACCAGCTATGCAAGCCATTCAAGATGACCTTGCCTACATTAAGACTATTTCACCTCAGACCATGGTCCATAGCAGCCTACAGCCAGTACCCTTCTCAGTCTTACCTCATGAAGACGCTGTCGACTGGCTTGAGCAATTCCAAGCCTGGATTTCCTTACATGCTTGGACTCATCCTTTGTGTATTTCCAATGCCTTGTGCTTGCTTCTGAGAGGGACTGCCATTTCCTGGTTCAGTGCACTTCCAGAACAAGTCAAAGGAGATACTGCTACTCTATATGCAACCTTAAAAGACCATTTTGTCCAAGCACATCTGCCCTGGTTACTGGAACAACAACTGTGGGAACGTACCATGCAACCCTCTGAATATCTAGAAGCCTTCATAGTGGACATTGAGTCATGCTGCAAACATCTGCAGAAACCTGAGAAAGAGTTAATCACAACCTTTGTCCAGAGACTGCTTCCTTTTCCATTCTTATTTAATCCAACAGAACTCAGCAGTCTGGATGGACAGAATCCAAGCTGCATGACTTGCATAAGAGTTCATAGTAATGTCCCAGGCTGCCAGTGTATAAGCATCTCAGTCATCACAGTTAACTGCATTCGCAACATGTGTCAAGCAGCAGCAATCAATGATAGACATGCTCACAACAACTGTCAATATCTGCACCTCAACTCAACTACTTCTTCTGCTACAGGTATCTCTGTCAATGCTGTTTGACCATTTCAACAGACACCTGATCCACCTTCACCTTCAAGTAAGCCAGTGACCTGCCAATGGTGTGGATTCAGAGGACACACTGCTGCTGTCTGCTGAAAGCTAGAGTGTCACAACAGAAATCAAGGGACCCAAGTATGCCCACTGCAGCATAATCAGCAGGATGATTGCAACTATTCCCAGGATCAGAGGAACACAACCACTGACCGCCCCTCTGACTCTTGCAATTCAAGCAACCCGCATCCCCTAATTGCCCACTCTGGCACCCTCTCACTCCCAGGGTAAAGGTACATGTCATCAGATCACCTCTCCTAGCAAACTATGTCCCTGTAACCACGGGAGATCGGTCCACGCATGCCTTGGTTGACACTGGAGCAGAAATCTCAGTTATCAATAACAGTGTTCTGAACAACCCTGCTATTCATCATTTACCTAATGTCTCTCCAGCTGACCTAAAGTACATTATCACAGCAAGTGCCACTACAATACCTATCACAGGTGTGGCCCATCTCAAGCTACTCTTTGGCTCATAGCAAGCTACTGTCAAGTTCTACCTAGTGTCTGATTTACAACCAGCAGTGATTCTTGGCCTGGACTTCCTCAAAGCTCACAAAGCCATCCTAGACTTTGCATCAAACAAACTGTCACTAGACCCTTGAAGGCAACTTGCAGCTACAGATTCAGTCACTGTGCCTCCTCAGACAGAGATGGTTTTGAATGCCAAGATTCAAGGTGAACCACTTCCACAAGGTGTTGTTGGCATTGTCATGAGATCCCTTGTTCTGAATTCATCAGGTCTTCTCCCGGGGAACACCTTGTCTGCTCTGCATGGCGGCACCATCTTCCAAAAATGCTGCAACTTCACGGATGAGCAAGTAGTCATCTCAAAGGGTGCTAACATTGGAAAGTTTGGCTGCTTGTCTACAGAGGATCAGCTCCACCTTATGCAAGAACCTCAGCCTGGTTCCACCAACTCTAGTCCTGTCAGTACTATCATGACAACTCCAGCTTCACCGGAGTTACCCCTCAATGAGTGACTATCCCCTTCAAAACTTCCAGCATCTTCAGAAGAAAAACAACAACTTTTGAAATTCCTGGAGAATTACTCAGATATATTTGTTGGTCCAGATAACAAGCTCAGATGCTGTGATATCCTGCAACACACCATAGAGGTACAGCCCAACCAGAAACCAATCCATCAGCAAGCCTACAAAGTGGGACACAAACAGAAACAAGTTCTAGAGGATATAATCAAAGACACGCTTGAACAAGACATTATTGAAGAGTCTGCAAGTCCCTGGGGTGCACCTTGCCTGCTGGTGATAAAGAAGGACAAAGGGTATCATTTTGTGGTAGATTACAGAAAACTCAATGCCTACATGGTGCAGGATGCTCATCCCTTATCTACAACCGAAGATGCCTTAGAGAGTCTTGGTGTGGCCAGCCCAGCTTACTTCACCACTCTAGACCTTCAGAGTGGGTTCTACCAAGTCTCCATTGATCCAGCTCCTTGTCCATACACAGCCTGGTGCTGCCACTTGGGACTTCTTCACTTCAAATGACTGCCTATGGGACTTTGGAACAGTCCAGCCACATTCCAACATGTTATGGAAGCCATACTATGTGGGTTGTCTTGGAAATCTTGCCTAGTCTCCCTAGATGATGTTATTGTCTTCAGCAGAACTTTGCCAGAGCACATCCAACATCTCAAAGAAGTCATTGAATGTCTGAGACAAGCCAATCCCAAGCTTTGCCCAGCAAAGTGTTGTTTTGCACAGCATCAAATTCATTACCTGGGACATGTTGTTAGTTCTCAAGGCATCTCTACAGACCGAGACAAGCTCTCAGCAGTCAAAGACTATCCAGCACTTAACAATCTTAGAGACCTTATAGCTTTCCTAGGCTTGTCTGAATACTACAGAAAGTTCATTTGCAACTGTGCCAAGATTGCAGCTCCACTGTACACATTCACTGAAAAGGGATGTGAACATACATGAACTTCCTAGTGCAAAGAGGCCTTTGAACCTTAAAAGAAAAACTAAACTCCTCTCCAGTACTGGCCTACCCAAGGTTCGACCAATCTTTCAAACTTTACTTAGATGGCTGTTCCTTTGCAGTGGGTGCTGTGCTATTTCAAATACAAGATGGATCAGAACAGGTTGTCTCCTATGCCAGGTGCTCTCTTTCCTCAGCTGAACAGAACTATGGCATCACAGAAAAAGAATGTCTAGCCATGGTATTTGCCATAAAGAAATGTGACTGTTACCTTCACTACTTCTCCTTTACAGCTATCGTTGATCACTCTGCCCTCAGATGTTTATTCAAAATGAAGGAGCCAGTAGGCAAGTTTGACTGATGGTTCGCCATGCTGCAAAGCTACAACTTTGAAATTCAGTACCGCCAGGTTGAGTTCACTCCAATGCCTATGCTGTAAGCTGGAGACAGTAACCCTCCGCATCACCCTCAACAGACAAAGAATCCTGCTTACAAGCTCTTCCTGTCCATGCCACAGATGTGCTCCCTATGGACACTCCTACAGCACCTCAGGTTGCTTTGCTGGTACCACCTGCTTCTAAAGAAAAGAGCACAAATCCTCACTTACTGCAAGCAGCTAAACAGCTTCTCAACTCCTCTACTTCTGATACCTCCCTGGTGACAGTCAAAATGCAACAAAGAACTGATCCTCAATTCACAGACATAATCACATACTTAGAGTCTGGAACTTTACCGCAACAGAAGAAACATCGCCAGGATGTACTTTTCTTTGCTTCGCAGTACTTCCTCAATGACGGTGCGCTCTTCCACGTTTGGACCAAGGAAGGCAAGGGTCATCGCATGGATAGAACTCATGTACAGCTAGTTGTGCGAGCCTCGCTAATCAATCAAGTTCTTCTCTCCAATCATGCCTCTCCATTTTCTGGAGGTCATATAGGATTCCACAGAACTCTTGAAAAGACAAGGCTTCACTTCTTCTGGCCTCACATGAACAAGGACATTGTCCAATTTGTCAAATCCTGCCAGCCCTGCTCCCAAAGAAAGCCTCCTGCCAAACCGACAAAGGCACACACCATTCCAATGCCTGTAGCCACTGAACCATTTCAAAGAGTCAGCACAGACATTCTTGGGACTTTACCAATATGCTCTGATTCTGGCAACAAATACATCCTTGTTTTTGTGGACTACCTAATAAAACACTTGGAACTAATCCCCCTAAAAGACATCAGAGTTGCCACTGTAGCAAATGCCTTCCTCAACAATATTATTTGTCGTCACAGTACCCCCTCGTACCTGCATTCAGACAGAGGCACTAACTGCCTTTCAACTATTGTCCGAGAAACATGCAAACTTCTCGACATAAAAAAGACACACACAACAAGTCATCATCCACAATGCACCAGACAAAGTGAAAGAATGATGTCTACCATTCTCAACACACTCTCCAAGTACCTGGATGAAATTCACAACACTTGGAACCACTTTGTTCCCTTCGTTCAATTTGCCTACAACACCAGCCATTTTGTCGACAGTACAGAGTATACCCCATTTTTCTTGGTCCATGGATGCCATCCAAGAACTCCATTGGACAGGGATCTCTCACTGCTAAAGTTCCAAATTCAGCTTCATCATTCGTCATTTCTGTACTGGAACAGCTTAAACTTGCCAGATGTGTTGCAATCACCATGTTGGGCCAGAGAAAATCTGCAATGCAGAAAATATCAGCAGCCAAGTTGCATGAGCCTTCATTTTCCATTGGGGACATTGTCTACTTGTACTGACCTGTCCTAGTTCCGGATGCCACCAAGAAACTGCTTCGTCCTTGGACTGGTCCCTTCTACATCATAGAAAAGCTTTCTCCTGTTCATGTCCGTTTGCGACGCAAGTTCAATGGAAAGCTGGTACACAACAAAGTCCAGATCAATCAACTTGAAACATGGGTACCTGAATAACACCCTTCCAGATGATTCCAGTCCCCCCAACAATAAAGCTGCACTTGAACCTGCCATTCTCTCTGAAGCTGAAATTCCTTCAGACAACTTGCAACCAGTTTCTCCAGATCGTCCCACTCCTGACACTCTCCAGCCAGATTCCGTTTTGCCTGATCAGCCAGATGAACTTCCTGGGACTTCTTCTCAGCCTTCTTCTCAGGACTGTCTCGTACACACACACAGGTGTACCAGATTGAGAAGATTTTAAGAAAGAAGTTCACCAATGGATCCTGGATTTATTGTGTCAAGTGGTGTGACTTTGACAGCACAGAACTCCTGGGTCACTTTTAATGACCTGACCATGTCCTGTCAGGAACTGGTGTAAGCCACACATGCCTCCATTCCCACTGTCCGGAAAAGTCAATGGAGGTCTTGAACTTTTGGTAACTGGACTCAGTGTTTTTGGGACTAATTCTTCTACCGCCTGTGGTATTCACTGTGGTTAAGTGTTTGCAGTAAATGTCTTCTTGTACCTATCTCATTGCATCTGTTGCTATGGTACTGCATACCTGCATTAATGCTTTTTTTTCTTTAGGAATGTCTTTTCAAATGGACAGTCCAACTGTTTTTATTACTGTTTTGAAACTGTTATTGAAATGTTATCTTACATTTGGGCATCCTCCAGCTGCTACCCTTCCCTCTTTTACCCTCTCCCTTCCCTGTACTGTAGCACTTACCACCCTGACCAAGCTTCAAGTTGCTATGGTGTCCCCCCCCCCGGTACTACTCTGACTGGTCAACATTGTAGTCCAGATCCTCCCTCCCACCTCCGCAGTGGCGTAATGTTTAGTAAAGTGTTTTCTTACCATGCTTAAAAGTTGATATAAAAAATATATATATTTCTTATTGTCATGATACCATGCTATTTTTGTTCAAGTGGTGCTCACACTTACTGTCCCAGCGGTGATGTGGTGTACAGCTTAAGCATGGGGCTAATTTAGCTGCCGACCCTTTAAGAGCACTTAGAACTCACATGTTAGCATTTGTTGTACTGCTTTTGGCAGTGCCATGTAATTCCTGTCCGTCAGAGAAATCAGTCAATCTGGGGTTTGACCTCATGAAGAGAACATGTCCAGCTGATGTTCCTAAATAAACCTCACTTTATTCATTTTGCGTCCGTCAGTTTATTCGCATGATCCAGCAAGGTGTCCACTACAGCAGCAACGGATGTGCCTGGCAGAACAGAAAGAAAGTAAGTGTCCTTAGTGGCAGGCCAACACCAAAACGCCACAGAACTCTGAAGGAGCAGACATACAGATTTCATGCAAATAACATCACTACTAAATAATTTGGCAGAGAAATATAGAGCACATGTGAAATATAAGCTGCAGTGTGTCTAAGAGTTGTGTATATTAAAGTTTTTCTGAAGGCGTCAGTTGCTCTTTGAAAGTTTTAAGTAGTATGCTTTTGAGTCCTTTTTACAGATTTATTAGTTTTATTTAGAGAAATCAGAAACTGTTGAAATTCAAGTAATACAAAGGTATAACTATTAAAGTCATGTGTTTTTATTTTAAAATGTGTTCAAATTAATTTTTTTTTTGCATTTGTATTAAGTCATATGAAGTTAGAACAAAATATTAATTGGTTGATTCCTGGATTTTGAGATAATTATTTTTAATCCACATATACACCCTCATACCATAAGTATGGGGAGGTGGTGGATTGGCCGTGGCACATTCCTGAGGCCGACCCCGTTAGCAATGGTGAATGGAATGATGACTACTAAGGAGATGTGAGGGGTGAGGTGGGGGTTGGGGCCCATTCCCCCTCTTGCAACTCTTCCCTCCCTGCATTACAGGAACAGTGAATGAACAGCTGACCACTGAGGAGATTTTATTGGGGGGGGGGAGTGGGATGGGCTGAGGCACAGCTGTGGCCCATCCCATTCTAATGTTGCTACCCCCCAATTGTAGCAACAGTCAATGTAGAAACAACCACTACCATGACCCTCTCCCTATTACAGCAACAATAAATGAACATATGACCACTGAGATGTGTTGCATAGGGGAGACGGGTCGAAGTGCAATTTCGGGCCATCACATTTTCACATCTTTTCCCCTCACTGCAGCAACAGTGAATGGACAGACAACCACTAAGGTACTGTGATGTATGTGGTGGGGGGGGTCGAGGCACAGCCTCTGCCCATCCCATTCTCATGTCTCTTCCCCACCTCCCACTGCAGCAACATAGGCTGCTGACAACCACTGAGATGAAGTGAGGGGTGGGGTGGGAGTTGGGAGGGAGGATGAGGCACAGACTCAGCCCATCTCATTCTTACATCTCCCCCCCCCATTGCAGCAACAGTAGATGGGCAGAAACCATTAAGGTGATATGAGGGTTGGGGGGTTGGGAGAGAGGGGTCGAGGCATTTATTTGGAACATGTCATACAGTAACCTAATTTAATTGGCACATTCCCTATGGTAACCACATTTAATTGTCACCTGCCCTATTGTAACCACATTTAATTGTCATATGCTCTACGGTAGCCACATTTAATTGGCACATGCCCTATGCTAACCACATTTAATTGTCATATGCTCTACGGTAACCTCATTTAATTGGCACATGCCCTATTGCCCTATGGTAACCACATTTAATTGGCAAATGCCCTATGGTAACCACCCTATGGTAACAACATTTAATTGGAAAATGCCCTATGATAACCACATTTAATTGGCACCTGCCCTATGGTGACCACATGTAATGGGTACATACCTTCTTATAACTACATATAATTGACACATGCCCTATGGGAACCCCATTTGATTGGTACATGCCCTATGGTAGCCACATTTAATGGATACATGCCCTATGGTAACCACATATAATTGACAAATACCCAATGGCAATTCCATTTAATTGGCACATGCTGTAAGGTAACCACACTGAATTGGTGCATGCCCTATGATAACCATACTGAATTGGTATGTACCCTATGCTTGCTACATTGAATCAACATGTTTCCTGTGTTAACCACATTAAATCCACATATAAACATAAGAACATACAAAAAGAGCCAGCAGAAGAAGACCACCCAGTCTATCATGCCTGCTCAGTAAATGATGCAGGGTCTGGCTTTACAATTTATGCCAATGACCATGCCCCCCCCCCAACTGTTCCTCCCTGTCTCCCCTTTCTCCCCTTCCTTGGTCCCAAGGGTTCTCTTTGTGCTTGTCCCAGATTCTCTTGAATGCTCCCACCATCCTTGCTGATACCACCTCCTCTGGCAGCTTATTCCAGTTGGACACCACCCTCTCCATATAAAAATGCTTCCTTACATTCCTTCTGAATCCCCCCTGTCAGTTTTAGGCTGTGCTCCCTGGTGGTGCTGTTGTCACTCATTTTAAAGAGACCCTCCCTTTTCACTCTGTTAATTCCCTTCATGTACTTGAAGGTCTCTATCATATCACCCCTCTACCTCCTCTCTTCCAGGGAATACATACTCCTGGTCCTGGCCTCTATCCTCATAGAACCTATCCCGTAACCCCTTGATCATCTTGGTTTCTCTCTGCTGGACTCCCTCCAGCATGCTGATGTCCTTCTTAAAGTAAGGATACCAGTACCTCACCCCATATTCTAAATGTGGTCTCGTCAATGACCTGTATAATGGTAAAATAACCTCACTCCACCTACTACTGAATGCCCTTAGAATACACCCCAGCCCATGGTTACCACACTTAATTTACATGTTCCTATGGTGACAACATTTATATGACATGTGCCTCTGCTAACAACATTTAATTGACATGTTCTTTACTTCCTGTCTCCCCCCCCCCCCCCCCCCAACAGCCAAGACTCTATTCAGGATCCACTTTTGCTATCCTGGTACACCCACATGTAATGTAAAGAAATAAGGCTGCACCATTCAGAATCCTGGTGCACACTGGACCCTACTAAAGAAACTGCAGCCATGCTGCTCAGGATCGGACTTCACTCATGAAGTGTCACTTTGTGGCATCTGGCAGCATTAAAGTGAGGGTTTGCAGACAAAAAATATAATATACCATCCCAAACCCTCTGCAGCACCCAACAATCCAGATTTCTTCCCACCACCCAGACCTCATCAGGTTGCCACAAAGTCCTGCTTACTGACTGGACAGTGAATGTCCACTCTAATCAAGAGGAAGATGTAAAAATGCTTATAATGTCACTAGTAACAGTATTCATTCATTCATTCATTCATTCATTCAATCATTTCTTCATTACAACCACGGGTATCACAGTTGAAGTTTGGTACACAATGACATCTAAAGTGGAACATTAAAACATCATTCATAAAGAAAAAAAAACAGACTGACAATATCCTATAACAAAGATACATTATACACATGGCACAAATAATGTATCAATCTCCTAGGGTGAACACTGTTACAAAATGTTATCACAATGTGCAAAATCTCTTAGGGTGAACACTTGCAAAATGTCACCACAATGTGCAAAATCTCTTAGGGTGAACACTTGACAAAATATCATCACAATGTGCAAAATCTCCTAGGGTGAACACTTACAAAATATCATCACAGGTGTAAAATCACTCAGGATGAACACTTACAAAACATTATTACAGGTGTAAAATCTCTTAGGATGAACACTTACAAAATGTCATCACATGTGTAAAATCTCTTAGGGTGACCACTGTTACAAAATGCCATCACAGGAGAAAAATCTCTTAGGGTGAACACTTACAAAATATCATCACAGGTGCAAAATCTCTAAGGGCGAACATTGTTACAAAATGTAATCTTCTGTGTAAAATCTCATAGGTTGAACACTTACAAAATGCCATCATATGTGCAACATCTCTAAAGGTGAACACTGTTACAAAATTTAATCAGATGTACAAAATCTCTTAGGGTAAACACTGTTACAAATGTCATCACATGTGCAAAATCTCTTAGGGAGTATACTGTTACAAAATGCCATCATGTGTGCAAAATCTCAAGGTGAACACTGCTACATACGAAAATGGCAGCAGAAGCAGGCCTTACGGTCTATCAAGTCTGCTCGATTGTGCAGCTAGCCCCTCAACTTGCAGCTGCCGCACCCCTATGGTGAGCACTGTTACAAAATGTCATCACGTACAAATCTCTTAGGGTGAACAGTTACAAAATGCCATCACGTGCAAAATCTCTTAGTGTGAATACTGTTACAAAATGTCATCACAATGTGCAAAATCTCAAGATGAACACTGCTACATATGAACATACGAAAATGGCAGCGGAAGCAGGCCTTACGGTCTATCAAGTCTGCTCGATTGTGCAGCTAGCCCCTCAACTTGCAGCTGCCGCACCCTTCTTCATCACAACCCCCCCACCCTGTCCCAACCCTTCTTAAAGCTGCCCACCGTTCTACAGGATACCACCTCCTCAGGCAGAGCATTCCACCTGTCCACCACCCATTCAGTGAAAAAATGTCTCCTGATTTCCCTCTTGAATCTTCCCCCCTCCAATCTCAGCTGATACCCTCCCGTATCCCTCCCTCTTCTAAGCTGGAAAATCCCTTCTGTATTAGCCTTATTTATCCCCCTTAAGGTATTTAAAGATTTTAATCATATCCCCCCATCTCTCCTCTCCTCTCCTCCAGGGAGTTCATGTTCATCTCGCCCAATCTATCCCTGTAGAACTTTCCCTCCAATTCCTGGATCATCTTGGTAGCCCTACATTGCACCCCCTCCAACAATTTGATGTCCTTCATCAGGAATGGGCACCAGTACTGCATGCAGTACTCCAGGGGCAGCGTGACCAGAGATCTGTACAAGGAAAGGATCACATCCCTATTTCTGGAGGAGATTCCCCTTGCAATACACCCCAGCATCCTGTTGGTTTTGCTGCTGCCTTCCTGCACTGAGCTGAGTTGTTCATGCTGCCCATTATAAGCACCCCCAGATCCTTTTCCTCCTTGGTGCTTTATAGTTGCAACCCTCCCAGCTGATAGCTCCTCCCCTGGTTTCTAGCTCCAAAATGCAGTACCTTGCACTTCTTGGCATTGAACCTCAGCTGCCATGTTTCTGACCACTCCTGTAGTTTGGTCAGGTCCTCCTGCAGCCCCTTCCACCCTTCAATGTCATCTATCACAGCTCCCATCTTCATATTGTCAGTGAACAGACTGATCCTACTCCAGATCCCATATGAGATATCAGCTATGTATATCCCAAACAGCACTGGTCCCAGTACCGATCCCAGTGGTACCCTGCTCGTCACTTCCCTTGGTAATGAGAGTTCTCCACCATCACCACCCTCTGCTGCCTTCCATTCAGCCAATTGATAATCCATCTGGTCATCTTCATTCCCACCCCTACGTATTCCAGCTTCCCCCTCAGCCTCCCATGTGGCATGGAATCAAAGGCCTTGCTGAAGTCCAACTACAGGACATCCACCACGTGACCCCTGTCCAGCTCCTTGGTCACCCAGTCATAATGCTCAATTAGATTTGTCTGGCAGGTTCTGCCTGAGACAAACCCATGTTGCTGGCCATTGTCTGCCAAAAAGGTTATTATCCTCTCCTTTAGGATTGTATCCATGAGCTTCCCCACAATTGATGTGAGGCTCACTGGTCTGTAGTTGCCTGGTTCATCCCTAGGGACACTTTTGTGAATGGGCACCACATGGGCCATCCTCCAGTCTTGTGGTATGCATCCTGTGTCCAGGGAGGTATTGAATAGGTCAGTCAGTGGTCCTGCCAGGATCTCTGCTAGCTCCCCGAGTACCCTAGGGTGAGTGCCGTCTGGTCCTGGTGCCTTGTCCACCCTCAGTGCCCTTAACCCTTCCAGAACCCTGTCCTCTGTAATCCCTATGTTACCCCCCCACTACCTACTCCACCCCTCCCTTGGGGTATCTGCCCCGCCCTTCTCCTTCGTAAACATAGAGCAGAAGTATTCATTTAATGCCTCTGCCTGATCCACCCCCTTTTCCGCCCACCCTCCATCCTTCCTAATCCTCACAATCTGGTCCTTGTTCTTCATTCTTTCTCTAATGTATATGAAGAAGTCCTTTTCTCCCTCCTTAGTACCCTGAGCCAGTCTCAGCTCCCTTGAAGCCTTAGCTGCTCTTACTAGCCTGGTAACCTCCCTGGACTTTTTCGTATACTTATCCTTGTCAACCCCTCCACCCAATGTCTTGAGTTTCCGAAATGCCTTCCTTTTGGATCTCACCCCCTCCATAACCTCACGAGTCAACCATCTGGGCTTCTTTGCCCTTCCCTTCTTACTGCTTGTCTTTGTACAAGTTCCAGTGGCCTCCATTAGCCCTTTTTAAATAACATCCCATTTTTGAGTAGCATCCATGTCTCTCTCTTTCTCTCTTTCACACACACACACTCTCCTAATGAACTTTTATTCATATCAGTCACTGCAATTCTTCCCCAAAGGAATTCAACTTGTCATGATTTCATGACAAGTTGAATTCCTTTAGGAACAATTGCAGTGACTGATGTGAATAAAGGTTAATTAGGAGTGTGTGTCTGTGTGTGTGTGTGTGTGTGTGTGTGTGTGTGTGTGTGAGAGAGAGAGAGAGAGAGAATCTCCTCAAAGTTAGTTCATCATCATTTCCACATTATGGGGATGTGGGTGGGTAGGTATATTGTTTGTGTGAAAAGAAGGAGAGAAATTTAATTTATATCACTTTTTCAGATTCCTTAGACACTTCTGGTACATCAAGTTGTTAAATTCTCAGTGTATATTGACATCAGTACATATCAGGCTACATGGTCTTAATTGCTTGGTGATCCTCGACTAGAGTTTTTTGTTTGACACTAATACTGTCAATTTATATTTAAACTATCATTTATAAAGTCCTGACACTATACTAGAGGTTTTTGAAGTTATGGGGCATGATGTCTAGCTGGAGAGTACAGCTGGGTGATAGGTCCAGCTAAGTTTTACACATCATACAGTGGGCACTGACGTTTTTAAGATAACTTTACTGGTAATTTCTTGTCTATAATGCATGCATTTAAACTTCTTGGGGTGCGATATCTCATTTGCATGGGGGTCCTAGACAGATCTTTTTACATTACCTTAATATTGTAGTGATTTGTGGAAATGTAAATATGTTAGACCTCTGGTCTTACACACATACTTTATATTTACTTCTAGTTACCTTATCCTGGTGAGTTTTTTGTTTGACACTAATACTGTCAATTTATGTTTAAATTATCATTTATAAAGTCCTGTCACTAGATTAGAGGTTTTTGATGTTATGGGCATGATATCTAGCTGGAGAGTACAGCTGGGTGATAGGTCCAGCTAAGTTTTACACATCATACAGTGTGCACTGATGTTTTTAAGACAAGTTTACTGGTAATTTCTTGTCTATAATGCATGCATTGAAACTTCTTGGAGTCCTAAGACAATCTTAGTATGTCTTTAATCTGGGTGGGGGTTGCTTTTCAGTAATCACATCCTTATACACACTGTGACACACATAGCTTGATTTAAGAGTCATCTGCTCCAGCAGTGTTATCTTATGTCAATTAAATTTATATGCAGTAGGATTCGTTGTATGTGTTTTGCACCAAGAGCCTTTGACCCTGGGACCCTACTGGCTAAAGGTAATATGGTACTGTTAAACTTCTCTGACATCATAAGCTGTATTTTTTAAATGAGTATTTTAAACCAATGGGGATTTTTTCTGTTTTTTCTGCACGATCTAGCTGTTAAAAGTATTGTTTTTTCTAAACAACGGCCATTAGGCTTCTGAAGAAGGACTGGTTGGTCCGAAAGCTAGAGCACTTTGTTCTTGTTGTTACATCTATGTTGGTCCATTAAAAGGTATCAAATCATTTGCTTCTGGATCTGTTCTTGCAAGGACTAATACGGCAAATACTAAATCTAAATTTCAACATACATACATAAATACACAGTATTAAAAACACCAATATAACTATAAAGACCCCTGGGGCAGCAAATTCATCTGGCCTGGTGTTATTGCTAATTCCACTTCTTCCAAAGGGAAGGGGATGCTGGCTCTTAAATTGGGAAAACCCGCCCAGGGTCATGCCTCTCCCTTGGACAGTTCCCCCTCCCCATTTCCATACCAGGGGAATCCTCATGACCGTTGAACAAGACTGGTGCCTGCCCAGGACCTCCCTCTCCGCCCACCGGTCATGTGCCCCTAGCGTTGGATTCTGCAAATTCTTAGGTGACCGCTTTCCCTTTCGCAGCGTACCCACCCCAAGGTTGCATCACTGGGCCCTGTGTCACTCAGTGACACCACAGCTTAACAGTGCCCTCTTGCCAAATTAGCCATGAATTTATGCCACTTAAAACATGATAACACATTTCCCCACTAATTCCCCTGGGGTTTTTCCTTGCTTTGTTACTGACTCCAAAAAGTCTCACACCATTGCATTAAAGACATCATTGGCTATCCCAGATAAGTGTACCCCATCACCGCTGTGCATAGCATCACATGTTTTTGGGATGAGATTATGACAGATTATGGCAATCCAGCAAGGGGCGGCAAACCGAGACACCTCTCGATTGACCTTCCTGCGTGCTTTTTCAATGGCCTTGTACTTATGGGCACCTCTCCACTTCTGACGGGAGATGATCCTTGACCAAGCCAATCTGGTTGTCATGAGCAGGGTCTGTAGCTGATTCAACCCCTTTTTTGTATCAGAGATAAGTCTTGGGGCACCAAGCACCACAAGGTCATTCCTCCCCAGGTGCAGCAACAGTGGCAAAGGTGGTTGCCTCCACAGCCCCAGCCTGAGCACTGTTTGGATCATCTGATTCCACCTCATGCCCCTTTTTTCTGCTCAACAAATCTTGGCCTGCCCGCTAGGAACCCCAAGCTATACCACATATGGGCGGGTTGTGGCTCTATTGTATGCATTCCAGACATATGAATGGCCGATGATCCATATCTCCAATCTTTTGTCACTCCCAGCTGTAATACAAACAAAAAAGTGACAATCGGGTGTCCAAATCATGCCTTTCTCTACAACAGTCAAGCAGCTTACTACTGGAGCTCTTAGTTTGTTGGTGGGTTGGCTGGTGAGCCTGCTTGTGGCCTTATATGACCCTTGAATGCCATTGATGACTACCTGCCCACCTTCTTTATTTGATCCTCTACCAAACCTATTCTCGATGCTTCAGTGGCTGTCCCTATCTGGAAAGAATGGGTACCAAAAGACTTGGGATCCTTTCCTGCAAACTGCAAACCCCTGTATAGATCTTATGTAAGACCAGTATTAGATCACGGCTCACAATTGTGGGGACCAATCAAAGGAGGAATAGAGGAAAGAGTGGAAAAGGTACAGAGACAAACAACAAAGCTGGTTTATGAATGTAGAAATAAGCCATATGAAGAATGTTTAAAAAAATAATTTGATGATGCTACATGAGAGAAGAATAAGAGGGGATCTATTACTATGATACACTATATGTAAAGATAACTATCTGTTTGAAGAATTGAACCTAGAAAGGAAAAACCATAATAAGGGTACTAGAGGTTACAAGCAGCAGTTAATGCCCCATAAGTTTCAGACTGAGAAATGAAGAGCATTCTTCACTCAACGTATTGTTAATCCAAGGAATAATCTACCCAAAGAAATAATTAATAGCAATAATAAAGATAAATTTAAAAAAAATTAGATAATTACATCCTAAAAAATAACTCATTAACATATTACAATTAGGCTAAGAGCACATATGGGCTTTCCGGCCTTACTTAGCACCTCAAACATAGTATGAAACATAATATGAAATCATAAGCCTGTCCACATAACCACTGAAAACTGGCACCTGGTTACCAGGCTCCGATCCCCATGGAAAAATAAGTGGCCCTCCCCCTTTGGCCTGTCCACCATGTATTCTCCTAACAGGGACCATGGGCAGGTCTCCCTTTCCCCCACTTGGTGCAATGTTATGACAACTGAGGGGCCACATTGGTTCATCTTGGACCTCCGTAATCAGAGACAGAATTTCTCCAGGAGCCACGTGACATCGCAGGCTTGGAGGTTACCCCCATGCCTGCGGCCCCCGATTCGGGCACCATCTCTGAAACTCTGAAAGACCCAAAGAAGGCACAGGAAAAGAGTGCCCTGTACAACTAGGCTTCTTGATGTGTACTACAAACTGCACTCATGGCTGTTAGGAGCTTGGCTAGGTCCTTTAGGCCAATAGGCCTTCTCTGGTCCTGCCTCTTCCCTATGGATCTCCACCATCCTTCCACCATCTTCTGCATCACAAAAGTGCTAGTAGGGTCGGGAAATCCCAGTGCCTGCTACATAAATACTATACCTGCTAAATGGGTCCAAATTGACGATCATGTCCTGTTCTGCTGTACTAAATGAAGCACATAATCCAGCACCTGCTGTTGCATTTCAGGAAAGTGCCGGCTTACCTCCTGCCTACAGAAGTCAGCAAACACTGTGAGGCTACCGGAGAGGGGGCAACAGTGAGCTGAACTAGTTGTAGCTGTCTTGCCTTCCCAGCTGCCATACTGCTTCCAGGATCTGTGTTGGGGATGCCTCTGCATGCGGAGCCAGCAGTCTGAAATGGTCGAACTGCAATCAAGACAAGGTGTCAGCAATCACAATTGATTTTTCAGGCAAATGCCATACCCTGAATGTGATGTTCTGAGTGAGACAACATAGCACAAACACCTGCAGCACCCTCATCACATCCTCCAACCTGGAAGTCTGTGAATTAAGTATGTCCACCACAGCCTTGTTGTCCAACAAGAATAGTACTGCCTGGTTTCTCAGCCGATGCCCCCACACCTGGTCCGCCATCATGATTGGGAACAGTTCTAGCAGTCTTATGCTTTTGGTCAGGCCTAAGACTAGGTTTGCTTTCAAAGGTACTTAGCTTCACCTGAGCACTTTTCTTCTAGGTTGCTTGAAAGGGCAGAGCAAAGAACCTTACCAGAGCAAGGAAAAGGATTAAAGCTTCTTTTGGTTATTCAGATTTACTGTGTGTTATTATTTTCTTTTGTACTCACAGGGATTGTTACTGTCTGTTGCTAACATTTTATTGCTTTATTTTTCTCTGTAGCAAAGTGTTTCTTACAGGGTATATCTTCTGTAAAATTATTACAGGTGGTGCTTTACAGGTTTTACAGTTTTATCTATCATTAGGATAAGCTTTCAGGGCTACTGCATTTGTTGCTGGCTGATTGTTTCTACTCTTACCTCCTTGTTTCTTTTATCCATGGTTCTTCTTTTCTGGCAGGGGAAGGGCTCAGCCATCGACCCCCAACCACCCCACACTACACTCCTTTTATAGGGTAGCACAGTCATGACATTTCCTGTAGCAAAGCAGAAAGGGGCGGATCAGAGGGGTATCCACACAGTAACCTCATTTACAGGGGCACAAGTAATTTAACTTGTTATAACAAGTTATACAAAAACAAACAAAACACAAAATCAAACTTTTGCTTTTGTTTTCCTTCTTCTAATTACTCTGACCAGGTTATAAACCCAGCAACTTATCTAGAATGGATATTATTAACTGCAGGTACTGCAGAACACTTTTTAGAAGGGCAGTTTTACAGGATTTAGGACACTGTCCTACATGCTGGGCCATTGGAGATCTAAGGGTTCAGCTCCGGGCAGCATGGGCAGAGATTACGTGCCTCAAATCACATATTCAGGAGGAATTATATTATAAGAACTGCCCACCATTTCCCCAACATCCAAAAGAAGCACCTCGACCGCAGAGGGTAGTTGGTCCGGGAGGTTGACAGGTGGTTAGGAGGGACAAATCGGGTGCCCCAGCACTCGGTGCTCTCCAACATATCATCTTCACAAACCATATAAAAACTACAAACAGGTATCTGCCTCTATCTCCAAAATCAAACAAAGGGGCAGAGGACACTGCAGAGCAGGACACTGCAGCACAGGAGCTAGCACAGCAAAACTCGCCCAAAACAGGAACCAAAACAAAAAAAGCAAAAAGGAAATCCAAAAAACTTCTGATCATAGGAGACTCCATGATTCGGGGAGTTGATACCTATCTCCAGCCAGGGGTAATGGTCAGATGTCTCCCAGGTACATCAGCATGGAGAGACACTGACCTCATTGCTAAAATTGTACAGGAATCAGGAGAAAACATTGATGTCCTGTTACACATAGGAACTAATGACTCGCCAGCCGGTCAGTTGTGGAGACCAAGGAACACCTGACCAGGCTGGGTGACAAACTATCATCCATTCCATCCAGCATCTCCTTCTCTGAGATCCTGCCAGTCTGGGAGAGGGAGGGAGGCAGATAGATGAAAGGACAGAGAAGGGGAGATAGGGGAGCTAAATTTAACCCCCCCTACAAATGGGGGATCCTGAAAAGTCTTCCTTGAGCTTGCCTAACTGCTCACTGCTAAGCTGCTGTCCTGTGTTTTAACAGTTTAAATGTATTGCCAGAGAGTGCCTGTATAGCCTCTGTGTACTGTCTCTTTATGATGGGAGGGGGCTGAGTGTTTCTATGCTCGAGTCCCACTCAGGCTACAAGATAATTGCTCAGTTCTGTCATCACTATTTGTACAGAGGGAGCTCTGTTATAAGGTGTGCTTATTTGCTGATTATCTATTAGAGTAGTAATAATATTGCAGTTTGTTCTAACCTGCCTTCTTTGCAGCATGGACAGTTCTGTTTGTTTCCATCATCTTGGTCCTGGACTGTCAGAATGGGCCAATCAGTACATTTGGGACTCTAAAATGGAGCCTGCCTACAGGGTCTTGGTGGGGCAAGAACTTGTAGGAATTGTAGTTTTGGGCTTTTGGCGCCTAAAATAACTTGGAGGGGGAGCCCTTGTTGTGACTGACAGACAGATAAGCCAACTGAACCTTTTGGATCTTGGGGAAAGTCCCACACTGCTTGCAGTTTCAGTTAGATCTGAGTTGAAAAGTGAAGAAGTAACAGCTCGAGATAGTTCGAGCAGCAATCCATAGGGGATTCTCACAAGAGAACTATGGAAAAGCCTGAATTTGGCCTGCATGCCTGCCTGCTGTTCCTGAGAGGGAACTTGTGTTTTTTTTTCATACTGAATCCGAATTTGGAGAGCGAATTAAGCCACTGAATTGTGACCAGGCTTTAACCTGAAGAAGACCGAAGATTTGCTGAATGCGATCGGCCAGTCAGGACTTCCAGCTACCTCTGAACTCCTGGATTGTGCAGAGACTCTGTAATTGCGACCGGACAGCCATTTGCCTGGTACAGTGGAATTTCCTTACATGTGAATGTGCTGTGTGCAGGTAGTGGGTCGTGATTTGGTTCCCCACTGTGTATCTGAACTGTGTTTTGCTTGCTGGAGGCTGTATCCAGCTCCATGGACTGAATCTGTGTCCATTTCTGTTTGCCTGGGCCCTGCCGCACTGGCCCAGCCAGAATACCCGCTATGCAGAGAAAGTCATCGACGAGAGACCAGCCTGGGGATCTGCCCCCTGCTCAATGCCTTGAACAGGAACGATGCCTCGGTGATCCGTGTGGGCCCTGCTTCTCCTAGAACTCCTGCTCAACAGCCTGCAGTCTCAATTTCATCCTGCCTGTGGCCAGTATTGCGTATCGTGAGTAAACATCAGGGTAGCTCCCTGCAACAGCAGCTAAATCTAAAAGTGTTGTCATCTGATTGTCTTGTTGCTTTTCTTTCATGAACTGAGCACTCCAGCTCCGGATTACAAATAGTGTGTGTTGTGCATGTTGCTTTCTTCTATCACAGGGCCCCAACCAGCTGCAACGTTCCTGGCTAGCCCACCGGTTTCCTACATGGGTACCAAGAGTGTGTGACTGTGTAGGGACTCTGAACTCCATGCATAACTGTCTGATTAATATAGTTTTTAAGCAAATCAACCTGATTATGCCCCTCACTTGTTCAAGTCCCCTGAATAAATCAGATTTAACTTTGCATTTCATCTGACTGTGGTTCTAGCTTGTGCCAAAAGTATTGCACTGTTGCTATTTGCTGTGCTTAACCTTGTTTTACAGGGGGTCCCCAGGGTCAAGCTAGAGGAACCAGCCCTGGTGGTAAGTGCAAACAGTGTGGGTAATTGCCTGGTGAATAAGGGTCATTGTGAAAGTAATTACTGCATATTGTTCAGGCCACAAGAAGGGAAAGAGGGGGGTTACAGTGTCCCAGAGGGCTGTGTCCAGGTTAGCTTGACCACTAACAACTCTGACCTCCGGGTGGAGACACCCATTTCATTACCCAGACCCTTAACCAGCTACTAGCCAAGCAGGCGGGGTAGAAGCCCTTGGGATAGCGCTACCTAGAGGTTACATAAACATGTGGCTCAAGAGCTGGTGCCAGGAAAAAAGACACAAATTTTAAGGGAACTGGCAACAGTTTTGGGAGCGAAAGTTCTTTAAATTTGATGGACTGCATCTAACTAAGGAGGGAGTCAGTGCATTGGGGCAGAAGTTTGACGTCTTTGCAGAATATTTAAACTAGCAAATGGGGAGAGGGATGCAGCACTCCATATGTCGAATGGGAAGAACACCCCTCCACCCTCAGCTAGTGGTCAAACAGGAGTTTAGCATATTGTAGTTCATTTGCATCACCAGGTAGGGAAAAAGATCTGGCTCCCCATATGACACACAGGGGAAATGCCAGACCTCGCCCAACAACTCACACACAGAAATCTGGCCAATGGAGAATCATGTACACAAATGCTCGCAGTCTGGGAAACAAGATCCCAGACCTGCAGGCACTAATGACAGAGGCTAAACTGGACATAGTAGCCATTAGCGAGACATGGTTTACCAGTAACCACATTTGGGAGACTTCAGTACCTGGCTATGTACTATTCAGAAGAGACCAAGGCGCAAAAAGAGGGGGGTGGAGTGGCCCTTTATGTCAATGAAAATATCAAAGATACAGACATTCAGAATACACATAAGGAGCCAGAAGAACTGTGGATCTCCTTGGAAACAGGAAATGGGACAGCCATATGAACTGTGGTTGTCTACAGGCCTCCAGACCAGGGGGAGGACATAGACACATTACCGTTAGAAGATATATAAAACACGACAGCTAAAGGGGAGGTTCTGATAATGGGAGACTTCAACATGCCAGATACAGATTGGTCAATACCAGCAGGAACATCTGCCAGAACTAGACACATAGTGGATTCCCTGCAGGTGGAGGGCCTCAAACAACTGGTACAACAAACCACAAGAGACAGGGCTATTCTAGATTTAGTACTGACTAACAGGGAAAGGATCACACATCTCCAGGTAGAAGGTCATCTGGGGGCCAGTGACCATCACATGGTATGGTTCAATTTGGCCACTAGAACTAAATCAACCGGTTCCAAGGCAAAAGTATGGGACTTCAGAGGAGCTGACTTTGATAAGATGGCCAACAGAGTCAAGCTAGCCCTAGCAAAAAGAAATACAGGTGAGGGGGTACAGGCAAGGTGGGCAAGCATTAACGATATAATACTTGAAGCAACATCCCACTGTGTTACAGAAAAAAGGAAGTGCAAAAGAAGAAGGAAACCATTTTGGTTCTCAAAAACAGTAGCAGAAAAGGTCAGAGCCAAAAGGCTGGCCTTCAGGAAATATCAGGGAATGCAGTGGGATGAAGATAGGGAGGCATACCAAGCTTCCCTAAGGAAAGCAGGGAAGGCAGGTAAGGCAAAGGCCCAAACCAAGGAAACACTAGCACAAACAGTAAAAGAAGGTGACAAGACTTTCTATAGATATATTAGTGAAAGGAGAAAGTCCAGAGTGGGTATTGCTAAGATCAAAGGGGATAAGGGGGCGTGTGAGGAGGAGGACCATGTAAAAGAATCTATCCTAAATAGATACTTCTGGCTTAGTATTTACTGAAGAGAAGGCAGGGCAGGGTCCACAGCTCAGTACCATTGACACGGGGGGGAGGGAGGTGTGCACTAGTCCCTTCACAAAATAAAGGGTCCTACAAGAGCTTGATAAGCTCAGGGTGGACAAGGCAATGGGATCTGATGGCATACATCCCAGGGTACTAAAGGAGCTATGGGTGGAACTAGCAGAGCCATTATCAGAACTGTTTAGTGAGTCTCTGAGCACAGGAGCGGTCCCAGAGGACTGGAGAAGGGTTCATGTGATCCCGCTCCACAAGAGTGGTAGCACGGAGGAGGCAGGGAACTACAAACCAGTCAGTCTTGCTTCAGTAGTGGGCAAGATTATGGAGGCACTCCTTAAGGAAAGGATAGTGCAACATCTGGAATCCATAGGAGCACAGGATCCAATACAGCATGGGTTTACAACAGGAAGGTCCTGTCAAACTGATCTCATAGATTTCTTTGTCTCTGCAACCAGAGTTGTGGACCAAGCAGTTGATGTCACCTACCTTGACTTCAGCAAAGCTTTCAATACTGTTCCACATACAAGATTGATTAATAATCTGGATAGGCTCAGGGTGGGTCAGAAGTCGGTCAACTGGGTGGCAAACTGGTTGACGGGCAGAAAACAGAGAGTGGTGGTAAATGGTATACAGTCAGAAGAGATGCAAGCCACAAGTGGGATACCTCAGGGATCAGTCCTGGGGCCAGTCCTCGTCAATATCTTCATCAGTGACATTGCAGATGGACTGGAGGGTAAGATTTGTCTATTTGCAGATGACACCAAGATCTGCAACAGAGTAGATGATCCAGATGGGGTGAGCAGAATGAGAAGAGATCTGGATAAACAGGCAAAATGGTCGGAAGAGTGGCAACTGGGGTTTAATGCAAAGAAGTGCAAGATTATGCACATAGGGAAGAGAAACCCTGAAGCCACCTATAGGCTGGGAGGGGAGTTACTGGCAGTCACAAAGGAAGAAGGAGACTTGGGCATCATCATCATCATCACAGATGACCTGAAATCATCCAAGCAGACAACTAAAGCAGTAGGTAAGGCTAGGGATGTTGGGGTGTATTAATAGGGTATTACAAGTCATAAGATGGAGGTAATAATCCTCTTTACAAGACACTGGTTAGGCTCCCATCTGGAGTACTGCGTGCAGTACTGGAGGCCACACCTTCACAAGGACGTTAACCAAATTGAGGCAGTCCAGAGAAGGGCAACCAAAATGGTGCAGGAACTGCATCAGAAAACATATGAGGACAGATTAACAGAGCTCAACATGTATACCTTAGAGCAAAGGAGGGAGAGAGGTGATATGATCAAAACATTCAAACACCTTAAGGGCATTAACAAGGTGAAAGAGTCTAACATGTTTCAATATAAGAAAAATAGAAGGACAAGAGGACACAGCATGAGATTAGAGTGAGGCCGATTAAGGGGTAATGTGAGGAAGTTCTTTTTCACAGAAAAGGTGGTGGATGCATGGAGCGGCCTACCTCAGGAAGTGGTGGATATGAATACAGTGCAGGGCTTCAAACAGGCATAGGATAGGCATAAGAGAGCAATTCAGATGAGTATGAATAGATAGGCCATTGACAGAGCAAAGGCCGATGGCACATTCATCAGGTAGAAAAAGAAATGGGCAGACTGGATAGGCCTTGCGGTCCTTATCTGCTGTCAACTTTTACGTTTCTACCCATTCCTGCAGCCATCAGCCAGCAAACATTGCGCCTTTAAAATAAGCCCCAAAACCTAATCCCCCGATGCATCAGTCACCATGTCGAGACCATGCTGCCAATGCTCTTTGTCCTGCCACATACTCACCCCATTGAAATCCCGCAGGAAGATCTCCCATAGCTGAAGTTCAGCCTTAAGGCCGAGAGATACCCTAATGTGGTGATAAGGTCTTGTGGGGCCAGACATAGCATCCACCAGGCATCTGAGGAATGGCCACCCAGGGCTGCCCACCCTGCAGGCAAAATTCAGGTGACCGAGGAGGGACTGCATCTGTACAAGGGTGACCTTCTTGGACCTCACTCACCTTTACCAACAGATCCCTTAGGGTCACGACCTTGTTCATCGGAAGTCTGGACACCATTACTATTGAGTCGAGCTCGATCCCCAGGAAAGCCAAACATGTGGACGGGCCCCCTGTTTTCTCAGGGGCCAGTGGCCCTCTGAACTGTCCCATTAAGTTTTGAAAACCCCCCAAGGTGTCCTTGCACTCACCTGAGTCCCACTGACCCTGCAAAAAGAAAGTCATCTAAATAATGAATCACTCTCCTGTTACCTGTGTACACCTTTGTAGCCCATTCTAAGAATGTGGAAAAAACTTCAAATGCTGCACAGCTGCTGGAACATCCCATTGGCATTGCCATATCATAACACCAGTGCCCTGCGAACACAAACTCCAGCCGCTTGTAGTCTTTTGGGTGCACAGGGAGGAGGTGAAAAGCTGATTTTATGTCGCTCTTGGCCATCAGGGCTCCGAGGCCTAGCCCCCGGATAAGGTCCACTGCTGCATCCAGTGATGCATACTTTACAGAGCAGTCCTCCTCTGAAATGTGATCATTGACTGATTCTCTTTTTGGGTAAGAAAGGTGATGAATCAGACGAAATTCTCCTGGGGCCTTTTTTGGGATGAGCCCTATTGGGGAAACTCGTAGTGCTAGGAGTGGGGGGCTATCACATGGCCTAGCTACTCGACCCAATCGTACCTCTTTATCTATTTTTTGTACCAATATGTCTGGCATGGCCACTGCCGACTTCAAACTGTAGGCAGACGTGGCGATCCGGGCGCCTTTGTAAAGAATCTCAAAACCAGTGCTAAATCTAACTTAACTGTGCCACCTCTTGGTCCGAGTATTGGGAAAGCCATAGCCGCATGTGTCATAGGTCAACCAGAGTGTTATCCAGTCAACACAGCACCTCACCTTGACCTGTCTCCCCTGGCAGGGAAGGACCCCGAGCTTCTGGAAGCCTCTCGTTTGCAATCCGTGACTTGGAGGCTCCCTCCACAGTTTTTGCACACATGTCTGAATTTACAATAACTCCGAAAACATTTCTCTTCATTGTAGTCATAACACACTTTTTACGTTTGCTTGCACGCATGTGCAAGAAACATATTGGGGCAGCTTGCTGCAGTAGTGAGTTGTAGAGGTGTGGCAGTGTTATTGCCAATGCCAGCAGCCAATTTTGGGGCTTGTCTGTGTAGCACCAATAGAGAATCACACTATCCATGACAGCAGTAGTGTAGCTTGCCACCAACTTGAAACAAACTCACCGCTGCAATCAGGGAGCGCCCCATCATCAGCAATCAGCTGTTTTTGCTACTGGGGCAGTCCTCGACTGCAGCACCCAATTACAGTTGCATTGTCAGATGTTCCCTTTCAGTAAACATGGTGGTGACTTCTTCATGGGTCTCTCACAGTCCCCAGAAAGTGGACAGACAGCCGCCACCTCTCACAGTCCCGGTCAAAACTGAAGGTGGTGCCCAATTCACCTGTCAGCATGTCCTCTCTCCAGTTCATTTGCCAACGGGGTAGTCCAATCCGTGTCGGCATAATGTGCTCTCCCCCATTTGTTGTGTGCTGAGGGGGGTGCCCAATCCCCCTTGGCTCATGTGCCCCCCTAAGAATACTGTATGGCCGACGGGGGTGCCCAATCTCCATCAGCTCCAATCCCCCTGACAAAAAATAACCAGATGGCATGCTGGGAGCTCACCCCAGCATACTAAAAGCATCCCATGTTGTCTTTTTTTTTAACACCATAAAAAAAAGAAAATGGTCCCTTGCTGTCTCTTGTGGCCCCTCCCTCAACCCACATCCAACCCTCTGCATACCCCACCTCCACACACACACACACACACACACACACACACACACCCTCACCCCATATTTACCTCCGGAGCCCAACGCGATGATCTTCGGTGGACTGGGAACAAGTCTGCACTCTTCAAAGCCGACCGTGAACTGAAGAAATGCCGGTAAGCTGTATAATGACTTAAATGTCTTTTTCCAACTTATGTGGATATCTCGGCCATTTGTTTTGACTTTTAGCATCAAATTTTCAACATGGGGTTCTTGGGACCCCTCGTCATGAATTCAGTCACTATCATGGCGTTATTCGATCCCAAAAGGTGATTTCACAGTCACTGCGTGGAAACACCTTTCAGGACCAATTAACAAAATGACAGTGTCACTGTTCGAGAGGTGGCCTCTCAAAAAGCCTATGTTGCAAATTTGGTGAAAAAATTCCAAACAATGACTATATCATGAGCATGCATTGTGCAGTTTCCACGCACACTCATAACTTCACGAATCTGTAATATTTTCACTCCAGATTTTCAACACTGGTATTTTTCCACACCTCCTTATGAACAGTACAGCTGTCATTTTTCACATCCTGGCCGAAATGTGTTTTTGCACCTCCGGCACAGAATAGAGCAGTTGCTGTGGGAAATCAGTGTTCTGGACAGATTAAGAAAATCACAGTGACACTGTTCATGAGCAGAGGTCCTAAAATGCCTATGTTGCAAATTTGGTGAAAAAATTCCAAACAATGACTATATCATGAGCATGCATTGTGCAGTTTCCACGCACACTCATAACTTCACGAATCTGTAATATTTTCACTCCAGATTTTCAACACTGGTATTTTTCCACACCTCCTTATGAACAGTACAGCTGTCATTTTTCACATCCTGGCCGAAATGTGTTTTTGCACCTCCGGCACAGAATAGAGCAGTTGCTGTGAAATCAGTGTTCTGGACAGATTAAGAAAATCACAGTGACACTGTTCATGAGCAGAGGTCCTAAAATGCCTATGTTGAAACTTTGTTGACAAAGTCCATAAAATGACTTTGTATGTTACAGCGTGCATTGCGCGGTTTCCGTGTGCTTGGAAGTTCAAGCATTTTTAATATTTTCACTCCAGATTTTCAACATTGCCATCTCTTCACACCTCCCTATGAATGGTACAGTTGTCATTCTTCACATCCTGCCCAATCTGTGTTTTCACACATCTGGTGCAGAATGGCACGGTCACTGTGGGAAATCAAAGTTCAGGACACATTAACAAAATCACAGTGCCACTGTTCATCAGCAGAGATCCCAAATGTTTTCATGAGGTGGGGGTCACAAAAAGGCCATGTTGAAAATTTGTAGTGCAAATACCAACAAACGCCCAGGGCATTAGGGTTTCTAACCATAACGTCCTGCCCTGTACAGACTGACAGACACCAGGGGTGTGCCTTTGGATTGCCAGCTGCATTGTTCACACCATTCCACCCACACCCTGAAGCCAGTGACAGGCTTCGAGGTGTGCCTTGGACTCTTTGGCCCCAGACTTCACCCCATTCTCCTATACTGCACCCATTTCAGTGTATGTCTTTATGAAATGGGGAGACTTTGAAGCCGAACACCCCAAGGCACACCTCAACACTTGTCAGTGTCTACAGGATAGGGTGAGGTGAAATGCTGTGAGCATTATGGGTATGGCCCAAAGGCACACCCCAATGCCTGTCCATCTCTGCAGGGTGGAGGTGGGGTTGGCATGAGTTCAATACTTCACTGCCATTCCTTTTCTGCATCTCTCTAACTCCTGCACATCCAATGCTAATATCAGCAAGCAAACATTTGGCATTGACAAATGCCTGTTTGTCCCCTTTTTTTAAATCCTTTTCGTCCCCAGTGTTGGAGTGTGCAATGACATGCCCGCTGTCAGTGTAAGTGACAGAGTTGGGTCTCCCACTGGTCATGTATCTTGCCTGCAGGTTGAGATGCATATTTTCCTACTTTAGTTTGGGTTGCTGTGTCAATTTTAGATGGAACTGCTCATCATATTTCAGCCAAGCATACCCATTAAATGACAGATGTGCACATTTTATCGTATTCCTGTACTTTAGCAGTGGTAACAGCTTTTCTGGATACTTCATACCATAGACTGACATGAACACATCAAAAGCAGCTGTCCAATTTTTGAACATGAAGGGGACTTTTGGCCAACGTGGCCTGTCCCATTTCTTCTTTTTATCTTTCTCTTCCTCCTGGAGTTCCCTGTGCAAGAGGGAAAACATGTCTATGTATTCCCCCTTCCTATTTTTTTCCCTGCACTTAGCAGGTCAGGCCCTCTGCTCCCACAGTGCCAATCTCAGTGAGCAATAGTGTGAACAGGTAACAGACAGGGTAACCCTCCTGTCTGCTTCTGGGTCTGAATCACTTTTAGTCTCAAGTTCTGAGGGGATTCAAACTGTGAACCTTATGCTAGCGTACCCAAATGTACAGGCTCAGATAATATTCTCTTTGGGGGGATTCAATATATCTTTCGCCTAAGGGCACCTAACCAGGTATCCAAAATGAACCCTTAAAACTCTATAAGAGACCTTAGGTATATTCTTACCTTTTCACTCAAGCTCAGTAACACCATCAAGCTGTTCAACAGTTTTGTCAGACTTAACCACATATACATCACATGCAAAAATATCTGACAGACACCCAGGCAGTCTGTCAAAGAAAAGGTACTTTACTAAAAGATGATAAAAATATGAAAAATGTAAATACAGAACAATATATCAAAGAGCTCACAATCACATAAAAGAACAAGGGAAGATTACAAAACAAAACTCCTACAACAATATATTTAGATGTTTTCTATCTAAGCTATTGCCTCTGGAAGTGCGTTTTAAAGTTAGATCAGAGAGTTGTGTCCCTCTAGAGTCCCAAGATGATATGACAAACATTTCAGACACAAGTATGAGTTTAAACTCTGTGTCTCCACACCCCTTCTGTGAGTCATCTAGCTCCTCCTTTTAGAATATAAAATAAAATTATCTCTGACCAGAAGGTATTTTAAATAATGTGACATCCGAAGAAAAAAGACATTTCCAAAATTATGACAGTCTTTAATCAAGTCTTTCCTTTGAACTGGTGGCTGGTTCCTGTTTTCCCAAGGAACATCAAAGGTTTTTACGATGCTTTAACACATTGTTGTTATCAATAGGTTCCTCTAGGAAATCATAAAAGTTTATAAGGCTTATCCTCTGGCAGATGGCCAGAGCCTTAATTAAGAACAGAACAGGAAACTCTAGGTTTTCCCTTTACTGGTCAATTTCACACATCCTCTGGTCAGTTTACATATCCTCTAGCTTCACTAAAACCTGTGTGGGGGGGCACCCACGGAAGCACAGGTTGTCTTATGTGAGACAATCACATACTATATTTTTATATTACAAATATCATACAATAATTATAAGCAGCTGGCCAAGCATCACAACAGCTTTTCTGGATACTTCATTCCATAGACAAACATGAATATATCAAAAGCAGCCATCCAAGTTTCGAATGTGAAGGAGACTTCTGGCCAACGTGGCCTGTCCCAATTCTCATTTTTATCTTTCTCTTCCTCCTGGAGTTCCCTGTGCAGGAGGGAAAACATGTCTATGTATTCCCCCTTCCAAATTATTTCCCTCATCGTGCCCGATAGGTGATCTCCCAGAGGATCCTTCAGGCCTGTAAATGACCATTGCAGTACATTGGGTGTTGTCCCCACCTTGGCAGCCAGCAGGATACCACCTGGGGTCATAACCAGCTCATACCCAGCCCCATCCACTGGTTCTGTGGTCATCCCAATGCCCATTATCAGGCCCAGTGCTGTTGTGCCCCCATTTACCTGGCCCAGCGGTGCCAATCCTTCTTGTACCCTTCCCCCTTGAGAGGGTGCCGTCATGACCGCGGGGCCCAGTAATGGAAGGTAAGGTCAACTAGCCCCCCCACTGCATTCATGACACCTGCCTCACCCACCAGTTGTCCTAGGTTGTTGGCAGGGATGGTGTTGCCTGTCCAAACCCTGGTGGCTGCATCCACTGAGACCAGAATATTCAACTCCCCTGTCTCTCCCAACAGCTGAATTGCTGGGGTTAACGACTGCAGTAAACTGGACAGCTGGAGTTCAGCACCCCTTTCCAATCCTTGTGCATGACTGTCCCCATTCAGAACAGGTAGTCTATACCCCAGCTGTTAGGCTGGAGGGGCACCCCATCCCCTCCAATAGTTCTGGATGGTAAGGCCGCCCATCCCTCCCAGTGATGCTGGCCATATTAGGGGCCATGGCATCCATGGTGGGTGCCATGGGAAGACCGGACATTGCTACAGGCTTGGAGACCCCTCCCCGTTAGGTGACCCCAGCATTGTCCATTCCTGTCCCTCTGTGCTTTCTGCCAGGGTTGTGAGGAAATAGGCTCCTGCCTGGGGTCTATGGGACCATACTTCCCCAGTATCGAAGAGTCCCCCTTGCAGAGGAGTAAGCCTTCCCTTCTGTCCTTGACTTCCTACTCAACACACGATACCCACACACTTGGTGGTTGTCATGACACGTAATCCCAAACATATATACTTATGTTCTCAACTGTCCTACACACGTGCACATCTATGCCATAGTCTGATTAGGTAGAGTAGGTAGCCACCCTCCTGAATCCACCTTCTGCTCCCCTCAGGTTGGGCAAAGTCTACGGTTCTGCATCCTGGTCCCCTTTAGGTTCAAAGTCCAGCCCCTCACATTCCCTAATCGAGCCCCATGTCCACCGCTTCCTGGAGTCCACCTCTGTGACTGAGTCTTCCTCCCCCCATATATCTTCCTCCCTGGCTGACAGCTCCTTCCCCTCTGAAATGAGTGGTGATTCTCCAGACTGCATGCCTGCATACTCACCAGATAACTCTTGCAAGTCTGGATAGTCCTGCCTCTGCTCCTCGCTGGTCATCTGCGGGTGGGCCACTGCTGCCATTGTGGGTTCTTTGTTACCTGCTTCAGACCTCTGCCAGCCCCTGTCTCCCCAGTGTTCTTGCTGGGCATTTTTCCATTTTTTTCCCTTTGTCTTGCCCCTGCTTCTTCCCTGTGGGCTGTTGGCCACCAACAACAGCAGAAGGGTTGAGGGTTGCACTGCCTAGCTGGCTGGGTTCCAGACACTGCCTACAGTTGGCCAACTGATCCCCCTCCACTGGTCCCGGGTGTAACCTCAGTGCACGGTTCATGGCCCCCAGGCTGCAAAGTTGGATCCAGCTTAGCAGCTGTGGACAGCCAATCAGGGTCCCCCAGTTCTCTCATCTCTGGAAAGAGTCAATGAAAGCCCTGCTTGGAACCTCTGACTGCTGTAAGTTCCTCCAAGGCAATGCCTGGAACTCAAGCTCCTGACACTTTTTCTTGGCAGCCATCTGAATTTAAGGACAAGGCAAACTAGCTATGGTCACAATCTAGACACCCATTACGGTTCAAACTACTCCTATGGAAGAGATAAACAGCATGAAAAAAAAAACATACATAGCCCTGGCTGCATCGTTGCCACCCAACCAGTCGGCAAAACCTGCATGCGATCAGAAGTCCATAAACCCTTGTTCCCACCCCCAAAGCAATGTCCCCTAATCCTAGAACAGTCACCTACAGCCCATGGACCCCTATATGCCATCACCAAAGAGAATCCTTCTCCTCCCACCCACACCATGACAGCCAATCGCTGGTCAGTTCCCCAAACTATCAACTGCTTTGAAATACCCCTGCTCCCTCCACCCACCTCCCAACAATGCAATGCCCAGCCGCCTGCCTGGCCAAGTCTAAGCTTCCTTCCTTCTTTAATTTTTTTTTTTTGTGTGTGCCCACAACTGAACAAATATGCTGACCAAAACACAGGCAATGAAAAGTACCACCTACATACCTTTACATTTATAGATACAATTTATTTATTTATTTATTTTTATATATTTATTTATTTATTTATTAGCTTTTGTTGACCAGGTAAGTGCATCAGGCAATTTGTCCTGCCTATTTTCAAGGACGACCCGGGAGAGTACAGTATACAAAGTTGCCAAAGTACAGAGCATGAACAGTAGAAAATAGTACATGTGACTAGCAGAACCCCACACAGGAAGGTCAGAATACAACATCATCTATTTGTACAAAAGGCACCCATGCAGGAGTGTGACTAAAAGAAAAAAAACAAGTAACCATAATCAGTACAGGACCCCAACACAGGATGGTCAGACAAAATGGAATACATATAGACATAGGACACCCAGAGTAAGAGAGAGAACAATAACAGGAAGCAGTATAGGAGAGCTCAACACAGCGGTAATTGCAGACAAGACAGGCAACAACAGATGCACAGGGTTAAGAACAATTGCAGACACCATGAGTCCATAGGTGAGAGAAGAGTGCTTTCTTGAAAGAGTCGTGAGATGTGGAGCTCCGAATCTGGGGAGGTAGGGAGTTCCAGAATTTGGGAACAAAGTGGGAGAATGCTTGTTCTCCCATTTTTGTAGAGCAAGTGGGGACGGAGAGCAGAGGAGAGGCAGAGGACCTAAGGGAGTGAGAATAGGTCACAGGGATTAACATAGCTCCAAGAGAGTTAGGTCGGGGGATTCTGGTTATAGAGTCAATAAAGCATCCAAGGGTGTAGGAGCACAAATCGTTGGGGGACAACCAGTTTAAGGAGGAGTAGAGTAAACAGTGGTGGGTGAGTCGAGGTGCAGACAAGACAAATCTACAAATATTATTGTAAGTGGCATCCCACTTATGGAGAGCACCTACATTGGCCTGGGACAGGACTGGTAGAGCATATTTGAGCCCCAGGAGGAGGATACCATGGGCCACAGAAATCCCAGCCAAGGGGGTTAGGGAATGGCGGACTTTGTAGGCAACTCCAATCTTTATGTTGATACGCTTACAGACCTCATTTATATGAGGGGAAAAATTAAGAGAAGGGTCAAGTGTCACTCCCAGGTATTTAAAGGAGTCAGTACTGGATATAATTGATTTATCAAGGCAACAGACCTGCAGGTGGGGGGTAATCGTCAGGACTTTTCTGGTTGACCCAAAGAGCATAGCATAGCATACGTTTTAGGTAGATTAAGGATTAGATGATTCAAGGAGAGCCAGGATCGGATGCTTTGGAAGGAGGAAGATAGTTGATCACTTATGTCCTTGACAGATTTAGAGGCAGTGATGAGGATCAAGTCATCAGCATACATAATGGTATGTAAGTGTGAGTTGAAGAGGAAGGAATATCATTAATGAACAGAGAAAAGAGCAAGAGGCCAAGTACAGAACCTTGGGGGACTCCACAGGAGAGGACTACAGGGGAAGAGAGGACTTTACTGAAGGAGACAGCTTGTATACGATGGTTAAGATAGCTGTTAAACCAAGACAAGGAGGAGCATGTCACACCAAGCATTTGGAGTTTCCTTAAAAGCAGAGGGTGGTTGACCAGGTCAAATGATTTAGTGAGGTCAATAAAAACAGCCCCAGTAAGAAGACCATTGTCCATGTTCATCTTGACTTCACTAGTAAACAGAGTCAGATATATATATATATATATATATATACAGTATATATATATATATATATATATATATATATATATATATATATATATACACACACAGTGGCGTGAAAAAGTATTTGCCCTTTCCTGATTTTTCTATTATTGCATATTTGTCACACTGTATATTAGAGGCAAAACTCCATTTAATGCATCAGTTAGGGTTGTTCCACAGCGACAAAAAGTGAGGAAATTTGGTGTTAGGTTGAAAACCCCTTGGACCCCAGCCCACCCCCAACTGGCATTGGAGTGCACATTGGGGTCTTCGGCCCAACTCTCACCCCATCACATGTGTAAAGCAGCAGAAGTATAGGAGAATGGGGTGAGAGTTGGGACCGAACACCCCAATGCACACCCCTCTGGCTTGCCAGAGGGTGAAGAGGGCTCAAACCCCATCAAGTTTATTAAAAATGTTTGTGGAAAAGGTGGCAGGCCCTTCCCCTTTCAGTGCTAGCTACATCATAGAAAGGGCTCATTGGGCGCTATGCCCCCCTCCCTCAGCCGGAGCCCCCCAGGTCACTTATATTTCATTTTCTGAACTTCCAGGAGTGACAACACTTCTTACACAAGGTTAAAGAGGTGCAAGATTTACAATGGGAAGGTAAAAAGCTGAGGGTGGCACAAGATCTGCCCTTATCTGTGCGCCAGACAAGAGCTACGTTTCATGAAGTGGTTTCTCAAGCTGATCGCTGCGGGAATTAAGTTCCACATGGGTTTTCCTGCAAGGCTTCAAGTTTGTATAAATGGCTCTTGGGTGACCTATGAGGAGGTGGATATGGCATCTGCTGGGCTCAAAGAAGCATTTCCTGATCTATTCAAGCCTATATGAGAATGGATCTGGCGTAGAGAGTCATGCCGAGTTTCCACTTGGTGGAGCTGCCTATCTGTAGTAAATCATATCTGTCTACAATACTCCCAGGGCCAGGCTGCCGACAAACTATGTAACTGGTTACCTATCTTTGCACTACAGCTCTTAAGAGGGGTCCTCCTTCTGATATAAAACGGACATTTTGTTCCCGATCTGGTTTTCATCTTCAGGACTTTTTGATACGTTGTAGACTCACATTTCTCATTCTGGTTTATTCCTGTTTCAATTTTGGTTCACGAGCCAGGTGTTAGCGGGCTCATATGTGTTTTTCTCGGTTTCATTTAATGAGCACCTGAGAGAGGTAATTGTCCCTATGTTAATATCCCAATTAGTTAGCTCTGGTAATCCAGTTTCCCAGGAGTGTTGACCCGATCTCATGGTAATGGGGGGGGCAATGCTTCCCTCTCTCAGAACTTAATATGAGACTTCTCTGGCAATTGCGGTCTCTCCTTGGCCTTGTAAATATAAGCTGTTTTTTTTTTTCTCAGATTTCACTCCTCCTCACATTCTCTGCTATTACTGGGCAATAAATAAGGGTAGTCCGTATATCAAGGGAGATCCTGTAATTAAGGATAGATGAGAATGCCAGGGTTTTGTATGCCCTTACTAGGCTCTGGTTTGCCCCCTCTCTACAACCCTGCTTAAGTGTTGTCTCTGGAGGATTCCGGTTTTTCTTTTTCCTTTTTTAAATCTCCCATTTAAATTGTGATGGCCACTGGTTTTGATTTAAAAATGTGTTCTAGATAGCAATTCTGGGCCTTTCAGTTCTCCCCCATACCACATCGGGTAGCCATGCCTGCCCTTAGTCATTAAGCACTGATGTTGAGGGGTTGCGCCACAAGAGGGCATCTGAGACTAATCCTTACACATAACATCTGTGTGTTTTATCCCTCACGCTCTGCGGGCCACGTTATTTTATGACTCGTGGGATTACTACAGGGAGGATCGCTTTTTCTAAAGGGCTAGTATAGCCAATCACCCCATATCATTTAGGGGTATTGTCAGGCTATTAATGCTGAGAACAAGCTATTTTGTTGGAGTGTCCTGATTGCTGAGGGGTAATTTTGTTCCTGATTTCTGTTTTGTGAGGGCGGGATGGTTAGAGGGAGAGGAACTTTTCAGTTTGCTGGACATCATGTACCATGTAAAATATGGGAGGGTGTGGGAGGAGGGAGGGTTAGGGTTTATGGGGTGTTTCGAGTGGGGGGTCTTGGTGGGGTGGCTGGTGGAATGGATCTAGTGGAGGTAGAATTGGTGGGAGGGTAGAACAACCCAGCGCATACTATGTTTGGAGCACTATAGATGGAGTATACATGTATATGTATGCTTTGGAGGATTCCAAATTGGCAACATGAGTGATGGCTAGAAACATTCAATTTATCAGTTGGAATGTTAAGGGGGTGAGGCACAAGACCAAGCAATATAAAATACTGAAGCATATAAACCATTTAAAGGCAGAAATTATGTTTTTGCAGGAGATGCACTTGCTCAAGGGGGAGGCTGAAAAGTTGAGACGGCAACAAATTGGGCAGATGTTTGCAGCGGAAGGTATGACCCACAGTAGAGGGGTCACGATCCTTCTACATAGGTCAGTTCCGTTCAAACCTCTTTAGGTTATATCTGACCCTTCGGGCAGATTCTTGTTTGTAAAAGGTAGATTGCATGCCCTAGACATTGTCCTGGGTGCTATCTATGGCCCTAATGCAGATTCCCCTAGTTTTTTTGTTCAGATAATTAAAGCCCTAAGTCCTTTTCTATACACTCCCATGGTCAGAGGGGATGATTTCAATCTCGTTTTTGATCAGGCTCTTGACAGGTCGGGTCAATCCCGTCAAGGTCTCTCTCCGGCACAAAGAACCTTTAGGGACCAGATGGACTCCATTGGTCTTTGTGATATATGGCGCGTATTACATCCCAGTGTAAGAGAATACACTTTTATTTCTCCAGTGGTGCGTGCAAACTCCTCTAGGATAGATTATATCCTCATTTCTCAAACCCTGTTACCAGGGGTTATATGTTCTAGTATTGTCTCAGGGCTCTCATCAGATCACTCTGTGGTCACCTGCCTAATAACCCTAGCCTCGTTGCCAAATAAAAGAGGCAGGTGGAAGTTGAATAACCAAATTCTGAAGGAGCTAAAGACGGTTCAATATCTAGCATCCCAAATAGAGCATTTCATTGCTTCTAATTCTAACTCCATGGGGAAGCAGGACATGATATGGGGTGCCTGCAAGACGTATCTAAGGGGGATTATAATTGGTTTAACATCAAAAAGGAAGAGGGAGAGGGCATCTCGGATTTCTAACCTTCTCTCTCAAATTAGGAGTATGGAGACTGCCGTCTCTCCTTCTTCCTCCAAGGCATTCAAACAAGACTTAACGAAATTGAAAGAATCCTACCTAGCAATGTTAACAGAACAAGCCGAATTCGCAATTTTGAAAACAAATGCGGTATATACCGATCAGGTCGAGAAGGCGGGCAAAATGCTAGCATTGCGTATTAAGCAACAGGAATCCACCAGACTCATTTCTACTATCCATTCTCTTAGTGATAATTCTCTTAAGGTTTCACCCTCGGAGATAGCGGAGGAGTTTACAAAGTATTTCCAGGATTTATATGGCCCTATGGTCAACTCCCCATCTAGGGAAAGACTTCATGAATATCTGAGTGATTTACAGTTGCCAACTCTTACACAAACCCAGCAAATAATTCTGGAGTCTCCCATCTCTGAGGGTGAGATTGAAAGAGTAATTAAACCTCTCCTATCCGATAAGTCTCCGGGCCCTGACAGGTTTACTTCCAATTTTTATAAGGCTTTTTCAAAGCAATTGATTCCCATTTTGCTGCCGCTTTTCCAGGCTATTCTCTCTGGTAAAGTGTCTGATCCCTCTCTTTTTGAGGCCTTAATAGTCTTGTTGCCCAAACTGGATAGACCGCTGGATCAGGTGGCAAGTTATAGGCTGATCTCCCTACTTAACCAAGATATTAAAATTCTGGCAAAATTACTAGCCGACCGTGTGGAAGCAGTACTTCACTCTCTTATTGGGGCTGATCAGGTTGGTTTCATGAAAGGGAGATCATCGGTTGACCATCTGAGGACCCTGCCCAATGTCTTCTTGGCATCCAAAGATGCTCCTCAGCCAATGGTCTTGATCTCATTGGATGCCGAGAAGGCGTTTGACAGAGTCCACTGGGATTACTTATTTGTTACGATGGAAGCTTTCAGTTTTCCCAAGGAATTCCAGAACTGGGTGAGTTTTCTATACAAGTTCCCTTCTGCCAGAATCTCAAGTAATGGGGTTATTTCTAGCCCCTTCAAATTATATGTAGGGACCAGACAGGGGTGTCCTTTATCTCCTCTTCTCTTTAACATCTATTTAGAGCCACTTATCAGAAGATTATCAGGACCCCAGGGTATATTGGGTATCTCTCTTGGGGAACAGATGGTTAAAGTAGCGGCCTATGCAGATGACCTACTGCTGCAGATATCACATCCACTCACATCTATTCCCGTTATCCTAAAGCTCATAGAGGATTTCAGTAAGGTTTCAAACTATAAACTTAATGTAGGAAAGACGGTGTTTTTTCCTCTTAACCATAGGGTTTGTAAACAGTATATTACTGTGTTTGGACTCACCTGGAAGTCCGACTATATTAAATACCTTGGGCTTCTTTTAACAAGAAATACAACGTGGCTCAGGCAGCTAAATATTGATGCACTGGTACATAAAGTGGATCTTAACCTTCGTAGGTGGACCCTACTCCCCCTCTCTCTATAGGGCAGAATAAATTTTATCAAAATGAATGTTTTCCCTCATCTGTTCTACCCCCTTAACATGTTGAACATATGGCTTCCCCTGTCCTGGGTTAAAAAAGTGCATAATATGATCTCTGCTTTTATATGGGGGAATAAGAAGGCCAGAATGGCATTTCATAAATTAGCGGCCCCGAAGGCCAAAGGAGGTTTAAGACTTCCCCATATCGGGCTATATTATCGGGCCAGCCAGGCCAATAAATATCTCAGATGGCTGACCGCGGACCAGCTCTCTGCAGCTGATACATACATTCCGACTTGGTTAGCTGTCGAATCTGCCTCTATTAAAAAACACGGTCTCTCCCCCGCTGCGCTGCTATATACCAAGACTAGTTCCCTACCAGAGTCTCTACATAGTTCCCCTATAGCTGTCTCTATCAGGGTTCATATTCAGTTGTGTGCATTTCTGAGATATATGAATCTCAAGGACTTATCTCAACCTGTAATAGGCAGTCCCAATTTTCTGTTAGAAGGCAAGCCTCTCCCAGCAACATGGCTTTCTCAGATAGGGAATTGCCGTTTAGAGGAGTTTGTGTCACCCAACAGTCAATGGTATTCTTCAGCTATTATTATGTGTAAGTTCTCGATACCTTGTACAAATATTTTCAAGATTTTCCAGTTCCGTCACCTCCTGGTTAAGGTAATGGGCTCGACCCCCCCCCACCTCCTAATTTCAATTTTCAGATTACCTTAACGGAGCTGGCGGGTCTGCCCCATGCCGTATCCAAAATATACAGTGTTCTCTTCACCTGGGCCTATCCTGATAATTATGCTCCCGTCTCCTTTTGGGCCTCTCTCTTTCAGGGTAGAGATCTGAACTGGCCTCTCCTGTGGCAGAGTTGCCATAAGTTTCTTAAGCAGGACAGACTTAGGCTAATGCAGTTTAAGATCTTGCACAATATTTACTATTCTCCACAGAAGCTTGCTAGGCTTGGTCTTGTGTCCTCCCCCCCCTTTGTACAAGATGTCAATCTCAAGAAGGAGATCTTCTTCATATTTTCTGGAGCTGTTCTAAAGTCATTCCACTTTGGACTGCCATTAAACAGCGTGTTGACCCCCTGTTGGGGCTCTCGGACCTCTTCACCCCTGAAATTTGCCTTCTTGGGGATTTCTCCTCCATTTCGGTGGTGAACAGGAGGTATCATATAGCTTTGATGTCAATATCTGTTAAAAAGGTGGTACTAAGACACAGGAAGGATATGGAGGTACCAACATATGTTGAATGGCTTCAGGAGTTACTTGCAAATCTCAGAACTGAAAGGACTACTGCCAGTTTATTTAACAAACTTAAGCAGTTTGATAGGATTTGGGGACCACTGCAAACTCTCTATGCACTTCAAGGTTAAGCACTAATAGGTACATTCATAGGTATAGTGCTAAATGTGTAAAAAGGCTCTGGGTTGTTCAGGGTGGGAGTGGGGTAGGGTAGATGGGAGGGTGGGGGGAGAGTGAATCACTCTATATTTTATACCCGATGTATATGGTCATCCTATCCATTGTTATGATTTACTCTTGTACTGGAAACTTAATAAAATTTGAATTAAAAAAACATAAACAGTACTGAGAGATAGTGAATGTAATACAGCGATGGGACCAGCGACGGATATTGTCCCACCACATATTGTCTTCTTGTCACATAGTAATACAGTGCCCACAAACAGAAATGGTAATGCGCATAGTGCGACAAAGCGAAACACAAAGATAAACAGTACCTTAGACACAAATGGTTAAAATTACAGAAACAGAAGAGCAAATGAAAATGCAAAGGGTGACGCAGAAGGTGGTGTAGACAGGAAAAGTAAATGAAACAGGTACAGAACCAGAAGCAGATGCATTAAGGATAAGAGTTATGGAAACATACACAATAGTTTTCCCCAAAAGCTGCATTTAGAAAGACAGTGAGTACAAAGAATGTATGCAAAATAATGACTCTCAGAACAGAAAATGAGGACTTGGAATAGTAAATTGCTTATATCTCAGGAACCGTACGACATAGAAAAAAAAATTAAAAGTCATATGAATTATCACTTTCCTGGATAGTTTTTCATTTAGCCTCCATTTGGGGGCTAAGTGTTTTTCCGACAAAAAGTCTGTATCTCGCACCGTTTCCGAGACACGGGTCCTGAAAGGCGCGGCAAATGCTGTAATGTTATCCTATGGGAAACAATGAGAAGTTCGGAGTGCAATAACTTTGTCTCCCTGTAATATTTTTTCATCAAACCACTGAACAGCACATCTGTGTGATGTTGGCTGTCTTCCCTCCAAATTTCAGCCCAAAAGACGAAACCGTTATTTTGCAGCAGGGTGCCAAAAGATTGCTGTAATGCGTCAGTTGACGTAATGTTATCATATGGGAAAAAGCGCCACATTTGGAGTGCCGTAACTTTGCTGCTGTGTAGTATTTGTTCAATGAAACACTGAAAGGCACATCTGTGAGATGTCAGCTGCATTCCCTCCAAATTTCAGCCCAAAACGCCCAAACCGTTCTTTTGCAGTGGGGTGCCAAAGAATTGCTGTCACTTTCCCATAGCCTAGAAAAGTACTGCTGCAATTTGCAAAAGCTTTTGCAAATTCATTTGACAGTGTTGCAAGTGTGAAAGTACTTTTTCCAGAAATTTGAAAAACATATTTCTGGGCTATTTTACCCCAAAATAAAAATATGGCTAGCATCCTCAGGGTCCGACTAGGTGAATACAAAAAGAATTAGGTTGCTAGAGGGTCCCAAATTTAAATGCCAAGCATTTTTCTGATCACCAACTGAAAACAAAATGGAGGATTTATGGCAGTAAAAGGCCATTTGGAAAGTAAAACTGCATTTGCGACACTGTTGAACTTTTGTAAACTTTTCCCATTGACTTATAATGGGAACTTGTTTTTTGAATAACTTTTGAACCGTTTAATATTTTTTCATGAAATCTTCAAAAGGCATATTGGGGACCCTGGCCGCACATTCCTTGAAGATTTTGGACCAGTCGTGCAAACCATGCAACCTGTAGGTGCGACCGTAGGATTCAAAAAAAGCGTAAATGTGCGTGCAGATCATGCTTAATAATTCCGCAGCCATATTTCCGACTGGTACAAAACTTGGCAAATCCCAAGGCGTATGGGTCTTGATTGTGTATTCCAAATTTCAGGCAAATCTGTTGAACAGTTGCAAAGTTATTACGGTGCAAAACTTTAGGTTTAACATATAAATATCTCTTCAACCCTAACTATGGTAGCACTACCATGTTACCATTATATATATATATATATGCAAAAAACTCCATTTAATGCATCAGTTAGGGTTGTTCCACAGTGACAAAAGTGAGGAAATTTGGTGTTAGGGTCGAAAGCCCCCCTTGGATCCCCCAGCCCACCCCCAACCAGCATCGGGGTGCACGTTGGTCATTAGCCTAACTCTCACCCCATCACATGTGTAAATAAGCAGAGGTATAGAAGAATGGGGTGAGAGTTAGGACCAATGACCCAACGCGCACCCCGATGCTGATGCCAAAGGAAACAGAAACGCAAAAGGAAATGCAAACACATATGGAAATGCAAACCATAATGTGCACAGGAACAGTAACGCAATAGGAAATGCAAATGGTATTTTCTTTAAACATAGGTCTTTAACCTTTTTGCACAAGGTTCAATTAGGTTTTATACCTGATAGTGTTGCTTGTATGTTCCCCATCTCTATGCACACTGTTATGACTAGAAACAGTTTAAGTATGAAGTTTAAGCTACCATTGATTAGATCAAATTTTATGAAGAACTCAATTCATTTTGAATTGTTGATTTAATATAATCAATTATCTAATGTAATTGTTTGTTGTACTGTGTCAGGTTTTAAAAGTTTGCTTGAACAAAAGTTTTTGTCAGAGGCTGTAATTGTTTCTAATGTATTTGCAACAAAATGTTTATTGATGTATTTATGTAATTTTGTTTTGTATATTGTTGTTTTATGTGTTACTGGACATCTGTGAAAACGGGCATTTTTTGCTCACAGATTTTTTTACTATAAAATAAATGAAATGAAAAAAATGAAATGAAATGGTAACAGTAACAGCAACAAAGATGCAAAACAAAAGACAAACGCAAACGCAAGGGAAAGGGCTGTCGTAAACACTAATGCCAATGCACACAGTAACGCAAACCGAAACACAAACACAAACAGTAGTGGAAACGCAAATGGTAAAAGTAACCAAATGCAAGTGCAAACGAGAACGCAAAGCATAACACACACAGTGACATACATGGGAACGGTAACGCAAATGGGTACATAAATGCAAGTGGAAACAATAACTGTAACATTAACAGAAGTGCATACCCTGTTTTCCCCAACAGCTGCATAGAGAAACACAGTGTGTACAAAGAATGTATGCATAATAATGGGCCTCGGAGCTGAAAATGAGGTGTTGGAATACTAAATTGCTTATATCTCAGTAACCATACGATGCATTGTCACGATGAAAATTTTGTATCTCGCACCGTTTTTGAGATACGAGCCCCGAAAGGCATGGCATACGCCCCCATGTTAGTCTGTGGGGAAAAAATGCCAACTTCAGAGTACCGTAACTTGCCATCCATGCAATATTTTTTGACCAAAAGGCACATCTGTGAGATGTTGGCTGACTTCATCCAAATTTAAGCCCAAAAGACCAAACCGTTCTTTTGCAGCAGGTTGGCAAAGAAATTCTATCATTTTGGCCATAGTCTGGAAAAGTAGTGTCATAATTTACGAAAGCTTTCACAAAATTTTGCAAAAATGTCACAAGTGCGACACTACTTTGCAGCACTACTTTTTCCAGAAACTTGAAAAACACATTTCTGGGGTGTTTAACCGCAAAATAAAGACATGGCTAGCATCCTGAGGGTCCGACTAGGTGAACACAAAAATAATTGTGTTCCTAGAGGGTCCCAATTTTAAATGCCAAGTATTTTTCTGATCAGTAACTGAAAACAAATGGTGGATTTGTGACACTACTAGGGTCATTTGCGACACTAAAAAGAGCATTTGCAAAAGTGTTAAACTTTTTGTTAACTTTTCCCATTGACTTATAATGGGAACTTGTTTTTTGAATAACTTTTGAACCGTTCAATATTTTTTCACGAAATCTTCAAAAGGCACACCAAGAACCCCAGCTGCATGTTTCCCAAAGTTTTCAGACTGGTCGCACAAACTATGCGACCTGTAGGCGAGAGCAAAGAATTCACAAAAAAGCATAATTGTTGCTTTCTGTTGTTGCTTACTAACTCCGCAGCCATATATCCAACTGGTACAAAGTTGGCAGCTCCCAAGATCTACCATGTCCAACTATGCCCGCCAAATTTCAGGCAAATCTGTTGAATGGTAGCAAAGTTATTAGGGTGCACAATTTCACCCTTTAACCTTAAAAGTGCTACTCATCCCTAACTATGGTAGCACTACCGTGCTACCATAATATATAAATATATACACATACATATAACTATATACATAAATATATATATATATATATATATATATATATTAGAGGCAAAAAAAACTATGTTTAATGCATCAGTTAGGGTTGTTCCACAGCGACAAAAGCAAGGAAATTCGATGTTAGGGTTGAAACACACTTTGCACCCTTCCAGCCAACCCCCCAACTGGAATTGGGGTGCATGTTGGGGTCGTCGGGCCTAACTGTCACCCCATCACATGTGGAAGGAAGCTGAGGAATAGGAGAATGGGGTGACAGTTAGGACCGATGACTCCAACGCGCACCCCAATTCCAGTTGGGGGTTGGGCTGGAGGGGCCAAAGGGGGTTTCAACCCTAACATTGAATTTCCTTGCTTTTGTCACTGGGGAACAACCCCTAATGATGCATTAAATGGAGTTTTTGCTCTAATTTCCCTTCTTTTTGAGAATGATAACGAGAAATAGTGAATGTACTGCGGCGGCAGAAGCGCGGGGCTCCCACCACGTAATGCAGCAGCGGGAAGGGCTCCGCTCTCCTGCCTCATGATGTCTTGTCACATAGTAACATTGTGCCCGCAAATGCAAATCGTAATGCGCACGGTGACGCAAAGTGAAACAGAAAGAAAAACAGTACTGTAGACAGAAATGTTAAAAACAACGCAAACGCAACTGCAAATGAAACCGCAAAGGGTAACGCACATGGTGGCGTAAAAGTGAACGGTAAGTGAAACGGGTACGGAACCGCAAGAGGAAACGGTAATGGTAACAGTAATGGAAGTGCACAGGCTGGCTTTCCCCAAAAGCTGTATAGAGAAAGACAGTGAGTAAAAAGAACAAATGCAAAATAATGAGTCTCGGAACAGAAAAATTAGGACTTGGAATAGTAAATTGCTTATAACTCAGGAACCATAAGACATAGAAACAAAATTTAAAAGTCATATGAATTATCACTTTCCTGGCTAGTTTTATGCTTAGCCCCATTAGGGGGCTAACTATTTTTTTGACGAAAAGTCCGTATCTTGCACCGTTTCCGAGATACGGGCCCTGAAAGGCAACGCTAACCGTAATATTATCCTATGAGAAAACAGAAGTTCGGAGTGCCATAACTTTGCCTCCCTGTAATATTTTTTCACCAAACCACTGAATGGCACATCTGTGGGATGTTGGCTGTGTTCCCTGCGAATTTCAGCCCAAAAGACGAAACCGTTATTTTGCAGCAGGGCGCCAAAAGATTGATGCAATGCGTCGTACGCCGTAATGTTATCCTATGGGAAAAAGTGTCAACTTTGGAGTACCGTTACTTTGCTGCCATGTAATATTTTTTCAACAAAATGCTGAAAGGCACATCTGTGAGATGTCGGCTGCTTTCCCTCCAAATTTCAGCCCAAAACTCCAAACCATTCTTTTGCAATGGTGTGCCAAAGAATTGCTGTCATTTTTCCACAGCCTAGAAAAGTACTGTTGCAATTTGCGAAAGCTTTCACAAAAATTTGTGACACTTTCGTGAGTGCGACACTACTTCATGAAAGTACTTTTTCCAGAAATCTGAAAAACATATTTCTGGGGTGTTTTACCCCAAAATAAAGACATGACTAGCATCCTCAGGGTCCGACTAGGTGAATATAAAAAGAATTAGTTTGCTAGAGGGTCCCAAATTTAAATGCCAAGCATTTTTCTGCTCACCAACTGAAAACAAAATGGTGGATTTGTGAGAGTAAAAGGGCCATTTGCGAAAGTAAAAACTGCATTTGCGACACTGTCGAACTTTTTGTTAACTTTTCCCATTGACTTATAATGGGAACTTGTTTTTTGAATAACTTTTGAACCATTTAATATTTTTTCATGAAATCTTTGAAAGGCACATTGGGTACCCCAGCCACACATTCCCTGAAGATTTTGGACTGGTGGCGCAAACCGTGCGACCTGTAGGTGTGACCGTAGAATTCCAAAAAAAGCATAAACGCATGCGCAGATCACGCTTAATAACTCAGCAGCCGTATATCCGACTGACATGAAACTTGGCAGATCCCAAGGTGTATGGGTCTTGATTCTGTATTCCAAATTTCAGGCAAATCTGTTGAACAGTTGCAAAGTTATTAAGGTGCAAAATTTTGGGTTTAACATGTAAATAGCTCCTCAACCCTAACTATGGTAGCACTACCGTACTATTATATATATATATATATATATATATATATATATATATATATACACACACACACACACATAGCGGGTTGGAAAAGAGGGGCCACTACTGCATAAATAAGCCCCGGGCCTTATGGGGGGACTCCCTGTCCACGTGCACCATGGGCCCACTGGTGACTTCTCCACAGAGCGGGCCTTGTGCCCAGGTCCCTGAAGACAGGCTGGGGCCTGCCAGGGAACCCCTGGGATGGAGGGTGGGTGAGCATCTCCTGCCAAATTGCTTGTGCCTGGACTCCTGCAGTGCCATGCAGTATCCAGTAACTGAGGCCATCTATCCAAGTGCCTGCACCCAGAACTGCATATAAAACAAACTATCATATAAATACCCCTTCCCCGCCGCTATTGGGGGAGGTGTTATCAGTAGCCAAAGCCCCGGTCCTCTGGCATCCTGTGGTATCGCTCCAATTTCTGTGCATGTAATTTAGTTGGATTGCCAGGCCACCTATACCAATTGATCTCAGGTTGCTGGCTATCAAGGAGCATGGCAACAGTTGGGAGACACATTTGGCATGGCCCAAACAGAAAACTGTGGGCTGCACTATTGGAAAGCCTCTCTGATCATGGCTTACACTTCTGTCAGGCAGATCAGGGAGCATTTTAATGTAGAGGCTGGCTGGGCCACCGGGCCAGCCAGATGGCATGGAGTGGGCCGGGGACAAGCCCTGTCAGTGTGCTTGCCTGCTTGATGGGAAATATGTGGTGTGGCCTGGTCCCCCATGATGGGCATGCATGCCACAAGGGCTCACACTGCTGCCATCTGGATCAGAGTCAGAGGTCTCTTCTATTTGGAAGATAACATGAGGAACAAAAGAATGGCAACAGGGGAACATTAACTTTTGCATCTCACAAAAATAATCACCTGGCCCCAACACCTAATTTATAATACAGGCCCAGGGGTAGCATTGCTCACTTCTTCCTACTGCTGTTTTTTTTGTTTTGTTTTGAACATATTAAATCTGGATAGTTTTTTTTCCTTACCTGGAGAGGAGCTGCTCTGGAGAGGGTGTGGAAGTGGCAGGGCCTGTACAAGGGCAGGCTAGGAAGCAGCATGAGTGGGAGGAGATGCCAGGGAGGCAGGAGGTGGCTGGAGTACCGCTGGTGCCATGCTCACACTGCTGCCATCTGGATCAGAGGAGGAGGAGGTCTCTGTGGTATCGGCAAGGGCTTGGGAATCTGATGGTCCCTGCAGGAATAGGTCTGGCGATGTGGGGGGTCAGATGCCTTGCTTGATCAGGGACAATCTTCAGGTGTAGGACAGGATCAAAGAAGGTGAGCCCTCCTTTGACCAGCCCTTAAGTATCTGGTCTGGCCACACCCACAGGACCCAGGACTGACCATCCTACTGGAACATGGCCCTAGTAGGAGTGTCATTTGGGCTGTGTGCCCAACAGCCTGATGGGGCTCTGTAAGCCCAGACCTTCTCTGTGGGCCATGTGCAAATGTACCCCCCATGGTGAGAGGCCGTGGAGGACCTTGAGTGAATCTCCCACACTATCAGCTCAAAAAAATTCAAACAGCACAGATTAGATATCATAGCCCAGAATTTCACTCAGTAACAGTTGAAACTGATTTAAAACTCCACCACCTTATCCCCTCACAGTGCAAACAGTTTCAATATCAAAATTAAACAGAAAAAAAGAAATAAACCACACGTTCCAGAGCAGCTCTCTTGTCCTGCTGCTCTCCCAGTGAAACTGTTAGCCAAAATGGAGCATCTTTACCCCTCCCCCTCTCACAAGGCCAAACTGCAGCTTCCTGTCTGAGACCCACACCTTGGGTGAATCTCCCACACTAACAGCTCCAAAAAAATTAAAACAGCACAGATTATATATCACAGCCTGGAATTTCACTCAGTAACAGTTATAACTGATTTAAATCCCTACCACCTTATTCCCTCACAGCACAAACAGTTCCAATATCAAAATTAAACAGAAAAAAAAAAGAAATAAACCACACTTCCCTGAACAGCTCTCTTGCCCTGCTGTTCTCCCAATGAAACAGTTAGCCACCTGCAAAATGTCATTACATGACATTAGATGTGGGAAAGCTCTTTCTAAGCTGTTAGAAAATGTCATCACAGGTGCAAAATCTCTTAGGGTGAACGCTGTTACAGAATGTCATCACAGGTGCAAAATCTCTGGGGTGAATATTGTTACAAATGTCATTACATGCAAAATCTCTTAGGGTGAACACTACTACAAAATGTCATCAAATGACATTAGATATGAGAAAGCTTTTAGGGTGAACACTGTTAGAAAATGGCATCACTGCTGCAAAAGCCTTAGGGTAAACACTGTTACAGAATGTCATCACAGGTGCAAAATCTCTTAGGGTGAATGCTGTTACAGAATATCATCACAGGTGCAAAATCTCTTAGGGTGAGCACTGTTACAAAATGTCAAAACGTGCAAAATCTCTTAGTGTGAATATTGTTACAAAATGTCATCACAATGTGCAAAATCTCTTAGTGTGAACACTGCTGCAACATGTCATGACACATGACATTAGATGTGGGAAAGCTGCTAGGGTGAACACTTGCAACTTGTTATCACAGGTACAAAATCTCTTAGGGTGAACACTGTTAAAAAATGTCATCATATGTGCAAAATCTCTTAGAATGAACCCTGTTATCAAATGCCATCACAATGTGCAACATCTCTTAGAATGAACACTTACAACATGTCATCACAATGTACAAAATCTCTTAGAATGAACATTGTTAGAAAATATCATCACATGTGCAAAATCTCTTAGGGTGAACAATGTTACAAAATGTCATCACATGTAGAAAATCTGTTAGGGTGAACACTTTTTTTTGAAAATATTTATTTTTTATTCATACAGAATTTCAATTATGTTTCTTTCAATTTATAAATAATTATTTTTTTCCAAATATAACATAACCTTGATATTCCTTACAGATCACCCAGTGCATTATCTTAATAGCTCAGAGATATAAATATAAATATAACAATCAACTTATTATAAATAGATCTACAAGAAAATGCAAACCATTCATTCCATACAGAAAAATTAATTTCTTCTCAAAATTCACAGTTTTAATATTGAAGGAAGACTATCCTACAAAGATCGCCAACTTCAACCATTAAGATCTTCTTCATCTTCCAGGATGTCCCACCATAATTTTTCATATGATAAAGATTCCTTAAAAAGTAGCCGCCATTTCCTTTAATCACATTCAGGTACATTTGAAGCATTCCAAATTTCCAATATTAGTCTTTTAGTTCCCATTGTACCAAAGGCAAATATTTTCATCTTTATCTTATCATTTTGTATATCTGGTATATGGTTAAATAATAGACTACTTGGTTCCCTTTTTTAAATTTATCTGAAGTATTTTATTTAGGATTTGATTAGTTTTAATCCATCAATTCTAAATTTGATTACAGCTCCATAGACAGCATTCTAAATTGGCTTCTTGTCCACGTCCATGCCAACAATATGAATTACTGTTATGTGCTATTCTTGCTAGGCTGACCGACGGAGTAAATATGCTCAGTCAATTATTTTTCTTTGAATGATTTATTCTATATATATATATATATATATATATATATATATATATATATATATATATATATATATATATATTTATATAGTTTGTTAGCATATATATTAGTATGTTGCCATTGTCGGTTCAAAAGATCTATTTGGATTTCTTTATTCCACTTTCTGTTTTTAAATTACTATTATCCTTATTGCACATTAACATTTTATATGCCAGCTTAATAATTTATTTTCACCTTTACTTATAATTTTTTATTGAACAGAAAGAAGTCTAGAAAATCTTGAAATTCTTCTAAGCAGTATTTATTTTTTAAGTCCTGAATTTTTTTCCTGATAATAAAATAGTCAAAGAATTGTATTTTCATTTGTTGTTTATTTCTAAGATGTATCACTTCATATTTAGGAAATTAACCATTTATTAATATCTTATTCCATTGACTTATCACATTTTTACTCTGTTGGTCAATTCTAACCTTTACTCCTTCAGGCCAGGAAAAATGACTATCCCATATACTAGTATACAGCCATTGTACTTCATCCTTATTAATTTTCAGCTGTAGTTTTTTAATTATTTTGGAGCATGAACTGAAGAGAGGAACATGGTGTAGGCAACGCAGTACTTCGATTATGATACTTTGAGGCTCTAGTCCATGAGTAACATATTGTTCACTTACTGATTTAATTATTTTAACTTCTTCTTTTGGAAAAAAATGCCAGTTTCTACATTAAAGCTAAATATTGTGCTTGAGCATAGATTCCTGGGTTGGGACATCCTACACCTCCCTTAGATCTTAGTTTAGTTATTTTCCCTCATGCAATACGAGGTTTGCCTCCTTGCCAAATAAATTTCTTAAAACATATTTTTAACCGTGAAAACCATCTATCCTCTGGGAGTCCAAAAATGTTCTGGATAGTATATATATAATGTGGCATAATCATCATAATTTTGATTAGAGCAATTCTTCCCCACAAGGACAATGCTAAATTTTGCCAGTTATTTAGTTGATCTTTTTTCAAGGTTTTATTGAAATGTAGGTCAATATTGTCTTTCTGTTTATTTGCCAAAATTATTCCTAAATATTTGTTTTTGTGTTAATGTCAAATTCACTTGATATTTTTGAATCTATGACTTCTTTTTTATTCGTTATTTGCATTATTATTGTTTAGTTTTATTTAACTTATACCCTGACACCTTTGCAAATATCTCCACTAGATTCAAAAAACTATATAGGGACCGATTAATATTTTTGACTACCAAAAGAATATCATCTGCAAAAATATTGATTTATTTATTTTTTGTTGTTGTTGATTTTCTTGATTTGGACTCCTGGTATTAAATCATTCTGCCTTATTTTGTGTTAAAAAGGTTCTAAACTAAGTTTGAATAATATTGGCAAAAGGGGGCACCTCTGCCTTACTCCACTGGTCATCAAAAAGGGAGATGTCAACATAACATTAATCTGGAATTTCACATATGTAGTTCTATATAGAGCTTACACCAATGTCAATACTTGCTGTGGTATACCCCATGTTTATAAAGTCAGCATTATATATACTCTATCCAATACATCAAAGGCCTTCCTGGCGTCAACTGCAACTGCATAATAGGCTTCTTCTTCTTGTACTTCCTTCCCCCTTATATATGAAAATATCAATTGAACTTGTCTGTTAGCATCTGTTATATTTCTACCTGAAATAAACCCAAACTGATTAGGGTGAATTAAATGTGGGATAGCTATCTTTAATCAGTTTGCAAGGACCTTAGCCATTATTTCATAATCAGATATCAGCAAAACTACTGGAAGATAGTTTTCTGGGTTTGTAGTCTAGTCATTTTACCCTCTTTATGTATGAGAATTACTTTAGCTTCTTGAATTGAAACTGGTATTGATGTTCCAGTTAAACTTTGTAGCATTATTTTAAGTATCCAGGGCAGTGTTCACCCTAAGGCTTTTGCACCTGTGATGACATTTCCTAACAATGTTTACCCTAACAGTTTCCCACATCTAATGTCATTTGATGACATTTTGTAGTAGTGTTCACCCTAAGAGATTTTGCACATGATGACATTTGTAACAATATTCACCCCAAGAGATTTTGCACCTGTGATGACATTCTGTAACAGCGTTCACACTAAGAGATTTTGCATCTGTGATGACATTTTCTAACAGTGTTCACCCTAAGAGCTTTCCCACATCTAATGGCATTTGATGACATTTTGTAGCAGTGTTCACACTAAGGCTTTTGCACCTGTGATGACATTTTCTAGCAGTGTTCACCCTAAGAGGTTTCCCATATCTAATGTCATGTGATGACATTTTGTAGCAGTGTTCATCCTTAAAGACGTTGCACTTTGTGATGACATTTTGTAACAGTATTCACACTAAAAGAGTTGGCACATGTGATGGCATTTTGTAACAGTGTTCACCCTCAGAGATTTGCACATAATGACATTTTGTAACAGTGTTTACCCCAAAAGATTTTGTACCTGTGGTGACATTTTATAACAGTGTTCACCCTAACAGGTTTTCAACATGTGATGACATTTTATAACATTGTTCACCCTAAGAGATTTTGCACATGTGATGATATTTTCTAACAGTGTTTATTCTAAGAGGTTTTTCACATTGTGATAACATTTAATAACAGTGTTCATTCTAAGAGATTTCTGATTATGAAACTATCTTTCAGCAGAAAAATAATATTGAGGAGCAACAAATCCTCAACTTTCTGACTCATTTTAATGAAACAAATTATCAATGGACTAATGAGCAGGGCCACTGGAAAATTGCGGGTGCAATTTTTCCACAATTTCCGCAATTTTCATCCTTCTCCACACAAAATCTGCAATTTCTTACATTTATGGAATTTTTGACTAAAATTGTATAAAAATATTTAAATTCTCAAGGAAATCTACTCAGATATGCTAACAATTTAGTACATAGACTTGGATTTGACCAAAACAGTATAGTGTGAGGTGAGAAGGGGTCAAATGTAACTCTGCTTTCATGTGATTCCCTTCCCTGCTTTTGTTTCAAAATCCTCTGGTCATGCATATGTAGGCTTGAACACTTTTAAAATCTGTGTGAAAGCAGACTGTTAGATACCTTTTTTGCTGACACAGAGACTGAAACAATAGGTGTGAGAAGAGGTGCAAAGTGCCCCATTCACCTAATTGAAGCATTGACCCCAATGCTTGTTTTTGAATGGTAGGGTAGATTTTCCTTGTATAAATACTTTCAATCTGAAAGGATTTTGATTCATATGTGTCAGGAGTTTGGATGGCCTTGCTAATTATAAACTTGAATGTGCTTCTGAGGGGGTTGGTGACAGTGATTCCTTCCATGTCAGTCTGCCGCAACTGCATACTCGCATACAAAACCTACAAAAAGCAAACATTTCTGAAAACATGCTGAACAGGTTAAGTATAGTTAAACATTTACCTTCAAATAGACAAAATAATTATAACTCAAGTAAAATCACTGCAAACTGAGTAGAACAAAAGTACCATGTACTGAAAACTATTGTATGATGTAATGAAAAGCTACTCTTCTGATTTGATACTTTTATCTTGTGATTTTAAAATGTACTTACAGTGCTGATTAAGAACAATACTTATTTTAACAAAATAAACATTTTTCTTACTAGACCTTTATTAGGCACCCTGGTTATCTGTTTATTTTTTTCTTGCACCAAAGCAAGTAGTTTAAACAGGCTTCATTATTTAACATCTAGAAACTGGCAAAATGTGTTGTTTCAGGATGCATTCAGTATAGACTAACTGTAAATTACTGAATAAAATCTAGTTAGCACTGCATGACTTAGATGTCTTGAGTTTTAGAAGATATGCTACATGATGATTAATTTGCAGTGCATTTCAAAAACACACACCTTTCTTCACATCAAAAGCATTTACAGAGGCAATACATTTATCTAAACAATTTATGTGACCAATACATGCTGCAGCAAACAATAAAATATTTATTTAGGGGCAGTGGGGATGTATAGTAGACCCCTGCAATTTTCCCACAATTTTTGCAAAAAAGTCCCCGCATTTTTGGGTAAAATGTTCCGCAACTTTCCAGTGGCCCTGCTAATGAGTTATTCCATATAACAGAAATAGAAGAAGCTATCGAATCCCTCCCAAATAGGAAAACTCCTGGATTGGATGGGATGGTTTCACTAATGAATACTACAAAATATTTAAAAAAGAATTATCACCCTGGATCAGTGTTCACCCTAACAGATTTTCAACATGTGATGACATTTTATAACATTGTTCACCCTAAGAGATTTTGTGCATGTGATGACAATTTCTAACAGTGTTCTAAGAGATTTTGCACATTGTGACGGCATTTGATAACAGTGTTCATTCTAAGAGATTTTGCACATATGATGACATTTTGTTTCAGTGTTCACCCTAGGAGATTTTGTATCTGTGATGACATTTTGTAACCATGCTCACTGTAAGAGCTTTCCTAGATCTACTGTCATGTGATGGCATTTTGTAGTAGTGTTTACACTAAGGCTTTTGCACCTGTGATGACATTTTCTAACAGTGTCCACCCTAAGAGCTTTCCCACATCTAATGTCATGCGATGACATTTTGTAGCAGTGTTCACTGTAAGAGATTTTGCACTTAGTGATGGCACTTTATAACAGTATCCACACATGTAATGGCATTTTGTAACAGTATTCACCCTAAGATATCTGCATGTGATAACATTTTGTAACAGTGCTCACCCTAACAGAGTTTGCACCTGTGATGACATTCTGTAACAGCATTCACCCTAAGAAATTTTGCACATGTGATAACATTTTGTAATAGTGTTCACCATAAGAAAGTATGCACACCTGATGGCATTTTGTAATAGTATACTCACTAAGAGATTTTGCACATGTGAATGATATTTTCTAACAGTGTTTATTCTAAGAGATTTTGCACATTGTGATGACATTTTGTAACAGTGTTCATTCTAAGAGATTTTACACCTGTGATGACATTTTGTAACAGTGTTCATTCTAAGAGATTTTGCACATATGATGACATTTTAAAATGTCATCACAGGTGTAAAATCTCTTAGACTGAACAATGTTACAAAATGTCATCGCAATGTACAAAATCTCTTAGAATAAACACTATTAGAAAATATCATCACATGATGAAAATCTGTTGGGGTAAACACTGTTACAAAATGCCATCACATGTTGAAAATCTGTTGGGATGAACACTTATAAAATGTCATCACAGATACAAAATATTTTGGGGTAAACACTGTTACAAAATGTTAACACATGTGCAAAATCTCTTAGTGAGTATACTGTTACAAAATGCCATCACATGTGTGAAAACTCTCTTAAGGTAAACACTATCACAAAATGTCATCACATGCACAAAATCTCTTAGGGTGAATGATGTTACAGAATGTCATCACAGGTGCAAAACCTCTTAGGGTGAGCACTTTTACAAAATGTCATCATGTGCAAATCTCTTAGGGTGAACACTATTACAAAATGCCATCACATGTGCAAAATCTCTTAGTGTGAATACTGTCAGAAAATGTCATCACAATGTGCAGAATCTCTTAGGGTGAACACTGCTACAAAATGCCATCACATGACATTAGATCTGGGAAAGCTCTTAGGATGAACACTGTTATAAAATGTCATCACAGGTGCACAAGCCTTATGGTGAACACTGCTACAAAATGTCATCACATGACATTAGATCTGGGAAAACGCTTAGGGTGAGCACTGTTACAAAATGTCATCACATAGTGAAAATCTCTTAGGGTGAACACTGTTATAAAATGCCATCACAGGTGCAAAATCTCTTACACTGAATACTGTTACAAAATGTCATTACAATGTGCAAAATCTCTTAGAATGAACAGTGTTAGAAAATATCATCACATGTCAAAAATCTCTTAGGGCAAACACTGCTACAAAATGTCATCACATGACATTAGATGTGGGAAAGCTCTTAGGGTGAACACTGTTAGAAAATGTCATCACAGGTGCAAAAGCCTCAGGGTGAACACTGCTACAAAATGCCATCACATGAAATTAGATCTGTAAAGCTTTTAGGGTGAGCACTGTTACAAAATGTCATCACAGATACAAAATCTTAGGGTGAACAGTGTTACAAAATGTCATCATACGTGCAAAATCTCTTAGAATATACACTGTTATCAAATGCCATCACAATGTGCAAAATCTCAGACAGAACACTACTAGAAAATGTCATCACATGAGCAAAATCTCTTAGGGTGAACAATGTTACAAAATGCCATCACAGGTGCAAAATCTCTTAGGGTGAACACTGTTATAAAATGTCATCACAGATGCAAAATCTCTTAGACTGAACTCTTACAAAATGTCATCACAATGTTCAACATTTCTTAGAATGAACACTGTTAGAAAATATTACGCGCAGAATATCTTTGGGTGAACAATGTTACAAAATATCATCACATGTTGAAAATCAGTTAGGGTGAACACTCTTATAAAATGTCATCACAGGTAGAAAATCTTTTGGAGTAAACACTGTTACAAAATGTCAACATGTGCAAAATCTCTTAGTGAGTATACTGTTACAAAATGCCATCACATATGTACAAACTCTCTTAAGGTAAACACTATTACAAAATGTCATTACATGTGCAAAATCTCTTAGGATGAATGCTGTTACAGAATGCTATCACAGGTGCAGAATCTCTTAGGGTGAATAATTTTACAAAATGTCATCACATGTTGAAAACCTGTTAGGGTGAACACTTATAAAATGTTATCACAGGTACAAAATCTTTTGGGGGTAAACACTGTTGCAAAAATGTCAACATGTGCAAAATTTCTTAGTGAGTATACCGTTACAAAATGCCATCACATGTGTGCAGACTCTCAAGGTAAACACTGCTACAAAATGTCATCACATGACATTAGATGTGGGAAAGCTCTTAGGGTGAACACTGTTAGAAAATGTCATCACAGGTGCAAAATCCTCAAGGCGAACATTGCTACAAAATGTAATCACATGACATTAGATCTGGGAAAGCTTTTAGGGTGAGCGCTGTTACAAAATTTCATCACAGACACATAATCTCTTGGGGAGAACACTTACAAAATGTCATCATATGTGCAAAATCTCTTAGAATGAACACTGTTATCACTAAAAATACCACCAGCAACTTAATCAGGTTCAAGGTCAGTTGGCATTCATCTGCATCCCCCTCCCCCGGGTCGTGCCTGAAAATAGGCAGGATATGCCTAGTGCACTTACCCAGTCAACAAAAACTAAATAAATAAATAAATAAAATGCCATCACAATGTACAAAATGTCTTAGACAGAACACTGTTAGAAAATATCATCACATGCACAAAATATCGTAGGGTGAACAATGTTACAAAATGTCATCACATGTTGAAAATCTGTTAGGGTGAACACTTATAAAATGTCACCACAGGTACAAAATCTTTTGGGGTAAACACTGTTACAAAATGTTGACACATGCAAAATCTCTTAGTGAGTATACTGTTACAAAATGTCATCATATGTGTGCAAACTCTCAAGGTAAACACTATTACAAAATGTCAGCACAATGTGCAAAATCTCATAGGGTGAACACTGTTAGAAAATGTCATCATATGTGCAAAATCTGTTAGAATGAACAGTGCTATCAAGTGCCATCACAATATGCAAAATCTCTTTGAACATTGTTAGAAAATGTCAGCACAATGTGCAAAATCTCTTAGAATAAACCCTGTTAGAAAATATCATCACATGAAAAATCTCTTAGAATGAAAACTGTTACAAAATGTCATCACATGTTGAAAATCTGTTAGTGTGAACACTGTTATAAAATGTTATCACAGTTACAAAAGGTGCAAAATCCTTAGGGTGAAGACTGCTACAAAATGTCATCACAAAACTAGATTAAAAAGCACAGGTCTTTATTTGATGGAATGCAGAAGATTATGTGGAAATTTATGTCTGACGTATAAAGCATTTCAAAATGATGCAATTCTAGAAACAACAGGTCTGGTTAAGAATCAGTCATTGGTTAATACTAGATCACATTCATTGAAATTAAAAGGTACCCAAAATAACACTCTAAGAAGAAACACGTGGTTCACACAAAGAGTGTTAAGCACTTGGAATAAATTACCTGCTAATATAGTATTGAGTTCCACCTTAGACTCCTTTAAGATAAATTCGGATCTACATATGGGTGACACCAAGTTTGAATTCCACCAATGATATGGTGACGAGTCCTTTAAGGGTAATCTTACCTACTGAACTAGTACAAATCCTATGAACCTATGAATATGAAATTAGATGTGAGAAAATTCTTAGGGTGAACACTGTTAGAAAATGTCATCACGGGTGCAAAATCTCTTAGGGTGAAGATTCTTACAAAACGTCATCACAGCTACAAAAGGTGTAAAAGCCTTAGGGTGAACACTGCTACAAAATGTCATCACATAACATTAGATGTGGGAAAGCTGGGTGAACACTGCTGCAAAATGTAATCACTGGTACAAAATCTCTTAGGGTGAACACTGTTACAAAATGCCATCATATGTGCAAGATCTCTTAGAATGAACACTGACAAAATGTCATTACATGCACAATCTCTTTGACTGAACACTGTTAGAAAATGTCATCACATGTGTTAAATCTCTTAGGGTGAACAATGTTACAAAATACCATCACATGTTGAAAATCTGTTAGGGTGAACACTTATAAAATGCCACCACAGGTACAAAATCTCTGTCATCACGTGCAAAATCTCTTAGGGTGAACATTGTTACAAAATGCCATCACAGGTTGAAAATCTCTTAGGGTGAACACTGTTAGAAAATGTCATCACAGGTGCAAAATCTCTTAATAAGGACAAAGTGCATGGTATTATATTGGATTCATTCCCACTACATCACCCAAACATTTATAGCTCAGGGAACAAAACTCATATTGAACTCTTAGTTATTCCTAACATACATTTCTCAGTCTTTCTTTTGTCACACCCTTGCATATAGAAGAATACAAAGTAGGGCAACACAGAGGATTGTGTATGAGCAATCATACACAAGGTTATTTTCTGATCGAGTGGTTTCTGTTGTGACAAGAGGCCTCTAGAGCGGAAACCACGAGATCAGAAAATAACTGTGACTGTGTACGAGTTGCTCATACACAATCTTTTATAGTGTATGGACACTCATTCCTGGCAAACAATGTCCCCCAAACAATTTTTAAATTCCTTACTGTGGTGCGTTGCTCCAGCGCCGGTAACTTCCATATGGTCTCTCACCCCCGCGGCCCCCTCATCGCGCATGTGCAACTATGTTCGATGTTGTTATGCTGCGCTGGTGACGTACTCAATGCAGCATAACAACATCATGATGTAGTCAAGACAGCACAACAACGCTATTCTGAACATGGATTTCCATGCTCAACAGCATTCCACCATACACTATATATAGGATAGTGTATGGCTGCCCACACACAACAAGGCAATTCTTCACCCAATTGTTTTCTATGATGGCTGTTGACCTTGAGAGTGAAGCTCGAGAGGTCCGTCTGCAGTCATAGAAAACATGAGGGGGAAGAGTTGCTAAGTTGTTTGGGAGGCCATACACTGTTTTATATAGTATATGCTGCCCCAAAATACAGGATCACTTCCGTTTTTTGACCTTCATTTCTCGCTGGAGACCCACACTCCTGGTCTCTCCATCCCACTGGCCAGATCACACGCAGGAGTCGCCAGTCGCCCCCTCCTATGAACGGCGCTGGTGGGGGTGATTGCATTGTGAAGTCCTCACTAACACAGAATGAAAAGTCATTCTGCATTAGTGAGGTTGTCACTACTGAAGCAGAATGACTTTTTGCAGCGTATGGATTTCCATACACAACTGCATTCCACCATACACTATAATGTTCTAAAGCTGGCCTATTTAATGTTTTATAAACTAGGATCAACTCTCCTGATATCCCACCCTTTTCAATTGCTTCCAAAAAATATACCCTTTTTCTGGCCTTGGTAATCATCTGTTGTACATGCAATGCCCAACTGCATTCCCTAGAGATAGTTACTCCCAACAATTTAATGTGCTACAGAAACTGAATTTCCTCATTTGAAATTTGAAATTGTTATTCTTGTATGCTTTTTACTCCCATTACCTCTTATTGTCCCCTGATCCCCCTTGCAGAAATAAATCTCTCCACACCTATTTCTGTTGGATGCTCGCTGGCAATGTTTATTAGGGCATGCAAATTATATTTACATCCCACACTTCATATTTCAACAGTATACAGTGCAGTACCACCACAGTAATTCATTATGCTTCTTCTTTCCGGGAACCTTCTTCTGATTTGATCCTCTTCTCCTTGCTTGTAGTACTTTGGGGTCCAGACACAGCTGTTCTGACCACCCCCATCCTCACCAGAAACCAGGTAACACCACCAGGTACCCCCACTTGGTACCACCACCATTTTGTACCACTAGCAGGTACCCCCCCTTATCCAGGACCGACCCGCACAGGGTCAGCTCCCAGTCTATACCCCCCTAGGTCCAGACACGTGATCAGGCCCCTAATTTCTATCCCCTCCCTCCTTTACTTCCATGCCTGGGTTCCTTGGTCCCCAGCCCATGCTGCCTACCCCTCCCCTCTTCTGCCCCCCTTTCCTCCTTTCAATATCCCTTTCCTTGTCTTTTTTTTTCTTCTTTCTCTTTCCTTTCTCTTTCCTGAGCAACCTAGTGCCCTCCACCAGGGCTCCATCCAGCCCCTGGAACCATATGCTGCCTTACTGCAGCTCCCCTGACCCTGTACTGGGGCCCCGGCGACCATGCTTCCTATCCTCAGCTTCCCATGCAGTGCCAGCCAGTGGCAAACCTCTCTCCTTAGAATAGTGTGGGTGGGTGGGGAATCATTTCCCATAAAAAAGAGGGTGACCAGAAAGCAGCATGCCCTTACATAGCCCAAAATGCCCCCTCCCTTCCCCCTCCTTAACCTCTCACCCTAACTAATTGGGAAGCTCCCCTTCCCCATGGTCATTTGACCCTTTCTGACATTATATTCCTCCCTTTCCTATCCCCTCCCCACCTCCCCCTTTCCTTTTCTGGCAGGGGACATTGAACAAGTTGGCCTGTCTTTTATTGGCAAGCCTCATTGTCCTCTGATCCCCCTCCCAGAAATAAATCTCTCCACACCTGTTTCTGTTGGATGCTCGCTGGCAATGTTTATTAAGGCACAAAAATACTAGCCTTGCTTATAGAGCAGAAAGCAGCTAACTAAAAAAGCTGCATTTTCTTATTAATTTAAAACTTATATCTCAGCTGGAGTCAGTGTCTGTTGAGATTAAGTAGACAGATACTTTATTAGAAGTAGACGGGGTCTTATTTAGGGTTAAAAAAAGAAAGAAAAGAAAGAAAGTCAGTGTGTGTTCTGTGCTGGGAAGGGTATTGTATCAGTTGACTTTGTTAAACCAATAGGAGGAGAGAGAGCCTAATTGGGGGGGGTGGCTTAGGCACTATAAAAGCAGGTGACTCAAATTACAACTTCCTGTTGCTAGCCTTGCTTGTAGAGCAGAAAACAGCTAACTAAAAAAGCTATATTTTCTTATTAATTTAAAATTTATATCTCAGCAGGAGTCAGTGTCTGTTGAACTAAGTAGACAGATACTTTATTAGAAGTAGAAGGGGTCTTATTTAGGGTTAAAAAAAGAAAGAAAAGAAAGAAAGTCAGTGTGTGTTCTGTGCTGGGAAGGGTATTGTATCAGCTGACTTTGCTAAACCAATAGGAGGAGAGAGAGCTTAATTGGGGGGGTGGCTTAGGCACTATAAAAGCAGGTGACTCAAATTACAACTTCCTGTTGCTAGCCTTGCTTGTAGAGCAGAAAACAGCTAACTAAAAAAGCTATATTTTCTTATTAATTTAAAATTTATATCTCAGCAGGAATCAGTGTCTGTTGAACTAAGCAGACAGATACTTTATTAGAAGTAGAAGGGGTCTTATTTAGGGTTAAAAAAAGAAAGAAAAGAAAGAAAGTCAGTGTGTGTTCTGTGCTGAGAAAGGTATTGTATCAGCTGACTTTGCTAAATCAGTAGGAGGAGAGATAGCTTAATTGGGGGTGTGGCTTAGACATTATAAAAGCAGGTGACTCAAATTACAACTTCCTGTTGCTAGCCTTTTTTCTTACTAATTGCCCTCCATCCCACCCTAAGCCAGTTCTACTTTTATAGCCACTGGCTCTGACTGTCAACAGGAACTTCCTCATTGGCAGTAGGAAGGGAAGGATCATAGAGAAACATTGGTTTTGTCAACCCTAAAGGAAAAAAGTAGATCACTCCCCCCCCCCAGCTGCTGGTGGTCTGACATTGAGCAAGGAAGAAGGAGGCTACTAAAGAAGATAGGAAGTTGCTGTCCCAGAACAGGAAGGGTAAAAGTTGTAAGGAGAGGAGAGAGTAAGCATACAGAGAAACAGGAGAGGGAACACAAAATAAGACATGATAGGAGTGGTGCAGTACAATGGCTGTGGGGCAGCAGTGTTCCAGGAGACATTCTGGAGGCTGTGATGCTGCCATATTTGCAGGCACCTCTCTGGTCTGAGAGAGGAGGTTACCCATCTCCAGACTGACCTGGCTAGGATTTGTGAAACCTCCTCCCCCACCCAGGGACCACCAGGGCCAATGCCACTACCTCAGAGGTTGCCAAGAAAGAGGAGAGGCTGGACCAGGGTGGGCTCAGGGAGGGAGAGGGTGGTGGAACAGAGTTGCATCCCTCCAGCTGTACCTCTCCACAATTCATTCGCTCTTCTAGTGGATAGTGGTTCCTCTATGGAGGCACCTGCAGTGGAGACCAAGGAGGATGCTGGGAACCTTCACAAAGGAGACCCACAGGAGGGTGGCATGAGACCCCACAGGGGAAGGAAACAACTCTTGGTGGGGGACTCAATCATTGGGGGTAGAAATGGGGGAGGAAGGGGAGAGGGAGGTAAGGTGCCTTCCTGGTGCCACGGCTTGGAGGGACAGGAAGCAAATCCTCAGGATCATGGGAGAAGCTGTACAAGGATGGGAGGGAGCTGGATGTCATTGTCCACCTAGGGACAAATGACCCAGCTAGGAATGGGATCAGAGCAGTGCAAGAGGAGTTTGTAGAGTCAGGGAGGGGCCTTAGACAAGTAGCACATACGGTAACCTTCTCAGAGGTGCTGCCTGTCTATGGCAAGGGTGATGCTAGGGCACTCCTCACCAGGGAATTCAATAAGTGGTTGAAAAACTTGTGTGGAGCTCAGGGTTTTGGTGTCATTGGGGACTGGGGTGCCACCTGGAGGGATGCAGACCTATACTGGTGCGATGCTCTGCATCTGTCCAGGGGGGAACCAGGATCCTAGGTGAGAGGTTTAAATGCTTCATTGGCAAGTATTTAAACTAGCCAAGGGGGGGAGGCACTGAAAAGGAGCAGGGAAATCCTAGCCCCCACCCACAAAACATGGTAATTAGTGAGGTAAACACCAAGGTAGAGAAGTTATTAGGGAGCAGGACAGAGGTAAATGTAAAAAAAGGCAAAGGCAGTAAGGACAGGAATGGGGCTAAAAGGGGTAAGGCAATCAAAAGTGGAGGGTGATGAGTACCAATGCCCATAGTCTGTGTAACAAGTTCCTGAACTAGTGACCTTGATGGAAGAGGGTTGCCTGAATATTGTGGCAGTCACAGAAACATGGTACACAGAGAACCATGACTGGGATGTCAACATACCAGGATACACAATCTACAGGAGGGACAGGGAGGGTAAAAGAGTAGGAGGAGTAGCTCTCTATGTAAAGGAAGGGATCAAAGCAACAGAACTAAAGAGTAAACAGGGAGCAGATGAGGCACTCTGGGTCACCCTGGAGACAGGAAATGGCACCACAATCCACATGGGGGTTGTATACAGACCCCCATCTCAGGGGAGGAATGGACAAGGAAATGATAGAAGGCTTCCTTAGAATGGTAGAAAAAGGGGAGATATTGTTGATGGGGGACCTGAATATGCCAGATGTTAACTGGAGCACCTTTGCTGCAGGCACATCCAAGAGCAGGGTCATTCTTGATGCCCTACAGGGGACATGCCTCAGACAGCTAGTATTGGAACCCACTCGGGAGGGAGCAATCTTAGACTTGGTACTGTCAAATGGGGATGGAGAAAGAATCTCAGACTTAGAGATGGGTAGCCATCTGGGAACAAGTGACCACCAAACAGTGTGGTTCACGATAAACGCAGCCATACAATCAAGCCATACAAAAGCAAGAGTATTAGACTTTAGGAGAGCTGACTTTGAGAAAATGAGAGAGTGCCTTAGAAAAGCAATAGCAAACAGGCAAGAAGGAGGGGTGGAGGAACAATGGGGAGTAATCAAAACAGCCATCACAGAGGCAACAAGCCTCTGTGTGAAGCAAATCAATAAAACACAACGAAGGAAAAAAGCACTATGGTTCTCAAAAGAGGTGGCAGGGAAGGTTAAGGAGAAAAGGATAGCATTCAGGAAATATAAGGAAATACAGAAGGAGCAGGACAGAGAACTTTATCAGTTAAAGCAGAAAGAGGCTGGGAAGGCAGTCAGAATAGCAAAGGCCCAAACCGAGGAAAGGATAGCCAATTCTGTTAAGAAGGGGGATAAGACCTTTTACAGGTACAGTAGGGAGCGCAGAAAGACCAAAGGAGGGATACTGAGGCTTAATAAAGGGGAGGGAATGTGGGTAGAGGGGGACAGTGAAAAAGCAGGGATACTGAATGAATATTTCTGCTCAGTATTCACAAAGGAAGAGGAGGGGGAGATACCTAAACCAAACAAGAGAAACACTCTGAAGATGTGGGTTGATACCAGTCCATTTACAGAAGAGAGGGTTCTGAAAGAACTAATAAAATTGAAGGTGGACAAAGCAATGGGCCTGATGGGATTCACCCAAGAATTCTAAAAGAACCAAGGGTAGAACTAGTGACACCGCTGACTACTCTCTTTAACAAATCATGGGAGGATGGGGTGGTACCTGAGGACTGGAGGAGGGCAGATGTGATTCCTCTTCACAAAAGTGGGAGCAGGACAGAGGCAGGAAACTACAGACCAGTTAGTTTGACCTCAGTGGTAGGGAAAAAGATGGACTTACTTCTGAAGGAGAAAATTGTTGAGTACCTAGAGGCCAGTGGGGCACAGGACCCAAGGCAGCATGGATTCATGATGGGAAGGTCGTGTCAGACGAATCTAATAGATTTCTTTGACTGGGTGACCAAAGTAGTAGACCAGGGAGGGGCTGTGGACATGGCCTACCTAGATTTTAGCAAGACATTTGATACAGTCCCACACAAAAGATTAATACACAAGTTAGCCAGCCTTGGAGTGGGCCCCAAGGTGGTAGCCTGAATAAAAAATTGGCTAGACAACAGGACGCAAAGGGTAGTAGTAAATGGAGTCCACAGTGAAGAAAGGAGGGTTACTAGCGGGGTACGGCAGGGCTCAGTACTGGCACCAGTCCTTTTTAATGTCTTTATAAGTGACATTGCAGAGGAACTGGAAGGAAAAGTATGTCTCTTTGCAGACGACACAAAGATCTGCAAAGGGGTTGATACACAAGACGGAGTGGAAAGGATGAGAAGGGACTTGGCAAGGTTGGAGGAATGGTCAAATGTATGGCAGCTCAGATTCAATGCAAAGAAGTGCAAGGTAATGCACATGGGAAACAAAAACCCAGTGGAAGAGTACACAATGGGGGATGAGATACTGACAACAGTAAAAATGGAAAGGGACCTGGGGTAATTACATCAGATGACCTAAAGGTGGGCAAGCAGTGTGAGAAGGCAGTAAGGAAGGCTGGGGGGATACTGGGATGCATAGGAAGAGGCATCAGTAGTAGAAAACAGGAAGTTGTTATCCCTCTGTACAGACAGTTGGTGAGACCCCATCTGGAGTACTGTGTGCAGTTCTGGAGACCCCATCTCCGTCAAAGACATAGACAGAGTGGAGGCTGTCCAGAGGAGGGAACCAAAATGGTGCAGAGTCTGCACCAGAAGACATACTTAAGAAAGACTAAAGGACATAATATGCATACCCTTGAGGAAAGAAGGGAGAGAGGAGACATGATAGAAACTTTCAAGTACCTCAAAGGAATCAACAAAGTCCAAGAGGGTAGCATCTTTCAGAAAAAGAGATGTGCAAGAACAAGGGGGCACAATTTAATGATAGAGGGAGGACGGCTCAGAGGTAATGCGAGGAAGTATTTTTCATGGAGAGGGTTGTGGATGCATGGAACAGCCTCCCTGAGGTGGTCGTGGAGTCAAGAACAGTGGGGGAATTCAAGAATGTATGGGACAGACATAAGGCAGTCCTAGTGGGCGGTAGGAGGAAGTAAGCTCTTGGTTAACTAGGATCTGCAGCTTATCTGTTAGGCAGGAAAATGGGCAGACTAGTTGGGCCAAGCGGTCCTTATCTGCCGTCAAACTCTGTTTCTATGTTACATCCCACACTTCATATTTCAGCAGTATACAGTACAGTACCACCACAGTAATTCATTATGCTTCTTCTTTCCGGGAACCTTCTTCCAACTTGATCCTCTTTTCCTTGCTTGTAGTACTTTGGGGTCCAAACACAACTGATCCGGCCCCCCATCCTCTCCAGAAACCAGGTACCACCACCAGGTACCCCCACTTGGCACCACCACCAGGTACCACCACCATTTTGTACCACAAGCAGGTACCCCCCCCCCATCCGGGACAGACCTGCACAGAGTCAGTTTCCAGTCCATAACTCCCTAGCTCCCCTGTGCACCCCGTGCTGGTTGTTCCCGGTGCCACTGCACCCCTGCTGCCGGGTCCTCCTTACTGGGCCAGGGCAGGGCTCCACCTGTCCTTCTTCACCCACCCTCCTTCTCTTAACAATTCCTGTGGCTGGGTCACCTGGCCCCCACATACCCCCATTGCATTGCCCCCCATCCTTAACCTCCTCCAACCACTGTGTTCTTATGCAGCCCTACCACTGCTATCCTAGCAGGGACATGTTGCCTTCCCTTGGCTACCCCCAGCCCTTGTATGCCCACCACTGGGCCCCCAGGGAGGCCAGAGCCCACTGCATTGTCCACTCAATCGCCATCCTGATCCTTGGCCTGGCTTCATCCTTTCCCATGCTAATGCTCATTGTTCCCATCCATCCAGCCACCAGGCTCAGGAAACCTCCAGCCCTATGTTGTGTCCCTCCCCCGACCCACATACCACAGGCTGTCTATTTTCTTCCCACCTCACGGGGTCCACTGCTCCCATATGTCCTTCATCTCCAGTCCTCCACCATGCCCCCACAGTGTAAATTGCCAATAGTTTTGCCCCTACCCTGGCTTCCATACTGGCACCTGCCCTCCTACCCTGGAAGACACGTGCTGTCGGGCCCTCCAGCATGCCCGCACACTACTCACCTTGCCCTTGATGCCTCCCCAATTGACCCCCTGTACCATCGTTTGACATACTTTGCCCTGCATCAGATTCTTCACTTGCTCATGGCCCCCTGTTCAGCAAAACTGTATGCCTGTCAGCAGGCATACAGTCCCTGGTGTACCCTCTGTTTGGTCACTGCACTTCAAACAGTATGGGGCTCGGGGAGTGGCACCCCCCTGCTAACCTGGTTGACTGTGTCATCCTTATTCTGCTTTGAGAGATAACATGATATATGGGGGGTGCACCTCCTTGCACTGCTGCGGATGGCTGGGTTTCTCTGTACAATGACCTTCGGCACCCCGATAACTGGTGCCTATTAGCCCGCTTCCCACAGTTCCCCAGTTCTGCCAGCTGCCTCTCTACTGGCATTCCCCCACTGCATCTCTGTTCTCGGCCCATCAGGGCTCTCATCCTCTCCTCCCACCCAGCTGGTCTTCCCCCTCCCTCTCCCTCCCAAGTCTTGTCCCCCACTGTTATCAGCCTTCCTTTCTGAGGTTCCCCCCTCTCTGAACCTCAGTAGTATTATCCAGTTCCAGGGTTCAAATACCCCTCCTCCAAGCTAGTACCCAGCCCCAGCTCCTCCTTCATCAGCCCATGCTCCATTCCAGACCCCTTTCCTGGGGTCCATCAGCACCTGACTGCGGTGACTGGCTTCCAGGGACCCGGGGCACGTCTGCCTGTGCCCTATACCAGTACCCTCCAGACCAAAGCTGACCCAAGTTAAACCCCCACCATCTATGGCACTATTGTTACCATGAACAGTATGCCCAGCACACGCCCCTGTTCCATACATGTTACCTGTATACGGTAACATTTCTAGCCCATGGCCAGGCGCTGCCCATTGGTGCCATCCCTTCTCACCACCTTGTGCGTGCCACCGGCCATACACACTTTGGTGTTCAGGAGGGGCTGGCTCTCAGCATGTCTACCTCTCCCAATGTTCTTGCCTGGTGCTTAATGGCCAATCCCATTCATATTGGGTTGAGGGAAAACTCCCCCTGCTGCTGCTAGCTGAAAAAAACCTTGCTTTAACCTTAAAAATGTCCAGAGCTGTACTCGCAATGGCCACTTCATTCCATCTCTGGTTGGGTTGTGTCTCTGATTGATCCCCAACAGGGTTCATTTTTTTTTTTTTTTTTTTTTATTTTTTGATTTAAAAGGCATGTCCATCACATTTTGCTGTGGGCACCCTCTAGAACAAATCATCTCTGTATTTGCACCAGGACCAAACCCCCCCCCTCCCCCAAATCTACTACTCCCTTATTCCCTTTTTTTTTTTTGAACTGGCAGGATGTCCTTTGAAAACTATTTAAAATTTTAACCCCGACCCCTAAAACCTAGGAAAGCCAATCTTAGTACTGGGTAGGCCTGCTCTTCCTCAAGCGTGCTTATTTTTGACATCCCCCCTTGCAATCTCATCCCGGGGTATTATGCATGCAGCGGGGACAACCAAGGAGACCCCCTTGCCGGCTAGAACCAGTATTCTGCATGCAACTCTGCACAACCTGGCCCTGGATTGCCCGAGTTAACACCCCCAGATTCCACCTACCACTACCGAGGAAGTTCAAAAGCACAAAACACTCCCCGGCACTGCATGCGCACCCATTACATTTTAGTCCCTGTAGCTGCTTCAACCTCAATTATCCTGACTTCTTCCTCCATGTGTCTCCCGTGACTCCGCCCAACAGAAAATTCCCCCCGCCTGATACTGCCCATTAGTGTCTCCGCCTCTCAAGTCCACCTCACCCAGTGAAGTGCAGGAACCTCAGAGTGGTTTTCCCCCAGTGCACCCGCTTTAAATCACCATCAGGTGCAAGCAATATCCCATAACGTGCCCGACTGCCCCACCCCCATCTCGGCAACCAGAACCCCCCCCCCCACTAAGAAGACCCATTTGCACCAATTCGGTGATGAACCGACATGCTATCCACCCACCGTCCACTCCCTAGGCCCAAGGTCTGTTGCTGTGCACAGCGACCAGCCTGTGTGGCTCCATGGCACCTGCCACCTTCCAAACTGCCCCAACCGGCCCCTGCTCACCAAACTGCACCGGCATATCAGATGGCTACCACTCCATCTCATAGGGCCCTCACTCCCCTCAGCAGAACACCCCCTTGCACCCAGCCGGCTGCGATCCCCATGCTCCTTCTGAGTTGCTCCTCCCTTGCTACTGCCCCTGCCCTTCCCGAACTGCTCACTGCTACCTTCTTTTGGTCTCGCTGCCTTTGCACCAGCTTAGACCTCCACCGTTACTTTCTTAAAACTTCCCCTTGTAATGCTACCAGTGCTGCAAACTGGAATCCCCTTTTTCATTATTGCTTATTATTTTTGCATCTTCACTCCTCCTCTTTTTTCTTTTTTTTTTTTTTTTTGCATTATAGCAACCGGTTCCATAATCCAATTTATGCTATGAGCAACCCGGCTATGCCCCTACTCTCCAGGCTGGGTCGAGCGCACCCTCCTGTACATGGTTGCACTGTATACAAGCCCCAAAATCTGCTAGGCCCTGGCCTACCACATCCACCACAAGTCCCACCACCTTCTATCTGCTATTGTTTTAATCGAAACCGTTCACCCAATGGCCTCCTCCAGATTGGCCGCTGAGCCCGAGACTTCCTAACGCATGGCCTGCTTCTGGTCTGTTTTCTTTACAGATGCAAGTATAGCTTCCTTTCATTTTTTTCAGTTTATATGTTCCCATAATAGTATTCATATACATCTCTTTCATTATAGATGCAAGTATAGCTACCTGACATTTCCTCAGTTTTTCTCATACATCATATAATTATAGTTTGTCCTTAGATTCCATTACCATTTAAATTCATCAGGATATTTATTATATCACATCTAGTCCCTCTAAGACAAATCATTTTAGTTAATTACACAGAAATATAGAAATCATTTTACATGTCCTAGTAGACACATACAGCCATTCAAAAACTAGATGAATATTGCTTTTGCTATTAGATTTTTCAGCAAGCATATTTGAAGCTTTTTGGTATTCTTATGATCTATACGATAAGTATTTTCCATATCAAGGAAGTCCCTTTTAGTTACTTATGCTAAAACATTAATAGTACTTACATACAAACGTCATTAGATTGTTAAATATATATCTCAGATTTCAGGGGTTATATAGCTTTAACTGACTCTAGCTGAATATTGATAGATATTGGGGCAATGGTCTAATACTTTTAAAATAATCTTCGAGAAGGGGACTTAACAGAGTCATATTTACGCACACCTAGGAAGGCTTGTTCAGTAATCTATGTCAAAAGACAAATAGTAGTTCTGTAAAAGGTTAATCAAATTTTAAAGTTTGCTGTAGATTCCTAAGTTAAATGGCCTTAGTTATACTGTATCTTGATTAATAGTCATAGGCATTTGGGCAATGTTGTAACTCGCTTAAAAAAACTCAAAGAAGGGGATTTAGTGGAGTTACATTTATCCACTAAGTTTCATTTATTCACTGGGCCACACAGGTGATATCCTCGATGACATCAACACGCCAACAGGTGTGTTTCTTGTGTGGCCCGGCCCTTCTTGTTCACCTGAGAGGTGTAGACAGCTTGTTACACAGAGTATCAGCGAGTAATGGCACCTGGAGCATCCGTGCGTTTGTCGTTCGTTTTTTGTGGACTAAATTGAAAGAATTGTCCTTAAATCATCAGTTAAGGTAAAAATAAACAAGCCTTTGGATGTTTAAACTGTTTGGACTAAAAAACTTCTTTTTAAAACATTAAGTTCTTTTTTATAGTGTCCTACTAGTACCTATATGAAACGCTTAAGGTTTCAAGATAAGATTCAAACTTTGGGACTTCCAGTGAGCTAAAATAAAGAATTATTAGCAAATTTTTCAGACCTGCAGTTAAAAGATAGATCTAATTCAGGCTTCATTTTTATTTATAGACAGAAAGCCCAAGGGCATTTAAACTAAAGAGAGCGCAGCTTCCCGGCTCCACAGCACGCATGTTTGAATACAGAATCTAATATAAACAGGTCCTAAGTCAGGTTTGTTCCACCTGAACTTTAATTTCATCATAAAAAATATTGACATTAAGATTTATATTTTCCACAATTAATTAATAATGATATTATTAAAATATTTTCTGTTTCTTATTTTCAACAGTGAAAAATAACAAAGCTCCAAGTCTGATGAAGGAACACATTTAAAGTTCTGAAACATTACTTTTTTGAAAATACATTCTCAGGAGCACGTGACCTTAATATTTCGTATATATATATATATGTATGTATAAAACAAAGATGACACTACTGGACTAAATGAATTTAAATAAAGTACATTAGGATATGAAACAGATTAATTTTGGGTAGAGTGAGACATATTTTCTGAACTACTGCTTTCATCCGTTTAGTTTTACTCCCTATTTTGTACCTCAAAATTAAAAAGGAACCTTGAGAGACTTTTCAGTGGATTTTACTGCATCTGACCTGTGCCACCCTTGGCACCCATTGCCCCGAGACCACCCCAGCTGGCCGCGGTGGCACACATGGTGATGCAAAATGTCACCTCTGCAAGGCAACCCCCGATTACCATCCTGTATCCCACTACAAAAAAATAGGCCACACTATTAGCAGGACTTGCCCTTGTGAGGGTATCCAAGGTTTTGACTGTCCACAGGACTGTCTTGGCTGCCGATCATGAAAAATGGCCCATCACCCACATGGCCCTCCCTCCCCTCGATCGCTGCCCCAGTCTCACTCAAAACCACATCACCAATTGACATGGCAATGCTTCCTGTCGCGGGGGCCAGAATGCCAATAAATTCTACTGTGTTCTATGCATACTAGACAAGGAACAACAACTCAGATATAGTGAGCACACAATGTAATTTATTTAAACATGCATCACAAGGTGAGTATTTAATACCAGCTTTTTCCTCTAGAGAATGCAGACACGCAAACCGAGACTGACCAGAGGCTACTTATCTGTTGATAGCATACAACATCAGACTGGAGCTTACTGCTGGGAAAAAAACTGAGCTACCGGAACCTTTTCCTTAACAGACTCAACTCTCTTTCCCAGCACATCTACTCAACAAATCGTGCTTAATACTTTTGCTGCCCTCATCGCAATCCACCTAGCACCAGATCTTAGTCTCCTCTGTGACAGGATCCCTGCATCAAAACCAGCACACCCGTCTCCCCAGTCACTACCATGTGTAGAAAGGAACAGCAAACATAGATAATGAGCACGCAATGTAATTTTTTTAGACGTGTATCACCAGATGAAAAAAGGGTTTGCCACAGGCCTCCCTTGCCATTTTGGGCAACCTAGTCACCCCTCTGGATGTATTTCTACCTGGAGCTGCACCTCCCCATCTCCACACTTCTGATGGCCATTCCACTTCAAAAAAATCTCCTCAAAGCAGCTGCAGCAAACCATCCACCTTGTCTACCAAACACCAAACCTCCTCCAAGCCACGCTGTTCCCACACATCGAGGCTGCTGTGTTGAGGCTGGAGCTGCCAGGCTGCACTACCGGCCAAGATTTTCACCCCAGAGCCCGCTTCAGCCTCACTTACTACCTCGCTAGGTCCCTTTTTTTTTTGCAAACCTCCCCACCTGTCTCCCACTGACCAGTGAACCAAGAGGGCCCATCAAAGACCCAATTGCCAGGCTGCCACAAGACAAAAGACCACCCCGCTCCCCCATGTGCCCTTCCATGGAAGGCCCCTCTCTCACCACGTGGTGCACACTTCCAACAATCACCCCAGCAGCTCAGCAATGCAGGGGCACTGACCTGACCACAAACAAAACAAACCTTCACTGCACCACAGCACAAGCCAATGCGCCTTCCTGTAGAGGGCACCTTGAGCTCCTGACCCCCTCACACCATCGTGGGCTCCATGCCAGACTTCTACCTCCCCTGAAATCACACAAACCGGGGGGGTGCGCTTCCAAAACCAAACTGGACTATGCTCTAACTGATGATGTGCTGTAGAATGCAAATGCCTAACCTTGCAGCTGAATCACCTATATTATGAAGCCACAGTCAAAGGTGCTCTTCCTGGCCAAATCAACACATTCTCCATCCCTTCTCACAGCGCTTCTCCCCATTACTGAGCTAGCAAAACTCAAAACACTCCTGTTATATTCCTTAACAAAACAAATACTCGCTCCTGGTTCAATTCTGACCTATTTAAAAACAACACAATTACCACCTAGTATTCCCTTTTATTTTTTTATTTATTAATTTTTTTTTTATATATCAACAAACACCAGGGAGGCCCTACCTGGCCAAAGGCCAAGGGTCCCTGGGTAGTGCCTTACCTATGGAACTGCCAGCGAAGTGCTGAGAATCATTTCCCAGCAAAAAGAGGGTGACCAGAAAGCAGCATGCTTTACATAGCCCAAATGCCCCTCTCCTCCCCCTTAACCCTCCCTAACCAATTGGGAAGCTCTCCTTCCCTTGGTCGTTTGACCCTTTCTGACATCATATTCCTCCCTGTCCTATCCCTCCCCTCCCCTTTGCTTTTCTGACAGGGTGACATTGGGCAAGTTGGTCCGCCTTTTATTGGCAACCCTCATTATCAGTTTTTGAGGCATAGGTTTGCATCCCGTTTTTTCCTTTCCACTCAAGAACCTAGTCTAAGTTGGTTTGGAAGGGACTCCTACCCATTTTAGGTAACTTCAATACAATGTAGTATCATCCACATTATTACTTGTTCATATTCAGCATCCATATCATCAGTCAAAATAAGAAATAATTGTGGGCCAAGTTTCATTCCTTGAGGAACACCTCCTAACCCTGTTGTTCCATTCTGTCCTTGACCCTTTCAGTTTAATCCTTTATTTTCTATCATTGAGGAATGACCTCACCCATCTAACCATGGCCAGATAGATGTCAAGACCAACATTTTTTCACAATCAAATTATGATTGATTGGGATAAATGGCTTAGCATAATCAACATCAGTGGTTAAACCTCCCTCTACTGCAGTGTGCAAGTCATATAAGACTACATATTTATGCATTTAAAATAATTTTATTTATTTATTGAAAATTTTGGAGAATAGCTATGAGCACAAATGCTCTTCTACAAAGGTTCTACATCAATAACAGAGATTGCAAAATAACATAACAAAGACAATAAGTGAGTTCCAGTGGAATGAAGTCAAACAAGTACAAATATAATCAAACAAGTACAAATAAAAAGACTGGATTCAACTGTATACAATTTTACAATAAGGCAGGTAGACATAATCAGTGCTGAACAACCATAGTAATGATATATGGCCCCAGAGCCAGAGCCAGAGTCTGACACAGTTCAAAGAGTAGGTACACCCGGAGGGACTTCAGTTAGGATGATTAGCAGTTGCTGCTGTATTGAACTGTTGGGGTTGCCCATAGTGCACTCTTAAACTAATCAAACTTAGGTAGACTGCACAAGATATCACACAGGTCATTTAACCAGCCAGTAGCCCTAACTGTGAATGAATGTTTTCCTAGCTGATTATGTTGGAAAGGCAGTTCAAAGGCATTTCGAACCATGCTTCTGGTGTCGTACAGATTAGGAACAGGGTAGAAGCAGTGAGTTAGGGCCAGGGGGTTAGGCACAGTAGCTCCTTCTTGGCTTGCAGACATGTCTGGAAATTAATTCTGCTAGTTAAAGGTAACCAATGTGCTTGGGTGTAGAGGGTGCAGCTGTGGGTGCACTTGTCAGCCCCAAGTGACAATTGAGAATTGAGTAACAAAATATCAGACATTCATATAAATATTTTTTTTACAAATAGGGCTCCACTACCCATGGATAAGCTACAATTATAGTGAAACATCAGAAAAAAATGGAAATGTACATGCTGCATGAAGAAGGAAAACTGAACAAGACTGAGAGAATTATTTTTTTCATTTCCTACAAACTGTCATACCAATATCTAACAAGCTGCTTGCTAAATTTCTTTAAAAGACTTGATGATATGCTGAAAAAACATCTGTTCATCTCAGCTTTTTACACAGTACAGTGCCACAGCCCCTCCCCAATCATATGCTTTTCTTTAAGCCACACTCGGGGTGTGATGCATTTATGAAATTCCATGCTAAACAAAATCTGAAAGGAGAGATGCAAATGTACCTCAGAATCCTATGAATAATAAGTAGTCTCAGACACCCTTAGCAATAGCAGATTTAATGTTTTCCCTTCGTTATCTAAGCCCCATGGCCAATGGCACTTGTCTCCAAAAATATGTCATAACTTGGCATTAGCAACAGTATCTAAGGTTGAAAGTCATATTAGGAAGTAATACTGCTGTCCAACAGCAGAGCAATTCCAATTGCTACTGAGACCGAGGTCGGCCATTATACTTGTATAAAAGGGCAAACTGCAATTATTGGGCCTTATTGACAAATGGGCAGAGTGGCTACGCATCATGCAACAGTGGCATGTAGCCACTACACACCCATTGCGCTCCTGCACAGGATGCATAAAACAGGGCACACAGCCCCTATGCACCTGATCCCTGGCTGCATGGACACAAATGCACTGGGGGCAGGTGGGGGGTGTGCCAGCACTATGCTCCATGCACTAATGTGTGTAGTGCTGTGCACCGGATCACATAGGTGGGCACCCGTTATGCCAGGGGGAACCCTGCCATAAGTCCCCTATGTGCCCTGCCCCCGCAGCAGACAGGCCATGGAATCGGCCCACGGCAGGTGAGCACCCCCCCCCACACACACACACACACAGTCCAGGCCCACCCCATCCTGTACACCCGAGGCTGACCCCCACACTCACACAGTGATGCCCCGACACCTCATGCAGTACCTCTGTCCAGGCACTGCACTGTGATGCCCATGAAGCCCCCTCCCCACACACACACACACACATTGGGCAGTACATCCAGTGTGGTACAGCATCCCCCTGCCCCATACAAGCCTGCAGCAGTACTGCTCTGAACCCCACGACTAGGGTACCTGTCCCAGGCAGCAATGGCCAACCCTCCCATATAGAGTTGCCCAGGATACCCTGACCCAGTACAAACCTCCATTCGCAAGTGGATCACCACCCTTCTGTGGCACTGGCAACCCCCACCCATTGCCCCATACGTCCTGCCAGTGCTGCTGTCAGAGACAGCCAGCACCACAGCCCTCCACACACCTCCATGGCCACTGGCCATCTGACATACACAGGGTCACACAGCTGCTGTGGACAGGTGGTAGCCAATGGTGACTGCCAGCCGTGTGCACCTGTCTGCAGGTGTGGAGCTCCGTGAGCGGGATATGCACCTCCGGTGCGTATTTTCCACCTGATCATGCATAGAGCCCATTATGAGCATATGCCCCTCTATGTGTGCTTAATTTCAGCAGATAGTATTCATTAAAAAGAGATACTCAACACAGCTTTCCTGCAAGACTCTATATAAAGGCACAAAATATTGGTTTAGTGTCATGGTTTGGTTTTTATTTTATGAAAGTATGTAAGATCACTTAAAGGCACTGATGGGGAAAAGAGGTCTTGTGATCAGGCAACATTCTTTTGGCCATTTTACCATCAACTACCCTCCCTGTACTTGCTACAGCCCTCTCTACTCCAAGCTCACCCTCCTGTCTCTTGAGAGTCAATGCCATTTCTACTGCTCTCTCTATTCCATCTCCCAGCAGTCTCTTGACACCCAGCACCAGTCCTACTGTTCCGTCAACTCCAGCCTCTCCCTCCCTTCTCTTGAGACCTGGTGCCATTCCCACTGCTCTCCCTCTCTACTCCATCTCTTGATACTTGGTGCAATTCTCACTGCTACCTCTACTCTAACCTCTCCCTCCCATCTGTCAGCACCTGGTGACATTCTCAATACTCCCTCTACTCCAAATTCTCCCTCCCATCTCTCAAGATCTGGCACCATTGCCGCTACTTCCTCTGCCCAGCCTCTCCATCCCATCTCTTGAGACCTGGTGCCTTGCCTTTCCTTCTGCTCTCTCTACACCAGCCTCTCCCTGTCCTCTCTCAATACTCAGTGCCTTTCCCACTGACTTGTAGCATGTTTTACTGCTCTTTCTACTCCAACTTCTCCCTCCCATCTCTCGAGACCATATGGCATTCTTACTGCTCCCTCTACTCAAACCTCTCCCTTCCATATATCATGACCTAGTGCCTTTCCCACTGGGACTCCACTTGCTGTAATTTTATGCATATTTCATTGTGTTACCTCACCATATGCATTCTATCCATGTTTGTGCTATTTTATTGTAGTTCCACCTCCTGACAACTTACACATGATTACTATTGTTATTGTATGTTTACTTTTGTTGTTATAACTTTATATATGTTTGCTGTTGGCAGAAGTCAATGTGTCCAACAGATTAGCTTCAGACATGTATGAATCAAAGTGATTTTTTAAATATGTATCTGATTTCACTGTTGACCATTGTTTGTGGAAGTATATGCCACACATCCACCACCCTTTGTCTAAAATAATACCCCATTGTTTCAATTCTGTACTGTCTTGCTTGTAATTGCAAACTATGATTCTTTGTTCTGGAGTTATTGCTCTAATACACCTGACTGAGGTCTTCCATTATGTTATTGCCCTTGTTGATATGATATAATAGCGGTAGATCTCCCTTAGTTCTTCTCTTTCACAGTTTATGATGCCCCAATCTGGACACTCTCTCTCAGGATACATCAGCTTGTATACACTTCTTTTTTTAGTGGTCATCATTTTAACCCTCTTAACTACTGCCATATCCATTCTCAGATAAAGGGCCTAAAATTGTGTCCCATAGTTAAGATGTGGACAAACATAAGTTAGGATGTGGGTGAACACAAGTTCAATAAAGTGGTATGATGACTTCATATGAGCCGCTGATGAAGTTGTGCTTTATCAGTCTCAATACCCATAAAACAAAGAACCTCAGTACACAAGCACTGAGGCAATGGTTACCCCAAAGGGCATTGGCCGGGAAGCCAAGTTTCAAAGAAAATACAAATTTCCATATTCAATACCCATAAAGCCTTAGGACCTACTTTTATTTATTTAATTTTGTTAACCAGGTAGGCCCACTCCACTGAGACATTGCTGTCCCTTTTTCAGGGAAGACCAAGAATTAATTACATATAATAACTGACTCATAGCCGACCCGGTAGCGCCTGAGGGTTGAGGTGCTGGATGCCACACTTCACGCCATGCCTGTGACCCAGGTTTGGGAGCAGAATCAAATCATTGGGGTCGGTGTAGGAGGAAAGGGTTGAGCATCCAGAGGACTGCTCACCTTTCCTGGGAGGAAGGGGGTGTAGATCCCAGCACTTAGTGACTCCCAGTGGAGACAGCGGGTGCTAGCAGCATTGGGGATCTCTGGCAAGGGGATTGGCTGTGGCGGCGCTCCTGTGAGCATGCACAGGAGTGTGCACACCTCGCACTGGTCCACATTGCATGGTTGAGCCAGAGGCAGGGTAGACACAAGCAGGAAAACCCTCTGCCCGCACAAATGAAACCTCCGATAGAGTCCCTGCCCACCACTTCCAAACAAAGCCCAACTTGAGGGGAAGGGGCACAAGGGTGATGCAGTCTCTCTCCCATCCCCTTCTGGGAGGGCCGCTCTGTGGGGGGTAAGCCATGGTCCTCTCTGCTTCAGCGGGCTCATGGCAGAGGCTGGTAGGTGTAGGCGCGACAAGACTCTGCTTACAAAGGCTGATGGGGGGATAGCGGATGCAGAGAAAATAAACAGAAGTTACAAAAAAGAAAAATAAATAACTAAACCATAGGGAAACCCGGTTATTATTTGTTGTTATAACTAGCTTTTTATAACAGCAAACATGCACCGAGTTTCCTTCGCTCCACACACGTGCCAGCCGCCATCTTCCCATCGTCGCGTGGACACTTCACCACCACTCAAACTCTGGTGGTAAGTAAATAAAAAAAACTCGGCTCTTTTAGCTATACAATTAGGATAAAGCAAAAAAAGAAAACTTCATTTCAGCAGCCATTTTAGCCCAACTACGGACCATGCTTAAATCGGACCAGACCAGGGCTGCACAGGGATGTGTTCCTATTTTATATAATTGCTGTGGTGAAAAAACACTCCATAGGAATTACAAAAAATAAAACATGGAGAGGTGTATAAAACTTGAATTTTACACACACCCTCTGTGTTGGATACTTAAGTAAACCCCTCAAACTTCACTCCTGGGGTTTATGTAGCACCCAACACCTCGAGTGTGTGTAAAATTCTTGTTAAACACACCACCCCATGTATCATTCTATATACAAAAAGCAGACAGAAACAGTAGATGGTGTTGAAATACATTGCCAGGACAAGTCAGACATTTCATTGTAAGAATACATTAGGTGTGAATGGTATGCCGTTGCTACTGCAACAATTTTACTGCGACCAGCAGTACAGCAACAACAGCGACAGGTCACTGAAGTGTCGCCGTGGGACCCCGGCACTTCTTTCTGAGGGTCTTGCACCCCCTCCCTGAATCAACTCCAGCTTGGAGTTGATTATTTTAGTTATGGGGTGCAGGGGGCAGAGCCTCTGCTTGGGGATTTGGGGGCAAAGCCCCGCGAAGAAAACACAGTCTCAAGTGACCAGCTTTATGCAGGCCGCAATTGTGGTCGACATAAAGATGTTGCTGTAACGTCAGTCGACAACGAATTTGTCAACTGACTGTCATGGATCCGGTGTGAACTATACATCAGGCCAAGCAAGCTTGGACTAAACAAGGTAGGGAAGGGAAAACATTTATCATCAATATGAACCAGAAAGAAACAAGATGGTAGACCATCATCACTTTGGACAGGAGACTGTCACCTATTACAGGCACAGAGGCTCTGTTCAACTAGTGCAACTTTAAGCCCTTTTTTGTGACCCCCATGTAGGGCACGCTTCAAGAGCAGAAGGCAGGGAGTTCCATACAGTCAGTACTGAGCTTGCAAAGGACCTCTTTCCCACACCGGATCTAAGTTGAGGTATCTCCAACAGGAGATTGCTGGAAGACTGCAGGATTCTCCTTGGGGACTTGATTTTTAGAGTGTTGGACAGGCTGGGGAGGGAGTGTGGATGGACCCTTAATTTTTAACTTACAGGCCACATAGATGAGAGGGTACTCAGGCCAACCCTCCAGTGATGGCCAGTTCAGTGATCACAGTACATCACAATGGTGCTCCCCGGGTGGAGCACCAGCAGTAAAACACACAATTTTATTGTCTAATACTTTGAGCTTATTAAGCTCAAAGCACCTCAGGGACTGTATAACAGGTGCGCCATATTGCAGGAAGGGAAGTAGAGTACCAGAAGCAGTTATAAGCTGTGATTCCTTAGTAAGAAGATTGCCAAGGTAGTGGAGTTGGCCAGCTTTTTGGTGGACAGTCTGAGTAATATGGTCAATGTGATTTCTATAGGAAAGTTCCTGGTCCAAGTGGACCCCAAGGTATTTGGTGGACTCAACTAATTCTATGGGTGTTCCACCAGTAGTCGGGAGAGTGAGCAGGTGTTGCTTGGACAGCCCAGGACCTAGGGACAAACATTATTGCCTTGATCTTTTTTGGCATTAAAGACAGGCTTACTGGCCATGGGCCACTTTTCTAGTTTAAGGAGATCACTGGAGATCTGGACATTGTGGCAGCAGGGGTCCCTAGAGTTTCTATATTGCACATCATCATCTCCATAGCAGATGGCACCCCCTTCCCCCACACAGTTCCTCTGTATTTCTTTAACAATTAGAGAGAATGGTAGGAGGCCTAAAATAGACCCCTGAGGGACACAATCTAGTATAGGTTTTGTTTTGGAGAGAGAGAGAGACAGAGAGAGCAAGCCCTTTCACCTGACCAATTGGGACCTCCCAGTAAGATAGTGGGAGAACCAACTGAGGGACATCAAGACCAAACTGCTTTAATTTTGTGAGAAAAAGGCAATGGTTAACCAAGTCAAAAGCTTTAGTTAGATCAATGAGGACTGCACCAATAAGCTGCCCTTTATCCATGGCCAAAACAATAGAAAAAAGCTGCCCCAAACGGTCAGGTGTTCTTATGAGAACAAACGACCACGCTCTGTATTCCAACGTGCCCCACGAAGGCGGCTTCGCTGCTCTTAGGTTTAGGCTTAAAAATTTATCTTCCTATACTTTTGAGTTTATTGACTTCCTGTGTCAGCTGGCAGAACATGTTCTAACCAAAAATGTAATTCTTTTTCAGGGGCAGTTTTTTCTGCAAGTAAAAGGTACTGCAATGGGGGCATCTTTGGCCCCCACATATGCAAACCTATACTTGAGCAAATGGGGGTTCACTCATATTTATGACATGGTTCAAAATCCATGTTATGAGTTTATAGACATGTGGTGCAGATATATAGACGATGTGTTGATGGTGTGGCTGGGGGACATTGCCAAATTGACATGTTTCGTTGAGTATCTGAAACAATCTAACCCAAATCTTAGATTTACAACATATACCAGCAAAGAAAAGGCTTCCTTTTTGGATATCAATATTTGTAAGTTGAAGGATGGGACCATTGCTACTGATTTGTTCAGGAAACCAACTGATACAAACAGTCTTTTGCTGGTGAGAAGTTGTCACCCATGCCACACCATAAATAACATTCCCAAGTCTCAGTTCATGAGGGTTAAGCGGATTTTTCAGAGGATGAGGTGTATGAACATAGGAGTCGTGAATTGCAGGAGCATTTTGTAAATCGAGAATATAGCCCCGCCCTGGTGGATAAAAAAACAATGGAGGTCCATCACGTTCCCAGGGAGACTATGTTAATGTACAAACAGAAAGATTTGAATAATAGCAGCCTGGAGGTTCGATTGGTCACAAGGTACTGTGTAAGAAGTAATATAATAAGAGAAACCATAGATAAGTTTTGGCACATTCTTGGTACTGAGCCAGCATTAGACTCAATAGCCAAACAGAAACCAAAGATTACTTTCAGAAGATCAAAAAAATCTCTCTGATTTATTGGTACATAGCTTTCTTCTGGTTCAACATAAACGTACGTGATTACCTCCAGCCCCTCTAGGTTGCTATCAATGTGATAGGTGCACCTACTGCGATAGAATCCAGCAGACAAAAATTTTTGCATCTGTTAATGTAGGAACTGTTTTTGACATCAGAGGGCTCATCAACTGTAGCACCACATGCATAGTTTTTTTAGCTACCTGTACATGTGGTGCTTTTTATGTAGGAAAAACTTCTAGGGCCTTTAAACTAAGGGTGGGGGAACACCTCAGCGACATTAGAACTAGTGACTATGGGAATGTTCTGTTTTGTCATTTAGATGTTAATCGTGGAATGTCGCCACACCATTTCCTGTTCTGTGGAATAGAAAGAGTAAGAGTAGGTCCTAGGGGAGGTGATCTTGAATTGCTTCTGTCACAAAGAGAGCAGTTTTGGATACACAGACTGGGTGCACTGGGACTAAATGACATTTTTTAGCTGGTACCATTTTTAAATAAATAAATTAATTAATGGCCCACAATATGTTTATCTTGGTCTATTGGGCCTGAATTAAGGGACTGTATTTTATGCCAGTCTCATAATGAAGTATGCTGACTGAATGTAATATCAACCCTTTTTAATATTTGTTATAAGTGTTGCATGAGACTGATGTGTTCAATTTTGTCTACATGTGCCTTTTGCACATGTAAATTAGTAGTTCTCTTAATTTTTCCTATTATAGAATTTTTTTATGGTACTCCAGCTCTTATTATTACTATTATTTTTGTTGTTCTAGGGAGCACAGACTTACATCTGTAGTGTATCCAATGGCCCATGATTTACTTGATTTGATTTATTCGTGAAAGTTTCTGAGACTGTGCTTTAGATATCTATAATATGTACTAACAGGTTTGTGCTAGCACATATATTCTTTTGTGTGCATGTGCACATGTATTCACATATGTGTTACATTTTGGCTATGGGGTGTCAATGGTTATGAATATGATGGTTATGTCTATTCTATAATTTTGTGTCTTTTTATACTTGTGTGTTTGTTGTTCTAGTATTTTGTTTACTTTATGCTATATGCATTTTACTGTAGGTGTGTGTCACTCTAGGGTTACGTATAATGTCCAATGTACTGTCACTTTAAAATCTGCCTTTAAAAGAAGAGTGCGTCACCTGTTTGAACACTCCCTGATGATGCTCTGAAGCAAAACCGGTACGAGGTTGGTAGGTCTCACTGTGAGCTCTCATTTTAGAGGGTCAATGGTGTTTTATGGCTATTTTTTACTTATGAATGTACTGAATAAATTAGTTCTTAAACATGCTTATTAGCCTGTTTTAATTTCTGTAAGTGGGTCTATTTTGCTTGATCTGCAGTGGGTGGTGCTGGAGTTTTTTGTATGCTTTATCCATGGCCCCAGGATATCCTTGGTCAGTTTGGCAAGGTTCTATGTGATAACAGTGATCACGGACTAGCGATTGCCATTTGGGCGAGTGTACATCACCAAAACTGAATTACGTCCACGTACACTAATGGCAAACTAAAACATGGTGACGGATTCTATGTTTATGTGAGGGGCTGTGCTCCTCCCACCTTCTTAAGGATTCTCAGCTCTGGGGAGGGTGCATGTCGGGGGTGGGGTGAAAAACTTTAAAAGAAAAACAAGCCACCTGCTGGCACAAGCAAACCCGCACCAGACCCGAACCCTGCACCCTGCACACCCCAACTGACCACCCTCCCCACCACATTGGCAGGCCAACTCATCAGCTGCTTGCTACACCCCCTCTCACATACCTCCCTTCCCCTTCCCCCCCCGTGCATGTGCGCATGCATACATGTGCGTACACTTCCCGTCGCCCTACCTCGTCCACCCAGGTATCCGGTTGCTACCCTGCCAGGTAGCCCTGAACACAGGCACCATGACTGAGCCACCCTTTTTGAAAGCACTCAATCGCAGTCACTGTGATCACTGGATACCGTTTGACAAGGGCAGTTTCAGTTCCATGCTGCCACCCGAAATCATATTGGCAGTTGGTACTTGCAAACATTGCTGAGCTAATTTTAAGTCTTTTCTTGCTACTGTATCACACTAATGTCTGTTTCTCATTAGATTTTCTTTTGTGTGTCCTAGTATCTTTTAATTTAGACTCTTATTATTTCTTACTAAGTGCAACACCTCACACTTGTCAAGGCTTAACCACATTCCCCACTCATTTGCAGTTAGCTAGTTTCATGAGGTCAGCCTGTCTGCGTGAATGTTGTTTTAATGTCCTTAACAATCCTCCCAGTTTGGTATTGTCATAATATTTAACTAGCCTGTTATCAACATCTTTCCTAATATCAGTGATGCATAGATGAAAAAGGATAGGCCTGAGTGCAAAGTTTTGCGGTGTCCTGCTTGATACTGAGCCGTTATCTAATAGGTACTCTTAGTTCTTCCGGTTTGTGTGATATCTGCAAAAGACTTAGTAACCCATATGTTTACAGTTGCTCAAGTGCCTATATTTTGACCTGATTTGATATACCACTTTGTAGTACAAAGACAAATGCTTTCCTAAAACCTATGAAACTCATCTGTGCTGGTTTGCAGCATGACTACAAGACAGGGCACAAAGAGTTCACATTAATGCATACAAATCTACTGAAAGCGTCGTGTCCAGTGGTCTACCACAGACCTTTATATTACGGCCAGTTCTATTCCAAATTTATACTAGTCATTTAGACAAAGGCATTACTTGGATAGAAAATGTGCAGACAACACAAAACCCAGAGGGTCAGTTGGTACAGAGAATGGTAAAAATACTATCCAGGAGATAAAATAAATGTATGGGCTGAGAAATGGGGTATGACATTCAACACCGATAAATGCACTATTTTACCTATATGCACCAGGAACCTGAATTCAGAGTACTACCTCAGGGGCCATTGTCTTAACTCTAAAATAAAAGAACGGGACCTTGGAGTAATAATATCAAGTAATTTTAAAGGCACCAAACATTCTGACTTAATGATTTAAAAAGTGAGTAGGTTACTATACTGTATTCACAGAAATTTTAATAGCCACAACTGTAATTTATTTGGGGTGCTACACAGAACATATGTTAGGCCTTACCTAGATCAAGGGTCACAGTTTTGGGCAACATAACTGAGCGAGTAAGGATGCTGAAAGGGTTGGAGGGTGGCCAGAGAAAGCATACCAAACTGACAAGGGGATAAAAAGAATCCTCATACTTGCACAGGTTGGATGCTTTGGTGTTGTTCAGTCTGGAGAGGTGAAGAATATGTTGAGACCTTCTGCTTTACAATAAACTTGCTGACAGCTCCCTAATGTCCCATCTGAATTTAGTACATCATACAAAAATGGTTCTCATACCAGAGATTACAATAAACAGCAAAAAAGGACAACATTCAAGATGGAACAGAGGAAATTGTTTTATACCCAAAGAGTGGTGGGCATTTGGGACCTAACTACCTAATAGTTAACAGTACTATAAAGACCCTGTTCTTGGGTAGATTAGACAGATTCATGAGGGATGGTAACATTACTGGATATCATCACTGAGAAGTGTGAGGAGGGCAGTGATAATGGATGTCATCAGCCTCCTTCTGCCTCCTGAACCTTAGTATGTACTGTAGTATGTTTCCATGTCTAATCTGTAGTACTGGGTCCCTATCTCTATTCCAAGTACTCAACAGTGGCTCCCCCTGTACCATATCAAGCACTCTCTGGTGACCAGTGCCCCCATGCCATATCATGCACTCTCTGGTGTCCAGTGGCCCCCTGTACCATGTCAAGCACTCTGTGGTTTCCTATGGCTTCTTTCCCCTTCTTTGCACTACGTCAAGCACTCTCTGGTGACCAGTGCCCATATATCATGTCAAGCACTCTCTGGTATCCAGTGCCCCCCTATCATGTCAGGCACCTCTGGTATCCAGTGCCCCCCCATACCATGTCAAGCACTCTCTAGTGTCCAGTGGCCCCCATACCACGTCAAGTACTCTGTGATGTCCAGTGCCCTCTAAACCATGTCAATCACATTCTGGTGTCCAGTGGCCCCCTGTACCATGTCAAGTACTATGTGGTGTTCAGTGCCCCCTGTACCATGTCAAGCACTCTCTAGTGTCCAGTGGCTCCTCCCTATACCAGGTGATATGCTCACTGGTGTCCAATGCTCCCCATACCATGTCAAGCACTCTCTGGTTTCCACTTTGCCCCCTACCATGTTAAGCACTCTCTGGTGTCCAGTGCCCTCCATAACATGTCAAGCACTATCTGGTGTCCAGTGCCCCCATACCATGTCAAGCACTCTCTGGTATCCAGTGGCTTCCCTTCCCTTCCTTATACCATGTTAAGCACTCTCTAGTGTCCAGTGACTTCCCTTCCTCTCCTTGTAGCATGTTAAACACACTCTGGTGTCCCATGGCTTCCCTCCATACCATATTAAGCACTTTCTGGTGTCCCGTGGCTTCTCTCCCTCTCCTTATACCATATCAAGCACTGTTTTGTGTCCATTGGCCCCTGTACCATGTCAAGCACTCTGTGGTGTCCAATGCCCCGGTACCATGTCAAACACTGTCTGGTGTCCATTGCCCCACGTACCATATCAAGCACTCTCTGGTGTCTGGTGCTGTCAGGCACTCTCTGATGTCCAGTGCCCACCCCCTCTTACCACGTCAAGCACCTTCTGGTGCCTTGTGGCCCCCATACCATGTCACGCACTCTGTGATGTCCAGTGCCTCCTCTTCCACCTCCATCTTCCTGTGCCAAATAAAGCACTTTGGTGTTCAGTGGAACCCATTCCCTCTCCCTAACCCAGTTCAAGCACTCATTGGTATCCAGTGCTTTCCCATCACCTGATGCAAGTCACCTTGATCACCTGATGCAGTCACTCAGTTGGCAATGAAATCCCTGTTGCAAATGCAAGCCCTATTCACTGATGCAGTCCACCCCGTTTTTGTTGCAGCCCTGCAGTTATATATGTAATCCTGATACTGATGCAGACCCCAGTTACAGACCCAGTCCCCAAGTTGTCAACGCAATCCCATCCCTTAGTAACCTATGCAACCTTCCTGTTGTCAGTGCAATCCCCATTTATCAGTGCAGCCCTCCTGCTCACCAGTGCTCCTTGCCCCCATTATTGATGCAGTCCCACCAGTTACATATGCAGCTCCAGGTTACAGATGCAATCTACCCAGCTGCATTCTGCTCTAGAAAGCAGTCTCTGAAGATGGGCAAGAATCTGGGCAGAATCATGTTGTTGGTCCTCTTAAGATGCCTATCTGTGCCCAGGAGATCGAAGTCCCCCCAGGAGCACCACTGCATCCGATCTGGCTGCAGTCATAATTTCCCAGGCCAGCTGGCCAGTATGCTCTAGTGAGTTGTTCTGGGGCCTGACCAGGGATGGCCCCAGCACATCGGGGATGAAGTTACGGTAGATGTAGGAATCTGCAGGTCTTTAGACTTGGGAAGGGGAAGCTGTACTCATAGGCAAGTTTCAAATCACATGCACAGCTGCAGTGGGTTCTCTTCCTACATGCAGGAACAATGACTGTCCCCTGAGCAATGACGGACACTAAGGTAAGGTTTTGAAGATGCATAAAAATTAGGGATGGGAGAACCTCACAAAGTTCTGAAGCTCTAAAAGGTTTGGATAAGCAAAAAAAGGTTCAGATCCTTATCCGAATATTATCTGAACCTTTTATGATCTTTATTGTTTTATGGTAACCGTATGTTAAAAAAATCATGTTAAAGTGCTTTTAATCAACATATCTGTAGAAAAAACAATTAAACCACTGTTTAGTAGTAGAGAATGTTCTGTAATCACTTTCTGTTTCTGACATTTAAGAAAGTAATACTAATACTGTCTGTATATAAGTTATATTATTAACAGTAGTGATATCTATTTCTCAACAGGTACAGACAGGCACCAGATGTGTTTTAGACAGTTAAGTGATGAAGAAGAAGCCAGGAACACAAAAACAGCACTAGTCCAGAGCAGAAGGCAGCCAGTCAGAGAAAGTCAGTCATCCAGCTACCACTTCAAGACTGCAGTCTGCTACTACCCCTACCTACTACAATCAGGGGGAAACCCAGAAGTAGTCTACCAGCACTGAAATCAATATGGTTAAGGCACATTTACCAAAAATGACAGCTTAGAAAAGAATGAGCAAGTGACTATGATGAGAAGAAAGTCCCAGACCAGATCTCTAGTTTGTAAATAAATGGTCTCCTCATGAGTCTTATTATTACAGCTGCGTGGGCAGAGCTCCGCAGACATTTTGTCATCACTGTAGTAGAACAGAGGGTCACAACCGGAACACAACCCTGTGTTCTCTTACAGTGATGCAGCAACATCTGGACATCGCTGACTCCATTGGCATTGTCCTCCACGACAGAGCTCCTCTCTGCAGCACAGTCGCCCCTCTCCCAACAGGTGAACTACTTCGGAATGAACTTCAGGGACAACTGCGCATGCGTGAGTATCATACTTGCAGTTTCGTCGCCACCACCATCTTGCGAATGGCACGTCACAGCTCCGACAGCTGTGCCATCTGGTCAGAAGCTGCCGCTGCACCAATATCGCTGCCGCTGCTCCAACAGCCTCCCCTGCTGCCACTGTACCTGTAAGAGCTCACGCAGCTGTATCGGTTTGTTTAGAAGGGGATAATAGAGTGTTTAAATAATTGTACTTTAGTTTGTAGTAGTACTGCCACTACTATCAGGGGAAAAAAAAACAGAGCTAGCAGCATTTATCAATATGGTTATTTAGTTGTGTGCATTTAGGTACATGATCTCCTTAGAAAGACAAAGCAACTGTGTGCATGATAACAGGGCCTTGTCTGCCACAGTTGCTACCAGTACATGATGATGTGAACATGATGTACTGGCTGCACCTCCCGCCCACCCCTAGGATGACGATGATGCAGTCGAAAGGCAGGCAAGTCCCAGATCTCTTTTTGTTTTAAATCAGTTTCCTGAGTCTGACTTTTTGTAGAATGGGTCAGTGTGTTTTTTCTATGTCACCAATTATTTTAGCATAGCAACAGGTCTCGGTATGGAATGCAACACGAAGCAATGTGAAAGAACAAGAGCACCAGGCAGTCCAAAATGACTACTTTACCACTGCTACAATTACCACTGCTACCAGAGGAAAAAAACAGCTATGGTTATATAAGAAATAATTATTCTTATGTGCATTAGGTAATAAAATAAATGATCTCGTCAGAATGAGAAAGTGACTGTGTGGGAGATCAGGGATTTATGCCACAGTTGCTACCAGTACGTGATGACGTGAACATGATGTACTGGCTGCACCTTCCACCCACCCCCAAGATGATGGTGATGCGGTCAAAAGGCAGGCAAGTCCAAGATCTCTACTTTTAATCAGTCCAGGGGGCCTCAAAATTGAAAGCTGATATGTCACTCCACAGCAGCAGCAGCACAGGTACTGCTGTCAGTGTTATCTTCTTCAAGACCAGCATCACATATGTAGCTAACGTTTGACAAGTTAACCTTCAAGAACGTTAGTTTCTCCACATTGTCTGGTGTTAGTCTTGTTCATTTATCAGTCACAACATCCCCAGCAGAGCTAAATAAATGCTCAGAACAGACATTGGAGGGTGGACATCCAATATACTTACAAGACAGGGTCGCCAGCTTTGACCAGCATGATTTTTTTTCTTGCCAGTAAGCTAAAGGGTCTTCCTTAATAGTAATGTTGGGCACAGACAGATATGCATCTACCATGCTTACTACTGAGCATGCATTTTCTCCTTGTGGAATTTCAATGTCCTGCAGCTGGCCCCAGATGTCACCCTCCTCATTGTCTTCTTCTGTACTGGTTTTTGGAGCAGTCTGTTGAATTTGAGGTGGTGTTATTGTAGTACTGCTTCCTAATTAAACCTCATCTACTGCATCAATCAAAAGTTGCCTGCAGTTGCATTCAACCATATCATCAGAAACCACATCAGGAAGGTGTCTGTTCTGGAAAAGTGGATCTAGCAATGTTGCTAAGAGATACTCCTTGCTCCGTTTCATGGCTGATAATTTCTCATCATTGCTAAGTCTGGTAAGTATGTCACTGACTAGAGATTGGTTCATATCTAAGTTGCTCTTAATTTTCTTCAACCTTTTTTTGAGAAATAGAATGAGTGGAATAACTTGGCTAAGGGATGCTTTTTCTGCACTCACCTCTTTTGTAGCACTCATGAATGGTTTCAGAATGTGACACAACTGTTCCAGCAGAGACCATTGAGTAGAATGGCATACAATGCCTTCCCCAATATAATTGTTCATGATATACTCAATGATAGCTACCTTTTGTTCAAGGATACATTCAATCATAAAGTAAGTTGAATTCCACCTTGTTGCTACATCCTGAACAAGCTGGAGATGAGGAAGACCTTTGTCCTTCTGGATATCAGCAAGGATGTCATGGTCTTTTTCTCCTAAATGGTTGAAGTGGCCACACACTTTGTGCACTGTACCCACAATGATTGATATTTGCCAGTCATTATCCAGGAAGATTTGATCGATTAGGTTAAGACAATGGACAAAACAGCGTATATGTACATGGTTGAAATTGTGAAGTGCTTTTTTAATATATGAACTATTGTCGGCAACAAACAAAATACTTTTAAACTCTGTGAAGTGACACAAGCAGTGAGTAGTCTTTCCAGTTCTTGCTAAATGTGCTGTGCTGTGTGTGTGTGTCCCCTGAAAGTGACATAGGGTACATGGAGAACTGCCATTTTCTGAAACATGATAGGGTTTTTTTTTTTTAGCTCTGAGAGATAGTAGTGATAGTAGTAGTACTGGTTGAAGTGGAAGTAGATAGACTAGTAGTACATGAGGAGGATGATGAGTTGCCCACAAAAGTGACTCAGTGTGCAGTAAGAGAAAGATAGGCAATGGTTTGGCTGCTGGTCCACATACTGTAGCAGTAGTGAAATGAACTACCTTGTCCTCAGCGTCTTGGAGAGCATGTCTTACTTGAACTACTAAGCTGTCATACATCCTGGGCACAGCAGTTACTGAGAAGTATTTTCTACTTGGCATTAAATATTGTGGTTCTAAGTATTCCATTAGCCTTCTGAAACCCACATCTTCCACAATAGGGTATGGCTGCAAATCAAGTACAATCATTTCTGCTATTTTACGATTTATTGCCAGCGCTATGGGATGGTTTCGTAAATATTTAGACTTTCTTTCAAAAACTTCTTTTAACTTCAACTGCCTCTTATCACAGGGGGTAAAGTTACATTTGGCTGGGGGTGTTGTGCAACTACATGCTGTGCCTGGTAAAACAAAGGACCTCACAGAATTATCATGACCGTTACCATGAGGCGAAAGTGGACTGTTGGGTCTTGCCTGGTGCTCATCTTCCACTGTTTCAGTGGAATGTTCCTGTTCACCGAGAGCTCTGCTAGATTTCCAGTCACCAATGTTAGACTGTTTTTTTTAACCATATACAAAGATAGAGTGAATTTGTGAAAGACATCATATCATTGTTGTGGTTCCAAGATGCCCTTTATTTTTTCCCCTACTAACACATGTTGCAATGCACACATATAGCTTGCACGCATCCTTGAGGTTTACGTAAAAATGATTCCAAACAGTAGAGGTGGACTGTCTGTCTAGTAATAACCTCTGTAGGACTAGGAGTTGAGTGACTGGGTGTACATTGGGAAAGACATAATAGCAGAGGATTAAGAGTCATCAGGTGAGACAATCATAGAATCCTCTGCAGCACCATCATCATCATCATCATCATCATCATCACTACTGTCAGACTTTGTTTCACTTTGTGTGGTTTGTGCCTTTGACTTTTTCTTTTTCTCTTTTGACACTCTACTACTGTCATTATTTTTTATCCACATTGTCATTGTCAGAACCAGAATGAGGCATAGCTAAATACCCTTGCTGGGTTTTCAGTATTTTGAGAGTTAGCCTGCACATGGGTAGTGGTAGCATTTAGTTCAGCCCCTTCAACAGATTGTGGTGCTTCTTCTTCTTCTTGTACTTTGCTTTTTGGGCCACTTCTTTTTGGGCTCTTGAATAAACTTTTTTATGTTTATTCCTTCCTTTTTCCCCAGCTTTTGCTTTACTGTTTTCTGGAGAACTCATAATGCCACTCTGTCACTTGTTCAAGGTAAAAAGTGGTTATTGTTTTTTTTTTTTATTTATTCCACATGATGTGACAGAATGCACTGCCCACTGAGCCAAAGCTTATACTGCACTGAGCGAGCATAAGGAGGAAGATGACAGATGACTGACTTCTTGGGGGGGGGTTCACAGCATGCAACAAGTGGCGCTGGTGCACTGATGACTATCTGACAGATTTTATTTCACACACAGAATTATTCACACACCAGCTATGCTAAGGGTAATGCTGCAGGCACTGCTGCTACCCACACAGATTCAGGAACCCTGCCTGGCCTAACCCTCTCTGGCACAGTACTTTTTCCCCTTCAATGATTTTTATTTTATTTATTTCACGTGATGTGATGGAATGCCCTTCCCACTGAATGAAAGCTTATACCCCACTAAGTGAGCACAGTGAGGAAGATGACAGATAACTGATGTCTGGGGGGGGTCACACAGTATGCAACAAGTGGCACTGATGCACTGATGACTATCTGGCAAATTTTATTTCACACACACACACACACACACAGAATTATTTCACACACCACCTATGCTAAGGGTGATGCTATAGGCACTACTGCTACCCACATAGATTCAGGGACCTTGCCTGGCTTAACCCTCTCTGATACAATACTTTTTCCCTTCAATTATTTTTTTCTTTATTCCACGTGATGTGACAGAATGCCCTGCCCACTGTGCTAAAGCTTATACCCCACTGAGTGAGCACAGGAAGGAAGATGACAGATGACTGACTTCTTGGGGGGTCACAAAGTATGCAACAGGTGGCACTGGTGCACTGATGACTATCAGGCAGATTTTATTTCATACACATACACACACACACACACACACACACACACTCACAGAATTATTTCACACACCACCTATGCTAAGGGTGATGTTGCAGGTACTGCTGCTACCCACACAGATTCAGGGACCCTGCCTTGCTTAACCCTCTTGGACAAAGTACTTTTTCCCTTTGAGGATTTTTTTTACATTTATTCCACGTGATGTGATGGAGTGTCCTGCCCACTGAGCCAAAGCTTATACCCCACTGAGTGAGCACTGAGAGGAAGATGACAGATGACTGACTTCTTGGGGGAGGAGGAGTCACACATTATGCAACAAGTGGCACTGGTGCACTAATGACTATCTAGCAGATTTTATTTCACACAACACACCTAATTATTTCACACACCACCTAAGCTAAGGGAGATGCTGCAGGCACTGCTGCTATCCACACAGATTCAGGGATCCTGCCTGGACTAACCCTGACACAGTACTTTTCCCTTTAAGGATTTTTTTTTATTGCATGTAATGTGAGGGAATGCCCTACCCATTGAGCCAAAGCTTATACCCCACTGAGTGAGCACAGGGAGGAAGATGACAGATGACTGACTTCTTGGGGGGGTCACACAGTATGCAACAAGTGGCACTGTTGCACTGATGACTATCTGGCAGATTTTATTTCACACACACATACCCACAGAATTATTTCACACAACACCTATGCTAAGGGTGATGCTGCAGGTGCTGCTGCTACCCACACAGATACAGGGACCCTGCCTGGCCTACCCCTCTCTGACACAGTACTTTTTCCTTTCAAGGATCTTTTTATTTATTCCACATGACGTGACAGAATGCCCTGCACACTGAGCCAAAGCTTATACCCCACTGAGCGAGCACAGGAAGGAAGATGACAGATAACTGACTTCTTGGGTGGTGGTCCACACAGTATGTAAGAAGTGACACTGGTGCACTGATGACTGGCTGGCCTGTCAGATTTCTTATTTCACACAGTCACACACACACACACACACACACACACACAGACTGTATTAAATAAAAAAACAGAAATCCCCACTGAAGTGACTGAGTTAGCACAGGCAGGAGAACTAAGAGTGCTGACTTTCTGTTGTTGGGGGACAATTGGGCAAACAGCAAGAAGGCTAACTGGAGTGGTATAGTGGTGGATGCACACTGGCAGAGTTCAACAGACTCCCCCGCTAGCCTGCTACCACCCAAAAAAAATGGGCAGTCTGGCTCTGGCACTTAATGATGAAGTCTCTCTTCAATCTCTTGTTCTCTTCTTTCTTGTCTGCACTCTAGTCTGTTTTCAACTTCTTTCTCACAACAGGTTACTCCACCATCTCCTCCAAGTTCCTCTTCACCTCCCTGAATCTCCTCAATAATATAACTACTCCCCACCACAATCCCCATCTCCCACACCCAGTCCTCAGCTCAGTCCCCTCCAGAGTCCCTGACTCCCAGTCCCCTACTCCCACCCCCAACTTCCCCAAGTTTAATTCACTTGTTTTGTTTCAGTGCTTTTTTATATATATAAAAAAACAATTTAAATTCTTCTTTCAGTTTTTTAGAATCAGCTTCTTCTTCCTCTGTCACCCAAGGGGCCAAAAAGTCTAAGAATTAATGAAAATGCAAGTTGCACAAGCACACACAATCTGAAACATGGAGCAACCTACAGAAGCTTCTGCTCCTTCTCTGTCCCAATTGCTCTGTGTAGGTCTAAGGTGTACCATGTGGGTTGCTAGAGCAGTAACCCAATCAGGTGCCACCTTAGAGAGATGGACAGTTCAGCCATCCAGTGAGGAACCAGAGTCTTGTCTCTGGTCCCTCCTGTGGGTTCCTCCTACTCTGGTGCTTCTCATACTGCATTTCCAGCAATATAATGGCTGTACAAACTGATATGGACAGCTGAAAGTATTCAGAAGCCTTTCATTTACAAACACTTCGGCATGTTCTGGTCCGTTCATATTTTGTCCGAACTGGTTCACCCATCCCTAATAAAAATACAGTGAGTAGAAAGAAGGGGAGGAAGGGAAGGAATGGCAGTCACAGGGAAAAGGACAAACTTAGCTCATAGAAGTTGGTTTTAATCAACATTAAGAGTCTCGGGAACAAAATAGAGGATGTCCAGGGAGTGGTGGTGGAAGCCCATCCAGAGTTAATAGTAGTTACAGAAACACGGGCAGTGCAGAACCATGACTGGGACTTCTATCTTGGGATATGCTCTATTCAGAATGAATAGGGTAAAGACTGGATGGGGAGTAGCAGATTTGTATTAGGCAATCTAAACATGATAAAGCCAAGGATCTGAGAGGGGATGGGGCATAGAAACAGTGTGGGTGCACTTGATAGTTGAAAATGGGAAAAATCTAAGTGTGGGAGTGGACTGCTAGGAGGGGGATAGGGAGTTAGGTAAGCAAATCAGAAGGGCTACCACCCTGGGGACTGTGATTCTAATGGGTGATTTTAATCTCCCAGATATGGATTAGGAAACCATACCATCTAGAAGTGTAAGGAAGCAGGCCCTTATGGATTCAATACATGAGAGCTTCCTTTTAGAGTGGATGAAAGAACCCACCAGAGGGGGCATACATGAGTGTTGTTCAGGTTGTGCCCTCTTCCATTCATCCCTCATACAGCCACAGCTACGTGGAGGTGAAAGTTGTGGTCAGGGGTGATGAGAGTCTAGTAGGCAAGGAAGGCTACACTGGTGGATGGAATGGGGTATAAAGAGTAAGTGAAAAAGGCTACATCGTAAGCACAGCTCCCTCTATACCAAACTCTTCCTACCTTCTCTAGAAGGGAGGTGCCTCTCTCACTGTTCTTCCCTTCTTGCTAAATTCTTGTTTCTCTCTCCTCTGCTATCACTGCTCCTTCCTCTTCCCTCCCAACATTTTCCCTTCCTTCCCTCTGCTCCTTTTGACTTCTGTTCTTTACACATCCCTCATTCTATGACTTCAACTGGCCAAGTGGCATTCTGCTCTCTCCTCTCTTCCCTTTGGAATATCCTCCCCATCACCCTCATCTCTTCTTCCTCATCTGGCTCTTGGTATTATACTATTACACTTGGTAAGAGACAGAAGACCACAGTTTGCCCATCAAGTCTGTCTTCCACATCAGTGGATCAGTTGCACCAGTGCTGCAGAAGGTTTCACTCTGTAGTATTGTTTGTGGTGGGCTATTCCATAACCTACCTACCCTTTGTGTAAATGACTTCATTCCTTCATTTTTTGTTGTAGATTGTAAACCAATAATTTTGTCTGATGTTCAATATCCATCTGTAACCTTAGATCATTGTCGTTCAATATTTTATACATCTTCGGTAGATCCCCTCTTGTGCACCTTTTTTCCAAACTATATAATCCCAAGTGAACTAATTTTTCTTAATATGATTTATTTTGTAATCCGGAGATTATTTTGGTTACTCCATGTTGAACCTTCTCAATATTATGTATGTCACTTTTTAGATGAGGCTCCATAGTTGTGAACAATAGTCCAGGTGCAGTCTGATATATGATTTGTACAGAGGGATAATGCAGTGTTCATTTCTACTTACAAAGGTTTTTTTAATACAGTTTAGTACTCTGTTTCATGTCTGGACCAGTTTTGTGCAATGTTCACTGAATTTCAGGTCTTTATTTATTAATACTTCAAGGTATTTTTCTGACTGTATCTTTATAATGCTGTTATTTATACAGTACTTATGTTGTTAATTATAATTTCATATGCGTGTTGCAACACATTTGTCTATGTTAAATATCCTTTTTTGGTTTATTGCACATTGTTTCATTTTTTTTCCAGGTCATTTACTAGTTTGTTCCTATTTTCTGACATATTTACAGGGCCTCCCAATTTTATATCATCCATAGTCTCTACTATCCAGCTGTCTAGGCCCCTATGTAGGTCACTTAAAAATATTGAAATGAGAGCAGGACCGAGTGCCGTTCCATGCAGCACTCCAGTAGTCACGTCTCCCTCCTCCAATAAAAATTCCTTTATTCTGACCCTCTGCATTCTACCACATAACCAGTTTTGTACCCAGACTGGGATTCTAGAGTCGAGACTCAGATTCTTTAGTTTATTTAATAATAGATTGTGTGGAACCTTATCAAAGGCCTTTTGAAAATCAAGATATGTTATATCAGCTGGTGAGTTATTTATACTTTTGTTTGCTTCTTCATAGAAACACAATAGACTTGTAGTACACAATCTATTTTTGTGGAATCCATGTATCCATGTTCCATTGAAAATCTCCTTTGGGATCTCTCCATGCATACCTGTTCCTAAAACTCGTCCTTCTCAATCCCCACCCCTTTCCATCCCTCTTACTCCTCTCTGCATCAGGTTTTCCTTCTATCTCCTTGAGCTTACTTCTTCCTTCATGTTGTCTAGGTTTAAGTACTGGAAGAAGGCTTTGGTGTTTTCTGCAGCTCTGTCTACTATCCTGGCTTTTAGCTCCTTATTGGCATAGTTAATTCTAGCTTTGTTGTTCCTCAGGGCTGCTCTGTACTCATTACTGGCCTAGAGGTAACCTTTCTCTTTCCAGTGGTCACGGACTCTTCTTTATTATCACAATCAGCTGCTTCAGGTTCCTGTTGAGCCAGAGGCCAGTTTGTCTCCCTTTTCCCCTTATTGTATACAGGAATGCAGGCCTTTGCAGGTACTTTAAGTACTGTCCTTAATGAGCATCACATGTGCTCTGTGTTACTAGCCTCGTGTAGTCACTCCACACCCTTTGACATCAGGTCCTTCATCATGGCAAAGTCCACCTTTCTAAAGTATGTGGTCCTGGTGATTGAGGTCTGGCTAATGTTCCCTGTTACCAGGGAGAAGGTGACCTGGTTGTGGTCACTGTTTCACACAATTCTTTGACTTTTACACTGGAGATGGTCATATCCCTACTGTTGATAACAAGGTCAAGAATGGCCTCAAATTTAGTACCCTGTTGTACAGGCTGCTTTAGAGAACAGTCCTTGAAGTTGGATAGGAATTCAGTCTGAACCCTACCATTAGCCCTCTCAAGATACCAATCTATGTCTGGAAGATGGAAGTCTCCCCAGGATCAGCACTGCATCAGATCTGACTGCTCTCATAATGTCCCAACCAACTGAGTAGCATGCTCCACTGAGCTGTTTGGGAACCTGTAGCACATCCCCCAGCTGACTCTGCCCCCTTATACCCTAGCTTGACCTAGAAGGACTCTGTGACACCTACTGTCTCCTGATATCCTCCTTGCCCTCAACAGTGACTCCTTTGCATATGAAAAGGAGCTCCTCACCCCCTTTTCTTCAAGCATATTTCTCCAAAATAGTCTATATCCCTCTGTCTTGGTGCCGCAGTCATCTTTTACCTCTCCTCAAGTCCCTGAGAGGGCCAAAAAAATCCTGGACGTCAAGGTGCATTTTGGTTCTCGAGCTCAACCATTTTTCAGGGTGTTCTCCTCATCTTGACTTGCATGCAATTGAGGATTGTTGCCCCTCAATGCTCCCTCTTTTCATTGTGATCAGATGCTGTGCACCCTTCCATTTATGATTCGTTGTATCTGCCTGCAGATCATGATGAGCCCCTGTGACAGCCCCCTCCTCCATTTCTAGTTTAAATCCCACCCACCTTTCCATTCCATTCTCCTGTCTTGTACCTGACTACATCTGGGAGTAAAATGATGTTCTAAATTTATATTCACTTGGTTATGATTTGTAAATGAGTTACAAACACAATTTCTTTGAAGTATTGCAAAGAAGAATCTAATACATAAGCAATAATGCATGATAGGGTATGTATTGTGCTGAGATAATGTTGTGGTTGGGCATTAGGTTGCCGGCCGAGTGCATCCAACACCAAAGCATGGCATTATCTCAATACAACACACACCCTGGAGTTCATTATTGCGATTATAAAAATGCTATTTTGTAAAACAAAAAACAAGATTAAAAAGTTTATTAAAACTAGATTTTGTCTTTTTAACAGATAGGCATACATTAAAAAAATACTGCTGATTATTTGTTTTGCCCAGTAAGTAGAGCTGCTGCTGTCCTGTTACTGTAGCTCTTCCGTCTTGCTCTTTTTTTGTTTGTTGTCACTAGTCAGCCCTGACCCAGCCCCCATCCCCTCCCATTTTAATTGTTTTTATTTCCCCGGTTTTGTCCTGCCCTGCTATACTCCCCCTCTCTGTGCTGAGCACAGTTTGCATTGTAGTTTCTGTCTCCACCCCTGCCCTCACAGTTCACATATGTCACTCCCCTGACTCCCGATCATGATTTTTCACTTTTCTCTTGGTAACCATGATGTTAGTGTCGAGAGACAAGGCAACAAGCAAGAAAGCAAGTTTCAAAGCTGATGGGTAAGTGAATCAGCAGCACACACACTGATGCGTTCTCGCACTTTTTGTTGGGAGCAGGAACTGAAGCCGTTCATGGTTTTGGCAACATGGGCAGTAGGGAAGCCAGTCGCAGACAAGTGTTGGCTTCCTTTAATGAGTCCAAAAAGAAAAAAAAAAAAGAATAAGCACAATAAAGGGATTGTGTCATGCTGGACACCTATGATGTGTGTTGGGGAGTTTTTGGTAGACTATATGGCACTGGGAGGGAGTGATTCATGTTTTTAAAAAAGTTATAAGTACTGGCAAATTTTACAGTGGCCATGCCAAATGTAGGCAACTTGAACCTGGCCTGTGGAGTGATTTGTTTGACATTTAATGTGGTCATGTGTGTGCTGGGACTAGATCCATGATGTTGTGCTGGGATAACATCACGGGTCTGGCCCCAGACTGACCAATTAGAGCCCAAGGATTTTTCTTTTCATATTATAATGCCATTGTATTTAAGGAACACAAATACACTCTTGCTAAATACTGTGGTTTTAAAACTAAAAATAAGTCAAAAATCTTAGACAACAAGTTTGTGCATGTTAGGTATTAGTGCTACATGCGAAACTGGAAATAAGATGTTGCATCTCAGCCGGGCTGATGTAAATTGTAAAATTAAAAAATAACTAACCATGTTAATTTCCCTAATTGTATTGGATAAGCCATGGTCAGTCATGTCACACAAATAAGTGACCTGTATTTGTCAGAAAAGGTCATAGAAACATGGTATCTGATGGCAGTAGCAGACTGAAGAGCCATGAGTCTGCCTCTACTATATTACCATACCCCACCGACCTACTGTACTGCTGGGCTGTATCCCTTCACCACTCCACCACCTCACCTCTCAAACCCTTGCTGACCATCTTGGGGATTATGTGTCCCCTTGCCCTGTCCCAAGCATGTCTGAACCCATTAACGGTAGCTGCCCCCCACCATTTCTGCCAGCAGCCTATTCCACTACCCTATCAGTTAAGTAGAACTTCCTCAAGTTTCTCCTAAATTTGTCCCTGCCAGCCTTCAGTCGTGCCCCCTAGTGACTGCATCCCGATTTCTTACAAATAAGTCCTCACTGTTTTCCCTGTTTATACACCCAGAGAAACTGATATGTTCCAATAATATCCCCCCACTCCTACCTGGCTTTCAACAAATACATGTTTAGGGCCTTGGTCACAGAAGGAGAGTTCCACTTGCTTGTTCTGATTTGTCCCATGGATTTGACCTACTGGAAAAAAATTAGCATTTGACAACAAGATGGAGACAGGCTTCCCTATTAGAATGTTATTGTTTTTATACTCTTAGTGTAGAGAAACTTTTAGAGAAACTAAAAATAACTGACCTAGTTTATCTACTTTACCTGAAAATAAACAACACTGACTAATACCATCTTTGATACAGTACTTTTTTGATGTGGCTGCCTAAGAAAATCCTAAAACAGATGAAGAGGTTTTCAATGTCATAAATCAGACATAAACAAGAACCCAGTACTCTTTTATGTATGACATTTGGCTGTGAGTTGGAAAAGTGAGATGTGTGTTCTGATGTTTCACCCCTGGATTTTTTTGTGATTTATGCTGGCAGTAGCAGCAAGATATTAAACTGCTGTGCATTGTAATTGTCAGCATTTGTTTCTAAACATCAGCAGTTCAAAAGAATTCATTTTAATGACAGCTGCCACCAAAATAAAGGAGAAAGAGTCCCATGCCAAAAAACTTTCCTTTGATCAACTGCATGTCCCATGAATAAAGAGATCAGATGAGCTATCAACAGTAATCTCATGACATTGATGGCAGAATGTGCAGAAAGAATTTCAGGCACAAAGTCAGATACAAACATTATGTGCCCAGGTTTTATTACATCATAAATCAGTGGATGCTCACCAACCAATCACATTCCAGCAATTCCCTACTTCTTATTTTAGCATTTCCCTACTTCTCATTGGGCACCATGCACAAAAGTGCGGAATGGCTACATGCCATGTATCTGAGGTGTGTAGGCAACCCTACATGTGAATGTCATACAGGTGGCAATCACTATTAGTGCTTCAGCCAGTTGCACATCAGATCCACTGGCAGTCCTAGCAGCACCACACCTGGGGCAGTCCATGGACATGCCAGGCTGTGTGCCCCCACTCTGCACCATTGATGATGGTGCATAGGCAGCACAGAGTGCTGGGCAGGGGTATGCCCCAGGGACCCCGCTGTAAACACTGCAGGCACACCCCCAATGGACACCAGCTTTGGGGAGGCACCAGAACCTCTGCCACACTGTTGCACCAGCCCACTAAGCCAGCAGGGGGTCCGGAGGCAGCCATTCGGGCTTTAACCTGTCATTTGATAGGGGACAGGGTGCATCCCTTCCCAGGATCTCCTGCATGGGCACTGCAAGGGATCCATATTGGGACTCAGGTTGGGCATCTGACTGGATGCCTGCCTGCATCCCACATCCTGCTTCTGCGCAACCCCAGTCTGGGCCCACTCTGCAGCACTCTGGGGGGGGCAGGACCACAGATAGGTGCCCTGCTGGTGCTTGTGGTCATGAATCTGTGCACCCTGCTCCTGTCCAGAGCTGCGTGGGATGTGCACAGTGGTCTGACAGTTTTTGGCACAATTTACGCACTATTGTGCGTAGCCCCCAATGATCATACAGCTGGGCTCTCATGACAAACATTCTGATGTGTTCCTGTTACTGCTATATATCTCCCTCTTCTATTCATGGTGCCATGTTTCTGTCAGCTGCTGCTTCCTGTTGTTTGCCCTGCTGTAACTAATCCACTGTCATTAGCAAACCAGCGTTAAATACTTTAATAATGTCATCAAACACTTTATCAACACATGAAAGGAACAAATGAAGGTGATCGCAAGAACAAGCACCAGTGGCGTATGGAGGGGTGCAAATAATTTCTTTTTTTTTAAATACTAAAGTTCCGGACCCCGAACTGTGGTTGTGTCACCTGAAGCAATGTAGCATGGCTCCACCTTAACTGACTCACCTCAGTGACAGCCAGCCCAGTGCACCATGGCGAGGAGAGAAGTACATTTGAATGTGCTTGAGTGTGTCATCTGACCCTCCCAGACTCCCTAGTTGTCCATGGCCACGCCAGCAAGATTTGCCGGTGCCATGCACACATTGCTGGAGAATAGACGGTGGGATTTTGACTCAAATTGGCACAGGCACCTGTGGCATGAACATTGGCCTAAATGAAGACCAAGGATTAAAAGTGGCGACACTACCAGCCAATAATCACATCAGCATTTGTCATCAGCTTGATGGTAGGTGCTGCTGCAATGTATTATGCTGCACATTTGTTTATGCACATTCAGAGAGAGAAGAGTGACTGAGTGTGCTGTCGTCAATCAGATGAGCAGCCATAAATGAAATCGTAGACTGTCTGTGCTTGTGAATTTGTGATTGAAACCCAGTAGGAAGTGATTATTTAGTCAAGGGGAAAACAGACACGACTCAGGAGGAGGAGGAAGAAAAAGTAGTTAAACTAAAATCCCAGTATAGGGCTTCAGGCTTACAGTTGTCCTGAAGCCTACTGCAGTGTCTGTTCCAGCCGGTCAAGGCCAAGAGTGAAGAGGGTCAGGATGGACTCAAGAGGGAGAGACTGGAAGTCAGTATCAGGCAGCAGCAGAGAATAATAAGTGGAAGGGTTGGGATTCAAATTTTAAAAAAAGTTTGTGCCTAAAAGTAGCTCAGGACATTTACATTCAGTGAACAGTATTAAAGGAAAACTACACCATTGTATCTTCTACATTTTATTTGTTTCCATGTCAACAGACAACTCTTTTCATGTAGCTGTTAAGAGATGTATGCAATTGCCTTAGTCTGTTTTCACACTTCAAACTAGGTCCTGTAACTGTCCTGGGGGCTTCATTTTTGGTTGTTGTAATCTCATTGTCCCTGAGAGTTGCATTACATATGAGAACATGATGCATAATCAACCTTCAAACTCCCCAATATGTCTGTCTGCTTAATTAGTCTTCAAAGAAACAAGCTGCAAGAAGGTATGAAATACTACTTTTACCTTCAGTGAGCTTTGCAAACTATCTGAGTTGTAATGCAGGGTTTTCCCTTTAAACTTCATTCAGTTTCTGCGTTTCCAGAGAGTTTTTGAAGGGCATTTGTTCTTTCAACAAAGAGATACGTGATACAAATGGTTGATCTGACATCATGTTCTCATATGCTAATGCAGTTCTCTTGAACAATGAGATTTCAACAACCATGAAATGGAGATCCCCAGGGCAGTCACAGGGGCTACCATGAGCAGTGAAAACAAACTAAAGGTAACACATACAGCCCTAACAGCTACAGGAAAGGAGCTGATATGAGAGTGTAGTTTTCCTTTAAGATTTTACACTGACTGCACACGCAGTCTGTGTGACTTTGTACTGTGCGGTTTGGGAGTTAGTACTGATATAAGCAGGATTCAAGACACTACTCAGTCTGATTAGGAGCTGGAGAGACTGTTTTAGAGGGATTAAGTTTATATGCAGAGATTTCTTCTTTTAATCCTGGTTTTTGCAGCAGTTTGTCACTGTCTACGGGCACTGAGGGTTGCTTAAGAGGAGCTAATCCAGAAATCACTGCTGATCCAATCCCAGTGTATTTTTTATTAATAACTTGGAAGAGCTATAACATGCTTTGAGTAAACCTGCATAACTCCTGCCATTACATTTCTAAGATGGATGCTGTGTAGCTCTTAAGTGTTTACTAGAGAACTGGAATGTGGCACAGGCACAGTTAGTGTCACGCCATTTGCCAGTAAAGGCTATTTTTTTTATTAAGAAATTCTTAACTCACTTAAAAATCACACATCTCTTCCCTTTCCTCAAGTCTCATTTCAAGAGAAATTAATACCTTGCTGTCAGTAGAAATGCGATTTCCCATACTGAGTCTGGACAGTATATTCTGCTGCAACCTGCCAGCTGCATAAGTCCTGACAAAATCAGACTGTTCACTGTTGTCTAGCTTGTAAGCATTTTAAAAAATTTAGAGGGGCGTCACAGTGAGTGGCACTCTGACAGTACAGGCATTTTTGTAACTCACTACTAAGTGAGAACACTCACATTTTTTCCCTCAAGACTGTGAATACAATGAAAAGAGTAAGCAATCATCCATTATGACTTTTTTCTCAGTGAGCAGAGGAGGAGATTCACAATCCTCTAATTCAAACTTACTTGGTCCAACTAGCAAAAGCAGAGATTGCATAAAACAGAGTGTTTTGAATCCCCCAGTAAAACTTCCTGTACCTTTCTCAGCACCTGCATCAACAACAACCCCACCACCTTCCATATAGGCTATTGAATCTGCTACTGAAACATCAGAGTACATGGACATTACAGCAGACAGTTCCATTGCTGGCACATTTATCATTCCTCATAGTTTAGATATTGGAAATTTTACTGACAAGAAAATGAGCATCAGTGATGATCAAAAATGTACCTTCCTAAACTCATCTTGGAGACCTTATACAACTTTTGCTTTTCCCCAAGTCCCTCAAGGAGATAAAAAGCATTCATTCCAGATACAGTAGTTGTTGAGATTTCTGTGGCTTTTGTATAGCACTGCACATAATGGGAGCTTCTGCAGAATTTGTATGCTGTTTTCACCAAGACCTACAGGGAAAGATTACTCACAGGCTATTTAAACCTTGGTTACTGAACTACCTCATAAATATTGCTTTGCACAATATTTCACAAGCAAAAGGGAAGAGATAAGGAATATGACGTGATGATGCCTGTTTGAGAACAGTCAAAGAAAACCATAAACATCTTGTTCCTAGCATTCAGACAATCCTTTTTTATGGCTGCAGTGTGTGGAGGCCTGCAGATGTCTTGTTATCACATTAGAAAAATGGAGCTCATCAGATTCCAAATGGACGTCACAAAATTGGAGTTGGATTACAATTACTCTGCTACAGCAATTTGGCTTTGGTGTTTCCCTGCTCCACACTAATTTGGAGACAGAGAAACTGAAACTGATTCATTCATACATCTCTTCTACATGGAGCATACTCATGCCAGCTCAAATTACAGTCAGTGGATGTGCTCAGTATAACTGCACTACTTAAAAAAGAAAAACAAAGCCAGCTCCCTCTCTCTCTCTCTCTCTTTCAGTTATATGGGATGTCCAGATAAAGCACATTCCTAACAGTTGTGTTTTTCTGAGCCTGGGAGTAAATGAGTGTTGTTATCCATTTAGGAGATCTGCAACAGTTAATGTGTGTGTGTGTGTGTGTGTGTGTGTGTGTGTGTGTGCATGTGCCACTCTGTTAACTCTTTCCTGGTACATTAACCTTTTCCTAATCAGCTTGCAAATGGCTGTAATGCTATGTTAGCAGTGCACAGTTCAGAACATGAAGCAGTGCATGTGTGTTAGTGTGTGTGTGTGTGTATGTCACTTTGTTCAAGTCCTGCTGGTTATCATAGGTACATACATAGATTACTAGAAGTTGACAGCAGATAGGGACCACTTGACCCGCCCAGTCTTCCCTATTAGTCCCTATCTAGTGTGATGCCCCATGCCCAAACTGAACTCTGGAGCCCCCCCCTTGCTTCCAGGATACCATTGTATCTAGCCCACTCCTGCTTAAATTCTGTGACTATTTTAGCCCCTACCACCTTCTCTGGTAGGCTATTCCTGGCATCCACCACCCTCAGTGTGAAAAAATATTTTCTCACATTTCCCCTGAGCCTCCCCCCCCCCAACTTAATTTTGTGCTCCTTTGACTTGGAGCATCTTTTACTTGGGAAGATGCTTCCTTCCTGTACTCTGTTTATACTAATGATATATTTGCATGTCTTAATCATGCCCCCCTCCTTTCCTCAGGGAATACATACTTAACTCCTTTATCCTACAAGCCCTGCACCATTTTAGTTGTCCTCCACTGCACCACCTCCACCCTGTCTATGTTCTTTCTCAGATGGGGCCTCCAGAACTGGATGCAGTATTCCAGGTGCTGTCTCACAAGTTTCTTATACAGGGGCAGAATGACCTCCCTCTTTCTACTCATTATACCCCTCCCTGTGCATCCAAGCATCTGGCTAGCCTTTCCAGCCACCTTATTGCACTGCCTAGTTGCTCTTAGGTCTTCAGAAATGATAACTCCCTGGTCCCTTTTATGCTGCATGACTGTCAGTACCTCTCCACCTAGTTCATACTTTGCCCCTGGGTTCTTCTGTTCCACAAGTGCTCTAACAATACTGGCCACCTCATCCCCTCACTGTGTAATTCCACTCCACCCCATAATTACAAACACCCAATTACACATCAGAACATAAATCCCCTTCATCCTTCCCAGGGGGCACATTGCACAATAAATTTAATATCTTTAGTTTAGGACTTCTTTTACTAAGCTTTGTCTGGCTAAGTAACTTCTGCTCCCAAGCACTCATCAATGATAGGGAACCCTATAGCTCATTCTCCCATACAGTACTAAACAAGTACAGTACATACCCTCTGTCCCATGGGCTCTTCTAGATTATCCCTTGCCACACTTGGCTTGTCTTTCTAGAAGGGAGAGTTGCCTCCTGGGGGCATCATTATACTTCCACTCCACACCCCTGCTTACCTCACTATGGCTCCACTCCTGCCTTTCTTCTTGTTCTTGGCTGCTATTATTGCTGGATGGAGATATAGAAGCCAATCCAGGCCCTAGTGCCACCCCTAAATATCATGCTTATCCCACCTGGACTGTAAAACATGGAACAAAGACTGCCCATGTGAATATACATAGCCCCCCCCCCAAAATGCAGGCACTAGAGGCCTGGCTAACCCTCTACAAACTTGATATCCTGGGGCTCTCAGAGATGTGGCCAAATCCCTCTATTCCAGCCACCCTATTTTCACCTTAGTGGGTATACTCCTTTTAGGTATGACCACACAGGAAAGAAAAAAGGAGGTGGTGTGTTGCTTCTCATTAGAGAACACCTCACAGCTTCCATCATCTCCACAAACCTCGAAGGCATCCCTGGCCTAGAATGGCTCATAGTGGAACTAACCCTCAGCCCCTGCAAAAAACTATATGTAGGATGTATATACAGTCTACCAAAGGGCAGCTTGTCCGGCCTTCAGCAACTCATAATCATAGTAGGAGGCCTAAACCCCAGAGATTTGATCTTGCTTGGCAATTTGAACCTAAACTGACTCAGTGATCATCAGACTGAGTATTCTGAGCTGCTTAAACAAATAAACCTCACTCAGATCACCTCCTGCTACACTCAACACAATAACTGGTCCCCCAATCATTCTCTGTTCGACAGGATCATCATGAACAGAGTGGACAGAATCTCTGCATCAGGAGTGCTAGCCTACTCCATTAGTGACCACTCCCTGACCTTCTGCACCTGGACTTGCAAGAAACCTCATCCCCACCCAAAACCATATCATTCAGGGATTTCTCTGCACTGTGCTCTGAGCACCTCAGAGCTGACATAATGGTGGTGGTCTAACCTGTGTATTATACAATGGCAAGAAAATTTCTGGTTCCCTGATTGGTCAGTGTGTGTCTTGGACAGTGATGTTATTGAACAATAACATCACTGTATGAAGTCCAGGCACACAAGTGACCACAGAACAGAGAGAAATCCCCCTCCTCCTCCATAAGCCACCAGGAAGCGACAGTGCCCTGAAGCATCACAACTCACTCCATAGTGCGGCGTTGTGGGCTGTGCACTGTCTACATAGTTCCCTTGAGTCTGGCCCACATCCATGTTTTACACACCACAAGAAAAAAAAACTAAAATAAAAGAAATTCAAAGCCGCATCTGCAATCGGCTTTTTTTTTCACACACAGCAGAGCCCGAGTAGCTGTATTCTCGAATGCACCGGAGGTCTGTCAGCTTCAGCCAATCGCTCAGCTGCCCAGCCTTTCTAGTCAACAAAATAAATGACCCCACTTTAAAAGGCTTCATTTCTAACAGATTTAAAAAAAAAGTTTAAGTGGCAAGGTGACAAGATGTAGCCACAATTTGCCACTGTGACAACACTGAGGTGTCTGTGACAACAGAGAGAAACCTGTAGGCAGGGAAACAGAAGGCAGCATATGCTCACAGCACCATCTAGTGGGCAAAACAGAAATTGTGGATTTTTTTTTTAAAACATGTACTTCCACACACGAAAAATGATCAAAAAAGCCCCACAAATATATATTTTTCTTTTTTCCTATATCATAAAAAAATTAGCAATTGCATAATAGCAATAAGGCACTCCAGGGATGTGTGTTATTGTGTAATAACGTCACTCCTGGGGTAGTGGAAGCACTCGGCTTCGCCTCGTGCTTCAACCCACCCCAGGAGTGACGTTATTACACAATAACACACACCCTGTCATGCCTTATTGCTTAATTATTTCCTAACTGATGTCGACTCAGCACTTGGCTTTCTTTGCTCCTTGATGTCCTCTGTTCAAGACAAACACTGCTTGGTTAAAACCCACAGGGTCAGGGGTATCAACTGTAGATGGCTGTTTAGGGAGCTGCTCAAAAAAATGAAACAAAGAGACAAAGCCTGGGGCCAGTATAACGTTAACCCCTATCCAGCTTTGTGAAACTCTTACTGTGCTCTCCATAATAGCTGCAAACAGGAGGCCGAGCTCCAAAAGGCCTCCTACCTTAAAAAACCAACAGACACATAACCTGAGTGGCTCCTGCAGATTTTGGTCTTCAATCAACTCCCTAATAAAATCAGACACCAAGCAGAGTTCCATTAGTCTGCTCACTGACACAGGGCTAGCTACAGAACCAAACATTGTAGCAGATCTACTAAACCAAAAATTCACCAACCTCCAGCCCTACCCAGACAAACTTTCCCCAAATAACGCTACTGACCCTGAGGTCACCGGTTATCCCCTCTTACCACCTAATGTCCCCTTCCATTTTAAATGTACCACCCAAAAAGAGATTTATCAACTACTTATGGGACTCCCCAAATCCTGTAGTGCAGGCAGCGATGGACTCTACCCCAGATTCCTGAGACTCACTGCAAGCTACATTACATCACCCCCGGCCTTTCTCTTTAATATGTCCCTAGCCACCTCCTCTGTGCCAAGGACATGGAAACAGGCCAGAGTAGTCCCCATATTTAAATATGGGGATCCCATGCTTATGGAGAACTACAGACCTGTTTCCATACTGTCACATCTAAGCAAAGTGCTAGAGAAGATAGTTTTCTGGCAAATGTCCAGCTACATAGATAATAATAGACTACTCTCCCCACTTCAGCATGGTTTCAGGAAGGGTTTCAGCACCACCACAGTAACAGCTTGCTTGACTGACTATGTACTCGGATCTGCTGATGAGGGTAGGCCAGCCTGAGCCATCCTCATCGACTTATCCAAAGCCTTCGATCTCATCGAGCACAACCCCCCATTCAGAAACTAGCCTCATCCCATTTCTCTGAGGGAGCGACAAACTGGTTTCATTATTACCTTCCTGGGAGGTTGCAAAGTGTATATGTCGGTGGAGCTCTCTTGTCTCCCCTAGGGGTGACCAGTGGTGTCCCGCAAGGATCCATACTAGGCCCAATGCTCTACTCCCTAGTCATCAATAACCTGCTACACGTTAACCCTGATTGTCTGAAAATTATGTATGCAGATGATCTAATCCTGTATAGGAGTGACCCCAGTCTTTCCTCCTTGTTCCACTCCCTCTCTCATGACTTCACAATCACACACAACTGGTTCTCCACTAACAGACTACTGGTTAATACTAAGAAAACCAAGACTATGCTAGTTGGGTCCAGACAGATGCTCCCACAAATTACCCACAACAATGGTTAACTCTCTCTTTCTCAGCCCCTGACAGTACATATCTCGAGCATGTTAAGAGTTATAAATATCTAGGGGTCACACTGGACACTTCCTTCACATTCAGTGAACGTAGGGGTACAACTATCAAGACAGTGCACCAGCAGGTTGGTGCTTGCTACCACCTGAAACACTTTCTTACCCCGAGGCACGTCTGGTGATAGGAAGAGGCATGAGGTCCTCGTCTCAACCATTGCTAAATATCCCCTGCTCCAACATGAATGTGGGCCAGAGAGAGCTTTCTCCATAGCAGCACCCACACTCTGGAATAGTCTTTCCTCCTCTGTCCTGAACTTAGGCCCTACACAGACCTTCAAATCTAACTTACTTTCAGCTCTCCTATCCAAATCTATATGCAACTGTACCCCATAACATCCTGACACCCACAATTGTTCTCCATAGTTGCTATATCACCATATTGCTCTGTCATATTGTTGTTGTTCTACTTAAACTGTAACCACAAAATGTTAATCCTTGATCATCTTTATATGTATCTAAAACTGGGAAATCCTAGTACTTTTCACTCGATGTATCTATAACTTCTATATCTTTGTATTTGTGCCATCTCTATGGCCTGGGTCATGCCTGAAAACAGTCCCTGGGATCAGTGTACCCACACAGTTAACAAACAAACAAATAAATAAATAAATAAATAAGCATGATCCTGCATTTCTTTGCATTGAATCCCAGCTGCCAGTCTTCAGACAATTTCTCCAGTTTTTTAAGGTCTTCCCTCATTCTTTCAACACCCCCTGGCATGTCCACCCTATTGCATACCTTTGTATCATCTGCAAAGAGGCATACCTTCCCCTCCAGTTCCTCTGCTATGTCCCCAATGAAGACATTGAAGAGTACCGGCTCCATCATCAACCCATGCGGCACCCTGCTCATCACCTTTCCCTCTCCAGAGTACTCCCTGTTTACCACAACCCTCTGACTCCTGCCATTCAGTCAGTTCTCCACCCACAGAACTATTCTAGAATCCACCCCTAGGCTGCGCAGTTTGTTAATCAGCCTTCAGTGGGGGATGGTGTCAAAGGTCTTTCTGAAGTCCTGATAGGCCACATCCACCACACCTCCCTGGTTCACTATCTTAGTTACCCAGTCATGCCATAGATAAGTATGAGTTAGTGCAAAACACAGTGCTTATCCTGAATGCAATAAAATATAGGGTTAGATATATAAATAAATAAATGCCATATAAGGCAGTAAAGGTGTGTTAGTGTGTGTGTGTGTGGCAATGCTCTCTGTGTGTATAGACAGTGTACTGCTATGCTATTGGAATATATATGCATATATGTGTATATGTATTAGTCAGTGTGTGTGTGTATCACAACAATTAGAAAGTTCACTTAAGTGGCTCAGTAGTTAGTGCAAAAATTGCTTGTCTACATCCCCCCACTGTCTAGATCAGTTTCAGCCTTATACATGTCATTGCTGATTTAAATGAGGTGTCTAGTGGCAACCCCCCACCCTGTGTTGTCCCTCAGAGCCTGAAAAGAAGAAAACTGTCATACAATTTCTTTTTTTATCTGTAAAAATGTGTGTAGACAGTGCACTGCTATGTTATATTGGAATATGTATCCGTATGTATGTATATGCATTAGTCAGTGTGTGTGTGTATCACAACAATTAGAAGGGCAGCCATATTGGCTCTTGCTAGAGTTTGTTTGTGGTAGGTGGGAAATGGCCCTTAGAGGCCATTGTGATTATGGACCACTTGATCCTACTGAAAAGTCAAATAACAATGAGGGTGTCTTTTACATAGCTAGTAGACTAAGACTGGAAGCAGAAGATTAAGTTTTAGCAAATCATTTAGCAAGTAGTCAAGTACATGCTACATAACATAAGCTGGGGGTCACAAAATGTAATTCTTGAAGAATGTTACGAAATAATCACAGGAAAAATAGTAAAGGAAGTTAACCAAATAAAATATTTCAGTGTTTTAGCAGATGAGACTACAGATATTTCCACTCAAGTACTCAAGGACTGTTCTCTGTTTCAGTACGATATAAAGTATGAAGGATGATAACATAGCTGAACACTTTTTGTTCATCACTGTTGCTCATGATTTATCAGGCAATGGGCTTGCTCAGACTCTTCTGAGCCAGGAGTTGCTCAATTTATTAGGGACTGAAGCAGACTAACAGCAGAGATTTCCTGTAAGAACAAGCTGTGGTGATCAGCCAAGTCCCACCTACAGAAGGAAGAAGAGAAAAAAAAAAGTCTTCCAGTGATAAAGGTAGGAATACTTGGTGAAGCCCAAATATACAGAAAACGGGATTAATCTGTGGAGGAGTCAGCTAAGCAAAGCTACGTCAAGGATCCAGAAGCAGTGACAGCTCCCAGAGAAATGGCATTCATCAGGGAAGAAGTAAAATCATACAAGGAGATATGGATATTATCGGCTGCCACAGGTGTGGGGCACTCATCCACAGAGGAATTCTCTGGAGAATAGATCCAGAAGCAAATGTTTTGATACCTTTTATTGGACCAACATAGATGTTACAAAAAGAAAACAACGTCTAAGAATGGGGAGAATGTCTGGAGAATATGGTAATGCCCCATATACAGAACCCTAAATGATCTCAGAGCACAGCTGAATGCGGCATGGGGAAAAATATCACAGCTGCAGTACCTGATCAGGACATCGCACCCCCAAATTCCCCACCTTGAGAGCCTGAATAGAAGTCCACTCTCACAGAGGCAAACCAGCTCAGAAGAAAGGAAAGTGGTACAGAGAACAGGAAATAAAATAGGCAGAAGGGGCCAGATACAATCAGTTGATGCAAAACCTATCCCCACTGCAAACTGTTTTGCACCTCTCTCTAAGGAAAGAGATTGCAGCAATGAGGAAAGAGACAACAAGCCAGTTAAAGAAACAGGATGGGACCCAGTGAGGGCAAAGAGTAACAGGAGATCAAAAGGTGAAAGAGTACTCATTGTAAGAGATTCCATGGTTTGAGGAGTGGAGACCCACCTAAATGACTGTGCACAAACAAGGGTGCTAGTCAGATGCCTCCCAGGTGATGGCCTAAAGATCTTGGTACACCTAGGGACTACTGACCTGGCTGGGCAGTTGGTAGAGGAAACCAAATAAAACCTAGTTAAACTAGGAGACTGACTGGCCACTCAAATAACCTCCCTGGCATTCTCCGAGGTCCTTTCTGTGTGGGGCAAAGGCAATAGCACAGAAAGGATCAGAAGCAAGGAAATCGAGGAGTTCAATGAGTGGTTATGGAGCTGGTGTCAAGAAGATTTTTGCGAGTGGGGCCCAGCTTTTAGTTAGATGGAGTGTAGCATCAGCAATTTACTTGAGCTGCTGTGACAGTTGTAGAAGACTGCTTATTGTATCGGGAGTCTGCGACAGAAGCATGTCAAGGCTCAACAAGCACTGACTCCCGATACAAAAAAAACAAACAGTGTCAAGCCAGTAGGCAGGTTAACAGCTGAAAGCAGCATACACTTATGCTTTATTTATTTATTTATTTGATTATGTTTTTTGTAACTGGGTAAGTGAGTTGATCCAGAGGACCATTTTCAGTCATGACCCGGGCCACAGAGTGGCAGAACCAGCAAACAAAACATTGTATAAAATATAGCAGACATCAGCAAGGAGTACACATAATACAATAGGTACAATTCCATGTGTTGGTGGTTTAAGCACAAAATAAACATTACAGTCCTTACATATAGAAAACTGGCAGAACAAGCAAACAAAAAAAACCATCATATAATATATAGCAGACATCAGCAAGCAAGGAGCACACATAATACAATAGGTACAATACACATGTTACAATAGGTACAATACACATAATACAATAGGTACAATACACATGTTACAATAGGTACAATTCCATATGTTGGTGGTTTAAGCACAAAATAAGTATTGCAGTCCTTACATATGGCAAATGGGTAGGAAGTAAAGGCTTAAAATGAGTAGAACAGACATAATATACAGCAAGGGCCTGCGGGGGGGGGGGCAAAGACAGCACTGGACAATATAGTGGCTAAGAGTAATCAGTAGACTTAGGGCAAGTCAAGGGCAGAAATACAAATCATGCTAGATCAAAGGACATTATAGTAAGAGAAATTCAGGGGGGTTAGGATGAATGCAGATAATTGGGACAATGAGCCTGTACATTGCTGAGGTCTGGCCACATATAGGCAATAGAAGTTGGAGGGAAGGTGGAGGAGGAGGCGGCAGAATTCTGGGGTGCCCTGGGAAAGATTAGAGCAGTGTGCAGATCCCAGCATTGACAAGGGAACAATTACAAGTGAAGTCTATCCGAAGCCAGGTTTTTAGACTTGTTTTGAAGGACTGGTGGGGATGTGGCTAGGCGAATGGTCGATGGGAGTCAATTCTGGGGGGGCCATGACAGGAAATGCTTTGCCACCCATGACCAAGGTGACCCAGGGAACTACCAGGGGTGGAGTACAGGAGGCCCTAAGGATCCTGGCAGCCACTCTGTCAGTAAGTAGCGAGGCACAGTGGGACAACTGGTTGCTCCTAAGGAAGTTATCAATAAGGCATCCCATGGCATAGTTAAAGCGCGCCTGAAGAGGAAGCCATCCTAAGGATTGCTAGAGTGTGCAGTGGTGGGTAGAGAAGGGGGCTTGAAGAACAAAGTGACAGATGGAATTGTATGTGATGGTGGGGCATGAGTGCAGTGTTGAGGATATGTAGGAGTAGACAGTGGATCAGTACTGAAGGAGGGGTAGAAGGTTTCCTAGAGCAATGGCTCGGTGAGCCTTGGGGGACAGTCATTTGTTTATGCAGTAAGCCACACCTAGTTTTGGTGAATTTTTTTCACAGTGAGATTTATGTGCTCCTTGTAGGTCAGAAAGGGGTCAAGGGTAATCCCTAGATACTTGAAGAAGGAGACTGTTTCGAGGATGGAGCCAGCCAGCGTAAGTACTGCAATGGAGGAGTTTGAATTAGCAACTTTGGCCACGAAAGGCCTGGCGCCAAAGAGCATGGCTTTTGTTTTTTTCTCATTAACAAGGAGTTTACTGGAAAGGAACCAATTCTGGGTGGCACCATAGTTGTGCATGAGTGTGGAGGAGATGGATTCAAGGGATTTGTCGCTGTGGTATAAGACTAAGTCATCTCCATAGAGGAGTGCATTGCAACTTATGCTGTCAGCAGGAAGGGCATTAATAAACATCAAAATGAGAAGAGGGCCATGAATTGAGCCCTGGGGACTCCAGTGTGTATAGGAAGTGTAGCAGAGGTGTCTTTGCCTATGAGTACAGTTTGGGACCTGTTGGTGAGATAACTTCAGAACCAAGCAGCAGTTCCAGAGGAGCAGCCAAGTTTTAGAAGGGTGGTGTGGAGAAGGTGGTGGTCTACAAGGTCGAAGGCCTTAGAAAAATCAACAAAGACTGTGCCTATAGCCTTCCCTAAGTCCATGTTCCTAAGGGCATGGCTAGAGAACAGTGCCAGCGCAGAGGATGTGCTGTAGTGTCTACGGAAGCCGTGCTGGAGGGGACACAAAAGATGGTATTTATCAAGATGTTCAGATAACTGGAAGTGAATGATTTTTTCCAGTAACTTGCTCAGATGGGGGTAGAAAGGAGATAGGTCTGTAAGTCTCAGGGGTCAGGGGATCCCCTGCTTTAAAAATTGGAACCACATTTACATGCATCCAGGAGTCTGGCACTGAAGATGAGGATGGTGCAAGACTGAATATGAAGGTTAATGGCTTGACGATAGCCGGGGATATGAGTTTCAAGAAGGCGGGGTAGAGCCCATCGCTGCCTGGGCTTCCTGTGGATGAAAGAGTCTTCAAGACTGTGGTGGTGGTTTTTGGACCAATGGCTTTCTAACATTTATTACATTAAAAAAGGCACACAATGGTAATTTTCTGATATTAAAGATTTATTTACCTGGTAAAATTTACAAAAATCATTTTCTATCTCCTTTAACAATCTTCGTGGCAGGGATATTATGGATGCAGAACAATGAGTGGAAGATTTCGAGATGTACAAGCAGAAGTTCAAAAAATGTGTTCCACTGCTGCGTACATGCACTGTTACACTCATCAGCTCCATCTGGTTCTAAATCACAGCTGTGAAGTATCTGAAATAAGAAATGCAATTAGTATTATAAAGGAAATAATTTCTTCTCATCTGCTAAATGTCTGGATGTGCTCAAATCTAAAACTGAAGAGGTGATTCCTGACTCCAGTAAAATGCAACTCTAATCACTTTGCATGACACGGTGGATAGAATGCCATGCTGTGGTTTTAACTTTCATTGAGCTTTTTCTACCAACAGTCACCACTGTTGAGTATCTTACACTAGACCGAGATTGTGCAACAAGTTCAAAGGCACAGGCTCTACATTCTGCCATCTGTTTCACTTCTTTTATTGCAACGATGTGTGTCATGGAACCTGTGACTGCTTTGTTTCTGCAATTATCCAAACTTTTGCAGTCTTCTACCATGGATCTTGTAAAAGCATCTCATTTAGTTAGAGAATGCAGCAATGTGCTGAAAAGACAGCAAAACAATTCAGATCTTGATGAATTCAGCAAGATATTTGAAAGCGTAACAGCACTAACTGAAGACATTGGAACTTCTGTGACAATGCCTAGATCTGGTTAAAGAGGGAGACAGATTTACAGAGACAGCAATCCTGCACAAGACCCAGAAAGTTACTACAGATCATCAATCTACAGTATGTCAAATACTTGGACCACATTATTCAAGAAACTCATTGTACCCAATAGCTCCCTGAAGTCTGAACAATCCATTGATTAATACTAAACAGAATAACTGCCCCCAACAGCTGGATGTGCTAGGTAAATTGTAAACCAAACAAGAAATCACCCACACCATCCACCACCCCTCAAAATAAGCACATTCTGAAAACAAAAAATAGACTTAATAAAGTGTTTTATTTATTCCAAAGTGCTCAGTGATTCATACCTCTCAGCAACAGAGAAGCCAGCAGGAGCCCTGTATCAATTGCCTCTGTTGATTAGCCTGATACAAACTGGCCAACCTTGTCTTTTCTCATTGATTTACAATGTGTTTATTGTTCTAGTATAGGATGTACTAGTATAGGATGTCTCTTACTGTACAAGAACATTATCTCACACTGCTTAGGCAGACAGGACTACTCAGCTTCACTATGTGGTCCACTCATGCAAATGGTATACAACACTTTAGGGCCCAGCTGAGGGAAGCATGTGCCACAATACATAAGCTCCAGGTCGAATTGCAAAGCTACAGGCATCAGCTCATTGCATCTCTGACCCAGCGGCACACAAATGTTATCCCCATTCCTAGGCAGGATCCAGAACTGGAGGGCTGCCAGGTGGTCAGGAGGGGGAGGTGAGACCATGTGGCAAGAACTAAAACACGAACATCCAAAAACAATGTGCATATAAATAACAGATGTGCACCACTGGTAATTGAATCAGTCACTAGTCATTGTGGTGCTTCTACAGAATGGCTGATGGAGCCAAGCATGATCAAAAAGAATAAAGAAAACAATGGCAACAGGGACAAAAGGAAACTTATCATACTGGGAAAGTCCATGATCCGTAGAGTGGAATCCCCCATAAATTCAAACGGTGGTGCCAGGGTCATTGTCAAGTGTCTTCCAGGTGCATCTGCAAAAAGGGACACAAAACACATCAAGCAGATTGTGCAAAGGGAGGATGGAACAAAACAGGTAGTTGTTCACCTAGGGACAAATGACTTGTCCAGTCAATCAGTTGCGGAGGCAAAATAACACATTGTACAACTTGCTAACAGAATATCCTCTCTTTCATCCACACTGGCATTCTTGGAGGTGCTTCCAGTCTGGGGGTAGGGTGGAAGCACCAAGAGGGTCAGAGAGGAGGACATACATGAGTTTTTAACTTATGGTTGAGGGAATGGAGGCAGGAAAACAACTATCGTCTCATTGGCAACTGGCAGTCCTTCTAGGAGGGGGGCTTCTTTTGGTATGATGGCCTCCACCTGACAAAGAAAAGGGTGAGGATGCTTGGTCAAAATTTGATGTGTATGCAGTCCATTTAAACTGAAGGCTGGGGACGTGGTGACGACACTTACCAAGATGAAAAGTAAGAAGGTCACTACCCCCCGTGACAGCAGCAAACAATAGGGTAACTACTCCAAAGCATGATACTACCATACAAATTAGGGAAAACTCTCTTGTCAATACCTGCAGCAAAACTTTTTAACAACATTTTTCATCTGAAACCACAGATACAGATCAAAGGAGTTCTGGCAGGGGTACAAATGAGGGGTAGAAACCTTTCCAACAAAACTTTTCATTCAAAACCACAGGTGCAGACCGAAAGAGCCCCATAAATCTTTCATCTGAAACCACAGGTGCAGACCAAAGGAGAGCCATTAAGGGTACTAAAGAGGCATGGCAAAACAAAAGGAAACCCACTTGTGCTAGGAGTAGGGGTAGAACATGGAGGGCAATGGCAATAAACACCAGAAGCCTGGTGAACAAAATCCCTAAACTCATGGCCATCATGGCAGAAGCCAAACTTGACTTAGTGGGCATGACAGAAACCTGTTCACAGAGAACCATGGTTGGAACATGGCTATCCCAGGCTACCAGAAGGGACAGGAAGAGTAGGACAGGGAGTGGAGTAGCATTTTATGTCTGGGAGGAAATAAAGGCTACATAGATTCAAGGGATCCCAGATGAGTCAGAAGCACTATGGGAAACAGCTGAGACAGGATCGGGGCAGCCCTTAGGATAAGAGTCATCTACAGGCCCCCGTCACAAGGGGATATTGGGGACAAGGAAATAATGGAGACATTCCACAAAATGACAGACAAGGGCAAGACAATAATAGTAGGAGATTTTAACTAGCTAGACATAAATTGGAATTCTTGTACAGCATCTTCTTTAAGAGGAAGGGACTTTGTAATGGCCCTACCGAGTGCATGGCTGAGGCAGCTTGTGGAAACTCCTACCAGAGGTGAAGCTGTCCTGGATTTGGTTTTAGCTAACAGCGACAGGGTAAAGGAGGTAGAGGTGGGGTGCCACTTAGGAAATACCAACCACCGCATGGTGGGATTTAAAGTAAACACTAGTGAAGACATTAGTCATTCCAAGATCAGTATTTTAGATTTCAGAAAAGCAGACTTTTGGAAGATGAGAGATAGCCTGGCAGAGAGTCTTAGATACAGGGAAAAGAAAGGAGTAGACGAAATGTGGGAGTATCTCAAAGGAGCTATCACAGAGGTAACTGAACAGTGTGTCAGAAGAGTGAGCAAGGCAAATAATAAACAGAAACCCCTCTGGTTCTCCATGGAGGTGGCTGCAATAGTAAAAGAGAAAAAGAAGGCATACACAAAGTTTAGGGTGTCAATGAAAGATAAGGATAAGGAGACCTATAAGGTACTGCAGCACAGAGGGAAGCTGGTAAGGCAATAAGGAGGGCTAAAGCCCTGACTGAACTGAGGATTGTGCAGGGGGGTAAAGAGGTGAGATAAAGCCTTCTTTAGGTACATAAGGGAAAAGAGGAGAACCAATGGGGGGATAGTTAGACTAGCAGATACTGGAGGAAAACTGGTAGAAAAAGATTGCAAGAAAGCAGAAGTCTTAAACCAGTACTTCTGTTCTGTGTTCACCAAAAAGAACGCAGGGGATGGGCCAAATCTGCATTGCAGCAACACCCAGGGACCGGGGGTTGACACAGGCCCTTCATAGAGGCTCAAGTCTTGGAAGCTTTAAATAAACTAAAGGTGGACAAGGCCATGAGACCAGATGGGATTCACCCTGGAGTTCTCAGGGAGCTGGGGAGTGTACTAGCAGCACCCGTAGTAGAATTATTCACCAAATCCCTGGAGAGTGGGACCGTGCCGGAGGACTGGAAAAGGGCAACAGTGGTTCCGCTTCACAAAGCAGTGAGCAGGGAGGAGGCTGGCAATTACCGTCCAGTAAGCTTCATGTCGGTGGTCGGGAAGTTGATTCAAACACTACTCAAACAGAGAATCATAACATATCTGGAATCCAGTGGGCAGCAAGACCCAAAACAGCATGGGTTCATGGCAGGTAGGTCTTGCCAAACTAACCCGGTTGACTTCTTCTACTAGGTTACAAGGATAGTAGAGCAGGGAGTGGTGGTAGATGTTGTCTATCTGGACTTTAGCAAAGCCTTTGACTCTGTTCCACACAGAAAGCTGGTAAGGAAGATGAACCACATGGGGGTGGGCAAGGAGGTGGTTGAGTGGGTGAGTAGCTGGCTGAGATGAACACGGAGAATTCGGGTAAATGGGGCATTTTCAGCTGAGAGGGAGGTGACCAGTGGGGAACCACATGGTTCGGTACTGGGTCCCCTACTCTTTAATGTGTTCATAGCAGACATTACAAATGAACTGAAAGGTAAAGTGTGTCTGCTGATGACACCAAGATTTTCAACAGAGTGGACTCCCCTGAGGGTGTGAGGTGTATGACTTCAGACTTGAAAAACTGGAGGAGTGGTCAGAAACATAGCAGCTGAAATTCAGCGTCAAAAAGTGCAAAGTCATGCACTTAGGCAGCAACAATCCCAAAGAGGATTACTACCTGGGAGGAGAGAAGCTAGCCTCCACCAGCCAGCAGAGGGACCTAGGGGTCATTATATATCAGAAGACATGAAAGTGGGTAAACAATGCGGAAAGGTGGCACTAAAGGCAATGCATGCTGTGCTGCATTGGGAAAGAAATCACAGTGCATGGGAGGGAGGAGTTACCACTCTACAGGCGCTAGTCACTTCCATGAGATACTACGCACATGCTGGAGACGCACCTCAAAGGGACATAGAGAGAATCAAGATGGTGCAGAGGAGGGCCACGAAAATGATTCACGGACTACACCATATGGCATACCAGTACAGGCTGAGAGAACTCAACGTGTACTCCCTGGAACAGAGGAGGGAAAGTGTCAACGTGATTGAGATTTTTAAATATATGAGGGGTATGAATAAGGTTAATGTTCAGGAGCTTTTCCAATTGAAATAGAGTGGGAGAACGAGAGGGCATGACATGAGGTTGAAGGGAGGGAGGTTCAGGAGTAATACAAGGAAGTTATTCTTTACAGAGAGGGTGATGGACCCATGAAATAGCATACACAAGGAGGCAGTGGGGGGCCAAAATGGTAATCAAGTTCAAGAACGCATGCGATAGACATAAATGTAGCATACAGAAAGGTAAAGGAGGGGAGGGGAATAGCACCAGGTAGGTTCTTGGGCAGACTGGATGGACCTTGTGCCATCACTTTCTATATTTCTATGCAACATTCTAGAGACATCTACTACTAGCACCATAAACATATACCATATGATACATAATGTAAAGGAACACCAGTGCACAGTGAGATGGTAAAGGTATTATTTTAGGATCACAGTATGCAAAAAAAAGCCTATTCCACAGCAAAATGTTCACAGTAAGTTCTGTTTTCCTCATTTACAATGAAACAGATGTTTAATTTGTCTTGAAATAATGATTTTAATCAAGTATGACCAGTATAATTTCGTTGCTACTGTCCCCTTTTCCCCCTCTTAAAATGAGTGAAAACAACACCACTAAGGGGCACAGCCTAAAACTTGATGAGGGGGGAGATTCAGAAAGGATGTAAGGAAATATTTCTATACGTAGAGGGTGATGACCAACTGGAAAGAGCTGCCAGAGGAAGTGGTATCAGCAAAGATGGTGGGAGCATGCAAGATGGCCTGGGACAAACACAAAGGGAATCCTTGGGACCAAGGAAAGGGGGGAAGGGGTGAGAGGGAGGGGCAGTTGGGGGGGCAGGGTCAGTGACGTAAGTGTAAGACCAGACCCTGCATCATTATGAGCAGACGCAATAGACCAGGTGGTCTTCTGCTGGCTCTTTTGTATGTTTGTATGTTTTCTGAGCCTTCCCCCACCCAGTCTCTGGCAACTATCCAACCCCATAGGCCCTACCTCCATCTGGCCGCTGAGTTCCTCGGTGTGCCCCAACCAGACCCTGGCAACTATTCAGCCCCATCGGCCCTGTCTGCCTCTCACCACTGGGTCCCTTGTTGTGCCCCAACCAGCCCCAGCAACTATCAAGACCCATCAACCTTACCTCCCTCAGATTACTGATCTGGAGTGCAAATATCTTTTTGTTGAACTGTTACTGCAAGGGATGAGCTTCCCTGTTACTTGCGCCCTGGAGCTTGAGATGTACCTGATCTACTTTGTTTCCATCAACCTTACCTACATCTTGCCACTGGGTCCCTTGGTGTGCCACAACCAGTCTCTGACAACCAGACATCCCCATCAGCCCTACTGCATCTTGCCACCAGGTCCTTCAGTGTGTCTCAACTGGTTCCATCACGTTAGGGTGCAGCTTTCATAGTGCCAGTCAATCAGAGAGCAAGATTTTGGTGAAATTGACTTTTCAGTTTGTGGGGGGGCTGTGCCCCCTGCACCCCCCTTGTGGGGTCCTGTGTCCCCACACCCCTCTTATTAAAGATACCAACTCCGGGGGGTGGACCTCGGGGAGGGGGCCAGAGAGGTCAGCGCAATTCCCTTCTGGTGCTGTAATTGAGTGGTGCTCTGAACGCGGTGCCCTAACGACTGTAAACAGTCTCAACCAGCCCCTGGCAACTATTGAGCCCTTTCAGCCCTATCTGCATCTCTGCCAATGGGTCCCTCATAGTGCCCCAACCAGCCACTGTCAACCACCAATCCCCACCAGCCCTACCTGCATCTTGCCTCCAGGTCCCACAGTCTGCCCCAACAAGCCCCTGGCAACTATCCAGCCCAATCGTCCCTACCTGCAGCTACTCACCGCATCCTTCAGTGTGTCCAAATCAGCCCCTGGGAACTACCCAGCCTCATCAGCCTACCTGCAGCTACCCACTGCATCCCTCAGTGTGCCAAAAATAGCCCCTGGCAACCTCTCTAACCCCATAGGCCCTACCTGCATCTTACAATTGGGTCCATCAGTGTGCCCCAACCAGCCCCTGACAACTATCTAGCCCCATCGACCTTACCTGCATCTTGCCACCAGGTACCTCAGTGTGCCTCATCTAGCCCCTGGCAACTATCCAGGCCTGTCCATCCTACCTGTGGCTACCCATTTGGCCCCTCTGCTTGCACTCCCAAAGCCTGGGACTGCCGTGGGAGACAAAACATGAAGCGTGCTTATAAAACGCTGGTCCAGAAGCCGCAGGATGCCCATGCTATATCCTGCTTTCTGGTGTTCAATTGTTTACATTTTGGGCAGAAAGAAGAGATATGCTGCTTAGCATTACAGAGAAAGGAGGTCACGTATAAAAACAAGGACCTGTATTTTAACTACGATTATACCCCTGAAGTCCTGAGCAAGTCACATGAATATAGAGGCATAAAGGCCACACTTCCCATTCCCTGCCAAGCTGCAAGTGTTCCTGGGAAAGAACTATTGTAATTTTCTTTCACACTTTAAAGGAAGCTGAGGCTGGTCTTAATGAGAAGGGCATTGTCATCCACAAAAAAGCACAGAAAATAAGTGGATCATTGGTAAGGATCTTGAAATGGTGTGCAAAGGAATGATTGCTAATGGTGGGAAAAAAGTGGCCATGTTGATGATGGCAGAGCTGAGGGTGATACTGAATCCCTGGGCTGTGAGAAAAACAGAAACTTTGAGGATACTGATGAGGGCCTGAGCACGAAGTAAACTTAGATATGAAGGTTTGCAAGATCATAAGGTACAGTATGGGGGGGCCTGCGACTAGAATGGGGTAAACAACTGAACAGAGCTGGCCCAAGATAGACAACTATGAAGGCGAGTTTAGTCAAGGGAGGCAGTATAGTATAGTATAGTGTAGTGTAGTGTAGTGTAATGTAGTATAGTATAATATAGTATAGTGGTTACGAGCACTTAGCTGCAAACATAGAGAACTGGGTTTCAATCCCACAGCCTCCACTTGCATACTATGTGACCATGAGCAAGTCACTTAACTTCCCTGTGCTCCCTTGATACACCTGGAAACAAGTCTTGGCTTAGTGTGCATTTCCTGGCCAAAAATTGTAATAAAAAAAAAACCTGTGGGGAAAATGTAGCCTGGATATTTAGCAGTTATTGATATTTGTAAACTTTCTGATGCTGCAAGCTCACAGGGAAAAGGAAACTTAGGGCTGTAGCAGTACTGACAATTGAACATTTAAACCATGGGGAACTGAAGTTTTTGCTGCCGCTGGGGGCAGAGTCACTAATGGTTCAGATTCAGAGGGGCTACTCATCTCATTTTGGTGATGCAATAGGCCTTTGTTACTTAATGGATGGACAGACTTAAAGCCCCTAAGTTTGGGTCACACCTGTTGCTGCCTGATGTTCAACCACGTGAAAAATATTTTAGTTTCACAAGGTGCAGTCCTGTCCTTGGCCTTCTTTCTGCACAACCCACCAAAAGAAGACAAGAGTGGCAATGGCCGGGGGGAATTCAGCAGTGGTGTGCTACAGTACATGGACTTCGAAGTGGACAGTGAAGATGGTTGCTGGTACATACAGTGCTCACATCTTGTAAGTTCTGACAACCCATTCTTTTTAGAAGAGTGCCCCCCCCCCACCACTCCCAACATCAAACTCAGAACACCAGATGCAGTGTATGTAGCATGAGATACAGGGGCAATCGTGAATACCTACAGAAAGAAGGACAAGGAAGGGTAAGTGCAGTAAGAAGTACTTTTCAAAATCAGCAGAACTGGCAAACACAAAAAGGTACATAAAGAAAAATTAAATAAAGGCCTTTCCTTTGTCCTCATGAGTGGCCCCAAATTGATCAATTCAGCACCACAGTGGACCTTTACAAGTGCTGCTGCAATGTTAGTTTGAGTTCATTTTATGTGAAACAAAAAATGAAAAATCCTACTGTAGCCACCATCCCAGTCTAGGAGTAAAGATGACACATTTGTTTTCAGAAAGGGGGCATACCCCAAAACAACTTACTTGTCCTCCCAGGCCTGGGGTGGCCTCCCAGATGTCTGGACACTCACATGGCTGGTACAGGGGTACAACCAAGGGGAGGGGGAGCAAACAAACAGTTCCCAACAACAGTTTAATGTCCAGAACTTGATTAAAGTCCAAGCAGAATCCATTCATTAACAGAAAGCTCATGAGCATAGTTCTTCAGGGGCGTAATACCAAGGGGGAAAAGTCCACAGTTTTTGTGAGAGATATTGTCCCAGAAGATTCAAAATACATTTTACTTTACAGACTTGGTGCAACCCAGGGTGCGTACTGCAGATTGTCAAATTTGATTGGGCTTTAGACAGCCAGTACGGGCTTTCATGGCCCCAACATGTAGACAGGACCCAGCACTGAGGTAGATTTAAACAGAGCATATATGCCAGCCCGGTGGTGCTGAGGGCTGAGGCACTGGTCACCTTACCTTGCACCACACCGGTGACCCATGTTCAGGATCGAGCATGAGCTGCTGGGGGTTGGCAGGGGTGGAGAAAAGATTGAGCATCGAGGACTGCTCTCCTTCTCCGGGGAGGGGTATCTCAGTGGTCGGTTCATGACTGGCCCCCTAACAGAGGCTGGGAAGCAGCATGCCAACACTACAGAAAGTGGGGCAGAGATGGGGCAGAAGCCTGGAGGGAGAGCATGCTGACGCGTGCACACTCACTCCATCAGCATCATCTGCACGCCTCTCTCCAGGGGAATAAAAAAATGGGAAAAATGGCTCCGGTCGAGCAGCATGAGCTTCTGACCCCCTTGGCCTGACCTGAATGGCACCTTCTTGTCTGGATCCATGTCAGTGAGTAGAGCTCTAGGGGGAGAGGCTCCTCACCACCCTGCCATGGGGCATAAGCCGTGGGAGAGCTTGAGCAGGTGGCCTGATATCGGGTGTGTGGGCCGGGAGGTCGGTCGGGATGTCCCAGCCGACTGGAGCCAGGGGGAGAAAAAGTATAAGCAAAAACATTAAATAAATAACCAGAGCATATATTTTTCTGCTTTTTCTCCCAGCTGGTCAATGCAAGCAGACTCTCAGCCCTGTCCCCGCCTCCTCCCACCCAGCACTCACTTCCCCTGAATCACCAAGCCCATAATCCTCCACAGATTGCACCCCATGGTTGGCCCAAGAAGGGGAGGGCCATTCTCTCCCCACCCAGTGACTCTCATCCAGATGTGGGCCGGTAGATAGATGATGGCACAGAACAAAGGTAGGAGGGCAGGGCATAATGCACCAACCAATTTTCTGTTTTCTCCTCTCATGTCCTGGTGCTATAGCAACATGGTTAGTGCATGTGTGGGGAGGTGTGCATGAACTCCGGAACCATCAACCCCTCTCCACTCACCCCGTGTAATGGTAGCCCCCCTCCTCCCCCGGAGCATCGGCACTACCACTTGATCTCTACCTCGTAGCAGCCAAGAGACGGGAAGGCTTACTTCCCCAATCCAGGAGAGGAGAGCTGTCTTATGACCGCTCAGTCTTTTCCCAGCACCCTCCCCACCAGCTCCCAGTGACTCAAACTTGTTCCCAAACTCAGATCACTGGCACAGGTGAGGTAAGGCACATCATTGCACCTCAGCCCTATACACCAGTGAGCCAGCTATATTTCTGTTTTTTTTTTCCATATAGCTTTTTCCCATCGGGTTGGCTCCAACAGGCTATCCAGCCCTGTCCCTGCCAACCCCGTCTGGCACCCACCACCACGACTTATCATACTCCCAAGAATTCCCCCACATACTGCCTTCCATGGTGGGAGTGGGAAGTGGAGGGCCATCCTCCCACCACCCAGTGACTCATCCAGAATTAGGGGTAGTGGTCGGGTGGGAATGAGGGAATGTGGGTAGGCAGGCAGGGCTTTTCCACTTTCTCCCTAGCCCATTGCCGCCACGGCACATAAGTGTGCATGCGTGGAGGCACACACACGCTACAGAACTGTGGCCCCCTCCCTTCCACGCATTCAGTCTCTGACACTGCTACCTGGCCTCCACCAGATAACAACCAAGAAGTGAGATGGTGTCCCTCCCCATCCGCAGGAAAGGAAGACAGTCCGTTGGATGCTTGATCCTCTCCCCCCTGGCCAACCCCCACAGCCCTGAGCTTGTTCCCAAACTCAGGTCACCAGCATGGTGAGAGGTAAGGCACACCGTGCCTAATCCCTCTGGGCCAGCTATATTTTGGTGATTTTTAACATTCTTAGAGCAAGGGCACCTGGAAGGAGTAATGGAGCATTTGACTCCACAGAGCTTCTTTGGGAATACCTTCCTTCTCACAGATTCAGTACCCCCAAACTTACTGCCTGCCAAGAGAGTGTCCATGGTAGCAAAAAATAGGTTCCCATGCATACAAAAGGTTTATACCACTCTCTTGGGCTTACAACAGAAAGCTGGAGTCCTTAGATGTACAGCACACCCCACAAAGTCTCTGCCCATGTCCTTGCTTAAGTGGGTCCAGTGTGGCTTTCCACATAATTTAGTAATGGCTAGGAGAGGTAATCAACCCCGGGGTCCCAGCTGCCATTGAACATTCTGCTTTCACCCTCTCCCAGACATGACCCCCATGGTGCAGCGGGTCCCTGGCCAAATGAAATCCCCAATACCCCAGCATGGGGAATTCTCCTACCTGGCTGCAAGCAGGAATGCAGCTGGGCTATCCTAAATAGTTATTTTGGTTCAAAAATGTGCATTTCACCTCAGAGGCTGCTAACTTATCTGATGTGGAAGAAATACGCGATTCCTCAAAAATCAACGTAGCTGTGGAGATTTACCCAATGGGCGGCACAGATGAGATGGTTACTGCCATGATCCCCAAGGATTTGGGGAAGGGTTCAACTTCCAGCAAAGGCTTTCAGCTCTTCAGAATGAAGCATGTCGCTTCTTTACTGCTTTGCAGAACTGAAAATAAAAAACTTCCGAAGTCCGATGATGTCACCGATGGGAACGGCAGCTTGAGCTGGAGCTCTGATTCGATCCCCTTCCCCTACAAACCTTAATCGTCTGCATCTTTAAAAGTAGAATTTTGGCAAAAAGACCTTAAGGATCAAAGGTAGGGGATGGGGCAAAACAAATGGAAGCCATATCAACCATCAGTGAGGCATAACAAACCAGATCAATGACTACAAGAAGAAGCCCGAGTAACTCACTGTTCTGGGCCTCAGACGGTACCATGTAGTCATGTGGAGAGGAGGAGAGGAGGAGGATCCCAGGCTGAGAGGTACTCTAACACCAAAGACTTGGCTACAAATGCTAACATAATGTGCATGTTGCAGCACATTGACACCAATGTGGCAGACCTTAAAAATTATTTTTAAAAAAACTGGAACACTAAGGGCGAGGAAACAGTGAATGAGCTTCGAGAGGAGACTGCGTTTACAAGTCAAGCCCTACTCTTCCTTTGTCAGTGTGCAAGGAAACTCATGAGAGCTGGCGAGGATGTTGAAGCCTGGGCATGGAGACAGAATCTCTGACTGTTTTGTTTCCCTGGAGAGGCCATGGCCCTGACTTGAACCTCTTCTTACAGAGCTGCTTCCAACAGGAATTCAATCTAGCTAAGGATTTCCAAATTGAAACTGAGTGAGCACATAGGGTGCTGGGCCCCCAACCCAAGGCAGCAAGCCACCCCTCTCAATCATTGACAGATTTCTTAAATACCCAGTAAAAGAGACTTTACTGCAAAGGCTTGGCAAAAGAAAGATCTCTCCTTTAATGGCAAGCAAGTCTGTATCGATCAGGATTACTCAGGCAGCTTACTACAAAAAAAGAAAATCTGTACACACTATGATAAAGCAGCTCATGGAGAAGCAGATTCATGTTCAGAGGCTGGGGTGAAGGCATACTATACATTTCTACAAGCTCAACATTTTTTTCTGAAGTTAGAGATCACATTGCTGGAGATGCCTATTGGGACATATGAAAGGGACCTCTAACAGATGGTGTGGGAAGTGGCAGGCAGCCAGAGAGGCCAGCAGAGGAGCCAACAGCACAAACCATCCAAAAACTTAGCCCAAGATCTGAGCTTCATACATCAGACCCTGAAAGCATGGCAGGATGAAGAAGAGGGACCCCACGTGGCAGGGAGAATGTGTCAGAGGAGTAAATCCCGACACTACTCTCTGAAACTAACCAGTGAGGAAAGAATGGAACCATCTGAGGACTATACCCGACAAACCGCAGATCAACTGCAGGTGCCCCAGTAACACTCCCTTGGTCCACGGTGTCAAATGCCACAGAGAGATCAAGGAGGACCAAGATAGAACGGCTCCTCTGATCTCTCGCTATCAGGAGATCATTGAGCACCTGAACAGGGGCAGTCTCGGTGCTATGCCTCTTACAAAATCCTGACTGGTGAGGATCATAGATGTCATGGATGGTAAGATGATCCTCCAGTTGCAGCCCGAACCCCTTCTCAATAACCTTGCCCACAAAGGAAAGGTTAGAGGACAGGCCTATAGTTGGCGAGACAGTCCGAATCGAGAGAGGATTTCTTCAGGAGGGATGTCACAACCGCCTCCTTCAGGGATTCAGGAAATTCACCTGTCTCTAACAAACTCCAGACTATCTCAGCCAGGACGGGGCCTATAACATCAATACACCCCACCTGGAGGTAGGTTGGGCCTGGATCCAAACCACAGAAGGCCGGCCACATTCTCTGGATGATCCTCACAACATTCACAATCACCAACCGGTCAAAGTCCAACCAATCAGACTGAGGCACTGCAGTCACCCACTGACCATCGCCACACCCATTGGAACGAGCTATGCTGATCTCGGACCTGATGTCAGCAACCTTATCTGCAAAGAAGCAAGCAAACTCATCATAATTCTCCTGGGATAATGCTCTCTGAGACTGCAGACAGACTGGATTGCACAGTCTGTCCACAGTTCTGAAGAGATGAGCTGGTCGGCTCCATGCTGCAGCAATCTCCCTGGACAGGAACTCTGCATTCTTATGGGAGATAGCTGATTGATAGTCATTTTAATGGGCCATCAATCTGTCAGCATCCAGGCCAGATTTCTGCCAACAGTGTTCCATCCTTCGTCCCACTCTCCTCATCTCCCTCAAAGTCCCATCAAACCAAGGGGGCCGAGGGTGAACAGTGAGGGGATGAACTCGGACAGGAGCTATAGATTCCAGCGCCACCACCACAGCCTTATTATAGGCCTGGAGTAGGCTATCTGGACCCATGCTTGCACTTGGAAACCCTGATTGGTCCAGCACCATCATCAGGTATTCTGGGGTCAAATCCTGCAAAGGGCAGTACCAGACCATCTCCGTAACAGCAGGCCTATAGGGAGGTGCCTGGAAATTTAACCTTATGAGTGATGGTCAGATCATCCAACTGGTTCCAAGCCAGAGGTCTCCATACCCATCAGGAAGACCAGGTTCAATAATTGACTGCAATTATGGGTCACAGAGTTAATCGCCTCTGTGAAGCCTAATGAGTTCATAAGTTGGAGGAAGTCCTGACCAAATTGTGAGAGTTCAATCTCGACCAGGCATTGAAGTCACCCAGAACCATCAGTCTGGGGGAACTCCAATACCATGTCGATGTCGAAGTCCTCGACTTCCTTCAGGAATTGCTTCTTTCCCCTGGATGGACGGTATACGAGAAGAATCTTGAACCCCACACCTGCACCCCTAATACACTCAAAGGATTCCCCAACTGGCACCTCTACAAGATCCAATTCCATTCTAAAACATATGGCTACACCCCCACCCCTACGATCCAACCTCAAGTGGTGTATCACTGAGAACCCAACAGGAATAGCTGCCTCAAGAACTGGGCCAGCATTTTCATCCAACCAGGTCTCGGTGATGCATGCCAGGTCTGATGACCCAACAAGATCAGCAATGACTGCCGTCTTGTTTTTAATGGACCTGGCAGATAAGACTCCAAGGCCAGCTGTGTCATCTGCCCACTCATGGTGGAGCCCTTGGGTATTGGTACTAGACAGGGAGGACCCCTCTTCAGCACTCATTTCACCCCAGAGCATCTTCTAATCCCCACTATCCCAATCTGGCCACCCAACTCCCCCCCGAGGACCAGGACCCCACAATGCCTCCTCCCAACAATTCCCAAAGCCCGACAACATCCATAGATGTCTGTGGGCAATAGTGGACAATTAAAGGGGCAGAGGCCCTAGAACTCTAAGGGGGAGTAGTGCCTGACTGGGAGAGCCATCTACCAGCACATATTTAGCAGCCATCTGCAACAGTAATCCCACAACTATCACAAAACTATAATAATAACAAAACAATTAAATAACTATAAATCAAAATTCAGATAAAACAATTCCCACCTCCCACCCCAATAAACAAACCCAAAATGCAAAATTAACCCACCCCCCCTTATAAACAAAACCCAGCTCTTAGGGTGCTTCAAAAGTCCAAATTTGTAATAATGAGCAGTCAATGTCCAAGCCTGGTTTAATGCCAGCCAAAACTTCCAATGAAATCAGGAGTAGATGGGGCTCTCACCCCACCCAGTCCACAAATATCAGGTCCAAGATTGCTGCACTCTCACTGCAGCAACCAGTACAGCAGAGTTATTATGCAAATGAAAAATCTTCAGAGGTACTGTCACCATCTCCCCAGTCCAGTAGTATAGTCCTCCACAATAAACGTGCCGCCTGAAACAAAAAGAAGTAAGGATCTTTTCCCGTAGATGGATCAGTCTTATCAGCTCCACACGACAGGCTGCAAATATGCACCCCCAAGGGGGACAGCCCAGCTAGGGCAGCCATCCAGGAAAAACAGGGACTAGGGTGAGAACCCACTGGTACCCACCTCAGGGACCCCTCCAGACTATCAGGGCCCCACCACCCACCAGCCTGCATTTCCTGACATCCCCCCTGGAAGCAGCCCAAACCAAGCAACCAGTGCATACCCAGGAAAGTTCATGCTATGGCTCTACCCCTCTGTACAAAAGTGGCTGTACTTATTCTGAAAATCTTGTCTCTCTTTGTTTGATTGGACTCTGACATACGCTACCCTGTGTTCATGGAATACACTTGGCTCTACCTCATGCCTTAATGTCTACCAAGGTACCTTTTCTAATCACAGTGAACAATTGTCTGCAGTTCTTCTGAAAACCTTCTCTATCTTTCTTTCTGTGATCTGCCTCTGATATATGTCCACCTGGGTTACATGAACTCACTTGACTCTGCCTCATGCCTCACTGGATACAGGGTTTTATTTAACTCTAAAAATTGATTAGCGTTTTGCTCATAAAAGTTCTAAAACATTGTGAAAATACATAGCACTTGCCTCACTGTGTTTAACAAACATAACACTTCTAGAAAACCTATATAAATGCTTTCTGTACAGTTAGTATTGTTCCAAGAAAAAAGTGCTGATCAAGTATTTAAAACCCTGGGATACACTGGTAAGCACATGCCATGGCTCCATCACAGTGTACAGTTGTGAGTACAGTTATTCTGCAAATCCTGTGTCACTTTTGTGTGATCGGCCTATGCTAAATGTTTGCCTTGGTTACATGAAGTTGTTGGCTCTGCCTCATGCCTCAGTGCATACCCAGGATAGAGTATACTATGATTCCATTACTATGTTCAAATGTGACAGCACTTATTTTGCAAACCTTGTCTCACTTTCTGTGAATGACCTCAGATATACTCTCACCTATGTTGCATGAACACATTCGGCTCTGCCCTGTGCCTAAGTGTATACCTAGGAAAGTGCATATCATGGCTCCATCACTATGTACAAATGTGACTGCTCTTATTCTGCAAATCTTGTCTCACTTTGTGTAATCAGCCTCTGATATACACTACCCTGTGTTAAATGAACGCACTTGGCTCTGCCTCATGCCTCAGTGTTTACTCCGGTAACTGCATACCATTGCTTAATCACTATATACAATTATGAGGGCACTTATTCTGAAAACCTTCTGTCACTTTGTGTGATCTGCATCTGATATACGCTCACCTGGGTTATGTGAACACACTTTGCTCTGCCTTGTGTCCCGCTGCATATCCTTGTAAGCACATACCATGGCTCCATCACCATGTACATTTGTGAGTGGAGTTATTCTGCAAACTTAGTCACTTAGCTACCCTAAGACGGTCTGTCTGGGTTATGTTGTGGTGAATCCCATTAAAACAAAAAAATATTTAAAAGACAAAGAACCTCTGTGCACAAACACTGAGGCAATGGTTACACCAAAGGGCATTTGGCTGGGAAGCCAAGTTTCAAGGAAATACAAAATCACAGATGCCCACACAATGCAAAGCATCATGGGCTGCATATGCAAATCACCACAGACTATTGTGCTGGTTCAACATAACCCAGACAGGCTGTCTTAGGGTAGCTGGTTCATTCCACTGGGGTGTCAAACTGATGAGACATACTGATGAGTCCTGGTAGGATGAAACACGTGTCTATGTCATCTGTTAGCACCCTTTGCAAACTGTGTGAGAGGCCTTTTGGCACCATACAATTCTGCTTAAAGTTGAACCAGCATAATATTCTGTGGTGATTTGCGTATGCAGCCCATGATGCTTTGCATTGTGTGGGCATGTGTGATTTTGTATTTATATATATGGTATCTGTAACTATTGTATGTCCCACTCTGCAGAAAGCACTTGATTTGTTTTAACTTGATTTTATGTATTTATTTTATTTATTTATTTATGTTTTTGGTAACCAGGTAAGTGCACTAATCCTGAGGACCATTTTCAGTCACGACCTGGGCCACAAGATGGTGATACAGTGAGATCATCAGTGGACACAATTTACATTATGATAATCAGTCAAATGCAAACAGTTACGGACAATGAAAACAGACATAAATTGCATATTGTAGACAGGCTTGGCAGATAAAAGAACAGAGAATTACAGGCAGAAGTACAGAGGAGAAAGTAGTTAAGCATTTGCACACAATATGCATTATGGTAATCAGTAGTTAAGCATTTGCATACAATTTATATTATGGTAATCAGTCAACAGTAAACAGTTATGAACAGTGAAAACAGACATAAATTATGTATTGTATACAGGCTTAGCAGATAAAAGAACAGGGAAATACAGGCAAAAGTACAGAGGAGGAAGTAGTTAAGCATTTGCACAAACTAGACCATGAGCAGTAGAAACCAGCAGACAAACTGACATTTAGTCTAGGGTAGACTCGCCTGTCCTGGCATCTTGCCGGAGTAGGACGAGCTAAGAAAGCCTATTAGGTAGGCTGTGCGAGACAGAATTATTTTAACTATGATATGTGTCATTTGTAAAAATCATGGTATTTCATCTATCATGATTGACCAATAAAATTGAAATTGAAATTGAATTAAAATCATCAGAAAATTATACAGTGATACATGGGCCAGGGTTCAGGTAGGAGTGAGGGGACAGGCCCTGGAACCTACTGTAATAATAGTGGGGTTAGACAGGGCTGCTTCCTCATTCCTGCATTTTTCTGCTTGTGTATCAACGACTTGCTTTAAAATCTTGATGACTCTCATGCAGACTTTCTTAAAATTGGTAACAGGACTTGTCTGGCGTTAGCATGCACTGATGATTTGGTTCTAGTTTAGAAAACAATTTGATAAACTGGTAGCTATTTCAGCACATTTGAACTTAAACATTAATTCTAGTAAAAGTAAAGGTACAGTTTTCAGCTCTAATAAAATTACATAGAAGTGGAGAGCTGGAGATGAGTTACTAGGTATGGTCAGAGAATCTGTATATTCGGGTATCATGTTTTCAGCTGTCTATGGAATAAGCATCAGAAGCATATGAAACAAAATGTAACAAAAAAAAAAATGGCCTAAAAATGTTTCATTCACTGTATGGTGGTAGTTCAGTATGTCCAGTTCTACAAGTACTTAAAGTCTAAATTTAACATCCAGGCTCTTTATGGTGTGAAAGTTTGGATTAATAACAAAAGTGTCCCATGTGAAAAAAAATGTATTTCAATGCAGTCAGTCTTGGGTGTTCCAAAGCTGTCCCTGCTGTTTAATGAATTTCAATTCATGCAGTCAGTCTTGGGTGTGCCAAAGCTGTCCCTGCTGTTTTTATTAAGGCAGAGCCGGGATGTATACTTTTGTGCAGTTTGGCTTTTATAAGAAAAATTAATTATTGTGTTTTAGTGACATAATGAGCGAAGAAAGATTATCCAAGTTGAGCCTCAGAAAATGAGCAGTGGAATACTATGGGCCATCACAGATCTGCTTGGATGAAACATTTAAAATAGCACTGTAAGAGAATAACTTGAAATACTTATGAAATTATTATAAGAAGAACATTATGAACAGTTTGTCATATAAGTGTAAGACTGGGGTCCCCACCCCTGCCTTTTTACTAAAATGACAGGTGGCATGCTGTTGGCATTTGGCAGCAATACCTGGTGGGGGATCCTGGGTTTGGGGAAGGATGAGGTTACATGGCACAAGGGACCTAGGTTTGGCTACTCTGCACAGGGGCACCCAAGTATTGACTACCACTGCTCGGCTCTCCATTTTGTAGGCACGGGCTTAATTACTGGGAGGTCCTTGCACTGAGGCCAATAGTAGAGGGGGTCAGGGGCTTGAATTATTACTCCATCTGGACGCACATAATTCACACAGTGGGAGACTTCACGTCCCTCTCCGTCCACAATTCTCACTCTGTCCATAAACAGTGTCCTGCCTCTCTTCTACTGTGTATACTTTTCGTGGAACAGTCTATTCTTTACATGCTGGTTAGCTCCAGGATGCACATGTTTCATTGCTTCATCCCAGATCCAGGATTTCCTGCAGTTTTCAATCTCCTCCCAGACTCTCGAGGAAAGGTAGGAAAGGTCATAACAAAGATTTCATTGGCCTTTCTGAGACCAGTCTCTCCTCTTTACTTGCTTTGGTCAATCTGAGACCGCTGGCCTGGCTTGGGGTGGCCAGTCCTGGTTCTGCCACCAGCATCCTCAATGAAATTAAAAAGGATCCTGACTTCTTCTTCTTCTGGTGAAGCCAGGGCAGTGGCATCACCACCTTCTTGAACACATTACTCTGAGGCAAGATCTTGAGGCTGTGTACCCATTCCTTTCTCACAAGGCCATATAGGTTCCCCCTCATCTTCCTCTTCACTGAGGATCTGAGCCCAGGAGTGAGCAGTCGTTCTCACCCCCGAGACTATCCATTCATCACTAGGAGCGGAGGTCAACACCTCCCATTCAAAGGCCTCCCGCATCTCATCTTCACCTTGAGACTTGGGCTAGGCCCCCACCCAGGGACTATTGATGTTTTATCTGAACTTGCTTTCTGAGATCCAGCATCCAATGCTTCAATTTCCAGATTCAGTCTCTAATTCTGCACTCTCTAACTTTGTGCCACACTCCCCCGAGGGACCTTCCTCCACAGGCTCCGCCTGATGCTGTGTGCTGCCAACTGCAGATTCTTGAAGTTGTGTCCATGTGGGAGCCAAACGAATTTGAGGCACTTTATACAAGCCATATTTTTGTAGACACCCAGCACAGTGAGGAATCATGAAGACATCCTTCCAGCACTCAAGCACATCTGGTACACGCACTGGATAATTAGGAATTGCCACATCAGGAGGGAGTTGCCTCTTGCAGCACCAATTTTCAATATCTCTCAATCTATTTACTGCTGTTGTTACTGCAACCGGCATGATCCGGTAACGCAGCTGGTCCTGAGGCCATAACTGCAGAAAAATAAACAAAAGTTCACTGTAATTAAAAGTCCCACTTTAATGAACACACTCTGTAGCTTTAAAATGGCTCCTCTGCTGCTGTGTTTACTTTACTACCCCACCCTGTAATGGTGGCGGCAGCACTCCTGTGCATCAACATTCAGACTCTGGGTCAAGCCACTACGCACCCGATTTACATCAGCTACTAATAACTTTTATTCAAACTGCACAACTTGCTCTGTTCTGGCTGTTCACACATTTACAGGATTTTCCTTGGACTTTTCACATGCTGGCAACATCCATTTAATTACAGTCCTTTAACTTCAGGTTTCACGGATTTCCTGCTTCTACTAGTGTTGCACTTATTTTACAACCACAGTCTCTCTGGCTGCAAACTTTAAACTGAGGCTACTTTCATTGCTATGCACACATTTAATGGCTTTACAGACTTGCACTTGCCAACAGGACATCACACAATCGCTACTTGCAAAGCGACTATACAGCTGCACACACATTTTATATGGCATTACTGAAAATCACTAATTTGAGCAGTTTTAATTCGTTTACTCACTGTTATTGTAGCAGATTGCTGCGATGGGGTAAAACGGCCTGCAGCCAGATTTTGAAGGCCTCAGATTGCAAATGGACAGGCAGTCTCAGCGATCGTCATTTTAACCACACAATTCACTGATCCCACGATCAATATGCGGGTTGAGCCCAATTTTTAACTAGAAAGTCACTTTTTTACTGTTTACAGCGCTTTGATTACTTCGCGAATGCTCCTGCACTGCCAGTACACGCACTACTCTCTGTCTCCCTCTCGAATGCTGAAGCAGACTCAGAAGAGCTGGCTGAGGGGCGGGACTAATGGTAAACTGACCAACCACATGACGCCATGCAAATGAGCCTCTTCTTCCTCGCGAGGGCTCCTCTCCTCACGGCGATCGTCGAGCAGGCAAATTTAAACTGAAAAATGCACTTTTTTTTTTCTCAACTGACTCCACGGCCGGAGCCCATTTCAACCATGTAACGTTGCCATTAACTCTGCAGTCTCTAGCATTGCACAGAAAGCATTTCCAACATCCAGGGCATAATTTATCTGTTGCTACCCCTAGTTTTCCACACTTTCCTTCACAGAAATTCATTTTAAAAGCATTTCAAACGTCCAGGGCATAATTTCTCAGTTGCTGCCCCTAGTTTTCCACACTTTTCTTCACAGAAATTCATTTTAAAACTGACAAAAATGCTGTAAACAATTTTTGATGCAGGACAAGGACACACTCTTTGGCTTTACAGCTCCTTGGTAAACAGTTGGCATTTTTTAAACAGCAGCACAAGATTCACAGCACACAGCAACACACTAGGGAAACTGCTTCAACTTTTTTGGGCTACCGACTGCCAGATAGCCAAAACGCTAGCCCACTTGCCCAAGCACCTTCCTTCCTGAACAAATCCAAAGCAGTGCCTCCATTTTTGTAAGACTGGGGTCCCAACCCCTGCCTTTTTACTAAAATGACAGGTGGCATGCTGTTGGCATTTGGCAGCAATACCTGGTGGGGGATCCTGGGTTCGGGGAAGGATGAGGTTACCTGGCACAAGGGACCTAGGTTTGGCTACTCTGCACAAGGGCACGCAAGTAAATCCAACTACAGGAAGCAATAACTGTAATGTCCAGAACCAGAATTGGGATTTTTCAGTGTGGCTTTATTTATTAACTCACTGAACATAAACAAAGCACTGCATGGTCCCCCAAAGGGCTACATTACTGTATGTGCAGATTAGAGGTTAACCAAGCAGTCCATTTGAAGAATGAACACATTACTACAGTTGTTTGGCTTTGGACCCACCAGGCACTCAGCCCGGACTTTGCATGCGCATTGGATACATAGCCAACACGTTGGCTCCTGCCACGCCACGACTGACGGTCCACTTGAAGAATGAACCCAAACTTTACTTGGAAAGACATCCCAACAAACAAGGAGACTCCAAAACTGTGGCTCCCCACACCACTAGAGTCTCGACTCCTAGAAATTTGTTTCGTACTTCAATCAAACTCCCATCAAACAAGTAATTTTCCATCCTGGCTCCCCACACCACTTAGAGTCTGTGACTCCTAGAGAGATTTTCAAGTTGCGACCCACGTCTGGGTACCCACCCCATCACTGGCCAAGTGCATGAGGCAAGTAGCAAAAACACAGAAGAAATCCGTAGAGGTGGACCTGGTTACTAAAGATGGAGGGTTTCCCCACCTCCAGCTCCCACAGCCCATACCCGGCCATTTGTCTGGACACACAGAAAACTTTAGACTTTAAAATGTGGAATGAACGGTGGATGACCTGAAGCACCCCCTCTACAGCGAACTTTAAATTCATTTAAAACTTTAAACTGTTTGACTGCTCCATTTGTTTGTCCTAGTGAACCTAGTCCTCCCAAATAGCAGTCCACATTTATTTCCTAACTGAAGAAAACAATATGTTTGCCCCTTCAAATGGAGCCAAACACTCACCCATTCGTTGCAGGTGCTCCACAGGCGAAGTACTGTAACCTTTGCTGTTATACAAGAACAGACAAAACAAAATCAGGCAGCTTCCTTCCATGGTGGGAGAAGGGGATTGCCCCTGGAACCCACAGAGAACTTTTCCTCCCCCGGAGGGAGGGGGGCACTGAGACCAGGGGAGCGGTCTCCACCACTTTAAAAAAGGCAAACACAGGAACACTTTTTTTAGTGAGAGATCAAACAGCAGACTGATTCTTCCTTCTTGCTTAAGGACAAACAGAAGACTGACTTTGAATTTCCCAAAGTTCTAAACCTCAATCCCTGACCTGTAGATTCCAATGTGGCTCATGCAGCTGCGACAGTTCTATAGTGATGTCAACTCTCAAGTCTCAGCTGTGACTGAGGACAGAGTGAGACTGTGAAACCCATTTAACTGGAGTTTCACAAGCTACCTTCCCTGCCTACCACTAGGTCTTACTGGGCTTCTAGTAACCCCGGCTAACAAAGGGGTTACGTAAGAAACTGATAAGCAATACTATTCAAAGCCTTCAGGTCCATAGGCACTAAGACCTGTTGAAAGAATCATGTATGCCTTGTAGTATGTAAGAAATGATTTGCAAAGTAGGGGGAGTGACTTAGCTAGAAGGAGCCAGGTTAAGATCAGATATAAACACTGCCCTAGATAGCTTCTGCCAGAGGACAGACAGAACACCAGGAGGAAGGATCTACTGGTATAACTAAAACTTCTCTACTGGGACTATATTGCCCTCCTTCCTCCCCTCCACCCCCCCACCCTAAACCAGTTCTACTTTTATAGGCACAGGATTTAACTGACAACAGGAACTTCCTGTTTGGGAGCAGGAAGTGAGTGATCACAGAGCCACCAAAGACTCACCATCCTAGAAGGGCAAGAGTACCTCTCCATCCCCCCAGCTGCTGGAGGTCTGACTCTGAGCAAGTGAGAAGACTACTGAGAAATATAGGAACTTCTTGTCTCAGAACAGGAAGATCAGGAGCTAAAAGGGTGCAGAGGCAGTAAGTAAGTAGGGAGAGAGGAAAAAAGAAGAAATAAACAAACAGAGGAAAGAGTAAGTATTCCAAATAACAGTTAGGGGGCCAGAAAAAAGACATGATGGAAGTGGTGCAGTGCAGTGGCTGTGGAGCAGCAGTCTTCCGGGAGACGTTCTGGAGGATGCAGTGTTGTCCCATCTGCAGACACCTCTCTGGGCAGAGGGAGGAGGTTGCTCATCTCCAGGCTGAGTTGGCCAGGATTTGTGGAACCTCCTCTCCCACCCAGGGACCACCAGGGTCACTGCCATTGCCTCAAAGGTTGCCAAGAAAGAGGAGTGGTTGGACCACGGTGGGCTTAGGGAGGGTGAGGGTGGTGGAACAGAGGCACATCCCTCCAGTTGTACCTCTCCACAATTTCTATGCCATTCTGGAAAAGTGTGGTTCCTCTATGGAGGCACCCATAGTGGAGACCAAGGAGGATGCTGGGAACCTCCACAAAGGAGACCCACAGGAGGGTGGCATGGGACCCCAAAGGGGAAGGAAAAAACTCCTGGTGGGGGACTCCATTGTTAGGAAGGTAGAACTGGGGGAGGAAGGGGAGAAGGAGGTAAGGTGCCTGCCTGGTGCCTTGGCTTGGAGGGACAGGGAGAAAATCCTCGATCACAGGAGCAGCTGCACAGGGGAGGGAGCTGGATGTCATTGTCCACCTAGGGACAAATGACCTGGCTAAGGAAGGGATCAGAGCAGTGCAAGAACCTTCTCGGAGGTGCTGCCTGTCTGTGGCATGGGTGAGGCTAGGGTGCTCCACACCATGGGATTCAAGCAGTGGTTGAAAAACTGGTGCAGAGCTCAGGGATTTGGCTTCATTGGGGACTGGGGGTCCACCTGGAGGGATGCAGGCCTATACTGGCATGATGGTCTGCATCTGTCCAGGAGGGGAACCAGGATCCTAGGTGATAGGTTAAATACTTCATTGACAAGCATTTAAACTAGCCAAGGGAGGCACTGGAAAGGAGCAGGAAATCCTAGCCCCCAAAAATATCAGGGTACTAAGAGGAGAGACACCAACATAGAGATGTCGATAGAGAAGTGCAGGGTAAATGGAGAAAGTGACAAATGCAATAAGGACAGGGATGGGGCAAAAAGAGGTAAGGCCATCAAGAAATGGAGGGTAATGAGTACCAACACCCATAGTCTGGGCAACACGCTCCTTGAACTGGTGGCCTTGATGGAAGAGGGATGCCTGGATATTGTAGCAGTCACAGAAACATGGTACACAGAGAACCATGACTGGGGTGTTAACATACCAGGGTACACAACCTACAGGAGAGACAGGGAGGGCAGAAGAGGTGGGGAGTAGCTCTCTATGTAAGGTAAGGGATAGAAGCAACTGAACAAAAGAGTAAACAGGGAAGAGAGGAGGCACTGTGGGTCACCTTAGAGACTGGAAATGGCACCACAATTGGCACAGGGGTTGTATATAGACCCCCATGTCAGGCAGAGGGAATGGACAGGGATATGATAAAAGGCATACTTAGGATGGCAGAGAAAGGGGAGATACTGTTGATGGGGGACCTTAATATGCCAGATGTTAACTGGAGCACCTTTGCGGCAGCCACATCCAAAAGCAGGGCCATTCTTGATGCCGTTCAGGTGGCATGCCTCAAACAGCTAGTTTTGGAACCTACTCATGAGGGAGCAATCATAGACCTCATACTCTCAAATGAGGACAGTGAGAGGATCTCAGATCTAGAAGTGGGTAGCCATTTGGGAACAAGTGACCACCAAACAGTTGGTTCATGATAAACTCAGCTACAGAGTCAAGTCATACAAAAAGTGAGGGTTCTGGACTTCAGGAGGGCTGACTTTGGCAAGATGGGAGAGTGCCTTAGAAAAGCACTAGCAAACAGGCTAGAAGGAGGGGTGGAGCAACAATGGGAAAATATCAAAACTGCCATCACAGAGGCAACAAGCTTTTGTGTGAGGCAAATAAACAAATCAAAATGAAAGAAAAAGCCACTATGGTTCTCAAAAGAGGTGGCGGTGAAGGTTAGAGAGAAAAAGAAAGATAGCATTTAGGAAGTATAAGGAAACACAGAAGGAGCAGGACAGAGAACTGTACCAGTTAAGGCAGAAGGAAGCAACGAGGGTAGTCAGATTAGCAAAGGCACAAACTGAGGAAAAGATAGCTAACTCAGTTAAGAAGGGGGATAAAACCTTTATAGGTATATCAGGGAGCACAGAAAGACAAAGGGAGGGATAGTGAGGCTGAAAAGAATGGATGGTGGGTGGGCAGAGAGTGACAGTGAAAAAGCAGGGATACTGAATGAATACTTCTGTTCAGTATTCACAAAAGAGGAAGTGGGGGAGGTGCCTAATCCAATTAACAGATGCACTCTGGAGAGGGGTTGATCCCAGTCCTTTCCCAGAAGAAAGGTTCTGAAAGAACCCTAAAACTGAAGGTGGACAAAGCAATGGGGCCAGATGGAATTCACCCAGAATTCTAAAAGAATTACAGAGAACTAGTGACACCACTGACACCCTTTTAACAAATCATGGAGGGTGGTGTGGTACCTGAGGACTGGAAGAAGGCGGATGTGTCCCCTTCACAAAAGTGGGACCAAGACAGAAGAAGGAAACTATAGACCTGTCAGTTTGACCTCTGTGGTAGGGAAAGGATGGAATCACTTCTGAAGGAAAAGAATTGTTGAGTACCTAGAGGCCAGTGGGGCACATGACCCAAGGCAGCATGGGTTCTGCAGGGAAGGTCATGTCAGACAAATCTAATTGATTTCTTTGACTGGGTGACCAAAGTAGTAGACCAGGGAGGGCTGTGGACATGGCCTACCTGAGACTTTAGCAAGGCATTTGACACAGTCCCACACAAAAGATTAGTAGTCAAATTAACCAGCCTCGGAGTGGGTCCCAGGGTGGTAGCCTGGGTAAAACATTGGCTGAACAACAGGACACAGAACGTAATTGTAAATGAAGTCCACTCTGAAGAAAGAGGGGTTACTAGTGGGGTACTGTAGGGTTCAGTACTGGGTCCAGTCCTTTTTAATGTCTTTATAAGTGACATTGCAGAGGGACTGGAAGGAAAAGTATGCCTCTTTGCAGATGACACAAAGATCTGCAACAGGGTTGATGCACAAGGAGGCATGGAAAGGATGAGAAGGGATTTGGCAAGGTTGGAGGAATGGTCAGATATGGCAGCTTGGATTCAGTGCAAAAGTGCAATGTAATGCACCTGGGAAACAAAAACCAGGGAAGATTACACAATGGGGCGGTAGTAACAACAACAAAAATGGAAAGGGACCTGGGGGTAATCATATCAGATGACCTAAAGGTTGGCAAGCAATGCGAGAAGGCAGTAGGGAGGGCTGGGGGAATACTGGGATGTATAGGGAGAGGTATCACCAGCAGAAAACAGGAAGTTGTTATCCCCCTGTACAGACAGTTGGTGAGACCCCATCTGGAGTACTGCATCCAGTTCTGGAGACCCCATCTCCACAAGGACATAGACAGCATGGAGGCTGTTCAGAGGAGGGGGACAACTAAAATGGTGCAGGGTCTGCAAGAGAAGCCATACGAGGAGAGACTAAAGGAGCTTAATATGTATACCCTTGAGGAAAGGAGGGAGAGGGAGGACATGATAGAAACTTTTAAGTACCTCAGTGGAATCAACAAAGTCCAAGAAGGTAGCAACTTTCAGAAAAAGAGATGTGCAAGAACAAGGGGACACAATTTGAAGATAGAGGGGGGACAGCTCAGGGGCAATGTGAGGAAGTATCTTTTCACAGAGAGGGTGGTGGATGCATGGAACAGCCTTTCTGAGGAGGTTGTGGGTCTAAAACTGTGGGAGAACTCAAGAATGCATGGGACAGACATAAGGCAATTTTTGTGGGGGGTAGGAAGAAATAGGCTGTTGGTTAAATAGGATCTGCAGCTTATCCTCTAGGTAGGGAAATGGGTAAAGTAGGTGGGCCAAGCGGTCCTTATCTGCTGTCAAAGTCTATGTTTCTATGTTTCTATGATTGCATACATAGATTTAGACACTATCTTCATGTCCTTCCTGATCCTATAAGGAGGAAGCATTTTATGAATTATAGGTTGAAAACTTTTCTTAATATTGTACAATAGTCACGTTTTGACAAACATTAATTAGAGAAATTTAAAGAATGTTTCTGCAAGAGAGGTAGGAGAGATGATCTTGTTTATGTATTTTTTGATTACTGCTGGTTTTTAGATGTGAGGTCTTAACCCTTGCAGGGCTGCGAACTGATATAGCAGTCCAAAATTCCTATACGTTCTAAGTCTGTTGGCAGCTTAAGGGTTAATGGTTGGGCCAATTCATGCAGATTTCAAACACAGGCAAAGCAAATCACTTAAGAATATTTTTGACAACAGAGGATAACTATTGTTACTAGGGCTGCACATTTTCTAGTTGATGTTAACAAAATTAAAGAACAATAATTAGGCTTTTTGTATAAATAATTAAAAAGCCATTTATAAAATACTGCTAGTAACTTTTACATGTATTAGTATATACTGTATCTCACTTTGAATCCTCCTCTTCTATCACAACTGAAAGAGACTGATTAGCTGGAATTGCACTTATGTATGACAGGTATAACATGCTATCTGAAAATGCAGCTAATTCTTGCCTCTACAGTGTTGGAAAGTGACTGATCGGTAATATGTTTTTAACAAAGTTACAACCGACAATGCATTTTTAAATATTCTTTTCATTATTTGAAATGATCTATTTAAGCCAATCGATAAACTTTAAATTAAACTAGACCTTACAGATGTAACCCCCCCCCCCATGGGTGGAGCTTACCGTGTCCTGTCCTTTACCCGGCCGCTGGTCCTGCACGTCCCTGTCCTGTATGGGGTCCCTGAGTGCTCTTGCCAGCCCCTGTAGTTTCAGAAATTAAGAGGGGGACCAGAGGAGTGAGGTGAAACTGAAACTGCTTGTTTGGTGTTTGCTAATCCCTGCACAGCACAGCCTACGCATATCCGAGCAGCATTCAGCTGGATTGTGCGAGCACACGGGTCGGCTCACTTTCTGAGTGAGTGCTGTGGCGCTCCATGTTCAAAGCCACTCTGATGACTCCTTCTAGCTCTGTCTGTCTGTGCCCTGGCCCCTGTTGGTGTGGGAAAAGTGAAAGGGGTTCGGTGGTACTTGGGGGACAAAGAAACAACATTTTAAAAAGAGCAGCACTCTTAAGTGCTATTGCTGTTACAGGAAGTGCTGTAACTTTAGGTAAGCAGCCTGCTTGCTATAACTATGAATATTCATGAGCTCTGCCAGCCTCCTAGAGACAGACAGAGCTGTGGTGCTAGCATTGAGTGGGGGGAGCCCTGTTTTCAGTCAACTCTGCCACTGGGCGACAGGGAAGAGGGGCTGCTATCAATTGCTGGGGTCATTTAAATGCAAAGTAAACATCTGTGATGTTTTACAGTTTGTGTCCTACAGTAATTATTCTAAAACTATCTATGTCATCAGTATGTATTTATGTTATCTGTATTCTGTATCATTGATGTGTCCTGCACCCCTTTTTTCTCTGTAACTAAATCCGGGTTGCCCCTGAAAAAGGGACTGTTTGGACCCAGTGAGCTTACCCAGTCAACAAAATGAAATAAATAAATAAAATAAAATAAGTGTTGTTTGTCTTTACAATGGACTGAAAGTTGGGACTTTATATGGGCTGAACTACTCCAATCATGTTGGACACCTTTGACTGCCAGACAGCAAATCAGAAAGCCCACAGCCTTGGAAGACGTAACAAAGGGACTTGTAGGAAGAGACAAGGCCAGTGTCTTGGTGCCAATACAAGGGGCCAATTGGGTATTGAAGGAGCTTCATGCATATTTAATTTTATAGACAGACAGCCTGTCTGATCAATGGGATGCTGCCCTGATCTCTTGGAACCCAGAAGGTAGATTCAGTTGAGTTCAGTTTGGCGGGAACCCCTCCTGAGGGAGGAGGGCTCTGGCCCTTGCTACCGAGATGATGAAGAAGGCCTATCTGAGGGCTTGCACAGCCACCAGCCCGGGGGCGCTGTGATGCCTTCCAATGTCTGGAATGAGCTGCTTTAGAATTGAAGTGTTGATCTGCTGTCCAGAGGCAAGGAAGTTGTCTGAGAGGTTCCCAAGGGAGAGGGTGCCTTTCTATGATCTTTGAGTGAAGAAGAAGTCCTGCTTGGGGGCTTGCGCATTCACCAGCCCAGGAGGTACTCTGAGTTGTCTTGTGTTGCCTTCCAGTACCTGGAAGGAGTTGTTGCCAGAAGAAAGATATTGTTGCTGACTAGTGTCAAGGTCATTATATGGAAGTTTCCAGAAGGAACGGAGCTCAACTGTGATGCCTGAAAAGGTATGGAGGCCTACCTGAGTGCCTACATGGCCAAATAACCAAGGGAAGCCTGCCTGATGTTTCCAGTAGATGGAAAGTGAAGTGAGAAGATTAATTCTTCTTTTCAAGTCTCTGTATTAAAGTGAGAAGATGTGCCTCCAACTTCTGCCTCAGGTCTGAACCTGTAATGCTTGAATCTGAGAGACTTTCCTGCTAACATTTGGGGGGAAACTCAAAGACTATGTTCCAATGGAGAAAGAACCACCGCTGCCTGCTTGCAGTGTGACTGAAGCCATTTATGCTGAAGTTTTGTGACTACCAATAACTTGAGCGTGACTGCCATCCAAGGACGGTCTGGGGAGTCAGCCAGGTACTATCTCCGATAAGCATTACTTATCTCTCCCCTGAGGCATGTTGGCCCTGGTCACCAGCATTGTCCTGATCCAGTCCTGTGACAATGCAGAAAAGGAGATGACAAGCTGCTAAAGAAGCTAAGAGGTATCCAGCCTGTTAAAGCTGCAAAAGCCTGCTGCTAAGGAGGCTCAAGCTGCAAGAGATACAAAGAGAAGGTCCAAGCTGCAAAAGCCTGCTGCTCATCTCAGTCATCTACAGTATGTGTTCCAGTTTCTACTGGTTTCCACCACCTCAGATCCACAGTCTGAAAGTGATCAGTCTAACAAGCCAAGAAACTGTTCTTCAAAACCGTAATTCAGGGCTTGACCTGTATTTGAGGAAATGTATATAGTTGCCACCAAGGGTTTCGAAATTGGACACCCGACCGAAAGATGCCAAGTTTCAACAGCTTGCCATAATCCAAAGGGTTAAAATCCAATTTGTTGTTAAAGTGCACCAGCACTGGCCAACCAGCTGCACTGCATCACACTTGCAACTGTTCCAACTGGGCACCCAGAGAGACTGAGGAAACTTCCTAGGTAGATACGAAGGGGAGACTGGTACCAATCGGGGAGTGGGTAATGTTTTAGATCAAGTGGGCTAATATTTGCTCTGAAGTATATGCTGGTGGGAGGTGGGCACTAACAATGTTTCTAGTTTACAAAGTGATTGACCGGTGTTTACGAAATCCTAATGCTACAATGTTGCTTAACTTCCATTTCCCTTACCCAACCCTCCCGAATGTAAATAAATTGTTTGTTTAACCTTTTTAAAACCAATTCCTGAGCATATTATAAGTGAGCATATTATTAACAAAAGTCATTAATTACATGATTATTAAACAAATGTCTTGATTAATGGTAATTCATGTGTGAGGTGACTGCAAGGGGAGGTGGGTAGACACAGCATCCCAGGGGGTTGTATCACACCGATATCTGACCCACTATAAATTACTCTGGGTGGAGGCACCGCACTATTTATTTTATCTTGGGAAAGAACCCTCTTTCCACCAGAAACAGAACCCAGGCCCCTCAACCTGATTTAGGGATAGTAGCCCACTGGTGCACGGTGCCCGGGTTACACAGATTTCAGGAAAGGTAGTACAGCAGCATTACCATTAAAGCAGTTGCTGATTTGCAAATTTGCAGAATAGAGATTCTCTCAATATTAACAAAAGAAGAGATTTATTCATACTTACCACACTTTCCTTTTTTGTTAGCTTCTACATTGTCAATGGGTAATCACAACAACTGGGTATTACGCACTTCTATGAGGGAGAAATTACACCACCCAGAGGCTGAATCAGCCTAGAATGTTGGGCACATGAGCATTCCAGACAGCAGCAGCAACTCTCCAGTCACTATTCTCCATGCAGTGCCTCTATATATGGAAAAAATATCATACCAGTTGACTTGACGTGAAAACACACAAATCAACTGTCTACACAGATAGGACCTTAGCCAGAATAAAATACAGTAATCAGTGGCCTACCTGATCAGATGAAGAAAAGTGAGTGATCGAGGCTCATCTTCCAAATCTCTATGTTTTGGAAGGCCCTGCAGAACTGAATCAACTGAAACAGACTTATTGAAGGGAAATAAACTGCATGCAGAGTAAGCACTTACCTGCAACAGGAGGCGCCCTTGATTAACATCAAATCCAAACCTGATTAATGTGTGTGCGTGCTAGCAACCAACATTCTAATGTGGAACTGCTCTTTTTTTTTATTTGCATATCTATATAAACACATGCACAGTCTGTAAACTTAGTGGGATGTCTAGACAGACTTGCAATCAAAGTTTATAGCAGAACTACAGACATCCTCACGGTGGCATACCAGACAATATTCTTCCACAGGAACAAGGCTCCTAGGTGGGTCCCATTGACAATGTAGGAGCTAGCAGAACAGAAAATTATGGTAAGTACGAAGAAATGTTTCTTTCTGCAGCACTTCACATTGTCAATGGGTAGTCATTACAACTGGACTCTAAGAAGCAGTACCCAGAAAAAAATGGGCGGGGGACAATATTGTCCCACACATCAACCACATACAGGAAAGAAATTTACCTGCTAACTGCTGCCTGCAAAACTCTGCGACCAAAGGCTGCATCAACAGAACTTTGAACATCCAATCTGTAGAGCTTGGTGAAAGTGTGGATGGAGGACCACGTAGCTGCCTTGCACAACTCTAAAACAGACACCTCACATCTCTCCAGCCAGGAGGTGGCCAGAGACCTGGTGGAGTGAGCCTTGATGAGAGCCAGAGGCTTCTTCTCTTCTGCAACGTAAGCCTTGGCAATGCAGGCCCTCACTCACCTAGCCAGAGTGGCCATGAAGGCTTTTTATCTCTTCTTGGCTGCTCCAAAAAGAATGAACAACCTTTCCATTTTCTGGAAGTCAGCAGTCCATCTAAGATATGACCAAACAGCCCAACACAAATTTAACTTGTGCAACTCATTCTCCTTTGAGTGAGTAGGTTGTGGACAGAAAGATGGAGGACATATTTCCTGGTTCACATGGAAGGTCATAGGAATGAAGGATGAGATTGTTCTGAGCACCACCTTGTCCTTCTGCATGACAAGGTATGGTTCTTTATGGGACAAAGCATGGAGCTCACCAGCCCTTCTGGCTGAGCACATAGCAGCTAAGAAACACACCTGCTAAGACAGTCCTTCCAATGGTATCAATGAAAGCCATTGGAAAGGCTCCTTACAAAGAGTCTTCAGAACCAGATTCAGATCCCATGGAGGAACAGGGGATTGGAACAGAGATCGACTCCTGCTTACAACTCACAGAAAATGAATAACCTCCTGCTTAGTCCTTATGGATGAACCCAAGGAGGCTCCAACGGCCAAAACCTGACCTCTTATGGTTGCTCAAGGCCAAACCTTTCTCCACTCCTTCCTGCAGAAAATCAAAAATCTACAGAGCCCGGCCCAGTGGTACAGAGGGTTGAGGTGCTGGATGCCACACCTCGAACCACGCCGGCGACCCGGGTTCGGAAACAGACTCGGGCACCAGGAGTCGGCAGGGGAAGGGGTAGGATGGAGCATCCATAAGACTGCTCTCCTCCTCTGGGGTGGGTAAGGGATGCATGGTCGCTCTGTAGCGGCCCCCGGTGGAGAGTGGGAGCACAGCAGAGGGATTGCATTATGGGGAACACCAGGAAAAATGGAAATACCGCTCTGGGGACAGGCCCGGATGATGGCTGCCGGCCACGGACACCTCTAAAGACTCCCAGGAAGCCACGGAAAGCCTCAGCAGTGCCCAGGACTGAGGAAAAATAGTATGCCGGTCTCCTCCCTGCCGGTGCCTTCCCCCTCGGAAGAGAGGGACCCACCCGGTACAGGGTTACACCAGGCTATCCCGAGGATGGCTGCAGATCTGAGGTAAGGTGGCTTGGGGGAGATAGTAGGGGGATGTCTGAGGGTCATGGCAACCCAAAGGAGAGGCAGCTCCAGAGCACGACGGGGGTATAAATAGAATATACAAAAAAAATCTACAGAACCGTGGCTTTAGAAGGCCAGATATTTTTACCTCTGGCCCAAGCAGAAAAGGTGCTGATGTGGAATTCTTTCTGACAGCCATCAGGATGTCCACCACCTTCTTAGAGAAACCTTTTTTTTTAGTTGTTTAAGCAGGAGTAGCACACTAAGCTGAAAGCTTTTTTACAGGTGCGACCTGGGAGCACAGGGAAGTTAAGTGACTTGCTCAGGGTCACACAGTATGCAAGTGGAAGCTGTGGGATTCAGACCCAGGTCTGGTCTGGTCTGCTGGATGTCACCAGATTTGCAGTTCAGAGTCTTAAACCACTGCACTATACTGCCTCCCTTTTTCAGGAGCCAGGCCACAAGCCGCATCGTTCCTGAACTTGGATGCAGAATGGGGCCACGTGAGAGATGGTCTCCCTCATTGGAAGGCAAAACATGCAGGCAAGCCCTGACTGTGACTATACATGGGGTCAGAATGAAGATTTCGGGGATCATGGGGAAAATCCTGATCTTAGGAAGCTACTTGATGAGGAGGAGGAAGGGGAGTGAATGGAGTCAAAGAGGAGGAGCTAGGTTCGCTAAGTCCAAGAACCACAGCCTTCACTCCACACTCCAAAGCTATTAGAAGAAAGATTCCTCTTGAGTGCCTTAGTTTTGCATATGACCTTGGAGAGGAGAGGCAGAGGAGGGATAGTATACACTCTGTCAAAATTCCATGCTTGTGACAGGATGTACACTGCTTCCACCTGTAGTCACCGGTAGTGGCTGAAGAACCACTGAATTTGAGGATTGTGGCTATAGGTGAACAGGTCAATCTGAGGATGACCAAACCTTTGGCACAGAAGGTCTAACACCTCCAGGTTCAACATCCACTCTGTTGGATTAACATTTGCATGGCTTAGACAATTGGCCTGAATGTTCAGCTCCACTGCAGAGTGAACTGCTGACAAAGAGAGAAGATTCTGCTTTGCCCATAGCAGGAAATTGGTGGCTTCCTTCAGAATCTCCCTGCTCCTTGTGCCCTCTTGATTATTTATGTACACCACCATGGCAGTGTTATCTGACCTTATTCTCATGGCTATTGACTGCACCAAGCTTAGAAAATGAAGGGGAACAAGGTGCACAGCCTAATTTCCAGACTGTGTATGTGTAGGTGCTGTTCCTGCACTGACCAAGTCCCCTGAATGGTCATGTGGTCCAGGACTGCACCCCAACCCAACAGACTGGCATCGGATGTCAGACTGAACTCTGGGGGGACTTCCAAGGGAGATCCTTTGTTCAGATTCTTCAAGCTCACCCATCAGCTTAGAGACTGACGCAGTTGTGATGAAACTGAGTTCCTGGCCTGATAATATTCTGAGGTCAGATCCCAGGCTGACAGCAACTCGATCTGTGGGGGACCCATGTTAAGGCATGACCACAGACGTAGTTCCATCGCTGCCGTCATGAGGCCCAGAATTTTCAGAAGGCGATGAGCTAAAGCCAACGATTGGCTCCTCAGCCACTGAATTTCTCTCAACAGGGTCTTTTTCCTGGTTGGCAAGAGGAAGACCTGCCACTCGTTCATCTTGAACACTGCTCCTAGATGCTCAAGGGTTTATGATGGATCAACATAGAAACATAGAAATTGTCGGCAGATAAGGACTGCTAGGCCCATCCAGTCTGCCCGTAAGCCCTGTACTTGATTATGGCTTCTGACCTTCCCTCTGCTTTACCTCTGTGGTTCTCCTATGCCTCAAGAGAGCTCTTCTGCCAATTTGACACACAGCAATGGGACTCCAATACTTCCAGAGTCCTGGCCACTGACTTCCTTGCCAATGGCAGAGATGGTGCTTAATAAGTAGATCATCCAGGCAGGGATAGACATGATATCCCCCGTTAGAGTTGAGCCACTAGGACTATGAGCACTTCCAAAAAAATCCTGGGGGCTGTTGCCAGCCCAAATGGGAGCACCTTGTACTGGAAGTGCTGCCCCAGGGCTGTGAACCTGAGACAAGGCAAGGCAACTTTTATTTCTAGGGCACCCATTTCCTGAGGCTCTGGGTGCCTAACAAAGCATAGCAAAGATAAAACCTGAGGAACCTTTGATGAGACTGCTGGATGGGAATGTAGAGATACACATGCCTCAGATCTATGGATGTTAGATAATCCCCCACCTGGACATCTTGGATGACTGAACGCAGGAACTCCATCTTTTAGGTCATGTGGCGAACAAACTTGTTTAGGTGTTTCAGATCCAGAATAGGCCTAAAAGCCTCCAGCTTCTTGGGAACTTCAAAATAGACAGTGTAGAATCCCTGGCCTTGCTCTCTAGGAGGCACTGGAACAATTGCCCCAATTTGAATGAGGTGGTCCAGGGTCTGTGACACAGTTTGTCTCTTTGTGGGTCCTATGAAACCGGGGACGGCATAAAACATCCCTTTGAAGTAATTGTTTAATATTCTATTTCATAACCTAAAACCACAATTTCAAAAATCAATTATCTGATGTTATCTAGGCCCATCTTGTGTAAAAATTGTGTAGTCTTCCACCAAAAGAAGGAAGGCAGAGGTGTGTCTGTGTACTCTCATTGCGAGGTGCTCAATTTTTGCCCTGGACCTCCATTACATCTTTTGGCAAGCACTCTTCTGCTACCCTTGCTCTTGAAACCAGAATAGTCTTCTTTATTCCCCTAGTTCCCAAAGTTCAAAATGGGACAAAAAAAACCTTGATACTGCCTCTGTCAGCTGCCTCCTTGTCTTTTTGGAGTTGAATCACCATTTTGCTGTTGCTTTGACACTGGAAGGTGGCCCTTTTTATCCTCGATATCCTTCAAAATATCATCCAGGCCAGAACCGAACAGCAAGCCTCCCTTTGAAGGCTAAGTTAAACAACTTGGTCTTCGAAGACTGATCAGTGACCCAATGTTGAAGCTACACTCCTTGCACAGCGGACACAATGTGGTAAGCAGAACTAGCCATCGTGCAAATTCTCCACCATGGCATCCCCTAAAAAGGCAGAGGCCATGGGTACAACTACAAAATGCTTGCCCCCTCCAAATCCAGGGGAATGAAGCTGCCCAAAGTCATATCCTGGGGCTGTCAGTATAGCCTAGAGGTTAGAGGAATGAGGTGTGAACAAGCCTGGCACTTCCAGCAGACCAGACCGGAGTTTGATTCTCACAACCTCCACTTGCATACTGTGTGACTCTGGGCAAGTCACTTAACCGCCCAGTGCTCCCAGGTTGCCCCTGAAAACAGGCACTTGTGCCTAGTGGGCCTTACCCAGTTACCAAAGACTAAAATAAAAATAAATAAATAAATAATATCCCACAAGTTTAAAGCTCTGGCATCAATAAAGGAGGCATAGGAGGTGTGGAGGTTTGTGCCATTGGAGGCGAAGGCTATTCTGCGCAAAGCATCTAATCGCTTGCTGTGTGAATCCATTAAGGCCAAGGACATTTCAGTAAGAATAGTGGTGTATCTGAGGGAATAATGAACCACCTTGTCCACCAGAGGAGGGGTTTCCCACTTGCAGGTATTATCTTCCAAAAAAGGGAAACACCGTACCTTAGGTTTCAGCAGATATTTTCTTTGGTCTGCACCTGCTCATTCTGGTTCAATAATTTGGTCACAGTAAATAAAGTCTAGAAAACACTTTGGAGTAGAAGAGGATGCAGACAGGATAGGGTTGACATCCAGTGCCTCTATGGATTGCACCTCCTTGATCTGTAATGTCCTATATGCCTCTGTTATCATATAGGACAAAGATTTTGTATCAAATAGGGAAGGGATAGGAATCCTCCTCTTTGGCTCCATTCACTCCCCTTCCTCCTTCTCCTCAGAGAGTTCATCCTCTTCATCATCAAGTAGCTTCCTAGGGTCAGGATTTTCCTCTAGTTCCCTGAAATACTCATTCTGACCCTATGTATAGTCACAGTTGGGGTTTGCCTGCAGGTACATATTAGCAGCCCTGTCCTGCTGTGGCACACCTGGACATGCCTATGTGGGCTCCCCTGACCTGAGGTGCCCAGTCTGGAATCAGGTGTGGCTGATGGGATGTCCTGCAGAACATCTGGGCCAAAAAACTCTCCTAAGAGCAACAAGAAAGATTTACATAATTCTGCTTTGCCACTGCTAGCTGGTACACCAGGTGCACCCTCCCAGCTCAGAGGGCCACCTGGAGGGAACCATCAGAAACATATTAGCTTGAGTAACACAATGGGGGTAATTTGAACCCAGAGGAGAGGGTTGAATTGCCCTTTTGCAAGTCTTACATTTATTAAAGATTAGAGGTTTCCAATAAGCCATGGTGCCAGCTAAATAGCCCTGCAGGTGCCCAGAGATAAAGAAAACAGAAAATTCTCCAATACCAAAAGTATAGGACTACTGCTGCAATCCCCTCCTCCAATTGTGGGAAAAAAGCAAAGAGCTGCAAGAAAACTCCCGTCAGTTGTCAGCTGCCAGCTGCCTGGAGACTGAAAGCACAGAGCCAGTCAGGCTGAAAATAGGTGTAAAACAGAGCCGCTGCGCCTAGCACTTGAATGGTGCAGGTGCATGCACTCTCTAATATGTGCATGCGTGGCATCATGATGCTGTATGTGACGTTGGCACATCGGGGGTGTGCGACACAACAGGCATGTGAAAAAAGGTACACTGAGGCTAAGAAAGCCTCTAGGGAAAAATTATCACACACACGCCCAACGAACAGGACAATAAAAACAGCTGGTGCCATGGGGCTCAATGTAGCCAGTAAAACAACCGCCACACTCTCTGAGAGAAAGAGAAATACACTGAAGCAGAAAAGATGGTGATCCTTTCCTGAATCCTACAGCCACCATCCTGCAAGATTCTTTTTTTGTTTCACTTTCAACTGCAGAGAAAAATTAAAGGGGCAATGTACTTTCAAACAAAGTGGGACCAAGTAAAATGGCAATGTTGTCCCAAACACAAAAAAATGTAAAGAACATCTGCCAGGCAACACACAAAATAGTCAGCCTATGAAACTAGGGGGAGTACTGATGCCCAAAAGATGAAGGAAAAAAACAGGGATCACCCTAATGCTAAAAACCACAGAAAAAACAGGTGCTTACCTGAGGCACCATTTTTTGAGTTTGCGCATGCTCGTTGAACTCCTTGAGAGAGTAGGCTTTGAGGGGTGTGACACTGTCTGTCCAATGCAGAGTGCTCTGTATGGGGCTCGACAACATCACACCAATCCTCGGTCAGGCTGGTCCTGATCCTGATGCTGTTTTGCCTTCAGTGGTCCGCACATGAAAAGAAAAAGCCACGCCAATCAGGAGCCGGCTTTTTCCTTTTATCTGCAGGGCACCGCAGTGCAAACAGCTGTTTGCATTGTGAGGAAGAATTCTCCAACTCATGTGCAGCAGGCCACAGCCTAAGCTCCGTAGGGGCTGGGAGCATTGCGTGCACGATCCGATCACACTGGCTGGGAGGAGACACTTTTCTCACCTGCCTCCTCCACGTTCCTCCCTGTCACACTGTCGGACCCCCCTCCCTCCACCTGTCAACATCAGGGTGACTCAGTCCCCATGTGGCCTGTATCCCAAAACCCCGTATCCTTTCATGTGGCACACTGGGAGCCCACCCCAGTGTGCCAAAACCCTGCTGTGGTGTTTTTCCAACACTGAGATGACCACTCCCAGTGTCGGATACGCCCCCCCACATAAACCCCTACCACAGACTGCCCATTCCCCAGGTCAGCATTGATCCCCCTTGCAGTTCTGAGTACTCTGGCACACTGGGAGCCCACCCCAGTGTGACAACATCCATAGTGTCCCTGTCAAAAAAGAAAACAGACCCACAAAGTCTTATGAATTTTTTTTTAAAACCTGAAAAACAGAAAACGGTCCCTCGTGGTTGCCGCCAGCCCCATCCCCCAATCTGCACCCTCACTCTGCACATCACAGCTCCCCTCACCTCCTCTCACCCATACTTACCTGTGGAGGTCGGGAGCAGCGATCTTCAGTAGACCGGAAACACATCTGCACTCTTCAAAAGCTGATCGCAAACTGAAGAAATGACGGTAAGTCCTATAATGGCAGTAAATGGGAGGTTTTCAATTCAGGTTGATATCTCAGCCATTTTTTGGGAGCTTTGGTCCCAAATTTTTAACATGGGGTTGTTGGGACCTCACTTTATGAACATAGTCACTCTCATTTCATTTCACAATCCTGAAAGGTGATTTCACGGTCACTGCACAGAATCACCTTTCAGGACCAATTAATGAAATGACAGTGCCACTGTTCATGAGGTGGGGTCCCAAAAAGCCCTTGTTGCAAATTTGGTGAAAAAACTCCCAAAAATGACTGTGTTACGAGTGTCCTTTGAGCAGTTTCTATGCACGCTTGTAACGTCAATAATTTTTAAGATTTTTTCTCGAAATTTCCAACATTGACATTTTTCACCCGCCCCAGTGAACAGTACAGCTGTCATTTTTGTGTCCTTCCCAAACTGTATTTTTTGCACCTGTGGTCATGTAGTGTGGTCGCTGTGAAAAATCAAGTTTCAGGACAGATTAACAAAATTCCAGTACCACAGTTCATGAGGGGAGGTCTCAAAAAGGCCATGTTGAAAATTTGGTGAAAACTTTCCAAAAAATGACTGCTTTACGAGCGCGCATTATGCAGTTTCTACGCACACTTGTAGCTTTGCCACGTTTTCATATTTTCACTCCAGATTTTCAACATTGCCATTTCTTTACACCTCCTCATGAACAGTACAGCTGTCATTTTTCACATCCTACCCACAATGTGTTTTCGCACCTGTGGCACCAAATGGCACACTCGCTGTGCAAAATCACCTTTTGGGACTGAGTAACAAAACGATACTGGCACCGTTCATGAGGTGGTGTCCCAAAAAGCCCATGTTGAAAATTTGGAGCAAAAATTCCAACAACGCCTGGGGCATTAGGGTTTCCAACTGTAAGGCCTACCCTTAAAATGCAAGACAGAGGAATATACAGAGAAAATATGGGAGGCATATGCAAGAGCAATACCAACAGCTAAATCTCAGCATTGACAAATGCTTGTTTTTTATTTAGAAAAGCAGAAACCTGCTAGCAAATATACCCTTGAACTATGTGGTAGACGTAGCCCCCAGTACAAGCACAGGTAGTGGAAATGGGGAAAGAACAGGTTAGCCAATTTTGAAAGTCACAGCTTAACAGGCATGATTTTAATTTAGGGGTGCTCCCTGTCACCAAGTAGCTCCAAGAAAATACACAAGTGCCTTTGCACTACATAGAAGTGAGCGGGTACTATAATAGATGCTGAGAACAAAAACACAATAAATAAGCACTCAAATATGCCAAAATAAAACACGCAGAGACTCAAGGCATTGGAGCAAATAAAGACAGCAGCACACTACCCCAGCGCTTTGTGTCCACTCCGGGACACTTCATCAGGAGGCGTCTCCAACCTGCTATGCAGAATTACAGCCCCAAACCTAGAAGCTGATTTTTTTCTTCAGAGAACCTTGTTAGATGTTTCTCCTTCAACAGCACAGCAAAGACAGCTGATTTGTGTGTTCCTTGTGTCAAGTCAACGGGTATAATATTTTTTCCATATTTGGAGGCACTGCGTGGACAATAGTGACTGGAGAATGGCTGCTCTCCGGATTGCTCATGTGCCCAACATTCTAGGCTGATTCAGCCTTTGCGCTGTGCCATTTCCCCTGGTAGGGGTGCACAATCCCAATTGTAATGACTACCTATTGACAATGTGGAACACTACAGAAAATAAAATACTCTGAGTACGGATAACAGATTTAATTTTGTCACCACCTACAGTGCCTTTAGAACAGTATTTCTAACATTAGAAAACAGGATTGAAATATTTTGAGCCATGACTCATACCTTAATGACATTTCTAACAACTTGATGCATACTGTACAGTATGTCACATAGGAGACAGTAAAATTTAATGGACAAATTGGTCAGGAGTAAGCAATTTCTGCAACACAATACAAGCTGGTTGCCAAAGGTCCTGAAGCACTGTTTTCCCTGTGAGACATGTAAGTATTGTTCAGCCATTTATTCTCAGAAAAGCTTGTTTTATCCAAAAACTGGCACAATAATTGAAATTAATTGCTTTGCAACTTGTGACACCACAGAGATTGTTTATCTTGTAATCTGCTCCTGTGGTGCCTTCTACATCGGAAAAACTATCCAAAAATTTAAAAGGACACTGTCAATCCCCTTAGACCTGAAAGTGTCTTGTGTTTAAAAAAAAAACAGACGTTATGATTGGTCTATTCTGTAGAGGGTGCTGATGTGACTGGTAGTTTCTTTTTAAAAGTGAAAAACAGACTGCCCACCATACTGGTGTTAACATACAAAAATGTGCTTGTCTATGGTTCTCAATCAATTCGCCTTGCATCTTTTCTGGACTTGGTAACACCTTCAACACAGTCCAGCCACTCATGATGCAGTGGGATGGGAGGAGACTGTTGGATCATGAGTGGCTTCACTGTTTGGGGGTGTTCCTAATGTTCAGTGAGTATGCAATTAGAGTAGATCAAGGATTTGAAACAAAACAAGGGTTGAGTATAATTACACCATTAGCATGCATTCCAGTTCTACTATGAAAGGAGGCAAATAAAACAACTAGCAACATCAGTAAAATTTAGAGAAGGCAAGCAACCATAAAATGTGTGTTTTCAGCTGCAAGTTAACATGCTACTAAAAAGACAGGCAGTGTCCTTTTGAAGAGAAACATAGAAAAACAGACTTTGATGGCAGATAAAGACCACTTGGCCCACTTAGTCTGCCCATTTACCCTATCTACTACAGTACTGCAGACTCTACTTGATCTCGAGCCCCCCCCCCCCAGGTTCCCTTATGCCTATCCCATGCATTCTTGAAACTGGTATTAGTTTTTGCCCCACCACCTCTGCTTGGAGGGTGTTCCAGGCATCCACCATCCCATCTGTGAAGAAGTACTTCTCATGTTTCCCTAGTCTACCCCCCAGCTTCATAGCAGGACCCCTTATTCTCAATCTTCTTCTTTTCTGAAATCTACGTCCCTCCTTTTATCTTATTAATACCCATGAGGTATTTAAAAGTCCCTATTATATCTCTCCCCCCCTTCCTCCTTTCCTCCAGGGTGTACATATTTAGGTCCTGTAGTCTCTCCTCATAGGGCTTATGATGCAGACTCTGCACCATCTTAGTTGCCCTTCTCTGGACAAGCCTCCTCTCTGTCTATGTCCTTCCAGAGATGCAGTCTCCAGAACTAGACACAGTACTCTAGGTGACATCTCACTAAAGATTTATACAACAGTATCACCATTTCCCTTCTTCTGCTTGTGATACGCCTCCTTATGCACCCTAGCATCCCACTAAGACACACCATTCCCTTGTCACACTGTTTGGCCACCTTTAGATCATCAGATATGATGGTAAAGGTGGGGAAACACTGTAGGTTGCAAAATAGTAGCAAGTGTGAGTATGCTACTGTCTCCAGTGTGTAGAATAGCCATAAAGAACAACATGTTTTCAAATGTTTATTAATAGAAAAGGTTTTACTACAGCTGAACAAGATTTCAGAAAATCACAAAGTGCATAGACTGCCTTGGTAAAGTTCGGTGACCATGTGAGTAGAGCTATGGATACTTGTCTGCTCACTGGTTCTATTCTTGTGGACCTGGCCAAGGCATTTGATTAGAAAACTCATGAGCTGTTATTTTAAGGTTTGGTACTACTTGGCTTCTCACAAAATATAATTAATTGGTTAAAATAACTGCTTGAGTATTCAAACTCAGCAGGAGTGTTTGGCCACTGCTAAGTCTAGAACTCGTTCTGTATTAAATATAGTTCTGCAGGACTCCGTCTTGGGTCCTTCAGAGCAGTGTGTGATGGTCGCTGAACTGGTAGTCCATGCTCTACTGATGGACCTGGGATTTCTTCATTCTGCGTGGTGAAGGGAACTGTCTCACTATTAGCAGCGCCAGCAACACCCTCAGCAGGTGGGATGGCGAGGGGCAGCTTAAGGTTCGAATGTGGTTAGGTTGATGGAATCACCCGACAAGGAGATACAGGAGTCGTACACAGAGGTCAGATGAAGCAAAGATGTTTATTAGACAGAAGGGGGAGGAGGACATGGTCATACAAGAAAATACCAACAGCAAACACAACAGGGCTTATGGACAGCATTGTGGATAACAACTAATATACAACTATATCTAAACTCTGTTATTCTCTTCTGTAGGTACTTCAGCCTAAGGCCACTCTACAGCATGCACCTCGACTTAAGGCCACTATATAATATTCTTATCTATCACACTTACAATTTTCTGCCCAGAAATCTATGCATCCAGAGTATACCGTATCACTTTATCATACCATGTGCTAAGCATTCAATATACAACCAGCAAATTATCTCACAGCCTCAAAAGTCCATTAGATGTAGATGTCCATTGTCTTCCTGCACAATTGAAGAATAGAGGTCAAGAGAAAGGGGAACTCTTGCTTGGCGCCAAGCTCACCAGGAAACCTATGAGAGGTTGCAAACAGGGAATGGAGAGATTGGTAAACAGACCATAGGCATCGGCCAACCCACTCTCCAGGGTTGCCGGAATACAAGAGCGTGAACTGACTAACTTGGGGTAATACTCTTTCTTGGCACAAAAACCCTTGAACTGGGCTGCCAAGGATGAAGAACCAAAATGTGGCAAGGAATCCACCTGCAGAATTGCCACAGAAGAAGGAATCTGCTGCTTTCTCCTCAGCACCAACCCTTGATCAGGGCTGCCAAGGATGAAGAAGAACTGTTGCAGGTTTTCCTGGCACCTACCCTTGACTAGGGCTGCCAACCGAACACCGGACTTCATGAAGAATCCACTAGGAGGACTACATAGGATGAAGATGACACTTCTGAGCTGCTTTGGGTGACAGATCCACTTGGAGGACCACCAAACTCGAGCTGCTACCCTGAGGATTGCACTGGCGATGCAGGACGACACAAGCAAGAAGGAGTAGAAGACGAAGATCAGGATCCCACAAAGATGAAGAACAACATAAGAAACGGCAGCCACCACCATACTTGGCTACAACGGACTCGTCTACCGGCGGGCATCTGGGAGGGATGGACGAGACACTTTCCAGTCATCTTTCTTCCAAGCTGTTCAGGAACCGACGGCCATGACCACTGAAAAAACGTCGATTTTGGCTATGGCGGACAAAAGGGCAAGAAGCTGCTGAAGTCTTCTGCTGGCTGAAGATTGCTATGGTGAAGAGTTGATGGAGGCTGAAGATTGAATCAGGACCTGATGCTGCACCATGATACTTCTGTTAGCACAATATACTGGAATGTTCACTTTCAGGGGCAATTTGCCTGAAGCAGGGGCAAATTGCAACATCCAGGGCAGTTGTTCACTTCCAGGGGCAATTCGCCTGGAGCAGGGGCAAATTGCAACAATCCAGGGCAATTGTTCACTGGCAGGGGCAACATGCCTAGAGCAAGGGCAAATTGCAACAATCTGGGGTAATTGTTCACTTCAGGGCAAATGACCACAATCCTAATATTGTACAATACAGTCACAGTGCTTCATGCAATAAACACAACAGTTGAGATCCTGGAAGAATAAACAGTTTGTAGAAATAGTACAACAGGTGATAATTACTTCATAACAGGTTGTGTGCTTAAGCACCTTGTAGTCGGACCCTTTTCCTCTTGGGGTCTGTCTTCGTTAGGATCTGGCTACCCCTGAGCAATCTAATGTATTTGCCCCAGCTATTTAGCCTGGTTACACTAATTGCCAGTGTACCTGCTGCCTTCTTTCCTGTGGGCTGGGATGCCCTACCTTTACTGGGCCTGATGCCTCTTTACTACTATGGGCCTGGTGCCCTTCCTTTACTGGGCCTCGCACCCTTTACTACTGTGGGTCTGGTGCCCTTCCTTTACTGGGCCTGGTGCCCTTTACTAATATGGGCCTGGTGCCCTTCCTTTACTGGGCCTGGTGCTCTTTACTACTGTGGGCTTGGTGCCCTTCCTTTACTTCGGGCCTGGAAGCCCCTATATAACCCTGGGCCTAGTGCCCACTTTACTTTGGGCCTGGTAGCCCTCTCAATACCATGGGCCTAGTGTCCTTTTAAACCTGGGCCTAGCTGCCCTCTCAGAAATGGGCCTGTGCCCTTCCTGTACTGGGCCTGGTGCCCTTTACTACTATGGGCCTCTTTAATTCTTTATTTGCCCAAGAGTGGCAGGCCCCTTTAATTCTGCTGACTCACAGAGAGCTTGCTGTCACTCAGTCTCACTTCGTCCCTCCCTTTCCCGCTCCTTTCATTAATATTTAACAGGCCTTTGTTATGACCTTGCTTTCCTCTCCCCTTCCTGTGGGCATCGCTAGCCTGTCCCTAATGAATATTAAATCTGGGTCCTTCTGACCCGACTGCCCTGCGGCGCTCAGCCGCTTTCCCAAGCGCCTACAGCGCTAATAATTTAATTTAAAAAAAACAACACTCCTTCCTCTATCATTGGATGGCCAGCACTCTTCTTTGTGCTGCCATCTGACTCACCGCCCTGGCCGGGGTGAAGATAGCTGCAGTCAGGAGGCATTCTGGCAGTGGGAGGTTTAAAAGGGAAGCTGGCAATGCGAGGGACAGCCTGGGGGGCTTCAGACGGCTGACAGCAATACAGGTGTGATGCAACTCTTCAATGCCACCAACAAGGAACTGAAATTAAACTTTTAAACTTAACAAGGGGCCAAAATAATAAAACGACGGGGCTCTTGAGCCCAAACCACGACAAACGGCCAATTCTTCACTTTCAGTGTCCCGATGGCACAACAGACTGAATCGGAGCTTCTCAGGAGTCTTCACCAGCTGGATCCAGAGCAGGCACACCAGCAAACCCTTGGGGAAATGGCTTCAACCACCAGGTAAGCCCTCAACAGATTCCCCTTAGTTTGTGGTGTCCTCTGTTCTCTATAGCCTGGAAGGAACTACTTGAAAACTGTTAAACTTTTTAAAACTAAACTTCTGGTTCTGGAATGGTTGGGGTGGAATGCTGTGCATGAGCAGCTCAGCACAGCATTCCATCCAGGCCATTGTTGCTGCAGCTGCAATACAATCTACTTTTTGACCTGTTTACAGTGCACAGGGCACTTTTTCTATTATTTCCAGTGTTTCCCTTACAAGGAGGGGAAACTTTACTCTTAGGGGCCCCTTTTGACTGTACCCTGCAGCCCACTCCTACCACAGGCACCCTGGGCACCTGTTAACCCCTAGGCTATATTTCTATACTGTCATGCCCCAACTTTTGGGCATTACAAGTGGTTCTCAAGCTTCAAATCCTGGTTTCCTCAAGAGCCTTAAAGTGAGACCAACAGAACTTACTGGGGACCTCGCTCCTTATTTTTTTCACACCAGACCCCCTGTTATGCACCAATTTCCACTGATGTAGCACATTTCATTTTACACAGTATACAATAAATCAGCTTGCTGATTCCAATTCTCAAAGGTTGATGCAGGGCTTGCATAAGCCCTGCATCAAAATCCTACGCTACGCCTTTTTACATTACCGCACCTTGTGCCCAGTTCTCATCAGTCACACACATTTGTTGCACTTTACCCCCTTCACGGTGGCTTGCGCCACATATTTGGCGTAAACCCCATAAAATGGTTTGTGAAGTTAGACCAGCAAATACTAGTCTAACTCATGCTATGTGGCTCACAGGATCAAGAATCCCAATTGCCATCCAGTGACAGCCACAAGTCCCATATGCCATGTGTTCGGTGTATCTGAGGCTTGCTGCAGTCTAACCCGTTTCAGAATCAGGCCCAAAGGGTATCTCCTATGTTATTTAAAATGTAAACGTCGTCCATTCCAATACCTTTGTGTATGTACAGTAGCTCTTAAGAGCTCTGTGGCCACAGAAAATGGTGCTGGTGGCTGCCTGTGGCCGCGACAGGCTCATTTGAGAAACACTGCTTAAGAGAGAGTGCGAGAGAGAAACTGAGAAGAAAAGTGCAGTGAAAAGGAAGATCAGAGAAAGAAACATGGAGAAAAATCAAAGGACTGAGAAGAATACAGTGTTTAATATGCCTATGTTGCTTGGCAAATGTACTATCCATTCAACTTTTTTTTTCCCTGGGGAAACACTGCGTACTTTTTATAGCTGGCTCATGTACAGCATCTTATTTGGTGGTCCACAAGTACAAAAAAATCTGTGTTGCTGCATTTAGTAATGAAACTTATAAAGAGCACTCCATGCCGAGCAGCTGAAGAATTATTCTGATGCTTTGAAAAATACAGTGGTTTGTCAGTATAGAAATCACTGACCCCAAAGCTCATGCAGACTAGATCTGTTTGTTTCTGATGTTCTGTTACATCAGCTCCTCCACATGTGTGACTTCCCTTCAGAAGTTCCTTTCTGGAAGTTCTGCCAATGTATAATTGTTGGTCCACATTTAAATGCAACGCCTAAATTTCTCCCATATGAGGAAACTGGAAATCATAACTGCATTTCTTGGTAAAGGAAAAAGTTGTTTTATATCCAATCTGGTGTTATCATTGTTGGCACAGTGTCTCTGTCTAACGAAAACTCTTTCTGATAATTTATTTCTCATACTTCTTTAGAAAAATGTGAAGTGACAAAGGGAGGAATACTTGTTTAACCTGAATATGGCATTTTGCTAATTTTTTCTACTAAGAACACAGCACGGAATGTTGCAATTACAGAAAAACCCTCCAATCCCACCCCATCGTAAAGCTAAACCAGACTCCTGGGAGACAGTTTGGTCTTGTGGTTGGAGTACAGAGCTGCAACCTTGAAGCCCTGAGTTTGAATCTCACAACTGCCACTTACTGGGTGATCCTGAACAAGTCTTTCAAACACCCTGTGAGCACCTTCCCTCTAATCTCTAGCTGTGTTTACACAGCCACATTTGTACCACAGTAATCCAAGCACACGGGTTGTGATGGTACAAAAGTGGACAAGTGGTAGTGTGGTAAATCATCCTCTCATCCCTCTCCTCAAGCTGACGCAGGAGTAGCGACACATTCTGGAGCAAGCCGCTTAAGGAGCCATGTGAACAGGCTGCGCCCCTTGCTCTGGCACACAATGCAAGCTCCCAGCAGCAAGTTTGCCAGCTGCCCCAAGACTGGTGGCCCCTTTTAGTGTGACTTGCATCAACACTGAGAGGGGCCATATAAATGGACTGAACAATTGTCTTGAGTGGTCTGGGAAATGCCAGCATTAAAAACAACCGTGCGTCGGCTGTGTAAAAGTCTCTCTCTCTCTCTCTCTCTCTCTCTCTCTCTCTCTCTCTCTCTCTCTCTCTCGCTCACTCTCTGACTCTGCTCTTTGAATCTTCCTGTGGGTTGAAAATGACACAAAATTACCTCTCCTCCTTCTTAAGCACTTTGGTACACAGGTTGTAGTGTTGTGCCCACCTGTTAGCACAGCACCTCTCTCTCTGTCTCTCTCTTTCTCTCTCTCTCTCCTTCCACAAGTGAAACAGAGCTGACATACTTCAGTTAGATTTAGCACTGTCAAATAATTATTTTTGTTGAAAAGGTAACAGTTTTTTCATCTGTATCCCCCTCCCACGGGTTGTGCCTGAAAATAGGCAGGATTTGTCTAATGCACTTACCCAGTCAACAAAAACTAAATAAAAAAAATTAAAAAATAAAAATAAATAGTGTTTTGAGACAAAACTGTCACTCACATAAGAGGATGAGGAGAACATTTCTGATGGGCTGAATCAGATTTTTTCTAACTAGCATTTAAAATGTAAAATGCTGGAACTCATTAATAAAAAGGATAGGAAAGTGTTTTAAAACTCTGTATGTGGAGCAACAGGTTTTCTTGTAACTTTTTAAACTGTAAGACATATGGTTTTCATAGTAACCTTGGGTCTTTCTAGAAGATCATGTGATTCCTGTGGAAAGATCTTATTTCTACACATGACAATAGTATTATACTATAATAATACCTATATTATTGCTACACATTAATAGTAGTATGTTGTACTAATACTGATGTTGTTTCTATGCATATCAATACTATACTATACTAATACCAATGTTACTTCTACACACGTTAACAGTACTGTACTATATTAATATCAATGTCATTTCTACAGATAGCAATAATATGCTATGCCACACTGCACTGATACCAATGTTATTTGTACACATGACAACAGTGCTATACTATACCAGTACATAATATATATCTATGCACAATTTATTTTATGAGTCTGAACCTGAACCAAACACTGGAAACAATTTTAACAATTAATTAAAAGCCCTTTATTCAACAATAGTTTATTAATTTGTAGTAAATAAAATGCAGAACTTTACCAAGGCTGAAAGGAATGCCATTGAAAAAGGGTTATCATTCATATCGACTAATAGTATAAAGGAATTTGAGACTTTTGTTGACCTGCAGAAATTTGCCAGGAAACTTGATCTGACAGCATAATACTACCATGATCCAAAGACGGCAAATAATACCCAGACAACAACACAAATGGTAGACACAGGTTGCCAGGAATGTGACCGAGGACAATATGGGAGTGCAACCACCATGGTAATAATTTGGATAATCTCCAGATTGGGACAAATAAAACACTGAGGGACAAATCATCTTTCATTCCACCGGTAAGTCCAGCTATACTGATGTTTGATACAGCCTGTGAAAAGGAACTGGAACATTTGTTCAAAATTAAATAAAACCACACTTCTATAATTCTGCTAAAGAAGAGAAGCAAGTCACCAGGGCAGTGCAGGAAAATAGTGAACTGGCTGTTGAGCCCAGAGACGAGGGTGGGGCCATTGCCCTGCTGGATAAAGACAATTCTGAACTGGAGATTTTTGTCAACTATCAGATGCTTCTTTTTATAAAGCATTGCCATTTGACCCTACAGAGAAATTTAAGAAGGGCATGGATTTTTACTTACATGAGGCTTTCATGAGCAATATGATATTAAAAGAACCTTCTGATTTTATCTATCTATCTATCTATCTATCTGTCTGTCTGTCTGTCTGTCTGTCTATCTATCTATCTATCTATCTATCTATCTATCTATCTATCTATCTATCTATCTCTCTACCTACCTACCTATCTATCTATCTGAAAGTTGGTAACCAGGAGAGGCACACTGAGCCAAGGCTCGTTTCTAGATGTGACCCAGGGAAGGAGAAACAGAGGAAGAACACAGATAAACAAAGTACCAAAACAGTAAACACTGCATTCCTAATAAGTTAGTACACACTGGAAATAAGTATATATTCAGAAAATTGTGCATACATAGAATACAGTGCAGCATAGAACAATAAGGACACCTTACAAATGAATATGCAACAATGGAGGCAACATACAGTGGATAAAACAAACTGGCATTGTCTGATAGGCCCCCTACTTCCCTGCCCCTGAACAAACACTGTCTGCAACGATCTTCTGGAAGAAGTGGATGCAGCCATATGTTATTTGACCAATATTACAGAACTTGGAGTGTCATTAGCAGCTCAAGAGTCGTGCCTTTGGACCTCAAGACCACAACTCCCCTTCACTGAAGGGCCAAGCGAACTGAGGGAAGGATGTGCCTCCCTGGAACTTAACCTCAAGCCCTAACAAGTAGGGTGGTCATCTGTCTGGGTGTCGAGCATCCACCCCCATCTCAGGCAAGCCCAATGAGGTGGGCCATGGCCCCCTGAACTGGAAAATGACTCAAGTGGCCCCCACCTCATGTCAACTGGAGAATGGAGCCTTTCAGAAAAATGTGACTCCATTCCCTTTTCCCCTTGTACCATCATTTTGTAAGAGTCTCAAGCCACCGGCCTTACAATTACTGTGGCAATGCTAACCTAAGAAATTGTTAGGTTTTATATCCCCTTGGAGGAGGAGAAAAACCCAGAAAAAAACCTTTTTGGGAAAACTTAGAAATTCCTCCCCAACCACTAATGTGATCTTCCAGTAAAGACAAGGGGTTCCCGGACTTGCCTAGCCCCTGGAACCCAGCTTTTAGGAAAGAGGGTAAATGGGTAATCTGGAGAGAAGAAAGTGAGGGGAAGCCCCAGGCCTGGCTCTTTTTAACTCCTCACTCTCTTCCCCCCTGCCAGAGGTCTCTGCCCAATGGGTGGCCTTAATGGTCCCTCCCCTGGAGGTGTATTTGCCCCATTCAGCCCCGCCTCCAGATGGGAGGGACCTTCCCCTACCTATCTGCCAGCAGGATGGGGAAGGGGCCCAGACAATGGGTCATCTGCTGCCATCTGTTGCAAACTTGGTTACTGTCTGATAGGGCCTTACTTCTCTATCCCTGAACAAATGTTAACTACAATGATCCTGTGGAAGAAATGGCCACAGCCATGTGTTTATTTGAACAATATTACAGAACTTGGAGTGGTGTGCACAGCTCTGGAATCTCAACAAGTGGACATCAGTACCACCACTCCCCTTCGTGGAAGGACCGAGCTGACTAAGGGAAGGATGTACCACCCACCCCCCAGGATTGAACTTTAAGCCCCAGTGAGTAGGGTGGTCATCTGGCCAGGTGTCAAGCGTCCACCTCCATTTGGTAAAAGATACATTTAGTGTTGTTATATTGATGTATTCACTTATTTTACACCATATATTGGTAGCACTATATATGTTTGTGTATATATACACTTATTAGGATTTATTATTATACATAATGATATTATTAAGTACTGACAACACTTGGTGTTTGTATCAGTTTAAGAAGGCACTTTAAAACAGGTGGTATGTTACAATATCTCCACTCCCTGATGGTGCCTTGAACAAAACTGGTTGGAGGTTTTGTGGGTGAGAAGCTCCGGCCAGTGTTCCTATGTGAGAGGTATTTTTGCCTACAGACCATTCATTATTAAAAAATGTTTTATGCACCTTGATTTTGGTGTTTGCCTGTTCTTTATGAGTTGCTGGTTGGTGCTATGTTTTTTGCTTGGATATTGTGTATATACTGTGCACATCCAGTCGTGGGGCAGCTTTTCTTTGTTTGCAAGGATGTACCCCCCCCGGGACTGAACCTCAAGCCCCCATAGCAGGGTGGTCATCTGGCCAAGTGTCGAGCATCCACCCCCATCTGGTGGTGCAGTACATACAGGCAATCCCAATGAGGTTGGCCATGGCCCCCTGGATTGGGAACCAGGTCACATTGTCCCCATCTCATGCCAACCAGGGATTGGAGCCTTTTGGAAGAATGTGACTCTGTTCCCTTTTCCCCTTGTACCATCATGCTGTGAGAGTTCCAAGCCACCAGCCTTACAATTACTGCGGCAATGCTAACCTAAGAAATTGCTCGGTTTTATATCCCCTTGGAGCAGGCAAAAAACTTGGAAAAAAAAACATTTTGGGAAAACCAGGAAAATTTCTCCCCAGCCCCTAATATAATCTCCCAGTAAAGACAATGGGATCCCTGACTAGCCTGGCCCCTGGAACCCTGCTTTTACCAGGGCAGGTGGTGGGTAGTCTTCTCACCAGAGGAAAGAAAGTGAGGGGAAGCCCCATACCTGGCTGTTTTTAACCTCTCACTCTCTCCCCTGCAAGAAGCCACCGCCCCATGGGTGGCCTTAATGGTCCTCCCCTGAAGGCATGGTTGCCCCATCTAGCCCCCACCTCCAGATGGAAGGACCCTCCCCTACTTCTCTGCCAGGAGGCTATGGAAGGGAGCCAGACGATGGGTCATCTGCTGCCATCTGTTGCAGACTTTGTTACTGTCTGATAGGCTCCTACTTCTCTGCCCCTGAACAAACACTCACTACAATGATCTTGATGAAGAAAATGGCCACAACTATGTGTTTATTTGAACAATATTACAGAACTTGGAGTGGTGTGCATAGCTCAGGAGTCTTGACAAGTGGACCTCAAAGATCACCTCTCCCCTTCACCAAAGGGCTGAGCAGACTGAGGGAAGGATGTACCTCCTTAAGACTGAACCGTAAGCCCCTGCAAGTAAGGTGGTCATCTGGCTGTCAAGTGTCTGCCCCCATCTGATGGTGCAGTACCTGCAGGCATGCCCAATGAGGTTGGCCATGGCCCCCAAACTGAGAACCAGGTCACATGGCCCCACCTCATGTTGAAGGGGAAATGAAACCTTTTGGAAGAATATGACTCCATTCCCTTTTCCCCTTGCATCATCATCTTGTGACAGTCCCAAGTCACCACAGGAGGACATTGTCCAATCCCCAAAGCCGCTCACTCCAATAACTGCTCAGTCAAAGTCTATCATACAGAGTCTAAAAATAAGTCCCAGCCAGCATTGGTTAAATGAACTCCATCTCTGGCATTTAAACCCAGTGAGGCCATGGTAATATTATTATGTCAAATTACAGTGCCCCCAATAGAATCCATGATGGTCCACATCTCCCTGTTAATGTGGATACGAACTCTGTCTGTGGTCTGGTAATCTCTTGCATGTCTCCATTAATGCCTCTGGATGATGAGGGACCAAAGCAGCTTGGTCTCTGGCCAATGTGCTCGAACAGACCACATGAATAGGAGACATCCACTACATCACTGTTTCCAGCAGTGCATATTTATAGTTGTTTTGTCAGCTTGTGCATATACTGCTCACTGGAGAGTCTTGAGCCCTGCTATGATAGGAAGCAGGATGGGTTTGTTGTCCACATTAGATCTAGGACTACAACAAAGTGGGACACTAATCTTACATACTGGGGCATATTTCTCTGTTTTATTGTTGTGCCAGCTCCACGCATGAGTGGAGGTCACACACTAGTCTTTACAGACATTTTTAAATTATTTTAAAGTAATTGGCACTTTGAGGGAAGACACAACCTCTGGTTCATGTCCGGGTCACTGAGCACTCTATTTACTTGCCCTGCTGCAAGCAGGGCAAGCACGGACAGGGTGCACATGTGCGTTGTGTGCAAAGACGTGCATCGGCATGTGTTTTGTGTGTTTAGACATGGGTTGACATGAGGAGTAGATTAACACCAGGAAACAGAGAAGATAAGTATTATACAAGCTTCCCCATACACAGTTCATTTAAAAGTGCAAAGAGACTGCACGGTGCATTATGGCAAATACTAGCAGGACAGCAGAGGGAAAAGTGGGGCTAAAATGTAGTTCATGTAATATGTACAGTATTACACAAATATAACACAAAATGAGTTTCAATGCAGTAAATGTGTACTGAATGAAGAAATGGTACAGAAGATAGCTGTGTTCAGCTCCAGATTAGCTGCCATAGAAAGTAGCCAGAAAGAGATGGCTAAAAGTTTTAGTGATAGACAACATGTACCACCTCAGGTAGTCCTCTCTAACTGCTCCAACAAAAGTGTACATTTCGATAATGTTGCACCAAGCACTACCCAGCACAGTCATACCATTTCTGCTGACGTTTGCCAAGTGTCACCTACTAAGGAGCCACATACAAAAAAAGGGATAGAGAATGTGATGATTCTGATAAAGCAGAAGATGAATGGTATCTTGTTCAAAGCACAAAAGTACCAAAAAAGGGCGAAAGGCTGATCATTTTACTTTAAATACAGATAATAGATATACCCCAATTGCCCTTTATACAGAACCGGAAAAGAACGCTCCATCAAATATCCTTTCTAATATGGTGAATAAGAATGTTACTCCTAATTTAATGATGTGTACAAACTATATTAATATTAGTCTATGTAATACTAATAGAACCATTAATCCTGTAACACATGCATTAGGATTCATCTATTCCTAATGAAGACACAGAAACACCAATGACTACAGTAATCTCACCTAGTATTAAACAGATATATGTCTTGGGAGACTCAATAGTCAAGCATTTAGATCATGCAGTATGTAATAAGGATAAAACCAACAGGACAATGCCATCCTTCAGAGGAGCAAAAATATCAGACATTACATCGGTGCTGCATAATATTCTCCCACAATCCCAAGAGAAACCAATAGTGAGCATTCATACTGGGGCCAACAACATTATGAGGGAACCCCTACAAAGTGTAAAACAGGAATTAGTGGCAATGTCCAATAAACGTGCGGATAGAAACTGTGATTTTGCTTTCTCCGAAATCGTACCTATTCCCAGGGCAACAGAAGCTTCTAATCAAAAAAATCAGAGAACTGAATAATTGGCTCAGAAGATGTTGTCTTGCACAGGGAATTGGGTGTATTACCCACTGGGAAGAGTACAGTAATAAATGGGAGCTTTTTTTGAGGGATGGCTTACATCTGAGTAGGAGAGGTAGCTCGTTACTGGGGAAACAAATCAAGACTTACATAAATAATTATTTAAACTAGACTGTAAGGGGGAGAAACAAAAGTTGTTTTGCTCTTTCAAGTTAATAGATCAGAGAACCACAGATAAAATCCCTCAAAATGATCAGTCTCTAGACACTGGTATAAGTACATTAAAGCCATAATAATTCATGGTAACAATAATGGGAAACAAGTCCAGAACAATCACAATATGGCAATCCAAAACAAACTTAAAATACTTTTGGTGAATGCTAGAAGCCTAACAAATAAAATAGAAGAGTTGCAACATTTTATGATGCTCAACTAAATAGATATGTGCAGAGTAATAGAGACATGGCTTAAAGAAGGTGATTGGGGTACAGAAATACAAGGATCTGACACATTTGAGAAGACACGAAAGCACATACGAGTAGGTGGCATATCATACATTTCTCAAGAGTTTAAATCTCACAAACACCAGCAACAAGAAGATTTAACCACAGATATAGAGATGGAACTATTATGGGTAACTATCCCTCTCCCAAATGGTAAATCAACCATAGCCCTAGGCTACAGGCCATCAAACCTGGACAGTAATGAAAATCATCTCTTTATAAATTATATAGAAAAACTTGAAGTAGATGGAGAGATCATCCTAATGGGGGATTTTAACATCCCTATCATCGAGTGGGATATAATGACATCAGGGAGTAGAATAGAACATAGATTTATGGAAAGTATAATAACAAATTATCTAGAATAACTAGTTAAAGAACCCACTAGAGGGAAAAACTTACTCAATTTATTTCTTACAAACATGGATAAAGAAGTGATTAAATAAATGTTATTCACCCCTTGGGTAATTCTGACCATAACATGGTACAGGTTGATTTAAATATCAATAGAAAGTTTAACACTGCAGGTCAAACAAAAATAAAAGATTATTTTAGGGCCGACTATAACAAAAATAATACAGTTCTTGTCTAACTGGAAATGGAATGAAGAGCTAATAAACCTAAATTTAGCAATATGTGGCAAATAATAAAAGAAAAATTCAGCTTCTGTTTTAAATCTTGGGTTCCGGATAGGATAAAATACAATAAAAATCATAGAATACTGCAATGGTGGAACAAAAATGTCAAGAAAAGTATAAAAAAAAAAATTATACAATAGATAAAAAAAAAAAACCTATAGCACAAAACTGGTCTAACTATAAGAAAGCAGCTAATAAAAACAAAAGTACAATTATTGACTAGCCCCCGACTAGCATGGTTTGCCAGAGGGACCGGGCACTACTCTGAGATACTTTTAGAGCGGTATGCTAAATGCTATGATTTAGAAAATCTTATGTTATATTTCCCCCAATGTGGAGAGTATATTTGGAGGGGTTCCTCATCTCATCCTTTGTTTTATGTCATCTTGTACATGTACATGAAAATCATATTATGATGGAACCTCTTGTGTATCTACGCTTGTGTTAGCTGGTTTCTCACATGAAAGCCTAATAAAAATATAATACCAAAAAAGCAAAACAACACATGGAAATAAGATCAGCTACAAATATAAAGGACAATAATAAAAAAGTTTTAATTACATTGGTTCATTAAAGGGAAGTAATAATAATATTGGGCCATTACAAACATAAACCAGTATGATCTTGGGAGAACAAGAAATGGCAATTGAACTAAATAACTACTTTACAAGTGTATATATTGAGAAAGAAGAAGTTAATCTTGAACAACTAATAAATACCATTCCATTTGAACCATTCTATGAAACTTATGTTCTTGAAGCACTTAAGACCACTAAAATCAATAGCTCTGCTGGCACAGATGAGATAACCCCAAAATTCCTCAAATAAACTATTAATTAATTTGTAGGTCCCCTGACATTACTATTCAATACATCATTGATTGAGAGTAAAACTATCCAGGAATGGAATGAGGCCACCATTACCCCTTTACATAAAAAAGGCAGCAAACATGATGTTAAAAACTATCATCTGATAAGTTTGACATTTGTTCTGGGAAAACTGTTGGAAAAATGTTAAAACAACGCATTATTTTACACCTACAAACTGAGGGACAAATGGATGCAACACAACATGGATTTGTCTGTGGAAGATCATCTATAACAAATTTGCTCCACTTTTTTGAACCTGTCAGCTCCACTTTGGACAATGGATTATCTGTGGATGTAGCCTTTCTGGATTATGCAAAGGCATTTGATACGGTATCACATAGGGTCCTAATAGAACATATGATTAGCCTAAAATTTCATCCAAACATAATCCTGTGGGTAAATTCCTGGTTGACAAACAGGAAACAATGTGTAGCAGTTAGGGGGCATAAATCACAATGGACATCAGTAACTAGTGGCGTGCCTCAGGGTTCCATTTTGGGCCCGATACTGTTTAACATTCTTGTAGCATCTATGTAGCCACTAAAAAACATCTGGTTCTGCAAATATGCAGATGATAGTAAACTGGGAGGTGTTATAACAGGTCAAGAAAGTGCTCAGCAATTTCAAAACACCCTAAACCACCTTGAAAATTGGGCAAAGAACAATAAAAATTGTACTTTAATACAGCCAAATGCAAGATTATGCACTTTGGAAAGAATAACCCAAGGCATGATTACATATTTGGCAATACTGCATTGAAAACAACAGATAATGAAAGGGATTTGGGAGTAGTCATATCACCAAAATTAACTTTTGATACACACACCAGCAACATAGTGAAAAAAGTCAGCAAATATTACCCTGCATTTTAAAAAATATAAATAGTAGACAACCAGAAGTGCTCATCCCACTTTACACTAGCCTGGTGAGGCCACATTTGGAGTACTGTTCTTCATTGTGTACCCATAATTTTATCAGAGAAAAGAAACTAATAGAAGGCAAAAAAAAATCTTTAAGGATAAAGATTATGCTGATAGGCTTAAGGTCTTGGGTCTATACTCCATGCAGTACAGAAGATTAAGAGGGGACCTATGCCTAACCTATGCAGACCTAAAAAATGATGTTACTTTGGAAAATATTGGCTTAGTTAAAAATAGCACAATTAACATGACTAGATCACATCACCTAAGGTTAAAAGGGGAACATTATAAGACTACAAAACGCAGTCACTTGTACACCCAAAGAGTTAAATCACACTGGAATTCATTACCTACAGGTGTTGTCAAAAGTGAAACAATGACTATTTTTAAGAAGAGACTGGCTCTATACATGGGAAGTAAGAAATTTGATATCCACCAGTAATAAGATGGCAAGTTCACAAAAGGCCTTCAAGTCTCCTGAACTCAATTACACACTATGAAACTATGAAATGTCCTCTTTCATCTGCAGCAAGAGATCGACCGCTTTCTGTTGACCCAGGTCATTGCCACCAAGATGCACCATGATCATGTCTGGCACCTTCCCTTATCATGCTATAGCATCCAAGTTGGGACAGAGGCCCTCCCATTAAACCCCCCACTGCCCTAGCCATTGGAGTTACAACTTGTTGTCAGGAATTGACAGGTTCCTACACACCACTCGGCTTCCTGCTTTCTCCACCACCCCAATGGATGAAGGAATAACTGCACATCCAGAGCAGCTGGAATCCATGGGGGGCATCTGTAATATAAAGAAGAGATAATTTTATAACAGTTGTGGCTTTACATATTGCAAAAAAAGTCTGCAACATCCACCTTCCTTGGGCCTGTATCTCCTCATCCTAGCATCCCCAGACCCTGGTGGATGAGGCAGAACCAACCTGGAAGGAATAGGTATTGAATTTAGATGGATCCAGGCCTGCTCCCTTCACTGCTTTATCTAATATGTGCCAAAATTGATACTGTCACTGGGAAGCCATCAGCATGGCACAAGAAAGCCATTCTGTCTAACAGGCACTGTGCAGTGTAACCTGCTATCAGCGTGGCCACATCCCATCCTCCACTCTGTGGAGGTGCCTGCATGGTGTACTACTGCCCCACACCCTGCTGATCTGTCCTGCTCTTCTGGAGTTTTACCCATACCATCCCGGAAATGATTGCTATGTCCTGGCCTCAAAGTGGGGAGATGTGCCCAGTTTTGAGTTTTCTGAACCAATTCTGAGATCTGAAAGGTCCCACAAAAGGCCAGCAAAAAGGCAGTCTTAAACACTGTAACCTTGAAAGTGGAATGGCAGACTCCTGGCAAGGCCACTCAAACCTGCTAGAGCGTGTCAGGGCTGCGTGGTCTCCTCTGATCAATGTATCAGGGGGGCCTCCCTACTCCAGCCCTCCACATGTTTGCGCACTTTGAAGGCCTTGGTAGGGTCCTCAAATCCCAATACTTGTGAGAACCAGGACAGCTCGAGAAAGTGTTGTGCCACTGCTCCTGGTCACAGCCCCCTCCTGATGGCTTCCATGATATAATTGTACAGGTGATTGCCTGGTACTGGCCAGATGTTTGGTAAGCCCAACTCAAACCTGACACCATAGAAATGCTCATCTCCACATTGGTAGGCTGCCTGTGTCTGGGAAATGATGGCATTGCTTGTCCATTCCCAGGCTTCACTGTCACTGCCTCCGATAGGGAGGCAGGTACCAGCTGTGCCTCCAAATCCACTGCAGGTGCTGATTTTCTGAACTGTAGCCACTGCAAATGAGACAAAGCATCAGCAATACCATTCTGTGCTCCAGGAACATGTATGGCCTTGAACTAGATGTTCAGCAACAAACACCTGAGGACAAATATGTGCGTCAAATCACTCAGCGGTCCTTTAGTGACGAGCTGTCCGTTGATGGTGTGTACCACCCCTGTGTTATCAGACCTGAATATTACCCTCTAGTTGTGCTGCTCATGACCCCATCCTACCAAAGTCACTCACTATGAGGAAACATGCTAAAAGTGTGATCTGTTTGGTGAGGCCCCCGACCACCTAGGAAGGGGGCCACATCCCTGTGCACCAAGCCACTAGGAAATACACCCCAAACTCCAGGCCGCTTGACACATCTGTAAACAGCCCAAATTCTTCACTACAACATGTTCGTGGTCACATGGCCATGTCATTGAAGTGTGACAGAAAAGAGTGCCAAATCTCTAAGTCCTCCTGGAAGCCTTGAGTCACCCTAATTCTGTGATAAGGTTTCTGGGTGCCAACCCCTAACTTCACCATACACCTCTGAAAGCTGTGGCCCATTGGAATGATTCTGCAGGCAAAATTAGGTGGCCTACCAACTGCTGGAGTTTTTCTAGCATGACTTTCTTGGCTGCCTTGAACCTCCCCAGCCTCCACCTTGTCACGTGGTAACTGGCATTTCTAGGCTACTGTGTGTAGCTCAATGCCAAGGAAGGACATTACCGTGCTCAGTGATTCTACCTTATCCAGGGCCAGTGGGATGCTAAATTCCTGACACAAGCTGAAAAATGTTTCCCAACAGGCCCCACAAAGTGTGGAATCTGCTGGCCCCATGAACAGGAAGTCATCCAAGCAGTGAACCAAGCCTAGCAATCCATGCTCCCCAGCTGCTGCCCAAAGGAAAAACGTGCTGAACTTCTTGAAGACAGTGCAGGCCACAGCACACCTCATGGGCATGCTGTTGTCCACATAGTGCTGCCCCTCGATTTTCATCCCCAGGAGATCCCGATCCCCTGGGTGCACTGGCGATAGTCGAAAGGCCAATTCAATGTCTGCCTTGGCCATGAGTGCTCCTAGCTTTGCCTGGCATACCACTTCCACTGCCCTATCAAAGGATGTGTACTGGATGATGGTGAAATGTGGGTCGATGTAATCATTTACCAAGTCACCTTCTGGGTATGACAAATGATTAATCATGCAGTATTCCCCCAGGGCTTTTTTTGGGAACAAGCCAAATGGGGAAAACCACAAACCTTGTATTGGCAGGGATGAGAAAGGGCCGTTAATCTTTCCTAATGTAATCTCCTTCCAAAGTTTTTATTGTAGAATGTCGGGGTGATCCCTGACTGACTTGAGGTTCTCAGCTTCATAACCCTGTTACAGACCATCAAAGGGGATCATGAAGTCAACCAAGAACAACTTCTCAAGCAGTGATGTGGCCTGCTGATCTGGGTACTGACAGCCATGGCCTAAGCTGCTCCACCCTTATTGGTGTGGGAAGTCTGCCCTCTGTCCAGGTGGCCCTGTCCTCCCCAAAAGGGACACTGACCATTTTGTCCCCGCCCCATGCTGCTCTGACCCTACTTTCCTGACTTGCATCAGTGGAAGGGGTTCCCTTTCCCAGAGGCCAACCACTCATTCATATAGCAGTACAAAGTCTGTGAACAAGTTCCTCAACTGAACCTAATATAAACTTGCCCAGTGGGCCCACCCGGGCTCCCCATTGATGGTCTTTGATGATGACCTGCTGGCAGCCCTCATAGGTACCTCACTGGCAGTGTGAATAACCCCTCTTCTATGCATGTCCTCAACCATTAGTGGCATATCAGAGTGACCCCAATCTTTTGCTGGGTCCTGCTGTGTATGGCAGCAGAACTCCTTGTCACATTCCAACTGTGATATATTGGGGGTCAGCGCAAGAGAGACTCATACACAGTATGTCAGTTCAGTGGCCATCTTTTATTCTACTCAGAGAGGGTGGTCTTACATCACTGGACATACACAAAGAAAAGCTTACTGTGCATGACAGGAACTTACATATATAATGGACTACAATACTCACATGTATAGACTACAACTCTAATCCACTTCCTACCATATATATCCATGTATATACTGCCATTCATATCCATGCATATACTACACTCCTCCCCCTTAGACAGAAACTTGTCTAAAATACTTCAACAGTAACATTTCTAACTTCCGGGCCGAAGTAGACTGTTCGGTACCCGGAAACAAGTTCAGGGGATTATTCTGCTCCTTGGGCTCCTTTTCACTAACTAACAGTACAAGTAAGAGTTCAGTTACACAGAGGTACAAATTCATTACATTCAAAGGCCCATCTCTCCCGCCAGGCTTTTAGAGATTAAGCCATCTACCCCCAACCCTATCCTCAGCTATCTCATATTTTATATTTTATATTTATGCTTTTAAGAATGTCGTTTTAAAGATTTTGTTACTGTACAAATGTTATTTCTGTATTTTATATCTTGTTTTTATTGCGTATGGTGCCCAGAGCCTCTGGGATTGGGCGCCTTAGAAATAAAATTGCCCTTGCCTTGCCTACATGACTTTAAAGGTTAAGTCTTTGTGGTGATCTTCAGTGCCTCAAGGGATATCTGCGGGATGGAATAACCGCTGCTGATGGAACAGGTGATTCATTATTATTTGGCACCGGCTCCAGTGGAACTTCATGGGTAGGAGCAAAGGCCTCTGTGTCACTATCCTCAGCTGGAGTGATGTCTTCTGCTGCATTTGCTGGAACCTTGGAATGCAGCAGGTGATCCATATGTACGTGAACAAGTCACTGTCCAATGCGAACTGCATAAGTCAAAGGTCAGTGCAGGGAAGCTGTGCATCTGTGGACCAGGGCTCAAATCCCAGTCCCAGACTTTGCAAACTGCATTGTGTGTGTCCCCCCACCCCCACCCCCACCACCGGTGTTTCTCCTCATCCCTGTGTTGAACCCCCCCCCCATGTTGATTATATTAGTGGGAAGGGTTCAGCGGTGCAGGAGGCAGAGTTCCCCTCAGAAAACAAAGAAGTCCTTGGGGTTCTTCACCGATTTTGCCTTCAGCATTTGTTTTCAGTGCCGGCAATGTATCCACTGTATTTGAAGCATGGTACATTGCTGTGCTGTTTTAGTTTATGGTGACATGACCCCATGCCCTGCTGTCCTGCTATATTCAGGCATCAAGATAAGTCTATTAATGCACTAAGTATAAAATGAAATGTGAATAAAGGCATCAACAAATATAACTGTACAATTTCTCCCTCATACCTTATATGTTCCAAAAGTGATGGGTGAAACTCATACGTTTAATGTTAAATATCTACTTCATGACCCAAGGGTTTGATTAAAGTGCAGGTCTGGACTTTAGTCCATAATTTCATTTACATGGCCTGTTCAGCTCTTACCATTTACTAGAGAACAACTTTTTGTAAATTTCTTGTGTCTGTCTTAGGCTTGGCTTTACTGATTTATCCATGAATGTTTATACAAAGAGTTTTCATCAGACTTTTTTGACTTCATAGTGTACTTATTATGACATCACAGTGCTTACCTTAACAACAGACTGTGAAATCACAAGCATAGTATTTGTGAGGCCAGTGGGTGGCAGTCCGATGTTTTTGAAATTGACAATAGGATAAGTAGATGTTAATGTGAATTAAAATATTGATAAAGGGATGGAGCCACTCAGCAATAATCAAAATTAAATGCACCTGCTCTAAGTAAAATGGCATGAAACATTTTATTTTAGTAGAAAACTGGATCTAGAGTATCAAAACTGCAGAAATGGTACCCATGCAACAGAAAATGCTGCATAAAATGGGTCCTCTTGTGCAACTGCAATTTATGCTGCATGCACACAGCTTTCAAAAAGATTGCCTTTTCATGACCTTTTCACCAATGTACATCAGGCTGACCAACTCATGGACACTTGGAGTAAATTTTCCATCTATGAACCTCTCCAGTCTGGATTTCAGCCTCGGCACAGCACTGAGACTGTTCTGGTCCAGGTAGCACATGATCTCTTCATGGCGAGGGACCGAGGGCACTATACTATTCTAGTGCCATTGGATCTTTCATCAGCATTTGACACGATTGATCACAAGGTGCTGTTGGACCATCTGCGGTACTATGTGGGCACTATTGGCACTGTATTACACTGGTTTCGCTTATTCCTAACTGAAAGGTCACAGCGTGTAGTCCTAAGGAATTTTTCATCAGGTTCCTTTGTACAGCCATGTGTTGTCCCGCAGGGGTCTATCTTGGCGCCTCTGCTGATCTTCGTGTATATGCTACCACTAGGAGAGATCATTAGATGGTACAATTTGGGTTTTCATTGTAATCCAGATGATACCCAGTCATACCTGTCTTTTGCCCAGATGATCTGTCTGCCTCGGATATGCTGATTCGTTGTTTAGCCAAGATAAACAGCTGAATGTCTACCACCTGGCTGTGTCTCAACCCTGGCAAGACAGAGGTTATGGTGACTGAGCCAGGCCGTGGGGGCATTTTCACTGAAGGGAGGTTGCCTCCCTTTATAGTGGATGGTCGCCCTCTGTCGGTGAATGGGGTGGTGAAGAACCTTGGCGTTATTCTTGATGACCAGCTGGAGCTTCAAAAATAGGTCATGTTGGTCATCAGGGCTGTTTTTTTCCATCTCCGGAATATCACCAGGATACACCTATTCTTGACTCCCTCTGACCTGGCTAGGGTCATCCATGCCTTTGTCACTAGTCAACTCGATTACTGTAATGCCCTATACCTGGAGTTATCTGGAGGTTTCACCTGCGGCTAGTGCAGAATGCTGCAGCCAGGATGTTGACTGGCACCTCTATGAGGGACCATGTCACTCCTGTCCTACGCTCTCTGCACTGGCTGCCTGTGAGTGTGCGTACCACTTTCAAGATTGGCTTGTTAACTTACAAGGCCCTACGCAGTGTGGGACCACCTGACTACCTTAAAGAGCTCCTGATTCTGTACTGCCCAGTCCACCCCACACTCCACCAATGCTGATTTATTAGTTGTTCCACCTTCCTGTTTTAAGGAGATCAGGAGATAGGGCCTTTGGGGTGGCTGCTCCACTCCTTTGGAACTCCCTTCCTCCTTACATCAAGGCTGCCAGCTCGGTGAAGGCCTTTAAAGCCTCTCACAAAACTTATCTTTTCAAAAAAGCTTTTAATTTGATTTGAATTTTATGCTGGGGTTGTTTTATTCTTGGTCATTTTATTTTCTTATTTTTATTGTTTTATGTGAAGCGCTCCGAGCCCTTGGATAGGGTGCTATATAAATAAAACTTGCCTTGCCACTAATATTTTTTGTGCAGATGCTACACCTGGTATAACTTGGTATTACCATCTGCAGCATCAGCACAATGGGCTGTATGCATGAACGGGCAGAAAGTAGGCACCAAAGGCGTGTCTCCTGCCCCCGCAACTCTGCAGTAGTGGACAGGTGCACACCAGCCGATTATCACTATTGCTAGCCACTGTCTGCAGCTCCCCTTGGCATGCAGCTGCATGTTATAGGATTTTGGCTGCATGGGGGCAGAGCGCAGGATGCAGGCGGGCATCCAATCAGATGCCTGTCATGGGTCCCAGAGTTGATCCCTTATATGGGCATGCGGAGATCCTGGGAAGGCGTGGAACCTCGTGGAAGTACAGGGACACTGGCAGCCCCGCGTCAGGTCTGGCCGTAGAGCATTTGGTGCCCATAGGTGAAGGGGAGCATAGCGCTTCCCCCAGAGGAACATTAGTAAGGCCACCCCATCTATCACCCCCAAATGTGTGCTGTGTTGTCTGGCAGAAGTACAAGTACAGCTACTGTACAGGCAGGGTGGGTGTACTGAGCAGGCAGCAATAGAGGGATTACTGGTAACAGAAAATGAAAGGTGGGGACATAAGCCACTGGGTGGGTATCATTGAGTTACTGTATGCTGTGTCACAATCACAATGTCACTGTACCCAGAACACAGTACATGCAGCATGGTCTCTCATGTGAATCAGTCTCATACTGTAACATGTCCCAGGCACACAGTCCCATCCCCAATAAGTATCCTACATACAACCTCTCCATAAGTCATAGAAGCTGTGTCATGCATATGTGTACAGGTGTATGTAGTTCCCCTGCTTCACCACTTGACCCCCTATGCCACTGTCCACTCTCCCCTTCCTGCCATGTCCCAAAACCCATCACTGAACATGGCACAGTGGCACACCAACATCTGCCACCCTCACTGCAATGGCAGCACAGATAAGCATCTCCAACATTACATTGGACATGTACTTACTGTACAGACTACTCCAAAGGCTGAAGCAGCCCCTGCTGCATGTATTGGGCTGGACTGTCCAGTACACTTTCTCCCTCCTCACTTTTGACACTAGTTCCCCATCCCCCTGACTCTCTTCACCATACTTTACTGAACCACCGATGGGGCACCCATAAACACTTATGAACGAGTGTGGTACAGGTGGCACTGATGGCTGCTACTGCTGCTTCTATTGCTGTGCTGGCTGTCCACAATGCATGCATATGCAGTCCGACCCAAAGCTGGTGCTGCCATGACACCATCTGTTAGGGGCACAGCACCCTGGGGGACATGGGGTGACAGTGCTGTGCCATTACACACATGCAGGTTATGCCACATTGTCAAAGAACCCAGGGGACCATACCTGGCAGTATTGCCTTCTGTGGCACCATGTGTGTGTGTGTGTTGTGTGTGCAGTAGGAATGCATACACTTACGGCAGGGTCCCTCTGCTGTAACTCGTTCCGCCCATTGCATGGCACTCTGCACCTTTGTGAATTGCACAGAGTGCAGACACACCACTGAAAGACACCACAGACTGCCCACGGTGTGTAGCTGCCCATGCAGCTGGGGAATCCGGTGTGCACCTGACTGGCACACCAATCGTGAATGCAACCAGGGATCCACAGGAACCCCGCTGTGTGGCATTCATGCATAGGGTTGCATATGTGTCTCAAATATGCAGCACATAGGCTTTGTGCATAGGGCCCAATATCTTGAAAATGTCCTGCAAATACTGAAAATGTTGAAAATGGTATTTTTGCCAGTGCATGGATTTTTCCCCACACTGGCAATTCAACATAGGGACTGAGTCCCTAAGCGCCACCATGCCCTTAGAAATCATCACTTTAACTGGTAACCTGACTGATCACAGCCTAGCCGTGTATTTACTCAGCAACCCTGTACCTATTGATTATTTGACTCGGTAACTGGAAGGCACATGGGCAACATTTCAGGTGTAAACAGGGTGGAGGGCACAGGAGACAACCATATATAAAGGTAAAGAGCAGACAGTGTAAACAAATCAGCATGCAGGCATGTCTGACCTACAGTACCAAGGCAAAGCATAGGGTGATACAGTGAAATCAACTGCAGGCAACATGGACAAGTCATGGCAATATGTGCAGTGGGAAATCTATGTCACAGTCTGTTTCGGAAAACAGCCATTTTATAACTGCAATAACACACTCCTGGGTGTACATTATACTACACTGGCACAGTTCCCATGCACTTAAGGGGAACAGGGAATTTTGTGGCAATGTGATGATATTTGTAATGCTCCTATGTTCTGAAATATAATAACACTTAAAGATCTATATTTAACTATACCTGAATTAACATCAGTGTAAAACATTTTCTTTTGTATTGTTTTCTTTCATGGACAACATTCTATGCAGTTTTCTTCATGGAACCAGGAATGTGGAAGTGGGCTTTCTAATCACATGGTTCAGAACTCTGATTATGGGCCATTGACCGATCAGAGTGATGCTCAGAGTCCCGAATGCCTATGTAAATGAGCCTGGTTCAAGGGTTTTCTGCTTCTTTCTGAATAAACTTAATTAATTAAATAAATAAATTCAGTTACATACACATAAGGTGCTGCTTGACTGCCTGCGGTTCTGGTGTGGCCTGTCCAGTAATGTCATCAACTGGTTCAGGTCATACCTGACAGACAGAGTGCAGAGGGTAAAAATGGGACTTGTCTCATCTAGCCAGATGCTTCTGAGCTGTGGGGTTCTGCAGGGGTCAGTCTCATTGCCCTTATTGTTCATGGTGTGCATACTGCCATTGGGGGACATTATCAGGTGGTATGGGCTGGGATTTCACTGCTATGCAGATGATACCCAGCTGTACCTATCCTGTGCACCCAATGCTCACGTGTCAGACTCCATATTTAACAGCTGCCTTGAGGAAATCCAGTTGTGGATGACTCACAACTGGCTTAGGCTCAACCCAGACTAGACTGAGGTACTAGTGGTGGATCCAGGTTGCCGTGGAGGAGGGAGGGATGGGAGGAATGGTAGGGTTGTCACCTAACATAGTGTTGGGGGGTGTTCCCCTTGTCCCCTGTAGACAGATGAAGGATTTGGGTGTGATCCTAGATGACAGCCTGACACTTGATGCTCAGGTGTCGGCCATGGTCAAAAGTGGATTTTATCATTTTAGGAATATCGCCCAAATCCGAGCCCTGATCCCTCCTGAGGACCTGCCCATACTGGTGCATGCTTTCATCACTTCTAGGCTGGATTACTGTAATTCTCTGCACCTTGGGTTATCTGGAGGCAACCTCTGCAGGCTGCAGCTAGTGCAGAACACTGTGGCAAGACTTCTGACTGGGGTAAGGAGATATGAGCATATTACCCCAGTCCTCCATGGACTGCACTAGCTGCTAGTCAGCTGGAGGACTGTCTTAAAGATAGGGCTCCTTACCTATAAGACCCTGCATGAAGGGAGTCCTGTCTATCTGCAAGATCTCCTTGTCCCTTACCATCCGGCTCGGGCACTCCGTTCTGCAGAGGGAGGCCTCCTTGGGGTTCCCAGGGTTAGGCTGCGGCATTCGGGAGACAGAGCATTTGCATTGACTACGCCAACCCTGCAGAAATCCTTACCTGATTATTTGAGAGGGGCTCCCTCAGTGGAAGCCTTTAAAATGGGGTCAAAAACATACTTGAAACAACTAGCTTTTATTGATTGATGCTGCTATGAATTATTAGATGGTTTATCTATTGACGATATTTATAATGATTTTTATACGTGTGTGTTCAAACAACATGAAGTCTTGCTGTATTCTGACATATGCAGTTAGGTCCTGCCTTTCAACTGTCCTGGAGAACAAAGAGTTAAACTTTCCATGGCCAGCATGGAATGTTCACCACGAGCTCAGTTGGAGCCCCTGTCTGCTGTTGTTTAAACTGCAACCGTCAGATTCTTTACTCCGCCTCACTGAACAGTCACTCCGGAGATTTCTCCTGCTGCTCGGTTCAAAAAGTCAGTTGAAGTGTCGGTTTTTGGTCGGTTTCTACCGAATTGCTGTTACCGCTTAGTCGGTTCAAGTCTCTGTCTGTGGTACCGTGAGTACTAGATAGGTTTTTTGTTTTGTTTCTGTGTGGAAATCAGCTTGAGGTAAAAAATCTTGTGCTTAATTTAGAGTGTGGTAACCAGTCCGTATCGGTTCTAAAAAAAACAGATTTAATTATGTTTTTTGCCAAAACCCGTGACACGGTCAGGAACCGATAGGGGAGTCTTGCCTGGTGGATTGCCAAAAAAAGGGTAAGTTTTTGGATAGGATTGGCCATGTCTGAGAAACCCAAGAAAAAAAACAGGCCCACTGGGTTTCAACACTGCAGTGTGTGTGTGGGGAAGTCTTTGCCAAGGCTGATCCCCACCCCACCTGTGTTTATTGTCTGGGGTTTGACCACCTCGATTCAGACTGCCAAATTTGCAAGAATTTTCCCAAATCTACCCTGTAAAAGAGATTAGGTAGACTGAGGGAAAGGAAGGCTGAGAAGTCCACTGACCCGGATGGCCAGCCTGGTTCAGTTCTGACCGAACCAGAAGGAGTGCCCTCTGACCAGGGCGATACTTGTTCGTGCAAAAGGAGAGCCAATTCTGAGGAGTCGGTTCTGGTGAAAAGAAAGAGAAATGATAAATCGTCCGGTTCGGACCTAGAAATTCATACTCCGACCGCCGATGAGATAGCCAAGGCGATAAGGATTGTGCAATCGCTTAGTTCGGTTCCAACCGAACCGGCACCATCTGGCAGGGGCTCGGTTCGGTCGGTTCCCCTGGTTCCGGATTATACTTTAGAGGAATTTTATGAACCGGAGGAGGAGGAGGAGGAGGGAGAATATGAGGATGATTATGGTGATTATGAAAGTCTGGATGTGCCTATTGACCCGGACATCTCCCCAGACAGACCTTCAGATGTTTCTCTTCCTAGGCTTTCTGAGTCCCCTTCTTACTATATATTTTACAAAAAAAGTGGCTGAGACCCTCCAGCTTCCTGTGGAGGAAGCAGTAAAGGATCAGGAAGAGCCTGATTATGTTGAGATGATGGACATCCCAGAGTCCAGGAGACTGTCTATTCCCCTCCACAAATCCTTTGGGAAACAGACACGTAAAATTCTTAAGTCTCCTAATTCTATACCTCCTGTGAACAGATGAATGGACAAGAGGTACACTCTCTCAGGATCAGACACGGAGTTCCTTTTTCAGCAATGCAGCCATGTTGGGGTCGTGCAGGCTACTGCCTGTGATAAGGCAAATATTTCCTTGGCATCACACCCCCCAAACAAGGACTCCAGGAATTGATGCCATGGCAAAGAAACAATACATGGCAGCATCTTTGGGACTCAGACAGGCTAACTATATGGCCTATACAGCTAGATACCAGAAGTCCAGGTGGGACACTGTGCTGGCTCTGGCTAAACAGGCCCCTGACCAGCTTGCCAAGGAGCTGAAGCAGGTGGCTGCAGATGGGACTGAGGCATCGAAAGTACAGTTTCATGCTGCTGTGAACTCCAATGATGTTTCATCGAGAGCCATGGCTACATCTGTGGCTCTTCGGAGGATGGTTTGGCTCAGATGTACTAGCCTCTCACAGGATACCCAGGCTAAGACCATGGATTTTCCTGTAATTGGTAATTATCTGTTTGGGGAGCAGACAGAGAACTACATGAAAAAGATGGATGAGTACAGGACCACTTACAAGAGTGCTCAGGCCAAAGAAAGGCAAGCAACTCCTCAAAGGCAGCAGTGCAGGGGCAGGGGCAGACCTTTCTAAAGGCCTTTTTACCAAGCTCAGGCCTCCTCTTCTTCCTTTTCACAGAGGGGGTTCTTTAGAGGCAGAGGCAGAAGGGGGATGAGCAGGCCCACATCCACCCCTCAGCCTAAAGCCCCTGCCAAGCAGACACCCTGATGGGTCTGCCCAGGCCGATTCTCCCATACCAGTAGGGGGCAGGCTGGCTTACTTTGTCCAGGACTGGAAGTCTCTTACATCAGACAAGTGGGTCCTGGAAGTAGTAAGCTAGGGACTGGTTCTCAGCTTCAAAAAATTTCCCAAGATGAGAACCAGATCCTTTCCACCTGCAAATCTCTCAGAGACCATTGCCCTAGAGGCAGAGATTTCTTCTCTCCTAGCTCTCAGAGCTATAGAGAGGGTTCCCACCCTACACAAGGGCAAAGGATTGTACTCCAGGTACTTCCTAACCCCCAAAAAGACAGGAGAATGGCAGCCCATCCTGGACCTAAGATATCTGAACAAACACCTTTTGAAGCCAAAGTTCAAAATGGTAACTCTGGGAATTATCCTTCCCTCTCTAAGGCCAGGGGACTGGCTAGCCTCCCTGGACCTCAAAGATGCCTACTTTCACATTCCCATCAGGTGCTCCCACAGAAAGTACCTCAGGTTCGAGTTGCCCTCAGGCCACTATCAGTTCAGAGCAATGCCCTTTGGCCTAACATCAGCCCCAAGGGTTTTCACAAAGTGCCTGGCAGTAGTTGTTGCTTTCCTAAGAAGAAAAAGATCTCCATCTTCCCATACTTGGACGACTGGCTCATAATAGGTCAGTCTCAGACCAAGTCAAGTCACATCTGCAATGAGCCAGCAAGTGCTCACCTCCTTAGGATTCCTTCTCAACCTTCGAAGTCAGTTCTCGAACCAGTACAGCTCCTCACCTTCATAGGTGCAGAACTGGATACAGTAGAGGCAAGAGCCTTCCTTCACCTGGAAAGGGCAAGGAACCTTATGGAACTGGCCTCTTCATTCACCCTTCAGGTGTCTCGACCAGCAAGGCATTTCCTTCAGCTTCTGGGCCACATGGCAGCTTCCACAGCAGTGGTCCAAGGGGCAAGATTCCAGATGAGGGACATTCAGTTCCACTTAGGAGTCTTCCGGTCCCAAAGAAAGGATCCCCTTACCAAACTAGTCCCAGTGACTCGAACCCTAATCCAAGCCTTGCAATGATGGCAGGATCAGAACAATTTGAGACAAGGGGTTCCATTTGTCACTCAGTCTCATTCAGTGATACTCACCACGGATGCTTCCCTGCTGGGCTGTGGAGCCCATTTGGGGGATCTTACCACCCAAGGACTGTGGTCACCTCAGGAATCTTTGCTTCACATCAATCTTTTGGAACTCAGAGCAGTGTTTCTGGCACTACAAGCTTTTTCCAAATCTGAACAGAACAAGGTGGTTCAGGTCAGAAAAGACAACACCACCACCACCATGTGGTACATCAACAAGCAAGGAGGCACTCGGTCTATGGCCGTGTGCACAGAAGCAATGAAGCTGTGGTCCCTGGCCTATTCCCTACAAACCTCTCTGATAGCAGTTCACCTCCCAGGGAAGGACAATGTCCTAGCAGATGCACTGAGCAGAATATCCCAGGGCCATCACGAATGGGCCCTAGATCCTCTAGTTTTGAAAGTGATTTTCTCGAGATGGGGCACACCAGAAATAGATCTTTTTGCAGCCCCAATCACCAACTTCCTCTCTTTTGTTGCAGACCCCAATCTTGGGCTCAGTCCCCCTGGATGCTCTGATTCTGAACTGGGAAGGGAAATTTCTGTATGCTTTTCCCTCCTTCCCTCTCCTGTTCAAAGTGTTAGTCAAGATAAGGTCACAACCATGCAAAGTGATTCTGATTGCTCCAGACTGGGCCAACAGCCCTGGTACCCCCTGTTGCTGTCCCTAGCAGTCCACCTTCCCCTGTCTCTTCCCAGGAATTACAACCTGTTGACATCCTCTCAGAGGAGGATTTGGTACCCAAATCTTCAGTCTCTCAATCTTGAGGCATGGCTCTTGAAGAGTTAGAGTTTGCAGATCTGCATCTTTCCCAAGGGGTTCTGGATATCCTTAAGGCTTCTAGAAAGCCTTCCACCGGGAAGACTTACAACTCCAAATGGAAAAGATTCAGCATTTGGTGTTCTAAGAAGAATATTTCTCCAGACTCTGCTGAATTACCTACGGTTCTGGACTATATTGTCCATCTTAATGGTCTAGGCCTCAGACCAGCTATCCTTAAAGTACACTTGGCAGCTGTTTCTGCTTTCTTGTCAGTAGGCAAGCCTTCCTCTCTATCATCCCATCCTGTATTTTGTAAGTTTTTCAAGGGATTGCTTCACACCAATCCCCCCTTTAGGGATCCTGCTCCTACTTGGGACCTTAATGTTTGCATTGCTCAGCTTTTGCAACCTCCCTTTGAGCCTTTGTCCTCAGCAGAGCTTAAGTACTCGACTCGGAAAACTATGTTTTTGGTAGCCATTACTTCTGCCAGGCGTTTCAGCGGATTGCAAGCCCTGTCAGTGGAATCTGATTTCATCTCTTTCCATACAGATAAAGTGGTCCTTAGAACTAGCAGAAAGTTCTTACCTAAAGTGGTTTCAGATTTCCACCTCAACCAGTCTATATCTCTCCTTGTTTTCTTCACTGACCATTCCTCCTTGGGAGAGAGGAGACTACACAGCTTGGATGTTAAAAGAGCCCTTAGCTACTATATAGAGCATACCAAGGGTCACAGGTTTGAATCCCTCCAGTTGTTCCTTACATATGGAGAAGTTGGTAAGGGCAAACCTGCCACTAAGAGATCTATTGCCAAGTGGATTGTTTCTTGTATACAATTCTGCTATGAAAAACTGGGTAGAACTCCACCAGAGGTACAGCTGCTTCCCTGGCTGCTGCCAGGGATATTCCTCTCTTAGAAATTTGTCAAGCAGCCACCTGGAAAACAGTCTATACTTTCACCAAGCATTACTCTCTGGATATCTAGGCTAGGAGTGATGCTCGGTTTGGCACAGCAGTACTTCAGGCCTGTTTCCGAAGTAGGTTCTGTCCCTCCTCCATGGAGGTACTGCTTGGTAGTCTACATATGTCAGAATACAGCAAGACTTCATGTTGTTTGAAGAAAATTACTCTCTCATAGTAATGTTGTTTCTTCTAATGGGTCTTGTTGTCTTCTGACCTCCCGCCCCCCTCTCAGAACATAGATTTTGGGATGTGGGTGGGCAGGAGCAGTGTTGGCACCCTAGGGGTGTCCTTTTCACCCTCTTTTGGTTTGGGTGAGGGATTTGTGTTTTGATGTGTTTTGTTTTGGGTTTCCTGACTTGAGTCTTCCTTTTGAAACCAAAAAACCTTTTGTATAGATATAGTTGCCAGTTGGCTAGTAAGAATTTTACAGTTTCCACACAGAACATCTAGTGAGTCTTTGCTCGTAAAGATCTGACGGTTGCAGTTTAAACAACAGCAGACAGGGGCTTCAACCGAGCTTGTGGTGAACATTCCATGCTGGCCATGGAAAGTTTAACTCTTTGTTCTCCGGGGCAGTTGAAAGGCAGGACCTAACTGCATATGTCAGAATACAGCAAAGCTCCATTAGAAGAAACAACATTACTAAGGTGAGTAATTTTTCCTTTTTGCTTGATTTAAATATTTGCATTTTGTGTTATTGTTTTTATTGTTCAGTGCCCAGAGTCCCAGGAATTGGGCAATTCATAAATAAAATATTTGTCTTTATAAGGACTGGTTCCTTGAACAGAACAGTAGAGAATGTTGTCCATCAAAAGCAACAACACAGTTTTTATATCAGCATTTATTCAGCCACAGATATATATGGATCATTTAGTGATATGAATATAATCAAAACAAATATGAACATTTAAAAAATAGCTGCACATTCACACAAATTTCCTGTCCCTTTTAAAGCACTCAGATTTGCCTCTTGCCTCTGTACCTGATGTCTGCATTAATTAGCATAATGCCCATGTTGTTCTGTGTTACTGACTACATACTTACTAGTGCTGTTTCCAAAGCAAGGATCATGTTTTTTTTCTTTAGGTCTGTCTGCCTTTACCAATAGTGCAAACAGAGAAGGAAAGTTCCAATATTTCAAAGAGAAAACAAATAATAATGTATCTATTTATTTAATGCTTGGATTGTACTAGCTTGTTTACAAAGGTTCATGTCATAACTACAACAATCAGACAATATAAATGAGAGAAACAAAAAATTTGTAATACAGAGGAATAGGCATATGTTGCTGAATATGACGGCAGAAGTAAATCAGTCTGAGTTGACTGTCTGGTTTCAAAAAATACAAGGGAATGTCAGATAAACTGGAGGACAGAGAGTCAAACAAAGTGAGCAGAATTTAAACATTATTACAGCATTGTTTCGAGCAGGAGAGAATCAGTCAGAGTTGACCCAGTCTGGTTAAGGGGTGGGTGACGGGGGAGGGAGGTAAAACATTGAGACAAGGGGAAGGTAGTAAAGGGGTAGAGGGGATGGTGACAAGGGTGTGGGAAGGAGAATGTGGCAGGAGGGGATGGGGGTGCAGAGAGGGGATGGAGACAGTGGCAGGTAGGGTAGGGGGATAGGTGGGAACGATGATGCAGGGAGGAGGTGAGGTAATGCTAATTAGGACTGGCAGTCACAGCTGCATTCTTTTTTCTTTAATAGAATACCCAAGGAGGTAAACCACACAGTATAAAAACATAAAAGCCCCCCCCCAAAAAAAAATGCAGAAACAAAAGTAGGAAATACCTATAGTGTATGGAGGAATGTTGTTTTAGCTTGATTGCCAGCTCTAGTGAAACACTGTTCTACCACAGTGTAAAAGTAATGGACCGCTGTTCAATCCTTCTGTGGTAGAACAGCATTCCATTAGATTTGGAAATAACATGAGCCACACAGTTTTGAAAGCTGCTGTGGCAACAGAAATCACAGGATCAACCAGATAACAGGCAGTGGCAACAGCATGACTCGCATCTGTAGGATCAACCAGATAAGGAGACAAATGCATGATCAACCAGATATGTTTTCTTATGTTTAACAATAAATGCAGGATCAACCAGATATTTAAAAATAACTCACATAACTCACTAAATAGCAGTCGGGTCCTGTCGCTAAGCAACAAATGTAGCCACCATGTTTTTTTTCTTGAAAATCCCGATCACTCACACTCAACAACCAATAGAAGTTTGCACCACTAACCTGGGTACATCTGTTACCTAGCAACCACATGGCTCACCCTGGCAACCTTCCCCAACTCTGGGAATAAGAAGGGACAGGGACAATTTCTTTTAATATGTAAATAAATTTAAAAAAGTGCTTCAAACTGCTTTCAAATTACTTATGGAGGCACCATATACGATAAAAAATACTGGATGGGCAACCCTATGCCAAACCAGTGTGTTTGCCACCTCAGGGTTCTGATTCCCATGGATCTCCCAAGCTTCACTCTCGAGGTCACAGGGAATCAAACCTCTCTGTGGCAGAACACACTGGTTCAGCATGGTTGCCCATCCAGTATTCTCTATATCCTCTATGAATAAATCTTGACCAAACTGCACTGCTGAAATTTCTCCCATTCACTAAAATACCACCAACAGCTTAATCTGTTTCAGTTTCATTTGGTTTAATCTATACCCCTGGGACAAGGCTGAAACTAAGCAGTATCTCTAGCCCTCCTTTCCCAATCTGCAAACATGAAATAAATAATAAGCACAGTTTTAATATTGTTTTACTAGCTCTGTGAAAATACTTTCATTGTAATTGGAAGGTTTGGCCTCTAGTTCAATGGACAGCCAGCCAGCCACTCTCACTTTCCTGAGTTATATAAGCAGTTCCTCTCAGCCTCCTTCTGAAGCACTTTTTTATTTGCTGGCCAGAGGCTCTCTCTGCTGTTCTCTGCAGCTTGCTGGGGCCTACCCTGGGGCCTGCACCCCCCCTTGCTGCTTCTGTTTGTCTCTGCTGGACTTTGCATTTGTTTTCCTGGATCTGGTTTGCATTTTGCCTCTGGCTGTGTGCTTCTTTCTGTCATTACTCCTTGTTTTCTGTATTTGTGTGTCTTTGTTTTGGGTCTTGTTCCCTGTTCTCAGTGTTTGTGTGTTTTGGTTTTGTCTTTTGGGGCTTTGTTTCTAAGCTCCTAGTATATTGCTACTCCAGATCTCATATTACTTGCTCTCAGTTATTCACAACTCTCAAATTACTTGCAATGCAACTGCAACAATTATCTGTGTGTTTTAGCTCAACCATAGCTGCTCTCCCTGCTGCACTTAATTGTTTTCACCTGATTCAGGCTCATTTTGAATCCTAGCTATACAGCTCAATCATGCTCTCTCAACCCATTCTACTTACCTCATTACTGCAGTTTCATTGCCCTGCCAGGTGACAGCTGCTTAAGAGCATGGTTCTATTTTCTTTCTATGTTTATTGACGTTTACAACTCAGTGTACTCAATACAGATGCTGCTTTTGCGTTTGAACACTCTGTTATACTCTGAGGTCAGCTAAGCTACTGCTGATGCTGTCTAGTAGTTTCAATACCTGCATGTGGGTCCCGGACCTTCCATCACTTTCTTGTTTTTCCTACGGTGGGGACTTGGAGGTGTTTGAGGAGTCATGGCTCTGTGTGGCTAATTACTTATGTTCTAAATCCTGTCTCCACCTCCAACAAATCCTCAGAGTATGTGTCACCTTTATTGGCTTTTTGAATGCCTAGCTGGCTTGCCCCACTGTTCACAGTGCTGTTTCATTGCTACTATGGTTTGCATACCTACATGCAGGTCTGACTATTGCTACACTGTTACTGACCTATGTGCAGGTCCACTCTTGGTTATGCAATCTTTGCTTCATGCCTACCACCATCCCCTCAGCTTCAGCCTCTGGGATGCCTGTGGCACTCACTACTGCATCCGACTTTTGCACGGTCTCAGCCCTTAATGTTCATTCAGCTCTTTTACAGTTCTGGGGCATGCCAGCCATACCATTCTGGCACAGGGTACCCTACAGTCGATGGCCTTGCTCTGCATATTAAGTCCGCATCTTGAACGTGCCCAGCTTGGCATGGGGTCCTTCTCACCTGGCCCATAGCTGGGAATGTCCTTGCTCTGGGCTTGGCTTTAGCTGTTCACTGACGTGACAGCAGCTCCTGGTGTAGAATTTAAAACTAGCTGTGAAGGGTGGTTATTCTGCTCTCCTTTGGCTCTAGTGGTTCCACTACAATGGTTATCCATTGGCTTTAGTGGATTCCCTAGCAAGGCACCTTCACCGAATACTCCCTACAACTGCCTCTGGTTCACCTGGTTTTTGTTTAGGGCGAGTAGGCCAGGTGAGCGCCTCAGCAGTCATTGCTCTCCTCCTCCCGCCTTGGTTGCCCCCGATGTTGCAGATCACTCTCACAACCTTCCACGGCGTTCCTGCTAGAGGGTTTGAGTGAGAGCTTTCCACCAAATTGAAATATTTTCCATCTCCCTTTAACTGGGTTTCCAAATCACAGCTGTAGTGCCATCACTAAATAAAATATCCCAGCCTGGAGGGAAGGTGACCTAGACCTTGGATCCCCAGAGATTTCCTCCTCAAAGGGTTTTTTTCTCTCCTCCATGCCTCAGGTCATAAAAGTTAGTTAGCTGTAGTTAGTGTTTCCTAATTCTGTTAGGAAGGTTCTGCTGTTGGATGGAGGTGGATAGTGTCCCTACTTGCCATTTCCTCTCTCCTTAGGAGGTCCCCTCATTCTCTAGTGCTACCCACCGAACTCATGCTATTGCTAACATGTGCATCTCATTACGTTATCAAGGCATCTCATTATGTTATCAAGCTGCCTGATGCTTTATCTACTACTACATCAAAGCTACTGCTTGCTTATATGCTTCGTACTACTTCATTCTTTTGGGGATCCTTCCTAAGGTACCTTTAGCCACAGGAATCATCCCACAGCACCTCTAGGGGCGGAACCCTGTTTGAGGATTCCTTGCCTTTAGTAACCCTATAGGGTGGTAATTCCTCTGGAACAGAGAGTGCAAATGGCCAAAACCAAACTAACACAGTTGCACAAGCACAACTCTATACTGGCTGTGTAGGCCATTGAATTGGAAGGCTTGGTCTGTAGTTCAATGGACAAGCAGGCAGCCATTCCCACTTTCCTGAGCTATATAAGCAGTTCCTCTCAGCCTCCTTCTGAAGAACTTGTTTTCTTTGCCCCACCATCCTCCCCTCCTCCTCCTCCAGCAGCAGCACTTCTCTCTTTGGGATCCTTCTAAGGTACCTTTAGCCACGGGAATCATCCTGTGGCATCTCTAGGGTTGGAACCCTCTTTGAGGGTTCCTTGCCTTTGGTACCTTCACAGGGTGGTAATTCTTCTGGAATAGAGAGTGTAAATGGCCAAATCCAAACTAACGCAGTTGCACAAGCATAACACTATACTGGCTGCATAGGCCATTGAATGCTAGGAAGAAATTCAAAACCCGCATCTTTATGATGAAATTAAGACATAATATATAGGAATGAGACTTTTTAAAGTAAACAATAGCACTCTTCCTGGTTCGAACTTGTCAAGATTCACCTCTTTTCATTTTCATTTTTTTTTTTTTTATCAGAATGTGCTTTACAAGAATATTAACCAGATTAAAATGACACAAGAGGTCAACAGAGAGTTGTGAACCCAATACTACTGCTGGACAAAATATATACTGTATATATATATATATATATATATATATATATATATATATATATATTTTTTGTTATTATAGCCTCAGGCATGCATGGAATAGCCATAGGGAAATATTTGTAAATAGGCAGGGAGAGGGGAGGGTCGCTGAAGTCCAGTTAGGATCTATGGAGACAGATGAGGCAGGGACCATCTGGGCAGACTGTGTGGGCCAAGCGGTCCTTTTCTGCTGACAAATTCTGTTTCCATGTTTCTAACTAACAAACTGAAGCTTGAGAAAGAAGAAAAAACTGAAATAAACCTTCTGCTCACTACTCCTGGAAAATACTCAGAAACACCTGAGGATATACATTTTTTCCTGACCTAAATTCTATTTTCTCAATGCAAGGGCAAAGATTGCAGCACACTGTATCTTAAACAGTGGCCTTTCATATTTATACTTCAGAGTAAATTCCACCACAGTTTAATGAAATCTTACCCTGTTCTTTGCATAGATGCTGGATTTTCTTCCATCAGTCACTGATCCTGGCAACCTCATAGTTACGCATCTGAGAGTTCAAACATCCTCTTCCTCAGGATTTAAAATGTTTTGTTAGATACTTGATAAGTGTTTGCCTATCTATTTTTCAGCCGCTTGATCCTTGAACCTCAAATATTGAGCCACCACCAGAGAACAAAATGGTTCCTAGAAATCCAAAAACAACTGAGTCAACCGAATGCCATTTAAGACTTTCGGAGCCAGGAGCATTAGAAGTGAATCTAATATTAAAAGGGGATTACATTGAAACCTATTCAATAAAGCATGGTTTCAGTAATTCCCATGAAATTCTTGCCTAAATAACTAAAACATGAGAACAAAAACAGTAAAAATATTCCTTAGGGCTGTTTCACAGTAGTATTGGAAATTCCTATGTTTCAACATTAAAATTTAATTTTCTGCATAATTCACGTTGCCGTGATGGAACAACATGGCACAGTATGTGAATTCCATTAGTGGAGCCATATGTACTGCTGCATGACACACTTCAGAACTTGAATCATATTTCTTATGACCAAGACTCTGACCTTAGTCCTAAGATTTTCATTTTAGTTGCAACATGAGTGTCTCTGCTGTCAGTGCATTAACTGTGCAGAAAAGTCTGTTGTATCTGTAAGGGACATAATTATAAAAATATGGATGTACTTTTTCTTTATAGTGTGGAATTTGTCTTTTCTTTCTTTTCCAGTTTTTCAATTATCAGTCAAAACACAGGCACAAAACATGAATATACAGTAGAAAATTGGGGGAGAAAGGAACTAAGGGTTATACCGCCTGCCAGAAGTCATAGTAAGGGGGAACAGACATGGAGTAAGGGCCCTGATTTGAGACCCCCCTCAAATCCTTCAACGTTTTTTTTGCTGGGTTTGATAACCTGCCAGAGTTAACCCACTTTAAGCCCTGCCTGGTATGTGGCTCTTTATTTTAAGAACATTTTGGAGCTGGTTAGATAGCGACTGCATGATAGCACTCAATAAGACATCACACATTCTGATTATGAATATGCCTCACTTGCGAGAGCATGCAGAGGCAAGAGGTGGCAAACCAATTATTTGCTCCCAGGGTGCCTTGGATTTATTTCTAACCCTTTAATGAGAATGTCAGGATGTGGAGTACCTTGCAGGAACCTGAACATAACAACTCTTCTTGGCTACTGCAATATTGGAAGCTTGGACTGACTGATGAATGGGAAAAGATAAACATATTTGCTTTATTAACATGGGGCAGGTTTTCAAAAGTTCTTAATCATCCCAAAGCCACCACAATATGGTCACAATTTGTGGAACTTTTAGAGCCACAGTTTTTCATCTGCATTGCATTGGTTTTCAAAGAACTGCTACATTTGCCCATAGCTGGTGGAGTACCGGCACAGTGCAGATATAAAAATCTACCAAAGTAAAATGCACCAAAATGTTGAAAAGTCTTAAATTCGGATGAAATTTAAAACTGTCCAAAAGTGTGGTGTAGATGCACTTTGACATCAAAGTGATTCTTTGAAACTGTGGCACCTGATCTGCTTCCAAAAGTTATATGGGCAATTCCTGAAAACATAGATTGTGCTGAATGTACTTACCAAGAAGTAAAGAGAGAAAGAAAGAAAGAAAGAAAGAGAGAGAGAAAGAAAGAAAGAAAGAAAGAAAGAAAGAAAGAAAGAAAGAAAGAAAGAAAGAAAGAAAGAAAGAAAAGAAAAGAAAAGAAAAAGTCCCAGCTTTCAAAGGAGAACTTCAGCAGTGTAGAGATCAAATGTTCCATTCAGACCATTCTTCCTCTGGTTTCCTGGAAGTACTTTCATAACAGATATTATTCAAATTAGGTATAGTCACTGCCATGCAGCAAAGGGTACCAAAATAATGGAACCCAAGTCCCCACCATCATTACAATACCGACTGGTCAATACCAAGTGCCAGTACCGACTGGTCATCCATTGCCACTGTTCCTCAGTGGACTCAGCCCTGAGCTACTTCAGCTCTCAATTTTTGAATGTCTGGAACCATTATGCCCCATTTAAAAAAGGCAAGGGTCCACGGCAATCACCTCCCCTGAGTCACTGCCGAGCTGCTTGCATGTCAGCGTGCTCGTGACCAGGCATGGGCATTGTTTAAAACTTCTGGAGCCCTTAAGGATCTGCAGAATTATCGTTCCCTCCAAAACGCCTGAACCAGGGCTATCTACCTTGCCAAGGTGGAATATTTCAACTCCCTTCATGAAAACCTTAACAATCCCTTCAAATTCTGCAAGGTTGTTCGTGTCTTATTCTCTCCCCTGCCCGCCCCCACCTGTTCTAAAAGTAGGTGACCACACTGTCTCTGAACCCCCTTCATGGCGGCTGAATTTCGAAACTTTTTTCACCACTTGTATTTCTTCTCCTTGTTTCCTCCCCCACTGCCCCTTACCAGCCTCCTCTGCTCAGATCCCTTCTTCGGCTATGCTTGTCCTTCAAACCTGTCTCCTGATGATACCCTGTGAGAATTACTAGCCCTAAATCCCCATAAGGGCAAAAGCCCTGATGGGCTCAACCCAAAGCTACTTCACCTCTTAGCTTACACTATGGCCTACCTACTGGCCACTCTCTTAAACCTTTCTTCCACAATCATTGCCATCCCTGATGCCTGGAAGGTCACCAATGTTGTCCCCCTTTCAAAGGGCAGGGACCTCTCCAACTCTGAGAACTTCTTCCCTATTTCACTGCTCCTAATCCTGGCTAAACTGCAGGAGCACCTAACTGTGGTGCAGCTCTCCCCTTTTCTCAACTCTTTGTCATTTTTGCACCCCCTTCTAGTCTGGATTCCACAAGGCCCACTCCACCACCACCTCACTAATTTGGCTCACTAACTCCATTCTCGAAGGCATGGATCAGGGACGCATCACCTTTGCCATTTTTGTTGATCTGACCAAAGCCTTTGACATTGTTGCCCATCCTCTTGTCCACAGCAAACTGACTGCAGCCCGCCTCTCCTTATCTGCCACCAGCTGGTTCTATTCCTACCTCATGGGCAATTTCCAGTCTGTCAGGATCATCAACTTCCTCTTCTCTCCTCTTCTAATCAACACAGGTGTCCTCCAAGGCTTGGTACTTGGCTCAATACTATTGTCCATATTCCTAAATGACCTACCTGACACCTGCACATCTGCTAATATCCAGATGTATGCAGATGATACTGTGTTATTTGCCTGTAGTAGTTCCCCCTTGGAGGTGGCAACCAGCCTTCAGCTGGACTTCAACAATGTCCAGAGCTGGTTTTGCACAAACCCGCCTTCCCTAAGTGCCATAAAAATGGTCTCTATGACCTTTGGCACCAGGCAAAAGCTCACCAGGCATGATGCCACTCCCATCTTTCATACCCTCGATGGTTCTGTACTGGAAGATGCCTCCTCTTTCAAATGCCTCAGTCTATGGCTCAGCAAGAACCTCCGCTTTGCAGTGCATGTGGATGCTAGCCACAAAAAGCTACTCCCTAAACTCTATGCTCTGTACAGACACCGCAGCTGCCTTCCACTGCAAGCCTGTAGAAAGATCGTCCATAAGATGATTCTCCCTAGTTTTGATTTTGGAGATATAGTCTACAACTCTGCCCCCAAGTCTACCCTATCCAGACTGGACACTCTTTTTAACTCCTTCTGCTGCTTCGCTCTTAATTGTCCACTTTGTACTCACCACTGTGACCTTTACACTTCACTCTCATTACCTTCCCTTCCCTCAGTTCCATATGCCTTGCTCACAGCACTACTGTAATTAGGAAGTTCTGGCTTGGCTTTTTGCCACCCTACTTGCATTCCCTCATCTTGGTACCACCCCCACACACACACACACCCTCCGTAACTCTGCCCACAGGGCTCTCACCATCTCCCCGGCATAACACGTCAGTGTAGCCACCTTCTCATATAATTTTCCAAGTATCTGGAACTCCCTCTCATTAGAAATCCACTCCACTTAGATCCCCTGCTACCTATCTCTCCTCCTCCATCAACACATAGCTTCCTCCTGCAACTGCACCTAATTTCTCCTCCTCCTCTAGTTCTACTCTCCCCTGCTACAAGCCCAGCAAATTTGATAATTTCCCCTCTCTCATGCCAATTCCCTTTCCCCTTGCAGGGTTCTTAGCATCCCAAAGGGGAGAAGGCCTTTGGCAGTCCTTTCCCCCTCCCACCCCCTCCTGCAACTGCATCTAATTTTCCTCTTCTTCCTCTAGTTCTACTCTCGCCTTCTACAAACCCAGCAAATTTGATTGATTCCCCTCTCTCATGCTAATTCCCTATCCTCTTGCAGGGTTCTTAGCACCCTGAAAAGGAGAAGGCCTTTGGTTGACCTTTCTCCCTCCGACTCCTCGTTCCTCTAGCTATCCCACTGTACCCTTGCAACTGTACTACTACAATTTAAATTGGTTGGCTATGACACTTTCTCAGACTATGTTTCAGTCATGGCAATGTACAATATATAATTTAGCACTTTGTGAGTGTGTTATTTGGGTCCACTATAATTCAAGTGTTTATAATAAAGCCTAAGCCTATATTGTTCTATTTATCTGGAAATGCATAACCTGCTCTGTGAGTGTATACGTAAGTGTAGTCTCTGTATCCCAACTGTGTATGTTCTAATTTAAGTTATTTACTACCATATTATTCCTCCTGTCTCCAAACTGCTGGAGTGTACTGTATTTTTCTGTATTCAGGCTGTAATGCCTACTCCACTGTATCCTCCTCCCCCCAGGATACATCTGGAAACGAGCTATTACAGCTCAAGATGTCCTTCCTGGTGAAACTTTTTAAAATAAATTAACAATACTATGTTACTATATTACTACATTGTGTATAGTGAGAGTTTGTTCTGCATGGATTTCCATGCCAGCTGAAACCTTGTGCCACAGTTCAAAGGTCATGGAATATGGTTGTAACCTCCCGTGGTACAGCAATGTTCCAGCTGACTGGAAATCCTTGTGGCAGCTGGTGTTTCACACAGCACTACCATGTGCACAGCAATCAGTTCCAGTTCTGAACTGAAATGACTGGCATGTTAAGCTGCGCGAGCAAGCGTTGTAAAAAACACTTTTGTTTAAAAGAAAAAAAGAAAAACTAAAACAAAAAACTATACACTATAAAATACACAGATTGGGCAACCATATGCCCAACCAGCCTGTGCTGCCACCTCAGACTTCCAATTACATCAGACCTCTCGAACTTGGCTCTCAAGGTCTGATGTAATCGGGACCCCTCTGTGGCAGCACAGGCTGGTTCCACATGGTTGCCCAACCAGTATTCTTTATATTAGCCATAGTCACATCATTCTTTTTCCAGGACCCATATTCAGATTCCATGGGAAGTCTCTTCATCTCAGCCAGTTGCGAGGCAAAACAATTAAAGATCTTTCAAGTTTGTCAAAAACATAGAGAAATGTAAAACGGAAAATTGAGGACTCATTTTTAATGCAAGACCTCTGTATGCTACAAGAACAGAGCAACTACACAGGTTAAAACATGAGAGTTCTTCACAGCATTTTGAAGTCTTTACAGTAACTAAAAGGAAAATCAAGCATGGGCCTGCACATGTTTTGTGCACCTTGTACTGTTTTTTTTTTTTGCAGTTGTCTCATTAAAGGCATTTTTTGCACACCCACTGCGGTAGCACAAGATATTAGCATCGCCGATTGGGCACCTACAATAATGGAGACTCAATCCCCAGTGCATGTCTGCAGGGCTACGGTAGGGTATGACAGCCGGATGGGGGGGTCGGCAAATATAGCAATGAGATGTCGCTATAAGTACATGCACGGGGGGGAGGGACCATGCACAGTGAGGGGCCGGGACAGTATGTGAGGGGTGGTGCCGTGGTGGGTTGCCAAGCTGACCCCGTGGTGTGGTGGGTGGGTTGGCGGTATTAGTGGGCAGGGTACTGGGTTCGGGTCTGGGTGCTGGTGCATTTTTGTTGCGCCTGGCCCAAACCTTTTTTTTTTTAAATGTTTTTCAACCCCCCAGCATGTACCCCCCTGAGGTTGAGAATCCTTAAGTGGGGGATGCAGAAGGTACAGCTCCCTGCATAAAACATTAAAAAACAAAGTCCTCGGCACCATTTTGCTGTGCGTCGGGGTGTCAGAGTGCCAAAATTAATTTTCGGCACTCTGACTTTGCGATAACAGCGATCACCTTTAGGCTTTCACCATTATCACATAAACCTGCAACTGCTGGGCTTCTCTGCCTCTGATTTTGGGAGGGACTTCAACTTGTCTACTGTCTCATATGGAGAGATAAGAGAAGTTACAAAAAAGTGGTGAGTGCTGGATTTTCTTTCTACTTTTTCTTTCTACTTCTGTAACCTGCCTGTAATCTAAGTACCTGGACCCAGTGCAACAGATATGTGTCAATGAAATGCACCTTTATTTTGGTGGCAGTGTGATCTAGTGGTTAGACCATACCTTGGGATCCATGATATCACAGGTTCAAACCTCAAGAGAGCCATACACTCAGCATGTGACCTAGAGCAAGTCCTTGTGTTCTACCCAGCTGTGGAAACAGGTAGAAACAACAGGGTAAATAAACTGTAAGCAAAATGATGTGAACATTCATAATTATTCAGTTTGTCAGCTTAATGTACACTATTCTATACATGTATGCAGCAGGCTACTGGATTACCATCGGGAGTGAGGTCGCATCACACACCCCCCAGCAAGCAACATCTCCAGAGCTCCTGGCCTGCACTTTGGCAGCAGGCTACCGAAGCACCGTCAGGAGCGGGGTCGGATCGCACTCCCCCCTTCCACCAGCAAGCAACATCCCCAGAGCCCCTGGTCTGCACTTTGGCAGCAGGCTACCGGAGCACCATCAGGACAGGGGTCGCATCACACACACACCCTCTCCCCAGCAAGCAACATCCCCGGAGCCCCTAGCCTGCACTTCAGCAGCAGGCTACTGGAACACTGTTGAGAGTGGGTTACATTGCACACACCCTCCCCCCAGCAAGCAACATCCCCAGAGCCCCAGGCCTGCATTTAGGCAGCAGGCTAACAGAGCACCATCGGGAGAAGGGTCACATCGTACCCCCCCCTCACCCCAGCAAGTAACATCCCCAGAACCCCTGGCCTGCACTTCAACTGCAAACTTCCAGAGCACGGTCAGAAGTGGGGTCACATCACACACACCCCTCCCGCCAGCAAGCAACATCCCTGGAGCCCCTGATCTGCACTTCGGCAGCAGGTGTATTGATCGCTAGCATTTCAAGCTTTTGTGGGGCTATGTGGAAAAGGAATTTAAATTGGATGGACTCTACTAATAGTCTACAGTGCTTAGTAAAGTTTGTAAGGACTGCTGTGTTCACTGTAGGGTCGGAGGGCTCTTTAAGATGGTGGTTGTAACTGTGCTGGTAGAAACTAGTATTTTGGGGAACCTTAAGAATGTTTAGCACTGTGGTTTGAGCTGTTTTATTAAAAGAATAATGCACAACAGGGTGTGTGTCATGCTGGGATAACGCCACGCCTGGGGTGGTTGGGCATGAGGCCACAGGCTGAATGCATCCAACACCCCAGGCTTGGTGTCATCCCAGCACGACATACACCCTAGAGTGTATTATTCCTATTATACAATGGCTCCTGAGTTAAACAGAAGAAAAAGAGCTGAAAAATTACGCTTACAGGTATATATTTTGGTGTTTTTTTTTCCTAATGTGTAGGTATACTTTTATAAAAAATAGTGCCTATTTCTTCTTTTCGACAGCAGGTGGAGCTCCTGTGTTGTCACTGTGGCTTTACACTCCCGAGTCCCACCTTTCTGTGTTTTTGTTCTTGTATGTGTGCCTTGTTTCTTTGCTGTGCAGCTCATTTTTTTATTTGTTAGTTACTTGGGATCTGCGTCTGCATGTTTCTGACTCTTCCAACTGGCACCTCTGGGAAATCTGAGCCAGAAAATGTGGCTTTGCTCACACCCCCCTCCACCCCCCACCCCCGCTGCTGTCAGGATCGTGGCTGGTAGAGATTGCCTCCCAACACCACCATCTGACTCTGGTGCCAGTGTGTCTTTTCTCAGTACATATGGTTTTTGGTGGCTTTGAGAGGATCGGAACTGCAGAGTGTTCAGCAACGGGGGTCCTACTTCCGATTCTTCGGTACCAATCAGAGGTACACCAACTGGTTTTCTGTTTACAGTATGCCAGTAATTGTATTTATTTTATTTTGTGTATATGTGTGTGTGTGTGTGTGTGTATATTTTGCTTTGTTTTGTTTAAGTGGCGGTAAGGAAGCGAGCGGTTTGTGGACTGAGTGACTAGCGTGGCTTTTTTACAGTGCTCACGCTATAGCTGAGAGAACTGAAATGCTGTTTTACACGATGGCTTTCAGTTATTTAAAAGATTTTTGTCTTTGGGGAAATAAACTGGGGGTAAGAGTTTGTTGCCAGCAACAGAAACTAGTGACACCAGCGTTGGAGTGCATGCTTGTGGAAACTGCGAGAGCAGGAATGCTTTGAAGTCGGTCGCAGTTGAGAAGATCGGGGATTGACAGCATGTGTGGTCATTCTTTTTTTGATAGGGGCATTCTGTCATGTCACCTCTGTGCTGGGACTAGATCCATGGTGTTATGCCAGGATAAAACCACGGGTCCAGTCTCACACTGACCAATGAGAGTCCGAGATACTTTCTTGCCATTGTAGAATTATTTGTTGCTTGTTTCCCCTGTTCTCACCACTCCATCTAGTCACCCCTCCTCCACTTTGTACTTGGATTCCTGCCTCTTACCTAGCCTGTTCTTTGTTCTCCAATGCTGCATCACACACTTCTGGTACTTACTGTGAATACCATCTCCTTTCCTCCTCGGTCTACTGGAGTACTATCGGGAGCAGGGTCACATTGCACACACCCTTCCCCCCAACAAACAACATCCCTGAAGCCCCTGGCCTGCATTGCAGCAGCAAGTATATAGGTTGGCAGTGTTTCAGTCTTTTGTGGGGCTATGTGGAACCCCCCACCTCTATCTACCTCTCCACCCACCCCCACCCTGGGTCAGTTGTAGCTATATGGGTGCCTGTTGTCATGTGACAGGTCACGTGGCAGCCTGCCTGCCCCGCTAGTTTCTATCTCCCCAAATTCCCCTTAGCAGATTATACTACCTAGCCACCAGGGGGCGTTAAGCTCTTCCCTACTTTCTCCTCTCACTCCTAAATAGAAACTGCTGTGCCCTATTCCTATCCCTCTGCTTCCTCATCTCTCTCTCTCTCTCTCTCTACCATCCCCCTGCACTACCTTCCCCTTTCATAGCCCCTCCCCTTTCCAGTATTCCCCCTCCATGGGTCTCGAACCCCTTCCTGTGCTGCCCTGGCCACCCAGAAGCCAGCCTCCCTATCCTCAAGGCCACCCAGCCTGTTAGCAACTCGACTAGTGAGTTCTCCTTTGTTCCCTAGCCTGTTCCTTAGCCTGTCCTCTCCATCTTGCACTATCTCCTTAGATCCTCACCTGCAACCTATACTCATCAGCCACTAGTGGCCACTGCTCTTCCTTATTTACAGATGCCATAGGTGGCCTGGCCACTAGAGGCCACTACAGCTACAGCTTTACTCTACTCCTTTCTTCTATGATGTCCCCCTGCATTATCCTGCACCCCTTCTTTGCTCTTCTTTTCCTGATTTCAGTCTCTCCTCCTGTCCCTACCCCACCCCATCCTAGCACCATCCTTCCCACATCCTGTCTCCTGTGCTGCCAACCTATCTACTCCTTTATTTCTCCTCAACTCCCCCTACCCCACCCCCCACTACCATACACCAGTAATTCACCCAGGGCTACTCAATTGTTCTCTCATTAAGCTTGAAGCCTTACATTATCTCTGGTTTCCTGCCTCCTCCAAACGGCCCCTTCTCAGTGTTTACCGACTAAATTTATTTTTATTTTTATTTTATTTTAAACATTTTTTTCCTGGGTAAGTACAATGAGCCAAAGACCCATTTTCATGTACGACCTGGGGACCGAATACATATACAGTCAAGATGTTCACAATTAACAAAAACTCACATCACAATACAATACAACATTAAACATACATCACACGAATTACAATACACAAAATAAATAATATATATAAAATAATCATTGAAAACAACAACAATGCAATTTGTCAAGAAAATAATTTATTAACCTAATTTTAAGTTTGATGACAAACATTTTCATATAAAGCAGTAGGAAGCTCATTCTAATTTTTAGCAGCAGAGTAAGTAAACGAACCATCCCCCATTTTAGTCTTAGTCTTTGGGACCTTTAACTTAATTTGATGAGCTGAACGAAGTTCCCGTGAATTTATTTTAATATGTAGTAGTGAATATAATGGAGAATCTATACCTTGACGAAGAACTTTGTCTGTTAATAAACATAAACTGTATAGACAACCCATCCTAGGAGGAAGCCAGGCAGATAGTCTATACAGCTCACAGTGATGAGTAGAATAGGACAACTTAAAAGTAAATCTACAAATACCATGAAACACATTAGTAAGAAGAGATAGCTCTCTATTAGACAAGTTAGTAAAGAGAAATGCATTGTAATTTAACTGAGGTAATAAGACACCCTCAGTTATTGCATGTCTTGTTGGTAAAGTCAACAGAGATTGAAACTTGAATAATACACCTAGTCTCTGATTTATCTGTATGAGAAATAGATTTTACATGATCAGGAAATTTTAAGTGTTGGTCCAGCAGGACTCCAAGATATTTAAATTGTTTTACTTGCTCCATCCCATTACCCAACAAATCAGAAATAGACAAATTCTGAGTTCTATTAAGTCTAATTCTGGATCCAAAAAGCATACATTTTGTTTTTGTATTATTTAATGCTAAATAATTCCCTTTTAACCACCTACAAAGAATAGCGAAGTCCTTATTTAAGGACTTATTTATAAGTTCAACTGAAATTGAACTTTTATACAAAATAATATAATCTGCATAAATCAGGCAATGTGTACCATTCAGTAGAGATGGAACAGCATCTATAAATACAGTAAACAAAAGAGGGTCCAGAACGGACTCCTGGGGCACCCCCTGTAACAAAATTTTGCTAGTTGAAAATGCTCCATTTAGTCCTACTTTAAGTGGACGATTAGACAAATAGCTATGAAACCAATCAACAGCAATCTCCGTCAGACCATAACTTCGGAGCATCCTGATCAGCAAAGGATGGCTTACTAAATCAAAGGCCTTGGACAGGTCCACGAACACAGCACCAGTGAGCAAACCCTCATCCATAGCTAAACTGGTGTGGTTCGTGAACCTGGCCAAGGCCGTCCCTGTTCCATGATACTTACAAAATCCATGCTAATTATGAGTCCTGAGACCATTATCTTGTAAATAGGCAGTAAACTGCTCATTCACAAGTCTCTCAAAAATCTTACCCAATGGTGGCAAAAGGGAAACAGGACAATAATTGTCCATATCCATTCTATCACCAGATTTATAAATAGGTTTGATTACTGTCTGTTTCCATACATCAGGGAAATATCCAGTAAGCAAAGATAAATTATAAATAGAAGTGGGTAAATAATATATTCAGAAGTCAGTTTTAAGAACTGAGTTTCAAGTTCACATGCACTTGAACAAATTGGCATATGTTTCAAGAGATTGTCAACCCGATGTGGTTCAATAAATGAAAAGGAAAAAGAACCAGGTTCAGAAACAACATAAGATTGTCTGTCTGTACACAGGTCCTGAATAAAGGCCTACGTATACCTAGACAAATCAAAAAATTTGTCCAAAAAAGAATCATAGATAACCTGCACATCAAAGATCACTTGACCATCCTTACTAAAAGCCCCAATGGATTCTTTCCTAGATGGATTAATTAAAGAATTTATAGAAGACCAAAACATTTTTGGATTATTTGAACTAGAAGTTTGTAAGTTCTGAAAATAACTAGATTTACTTCACCTAATTTTTATATTACATTCATGTCTAAGCTTCCTATAGCTATTAAAATCTCCCATTGACTTAGTTATCTTACACAATTTCTAGGCAGCATCTCTTAATTTCATTAAATGTAACAAAGGGGCAGTAATCCATTTATTCAGGGAGCCTCTAACTCTCCTAACCACTCTAGGAAAATATTTATTTTGTAATCCCAAAAGAGTGGAACTAAAATAGTCAACAGTAATATTTACATCCGGGATTGCATCCAGATGAGTCCAATCAATATTCTGCAAATTAATAAGAAGACCACCACTGACCTCATTAACAAACTACGGTATGATATGAACCTAGGAGGCAATTTAGGCCTTTTAGATCTCCATATGCAATAAGTGGCCAAATGGTCGCTTATTACATCAGGAAGCACACCAACACCAGAAATATTTACCTGTTTATTAACAACAACCCAATCTAAAATTGTATGGTTCTGACTATTCATATTCATACGAGTAAATGAGTTAATTGAGCTGAGACAGGCCGACATTGGTCAACAACGTCTCTATAGAAGGATCATTTATAGGATCCCAATGAATATTAAAATCTCCAGTAATCAAAAGATCACTACCTGATTGAATAGTTGCTGCAAACTGTAAAGTATCATCCAACCCTTTTTTAGCAGTTTTTGGGGGATTATAAACTGTACAAAGTCTCAGCTTTTGACAGCCACCCAACTGCAATTCCAATAACAACCATTCAAAATCAGATGTATTTTTATATTCAGGAAAAATCTCTACTAATTTTTATTCAGGTTTATAATACACCATTATACCCCCTCCTTTCTTTTTTCCAGTCCTATCTTTCCGTATTACATTATAACCTTCAAGAGCAACAAGATTATCTAATACTGAAGGTTTTAACCAGGTTTCAGTCATGCTAAATATGTCTGGGTCATAAGTAGTGACCCAGGCCTCAATTTCAGCTTGCTTAGACATAAAACTTCAAATTTTTAAATGAGTTATTCTTAAACCTTTAGTTTGCCAATAATTGTCATAATTTCCTACATTTGAAATTAAAGGCTCAGGGTTTGTTTCCACATCACCAGATAAAAGTAGAATACACCACATAGTGCCAAGCAACAAGGAAACAAACAAATGTTTTACACTAGATGTTGAACAAAAAAAACACATTTCATATACATTTCTCCTATTAAGACTACCCAAATTCCTGACAGTTAAGGAAAGACCAGAAGTAGAGACATTTAGTACGTCTGAAAATGTATAGTCAGTAAATGAATAATCATGAGCATTTGGTAATATAGCATCGGTGTAATATATCACACCATTGATCAAGCAAGAATAACCCTGTACCACAACACATCAGAAATATCTGGAAGCCCCACATAATAGCTGACTAGTCAATCAATAAATAACCTAAATACAATACTTGTAAAGTTATCTAACTAATAACAGTACAAATATTTACATGCAGTCTCCCCACAGTCTCCCTCAGTTGACTCCCGAAAGTGACTCCACCACTCCTGCGTACTTCCACTCATGCAGACAGCCACTAGTGATGGTACAATGATATAGGGAAATCAATTAGCAGTCTCCGCTCCTTAATTAGCTGTCTAGCCGCAGACGCCCGCCCGGTAGCCCCTTCGCTTACCGAGAACCGGAAACAGATGTAAAAGCGGTACACAGCTTCCCAGACTATCAGGGCACAAAGTCTGTTACTCGGGAGATGTAGTAGGAGCCTCTCCAACTGGCTGCAAGCAGGAAAACAGGGCACAAGATGCAGTGTGGAGTTGTTAATTTAGCAGCAGCAGTCTCAGATAGTACAATAACACAGTGCTTTTAAAGTGCAGACTCCTCCCCTTAATAAGCTGTCTAGCCGTACTCGCCCACCAGGTAGCCCCCTCGCTTACCGAGAACCGGGAATGGATGTAAAAAGCAGCACACAGCTTCCCAGACTATCAGGGCACAAAGTCTGTTATTCGGGAGATGTAGTAGGAGCTTCCACAACCGGCTGCAGGCAGGAATACAGGGCACAAGATGCAGCGTGGAGTTGTTAATTTAGCAGCAGCAGCAGTCTCGTAAAGGCAAAAAGACTTTTACCCTACCATCACCTTCTAGTCTTTCTTCTACTCCTAGCTGGTGATGTTGAGCTCAACCCTGATCCCTCCAACCCCTCAGCCCCTGTGGACCTATCGCAGGGTTTGAGCGGTTACCATATAAATGCCCGTAGCCTTCTTCCCAAACTGGATGATGTAAGTCTGGGTCACCCAGCACTCCCCTGACATTTGGTGCATCACAGTAATGTGGCTATCCTCACGAATCCCAGATAATCAGCTTGCCCTCCCTGACTACAACCACCACTGGCAAGACCATGGTAAAAGGGGAGGCGTGGTTGCAATTTACTCCCTCAACTCCATTTTGTGCTCTGTCACCCACCATGAAGCTGTTCCACAATCCCACAAACTCCTCCTGGCTAAGCACACATTTCTGTCCTCCACTCCACTTTTTGTCAGAGTACTGCATGCTTCCCCAAACTCCATCCCTCCCTCCCTACTTCCTTGCCTCCTGCATTACCTCTACTACCTCCCATGCATCTGCAGGTGACTTGATCCTCCTTGGTGACTTCACTCTGGACTAGCTCTCCTCTTCATCGCAAAATGCATGCCTCCAGATCAATGCACTAAACCTCACCCAATTGATAACTAAGCAATGTCGCCTTAACCATCACTCTCAGTCCCATACCCTGCTTGACTGGTTCCTATCTTCCCATCCTCACTGCATCAGCTCTGCTGGTGTACTTCCTGATGTACTCAGAGATCACTGTCCCCTATTTTGTGTCAGAAAGATACGTCCTCCTCCAAACCCCCGAAATATATCCAGTACTAGCCCCTTAAAATGCTCAACTCAAATAAAGTTCTCCTCAACCTGTCCATGGCTGATTGGTCTCCTGTCCTCTCCACCCCCTCTGTAGATGCTGCTTTCACTCACTTCACTTCTACCTTCCTCAAAGTATGGGATGTACATGCTCCCCTGAAGTCTTTCAGGGTCAAACACCATCACAATCCATGGATCTCTTCAGAAATCCTATATGAGAGTATAACCTGTGACCTCGCCTGTCAATGCTTCAAAACCTCAAGCGACCCAGCTGACCTGCAAAATTATAGATCCCTCCAAAACAGCTGTACCAAGCGTATTCGGCAGGCTAAATCTGAATACTTCAAAAACTGGCTTCACACCTCAAACAACTCTTCGTCCTCTTTCTGACATGCGCTTCATTCACTCCTGCACCCCTCCTCAGAACCCCCCACTCACCCACCCTTTGCATGGCAGGATCTCTTGTTTCCAACCCTACCTCTGTCACCAATGACCTAAATAAGTTCTTTACCACTTGTGCCCTCCCACATGACCCCCCCTCCTTGTCTGCCCTTCCCCTTTCTCCCACATGGACCTCTGGTTTTCAACTGCCCCCTATATCCCCAGCTGAAGTACGAGCTCTTGGCTCCCTAAACTCTTCTAAATCCAGTCCTGATGGCTTACACCCTAGACTCCTCAAAATCTCTGCACCCCCTATTCTGACCCTGCTAACTTACATCCTCAACTTATCTCTCTCCTCCTCCTCATCTGCCCCTTCAGCCTGGAAGTCAGCTACAGTCATACCCATTCATAAAGGGGGTGACCCCACCATCCCTGGCAACTACCGTCCTTTTTCTCTTCTTCCCACACTTGCCAAGGCTCAGGAATCACTTATCCTTTCAAGGTTAAATTACTTCCTCACTGCTTCCAACACTCTCTCCCCAGTTCAATCAGACTTTAGGAAACTCCACTTTACCACCTTCTCCCTTCTTTGCTTTACAGACATCATTCACTCTGCAATGGAACAAGGGCAGATCACGTCGGCTATATTCATTGACCTTGCTTAGGCCTTCTATTCCATCTCCAACCCCCTCCTTCTAGGCAAGCTAAGCATCACAAGCCTTTCCCCATCCTCTGTTTCCTGGTTTTGCTCTTATTTAACCAGCCAGTCCCAATCAGTTAAAATCAGTAATGTCCTGTCTTCTTCCCTCCCCATTCTTGCAGGGGTTTGTCAGGGTTCAATCCTCAGACCTGTCCTCTTTTCCCTATTTATTAATTACCTCCCTTCTGTATGCATCCATGCCAAAATCCACATGTACGCGGACAACGCTGTCCTATTCCTCTCTGGTTCCTCTGCTCCAGCCATCCAAATCCCACTCCAATATGTCTTTACCACAGTATCAAAGTGGTTCAATGACAACTGCCTAAAAGTAAATATCAGAAAGGCCGTTGCCATGACTTTTGGCACCAAGCAGAAACTCACCAGGCTCCCCACCCTCCCTGTCTTTTCTACCCCAGCCAACATTCCTCTAGATGATGTCCAGGCCTACAAATACCTAGGTGTGTGGCTAGACCCCTCTCCTGTCTTCTCCTCACATGTTAAGGCCCTCCACTCCAAACTACACCCTAAACTTGGTCTACTCTACCGACAAAAGGGTAGTCTTTCCATTTTGGTCAGACATGACTGCTCGTCAAATGGATCCTCCCTGCCTTTCACTACACCAACGTAGTCTTCAGCACTGCCCCTGCCACCTCCCTAGCCAAACTGGATGTCCTCTTAAATGCCTTCTGCCATTTCGCCTCAAACCCCCCCAACTCATCACTGCGACCTCTTCTCCACCCTATACCTCCAATCCCTATTGCAGCAACGCACATCCCACTGCTCAACCTTCACCCCCCAAATATTGGTTTGGATCTTTTCCTTCCTATCTGTCCTCCCTCCCTCCTGATTCCTACAACTCCTTCTCCCTACAATTCACAGATGAATTGTCTCCTCTTATTTGCCCTTTCACGTGTATGCACCTCTGCTGGGAAATTAGCATTCTCTTATAGACTCCCCTCCCTCTGGAACAACCTCTCTGCTCCAACCCGCCTCACCTCCTCCTTTTCTGCACTTAAGCTCCTACTCAGGCCACCCCCCCATCACATCTTGCAGCTGTCCAATGTCATAATCCACAGTCATGCTATGTGCTCCCTCCCTATCTTCCATTGCCTGTATTTAACTTGTAACCATGTACAATACTCTGTAATTTTCTATCATATAATTTAAATTGTCCTGCTGTTTGTACTATATGAAAAATTTTACTCTTCTGTATTATTACTTTATATTTTATTTTTATGTTTCCTGTATTACGCTGTATCAGTTTGTTGTTATCCCTTTGTTGTATATGCCCCCCTTGTCCCCGGGTTGTACCTGGAAACAAGCCTTGGCTCAGTGTGCTTTTCCAGGTCACCAAATTTTAAATACATAAATAAAAAAATGCATCCAGATACAGCTTCTTGGAACAGCTTTAATACTTTGCTGGTAAAAATAAACACTAGAGCTACATACTCACTGTGCGACTTTAGGCAAGTCACTAATTAAATCCTCAGCAGTCCAATCCACCCAGTTGCAAAAATGGGTAGATGTGAGACCTCACTGAAAATAAGTTACATTTCATGAGGGTTATTATAAATTGTAAACAAGCAAGCAATAATACCCACAAGGGTGGGCAATATTATATACCCACCCACCCACCCACCCAGGGGCATACTAAAGTTTAATGCCACAGGCAGAGCCTTATAGCCCCTGGAAGGGCAGGTATAGCCCATACCCTCCACCCTGGAGGGTATTATTACACTAGAAAATAGGTATTTTTAAAAACATTCCATAAACTGTAAAAAAAAAATATAGTAGAAATGTATTTAAAACTGTTTTCATGTAAAGTAGTCCCTCCACTAGTAAAATTACCAGTAGAGGGCACTGCTGTTTTATAGAGCATTTCTCTGTTTTTGGAAACCCCTTTCTCCCCTCATAGCACTGCACCCCCCCCATCTCCTTTCCACAAGCAGCATTTTACTGTGACCTGATCTGTTTAATCAGTGGAGACATTGTTTTTATAATCTTGTTTATGTGGAATTCTTTAAACTGCTCAGGACCAGTACATATTTTAGTGTGCTCGGGTTTGCAAAGCACGCAAATGGCAGAGTTGCTGGACAACAGTTAGAAACATGATGGCATGACTCTTGTACTGGCAACTCTCCCACTGTGCCCCCTCATTTACAAATAGGTGACTCTCCCACTGTGCTAAATTCACCTCCAAGCACTGGTTGGGTGAGCTCCCTTCCTACCTCACTTCCTCCTTTATAACACCCCCCAACCCTCCCATTCCTTAGATCAACTGACTCCCATACTCTTGTTGTCCCCCGCAGATCCACACAAATTGGCCAATCCGGTTACTCTCATCACCTTCCAAAAATCTGGAATTCCCTTCCCCTCAAATCTGTCACTCATCCTCCACCTACTCCATCAGCTCTGCCCTCAATAATTACCTTGCACCTAGCTGCTCCTGCCATGTCCCTCCCTAATTCCCTCCTCTAAGCCCTGGACAAACCCTACCCCTCTACCCTCACCTTCATTTTACCCTGTGCACACCCACCCCAAATCTCTAGCCCTCCTCCCTTTCCCCCAAATTTCTCCCCCTTACTGGCCTCCCTTGATCTCTCACAGAATGTAAAGGACTCCAAATGCTCTCCATGGGTCCTTCTCCTACCCCCCCCAAGGGGCTTGTATCTCTCATCTACTCCCTTCCCCCACCATTCTAAAGGGGTCTCTCTCTGGGACAATGCCTTATCCCCTTTTCTCTGGTCCCCCCCAGTCCTCTTGCAGGGTTTCTCGCATCCTGAGGGGGTCTCCAGGATCACGACTCTTCCACCTCCTCCTGCCTCACCCTCCCTCTCCTTTTCGACTTGTCTTTCACGTAAGCACTTGTTTACTTATTAACCCAGCACTTATTATTGTCCATTCTTTCTACCTTTTATGCACAACACTGTTTGTAACACCTGCATTACAACTGTATGTTAATGTTGATCTTGTAACTTGAATGTTTAATGTCTCATTTCAATTGTACCCCTTTCCCCAGGTTGCACCGGGTGACAAGCGACTTTTTGCTGTGTGCCTTCCTGGTGAAACATTTCAATAAATAAATAATGGGGCACAAGTGGCAGAGCTAAACATGAGGTTAATTTCTCCCTTTTTTTTGGCTGATTTGATAAAATGGCTGGTTGTTGCCAAGCAGGGGGAGCCAGTGCCATGCAGGGGAAGTGACGGGAAAAACCATTTGAAAGCTACATCTAGCAATCATGCACTGCTGAGAGGTAAATGCACATCTGAGCTGGCAGCTGCAATTATAAAATTAACTAATGCTCTTTGCTTAGTGAGGAGGTAAACGTTAAGTACAAAATCAGACTTACAGCAGCAGCAACAGCAGCAGGGGGACTTCGGAGGGGGGCACTGCCTGCTGAGTAACTCGCTTGCTAAGCAACAGAAACAAATGTTTTGAAGTTTGAATTTCAAACTTGGCCCAGGGATTTCAGTGGGTAATGGGGCAGTTGGCACATGGACTTCTTTCAGATGGGCATTATTTTCTCATAAATGCCCACCTAGGCAAGTCTCTTGGCCAATCAGAAGCCTCAAACTGTTCAACCCATTTTCTAAATATAAATTAAACTTCCAGTAATAAACTGGTCAATCTTTAGCTTCTACTGATAATACATAATTTCTTATAAAGGACAGAAATGACTGTAGTATCCCTGCTTGGTAACGTATTTGTGTAGTGTACTCTTAGAGCCTTCTTTACAAGTGCAAGTATTTTGTAACTGAGTCCTTTAAGTGGAAATGAAAGAAATTGTAAATGATCAGATTGCCCTTAGAGGAAAACCTAAAGTAAGCTTGGTAGAAAAAGGATTGGAAGTTTTAAATGATCAGCAAGTACTCTAAACAATAAGACACCAACAGAAGAGACACTTAATATGGAATAACAGAAGGCTGATGTACTGCAGACTTTCTCTGTATTGCTTACGGTTCACCCTTAAAAAAACAGGAACTTTCAATACAGCAGAAAAGGTCACACTAGAAAGCATCCATTAGCACTGTGCTCTTATTGCACAAAAAAAAAGACATTTGAATAGTTACATTTCTGAGGGTGTAATTTCAGTGAGCCAGGATTTTAAGGTGAAATGAGCAGTTCCCATCAAAAGACATGACAAATTGTGGAGTGCAATGTCCATATGTCATTTTCTATTATTTGCAAACACGTTGGTACTGATTTACTTTTCATATGTCCCTGTCTGGCAGAAAGGCCATCCAAAGATATGTAGTTGAAGTGCAAAAAGATAACTATAATTAGAAAAAGGACCACAGGAATGTCATCTTTCAAATTCCCACCTAACAAACTGGTAGATGGCAACATTAGACATATTCATTATACAGTGTATAGTGAAGATGTGGAACTATGTATTCATTACATAGTGAATGGTGAAGGTGTTGAACTCTGCAGATTACATCCTTTGTAGTGAACATCTGGAAATGTACACATTTAATACCTTTTAGAGAACATGCGCAGCTGTGCAGATTACACAGTTTACAGTGAACATGTGGAAGTATGCAGATTACATACTTTATTATGAACATGTGGAACTGGACAGATTACATAGCTGTTAGTGAACATGTTGAATTTTGCAGATTATATAGTTTATAGTTAGTGTGTTGCCCTGACAACAGCCAAAAGGGAGTCTGGGAGATTGAGTCCCTGTGCTGCGGGAAGCACAGAGACTGAACAGAGCATTATTTATTGTTTTAAATACTTTTTATCAGATACAGACACTTAGTACAGGTGTGCTGTGCCATTACTTTTAGTTCTGTAGTTTTCCTTCTGTTCGGGTGGTTTTTGATTTTTTGGCGCCTAGCCAATCCAGGCATGACTCTCGGGTGTAGGAGGGGTACAAATCTTGACTCCTAGTGAGTGGCGCCATGGTAGACTAAACAGCAAAACTCTGCCTGTGCGACTGTGTGTGAACCCTGATCCCCAAATAGCCCGTGTGCTTGCAGTAGAAAACCAAGCAAAACAAAACACATAAAAAGATTAGTTGGGCTAATAGAGGGTAGCTTGGTTGGTTTATTTTTATTTTATTTAATAATTCAGAAGTAACTTTTGAGCTCAGAGCTCTTTTACAAAGGTTCCACATCAGGAGACAATCAAGAGACAGTACAAAGAGTTACAATGGCACAAGTTCACAGCAGGAAAGCTACCTGCATCTAACATAGTAATACTAATTGAAAGGCACATGCCTGTAGTTCTATGGGAGGGGAGAAGCTCCTCCCCATCTCCTATTTTAACCTCCAGGCTACGTTGCTCTGCTTAGAGCGAGTCTCAGTTGCTGTTATACTGCTGCTGGTCTGTGGCTACCTCCTTTGTTTTTTCTTTTGTCCTTGCCTTCCTGGGCATCCTTGGCCCCCCCCTTTTCCTCCCTCGTTTTGTTTTCCTTCCTCGTTACATTTTGTTTTCTCCTTCCTGCCCCCCAGTGTGCTCCGCCTCCTCATCCTCTCCCTTGGGTGTTTTTCTGTGTAATGCCCCAAAGTTGGAGCATCCCAGAAAAAAATGAAATAAATAAAATAAATCAAGTAAGAGTCCACAGGTGCTCAGGGTACCTGCTGCAGGTGTAGGCAGCAGGGTACTGTGTTAAGGGGCCCCTGGAATTAAAGATATACCTCCGTGCAAAGGGGAAACACTGTAAATAATAGAAAAGTGCCCTGTGTACTTACAACATGGTCAAAAGACAGAATTTAAAAGCAATAGATGTCATAATGGCCTGGATGGAATGTTGTGCTGAGTGGCTCATGCACAGCATTCCACTCCAGCCAATCTAGAACCAAGGGAGGTTCAAGTTTAAAAAATATCTGTTCTTTTAGTCAGTTGATCCTGGGCAGTGGTAGAGGAGACAGGACACAGAAGTCAAGGGACAAGTTTAGGGCTTACCGTGTTGTAGCCATCCCTCTGGGCTTGCTGTGGTCCTGTGCTGCCTCCCCTGCCTGAAGACTTCCTGCTCTGCTCCAGTGTTGTGGCCGGTGGTGCCATCGGGGCACCACGAAGACAAAAACACCCGTTTCCCCCGTGTTTTGGGCTGAATAGCCCCTCCGTTTATTTATTTTAGCCCCCCGAGTAATTTTATAGTTTATTCTCGGTCCCATGTCGGCAGCTTTCCAGCCACATCGCATCCGCATCTCTGTTGGCCGTCGGAGGCCCCTGAGTCATCCCCCCAGCTGCCTGCCCAGTTTTCCCTCCCTCTGCCAGCATCCCTCCTGCCTCCCTGCAGCACAGCCAGCCCCAGAAGACGCAGAGGCGGTGGTGTGACGCTGCACTGTGTGTTACCTGTTTAATAAGAGACTGTTCTTGCTGTAAAAGTTAGTAGGCACTTAGAGAGGCGGCTGAGCACTGCAGAGGCATCGGATCGCTGGGACCCTTCATTTTAATATTTATGTGGAGGAGAGGTTAGCGACACCCTCAGGAAGGGGCTAGAAACACAAGGTCAAGCAAAGGCCTATTGACTATTCATAAGTGGGCAGGATTTAAGGCGGCAACCTGCGTAATAAATAACAGCAGGCTCTGGGAGCCTGCAAATCTTAAAGGGGCAATACAGTTAAAAGGGCGATCCAGGCCCACAAGTAAAGTAGGGCATTAGGCCCATTGTAAAGTGGGGCACCAGGCCCAATCTAAAGTGGGGCACCAGGCCCAAGCTAACGTAGGGCATCAGGCCCGAGGTAAAGGTAGAGCATTAGGCCCGAGGTAAAGCCTGGTACTAAAGGGAGGCCCCGGCCTAGCATAATAGGGCAAGCCAGCCTAGTGGTACTAAAGGGAGGCCCCGGCCTAGCAGAATAGGGCAAGCCAGCCTAGTAGTACTAAAGGATTCCTTAGCCATGACGTCCAGAAAGGGATCCTATTCCAGAAGACCCTACCTTTAGAAACAGGGGTTTATTTGAGAGTGTTCAATTTGCCTATACTGTGAAACTACTGTGATTACTGTACTGCTTATGCTTGAACTATTGTCCTAAGTACCTGAACTATTGCCCTAAGTACCTGAACTATTGTTCTAAGTACCCGAACTATTGGTCTAAGTACCTGAACTATTGCTCTAAGCACCTGGACATTGGCCCTTATCAGTATTAATTACCCCTGAAGTTATAATTTGCCCTCCTCATGGCAAATTATTGTATCATTCCACAGTTCTTGGGCATTCTTCAGTTATATGTTTACTACTGTACGGAGACAGTCTCAATCTTCTACCACACTGCAGTCTCATAGTGTGGTCTGTAACACCACGTACTCAGAATCAGTCTCTGCTCAGAAGAAGACGTCCTCTCAGCATTCTTCACTCCTGGGAGATCCTTCATCAGCTCATCCTGTCCATTTGTGTTGTTCGCCGAAGTCGAGTCCATCGCCAGTCGTACAAGTCGTACCAGCCGTTTTCTTGTTTTCACAGCTTGGAAATACATCCGCCGAAATGCATCACGACAGCCGTGCCAGTGTTGTTCCTTATGGTTCCTGTTCCAGATGTCCCGAAGTTGGTCGCCCTCTACAGAAGAGTGAGCTCATCCTGGAGAACCTAGTCTGTGCCCCACCTGGTCGTTCGCCGAAAGTCGAGTCCGTCGAAGCCCAGTCCAGGACGTGTCCGCCGTTTCTTTGTTTTGTGTTAGTTCTTGATCCTAGGATTGCAGAGTCAACCATCATCTCTTCAGATTCTTATGGTTCCTGGTCCTGTCAGAGTTTCTTCCGAGTTCAGCTGGCCCTTGGAGTGCCGCAGCATCAGTCAGGTCGTGGTAGTCCTCCATTGGATTCATCGCCACTCAGATCTTTATCTATCTTCATCCTTGGCAACCCTAGAAGTGGGTTTTGGCCGAGGAACCCTTTGTTTCCAGTGTGTTATTTCAGGAACCAGTTGCTCTGGTTCTACATTCTGGCAGCCTTGGAGAGAGTGGGCTTTTGCCGAAGATATATGGTCTGTTTATCAAACCTCTCACCACCCCAGTGGCCTTAACTAGGTCCTTGCTGGGAATTGAGATTAGGGTTCTACAGTTCTGTTTTACTTCCCTTGTAGCTACCAATGAAGAACGACGGTGTACACGAAGACGCCGGATCTCTGGACTCTTGTAATATCTGGACTCTTATGGAAATGTGTGATGCTAATTACCCTAATGCAGTGCTGAGTAGCTTATGTCACCTGCTTCTCATTTAGAGTATTGAAGTATAGAATAGTGTCAGAAATAAGAGTGGCATTAGGCCTAAAGGTTGTTCTTATGGTAATAACCTTAGAAGTGGTAGATAAAGTATTTCCCTGTTTTATTGCCCTATTGTTCTCGGCAACCCTCCTCCTCCTTCTTGTGACTGTGTCTGTCTACCACCGGTATAAATAAATGCCCTGCGGGCATCGAAGCACTAAGTTGACTCCTGCCTCTCCTTGTCTGGGTAATGGTTATCCTATCCACATAATTCGGACTTTGGTGCCTCGCTCATCTCTTTTCACCACCTTAGAGTAGAGCACTCTCTTTATCAGAGCACCTCCTGCTCATCACATCTCGAGCATCACACTGGCAGCTCATTCCCATTGTGCTGTGCCCTGTGCTCAGCAGCCACTCGCTCAACCCCTGCTCCCCTTGTCTGCTCCACTTCAGTCTCCCCTGCTTCCCTGCCCTTTCATTCTGTTACCTCTGTTTTCTTCTCGGGCAGCCACCACTCCTGCTCCAGTTTCAGTTCGCTGCCTCTGTAGGTTGCCTCCTGCAGTCTGCCATCCCTTGCTCAGTGCCTTGAACCTGCCTGCACTCCTCAGCAGCTCAGCTCAGCCATTCTATCACCTGGACCACCACTATCGCTGCGCTGCTTCCCTGCCCATTCCCTTCAGCTGTGGGGCGGGGACCTTGGACTACTCCACTTCGGTGCCTCCCTGGATTCTCTGGCACTGCTCCAGATGCCTTGGCCTCCTACACTGCCCGGGACTGCCTCCTTGCAGCATTCCCTGCATTTGCTTCCACAGGCTTTCCATTGCTTAGCCTGTGTTTCCTGGGGATCTGCCCCCACCTGCCTTTCAGTGTCTTCCTGCACACAGGTGCTCTGCTGTTCACCAGCTGCTGGCCTTCCTTTCTCCTGTCACCGTTGGGCTTCCATCTCATCCTGTCATTGCTTCTGTGCTGTCGAGGACCTGGTGCTAGACATTCCACCTTCTCTTGCCTCTACTTGGGATTTCTATGGACCTAGCTGATGATCCCGTGGTGGCCTGTGCCGAACTGCTTGGAATGGATTTTAGGTACGGACATCTACACTGCTTTGTTTTTCTGGTGTTGCCTATTCTTTGCGTGCCATGATCTACAGTGACTACAGCCCGTACTGTGTCCTGGCTAGCAAATCTCACCGCATTACTACTGGGTCTTGGTCACTTTTCCTCTCCTGACTGTGCTACTGTCCTCATATTCAGCCTGGATCCTCCCCTTTCTTCATGGACCTCGTCTGATCCAGTCTTCCACTATCCCTATGGCCTGGCTGTCTGGTGGCAGTGCTTGCGGATGCCCTCTCTGCAGGACTCATCTCATAGCGGACCATAGCAGCCCCCCCTTCCAGTATTCCTTTCACAGGTTTGGTGGCTGCTCCATTCCTGGCTACCTGCTCTAATGTGCCTATGGCTCATATGGCTCCTCCTAGCCTCCCATCCATGTTCTGACCTGGCTACTACACTGCTGCCTTGCTCCTCTCCTGCTTCATTGCTACTGCTTGGCAGACCTACGTGAGGGTCCGATTATTGCTCTTCTGTTATTGCCTACGTCCAGGTCCTCTCTTACCTACACAATCCTTGCTGCATGCCTCCTGCCACCCCCTTGGCTTCAGCCTCTGGGATGTCTGCTGTGTCAGGCAGCCCTCAGTGGCAGTGTCCCCCCATCCTGCTGGCCTTCATAGAGGTCTAGCTTGACTCGCTCTTTCTTCCCCTCCCTGGCTAACCTTCATAAAGGTCCTGCTGTTCCCACTGGCCACGCGGGGGTCTTGTCTGGCACCGTGCATTCTGTCATGGCATCTGCACCTTGCTTTGGATCCTGTTCTCGATGATCTTCATCTGGGCCTCACTGCTGCTTCATCATTCCTGCCTTCTAGTGTCCCTCCATCCATTGTTTCCTTCATTTCGGTCTGCCAGGACATTTGTGCATCACCCTTCATTGCTGGCTCTGGACATTGTTTCTCAGCCTCCTGCCCCCCTGCACCACTGGATTTGACTCCCTGCCAGCTTCCCTCTTCCTGCTGTTTGGCTTCTGCCTGGAGGCTCCTTTCTCTCTCCTCCTTTGCTGCCTGTTGGATCTCCTTCTGCCAGACCATCCTCTTCAGTCTCATCTGCTTGCTGTTCACCTCACTCCTCTGGGTCTGGTCTGTATCATGACCTTCAATCCATCCGCCTACCTTGTCCTGTGCCTCTACGGTGTCTCCTTCTCCCTGGACTGGACCTGGTCTGCTCCTGCTGCTTCTCTGCCTGCTGTTTCGGACTGTTTTCATCCTTCTTTAGGCATTCATCGGATCTCCATCTGCCAGAAGCATTCATTCTATGTCACTTACTCATCTCTGACTTCCATCAAGATTGGACGCACTGCCCCGATGTCTCGCTTCAGTCATACTACTCAGATTCTGGACACTGCAGCCCTTACCTTGCCTGCTCGCACCTACTTGTAGTCATCCATGATATCTTTCTTCGCTCCACTGCAGACTTAAATCTAGACTACATATCAGGATATGCACAATCTATTCCCCCTGGATGTTTCTTGCCTTGCTTCAGTCATTGGATCTACTACTACTGTCATCTCCTGTCAGGACTCTCAGCCAAGCTCTATTCTATAGTGTTGTTCCTATCTCATGGATTAGGCCTCAGACATTAACCTACTCCAGTGCCTTGAGGCTTATTGAATCTGGTCGAGTTGCCAACTCATCCGACTCAGTCCTCTTCACTGAATTCTTGCCATCCTTGTCCATCAGGAACACAATGCATTTGATTCGGTCTCTCGCGCTGAGTTAATTGATAGTCTTTACAACCTGGGATTAAATAATGGATTAGTATTATGGATTGAGCCATGGTTGACAGACAGGGAACAACAGGTAGTTCTAAGAGGAGAAAGGTCGACCTGAGCTCTGGTTACAAGTGGGTACCTCAGGGGTCGGTTCTAGGACCCTGTCTGTTTAATATTTATGTTACAACCATGAACTGTATTAAGGGTGTGTGGCTGTCTAAGTTTGCTGATGATGATGCTAAAATTGGTTCAGTCATTAAGAATACTGTACCACTGAAATTGAGAATTCACAGAAGGAATTAGATCAACTTAATTTATGGACGAAGGCACACAGGTTAGATTTTAATGTGGACAAATGTTCAGTTATGCACCTAGGGAAGAATAATCACCTGACACCGTATACTTTAAAAGGGAAAGTGTTAAGGGTAACAATGAAGAAGAGAGATTTGGGGGTTACCCTGACTAATAACGGGATTCCAGAGGCATTGTCAGTTGACTGCAAATAAACTCTGGCCAGACCTGAAAGGGCTGCAGGTGAGGAATTTGGGGTAGAAATATGGAAAATGTGTGTTTTTATATGTTTACACCAAATTTGCAACATAGCCTTTTTAAGACCCTGACTCATGAAGAAGGGCAGAGAAAATGTTCGACTCCTGGCCTGAAGGTGATTTTGCGCAGAGACTGCAAAATCAACTTTCAGGATGCAAAAACACATTTTGGGCAGGGGTTGAAAAATGACAGCTGTCACATTCATGAGGTGCTTTAAAGAAATGGCTGTGCTGTAAATTCGGGGTAAAAATATTGAAAATTACCAAAGTTACAAGGCTGTGTTCACAAAATTCAATGTAGGCTCATAACTTTACTGTTTTTAACATTTGTAAACCAAATTGTCAACATAGCCTTCTTATGACCCCACCTCATGAATAAAGGCAGAGCAAATGTTCAGCTCCTGGCCAAAAGGTGATTTCAGGTACAGACTGCAAAGTCACCTTTCGGAATGTAAAAAAAACATTTTGGCCAGGATTTGAAAAATGACAGCTGTCACACTCATGAAGTGCTGTAAAGATATGGCTATGTTGTGAATTTGGGGTAAAACTATTTAAAATTACCAAAGTTATGAGCTTGCATTTGCAAAATTCAACATAGGCACATAACTTTGTTGTTTTTTAATATTTTTACACCAAATTTTCAAAATAGCATTCTTATGACCCCACCTCAAGAACAATGGCAAATTTTCAACTCCTGCCTGAAAGGTGATTTCACGAAGGGACTGTGAAATCACTTTTTGGGACAGAGCTGCCTAATGAGAGTACCATTGTTCATGAGGAGGGGTCCCAAACAAGGCATGTTGAAAATTTGGGGCCAAACTAAGCATACATGGCCACATTATGGCATTAAGTTCAAAACTCCATTGAAATACACTGAACCACATACCTGTTTCCTTAGTTTGCTGTCTGACTTTGAAGAGTGAAGACGTGTCTGCAGTCCACAGAAGATTACAGCACTGGACCTCCCAGTGGTAAGAAAGGGCTTTGGGTGGGGTGGTGGGTGCTCAGTGGGAGGTTTGGGTGGGGTCAATAACAGCCACAAAAACATTGATGGACGATTTCCTTTTTTCAGGTAGAAGAGGGGAAAAAATGAGGATTCCATTCATGACACTGGGAGATTGGGCACCCCAGTGCCAGTGTTATGTTTTGGGGGTGGGTGGGTGCTGAGATGGAGGGTCTGGTGGGGGGGAGAAAATAAAAAATAAAAAAAAGTACGATGGCACGCAATCATGGCACTGGGGGATTGGCCACCCCCAGTGTCACTCTATGGCTGAAAAAAACATTGATGGACAGTTTTCTTTTTTTCAGGTTGAAGAGGAAAAAAAACAGAGGATTTCTGTTCATGACACTGGGGGATTGGGTACCCCCAGTGTCAGTGTTTTGTTTCTGGGGGGAGTGGGGTGGTGGGTGCTGAGATGGAGGGTCTGGTGAGGGTAGAATATAAAATTAAAAAAATTACAGAGGCACACAATCGCAACACTGGGGGTTGGGCAACCCCAGTGTCACTCTTACGTTTCTGGGGGGGGGGGTCAGTGGGGGCTGTACTGAGAGGGAGGGTCAGATGGTAGAGAAAGCTTTAGTTGTAAAGAAAAATAAACAAACGGAGGTCTCGGCGGAACACAGCATGATCCACCATCTTCAAGATGGCTGACAAGCTCTATTGTGCATGTATGAGTATGCACGTGTAGAGTAGAATGCAGGGGCCTTATTAGATACGGTGGAGTTTGCCCGGTTTTTTCATGACCAGTGTTTGTTGTTTTTATTTAAATTACAGATATTCCCCACACACAACCCTCCCTCTCAGCACCCCCCCAAGAAGCATAAGAGTGACACTGGGGGTACATGATCCCCCAGTGTCCCAATCAGGATGGCACCATTTTTTTTTCTAGTAAAAAATAATGCAGTGTGACTGGAGTGCTCCAAAGATGCGAAGGCAACTGTGGTGGAACTCCAACATGTTGTTCAATCGCAAAGAATGAAAGGAATGCGGAGTCCTTTTTTGAAAGCATTAGGTCTGCAGGGCTCTGCCCAATGCAGCCCTAAAAAGACTAATGGTATTCTGGACTGTATTAGGAAGCATATCAATAGTAGAGATGAAAGGGTGATTTTACCACTGTATACATCACTGGTGAAGCCACATTTAGATTACTGTGTCCAGTTTTGGTTACCCTACAAAAGAACAGAAATCCAAACCTTGGAGGCAGTTCAGCGGAGGGCTACAAGGATGACTGCAGACATTAAGGGCTTGATTTTCAAACAGCCCTTAGATATTCACAATGCTTGGTGATCTAGGGCTGCAGCAAACTCCAGGTGCAACAGGGATTGTGCACCAAATTCTGTAAAATTGGGGGTCCCTGCACCAAAAACCTCAGAGTTGTCACACCCACAGGATAGTGCCAAACAATTGATGTACCTGTGGGAATTGCCACAGGGATCCCCCACCCCACCCAGCACAACACAGAGGGACTGGGATGGCATGGGGGTGTAACAGTGGGCATGGGAGTGCCCTAGGACTCGGCTGTTCACAGTTTGGGAAGCTGGGTGTTTAGTTTGGTTATTTGCATGTATGTATGGCTTAGCAGACAGTGCTTTGTACTGTAACATTGGTGGACTTATATGTCTATTGGATGTATGGAACACTATTACATATTAAAAGCCGATAATATCTGCAATCCATATTGGTAGCCTACAATGATCAAACCTAATGGCAACTATACCTAGGAGGTGTCAATCCTAACGCTCACCGCATTCCATCAGTAAATAAGTTGAGATGGGTACAGTATATCAGAATGGGGTGCACGTTAGGGTTGACAACTCCAAGGCACACTCGATGCCTGATTTGCAAAGAGGCAAGAGAGGTGAAACCATAATGTTTTTTTCTGTTTCTGCCTGTAGGGTGGGGGTGGGGTGTTAGGGTTGGAAACCCTAATGCCACATTTCCCTACTTTTGTCACTTTAACCCTAACTAGTGCATTTACAAAGTTTTTTGGAATGTTTTTCCTTACCTTTTGAGATAGCATAATCGTATCTTTATTTGTGTGAACTGTATTGTAACTTTCTGTACCAACTCTGTAAATACCTCATCTGTTGTACCTTACTGTTTTTCTTGTCAACTGACGTGGAACCTATAAATAAGCATCCACTCACTGGTGTATTCCAAGATCTTAATGAATAAATAAATTTGCCTGAGGGAGGGCCCTGTGCTTCCATCCACCCATAATTTTTGAGATAGTGTAATTATAGACTTATTTGCCTGGGGGAAGGGCCCTGTGCCCCCATCCTTCCATAGATGTGAATATGTATGTGGTTATGGAAGCGCAGGGCTTGGGCTTCTGTTTGTAGGACAACAGCAACCAAATTGTCAGCATAGCCTTCTTGTTACCCTACCACATGTACCGCTACAGTAAATTTTGAAATCCCCCTCAAAACATGATTGAAGCGCCACCGCAAAATCATTCCATGCCATAAGTGCGAAAGCACACTTTGGCCAGGATTTGAAAAATGACAGCTACCATGTTCATAACGTGGTCTAAAAAATGGCTTTGTTAAAAATTTGGGGTAAAAATATTTAGAATTACCAAAGTTGCAGGCAAGAGTAACAAAATTTCACCGCATATGCATAAGTTTTCCATTTTTACATATTTTGAGCCAAAATCTTCATCATAGCCTTTTCATGACCTCATCTCAAGAACAAGGGTAGTGAAAATTTTCAATTCCAGCTCAAAAGGGGATTTCACCAAGCAACCTTTTGGACTTGATCTTCAAATTTTCACTGCCATTGGTCATGAGGTGGGGTCCCAAAAAGGCCATGTTGAAAATTTGGGCTCAAAATATGAAAAAAATGACAAAGTTATCCATCAAAGTCGAAAACCCCATTAAAATACATTGAACCGCACTTACCTTAGTTTCTCATATCACAGTTGGCGGTTCCAGCAGCAAGACGTGTCTTCGACCAGAGAGTGGATCTTTATCCTAGGAACTGTTCAGGTGAGTGAGGGTGTGTGGAGGGTTGGTGGGGGGGTAGTGGGTGCTCAGTGGGAGGTTGGGGTGGAGGGTTGGATCGGTGAGGGATTTTTTTTTACAGGTTTAAAAGACATCGAGGGATGATTTTCTTTATTACAGGGTACTAAAATACGGGAGCGGCAATGGGGGGCACTAGACACCAGGGAAACTGAATTAAATACGGGGATGGCAGGGAAACTGAATTAAATACGGGGATGGCAATTAGAGAAGGAAGGGGTACAACTAGACACCAGGGATATTTAATAAAATATGGGGATGGCAGTTAGAGAAGGAAGGAGTACCACTAGACACCAGGGATATTTAATAAAATATGGGGATGGTGATCGGGGGGGTTGCCACCAGACATCAGAGGAACTAAAACAAATATGGGAACAGTGATCAGAGGGGTGGGGTGCCACTAGACATCAGGGATACTTAACAAAATTTGGGGATGGCGATCAGAGGGGAGGTGCCAGTAGACACCAGGAATACTTAACAAAATATTGGGATGGCGATCGGGGCAGGCTACTAGACACCAGGGAAGCTGAAAGAAATACAGGTGCAGTGATCGGAGGGGTGGGAGTGCCACTAGACACAAGTGATACTTGACAAAATTTGTGGATGATGATCAGAGGGAGGGATGCCACTAGACACTAGGAATACTTAACAAATATGGGGATGGTGATTGGAGAGGGGAACACCAGTAGACACCAAGAATAGTTAACAACATACAGGGACGGTGATCAGGGGGCCACTAGACTCCAGGGAAAGGGAAACAATTGCGGGGAAGGTGATCAGAGAGGTGGGGGTGCCACTAGACATCAGGTAAACCGAAAACAAATACGGGGATGGCAACTTGTTTTTTCATTCCATGCAATTAGCCTGAAAGTTGCTATTGCACATGAGCAAAACTGAAATGTAAAATAAGCAATCATTTGTAAATGGCTTTACATTTTTTCATCGGCCAATGAAAGGGCACATCTGTGGGCCAAGCCCTTTCTGCCCTAAAAATTTAAAACCAATATTCCAAACCGTCTGTGTGCTAGAGGTGGACATTGAAACAGCAGTTTTTTCCCATATGTATGAATCCTTGTTCACATGAATGAAAACATTCATACGAAAAACAGTAAGCAAATCATGAAAAAGGATTGAAAATGCAACAAAAAAAACACTTTAGAGTGATTTTTTTCCAACCGATAACTGCAGAATCCACCTAATGGGGTCAAGGTGAGCAAGATGAGGAGAGCTGTCATTATCGACTGGGGCCACATCGGCGGCAGGAGAAGCAGGGTCCACATCAGTGGACTGATTCAGGGCAGACCGGGGCCACACCAGCAGCGGGAGAACCAGGATCCACTTCGGTGAACTGAGTCGGGACCGGGGCAGGAGTACCGGGAATGCATCAGCGGCAGGTGAGGGAGCTTACTGGCTGGGACAGAGACAGGAACTGTGAGGGCCAATCGGCGCACAGGGCACAAATTTTTAAATTGAGCAACTGGACTATGAAAGGCAAGTAGCCCAGTCGCAATCATTCTGAGGAGGAGGAGAGCTGTTGTTACCAACTGGGGTCGCATCAGCAGCAGGAAAAACAGGGTCCACATCGGTGGACTGAGTCGGGACAGACCGGGGTCACATCAGCGGTGGAAGAGCCAGAGTCCACTTCAGTGGACTGAGTCAGGACCAGGGCAGGAGTACCGGGGCCGCATCAGTGGCGAGTGAGGGAGCTTACTGGCCGGGACATAGACAGGAACTGTGGAGGCTAATTGGTGCACAAGGTGCAAATTTTTAAATTGAGCCACTGGGCTATAAAAGGCAAGTAGCCCAGTCACAATCAGTTTGAGGAGAAGAGCTGTTCTGTTCTTTGTCCCACACCACCCACCCCAGTCCTGACCTCTATTAAATGGTCGGTGGGGGGTGGATTCTTGGAGGAGGGCAAGTCGAGATTGGGGGACCTGGATCACTAGGAGCAATAGGAAGCTGGATTGCTGCTGATTGGATGAAAAAAGGGTCCAGTACGCTGTGCTGCTTGGACAACATTGACTACTACCAGGGAGAAGCAGACTGTATAAGTGATTGTGTATGCTAACTACAGCTGAGGGAGTAGGCAAACTGTATATGAACTGACTACTGCTAGGGCTGGAAAAACTGGCTACTGTTGGGAAAGAGGGAATATTGCTGTAATCTGAATACTGCTGTGTGAGGGGGAAAACTGTTTGGGTTTTGCTGTAACACTGACTGAATTATCTCTGGTAGTGGGCCGGATTGCTCACACCCAAAATGAGGGTAGACTCGGGGGTGGCCAGAGCGGGCATCTTCAGTAGGGTGATTGGGTGTACAGGGTGCAGGGTGGCAACAATATTAAATTGGGCATGGAGGTTCAGAGGGTACCCAGTGTGTTTTCAGTTGGCAGGTCTTAGGGAGGAGGTCAAAGGGATCATAAGGCAGCTGGAAGGTGGGGGTGGGGAGGGAAGGTGTGGAAAGGACCTCACGAGAGTAGACAAGGCCAAAATTGCATACCTCAGGGAACAGGTGGACAAGGACCATATGGTTACTCCGGAGCAGCAGGGCACAAAACAAGCAACGTACAGAAATTACTTTGTAGGGAGGCGACTGACCAGGGGGAGCAAAGGAAGGAAGGCGGGACAGGAGAGAGCAAGTTGGGGGCAAACATCACACTTACTAATTGATTCACCCTGCTATATCCGGGAGATGAGGTGGAGGAGGCTGGTGGAAGGGGGGAGCAGGCGGACAAAGAGGGTTTTGTCAGTAAGCTGGAGGGGATGGGGGTAGGAGAGGGAGCCAGATGCACAGAAGGGAAGGGAGGGGGAAGGGACATGAGCCTAGGCTGGGGGGAGGTAAGGGGGATGAGGGAGCACAGAGTGAGGCCAGGGTGGGAGGGGGAAGGACTAGGGTTGGGCAGGCATCCAGGTTGGGGAAGTCAGTCAAGGATAGGGGTGCAGTAGGGAGTACTCTAGATAGGCCAGCTTTGGCATGGGAGAAATCAGATGAGGTGGGGAGAAGGGGAAGGGAGAAATACAGAAGATGGGGTGGAGGAGGCAGGACCTGGGGGGGGAGGGAGGGAAGCAGTAGAAGGGTGTCTGGGTGGGGAATCTGAGGATACCGCCCCAGAAAGGGAGTCCGGGAGAGATCTGTGGGGGGCAACCAGTGTCACCCAGGAGGTTGGGGGGGAGGAGCAAGCTGGGAGCTGCAGGCAGAAGAAAGAGCATGGTAGGACATGCACAGGCTTGTGATCCCCAGGCTGTGGGGGGTGGGAGGAGTAAGCTGGGGGTTGATGACAGAAGGAAGAGCCTGGACGGAATCAAATGGGCTAGTAAAGTGGGGGGGGGTGAAAGTGATTCTGCTGGGTGACTCAATGACCAGGGGCATCCAGTGGGAGGGGGCCAGGGAGGGAAAATGCAGCCCAGTCAAGGCTAAATGTATCCCAGACCTGTCTGTGAATAAGGCCAAATTCCAGCTATACTCGATAGCATTGGAATGCAGGGGATCCCAAGACTTTCTTATACATCTGGGAACAAATGACTTGGAGGGGAACAGTGAACTAGAAATCCAGGCGAGATTCCGGAAACTGGCCAAGGTGTACCACTCTATAGGAAGCTCAATCTCCTTCTCAGAGATTCTGCCAGACCCTAGGGTGTCCAAGGAGATCAAGCATAAACTTAGAGGGGTGAACCAGTGACTCAGGGACTGGTGCAGGGCAGAAGGGTATGGGCTGATGGGGGGACTGAGGGGATACATGGGAGGACAAGGGGTTATATGCCATGGATAGGCTACACCCCAACTTGAAGGGGAGGGAGCTCTTGAAACTAAAACTTGCTGGATTCATAGTCGAGAGGCAGGGTTTAAACTTGTAAAGGGGGGAGGGTTAAGTAAAAGAATGGCCCAAGGAGGGTTGCTCAAGGGTCCAGGTCTAGGGCACGAAAAGCAGGCAGGTGAGTGCGTTGTAAATCCATCCAGAACTGTGCAGGAAAGGGCAACTAGGGATGGCACAGGGCTGAGATGACTGGAGAAGGGAGAGGGGTCGGGGTGGAAGACGGTCCTGATCAATGCCAGGAGCATGGGCAACAAAATGCCTGAGCTCCAGGCCATGCTTGTTGAGGGATCAACGGATGTGGCAGCAATTACTGAGACATGGGCCACCGAGAAAAATGATTGGGACCTAAATTTGGAGAGCTACAAAATATTCAGGAAGGATAGAGGAGAGAGAAGAGGAGGGGGTATAGCGCTGATAGTCAAAAATGACATAGTGGTTAGTGGAGTGGAGGAGGCTGTGGGGGGTGGAGTGGAGGCAATTTGGTTAACCATGAAAATGAGAGGAGGTAAAAGATTGAAAATGGGAGTGATGTACAGACCCTCCACAATGGAAGAGGCTCTGGAGGACAAACTAGTTGAGAACATCAGGGGGACACTGTGACCTGGGAAAGGGTATGGTGGTGGTCATGGGTGAACTTAATATGCTGGGTGGCAGACTAGGACACTATGACATCCTCTGTGGCCAGGTAACAGAGACTAATGGATGTATTTCAGGATGCCTTCCTGGTACAGCAGGTGGGGGAACCTACTAGGAAGGGGCGGATACTGGACGCTGTCCTAGCAGACAGTGACCAGGTAAAGGGCCTGGAGGTGTGCAACCCGCTGGCAGGTGGTGACCACGCCACAGTCTGGTTCAAACAACATGAAGTCTTGCTATATTATGACATATGCAGTTTGACCCAGCCTTCGAACTGCTCCGGAGGTGAAAGAGTTAACTTTCCATGCCAGGCATGGAATCTTGAGCGCGAGCTCGGTTGAGAACTCTGTCTGTTGTTCTTCAAACTCAAACTGTCAGATTCTTTACTCTGCCTCACTGAACAGTCGCTCCGGAGATTTCTCCTGCTGCTCGGTTCATTTTCTCGGTTAAAGAGTGTAATTCTCAGTTTTTAAACTGCATTTTGTCTATATTTAACCACAACCAGTCGGTTCAAGCTCTGTCTGTGGTATAGTAAGTAATAGATAGGTTTTACATTATTTCTGTGTGGAACTTATAAACGATATTATCGGTTCGGTTTGAACCAATCAGGTTGTTGTTAAACTTTATTAAATTGCATTTAGAGTGCGGATCCTGGTTCTTATCGGTTCTAAAAAAGACGGATTTCATTATGGTTTTTTCCACAACCCGTGACACAGTTGGGAACCGATAAGGGTGTCTTGCTTGGCGGATTGCCGTAAACGGGCAAGTTTTTGGTTAGGCTGGCACTATGTCTGAGAAACCCAAAAGAAAAACCGGGCCCACTGGGTTTCAGCATCGTAGTGTCTGTGGGGAAGCCATTGCCAAGGCTGACCCACACACCACATGTGTTTATTGTCTGGGGTTTGACCACCTCAATGCAGACTGCCAGATTTGCAAGAATTTCCCTGCAGCTACCCTAGATAAGAGAGTTGGTAGGCTCAGGGAACGAGAGGCCAAAAAGTCCGCTGACCCGGATGGCCAGCCCGGTTCGGTGCCAACCGAACCGGAGGGAGTGCCCTCTGACCAGGGCGAGACTTCCTCGAGCAAACGGAGGGCTGACTCGAGGAGTCAGTCCCAGCAAAAAGGACTAGAAAATCAGCAGGTGTGGAGCCAAAATTTCCTTCTCCAACCACTGCAGAGATAGCCAATGTGATCAAAATTGTCCAGTCGCTTTCCTCGGTTCCGACCGAACCGGCACCATCAGGTAAGCGGTTGGTTCGGTCGGTGCCACCGGTTCAAGAATATGATATAGAGGAATTTTATGAACCGGAGGAGGAGGAGGAAGATTATGAAGAGAGTGAATGTGATTTTGAAAGTCTGGATGTGCCCAGTGAACCAGACATCTCCCCAGACAGACCTTCAGGAGTGTCTCCCCCTAGGCTTTCTGAGTCCCCTTCTCATTTTATGTTTTATAAGAAAGTGGCTGAAACCCTCCAGCTCCCTTTGGAAGAAGCTGTGGATGAACAGGAGGAGCCTGACTATGTAGAAATGATGGATATCCCAGAGTCTAGGAGATTGTCTATTCCTTTACATAAATCTTTTAGGAAACAGACAATAAACATTTTAAAAGTTCCTCACACTATACCTCCTGTGGATAAAAAAATGGACAAGAGGTACATATTGTCAGGCCCTGATACGAATTCCTTTCACAACAATGCAGCCATGTTGGGTAGTGCAGGCTGCAGCCTGTGATAAGGCAAATATTCCCTTGGCTTCACACCCCCCTGACAAGGACTCAGGAGGATTGATGCCATGGCAAAGAAACAGTACATGGCAGCATCCTTGGGACTCAGATAGGCAAATTATATGGCCTATGTGGCAAGATACCAGAAATCCAGATGGGATACTGTTATGGCTCTGGCGAAACAGGTCCCTGGCCAGCTTGCCAAGGAGCTGGAGCAGGTGGCTGCTGATGGTATTGAGGCATCCAAGGTGCAATACCATGCTGCAGTGGACTCTAATGATGTATCTTCAAGAGTCATGGCTACATCTGTGGCTTTTTAAGAATGGCTTTGGCTCAGGTGTACTAGCCTGTCACAGGATCACCAGGCTAAGGCCATTGATTTTCCTGTTAGGGTAACTCTCTGTTTGGGGAGCAGACAGAGAACTACATGAAAGAAAATGGATGAGTATAGGACCACTTATAGGAGTGCACAGGCCAGGAAAGGCAGGCCACTCCTCAGAGGCGGCTTTCCAGGGGCAGGGGCAGGCCTTTCCAGACCCTTTACTCAGCCCAGGCCTCCTCTTCAGCCTATGCCCAGAGGGGTTCTTCAGAGGAGAGGCAGACGGGTATGAGCAGGCCTGTTCCCACCCTCAGCCTAAAGTCCCTGCCAAACAGGCACCTCTGATGGGAGGGCCAGGGCCGATTCTCCATTACCTGTAGGCAGGCTGGCTTACTCGGCCCAGGACTGGGAGTCTTTAACATCAGACAAGAGGGTCCTGGAAGTAGTAAGCCAGGGACTGGTTCTCAGCTTCAAAAATTTCCAAAGATGAGAACCAGATCCTTTCCACCTGCAAATCCATCAGAGGCTCTCACTCTGGAAACAGAAGTCTCAACCCTCCTGGCTCTCAGAGCTGTAGAAAGGGTACCTCCCTACACCAGGGCAAAGGACTGTACTCCAGGTACTTCCTTACCCCAAAAGACAGGAGAATGGCGGCCCATCCTGGATCTCAGATACCCAAACAAGCACCTTTAAAACCAAAATTCAAAATGGTGACTTGGGAATTATTTACCCTCTCTAAGGCCAGGGACTGGCTAGGTCCCTGGACCTCAAGGATGCCTACTTCCATGTTCTCATCAGAAGCTCCACCAAGTACCTCAGATTCGAACTTCCTCAGGCCATTACCAGTTCAGAGCAATGCCCTTCGGCCTCACCTCTGCCCCAAGGGTATTCACAAAATGCCTGGCAGTAGCAGTTGCTCATTTAAGAAGGCAAAAGATTGCCATCTTTCCTTACCTGGACGACTGGCTCATAGTGGGCCAGTCTCCAGACCAAGTCAAATTACACCTTCAGGTTACCCAGCAGCTGCTTACATCTCTAGGTTTCCTTCAATCTCCCAAAGTCAGTTCTAGAGCCTGTTCAGCTACTCACCTCATAGACTCAGAACTGGACACAAGGCAGGCTAGAGCTCTCCTCTAGAAAGAGCAAAGACCTTGGTGGCTCTGGCCTCCTCCTTCACTCTGCAGGTCTCTCAACCAGCAAGGCATTTTCTGCAGCTCCTAGGGCACATGGCTGCCTCCACAGCAGTAGTGCAGGAGCAAGATTTCAGATGAGGGACATTCAGTTCCATTTGAGAGCCTTCTGGTCTCAAAGGAGAGATCCTCTAACCAAATTGATCCCAGTAACTCGAACCCTGATCCAGGCCCTACAGTGGTGGCAGGATCAGAGCAACCTGAGACAAGGGGTTCCTTTCATCCCTCAATCTCACTTCTTGACCCTTACTACAGATGCATCCTTCTTGGGGTGGGGAGCTCACATGGGCAAGCTCACCACCCAGGGATTGTGGTCCCCTCAGGAGTATCTGCTCCACATCAATCTGTTGGAACTCAGAGCAGTTTTTCTAGCACTTCAGGTTTTTTCTGCATCTGTTCAGAACAAAGTGGTACAGGTCAGAACAGACAACACCACTACAATGTGGTACATCAACAAGTAAGGAGGCACTCGGTCTTCGGCCTTGTGCACCGAGGCAATGAAGTTGTGGTCTCTGGCTTATTCCCTGAACACCTCCCTCATGGCAGTTCACCTCCCAGGCAAGGACAATGTCCTGGCAGATGCTGTCAGCAGGATTTCCCAGGGCCATCACGAATGGGCTCTGGATCCCCTAGTACTGGACATAGTATTTGCCAGGTGGGGAACCCCTCAGATAGATCTTTTTGCAGCCCCAGACAATCACCAACTTCCGCTTTTTTGCTGCAGGCCCCCAGTGTTGGGCTCAGTCCCTCTGGATGCCTTCCTTCTCAACTGGGAAGGGAAGTTTCTCTATTCCTTCCCCCCTTCCCTCTCTTGTTCAAGGTGCTAGTCAAAATCAGATCTCAACCTTGCAAGATGATTCTGATTGCTCCAGATTGGGCCAGACAGCCCTGGTATCCACTCCTTCTGTCCTTAGCAGTCCACCTTCCCCTGTGTCTTCCCAGGAATCACAATCTGTTAACCTGTGCCCAGGTGAGAGTTTGGTACCCGAATCTCAAATCCCTCAACCTCAAGGCCTGGCTCTTGAAGAGTTAGAGTTTGCTGACCTACATCTTTCTCAAGGTGTACTCGATATCTTGAAAGCTTCTAGGAAGCCTTCCACTAGGGCTACTTATAATTCTAAATGGAAAAGGTTTCCATATGGTGCTCTGAAAGCATATTTCCCCAGAATCTGCTGATTTGCCCCAGTCCTGGATTATATGGTCCACTTAAATACTTTGGGGCTGAGGCCAGCTACCTGAAGTGCACTTGGCAGCTGTCTCTGCTTTTATATCAGCAGGAAAGCCCTCTTCTTCTGCTCACCCTGTATTCTCCAAGTTTTTCAAGGGATTGCTTCACACCAACCCTCTATTCAGGGACCCTGCTCCCGCCTGGGATCTTAATGTTTGCATTGCTCAGCTTATGCAACCCCCCTTTGAGCCTTTGTCTTCAGCAGAGCTTAAGTACTTGACTTGGAAAACTGTGTTTCTGGTACCCATCACTTCTGCCAGACGCATAAGTGAGTTACAAGCTTTGTCAGTGGAGTCTGATTTTATCTCCTTTCACAGAGATAAGGTGGTCCTCAGGACTAACAGGAAGTTCTTGCCTAAGGTGGTTTCAGATTTCCACCTTAATCAATCTATATCTCTTCCAGTGTACTTCACTGACCATTCCTCCTCTGGCGAGAGGAGGCTGCACAGCTTAGATGTGAAGAGAGCTCTTAGTTACTACATAGAGCATACCAAGGGTCACAGGTTTGACTCCCTCCAACTATTCCTCACTTATGGTGAGGTTGGTAAAGGGAAACCTGCCACTAAAAGATCCATTGCCAGGTGGATTGTCTCTTGTATCCAATTTGTTATCAAACTGGCAAGGTTCCCCTTCAGGCCTGAGGGCTCACTCTACCAGAGGTACAGCTGCGCCCTGGCTGCAGCCAGGACATCCCTATCATAGAGATATGTCAAGCAGCTACCTGGAAAACAGTTCACACTTTCACCAAGCATTACTCTCTGGACATCCAGGCTGGAGTGATGCTGGTTTGGCACAGCTGTGCTTCAAAGCCTATTTCCTAAGTAGGTTCTGTCCCTCCTCCATGGAGTACTGCTTATTATTCTGCATATGTCATAATATAGCAAGACTTCATGTTGTTTGAAGAAAAATTACTCACCTTAGTAATGTTGTTTCTTCCAATGGAGTCTTGCTATATTATGACCTCCCCCCTTGCCTGCCCCTCTCAGAACCTCTGCTTTTGGGATGTGGGTGGGCAGTGCAGTGTTGGCACTTAGTAGATGCCCACCTTGTTTTTTCACCCCTCTTTTTTGGGGTGTTTGGGTGTTGTGTTTTAATTTTTTGGATCCCCTGACTTGAGTCTTTGTTTTGGGACCAAACAATGATTAATATTTTAGTAGCCAGTTGGCTAGTGTAGGTTTACAGCTTCCACACAGAGTCTTAGTGAGTTTTGCTCGTAAAGATCTGACAGTTTGAGTTTGAAGAACAACAGACAGAGTTCTCAACCGAGCTCACGCTCAAGATTCCATGCCTGGCATGGAAAGTTAACTCTTTCACCTCCGGAGCAGTTCGAAGGCTGGGTCAAACTGCATATGTCATAATATAGCAAGACTCCATTAGAAGAAACAACATTACTAAGGTGAGTAATTTTTTCTCTTTCTGCTGTATCCGGGGGAAGGATAACCACACTAATACAGTAGTAGTAGACTTCAGGGGGGCAGACTTCGTGGGCATGGGCAGGATTCTACGGGGGAGCTTGGACAAGATTAAGCCAGACATGGATGTTGGTAGCATGTGGGAGACCATTAAGAAGGGGGTGCAGGAGGCTACTAGATCCTGTACAAAGATAAGGCGTAAGCATGGTAGAGCCAACAAGCCATGTTGGTGGACCAGGGAGGTGCAGGAGGCAGTGAGGGATAAAAAGGCTGCCTATGCACATTTTAAAGCACTCTAGAGGAGATAGGGAGAGGGGTGAGTACGAGTTGATGGCTAGGAGGGTAACCAGAGTGGTGAGGGGAGCCAAGGTGAGGATGGAGCAAAACCTGGCTAGGGACATCCGGAGGGTGGAAAGGGATTCTATAGATACATAGGGGAGAAGACAAAAGGGAGGGCACAGATCAGCAGGATTAGGACTGGGGAGAGATGGTCTCAGGAGGTGGGGGAACAGGCAGAGGTGCTAAATGAGTACTTTGCCTTGATATTTATGGAGGAAGGCAGGGGATCCCTCCAGCCCGATGGGAGGGAAGGGGAGCCAGTGGAGTTGAGAGGTCATATGGAGGCTAGAGGACTGAAAGAGGCTGGGGTACAGGCCGGGCCAAGTCTAGAAGGGGGTGGATGGTTGAATGAGGGGGTGGGCTGGAAGGGAGAAACCACAGTGGATAGTGTGAGGGAAGCCCTTCGGATGCTAAAAACTGATAAGGCACCAGGGCCGGATGGGCTGCACCCAAGGGTTATGAAGGAACTGGCGGATGAGCTGGCAGCTCCACTGGCTGCACTCTTTAACACCTCTCTGCAGACAGGGTGGGTGCCTCAGGACTGGAGGGTGGCTCATGTGGTGCCTATCCACAAAGGGGGGGTCTAGAGAGGAGATGCAGAATTATAGGCTTGTCAGCCTAACGTCAGTGGTAGGCAAAGTAATGGAGGACATTATCACAGAGAGGCTCGGGAGGCAGCTGGAAAGGTTGGGGCACCTGGATGACAAACAGTATGGTTTTGTCCCGGAGAGATTGTGTCAGATCAACCTCATAGATTTTTATGACTGGGTGATGGGGACCCTGGACCGACATAGGCCGGTGGATGTCCTATACCTGGATTTCAGTAAGGCATTTGATTCGGTATCCCACAATGGGCTGTTGACAAAGCTGGGGGAATGGGAGTGGGAGGACAGTTGCTCAGTTGAGTAGAAAATTGGCTAAGGTGGCGAATACAGAGGGTAGTGGTTGGTGGGATAGTCTCCTCCCTCAGGAAGGTTATCAGTGGGGTCCCCCAAGGTTTGGTACTGGGGCCACTCCTGTTCAATGCCTATGTCTCGGATATGGGAAGGGGGTTAGGAGTAGGATAAGTCTCTTTGCAGATGATTCAAAACTGGGAGCACTGGTGGATGGGGATGACGTGAGAGAGAGAGACAGTCCAGAGGGACCTGGATACCCTGGAGGGGTGGTCAAGGAAGTGGAGACTGAGGTTTAATGTGGGGAAGTGTAGGGTGCTGCATTTTGGAGTCAGAAACCCAGGCCATGTATACACCTGGGGGGGTCACACTGCAAGCCACAACAAGTGAAAGGGATCTGGGGTGGTGATTGACGTCAAAATGAATAACACTGAAAATTGTAGAAGAACTGTGGCAAAAGCAAACAGGATACTGGGCTGCATAGCCAAGGGGGTCATCCAGGAGGAGGGAGGTGATCCTCCCTCTGTATAATGCCTTGGTCAGACCGCATCTCGAGTACTGCATGCAGTTCTGGAGACCTCACCTCAAGAAGGATGTAGCACTGCTAGAGAGGGTCCAGAGGAGAGCAACCAGGATGATTCAGGGCATGGGAGGGAGGCCCTATGAGGAAAGGCTGGAAGAGCTTGGGCTGTACCCACTGGAGGAGAGGAGAGATGGGGGTACATGATAGGGGTCTTCAAATATGTAAAAGGAATAAACAGGGTGGAGCCAAAGAAATGTTCAGACTAAAGAAGGGGGGAACAACCAGGGGGCATAAGTGGAAGCTAGAGGGGGAAATTACAGGGGGAACGCAGGAGGCATTACTTCTCAGAGAGGGTAGTGGAGCCATGGAATGCACTGACTGGGAGTCTGGTGGAGGAGGGCACAGTGGAGGGCTTCAAGAAGGGGTGGGACAGGCACAAGGGAAAACTGAAGCTGAAGATTACCCTCTCTGGGGCTGGGGAGGTGGAAAAGCGAACACCAATTAGGAGACTGGCTACCGAACAGACATGACAGACCATCAGGCCTATTCTGCTGGCTTTTAGTATGTTAGTGTTTTGTTCTCTCTGTACCATGTCATTTCTGTTGATTTTGGAAAAAAAAAACAGAAAACAAGATGTCGGCATATAGAAAAAAAGTATTTTCTTCACGCAATAGAGGATTAACCAATACGAAAAAAGATATTTTTTTTGTATGACCCATTTCTTGTTTCGTTCTCTGCAGCTAACCTGAAAGTGCCTACTAAGCATGCTCAGAACTGAAATTTTAAAAGTCAGTAAATTTAGCCGGCCCGGTGGCGCTGAGGGTTGAGGCGCTGGACGCCACACCTCGCGCCACGCCGCCACCAGGCTTCGGGAACGGACCCGGCCGCCAGAGGTCGGCCAGGGGAGGGAGGATGGAGTGTCCAACGGATGCCTCTCCTCGGGGGATGCCAGGCGCGCTTGGAGCGCTCTGACATCCTGAGAGGGTCGGTAGATGCACCAACTCCCCGAAGGACGGGCGGCTCCGCCTATCGGAGCCGGGAGGGGGACAACTGCTAGCGCTTGAGAGGAGCATGCGCCAGCACACAGACTCTCTAGCCCGGTGTCTCAGAGGGTGGGTTAGGGGGGAAACAAGACAACTCGAGGAAAAATGCCTCCGTCGCCTAGATGAAGTCCTCCGAGCCGCCTTGCCACCCTCCGACCAGGGGCAGACCCTAACTGTGCAGCTGCCGTGAGGGGAAGGGGGAAAAGAGGGATCTCTCCTCGCCCCGCCTGGGGGGTAATCCGGGCCATCAAGGTGCCCCCAATGGCAGTGTGGCACTCTAGGGGAAGACCAAGCTGGTCGGCAGAGGTGGGAGCCGTCACTCCTTGTAGGACGGAAGGAGTGGTGATTGGAAGGGACAGTAAGGAGTGGATAAAAAATAAGTAGAAAAAAAAAAAAGGTCAGTAAATTTGGAACAGATTAATATTTTTTGTAACATGGCATTAATGTAATCATAGGCAGAAACGTACATCATTGGTCAAAACACATCACATGGAACAATTAATGCCGTGCATTAATTCCCTAGATATGCCTGCTGGTGTTATCCTGTGACTAGCCACGAGAGGGACCTATGTGTCACAAATGTAGCCGGGTACTTGTCAGGCAGCTAAGTAGTGCACACAGGACATGGGGAAGTAGTCCTACTGTGTCAGGCAAAAAAAATTAGAGAGGTTAGGTAGGAGCTTCACGCTGTTTGCAGTTATGAGCGCAGGACACAACCAGGACAAATTAAGCAATCATCCCGTAGCACACCATACAGATCATAATTGACTATAATGGTGGAAACAGAAAGGCAACAAGGATCGAAAGCCTAATGTGAGAGATCAGCTGCACATCAGGTAATCGTCGGACTCGGCATAGCGAAATGTCAAAAAACTGCACACAACAGAAACAGGGATGTAGTGCAAAAGATAGAGCCTGTAGAAAAAAAGAGTAATACAAATACCAGCGGTGGCTGTAAATGCAGCAGTTTACAAACAGTCTGTGCAGAACCACCATTCCAGTGTATGTAAATGAGCAGCATATCCCATAACACACAGCAAATGTGTAACATTTCAAAACAAACTATGTGTACAATTATACACCGTGTAGAAAACAGTAGGAAATATTGCACTACTTTGTAAACAGTCTAACAATCAAAAGCACAGTTTGTTAAAAAAACTTATAATGTCAGGCATAACTATATAAAGAAGTGGGGTTCCCAAAACACATGGTATCCTAGTGAAACACATACCAATTTATACAAACAATATTTCTGTCATGTATTTTCAGCTCCACAATATATAAACAATACATAGCTTGCACATGCCATGTTACAAGTGCATTAATCCCCTCGACAGGAGGCATTTCCAAGGAATTAATGCATGGTTGGAGGAAGCACTCGGCCTTTGGCCTCGAGCATCCCAACCATGCATTAATACCTGGGAAATGCCTCCTGTCTCTGTGATTAATGCTTACTTCACCAAATTAGCAAAAAACACATCTGCAGGCCAAGCCCTTTCCATCCTGAAAATTTCAGACCAAATTTCCTAACCATCTTGGTGCTAGAGATGGACAAAGAATACAGCCCAAAACCCTGAAAAATCACTTTTTTTCACTATCTGGATCTCAGAATCCACACATCTGATAGGAACAGAAGTTGGCACATCAAGAGAGCTAGCCCACAGGGCCGCTCATGCAAAATTTCATGCAATTTTCTGAATGGGGCAAAGCTATTAAGGTGCCAATTTGGGGTTTAACATTAAACACCCTAACTACTGTGGCGTGACCAGCTGCAGTACTACAAGACAGACAGACAGATAGATAGACAGACAGACAGACAGATAGACAGATAGACAGACAGATAGATATATAGATAGACAGACAGACAGATAGATATTGCAGTGCCCATGTGACAAGTTTTATGTGGGGAAAACAAAATGAGAACTGAAAGTGAGAACTGGAGAACACAAAAGTGATATACACTGAATGGATAAAAACCCCATTCTAGCAAGATATTATGAAACAACAGGACACTCAGTGGCAGCTTTAAGATTCTGTGGCTTGGAGCACATGAAAGAACCAAGAAAAGAAATTGATTGGGACACCTTACTCCTAAGGAGGGTGTTTTTTTTGGATTTACAATATGGACATGCTTAGTCCAAATGTAGAACCCCTTCAACTGCCTGTGACAGGGAGCTCCTGCCACTCTTGAGGACTGACCTTTTCTTAAATCTGTTGCAACAGTTCTTCTATTTCTTAGCCTAATCTAGCCTTTACAATTTCTAGTCCCTAAGGTTGGCCACCTATGGGCATCCCCTTCCCTTTCTTGACTATGCTGTAGTGTCCTCTTTAATTTCCCTTTTCCCTTTCAAGTTCTTGTACAAGTCGGTTATTGTGGTGACCTCCAAGCGTATGTAAAACAGGTTGTATTTATCGTTGTTGGATTTAGTATGTAATAGCACTATGTCATAAAATACCTAGATATATATACTTTATGTTTATGAAACCAGTAAATGCTGAAAATACCATGGCACTAGAGGTGGGATATTCAAAAGGGTTGCACATGGCGCAACAGGGTTGCGCCATGTGCAACCCACCAATGTGCCTTGGCACGATATTCAAAGGGACATGTTGTGCAGTGCAACTCCCAATGCATCAGGGTACATCGGTAATGTATGCGGCGCAATTGCCCATGCATATGCGGCACATCCCAATATTCAGCCCAGGATGTGCTGCATATGCTGGCACAACCCTGTCTTGTGCCACTCAGTTGGGCGCCAAGATGTGCCCGGTGAATCCAGGAACAAATCCTGGCCACCCACAGGTGAGCTGCTGTGTTGCAAGGTGCAACATGGCAGCCGCCAGCTGTTGGTGACCATCTGACCACCAGGACACAGGCCATGCCCCTGCCCAGGGCATCATGCCCCTCGTCCGATCCACGGGCATCAGCTATAGCTCCCTGGCGGGCTTCGGTCCCATTTGCCTGAGCGTGGACATGTGTGTAAACAATTCCTGGTGGTCCAGTGGACCGATCCCCCTCGCCCGATCCCGGGCATGTGTACAATTAATCCCTGGTGGTCCAGTGGACCGCTATCCAATACCCGACCATGAGCAGTAGTGAAAACCATCCCTGGTGGTCCAGTGGACCGCTATCTAATGCCCGATCATGGGCAGTGGTGAAAACCATCCCTGGTGGTCCAGTGGTAACCTCCTTCCCCACCTGCCCACTGAGGTCCCCATCACCCTGCACCCCCTATCAGCAGCGGTTGGCAGACCCACCACGCAAGCCGCCTGCACCACTCTGCTCACTGACAGCATAGTAGGGTTGTATGCCTATTGGTCACAGTAAAGCCAATGGGCGCAGACTATACTGACTACACAGGCCCAAACTGTGAATGAACGCCATTCACAAATCGGACTGTGTAGTACAGTATGGTCTGCATGCCCATTGTCCCATGCTGTGGACAATAGGCATACAGCCCTACTGTATGCTGTCGGTCGGTGGGTGGACGGGTGGTTAGTGGGTGGGCGCTGCCGCCCCACCAACGGGAGGGTGCAGGGTGTGTGGAGCCTTAGTGGTGGGTGGGGAGGGGTTACCACTGGACAATGAGGGATGGAGATCACCGCTGCCCATGATCAGGCATTGGATAGCAGTCCACTGGACCACCAGGGATAGGATTCACTTCTGCCCATGATTGGGCACTGGATGGTGGTCCACTGGACCACCAGGGATGCGATTCACTTCTGCCCATGATCAGGTATTGGATAGCAGTCCACTGGACCACCAGAGATGGGATTCACTTCTGTCCACGATCGGGCATTGGATAGCGGTCCACTGGACCACCAGGGATGGGATTCACTTCTGCCCATGATCGGGCATTGGATAGTGGTCCACTGGACCACCAGGGATTAATTGTACTCATGCCCGTGTTCGGGCGAGGGGGGATCGGTCCACTGGACCACCAGGGAGTTATAACTGATGCCCGCAATCGGGAGAGGGGGATTGGTCCACCAGACCACCAGGGATTGTTTACACATGTACCCACACTCAGGCAAATGGGACCACAGCCCACAATGGGACTGCGGGGTGTCGGTCCCCAATGGTTGCAGCCTGGCAGGGCACCAGGCGCAAGTCGCCGGGGATCGGTGCACCGCATGCAAATGGGGCCATAATGACCTGAAAATGGCCCCATTTTCACCTTACATGCATAATGGCCTCATTTGCATGCCCACAGCTTAATATTGCAGTTGCTGCACCTAGTGCAACTGCACTTGTGCTGGCGCAGCCCCCTGCTCCCCTTCTGCCACTTGCGCTGGCGCAGTGCCACTGTGCCATGCACAGTGCGTGTACCCTCAGTGCCATATTCAATGGTGCTGAGCCATGGCGCAGCACCATTGAATGTTGCCTGGTCCATGTCCTGGTTTGTTTCCAGTCATGCTAAACAGGCTTGCGCTCCTGCCTGGTGCAGTCTGAATATCCCACCCTAGGTGTTTTTGAGAATGGTGAAAAGTACTAGGTGACTATTATAAAAAATTAAGTTAGTTGTGCTATTTAAGAAGCATGTAAATTGTTGTAAACAGACAATCTGAAATAGCATGTTGATTTGCATATATCCTATGATGCTTTGCATTATGGAAGTATGTATGATATTGAATCTCTTTGAAACTTGACTTGTTGCCAAGGCCCTTTGGGGTAACCTTTTTTCTTGTGCTTCTGCACTGAGGTTCTTTGTTTTTAGCTTGTTTTTTTTTTTAATTTGAGCCCCCACTACCTAAGCATAAAAGGCCTGCATAGGGGTGGAGGCTGAATCTCAACTGTTAATTAGATCAGAGATTAGTGTCAGTAGGTGCTGGCTAAGTGCAGAGAAACGCCATACATAGTCTGTTGCTGAAAACTGATGTACTGAAAAAGGGATATGCCATTGCTTAAGGTTATCTCCTGAACTTTGAATAAACATCGCACAGAAATTGTGTATTGAACTTGAAATTCGGTGTCTGATCCATCTGTTATCCCACAACCCCTCCCCACTGCCCCATCAAACAATGCATAAGACACTCCCATGTAACATGGACTAATGAGATCATTGATAAAGTCCCCCTCTGAGTAAGCAAGAGATTGATAATCCTGAACTCGCCCAGTACCTTCTTAGGGATTAGGTTGATGAGTGACACCCCAAGGCATGGAAGGGTGATGTAGGGAAGGGCCCACTGATCCTTCCTGCAACAATCTCCTTTGTCAGCTTGGCCTGAACCACATGAAGAGGCTTCCTGGCAGACTTCAGGTTCTCAGCTTCAGGGGAAGAATGCACAATGGGGGGGGAGGGGGTACTAACAACAACCAAACTGGAAAGGGACCTGGAGGTAGTCGTAATAGATGATCTAAAAGTAGCCAAACAATGTGAAAAGGCAGTGAGGAAAGCCAGCGTGATGCTGGGGTGCATAGGGAGAGGTTTCACCAGTAGAAAACAGGAGGTGGTGATGCCTCTGTACAGGCAGTTGGTGAGACCTTATCAAGAGTACTGCATGCAGTTCTGAACACCTCATCTATGAAAGGACATAGACAAGGTGGAGGCAGTCCAGACAAGGGCAACGAAAATGGTGCCAGGACTACACCAGAAACCATACAAGGCAAAATTGAGGGTATTCAATATGTATATTCTGGTGGAAAGATGAGGAGGGGGGATACAATAGAAACATTCAAATACCTCAAAGGGAATTAACAGAGTTCAAGAGGACAGCATCATTCAGAAAAGGAGATGTGCAAGAACAAGGGATCACAATATGAGGCTGGGGGGAAGACTCAGGAGCAACGTGAGGAAGTATTTTTTCACAGAAAGGATGGTGGATGCATGGAACAGTCTCACTGAAGTTATTGTAGGGGCATAAATGGTAGGTGAATTCAAGAATGCATGGGACAGGCAGAAGGCAACACTAGTGGTAGAAAGGAAGAGGTAGGCTGTAGATCAAATAGGATGTAGAATTTATACAGTAGGTATGGAACTGGGTGAACTAGGTAGGCCAAGCAGTCCTTATCTGCCATCAAATTCTATGTTTCATACAACTTACAGGGACCATGGTACAATATTCTAAAGCTGACCCAAAAGTCATCCACCAAGTTGGGAGTGGACACCTGATCTGGGTAATGTCAGTCAAGTCTCAGCATAATCCACCTTTATTGGTGTTTCGAGTTTTGTTTTTTGTCACTTCTGAAAGGTGAGACATGGAGTTACCAGGTCTGCCCTGAGTGAATGGGTGACAGGGATACCACACGCCATGCACTTGTGCTTGAACTTGCAAGATTCTACCTCACAGGCCCCTTGAATGAAATCATAACAGTTCCTTGTACCCCAGTCCCTATCCTGCTAGTGCTCTGCCCTCCTTTTTTCAGTGACTGTGGACTCCCCACCCGCACGGAAAATGACATGGACCCTTTACCGGCCCCGGAAAAGCCACAGACAGATCCTACATAGCGGTCCTGCTTGCAGGAGACTGCCTGCCACCACATTTAAATTAAAGAAAGGACTCCCTGCCTGCTCGGGCATGACGTGGACCTTCCACCAGCCCCAGACCCTCCACGGCCCTGGAAAATCCACAGACAGATCCTACATAGCGGTCCTGTTTGCAGGAGACCACCCGCCACCACATTTAAATTAAAGAAAGGACTCCCCACCCGCTCAGGTGTGACGCGGACCCTCCACCGGCCCCAGACCCTCCACGACCCTGGAAAAGCCACAAACAGATCCTACATAGCAGTCCTGCTTGCAGGAGACTGCCCACCACCACATTTAAATTAAAGAAAGGTAATTAGAAAGGAGCACAAACCACCAGCATGGCTGCTTGGTCGGTGCTACTGAACCACTGAGGACTTTAAATTTCATTTGGCGCCTTTTCTGCGCAGCCGTTTGGATCGCAGAGCTCCGTATAATACCAAACAAGTAGTAGGGTTAACCAGTATTTGTTGAGCATTATTATTTTATTATCTGCTAGTGTGGTAAAATCTTATAACAGTTTTAAATTAGTACTATGATTTAATTTACTGGATGAAAGCAATCTGCGGACTTTCTGCATAGCTGGGGCACAGTGTTAAATGTACATCTGGGCTCCATCTGTGACCTCCTGTTTTGATTAGTGTTGTGCCTAGAGTACCGTGCAAGTCATTGTTGGGAAATATTGGGGAACTGAGGGGAAGTAGGCATATCCATGAAGGATAGACTTTTGGGGAAGCCTCTCCTAAGTAATTAATTCTTTGCCAACATCACAGTAGCTCCGAAATAGAATTTTATTGCTGTCCTGCCGTACCGGCCCCGCTCTCATTTCTTTTGTTAACTGTAGCCCTTCTGCTATCCCCCCTGCTTAAAATCTGCTCCTTTTCCTTTCTCCCTCAGGACTCCTCACCCGCTCGGGCGCAACGCGAACCCTCCACCAGCCCTGGACCCTCCACGGCCCCAGAAAAGCCACAGATAGATCCTACATAGTGGTCCTGCTTACAGGAGACTGCCCACCACCACATTTAAATTAAAGAAAGGTAATTGGAAGGGAGCACAAACCACCAGTATGGCTGCTTGCTCAGTGCTACCGAACCACTGAGACCCCATCGGTGCTGTGCGCTGGCTCCCCATCCACCCCCCACCCTCCTGCCCAAGCTCGGCTTTTACTTTTATAGGGTTGTGTGTCAATTTCACCTGTAGTCTAACAGGCCACTTTTCCATCTGCTCCTTATCAGATCTGAACACTAGGGGCAATTTCTGGATTATTCTCCAGTGCACACTTCTAACACTAGGGATGTGAACTCATCCTCAGAGCTCCTTTCTAACCCGTTAGCTTGCTATCTGGCTCTCCACAAAGGCTGGCTGTGCTCTTCTTTTATTAAGGGCCACTGCTACTAGTGTCTATCCTCTATTTAATGATGACAATTGCTTTCCTAACCATCATGTCACATAAAAATATTTTTCTGGCCTGTATCACGACTAGTCTGCAGCTTGGTTCTCTTACTAGGCTATCCCTACTCCCATGCCCCTACAGCTGCACCGGACAAACAAACCAGAATGAAACTTTTAAGTTCTCTAACATGCCAGTTAGACCCACTGACTGTACCAGTCTCACTCCACTAATGATTCCAAAATCCATTAGTTATCTTGTGACTGCCTACATAGATTATAAACTCAACTATAGAATCAAAATGGGTACTCCTTTTATTCACCGAAAGCTCTGGTATCTAATAATGATTGCTCTTGTGCTGGCAGGAGATGTGGACTTGAACCCTGGTCCCTTACATCCCCAGTCATGCAATAATGTCTCCTGGGCTGCCAAATCTGGGCTCTGAATAGCCCATCTAAACATTAGAAGCCTCATGCATAATTTTGTAGAGCTGGAGGCATGGGTCACAACCCACAACCCAGATATCCTGTGCCTGTCTGAAACATGGCTCAAAATCACTACTCCTGATTCTAGCTGCTCCTTGCTAAACTATAGCCTCATCAGGAATGACAGGGTATCTTCAAGGGGGAGTTGCACTGTATCCTAAGTTCATCTCAATATCGTGCTGAATGCAAAGCCAAAATCCTCAATTAGAATACATTCATGCACCTCCTCCGGTTGAGTGCAAAGAATCTACACACAATTGTTAAGGAGCAATCACCTTCGGGTGGCCAAACTGCCTTCATGAACTTGCTGGAGGATACAGTGAAACTGGTAGGACCAAACAAAGTGCTTATCCTTGGAGACATGAATCTAAACTTGCTTGGTCAAGCTCATGGCACACTCCCATCTTTAATCCAAAGCTACAACCTGCATCAAGTTATAACTGTGCCCACAAGGATCTCAAATAATACTGTGTCAAGCATGCTATTGGACTGGGTGTTAACAAATAGGGCTGATAGAATTGTTGATGCAGGCACCCTACCAGATGCTATATTGGATCACACCCCTATTTTCTGTGTATGGCAGCACTGTAGCTCCCAGTCCCTGCCCCCACTCTACGTCACATTCAGGAACTATGCTAGATTGGATCAAGGAAAGTTCCTGTATGAAGTCTCATCTATTGACTGGTCTTATCTTTCATAGACCCAGGATGTACAAGCAGCTCTTGACTATTTTTTTAAAAAGCTTAGTGAAGTCCAGGATAGACATACACCCCATGTTACCCAACGTGTGCATGTCACACCAACAAAGTGGTTGCACAAAGATCTGCTGGCTGCCTTGCATGTGAGCGATGAGAGCTGGAAGCATTTCAGAAATGCAGGACTCTTAGCTGACTACCACACCTACAGGGCTCAGAGAAGTGACTGTAAAAGACGGATCAGGCTAGCAAAGAGCGCATACTGTAAGGGGCTTCTGCTGAAAGCATCAGGTGACCCCAGGAAATTCTGGGTACATGTTAAATCTTTCCCAGGCACAAAGAAAGCTCAACTGGCTGATGAAATGAACATTAAAGGAATAAATTGCAACAACCCTGAGACCATTGCCGAAGCGTTCAATAAGCAATTCTCTGACCTATCCAGCTATACATCTGTCTTCCTCCAGGGGCAGTCTATTTCTTCATCCCCTCCACCCCACCCTTTACCATCTCACCCTCCTTTCTACTTTAAGGCAATATCCAAATTGGATGTTCTGGGCCTGCTAAATACCATCTCAGGCAATACTAGAGTAGGGTCGGATGGTATTGAACCCAAACTTCTCAAACTGGCTGCGCCATTTATTGGCCAGCCTTTAGCTAGGATTTTCACCCTCTCTCTTTGCAATGGAGTTGTCCCTAATACCTGGAAGATGGCTAGAATCACACCAGTGTATAAGAAAGGTGATAACAGGGAAATAACGAATTATCGACCGACAGTAATACTATCAGTGCTGTGCAAAATAATGGAAAAGCTAGTTTCAATACAGGTCACCGAATACATGACTAAGTATGACCTTCTCTCGTCTATTCAAAATGGCTTTCACAAAGGTCATAGTACCTCCACGGCATTGCTCCACTTTGTAAATGACACTCTCACTGCTATTGACAATGGCCACCTCACGGGGGCAGTTTTTATTGATCTTACAAAGGCATTTGACCTTGTTGATCATTCTCTTCTTCTACATAGTCTCCTAGCCCTTGGTCTCTCTCCAACCATGGTGGACTGGTTCTGTAGCTATCTGTGCAATAGAACTCAGTTTGTTAGATTTAACTGTGCTGTGTCCAGCCCGACAACCATTAACCTAGGCGTTCCCAGGGCTCAATATCAGGACCCCTTCTCTTCTCTATTTTTATTAACCACATTACATCTGATATCCCTGATTGCTCGGCTATCCTGTACGCAGATGACCTGGTCCTATACTCCAGCAATAAAAATATACATCATATTAACCTGACCCTTACTACTGCCTTTAAATCTATTCAATCATGGCTTTTCAAACACAAATTTATCCTTAATGCTGATAAAACGCTTTCAATGCTGTTTGGCTCTACTTTCAAAATAAGTAACAAAAGGGACATTTTTAAAGTCTCAGGTCAGGTTGGGAAAATTCTTGAATCAGTTCAATCATTTAAGTATCTAGGAGTACTCCTCGATGAGAATCTAAACTTTGATAATCATATAATGACTACCTGTAAATCAGTCAATGCAAAAATTGGTGTAGCCTACAAAACCAGCTTCATACTTACACAGGCAGTCAGACTAGCCATAGCCCATGGGATCCTACTCCCGTCCTTATCTTGTGGGGTGGTCTCCTACCTCAATGCATCCTCCACTCTCCTAAGGAAGTGGGATACAACTTATAACAGCATATGTAGGTATGCCTCGGCCTCTCCCAGGTCAAAACACCATTGTATGCTCTATACGGATCTGGACTGGCTGCCCCCATCTTGCTCTTGGCTCACTGACTGATAATGTCATTAGGACCGGCAACCCAGTCTCACTGGCCTCCCTGCTAACTCCACTGCCCTTCTCTCATGGTCTCCACTCATCTGATCAAGCATTGCTGAAAATTCCAAGATGTAAAACTAACAAAGGTACCCAGGCCTTCTCTCACTCGGCGGCCAAACTATGGAACTCCCTGCCTCTTGAGGTCCGCCTAGCCCCACAGCATGCCCAGTTTAAAAGAAAATATTGTTCCTTCCTCCTTAGCCAAGTCTCCTGTACCTGTTTCAAACCCCCCTGAACCTGTCTATTGGACGCCCTCTCCCGCTCCTCCCAAAAAACTACTCTCCAGTTAGCCCAATAGGACGACTTAATATGCACTTATAATTTGTCGTTTGTACCTGTTTCAAAATGCTGCTCATCCTTAGCTGTCAGCTGATTGAGTGAGTACTAGGCACAAGACGTCTGCTGGCATGTTTGCCTATCTCTGTCACATATTTGCCTACAATCTGTGAAATCTCTGTGTCATTGTTGATTTCAGATGTATGTATTTCTGCTATCCTTACCTATTATCAGTCATGCCTGCGAACGTTTAATTTCTTGATATTTGCTCTTTTGTATTTCATGTTTGATTTTCCCTGAACTGCAAATGTGTGTGTATTTGCAAAATGTATGTGTGCTCATCTTTCCCTGAATTGAAAAATGTCTGTAATTTGAGAAATGGATGTATTTCCCCAGCTATTCCTGCCCGCTGTAACCTCCCGGGTCGTGCCTGAAAATAGTTATGTCATGGCTATGGTGCTTACCCAGTTAGCAAAAACTAAATAAATAAATAAATATGACTGGAAAATCACTGTCTGTGTGTTCAACTCCCCCACCAAGATCAATGGTCCACAGAAATGAAAGGTCCAGCATATTCCAGGTCCTAGCCAGGTCATTTTGGTTTCTATGATGATATTTCTCATCATACTCGAACCATCCACTCGCTGGTTTGCTGGCATGCATGGCCATCAATCGACTGTAATAATTTCAGAGGATGACCACCTTAACCAGGTTGACCAGGGTTGACATGAGTCAATATACCCTGCTGACCAGTTAGCCCAGGTGCAGTGTACCAAGACTCTTTTTTGCATCTCAGCACCCCTCGTCTTGTCCTTCTTTTCTTTTTCATCCTCTGGCTCTTTGGGTCTGTTAAGCAAAATAAATACATCTGCACATCCCCTGTTGCCTATTTGCTGCCTAGCCTTGTCAGAGCAGTGTGACCGCACCAGCCCCCTCATGCTCACATAGCTTGTTGCAATGGGCTCAAGTGAACATCTGCTGACTAGGAGCAGCTAAGACAAGTGGTGCAGCCCCTACCCCCTGCACAGTCACTGGCGCTCAGGCCATAGTCTGGGGTTCTGCCTGTTTGCATTCCTGGGCCTCGATGAACACTAGCACCCTATTGAGCATTTTCTCAGACAGCGAAGACTGTGCTCCTCCCATACGAACCTGCAAGGCTGAGGAAGAGGCAAGGACAATTTTATCTATATGGCACCCTTTCCAAAAGGCACAGGGCACCTTATAGTAAAACATGGAAACATAAATAATACTTAATTTTAAATACATAAATACGGAGTAAAACCCATATGTAATGGTACAGAGTTTTTTCTGGTCTTGAACACCTCCACAGATCGTGATTGGCACACCACTTCAGGAAGAGTATTCCAACATAAAAGAACAGCAATCTTAAAGGCCCTGTCCCCCTACTGCTTTAATCTAGATCGAGGGACCTGAAGTAAGCCCATATCCATGATGTGGAGGGGGCATGTGCAAGTGTAGGACACCAGAAGGTCTTTCAGGTAGCTTGGTCCCCAACCATGTAGGGTCTAACATTTATTTATTTAGCTTTTGTTAACCAGGAGAGTACAGGAATTACGTGTTCAATACAAAGTAAAACATGACACAGGTAAGGCAGATGCAGAGAAATCAGGAGAAGCATAACATACACAGTAATAACACGATTACACAAATGGCACAGTCAAATATAAAATAAGTACAGAAACACCAAGGATATGTGCTAAGCATCATATACAAGTAAATACAGGTCAGGACCCCTAATAGTACCACAATTAGGGCAAATGCCTGAACAAGAGAGCAGAAACATTTTACACAAGGCCACAATCAAGCAGGCAGGCTACCACAGCATGACCAGTGCCAACGCTGGTACACTCGAGTCCAGTGCATATGACCAGAGGTAATCATGATGGTTTGGGACAGTCGCATGCTTAAGCCTAGCTTGAAGGTCATACACTGCTGAATTGGCAGTCAGTGCAGAATTCGCAACACTGGTGTGATGTTGTCCCTTCAAGAAATTCCTACCACCAGCCAGGCCACAGCACTCTGGACCAACTGCAGATGACGCGTCACACCTCCAGATAACCCTAAGTAAAGAGCATTGCAGTGATCCAGTCTTTAGCTGGCAAAAGCATGGACTATCATCCCTAGATCTGCTGGCACTAGATCTGGCTTGATCCAGGCAGTGTTACACAGATGGTAAAATCCGCTTTGGATTGCTGCTGACACCTGTTGTTCTAGGGTCAGCCTGCAATTCAGAATGACCACCAGATCGTTCACCACATCCACAGCTCTAAGAGTCTGACTGTTCACAGATGGCAGCAGATGGTCCTCACTGATCATTGCTGACCCATGCCAGCCAGGATCGACAATCATCACCTCTGTCTTCCCGGGGTGAGGAACAACCAATTAGAGGTCATCCAGTCATTGATTTCTTGCAGACACCATGTAAGCACTGAAGTTGCATTTGACCTGTCAGGAGTGCAAGACAGACCCAAGTACCATCTGCACAGCAGTGAAACTCAACTCCATTCTGCCTGATGATCTCATCCAGGGGAAGCATATACACAGAAATAACACAGGCACCAAGATCAAGTCTTGAGAATCCGACAGGAGGCCACAACCACTTCAGAGACAACATTTTCTAAAGCCACCTGTTGCAATCTCCTGGTAATGTAGGACTGGAATCAGCATAAAACAGTGCTAATGAGTCCCACAGTCCCTCAGGCAACTAATCAGCTTACTGTAGTCAACCATGTCAAATGATGATGAGAGATCCAGAGGGATCAAGATAGTACAACAACCCTGGTCTCTCACCATGAAGAGACTATGGAGCACTCTGACCAGAGCAGTCTCCATGCTGTGACAGGGCCCAAATCCCAAATGGAGAAGCACATAGATGTTATAGATCTCCTAGTGAGCTTCAAACTGCAGTACAACTGCCTTCTCGATTACCTTCCCAAAAAAGGGAAGGTTCGAGACAGGCCTATAGTTCACCAGAGAGTCAGGATTGATTTCTTCAGAATAGGCTTCGCCACCACCCTTTTCAGGACAGAAGAAAAGATACCCTCCCACAAGAAACACCTGACAGTCTCAGTGTATTCAATTTTCAATTCAATTCAATTTTTATTTAACCAGGAATGCACCATTGAGCGAACTCATTTACAAAGTGTTCCACGGTGGATATAACACAAATAGTACAGGACATTGTAACAAAGCATACGTTTAACAAAGCCATAGCATGTTAAAATATTGTAACAGAGTAATAAAAGAACATACATACATACATACATGCTAGACATTATCACAATGTGGTAAAATAGGAGCATACATACATACATTAATCAGAAGTCATAGACGCACTTAGGAGAGGGAAAACAGAGAAGAAAATACATAAGTAGCACAGTGTAGGGATAGGAGTCATGTTAGGAGAAACCACTGGGCATTAAGAGAGTAAAGTTGGGGCAGGAGTGAGAAAAGATCGGGGACCAAAGGAGGACAGGCCGAGAGGACTGGAGAGGGGTGAAAGCTAGTCAGGGAAGGGGGATTAAAAGCAGAGTGGTAGCAGACTGCTGTGAGATGTGCAAGTGCTACAGGAATTGCTCTGGGAGCATCTAATCATAGTGTAGGTTAGGATACTAGCCTCAGAAATTCACGGCTGCCAACAAGCAGCCAAGTAAGTCCAGGATCCAGTGTACAGTGAGTAGGGCACAGTCCAGAGAACACCTGAACCACCTCCTCTTCAACAACTGGAAGAAATTCCCCCTATGAGAAGAAGAAGAAGAAGAAGAAGAATCAGCATTTATATAGCGCTTTTCATACACAGTATCCCAAAGCGCTTTACAAGCAATGCTAGACAGGTAGTGAAGTGACTGAATGTGTGGTGTCGGCCATATTGCAGATCATCACTCACACACAGCCTGGATAATTGCATGAACCGGTTTATGGGAAGGGGAATGTTGGCCAGGACACCGGGAATGTTCCCTGCTCTTTTGTGAAGAGTGCCCTGGGCTCTTTTACTTCCACCTGGACACCCACCAGGACAACACCAGGATGGGCAGAAGGGACCTCGGTTTAACGTCTCATCCGAAGGACAGCACACCCCAGCAGTACAGCACCCCCCAATACTGCACTCAGATGCCAGTGATTTTTAGGAGGGCAGATGACCATTGTCCCTCTCTTTCTGGACACTGCCAGCCCATGACAGACCACTTGAGGCAATCCCAGTCCAAATGGAGGATAACTTATCAAGGAAAAAAACTACTAAACTCAGCAGGAGGATCTGCGCAGCAGTAGCACTACCACTCATGACACTGGTGACTCAGGTTCAGGAACAAGCCTGAGTCATCGAGACCAGCTTTGGGGGGGGAGTGATGTGTCCACCTGCAGCACTGCCACCTAAAGATGTACTGGTGGTAGGGTACACAGGACACAGGGTGGGGACAGATGTACAACGCTGTGTATTGTGTGACCATGCCGATGCATACTCATGTCAGGGACATAGTCCAGACACCAACATCTCAACAGGGAGAGGAAGAATGGCACAGCAAAAGGGGAAAACAAGGAAGATGGAAAAACACCCTGGATGGCAGGATGATTGCCAACACCTGCAGGCCCCCTACCGGTGACTCAGACATTTCTCAGATCTGGATTCATTGTTCAGTGGGTTGAGGGACCCTCGGCCACCCTGCCACAGAGGGCATGCCATGGGGGACTCAGGGAGAGGTAAGACCATGGGTGAAGGGGCTGGGAGGATCTGCTGGAAGGAGGGCCAACTAGGGGTATAGGAGGAAAAAGAGTAAATAAGAAAAAAAGACTAAGCTCTTTGCACTTCTCTGCTGAAAAAGCTAGATCAGATCATAGACAGTGTGGATTTATTAACCTGTCCACAGTGTGAAAGAGTTGAGCTGGTTAGTTTTTGCTTGCAGCAATCATTCCTGGCAGGAACTCTGCCTTTTTCAGAACAATTGCCCTCTGATATTCATCATAGTAAATTCTCAGAGCCAATTTGATCTCCTCAGAGTGAGATCTCCGCCAAGAATGTTCCAGGTTCTGTCCCTTAGTCTTCAACCACCTCAGCTACTCACAATACCATGGGGAACTATGGTGGGAGGTCATGGGCAGACACAATAAGGTGTGAGGGAATCCAAGGCAACAGCCATATTATAGCATTCCATTGCATTTTCAGTTCCCTGAGCATAGTTATTCATCGTACATGAGATGTCCAGTATTACTTGGAGCTTGTGAGGCTCCAAATCATGTTTAGCGCGATACCAAACCATCTCCACAGGAGAGGTGTTTAAACAAGGGGCCCTACAGAGAATGATATGATGTGGTGATCCAGCCAAACAACCAGATCAGCCTTGACTGCACTTATGTCAAGCCCCAATGGGAAAACCAGGTCCAGCGTATGCCAAAGCAGATAGGTAACAGAGACAATTGCCTGTGTAAGGCCCAGGCATGTCATTAACTGTAGGAGCTGTTGACCAGATGATGAGGTTCCATCATCAACCCCGGTATTGAAGTCCCACAGAGTCAGAAGAGCTGGTGCTGAGTCTGTTGGTTGCTGGGCTAGGGCCAGGACTGGGACCACCAGTTGAAAGGGGTTGTTCTGAATTTGTACCTGGAGTGGGCCTGCTGTCTGACTTCATCCCCAGTGCCCCTGGGCCACTGGAGGTTGTGCCTGCAGCAGTGCTGCCAGCAAGGATTGGATCCCCCAATCTGGGGTCCCAATGGCACCAGAAAGTTGCTGCCCACTGGTCCTAGGGGAGGGACTGCTTTTTTCCCCCTTCATGGGCACTTGAGGGCCAGCTCATCCCTTGGGCTGGGACCATCAAAAGTACATATCAACAGTGCCCTCAGCTCATTAGCACTACAAGTCTCAAAATTTGGCCTACCCTGTGGTAAAGGTACCGTTGCAGTGGGTGTCTGCTGGGATTTTCATGTCTTCTCCTTCTTAGGAGATACTGCTGATGGTTTATTTACTCACATCAGTACTGGAGGGATCACAGGCTGCTGCAGTGGGGCAGGTTGAGTTGGCCCCCCAGACAGGCCAGGGCCTCCTGAATTCTGGAAGCAGGCAACCCACCTTGTCTTCCCTTTCATCTCAGTAAAAGCCACCAGCTACTACTCAAAATCTAGTATGGTTGCCTTTCCCTTTGTTAGCATCCAGGACCACCCTAATCTGTGATGACTACACACAGAACCCCGAACCCCTGTCTACGGTACCTGCCTCAATTTTCTACTGTACCATGAGGTCATACTGTGAGGATAAATTAAGGAAAGACTTATTCTTGGACTATCCCTGCCATTCTCCTATCTTGCTTCTTCCCCATGCCTTCTCCCCCTACCCCTGCTTTTTTTGTTTTGAGGTCCAAGTCCCCCAAGCAGCTAACATCAAACATGGGCTCAATGGGGGGAGGGCTTTGCCATGGCAGCCTGACTTTTACCAACACTCCCCAAACCTGTCTCACCAGGTGACCTACTTATGCTGGTGATGGTTGTGCCCCCTGCCACTGCCAAGCAACAACTCCCATTGCATGTATTAATATTTTGCCATCTGCCGCTGTATAATCCACTGCTTAGACTTTTTGGGCACAAATTCCTGATAACTGGACCTAACTGTGATGTGATTCAGTGATGACTGATTGGGGGGATTTCTCTTTACCCCACAACAAGTCACTTCGAAAACATTACTAGAACAAGACCATATGAATTTTGAACCCTTATTTCTCAAAGTCAATGCTGTCTTTCTTCTTGGGTTACACTGCAACATCTGGGTGACTAAGCTTGATTATAGACAACGTACATTCCATTAATGTTAATGCAGAAGCATCGGGGGAAAATTAGCCGGGATGCTTGTGGCCACCCTACCAAGAAGATGACTGCATCATACCGCACATGCACAACCGCTATACCAACATGGCCATCACAACCCAATGTGCATGCATGGCCATCCAACCCAACATGGCAGCTGTCTTCATTGTGCACATGTGTGGTGTATCACACATGTGCAAACCATTTAATTTCATTTATTTAAGACAAAAGCCTATGGACAAAAATGTCCATTTTCATAAGCAACCATGGTCAAGGTATTAGATTACAAAGAGGCAGCAACATGTAACAATAAACATAAACAGTAAGTACAAACAATAAGTAGATTATTTCTCATAACAATCACAAATATCTGTAGACTTATAAAATTCCTAAAATTTTATTTATGTCTTTGGTAACCTGGTAAGGCCTACTAAGCACAAGTGCATGTTTTTAAGGGCAACCTGGGAGCACTGGGGAGGTTAAGTGACTTGCTCAAGGTCACACAGTATGCAAGTGGAGGTTGTGGGAATCAAACCCAGGTCTGCTGGCTGTACCAAGCTCATTCACAGCTCATTACTCTAAACTCTCGGCTATACTGCCAGCCCGACTGGTCAGCAATTTTTCCTATGGGCTGACTCAGTTGATATTTGCAGTAATAACCAGCTGGTTATTACTGCATTCATGCACTCTGTGTCTCAGACACTAGTTCTCCCTCATTGGCTTTCATTCTGTGTGTGGGCAGGCTGAACAGTTTGGCTCCACCAAGCCGCATCAACAGTGAAGTTGTCAAAATATGGCACAGCAAAAGGCACAATGTCAACAGGCAAAATTTTGCCTGTCAGACATTGGCTGTTTTTTGGGGTTTTTTTGCAGAGGGTTTTACCCACCACACCTCCCATGTGGGGGGCATCATTCCCACACCCCATGGACCTCTAGAGATCAAACTCCAAGTCACATTTGACTTGGAAAGGGGGAGTATCACGGGGAAACGGAAAAATTTCAGCAGCAGAGACATTACTGCAACAATTTTGAATTTCATCAAAATTGTCACTGTAATGACTTTCGCTGCAGTAACTTTGCTGTTTCAATGTGATACAGAACATTTCTGCCAACATGGCAACTCTGTCCCTCAATTAGCAAACAGATGCCACAAGACTCAACCATCTCGCCTTCTGATTTTTTTTTAACTCTCTATCGTATTGATCCTACTTTTACCTTTAGAAAAGGATATATCTGGTTGATTCTGCTCTTCGTCTGCTTTGGAACATAGCCACTGAAAGCAGGAACAAGGTCGTGGCTGACTGGCTATAGCCCTAGTTAAGCACCATTGCAAACCGTAAGTTAAAAAAAAAGAACAAAATGCTCATTCAGGGAGGGAGACAGAGAAAGACTGTGTGTGTGTACGCGTGCGTGTGTGTGTGTGTGTGCGCGTGTGCGTGTGCGTGTGCGTGTGTGTGTGTGTGTGTGTGTGTGTGTGACGGATGGTCAAAGAAGTCAGGCTGGAAAAAATTTGCTCACCAGCAAATATATATAGGATAAAGTATGGGTCTGGGTGTGTAACAAGAATTTACACACACCCGAGGGGTTTGATGCTTATAAACCCCAAGGCGGCTTCGAGGTTTATGTGAGCATCTAACTTCAAGATGTCAATATAATTCAGTTACCCAGACCTATATTTTATTTTATATAATTGCTGGGTTTTCTTTTTTCACCTCAGCAATTGTATAAAATAAAATATAGCTGTGCAGTCGGGGTTCGGTGAAGGTGAAGTGCGTAGCTACAGTCGGCAGTTTGATTTTCTAATTTTTTTTTTATCTTGTGCACAGCACTGACTGAGGCAGATTTTGCTTGTTTTTTTTTCTCGTACTTACCGCCTAGTCCAGGTGGCGGTTTGCTGTCTGTTAGCGGTTCCCCGAGCAGGCACGGTAGTGAAGCGAGGAAGTGCAGTGGGCGCATGCACATAGTGAGGGAAATCGTGTGTGTGTCTGCCGTAATGAACACTCCTTCATTACGGCAAATTACTCCACAGTTTCCCTATGGGAAAAAAGGGAAACCGGTAATTATAAAAAAATAACAGATGGAGCAGTGTGCATATGAGAATTTAATGCACACCCTCGGTGTAGGATGCTTTTATAAAACCCCTCAAGCTTCACTTTTGGGGTTTATGTAGCATTCCACACCTTGGGTGTGCATTTAAATTCTCATATCACACACTACCCCATCCTTTATTCTCTATGTAATTCGCCAAAGTCCTGATGGTTTGAGGTAGCGAGTTCCAGAAGCTACCAGTTCGATAATAAAAAGCAGCTTGTCTAATGTTTTTATGACACTTAGTTTTAGACATAAGCCATCCATCGCCGTAATTTTAGTGTTTGACAACACTGGTCTTTTGTTAAAATTGACCTGAATAAATGGCGCAAGGGATACCACATGGCTCAGGAATCACCAAAAAAGGTGAAAAGCCTTGCCTATGCATCTTTGAAAAGCATATTTTGCTGAATCATGGTGAAACTTGCCAGTAGGCCACCTCTCTGCCCCTATAAAGAATGGAAATTCAGCCTAATGGTAAAGCAAAGTGAATTAAACAGTCGCTGCACATTTCTCTTCTGCCACCAAGTTCAGAAGCACATTTCTGCTCCATAGACAGATGGTAAGTCCCTTCAAAAGCAAACTTCTGCCACATAGACAGATGGTAAGTCCCTCCCAAAGATGATTTAACATGTTTGCTGTAGAGCTCAGGGATGTAAACTCCACATTCAAACCCAGGGCTCCACCTGCCAAAGCTTCATAGTCCTGCTCTTCCTAGGTCGCCCTTGGACCCACTATCATCTAAGAACCCCTGGCTTCAGCTATTCCCACACTGAGCAAGTCTCACATTAATCTTCCTTCGCCGCCCCTGCTCTCATCCTCACCCTGGACTCAGACAGTGCTGCCAGGCCAGGCCTCAGCATCTTCATGAGATCATGCATCTTGTATGGATGACTGCAGGGACAGAATGCTAAGTAAGCCCTGGAGGCATCTGGAGCCGCTTTGGAGTCTGAGCATCGGGGTGAGGTCCTTCTGGACAGGGAGTCCAAACATCTGGATTCCCTGGGAAGGAGGATCTATGATTCAAATACCTTGGCCTTGCATGCCCAGAACTATCTGGCACGCATGGTCATGCATCAACAGTCTCTGTTGGACCAGGCCGGGGATTTGCTTTGTTCACTGCCTGACTCCCCAATCAAGACCCAGCTGGAACAGATCCTGTCTTCCTCCTCCTACAGCATGGGATTCTATGTCCTCCGTGCATCCTATGATACAGCGGATGCCTCATCTCAAGCACGGTGGCAGCCATGTGCCTCTGATGCCATGCCTGACTTTGTCTTTTTACTTTCCCCTAGCATCTAGGCCTCCATCCTGGATGCCCCATTTCAGGGTCCTTTCCTGTTTGGAGAAGATGTGTGCGAGCTGCTTGCCTCTTTACAGGTGTTTGGGGGTAGCCCTCTGTTCTTCAACTCTGACTCTGCGGACCACGGCCCAGCACTCCACTTCTCACAGCCTTAAGCAACAGTCCCTCCACCAAACTTCCTCTGGGTCCTGAAGCAAGCGCCGAGCAACCCACACTGGTGTGGCTCCAGTCCACAAAACCCACAGGGTAGAGGAAGAGTTGATGCCATTTTCCAAACCATCTGACTCCTCTTAATGGTACACCCCCATCCCCTCACTGCCACCCTCCCAACCCAGGTGTTGGGAGGGGCATTTGGAGAGAAGACCTTTCAGTTATTTTTTTCATCATTGTCTTCAGCTCTTTCCTTGATCTCTTCCCTGGATTTCTCGACAGGTTTATTGGGGGCCGGGCCCCACTTCCATCATCCTGAGCTGACTTATCCCCCTCTCCCAGCAAACCTCTGGGAGTTCTGCATGGGAATTTATTGGGCTGCCTCCCCTGGTATCTTCTTGGCAACCCCAGGAGATTTGTTGCCAGCAGGGCATTCCAGCTCTCCTCCTTCATGGCCTTCGAGCTTTTAAGTGTGCTCAGCCTTGGAGAGAGTTTGCTCCATCTTTTTTGGGTGGTCACCTTTGGGATCCCTTTCCTCCCTTAGGAGATCCTGACCGGGGTTGTTAACAACATTCTTGGCTGGGGCCCCATTATACTTCTGGCCACTGGAGGATATTTGGTCTGGAGCTACCAACCTCATTCACCCCTAAGTGTTCCTTAACCCTCCAGGTGTGGAGAGATCCCCCTCCCAGAGGGTCTTTTTTCTCCTGGGAGGGACCTCTCAGGGCCCATGGTGCCCCAGGGGCCCGACTTCTATCTTCGTCCCTCTAGGTTGGCTCCCCCTTTCTACTCCTGGGGGAGCAGCTCCTCCCAACTCTTAAGTTGGCTGGCAGCGGGGCTTCGATCCGTGTTGGCAAGACCCTCCCTCCCTTCCTCCCTCCCTTTCCTTCCATTCTGCCTTCCCCCATGAGCTCTTCTCTCTGTTAGAGGGATCCCAGCCAGGTCCACCTTCACTGGCTTCTTCTGTCACCAGCGTCCCATTCAGGAGTGCTAGGCTGACGTCAGGTTGCTCTGTGCAGGCTTATATCCCCAGTCTGGGAGTTCATCCCCTCCCAATCCTTTTTGGGGGCTTGACATGAAAGGAGGCAGGTATCCTTTCCAATTCCACTTCCAGGCCAGTGGTAGCCAGGCTAGGCCCATTTCATTTCTCAAAAAAAATGGTGTGAAAGCTGAGGAGAGTCTGTGGAACAGAAGATTTGGGTCATATCCCCTAGGCCCTTTTCTCTTTGGGGTTGTTCAGTGAATGGAAGTAGTCCTGTGGAGCAGGAGCAAGATGGTCTTAGAAGTGCTACACCCCTACTTTGTTGCGGCCTGATTCGGTGTACCTCAGCTGTTGTAGGAGCCTTCTTTTGGGGTGGTGGTAGATAGGGGAGTCTACAATCCTTACTCTTCAACTTCCTTTTATCTGCCTCTTTTCCTCTCTCTCAAGAGACATACTCTGGTCTGGAGGAGTCTTGTCCCCTCTCCTCCTGGTGTTCCTGCTCGGGCCAGAACCCCTTTTGTCTCTCAAGGTTTCCCCTGTTTCTTTTCCCTAGGCGGGATGCTAGTCAGGTTAAGACCCCCCCCTTAGGGTTTTGGGTAAGGGGAGATGTTCCTTGTACTTCAGTCAGCCAGGAGACCTCCCTTGGTTGAGGATTCCTCTCCTTTTCCTTGGGGCAGGACCCTAGTGTCCTCAGCTCTTCCTTATTCTTTTGGGGCTTGCCTCCTTAGCAATCCCTATTTTTCATAGAGTGACTCTCTCAGCAGGGCCCCGTTGCTCCCAACTCTGGAACTGTTATTTGCGGAGGCCCCTTCTGTGGGACATAGGTTGACCCCTTCTCTTCTAGCTTGTCCCTAGGCTGAGGGGAGCAACTACCTCCCTCCTTTTCCCAGCTGATGCCTGATAGCTATCATGCTTATTGGGTCTTCTCTTGATAAGAGAACTGCCTGTAGTTCTCTTGCCAGACCAGGCACCTTGTGGTGTCTGCCTTTTGATGTGGACCTTCCTTTAGGTAGTCTGTTTCTGGTGGGCTGTATGCTGGACGTATCTTTGGGAAGCCGTTCCTACTTCTCCCCAAAGATTTACTCTGCCCCCTTCCAGGGGCTCCTCTTTTCTCCCGACTCCCTCTGGTGAGTCTACTCTCACCCTTGGCAACACCAGGGTTTTTTCCCTTGTGGTTTTTCTCTTTCACTGGCTATTGAAGCCATGCCTTTTTTCTCTCCAGGGACTTCTCCCTCAATCTAGGGGGGTGATATATGGGCTTATGGAGTGGGACCTGTGCCAGCAATCCTTTCGAATCTAGGCCCTATTAGGCTGTTGCCTTCCTCCATTTCCTCCCCCCAGGGTGTTTCTTTTTTCCCTTCGGGCATTGCTTGGGACTCAGTCCTAATGGTGCTGTCTACTGTACGAGCCCCTTCAAAGTGAGATAGTGCAGTTACATAAGAACTTACCATAACAATAGATCTCCAAGAGGAGCTCTTGCAGTAGGCAGGCTTTCCCTCCCTCCATTCCCCACCTCTTTTTCTCCATGGTTAGCCTTTCTGGCTTCTATTGTCCTCTCTCTCCCCTGTCAGACCTCTTCACAAGTCTTCGGCGGGAGAACTGAGGTGGGTGTGGAGAACCGCCCCCTTTTATACTAAGGGTGGGCTTTGTGATGCCGACGTTGGGAGTGGTTCCCCTTGTTATAGACTCCTAGCTAGACATTTTCTATGAGGACCTGGCACCTGGTGGCTTAGTTCTAATGTTGTTGCCTACTGCAAGAGCTCCTCTTGAAGATCTACTGTTACTGTAAATTCTTACGTAACTGCACTTTAATAGAAAAAGTTTGCCGTCTAGAATTTCTGGAGTTGCCTCCAGACCTTCCATCAATTCCCTCAACTTATCCTTTAGACCAGATACCAGTGCTACTACAGGAAGTACATGCACTGTTGCGGGAGAGAGCCATAGAACCAGTTCGCTAGGAACAAAGGAACAGGGGGTTCTATTATCATTTCTTTCTAGTCCCCGGATCCATAGGGGATTTGCTGCCCATTCTGGATCTGAGGAACCTGAACGTCTATATTCAGTACAAGAAGTTCAGTATGGTCACTCTGCAAGGCCCCCTGCCCCTCTTGTAAAATGGGGACTAGATATGCTCCCCAATCTACAGGAGGGACAGGGAGGGTAAAAGAGGAGGAGGAGTAGTTCTCTATGTAAAGGAAGGGATCAATGCAACAGAACTAAAGAGTAAACAGGGAACAAATGAGGCACTTTGGGTCACCCTGGAGACAGGAAATGGCACCACAATCCGCATGGGGGTTGTATACAGACCCCCATCTCAGGGGAAGGGAATGCACAAGGAAATGATAGAAGGCTTTCTTAGAATGGCAGAAAAAGGGGAGATATTGTTGATGGGGGACCTGAATATGCCAGATGTTAACTGGAGCACCTTTGCTGCAGGCACATCCAAGAGCAGGGTCATTCTTGATGCCCTACAGGGGGCATGCCTCAGACAGCTAGTATCGGAACCCACTCGGGAGGGAGCAATCTTAGACCTGGTACTTTCAAATGGGGATGGAGAAAGAATCTCAGATTTAGAAGTGGGTAGCCATCTGGGAACAAGCGACCACCAAACAGTGTGGTTCACGATAAACACAGCAATCAAGCCATACAAAAGCAAGAGTACTAGACTTTAGGAGGGCTGACTTTGGGAAAATGAGAGAGTGCCTCAGAAAAGCACTAGCAAACAGGCAAGAAGGAGGGGTGGAGGAACAATGGAGAGTGATCAAAACAGCCATCACAGAGGCAACAAGCCTTGTGTAAAGCAAATCAATAAAACACAACGAAGAAAAACCACTATAGTTCACAAAAGAGGTGGCAGGGAAGGTTAAGGAGAAAAGGACAGCATTCAGGAAATATAAGGAAACATAGAAGGAGCAGGACAGAGAACTTTATCAGTTAAAGCAGAAAAGAGCTGGAAGGCAGTCAGAATAGCAAAGGCCCAAACTGAGGAAAGGATAGCCAATTCTGTTAAGAAGGGGATAAGACCTTTTATAGGTACATTAGGGAGTGAAGAAAGACCAAAGGAGGGATACTGAAGCTTAATAAAGGAGGGAATGTGGGTAGAGGTGACATTGAAAAGCAGGGATACTGAATGAATATTTCTGCTCAGTATTCACAAGGAAGAGGAGGAGTTACCTAAACCAAACAAGAGAAACACTCTGAAGGCGAGGTCGATACCAGTCCATTTACAGAAGAAAGGGTTCTGAAAGAACTAATAAAATTGAAGGTGGACAAAGCAATGGGGCCTGATGGGATTCACCCAAGAATTCTAAAAGAACTAAGGGTAGAACTAGTGACATCGCTGACTACTCTCTTTAACAAATCATGGGAGGATGGGGTGGTACCCGAGGACTGGAGGAGGGCAGATGTGATTCCTCTTTACAAAAGTGGGAGCAGGACAGAGGCAGGAAACTATAGACCAGTTAGTTTTACCTCAGTGGTAGGGAAAATGATGGAATCACTTCTGAAGGAAAGAATTGTTGAGTACCTAGAGGCCAGTGGGGCACAGGACCCAAGGCAGCATGGATTCACGATGTCATGTCAGACGAATCTAATAGATTTCTTTGACTGGGTGACCAAAGTAGTAGACCAGGGAGGGGCTGTGGACATGGCCTACCTAGATTTTAGCAAGGCATTTGATACAGTCCCACACAAAGATTAATACACAAGATAGCCAGCCTTGGAATGGGTCCCAAGGTGGTAGCCTGGATAAAAATTGGCTAGACAACAGGACGCAAAGGGTAGTAGTAAATGGAGTACACAGTGAAGAAAGGAGGGTTACTAGCGGGGTACCGCAGGGTTCAGTACTGGGGCCGGTCCTTTTTAATGTCTTTATAAGTGACATTGCAGAGGAACTGGAAGGAAAAGTATGTCTCTTTGCAGATGACACAAAGATCTGCAACAGGGTTGATACCCAAGATGGAGTGGAAAGGATGAGAAGGGACTTGGTAAGGTTGGAGGAATGGTCAAATGTATGGCAGCTCAGATTCAATGCAAAGAAGTGCAAGGTAATGCACATGGGAAACAAAAACCCAGGGGAAGCATACACAATGGGAGGTGGAATACTGACAACAGTAAAAATAGAAAGGGACCTGGGGGTAATTATATCAGATGACCTAAAGGTGGGCAAGCAATGTGAGAAGGCAGTAAGGAAGGCTGGGGGAATACTGGGATGCATAGGAAGAGGCATCAATAGTAGAAAACAGGAAGTTGTTATCCCTCTGTGCAGACAGTTGGTGAGACCCCATCTGGAGTACTGTGTGCAGTTCTGGAGACCTCATCTCCATAAAGACATAGACAGAGTGGAGGCTGTCCAGAGGAGGGCAACCAAAATGGTGCAGGGTCTGCACCAGAAGACATCTGAAGAAAGACAAAGGAGCTTAATATGTATACTCTTGAGGAAAGAAGGGAGAGGGACATGATAGAAACTTTCAAGTACCTCAAGGGAATTAACAAGTCCAAGAGGGTAGCATCTTCCAGAAAAGAGATGTGCAAGAACAAGGGGCAATTTGAAGATAGAGGGGAATGGCTCAGGGTAATGTGAGGAAGTATTTTTCACAGAGAGGGTTGTGGATGCATGGAACAGCCTCCCTGAGGAGGTCGTGGAGTCAAGAACAGTGGGGGACTTCAAGAATGCATGGGACAGGCATAAGGCAGTCCTAGGGGCGGGTAAGAGGAAGTAAGCTGTTGGTTAACTAGGATCTGCAGCTTATCTGTTAGGTAGGAAAATGGGCAGACTAGGTGGGCCAAGCAGTCCTTATCTGCCTTCAAATTCTATGTTTCTATGTTTCATGAGATCATGCATCTTGTATGGATGACTGCAGGGACAGAATGCTAAGTAAGCCCTGACCTGCAGTCGGTTTGTCTAGCAGCTTTGAAACTCTTTTTTGTTTGTTTTTGTCTCCCACAGGCCCTGCTCTGGCCTCTATCCTTCACCTGAAACTGCCCTTGATTCTCTTCCACATCATGATCAACACGCTGGCGTGGCTCTAACCACCATGAACCAGAACCAGGAAATACAAGTAAGTTTTTGACCTGCTGTCTTGTAGTCTCAGATAACTTGTAAACTCTGAGATCAAATGGCATAGGGGGTCAGGGCCAGATGCCACAGCCACATAGCCAGACTCACTGGTACCCACACCAGAAACCAAGTCATGAGCCCTTTTTCATGGGTGTAGAGTTTAGATTTTCCGGGGAGCTCAGGATCAAAACTATTGGCCTAAACAGTTAACTTATTTTTAGACTACCCTATTTTTCACAAGGTTTTCACAATACATGATACATCTACCAAAAGAATAATTCAACTAGAGTTAGCTAGTTAGGTTTCAGACACAGAACCAGTTGTATTTTTTTTTTAACCAAAAGCCTGTCGGCTCTCCCTGCCCTCACACCCCATCCTTCAGACCAATATTTATTTCTGTATTATTATTTTATTGCTGAACAACCCCAGTCCTGCAGCTGCTTGATCCTGCAGTCTGGCTTGTGTCTCTCCTTCCCCTCACTACTTCTCACTCTCTCTCTCTCTCTCTCTCTCTCTCTCTCTCTGACCGATTTGTTTTTTGAGCCTACATTAATTTATCAGCTAGAAGACAGGCAAATTTAAATCATGGGCAGATCAGCTCTTAAGAGAGTTTTTGTGTTAAACTTAACTTTAGTTCTTCAATTACTCTTTCTCAGTCTCAGTTTCTGACTATCCACATATACGCACACCAAATCAGACAGGCAATAAATTTTATGTGGCTCACTGAGCTCAGACAGTGTGACTTCAATGTTCGAGAGAGACAAGGAGGGGGCGGTTCAATAAGTAAAGGACAATTACTATCGGTGCCCATTTACAATCTGATGCCTGCCCCCTTCCATCTCTTAGGCTGTCACTTATGTCAGTCACTGGAGTTGGACATGATGGGACTGAGGTTGCAACGGATGGTCCCTGACCCTTACCTTGACTCTCGTGTTGGTCAGCTGACCCTCTAATGCAGCACCACATGATCCTCCGTGCTCTCCTTCTAATGTTGTAGCATTCACACATGGAAAAAAAATCAGCAGTTGTGCATGCACCGGTCTTCCCCCATGTGAACCAGTGAGTGTACAGTCAGCTATTTAAAATAAATATTAAAACAAGTCAGACAGTGTAAGGTAAGGGCTGCATTCAAATTCTGGGGGGGCTCAGCTTTTCTGAGGGGGGCTCAAGCCTGGAAGCCCCCACAGACTCTAAGCCTGTGCCCTTTCTCTCCTTTTTTTCTTGTCAAATCTACCCCTTTCTGTTCTTATTTAACTGTTATTTATTTATTTTACAACAAAGCCTAATCCTGTCTGCATCCCCCTCAAATAACCTGTAGCACTATCAGATCAACTGCCTCCTGGAGAAGCAAGCAAAGCCCTGCCCCTCCCTCCCCCCAAACACAGCATCTGCAAGCATTACAGACAGTTTTGTTTTTTAAAGCTAATCCTCCTGCCTGCTTCCCCTCTAACCTACAAGGCCTTATCAGAGGCTGAGTGCCTCCAGGGAACAAACAATATCTACCTGTCACAAAACCCCAAAAGCAACAATTATTTTAAACATAACAGTCTTAAACATGCTACAGTCAGCTATTTTCTCATTACCACAGGGCTTGTGATGAACTTAACCCCCAACCAACCTGAGCACCGACCTGGCCATGCCACTTACCAGAAAATACCTGGAGCTTGCTGCTGCTGAGCAAAAGGACCCAAATTAAATTCCAGATGGAGTGGAGAATCAAAGAGGGTTCTGTACAGCTGGACACCTGGCTAAATATTCCCTTTGCTCCTCCCCTCCAGCAGGTCTAGCCAAAAGCCCTATGCCCCCTGGGAACCCTACCTGCCTCCTCCTTAGGAGGAAGTTTCACTTCTTACCTCACTGACCTGCCGACTCAGGTGTCAGGAGGGTCAATAGCCACAGCCAAAGGCACATCTGCTACAATTATTTGCAGACTCTTTAAAGTCTTAGCCTGACCCATCAGAGCAGCACAGCCCGGCTCAGTGTGAGCGCGGCCCCCAGGTGCAGCAGTCATGGCAGCGTGAACACCAACCATCCTGCTGTTTCAGACCTACAGTCTCACTTAGACTGATTAGCTGACAATAATATCTGCATGTCTGCTGGGCATAAAAATAAGTTGGCTGCAAAGCCTTGTAACTCAGACTAGGTGACTCCAGGTGAATATACTCATGGACAGGACAGCCGACACTTTGAAAACAAAGGCTATGTGTAGCACACTCCAAAAGCTCCACAAATATTGACTGGATAAAATGTAACACTAGATTCTCAACCCAATACAGACAGAACAAAGAAGGGAAACCAAAATGTTTTAGCAAGACAGAATAAATCTTGTTAACCCGGCTGGAACACAAATTTACTGCTGGCTGTAACAGGGAAGTCAGGCAAACATAAAGCAGCTGGATCTTGTTGCACAAGGACAGTAATCCAGACAGGGCCTCGATATATTATCCTTTGTAAGCAGCCAGGCTGATTAGAATCGGGGAGAAACAAGAGGATTTTCTTCAGTTAAGAATAAATCCTTTCAGCTCCAATATTTCACTGATATACAGCAGAAACTGACAGAGATGCCAGTGTTTGAAAAACTATTTTCCAGCTACACCTACAGTAGCAAGATAGTAGCTCAAGAAATATTACCCAACATCAATAATTGTAAGGGCCCAAAAAATATTACCCAAACTATTCAACTGAACAACAAAGCCTACGTACAAATAGATATACAGTAAAGGCAAACACAAGAGCACAAACCACAGAGATCCCTATGCATTCAAGGTATTACCTTATATTCTTTGCCTTGTACGCAGCACAGAGATTGAGATACACACATCCTGGGTGTCAAACAGACACCTGTGGATGCACTAATGATACACCTTTGCTCTGCACCCCTGCCCAGGACCATAAGCAAGGGACCCGTGCAACTGTGCAGGCCAGTCCAGGAAGGAGCAGGGAGTGGGCATGTCCGCATAGGGTCAGCAATGCATGGCATGCCCAATGCTGTTTGCATTCCGCTGGGTCAGTGTCAGGGGCTTACCATTACATCAACCAGAGGGCTGTTGTAATAGCTATGCACCCCCACCAGACCACAGCTCATACCACAGCACAGAGCCCCCAGACAGGAATCCCTGCCCCCTCAATGCCACTGAGGGCTAGGGAGTGACAGCAGGCTGTAGAGTGCTAACTCTGAACTCTGTATATTTTATTGAGTGCCACTGGGGACAGAGCAGCCCATACATGCATCCTTTGCAGCTCCTACTGGAACAGCCTCCTGGTATCTGTGTGCCCCCTCCCCATCACTTTTTAAACATTAGTTCTAAACATGTCTTTTCACCCTTGCTACACCCCCTAATGTCTCTCTCCAACTGCGCATTATTTCTTCCGTCAGACTCTGTCAGTGGCCCTTGGCTTAGATATTGTATCACTATTTTGTAGTTATATAGTAACTCTTTTCCAGTATTCTTCAAGTGGTCAGTACAGCGCTTTCTGCTGTCTGGTACCTGGAGGTCTGTTAAACTTGATTGCACAGCTTCAAGAGGAGGTTGTCAAACAGTACACATTCACACACTGATTTAATCAAACATTTCATTGCAACTTAGACCATATGGGGACATCCTTGCATTTATGAGTTTTCTGTTCTGTGTTGCAGCACATCATGTGAGGAAGGGTCACTTTTTACTGGGTGTGCCATGAATGCTTCATTTAGACTCTCTGGAGGATTTGACAACTGTCACTTTCAAATTCTTCCTCTAAACACTTCCAAACTATATTAAGTGAACTGCCCTCACTTTATCACTTAGAACCCCTCTGTCCCATCTGCAGAAGATGCATCCCACATGGTTCCATGTGATAAGAGCAAGTACAAAATCGTGACTCGTAAAACAGTGAGTGCTAATTGCTAAAAACAAATTTGGTGATCAGCACTACACTGAATACAATATCGGTGACAATATGGTCTTTCATTTTATGGGGGAGCTACGCCACCCCCACACCTCTGTGCCCTTCCAGCTTAATATAATCAACTCCGGGGGGGGGCGGACTCCGGGGAAAGGAGGAAAACATGGGAGGGGGGCGAACCTTGTGGGAGAGACAATCTGCGAGTGGGCAGAACAACCTGGAGGGAACAGGAGGTCAGCAATACAAAATATTAAAGTATTAAATGTAAATATGTAAAAAGAACTATCACCTACATGCAGACCCGAACTCAAGTCCATGCACATCACAAATGGTGACCATAACCGTAACGCCAGACAGACAGCTTGGCAGCAGCCTGCTCACTTGCACTACTTAAACTGTCACATCTACACTCCCTAATCTCTGCAACATTCGCTGTTTTGTTCCGTCTACCTCGCTAGCCATGCCCGCTCGCTATACTTCCATGGTTGCTCTCTATAAGGGCGCACAAACTGAGTCACTCATTTTGAGTCACTCAGCTTGCATCACCCATATCATTGGATACCGTACTTTGGGAGTTTGTTTTCTAAAACTTCCGTTTTACTGTAACTTTTACACAGGCATTACATAATATATAGAAACAGTGCATTTCATGCTGTGATACATTATGTACAGTACAAGTGCTAATATATTGACAGTGTCAGTGTTATTTTAAGTATTCCATGTATTAGTTCCTGTTTTTTTGAAGAAAAATGTCCTATTTACCGAGTGCATGCGTGGACAGAATGTTATTTTTGACTCTCTTTCCCAACATTCAGGAGCTGGGGTGGAGGAGTACCACCTGTTCCAACCAGCCTGGAGTGGTGGGGTACTTTGGGATTTGAAGAGGATTTTGTTTCAGTTTATGTTGCTGAACCACAGATCTTAAGTATTACTTTCTAAAACAATAAATAGGTCGGCATATTAGGTTACAATGGTAGATCAATACAATAGCTAGAGTAAGTAGAATGTATACATGGGAACACAGAGTAACAGAGGGATAAGTAGGAGGGAGGGTGGAAGATGAAGATAAACGTGAGGAGCGAAGTTGGAGAGGGCAGGAATTGTAGCCAAAGGGCATGGTCATCAACTGGGAGCAGGCTGAAACTAGTCAACAAAAAGGGAAAGATCATTGAGGGCTCAGAAGAGGCGGGAGGTGAAGAGGGGAGAGTCAGGAGTGGTGAAAAGAAAGAAGAAATAAAAAAGTAACATAGAGGAAAAGGAGGGGGTGGAGATGTGGTAGGTGATATTTGGAGGGAACAAAAATGAGAGGGCTGAGCAGATCATAGGTAGCATTCACAGGAGCTAGAGTTAGTAAGGTGGACCTGGAGTTCATGTTTGAATGAGCCAAGGGTGGTAGTAGAGGAGATGTCAGGATTGAATGCATTTAACCAGCTAGGCACTCTGAAGGCAAAGGATCTTTGGCCCTGAGAGGTGTGAGGCAGGAACCTGAAGGAGCTGGTATTCAGAGCCCCTGGTGTTACACGGCTTTAGTCTAGAACTAAGCAGTGCTTGGACTCCCGGTGGACATATTACATTGAACTTTCTCATTATACCACTTAACCCTGTTACTGCGCCTTTTTGTCTAATTTCTCCCCTGTACTACTCCCCCTTCCTTAAATTTTCTAACCTGTCCTCCAAATTGGTTAGGTACGTAATGTAATCTTGTTTTCCCTCTGTACTGTTATCCTATCTCCCCAGTCCTTCACAATCCCCAGCTATATTTCCTCCATCACACTTTTTTCTAAACTCCTACCCATCCTGAGTTTGCTTACCCACCAAACTGCTTCAGTCTCTTATCCTTCCCCTCCCCATCCCCATCATCCTTCTGATATCCCTACTGCTCCCTCCACTCTCTATCTACAGATTCTTGTACACTTCCTCCCCCACACTTGCTGTCCTCCTCCTCTTCCTAAAATCTTTCCTCCATGACTTCACTACTCATTCCTGCAGTTGCCCCTCACACTGGGCTCAAGGTTTTTGTTTGCCACCTCCAATCCATGCTTCCCATTCACCCTGCACTTACTCTAGTGCAGCCTCTCGTCCCCCTCCACAATTCTACCATTCTCCCATCCTATACACAGTAATGCATTGTTGCAACCTACATATTACTCCCCTGCTGCACTTTATTGTATTGTATATTTACCATGTGGAGGCACTGTCCCTACTTATTGCTCTTCTGCTGCATCTTACTGTATTGTATATTTACCACATGGAAGCATTGCTCCTACATATTACTCTTCTGCTGCACTTTATTGTATCAAATATTTACCATGTGGAAGCTTTGCCCCTACATATTACTCTTCTGCTGCATTTTATTGTATCGTATATTTGCCACATGGAAGCATTGTCCCTACATATTGCTCTTCTGCTGCACTTTATTGTACTGTATATTTACCACGTGGAAGAGTTGTCCCTTCATATTGCTCTTCTGCTGCACTTTATTGTATTGTATATTTACCATGTGGAAGCATTACCCCTACATATTGTCCTTACATATTGCTCTTCTGCTGCACTTTATTGTACTGTATATTTACCACGTGGAAACATTGTCCCTACATATTGCTCTTCTGCTGCACTTTATTGTACTGTATATTTACCACGTGGAAGCATTGCCCCTACATATTGCTCTTCTGCTGCACTTTATTGTGCTGTATATTTACCATGTGGAAGCATTGTCCCTACATATTGTCCCTACATATTGCTCTTCTGCTGCACTTTATTGTACTGTATATTTACTACGTGGAAACATTGTCCCTACATATTGCTCTTCTGCTGCACTTTACTGTAATGTATATTTACCATGTGGAAGCATTGTCCCTACATATTGCTCTTCTGCTGCACTTTATTGTAATGTATATTTACCACGTGGAAGCATTGTCCCTACATATTGCTCTTCTGCTGCACTTTATTGTAATGTATATTTACCATGTGGAAGCATTGTCCCTACATATTGCTCTTCTGCTGCACTTTATTGTAATGTATATTTACCACGTGGAAGCATTGTCCCTACATATTGCTCTTCTGCTGCACTTTACTGCATTGTATATTTACCACGTGGTACATTGTCTCTACATATTGCTCTTCTGCTGCACTTTATTGTGCTGTATATTTACCACATGGAAACATTGTCCCTACATATTACTCTTCTGCTGCACTTTGTTGTATCATATATTTACCAGATGGAAAAATTGCTTCTACATATTACTCTTCTGCTGCACATTATTGTACCCAGTATTTACCACATGAAAGCATTGCACCTACATAATTGCTCTTTTGCTGCACTTTACCATATTGTATATTTGCCACACAGAAGCATTGCTCCTACATAATTGCTCTTCTGCTGCACTTTATTGTACAGTATATTTTCCATATGGAAGCATTGCCCTTACATATTGCTTTTCTGCTGCACGTTATTGTATTGTATATTTACCATATGAAAGCTTTGCCACTCTGTACTTTATTGTATCATATATTTACCACATGGAAGCATTGCCCCTACATAATTGCTCTTTTGCTGCACTTTATTGTATTGCATATTTGCCACACTGAAGCATTGCCCCTGTCAATTCTTGATATTTTAAATATGTACTCTGTGTTTTATAAACCTCACTCTTCCATTATATACATACATATATAGTGCAGGAATATTATTCCATATTGAATGTTAATAACAGGGGATGTAACAAGGTCATAACCATTTTTTTTAAATCAGGTATCTGTCTAGATTTGTATGAATAGTTTTTTTGGTACTGTCACTTTAATTTAGGTATCACATGTCTATGTATCTGTTATATAAAGGGATCAAATTCTGGACAGCACTACCTTTGAAAAAGTCTGTAAGAAGCGAAATGTAAGGTGATTTTTGTCCCTCTCTTTTGTGGACTTTACTGCAATTGCACTGAATAAATGGGAATATTTTTGAATCACAATTGAATGGAATTCTGTTTATTTCAACTAGAGGGGTGAGTCCCATGCCTTTTGTTTGCTTTGCTCCCCTGTTTGTAATTTATGTCAGATTGTGTCTATGATTCATCATTTTAGATCCTGATCCCTTGAGCTTTTTCTTTTTCCCTTTTAAAGGAGTAGTACACCCTCATATCTTGTAGCTGTTATTCATTTCTTTGTCAACAGACAATTATTTTCGGGTAACTGTTGGGGATACATGTGTATGGTTTAGTTTGTTTTTACTGTTCACACCACCACCTGTAACTAGCCTGGGGGTCTCCGTTTTCTGGTTGTTGAAATCTCATGGTCCCTGACAGCTGCATTAGCATATGAGAACATGATGTGTCAGCACCCTTTAGACTCCACAGTATGCTTGTCTGCTCACTTAGAATTCAACAAAACAAGTTAAAACATTTACCTTCAGTCAGCTTTACAAACTGTCTTAGATGTAATGCAGAGTTTTTCCTTTAAATTGGATTAAATCTGTGCTTTTCTAAAGAGTTTTTATATGTACTTTCAGCATAGACATACACGGTGTAAATGGGTGCTGGCACATCATGTTCTCATATGCTAATGCAGTTCTCGGGGACAATGAGATTTCAACAACCAGAAACTGGAGAACCGCAGGTTAGCTACAGGGGCTGGTGTGAACAGTGAAAACAAACTAAAGCCAACACATATATCCCCAACAGCTACACGGAAAGAGTCTGTTGACAAGGAAACAAATAACATTTACAAGCTATAAGGGTGTACTACTCCTTTGAATATCTTGAAAGCCATAATCACAGTTTGTTTTTGTCTTCAAAAATTTAGAGAATCCTTGCTTAGTCTTCTAAACGTCATGCCATGGTGGGTGTCTTAAGGACGTAACCACACCAACTGACCCCAGCTCTGTGTCTACCTGCATAGCTGATGCCCTTGCCTATTCCCACTCCACATGCATGGAAATCTGTGATTAACCCTCTCTCAGAGGTCATGTGTAAGAGGCTTCTATCTCCCCTGGATGTCTGCAGAGCTCATTGCTTGTTGAAAAATTCAGGACTCTGCTTGGTGCCAACACATGGATTCTGACTCCCAAAGGACTTATTGAGACAAAATCAACTCCATAACACCAGGTCTGACACTAGCAGAAAAAAAAACAAAATAATTATTTCACTTCCTACCTCCATAACAACCTTAATTGCCCATCCAAATTCTGGAAGGCAATCCCCCCCCCCAGTGAATAACTCCTGTCCTAAACTTAGCAAGGTCTTACATCTCTGATCCTGATGAGGTTGCTTCTGTCTGCATTGATTTCTTTCTCTTCTGTGCCTTTTCTCTGATCCTTCCCTCCCTCCCCTCCCTTTACCCATCCTGTCTCCTCCTCCTCCTCCCTCCTTCCCCTCCCATAAACCTCCAGCTACCCATCCCCTCACCTACTTCTCTCCTACCACCCCAGTTGCCATTCTCACCACCTTACGATGACCCAACCAATTCAACAGCCACTGCCCTGATGGTCTTGGCTCTAAGCACCTCTACCTCTCTGCTCCTATTATTGCTGCTCTGATTTCTTCCCTCCTCAACCTCGTATATAGTGTATAGTGGAGTGTTGTTCTGTATAAAATTCTGTCCCTTTCAAAATGCTGTTCTACCACAGTTCCAAGGTCATGGAATGTGATTCTACCCTACTGTGGTAGAACAGCATTCTAGAACTTCTAGAGATGCATGAGTCGGTTTCATTTTGAAAGCAAAAGAATTCACAAAATTCATATTTCACACAGCACTATACACTATAAAAAATACAGGATAAGCAAATCTATGCATAACCAGTGTCTTTTGCCACCTCAGGGTTCTGATTCCCATGGACCTCTCGAGTTTCATTCTCAAGGTGAGAGGTAATCAAAGCCTCTCTGTGGCAGAACACACTGGTTCTGCATAGTTGCCCATCCAGTATTCTCTATTTCTCCTAGACACAATATCTAAGTCCTGAAAAGCCTCCTGAGAGACCTGGGAGATCTCTACAGTTTGTCATTCTCTGCCAGTCTAAACTTTACAGTAGGAAACAAGTGTTACTTCTTCACAGACCCCAAGGATGCAGGGAACTATGTTACCAAACATGAGCTTGAAATGAAGGCGGATCACAGAGATGAAATCTGGTCATTGGTGGGTAAGGACTGATACTGGACAAAACACTTTTGTCAGGTATTGTTCTATTTGTTTATTCAGTTCTAATGAACACCAGAATTTGTAGGCGCCATTCTTGGGATCCTAAGCAAGTTAGGATCATTAGAAGGCATTTTAGAACTATAAGCTTTCTGGGTTAGAACAAAAAGCAGTAGGGATTGTATGTGACTACTAAACAATGCAGAACTTTTATCACTACCAATTGAAAGTTTGAATGTTTAGGTTTTGCATTGAAACCTTTACTACTTTTTTTTTTTTAATTTTTATAACTCAGGCACAGATTTTACAATATGGGGCTTCAGCCATGGGCATACCTCTCAAATGGCCCTGATTTTCTGGGCCATTCCTAATTTTGTCACCAAAATGTCCTCCATCCCACCTACATTTAGCATTTCTGACACTGAAGAGGTCAGATCTGAATCCTAAAATAATGTCAGCTGTTAGTGTTACTATCTACTTCTAGAAGAATCTACTTCTAAGCAATCAAACACTGTCACCACTGAGCAGCAGACTGTACACAGCTTCCTGAGCTGATGTTAATATTTGTTCAGATATGTCCCTGATTTTGGTCACTTGTTCCTGATATTTCTAAGCCATGACCCTGGTTTGCGAGGCAAGTGGTTGATAGGATTGCTAGTGGGCTATGTGGCAGTCCCACAAAAGTTTTTTCACAATTCACTTTGGTTGAGTAACAGGCATGGTGGGGGGGGGGGGGCTTCACCTGTTTGTGCAGGTTGTATCTCTCCTGAAATCAGGTATCACTGTTGGTATTAATCTTTACTTGATAGCAGCTAACATGCCAGCAGCCTCATTGCAACATGTTAAAGTGCTAAAAGTACTGTTTCATGTTGCACACATTATAATAACCAAAGGTTTTACCTGAAATACCAGGCAGCAATATTGCAAGTTCAAGTTTATTTAGGTTATCCATAGGTTATCACCATATTAAAAATAATTATCCATGTCAATTCACATTTTAAACATGCAGGTTTCTTTACACAGAGCTCTTTAAAAACAGTTCCATACAAAATATTAAATACAGAATACTACTAAACAGTGGATAGTAACACATCTGAAAAAAATTGCTTTTTTTTTCAATAAAAGTTCCAGCTCCAAGACAATATTTGATGGCATAAATAAATGAACACAGTATCAGTGAATTATTTAAAAATTCTAGTAGCGTAGCTAATGACTACTTACGAGACATACACAGCCTATTCTTTTGCTGATTACATAATCTGGATAAAATTATCTCTACTGCTAATTTTTTTTTTTATAAGTGTACTTTATTCAAGTTTCAAAGAGAGATACATATAACAATGCACAGTAACCTACAGCAATACAACAACAGTGTATCTGTCGAACCATCCTGACAAAGATATCCACGATATTGTCTGCCTCATGAAAATAATGATAGAGTGCAGTGGCTCCAGCACCCACCAGGAGGCCCAGGCAAACATCCATCTACTGGTGAACAAGGCAGGGAAAGGGACACCCTGATAAAATCTTTTCTATCAATGAAGAATGGATTTAACCATTTACTTCTGAGTTGTGCTAGTAGCATACATTCAAAAAGATGAATATCTATTGAAGAGTAATTATTTCCACACTTACATGGATTATTACAACCTACCAACCACCTTTCGTGGCACCTACACACTTGAAAGTGTAACCTTGCTAAGTTTCTTCCGTGAACTGCATTTAAGTGGTAGGACAGATATTTCTTCATATCCCATTGATCTTTGAAAAGTTAGCCCATCAAAACGGCAACTGTGGAACCGCGACCCATGAAGAGGGTACCGGAACCACAGCGCTGGCATCTTCAGGCAACTGGTAGTTCTCCCTATACCCAAAGTACCCCCCCCCAGAGTTAGTTTATAAAATAAAGGGGGGCATGGAGGGGTGCGGGTGTGAAGCCCCCCAACAAAAAAAATACTTTTTGCGGATCCATTGCACTGCGGGATTTGCGCCCTCTTCACGGGTCATGGTTTAGCACTCACCCTTTTGACATAGAACCCTTTGAAAAGCATATAGACAAACTATGACAACTGTCAATTCTAGGAAGGTCATGTTGTAATTCTATATCAATAATACATCTATATGCTATGTTACAAATATGATTCACCTCTGTGCTGTTGTCTAAATTCTATACAATCAAGTTTGAAGAAATTATAAATCTACTCTAAAACAGCTGAAAACTACAATAAGGAAGGAGAGGATGGGCACTGAGTTCAGACTTGAACACCCTAAAAATAACCAGAAGCCATTTTACAACTATGTCAACAGAACACAGGACAAAGTACCTAAACCAAACAACAGAAACTCTCTGGATAGGGGAGTTGATACCAGTCCATTCACAGAAAAAAGAGTTCTGAAAGAACTCTTAAAACTGAAGGTGGACAAAGCAATGGGGTCTGATGGGATTCATGTCTGAATTCTAAAATAAGTAAGGGTAGAACTAGTGACACCACTGACTACTTTCTTTAACAAATCATGGGAGGATGGGGTGGTACCTGAGGACTGGAGGACAGCAAATGTGATTCCACTTCACAAAGGTGGAAGCAGTGCAGAGGCAGGAAACCACAGACCTGTTAGTTTGACCTCAGTGATAAGGAAAATGATGGAATCACTTCTGAAGGAAAGAATTGTTGAGTACCTAGAGGCCAGAGGGGCACAGGACCCAAGACAGCATGGATTCACAGCAGGAAGGTTATGTCAGATGAATCTAATAGATTTCTTTGACAGGGTGACCGAAGTAGTAGATCAGGGAGGGGCTGTGGACATGGCCTACCTAAACTTTAGCAAGGCATTTGGCACAGTCTCACACAAAAGATTAATATACAAGTTATCCAGCCTGGGAGTGGGTCCAATGATGGTAGCCTGGGTAAAAAAATGACTGGAGAACAGGACACAGAGGGTAATAGTAAATGGAGTCCACTCTGAAGAAAGCGGGGTTACTAGCGGGGTACCGCAGGGTTCAGTTCTAGGACCAGTCCTCTTCAATGTTTTTATAAGTGACATTGCAGAGGGACTGGAAGGAAAAGTATGTTTCTTTGCAGATGACACAAAGATCTGCAACAGGGTTGATACACAAGGTGGGATGGAAAGGATGAGAAGGGACTTGGCAAGGTTGGAGGAATGGTTAAATGTATGGCAGCTTAGATTCAATGCTAAGCAGTGCAAAGTAATGCACCTGGGAAACAAAAACCCAGGGGAAGAGTACACTATGGGGGTGAGATACAAACAACAACAAAAATAGAAAGGGACCTGGGGGTAGTCATATCAGATGATCTAAAGGTGGGCAAGCAATGTAAGAGGGTGGTAAGGAGGTCTGGGGGTATACTGGGATGTATAGGAAGAGGCATCACCAGTAGAAAACAGGAAGTTGTTATCCCTCTGTACAGACAGCTGGTGAGACCCCATCTGGAGTACTGCATGCAGTTCTGAAGACCCAGTCATCGCAAGGACATAGACAGGATGGAACCAGTCCAGAGGAGGGCAACTAAAATGGTGCAGGGTCTGCACCAGAAGACATGTGAAGAGAGACTTAAGGAGCTTAATATGTATATTCTTGAGGAAAGGAGGAACGGGGGGACATGATAGAAACTTTCAAGTACCTCAAGGGAATCAACAAAGTCCAAGAGGGTAGCATCTTTCAGAAAAAGAGATGTGCAAGAACAAGGGGGCACAATTTAAAGGTAGGAGGGGGACGGCTCAGAGGTAATGTGAGGAAGTATTTTTTCATGGAGAGGGTTGTGGATGCATAGAATGGCCTTCCTGTGGAGGTCGTGGAGTCAAAAACACTGGAGGAATTCAAGAATGCATGGGACAGACAGTAGGCTGTTGGTTAACTAGGATGTGCAGCTTATCAATTAGGTAGGGAAATGGGCAGACTGGGTGGGCCAAGTGGTCCTTATCTGCTGTCAAATTCTATGTTTCTATGTAATTCTAGAGTAACTGGTCCTTTAATTCTGAAGGTGTGACCTACAGTAATCCAGAGGATATGGCCAAGATATTCACTGATTACTTTTGTTTGGTATATAATCCCATTAAGGACATCAAAGTAGCTATTACATGCAATGGGGCTGTTAATGAACACAATAATATTGTCAGTTGTGAGTTTGTCTATGACAAACTGTCTGTATTAGACCACAAACAAATCAGCTGGGCCACAGATTGCACCACAGATTGCTGAGGGAGTTAGCCAGGGAATTAGCATCCATTATTGCTGACATTGGAAATAAATCCATAAATGAAGGCTATGTTCCTCTGGACTGGCGAAGGGCAGTAGTGGTACCCATGTACAAAAAAGGTACCAAATCCATCACAGATAATTATAGACTAATAAGTCTCATATTCATTTTTGGCAAAATTATTGAGAGCATAATAGGGGATGTATTAAATAAATATCTACCAGTAAGAGGGCTAATTGATAATACACAACATGGGTTTGTAAAGAAAAAATCCTGTTCCACCAACTTGATAACTTTTTATGAACATGTTAGCAAGAATATTGACCAAAATGTTGAGGTAGGCTTGATTTTTCTTGATTTCAAAAAGGCATTTGATATGCTACCCTATAACAGCATAATGGTCAAACTGACAACACTGGGGATAGACAAAACTAATGTCAGATGGATACACAACTGGATCTCTGACAGAAAACAGAGGGTGAGAATTAACGGACTGTTATCTACAGATGGGAATGCGACTAGTGGGTCCCTCAGGGCTCAGTTCTGTGCCCATTACTGTTCAACATTTATATTCAAGACCTCCAGTTAACCAGTGGCAATAAACGTACAAACTCTGCATACTAAATTGGGTGGATTAGTTAACAGCATCTCTGGTAGGACTAATATGATTAATGATTTAATGATGTTGTGGAATGGGCTAATAAAAACTGTATGCAATTCAGCTTAGGAAAGTGTGTAGTTATGCACTTTAGCAAAAATAACATAAGGCAAAGAGTATCACATATTAGGAACCAAGCTTCAGGCTACTGATAGTGAAAAAGATTTAGGTGTGGTGATTGAGAGCAAACCTGAAGAGTAGAACTCACTGTAAACAGGTGGCAAAAAGAGTTAAAATAACAAGAAAAACGCTGCCTCACAAACGGCCCAAAGAAATTATATCCACACTATAGGACCCTATAAAAACTATTCTTTATTGTAAAAAAATAGTTAAAAAAATACAGTTTGTGTCCAAAGTACATTTGAAGAGTAGCACCCTCCTAGGTCAAAATTTCACGTCCTGCTCGATGCTTTTTCACGATGTCTTAAAAGAAGTGTCAAGCAGGATGTGAAACGTTGACCTACGGGGGGGGGGGATGCTACTATTCAAATGTACTTTGGACAAAACTGCCTCTTTTAACTATTTTTTACAATAAAGAATAGTTTTTATAGGGTCCTATAGTGTGGACATAATTCCTTTGGGCCATTTCTGAGCCAACGTTTTTCCTGTTGTTTTGACTGCCAGGTTGTAGTAAGGCTGTGGCTCATCACATTCCTGAGCCGCTTCTGGTTTTTCATAGATGGCAAATAGAGTTAACCATTTAACCAACTGCATTAAGAGAGCTTTTTGTTTCTCAAAAAAATCCATCTGTCCTATTGCCCTTTTACAAGTTATACATAAGACCTCACCTCAACTATTGTACACAGATCTGGAGTCCCTATCTAAAAAATGATAATGATCTGCTTGAGAGGACACAGCATAGATTTATGAAATGAATCCATAAATTCAGGTTGAAACCATATGAGGAAAGTCTTGAAGACTTGGGGCTATGGTCCTTAAGACAAAGGAGACTAAAAGGGGATCTCTTATTTTTGTACCAGTTGCTGGAAGATATAGAGTTATCTAATGAGTTGGGTCTAAAGTTTGTGAAGCACACATTAAGCAAGGGGGCTTAATGTTTAGCTGCCGCCCCTTTAAGAGCACTTAGAACTGTATGTATCTAATGGTTGCACTGCCTGGCAGTGCCATGTTGGTCTGTCAGTCAGAGAATAGTCAGTCTGGGGCTAGACCTCATGAAGAGAACAACTGCAGTACAGAAAATAAACCTGCTTTATTCTTTATTTTATGTGTCCGTCTAGTCATCTGCACGGTCCAGATGGGGTCCTCACCAGCAGCACCAGCAGCAACTGAAGGGGCTGTCAGACCACAGAGAAGGTAAGGGGTCTTTTAGTGGTGGACCATACAAAAAAACGCCACATATGGTGGAGAATGCTGCCCTTCTTCTGTCCGGACCCCATCTCGCGTTGCCTGCGTTGCTGGGAACCCCAAAGTCCTCACTCCAGTATGCTTAAACTGTCTGAATGTTAATGTACCACAGCAATTGCTGCAGAGAAGAAAAAATGAACTGTCTCCTGAACTGTGTACAGCAGCCTGCAGCCCCCCTACCACCGTGACTGTGAGAAAAAACAAAAATAAATAAAATTTAGTTCAGCATTGCTAGCCAGTAAAACAAATGGACTTTGAGCAAGTACATTTTTTTTCCAGCCTGAGCACCATGGAGCTGCAAACTGTAACCCCCCCCCACCTCGTGGCAGGGCCTCTGAAAAGCTCCCTCAACTACTACAGTCTGCTCCATTCTCAAAGCAGGCTGCTCTAGGTACACAAAAACAAACCAAAAATCTTCAATTTAATTGCCGCTCCTATACCAGCGCATATCCTGGGGCCCTCTCCTCACTCAAGCCACACCAGGGAGTCTGACTGGCTTGCTACCATCCCTAACGGCTGCAGCACGCTCCTGAAACCTCTCACAGAGCAATTAAAACAGCCTCCCAGCCCTCCTATAATCCACTGCTCCGCTCACCCGACCTACTGTACCAGCTGCTCCCCTAGGCAGCTCGAGCCCAGCCCTTCTCTGCAGGTACACGGACAAACTGCAGCCTCCACTACGCCAGCCACAACATGGAGCTCTGCCCCTCCTGCATTGCCAGCTCACGGAGCACCAGCCATTGCCTCCTGCCAGCACAAAACCTTGGTTCCGCTTCTCCTGCAGCTGAAAATAAAGCAAACAGCTCCCTGGCTCCTCTTGGAGCACACAGCACCAGCACACTCACCCAGCCAAAGCCATGAAGACCGCAGCTTCTGTCCCTTGGCCCTCCTGCAATAGCTCCACTCCTCACCGACTGCTGTGGCACACACAAGTGCACGGAGCTCTGCTCCCTCCTGCATCGGCAGAAGGCCCGGTCCTTGGCTCTCCAGTTTGCTCCCCAGCCAACCAGTCCATTCACAGCCACTCCACAAGCAAACACGGCTCCACCAGTTACACTACCCTCTACCTCAGCTCGCTCCTGAAGCTAAAACGGAGTGCTTCTCTCGCCAAGCTGCTCAGCTGTTCCCTCCCATCCTCAGTAGCCTCTTCCTCCTGCTCAGAGCCTCTACTGCCACTCGGCCACATAAACAGGGGCAAGAATAAATAAATAAATAAATAAATCAGGGCTGCACCGGAGCCTCTGCTCCACACTCACAGCATAAAGCTGCCACTTACCACGCTACTAAAATGGCTTCTCACACAAATAAGACAGAATGCAGGAGCCAAAGTGGAGTATATAAAGAAATGGGAGCAAGGGAAAACAAGAAAATGGAAGGCTATTAAGCAGCATAAGCAAACACAGGGACACAGCATAAATCAATAAAGGACAATAATTCCTGTACAAACCTAGGGAAAATAAATATAAAAGCACAAGCTCACTTAAAAACGGAAAGCAAACAAGCAGTCAAATTCAGAATTTTCACCAGTTGTGCCACTCACCATAAAACTCCCACCAATTTGTTCCTCTCAGTGGGGAAAAAGCACCTCAAGGTGGCAATCGCCATTTTGACCATTGTGGAGCAGCCAGGCAACCTCGTGGAAAGAAACCTCCATCTTGAACACAGCATCACAACAATAAGACAGGAAGTGAACCTTGACCCCCGTGCTGGTGGCCAGTTTGCTACAGTCAGGCAGTCTACCCACAGGAACTGCATGTCACAGTTCGGTGGCCATCTTGGGAAGGGCACAAACTGACCTCACTCCATTGAAATCAACGGGATTCCTATTGAAATGAATGGACACTGCAACGAAAAGTTGAATTTTGCTACGAAACCTTTATTTAAATAACAAACAACACAGAATTGAGTGGGAAATTGGAAATCCTTTATTAAGATGTCATTGATGAAGTTTGCTACAAAAAAAACTTGTACTTTTGTCTACAAAATTCACTTTTGCTCAGCAATTCATCTACGACACAACGTCCTGTCTCCTGCATGATGGCAACTCCTTCTCACCCATATGACCTTTGCTCAGTGAAACGAAGCTCATGTCCAACCACAATGTCTGACGATGACACAGATATGGGCGCCGGACCATCCGGAGTCTTACCTTCACCCACCTCAAGGGCATTGGGCTACAAAATCGAAACAATCCTCCATGACATCCAGTCTTCTATTTCCGCTCAAGGAGCACCAGCCATGCAAGCTATTCAAGATGACTTGGCCTACATTAAAGCCATTTCACCACAGTCCATGGTCCATGCCAGCCTACAACCAGTACCCTTCTCAGCCCTGCCTCATGAAGATGCTGTTGACTGGCTGGAACACTTCCAAGCGTGGATATCCTTCAACGGTTGGACTGATCCCTTACGCATCTCCAATGCCTTGCACTTGCTTCTGAGAGGGACTGCCATTTCCTGGTTCAACACACTTCCAGACCAAGTCAAAGCAGATGCTGCCACACTGTACGCAACCTTCAAAGACCATTTTCTCCAAGCACATCCACCCTGGTTATTAGAGCAACAGCTGTGGGAGCACACCATGCAACCCTCGGAATCTCTCGAAGCCTTCATTGTGGACATTGAGACTCGATGCAAACACCTACAGAAATCAGAGATAGATCAAGTAAAAGCCTTTGTCCGGGGACTGCCTCCTCAATTTTCTACCTATGTCATACAGCAAAAAACAACCACCTGGACAGACACCATCCAAGCTGCACAGCTAGCCCAAGAGTCCATTTCAATGTTCCAGTCTGCCAGTGCTCAGGCACCCCAAACCTCACAACTGGCTGCACTTGCCACATGTGTCCAACAGCAACAAGCAATGATTGACAAGCTTATTTCTACTGTCAATACCTTACACATCAGCTCAACTGCCTCTGCAGTAAATCCTAATGCTATGCAACCACCTCAACAGCGACCGGATCCACCTCCACCTTCTCGAGAGCCAGTGACTTGCCAGTGGTGTGGATTCAGGGGACACACTGCCGCTGTCTGTTGAAAGTTAAAATATTACCACAGGATGCAAGAGGACCATGGACGCCCACCACAGTGCACTCAACATGATAACAGCAACTACTCCCAGGATCAGGGAAACAAGCGCCGCCCAACAGACTAGGGGCTTTTCTTGGGCTGGGGAACACAGCAACTGACTGCCCCTCTGACTCTCACAATTCAAACAAAACTCTTCCTCCAACTGCAAACTCTGGCACACTCTCACTTCCTGGGGCAAAGGTACCTGTCGTCTGCTCACCTCTTCTAGCGAACTATGTACCTGTAACCATCAGAGATTGGTTTATGCATGTCTTGGTCGACACTGGAGCATAACTATCAGTTATCAACAGCAGTATTCTGGATAACCAAGCTATTCATCACATACCTAATGTCTCTCCAGCAGACATAAAGTACATTATCACAGCCAGTACAGATACAGTACTTATCACAGGCATGGTCCATCTCAAGCTCCATTTTGGCTCACAAAAAGCTATTGTCAAGTTTTATATAGTGCCTGATCTTCAACCTGCAATAATTCTATGCCTGGACTTTCTCAAAGCTCACAAAGCCATCCTAGACTTTGCCTCTAGCAAACTGTCGCTAGATCCTCGGAGGCGACTTGCAGATATAGATTCAGTCACTGTGCCTCCTCAGTCGGAAATGGTTTTGATTGCCAAGATTCGAGGTGAACCACTTCCACAAGGTGTTGTTGGCATTGTCACAGGATCCCCCGTGCTGCATTTGTCAGGTCTCCATCTGGGAAATACCTTATTGGTGGTGCAAGATGGCGCTGTCTTCCAAAAATGCTGCAACTTCAAAGATGAGCCAGTGGTCATTTCAAAGGGTGCCAACATCAGAAAATTTGTCTGCTTATCTTCAGGGGACCAGCTCCATCTCATGCAAGAACCTCAGCCTGGTTCCACCAACTCAACTCCTGTCAATACTATCAAGACCACTCCAACTTCAACAGAGTTACCCCTCAGTCATCGTCTATCCTCTTCCAAACTTCCAGCAACTCCAACAGAAAAGCAATAACTTTTGAAATTCCTGGAAAATTACCTGGATATCTTTGTTGGTTCAGATAACAAGCTCGGATGCTGTGATATCCTGCAATACACCATCGAAGTACAGTCCAACCAGAAACCAATCCATCAGCGAGCCTACAAAGTGGGACATAAACAGAAACAAGTCCTCAAGGACATAATCAAAGACATGCTGGACCAAGACATAGTCGAAGAATCTACAAGCCCCTGGGGTGCACCTTGCTTGCTGGTGATAAAAAAGGACAAAGGGTATTGTTTTGTGGTAGACTACAGAAAACTCAATGCCTACACGGTGCAGGATGCTCATCCCTTACCTACAACTGAAGATGCTTTAGAGAGTCTTGGTGTGGCCAGTCCTGCTTACTTCGCCACACTAGACCTTCAGAGTGGGTTCTACTAAGTTTCAATTGATCCAGCTTCTCGTCCATACACAGCATGGTGCTGCCATTTGGGACTTTTCCAGTTCAAACGTCTGCCTATGGGTCTTCGGAACAGTTCAGCCAAATTTCAACATGTTATGGAAGCCGTACTACATGGGTTGTCCTGGAAATCTTGCCTAGTCTACCTGGATGACGTGATAGACTTCAGTAGAACTTTGCCAGAGCACCTCCAACATCTTCAAGAAGTGTTCAAACATCTCAGACAAGTCAATCTCAAGCTTCACCCAGAAAAGTGTTATTTTGCACAGCATCAAATTCATTACCTGGGACATGTGGTTAGTTCTTAAGGCATATCTCCAGATCCAGACAAGTTCTCAGCAGTCAAAGACTATCCAGAGCCTAATAATCTCAAATACCGTCGAGCTTTCCTGGGCTTGTCTGGCTACTACCAGAAGTTCATTTGCAACTACGCCAAGATTGCAGCTCCACTGTACACCCTCACAAAAAAGGGAATGTGACTATAATTGGACTTCTGAATGTAAAGAGGCCTTTGACACCTTAAAGCAAAACCTAATCTCTTCTCCAGTATTGGCCTACCCAAGGTTCGACCAACCATTCAAGCTCTACTCAGATGCTAGTTCCTTTGCAGTGGGTGCTGTTCTCTGTCAAACTCAAGATGGAACAGAACGAGTTGTCTCCTATGCCGGGTGCTCTCTTTCCTCAGCTGAGCAGAACTATGGCATCACAGAGAAAGAATGTCTAGCCCTGGTATTTGCTGTGAAGAAATTTGACTGCTACCTTCGCTACTCCTCCTTTACAGTTATCATTGATCACTCTGCCCTCCGATGGTTAATTGAAATGAAGGAGCCAGTAGGCAAGTTCGCCCGATGGATTGCCATGCTACAATCCTACAACTTTGACATCCAATACATACCAGGTCGAGTTCACTCAAATGCTGATGGTGTAAGCCGGAGACGATATCCCTCTGCATCCTCCTCAACAGATGACGAATCCTGTTTACAAGCTCTTCCCTTCCATGCCACAGATGTGCTTCCTGTGGACACTCGTTCAACACCTCAAGTTGCTTTGCTGCTACCAACTGCCTGCTCAGAGAGACACACAAATCCTCAGTTACTACAAGCAGCTGAAGAGCTTCTCATCTCCTCTGCATCTGATCTGTCCCTGGCAACTGTTAAAATGCAACAAAGAACTGACACTCAATTTACAGACATAATCTCCTGCTTAGAGTCTGGAACCTTACTGCATCAAAAGACACATCGCCAAGATGTACTTTTCTTTGCTTCACAGTACTTTCTCAATGACGATGTGCTCTTTCACATTTGAACCAAGGAAGGCAAGGATCATCGCATGGATAGAACTCACGTACAGCTAGTTGTGTCAGCCTCTCTCATCCCTCAGGTTCTTCTCGCCACTCATGCCTCTCCACTCTCTGGAGGTCATATGGGAATTCACAGAACGCTGGAAAAGACAAGGCTTCACTTCGTCTGGCCCCACATGAACAGAGACATTGTCCAGTTCGCAAAATCCTGCCAGCCCTGCTCCCAGAGAAAGCCTCCTGCCAAACCAACAAAGGCACACATCATCCCCATGCCTGTAGCCACTGAACTGTTTCAAAGAGTCAGCACTGACATTCTTGGGCCCTTGCCAACATGCTCTGACTCTGGAAACAAATACATCCTTGTCTTTGTGGACTACCTGACAAAGCATTTGGAACTCATCCCCCTAAGAGACATTAAAGCCTCCACTGTGCAAGTGCCTTTCTCACTACAGTCATTTGTCATCACGGTACCCCATTGTACCTACATTCAGATAGAGGCACTAACTACCTGTCCACCACTGTCCAAGAAACTTGCAAACTTCTAGACATAAAAAAGACACATACCACAAGTTACCATCCACAATGCAATGGACAGAGTGAAAGAATGATGTCCACCATTCTCGGCACACTCTCCAAGTATCTGGATGAGACTCACGATACCTGGGACCGGTTTGTTCCCTTTGTGCAGTTTGAATACAATACCAGCCCTTGTGTCAATAGCACTGAATACACCCCCTTCTTCTTAGTCCATGGACGTCACCCAAGAACTCCACTGGACAGGGATCTCTCACTGCTAGAAGTGCCCAAGTCAGTTTCTTCTTTCATTATCCCCCTTCTGGAACAACTGGAACTTGCCTGACGAGTTGCAGTCACCACGTTGGGCCAGAGAAAATCGGCAATGAAGAAAATGTCTGCGGCCAAGGCACATGAGCCTTCATTCTCTGTTGGGGACATTGTCTATTTGTACCATCCTGTTCTTGTTCCTGGCACCACCAATAAACTGCTTCACCCCTGGACTGGTCCCTTCTACATTGTAGAAAAGCTCCCTCTGGTTCACGTTCATCTGTGATGCAAGTCGGATGGCAAGCTGGTGCACAACAAAGTCCATATAAACTGACTAAAGCATGGGTACCTCAATAACAACCTTCCAGATGACCCCAGTCCTCCCACAAATGAAGCTGCCCTTGAGCCTGCCATCCTCTCTGAAGCTAAGATTCCCCCAAATAACTTGCAGCCAGTTCCTACAGATCTTCCCACTCCGGACAATCTCCAGCTGGATTCCGTTTTTCCAGAGGATTTGCCCGGGACTTCCTCTTCTTCTCAATCTTCTTCTTCTTCTTCTCAGAACTCTCTTCCACACACCCCAGTGTACCAGATCAAGAAGATCCTAAGAAAGAAGTTTGTCAATGGATCCTGGACTTACAGAGTAAAGTGGTGGATTCGATAGTGGGCAGAACTCCTGGGTCACTTTTAACGACCTGACCCCCTCCTGTCAGGAACTAGTGCAGTCCATGCATGCCTCCATTCCCACTGACCGGAAAAGTCGACGGATGTTTTGAACTTTTGTTACCGGACACGGTGAAATGTTTTGGGACTAATTCATTTTCTGATTTAACTGTTTGCAGTAAATATCTCGTTGTACCTGTCTCTTATGCACCTGTTGCCATGGTACTATTTCCTGCACTAATGTTTTTTCCCCCTTAGGAATGTCTCTTTACATGGACTGTCCATCTGTTTGTTATGCAACTGTTATTAAAATGTGAGCCTGCATTCTAGGTATCCTCCTGCTGCTACCCTTCCTTCTCTTCCCTTTTCCTTCCCCCCCACTTTAGCGCTTGTGGCATGACCAAGTCTCAAGTACTATTGTGTTTCCCTCCTCTCTGGTGCTACTCTGACTGGTCCCCAGGATAGTCCAGGTTCTCCCCCCCCCCCGCAGCGGAGCCATGTTTTGTTTTGTGAAATCTAATGCCTTGTAATGCATGAAAATGTTTCTTTGCCTTAAATTATTTACTCAAAAATTCTTAGAAATGTATAGATTATTGCTTGTTCGAGTGGTGCTCACATTCACTGTTCCAGCGGTGATGTGAAGCACACATTAAGCATGGGGCTTAATGTTTAGCTGATGCCCCTTTAAGAGCACTTAGAACTGTATGTATCTAATTGTTGCACTGCCTAGCAGTGCCATGTTGGTCTATCAGTCAGAGAATAGTCAGTCTGGGGCTAGACCTCATGAAGAGAACAACTGCAGTACAGAAAACAAACCTGCTTTATTCTTAAAACTCAGGACTTTCCTCACTACTATGGACAAATGTGTTTGCTTTGACCCTACCTGATCCGCTGCATTTGTACTGTTTCCTCATTGCTAGCACTTTTGCCTGTCCAAATGGGTGTTCTATACTGTGCCTTGTAATTAACGTTTTATTTTGTGCCTTGTAATTAATGTTGCCTTAACCTGTTTCTTTATAAGCCTAATGTTAGCTGTTGACAATTGTAAGTCGCTATTCTACTCCATGACATTCTTATCTTCACTTCACAGCCTCTCCTCATTTAACCCCACTGCTGCTCTCTTCCCCCTTCTTCTGTTATATCCTCTTCCCCCCTTTTTGCCACTCCCCACCAAACTCACCTTTACCTGTTCCTACCTCATCCATGCCCCTCCTTAGTCCCCACCCTCCTGGCTGTGCTTAGTCACCTCTCTCCACCTACTACCGCCACCCTCCCACCGCTCACCGACCCCTTCCCTGCCCTGCTGCCTCTTGGTTCCACTGGCTCGGCTTGACTTTGACACTTTTGCCGCTATTGCCGTAACTCCTCCACCTCTATCCCCCTCTCACCAGCATCCTCACTCTCGCCCTGCCGTCTATCGGTTCCACCAGACCGGCTATATTTTCCTACCTCCTACCGCTGTTGCCGTCTACTGCCGCTCCCCCCACCACCCTCTCTTCACCTGCCGTCTTTCGGCTCCATAGGCCCGGCCGCAGGTTGGTACCTCACCCCGCTGTTGCCGTATCTGACGGCACCTCCTTTCCACTTAATCTCTCCCTCCCATCCTTTTGCCAGTTTTTCCTTCCTTGTGTCTTTTCTACTGATGCCTATCCTCTTTATTTTCTGCCTTCTACTATTCACATTTTTGAGTATGTTCCATGATCAAGTGCTAAAGTATATTTTTGTTTACTAATGTATGTTACATTGCCATATGTATTTCTCTCTGCATTTTCTGTACTCGTTGTCTTAATAATCTGGCTGTACTCTTTGTGTATTGTAATTGTACCTCCCAGGTCATGCCTGAAAACAGTCACTTGCTGACTAGCGCACTTACCCGGTTAACAAAAACTAAATAAAATAAATAAATAATTTTATGTGTCCGTCTAGTCATTCGCACGGTCCAGATGGGGTCCTCACCAGCAGCAACCAAAGGGGCTGTCAGACCACAGAGAAGGCAAGGGGTCTTTTAGTGGTGGACCATACAAAAAAAATGCCACAAGTTTAAGGACCACAACCATTACCTGAGAGGCCATAAACACCAATTAGTAGACTACACACCTAGAACTGATCATAGGAAATACACCTTCCTACCCAGAGTCATTAGAATGTGAAACCAGCTAGTGGGGATGTTGTTGAAGCATCTAATCTTGCTAGTTATAAGGAAAGATTAGATAAATTCCTACAGGACGGTAACTATTGTAATTACTGCCGCTGAGTAGTGGGGACAGTTAACATGGGCTCATGCCGTCTACTGTTCTAAGTCCACGACATTATCCACAGTCCCAAGTGCACAGTTCTGTCATGTAAATTCTGTTTCCAACAGTGAAATGTTTTGCCATTTCCAAAATGTACTTGTGATTCTATTAATATTTGTCTCTGTATTCTACCTGACAGTACAGCAGCTACATTTTTCCAGTACTTGAGGTCTGAGTTTAGTGCTAAGTGAAAGTATACCGGATTCTGCTCATAAGTGAGGTGCAGGCATATAATCCCCCACTCCCAGCATAAACCATAAAACCTTATTTTATAATACCTCCAGGTTTCATAAATTATAATGTGTTCCCCATATCTCTGCCCCATAAAGAACACTGCAATTTTTTTAGAATCAGAAATCATTCCCATTGTAGAGTAAGAATCGCCTCCAAATTTTGATACAAATCTTTTTATTCCCATAAATTCTTTATTGTTCTTTTGCTTTACCCTTTCTAGACATGACTTCAGACTTAGATTAATTCTGAATCTGCAAGAGAATTTACATAGATGTTAAAAACAGAAGGAGCAAGAATACATCCCTGCCGGAAATCTTGCTCAATTTTTAAATAACTGGATAAATGACCAGCTGCACTTTATTTAAATTTTCTGAATTACTATTCAGAATTTTCAAGATGCATAATAATTAAGAAATTGTGGAAAAGTTTTGAGAATTTTCCATAAGACCACTTCTGTTTTCTGAGTCAAAAGCTTCTCTCAAATCAATAAACACAACATAAAGGTGTTTGGTACCAGTCTGAGTGTATTTGTCATAAAGGTATTCAAGTGTAGCTATGTGGTCAGTTATGGACCTCCCTTGTCTAAAACCAGCATGGATTCAAAGAATATATTTTTTTCTTGTTCCTATTCTTCCAAGCATTTTAAAATTAATATCATATACCAAGTTAGAATTGCAAAGTGACAATAGCACCGTTCAAAAGTGTGCGGTCAGAATCATGGAAGACAGAACAGCTACCGGGATAGAATAGCACAGGCAGGATTAGTGCTATCCCTGTAGCTCTTGCTCTACAAAGGAAGAGGATACAGGGTCTGTTGGGTGGCCTGCTGCTGAGCAGCTGCCATGGTGCAGAGAGTGTAATGCAACAGGCAGTGGAGGGTGGCAGGATGGTGGTGGACTGGGGTTTGATTCCTGGTCCTAGAACGTGTGTGTGTGTGTGTTTGTTATTTCTCCCAGGACTGTTTGTGTTTTGGTATCTCCTCCCTCCTGACTTGTTTGGCTACCATGTCCACTCCTGGTTGTCCTGCCCTGTTCCCCTTTCCTCCTCAATGATTCCCCCCCCCCCAAGGTTTCTCCTTGTCCCTAAGTTCCATTCCCCGTGAAGTTAGTTGTATATGTATTGAGGGGTGTGGGGGGGCAAAGCCCCTCATATCAGGGGTGCGGGGTGGAACTCCCCGCAAAAACACAAAAGTTTCCTTATGTGTCCTCGACATGGTAGCGGTCCTCCGTGTGTTTCTGGACTGCTACTACTGGCACTATTGTTCTGTGTGGCATTTATCCTGGGCACTGTTTTTGACTGGGCCATTTTTACTGCATGGTTCTTGACTGCACTATTGTTGCAGATGGCATTCTGACCTAATGCCTAAATTTGGGAGGGGTCGAGGGGGCTATACTTAACAAAGTGATTGGTCTATATTGAGTTGGATTCAAGTTCTCCCCATTTTTAAACAAGGGGTAGACTATTCCCAGATTCCATTTCTCTGGAAGGCATGTTGTAATATTTATGACTATGAAAATTAGTTCAAAACGTTTGCCAAAACATTATATTGACATGAAACATTTCAGCAGAGAGCAAGTCTGCTCCTGAAGCCATATTCTTCTTTTGTTGTTTATGTACTACTTCTAGTTCTTTAGGACTTACATAATACTATTCTGTAATAAGATTGGAATCCATGCAACAATTATAATTGTGCCCCACCTTGCTAAATATTTTGGACTCTGTCACTTTATAAATGTTACTAAAATGCTGTAACTGTTCTTGTTCAGTTATGAAAGATTGTATATTTGCCTTATTAATCGTCATACCATTAGCAACTAGATTCCAAAAGCTCCTGGAGCTTTTAATGACTACTGCATCTTTTAACTTCCGCAATATTCTCTTGGAAGTACATCTTTGATTTTTTTAATAAAGGTTGGTGATCGGATCTTACACAACAGATCTTTCTGTTCAGTTTTGTTGGATCTATACAATATCTTATATCTAAGCTTTTGACCTTTTGTTCTTGTCATTACAAAGTTTAACATAGAACATAGAAACATAGAATTTGACAGCAGATAAGGACCGCTTGGCCCACCTAGTCTGCCATTTCCCTACCTGATGGATAAGCTGCAGATTCTAGTTAACCAACAGCTTACTTTCTCCTACCCCCCCGACTAGAATTGCTTTATGTTTGTCCCATACATTCTTGAATTCTCTCACTGTTTTTGACTCCACAACCTCCTCAGGAAGGCTGTCCCATGCTTCCACAACCCTCTCCGTGAAAAAATACTTTCTAACATTACCTCTGAGTGACCCCCCCATCTTCAAATTGTACCCCCTTGTTCTTGCACATCTCTTTTTCTGAAAGATGCTACCCTCTTGAACTTTGTTAATTCCTTGAGGCACTTAAACGTTTCTATCATGCCCCCCCCTCCTTTCCTTGAGGGTATACATATTAAGCTGCTTTAGTCTCTCTTCATATGCCTTCTTGTGCAGACCCTGCACCATTTTAATTTCCTTCCTCTCAACAGCCTCCACTCTGTCTATGTCTTTGTGGAGATGGGGTCTCAAGAACTGCACACAGTACTCCAGATGGGGTCTCACCAACTATCTGTACAGAGGGATAATAACTTTCTGTTTTCTACTGTTGATGCCTCTCCCTATGCATTCCAGTATCCCCCCAACCCTCCTTACTGCCTTCTCACATTGCTTGCCCACCTTAAGATCATCTGATATAATTACTCCCAGGTCCCTTTCGATTTTTGTTGCTGTTAGTATCTCACCCCCCATTGTATAATCTTCCCCTGGGTTTTTGTTTCCCAGATGCATTACCTTGCACTTCCTTGCATTGAATCTGAACTGCCATAAATTTGACCATTCCTCCAACCTTGCCAAGTCCCTTTTCATTCTTTCCACCCCACCTTGTGTATCAACCCTGTTGCAGATTTTTGTGTCGTCTGCAAAGAGACATACGTTTCCTTCCAGGTGCTCTCCAATGTCACTTTTAAAGACATTAAAGAGGACTGGTCCCAGTATTAAACGCTGTGGTACCCCGCTAGTTGCCCTCCTTTCTTCACTGTGAACTCTGTTTACTATTACCCTTTGCATCCTGTTGTCTTGCCAATTTTTTATCCAGGCTACCACCTTGGGACCCACTCCAAGGCTGGTTAACTTGTATTATTAATCTTTTGTGTGGGACTGTGTCAAATGCCTTGCTAAAATCTAGGTAGGCCTTATCCACAGCCCCTCCCTGGTCTACTACTTTGGTCACCCAGTCAAAGAAATCTATTCGATTTGTCTGGCATGTCCTTCCCGCTGTGAATCCATGCTGCCTTGGGTCCTGTGCCCCACTGGCCTCTAGGTACTCAACAATTCTTTCCTTCAGAAGTTATTCCATCATTTTCCCTACCACTGAGATCAAACTAACCAGTCTATAGTTTCCTGCTTCTGCTCTGCTCTCACTTTTGTGAAGTGGAATCACATCCGCCCTCCTCCAGTCCTCAGGTACCACCCCATCCTCCCATGATTTGTTAAAGAGAGTAGTCAGTGGTGTCACTAGTTCTACCCTTAGTTCTTTTAGAATTCTGGGGTGAATCCCATCAGGCCCCATTGCTTTGTCCACCCTCAGTTTCAAGAGTTCTTTCAAAACCCTTTCATCTGTGAATGGACTGGTATCAACACCTCTATCCAGGGTGTTTCTCTTGTTTGGTTTAGGTATCTCCCCTTCCCCTTCTGTTGTGAATACTGAGCAGAAAATATTTGTTCAGTATCCCCGTTTTATCACTATCACCATCTGTCCACATTCCTTCCCCTTTATTAAGTCTCTGTATCCCGCCCTTGGTCTTTCTTCGCTCCCTAATATACCTATAAAAGGTGTCATCCCCTTTGTAACAGAATTAGCTATCTTTTCCTCGGTTTGGGCCTTTGCTGTTCTGACTGCCTTCCCTGCCTCTGTCTGCTTTAACTGATAAAGTTCTCTGTCCTGCTCCTTCTGTGTTTCGTTATATTCCCTGAATACTATCCTTTTCTCCTTAACCTTCCCTGCCACCTCTTTTAAGAACCATAGTGTTTTTTTTCCTTCGTTTTGTTTTATCGATTCGCTTCACACAAAGGATTGTTGCCTTTGTGATGGCCGTTTTGATTATTCCCCATTGTTCCTCCACCCCTCCTTCTTGCCCATTTGTTAGTGCTTTTCTGAGGTGGTTCCATGTGAAAATAGCGATTATAAAATTGCAACTGCAATTTAAGCGTCTCTTTTTCAGCGACCGCAATATTAGCGCTCATAAATTGTAGCGCCTCACAATATTAGCTACCATGTAATAATAGCACTCAGCTCCCACTTTCCTAGTTCTGCCCTACAGTGTCAGGGCACATCAACAGTGCAGCCCCCACTCCCCAAATGCTGCCTAAAGTGTTAGGACATGTCAGTAGTGCACCACCCCCTCGTGCTGCACCACACTGTCATTATTGGTAATAGCCAGAGTTCTCAGTGTGGGATTAGAACCCAGAACTTCCTGCCCCAATGATGATTGCCACCCATTAAGCCACTGACAATGCTTGAAAATTATTTCTTAGCTGTCACAAGGCAGCCAAAGAATACTGCTGTGTTCAGTAAAGTAGGAAAAATCCAGCTATACATAGTACGAGAAAGTTGAGCATGAGATGCCAGTTTGCCTAGACTTGCAATAATTAAATATAAGTGCATGAAGGGTATGTATTCTCAGCCATATGTCACATAGACATTTAGGGTTCTTGGAAACTGTGGGTTTCTCATGTGAACTGCTATGTTACTTTTGAGGACAGTTGTGCTTCTCCGTTTATCTCAGCAGGCTGATATCACAACTGGATGCAAAGGATTTGGACAGGAGGTTTTGGGAGTGAGACTATAGGGGGAGGTAATGCAAAAAGCACACAGGGAGGTGTATGCAGTCCCTGGGGATAATGTATCAGCAAAAATAATCTGAAAAAACTAAATTTTGAAGGCAGAGCCCCCGTGAGGGTGCTAAACAGCCATAACAGTCTTTTTGGGATCTCCCCATCCAGAACCTGGGCAGTTCACAGCTCAGTCACCGAATTTGTGCACTCGCTATTTTTTCATACAAATATCACCGCTCAGTCGCCGAATTTGTTGACTCACTGAAATGTGCTAGTAGCTGATTTCATAGTCGCGGTTATTGATTCGCTGTTTTGCCATCGCTAAATTGTAGTTGCCGTTTTCACGGGTAACCTTCTGAGGCACTCTCTCATTTTCCCAAAGTCAGCCCTCCTAAAGTCCAATACTCTTGCTCTTGTATGGCTTGACTCTATGGCTGTGTTTATTAAACCAATGTTTATTTACCATCCTTCCAGCCTTCCTATTCCTATTAACTGTACTTAATTCTTGAGGCCAGATCCTTAATGAAAAGGTCATAATGTTTAATATACTGTAAGTTAATAGGGCCTAGGAGGGCTGTCTCTTATGGTATAAGAAGCTCCAAGACTGAGGTTTGCACTAGAGAACTGAAAAGCGAAGCTGAGCGGTTCTGTCTGCCCAAACCTCAGGAAAGGAGTCTCTTATACCATAAGAGACAGCCCTCCAATGCCTTAATAATGTATTATAAATCAAGTGATTTATAATAAGTTTAGTCTTTTTATTTTTTAATTTTATTGTGCTGTCCCAACCCCCACCCTTGGTGTTGAAGTGGATTGTTCCCGCCTTGCATTCCCGTACGAGAGCACACTATACACAAGATAAGATGTACAGTGGCTCTGCACACTGATTGGCTGAAAGCACGCTAATGATTTATAATAACCTCAACTGGAATACCCTGAACCCAAAGACTCAGAGGGAGTTTTGCAGAACGCTCAGCTATGATGTGACAAGACTGTGTTCTGCTATGTCAGGACTGAGAAGGGCAGTACATTTATTATTCTAATATTATATACTTATGTGCTTCACATCGTAAGAGGTGTTTGCTGGGAAATTACTCTTTTCCCTTGAAGACAACTGAGTATAATATTTCATAATCGATTCCCCCTCTAAATGAAGTACCACATGACTCAATGAACCTGTACAGATTACATAACATTTTACTGATCTTTTCGTATATGCATCTAAAAAGCATGTTGTGTGTTCTGTATTTAATAGAATGCAATAAACAAAATATTAATTAATTAATCTTGCCATGTCCCTCCCTAACTCCCTCCTCTAAGCCCTGAACAAACCCAGCCCCTCTACTGTCACCTTCATTTTACCCTGTACACACCCTCCCCCCAAAATTTCTAGCTCTTTTCCCCTTCCCCCAAATTGCTCCCCCTTACTGGCCTCCCTTGATCTATCATAGAATGTTAAGGACCCCAAATGCTCTCCATAGGTTGCTCTCCTACCCCCCCAAGGGGATTGTATCTCTCATCTACTCCCTTCCTCCACCATCCTAAAGGGGTCTGTCTGAGACACTGCCTTATCCCATTCTCTCTGGTCCCTCCAGTCCCCTTGCAGGGTTCCTTGCATCCTGAGGGGGTCTCCAGGGATATGACTCTTCCCCTTCCCCTCACCTCACCTCACCCCTCCCTTCCCTGTCTCCCTTTTCTTTCAAGTAAGCACTTATTTACTTATTAACCCAGCACTTATTATTGTCCACTCTTTCTACATATTATGCACAAGACTGTTGTAACACTGTTTACAACACCTGCCTCACAACTATATGCTAATGTTGATCTTGTAACTTGAATGTTTAATGTCTCATTCTTTTGTACCCCTTCCCCCCAGGTCACACTGGGAGACTAGCGACTTGTCACTCAGTGTGCCTTCCTGGTGAAACATTTCAATAAAATAAATTAATAATAAAACAGTAATATGGTATATAATCAAAAACTCCAACCAAAAAGAGTTACGCATAGCTAGAAGAAGAAAATTAGCTTTCTACTTGCTATACTGTAGCTCTGTTAAAACATATGACAAAAGGAGCTATGTGATGCCAACTCTTTGTGTACTGCGGCATCTATATACAAGTTCTATGTCACTCTAATAAAAGGCACTGAATCACAACATTTAATTTAACTGTTTGCTATGACTTCAAATGTTTATTGCCTGGATACAGTGGAATGCACACTATATAAATGGTGATCTCCAAAACCTATATTATAATATAGTGCAAAAGTGAGTGTCACTGCATGCCTATCCTTTTCATACCGATTCAAGCCTAGGAGTGGAGTGGGATGTAAAAGCCCATTTGTTTTTTACATCCTCAGCTTTCACACCAGTGTCATATAAAAAGTAATCTGAGGGACCAGCCCACTGGTTTCTGGACCCCACTGTTTTCTGGAGTCTCCAGTCCTGGAATAAAGCAAGCCTTTTCTTCTACAGCCCTTGCCATTTTCAAGTCTCAGCCTAATCACTTGTGACATCATGCAACCTTCAGAACAAAATAGTCATTTGTCATTTCATTCGGCGCTGCATTTAAACATCAGAGTTCAAGTTAAAAAGCCATTCTGTTTTTCAAGTAGAGCCAACTCTTGTCCTGCATAGCTGACATTTCAATTTTAAAGGCATGCCATCAACCCCCACTGGTTCAGTTGGATAGCACAGAACATATGAATTTTTTAGACCACGCCTGTGATCTAAAACAGTTCAAAGGCATCCCACCTCAACGTCTGTATGTTGTAATGGGATGGGAGGGGGCACACAACAGAATCTAAATATGTGACAAAACTGCCTTCTCTGCTGGGGAAGAGAAGAAGTAGTCCTTGAAGTCCTATTTTCACAATAAACCTTTAAAGATGAAAGTATCTGCTTCATGTCAATTGTGGTTTAACACAGCTGAACCCTACAAGATCCAGTTATATGGTTCCAAGGCCAGCACCACTCCCCAGGGAAAGTGAAGTGAGGTTCAGCAGCCCCCCATCCCAACTCATAACCATGATATATATATATATATTTTTTTTGGGGGGGGCACTTGAAGTGGTTGTTAGGCTGCTGTCAAGTACTTGCTAGGTACAGCCCCCTTCCAACCCTCCCAGAAAAGACAGGACCTCCCCAGCCATCTCATTCATGAGACAAAACTAGATCACAGCGTCACATCACCCCCCCCGACACTTACGTGCCATACAGTACTCCAGATGCATCTTCACATGGCAAGTGACATGGTGGTTACCCATTGGTCTATAGTGTATGACATTTAGAACACCCAGTACTCAGTGCCACTGACAGCACTGCAGCTTCAGCATGCACATAGACTTTTTGACAGTCATGTCATCCTCCTTTCAAGTTTGTTGTCTCCACGAAAAGTAAGTTTGCAGACAGGCTCAGCCGCACAGTGCACAAGTAGAGAAAAACAATTGTCAACCAACTGGACCATCCAAGTCCAAGACTGGCTGAATTGGTGAAGGCAATGATGTGAGAAGGATAGGTGCGAGAGACAGACAGTGAGAAGAGGGGGAGTGGGGAATGCCAGGGGAAGTCAGCATAGCCATGAACCTTCATCCAGAACTAGGAGTCTAACCAAGAGGGGGATGGATACTGTAATACCACCCCACCCCCACCCCCGCACAGACAGGTAGTCATTTTGTTTGACTTGTTACCTGCAGTCTCACACTTCAGCTCCCGTTTAAAGTTGCTGCTGATCAGTACCCCTTGCTCCCAGGTCTTTTTCATGCTTGGTTTTAGTAATCCCCATGTGATTCAGGTAATATTTTGCATTTCTGTTCTTTTTTCCCAGATGCATTGATGTTCATCTGCTATCCATTTCTGAAACCTGTTCAGTTCCTTCTGCCTTTCAGTTATCTCCTGTTGTGATGTAATGCTTCCCATCTTAATGTCATCGGCAAACTTAGTGATCCAGCCGGCAGAACCAACCTCCAGGTCCCATCCTAATGTCATCAGCAAATGTGGTGATCCAGCCGGCAGAACCAACCTCCAGGTCCAATCCTAGTGTCATCGACAAACTTAGTGATCCAGCCAGCAGAACCAACCTCCAGGTCCCATCCTAATGTCATCAGCAAATGTGGTGATCCAGCCGGCAGAACCAAACTCCAGGTCCGACTCCCATCCTAGTGTCATCAGCAAATATGGTGATCCACTTGGCTGAACTCATCACCAGGTCCTGTCCTAGTATCATCAGCAAACATAGCAATCTAGCTGGCAGAATCCACCTCCAGGTCCTCCCATTCTAGTGTTATCAGCAAACATGGCGAACCAGCCAGCAGAACCAGCCTCCAGGTCACTTACAAACATATTGAATAATGTAGGTCCAACACTAGATAGCTATGGAACCTCACATGCCACCTGTTTATATGTTAATTGGTTACCATTGATTGTAACTCTTTGTCTCTTGTCCTGCAACCAGTTGTGAATCCATGTTATCACATCCCTAGTTATAACAAGGTTCTGTAGTTTATGAACTAACCTTCATCCTGTGTGGTACTGTATCCAGTGCTTAACTGAAGTGCACATCCACAGGTTTTCCCACATCTAGTTAGATGATGACTTTTTTTTAAGCAATGAGGTTTATTTGGCATAATTTCACTTTCAGAATCCATACCTGGCCACAGAGTCCAAGCTGCTTTTCTGTAAGTGTTTCACAATCTTATTTCTCATGACTGTCTCCAGCAGATTCCCCAGTATTGATATTATGCCGAGTAGCCTTCAGTACCCTGAGTCTGCCCTGTATTTTGTTTAAATATTGGCACCACATGGGCCATTTTCCACTCATCAGGCACATACAGTACACAGTTCTGATGGACTTGCATCCATCCCAGACTCTATCAAGTGGAATCAGGTTGTAAATAATTTTATTACAATATTTTTGCAATTGCAAGGAATTTTCAGCACACTTGTCTGTCTGTGAGAGGCTCCTCTCTGATTGTAAACTGAACCTACACGCAGAAAGGAGGGTAGATTGGGAAATCCTTACAGACAGACATTGCAGAATTGCAGAGATATGAGAGAGAGAGAGAGAGAGAGAGAGAGAGAGAGAGAGAAATGAAAAACCCTCACAGACACTGTAGGTAGAAAAGAGAGGAGACAGGAAGGAGACACACAGGTCAGACACAATAGGAGGAGTCCTTCTGGGATTAGGGAAGGGTGGCAAGGGCAAGAGTAGACCAATTGTTGAGTGACAGTTTGGGTGGTCTTTAGCTACAGTGTTGTGTTTTCACTTTTAATACAAGCCTCAAAATGAATGGCATAGCATCCCAAACTCCAAGCCTCTGGAGGATGCCAGTTTACTCATTCCTCCTAGGAAAAATAAAAGTTGGCTCCTATGACTAAACCTCCTTCATGTGCACATGTCAACATATCACAGCAAACCTTCATCTGGAAACACAGAAAATCAAACCAGCGTAACCTTCAATGCCCGAGCTTACTTGGGCTGCTATGCTTCTCAGTACTCTACTGCCCTCTGCTGTTGCATTGCTTCATTCAAAAATTTGTTGTTCTATGTTCAGCTGTCTATATTTAGTTTCAATTATTTATTTGTTTACCAGGTGGGGGTACTGATCCCAGGGACTGTTTTCAGGCATGAATTAGGCCACAAAGATGGCACAAACATGGTAAAAGGAAAAACAGGCACAAAAGATACAGGGAACAGCAAGTAAATAATGAAACATTAAGTGACACAAAACAAATGGTACAGAATTGAGCAAAACTGGGTATAAAGTGACCACAGTAAAAGGAATTACCGTGCACAGAGTTTAAGAGGTAGCATGGTGCCCAACATATTTTGTTACAGTAACAAGGTTTCCAGAGTCAAATTCCAAAAAAAGCAACAATTTCCAAAGTCATTGTGGCACATCGGTCTGTCTATCATCTGGTGGGGTGGGGGTGGGAAGGAATTTACAGGTTATAGTAGCAGTGAGGGAAGTCTTGTAGTGAGATTTAAAGAGGGGGTGTGAACCCAGGGTACATAGAGGAGCAGATAGGCTGTTCCAAAGATACAGGGCAACTGAGGAGAAGGCCTTCTTGCCCATAAACATGGTGACTTGTAGGCACTCAAATATTAGGCTGAGGAAGGTCCGGAAGTTTCAGTGACAGGGTTTCAGCTTAAGTAGGGGGGAGGGGGGACACCTTTTGTTCTCTGATTGATTTGTCAACTAGGCAGCCCTGGAGGTAGTTCTGGTTGACCAGAGTGGGGAGCCATCCTAGGGCCTGGTAGAGGGAGCAGTGATGCATGTAGTAAGGTGCTGTCAAGGCAAACCTACAGATACTGTTACAGGTTGTGTTTAGTCTGGACAGGCCAGAGGATGAGGTCTGTATATAGATGGGAGCGCAGTAGTCCAGCAAGGGGAGTAAGGTGCCCTAGGCAATGGCGAGTCTGATTTCTGAGGTCATAAAATCCTTCAGCCTGTATCCAACTCCTAGTCTCTGGTTCACACATCAGATGGTGAGTCCAATGTGATCAAAGAAAGTCAGGGTGAGGTGCTGAGTGGCTCCCAGTTGTTAGAAGGGAGTCGTTAACTCAAGGGGTGAGCCATCAGTGAACTAGATGCGAAGAGAGGTAGTGTCACCAACCCACCTAGCTAGTCTGGGTTTCAATCAGAACAATATGACCTTAGTCTTCTGTGCGCTTATCAGGAGTTTGTAGGCAAGGAACCATTGCTGGGCAGCACCAAAATTGCCCATGAGCGTGCATGGAAGCTCAGTCAGGGCCGTAGTACTGTGGTAGAGGATAAGGTCATCAGTGTGCAATAGTGAGTTGCATGTGATGCTATCCTTGGGAAAACAGTTGACAAACAGGGAAAACAGGATGGCTCCTAATATAGATCCTTGCAGGACCCTGGTATGGACCTCCTGGGTGCTGGTGGTTGCTCACCTGTGCAGACTACCTGGGTTTAGCCAGAGAGGTAGTCACAAAACCAAGCCATGAATGTGGCAGAGCACCCAATGGTGCTCAGTTTACTTAGCAGGATGATGTGGTCCAGCAGGTTGAAAGCCTTGCTGAGATCCAGAAAGATGGCACCAGTGAGTTTGCCTTCATCCATACTTCTGAAAACGTGGTTAGTGAATCAAACCAGGGCAGTGGTGGTGCTATGGCCCTTCCTAAAGCCATGTTGTTGGGGTCAGAGAAGGTTGTACCTAGAAACAAGATCTGAGATCTGCTGGTACACAACCTTTTTTAGGATTTCACTTAGGTGGGAGAGAATGGGAATGGGGTGGTAACTGTCAACTAGTGTACGATAGCCAGACTTAAAAACGAAGATGACTCTGACTTGCTTCCAGATGCAGGGAATGGAGGTTGTAGATGAGGAGGCAAGGGAAAGGTTAAATACCATAATCAGAGATCTGACAATAATGTGGGCTACAAGTTTTAGGATTCTCTGGCAGAGGCTGTTACTATGGCATTACCGTGGCTGGGGAGGGTCATGAGGAGCTTACGGGTTTCTTGGGGGAGATGGCCTTAAAGTAAAAGGGTGGAATGCTCTCAGTCAGATTTCAGTGTTTGAAAGATAGGGTTACAGTTGATGGACCATGTGGTGGACTGTATACATGGAAGAGGTACCCAAGTTATTTGGTATGAGTGGCTGGGTCAATGTAACCCCCCCCCCATGGGGGTTACCTTAATTGCCCTCATATCTCTAGTTGCTCCCGTGACTCCCTTGGTGTCCTCCAAACTCCGGTGTGTGCACCACCTCTGGTATGAGTTTCTCTGTGCCCTTGGGCCCCCAAACAGCCCCAGCAGTGGTTGTACCCTCTGTGGGCTCGGGGAAAGTTGAGGAGCCACCACCCATTCTCCCATACATGTCCCAGCTGGCCAATGGGTTGTGCCCACGCAAGAGGTACCCCTTTGTTTTCTGACCACAATTGCAGTCAAGTGGATGGCTTTCTGGTGGTCCCAGTCCCCATTTGGCATAGGTCAGGGACTGATGACCTGGAGCAGGGCTGGACAAAAGCTACCAGTATGTTAAATAAAAAGCGCTGTGCACGCTAAGTGTCTAGGCCTGGCTCTATGAATATAAATGAGCATGCATTGATATTCATGAGCAAGCCTTTCTGCTGCCAAGGGACTGCATATTTTGGCAGCAGTGACAGGCGAAGGACTGCAATAGTTAAAGGAGGGCAGCGTTTTAGAGGACACCAAAGGAACTATTAAACTGTGGGGCTATGTAAATAAAAATTTATTTTTTCCTGGCTGCACCAGACTTTTAAAACTGGGACTCCAATGTATTCCGTGGGGACTGTGTTTAAGTGCAGTCATATTGTGCAGCCTGCAGCCAATCGGGAGCTAGGGTTTACTGTTGAGCATCTTGGGACCATGCCAGAGACTTGTGGGAGAAAATCAGGGACCTAATTTAGGTGCCTAAACAGGGAGCCTATCAGGCATCTAAGAATATTCATTTTCATGTGAGACAGTGGGATTTGTCCATTCAGGAGCCTCAGAGAGCTCCCAAAACCCAGAGGCTTTTCTGTCTGAGTTCAGTTCAGCGTGAGTCCCTCCAGAGGGAGGGGGGCTCAGGCCCCTAGCTAAAGAGAATTAGCCTAGTCAGTTTGTTGGGAGCCCCTCCTCAGGGGATGGGGGCTCTTGCCTCTGCCAGAAGAGGAGTGGCTGCCAGAAATGAGAGTCGCTGGCCTGGGGGTTGACAGTCCTTGTCCCCCAGGGCTGGCATTTGCCTTTCCACATTAGGAAAATGTGGGAGAAACCTGAACTATCTTTAGCTTTGAGAGAGCTGCATGAACGTTCTGCCTCAGCAGTGAGAGTGCTGATGAAGTTGCAACTTCAGGAAATGAAAGGCTTGTTAAACTAATCTAAGTGAGTAAACTTCTGCTTACAAGTACAAGTTATTGGGAAATCTGCTTGAGGCCGAGAAGCCCAGAAAGGCAAGAGATGCTCAAGTTCTGTCTGCACCCTGCTTTTGATCGGCGCTTAAGATAGGGTGGACATCTAATCTAGGAATGACCGTGGATGGTTCAGTGTCTGAGAATGTCTGATGTGACTGTTTAAAAGTACCTACAGGACTGGAAGGGGAGTATCCTGAGCATGAGCTTTCCCTGACATTGGCTGTGAGGACAGAGAAGTGTTCATTTGGAACTGCAGCCACCAGTATAGCCAAGAGGGACTGTGTTATTGTGTACTGTGCTTTGAGAAGCATCTAAGGAAGTGAATTTGCTGACAAGTGAAGTTTAATGTGGTTGGGAGCCATGCCTCAAGCTCCATCTGCAATTTAAGAGAAAAGAGAATTTGCAGTTGCATGGACTGTGCAAGTTTTGGGTCCATCCTAGCCTTGGGGGAAATCACCTATCTGTGAGAGACTGTGTCTTAAAAGCTGAAAGGACCATGCCTGCCACGCTGGCCACAAGGTTGAAGAGATTGTGATGTGCTGAAAGTAAAATGTGCTGAATGTAAATGTGCTGAATGCAAGAGACTGTTTTCCGGATCGGCCTGGGAGTCAGCCTGGTAGTGCGCCAGCTATGCACTGCCATATGCGCTTCCCCCTGAGGGATATAGCCTAGATGTGGGGGTCTGAAGTGTGCCAGCCCTGGTCCCAGCCGGGTCTGTACCTGATGTGACTGCAAGTCCAGAGAGAAAGGGCAACCTTCCAAAGCTGAGAAAGTTTCCAGTCTGCAAGCTGCAAGAGTCTGGTTAAAATGCAGTCAGCCACAGCTCCTGCCTGCACCTCAACTACAGCTTCTTTAGAAACACAGAAACATAGAAAGTGATGGCAGAAAGGGACCGCAAGGTCCATCTAGTCTGCCCAAGAACCTACCTGGTGGTATTCCCCCATCCCTCCTTTGCCTTTCCATATGCTACCTTTATGTCTATCCCATGCATTTTTGAACTTGCTTACTGTTTCGGACCACACTACCACTACACCAATGATGACTGCAAAACCATGAGTAGGCAGAGCCAGTCTATACCAATAAAAGGGGAACTGTAAATAGTTAAATGTATGTGTCTACCAAGTTCAGTATCTAAAGTCTCAAGCTAACCAAGAAAGGGAGTGTTACAATTGTCTGCAAGGTTACAGTCAGGATGTGTCCCAGAAATAAAGATAAAGCTAACCTTATTTTCTTCTAAGGGCCCCAACCAACAGCTATGCCAGCCAACTCAGCTGCAACTGCATCAGGCCTGCAACCTTAACTTTAGTACTGGGCACCCAGGGTTATGGTATAGAATTCCGGAGTTCTATAGTAGTCTGGGATTGGTACCAGTGTGGGCAGTGTGTCACCTAATTTATCTAGTGCAGATAGTTAGATAGCAAAGCTAACACTGACTACATCAGAAGGTTGATGGGTGACAAATATGTCAAAGGAGTTTGAATTTAAGATGCAAAAAGATTATTTTGATTGCAATGCCAAGAATATTAATCTAAATGCAATTCAATGTAAACATTTAACCTCTGCCCCTATTACACTCTTCCTAACTCTCATCACCCCTTGTAAATACATTGTTGTTTACTTGTTTTACAGATCTGGTGTCATGAGCATATTATTAGAGTGAGTCTTTGATTCTAAAATGTTGAAATGTGGGGTTTGGTTATTAGGTCATGTGTGGGGTAGCAATATGGTTTTGTGGGTGGGAACAGAATCCCAGGGGGTTGTACCAGGTTTTATTCTAGCCCACTCAAATGTATACTCTGGGTGGAGGCACTGTGCAATAATGAGATCTTTTGGAAAGAGCCAGTTTTAAATCTGAAATAGGAACCCAGGCCCCTCAGCCTTGGTCAGGCCTGCAAGGCAGGGGTAAGTAGCCCATTGGGACATGGCATTAGGGTTACATTAAGTTTCCCACCTGCAACCTGTGGAGGGGCATCCCCCCCCTCCGGTCATCCATTCACATTCAGATCAATTAATTTTACATCCCAACACCAGGCCATACTGATTGAAAAGGGTGAACATTTCCTCAGTAGTTTTAATTGGTTGTGATAAATAAAGGAGTACATCATCCACAAGTAGTGAGATGACGTGATGGGCTCCCCTCACTCTCAGTCCCTCTATGCCTGGGTGTTCTTTCACAGTGCACTGCTATTGCTAAGGGCTAATTCATCAGGACATACAGTGGGGGGGGCGCAGATGGCACCGCTGACACATCCCCACATATGCTGAACACTAGAGGACAAGTTATTATTGGTTAAGTGACTGCACCCTAGGTGAACAATACAGAGTAGCCACCTAGAATCTGAGGCAAGGGACGAACTCAAACCTTCCTGAAGTAGAAAACATGAAGGGCCACTCAACCTGGTCAAATACCTTTTCTGTGTTGAGCACCAGGAGACCAGGCCAAGTGGCACCCTTCCCCCACTTCCAAATAACTTTAATGCAGCACCTGAAATTGTTCTTGCCTACCTCCCTTTTACAAACCTGGACTGGTCTTCATGTATGAGAGGTGGAAGTCCTCTTTCCACCCCACTGGCAATGGCTTTTGCTATTATTTTATAGACTGCATTATGCAGACATATTGGCCAGCAAGATTCATACTGTGTGGGGTCCTTGCTGGGCTTGGGAAGCACTGTGATCATGGCAGTGTACAGAGTAGGTGGGAGTGAGCATGTGGACATGACCTCCATCACCATGAGACACAGGAGGGCCTGAAGGAGCTCCCAAAACCTCCTGTAGAATTCCCCAGGGACACCACACCGACCAGGGGCTTTCCTGTTGCCAGAGAGAACACAGTCTTCTTTACCTCAGCAACTGTAACATCCATTTCCAGCTCACCACAGAATCTGATTGGATTTAGGGAAAAAGGAGGGCATCCAGGAAGGTCTCAGGGGGGAGGAGGGGAGTCAATGGTCAGCACAGTAGTGTATAGCAAGAATAAAGTGCCTTTCATATAAACTGTATCCAAAAGTGCTTTACATGCCATGAATAGTTATAGCAGCCATTAAAAGGACACTGCCAACCCTTTTTACATCATATTACTTCTAGATAAACAAGCATTTTTCAATGCTGAATGTTTCCTTGCATGGTTTATGTGGCAGGGGTGTAGTGTGTTAGCTAAACTTCTGCTGGGAGGAAATGCCTGCCTGAAGTATGTTTTGACAAGCTGTCATATTTTGGACAGCATTTGAATACAGAAGCTCAGTAAATAAGAAGACTATGTTGAAAATGTGGGGTGCATTGCTGGCCCAGTGGCACTGAGGGTTGAGACACCAGACACCACACCTTGTGCCATGCCAGTGACCTGTATACAGGAGCCAGTGTGGGCCACCGGGGCTCGGCAGGGAAGGAGAAGGATCAAGCATTCCAGGGACAGTTCTCCTCCTCCTGGCTGCCCAGCCCATAGTGGTGGCTGGGGGCTGGCACACTGATGCTGCAGACATCGGGTCAGAGGCACGCACAGAAGCATGTGCGTCACCATCGCTGACGCCTTGCACATTCCACCCCTGAAGGGGAGAAACCAGGAGGGAAAAAGATCATGGCAGATGATGGAGGGAACTTGCAGGTCCCACCTCTGATTAGCAATGGTGCCGACCCCTGTACATGATTCAGTCTTGGTGGGGGAGGCCCCCCCAATCTTGGTGGGGGTGGGCTCCCGGGGGCCCCCCCGCTGACCCCACCGGGGGGTAAACCCTGGGGGTTGCTGGTCGGCGTTGGCTGGTGGACGTCAGGGGATGGGGCTGGAGCTCCCTGCAGATAGAGAGGACCGTGGAGCAGGGGTATAAATAAAAAAAAAATGTGGGCTGCAAACATTTAAGATTTCTACGGTTATGAGCATGCATGCTGAAATTGCAATGAATAGTCATAACTTTGTCGTTTTTCAGTATTTTGACCCTAAATGTTGAACATAGTCTTCTTATCATCCCACCTCATGAACCCTGTAGGTGAAAATTTTAAAATTCATGGGAAAACGGCATTCCATGCCTCAGATGTGAAAACACATTATGGGCAGGATGTGAAACATGACAGCTGTACCGTTCATGAGGTGGTGTTATTAAATGGCTATATTGAAAATTTGGAGTAAAAATATTAAAAATTACCAAAGTTACACACGTGTGTAGAAAATTTTGAATGACCGGGTGTAACTCTGCCATTTTTTGGAGTTCTTTCACCAAATCTTCAACATGGCCTTTTTGGGACGCCACCTCATGAAGAGTGCCACTGTCATTTCATTAATCAGTCCCGAAAGATGATTCTGCGCAGTGACCATGAAGTCACCTTTCCAGACCGAGTAATGAAATGACAGTGACAGTGTTCATGAGTTGAGGTCCCAAGAACCCCATGTTGAAACACTAGGCTCAAAATTCCTAAAAAATGGCTGAGATAGCAACATAAGTTGAAACCCCCATTGACAGCCATTATTCAGTACTTAGCTTGATTCCTCAGCTCACAGTTCAGCTTTGAAGAGTGCAAATTTGTCCCGGTCCTCAGAAGATCACAGCTGCCAACCTCAGAGGGTAAGCATGAGGTAAGGGGTGTAAGGGGAGGTGGGTACACAGAGAGAGGGTTGGGATGGGGACGGGTACAAGGAAGATGTTGAGAGACCATTTCCTTTTTTACAGGCTTTAAAAAAAAACATCAAGGGAGAGTTTTCTTTTTTTAAACAGGGAAACAAAAATGTTTATTTCCAGACACTGGGCGTGGGCTCCCCAGTTTAGATAATACTGACACGGGGATTGGGCACCCCGATGTCGGCACAGGGAACGGAGGGGAGTGGGGAGGACAGCACACAGTAGGAGGGAGCGGAACAGATAATTTGGATGCCAGAGGAACAGAGGGTGCGGTGTGGGCAGTGGGAGGGATCATTTGGATGCCAGGGGAACAGAGGGTGCGGGGCAGACAGCACACAGTGGGAGGGAGCAGAAGGGTTTTATTAGATCACTGCCAGTTCAGTGGGGGAACAGATGGTGCAAACAGGTAGTGGGAGGGATGATTTGGATGCCGGGGAACAGAGGGAGAGGGGCAGACAGCATGCAGTGGGCGGGAGTGGGAGGGCTTAATTGAATGCAGGCAGGGAGAACAGAGGGTGCAGGCAGGCAGCACGCAGTGGGAGGGAGCGGAAGGGTTTTATTAGATCACTGCCAGTCCAGTGGAGGAACAGAGGGTGCAAGCAGGCAGCACACAGTGGGAGAGAGCGGGAGGGTTTCATCGCATGATGCCAAGTGCGGGGACAGGGAATGGAGGGAGCTGGGCGGACAGCATTATGTAAATGAAAGGAATAAAGCGCTCTCATTGGAGTGCTTCATTCCTTTCAAGTGTGGCCCATTCCCCGCTGTAAAATTCCAACCACCGTCACTCTCTGTTTGGGTGATCATTGGTCTGTCAGGGTCGAGCCTACTGAAGAGTGCTCTGCATTGGACTCATCCCTGACACACCTCTCAAATGTCATTTTACCACAAGATGTTTCTTGCGCAAGTGCAAGGAAACATGGAAAATGACATTTAATGATTGCTTACCTTCTCTAAAATTCATTGATGTTTCTGGTTGTTTTATCTGCTTCCTTTCTTAGTAGAACTAAAATGCAGCTTAATGGTATACAGTAATTACACCCAATCTTGCTTTGTTCCAAATCCTCACTCTACTCTTACTGCATGCTTTCCAAACATTAGAAACACCCCCAAATAGTGCAGCCACTCTTGATGCAATAGTCCCCTCTCCTCCCACTGCTTCATGAGTGGTTAGACTGTGTAAGACCAGTAAAAATGCAGTAGTAGCTGATCAGGGACTGTAAACAAACATGTTTCTGTGGGGTAACACCAGTATGTTGGCGGGCAGTCTGTTTTTCAATTTTAAAATGAAAAAGGAATCAGAATCAAATAAGCAGCTACATCAGCAAACTCTACAGAATGTGAGGAAAAAAATGTGTTTTTGAACCAGAGACATTCTGAGGCCTAAGGGAGCTGACAGTGTCCCTTTCAGGAAAGGAAAGGAAAGGAAAGGAATTTGCATAGAAACATAGAAGTTTATGGCAGATAAGGACCACAAGGCCCATCCAGTCTACTCATTTTTCTACATTATGTATGGGCCATAGGTCTGTACTCTGTCAATGACCTATCTATTCATACTCATCTGTATTGCTCCCTTATGCCTATCCCATGCCTGTTTGAAGTCCTGCAGTATATTTATATCCACCACTCCCTGAGGAAGGCCGTTCCATGCATCCACCACCCTTTCTGTGAAAAAGAACTTCCTCACATTACCCCTTAATCGGCCTTCCTCTAATCTCATTCTGTGACCTCTAGTCCTGCTATTTTTCTTATATTGAAACATGTTAAACTCTTTCACCTTGCTAATGCCCTATAGATGTTTTAATGTTTCTATCATATCACCTCTCTCTCTCTCTCTCTCTCCTTTGCTCTAGGGTATACATATTGAGTTCCGTTAATCTGTCCTCATATGTGTTCTGATGCAGTCCCTGCACCATTATAGTTGCCCTTCTCTGGACTGCCTCCATTTTGTTAATATCCTTGTGCAGGTGTGGCCTCCAGTACTGCATGCAGTACTCCAGATGGGGCCTAATCAGTGTTTTGTAAAGAGGGATTATTACCTCCCTCTTACGACTTGCAATACCCCTACTAATACACCCCATCATCCCTCTAGCCTTACCTACTGCTTTAGTGGTCTGCTTGAATGATTTCAGGTAATCTGTGATGATGATGCCCAAGTCTCTTTCTTCCCTTGTGGTTGCCAGCAACTCTCCTCCCAACCTACAGATGGCATCAGGGTTTCTCCTCCCCTATATGCATGATCTTGCACTTCTTTGCATTAAACCCCAGTTGCCACTCTTCCAACCATTTTGCCAGTTTATTCAGATCTCTTCTCATTCTGCCCACTCCACCCAGATCATCTACTCTGTTGCAGATCTTGGTGTCATCTGCAAACAGACAAACCTTACCCTCCAGGCCATCTGCAATGTCACTGATGAAGATATTGAAGAAGACTGGCCCCAGGACTGATCCATGAGGTACCCCCACTTGTGACTTGCATCTCTTCTGACTGCATACCATTTACCACCACTCTCTGTTTTCTGCCCAGCAACCAGTTTGCCACCCAGCTGACCAACGTCTGACCCACCTCGAGCCTACCCAGCTTATTAATCAATCTTCTATGTGAAACAGTATCAAAAACTTTGCTGATGTCAAGTTAGGTGACAACAACTGCACCTCCTTGGTCCACCACTCTGGTTACCCAGTCAAAGAAATCTATGAGATTAGTTTGACAGGACCTTCCTGTTGTAAACCCATGCTGTCTTGGATCCTGTGCTCCTATGGATTCCAGGTGTTGCACTATCCTTTCCTTAAGGAGTGCCTCCACAATCTTGCCCACTACTGAGGTAAGAATGACTGGTCTGTAGTTCCCTGCCTCCTCCCTGCTACCACTCTTTTGGAGCAGGATCACATGAGCCCTTCTCCAGTATTCTGGAACCTCTCCTGTGCTCAGAGACTCACTAAACAGTTCTGATAATGGCTCTGCTAGTTCTACCCTTAGCTCCTTTAGTACACTGGGATGGATGCCATCAGGTCTCATTGCCTTGTCCACCCTGAGCTTAGAGAGCTCTTGTAGGAACCTTTCTTTTGTGAAGGGACTAGTGCATACTTCTCTCTCCCCTGTGTCCATGGTGCTGAGCTGTGGGCCCTGCCCTACCTTTCCCTCAGTAAATACAGAGTAGAAGTATCTATTTAGGATAAATGCTTTTCCTTGGACCTCCTCCACACACTCACCCTTATCCCCTTTGATCTTAGCAATACCCCCTCTGGACTTTCTCCTTTCACTAATGTATCTATAGAAAGTCTTGTCCCCTTCTTTTACTGTTCATGCTAGTGTTTCCTCGGTTTGGGCCTTTGCCTGCCTTACTGCCTTCCCTGCTTCCCTTAGGGAAGTTTGGTAAGCCTCCCTATCTTTGTCCCACTGCATTCCCTTATATTTCCTGAAGGCCAGCCTTTTGGCTCTGATCTTTTCCGCTACTGTTTTTGAGAACCAAAGTGGTTTCCTCCTTATTTTGCTCTTGCTTTGCTCTGTAACACAATGGGATGTTGCTTCAAGTATTGCATCCTTAATGCTTGCCCACTTTGCCTGTACCCCCTCACCTGTATTTCTTCTTGCCAGAGCTAGCTTAACTCTGTTGGCCATCTTATCAAAGTCAGCTCCTCTGAAGTCCCATATTCCTGCCTTGGAATAGGATGCTTTAGTTCTAGTGGCCAAATTGAACCATACCATGTGATGATCACTGGCCCCCAGGTGACCTTCTACCTGGAGATCTGTGATCCTTTCCCCGTTAATCAGTACTACCTCTAGGATAGCCCTGTCTCTTGTGGATTGTTGTACATGTTGTTTGAGGCCCTCCAACTGCAGGGAATCCACTATGTGTCTAGTTCTTGTGGATGTTCCTGCTGGTATTGACCAATCTGTATCTGGCATGTTGAAGTCTCCCATTAACAGAACCCCCCCTTTAGCTGTCATGTTTTGTATATCTTCTAACAGTAATGTGTCTATGTGCTCCCCCTGGTCTGGGGGCCTGTAGACAACCCCAGTTCATATGGCTGTCCCATTTCCTGTTTCCAGGGTGACCCACAGTTCTTCTGGCTCCTTATGTGTATTCTGAATTTCTGTAGCTTTGATATTTTCATTGACAGTAAAAGGCCACTCCCCCCCACTTTTGCACCTCAGTCTCTTCTAAACAGTACATAGCTGGGTACTGAAGTCTCCCAAGTGTGGTTACTGGTGAACCATGTCTCGCTAATGGCTACTATCTCCAGTTTAGCCTCTGTCATTGTTGCCTGCAGGTCTGGGATCTTGTTTCCCAGACTGCAGGCATTTGTATGATTTTCCATTGGCCAGATTTTGGTGTGTTAGTTGTTGGGCGAGGTCCGCGTTCCACTACGCATCATATGGGACTCCCAACCTTTTCCTTACCCGTGATGCAAATGAACTACAAACATGCTGAACTCCTGTTTGATCACTAGTTGAGAGGAGGGTGTTCTTACCATTCGATGTATCGGTGCTGCACCTCTCCCCATTTGCTAGTTTAAATATTCTGCAAAGATGTCAAACTTCTGCCCTAATGCACTGACTCTCTCCTTAGTCAGATGCAGTCCATCAAATTTAAAGAACTTTCTCTCCCAAAACTGTTGCCAGTTACCTACAAATTTGTGTCCTTTTTCCTAGCCCCAGCCCTTAAGCCACATGTTTAGCTCCTCTAACTCCGCTTCTCTGAACTTCCGTCCATCTTCCCCCCTCTCCCAGACCGGCAGGATCTCAGAGAAGGAGATGCCGGATGAAATGGATGAAAGTTTATCTCCCAACCTGGTCAGGGGTTCCTTGGTCTCCACAACTGACTGACTGGCCACATCATTAGTCCCTATGTGTACCAGGACGTCAAAGTTTTCTCCTGCATCCTACACGATTTTAGCAATGCAGTCAGTGTCTCTCCATGCTGATGTACCGGGGAGACATTGGACCATTACCCCCAGCTGGATGTAGGTATCAACTCCCTGAGTCATGGAGTCTCCTATGATTAGAAGTCTTTTGGATTTCCTTTTTGCTTTTTTTGTTTTGGTCCCTGTTTTGGGCAAGTTTTGTTGCTCTAGCTCCTGTGCTGCAGTGTCCTGCTCTGCAGTGTCCTCTGCCCCTTTGTTTGATTTCAGAGAAGCAGATACCTGTTTGTAGTTTTTATATGGTTTGTGGTTTGTAGAATTTGGTTCTACAGTATATAGCACCATTCTTACCTGCTGTATCCCCAAGTGTTTACAAGTCACGAATGGTTACAGCAGCCATTGAAGGGCCACCAACACCTCAAGAAGAACTTTGAAGAACATGATATTTTGACACAAAGCAGCTTGTATTTCTCATTAGCTCTGTATTTTATATCTACATTATTTATTACTGAGGTCAAATGCATGAAAACAGAAGAGTTGTTTTCTGAGGGTTCATCAGCTCCTAGTGCTTCTTCCCAACCTTATGTCATAATACTGTGCTTGTGGCATCACAGTTATTCCCATAGCAACAGACTGTGATGTCACAATCACAACAGAGCATTATGATGTCAAATAGGGAGTAAGTTACAGAGGCGGATGAGCTCTAAGGAATAAAGATCCCGTTTTTGTGGGAATTTCTTCAGTAGTAAATAATGAAGAGGAGAAATCTGTAGACAATATGTGAAATACACACTGAATTGTGTAGAGCTATTATGTTTTCCAAAGTTTTTTCAAAGGTGTCAGCTGCTCTTTAAGAAAAGGAAAAGAATGGAATTTGGATTTACATACTACCTTACTGTACCTCAAAGTACTTTGCAAGCCATGAACAGTAATAGCAGCTATTAATTAAAGGAAAGGAATTTGGATTTATATGGTACCTTTCATACATATTGTATTACACAGTGCTTTGCAATCCATGAACAGTTACAGCAGCCATTAAGGAAAGGAATCTGGTTTTACATAGTACATTTCATACACACTGTATCCCAAAGTGCTTAAAAATCCAGGAACAGTTGGAAACAGCCATTAAGGAAAGGAAAGAAACTAGGATTTATGCACTGCTTATTCACACTGGATCCCAAAGTGTTTTCAAGCCATGAACAACTGCCATTAGCAATCAAACAAAGGAATTTAGTTTTCTATAGTGCCTTTCATACACACTGTATCCCAAAGCACTTTACAAGCCAAAGACTGTTACAATGGCCATTAAGGAAAGGAAGGTTTTGTATAGTAACATTCATACACTCAGTATCCCAAAAGCAGTTCATAATCCAAGAACAGTTACAGCACATGAATTAATGCAGGAATTTTTTACTTAAGAGACAGTGGGCTGCAGCCTTCAAAAAATTCTCAAATCAGGTCGCAAGATACAGAGGCAGAAGACAAGGATGAGATGAGAAGAATCCAAAATCTATGGACATGGGTCTTAATCTGTGCCACCGTTTACCTCATGCGGTTTGACTGCAGATCCTTTTTCACCATTCGAACTATGGTGGTGGTCCCTTTTCTTCACTTCTGCAAGCTGTTATTCTTTTATTACAATCTGCAGGATGTAGTGGTAAGTACCTTTTCCATATCACTTAGGAGGTTTACATAAATCACTTAGGGAAGTATATCATGTACTGTATGTTGGACTACTACTTTTAAGAAATGGACTTCCTTAACTGTAAAGTTGAATGTATTTTGTATAATTTAATACATGCAAGGTGCTCACGGTGTCTAATTATATAAAAGTTAAAACTATTTACCAAAGTTGCTGTTTTAATCTATTAAGACTGTTACCAGGCCCTTGTTTACCTAACATGTTTAACAAAGTCTTTAGAAGCTCATTTCAAATGTGAAACTGAATTTTTCCTTCTAGGGTAGGAAATGTTTTCCACCACAGTATTTGCATGGCACCAGTATCTCTTCTGTGGCTGACATTACTGGAAAATCTGTTGGAGAGTGACTTGTCATCTGCTCATGGACTGCAGTTTCACAGCTGCCATTGTTTACACTATAAAAAGAAAATTACCTTATAGGAAAACACCCATTCAAGGGCATAACCAGGGGATACTTTTTTCCTTCGAACTACAAGAATGCATATTCTTTTATGATGTACCAACTGTGATGTTGCCTGGATGAGCATAACTGCCAGTATTTTCTACAAACTGAATAACGTACAAGTTTAAAAAAAATAATAATAATAAAGCATTGAAGCAAGGGTAACAAAGCCAAACTGCAAAGAAATGCAATATTACATATACCCCAAAATGCAAAGCATCATTTATTTATTTATGTAGTTTTTGTTGACCGGGTAAGTGCAGTAGACAAATTCTGCCTATTTTCAGGCATGGGGAAGGGGATACAGATGAATGCCAACTGACTTTGAACCAGATTATGCTGTTGGTGGTATTTTTAGTGAATGGGGGGAAATCTGGCCAGTACACTACTCTGCTTCCTATGAGCAGGGGGGACCCTTTTGTCAGTGACTCCAAGACGGCTGCTGTCCCAGATCCTGGTGGAGGTGGTGGAAATGCTGCTCTCTGTCCCCGGATTCCAGCTCCTGATTTTCAGCCTTCTTCTCCTGCTATGGATTACAGAAATGGTCACTTAGACTCTGTGCCTCCTGTGGATGCCTCAACTGTGATGCTTCAGTCTTCCACTGCTGCTGTTATCGCAGATGTTACACAGTCTCCTGTGAATCCCTCTACAGCTTCAGTTCCTGAGCCTAGTACTGCTTCCTCGTCCCCTATGCATCTACGCCTTCTCTACCAACAACATCGCTCTCTCATGTGGCATGAAGATGACGCCTCTCATCCAGATCCACTGCTGATTTCCACTCCAACTGGGCTCTCTACTACGCTACCTTCTACTTTGTTGCCTGCTCATACAGCGGACCCTACCTGCTCTGCCGAGCTGCTTCCAGGTTCATTTTCTCCTGCTCTCGTCCATGGAATTGATGCATCTTCAAACTTAGCCTGGTCCCCAGATTCTGTTCTATGGGCTGCGGGCTGGATGCAACCACTTCCTGGTGCACCGTGGTCTTCGCCTCATGCAGTCAGTGCACAGGACATTATTTGCAGTGCCTCAATTCCTATCCCTTCCACTTCGGCTGTTTCTTTACTATCCACGCCTCCTCAGTTGCTACCACACAGGGATTTTTCAACTCCCACCTGGGCCTCCAATGTTGGCCAACCACCTCTTCCTTCAACGACCGCTATGCCAGCTCAGGACCATTTTTCTGCTCCTCAGCCCCTCACTTCTGTACTTTCTACCTCAGACGATGAGTCTCAACATGGCAAGACTGTCATAGCTCAGCCTTCTCTGCCTGCAGGTGAGACATTGCAAGATCGCTCCTTTTGCCTCAGCGATCTTTTTCAGAACGTGGGTGCCCCAGCTCAGAGTAGGAATGCTGTTCACCTGAAATTTTTTGGTGACCTTTCTGATGCTCCTGATCGTAAAACTGTCTTGCACTCAATGTTAAGGGACTCTTTGGGCATTTCTGCTAGCGAATTGTTTGCTTTTATTCATGTTAAGGGGGAATCTATATATGACCTTAGTTTTAAAAATGTGTACACCTTGGAGAGATTTTGGACTAAATATGAACTGGTGAGATCTCAGCCTTTATGGACCCCCTTTATGCTCATTCCCCTTACTAAGCCTACTATTAAGCTGATTACTCTTCTGTTTCGTAATGAGGGAGTGAGTATAGTGGATGTCCAATACTGGCTTAAGCAGTGCTGTGATATTCTCGAGGCTCCTCGACCTATTTTGGATGAGGACCTCGTTTGGACTGAGGTTGGAAGGTCAAAGTACAATTAAGACAAACAGACCGGGTATTACCCACTTGCCAGGCAGCTTCTACATTGATCGGAACAGGGGTTTGGGTTTTAACCCGGGGCAGCCTCGTACCTGCCATAAATGCGGAGCCAGTACACACCTCAGCCACACCTGCGATAAACCCCACTGCTTTCTCTGTCTGGCCTATGGCCATGTCAGCCTTAGCAATCCAGATCCACAGAAATGTAACCTCTGTGTTGAGTCCAGCCACACCTACCTCCTGTGCCCTTGGGCGGGCCACAATAGACTGGATCGTACCCCTCAGGACCAGGTGGCCCTTATTTCTGATACTCAAACTCAGATTCTTCGTCGGCGTGCAGAGGAGCACCAGGACAAAGTGCCCCCCACTGTCATTATCCCCGTTTCCCCTCCTGTGGTTTGTACGGCTGATTCTTTGCCACAGGATCATGTCCAACCCATTTCAGACCTGGATCTACGGATTGTTACCCTGTCTGACCCTATGCCCCCTCCTCCCACTCCAGACCAGGTTCCCTTCTAGGAGGTTTCCCAGGGTAAGCGGGGCAAGTCTAAAGGCAAACAGAAGGCTCCCAGTCCCCCTCCTAGGCAGTCCATTCTGACTAGGAACCGGTACCAGGCCTTGATGAAGTGGAAGCAGTGAAGTGACATAATGGAAGAAGAAAATGAGTCCTCACAAGCTTCTTCTATCCACATGGATTACCCCTCTGAGTCCTAGTGAGATCCCTCCCCCACAAGGCCCGTCACTGGACAACAATTTGTGGTTACTTGATTTTCCTTGTTTGACCTTGCATTTTTTTTCCCCTAGTTTTTCACTTTCTGCTCTTTTCCTATGTCGGGGTGTTTGAGCCTCCGCTGTTTTATGCTTGATGTATGCAGCATGAAATCCCATAGGAAACTCCTCACCGCTTTACAATCCCTTTGGGATCTCCCTCATGATTTTTATTTGCTCCAGGATGCCAGATTAAAGCCCATTACAAATTGTCTCAGGCTTCTGCGGGTTGGACCAAGGGCCCTTCTTATTCGTCCTCGGGAGTGGATACCTGTGATGGTCTGGGCATTTTATTTTCTGGTTTTGATTGCACCATTACACGACTGGTTGACATTGTTCCTGGTAGAGCCCTTATGCTTGACTGCACTTTTCACCACCTACAGCTCTGGTTTCTGAATGTTTATGCACCCCAAAGTATCGCTGCACGCTCTGACTTGTTCAGATCTTTACAACCTTACTTACATACCTTCCGTCATCTTTATATGGGGGGACTTCAACTGCGGTCTTTCCCTGGTGGATAGAGGGGGTTCCACTTGGAAACTTTTTGGCGACTACTGCTCTACGTACCATTCTTCAGACCGCCTCTCTTAAGGACGGTTACTGTGAGGTACACCCCACGGGAGCTAAAACCTATCACAGAGGACTTCTGGCCACTCGTATTGATTTTTTCTTTCTGTCACAGAATGTCAAGGTTCACCAGGTTAAAGTTGTTCCCTGCAAAACCTCGGATCACATGGCCATTTCCATACTCTGCTCTCCTTCTACTGCTTCTCACCCTCGGGTTGTTTCATCGTGTTGGAAATTGAATAGCTCCTTGTTGTCTGATGCTAGTCTCATTTGAGATTGTCAGTACTTTTTGTTGGCCCATGCCTTGGTGCTAGATGCTTATACCTCCTCCCTTCCATGGTGGGAAGACACCAAATTGTATTTCAAACATTTCTTTCTTTGGCACGCTAGGAAGAAATCAGCCTCCTCTTATCATCGGTACTTACTTTTATGATGGCATCTACAGGATGCTATCTCGAGAGCATCTGAGTCCATTTTCGATCTCTCCCCTCTTATTGCTTCCCTGAAGACCCAGATGGAAGCGTATCAGTATGATAGAGCCCACTCCTTGCGTCTAGAGGCCTCTTGTGGCACTGGGTCTTCCAAAGCTTCATTTGACATCTATAAGCGCTGTTCTGACAGAGTGTCGACCAGGCATATTGACCGCCTTGTAGACCCAGACTCTGCATCTGTTTACGATACTATTACCTCCCTTCAAGGTAAGGTTTTTCACATCTGGATAGTGTCTTTAGTACCCCTACAGTGACTTTGCCTCTGGATTTTTCTTTTCTTGATTTTCAACTCCCTTCTCCCCCTCTAAATCTCTGTACCAGGTTGATTGCCCCGATATCCTTGTTGAAGGTCCAGACTGCCATCAAAAACCAAAAACGATGCGCTTCTCCAGGATCAGATGGTCTAACAATGGAGCTTTATCACATGTTTACTAACATTCTTTCTCCTTTTCTTACCGTGCTTTTTAATGCTATTATTACTTCTCATTCTCTCCCCCTACGCTTCTCAGATGCCACTATGTTTCTTTTGTATAAGAAGGGGGATAGGGCGGATATTCGAAATTGGAGACCACTGAGCCTTTTCAGCATGGACTACAAGATTTTTGCCTCTGTTTTGCTCCATCGACTTCTTCCTGTTGCATCACATGTTATCTCTGAAGTTCAGACTTGTGCTATTCCACATCACTCCATCGTTTCAAATCTTTCTCTTCTATGGGATGTCTCTGCTTTCAGCTCTTCTTCTTCTTCTCCCTCACTTCTTCTTTCACTAGCTCTGGAGAAGGCGTTCGACAGGATGAACCATGATTATCTTTTTCATGTCCTTTCTCACTATGGTATTCCATGTCGTTTCATCCAGTGGCTTAAATTGCTTTATTCTACTGCGTGGATCCAGCCTTATGTGAATGGCACTCCTTGTCCCTCATTTTTGAGTAGGACTGGAGTTCGGCAAGGTTGCCCTTTGAGTCCTCTTCTCTACGTTTTTCATATTGATCCCTTACTTTGCAGGATTTTGCATCATCCCTCTTTTCCTCATCTCTCTTTTTTTCTGCACCCCCTGTACCTATGGTGTTGGCTTATGTGGATGACCTTTGTATTCTCACCACACCACAACTTCAAGAGACAGCCTTGCTCCATCTCCTCTCGGACTTTGAGGGAGTATCTGGCTCTAGGCTGAATTTCAGTAAAAGCGCCACTGTATACCTCCCATTGTTGCCTCTCCCTAGTTCTCCTACTTCTACTCATCGTATTGCTGGGGTACCTGTCTGTTATACCCCTGTCAAGGTTTTAGGGCTGTCCTTTGGCACTCTGGACGATGCTCTCACCAACGGGACTGTTGTTTTAGACAAGGCTTTTCACTCCATTGCTTCCTGGAAGGGTCATACTATTACTAAACGGAGACGAGTTTTGCTGTTGAAAACTTTTGTCCTTCCTTTATTTCTTCACTTGGCTTCTGTTTTTCTGATTCCATTTTCTTTGGAAGCTCATTTATATAATGTTTTCTTTCAGGGCTTCTGGGGTAGTCGCTTGAACCCGGTGAAAAGGAACTACATGTATCTTGATTATAGCCATGGCGGTGTTCGGATGTTGAACCCTTTGGTGTTCTTTCACTGTTTGTTTCTCAAGACCACTTTTCCTTCCTTATTGCATGCCCAGCCATTTTTTTGGTTTTCCCTTCTCTATCATCGTGCTGCTCCGTTGTGTGTGGTATGGCGTCTTCCGCCAACAGAGATTCCCCAGAATTTTTGGAAATATAATCTCCCTAATTTTATTATCCCAACCTTTTTAAAGATTCATCAATGGTTTTTGACACCTTCGATGATTCTTTCTTCCTCAAGGAAGCAATTATATCAGTCTATTTTGGGATCATCCTTTCTGGACCTTCCAGTGTTACGGAACCCTCTTGGCTCTGTTCTGGACTCTTCTTGTGTCTTTTGTCAATTGACTGATCCTCACATTCCACAGCGGGTTTGGGATGTGACCCAGCTTTCATGTCACTGCAGGCTAGGTGTTCTGGATAACCTGAAACATAAATCTCAGGAGGAAAGAACTTGTCCTCGTGACTCATGCCCGTCTATTCCTGAAATCATGTTTCATTTTTTTATTAATTGCCCCTCTACGCGACCTATTTGGATCCTTCTCCTTCACAAGTGGAAAGACAAGGCTCTTTCTACTCTCACCTATGATATTTTGATTTATGGCATTTATCCTTCTGGTCTGAGTCGATATCACCCTAGTACATTGTGTTTGATTTTTGCCTTTTGCCGCTACTATTTATAGCAGGCCAGACGTGCATTTTTGCTGCAACAAAAGGTGTGTACTCCCACTCAGATAGTAACCCAAATTTTGCAGGGTTTGTGTATTATCTATAACTCCGAGAAGGCCTCATTACCATCTGGGGTTTTCCGACGCTACTGGGATTTCTGCTCCTGGATTTTTTCCTGAGTTAATTTTTCTTTGTATTGTGATGTTCCCTGCCTTTTCATTGGGACTTGGTTGGAGGTCAGGGATGGCGTTTATGTACTAATGTGGATATTTTCTGTTTGCGGTTTCTGTATACTGTAATACTTCTTTATGTTTTGATTTTCCTTTATTATGATTGTATGAAGTAATATGATCTTGTAATTTTTCTTTTCCTTACTGAACTCCCCTACTCTTTTAGTGGGGATGAGACAGGGGTTGTGTACAGTTGCAACTTATTTTTGTTTGGATGCTGTAATTCTTTTTTTTCTCTCTTTATGGTTTTTGTATGAAGCAATACATTTCTGTATATTTTGTTTTCAGTTTTTGAATAAAAACTTCCCCTACTCTTTTCGAGAAGTGCCATGGAATCTTTAACATCCACCTGAACTACCACCAGAACAGGCAGATGGGACCTAGGTTTAACATCTCATCCAAAAGATGGCACCTCAGGAGTGCAGCACCCCCTTCATGCTGCACATTGGGATATTAACCCAAGTGCCTAGTGTGGGGCTAGAACCCACAGCCTTCTGATCTCCCAGCCTCAGAGGCGAATGTGCTACCTGCTGAGCCACTGACACTGTGTGTGTAGTATATGCAAATCACCATACTGTAACTTAGGGTGGGTCAACATTAAGCAGAAATAGTGCAAAAAGGCATCATAAACTAGCGGCAAAGACTTTAAACAGCATTCCCCAGACATTTGCTGCATCCCTGTTATGAGTTATTTGTGGCCTTGTCCCAGAAGGAGCAGGAACAAGTCTCATGATGACAACAGTCTGGGCCATGGTGAACCCAACATAGAAAAACAATTTAAAACACAAGAACCTCTGCACAAAAAGCACTGATGCTAGCATTATCCTGGAAGGGCACAGGCAACAAAAACAAGTTTCAAAAGAAACACAATATTACACATAGTTTTTCTCTAACGTAGTTAGTAGCCAGAAACAGCCAGTTGGGCTGTAACTACGTTTCAATGGCTCCCTCCATCTGCTGCATTACTTTAAACTGAAAACTCTTCAGGCACTGGTTTCCAAAGTTGTAAAATATCCCCATTTGAAAAACAGATGGATTTTGTATTGAAACACCAATCTCATCCTTACTTATTAGTGAGTGCCATTATAATAATACTAAGGCAGAACAGCCTACAAAGTTTTAGTCTTAAATTAGTTTCACAGTGATGCATTCTGTGAATTTTCTTCTCTCACCATAAGGGCAGTAACTAGAAGCTATCAGGAGTTCCTTTGAAACCAGGGGTGTAGCCAGACAATAAAACTGTGTACACCACGGCCACATTTGTTGCCCCATTTGGCATAATAAACATACTTTAGTGCACCATGGCACTGGTTGTTGGCTCCCCCCATGCACTGGTAAATCCAGTTGGTGTACATTGCTCCCTCAGACATCCATAAACCACCCTAGAGCCCTCAGACACCCATACGCCATCCCAGAGCCTGTAATGTTGTACAAAACTAAAACTCTTTATGTCGTTTTGCCAAAGTATCATTACACAATAATGGCACTCACCAATGAATAAGGATGAGGTTGGCATTAAAATGCAAAATCCTGTTCTTTCTCAAATGGGACTACTGTATTTTATAAATTTGGAGACCAGTGCTTCAAGGGATTCCAGTTTAAATTAGTACAGCAGATGGAGGGAGCCATTGGAATGTAGCTACAGCCCAATTGGCTGTTTCCCTAATTAACTCATTTTTCTTCCAATTTTATTAGTAAAACACTACAGGGAATTTTGTATTTCTTCTGAAACTTGTCTCTATTGTCAATGTCACCCCTGATGAAGTTTGCTTGGCTGCAGGAGCTGTTTATTTCATGGCCAACTACTACTGGCTTTCGACTATCCCTTACTTATACTGTGTGGCTGTTATTACTGCCTTTGTTGTAACACTGTTTTACTGCTCTAGTTGTGAATTGTTTACGCCACAGAACATTGGAAATGTCAATACACAAAATAAATCTATGTGTCTGTGCTACACATACAGTGTATTTATATATATATGTGTGTGTGTGTAACCCCCGTTGGTGCTAAACTGAGAGGGCTACTACCCCTTCCTATATGGCTAGTGAACAGGTTGAGGTGCCTGGATCCTATGATGTGGCGGTGCCTCCATTTTTATAAGCTGAAAATTAGGGAGAAAGGTGTCACTCGGCATGTTGGCTAGGTTTGACTACTCCGCACACAGGGGCACCCAAAGTAATCCAGAGACTAGAAGCAATAACAAAATGTCCAATACCAGGAGATAGGATTCTAAAGTGTGGCTTTATTCAACAACACTGAATGAAAAGAACAGATGGACCCCCACGGGGCTACACTCCTTGTAATGCAGATAAGGTGCTGACACAGACACAATCCATTCTTGGATCCTAAACTTCCATATGTCATGGACTCTTTAACTAGTGGCACACTACCACCCTCCACTCCATCCCAACGTCTGGGCACCCTCTTCAGGCACTGGCCAATACCTAACAGAAAGGTGACTGGTGTCTCAAAGCGAATCCGTAGAGGGGAGTCCTGTTACGCCAGGTGGGGGTCTCCCACCTTTTGTTCCATAGACCCATAACTGGCCATTCCTTTGTTTACACACACACATCCTTGGCTACTGTAGTGCAGACTGTACATGGCTTTGTAATGCAGTAACTGTCTTTCTCTGAAGACCCCCCACATACAACAGTCATTACATCTCACTGTTCCATAAGCCTCTTCCTTGGCTACTATAGTGCAGACTGTACATGACTTTGTAATGCAGAAACTGTCTTTCCTTTGACAACCCCCCCCCCCACATACAACAGTCATTACATCTTACTATTCCATAAGCCCTGGACTTGGCATCCTGACTGACCCATAGCCCCAGAGACTTATTTACTCACTGTTTTGGTGAATGACACTGGTCTTTTGTCAAAGCTTCATCACTCCCCACATTGCAGGTGTCAAATAACTCTGAAGGAATCTCATTCCTCAAAAACTGTAGTGCCCCAGCACTCTCTATCAGGCAGCTTCTTCCTTTTTCCAGGCCAGGGGGTTGCCCCTGGGAGTTGGTTCTTTGTGCCTATCTTATGGTGGAAGCACACACCCTAAGGTAGCTCTGTGTCAGAGTTGAGTGCAGGGGGGCCTGCCTCTGCAGGGCACCCCCTCCCTCCAAGGCACTGAAGGAACTATACCCTTCCTTTTCTTGTGCCCACTTCAGACTGCAAACAAAAACTAGACTGCTGAATTCAAGGATCAGCTCTAGACTGACTTTGAAATTCCCCAACGTTCTACCTAACTCCCAAATGCAACATTCCATTGTGGCTTATGCTGCTGCAGAATTCTAAATGATGTCATAGCCCCAGCTCAGCAGAGAATGAAAACAGAGCAAGACATAATGAAATCCATTTAACTGGAGTTTCACTAGCTACCTGTCCCTGCCTGCCACTAGATCTAACTAGGGTTCTAGTAACCCTGGGTAACAGGGGGATTACATATAGACAGTAAAGAACACTCTTCAAATAACACTGTCTGATATGCTGAACACAGTCACACTCAAAAACTCACCACACAGTCTGACATACTGGGCCCAGTCCTACTCAAAAATCCACCACACAGTCTGACATACTGGGCTCAGTCCTACCCAAAAATCTACCACACAGTCTGGCACTCAGTACCCAGTCCTGCCTTATACCCAACACACAGACACAGACACACACACACACACACATACACGCACGCACGCACGCACATGCACACACACAGATTCTGGCACACTGGGTACAGTCCTACTCATAAATCCACCACAGTGTCCGAATTGCTGGGCCCAGTCCCACTCACAAACCAACCTCACAGTCTAATACTGCTCACAGACTCACCCACAGTCTGACATGCTGGGTGTAGTTTCATTCACAAACCCACCACACAGTTTGACATGATGGGTACAGTACTGCTCACAGACTCATCCACAGACTGTCATGCTGGGTATAGTTTCACTCACAAACTCACCACACAGTTTGACATGCTGGGTACAGTCCGACTCACAAACCTACCACACAGTCTGACATGCTAAACACAGTCCACTCACAAACCCACCACATTGTTTGACACGCTAAGTACAGTCCCACTCACAAACTGATCCCACAGTCTGACTTGCTGGACAAAGTCCCACTCCCAACCCACCACAAAGTCTGACATGCTGGACAAAGTCCCACTCACAAACTCTCCCCACAGTCTGACATGCTGGGTGCAGAGTCCTATTCACAAACTCACTCCACAGTCTGACATGCTGTTTACAGTCCAACTCGCAAACCTAGCACACAGTTTGACATGCTGGCTTCAGAGTCCGGACTCATAAACCCGCCACACAGTCTGACATGCAGGGCCTATTCCCACTCACAAACCTACCCCCAGCCTGACATACTGAACATACTCCCACTCACAAACCCACCAAAGTCTCACATTCTGAACACTATACCACACACAAGCCCCCACACGCAGTTTGACGTGTTGGACCCAGTCCCACTCACAAACCTACCCCACAGTCTCAAATGTTGAACACAGTCCCACTCATAACCCCCCACACTGTTTGACATGCGTGGCCCAGTCTTACTCACAAACCCACCACACAACTTGACATGCTGCACCTAGTCCGACTTAAAAACCCACCCCACAGTCTGATATGCTGGACACATTCATACTCATAAACCCACCACAGTCTGATATTCGCTCCAGTCCTGCTGTACACCCAAGATAAATGCACACACATAATGTGACACAATGGGTACAGTCCTACTCATAAACCCACCCCACAGTCTGACACACTGAGTACAGAGTCCCACTCACAAACCCGCCTCACAATCTGACATGCTGAACACAGTCCCACTCACAAACCCACCACACAATCTAACATGCTGAAACACAATCCCACTCACAAACTCACCCCACAATCTGACTTGCTGAGCCAAGTCCCGCTCACAAAGCAACAACACACTGTGATTTGCTGGACACATTCCAACTCACAAACCCACCACACAGTTTGACATTTGGGCCCAGTCCTGCTGTATATCCAATACACACACACACATTCTGACACACTGGGTACAGTCCTACTCACAACCTCATCACATAGTCAGACATGCTAGGTACAGTGGCACTCACAAACCCACCACACAGTCTGACATAATGAATACAGTCCCACTCACAAACCCACCATACTGTCTGAAATGCTGAACACAGTCCAACTCACAAGCTCACCCCACAGCCTGACATGCTGAGACCAGAATCCTACTCTTATTCAAAAACCCATCACACAGCCTGACATGCTCAACACAGTCCTTCTCACAAACCTACCATCAAATCGGGACATGCTGGACCATATCCCACTCACAAACCCACAATCTAGTATGACATGCTGGACCAAGTCCCACTCATGAAAGCACCCCACAGTCTGACATGCTGTGTGCAGAGTCCTACTCACAAACTCACCCCACAGTCAGACATGGTGAATACAGTCCCACTCACAAACTCATCTTACAGTCTGACATGCTGAGCAGAGTCCCACTCACAAAGCCACCACACAGTCTGACATGTTGAACTCAGTCCCAATCACAAACCCACCACACAAGTCTGATGTGCTGGGTACAATCCCACTCACAGGCTCACCACGCAGTCTGGCATTCTGAGCACAGTACCACTTACAAACTCACCATGCAATCTGACATGCTGAACATAGTCCCACTCACAAACCCACCACACGGTCCAACACAATGGGCACTCTGTTCAAAGGGGATAGGGGGTGCATGAGGTTATAAACTAAATCATTCCTCTGGTGATTGAGAGTGGTGCTTGGGGAAAAAGACAGCTGCTCTTTCACTTACTGCACCCTTCCATTGAACGCACAGAGGGGTTAGTTGGCTAGCAAACACCAGGAAGCAGATTTCCAAAAGTGAAAACCCTGCACAAGTGCAGCAAAAATAGTTTTGCAAGGGAAGAGTACCCTTGCACAACTGCCATTTTTTCCAGGAGTGCAATTTTCCAAATGTTTGTCTTTTTATGACCATTTCCACATTTTGTGACAGGTTGCACATATTTTTTGTGCAGCTGCAAAACATTCTGCACGTTTCCAGGCATGACATTTTTGAGCACCTGTGCTAAAAAGAGAAATGCAGCCCATGCACAAAAAAATGCTGAAAATTGCATTTTGGCTAGTTCGAGGATTTTTCCCAATGCCAGCGACTTAGTCCCTGGGTCACTGAACTGTGGTCAAGGCCCTCTGTTCTCTTCGACACAGTAGACCTAACTTCTGCGGCAGGGACTATGAAGTACTGCGACACCATTAGGCCTACTTCTGTGGCAGTGGGCAAAGTTCTGCAACACATAAATAAGGTGATAGCGCATGTATACAGTTCCAAAACTGATTTTCTTTTATTAATAAAATCTTATGGTACATTTCTGGCTTGAGCACACCATAAATTATTATCATTATTATGATTTGCAGGTTGTCCCCTCCTTCTCCCTTCTTGTGATACCCCTTCTTATGCACCAGAGCATTGCACTTGCCATTCTGACTGCCTTGTCAAACTTCCTGACCACCTTAGGATCATCCCATATGATTACCCCTAGGTCTCTTTCCTGCTTAGTCTTTGTCAGTATTATACTAATGTTTAAAGGAATCCAAGCAATAATAAACAGTGGATAATATACAGCAGGCAATCGTTCTACTGGTTCACATTTACAACAGGGTAAGCAGTATACTGACCGCAATCATTTCTTACTTATGGAGATAAGCCCACCCTGTTAGGAACAATTTAAAGTGTGAATAACCAGGAGCAAGAAAGTTTCCAAGCAGCTATAAATTGAAACAGAATTAGAATTTTTAAAATGGTGCTAGCCGTCTACAGAGTTCCCCTTTCATAGGGCTCTAGTCAATATCCACAGCATTCAAACCTTCCGAAACCGTGTGCTAAACAAAAATAGTCAGACACAACACCAGTGGACCCTCTATAGACAAAGTTTCAGGAGTTCTCAAACTTCAACTTTAACAACTTAATATAGTGCACTAAGGTTGAGGGCGCAACAGAAAAAAAATAGAAATAAAGGGACGTCATATGTGAGTAACATAGGGGAGTTATGATAGGTGCCCCTGCTAGTGTTTCCCCACAACAGCAGCAGTATGAAAAAAGATTGCTTTCCTTACTTGCCCTGGCCACCTGCTCCATTCTGCCCCCCCCCCCAAGTAGTGTGAGCCAGGGGAGCATTTTTTAAGTCCAGCTCATGCTGGACTGTGGTAAGTGGTTAGCATTGTCAGGGACACGGTGTCCCGAATGCTGGTTGCACAGTGAGTTAGTTGAGCCATGGCCACGGAAGTGATTGGGTGGTGGCCGCCATACTGCGGGCTGGGAAGAGCCCTTGGGAAGTGCTTTCAGGCACCCCTGAAGACAGGGAGTCATCCGGTCACTGGAATAAGTGTGAGGGAGAGCAGGGACACAGGTTGAAAGTTACAAAAAGGGCTTACCTGTGGTTCGCCTGTCATCCCTCCTGGCAGCATCTGGTCCAGGGTTTGTGTGCGGCGGTTTCAGTGTTGCAGCGAGTCCTGAAAGAAGCAGTGTCCCCGATGCGTGGTGTGGGCTCAGTTCAGACCCTTTTTTATTTTAAATAAAAACTAAAAGTTTGTCCGGTCCTTATGTGGTGGCGTTGCCCAAGAGCCACATCAAGAAGGAAGAAGAGGCCACCAAGCATCGAAAAGTCCTGCAAGGCCCCCTGCTGCCTGAGTCATCCACCTCCCTGCCTGCCTGCCTGCTTGAAGACCCTCCCTCTGCCAGCAGCACCTCTATCCTCTTGTGGCAGTGTCCTCTCCCCAGGCCGGGGCGGTGAGTTGGCGGCCACACTCCAGCAAGGGAAATGGCCTCAAGATGAGAGGGCCGGGTTAAGGCCCCATATTTAAATAAATATTCCAGGCGCAGCAATGCCCAGAGGAGGGGCCAGGGCATAGAGGCCCATAGTAAATATTTTAAATATTAATAATTAATTAAAAGTCACAGTTCCAACAGTGTTTCTTAGTGTCACAGTTCCAACAGTTATGCACAATATCACAGTCTCCAGATGTACAGACCACAGTAAATAACAAGCACTTGGTTGCTTCTAACTGGTCACCTTTGGTGAAGCCCTTGCTAAGCATGGACCTATTGTAGTGGGGTCCCTCTAACTAAAATGGGCTCTCCTGCTACTGCGGGTACTCTGGCTACTAAACACTAGATGGTCTCCTTAGACTGTGAGGTACTCTAATAGGTTGGGCCTAAATGACTAGCTAGATCCCTTAATATCTATGGGTTTAAATGCCTAGAGAAACCCCCTTGACAAGTGATCAGGACTCGCCATAACACTGAAATCACCGCACACACACCCTAGACCAGATGCTGCCAGGAGGGATGAGAGGCAGACCACAGGTAAGCCCTTTTTCTAACTTTCAACCTGGGTCCCCTCTCTCCCTCACACTTATTCCGGTGACTGGATGACTCTGTGTCTTCAGGGGTACCTGAAACCTCTCCTCAAGGACTCTTCCTAGCCCACAGTTTGGCACTGACCACACGATCACTTCTGTGGCCACCGCTCAACTAACTGATTGTGCAGCCAGCATTCGGGATGCCATGTCCCTGACAATGCTGGCCACTTACCACAGTCCAGCATGAGCTGGACTTAAAAATTGCTCCCCCTGGCTCGCGCTGTTTCCTGGGGGGGGTCCAGAATGGAGCAGGCAGCCAGGGGAAGCAAGGAAAACTTTATTTTTTTTTTCATACTGCTGCTGTTCTGGGGAAACACTGGCAGGGTCCCCTATCATAACTCCCCTATGCTGCCCACACATGGGGTCCCTGGGGCACCTTTATTTCTATTTTTTCTCTGTTGTGCCCCAACTTTGGGGCACTACGGATTCAGGCCTACCAAATGATACACGTCCCCATGTATCCCCTAAATTTCCTTTTTATACCACCATCACGTCTATTAACTATACAAATACCTCTATTGCTTTTATAACTTTTGAACTCTTACGACAGTTATCCTAACTCTGTAACTTCTTTAACTCTAAATGAAATCTATATGATAACCTTAAATAACCATGTCTGCTATTAATTTACTAAGCTATTGTACAGGAGCAGATTTGATCTGGAGGGCTTCCATTATGAATCTTTTAGGGGAACACCAAAAGTGGACCTCTGTGACCTACAGATCTGGAGGACCATGGTATTAGCAGGAACACACTTTACCTCCTGGAAATCTACAGGCACAGGGTTTACTGCAGGCTCAGTAACTGGACGGTAGGATTGGTTCATATGGGATGCATGAACCCAAGGATCAGAACACCACTGCAGTGGGGACCCTATGTCGGTGGGTCCATCCGTGGAACGCTCCTGCCTCTCCTTTGGTGTTAAGTCAGTCCATTCTTCCAGAATTCCTTGAGGTGTACAGGGTCTGCGTCAATTTTGATGTACTAACTTTTCATCTCCCTTCCCATTTTCCACCTGGATCTTGTAAACTTTGAGGTCAGGGTACAGAATTGTCATGACAACATAGGGCTCTGGCTCCCATTACAAAAATGGCTTGCTATCTTGGTTGGTTCTCTTCAACAGAACATGTTCTCCCACAGACAACGAGATGCTTTGTGTTTTAATACCTTCCCCTCCTTTGGTCTCCAAGGGTTAACACACTCTTCTTGTACAGCAAGCATTCCAGCTTCTGTTCAGCTGATCACCACTTCACTCTTGGATTGCACTCCAGAAGTGGGGCAATCTGATACTCTTGGAGAGGGGGCATCGTTCGGCTGGAGGTACTCGGCTTCAGGTGATGCCATACATGGCTCCATTTGTTTTCTCTGCAGATCCTTGACAATGCACCAGAGTTTATTAACTTCTTGGTGGAGCTGTTCTTTCTCTGTTTCATTCTGGAGGAGCCGTATGGTCTGTTCTTTGGCCTTTCTTCCTTGTTGCAGAAGAGTCTCCCTGAGTGAGTCACATTCTTGCTCCAACTCCATTCTGTGATGAACAAATTCTTCCACTTGCTGTTCCAGCTGATTTCTCAAGGGTTCTCTTACTGTGGCATTGCTCTGACTGATCCTTTCTATCTCCCTCCTGGTGTCTTCGTACAGTTGATGCCTTGCCCTTTCAATCTCTTGTCTGTCTGTGGTTTTCCTAAAGCCTTGCTGTTGCTCATGTCCACTGACATCATGCCTTCTGCAGACGGGTCTCCTCTGGCCATCAGACTGATCCATTGGGCATCTCACTTCAACTCTTCTCAAGTGAGCAGTATATTCATTGGATCTTCTTCCTTCTTCTGGTTGTCCTGTAAAGAGCCCTCTCTTCCAGCCTTCTTTAAGGTTCTGCACCTCCTGGCAACCTTCGGGTACTTCACAGATGAGAGTTTTGAACTGTTCCATCAATTCATGGCTTGGATTCTGGTTCAATTTCCTGTGGGGCACTTGGGGTTGAGACCACTGGGTGTACACCCTGTCCAGAAAATGGCTCTGGTAACTACCCAACGATGCTCCCTCATACATGGACCTTGGGTGAAGTAGCCTTCCAGAACATGCATCCAGCTGCCACAAATCCTCCTGTATGAGACCTTCAATGGGTATTGCAGTCATGCCGCACTCTAGAGCATCATCTTCTGCTGGCAGGATGTCACTTCCTCAACTGTCCTTCCCAATCTGAATATTCTTATGGCCTCCTTAAAATCCAGAAAACGAGCATCAGGATCTTGCAAATGTAGCAAACGGAGCTCTTGTTTTAGGGACTCACTATTTACTCCCTCTATAAACTTCTTTGTCAAGGTTCAGTCAGGGTCCCAGACCTCCCTTGGGTCAACTCTCTCAATGGCTCTGAATGCCTCCCGCAGACTTAAGGAATATTCCCAGAATGTTTCTTGGGGCCATTGAGTGCATAAAAAGAACTGCAACTTTAGATCAGAGATGGTTCGAGTGTCAAATGTGTACTGCAAATGACTGAGGATCTGGTCAGCAGTGGCTTTCTCACTTTCTGACCAGGTTTGGGCAATTCCTCACAACTGCCCAATCAATATCTCTATATTTTGGTGCTTGGGAATCTGATACAGCCGGAACATGGACTGTATTCTGGAGCAAAACTCGTCCAAGCAACTGGAGTCTCCACTGTCATGCTCCCCAGTATACAACAGAAGCCATGGCACTCCAAAGTAATATGGCACTGTTAGTGATGAAGGAGGCAAGTGCCCTGGGTCACTTTCTCTGACTTCCCCTAACAACCCACTGTTGCCTTCTAACCTCACTGACATCTTGCTCTGTGTCTTCTCCAGCTTTGGACTCCTCGGAACATTTTCTGAATCCTGCTGAGTACGCCAAGTTGTAGCTGGGGTGGACCCATGCCCTGACCTGACCAGACCATTTTGAGAGCGGTCGGCGTCAGTGGCTTCCCTCACCCATTACATTTATAGATTCAACGGTACACTCTTTTTGAAAGGATAACTAAAAGGAAAAAATTAAAAAAAATTTCAGACTTTTTGTAAAATCAGCAATGAAAATTCCCTTGAATGAATAGAAAACATTTGAAGATCATGTTTATGTAATTAATTTGTAACATGCAGCTACGTAGGCAAACAGGTCAGGTTACTACTAAATTGGGATCTGCAAATACAGCAATAGTTTTAATTATAACAAGACAATCTCTTCTTCATCAAAGCATAGTTTATGACAGCATTCCCTTTTGATCTCTCAGCAAAACATCATAAAAAACACCTCTCATAGCTGGGTGAATTTTCACAGGTATCTATCAGAAACTGCTTCCCTCTTGATATGCCATAAAAGGTAATATTTTATGACAAGCTGCCTGGGTTTAAAGCAGTGGTTGGTTTATGACCTTGATTTTATTATAGTCCCAGGAAGTCAGCTTTTACAAGCTAGCTGTGACAGCAAGCAAGACCAGAACATTTTTTTTTTAAAGATCCAATGTCCCATGATGCCTTATGCTAACTGCCATGTTTCACAAGCAGAATTCAAAAACATGTATTTATATCCAAATTATATACACATAGCTGGCAGACAGCGATTCCCATCACACCCCTCTCTCCTCGACTGAATTTGGGGGAATCTATTCCTAGGCATGGGATGAGTTCCCAAAATTCAGTTCACTGCTCCAGTTGTAGGGATAACCCGTCTGCGTTCGCATTTGCTGACCCTGTTCTATGGGTGATAGTCATATTGTAGCCCTGTAAGGCAAGACTCCATCCTAGAAGCCTGCCATTTGTCTTACCCATTTGGAATAGCCAAACCAGGGGGTTATGATTCATCTGTACCTCAAAGTGCCTCCCATACAGGTATGGCTTAAATTTCTTCAGTGCCCACACCAGTGCAAGGCACTCCTTCTCCACTGTAGAATAAGCCTGTTCCCTTGAAAGTAATTTCTTATTGAGGTACACTATTGGGTGATCCTTCCCTTAGTTAGAAGTCTGACTAAGAACTGCCCAATACCCACGTCTGAGGCGTCTGTCTGGACTACAAATGGTTTACTGTAGTCTGGACTAGCTAACACAGGAGCACCATACAGTGCCTCCTTTAGCCATGTAAAGGCTCATTCACAGGATGGCTCCCATTTAGCCTTTTAAGGCATTCTTTTCTTTAGCAGGCCAGATAGGGGAGCTGCCAGGGCACTGTAGTTTGATACAAACTTTCGATAGTACCCTGTGGTCCCTAGAAAACTCTGGACCTCCTTCTGTGTTTCAGGTCTGGGCCATGCCTCTGTTGCCTCAATCTTTGCTTGATTAGGATGGAGCTGTCCCTGGCCTACTACATGCCCTAGGTATGTCATGTCTGCCATGGCCACCTGGCACTTTTCAGCTTTCACCATAAGCCCAGCCCTCTGTATCCTGCCCAACACTTCCTTAAGGTAGGACAGGTGTTCTTTCCAGCTGGCACTGAAGATGGCAATATCGTCCAGGTACGCCAGGGCGTACTCTTCAGTACCATGTAACACCTGGTTCACCAACCTTTGGAAGCTAGCAGGGGTGTTCTTCATTCCAAAAGGCATTACCTTGAACTCAAATAACCCTATTGCAGCGATGAAGGCTGACGTCTCCCTAGCTCTGGCAGTTAACTCCACCTGCCAATACCCTTTCATCAGGGCAGTAGTGGTAAGGTATGTCGCCCCTCCCAACGTATCCAGTAGTTCATCTGTCAGTGACAATGAGTGGGTGTCAGACTTCGTGACTGCATTGAATCCATGATAGTCCACACAAAAATGGACAGAGCCATCCAGCTTAGGAACGAGGGTTACGGGTGAGGCCCAGGGGCTGTGGGATTTCTGGATTACCCCTAAATCCAGCATTTCCTCCACCTCCCTTCTAATGTCCTTTTGGAGGACCTCTGACACCCGATATGCTGTCCGCCGTATGGGCACTCACGTCTCCACATCTACATTGTGTGTCACTAAGGGGGTTAGTCCAGGCTTGGCATTAAACAATGGGTCAAAGTCTGCTAAAACCTCCCTTACTTCCTTGATCTATTCCTGGGTCAACTGGGGTGACAGTTTGGTTGCCTCCACAGTGGACTCCCTCTTGCTTTCCTCCAGTAAGTCCAGAAGGTGGTCTTTCTCATCCATCCACTTCCCAGAATTACACACTGCAAATACCATGTCAGCCCTATTTGCATATGGCTTCATCATGTTGACATGGTACATTCTTTGGGTATGTCTCCTGTCTGGCAGTTCTACAATGTAATTTATGTCATTCACCTGTTTGACTACTTTGTATGGTCTTGATCACTCAGACTGCAGCTTATCCTTCCGGACCGAGATTAGAACCATGACTTCCTGACCCTCAGTACACGAGCGAGCTCTGGCTCTGCAGTTGTACCATACCTTCCTTTTGCTTCTGTTGGGTGGCTGCCAGGTTGCTCTGGGCTGTTCCCGTAAGCTCCTTCAGCTTTTCCCTAAACTTAAGGACATAATCCACTATGGGAGTTCCCTAGGTGGTGTACTTGCCTTCCCTGTCCTCCCGGATCAAGTCTAGGGACCCATGCACCCTGCATCCATATAAGAGATCAAAGGGGGAAAATCCTGTCAACATTTGGGGCACCTTCCTTTATGCGAACCACAGATGGGGAAGGTATTTCTCCCAGTCCCTCCCATGCTGTTCAGCAAACACTGGGAGCATCGATTTTAGGGTACCATTAAACCTTTCCACAAGCCCATTGGCTTGCAGGTGATAAGGTGTCATGCGACTCTGCACCACCCCACACTTCTCCCACAAACACTTCATCAGGTCCCACATGAAGGAACCCCATTAATCAGTGATAACTTCCTGTGGGAACCCGACACAGGAGAAAATCCCTAGCAAGGCATCTGCCACTTTGTCTGTCTTTAGTAAGGCTAGGGCAACTGCCTCTGGGTACCAGGTGGCATAATCCACCACTGTTAGGATAAACCTCTTCCTGGAGAAGCTGGGGGTATTCAAAGGCCCCACAATATCCCTTTCTACCCTCTGGAATGGCTCCTCCACTATGGGCAAGGGAATTAGGGTGGCTTGGGTTTTACTACCCACCTTCCCTATTTCTTGGCACTGGTGACAAGACCTGCAATATTCCTTCACCTGCTGGGTAAAGTTGGGCCAATAGAAATTCTGGGCCAAATTTCTGTGTAGTGCATGCAATTCCCAGATGTCCAGACATGGGGATATCATGAGCAATCTTGAGCAACTGCTCATGGTACCCCTGGGGAATGACAAGCTGCCTGCCCATCACCCCTCCCTCTGTCCTCATGTCCTGCATATACAGCAGTCCATTGTCCTAATACACTCTACAGTATGTCTTCCATCACTTCCCTGTGTCCTGTCAATTCTGCACAAGCCCTCAGTCTCTCTAAACTAGGATCATTTTTCTGAGCAGCTGCAAAATCTTTACATATTCCCAAGGCATGGGACAGGTTCCCTTCAGTTTCTAAACTAGGGTCCCTAGCTTTGTACGGTCCTGCTCACTCGGACTGCAGGTCTCACCAGTGACATCTGTACCTCACCAGCTCTGGGTCCTTTCAAGGCTAAGCTCCGCCTCTCCCTAATAGGCACTAACGCCTGTAACTGTCCCGCTTAAGCAAAGTTTCTCTGCGCTGTTGCAGACCGCCTCTGCTGACTGCTATTGTCCTCTCTACTAGCACTTGTCAGTCCTACGCCCATCAATTGCTCTTGCCACGTGTCTGTCCTGACAATGCCCTATAGGCTGCTATACTCAGTCCTACTCCACCCATGTCCTCTCCTCCTTTCTACCCCTTTCCCTTTGTTGCCTGCTTCCTCCTAGTGTTTATATGCACTGTTGGTATAAATATGATTTATGACAACTGAAGTAACTGTTTTTTTATTCTGTACCTAGAAACCTGTTTGATCTATATTATCTGTACTTACTGATGTGGAACCTTTGTAAAACAGCCTTGGCTCAAAGGTATTTTGTAGTCCTAGACTCAAATAAATAAATAAATATCTCGAGTGTCAGAGCATTCAAGGTCACTGCCATCCCTAGCCCTCTGACCACTGGTTACCCTTCCCTCCTCAGAGTAACCTTCTGTAGCTCTTTTGTTAACTGCTGCCTGGGGAAATTCTACCTCCCTTTCACTATTGTCCATGTCAGGAGATGCAGGCTGGAGAACCAGCCTCCCAGTGTTTTCCACAGGGGCTTCTATGGGGTCCAGGGAACCACAATTGGCCTTTGCCATCTGACTGGATGTAACCACACACACCACCCCCTTTTGGAGATTGTTCCCTATAAGCACATCCAAGGCAAGATTTTCTGCCACTGTAACATTTTGCACAGTCTCTCCTGTCTCACCCCAGTCCAGGAGTACACTAGGAAGTGGCAGAGTTTTCTCCTCCCCGGTGAATCTCTGTACTGTAATAAACTGATTAGGTATATGCTGTTCAGGCTCAACCAAATCCCCTTTTACCAAAGTAAGGGATGTCCCCATATCCCTCAACCCATGGGTTTGCACCCCATTTACAGTTACCGGGTGTACGTGCTCCCTCGTGTTTATAGGCATGCTTTCAGGGATACACAGTGCACCCACTTCTGTTCAAGCACCACTTTGGGCACTCTGTGCCTTTTTAGGACACTGTCTTGCAGGATGCCCAGGTTGCTTGCAAAATCAACATTCATCATTTCTTTCATCAGGCAAATGCTTTCTTTGCAACCTGGGGCTGCCTGCTTTCTGGGGAGACAGTGAGGGTTTTAGCTGCCCTGAAGGTGTGCTTTTCCCTTTCTGCACTGTCACACCCACCCCACTCCCTTTCAGAGCAGGCCTGCTCCTGGCATAGCGGTCCTAGAGCTCAGCAGCCTCCTGCACTGTTTTTGGATCTCGGTCCTCTAGCCAGGTTTTCAGCTCTGCTGGGCAAGCCCAAAGGAACTGCTCCAAAAGTACCACATCCTCAGTTTTCAGTACAGAGTCTGCTTTGACCCCTTCCCACCAACGCTTCAAAAACTGACATTGCTATGTGGCTAGTTCCTCGTAGCTCATGTCAGGGCTTCTCCTGAGCTTACAGAATCCAACTCTATACCCTTCAGGTGTCAGTTCATACTTTTTAAGCAATGCAGGTTTAAGTTTCTCATAATCATTACTGTTCTGATTGTCCATGTGACCCAAGGCATCACAAGCTTTATCGGTAAGCAGCAGGGATAGCTGGAAGCTCCAAGACTCTCGAGGAATTTTTGCCTGAATTCATACCTTTTCAAATGAATTTAAAAATGCATCCATATCCTCCCCTTCTTTAAATTCAGCCATCAATATAGAATTTAACTTGTGACCCAGTCCTGGAGTTCCAGGTTCACCCATGCCACTTACCTGCTCTGGCACTAGTCGTTGGAGTTGTAGCTTCTTCAGTTCAAATTTCCTCTGGTGCTCTCTCTCCCCTCTCACTCAGCCTCTCTCTGAAGCTGTTGCTGTCTTTCCTTGGCCTCTCTCCCAAGCTGGTTTCCTTTTTCCTGCTTCTCCAGCTCCATCTGGAACTTCCTCTGTTCGAATTCCAGCTCCATTCTCCTCAACACTAGCTGCAACCAGATCCATTCTGGCTCCAGCTTGGTGGTGACCTTCCCCTGCTGCTCTTGTCCTGGGTTCCCTCTGGTCCCGCTGTCCTCCTCCCTGGGACTGGACACGGTGGTCGACCCTGGCCCCTCCACACCCAAGGTCTGGTCCCTTTCAGTCACCGACTGTGACTCGAAGTCCTGGGCAGTCGCCTGTGCTTTAGCTGCCACAAGAGCCTCCACAAGGTGCTGTTTGGTTCGCCCCTTTCACCAGACTCCTCTTTCCTGGCACAACTGTCTCAGGTATTCCGCTGTGTATTTGCTGTAAGTGTAAGCCATCTTCTTCCTTAATCTATGGCTACACTGGCTTAGCACCGGAAAAAAAAAAAAACAGGTAGGAAACTTTAGACTGTAACCAAAATTATATATTTCTTTTAAAATCTCTGCCTTGTTTGTGCGTGAACTCTTACAGTTTATCAATCCAACACACTGGACTGTTAATGCTCGTGTCACCAAATAATTGCACAGTATGCAGACAAATGTTTTAGATCGCACTACTGTGCACCATATCTGTCACAAACCCATTCCAGGGGTCAGGCCCTCTGCTCCCATAGTGCCCAACCTTGAAGTGTGATTCAGGAACAGGGGACAAACAGGGACACCCTCCTGTTTGTTTTGGATCTGAGCAATCTACCAATCTCAAGTCCTGGGGTCAATTATGAATCCTTTTTAGCTAGCACACCCAGGTAACAGGTCCAAATATCACACTCTCATTGGAGAAAGCAGCACAATATTTGACCCAGCAGGCATACAAACAATCTGGTTCACAACCCCCTGCCGACTCATTTGAGACGCTGGTATTTTCTTATCTTGCTGGATCATTACACAGATCCTTGTTAGCGTGGCTGCATATGGTGACACTCTCAGCAATTTAACAGTTCTGTCAGAATTATCAATACTGTCCCACCATTCACACTCAAAATGAGCAAGTTCTGAGGCAGGTTTAAGGAAAAATAAGGTTTACTAATATTAAAAATAGTAAATAAATACAGAACATATATACATTAAGAGTACAGTCAGAAAATAAATGGACAGTTATAAATAAAGCGCCTTACACTGAATAATTGCTACTTCAGTCTTTCGGTTAGATGGTTTTGGCTAAAGTTATCTATCTTGGCAGATGTGTCCAAGATAACAAGATGACTCTTAGAAGTCCAGAAAAGAGTGTGCCTTCAAAGGTCAGAACACGAGTGTGTCTTCCAAGTTCAGAACAAGAGTGTGCATGGTCCCTTCAGCCAGCTTGGCAATATCAGAGTTCAAGTCCCACCCTCCTTGTGATGTCACAGCACATGAGGTCACTTTTAGTCCTGTAATTAATTTGTAACATGCAGCTGCATAGGCAAGCAGGTTACTACTTAATTGGAATCTGCAAATATGGCAATATTTTTAATTATAACAAGACAATCTCTTCTTCATCAAAGCGTAGTTTATGACAGCATTCCCTTTTAATCTCTCAGCAAAACATCATAAAAACACCTCTCATAGCTGGGTGAATTTTCACAGGTATTTCTCAGAAACTGCTTCCCTCTTGATACACCATAAAAGGCAATATTTTATGACAAGCTTCCTGGGGTCAAAGCAGTGGTTGGTTTATGACCTTGGTTTTATCATAGTCCCAGGAAGTCAGCTTTTACAAGCTAGTTGTGACAGCAAGCAAGGTAAGAACACTTTTTTTCTTTTAAAAATCCAATGTCCCATGATGCGTTGCGCTGACTGCCATATTTCACAAGCAGAATTCAAAAACATATATTTATATCAAAATTATATACACATAGCTGGCAGACGGCGATTCCCATCACAAGTACCATATATGTAAAATCATTTTTCAGCTCTACTTTTAAATGTCAAATTTATATATGACCCCTATGTAAGTCTGCAAACTTTGAGTCTATTTTTCTAAAGAAGTAAGACTCAAAGAAACCCTGCAGTGTAAGTGGCTCAGCTGGATAAGCCACTGCCCTTTGTGCCAATAACGGAGTGTTCTATCCCCACAGTTGGAATTTTTTTTAGGCTTCTGTTTCTTATTTCTTTTAATTAACATTCAGTATTCATAATAAATAAGTAAAAAAAAAATCCTCAAGTCTGGGAATGCATTCCAGAGTGAGCAGTTTAAATGATCATGTGTACAGCCTGCACTGCTCACTCACACATGCCAGACCCTGTGGGCATCTTTCTGCTTTTATCAGCCAACTGTTCCTTGACTCACAGCCCCTCTCCAGAATGTCTTGCATCAGCGCTGAGAGAGGCTGTATAGACACAGAAGCTGAATGTCTTTTTTAGTCGGGGCAGTGCTGCAATGCTCCACAGAAGCAGTGAAGTCAGCTGTGTAAACACAACTTATATTTCTAAGTGAAGCAAAGTTCCCCTTCCCACAGAGGATAAAAATTGCAACAGTGCTCTCCCCTACTCTCCAGACCAAAAGGCTGCAATGCTGTCTGCTCTCTTGTCCCCCCCCCCCAAACTTAGTAAAAAACTTTCTCCTTCCCACCTCCCACCTACCTAATGGCAGTAGTACTCTCTTCTCCCCAGCCTACGAAAATGGCAGCAATAATCCCTCCTCTCTTATCTTCTCTTCTCTTCCCCAGACCTAATCGCAGCAATGCTCTCTTTCATCATCCTCCCCCTTAATGGTAGTAATGCTCTTTGCAACCTCCCCTACCCTACACCTAATGGCAGCAAGATATTCTCTCCTTTTCCTAACATGATCCTGCCCCCTCAACTGCATTGCCTGATCCCAGTTTTTAAAATCCATTGTAACCCACCCCGCCCAACTCAGCACCAATACCCACCCCAGGAAGTAAGAGGATGGTATTTGCAGTGCTCTCCAAACAATTTTATCACAGAACATTAATGCACTAGGGCTGGCTGTCAGACTAGGGATACTGAAGAGATAAGGTTGCCAGTTGCACACAGCCAAAATTTGATTAATTCAAATTGGGGTGAACTACACTGGATTTATTCTTTGGTAACTTTACCTGGTTACAAAAGAATAAAAAAAAAGCTGACTACTGTACTGAACGGTCATTGATGCTCTAAGTAAATCTACTTGTCCCTCAGTAACATTTTTAATTGGGATGCAGGGAGCTTGAAATCTATCTTGCCCACCCTTACATACTGTCTCAGAGCAACATGTAGGTGTTAAAATATTTTAAAATGTTTCATCTGCAATCTCACTGTGACTTTTTCTGTTTTGTCTGTTTGTTTCCCTCTTCCCTTATTTAGTTTTCACTTTTTACATAATCTTTATCTTTAATTTTTCTCTTTTCTTACCTTGGCTTCATCTTTTTTATTTCTTCAGTCTATCGAGTATTCTTTCATTCTTTTGCTGCCCCAACAATTTTATTTACTTAGACAATCCTTTGTTTGCATTTTTTATAATTTACATTTTTCTCCCCCAGGCATCAGAGTTAACTGATAAGTTGTTAACTCCCCAGCCCCATCCATAGCAACCTTTTGTGATGTAATCCCCATAAGGATAGCAAATTGACCCCCCAGCCAGCACTTTGCCCATTGCCCCTTCATGATTTTAGAACAGATCAAACCCACCAATGCCCATCTGAGCCCCACCAAATTCCTAACCAGCCTTGGGAATGTCATTGAGTGGCCTCGTAGATTCAAATGTATGTCAATATCCAGCCCAACACTGTGCAGTGATCTTTCCTCCCTCAAAAATATTGTAAGGTCTCCTCTTTTACATTACCCCCCTCATAAAACAAGAAATACCAATCCTGCATATCATAGGCCCAAAGTCATTCCACCCAGAGCCACATTGAGTCACTCAGTTTCTTGACACATTACTACTGGGCCCAAATGTGGGATTCATGCCCCAGTATGGCTTTGTGTGGGCCGCAGAAACCACTACTGGGATAAGAAACAAGCATTCTGGCTCACTAGCAGTGATGGGAAAAGGCAATGGATCATCACACAACCTTCGACCAAAAAAGGATGAAATATAAAAAATAAAATAGGGTGACTCAAGGTGGTCTCTCAGGGCTGGGTGGGGATGGCTTGAAAGGTTGAGATGGTTGGGGGTAAATTTTTGTTCTTATAAACTACAAGCAAACCAAGGAATCGGTGGAAAAGAGTGGCGTCTGTCTCTGTCTAACTTATTGGGACAATTTCTGCAGCCAGACCCAAATTCTGTGGCCAGACCCAAATCCTGCAGCAGGTCTTAATTTCTGAGGCAATTGCCACATGCTGCAGAACAGCAGAAAACAGGGGGCCTTGTCTATAGTATGTATGTCTTTTCGCAAGTGAAACAAAGTTGTGTTATACTTCTTGCATACAAATGATAATATTACCATTATAGTGTTTTGTTTTTTTGCTTTCTGTTTATTATCCCCCTCAGCTGGCCCTAGACCATCTCAGAGGCCCATGCTGCCCCTAACCCACCACCCAACCATGCTCTAGGACTTACCTAACTCCAGATGGGGTACCCTCTGGTATCTCCTCCGTACAGTGGAGGTCCTCGGACTTGGCCAGGTCCCTCAGGAAGCTGCATTTTGGAACTCCAGGAGTGAGCCTAGGTCATCGGGATGTGGGGTCTGTGGGCTGCATTGGTGCCATCATGTTGCATGGCTGCTTTTTGCTTTGTCTCCTGCATTACCTGCATCCCTCCAGGGATGCTGACTGAGGCAGGCATGCATATGCAAGCATGTGCGCCCATTCAGTGAATCAGTGGTCCCCTATCCCTGTTACTGCACATTGCCTGCACCACCACCAGGGGTCACCTGGTGGTGGTCACACGTTGATAGTGGTCCCCCGCCTTCCCCCAGTGTAGGAGAGTGTTCTGTGGGATGCTCAGTCCTCCTCCCTGCCTGGCCCTCTGACGATCAAAGCTCATTACCAAACCCATGACATTGGCATCACTGGAGGTTGCAGTGCTGCTATACTGAAGGGTTGTCATCTTTTTGTTTTCTAAAGAGTTCCGGAATAATTGGAACACGTGGTTTGGAATCTTTCCAGTGTAGCAATAATATAGCAGCCTGTTGGTGATAGCACAACATATTTATTAATCTCTGCCCATGCAGGCCTGATGGACCTAGCCTCCCTTCTGACCATACATTAGTATGTTACTATGTAAACTGCAGGAAAGGAACTGAATTTTATATAGTGCCGTTCATACAAACTGTATCTCAAAGCACTTTACAGTGCAGGAGAGGTAGTGTAGAGAATGCTGATTCTGCTTTCATTGCATAAGAGGTTTCAAAAAGCACAGGTATAGATTACACAGAGAATAATACTTAGCAGATGGCGCATAATGAGATTTGTTTGCATACCTGAGGTGGGCAATGCTGCATAAACCCCAAGAGCAAAGCTTGAAGGGTTTACCTAAGCATCACATGCCAAGGGTGTGTAAACAAAATCAGATTTTGCATCACTCCATGTTTTATGTTTTTTATAATTGCTGATGCAGGGCTGTAATAAAAAAACTTTAGTGCTTCTCTTCCCAGCTTTAAAAAAATGCCCATGTTTGCTCCCCCTCCCAAAATCAACAACTTCCCTGTTACTCCTGAACTACATCTTGTTTCATTATAAGACTTATGGGGTTGATTCTGATGAATTTTCTTTCTTTACTGACGTTAACTGAAAAGAGGACCTCAGCATGCTGATTTTCCAACCAGAGAGTGAAACCAGAAGAGCGATACAGTGCCGCTTCGCTATTTAGTTTAAATCTGTAAAGAAAGAAATCTCATCAGGATCGGCCAGCTAAGGTTTTTAATGGAATATAAAGTGGTTTGGGTGTTTTGCATAACCCAAGGGATGTTGTTTTCTTTGGGGGGGGGCAAAAATGAGCATTTGAAATCAGTTCGAGTAAAGGTCACTGTTACACATGACTGTGTGTAATAGAACATTAGATCATTGTTATCTGTGTGTAACTAAGGGTCACCAATAACATATAGCAATTACAAAGACTTTAAGTGGGGTGCCACAGGGCTCCGTTCTTGGACCCTTGTTGTTCAACATATTTGTCAGTGATCTCCGTATCCAGTCTGAAAGCAAATTGATAACATTTGCAGACAATACAAAGTTGGGTGGCACTGTAGACACAGAGACAAATATAAACTGTATGAAGAATGATTTGGAGAATATAGTAAAAAGGGTTGATAATAACAAGATGCAATTCAGTCTTGAGAAATGTGTGGTCATCCACTTTGGCAAGAACAATGGAATGAACGATTACTTTATTCATGGAGTAAAATTAAAAGTGGTAAACAGAGAAAAGGACCTAGGCATTCTACTTAGTAACAATCTCAAGAATGGTGTCCGCTGTAGCCAGGTGGCTAACAAAACTGGATACTTATATAATTGTATGCGAAGGTCCTTTTTCTCAAGAACTGAATTAGTGCTTCTGCCTATATACAAAGCTTATATCAGGACACTTGCGAATAACAGTTGGAGTCCAATATGGAGTCCATATCTAAAAAAGAGCATAAACATTATAGAGAAAACATAAAGGAGATTTACAAATTTATTCCAAGGTATAGGGACAAGCCATATGAGGAGAGTCTAGTGGACTTAGGCCTTTGGCCACTGGCTTTAAGAAGGACCGGGGATGATATGCTACTATTTTAGAGAATACTGGAAGATACAATGTTAAAAAGGGAACTAGGTTTGTATTATAAGGATACTAAACATGATTTAAGAGGGCATAAAGGACAGGTAGTAGATATTCTACCAAAAACGGGCCAGAGGAAATACTCCTTTATCCCTAGGGTTATAAGACTTTGGAATTAGTTACCCAAGGATATTGTCCAGACACTGAGTCTGTTCATTTTAAAATCTAAACTGGATATTTACATTAATGAAGGTAACATTGATTACTGCCACTGAGTAGTGGGGACAGCATTTATGGGCCATGGCCTTCTGCTGTCCTATTACCAAAGTATAAACCAAAGTAAAACAAAGTATTAAGCTAGGCAGTGACTTGCTCAAGGTCACACAGTTAGTAAATAGTGGATGTAGGATTCAAACCCAAGTCTCCAGTGTCACAGCTTTGTGCTCTGATCATTATACCAAAGTGCAGCTTATCACTCTACTGAAACTACAAAGGATATTATAAACCTAATGCTTAGAGTCAGCCAATCAGAATCTATTTCTAAGGGCACTGCCTCAAGGTGATAATTGCACACTGGAAATCCAGTGTGTAAAGAGAACAGACAGAAAGCATAAAATGTTATTTCTTTCTTGCTGATTACACAGTGAATATTAACAGCACTCACTGTCTCCATACATGGCACTGAGTGTGGTAACTGACCTTGTCCTATGTTACGCGCCCTCAAATTCTGCTACAGTTTTTTCTTAAATGAAGGCAGGGCCAACATTCTCATGACAAAGCCTGTTGCAGAGTACTTCACTATGCTATTGCTCTGGTATACAGTTATCCCAATTTTTTTCAAATACATATGCAGTATGCATGCATAATTTAAAAACTCAGTTGGTTTCCATGGTTACAGCTGTTAACAGCTCTAAGCAAAAAGCATTCAGATTGTTTCATGACACTCCTTATGTGGAGCAATTCCAGGCAAATGGCATCTTTCCAAACATGCTATATTAAGGGTTGAAAGAATCTTGTTCAAGTTTGGGCATCTGGAGGTCATAAAATCTGAACTTGCTGTGGTCAAAGCTCCTGTAATGGTTGCCATGGCAAGGAACAGTGATGGGTAGGAGCACATAACCTAGTGGTCGCATGCCTTCAGCTTCACGAAGGGGGTAAAATCTGTCAACGGTGAAAGCAGCCCCCAACTACAGTCAAAATCTGGGAAGCCAGGGTCAGACTTATGAAAACCTACTGCCCAACTGCTGTTACTTTCTCTTCATCATGAGGAGAATCCCCTAATGGGGAGACAGAGAAGAATGTACACTAAAAACAGGTCATTTCAAAGTTCTGGTGCCATTAATTCACAGAAGTGCAGGAACAAGAGGACCAAATCCCCAGCACTTCGAAACACTCTGCCTGTTTGTCAGAGGGAGATGTGGCCAAAGCAGGGAGACATCAACTAAATATACAAAAACACAGGTGAAACACCATATGCAAATTGATGTTGCTATGTCAACTAGCCCCTTCCCTTGTGCAAATCCAAGGCCAATGCACAGCATTTTTTAACATCTAAAAATCAACAATGCAGCATACCACTATCTAAGGGATGGGGGACGGTTTAGAAAATCATTACAGAATAATCAACTGATCTTCTGTATCATGGCCTTACAATATTATATAGATGTTATCAATTATAAATTAGTTTCAGTATGAATGTTGTTCTCTTCTTATAGCAAAGCAAACATAAATTGCAGCATATAATAACAAGCATTTGTCAATGCCGAATGTTTGCTTGCTGGCATTGGCATTGGTAGTGTAGGAGTTAGAGAGCTGCATAATAGGAATGGCAATGAAGTATTGAACTGAAGCCAACCCCACCACCACCCTGCAGAGACTGACAGGCATTGGGGTGTGCCTTGGATTGTCGGCCATAACGCCACACCATTCTCACTCATGTCTCTACCCTGCAGACACCAACAAGTGTCACAGTGTGCCTTGGGGTCTTTGGCCCTTATGCTCACCCCATTCCATCAGGAAATATGGTGAGATGGGTGCTGTATAGGAGAATGGGGTGAACTTTGGGGCCGAAGAGTCCAAGGCACACCTTGATCCCTCTCACTGGCTGCAGGGTGTGTAATGGTATGAGCATTACAGGCGAGAATCCCAAGTCACACCCCTGATGCCTGTCAATCTCTACAGGGTGGGGCGTTATGGTCGGAAACCCTAACATCTCAGGCGTTCGTTGGCATTTTCACTCCAGATTTTCAACATGTTTTTTTTGTGACCCCCACCTTATGAACAGTGGCAATATCAGTTTGCTGGCCGAAAGCTGATTTTGCACAGCGACTACACCATTTGGCACCACAGGTGCGAAAACACCTTTCAAACAGGATGTGAAAAATGACAGCTGTACTGTTCATGGGGAGGTGTAAAAAATGGCAATGTTGAAAATCTGCAGTAAAAATATTAAAAAAACTGGTGAAGTCACGAGCGTGCGTAGAAACTGGACAACGCACACCCATAATGCAATTAGTTTGGGGATGCTTTACAGCAGATTTTCAACACAGGCATTTTGGAACCTCTGCTCATGAACAGTGTCACTGTGATTTTCTTAATCTGTCCCGAACAGTGATTTCCCACAGCGACCACACATTTCTGCGCTGGAAGTGCGAAAACACATTTTGGCCATGGTGTGAAAAATGACAGCTGTACTGTTCATAAGGAAGTGTGGAAAAATGCCAGTGGTGAAAATCTGGACTGAAAATATTAGAAATCCATGAACGTACAAGGGTGCGTGGAAACTGCGCAATGGTCGCTCGTAACACAGTCATTTTATGGACTTTTTGTCACCAAATTTTTAACATAGCCATTGTAACACCTCTACTCATGAACAGTGTCACTGTGATTTTCTTAATCTGTCCCAAACATTGATTTTGCACACCGACTGCGCCATTGTGCACTACATGCGCAGAAACACATTTTGGATGAGATGTGAAAAAGACAGCTGTACTGCTCATAAGGAGGTGTGGTAAAATGGCAATGTTGAAAATCTGGAGTGAAAATAGTGAAAATTCATGAACGTACGAGCGTGCATAGGAACAGCGAAACGCATGCTCATAAAACAGTCATTTTGGGGAATTTTTTCACCAAATTTTTAACATAGGCATTTTAACACTTCTGCTCATGAACAGTGTCACTGTGATTTTCTTTATCTGTCCCAAACATTGATTTCACACACCAACTGCGCTATTGTGCGCTACATGGACGGAAACACATTTTGGGCAAAATTTGAAATATGACAGCTATACTACTCATAAGGAGGTATGGTAAAATGGCAATGTCAAAAATCTGGAGTGAAAATATTGAAAATTCACAAACTTACGAGCATGCGTAGGAACAGTGCAACGCATGCTCGTAACACAGTCATTTTATGGAGTATCACCACCAAATTTTCAACATAGGCATTTTAGGACCTCTGCACATGAACACTGCCACTGTCAGTTTCTTAATCTGTGTGGAACACTGATTTCCCACACCCACCGCGCTATTCCGCGCCGCAAGCACAAAAACACATTTTGTCCAGGGTGTGAAAAATGACAGCATTACTGTTCACAAGGAGGTCTGAAAAATGCCAATGTTGAAAATCTGGGTGAAAATATTACAGGTCATAGCGTCATGACGTGCGTAGCAACTATAACGCACACTCGTAAAACAGTCATTTTTGGATTTTCCCACCAAATTTGCTACATATGCTTTTTGAGGCCCACCTCATGAACACTGGCACTGTCATTTCATTAATCAGTCCTGAAAGGTGATTCTGCGCAGTGACCGCAAAAATCACCTTTCGGGGCCGATTAATGCCATGACAGTGAAAGAATTCATGAGGAGGGGTCCCAAAAACCCCATATTGAAAATTTGGTGGCAAAATTCCAAACAATGCCTGAGATATGCATCAAAGTTGAAAAACCCTATTTATTCCATTATACAGCTTACTGGCATTTCCTCAGTTTGCGGTCAGCTTTGAAGAGTGCAGACGTGTTCCCAGTCCACCGAAGATCATCCAGAGGTAAGTATGGGGTGAGAGGAGTGTGGGGAGGCAGGGTGCACAGTGGGTGGGTGCGGGGTGTGGGAGGGCCAGGAAGACTGCCGGGTACCGTTTCCCTCGTTACAGGTAAAAAAAAAAAAAAAGACATCGCTGGACGTTTTTTTATTTACAGGGCAATGTGGCATGCTGGGGTGGGCTCCCAGCATGCCAACTGAGTCTTTGTTTGGGGGTGCCGCTGTAGCTAATGGGGGATTGCGCACCCCCGGCTGCACACAACAAGGGGGGGTACATTATGCCGACGGGGATTGGGCAGTCCCGTCAGCACACAACAACGGAGAGGGGTGATTATGCAGACGGGGATTGGGCACCCCATCGGCAGACAAGAAAAGTGGGGGGGCATTACATACTGCCGATGGAGAGTGGGCTCCCCCATTGGCAACATACATCTGGGGCACTGCAGCCGACGGGGATTGGGGCCCCCGTCGGCAAACAAATGTGTTGGGGGGCACATGCTGCCAGGGGCATTGGGCACCCCCTCGGCAGGGGAGGGGGTTAATATTGTTTGCGAACAGGTGGCAAGCTGCTGCTACATTGCTGTTTGACAGGTAACTTGTGACACACGTTACCAATCAGGCAGCAGGGCTTGTCATGTACCAATGAGTGAGACCGCATGCTGGTGATGTAGTGGGAGGAATAGAACTATGTCAGCCTCCAGGTAGAGTGCTGTTCCATACATCACACCTAGTCCTATCAAGTAAAATAAAATCTTCTAATCAGCTAAACAGAAAAGTCTGCTTCCAGGTAAAGCTTTTCTTTTCACATCACAACCAGTGCTGTAGGTAGAAAATCATCTAATGAGCACAAAGAGAAGGAAAAAACTTCAGAAATAAAAAGTAACACGTGGCTACTTTCCAACTATTCAGCCTGCTATTTTTTGCCACTACTAGCTCTTCAATTTATAAAAGTGTCAAAATATCAAGGCAAGACAAAATGGATGGTGACCAGAATTTGTTTATTGTTGGTTATTTAAATCATTACAACATAGAAAAATGTAAAATACAATAGTCCACATTATCAATACATCTAATGTTCCAGTAATCCATAAACAGCAGATGTAAATCATCCTTCATCTAGCATCAATCCGGAAATAGAAATAAATAAAGCAGAGGTGGCCTATAATCCTATTAATTCAAACTCTTTATATTAATGATTAAATCATTATTTCATTCAGTTTGCTTTTCTCAAACAAAGAAAGTACACTGTAGTAGTTTTCAGGACAAGGTATCCTAGCTGTTACCTAGCTTCTTCTGATTACAGTTCAAAATCAGAAAGATAGACTCTTAAGCCCAGACCTACAAGAGATGGAACAAAAATAGAGCTTAAATAATGCAAGGCAAATTTCAAAGCATTTCAATCAGTATTTACAAAATACCATCCTTAATTATGTCAAAAACTAACAGCAACATTCAATTATAAGACTTCATTTGATTAGAAGAATACTGAACAATCAAGTTCTTCATTAATGCCCTGTGGATGTAATCGCCTTAGAAAGAAAACCCAGTGTGTTTCTCATTTGAGTAGTATCTGTGTCCTGTTCCCTCCCATAAGTCTGACTGGCACATGTGCTAAAGCACAAAAGGGCAGTTCACTTGGATCTCTCTCGCAACAATGGAAAAAGTGCACAACAACAGACAATTCCAATTTGTCACATCTGATAGCTTCAGATAAGCTCTTGCATACTCATACAAACAGAAGAGAGAAAGAAATAAGTGCCTTAGCTGGGACTTGAACCCAAGCCACCCAGAATATCATTCCAGTTGTGTTACCAGCTGCATCACAAAGGCAACTGTAAAACTGTTGTGCTCCAAGGCACCTTAATGCTTCTCTGATGCACAACCTGGTGCTGCACAGATAATTACATTTTAATCACAAGAGTATGGTGTGCATATTTAGGGAACTCATACAAACAGAAGTGAGAGAGAAAGAAAGAAGTACCTTAGCTGGAACGTGAACCCAGGCCACCTAGAACACCATTCCAGTTGTGCTACCAGCTGTATCACCAAGGCAACTGGAACTGAGACATCCCGAGGCACCTTACTCTTTCTCTAATGCACAACCCGGTGCTGTACAGATAATTACATTTTCTTTTTCTTCTTTTTATTTTTTTATTTTCTGTTTTTGCTCCCTCCATCTCCACAGCTGAACCACTCCCTCAGGATCCTCCAAGGTACCTAAGGCTTGGCGTACTAGCAGATTACCCTCCCCCGCTGCATCCTGCTTCCACACTGCTTAAGCTTAACCCTTGGTGGGGAAGGAGAGAACAGCTCCCCTTGCCACTCCTCCCCTACATATTTTATGTCTTCCTCAGGCAGTGCCAGGGTGTCTGGGTTTGGTCCGCGAAGTATGGTACCAGAGGCCATCATCAGGCCAGCTGTGGAGCTTTTCTTCCATTTTATCCCATCCCATCAGCACGCTGGGAGGTCCAAGAAGCATATGCATGCAAAATGTGCTGCTGCTCCGAATTTCAGTCAGCATCCTCCCCTACAACATTACCTCCCCAAGCTGCACCACCACCTGTGGTCACCCAGGTGACAGTACTGTAATCCACCCTTCCCCAGAGGATTAATCCTCCTCCCATCAGCCAGTACCTGATAACCCGAGTGCACTCCCAAACCCAGGTCACCAGTGCCGTGAGTGGTAGCGCTACTGCTGCACTGATTTGCCGCCAGATAATTAATTTTTAATCACAAGAGTGCAGTGTGCATATTTAGGGAACTCATACAAACAGAAGAGAGAAAGAAATAAGTGCCTTAGCTAGGACTTGAACCAAAGCCACCTGGAATACCATTTCAGGTTGTGCATTACAGAAAGGGTGAGGTGCCTCAGGGCAGTATTCCCAGTGGCCTGGGTTCAAGTCCCAGCTAAGGCACTTATTTCTGTCTGCACACTGCTCTCTTGTGATTGAAAATGTAATTGGCTTCACAACAGTTAGTACAAAGACACCCAGCACAATGACAACTCAGCGCATCCATTCAGCCTAATGACATTTTGCCTAACACGACAACTGATGAAAACAACCCTAACACCAACCAGCAGTGGGATGGTAAGCATGGCAGAAGGTGGTTGTGTGATAAATGAAGCTACCTCATAGTTGTAGCCGCCATGTTAGAGCAAACATATTTTAGGCCAAACAAGTATTAGGCAAAATGTCCTACACAAAACATCCCAAGGCTACATGTCCTTCCTCCAAAGATCATGCTATGAATGTAATTATCTGTGCATTAGAGAAAGAGTAAGGCTCCTTCAGATGCCCCAGATTCTAGTTGTCATAGTGGTGTAGCTGGTGGCGCAACCGGAATGGTTTCTGGGTGGCCTTGGTTCAAGTCCTAGCTAAGGCATTTATTTTTTTCTCTCTTCTGTTTGAATGAGTTCCCTAAATATGCACACTGCACTCTTGTGATTAAAAATGTAATTATTGTAGAAGTGTTTATTATTGTGCAAGTTATATTTAGCACATGGTGCTAATAGGCCACAATTTTATAAATTTAATTTCATGCTCTGCAATTAGCCCCTAATTCACACCTACTGAAAATGCACAATTTTTGCCAATTACAGTCATTTTATTTTGAAGCCATTATCACTTGAGCAAATATAGCTGTAACTATTTTACAGCAAATATAACCTGTTCTACTGTATCTGTGCAGCACCAGGTTGTGCATTAGAGAACGAGTACGGTGTCTCAGGATGTCCCAGTTTCCAGTTGCCTTGGTGGTGCAGCTGGTAGCGCAACTGGAACAGTATTCTGGGTGGCCTGGGTTCAAGTCCCAGCTAAGGCACTTATTTCTCTCTGGTCTTAAGTGGTTATGTGTAACCAAGTCCTTCAGGTTTCTGGTTTGACTGTACATCACTAGGGGTCTTCATAAAACATTAGGATCACTGCAGTATGACAGCAATTGCCAGTTCTGCAACAAAATGTTTCTCACTTTTGGAGCAACAGAATTATATTCTAAAATGAATGTCAAAGGTGAGACATCCCCACCATCACGTTGTTGTATTTGCAGAATGTTATTGCAGTCTATGGCCAATGCCCTTGTGATGTAGTATTTAATGCTGCCACATTACAACCTCTTTATAGAAATCCCCGATACATTTCCCCAGATTGTTTGGAAAATGAATTTTCAGTGGAGCTGTTGCACCAGAGATAGAGAAACTGTCCATAAGGAATGGATGAGAGTAAAAGGGTAAGCTATGGTGGTCTGGAGTACAGTGCTAGCAGCTGTAACCTTGTGAAAGTGTTTTGATTCAGTGTTGCCAATTCCTCAAACAAACAAATTGAGGTCCAGCCAATCAACAGAATTTTTAAACACTAATGGTAAAATTCAAATTCAGATCATTGTCATTTATTTAACAGACAAACTGAAGTGCAGTTTCTGTTGTGCCACTCCAAGTAATTAAAATATCATCTACATACCTATACCAGGTGTGTGTTTCATTATCAATGCTTCAATTTCCTGAGAGCAGATACACTTGAGTTCCTCTTTTCAATGTTGCAGTGAGTATAAACATAGCAACATAGAATCTGACAGCAAATAAGGACCACTTGACCCACCCTGTCTGCCCATTTTTTCCTACTTACCTTATTATCGCCGACCGTACTTGCTCTACAGCTCTTGCTCCAGCCCTCTCTTTCTGCTATGATTCCTTTGTGTCTATCCTTTGCAATTTTGAACCCCACCGTTTTCACGCCAGCACCTCCACAACCATTATTTCTGTGAAGAAGCACATCCTCACATCACTCCTGAATCTACCCCCTCCAATTTCATAGCATGTCCCCTTGTTCTTGAGCACCTTTTCTTCTGAGAATTATTTCCCTCCTGTGCCTTATTTACCCCGGTGAGGTATTTAAAAGTCTCTATCATATACCCCCTCTCCCGCCTCTCTTGCAGGGTGTACATGTTAAGGTCCTTTAGTCTCTCTTCATAGGGTTGTTGATGCAGACCCTGCACCATTTTAATTGTCCTCCTCTGGACTGCCTCCACTCTGTCTGTGTCTTCCAGAGATGTCGTCTCCAGGACTATGCACGGTACTCTAGAAAGGGTCTTACCAGTGATCTATACAGAGGTAACACCACCTCCTTCTTTCTACTGGTAATACCCCTCCCTATGCACCCCACGAGCCCTCTGGATCACCTTGTTGCACTGCCTGGCCCCCTTTAGGTTACCAGATATGATTACCCTCAGATCTCTTTCAGTACCACTCTAGCCATTTTGTACTCTGCTCCTGGGTTTCTGTGCCTTAAGTGTATTATTTTGCATTTTTTTGCATTGAAACCCAGCTGCCATACCCTTGACCACTCCTCTAGTTTTCTCAGGTCTCTGCTCATCCCCCCCCCCCCGAGTGTCTGACCTATTGCAGATGGTGTCTTCCACAAGGAAGTAGACCTTCCATTCCAGCTTCTCTGAAATGTCATGTATAACAACATGAAAGAGGACTAGTCCCAGCACTGATCCCCGAGGCACCCCAATGGTCACCCTCCTTTCCTCGGGGTAAACTCTGTTTACCACCACCCTCTGTCCCTTATCACCGAACCAATTTCTTATCCAGATTACCACCTTTGCACCCACTCTTAAGCTAACCGGTTTGCTTACTAGTCTTGTATGTGGAACAATATCAAAAGCCTTACTGAAATCTAGGTAGGCCAAGTCCACCGCTCCATCTTAATCTAATTCATTTGTCACCCAGTCAAAGAAATCTATCAGATTCATTTTAAATGATCTCCTCCCATGGAACCATGCTGCCTTGGGTCTTGTAACCCACTGGATTCAAAATATTCCACAATCCTTTCCTTCAGCAGTGATTCCATTAATTTTCCCACCACCAATGTCAGGCTGACTAGCCTATAATTGCCAGCCTCCTCCCTGCTACACCTTTTGTGTAGTGGGACTACATCCACCCTCCTGCAGTACCCAGGAACCACTCCTGTTTACAGTGAGCTGTAAAACAGGACTGTTAGAGGTGCAGCCAGTACCTCCCTTAGCCCCCTCAATACCCCCTGGCCTCATTGCTTCTTCCACCTTCAGATTAGTGAGTCCCTTCAGGACTCTCTCCTCTGAGTGAGCAAAAAAGATGAAGTAATTTAAATAATGATAAGAAAGAAGCATAATATTGTAGGTAGGTAGATTAAGTAAAGGTTTATTTTTATATAGGCAAATGATATCTAAGTTCAGAGGACCTATTTACAGATATCCCCTTGTGCAAGTAGTTTGTTACTATGTTTACAAAAATTTTTACATATTACGAATTACAAATGCATATAAAATGTTAAACAAATTATAACAAGAAAAAGGAAACAAACAGAACATTTTTTAAGCAACACTAACAGTTGTATATATTTAATATAAACATTGAAAATGACAACAGAAAAAGACCATTGGTCAATCCAGTCTGTCCATATTACCTTATCCTAACATGAGCTCTAATGTCTACCTGGGTTATTTGTCATGCCCCTTCCCCCCATGTTTCCTGCCTTACTGCTACCCACCTGGGTCACACTTAAACCCTTAATTCTGTCCCAGCTGTGTTTGAAATCACTGATGATTTTGGTGCCTACCACCTCAGCTGGCAGGCTGTTCCTTGGCTCAACCACCCTGTGAAATAGAATTTCCTCGCATCCCTCCTGAAACATGCACACACCCTCAGCAAGCTTCCACTCATACTCCCATGCTCTAGATTCATTATTCCTGGTGAATAGCTGCTCAAAGATTACCTTGTTCATTCCTTTCGGGAACTTGAAGGTCTCTATCATATCGTCCCTCTCCCTTCTGGCCAACAGTGGTTACATGTCCAGTGCCTTATGCTGGTCCTCAAAGGAGCTGTCCTGCATGCCATGAATTATTTTCTTTCCTCTACACTGCATTGTTTCCAGCCTTTCCCTGTCTTTCTTTAGGTGAGGAACCCAGAACATGTACTCTAGGTGTGACCTTACCAGTGTTCTATAGAGAGGTAGTAATACTTCCTTCCTCCTGCTATCAGACTCCCTCCCTTACACCCCAGCATCCTGATTGCCTCACTGTAGGCCTTGCTACATTGGCTAGCTTGTTTAAGGGAGTCACTTATGAGGACTTCAAGGTCCCGCTCCTCAGAAGTAATGCCCAACCTAACCTCTCCCATCAAATACCCTATCCTGGGGCTCTTGTTCTCTATGTGCATCACCTTACACTTTTTGGTGTTGAATTTCAACTGCCAAACCTTGGACCATCTCTCCAACCTCTGCAGATCTCTCTGTAACTCCCTAACCCCCTTCTCACTGTCTAACCTACCACAGAGTTTAGTGTGATTTGTGTCGAGACACATCTTGCCCTGAATTCCTTCTCCCATTTCACTGATGAACATAATGAAAAGGATTGGACCCAGGACTGATCCCTGTGATCCCTTTCCTCAGTAGCAATGCCCACCACTAAACGCTGCGTCTTGCCTCCACACACCTTTGGATATGCTAGTGCACCTATATGCAAGCACAGTTAGCTGCTTTGCACATATCCACTGGCATAATTTAGTGCCACTCACTAAAGGGTTAGTGCCTCATTAACTGTACCCTTTGATAGGGCACATTTAGCAAGTCCGCTGCTTTTAGGCACTAAGCACAGATAGTGAGGCACTTACCCTGTTAGCATCTGCTGTTTGGTTTTGAATTTCCTGGCCTATTTAGTGTCCAGCATTGAAGAGCAAGGAGTTATGTGAAATTAGATGCAAACTGCCTTTGAAATAAACAGGAACGTTATACTAGAGGAGTAGCAGTGTCTGTAGCAGCATGTTGCTTATTGTATTTCATAGGAAAGAGTTTCCTTAATATATCAAATTATGTGCAGTTCTTTCCTGTTATGTACCCCAGCAAGAAGAATGCAGATTTGGGGAGCACTTTGCCTTCCCCCGGTGTGTCATGACATTACCTGCTCCTCTGTTGTACTAAAATATATTGCGATAAGCGACTGCTTTTACTCCCTACAACTACCTTAACAGCAGCATCAGCACTGAGAGTCATCTTTCAAACTGACTTCTCAAGCAGCTGTTGCCTGATTCTGAACAGCCCTGCAGCTGTAACTGCATAAATCCTCTCTATCGCTACCAAGATTTAGAGTGAAAAATGAGGTTACAGAAACGCAATGGTCCATGTCATTTAGTATTAACAAAGATCTTTTTAAATTTCACTGCAAGAGTTCCTTGAATGGCTTTTAAAAGTGATTAATGAAGTGGAAAGTTTCAATGAAAATGGTCTGTAGAAATTAACATTTTCAATGTGGAAGCAGCCACAAAAAATCCCTTCTATATTGCCGACTCTCCATGCATTTCCCATCTTTTATTTCACAATCACAAACAACATATTTTCTGTTCTCAGATGCCTGCTGCTAACACTACAACTTACAGGTAACAGCAAGAAATGATAGTAAATGCCAGCAAGTCAGTAACACAGTGTCATGCACTCTGACCTGGAGAAGCTGGGCAAGGGAATGGACTTGAGTCCCTCATTCGTGGGTAGGTAGAGATCAAAAATCAGAACATGGGTAAATCAATGGATTGCATCAACGTGAAATTGGACAGCACCTTAGGTAAGAATTTGGGGTGAGTACACAATGCTGCCCGAAACCCTATGAAACACCAGAAAAGGTGGTTCACGAGCCAAGGCCCATAGTTTGGACAGACCCTCCTGGCAGGCCTAATAGCCACAAGGAATGAAGTCTTCCAAGACAGATATTTCAAGTCACAGGAGGATGTGGACTTAAAAGGAGCTTTAATCTGGGATTCAAGCAGAAGGTTCAGGTCCCAAATTGGAACAGGTTTGTAGACAGGACAGGCCACATACAAGAGGATCTTTTGTAACCTACAAACTAAATCTAGTTGGGCCATTGTCTTGTCTTCGATAAATACATAGAAAGTTGAGATGGTCAACAGGTGAATCATGACTGAGGAGTACTGTGACCCCAACAGTGACAGTCAGGAGGTAGATCAGCCCCCTCTGCAATGGGCAAGTGAAGGGGTCCAGGGATGCTGTCCAGAACCATACTGCAAAATGCTTCCATTTCAGGGAGTATGTGTCCCTGGTGGAAGGTTTTCATACATCAACTAGGACAGCCAAGACCTTGGTGGAGTCCCTGAACAAAGAGACCTTTATTTATTTATTTTATTTTAGTCTTTGGTAACTGGGTAAGGCCCACTAGGCACAAGTGCCTATTTTCAGGGGCGACCTGGGAGCACTGGGTGGTTAAGTGACTTGTTCAGAGTCACACAGTATGCAAGTGGAGGTTGTAAGAATCAAACCAAGGTCTGGACTGCAGAATGTACCAAGCTTGTTCACAGCTCAGTCCTCAGGAGTCAGATATGGAGCCACAGGGACTGGAGGTGTGGATGCAGCAATGCAACATCATTCTTGGATAAAAAAAAAGCCCCACTGGAGAGGCAGTGATAATGGGGCTGCCACTGCTAGTTCCCACACAAGTGGGAACCAGATCTGCCTGGGCCAGCAGAGGGCCACCAGAATTCTCCTGGCTAGTTGCTGCCTGATCTTGGTAAGACACCTCTGGATCTGGGGCAAAGGCTGGAAGGCATAGAGAAATCTCCCTTTCCAGCAGTGGAGCAATAAGTTGTGCCAAAAAATGCCAAGCCCTGAAATGAGCAAATAAAACTGCAGCAGTTTCACATTGTGTGGTGTGTAAAAAGGTCCAGCTCTGGCCTTCCCCAAATGCCAAACAGTTGATCTGAGAAAGTCTGACTGAGTTCCCAAACTTATTATGTGGCTGAGCTGCACACCAGCTGAGGCTGTCTAACAGGACATTCAGAGAGCTTGCAATATGGACAGTGCCAAGTGAGACACTTCAAGCTACTACCCATTCACACACTCTTAGTGTAAGTCAAGAAAGGAACCATGCTTAATCCAAGTAAAACAGTAAAAAGTGAAAAAAAAATTCCTCAAACCAAGATGGCAAGTGAGACAATCATTTTACTATGGACTGCTGCCACAGTAGTGAGTGGCACACACTCCCTGTATTGGTTCCAATACTTGTATTTAAAATAAAATGGTGGTTGCAAGCAATAAATGTGGGTTCTTTTTCTGATTAACTCTTTTACAGCTGAAAACATGCATGGCCTCAGAATGGCATTTAAGAAACTGTTTAAATCAGGAATATGTAGAGGGTACTCTGAGACTGCACTTGCTAGCAAAAAGAGTTTTTTTTCTGGACATCTGCCTTGAGATCTGCTAAACCAAAAATTTAAAGAGTGATGTGTAAATCAGAATAAGTGGAACTGTCATAAGGACACCATGTAAATTTACTTATGTATGATGTACTAGATTTATGAAGTGGTTAACTATTTTAAATGTCATGTTTTTAGGTGCATATGTTTTGGATGCATATGTCTTTAGACTATGGATTTAGGGTTTTAATGTCATCAATATGTAGTTTTTTACATCACTGTAACATCAGGGGGTATTATGAATGTATGATGCCATCATCTGCCACCAGTCCCAGCCATGCCAGGCAGTAAGTGGTGACCTAGCCCCTAGTGGACACCATGGCAGAGCAGCCATACAACACACACCTAGAGACTATCCTTCTGTGGACACCAACAGATGCCAGCACACACATGCTGCACTGAGGGTGTGGGGGGTGCACAGGTGACCAGTCTGCACCACATACTGGCTGCTGCCACATGACTGGGACAAGCCAGACAGTACAAATGGTCCAGTGTAGGGACTACCCCAACACCTGTGTGCCTGTACGATGGTGATGGTCCCCCAGCCACATACCGCACAGCTGTACAGACACCACAGCACACACGCCCAGCAACAGCGGTGTAGCCAAGAATATTACACATGTCCTCAAGACAGCTGCACTGTTGCCCCCCCATTATGTAAACAGATGGCATAATATGCACTCCCACGCAACACCAACAATAGCCCCCCCCCAGTTTGCCATGTCTGAGTTCCAGTAATTGGTGTCTTCCTGTAATCTTCCTTCCTTTATTGTTCCACCTGCCTAGTAAGTTGTTCATGTTTGGGTATTTGGCTGGTGGCATCAGTGCCACATAGCACAAAACAAAGGCAAAAGGGCTCAACGCCACATGGACAGTCCCTGCTTCTCTCTATTTGTTGGCCCTGCCTGATGTTTGTACTGTACTCTGTTGGGTATGGTGCGTCTGCCTGCTGACACCCCTACCCAGCAATGCATATATCACTGTGGGCTTCCCATGCCAGTTGTGCAGCATCTGTGAGTCGCACAACAGCAATACAGTGCTGTCCACTGTCGGTACACACCTGCAAGGTGGAGCTGTCACTGTGTACAGTGCTGCAGTCAGTGCTGCCCACCACATCATAGACAGTGCTGTGTCCCACACCCTACTGGCCCCCATGTCACTGTACCATTTGCAGTGCACTGTATAGCAGGACCTACAGTTGGACTATTGCATCCATCACCACCACCAGCGCCTGTGCTGTACATTCCCCTGGAGCAAATTATACTACGCAGTTCTGTACATATGTAGCCTGCAGTTACCACCATGCTCCTCCCAACTGACCTACAGGTGGAGCTGTGGGCAGACCCAGCTGGCCCCCCTGTACTTCCAGACTGACCTACAGGTAGACCCTGCAATAGTGCTGGGCAAACTGCATGCAAATCAGAGCATAATGAGATGTTAACGTGGATGTTTGCCCACTGACTGCTTAAGTAGGTTAATTTGCATGTCACTTTTGAATATAGCAGATTTTTGCCCTGGGCAAACGTGATAGTGCCGGGCAATTGGTTTAGTACCACGCTAGACCTGCACAAACGTATGTGTGCCACACAAATGTTACAGAATGATTTTTAATTTCTGCACACTGTACATTCACATGCGCTGATGCTTGCAGCTCTCCTGACTCCACTCCTTTGCGGTACACACATTGGCCACATATTCCACCTGTACAGTCCTTCTGGTTGCTGTGCACTGTGTTGCAGTTGTGGTTTGCACTTCCTGGTTGCTATATTCAGAGCTGTCTTATTCCTGGGCTAATTTTGCCCTGCACTCCCAGCTCAGTTTGCCCAGCTTCCTTCGCATGCTATATTCAGTAGCTTTAGCCCTGGGCTATTCCTTTTATATGTAACGGACATTTGGGTCTGGGCTAAGTTTGCCCACCGGGCAGGGCTAATTTAGCCACGGGGCAAAGTTCTGAATATTGGGCAAATAACTGCAAGAAGTTGAAAGGAGGAAGGTTGCAGGAATAAAAAAATGAATATTAGCACAATTCATAGGCCATGAGGTGTACCATGGGGTGTCTGGCAGAAAGCGTGTTTGTTGTAACATTGAATGCTGATATTAGTCTTAGGGTCCTGTGTGCATTTTTGTACTTCAACTTTCTAATTGGTCTCAGAAGCATTTTAATATGCAGACTCTTTTTTATAAACCTCTTGGGAGTAGTTTGGGCTACTGAGTTCTTTGTGAATAGGACTTTAAAAAAGATTTTGCACATTTTTTTAAATATGCCTTTTTTGTCTGAGTGATAAAAGGTTGATAATCCATTTCACTGAAGAACTGACATGCTATTCCAAACATTCTCTTCGCTTACTTTCCACTTCACAAAACATCCCAGATTAAATGGTTCTGCCTGTCAAAATCTGTGTTGTGTTACATTTAATTAAAAGATTTGGCCTGGAAAATCACACAAAGTCAAAGGTCATTTTTAGGTGTGACCGGGGGGGGGGGGAAGAGTATGGGACTGAAATAAAAATACAAGACACGAGTAACAGAAAGTATTTCTTAAAGAACATACGTAGGAAATAGTCAAAAAAGAAAAATTTACTGCATCAAAGTGACAGTGGTTTCAAATTAATGGACAGTTGTAATCAGAACCAGGTACATTTGAAGGGGTATGAGTATATGGTATTGAGGTAGGTATAGAGAAAAGAACCAGGAGAGAGGGGCACAGCAAAAATAGGGGAAGCTATTTGCAGGACCAGGAATGGACTGTAAGGTCACAGAGTAAAGCTTTGAGAGTGAATGAGAAGGGTAGGAGGAGGAGGAGGAGGAGGAAGAAGAGCAAAGAGTAATTCCAAAGCAGAGGAAGGCTGTAGGAAAAGTAGGCTTGTCTGGCAGTGGTTAAAATTAAAGGATTATAAAGGAGCATGTATCAGAGTTCATGGCCAGCCAATCACTCATATACCAGTGAACAGGGAATGAGGGACCTAGCTAACAATTGCCTTCTACAATCCAACAGTGAGCTATGTAGAGTCATGCATACTGAAGTATTTGGGATACTAGCTAAAAATTACCTTTTACCAGTCCAACAGGGAGCCATGCAGTGTCATGAGTACTTGACAGTTTTAGACCTAACCAACCACTGCTTTCCATCAATCCAAGAGGGAGCCATGGTGTATCATGTACAGTGGGGAATTTCAGACTCTAGCCAGCCATTCAAACAACATGAAGTCTTGCTGTATTCTGACTATAGCAGTGATCACCAACCTTTGAACTGCCCCGGAGAACAAAGAGTTAACTTTCCATGCAGGGCATGGAACGCTGAGCTCGAGCTCGGTTGAAGCCTCTGTCTGCTGTTGTTTAAACTCCAACCGTCAGATTCTTTGCTCCGCCTCACTGAACAGTCGCTCCAGAGATTTCTCCTTCGCTCAGTTCAAAAAAAGTCGGTTAAAGTGTCGTTTTTTCGTTCGGTTTCTACCAAATTTCTGCTACTGAACCTGTTGGTTTAAGGCTCTGTCTGTGATACCATGAGTACTAGACAGGTTTTTGTATTAGTTTCTGTGTAGAACTTGTAAACATTGGATCTGTTCGGTTTGAACCGATCAGGTTTGTGTTAAAAAAACTTCTGTCTTTATTAGAGTGTGGTAACTGGTCCGTAATGGTTCTAAAAAAAATGAATTTGATTACGTTTTTTTCCAAGACCCATGACACAGTCAGGAACTGATAGGGGTGTCTTGCCTGGCGGATTGCCGAAAAAAGGGTAAGTTGTATTTAGGATTGGCCATGCCTGAGAAGCCCAAGAAAAAAACCGGGCCCACTGGGTTTCAATATTCTAGTGTGTGTGGGGAAGCCTTTGCTAAGGCTGATCCCCACACCATTTGTGTTTATTGTCTGGGGTTTGACCACCTCAATTCAGACTGCTAAATTTGTAAAAGTTTTCCCAAAGCTACCCTGAATAAGAGAGTAGGTAGACTGCAGGAAAGGGAGGCCGAGAAGTCCGCTGACCCAGATGGCCAGCTCGGTTCAGTTCTGACCGAACCGGAAGGAGTGCCCTCTGACCAGGGCAAAACTTCTTCGGGCAAAAGGAGAACCGATTCTGAGGAGTCTGTTCTGGTTAAAAGAAAGAAAAGAGAAACATCATCCGGTTCGGATCCACAAGTTCTTTCTCCGACCGCTGATGAAATAGCCAAAGCGATAAGGATAGTTCAATTGCTAACTTCGGTTCCAGCCGAATCGGCACCATCTGTCAGAGGCTCAGTTTGGTCGGTTCCCCAGGTTCCAGATTATACTTTAAAAGAATTTTATGAACCGGAGGAGGAGGAGGGAGAGTATGAAGATAATGATGATGATGGTGATTATGAAAGTCTAGATGTGCCTATTGACCCGGACATCTCCCCAGACAGACCTTCAGGTGTTTCTCCTCCTAGGCTTTCTGAGTCCCCTTCCCACTTAATGTTTTACAAGAAAGTGGCTGAAACCTTCCAGCTTCCTATGGAAGAAGCAGTAGAGGATCAGGAGGAGCCTGATTTTGTTGAGATGATGGACATCCCAGAGTCCAGTAGATTGTCTATTCCCCTCCATAAATCTTTTGGGAAACACATTTAAAATTCTAAAAACTCCTAATTCCATATTGTACCTCCTGTGGACAGAAAAATGGACAAGAGGTATACCCTTTCAGGCTCGGACACGGAGTTCCTTTCCCAGCAATGTAGCCATGTTGGGGTAGTGCAGGCTGCTGCCTGTGATAAGGCAAATATTCCCTTGGCTTCACACCCCCCAGATAAGGACTCCAGGAGGATTGATGCCATGGCAAAGAAACAGTACATGGCAGCATCTTTGGGACTCAGGCAGGCTAACTATATGGCCTACACAGCTAGATACCAGAAGTCCAGGTGGGACACTGTGCTGGCTCTAGCTAAACAGGCCCCTGACCAGCTTGCCAAGGAGCTGGAGCGGGTGGCTGTGGATGGGATTGAGGCATCCATGGTGCAATTTCATGCTGCTGTGGACTCCAGTGATGTTTCATCAAGAGTCATGGCTACATCTGTGGCCCTTCGGAGGATGGCTTAGCTCAGATGTACTAGCCTATCACAGGATACCCAGGCTAAGGCCATGGATTTTCCTGTCATTGGTAGTTCTCTGTTTGGGGGAGCAGACAGAGAACTACATGAAGAAGATGGATGAATACAGGACCACCTACAGGAGTGCTCAGGCCAAGGAAAGGCAAGCCACTCCTCAGAGGCAGCATTCCAGGGGCAGTGGTAGGCCCTTTCAAAGGCCTTTCTACCAAGCCCATGCCTCCTCTTCTGCTTATGCTCAGAGGGGGTTCTTTCGAGGGAGAGGCAGATGGGGTATGAGCAGGCCTGCTTCCACCCCTCAGCTTAAAGCCCCTGCCAAGCAGACAACCTGATGGGTCTACCCGGGCCGATTCTCCAATACCTGTAGGGGGCAGGCTGGCTTACTTTGTCCAGGACTGGAAGTCTTTAACATCAGACAGGTGGGTCCTAGAAGTAGTTAGCCAGGGACTGGTTCTCAGCTTCAAAACATTTCCCAAGATGAGAACCAGATCCTTTCCACCTGCAAATCCATCAGAGACCCTTGCCCTAGAGGCAGAGGTCTCTTCCCTCTTGGCTCTCAGAGCCATAGAAAGAGTTCCTACCCTACACAAGGGCAAAGGATTGTACTCCAGGTACTTCCTAACCCCCAAAAAGACAGGAGAATGTCAGCCCATCCTGGATCTGAGATATCTAAACAAGCACCTTTTAAAGCCAAAATTCAAAATGGTGACTCTGGGAATAATTCTTCCCTCTCTAAGGCCAGGAGACTGGCTAGCCTCCCTGGACCTCAAAGATGCCTATTTTCACATTCCCATCAGGTGCTCAAACAGAAAGTACCTCAGGTTCGAGTCACTCTTAGGCCACTATCAATTCAGAGCAATGCCCTTTGGCCTAACATCAGCCCCAAGGGTGTTCACAAAGTGCCTGGCAGTAGTGGTTGCTTTCCTAAGGAGAAAAAAGATTTCCACCTTTCCATATCTGGACGACTGGCTCATAGTTGGCCAGTCTCCAGACCAAGTCAAGTCACATCTGCAAATAGCTCAGCAAGTGCTCACTTCCTTAGGATTTCTCCTCAACCTCCCAAAGTCAGTTCTCGAGCCAGTACAGTTCCTCACCTTCATAGGGGCAGAGCCGGATACAATAAGGGCAAGAGCCTTCCTTCCCCTGGACAGGGCAAGGACCCTTATGGAACTGGCCTCTTCATTCACCCTACAGGTGTCTCGACCAGCAAGGCATTTCCTTCAGCTTCTGGGCCACATGGCAGCTTTCACAGCAGTGCTCCAGGGAGCAAGATTCCAGATGAGGGACATTCAGTAAACCTGAGCTTAAGAGCCTTCTGGTCCCAAAGAAAGGATTCCCTTACCAAACTAGTCCCAGTGACTTGAACCCTGATCCAGAATTTGCAATGGTGGCAGGATCAGGACAATTTAAGACAGGGAGTTCCTTTTGTCACTCAGTCTCATTCACTAATACTTACCACAGATGCCTCCCTCTTGGGCTGGGGAGCCCACTTATGGGATCTTACCACCCAAGGGCTGTGGTCACCTCAAGAATCTCTGCTTCACATCAATCTCTTTGAACTCATAGCAGTGTTTTTGGCACTGCAAGCTTTTTCCAAATCTGTACAGAACAAGGTGGTCCAGATCAGAACAGACAATACCACCACAATGTGGTACATCAACAAGCAAGGAGGCACTCGGTCTACGGTCTTGTGCACAGAAGCAATGAAGTTGTGGTCTCTGGCCTATTCCCTGCAAACCTCTCTGATAGCAGTTCATCTCCCAGGGAAGGACAATGTCCTGGCAGATGCTCTCAGCAGGATATCTCAGGGCCACCACGAATGGTCCCTAGATCCCCCAATTTTGAAAGTGATTTTCTCCAGTTGGGGCACTCCACAGATAGATCTTTTTGCAGCCCCAGACAATCACCAACTTCCTCTCTTCTGTTGCAGACCCCCAGTCTTGGGCTCAGTCCAGCTGGATGCTCTGGTTCTGAATTGGGAAGGGAAGGGAAGTTTCTGTATGCTTTTCCCCCCTTCCCTCTCCTGTTCAAGGTACTAGTCAAGATCAGGTCTCAACCATGGAAAGTGATTCTGATTGCTCCAGACTGGGCCAGACAGCCCTGGTATCCACTGTTGCTGTCCTTAGCAGTCCACCCTCCCCTGTCTCTTCCCAGGAATTACAACCTGTTGACATCCTCTCAGGGAAGGATTTGGTATCCGAATCTCAAATCTTTCAATCTCAAGGCCTGGCTCTTGAAGAGTTAGAGTTTGCTGATCTGCGCCTCTCTCAAGGTGTTCTGGATATTCTTAAGGCTTCTTGAAAGCCTTCCACCAGAAAGACTTACAACTCCAAATGGAAAAGGTTTACTATTTGGTGCTCTAATAAGCATATTTCTCCAGAATCTGCTGGGTTGCCTACAGTCCTGGACTATATGGTTTATCTTAATGGCTTGGGACTTAGACCAGATACACTTAAAGTGCATCTGGCAGCTGTTTCTGCCTTCTTGTCAGTAGGCAAGCCCTCTCCTCTATCAGCCCATCCTGTATTTTGTAAATTCTTCAAGGGATTACTGCACACCAATCCTCCCTTCAGGGACCCTGCCCCTGCTTGGGACCTTAATGTTTGCATTGCTCAGCTTATGTAGCCCCCCTTTGAGCCTTTGTCCTCTGCAGAGCTTAAGTACTTGACTTGGAAAACTGTGTTTTTGGTAGCCATTACTTCTGCCAGGTGCATCAGTGAATCGCAAGCTCTGTCAGTGGAGCCTGATTTCATCTCTTTCCATAGAGATAAAGTGGTCCTAAGAGCTAACAGAAAGTTTTGGCCTAAGGTGGTTTCAGATTTCCACCTTAATCAGTCTGTGTCTCTCCCTGTTTTTTTCACTGACCATTCCTCCTCTGGAGAGAGGAGGTTGCACAACCTGGATGTGAAAAGGGCCCTTAGCTACTACATAGAGCGCACCAAGGGTCAGAGGTTTGAGTCCCTTCAGTTGTTCCTCACTTATGGAGAGGTCAGAAAGGGCAAACCTGCCACTAAAAGATCCATTGCCAGGTGGACTGGCTCTTGTATACAATTCTGCTATGAAAAATTGGATAGAACCCCACCCTCAGGCCTGAGGGCTCACTCTACTAGAGGTACAGCTGCTTCCCTGGCTGCTGCCAGGGATATTCCTATCTTAGAAATCTGTCAAGCAGCCACCTGGAAGACAGTCCATACATTCACCAACCATTACTCTCTGGATATCCAGGCTAGGAGTGATGCTCAGTTTGGCACAGCAGTACTTCAGAGCCTTTTCCCAAAGTAGGTTCTGTCCCTCCTCCATGGAGGTACTGCTTGGTAGTCTGCAATAGTCAGAATGCATCAAGACTTCATGTTGTTTGAAGAAAAAATTACTCATCTTAGTAATGTTGTTTCTTTTAATGGAGTCTTGCTGTATTCTGACCCCCCCGCCTCCCCTCTCAGAACTTGGTTTTTGGGATGTGGGTGGGCAGGAGCAGTGTTGGCACATAGAGGTGCTCCTTTCTCACCCTCCTTTATTTTGGGTGTGTGTTGTGTTTTGTTTTTTTTGGGTTTCCTGACTTAAGTCTTTGCTTTGAAAGCAAAAAACCCTTTTTTAACAAATTTAGTTGCCAGTTGGCTAGTGTGAGTTTTACAGTCTCCACACAGAACACCTAGTGAGTATAGCTCGTAAAGATCTGACGGTTGGAGTTTAAACAACAGCAGACAGAGGCTTCAACTGAGCTCGAGCTCAGCATTCCATACCTTGCATGGAAAGTTAACTCTTTGTTCTCTGGGGCAGTTCAAAGGTTGGTGATCACTGCAATACTCAGAATACAGCAAGACTCCATTAGAAGAAACAACATTACTAAGATGAGTAATTTTTTCTTGTCTTCTACTAATCCAACAGGGAGCCATCCAGTGTTATGCATATTGGGGAATCAGAGACCCTAGCCAACCACTGCCTTCTACCAGTCTAACAGGGAGCCATCCAGTGTTATGCATAGTGGGAAATAAGAGACCCTAGCCAACCACTGCCTTCTACTAGTCTAACAGGCAGCCATCTAGTGTCATGTGTACTAGTGAATAGGGGTCCCTGGCCAACCACTGCCTTCTGCCAATTCAACAAGGAGCCATCCAGTGACATGCATATTCAGGAATTTGGTACCCTAGCCTACCATTGCCTTCTATCACTCCAACAGGAGCTATGCAGCATCATGTATAATCAGGCATTTCAGACCCTAACCAACCAGTACCTTCAATCAGTCAAACAGGGAGCCATCCAGTGTCAAGCATACTGGGGAATTTGAGAACTTGGCCAAGCACTGCCTTCTAAGAATCCAAGAACAGCATACAAGCACAGAGCACTCCATTTGAAAAAATAATACATATGAGTAAAAAGTATACAGTGCAGAAAACGTTATTGAAATAGAGGGTGTGAACTAAAACCCTGGTGCTTCGAGTCTGATATGATCCTTCCTCAGGGCATGTGGCCTCTACACCAAGAGCTGCTGTTCTTTTGTAGTTCACAAATTAAAGGGGCAGGCACAATTTGTATAGCTATATTCAATGGCTAAAGTTCGAAACAGCAAAACATCCATATTGCAAATATATCATGAACACATATATAAAAAAAAAACAAAGCAGGAGTAGTAAAGCATAATGAACACATTATAGAGCTGCAAAGCTATCTCAGAAAGTTAATTTAAATTAATAAGCTATTGTGGTAAATAGCCAAAAAATTGCCAAAATAATGAATTGTTAGTCCCCATGGGTAATATATTGCCATAACAAATAGCAAAAGTAACAAAAGTAAATCACTAAATGTGCAAAGGCAATGGCCAATGTTAAAAAAAAATGTCTTTTTCTGAATGATTATTGAAGGAAAAAATTCTTATACCAAATGTATACAAAAAAAGAAATGAAATGGGGAAGGGAGGGAAAACAAAAGAGGGGAGAAGAACGCAACTTCCCACAGAAACAAAAAGCTACAGATGAAATTCATAACAAATCCCAACCAATACCTGAAAGAGAGAGGTGGATTATTATAGTATTAAAAAAGGAATACGATCTAGACAGTCATCGTGACCTGGAAGCAAAAAAGTATTGAGATTAAAGAGCCATCTCTATTCTTTTTGTAACAGAATCATTTTCCTATCTCCTCCTCTTTCGATGGTGATTACTAAATCTCCACTATTTATAGCTCTACGAAATGAGATATGTAGGTGTGTCTACTAAAGTATAAATAGCTCCTCAACACCTTCTAATGCATGCCAGTGTTTCTTAATAATGTCTCCCTGACAGACAATTATGTTCTGTTACAAAGCTGAAAAAAGTTGCAAAATCATTCTGTTTTGGCTTTGGTTGTAGTAGTGTCTGGTGATCTACATTTCTTGCCCTTTCCCTTGCCTTTTGAATGACATGATTACCATAACTTCTCTTCATAAACCTATCCCCTCCTCTCTTCTACCAGGAATGACTACAAGAGCTGTCCTTCTGTCTACAGACTGAATGTATGATTGCCAGTATCTGCCACAAACTGACTTTTTTTGATAAGAAGTGGGGTAAACTGCATACACTCTATCTGAAATTAAGTATTTTATTCAGCCTCCTCCTGCTCCTCAGATAGCTATATAGCTCTCTTCTAGGTCACTACTTTTTTCTAGGTCAAGAGCATACTCCGTGGGGCTGGGGTGGGGGGGTGATGGTAAGGAGGGTTATTGGGGGTTATGGTCATTGTCTCACTTACTGTTCTTGTGTCTAGTTGTGTCTTTTTATATAACTCAGTAAAGTTGACTAAATAAAAAAAAACTATCCGCTAGCTTTTGTCCTTGGGTGTCAAAAGTTTTGAAATATGAACAACTTCTACGAATTTTAGCAAACTATTCAAATGGAACAGCCTCCACCATATGTCTAGTGTGGGCACTTTGGACCAACATTAATGTGTTGCCTGAGCTGGATTTTTGGAATGTAGATGTGTGTATAGTTTCTCCAGGAACAGATTCAAATAAAAGCTCTTAAAATGTAATTTCTGTTGGCTGTACAGCATAAGGGCAGTGCATTTGAGATTTACATTGTAGTGATTCAGGGATTCCACAAAATCAGAAGCTCTATTAATATCACCCTGCCACATGAGCAATATGTCATGTATAACTCTATCACAGAACTTTATCCAGGGAAGGGAGGGGTTGGAGTTAGGGTCAAATACCATGGTACCCTTCCACTGACTCAAAAAAGAGGTTGGCATAAGAGGGTGCCATGGTAGTGCCCATTGTGATGCCACAGATTTACAAATAAAAATCCTGATCATAAAGGAAATAGAAGTAATTATGCTTTTCGTAGCTTCCAACAAAAAAATCTTTGGGAGGAGTAATAGCTAGAGAGTTGCTATTCAAATAAAACTTCAAGACCCAAATGATATTGAACTGATGTGTATAATGAACATACATTAATTGAAATCCAAATAAACCTTTCATTCAGACTAGACAATGCCATCAAGCCTGTCCAATACTGCCTTTATGTCTCATGTATACTGTATGTGTATATATATATATATATATATATATATATATATATATATATATATATGGAAAAGGTACCATTTTTTTAGAATGTAATCTACAAATACCGACAACATCCTTTCAGAAGGAACCTGTGCCAGAGATGATTGGACATCCTGATGGCCTTACCTAGTCCTTATGAACGTTAGGTAATAAGATATACATATATATATATATATATATATATATATCTTCTCAGAAAGTCCATTTCTTGCTCAGTGATTTATCCAGTATTACATGATTTTAGTAAGAAAGCATGAATGTGATTGGTTAAGTCCTTGGTTGAGTCGCTTGTCAGGTGTCTGTAACTCACACCATCTTGAAGTTGTCGATAAATTTCTGCTTTGTAGAGTTCCTCGTCCATGACTACCACTGGTCCTCCTTTATCAACTGCTTTGATTTAAATTGTATCATTGCATGACAGCTCATCCAAGGCTCCAAGGCCTCTTTCTCCTCCTTTGTGATGTTATGCTTTTCTATGTGGCCATGGTGACTCAAATAAAATTTTAAGATCTTTAGATACCAATGATTGATATGTAGAGGATGCAGGTAAGCACTGAGCAGGGGGATAAAAAGTCATCAATGGTCTAAATCTAGTTTTTCTAACATTGATTTCGAGACTGTTAGAAGTATTGTTATGCTCCAGCTCAGATTTAGGAATGCCAATATTCTCCTTATACAGGCTGATACATTCTTCCAGGTCTTCATTTTCTGAATTTATGTTAATTTCTAAAAAGGCCATGTTATCATTTGTGCTATAGAATTTCTTTAAATTTGCTTTTCTGAAGAACTTCTGCACATCCGCATAGATGTCAAACAGATTAATCACAGGGTCAGGGATGAAGTTCATTCCTTTACTTAACACAGTAATTTGTGCAGTAGTAAGACCATAACTAGAAGTATTTAGGACTTGCTGTTGCAACTGCATAGATTCTAAGGCTGTGGGTTGGATGTTCAGACCTCTTCCTCATCTGCCCCTGCTGGTGCGCTTGACCTTTTCTCCTGTGATTATCTTGTCTTTTTTCTTTTTTTGTTTCTTTTGGCCATTTGAGAAAAAAAAAGTGACTTGTTTATTATAATTATTTGCTGGATTTGCTCTTTGGTTGCTTTTCTGTCTTGAACCAGATCTGGACTGAGTATAACATCTGTTTTTAGACCTTGATCTAGTGTGCCTTCGGCTGGGTGATCTTTGTGGCCTCTCCCATACAAAAAATTTTTGTGATTCGTAATCACTTGCATCCCTTTTAAATGTACTTTTCTTTCTCTCTGACATTTGAGTTTTGTACTTTGTCAGTTTGTTTTGTAAATTTATTTCAAGGCTGATGAATTCTTGTTTATGTATTAAACTTTTTTCTGAGAATTTGTGATGTCTGCCATTAGAGTTCTGTACTGCTCTTCATCTTGAACTATTAAAATATTTACTAATTCATTTGAACACGTAGAAAGAGTCTGTACTCATCTATTTTTGTAAGCATCAACAATGAAGCCCCCAGTAGTTCAAGTTCAAATTCAGGTTTATTGCAAGAAATAACTCCATTGAGCAAGCTCATTCACAAGGAGATCCTGAGACATATAAGCATACAAGTACACATTGCATAATAACAACTTCAAATAACAACATCCCGGTAATTAAGTACAGTTTTGAATGCAGTACACAATGCTTACTTAATAATAATAATAACTTTATTTCTAAAGCGCCTTTCAAAGATATCAAGGCGCTTTACATCAGGCACAGTATAAAATAACAAAGCACTTTACATCAAGCACAATATAAAATAACAATTTAAAACATACAAAAATACATTAAAACAACATTTAGTTAAAACCAACCATACAATCATCCAACCCAATAACAAATAATAATAAATAGTTTCCACTAATCATCCAGATAAGCTAAGCCCCATAGATAGGTTTTAAGATCTATCTTAAATATCTCCACGGAGGTGCACTCCTTTAACCGGCGTGGTAGAGAATTCCAAAGAGTTGGTGCGGCATAAGAAAATGCTCTGCTACCTGAAGATTTTAAATTCACTCTTGGAATCTCTAACAACCCCCCATTGGCAGAGTGGAGTGATCGGCCGGGGCAGTAAAGCACCAGAAGTTCTTTTAGATAGGACAGGCCCTGATCGTGAAGGGCTTTGAAAGTCAATAAAATGACTTTAAAGGTGATCCGCCACCGTATAGGAAGCCAGTGCAGTTTGCGCAGCACCGGAGTGATATGACTAGATCTCCTTGTCCCAGTCAATACCCAGGCTGCAGCGTTCTGCACCAGCTGAAGGCGATGGATTTCAACTCCAGAAAGCCCAAAGTAAAGGGCATTGCAGTAGTCCAAGCGTGAGGACACAAAAGTGTGTACCAACGTTGGTAGGGAGTCAGACAGAACAAGGTGACGCACCCTGGCAATATTCCTAAGATGGTAAAGGAGGTCCTGACAATGGCCGACACCTTGAGATTGAAGGGTCAGCCTATCATCCAGGACAATCCTAAGGTTGCGATACCTGTTCAGAGGGCAAAAGTGACACACCGCCAAGAAAATTCCCGGCGCAAGCCACCATGTAACCTCACTATCTGACCAACTGGTCCACCACTAACACCTCCGCCTTTCCTCAGAGTTCAACTTTAACCAACTAGAATCTATCCACCCTTGGATTTCTTCCAAACAGTTGTTAAACACCGAGAGTGCTCCATCTTGGTCAGGTGCAAAAGATAGGTATAGCTGGGTATCATCTGCATAGCAGTGAAACCTCAGCCCATACCGTCTTATAATGTCTCTGAGGGGCTTCATTTACACTGCAACTAACATGGGTGCCAATACTGAACCCTGAGGTACCCCGCATAACAAAAAAGTTGGGCTGGAGGAATAAACCCCTGACACAACTCTCTGTGATCTCCCAGTAAGGAATGAAGTCAACCATTTTAAAACAGCTCCCGACATTCCACAAATTGACCTCAGGCATGCTAACAACATCAAGTGATCCACAGTGTCAAAAGCTGATGAGAGATCAAGAAGAACTAGAATAGAATGTTTCTTCTGATCTCTCGGCCTCAGAAGATCATTAAGCACCTGAACCAGCACAGTCTCTGTGCTATGTCTTTTCCGAAAACCGGATTGGAAGGATTCGTAGATATTATGGATGGTTAAATGGTCTTCTAGCTGGGCTGCTACTACCTTCTTGATAACCTTCCTAATAAAGGGAAGAGTACAGATAGGTCTGTAGTTTGAAAAACAGTCTGGGTCCAGAGTAGCTTTTCTCAAGAGGGGTGTCACCACTGCCTCTTTCAGGGAGTTAGGAAACTCCCCAGACTCTAAAGAACACCAGACTATTTGAACCATAACTGGACCAATGATCTCAAAACAACCCAAAATTAGGGGAGTTGGTCCAGGGTCCAAACCACAGCTTGTAGGCCGCACTCTATGGATGATCCTCATAATATCCATGTCTTCCAGTCGGCAAAAGGAACTCCAAGAGAACCGAGGTATTGTGGGCTCACGCTGTTCCACACCAACACCCTTAGAGATTACTGGATGCAAGCCCTCCCTGATGTCAGCCACCTTAGTTGCAAAAAACTGAGCGAGCTCCTCACACTCTATTTGTGAAAAGGCTTTCCGGACTTGCAGACAGGCTGGGTTGCACAGTCTGTCTACAGTCCGGAACAGCTGAGCCAGTCGATTATGTGCAACTGCAATCTCCCTGGACAGGAATTCTGCCTTCTTATGGGTGATTGCAGATTGATAAATAGAATAATGTTCCATCAATCTAAGGTGGTCGGCATCAAGGCCGGATTTTCGCCAACAATGCTCTAACCTTCGCCTCTGTCTCCTCAACTCCCTCAGAGTCCCATCAAATTAGGAAATAACCCGACAGGTAATAAGCCTGGAGTAAAGAAAAAAGGAATGAGAATGAAGAGTGGAATGTGTATGAGGAGTTAACAGCCATAAAGTAAGAAAATGAAAGTATGAAGGAGCAGGAGGGAGCTAGAAGGGTGTAGGGGGAATTGGGTGTAATTGAGGAGGGAAAGGAAAAGTAGAAATGGAGTTAGGGGTATGGGGTAACAGGATAAAGTTAGGATAGGGGATGGCAGGAGGGGGGTAGGTGGGAGTAAGAGAGACTAGGAAATGGAAGACTAAAGGGCAAAGGACAATAGAGGGAGCAGCTATAGACTTCTTTTAGTATACCCATGGAGGACATTTTGGACTAGTGGTCAAGGGCAAGTGCTAGAAGAATACTTCTGAGCTGGAACTATTTCCAGATAGTTGCGAGGCGTGGAGAGGAGTAATAGCGGTGATAAGGTTTAGAAACAGCTACAAGTGTCTTTCATTTTGGATGCAGTAGGATACTTGTCAAGATGCAGACCTCTACCAAGTCAAGATGCAAACCTCTACCAACTTGATTTCTTTCATTTTTAACTTCTCAAAATCTTGGAAAAGTTGCTTTAGATCAAAACAATTGTCAGTCTTTATATTACCATCTGAAAAATTATGTCCTGCTAACATGTGGTGTCTTGTTGCGGCCCCCACACTATCAAAATATGTCAGTGTGCATCTGCTTATTGCCAATTCTGCTTTCAGAATCATCAGTCCTGGCTGCAGTGACAAGGAAATGATAGAAGGCATCCTTAGAATGGCAGAAAAAGGGGGATATATTTTGATGGGAGACCTGAATATGCTAGATGTTAAGTGGAGCACCTTTGCTGCAGCCACATCCAAGAGCAAAGTAATTCTCAATGCCCTACAGGGGTCATGCCTCAGACAGCTAGTGTTGGAACTCATTCAGAAGGGAGCAATCTTAGACCTGGTTCTCTCAAATAGAGTTAGAAAGAGTGTCTTGGATTTAGAAATGGGTAGTCATCTGGGAACAAGCAACCACCAAACAGTGTGGTTCATGATAAACACAGCCATAGTCAAGTCACACAAAGGTGAGGGTATTGGACTTTAGAAGGGCTGATTTTGGCAAATTGGGGGAGCACCTCAGAAAAGCACTAGCAAATGGGCAAGGGGGGGTGGAGGAACAATGGGGGAAAATCAAAGCTGCAATCACAGAGGCAACAAGACTTTGTGTGAAGCAACTAAACAAAACAAAACGAAGGAAAAAAAAACACTATAGTTCTCAACAGAGGTGGAAGGGAAGGTTAGGGAGAAAAAGATAGCATTCAGGAAGTAGAAGGAAAAACAGAAGGAGCAGGATAGAAAACTGTACCAGTTAAAGCAGAAAGAAGTGGGGGCAGGCAGTCAGAATAGCAAAGGCCCAAACCGAGGAAAAGATAGCCAACTCAGTTAAGAAGGGAGATAAAATATTTTATAGGTACATTAAGAAGTGAAGAAAGACCAGGGGAGGGACAGTGAGGCTAAATAAAGGGAAAGGGGTGGGCAGAGAGTAACAGTGACAAAGCAGAGAAACTGAACAAATACTTCTGCGCAGTGTTCACAAAAGAAGATAAGGGGGATGTACCTAAACTAAATAATACAAGCACACTGGATGGGGGGGGTCAATACCAGTCCATTCACAGAAAAAAAGTGTCCTGAAGGAATTCCTAAAACTGAAGGGGGGCAAAGCAATGGGGACTGACAGGACACACAACCAGAACTCTAAAAGAACTAAGGGGAGAACTAGTGGAACCACTGACTACCCTTTTTAACAAATCCTGGGAGGAGGGTATGGTATCTGAGGACTAGAGAAGGGCAGATGTGATTCCCCTTCACAAAAGTGGGAGCAAAGCAGAGGCAGGAAACGACAGACCTGTTAGTTTAACCTCAGTGGTAGGGAAAATGATGGAATCACTTCTCAAAGAAAGAACTGTTGAGTACCTAGAGGCCAGAGGGACACAGGACCAAAGGTAGCATGGATTCACAGCGGGAAGGTAATGTCAGATGAATCTAATAGATTTCTTTGACTGGGTGACCAAAGTAGTAGACCAGGGAGTGGCTGTGGATGTGGCCTACCTAGACTTTAGCAAGGCATTTGACACAGTCCCACACACAAGATTAATAAACAAGTTAGCCAGCCTGGGAGTGGGTCCCAGGGTGGTAACTCGGGTAAAACATTGGCTGGACAACAGGACACAGAGGGTAATAGTAAATGGAGTCCACTTCGAAGAAAGGGGGGCTACTAGCGGGGTACCACAGGGTTCAGCACTGGGACTGGTACTCTTTAATGTTTTTATAGGTGACATTTCAGAGGGACTGGAAGGAAAAATAAGGCTCTTTGCAGATTACACAAAGATCTGCAACAGGGTTGATATACAAGGAGTGGTGAAAAGGATGACAAGGGACTTGGCAAGGCTGGAGGAATGGACAAATGTATGGCAGCTTAGGTTCAGTGATAAGAAGTGCAAAGTAATGCACCTGGGAAACAAAAACCCAAGGGACAAGTACATAATGGGGGGGTGGAGTATTAACGACAACAAAAATGGAAAGGGACTTGGGGGTAATCATATCAGATGACCTAAAGATAGGCAAGCAATGTTAAAAAGGAAGTAAGGAGGGCTGGGGATACTGGGATGCGTAGGGAGAGGCATCACCAGTAGAAAACAGGAAATTGCCATCTCTTTGTACAGACAGTTGGTGAGACCACATCTGGAGTACTGTGTTCAGTTCTGCAGACCCCATCTCCACAAAGAAGTGGACAGGATGGAGGCAGTCCAGAGGAGGGCAACTAAAATGGTGCAGGGTCTGCACCGGAAGCCATATGAAGAGAGACTAAAAGAGCTTAATATGTATACCCTTGAGGAAAGGAGGGAGAGGGGGGACATGGTAGAAACTTTCAAGTACCTCCAGGGAATCAACCAAGTCCAAGAGGGTAGCATCTTTCAAAAAAGAGATGTGCAAGAACAAGGTGGCACAATCTGAAGATAGAGGGGGATGGCTGACGAGCAATGTGAGGAAGTATTTTTTCACGGAGAGGGTGGTGGATGCATGGAACGGCCTTCCTGAAGAGATTGTGGAGTCAAAAACAGTGGGGGGATTTAAGAATGCATGGGACAAACATAAGGCAATTCTAGTGGGAGGTAGGATGAAGTAGGCTGTTGGTAAAACTAGGATCTGCAGCTTATCCAGTAGCTAGGGAAATGGGCAGACTGGGTGGAACGACAGGTCCTTATCTGCCTTCAAAGTCTATGTTTTTATATATCAGTGGTTACAAAGCCAAATTAGTATATTCACCAATGAAGCTTAAAATAAATGGAATACTCCAATGCTAAATGTGCAATGCATGCTTTCAATTATATTAACAAATTTAAATATTCCAAAAAGATCTGAAGCTCTGTAGCTGTAGGTTCTGAAAAGCACTCAATAGATATAATATGCACAGTCTGTTCTGACATTAAAACACTCATGTCTCAATTAGAACAAACTGCTGTTTAGATCAGCTCGTGTTAATGCATTTCATCATTATCATTGCAATAGTTAATGATGACTTTCTCTGAAATGTTTCATTGCTACAAACAACTTAAAGCCTCCATGGCTATAGGTGCTATGGGATGCACTGAGGGACACTTTTTATTTGTATTTTATTTATTTGGTTTTTGTTGACCGGGTAAGTGCACTAGGCAAATCCTGCTTATTTTCAGGCACGACCCGGGAGAGGGGGATACAGATGAATGCCAACTGACCTGGAATCAGATTAAGCTGTTAATGGTATTTTTAGTGAATGAGGGAAACTTGGTCAGGACACCAGGGAAAATTCCCCTACTCTTTTTGATAAGTGCCATAGGATCTTTAACATCCACCTGAACTACCACCAATCCAGGCAGATGGGACCTCAGTTTAACGACTCATCTGAAAGTTGGCACCTCAGAAGTGCAGTACCCCTCTCATGCTGCACTACAGTATCAGTACTGGGTATTACCCCAAGTGCCAGATGTTGGAACTGAACCCACAGCCCTCTGATCTCCCGGTCTCAGAGGCGAGTGTGCGACCTACTGAGTCACTGACTTGGGGGAGGGGCTGTGCTTACTCTTTGCTTGTGTGAGAAGCAGTTTGACTCATTTTCAAATTACTACTACTGATACTGTTAAGAGTGCCAAGTAAGTTCCAGTGTCATTCTATTTGTGATGAATGTCTATGAGCAATTTGTCCCAAATACTCTGTAAACAGTCTGTCCCAAAAATGTTTGCCACAGTTCAGCTGAAGTGGTTTATTAAATCTTGTAACAGTAATTGTGGTTTTCAGGAGAAGGCAGCTAATTACTTCCAAAGAGCATCACAGCAGCATGATCTGAATTTTGGAAACAATCACGTAACATTGAACATAACTGGACTGGCTCCTGAGACTGTGGCCGCTTTCCAATTGGATGCTGCAGATCTCCATTGAGAAAGTAAGCACCCAAAGCACCTTTTTCAATACACAGCTTGGTCACTACCTTGCTATACTGCTCTCTGGACAGTTTTTTCGCCCACTTCCTCCTCCCTCCTTTATTAAATGCACTCCCCCAGTGATTCCCACCCCCTGAGGCCTCACACTAGTCAATTACAGCAACTCCTTAAAGGGGCCCTCCATCCTGTAACTTCTTATAGGAGTGATCCTCTCTCGTGCTCGAATTTAACAACTGTGGTTCAGAGCTCAGTGCTTATGTTACATACCGTAGCTGAATACTGTAGGTTGTGCTTGGATACAGAGGCCAGACCAGTAAGAGGAAAATATTTGTAAGGTACGAGTAGCATGGAATGAGTCGTGCTTAGATACTTGGCATAGACATGAGCAAGTCAGTGATTAAGGTACCTATGAATTGGGCAGTATGAAAAATGCTTAGATGCTCGAACTGATGAGTCACTTGTTATGATTTGATTGTTTCTTTGGCCTTTCTCTGTATCCCACCTGTAGGGAGGAAGTTCAGTCCAGTACTATGACACCCCCCCTAGTGGGATAAGAGTGCCAGAGAAGGAGAAGGAGTCAGGGGAGGATGGTGGGGAGTGTGACTCGCTCTAAGCAGGGTGGATGCACAGCAGCAGGATTTAATAGGATGTGAGGGAGGAGCTCTTCCCCCATTTAACTATGGGCATAACCCTAAATCTAACTGTGGTTCAGAGCTCAGTGCTTATGTTACATAATGTAGCTGAATACTGTAGGTTGTGCTTGGATACAGAGGCCAGACCAGTAAGAGGAAAATGCTTGTAAGGTACGAGTAGTATGGAATGATTCGTGCTTAGGTACTTGGCATAGACATGAGCAAGTCAGTGATTAAGGTACATATGAATTGGGTAGTATGCAAAGTGCTTAGATGCTTGAACTGATGAGTCACTTTCTGTGATTTGATAGTTTCTTTGGCCTTTCTCTGTATCCCACCTGTGGGGAGGATGCTTAGTCCAGCATTATGAGACCCCCAAAAGTAAAGATATCCATGAGTGTTCTGTATCCGACTGTTGAAGGAGTCTAGTAGGGTGACATCCCCAGGAAATGAGTAACAGTATGATCACCTCCTCCAACTCCAGAGAGTGTGACCAGTAGCCACAGGAGAGGAAAAACACCCTTTGGGGGAATCTCTGAGGACCCATGGCTACTGACCTGCCCGTCCTTCTGGGCATACTAAAGGAGAGTAATCCTAAACATTTTAATTGGCTAATCTGAACCCCAAAGTTGTAGAACCCAATTCATAGAACGGAGAACTGAAGATGCATTGAATCGTGACATGTCAGGTGAATAGAGCAGACATCCCTCTAGTAAACTCCAAGTTCGAGAATCCATGAGCAGGCCAGATTGAACTACAGTGGGATCCATGGTTGATATTAATTTGAAGCGATGAGTTGCAGGCAGTGACGCACTCCAGCAGGTGAGGATGACTGCACAGAGGAGATCCAGGAATCAAGGCTCAGCAGCCATGTCCAAAAGGAGGATCGTTAGGTCAAGTTCCACATGACAAAATTAGCAAATGAAGGCCGTGGTGATGAAGCATAAAAACTATGTTGCGTGATCGGGATGATGGAGCAGTAGGAACCTCCAATCTGGAGAGGGGAAGCAAGTATATGAAGTAGGTAGAGATCGTGGTGAATAGGTAGACATAGGTCAGATGTATTTCCAGCTCTCGGGGAGTGCAGATCATAATGGCAAGTTAGTCATGATGACCTCTAGGCCATGTGAGGGCGAAGTAGGCAGTTATGAGCAGGTAATGTTAATAAGGGAACCTGTATGTAGGTCAGCCGTAGTAGTAAGTAAAGCTGCATGATGCAGATGTAGTAGCAGGGAAGTAGTAGTGCAAGATCACGTAGTGTAAGCTAGGGTATGAAGAATGGTACTGGCAAGGGAATCGGAGAGTTTCGTACGAATCCAGATGGTTGCATAATATATGGTTTCAAGGCCAAAAGATACCTTAGCTAGAAGTGACTGGTTAAGAATATTCTGATGAGTCCTGAATAGTCAAGCATAGGAATCCTAGGTGGTATTAACTGAAGCTGTGTTAAATGAAGTAGCATAGTCACAGTCTAAGAAGCTTTAGAGCATTAATCAGGATAGCGAAGGTCTTCCGGATAAGCTCTACTGAGTGTCCAGGTCAGTGTAGCAGTCGTAATGTCATGAGATTGAAGAGGCAGGGCAGAAGTATCCAAAGAATAAATTATGAAAATCTAAACTATCCAGATGTGATATCATAGTAAAGGAGCTCCTAGGGCTAGCTGACACGGCGACAGGTAGGCGTACAGTAGACAATGCGAGTGTACAGGCCCCAAGGTGGTCAGGCAGGTGTAGAGTAGAAGTAAGTAAGTAAACCCCTCAGCCCAAAGGCGAAAGCAGGTCATAGAAGCAGGCGATTATGGTGCAGTAATATATAGGAGCAAAGGACCTCCAGGTCCATAAGGGTGCAGGTCTGGCGAGATGCGATGGTGAATCTCTGGTCCTGTGGGGTGAGGCAGTTGCAGAGCAGTGGTAGATAATGCAAAAGAAATGTTGAACTGCAAGCAATGCAGAAGAGCAGTGAAGTAGGGAGGAATAAATTGTAAATAGTTTTGCAATGGCGGCATATCCTGAGTCACTTCAGTGTGGGTAGTACTGTAATTTCAAGGCAGACTTATGAGAGTAGAACGGTGCTGTAGACTGTCGTATCCCGAAGATGAGGATGGTAAGGATTGCAGTGAAGAGACCTTGGTGGAAGAGTTGGGAACTCGATGAGGAAAAAGCATCCTGAAACTGTAAACTACAATGTTTTAGGCAGGAGTTCCACCATGGAAGATGATATGAATGAAGGTTGTCAGGGAGTCCTGGTGGAGATGATGGTAGTAACTCTGGGGAAATTGAACTAGCATGGTGAGGAGCATCCAAGGGAATTGATGAGAATACCTCGATGTACTCCAGAAATAATCTAGTGGAAGGCAGAAGCTTTGGAAGCATATCTGGAAGGGTAGGTCTGGATGAAAAGCAGGTCTGTAGGAAGCGTCCATGGGAACAAAGGGCAGCTAGCCCAATGATAAGGAAGTGCGACTAGACCACATGTAAGTCAGCCGATGACCGTAGATGGTATGATTGAAACAGTACATCAGCTGGTGAGTAAATTGAATTAGTATCTAAACCGAAGAAGGCTAGCATGCAGCTAGACCATGCAAGGTCAACTGGTAAGGTAAGTACGATTGGCTGCTAGCCCCACATAAGCTAGCAAGCGCAGCTGGACCACATGAAGGTCAGCTGGTAAGGTAAGTAAATAGTGGCAGCTAAGCCCCACAAAGGGTAGCCGAGTATGGCTGGCCTACGCGTAGGTTGGCCAATAAGTGAGTAGTAATAAGCAAACGCAGAGTAGTAACATGGTAAGCATCCAGGGACATGAGGTGAATCCTGAGACATAATGTAAGTAAGTCAATAGTGAGCACCATTGGAGGTGAGAGCTGCAGCATCCCAGTCTCGGTTAGCATGGCTGAAGACAAGACATCCTGAAGTGTCCAATACTGATGGAGAAGCATGGATGATGGTCAGCAGGAAGGATCCGGAACAGGGCGCAGAATGTAATGATGAGGCACATGGCAGAAGTGCATGGCAGGAGTCAGGCTGAAGACATGGAGCAGCTAGGCCCATATGAGGGTAGGATGAGTGGCTAGACCACACATGGGCAGCCAAAGGAGGAAGAAGCAGCCAAGCCCCACGAAGGCTAGTGGCTGAAGCACCCTACATAGGGCAATGAGGAGCAGAAGGGATGCTAGCAAGACCCCCATGTGGCCGTCGGTGCACGGCCTGAACCCCACGTAGGTAGGCCAAAGGAGAGCGAAGCAAGCCAGACCCACTTAGGCTAGCTTGACTTGTGCCACCAGGGGGGCTGCCCAGAGGTAGAAATGTCAGGGCTGGTGGAATCAGATGAGTTACAATGTAATAGCAAATCTGAAAGGTCCTGTACTGCAAGCAATAGGCCCTGTAGAGGGCAACCAGGCCATAGGGAAAGTAGCATTAGATATGGAGTACCAAGTGCGAAGTCAGCAGGTCATAGGACAGAACATCAGAATCCAACTCCAGGTACTGAATGGGTATCAGCACAGTGCTCCACATAGTGAACGGCATTTATGAGATGCACTGCATCAGGTACAAGATATGCCCGCCCCAGTCCTTGCAATGTCACAGAGCCAAGTGAGATCCATGAATGAGATTGATGAACTACAAATCCAGAACGTGAACTACAAACCAGCCTTCACTAATCCCCTGAACTCCTAAAAGCCATGTTTCCAATTCAGAGGACTGCAAGCGTGGCAGTAACAACAGCAGTGCATCGGCACCATCTAGTGGTGGAGGGAGCAAGGCACAGGAGCAGAGTCCATTCAGCTGCGAGCAGGAGGAGAGGAACCAACCGTACAGAGTGGAGCTGTAGACTTGCAGGAGCGAGTGGCATCCAGTGATGAACTGGGTGATGGCATGGAGTGGCAGCTGCTGAAGGAGGAAAGAGACAGGGCAGCGTCAGCAAAAGCAGGAACAGTGGCAGCAGAGGAAGAAGAAAACAGCAGCTGAGTGAGCCGCTGTAGAGGACGGGGCAACCAGGCAGAGAGGTAAGGCGGCGGGGAGATCCCCCCAAAAGAAAAGAATGAGGCACAGGCAGCAAACAGTAACAGGGAGCAGGAACGTGAGCAGGAGAGGGGACAGAAACACAGGAGAAGCGGGGGGGCAGGAGAAGGTAGGCTAGAGAAGGTCACGAAGGAGCAGTCCCGGACCAGAAGCGCATGATTAGCGAGCATGAAGCACTCTGAGTGCAACTCGCTCTAAGCAGGGCGGATGCACAGCTGCAGGATTAAATAGGATGTGGGGGAGGAGCTCTTCCCCCATTTATCTACGGGCATAGCCCTAAATTTATTGTCCTCAATGCATCCAGGATCAAGTGCATTGACACTGACTATGGTCCTCCTCCTACTTCCTACACCAACCCCACCTCACTTAGGACTGTCACCCTCTACCCATAGTACGCCCCCTCTTATCTAAAACACGTCTACCAGACAGCCCCCCTGATGCTCGACCACCTCCCCCCCCTTCAGTACCCTCCCACACTTCCACCCCTGCTACTCTTACTTACCACTCATACCTTGGTCTCTTTTCCTCTATGCCTTCCCACCTTCTCTGACTCCACCCCTTGCACCCCAGCACCCGCCCCGTATCCAATCACAAGGGGAGATGCCACAATCACTACCATACTTTGGTATGCCTAATCACCCTCCCTTTGCTTCTATGATGTAACATTCATCCAAACCCTGTCCCTGTGCCCAACCTTATGAACAAGCCTACCCAGGCTCAAGGACTCCGCATAGCTTCCATGAATATTTGCAGCCTTCTGAAGAAGGCTGCTGCATTCCAATGCTGGGTTACTCAGCACCAACCATTGTCGCACTCCTCAAAACCTGGTTATCCAAATACTCCCCTGACTCCTTCGTCTCCATCCCTGGTTACACCAGTTTCAGGGAAGATCGGGTGCGTAAGTATGGAGGTGGCTGTGCTGTCTACATACGTGACTCCCTCCTCGGACATGCACTTCCACCACCCAAGCGTGATAACAGGGCACAAGCCCTCATGCTAAAAATCTCCCCCAACCCTGGTAAGGGCCCACTCTTTCTCACTGTTGCCTATATTCCCCCCAGAAAGCAAGACCTCACCATTCAGGTGCTTGCTGACTACCTCTCTAGCCTACTGCCCAAAATGGCCCAGATAATTGTTGGTGACCTGAATATCAACTGGTTCTCTGCCATGGCTTCCCAAACCAGAAATATCTTTGCTGCCCTTGACATGTCTCAGCTTGTCACCACCCCAACTAGATTCAACCCCTCTACTGGCACCAGCACCCTCCTGGACATCACCATTACCAACTGCCCCAGAGGGTGCTCAATATCAGTGTACTTCCCAACTCACTTAGTGACCACTACCTGGTCGTACTCTCTTGGTCTGCTACCAACAGCAAACCTGCACCACAAACCACCAAGTGACATCACCTTCTCCCAGGCAGCCTGTGTTGCCTTAAACTGTACCTCTCACAACTGGATTGGTCCCCAATCAGGCTTGCACTATCCATAGACTAGGCATTGGATTTTTTCACTCATACTTTTAACACTGCCTGAGACCTCTATGCCCCCTTCGCTAGAAATTGCATCAAAAAGCAAAGCGCATCCTGGATTACCCCTTCCCTCCTTCACAAACTTAAAATGAGAGACAGCCTAAGGCACATTGCCATGGAATCTGGCAAGCCAGCTGATAGGCATGCATACAACGCTGAGCACAATAAGTGTACTTGGGCCATTCGACAGGCCAAAGCTCAGTACTACCAATCCGCTCTTGTCTCCTCCTGGGGGTTGGCTAGGAACTTTTGGGATAATGTAAAACAGCTGAATGGGAAATCCAACGCCCCACCCCCCTCTCCACTCTCCTTTAATGGAACTGTCTGCTCTGACCCCTTTGGAATTGCAGACTGCCTAAACCACACTTTCTCAGACCTGAGTTCAGTCCTGCCTAGTAACTTCTTTGACCCCATCCCAGTAGCGCCCCTGCCCACTCTCCAGAGACCTCCTTTCTATCTACATACCATCTCCCTGCTAGAGGCTAGACCCCTTCTGCAAAAAGCCTTTAGTAGTAACAACCCCAGCACAGACCTACTGGACACTAGGTTACTTCGTCTGACATTGGATGCTATCCTGGTCCCACTTACTGAGCTGCTCAACCACTCTCTGTGCCTGGGTAGTTTCCCAGCACATGGAAAACTGCCATCATCACTCCCATCCCTAAGAAGCGTGTCAAGCGGGACCCGGGTAACTCTCGACCTATCTCCATCCCCCCACTCTCTAAGGCCCTTGAAAAGTAGTTGCCAACCAGCTTGCGAATACCTGGCCATGCACAATGTCCTGTGCCTGAACAGCATGACTTTTGTGCAGGTCACAGCACCTCAACCGCGCTACTTGAATTCTTCAACTTTCTGCACTCTGCTCTTGATGCCAGAAGTCCTGCCGGTGCCATGTGCATTGACCTCTCCAAGGCCTTTGACACGGTTTGCCATCCCCTCCTGCTTGACTCCCTCACATGCCTTGGTTTCTCCCCTCGCCCCCTTGCATGGTTCACCAGCTCCCTCTCTGCCAGAACTCAGTGTGTAAAAATCAATAGCACCCTATCTAACACACAACCTGTCCACTCTGGGGTTCCCAGGGCTCCATTTTAGGCCCTCTCCTCTACTCTTCAGTCTCTGCCTCAACTCCTCCCCTCAGCCTGCCCAAGTAAAATCCTCCTCCTCTACATGGATGATGCTGTGCTCTTCACCTCTGACCCCAACCCCAGCACACTCCAAGCCACCCTCCAACAAGCTTTTGATAGAGCTGAGCATTGGTTCACATCATGAAGGCTAGTCCTGAACCTAAAAAAGACCAAAGCTATGCTCTTCTGGCATTGGCAAAGCAAAGCCAGTGGTGCCCCTCTCGTGATACTGCCTAGCACACTAAACCCCATTGACCAGGTTTCCTCCTACAAGTATCTGGGCATTACCTTTGATTCAGCACTCTCCTTTCTTTCCCATATCAATGCCCCTTCTGTTGCCACCAATGTCAGGTTTGGACTGTTATACTGCCATAGGGACTGCCTACTACAAGAGGGCCTTAGATTGGCAATCATCTCCTCTGTCCTGTCCCTACTCGACAACGGGCTGCCCATCTATGCTGCAGCCAACAACACTGTGCTTGCAAGAATCCAGCTCTCTATAAACAAGGTCTGCAGGCTAACGCTGGGAGCCCCTAGGTGTACCCATACATGCCTGCTGTACTCCACCACCAACTTGCTCAACCTTGAAGAAAGATTCCTCTTCCAAACCTGCCTTCTTGTAAAAAAGACCCTGCTAGGGCTCTCCCCCCACCACGGGGTCACCATCTCCCTGCAGCATGCCTCCCCCTCAGTATCCACCCACAGCACAGTCAAAACCTCCCTTATTGTCCCCAGGGTAAGGACCTCTATGGTCCAGAGATCCTTTTGCTATTGGGCTCCCTCCTGGTTCAATTCCCACCCAGTCAGCATAGCTGACTCCATTAAGCTTGGTCCTGTCAAGGTCTCCCTCAGAAGCCATCTGACAAGCAGTCACTGCTGCAACTGCACAAACCCCCACCTACCCCTTACCCTCACCCCTAGGCTGGGTTTGCCCTGTCTACTTTTGCTGTATATGCCTGTGGTCTCAGGCAACATCTGCTGACTAATGTAATAAAATATCTCTGGTTGCTACTTGACGTGGTACTCGTGTACCTATATTATGACTACTGTGATATACCTATTACCAGGCTTGTACCACCAGTGAATTCCTGTAACACTGGTTGCTTTTTTAATCTAAGCGTTGTGTACTGTACTGTTTTGTTTGCTGTGATGTATTGCTCTCTTGATGAGGTGCTTTTGTAAATGAGGCTGTAACCCCCCTGAAAATAGGGGTTCCCAAAAGTCTTCCAGGAGCTTGCCTGAATGCTCCAAGCCTGGGTGGTGTTCGGCGTCTGAGCTGCTTAACTGTGGTTGCAAGTGAGTGCTATTTGAGCCTCCACGTACTGCCTCTTTAAGAGCTGTCTGCTTGCAGACTTAATTAGTTTGTATGGGGGGACTGTATATTTAATGCTCGAATCCCGCCCGAGCTGTGGAGTAATCGCTCCATTTTGTGGTTGCTGAAGGTGCAAAGGGAGCCCATCTGAAAGCTGTAACTATTTGACTGTAATCATTTAAAGCATTAGCAAAATTGTAGTTTGTTTAACCTGCCTTTATTGCAGCTGGGATTCTGTGTGTGCTACCCCGCCATTCTGGACCTAAACTGCTGTGCTGGGCCAATTGGGTTAAGGGAGCCCTAAAATGGAGCCTGTGGACAAATCAGAACTTGGACTCTTAATTTGAGCCAGCCACAAGGGGACTGTATGGGCAGTGACTCTGAGAAATGTAGTTTTGACCTTGGCGCCTTTTTCTACCAACAGAGGGAGTATTATTGTGAACCAGCCAACAGAATGGTGTGGTGCTAAAGGAAATGCCCTGCTCTGTGACTGGAAAGATCAGATCAGTTGTGGCAGTGAAGAAAGAAGGAGCTGGGTGCTCCTGCGGTGTATAGTTTCGTGCGGGAAGTGCATGTGAGGCCCTGAGTTTTGGTCTCCAGCCTGTCTGAGTGCCAGCTGGGACTGAATCTGAGTTGTGAGGAGAAAGAAGCACCAGAAGTGTGGAAACCAGGCTCACCCTGTAGAAGACTGGAGAAATTGCTGAATCACACTTGGTCTGTCAGGAACTGAAGCTGCCTTGTGTTCTCCCGGGTATCTTGCAGTAATTGCAGTCGGGATCGAGGAGCAGCCTGCCTGGCATAGTACTTTCCTTTTACATATAAATGTGCGTAGTGCTTGTGGGGAATTGCTATTTCAAATCCCCTGTACAGTGAATTGTGTGCTGAAACTGGAAGTAAACCCTCAGCTTAATTCAGACTACATTCATTTGCTATCAACTACAGTGGGGTCCAGCCACAAGGACCTTGTCCTCATGCCCTGTTCTTCTGGTAATCCAGAGGGACATTCTCCATCTGATCCTCAGCTGGGTGTTGTGAGTACAAATCAGGGTATTGCCCTGCAGCTTGTTTTTCAAGCACAAGTGTGTCATGTAATTCTTGTTGTTTCACTGTTCTTTTTGGACTGAGCCCTCCGGCTCCAGATTACAATTGGGTGTTGTGCATATATTTTTTCTACAGGGCCCTATCCATCTGCACCTGCTGGCCAACCCCGGGCAATGGACCTGGTTAGCCCCCCCCCCAACCTGGATACCCAGAGTGTGACTTTTCAGACCCTGTATGTGTGCACCGTACTGTGATTTAATGCCACTAATTAACCTGATTTCCGCCTCCCATGTTACTGTCCCCTAAATAAACCAGATTTGTTGTTGTTATACTATATATTGTCTGTGGTGTTGGTACTTATGGAAACAGTATTGTGTTTTGCTGTGTATGTTGTTTAACCTTACTTTACAGGGGGTCCTCAGAGACGTGCTGCAGAATCAGTCTCGAGGGTAAGTGGTATTTATATGAGTGAACAGTGTGTATACATGGGGTATTGGGGCTGTAACTCTGGTGTACTGTGTGAGCCACTAGAGGGAATAAAAGGGAGTCTCAGTGTCCCAGAGGGCTGTGACCAAGCTAGTCTAACCACTACAAACCCTGACCTCTGGGTGGAGGCACCCGCCATAGGACCTAGGCCCCTCAACCTCTCTGTAGTCAAACAGGCAGGTGTAGTAGCCCTTGGGATAGCGCCAACTAGGGGTTACAAGTCTTTGACTCAAAGGTCTGTAAACCGATGATCTAATAAATAAATAAACATGAAGTCCATTGAATTAATCAAACAGTCAGCTAGAGGAACACAGTGGCCTAAATTTTAAGAAGAAATTCAAATAATCCAAAACAGAACCAAAAGTACTTAGCTCATCCAGGCTAGTGTATGCTTTTTCTTTTATTAAATGTTCCATTTCTGTTTCATATAGCAGACACAAACAGGTAATTAAGTGTTGCATGCACACATTGGCAAAAAATATCTGCACCAAAAAACTGCTGTGCATATGGCTTTAAACTTACAATTTTTAAGCACTGTGTAATGGTAACCAGGCTGTGTGGTCCCTCGCTGTCTTTCAAGTACTTGTTGGTATTTGTTGTGAATTTGGTTTGTAATCCCCCTGCGGGGGTTTGCCTTGGTCCTGCTGCTCTCCAGGTCTGCCTCCCAATAGCGCTCCCGATATGTCTGCCGGTTCCCCTCCTTGCTGTGCTGCTCCTCCCTTGTAGCCCTGTGCCCTTTCTCCTTAATTGGGCAGCCCCTGACTAATTCTGCAGCCTATTCGGGCTGCTCCATTGATACATGGCTCTCCGCCATGAAGACAGCACTCTGGTGTTTGTGGGGACCATGCGCATGTGTGGCAGCCCTTTTGATCTCCAGCCAGGAGATTTCTCGGTCGAGCAGCAGATCAGCTGTGGTTCCTGGTGCTCTCCTTCATGTGCAGAGGGTCCTGTGACCTGAACAAGTCAGCTTGTGAGCCGCAAAGACAAGTAAATTAATAGCTTGGGCAGGATGCATCCCAGAGGGGCTCATACATATGGAAGAGACCCTCATAAATATTAATGAGGTTGCTGCCGTCAGTGCTAGGGGTCATAATTTGCGATGAAGGCAAACAGGAGCAATGTTAAAATAAATAAACATTTGTTGTGCAACAAAGGACTGTCTGGGCTACACTGTACAGGGGAAAGGAAATGTAAATATGTATTTTTCTGACTGCACCAGTGTAATGTATGGACTCAGAGTGTACAGTCCTACTGCAGGTCCCCCTTTAAACATAATAGCAGCGGTGACTGGCTTATGGACTGAGGGATAACCTTTATATGTGCAGCATTTACAAGGACACCTTATGGGCTATTGATTCAAGGGGCAGTGGAGCAACATATATTGTCTGGCTGCACCAGAGCTTTAATGTGAGACTGCCTGTGATTCTGCTTTTGGGACTGTGGGTTAACAGCCATTCCGTGCAGCAGCAGCCAATAGGAAAAGGCAAAGGATAAAGCCAGGACTTTTGGGACTTTTACCTAAAGCTCATGGGAAAGTACCAAGTGTTCATGGGGAATTGCAGGGACTAGTGTTTAAGCGCCAAAACTGGGAGCCTGTAATGTATTGAGTGAAGTCATGCATTATTCATATTTGTGACTGACAAGTGTTTCAGCCAATCAGAAAGGAAGTATCAGGTTGCAGCAGCCAATCAGGGGCCTCGGAGGAGCCCTGTAAGAGACAGTGTTTTCTGACTGTGCAAGCAGATCCAGCAGGAGGCCCCCAGGGGTGGGGGCTCAGGCCCCCTGCAGAGCAAAATGGGCCTAGCAGACAAGTTGGAGCCTCTCCACATGGGAGAGGGTCTTTTCTCCTTCCAGAGAGAAGATAAGTGGCAGTTTGTAGCAAAAGCCTCTAGTCTGGGGGTTGCCAGAGAATATCCTCCAGGGCTAGATACAGCCTTCCACGTGGTGGGAAAACGTGGGCCAGCAGCTTCATGAAGCAGCTGTGAGAGTGCTGATCCTGCCTCAAAGGTGAGAGCATTGAAGAAAGAATCAATTCCAGAAAAAAACAATCGCAACTAGCAAATTGCTACCAAAGGTCTGAGTGCGTAAACCTGTATTAACAAATGCAGTATCAAAGAAGCTTGACAGGCCACTTAGAATAGAGCCAAGGCAAATGTCAAGTATCTGCATGGGGCAGATGAGCCCAAAAGCAATGGGATAGTGACTAAAGTTAATCATATAAATGTGCATGAAAGTATGCAAATGGTTTTGAGACAATGGGAGCTGCAAGAGCCAGCGTAGAGCCGGAGGGGCAGTCAGTTATGGTCTGAGTGTAAAGCATCTACACTATCTGGTCAAAGACAGAGTAATCTTGAGACAAACAAACTCAAAGTAGTTAAAGCAAGCAGAAATGTTATTCAAGTCAGCGTATGCATCGAAGGAACCCTTGCATCTGTTTGGCCCCCAAGCAAAGGCAATCAAGGCTAAGTTGTTCAAGTGTTTCACAGAGTAGTGGGCCAAGCCTCAAGCCCAGACAAGTTCACATTTGTGCAAAAGGTAGTGGGTCGCAGCCTCAAGCCCAGTCTGGCATCAAGTATGAATGACGGTAGTGGGCCATGCCTCAAGCCCAGTTTTCACGAGTAAAGTCTCTAGACCAGAGACCTCAGTCAGGAACTGATGGTCCAGTGTGAGAAGTACAGTCTCAGAGATGTCTGACTTGTGAAGTAGTGATCAAAACTCCAAATGGTGTAAATGTACTGAATGCAACTAACAAGTTATTCTGACACCCTCAGAATCATAAATGTGTGAATTAGGTATATAAATGTATTGGATGGGAACTTAACCGGACATGTCTCTTTGTAAGTGTTTCTGCCCAGGGACAGGGCCCAGCCAAGGCCCAAGGTGTCGTGTTCCACTCTGCACTAGCTGATCCATCCTTGCAGTCATTTTGGCACAGGGCGGCTATTAGCTTTTCCAGCACTCTTGGTCCTCGAGGAGGAGCCTGCCAGAATGAAGCACTTGCAATCTAAATCAAGACCACAAACTGTAAGTAAGTCAGGGACTGCAGCAATGCTTTAAGTCAAGTAAATAGTTCAGCTCAATGAGTTCAGTAAAGGTCTGCATTCAGCAGTGCCAATAGTTCAACCCAAAAAGCTCAGGAAAGGTCTGCACTCAGCAGTGCCAGCATTTAAAAATAAAGATTCTGGGGTGCACTTAAGGCTTTTTTAAGAGGAATCCTTATAGGGTTGGCCTCCCGGAGGAAGCAAGAAAGACAGATACGGGTTATTGAATTACTTGCTCAGATTCGAGAAAAGGAGATTGGGCTCTCTCCCCTCTCATCAGAGGAATATAGGCAGGTGCTAACTAAGTTGCGGGATTCATATCTTAGTTTGCTAGGTGAACAAGTTGAGTGGGCCATTATTAAAACAGGGGCTGTATATTCTGACCAAGGGGAGAAAGCTGGTCGTATGTTGGCTAGGCGTGTAAAGCAACTGGAGTCTGCCAGATTAGTGGTGGCTGTCCGTTCAATGGAGGATGGCTTCATTAAAACATCCTCCAAGGATATTGTAGGGGAATTTACAAAATATTTTGAGGAGTTATATGGGGCTATGAATGATCCACCTTCAGAGGAGAAGTTGCAGCTTTATTTGGGAGGGCTGAGCCTGCCCTCTTTGGGGGAGTGTCATCAGTCTAAGCTTATTGTACCAATTACACAGGGTGAAATAGAACAGGTTATTAACTCTCTCCCCTCGGATAAAACGCCAGGCCCAGACAGGTTTTCTGCTAATTTTTATAACGTTTTTTCTAAAGAATTAATCCCTTCCCTGTTGAGCCTGTTTCAATTCATTAGTTAGACCACACCTGGAGTACTGCGTGCAGTACTGGCGTCCGTATCTGAAGAGGGACATTAAGTTACTGGAGGGAGTTCAGCGCAGGGCGACCAAGATGATCAAGGGTCTGGGGGACTTATCATACGAGAGGAGGTTGAAGGAGTTGAACATGTACTCACTGGAGGAGAGGAGAGGAGAGACAGGGGGGACATGATTGAAACCTTTAAATACATGAAAGGAATAAACAAGACAGGTATAGAGGGGCTTTTCAAAGTAAGGGAGGGAGGGCCACCAGGGGCCATGATATGAGACTGGAGCAAGGAAGGTTCAGGAGGAGATGAGGAGACACTTTTTACAGAGAGGGTGGTGGCTGGGTGGAATCGTTACCTACAAAGTGGTATGCAGTAGAACAGTGGACTGCTTCAAACGAGGATGGGACAGGACAAGGGGGAGGGTTAATGAAGGGGAAGGGTGGAAGGGAGGGGCAGCTGCAGAATAAGGGGTGCTAGCTGCACATTCGAGCAGACTTGATAGACCTCTAGGCCTTTATCTGCTGGCAAATTTTGTATGTTCGTATGTTCGTACTTTAGAAGGGTCTGCAACAGATGTTTTTTTTTTGTTTGAGGCTTTAATAGTACTTCTGCCCAAACCAGATAAACCTCTTGATTCTGTAGCTATCTATAGACCTATTTCACTTCTCAATCACGATATTAAAATTCTTACGAAATTACTGGCAGACCGTGTTAGTGAAGTCCTCCCTGAGTTAATTGGGGTTGAACAGGTGTGATTTATATAGGGGAGATCTTCAATGGACCACTTGAGGACTTTGGCTCATGTTTTCTCAGCCTCCAGGGAGGCAGATCAGCCTATGGTGTTGGTCTCACTGGATGCCAAGAAGGCTTTTGACAGGGTCCACTGGAAATACCTTTATATTGTGATGGAATCATTCAGTTTCCCTCAGGAATTCTGCTCATGGATTGGCTCCATTTATAAATTTCCCTCTGCAACAATTGCCTGCAATGGTCTCATCTCAGATCCCTTTAACTTGTATGTGGACACCAGGCAGGGCTGTCCACTGTCCCCACTCCTTTTCAATTTATATTTAGAGACCCTTGTTAGGCAGATTTTACAAGCACAGGAGGTGCAGGGTATTCAGGTGTGGGGACATACTACTAAATTACTATCATATGCAGATGACCTATTGTTGCAGCTCTCCTACCCGAATTCTTCTATTCCTGTTTTACTAGATATTATTCAGAGATTCAGTGAAGTTGCCAATTATAAGCTTAATGTTGGGAAAACATTGGTACTCCCCTTGAATCATAACATTTTTAAACAGGAGATTGCCCGTTTTGGGTTAGCTTGGAGTGCAGAGGCAATTAAATACCTAGGGCTTACCTTAACGAGATCCCCTGCTCGTACACTACACTTAAATTTAGATTCATTATGGCATGGAATTGAGGCAGACCTCAAAAGGTGGGCCTTGCTTCCATTATCAATGTGGAGGAAAATTAATTTAATCAAAATGAACATATTTCCTCGCTTGTTCTACCCTATAAATGGGTACATGACAATACGCTCCCGACATATTCGCTCCCGACAACTCGCTTCTGTCTGACTCGCCCCCTGTTTAACTCGCTCCTACTCAAATTCACTCCTGCTCCCGTCTTGCAGACCGAATCAGCAATTGATTTATGTGCTGCATCATTCCTGCTGAAATCCTCCGTTTTGATGGGAAAAGCAGTATCACTGAAATCTGTGTGACAAGAAGTGTAAAATCAGAAATTGGTTTATGTGCTGCATAATCTTCGTTCATTTGCTTCTTAAAACCTCTGCTTCTGAAACGCAATTCCTGCTGAAATGCTCCGTTTTGATGGGAAAAGCAGTGACAAGTAGTGTGGATCACATAATATGATGATGTAGACTGTGACCATCAGACAGCTAGGCATTTAAGCAGTGAATTAAATTCCCAATCCATCGTTGCTAAAAAGGTAAGTCACCACTTCCCGATTATTAAATGCTGCTGATTCTGTTTGCCACACTTCTTGTCACACAGATTACAGTGATAGTGCTTTTCCCATCTGTTTGCCTCATTTTATTTTGTTCACTGCTGAAAAGTTATAACGAAATGCCACCTATTGCTTCTAAAAAGCTCTGCAATTACTGCTGCTCTGTGATTTCAGCAGGAATGATGCAGCAGGAATGAATTTGAATAGGAGTGAGTTAAACAGGGGTCGAGTGAGACAGGAGTGTGTTGTCGGGAGCGAATATGTACGGAGCGTATTGTTGGGAGCGTATTGTCGTGCTTCCCCTATAAATATGTTAAATGCCTGGCTCCCCTTAAAATGGTTTAGGAATGTTCATGGTATATTTACCGGAATTATTTGGAATTACAAGAAACCCAGACTGGCTTATCATAAACTAGCTGCTCCCAAGGAGATTGGGGGTTTGAGATTGCCTCACATAGGGCTGTACTACTGGGCTAGTCATGCAAATAAGCATCTCAGGTGGACAATACCAAGTGATTCTCAGGCTCAAAATACTTATGTCCCATTTTGGCTGAAGGTAGAAGTATCCCATATATCAGAACTGGGCTTAGTCCCCATGGACCTGTTGTTTTGTACTCAAAGTTCATTACCCATGTCTCTTCGGAATTCTCCCATTGAGATATCCATTAGAGTTCATTCACAGTTATGTACCTTCCTAAAATATAATCATAATAAAGACCCATCACAGCCATTAAAAGGCAATCTCAACCTCCAACTGGATGGTAGACCCATTAGGAGTAGTTGGCTTCCACAGTTAGAGGAAAGCTTAGTTAAGGATTTAATTTCTGCAGAAGGGCGATGGTTATCATCTGCTGATATTTTGAATAAATCTTTCATCCCAGAAGCTGATATATTTAAAGTTTTTCAACTTCGGCATACGCTGGTTAAAAAGATGGGCACAAGTTTCCCTATCGATCCAGTTCCAGATTTCTATTCAGAGATAGGGCCATTAGTAGGAAAGGCGAATGCTGTCTCCTCTATATATAGGATATTTTTCGCCTGGGTACATACTCTAAATATGGCACCGGTGAATTACTGTTCTCCACTTTTCCCAGACACTGTGCTAGACTGAGCGTGTATCTGGAGTACATGTCATAAATTCCTGTCTCAAGATAGGCTTAGGTTAATGCAATTCAAGTTATTACACAATATTTATTATTCCCCCCTAAAGCTGGCTAAACTAGGCATTGCATCCTTCTCTACTTGTTACAGATGCCAGCAGGATAGTGGGGATTTGCTTCATATTTTCTGGCTTTGTTCCAAGGTTGCTCCACTCTGGTCTAGGATCAGACAAAAATTAAATCCTTTGCTGGGGTTAGATGATCTTTTTACAGCAGAGATATGTGTACTAGGGGATGTTTCTACTATTTCGGTGCAGAATAGGAAATATCATATTTGTTTGATATCCGCTTCAGCAGGGACCCTGGTTTTCCATTTTTACCAGTAACACCGGTAACAATCACGGAATCCTGCTTGGTTTTCGGATTTTGAATTCTTGTACCGGTGCCTCACGGAAGTTGCATCTCACTGCACAGAATCCCCAAGATTTCAGCATCTTTTTACATTTTTTTATTTTCTATTTCTATGTCCCCTTCTCACAGCATCAGTCTCCACTTTTCAGAGATCCCTAGGCTGGGTATCCCTTAGCTTCAACTCAGGTAATGCTGAGGGCTCCTGAGCCTGCCCCATCCTGCCTGGGTTGTGCCTCCCAGGTGGGAAGGAAGGACCCCAGGTCACCCCTACACAGTCCTTTAATGTGTCGGGCAGCCCAGTGGGTCTTTCATGGAACCTGGTTATGAAGTCTGGGACAGCTGGATCCTTTCTACCAGCAGCTGATGTGGGGTGATTGTTACTAGTTTTCTGGTCTCTCTCCTGAGGGGAGACAGCAGCCTCAAGGGGATCCAAGGAGGTAGGGCACATAGAGACATGTCGTTGCTCCAGATCCTGGCTTGCTTCCTCTATTCCCAATTGCTCTGCAGCCCCATTGCACCACCATCCATGGTCACCCAGGTGGCAGTAAAGCAGCAGGACCTGCAGGCCACTGCTTCCAGAGGAGGAGAGAGTGGTCCCCAGGTGCTCAATCCTACTCCTGGCCAGACCTCTAGCAGCTCAAATTCACTTTCAACCCGAGTCCCTGGCATTGCAAGCAGTAGTGCTACCACAGGCTATTTATAGTGCTCTGTCAACTATACACTCACTTTGGTGTAAGAAAACATAAGAAGATGGAGAGGCAAATAATTCAGTTTTAGTAAAATGTAAAGTGTTTAATGTTCATAATTTACACTGTAGGTACTGTGCACTATTACCGAAATCATATATTAAACATTATATATAGGTGTTATGGCTGGCAGTATAGCCTAGTGGTTAGAGTAAAAAACAGTGATTGAACTAAGTCCATCTAGAAGACTTGGGTTTGATTCCCACAACCTCCACTTGCATACTGTGTGACTCCAAGCAAGTCATTTAACCTATGCAGTGCTCCTGAGTCACCTCTGAAAACAGGCAGTTCTGCCTAGTGGACTTACCTGGTTTACAAAAAATATAAAAAAAAATATTAATATATGTTTACTGCATCATACAGTAGCCAGGTTACCATGTAAATTACTTGAGTGTTACTCGGCTGCAATGATTTTGTATAGGTAAATATAAATGTTCAAATACATTTTATATATTTTATAAGCTTGTTTTTAGACTTTAACCAGGCTTTTATTGTATTTTTTGCATGTGAACATCTAGGTTGTAGATTACTAAGCGCAGGATCATTGTTACCAACTAGCTTATTCAAGTTTATAACCAGAAGGGCCATCCAAAATCCTCAGTTGTTTGAATGAAAACTAGTCTGAATGAAAGTATGTTCACAAGGCAGAAACTGCCTTACTACTTACAAAAAAGGCTTCACAGTTAGCACCCCATTTAGGTGAATGGAATCATTTACACCATCTCTCCCACTTGCTGTTTCAGTCTCTGTGACAACAAAAGTTTTTTCTGACAGACTGCTTTAATAAAAGCAAATGTTAAGTGTTTAAGTGTACTTATGTTTGGCCAGTGGATTTGAAAGCACATTCAGTGCCACACAGAAGGTAAGACCCCAAGGGAAGTAAGATGCTGGTAGGCAGAGTGGTGCTCAATTCACATCTTAACTCAGACATGAAAACTGAGAGACATCATTTTCATGGAGACCAAGGGAAAACAGGTATCCATGTGTTTGTGAAATGCGTGATTTTCCATTAGAAGGTCCTCCACTAATCACTTGTGAATTTTTTCAGGTGAAGACACTTTATTTTAAAGAAGCTAATTCAGGCAGGTTTTTTTTTGCTCCTCCTACCCCCTGGCCATCCACTCCTTCAGGCCTGCCAAGTCCCCCTACCTCCGCTGCTAAGTCCCGACCACCATCCACTGACCCTTATGGCCATGCTACCAGGTAACTCAAAGTAACCTTTCATTGGGTGGGCCCCTACACCTGTGGGAGGCTAACAGGGGAGGACAATCACTCTAAAGAGCTTCCTGTATATATATATTCCAGGCATGGCAGGGGTCCAAACAGATACATGTGCCTGGGGCTTCATGCTTATGGAGAGACCAGGAGCCATCTTCCAGATGGCCAGCAGGAGTTTTCCAATTTTCATGGGAGTGTGACAGGCCACATGATGTCAAGGCACAAGCTGACATCCATCACGCTCCCTCCCACAGTGAGGGCTAATGTGTTGCTGTTCCTCCAGCCTCCACCTGGGGCCAGCAAATACTGAGCTGTAAATACACCCTCCCACCTAGGAGAAGACGAGTGGTCGCTGGACACTCAAGCCTTCACCCCCCCAAGCCGGTCCTCCAACACCCAAATCTGTTCTCAAACCCTGGTCACTGGTGTCACAGGCAGAAATCCAGTTCAGGCAGATAAATGATAGGAAAAAACAAAGGTGGTCCTCCTTTGTAGTGGTGGTTCAGATTAATTCACATCTGAGTTCTAACAAGCAAAGAGACTAAGTAATTTATAACTTGCACATGTGGGATGTGGGTGATGTAGAAAGGGGATCATAGTGCTGTCACTACTGCCATCACCCCTGAGGGATGTGGACTGCATTGTTGCTACTGTAATCACACCTGAGAGACAGGGGCTGTAGTGCTTCTGCCATACCCATTGGTGGATGGGGAATATTGTACTGCTGCTGTCCCACTAGAGGGATGGGGCCATAGTGCTGATACTGCCATCACACCTGAGGGATGGGAAATGTAGTACTGCTGCCGTCACACCTGAGGGATGGTGGCCATAGTGCTGATACTGCCATCACACTTGAGGATTGCAAAACATAGTACTGCTGCCATCACACCTAATGGATAGGGGCCACAGTGCTGCTGCTTCCATCACACCTGAGGAAGGGGGGGACACAGTGGTGTTGCTGCTGCCATCACACCAGAGGGATGGGTCTGTAGTGCTGTTGGTTCTGCCATCGCACCTGAAGGACAGGGGCCGTAGTACTGCTTCCATCACACCTCAGGGATAGGGGCTGTATTACTGTTACTGCCATCACATCTTGTACCTAAAATAACTTTAAATTGGTACAAGGATGGAAGGATGTGCAATAGTGGAGGTAAAAACTGCTAAAATGCATGTTAGCAGAGTTAAAAATTGTTAAATGCAGTACACAAAACCAAAAACCGGTAAAACCAGATTTTGACTTAGCAGACACCGGTGACAGTACCATTTTTTATAATGTGCAAAATGGAATTTGCCCTTTTTCAATCCCAGTAAACCAGTGTCACTGCACTTCAGTCAAGAAGGTGATACTAAGACATTGGAAAGATGCCTCAGAAATTAGTTATGGTGAATGGTTACAAGAGTTACTTGCTAATCTTAGGACAGAAAGAGTTATTGTTAGTCTTCAGAATAGGTTACCTAGGTTTAAATGGATTTGGGGTCCCCTACACACATTGTACTCGTTAGCAGCTAAGGAGTGATTTTCTCCATTTCATCTTATAGTTTGAGAACATGTGTGCTGTGTAGGGTGTTAGAGGGAGGATGGTAGGGAAGAGGGGGGATGGAGGGGCTGAGGGGGGTGAATACATCCTGGGCAACTCATGTATTAGTTCTGATGTAGCAATTGCTTTGTATTGAATAGTATAGATGTATTCTTGGTGTTGAAAATTCTAATAACATTTGAATGGGAAAAAAAAAAATAAAAATAAAGATTCTACCTCAAGTTAATCTTTCAATAATGGGTCCCAATCTTTTATGCTAGTCAAAGTATAAGAAATTGTCCATCAGGACTGCACCCTTTCAAGGACAATTTACCAGACTCCCAGGTTGTGTGGGATTGCAGAGTCCTTGCATAGATGGGATACTGGTACCAGTGTGGGCATTAATGAGTAACAACCTGATTATATCAGCTAGTTTGTTAGTCAGGGCTTTGACTACATCAGAAGATTTTGGGAAACAACTGTGATTTACTCTATGTTTGAATTACCCAACTGGAGGGTTTCACCAATACCAATCAACCTATTGTATATATTGTACATGCATAAGCTCTACTCCAGTTCCCCTTCTGCTAGACCTCTCTTCCTAAATCTTCCTATATAAATAATTTGTTTGTTTCTTGTAGATCCAGTGTCATGAGCATATTATTAGAGAGACTCAATAAATGGTAAAGGTACAAATTGTGGGAAATGTATATTGTGTCATGCTTGGGGTGGCTTATGGTTCTTGGAAATGGGTGCAGCACCCCAGAGGGCTGTACCAAGGCAAGGCTATGCCCATTAAATCATATACTCTGGGTGGAGGCACTACCAATGTAATATAATAAAAAATTATACATAGTGTAAAGTAAGTTTTGGAAACCCAGGCTCCTTGATCTTAATAAGGGCCAACCAAGGCAGGGTGTGTAACCTAGGAAGTAGCGCCGCCTAGGGGGTTATATGTCTGTAGTTTTGTGTGTCTATGGGAAGTTGTGTTCTTCTCCCCTCTTCCCTTTCCCCTCCCCCCTTTTCCCTTTCCTTTTTTGTATACATTTAGAATAAGAATTTTTCCTTCATTAATTATTTTTTGATATTGGCCATCGCCTTTGCACATTTACTGATTTACTTGTGTTACTCTTGCTATGTATTACAATAGTGTCAATGTTTTGGTGAATTGAGTATGAGGTCAGTAGTGCTTGTGTAATGTAGTTTACTTTTTGGCTTTTCTCTATTCCTACCCTTGGTAGTGAAACTGGGTAGTGAGTAGGAATTAGAAAGCCCAGTACCAAGGGTGAGCAGAGTGCCATTGAAGGAGGAGGAGGCAGGGGTGGATGATGGGTGTTTCACAATGTGCTAAGCAGGAAACTATTGTAAGAAGCTGGCCTTTAAAGGGAATGTGGGAGGAGCTATTTCCCCTCTATGATGATGTAAGAGTCTATAAGGCATGTTAGTCAAAGGATGTTGCTAGAAGAAATTTTCCTCAGGTGAAATGAGCGAGTGCTCCATAGAGTAGTGGATGAGAGCTGTTAAGATGGCCAAAGTAGGAGTATGAATAGATGAACAGAGGCATTGTTGACCAGGTAGGAATACTAGCTGGTGATAGGTTTAAAATGCCAAAAAAGAGCCACAGCAAGCAGGAAGGAGCCTGAGACACCAGGGCAGTAAGGAGAATGCAGCTGTCCAATGATGGAGGGGAAAGGGATTCAGGCAGTGGTGAGCGAGGGTAGGGATGTCTCAGCAGAGAGGGATGGGATGACTCAGTGAGTGGTCAGAAAGGTGGCAGCTAATATATAGTGCAAGAAAATGCAGAATTATGCATATAGAGCATAAGAACCCAAAGGCAAAATAGTGGTTTGGTGGAGAAGAGCTGGGGGTAACAAATCAGGAAAGGGACCTGGAGATTACTATCTCAGACAGCCTGACAGTTCAGAGTCAGTGTGACAGGGCAGTGGGGAAAGCACTCAGAATGTTGTCATGCATAGGGATGGGCTTTACATGCAGGAGAAGGGAGGTGATCATGCCACTATATACAGCCATGGTCAGACCACACCTGGAATATGGGGTACAATTCTGGAGGCCATACTTACAAGGGGACAAGGACAGGCTGGAGAGAGTCCAGAGAAGGGAAACCAAAATGGTGAAGGGGCTGCAGGAGAAGATTATGAGGAAAGACTGGATGAGCTGGGCTTGTACACACTGGAGGAGAGGAGGAAGAGGGGGAGATATAGTTGAAACATTCAAGTACTTGAAATATATAAACAGGGTGAGGGTTGACACCATCTTCAGACTGAGTGAGAACAAATCCTCTAGGGTCATGCATTAAAACTGGAGGGGAGGTAGACTTAGAGGTGACATCAGTGGGGGATTCTTTACTGAGAAGGTGGTGGGGCCATGGAACAGTCTGACAGGATGGTAGCTGGGGTTGAATCCGTGGACAAATTTAAGAGTTTGGGATACATACACGAGCCTAACTAACAATGGGCAGACAGAGAATGGAAAATGGAGCTCTTTCTTGGGGGGGAACTCGGGCAGACTAGATGGGACATGTGGTCTTTTTCTGCCAACAAATTTCTAAAATCTGGAGCGGATGTCTGGGGACTGGATGAAGAAGTCTGAGAAGACAGCGGCCAAGCTGTACTGACAGCAGCAGGTGCAGGAAGGAACAGAACCGGGGTCAGCACCACAGCAAACTGAATCAGAATGTGGGAAGCTGCTGCGGGCCACAAATGATGGATCCATGCAAAAAACAATAAGTGAATCCAGGTACCAAGTGCTATGAAATTGAGGTATGAGAGTCTCATGTTCGAAGTAGATGGCGAATAGCAATTGCAGAGAACAGAAGACGCTGCAGCGATGAGGCATGAGGTTCTTACCTCCGTAGGAGAAGGCAAACTCACAGGGCTGCCAGGAAAGGGTGACCAGCAGTGAGGAAGTCCAGGAGGCAGTCAACTGAATGGCGGTGGAGACTGAAAAGCCGGGTGCATACATATCCAGAGCATGAGGAGGCCAAGGCTGGGACAAGTACGATGAGTCCATGGAAGTGCAGGATGTAGATTGGTGAGGTAGGATGTTGAAGGCAAATGGGGTATAATGGTCCCATTCGAGATGAGATTGTGGCAGCCAGGTAACAGGTTGTGAATGCATTGGTAGAAACAGTAAAATGCAGACATGGCTCCCATCCTTGGTAGCTGGGGCTAGACAATCTTCACTCAATGCCATCAGGCAGAGTTAGGGAAGGAGGATGTCAGGGTTGTAAGCAGAAGGTAGTAATTGTAACGGAATCCCATCCCTGGTAGACAGGGCAAGCCAACCTTCGCTCAGTGCCTCAGAAGATACAAGTTACAGATGAAGTCCAGAAAAACTGCTGGTATGGGGTGAGCAAGGAAAGCGCAGCTGGCTGCGGAGTAATAGCTAGGTAAACAGGCAATATAAAGGGGAAGGCAGCAAATCAGAGTGAGAGATTGCGAGAAGGAAGTCATCAGGAATGCCAGTAAGGTGGAGGTAGAAGAATCCAGGAAGGAGTATGCTGGTAGCGATGGAATGCCATAAATGACTGAAGGCTGAGTAGGCTGCAAGGGTAATGATCCATGCGAGTGTAGCATTAGTCATCTAGGCAGGACGGCAAGGTAGATCAATAGGTCTGCATAACACAGGCTCCTGCTGATCCGAGGCTACGATGCCCCGTTGTGACTCCCCAGTCCCCCACGATGGGAAAAATAGGGGAGCAGCAAGCAGAGCATCTGTGAGACCAAACAGGAAGTATAGTAGGGCAGGAACCCGAAAGAGGCCCTGGGACAGGCAGGGCTTAGGGAAGGAGAAGCCATAGGCAAATCGGGGAACAGAAGCAAACAGTGTGGTAGTCACTGAGAATGGATAATACCAAACAGGACCATGGTCAGTGCTACTGCAAACTGATTCAGAATGTAGGAAGCTGCTGCAGGCTACGAGTTGTGGATCCATGCAAAATCAAGAAGTGAATTCCGTGCACTCCACTTATAAAGGATGCTGTTATAATGGACAATCAGTTATAGCGGACAAAAACTGATTTTCCAAACTAAATATATCAAATCCAATGCATTTTTCTCTGGTTATAATGGACAGAAACATTGCTTATAATGGATACTATGAAACTTTTATGGGCATTTTTAGTGCTTTCTCTTGGGGGATGCAAAGTTGGTGAGAAGATTTGGCAGATATACAATTAAGATGGAGGAGCTACAGAGAACATTTTATCAAAATAATTCTACACAAGCTGCATAAACATTTATTAGTAAATTAATTAAAGTAAAAGTAAATGATTTTTTATTTAAAAAAAATAAACTTACAGTACACTTGCCTTTGATCTTAGTGTCCTAGAACTCCAACATCCAGCCATTGGAGTTATCTTCTTCTTATCTTCTGTTCAATAAAGTTCCTTAAAAGAACTAATTTTCCCTGACAGTTAAATAACTTTAAATAAACACACACATTACAGAAACATATGCTAGGCAGGATTCTGAGTAATCTGTGAAGTTTCATTAAGTTCTCATTCTCTCTGAGCCCATGCTCACATAAATCAACACACCTAACACACAGACTACTCCTCTTCTGGATATAATGGACACTGGATATAACATGCAAAAGTTGTGTGAACAGATGTGTTCATAAAACAGGCTTGCACCAAGTACTACGAAGTTGAGGTATGAGAGTCTCACGTCTGCAGTAGATGGAGAACAGCAATTACAGAGAACAGAAGGCGCTGCAGTGATGAGGCATGAGGTTCCTACCTCCGAAGAAGAAGGCAGACTCGCAGGGCTTTCAGGAAAGGGTGACCAGCAGCAAGGAAGTCCAGGAGGCAGTCAACTGAATGGAGATGGAGACTGAAAAGCCGCCGGAGTCCAAATCCAGGGCATGAGGAGGCCAATGCTGGGACGAGTACGATGAGTCCATGGAAGTGTAGGATGTAGACTGATGAGGTAGGATGTTGAAGGCAAATGGGGTATAGTAGTCCTATCCCTGAAGGAACTGCAGCAACCAGGTAACAAGTAGTGAATGCATAGGTAGAAACAATAGAATGCAGACATGGCTCCCATCCCTGGTAGTCAGGACTAGGCAACCTTCACTCAAAGCCATCAGGCAGAGTTAGGGAAGGAGGCTGTCAGGGTTGTAAGCAGAAGGTAGTAATTGTAAGGGAATCCCATCCCTGGTAGACAAGGAAAGCCTACCTTCGCTCAGGGCCTCAGAAGATATGAGTCAGAGGAGCCCCAAACACAGCATCTGTGAGACCAAACAGGAAGTATGGTAGAGCAGGAACCTGAAAGAAGCTCTGAGACAGGCAGGGATTAAGGAAGAAGAAGCCACAGGCAAATCGGGGAATGGAAGCAAACAGTGTGGTAGTCACCTAGAATGGATAATGCCAGATGAAATGAAGACAGGTGGAGGTCCACTGATGCAGGCTTAGGGAGCGCCACAAGAGATGTGGACGAGGGAGCAGGTGTGAACGTTGAAAGTAACTTGGCAAGCTAGAAGGTGAGGAGCACCAGGGGTAGAATGACAAAGCATTAATCTTGAAGCTGAGCAGGGTATAGGTGCCAGGAGTCAAATGGTAAAGGGTGCAGTCGCCAGACTAAGGGTAGAGATAGCACAGTGCAGGACTTGAGATGGGGCGTAAATGGAGATGGAATGCTGTGTGAGGAGGAAAAGGCCCAAAAGGAAACCAGAGAAGCAAAGTACAAGTGCAGGAACAGGGAATGGGGGGTTAAAGAAGCAGAGAAGGGGGGGCAAGGAAGAGATGGGGTAGACAAGGAACCAATGGAGAAAGGAAGGGGGGCAGAACAGGGTAGGGAATGGCTTGTACAATTAAGAGTCGTAATGCATTCAGCAGCTAAGGCAGCATTGTTCGGTAATCTCCAGCAGCTGAGTACTCCTGCATGCTTGATTGGTCAGTGTGGAATAGGGTAAGGTTTATAAAAGGAAATGTACAGAGAATTTAGAACTACCTTATGGACACATCAGCAGGCTGATGTACAGGAGAACCTCTGCACTCTAAAATAGGAGTACCTATGTGAGAACCTGAACCATTCACGGGCATTAGAATAAAAAGTACAGGAGTTTAGAAACTTGTCATTCAGCCTCACATAACACTATTACAAATGAGGAAAGGAATGTGCAGGACATGCACACCACTAGTATGTGGCACAGAGGAAAAGTGGCTCTATGAATAAGCAGAATGATCAGAGACATTACCTTTACTTGGCACCGAGCTACAGCACTGCAGTATAGTAGATGTTCAGGGAGTTAGCTACACAAGGACGCAACGCCAGGAAAGAGGAGTCACACAGCACGTCCTCGGCAGGTGCAGCGGAGATGATGTCACACCCCGGAGAGGAGACAAGGATGGAACGGAGGCCTTGCTGTGGAGCTGCAGTGAGATGCTAGGCATCGAGACATGAGTTCCTCCAGAGAGCCCAGCCACACTAAAACTCCTGCAAGGAATCCAAAAATGAAACAAGCAACACCACGGTAAACGAGGTACAGGGCAGGGAGGAGGGAAAAACAGGCAAAAGGGGAACACACGGACACCAGACAGGTGGAGGGAGACAAGCAGAACAGGGGAAGGGAGGGCGAACAAGAAGCAAAGAGGTCTGGGGCAGCAAGCCAGGGAGGGCAACAAAGAAAGGAGAGGAGTGGGAGGAAGCACAGGGGAAAAAGGGGCAGGGAGCAGTACAGGAAGGAGGCTCAACCCATGAGCCACACAGGAGCCCAGAGCGCTGCTGTCACAACACGCTAAGCAGGAAACTGTTATAAGAAGCTGGCCTTTAAAGAAATGTGGGAGGAGCTATTCCCCCACACTGAACCTCAGGCTTTAACCCTCCCAATATTACCCACATGGAGTAACTTATTTTGCCTGTTTATCATGATAGCTTATCAATTTAACTTTTTGAGATAGCTTTTCCATCTCTATAATTTGCCCATTATGCTTTATTTCTCCTGCTTTGTTTTTAACCATTCACTGTTTGGTGTTTCTACACATCTGTTCATAATGTGTTTGCAATATGGGCATTTTGCTGTTTTGGGCTTTCTCCACTGAATATAGCCATACAAATTGTGCATGTCCCTTCGATTTATGCACTACAAAAGGACAGTAGCTCTAAGTGTAGAGGTCACACCCTACGAGGAAGGGTCATGTCAGACCCGAAGCACCGTGGTTTTAGTTCACACTCTCCATTTCAATAAAGTTTTCTGTGCTGTGTGCTGTTTACTTGTATTTATTGTTTTTTCAAATGGAGTGTTCTGTGCCTCCATACTGTTTGGTGTGTCCTGAAACTGTTCTATGGAGCACCCACAAATGAACTGGGAGTGTGAGTGGATGTCTTGCATCCTTCTACGAATCCAACACAAGGTCATCCAGTCATGTCTACTGTAGAATTAAGGACCCTAGTCAACCACTACATAGAAACACAGAAATTGTTGACAGTTAAGGATCGCTAGGCCCATCCAGACTGTCCGTAAACCCGACACTTGTTTGCAGCTTCTGACCCTATCTGGTCAGTGGCTTTTCACCATTCCTACCCACTTCTCTAAGGTTCCCTTAGCCTATCCCAGGCATGTTTAAATCCCTCCACTATGCTCACTCCCACCATTTCCTGTGGCAGACTATTCCATGATTCCACCACCCTCTCCATGAAGAAAAACGTTCTCACGTTTCCCCTTAATCGTCCCCCCCTCCAACTTCATATCATGCCCCCCACAGTCTTGTACTCCTTCTGTATTGGAAGATGTTTCCCCTCCTGCACCTTGTTTATGCCCTTAAGGTACTTAAATGTTTCTATCATGTCCCCCTGATCCCTCCTCTCAGAGATGGAGGCCCTCAAAAATTAAGCCCATGTTGCCAACATTAGAATAATAGGTCTCCCCGAAGGCACAGAGGGACACCATCTGACCCTTGCAATCAAAGAATGGCTTACTGAAAAACTTTCACCAGAGCCAACTAATATTGGCTGGGAAATACAAAAAAGCTATAGAGTCATTCTTTGTGGCCGTGCAAAGAATCAAGATGCATCCCGTACCTTGATGTTGGTCACCTCGGGGGATTGCAGCCTGCAACAGAATCCTGTGATATGCCCAGAGAGCAGTGCCCTTGTTTCAGGAGGATCAACAGGTCCACATATTCCCAGATATTAGTTATGTGACAAGACAGTGCCGCAAGAAATTCGAGGGGGGTAAAATGGGCCCTATGAGACCTGGGAATGCCGCATACCATTATTTTTCCCGCACAGCTTCATATTGTGTTCAACAGCAAAACCTACATCTTTCCGGATCCCATTGAGGCCGGTAAATGGGTGGATTGGAGGAGTGCTGAATCTCGTCGGCGTACAGTCAATTCAGATGATGAGGACATCGAGGCAACTACCTGAGTGCTGTTCCCCAGGACTTTGAACACTTTCCTTTCTGGGGATAACAGTAAGAATAACTTTAAAACAGCTCTTTAAAATGTTGGTCTGAGGACTTTATGTTGATAGCTTTTAAGTTGTTATAATATCTGAGACTCTGTTTATTTTTTGAATATATTGTACTGTATAGTTCATTATCACCAGTTTGAACTTGAGCTCCACTATTTAATTTGAGTCTCCTAGGAGTGTTTCCTTCCTACTCAGTGGGGGCTTGACTGGGGGTGAAGGGTGGATTTGTTCCTTCTACCATAGTTTAATATTGTGCTGCTATTTCTTTTTTCTACGTATAAAAATTTAACATCAGGCTTTAACACGTGGCACCAACTGCCCCTTTTAGGGCAAAAGCTTTATATGGACTTAAACTGCTGGACAATGTAATTTCATCCAGTTAGCCATGTAGCTCATGGGCTTATTAATCAGCACAAAATGTTGTAATTTCCATGTCTACAAATATATTATAGGATCCTCCTAGTGTGGTACCTTTATATGGTAGATGCAAGGATATACTTTGATTAAGGGAGGGGTTCTTGTATCTCTTCCCATTGGGTAAAAGCAATTAGCTCTTTGGACTGTCTACTATATGTATAACTCATGTCCTGCATATGACAAAATGAAAAAATAAAGTTTATAAATAAATAAAATGCAGTAAAACCAAAGTTTTAAAAAAAGCAAGCAGTGCCCTCCTGTTTCACAGATGCATAAGTGCTTTAATAGCTAAACATAATGTCTTGTACACAGCAAAAAGAGCAGGCCATGAGGTCAGGCGTCAGCATAGCAGTAGTGCTACCACTCCTGGCATGGCGACGAGGTTCAAGTGAGCCGGGTAGTCAGGGCTGGCTGGATGAAGGACTAAGCATCTCAGGATGGGCTCCTCTCCCAGGGACGGAGACCCATGAGCTCCGCTGCAGTACTGCCACCTGGGTGACCACAGGTGGCAATGCAAGCAGAACCATTATGGGTGGGTGGGTGTCATTGCTCGCTTCGTGCAAACATCTACTCAGTCCTGGCCCATGAGGCACCTGTGGGAGGGGAACAAAGGAACAAAACCGTTGACTGCAGCAGGATGATGGCGCATCTCTCCTTGCAGGCCCCACACCGCTCTCTGGGCTGCCAACCAAGTTAAACGCCGCCTGGGCTTTGGGAACCCAGGAAGCTCCACCATGGAGGGCAAATCATGGGACACTGCCAGATCAGAGGTAAGTTCCAGGGACAGTGGGTGATGGGTCTGGGGGAGAGAGAGAGAGAGAGAGACCAATGGGAGCAGGTCGAGAGTGGAGAAAAACATACTAAATTAAAAAAAGAGCAGGCTATATTGGGCGAGTTAAATACAGAACTACTTTTTTGTGTTTGTAAATAGTTTCTATCCTCAGTTACTTAAGGGATTAAAGTACTAAATCAAGTTTATGTTTAACCATCTTCATAAAATTCCTTTTAAAGCCTTAATTTGAAATTAGGTACTTTCGTGAGGCATGGCAACAACCCAAATTGTTATTCATCCCATCATCTCTTTTCTTTCTCTGGCATTCTGAGATTTAAGAAAAAATCCTTACCAGTCTGGTTGGGGAGGACCTGAGCATTAAGCAGAATTGATCTTGGGGGTAAAACCATATAGGACGTTTCCAACTAGAAATCAGTAACTTGGCCATAGCAGATGTGGCATAAAGAAAGGAACACATAGTATGTATCCCAGGGACTGTGTTCCTTTATGAGGGTTTTATGTAAATTAAAACATTTGCTATTATTTGAAGTAGCAGCCAGAGAGTGGTTTGATTATTACTGTTTTCTATTATTTCTTATAGAAGGATATACTAGTTTGTGAAGTGGCAATGCACAACAGTTACACTCCCCTCCCCCCAGCTTGACATAACTTCTACACAACCCTCAACGTCTCCGATTTCCCTTTGTCACCTTTTTTTCTTTTTGTCATATTCTTTTTGATGCCCCTGGGCACACCGTAGGCAGTGATCCCTCCCATACCTGCCACCTAAGTCCATCCACTGCTCCCCTCGATACCACCTATCCACGGTTTTCCACAACATATTTCTCTCCCTGTGGTGGGGATGGGAAGCGCCGTCCTCCCCAACCCAGAACACAATCCAGAATCAGGGCCTCCAATAGTCCAGCAGCAGAGCAGGATGCCAGTTTGCAGGCAAGGTTTCATGAAGCCTGTGGGTGCCCTTCCCGATTTCCATTTTTGTCCTCCCTTTTGCGGCTGTGAGTGCACGCACATGGAGGAGCACGCGCCATGTAGCCACGTTCTTGCCTTCCTAACTCCAGTGCTGCTGCCCAACCTCCACCAGGAGGTAGCCAAGGAGTGGGACAACATTACTTCCATCTAAAATCAAAGCAAATCATATTTATTTGTAAAAAAGCATCTTTCCGAAAACATGTTCAAGGCACTTGTACATGATCCAACAAACATACAATAATAATTTTAAATCTGCATCAAATCACAAATCTATAAAATCTTTTCACTTAAAATCTTCAATACTCTTATAACTATAATCTACAGGAGAGGAGAAGAGCTGTCCACCAGACGCTCATCCTCTCCTTCTCTTGCTGACCCTCGGCAACCCAGGCTCACTCCCGAGTCCGGGTAGCATGCGTGACAAGAGGTGTGGCATTCAGCACTGCAGTTCTCAGTGCCATTGGGCCAACAGCTCCCTTTTTCGCCTTTAATAGCAGGTACGCAAGACTGAAACAATGGCACTGCACCAGTCCATCACACTCCCACCTGGGTGATCAGGGTTCGGGAGCAAACCTTGGAATCCCACACTAGAGCAGCACCTAGCTGATCAGTGTTTGGAAGTAAACCTCCAACTCCTATGCTGGAGCAGCACCTGGGTGATCAGGATTTGGGAGCAAACCTCAGAAAACCATGCTGCTGCTGCTGCACCTGAGTAATCAGGTTTCAAGATCAAACCTTGGAATCCCATGCAGGACTTGTCGAGGGGTTAGGTACAGTGTGGGGTGGGAGTGCTTGGCTCCTGAGAAGAGAGGGCAGGTGTAGACCATTTGCTATCCATGCACCTCCTGTAGTCCAACTATGCTGCAATGTTAGCATCAGCTGTAAAGGCACCCGCTCACCCACCCTCCTGGCTGGGGAAGGGTGGCCACATGGAAGATGGAGCAATGAGTCTGTACACTCTTTTGCTCCATGTTGTGTGAGGGCTGGCCACCCTGAGTCTGAACCCCCTTCCTTATTCTGTGTACAGTTGCTTTCTGATCTCTTTGTCCCCATGGGTGCCCTCAATTATCAAGATGGGAGATGGAGGGGAAAACAGGAAACACTGGAGAAATGAGTAATCAAAAATAAGACATACTGAAATGTTACTGCACTTACCCTCCCCCCCCCCAAAAAAAACTGTCACCCTTTCATAACCATGTACAGATGAAGCACAATTTTAGGCCCTATGCACAATCGAGTGGAGAAAGGACCAGACGACACCCACCCACATACCTCCACACCCGCAGACAGGTGCACACATGCAGGTATTCACAACCAGTGGCCACCTGTCCACGGCTCCACCTCCACAGCACACAGGACTCCACAGGCAGCCAGAGGTGGAGTTGTGGCCCCAGGTGGGCATCCAATTGGATACCCATCCCGGAACCTATAGTGGATCACTCACACAGTGAGGCATGAGTCCAGGTGCGTGACTAGTGCCTGCAGACACCCGGACTTGTGTGGCCATGCCCCATGGTTCAGCAGCCCCTGCAGCATGGAACCAGCCCCTGCAGCTGTAAGACCCCCCACCTGAAGCAACCCAGCCCCCCTTCCAGATGCCAGGCCCCCCCAGCAGCAGTGCCCTGACCGCACATCAGCTGCAGTCCCCCGCCCCTGCTGCTCAGCGGCACCCATGCCAACAGACACCTATTTGCCACCCGGATGACTGGCCCAGGTAAACATGGCAGTATGCCTCCCGCACATCCATGTTGTCCCAGCCACATACTGGTGGAGCCACCTAACCCATGCCCGGTACCCAGCATGATCTCTGGTAGCCAGTTGTACCCCCACCCGCTCACAGCACCAACAACCCCCACACCCCATACAGGTCTGGTGGTGCTGTGGCTCAGAAAACCAGCAGCACATCCTTCTCACACCTCCTCAGCGCTGGCTGTCCGACTGATGCTGGGGCACTTAGCTGAAATAGCAGCATGCTTCGGCATCAGTCCGGCGATCATGGAGGTGTGAAGAATCTGCCACTAACCGTCAATCCTGATGCCACCAGACATGTATGGGGTGTGAGGAGGGGTTGCTGTCAGTGCCGCAGTTGGGTGGGGAGACCACTAGCCACCAGGAATCTTTCTGGGGTGCCAGGTCTGGGATAGTGAGCCTGGGCACCTCTGTGTGTATGTTGGGGGGGATGCTGCACAATACAGGAGAGGGGTGTGTCCCATGGTGGTGGCAGTGGTGATGGTGGGTACTGTACCACTACAGGGCCGGGGCAGCTGTGAGTCGGGGGAGGAGTTTGTGTGAGATAGGTTGGGTTGGCCAGACTGGTGATGTGCCGGGGTGTGGACCTGCCACGATGGGCCACATGGGTCTCTAGCATGGGCACACACCTGATCAGCTGCCCCAGCAATCCCCAGCTGCCTGCAGAGCTGGGGCGGCAAGGAGGGTAATTTCCAGGTTCTGCCGCACACGGTGGGTGATATCTGTGGGGGCGCATAGTGTTTTGCAGCATAGTCCCTGTTGCTGTGTCCTGCGCAGCCCTCTGCACCCTAGCGCCAACATAACCCAATGGTGCATGTCACTTAGTAACGGCACCCCTCACCCACCCGCAGCACATTGCTGTCCATGCAGCCAGGGAAGTGGGTGCGTAACTACTGCACGCCCCCATTGTGAATGCCACGCGGCCACCGCTACACAGCATTCATGCATACCAATGCCAATGTGCCCAGTTTCCATGGCATGTTGGCATCGTGCATAAGGCCCCAAGTGTGTGACCTTTCAAAATGTCACAGCAGCAGTTTATATGCAGCTGAGGTGCTTGTACTGCTTTAGTATATAATAAATCATTTTTATTCATCAGAATAAAGAAATACATTCAATTGAGCAAAAGTTCATTTCCAATGAAATGAAAGAAACATGGAAACAATGAAAGAAACATTGGAACATAGAATTTGACAGCACATAAGGACTAATAGGCCCACCCAGTCTGCCACTTTACCCTACCTACTGCAAAAAGCCACAGATTTTGCTCAATCTCCGGCTTTACCTCCCTGCCCTTTTCCCAAGGTGGTTTATGAATAGAAACCTCCGTCAGCATCTAGATTACACTAATCTTAATATTTTTGGCCAGGCTAAACGGATATATATGTTTGTCATTTCTGTTTCAAACTCACTTCCAGTCCTTGAGAAGTATCCAGGTGTTTCCTGCCGGCCTATGAAGTTGTATGAGGTATCCCCATTGTTGACAGAAGTCATTAAGTAGCTATTGAGGGAAAGGGTGACACTAAAGCAGGCCCTGAACACTGTGACTAATATCTCGGTGGAAATTTATCCGTGCTTTCTTGTTTGACTACCATTGCTTTAGTGCATGCCAAGAGTAAAACCAACACGTGGCATCGAGCCTCATGACCATTCATTCAGTGTTCATCCTTTAGAGCAAACACTACAGAAAAATCTTCTGGATCAGCAAAACAAAATGTGTGATATCTATCATTGGCTGATTGCCAAACATAAATTAAAAATGAAAAGACAGAGTCACAGTATCATTGAGAGTACTACCAAGAGGTCCCTATACGAAACTTTGATTAATTCCTCTACTCTACAATGCGCCATGAAACAGCTTAGAAAACACAACACCTGAAAATGAAATCTTAAATGATTCGGTAGTTCTCAAATTAGTAAGAATGAAAAAGAATTAACATCACTTTTTTTATCATGGTGTTTATCTCCTCATGTTATTGGTTCTTTTCAATCCTGCCCCGCTCTCCGCTAGCACACATCTCCCACAGGACTTACTGACCATTCAAACCCTCATGGATTACCCCCCATGGTAAGGCCAGGAGTGGAGGAGCCATCTTTTGCCCTTCCAGGAACTCAATCTTACCTGGTTACTAAAAGCTAATAAATAAATAAATCCAGTTGTGGTCTTACCTGGGCGATGGTGTGGACCCGGAGTGGGGCGGACATCATTCTGCCATGCCACTGTGATTTTCTGCCTCCATTTTCTTCCCAGTGATGGCCGGTAATGTACAATGAAAAAAATGCACATGCCTGTAGAGGCACACACATGCCATATGTTGACCACTGAACACCCCCCATTCTGGTCACAACCTTTGCCCCACCACCACACCTCCACATGGTGGCAGTATAGGAGTGGTGCAGAGCAATCACTCCCCCTGGCAGAGGAGAGCTGTCAAGCAGATGCTTGATTCTTTCACTCCTGGTCAACCCCCAGCATCCTGTGCTCATTCCTAAATACAGGTCGCCAGTGTAGAATGAGGTGAGGCATCCAGTGACACCAGGCTGGATATTAACGTCACCTTTTTAAACTTTTGAGAGTGTTTTTGTAATCCAAGCTACATGAAAAATAGAAAACAGTCAAAATCTGCATTTGGTACATAGTCTTATCCTAGTGTTGTTGATTTGGGTATTTGTGAACAATGTGAGATTATGATATTATGGTTTGCAGTTGCAAGTTTCAATGCATGTGCAGCATGCTTGGACAATTCTTTTAGCACATATGCTTCTTTGGCACATGTGCCATACTTCAATATAATGAGACACAGCAGATCTGAGTGTAACCTTAGTTATTTTTTATTGTTAATTAATAGTTTAAGTGAAAGTTAGATACTGAGGTAAAAACAATATGAGGGCCAATGAAAAGTTTCTAGGTGTGCAGCTGCAAAATGGTACAAACAGGCACAAACAGGTGCTCATTTCAACCATGCATCTAATGGCTGTCCATGCAGAGCTGTCTAAAGACCTGATCCATAGAAGACTTCCAGGCCTTCCACAGGTGCGCATCACTGGGAAAAGCCACAGAGTGCCCCCGTCACACATGATGCACACCTGCAAGGCACTCCAGGGCATCCAGGTAACAGATTGTGTGACCCCTCCATAGTCAATCCTGAGTCATGTGTAAGGTGATGGGGTGATACGGGGCAGGAGCATGCATGCATGCACCTCATGCATAATCAGAACTCTGCACTGTGGAGGGCCATCATGGCAGCAGAGGCTCTGCAGCCCTAAAGTCTGTATTTGCAGCTATGTGACCACCTCTGCACAGCCACTGGATGGTCATAGGGGTTGATCATCCTCCTCTCCACCTGCCCTCAGTCCCCTGAGCCTTCAAGATGGGCTGGGGTCTGTACCAGCACTGGCCTACAATGGCTGTAATAAGAATATTGTTCCAACAGAAACATGGCAGTCCTTGGAGGGCTGCCATATTCCTCCAGACCCTTCTCTGTGCAGAGTCAGGGATACACCAGAGGCCCATCCTGGGCATTGGATTGGATACCCAGTGTCCAGCACTGCTCTGCTCTCCACCAGCCCTGCATGAAGCTCCACACTAGAGGTGCACAGGGGTTATGAATTCCATCCAATGCAGACAGGCATTGGGGTGTGGAACACCACAGCTGGGATACATTCAAATCAAGCATATACCAGTCAGTTTTGTGGATCAGTCACTTAGTTGTCAGGGAGAGCAGGCCCCCCAATGACTGTCTGCATGCACATTAAGCAGTCCAGATGATAGAGTGTGCAGACAAGGACACCCACAGTCATCTGATGATAGCACAGTTCCAGTCACGTGGTGCTATGCCATCCCCAAATGGCCATCAGTGGATGGCTCAGTACTAGTCACATGGTGCTGTGCCATTCCCACGTGGCCATCTGTGGACAGTACAGTACCAGTCATGTAGTGATAAGCTGGCCACACATGGCCATCTGTAGCTGACTCAGCACCAGTCATGTGGGGCTGTGCTGTCTCCACATGCCCATCTGTGGACAGTACTGTACCAGCCATATGGGGCTGTGCTGTCCCCACATGTCCATCTGTGGACAGCTCAGTATCAATCATGTGGTGATAAGCTGGCTACACATGGCCATCTGTGGTTGATTCAGCACCAGTCATCTGGTGCTGTGCTGTCTCTACATGGCTATCTATGGATGGCACAGTACTAGTCACATGGTGCTTTGCTGTCTCCACATAGCCATCTATGGATGGCACTGTGCCATCTCCACATGGCCATCTGTGGATTACACAGTACCAGTCAAGTGGTGCTCTGGCATCCCCATGTGACCATCTGTGGACTGTACAATACCTGTCACGTGGTGCTGTGCCATCCCCAAATGGTTATCTTTGGATTGCACAGCATTAGTCACATGGTACTGTGCTGGCCCCACATGGCAATCTGTGGACAGCACAGTAGCAGTCACATGGTATTAAGCTGTCCTCACATGGGCATCTTAGTCAGATCAGCACCAGTCACATGTGCTGTGCTTTCACCATGGCCATCTGTGGATACTAGTCATGTGGTCCTGTTGTGTCTCCACATAGCCATCTGTAGACAGCACAATACCAGTCATATGGTGCTGTGCTGTTCCCATATGGCCATCTGTGGACTGCACAGTACCAGTCATATGGTGCTGTGTTGTTCCTACATGGCCAGGTATGGGCAGCACAGTACTAGTCACATGATGCTGAGCTGTCCCTACATGGCCATCTATAATTGGCTCAGCACCAGTCACGTGGTGATGTGCTGTCCCCACATGACCATATGTGGATAGCACAGTACCAGTACAGTGGTGCTGTGCTGTCCCTACATGACCATCTATGGACTGCACTGCAATAGTCCAGTAGTACTGTACCATCCCCACATGGCCATCTGGGGCAGCTCAGTACCAGTCACATGGTGCTGTACTGTCCCTACATTGCCATTTGTGGATGGCTCAGTGTAACAACTTGCAATATTTTTTGTGTCTGTTGTTACTTTTTTATTTTTATTATCATCTATGCCTCTATAAGGTATGAGGTGGAGTGTCTTGTGGAAACTGAAAATTACTTTCTTTTGGGGGTCCAAGCTGCAGGGAACTCAGCTGTGAGTGACCTTTTGTGTAAAAAGTCCTTTCTACTCACAGTATAAACAACTGGGTGTGGATAGCAGAAGTCTTTTGATTGAAAGGCTTTTGTTTTGGAATGACAGAGTCCCTTTCATAAATAAAATACATGTTTTGTATGTAAACAGTGACCAGAGTAGGGACAGACACTTCCAGCTGGACAGACAACAATGATAACAAAAGGACCAAGCTCTTAACAGCAAATCCAGTTTGGACCAGTCTGGGAGAAAAAGGTGGTCCCCGGAGCTCAAAAGCAGACACAGGGTGTGAGGTCAGATAAAGTCCAGTGATGCCGGGAAAGTTGGTGGGCCAGTCAAAGATATTTCTGTTATATTTCAATGAGAATTCAGTTACGATTTGGGACATTGAACTAGTAACATCATAGGTTCATGTCTGCCATAATTTACCAGTTCCCAGTTGGGGGTAAGTGTCATCTAATCTACTTGGAGATTTAGAGATTTAGATAGCGCTGAGTTAGGATTTTCTGTGTGACCTCTGTCTTTTTCAAATGAGTTTATTTTTATGTCTGTAGAAATACTGTATTACCCATAGTCTTTAGAATGTATAACATATGTAAATATTGTGGATTATTAAATGTTATTTTATATACTTCATGCTTTCTGTGACTCAGTCCTTTCAGGATAGATAACTTGAGGTAAACTGGCAAATCTGTGATCCATTTTTTTCAAAGAGGCAGGCTACAAAGTTATCAAATCTAAAACAAAGTGTTCTCAGCTGTGACAAAAATGGTGGGCCATTTGCCCTTTGGGAATCAGCACTGTACTGTGTGAACAGTGGCTCTAGTGGGAGTCAGACCTAGAGAGAGCTGACACAACGGTGGAAATGTAGTTGTGAGAGAACTGGAGCAATGGTGAAAATAAAGCTGTAAGACAGCTGGTGGGGCAATGGTGGAGAGTCCTGTGACAGAGCAGAAGTAATGGTGGAACTGAAACCATGAGAGAGCTGCAGCAATAGTGGAAAGGAAGCTTTGAGAGTGCTGGAGCAATGGCAGACAGGAAGCTATGACAGAGCTGGAGCAATGGTGAAGATGAAGCTATGAGACAGCTGGAGTTATGGTGGAGATGTGGAATGAATACTTAGCTTCATTGTACACCAAAGAGCAAGAACATAAATAATGTGTGCCCAGATTTAGCGGCTGTTGCCTGACAAACAAAACAAACCAGACAGAAGAGCACAACATCTGCACTTGTTCAGACATAAATTAAATTAACGCATGTAAAGGTTGCTACAAACTCACAGTTTATTGAAAAATGATGAAAGCGCTGCTCAAAACCCCAGCGCTTCAGGACGAGTGCATCCCTTCATCAGGGGACGTAGCGGTGTCTTGATGAAGGGCTGTTCTTAATCCATTTGTATGTGCTTTAAAGTTTATATTTAAATTGGCATGTTTGACATGGAATAACCATGTTCCCTGATGAAGGGACACCCTAGTCCAAAGTACCAGGGCTTTGAGCAGTGCTCTCATCATTTTTCAATAAATCGTGAGTTTGTAGCAACCTTTACATTCTTTTGATTTCATTTACATGTGAATGAGTGCAGACGTTGTGCTCTTCGCTTTACACCAAAAGGTCGCTGGTGAAGGGTGGGTACTTATAAGGAGGGGGTTACCATGATGCAGCCTGGGGACATCCCTCCTGCACTGCTATCTGACTACCTGGTGAAGATTAGGTCATGCTCGTCCCTAGGGGTAGGTGTGGTACACCCCAGGATTATAGTACAGTTAAAGAAAGAAGCCACTGCAGTAATCTTTCATGAGTCTGTCCAGACAGCTACCATGCTGGAAGGCCTGAACATAGCCAATTTGGTCCTTATCTTCAAGAAAGGGGCAAGGTTGGACCCTGAAAACTATAGGCCAGTCAGCCTGACAGCAGTACTGGGCAAAGTCCTGAAAGTCATTATCAAATACAGAATAATGGATCAGTTAGTTAAGGCCAAGGTTCCTAGTCCACAAAGAGTGTGCGCTAGGACGTGGTGCCAAGAAACCAACAAGTCAGTGAACTGAAAAAGTTTTCTGCACACACAAACCATAAAAAAGGGATGCCAAGTCAAACATTGTAACTTACAGCAAATACATTTATTTAGAATACATATGCAGGCATGCTTCTGCCTAACATGTTTTGGACAAAGGTCCTTTTTCAGCCTTTGAAAAGGGTCCTTTGTCCGAAACATGTTAGGTGGAAGCATGTCTGCGTATGTATTCTAAATAAATGTATTTGTTGTAAGTTACAACATTTGACTTGGCATCCCTGTTTTAAGGTTTGTGTGTGCAAGAAACTTTTTCAGTTCATTTAAGGCCAAGGTTCTAGCCCCATCTCAACATGACTTTATGAGTGACAGATTTGGCCAAACCAACCTGATCACTTTCTGTGATTTCCAAAGATTTCTCTTCCCCTCTGGAAACTCCTGCTGCCCCATCGACCACTAACCTGGTCACTTCCACACTTTCTCCATGGCTTTCTGTTGTTAGGCTTGGTCCTCTCACCCTTATTGACAACCCACTGTGCACCACTGACAATATCTATTATGTTATACTTATAACCAGTACTAACATTTAGGGCATTGGTACTTATCATATAAGAGTTAAGTTACCAGAGATATAATTACGATTATTGCCAATATTATTACTATGCTTATTATGGAAATGCATAAAGTGCCAATAATACATTTCTGTGTTCTTTGTATATTCTTCTGAGAAGTCATTGTATAGCCTACAGTGCCATCATGCTGATTTATGTAACACCGCACCTATTTCCTGTATTTTTTTAGGAGTTCTTTCTTCTTATTTTAGGTGATTTTACATTTTTTGTATATCTCTAGATACACTGTGGAGCCACCTAACTTTTGGCCAGTAGGGCCTGTTTTATGTATCTAACTTCTGTATGAAGTAATAGTTGCTGTGGTAATTATCATAGTATATGATCTGCTGTATTACATTTTTTCACTGAGACTGTCTTCATACCCTGAGGTATTGGGAAACTCTGTCTCTCAGTGTTTGTAAGGTAAGACCTGTTCTTAGGGCATAAGTCTGCTTTTGTGCAATAAACAAGTTTTTTACCACATATGCCACTTGTCTGTTGTTTCTTTTGCTGGTTTATTACCACCAAGAACCTGAGAAGGGCTTAAACCCCTTATACCCTCCATGACACAGGGATCTGGAGAGGACTGCCCACCTAGCTATGGATCCAGTTAGCAGGAGGGGGTACATACCGTGGGATCTGAATGTACTGGCAGCATTGAACTGTCCTAGAGGAAGGCTAGGACTTTTTGAGCAGTGTCAGTGGCTCAGCAGGTTGCACACTCATCTCTGAGGCAGAAGATCAGAAGGTTGTGGGTTCTATCCCCATACCAGGCACTTGGGGTAAATCCCAGTATTGACACTGTGGTGCAACATGAGGGGGGTGCTGCACTCCTGAGGTGCCGTCTTTCGGATGAGATGTTAAACTGAGGTCCCACCTGCCTGTTCTGGTGGTAGTTCAGGTGGATGTTAAAGATCCCATGGCTCTTCTTAAAAAAGAGCAGGGGGAATTTTATTGAACAGAAAGAAATTGAATACAATCAAAACATTTCACAATATACATTCTTGCAAATCATAAAGAGAAAGTAAATCATTAGAAGTTTACAACACTTATCCAAAATGAATTTAAATATGTTTATGTAATTGCAGCATCTGTGTTTGTTACCCAGGGAATGCCTTTCCATAATTCCAATAACACATATTGCGAAAGCTGTATACATTCTATACTATACACAATTTTTACATCTTTCTCAATTTTCTTAGTTAGCTCTATATAAGTGCACTGTTTCTGTTGCAAAGTAAATAGGCATCTCACCATCCAAATATTCCATTTTATGATTGTAAATAATAAATTTAAAGTCCCAATACTCCATTTTCTCCATTGGGGATGAAAGTGTTCATACATTATATTTTCATATGTAACTTTGGCAAACATTGGTTCCTGCCATTGTTGTGCTAGATATCTCCAGAAATCTATAATGAAGGAACAGCTAAAAAAATAAATGATCTATGGTTTCTTCTATAGCAATGCACGCAAGACGGTAACATATCCTTTCTTGAAGCTGTTTATACTTCTGATTTCCTTTTATGTTAATTTTTCCATGGCAGAAAAGCCAGTGAAACTCCTACATGTGAACAGAAATTCTGAAAGATCTATACAATGATCTTAGAGACTGCAGATATGCAATCGGACAGCTAGAAAAAGGCACCATTAGTGCACATAACTCAGAAAGATGATCTCTATATAGTACCTTATGTGTCGGGCTGAAATAATTTGTTGTGGGCTAACTTTCCATTGCTTCAGCCTCTGAAAGGTTTCTTTAAGATAAATAGGTATAGACCCAGAAGCTCTGATAACTCTAAACAAGTTTGTCTCCCATTGTTGAAACCAGGTCCTACAGTTCCCATGCCTCCATTGTTCCCACCCTTTTTGTACATTACCTAATAGGGGATTTAAATTTGACATAAAAAGAATACTAGAAAAAAATATTACGGGATTAATCATAGACAGGCCACCTTCTTTTACTGGCAAGTAGGTTATATTCCTCTTTATGGGGTTGAGGCGACTGCCCCATATTGCCTAGAAGAATATACTTAACAGTGAAGTTTCTAACAGTTTTGGGACCGGAAACACATAGTTCAAATATAAAAAGACAGGGACTAAAAAAAGTTTTACTAAAAATAACCATTTCTTTTTCCCAATAGTATTCTGGTTCCAGCGAGCTACTCTTTGCTTGCCTATAACAAGCTTCTCCTCCCAGTTCAGTTTCTCCATACCCTGCTGTCCAAATTTTACCCCTAAAATAGAAACAGGTCTCTTGTTAATTGGATCGGGCCTATCTCAGTTTCTGGATTAGGAATAGTCCCTAGTGAGAAACGCAAACATTTATTTAAGTTCAGTGCAGCCCCTGAACATGTTCCAAATACTTTACATTGATGCAGGGAGTTCTGTACTGAAACTTTGTCAGCCAACATGAGGCAGAGATCATCTGCATAGGCCTCAACCTTAGGAGTTATCGGCTCCTCCAGATTAGAAATACTTTTAATGTTACTGTACCCATTCAATTTACAGAGAAAAGGAGCTAAAAAAAATACATAGAGCAGAGGACTTAAAGAGCACCCCTGCCTCACGCCCCACTTGATAGGGATCAACGGACCCTGCCATCCATTCACTACTGGAGTAACTGTGGCATGTCTGTATAATGCTTTCAACCAAGCTACCATAATTTCAGGGACTTCATAGTGGTATAGGGTAGTCCAAAGAAAATCATGACGAATAGAGTCAAAGGCTTTCCATTGATAGAGTGAAATTATATATCCTGGTAACGTATTCATATAGCCCTTGGTTATAACTTCCCTCAGTAGGATTAAATGGTCCTGAATCTTTCTATGTGGTATGGAACAAGATTGCTCCAGGTTGATTACTATTTCTGCTATTTGTAATAACCAGGTAGTTAGAATTTTAGTCAAGAGCTTGAAGTCAGTATTTTTTATTTTTTTTATTTTTTATTTATAGTATTTTGATATACAAGTATACATCATACTCATTTCCTGAACAGGTATATAGACAGCCAGTTAGACATTACATTACATAGGATAGAGACTATCTGTTCGGTTGGTACATCATTTGGGAGGTATCTCATCCATAACATTTTCAACAATAAAAAATAATATTGGAGCTGTCATGCAGCCAAAGCCCTATTTGGCTTCAAGTAATGCCTAACGTCATATTTAACTGACCAAAGGCCTTAATAGAAGTTTTAACCTCTTTCAAGTAAAGGAAAAAGAATCTCCAGTCTGGAGCAACCCCTTTCAGGTCTGGGAGCATGTTAGTGCTATCCGCAGCCAGATGAGATTTTGCCCTCCTTTATGTAACAAAACGGAATATACTTTCTGTTAAAACTATGCCCCAGTTTTAATTTCCAATCAATTGCTAAGTAAACACTGAACATGCTTCTCAATGCGGCAAAACGAATTACTGGGACTTCCAAGCACAGCTGTTCTGCTAATCGTGAGAAATAAAAGCATAGGGTAGCCCTAAATATATTTAACACCAGTTAAATCATATCAGTGGGGCATGCAGGCATTGCAATCATAATACTACATCGTACAAAGTGAAAAATGAGCCTTGAAAGTCCAGACCTTCTAAGCTTTTGCAGGATTTCAAAGAACGCTGTTCAGCATTTAACAAATCCAGACATTAGTAATAAATTGTCCAAGTCTGGGGAAAAAGGAAAAACCTAATGGAGAGAACATGGTAATTATTTACTGTCCGAAGCTCAAAGTCTCTGCAGAGATTTAGCGAATGATAATTTTCCTCTTTCGCAACTTATAGTCTCTAAAGTTAATTTAGTCCCCTTCCGATTCTTCTTCATCTGATAGTTGAGCCTCCCGTTGTCTTTTGGAGAGTATATTTTCAGTGCAAGTCCCAGCTTCTTTTGGATCCGTAAACCGATATTGATGCCGATTTATAGTGAAACACAGGCAAGCAGGGAAAGCGAGGGAATAAGATATATCCATCTCTCGAAGGCGCTGTTTTACTCTGTCAAAGGCCTTCCTCCTCATGCAGGTAGCGTACGAGATGTCTGGAAAAAATAAAACACGGGCCTCATCAACAAAGATTGGGGCTTTGTTTCTCAAGACCCCCAACAGCAGATATCTCTCTCTCCCAGGAGCGCAGTGTGAAAAGCACCGTGCATGGGTTTGCCAGTCCATTAGAAGGTCGCCTTGGATTAATTTGGTAAGCCTTGATTATTTTAAATTCTGTTAAGTCAGTTAGGCCCTCAAACCAGGACTGTAGGTATTGCAGTAAGGATTCTCCTTCAGACTCCTCGGGCAATCCAAGAATACGGATATTGGCAGCTCGTATTGAGTTTTCCAGCCTCTCCACGCGGCTTCTAAGTGCCGCTTGCTCTTTAAGCGATGTCACCATGGCAGCCAGAGCCTTTCCTGCCATAGCTTTCGACTGTTTTGTTGCTTCCCCCAACGCTTCCATTCTATGCTCCATAGTAATACATTTTTCGGTGAAATTATCCAACTTCTGATCCATCTGTTGTACCGTTTTGGTGAGCGCTTGCACCGCTGTTTGAAGAGTTGACAGTGTTGCTCCATTTGTATCTGAGCTCGAGGCATGAGATGGGCCTGGAGGATCCTCAGGCGGTTTGGTAGATGAAGATCGTGGAAGGAAGAAATCCTGCTTATTTGTCTTCGTACGCCCGATTATGAGCTTCAAAAATCACGATCCTGCTGCAGAAGTTTCTCTTTTATTAATGTGTTATGGCTGTAGATAGTTCCAAGCTCATAAAATTGTAACTTTTATAGTTTTATTAAGCTGCGATAGGGAGCTCCAGAGAAAAGCTGCTGCTGGCTGGGCTGCTAGCTCAGCCTTGAAGTCAGTATTTAATATGCAAATCGGTCTCCAGTTATTTAAATTGGATTTCTCATCCTTTCTGTGCAAGTATACTAAAGTGCCTTTGTTAAAATTCAAGGGGATCTCTTCTGTTTATAATAGGGCATTAAAAACATCTGCTAGATCAGAACCTAGTTGTTCCCCTATTTTTTTGTACAGTTCATTGGAAAGGCCATCAGGTCCTGGGATAACACTATTTTTCAGCTGCTGTATTGCACTTTATACTTCTGCTGAAGAGATTGGCTTACACGTTGCAGTGGTCACCTGAAGGGGAACGCATGGGACCTGAACATCAGAAAGGAATTTTTTAGACTCTGATATATCTGATGAGATATGAGAAAATAAATTACTAGAATATTCAGAAACCAGTTTTAGAACTTCCTGATGACCAGTATGTTTAACCCCCAGCTGATCAATCAGAAAAGGCATAGATTTGTGACCTATAGTCTTATGATTTTGATCAAAGGGACATATTTCTTGTGCAGTACCCTGCGTGCCAAATTTATATTGATTAAACAGTTGTACTGCTTTTTTCTTATGAAATAAAAGCATGCCCTTTTGTACTACTGTATTTGCTGTCCTAAATCTTGACCTGTTATGCTGGTTATAGTGAATAGATTTTGAAGGTGATGCCTTTTTTGCAAATAAGCTAAATATTCTGAATTGCTTTTATTGCTTATTATAATTTTTTAAGAAATTAATTAGATCTGTTTTTGTGTCCTCCCACCACCTAATGGAGCTTTCATAACATACCACCACTGATTTTCTTGCTGCCAAGAACTGAGTTAATGATTCTATAAAACTATTATCTTGCATCAGGTTTATATTGAATTTCCAAGTTCCATGTCCTCTGGAATCTGTAAGGTTACCTACTAGATTTATTGACACCATCTTGTGATCAGAAAATTCTTAGGGGGTGACGTTAGCTGAACCAATTTTGGTATTCTGTGATACAAAAATAAAATCATCCTCGTAGTCAACGTTCCTTTTTGAAATGTGGGAGGATGTTGTTTTGCTGCTTCTAGATAGGCATCTTTGAGCCTTGCTGCATGCAGAATCTTCTTTGAGGCTAGGGTATCACAAAATAATTTTTTAGTTGCAGCATGAGCACTTTTATCTTTAATGCTTAAACCACAGTTAAAATCCCCAGTGAATATTATTTCTTTAGAAGTATGTAAGTATGGCAGAATGGTAGAAAAAATTTATTTTCGGGCAGTTTTAGTCTGGGGTGTATAAAGATTAACTATTCGATAAGGCCTAGCCTGTACTAGTACATCAAATATTAAAACCCTCCCAGGAACCAAATCATAAAGTTTCAATAATTTAAAGACTGGCAAACTTATAAGTATTCCTACCCCTGAGCATGTATCCTGTCCTATAGACCAGAAAGATGGTCCTAGTATCCATTCCCTCTGAGCTTGTCTTATTTCATGGGAGAAAGTGAGAGAAGTGAGGAAAGAAAATATAGTCTGATGCTTACCTGCTCACTTAATACTGTTTACATTAAGTGTATGACAGTGTAACTGCTCAGACATCAGACTTATGTAGCTACAGAAGATAACAAGGAAAATAAAATACAACTTAAGGCTTATAAACATCATTTCTTCCTACCCCCGACCCACCTTTAGTTTTGGATCTAGCCTTCCTTTTTTGAGACCCTCTACCTTTCAAACAAATCTCCGTATCTGTTGTTCCTTCAAGATGGGAGGAGGAAATAGTTGAAGAATCAGTGTCCTCCCCTGACTCAGCTGAGGTTCCCTGGAGGATCTCATATTGATTTGCTAACACAATGGGAGAGACTTTAGTGGCTTTGTGAGGAAGGGGGCACTTTCAGCTTTGGCCTATTAGACCTTCTACACTGTGCCTGAGCTGGTTCTTTGGGAAGAGGCATGTCTTTAATACCTGCAGAACTCTCAGTCCCTGCTGCTGTGGAAGTAGAGGCTAAGGGGATCTCTTCCGATACTGTCTCTACTGGCTTTGTATACACCCTGGGGAGGGGGGTTAGCTACCAAAGGGGCCTCTTCCACAAGATTTGGAGGTACCAGGGTGGGCCTATTTCTGATTTTTGCTTTCTGAGCCTGAGAAATTATAAAGTGTTGATCAGCCCCTTCGTCATGGTGTTCCTGATTATCTGCTGCCCAGATGCAATTCTGAAAAGTATGTCCTACTTCATCACATAAATTGCACTTTGTTTCATTTAAACAAGCTGAACTTATATGCCCCAATTCCCCACATAGTGTACATTTCACCTTATCACAGACACTACTAAAGTGATTAGGATCCCCACACCTGTAGCAGGGCTTTGGCTGGCCTAAGTAAAACAGTACTCCTCTATCTCGCCCCAAAAAGAAGGAGTTAGGCAAATGCATAACCCCATTGTCAGTAAATTTTAACAAAATCTTCACCCTCCATCCCCCAGTCCAAATATTTTCTGTGTCCAGAATAGCTGCCGGATCTCCTAGGACTGTGCAATGTTGTTGTAGCCAGTATAGCACATCTGATACATCCACACCTTCGTTCCGAAACAATATTGTTATATTTTTGTATGCTGGCTTTGTTAAAGGAGTTACCAAGAAGGGAGTCCACAAAGCAATGTTTTTCAAGGAATGATATTCTGTCCAAAATCGCTCTAAGCCACATGTGCTCTTGAAACTAATATCAAAGGATGTCACTCCTGAGATGTGAATCAATGCGTATATTTCATGCGAAAAAAATTTAAGAGAATCCTTTAATAAAGTTCTGGTTACAAAGATGCGGTCCGGAGGTTCTTGCATGCCACCTAAATAGTTATGCCATTTTGCCGGAAGAATAGGAAGGCGAAATAGAGAAGAAAAAGTTATTTTCGGCATCTATTTTTTTATTCAGTGGAGCCTCAGTTTGTGTTGTTATTTCTGGAGCTCTCCCAGCAGGAGGTGGCTGAGGCAGCTCTATCAATTGCAAATTAAGAATGGGGTTCTGTGCCATTTGTAGATCTTCTGGTACCACTAAAGGATCATCTGCTTCTCCTTCCTTATTCTTATGAGAAGCTAAGTTAGTCTGAGCGCTAGTGAAATCCCCAGATTTAGGCATTTTAATGAGAGAGGTCCCAGACACCCATTTGTTTGTTTCAGGCTGTTTTTCCCATCCTGCTCCCTGTAAGGCAGCATCCACTGACCACCTCGGGGCTGTTTCTGAAATTTTTTTTATCACCCAGTTTAACAGTTCTAGTTTGACCAGTGCTACGCAATGAAACAGTTTTTGTTGCTGTACTTACAGGTTTTCCAGCTGTGCTGACCAAGGCAACTGCGGTTCCAGTCGTAATATCGTCACCGGCAGACAACGGCTCCTTCAAAGTGTTACAACCTCTCAGCTGATTTTCTGAGACAGTGTTAGTGGCTCTGTCAGCCTGTAGTCGACAAATTTTCTGCTGCAGTGACATATTTTTTACATGAACTGCCGCTCTTTGGTTTCCAGTAATCATTTCAGTTGCAAAGTTTCTGCAGTATCCTTGCATAAATCAGGCTGCATCAAATCATTGCTGTCTGAAGACTCAAGATTAATCTCAATGTCCATACTTTCTTCAGGCACTAGTCTAGGCTTTTCTGTTTCACTTAAGGGTTTTTCCAGCACTATTTCTTCATCCTCCACATTTGTACTCATACTTTCTTCAGTCAGAATCACTCTTTTAGCCCCAGACATTGACAAGGTGGGAGAAGGGGCCTGCTCTCCCCAGCTCCACAGCATCCATCCTCCTTCCAGGACTGACATCCACCATCTAGTCAGCCAGAGGTTCCCCTACAGGCAAGTAGGGGAATTTCCCCGGTGTCCTGGCCAAATTTACCCCATTCACTAAAAATACCACCAACAGCTTAATCTGGTTCAGTGTCAGTTGGCACCCATCTGTATCCCCCTCAACCAGGACGAGGTTGAAAATAGGCATAATTATCTAGTCCTCCTTTCCCAGTCAACAAAAACTAAATAAATAAATAAAGCTTTGCCCCTGAGTCCTTCCACCTACCCTTGGCATGGATGCAGCCCATGCTGGACTTGCACACACACAGCATAGCCCTGCAGGAAAAGCAAACTCCTTGGCCCAACTGCAGGCATCAATCTGATGCTGGAACCCCCACACAGCCCTCCTTGACTAAGGCACAGTTGTGGTGCTGGAACCCATGGTCAGCCCTCCTTGGCTGAGGGGCTGCTGTGGTGATGGAACCCATGAACAGGCCTCCTTGGCTAAGGCACAGCTGTGATGCTGGAACCCACAGACAACCTTCCTTAATTGAGGTGAGGTGCTGCTGTGGTGCTGGAATCCACAGACAGCCCTCCATGGCTGAGGTCCTGCTGTGGTGCTGGAACCCATAGATGGCCCTCTTTGGCTAAAGCACCATTGTGGTGATGGAACCCAGAACCCAAGGACATCCCCTTGGCTGAGGGACTGCTGTGGTGCAGGAACCCTCAGACAGGCCTTCTTGGCTGAGGCGCTGCTCTGGTGCTGAAACACCAGGACAGCCCTTCTTGGTTCATGTACCATTTTGGTTCTGAAACCCAAATGCAGCCTTCCTTGGCTAAGGTGCTGCTCTGGTGCTGGAACAACAAACAGCCCTCCTTTGCTGAGGCTACATTGTGGTGATGGAACCCAGAAACCAAGGACATCCCCTTGGCTGAGGGACTGCTGTGGTACTGGAACCCACAGACAGTTCTCCTTGACTGAGGTGCTGCTGTGGTGCTGGAACCCACAGACAGCCCTCACTGGTTGAGGTGCTGGAACCCACTGACAGCCCTCTTTGGCTCAGACACCATTGTGGTGCTCAAACCCATGGACAGCCCTCATTGGCTAAAGCACCATTGTGGTGCTGTAACCCAAGGATAGCCCTCCTTGGCTGAGGGACTGAAGTGCTTCTGGAACATGCAGATAGCCTTCCTTGGCCAAGGTGCCATTTTGGTGCTGGAACCCACAGACAGTCGAGTTGTTGCTGTTATGCTGGAACCCATAGACAGCCCTCCTTGGTTGAGGTGCTGCTGTGGTGCTGGAACCCATGGACAGGCCTACTTGGCTGAGGGGCTGCTGTGGTGCTGGTGCCAATGGACAGACCTCCTTGGCTGAGATGCTATGGTGGTTCTGGAACCTGCAGATAGACCTCCTTGGCTCAGGTGCCATTTTGGTGCTGGAACCTACAGACAGCCCTCCTTGGCTGAGGCACTGCTGTGGTGCTGGAATCCACAGACATTTCTTGGCTGAAGTGTTGCAGTAGTGCTGGAACCCACAGACTACTCGCCTTGCTTGAGGTGCTGCTGTAGTGCTGGAACCCATGGACAGCCCTCTTTGGCTGAGCTGCTGTAGTACTGGTACCCATGGGCAGCCCTCTTTGGCTGAGATGTTGCTGTGATGCTGGAACCCATGGACAGCCCTCTTTAGCTCAACTCCACAGACAGCTCTCTCTTTGGCTGAGGCACTACAGTAGTGCCAGAACCCACGGACAGCCCTCCTTGGCTGAAGCATCACTGCGGTTTTGTGACCTATGGACATCCCTCCTTCAAAGAGGCACACTGCTGATTGCCAGTTGTTTCATACTGGCCTACCTCTCAATGCAGTCTTCCAAGATTGCTCCCAAACCCAAGTTGCCTGCATGTTTGCACATTTCACTGCTGCTGGACCATCGGGTGGCTGCTGATCATCTACTTTGTGGAGGTAATCAAGGAGGTGGCCAGGTGAAGGGCCACAGACTATCTGAACTTCAGCAAGGTCTTGTACATCATGGCACATGATAAGCTTCTGGGCAAAGAACACTAGTGTGGTATACACTTGGCATACACAAGGTAGAGTGCTAACTGGCTTGGGGGCATGAAGTAGAAGGTTGTGGTGGACAGATACTGCTCCAGATTCAGAGGGTGCTCAGTGGAATACCACAGAGATCAGTGCTGGGGCTACGACTTATTAACATCTGCATCAATGAGCTGTAAGCTGTGGTCTCCAGCAGGCTTTTTAAGTTTGCCAATGACAATACGCTGGACATGGTGATGAAGTCCCTTGTGGATGGCAAACCTTCAGGTGGATATGAGCAAGCTGGGCAATTGGTCAGGCTCCTAGAGTCTTATATTCAGTGTAGCCAAGTGCAACTTGCCACACTTGGGGTAAGAAAACAGAAGTAGAACTTATGCACTGTATGGAGCTCATATTACTGCAGTTAGGAAGGAAAAGGACCTGGGGATCATAACAGTAATGGGGCTGATGCTGGACAAGCAGTGCAGGGTCGCTGTCAGGAGAATCAGCAGATTTCTTGATACAACAAAAGGAGGGTGACCAGCAGAGCAGGGGAAGAAATCCTGCTTCTTTACATGGCCCTGGCTGAGCCCCACATGGAGTACTACATGCAGTTCTAGACTCCTCAATACAGAAAGGACATTGCAACAGTCAAGTGGTCATAACCAAAGAAATGAAGGGTATGAGGACACTTGAGTGAATGTAACCAAAGAGATCAGGGGTAGGGGGACAGTTCAGTGGGTGACCGTGTAACCAAAGACATCATGAGTATGTGAACGGCTGAGTGGGTGTAACCAGAGAGAAGAGGTACATTGACAATTGAGATGGTGTAACCAAAAAGAGATAAGGAATATGGGGACAGTTCAGTGGGTGCAACCAAAAAGATCAGGGTATCGGGACAGTTGAGTGGGTATAACTAAAGATATCTGGGGTATGGAGACAGTTCAGTGGGTGTAATGAAAGAGATCAGGGTACAGGGACAGTTCAGTGAATATAAACAAAGAGGTCAGGGATACGGGGACAGTTCAATGGGTGTAAGGAAAGAGATCAGGGGGTGCTGGGACAGTTCAGTGGGCGTAACCAAAGAGATCTGGGATATGGGGACAGTTCAGTGGGTGTGACCAAAGAGATCAGGAGTACAGGGACAGTTCAATGGGTATAACCAAAGAGCTCAGGGGTACAGGGACAGTAATAGTGCCCTATCACGGGGGCTCAGGGTGCTGTAAATACAACCAATCAAAAAAGCAAAATAAGCAAACCATGATATCATAAATTTAAAAAATAGTCAAATATGGCTATCAAAATACAGACTTGATAAAAAAAAAACAGCTGGGGAAAGCTTGTTTGAATAAATGAGCCTTCAGACAGACTTTGAAAGCCTTCACCATGCAGGCCATATGAACGTTCCCAGGAAGCAAATTCCACAGCATTGGAGATGCCACTCCAAACCAAAGAGATTAGGGGTATGGGGACAGTTGAGTGGGTTTAACCAAAGACATAAGGGGTATAGCAACAGTTGAGTGAATGTAAGCAAGGAGATCAGGGGTATGGAGACATTCGAATAGGTATAACCAAAGAGATCAGGGGTATAGTGACAGTTGAGTGAGTGTAACCAAAGAGATCAGGGGTATAGTGGCAGTCGAGTGAGTGTACCCAAAGAGATCAGGGGTATGGGGACATTCAAATGGGTATAACCAAAGAGATTAGGGGTATAGCGACAGTGAAGTGGGTGTAACGAAAATGAGCATGGGTATGGAAACAGTTGAGTTGGTATAACCAAAGAGATCAGGGGTATAGCAACAGTTGACTGGGTGTAACCAAAGATATCAAGGATATGGAGCCAGTTGAGTGAGTCTAACCAAAGAGTTAAAGGGTATAGCGACAGTTGAGTGAGTGCAATCAAAGAGATCAGAGGTGTGGGGACAGTCGAGTAGGTGTAACCAAAGAGACCAGGGGTATGGGGACAGTTTAGTGTGTGTAGCCAAAGAAACCAGTGATATGAGAACAGTTCAGTAAGTATAATCAAACTGATCAGGGATAGGGGACAGTTCAGTGGGTGCAGAGAAACAGTTTAGTGGGTGTAACCACAGAGATCCAGGGTAGGTGACCAGTCGAGTGGGTGTAACCAAAGAGATCCGGGGTATGAGGACAGATGAGTGGGTGTAACCAGATAGAAGAGGTATGGTGAACAACTGAGTGGCTGTAACAGTTCATTGGGTGTACTCAAAGAGATTAGACATATGGCGACAGTTTACTGGATGTAAACAAAGAGATCAGGGGTATAGGGACAGTTCAGTAGGTATAAACAAAAAGCTGGGGTATGGGGACAGTTCAGTGGGTGCAACCAAAGAGATCAGGGATACAAGGACAGCAGAGTGGGGGGGGGCAGTCAAGTGGGTGCAACTGAAGAGATCGGCAGTAAAGGGACAATTTAGTGGGTGTAACCAAAGAGATTAAGAGCATGGAAGCAGTTCCATGGGTGTAACCAAACAGCTCAGTGGTATGGAGACAGTTCAGTGGGTGTAACCAAACAGCTCAGTGGTATGGAGACAGTTCAGTGGGTGTAACCAAACAGCTCAGTGGCATGGAGACAGTTCAGTGGGTGTAACCAAACAGCTCAGGGGTATGGGGACAGTTCAGTGGGTATAACCAAACAGATGAGGGGTATGGGGACACATCAGCAAAAAGCAAAACAAGCAAACCATCATATCAGAATTTAAAAAAATAGGCAAATATGACTATTAAAATACAGACTTGATAAAAAAAAATTACCAGCTGGGGAAAGTTTGTTCAAATAAGCAAGTCTTCAGACAGACTTTGAAAGCCTCCACCGTACAGGCCATATGAATATTCCCAGGAAGCAAATTCCACAGCATTGGAGCTTCCACTCCAAACCAAAGAAATCAGGGACATGGGGACAGTCGACTCGGTGTAACCAAAGAGAAAAGAGGTACAGCAACTAGTTGAGTGAGTGTAACCAAAGAGATCAGGGGTATGGGGACATTTGAATAGATGTAATCAAAAAGATAAGGGTTGTGAGAACAGTCAAGTAGGTGTAACTCAAGAGATCAGGGATATAGTGACAGCTGAGTGAGTGTAACCAAAGAGATCAGGGGTATGGGGACAGTTGAGTGAGGTTAACCAGAGAGATCAGGGGTATAGCAACAGTCAAGTGGGTGTAACTAAAGAGATCAGCGGTATGGGGACAGTTGAGTGGGTGTAAGCAAAGAGATCAGGAGTATAACGACAGTCAAGTGAGTGTAACCACAGAGATCAGGGGTGTGGTGACAGTCAAGTAGGTGTAACCGAAGAGTCCAGGAGTATTGGGGCAGTTTAGTGGGTGTAACCAAAAAGACCAGGGGTCTGAGAACAGCAGTGGGTGTAATCAAACAGATCAGGGGTATCTGGACAGTCAGGTTGGTGTAACCAAAGAGACCAGGAGTACAGGGATAGTTAAGTGGGTGTAACCAAAGACATCAGGGGTATGGGGACAGTTCAGTGGGTGTAATAAAAGAGACCAGGTGTAAGGGGACAGTTTAGTGGGTGTAACTAAAGAGACCAGAGGAATAAAAACATTTCAGTGGGTGTAACCAAAAAGATAACAGGTACAGGGATAATCAAGTGAGTGTAACCAAACAAGAGATCGGGGTATGTGGACAGTTCAGGTGTATGGGGCAATTTAGTGGGTCTTACTAAAGAGATAAAGGGTATGTGGACTGTTGAGGGGGTGGGTCTTACTAAAGAGATCAGGGGTATGTGGACAGTTGAGGTGGTGTAACCAAAGAGATCAAGGGTTTAGAGATAGTTTAGTGGGTGTAACAAAAGTGATCAGGGGTATTGGGATAATCAAGTGGGTGTAACCAAAGAGACAAGAGGTATGGAGACAGTTCAGTGGGTATAACCAAAGTGATCAGGGGTATGGGGAGAGTTCAGTGGGTATAACCAAAGAGCTTGAGGTACAGGGACAGTTGAGTGGGTGTAACCAAACAGATCAGGGGTATGTGGATGGCTGAGTGGGTGTAACCAAAGAGGTCAGAGGTATGGAAACAGTGGAGTGGGTGTAACCAAAGAGATAAGGAGTATAGGAACAGTTGAGAAGGTGTAACCAAAGAGAGCAGAGATACAGTTATGTGGATGTAACCAGAGGTCATGGGTACAGGGACAGTCGAGTGGGTGTAACCAAAGAAATCAGGGCTATGGGGACAACAGCAGTGAGGAGAGGCTTGTGGCCATTAACAAGTGCACCTTGGAGAAAGGGAGGTTGAGGGGGCTTGTTATAGTATGTCTGTCTTCTCTGCATGGAAACATCTCCCTCCACCCATCGTTGGCAGTCAGATCAGGGTGCTGAGTCCCAAAGGTAGAAGCAGCAGCTCTAACTGTTTAGCTGAAGGGTAATTTCAAATGGCTGAAAGGTTGAAGTTGTTGCCTCGGAACTCAGGACCCTATGTTTGATTTCCAATATGGGCTGGCACTACATCTGCCGAATAAGAGACAGGAGACAGACATAACAGTGGCAATGAGAATGGGATGCTTTGCCCTTAAAAGGGGAATCAAATCAAAATTTCTAGCATCAATAAATTCAGAATTTGGACCAGCACATCCCCAATCAGCCTCATGCCAAAAATTAGATCTCTGGGACTTCCGGTGACGTCAGCGTTCATGGCGGACTGAGTATCGCAGCTCTCTTGGTCACTACCTAAATCCTTCTCCATCCACCGGTTACAATGGCATCCAGGTCAAAACAAAGAAAACTGGATGATATGATGGCATCCATGTGGCAACAGCTGAAAGAATTTGCCGCAGATGCATCTAAAAAAGTCAAAAAGAAGAAACCTCAGCAGCTGCCAGATATAGGTCACAGATCCCTGAGATGCTTGGTAACTCCCAGCTTGTGGTCAGCCTCAGACAGCAGACTTGATGAGGAGGCCAGCTACAATCACCTCCAAAAATTATACAAGGAGCTTTGGCATTTGGGGGGACACCCTTAACAAAATACAAGGAGCTCTCAGAGATCTGCTCTGAACAACAAGTGAAAGGTCAAAAGCTGGCTGATTTGGAGAAGCAAACAAATGATACATCCAAGACTATGGACCTGCATAATGGAGCAATACTCCAGTTACACGTTCAGGAGGTCTGGCTACAGCAAAAACTGGAAGACCTTGAAAATCATTCCAGAAGAGCAAATATTAGACTACATGGTCTCCCAGAGCAGGCTGAGTCTGGAGATATGGTCCAATATATAGAAGGGTTAATAAAGGAGCTTTTGGGACTGGTTGAGTCTTACAATTTAATTATAATCAGAGCCCATCGATCACTTGGGGTGTGCCCTAAAGATCCCGCTGCAAGACCTAGATCTGTAATCATAGCCTTCTTGGATTACCACACCAAACTTAAGGTTCTGTGTAAAGCTTGGGCAAAAACAGAAGTTATTTTTGGAGATTGTCTCTTCTTTGAATATGATTATGCTTCGATTAGCATGGGTAGAAGGTGAAAACTGCTCCCTATTTTCAAGTTGCTGTGGGCTAAAGGAGTGAAAGCAAGGCTTGATTATCCAGCAACCCTGGAAAGTATCACCCACTCTGGGACTCATTCATTCCCAGCCATTTCTGATGCTGCAAAATTTTTACAGCAGTAGGACATTTCTATCGATTCTCTCCTCGATGCAGAAACAGTCAAAGAGTTGGAGTACAGAAGGTGGTACACAGTCCGGAATCCTCGGCGATCAGGAAAACGCCCGCAAGATAAAACAGATGAGAGTAGACCTCTGTAGTGGATGGATTCGTCCAGAAAAGTGACTTCTTCTCAAAAAAACTCTCTTCCTGTGGAAGGCCAGAGGCAAACGTCAGAACTGCACAGTGACCACAGATCCGGCTGAATACTCAGAGAAATATGGACACTTAAACACCCTAAAGAAAAGAAGCAGGAGGAAGAACAGAAAGCTTATTTGAAAGACCTGGATTGGACACTATCAGCCAGACTTTCATCTGGCTCCACATAAGACCCGCTGCCCTCTTTGTTGTCATACACCTCTTTCTTAACTGTCTCTCAAGTTGCTCTATATCAGTCTTGGCTGAGTCCTAGTTATACCCTGAAGGGATAATCGACCCTTATAGAGACACGTGCAGAATCTTAAAAGAGTTGACAGACTGATTGCATGTGTGTGTTCTGATTGATATTCGAGGAGGTTGGACTTATGAGAGGTACTTAAAGGGACAGTGGGCTCCCTTGCCATTTACTATGGTCCTAGGAGAGTTATATAATTGTTATGATAGTTCTAGGAGGGAGGCTGGACCAACAGATATTTTGTTTTTTGTGGCTTACCTTCTACAAATAATAGGGGATGCTACAACTTTAGTTTAATAACAATTTAAGGTCTTTATTAGTATGGTGGGGGGGCAGCCGGGGAGATGTGAATACCATTTCTATCTTTCGCAAGTAGGATAACATCGCCATTATTGCCTGACAACACGCCTACTCCTGAGGCTTAATTAGGGCCCCAGTTAAGTGCAGCCTTGGATTGCTGCACGGCCCTTCCCAGACATAGATCCTCCATGGGAAGGCTATGGTGGTTATTGTTGTTTACTGTTCATGTTCAACTTGCAGTTCTTGTTTATTCTAGTTTAGACACTTTGAAAAGGTTGCCTGGATTTATATGCAAGCTACAACCTTCCCAGTTGGGGGAGCCGATATGGGTTTTCAAGGAATTCGAAGGGAGGAACTTGCTATTAAAACGGAAAATTTTCATATTATTTTATGGATTTAAAAATAATCACATATAATGTTAAAGGGTTAAATGGACCTATTAAGAGGGCTTGGATATTGCAAGAACTGAGAAGGCATAAAGTAGATCTTACATATATTCAAGAGTCACACTTGACAGATGTGGAACACTCCAAACTATGGAGATCCTGGGTTGGAGAGGTTTATGCAGTCACCTGGGCTATCCACCACACAGAAGGGGAATGGTAATATTAATTAGGAGAGATTCCCCCATAAAAGCAGTGGGGGTGGAGACAGATGCAGGAGGTCATTTCGTTAAAATTAAAGCCCATTGTTATGGTATGCTCTGTGTCTTATTAAACCTCTAAGCTCCAAATGAGGTAAGGAAAAATCGGGCCTTCTTCTGCACTTTACTTTCTGAGGCAGTGACAGACACTGAGGCGCTATGTATGGTGGGGGTAGACTTTAATAGGGCAGTCTCAGGAGGTTGGGACAGGAGCGGCATCTCTGGTACGGGCCCAGGGTCAACAAGAGATACATTTCTTAAAAGAATCCTAGAAGAAACAGGGTTTTTAGATGTATGGAGAAAATGTCACCCTGAGCAGAGAAATTATACATTTTTTTCTCATAGGCATGGGAGTTACTCCCACCTGGATATTGTTTCTCCTCCCCATGGGAAAAGTATGTACGGTGGCATCCCCCAGGATGAAACCCAATTCTGAAAGATTATGAAGACTTCAGAGATTGTTGTAATAGATCTATTGAATAGCAATGTAATTCATAATATAGTCCCTTTGTCATTCAGGAAAATGTGACACTGCCAGGATGAAGTGAATGCCACAGTTGCATGCATGACAAAAGGGACTAATTGCCATTGAAATTACATTGCTTTATTCAGTAGGTCTGCTGCAGCATACTGCAGAGTGCCTTAAAAGTGGGTTTTATCCTGGGGACACCACTGTATATACAGCACTGTTCTATACTTCCTATGACGTGATCAGACCATGCTCCAGTTATATTGCAATTACATCTCATGCCTATGCCCAGGAACTCAATCTGGTGGCTTAATGTGGGCTTATTAAATTCTAAAGAATTTGAAGAAGTAGTTTCTGAACATATTAACAGGTTTTTAGCTACGAACAATGCGGAATGGGTTTCTTCATCCCTTAAATGGGACACCTTGAAGGCTTATCTTAGGGGCCATATAATTTCCTATTGCTCTACAGCTAAGAGGAAACAAATGGAAACTCAAAAGAGGTTAGAGGAGGAGTTTAGGGAAGCTGAGTTCAGACATAAATTGACTCTGGACCCCATCGATAAGGCTAATTGGCTAAACAAAAAACAGCCCTAGATCGTTTATTGACCCAACAGGTGGAAGGGTCTCTGAGGCGGGTCAATCGCAAATATTATGAGGATGGGAACAGAGTGGGTAGATGCTCAGCCTTTGCTTTAAGACAGCAGGTTAGTAGTAGAGTGGTGCTAGGTATGAGACCCCGACAAAGATAATGCGTCGGTGTCAGCCCCCCCCCCCAAATAGCTCAAGCCTTTGCTAACTATTATGAGCATCTTTATAGTCAGGATCCTCAAGATGTCACTAACAAAATAGAGGAGTTTTTGGCTCCTCTGGTTATGCCTCATTTAAGCCTGGAGGAGCAGGACCCTTTGGAGGCGTCAATTACTTATCGAGAGGTAGTTGACAAAATCAAAGCTTTAAAATCTGGGAAGCCTCCTGGTATCGATGGCCTCCCTGCAGAATTTTACAAATCACTTCAGGAAGATGTAATACCCCAGTTACTACCTTGTTGCCACCACATTCAGAGGGGAGGAGAGATTCGGGATTCTTGGCACTGTGCACAGATTTTGGTACTGCATAAGCAAGGGAAGGACCCAAAGTCCTGCGGCTCTTATCGCCCAATCTCTCTCCTGAATATCGACCTCAAAATCTTTACTGGGATCCTGGCAGATCGCATGCAGAGGGTGGTCCCCTGAGTTATCCATCCCAATCAGACAGGATTCATGTCGGGTAGATACCGCCAAGATAATATTAGAGGGCTCTTGAATATCATCTGAGCTCAGTGGGGATGGGGCATTCCAATTGGTTCTCTCTGGATGCCGAAAAAGCATTCGACAGGGTGAATTGGCAGTTTTTACAAAAAACAATGGGGAGATTGAAATTTGGCTCAAAATTCAAACAAATCATTTCTAATCTGTATTCCTCCCCCCAGGCGCAGGTTCGAGTTAACAGGATTAATTCGGGGTGATTCCCCATAAGTAGAGGAATGAGACAGAGTTGCCCCCTGTTCCTGTTATTGTTTGTAATTTTTTTAGAACCCTTAGCTATGGCGGTCCATCAGGATCACAGGATAGAGGGGGTCATGTCGGGAGAACTGGAGCAAAAGGTGGACCTCTACGCGGATGATGCCCTCTTCTTCCTTAGGAATCCAGTGATCACAGTGACCCATTTAATTAAGCTGCTGGACACATTTAGCCTAATTTCTGGCTACAAAATAAACCTTAGTAAATCCAATGCCCTAATTCTCAGTGGTACACCACTGCAGGATTTTTATGGGCCACAAATTATCAAATTAAAGTATCTAGGGGTCCAGGTCTCCACCTCAGAAACCAAATTGTTTCATATTAATTATAACAAATTGTGCAATGAAATGCAAAAAGACATGGCCAGATGAACTATATTGCCTTTATCATTAGCAGGCCGTATAGATTCTGCTAAAATGAATCTTTTGCCCCAATTTTTGTTCCTGTTCTCCACGTTACCTTTAGCCATACCAGCCACTGATTGGTCCAAGATTAGGCAGGGCATAGTCAGATTCATCTGGGGAGGATGTCGGCCATGGGTGTCAAGGAAGGCCTTACAATTGTCCAGGACCGGGGCAGACAGGGACTGCTGGATTTGCATGGGTATTATTTGGCCTGCTAGATGGTGCCAGTGTGAACTTGGACCAGACATCGTAGAGCCTCTGGGTGGTATGAGATTAAAGAGGGGGGTGGACTCCCATAACCCCTATTTTCTCAGATCTGCCCCCCCCCCACTACTTTGGGACCTCTATGTAATCTCTGGATGAAACATATATTAAGTATTCTACATCAGGTAAAGGTCAAAATGGGGTCAGAGAACCAAATGGGCCCGATGTCTTTGTTCTGTTATCACCCTGAATTTTTGCCACCCAGATTGGACATCGGGTATGCAGTGTGGAAATCGAAGGGTCTGAGGAGATTCACTTAATTCCTGGAAAGAGGGGGCTGTATGTCTTTTCAACAGTTAAGAAACAAGTTTAATTTGCTCAATGCAGACTTTTTTAGGTATTTGCAGGTTCGACATTTCATTAAGAGTGCAAATAATGAAACTTTGTTAAGTTGACAGAGGACTGCATGTGAAGAATTTATATATGGGATCACAATGGTAAATGATAAGGTTCAAATAGTTTCAGTCCTCTATAATAGACTAAAACAGCAAGAGTCTATACCCCTACGACATATTAAGGAGACTTGGGAAAGAGAATCCTCTATGCACATTCAAGATGTGGACGGGGAGAGATATTTCAAGGTGGGTTAGAGGGTCACATCTTCTGGGTGGAGGGAATTTTTTTGGAAAATTACAGTTCATTATTTTCACACCCCTACAGTGACCAAGCATTTTAATACTTCATATACAGATCGGTGCTGGCACAAATGTGGGGTGGTAGGATCACATTATCACATATTTTGGGCTTGCCTGATTCTCAAAGGCTTCTGGTCCAGGGTGCAGGATGCCACTAGGCAAATTTTGCAAACAGACTTATTCCAGTTGAGTTTACAGAATGGGTTTAGGGTCTCCCAACAATCATACAACTTTCCACACTTCACAGGAAGTTGTCAGTGATACTCATTGCAGTAGCTTTGAAATGTATCACTTCACGTTGGTTAAAGACAGACCCCAACATTCAGAACTGGCAAGACTGGCTAAATAACATCTGTGAAATGGAACATCTGACAGCAAGATTACATTTTACAGAGGAAAATACTTGGAGGTGTGGAGTCCCTGGGTGGGGTGGGTAGCTGAAATGGCCTACCCGCCTGGGGCTTCTTCACCTTCAGGATGTGTTAGCCCATAATACTATAAGGATTTGATAATTGCAGTCCCCACCCTGGTATTTAGAAGGACTCACTTCTCTGTTGGAGATTTCATTGGGATTAACCCTTGGACATTTAAGCCACTTATATTGATGCATCATACAGTGTTGTAGTCAGTAAATGTAATATAAAAATGTGATTGTTTATTATTCATGTTTTAATCTACCTTTTCCTTGGATTCAATTGGACAGGGATACATTCTTTGTTTATTTGAAATCAACAATCCTGGCAACATAAAATGTTTTTTTGTGTGTATGTGTTTTTATGATGATTTAGTTTAATCTGGTTATGGACTCACAGTATTAAGAATAGATTAAGTTTCGGGTGACTTGGACTTTGCCATCAGATAAGATAACAATACTAACTATGCATATTATTTAATACTGATTTTGTGACCAAATTATTGCTGTAACTGAACATACTGTGTATGTGATTGTCCAAGTCATGTTATTTGAATATTTGAATAAAGCTGAGTTGAAAAAAAAAATTAGCTCTGTAAGTTACTTTGGCCCAGATGTTCAGACTGTGCCGGGCAGTGGCGCAAGCCTGGGTGCAGCGCAACTGGCTTGTGCCAGGGTCAGGACCAGGTGATATTCAATGGTGATTCACCATGGCACAGCACCGTTGAATATGGAAAGGTCAGCACACATACTGCGCATGGCACAGTGGCACTGCACCAGCGCAAGCCACAGAGAGGGAGCACGGGGATGCGCCAGTGCAAGTGCAGTTGCACTAAGTGCATCACTCATGATATTCAGCCAGGGGCATGCAAATGAGGCCATAATATATGCAAGGCACAAATGGGGGCTTGTGCTTGTCATTATGGCCCCATTTGCATGTGTTGCGCAGGGCATCCTGGTGAAATGTGCCTGGCACCCTGTCTAGCTGCTGTTGTTGGGGGTTGGGTCCCTGGTGGGCTATTGTAACCCCCTCCCATTCCATACACCCGATCGCGGGCTTCTGTACTATTAAATATTAACCTGGTGGTCTAGTGGTTCCCTCCCCGTATGCCCAATCACAGGCTTCTGTAATAGTAAATTGTAACCTAGTAGTCTAGTGGTTCCCTCCCCGTATGCCTGATCACAGGTTTCTGTAATATTAAACTGTAACCTGATGGTCTACTGGTTCCCTCCCCATATGCCCGATCACAGGATTCTGTAATATTAAAGTTTAACCTAGTGGTTCTCTCCCCATATGCCCAATCACGGGCTATTGTAACATTAAATATTAGCCGGATCAGTAGCACCCCCCCACCCACACCACAGGACCCCGGCCACCCAGCACCCCATTATTGGGCAGCACCCACCCGCATGCCGCCCAGTCACCTGCCGAATGACAGTGTACAGTATGATCTATGCGCCTATTGGTCCACAGTGTGGACCAATGGGCTTACAGACCATACTGTACTACACAGGATCAGATATGTGAATGAACGGTTCATTCACATATCTGGTCCTGTGTAGTAGAAGAAGAAGAAGAAGAAGAAGAATCAGCATTTATATAGTACTTTTCATACACAGTGTATCCCAAAGTGCTTTACAAGCAATGCTAGACTGGTAATGAAGTGACTGAATATATAGTGGTGGCCATATCGCACACCAGCACCCACACACAGCCTGGATAATTGCATAAACCAGTTTATGGGAAGGGGAATGTTGGCCAGGACACCGGGAATGTCCCCTACTCGTTGCGAAGAGTGCCCTGGGTTCTTTTACTTCCATCTGGACACCCACCAGGACAACACCAGAATGGGTAGAAGGAACCTCGGTTTAACGTCTCGTCTGAAGGATGGCACACCCCAGCAGTACAGCACCCCCCTAATACTGCACTCGGATGCCAGTGTTTTAGGTGCAAGTTCGGTCCCAGTGTGGGATGAGAACCCATTACCTTCTGGTCCAGAGGCGGATGTGCTACCAACTGAGCCACGTTGACACCCTAGTACAGTATGGTCTGCAAGCCCATTGGTCCACACTGTGGACCAATAGGTGTACAGATTATACTGTACGCTATCATTTGGCGGGCAGCTAGGCAGTATGCGGGCAGGGTGCTGCTGCCCGCCGATGTCGGGGGTGCTGGGGGCCAGGGTTCTCTGTGGGTGGGTGGGTGGTGAGGGGTACCACTGGACCACCAGGCTAATATTTAACATTACAACAGCCCATGATCAGGCATACGGAGAGGGAACCACTAGACCACCAGGTTACAATTTAATATTACGACAGCCCATGATCGGGCATACGGGGATGGAACCACTAGACCACCAGGTTAATATTTATTATTGCAACAGCCCACTGTCGGGCATATGGGTAGGGAGAGGGGTCCACTGGACTACCAGGGAGGGTCCGGGTGCTTGTGGACGGTGTTCCTGCTGGGCGGGGGGCCACCCACAACTGGTGGCTGTTGTGTTGAGCCTTGCAATACAGCTGCCCACCTGTGGGTGGCCAGCATTTGAGCCTTTTATTTTTGGCTCAACTTTGAAGCACCAGTGTGCGGCACATGTAGAAGTTGCACCAGCATATCGCCCATACGTTCCGGGCTGAATATTGGGATGTCACGCATAGCCATGGGCATGCCCCTGCCGCGCATCGGAGCTGCGCTGCGCAACCTGCCCCTTTGAATATCGCGCCAGGGCGCATTGGGGGATTGCGCATGTGCAACCCCTTTGAATATCTGGGCCACTGTTTACAAATTTTTATTTATTTATTTATTGAAGTCTTGGAATTACAACCCTTTTTGAGTCAAAAACTCTTTTACAAAGGCTCCACTCCAGATTTACAAACAGACAGGTTACAAAAACATTATAGGAGATTAATACAGTACATTGTACTTAGGATACAATTATACTAGTAATACAGTACATTATACATAAGTGCATCATAAATGAGGGTGTAGTGCATGGCAAAGAAACAAATGCAGTAAGCAGATTTAAAACAGACAGGATACAAAACATTACCGGAAATTAATACAGTATATAATACATAGGATAAGAGTATACAAGTAATGCAGTGTATTATACATAAGTGCATCATAACTGAGGGAAGAGTACATGATAACATGATGCAGGCAGTGCTGGCTAACTGAGTAAACAGATAGGAAATCAAAGAAAAGAAAGAGAGACCAGAAGGAAGTCAGTTATGAGAGAGCAGGGGTGGGGGGTAGGGAGAAAAGTTGAATAGAGGGGTGTAAGGTGTAGAGAAGGAGAAATAGGAAAGAGTGCAGGTAAAGGATGAGTAAAGGGCAGGAGGGGAACAGAGTGGGGAGGGAGAAATTAGACCAAGATAAGGTGGGGAGGAGGAGGGACAAATTGAGGGACAGGCCATGAGCAGTCCCAGATTGACCAGTAAATGCTAGGAGCAGTGATAACTATTCAGAGAGAGTAGGTGCTGGTGAAGTTTAGTTTTAAAGAAGCCCAATTTAACTGTAGAGAAAACCAGAGGAGGCAGGCCATTGAGCAGGACAGGGGCCCTGTAGAAGAACGCTTGCTGCCCTAGGGATGTCTTACAGAAAGTGACTAGGTAGAGTGCCTTATCAGAGCTCCTAGTAGAATGAGTGGTAGGGGCAGGAGAGATGAGCTGCTTGACCGAGGGAGGGGAGAGTGAGGTGGTAAGCTTCTTGGCCAACAGGCAGGTGTGATAGTCTAGCCTGCCCTTAAAGTTTAGCCAGTTCACTTGACTGTAAAGATAGCAGGTATGGGTTAGCTTTGGTGCTCCTGTTATGAGACAACATGTTTTATTGAGGGAGAGCATTATTCTTTTAAGAGCAGTGTCAGACTGAGATCCGTAGATTACTATACCATAATCCACTAGAGATAGAATGGAACTAGTGGCAGCTAGGTGGAGGGTGTTGTTTGTTAGGCAGCTCCTATGCCTGTAGAGGAGGCCGATTTTGGTGTTTACTGCTTTGCAAACCAGATTAATATGTTCATGGTAGGAGAGTGAGGAGTCTAAGGTGATCCCAAGGTATTTAAAACTCCTAACCTGCTCAAGCGATGAGAGTTGACTATTTCGGATGTTTAGTAACACTCCTTTATGTTTATTCTGGTGGTCTGCAAAGAGCATTACTTTGGTCTTTTTGTAATTGGTGCTAAGTTTATGAAAGGAGAACCAGGACTTGATTTGTGCAAAGCTATTTTGCAGGCATTGTTCAAGCATAAGGGGTTCAGAGTGACTAGAGAAAATAACTGCATCTGCGTAGAGGAGTCAGTTGCCAGAGCAGGTTTGGGGAAGGGTATTTAGAAAAAGACTAAACAGCAGCGGGCCAAGAATTGAACCATGTGGAACCCCTGAGTGAACTGGCTTACTGGAAGAGAGGGTATCTAGGATTTTAACCCTCTGGGACATCCCAGAGAGGTAACTATCAAATCAGGTGGTAGCATCAGAGGATAGGCCCAGCCCCAAGAGGGAGGCAGAGAGAAGGCCATGGTGGTCTGTGTCAAATGCTTTTGTTAGGTCTATGTACACAGACCCAACCAAGTGACCCCAGTCCAGAGCTTTATGTATAAAGCTAGTGAGCTCCAGGAGGTCTGTGGAAGTACTGTGGTCCTTCCTGAAGCCATGTTGTTGGCTACACTGCAGATTATACTTGGCAAGATGTTTAGAGATTTGATCATTCACTATTCTTTCAAGGGCTTTAGAAACAGGGGGAAGGAGAGAGACGGGGCAATAATTACCATGGGCAGTTCTGTCACCACTCTCGTGAACAGGCGTGACTCACAGATTTTCACTGGGAGGGAAACTGACTTTTACAATCTGACTTTAAAGAGCACCTTTCATAATGGTCCAAAAAATTACAGCTTGTAGTCATTATATGCAGTACTATACCTGAAAGGGTGTGTGCATTTGCTATTTTTGGCCGAGGTTTACTCTGCCTTCCATAATTTGGATTTGTTTTGGAGCCCTGCTGCACTTGCATTTGTTGTTTAGCTGCTGGGCTGCGGGTTCCTGATGACATCACTATAGGGCAGAGCATTGATTCACACTGTGCGGTACCGTGCAGTTGCAAGATTGTTGCAAGGGAAAACTACCAGTAATCAGTGTACATACTGTGTTTCCCCTTCCCCAAGACACCCTGTTAGAAATTAATTGTGCCAAAATCCAAATGTCTTGTCAGTATGTTTTTTTTTTGTTTGTTTGTTACGTTGACTCTGCCCTATAGTGATGTCAACAGTACAACCCCGAACCCACAGTGACACCAGGCTTGCTAAAGAAGATCTGGTACATCCTGCAGTTTTTAGCAGCTCAGAACACAAAAACTAACTGCAGAGGACAGTAATGAAATGCAAGTCCAGAATCAATGCAAGGAGTAATTTATGCATGAAAGTCAAAAGGACTATGAAAGGTGCTCTTTAACACCTTAATTCAAGCTCAAAATGTAACTGCTTTTGACCACTCCCCCCTTTGCCTACCTAGCCTCCCATTCTGGTTGACTGTTACACCCCCTCCCCTGCAAAGCTAGAGACTTCTCCCATTGGGGGTGTCTACTCTGCCCACCCTCTCAAGCCCCACTGCGGCCTCCCTTTCCCTCCACTTATCCCTCCTGCCCTTTCCCACCCTATCCCCCATCCCACCCCCCTGCACCCCCACTCCCCCTCTCAATAAAGCCTCTCAGGTGACTGCTCAGCCCTCTCCTTTGTCTGCCCCATAAGTGTACCCTCCCCATTCCCTCTCCTCCCTCCCCCTGAAGTGCTTCCACGCCTGTTAAATCCCCATCTATGCTGACACTGTACTAAGTCATGGTACTAGTTATGACTCTGCAACACTAACCTATTGTAAGTTATGTAACTGTATCACTGTAACCTATTGTAAGCTTTGTACCCAGTCCGACTATATGATGTTAGTTGTGTCTAATGTCTGTCAACCTGACATGGAACCTTTGTAAAAGAGCCTGTGCTCAAAGGTACTTTCTGAATTTCTAATAAATAAAAAAAATACATAAAAGTTACAATTGTTTTGTAAACCTAATTTCACTGCTGCTCAAAAAAGCAAGTTTCAGTGAAGAGCTACTGATGATGTCATAACCAGAATTCTCAGCTTAGTCCTGTCTGCAAGCTACATTATAGGACCTGTTTCTCCCACATTAGATTAAACTGCAGTTGTAGTAAACATTTGAAAAGGAAAGCTGACACTCGGTGGGTACAGGACATGCATTTCCATAATGTGCAACCCGCTTAAGAATGTGATGGGGTTGGAATGCAGTGGCAAACATGGCTTTAGAATGCCAATGTTGTGTGCAATGTTTAGAATGCTGCAAGGATGAGATTTTAGAATGCCACATGGTTGTAACTGTAGAATGCAACAATGACTCGATCTCAGAAAGTAACTAGGACACACAATTTTGAAATGAGGCAGGGGTGTTAAAATTTATGATGTAGCAGTGTCATAAATGTGTAGAATGTGGCAGAGATACACAATTTCAAAATGTGGGAGACACACAGTTGCATAATGTGATATGCATATGCAATTCTGAAATGTGTCATGAATGTGTAATGTCATCATTTGGTGGTGATGCACAATCTGTGAATGTTGTAAGAATGCTTGATCACAAATTGTAGTGGCAACAGGCAATTCCAAATGTAGGCTGGATACAGAATCTTAAAGGGTGGAGGGACACACAGTTTTAGAATGTAGTGGTCACATGCAATTTTAGAATGTGGCAGGAGTGCACATTTTTGGAATGTGGTGGGAAGCATAATTTTGGAGCATGACAGGAAAATGCATTCTCAGAATGTGAGTATTACACACAATTTTGGAATGTTGTGGGGATGCAGAATTTCAGAATATGACAGGGATGCACAGTTTTAGAAGGTGACAGATGCAATTCCGGAATGTGAGAGGGACACTCATTTTCAGAATGTGGAGGGGATGAGCAATTTAGGAATGTGGTCAGGATATTTTCAGAATGTGACAAACACTAGCAGTTTTGGAATGTGGCAATAACACACAATTTTTGAATGTGGCAAGAAGGCAAAATGCTCAGAATGTTGCTGGGACACACAATTTTATAATGTGGGGGAGCCCAGTTTTGTATGTGGCTGGGAAACACAATTTCAAAATATGACAGAAATGCATAATTGTGGAATGTGGTCAGGATGAGCATCTTCTGAATGTGATGGGGATGCACAAAAATAGAAATTTAGTGGTGACACAATTTCAGAATGTAACAAGGATGCACAATTTTGCAATGTTGTTGCTAGGCTTGCTAGTAGAGCAGAAAGCAGCTAACTAAAAGAAGCTACATTTTCTTATTAATTTAGAACGTATATCTCAGCAGGAGTCAGTGTCTGTTAAGATTAAGTAAACAGATAACTTTATTAGAAGTAGAAGGGGTCTTAATTAGGGTTAAAAAAAAGAAAGAAAAGAAAGAAAGTCAGTGTGTGTTCTGTGCAGTGAAGGGTACTGTAGCAGCTGACTTTGCTAAACCAGTAGGAGGAAAGAGAGCTTACCTGGGGGTGTGGTTTAGACACTATAAAAGCAGGTATGTCAAATTACAACTTCCTGTTGCTAGCCTTTTTTCTCACTAATTGCCCTCCATCCCACCCAAAGTCAGTTCTACTTTTATAGCCACTGGATTTGACTGTCAACAGGAACTTCCTGTTTGGCAGTAGGAAGGAAAGGATCATAGAGAAACATTGGTTTTGTCAACCCTAAAGTAAAAAAGTAGCTCACTCCCCCTCCCCAGCTGCTGGTGGTCTGATATTGAGCAAGGAAGAAGGAGGCTACTGAAGAAGATAGGAAGTTGCTGTCCCAGAACAGGAAGGGTGAGAGTTGTAAGGAGAGGAGAGAATAAGCATCCAGAGAAACAGTAGAGAGGACACAAAATAAGACATGATAGAAGTGGTGCAGTGCAATGGCTGTGGGGCGGCAGTGTTCCGGGAGACATTCTGGAGGCTGCGATGCTGCCCTATTTGCAGGCATCTCTCTGGTCTGAGAGAGGAGGTTGCCCATCCCCAGGCTGACCTGGCTAGGATTCGTGAAACCTCCTCCCCCACCCAGGGACCACCAGAGCCAATGCCACTACCTCAGAGGTTGCCAAGAAAAAGGAGAGGCTGGGCCAGGGTGGGCTTAAGGAGGGAGAGAGTGGTGGAACAGAGTTGCATCCTTCCAGCTGTACCTCTCCACAATTCATTCACTCTTCTTGTGGATAGTAGTTCCTCTATGGAGGCACCTGCGGTGGAGACCAAGGAGGATGCTGGGAACCTTCACAAGGGAGACCCACAGGAGGGTGGCATGGGACCCCACAGGGGAAGGAAACAACTCCTGGTGGGGGACTCAATCATTAGGGGGTAGAAATGGGGGAGGAAGGGGAGAGGGAGGTAAAGGTGCCTTCCTGGTGCCACGGCTTGGAGGGACAGGAGGCGAATCCTCAGGATCGTGGAAGGAGCTGCACAAGGGAGGGAGCTGGATGTCATTGTCCACCTAGGGACAAATGACCTGGCTAGGAATGGGATCAGAGCAGTGCAAGAGGAGTTTGTAGAGTTGGGAAGGGGCCTTAGACAAGTAGCACATACGGTAACCTTCCCAGAGGTGCTGCCTGTCTATGGCAAGGGAGATGCTAGGGCACTTCTCACCAGGGAATTCAATGAGTGGTTGGAAAACTGGTGTGGCGCTCAGGGTTTTGGCTTCATTGGGGACTGGGGAGCCACCTGGAGGGATGCAGACCTATACTGGTGCGATGGTCTGCATCTGTCAGGGGGGAACCAGGATCCTAGGTGAGAGGTTTAAATGCTTCATTGGCAAGCATTTAAACTAGCCAAGGGGGGAGGCACTGAAAAGGAGCAGGGAAATCCAAGTCTCCCCCCACAAAACATAGTGATTAGTGAGGTAAACACCAAGGTACAGAAGTTATTAGGGAGCAGAACAGATTTAAATGTAAAAAAAGGCAAAGGCAGTAAGGACAGAAATGGGGTAAAAGGGGTAAGGCTATCAAAAAGTGGAGAGTGATGAGTACCATTGCCCGTAGTCTGTGTAACAAACTCCCTGAACTAGTGGCCTTGATGGAAGAGGGTTGCCTGGATATTGTGGCAGTCACAGAAACATGGTACACAGAGAACCATGACTGGGATGTCAACATACCAGGATACACAATCTACAGGAGGGATAGGGAGGGTAAAAGAAGAGGAGGAGTAGCTCTCTATGTAAAGGAAGAGATCAAAGAAACAGAACTAAAGAGTAAACAGGGAGCAGATGAGGCACTTTGGGTCACCCTGGAGACAGGAAATGGCACCACAATCCGCATGGGGGTTGTATACAGACCCCCATCTCAGGGGGAGGGAATGGACAAGGAAATGATAGAAGGCTTTCTTAGAATGGAAGAAAAAGGGGAGATATTGTTGATGGGGGACCTGAATATGCCAGATGTTAACTGGAGCACCTTTGCTGCAGGCACATCCAAGAGCAGGGTCATTCTTGATGCCCTACAGGGGGCATGCCTCAGACAGCTAGTATTGGAACCCACTCAGGAGGGAGCAATCTTATACCTGGTACTTTCAAATGGGGATGGAGAAAGAATCTCAGATTTAGAAGCGGGTAGCCATCTGGATAAAAGCGAACACCAAACAGTGTGGTTCACGATAAACACAGCCATACAATCAAGCCATACAAAAGCAAGAGTACTAGACTTTAGGAGGGCTGACTTTGGGAAAATGAGTGCCTCAGAAAAGCACTAGCAAACAGGCAAGAAGGACGGGTGGAAGAACAATGGGGAGTGATCAAAACAACCATCACAAAGGCAACAAGCCTTTGTGTAAAGCAAATCAATAAAACACAATGAAAGAAAAAAACGCTATGGTTCACAAAAGAGGTGGCAGGGAAGGTTAAGGAGAAAAGGACAGCATTCAGGAACTATAAGGAAACACAGAAGGAGCAGGACAGAGAACTTTATCAGTTAAAACAGAAAGAGGCTGAGAAGGCAGTCAGAATATAGGCCCAAACCGAGGAGAAAGGATAGCCAATTCTGTTAGGAAGGGGATAAGACCTTTATAGGTACATTAGGACGAAGAAAGACCAAAGGAGGGATACTAAAGCTTAATAAAGGGAGGGAACGTGGGTAGAGGGTGACAGTGAAAAAGCAGGGATACTGAACGAACATTTCTGCTCAGTATTCACAAAGGAAGAGGAGGGGGAGTTACCTAAACCAAACAAGAGAAACACTCTGAAGACGGGGGTCGATACCAGTCCACTTACAGAAGAAAGGGTTCTGAAAGAACTAATAAAATTGAAGATGGACAAAGCAATGGGGCCTGATGGGATTCACCCAAGAATTCTAAAAGAACTAAGGGTAGAACTAGTGACACCGCAGACTACTCTCTTTAACAAATCATGGGAGGATGGGGTGGTACCTGAGGACTGGAGGAGGGCAGATGTGATTCCTCTTCACAAAAGGGGGAGCAGGACAGAGGCAGGAAACTACAGACCAGTTAGTTTGACCTCAGTGGTAGGGAAAATGATGGAATCACTTCTGAAGGAAAGAATTGTTGAGTACCTAGAGGTCAGTGGGGTACAGGACCCAAGGCAGCATGGATTCACGATGGGAAGGTCGTGTCAGATGAATCTAATAGATTTCTTTGACTGGGTGACCAAAGTAGTAGACCAAGGAGGGGCTGTGGACATGGCCTACCTAGATTTTAGCAAGGCATTTGATACAGTCCCGCACAAAAGATTAATACACAAGCTAGCCAGCCTTGGAGTGAGTCCCAAGGTGGTAGCCCTGATAAAAAATTGGCTAGACAACAGGATGCAAAGGGTAGTGGTAAATGGAGTACACAGTGAAGAAAGGAGGGTTACTAGCGGGGTACCTCAGGGTTCAGTACTGGGACCGGTCCTTTTAATGTCTTTATAAGTGACATTGCAGAGGAACTGAAGGAAAAGTATGTCTCTTTGCAGATGACACAAAGATCTGCAACAGGGTTGATGCACAAGATGGAGTGGAAAGGATGAGAAGGGACTTGGCAAGGTTGGAGGAATGGTCAAATGTATGGCAGCTCAGATTCAATGCAAAAGTGCAAGGTAATGCACATGGGAAACAAAACCAGGAAGCGTACACAATGGAGGAGTGAGATACTGACAACAGTAAAAATAGAAAGGGACCTGGGGGTAATTATATCAGATGACCTAAAGGTGGGCAAGCAATGTGAGAAGGCATTAAGGAAGGCTGGGGGGATACTGGGATGCATAGGAAGAGGCATCAATAGTAGAAAACAGGAAGTTGTTATCCCTTTGTACAGACAGTTGGTGAGACCCCATCTGGAGTACTGTGTGCAGTTCTGGAGACCCCATTTCCGCAAAGACACAGACAGAGTGGAGGCTGTCCAGAGGAGGGCAACCAAAATGGTGCAGGGTCTGCAGCAGAAGACATACGAAGAAAGACTAAAGGAGCTTAATATGTATACCCTTGAGGAAAGAAGGGAGAGAGGGGACATGATAGAAACTTTCAAGTACCTCAAGGGAATTAACAAAGTCCAAGAGGGTAGCATCTTCCAGAAAAGAGATGTGCAAGAACAAGGGGCACAATTTGAAGATAGAAGAGATGGCTCAGGGGTAATGTGAGGAAGTATTTTTTCACTGAGAGGGTTGTGGATGCAGGAACAGCCTCCTGAGGAGGTCGTGGAGTCAAGAACAGTGGGGGACTTCAAGAATGCATGGGACAGACATAAGGCAGTCCTAGTGAGGGGTAAGAGGAAGTAAGCTGTTGGTTAACTAGGATCTGCAGCTAATCTGTTAGGTAGGAAAATGGGCAGACTAGGTGGGCCAAGTGGTCCTTATCTGCCGTCAAATTCTATGTTTCTATGTGTCCGGGACACATAATTTTGCAATAAGACGGGAATATGCAATTTTAGAATCTGGTAGGGTTGTGCAATCTTGGAATGTGACAGGGATGCACAATTTCAGAATGTGGCATTGACACACAGCTTTGTAATGTGGCGATGAAATGCAATTTTGGAATGTGGCAGAAACGCACAATGTAAGAATGTGACAGGGATGCACAATGTTGAAATGAGAAGGGGATTTGATGCATAGTTTTGAAATGTAGTGGATGGGTGCAAGTCTAGAATGTGACAAGAACAAGCAGTTCCAAAATAAAATGGTGTGTTCTGTCACATTCTGACAGTGTGCACCCCCGCTATATTCTGAAATTGTCAGTCCCCATCATTTTCCTAGGTGTGTGTCCCCCTGTCACATTCTATGACTGAGTGCCCTTCCCCCAGATTTCAAGATGGCACATCTCTGCCCCATTTTGAGACTGGGGGCCCGATTTTGGAAGGGGATGCAGTGACGCAGCAGACTTGCAGTGGGGTGCTCACTGCAAGTTGCTACTTGCACTGAACAATGCAGCAAGTGCAATTTTCTAAGATTCATGCTGCAAATGCCTGCCACAAATCCAGTACCCGGGACGTAAGAGTTAGACCACCATCTCCCTGGTCTACTCTTGCATCTGGGATCGCGACACTTGTGCCAACCTTTTGGTACAAGTAGCCATAAAGTGGGGAAATTGTCGCAAATGCACCGCCCTTTTAAAATCGGACGGCTCTGAATCTGAGGGGCTTTGGCACATCTGTGACCCTCTTTACATCAGATGCAGGGCTTGCTGCAAGCCTTACGTCCACTTTGTAAAATCGGGCCCTGTAAGTTCCACCTCTTAACATTCTGAAATTGTGCACCACCTTAACATTCCATAGCTTTGTCCTGCACTGCATTCTGAAACCACCTCCTGCTGCATGCTAAAGTGCAGTACCATGCACCTGAATGTTATGGAAATGTTATGGAAATATATGCACTGTGCTGCATTCACCCTGTGTCAGGTTTTTTTTTCAAATAATTATTGCAACTACAGTTTCTTAAATTTTAGAGAAATAAGTCATATAAGATTGCTGACAATTAGTACTATGCTGTGAGTTCTGGTTATGACATCATCAGTAGCTCTTCACTGAATCTGGCTTTTCTGAACAAGGAGTGAAATAAGAGTTACAAAATTACTATGTGTTTACTGGACTGTTTCCAAGTTATCCAATGGTTGATTTCATTCAGTACAAAAGTTTAACTTGTCTTCTTGTCTTCCCAATTCAGCAGAGCCAAGTCCCCTTTCCTGAACTGTATTCCCAGTAGTATAATCGGGGTAGAGGAAATACCGATCCCACCAAGAGAGCTCACGAAAGTGTCTGCTGAGCTTGAGCCAGACCTTGACATTTCTGGATATTAAGTTTCACACCTCAAATCAGCAAAAAAGAGTGAAAGATGTCCAAGGCTGTACAGCCAGAAGGGGCATCTTGAATCAGCAAAGTGATATCCGCATAAGCTGCCACCTTAATTTCACAGGTATTATCAAGACTCTTAATACCACAAATCTGCGGGTGCATCTGAATTTTAGAAATAATGGGGTCTATGCAGAACGTGTCTAAAAGTTAACTAAGGGAACATCCCTGTCTCCCCCCTCTCCCGTTTTATACGTATTCTTTGGCACCGATGCCCATTAATAAGTGGAAAAAGAGTGGCTGAGGAATAAATGGCTTGTAGCCAGGAACAGAAAGTGCCAGGTATACCATAATGAGACAGTATAGTGAACAAAAAGTGGTGGGATACCCTATCAAATGCCTTCTCCTGGTCAAGCAATGGCAGGTACGCCCCTCTCCCATATCCTCCCGGTGTAAAATTTTCCGAAGCAAAATCAAGTTATCTATGTGTCAGTCATGTATCAGGCAAGTTTGCACCAAGGATATCACCAGTTTAAAGATTACAGCCAATTATTTGTTATGGATGATCATTAGGAGTTTAAGGTCATTATTCAGAAGACACAGAATCCACCAATTACTCAAATCCACATCAGGGCCTTTTTTGTATAAAATGATCTGGATGGCCTCCGCAAAAAAGGTAGATACCCTCTTCATTGAGAGAAGTCAATTGAAAACTTCTGTCAAAATTTCCACCAGTGGATCACAAAAGGTCTTATAAAAGTTCACCATGAGTCCATCCGCACCAGGAGCTCTATTGGAGTAGAGGCTAGAAATGGTTTGTTCAGCCTCAAATGGGGGTATAGTCCTGATAAGAGCTTTCAAGTCCTGAGCAGATATTTCTGGGACCTATAACAAGGCTAAAAAGACCTCCAAAGGCAGGCAAGGGTCCAGGCAGCCAAACAGGCCCATGAGATGGGCCTGGACCTGTGCCAAAATGTCATCCTTATCTCACATCTCAGTTTCCATTGGCATGGAAACCCTAGTAAGGTTCCCATGTCTCACCCACGATTTACAGCTCTCAAAAGGATCACTCATGCAATTGATCCCTCGAGTCCCACTGTGGTGTTGCATTAAAAGAGAGGTGCTCCTATCACATTGCAAGGTTTTCATTCTGCACTTAATATTAGCTAGTTAAGAATCAAAGTCTCCCCCTCCCTCCTGCTTGAGTGTGAGAACCCTTGCCAATTGTATCCACAATGCCAAGTATTCTTGGTAGGTGTGTTTATGCCTGGATTTGGATAGTCTAGCACACAAAATTTGCAGTCCCCACTTTGTTTCATCCCACCAAGACCCTAAGTCATCCATCATGCAGGCCACTGTACGGTGAGCTCAAAGATGGTCAAGAAGTGTCCTCTGGATATAGGAATCTAAAAGCAGAGCACTATTCAGGTGCCAATACCCTTTACCAGGAATGAAAGTCGCAGTCGCCCCAAAGGATCCTCCCAACAATTGATGATGATCGGATATTTCAATAGGAACCAACTGCATACTCCAGGGCTGAAGGAGTGAAGAAATTAATATAAAATCTATCCTGGTGGCAAGAGAGTTTTGGTGATATGTAAAGCCTCCCATCTTGTGTCTACTCCTATAAGTGTCAACTAAAGAATCATCCTTGACATCTTATTGAGGGTGTTGGAGTCACAAAGCAGTTTAGCAGTGTTGCCTCCCCTATCTGTCCCAGGCAGGCCACAGTTAAAATCCCCTCAAAAAAATATGCACCTGGAAGTGTGTAAATAAGGCTAGATGGAATGAAAAATATCTGCCCTAGCCTTTTTGGATTGGGGAGCATAACCACTGATCAACCTGAAACGATAATCTTGATATGGGACATCCAGGAGAAGTACCCTACCTGGATCAAGATTAACTAATCATGTGGCAGAAAAGGAGCATCCCCGAAAGAGGATACCCACCCCATCACACTGATCTGTCCCAATGGACCAACATGACTGGCCCCAGCACCAATGCCTTTGGGCTTGTGAAATGTCCTAAGTGTTTTTTAGATGAGTCTCCTGCAAAAACAGGACATCAAAGGCTACATTTTTCAGAAGAGCAAAAAACAGTCCTCCTGTCATAGCTTTAATGCTATTCATGGTAAGAGTAGCTAAATGAATTGTGGGAACCATGGAATATTAGGGGAGAAAAAGAAAACTAACAGCACATATCAAGTACAGTTCGTAGAGGCCCCCATGGCAAGCCAGGTGACCATCATCTGTTTCTTCCGAAGTTTCGTCTTGGACTTGAGTTTGGAGACATCCTCCTCAGTGTTTGTAGTGACTGGGATCTGTGGGGACTCATACAAGGAAGCCCCAGAGTCAACACTAAGGTCTGTCCCCGCCCCCGCCCGGGATCCTCGAGCAAGGCAGCAAATTTGTTCTCCAGAGGGATTGCATCACTCCCTGGGGATGTCTTCTGAATAGTTGGGAGAGTTTTATGAGATTGAAGGGACCATTTTCTACTAACTACTGTCATCTTGTGGGGGGGTGGCACTCTCTTCCATGTTGGAGGTCACCCCAGGTGCCAGATCCACCAGAAAGGAGGCATTTAGGGGTACAGAAAGACCATCTTTCTAAAGTAGGAACATCGAAGAGCCTTTGGAAGGTGTATGGGATATCTCCAGCTGTACCAAACGAGCAGGAGGGACCTCTCGAGGGAGGGGGGATGATCCTCATCAGAAACCTGTTGATGCACAAGGGGAAGCAGCCAGCTCCCAGCTTCGACTCTGTTGAAGGGTTCAGTGGACCTTTTCCAAAAGTACATCCTGAGTATCTGCCCCATCCTTATTATGAGTAGCCCATTGACAGCTACAAAATGAATGCCTGGATTCCTCACAGAGGTTGCAGCATAAAGCATTTGTACAGTGGGAGCTTGAATGCCTCAGGGAAAGACATAGGTTGCATCCCAGCTTGTCGCACTGGAAACAAGTTTTGGGTTGTCCCCGATAAAAGCATTGTGCCCAGTCCCACCCCAAATAGAAGACACTGGGGATGTATTGTAACCCAGAGGATATATACAGCAGTTTAACTTTAAAGCACCAATGCCCAGTCAAGAAAAGTTCAGAATCAAAGATGGGCTTAGGCTCTCCAAGTACCTTGCATCTTTGTGAGATCCAGTATCTAATATCTTGCACATTAACCCTCTCATTCTTTAACATCACTGTCAGTATCTGGCCAGCGGGTTTGGTTAGTGGCACAGCTTGGAAAGGAACCAAGAGGGGAATATCCTTCAATTTATTATAAGAGGACCAAAATCTGTCCAGATATACTGGAAATCAGAAACTGAAGTAGAACTATCCATCAGTTGGGGCATGAAGCAGAGCATAAAGTTTGTGGGGAGTAACATGTAATGAATCCTTCAGGAGGATTCTGCCTATATAGGCCCTGTCCGGTTTTGTGTCCAAAGCCCCTTTGAACAAGAGCCTCACTGTATTCTGTCATCAGGCTGGTGCAGGTGATTTAGCAAAAACACTCAACTTTCAGAAGTGAGACCATTTTTGAGCACCTGTCAGATCCCCACCATCCCATGAAGGAGGGAGAGGCTGGAGTGCAATAACAAGATCAGCTAGATCAACCCAGTCTGTCCAAGATAGGGCTGGGGGATATCTTTAGTAAGGGCAGTGAACTACTTCCCTGGACCAGCATCATGGGTTGGTGTGGGGATCCCCACCACCCCATCCTGTAGCACATCATGCATAGGTGAGTTGAGGGCCATCTCAAAGACTAGGATGGGCAGCACCAGAATTTTAGAATTTAGTTTAGAAATAATCTGGTCCAAAAGTTCAGAAGACTGACGGACACCTTCAAATGCTGTCAAAGCTATCCCAGAACTGGGGGCAGATCTTGCAAATGAGCAGGCAATGAAGAGTCTGTTTAGGCAGTGGTAGCAAGTCCTGTATTTCCACCAGCTATTCCCCATCCTGAGAAGGAATCAAAAGAGGCATATTAGCCAGGAAAATAGGTGCAGTTATTTCACGGGGTTTGTCAGAATGCCATTGCCCAATTGAATCCCTCTATCATCTTGCCTCCACAAGGGCACATACCAAGGACCAGTTCTTCAGTAGATAGGACTGGTCTCAGGAGGAAACTGGAGTAGCCACAGTCACAGACTCAGCTGGAGAAGAGGGTCATATGGGACTGCAAGCAGAGGGCAGGGAAACCCACTGAACATCCGGGAGCCCGCCAGTATCCATGGGCCGAGCAACAGATGGGGAGCAGCCTGGAAAGGCATCAGAAACATCCGACTGCAGTCCCATCAGCAAAGAGGGTGATTTCTGAGTCTCAAGAGTTTTATCAGCCAATAGTGAGGATGGCAAAAGTGGAAGCTCAGGTGTCAGGGAAATGTGAGGCAAAGATACCTGAGCAGTCGCAGTAGGGGTGGCTGAAGTCTCCGGAGTTCTGGGGGTGGGTTCAGTCACTGCCATTTGATTCAGAGCCACTCCTCTCTGAAACACCAGTGTATTCTTCTGCAGTGCAAAAAGTTTTTCTTTCCTTCTGAAGTACTCTGCATCCTCTTTGGCTAACAAATTAAAGGGACACTGTCAACCCCATTAGGCCTTAAAGTGTCCCTTATTTAAAAAACATATTTTATAATTACCAACATTCTGTAAAGATTGCTGATGTAGCTGATAGTTTGAGTTTGATTCTTTTTTTCTTTAAAAAAGTGAAAAACAGACTGCCCACAATACTGGTGCTACCACACAAAAACAGGTTTATTTACATTCCTTGATCAACTCCAAATGCATCTTTCCTGGACCTTCAGAACACCTCCAACACAGTCTAGTCACTCATGATGCAGTGGGAGTTTAGGAGGCTACTGCTTCATGAGTGACTGCACTGTTTGGGGGTGTTCCTAATGTTCAGGAAGTATTCAGTAAGAATAGATTCAGAATTTGAAATAAAACAAGGTTGTTTATAAATACACATTAGCATGCATTTCAGTTCTACTAAAAAAGGATACAGACAAAACAAACAGCAACATCAATTAATTTTAGAGAAGGTAAGCAATCATAAAATGTGGATTATATGATGCAAAACAGGCTGACAGTGTCCCTTTAAGCAGGTACAGTAATCCTTTTTGGTCTTCAGTGCATCACGCAGCTTCATATCTGCCTCCTGTAAATGAGGCTCCATTAAAAGCATTCCAGGGTCCATAGAAAATGCAGTAGGGTTTGATGTAGCATTCTGAGGTGTAGAAACATCTTCAGCCCTAAACAAAACAGGTTGCAGAGAAAGGGGCCAGCTTTCTCTTACCCATCGCACTCGCTCCTCCATCCTCAACGGGATCTGCCATCTTGCTCAGCAAGACAGCAGCGCCCCCTACACAAGAGTAGGGGAATTATTATCATAACTTCGTAATCAAAAATGGTTACAAACAATGCTGAAATTACACATAATTACAAAATCATACCTAATGAAAATAAAGTAAGTATTTCTATCATACCCCCTTATCAGAAGTTCATGCTATTACAATAAATGCAGATCTAAGGAAAAAGGAAAAGACAAAACCTGGAAGAAAAATTAGTTATTAGTCTATACTTGTTTCAACCATAACAAAAATTAAAACCTCAAAAGAAAAAATAAATCAAAACCATCAGTTCTATAGAGACCCTCCCTCCCGTCTCTTCCACCCCTTAAGTATAGGGGAAGTTATCTAGGTAAAGAAGAACACCAATTATGGACGCAAAATTATCAGGTCATAATATACACTTATACTTCCTCTAGCCATTCCATATTTCTCCACCAGGATTGATAGAGTTATTACGAGACTAATGTTTTTTCCCTGTTTTTGGTGTCTATTAGCGGTTTATGGACAAGCCACAATACTTGTACTGCCGTAGTTTCTCTTTTACAGATAGAAAATTGGCAGCATACATGACAAATGTAGTATTTTATAAGGAATAAAATTAAATGTACAGTACCCGTATCATATTTAACCCATGCCTGAGGCAATAGTCCTAAGAATACAATTTCTTTTGTAAGCAATTTAAATGGTGATTCAGCCCATTTTATGCATGCCTCACATCCTGGAGGACAATGGCCTCCAGGATGTGAGGCAGCATGGGTTTGTTTCAGGGAAGTCTTGTCAAACCAACCTCATACAATATTATGACTGGGTGACAGGTGAGCTGGATAAGGGTCATGCGGTAGATGTTCTTCACTTGGACTTCAGCAAGGCATTTGATTTGGTGCCTCATGGGCGACTTAGGAGGAAGCTAAATGGTGTAGGAGTAGGGGCAAAAATGATAAACTGGATTACAAGCTGGCTGAGTGGCAGGCCGCAATGGGTGGTGGTGAGAGGGGAGCTCTCAACTCCAAGGCCAGTGATGAGTGGGGTGCCACAGGGCTTTGTGTTGGGGCCAGTATTGTTTGGGCTCTTCATATCAGACATTGCACACTGGGTGGTGAGCAAGGTAAGCCTGTTCGCTGACGACACCAAAATCGGAGCAGTGGTGGGTGGAGAGAAGGGATAGAAGCAGCTGCAGGGAGACCTACACAAGCTAGAGGAGTGGTCAGAGAGGTGGCAGCTGGGATTCAATGCAAAGAAGTGTAAGGTTATGCACTCCGGGGTGAAGAACCCAAGGAGAGAATACTGGCTGGGGGATTAAGCTGGGGATCACTGAGGAGGAGAAGGACCTGGGGTAATGATAACAGGGACCATGAACAACACTGCCAAGTGCAGGAGAGTGGCTGCAAAAGCGAACAAAATGCTGGGGTGTATAGTGAGGGGGGTTTCATCCTGGAGAAGAGAGGTGATCTGGCCCCTCTACAGGTCGCTGGTAAGGCCACACTTGGAGTATTGTGTACAGTTTCGAAGGCCATACCTAAAGCGTGATATCAGGTTACTGGAGGGGGTGCAGAGGAGAGCAACAAAGATAATATGTGGAATGGAGGGGAGAGACTATGACAGTAGGCTGGGAGACCTGAATATGTACACCATGGAGGACAGAAGGGACAGGGGGACATGATAGAGATATTCAAGTATCTGAGAGGAATCAATAAGGATGGTGCAGATGGGGTCTTTAAGTTAAGGAGGGGAGGGTCACCAGGGGCATGGGCTAAGAATAGAGGGGGATTTAGGAAGGAAGGAAATGAGGAGACACTATTTCACAGAGAGGGTGGTAGCAAAATGAAACACCCTACCTGAATGGGTGGTATCATGTAAATCTGTGAACAGCTTGAAAAGGGCATGGGACAGGGAACAGGGAAGAGTGAGGGTGGGGGTGGCAGTGGGATGACAAAAGGAAGGGGGGTTGGAGCAGCTGCAAACTAGGGGTGTTGGTTGCACACTCGAGCAGGCTTAGATAGACCGGGTGGTCTGTTTCTGCTGGCACATTCATATGTTCGTATGTTTGTAAAAGAGACCAAAAAGGAAGAATAAAAGGGCACTCAAAATACAGGTGCTCTGTAGTTTCCAAAATGTCAACACAACTCTCATTTCTAGGGCAAATTCGTTCAGATGTATCTTTATGTTTGAGATTAGTTTTCACATTGAGCCTCTCATGAGCTACTAACCACAAAACATCCCACATTTTTCGATGTAGTCTATTATTCCCCAACATAGTACCTACTGTATTTGAGTTAGCTCCCTTGGTTCCCTATTCCAAAACAAGGATATTCTATAAAGAATTTCATTAAAATAGATGTGTAAAATTTCTTCTGTGTGTCAAAAGTAACAGCTGATTTGCAGGTATAGCCCAAGCTTTCAGTTTCCCAAAGGCAAATATCATATAATAGGGTAGGCCTAGTAAAGATTTTTGTTTTGAAATAGGTCCAGATTTATCCCACGTCATTACCTAGGGTCCAGTTTGGCTTAATACCCATGACTGCCAAACTCTATCACTGTTTTAAAGTATAGGTTTAATATTATGGTAGAAAAACATAGAGAAAAAGAAAACTAATGGCTGTATCATCTGTAAACCCCCTTTTTGAATAGTCAAGTAAGTAACGCCCCTTCTAATGGGGTTCAGGCTGCTCCCCCAACACTGAAAAAAGCAACTATATAATGTTGTCTCAAGTTGTTTAGTTGGTGGAAATACTATACTAAGGTGCAGAAAGATTGGTAATAAAAAGGTCTTAATCATGTAGACTCTCTTGTTCTTCAACATGTGCCATTTATTCCACCATTTCACTTTAGCTAGACCATCATTCAATAATAAAGACCAATTATACATGCATACGTTCCCCATGACCAAAATATATACTCAAAATTGTAATAGGCTGTCTCAGAATAGATGTATTGAAATATTCTGTCACTGTATCAGTTATATGTCCTATAGTGAGAAATTGACATTTATGTAAATTAATAGCCAATTTTGTAATCTCCAAAAAGGATCGAACAGCAGTTTTAGCCATTTTGCAAGATGCCTGATCCGCCAGTAACAGGCACACATCGTTAGCATATGAAATAGATTTAACTTCCAAATCTTCACTATGTACTGATAAGCCAATAATATCTTCATGATTTTGTAATTGGAACAGTAGGGGATTAAGTATTACAATACATAGGGAAGGGCTTACTGGGCATCCCTGACTCACTCCCCATGAGACCAGACAACGTTTCCGCAACCAGCCATTCACATATTGTCTAACCTTTGCTCTTAAATAATGCATTCTAATCCATTCAATAAGCTCAGGAAACCCATATGCCTCTAGGCATAACCAAAGGTAATCACGACTAACCCTGTCAAATGCTTTAGTTTGATCAAATCCAGAAGCAAATTATTTAATTCATTTTATTGGACCAACAGCATAGATGTAACAAAAAGAACAAAGTACTTTCGCTTTCAGACCAACAAGTTCTTCCTCAGAAGCTTAATGAAAGTTATTTAGAAAATCCCATACTTTTAACACCCAGATCATGGAGGGAAAAAAACAGAAACAATTCCCATTGATTCCAAATAGTAAGATTTTTCTGGGTTTTTTTTCTGCATGATCTGGGTATTAAAAGTATGGGATTTTCTAAATAACTGTCATTAAGCTTCCGAGGAAGGACTTGTTGGTCCAAAAGCTAAAGCACTTTACCCTTTTTGTTACATCTATGTTGGTCCAATAAAAGATATCAGATCATTTGCTTCTGGATCTGTTCTTACAAGGATCAATACGGCAAAGACTAAATCTGTATGTTAGCTTGATTAAGGCACAGCAAAAAACCCTGAAGTTCCTAATTTTCTCCCTTTTCCAGTATCTCCCTGAGAAGTATCAAAGCATCATGTATTTTTCTCTCAGGTATGGCACAAAACTGGAGAGGAAAAATTATGCTATCTAAAACCACTGCTAGCCTATTATTCGATATTTTACCCAAGATTTTACGATTAACATTAAGGAGAGTAATAGGTCTCCAGTTATCAAGGAGGCTTCTATCACCATGTTTACATAAAAAAATAATCAAGCCTTCATACATACTCTGGGAAATAGTTTTAGATTGTAAAAAATTTGAAAAAAAATCAATTCCTTAGGTACTTTAGAAAAAAGCTGCTGGAAAAATTTACAGGATAGACCGTCTGGGCCTGAAACCATCCCAGACCACGGTGCATATATAACTGTAGATAATTCAAATTCAGTCACTTCCTGAGTTAAAGATTTTGTTAATTCCTGCAGAATTTGTGGAAGGTTACAGGAGGTCAACCACTGCTTGACCTCTGGCTCTGAAACCGGGACAGATTGAAACATTGAGCTAACATATTTTTCCATTACTGCCAGGATCTCATCATTTTCATGTGAATTTCCTGCACTTCACTTGTTTTTAAATAAGGGATGGATTTAATTCTGTCATTGTTTATTACAGGTATCGAAAGGGTTGGCACTACCCTGAACCCCATTTTGTCCAAATCTTTGTTCAGTCTCCAAACTTTTCATCGAGTTGTATTGTAATTCCATCATTTGATCCTTAGTTTCTTTACTTTGCCCAGTTAAGGTTTCCCAGTGTCTTGTTGGATTTAAAGTAACCCAAATAACTGGCTACGAAGGTCAAAATATTTATCTTTTTTTATTATTTTCCATTTAATTGTCCCATAAGTTAGAAATCATCCTGGAAATGTTGTTTACTATCTTCCCACCATAAGGATAGTAAGTCATATAGAAATAAAACAGACTGTCTAGCCTCAATCAAGTATTGAAACTTTCCAAAATCTCTTCATTTTCAAATAATTCAATATTTAATCTCCAATACCCCCTTCCTCTAGATGCACCAGCAAAATCAGAGATTGTCACGGCACGTAAACAATGGTCAGATGTAGCTACGGTATCACACACTTATAGTGTAGTGGTAAAGTGGGGGTGACAAACCAGAAATCAATCCTGGTGAAGACAGGACCTCTATAATAAGTACATGGGGCCTGTCCATCACTATTTTCAAAAACATCCACTAGCCCTGCAGTATTTAAGACATGATTTAAATAAGAAGCATCACAATAAAGCTTTGTTGTTTTCAACCCTCTATCCTTAGCAAATTGGCTAATGTTAAAATCCTGCCCCCCAAACAGAATATTTTTTGAAATATACAGATATGGTAGTATTTTTTGCAGTAGTTCAATTCTGGCAAATTTTAGCTGAGGAGCATATATGTTATATAAATGGAAACTGATTCCTTGAATTTTTACATTCAATAATAATGCCCTACATGGCTTATATATCAACCAAATGAGTGACATTAATATTATGTTCCATAAAGCATATACCAACACCACTGCAAGTGTCTGGACCCAGACCAGAAACTACAGCCAAACACCCATGCAGTTGAGGCTGCAGTAATGTCATTAGAGAGGGATAATCTAGTATCTTATAGATAAACAATGTCATGCGCATAGTCAGAAAAGATTGAGAAGGTAGCCAGCCACTTCTTCTCTGACAAAATGCTGTTAGTATTCAGGGAGGCTAATTTAACCTCATAATGCCTCATTAAGATAGACCCAAGGAAAGGCCATCCTCAAGGCACTTTTCTGAACGAGGCTCTAACACTATCTTTCTCTTCTTAGTTCTGGCTGATAGAGTCCAGTTTTTCCTGTTATTTCTGTGCCAGACTGAACATCAGCCTGAGACGAGGCCCAGGACACAGTGTCTGAGTCTCCATCCTCCTCCTCTGAAATGCCTTCCTGTAGCACAGAATATTAATTAGACAACTGTACAGGGGTAGCAGGGGGAGTAGTCACCGCTTTGCTTGTTTTCCCTTTCCCTTTAGAGTGCACAACCTTGAAATCATCCAGTTTGTCACTCGGTACAGTCAGGGGAAGTGGGGGGAGGGGCATTGCTCCTGATTCTGGTGTGTCCAAAGTCGAGTCCAAGGATACTACTGGTTGTATCATAATAGGTACATCCTGAGCTGTTGTTGAACTGGTAGAAGGATCCTCTGACGTGCTAGGAGTAGGTGGAGGCCTAGCAGGAGGTACAGGCCCAGGAACCCTAAACCCAGAAGCAGATTTTGTTTTATGGAGATAGAAGTCTTGCACCCCATAGTCAGCATCCTCCATATTATGGGGAGCACAAGGACAGTCTGAGAAACAGCGTCCTTCTGTTTCACAAAGGTTGTACTTCTGGGTGTTGTGACAATGATAGCCAGAGTGGCCTACTTCCCCACATTGGGTACACTTAAGGACATCGCAGTTAGGACTAATATGTCGGGCGGACCCGCACTTGAAACAGCTGCGAGGCTGGCCAGGGTAAAAAATGAAATCTTCGTCCCTCCCTATATACATACAGATAGGGATGTGCTGTAAGTCATTACCATCATACAGTAGTTTAATCTTGATCCTCCAACCCCCATTCCAGAACCCCTCACGATCAAGAATAGGCTCAGGGGTACCTTGCAGGTTGCATTTTTTTCTCCAACCAATAAAGAATATCTACAATATCCACCCCTTCATTAAGAAATAACACCGTGATGACACGGAAGGACTGTTTGGTGAGGGGTATGACTTGGAAGGGGGTCCATAAGGGGTTAGTTTTTAATTACATATATTTCCCCCAGAATCTTTCTAACAGGTCTGGGGTTCTAAAGCTGACATTAAATGTAAATTCACCTGGGGCATGTATAAGTGCATATACATCTGCAGGAGTAAAGCCCAAGGACATTTTTAATAAGGTTTTGCCTACATAGAAACAATCAGGTGGAGACTCGTAGACAGATCGCATTCCATCTCTTAGCCAATTCAACTGGTTTCCTGAAAATGCTAGCATATGTAGGACCATTGTCTGGCTGTGAAGACTCCTCATGAGGGGGTCTCCTCAGGCCCAGCAGTACGATCAGCACTGGGTTCAGTTTCGGGTGTTTGAGAACTCTCAGGCAAGCCTTGGGATTGTGGTAAGGGAGAGAAGGAAATGGTACCTGAAGCCACCTCCTGCAGCTGAGAATCTGCTGTCTCGGTGACGTGTGGTACTTCCTTGTTTGCTTCCCGATTCATCCCATCTGGTGCACAGTTCAGTGCACCGGTCAGTTCTCCAGCCATGTATAAGGGTTCTGGAACCCATATTCCTGCTACGTTCTGTTTCCAGCCAATCCCTTGCAATGCACCCTCCGGCGACCAGCCCCGACGTCATCAGGCTGCTTCATTTCCATTCCTGCCTGTGGAGCATTTGTTGTAGGTACTTGCTGTGCCAATCAGGCTGAAAAAATGAAAACCTTTGCTGCTGTGTCTGCATGAGCTTCTGGCAAGTTCTCCTGAGGACGTTTTCTCTATTTTTCCTTGTCTTCTTGGTAAGCCTTCTCTTTAGCCAACAACGATTCAATGCTGGATAGTTCTTTCTGAAGAATAGCTTGTTTCTCAGTGAGCAATAATTCTTCGGGTATAGACAGACTCTGGTCATCGTGGTATTCTTGCTCCACATTCAACTCCCCTGAAGCATTCATGTAGATCTCTGTTGATTCTTTATCCTGCAATTCACTGCGGGTGTCTACAGCACCCTGAAGCACTACAGGTACACAGCCTGCCTTGTCCACAGCCACACCTAGAATGGAGACCTCCATATCAGCAACAGTTGTTCCCCTTATTGGAAGGTAGGGGAATTTCTCCAGTGCCCTAGTCAAATTTCCTCCACCCATTAAAAATACCAACAGTTTAATCTGGTTCAATATCAGTTGGTTGCCATCTGCATCCCCCCTTCCCTAGGACAAGGCTGAAAATAAGCTGAATTGCCTAGTCCTCCTTTCCCAGTCAACAAAAAACTGACTAAACTAAACTATACTCCTACCCACAGACCTAAAGGCAGTAGTTGACATAAATCTTAATCGCCTTATCCCACTCCTGGAGGCCAACTTCTGCCAGCAGAAGAAGCTAAAGCTAACCTTTGGTGGAAAGATTGCAGTTTATAAGATTATGCTCTTCATCAAAGTCTTGTTTCTTCTTGGTAGTCTTCCAGTCCACATCTGAAAGGAAAAATTGCAAAAACTGGAAAAACTATTTATATGCTTCTTGCGGCAAGGTACCAAACCCAGGTTTGGCCAGCAGAAGTTCTGAAACCCCAGAAAACTAGGAGGATGGGCCCTACCATAGTTATGGGCCTACCACCAGGCAGCGGGAATATGCCACAATGTACATTAGTTAGAAGCCCCCCAGGAAACCACCCAGTTTGGTATGCACTAGAACAGACAGCAGATGCTAGCCCACCCTGGCCAAGATTTAAGGGAGTACAGGGGGGATTCTTTACGGTTTTATCCTCATCAGTTCAAACTTTTGCAAGGCAAACATGGACCACACTGGCTAAAAGTCATAACTGGGCCAAATACCATAGGGAAATAGGAAGCTCTTTGGCTCAGCCCCTATATTGCAACTGAAGGTAAACCCAGTAGATGGGCCACTTGGGACAGCAAAGGAATCTGGACATAGTGACGCCTAGAGCACCCAACCTTCAGAAGCCTTGACCCTTTCCAGAACCTAGTGGAGTGATATGAACTACCTCACTTGGACTTCTGCAATATTTGCAGTTGTGCCATACACTGGCCAAGCACAACCAGCTGCCACACCCAATTCCAACCTCTAACTTACCGGCATATCTTCCTTGCTGGACAGCAAATCCAACCAGGCTCGGGGGCAGGATTTATTTATTCTTACTAGACCCCATTGCTCCCAGCTAAAAGTCTCAGCAACTTACATGGGCACCAGAATTACAAGTTCCTATCCCTGATGACTACTGGTCCTTGGTGATCAGCAGAGGTCATTCCACTTTTAGAGACACGTACTAAAAGCTAATCCAGAAAAAAATATACATAGATGCTATCACATCCCTGAGGTCCTCTGGAAGATTAGACTAATGTCCACTGATAGGTACTAGTGATGCCACAACCACACAGGACACCTCACACATATTCCTTGGGACTGTCCCATCCTTCAGAATTTTGGGTCACAAGTATTTACTATCGGTTAATGGGTCATAGGACAGCAGATTCCACAAGACTCTCTGTTTTGGATATTGGTGGGACTGCTTACAGAAAGTCCTGTATAGGTGGGGGCAAACTATGGCCACTCTCAGTTGCTGGAGGCAAAACAGCAGATCCTCCTTAAATACAGAACCACCCTCCCAGCCCCCAAGTATTGCATTAGATATCAGTCCTATCAAATCTAGCGGAGTATGAGCAACTTACCACAACACTCAGAGACTTCACAATATTTGGGAATTATTCCTACATATGGACACACTACAAGGCTAATTTGAAAATAGGTTTACATAGATTATAAATACGAATATATGACTATACCAGCAGATCTAGGCCAGAAGGTCTATCGCGCTGCTCGAGCTCAGCTCACAGCTGAGACACTGCTGCTGCCCCCTCTCCCCCCATACCTCCCTTTCTGTTTAGGTCGCCCCCTTGAGTTCCCACACTGTTCCCCCACCCCACCCCCACCTTTACCTTGCCCATATGTCTGTCCCATTCCTTCTTAAACTCCCCAATGAATCCCTTGAGATCATATGCTCTGGCAGCACATTCCACGATGCCACCACCCTTTCCGTAAACTAGTGCCTCCTTAGTTCCCTCCTAAATCCCCCCCCCTGCCAATTTCATGCTGTGTCCCCTTGTAGTCCTTTCATCCTTCAAACTAAACAAGCCTTCAGATTTGACCCTGTCGATACCCTTCAGGTACTTGAAGGTCTCAATCATATCCCCCGATCCCTTCTGTCCTCCAAGGAGTACATGTTGAGCCCCCTCAATCTTTCTTCGTATGTCATATCCCCCATGCCTTGGATTAGCTTAGTCACCCTTCTCTGGACCCTCTCTAGTAGTATGACATCCCTCTTTAAGTTAGGGCGCCAGAACTGCAGGCAGTATTCCAGGTGATGCCTCACCAAGGATTTTTACAGTGGCAGGATGACTTCTGCCCTCCTAGATGTAATCCCCCTAGCAATGCAGGGCTCCCAGATCTACAGGGATTCCTATATTTTACAGGAAAATAGAAACATTTACTGGGAAATTGTTGCCATTGATTTACATTGGTGATACAGGAAAACAAAGCACTACAACCTTCATAGAAAATGATGTAATCTGCAGGAAAATTACCATGCAGTTGCAGGGAAATGCCAAGTCAACCTGGAAGCACCGGAAATGCAATCCAGCACTCTGTTTGCTTTTGCCACAGCCTTCCTACATTGCTCAGAATGATTCATTTTACCACCCCTAAATCTTTCTCTTCCTTTGAGGCTGATAATTGCCACCCCCGGTGATAGCTGAAACCAGGATTCCTAGCCCCCAAGTGCAGTACCCTACACTTCCTGGCATTGAACATCAGCCACCATGATTTTGATCATTGTTCCAAGCATTCCAGATCTTCTTGAAGCATCCTTCTACCATCCTCACATCCATGACTGCTCCCAATTTGGAGTCATTGGCGAACAGACTCATTTTACTTTTAACTCCATCTGCAATATCTGCTATGAAAGTGTTGAATAGTAGTGGTCCCAGTACAGACTCTTGGGGGACTCCACTAGTGACCCTTCTAGGAGATGAGAGCTCCCCACCACCACCACCCTCTGCTGCCTGTTGCTCAGCCAGCTCCCAATCCACCTAATCATCTTATCACCCACCCCCATGTTCCTCAACGTACCCACCAGACTCCAGTGTGGCACTGAATCAAATGCCTTGCTGAAGTCCAAGTACTGGACATCAACAGGCAGTCCCCCATCATTAGATCTTGTCACCCAGTCATAGAACTCCTCCAGATTGGTCTGAAAATACCTCTCCTTGATGAAACTATGTTGCCGGGCATCTTGAAGGCCGTTAACTTCCAGGAATTCTGTCAGTCTTTCCTTCAAGATGTTCTCAAGCAATTTCCCCACTATAGACTTGAGGCTGACAGATTTATAATTCTCTGGCTCATTCCTAGGTCTGCCCTTATGGAGGGGTACCACATCTGCCAACCTCCAGTCCAGAGGCACGCATCCTGAGTCGAGGGAGATGTTCAATAACCCAGTCAAAGGCATTGCCAGGATTCCCACCAGCTCCCTAAAGACCCGGGAGTGGATTCTGTCTGGTCCCGATGCCTTATCCACTCTCAAGGCCTTCAGACCCTCTGACACTTTATGCACTGTGATTTCACCATCCGTCGGGCTTCCCCCATTGCCTTCCTTCGCTGTACCTCCCCCATGTGGGATTAGCCCTTCCTTCTAACTCATAAAGACCGATGAGAAGTACTCATTCAATATCTCTGCTTGTTTCTTCCCATTTTTAACCCACCCACCCTCCTTCTTTATTTTGGGGATCCTGTCCTTACACCTCTTTGTTTCTCTAATGTATTGAAAGAATTTCTTCTCTCTGTCCCTAATCCACTGTGCCAGCTGTAGCTCCCTTGATGCCTTGCCTACCCTAACTACCCTACCTGCTTCACTCAACTTCAAGATGTTAGCCTCCCAGTCCTATCCCCTCTGGGTCTTTCTATATCTTTGGAATGCTAGCCTCTTTTCTCTCACTCTCTCCTGCATCTCCCTAGACCACCAGTAGGGTTTCTCCGACCTTGCTTTTTTGCTTCTGATCTTGGTGCCAGCTTTTGTTGCCTCTAACAGGCCCAACTTTATGATTTCCCACCTACATTCTGTTCCCATGTCCAGGGTGATCTTTTTTAAGTGAGTTTCTAGCACTGCTGCCATTCCGCTGAAGTCTGCACCCTAAAGTCCAGTGCCCTTGTTTTTGTTTGATTATCCTCCCTGCCCAGATCTAGGGAGAACCACACTGTACAGTGGTCACTCCCTGCCAGCGGTTCAAGTACTGCCGCATCCCTTACATGGTCTCCATCTGCTAGCACCAGGTCCAAGATGCTCCCTTCCCTGGTTGGCTCCTCCACATGTTGTACCAGAAACACATCCTGGAATCTGTCCAGTATCTGCTGCTGTCTAGCCGATGCTGATGTCATGGTTCCCCAGTTGACCTCTGGCAGGTTAAAGTCACCTACCACCACTGTCCTACCCTTACCACAATGACTTTCCACCCCTTTCACCATTTTTCTGTCCAGTTCTTCTGATGCAAATGGCAGTCTGTAGACCACTCCCAAATTTACCCTCCTTCCCTTAGCATCCTGCATGATCACCCAAAGCATTTCCCCATTTCCATCTTCTTCTTTCTCCCTGCTGTACTCACTCTCCTTCCCTTACAAATAACGCCACCCCCCTCCTCCATTCACTCTGTCCTTCCTATACAGTTTGTAATCTGGGATTGTCAACTCCCAGTCATGATGTTGGGTGGCCCATGTCTCTGTGATTGCAGCCACGTCCACCCTGCCTTCTGTGATCAGTGCTTGAAGCCTGGGCATCTTGTTTTAGATGCTCCTCACATTTGTGGAAACCACCCTCCAACCCTCCAAGCCACCTCCGACCCCCATCGCCATACCTGCCCCCCGTTCTTCTCTTTTAAGTTTCCTACTCCCTCTATATTTTCAATTTGGGGAAGAGGCACTAGACCTCCCAAACATTGCTTATATACCTGCCCTGCAGCACTAAGCCCTCCCATGCTAGTTTAAACCATACCATTCAGTGATGAACTCCCCCATTTTCCTTTTAAAGCTCCTGAACCCTCCCTGCTAAGATGTAGTCTATCTCTGGCATAAAGATCTTTATTATCCCGGGTAGCTCCTCACCCTCCCCACCAGTCCAAACCCCCTGTCCTTACAACATTTTCCCAGCCACCCATTAAATTCCCTAATTCTCTGCTTCCTATCTGTGTATGCCAGCGGCATTGGCAGGACATCAGAAATTGCTACTGAGCTTTCTTCCTCTATGCACACTCTGGCCAAGTCTCTGAATCTAGCCTGCACTTCCTGCACACTATTCCCTTCAAGGTCATTTGTGCCGAGGTGCACTACTATGTGGGGATTCCCTCCATGCCTCCTCACTATAGAGTGGACTGTTTACTTAGCTCTGTGTGCTGTCATACCTGGCATGCATTCTACCAAGACAGAGCTTTTCCTTCCTTCACTGCTCCCCCCCCCCATCTTATACCCCTCATTATGGAGTCCCCCAGAATAATAACCCTACAACCCTCACCCTGATTGTACTCAGTACAATTTTGCCCTTTGAGCTCACTATTCAGTTTCCCCAATTCTCTCCCCCTGGCCTTGTCCTTCCCTTTGTCTGTTAGCACATGCCACTTACTCCCCCTGTGGACTCCTGCCCTCTTTGTTGAATTCCCTTGCACCTTGCCCCGCATAAACAATTCAGTATTGGTCTCAGCTCCTGTCCTTGTTACAGAGTTCCCTTGCACCTCCCCTTGCTTATCCAGTGCAGTACTCCTCCCTGTAGCTACCCCTCCCTCTCCTTTATTATTAGCTGTTCCACTAGGTTCCCCCTGTCTTCCTGTACCAACTCCCTCTCCTTTATTATTAACTGTCCCACTAGGTCCCCCGTCTTCCTGTACCAACTCCCTCTCCTTTATTATTAACTGTCCCACTAGGTCCCCCGCCTTCCTGTACCAACTCCCTCTTCTTTATTATTAACTGTCCCACCAGGTCCCCCGTCTTCCTGTACCAACTCCCTCTTCTTTATTATTAACTTTCCCACTAGGTACCTCCTGTCTTCCTGTACCAACTCCCTCTCTGTCACCGTTAGTCCTCCTGTGTACTGTACTTCCTCCCCTTGGCAGCTAACACTGGTATCCCCACCAGTGACCCCTAATTCTCCTTTTCTATCATCACCTTCCCCACCTCTCTCTTCACCCTCACTCACAGTACCACATCCCTGACCCCAGCTCCCTCTTGTACTCCCACTTCCAGCAAGAATTCTAAGGGAGTGTATCTATTTGATGTACTAACTCCACCTTTTTCTCTGACCTCATGGTCTGCCCCTGCCTTGCCATTGCCTTTCTTAGTTGCTCCCTTTGGAATAGCTCCACTATCCCTCCACCTCTTTCATGCTACCACCTGCCATCTACTGTCACCCCATGCCTAGGTTGTTCTTTGCTATTGTAGCCTTCCTGCCTAATATACTGTACTCCTTTCAGCTGTCCAGCCTACAGTAGCGGTGGTGTAACTTCCATCCCCACTCCCCTCAGCCATATGCATCCTTGCTAACTCCCACCTCAGTCTATTCAATTGTGTCTCTATCTGCCCCATTCTTATACATACTGGACACACCCCCAATCCTCCACAGTGTGTTCATGAAAACCAGTGCTCCACATCTATTGCACCCTACTATTTTCCCCTGCCCTCCTCTACTGTATTCCACTGTCCCCCCCTGTACTCCACATATTCCTGTCTGTTCCCTCTCTAGTAGACTCCCATGTCTCCTCAACCCCCCAAGATCTCTCAGCCCCAATCATAATCCTCCCTGCGCCCTTCCTCTCCAGCTGCCTGCAGGGTACATTTGCTCAACTTAACCGTTAATTACTTACTTATCTTACAACTCTTCCTATTGCCTCAGTGATCCCCTGCTACTCCCCCAGGGCAGTCCCCCCACCTATTATTATAAGCAGCTACAGCACCCAGCCTCAATTGGCCATCAGTTGACGACTCTCCATGTGTGCAGCTCTGTAAGTATGAGGGGAAAAAAATGGAGTATGCATTAGAGGAAAGGGTAGCTAACACTTCACAGTGTGTAGGTAATGCTAGAATTTGCTGTCCCATTGTGCTAAGTGGGGTTATATAGGAAGTGAGTGCTGTACCTCCCTTCACCTGCCACCCAGGAAATCCCACCCTCACTAGGCAGGTAGTGGGATAAATTCCAATGAACCTGGGGTGGGTGAGGTGGGGTAGGGGGAGGATAGGGTGGGTCTGACTGCCCTGTACCCACCGAGAACAATCAGCCCCACAAGGTAAAATATGGAGAAATATGCTCTCAGCAGGACAATTTAAAGCCAGTGACACCTTTTTGTCCTAGCCTTTTGGTGATTTGCTCTGCTCAAGCCCAGACTCCTACGTAAACCTGCCAGATGGAAGGTAAGACCTGGTAGTCCCATCGATGGCATACCTGTAGACAGAAAAGTTTTAGCAGGCAGATCCATCAATGGCTTCCCTAGAAGAGAGAAAACCTAAGCTACAACAAAAGTTACTGCCCAAGTTACAATCAGCAATGCAATAAAATAAGTAAAAAAACAAGGAAAGTGCTAAGCTAAATACCCCCAGTTACAGTAATCCCAATGCCAAAACAAAAAGAACCACCCCAGCTACAGATAGGCTAGTTAAAATCCCCTTGAGCTAGCAGAAGCCTGTAACCTCAAATACCTCTGCACAAAAGGAAATAAACCCTACCCTAAAAACCCAAAATAAAAGGAGTAACTTCCTTGAAAGCACAATACAAAAATGAATGGAAGGCACACTTAACTCAAAGCAGCCCACTCACTCTGGTACCCCGATCCCCTGAGCAGGAGAGCAACCTGATCCCCGGACAACCCCCTCGGCTACGCCGATGTTCTCTGGGTAGGCATCTGTGAATAGAGGCCTTTTAAATGTCAAGTTCTTTGTTCAAACTTGGAGCTGAATTCTCCGGCCCCTATTCATCAGCCAACCACCCTCATCATGCTGCCGTCACCCCACTGCCCTGTACTGGCCCAAAACAATCAGCCCCACAAGGTAAAATATGGGGAAATATGCTCTCAGCAGGACAATTTAAAGCCAGCGACACCTTTTTGTCCTAGCCTTTCGGCAATTTGCTCTGCTGAAGCCCAGACTCCTATGCAACCCTACCGGATGGAAGATAAGGCTTGGCTATCCTGTTGATGGTGTACCTGTAGAGAGAAAAGTTTAGGCAGGCACATCCATTGATGCTTCCCTTGAGAAGAGAAAACCGAAACTACAATAACAGTTACTGTCCAAGCTAGAATCACCAATGCAATAAAATAAATAACAAAAAAACCAACGCACTAAGCTAAATACCCCCAGCAACAATAATCACAATGCCAAAACAAAAAGAAACCCCCCAGCTACAGATAGGCTAGTTAAAATCCACTTGAGCTAGCAGTAGCCTGTACCCCAGAATACCTCTGCACACAAGGAAATAAACCCTACCCTAAAAACCCAAAATAAAAGTAATAACGACCTTGAAGGCACAATGCAAATATGAATGGACGGCACACTTAACTCAAAGCAGCACACTCGCTCTGGTACCCCTGTCCCCTGAGCAGGAGAGCAAACTGATCCCCGGACGACCCCCTCAGCTACTCTGATGCTCCTTTTGGGCAATATACACAATACACAAAAGCTGTTAAGACTATCAGAAAATAATTATTAATATCTTAGCTAGAGCACTATATTTGTGGTTTTTGCATAGCTTATGTAGGTTGTTCCAATGTTAGCTTTAAATATTTTATTATACAATGTATTGGTGCTCAGATAAGGTAATTGTAGTCTGCGTACAAGTAGTTTAAGGAAAATAAGACAACAGAAAACTTTTTATTTTGTAGTTCAATGTACTTACATGACACAAAAGTTGTATTAATTTGTAAAGGGTGTATGGTTATATTATTATACTGCTCTTATGTTGCTTTGTTGTGAACTTTTCGATTCAATTTTTTTTTAAGTTACATACAGCGATGAAGAAAGGAACTTTGAGTCCCCTCAACAGGAATATTTTACAATTTATCCTGTATTTTAGTCATAAATTTATAAGGGGAAGATTCATAATTTATAGCAACCCCATAGCAACCACTGGGGTAAAAGATGAATCCCAGAAACAGTTCCTTTGTCTAGAGGGTGGAGGCAGGGGTGACCTCTCTCAGTATGTTTTTGTTGTTAATACAGGGCAGCTGCATTACACCAGTCAGGCAGTACAAGAATGTTGTATCCTGGGTGGCCATTTTGTATCAGGTTAAGCAATGGATAATTCAGACTTCAAACTGAGTTATTGGGTACTTAACTATAAGGTACATGACCCAACAAATATTGGCTTACACAAATAATAGACTTAAATTAAATTAAGGGACAGGGTAGGTAGCAAGAGTGGACGGGTGGCATTGTATGTCAAGAAGACCACTAAAGCAACAAAAGAACTGGATGAAAATGGTGAGACAGAATTCTTGTGTGTCACATTAGAGAAGAGGCCTAGTGCTATATTAAAAATAGGAGTGATATATAGTCCTCCAAACCAGGGGAGGCGATAGATAAGCAATTGCTGCAGGTAATTCAAAAGGTGTCAAAGAAAGGGGAGTTTGTACTACTGGGGGACCTTAGTATGCCTGATGTAGAATGGGGAATCTCTAAGGCAACATCTACCAGGAGTAGGGAAGCACTTGAGGCACTGCAGGGATCATTTCCTCAACAAATAGTTAAGGAGCCCACAAGAGGGTAAAATATACAGGATGCTGTACTCACAAATGGGGATAGTGTTGAAGATGTGGTGGTGGAAGACTGCCTGGGTACAAGTGATCATAGCACAGTGAGTTTCAGGCTACAAATAGGGAGAAAAACAAATAAGACCAGTACAAAGGTTCTGGACTTCAGGATGGTGGACTCTGAAAGAATGAGAACAATTTGATTTATTTTTATTTGTTTCAATCTAGGATTACAATACCTTTGAGCCAAAGCTCTTTTACAAAAGTTCCATGTCAGCATGTGCAACAGTCATCATTTTTTAGTTACAAACATATACTGTAGTCATTAACTTACAGGCATGTAATAACCAGTACAAAGACTTGAGCTATGAGCAAGACAAGAGAAGGGGTGGGTGTGGGGAATGAGGGTAGGATATCGAAGAGGGAGGAGGTGCAGAGGGTAAGGGAGTATGGGGTGGTTGGGGTGGGGCAGGAGTGGAGATACAGGGTGGAGGTGGGTGAGAGCAGGAGACAGTGCAGCCAGGGGGCCTTGTCGAGGGAATATGACAGGTAAGGTGCTAGCGGTGCAAAGACTGATTGTAAGTGCTGGGTGCTGGGGCATGTACAGCTGGAATGGTGGAAATGTTAAGATGGGCAATCACAGGATACAAGCAGTGAGAGGCGCAGCTTGGACTTGAAGAGGCCAAGAGTTGGAGAGATCGCTATGTTGCTGCCAAGAAAGTTGAGCCAGTTTAATCCTGATAGGTGAATGATCTTTGTCCTTGGGTCATGCGACATTGTGGGATATATAGTAGATGGGAATTGGAGCTCCTTGTAGTGGTGTTCCTATGTCTAGGCTTAAGGAGGGCACAGACACCAGGTGGGGCAAGCCCCATTATCATTTTCTTGGCCGTGATGCAGGTTTGGTATTTTATGCGTTTGTCCAGTTGAAGCCATCCAGATTGGGAATAAAGGTCACATGTGTGAGTACAGCGATGTGAGCCAGTGATGAGACCACAGGCCTTATTCAGGGAGGTCGCGATACGTTTGAGAGCAGAGGTAGTTGCAGACCCATATATGATAAGACCATAGTTTATGATGCTGACGATGGAGCTTTGGACAGCCACTGACAGTGCTTCTGGGGTTAGATGTTTCCTGTGCCAGAATAATATGCCTAACCTCGCATTGGCAGACTTTGCAACATTGCTGATATGGACAGCATATGAGAGGTGGGGATCAAGGGTGATGCCGAAGTACTTGAACAATTGTGTTTACTCTAGGATGGCTCCTTGTTTGATTGCAATGGAGGGGTGGAGTTCTTTGTTTTTGTTGTGGGGGCTGCAGAAGACCATAGACTTGTTTTTTTTCTGATTGAGAAGCAGTTTATGATTTTGAACCCAGGATTCGATGGAGGAGAAGGCCTGCTGAAGTTTATTTTGTAATTGGATTGGATCAGGGTCCGAGGTGAGGATCACAGCATCATGGGCGTAGAGAATTATTTGTTCTGGGCAGCTGTCCGGTAGTGAGTTTAAGAATAGGCTGAAGAGGAGGGGTCCCAGAATGGAGCCCTGGGGGACTCCTGAGTGGACCGGTCTAGGATCTGAGAGTGTATCAGCGATTCTTACTGTTTGGGACCCTTTTTCAAAGTAGCTCTTAAACCAGCCAATGGAGTCAGGTGACAGCCCAGTGTTCTGAAGCTGGACAAGCAGGAGGTGGTGATTTACGGTGTCGAAGGCTTTAGTTAAGTCAATGTAGATTGAGCCTAGTAGTTCACCAGAGTCAAGAGCATTGTGTATTGCACCAGTGAATTCAAGTAGGGCTGTGGAGGTGCTGTGACCTTTGTGGAACCCATGCTGTTGCTTGCACAGGATGTTGTATGTATCCAGATATTCTGTGAGCTGGTCTGAGATGATGCATTCTAGTGCCTTGGAGAGTGGGGGTAGTAGGAAGATAGGTCTGTAGTTATCGTGGGCAATTTTGTCACCACTTTTATGGATTGGGGTGACAGTGGCAGATTTCCATCTGTCCAGGAACTGGCTAAGGCTGAGGGAGAGGTTGAAAATTCTCGTCAGAGGACTAAGCACTTCATCAAGTGTGAGAGACAGGATTTTGAGATCGAGAGATTCATTACTGAATTTTGATTTACCAAGGGCTTTGGTAACATATTTGTGTACTTGGTGAGCATTGACTGCTTTGAAGTAGAAACAGGGGAGCTGGTGGGAGTAGTGTTCATTGTGGACAGAGGGGCTTCACCATCTTTGAAGTAGTCCTGGGGTAGGACAGCGCTGAGGTCGGTAAAGGCTTTGTTAAAGGTATCCGCAATGGTTTTTGGATTGAGGGTTGTGGTTCCATTGATGCTGAGTATTGTTGGGGGGTTTTGGGAGGATTCCCGGTGAGTTCCTTTATGTTCATCCAGAATTCCTGACCATTGCCTCAGGAGTTTGTGAGGGCATGCTTATAGTAGGCAGACTTCATTTGCCGGGTGGTTTTGGTGCAGTCATTGCGGGCACGTTTGTAGTTTTGGATGTCATTTTGCCTTTCAGAGTTTCTGGCCAGCTCCCATAGGTGGTCTCTTGTTTTTAGCATCCTGAGGAGGTCACCTATGAGCCAAGGGTTACTGAGTGATTTGACTTTATGTTTCTTAATAGGAGCATATGTGTCACAGGTCACAGTGAAGATGTTTATGAAGTGGTCAAGGGCAGTGTTTACATTTGTTGCATTGAAGATAGGGGACCAGTCTTGATGGAGGAGGTGGGATTTGAGTCAAGGAAGGTGACCACGGGGTAGAACCCTGCTGGTGATAGTTTTTGGCAGTTGTTTGATGAATTTATTTGACCAGGTGCAGCTAACAGGGGAGTGGTTGCTGAGAGAGTCAGGGAGGACATTAGTGTTAGCTATCCACAATAGGTGACTGGTAAGGATCCAGTCCAAGAGTGTGCTGGTGCCGGTCCTGTAATTCTTCCTGGTTGGTGAGTCAACCATGTGTGTTAGGTTTGCCGCAGCAACGGTATCCCTGTGTGCACCAGCATCGGGCGCAGGCCAGTTGATGTTGAAGTCGCCTAGGAGGATGGATTCGGTGTCCGGTGGGAGTGACTTTACAAAGTCAAGAACAGCTGTTAGACCAGTTCCCTGTTCTTTGGGAGGAATGTAGATGGTGGCAACAGTGAGGGTTTTGTTTTGGGCTCCGAGGAGGATTCTCACTGGCAGCATCTGAGCAGTTGTGGGTTGGAGTGAGGTAATGATGTGGTGCCCCTGTACGGAGTCTTTTAGGTAGAGAGCACTGCCCCCACCTCTTTTGGAGAGGCAATCCAGCCTAAAGACATTGTAGCCAGGAAGGGTGATTGCATGGTCCGGTACTGATGGCATGAGCCAGGTTGCGACAACTGCCAGGATGTCAGGGCCGTGTTGGCTGGTGAAGGCCTGTAGGGCATCCATTTTAGGAAGGAGGCTGAGGATGTTGATGGATATGAATGAGAAGGCACCCAAAGGCTTGCTCAGGTTAGTGGCTTTAGAGCAGAATGGGCCAGGGTTTGAGTGCATGCTACCTGACAGCATTAGGAGGAGGAGGAGGACTAGCCTCAAGTAGCTGCACCATATTTCTTTAAGGGAATGCTTTCGCCCGCTAGCAACTCAGAAAATTGCAGAGCATCGACGATAGTGGGTGAGGGTAAGTGTAGACAGGGGGGACCATAGTGGAGGGCTAGGACCAGTGTGGGTGTTGGACAGTTTCATGGTGGTAGGATGGACCCTGGGCAAGAGGCAGTGACCAGTGTGCAGTGTGCCTATGTGGAGGAAGGATGTAGGAATGCGGAAGCTGGGGGGGAGGGAGGAGGGAAAGCAGGCTTTTGGGACATGCAGCAGGGGAGGAAGACAGGCAAGAAGAAATAGAATAAGGAGTAGAGAATGGTGGAGGTGCATGATTAAGGTAGGATTCGTGGTAGGCAGAGGGAGTGGGTTAAGACATGCTGGCGGGACTAGGAGAAGGGGGCAGAAGAGCAGTAGCTGGATCAGTGGGAAGTGAGGATACAGCCAGGAAGGCCAGGCAGCCAGGGAGTGGGAGGTGGCAACTAAAAGATGGGAGGAGGGGGAGTCCCAAAACAGGTACCCAATAGAGCATGAGTGGGGGGACAGAGCTACCAGGGGGCATGGAGGAAGATCTATAAAGTTAAGGTCGGGGGTGGGCGCAAAATTTTGGCTATTTGCCATAGAAATGAATGGGTGCAGCAACCCTGAGCAGAGCAAAGTTTTAGCTGGCTCAAGAGCCAATCCCTGAGCAGGAGGCAGGAGAGCGTCCAATCACGGTGTGGTACAGATACCATGGGGCCAATGGCGTGGCTGTCAGCAGTCCTGTGGTTCAGGGAAGTCTTACCTGGTTTGAGAGGATCTCGAGGATGGGAAGGAAGGTATATAGCAAGCAAAGCAACCTTGTCTTTCAGAGGGTTGACTTTTTTTAAAAAGAAAAAATAAGAACCCCTCTAGTGGCAGGTCTGTATAACCTGCTTATGGAAAACTTTACAGAGAAGAAATGGAAGGCAAAGACCAGATAGAGGATGTAGAGGAATTGTGGAGATGTATCAAGAGGGTGGTACTAAAAGCCACATAACTATGTATAAAGAGGATAGGAAAAAAATGAAAAGAAGTCCTCTTTGGTTTAATAGGGATGTTGTTGGAGCATTAAGGGATAGGATAGCATTCAGAAAATATAAGAAAACTCAGAGTGAGATAGACAAAGTTAATTATAGGAGAAAGTGAGACAAGCAGGGACATTGATGAGGACAGCAAAAGCAGAAACAGAGGAGAGAATTGCTAAACATGCCAAAAGAGGGGATAAAACTTGTTTTAGATATGTGGAGGAGAAGAGGAGAGGGGATCGTGAAGTTGAAAAGGGAGGGGGACATATATATGTTGAGAGTGACTTGGAGAAAGAAGAGGTTCTAAATACCTATTTTTGCTCTGTTTTCACAGTGGAAGGGGAAGTGAAGGGAACTGAGTTAAAGAGGAAGGGAGTAGAAGAATGTGAGAAGGATCAAAGTCCATTATGTGAGGACAGAATAAAGAAAGAACTTGGAAACTTAAAGGTAGATAAGGCAATGGGGCCTGATGGTTTGCATCCAAGAGTTCTTAGAGAGTTGAGGGATGAGCTGGCATTACATCTGACAAGTTATTTAATTTATCCTTGGATACAGGGGGGTTCTGAGTGACTGGAGGACAGCGAACATAGTACCAATTTATAGGGGAGGAGGCAGGGAATTACTGCTCTGTCAGCCTCACATCAGTGGTGGTTAAGGTGATGGTGGTGTTAATAAAAGAAAATAGTGGTAAAATACTTAATGGACAATAAACAATTAGATGAAAAGTGACATGGCTTCACTAGTAGGAGATCTTGCCAGACAAATCTGATCAAATTTTTTGATAAGGTAACAAAGGTTATTGACCAAGGGTGTGCAGTTGATGTGGCCTACCTGGACTTCAGTAAGGCCTTTGACTGTACTCCTCACTGTAGACTAATAACTAAGACAGAGAGCCTGGGAGTGGGACAGAAAATAACTAGATGGGTGCAGTGACGTCACCAGGCTGTTTTTGGGGAGGCTGAAGCCCCCCTAATGTAAGCTCAAGCCTTCCCAATCATTTTCCCTGAAAAATGTAGACTTACAGCTTCATTGCTTGCTGAGAAAAAAGAAGCCATGGTTTAGAGTCAGCACTTTATAGCTCTACCACACGGAGAGCACATTCCTTTTTCTTTGCCTGGTCCGGGTCCAGTGGATCCCACTGCAATCATTGGTGGTGCTAGTGGTGGAGGTCAGGGAGCCCTGATCCCACCCAATGCTTTGGTTGCCCCTGAACAGTGGTAGGGCAGAACTTTAGTGGTCCTGGTGCTGGTTTCCGCCCAGACACACTTTTTTGCTGCACCTCATGGTCCGTCTTCCCAAACTTGTCCCCTCTTGGTAAATGTCTCATGGATCACGATTAGCTGGGTGCTGAGGTCCGTGACTGCAGTGGCACTAATTTACTGTGGAAGGGAGGTGGGGAAGAGAGCTGAGCAGGGGAACTCCACCACCAACGACCACTAAAATGGATGCCGTCACTTCATTCAGAGGAAGGGGGGCTACAGGAGAAGGACCACAGTCAGGGTTATTTCATGGGATTGGAGCAAGAAAGGGGTTTGAGGGGCCCACAAAACAGATAAAAATAAAAACAAAAAACTGGCAAAACTGAAGGCAGAGAATAAAGATGCCCCCCCAAAGGGGCACCACACCCTGCAACCAGCACAGAAGGCCAAGCAAATAGATGGGAAGCAACCTGGAGCCTCCACAAAGGGAAAGAGAAAGACATTTAACAAAACAAAGAGGAGAAAAAAAATAACCACTCCAGCAAAGCTGGGCAGGGCAACAGCCTGCTGTCCAGCAAGTGGCACTAGAGGCAGTAAACAAAGGGGGAAGACAGGGGACTGCAATGGCAGCCCCATGTGTGACAACACCCAATGTCAATGCCAGAAAGAAAACAAAAAACAGCCAGAATACTGGAGAGGGGAGTCAAGGGAACTACAATGGCAGCCCCAAAAAAACACAAACCATGCCACACTTATTCTGCAAAATAACAAGAAGCAAACTAACAGACTTGCCAAGCCATTTTTTTATTAGAACAAAAGAGAACCTGGGTGAGCATTACCTTCATCACTTTGCATCTGAAATGTGATGCTTGTGCTACATGCACTACTAGGCACCCAGCGTCAGGACACCCCAGAAAACCTCAATACAAAAACTGCAAACCAAGGGAGCAGACAACAAAAAGGAGCTCACCCTATGGAACTGGCTGCTGCTGGCCATCAGGAGGACTGCTGGTCCTTTTCCAGAGCTAAGATGTGACTGCTGCTGCTGCTGGAGACCTCCGAGGGCCACTGGTTATAGAGAAGCAGCCACCCAGGAGCTATGAACCAGAGCTTTAGGTAAGCCTCCTGGCATCCATACTCCTGTGCTCTCTACTCTATCAGTCACTCAGTCCAGAACTGCCACTGGTTAGCAAGGAAGACCCTTTCTAGCTTAGAGGTGGGGCCTGGCTTTTGGACAGATGATTGGGTATCTGGGGCTAAGATCACTTTTGGACAGATGATTGGGTATTTGGGGCTAAGATCAGCCCATTTGGCTGATTTATGGCCCCTTTAGGCACTGGCCGGAGACCTGGCCTGGTCAATACAAAGGATCCAGCACCAGAAAGCTTCAAAAGGGGAGGTGGGGGGAGGGGGATAGAGACAGGAAATGGTCAGCCAGCCAGGTTGGTCAATAAGCCAGCTGGCTGTGCATGGGGTGTGTGGGGAGTTAACCCTTTCCCTGAGTCCTCTTTGGTCTGATTGTCTGGCAAACATTGGGGCACTACACTCGTCCACTCACAAGTCTGATGGAGAAAAAGCAACGTAAGTCTCATGAGCAGACTAAGTGCACTGGTGGCTGGCTGCTGTGTACTGTGCTGCTGACAAAGAGAACACTGGGACAGGAGTCAGGACATCACCATGGGAGAGCTCAGAGCTTGGGGCAGGGATTTGTCATCATCACTCCCAGGTTAGTTGGATCCTAATATGACAGGGAGCATGGGGAAGGGGGTTACAACAAATGCACTCTGCTTCCACTAGTCTCTTAGACTCTGTTCAGTGGGTTCAGAAGAGTGAGAGGTTTGGCATGTCTTGCCTTGTAGGAGGGAACACCTCGACAGGACTGGGAGTGATTGACATAAATTGGGATTGGACTTGGTGACCACCTTTTAGTAACTGCCATGCCAACAGTCAGCATTGCTGGCCTGGTGGCGCTGAGGGTTGAGGCATTGAATACCACACCTCGTGCCATGCCAGCGACCCGGGTTCGGGAATGAGCCAGGAGTCACTGGGGTCGGCAGGGGAAGAGATTGAGTCCGGAGGACTGCCTCTTCCGGGAAGGTGGGAGTGTTGCTCGCCTCCTGAGCGACCTCTGGTGGTGGCCAGGGGTGCACCAAATGGGCAAGCACGGTGAACACCAGGGGTGGGTGGAGTCACTGCATTACGTTGCCTTGCGAGTCGTGCTCCGGAGGGATGGGACAGGGACAATACTAAAAATACCGCAGCTCCCGAGAAGATGATGAGGGCTCCTGTGATCTCCCTCTCATCCCCAATGCAGGGCCACGCCATATCGGGGATCCAGGCTGAAGTCTCTGAGGGATGGACCCTCTAACTTAACTAAAGAGCTGCCAAGGGTGGGCCCTGTTCCAGGGGGTGATCCGGAATGCTGGGAAGTTCCTCCGAGAGAGGGTGAACTGATGGTGGCTGGTCACTGCAGGGGGGAGTAGTAGGGGAAGGATTGTGTGGGTTCTTATGAAGGATGCCTCGTAGGAGTCCGGGCATAAATAAAGTTTAAAAAAAAAAAAACAGTCAGCATTGCTTGCACAGCAGGTATATTTTTCAGACAGATACAGATGTGGTACATATCTAACATGCTGTGCAGCATGAGTCTTTACACAATTGTTTGGCGGTTTAGAGAAGGAAGATCTGTGCCTATGGCTTGTGTGAAAAGAAATTTTGATTTATATAGCACCTTTCATACAGACTGTACTCCCAAGTGCTTTACAATCCAAAGAGGGAAAGAGAGAATTTTGCTGCCTTTTTATATAGCAATCTACATAGACACAATCAAGCAAGTCTTACCCAAACTCCTTAGAATCCAGAAAGATGGGGAGGGGAGGGATAGTTTGCAGCGCACAGGGAGGGAGATGCAAAGACTACAGAAATTGATGGGAGAGAGAGAGGGCATGGAGAGAGATCAACAGCAGGAATGTTAAGTGACTTGTTCAGAATTATGCAGTGTGGAAGTGGTGGCTGTTTGCTCTGGGGTCCTGTAACCTTCTCAGCAGATCTGCTGGGATAATGGTGTCCACTGGCTGGTCTCTTACTTGCTCTGGTGTCCTGTAACCATCTCAGTAGATCTGCTGGGATAATGGTGTCTCTCTTTCCATTGTTCTCACTGGTCCAGTAACCAAATTTGTGCACATGTGCAATTTAATAGATATCACGATAACCAGGCTTCTCAAACATATATTTCACCATTAAAATGCAGGAAAATCCACCATTTGAAGGTAAAAATCTCAAAATTGTTTGGGGGATATGCCCCCGGACCCCCCTAGCTTTGTTAGGATTTTGACTGTAGGGCATTAGCCCCCCATCTTTATACCTCTGGTGATGCCCCTGGATGGGTGGAAAACTGGCTGAAGGATAGAAGTCAGAGGGTGGTGGTAAATTGTGTACATTCTAGGATAATGAGGGTGATGAGTGGTGTTCCTCAGAGGTCAGTACTGGGACCAATCCTTTTTAACATATATATCGGTGATATATCAGTGGGATTTGAAGGGGAAAGTGTGTCTTTTTGCTGATGATGCAAAGTTATATATATTTTTTTTTAACCAGGAGAGACACACTAAGCTGAAAGCTTGTTTACAGGTGCGACCTGGGAGCACAAGGAAGTTAAATGACTTGCTCAGGGTCGCACAGTATGCAAGTGGGAGCTGTGGAATTCAAACCCAGGTCTCCAGGTTTGCCACTCAGAGTCTTAAACCATTGCGCTATACTGCCTCCCTAGGGTATAATTTGGTTGACATAGCAGGGGAGGGGTTGAGGCCATGAGAAGAGATCTAAGCACCCTAGAGAAGTGGTCGGACATTTGTCAGCTGAAGTTCAATTAAAAAGTGTACAGTGATGCATGTGGGGTGTAAAAATCCACTGGCTGAGTACTCACTGGGGGCACAGCTGATAAAGCAAACAGAACAGGAAGGGGGCCTGGGGGGATTATAATCTCAAATAACCTTAAGGTAGGAGACCAAATGTAGTAAGGCTGTAGGTAAAGCTAATAGAATGATGGTTTGCATAGGAAAGGGTTTAACAAGTAGGAAGAGGAAGGTGTTGATGCCTTTATGTAAGACCATGGTCAGACCGTACCTGGAGTATGGGGTACAGTTCTGGAAGCCTCATTTAATAAAGGATATAGATGGGTTGGAGAGGGTTCAGAGAAGGGCAACAAAGGTGGTGCAAGGTATGCAAGAGAAGCCCTACGAGAATAGATGGAGAGAACTGAATCTATATCCACTGGACATTAGAAGAGATAGAGGTGACATGATAGAGACTTTTAAGTATATGAAGGGAATAAATAAAGTGAATGAAGGTAGATTATTCAAAAGGAAAGTAGGAGTTAAAACAAGGGGTCATATTTTAAGATTGGAAGGGGAAGATTTAAGAGCAATGTAAGGAGAAGTTATTTCACTGAGAGTGTGGCAGAACCCTGGAACAGATTGTGATGCTCTGCCACTGCTTCTGGTTACCTGTATGATATTTATATTATTAATAAATGGTCTGTGTATGAAATGTCAGTATGTGAGAGATTTGGCCTTTAACTTTCAAGGTCAGTAGCTGAAACTACAGGATTTTGTGAAACAGACCAGAAGAACCAGTTAATTAAGACTTCCTTACAGAAGGGTATTTTATTGCCCTTTATGATCTGCCTAGGCTTTTGAAGTTGAAAACCAGATGTGAGTTTTATGACGTTACAGGAGGCAGGGAAATTGGGCTAGTTCCTCTCCTTTTAGCATATAACCAGGAATGTGTGAAGAGTCATAAAATCCCTCCGATCACACCAGCACAGGAAATCAGCCCAAGAGAACATGAGTGTGGGATTGTTAAGTTCAAAGAGAAAATGTTTAATTAAAGACTGTCATATTTGGGAAATGACTAGTACAGATTTTTCAAAGCAATGACTCACATCCTCAGAGACACTTATGTCAGAAATTATCCAAGGGAGGTTCTAGCTGACCTCATCAAAAGGGGGTGGAAACAGATAGAGTTAAAAATGAAACACTGTATATGGGATGGTGACATATGATTCTAGACTCTGACTGGAAAAGTACTTAGAAAGGTAATAACTAGAAAATAATTAATTATCTATGGTAGGAGTGTTTGTTCTGAAACTTCCATTTTGTTTTACAAGATTGTAAGCTGTATGATATATTGTTCTGCATTTAATTTTACCTTTTTATCACATTTTTAGTAAACAACCATTTCTTTGAAATACTGCCTGGGTGTCTTTTCAGTTTCTTTTTGCATGTGATGTATATGTGGTTAAGTCTGACAGCTATTGAAAAGCTTGATTGTATTACTGAGCTTGTGTAAAAAGGTAAGAACTACCTAGATCTCTATAAAGTTAAAAAGAATTCATTTTGGATACCTGGTTGGGTGCCCCTGGCAAAAGATTGTACTGCAGTCCTGAAGAGGGCACATATCTGAGCCTGTACATTGGGTATGCTAGCATAAGGTTCACAGTTTGAATCCCTCTGGAACTCAAGGCTAAAGGTGATTCAGACCCAAAGCAGACAGGAGGGTTACCCTGTCCATTACCTGTTCACACTATTGCACTCTGAGATTGGCACTGTGGGAGCAGAGGGCCTGACCTGTGGAGTGCATTTATGACAGATTTGGTTGGCAACGGTGCGATTTGAGTATTTGGTAACATAAGCTTTAACATTTCAGTGTGTCAGCTTAATACTGTACAGCTCACATGCAAAATAAGGCAGTGATTTATTTTTAAAAAGGAAAACAGAACTATATAATTTTGATTACAGTCAAAGTTCCTATCTCTATTTTTTTTTCGAGTGCAAGTTAGAGTAACCATAGTTAGGGAAGAAGATGGCTTCCAATTACAGCAGGTACACTGTAGACTACTTGAGGCAGTTGTTCCAGGACACAGGTGTCCAGTATGAGGGGAAAGCCAACAAGCAGAACCTCATGGATGCTCTGATGGCCGCCGATGCCCAGAGCATTGAGTCACAGTCTGTGATTGGAAATAACCAAACCTTGGGCATGGAGGGGCCAGTGTTCATTGCAGTGTCCGGATTCAGTGAGGAGGACAGCAGGGACTGTGCAAGCCAAGGGCCACAGCAAAAGGGGAAGGTCACTATAATTCTGGAGCCAGAAGCAATCAGGCTAAAGATGAGTTGTGGAGTATGGAGCTGGAGTTCGAACAGCAGAAGCGGTAATTCAAGAGTGAGGTGAAGTGAGAGCAGCGAGCCGCAGAGGAGAAGAGGGAGCATGAACAGTGAGAGGATGACCGTGAAGCACATGAGCACCAGAGGCAACATGAACTGGAGAAACTAAGACTACAACCCCCAGCACCAGCACAGGTAAGTGGCTTGGGTTACCTGGAACTACAGGACTAAGTTATAAATTAAAATATGGATGCCTTTTTGAATTCCTTTGAAAAAGTTTGCATTCAGGCAAAATATTCCTAGAGAGTCCTGGAGCTTCCAGCTATCCCCGTTACTTACTAGGAAAACTCGGGATGCACTGGGTCAAATGGACAATGAGGGCAGTAATGATTACAGCAAACATAAAGCTGCCCTTTCAAAAAAATATGATTTGAATGCAGAAGCATACAGAGCTAAATTCCGTGAGCTCAGGACAAGCCCTGACATGAGCTATGAGGAGCTAGCCATGAAACAACATCAGTTTTCAAAACATTGATGGGAAGGAATTGAAGCAAACTCTGTAGATAAAATTGAAAATGCTGTAGTGTTAGAACAGTTTTTGGGGGCATCTCCAGCAGAGCTAAAAACCTGGCTGGAGGACCGAGATCCAAAAACTGTACAAGAAGCTGCTGAACTCTCGGACCACTATGCCAAGGGCAGACCTGCTCAGAGAGCAAATGGGGCAAGGGTGGCAGCACAGAAAGGGGAAAAGCACCTTCATGGCAGCTAAAACCCTCATTGCCTCCACCGAAACCAGTTAGCCACAGATTTTAAAGAAAAGATGTTTCTGAGAAAAGAAACAAATGTTGGGTTTGCAAAGAAACTGAGCATATTGCCAGACAGTGTCCCAAAAGGATGAGCAATACACAAAGTGGTGCTAGGAAGGAAGTGGGTTGTTTGTGTGTCCCTGAAAGCATGCCTGTAAACATGAGGGAACACATGCACCCAGTCACTGTGAATGGTGCATAGACACAAGGGTTAAGAGACACAGGGGCATCCCTGACGTTGGTATAAGGAGACCTGGTAGAGCCTGGTCAGCTTATACCCAATAAATTTGTAACTGTAAAGGGGTTCACTGGGGAGGAGAAAACATTGCCACTCACTAGTGTTCTTTTAGACTGGGGTGAGACAGGGGGAACTGTGCAATAGGTTGCTGTGGCAGAAACTTTAGCAGTTGATGTAATTCTCAGCAACAATCTCAAACAGGGGATGATGTGTGCAGTTACCCACAGCCAAGCGGCAAAGGAAAATTGTGCTGCCCCAGACCCCATAGAAGCCACTGTGGAAACCACTGGGAGGCTGGTTCCCCAGCCTGGGTCTCCTGAGATGGAAACTAATGAAAGGGGGAGTAGGAATTTCCCCAGTAGCAGTTAACCAAACAGCTATAAATGGTTACTCCGAGGAAGGAAGGCTGACTCATTGCCAGAGGGTTAGGAATGACAGTGATCCTAAGTTCCCTGATGCTAGAGCTAAGGACCCTAGTTTAGATACTGAAGGGGACCTGTCCCATGCCTTGGGAATGTGTAAGGAGTTTGCAGCTGCTCAGAAAAGTGACCCTAGACTAGAGAAGCTGAGGGCTTGGGCAAACTAACGGAGCACAGGGAGGTGACAGAAAACATAAGGTTTATTGGGAAAATGGACTGATGTATACAAAGGATGCTAAGACAGAGGGAGGGATGATAGGCAGACAGCTTGTCATTCCCCAGGGGTACCGTGAGCAGTTGCTCAAGACTGCACATGATATTCCCTTGACTGGTCATCTGAGAATCATGCACACTATGCAGTGCTTGGCCCAGAATTTCTATTGGCCCAACTTCACCCAGCAGGTGAAGGAATATTGCAGGTCTTGTCACCGGTGCCAAAAAATAGGGAAGGCAGGTAAGAAAACCCAAGCCATCCTAATTCCATTGCCAATAGTGGAGGAGCCATTCCCGAGGGTGGGAATGGATAGAGAGGGGCCTTTAAATACCCACAGCTCCTCTGGGAACAGGTTCATCCTGAGTGTGGTGGATTATGCCACCCGGTATCTGGAGGCAGTCACCCTAGCCTCATTGAGGATAGACAAAGTGGCAAATGCCTTACTTGGGATTTTCTCCCTTGTTGAGTTTCTACAGGAGGTTATCACTGATTGAAGGGGTTCCTTTATGTTGGACCTGATGAAATGCTTGTGGGAGAATGTGGGTTGGTGCAGAAATGCACAACACCTTATCACCCACAAGCCAATAGGCTTGTGGAAAGATTTAATGGTACCCTTAAGTCAATGCTCCAAGTGTTTGTTGAACAACATGGGAGGGACTAGAAGACATATCTTCCCCACCTGTTTGCATACAGGGAGGTGCCCCAAGAGTCAACAGGGTTTCCCTCTTTGAGCTCTTATATGGATGCTGGTTATGTGGGGCCCTAGACTTGATCTTGGAGGACTGGGAAGACAAGCACACCACCCAGGGAAGTCACATATGGGATTATGTTCTTAGGTTTAGGGAAAGGCTGAAGGAGCTTATGGGGATAGCCCAGAGCAACCTGGCAGCTGCCCAACAAAACCAAAAAGTGTGGTATGACCACAGAGCCAGAGTTCACTCATACACGGTGGGTCAGGAAGTCATGGTCCTAATCCCTGTCTGGAAAGACAAGCTGCAGGCCGAGTGGGCAGGACCATACAAAGTAGTCAGAAAGGTAAATGACGTGAGCTATATCATAGAGTTACCTGACAGAAGACATACAGAAAGAATGTACCATGTCAACATGATGAAGCCATATGCTAATAGGGCTGACATGGTGTTTGCAGTGTGTAGTCCTGGGAAGGGAACGGACAAAGGAGACCCCCTTCTGGACTTGCTGGAAGAAAGCAGTGGGAATCCTCTGTGGGGGCAATTAAATCACCCTAGTTGGCACCGGACCAGATCCAGGAAGAAAGGGAGGTTTTAGAAGACTTTGCCCCACTGTTTAGCACCAAACCTGGACTAACCCCTTTAGCAACACATGATGTGGAGACAGAGATGCAGGCTCCCATACGGTGAATGCCATATCGGGTGTCTGAGGCTGTCCAAAAGGACATTAGGAGGAAGGCGGAGGAAATGCTGGATTTAGGGGTAATCTAGAAATCCCACAGCTCCTGGGCCTCACCCATACTCCTTGTTCCCAAGCCAGATGGCTCTACTCATTTTTGTATGGACTATCATGGACTGAATGCAGTCACAAAGTCAAACGCTCACCGATGCCATGGACGGACAAACTCCTGGACAAGTTGGGAGGGGTGACCTACCTTATGACTATTGACCTGACAAAGGGGTATTGGCAGGTAGAGTTAACTGCCAGAGCTAGGGAGAGGTTGGCCTTCATCACTCCGATAGGCTTATTTGAATTCAAAATAATGCCATTCGGAATGAAGAACGCCCCAGCCACTTTCCAAAGGTTGGTGAACCAGGTGTTAAATGGTGCTGAGGAGTACGCTGTGGTGTACCTGGATGACATTGCCATTTTTAGTGCCAGCTGGGAGGAACACCTGTCCCACCTTAGGAAAGTGCTGGGCAGGATACAGAGGGCTGGCACTGTCAAAGCTGAGAAGTGCCAGATGGCCATGGCTGAAGTGGCATACCTCAGGCATGTTGCAAGCTGGGGACAGCTCCATCCTAACCAAGTAAGAACAGAGGTGATCAAAGCATGGCCCAGACCAGAAATGCAGAAGCAGGTCAGGAGTTTTCTAGGGACAGCAGGGTACTATAGGAAATTTGTACCCAATTGCTCCCCTATCTGACCTGGTAAAGAAAAGGAGGCCTAAGAAAGTTACCTGGAAACCAGCCTGTGAAACCGCCTTTACCAGACTGAAGGAGGCACTGTGCAGTGCTCCTGTATTGACAAGTCCAGACTACAGCAGACCCTTTGTAGTTCAGACTGATGCCTCAGATGTGGGTATTGGGGCAGTGCTGAGTCAGACATCCAACTAAGGGAAAGATCACCCCATAGTATACCTGAGTAAAAAGTTACTTCCCAGGGAGCAGGCATACTCTACTGTGGAAAAAGAGTGTCTTGCCATAGTGTGGGCACTAAAGAAGTTAGAGCCATACTTATATGGGCAGCATTTTGAGGTACAAACTGACCACAACCCTCTGGTCTGGCTGACACAAATGGGAAAAACTAATGGTAGACTATTAAGATGGAGTCTTACCTTGCAAGGGTATGACATGACGATCTCACATACGACTGGAGCAACCAATCAGAATGCAGATGGCTTGATGTGTCTATATGAGGAATTAACTGACTTGTGGAACTCATCCCATGCAGGGGATAGAGCCCCCAAATTCAGTCTAGGTGGGGAGGAGTGCAATGCTCTGCCCCTGCTTCTGGTTACTTGTATGATATTTATATTATAAATAAATGGTCTGTGTATGACATGTCAGTATGTGAGAGATCTGGCCTTTAACTTTCAAGGTCAGTAGCTGAAACCACAGGATGTTGTAAAAGAGACCATAACAACCAGTTAATTAAGACTTCCTTACAGAAGGGAATTTAATTGCCATTTTATGACCTGCCCAGGCTTTTGAAGTTGAAAACCAAATGTGAGTTTTATGACGTTACAGGAGGCAGGTAATTGGGCTGGTTCTTCTCCTTTTAGCATATAACCAGAAATGTGTGAAGAGTCATAAAATCCCTCAGATTACACTAGTACAGGAAATAAGCCCAAGAGGACATGAGTGTGGGATTGTTAAGTTCAAAGAGAAAATGTTTAAAGACTGTCATATTTGGGAAATGGCTATTTATAGATTTTTCAAAGCAATGACTCACATCCTCAGAGACACTTATGTCAGAAATTACCTAAGGGAGATTCTAGCTGACCTCATCAAAAGGGGGTGGGGAAAGACAGAGTGAAAAATGAAACATTGTATATGGGATGGTGACAAATGATTCTAGACTCTGACTGGGAAAGCCCTTAGAAAGGTAATAGCGGGAAAATAATTAATTATCTGTGGTAGGAGTGTTTGTTCTAAACCTACCTTTTTGTTTTACGAGATTGTAAGCTGTATGATATATTGTTCTGTGTTTAATTTTACCTTTTTATCATATTTTTAGTAAACAACCATTTCTTTGAAATACTGCCTGGGTGTCTTTTCAGTTTCTTTTTGCATGTGCTGTATATGTGGTTAAGTCTGACAGCTGTTGAATAGCTTGATTGTATTACTGAGCTTGTGTAAAAAGGTAAGAACTACCCAGGTCTTGACAGAGTTAAAAAGGGTTCATTTTGGATACCTGGTTGGGTGCCCCTGCTGAAAGACTGTACTGCAGTCCTGAAGAAGGTACATACAGTATCTGTTCCTGTACATTCGGTATGCTAGCATAAGGTTCACAGTTTGAATCCCTCCAGAACTCAAGGCTAAAGGTGATTCGGACTGAAAGCAGACAGGAGGGTTACCCTGTCTGTTACCTGTTCACACTATTGCACTCTGAGATTGGCACTGTGGGAGCAGAGGGCCTGACCTGTGGAGTGCATTTGTGACACAGATTACCTAATGAAGTGATGTGTGCAGAAACAGTGGAAGAATTCAAAAGGGTGTGAGACGGACACAAGGGGTTGTCTGGTGGGCAGAGGAAAGCATCCCTGGAAAGTGGAGACAAGTAGGGGTGGGTGGGAAATTGGCAGACTAGATGGATGAGGATGGTCCTTTTCTGCTGACACATTACTATGATACTACGAAATTCTTAACAGGTCATATGAATTCTACCCCTTCTTTTTCCCATGCACTCATGCACTATTCAAAATTATGGAAACCTATTGGGATGTAAAATCAACCATAATATATTGGAAATTATACCATATAGTGGGCTACTTAGCCAAGAAATAGCAGCACTCTCATTGTTTAAATGGGAAAACACTTGGTTTTGACACCTGGAAACATATATGGTGCTGCAGCTATTTACATTATTCCAGGTGCCTTACAACCCCTTGATTAGTTTAATGAAATCAGATCAGGCACAGGACAGGAAAGCAGACGGTGATATTGATGACTTGTTTGGTACACCTATTATTTATAGGTCATGGAAAAAATTTGCATTAGACCTGAACACGGCGCTCTGAAAAAAACATTTTGCAGCCAACTACATGGCATTCAATAAGTCTGCACAGGTCATTTCATTCAGTACAGAACATTTTTACATATGCAAAAAAAAAAAAAGATATCAAATAACCTGCTTCTATGCTACAACTAGAACAGCTAGTTTGAATTCAAAGACCTGGCTAGAAAGTTGTGATGCAGTATACAGCTATACTATATTTTCAAATGAAAGTATTCTATTGATTATGGCATGACTATATGGGATATATACAGCAGCCTCCTGTCAATTAGCTGTAACCTAAAAGTTGTTTCCAGTTGAGTTTGGATTATGGTGCCCCAGTGCCACTTCGTGTGAAGCAAATAAATAAATCAAAACGAAAGAAAAAGCCACTATGGTTCTCAAAAGAGGTGGCTGTGAAAGTCAGGAAGAAAAAGATAGCATTCTGGAAGTATAAGGAAACACAGAAGGAGCAGGACAGAGAGCTGTACCAGTTAAGGCAGAAGGAAGCAGGGAGGGAATTCAGAATAGCAAAGGCCCAAACTGAGGAAAAGATAGCCAACTCGGTTAAGAAGGGGGATAAAACCTTTTATAGGTACATCAGCGAGTGTAGAAAGAGAAAGGAAGGGATAGTGAGGCTGAATAGAATGAACGGTGGGTGGGCAGAGGGGGACAGTGAAAAAGCAGGGATACTGAACGAATATTTCTGCTCGGTATTCACAAAAGAGGAGGGGGAAGTGCCTAATCCAATTAACAGAAGCACTCTTGGTAGGGGGGTCGATCCCAGTCCTTTCACAGAAGAAAGGGTTCTGCAAGAACTCCTAAAACTGAAGGTGGACAAAGCAATGGGGCCTGATGGAATTCACCCCAGAATTCTAAAAGAATTAAGGGGAGACTAGTGAAACCACTAGCTACTCTTTTAATAAATCATGGGAGGATGGTGTGGTACCCGAGGACTGGAGAAAGGCAGATGTGATTCCCCTTCGCAAAAGTGGGACCAAGACAGAGGCAGGAAACTACAGACCTGTCAGTCTGACCTCTGTGGTAGGGAAAGTGATGGAGTCACTTCTGAAGGAAAGAATAGTTGAGTACCTAGAGACCAGTGGGGCACAGGACCCATGCAGCATGGTTTCACAATGGGAAGGTCATGTCAGACGAATCTAATAGATTTCTTTGACTGGGTGACCAAAGTAGTAGACCAGGGAAGGGCTGTGGACATGGCCTACCTAGACTTTAGCAAGGCATTTGACACAGTCCCAGACAAAAGATTAATAGTCAGATTAACCAGCCTGGGAGTGGGTCCCAGGGTGGTAGCCTGGGTAAAACATTGGCTGGATAACAGGACACAGAAAGTAATTGTAAATGGAGTCCACTCTGAAGAAAGAGGGGTTACTAGTGGGGTACCGCTGGGTTCAGTATTGGGTCCAGTCCTTTTTAATGTCTTCATAAGTGACATTGCAGAGGGACTGGAAGGAAAAGTATGCCTCTTTGCAGATGACACAAAGATCTACAACAGGGTTGATACACAAGGAGGCATGGAAAGGATGAGAAGGGACTTGGCAAGGTTGGAGGAATGGTCAGAAGTATGGCAGCTGGGATTCAATGCAAAGAAGTGCAAAATAATGCACCTGGGAAACAAGAACCCAAGGGGAAGAATACACAATGGGAGGGAGGAGGTAGTAACAACAACAAAAAAGGAAAGGGACCTGGGGTTAATCATATCAGATGACCTTAAGGTTATCAAGCAATGTGAAAAGGCAGTAGGGAGGGCTGGGGTTATACTGGGATGCATAGGGGAGAGGCATCAGCAGCAGAAAACAGGAAGTTGTTATCCCTCTGTACAGACGGTTGGTGAGACCCCATCTGGAGTACTGCGTCCAGTTCTGGAGACCCCATCTCCGCAAGGACATAGACAGGATAGAGGCAGTCCAGAGGAGGGCAACTAAAATGGTGCAGGGTCTGCAAGAGAAGCCGTATGAGGAGAGACTAAAGGTGCTTAATATGTATACCCTTGAGGAAAGGAGGGAGAGGGGGGACATGATAGAAACTTTTAAGTACCTCGTGGAATCAACAAAGTCCAAGAGGGTAGCATCTTTCGGAAAAAGAGACGTGCAAGAACAAGGGGACACAATTTAAAGATAGAGGCGGGGCAGTTCAGGGGCAATGTAAGGAAGTATTATTTCACAGAGAGGGTAGTGGATGCATGGAACAGCTTTCCTGAGGAAGTTGTGGGGTCTAAAACTGTGGGAGAATTCAAGAATGCATGGGACAGACATAAGGCAATTCTTGTGGGAGGGGTAGGAAGAAATATGCTGTTGGTTAACTAGGATCTGCGGCCTATCCTGTAGGTAGGGAAATGGGCAGACTAGATGGGCCGAGTGGTCCTTATCTGCCGTCAAAGTCTACGTTTCTATGTTTCTATCCATGTAACTGAAGTGAGAGGCCTGTGCCTGATCCAAATTTGGAATCTTAGTCATTAGCAGATGTCAGCAGCAGGAAGCAATGAAAGCAGTGGATTCTGTCAGTCAACTAAGATAAGGTATCTGTTCGCTACTATGGAGCAGTCACTGTTGGCCAGGGCGGAAGGTAAAAGGTAGGTCAAAACGGTAATAGAAGCAACATCATATTAAGAGTAGGAGTATAAAAAGATTTAAACAAGGCAGGGGGAACACAAATAGAAACAAACAAAATGGGGAAAATTAGAAACACCCTATCAGGGGTAAGGGTACTAAACTATTTACAGGTAACAGAGGAAGAATAGAAGCTGAGAATGCTGGGAGTGGTGCAATGCAGTACCTGTTGGGTGGTCGTTTTCAGAGAACTTCTGGAGACTGCCATGCTGCCCCATCTGCACACACCTCTCTTGGTTGAGGGAGGCAGTCACAAGACTCCAGGCCAAGTTGGCTAAGAATTGGGGAGACCCCCCCCAACCAGGGGCCACCAAGTCTGCCACCATTACCTCAGAAGATGCCAGAGATAAGAAACATCTCGATTATGGTGAACTCTGGAATGGTGGGAGTGGTGGGACAGAGGCACATTCCTCAACTGCTACCACTACATAATTTCTACACCACTCTGGCAGGGCAGGACTGCCAGGAGGAGGCAACCATGATAGTGACCAAGGAGGAAGTGGTGGCCGTACATAGTGGAGAACCACCCCCCCAAGGAGAGTGGAAGAGGATTCCTGAGGAGGAGGAAGCAGCCTCTTGTGAGGGACTCAATTATGAAAGATATAGTTTTGGGAATAAGAAAGGAATGGGAGAGGCAGGTTAGGTGCCCATGCTGCAAGACGGTCTGGAGGAATGGGAAACAGGTCCTGGGGATCACAAGGGCAGCAGAATGGAAGGGAGATCTGAATGTCATTGTCCACCTGGGGACTAATGACTTGGCTAGGGATGGGGCTGGGATAATGCAGGGAGAGTTTAGTGAGCTGGGAAGAGGTCTTATGCCGGTAGTTCACTCAGCGGTTTTCACTGAGGTGCTACCTATCTATGACAGAAACAGAAACATAGACTCTGTCAGCAGATAAGAACCATATGGCCCAGCTCATCTGCTCATTTTCCTACTCACTGCTGCAGCCCCAGATCCTATTTTGATGTGTGGCTCTCCTGCTTTGCACATCTCCAGGGTACCCTTATGTCTATCCCAAGCACTCTTGAACCCCCGTATTGATTTCACACTCACCACTTCTGCTGGAAGTCTGTTCCATGGCTCAACCACCCTTTCAGTGAAAAAGTACTTCCTAACATTACTCCTGAGCCTTCTATTCTTCAGCCTCTTATCATGCCCCCTTGTTCTTGTGCAGAGTTTTCTTTGAAATATGCTTTCCACCTGTACCCTGTTTATTCCCCTAAATAGGGGGGTGGAAAGGGATCTTCACACCAGTAGCTTCAACTCGCGGCTGAAGAAATGTTACATACAGGAGGGATTCAGCTACATTGGGGACTGGGGACCCATGTGGGTGGATCAGGGCCTATACAGGGGTGATGGCCTGCATCCAACCAGGAGCAGAACTACAGTCTCGGTGGACAGCTTAAATGTTACTTCGATGAACATTCAAACTAACCGAGGGTGGTAGCAAAAGGAGTGATGGAGACAGAAACTGCCACCCCCAGGCTGAAGTAGAGAGTAAGGGGAACCTGAGGGGAGAGGAGTTCCCAAGGGTACAGATTAATAAAGGAAACAATATGGTAGAGAGACAAAGTGAGAAGGAAACAGGAGCATTAAAAACAGGGGGGAAGGAGGGAGGGCACAAAAGAAAAAAGGTGGTCAACAAGCAGAGTGGAAACAAAATCTGTCAGGCCATGTGTATGAATGCTAGAAGTCTAGGAAATAAGATTCCAGGTCTAGAGACCATCATGGCAGAGGCTGACCTGGATATTGTGGCCATTACTTGAGTCATGGTGCACTGAAAACCATGACTGGGACATGGCCATACCAGGCTATACTCTGTTCAGGAAGGATGAGGTGGAAAGGAAAGGAGGAGGTGTGATGCTTTATGTAAGGGAAAGCATAAAAGTGAGAGATACAGGAAATACAGGGAGAGGCAGAGGCACTATAGGTTACCCTGTAAATAGGGAATGGAGACACTAATCACACTGGAGTGACCTACAGACCTCCAGCATGGGGGAGGGGGGATTAGATAAGGTACTGGTGGAAGCCATTAGCAAGGTGACAGAAAAAGGGAGATGCTGCTGGTGGGGGACTTCAACCTGCCAGATGTAGAGTGGAGTCTCCCGGCAATGGCTTCAGCTAAAAGCAAGGACATCCTGGACTCTCCGCAGGGGGTGTTCCTCAGGCAACCAGTCAGTGAGCCTACTTGTGATGGGGCAATACTGGACTTGGTACTCACTGACAAGGACAGTGTAGCAGATGTCAAGGTGGGAAGCCACCTGAGGACCAGTGATCACCGTACGGTGTGGTTCCATATAAGGACCACTGTGGAATCAAACTACACAAGGGCGAGGGTCCTTTACTTCAGGAGGGCAGACTTTATAATGATGGATGTATGCCTCAGGAATGACCTGGCAGGGGGGGATACCTGGGTGGGGTGGAGGAGCAGTGGATGAAGCTAAAAGGGAGCATAGTAAAAGCAAGAAACCTCTGCATCAAACAAGTCAGCAAAAGCAAGAGGAAAAAGGGACTGGTATGGTTCTCGAAAGAAGTAGCTGAAAAAATAAAGGCTAAAAGGCTAGCATTCAGAAGGTATAAGGAGATGTCTGGCCTGGTAGCGCTGAGGGTTGAGGCACTGGATGCCTTACCTCATGCCATGATGGTGACCGGGGTTCAAGAATGACCTCGGATCACCAGGGAGCTGGCATGGGGAGGAAGGGAGGAAGTTGGATCGAGCTGCCCAAGACAGCTGTCCTCTCCTGGGGAGGGTGCCGCCCCCCCCCCATAGTTCCATCACCGCCGGGTGGCGGTCCAGTGGCAGCATACGTGGGGAGGTGACATGGGGGGTCTCGAAAGACCTATTGCTGACGTGGCTCAATACTGCATTCACGCTGGCTGCGGGCTGGAGAAAACTAGGGAAACAAAAAATGTATAAAAAAAAGAAGATATAAGGAGAAGCAGAGGAAGGTGGATAGAGAAAGAGGTATCAGGGAAAGACAGAAGCAGGAATGCAGTAAGGAGCACAAAGGCACAAACTGAAGAGAGAATAGCCCAGGGGATAAACAAAGGGAATAATACATTTTTTTATATATGTAAGTGAAAACAGGAAGACTAGGGGTGGGACTGTACAGTTAAAAAGGGAAGGGGTTGGGGGACTGTGCAGAGGGGGACCAGGAAAAGGCAGACATCTTGAACAAATACTTTTATTCAGTGTTCACAGAGGAAGGAGAAGGGGAGGGGCCACAGAAAAGTAACATAAGCGTTGGAGAGAGAGAAGTGGATACTACATTTTTGGAGAAGAGAATCCTGAAGGGACTCATTAATCTGAAGATGGACAGAGCAATGGGGTCAAATGGGGTGCATCCAATGTTACTGAAGGAGCTCAGAGAATTACTGGTTACACCTCTGACAGTCCTATTTAACAGCTCACTGGAAACAACCATGGTTCCGGAGGACTGGAGGAAAAAGGACATAGTCCCACTATACAAAATTGGTAGCAGGGAGGAGGCAGGCAATTATAGGCCAGTCAGCCTGACAAATCACTGCTGAAGGAAAGTATTATGGAATATTTTGAATCCATGGGTTACAAGACCCAAGGCAGCACGGGCTCACAGTGGGGAGGTCAAGTCAAGCAAATCTGATAGATTTCTCTGTCTGGGTGACAAAGGATTTACATCAGAGTGGAGCGATGGACGTGGCCAACCTAGATTTCAGTAAGGCTTTCAGCACTGTTCCACACAGGAGACTAGTAAACAAGCTGGGTAACTTAGGAGTGGGTACAAAGCTGGTAAACTGAATAAGAAATTGGTTAGGGGATAGGTGACAGAGCTTGGCGGTAAACGGAGCTCACTCCAAGGAAGGCAGGGTGACCAGTGGGTAGAGATGGGCCAAGTCTATTAACTTCACTATGCAGAGTATTTCATGTATAACTCAAAATTCACGAAATACTCCACAGTTAAAAAGAGAATTTGACATTGCTGTGCGAGAATGCGAAGTTGCCATTGAAACATATGAACTTGACTAACTTCACCTTTCCGAATTTCGCACTGCTGTGAAAAAATGTGAAGTTGTAATTGAAACTATAAGGACTTTGAGTTATTTCGCCTTTCCTTTGGCTCCCAAATGTGAATTTTGCAATGATTCATGGGATGGAAGGTCACATGGGCTTGCACAGCCTCAGTTGAGCAAGCGTAGCGTGTGTAGTGGAAAGCTGGAGTTAAGTCTCAGAGCTGCATGATTTAAACCTTCAAATAAAACAATCTACATTTGGACTTCTGAGGTCAAATTTAGTACATTGTGTGCACTAATTCCTTGTGTGTCTGTAGCATCGATAAGTTATTGATTCTGTGTGAATTTTGCCTCTTAAATTCTTACTTTAAGTGTCTACTCTGAGACACAGTGCAGAAGTGTGCTTCAGGGGAGGGGCGGATCTGTGATGTAGAAGGGAGATTCACAGCCCACAGTGTGAAAGGCAGTCTTGCCAACTGTTGTTGGCTAGTGTTTAGTATTGGTGTGTTCAGTTGTGTACACAATTACAAACAGTAATGTTTCTAGTAATTTTTGATAATTTTGTGCTGTTTGCTATTCATTTTTTCTGTCTTTGTTTAGAGGACTGTGTTGGACTTTACGGAAGAGTTAAACTTTCTGCACGAAAAGACGGTCATGCAAAGCTGTTTCTTGCTGTGGTGCTGCTGCCAAGATGACTATTGCTTGTGTGTCTCCAAATGGTATCAGTGGAAGCTGTGAAGATGATGAGGCAGGTTCATCAGGGGCTAGCAATGTTAAGTCTGGTCATCGTGGACATGGTAAAAGTTGCTGCAAGTACAGGGATTCTGTGGCTATGTTTTCTGACAAGTACCTGAAATTATAGCAAGAGGAACAGAAAACATTAACTTTTAAATCCAGCACAGTTTCAGTTGAAGCCCCCAAACCCACAAAAAACAAGAGAAAACAATGAACTTATTATGCAACGGCGTGTGGCAATACAAATAGAAAGCATCATGTTTGGTCATCGTCACAAAAGCAGACCATCATCTGAAGCATGGAGGTGCCAGAAATATAGCAAGGAAGTCATACTCAGTCAGCAGACACAGTGACTTACAATTAATGTCGTCATAGAACTACTGAAACACAACACAGCAACAAACAACCCTCCCCCCAAAAAAAATGTTTATTACCAGGCCAAGATAGCCATGACCATGACAAGAAGACCGTTAAAAAAAATGAAATACCAATAACTACTTACCGTCACATTGCAATCTGCAATCCTAATGTGAAGTATCATTAGAAACAATCTCCAAGATGAGGCCCTAAAAGAAAAAAGACACAAGTGAGATTTAAACAAAACAAGCATTTGTCAATGCCAAATGTATGCTTTCTGGCATTAGCAGTGGAAGTGCAGAAGTTAGACAGATGCAGTATAGGAATGGCATTGAAGTATTGAACTGACGCCAACTTCACCCTCAACCTGTAGAGATGAACAGGCATTGGGGTGTGCCTTTGGTTCGTTGCCCATGACGGTCACGACATTTCACCTCGCCCTACCCTTCAGACACTGACAAGTGTGAAGGTGTGCCTTAGGGTGTTTGGGCTTTACATTCACCTCATTCCATTAGGAAATACACTGAAATGGGCACAGTATAGGAGAACAGAGTGAACTCTGGGGGAAAAAAGGTGCAAGGTGCACCTCGATGCCTGTCACTGGCTGGAGGGTGGGGGTGGAATGGCATGAGTATTACTGTCGACAATCCCAAGTCATACCCCTGACACCTGTCAGTCCCTTCAGGTTAGGGAGTTATGGTCAGAAACCCTAATGCTCTGGGTGTTTCTTGGTATTTTTACTCCAAGTTTTTCACATGGGCTTATTATGACCCCACCGCATGAACTGTGACACTATCAGTTCATAAGGCAAAAGGTGATTTTGCACAGCGACTGCGCCATTTGGTGCCACAGGTGTGAAAACACATTTTGAACAGGATGTGAAAAGTGACAGGTGTACTGTTCATGAGGAGGTGTAAAAAATGGCATTGCTGAAAATCTGGAGTGAAAATATAAAAAAACTGGTAAAGACACGAGGGTGCGTAGAAACTGCGCAATGTACATCCGTAATGTAATTAGTTTGAGGATTTTTTACAGCAGATTTTCAACATAGGCATTTTGGAACCTCCGCTCATGAACAGTGTCACTGTGATTTTCTTAATCTGTCCTGAACACTAATTTCCCACAGCAACCGCACTATTCTGCACTGGAAGTGCAAAAACAAATTTTGGCCTGGGTGTGAAAAATGACAGCTGTACTGTTCATAAGGAGGTGTGGAAAAATGTCAATGTTGAAACTCTGAACTGAAAACATTACAAATTCGTGAACGTACGAGGGTGCATGGAAACTGCGCAATGCACGCATGTAACACAGTCATTTTATGGACTTTTTGTCACCAAATTTTCAACATAGCCATTTTAATTCCTCTGCTCATAAACAGTGCCACTGTGATTTTCTTAATGTGTCCTGAACTTTGAGTTCGCAAACCGACCACGCCAATGTGCGCTATATGTGCAAAAACACATTTTGAGCAAGATGTGAAAAATGACAGCTATACTGTTCATAAAGAGGTATAGTAAAATGGCAATGTTGAAAATCTGGAGTGAAAATATTAAAAATTCTCAAAGTTACGAGCGTGCTTAGGAACTGCGCAACGCACGCTCGTAAAACAGTCATTTTGGAATTTTTCACCAAATTTTCAACATAGGGTTTTTGGGGCCAACTGTGACACTGTTGTTTTGTAAATCGGTCCTGAAAGGTGGTTCCGCGCAGTGATTGCGAAATCACCTTTCGGGACCGAATAACAAAATGACAGTAACTGAGTTTATGAGGTGGAGTCCCAAGAACCCCATGTTGAAAATTTGTTGAAAAAATTCCCAAAAGTGGCAAAGATATGCACCACAGCTGAAAAAAAAAACATTTATGCCATTATACAGCTAACCGGCATTTCTTTAATTCATGGTCGGCTTTGAAGAGTGCAGACATGTTCCCGTCCATCAAGATCACTGCGCTGGCCTCTGGAGATAAGTATGGGGTGGGGAGGTGTGTGCGCAGAGGGTGGGCATGGGTTGGGGGAGGGTGAGACAGTCAGGGCCGTTTTTTCTTAGAGGTTGTGTTTTTGTTTTGTTTTAGGAAGATGACACAGGACTTTTGCTGCGCAGGTGGGCTCCCAGCATGGCAGCTGGAAGGTTGTTTGGGGGCCAATGGCGCCGATGGGATTGGGCACCCCATTGGCCACTCTCGGACTGTTGCCACGCTGGGGTGAGCTCCAGTGTGGCAGTTGGAAGGTTGTTTGGGGGCCAGTGGAGCAGATGGGGATTGGGCACCCCGTTGGACATATGGACTGTTGCCACGCTGGGGTGGGCTTCCAGCGTGGCACCTGGAAGTCTGTTTGGGGGCAGTGGAGTCGGCGAGAGTTGGGCACCCCGTCGGCCCTACAATGTGTGGGGAGGAATGCATGAGCACACTGGGGTGGGCTCCCAGCGTGCTACTTAGGTGTTTGTTGGGTGGGGGAAAGCGAGGCTGTCTATGACAGCTTTTCAGATCTGATGCCGATGTGTAGGCACTTTGCATACTGCCGACAGCAGTATGCAAACTGCCTACATGTTACCACCGCTGATTGTAGCAGTGTTTTGCTGTGAACTGTACGCCACTGCATCTGAACTGCTGTCATAGACAGCTCGGACATGTACTGGTGCGGTGAGGCCATGCCTGCAAGAAGGAGCAGGGCATTGGAAGTGAGGTGGCACACCTACAAAAACTCGTATGGTGGCACTATATTTCTTGCACATGCATGCAAGCAAACATAATGATCGAACATTCACTTGTAAATACAACAGAACTTGACTACACTGGCAAAAATTACTTACAACTGTTAATGCGTGTATGAGAGTACAGCTCCAAGGTACACCATCTATCACCTAAACACAGTGTTCGGTAAGTTACTTTTTCTATTACTTTTGGAAACTTGTTCCAGGAAGCTCTGTGCAGTTACTAGCAAGGATGGAAAAGTACTAGAAAATGTAATACAACTTACAGTTACAGTTACTTCTTTCTTTTTATACAAAAGTAATACGTAACTGTAAATAATTACATTTATTTGAAAGTAACTAGCAACTAACCTATTACTTTCAAATAAATGTAACTGTCATAGTTACTTATTACTTGTGTATTGTTTTTGTATAAAAAGAAAGAAGTAACTAACTGTAAGGTGTATTACTTTTTCTAGTACATCTCCATTCTTGCTAGTGACTGCACAGACCTTCCTGGAACAAGTTTCCAAAAGTAATAGAAAATAATAGAAAAAGTAATTTACCCAACACTTCCTAGACAGCAGCAGCAAACAGCAGCAGCACAGGATGTTCACACTCCAGGATATCAAAATAATCAGCAGCTGCAACAGCAGAGCCAAGAGCACCAAATAAAAGCAGCACGTCAACTTGTGTTTCTTTTCAGTTCCCAGTAGCATATGTGATGACAAGACTTAATCAACAGGAGATACTCAATTATACTTCACAGATGGTGCTGCTAACCACATTGGAACATGCCATGCCTTTGCCCCATCAAGAGACTGTTGTCCATACAGTATGTACACAGATGTTATAATATCATTATCATAAATCTCACAGCCAGCGCTAATTTTACTGAATGAGACTACATGACATGTGTTGTATGTCAGTCACATTCACATTCTGTAATGTTAACATAGAGCTGTGCATATGAGATTCTGACTCCAGTGTACACATATGGACAACTGTCTTGACGGTGAAAAGGCACGGATGTTTAGCAGTAGCAGCACCTTCTCGTGGAGGAAGGACCAGAACACTACAACAAGATGACAGCTGAAACAGAGATTATTGCAGTTTTTATGAGCGTTAGAGTAAAACAAAATTCACTTACAACTGTGCATACAGGGGGATATGTGAGCTGAAATACCGATCTCTGCAGCGGCAAGGACATCATGATTGTTATTAGTTATCACTTAACAGATAAGATGAGAAAGGGTCAAGGAGGGATAGCACAGATTTTTGGGGGTTATAATTTGTATATATTTTTATTATAATTTCTTTTGTTTTTAGGAAAAGGGCATAGGTATTAAAGAAAGACAATATGAAAGGAAAGATCATAAAAGGGTACAGAAGAGAGTACAAAGTTAGAACATGGCCACGTATTTACTCAATGGCACCTCCACAACCACCACAGATCTCATTCAAAACCTGTTTCACGGTCCTGATTATCATGGACCTGTGCGACAGTTTGCTGGAGTGCCATGACCAGGCGATGCAGTTCTAAAATTTCGACGACCCATTGACTCCTGCTCATTGCCTGCAACTGGTGGTGGTGCTGCTGCTACTGCTGGTGGTGCCTGTGTAGCAACTACTGCTGGTATTTCAACTGCAGGAGGGGCGGCAACTGCAGATTCCATTCACACTTGTCTGCGTGATGCTGTTAATGTGGCATCTGCAGTATGTGCCACCTACCATTCTGCATGGTGGTGCATACATAGGTGTGTCCACTGTCCCCCTTTGCCAATAGGGCTGCCCCTCTTCTCCCTACAGACCACCTTGTGGCAAATAGTGTAGTTAGCCACACTTCTGTCATTTTGGTTACATTTTAAATAAGCCCACATAGGGGAGGTGTTTGCTGGGCCCATAGGCTTATGTTGCTTGTGCCCATCTGATGACCCTACCTCTTGTTCTTGGAGAGCATATGGATCATGCTGTGGGCATGGAACCACAGGAGGGGCTCCAGCCTGCTGCTGCTCCTGCTGTGGTTGCTTCATCTCGTGTGGCTGCTCCACCTGCTGCAGCTGCTCCTGCAGTGGCTGCTCAACCAGCTGTGGCTGCTCCACCTGCTGCAGCTGTCCCTGCTCCTGCTGTGGCTGCTCCACCTGCTGCATCTGCTCCTGCTCTGCTGTTCCTGCAGTGGCTGCTCAACCAGCTGTGGCTGCTCCACCTGCTGCTGATGTTCCTGCTCCTGCTGTGGCTGCTCCACCTGCTGCAGCTGTTCCTGCTCCTGCTGTGGCTGCTCCACCTACTGCAGCTGTTCCTGCTCCTGCTGTGGCTGCTCCACCTGCTGCAGCTGCTCATAGAAACATAGAGGTTGATGGCAGATAAGGACCTCAAGGCCCATCCAGTCTGCCCATTTCTTTTTCTACCTTATAAATGTGCCATCAGCCTTTGCTCTGTCAGTGGCCTATCTATTCATACTCATCTGTATTGCTCCCTTATGCCTATCCCATGCTCCTGCTGCTGCTGATGCAACTCCACCTCTATGTTTTGTGGTAGGTGAACCTGCATTCCAAAAACAGTACAATTTAAGATGACAGCATGTGACCCACCACGTGTCTGTGGGCCACGATGTCCAGCCAGATGATACATACAAATAGCAAGAAGATCCAACAAAGAAAAACTAAACACAGAGAAAGAGCAAGACAGAGAGAGTAAGGTACTCAAGTTTAAAGCACAAAACAGAGGTACTTCACTTAGAACTTCAGTAGGACAAAATAAAAAGATAGATTGGTACTACTTAAGAATTAACCCTTAGACTGCCAACAGAATTAGAACGTATTGGAGTTTGGACTGATATATCAGTCCGTGGCCCTGTAAGGGTTAAACTATTAGTTAAATAAACTGTTATCAGTATCTGCCTGTATGCCACACCACTTCCAAACTCACTCAGGCTGAGTCATCAAGTGCAAACAAGCATTTCCTGTGGCGGAAAGTGGTCATGTGACCTGCAGAGAGGTCCACATGTGACTAAGCTGTTTGTTTCCTGTCAACTTTGTCTGTGCACCAAATAAAAATCTAAGTTAACAGGCAAAGTTAATAGGTGAAGTCACACAGGCAAATTTCGGTTTACCTATGTAAAATTTCGTGAAATATTACCGAATGCAAAGTTTGCGACTTCATGTGACCTTCACAGGCAGATTAAAACTTTGCTGCATCTCTACCAGTGGGGTGTCTCAGGGATCAGTGCTGAGACCAATCCTCTCTAATGTCTTTATAAGTGACATTGCAGAGGAGCTGGAAGGGGCAATCTGACTCTTTGTGGGTGATACCAAAACCTGCAATAGGGTGGAAATATTTGGGGTTGAAAGGATGGGCAGAGACCTCAGAAAACTAGAGGAGTGTTCAAGGGTATGGCAGCTGGGTTTCATTGTAAAAAAGTGCTAAATAATGCACTTAGGGTACAGAAACCCATGGGTGGAGTACAAAATGGGTGGAGTGGTGATGATGACTACCAAGCAGGAAAGAGGCCTGGGGGGTAATGAGATTGGATGACCTAAAGCTGGCCAGGCAGTGTAACAAGGCAGTCAGGAGGCCTCGTGGAATGATGGAGTGCAGAGGGAGGGGTATTGCCAGCAGAAAGAGGACAGTGGTGCTGTCTTTGTATAGATCGTTGGTAAGCCCTCACCTAGAGTACTGTGTTCAGGACATAGACAGAGTGGAGGCAGCTAAAATGATACAGGGTCTGCATCAAAAGCCCTACGAGGAAGGCTGGCCTAGTGGCATGGAGAGCTGAGGTGCTGGACGCCTTACCTCCTTCCATGCCAGCAACCTGGGTTCAGAACGGACTCAGGTTGCTCGGGATGCTGATGGGAAGAGTGTCATCGAGGCACAGATCAGGAAGCATAGGAAAAACCAGAAGCAGTTGTAAAATTCACAAAAAAATATTTATTTACACTAGCAGTAACATAAAAAAATAAACTTGTTCAGAATAACTGTTTACAAAGGAAGAATAAACAGCAGATTCATCAGAGTTTTCCTTCAGTCTTTGTATGTCCATCGGAACTGCAATTGCAGCTCAGCTCTCTTATAAGTCCTTTCAACCCCCATTCTTAACAAGCATCCTGTTTTTTCCAAAGTGTTCTTGTATGTTTCAGGCAGGTGCTGCTAGAATACAGTGTGCCTGAGCTAAGGCCCCTATTCCACCGCTCTTCTGCAAAAGGCTTAAAAATTGCGCTAAGGTAACCTCTTGAGTTCCCAATAGCTTTCTGCAATCATCTCAAACTATAATTATGTACATTTCAACAGTAACACTATATAATATCTAAACAAAGGGATCCCAATATCAGTTACATTTCCACATAATGATTTGCATATATTTTTATATCAGCAGATATGCAAGGGTCAAAAAGACAAACAGCAAGGGAACACTGAGAGATAGCGAGAGGCAAATAATTGCAAGACTGTCGGGGTGATCAAATCCTAGGTTTCATGGGAAAACTTGGTTGCGCAACCAGACAAACAAGAGACAGGAAAGGAAAGAATAGAACAGATCCTTGCATTTAAACACTGTCTATAACAACTGAGACATGATCCTAGTCTACACTGTCACATACACCCCCTCCTTAAGAGGGAACCTGTTTTATAACCAGATTTCCAAAACTTTCTATTAATTCTCTTCTAATGTTAGCTGCTAACTTTCAGAAATTAAGAACATATGCATTATCCTTTTTTTTGTAACATTACAGCAAACAGTAAAAGTTCAAACCCATACATTTGTTTTTCAACCTTCAGAACCCTCAATTCCTGATCCATATCTTGACAGAAAAATCAGCATTACTATTCTCTTTACCAGATGTGTGCCTCACCGTGAATTTAAATGGCTGTAGTGCCAGGTACCACCTTGTGATTCTGGAATTTTTATCTCTCATTTAGTTAAGCCAACAGAGAGGATTGTGATCCAAGTACAAAGTCAGTTCCTAGTAAATAAAACTTAAGGGCCTCTATAGCCCACTTTGCTGCTAAACATTCCTTTTCAATGGTGGAGTACCTTTTCTCTCTATCATGCGATTTCCTACTTATGTACAGAATAGGATGTTCTGTCCCATCTATATTTTGACTCAGAACTGCACATAGGCCTACCTCTGATAAATCTGTTTGTAACAAAAATAGTTTCTCAAAGTCTGGGCTTCTTAAAACAGGGGTTGAACCCCTGCACTCAATGTAGGTGGCTGCATAAGTACAGACCCCTTCAAAGTGGCCACTCACTTCAATTCATTCTTTATGAACTGCACCTTGTCACTCCTGGATGCCCTCACCCCACAGACCACCCAACCCCGCCCCCCTCACCCCCACAAAAGCCCCCCCAGCTGGAACCCAGTTCGTTTTCCACCAGATTACTCTTGCTGAAGTCTACAAAGCACTACTTGCCCTCAATCCCAACAAAGGTAAATGCCCTACTGGCTGGATTCCAAATTGCTATACTTGTCAGCCCCAGCCATCACCATCCACCTGGCATCTCTCTATAACCTCTTGTTCTCTCTAGCCACGATCCCTGCTGATTGGAAGCATGCCACAGTCATCCCACTTTCCAAAGACGGTGACCCCACTGCCCCCCAGAAATTACTGCCCAATATCTCTGCTACCTATCTTGGCCAAAATCCAGGAAAAACCTGTTCTCTCTCAACTCTCATCTTCTCTTGATTCCTCTTCCTTTTTCACTCCTTACCAGTCTGGCTTCGGAACGGACTCAGGTTGCTCAGGATGCTCCACTTCCACCTCCCTCATAAGACTCATGGACTCCATCCTCACTGGCATGGACAGGGGCCAAATCACATCAGCCGTTTTTGTCGATCTGGCCAAAGCCTTTGACACTGTCTCCCACGCACTCTAACTATTTAAGTTCTCCCATGCAGGACTCTCAGGCACAGCCACCAGCTGTTTTCAGTCATACCTGTTAGGCCGATCCCAATCCATCAGAATTGTCAATGTCATCTCTGTATCCCTTTCTGTTACCTCTGGAGTCCTGCAAGGCTCAGTACTTGGCCCACTCCTTTTCTCCATCTTCCTAAATGACCTGCTCTCTGCCTGCCCTCATGCTTCTATTAACATGTAAGTGGATAATACAGCTTTGTACAGATCCAGCCCCTCGACTTCTGATGTAGAAACCAGTCTCCAGCAGGACTTCAACAAAGTTCAGCACTGGTTTCACTCTAATCAGCTTATTCTCAACACCAAGAAAACTATCTCTATGACTTTCAGCATAAGGCAGAGACTTTCAAGGCTACTCTCCACCTCCTACTTCGATACCCTGGGTGGGACTTCTATTGATGCTTGCTCCTCCTGCATATACCTCATGGTCTGGCTTGATTAGCATCTTGATTTCTCCGCACACATTGATGCCATCCTCAAAAAGCTTCACCTCAAGCTAGGTGCTCTATAACACAATCGTGGTTGCATCCCATTGCCAGTTCGACATGCCATACTGCAGAGGATGATCCTCCCCATCTTTGACTATGGGGACGTAGTCTACAGTGCTGCATCAAAGTCCACCCTTGCCAGACTAGACCCCCTCTTCCATTTCTTCTGTCGCTTGGCACTTGACTGTCTTCCTAATACCCATCACTGTGTCCTGTACCACAACCTTGACCTCCCCTCATTACAGGACCAGCGTCTCTACCACTGTGCTAGCCTCATGGCCAAATACTGGTCTCAGTCCCTCCACACATATCTCACCATGCTCCTATCGGCCCACATCCCCCCCAGGGCTATGCACTGAGGAACAAAGACTCATGTCTTCTGGCCATTCCACTCATGACAATCTCAGTATTCCAGTCCCCTTTCAGGTATTGTATGCCCAATATCTGGAACTCACTCACCTCAGTTATCCGGCATACCACCCTAGGATGACACCTAAACTCCATTCTCAAAACATACTTCTGTCCCACTTGTGCATGCACCCATGTGGTCTCACTAACCAGATGACAAACACCTTCTGCATCAGGGCCAAACCCCTCCTACGTAGCATCCCTAATTTCTGTTTCCTGTCTATACCTCTCACTGTAACCTTCCTGGTGTTAGTCTCCTGCCATGTGACTATTCATCTGTCAAATTAAATTGCACTCTGCCTCGTAAATGTTTTATCTTGTATGCATACCTTTGAATTGTATTGTATATGTATTTATGTATGCACTCCCACTCCCTGTACCCCCAGGGTTTATCCGGAATCGAGCAGTAGTCTGCTCAGCATGCCTCCCTGGTAAAACCTTTAAATAAATAAATAAAAGCTTCATCACAGTCTGGGGTCCATTTCACATTATTTGGGAACCGCTTCTTCATGAGTTCAGGAAGGGGAGTAGCTAACTCAGCAAAGTTGGTAACAAATCTCCAGTAATAACCTGCCAGCTCTAACAATTACCTGACATGTTTCTTTGTCTTAGGGATGGTCTGTTAGCTACAGCTTCTATTTTAGAAATGTCTGGCTTAACTTCTCCATTTCCCAACACATAGCCCAGATATCTGGTTTCCTGCATGCCCAATGCACATTTGGTAGGATTAATAGTCAGACCTGCATTTTTGATAGCTTGGACAACTACTCATAGGTGTTCCAGGTGGCTTTTCCTGTCTGGACTGTACACCATGACATCATCCAGGTATGCAACACAATAACCAATGTGAGGGGATAAAATGACATCCATGTACTGCTGGAATATAGCTGGCATACCATGTAAACTAACTGGCATTGTGGTGAACTGATAGAATCCAACAGGAGTAGCAAATGTAGTTTTATCTCTGGATTCTTTAGCTAAAGATATTTGCCAGTAACCCTTGGTGAGATCAAGGGTACTCGTACTTTGCACTCCCCAGGCTGTCCACCAAATCATCTATTCTGGGCATAGGATAACTGTCAAATTCTGACACTTGATTAAGTTTCCTAAAATCAAGGCAGATTCTAACACCTCCTTCTTTTTTGTTTACCATGATCCAGGGTTTTATTTAACTTTAAAAATTGATTAGCGTTTTGCTCATAAAAGTGCTAAACCATTGTGAAATTACATAGCACTTGCCTCACTGTGTTTAACAAACATAACACTTCTAGAAAACCTATATAAATACTTTCTGAACAGTTAGTATTGTCCCAAGAAAAAAACTGCTAATCAATTATTTAAAACCCTGTGATCATTGGAGATGACCAAGCACGCCTCAACTCCTCTACGATACCCAATTCTTTCATTTTTTGTATTTTCTTAACCACATCACCTCTTAACCACTCTGGTAACCTGTGTGTCTTTTGCCTAATAGGGCGAGCATTCCTTGGCACTATTACGTTCTTGACTCCTTTTGTTCAGCTCGTTACTGTGGTAAAAGTACTGTTAAATGTCTTTAGCACTTTACAGATCTCTGCAGTTTGTTCTGAGGTTAAGGAACCATTCACATTTACAGCATCAACATTTACAATTTGTTCCAGTCTATCATAAGCTACATCAATATCTTCCTTATCAGTTTCTGGTAAAACTAGCAAAGCAGCTTTTGGCATTTTTTCAACCCATTTCTTGAGGAGGTTAACATGGTATATCTTCATAGGATTTTTCCTGTCAGGAGTCGCAGTCTCGTAGTTATTGGTGCCAGTTTGTCTAAGCACTCTACAAAGGCCCTTGCCACTTCATTAACAGTTTATTTTCTGTTGTGGGTAACAATAGCAAAACCTTTTCACCTGGCTCAAAAATGATTTCTTTTACCCCACGGTCATAAATATATCTTCTGCTGGTTTTGGGCCTCTTCCTGATTACTGTGGGCAACTTCAACATATTTTGCCAATTTCTTTCTTAAGGCATACATATAAGACGTTATAGATTGTTTGAGTGGGGTTATCTTTCCACGTTTCTTTTATCACATTCAGTGGCCCTCTTGGCTGTATACCATACAGCATTTCAAATGGTGAAAACCCTGTTGATGCCTGTGGCACTGGCACTTCTCTGTAAGCAAAAAGTAGGTAAGGCAGGTATTGGTCCCAGTCTTTCACTTCCCCTTTTACAAACCTTTTTAACATTTGTTTTAGGATTTGGTTAAAACGCTCAACAAGACCATTTGTCTGAGGGTGATAGGGGGAGGTTCTTATGGCAGTGATACCTAGTAGTCTGTTCAGCTCCTTAAGTAATGCAGCACCAAAATTACTACCCTAATCAGTTATAATCTCTTTAAGGATTCACATTCTTCTGAAAATTTTTGCAAGCTCTGCTGCCACTTTTCGGGCTGTAACAGTATGCATTGGAACAACCTCTGGGTATCGAGTAGCATAGTCACATACTACCAGGATAAATCTATTGCCCTCTTTACTTTTGTCTAAAGGACCAACCACATCCATTGCAATTCTCTCAAAAGGCATATCTATCAAGGGTAAGGGCACCAGGGGCACCTTGTCTTTTCTAGTGACTGAGACTACTTTCTGACACTCAGCACAGGAACTGCAATAGGTAGCAACATCTTCATGAATTCCAGGCCAGTAAAATCCATACAGCAATCTGGCAAGGGTGTGATCCCTCCCTGAGTGACCAGCCATAGGACTAGCATGTGCTATCTGTAACAACTCTGTTCTATATGTAACTCCTAGGTGGCGCTATCCCATGGGCTACTACCCCTGCCTGCTTGGCTAGTAGCAGGTTAAGGGGCCTAGGTTCTGTAACGGGTGCCTCCACCCAGAGGTCAGGGTTGGTAGTTGTCAAACTTACCTCGGCACAGCCCTCTGGGATACTGTAACCCCCCTCTTTCCCTTCTAGTGGCCTGAGAAATATACGATAATCACTTTCACAGTACCCCTTGTACACCATACAAGTACCCACACTGTTTGCACTTACCACCAGGGCTGGTTCCTCTGGCTCAACCCTGGGGACTCCCTGTAAAACAAGGTTATGCACAGCAAATAGCAACAGTACAGTACTCTTGGCACAGACTGGAACCACAGTCAGGTTAAATGCAGAAAAATTCAGATCCAATTTATTCAGGGGGACTTGAACAAGGAAGGTGCATAATCAGGTTGATTGGCTTAAAGGCTATATTAATCAAACAGTTATGCATGCGCTTTAAGTCCTCACACAGTCACACCTCTGGGTACCCAGGTAGGGAGACGATGGGCTTGCCAGGAATGTTGCAGCTGGTTGGGGCCTTGTGATGGAAGAAAGCAACATGTACAACACACACTATTTGTAATCTGGAGCTGGAGGGCTCAGTTCATGAAAGAGAAAAAGCAACCAGAAAATCAGATGACAAGACTTTAGATTTAGCTGTTGTTGCAGGGAGCTACCCTGATGTTTACTCACGATACCCAATATTGGACATAGGCAGGATGAAATCAAGACTGCAGGTTGTTGAGCTGGAGTGCCCGGAGAAGCGGGGTCCACACGAATCACAGAGGCATCATTCCTGTTCAAGTGTTGAGCAGGGGCTGATCCCCCGGCAGGTCTCTCGTCGATGGCTTTCTCTGTGCAGTGGGTAGTCAGGCTGGGCCAGTGTGGCAAGGCCCAGGCCCAATGGAGATGATTTTGGATTCAGTCCATGGGGCTGGAAGCAGCTTCCAGCAAGCAGAATACAGTTCAAACCACAGTGGGGAACCAAATCACGACCCACTAGCAGCACACAGCACATTTACACGTAAGGAAATTCTAATGCAGCTTCCAGCAAGCAGAACACAATTCAAGCCACAGTGGGGAACCAAATCATGATGACCCACTATAAGCACACAACACATTCACATGTGAGGAAATTCCATTGTACCAGGCAAAAGGCTCTCCAGTCACAATTATAGATTCTCTGCACAATCTAGGAGTTCAGAGGTGGCTGGAAGTCCAGACAGGCCGAATGCATTCAGCAAATTTTCAGTCTTTTTCAGGTAGGAGTCTGGTCACAATTCAGTGGCTTACTTCGCTCTCCAAGTTCTGATTCAGTCCAAAAAAGGCACAAGTTCCCTCTCAGGGACAGCAGGCAGGCATGCAGGCCAAAACTCATGCCTTTCCACAGTTCTCCCACATGAACCTATGCCGGGGCTGCTGCTTGAATCATTCAAGCTGTTACCTCTTCACTTCCCAACTCAGAACTGAAACTAGCTGCAAGAGCTTGAGAATTTCCCCAAGATCCAAAAGGTTCGGTTGGCTGATTTGTCTGTCAGTCACAACAAGAGCTGCTCCTCCAGGTTATTTTAGGCGCCAAAATGCAAAAACTAAAAGTCCTACAAGTTTTGACCCAACCAAGCCCCTGTAGACAGGTTCCTTTTTAGAGTCCCAACAGTACTGATTGGCCCATTCTGACAGTCCCGGGCCAAGTTGGTGGAGATAAACAGAACAGTCCTTGCTGCAAAGAAGGCAGGTTAGAACAAACTGTAATATTATTACTACGCTAACAAATGATCAGCAAACAAGTACATTTTCTAACAGAGCTCCCTTTTAGATTAATTAAGACTGCAATCCAGGCAGCTCTTAAAGAGACAGTACACAGAGGCTATACAGGCACTCTCTGGCAATACATTTAATCTACTAAAACACAGAACACCAGCCTGACAGTGAGCATTTAGGGAAGCTCAAGGAAGACTTTTCGGGAACCCCTGTTTGTAGGGGGGGTTACATATACTTCTGTGGTATAACCAATTGTTCTGTCTGTTCCTGTGTCTGAGGTACTAAAACACAGAACACCAGCCTGGCAGTGAGCATTTAGGCAAGCTCAAGGAAGACTTTTCAGGAACCCTCATTTGTAGGGGGTTACACACTTCCATGCCTGAAGAAAACTTGGCGTCCGCGTCAAGTCTCTATCATCATAATATCAAAAATGCAATGTAAATGAGACATATATCATTAGCTTGTTACATTACTATATATTTCAATATACTTCACATTACTACATCCATATTGACAATACTTACGCATGTTTCATACAAGTATTACGGATTCATTTAATAACTTCTTCTACATTAAACAATGTAAGAGGGGGTCCTTCCCTATCAGCTAACTTGGGGCTGGATGGGGCAGGGGCACCATGGTGAAGGAAGAACAAGTAACCTGGAGTTGGCTGTCAAGCTCAATTTGGGCAGTGAGCTTGGTGAAACATAAACCCCTTTGTGAACCACATTGAGAGGCAAATCCGCTGGCCTCACAGGGGAATCATAACTAAAGCGTAGTACTGGTTTGACAGCTCAGCCAGTTTTTCTGGGGGAAGCGGCCACAGTCTCTGTACTTTCAGCACCAACTTTGGAGCTTGCATCACTTGTGAGGGGTGCCTCTGCATGGATGGGAATGTCTAAACTTGGAGCACTGTCAGCTCCTTGCTCTGTACGCTCTGTTTCCACAACACTTTGCTCATTATCTTCTGATAGAGGCCCAGGTTGCTCATTTTGAGGAGGCTCTGGCACGATTAGGCTTTGCGGCACTGAAGGGGGGCTGTCACCACTCTCACATTGTTCTTTAAGTTCTGGTGTGTCACCAGAGAGACTCCTACCATCAGCCCCTTCTTCAGGCAATTCACACAGTTCCACAAAACAGAGAATCCGCAACCTCAGATGTAACACTTTCCACTTCACTTTCAGGGAGCATTTGCTCCAAGGACAAAGCTGGGGGGTTAGACAGTCCGGACGGCCCAGTTTCATCCCCTCAATTAGTCATAGGGTTATCTTGAAACAGCCAACTCAATTCATAGGAGGGGTAATAGGCATTGTCACACTCACTTTCGTCAGAGGTGGACAGACGGTCACTATCATTCTGGGCCTGCTGCAGGGGAAACCTTAAATCTGTAACTACTGGGGTAGGTTGACTCTGTCTCTTTTTTACAGCAACACGAGTCACCGGCCCAGGGGAATCAATCTCTGATGGTTCAGCCTCAACTATGACTTGGCCGATAGGTAGCAAGTGGTTACGGTGCATGGTCTTGACAGCTTTGGAGTTATTCTTTGGGTGCACCTTGTACACTGGTAAATCATTCAACTTTCCAACTACTACATTGGGAAGATGGTGCCACCGATCAGCAATTTTATGTTTACCATGCAGTCCCAAATTGCGTAACAACACACGGTCTCCAGGTCGAAGCTCTTGAGCCTTTACTTTTTTATCATGCCTCTCCTTGTTGGCTAGATTTCTCTTGGCAGCCATTTTCTGGGCCAGTTGATAGGCATGGTTCAATTGAGCTTTCAGTTGCTGTACATACTGTAGGTAATTTTCAGCTTGGACCCCATCTGGAGAGACCCCAAAGCAGACATCAACAGACAGTTGACCTCCTTCCCGAACATGAGGCGGTAGGGGGAGAACCCAGTAGCATCATTTTTTGTGCAACTGAATGCGTGGACCAAGCTGCGAATCTGCTGGCTCCACTTAGGCTTGTCTTTGGGATGGAGGGGGCCCAGCATGTCTAGAAGGGTGTGGTTAAAACATTCTGCTTGGGAGTCCCCCTGTGGGTGACAAGGGGTGGTTCTTGACTTCCGCACCCCCCATAGAGAGAGCATTTCTTTGATTAGCCAACTTTCAAAATCTCTGCCTTGGTCAGAGTGGATCTGCTGAGGGGCATCATAGTGGACAAATAAATTTTCCACTAGCACCTTGGCCACGGTAGAGGCCTTTTGATCTTTAGTTGGAAAAGTTTGCACATACTGTGTGAAATAATCTGTAACCACTGACACATTGCCAATATTCTGCTGATCAAGTTCTAATCACAAAAAGTCTATGCAGACCAGTTCCATGGGGGTGCTGTAGTAATATTGACAAGGGGGGCAGCTCTCTGAGGCAGGGCTTTTCTTTGCAGACCATGACTGCAGGTCTTTACATGGTGCTCAACATCTGCCCCCATCTTGGGCCAGTAGAATCGAGATCGTACCAAGTCAAGAGTTCTGTCAATACCAAGGTGCCCCATGTGATTGTGGAGGAACTTCAGTACCAAATCTTTAAAGGCCGTGGGCAGGACCAATTGCTGCCTGTCTACTTGACCGCCATGATCCACTGTCTCTCTGTACAACAACTGATTGAGTAGCTTCAACCTGGGGCCTTCTTTAAACAATAGAACAGTTTGCAAGTCAGGGGAACGCAACTTGGACACATCTTTTCAGGCACGCAGGGCATGAAGTGCAGGCTGAATCATAGGATCTTGGGATTGAGCCCACTGAATGCTGTCATTGTCAAACTGAGGTAGTGCACTAATATCTAGAGCAGAAAAGTGTCAATAGGCAGCAGGTATGTAGGTATCAGGAGGGCCCAAACAATCTACTAAACAGTCCACTGTGTCCGCAGACATCTGTTCATCTCGGTCAAATTTTTGGCACAAGGCTCATATGTCAGGTTCAGACAGCCTGACCCAATCACTCTTGGAAACTGACCTACATGACAAGGTGTCAGCATCAATATGGTTCAGTCCTGGCCTGAATTCAACAGCATAATCATAGGTTGATAAGGAGGAAAGCCACCGGTGCCCAGTGATGACTAACTTAGCTGAAGTCTTTACATAGGTTAATGGGTTGTTGTTGGTCTTCACCAATATCTTTGCCCCATAGAGGTATTCATGAAACTGGTCAAATATGGCCCATTTTAGCGCAAGGAACTCCAGCTTGTGCACAGGATAGTTTCGCTCTGACGGGGTCAAGCTCCAACTGGCGAAGGCCACTGGTCTCAAACCATCCTCACGGGCTTGATACAGCACAGCTCCTAGACCCTACATACTAGTGTCCATATGTAGCACATAGGGCTTGTTGGGGTCAGCATAGGTGAGGATGGGGGCATGGGTGAGCTGGTATATGACTTTGTGAAAGGCTGCTTCACATTCAGGTGTCCAGCGGGGCCCCAAAAGTTCACCTGTGTGGAAGTACACTTTCTCTGGTTCTTTGGCGGACCCTTTTTTATATTTATGGTTGGTAGGAGGGTAACCCTGGATAAGATTCAAGAGCGGGCGAATCACCTTTGAATAGTCTTATGAACCTGCGGTAGTAGCCACAGAACCCCAGGAAATGTATTTCTTTCAAATTATGGGGCTGGGGTCAAGTAGTCAGAGATTCAACCTTACTGGGATCAGTCTGTATCCCTTCTGCAGATACTATGTGCCCCACATACTCCACAGAGTTTAAAAAACCTGGCACTGATCAATGGACAGCTTGAGGCCGAAGTCTTCCAATCGGTCTAAGACTTTAAACAGTCAGGTCTCATGCTCCTCTAATGTGCACCCAAAACACAATGACATCGTCTAGGTACACTAGACATTCCAGCAAGTTCATATCTTCCAGCGCACATTCCATCAGTCGCTGAAAGGTGGCTGGGGCACCTGAAATCCCCTGTGGCATTCTCCGGAATTCGTAGAACCCCAAAGGACAGATGAAGGCTGTTTTCTCATGTTTCTCCAGGGCCATCGGGACCTGGTAGTATCCACTGCGAAGATCCAATACCGAAAACCATTTGCTCCCATTCAAACAATCCAGGGCATCTTGTATACGGGGCATGGTCTGCAAGTTCAGGGTTCGATAATCAACACATATCCTTATTGACCCATTCTTCTTATGCACAACCACAATGGGAGAGGCATATGGTCTCCTTGATTCTTGCATCGCACCAGCAGTGAGCATTTCCTGCAGGTGTCTTCTCACATCATCTATGTCTGCTGGGGCAAGACGTCGGGATCTCTCTCAAAATGGCCGGTCATCATGCAGGCGTATGTGATGCTCTGCATCCTGGACATACCCAACGTCCCATTCTTTTAATGAAAACACTTGGTCCCTCTGAGTGAGTTTGTTGCTAATTCTAGCCTTCCATTCAGCTGGCAATGGGGAGTCACCAAAATCAAATAAGTCCTGGGTCACTCTCTCCTTCTCGCCAGAGCACTTGTTGCTGGGTAATACAGCAGTGGACATTACAGTGGTAATACAGCAGTGTCAGCACAGTGTACTGTAGCTAGGGTGCACCCTCTGTTTACCCAAATCTCCCAATCTAAAACATTCTGAATCTGGACTATCACTCGTCATGCATAGGCATGGGCATGAGCAGGCAAGATGCTGGGTTTGACCAATAATCCCTCTGGCAACTTTCCATCTCCTGGTGCATCCAACAGTCACAACAAGGGCTCCCCCTCCAGGTTATTTAGGTGCCAAAATGCAAAAACTACAATTATTACAAGTTTTGACCCCACCAAGCCCCTGTAGGCAGGCTGCATTTTAGAGTCCCAACAGTACTGATTGGCCCAATCTGACAGTCCCGGGCCAAGTTGGTGGAGATAAACAGAACAGTCCTTGCTGCAAAGAAGGCAGGTTAGAACAAACTGCAATATTATTACTACTCTAACGAATGATCAGCAGACAAGCACATCTTCTAACAGAGCTCCCTTTTAGATTAATTAAGACTGCAATCCAAGCAGCTCTTAAAGAGACAGTACACAGAGGCTATACAGGCACTCTCTGGCAATACATTTAATCTACTAAAACACAGAACACCAGCCTGACAGTGAGCATTTAGGGAAGCTCAAGGAAGACTTTTCGGGAACCCCTGTTTGTAGGGGGGTTACATATACTTCTGTGGTATAACCAATTGTTCTGTCTGTTCCTGTGTCTGAGGTTTAACCCAAACTCTGTACAGTAACCCATTACATTTTTTAAAACATTGGTCAACCCTGTTTTGATTTCACTCCCACCTGCTTAAAATAACCCCGGAGAGAAACATTGATAGCTTGTTATGAAAGAAAATCACAATCAGTAATCAGTTTAGTTTCAGCATTTTTTTATGTTAATCTCTTATGTCCATCAGTCATTTGTTGCCAAAGTTTCTTCAGGCATTGTCTTTCTTTTCTGGATTTCCAGATCTTGGAGCTGTGCTCAAACAAGTCCAAATCAAAGTCACTAAAAGGAAAAAAGTGTCCCCACTGTTTGAGATTTTCTTTGCCTGAGCTCTTGTCACCACAGCTGCTGAAATATCAGGATTTACTCCCTCCTTGATTAACTCAGTAAATCCTGGAAAGTCATTTCCAATAATCACAGGTACAGGTAACTGAGGTACTACCCCCACTTTCATTTGGTGCGACACACCCTTAACGGTCAGAGTCACTTGGGTGGTGGGGTAGTGTCAAGTGTACCTGTGGATGCAGATGACACCAGTACCTGGTCCTTTTGCACAGTGTTTCCCAGCACTTCAGCATGCACTAGGGTCTGTCTGCTTCCCGAATCAATGAGTCACTTTACCCAAAGCTGCATATCTGTAGACAGGATGTTCATGAATTGCTCCATGGCAAATGTGTTGATGATCTGCGGGACTGTTTGGCCCTCTGGTTGGAGCCATTTTATCAGGAGTTCTCTGAGTCGGGTGAAGGCTTCTCGAGGATTGTCGACAGAGTTGTACTTCAGAGATTGAAATCTCTGCCCGTAGGTCTCTCCCGAGATGTCATACCTTACCAGGATTTCGCTTTTCACCAGGTCATAGTTTTCTGACTGTGCAGTGTCCATATTGCTGTAGGCAAGTTGTGCTTTCCCTGTCAAGTAGGGTACCAGTCTGATTGTCCATTGCTGCTTTGGCAGGCTGTGGCAATGCTTTCAAAAGTTGTCAGGTAAGTCTCGGTATCATCCGAGGGACACAACTTTGTAAGTTTAATGGCTTTTAAGCTGCTTGTGTTTTGTTGCTCATCTGGATCTGTGCCAGATCCTCTGTCTTTGATAGCTTGCAAGGCAACCAGCCAGCACTGCTCCTGTCTCTGCATCTTTTCTCTCATCTGCTGCTCCTGTTGCTGCATTTCTTCTTTCCTCTGCGCTTCTAAATGTTGAATCTCTTTCTCTCGGCTTCTCCATCTCTGTTTGTTGTACAGCCCACCATTTAAAAAAGTCCATCAGGGTTTCAGGTTCTGTCGCTGCCTGTTCTTTTTCTATAACTTGTGTTGGATGTACAATCTCAGCTTGGACTTCTGCCTCTGCTAGTTTGGCTGCCATTCTCCTGGCAACCACTTCTGGGCTTGCTGCTGCAGAATCCATGCCTTTCTTCATGCTTCCCTGGTACTAGGTCCAGTAACCAAGCACAAAACTCCTGGCTTAGAGTATGCATGTCTTAAATCCCACTTAGGCTGACACCATCTGTTGTCGAGGTACAGGCCAGGAAGCATAGAAAAAACCAGAAGCAGTTGTAAAATTCGCAAAAAATATTTATTTACACTAGCAGTAACTTAAAAAAATAAACTTGTTCAGAATAACTATTTACAAAGGAAGAATAAACAGCAAATTCATTAGAGTTTTCCTTCAATCTCTGTATGTGCATCGGACCTGCAATTGCAGCTCAGCTCTCTTATAAATCCTTCCAATCCCCATTCTTAACAAGCATCCTGTTTCTTCCAAAGTGTTCTTGTATGTTTCAGGCAGGTGCTGCTAGAACAGTGTGCCTGAGCCGAGGCCCCTTTTCCACAGCTCTTCTGCAAAAGGCTTAAAAATTGCACTAAGGTAACCTCTTGAGTTCCCAATAGCTTTTTGCATTCTTCTCGAACTATAATTATATACATTTCTACGGTAACACTATATAATATCTAAACAAAGGGATTCCAATATCAGTTACATTTCCACATAATGATTTGCATATATTTTTATATCAGCAGATATGCAAGAGACAAAAAGACAAACAGCCAGGGAAGACTGAGAGACAGCGAGAAGCAAATAATTGTGAGACTGTCGGGATGATCAAATCCTAGGTCTCATGGAAAAATTTGGTTGCGCAACCAGACAGACGAGACAGGAAAGGGGAGAATAGAACAGATCATTTGATTTAAACACTTTCTATAACAACTGTGACAATGTCCTAGTCTACCCTGTCACAGAAAGGAAGGATCGAGTGTCCCTAGGATAGCTCTCCTTCCTTGGGGAGGGGAGGTCAGTGTGGCATGTTGATTGACTGCCACCCAGTGGTGGCTGGGTGGCAGCACATGGGACACCATCAAGAAGGGAAGGGAAGGGAATCCATGTCAAGGGTGCTGGGGGCATTTCCACGGAGGTGGTACTTGCACATCGTGCCCATTATATGTCCGTGGGCCCAGAACAAAAACAGGTGGTAAAGCACCCCATGCGGCAGAATGACACCCAACCCTCCGCAGGTCCCACACCAGTGACTGGGCACCACCACAATCCTGTCACAGAGGACATTGGTGTAAGCTATTTGCTGGTGAAGCTGGTTGATGGGGCTGATGGGATCAGTCAGAAGAAGGCAGCCAGGGAGAACAGGAGATAAAATGTATATGGAAAAAAAGCCCTAAGAGGAGAAACTAAAGGACCTCAATAGATACACACTGGAAGAAAGAAGAGAGAGGGGGGATATGGTAGAGTCCTTTAAATACCTCACGGGGGGTAAATAAGGTACTGGAGGGAAGCATTTTTCAGAAGAAAATGTGCTCAAGACCAAGGAGGACATGCTATGTAGCTGGAGGGGGGTAGATTCAGGAGAGATGTGAGGAAGTACTTCTATACAGAAAGAGTGATGGATTCCTGGAACAGCCTCCCAGCAGAGATAGTGGGTAGGTGAAAACAGTGGTGGGGTTCAAGAATGCATTGGATAGCTACAAGGGAATCATGGTGGAAAGAAAGGGGGGGAGAGAGAAAGAACTGTAGATCAAGTACAGTCTGTGGTAACATTGTAGGTAAGGAAAAATGGGCAGACTGGGCAGGCCAAGCGGTCCTTATCTGCTGTCACATTCTATGTTTCTGTGTATGTCAGGTATGACTCTGGTGTGCATATACAAAACAGAGGATTGTATATGATCAATCAAACACAACAATGCTGTTTTTCAATGGAGAGGTTTCCATGGTAACAGGAGACCTCGAGATGTCTCATTACCACGGAAACCTCGAGACTGAAAAACAGCATTGTATGAATGTGATTGCTCACACACAATCTTTTATAGTGTATGGGCAATCATTATTACCATCTGGAGTACAAAAAAAGATCCCACCAGTACTATAAGTGCCTTACTTTACAATGGGCTTTTGCGGTTCTTTCCTATGCTGATCACTTCCTGGCCCAGCTCTCACCGCCGCAGCTGCTTAATCGTGCCTGCAAAAATGTTCTATCTTGTTGTGCTGCGGTAGTAATGTTGCTATTGCAGTGCAACAACATCATGACTAGGGATAGGCAGACTGTTCTGCAGGGGATCTGGACCCCCGGATCGAACCCTTAGTCTATGCACCTGGATAAATACGGACTTTGCAGTGGAAATCCGGTTCCAGGTCCATGGAGATGCAGTTTCAGCGTTTGTTTTATGTTACTTGGGGGATGCCATCGGGACGTACAGGCAGCTGGAGGCATCCAATCAGGCAACAGAAGGTCATGTGACACACTCACCAGTATATAAGGCTGGTGAGTGCACCTCAAGGCCTAGAAGGAGGAGGATCACTGAGCTGCACAGAGGAGCTGCTGATGAAGCAGCAGAAGAGAGAGACTGGAGACTAGAAGCGCCAAAACAAAAAAGCAAAAGCATTATAATTTGGGGAGGGAGGGGGAGAGATTCCCAATCGTGTAGGACGTGGGGTGGGCGAAGTGTGTCGGTTGATGATGGGAGGGAACGTCGGGAGTACGGGGAGGGAGCCATGAATGATTATAGTTACAGAAAATCCCAAATGAAACGTTTTCTCTGCCTCAGACAGCAGTAGCTGTGTGCACAAAAAGGGTAGGCTGGCCGCTGGTGAAATTTGACTTGTGCTATTACAGATCCAGAGAGGAGAGAGTACTGGTGGTTATGGCCCAGAGATTACAGTTACAGAAAATCCCAAATTAAAGTTTTTTTTCTTGGCCTCAGACAGTGTAGCTGTGTGTACAAATAGGGCAGGCTGGCAAAATCTGATTTGTGCCATTCCAGATCCAGAGTCCGGGGGGGGTGAGAGGGTCCCAGAGATTACAGTTACAGAAAATTCCAAATTAAACTTTTTCTTTGGCCTCAGACAGTAGTTAAGTGTACAAAAAGTGCAGGTTGAAAAATCTGATTTGTGCCATTCCAGATCCAGAGTGGGGGGGGGGTCCCAGAAATTACAGTTACAGAAAATCCCAAATGAAACGTTTTCTTGGCCTCAGACAGTAGCTGTGAGTGCAAAAAGTGCAGGCTGGCAAAATCTGGCTTGCACCATTCCAGATCCAGAAGAGTGAGTACTGGTGGCCCAGAGATTACAGTTACAGAAAATCCCAAATGAAAGTTTTTTTTTTCTTGGCCGCAGGGTGGCAAAATAAATGTTTGTGACATAAAGCGGGCAGAGGCAAAGAGATTGCAGAGTGGCCCACAATAATTGTGACTTCCCAGAAATCCCAAATATTTTTTTTTTCCCTGACTTCAGTGGGGCAGTCTGTACAATCCAGTCATGAATAACGATCATCATCACCTACGTTCAATCACGATTTCATGTATTAAAAAAAAGATACTGTTCAAACAACATACAGGTTAATGCGCCTGCCCTGTGATGCTGGCTGTGCGTAGCCCTGGGGATAATCTGGCTGTGACTTGTAGCAGGCTGAGTGTTTATAGTACAACACAAGTAAAGCATAAGTACTACACACAAGTGTCATCATCATCACTCATTCCCAATTGTTCCTTATTATCATTAGTTTCATAGCTATGATATAATGTAGGTATTTGCATCTGTCTACCTGTCTCTCTCTCCCAGCACACTCGTGTCACAAGCCCGAGCATGATATGCCACTATTATAGGCCAGCCATGAAGGGGCTAGTAGTGACAAACTGCTTTTTTATTTAGCAGTGTTAACTTTAATTTTTATACAAATAATCCATTAAATTATTTCCTTTGGGCCTCTGTGTCAAATGTGAGTGACTCTGGCCACTTTTATGCATTTATTTCACATTTTGTCAAATATTGGTCAATAAATCAGAACTAATCAGAACTAATTAGGAGAAATTAGGACTTCGATGTGTTCCAGTTCTTATTTAATAAGGGTCAGAACTTCACCAAGTTCTCCCATCCCTAATTGTAACATTGTTACTGCAGCACAGCATCACATTTCAGGCATAGATTTCCATACTGAACAGCATTCCACCATACACTATATAGCAACTAAATTGTACAGAACAAACAATATCGCATGGCATGATATGACAAGACCCTAATGTTACATGAAAACATAGGTTTATTTAACATTATAAATCACTAACGAGATTTCAGCCAATTAGCACATAGGGCTACTGTAACTCTTATCTGGTGTACAGTGTGCTCTCATGCAGGAGCACCAGCAGGGAGCGCTCCACTTCAACGCCGGGGGAGGATGGCACAATAAAATTTAAAACAACTCTAAACTTGGTATAAATCACTTGAGTGATTTTTTTAATAAGTTAATTGGGCCTCTGGGGATGTCTCTTATGATAAGAGACTCCTCTAGTAAGATTTGGGCAGACAGAACTGCTCAGCTTTGCTTTGTGGTCCTCTCACCCAAACCTCAGGCTGGAAGTCTCATGCCACAAGAGACACCCCACGGATGCCCTATTAACTTACATTATAGAATGGCTAAGATAGACAGAAAAAATTGATTGGTTTATGAACCATCCAAGCCAAATAATTATCAGACCATAACTACATAGGGACAGGACTCCCTGCCCAGTCAACAAATCTCTTATTTTAAACCTAAAAAAACTATTTTGTAATGTATTTCCCTACTTTTATTTGTGAAAGTCACTTTCTAAGGACAATATGACTGTTCAGGGCTGTGTAACTGAGGCCAACAGTTATATTTATTAGACGTATAAAGGCACACGGCAACACCTCAAGCCTAACAACACACCCAAGGCATGATATTGGCCCATATACAGCCTGACATTTCTTATTACTTACTTAACTCACTGCTTGCTTTAAACAGATGAGGTTACAGACTGGAAATACTGTTTATTATGAAGACCTCCCACAGGCAGATACAACATGAATCATAGACAACATCCACAGAACTGTTACTCTGTTAACCAACATTCCCAAATAGTATGTAAGCCCTCCTAATTTAGGGCTTACCTGAGGGAATATGGCCCCGCTGCTGCCCTGCAGTCACAATCCAGTGGCCCTGGGGGGATTCAAGCCATGGCACCTGTTTGATCTTCGCGGCTGCAGCCACCGATATCCTTAATTCTTGGCCCCATGGATGATAGGAGGATGAGGACTAAAAGTTGTTTACACCTCCGAGTGCTTGTGGGCAGCATTTTACCAGTATGGGAGCCGCGAGTACATGGACCGTCTGAATGTAAAAAAAAAAAAAAAAAAGTTGCCCGCGATGCACTGCATGCGCACGGTGAGCCATCATTTTTAAAGGAGCCACAGCTCCATTTTTAAGCTGCAGAAAGGGTGTGAAAGGGGGCAGTGAGTTTCGGGAGACCTGGTAAGCTGAAGGGGGACTCCCACAAAATAATCTAAAGGTGTCCTGGCTCCCATTGGTGAAGTGCCAGAACAAATAAGTGTTAGTCCTTGAATTGGCTTTATTAGAGAAATTTATGGGACTGAGTTGTGTGGGACAAAATGTAAACAGTAATGGAATCCTCCATAGGACTCTGGCAGCAGGGAGGGCCGCTGGGAGAAGTCAAAGGGCATTCAAAAAGCCAAGAAGTGCATGCAGCCAATGAGGAGGGGCCCTGTAAAATGTTATAAAAAGAGCTGAAGAGCCCACCAAGAGAGTCTTCAGAGACCCCAGAGAGAAAGAGAGAGAGAGACAGAGTAACTGCTGTGGACTGCCCAACCCAAAGGCCTGCTACTGCCCGATGGTCCTTACAGCCCCAGAGGCTGAAGGAGAGGCAGAGCACTTGAGAAAAGCTGGATAGCAGGGAAAAAGAACTGAACTGCTAAGGTTTTCCCTCAGCCAAGATTTGAACCTGCATCTGTGAGCTGAATTTTCAGTTGGCAGCCTGCAAATAGAAAGACTGGTATTTTGCAGCCTGCAGCCAAAGACTGTGAATTTGCAGCAGAGAGTGAAGAGTTTTGCAGTTGAGAGTAAAGAGTTTGCAGCAGAGAACTGGAAGGCTTGGCCTGTAGTTCAATGGACAAGCAGCCAGCCACTCCCACTTTCCTGAGCTATATAAGCAGTTCTTCTCAGCCTCCTTCTGAAGCACTTTTTTTCTTTACTGGCAGGAGGTTGTGTCTGTCTGTCCTCTGCAGCTGGCTGGGGCCTACCCTCCCCCCACCTTGCTGCTTCTGTTTCTCTGCTGGACTTCTGCATTTGTTTTCCTGGTTCTGGTTTGTATTTTACCTCCGGCTGTGTGCTTCTTTCTGTCATTACTCCTTGTTTTCTGTTTTTGTGTGTCTTTGTTTTGGGACTTGTTCCCTGTTCTCAGTGTTTGTGTGTTTTGGTTTTGTCTTTTGGGGCTTTGTTTCTCAACTCCTAGCATATTGCTACTCCAGAGCTCATATTACTTGCTCTCAGTTACTCACAACTCTCAAATTACTTGCAATGCAACTGCAACAATTATATGTGTGTTTCAGCTCAACCATAGCTGCTCTTCATGCTGCACTTAATTGTTTTTTCACCTGATTCAGGCTCACTCTGAACCCTAACTATGCAGCTCAATCATGCTCTCTCAACTCATTCTACTTATCTCATTGCTGCAGTTTCATTGCACTGCCAGGTGATAGCTGCTTCAAAGCATGGGGTCGCCTTTCTTTCTGTGTTTATTAAAGTTTACAACTCTGTGTACTAAATACAGATGCTGCTTCTATGTTTGTACACTCAGTTATACTCTGAGGTCAGCTAAGCTACTGCTATGCTGTCAACTAGTTTAAATACCTGCATGTGGGTCTTGGCCCTTCCATCACTTTCTTGTTTTTCCTACGGCAGAGACTTGGAGGTGTTTGGGGAGTCGTGGCCCTGTTTGGCCAATTATTTGTGTTCTAAATCCTGTCTCCGCTGCCGACAAATCCTCAGAGTGTGTGTGTCACCTTTATTGGCTTTTTGAATGGCTGGCTGGCTTGCCCACTATTCACAGTGCTGCTTCATTGCTACTATGTTTTGCAGACCTACGTGCAGGTCCGACTATTGCTACACTGTTACTGATCTACGTGCAGGTCCACTCTTGCTTACACAATCTTTGCTTCATGCCTACCACCATCCCCTCAGCTTCAACCTCTGGAATGTCTGCTGCACTCACTACTGCATCTGACCTTTGCAAGGTCTCAGCACATGATGCTCATTCAGCTCCTTATCAGTTCTGGGGCATACCAGCCATACTACTCTGGAACAGGGTTTCGCTGCTGCCAACGGTCTCATTCTGCAGTTTAAGTCCACATCTGGGGTGTATCCGACTTGGGGTGGGGTCCTTCTCACCTGGCCCATAGCTGGGAATGTCCTCGCTCCAGCCTTGGCTTTAGCTGTTTGCTGATGCGACAATAGGTCCTGGTGTAGAATTTAAGACTAGCTATGAAGGGTGGTTACTCCAATCTCCTTTGGCTCTAGTGGTTCCACTACAACAGTTATCCATTGGCTTTAGTGGTTTCCCTAGCAAGGCACCTTCACCACATACTCCCTACGACTGCCTCTGGTTCACCTGGTTTGTGTTTAGGGTGAGTAGGCCAGGTGAGTGCCTCAGCAGTCGTTGCTCCCTCCTCCTCCCGCCTTGGTTGCCCCCGATGTTGCAGAGCACTCTCGCAACCTTCCACAGAGTTCCTGCTAGAGGGATTGAGCGAGAGCTTTCCACCAAATTGGAATATTTTCCACCTCCCTTTAACTGAGTTTCCAAATCACAGCTGCAGAGCTGTCACTAAATAAAATATCCCAGCCTGGAGGGAAGGCGACCTAGGCCTTGGATCCCCAGAGATTTCCTCCTCAAAGGGTTTTTTTTTCTCTCCTCCGTACCTCGGGTCATAAAAGTTAGTTCGTTGTAGTTAGTGTTTCCTAGTTCTGTTAGGTAGGTTCTGTTGTTGGATGGAGGTGGATGGTATCCCCACTTGCCATTCCCTCCCTCCTTAGGAGGTCCCCTCATTCTCTAGCGCTACCCACCGAACTCATGCTATTGCTAACCTGTGCATCTCATCACGTTATTGAGGCATCTCATTATGTTATCAAGCTGCCTGATGCTTTATCTACTACTACATCACAGCTACTGCTTTCTTATATACTTTGTACTACTTCATTCTTTTTGGGGATCCTTACTAAGGTACCTTTAGCCATGGGAATCGTCCTGTGGCACCTCTAGGGGTAGAACCCTCTTCGAGGGTTCCTTGACCTTGGTACCCCTACAGGATGGTAATTCCTTTGGAACGGAGTGTGCGGATTGCCAAAACCAAACTAACACAGTTGCACAGGCATAACACTATACTGGCTGCATAGGCCATTGAATTGGAAGGCTTGGCCTGTAGTTCAATGGACAAGCAGCCAACCACTCCCCCTTTCCTGAGCTATATAAGCAGTTCCTCTCAGCCTCCTTCTGAAGCACTTTTTTCTTTGCCCCACCATGCTTCCCCCTTCCTCCAGCGGCAGCACTTCTCTCCTTGGGATTCTTCCTAAGGTACCTTTAGCCACGAGAATCATCCCACAGCACCTCTAGGAGTGGAACCCTCTTTGAAGGTTCCTTGCCTTTAGTAACCCTACAGGGTGGTAATTCCTCTGGAATAGAGAGTACAAATGGCCAAAACCAAACTAACACAGTTGCACAAGCATAACACTATACTGACTGTGTAGGCCATTGAACAGTGAGATTCTGCAGCAGAGATTAAAGAACTTCAGTAGAGAATAAAGGGATTTTGGAGCCATGTAAAGAGACTGAGCAAACTGTGTTCCTCCTCAGTGGGGCAAGTGTTTGAGACCGTCTAACTGCTGCTAGCCTGAGATGTGTGTGTGCTGGGGCTGGAGATTGTGCCAAAGCCCAGCCATAGTTGTTGCTCCAGAGAAGCAGTGTTCAAACAGAAAAGTCTAGGGGATGTCCAGCCTGTCCCATCCCCCAGAACAATGAACAGGAAGACTAGAGGGGAAGACATTGAGAGGCCTGCCTGGTGTACATTGCCCACAAAGGCCTGAGAGGTGAAGTTTAGAAAGGCCAAGCAGGTGAAGCCCAGCGTTCTTTAACTCTTCTGCCAGCTGCTGTGATGCACCGCTGTGATACCAAATGGTACCGTGAACCTGTTGAGGCTCACCTCATCAAACTGCAAGTACCTCTAAGCTATAGCTCAGATGATTTTATTTTAGCTAGCTAGCTAGCTAGTCAGGAAAAGGGGTTAAGTCCTGGGCCGGATTCTATCAGCCAACCTAAGCCCAGGTAGGAATTCCCAAAGTGTTCTCTTCCTGTTTAAAGTTACTGGGCCCCGACAAAAGTGTTTCTTCCAAATTAATAGACTGTTAAACCCCAGCATCCCAGCTTTTTGGAACAATAGTGTTTTCCTGCATCCTGTTCCTTCCCGTAAGGTACTTGTATGTCTCTATCATATCCCATCTCTCCCTCCTCTCCTCCAGGGAGTACATATTCAAGTCCTTCAACCTGTCCTCATATGACTTGTGATGTAATCCCTGTACCATCTTTGTTGCCCTTCTCTGAACCTTTTCCACCCTGTCTATGTCCTTACATAGGTAAGATCTCCAGAACTGGATGCTGTACTCCAGGTGTGGCCTCACTAGTGTCTTGTATAGTGAAACTATGACCTCCCTTTTCCTGCTGGTGATGCCCCTGCCTATTCATCCCAGCATCCTATTTGCTTTACCTGCCACCTTGTTGCCCCATTTTCCTACCTTGAGGTCATCAGAGGTGATAAGCCCAAGGTCCCTTTCCTGCTTGGTGCATGCTGTATCTTCACCCCCGAACTGATATGTTGTTCCAGGGTTTTTGTGCCCCATATGTATTCCTTGGAAACCAGAAGAATTAGGGGCGACCTTTTATTATACTAAATTATAAAGGACCCCTCCATAAGAGAGAACTGTGGTTTCAAATTAATAGAGAGGGAGGTTAACCTTAGGTCACATAAGATGCAAATCCAAGTTCCAAATGTACTTACAGTTAAACGGCTGAATTTTTATAATATGCATACTACCAGGTTATGGAATTCATAGCCTTACCATATCATCGAAGCATCTACATTTGCCAGTTTAAAATAAGGCTGGATGATTACCTCCTGAGTATCAGGAAGTTGAGATAACCCCACTATGTAGTGGGAGACAATTAAATGGGCATTCTTGCCTACTTTGTCTGATTTCTCAAAGTTAATCCAAGTTAATATGTATTATTTTGCACTTTTTGCATTAAATTTCAACTGCCAAACCCTTGAGCATTCTTCAAGCTTCTGCAGGTCCCTCCTCATTCTGTTTACACCCTCTGGTGTGTCCACTCTGTTAAAGAGCTTCATGTCATCACTGAACAGGGAAATTCTGCCTTCTAGCTCCTGCACAATGTCATCAATGAAGATGCTGAATAGAACTGGTCCCAGCACTGATCCCTGCGGCACCCTACTGGTCACTCTTCCCTCTGTGGAGTGACAGCCATTTACCACCACCCTCTGTGTCCTACCACCTAGCCAATTACCCACCGACCACACTACTGTCCAGCTCACTCCCATATTCCCCAGTTTGTCTAACTATCTTCTATGTGGCACAGTCTCAAAGCCTTGCTGAAGTCGAGATGGGCCACATCCACTGCCCTCCCCTGATCCACCTCCCTTGTCATCCAGTCAAAAAATTCAATAAGGTGGTCTGGCATGACCTCTCCTCAGTGGAACCATGCTGCCTTGGGTCCTGTAGTCTATTGGCAACCATATGTTCCAACAATCTCTCCTTCAGTAGTGCTTCCATGATCTTCCCCACTACCGAGATCAGGCTGACTGGTCTGTAGTTCCCAGCTTCCTCTTTGTTCCCACTTTTGTATAAGGGGACTACATCTGCTGTCCTCCAGTCTTTGGGTACCTCCCTTGTTTCCAGTGATTGGCTAAACAGGATAGCCAGAGATTCAGCCACCACCTCTCTTAGTTCTTTAAGGACCCTGGGGTGCACCCCATCTGGCCCCATTGCTTTATCGACTCATTCCTACCAATTCCTTTAGGACCCTTTCCTGTGTAAAGGGACTTGTGTCTATTTCCGTGCCATTCCAACCCCTTGTACTCCCTTCAGGACCATTACCCTCTCCTTCCCTCAGTAAAGACTGAGCAGAAATATCTGTTCAGCATGTCAGCTTTACTGTTGTCATCATCCACGCTGCCCCCATCCTCCTTCTTCAGTCTCACTATCCCTCCCTTCGCCCTTCTTTTTTCACTTATGTACCTGTAAAAGGTTTTGTCCCCTCTACCCACTGATTTTGCAATGTGCTCTTCTGTCTGAGCTTTGGCTTCCCTTTCTGATCGCCCTGCCTCCCTTTGCTTCTCCTGGTACTTCTCCTTATCCCCTTCTGTCTGCGTCTTTTTGTATTGCCTGAATGCAATCTTTTTGGCTTTCACTTTCTCCTCTACCTCCTTGGAAAACCATATTGGCCTTCTCTTCCTTTTCCCCTTGATAACCTGCTTAATGCATAATTGTGTTGCTCTTGTAATCCCCGTTTTAAATATTGCCCACTGTTCCTCCACTCCTAGTTCCCTTTCCATTCCTATTAGTGCCTCTTTCAAGCATATTCCCATTTTCCCAAAATCTGCCCTCCTAAAATCCAGGATACGTGTTTTTGTGGGGTTTGGTTCTGCTCCTTCTGTGATTTCAAACTACAGTAACCAGTGATCACTGTTCCCCAGGTGCTCCCCCAGTGTTACCCCTATCACACTGTCCCTATTTGTGAGCATGAGGTCCAGTATTGCCTTCCGTTGAGTTGGTTCCATGACCAGTTGCTTAAAGAAGGCACCCTAAAGGGAGTCCAGGATAAATCTGCTCCTAGCTGCTGCTGCTGCTGCTGGGAGGCCCCAGTCCATGTCTGGAATACTGAAGTCTCCTAGCAGCACCACCTCCTCCTTGTCTGCCATCCTTTGGATGGCTAGCATTAACTCCCTATCTGTCTCTTCCATCTGACCTGGTGGTCTGTAGACCACCCCAGTGTGGATGGCTGACCCCGTTTTCCTTTCCAGCTTAACCCACAGTATTCCCCCATCTTCTTCCTCCTGGATCTCTGTGGCCTTTATGCCATCTTTCACATAAAGTGCCACTCCTCCTCCCTTCCTCCCTGCCCTGTCTCTTCTGAATATGTTGTAGCCAAGTATTACCATCTCCCAGTCATGGTTATCATTACACTAGGTGTCTGTGATAGCCACAATGTCCAGGTCTGACTGCACCATGGCAGCCTCCAGATCCTCCATCTTGTTGCTAAGGCTCCTGGCATTAGGACACATGGCTTTCCACGATGTTACCTCCCTGGTCTGTTTTGCTGTTCTACTCCAGTACCCTCCCTGGTTCTCCCTGCTGTCTGCCCTTCTGTTGTATTTTGTCCTTTTTCTGCCTAGCTGTCCCTTGGGTGCCTATCTCCATCTTTTGCACACTGCTTTGTAGTGATATTTCCTCCTCTTCTCTGGTTCCACTGCTAGCTATGGGGGGTGGGCTATTGGGTACCTTCCTTGCTGCTCCCCCTCTTGGCTAGTGCTTGCCCATGTACCATTTAAACTTTTCATTGAGTGCTTGGATTCCCTTCCAGGATGGATGCAGGCCATCAGGTTTAAACAAGCCCCCAACCCTCCAGGTGGGTCCCCAGTCACTAATGAACCTGAACCCTTCCTCGCAACACCAGTTCTTCAACCATGTGTTTAAGTTCCTGCTACGTGCACCGCTATGCTCTCCCATGCCTCTCACAGATAGTACTTCCGAGAAGGTGACAGATGTAGTTAAATGCTTGAAACCCCTCCCCAATTTTCTAAACTCTTTCTGAACTTCCATAGGCTCCCCATTTGCCAGGTCATTAGTTCCTAGGTGGATAATGACATCTAGCTCTCCCTCCCATCTTGCCCTCCCAGCGATCCCCAGGATCTTCCTCCCATCCCTGCACACCATGGCACCTGGTAGGCACCTCACCTCCTTGTCCTCCCCCTTGCATGTTCCTAGCTCAATCCCCTGTACCATAGAGTCCCCCACCAGGATTCGGTTCCTCTATCTCTGGGGTCCACTGCTCCCCACACTGAGGTCACCTCCTCGTTTGACCTCCACATCCTTCCCTTCCACTTCTCCGGGTGCCTCTGTCTGGTTGTCCCCATTTGCCAGTGTGGCATATGAGTTCTGGATTGGAATAGGATTTGGGATATGCCTCTGCCTGACCATCCTAACCTTCCCCGAGCCCACCATTGTCCAAGTGCTCCTCATTCTTGGCATCCTTTGAGGCAGCGGTGTTGGACTGGGTGGTCTCTGGATGGGGGTGAAGGGACTCCTGACCCAGTTTACCTCCTTTCTGAGTCTGGCTACCACGTACAACAGTCCAGAGATATGCCTGCAGTTAAGGCAGTACCTCAGCATCCAGAATGTCTGCCTGAGTATGGTTTCCTCACAACCACTGCATAACAAACATACAAATTTGCCAGCATATAAAGGCTTTATGGTCTATCGAGTCATGGGACCCCACAGGGGAAGGAAACAACTCCTGGTGGGGGACTCCATTGTTAAGAAGGTAGAACTGGGGGAGGAAGGGGAGATGGAGGTAAGGTGCCTGCCTGGTGCCATGGCTTGGAGGGACAGGGAGTGAATCCTCAGGATTGCAGGAGCAACTGCACAGGGGAGGGAGCTGGATGTCATTGTCCACCTTGGGACAAATGACCTGGCTAAGAAAGGGATCAGAGCAGTGCAAGAAGTGTTTGTGGAGATAGGGAGGAGCCTTAGACAAATAGCATGCATGGTAACCTTCTCTGAGGTGCTGCCTGTCTATGGCACGGGTGAGGCTAGGGTGCTCCACACCATGGGATTCAATCAGTGGTTGAAAAACTGGTGCAGAGCTCAGGGATTTGGCTTAATTGGGGACTGGGGTCCATCTGGAGGGATGCAGGCCTATACTGGCGTGATGGTCTGCATCTGTCCAGGAGGAACCAGGATCCTGGGTGATAGGTTTAAATGCTTCATTGGCAAGCATTTAAACTAACCAAAAGGAGGCACTGGAGAGGAGCAGGAAATCCTAACCCCAAAAAAATCAGGGTATTAAGTGAGGTAGACACCAACATAGAGATGTCGATAGGGAGAAGCACAGGGGTAAATGGAGAAAGTGACAAACGCAATAAGGACAGGGATGGGGCAAAAAGAGGTAAGGCCATCAAGAAATGGAGGGTTATGAGTACCAACGCCCGTAGTCTGGGCAACAAGCTCCCTGAACTGGTGGCCTTGATGGAAGAGGTATGCCTGGATATCATAGCAGTCACAAAAACATGGTACACAGAGAACCATGACTGGGATGTTAACATACCAGGGTACACAACCTACAGGAGAGACAGCGAGGGGAGAAGAGGGGGCGGAGTAGCTCTCTATGTAAGGGAAGGGATAAAAGCAACTGAACAAAAGAGTAAACAGGGAGGAGAGAAGGTACTGTGGGTCACGTTAGAGACTAGAAATGGCACCACAATCCGCACAGGGGTTGTATACAGACCCCCATGTCAGGGAGAGGGAATGGACAAGGATATGATAGAAGGCATACTTAGGATGGTAAAGAAAGGGGAAATAATGTTGATGGGGCACCTTAATATGCCAGATGTTAACTGGAGCACCTTTGCTGCAGCCACATCCAAAAACAGAGCCATTCTCGATGCCCTTCAGGTGGCATGCCTCAGACATCTAGTTATGGAACCTACTCGTGAGGGAGCAATCTTAGACCTCATACTCTCAAATGGGGACAGTGAGAGGATCTCAGATCTAGAAGTGGGTAGCCATTTGGGAACAAGTGACCACCAAACAGTGTGGTTCACGATAAACTCAGCTACAGAGTCAAGCCATACAAAAGTGAGGGTTCTGGACTTCAGGAGGGCTGACTTTGGCAAAATGGGAGAGTGCCTTAGAAAAGCACTAGCAAACAGGCTAGAAGGAGGGGTGGAGCAACAATGGGGAAATATCAAAACTGCCATCACAGAGGCAACAAGCCTTTGTGTGAAGCAAATAAGTATAAGGAAACACAGAAGGAGCAGGACAGAGAGCTGTACCAGTTAAGGCAGAAAGAAGCAGGAGGGAAGTCAGAATAGCAAAGGCCCAAACTGAGGAAAAGATAGCCAACTCAGTTAAGAAGGGGGATAAAACCTTTTATAGGTACATCAGGGAGCATAGAAAGACAAAGGGAGGGATAGTGAGGCTGAACAGAATGGACGGTGGGTGGGCAGAGAGGGACAGTGAAAAAGCAGGGATACTGAATGAATACTTCTGCTCAGTATTCACAAAAGAGGAGGTGGGGAGGTGCCTAATCCAATTAACAGAAGCACTCTGGTTAGGGGGGGTCAATCCCAGTCCTTTCACAGAAGAAAGGGTTCTGAAAGAACTCCTAAAATTGAAAGTGGACAAAGCAATGGGGCCAGATGGAATTCACCCCAGAATTCTAAAAGAATTAAGCAAAGAACTAGTGACACCACTGACTACCCTTTTTAATAAATCATGGGAGGATGGTGTGGTACCTGAGGACTGGAGGAAGGCAGATTTGATTCCCCGTTACAAAAGTCGGACCAAGACAGAGGCAGGAAACTACAGACCTGTCAGTTTGACCTCTGTGGCAGGAAAAGTGATGGAATCACTTCTGAAAGAAAGAACTGTTCAGTACCTAGAGGCCAGTGGGGCACAGGACCTAAGGCAGCATGGATTCAGAGCGGGAAGATCATGTCAGACAAATCTAATTGATTTCTTTGACTGGGTGACAAAAGTAGTAGACCAGGGAGGGGCTGTGGACATGGCCTACCTAGACTTTAGCAAGGCATTTGACACAGTCCCACACAAAAGATTAATAATCAAATTAACCAGCCTGGGAGTGGATCCCAGGGTAGTAGCCTGGGTAAAACATTAGCTAGACAACAGGACACAGAAGGTAATTGTAAATGTAGTCCACTCTGAAGAAAGAGGGGTTATTAGTGGGGTACCGCAGGGTTCAGTACTGGGTCCAGTCCTTTTTAATGTCTTTATAAGTGACATTGCAGAGGAACTGGAAGGAAAAGTATGCCTCTTTGCAGATGACACAAAGATCTGCAACAGGGTTGATACAAGAAGGCGTGGAAAGGATGAGAAGGGCTTGGCAAGGTTGGAGGAATGGTCAGAAGTTTGGCAGCTAGGATTCAATGCAAAGAAGTGCAAAATAATGCACCTGGAAACAAAAAACCAGGGAAGATTACACAATGGGGGGTAGTAACAACAACAAAAATGGAAAGAGACCTGGGGTAATCATATCAGATGACCTTAAGGTTGGCAAGCAATGTGTGAAGGCAGTAGAGAGGGCTGGGGGATACTGGGATGTACAGGGAGAGTCATCACTAGCAGAAAACAGGAAGTTGTTATCCCTCTGTACAGACAGTTGATGAGACCCCATCTGGAGTACTGCATCCAGTTCTGGAGACCCCATCTCCGCAAGGACATAAACAGGATGGAGGCAGTTCAGAGGAGGGCAACTAAAATGGTGCAGGGTCTGCAAGAGAAGCCATACAAAAAGAGACTAAAGGAGCTTAATATGTATACCCTTGAGGAAAGGAGGAAGAGGGGGGACATGATAGAAACATTTAAGTACCTCAGTGGACTCAACAAAGTCCAAGAGTGTAGCATCTTTCAGAAAAAGAGATGTGTATGAACAAAGGGACACAATCTGAAGATAGAGGGTGGACGGCTCAGGGGCAATGTGAGGAAGTATTTTTTCACAGAGAGGGTGGTGGACACATGGAACAGCCTTCCTGAGGAGGCTGTGGGGTCTAAAACTGTGGGAGAATTCAAGAATGAATGGGACAGACATAAGGCAATCTTTATGGGGGCAGGAAGAAATAGACTGTTGGTTAAATATGATCTGCAGCTTGTCCTCTAGGTAGGGGAAATGGGCAGACTAGGTGGGCCAAGCAGTCCTTATCTGCTGTCAAAGTCTATGTTTCTATGTCTGCCCAAGTGTGCAGCTAGTAATCCTTATACTGCAGCTGCCCTTCCCCTCCCCTGTCCCTTCCTCTTACCCTGTCCCATCCCCTTTTGAAGCAGTCCACTGTTCTACAGGATACCACTTCCTCAGGCATTGCATTCCTCTCAGACACCACTCTATCCATATAAAAGTGTCTTCTCATTTCCCTCCTGAACCTTCCCCCCTCCAATCTGAGATAATGACCTTGAGTGTCCCTAACCCCCCCTTAACTTGAATAATCTCTCTGTGCCCATCTTGTTTATTCCCTTCATGTACTTGAAGGTTTCAACCCCCGTCTCTCCTCTCCTCCAGTGAGTATGTATGTTCAACTCCCTTAGCCTGCTCATGTCAACTACTAAATCTAGATTTGCTCATGTAGGGTATGTCCCCTAGTCCCTGGATCATCTTTGTTGCCCTGTGCTGCACCCTCTCCAGTAACTTAATGTCCCTCTTCGAGTATGGGTGCCAGTATTTCATGCAGTACTCCAGGTGTGGCCTAACCAGTGACCTATACAATAGCAGGATCACCTCCCCTCTCCTTGAAGATATACCCCTGGCAATACAATCCAGCATTTTGTTGGCCTTTACAGCTGCCTTCCTGCATTGCACCGAGTTGTTCACTGAGCCCTTTATAATTACCCCCAGATCCTTCTCCTCCTCTGTCATGGCTAGCTGCCCCCACCCCAAGCTGGTAGCTCCTTCTTGGGTCTTTAACCCCGAAATGTAGCACCTTGCACTCTTTGGCATTGAACCCCCACTGCCAGGTGTCTGACCAGGTCTCCAATTTTGACAGATCATCCTGCAACCCATGCCACCCTCCTAGGTCATCCACTACTGCTCCCATCTTGGTGTCATCTGCAAGCAAACAGACCTTGCTCTTGATGCCAATTGAGATGTCTGATATGAACAACACCTGTCCCAGCACCGAGTCCTGCAGTACCCCGCTTGTCACAATCCTCAGAGATGAGAGCTCCCCTCTCATCACCATCCTCTGCAGCCTTCCCTGTAACCAGTTTACTACCCATCCCACCATTTTCACCCCTGCACCTGTACCTGCCAGCTTACCTCCCAGCCTCCCATGTGGCACCAAGTTGAATGCCTTACTGAAGTCCAGAAACAGGACATCCACTGCATGGCCCATGTCCGACTATCTAGTTACCCAGTCATAGTAATCCACCAGGTTGGTCTGACAGGATCTGCCCATGATAAACCCATGCTACCTAATGTCCTGCAGCCCTTTAGTCTCCAGAAGGGACACCAGCCTCTCCTTCAGGATTGTCTCCATCGGTTTTCCCATGATTAACATGAGGTTTACCAGCCTGTAGTTTCCAGGTTATCTTTGGGACCACTTTTATGGAAGGGTACCATGTGAGCAATCCTCCAGTCCTGAGGTACACTTCCTAAAACCAGAGAGGCATTGAACAGGTCTGCCAAGGGCCCCGCCAGGATTTCTGCCAGCTCTCTCAGTACCCTGGGGTGAATGTCATCCGGCCTTGGTGCCTTGTCCACCTTTAGTGCCCCCAGGTCCTCCAATGTCCTGCCCTCTGTGATTCCCCCATCTGTTACCTCCTCCCCGGGCCTGGCGTCCCACCCCTTGGTAGCCTCCTCCTTTCTCCTTAGTAAACACCAAGCAGAAGTATTCATTAAGCGCTTCTGCCTACTCTGCCCTGTTTCCACCCACCCCCAACCCTCTTAATGCTTACTATTTCAGCCCTATAACTCCTTCTCTCCCTGATGTACCTGAAGAATTCCTTCTCCCCCTTCCTGATGCCTTGCGCCAGCCTGAGCTCCTTAGATGCATTGGCTGCTCTTATTGCCTTTGTCACCTCTTCTGATTTCTTCAGGTAATCCTCTTTATTCTCCCCTCTGCCTGTTTTTTTGAACCTCCTAAAGGTGACTAATTTCTTACTTTCTCCATGATCCCCTTGTTCAACCAGCTGGGTTTCTTGGCCTTAGGTCTCATACTCTGGACCCTGATGCAGGTTTTGGTTGCCTCCTCAATCCCCAGTTTTATGACCTCTCACCTCTGGTTAGTGTCCATATTAGTTTTTACTCTTGATAGATACCCTTTAACTACCTCCCCCATCCTCCTGAAGTTGGCCTTCCTAAAGTCCAATACTCTTATACCTGTTTCTACTCCCTCCTTACCATTTTTAACATGAACCACACTCAGTGGTGGTTGTTCCTTGCCAGTGGTTCTTCCACCCCAACTTCCTCACAAACTCCCCATTTGCCAGCACGAGGTCTAGGGTGTTCCCTAACTTGGTTGACTCGCTGACCATTCGTATTAGGAAGCTATCCTGGAACATGTCCAGAAGTATCTGCTCCCTTCTATTTGTGTTGGCTGAGGTACTCCAATCCACTCCTGGCAGGTTGAAGTCCTCCACAATCACCATGTTACCCTTTCCATAGGCCCTTCTGATCTGTCCCACTAGTTCCCTGTCTAACTCCTCTGTCTGAGATGGTGGTCTGTACACTATTCCCATCCTGAGAGTCCTATTCTAGGAATCCTGGATTTGCATCCATAATGACTCTGTACTATCCCCCTCCTCATGAACATGTAACCCCCAGGGGGTGCTCTCCTAAGGGCTACTACCCCTGCCTACCTGTAGCAGGGTGAGGGGCCCAGTCCCGTTCAACTCGCCGCCTCCACCCAGAGGTCGGGGCTAGAACAGTCAGTTGACTCAGTCACAGCTCTCTGGGTTACTGCAACCCCCCCGTCTTCCCACTAGTGACATAAGCAGTTCAATTTTAGTGTCCTTACCATATACACTTACCCCCCGGCTCGACCCAGTCAGCTCACTCCGGGGACCCCCCTGAAAAGTAAGGTACAGTTACACCACATTCACTGTGCAGTATTTCTCCATGGATACACAAACTAGGCAGTGTACTTTTGCAAACAAGCAATCTGATTTATTTAATGGGAGATAACAAGGACCAGGGGGGAATCAGGTTGATCAGCTTACCACATATAATATATAACAATCTACCTATGGCTCTGTGCACAGGCCTAACCTATAAATTACTGTCTATGGGTACCCAAGCCCTAATGGCTAGTTCCTCGATGCAGCTGGTTGGAGCCCTGGCACAAACGAGCATTTAATTCCTGAAAGGATCCAATGGAGCCAGAAAACTCAATTAGTACAGTCAGCAACACAACAAGATGATTTTTTCCTTTGCTTTTAACCTTTGACAGGGAGCTACCCTGATTTAGTACTCACAACTTCAACAGAGAACCACTCTTTCACCACTGGCAGGGCTGAGCCTGAGCTTCAAAGGCCTCCTCACACATCTATATTGAAAACAACAGAGGGGTACCATACCAGGCAGCTGCTCCTAGAACCCAATTGAACTCACAGCTATCCGGGGTTCTCACTGCAGCTTCACTGTCCTGACAGACCGAGCGCGATTTAGCAGATTCTCCAGTCCTCTACAGGGTGAGCCTGGTAGGTAGCTGTGCTCCTGCACAGCCTCCTCTGACCGCTGCCCCACGGATTTAGTCCAAAACTACCGGTGACCGGGCTGCCTGAGATTGGCCTTCACCACACCACACGTGCTTCCCGCGCAAAGACTTAACGGCGCAGAAGCCCAGGGCTCCTTCCTCACTCACAGCCACAGTGTCTCTGCCTACTTTGGCAGCTAGGGAAAGTCTCTCTATTCGGGCGCCACCCGATCCCATTGGAGGGCTGCAGATGCCAATCACTCACGATTGCCCTCATTGGTGCAAAACGGCGCCATGATCTAGAATGCCACTTCCCAGAATCACAAGCTGTGTCCCCACTGGTCAGCCGGCTCCATCTAGAGTCCTGGTTTCGGGTTGGCTGCCCTTTTACTCCAGTTCAGACACTCCCTCACTCTTATTGGACCCCTCAAACTGTCCTGGTCCAAGATGGAGGGGCACAGCACACAGCATCCCATCTGCAACAAAGGCAGGTTAGACAAAACTGCGTTTTCTCTATCACTCTAAATGATTTCAGGCAAATGGTTACACCTTTCAAGGGGGGCTCCATCAGCGCTCCTAACGACTGCAGAAACGGAGTGATCAGACAGCAGTCGCAGGCTGGATTCAAGCAGAGAAACCCCAGTCCCCCCTATTTGTGCCCACGAAAGCCTGCGAGCAAGCAGCTCTTAAAGAGGCAGTACTAGAGGCTTTAAAAGCACTCACAATGCCTACATTTAGCGGCCTTATGCCAAACACCAGTCAGGCACGGAGCATTAAGGCAAGCTCCGGGAAAGCTTTCAGGAACCCCCATTTGTAGGGGGGTTACACCCTTCCTGGCCTGGAAAGAACTTGGCGTCCGTGTCAAGTAGTTACCCTTAAATCACTTTAAGGCAAACAGTTTAAGTAACATTATATCACACTTTATATTACATGCATTGTTACTGTAGTCTCAATTTACTACTGTTTATGCAGCATTACAATGAGAACAGTCCAGGACATGCTGCGAGCAGAGGCTGTGTGAGGTGGTGCTGTAACAAAGGGCAGCCAGCCCAAACACGACAGAAATTCAAAGGTGAACAGCACACTTCAGCCCGTAGCAAGATAAATCCAGGTCCAAGCAAGTAAACGTTGTAGGCAAAGTATTTTATTGTATCTCAAAGACACAAAACAGACCAACAGGCAAAACAAAGAAACAAAGCGCTAACGTGCCCCAGCTCTTCGACTCCTCAATGAGACTTCATCAGGGGGTCGATGATTTAAGGGGCGATAACAAGGACCAGGGGGGAATCAGGTTGATCAGCTTACCACATTTAATATATAAGAATCTACCTATGGCTCTGTGCACAGGCCTAACCTATAAATTACTGTCTATGGGTACTTTATAAGCACTCACAGCGCCTACATTTAGCGGCCTTACGCCGAACACCAGTCAGGCATGGAGCATTAAGGCAAGCTCCGGGAAAGCTTTCAGGAACCCCCATTTGTAGGGGGGTTACAAACACATGTCAGTCCTTCTGTCACATACAGTGCCACCCCACACCGTTCCCATTTACCCTATCTCTGCAGCATATCTTATACCCTGGTACTGCCAGGTCCCGGTCTTGGTAATGGGTGACTCATGTTTTGGTGATGGCTGCCATGTCCACCTCCCCTTCTGCCATGAGGACCTGTAGCTTTACTGTTTTGTTCCCTAGGCTCCTAGCATTAAAGGTGACCACCCTCCACCCATTTTCCTTCCCCTTCCACCATCCTGCTCTGCCTTCTTGGCATCCCCTCTAGCATTCCCTTTTTTCCATTGCTTCTAGCATGGGGGGTAAGCTCATTCGGCTTCCCTTCTAAGGTTTCTAAGGTAATGTGATGCAAAGGAGGCTGTGAGGCCCATAACTGCACCTTATCAATTATAGTACCCCAAGTTTGACTTGTTGAATATAAATTTATCAAGGCGATTTTTAAAGGTTTTTTTTTTGTCCTTACTGGTGACTATTTCTAATGGTAGGTTGTTCCAGGAATTTTTGATTCTTTATGTACAGTAGTTTTTCCTAGAAATATAAATGAATTTTGCTCTATTAATCTGTAGTGGGTGACCTCTGGTATTAAATATATTATTTTTAAACGCAAAACCCATATGAAAAAAGCAGGTATGGGTCATTAATTATGTCATACATGTAAATTAGATCTCTTCGAAGACGTCTAAGTGATAATGGCATCAGATTTAACTTTTCTAAATGTAGTTTGTATGGACATTTGAAGAGTCCTTTAATATTGTTTGTAAATCTCCTCTGTATTTTTCAAGAGAAGCGATCTCACTCTTTTGGCATGGATTCCATAATTGTGACGAATATTCCAAATGGGGTCTAGCATAAGTTCTATACAGAGGCAGCATTATCCGTGGGTCTCTAGATTTAATGTTTCTCTTAATAGACCATATAATCCTATTTGTTTTATTAATTGCCTCATTTATTTGTTTATTATGCCCTAAATCATTTGATAAGTCTTTTTCATCTACAGTTGTTTCAAATGGTAGTCCATTTAACATATATGTGGCCAGAGGATTATTCGGTCCAACGTGCATCACCTTACATTTACATAGAAACATAGACTTTGTCGGCAGATAAGGACCACTAGGCCCATCTAGTCTGCCCATTTCCCTACCTACAGGATAGGCCGCAGATCCTAGTTAACCAACAGCCTATATCTTCCTGCTCCCACAAGAATTGCCTTATGTCTGTCCCATGCATTCTTGAATTCTCCCACAGTTTTAGACCCACAACTTCCTCAGGAAGGCTGTTCCATGCATCACTACCTCTCTGTGAAATAATACTTCTTCACATTGCCCTGAACAGCCCTCCTTCTATCTTTAAATGTGTCCTCTTGTTCTTGCAAGTCTCTTTTTCTGAAAGATGCTACCCTCTTGGACTTTGTTGATTCCCTTGAGGTACTTGAAAGTTTCTATCATGTCCCCCCTCTCCCTTCTTTCCTCAAGGGTATACATATTAAGCTCCTTTAGTCTCTCCTCATACAGCTTCTCTTGCAGACCCTGCACCATTTTAGTTGCCCTCCTCTGGACTGCCTCTATCCTGTCTATGTCCTTGCGGAGATGGGGTCTCCAGAACTGGACACAGTATTCCAGATGGGGTCTCACCAACTGTCTGTACAGAGGGATAACAACTTCCTGTTTTGCTGCTGATGCCTCTCCTATACATCCCAGTATACCCCGGCCCTCCCTACTGCCTTCTCACATTGCTTGCTAACCTTAAGGTCATCTGATATAATTACCCCAGGTCCCTTTCCTGTTTTGTTGTTGTTACTACCTCCCCACCCATTGTGTATTCTTCCCTGGGCTCTTGTTTCCCAGGTGCATTATTTTACTTTTTGCATTGAATCCTAGCTGCCATACGTCTGACCATTCCTCCAACCTTGCCAAGTCCCTTTTCATCCTTTCCCGCCTCCTTGTGTATCAACCCTGTTGCAGATCTTTGTGTCATCTGCAAAGAGGCATACTTTTCCTTCCAGTCCCTCTGCAATGTCACTGAGTGAAGACATTAAAAGGACTGGACCCAATACTGAACCCTCGCATTTTACCACTAGTAACCGCCCTTTCTTCAGAGTGGACTCCATTTACAATTACCTTCTGTGTCCTGTTGTCCAGCCAATGTTTTACCCAGGCTACCACCCTGGGATCCACTCCCAGGCTGGTTAATTTGACTATCAATCTTTTGTGTGAGACTGTGTCAAATGCCTTGCTAAAGTCTAGGTAGGCCATGTCCACAGCCCCTCCCTGGTCTACTACTTTGGTCACCCAGTCAAAGAAATCTATTCGATTTGTCTGACATGACCTTCCGCTGTGAACCCATGCTGCCTTGGATCCTGTGCTCCACTGACCTCTAGGTACTCAACTATTCTTTCCTTCAGAGTGACTCCATCACTTTCCCTACCACAGAGGTCAGACTGACAGGTCTGTAGTTTCCTGCCTCTGTCTTGGTCCCACTTTTGTGAAGGGAATCACATCCGCCTTCCTCCAGTCCTCAGGTACCACACCATCCTCCCATGATTTATTAAAAGAGTAGCCAGTGGTTTCACTAGTTCCTTCCTTAATTCTTTTAGAATTCTGGGGTGAATTCCATCAGGACCCATTGCTTGTCCACCTTCAGTTTTAGGAGTTCTTGCAGAACCCTTTCTTCTGTGAAAGGACTGGGATCGACCCCCTATCAAGAGTGCTTCTGTTAATTGGATTAGGCACTTCCCCTCCTCTTTGTGAATACTGAGCAGAAATATTCGTTCAGTATTCCTGCTTTTCACTGTCCCTCTGCCCACCCACCGTTCATTCTATTCAGCCTCACTATCCCTCCCTTTGTTTTCTCGCTGCTGATGTACCTATAAAGGTTTTATCCCCTTCTTAACTGAGGTTGGCTATCTTTTCCTCAGTTTGGGCCTTTGCTATTCTGACTTCCCTCCCTGCTTCTTTCTGCCTTAACTGGTACAGCTCTCTGTCCTGCTCCTTCTGTGTTTCCTTATACTTCCAGAATGCTATCTTTCTTCCTGACTTTCCAGCCACCTCTTTTGAGAACCATAGTGGATTTTTCTTTCGTTTTGATTTGTTTATTTGCTTCACACAAAGGCTTGTTGCCTCTGTGATGGCAGTTTTGATGATTCCCCATTGTTGCTCTACACTCCTTCTAGCCTGTTTGCTAGTGCTTTTCTGAGGCACTCTCCCATCTTGCCAAAGTCAGCCCTCCTAAAGTCCAGTACCCTCACTTTTGTATGGCTTGACTCTGTAGCTGAGTTTAACGTGAACCACACTGTTTGATGGTCACTTGTCCCCAGATGGCAACCTACTTCTAGATCTGAGATCCTCTCACTGCCCCCGTTTGAGTACGAGGCCTAAGATTGCTCCCTCACGAGTGGGTTCCAAAACTAGCTGTCTAATGCCTGCCACCTGTAGGGCATCAAGAATGCCCTGCTCTTGGATGTGGCTGCAGCAAATGTGCTCCAGTTAACATCTGGCATATTCAGGTCTCCCATCAACAGTATCTCCCCTTTCTCTGCCATTCTAAGAATGCCTTCCATCATATCCTTGTCCATTCCTTCCTCCTGACATGGGGGTCTGTACACAACCCCTGTGCGGATTGTGGTGCCCTTTCCAGTCTCCAAGGTGACCCACAGTGCCTCCTCTCCTCCCTGTTTACTCTTTTGTTCAGTTGCTTTTATCCCTTCCTTTACATAGAGAGCTACTCCTCCCCCTCTTCTCCCCTGCCTGTCTCTCCTGTAAGTTATGTACCCTGGTATGTTAACATCCCAGTCATGGTTCTCTGTGTACCATGTTTCTGTGACTACTACGATATCCAGGCATCCCTCTTCCATTAAGGCCACCAGCTCAGGAGCTTGTTGCCCAGACACGGGCATTGGTACTCATTACGCTCCATTTCCTGATGGCCTTACCCCCTTTTGCCCCATCCCTGTCCTTCTTGCTTTTGTCACTTTCTCCATTTACCCCTGCCCTTCTCCCTATCGACACCTCCATGTTGGTGTTTGCCACACTTACTAGCGTGATTGTTTGGGGGGGGCTAGGATTTTCCTGCTCCTTTCCAGTGCCTCCCTCCTTGGATAGTTTAAAAGCTTGCCAATGAAGCATTTAAACCTATCACCTAGGATCCTGGTTCCCTCCCAGACAGATGCAGCCCATCATGCCAGTATAGGCTTGCATCACTCCAGGTGGACCCCCAGTCCCCAATGAAGCCAAATCCCTGAGCTCCACACCAGTTTTTCAACCACTGATTGAATCCCATGGTATTTAGATGGATATAAATGCATACCCCACATACTAACCCAGTTCAAGATGCTATATTTGTTGTATTACAGATCTCTTTTCATCACTGCCGCAAGGCCCTCCAAGTTTTATGTCATCTGCATATTTTATTGAAATAGATTTACAATTTTTGTCAAATCAGCAATGAACCCTAAAAATAGTGTGGATTCCTGTGGATTCTGCATGCCTCCTTCCCACTTGCCACTCCCTGCTCCTAGTTTAAGTGCCCTTCTTTTGCTATGTAATCCCCCATCCTCTGCTTCAATACCTTCTTGCTCTCCTCACTTAGGTGAAGTCTATCCTTATCGTAGAGATCACTGGCACCCACCAGCCCATAACCTTTGGATTGGCACCAGGTTCTTTGCCAGTTGTTACATTCCTCTATCCTCAGTTTCCTTGCAGTGCCCATGCTGGGCACTGAAAGTACTTCCAAGAAAGCTACTGATCTTCTTGCCTCCTCACATATTGGTCCTAGCTCCTCAAACCTCCCCGAACTACCTTTGTCATCTCTCTCTCACTAGGTCATTTGTCCCCACATACAGAACTATATGTGGTTTCACCCTACCCCTCCTAGCAAACTTCAGAACAGATTGACTCACCCTTTCCGCTGTCATTCCTGGCATAGCCTCCACCCATATGTGACTATGCCTCTCTCCTTTGCTTCCCCATCTGACTCCTCTTAGTATTGAGTCTCCCAGCACTAGGATTCCACCCTCTTTTCCATGAGCCGCATTCCCTGGTCTCCCTTCATCCAGACTCCACTCATCCTCCAGCACAGTGTTCCCCCTTCGGCCCCTGCTGAATCATCACCAGTTGTTCTCCTGTCCATTCCATGTTCTCCAGTCTATTTTTGGTTCCTCCTCCGATGGCACCCTCTATCACATCACCCAGTCCTGCCAGTACTGTGAATCAATTTTTCAATGCCCCTCACTACCACATACTTCCTCCTTCCTATTACCAGCCCCCCCACTACTGCTTCTATGTCCATTATCTCCCCACTTCCCCCATCCTCCATTCTTCCCCTTTTCTGCTCTGTTTTGACCCTCGACCTGTGTCCCCATCTCGGTTCCCTATCTGCCACCCTTTTCCTGCTCCTTCCCCCTATTGATTCTATTTGTCCTTCCTCCTCAGTTCCCCATCTACTTACTCCACCTTTTGGGTTGTTATCCACTGCAGACTACCGTTCCCTCCTTAGCTCCTCCTGTAAACCTCTGATCTCATTTTTAAGCTGCATTATTTGCCTGCACACCAAACAACCCCTCACTCTCCATGAAATTCTAAGAAAGACTGGTGCTCCACAGTTGTTACAGCCTACCACCCTACCCATCTCTCCATTCATCCACCAGCGTCCCCACACACTCAGAAGGAAGTCCATCACACCCCATGCATCCTCCCTTCGTCCATTTCTAGTATTGTTCATGTTCTACCAGTACAATGAATATTGTAGCTAAAAAGATGTATATACTAATATTTTCTTAAATCCAAGATTATCATACACTTTTCTTATCCCTCTGTCCTTTTCTTTTTCTCACAAAAATTTATGCCCAGCCAAAAACAGTTTTGCAATGTAATATTTACAGAATATAATTTGGATCCTTAAAAAACAGTCCCTTATAGCTTTAAATATTTGTTTTTGAATTTACAAGGACCACCTATAGGTGGTACCTGATTGCTCCACCCCTTTTAGCTGAGCATTTAATATGTGAGGTGGGGGTGGGTGGGAGAGTGGGCCAGAAAACAACTCGAGTGCTCAGTGTAGCTTCTTAGTGCCCCCACACAAACAGTAATGATTACTTATTGCTGTAAGTTTCATTTTCGTAATCCACAATATATTTTAAGTCCAGAACTGTGTACTGAGATGACTGTTCCACTCCACTGCAGGGTTATAACTTGGAAAGTACTGTTCCTATTCCTTATCATCTTTTACCCCTGATGCTGCAAAGCACTATCGCAAATTGCTGTCTGCAGGTCTCTGCTCCGTTGCAGGGGAAGGACCTCCACTGCCACTGCCACCAAGATAAATCCTTCCCTGTCCTCTGACCACTGATGCTGCTGTGCATTGCACCACTCCCCACATTAATCTGCACTTATACAGCTATTACCCTATTTGTGTAATTATATTATTACATTATTTGTCTGTTATTTATTACACTAGTTGTCTGTTTCTGAAGCCCTCCTTCTAGTTCCCCCTAGATGTGTATGCATTTACTGTGTGGGAAAGGTACTGTGGGGGCAGCGACTGTATTTTCTGGGGGGGGGTAACCTGCAGTTTATCCACAGGTATCCCATATCACTACCCCAAGTGGAGGCACCACATCATTTCTTCTCCTGTCCACTAGTATAACCAGGCTGGCCCCCTTGGAGGTGTGTACAGGTGAGACCTGAGGGCCCTGGAAACAGCCAAGATGAGTCAAGGGGCTGTTACAGTATGAATTTGAAACCACCCCATTCCTTGGTTTCTGTAAATCCCTCCAAACCATACACATACACATTAAAGCCTCAACCCTGTCACAAAGCATCATGGGCATGCAAATCTTCAAGGGAAGTAGGTTGGTAAGGGGACTCTCCAAAGCAGTGCGATGTAGAACCATAGCAATATAGAGGATAACATATGGTCATCGGGGCATAACCACGCTATGCTTGTCATCAAGTGGTTCCCATGGCAGCTCAGTCAAACATCGAGAGCACAGCTCGAGACGTTTAACTGCTTCCATGGAAACTGTGAGATGGCAAGCTTAGCGTGATATGTCCTGATGACCATACATTGTCTTTTACGGTGTATGATCATCAGCAAAACAAATAAAAAAAAAATGTTTTTAGATCTCTGCCGCTCAATTTCAAAAGACTGTTTGCTTACCTTGCTGATTTTGTAAATGAACTCAGCGATGAGGATGTCAAGCTCTTTGACAGAGATGGCTGAGATGTTAGGCTGCTCCCCTGCATCTGTGAGGGTACAATTTAAATGTTTGTTACGCTGCTCCTCGATGAATGCTTACCAGTCACTAGTATCGGAATAGATTGCTGTTGCCATTATTTTATGCACTAGTTTGCTGACAGTTGGTGCTTCAGTCTTTAAACATGGGAGCGTTCGGCTGCTATGGGGGTCATGGCAACAGTGCCACATGGTGGTTCTAGTCTGTTACACCATCGATGTGACGCAGCGACAGCAGTATAACAACAGCATGACATCACATCGATGGTGTAACAACACTGTAAAAAGATGATTTTGGGGGGGGATAACAGCATTCTACCATACATTATATAGAAATTTACAGGCACACAAAGACCTACAGTCCATTTAGTCTGCCCAGAGACCCTAGTTAAAGATCAAATGCACATATTTCATAAAAAGCTTGAATTCACATCCCTGTGTCATAATTAGTGTTTCCTGAAAATATCATGCTGTTTGGTTTTGTTGTTTTCTTTAAATCAGCATCTGTTAATGTGTTCTGCAATAACTGAAAACAGTGAAGAAACAGTGAAGCTGTTTCTGGCCCTGTCAGTGAGCAATGACATCATGCTTTTCCATCCTGCTGCTTCAGCAATTAAGCCCCTGACTGACTAAATAGGCTGTTGCAGTTCCTAGTTAGAGCAGTCTGTACAGCTAATTGTTTTCACTCAAAGTTTGTTACTAACCCATCTGGTTTGTGTTTAGAGAGATTAGCTTTAAAATCATGCTGTTCTCATAAACAGTCAATCATTTGGGGTTCAGTGCTGAACTGAAGTGGTATGAATGAATGTCTGTGAGAAATTACCTTGTTTTTATCACAGATGTCAGTTCTCTGTCATCAAAACTATGCATTCTATTATGGCTATATAACACAGGGTTGTTTTAATGGATATCAAATAAATCTACATTCTATTAATTCATAGAAGCAGTGCGTCTTTGATGTAGCCTCAATAAATATGTTCATGTGATAACAATGTTGTTTTCATGTCAGATTGACAAACCTGTGTCTGCCACACTCTGCTATTTTAGGAACGTGTACTGTATGAACTCATAAAATTCAGTTCTTTGAGGGTTTCTGTGTGAAAATACATAATGTATGTGTATAACTAGAAATACTATATGGCATCCTGATGCCTATCTTCTGCCCGACAGTTGAGGAAGCAGCTCTCTGCTTACCCTTTCCCCTGCCCCAAAAGTGCCTTGTATCCTGCCCGCATATGAGACTGCTGCAACATGCTGCCCACTGTCTTCTCCACACAGTCAGGGCTGCTGCACCCTACTGCCTCCTGCACCAACAGTTTAGGCAGCTGCACCTTACTACCCTCTGTCCCCCACCCTATAAAACACACAATGAAGGTATTTTTTGTATTTTCTATCAGGTAGATTTGGGCAGTGTACCAAAGGATCTGATTCTAGTGGCAGGGAGCAGCATAGTGCAACAACTCTAACTGTGGGGCAAGATGCTTTATGGTGCAGCAGGGCACTTTGGTGTCTGGGGACAGTGGACAGCATGGTGCACAAGTCTTGACTGTGGTGCAGTACACAGTGGGGAATCAGGGTACAGCAGCCCCGACTGTGTGACTGAGTGCATATGGTGCTGCAGCCCTGCCCATTTAGGGCAATGGAAGTGGGTAGCAGGGTGCAGCAAAGGCCCCACCTTTGGTGGCCTGGGGCAACATGGTGCAGCAGCGCAAACTGTAAAGGCAGAGGCCCTGGGACTCTAGGGCTTAGCAGAGCACAGCAGCCCATCTGTGGAGACAGGAAAAGGGGGAAACAGTGTGCATAGGCCCTGACTGTGGGAGTGGAGGACAGAGGGAAGCCGGGTGCAGCAGCCTTAACTGAAAAGCAGGAGACGGGCATCAGGATGCCATATAGTATTTCTAGTTATACACATACATGATGTATTTTCACACAGAACCCCCCAAAGAACTGAATTTTATGAGTTGATACAGTACAGTACATGTTCCTGAAATAGTATAGTATGGCAGTCACATTTGTCAATATGACATAAAAACAAAATTGTTCTCATATGAATCTATTTATTGAGGCTACATCAAAGACACACTGCTTCTATGAATTAACAGAATGCAGATTTATTTAATATCCATTAAACAACCCTGTGTTATATAGCCAGAATAGAATGCAAAGGTTTGATGACAGAGAACTGACATCTGCAATGACAAGGTCATTTCTCACAGGCATTCATTCATACCACTTCAATTCAGCACTGAACCCCAACTGATCAAATTTTTACGAGAACAGAAAGATAGAATCAAAGAATCTTGGCAGCAGAAAAGGTCCATTCAGCTCATCAAGTCTGCCCAGAGAGATCTCACCCCCCACCCTCCCAAATATATCTCTCTCTAAACAGAAGCCAGATGGGTTAGTAACAAGCTCTGAGTGAAAACAATTAGCTATACAGACTGCTTTAACTAGGAACTGCAACAGTTTATTCAGTCAATCAGAGATTTAATTGCTGAAGCAGCAGGCTGGACAAGTATGATGTCATTGCTCACTGACAGGAACAGAAACATCTTCACTGTTTTCAGTTACTGCAGAGCACATTAACAGATGCTGATTTAAAGAAAACCACAAAACCAAATGGCATGATATTTTCAGGAAACACTAATCATGACACAGGGACATGAATTCAAGCTTTTTATGAAATATGTGTGCATTTGATCTTTAATAGGTGTGGCCCAAACCAAATGGAGTATCCTGAGAATACCCCCCCCCCCCATCATGGGACCATGTTCTGTGCATGGTTTGGACAGAGTTACAGAACCAAAACAAAATATAAATTGTATCTCTCGTTGCATACCTTATAGCTCCTACACGCTATTCTCTTCCCAAATGTCTCCTCTAATGTACCACATCAAAGTGTACAAAATGCATGATTCCCTCTTGGGCTGTCCTGGTGCTTGGCTGGAATAGTGAAGGTGCTGCTACATGTAAGTGTACTAAATGTATGTGTAACCACAACCCCCCCACTACATTACACAGTTAGCTACCCCTGTCACCCATAAATGGGCATAGACTTAAAAAACATTTAGACAACTGGTACCATCCCTAGCTTTGGGAATGTGTACCAGGTTCATTCTTCTAGAGATCAAGGGGTGGGGGTGTACAAAAGCAATATAACCTCTTTGGTATTTACAATAACCAGGTCCTGGGGAACAGAACTTTTTGCTAGGGCTATGCTAGACCTATCTTCTGGAGGGGTACCCAGTAACTCCACACAGGAAGCAATAATGTAAATGTCTAGACCATAGTTGGGGTTCTAGAGTGTAACTATTCCAAAAGATGTTCTCTAAAGCAAGGGTGGACCCCCAAGGTTTACACATCATGGCACTAGGAACTTGCTGAACAACAAATCGACTGTATCTGACAGAAAACTATCTGTTTTACCACCACAGTAAGACATAGGACACTTGCACTTGTATTCCCACCTGTCATAGGACATTGAACAATTTAGACTTGGATTCTCACATTTCGTAGGACATTGAACATTGTTTTCAGTGACGCTGGCCACAACTGAACACACATTCTTCATAACCAGAGAAGAAACTGTAACCCACTTCAGGGGGTAAAATTCTCTTCAGACTTTGGCCCTTTGTCTAAAGTAACCAAGCACCCTTACTGACTCTGTAGTCCTGAACTGGTTACTCCAGATGGGGGTCTGTCCACCCTTTGCTCCCAAGTCCATAGTTAGCCATTCTTTCAGAGTTACACCTTAAACATTCAGAAATACATTTTGGAAAATGCTTATTGAATGAAATTTTGGCATCCAGCACTTGAATCACTACACTGGTAGTGGAAAACTAAAGTCCTGAGCAATGTGATATAGTCATACCTCTTGACATCACACACTTCAGCCAACTTTAAAATTAGAACAGTCTCACACTTCTGAATTCACAGAAAAGTTGTGTGTTCCCTTTTAGCCAGAGAACACAAAGCACAGGTACTTGCTTTCTGCAGCAAAGGTCAGATCCTACTCACTGTTAGACATTTCAAGTAACGTCAAACATCCTGGATCAAAAAGGATGATTGCCCCATGGATCCAGCCACTAGCAGTCCTTTTCACCCCTCCAGGGATGAAATTCAGGAGATCCTGCTGTAGACAATGGTTTCCATCACTTCTATTGGCAAACTGGAGAATTGCCAAGACTAGAGTGAAAATGCAGGGCCCTCAACTCAGAGCCCTCAGCTGAGCAGTTCTCACTCCCCAACTTCAAGCTGCTACTTCCAACTACTGACTTTTGTTTCAACATTCTAAACTCCCTTCTCATAGCTGGCTAAGGCTTATGCTGCTGCAAGAGTTCCAAATGAGCTAATCACTTCCATCTCAGCTGAAGCCAAGTAAACAGAAGAGTGAGCAGATGAAAACCCCATTTAACTAGTTAATCACCAGCTGCCTCTCCCTGTCTAGCACTGTAACTGAGGGGATTCTAGTAACCCCAGGGGACTGGGTGGTTACACATGATTCCCTCTATGTGTCTGTCTCGGTTGGGACAGTGACTGCACTGCTACCGCTGAGTGTACTAAATGTCTGATTCCATTGAGGACTGTCCTGATACTTGGTTAGGGTTCTCACTGCACTGCTACCTCCGAGTGTACTAAATGCCTGATTCACTCTGGAGTTGGACCTGTTAGTTGGCCAAGATAGTGACTGCACTGCTACCTCTGAGTGTACCAAATGCCTGGTTCCCTCCGGGTGTCCGTCCTGGTTGGGTAAGTGACTGCACTGCTACCTCTGAGTGTACTAAATGCCTGATTCCACTGAGGATTGTCCTGATACTTGGTTGAGGCAGTAAGTGTACTGCTACCTTGGAGTGTACTAAATACCTGATTGCACTCTGGAGTTGGATCTGTTAGTTGGCTGGGACAGTGACTGCACTGCTTCCTCCAACTGTACCAAATGCCTGATTCCCTCTGGGTAAAAACATAAAATCCTGCACAAGGATGGGGTGCTATAGGAATATATGCAAGCAATATGAGGAGACAAACAATTCCAGCACTCACCTCCTATTTGTAAGAAAAAACGTTTCTCCTTTGTAAAGTGCCAAACTTTATTTCCAGGTGCAGAGGCATGCTTTGATGTGTTTCAGACAAAGGCCTTTTTAAAAAGCATCAAAAGAGCATTCCCTATGGGTGTCTGTCCTGATACTTGGTTGGAATAGTGACTGCACTGATACCTCTGAGTGTACTAAATGCCTGATTCCCTCTGGGTGTCTGTGCTGGTACTAGGTTGGGATAGTAATTGCAGTGCTACCCCAGAATGTACTAAATGCCTAATTCCCTCTGGGTGTCTGTCCTGGTACTTGGTTGGAATAATGAATGCACTGTTACCTCTGAGTGTACTAAATGCCAGATTACGTCTTGAGCTGTCCTGGTACATTGCTGGGATAGTTGTTGCGCTGCTACCTCAGAGTGTACTAAATGCTTAATTCCCTCTGGACCTGTTACTTAACTGGGATAGTGACTGTACTTTACCTGCAGGTGTACTAAATGCCCGATTCCCTCTCAGGCTGTACTGGCACTTGACTGGGATAGTGATTACGCTGCTATCGCCATGTGTGGCTCAGCAGGTAGCACACTCGCCTCTGAGGCCTGGAGATCAGAAGGCCGTGGGTTCTATCCTCACACCAGGCACTTGGGTTAAATCCCAGTACTGACACTGTAGTGCAGCATGAGAGGGGTGCTGCACTCCTAAGGTGCTGTCTTTTGGATGAAACGTTAAACTGAGGTTGTTCAGGTGGATGTTAAAGATCCCATGGCACTTCTCGAAAAGAGTAGGGGAATGTGTTATTAAAGAAACAAATCAGAGAACAACAACATAATCATATATGCCGAATACAAATCGGACTAAATCAATACAAAACAGGGTCATAAGAAAAAAGAAAAAGAAACAAACATAGAGAGTTAATTCTTCTCTAAGACAAATCAGTCAAAAACCATGTACAATGTTTACAGTTTTTTTCTCAGTATCATAAATAGACTGCAGACTTTGCATTCTTTGTGTCAGGATTTGAGTAATATTGTAGTTTTTTTGTTGCAAAAGAAAGGCACACCTGGCTTGCCATTAACAGAATCTACATAGTGCAAAATTTAAGCACAAAGTACTAGGATGGCAATGCTTCAGTGCAGAGGGATATATCCCATAGATTAAAATGGTATATGTAAGTACTGGGAGTGCCTTTTCTTTCCATTTATGGAGTAAAAGGGTCCATAAAGAATGACTGAAGGGGCATTCTAGGAAAAAAATGTCTCTTAGTTTCTGGTACATTATGGCAGGTGTCCCGAGGGCACATCCTGTCTTCAACAGCTTTATGTTTAAAGTTGTTTAGGGCTCCTAACCTTCTATGCCAAGCCAGCCATGTAACATCCCACAGATGAATAGGATCCTAAGGTCAGTTAACTGCGAATAGACCACTGTCTGAACCAAACTGTTTCCACAGGTGTCTACCAGTAAGGAAGGGTCCGAAAAATGTGTCCCAAGAACAATTTGCTATAACTGTTTCCTAGTGGATACTAATATGGCATTAGGCGACATCCCCTATTGTCGAATTTTGAGGAAGGTGGGAACCAAATAGTAAGGAAGCTTGTATTTTCTGAAATTCCTGGAAATTTCTAAAGGGGTTTGCTGCCATATCTGACATAATGAAAGTGTGAAAAAATGCATCAAGGAATACCAGAAGGGGGTTGAGGTTGGAGGAGAAGTGGTATATTTAATTTCAAAAATAGACAGTGGAAAAAAAACAAGTAGATTCAGCATTCTAACCCCACCATGAAAGTAATCTGGGTACGTGTGGGTCCTCTTAACTGGATTCAGGTGACTGCCCCAGAATCCTTGGAAGAAAACATTATTTACCCTCGCCACAAGGGTAAAAGGTATTGGGAAAACTGCAGCTAAATGAAGAAAAAGGGTGAGTATTAATGTTTTTAACAACATTACTCTTTTCTGTTTAGCTATAGTGCGACCTTTCCAAGAGGAGACTGTATATGAGATTTTGTCCAGGATGGGGCTCCAGTTGTGGGAGGCATCATCAGAATTGCCAGACTAACCCTAAAATTCTTATTGGAGAAGAAGTCAAAGGAATGCCTGCTATTTGAGCAAATTAATCTGGGGTGGCTGAAAGTGGGATATGGATAGCTGAGCTTTTGCCATAACTCAGTCTAGAGCTAGATATTGCCTCAAAAATCATGATAAGGGGCACAAAATCATCATCTTTAAGTGAAGGGGTAGTATAAATGCATAAATCATCTGCATATGCAGATACAGGGGGAACAGCAAGACCTGAAGGAAGCGTAATTCTCAGGAGGATTGGATGTTGTAAAAAATTCCTAAGCAAAGGGTCAATCTGAAAGGCATAAAGAAGTGGACTGAGAGGGCAAACCTTTCTAACTCCTTTCTGGCCTAAAATGGGGGGGTGGGCATGGTGATCCATTAATGTGTTGCTATATCCAAGCTGCATTATATAATAATTTAATCCAAGAAATAAATTGTTGTGGAATATGATAATGTGATAGCAGGGATTTATTCAACTCTAAAAATTGATTAGTGTTTTGCTCACAAAAGTGTTAAATCTTTGTGAAAAATTGCACAGATCTTGCCTCACTGTGTTTAACAAACACAGCACTTCTAGAAAATCTATATAAATACTTTCTATACAGTTAGTATTGTCCCAAGAAAAAAACTGCTAATCAATTATTTAAAACCCTGTGATAGTGTGTGAAAGAGATATTTGTGGTCCACGCGATCGAAGGCCTTTTCTCGGTCTAGAGAAAGTAAAAGTGAAGGTGCATCTGAAGTGCTGTAAGCTGAGATATCTCTAAATAATAATAAGGTTGGAGATTATTGACCTGTGTGGAATAGCACAGGTCTGTTCTTCAGATATAACTTGTGTCGCTATGGGGATAAGTCTATTAAGCAGAACAGATGCAAAAATCTTATAGTCAACATTCAGAAGGCTTAAAGGCCTCCAATTGCAGATGTCAGATCTATTTCCCTTTTTTAAATAAGAAAATCATAATAGTGTCAGAAAAGTGTTGAGGGATAGAGTGAGAGCTTATGATGCTATTAAAGACTAGAGTTAAAATGGGGGAAAAAAAGGCCGAGAAGTGTTGGTAAAGTTCAGCAATAAGCCCATCTTTTCCAGGAGAAGTACATTTTTCTCTGTCGCCTTATGACGTGCTGTGTTTCTTCCAGGGATATAGGGTCAGTCAGGGTAGTCAGCTGGTCTGCAGGAACCAAAGGGATGGAGATATCTAAGAAGAAGTCTATAGCAGGGGAGGCTATGGAGTCAGTTCCAAACATGTTTTCCAAACAGGAGTGAGTTTTTTTTTCTTTATTGTTGGAAAAGTATTATAGGTAAGAGGAGTCTGATTCTGTAAGCTGTTCTATGTGTGTAGCAGCCACTCTATCTGTACAGTTTTTATAGATATCCAGTGAGGGTTTAGAACTCCAAGTGCCATATTGTACTTCCATTTTTAGAGAAAGCACCCTATTGAACTGATACTGCTCCATCTCTACTTTTAGTGCTTTTATTTGCTGTGAACAGTCTGAGCTGGTTTCATATGCTCTGGAATTAGTGTCCAAAAGTTTCTTTCTTAGTGCTAAATATTTCAAGTAAGAGTCTTGAGTTCTATTCTTAGCTTGTCATATGAAAAAGGATTTTAAGTCCTTCTTTGTATCTTCCCACCAACTTAATGGCAAATGATACATTTCCAACACTGAGAGCTGTGCTTCCGAGAGTTCCTGACAGGCAGCTGAAATACCAGTGTCAGACAGCAAGGAGCTGTTTAGTTTCCAGCGAGAATGAGGTTTATTTGGGAAGGGTCCATTGAAGGGAAGACACAGTAAGGAGACAGCTAAATGATCCAAAGTTTTGCATGGAAGTACTTCTGCTTGTTTTACTAGAATATTCTGGGAGACAAAAACATAATCTATATGAGTGGCAAGGGAGCCCTATGGTGTGTTTTTGCACCCATTCAGTGTACCTCACAGTACCCATCTATAAGTGCAGCATTTTTAATAACTGTATGTAATGTGGACATAGCTCCAAAAAATTTTTGGGTAGCCCCTCCTCTATCTGCAAGGGTAAGTCCGCAGTTGAAATCCACCCCCCCTCCCATATAAATATGCCTATTGGTGTATACATATGGCTGTAATAGTTTAAACAGCTCTGACCTTGCTGCTATGCTTTGAAGTGCATAGACATTAATTATTCTAAATTTCAACTGTTTATATTTGCAGTCTAGTAATAAAGTCCACCCAGGGAAAATGTCCACAAGTCTGGTCACATGAAAATTAAACCCTGAAAACAAAACTTCAAGCCTCATCACATTTGTCCCCAAAGAACCAAAAGGAGGGTCCTGTCGTCCATCTGGTTTTAGCCTTAGAAAGCTTGAATCTGGTTTTAAGGGGCATATCCTGAAGTAAATATACATGTCATGGTGCAAGTCTTTCAGGTACTGCATTGTGGTTACCTGTTTTCTATAAGATTTCATGCTGCACACATTAAGTCTGAGACAGCGCATCACAGGCCCAGAATGTATAAGGAGAGTAAATAAGGAAAAAAGGGGTAAAATAGTAAGAACTTCACGTCTAAGTTACTGCACTCCATGCACCAATAGGCCCTTTAGAGGGAGAGGGGTCATGCTGCAGAACCAAAGAATAATCCATTTTGGAGGAGGAGGCATGAGAGGAATCAAAGTCCCCCTCCTCCTCTTCGGTATCCCCCACCCCATTGTCTTCTTTTTGCTAGGGCCCGATATTTGTTCCTAGTGAGAATGTTTTTTTGGGGAGAAAGGCTATACTCTTTCCTTTTCCCTTCCCCCTTCTAGTAGGGGGAATTACCACAAAAGGGGTCACATCCTGAGGTGAGGAAGGGGTGGCATGGTTTCCTGGCTGGACTTTCTAGGTGGGCCAGGGGCCGTACTAGGTAAAGGGGGTACCTGTGTTTCTAACACCTCAGGGGAAGAGAAAGGGCTAGTATTAAGGTTAGAGGCAACTGCAGTTGAGGGTTCTGCTGGGGGAGGGGAAGGGTAACAGGGGATTCTGCCTCCTTACAGTAAAGGGCTTGGATCTGAGAGTCCGTTATCAAAGCTACTTGGTCCTGGGGGCAGTCCAACCTGTTATGGTCTGTCCATGAGCACTGATTGTAGGAGTGCCCAGATTCATCACGCAGGTTGCATTTCAGGGTATTGGGGCATCCCAAACTTACATGTCCAAAAGCCAGACAAAGATTGCACCTGGGTTTATTACAGGTGCTGCTAAGATGGGTTTTCTCCCCATATTTATGACAAGTACATGGTTGGCCTGGGTAAAAACATAAACCACAGCCCCTACCTATTTGGAATCTGCCAGGTAAGTGAGCAATACTCCTGTCAGACTGTTTTAGCTGCACTTTCACCTTTCATCCCCCTGTCCAAGCTAGATCCTCATCCAAAATGGGACGAGGAGCCTCTAGCATATCGCAGTGCTGCTTCAGCCAATATTAAATGTCTGCTATGCTCACCCCCTCACTTCTGAAAAGCAGAGTAATGGTTTTAACTGTGGGTTTGGTGAGGGGATGACCAGAAAGGAGGTTCAAAGAGGCTGCGATTTAACTAGTTCATATTTGCTCTCAAACGTCTCCAAAGTATACACATTTTTGAAACTTCTGTCATATATAGATTCACCATGCACATGTACACAAGCAAACAGTTTGGAGGCTCCAATCCCTAGTGAGTCCTGAAGCATACTATGCAGGACTGTTCTCTGATCTGGAGCAGTGTTGACATCCCCAAAAAATTTTAGCCGAACAGTGCTCCTGTGCAGTGCAGGTTCACCCAAGTTCTGAAACAGATCACCAAGTCGAAAAATAGTGTTAGCCGTAGGCTCACCTTCTGTTTGGGGGACCGTATTCCTAGGTTCAGTCACAGTGACTAATTCATCTTCAGAAGTAGTTTGTCCAGCCAGAGTTTGTTGATGTTGTGTAGCGTTAGGGCCCTTAGTGCAGTCAGTGTCTATGGCAACATACGCCGGCCGGCTTACATCAGGAGCTTCTATTGGAAGATTGTGTTCAGTAGATTGAGATGCTGTGGCTTCATTTTATTTCGACTGCCTGTTGTTATTTTCCTCAAAAGATTGTCCTGAAGCAGAACAAGCACCAGAAATGATGTCTTGTGCACTAACTGGCCCAGGCAATGTCCAAGAAGCTCCAGAGGTTGTTTGGTTCCAACCTGCCGCACAGACAGCAGCGTATGGGGACCAAACCTGGTCTGATGGTAAGTTTGTGCGGCGACTGTCCCTTAGATGTAAAGAAGAAGAAGTAGCAGTTTGTGCCCATGCCGTAAAGGCTTCAGTTTCATTTAGGATATTAGTAGAATGTGCAGTGTCCATACCTTTATCAGAAACTAATGGAGAATAAGTAGCATCAAGGATTTTGTTCTGAGAGGCATCATCCTCCCACATAAGTTGCAATAAGAGGGTTTTGTGCTGTAGAAAGAAAAATCACAGTTGTTCTTCAGAAATGACCGTGGAATTATCAATGACTGTAGCTGATGCCTGTAGTACTGCGTTCAAATCCATCCTCCAGGTATCCGGGGCATGTGGTTCCAAAACTTGAGAGATGGTGTTCTCAACAAATAACAGCCTGTCATCCCCTGAAGCATTAGTTACATCCGATGGTCCTGTAGAGATGGGGCCAGGGTATGAGAAGAAGAAAAAAAAGCAGTCCACCATTACCTTCACCTCTTCCTCCATCTAGGACGGCAGTCATCTTGGAGATGACTGACTGGGGCTCCCCCTACAGCAAGAGTAGGGAAAGTTCCCCAGTGTCCTGGCCAAGTTTCCTGATTCACTAAAAATACCACCAACAGCTTAATCCAATTCATTGTCAGTTGGCATTCATCTGTATCCCCCTTCCCCGGGTCGTGCCTGAAAATAGGCAGAATTTGCCTAGTGCAATTACCTGGTCAACAAAAAAAATAAATAAATAAATAAATGTGTACTAAATGCATGATTCCCTCTGGGGCTGTCCTGGGACAGTAATTGCGCTGCTACTTCTGCGTGCACCAAATAGAAAGACAGAAGTATAGACGATGACAGCAGACAAAGACCAAAGGTCCATCAAAGTCAGTGTCAGTGGCTCAGTAGGTAGCACACTCGCCTCTGAGGTCGGGAGATCAGAGGGCTGTGGGTTCAGTTCCCACATCTGGCACTTGGGTTAATATCCCAGTACTGACACTGCAGTGCAGCATGAGAGGGGTGCTGCACTTCTGAGGTGCCGTCTGTCGGATGAGACGTTAAACTGAGGTCCCATCTGCCTGGATTGGTGGTAGTTCAGGTGGCTGTTAAAGATCCCATGGCACTTATCGAGAAAAGAGTAGGGAATTTCCGGTGTCCTGGCCAAATTTCCTCATTCACTAAAAATACCACCAACAGCTTAATCTGGTTCAAGGTCAGTTGGCATTCATCTGTATCCCTTCCCCCGGGTCGTGCCTGAAAATAGGCAGGATTTGTCTAGTGCACTTACCCAGTCAACAAAAGCTAAATAAATAAATAAAATCTAGTCTGCCCAGAATTCCCTATCTGTCTTGGGACCCATTGTTCATATGGGGTTTTATCCCTTCTGGTCCACCCCTTGCTCCCCTCCATACTGCCTATCATTCAGCTGGCAGACTGTTCCACAACTTCACCACACTTCCCATAAAACAGAATTTCCTCACACCCCTCTTAAACCCACCCCCCAGTTTCCACTCATATCTCATGATCTCAGGTTCTTGACTCTACTCCTGCTAAATAGTTCCCTGTAGTTCACTTTGTTTATTCACTTCAGGAACATGAAGGTCTCTATCATATCTCCCATCTCTTGCCTGGTTTCCATAGAGTACGTGTTCAGTTCCTTGAGACAATCTTCATGAGAAATACCTTGTTGGTCCTGAATCATCTTGGTCACACTGCATTGTACCATCTCTGGCCTGTCCCTGTCCTTCCTTAGGTGAGGACCCCAAAACTGTGAGTCCTTCTGTCCACTGCAGATGATGTCATTGTATTACTGCCTATTTCCTTCTTCCTGTTTGTTTTTTCTTTCTCTGTTTTTCTCCATATTCAAGATAGGGAATGTTGAGACTTGCATGAACAGCAGCAAACAACAGGTCGACTCGATTATGCTGAAGAGGGCAGTCGCAGAGTGCTGAGCTCCGTAAGGTCTCTAGCAGCACCTAGCTGCCAAATTGGAAATTAAACAAAAAGAGCTGTAATCACAAGCAGGAAACAATAAGGAGCTAGAAAGTAAAAAGAAGGTTTCGGTGGATGATTCTGAAGAGAGCAGCTGCAGCCTGTTAAATTTTAGGTCTCTCATGACACCTAACTGCCAATTTTGAATCTGCCTTCAAAGAGAAGTGGTTCTTTTTTTTTTTTTTCCCTCATAAATAAACAGAACAAGAGATGTATTCCTTGCCCAGAAATAATAAAAGTGATTTTCCCATAAGAAATAGATAATTTTATTAACAATTCAAATTTAGTAACAATGTCTAAAATGGAAATAACACAGGAAGTACATGATTATAATGTGCCCCTACCTGCTACAATAGAAAAAAAGTCTAATAGAAACATAGACTTTGACGACAGATAAGGACCACTTGGCCCACCCAGTCTGCCCATTTTCCTACCTATTGGATAAGCTGCAGATTCTAGTTAACCTACAGCCTACTTCCTGCCACCCCCCACTACAATTGCCTTGTGTCTGTCCCATGCATGTTTGAATTCCCCCACTGTTTTAGCCCCAACAACCTCCCCAGGAAGGCAGTTCCACGCATCCACCACTCTCTCCATGAAAAAAGATTTCCTCACATTACCCCTGAGCGGTCCCCCCTCTATCTTTAAATTGTGTCCCCTTGTTCTTACACATCTCTTTTTCTGAAAGACGCTACCTTCCTGGACTTTGTTGATTCCCTTGAGGTATTTGAACGTTTCTATCATGTCCCCCCTGTCCTGCCTTTCATCAAGGGTATACATATTAAGCTCTCTCGGTCTCTCTTCATATGATTTCTGATGCAGACCCTGCACCATTTTAGTTGCCCTCCTCTGGACTGTTTCCATCCTGTCTATGTCCTTGTGTAGATGAGGTCTCCAAAACTGCACACAGTACTCCAGATGGGGTCTCACCAACTGTCTGTACAGAGGGATAACCACTTCCTTTTTTCTACTTGTGATGCCCCTTCATATGCATCCCAGTATCCCCTTGGCCCTCCTCACTGACTTCTCACATTGTTTACCCACCTTTAGATAATCCGATATGACTACCCCCAAGTCCCGTTACATTTTTGTTGTTGGTAGTACCTCCACTGCTATTGTGTACTCTTCTCCTGGGTTTTTGTTTCCCAGGTGCATAAAAGACCATTAATGGAACCTGATGTATTTGAGGAGACTGCAGAAATAATTTATCATCCTTTGGCAACTCAGCACTTAGTAATTTTTATGGGAGAGTTTTCGGCTATTAAAACTGCTATTTCTGACTTAACATCTGGGCTAGCTAATCTTTCATTAGAAGTACAGACTAATACAAAAAAGATTATGGATGCAGAAGCTAGAATCAGTATTCTGGAAGACAGCACAGTGAAAGAACAAAGGGAGATAATTATTTGTTCTCAAGCAATAGTGAAATTAGCCTGCAAATTAGAAGATCAGGAAGCAAGAAACAGGAGGAATAATACCAGAATAGTAGGAATCCCTGACGGTTTGGAGGGATCTAATACAATTGATTTAATTAACAAAGTTCTAATTGCTGTTGCTGGCCCTCCTAATGATACCCAAAAATATGTTCTGGAAAGGGCACATAGATCTTTAAGACCACGTCCATCTCCACAAGAAAAACCCAGATCAATTATAGTCAGATTCCTGAATTTTCAACAAAAAGTCTATGTGCAACATATGCTTCGAGACAAACCAGGAATTTTCTATAAGGGACTGATGTTTTTCAATGATCTGACTCAGGAATTAATCCAAAAGAGAAATGCTTTTAAACCCATCAAAAAGGTTCTGAGAGAAGCTCATGTTAAATGTGGTTCGCTGCATCCCACAGTTTTTAAAATCTGGCTTTCTGAGGGGAAAACTCTCACTTATCCCAGCTATGAGGCAACAAAACAGGGTCTGAAAAAAGACCTACCAAAGCTGTTCAGTAATGCTGACTTCTCATGCTGAACTGACTATACTGTGATATTTATACTGAATGTCTTTTGAATGCAACATATTGAAAATAAATAGTTACACTCTAATTTCTCATCAAAAAAAGGATAATCTTAGACAATGAGAAAGAGAGAGGGAAAAGAAGTGGCAGTAAGGATCAAACATTAAAAGGATAAGGTAGTAGGGAACTCATTTTTTTTTTTTTTTGGAGCTGGTATCTAGGTACTACCACTTGTGTCATCCTATATTTTGAATTAGTCTCTGGTCTTGTTCTTTCTGTTGCCTTGGTATACCATTTGTAAGGATTCTGTATAGAAAATTATCTAATAGTGTCTCTCATTGCCAAATAGTGCCTATTATATGTATTTCTATGTTTTAAGTATGAAAAGAATTGGGTCATCTATATCTCTGACCTTTTATTATAAATTAATGTGCTGTTTCTTTTTATATATCTGTGGTGTCTCTTATTACTAATCTTGATTTATGCTGACACAGTGCTCGCCGGTTAGGCTTACTGGGTGCATCTGAATGCTCAGTCACTTTATTTTGGCTGGCTAGTGCCAAAGCATATAAAATAGTGAAGGGACAACAGACCCGCCGGCTAGGCCTCTTCCGGGGTGTTCTGCAGGTTTTTAATCAATTCTTAGTATGACAAGCTTGAGTCCCTTTTACAGTATAACAACACCTGCATCTTGAGTGGAACACTACAGATATATAGAACTTTCAATATAGCACATCATGACTCAAAGCAGTCATCATAATTATTGAGCATGAGAAGCTACATGTATATAGGTACAATGTAGGTTTATGACTTTTTTTTTTTGAGAGATGCAATATGGTTTTCACAAGGTAGTGAATACATAGGCTCAGAGTTGGATTCATTGGATGGAGGTACACAGGTAGGCCACTAATTCATCCAAGGGGATCCTGGTATATTATTTATGTACGTATGTGTGTGTGTGTGTATATATATATATATATATATATATATATATATTTATACAGTATATATATATTTATATTTATGTGTGTGTGTGTGAGTGTATGTATGTATGTGTGTGTGTATATATATATATATATATATATATATATATATTTACACAATTAAACCTTATTCCATTTGATTCCTTGCCTCCAAACTTTTGATCCTTTCTTTTTCTTTAATTATTAGGAAATGTGTTTTTGCAAGCTTAGCATTCCTCTCACATATAGCTTTAAAATTATAAGAAAGTTAAATTATCCTTTAAAAAAAGGGTTGCAATTAACAAGACTGTATGGAAATATTGTTAGTTAAACTTTTATTAGTTAGTGTCATCACAATTTTAGTAAATGATTTCATAGTTATTTTATAAGTGTGTCACCAGAGACCAACCTCTTCGATCATTGAGGCAATAGATAGAGGGGTGGGCTGTCCAATTGTGGGTTGGGATTTTAAAATATATGAGGCCGGATTTTCAAAGCCCCAGGCATGACGCAAGGAGCCTGTGCCAAACAACAGTGGTGCAAGACAGCCCTGCTTCAAACTCTGTGCCAGATCCGATTTTCAAAGGCGCCCTGCATCAAAGCCAGACAACCCTGCACCAAAGGTGACTGTGTCAGCCCTGCACCAAAATAATGGCAGCGCCATGATGCAAGACAGCTTGCACCACAGAAATGGTGCAAGATCATACCCATGAGAATTTCAAACATGCATCCCTGACAACCAACAGGTCAAAGTACTGTCAGCTGCTAGACCAGCCAGAGCTGGTCCAAGCAGCCCTAGAGCATACATAAAGGCACACAGCACAACAGACAATGCTGAAAGCTGGACATGGCTGACACTCTGAGATACAAAGAGGAGGAAGACAACACAAAGGAATGCCAGGAGCAGCTGCAATACTCCTCCACATGGCAGCAAGGGTGGTCAGGAGGTGATGACGCACCAGGCCGAAGCGACTGGAGGCTGCCAGGAGACTAGCACTAGCCAGAAAACAGCAGCACACCCAGCACAGTGCCCATATAAGCCAAGAGAGTTCTGCTGAAGAATCATGTACACAGACATGACAAATGAACAGTGCCTGGCATGGTACAGGCTGAATAAGGACACCACACAGCTGTGCAATGAGCTGAGGGAAGACCTACAAAGCAAGACAGGCAGAGGCAACCCCCTACCGGTGGAGATAAAGGTCACAGCCACACTCAGGGTCCTTGCAATAGGCACCTTACAGATGCCCACAGAAGACACGCTGGGAATCTCACAATCAGCAGTCTCAACAAGCCTATGGCAGTTCCTGGAGGCACAACTGCACAGTACATCAGATTCCCATGGGATGTCCATGAGCAGCAGGCCATCCAGCAGGGCTTCTGTAGTGTTGTCCAAATACCATGGGTACTGGGCGCAATAGACTGCATCCACATCACCATAAAGGCACCATCAGTGGATGGGGATACATATGTGAACAGAAAGGGTTACCAGTCAATGAACATCCAGGTGGTATGTGACAGTCACTGTAGGATCCTGGACATAGTGGTATGGTACCCAGGGTCATGCCATGATGCCTACATCTATAGGCACAGTGGCCTGCATGACGGATTTGAGCATGGAGTAATACAGGATGGCTGGCTAATAGGTAGGTGCATGTGCAACACTATGCAATGTGGCACACAGGTAATGCTGAGCAAAAGCCAACACTGAACCCAGGACAGGCATGGTGTCCCATGAGAAAGGGGAAAACACTGTTGACATACAGTCATACACAGCAGGTGCACACGATAATGTGGGGGCACCAGACTGGCTAGGACAGAACCCCACCAGGTAACACACATGCACACACAACACAGTGACAGGTGACACAGGAATGGTACTGGGGGTGCCCCTGGAAGCACAGTGCCATGGGGAGCACAGCACAACATGCAACCATGACCAAGGTCAGGATGGCAGTGCCCATGGAAGTGCAACCCTGGGCTCAAGTGTACAAGCACAGGCATGCGTGGCATACAGGATGTTCCCCCCTGCCCCCATACACACCCCAAACCAGCACCATACAGCAACACAGCCATATGTGCAACATAGCATGCTATAGGGAGGCACACTAGCCATGCAGGTGACAGTAACACAGCAGACACAGGGAACACACACGGTACAGACCCGGACATGCATGAAGGGGAAGACAGTGTGAGTAGGGAGCAACAGCCATTGTGGTAATTGCAGCACAGAGCATGCATGGTGGGTGAAGAACACAGTGGGATGCCCAGAGGTGATGCACACAGCAGCAACAATGCAGGCACAACAACTAACCAGTGCCATCATGTCCACAGGTGACAGTAGATACCCCCTACTGCCATGGCTACTGACACCAATCAGAAGACCACAGAGCACAGCAGAAGCATGATACAATGAAGCACATGCATCCACAAGGGCTGTGATCAAGCAAACATTCGGACTCCTGAAAACGCAGTTCCGGTGCCTGGACCACTCTGGAGGTGCACTGCGGTACACACCCAGCATGGCATGCAAGATTACTGTGGCCTGCTGCATCCTCCACAACATTGCCATCGACAACAGAGTGACCATGCCAGATTAGGAGGGCATGGATGACAGTGATGGTGAGTTGGGTGACAATGAAGAAGACAATGTAGCACAAGATAACAACCAGGCCCAACACCCAAGAGGTACAGTGGCAGCTGGATACAGGGCCAGGGCACAGCTGGTATGGAACCACTATGCATAGCACCATGCCACAGCAAGCAGCACCATGAGCAGGACAGAACAGCCAATGACCACAGCCAGAACACACGCCACACGATGTGCACATGCCAAGTGTACAGCACAACACCATGGTGCCATACGGACGTGCAGAACAAACCAGGCCGGACACCTATGGAACACAGATGCTGGAACATCATCCCAGGACATGCATGCTGTGCCGTAGGGTGCCTGTCAGACGGAGACTAGTGATGATACACAGATACTGTCTGCCGAATGACCAACAGCCCATGGCAGCAGTACACAGCAACAACCAGAGAAGGACCATGCCAACAGAGGAAGGCACACACAACAACAGTAACAGGCGATGTGCACTGCACAGTGTGGATGTGTGGCTGTGTACATGGTGGGGCACATGCCTGAAGAAACATGCCAGGCACATGCTTAAGTGATCGTGGCATGGCCACTGTGAGGATGGGCCTTGGTGCTACTGAAGGACACCATGGCAACAGGTATGACCAGACACAGACACACAGAGGTACACGGACACAGATGGGCGTAGGCACCATGGGTACATGTGTGGTGGCGTGGCACTGACCCGTACCCAGGTAGGTCACGTGTGCTGCCACATGTCCACACAGATGCGCAGATGGATGTACCCGTACAATGGCATGGCACCCCAAGGACAATGTGCCCTGCTGCCAAGGACCACACCACTGCCATGTAGAATGGATACCACAAATGACAGCCAGCCAGGCAGAGCACAGATGTGGCCTGGTCCCTGGACCATGTGCACCACGCAGAAGATGTACCTGGACACACATGGCCAGTGTGGAGGAAGGGCACCAGCACCCAAGCAGCACTGCACTCAGGGTGGTACAGGTAGTGGTGACTGCCAACTCCCCCCCAGAAGGCACACCCATGGGGAAGGGGCAACAAACACCAACACCACAATGGAATCCCATGCAGCACAGGGGTAGGGGGTGCATGGTCCAGACATGCTGGATGTGGGATGCAATGCTCTGATGGAACTGCACCAATGCAGCCATGGCACATGGCCATGGACACCATGATAGGTCCCAACCACCCATGAGGCATGGCATCTGGACACCACTGTGGGGTGTGGCATTGCTGGCAAGTCATGCATGGGAGTGCATGGCCAACAGCCATGCTACCACATGCACCACAATTCCCACACACAGCACCACACTATCCCTGCTGTGTGCCACACACTGGTACAGGCCACCGCACACCCCACAGCCAGCAGCAGACCCATCACTGACTGGGTCCACCACAGTGATGTTTCGCAGCATGCCACATGATGTACATGACACAGTGCAATGCAGGGCACCGGCATAGGACAGATGCCATGCAGTGCAATGCCAGTCACTGTGATGGTGCAGTGCAATGTGTGCTGCTAACACCACCAGTGGCCCAAACAAACACACAAACAGACAGAGCAGCCAGCAGAGGATGGGCAACTGGACCAACATGCCTGCTCATATCGCAGGGTCCACAGCCTGAGCAAATGTCTCTGCCTTCCCGCCCCACCCCTCCCATCCCATCTACACTTGGCTCACACCATCCCCATTGCCTATCTCAGGCTCCCCTACTGCTGCCCACTAACGACGACGGGATGCCCATACCTGGCAGAGCAGACAGATGGCCAACACCCACACGTAGTGAGGAGTGCCATTCTACCACCCGCACTAAACCCCGATGTCTGTCCCCATGTGACATGTGCCCTTGGCCCAGGTGACACCCCCCGCAGACCACATGCATCCCTGGCAAATACCTGTACATCTACCCATGACCCCCCACACCCACCTGTCACCCAGGGAGTATCCCACCCACGTATGCCTGTCTCCACTGACCGGCTGCTAGCTATGTATCCCTCCCCTGCACTATCACCAGAAGGGGAATACCCCTGCAGAGGTTTGGGCATCGGTACTGTACGCTGTACCGTAATTGTGTCCCAACCAGTAACCTGTGCGAGGGTACTACATCCTCCATACCCCTACTACCGATCCACCTAGCAATGCTTCACAGCGACACGTGTGTGTCATGTTTCTAGTGAGCATCACAACCATTGCTCCCTCCCCCTCCGATGCAGGACCACAGTCTGCACCCAGGTATTACACTGTCCTGGGTGTCAACCCCCCCCCATGCATAACCTCACACCCCATGGCATTGAAGCTAAGCAGCCAGACCCCGAACCACCACCCAGCTATCCAAGTACACCCTGTGTATGCACTACCCCATGCCCTGCACAGTGATGTAGTGGGTGGGTGTGTGCATGCATGTGAAATGCAGGTACCATTGCATCACAGTCACCACTGATCCCCAGAACCCTGTATCACAGTGCGGCATGGCAGGTGACGCAGAGACAGTCTTAATTTAACCCCCCCTTCCTGCGTCAGAACCCCTTCACTGCGTCACGGTGCATCATGGCGGATGATGCAGAGTTGGGTGCAGAACAACCCCCTCACTGCATCACGGTGCATCAGAACCCCCTCACTGCATCAAAGTGCGTCACTGCAGGTGACGCAGAGCTCATTGCGTGACAGCCACGGCCCTGCATCACAGTGTGTCACGGCAGGTGACACAGCCATATTGGTGTCGGTACCACAGGTCTGCATAACGCTGCGTTGGGGCATCCGATGCACGTGCGGCTGGAGTGCATCACGCTGCACAGAGGACAGACAGTGGAGTTACACTGTGTCAGGAGCCTGCATGTGGACAACTGCCAAAGCACACATAGCCCATGACAGTGCATACAGGGGTGCAAGAACACCTCCCCATCCTACTGTGCCACAATCCCTTCGATAGGCACTGCAGGGCCCACATGCTAGCTAGCATGTGGAGGCAGGTCTGGGGAATTATGCAGCAGGCTAGCACACCTAATGGGTGTGGTACACAAAGATACCCCATCCCAGCAGAGCAATAGTCGTGGCTGACCCAGTACTACATAGCATATGGCAGGTCCAGGGCGCGAAACCAAACTCACAATGAGGAGACTGCCATGCGGGTCAGCTGTGTGACAAAGTGGTCAAGGCTGCTAATGCTACCAGGCTAGCAAGGCACCCGTGAGGGAGAGGTGAGGGTGTGGCACAGTATAGCCAGCAGACTGCAGGCGACAGGCAGATTGTCAAGCCTTGCAGTCCACCAGCTGAGCACAAAATGAATGATATGTCCTGCGGGGAGCCAGGGATCCTGAAGAGCCTCACAGACCAGGCCAGGAGGAAGAACCATAGGACGTGGTGGCCATCATAGAGACAGGTGGGTGGCACACCACATGCACATAAGTAGCAGAGACACAGCCCCACTGGGGCCTGTACCAACCGCACATCCTAACCCATGGATGTCACTGTCTCCACAGATCACAGGCTGTACAGTGCAGAGAAGATGGAGCTACACGCGGGACACTGGGAGGACCGGGCAATGTGAGGATGGCTCAAGTACGAGGGAGGAGCGTAAGTGACACATGTCATGTGTGTGATGTGGGTATGGGCAACGCGATGGATGCACAGATGAGGGCTGGGGCAGACAGCCATGGCTGTGCAAAGGTGTACAGCCCACTAGGTAACAGGGGAAGCATGGCATCAATGCAATGTGTGCGTGTGGGGAGAGGATCACAGGGTACCTGGGAAGATATGCACAGCATGTGCAGGTACTGTGTGCCACTGTGCCCCACAGCACTGCTCCATACACACACAGTACAGTACTGTGAGAAGGCAGAGGCATAACAGACCACTAACACAGTGAGCCCACTGGCACCTGGCAACAGGCACTCATGGGAGTGTCCAGGGGTACATGTGGTGCTGTGCCAACAATGCAGGCATGGTGTGCTGCATGGCTGACAGGGCACAAGATGTGACACCGCTGTCCCACTGGCATGCAGGACATATACACACACATGTGCCTGGGCAAGCATGACAGCACTGCTGCCATCACATGGTCAGCGCATGGACAGTGCCATGCCACAGTGTGACACTGGACAAGGTGTATGTGGACAGGGGCAGCCGATACCACAGGCAACATGGTACAGCCACATGGGTGCAATGGACACCCAACAGTAGAGCACTGTCGAACAGTACACACAGATATCATGGCATGGACACAGTCAGGCAGCGTGAGTGCTGACCCAGCCCACCACTGTGCGGAGCCATTACACCCTGCTGCAGGCACCACCACACCCTGTGGCTATAGCACCCCTGTACAGTGGCCACAGGTACATGGGGAGGAGGGGCCTGTCACATGTAGATGCAAAACACCAGGGCATCGGCGGGTGTGTCACCCAGGATATGGTGGGGGATGGCAGTGCTCGAGTCACAACACGATGGCTGTATGTAGCTCATGCACACACCCAGCAGCAACAGTGGGCATTCTGTACACAGATGTCATGGCTGGCAACTGACATGCACCCCGCCTGCATGGCCACAGGTGTGTGGCCCCAAACGGGCACAATATGCATGCTACACAGGGCGCAGGGGTACATGCCACACTGTCCATGCAACACGGCACCATGGCTACAGCCCACACTGCCAGGTATGGCTAACAACTGACGTGGTGTGTGTTCACAAACAGGATGGGTGACATTGTGTATGTGCATGCGCAGCTGGATGCTACTCATGGCCAACCTCTATTGTCGTTGCAGGGGACAGTGAGGATGATGAGGACAATGAGGATAGGATGGATGAGGACATGCCAACATGGCATCTGAGAGCCCTCTGGCGGTGACCGAGGGAACATGGTGGGAGGCAGGCGGCTATGAAGAGCACACACGGCGGATGCAGGCCCGATGCAGTCTGACAGCAGGTACAGGACATGGTGGTGAGCCTTGATTAGTAATCCCGGGGGCGGTACAGCTCAGGGCACAGAGTCAGCTGCTGTGGACCATGTGCTCCAATAATGCACTCAACAGCTGGCCGCTGCCCCCTCCACAGTGGTGGGACCCACTGTAACTGCAGGACACACAGGATAGAACAATGTGGACAGTGGAGCTCATGTGAACCAGGCCACACAGCCTGCTGTCCCTGCTGTTGATGGCCATGATGAGGCTCAGGGGGCTGTGGGCATTGATAGACATGATGCCCATGTGTACAGCGTGTCACTGCCAGAGCAACAACTGCTACAGGATGTGCTTAAGCTGTTGGTAGCTCTAGGAGTCCATAAAGTGAGTCTCATGGACACACTTGGGAGCTTGAGCGATAGTGTGCCGCATGCAACATACATCGGCACCCCAGTCGGGTTAAGCCACATCTGTGGTGGCGCCACGACACACATGTGGACTGTGTACCACGTACCTGGGAGACTAGGTGCATGTTGCTGTTGTGATTGTTAGCCCCTCTGGTCCTTGGTTTAGCATATCCCAAATGACAGAGATGTCACGAGCAACAGTGTTTAGTTTGCATATGTGTGTGCGTACAGGGTCATGCTGGTGTGTACTACAACTGGATTGTGGCACATGGCGGCACCATTGCAATGTTCACTGTTGCTGTACAGCCATGCCATTGTTGATCGTGGTTTACTGAATACACCACACCTTGGAGGATGATTGTACGTTGTTGTTAGTACCTATTGATGATGTTGTAGTACTGTTCATACACAATATATTCACTGTTGATTAGCCTTACCCATTGTTGTCTGTGTCATTTCTATACTGTGGGGTGCCATATGTTGCAGGGGGGTAGATGCCAACACAGTCATGTATTGTCGGGCATTGTGCGATGTACAGGTATGTCATGTGCCATCACATGCATGCCATGTCATGGACTGGGCACAGGCCATGTACACGCACAGGGACATGTCACATGATATGGCCAGTGGGGCCGCTATGCTGGCCACCATGGCCAACAGTCCGTGGCCATGTAGGGCCTGGCATGACAGTGTACACCAGTGGCGTGGATGGTGGGCATGTCTGTGATGATGTGCTGGCTGGGGATACCAAGAGTGCTATGCAGCTATGGGATAGTAGACATCGTGGGTGGCGAGGTCACATCTGTCTGAATGTCATGCACCCTGGAGATGGCTACAGTGGCGTACATCTGTATGACATCCTGCTGTCTGGCATGCATGCCCCTGGGCACAGGTGAAATGTCAGTGAGGCGGTGGTCATGCAGCGCAGCGAACCCCACCGCAACTGTGGCATGCACCCGGACCACTGATGGACAGAACCAGTTGGCATCATGGCACATCCATGCACAGCAATGGCTACAGTCGCTGAATGCACACCCTGCAGCAGATGCCCTGTGACCACTAGCTCACAGCATCACACCATGGCTGTTCCACTGGTGGCAGTTGCATCGAGGCATGCTGTGACATCACCATCCCTCATACCTAGCACATACACACAGCTACATGGCTGAGTACAGGCGTCATGACACGCTGCACACCACGCACCACATGGGCTGGGTTCTGCCTGCATGGGTGATGGACAGCATATGTGCACAGTACGTGACAGCCACATAGTAATGTACATAACAGCAGGTGCCGCAGCACACAGTGCATGTTGCCGGGCACAACACATACGGGGCTGCACACAGGCTGGTACAGGAGGCACACGTGTTTGGGGTGGGTTCGCCTGGCCACACCATTGCCTGCACATGGTGTCCACCAACACCTGTCAGCAGACCCATCATAGGCTCATGCAGCCCTTGCTGGGTGCCTGGCAACTGGGTGTGTTGGCACCATAGGTCCCTCACAGGCCACACACAGCAGCCATGCCCAAATGGCCAGTTGTACTAGACGATGCAGGTGCGGTGTGTTGTCCAGCTGATGTCCATGCAACTGCTGTGGGTGTGGGTGTGTGGGCACCATGATATGTCTACAGGGTCCCATGTGCAAAGCAGGGGGTGCGCACCCTCATGGGGCAGGGACAGGGAAGGTGCACTGCCATGTCACCGTGGATGTGTGCTCCGGTGGTGGGTGAACACCCGTCCAGCAATGAGTGGTGTGGCCGGTTGCCACTGGTCTGCGGCAACACCCTGTACTACAATGCTGCCATGATATTGTCTGGACCATCTCAATGGGTTTGGGCAGATGACTGTTCAGAGGTGCCTGTGCTGGGACACTGGTGGCACACACACTGTCGGCCGGTGGTGACAGGTGGACATCATTGGTGTACAGGGGCCACGGCACATGGCAGGACACACATGTGGACCACTGAGCATGGAACCAGGGAAGGGTCACAGGACTGTGCATGGATCAGATAGTGGATAGCTTGGTACGGATCATCTGCGGGTGCCTACATCCAGTCACATGTGCCACACTGCAGAGTGTATGTGGATGGCACACTACACAGTGGCGGTGTATGTCACATCTGTATAGAGCTGACCAGCTGCAGGATAGGCACCCATGCACCTATTCAGGTCTGCAGCTCCCAGCACCACTGGGGCTGTAAGCGATGGCGCATGTGATGGAAAAGCAACCATTCCACAGGGCCGGGTGGGAGGCGCACTGGGCCAGGCCACGCTACAGGCACACGGTTAGTATACCACCACCACCATTTGTCCTTGCAGCTTGTAGGTGGCTCCGGTAATGGGTGTGGGCTGTGCGGCCACCCTTTCACCAGTCACTGCCTGGGTCAGCCAGCACATGCCAGTTGGCTTCCGCCCCTTACGCCCACAACACATCACGGACCATGCCCTACCACGATGAGATCCACATGGGTGATGCACTACCAATGGCAGGACTACACGTCGCACTCCAATGGGGCATGTGTGCACAGCACCTGTACACCCTAGATGCGGGGCCTTGTGCTTGGCCCCACAGGTCCATGATGAGAGGAGCATCATGGTGGACAGGATGTCTGCGTCCTGCTGTGGCAGCCTCAGTGGAGGAGCACTGTAGCCACGGTGGTGAGCAGATGGTGGGTGCTACTGTGTGGCCACGACACAGGAGCTATGGCGTTACCATTGGGGTCCTAGTATACTCATCCATGAGGGAGACACTACCACTGGACAGTGGTCAGGGAATCGACCATAGCTGCAGCGGGGCATGGGTGTGGGAACCACGCTCCCAGGATGGTTGGCCTGGGCGGGTGGAGCTGGCTCCTCACCACATGCTGGCACCTGTTTGGCCACATGGCCATCATCCAATGACATCGTCTGTTGCATGCAGGACCATCCATGTTGCTGTCAGACATCTGGGCACCATTCTATCATGTGGTACATGCCCTTGTGTGGACACCACCTGGGTCCATGCAGTCCTGTGACCAGTGTGGGTGGTGTGCCTCGACGGCCACTGCATTGTGCAAGGGCACTTCCAGGTGTGTCCTGTGTGCACTGCCATTGCATGGTCGACTGCATACCGTACTCTGTGCAGATGTGGCCACAGATATGTGCATGTGTCATCTGCAGATGCATGTATCCTAGTGCACTTGAGGGAGCGTTGTGTACTGCTTGGGGCTACGGTCACCTGCAGGACAGTGCCATGTTGGGGGGCCTCACAGGTTGGTATACCCGCCACATCAAAGTGACAGGTGTACACTGCATGTGTTTGGAGGCAGCTGAATACAGAGGTGCTGTCCGGGTGTGTGATGTACAGCATGGGTGGTGGCTGCATAGTGCAGGTCTACCCCAGGGTGTGTCCATTCTGCACCTGTACGAGCCATCATCACAGAGCATGGCACCAGCATGTGGGGCAATACAGCTGTGTGTGTGTGTGTCACTAGGCTGGTGACAAGCGCATCCAGCAGGTGTCATGTTCAATGGTAACACATGGACATGGGCTGTCTGGCTGTGTGATGTGGTACCCCTGTGCCGCATCCTCTACGGTCCTATGTTTCCATCCCTACAGTGGTGCACTGCACACCTGTCATGTCGGACGGTGATGCATCATGGGTTGCCACCAGTGGTTCATGGGTGGGTCCTACATCATGTGTGTGCATTGACAAGCAGTGCTACATGTGCACAGGATGTGTGCCGTGGGTGGGCATGTGGGTTCAGGGTCCACAGTGATATGTGTCTGGGGCTACGGGGTGCTATGCGCAATTTCCACCATCCCTGCCACTGTTCAGTGCCGTGTGTGAGAGTCCCATCAGCACGGCCATCCCATGCCATGTGGTGTGAGTGTGTGCTGTCCTGGCTCTGTGCATGTGCAGTGTGGTGGGGCATGTCATTCCATGTCTGTCTTTGGCATCTTCCCTTGCCGTGCAATTGTCACCTGTGTCTGGACTGCCACTGCCACACTTTTGGAGCATCGACACCCCGACGCACTGGCTCTGCACTGGCTGCACATCCGCCGTTCCACTCTGTGTGTTGTCCATGGTCACAGCTGCAGCTGCACAGGATACCACACATCAATCAATCAATCAATCAAATCTTTATTTATCCAAGCGAACATCATTGAGCACAGCTCATTTGCAAGATGGACCTGGTAAGGTCAAGGTTCAATTTAAATAGTTACATACAGTTATACAAATGCACACAATCTAAGCTATTATATACAGATTTCAATATCCACACTGTCTAAGCATACATCCTAAGCATAGAGTTCAGTACTTTAATGTTCAAATTTAAAATAATAAAGGATAAGAGGAGGGAGAGCAGGAGTGGGGTGCCTAGTTGGTGGGGATCGTGGACAGTGGTAGGTGTTTATGATGTGGTAGGATAAGTGTGGCCTGAGAAAGGGCTGGGACCTGCACTGGTGGGTTGATTGACAGGGGTATAGGGGTATGATGTACGTCAGGGAGTAATGGGAGATGGATGGAAGGCAGGGTGCAAAAGGAGTCCTGAGGGTGGAGGCTCTTGATAAGGTGGATTCATTCCAGTGAATTGGCTATCTGAGGAGGGAAGGATAAGATTAGGAATACTCTAATGCTTGTGGAAACAATTACATTTTTCTTGGATAAGGCTCGAATACAGATGTTTAAAGGATGTAACTGTTATGTAGCTGTTTAATTTCAGGGTCTTCTGCATCATATTCCATAATGTAGATAATACATTGCTGATAGCAGATCTCCCGTGTCGAGTATTGAATTTGGGCACTTTAAGCATGATGAAGTTAAGGCTTCTTAGGGCATATTTGCTTGCTGTGATTTGTGTGAAGCAGTCTGAGATATAGTTTGGGAGCATCTTAGATAATGCTCTGTACGTCCATAGTGTGGCATTCCTGTTTCTTCTGAATTGGAGTGAAGTCCATCCAACTGCAGCGTAGAGCGAGCAGTGGTGAGTGCTGAGGGAAGATCTGTAATGAACCTCAAGGCTCTATGGTAAAGTGTGTCCAATTTGTTTAGATAAGAGTTAGGGCAGCGTCCATATAGGAAATCTGCATAGTCCAATACTGAAAGAAATTTGGCCTGGACCAACTTCTTTTTAGAATCTCTAGTTAGAAAGTGCTTTATTCTGTAAAAGAGTCCAAGCCTCTGACAAAGTTTTTTTAGCAGTTCTTCCAGATGATCTAGGTAGTCGAGTCTACTATCTACCCAGACCCCCACATATTTACATTTTTTAACATATTCAAGATTTTCACCAAGAACAGTGGATAGCTGGGGGAGATTATTTGGTGAGGAGTGCCCGGCTTGAGTTTGGGGAGAGAAAAACATTGCCTTTGTTTTTTGCATTAGAAGAAGTTTTTTCCAATAGTTGATGTTGTAATATATTTGAATTCCTCTTGTAGCTCTACATGCTGTTACAGGTGAGGGGTTACTGACATATAATACAGTGTCATCCGCAAACAGGTGTACAGTGGCTTTGGTGAGATTATTGTCAATGTTATTGATGTAGATGGCAAATAGGATTGGGCCCAGGATGGATCCTTGGAGAACTCCTCTTTGCAAAGGTTTGAGTGGAGATAGGTCTCCTTCAGCTTTCACTTGCTGAATCCTTCCCATAATGTAGCTATTAAACCATCTAAGGAAGGATGAATCTAGTCCTATGGAGTACAGGGAAGAGAGGAGTAGTTCATGGTTGACCGTATCAAATGCCTTACTCAGGTCTAAGAATACAGCACATACACAATTTTTTTTGTCCAGTTCAAATTGCCAGTCATTTATTACTTTAGCCAGGGCTGAGATGGTGCTGTGTTTGGCTCTAAATCCAGACTGCCTGGGTTTAAAAGATTAGCCTCTTCAAGATATCCTCTTAGCTGAATGCTCACTATTTTTTCCTAGCAGCTTGGATAGCACCGGGAGGATAGAAATTGGTCTGTAGTTGTTGAGGTCCATGGGGTCCCCTGCTTTCAATAGGGGGATAACTTGAGCTGTTTTCCAGATTGAGGGAGTAGAGCCCGATTTTAATGAGAGATTAAATAGGTGTGTTATTGGAACTGCTAGTGCTTGCATGGCAATTTTTAGAAAATAGGGATCTAGGGAGTCTGCACCTGCACTTTTTTTGAGGTCCAGCTGTGAAATTAGGTCTTCCACTTGCTTCAGAGTGGCTGGTATGAAGGAGAAGGCAGATTCCGTTATCTGTACTTCAGTGCTCTTAATGCCTAGCTGGGAGCGTAGCTGGTTAGCCGGAGAGATGTCGAATGCTAGGCCAGCAGTTGTAAAGTGATTGTTGAATGATTCCAGTATTTCCAATCTATCGGAGACTGTTCCCTTACTATAGTGTATTTTGACTGGGAGTGTAGTACTAGGATCTTGTCCTGTTATGTTGTTTATGGTATTCCAGACCTTGGCAGGATTGTGTTAGGAGGAATCAAGTTCGGACATCTAATAAGCAGCCTTAGCATCCCGTACTTTCCTGGTACAGCTATTTCTGGCTTTTTTGAACAGCATCCAATCAGTCAGATTCTTAGTTTTTCGTGCCTTTTTCCATAGCTTATCTCTGTCAAGAAGGGCGGTTTTGAGGTCAGTTGTGAACCAGCAGCAGGTTTTGTTTTTGGTGCGTACCATAGAAATTGGGGCATGGATATTAAGGGCACCTGTAACTATGTTGTTTAGTACCTCATGTGTTATTTCCACTGTGTTTGCTAGGTAGAACTCTTGCCATCGTGTTGAATGATTTAACTCTTGCAGATACGTCTCAATGTTACATTTTTTCTTTGATCTCCTCAATGTAAACTTAGTGGGGGATGATGGCTTGCAAGCTGATCTTATTCCTGCAATAAGGCAATGGTCACTGATATCACTGAATAGTACTCCAGCATGTGAGAAGAGGTGGGGTTTACTCACTAATATAACATCTAGTAATGTGCTGTTGCTCTGATTCTTTTTATTGGTTCTGGTGGGTTCATTTATGAGCTGTGTAAGCCCATGTGTATCGCAGAATGAAATTAAGGGTGCAGCTGCCTTGGATAGCCAGTTTAGGTTTAAATCTCCTATGATTATAGTTTCTTCTGTTCCCTTTTTGAATAGATCACCCAAATGGGATAGTAGCTTAAGGTCAGCTGAGGGGGGCCTATAGCAGCCAATTAGCTGTAGTGATGCGGTATGGGAGAGGGCCACTTTGAGGGATAAGCATTCAAATTCTTTTGACTTGTATGATGAGTCGAGGCAGGTTACAGATAAATTGTCCTTCACATATATAGCTACACCCCCGACCCTTGTTTGGCGGTCAGCTCTGAACACTTGATAATTGGGTAAGTTTATGTCTCTATCTGCTGTGGCAGGCTTGAGCCATGTCTCCGACACAACTAGTATATCTGGTGAGATATGGTTAATCCAGGCTTGGATCATCGTAAGCTTTTTTAGCAGGCTGCATACATTAATATGGAGAAAACTTAGCCCTTTGATCTTGGCTAAGACTGTTGGTGCAGTGATGCACTTTGGTGGACCTGGATTAAGTTCTACATTTCCAGCACAAAATAATAAAAATATCAAAAATTTCACGATTGCTTCAAGAGCGTAATTAAGGATTCTTTCCAAGCTTCCATAGCTGTCACCTGCGCTGTACTCGCCCTTGCCCATGTTGTCCAGCATGGGTTGCCTCACATGCCACTGCTGTGTTCACCACTGGAGTCACACTGGGTGTGTTAGGTACCTTTCGCGGCCTTCCCCTGGTGTGTACGGGCTGTCACGCTGAGCCCTGTGCAGCCTCGCTGTGTTGCACACTGTGTGCCATGGTGGACCCTGCACCGTCACTGCTGCCCATGGTGGCCAATGCTGTTTGTGGACCTGTGGTGTGGTCCATGCTGCTGTGCCATACCTGTGTCTGCCCTGTTGCTGTGTGTGGACATGTGTCATCTGACTGTGTGTCTGCATGCTCAGTTGGCCACTGCAGTGTGCAGTGGTGGCATGCATTTGTCCATCCATGCTGGCTGTGCTGTCATGCAAGGTGGTTGGCTGTGTGCCCTGGCCACATGTTGCCTGTGGCGCCGTTGTGCTGTGGGACTATTGTGCCATGTTGGGCTGGTCATGTTCTACTGTGCTGCTGTGGGCCTCAGTGTGTCTGTGGACCATTGTCCCTTCCATGGGTCTGTATATCCCACCTCTGCTGTTGTCATCTGCCATGGTGTCGGTTGGATCGGTGGCATCCTGTGTGTTGCCATATTCTCCACTCTGTGTTGCCACTATGCCACCTTTGTGTTGCTCCTGCTGATGTTGCGCACCAGCCACAGGATACACATATGTCTGGTGGACGGTTTGCTGGTCTGCGGCACCGGGTGCCATTACGTCCTGCGTCTGTGGGTTTCCTGCCTGTCGCGTGACATATCCACTACTGTGCCCATGTCCACTGTTCATGTATGGTCCGTGCAGTGTGTGTGTTGTATGCCTCCATACACAGGTGGATGTCCCTCCCCATGGACATGTGTAGTGCCATCTCCATATGGTGCCATGGCCTGTGACATGTATGGGCTGGCCAGCATTGGCACTGGGCACAGATCAGTGTGTTGGGCATGTGCAGCAGGATACACATCACTGTGGATGTTGCTGCTGTGTGGCCCATACTGCTGGGACCCTCCCTCCATTGCTGATGCCGACAGCACATTGCTGAGCAGTGCCATATATGGGATGGTGTATTATGCATGTGGTGCACTTGCTACCTGGTTCATGCTGTGGTATGTGTCCTGTGGCCCTGTGCCACATGCTGCATTGTGGCACTGGCTACTGCCACCATGCATGGCATGGCCTTGTGTGTGACCAGTGACTGTGACCTGGGCTATCACCTGCAATGCTGTAGCCATGGTTTGTGCGATCTGTGTTTGCTCCCGCTGTGACTGCACCAGTTGCTGCAGTAATGCTGTCGTCAACTCCTGGCTGTTTGTCTGTTGCTGGATGCTTGCCTGTATGCCCAGCAGTATGGCCTCCATGTGTGCCTGTTGGCCCTGTGTATTGTCCATACTGGTCTGCACTGTTACACGCATCGCAGCTACGGTCCCCTCAATGCAGGCCATGCTTGCTGTGGTAGCAATTGTGTTCGCCTCTAGTGCTGCACGCACCCCACTCATGCTACCGGCCATGGACTCCTCAGCGTTCACCACCTCCTGGAAGTACTGTCTCAGACCATCGTCACTGTGTGTCTGTCCTCCATCTCCATCCTCTGTCAGTTGTGGGGTGTCCACGTACATGTCCACTGAAGATGTGCCATCATTGTCCACCTCCTCTGCTTGTCCATGCACACCCTGAGTGGTGTCATCTTCCTCATCAGCTACACTGCAGGGTCCTCCACTGAATCCCCCACATCCCCTGTTGTGGTTGTTGTCGCAGGGCTGTCTGTGTCTGGCAACTCGCCTGTGTACCAATCTTCCTCACCCTCCCTGGGCCTTGCGTTTGGATCACTGTGGTGCTGCTGTACCTCCTCTTTAGCCTCCTCCTCCTGTGCCACTGCATCTGTGTGTGTGTGTGCCTGGGCTGCATGGTGGCATTGTCATGCTGCTTGTCTCGCTGCCTGTCATGGTGCTTCGTGTCTCCGTGGCATCGTCTGTGAGTATAAAGCACATACATTATGTGGCTGTGTCCTTATCATGTGATCCCCATTGGTGTCCCCATGTTGTGCTGTGTGGGTGCAGTTCTGTTAGTGTCATGTGTACACCTGCCAGTGTGTAGTCCACAGTACATGTGTGTTACATGGCGCCACTGGGTCCGGCCCATCCACACACCCTCGCATTGCATTCCCGGCATTGTGTTGCTGCTGTTGCATGGCTGCCGGCTATCAGTGCTGTGTTATGCACATGCTGTGGGGCTAGAATGGTTGGTACCATGCTGTGTGCCACGGGGTATTGCATGTGCACACAGTGTGGTCTGGATGCAGGGGGTTGTGTATGTGTCATACAGTGTCCCTTCTTGACATGGTCTTCAGGGTGCTATGTGGCCTGTGTTCCTGTACGCATTCACAATGCCATGACTGGGTACTGACAGGGTGTGGTGTCATGGGTGCCGTGGGGGTGTGATGCTGTACAGAGGGGGCCTGGGACTGTGCCCTAGTCTGTGTGCTGCAGTGTTGTGTGCATGTCTGGACTGTGCATTCAGCAGGCATGGGCCATGCTGGGGGGCATGGATTGTACTGGGGGATACTGGTTATGCATGCATGTTGGGGGGCTGTGGTGCGTGTTGGGGCCCTGGTGGCTTGCCACATACTGTTGACAATTGTGGCCTGGGCCACCTGGTTGGGGCTGTGTGTTCCTCCATCAGCATTGTCCATGGCACTGTCGCATGCACCATGCTGCTGGTTCGTTGTTCTGTGCATCTGTGTGGCACACCCTTGCCTGCACCCATGCTCCCACAGACTCAATTGCTGCCTGCCAGTGTGTCTTGTGTGCAGTGGCTGTGCTGTTCTCCAGTCCCATCTGCATCACTGGCATGGGCTGCCCATTGTCCGCGTGCCACATGTGGCTGGTGCTGGCGCGGACCCACATTGCAGGTGTGCTGTTCCTACTGGTGGTGAGGGGGATACCATGCAGCAGTTGGTGTGTGTGCCTGTGGTGTGGCAGTGCGCAGCCTCATGTTGCGTGCTTCTGCTCAATGATGCACCTACTATCTGGTTCCCACCACTGTCATGCTCTTACGGCTGTGGGGGAGGCTTTCATTGTCTGCACACCACCCATTATGATGACTGTATACCCTCTGCTGTGCCCTGGTATCCCACCATTCAGTCTCCGGCCTGCTTGCTGCATGTGGGCATGGTTTCTATCACATCACACTGCTGTTCTGTGTGTTGCTCCATGCTTGTATCCACAACAGTTTCTGTCCCACTGGCTGGGACATGATGCAGCAACAGGCTGTCTGCATCCATTCATTGTGGTTGGCAGGGTCTCAGGGTTCCCTATTGGTGCAGCACATGGTGCCTTTGGTGACAGGCATGTTGTTTGCCATCACATTTCCATGTGCTGGCAGGGGTGTTGTGTACACGGTCTCCAGCAGTTGCCCCCCCATTGTTACATGTCCACATCCCTTCTACATGGTACTCCCCCTTCTATTCACATAGGCATGTTCACAGGTGCTTCCTGTCATGGCTACTGGGGTTGGACATGTCCCTGTCTCTGTATCGGTGGGGGTTTCCAGTGACACACTGCTTTGGCTGCCTCCACTGCCCATCACCTATTGTTTGCCTGGATATGTCCTCAGCCTGGCACATGCCTGGAGACATGCACTCAGCAGTGCTGTGCACATCTGGGTACAGTGTGTGTGTCTGCCTACACCCTTGTGTGTAGGGGCTGCCAGTGCTTGTGCTGCACCCCCTCCAGTGCTGTCCTGTCACTGCATGGTGTATATGACAGTTGCCTCTGTTGGCTTGTACCTTGCGTGGCGGTCTGCTGTCTGAAGAGGTCTAGCTCACTGTCTCCTGCAATGGTGCAGCGTCTCAGGTGTCTGGTGACACTCTCCTCCTGTGGGATAAGCACCTGGGCCTCTGATGGGCCACCTCTTGTGGCTGTTGCACAGTGTGCATTGTGTGCCATCTTCTCCTTGGAATGCCTCTTGAGGTCATGGTACCATTTCTGCAGTTCCCTGATGGTCCGCTTTGCTGGTGCAACGGCATTCACATTTGTTGCCACCTGTGTCCATGCCTGCTGCCTCTTGTCCTAGTGTTGCTTGTCCCCACCCCAGGATAGCAGTAGTTTGTGCTGTTTGTGCACCTCCTCGATTAGGACATCTGTTTCTCTGTCCGTGAAATTGTTTTTCCAGGTATGGCATGGTTCCACTCTCAGTCTGGTAGCCCGTGCCATTCTCCTTGCCATAGGCCTTCTGGGTCGCTTGCGTCATTCCACACCATGCGTCATATTTATGGGGCAGGCTGGCCCTTGTGTCATTCTCCTGGTCTTTGTGGCTGCAGGCCCATTTCTTGCAAATTCCAGCACACGGGGTTTGACGCAATTTGTTTGATGCAGGGTGGCCCTTTGGCGCACTGTGTGCCGGTCTACCGCACATTTGAAATTCTGGCCCATGGTCTTTACTATTTTACTCTTACTATTTCAGTTATTTCTTTACTTTTTACTATCTCTTTCTTACAAACTCTTTTTCTTCTTGGAATGTGGAGAAAAAGGTTGTCCTTAAAAATGAAGATGGAGGATCCAGATTATGAGAGAGCAGTGACATGTTGCTGTTTCTAAGGTATCCCTCATTATAATAGCCAGTAACTGACAGAATAGTATGTATTATTTTTTAAGGATTAACATACTTATTATGAATGGCTAGGCAAATTTCATTTATTACTTGGAATGTACGTTGGTTAAGCGAAAAATGTAAATGACATCAAGTCCTTAGGCAGTTGTGAAAATTAGAAGGAGATATTGTGTTTTTGCAAGAAACACATATTAAATGTACAAATAAAGATCTCATGAGGAGAGAATGGGTAGGTATGGTTTTCAGTGCAGGCAACAGCAACAAGAAAGCAGGAGTGATGATATTAATTTCCAGAAAGCTCACATTCACTCTCTTAAATGAAATTCAAGACCCCAATGCTTATTTTATTATAGTACATGGAATATTAAGTGGTACTGAGGTTACACTAATTAATATTTATGGACCCTCAAGCACGTCACATGAACTTTTCTCCGAATGTAGAGATAAAATCTCTTCTTTCTCAAAAACTGAGATTTTCTTAGGCGGAGATTTAAATTGTATTATTAATCCACTATTGGATAGAACCAATAAAAAGTACAAATTAAAGTCAGATAAGCATTTGGCAGAAACTATAGATATCTTAGGTTTGGTGGACTCTTGGAGGATGTTTAATCCTACACTGAAAGAATATACTTTCCTATCTCTGGTATATAAAACAGGCTCAAGAATTGATTATCTTTTTATCCCTAGAAATTATGTACAAGATATAATACAATCTCAAATGCATCTAATAGTGATTTCAGATCACTCGCCAGTTGCTACCATCCTTAAATAGGGTACAGTACGGAATAAACAAGGAAGGTGGATGTTGAACAATTTTCTTCTCCAAAATGAGAAGTATATTGATACTCTTAAAAAAGAATTCATAGAATTTATACAATTCAATAACCCTAAGGACACTTCATGGGCTACAACGTGGGAAACATTTAAATGTTTTGCAAGAGGACGACTTGTTAATCTAGCATCCAGAGTTAAAAAGCAGAACAAAATTAAAATTTTAGAACAACTAAACACTCTCAAGAGTTTACAAAATATGTTAGATACCTCTTATTCTGAAAAACTATGGCAAAAATGGGCACAACATAAACTAGAGTATGAAGAGCTTTTACGAAGGGAAACAGATTTTCACATAAGGAAAACTAAAATTAACTATGTTGCCTCTGGTCACAAAGCTCAAAAATTATTAGCTATGCATCTCAAGCAGAATAGTAACAAGAAATTTATTCTAACCCTTAAAAATGAACAAACAAATGAAATTACTACAGACCTTTCAGAAATTAATAATCTGTTTTGCGAATATTATACTAATGTACACAAGAATAGTGTAACCAGTAATACAAATCAAAATATTGATAGTTTTCTTAAGAAAACTAATATCCCACAATTATCCAAAGAATCTACAGATATACTTAACCAAAAAATAAAGATTGAGGACATTAAACGGGCTATTAAAGAGCTAAGACCTAACAAAGCTCCTGGTAATGATGGTTTACCCTCAAATTTTTATAACATTTTTTCTGACATTGTCTCACCCATATTACTTAATGTATATCAAGAAGCAAAAGAAATAGGATCTTTGCCTAATTCCATGCAACAAAGCATTATCACTTTGATCCCCAAACTGAGAAAAGACGAAACAGATCGAAAAAATTATAGACGCACCAGTCTTATAAATACCGATAATAAAATTTTAGCACAAATTCTTGCCTCCAGACTAATATTAGTAATAGACAAAATCATAGGTCCAGAACAAACAGGCTTTATTAAAAGACTTACCATTGACAACTCTAGAAAGATCTTCCATATAATATCATTCACCAGTAAGAACAAGAAACCTTCTGCTTTATCGGCACTAGATGCAGAGAAGGCTTTCAATTACGTAGACTGGAAATTCTTATTTAAAACGATGGTAGCGCATAACTTAACTACTGAATTCATAACATGGGTTAAACTTCTCTATGACAAACCTTCAGCAGCTTTGATGATTAATGGAAGAAAATCTAATTTTTAAAAAATAGAGAGTGGTACTAAGCAGGGCTGTCCTCTCTCTCCACTCCTATTCAATATTTCGCGCAACCCCTTGGTCCTCCAGATCAATGCCTCTCATCAAATAAAGGAATTAAAATCAGTAAATCTTCAATAAAATGTTTCCTCTACGTGGATGACATTTTTTTGACTCTCTCAGACCCCGTTGAATCTACAAAAGCACTACTGGAACAAATTGATCATTATAGTTTAATATCAGGCTACAAACTAAACAAAGGAAAAACTCAATTTATCTCCATAAATGGTGGAATCCCAGCTAATGAAATTAAAGAATAATTAGGCATCTCATGGGCATCAGAGTTTATAGAGTATTTAGGGATCAAAATATATAAAACCATAAAAAAAAACAGTCTCTAATAATTTATCTGATTTTAGACTGAAAACTGAAAAAGATTTAGAGAAATGGAATAAACTTCCGTTAGGATTTTGGGGAAGGCTAGATTCAGTTAAGATGTTCCTACTACCTAGAGCAATACATCTGTTTTCCATGTTGCCTTGGACTATTCCCAACACATGGTTCAATATAATTCACACAAAAATTAATAAATTTCTATGGGCTAATAAAAAACCCAGGCAAACATATGGTAAACTAACCAGATTAATAGAACAAGGAGGATTGAAAGCACCAGATCTCAAATTATATTATATAGCCACCAGAATACTACAACTATCTCATTGGCTCAAAACTAGGAATAATTGCACATACTCACCGGAGTGGCTACGGATAGCAGAAGATATTCTTAAAACCAAAAACATCAATATACACTCAATGTTTTTTGCATATAAAACTACAACAGTAAATAATGCCATAATTATGGACTCTGTCAGATTAATCTCTCAAGTGTCTCAGTTACTTAAACTGGAACTCTTGTCTTCTTTCCAACAGCCACTCTGGGGAAATCCTAACTTAAAATTAAAGAAATTTGTTACACATAGGGGGAAACTTGAGAGAAGAAGGCATATGGAAAATCAAAGATATTTTTGAAAATACTAGTTTTAAAGATATAGATAAAGTTGCTCATGACTTTGGTTTTCCAGAGAACTTAATTAAAAGTTTGCTGTTAATGTTAGATATTACCAAATACCACATGCTTAAAGGGGGTCATAAAACCGCTTATGAAGAAAAATGCCTGAGAGTGTCTGGCTATTATGAATCTAAAACCCACGATTTCATCAATTTATAGTTATTTGAGCTCTGTAGTTATAGGATATGCAGCAGAATTGGTCGCCAAATGGACTAAATTGATAGGAGAAGACGTGTGTCAATGGGATTGGGAATTAATCTGGGGTTTCACTTTTAAAGCTTTTTCAATTGTTAATAATAGGATAACACAATATAAATGTGTACACAATTTATTTTACTCACCTAAAAAGATGCTTCAAATGAATCTTAAGGATAATGATAATTGCCCGAAATGCAATAGTCCTAATGCTAATAGTTTACATGTTTTGGGAATGTCCTCATATAGCACACCTATGGTCACAAGTAAAACAATGTCTACATAAAAACCCAAAACTAATTCAAAATATGAATGTTAAGACATGTATAATTGGCCAGTTTAGGGACAGTTCATCAATAAATATGGAGCTCAAATATATGATTGCTATGATCTCCATAGTTACTAAAAATTGTATTCTAAAATATTGGACAGAGCAAGAAACCCATCTGTCATAGAAAGGAAAAACACTTTCATCGAGAATATAACATGTGAAAAACTTGCCAGTGGCATGAAAAATGGGAAAAAACTTACTTGGAAATATTGGGATGCTCTAATCACACTCATTGCTATTTAAAATAAATAAGGGACAATTTTTCAACTCATCTGCACTTTGTTCTTCTTATTTTGTTTCTATCTTTATCTAAACAAAACCCTGTACTATTGTCTTCTCTTCTGTGTATTCTTGTTGAAATTAACCTCCTAAATAACTCTTATTTTTTTAAGGGAATCATTGTTATTTAGAAATAAGGTAAGGAGTATATTTATGAATGTATTTATGCATGATTTTTGTTGATGTCTTAATATATAGAGTAAGTACAATATAAAGTTTATTCTTTCTATTCTAAAAGCAGAAAATATGATAATGTTTTTGTTTTGTTTGATTGTAATATTATTCTTATTGTAACTAGTCAGAACTTTAGGTGATGTTTACGTCTAATGTTTACTCAGCAATGCTCTGTCATCTCATCTTGTTGTAAATCTAATTTTGAAAATAAAATATTATTAAGAAAAAAAGAGAGGGAATGTTTATCATGGAATACATGGATTCAAAATTCTGCTCAGTTCCACTGGCAGAATTTTTCTCTCCTAACACGCTGTACACACAGACAACAAAGGCCTTTGTTACAGCCAGAAACTCAATTATCTCACTGTCAGGGCAAGAAGAAGAAGAGAGTTCCCTGATGAGCAGGTAAAGACAGAAGGGGAATTTTTCAGCAAAGAAACAGTTGTAGTGAAAACTATAAATAATACTTATTGTTTCAAATTTGTTTATGTATACAAGGAGAGTGTGACAATCAGTGAAACAACATTGAATTAATTTGTTTATTTTTTATTTAAGGTAGTTTTATTTTTAGGGCCCAGTCGATGTTTTACAGTGTAAAGGTAGCAGCCATGTTTGTGGTGGAAGATCAGTTCTGGCTGTAGGGGGCTAACTGAAATGCCTGAGTTCCAAATGCCCATTGTTCTGGGTTCCAGACTCTTCACTGCTGAGCAGTCCTTTTTATGTTGACTGTGTGCGTGTGCAAGAAGCATGTTGCGGCAGCTTGCTGCAGAAGCAGGTTGTGGAGGAAGGGGCACTGTTGTGGCCAATGCCCCCACTGCCTTTTGAGGCTTGGCCTGCTTTCCCCAGTGGGGGTGGCACGCTGCTGCTGACACTAGTTCAGCCAGCATGCCACCACCTTGAAATGTTTTAGCCGCTGCAATCAGGGGCTGCCTCGTCATTGCAGCATCAGCCATTCTGCTGCAATGAGGGAGTGACCCATCATTGCAGAACAGTTCCTTGCATTCCCCGACCCAGTTTGCTGACGGGGAGACCAGTCCCTGTTGGTTTCTGTTGTCTGCCAAGGGGGTGCCAAATCCCCCTTGGCATCATGTCCCCCTCCCCCTGTTTCTTTGCTGACAGGGGTGCCCAATCCCAGTCGGCATGTCCCCCCCCATTTATTGTGTGTCGAGGGAGTGCCCAATCCCCCTCTACTCATGAGACCCCCACCAGTATGTGCTGATGGGGGGTGTCCACTCCCCATTGGCTCCAGGTCCCCTTCTCCCCAAAACACACAGGTGGCACACTGGGAGCCCACCCCAGCATGCCCAAATTACCTGCTAAAGGAAAAACCGTTCTGCAATGTCTATTTTTTGTAAAGAAAAAAACGGTCCCTCGCTGTCTGCGCCCCCTACCCCAACTCGCGCCCACCCACTGCGTACCCCACCTCCCCAAACCCCCTCACCCCATACTTACCTCCGGAGCCCATCACGATGATCTCCGGTGGACTGGGAACACGTCTGCACTCTTCAAAGCTGACCGCGAACTGAAGAAATGCCGGTAAGCTGTATAATGGCATAAACAGGGTTTTTTCAACTTTGCTGCATATCTCAGGCATTTTGGGGAATTTTGGCACCAAATTTTCAAGATGGGATTATTGGGACCCCTCCTCATGAATTCAGCCACTGTCATGGCATAATTCGGTCCTGAAAGGTGATTTTGTGGACACTGCATGGAATCACCTTTCGGGACCGATTAATGAAACGACAGTGCCAGTGTTTATGAGGTGGGCTCTCAAAAAGCCTATGTTGCAAATTTGGTGGTAAAAAAATCAAAAAAATTACTTTTACAAGCGTGCATTGCGCAGTTGTTACACACGCTTGTAACTTCACGAATTTGCAATATTTTCACGCCAGATTTTCAACATTGGCATTTTTTCACACCTCCTTATGAACAATATAGCTGTCATTTTTCCCATCCTGGCCGAAATGTGTTTTCGCACTTCCGGCACAGAACAGCACAGTCGCTGTGGGAAATCAGTGTTCGGGACACATTAAGGAAACCACAGTGACACTGTTCATTAGCAGAGGTCCTAAAATGTCTATGTTGAAAATTTTGTGATGAAAGCCCATAAAATGACTGTGTTACGAGCGTGCATTGTGCAGTTTCCCCGCACCCTTGTAACTTCACAAATTAGTAATATTTTCATGCCAGATTTGCAACACTGGCATTTTTCCACACTTCCTTATGAATAGTACAGCTGTCATTTTTCACATCCTGGCCAAAATATGTTTTCGCACTTTCAGCACAGAATAGCACAGTCGCTTTGGGAAATCAATGTTTGGGGCAGATTAGTATCAAGCAAGTGAGAGAGGGAGAGTGACCGAGCTCCATTGAGCTCTGTCAGGACTGCTGTGGATTTCTTTGTGGGCATAAAAAGGCTCCAACGCAGGCAGGAGCCCAGTACAAAAGGGCAGCCTACAGTGCCAGGAGAAACAGAACAAGCGAATGAGGGAGGAGGAGTGAGCAAGCTCAACGGAGCTCTGTTGTGACTGCTTCGGATTTCTCTGTGGGCAGAAAAAGGCATCAATACAGGCAGGGGCCAAGTACAAAAGGGCAGCTTGCAGCTCCGGAACAAACAGAACAAGCGAGTGAGAGGGGGAGTGAGCGAGCTCAACAGAGCTGTGTCAGGACTGCTGCAGATGTCTTTGTGGACAGAAAAAGGTGTCAATGCAAGCAGGAGCCCAGTACAAAAGGGCAACCTGCAGCATCGGGAGAAATACAATGAGCGAGTAAGAGAGGAGGAGTGAGCGAGCTCAATGTAGCTCTGCCGGGACTTTACAGTTGACCACCCTCCCACCCAGGGTCCTCTGTGGTCCTATATTACAGCAGGGTCTCTGGAGTGGAGACAAAGCAATGATTGCATACTTTAAGATTGCTGTAATGATACATATTTATTTGTTCTGTTCATTTCTCTAACTGAGCTGAGTAATACCTGGAGTGCAGTAGGATTTCTAACTGGGCTAAGTGAAACTATATGAGAGCTGAGAACAAAAAGTATGGTAGCTGAGGGGTGAAAAACAGACCGTGAGGCTTTAGGATTGCTACAGTAATACAGTATCTAACGGATGAGATTTGAGACTGAATTACCCCGGTCGGCAATGGGTCAGTAGGGGGACTAGTGTGGAGGGGACAGGAATTTGAGTAAATAGGGGCCTAACTGTTGTAGTAGGGTACAGAACATGGGAGTAAGAGCTCATAGCATGAGATGGGGGCCAAAATGGGGTAGGTGCCACATGTCAATAGGGCGGGCATCTTTGGAAGGGTGAAAGGGTGTACAGGGTGTGGGTCTGCCATGATCCTGGACTGGGCTTGGAGGATGGGAGGTGTATGGTCTGTAGATGACTGGCTAGTTTTATGGAGGAACTGTGGAGGTTAGGAAGGACTCTAAGTGGCAGGGCAGATGAGTATGGTAGGCATCCTAAGGAGGGGAATAGGGGATGGCAAAGGGAGATGGAGGAAGAATAACTAGGCACTGAAACTGACCCCAGTATCAGAGGCACTAGCAGAAAAGAGAGGAGCAGGGAGGGGGTGCCTGAGGCGAGGGCGGGGGGCTTCCTGATGGGGGAGGAAGAGACCAAGAGGAGTGCCAGGGGAGAGAGCAGATGGCTGCAGATAGGGAGGGACCAGGGGTGGCACGGAGGGGAACAAATAAGAGGGGGAAATGATAGGTGGAAGAGATGTAGAACAGGTATTGACTAGGAATAGATTCGAACCTCTGCTATGGGACAGAGAGGGGGAGCAAGAATATACTGAAGGGGGAGGACAAGCGGGGCATCAGAGGGATGGCAACAGGTAGGGGAAGAGATAGTGGGGACTAAAGGGTAGAAGGGGGCTAACAAGGAAGGAGGGGGTGGTGACTGAATGAGAGAAGGCTACAGGAAGGGGAAAGGATGGGAGAGGCATCGCTATCAGGGTAGAAGGGAATGGCGGCTCTAAATTGACAGCAGCAGGGATATGAGAGGGGTTGGAAGTCAGCAGAGGAGGAGGGGAGTTCGACATGGGAAGCCCAGTAGGAAGTAGTCAGGCTGGGAAGGGGTTCAAGGGGGATGGGAGGAATAAGGCAGAGAAAATGGGTGAGGTGAAAGTAGGGGGTACAGATACAGAAGTCACAGAGGGTGCAATTGGCGGGGGTGAGGGGACAGGGAAAAACTAATACTGGGGTGGTGGAAGGGGCATTAGAAGGGAAAAGGGGTAAGGGCCGGGGGAGTACTCATCCTGGGGGATTCTATACTGAAATGGGTGAGATGGGCCGGAAAGGGGGAAAGGCACAGCCATATTTGGGTTGAAGCTGTCCCCAGGTTGACTGCAGGAGGGGCAGGGCAGGCACTGCTCAAGTGTGCAGCGAGGGTGGGGAAGAAACCTCATTTACTGTTGCATGTGGGTACAAACGACTTGGTGGGGGACACTGTGGAAGTAGTGAGGGGGAGGTTTAAGTACTTGGGCAGGCAGTGTGAGGGGTTGGGGAAGTCGGTGGCATTCTTGGAGGTACTGTCAGTACCATGTGGAAGCATGGGGAGGAAGGGTAGGCTTGAGTTCGAGTGGCTGAGGGATTGGTGCCACACGAAACATTATGGGTTAGTGACTAACTGGGGTAGGGTCTGGGGGAATAGTGATTTGTATGCGGGGGCAGGGTACACTGTAGCAGAAAGGGAAGGGGAATATTAAAGGCAGCATTGCTGCCAGGCCACTGGCACTGAGGGTTGAGGTGCCGGACGTCACACCTCGTGCCACACTGGTGACCCAGGTTTGGACACAAGCCCGAGTCGCCAGGGGTTGACAAGGAAGGGATAGGATTGAGTGTCCGAAGGATTGCTCTCCTATGCCAGGGTGGGATGCATGGACCCACCACTCTATAGCAGCCCCTGGTGATGACTGCGAGCACTACTACAGCGGTGTAGTAAAGGGTGGTGGAGTGTGGCAGACGTTGGTACACTGTGCCTAAGCGTCATTGCATGCCCGCAGTCCACAAAGGGTAGAAAAGAGGAAAATGGGCTACAGTCAGGCAGCATTAGCTTCCGCCCCCGCCCCCGCCCTCCCCAATGGTGCCTCCTCAATCGGATCATGCTCCAGTGGGTCGACCTGAGAACTCTCATCACCCCACCACAGGGGTACTCCATGGAGGTGAGCAGGTTGGCCTGATGTTGGGGGCAGGGCTGGGGGGTGTCGATCCGGGATCACCAAGCCGACCATAGTCCAATGAGAAAATATGTAAAAAAAAGGCAGAATTAGAGGGGTATATCTCTACTGAGGTGGATTTAAACAAATGGGGGGTGGCCAAAAGACTGAGGTTGGTAGAAAGGTCTGGACTGGGGAGCCTGATGAGCTCACTGCCCTAAATATAGGTAAATGCAGAGGCGTAGTAACCCTGGAAGGGGGTGGGAAGAGTGGTCTGAGTGTAATACAGAAAGCACCACCACCCAGTAAGAATAAGGAGGAGAAAGGTTGCAGACTACCAGGAGGAGGGACACAAGCCAAGGAGGAGAAGAGTGAGGAGAAGGAGGGGTATGGGTGGAAGGTGGTCTGACTAAATGGATTGAGAACTGGTTGCACGGGAGGGTGCAGAGAGTGGTGGTGGTGGGGTAGCACTCGGCACCCAGAGCAGTGACAAGCGGGGTGCCGCAGGGCTCAATGCTTGGCCCAATGCTATTTGGGCTCTTTATCTCAGATATAGCACACGGAGTGGAGAGCAGGGTTAGTCTGTTCTCACATTATACCAAATCAAAAGCAAATAGTTATAGTAACAGAGCCCCCCACACACGCACACATACACAGTCCCCGAAAAGCTGCTTAAAAGCCTGCAATTCATTAAATCAATTCCATTTTCTTACTTACTTGGGGTTCAATGCCAACAAGTGTAAAATCATGTACCTAGGGCATAGGAACCCTGTTGCTGGGTATAGGATGGGGGGAGGTACTGATACTCACTAGACATGAAAGAGTGCTTGAGGTTATTGTATCAGAGGACCTCAAGATGGCAGTACAGTATGACAAGGCTATGGGAAGGACAAATTGGATTCTGGGGTGCATAAGGAGTGGCATCTCCTGTAGTAGGAGGAGGAGGAGGGATGTTGTGCTGCCACTGTATCACTCCCTGGTATACCCCCAGCTGGAGTACTGTGTCCAGTTTTAGAGTCCACACTTCAGGAAGGACATAAGGTGGAGGTTTTCCAGAGGACGGCAACTAAAATGGTTCAGAATTTTCACAGGAATCCTTACAAGGAAAAGCTGAAGAATCTCAACATGTACACTCTGAAAGAGAGGAGGGCGAGAGGTGACATGATCAAGACCTACAAAGTACCTCACAGGGTTAAAGAGGGTACAGTTGGGGAGTTTCCTTCAAATGAGGATGAGCACCCAAACTAAGGGACATACAATGAAGTGGGGGCGGCCAATTCAGGATAGATGTGAAGAAATATTTCTTTACTGAAAGGGTGGTAGATGCCTTGAACAGACTGCCAGGAGAAGTGGTGGAAGCTAAAATGGTAGGGGGCATGAAGCATGCATGGGATAAATATAGGGGTATATTAGAAAAAGAGGAAGAAGGAGGTCAATGGAGATCAATAGGGCTATGGAAGTAGAGTAGGTTCAAGTTCATTGCAGGAAAAATCCATTAAGCAAACTCATTCACAAGGAGGTCCTGATAGACACAGGCAGAATAAGACATGCAGTAACATATACAGGCAGGAGTTACAAGTAGGTAGAGAACACCTGGGCAGACTGGGTGGTCTGAGCAGTCCTTTTCCTCTGACAAATTCTGTTTCTATGGCATCATGTGTTAATTCAGGTGTAGTGTTTATTTAAAGTTGGGCCTACCATACATCCAGATGTAAGGTACAGTAAATTACCAAATTACATGCAGCCCACTTACAGTACAATAAACAGAACCCCAGTGCTTCAAGAAGCCTTTATTATTCATAAGGCTGCTTAAAGAGCTGGGGTTCTATTTGCAGTGTCCACACCAGTATGCTGATCTTAAAATCGACGCCGCACCTGAATGAGTACTTGATTCTTGCTCACTCTATTTCTTCCCCACTTTGAAACCTACTTGTTCTGAGTTAGTTTTTGGCCTGGCAACACCTCGCCTGTGTTGGAAAATGACCAATAAGTGGCACTGAAAGACGTCAGACTTCACAGACTGTGAAGGCAGCTGCTCATGAACAGACATAAGGCAATTCTACTGGGGGGTTAGGAGGAAGTAAGCTGTTGATTAACTAGAATCTGCAGCTTATCCATCAGGTAGGGAAATGGGCAGACTAGGTGGGCCAAGCGGTCCTTATCTGCCATCAAATTCTTTGTTTCTCACCCACTATCTTGGCAAGAAGAAGGCTGCAGCTTTGGCCACTGATGACTGTTGGGATGGGGGGGACCAAAGGGGACAGACATGAGATAAAATCATGATAAAAATTGTGAGACCTTCACCAGCTTTCCAAAATGCTTACCAGTAAAATGACACTCTATGAAGTTTCTCAAATGGTAACACAGTCTGGTGAGTCCACTGTCTGCCATCTCACACCAGGCATCAACCAGCATAAAATTGCCTAAAGAAGGCAGTGTGGTCATGTGGTTACTGAAATACTGGAGAGTACAGATTTATAAGAACAAAAGAATATCACACAGAAGCTGGCGCATATGGCTATAGCAGCTGTCTCCTGCTTCTCAGTAGTTATATTTAAACCCCTTGAGGTACTTGAATGTTTCTATCATAACCCCTCTTTCCCTCCTCTCTTCCAGTGAGTACATATTGAGGTCCCTTAATTTCTCCTCATAAGTCTTGTGTTGCAAGCTGTGTACCATCTCATTCGCCCTTCTCTGGACCATCTCCAGCCTGTTACTATCCTTACGAAGGTGCGACCTCGAGAACTGCACACAGTACTCCATGTGAGGCTTGACCATGGTTTTATATAATGGCATCACTACCTCCCTCCTTATGCTGGTGATACCCCTGCCTATGCACCCCAGCATGTCACTGGCCCTCCCAGCTGCCTTACCACTTTGGCATTTTCAGGTCTTCTGAAATAAGAACCCCCAGGTTCCTTTCCTTCTTTGTGACTGTCAGCAACTCCTTCCCCCCCATCCTGTACCTTTCCCCAGGGTTTCTGTGTCCCAGGTGCATAATTTTGCACTTTGTTGAATTAAACTTCAGTTGCCAGTCCCCAGACCATTTATCAAGCTTCCCCAGGTCCATCCTTATTTTCTCCACCCCCTCTGGGGTATCAACTGTGTTACAGATCTTGGTGTCATCTGAAAACAGGCAAACCTTTCCCTTCAGCCCTTCTGCAATGTTACTAATGAAGACATTGAACAGGACTGGCCCCAGGACCGATCCCTGTGGCACCCCACTGGTCACTCCCTCTCCACAGACTGCACCCCATTTACCACCGCTCTCTGCCTCCTGTCTGTTACCCAGTTTCTAACCAGGTTTACCACCCTTTTCCCCATGCCCAGCCTACTCAGCTAGTTTATCAGCCTCCTATGTGGGACAACGTAAAAGACTTTGCTTACATCAAGGTAAGTGTTGTCCACTGTCCCACCCAGATTTACTTCCTTTGTCACCCAATCAAAGAGATCAACCAGATTTGTCTGACATGACCTATCCACTGTGAAACCATGTTTCCTATGGTCCTGGTCTCCGATGGCTTCTAGATGCCCCACTATCCTTTCTTTAACCAATGTCTCCATGATCTTCCACACTACTGAAGTGAGGCTGACTGGCCTATAGTTCCCCGCCTCCTCCCTACTGCTGGATTTGTATAGAGGGACCACATGTGCCCTCCTCCAATTCTCTGGTACCACCCCTGTGTTGAATGACTCACTGAACATGGCTGCCACAGGTACTGCTATTTCCCTTCACAGTTCTTTTAATATCCTTGGGTGTATGTCATCTGGTCCCATTGCTTTGTCCACCTTCAATTTACTCACCTTCTGCAGGATTCTTCTGCCTGTCAATGGACTATTGTCCACCTCTTCATGCCTTTGCAACTGCTGTACTGCTGTGGCCCTTTCCCTTCCCCCTCTTCTGTGAATACTGAACAGAAAAACACAATGGATGTCTTGGGGGCACATGACAGTTCTTAGGCATGGTACTTTCAATTTCAAATACCTAAACAGCACATATAAGCAATCAACATTCAGCATTGACAAATGCTTGTTTCAAACATGTGTAAACCATATTTTACACATAAATAAGAGCCAATCAGTTTACTGGATTTTACCCTGCTATTTTATAAAGAGGTAGTAGCACCTCCTTTTTCCTGCCATCAATACCCCTTCTGATACACCCCAACATCCCATTAGCCTTTTCTATAAGCCTTGTTACAATGGCTTGATTCTCTGATGGAGTCACTAATGATGACCATCAGGTCCCTTTCCTGCGCTGTACTGCTCAATTAACCCCTCCAATCCAGTACTCTGTCCTGTTTTTTTTCCCCAAGTGCATAACCTTGCATTTTTTGGCACTGAATTTCAACTGCCAAATCATAGACACCTCATTAGCCTTTATAGATCCCTCAGCATCTCTATGATCCGTTTGTCACTATCTACCCTACCACAGATTTTTGTCACCTGCAAAGAGACAAAACTTGCCCTGAATCCTCTCTCTGATGTAATTGATGAAGACATTGGCCCGGATATTCAAAGCATTTGCACTGGCACAAGTGCGGACTTGTGCCAAGGAGCCATATTCAGCGGGAGCCATTGTGCAGCACAAATCTCATAGTGCCAATGTGCAACTATAATGAATGCAGGTGCAAGTGCAGGGAGCATTCCCATGAATATCCAGTGCAGTGGCATATTCAACTGTGAAACCATGGCGCAAGTGCAGAGCAAATCGGAAGTTGCTCCAAGCAGACTTGTTCCTATAAATACAGGTCGCAAGCACACAGACTGCACTTGTGCCAGGTGAGAGGGAGTGAGAGAGAGAAAGAAAGAAAGAAAGAAAGACAGATACAGAGGGAGAGGGACAGAGGTGGCATTGGAGAGGGAGAGAGGGGTAGAGGGAGTGAGAGAGAGAGACAGACAGACACACTGCCAGGCAGTGCACCAGGATGGCACACAGCCAGCAGCAGCCAACTGCCCAGGGGGATATTGGACAGCAAGGACCATGGATAGTATGCCCTTCATGATGGAGGCCATAATGAGGGGTGTGAGGGGGCAGGAGGAACAGCGACGTGGCCAAGGAAGGGACCATCAGTGGTATGCCCGACACAGGTGGTACCGTGCCTGCATCACCTTCGAGCAGTACAGTGACATGGAGATTGTGGGTCAGTACCACCTGAACAAGGCCATTCTGAGGCAGCTCTGTGAGCTGTGCAGTGAGGAGATGCAGACACCCCACCAGACAGAGCCATGCCATGTGAGTGTCAGTGGCTCAGTAGGTAGCACACTCGCCTCTGAGGCTGGGAGATCAGAGAGCTGTGGGTTCATTTCCCACATCTGGCACTTTTGTTAATATCCCAGTACTGACATTGTAGTGCAGCATGAGAGGGGGTGCTGCACTTCTGAGGTGTCATCTTTTGGATGAGACATTAAACCGAGGTCCCAGCTGCCTGGATTGGTGGTAGTTCGGGTGGATGTTAAAGATCCCATGGCACTTATCGAAAAGAGTAGGGGACATTTTTATTGACAAGAAAACTAAGTGCAATAACATCAGATAACAGTACAGAAAGTCAGGCCAGAAAATTAACTAAAAGGAAAAACAGATGAAAAAATAATCATGTTACAGGAACACCAGAATCAGTGATCCAGGGTAAACATTTCCACAGTTCTAACAGCGTTCTGCTAAGCATCTGCTTCAATTCAGAATAAAATATGTATTTCAAATCAGATTTAACTTTTTGTAATAAAACATGATGAGACTGGTCCAATTGTTGCAAATTAAATAAACATTGTGCATTCCAAATAAGCCATTTCAAAAGAGTAAAAATAACATTCAACGTGTCAGTGTTCCATTTGTGCCAATTATGTGAGAATAGTCCATACATTAAATTCACATAGGCTACAGAGGCAAACAAAGGCTCATGCCATATAGTCACAATAAAAGACCAAAAACCTTGTATGTATGTACAGTGGAACAATAAATGATCAATAGTTTCTTCCTGTTGTATACAACCCAATCTACTACAAAATCTTTCCGTCAGCGGTTTATGTTTTTGGTTTGCCGTTACATTTATCTTCTCATGGCAGCTTAGCCAATGTAGATCCCACATCCATGGAGGAATCCTAGAATTACGTAAAAATATCAGAAGGTTGCTCCAATAGGGTTCCGGACAATTAGTAAAGACAATGGGCTCAGTACAAATATGTTTAAGTAAATGCCTATACAAGTTCTTCCTATCAAGGGTCACTATCATAGTACAAAATATATTCCACTGCTTTAGCCTCAAGAAAGTCTCTCTAACATAGCTCGTTAAAAAGGAAACACTCTTAACCGTCTTAGGACTGTTCGATTCCCCATTGTCAAAACCATGGACTGCAGGACTCAAAAAAACAGGGTTCCAAGCCCTTATCCAAACTAATTAAAAGAGGTTTAATATTAGCCATCAAGAAAATACTATTATAAAAATATAAAGGATGAACCATATTCAAACCACCCTGCAGGAGTGGTAAATAAGTTAAATTATGTTTAATCAGATTGAGGCAGCTGCCCCATAATGCCTGAAAGAATATATTAAACAGTCTAGTTTCAAAAACCTTAGGAAGGGGGCAGACATAACTTAAAAAAAGGAACACTGGAATCAAATGAGTCTTAAGCATATAAACCCTCTTCTTTTTCCCTAGTTTCCATTTATTCCAATGATACACTTTAGCTTGGGCAACATCCATTTTTAGGGCCCTGTGACAGGGTCTGTCCCTGCCACTGAGACTTGGGACCTCTTCCTCTTAAACCTCTGGTTACAACCACTGTCCTGTTTTTCTTTATGCTGTCCCTATTTTTCTGTATGGAGGCAGGCCACCTCCTTACAAAACTCCCCTCTCTTATCCCTGCTGTTTAAATTTTCTTTTCATTTCCTGGTCCCTTGTCTATTCATGTTACCCTGAGTTCCTAAGTAAAAGAAACTCTATTACACTAGCAGCACATTATGAATAAAGGCATTTGTAAACTGCAGGTACCTGTGATATAAAGGTAGGCTAAAGGAAAGCCTCTATTGTGTAAATAAATTTCCCTAAAACAGTGTTCCTGCTCAGAAATGCCAAGCTAGCACTTGTATGGAAAACTCCTCTTTTTCTTAGAAAAGTGTCTCTGTTAGAGAGACTAAGCTGTTAGCTCTTGGCTGGACTCTATGTTTAAAAAAAAAAAAAAAAACAATTTGGTGCTCCTTTTGGTGAAACAAAAGAAATAGCTAAGTTAGTTTGCTTAGCTTTTGTTGATAAAAAGCTGTTTCTGTTTAAGGAAACACAGAGCAGAGCTGCAGCCAGTTGTTTTGCCCCTAAAAATATGTTTGGAGATTTCAAACCACAATTGAAGCCAAACTAACTCCTGTGCTGCAAAACACCTGAAAAAGGAAGAAATGGTTACAAGTTTACTGTGTTTTAAACATTTCCGTGTCCTGGTAAACCAAAGAAGGTTTTGTTACTGCAAACCTAGAAAGAACTGAAACATTTAAACAAACAAGGAAGTTACCAGAATGCTGTTGCTGAGCTGCTCCTTGGAAGCTAAGAGGAGGCTTGCTTGGTAGCAGCTCTACAGCAGAATAAGAGCCACTATAGGGAGTGAGTGGCCCCTAGTGGTCTATATTTAAAGAGGGCAAACTGTCAATCAAATGTTAGGTGACTGTTGTTTGTATCAAATCCTTTATACAGAGTTTTTATTGTATAAAAAGTTCAAATTAAAGTTTGTATTGATGTATAAAACAAGGTTATGCTAATGAACACCATTTTGAAAGGTTATTCATTGATTTTACCTTGTTCCAAAAGGATTCTGGGTCACCTGACCAAGCAGGTGGGTATATAAACCCTACCTCTGCATATGGCAAGTTAGATAGGGTCAGTTCTTCCTGACCTAGTTGGAGGGAAGTTGCAGTCTGTGAGTGAAGAGAAGTCTTTGGAATTAACATTGATTGTTTATTATTTTGTTTTCTGTATTTATTTTTACTTTTTGGGTTCTGTAAATTGTTTATGAAGTAATAAACATCCCACCAAACAAACAGTGGGTTGCATCTAAACTGTTGCTTCTGTGTACGTTATTTGTCTGCCCTATAGACCCACCCTATAACATTTTGGTGTCAGAAATGGGATTCTACTGCCGGTAACACCCTGCCAGGGAAGGCAGGTGTTACGCCGGGTACTTCCTGGTGCCTGAGGTAGACATGATGGAGGGTGGCCTGGCACAAGGCATCCTCACCAGAAATATGGCAGCACAAACAGGGGCTCAGCTACTATCCAGTTTACTGGATGTACGTCCAAAAGTGAAACAGACACCTTCTGAGAGGTCTTCTGAAGGGGATCCCAGTGAGCATGGAGAAGGGATACCCCTGGAACAGCCCCTGGAGACTGAGGCCCAGATATTCAAAAGGGTTGCGCCATGCATAATAGGGTTGCTCCAGCGCAAGTCCGAAATTGCGCCATTCTGCGATATTCAGTGGGAGGCAGATGCACCCCCCAAATCATACTGAGCAAGAGCGCAATGATAATGAATGTATGCGCAACTGAAGGGGGAGGAACCATGCACAAATGGCACAGTGCAATATTCAACAACATGCGCCATGCACAATAGGGGAGCAAGCGGAAGTTGTGCGATAGTGGAAATGAGCCAAAATAAAAAGAAACAAGGGAGAGGTGCAAAAATGCTACAGGGAAGGCACATGAGACTGAACTCTAGCCAGACAAACAGGGCAGGATGGACACACAGAGCAGGACAGGGAAAGGGCAATCTGAACACAAAGGCACAGGGATGGTGTGGGGAGCCACTGCCAGTGCAGAAGGGGGAAGTGCCACACAGCACAGAGGCTATCACGGGAAGGTGTTCCCGGTGCAGCCATGCTAGGGGCAATAGACTGCAGCCATGTGGCCATCTGCCCACCTACTGGCCCCGAGGGGGCCGCATATATCAAAGGGCTATGCTAGCATCAACTGCCATGTGGTGTGTGATGCCAGGGGGCGCATAATCAATGTCTGTGTCACGTACCCTGGGGCAGCACATGACGCCTTCATCTGGCACCAGTCAGCACTGTGCCACAGATTTGAGAGTGGGGACATCCCCACTGGCCACTTAGTGGGTGAGTATGCAAACCACACGGACAAACATAGAGTTTGAGAGGGGCATGGTCAGCAGTGACATGGGTAGTGGCCTACATGGCCTAAGGCAGGGCAATGCTGATCACCAAACTAACCTCTACCCTGTACACACAGGTGACAGTGGATACCCACTCCATCCCTGGCTGCTCACACCATACTGGTGGCCCGTGACCCCATCACAGCAATGCTACAATGAGGCACATGCCACCACACACAATGTCATCAAGTGGGTGTTTTGGATGCTGAAGGAATGTTTCCGTTGCCTGGACACCTCCAGCGGTGCCCTACAGTACAGCCCAACAAAGGCCTGCAGGCTATTCCTGGCCTGTTGCATCCTGCACAACATGGCCAATGACTGTGGGATAGCCGTACAGGTCAAAGAGGTGGACAGTGATAGGGACGATGAGGACGCCGGTGACGATGGTGATGGGCAGCCCCCCTTGGGCGACAGGACCCCTGACTGCTCGGGCTGGCACAGCTGCACCGGGACACCATCACAGAGGAGCACTTCAGCCTACCCAGGTAAGTCATGGGGCCATGTGCAACCACCAGTGGCAAAGGCACAACCCACAAACACACATGGACACACACCAGGGGTGCATGCCGTTAAGGGAAGTGGCCGAGCATGGAACCTCACACACCGCCAGGGATGGGCGAGGTCTAACATGGCACACGGTCATACATACATATACACACACACACACACACACACACACACACACACCTACCTCACAAGACAGGCACAAAGGGTAGGAGGCACGCCGACCCAGACTGCCACCCCTAGCCACACACATGTCCACAGACCACCACACCCACTGCCTGTCATTGTGCATGTGTCAGGCACTGGGCACCATTGCACAGTGGTGTACAGTGCAACACAGGCATCATCATGCACACGCAACAGCAGACAGCAGCCGGGAGGGTGTGCAGATGGAATGTGTGTGTGTGCGTGCAGGGCCAGGTACCCCACCTGTGCATTGCCCGCTGAATGACACAATGCACACAGGGCAGCATCAGACAGTAGCCATGCTGGGAGACAGGTCAGTCATGCGCCACAGTGCCACGGCCACCACGGATGCGTGGGTGGCCCTGCCGAGATCCGCCAGCAGTGACAGGCTGACCACTGGCCTCTTGGGGTGGCACCGACAGTCCCCCAGGGGTTCCACTGCATGAATGTGACCGTGTTCGCGCAGGGGTCTGCAGCACACCGAACATGCCTATGCCAGGAGTGCTTGGGATGCCCACAGCTGAACCCAGTGTCAACAAGGATGGTGTCGCACGACGCTGGGAATGGGGGGGTGGACATTGCACTGCATGGTGTCTGCGACGCATGGGCAAATAACTGTACGCCCATTGTGGCCATGACAGCTGTGAATGCCTGTCAATGGCAGTGGTCACATCCTCCTGCAACCAGTCCATCCCTGCCAGGAGCAGAGTGGTGTCTCTGCTGCGCTGCTCCTCAGCCTGGCGCAGAGCCGCACTCAGTGCATCCACCACCTTGACAAGCCGCATCTGCTGATTGACTGATGCTTGTAGTATGTGGGTGTGCTCATCTAAGAGGTCATCTGCCTGATCAGCATGCTGTCCCTCAGGTTGTTCCCCGCCCAGATGCTTATCACCCCTCGAGGGTGGGTGCTGCACACCAGGGCCAGGCCTGGGCATGTCCACAGGCAGTGCACTGACACCACCCCCTGACACTGTACCCCCATGACCATTGGCTGACTGCTGATGCTGCCCCTCCAGCTGCCACTCTCCAGGGCTCAATGGTGCCGCCGTAGTGGCTGCAACAGTCCCACTGTCCTGGACGCACACCAGTGCTGCCCCACTGGTGCAGACAGGCACAGGCTGGGACTGTGATGACACGCAGGCCTCCACAGTGGAACCACCCACAGCCATGGCCACGATGTCACCTGCTGTGTGGCCATCCTGTGGCACACACGTGTCACTGCCCATTACGTTAGTTCCATCATCATCGGTGATGGATCTGGCACCAGCCCGAGTCTCAGCATGCTGGCATCCATGAATGCTGGCATGCTGGAACACAGGCAGGGTCTCCTCCGCACCTGCTCCACCAACGTTAGTCCGGATGTCCAGGCAGACCCACTGTCGCCCTGACCCCCCTATTCCTGTGGAGGTGGACCGGCCCTCCTCCATCTCCATGTTACTGGCCTCAATGGAGAAGCCCATCACCACTGACCCATGCAGATGCTCAGGAGCTGTAAGGAAAAAAAGTAGCATTACTGCATGTGACCTACCCTCCCCCCCCCCAATAGACAGACCGTGACCTACCATGCAGTGACGGGCTACGACCTGTCTGGAATCCACCCCCCGGAACACCCTCAAATGCGCAACACTGCATGCTGCCAGCAACCTGCTCTTCCTGTGGGGTCAGGTATAGCACCTCTGGCTGTCCCCCACCGGTCACAGACCATGCTGCCCTGATGGCAGCCACCTTCTCTTTAATCCTCCACCTGTCCGTGCCCATCTTCTTTTTGCACTCCTGCATGGAGCGCTGGTGGCTACCATGCAGGTTTACAGCACGTGCCACCTCTTCCCATGCAGCAACATGGGCCTGTGGTGTTCTCTGGCGTCCACTGAGAAGCGGCTCCTGGTCAAGGTAGGCCTCAATCAGGGCATCTGTCTCGGCCTTTGTAAAATTTGGCCTCCTCTTCCTCCACCACATGCTCGGTCATGATTCATCCTGTGAGAATGACAGGTGTTACCTGTGACTGTGCAGTCCCATGCATGTCCCAAACACCACAGTCCACACTCCCAAACAGCATGCAACTCACCGCAATAGACTGCAGTAACCGACTATGGCCAGTGCAGCCCAATGTCGCATTTTTATAGCATAACCCATGCAAATGAGGTGAGGCGCATCTTTAAGTGGCTGAAAATGCAGTGACTGCGCCATTGAATGGCTGATTTGATGATTTGCATATGCCGGCTGAATATCGCACTGTTGCGCTTTGCGCAATTGTGCTAAACGTGCTGAGCCAAGGGCGCAGTTCTGTGACATGCGCAGTACACACCTAACTGCGCATGCCCGGGTTGATGACGCAGGTGCCTGCTGTGCTGATGACGTGCTGTGCGCGGGAGGCAATGCAGGGTACAGCCACCATTATGCCAGTGGCACTACAGTGCTGTTCACCAATATGGCACTGTGGCACTGGGGTGTCGCAGGCACACTGGGGCAACAGCACTGTAGGCCACTACAGGAGGTGGCACCCAGGCACCCAATCGTGCTACACGCATTGGGTTCCAATTGCACTGTGGCTGTCCATGCGCCAGAGACCCTTGACCCTGTGCCTGACCTTTGCCCCCTAGGCACCATGTGTCAGGCATGGGGGCACCACTATCGTGCTGTTCGGTGACAGCACGATAGGGAATGGCAGCACTGTACTGCACAGCATCTGCATGTGGCAGGACCGCGCTGCAGAGTGCCATTTTGCTTGAACCGGGCAGCAGAGATGGTGTGGAGGTGTGCTGTGGTTTGGAGACAGATAGAGCTAGCCAGCCTGGTGGCGATAGTTGAGCCCCATGCTGGGGCTTTGTTTGGAGAGGCACCCCTGGAAAGGGCCAGGAGTGCGGTCTGGCAGGAGGTGGCCGATGCCCTGGAGGAGGCCACCTGTATGGAGCAGATGGCGGAGCAGTGCTGCCACCATTATGGGGACCTGAGGCACTGGGACCCAGACCTGCTTGCCCACCTGTGGGCATGTGCCAGGAGGGGCACAGTGCCATGGCCAGGTAGGTGCAACATCCATGCACTTTTATCGTCCATATGGGTATCATGGTTGCATGTGTCCGGCACATGGGGGGGCCATCCGGTGTTGGCCGTGGTGGTGGTATCGGGGTGTGGGGTGGATGGATATGGCTGAGTGGGATTGCACACACATGGGGGCGGGGGGACTTTGCTGCTGGATTGTACTGATGTTCCTCTCTCCATGTTTGCACCTTAGGGCCAGAAGAATGGCGGCGTAACAGGGAGAGGAGGTGCCGCATGGTGGAGCAGAGGGACAGGATGGGTGATGGTGGTCCACGGCGCATGGATCAGACTGCTGATGGTGAGTGCCTTACATCCATGATTACTATTGCATGCTGTATAACTGGACGGGCAGTGGGGCATGGCCACCATCCATTGACACCACTGCCATGCATGCAACTTGTTACAGTCAGCACTGTCCAGTGGCACTGCATGTCTGGGAGTGCGTCAATGGTGGTTCATGCATGCACCGGGCACATGGCTGTGGCACTGCCTTCACACCACATAGCAAAGTCACTGTACGGCCATGGTGGTGCTGTGCAGGACATGGGCTGTGGGTGTGTGCAGTGGTCCACACGGCTGTGGCTGCCTGGGTGGGCAGATTTTGTGGACACGGTCACTGTGGGTGGTCACACACCATCACAGGGGTGTGTCACATGGCTGTATGCTGTGCACAATGGGTGGACTGCAGAGGGATGGACAGTCACACCTATTGACTCTGCTCCCTCGTCCTAGGTGGCTGGTGACTCCTGCAGATACAGTGGGATATTCAAGAGATGCTGCAGGTGGTGAGGGAGATGTTGCAGCTCCTGCAGCACATACACTGCCACAGGGTCAGGAGGAGGAGGAGGAGCTCACATCAGCGCCAGGAAGAGGACCGGGGTGGCCATTGATGTCCCCATGCCCCGACTACCACCTTCCCCCTTTTGACCCACCCTCACACCCCTTCTTCCCTCTCCCATATGTTCACCCCTGCCCCTTCCCCCCCTTGTATATAATTGTAAATAGTTTTTCTTGAGATCTTTTCAATATATACATTTTGTTATAACAACTGTGGTGGTCTCTGATTTGCAGTGGGCTACAGGTGCTCAGCTGCAGTAGTGTGCATGGCACCAGGGGTGGTGCACGCATGGGCGTGTGTGTGTATACGTGTGTGTGTGTGTGCAGAGGTGAACCACCTATGATGTGGGCAGGGGGATCAGTCACTGTCTGTGGTTTGTGTGTTGTACTTTGTGCACTGGATGCCTGTGTGCAGTGGTCCACGGGGCCTGCACTGTGTGCATGGCACACCTGTCAGATTATCCATGGCCTGTGCACCTGATACTCTTGCATGTCTGTGATATGCATGGTCTGCTGGCGTGTCAGTGGTGGCTGTCCATGCTGGATAACAACTCTACCCAGCACAATGCCAGGTTGCCTGCCATCACCAGTATGGTGCACGTCTGCCTCCGGTGGCACTGTGGCCTCCGCTGTTGTTGTCCCCCATCCATGCTGTTGCTTGTGTCTGTTGCAGGGGATGTGCTCCAGTGTCTGTCACTTGTGCTCCAGCAGCATGCTGGTGGCATACAGCTTCATGGTGCCTGTGCAGGGTGGCTGACACACCTGTGCAATGTAGGGGTGCTGGCCGTGTGTACATGTCAGCCATGGCCACACGCCAGTGGCTTGGTTGACCTGCTACTATGTCCCTGTGTTGGTGTGCTCTTGGGTATGGGTGGGTGTTTGTCCATGCACTGTGTTGCATCCTGTGTGGTGCATGCCTCCATGCTAAACTGTGCATGTCTGTGCTGGCTGTTGTGGCCAGTGCTGGGATGGGATGTGTCCTTGGGAGGGTGTGCAGGGTGCTGTACTGCTGGAGGTGGGGTCCGGGGCATGCCCTGTTACATGTGGGGTACCTCGTGTGTTAACGCATGGTCAGTCTCTCAGCTGTACCTCTGGGGGATGTGCAGGGTGGCACTGTGTATGCATCTGTTGCATTGCTGTCTGCTGCCACCCACTGCAGGGTGCCCATGGTGGGGCTGCCTTGCATGACTCCATGGTGCACAGGGTTGCATTGTCACAGTGGGGGTGGTGGCATGCATGGGGGGGTCCTGCACTGTTGGGCGCTACTCCTGGGCAGGGTGTATGGGGATCATGGTGCAGGGTGTGCTCTGCATTGGTGGGATGGTGTGGTATGGGGTGGTCAGCCCTCTTTGTGTGCCAGTCACAGCTTGCCAGGAGGTGTGCTAGGGGAAACCATGGCCCGGTTGTGGGTTGGTTTCTGGTATCCATGGGCCAGTGGTTATTCCAGCTCTCCCCCAGTTGTGCAGTGCATGGGGTGTGGGGGACTATGTCTGTTCTGCTGTGTGTTCCTCTGCCCATCTGTGGCATGGGTGCTGGGCCCCTGCATCCCTGATTGTGCTGTTGCATTGCTGCCCTGCTGCTGGGGGCATCCCTGGTTGTGCTATGGCGTATCTGGACTGCTCAGCTGAACATTCCTTGTTGTGCTATGGTGCATCAGATATGCTCAGCTTCACCTCCCTAGTTGCACTATGGCACAGGTGGTGCGATATTCAGTCGTCGGCCATAGGCGCATCTTGGCCTGCGCAGTTTTTGAATATCGTGTTTCTTGCACATGGACACAGTGGACTTGTGCTTGCTCCTGCTGTTGCACACTTTTTGGGCGCAGTTTGAATATCTGGGCCTGAGGGTCCAGAAAAAGAAGTGGACGCCTCCTAATTGGAACAAACTCTCATGGAAGATGTGGGAGAACTACTGAAGTGACTGTGTGTATGACAGGTGCAGCTGGACCGTGAGAGGGAGATTGACCACAGACGTTAAGATGCTAAGTGGGCAGATGCAATGAGGGTGCTCCAAGCTATACAGACAGAGCATGTGAAATGTCCACAAAGCCCGAGAGACATTAAGTTGGCCAGATTACAGGACTCGGATGACATCGAAGCCTACCTTACCACTTTTGAAAGGGTAGCACAGACATGTTGTTGGCCCAAAGGCCAATGGGTGGTGTGGCTTGCCCCCCAACTGACTGGATGAGCCCAAGTCATTTACAGCAGACTGGATATTCAACTAGCCAATGACTATGATCATGTGAAGCAGGAGATCCTGAGGAGATATGATATCAGTCCTGAGACTTACAGACAGTGGTTTTGGTACCTGAAAATGCAAGCCTCGGATGCCCCCAGAGATGTCTATACCCATCTTAAAGATCTAAGTGACAAGTGGCTACAACCCAGTAGCAATACTGTGCACCAAATCATGGAGGCAATAACCATTGAGCAGTTTATAAAGGTTCTGCCTCAAGATGTACAACTATGGGTGCGTGAGCATAAACTGGAAGGTGCAGAGAAAATCATCGCATTGGCTGAGAACTTCCTGGCTGCTTGACCTACAAGAGGGAGGAACCAAGGGGGAAGTACAACAGCCCCCTCCAACAACCTGGTAAGACCTCCTTATTCTTCTGTAAATACTAGATCACAGTCTGATGTAAGAAGAGATAGGAGAGAGAGACTACCCCTATTAGAGATAGTATGTCATGGTTGCCAGAAGAAGGGACATTTAATAAGAAATTGCCCAGTAATTAAATGAGAGTCAGGACATATTGCCCTAGCCAATTGGGCACCATATGTGGCAACAGTAGAAGTGGGGGCACATAATGTTCTGGGCTTGCTGGGCTCTGGAAGTCGACAGACTTTGGTCCATGCAGATCTTGTTGAGGGTCTAGAAAGAACTGGGAGAGGCACCATGGTAACTTGTATACATGGGGATACTCGTTTTTATGCCACCACCCCTTTGGAACTGACAGTAAATGGGACATCACAGCTGTTGGCAATCGGAATTGTTCCCCATTTACCTGTCCCAGTGATTATCGGGCAAGACTATCCTGATTTTCTGACTTTACTGGTGAAACAGAACTGTTCATCTCTTGTAGCAGTAACCACTCAGTCACAAGCAAAGTGGCAGAGTGAACTGGGGGACTATTTACATTCTTAGATGAACTATATGAGACCCCAGGGAAAGATCGGAAGGGGAAGACCATCAGAAAACAAGAGAAGAGAGACTGGTAGAATAAACATATTATGGGCCCTATGGACATAAAACCAGAGACATTGGCTTATTAACAAAAGCAAGATGGTACACTAACCAATTTTGTTTCGCAGGTGGGAAAACAACCAAGGGAAGGGTTTCCAAGATATGTGATAGTAAATGACATAATGTATAGGGAATGTGTGAACCCCAGAAATGGAAACCTGGCCACTCAATTAATTGTCCCCCTTAAATATTGAAAAGAGCTGATGCAGATAACCCATGATATACCCCTAGCAAGACATTCAGGAAGGGATACTACTCTGAGCAGACTGTTGCATAGATTTTTCTGGCCCAGTATACATAAACAAATAGCAAAATTTATCAAGAGCTGTCCTGTATGCCAGAAGGTTGCCTGGACAGGAAAGAAAGAGTTGATACCCCTACAGAACATACTATTAGTTAGCTAACCTTTTGAACGCATCGCCATGGATGTAGTAGGACCCCTGCAAACTAGCTCCAAGGGGAATAGGTTCATTCTGGTGGTTTACGATTATGCCACTAGGTACCCCAAAGCCATACCCATGTGTACTGTAACAGAATCCAGGGTGGCTGAGGAATTGGCAAAAATCTTCAGTAGAATGGGTATTCCAAAAGAGATCCTGACAGAGGTACCAACTTCATGTCAGTTATGCTAACTGAATTGTATAAGTTACTAGGGATTCATGCAGTAAGAACCTCACCCTATCATCCGCAGACAGATGGTTTGGTAGAAAGATTTAACCAGACACTGAAGCGGATGTTGCAAAAATTTGTGAATGAAGAGGGATGGAACTGGGACACCTTTCTACCATACCTTCTGTTTTCATACCGTGAAGTACCCCAAGCCTCTACTGGATTTTCCCCATTTTCCCTTCTGTATGGGAGAAATCCTAGAGGACCATTGGATGTAATCAAGGAACATTGGGAGGAAAACCTCCAGATAGGGAAGCAAGGGATACTGGAGTATATGGCTGCTTTAAGAAAGCGCCTCTTGAAATATGTGACCCTAGCCCATCAACCATTATTGGAGAAACAAGTGCAGCAGAAAACAGAGTATGATAAGGGGGTAGGAAAGAAGCAATTTTCTGCAGGCAACAAGGTGTTACTTCTTTTACCAGCCACTGACAACAAGCTGCTAATGAAGTGGCAGGGGCCATATACTGTACTCAGGCAGGTAGGACCAGTCACCTACGAGATACAGATGCCCACAAGAAGAAGTAATAAACAAATTTATCATGCTAATTTGTTGAAACTATGGCATGAACAGCAGCAGGAACCCGAGCTAAGCTGCTACATCCAGACTGAGACTGATACCTCAGAACTGGATATAGCGTACAGCAGGTTGGAACAGAGGGGAGAAATCCAAGAAGTTGTAGTTAACCCAGCATTACCAGCCCAGAAACAGGAACAGCTGCAAAATCTGTTATGTACCTATGGGGAAACCCTCACCAGTGTCCCAGGCAGGGCAGTTGGGGTAGAGCATGACATCAGAATTACCCAAGCTACCCCCATATATCAGAAGCTTTACAGATGTCCTAGCCACATCAAAGAGGAAGTGATAAAAGAGGTATGAAAGATGGAACAGATGGGCATTATCACACCCTCATGTAGTACATGGGCATCACCTATTGTAGTAGTGAACAAGAAAGAGGGGGGTATTCGTCTCTGCCTTGACTTTCGCAAGGTGAATGCTGCCTCTGTTCTGAATAGATACCCAATGCCCAGAATTGATGACATAGACCGTTTGGGAAGCACAGCTTACATTTCCACCCTGAACCTTACCACATGTTATTGGTAGATCCCTCTTACCCCTCAATCAAAAGAGAAAACTGCCTTTATTACACCAATTGGATTGTTCAAATTCGTTACCATGCCATTTGATCTCCATGGAGCGCCTGCAACATTCCAGCACTTTATGGACCAAATGTTGAGTCCCTATTCTGATTTTTGTGCTGCATACCTGGACGATGTGGTAATATTCAGCCCTGATTGGAATTCCCATCTGAAACATCTAAAGCAGGTATCTGCAGTGATTAAAAAGGCAGGGGTAAACATTAATCCAAAAACATTTTGTCTAGGGCAGACAGAAACCAGGTATCTAGGGTTCATAATAGGGAATGGGACAATAAAACCTGAGGTAAATAAAGTGTCCGCTGTGTCTGATTGTGCCATACCCAAAACAAAAAAGCAGGTATGTGCATTTTTGGGACTGGCCGGATACTACCAGCGCTTTATTCTGAATTTCTCTGATATAGCGGGTCCCCTCACTGATATAACAAAAAAGAGATATGCAAACAAGGTAGAATGGACCCCAGAATGTGACCTTGCCTTTAGAAAAATCAAAGCAGCACTGTGTGCATACCCTGTCCTAAGAAGCCCCAATTTTGATGAACCATTTGTGGTACAAACTGATGCCTCAGGGGTAGGGATAGGAGCAGCCTTAACACAGTTCATACAAGGGGAAGAACACCCTGTAATGTACATAAGTAGAAAATTGCATGAGAGGAACGAGATATTCTACAGTAGAGAAGAGTGTCTCGCCTCAAGTGGGCCATTGAATCATTTAAATATTACTTGTGGGAGCAGAATTTAAAGTAATGACAGATCACAATCCTTTATGTTGGATTCAACAAATGAGAGAAAAGAACCCTCAAATAATGAGGTGGTATTTGGCTTTACAGCCCTACCAATTTACAGTGATACACCGCAAAGGGAGTGAAAATGTGAATGCAGATTTTCTGTCTCGTTTTGGTCCAGACCTTGAGATACTAGATGCAGACAAAATGATCAGTGTAAATAATAACAGGTACCTAGCAGGTTTGAACAAATGTAAATACAGATCCCAGGGTAAAGTTAGTAATGTTTACTGTGTAAAAGTTTTCTTAGACAGAAAATGTGTAATGGGACCCTGGGATGGAGCTTCACGGAGTGGGTGGGCCGGAGCTCCTCCAACCCATTAGGAAAGTAAGAGGTTAGACTGTTCAGGTTATGGTTAAACTGTACAGGTTATTATAACAATAGGAATGATGTTATTGAATGTCATAGCCCCAGGGTGCGTAAGGTTCTGTTATGAACCAGAACAGAAATAGTTTTCTGTTCATAAGGGACCCAGGGATTGAACTCCTGAGAGTGGGAGGGCGGGAGTTCCACCCCTCTCCTGGGTTTCTGGAGGGGGGTTATGGTAATATACCTTTCCTCTTAAAAAGGGGGGTAAGTGTGACAGGGTCTGTCCCTGCCACTGAGGCTTGGGACCTTTTCCTCTTCTTAAACCTCTGGTTGCAACCACTGTCCTGTTTTTCTTTATGCTGTCCCTATTTTTCTGTATGGAGGCAGGCCACCTCCTTACAAAACTCCCCTCTCCCCTTTTTTATCCCTGCTGTTTAAATTTTCTTTTCATTTCCTGGTCCCTTGTCTATTCATGTTACCCTGAGTTCCTAAGTAAAAGAAACTATATTACACTAGCAGCACATTATGAATAAAGGCATTTGTAAACTGCAGGTACCTATGATGTAAAGGTAGGCTAAAGCAAAGCCTCTATTGTGTAAATAAATTTCCCTAAAACAGTGTTCCTGCTCAGAAATGCCAAGCTAGCACTTGTATGGAAAACTCCTCTTTTTCTTAGAAAAGTGTCTCTGTTAGAGAGACTAAGCTGTGACAGCTCCTGGCTGGACTCTGTGTTTAAAAAAAAACAAAACAATTTGGTGCTCCTTTTGGTGAAACAAAAGGAATAGCTAAGTTAGTTTGCTTAGCTTTTGTTGATAAAAAGCTGTGTCTGTTTAAGGAAACACAGAGCAGAGCTGCAGCCAGTTGTTTTGCCCCTAAAAATATGTTTGGAGATTTCAAACCACAATTGAAGCCAAACTAACTCCTGTGCTGCAAAACACCTGAAAAAGGAAGAAATGGTTACAGGTTTACTGTGTTTTAAACATTTCTGTGTCCTGGTAAACCAAAGAAGGTTTTGTTACTGCAAACCTAGAAAGAACTGAAACACTTAAACAAACAAAGAAGTTACCAGAATGCTGTTGCTGAGCTGCTCCTTGGAAGCTAAAAGGAGGCCCGCTTGCTAGCAGCTCTACAGCAGAATGAGAGCCACTATAGGGAATGAGCGGCCCCTAGTGGTCTATATTTAAAGAGGGCAAACTGTCAATCAAATGTTAGGTGACTGTTGTTTGAATCAAATCCTTTATACAGAGTTTTTATTGTATAAAAAGTTCAAATGAAAGTTTATATTGATGTATAAAACAAGGTTATGCTAATGAACACTATTTTGAAAGGTTATTCATTGATTTTACCTTGTTCCAAAAGAATACTGGGTCACCTGACCAAGGAGGCGTGTATATAAACCCTACCTCTCCATATGGCAAGTTAGATAGGGTCAGTTCTTCCTGACCTAGCTGGAGGGAAGTGTCAGTCTGTGAGTGAAGAGAAGTCTTTGGAATTACCATTGATTGTTTATTATTTTGTTTCTTTTCTGTATTTATTTTTACTTTTTGGGTGCTGTAAATTGTTTATGAAGTAATAAACATCCCACCAAACAAACAGTGGGTTGCACCTAAACTGTTGCTTCTGTGTACGTTATTTGTCTGCCTGTAGACCCACCCTATAACAGGCCCCAATTTAAAATATCTAGCTAACCATCTCCAAACATGATTCCCAGAATTTTCATAGGATCTGTGCTCATCCTAATGTCTGAAACCATAGTTTCCTTCATGCCATTTTTCACTAATTTCCTACCCACACACTTATCCAGGTTTAAGGCTGCCCCAGAAATGGACCCAAACACCAAACACTGATGTACTGCTTCATGTACCAAAGGTACATCTGCCACAACTAAACCTATATTATCAGCATGAGCCATGACACTATGGGGGGTGGAATGTAATGGAGTAGAAAGTGGAACTATAGTCTGACAGTTGATAATATAATGAAGCAAAGGATCCATAAAAAAGATATACAGGATAGGGCTAAGTGGACAACCCTGTCTAACCCCTCTCTCCAGTGGTATCATCGGACCCCTCCATCCATTAGCAATGGGGACTATTGTAGCAGAACGATACAGTTTTTGGAGTCATGAAATCGTCCTATCAGGGACATGATAACGTTGTAAAGTGTGCCATAAAAAAGCATGATTAGCAGAGCCAAAGGCCTGTTTTTGGTCCAATGAAACCAAATAGCCATCAAGTAAATCATGATTCCCTCTTTCAACCAGTTCCCTTAACATAATAACATGATCTGAGATGCTTCTCCCCAGTATGTTGCTAAATTGTGCTGCAGAAATCACATGCTGTGCTATTTTTAACAAGTGGATAGCAAGAATTTTAGCCAATATCCTAAAATTTGTATTCAAGAGGCTGAAAGGTCTCCAATTTTGTAACAGTCTTTTATCACTCTTTTTATATATATATATATATACATATATAAATTAAGCCATCCATATTCATATCTAAGGGCACATTTTCTGCCTGAAGAGCATAATTAAACACAGCAGCCAGTTCATCACCCAATTCTGCACCTAATATTTCATAAAGTTTATTGGGAAGGCCATCCAACCATGGCGTCACTCCCAAGTGTAAGGCATGAATCACCCCTTCCACTTCCTGTCGCTGTATATCCCCAGTGGTTAAATCCTGCAATGACTGAGGGATGTTTGTAACTATAAGTTAGAAAGGTAGGCAGAGGCCCCTTCCACCTGGGATGTAATAGGACCAAATAATTTTCTGGTATAGTCAGCAATACAATGCTGGATTCCCAAATTATCAGTACATTCAGTGTGAGATTCATCAAAAAGAACCTCAAAAACTTTAGTGTCAATGCGTTTTGTGCAGCTCTCATAAGGACAGGCAACATCATATGAGCCTGTAACACTAAATTGTTGTTGCTGTCGTAACAATTTAAATTTTTTTTAAATGGTATGCAGTAAGATCGGCTTTCAAGTTACTAATCTGTTTAGTAAAGTCATGGCCTGTAGTATATGACAAGGTTAAGAGTTTCTGTAGCTGTTGTCATTTCCTGTGGTATTCAAAATAATGTGTATTATGATGTTGGTTACTAAACTGCTTTAATAAGCGCTGTAAGTCCAATTTAGTATCAGACCACCACATCCATAAGTCATCATATAAAATAAAAACAGATTTTCTAGCTTGAAAAAATAGTTTAAGCTGATTCAATAATTGTGTATCACTCAACAGAGTGGTATTCAGTTTCCATGTACCTGGACCATGAATTCTATTTTGAATATTACCTAAGGTAATGGTTAAACGATTATGATCAGAAAATTCCGCAATGTCCACTTTAGCATTAGCGAGCAGCAAATATCGTGACACCAAAAAAAATCAATACAGGTAGCCAAGGGCCCTTTATGAAAGGTTGGCATATGAGTGTGGTTCAGCATAAGGTATGCATCCTGAAGTTTAGCAGAATGCAATACTGTTTTCAAAAAATTAGAATCACAAAACAATTTAGATGTTTTCACATTATGTGATTTGTCTTTAATGGACAAACCGCAATTAAAATCTCCCCCAAAGATGACATATTGAGAAGCATAAAGATAAGGTTGAGCAATTTTTAACAAGTCAATCCTAAGGGACTTAGTTTGTAGAGCATAAATATTTAAAATTCTATAAGCCACATTAGAAATCCTAAAATCTAGAAGCAACAGTCTACCTGGAAATAAGTCCAGAACTTTAACAACATGAATATCAGGCATGCTAAATAACATTACTAAGCCAGAACACGTTTCCTGTCCAAAGGACCAGAAGGATGGGCCAGGAAACTATGCTTTTTGCACTTGTTTTATCTCAACAAGGGACTGAAATCTAACATCTTGCAACAGTATAACCCCAACCGTTAAACAAGATAAAAAAGAAAAAACTGAATTCCTCTTAGGCTTCCTTTTTATACTGTTAACATTCACAGTATGAATAGGAAAGGAAGGAGCCATTAGATTAGTAAGGTGTAATGTACAAGGCACAATTCCTTCACCTAGGTTTGCCTGTCCTAGAAACACTTTCTTTATGCTTTACCTTAGCCCTAGCATTCCTCTTTTGAGATCCTAGATTATCAACAGGAACCTCAGTATCTGTAGTCCGTTCTGGATGAGAGGAGGCTACAGAGGAGAAATCTGAATCTGTGTTTTCCGAGGGGTCTCGCAATAATTCATATTTATCTCCAAGGAGATGTTATCCATCTTCAAAACCTTGGAGAAGGGTGACCCTTGTTTTCTACTGCCCCTTGTAATTCTAGTTCTAGGGGTAACAGCTTCCAGAGGGGGTCCATAGTTCCAGTAGATAAATCTGAAGGGGGAGCGGGAGCTAAAGGTACCACACCCGATACACCTGCTGTAGTATGGGGGGGGGGATCAGTCACAGGACCATCTGGAAAAGGGTCTAAAGCTATAGGGGTCTCCACCTCATCCCCAGAGAGAGCAGAGGGTTGTTTCAAGGAGTGAAGTTGTGAAGCCAAGGACTGAAGAGACAGTCTCCTTCTAGGGGAGACTGATTGTTGGGTATTAAGTTTTGAGCGTTGTGCTACAGTAATAAGCAGCCTCTGTTGTTCCCCATCAGCCAAATTAGGGGAATTATGAGTGGCCCACGTACACTGCTGAAAAGTGTGGCCAGATTCTTCACAGAGAACACATTTAGGTTCTTCAACACACTGAGAACCAGCGTGGCCTATCTCTCCACAGACAGAGCATCTCACCTTGTCACAAATGCTGCTAAAATGACTAATGAAGCCACATTTGTAACAAGCCTTCGGTTGTCCAGGGTAAAAAAGAACTCCTCTATCCCTCCCCAACATGAAGCTGTTAGGTAGATGTTGTATCCCAGCATCTGTAGTTTTAAGTATAATCCTCACTTTCCATCCCCAGTCCATAAATTTTCTGTGTCAAAAATGGCTTTTGGGTCAGTTAGAACAGTACATCGCTGTTTCAACCAAACAGTGATATCATTTAAACTCACCCCCTCATTTCTAAATAAAATAGTAATTTTTTTTTGTGCAGGCTTAGTTAGGGGGGTAGCACTAAAAGGGGCCCACAATGGAGTAAATTTCAATTTAAGAAACATGGTCCAAAATCTTTCTAACCCAGTTAAAGTTTTAAAGCTAACATCGAAATTAGGTTCTTGAGAAACATGAATCAAGGCATGAATTTCATAAGCAAAAAACTTCATGGAATCTTTTAGTAAAGTTAATCCTACAAAAACGCGGTCAGACATTTCATCCATGCTTTCCAAATATTGTAGTCTGACCACATTGTACATTTTTACTTGTTGCTTGGGGAGAGAAGCACTTAAGTCTTAGAGGTAGAGGCAGTAGATTGTCTTACACATTGCGGACGAGACCAAAGGCCCTGGGATTTGAGACTCAGTGCATCTTTTGCATTATCAGAAGTATTTCTCGTAGCAGGGTTAGCACAGGAAAATGTCAGAGTAGGGTTTTGAGTCAGATGTAACTCAGGAGGCAAGGATAGATCCAGGGGTAGAGAGGGAGTAGGAGCTGTAGAATCATCCAGTATAGAACCGTTGTCACCTTCCTTTTCAATCCGTATGGGAGATGACCCAGAACACCAAGTTCCAGCCGCAGGATCCTTTTCCCAATCTACTGCATTCAAAGCAGTCTACAGACCATTCTGTATTCAGTTCTCCAGCATTAGGTAATGGGGTGCGTCTTAGGCCGGCCTGTTTTTCAGCCGTTACTGCTATTTCGGGTGGGCCCCCAGCTAAGAGACAGTCAGTCGCTGAACATGCAGCTGTTACAGAAACAGACAAATGAGTCAGAGAAGAATGAGAAAGTGTCAGCTCGTTCTGAGATGTGTCAGAGATCAAAGCAGCCGCATTCAACGGTGGTGAGTCAGCATGAGAAACGCTGTTAGACACAGCAACAGGTCGTTTAAAGGTCAAAAGTTCCATTCTCCTTGCTAAATAATGCTGTTCTTCCAACGCTAGCAATAAATCAATATCTGTAGGTGCAGTACTTAGAGTATCAGAGTGCAGGTCAGCATCAACTTTAGAAGGTTGCAAAACTTGAGTAACAACCTGATGAGAAACCATAGGCATACCTTGTATGACTTGATCAGAGAGAGTATCTGAAGACAGCTATAAGTCCTTAGGCAAAGCCAGCAGTTCATTTCCATTATCAGGCATTTTCTCAGCCAGGTTGGTCTCTCACTGCCCAGAGTCAGGGGAGGAGACCATCTCCCCTGCCTCCAACACCTCCATGTTCTCCACAGCACCTCCAGAGTCAGCCTTCTTGACAGAATGCCAGGATGTAAGGGTCCCCTACAGGAGAGTAGGGGAACTTTATTGAAAAAGTGGGCTTCAACACAAGGCAAAACTAAGAGGAAAAAAAAACCTAAATCAAGAAATACAAATCTCAAAAAGCAACAAATAAACAAACAAATCCAGTAGCATAGGTTAAACAGAGAGAAACTAGGCATCACGAAGAGTCCACAAATGACAAGCTTTTTCAGAAGAAAACTGCTGGAAGTCCAAGTGTTTGACATGCTGTAAAGAAAACTGAATATTAGATAATAACTCAGTATATTGCATAGATCTTTGTTGAATGACTAACAGATAACAAGCATGCCATAAAAAATAACGAACAACGACCAGAGACAAATAAATAGTATCAGCATGGTATTGCGGAAATGCGTTTTGAAAAGGACCTTACAGTAAGTCTTGATAAGTTAGATTAGAAAACTGAGGGACAGACCAATGAGCAGCAAGATATTGCCAGAAGGCCCGTGCATATGGGCATTCAAGGAACAAGTGTAACTGGGTTTCCAAAATCTGCAAACAAGTATCTCTAGGACAATATCTCTCAGATGACTGTTTATGTTTATTATTAGCTTTCACCCCCAGGCAACCATAATTACTGAGCCATGTACAATCTCAGACAAAGGGAGGAATCCGTGGGTTACTCAATTGCTGAAGTACAAAAGGGACCCACTCCCCAGGACAGTCTGGAAAACCCGGAAAATCTTGCCGTTCTGAACTTAAGATGGAGTTGTAAATTTGCTTCCTAGCCAGTATTATTATCTGAGATGGGGAAATACCCCACTTAACAATATTCTTAAGAAAATCCTTACCATATTGTGGAATATGTAAAAAATGTGGCAGTGCCCTAACATTTCTCTGTGTCCACGGGGTCATACAAGGGGAGAGCCAGGCATGCATTAATAATTTCCAAAGCTTGTCACCCGGTTTTAAGGTTGTGCAACTATTATAAGAAATGAATATACTAAAGTAAAAAGCTACAGAGTTAACCATGTTAACTCCTCCCTCTGCAATCGAACGATAAGTCAAGTCTCGTTTAAGCGGGTTCAATCGCAAGCCCCAAAAGGATTGAAAAAAAAGACTAAGCAATCTACTGACTACTGCTTGTGGGGAAGGGTGTACATAACATAAATAAAGAAAAATTGGAAGAAGCAAGGTTTTTATAAGAACAACCCTTTTCTTTTTAGAAAGTTGTTGCCCTTTCCAGTCATTCACCAATCTTTTGGCCTTGCCCAGGGCCCCGATTTTTCTGCAGCACATCGGAGCAAAGTTCTGCGGCAGGGTTCTAATTTGCCGCAGAACTTCTGCGGCACTCAACACCAATTTCTAAGCAATGCGGCACATTTTACCCTTAATTTTTTCCTTTTTGTTTTTTGCCATATCTGACACAATGCACGCCAGAATACAGTCATTTTATGGATGTTTGTCACCAAATTTTCAACATAGCCAGTTTAAGACCTCTGCTCATGAACAGTATCACTGTGATTTTATTAATCTGTCCGGAACATTGATTTCAAGATAACCGACTGCCCATTCTGCGCTACAAGGGTGGAAACACATTTTGGGTGAGATGAAAAATGACAGCTGTACTACTCATAAGACAATGGTGAAATGGCAATGTTGAAACCTGGAGGAAAATATTGAAATTTCAACTTACTAGAGCCCGCGAACTGCGCAACGCATCGTAAACAGTCATTTTTGAATTTTTCACCAAATTTTCAACATAGCCATTTCAAGACCTCTGCTCATGAACAGTGTCACTGTGATTTTCTTAATTTGTCCCGCATTTTGATTTCATTACACCATCATGCGCCATTCTGCACTACAAGGTGAAAACACATTTTGGGTGAGATGTGAAAAATGACAGCTGTACTACTCATAAGACAGTGTGGTGAAATGGCAATTTGAAACTCTGGAGTGAAAATATTGAAATTTCACGAACTTACGAGCCTGGGCAGGAACGCTATAGCGCCTTGTCGTTAAACAGTCATTTTTGGAATTTTGGCAAATTTTCAAACATGGGGTTTCAGGCCCCCTTCTCATGAATGATGTCACTGTCATGGTGGTATTCAGTCCCAAAGGGTGATTTCACAGTCACTGCACAGTCACTGCTCAAAATCACCCTTCAAGTCTGAATAACGCCATGACAGTGACTTCATTCATGAGAAGGGGTCCCAAAAACCCCATGTTGAAAATTTGGTGCAAAAATTCCCAAAAATGCCTGAGATATGCAATAAAGTTGAACCCCTCCTATCTAGCCAATTATACAGCTTACCGGCATTTCCTCAGTTCGCGGTCACCTTTGAAGAGTGCAGACGTGTTCCCAGTCCACGAAGATCGCCGCATACAGGTCTGGAGGTAAGTATGGGGTGGGGAACTGGGAGGCTGGGTGCACAGTGGGTGGAGTGCGGGATGTGGGAGGGGGCTCGGGAGGCCGTGGGACAATTTTTTTGTTTACAGGGAAAAAAAAAGGCGTCGGCGGGACGGCTTGCCACGCTGGGGTACCGCCCCAGCTGAGCACAATGACTTTGGGGGCGTTCAGCCGATGGGGATTGGGCACCCTGTCAGCAAAAACAACTATCGGTGGAGCTTGCCACGCTGGAGTGGGCTCCAGCGTGGCACAAGGACCTTGAGGGGGCGCTCAGCCGATGGGGATTGGGCACCCATTGGCAAAATTGATTGCCACACTGGGGTGGGCTCAGCGTGGCATGTAAGCATTTGAGGGGATAGGGAAGCCGACGGGGATTGGACACCCCTGTCGGCAAATGAAGCGGACGTTTGTTCCGCGGGCGGCCGTGAATTCCGCGGGTGATGGCAAATTCCGTGGATATTTCCGCGGTTTGCCGCATCCGCGGAATCGCGGAAAACTCGGGGCCCTGGCTTGCCTAATGTTTCTTCCCAATTCAGTACTGCCAACTCCCCAGGACCAAATTTCACTCCCAAAATAGAAATGGGCTCACTAGATACAAAAATGCCTGCCAATAGGTTATTGGTGGGTAATGGGGTGCTGCCAAGCATGACCCCTTTACACTTATCCAAATTAATCTTCGAACCAGAAACACGAGAAAGTGCTCCAAGGTGGACATTAAAGATTCTCCTGAAGAAGTAGGAGCCAATGTTAAAACTAGATCATCTGCGTATGCTAGTATCTTAATAGGAGGTTGAAGTGGGGAAATCTGTATACCAACTAGATGATCATTTGCAGTCAAAAGCCTCAGTAGGATATGTATGCTAAACACATAGAGAAGTGGGCTTAAAGGGTAACCTTGTTTCACCCCCGTCTTATTTTAATCTTTCTGCCAAACCACCTATTAACATTAGGGCAAAGGAAAGAATATTCATATATCTCTTTTATCCAAGAAACAAAAACAGGAGGGACACCAAAGGCCAACAATGCAGAAAACAAAAAATAATGAGTAAGCCTATCAAAAGCCTTTTCCTGGTCTAAATTCAAAACATAACCTGTTACCTGATTAAGCGCTCCTTGAAAATATAATTCCCACAAAACAACCAAATCATCATGTTGTGTGTGACCTGGAACAGCACAAGTTTGAAGGGGACATATCAAATAAGGGACAACCAGAGCCAGTCTGTTCAACAGGATTTTACTCAAGATTTTAAAATCCAAATTTAACAGGCTAATGGGCCTCCAATTACAGATATTCTGTCTGTCACCTTTTTTGTAAAGCAAAATTAATATTGCCTCCAGCATATATTCAGAATATTTAGTGGAACTTAACATATAGTTAAACAGAATGACTAGGACCGGGCCCAACTCTGATTTAAATATTTTGTAGAAATCTGTGCCGATGCCATCAGAAGCCGGGCAGTATTGCTCGTGAGTCGAGAAATTGCAGACTCCACCTCTACCAGAGAGACTTCTGTAACAAGAAGAGTTGCATCAGCATCTGTGATTTGGGGCAGATTTAAGGACTGAAAAATCTCATGTACATCTGGTTCAGAAGAGGGGGTACCAAAAAGGTTCGTAATATGGGAATCCACAACTCCTAACAAGTCCTTGGGGGAAGTAACAATTTGCCCAGAGGAAGTAGTCAATGCTGTGACTTCCTTACTCTGCATCCTCCGTTTACATTCCATAAAAGGGTCCAACAAACCTTTCTGGGTGTTAGTCCCAAAACAGAGTTCTTGTGGCAATGTCTGAGCCCTGTCATACTGTAAGGCTGTCATCTGTTGCTTAATAACCTTAATCTGAGCCCCATAATCATAAGAAGAGCCATCAGACATCAAGATAAGGTGCTGGAGTTGGTGCCTAAGCTGCAAACAACACAAATAAGCAGCAGTGACCTGGAGGTGTGCTCGATGCTGAAAAAAAATGTGCCAGGACTGTTTGGTGTCCTCCCACCATTCCAATATATCAGAATAGCACTCAACTACCGAGAGCCTAGCCTGAAACTCCCTCCTCCATGCCGTTTGCACTGAGGCTTGCGAAAGCACAGATTCATTCAGCCGCCATTGATTTTTATTGCATCGAGGTGCAGTATCCCAGGTACAGGTCAACTTAAAGGCTAAATGATCTGAGAATTCACAAGGCAGCAAGCTCACAGCAGTAAGCTCCAAATTTGAGGATGCAAAAATAAAATCAATATGCGTCCGGAGAGGACCTTTAAAGAAAGTGCATCCACCAGATGGATGGGTGGCTCTATAGACATCTACCAGGCCAGAGGAGCATATAGTAGTGTTCAGAAAAACAGAGTCACTAAACATTTTATCAGTTTGTAGGCCCCTATCAGTCTTAGAAAGCCCACAATTAAAATCACCAGCCCAAAGAAGAAGACGAGAGGTGTGTAAGAAAGGTCATATTTCTTTAAACAAAGCAGCCTTCAATGCGTTAGCTTGTGGAGCATAGATTGTAACTAGACGAAAGTGTACTGCAGAGTAGGAGATGTCCAATAAAAGGGCTCTGCCAGGGTGAATATCGACTAATCTGGAGACCTTAAGGTCTGGGTTGGTAAATAGAACCCCCACCCCATCACAGGTATCAGTACCTGTGGACCAAAATGAGGGACCCAGGTTCCAGTCTCAGGAAGTCTGATGGAGATCAAAAAAATAATTTAAGATGAGCGCCTTGTAGACATATGATGTCACTGCGCAAAGTACGCAAAAAAAGTATAGCATCTGCTCGCTTTTGCGGACTTTTAATGCTATTAAGCTTAAGGGTGCTTAAAGTGAGAGTATGCGTGAAGGAGGAAAAGAAAGCAAAGAAAACCAAAGAAACATATCAAGGTGGTTTACACCTTTGTCTGGTTCTTTTGGCAATGGAACCATCATTATCCTATTCGGTGTCAGGGTTCGCGGTCACAGAACAGGCATCAGTCCCATCATCACCAGTCTCCCCTTCTGTATCCTCTAAGGGAAGAGTCGCATGTCTATTCCCTTTCTTCCAAGAGGAAGACGCAGACTGCTGAGCCACCTCTACCTGCCTAAGTTTTTGGGAACCCTTCCGCCCTTGCCAGGGTCATTTCTTAGTAGCAACAAATTGAAAGGGAAGAGTCTCAGGCCCTGGGGGTGGGGGTGGGGGCATAGCATCTACAATCCCAGGAGGGGAATCAACAGCAGGAGCAGGGGTCAAGAATAGGGCATCTGATTCTAATTCTGTGGGGGCATCATCAAAAGTCATGCAGGGGTCAGGAACCTGAGCAGCAGAGGTGGTTGGAACAAACCAGTCAGGATTTCCAGGCTTGTCCTCAGGTGCGGACACCCGCAGCACATGTTGGTGCTGAGCCAAATTAATAAGACCCTCATGATTGGGGCAGTCATCCCTGTTATGAGCAGCCCAGGGGCAGCGGCCATAAGCATGCCCCATCTGTTCACACAGATTACATTTAAATAAATTCACAGATGCAGAGGAGACATGACCAAAATCTAAACAATGACTGCATCTCATGGTATCACAAGCAGAACTAAGGTATAACCTGGAACCACATTTAAAACAGGACTTGTGCTGCCCACTATAAAAAATGGAACCCCTATCCTTCCCGAGAAAAAAAGTACTGGGTAAATGCATCGGGCCCAGATTGGTAGAATGCAATTTCACTTTCACCTTCCAGCCACCATCCCAGATTTGTTCACTATCTAAAGTCGGAAAAGGTTTACCTAAAATTTCGCAACGTTGCCTCAACCAAAACAATATATCCTCCAGCTGTACCCCTTCATTTTTAAACATAACCATAATCGTTTTGATCAAAGGTTTGGTGAGGGGAATTGCATGAAAAGGGATCCAAACCGGCGTATTCTTTAGGTTATGATATTGAACCCAGAACCTATCTAAATTAGAAATATGCTTAAAACTAACATCAAAGTTCCCATTCCCTAACCCTATAAAAGCATAAATCTCAGAAGAGAGCTAATGCATGGATTTTTCTCAAAAGGTCTCTAGCAACAAATACTCTAGTAGGAGGATCCTCCAAACCCCCTTTGTGAAGGAGACGGACCGCATTGCGCCTATGGGCCAGTTCGCCCCTAGACGAAAAGAGGTCAGCCAACTTAAACAGAGAATTAGGGGCTGGTGCACCAGGTAGCGTTACCACAGGGTCTTTAACTGCAGAGACCACCTCTGGAGTGGCTGACTGCTGAGGCACATCAGTAGGGCCAACAGAAACAGCAGGAGGAGACAATGTAATTATAAACAATAGATAAAACAGAGTCATTACCCCGGGGCAAGTTGGAGCTCAGGTCTTGTGCAGCGTCGGTGGCCACTGAAGAGGAGGAAGCTGCTGCCATTTTCTGAAAGGAGCGATCCTGAGTATCTGGGGTCCAAGATCCAGAAGGTGCCTGTACCTATTCCGCATCCTGAAGTGCTTGTTCAGGGGTTCACTCAATAGAACCCACATCAGAATCAACAAGATCACTCCAATTGAGAGGGTGCTGAGGCAGAGTAGATGAAGTTGTACCAACCGATTCTGGTAAAGATGTAACAGAAGGCACAGATGGCTTTCCTGGCCCGAGACATCACCCTGCAGGCGGAGGATGTAACAAATCAGTGTTAAGAGTCCTAAGGCTGTAGGCACATGAGAACGGGCCCGTCCTTACTGCCAGCCTCCCGCAAGACATTTTCCCTGGTTGTGCTCAAACACGGTACTTCCAGGCTACAGTCCACCAGAGGTAAGGGTTGAGTAGATACAGCAAGATCCGGAGCCAGAACAGAGGTATCCAATGGAACAGAAATCGAGTCAAGAGCCGCATCCAAGTCCTGTAATTTCTGAAGCTATTTCGCCTTTTCCTGCCGAAGAAATGAAAGGCGGGACAACACTTGGTCTCTGGCAACTGCACCAGGTGGGTGCAAAAATAGCTTAGGCTATACCAGGGACTGTGAAGAAGCCTGAATCAGGCAAGGAGCAGCATCCATCAAGTTGGTCAAAACCACACCATCCATAGGCTCTGAAGATAAGGTAGCAGGAGTAGACGAGGCAGGAACATTCGAGGGAGAGGCTTCCCCCCCCTCCAAAAACACAACTGTTTCCTCCATGGACTCAGGAAGACTGGCCAGCATGTAGCACGACCAGAGGTTCCCCGTACTGAAGAGTAGGGGAATTTCCCCAGTGTCCTGGCCAAATTTCCCTCATTCACTAAAGAAATACCACCAACAGTTTCATCTGGTTCAAGGTCAGTTGGCATTCATCTGTATGGGGATACTCAGGGAAGGGGGTTCCCTGAGTCGTGCCTGAAAATACTGCAGGCAGGATTTGTCTAGTGCATTTACCCGGTCAACAAAAACTAAATAAATAAATGTCTGTGGAGACAAAGGTGACAGCCGTCATGTGCCTGCTCACCATGGGCACCTTGCAGAGACCAACAGGGGACACCGCAGGCATAACCTAGTCAGCCACATCCCACCTCCTCACACAGTTCCTCAATGCTCTGCTGCACCTGCATCGGAATACATCCATTTCTCCAACACACAGGTGGAGTGTACAGCAACCATGCAGGACTTCCACAGAGTTGCACGCATGCCTGGTGTGATTGGGGCCACTGACTGCACCCACGTGGGCATCCACATGCCACCTGGCCTCAAGGGTGTGGCATACATAAACAGGAAGGGGAGCCTGAGTGTCAACTGTCAGGTGGTGTGCGATGCCATGGGGCACATTACCACCGTCTGCGCCACACACCCTGGGAGTGCACACAATATATTCATCTGGCACAGCTCTGCACTGTGCCACAGTTTTCAATGTGGGGACATCCCCACGGGCCACCTAGGTGGTGAGTATGACACGGGCAAGGGGCGCTTGGCAGGGCAGAACTTGGGATGGGGTGAGCAGGGTGTGCATGTTGGTGTGGGCTCCAGGGACAGGCAAGGGGTGCAGCAGAGAATAGCAGAGGGCTAACCATGTCATCACCCACACAGGAGATGGCGCATATCCACTGAGGCCCAGGCTGCTCACCCCCTACCGGCACCCGTCATTCCCAGCAGAGGATGGCTACAAATGCGCAACATTATTGAGCATGCCTTTGGCATGCTGAAAGCTCATGTCTGTTGCCTAGACAGATCCGGCAGTGCCCTACAGTGCAGCCCCTCGAAAGCCTGTGGCCTATTCCTGGCCTGCTGTATACTGCACAACATGGCCATTGACTGTGGGATAGCTGTCGAGGCTGATGAGGGCAATAGGGCATGCTATTGCACACGTGTGCAATGCCAGTCGACCCCTAACCCCTGGGTCTGACCTCTGACCCCGTGATCCCATGTAGCCATGCCCATTCTGCTCATCCCCGGCACTGCGCATGCACCCACGCAGTGGGCATATGGTGTGGACACATGTGCCTCAGCCGCCATGTTCACCACCCAACACAGTTCGCAGAACATGGGCCAGGCACGGCAAAGGAGGGCCCAGAACTAGTCTTCCATCAAGGTGGCCAATCTAGTGGCATGTGTGGAGCCCCACATCCCCCCAGCTCTTCAGGCAGGCACCCCTGTAGCAGGTCAAGAGCACCATGTAGCAGGCAATCGCCACAAGCCTGGGGCACAGGACAGGGGTGCCTAGAACTGGGGAGCAGTGTCACCGCCGATATGGCAACCTCATGCAACAGGACCCGGAGCACCTCAGAAAGCTACAGGCACATGCCAGGTGAGGGGCTGTGCCACAGCCAGATAAGTCATCCTATGTTGCATGTCTGCCCTGGTGCTGTCCGGTGGTGTTGGCTTGGCTGCCGCCATGCCCTGCAGAGGGGTAAGCTGTCTTTGTGGACATCACGGGGTGGCATAACCAGCATCTGCTTGCATTGCAATGCCGCAGTGCGGCAATGTGGGAAGTGTCGGGCAGCAGCACACGCTGTGCACAGGGGTAGGGGTGGGGGCAGCTGCTGTGGTCAGATTCTGATGTGCACCTGTCTTCTTCCCATCCCCAGGGCTTAAGGACCATCAGAGGGCCCAGGCTGCTGCAGCAGTGCAGCAGGTCGCAGGAGGACAAGCCGGAGCGGGACCAGCGCCAGCAGGGCTGCAGAGAGCAGGTAGGCACTGTCATGGTCCTTCGGACATTACATGGTGGGTGGCGGGGGCATGCTGCAGGCATGGTTGCCTGTGCCATGTGTCATGGCAGCTGTGTGTGTTGCACTGTATATGGTGCTTGCTGCTGTGGTGCATCCATTGGACACGTGTGCCAGCTGTTGTTGGGGTGGGAGTGCGCCCGCCTGCCGCTGATGTTGCGGTGGTGCTGCCTGTGCACTGAGCCATGTGACTGTCATTACGCAGTTGGGTGGCCATTGTGCAGTGGGGACCACCTCTGTGATCTGTCGTGGTGTGCCACGTTGCTGGCAGGCGTTGGTCCACCCCCCTGCAGGTGGCCGGTATGGGCCCTCCAGGGGTGTGTGTTCCTGCTGCCCATTGCGCACTGTGGGTGGGCATGGTTCCTTGAGACATTGCACTGATCACCTGTCCTGTCCCTTGTCATAGGTGTCCGGTGGAGGCGTAGGAGGCCCATGTACTGCAGGCTGCTCCGGCAGCTCATCCTCATAACCTCGACAACCACGGAGGCAGTCCAACAGGTTCGGCACCTGCTGCTAGCAGACCAGAGGTGGCAAGGACACCAGGGGGTGGCAGGCCGTGGCCACCATTAGTTAGGCCCCAGCTTTCCTTGGTTTCCCCTGCTGTACCTCCCCCTACAGTCCCCCTTCCCACTATATAGTCCCTGTTCCCTGTCCCTTCTCTCGCTTTCCTACCCTTTCCCACCCCCTGGTTATTGTAAATAGTTTTCAATGTTAATATATATTTTTTGACTTTCCTGCCTGTGTTGGTGTCTGCTTTGGAGGTGGCATGAGGAGCCTTGCTACAGTGGCCCAGTGTCTGTCCATGTGGTGTGCATGTGTCTGGGTGCCTGTTGTGCTTTTGTGGTTCACTGCTGTGTGCTGTGGTGTGTCTCGCTGTGGTGGTGTCCTTCCCCTCAGTTGGTGGCTGTGCCTTGGGGTGTCCATGGGGCGGCTGTCAGGGGTGTGCGGTGGGTGTGTGCGTGGTGATGGCACACGGCCATGGTTCTCAGTCAGGTACTGGCTGCACACTGTGTTGGGGCCCCTGCTTGGTGTTGTGCGGCCTGTCCCATGCGATCTGCCATGCTCCCTGCCTCCCGGGCCATTCAGTGTCTCCTGTGTGGACTTCCTGTGTGTCTGTGTGTGTGTGTGTGTGCTTGGCTGCGTGGTCCTGGGTGTGGCCTGCTCTGGTCTGGGATGGTGGGGGGACACAGCCTGCAGCCTGCGCGGGGGCTCCCTTGGTGGCCCTCCATTGGCACCTCCTGTTGCCTTCTATCTGTGTCACTGTTGTGTTCTGGGGAGGGGTGTCTGGGTGTCTGTGTGCGCCCTGCTGTGCCCTGCTGGTGGAGGCCTCCTGTTGCCTGTCACTGTGCTTTCCTGACTCTGTCCATGGGTCTCTGCTCTGTGCCATGCCCCCCTCTGTTGCTCTGCTCCCACAGTTGCACTGGAGCATCTCTTTCTGTGGCATTGCGCAACTGTGCCATATTCAGCCGGGTTGCGCTGGTGCAGTTCGGCTGATGCAACCTCTGAATATGGCTCCTGTTGAGCCATGGTGCATCAGATGTGCGCTGTGCTGGACTTGTGCCAGCCTTTAGCGCATTTCTGAATATCTGAGCCATTGACATGGACAGGATCCAGGATAGATTACTGCAGCACCCCACTTGTAACATCCCTCTCTTCTGTTTTGTCTGTTTATCATCACCTTCTGCTGTCTCTCTTTAACCTGTTTCCAACCCATCCTTGTCCCTAGCTGTGCCCAAGTCCTGCAACTTCTTCAGCAATCTTCTGTATGGCACTGAGTTGAAAGCCTTGATGAAATCGAAGTAGAGTAAATCCACAGCATGGCCCTTATCTATTATCTTTGTTATCCAGTCAATGCAAATGATCAGGTTGATCTGACAAGACCTCCCTGCCACAAATCCATGCTGTTTACTATCTTGTTGACCACTGCTCTCTAGGTAGTCCACAAGGTCCTCTTTGATCAGTGACTCCATCATTTTTCCCACTTCAGAGGTAAGGCTGACAGGTCTTTAATTCCCTAATTATTCCTCATCACCATCCCCTTTCTGTAGCACGATAACGTCCGCTACTCTCCAGGCTTTCGGAACTGCTCCTGTCTGATTTGAGCTATTAAATATAGCCAATTTCATAGCCAATTCCTTGAGCACCCTGGGGTACATCCTATCCAGCTCTAGGGCTTTATCTATCTTTAAGGCTTCAAGCCCCTTTTGGACCCTTTCTCTGGTAAATACTGGCTGCCTCATTTCAGGAATGCTCCTAACAACTGACTTGATGGCACTTTCAGGAAGGGGCCCAAAGTTTCCCTTGTGATGACAGAGTAGAAGTAATTGTTAAGGACTGCTGCTTTTTGTTCAACTTTCTTTACCATCCTACCTCCCTCTTGGAACCTAACAATACCAGGGGTATTGTTAATTTATGCATCTACCTTTTTCATAGTATATTTCTACGCGCATGCTCATTTGTTACAGCTCATAATAAGATACATTCATTTTTACTTAAAAACACCTGACATAGTCAGGGGCACAATCTTAATATAACTGTTTCTATCTCCATTCTTGGGGATAGAGTTCCCCTGCTTTCTTTTTTCCTTAATATATTTGAAGAAGTGTTTTCCACACCCCAACCCCCCTCTGCAATGTGCAGCTCTTTTCCTGCCTTTGCCTCACTGATCATCCTCTTCGCTTCTTTAGTTTTTATTTGGTACTCTCCCCGTTCCTCCTCCCCTTGCTTTTCTTTTTTTACAACTATTTGTATCCTCCTACGGCAGGTCATCCCTATTGTCTGCCACCCTACCCAAGCCCGGAGTATTTCAGGGTCTTGTGGTGTCATTGTGTACCCCAGCAGATCCCCCTAGCCAGGCCCGGAAACTTCATCCTTGTGGCCCCATTTTTCTTCAGTTTTCTCCCCATGTGAACACTCTAATCCCAGAGACCCCCGGAAGCAGTGGCGCATGTGCGTGGAGGTGTAAGTGTGCACCGCAGTTCCAGTGCCAGGTCTCTTCCACCCTCCCTCGTCCTAGCGCAGGCATTAGTCAGAGTGGCACCACCACGCCAGCCTCCACCAGGGGGTGGCCAAGCTCCCAGGAGCTGAAGAACTCCCTCCCGAGGTGGAGAGCTGCCTGCCAGCAGCCTACCCATATCCTCTCCTTCCCCCTGTTGACCTCCGATGACCCTGGCTTGCTCCCGAACCCGGATCGCCAGTGTGGCATGAGCTGTGGCATCCAGTTCCTCAACTCTCTGCGCCACTGGGCCGGCTCCATCCTCCTGCTTTTTCTAGTACCTGGTGAAAGCCTTTTTCTTGGCCCTCACTGTTGTCTGACCCTTTCTAAGAACAATATTGGTCTCTTGTACCCGTTTCATTTTGTGGCAGTGCTCATGCGTGTGTAACCCAGGCACCACCTCCCAACGGGCTACTACCCCTGCCTGCTTCCCTAAATGCAGATTGAGGGGCCTGGGTTCTGGTTTAACTAGCACAAGGGCCTCAGTGCTACTAATGATGCTATTGAAATGGGTCTCCACCCAGAGTGAGTTTTATTTATTTGTTTATTTTTTGCTGTATTATTTCTTCCCTTGGCTCCCGGTCGACTGTACATCCCAACTGACCTCCCGACCCGAACCCAGACATCAGGCCGACCTCCTCCACTTCCCCCATGACTTGCCCTCTGTGGCAGAGTAGTGAGGAGCCCCCCATGCTCAACTCACCTTAAATGGATCCAGATCGAAGGAGGCGCCATTCGGGGGTCAAGCCACAGAAGTCAGAAGCTCATGCTGCCAGATTGGGAGTCCATTATCTTTGTTCTTGTGTGGTGCCCCCAGAGGAAGAGCATGCAATGACACCAGCGATGGTGCCACGCACACTCCCGTATGCGCACCCAGTCAGGCGTCTGCTCCACCTCTGCCCCTCTAGATGCAGCGGTGTGCCAGCCCCCAGCCACTGCTAGGGGCCAGGCATGCACCGACATCTGGAGAACCCCCTCCCTGAAGAAGGAGAGCTGTCCCAGGGATGCTTGATCCTTCTCCTCCCCTATTGACCCCCGGCAGCCAGTGCTCAGTCCCAAACATGGGTCACCAGCGCAGCACGAGCCAGAGTGAGTTTTAAGTGGTTTAGATGTTAAGCTAGCACAACCCTCTGGGTAGTTGTACTTACCCACAGTCCCAACCAGTGGTCCCACACGTGGAGTTGTGCCAAACCCTTTGCTTAGCATTCAAATGACAACTAATGGTAAGTGCTAACAATATGCTCAAAGTTACCACTCTTACTCACAGGATCTGAACTTCCCAGATACACCCCGGGCACCTGCAAAGGAAAGATTGTCAGTTACAGCAATGCACCTTTGTACCTTTTCCAATAACTCACACTCAGTAATAATGTGCTCAGATTACAGTTGAACATTCAAACAATAAACTGATTTATTTGGGGGATGTCAACAGGGCAAGGGCATAGAGATTATTAGGCACTGTGGAGAGATGATTTAGTTTTGCTATTAAATTATTAGTCACGTACATTTATACCCCTATATCAACTCGGTCACTGAGATCTGAGTACCCAGGATCTAAGGTGCTGCAGGCCTTAGAGTTGCCGTGGGGTGGCCGGTGTTGCAGCTGGTTAGGGTCCTTAAACAAATTAATGGTTATTGATTCTTTTACTATTAGCTGTAGCCACATTCACCAGCTCTTTTAAAACACAAAAGGAAATTGTAATCCCTGGGCCTAATGGCCTGCAAGCACAGGTAAACCACAACAAGAAATCTGAAAGCAAATCAGATGGCAAATACTGGTTATTTGGTGTTGCAGGGCCAGGGTCCTGTTGCACTCACTGCACCAAGACCTCAGATGCTGGTCTGAGCTCCAGGCTAACTCCTCTCAAGGACTGGCTCTCTGACCAATGACTGCAGGCTGCAAGCTGCAGGTTTCTTCTTTCTGGACTGCGACCAGGCTATAGGGACCAAGGCTTGCACGACTCACCTCCACATCACAATAATGCTCCCAAGGATGGCTGAAACCCATGATAATCTTCTCCGCAGGAGCCGATTCCCCACATTGGCTCTCTAGCAGCTTGCTTCTCAGAATCAGTGACAGTCTTTTAGCAAAATTATTAGGCATCACCAGTATCTGACCTGGTATATAGTCTCGGAAAGGAAGCTCAGCTTACCTGCTTGCAAATGGTAGTCCTGGAATTGTAAACTGGCAGAATAAATACTGTGGTCTTCTTCTCTCAATAACAAAGCTGGAGACAATTTCATGGCCCCAGTTTTAGTTCTAGGCCACAACCTCTGGTGCAACCAGGCTTCTGTCAGCACACACCTGTAGGGTCTTTTAGAACTCTGACCCCTCAGTCTAGATATTTTGCTCTGGGGAATTTCTTTTCTCCCACTTGGAGACTTTTAAGTCTGGTCTGCTACTCAGCAGGCCCAATGGTTCAGCAAAGTTCAGGCTGAGAAGAGGCAAGGCGGGCCTCTCCTCTCAACCCCTGAGCTGAAGACAGGATTTCCTCACAACACAGAAGCTCACGCCAGACAGACAGTTTATCCATTTCTCTGGACTGAAGGAAAACAGAATACTGTAATCCGGTTGGCTGCCCAGGCTGTCAGTCTTAGTCCCAGCATCCCAAATGGGCAAAATTGGGTACCAAGCATAAAGTTCACAGTTTCTCCCAGCAGCCACAGTCCAAGGACCCATTAGCACCTCTGAAGTTCTGATTGGCCCACAGAAGGTTCAAAGTATCTTCACGGCAGCTGGCTGCTTAAAATGTAAACAGTCCCAACATTAAAGTTTGTTTTAAGCACAACAGTTTGGATTCAGAAATAAACTATTACCGCATTCAATAGAACTTCATATATGCTGTTCAGCGACTGTACAATTAAACACATCGGGGTGCTGCCTGGCCAATCACATGCTTTGGAGCTCCTGGACCCAGCACAGGCTATGCACTGTCAAGGCAGGGCTGAGTCTCAAAGTGACAACACGGTGGCATCCAGTTGCACACTCACACAGGAACCAAGTTTACAGCAATGCCTTACACTGGGCTATATCTACAATACTGAACTTGGCCAGGCTCCTAAAAGCAGAGCACCAGCTGGGACCCTCCTTCTGCAAAGAACATTGCAAGGTCTAAGAGAGATAAATAAGGTAAGCCCACCTGATTAGGGGGGTGGGTTACACATGACTTTGTTGCCTTTAGAATGGTACCCTTAATTGCCTGTCATCTTTCCTTTACACCTTCGATATTTTCCACCCTGGTCAATCAGACCAGCTCCCTCATCTGGTTGAAGTCTGCTCTTTTGAAACCTAGGACTTCAGTTTTTGATAGCAGCATTCTAGTCCCAAGGGCCAGCCTGAACCAAATGATGTAATAGTCGCTGGACCCCAGTCACTCCCCTACCCTCACTCCACTCGCCATCTCCGAGCTGGTGAGCATCAAATCGAGAATGGCCTCCTGTCAAGTGGGTTCTTTAACCAGCTGCACCAGCAGGCATTCCTGTAATGTATCCAACATGGCCTGACTTCCGGTGCATGTGGCTGCTGGAATGTCTCAGTAGATATCCAACAGATTCAGATTACCCACCACCATCACTTCCCCATTCTTCACACCCCAGCCAGCTCTTTCCTCAGCTCCCTATCTCTCTCTCTTCCCTTGTTGTGCTGGTCTATAGATCACCCCCACCTGCATTTTCTTGACTGAGGGCACTGTTGGGCGAACCAACAGGGGCTCTATTCCCCTTTGCTTCCCATGATAGGAGGCAGTATAGCGCAGTGGTCTAAGGCTCTGAGCTGCAAATCTGATGACATCCAGCAGACCAGACCTGGGTTTGAATCCCACAGCTTCCACTTGCATACTGTGTGACCCTGAGCAAGTCACTTAACCTCCTAGTGCTCCCAGGTCGCTCCTGTAAAAAAGCTTCCAGCTTAGTGTGCTATACCTGGTTAAACAACTAAATAAAAAAAAAAAAAAATATGTCCATCTCCCGCAGCCTCTATGCCCTCCCTGACATATAGGGCTATGCCCTGCCTTGCCTTTCCCTCTCTCTCTCTAAACATTGCGTAACCTGTGACTGACAAGACCCAGTCATTACTTTCCGTGGCCCAAGTTTCTGTGATAGCTATGGGGTCTGTCTCAGGGTCTGCCACCAATGCCTGAAGCGCACTGTTTTTATTACCGAAACTCCTGGCATTTAGTCAGACCCCCTTCCAACTAGCTCAGGATCCGGTTTTACTTTTCTCTAATCCTACACCTGCATTCCTTCCCATTCTCCTTGCCTTCTTATTTTTCTGTTGCTTGCAGACCATGGAGAGCCTTCCCCCTTTGCCTCTTCACCTACTCCTTTTTGAATCCATAGAAGCATAGAATTTGATGGCAGATAAGGACTGCTTGGCCCACCTAGTCTGCCCATTTTTCCCCACCTATTGTAAAACCACAGACCCTACTCGATCTCCGGCTTTACCCTCCCTTTCCTACCCAATAAGGTTCCCTTATGCCCATCACATGCATTCTTGAATCCTGTTACAGTTTTAACCCCTACAACCTTTGCTGGGAGGCTGTTCCATGCATCCTCCTATGAAGTACTTCCTCACAGTTCCACTGTTTATTTATTTATTTTATTTAGCTTTTGTTGACCGGGTAAGTGCACTAGACAAATCCTGCCTATTTTCAGGCATGACCCAGGGAAGGGGGGATACAGATGAATGCCAACTGACCTTGAACCAGATTAAGCTGTTGGTGGTATTTTTTTTAGTGAATGAGGGAAATTTGGCCAGTGACACCGGGAAATTCTCCTCTTTCGATAAGTGCCATGGGATCTTTAACATCCACCTGAACTACCACCAATCCAGGCAGATGGGACCTCGGTTTAACGTCTCATCCGAAAGATGGCACCTCAGAAGTGCAGCACCCCTCTTATGCTGCACTACAGTGTCAGTACTGGGATATTAACCCAAGTGCCAGATGTGGGAACTGAACCCACAGCCCTCTGATCTCCCGGCCTCAGAGGCGAGTGTGCTACCTACTGAGCCACTGACACTGCCATCTTGTGCGGGACTGTGCCCTCCTCCAGCTTCATGGTATGACCCCTTGTTCTTAAACATCTTTTTTTCTAAAAAAAATGCTTCCTTCTCGTACCTTATTTATACCTATGAGGTATGTGAAAGTCTCTGTCATATCCCCCTCTCCCTCCTTTCCTCTAGAGTGTACATATTGAGGTCCTTTAGTCTCTCCTCACAGGGCTTTTGCTGCAGACCCTGCAACATTTTAGCTGCCCTCCTCTGGGCTGCCTCTACTCTGTCTATGTCCTTCCAGAGATGTGGTCTCCAGAACTGGACACAGTAATATAGATGAGGTCTCACCAATGATTTATACAGCCATATCACCCAACCTTATTTTCAACCACCTTAATGCTACCAGTCCCCAGTATAGGGGGAACACTAGCTAGGTTCCCTTTCTCACTCCCTTTACCATGGCTCCTTGAGCTTCAGTGTCCCCTACAATCAGTTTAACTGTCTAATGTAGACATCAAACCTCTGCCCTAGTACATAGGACCCCTCTCTAGTCAGGTAAAGGCCATCATCTTTGAAGAACCTTCTGTCCCAGAAGTCTCCCCAGTCCCGCACAAGATGATAACCTTTTTCCTGACACCATTCCTTTAACCACCCATTTAATTCCTCTATCATTTCTGTCTGCACACCACCTTTCCCTCCCCCACCAGCACTTACAATCAGTCTTTGCACCCCTAGCACCTTACCTGGCATATTCCCTCGACAAGGCCCCCTGGCTGCACTGTCTCCCACCCTCGCCCACCTCCCCCCCATCTCCACTCCTGCCCCTGCCCCCACCCACCTCCCATACTCCCCTTACCCTCTGCACCTCCTACCCCCTCGATCTCCTACCTCACTTCTCTCACATTGACCCCCCGTCTTGCTCATAGCTCAAGTCTTTGTACTGGTTATTACATGTCTGTAAGTCAGTGACGTTATGTTTGTAACTAAAAATGATGACTGTTGCACACGCTGACGTGGAACCTTTGTAAAAGAGCCTCAGCTCAAAGGTATTTTAATCCTAGATTGAAATAAATAAATAACTAAATAAAACCATTCCATACAGGGAGAACCTCGTAAAAGGCCAGGGAGGCCAAATGTGCCTGCAGTCTGTCCCCCAACCTCTGAAAATTCCACTTCACTTGCTCCACAGTTTGGTTCACCAAATCATTGGTATTTAAATGTACCAGCAGCCCCAGATCCCCCCTTTGCCATGCTATCCTCCCTATTCTGTCTATGTCTCAGATGTCTGGTGCCCCAGGAAGGCACCTGACCATCCCCCTCTGCCCCTCCACCACCCTCTGTACTCCCCTGTTCATAGAACCCCTGACCACTAAAGTGCTCCTAGCTGCCTTCTTCTTACTCTCACCCCTTGGTGCCACCAGGTCATCACTCCCATATCCCCAGACTGTCCCAGAGTCCACCCTGGTGGAGTCAGGAACTGGAGTCTCCTTCAAGGGTGCAAAGCCATTTGCCTTAAGGATGGTATGGGGGTTAGTTGACGACCTTGTGGCTACCCCTGCCACCCTTTCCCTCACCACCACTCTTCAGCCCCTAAACCAGTGGGTCTCTAGGGAAGTGGGGGTGTGATCTGTGGGCCTCAGCTGCACCAGTGCCACAGGAGAGATATCTCTTCCCACACTACAATCAACTGAGCATAGAGCTCTGCAAAGATCCTCCAGAAGGGGGCATTCACCCCTTTTCCAGAGTGTAACCCTGAAGAAGAGCATCCCACAGTTCCTGCAACTGACTTGCTCCCCATTAAATCTCATGAGCCTTAGCTGGCTGTAGCCGTCTGCTCTTCCTAGTGCACTGCTTCTGAAAGCAGGAACAAAATGATAAAGATGGGTATTTACTCTACACTCTGTCAGTAGTTCCAACACGTGCAGTATGTAACAGTAGTAAACTAGATAATAGAAGGAGCATTTAGAAATACTTCGCTTCGCAGAAGATTCCAAACTTTGTCACACAAAAAGCATATAAAGGTTTTTTGTAGAGATAAGACACGGAGAGAACAAATGTCAAGCCAGTGTTCCTCATTGCTTAGCAGGGGCTTATTTTGCCATATGCTTTTGCTCAAGATAATGTCTAATTCTAGACAGTGGTTTATCTCTGTCACACAATACTGAAATGATTTGTGTTGAAGGACAGGCCTCTGCTAATGGAGAATTCCAGTGCCTCTCAGTTGGCTGTACTTCAAACTCTGGCATCACCATGGTATTTCAGGCATCAGTGTCAGCAAAGGGGAGTATTCCCTACAGATTAGTTTCCCTGGGAAGGAAAGAAAGAAAAACATGAGACGAGATAACATTCATCTATAAATGGCCACATCACATCTGGATTAATACCCAAATTCATGGGATTCCACAAAAGCATGTAGTACCACTGCAGCCAGTCCACACCATTGAACAATACTGTTTGCCTATCAGAGGTGGTCAGTGCAAGAGGAGCAAGAAGATAAGAATAAGGATCCAGGGGAGATGGGAGAGAGTAGTGGAAACTAATTTTGTGGAACAATATAGTACCTTTTACTCATGTTTTATGTTCTCATAAAGGCTTGTTTCATGGACTAGTGTAATTTCCCCAGTGATATCACCAAATTAGATTTAATAAAAAAAAAATGGTATCCAGTGTGGATTAAGAAATAAGACATGACAGGGGGGTGCATTATGGTAGGATAACAAGCTCGGGGCGGTTGAAGCACAAGGCAAAGTTGAGTGCTCCCACCACTTGAGAAGGGCTGTTAGCCCACCATAACACACCCACTGGAGTGCCTTATTGCAGTTATAAAATCGGTCTTTTTTAGTAAACTGATGGTAGATCTTTAATTGCTTAATGGATTATTTTTTCCCCCCATATTCTGTTTGTGCACCTGGGGGCCATGGCAAAGGAGACTCTCTTCTGCAGACTGCAGCCACCCTTTCCGCCATCCACACATCTCCCCAGTCACAGGTAGTGAGGGCACCCCTAGGGTCCCCTTCCCCATAGTGGGGTCAGGAGAGATAGGTCCAACCTCCCCCCTCCCCAAAACACATTATCCAGTTCATTGCTCTGGGCTGCTTTGTGACACTGTGGGTGGAGGTGTGGCCAGCGGGCATCATAAGCCTTTGCTCTGCCCATAAATTTTCTTCCAGATTTCTCTCCTTTAACTCCCCAGAGCTGCAACAGCACAGTCACGCATGCATGCCGAATCTTGTGATCTCTGTTCCACCCACTCTGGCCTGGTGCCTGCTCCCCCATCTGTGCTGCACTACCACTAAGCCTCCACTCGGTGGCAGACAAGCTCTGGGAAGACCAATCTCCCCTATCTGGGAGAGGTGAGATGCCTGTTGGCCGCTTGATCCTACTCCTGGCCTTCCCCATCTGCTGACATCCGGCAACCCGCGCTCATTTCCAAACATGGGTTGCTGCCATAGGAGAAGTAGGATGCTTAATGCCTCAGCCCTCTGCACCACAGTATGCTGTTGCTATGGCAACAACTTTACTGCAACCAACACTACAGCAACAGCACCAGGTTTCTGTAGTTTCGGCACGGGACCACAGCACTACTTTTGGGGGGTATTGCACCCCCTCCCCGAAGGAACTCCAACTTGGAATTGATTAATTTAGTAGGTGCAGGACCAGAGCCCCCCACATGGGGGAGGTTCGGTGGGAGAAGGCCCCTGAAAAAAACACAGTCTGAAGTGACTCCCTTTATGCCAACCAAAAATGGAGTCAACATGAAGAAGTCACTGTAATGTCTGACAACAAAAAAATTGTCGACCAGCTGTCATAGATCCCTGCACCACTGGGCTGGCCAGTGTCTAATGGATTCTGCCATCTTGAGGGACACGTATGAATATCTCACGGTAGCCACACCTGTGAGACCAACTGTGACAGAAATGGGAAGGAGATAATGGCTTGGATTTTTGGCCAGGATTTTTCTAGCAATCTGAAAAACACACACTGGGATTCCACTGCCCAGCAGCTTCTAGATAAAGCCGGGTTGTATATCTTCGAGAAAATGATTAAGAGGGAGGAGTGCACCTACTCACACACTCACATAGAGTTTAAAGGGATTTGACCACTCAAATATAGACGGAAGGTTAAAATGAAAATAATTGGACATTGATAGGTGTTCAATCTGATTGTAACAATTAAATACATACATGGTAAATGATTTGTGCATTCAAAGGGGGAACAAGAATCACCTATTCTCAAGAGAGAATATTAGATGCTGAAAGACAGTTATAGGGGAGTTGCTCTTGGAGTTCTGAGGGGGATTACATCCGAGAGGTTAAGCTGTGAGCCTACCTCTAGCTACATAGGTCCATGGGAGTTGAATACATAAACATAGGAATTCAGTTCTCTTCTAGCATAGCACAGGGGTAAGAAGAGTAGCATATCTTGGGTACTAGCCTTTTTCTTTTGTCATCTGTTTTTTAAAAACATTTGCTTATTTTTTCCTGTAACAGTGTTATTCTCTTGTGCTAAACATATATATCCTGTAATGCAACTTTTGACCTTCTTTTAAGTAAAGAGCTATTTATTTACTCAACAGTTGTGGCTGTGATTTGAATTATGTCCAAGGTATTTCAAGGTTTCCACTGGCTGAGGAAAAACTCTGTTTAGCTTCCGCCACCTGAGAGACATGCTACCAGGCTTTAATCTGTGCAACTGCATGTTTGACCCCCCAGTTCTGTGCAAGTGGGAAGGTACAGTAGGTGCTGGATGACCCTGCTAGTGGCAATGGATACCAAAAGACAGACACCTCTCTGAAAGCTATTACAGCCCAAAGAGAGAGATGGGTTGTCACACTGACTATTTACTGTCTACCTAAAATACATAAGTGATTGGAGAACCCCCATGAAGACCCATTGTTTTGGCTATAGGGTCCTTAACTGAACTCCTTGCCAACTTTGAAGATCAGCACATCAGGGGCCTTCCTGGAAGGTTTCAGTCATTTATAAGGGACACAGCTGATTTCCTTAATACTATAAAAAAATGCTCATGTATCAAAAAATACCCTACTTGTGACACTTGATGTGCAAGCATTACACACAAACATACCCCCACGATGAGGGAGTCGAAGCACTGCATGAAGCATTGCGCTTGTACAAGTGCACTATGTGAAACATTGCACTTGTACACAAGTGTCACATCTAAATGTACAGACATGATTTTGACTCCAACAGAAATAGTACTTAAATTAATTACTTTATGTTTCTGCGCTGTTTCTATTTAGACAAGGCAAGGCAAGTTTATTTATATGGTGCCCAATCCCTGAGGCTGTGGGCACCTTACATAAAACCAGGTAGGGAAACAAAGATTAACACATGCAACATACATTAAAATTAAAATAATAAATATAACAGTATAATATCCAAAATAGATCAGTTCTAAAATCAAATCAGCTCAGATTATTCGGGTAAAGGGGACAGCATTAGGGGCGCTGTTAGCCCCCAATTGCACAAATATTTTTTTGAGTGTGTGAGAGAACTAGGTTGTGTTTGATGGGACCCACAACACATTTTTGGAGAAAGTACATCTGTACAATAGATTTATTCATCTTTTCCTTTTGTGGACTGGCACTCAAACCGAGTTCATTAGCTGCCTTGAGAGTGCTAACAATAACTTAAAATTCACAGTAAACTGTCAGAATGAATGCATATATTTTTTGGTGTTGAAATATGGAAAAATCAGAGTGGCTGTCTGGAGAGCAGTCTGTACAGGAAGTCGACAGACAGGAATTCGGTACAATGTGTCACTAGTTGCCATCCAAGACATACTGTAGAAAATATACCTATCAGTCAGTATATAAGGCTTCAGCGCAACTGCACAAAATAAGAGGATTTTGAGCAAACAGCTAATGAACTCATAAGCAGGTTCACTCAGAAGGGACACAAACAGGCATGCATCATAATGGCTGAAACAAGAGAGGGATATGAATTAGGAAACCTGTTAGATGGAACAGGCATTAGAGGGAGCTGAGTGCAAGGCGATAGACAGCCCTTACAATTTGAGACCACATTTGACCCACAGCCCCTCAGGATCCAACAAATGCTGCACCAAAATTGGCATTTTATGGAGCTGGACAGCAGCCTGAGACCTCATGGTGCCCACAAATCCCACATGGTGTATCATAAGGGGAAGAATATTGCTGATGTAATGGTGTCAAATCTATTGTAGACTCAGCAGAATCAAGATTAAAAACAACAAATATGGTACTCACAGGCATCCTCTACAATTATATGACAGAAAGTTTAAGTTGATGGCACGGAATATTTTTATACCCTAAGAATTGTTAATCCTTGGAATGCACTCCCTATTGAAGTAATTGCAAGTAAATCAAAATGAGCATTTAAGAACAGATTAGATGAACTGATATTCTCAGGTGCTAATATTAATTATTATTAACACAAGGAGCAATCATGGACCTCTAAGCCTCCTAGCTCCTACAAATCCTTAGTATGATCCTTAGTATAAGATCCCCACCCACCTTTACCTCCTGGCATGCATTGATGTGGGAGCTGTGAATTCTGTGTGTCTTTACTGACAGGTGACACATTTGTATTATCAAATAGACAGGAAGAATATAAACAACAATTCTTTAACTGCAACACAATCTCATTGGTGTATTTAGCAAGCTGTACATTGTGCCAAACCTACTATGTGAGCAAAACAAAATCAAATCTAATTTATTTTTAAAAGCGCCTTTCCAGAAATCAAGGCTCTGTATGCATAAACAAACACAAAAGCAACTTAAAATCAAGGTTAATAAAATCATACATAAAACGTATAATTTACAGCAGCATTAAATACTAAAATCCCATCAAATAGACTCATCTGGAAATGCCAAGCTAAACAAATGAGTTTTGAGGGCTAATTTAAAACTCTGGACAGTCAGGCACTCTCTAACCCAACAAGGTAGAGAATTCCACAGGGTAGGGACCGCAAACTCAAAAGATCTGGCCCCAGATGTCTTTAGTCACACCCTGGGAATCTCTAGCAATCCCTCATTGGTGGATTGGAGGGGGCGGGGGGCAGTATATAGAAAGGAGATCTTGTAGGTAGCAGGGTCCCTGTTCGTGTAGGGCTTTATAGGTCAGCAAACCGACCTTGAAGGTGATCCGCCAATGTACAGGCAGCCAGTGCAGTCTGCAGAGGACAAGTGTAATGTGACTAGTCCTAGAAGTACCAGTCACAAGCCTGGCCACTGCATTCTGCACCAGCTGAAAGCTACAGATATCAACCCTCGGTAGCCCCAGGTACAGGGCGTTGAAGTAGTCAAGGCAGGAGGTCACATAGGCATGGACCAGTGTTGGAAGATCATCAGGAGGAACCAGATGTTTCACCTGGGCAATATTCCTCAGATGGTAAAACAAGGTCTTGACAATGGTAGACACCTGTGATTTCAGGGTCAAACGGTCATCAAAAATAACATCTAGGTTACAAACCTGGTCTGAGGTAGCCAGCTAAACACCCCCAAGGCAAAGCCCAGAAGGTTGTCCATCTGACAAACCCACTTCCTGATGATCCTGGTCCACCACCAACACCTCAGTTTTAGATAGGTTTAACCTCAGCCTGTTAAATTAGAGTAGGCAAACATCAAAGAGCAGCTCAGAAAAAGAACAAAACATGCACTTGCAAAGCATGTGATGTGTTGTGGTCCTCAACATTGGCTTAGGTTTTGAAGTTTGGAGCAACTCACATTAGTGTAACCCTGGCACTGTTACTTGCTTCCCTAACTGCAGGTTGAGGGGCCTGGGTTCATAAATAGCTGCTACTGGGGTCTCCCTACCCACAGTATACAGTATATACAATCATGGTGCTGCCACCCAGAGTAATGCTTCAGTGGTCATTAACAAAATTGGTACAGCCCTCTGGGAAACTATAACCACCCACAATCCCACCTAGTGACCTTTTACACTCAAAATATAGACTAATGCCAGCATTAATGATATGCTAATGTGCAGTTCACTTACCAGCAGGATTCAGTCTCCTGGCATTCACCCTGCAACCCCTTGTAAAAGACAGTCTCAATAAAAACATGTACTTTCAGAATGCTTTGCTGATATTTCAGTAACTCTAGACCAGGTAAAGATATGCTCACAAGCCAGGTTAACAGTAAAACAGTAAATCAGGTTTATTGAGGGAGCGTGAACAAGGAAAGGGACAAGGATCTAGGTAAATGATTACTTTACGGTTCTAAGACAGGTTTATTTGCTATTCAATTACTTTTGTCCCTGACTTACCAGTTTTTGCAACTACTGGATACCTAGAGTGGAAAACAGGCATTCCTGAGGCAGTGCCACAGGTTGGTCAGCATTGCAGCGGATGTTGGGGCCCTTGATCGAAAGAAATGGTGAATAAATATGAGTAAACACACTTGTAACACCAAAATGCAATTGTAATCCTGGCTAGATGGCCCAGTCACATTTAAACACAGTAAACTGGGAAATTGAATCAGATGGTACCATTACACAATTGATGCTTTGTTGAGCTACTCTGATTTTACTCACTGTACCCAGATGAATGGAAGAAGACAATGGTGACATTAAGACCTGTTTGCCTGAGCTATTGGTGGGGACTGGGGCTGACATGACTCACCTCCACTTCACAGCCTTTCCCTGTAGGTGGCTGCAACTTGCATTGGATTACTGCACAGGGGCTGATTCCCCAATGCTTGTCTCTAGCCAGGATACTGGTGATGGCACAGGAACAGCCTGGCTAGACCATTGTTGGCATAGGCCCTGTTGAAGAAAATGTCTTTTAAGTTTAGGCTGTGTGCTGGTAAACCCTCCAGCTGGACTTCACCAAAAGTCTCTCCTGCTCTGGAGTAACTCCTGGTTTGGCACAAGAGTCACAGGATCAATGGTAGGCCACAGTCTTGGTGGCTGAAGAAACAGCAGACTTTCTCCTTCTCACTGAACAGATGGTTTTCCTTCAGCTTTCTGCTGAAGAAATCTCTCAGGCTGCTTAGCTGCAGTCCTGAACTGAAACAATGCACTTTTGGGATCGACATGAGTTCACAGGAGGCAGAACAGGCCTTCTTTCCTAGAGTTCCTCTCAGCCCTGCTACAAGCTGTTACCTTCTCAGTGACTCGAGCTGAACAGAACTTTACACGGCTCCCGAGAGAAAGAGAGAGAGAGAGAGAAAGAAAGAGAGTGCGAGTGAGTCCTGGCTTAACTGAACTTTCTGCTCTAACAGTTCCTCACTTAGTCTGGTATTCCTGGATTCCAGTTGGCTAACCTGGCTGTCAATCACAGTCCGAGTACTCCCATTGGTTAATTTAGGGGCCAACTAGGAAAGTTCACAGTTTCACCCATAAGGCATTGTAATTAGGAGCCCTTGAGGACCCATTAGTTCCAATTGGTCCAAAACATGAGTCCAGGGCAAAAATGGTGGCTCCCATTGGAGAGAACAGTGCTAGCAATACTGGCAGTACAAACAACTTATTTATTTAAAGAACAGTAAGGATTTAGGCATAAATATTCACAGATTTTAGAAGTTCTCCCTCGGCTCTGTAATCGACAGCAGAATGGAGCTGATTGGGGGACGCCTGGTTGATTACGAGCTCAGGAGCACTCGGACCCGGTCCAGGCTATTCACACTGTACACAGGCTGAAAAGGGATAGCTCGGAGGCATGGCAGTGCACACTCATGCACAGCAACATCAAAACATTAGCAACCATGCATTTAACTTCCTTTACCGCACGTCTGCCAGACAGTGGGCATCAGAGAAGTCCACTGAGAAATTCAAGGTAAGCCCCCTGTAATTGGGGGGGCTACACTCTCCCCCGTCCAGGAAACTTGGCACCACATCAAGTATATAATACAAGTACCAATTACTATTAAGACTCTCTAATAGGCCGGCCCGGTGGCGCTGAGGGTTGAGGCGCTGGACGCCACACCGCGCCATGCCAGTGACACGGATTCGGAACCGGACTTGGGCCGGGGTCAGCAGGCGGAGGGAGGATTGAGTCCCAATGGATGCCTCCTCCTCAGGGGAATGCCAACCCTGAAATGCCAGTGAGCACTGGCACTCGAGGGGGCATGTGGCTCCATTCACGGAGTCCAGGGTGGGGGGACATTGGAAGGCGCTTGAGAGAGACGTGCATCTGCATGTCACCTCTCTAGACACTCTGTGTCCTTGTGCTGACGTCCCAGGGGGTGAGGCTATGGGGAAGGACAGAAACAATGGAAAAAATAGGGACCCTCGATCCCCAGGACAGATCCCGCTGTGCAGGAGAGAAGGGAAGAGGCACTCTAGGGGCAGATCCGGTGGGGGACCAAAAAAAAAAGACTCTATAATATATATATATATATATATATATATATATATATATATAGGTTGCAACCACACATTGTTATATACAGTATCTGCTCAAATACACTATGGCTATGTACACTATAGCACGCAATACTTTAAATGGGATTTCCTGAAGCAATTGCAGAGTTCAAACAGTTTAATTTCCTCTTTTAAGTTCACACTTCTAGATTGTTTCATACAGTTATTCACATTCAAGGACTTTTACTGACTCTAATCCCACTACCACTGGCCCATGAGGACAGTAAACCTGAACTTTTCAGCTAACCCTGGGAACTCTAATGGGGACCCCCAAGATACTGGGTGGATGGTTTTAATGAATATTTTAGAGGATGCTGAGAACACTAGCTTGGGCAGGGAATTGGCTGTAACATCTACCTCTTTATGAATTACATTCATGGGCAAGTCCACAGGCTTTCTTGGTATGTTGTAAGTGAGCCGAACCACTGGTTTTACAATTCTTCCTGATCTTCTAGGTGTAGGGGGCATTGGCACTGACACTTCAGCATTAGCATTCAGGTTCATGACTCCTGGTTCATTGCCCAGCAACAAGACAGCTTCTGAAGAAGGGGGCACCACTGCACTCTCTTGAGGTTCAAAACTGGTTATAGGTTCAGGTTAATCACTGTGCACATTTCTTTGGTTTTCAACTTCTTGAGGCTCATCCTAAATCGGATAGAGGTATCTCCACAAAAGTTGAGTCATCCAACACACTGTTAGTGGTTTCAAAAATAGCCATGTGTTCTTGGTCATGAAATACCTCACTTAGAAAACTTAATCCAGCATCACTTTTTTGTTCACTTACAAGCTCACCATCACCTTGAGATTCATTTGCTGGTCCCCAGTTTCTCGGTCACAATCAAGCACTTCAATGTTAAACAGTTCTACTAAGCAAAGGGAATCTGCTGTCAGAAGTCACACTTTGTGCATAACTCTCAGGAGGTTCGAGTGCCATTGATAGAGCAGGATTGTCTGAGGTCACTGGGCTGTTGCAGTCATCAACAAAAGTAGGACAATAGGCTCCCTTGGAACAATTGGTTTAGCTTGAGGGCAGGGTAGTAAGCAACACCACATTCACTATTGATATCTTCAGAGTCATCATCATTATTATGCATGACATTACTGGTTGAAGGCTGTTGAGCAGCAGGAGACTGACTTGACTGTTTCTTATGAGCAGCAGATCAGGTGACAGGCCCTGTTGGAACAGCATCTGAAGGTGATGTGTCCAAAACTATTTGCCCAGTAGGCAGAAGGTGATTTCTATGTATGTTTTTTACAGCTTCAGGATCTCATTCTAGTCGCACTTTATATACTGGCAGATCATCCAACTTGCTGATTACAATGTAGATGGGTGTGACTCCAGCAGTCAGCTATTTTATGTTTCCCTTGGAAACCAACATTGCGCATTAACACTTGATCTCTGGTTTTAACTCCTGTGCCTTTACTTGCTAGTCATGACATGTCGTGTTAGCTAGATTTTCTTTGCAGCCATGGTGTTGGCCAACTGGTAAGCATGGTTTAGTTGAGCTTTCAATTTCTTGACATACTGCAGATAATTATCAGACTGAACTCCAAAACCGACATCAACAAGGAGGCGTGCCTCTCTGTTGAACATGAGATGATAAGGTGAAAAACCAGTTGCAACATTTTTAGTGCAGTTGTAGGTATGCATGAACAAGTTTATCTGTTCACTCCACCTGGGTTTATCTTTGGGATGCAGAGTGCCAAGCATGTAGAGTAAGGTTCTATTAAACCTCTCTGGCTGTGGATCTCCTGTGGATCTCCTTGCGGATGGTAGGGAGTGGTTCTAAATTTTTTCACACCCCAGATAGAAACATAGAAACATAGAAGTTGACGGCAGATAAGGACCGCAAGGCCCATCCAGTCTGCCCATTTCTTTTTCTACCTTATAAATGTGCCATCGGCCTTTGCTCTGTCAGTGGCCTATCTATTCATAGTAATTTGTATTGCTCCCTTATGCCTATCCCATGCCTGTTTGAAGCCCTGCACTGTATTCATAGCCACCACTTCTTGTGGTAAGCCATTCCATGCATCCACCACCCTTTCTGTGAAAAAGAATTTCCTCACATTTCCCCTTAATCGGCCCCCCTCTAATCTCATGCTGTGTCCTCTTGTCCTGCTATTTTTCTTATACTTAAACATGTTAGACTCTTTAACCTTGTTAATGCCCTTTAGGTGTTTGAATGCCTCGATCATATCACCTCTCTCCCTCCTTTGCTCAAGGGTATACATATTGAGCTCTGTTAATCTGTCCTCATATGTCTTCTGATGCAGTCCCTGCACCATTTTGGTTGCCCTTCTCTGGACTGCCTCAATTTGGTTAATGCCCTTGTGAAGGTGTGGCTTCCAATACTGCATGCAGTACTCCAGATGGGGTCTAACCAGTGTCTTGTAAAGAGGATTATTACCTCCTCTTACGACTTGCATACCCCTCACTAATACACCCTAACACCCCTCAGCCTTACCTACTGCTTTAGAGGTCTGCTTGATGATTTCGAGGTCATCAGTGATGATGATGCCCAAGTCTCTTTCTTCCTTTGTGACTGCTAGCAACTCCTCCCAGCCTATAGGTAGCTTCAGGGTTTCTCTTCCCTATGTGCATGATTTTGCACTCTTTGCATTAAATCCCAGTTGCCACTCTTCTGACCATTTTGCTAGTTTATCCAGATCTCTTCTCATTCTGCCCACCCCATCTGGATCATCTACTCTGTTGCAGATCTTGGTGTCATCTGCAAACAGACAAGCCTTACCCTCTAGTCCATCTGCAAGGTCACTAATGAAGATGCTGAAGAGGACTGGCCCCAGGACTGATCCCTGAGGTACCCCACTTGTGACTTGCATCTCTTCTGACTGTATACCATTTACCACCACTCTCTGTTTTCACCCACAACCAGTTTGCCACCCAGTTGACCAACTTGACCCACCCCGAGCTTACCCAGCTTATTTATCAATCTTCTATGTGGAACAGTGTCGAAAGCTTTGCTGAAGTCAAGGTAGGTGACATCAACTGCTCCCCCTTGGTCGACCACTCTGGTTACCCAGTCAAAGAAATCTATGAGATTAGTTTGACAGGACCTTCCTTTTGTAAACCCATGCTGTCTTGGATCCTATGCCCCTATGGATTCCAGGTTTTGCACTATCCTTTCCTTAAGGAGTGCCTCCATAATCTTGCCCACTACTGAGGTAAGACTGACTGGTCTGTAGTTCCCCGCCTCCTCCCTGCTACCACTCTTGTGGAGAGGGATCACATGAGTCCTTCTCCAGTCTTCTGGGACCTCTCCTGTGCTCAGAGACTCACTAAACAGTTCTGCTAATGGCTCTGCTAGTTCCACCCTTAGCTCCTTAAGTACCCTGGGATGTATGCCATCAGGTTCCATTGCCTTGTCCACCCTGAGCTTAGTGAGCTCTTGTAGGACCCTTTCTTTTGTGAAGTGAGTAGTGCTCACCTCCCTCCCCCCTGTGTCCATGGTGCTGAGCTTTGGCCCTGCTCTACCTTCTCTTCAGTAAATACTGAGCAAAAGTATCTATTTAGGATAGATGCCTTTACAGGGTCCTCTTCCTCACATGCTCCCTTTTCTCCATTAAGCTTAGCAATACCCCCTCTGGATTTTCTCCTTTCACTAATGTATCTATAGAAAGTCTTGTCACCTTCTTTTACTGTTTGTGCTAGTGTTTCCTCAGTTTGGGACTTTGCCTGCCTTACTGCCTTCCCTGCTTCCCTTAGGGCAGTTTGGTATGCCTCCCTATCTTCATCCCGCTGTGTTCCCTTATATTTCCTGAAGGCCAGCCTTTTGGCTCTGACCTTTTCTGCTACTGTATTTGAGAACCAAAGTGGTTTCCTTCTTCTTTTGCACTTCCTTTTCTGTCTAACACAATGTGATGTTGCTTCAAGTATTGCATCCTTAATGCTTGCCCACTTTGCCTGTACCCCCTCACCTGTGTTTCTTTTTGCCAGGGCTAGCTTAACTCTGTTGGCCATCTTATCAAAGTCAGCTCCTTTGAAGTCCCATATTTTTGCCTTGGAATGGGATGATTTAGATGTAGTAGCCAAATTGAACCATACCATGTGATGGTCACTGGCCCCCAGGTGACCTTCTACCTGGAGATCTGTGATCCCTTCCTTGTTAGTCAGTACTAGATCTCAGGATAGCACTGTCTCTTGTGGGTTGCTGTACTAGTTGTTTGAGGCCCTCTCCCTGCAGGGAATCCACTATGTGTCTAGTTCTGCCAGATGTTCCTGCTGGTATTGACCGATCTGTATCCGGCATGTTGAAGTCTCCCATTATCAGAACCTCCCCTTTAGCTGTCATGTTTTGTATATCTCCTAACAGTAATGTGTCTATGTCCTCCCCCTGGTCTGGGGGCTGTAGACAACCCCAGTTCTTATGGCTGTCCCATTTCCTGTTTCCAGGGTGACCCACAGTTCTTTGGCCTCATGTGTATTCTGAATTTCTGTAGCTTTGATATTTTCATTGACATACAGGGCCACTCCTCCCCTTTTGCACCTCGGTCTCTTCTGAACAATACATAGCCAGGTACTGAAGTCTCCCAAGTGTGGTTACTGGTAAACCACATCTCACTAATTGCTACTATGTCCAGTTTAGCCTCTGACATTATTGCCTGCAGGTCTGGGATCTTATTCCAGGCTGTGAGCATTTGTGTACATGATTTTCCATTGGCCAGATTTTGGTGTGTTAGTTGTTGGGTGAGGTTTGGCATTACCTAATGCTTGTATGGGAGACAAACCTTTTCTACCTGGTGATGCAGATGAACTGCAACATGTTGAACTCCTGTATGACCACTAGCTGAGGGTGTTCTTCCCATTCTACATATGGGTACTGCACCCCTCCCATTTGCTAGTTTAAATATTCTGCAAAGACGTCAAACTTCTGCCCCAATGCACTGACTCCCTCCTTAGTCAGATGCAGTCCATCAAATTTAAAGAACTTTCGCTCCCAGAACTGTTGCCAGTTCCCTACAAATCTGTGTCCTTTTTCCTGGCACCAGCCCTTGAGCCACGTGTTTAGCTCCCCTATCTGCCCTTCTCTGACATTCCGTCCATCTGCTCCCCTCTCCCAGACTGGCAGGATCTCAGAGAAGGAGATTCTGGATGAAATAGATGATAGTTTGTCACCCAGCCTGGTCAGGTGTTCCTTGGTCTCCACAACTGACCGGCTGGCGAGATCATTAGTCCCTATGTGTACTAGGACATCAATGTTTTCTCCTGCTTTGTGAACAATTTTAGCAATGCGGTCAGTGTCTCTGCATGCTGATGTACCTGGGAGACATCTGACCATTACCCCTGGCTGGAGATGGGTATCAACTCCCCGAATCATGAAGTCTCCTATGATCAGAAGTTTTTTGGATTTCCTTTTTGCTTTTTTTGTGTTGGTTCCTGATCTGGGTGAGTTTTGTTGTGCTGGCTCCTGTGCTGCAGTGTCCTACTCTGCAGTGTCTTCTGCCTCTTTGTTTGATTTCAGAGATAGAGGCAGATACCTGTTTGTAATGTTTATATGGTTTTTGGAGGTAATATGTTGGAGACCAGAGAGTGATGGGGCACCCGATTTGCCCCTCCTAACCACCTGCCAACCTCCTGGACCAACTACCCTCTATGGTCGAGGTTTTTCTGTTGGATGCTGGGGAAATGGCGGGTGGTTCTTATAATGTATTTCCTCTTGAATATGAAATTTGAGGCATGCAATCTCTGCCCATGCTGCCAGGAGCTGAGCCCTAAGATCTCCAAAGGCCCAGCATGTAGGACAGTGTCCTAAATCCTGTAGACTGTCCTTCTGAAAATTGTTCCACAGTACCTGCAGTTAATGATATCCATTCCAGATAAGTTGCTGGGTTTATAATCTAGTCAGAGTAATTAGAAGGAAAAAAGAAAAAAATGCAAGTAATGGTTTGATTGTGTTTTGTTTAACTTGTTATAACAAGTTAAATTACTAGTGCCCCTGTAAATGAGCTCACCTTGTGGAGGCCCCACTGATCCACCCCTTCCTGCTCTGCCACAGAAAATGTCACAACTGTGGTACCCTATAAAAGGAGTGTAGTGTGGGGTGGTTGGGGATGGGGGTGGGTGGCTGGGCCCTTCCTCTGCTGAAAAAGAAGAACCACGGACGAAAGAACAAGGATAGACAATGACTCCTTATTTATTTATTTATTTTTTTATTTATTTAGGGATTCGGATCATACCTTTTTTTAGTCTTTTAATAAGTCTGCACTCAAAGTCCCGGCCTTGATCCGAATGTGTCCTTTGTTGGGCACCATAGTGAACAAAGAACTTTTCCAAAAGGACTTTTGCTACTGTAGCTGCCTTCTCTGATCTTTGGTTGGGTATGCCTGCACAAACCGGGTAAAATGGTCCATCACTGCGAGCACATTACTAAAGTTCTTTGACTCCAGCTCTAGGCTCAGGAAATCTATACATACAAGCTCCACTGGTACACTGGTCGTTATGTTGACCACTGGGGCTGCTCTCTGTGGTTGTGGTTTTCACTGGAGGCATTGACTATAAGTCTTATATACTGATCAACATCTAGGCCCATTTTAGGCCAGTAGAAACATGCACAGGCCACGTCCAGAGTTCTCTCACTTCCTAAATGTCCCATTTGATCATGTAAAGCTTTCAGCACAACCAACTTGAACTTTGTAGGCAATACTATTTGTCATTTTACAACCTCTCCTTGATCATCAGTCAACTCTCTATACAGCAATTTCTCTCTCAGCTTAAGATTTGTTCCAAGAAGGCTCTACAGAACAGTTTTGGGGTCATTGAACCACAGTTTAGAAACATTGTTTCCCTTGGTGAGTGCATTTAGGATGGGTCTGATCATTGTATCATAATATTGTTCCCTTTGGATATCAGCTGGAGTCAGCTGTGGCAAGGCACTCCAATCCAAAGCTGTGAAATTACAATATGTTACTGGCAAGCAAGTATCAGGAGGCCCCAGGCAATCGGCCAAGCAGTTTACAGTTTCAGCAGATGGAGTTTCATCTCTGTCAAACTTAAGGCACAATGCTTTCATGGAATGCTCCAACATTCATACCCATTCTTGGTTGGAAGCAGGTCTTCGTGATAAGGTATCGGCGTCAAAGTGGTTGCATCCTGGTCAGGACTCCACCACATAATGATATGTAGATAATGCTGAAAGCCATCAGTGTCCAGTAGCATCAAGTTTTGCAGAAGTTTGGACATAGATTAGGGGATTGTTATCTGTTTTAACCAATATTTTGATGTCATACAAGTATTTGTGGAATTGTTCCACAATTGCCCACTTGAGAGCAAGAATTTCCAATTTAAGCACAGGGCAGTGCTTTTCTGAAGATGTCAGACTTCTGCTGGCATACACCACTGGGAACAGTCCTTCTGTATACTCTTGGAAGAGCACAGCCCTGAGACCACTTAGGCTAGACTCAGTGTGCAGCACGTAAGGCTTAGAAGGGTCTGCATATGCAAGACCAGGTGCATGAGTTAGCTGATAAATGATTTCGTGAAAAGCTGTATCACAGTCAAGAGTCCATCTGGGGCCAAAGGGTTCATTAGGTCAGAAGTCATTTTATTCAGCCTCTTTCTCAGTGCTTTTCTTGTACTTTTTCTGAGTGGGAGGGTACCCTAGCATTAAATTCAACAGTGGATGCATTACCTCGGTGTAGTCTTTGACAAAACAGCAATAGTATCCACAAAAACCCAGATATTATTGCACCTCTTTTAAGTTGTTTGGCTTTGGCTAGTCAGTTAGCGCTTCGACCTTGCTAGGATCAGTCTGAATGCCTTCTGATGACACAACGAGGCCAACATATTTTACGGAGCTCTGGAAAAACTGGCATTTGTTAATTGATAACTTTAACCCAAACTCTTCAAGCCTGTCCAGCACCTTAAATAGATGAGCCTCATGTTCTTCAAGGGTTTTGCCAAAAACAATGACATTGCCAAGGTAGCCCAAACACTCGAGAAAGTTCATATCTCCCACAGCATGTTCCATTAGCCTTTGAAAAATTGGTGGTGCACCTGATATGTCTTGGGGCATGAGAAGAAATTTTTAGAAGCCTAAAGGACAAATGAATGCAGTCTTTTCTCTGTCCTGTGGCACCATCAGGATTGGATAATACCCAACTGCGGAGATCAAGGACGGAAACCACTTACTCCCATTGAGGCAGTCCAAGACATCTGGTATGTATGGCACAGTATATTGGTCAGACACTGTTCTTTTATTAAGGGTCCTGTAGTCTACACACAGACGGATGGATCCATTCTTTTTCCATACCACAATTGGAGAGGCTTAGGGATGATGTGATTCCTGTATGATACCAGCTGCAAGCATTTCCTGTAAATGGCTGATGTAGTCAATGTCAGCAGGAGCTAGCCATCAAGATCATTCTCTAAAAGGCCTCTCGTCATGCAGGCAAATATGATGTTCAACACCAGTAACACAACCGACATCTCATTCCTTAAAAGAGAACACTTTGGTTCACCGAGCCAGCTTCTGACTGATTCTATCCCTCCAGCTATCAGGGACAGGGGACTCTCTGAAGTCAAACATGTCCAGAGATACTTCACAATCTGCTCCACTTTGGCACTTGGATGGCAACACTGCAGTATCAGCACAGTAGACCTTGGCCAGGGTGCAACCTCAGTTAACTTTAATGTCCCAATCCGTAACATTCTGAATTTGGACCACCACTCTCCAAGCATAGGCGTGAGCACAAACAGGCAGCACACTGAGTTTAATCAGAAGTCCTTCAGGCAATTTTCCTTCTTCTTGGGTGTCCAGAATTAGTATCTTATTAGTCACATCTTTGTGTAGGCAGATCTCTCCACTGACACTACACTAAGCAGTAGGAGAAAGAATGAGTGGTGAAGAATATTTTTTTCCATACAGATCTCACAGGTTCATCTTGGTCACTTTCATCTGAGTGCATTTGCTTCTCGTACACCTTCTGCACCATGGTATGGATGTGTAGAGCCCTCCCTGTCTTTTGTGCTTATCTTTTTTGACACATTTGTGCCAATCGGCTGAACATATGTGCAGTGGTGCTGATCAGTACTGGAATTCCATCATACAAGCCAGAAGGTGGACAGATTAGCGTTATTGTCTCTACTGAGTCTCCAATGCCTGCTACTGATGAGGGGAAGGAAAGCCACAACTGAAGAAAACCATGATAGGGATACAACTTGTCACTTATCCCCCACACTTGCAGTCCATCAAGGGATTGCAAAGGATGGTCAGACAGATGCTGATCATACCAATCTTTAAATATAATCATAACCTGAGATCCACTGTCGAGAACAGCTCTGGCCAGGATACCATCTACATGCACAGTGGTCTCCATTGAGGGACCTATCATATCTGACCAATCATGAACAGCATTTGTAGGAACAGAGACAAATGACCTTGCCACAAATGAATTGTGTTGAGGTTGGTTCAGGGTGGCACTGGAAATACTTTGTCTCAGGTGCTTTGCTGCAAGCAATCTATCTCTCACCCTGGCTGGGTCCTCTCAGGATTGGCACTCTCTCGCTCTTTATATGGCTGTCCTTCCCACAACTGGAACAGAACACACCTTCTCCAAGCCATTTGGGTTGGGATGATACATCATGAGTCGGCCTATACTCATGGTTATGGGGTGGTGAAGAGTACATGTTTGAGGCTTGAGCCAGGGCACTGAGGGCAGAGGGCCCTAGTTGAGTCTCCCTTCCTCCTTGCAGGACCTGGGCTTGCACATTACATTTTATAAAATTCTTTTATCATACCAGACAGTTCAGCTAATTTGGCTTATATCCCTCCAGGCACAGGCATCACCTGAGCATTCACATCCACCCACAGGGCAGCTGCATTTTGACAGGTACCTTGTCCTTAAACCACCTCTACTGCATTCTGAGCACTTACAGTTAGTTCTCCCAACTTATTCAGCAGATGCTGCACTGGTTGGGAGTCACTTCCAGTCTCTTTATGCTCCATCGCCCTCACTTTACACCCTGGAGATTCAAGTGCCTGAACCTTGTCAGGGGCAGATCATTAGTCAGACGTAGGGGTAGCGGTGGCCACACCAACCCAGAGGCCTGCCAATTCCTCCCTTTATTCTGCTTTTCGTACCTCCTGCATCAGAAGAATATAAGGGAGAGGATCATCTCTACAATCTTTTAGTCGCAACTAGAGTGACAAAAAACTGGAATACTTGGCAGATCTCAGTAATTGATCCAACCTGACTCAGTTTAGCTCACCAGCTGCCACATCTCCTCTTCTAAACACTCAATGCAATGCCTTCTCCAGCCTAGTCAGATGCATGAACAACAGCTCCCCCTGTGTTGTTTAGTAGATTTGAACCTCCACATATGCTCTTCCCCATCCTCTGGAGTACCAAAAACAGAGTCCAATGCATCTGAGTACTCTTCTGAGGGAGCATCAGAGTCAGTGGATCTCAAAGACCAGACTGTGTCCAGTGCAGGGCCCCTGAGGCTTTCTATAATCTGCTTTCTTTTCTCAGCCTCGTTACATTGCCACTCGTGCACTAGTGTAACCCCTAGGTGGCACTATCCCAGGGGCTACTATTCCTGCCTGCTTGGCTAGTAGCAGATTAAGGGGCCCAAGTTCTGAAATGGGTGCCTCCACCCAGAGGTCAGGGTTGTTAGTGGTAAAGCTAACCTGGGCACAGCCCTCTGCGACACTGTAACCCCCCTCTTTCCCCTCTAGTGGCCTGAACACTGTACAATAATCACTTTCACAATACCCCTGGTACACCACACAAGTATCCACACTGTTTGCACTTACCACCAGTACTGCTTCCTCTGGCTCGACCCTGGGGAGTCCCTGTAAAATAAGGTTAAGCACAGCAAATAGCAACAGTACAGTACTTTGAGCTCAAACTGGAACCACAGTCAGATTACATGCAGAAAAAGTTAGATCTGATTTATTCAGGGGACTTGAATGAGGGAGGGACAAAATCAGGTTAATTAGCTTAAAGGTTATATCAATCAAGCAGTTATGCATTCGCTTTGAGTCCCCCCACACAGTCCACCTCTGGGTACCCAGGTAGAGAAGAGATGGGCTAGCCAGGACAGTTTCCCAGCATTGCAGCTGGTTGGGGCCCTGTGATGGAAAACGCAACATGCACAGTACACAATATTTGTAATCCGGAGCCAGAGGGCTCAGTTCATAAAGGAAACAAAACAACAAGACAATCAGATGACACACTCAGATAAAGCAGTTGTTGTGGGGAGCTACCCTGGTATTTATTCATGATACCAAAGACTGGACTGAGGCTGGATGAAAATCGAGACTGCAAGTGGTTGATCTGGAATTCCAGGAGAAGCAGGACCCACACAAGTCGCAGAGGCATCGTTCCTGTTCAAGCGTGGTGCAGGGGGCTGATCCCCAGGCAAGTCTCTCGTCGATGGCTTCTCTGTGCAGTGAGTAGTCTAGCTAGGCCAGTCTGGCAAAGCTCAGACCACATGGAGACAAGTTCGGAAGCAGTCCGTTTTGGGCTGGATACAGCTTCCAGCAAGCAGAACACAGTTCACACAGTGGGGAACTAACTCACAACCCAATAGCAGCTCATAGCACATTTACGTGTACGGGAATTCTATTGTACCAGGCAAAGCGCTCCCCAGGCACAATCACAAAATCTCTGCACACACCGGGAGCTTAGGGGAAGCTGAAACTCCTGACAGGCCAATCGCATTCAGCAAAAATATTCAGTCTTCTTCAGGTTGAGCCTGGCCCACTTCAGTAGCTTAGTTTAAACACACAAACTTAGATTTAGTCCAAAATAATTCTCTTCTCTCCCTCTCAGGAGCAGCACACCAGCATGTGGCCAAAAACGCAGCCTTTTCAGAGTTCTCCCATGCGAATCCACTCAGGATTGCTGCTCAGAAGCACTTCAGCTCCTTCTTGCTCAGTTTCCAGCTTAGTTCTAACTGAAAACTGCAAGCAGCCCGGGACTTCCCCAAGATACAAAAGATTTGGTTGGCTGATTTGGCTGTCAGTCAAAGCAAGAGCTCTTCCTTCAATTGAAAAAAAGGTGCAAAAAAACTCCAAACTAAAGTTCCTACAGATTTTGAATTTTGACAGCTCCTGTAGTCTGGCTACATTTTAGGTCCCACCAGTACTGTTTGGTCCAATTTGCAGCTCAGGACCAAGATAGTGGAGACAAACAAAAGAGTCCTTGCTACAAAGAAAGCAGGTTAGACAAACTACGTTATCATTATCACTCTAAATGATTTTCAGTAAATAGTTACATGTTTCAACAGGGCACCATCTCAGATTACTTAAACTGCAATTAGGCAGCTCTTAAAGAGACAGTACACAGAGGCTATACAAGCTCTGGTAATCACATTTAAACTGCTAAAACGCAGGACACCAGCCTGGCAGTGAGCATTTAGGAAAGATCAAGGAAGACTTTTTGGGAACCCCCATTTGTAGTGGGGTTACACTAGGGGGGGCAGCATAGTCTACCCATGTCTCCCAATCATCTTCCCCACTGGGTTGGGTGTGGCCCCTGAAAACATTCTTAGCCTTTGGTAACAGTCGAAGGAGGGATGAACATAAATAGACCCAATCTCTCTGTCCAGGTGGGGGGGCACCACCACTAGCACCCAATAGCATCCAAATCACTTCGAGACCCTTTGCATCAGCCAGCAACAATTTGGCAAGCTTACCTTCAAAACTCTCAGCTAAGGGTGGGGGTTGTGGCTCTGAGAGAACCTCACTGTCCTTAGTTACCACCCTCCAGGTTGCCGGGGACCCATCAATGGCAATGAGCTTAGGCACCTTTGTACTGTCCATGGGATTGCTAAACTCCACTAAGGCCATTAGGGTTTGTATGATCAAATCAGCTTGTTGGATGGCAACCACAGCTTCACCAAGACATTCAATTTTTGAGTGCCCCGCCTCAATGATGCCTTTGTCAGTGCCCAGGGGTATGTCTAGCAATAAAAGACCATTCTGGGGCTCAATTTCACTCCCCATACACAAACCGATTAACTTTTGCACAGCTATATTGTCAGTGGTACCTATAACATTTTTTGGTTGCAATTCTTCATTGTGGCCACTAGGGGGCAGTAATCCCAGCAGTGCCTCCACGTTTGTAATGCTGGTGCCATTATATGAAGGGCTACTACCCCTGCCTGCTTCCCTAACTGCAGATTGAGGGGTCTGGGTTCGTAAATAGCTGCTACTGGGGTCTCCCTACCCACAGTATACATACAGTTATGGTGCTGCCACCCAGAGTAATCCTTTAGTGAGTCATTAACAAAAATTGGTACAGCCCTCTGGGAAACTATAACCACCCACAATCCCACCTAGTGACCTTTTATACTTAGTTTTGCAACTGCCACACTTTACCCTCAAAATATAGGCTAATACCAGCATTAATGATATACTCATGTACAGTTCACTTACCAGCAGTATTCGGTCTCCTGGCAATCGCCCTGCAACCCCTTGTAAAAGGCAGTTTCAATAACACAACATGCACTTTCAGAATGCTTTGCTAATATTTCAGTAACTCTAGACCAGGTAATGATATGCTCACAAGCCAGGTTAACAGTAAAACAGTACATCAGGTTTATTGAGGGAGTGTGAACAAGGAAGGGGGGCAAGAATCTAGGCAAATGATTACTTTACAGTTCTGAGACAGATTTATTTGCTATTCAATTACTTTAGTCCCTGACTTATCAGTCTTTGCAACTACTGGGTACCCAGAGTGGAAAACAGGCATGACTGAGGTAGTGCCGGTGGTTTACCAGCATTGCAGCTGATGCTGGGGCCCTTGATGGAAAGAAATGGTGAATAAATATGAGCAAGCACACTTGTAACACTAAAAGACAATTGCAATCCTGACCGGATGGCCCAGTCACATTTAAACTCGGTAAACTGATAAATTGAATCAGGTGGTACCATTACACAATTGATGCTTTGTTGCAGGTGTAACCCCCCTCACCCCTGCCTTTTTGCAAATGACAGGTGGCATGCTGTTGAAGCTGACAGCAGTACCTGGTGGGGACTGGGCTCAGGGAGGATGAGGTTACTCGGCACAGGGGGCCTAGGTTTGGCTACTCTGCACAGGGGCACCCAAGTAAATCCGAACATAGGAAGCAATAACTGTAATGTCCAATACCAGGAATGGGATTCTAAACTGTGGCTTTTATTCACATCCAAACTGAACAAACAAAGCATAGACGGACCCCCCATGGGGCTACATTTCTGGTAATGCAGATAAGAGTAACAGAACACTTCTTCAACACTTCAGCCCTCAGGCTCTGAACCCACCAGACACACAGCCCGGACTTGCATGCTGCTTTGGGGACACAGCCCAACTTGTACACTATTTGGGTTATTACCTGGCCCAGCTCCCCTGCCGGCCACTCGATCCTGGTCCATATGGCAGTGGACCCATTTTCATTGATGGCTCCCCAAACCACCTTAGAGCCTTCGACTCCTTAAGGGAAATTTCCTTTCAATCCCATGTCTGGGTACTTCCCTCAGCACTGGCCAATTGCCCGAGGCAAAGTAAAAGGGCCACAGAGCAAATCCATAGAGGTGAACCTGGTCACTAAAGGTGGGGGTCTCCCACCTCCAGCTCCCACAGTCCATACCCGGCCATTTCTCTGGACATTAAACAACTCTTTTTGAAAAGCTTGGCAATGTAGATTAAAGGGTAAATGTATAGCACATTTCCTCTACATGTCGTGACTTTCCCCTTGTACTAGACTCGAACATACTTAAACATCTCTTCCTGAAAAGCTTGACAATGTAGATTAAAGGGTAAATGTATAGCACATGTCTTGACTTTCCCCTTGTGCTGGACTTGAACATACTTTTACAGTGCCTTCAGGAAGTATTCACCCCTCTTGGATTTTGTCACATTTTGTAATGTTGCAAACTCAAATTAAAATACATTTATATGGGATTTTTTTGTCACATATCTACACAAATTACTCTATAATGTCAAAGTGTAGTGAAACTTCTGGAATTTTTTGTACATGTAATCTAAAATAAAAACCTGAAATGTCTTGATTTGATAAGTATTCACCCCCAATTGAGCTCAGGTGCATCCAATTTCCTTGTGAGATCACTCTAAAACTTGAATGGAGTCCACCTGTGGTCAGTTCAAATGGTTGACATGATTTCAGAGGAAATACACCTGTCTATATAAGGTCCCACTGTTGACAGTGCATGTCAGAGCAGAAACTCTACTATGAAGACCAAGGAGCTGTCCGTAGAACTCCGTGATAGAATTGTGAGGAGGCATAGATTTGGGGAGGGGTATAAAAACATTTCTAGGGTGTTGAAAGTTCCCAAGAGCACAGTCAAGTCCATCATTAGGAAATGGAAAGATTACGGAACCACCCAGAGTCTTCCTAGAGCATGCCGTCCTCCCAAACTGAGCAACCGGGCAAGAAGGACCTTGGTCAGGGAAGTGACCAAGAACCCAATGACCACCCTGACAGAACTATAGAGTTCCATGGCTTAGATGGGAGAACCTGTCCAGAGGACAACAATCTCTGCAGCACTTCACAGATGTAGCCTCTATGGGAGAATGGCTAGACAGGCCACGCCTGAGAAAAGGCCACATAATAGCATGCCTGGAGTTTGCAAGAAGGCACGTGGCAGACTCTGAGACCATGTGACAAAAGATTCTCTGGTCTGATGAAACAAAAATTGAACTCTTTGGCCTGAATGCAAAGCGCTATGCCTGGTGCAAACTGAACACAGCTCATCACCCATGTAACACCATCCCTACCATGAAGCATGGTGGTGGCAGCGTTATGTTATGGAGATGCTTTTCAGGGGCAGGGACTGGGGCACTTGTCAGGATAGAGGGAACAATGAATGGAGCCAAATACAGGCACATCCTTGAGGAGAACCATCAGTCTGCAATAGACCTTGGATTAGGGCAAAGATTTACGTTGCAACAGGACAACAACCCCAAGCATACAGTCAAAGCTACACTGGAGTGGCTTCAGAACAAGAAGGTGAATGTCCTTGAGTGGCCCAGCCAAAGTCCAGACTTGAATCCCATTGAGAATCTGGGGAAAGACTTAAAGCTTGTGGTTCACCAATGCTCCCCATCCAACTTGACAGAGCTTGAGCAAATCTGCAAGGAAGAATGGGTGAAAATCCCCAAATCCAGATGTGCAAAGCTGATACAGACATACCCAAGAAGACTCAAAGCTGTAATTGCTGCCAAAGGCACTTCTACAAAGCATTGACTGGGGAATACTTATAAACAAGATATTTCAGTTTTTAATGTTTCATAAATTTTGTTACACATAAAACTATTTTGCCTTTAAATTGTTGAGTATGCTGTGTGAATCAAGGGGGAAAAATAATTTCAATGCATTAAAAATTCTGGTAGAAACACAACAAAATGTGACAAACTCCAAGGGGGTGAATACTTTCTGAAGGCACTGTACTTTGGCTAAGCCTATTCCTCTAGGCCTCCCACTAATTCAGCAGTCAATCCCCACTTTAACACAGTTCCGGTGAAACACAGGCCCTTTGGCAAGAGCAGAACTTACCCTTTGGTTGCAGGTGCCCACAGGCGAATCTTGACAGCTTCTGGTGCCACAACACATTTCAGAAAAATAAGGCAGCTTCTTCCCTAGCCGGAACCAGGGGGTTGCCCCTGGAATAACAGGCAAACCTTCCACCCTCATCCCCTCAGGGATGGGGCACAGAGACCAGTATCAGCGGTCTCCACCACTTCAAGAACAACTTACTGTGTTCCTCTTTGGGGGGAAACACACACATCTCTCCCTAAAAGTAGCTCTATATCAGAGCTTTAGACTCCAAGAGCCTGTGCACAGACTGCTGTGCTCCTCTCTTCAGTACTGCTCACACACAGCTGCTGCTGCTCACTGTTCAAAAGCTCCCAACATTCTAACCTAACCCCCATCTGCAGATTCCAATGTAGCTCATGCAGCTGCAATAGTTCTATGGTGATGTCATCCCTCAGTCTCAGCTGAGACTGAGAACAGAGTGAGACAGTGTGAAATCAATTTAACTGGAGTTTCACAAGCTGCCTTCCCTGCCTACCACTAGGTCTTACTGGGATTCTAGTAACCCCGGGTAACGGGGGGTTACACAGGGAGCTATCCTGGTTTTACTCACGGTACCCAGATAAATGTACCTGTTGCTTGCTTGAGCTGTTGGTGGGGGCCGGAGCTGATACAACTCACTTCCACTTCATGGCCTTTCCCTGTAAGTGGCCACAACCTGCATTGGATTGCTGCACAGGGGCTGTTTCCCCAGTGCTGGTCTTTCATCAGGATACTGGTGATGGCACAGGAATAGCCTGGCTGGGTCGTTGTTGGCATAGGCCCTGCTGAAGAAAATGTCTTAAGTTTTGGCTGCATGCTAGTGAACCCTAAAGCTGGGCTTCAACAAAAGTCTCTCCTGCACTGGAATGGTTCCTGTTTTAGCACAAGAGTCCCAGGATCGATGTCTCCACACATGCGGTAGGTGAACGGACAGTTTTCCTTAAGCATTCTGCTGAAGAAACCTCTCAAGCTGCTTAGCTGCAGTCCTAAATTGAATTAATCCCCTTTTGAGATCGAGCTAGGTCCACAGGAGGCAGAACAGGCCTCCTTTCCTGCAGTTCCTCTCAGTCCTGCTACAAGCTGTTACATTCTTGGTGGCTTGAGCTGAACAGAACTCTGCATGGCTCCCTCTCTCAAAAAATGAGCCCTGGCTGAACTGAACTTTCTGTTCTAACAGTTCCTCACTTAGTCTGGGATTCCTGGATTCCGGCTGGCTAACTTGGCTGTCAATCACAGTCTGAGTATTCCCATTGGTTAATCTGGCAGTTGGGTTAATATCCCAGTACTGACACTGTAGTGCAGCATGAGAGGGGTGCTGCACTTCTGAGGTGCCGTCTTTCGGATGAGACGTTAAACCGAGGTCCTATCTGCCTGGATTGGTGGTAGTTCAGGTGGATGTTAAAAATCCCATGGCACTTATCGAAAAGAGTAGGGGAATTTCCCCGTGTCCTGGCCAAATTTCCCTCATTCACTAAAAAGGAAAAAAATACCCCCAACAGCTTAACCTGGTTCAAGCTCAGTTGGCATACATCTGTATCCCCCTCCCCCGGGTCATGCCTGAAAATAGGCAGGATTTGTCTAGTGCACTTACCCGGTCAACAAAAACTAAATAAAATAAATAAATAAATAAATTTAGGCACCAGCTAAGAAGGTTCACAGTTTCACCCATAAGGCATTGTAATTGGGACCCCTTGGTTCCGACTTGGCCAAAACAGGAGTCCAGGACCAAAGATGCAGCTCCCATCGGAAAGAACAGTACTGGCAATACTGGCAGTACAAACAACTTATTTACTGTATTTAAAGAACAGTAAGGATTTAGACATAAATATTCATAGATTTCAGCAGTGCTCCCTCTGCTCTGTAATCAACAGCAGAATGGAGCCGATTAGAGGATGCCAGGCTGATTGTGAGCTCTGTAGCACTTGGACCCAGTCCAGGCTATTTACACTGTACACAGCCCAAAAGTCTTAAAGGGATAGCGCAGAGGCATGGCAGTGCACACACATGCACAGCAACAGCAAAACATTAACAACCATGGATTTACCTTCCTTTACTGCATATCTGCCAAGGAGGGGGGCATCAGAGGAGCACAGGGAGAAATTCAAGGTAAGCCCCCCCAAAATTGGGGGGGGGGGGCTACATTAGGAAAAAGAGGTGGGAACCTAGATAAACTACTAAAATGCGGACCAAGTGCCAGTATAAATAAGCAATAATACTTGATAGGGTGGGCAGTCTTGGGCTATACCAGACCACCCAGGGGCATAATGAGGCCCAATGCCACAGGCGGAGAGCCTTATAGCGCCTGGAATGTCCAGTATAGCCCAATACCATCCCCCTTTGAAAATGGGCTATATGTGACATTTTTGTGATATTTTTATGTACTTCTTACAAACGAACATAAAAATATTACAAAAAAGGTCACATATAGCTTCTTTTAAAAAGTCACAAAGTAATTGAAAGTTATTTCATTGAAAAAAGTAGTTCCTCTATGGTATACCTGCCAGTACAGGGCATTGCAGATGTTGACAGTTGTTTTACTGGTACTGCAGAGTTTAGTTCTGTTTTTGTTTTTTTTCATGTCCTTGCTTGCCAGTGCTCCAGTTTTACTTCTTTTTGGAGTTTGATTCTGCAGTGGTGGGAATGAACTGTGAGAGTGGGGGGTGAAGTGTAGTGGGAACAGAGGCAGATAATGGAGGAATGGAGTGTGAGGAGCGGGTTGGGGTGCAGTGAGAATGGAGTCAGGACAGTGGAGGCAGGCTCATGCAGGTATGATGGTTTAGAGATGAAGCCTGATCAGTTGAGAGGTTGTGCACAACAAAAAAAAAGTCTTCTTTGTTTTGTCCATTTGGGTCAATGGGGGGGGGTGGAGCCTGCTTGTCTCATGGTAGCAGTGAGCATCGTACATGCTACTGCTATAGTTTCAAGTAAAAAGCTGATGTTTTTGGGGAGAGACTTGCACACTCGCTTGGTCACTCAGTAAGCAGATAGAAAATAAATGTGGTTTGAAGAGGGATGTGGGCACATGGATACTATGGGGTGATGGGTACTGTCGGCTGATACTTGTTTTTAGGGCTACAATGGGTGAGACCCTGCAGTCCCTCTTGCTATGAAAAAAAACCATATTCCTTACCAAATCACGCAACATGCTGGAGTGACAAAAAAAGTCGCCTCCATGTCTCTGGAACACTGCACCCGACATTTTTTTTTCCTTTTCAGCGGTGGAAATATATAACCCTCACCCGACCCACCTCTCAGCATCCACCCCCCAGAAACATACTAGTGACACTGGGGTGCCAAGTCCCCAGTGTCTTGATCACAACTCCTCTCACTTCCATGTCCCACTCCTCCACTCCCCGCACATACCCGCGATTTATTTCCTTTTTTTTTTCACTTTCCATCCCTCACCCGACCCTTCCTATCTGCACCCATGAGAAATTGACTGTCCTGGCTTTGAATTTGCTGCTCTCCACCAGCCCCACTGCATCCCGTTAACATAAGCACCCCCCGTTTACACCTCTTTGGGGTCAAGGACTTGTTTGATGTGCCCCTGTATTGGTGCCTCAATATCTGCTGGAAAACCGGCTAGCAATGGGGACATAGAGGAATGTGGGAAGCAGGCAGGTGTAAAAGTAGTAGGGCCACGCATAGCCAGTTCTTTTCTCTCTCTTCTCTCTCCTAATTTTATTAGTCGGTTCTGTGGCTGCTAACTTGCACTCCGCTCCTTTATGTTTGCCAGCCGGGCCAGGCTCTTCCTCCTGCTTGCTTCCCTCTCTGGACTGGACTCTTTGTCAGTGGACTGTCATGTGACTTGACTTTTTGCATTGGCTTTCACACTTTGATGCACTTACGTAAGGAAGGAATCTTTCTGGAGCTGGGCAGCAGACTGGGGGGGCTCAGTAAATGTGAAATTAATTGAATGGATCTCTAAGCTCAAGCACTGCACACTCTTAGCTAGCTCCATTAAGTGCTGGAAGAGCAAACGCCAATCCTGGGCATTTGGCCCCCTCCTTCCCTCAGCATCTAAACATGGAGCGTGCCTGTGCTCTTTTTTTTTGGGTGCCTGCCAGGAAGTGAGGTTGGAGATGGCCCTGGAACTGGCTACTCCCGAGCCATGACTCAGGGGTTTCCGTCCAGTCAGCTACCCATTTCTAGCTCTCTCTCCTTTGTGAAACTCATTTCAAGATGCTTGGCTTGCTTCCCCGGACCCTCACTGAGCTCAGCCTGAGTGAAATTGAGCTATCTAGTTTCTGCGTGGCAGGCATTTTATTTTATTTGTTATTTATTTTATTCTTTCAGTAACCAAATAAGGCTCACCCACTAGGCACAAGTGCCATCTGTTTTCAGGGGTGACCAGGGAGCACTGGGGTGCTGGTGGTTGTAACTTACTCGGGAGTCCATCATCATCATCATCACCACCACACAATACACAAGTGGAGGTTGTGGGAATCAAACCTAGGTCTCTGTTCACTGCTGGATGTACCAAGCTGATTCACAGTTCATTACCAACCCGCTTCCTATAGGCTATACTGCCAGCGCCATGCTTGCCCTGCTTGCTTGCTTGCCCAGTTCCCAGCGGTGTGTATTTTCTTTTTTTAATATCCCCCACCCAAACCTCTATCTCAGCACCAACCTCCCTCCCCAGAAACATAAGAGTGACTCTGGGGGGGTGCTTAATCCCATAGTGTCATGACCTGGAGCCTCTGGTCTTTTTTGTTAAACACTGCAAACGGAAAACCATCCATCAATGTCTTTTGCAGCCATTTTTGTCCCCCCACCAAACCCTCCCACTTAGCACCCACCACTCTGCACCCCCCAAGCTCTTACCCATTGGGGATCCAATACCATAATCCTCTCTGGACAACAAACACGTCTTCACTCTTCAACGCCAAACTGTGAACAAAGGAAACCAGGTATGCTGCTCAATGTATTTCAATGGGGTTTTGTACTTAGTAGCATAACTTGGGCATTTTGCAATATTTTTGCCCCACAATTTTCAACATACCTTATTTGGGACACCACAGCATGAACAATGCAAGTGATGTTAAGTAAATCTGTCCCAAAAGGTGATTTCACGGTCACTGCATGATATCACTTTTCAGGCGGAGCTGAAAATTTCCAACATCATTGTTCATGAGGTGTGGTCATAAGATGGCTATATTGAAGATTTGGTGTAAAAATATTAAAAAACAACAAAGGTATGAGCCTACATTGAATTTTGCGAATGCAGGCTTGTGACTTTGGTAATTTTCAGTTTTTGCACCCCACATTTACAACATAGCTATATCTTTATAGCACCTCATGAATGTGACAGCTGTCATTTTTCAAATCCTGGACGAAATGTTTTTTTACATCCTGAAAGGTGATTTTGTGGTCCCTGCTCAAAATCACCTTTCGGGTAGGATTTGAACATTTATTTATTCATTTATTCATTACAAATCGGGTTTGCAGCCTTTGAATCAGAGACTCATTTACAAAGGCACCTCGTCGAGGTGGGGGGGCAGACATCAAGACAGTTATTACAGTGCAGATTAAAACAGAGGATAACATTACAAGTGCAGTAAAAGGAACATTTAACATAGATACACTTAGGTTACATAATGTAGTAGTTTGTATGTTATTTAGGTTACATAATGTTACAAAATTGTGAGTTACACTCATTGATATAGTAGGTCCTCAGAGAAGACAGTTGGTTACATCCCTGTTTGGACCTAGTAGGGAAGGGGTAGGTCTGGGGGAGGGAGAGACTGTCCAGTGGACGTTGTCGAGCCAGGGGGCAAGGCAAATGGGAACCACAGGTTACAACAGGGAGTTAGTTGCACCTACAACAGCAGGTATTAAAGATATGGTTCCGAAGGGCTGTTTTGAAGGAGCCAATTTTTGGCAAGTTGGATTTGCTCTGCCGTTCCTCATGAGGCAGGATCATACAAGGCTATGTTGAACATCTGTTGCACAGATATTACAAAACAAAAAATTATGAGCCTGCGTTACATTTTTATAACGCAGGCTGGTGACTTTGGTAATTTTCAACATTTTGACCCCAAGTTCCTCCCATGCAGCCCTATCGGCTCTGGCCAGAGTTTGTTTTACCAGTCATTAGAAACATAAACTTTGACGGCAGAGAAGGACCGCTTGGCTCACCTAGTCTGCCCATTTCCCTACCTACAGGATAAGCTGCAGATCCTATTTAACCAACAGCCTATTTCTTCCTACCCTCCCCACAGAAATTGTTTTATGTCTGTCCCATGCATTCTTGAATTCTCCCACAGTTTTAGACCCCACAACTTCCTCAGGAAGGCTGTTCCATGCATCCACCACCCTCTCTGTGAAAAAATACTTCCTCACATTGCCCCCGAGCCATCCCTCCTCCATCTTCAAATTGTGTCCCCTTGTTCTTGCACATCTCTTTTTTGAAAGATGCTACCCTCTTGGACTTTGTTGATTCCACTGAGGTACTTAAACATTTCTATCATGTCCCCTCTCTCCATCCTTTCCTCAAGGGTATACATATTAAGATGCTTTAGTCTCTCCTCATATGGCTTCTCTTGCAGACCCTGCACCATTTTAGCTGCCCTCCTCTGGACTGCCTCCATCATGTCTATGTCCTTGGGGAGATGGGGTCTCCAGAACTGGATGCAGTACTCCAGATGGGGTCTCACCAACTGTCTGTACAGAGGGATAACAACTTCCTGTTTCCTGCTGGTGATGCCTCTCCCTATACATCCGAGTATCCCCCCCAGCCATCCTAACTGCCTTCTCACATTGCTTGCTAACCTTAAGGTCATCAGATATGATTACCCCCAGGTCCCTTTCCATTTTTGTTGTTGTTACTACCCCCCCATTGTGTAATCTTCCCCTGGGTTTTTGCTTCCCAGGTGCATTATTTTGCACTTCTTTGCATTGAATCCAAGCTACCTTACTTCTGACCATTCCTCCAACCTAGCCAAGTCCTTTCTCATCCTTTCCACACCTCGTTGTGTATCAACCCTGTTTCAGATCTTTGTGTCATCTGCAAAGAGGCATACTTTTCCTTCCAGTCCCTCTGCAATGTCACTTATAAAGATATTAAAAAGGACTGGACACAGTACTGAACCCTGCAGTACTCCTCTAGTACCCTCTCTTTCTTCAGAGTGGACTCCATTTACAATTATCTTCTGTGTCCTGTTGTCCAGCCAATGTTTTACCCAGGCCACCACCCTAGGACCCACGCCCAGGCTGGTTAATTTGATAATTAATCTTTTGTGTGGGACTGTGTGAAATGCCTTGCTAAAGTCTAGGTAGGCCATGTCCACAGCCCCTCCCTGGTCTACTACTTTGGTCACCCAGTCAAAGAAATCAATTAGATTTGTCTGACATAACCTTCCCGCTGTGAACCCATGCTGCCTTGGGTCCTGTGCCCCACTGGACTCTAGGTACTCAACAGTTCTTTCCTTCAGAAGGGATTCCATCACTTTCCCTACCACAGAGGTCAAACTGACAGGTCTGTAGTTTCCTGCCTCTGTCTTGCTCCCTCTTTTGTGAAGGGGAATCACATCTGCCTTCCTCCAGTCCTCAGGTACCACACCATCCTCCCATGATTTGTTAAAAAGGGTAGTCAGTGGTGTCACTAGTTCTCTCCTTAATTCTTTTAGAATTCTGGGGTGAATTCTATTAGGCCCCATTGCTTTGTCCACCTTCAGTTTTAGGAGCTTTTTCAGAACCCCTTCTTCTGTGAAAGGACTGGGATCAACCCCCCTATCCAGAGTGCTTCTCTTAATTGGATTAGGCACCTCCCTCTCCTCCTTTTTTGTGAATACTGAGCACAAGTATTTGTTCAGTATCCCTGCTTTTTCACTGTCCCTCTCTGCCCACCCACTGTCCATTCTTTTCAGCCTCACTAGCCCTCCTTTTGTTTTCTATGCTCCCTGATATACCTATAAAAGGTTTTATCCCCCTTCTTAACCGAGTTGGCTATCTTTTCCTCAGTTTGGGCCTTTGCTATTCTGACTACCCTCCCTGCTTCCTTCTGCCTTAACTGGTACAGTTCTCTGTCCTGCTCCTTCTGTGTTTCCTTATACTTCCTAAATGCTATCTTTTTCTCCCTAACCTTCCCTGCCACCTCTTTTGAGAACCATAGTGGCTTTTTCTTTCATTTTGATTTGTTTATTTGCTTCACACAAAGGCTTGTTGCCTCTGTGATGGCAGTTTTGATGTTTCTCCATTGTTGCTCCACCCCTCCTTCTAGTCTGTTTGCTAGTGCTTTTCTAAGGCACTCTCCCATCTTGCCAAAGTTAGCCCTCCTGAAGTCCAGAACCCTCACTTTTGTATGGCTTGACTCTGTAGCTGAGTTTATCATGAACCACCCTATTTGGTGGTCACTTGTTCCCAGATGGCTACCCACTTCTGGATCCGAGATCCTCTCACTGTCCCCATTTGAGAGTACGAGGTCTAAGATTGCTCCCTCATGAGCGGGTTCCAAAACTAGCTGGCTGAGGCATGCCACCAGAAGGGCATCGAGAATGGCCCTGCTTTTGGATGTGGCCACAGCAAGGATGCTCCAGTTAACATCTGGCATATTCAGGTCCCCCATCAACAGTATCTCCCCTTTCTCTGCCATCCTAAGGATGCCTTCTATCATATCCTTTTCCATTCCCTCCCCCTGACATGGGGTTCTGTATACAACCCCTGTGCAGATTGTGGTGCCATTTCCAGTCTCTAAGGTGACCCACAGTGCCTCCTCGCCTCCCTGTTTACTCTTTTGTTCGGTTACTTTTATCCCTTCCCTTACATAGAGAGCTACTCTGCCCCATCTTCTCCCCTCCCTGTCTCCCCTGTGGGTTGTGTACCTTGGTATGTTAACATCCCAGTCATGGTTCTCTGTGTACCATGTTTCTGTGACTGCTATGATATCCAGGCATCCCTCTTCCATCAAGGCCACCAGTTCATGGAGTTCGTTGCCCAGACTACGGGCATTGGTACTAATTACCCTCCATTTCTTGATGGCCTTACCCCCTTTTTTTCGCCATCCCTGTCCATACTGCATTTGTCATTTTCTCCATTTACCCCTGCACTTCTCCCTGTCAACATCTCTATCTTGGTGTTGACCTCACTTACTATCCTTATTTGGAGGGGCTAGGATTTCCCTGCTCCTTTCCAGTGCCTCCCCCCTTGGCTAGTTTAAATGCTTGCTAATGAAGTATTTAAACCTATCACCTAGGATCCTGGTTCCCCTCCTGGACAGATGCAGACCACCATGACAGTATAGGCTTGCATCCCTCCAGGTTGACCCCCAGTCCCCAATGAAGCCAAATCCCTGAGATCTGCACCAGTTTTTCAACCACTGATTGAATTCCATGGTGTGGAGCACCCTAGCCTCACCCATGCCATAGACAGGCAGCACCTCTGAGAAGGTTACCGTGTGTGCTACTTGTCTAAGGCCCCTCCCTAACTCCACAAAACTCTTCCTGCACTGCTCTGATCCCTTCCTTAGCCAGGTCATTTGTCCCTAGGTGGACAATGACATCCAGCTCCCTCCCTTGTGCAGCTGCTCCGGCGATCCTGAGGATTCACTCCCTGTCCCTCCAAGCCATGGAGCCAGGCAGGCGCCTTACCTCTCTCTCCCCTTCCTCCCCCAGTTCTACCTTCCTAACAATGGAGTCCCCCACCAGGAGTTTGTTTCCTTCCCCTGTGGGGTCCCATGCCACCCTCCTGTTAAGAAATGTATGGCTGTAAGGGGTTCTCAGCCAACTGGATTTCAGGGTTTCTCAAGTCCATTTTCTAAGTTAAAAATTGTATGTGCTCCTGGGGTTGAATAACATGCTCCAGTTGGTAACTTTTCTGAAAGTATGATGTGGATATACTGAGCCTGGGATGTGGATTACATAGGGAGCTGTGTCCCTGAGAATGGAGATAGCAATAGAGTTATTTTAAGATTGTGCCACTGACTATGTCAGGTGTTTTTAACAAAAAATGAATGTATCTCATTATGAGCTGTAACAAATGAGTATGTGCATAGAAATGTACTATGAAAAAGGCAGATGCATAAATTAACAAGGATGTTAGACTTATAGTCAGTGTATAATAGATGCCATTAAGATGTTTTTATGCTCCTTACTTATCATACCTTCTTCACTTTCATCCTTCGCCCCACATACTTGTAACATTAAGTAACAGAATCATGAAGCAGGATTTTATATATAGTAAAATGTTATTTTTTTTGTACTTATGCATCATAAATATCTGTATGGCTGTGGTTATGGTGGTTAAAGCACTGTCACTTTAAGGTTCTCACTATAAAACATGAGACTTGTAAGCGTGATGCTATTGTTGAACAAGCATTTGTCAATGCCAAATGTTTGCTGATTGTTAAACAATTTATTTTTTCTTTAATTGCCTGCCTAGGTATAATCAGCCTACACTAGTACTCAATGTACTCTTTCCTGATGACAAGGCTTATTTTTGGCTGCATTGACAGATGTATAATCGTGTCTCTGTGCTACATCTATTGTAATTTTTTCTCCTAGTTTCTATTACTTAGTAGTTAACTTAGCTCTAATGTTGCATTATTCCTGTACATATATTGTGTTATCATTTTATCTTCTGTGTAACCAACTTGTCATACCTAGCTTTGTAATAACTGCCTATCGTTTTTATTTGACATGGAGCCTTTGTAAAAGGGTCCTTGGCTCAAAGGTGTTAATCTGAAACTAAATAAAAATAAATAAATAAATAAATAATTGTGACCCCAACTTTTGAAGATACTAGTTTTAGGATTTGCTTTATAAACATGACATGTACCATTTATGGTACATTGGTCGAAACATCATTTCGCACCAAAAGTGCGAAAACACATCTCATCCAGAATTTAAAAAAAAAAAAAAAAAAATCGCACATCACATTTATGAGGTGGTGGGAAAAAATGGCTATGTTGAAAGTTTAGAGTCAAAATATTAAAAATTAGCAAAGTTATGCACAAACTATGTCAAAGGTATTCCTTGATATGTAAATGTAAGCACCCTCTGGGAGCTTACTAGTTAATTTTTAGTTGCTAGGCAGAGAAAGGGTTAGTGGTGCCATTGAATCTGGGTGAATGTGGTGCTGCCTGCTGACTGCAGGTGGGGCCCCTCTGTGAAGGGTATAAATAGCAGGGGAAATTGACACCAAAGAGAGAGAGAGAGAGAGAGAGAGAGAGATAGATCAAGATCATAGGAGAGACCGGGGGGTAGGAGGAGAGAAGAGCCGGGGGAGGGGTTTTGGCCTTCAAGTTCGGCTAGAGGGCCATGGCAGGGCCAGGGTGGTCCACTTGCCACCCCAGCCCTCTACCTTTGAAGACCCATGAGATAGAAAGTGATGGTTCGGGAGTAGAGAAGGGGAGCAATGGAACAAAGTAGATGGGGCCTGTTGGTGCATTTGTGAGCCGAAGCCTGGGAAGAAGAAAGAAAAATGGAGGCCCGCCAAGTGAACTTCGGCACCTTGGTAGGATAAGCAACAATAGGACCTAAAACCCTAAAAGAAAGATTACCCATGGGAAGTTCAGCTGTTGGGTCAGAATGGTTTACTGTGAGCAGTCCTGCTATGACAAATAGGTCCTGGGGCATGGCTTGGAGGTGGCAGCCCAAACAGTTGAGGGTGTAACAGTGGCAGAGTTACCCCTTATCCCCAGGCTGGAGGCTGCCACAGAGTTGGGACCCATGGCGTGAGCCACTTATGGAGGTAAGGAAATTCCATTTGGGGGAGTAATGTTTGGGACCCCACCAGGGTGGCAGTCCATTGGGTGATTTATGTGGCACTGGCAGAGGTCCCCCTGATGAGTCAGTTCAGAGGTTGCAATCACTGCATAAGCAGAGTGTGTTGGTAGGACTGGGATCAGCAACTCACTTGACTACCAGCTGGAGGTTTCACTAGCTGAAGAACTGAACCAGTCCAGAGACATTTGCCCTAGATATGGACCTTTGCCATTTCAGCCCATGTCGCTTGTTCCTGTACCAGAGACATTTTTTTGGCGAGAGACCAGTCCTGGGGATTCAATCCCTGCGAGTGCAGCAGATCAACGCAGGTTGCAGCCACCTACTGGGAAAGGCTGTGAAGTGAAGGCGAGTCATACTGGCCTGGTTTCCCCGTGTGCAACAGCTTCCAGCCACTGGTCTTCATTTCACCAGGCCTTCATCCATCCTGTGGGTATAGTGAATAAAACCAGGGTAGCTCCCTGCAACAAAAGTGTTTAATTCTCTATGGTACCTTCATATTATGTTCAGCTGGCATTTAAAGTTCCTCAGTAGACTAGGCCAACCGGCCACAGATACAAAAAGCCGAGATCTTTGTTTGCATATGTATAACTGCTTTCTTTCCATCAAGAGCCCCAACAACTGCAATGCCTACAACCCCAAGTAACATTGCAGGCTGCCTACTTTACAATCTGGGTACCAAGTGTTGTTAGATTGTTTAAAACAGGGACCTATTTGAACTGCCCACAAAGAAAATCTGGAAAAATCTAGTACCATAATCAAGTTCCCACATCTGGCACTTGGGTTAATATGCCAGTACTGACACTGTAGTGCAGCATGAGAGGGGTGCTGCACTTCTGAGGTGCCGTCTTTCGAATGAGACGTTAAACCGAGGTCCCATCTGCCTGGATTGGTGGTAGTTCAGGTGGATGCTAAAGATCCCATGGCACTTATCGAATAGAGAAGGGGAATTTTTATTGAAACAGACAAACAGTACATCAAATGTATAGCTCACGTAGAAACAAAGTAAATACAGAATATGATATCACAGAAACAAAGAACATGTACAAGAAGAATAAAAAAAATAAATGTTCAGCTATACAAGCAGCTCCTCAAACAGAAAATTCATATGTTTTTGAGGTAATACATCACTGCAACATAAAAAAGGATCTAAAAATGCAACCACTGTTCTATTCCTTGAGCATTGTCAATTGCATCAGAATGATATTATCCATGTTATATGTTTCCAATACATATTAAAGAGTTGCCTGTCAATATTCTCATATTCTATAGCCTTATTTCTAGCTATGGCTTGCCCAATTTGTTTTATTAGAACTATGTTAGGAATAATTGTGTGTTGTAATGAATACTGACATCTAGTTTGCCACATACAAATATTAGGGTTAGAGTACTCGAATTATATCTACTTAAAAACCCTGTATAGTCTCCAAGAATCAAACTCTGGTAAGATACAGGACATGCTATTCCCCATTTCCATCTAATTGCCAGATCTGCCCACAGCTGTACAGCAAATGGACTCTGTAAGAAAAAGTGCTCATGTGTTTCCTCCTGTCCAGAGCATTCAGGTCTAATGCATTGTCTTTCATCTAGGGGTTTATGTTTCAAGTTTCCCTTCACCCCCAGTTTCCCATGACAACTAAGCCATTGTACATCCTACATATTCAATGGAATTCTTTTGCCATTAAGAGTACTTAATGCCTGGGACACCTTGGCTGGAACACATTTCAGAAAATCTGCCTGTACAAAGAATTGCCCACTATTTCATTACTGTATGTAAGTATTTTGAGTGATCCCTTGCACTTGTGCTTTTCCTAATTTCCATTCCCTTAGTTTTTTTTAATTGCAGGAATTGTAAATTCTGGCATATTTAAGGTTGATGTCAATTTTGAAATGCCTCCTCCCCCCATCCCATTTCCTCATAAAATGATAAAACTGATTCTGAGTCCAAACATTCCAGAGATATTGGTCTTGTTCTCCATGGATCTGAAAAGATTTATGTATTTATTTATTGAATTTTGATGACTGGGTAAGCCCACTGGGCCCCGAAGGTCCCTTTTTCAGGGGCGACCCGAGAATAACATTAAGAGATATCATACAGTAGAAAAACATGAGGAAGTACAGGTTAACACGGGTATACAGTATTCAGCTGTTTACACATAGCAGACAAGACATTGGTGTGGTGTTGTTCATTACATTATCCATTGACAGAGACATTATTGAGACAATACTGTAGATTCCTTAGGTAAACCTAGTTCAGGAGCATTAATAGGTTCAGGTTGGGGGAGGAAAGAGATAGTGCAAATAATGTTAGGGGCTAACACTTATAGTTAGATGAACAGTCTGCAGATGATACCATAAAAAAAGAATGATAAAAAGCTATTGGAGTGATCATTCCAATCCCATCCTGTTGTACGTTAAATATGTAAAATCTTGCTTAATAGGGTTCTACCTACTCCCCCAAATCATTTGAAAAAATCAGCTGAGTAGTCTCGTCTCCAAGGAAACTGGAATTTGAAAAACATAACAAATATATAAAACTATGGGCAGTCAAAACTTCTTTACAACCACTCTTTTCTTTTTTGACAAAGACCATGCTTTTCATTGTTGGACTTTTTGTTCACCTAACATTATTTGTCTTTTCCTCGTTCTGATATGCCATATTATCCCCTCCAAAAGGGCTCTCAGAATTATTGCCGTAGGAGAAATGTTGATGCGCCCTATACTCTGTTCCTGCATATCCACTCCTATTGTGAGACCTACACATTTTTCATAATTAAGTGCTGTTCCATTTAATTCAGAAAATTGTTCAAATTTCTGAAGTGCAGCTCTACCTGACGAAGCATCCTTCACTAGCAAACAGATATCATCAGCATATACTGATATTTTTTGGGCAGGGATGGATAACGAAGGAGTTAACCCACATATTGTGCTATCATAATCAATTGCCCTTATGATAGGATCTAATACAAAGGTAAACAACAAAGGGCTAATGGGGCACCCTTGTTGAACCCCCTGTTTCAGGCTTATCCCTCTACCCATTAAGTTGTTTACTATGGGGTACATTTTTGCATTATCATAGAACAATTTAATATTATTAATAAAATGTGCAGAAATGCCATATTTCTCCAGAACTTGAAACAAAAAAGCTCATGATACCCTATCAAATGCCTTGGATTGGTCCAATGCCAACAAATACCCAGACACTTTTTTTGGTTTACCATACTAGCATACATCCCTAATAAAACACAGATTTTGTGGTATAGTCCTCTGAGCCAGGTATTGAGCACATCTGTGCTGGGTGGATTACCACCTTGGATATGGATTGCAATTTCTTTCAAAGAATGGATGAGAGGATTTTATAATCTGTATTAAGCAGACTAATTGGCCTCCAATTCCCCAGATTAGTACTATCTCCTTTTTTGTGTAAAAAAGTAACTATAGCTGCATTAAAATTTGTAGTCCCTGTTCCAAACTGTAGTATATCATTAAACAAGTCTGTTAAAATGTCACTTAATTCCTCCCGAAAGGCCTTATAAAATTCATTAGTAATTCCAACCTCTCCTGAACATATTCCAGCTTTTAAACTATTTATCGTATTAAGGACTTCAGCTTTAGAAGTGTAAAACTTTTAGTTCATTATTTGAGACACTGTGTATTGGAAATTTTAAGATATCTTCCCACTTAGCTGTTGGACAAAACGTAGTACTGAATGTTTTTTGTCAAATCGCGTTCTATTATTGCCAACATTTCTACATCAGAAGTTCTTAGATTCCCTGCTTCATCTTTTAAACCCATCATTGATTTCTTTTCTAGTTTTTACTTACAAGCAACATATGGGTCCTTAAACGGTTGTTGCTGTGTACCAAACCGCATCTCAGCAAACAATGACACAGCCCTATCATATTGGTACTGTCTCATCCTATTCTTCACCTCCTCTATCTGACATTTTATACTAGAATCTGTCACATTTGGGCTGGACATCAGTTTGTAAAACTGATTTCTACATTCCAAATACTGCATATAGTCTACATTGCTTTTATGTCTACCATATTGTATAAAAAAATCTTTAACAGCAGTTTTAGTGTCAAACCACCATGAAGACCAGTCATCGTACAACTCTGCTACTATCTCCCTATAATGCAGTAAATACTGTAATTTGTTCAGAACAGTCGTGTCTTCTAATAACTTAGAATTCAGTTTCCATCTCCATTTTACTGATGGAAATCTAGGTGGTACCTGTCATAGCCCAAAATGACATATCAGAACCCTATGGTCTGAAAATTCACAGGGACTCACTTGGAAGGTTTGTGTCATCATATGCTTTGATGTAAAGAAATAGTCTATTCTGGTAAGAAAATAATTCCTTTGATACGTAAAACCGCCATCCTTGTGCAGTTCTCTATACACATCCTTAAGACTAGCAACATCTATTGTATTTTGTAATGCATGAGAGTCACAGTACACTTTTTTTTGTACATAGTCCTTAAACCATAAATCTAAACTTCAATTCATGTCCCCCCCCCCCCATATTACCTGTTTTGAGGTAAATAAGTAAGGTTTTATTTGGTGAAACAAGTCCATTCTAGCAGTTTTAATCTGGGGAGCATAGGTGTTGACTAATCGAAGAGAAACCCCTTATAAAGGCAGTCAATTATTAATGCCCTACCAGGTATTAAATCCACAATCTGGGTAATTTGTACTGCTGTGTGGTTATAAAGGATCCCCACCCCATCTGCTATAACAGGTCCAAAAGATCAATATGAAGGACTCTCCCACCATCTTTTCTTAACTTGTGTGACCTCCATTAGGGAAGATAGCCTTGTTTCCTGTAGAAAGATATTATCTGCTTTCAAACTCCTGCAGTACGTCAAACAAACCATCCACCTTCTAAAGTTTTTAATACTACAACAGTTCAAGGATACCATCTTTGTACAGGCCATATCAGTATTATGTTGGGAGTAAGGGTTTATCTTTTTTCCTTTTCCTGTCCTTCTTTTTCTTAGTTTCAGTGATATTCCTTTCTCCCTCCTTCTCCTCCAACTCCATTTCTGACAATATCTCAGATCTATTAGAAGTTTCAGATCCTGAATCTCCCTCCAAGTCAGTGAGGATCTGAAATACATTTTGGGTAGGGCAAGCACTAATACCCTCTTTCTATTTACTGACAGCCCTGGTTACCCACCTAGGATTAGGTAATTGAAAATCTGAAAGGGGTGGAGGCATGGTGACGTTACCTGAGCCAGTCTGAAAAGTGCTAGGGGTGGGTTCCATATCCTGTTCCTGTACACCAGATTGTGGGCCTTTATTATTCATATTGTTCTGCCCAGACCCCTCAGTCTCCTTCCCTGTATCCTGTGTCTGTGCAGTGGAGTGCTGAGGTTCTGTGTCAGTATTACCAGTATCCCTATCAACATCCGATGTGTCCCTAGCTGAGGAATCCCATTCCTGAGGCCTATATCTCTCCTGGGCCTGATTTATCAGGTGTTCTTTATTTGGGCCTCCTTGTCTATTCTGCCCAACCCAAGGACACTGGTGATAGGCGTGCCCTGTTTCTTCACATAAATTGCATTTAAAAATATTCCTGCACACTTCTCTCCCATGATCCAGTTCCCCACATAACGCACATTTGACCTTATCACAGGCACTACTTAAATGCCTTCTACTGCCACATTTATAGCATGCCTTAGGCTGACCAGGGTAGAAACACACCCCTCTATCCTTTCCTAGGAAAAAACTGTTAGGAATGTGCAAGACATCATTCTCTACCATGTGAAGTTTTACTTTGAAATGCCAGACTTCCTCAGTATCTATAATAGCTTCAGGTGTCCCTAGAACAGTACATGTTTGTTCTAACCAGTACTGAATATCTCCCACATTGTCCCCCTCATTTTGAAACATCACATTAATGGTTTTAAATAAAGGCTTGTAATAGGGATGGCCCAGAAAGGGAGCCATAAAGGCAAAGTTTTACAGGTCTCATATTTATGCCAGAACTTATCAAGTCCAGAAAAATGTTTGAAGCTTGTATCAAATGTGTCCTCTCCTCAAATATTTATAAGTGCATAAATGTCTGAGGCCAAAAAATTAATTACGTCTTTTAGTAATTTTCTTGCAACAAAAACCCTATCTGGATGTTCTGGCATTCCACCTCTATATCTAAGCTGAACAGCATTTCTTCATGGGGCCTGTTCAAGTTTGTTGTTTTTAAACAAATCAGAAAAACAAGGGCCAAGTCTTGCATTGTCCCTACATGGTGACTGTGGGGGGGAATACAGTCGGTGGGGCCTCTGAAGGAGGAACTCTGTATTTTCCTTTGTCCTTTCCATACTATCAGTACCTAATGCTTGTGAATTAGTACAGTCTGACTGCAAATTAGTGTCCTGAGCTGAAGTTACAAGTCCTCCGTTGCACACCCGAGGGAGCTCCCTGACCTTAATCCAGCGGCATGGAAAAAGAAATCGAATTTGGATCTGGACTCATTTTTCAACTGGTTGCTGAACCCAGCCTGCTTAAGACAATGCCGACTCTTTAGTCCAAGAATCGCTTTCAACAGCATTATTATCAAACGTCCACATTCCTGCAGCACACTTACTCCCCACAGGCAGTCTCACTTCCTCATTCCTTTCCCCAGCTGTGAAACTGGCGTGCTTCACGTCACAGGGCTCTGGTATGTCTGTCAAGCCCTCCAGTGCACTCTGATGATCAGTCGAAGCAGCCCAGTCAATTTTCTTTGCAGGAGCTTTACTTTTCTCACATTCTGCAGTCAGGATCTCGCCATCACTCATGTATCATTGTGAAGCCCCCGCTGCACGCTCTCTGGCATGCATATCTTGGTAAAGCATCTCCTGCTCACTGCCGTGTTGTGCTTCCTCCATTGCCTCCTTCCAAACTGCCAGTTCATCTGAAGATAGAGCGAAGGGCTGCACAACCTGCTCCTCTGTGATCCATTCACCATCTGCCATTACTGCAAGAAGCAGCGCAACATTTCCCCCTACTGGAAAGAGTAGGGGAATTTCCCCTTGTGTCCTGGCCAAATTTCCCTCATTCACTAGAGATACTACCAACAGCTTAATCTGGTTCAAGGACAGTTGGCATTCATCTGTATCCCCCTCCCCAGGTCGTGCCTGAAAACAGACAGGATTTTTCTAGTGCACTTACCCGGTCAAAAAAAAAACTAAATAAAAATAAAATAAATTTATTTAAATTTGTTCCCCTTCCTTGTTCATGTCCCCCTTAAAACAGGGACCTAGTTGAACTGCTCACAAAGAAATCTGGACAAATCCAGTACCGTAATCATTTATCTGAATTTTCACCCCCTCCTTGTTCATGTCCCCCTTAATAAACCAGATTTACTGTTTTACTCTCTAGCTGGCTTGTGAGTAAGTTTAAAGTTACTGTAACTTGTGTAGAGAATTAAAAGTATATGCTTGCCTCTAATATGGCTCTTCACAGGGGGCTTTAGAGTGTTTACCAGAAGACCCACTCTGGTGGTGAGTGCAAGGTATGTGAGCATATTATTAATGCTTGTTGAAAACTGTCTATTGAATGCTGCAACTAGTTGTCAATCTAAAGGTGTAAGGTCACTTGGCGGGATTGTGGGTGGTTATAGCTTCCCAGAGGGCTGTACCAGTCTAGATAGAAACCCATGTAAATATTACTCTGGGTGGAGGCACCAAAATATTGTATATAATGCGGTTGGGGACACCCTGGTACTTGTTAATTCTGAACCCAGGCCTCTCAACCTGTTGTCAGAGGGACAGGCAGGAGTAGTAGCCCTTGGTATAGTGCCGCCTTGGGGTTACGTCAAGTTTAAATTGTTTTGCACTTTGATTCTGCAGTGGGCAATGAGCTTAATGTGACTGTACATGCTTGTTTGCCAACCAATAGTCCCCCTGCAGCCTGTGGAGCACCAGTCAGCAGATCTGGTCCCCTGTTTGAACATGCTCTCCAGTCACAAGTTAACAAATCCAGGAAACGAGATGCTTCTATTCTAATTCTTTGGACTATGTTGCTTGTGTTGTGAAGTGCCCCCCTCCCAACTTAACTTGCCATCTGAAAACCCCTAGACCGGGGGGGGGAGGCTTACATGAAGCTTTAATTGGTTGTATTATTGTAATGAAAGTGAAACATGACATAGAACACTGAATGGTACTGTGACTGTAGGGTTAACACTCATACAACCTCTCCATCTACAGCATAACACACACATCACAATCACATAACAAATAAAACTTAAGCATTGCACCTTATGTTAACGTTCAGGCAGACATTGTTACTTACTGTAATATGCTTTTTTTATAGAAACTGAGAGGGACATAAGAGAAGGCAAATTATAGTTTGACCACACACAATAAATGTATTCAGCTGCTAATAAATCCTTTTTACAACTGAGTATGTGTCTTCTTTGTTTTATTGGTATTGCAAAATTCAAGTTAGAAAATGGCAAGAATGAATTCATAATCCTGATTGGCTGACACAGCCTCCAAGCTGGGCATTTATTTCTCAATAGATTCCCAGCTAAAAATAAGTACCAGCCCAAGTGCCGCTTCACCACATACCCTTGTACAGGAGTGCCTAGCCTAGTTTGTCATTGGCTGAAAGCACTTGATTAAATTAAAAGTCCCAGCTATGTTTTTCTCTCGCTTAGCAAGATCTACTGCACCGCCCCCAAACACTCATTCTTTCATTCTTTTACTATCAGCTTGCTCCCTCTTCTTAAAAAAATAAAAACACACTCCACTTATTCTGCGGTCGAGAAGAGTGACAAAATGTTTTTTTTCTCACAGCTGCACTCTCCCGACCACACTCTCGCAGTACTATGCTTAACAGGAAGTAAACTCCAAACAGCTTCTCAGCGAGAAGTAGGATTTTGAAAACCCTACCATTCTGCCTCCACAGACGCTGGAACTTCCTCAAAGCACAATGCTCCCACAGTTGTTCAATGTACCAATTTAAAATAAATAAAAAATAATTTACCTCGGGGCTGTTCCTCACGGTAGATACAGTTATTATCCACTTTATTTCAGGTCACATTTAACAGACTCAACTTCCAACTGCAGCCCAATTAAAAAATAAATAAATAATTTTACAAAAACATGACAGAACATAAAAACAATGCCCAGAAACTGCTAGGGGGATATTTACTACACACTAATTTTGTTGTTCAGGTGGATATATGTGTGTGTGTGTGTGTATGTGTGTGTGTGTCTCTGTGGGGCTGATGACATTGTGGGGAGGAGCAACAGGAGCTGGAACAGCCTTAAAAAATATGGACTACTTTCTCAGTATTTTTTTTTCTACTTCTATTCATTTTTTATACTAATTTCCTCTCTTGTTGTACCACTGGATTAAAACTTACTAACAAAGCCATTTTCTAAGCGCAATAATACCCTCAAGGGTGGGCATTGTTGGGAAATACCAGATCTTCCAGGGGCTTTAAGGCCCTCCTTCTGCGGCGTCAGGCCTCATTACACCCCTGGGTGGTCTGGAATTTGCCAATCATGCCCACCCTGTCGGGTATTATTGCTTACTTGTGAGATTCACTGCACACCACCTTCACATACCTTCACGACATAACAGTAATAGTGCACCGACTAGAACAATGTTTTTAGCTGGAATTACACATACACACCAACAATTCTGTTTCACATATTTTTGTCTATATTTAATTTTACATCAAAAATGGTTATTAAATGTGTTCATTTAGCAGGATTGTGCATCAATAGACATCTAGATAGATAGATAGATAGACAGACAGACAGATAGCAAGAGAGATAGAGAGATAGACAGACAGAGAGATAGAGAGAGATAGAGAGAGAGAGAGATAGAGAGATAGACACACAGAGACAGAGAGAGAGATAGATAGAGAGAGACAGACAGAGGGACAGAGATAGACAGATACATAGATAGATAGATAGATAGATAGATAGATAGATAGACAGACAGACAGACAGACAGACAGAGTGTTGAGGCTGAAGTCATCCTTTTATGTTTTGTATCTAGTAGTCTGCCACAATAGCAGAAATAGCAAAAAAGGTCATTAAATTGTCAGCGCTGTAAGAATGTGCTGTCATGAGTTTTTAAAAACTGTTTTGCAGGCAGAACAAAACTTTACTTCATGTCATTAATGAATACAACACACTGTAGATTACATGGGGAAAAGTTGCAGCTCCTGAATTAATTTTGATTAGTGTGCAGAATTCTTGTGTCCTGGTATTTACCAGGATAAGCCGCCATTATTTTCACCTCTGAAACATTTCTAGGGTGAGTTGCTCTACTCTTTTTCCAGCCAGGACAGGACATTATTCCCCCCCTCCCAACAATAGCTGCCCCCCCCACCACCACCACCATTCCCTTCCCACTTGGAGCAGGCCTCAGCTGGGAGGGCATTATTCATTTAAAAATAGTTAATGGCATTACCAAGTTGAAATACAAAATGCCAACTGTAACAGCCTCTCACGCACCCTCCCTACTCCCAGAATAAAAATAGTTAATGGTAATGACGAAAAAAAAAAATCCCAAGAGGGTTTGTTTTTTTTTTTCTTTGTTTTTTTTTAACCAACTATAATGGGTGTCAGCTCTGGAGGTCATTCTTACATAATATTAAAATCCCCATTCTGAGCTGAGCTCAGCCCTGAAGGGCATTCTTAATGTTAAAATCCCCACTCCTTGGAGTGGGTCACAGCCCAGAGGTCGTTATTAAAAATAATTAATGGTAAAATTGCCTTGAGTGGGTCAAGTACCAGCCAGGTACACAGGTGTGCCTGCGTGCTCAGAACGAGCAGGTGCTAAGCCTGGTACATTGAACCAAAGAACGAACCAAGGCAGCACTCTACTCAGAAACAGTAATTGAAAAATAACTTACAGAGTCAAGCCATCCACAGTAATAATAATAAAAAAAAAAAAAAAAAGTGAAACTAAATCCACAGCACTAACCCTAGCGCTTTGCATCCTAAACTTAGGACATGAAGTGCTAGGGTTTTTGCTGTCTGGATTACACTACAAATTACAAATAAATGGGTGGAAATCACAGATGAAAAGTATTAGATGTCATGGTCTGGCATCCCAATTTGAGGAGGCTGGAGTCAGCCCCCCTCCCTGGCTGCCTGTGGAAACTCAGCCTCCCCCTCCTCGCTTTTGGTTTGGGGTCACTATAACCAAAGGGGAGCGGAAAACAATGAGACCTTCTTGGCTGCTTTCCACTCCATACTCGGGGCACCAAACCAAACTTAGCTGCCTGCCTCCACCCCCCACTCCAGGCCTGTCCTGCCAGTTCAGCCATCTGGGAGTGGGTATAGCTGTCACACTTTGGGCAGGAATTCCTGCAAAAAAATACAATTTACACATCAGTCACACCACACAGGAAATGTACTCCACATGCACTCCCCCAGTAAATTTTGTAACAGTAAACTACAACTGCAAACACAAAAACTGCATGAAATGCAAATTGCAGCTCTACATTATGAGAAGCAAAACTAGGAAATACAACTTAGCATTATTTACTTGTCAGTTATTACTAATTGAGAGAATGCAGCAGTTTGTCCCTCCTCCCCCATATTAGACAGTCGCTGTAACTCATGATTTATCTGGGGAAAACACAAACCATTTGAGGTGAGACATCCACTTATTAGTAAGACAATTTATAAATACTATGCGCTTTCTGGGTGAACCCTGATTTAAATTCATTTCCACAGTGACTTGTGTTGATTGATGGGCTTCATATGTTTGCAAATCCCTGTCAGGAATACACTCTCTCCCTCACATACATACGTACACAGTCCTGTAACTGAAATTTCAGTTATTAGTTTCCAACTTAAACTCAACACAAGATGCAAATCTATTTTTATGGAAAAAAATTGAAACCAGTACTGGAGAGTGAGGGATGACATGAGGCACAAGGCAACTGAATGTGCCACTACAGCTAGGGGGGTGTGTGTGTGTGTGCGTGTATGTGTCCATATTCACAGGAACCCACTTTTATTTTTCCCGGGGCGGGGCCTCAAGAAATGGCTGGGAGTCTGGGGGCCACCAAGGCCCCCAGAAGCTTTGGGTTTTTTGGTGCTGTGTAGTGCATTTTGAGGGTTTTACTGAAGAGATTTTTTTATTTTTATTTTAGCTTTTGTTGACCGGGTAAGTACACTAGACAAGTATTATGCCTATTTTCAGGAATGACCCGGGAGAGTACAACATAGGGATACAGACATTTTTACAGTAGAGTGTAAGTACATCATGACAACATGTAGGAAATAGTAACATAGTCCAGGGGTATGGAAGGTCATAATAAAACTTATAACTTTAAGGTTAATGTACCCCCGGGGTGAGTAGGTCACCTACAAGTTCTAACAAACCATATACATATTTTACACATTAGAGACAATTTAGAAAGGCAATGTCCAGGGTACCTTGACTTGGGCAGCGTCTAGTCGGGCACCTGGTAAATTGGTAGAGTCATGGAAACAGCAGGAGTTACGGTAGCATCTGAGGGAGGCAAACTTTGAACCGGAAAGACAACCAATTGAGAAATTCTCTAGGGAGGCTTAAGGCAGTCACACGCTGAGGCTTGTTTCAGGAAACCCTAGAGGGAATTACGAAAGCACAAGTGGGAAGAGGTCAAACGGGTATGCACAGGAAGGGAGTTCCAGAGTCTGGGCGCATATGCGGCGAAGTCCCGGTCACCCATGAGGGTATGGGTGGAGGGGACCATGAGCATCCCTGGGGTCTTGTACCTGAGGTGGTAGATAGTAGTGTCAATTTGTGGCAGGAGCAGGGCCAGCTCTGGGGGGGTGCCGGTTCTGATCACTTTGTCCGTGAGACAGCCCACCCCGAAGTCCAGGTACCTAGCTGGGGAGAGCCATCGAAGTTTATCGTATAACTCGCAGCGATGGGTGAGACGGGGGACAGCAAGGGCAAAGCGACAGATGTTGTTGTATGTTGTGTGCCACCAAGTAAGATGAGTCTGGGGAGAGCGAGCGAATAGGTGCAGACCATAGCTGAGAGAGGGAAGAAGAACACCTCTCGCGAGGGCTAGTCTAGCCGCTGATGTAAGGTTGAACTTGGCCCTGTAGGCCAGGCTCAGCTTGTAGTTTACTGCCCTGCAGATGTTTTGGATGTGACTACCCATGTCAAGTTGGGGGTCAAGGATGACCCCAAGGTATTTGGCAGAGTTCACTATAGGGAGGGGAGATCCGTCAGGACAGGAAATCTTTAACAATGCCGACGAGGCTTTGAGTTTGGCTGTTGAGCCAAAGAGCATGGCCTGTGTTTTTTTCAGGTTCAGGACCAGTTTGTTTTCAGTGATCCAGGTTTTGACTTTGTTAAAGTCTTCGGACATGGCCTTGTTGAGAGTAGCGACATCTCGGGCGTGTGCCAGGATCACCAGGTCGTCAGCATAGAGGGTGGCACTGCAGGTGGTGGTCACCACAGGTAGCTGGTTGATAAAGAGGGAAAAGAGGAGAGGGCCCAGTACCGAATCCTGAGGGACACCGGAGGTCACTGGAAGGGACTCTGAGAGGACTTTATTGAAACTGGTCCACTGCGTTCTACCATGCAGGTAGCCCATAAGCCATTTCATGGCAAGTGGAGAGAGACCGAGTGACCACAGCTGTGAGCCAAGAAACGTGTGGTCAACAAGATCAAAGGCTTTGGACAGGTCAATAAATATGGCTCTGGAGAGTTTGCCCTGATCCATGGCTGATCTGATTCTGGATGTGACCTAGATCAGGGCAGTAGTGGTGCTGTGACCCTTGCGAAAACCGTGCTGGGCCGGGGACAGCAACTCCTGTGACTGGATGTGCTCCGAAATCTGTTCAGCCACTACCTTTTCAAGGAGCTTACTAAGGGATGAGAGGATGGCAATCGGGCAATAATTATCCGGTTGTTTAGGATTGCCCTGCTTCAGTACTGGGACAATCCTAGTCTCTTTCCAGATATCGGGGAAGGTACCGCTTCCAAGGGATAGGTTAAAGATGTGGGCTACTGGATAGGCAAGGTGGACGGCGCCAAGCTTGAGGAGCTTTGATTCCAGGTTATCTGGGCCAGGACTGGAGTACTGGGAGAGGCCAGCCAAGTGTCTCTGGGTGTCCAGTACAGACACTTCCCTGAGGTTAAACATTAACTGAGGGGGGTGACCCTCCCTCCGAGCCGAGGAGGGTAGGGGGGGCGAGCTCTTAATGGTCGAGAAGAGTGCAGTGAAGGCAGAGAGATCTGTGAAGTGTGAATTTAGGAGTTGGCAATGGTGTGGGGGTTCGTGCAGGAGACCCCATTGATAAACATGTCGGATACCCCTGGTTGGGAGGATCCGTTGACAAGAGTTTTTATATTCCTCCAGAAACTCCTGGGGTTGCTGGTGGTGCTAAGTAGGCTGGACTTGCAGAAGTCACTTTTGCAGCCCTAATGGCCTTTTTACAAGTGTTTCTGAGGTGTCTGTATTTTTGGAAAGTGGTGGGATCACTGGAACTTTTGAAGTGGGCCCAACACTTGTCTCTCTCCCGCATTTGGGCTAGGAGATTCCAGTGTAACCAATGAGTAGCAGACCCCCTCACCCTTCGGGTGACCTTGGGGGCATGCTTATCTTGCATAGCACAACATAAACACCATTTCAGTGCTATCATATCATATTTACCCCTATTTTTTTTACTACTCACCACCTTGACCTACTGTCCAGCAAGTGGTGGTGTCACTCGCCCACCTTGACCCACTCCCCAGCAAGTGTAGCATCTGTTAAATTATTTTTATGTTACAATTTACATTGTTGTCCTTGGGTTAAAAGAAAACTCTGCAAATCAAAGAACTCTTCCCTGCAGTCAGCTAAGCCTCCAATTAGCGTCATTAACCCATAAAGTAATTGTCGTGAAGCCCTTTAAAAACCTTTTTAACCTTTTATTAAATCTTTGTTAACAGTCAGCCATTTGCAGCAGCTGCCTGCCACCACCTCACAGGCAGCCATGCACTTCCTTTGCTCGCTCTGTGCTAAGGAGCCCTGCCGATTCCACCATTAGTTTGCAGTGCTCATTAGCATAGCATGAGTGAGGGAAGCATGCAGCTACCTGAGAGAAGATGGCAGGCAGCCTTATTTACTGAAAAGTTAGGGAGTAGCCTTAAATAGTTAAAGAAAAAAAACATTATTTTATGATACTGCAGAAAATTGCTTTCTGTGCTAATAACACCAATCAGAGGCTTAGGTACTATGGGAGGGGGCTCATTGACTCCCAGTCATTCAGTATATGAATCACTTTTTTTCATTTAATGCATTTTTTGATTTTTTTTAAGGACACAGACAAAAACAATACATTATAGAACAAGAACATCTACAGTGCATAATGCAAAAACAACCCTCCATACCCCCCAACAGTGAACAAGGACAATATGCTATACAGTTTCTGAAAACACAGCTTTACAAGTACAAGTTAAAATCCACCACTGACTCTGTTGGATTTCAATTATTTCATACTGGACAGTATACCTGGATGTTCTGTTTCTCAAAGGCTCATAATTCAAAGTCATCGGATGAACATATTCATTCATAAGATATTTTCCCAAAAGTGGCAAAAGCATCACAGCTTGTTATCAGATCTTCCCTGGATGCAGACAAGTTGTTGAGTTTGCACTCCTTTTACAAATCCCAATGCATAAGGGCTCCTGTTAATTAGAATTAAATCAGCATGTGCTGCAGCTGCTAAGAGAGCTTGTTATCTTTAAATTGGTCAGCGGTCACTGGTCAGGGAAACCCTGCCAAATACAGCTTGTTACTTGACCTCATGGGTCCCACCACAAATTTAGAGATGAAGGCCTCCGGTGGTATGAAAAGCTGAAAGGGTCAAAGCAAACTGTTTATCAGGCTGCTTCCTTGGTCATGAACAGTATAGAAGTGGCAGTCATTAGTTCACAATCTGATTTAGGAAACAGGAACTAAGACAGCTTTAAGAGGGGAACTACAGCCAAGGTCTCTTTTATGGGAGCATGTTGAAAGGGATGGCTGCCTAAGCTAGGGTCACATTCATCCCATGTAGGAACAGTCGATTCCCCAGCATTTGCAGTGCAGGAAGCTACTTTAGCTTACTTGCTGTGCTGTGGGACAGGGGTGAAGGACAGAATGCAGCTTCCTTCACAGATGCTAGGATAGCACTGGGCCCAGTCTTTAAATATAGGCAAGGCAAGACAAGATAATGTTTATTTCTAAGGTGCACAATCCCAGAGGCTCTGGGCACCTTGCATTAAAACAAACAAGGGAAATAAAACAATAAACATCATAAAACACTAAAATAAATACAACCAAAAAGATAAAAATAACAATACAACAGCATATCTCATTAAGGAAAACTTTAACAGCCAAAACAAATCTCCTGGTCCGGGAAGGCCAGAGAAAATAAATGTGCCTTTAGACCACCCTTAAACATCTCGACCAATGGGGGTCTCCCTGACAGATGGTGACAATATGTACCACAGGACTGGGCCAGCGACACAAAATGCCCTGTCGCTGGCAGTTCTAAGTCTAGTCCTGGGAACTTCAAGGAGGCCCCTGGATGAGGAGTGAAGGGAGTGGACTGAGGTGGCCAGTGTTAGAAGATCAGCCAGATAGCCAGGGCCTAGTCCATGTAGGGCCTTATAGGTGAGTAAACACACCTTAAAAATAACCTTCCACCTGACCGGCAGCCAGAGCAATTCCTGAAGCAGCGGGGTCACATGACAGGACCCTAAAAAGGCCAGTCAGCAGCCTGACAGCTGTGTTTTGCACCAGCTGCATTTGGCAGAGGGTACCTCCACTGACCTCGAAGTAGAGTGCGTTACAATAATCAAGCCTAGATGTCACAAAGGCATGAACCAGCATTGGCAGGGATTTGATCCTGGCAATGTTCCTCAAGTGGTAAAAACCACTTTGGATGATAGATGACACCGGAGATTCAAATGTCAACTTGTCATCCAGGAGCACACCAAGATCTCACACCCTAGGGGAGGCCATCAATGGTGCAATCCCAAGAAAAAGACCTGAGGTCACACTGGAGGCACTCCCATCACACCCTCAGCCTGATTCAAGCACTAGGACCTCCATCTTGTCAGAGTAAGTCACAACCAGCTGGAGGACATTCCAGTCATTCATCTCGGCCAGGCAGGTCTGCACTTTCACAGTGGTTGGTGTTCCAGGGGCAAAGGACAGATACAGTTGGGTATCATCTGAATAGCAGTGCAAACCCACATTGTGTTGCCTAATGAGCTCTCCCAAGAGCAACAGATACACTGCAAACAACATTGGTGACAGGCTCGATCCCCAAGGTACTCCACATGGCAGTGGCCTCGGGGAGGAGGAGAAATTCCCTATCATCTACTGCATCCTGCCAAAATATAGGACTCAAACCAGCTGATGAAAGTGCCAGCAAGTCCACAGTACTCTCTGAGATGATCAAGAAGCACAATGTGGTCTATAGTGTCAAAGGCTAAAGAAAGAGCTAGGAGAACAAGAATTGACTTGTCTCATTTATCTCTAGTCCTGGGGAGGTCATCATGCACCCTAACTAACGCTGTTTCGGTGCTGTACCTGGCTCTGAAACCAGACTGGAGTGGCTTATAGATGTCAAAGGTCACAAGGTGCACCTCAAGCTGTTGCGCCAAAATATTCTCAACAACTTTTCCCAAAAACAGGAGGTTGGAGATTGGTCCATAGTTCGACAAGATGTCCAGGTCGAGAGATGGTTTCTTCAGAAGGGGGCTCACCAGAGCCTCTTTCAAGAAATCCAGAAAGGCCCCCTCTGACAACGAGCACTGGACAATCAAGGCAAACACCGGACCCACAGAACCAACACATCCAGTCAAGAAACATTTTGGAGCTGGGTCCAGTTCACAATAGTTTTGAGATGACCTCAATGACCTGAGCCACCTCCACTAGTTTAAACTCCTCCCAGACAGGCGGAGCACCTCTCCCACACCCAAGGTGACTACTGTGAGTCATAACGCGACTCACTGATGGGATTCCCTGCTGGATGGAGGACATCCTGTCAGAGAAGAACTGAGCAAAAAAAAAAATATGAGGAATGTTGGGGGGCCCTCTGAAGTAAACACTCTTTGCTCAAGTTATTGTTCTTCAATCTTTATTTTTATTTCTATGTTTCGCTCGACTTGGAGCTTGTTCACTGGGTTCATCCTATGTTATACATCTGTAAGTACATTTATTTTATGTCAATAATCAGCATTTTTTTCCTTTTTTAATTATTTTGTTTTATATATGTTACATTTTTAATTTTTTGGTGTATACACATACCAATCAATAAAGATTATTGCTTGTGCACCCTTGTATATATTCTTAGTTTTTCACAGGGTTAATTTATTTGTACTTGTTTGGATCCTAAGTTGCATCCTAAAAAGACATACACAGTATGTTAATGAGCCCAGTACTGCTAACAACTTGGAACAGGGTTTAACTACCGCCTGCAAGGCTTGTTACCCATATTTCTTGGTTTGCAGCATACCTTATATATTACTTAAAACTTCTTGTCTTTCTTGTAAGCATAAGCAGGGCTCGGGTGGATTGTTATTATTATTAGATGTTATTAGCGCGGTGCCTCCGATTTGTAACCCATTAATTGGTTAGCCTGGGTTCGGGGAAAAAACATTAATTCAGCATCAGGGCTAGGTTTGCACTTCTGGTCAGGGGCATCCAAGTAATTCCGGACACAGGAAGCAATAACTGTAAATGTCCCAACCAGGAGTGGGACTCTAAAGTGAGGCACACTTCAACACAAGAATACAAAGCAAGATGGACCCCCATGGGGCTACACTCACTGGTTATGCAGATCTATAGAGGTCAGAACTCATCTTCTTCATCATCACAACAACCTTCAGGTTCTGAACACACTGGGCTCTCAGCCTGAACTGGTACTCCCTCTCTCTCTCTCTCTTGGATTCCGTGGCATGGCACTCAGCCAGCACTAGTATACTTTCCATATGTCATGGACTTTTGGTGGTGGCTCCCTCAACCACCCATGAGTGCTTCTAGCTTCAAGCGAAAAACACGTCTTAATCCCACATCTGGGTACTTTCTGCAGACACTGGCTAAGTGCCTGGGAGAAAGCTATATGTGCGCAAAGTGAATCTGTAGAGGTAAATCTGGTTACTCCAGATGTGGGGTTTCCCACTTCTGGTCCCCAAATCCATACCCAGCCTTTCATTTGGAGTCAGCACTTTTACTTTGAACTCTCTGTTTGTAGAATGCTATCTTGAAATGTATATCACATTTAACAGTCTATTTTCCATGTAACTGGTGTCCTGACTTGCAACGTTCTCTAAATGGCTATGTCCATCCCTGTAGACCCCCACTGGTTAGATTCATTTCAAGCCATACACATAACTTCAAGTACTGTACCTGGGCTGTCCTTTCCTGACCCACAGTAGTAGATACTTTACACGACTGTCTCGGTGAAAACATTGGCTCTATGTCAGAGCAGACTCACCGTGGTTCATAGGTGCCCCAGGGCTTTTCACACAGAAATCACACATCTGGTACCTCAGTACAAATTCTCTCATCAGACAGCTTTTCCTCTTCCAGCAGGGCCAGGGGATTGCCCCTGAAAGCTGATCTTTCCCCCCATCCGTCAAGGGATGGGGCACTGGAACAAACCAGGGAATGGTCTCAACCACTTCTATTGATTTCTTCTGTGTCCTTCTCTAGGGCGAGAACACACACCTTCTTCCTGTGGTAGCTCTATTATGGAGCTAGGCTCTGAGGGGCTGTCAACTGCAGCGCACCTCCTACTTCCACTGAGCCTGGCTGAAGACTACTTTGAAATCCCCAATATTCTAACCTAACTCCCTGCTGCAACATTCCACTGTGTCTTATGCTGCTGCAATAATTCTATATGATGTCATCCCTCCAGCTCAGCTGAGACTGAGGACAGAGTGAGACAGTGTGAAACCCATTTAACTGGTGTCGCACAAGCTGCCTTTCCCTGCCTGCCACTAGATCTAAGTGGGATTCTAGTAACCCCGGGTGACAAGGGGATTACACCTACCCTCGGCCAGGAAAATGACTGTCCGTAGTCATTACTGATCCGGTCCAGGCCATCCTACCCTATGTGCTACCTACAGAGAGGGGTGTTCAGGCCCTCTCCTACCATATGCTAGGCACAGGCAGGCAACACTAAGGGCCCAGAAGCCATTGGCTGATGCATCAGCCTCTACTCTATGATCTTGCTATGGTTACCTAGAGGCTCTGGTAGAATTGTCCAGAGCATAGCCCTCAATAGATCAGTACTGTGGCCCCTATGGCTGGTCAGGACCACAGCCTGTCCATCCCCTCTAGCCCTCTAAGGAAAACCTCTCTGACCAAAACCCCAAATTACCCAAAACACAGGAGAACCTCCCCCAACTCTGGACACTTGCAACCAAACACAAGGAGCTAATACTATATTCTAGGTATTACTCAAACACTCCCCCACAACCTTACCTGTGGAAGGAAAAGTTAAACACAGCAAACAACAACACTGCATTTTAAACACTTCTACTTTAAAGCACATGGAAGACTCCGTTGAGTCTCTCCTCCTCTTCTTGCCTTCTCTTCTTGTCTTCTTCAGGATCATCTGCAAGAGAAAAGACAGAACAACCCCTAATCTGCAAACACAGTACTATCTACACTGGAGAATCCAAAAAAAATATTTTTTTAGAAAAGTAGAAAAACAGTAGAAACAGTAGTAAAACAACAACATTATTTACAGTATACATTTTTGGGGATGGAGTGTCCTAAAAGTCCCATCTAGTGACAACAGTGCCCGAAGGCAAGTCCAAGAATGAGTCTCTTCTGGGCCAGAGCTTGGTGAAGCACAGTTCTGGTAGGACTGTAACTCTGTTGGGGAGAGTCTTTTCAGACAGTTCAAACAGTCTGAAGTCTGCCAGGTGTAAGGTGTGTATTGCAATGTCATTAAAATAAAAAAAGTCTGGACTTACCAGTCCCTTGAAGAATGAAATCAATACAACACCTGGATTTCCAGCCAAAGACTCTCCCTGACAGCATTCTCCTGATATAGCTGGGTGGATATCTTCCGGAAAACGACAGGATGGCACATCTGGAAACTGCTGGGTGGATGTCATCTAGGAGATGGAACCTTGGAACAGGACAGGAAACAGCTGGTCCAAAGTTGTCTGAAATCCCAGGTGATGAATCAGGATACAGCCAGGCTGGGGTCCTCTCTGGATATGAAGTCATCTGGAAGGCCAGTTGATGGAATTTGGAAAGCCAGTACACTGCAAGGCTGATGAATCTGGGGCACCTGGTTCCTGGAACACCAGTCTGGTGGAACAACATAGATACGGCAACGGCTGGATGGCAGTACTGGCTACCACTGCTCTACTTTCCACTTGGTAGGCATTGTCACATTCACAGGAAGTTGCCTGCATTGCGGGAAGTCACACAACGGGTCAGGTGCAAGAATTATTACACCGTCTGGGTGCTTGTAATTCACATTGAAGAAGGTTTCATGTCCTCCTCCATCCACGATCTGAACAGTGTCTATAAACAGTGTTCTGCCCACTTTCCATTGCCTAAATTTTTCATGCAACACTCTGTCTTGGACATATTGACTTGCACCAGGATGCACATATCTTGTGGCCCCTTCCACTATCCAGGACTTCCTGTTTCTTTTGCTCTCCTCCCATACTCTCCGAGGAAAGGTATGAAAGGATATCCCATAGATCTCATTCACCTTCCTATGAACCAGCCTTTCCTCTTTACTACACTTGGTCATCTTGAGGACCTCTGGCCTGGCCTGGGCGTGGCCAGTCCTGGTTCTGCCAGCTACGCATACTTAATGCAACGTAAAATGGATCTTTGACTCCTTCTTGTGGGGACAGGGCTGTGGAGTCACCAGTCTCTCCTTCTGTTCGCTCCTCCTAGGTAAGAGCCCAAAGCTGTGGATCCACACCTTCTTCATAGGCCACATAGGTTCCACCTCATCCTCTTCCTCACTGAGGATCTGAGCCCAGGAAAGAGCAGTCATCCTCACTTCTGAGACTATCCACTCCTTGCTGGGTGTGGAGGTCGACACCTCCCATTCAAGGGTCTCCCTCATCTCATCTTTTCCTATGAGACTTGGGCTAGGCCCCTCTCTCCAAGGATCTGCTGATGCTCCTTCCGCACTGTCTCCCTGTGACCTGGACTCGGACACATCAGTACTTTGCTCTGTCTGTAGATCTGCACCCTCTTGCTTCATGCCACACTCTGCTGAGCCTCCTCCAACAGGCTCTACCTGGTGCTGTATGCTGCCAAATGCAGGTTCATGAAGCTTTGTCCATGTGGGAGCCAAACAAATCTTGGGTGCTTTGGTTAGGCCATGTCTCTCTAGGCACCCAGAACAGTGAGGAACCATGACGATGTCCCTTTCAGCCTTTAAGCCCATTATGCACACTCTTACTGGATATCCAGGAATCACCTCATGAGGAGGAAAACATCCCCACAGTAACATTTTTCAATATCTTTCAATCTGTTAACATCTTCTACTATCATAGCCCGGGCATGATCCGGGTAGTGAGCTAATCCCGAAGCCATGACTTCAGAGAAAACAAAAGCTCATTGTTATCTCAAGTCCCACTCTATTGGAAAAGCTTTTACCAAATGACTCCCCTGCTGCTGTGTTTACTTTACTACCCCACCCTGTAATGGTGGTGGCAGTACTCTTGCGCATCAACGTTCTGTTTCTGACTTAAGCCACTGCGCATCCAATTTACACACTCTACTGATAAAGTGTATTCAAACTGTTTAAACTGCACTGTCTATTCACTTAGCACATTTATATGATTTTTACTGGACTTTTTACTTGCTGTAATTCACTGTTCTTGCTTAAAGGTCCCTGAAGCCACAATATTTCATCGCACTGGATTGCCTGTATTTTTTGCTGCATCTTTCATACAACCCACGGTCTCTCACATGGCTTTGAAAATTATGCTGTTGCTGAACCCACAATTATGACACAGTCCTTCTTTGCAAAATGATCGCACTGCTACACATAGATTCAGCTGTCGTTAGTTAAAATCACACACAGTTTGAGTTGTTTTTAGGTTGGTACTCAATCAGTAGCTAGTTATTGCGATGGAAAAATTCAGCCTACAGCCGGTCTTGGAGGCCTCCGGAATGAAGCGGGCTGGCAGTCCTGCTGATTGTCCCTCCAAACACATCACTCTCTTCCCAGACGGATCAAAATGCGGGTTGAGCCCAATTTTTTTAAACAGAAAAGTCTGATTTTACCACTTTTATAATGTTTTCAGTCACCGCAATGCTCCTCCTGGCAAGCCAGTTCGCACACTACTCTCTCTCTCTCTCCCTTTCAAACACTGTGCAGTCACTCTAGAGCTTGCTTGGGGGTGGGACTGATTGCAGTCTCACCAATTACTCAACGCCATGCAAATGAGCCTCTTTCTTCTTATGCTCTTCTCCTCCACAGTGATCATCGAGCAGGCAAAATGTAAACTGCAAACCACACTTTTTTTTTTTCAACTGAAGCTCCTCGGCGGAGCACCATTTTGACCATTTTTCCTGGCATTTCACTCAGCAACTCTCTCTGTCCATACAACAAGCACTTCCAATGTTTAGGGCACAAATCTCTCTTTGTTTCTCAAAGTTTTCCACACTTTTCTTGTCACACATTACTTTAAAAAGCTGGCAAAAGTTATAACTTTGATGCAGGACAAGGGGCATACACTCTCGGGTTTTACTGCTCCTCTGTAAACTGGTGGCACAATTACAGCAGTACATGAACAGCAGCACACAGCTGGACATTTGGGTGGCAATGCTTCCACTTTTTTGGGCTACCTACTGCCAGACAGCCAAAACGGTAGCCCTAATGCAAGCAAATCTTTCTTGTTCTCTCCCTAGATTCAAACCCAAATCCTCAGCGGTGCCTCCATTTTTTGTAACCAGGGCTTGGGTGGGTTGTTATTATTATTAGATGTTATTAGCGTGGTGCCTCCAATTTGTAACCCATTACCTGGTTAGCCTGGGTTCAGGGAGAAAACATTCACTTAGCATCAGGGCTAGGTTTGCACTTCTGGTCAGGGGCACCCAAGTAATTCCAGACACAGGAAGCAATAACTGTAAATGTCCCAACCAGGAATGGGATTCTAAAGTGGGGTTTTATTCACTTCAACACAAGAATGCAAAGCAAGATGGACCCCCACGGGGCTACACTTACTGGTTATGCAGATCTATAGAGGTCAGAACACATCTTCTTCATCATCACAACAACCCTCAGGTTCTGAACACACTGGGCTCTCAGCCCGAACTGGTACTGTCTCTCTCTTTTGATTCCGTGGCATGGCACTCAGCCAGTATTAGTACACTTCGCATATGTCATGGACTTTTGGTGGTGGCTCCCTCAACTACCCATGAGCGCTTCTAGCTCTAAAGGGAAAAACACATCTTAATCCCACGTCTGGGTACTTTCTGCAGACACTGGCCAAGTGCCTGGGAGAAAGCTATAGTTGCCCAAAGTGAATCCAAAGAGGTAAATCTGGTTACTCCAGATGGGGTGTCTCCCACCACTTGTCCCCAAATCCATACCTAGCCATTCATTTGGAGTCAGCATCTTTCCTTTGAACTCTCTGTTTGTAGAATGCTATCTTGAAATGTATATCACATTTAACAGTCTACTTTCCATGTAACTTGTGTCCAGACCTGCAACAATCTCTAAGTGGCTATGTCCATCCCTGTAGACCCCCAGTGGTTAGGTGCATTTCAAGCCATACACATAACTTCAAGTACTGTACTTGGCTGTCCTTTCCTGACCCACAGTAGTAGATACTTTACACAACTTTCTCTGTGAAAACATTGGCTCTATGTCAGAGCAGACTCACCATGGTTCACAGGTGCCCCAGGACTTTTCACACAGAAATCACACATCTGGTACCTCAGCACAAATTCTCTCATCATGCAGTTTTTCCTCTTCCAGCATGGCCAAGGGATTGCCCCTGAAAGCTGGTATTTTCCCGCCATCCCTCAAGGGATGGGGCACTGGAACAAACCAGGGATTGGTCTCAACCACTTCTATTGATTTCTTCTGTGTCCTTCTCTAGGGCAATAACACACACCTTCTTCCTGTGGTAGCTCTATTACAGAGCTAGGCTCTGAGGGGCTGCCAACTGCAGCGCACCTCCTACTTCCACCGAGTCTGACTGAAGACTACTTTGAAATCCCCAACATTCTAACCTAACTCCCTGCTGCAACATTCCACTGTGGCTTATACTGCTGTAATAATTCTATAGGATGTCATCCCTCCAGCTCAGCTGAGACTGAAGACAGAGTGAGACAGTGTGAAACCCATTTAACTGGTGTCTCACAAGCTGCCTTTCCCTGCCTGCCACTAGATCTAAGTGGGATTCTAGTAACCCCGGGTGACAAGGGGGTTACATAAAGAATAATATTGGGCCTGTTATGACATAAACATTTTTTTGTGAAGCTTTGCTGTTATCATATTGTTTAATATTACAATCTGGCCACGTGTGGCTTCCATTTACTTATTTTGTTAACAGCATACCTTAAAGGAGACTGTGAGCTTCTTAGAGTGGTATTGGTGTTCTTTGTAGTCTGTGAAAACATAATCATAGTATTCCCCTGTTGGTCTCATATCCATCTTTTTGCTTTTATAATTAAAAGTCCAAATACCAACTTCCAAGTGTTAGTTAATACTTTAACTGCTTATCCTTACTCCTTCTCCTTTTAGGTTAAGTTCCTCTGGATTTAAGCACTGAAGCCCAACAAATTTTAACGGTAGTTACTTCCTAGTTACCTCTCACCCATTTTTTGTGAGATCCCATGGTGTGACTAACCATGTCATCACACCCAGTTGATCACACCTGTGCAATCTCAGTTGCTAAGCAACCAAACAATACTACACTAATCAGTGCAGTTGGGTGCTCACAAAAATGGGCTATTTGTTCCTAGTTGCTGCAGTTCTGTGCTAGTTTACTTTTTTATTTTTTAACTTTCTTGTGAGGTTATTAAAATGAAAACACATTGTTCTCATACCATGTTTTCTTTTCATAGGGTGACATGAGAGTAAAGAGGATTTTTTGCTAATATCAGCAGTTCTCTTGACTTGATTAAAAATGCAGCAAATAAATTCCAGGTGTCTTAGAAGTATTATTGGTATTATATCTCCTTACATAACTGCTTTCTGAAACCCAAACTGTGAAATTCATAATGAAATACAAACAGTCATTGTTTATTTGCAGAGGGGTCAATTGCAATTTGACCTTCCAATTCAATTAAATACTTATCAATCACTCAGTGGCTTAAAATTGTCTTCATAGATCGATTCTCTAGCTCACATTATACCAAACTTGTTAAACACCATATTATTGTTTAAGCAATCATTACTAAGATAATTCTGGGGTCAAATGCAACTTGACCTCCCTGTCATAGATACTGAAAGTTGCTCTGAAGATAAAACATCATTTTTACCATTTTAGATAGTGATTGTACTATGTTATTTATAATATCCCTGTATTTTAACTTCTCTTAGTACATTTGCTATAACAACGTTATTTGTTTTCTCCCTTTGATCAATCACTGCTTATTTATTTTGCTCAGGGGCCAGTTGCTATTTGCCCCCCCCCCCCCTTCATTAAATGCATTGCAATCACTCCATGGCTTAAAATTATCTTCACAGATCGTTTCTCTAGCTTATAATAAAATACAAACATTTATCATTTTCTGAGGGGTCAGTTGCAATTTGACCTTCCCCTTCTTTAGATACTTGTCAATCACTCTGTGACTTAAAATTATCTTCACAGATTGATTCTCTACCTCACATTCTATCAAACTTGTAAATATCATAGTACTGATTAAACAGTAAGTATTTAGATACCACTGAGGTCAAATGCAACTTGACCTCACTGTTAAAAATACTGAAAGTTGCTCTAAAGGTGAAACATCATCTTTACCTCTTTAGATAGTGATTGTACTGTGCTGTTTATGAAATCCCTGTGTTTTAGCTTCTCATAGCACATTGCTACAACAACATTATTTGTATCTCCCTGAGATCACTTGCTGCTTATTTATTATGCTGAGGGGTCAGTTGTTATTTGACCTTCTCCTTCATTAGATACTTGACAATCACTCTGTGGTTTAAAATTATCATCACAGATCGATTCTCTGGCTCACATCAAACCAAACTTCTAAACACCATAATCCTGTTTAAAACAATCATATAATACAGGGGTTAAGTGCAGCTTGACCTCTCTGTCATTAATACTGAAAGTTGTCCTAGAGGTAAAACATCATCTTTCCCCTCTTAGATAGTGATTGTACTGTTATTTGGAATATCCATGTGTTTTGCCTTCTCTTAGTACACTTATGACAACAAAGCTATTTTTATCACCTTTGGGTCAATTGCTACTTGACCTCCCAGTTGTAAGTGTTGCAAGTTGTTCTATAAATTAAATCTCTACTTCATTTAGAATATCCCTGTACTCTTAGCTTCTCATAGTTTACTTTATACAACAACATTATTGTGATCATACTGAAACATAGAAACATAGAATTTGACGGCAGATAAGGACCGCTTGGCCCACCCAGTCTGCCCATTTCCCTACCTACTGGATAAGCTGCAGATCCTAGTTAACCAGCAGCCTAATTCTTCCTACCCCCACCCCCTAGAATGACCTTATGACTGTCCCATGCATGCTTGAATTCCACCACTGATTATGACTCCACAACCTCCTCCGGAAGGCCGTTCCATGCATCCACAACCCTCTCTGTGACAAAACACTTCCTTAAATTACCTCTGAGCCGCCTCTATCTTCAAATTGTGCCCTCTTGTTCTTGCACACCTCTTTTTGAAAGATGCTACCTCTTGGACTTTGTTGATTCCCTTGAGGTACTTGAATGTTTCTATCATGTCCCCCTCTCCTCCTTTCCTCGAGGCTATACATATTAAGCTCCTTTACGCCTCTCTTCATATGTCTTCCGGTGCAGACCCTGGACCATTTTAGTTGTCAGCCCTCTGGACAGTTTCTATCCTGTCCATGTCTTTATGGAGATTGGTCTCCAGAACTGCACACAGTACTCCAGATGGGGTCTCACCAGCTGTCTGTACAGAGGGATGATAACTTCCAGTTTTCTACTGGTGATGCCTCTCCCTATGCATCCCAGTATCCCCCCAGCCCTCCTTGCTGCCCTCTCACATTGCTTGGCCACCTTTAGTTCATCTGATATGACTACCCCCAGGTCCCTTTCCATTTTTGTTGTTGTAAGTATCTCACCCCCCATTGTGTACTCTTCCCCTGGGTTTTTGTTTCCCAGGTACATTACCTTGCACTTCTTAGCATTGAATCTAAGCTGCCATACATTTGACCATTCCTCTAACCTTGCCAAGTCCCTTCTCATCCTTTCCACCCCACCCTGGGCATCAACTCTCTTGCAGATCTTTGTGTCATCTGCAAAGAGACAAACTTTTCCTTCCAGTCCCTCTGCAATGTCACTTATAAAGACATTAAAGAGGACCGGTCCTAATACTGAACCCTGCGGTATCACACTAGTAACTCCCTTTTCTTCTGAGTGGACTCCATTTACTATTACTCTCTGTGTCCTATTCTCCAGCCAATACTGGGGTCAGCTGCTACCTGTACTCCCTATTGTGAATGTCAAAAGTTATTTCTTCTGGTTAAATCTCTACTTTACTAGTTTAGTAATTGATTTCTCTATAATGTTTGTTTGTTTTTTCATTCTATATCTACCCTTTTAGTTCTATGTGATCTAAATGCATGCCTGCCAGTTTGTTTCTACATTCATCCCAATCCTGTAATCTAATGTGTTCATGTGCAATATCCACCTAATTTCAGCTCTTAAAAGATAATCCCAGGCATTACCTCCTCGTTCTGGTGTCTGTACTTTTTCAAGTCCCCAAAACCTTAAAGAAGCTCTATTATAGCCTGCTTGTTCAAAATGTGTAGCTACTGGGGATGTATTTTCTTTTCTTCTTGTATCTCCCTTATATTCTTGTATCGAGTCTTGAGCATCCTGCTAGTTTGTCCAATATACAGCTTATCACAAGGGCATTGTATTACGTATATTACCCCTTCTGTCATGCAGTTAATATGCTGTCTAATTGGATGACTATGCCCTGTATGTGGATGTATGAATGTTTGTTTTTTTGATGTATGACTACATACTGAACACTTGCCGAAGGACCATGCCTGGTGCTAATGATCCCAATGGTAGTTGTGCTTCCTTATTTTATGGTAATTTAAATTAAGATTTTACTAATTGATCCTTAAGATTCCGTACTCTTTTTGCAGCTAGGCAATGCCAGAGCTGGGGGGGGCAGGGGGGCCAGTGCCCACCCCGGACCACTTTGCCTCTGATTTTGCGCCCCCTTACCTCGAGCCATTTTGCTTCCTTGGCTGGCTTCCACCTGCAGCAGGCGGCAGTCCTGTCCTGTCTTGACTCAGGACCCCCCCTGCCGTTTTTGATGCAGGACCAGGATCAAACATGCTCCATTGGCAACCATGAAATTGGCTGTTTTTTTTATGTATAAACGTCGCTGAGAGCCACACAAAGGGAGCACGCTGCAACTAACATATGGATGTCAACCGTTTGTTTTGACACCCACAATATGGCAAAGCACTTTATGTACTCATGCTATGCGGCAATCCCATTCCAGTCATTCTATTGCTTTTTGTGCTTGAGTTACTGTGCTGCGACATGCCACATGACGTCTTAAGGCGACTACTGCATAGGTTGTCCTTCGTTCTCCTCTCACATCCCAGAGCTTTGCCAGAGTCATGTGTTTTCATTCTGATGAGGTGGTCTTCATTGTTTCAGGGGCAAAGAGGTCTGGAATGCAGAAGATGACAAGAGGTCGGTCGACTTCCTTTTTTTGAGAGAGCTTGTTGGAACTAAGACTTTTGAGAGCACATTTCCATTTAAGGGGTAAGTGCAGTGCAATTGTTGCAATGGGGAGTAGAACCCACTGCTGCTAAACTATTATAGTGGTATTTCTGCGTACAAGGAGCAGTGCCTAGTTGATCTTTATGTATACAGTAACGCTCTGAAGTTCAAAACCGTGGCATGTGCCTAATCTCTGTATAGCCCCACTGGCGAGGTTTTTCTGCTTTGTTGCTTGTCTCAGGTTTACAGAACCTCCGGTGTAGCCATATAATTTTGAACTACTAGCCTAGGTATTGAAACTCCTTCATACATCAGTCTGTGAGTGGGTGCCGGACCTGTGGGCAAGAGGGGTGGTAACCCCCTACTTTCACTTCTGGCCATGATGGCCATCATACCTCTCAACTGTCCTGATTTTGCCTAAAAATGTTCCTCTGTCCCGCATGAAATTTGTGTTTCTATGACTGAACACTGGAGATTGCAAGCACAAAATAATGTCAAATATGAAAGTTACAGACTTGTTCTTCAGAAAATGCATCTTAGAACAAGGGAATTGGTCTATCAGCTTTCTGGGTGAACATTACCAATTTTTAAGATATGTCCCTGATTTGGGGTCTTTGTTCCTGATTTCGTTAAGCCCTGACCGTGCTTTGAGACATGAGGTTGAGAGGTATGTTGGCCATGAACATTCAAGGTGCCCCTTTAACACATGGAATGTTAGAAGGGAAACAATTTTCTCTTTTGTAATTACTGTAGCCCCCCACTTTTTTTATTTTTATTTAGTTTTGTTTACCGGGTGGTGTGCACTCAGCCATGGCAGTGACTCTTTTCAGGCATGACCCGGACCCAGGAGGGTACAGAACTGCTTTACTGCATATCAGATTTTCCCACCCCAACCCTGACCGCTATTAAATAGTGCACCTCCCCTCAGGGCACCACCTCAAGCTCCACTTCTGCATCTGTCTCTCATCCCCTTAAAGTGACCTTTCACAAACATTTCCACTTGCCCTGTTTAGTGTCTACTCTGCTTGTCTCACTACCCTTCTCTCACTTTTTTTGTGGCTAATCTGTATCTTGCTTGCTACTACATACTTTGGATCACTCTACTAAGGACACCTGCATGATATATTATTTCACCCCTCCTCTTTAGTAGTCCTGTGTCACCCACTACAGCAGCTTTGTCCTACCTATCCATTACACCTTTGCTATTTGTCCTATTTGCTTTCTACCTAACTTTCACTGGGATATCCCCCACTCTAGTTCTAACGTGCATTACAACCCATAAAGTCCTTCCCTCCAGCACGTTATGTTTTAACTTTTACTCTGCCCTGTTAGTCACCGCCACCCCCTCTGTCTCTGTGTGCATGAAACTGTCCCCTTGAGAACTCCAATCTTTTATTATTACTCTCCCCTGTCAGCAACATGCATCCTTATAAATTCTCCAGGCGGCGCCAATTCAAGGTCAATAAACCTCTTGCCTGGTACCTTCTTAGGATTGTCTTGCTCTTACTACTTCTCTCAGGAAATGTCCACCCTAACCCTGGCCCACAGATAACACTTAATCCAATGTTCAATATGCAATAGATAGGAATGTTTCAATGTACAGTTAATGGCCATAACGGTCACAATTTCAAATGATCACTTTGCTCAATACCATCTGGCTTTCAAAATGATTGACTCACTTCGCTCCCAAACCTGGCTCCACCACTGCAGCTAGTATGGGCTTATCAAAGTTCTGGTATTTGTTCACTCTCCAACTAAAGGCCAATGTTTGTTTATTATTTGTCTAATTTCTTTTAACTTATTACTGTATTTAGTACCAAATACAATTCTTTGTGGCTTTGTTTTGGGTCCTTTACTTTTTTAATAGGACCTCTTGTGTCTTATTTTTTATTTTTTCTTCTGCTTGTTTCAATGTCTTAGGCTTATACCCTCTGTATATGAACCCATTTAACATGATTTTTGATTCTTTCTGTGCTTCTATTTATTGTTGTACAGTTTCATTTCACTCGAGTTAATTGAGAGTATGGAATACTCTGTTTGAGCTTGGTTTCATGGAAACTATTACCATGTAATATGGGGTTTCTATATGTTTACTGCCTATAAAGTGCTGTCCCTATCTTGTTGTTTACTGGGGGGTGAAGAACCTGGAAGAGAACCATTACCCACTAAAACATATTTTCAAAGAACTTAGCAAACTTATCACACAGGGTGACTGAAATTTTGGCTGCAAACAGCCTGGATGAATAAGCCTGTCAACAGTCCAAAAAGCAGAGGTGGTCAGTTCTTCCCGCAGCAGTCTCCTGGACAGGAACCCTGCCTTCTTATGGTTGATTGCCCCCTGGTACTCAACATACTGAGCACACAGGGCTATTTTGTTCAGTTCTGACTGGGTCTTCCACCAGCAGCACTCCAACTTCCGACCTATAATCTTCATCACCTTGATGTCCCCATCCAACCAATGAGACCTCACGTGAGAAGATCTGGGTCATACACAGACTGGTGCGAGGGCATTGAGCACCTTAGATACCACCCTGTTATAGGTGGCAACTGCCTCACTCGTGCCCTTCACACATGCAACACCCACACTAGACAGATAGGCAGCTGCCAAAAGTCACTCTGGGGTCAAAACCATCATAGGGTGGTAGCTAACCATCTCAATGGGGGGGGCATGTGGGTAGGACTGAATGAGAACTTCCCCATGCTGTGATCAGACCATACAATCTCGAGGTCACATACCTCAAGCCCCAGTGAGAACACCAGGTCTAACATGTGGTCGTGGTGATAAGTTGCAGAAGTAACTTCTTGTGTCAGCCCCAGTGATGACATCGACTGGAGGGGGTTAGAACCCAAATGTGAGGATCCGTCATCAGCTCAGGCATTGAAGTACCCCGAGCACTAAACATCTGGGGAACTCCAACACCTCACCGATGACAAAATCCACAACCTCCTGCAGGAAATCTCCTGCTGCCACCAAAGGGCAGTAAATCAGGAGAATCCTGCAACCTGCACCTGGACCACCATGCACTGCCACACACTCAATGGACCTGGTGGCTCCCACTGGGTGCACAGAGAGGCCCAGGTCAGATCTAAAACAGATGGCCACTCCCCCACTCCTGCATTCCCACCTTGGGCAGTGCACCACAGAGAACCCAGAGGGGATGTCTGCCTCCAAAACAGGTCTAGCATCATAACCCAACCAGGTCTCTGTGATCTAAGCCAGATCAACAATGGCAATCAAGTCTGCCATAATTGCAGTCTTGTTCCTCATCAATCTGGCATTGCAAAGCATTGCCTGAAGGGACTGGTAGGCATTGCTGCCCCTGGCTGCCTGCCCACTCAGTCTGGTGGGACCCTGGGACGGAAATGGAACATGTCTAGCTTCTTCTAGGTTCTATGTAAACCCAGGCATATCCTGCACCTGACCACCCCAGTTGTGCTCACCTCTGCTAGGCCCTTAGCAACCGCTACCATGACCAACCACCCCAAGCCATCAAAATACCAACCTCGCAACAGTGCCTCTGACAGAAACTTTCAATTTAAATGCATGATGCTGACCAGATTCAAAACATCTATCCTCATTCACTCTAGCCAAGTCACTCCAGTGAGCTAAGAAGAAACAAGTTGTGTGTGTTTAGGCAAAACACAGTACGCTTTGGTTTCTAAGCAAAATTAAACAAGTGTGCTTGCTGATTTAAATGCGCTGTTTGTGTGTCACCCAGAATTTCTCTGCTATGGCTTGTAAGTACCCCAGAAAGACTATGTGAACTTCCACATTGTCAGAGACAAACCTCATTGTTGCTGCTGCTGCTCCAATGCCTTTCTGATTGCCTCCCAGGCCTCCAAAGCTGGCTGTTCCCCTCATGTCTGCTACCACCATGGCTCTGCTGCCCATGTTCTGTTCTGCACTGCACTCGCACATCTCGCCCACCATGTTTAGGGGATTCATGCTATCCCGAGATTGATGGGGAGGGAGCAAGCAAAGCCTGGGAGACCCTCCCAACAAAAAGGAACCACACTTGTCCACTTGGGCTGAGCGAGTGAGCAGGGAAAGTGACCAGTGGCACCAGTCCCACCAGAATGGTATCATGTGACCACATCACCACCAAGGTACTCTAAATGCCATGACTGGTCCTCGCTCATCCCCTTCAAAATGGTGCATACAGATTGGCTGGGCTGACAAGTGAGTTAAAGTGAAATGTGTTGGTGGCTGGCTGATAAGGTGTAATGGTATTCCAGATCATTCTGCCTCAATTTAACACCTGCCCCACTGCAACTGTGTGAATTTCAGTGGGGGCAGAGCCCCTACCTATCTTCCTGAGGGGGGCTTCAGTCCATCAGCCCCCTCCCTTGTAGTCGGCACCTATGATCATATTTCTGACAGGGATTTACAAAAATATGAAGCCCATCAAACAACACGAGTCATCCCAGAAATTAGTTTAAATCAGATTTCATCCAGAGAGTGCTTAGTATTTGTAAATTGTCCTATAAGGTGGGTGTCTCACCTCAAATGATTTGTATTCTCCCCAGACAAATGGTGAGCTAGAGTGACTGTCTGATATAAGAGGTGCGGCAAACTGCCACTTTGTTTCAAGTAATGCTTCTCATGATTTAGAGCTGAAGTTTGCATTTTGTGCAGTTATCGTGTTTGCAGCATCAAACATTCGGCATTGACAGATACTTGTTAATAACAGAATTTAGCATGCAACCACAGTGTGTAGAGGGCCAGTGACAGGCTGCTGGTGTTGACAGCTGATTAGCTGCTTGCTGACTGGCTTCATGCAAATCAAAGGACTTCAGCCCTCTCTGATTGGAGTGACTTTGGTACTTTGAAGTACCTGACATTTCTGCCCAGCAAGAAGCAAGTGGTGTCAGGACCACGGGGTGTGGTCATTGGCCTAGACTGCCAAACCCCTTGCAGTTTCAACTGTAATCAGCTCAGCAGTGATGCACACATGAAATTCCCTTGTACTTGTCACAAAACGATAGATGCACAAGCGTAGCAAATGTCAAAATGTGCACATACATGAATGCTGTAGGCCGGGGTTGCACTTGGTGCTGGCCCAGTAATGTGAGTAAACGCCTCAGAAATATTAACCTAATCCAGAGTGATCTTTTTCTTGAAATCTTAAGTCTCATAGTACATGTAGCCAGGCTGTACAATTCCGAACTGACACAGTGCATGCTCTGGTTCTGTGTGAGTGCTCTGAGATGCCTACATTGTTTCCAGAATGTACATAAATGCACTTTGCTAAGCCACTTTCAGCTGAGCTACTGTGGTAAGATAACGGCCTGACTGAAAGTATTTCTTGGCCCGTCAGGAGCCAGCATTCTTTCTACCCATTTCATAAAGGAAATTAGTCTACTCAGCAGTACCTGGGATGCTGAGGTGCATAGGGAGGGGTATCACCAGCAGGTAGAGGGTGGTGGTGTTGCCTCTATTTAGATTGCTGGTAAGACCACACCTAGAATACTGTGTCCAGATCTGGATACCACATCTCTGGAAGAACATAGTGTGGAGACAGTCCAGAGGAGGGCAACTAAAATGGTGCAGGGTCTGCATCAAAAGCCCTATGAGGAGAGACTAAAGGACCTCAATATGCAAACCCTGGAAGAGGAAGAGGGGGGAAATGAGAAAAAACTTTAAATACCTCACAGGGGGTAAATAAGGCACAGGAGGGAAGTATTTTTCAGAAAGAAAGGAGCAAAAGAACAAGGGGACATTCTATGAAGATGGAAGGGGGTAGCTTCAGGAGAGATGTGAGGAAGTACTTCTTCACAGAAAAAGTGGTGGATTCCTGGAACAACCTTCCAGTGGAGATGGTGGGGGCACAAACAGTGGTAGGGTTCAAGAATGCATGGGAGAGGCACAGAGGAATCATAGTTTTCCTTTTTTTCAAACCTTTAATGTACCTTTAATGTACCATGTCTGCGATATGTCATTATTGCTGTACCCTGTGTTCATCCTTATATCGCTGGCATTCTAACATTACTTTTTGCAACCTAAATTTGAATTCAATGGTCTAAGCAGCCAGTAATGTGTTATGCTTGTGTAACTGTGTTACTTAGGTTTTGGCCATTCGCACTCGCACTCTCTATTCCAGAGGAATTACCACCCTGTAGGGGTACCGAAGGCAGAAACCCTCTAGAGGGTTCCACACCTAGAGGTGCCATGGGACAATTCCCTTGGCTAAAGGTACCTTAGGATGGATCCCCAAAACAGAAGTAGTAGTATGAAGCTTATAAGCAATCAGAAGTTGTGAGACATGGTAATAAATAAGCATCAGGCAGCTTGATAAAATGATGGGATGTGCAGGTTATCAATGGCATGAGTTTGATGGGTTGCAAGAGGGAATGAGAGGACTTCTTAAGGAGAGAGTGAGAACAGCAGAAGGGACACCATTCCCCCTCCATCCAACAGCAGCTCCTGCCTACAGAACTAAGGAACACTACGCTAACTAACAGTTATGACCTGAGACATGGAGGAAAGAAAAAAACCTTTTTGAGGAGGAAATCACTGGGGATCCAAGGTCTAGGTCACCTTTCCTCCAGGCTTGGGATTATTTTATTTAGTGACGGCTCTGCTGCTGCAATTTGGAAACCCGATTAAAGGGAGGTGGAAAAAATTCAAATTTGGAGGAAATCTCTCGCTCTAGCCTTCTAACAGGAATGCTGTGGAGGGCTGCGAGTCATTGCGCTCTGCAACCAACCACCTCAAGTTCAAGTTCAAGTTTATTGCAGGAAAACTCCATTGAGCAAGCTCATTCACAAGGAGGTCCTGTGACATAAACACTTAAAGTACAAACACAGATAGGTAATAACAGTATATACATGAAATGCACGTTACATGATACAGGCTGGATATACATACAAGGGTACCACATAGGGTGACCGCAGGTGGTAAACATTGATATGAGACAGGGAAGCGACTTACAGGTTGCATACTGATAAATGAAACATGATGACTGGTGTGTGCAATACATATACAGTATTTTGGCAGCTAGAACAAACAACAGTCTACAACTGATATGGGGGCAGGAGTGATTTGATAGAGTAGCAGTGGAGCGTAAACAAAGATAAAGCCAGGAGTAGAAGGGGAAGGGAAAGCAGTTAATATGACAAATCAATTTTACCTTACCAGTGGATAAATATGGCACACATGGGGAAGGAAGAGACTTAATGACAGTTACAGGTGTCTTTTATTTTGGCTGAACTTAGCGATTTGTAGAAGTTTATTGAAACTGTGCTAGTTAGTTTCAGTACGGTTTGTAATTGGTTCCAAATGGAGGGAAGGGCATATGCAATAGCACGTTTACCAAAAGAAGTCCACGTCCTTGGTATGTCAAGCATAATAAAGTCAGATTTTCTTAACGAGTATGCACTATGTGAGATACTAATAAGGAAGAGATAGCTTGGCAATTTCTGCAGGAGCAGTTTAAGAGTCCATAGCCCAGCATGGAGCAGCATCTAGTAGTAAGGGATGTCCAACCAACAGCTGCATATAAGTCACAGTGGTGCAAACGGTAAGGGGAGTTGGTAATGAACCGTAATGCACGGTGATGAAGGATGTCCAGGATGTACTTAGATTTGCAAGAGTGGTGGAGGAATAGATTATATAGCCATAGTTGAGCAGGGGGAGAAAAGTGGCCTGTACAAGCTTGTTTCGAGTTTCAAGGGGGAAAAGGGGCCTATTTCTGTAGAAGAAACCTAACCTTGCTTTTAACCTTCTAGAGACATCTTCGATGTGGTCACTGAAAGATAATTTATTGTCGATCCAGATACCTAGATATTTAAATTTGGTTACAACTTCCAGAGGCTCGTTTAGCGTGGTTACAATAAAGTCTTGGGCAAGGGTATTGGGGGGGCCTGAGACAGCACTGCGGGAGAATATCATCGCTTTAGTCTTCTTAGCATTGAGCAGAAGCTTTGCCTTTATTAGATTATGCTCAAGTTGTGCGAAGTCCGCTTGAAGCACTCCCTTGACTTCAGATAACGATGAGCCAGAAGTATACAACACAGTATCATCTGCAAAAAAGTGCAGATTGGATGTAGATATGTTAGCATCTAAGTCATTAATGTACAGAGAAAACAAGATAGGACCTAAGATGGATCCTTGGGGGACAAGGCAGCAGAAAAAAAGCCTTCCGCCTTTACCTTTTGGAATCTTCCAGTTAGGTAGCTAGAGAACCACTGGGTGGTATGGTATGTGGCACCCAGCTTTGCAAGGCAATTGACTAATAGTTTGTGATCAACAGTATCAAAAGCTTTGCTGAGGTCCAAAAAGACTGCACCAGTTACCTTCTTAGCATCTATAGCAGAGATCCAATCATTGGTTACTTTCGCTAGTGCAGTGATTGTGCTATGATTAGCCCAGAAGCCAGACTGAGCTGGGTTAATGAGAGAAGCTTTCAAGTGAGATTTTAACTGAATATGGATCAGTTTTCGAGAACTTTAGAAAGGATAGGCAATATGGAGATAGGCCTATAGTTGTTTACATCGCATGGGTCACCAGATTTAAATAGAGGGAGGATATGTGCTGATTTCAAGCAGGACGGCACAGTAGCAGATGTAATGAAAACATTGAAGATGTGGAGAATTGGGCAGTGAGATGGGCGTATCGATCTTAGGAAAAGGGTTCCAAGCCATCGCCTCGCGCTTTTTTTGGTGTCGGGTTAAGAAGAGAATCTTCTACTTCTTTATAAGTTATCTTATGCAGTTGGAAGGGGCTGGGTGCAGGACTAGATGTGGCGTGGAGGTATGCTGGCTCACCGCAGCACCAGCATAAGGTGATAATCAAAAGCTAATCCAGCTGCTTCAAAGTGGGAGTTAAGTTCCTCCAGGATTAGGGACTTGTTTTCCACAATCTTGCCACTTGCAACTATCTTTGTTGGGACAGAGGGGGCCATGGGCCATCCTTCTATAGCTTTGATAGTCTTCCATATTTTATGAGGGTTACCTTTAGCTTGTTCGAGAGTAGAAATATAATAGTTAGCTTTAGCAGAGCGAAGTTTTTTCACACAGTTATTCCTGGCTGTTCTGAAGGCCTGCCAATCCGAAAATTCTTTGGAATGCCTAGCTTTAGCCCAGAGCTTATCTCGAGCTATAAGGGCTGCCTTGAGATCAGAGGTGAACCATGGGGTTGGAATTGTTCCACACCCTTACTTTGATGAAAGGGGCATGCTTATTTATTATTGTAGTGAGTGTGTCATTAAGGATGCAAGCTGCCTTGTTGACATCTTTGGCTAGGTAAAGATCTTGCCATCTGATCATGCTCAGGTCAGATAGGAAGTTTATTGCACTGAATTTCATGAAGGATTTTTTGTTATAAAGATGGGTTATGGACGAGCCTTAATTTGAGATCTTATGCAAGCAACAATTCCATGATCGCCATGTCGCTGGGAAACACTTCCAAATGAGATATTTTGTGTGGCTGGGTGGTTAGTACCACATCTAGAATGGAACTGTTGGCAGTATTTAGAGTGTTGTCCTAGTAGGTTCACTGACTAATTGCCCAAGACCTAGCTCGTCACAAAGGATTTGAGGCCGTGTGATTTAGGTGACAGCCAGTCCATATTTAGATCTCCTAGAAATATTGTTTCAGTTTTTGCATCTACGAACATGGATTTCAAAGATTAAGGACTTCATCACCACCAGATGGGGGTCTATAGTCACCTAGGATAGTGATACATTCCGAGGAGGGAGATGAAGGCTCAGCTAAACTAACTCAAATTCTCTTGGCTAGAGATTTGCAGCTAATATTGGTGACCAAGTACTTAGATTTGGCGAGATAACCACACCCCCTCTAGACTGTCTATCTGCTCTAAATAAATTGTAGCCCTGCAGTGAAATTTGTTGATCAGTGTTCGTCTTTTTAACCATGACTCAGTAATTATGATAAGGTCTGGGTTAACGTAGCAGCCCAGGCTTGCAGCTGTACAAGTTTTTAGGCAGACTTAAAATGTTGACCATCATCATTTTGAGACCTGTGGCCTCAGCAAAATCGATAGGCGAGGTAAGTTGTGGGGGGCCAGGGTTGAGCTCCACATTTCCTGAGCAGAGAAGAAGCAGAAGTATAACTTTCTTTAAGGATCTTATAAGAATGGAGACTGCTTTTTTATTTCTTCACGGCAACCCATATCGTGCTGCGCAAGAGGCGGCACCACTGTAATGACAGTTAATCGTGATCAATGTAAGTGCTTGGGTAGACATAGGTGAGGACAGTAGCAAGGGGGTGTAGCCTAACCGGGGGGAATAGGCTAAAAGTGGAGAGGAGAATGACATAGTGTCTGCACGGTAGACTGCTATAACATTAGGTATTAATAAGGTACATTGGAGAACTGAATTGCATTGAGGTACTTCGAATTGCACTGTATTGCTGAAATCTCTGCACCTTAGGAGCAATAAAAACACAATAAGGAGAGCCATGGTCCCAGATTGAGTGGTCTCGTGATTTGTATTAGTGCAATATTTTCTAGGCAAGAAATTTGCCCACCTAGGTACTCACTTAAAACCTAGATGAGAAAATACAGCAGAAAGGGGAACAAGGAGACCAGGAGCAGCTTAGTTAGTGGCCATCCACCCTTCAGACTCAAGTCCCCTTGTAGCAGCACCGGGAAAGAAGTAGAATGATAATGCAGGCCATATTGCCCACGAATGAATACAGTGATTTATGTAGAAGACCAAGAATCCCTCTAGTGGCAGGTCTGTATAACCTGCTAATGGAAAACTAGCCACTTAGAAAAAAAAAAAGGTAGTTAGACTTATCAGCACCAAGGCAGAGTGCTTGGATGGGGGTGCTGCAGGAAGAGCACTCAGACAGAAGAGGTGTAAGCACTTTAAAACAGTAGTAGAAATTACAATCCAGCTAATACAGTTGAAAAACTCCTAATAACACAGTTGAAATGTGCTTAGTTCTATCGAAAATCTAACAAAGTGCCAGGTGTCTATAGCGGAAAACTCCTGGCCAATCAGAGTGGGTTTACTGGAAGCACCCATGTTGCGATTGGCTCTCTGTCCCATACCTTCCAAGGAGCTGCAGGTGGCTGTCCTGGTCTTGGTCGGTGGCTGGCTGGGTGCCGGCCGACCGTGGGTGAGCTGGAGCAGCCCTGTTCAGGGACAAGCAGCTTCCAAGGAGCTGCAGGTGGGTGTCATGGTCTTGGTCGGTGGCTGGCTGGGTGCCGGCCGACCGTGGGTGAGCTGGAGCAGCCCTGTGGAAGGAGGAGAGTAATAACTACTGAGGCACTTGCTCATCGTACTGATCTAAAAACAAACCAGGTGAACCAAAGGCAGTTATAAGGAAAATAGCTTGAAGGGTGCCTCCTCGCTTGGGTGTTAAAGGGGCCCCCATAAGCAACCCCAAATCTTCAGAGCTGAGTATTAACTTCTACAACTTGAGGTGCTATCAGTACGGTTGATGACTGAAGGTCCACCTGGAGCAAGGGCATTCCCAGCTATGAGCCAGTTGAGAAGGACCCCACCCCAAGCTTCACATACTCAAGCTGCGGACTCTAGATGCAGTGTTAGACCGTTAGTCGCAGGGGGACCCTGCACCAGAATGGTATGGCTGGCATGCCCCAGGGACTAATGAGCTGAATGAGCATTGAGTGCTGTGACCTTGCAGAGGGCAGATGGCAGGGAGCAGTGAGCAATGATGGCGTAATTAGGGGTTGATCTGGACGTAGTTCAGTAAGGCAGAGTAATTGTTCAGTAAGGCAGGGTAGTTCAAGTGGGGCAGGGTAACAATAGTTGGACCTGCACATAGGTCAGTAAGCAGCAGAAATAGTCAGACTTGCATGTAGGTCTGCAAAACATAGTAGTAATGGTGGGGTATGAACATAAGGGGGATAAGCAACACAGTAATAGTGGGGTAAGCCAGCCAGGAATTCAAAAAGCTAAATGAGGTGACAAATACTCTGAGGATTTTCGGTGGTGGAGGCAGGATTTAGAACATAAGTCAGTAGCCACATGTGGCCATGACTCCCCAAACACTTCCAAGTCCCCACCGTAGGAAAAACAAGAAAGTGATGGAAGGGATCGAGAACCACATGCAGATATAAAAGCTAGTTTACAGCATCATCAGTAGCTTAGTTGATCTCAGAGTATAACAGCAGTGTACAAACAGGGAACAACATCAGCATGAGTAGCTACAAGTGGTAGTATTCTATAAGCATGACAGGAGGGAAGCACAATGCTGTGAAAATAGCTATGACCACATGAGAGGTAGATTAAACAGGGAAAATGTGATTGAGCTGCATAGCAAGGGTTCGGAGGGAGCCTGAATCAGGTGAAAACAATTAGTGTGTAGCATGGAGAGCAGCTGTGGTTGAGTAAAACACAGGGACTGAGTGCAATAGCAATAGGAGTCACTGAAAGCACATAGCCTGTGCTCCAAAGGAGGAATGGTAGGAGATGAGAAACCAAGTCCCCCCAAAAACAGAAACAAAATGAAAGAAAACCAAGATACGAACACAGAAAATAGGGAAGGGACAAAGTAAGCACACAAGCCGGAGGCAAAATACAGAACAGAAACAGAAGAACAAAACACAGAAGTCCAGCAGGAAGAAGCAAGGGGGGAGGGCCAAGGGAGCTGCAGAGGACAAACGGACAGATCCTCTGGCAGGTGAAGAAGAAGAGCTTCAGAAGGAGGCTGAGGGGAACTATGTTATTTACAATATCCATGTATTTTAATTTCTCTTAGAACATTTGCTATAACAACGTTATTTGTTTTGTCCCTTTGATCAATCACTGCTTATTTATTTTACTGAGGGGTCAGTTGCTATTTGCCCCCCTTCATTAAATGCTTTGCAATCACTCCATGGCTTAAAATTATCTTCACAGATTGTTTCTTTAGCTTATAATAAAATACAAACATTTATTATTTTCTGAGGGGTCAGTTGCAATTTGACCTTCCCCTTCTTTAGATACTTGTCAATCACTCCATAACTTAAAATTATCTTCACAGATTGATTCTCTAGCTCACATTCTATCAAACTTGTAAATATCATAGTACTGTTTAAACAGTAAGTATTTAAATACCACTGAGGTCAAATGCAACTTGACCTCCCTGTTAAAATAATGAAAGTTGCTCTAAAGGTGAAACATTATCTTTACCTCTTTAGGTAGTGATTGTACTATGTTATTTATGATATCCCTGTATGTTATCTTCTCATAGTACATTGCTACAACAACATTATTTGTATCTCCCTGAGATCACTTGCTGCTTATTTATTATGCTGTGGGGTCAGTTGTTATTTGACCTTCTCCTTCATTAGATACTTGACAATCACTCTGTGGTTTAAAATTATCATCACAGATCGATTCTCTGGCTCACTTCAAACCAAACTTCTAAACACCATAATCCTGTTTAAAACAATCATATAATACAGGGGTTAAGTGCAGCTTGACCTCTCTGTCATTAATACTGAAAGTTGTCTTAGAGGTAAAACATCATCTTTACCCTCTTAGATAGTGATTGTACTGTTATTTGGAATATCAATGTGTTTTGCCTTCTCTTAGTACATTTGCTACAACAAAGCTATTTTTATCACCTTTGGGTCAATTGCTACTTGACCTCCCAGTTGTAAGTGTTGCAAGTTATTCTATAAGTTAAATCTCTACTTCATTTAGAATATCCCTGTACTCTTAGCTTCTCATAGTTTACTTTATACAACAACATTATTGTGATCATACTGAAACATAGAAACAAAGAATTTGACAGCAGATAAGGACCGCTTGGCCCACCCAGTCTGCCCATTTCCCTACCTACTGGATAAGCTGAAGATCCTAGTTAATCAGCAGCCTACTTCATCCTACCCCCACCCCCTAGAATGGCCTTATGACTGTCCCATGCATGCTTGAATTCCACCACTGATTATAACTCCACAACTTCCTCCGAAGGCCGCTCCAAGCATCCACAACCTCTCTGTGAAAAACACTTCCTTAAATTACCTCTGAGCCGCCTCTATCTTCAAATTGTGCCCTCTTGTTCTTGCACACCTCTTTTTTTGAAAGATGCTACCCTCTTGGACTTTGTTGATTCCCTTGAGGTACTTGAACGTTTCTATCATGTCCCCCCTCTCCCTCCTTCCCTCGAGGCTATACATATTAAGCTCCTTTCGTCTCTCTTCATATGTCTTCCGGTGCAGACCCTGGACCATTTTAGTTGCCGTCCTCTGGACAGCTTCCATCCTGTCTATGTCTTTGCGGAGATTGGGTCTCCAGAACTGCACACAGTACTCCAGATGGGGTCTCACTAGCTGTCTGTACAGAGGGATGATAACTTCCTGTTTTCTACAGGTGATGCCTCTCCCTATGCATCCCAGTATCCCCCAGCCCTCCTTGCTGTCCTCTCACATTGCTTGGCCACCTTTAGTTCATCTGATATGACTACCCCCAGGTCCCTTTCCATTTTTGTTGTTGTTAGTATCTCACCCCCCATTGTGTACTCTTCCCCTGGGTTTTTGTTTCCCAGGTGCATTACCTTGCACTTCTTAGCATTGAATCTAAGCTGCCATACATTTGACCATTCCTCTAACCTTGCCAAGTCCCTTCTCATCCTTTCAACCCCACCCTGTGCATCAACTCTGTTGCAGATCTTTGTGTCATCTGCAAAGAGACATACTTTTCCTTCCAGTCCTTCTGCAATGTCACTTATAAAGACATTGAAGAGGACCGGTCCTAATACTGAACCCTGCGGTATCACACTAGTAACCCCCTTTTCTTCTGAGTGGACTCCATTTACTATTACTCTCTGTGTCCTATTCTCCAGCCAATACTGGGGTCAGCTGCTACCTGTACTCCCTATTGTGAATGTCAAAAGTTATTTCTTCTGGTTAAATCTCTACTTTACTAGTTTAGTGATTGATTTCTCTGTAATGTTTGTTTGTTTTTTCATTCTATATCTACCCTTTTAGTTCTATGTGATCTAAATGCATGCCTGCCAGTTTGTTTCTACATTCATCCCAATCCTGTAATCTAATGTGTTCATGTGCAGTATCCACCTAATTTCAGCTCTTAAAAGATAATCCCAGGCATTACCTCCTCTTTCTGGTGTCTGTACTTTTTCAAGTCCCCAAAACCTTAAAGAAGCTCTATTATAGCCTGCTTGTTCAAAATGTGTAGCTACTGGGGATGTATTTTCTTTTCTTCTTGTATCTCCCTTATATTCTTGTATGCGAGTCTTGAGCATCCTGCTAGTTTGTCCAATATACAGCTTATCACAAGGGCATTGTATTACGTATATTACCCCTTCTGTCATGCAGTTAATATGCTGTCTAATTGGATGACTATGCCCTGTATGTGGATGTATGAATGTTTGTTTTTTTGATGTATGACTACATACTGAGCACTTGCTGCAAGGGACCATGCCTGGTGCTAATGATCCCAATGGTAGTTGTGCTTCCTTATTTTATGGTAATTTAAATTAAGATTTTACTAATTGATCCTTAAGATTCCGTACTCTTTTGCAGCTAGCAATGCCGGAGTGGGGGGCGGCCAGTGCCCACCCGGACTACTTGCCTCTGATTTTGCGCCCCCTTACCTCGAGCCATTTTGCTTCCCTTGGCTGGCTTCCACCTGCAGCAGGCGGCAGTCCTGTCCTGTCCTGACTCAGGACCCCCCCCTGCCATTTTTGATGCAGGACCAGGATCAAACGTGCTCCATTAGCAACCACGAAATTGGCTGTTTTTTTATGTATAAACGTCACTGAGAGCCGCACAAAGGGAGCACGCTGCAACTAACATATGGATGTCAACCATTTGTTTTGACACCCACAATATGGCAGAGCACTTTACATACTCACGCTACGCGGCAATCCCATTCCAGTCATTCCATTGCTTTTTGTGCTTGCATTACTGTGCTGCGACATGCCACATGACGTCTTAAGGCGACTACTGCATAGGTTGACCTGCATTCTCCTCCCGTATCCCAGAGCTTTGCCAGAGTCATGTGTTTTCATTGTGATGAGGTGGTCTTCATTGTTTCAGGGGCAAAGAGGTCCGGAATGCAGAAGATGACAAGAGGTCGGTCGACTTCCTTTTTTTGAGAGAGCTTGTTGGAACTAAGACTTTTGAGAGCACATTTCCATTTAAGGGGTAAGTGCAGTGCAATTGTTGCAATGGGGAGTAGAACCCACTGTTGCTAAACTATTATAGTGGTATTTCTGCGTACAAGGAGCAGTGCCTAGTTGATCTTTATGTATACAGTAAAGCTCCGAAGTTCAAAACCGTGGCATGTGCCTAATCTCTGTATGGCCCCACTGGCGAGGTTTTTCTGCTTTGTTGCTTGTCTCAGGTTTACAGAACCTCCAGTGTAGCCATATAATTTTGAACTACTAGCCTAGGTATTGAAACTCCTTCATACATCAGTCTGTGAGTGGGTGTCAGACCTATGGGCAAGAGGGGTGGTAACCCCCTACTTTCACTTTTGGTCATGATGGCCATCATACCTCTCAACTGTCCCTGATTTTGCCTAAAAATGTTCCTCTGTCCCGCGTGAAATTTGTGTTTCTATGACTGAACACTGGAGATTGTAAGCCAAAATAATGTCAAATATGAAAGTTACAGACTTGTTCTTCAGAAAATGCATCTTAGAACAAGGGGATTGGTCTATCAGCTTTCTGGGTGAACATTACCAATTTTTAAGATGTGTCCCTGATTTGGGGTCTTTGTTCCTGATTTTGTTAAGCCCTGTCCGTGCTTTGAGACATGAGGTTGAGAGGTATGTTGGCCATGAATATTCAAAGTGCCCCTTTAACGCATGGAATGTTAGAAGGGAAACAATTTTCTCTTTTGTAATTACCGTAGCCCCCCACTTTTTTTATTTTTATTTAGTTTTTGTTTACCGGGTGAGGTGCACTAGCCATGGCAGTGACTCTTTTCAGGCATGACCCGGACCCAGGAGGGTACAGAACTGCTTTACTGCATATCAGATTTTCCCACCCCAACCCTGACCGCTATTAAATAGTGCACCTTCCCCCCTCAGGGCACCACCTCAAGCTCCACTTCTGCATCTGTCTCTCATTCCCCCCCTTAAAGTGACCTTTCACAAACATTTCCACTTGCCCTGTTTAGTGTCTACTCTGCTTGTCTCACTACCCTTCTCTCACTTTTTTTGTGGCTAATCTGTATCTTGCTTGCTACTACATACTTTGGATCACTCTACTAAGGACACCTGCATGATATATTATTTCACCCCTCCTCTTTAGTAGTCCTGTGTCACCCACTACAGCAGCTTTGTCCTACCTATCCATTACACCTTTGCTATTTGTCCTATTTGCTTTCTCCCTAACTTTCACTGAGATATCCCCCACTCTAGTTCTAACGTGCATTACAACCCATAAAGTCCTTCCCTCCAGCACGTTATGTTTTAACTTTTACTCTGCCCTGTTAGTCACCGCCACCCCCTCTGTCTCTGTGTGCATGAAACTGTCCCCTTGAGAACTCCAATCTTTTATTATTACTCTCCCCTGTCAGCAACATGCATCCTTATAAATTCTCCAGGCGGTGCCAATTCAAGGTCAATAAACTCCTTGCCTGGTACCTTCTTAGGATTGTCTTGCTCTTACTACTTCTCTCAGGAAATGTCCACCCTAACCCTGGCCCACAGATAACACTTAATCCAATGTTCAATATGCAATAGATAGGAATGTTTCAATGTACAGTTAATGGCCATAACGGTCACAATTTCAAATGATCACTTTTGCTCAGTACCATCTTGGCGCCACAAAATGACTGACTTGCCCCCCCGGCTCCCAAACCTGACTCTGCCACTTCAGCTAGTATGGGCTTATTTAAAAGTTCTGGTATTTATTCACTATCCAACTAAAGGCCAATGTTTGTTTATTATTTGTTTAATTTCTTTTAACTTATTACTGTATTTAGTACCAAATACAATTCTTTGTGGCTTTGTTTTGGGTCCTTTACTTTTTTAATAGGACCTCTTGTGTCTTATTTTTTATTTTTTCTTCTGCTTGTTTCAATGTCTTAGGCTTATACCCTCTGTATATGAACCCATTTAACATGATTTTTGATTCTTTCTGTGCTTCTTTTTATTGCTGTACAGTTTCATTTCACTCGAGTTAATTGAGAGTATGGAATACTCTGTTTGAGCTTGGTTTCATGGAAACTATTACCATGTAATATGGGGTTTCTATATGTTTACTGCCTATAAAGTGCTGTCCCTATCTTGTTGTTTACTGGGGGTGAAGAACCTGGAAGAGAACCATTACCCACTAAAACATATTTTCAAAGAACTTAGCAAACTTATCACACAGGGTGACTGAAATTTTTGGCTGCAAACAGCCTGGATGAATAAGCCTGTCAACAGTCCAAAAAAGCAGAGGTGGTCAGTTCTTCCCTGCAGCAGTCTCCCTGGACAGGAACCCTGCCTTCTTATGGTTGATTGCCCCCTGGTACTCAACATACTGAGCACACAGGGCTATTTTGTTCAGTTCTGACTGAGTCCTCCACCAGCAGCACTCCAACTTCCGACCTATAATCTTCATCACCTTGATGTCCCCATCCAACCAACGAGACCTCACGTGAGAAGATCTGGGTCATACACAGACTGGTGCGAGGGCATTGAGCACCTTAGATACCACCCTGTTATAGGTGGCAACTGCCTCACTCGTGCCCTTCACACATGCAACACCCACACTAGACAGATAGGCAGCTGCCAAAAGTCACTCTGGGGTCAAAACCATCATAGGGTGGTAGCTAACCATCTCAATGGGGGGGGCATGTGGGGAGGACTGAATGAGAACTTCCCCATGCTGTGATCAGACCATACAATCTCAATGTCACATACCTCAAGCCCCAGTGAGAACACCAGGTCTAACATGTGGTCGTGGTGATAAGTTGCAGAAGTTACTTCTTGTGTCAGCCCCAGTGATGACATCGACTGAGGGGTTAGAACCCAAATGTGAGGATCCGTCATCAGCTCAGGACATTGAAGTACCCCGAGCACTAAACATCTGGGGACTCAACACCTCACCGATGACAAAATCCACAACCTCCTGCAGGAAATCTCCTGCTGCCACCAAAGGGCAGTAAATCAGGAGAATCCTGCAACCTGCACCTGGACCACCATGCACTGCCACACACTCAATGGACCTGGTAGCTCCCACTGGGTGCACAGAGAGGCCCAGGTCAGATCTAAAACAGATGGCCACTCCCCCACTCCTGCATTCCCACCTCGGGCAGTGCACCACAGAGAACCCAGAGGGGATGTCTGCCTCCAAAACAGGTCTAGCATCATAACCCAACCAGGTCTCTGTGATCTAAGCCAGATCAACAATGGCAATCAAGTCTGCCATAATTGCAGTCTTGTTCCTCATCAATCTGGCATTGCAAAGCATTGCCTGAAGGGGACTGGTAGGCATTGCTGCCCCCCTGGCTGCCTGCCCACTCAGTCTGGTGGGACCCTTGGGGACGGAAATGGAACATGTCTAGCTTCTCTCTAGGTTCTATGTAAACCCAGGGCATATCCTGCACCTGACCACCCCAGTCGTGCTCACCTCTGCTAGGCCCTTAGCACCCCGCCATGACCAACCACCCCAAGCCATCAAAATACCGACCTCGCGACAGTGCCTCTGACAGCAACTTTCAATTTAAATGCATGATGCTGACCAGATTCAAAACATCTATCCTCATTCACTCTAGCCAAGTCACTCAAGTGAGCTAAGAAGAAACAAGCTGTGTGTGTTTAGGCAAAAAAAAGGACGCTTTGGTTTCTAAGCAAAATTAAACAAGTGTGCTTGCTGATTTAAATGCGCTGTTTATGTGTCACCCAGAATTTCTCTGCTATGGCTTGTAAGTACCCCAGAAAGACTATGTGAACTTCTGCATTGTCAGAGACAAACCTCACTGTTGCTGCTGCTCCAGTGCCTCTCTGATTACCTCCCAGGCCTCCAAAGCTGGCTGTTCCCTTCATGTCTGCTACCACCATGGCTCTGCTGCCCATGTTCTGTTCTGCACTGCACTCGCACATCTAGCCCGCCATGCTTAGGGGATTCATGCTATCACGAGATTGATGGGGAGGGAGCAAGCAAAGCCTGGGAGACCCTCCCAACAAAAATGAACCACACTTGTCCACTTGGGCTGAGCGAGTGAGCAGGGAAAGTGACCAGTGGCACCAGTCCCACCAGAATGGTATCATGTGACCACATCACCACCAAGGTACTCTAAATGCAATGATTGGTCCTCGCTCATCCCCCTCAAAATGGTGCATCCAGATTGGCTGGGCTGACAAGTGAGTTAAAGTGAAATGTGTTGGTGGCTGGCTGATAAGGTGTAATGGCATTCCAGATCATTCTGCCTCAATTTAACACCTGCCCCACTGCAACTGTGTGAATTTCATGGGGCAGAGCCCCACTCATCTTCCTGAGGGGCTTCAGTCCATCAGCCCCTCCCTTGTAGTCGGCACCTATGATCATATTTCTGATAGGATTTACAAAATATGAAGCCCATCAAACAACACGAGTCACCCCAGAAATTAGTTTAAATCAGATTTCATCCAGAGAGTGCTTAGTATTTGTAAATTGTCCTATAAGGTGGGTGTCTCACCTCAAATGATTTGTATTCTCCCCAGACAAATGGTGAGCTAGAGTGACTGTCTGATATAAGAGGTGCGGCAAACTGCCACTTTGTTTCAAGTAATGCTTCTCATGATTTAGAGCTGAAGTTTGCATTTTGTGCAGTTATCGTGTTTGCAGCATCAAACATTCGGCATTGACAGATGCTTGTTAATAACAGAACTTAGCATGCAACCACAGTGTGTAGAGGGCCAGTGACAGGCTGCTGGTGTTGACAGCTGATTAGCAGCTTGCTGACTGGCTTCATGCAAATCAAAGGACTTCAGCCCTCTCTGATTGGAGTGACTTTGGTACTTTGAAGTACCTGACATTTCTGCCCAGCAAGAAGCAAGTGGTGTCAGGACCACGGGGTGTGGGGTCATTGGCCTAGACTGCCAAGCCCCTTGCAGTTTCAACTGCAATCAGCTCAGCAGTGATGCACACATGAAATTCCCTTGTATTTGTCACAAAAACGATAGATGCACAAGCGTAGCAAATGTCAAAATGTGCACATACATGAATGCTGTAGGCCGGGGTGGCACTTGGTGCTGGCCCAGTAATGTGAGTAAACGCCTCAGAAATATTAACCTAATCCAGAGTGATCTTTTTCTTGAAATCTTAAGTCTCATAGTACATGTAGCCAGGCTGTACAATTCCGAACTGACACAGTGCATGCTCTGGTTCTGTGTGAGTGCTCTGAGATGCCTACATTGTTTCCAGAATGTACATAAATGCACTTTGCTAAGCCACTTTCAGCTGAGCTACTGTGGTAAGATAATGGCCTGGCTGAAAGTATTTCTTGGCCAGTTGGGAGCCAGCATTCTTTCTACCCATTTCATAAAGGAAATTAGTTTACTGAACAGTACCTGGGATGCTGAGGTGCATAGGGAGAGGTATCACCAGCAGGTAGAGGGAGGTGGTGTTGCCTCTATATAGATTGCTGGTAAGACCCCACCTACAGTACTGTGTCCAGGTCTGGTGACCACATCTCTGAAAGAACATAGTGTGGAGACAGTCCAGAGGAGGGCAACTAAAATGGTGCAGGGTCTGCATCAAAAGCCCTATGAGGAGAGACTAAAAGATCTCAATATGCAAACCCTGGAAGAGGGAGAGGGGGATATGAGAGAAACCTTTAAATACCTCACAGGGGTTAAATAAGGCACAGGAGGGAAGTATTTTTCAGAAAGAAAGGTGCAAAAGAACAAGGGTACATTCTATGAAGCTGGAAGGGGGTTGCTTCAGGAGAGATGTGAGGAAGTACTTCTTCACAGAAAAAGTGGTGGATTCCTTGAAAAACCTTCCAGTGGAGATGGTGGGGGCACAGACAGTGGTAGGGTTCAAGAATGCATGGGAGAGGCACAGAGGAATCTTAGTTTTCCTTTTTTTCAAACCTTTAATGTACCTTTTATGTACCATGTCTGCGATATGTCATTATTGTTGTACCCTGTGTTCACCCTTGTATCGCTGGCATTCTAATATGTCTTTTTGCAACCTAAATTTGAATTCAATGGCCTAAGCAGCCAGTAATGCGTTATGCTTGTGCAACCGTGTTACTTAGATTTTGGCCATTCGCACTCGCACTCTCTATTCCAGAGGAATTACCACCCTGTAGGGGTACCGAAGGCAGGAACCCTCTAGAGAGTTCCACACCTAGAGGTGCCATGGGACAATTCCCTTGGCTAAAGGTACCTTAGGATGGATCCCCAGAAAAGAAGTAGTCGTATGAAGCTTATAAGCAATCAGAAGTTGTGAGACATGGTAATAGATAAGCATCAGGCAGCTTGATAAAATGATGGGATATGCAGGTTATCAATGGCATGAGTTTGCTGGGTTGCAAGAGGGAATGAGGAGACTTCCTAAGGAGAGAGAGAACAGCAGAAGGGACACCATTCCCACGTCATCCAACAGTGGCTCCTGCCTACAGAACTAAGGAACACTACACTAACTAACAGTTATGACCTGAGACACGGAGGAAAGAAAAAAGAGTTTTTGAGGAGGAAACCTCTGGGGATGCAAGGCCTAGGTCACCTTCCCTCCAGGCTTAGAATTATTTTATTTAGTGATGGCTCTGCTGCTGCAATTTGGAAACCCAATTAAAGGGAGGTGGAACAAATTCAAATTTGGAGGAAATCTCTCGCTCTAGCCTTCTAACAGGAATGCTGTAGAGGGCTGTGAGTCATTCCGCTCTGCAAACAACCACCTCCAAGGTGGTAGGAGGAGAGTAATAACCACTGAAGCACTCACCCGGCCTACTGATCTAAAAACAAGCCAGGTGAACCAGAGGCAGTTATAGGGAGAATAGCTTGAAGGGTGCCTCCTCGCTTTGGTGTTAAAGAGGCCCCCGTAAGCAACCCCAACCGTTCAGAGCTGAGTCTTAACTTCTACAACTTGAGGTTCCATCAGTACAGTGGATGATTGAAGGTCCACCTGGAGCGAGGGCATTTCCAGCTATGGGCCAGGTGAGAAGGACCCCGCCCCAAGCTTCATATACTCAAGCTGTGGACTCTAGATGCAGTGTGATACCGTCGGTGGCAGGGGGACCCTGCACCAGAATGGTATGGCTGGCATGCCCCAGGGACTGATGAGGAGCTGAATGAGCACTGAGTGCTGCAACCTTGCAGAGGGCAAATGACAGGGAGCAATGAGCAATAATGGCGTAATTAGAGGTTGATCTGGACGTAATTCAGTAAGGCATGTAATTGTTCAGTAAGGCAGGGTAGTTCAAGTGGGGCAAGGTAACAATAGTTGGACCTGCACGTAGGTCAGTAAGCAACAGGAATAGTCAGACTTGCATGTAGGTCTGCAAAACATACAGTAGTAGCAATGGTGGGTATGAACATAAGGGGGAGAAGCATCACAATAATAGTGGGGTAAGCCAGCCAGGCATTCAAAAAGCCAAATGAGGTGACAAATACTCTGAGGATTTTCGGTGGTGGAGGCAGGATTTGGTGCATAAGTCAGTAGCCACATGGGGCCACGACTCCCCAAACACTTACAAGTCCTCACCATAGGAAAAAACAAGAAAGTGATGGAAGGGATCGAGAACCACATGCAGATATAAAAGCTAGTTTACAGCATCATCAGTAGCTTAGTTGACCTCAGAGTATAACAGCAGTGTACAAACAGGGAACAACATCAGCATCAGTAGCTACAAGTGGTAGCATTCTATAAGCATGGAAGAAGGGAAGCACAATGCTGTGAAAGTAGCTATGACCACATGGGAGGTAGATTAAGCAGGAAAAACATGATTAAGCTGCATAGCAAGGGTTCAGAGGGAGCCTGAATCAGGTGAAAACAATCAGCGTGTAGCATGGGGAGCAGCTCTGGTTGAGTAAAACACAGGGACTGACTGCAATAGCAATAGGAGTCACTGAAAGCACGTAGCCTGTGCTCCAAAGGAGGAATGGTAGGAGCTGAGAAACCAAGTCCCCCAAAAAACAGAAACAAAATGAAAGAAAATCAAGATACAAACACAGAAAACAGGGAAGGGACAAAGGAAGCACACAAGCCGGAGGCAAAATAAAGACCAGAAACAAAAGAACAAAACACAGAAGTACAGCAGGAAGAAGCAGCAAGGTGGGAGGGGGCCCAGGGAGCTGCAGATGACAAACAGACAGACCCTCTGGCTGGCAAAGAAAAAGTGCTTCAGAAGGAGGCTGAGGGGAACTGCTTATATAGCTCAGGAAGTGGAAGTGGCTGGCTGCTTGTAGATTGAACCAAAGACAGAGCCTTCCAATTGTATATTTTTGTACTTTTGCCAGTTTCATTTTTGTTGTATTTCTGGTTACCTCCTCAGGCATCACTGTAACCTGCCTGAGCCTCTGCACTATTGTACTTGCCTTCTTACCCAGGCTCTATTGTAACCTATCTGAGACACCATTGTTTAACTGTATGCATATCATCTATGTATGTTTATTCTACCTCCTCTTACCCCTTTCCCCAGGTCGCACCTGGAAACAAGCCTCGGCTCAGTGTGCTTCTCCCGGTTACCAACTTTTAAATAAAATAGTGGAAAGGAAGGGGGAGGAAGAAAGATCTGTAGATCAAGTTCGGTCTACAGTAATAATGCAGGTAGGGAAAAATTGGTAGACTGGGTGTGCCAAGTGGTCCTTATCTGCGACCAGATTCTATGCATCTATGTTTACCTCTGTCTGCAATATGTCATTATTGTTGTATGCTGCTGTCTTGACCTGTCCTTCTTTATAAATGTTCAAGGACTCTCTTAAATCCCACCTTGCCTCCTTCCAGCTCTGTACCTGTTCCTGAGTCCTTCCACCATAGCCACTGGGGCAAGTCTCTAGCTGTCCCCCCCAACCCTCTCTCTCTCAGGCTACTCACGCTACCCTCTCATTTTCTGCACAATCTTCACTCCCCTCCTTTCCTACTCTCTATCATGTACTGCTTATGCTCCTCTCTCTGGTTCTGCATATTTGCTGTGCCACTCTGCTTCACAGACCTTGTTGTTATTTATTTATGCTTCATTCAATTGTTGTCCATCATTGTATATACTACTGCTGTGCCTTACTGTATATCATTTGTACCTGCTGCATATGTTCCTTGTATATATTGCCATTGAATTGCCATAATCTCCTATGCTTTTTTGAGTTAAGTGAGTTTGTAACTTCATATATGCTCTATTTTATGTTCATTGTATGAACTATTGTAAAAGTGTGTTGCACTCTGACATTTTACTATCTTTATTGTATTTCTGTACCTTTCTTTGTACCGTCCCCCAGGTGGCCCCTGAAAAAAGGGACATTCTGTCTCAGCGGGCTTACCCGGTTACCGAAATTCAAATATATACACATGTACCATTGTATCTATATGGTCATATCTACATGGTAGAGTGCAGAGGGTAGTGATGGGGTTGGCCTCATCTAGCCTGAAGCCTCTTACCTGTGGTGTTCCACAGGGTTCGGTCTTGTCGCCCTTATTGTTCACAGTGTACATACTGCCATTGGGTGACATTATCAGGTGGTATGGGCTGGGTTTTCACTGCTATGCAGATGATACCCAGCTATACCTGTCCTGTGCTCCAAGTAACCAGGTGGTGGACTCTGTATTTAACAGCTGCCTGTCTGAGATCTGGACTTGGATGTCCCATAACTGGCTGAGACTCAACCCAGACAAGACAGAGGTGCTGGTGGTGGACCCAGGTCATCGTGGGGGGGATGGGGGGATGTGGAGAGCACCTAGTCTTGTACTGGGAGGGGTGCCACTGACCCCATCTGATCAGGTGAAGAATCTGGGTGTGATCCTTGACAGTGGCTTGACACTTGATGCTCAGGTGTTGGCCATTGTTAAGAGTGGAGTTTATCATCTGAGGAACATTGCCCAGATTTGGAACCTATTACCCCCCCCCCAAGGACCTAGCCTCGCTAGTACTTGCTTTTGTAACATCCAGACTGGATTACTGCAATGCCCTGTACCTAGGGCTATCTAAAGGTAACCTCCACCAGCTGCAGCTGGTGCAGAACACGGTGGCAAGATTATTGATGGGTGTGTGTAAGTATGACCATGTCACACCAGTCCTCCGCAAACTGCACTGGCTACCGATTAGGTGGAGGATTGCTTTCAAGGTCAGGCTGCTAACCTATAAAGCCCTACATGAAGGGAGACCTGTCTATCTGCAAGAGCTCCTTGTGCCTCACCGCCCATCCTGGGCTCTCCATTCCACAGAGGGTTGTCTCCTGGATATTCCTAGGGTGAGGCTGTGCCACTCGGGTGATCGAGCGTTCTCGGTGGCTGCACCTACCCTTTGGAATCTATGACCTAGACATCTACAGGAGGCACCCTCTGTAGATACCTTCAAACGAGGTTTAAAAACTCATTTATTTAACCAGGCTTTTAATTTTTAGATAATTGAGTTATGTCTTGATTGGATATTACTGCTGATTTTAATTGTATTTTTGTATATTTATAAAATGTTGTATGGTATTGATTGTGAAGCGCTCCAAGTCCTTGGAAAGGGGTGCTATATAAATACAGTATCTCTCTCTCTCTCTCTCTCTCTTTCTCTCTCTCTCTCTCTCTCTCTCTCTCTCTCTCTCTCTCTATATGTAGGTATCTAGCACGGTGTTATTCAGTCATGGTTATCCACAGCCTGTACAATACTACCAAAAGCAGCTCCGATTTCTAAATAATCAGAACACACAGCCTGTCCTTGTAAACCCTATAAATTTGTATGTTTTTGGACAGAATCCTTTTTCTTATCCTTGCTTATGAAGTAGGAGAGAGTGACATAATGGTCCTAGTCACATCTGTTAGCCAAGCCTTTGGGGGAGGTAATTGTAAGCTCTATATTGGTTATCAACCCAGCTGAAATTTGTATCTGTTTAGAGTTTTACTTTGTTTGTATTTTATTTATGGTATTGTGTTCTCATTTCTGCACTTTATTGTAAGGCCCCTGGGGCAGCTGGGCAAGGGAGCCATCAGAAATAAAATTACTACTACTGCTAGTAGTGTCCCTTCCAACCATTACTGTGTTATTTTGCAACTTTTATTGCCATAGGAAGAAATGGTTCATGACATTTGAATATCGGGGGATTATTTAGCCATAATAGCTCAGAGGTCATTCTCTTTAAACCTCTACTCAGGGTAAAAGGTCCTCCTCAAGAGTCACATGTTCGTTTGTCTTTAAACTTGACTGAAATCATAATAGCTTGAGGAAGCACTTCTTTCCTCTGCATGAGAGACACTTTTTTTATTGAGGACATGCAAGAACATATATTATGAAATGGGTAGAAATAATGCTGAATTTTGATTGGCCGAGAGTTGCTTTCAGCTTGGCTGTTATCCCAGCACAACAGCCCAACTGAAAGTATTATGTTTAAAAATGCATAAAATTTACTAAACATTACCCATTTCATAATCACAATAAGGCACTCCAGGGGGTGTGTTATGGTGGGCTAATAGCCCTTCTTGGGTGGTGGAAGCCCTTGGCTACACCTCGTACTTTAACCCACTCCGAGGTGGGCTGTTATCCCACCATAACACACCCCCTGTCATGCCTCATTGCTTAAACAGCACAGGCAACAGTATGTGTTACTCGGTGAAAAAATTCATCATATAGTTTTTGGGCAAAAATGTATTTCTGACATCCTCATATTCATGCTCAGTTCATTTTTAGTTTTCTGGAATACAGTATTGTTAAAACAGCTTTTACAGCAGATGTTGTAATTAAGACTCATGTCATTAAAGGTGGCCACCACTCACAGTTTATAAAAATCTCTTTCGCTGAGGTAACCTGTTAAATGTACGTACATGCCAGGGTCATAACATGGATGCATTACGAGGCCGCACCTGCACAAGGATATTAACAAAATGGAGGCAATCCAGAGAAGGGCAACCAAAATGGTGCAGGGAAAGCATCAGAAAACATCTGAAGACAGATTAACGAAGCACAATATGTATACCCTAGAGCAAAGGAGGGAGAGAGGTGATATGATCGAAACATTCAAACATCTTAAGGGCATTAACAAGGTGAAAGAGTTTAAAATGTTTCAATATAAGAAAAATAGCAGGATAAGAGGACACAGCATGGGATTAGAGGGAGGCAGATTAAGGGGTAATGTGAGCAAGTTATTTTTCACAGAAAGAGTGGTGGATGCATGGAACGGATTGCCTCAGGAAGTGGTGGATATGAGTACAGTGCAGGGCTTCAAACAGGCATAGGATAGGCATAAGGGAACAATACAGATGAGTATGAATAGATAGGCCATTAACAGAGTATAGGCCTGTGGCACATTCATAAGGTAGAAAAAATGGACAGACTGGATGGGCCTTGCAATCCTTATCTGCCATCAACTTCTATGTTTCTATGTGTTACCATATGTTTCTGATGGTAAATAGCACAACACTGTACCAAGATATTTAATTTTTTCATGGCAAGCAAGGCACAGGAGTGGTAACTTTTAAAAAACTTTAAAATTTCATATCTTAGTTTAGGAATGAAAGAAAACAAAAAGAAAATGGGGTATCCTAATATGTTTGCCAGATAAACATTATTGCTGAAAAAACCCTACATGGTCACTAACAAATGCTGCTGCTTTAAGGCTTGCAAGCCTAATAACAATTATAACAATTATTCAAAACCAGCGAGAGATATAAAGTGTGTCTAACATACATGAAGCTTTCAACTAATGTTCTCACACTGTAAGGTTTGTGACATGGTAACATTAGCAATAACTTGGTCAAAGTGGCTAATCTTGTACTACAATATGATACACAAAACCGTGTTAACTATTGACCCAGTTACTTCCTACCTAAACAAAAATTTGTACCAGGCTTCAGAGTAGATTGATTATCTTTAAACTGGGGGTTTTGGGGCCGACATGTCAGGAAGGGGGACCAGACACTGTAAAATCTATCTAGGTTACTGGTGGCCATATGAGAAAGGTTTTCATACTCTGTGCATTGAGAGAACGATGCCAGTCATTCCCCACAGGCAGTAGTGGTCCGTGATTTCCATTTTAGTAAAACCTGCTGTTTCACTTCCAGTGATGCAGGGAGAAGCTAAACCAAAGTCACCCCATCCAACTGTGGTTGGGCAGAGGTATCTCCAAGGATTTACCAGCATGGGTCATTAGCTACTTCCTGCCACAACACCTTTACACAAAGAGAGGAAACTTTCTTCCAGTAATCTGTTAGTAGGGGTAACCCCAAGGAATGTGCGATAGTGTGCCAGGGGCAGAGTGACACCTCTACCAGAGGTTCGAGGACATTAGTCTCATTTTATGCAGGACTTCCAGGGTTCTGTACTGTCTATGCAGTATTTTCTTTTGAATTAAGTGATGTCTTACATCCTGTAAGGAAGAGTGCACCCTGAATAGCAGCTTGCTCCACACATCTTCCAGTAGAGTAGTACCCAGCTCTGTTTCCCGATCCTGCTTTTGCTTCTACAACCTGGTACCATCAGGATCGAGGAACAGCTGGTCATTCTGCACTCCAGTTGCCTGGGGCATGCCACTGACCAGGTGATCTGTCTCTATAGCCCTGCATCTATTAGGTGTTCCATCATCCTAAAGCAGTTGCTAAGTGCGTGTCATATTTGGAGGTTTCCCCAGAAGTCCACTCTGGGGAGCGAGTGCTTGGCTGCCACACTGGAAAAGGAGTCAGTATGTTCTCTCCCTGAACTGAAAGGTGCTGGAGGGTAAATATTCCTGTATCCCACCGGGATTTCCAGCACAACAGAGTTCCATCAACTTTAAGGCTAGGATTATGCCAAAGGGGCTCCCACTTCCCCAGGATTTGGGTGCGACAATTCTCTTCATAGACCAGAGAGTACCAAGCCGCATGGGCAAACTCAAAAGTGGGTACAGGCTGGCTCCCTTCATTCCACTTCCAGATGCCCCAGGAGGAGGTTGTGCTCTTGATGCTTTAGAGATATCAAGAGTGGGGGGATCAATCTCAATCAATAATATATTAATACTGCTACAGAGACCACTCTTATGGTAGGAAGAGTGGTTTCACTTACCTTCTTTGGGAAGGAGAACTGCTCACCTTCAGTTTGCAGTTCTCATACCCTAAGAATGCACAAGACCACTCTGCCAACTATAAGAGTTATCTCAGCAGCAGTGTTAACATACATTTAAATGCACTTGAATGAGTGGAATGGCCCTTTGGAAGAACAGTTTGCCTTTGTAGATGTTACGACTGATTACGTACTGCAGGACCATTGGCTACAACTTGTTCACTAAACAAACAAGGATTCACTGCAAACTACTTTAAAACATTGTAATTAGTATTTACTATAGTACTACTATTGACATTTACTATAGTACTACTATTGCCATTTACTATATTACTACTATTGCTTTTTTCCTGCAAGAGGTTGCCGAGCTTGTCACCGGGTTGGTCTTGGAGTTCCCCAGATGGATGATTCTGGGGGACTTCAATGCCTGAGTAGATGATGAGCTCACATCCTTTGGGCAAAACCTTCTCCAGTTGATGGAATCACTGGGTCTGACATGGGGAGTTACCGCTGCCACCCATGGGGGGGCATTCATTGGACTTGGTATTTCTCCTGGGGATGGAGATCACTGACATGGTGGTGGATCCTGTCAGATGGTCTGACCATCACACCCTGAGATTCAGTTTTATGACTCCCCTTATTAGGCCTGCCCCTAAAGGAAATGGTTCAGTACTGCCCCTTTAAGAAGATTTACCTCAGAGGGTCTAATGGTGGTGATAGACCTTTCGAGAATCCCGATTGATAGTGATGACCCAGGCCCCCTTGTTCTTACCTGTAATAGGGCAGTAGCAGAGGCCCTGGATGTCATTACTCTGGTTTGTGTTCATCCCCTGACTGTTCGCTCTGGGGCCCCATGGTAGGATGGGTCCCTAAGGGGGTTGAAGAGACAGGGACGGAGGTTGGAGAGACACTGGCGGAAAACCTACCTGGAGGAGGACAGGCTTAGATTGCTAGATCATTATAAAATCTACCAATCAGCAATCACTAATAAGAAGGCAGAGTTCCTGCCCAAGGAGATTGCTACAGCTAAAAAACAGGCTAGCTCAGCTCTTCTACACTGTAGACAGACTGTGCAATCCAGTCTGTCTGCAATCTAGTCATGCTTCATCACAAGGAAAACATGATGAGTTTGTGCAGTTTTTTATAATAATAATAAACTTTATTTCTTTTGCACCTTTCAGACATCAAGGCACATTACAAAATAACATCATAAAAACAGGTTAAAACCGAACTAAAATATACAGCTTTAATTAGAATCCATATCTTCACCAAATGCCTTTGTCCATAAAAAGGATTTCAGGCCTTTTTGGCTGATAAGGTGGCCTCCATCAGGAGTGAGATCATCCAGTGCCTCCCCATTGGGCCTTACTCTGATCAATCGAGTGGTACAGTCACCCAGGTGACCTAGTCTATCTTCAGCCTACAAGCAGTCATTGATATTATGAGGATCGTCCAGACTCTGGGCCAAATTGCTGTAGTCTGGATCCTGGCCCAACTCACCTTTTTGTTGGGTGTGTTGAGGTCATTGGTCCGATCCTGACCGGGATAGTTAGGAATTCTTTGGAGAGAGGGATCTTTCCAGACCACTTAAAAGAGGCGGTTGCTTGGCCCCTCTTTAAAAAATCCTCCTTAGACCCTGACTCCCCAACCAAATACAGACCAGTCTCTAACTTACTTTTTATGGGTAAAGTTATTGAGAAGGTAGTCACTTTGCAGCTGGAGGACCATTTAACAAGCCATGATATCTATGAACCTCTCCAGTCGGGTTTCAGAAGAAGACACAGCATTGAGAGAGCCCTGGTAAGGGTACTAAATGATCTCCTGATGGCCAGAGATCGGAGATCCCAAACCATCTTGATTTTCCTTGATCACTTCGCAGCATTTGACACTGTGGACCATGGGGTACTTCTCGAGCACCTGCAGTTCTTCTGTGGACTGGGGGGGCAGTCCTTAGTTGGTTTCAATCATTCCTCGAGGGTAGATCTCAGAGGATGGTGTCAGGGATTTATTCATCAGCCCCCTATGAGCTACCCTGCGGGGTGCCGCAGGCTCGGTGTTGTCTCCCATGTTGTTTGCAGCGTATATGCTACCATTGGGAGACATCATAAGACAGCATGGTCTGAGTTTTCACTGTTATGCAAATTATTCTCAGCTGTGCATGACTTTTGTGCCTGACCAGGAGGAAATCACTGTATCAGTGTTTAACAGCTGTCTGGCTGAGATTCAAGACTGGATGAGTGCCAGTTGACCGAGGCTAAATCTGGAAAAAATAGAGGTGTTGGTTGTGGACCCAGATCGTAGGTTGGCTGGGATGTTGGTGGGACAGTCGTCTGGTCTAGAGCTGGGAGAAATGCCACTAACTGTCTCAGACCAAGTGCATAACCTTGGTGTGATTATTGATGAGGGCTTGACCCTGAAGGCTCAGGTGTCGGCCGTAGTCAGATCTTCTTTTTATCATCTTAGGAATTTAGCCAGGGTGAAACACCTGGTTCCGACTGAAGATCTTCCTACTTTGGTCCACACCTTTGTCACCACTCGTCTTGATTACTGTACCTCCTTCTACCTAGGGTTACCAGGGGTTGATATCTGCTGCTTGCAGTTAGTGCAGAATGCAATTGCCAGGTTGTTAACTGGAGCCCCTAGATCCAGTCACATAACACCTGTGCTGTGTGAACTGCACTGGCTGCCAGTACAGTGGCAGATAACCTTCAAGGTCGCATTGCTGACCTATAAAGCCCTACACAGTCAGGGACCGCAGTACTTGAAAGACCTCCTGATTCCCTACTGTCCCTCCCGTCCACTCTAATGCTCTGATGGGGGATTGCTAGTGATTCCCAGGGTTTGTTTGAAGACATCTGGAGGAAAAGCATTTGCTTTTATGGCTCCGACCCTGTGGAATTCTCTACCTCGTCAGATATGAGAAAGTCTGACTGTAGATGGTTTTAAAACATTTTTAAAAAAACACCTTTTTAATCAGGCCTTCTCTGATTTATAAGAGGAAAGGCCTTTTATTAGGTAGCTATTGATAAGAAATATGATTTTTACATGAAAGCTGCTTTTGGAATTTAGCTTCTGGCCCATATTCTTTAGAGTAATTTCTGCCTCAGTACTTAGGCACTACTGTCCCTTGTTTTAATTTGTTTGTTTATTGGGTTAATATTTTATTAGTATTTTGATGGTATATGTCGTTGTGAACTTGTGTCTATGTCTATGTGTTAATGATGTTTGGGTTGTAAGGGCGCCCTCAGTTTTGGAAGGGCACCCTATGGAAAAATAAAGTAATGATGATGATTTACTATAGTAGTACTATTGCCATTTACTACAGTGTTACTATTGCTATTTACCATAGTACTACTGTTGCCATTTACTATAGTAGTACTACTGCCATTTACTACAGTGCTACTATTGCTATTTACTATAGTAGTACTACTATTGCTATTTACCATAGTGCTACTATTGCTATTTACCGTAGTACTACTATTGCCATTTTTATATTACTACCATTGCCATTTACTATAGTATTACTATTGCTATTTATTATAGTGTAAAAGGACCTGCATATTCATCCTAAAGTGTACAATGCAGCTAATCAATTTATAGCATGCAAATATCTGTATACTGATTAGCCACAGTGTGAAAACATACTTTCCCTTTTAATAGTCTCTCACTAACCTCAAAAACTGCAGAGTAGGCATGTTTTGTATTACAAAAGCAAATCAGTATTGTAACACTTTTAAAGGCTTATTAGCATAATGGTACCAAAGCAAGGTGTAAAGTGCATCACAGCTTTTTATTACTCAGCTATGACAATATTGTTTATGCAGCTGCTCCTCAAACCCAAGTGGCCAAACACACCCCACTATTTGCACTGCTATTTCATCATAAAGGGAAGGTCCCCTAAGCCTTTTATTCTGTTTACCTATGTAGTTTGTAGGCATTGTTTCTATTTCACCCTTCTAATTTCATCAGATCATGTGCAAATGTTTTTATAGATTGTTAATAAAGCTTGAATTCAAGTCCCTGTGTCATGATTGGTGTTTCCTGAAAATGTCATACTGTTTGGTTCTGTGGTTTTCTTTAAATCAGCATTTGTTAACTTGCTCTACAGTGGCTGAAAACAGTGGAGTTATTTCTGTCTCTTTCAGTCAGGCTTGGAGAGTGATGACATCATCTTGGAGTACTGTAGCTTGCTGCTTCAGATTCCCAATCACAGCAGGCTATAGAGTTAATGGTTTGCTCTCCAGGTTTCTTATAAACTCAGCCTGTGGTTTGTGTTTAGATAAATTAGCTTAAACTCTACCATTCTCTTCTTATAAAAGTTGATCATTTGAGTTTCAGTGCTGAACTAAAGTAGTGGAAATCTTTGGGAGAGATCAGCTTGTCTGTATCACAGCTCAGTTCTTTCTCATCAAAACTGTGATTTTTTTTCTACATATATGACACAGGGTCGATTAGTGAATATAAAAATTAATCTAAATGTTGTTAATTCATAGACATAGTTTGTCCTTGATGTAGACATTATAAATACATTCATGTAACAACTTTTTTTTCATGTCAGATTGACAAACAGGTGCCTGTCACTCTCTACTATTTCACGCACATGTACTGTCTGAACTCAAAATTTCAGTTCTTCAGTGGTTTCTGTGGGAAAATACACTATGTATGTGTATAAACAGAAACACTATATGGCATCTCCATGCAACATGTCTCTTCCCCACAGTTGAGGCAGCTGCACTCTGCTGCCACCTGTCCACTGCCCCACAAGCCACCTGTCTTCTGCTCCACATTTGAGGCTGCTGCACCCTGCTGCCCACTGTCTTCTCCCACCCAATCAGGGATTGTGCACCCTGCTGCCTCCATCCCCTGCCTAAAGAATCAGGGTTACTGCCCCCTGACAAAACAGTTGGGGTTGCTGCACCCTGCTGCCCTTTCTCTCCCACCCCTACAGTCAGGGTCACTGCACCTGTTGTACCCTGTTCCTACCTCCAAAGTCAGGGCTGCTGTGCTCTGCTAAGCCCTAGAGTCCCAGGTCCCCATGCCTCCACAGTTGGGGCTGCTGCACCATGATACCCTTGGCCACCTGAGGTGGGGCTTTTTCTGCACCCTGCTACCCACTTCCATTGCCTCAAATGAGCAGGGCTGCTGCACCATTCATACCCCATCTCACAGTCAGAGCTGCTGGACCCTGATGCCCCCCCTGTGTCCATCCCCACCATTGAGGCTTCTGAACCATGCTGTCCTCTGTCCCATTACCAAAGCCAGAGCTGTTGTACCCTGCTGCTGTCTACACAGTGTAAGGGGTCTAAGCCCTTCTCAGGTTCTTGATGGTAATTAACCAGCAGAAGAAACAACAGATAAGTGGCACATGTAGTCAAAAAGCAGATGTATGCACTAAAACATGTCTTACCAAATAGACACTGGGAGCCAGAGTTTCCCAGTACCCCAGGGTATGAAGACGGTCTCCGAGAGAATACATAATACAGCAGGTTATATACCATGACAATTACCATAGCAACTATTACTTCATGCAGGAGTTAGATACATAAAACAGGCCCTATTGGCCAAATGTAGGTGGCACCACAGTGTATCTAGAGATATACAAAAAAGTGTAAAATCAGCTAAAATGAGAACTAAGAACTCAAACAAAATATAAGAAATAAGTGTGGTGTTACATAAATCTGCATGATGGAAGTGTAGGCTATACAATGACTTCTCAGAAGAATATACAAAGAACATAGAAATGCATTCTCAGCATATTGCTTATGTGTTACTAGCAATAAGCATTGTAATAATATTGGTAATAATCAAAATTATATATCGGGTAACTTACTCTTATACGGTAAGTATAAATGCCCTAAATGTTAGTACTGATTGTCACAAACCCATTCAGCAGGTCAGGCCCTCTGCTTCCACGGTGCCAACCTCTGAGCATGGTATTGTGAACAGGTAACAGAACAGGGTAACCCTCCTCTCTGCTTGTGGGTCCGAATCATCTTTGGTCTCAAGTTCTGGGGGGGATTCAAACTATGAACCTTATGCTAGCATACCCAAATGTACAGACTCAGATAATCTGCTTGTCATGGGATGCCAGATATCTTCTGCCTAAGGGCGCCTAACCAGGTATCCAAAATGAACCCTTAAAACTCTATAAAAGACCTTAGGAATATTCTTACCTTTTCCTAGTTTGGTACTACCATTAAGCTTATGAACAGCTGTCAGTCTTAACTCTCCATACATCACATGCAAAAGAATAACTTGAAAGGCACACCAGGCAGTCTCTTTAAATATAGATTTACTTAAAAATGGATAAAAATATGTAAAATGTAAACACAGAACCATATATCACAAAGCATACAATCACTTTAAAGAACAAGATTAAAGTACAAACATAAACTCCTACCACAATACAATTAGACTTTCCTATCTAATGTATTACCTCTAAACAGTGCTTAAAGTAGATGGTGTTTATAAGAGCCCACAAAGAAAAGTGTGTCTAAAGATCAGACCCATGATAGTTTAAACTGTCTCTATACCCACCTCTTCCATGATGTCACCTAGCTCCTCCTTGTTAAATATGAAAAAAAAAATACACACAAGATGTCCTATCAGGAGGTATATTAAATAAGGTGACATCAGCAAAAAAATAATTTCCCAAATTATAAGTCTGTAATTCCCCAGTTCCTTCTCTGTGATCTTTGAGCATGTTCCTCCTTTCCAAGGACATCACAGGACTTTTACAACTCTGCAGTTTTCTCAGCTAGATGCCATATAGCTTTTTAACAAAAGCTGATATTAGCTGTTCTTCCTCTAAGACATCATAAAATGTATATTTTAGTTTCCCAGCTTCAAAGAAGCAACAGGTCATAAAATGCAATGTCTTGGAAGTTAATCACATTACAGAGCTCTGCTGTTTAACATATATCCTGTAATTTAAACTGAAACCTGGGGAGGGGTCATCCCACAGGCTGTCTCATGAGAGACACTCAATAACACATTCTATATACAAATATCATAGAGCAATCATAATCAGCTGGCCAAGCATCACACTGATTATAGGTATAACATAATAGATATTGCCAGTGGTTCACAGCGGGTTGCCAATAAGGGTGAGGGGACCACACCTAACATTCTCCTCCTCCCGGTGCCTTACTGAAAAGGCAACAGCACTAGTGGGTAAGTAGTGGGTGCAATAGCCATCATTTACAGACCCAACGCACAAGCCTTGTAAAGGAATTTGAGTTGTTCACAGTGTTGTTTTAGAGTGCACCATAGACAGCAAAGAGTTAGTATCAAAAAGATAATCAGAAACAACTGTACAATAACAAAACCTTTAAAAGTTAATGCTAACCATGTATTGGAAAGTGCGGTGCTTAAATCACCATCATGGATAAGGGTGTTAAGGGCTTCTCCAGCTTTGGAGATATTATTGCTGACATAGATGAGGTGGGTGTCCTTTCTATCTAAAAGTGTTTTAAGTGACAAAGTCAAGGGATCAGTATGGACATTAAAAATGGGTACGTACTGAAACAGAGCAAGCAGATATTCAGGGTCAGTATCAATAACGTCAGTTCCAGGATGAATGACCAATAACAGCATTTGATGAGGAATAAAACAGAAGTTAGGAAACCGTATGCCACAAGTTTTGGACCCATAGGAGAAAGATTTATGATTAGTAACCACACAATTCTGATCATCAGAATTATATGACACTCTCACTGTAGGAATCCTCCATTTCTGCAGTCGAATTGGGCAGGTGAAAGATTGATTCGTGAGTCTGGTGGTGAAGCAATGAACCTCTTCTGTGCAGTTCTGATTGAAACATCCAGTATTGCCCACTGGTGGTGATGTAGCTGAAGCCGAAGCTGAAGATGCTGTTGTCCTAGGGGTACCAGTGTCATTTGAAAAAAATGTCCAAGTCCAAAGTAAAAGATCAGTCAATGCTGTCCGGAGAGTATCCTCAAACCAGCTTGATGACATCAAATACATCACAGCAACATAACTAGTAGTATCCCTTTTTGGCACAACAGTCTGTATGAAGGATCACCCAAGCTTCCAGGGTGGGATAGAAGACCAGAAGAGGTGAAAGGTTGATACTCTCTCAGTAGATGTCCTCATTGAGATGCCCAGTGGAGTGGATGGATGCTAGTCTGTCGAAGATGGCAGTTTCTGGATCAAAACATGGTGAGGAGATAATGAAGGTCAGAAACATGGTGTCATGGATGGTGCAGTGACTGGCAGTGTAGCATGGGCCCCTGTTGGGATGGCATGTGATATAACCTAGATTTCGAGCAGTAGACATTGGTATAGCAACAGATTTAGATATACACATTGTAATAAAGGCAGTGGCTCTACAATGTGGACAGTACCATTTAGCATGTCATCTATTATGGATAATGTATGGAATACATCCAGATTTCAAATCCTGGAAGAGATTATTGATAGTGGTTATGACATAAGAGCCATAAGCAGAGCATAAAAGTTCCCTGGCAATATATTGCTTGTCTGCCTCCTTGTTATTCTGGAACATGAGTTCATTGATTTTATTCTAAGTGTCATTAAAACTTTTAGCAATGTCATGCATGTTGTACTCAGTATATCGCTCTTCCTGACTAAGCCCATCTACACCCTGCAATAAAGGTGGTAAAACATCATTCTTCATGCCTGTCTGGAATTTAACTGTTTGGCTTTTAATGACAGCAATATCTTCCCTGTTTCAGATGGATATGCCAGAACTGAAGAGTCCAGATATGGTGCCAGCTGCACTGGGGACATCAGCAGTGGCATGCCTCCTGCATGATGAGGACATTTTCTTATTATAGGGGTTAGGTGTAAACCTGAATAATTCTTAGTGCTCAGTAGTGTGTGGACTAGCCATTGGGTCTTGTGTATGTGTCTGATATGCTGCAAGACTAAACCTAAAAGTTTTAGTTTTAGAACACATACCAAATTCAGCTATATTCCAATATGTGAGATTAAAAAATTGGAATGTGCATAAATGCACATTGTTAGCAAGTGTGCCCAGAAGTGAGGTGGCAGTCAAACCACTGAGTGGTCCAGGTTCCTATATGGGACAGTCAGTAAGTTCTGCTTCAGTAGGAGTACTACAGACAAGAACATAGCTGCTGTAGCCATATAACTGCGAACACAAAAGTCTTTTGCAGAGCCTTCTGGGTATTTATCACAAAAGGTGGAATAAATCAAAGCAGTAAGAGTGTATAGACCAGTGTGTCTGAAATTGGCTTGGTGGATAGACAGGGTGTCATTTTGGGCAATTCTGATATTGGGCCATCCCTGGAAGGTGCCTTTATAAAGGGGGGCAACAGGAAGTGTCTGTCCATGACTGTCAGTTTGCATTTCAATTTGGAGGAATGATTTCTCAGGTGCTACAACCATGGCAGTCAGTTAGGCATCTGTGCCTTTCTGAACAGTGATTAATTTGTTGGGAACATCTATGTTGACTCCTTCAGGGATGGTGGTGGGTTTGTTTTGTGGGGTGTTATATTTCTCCTCAGAATATTCGAGAAGGGGAAAGAATTGCCTTAGACGTTTGTTGTAGTCAGATATAGTTTTCATATCCTTGTCATGGAGGATGAAAGGCAAAATAGCCATCTTACATGGGGTTTCATGTCATAACGGCGATCACGGAAAGGCGATCGCTGTTACGGGGAGTGTACATCACCGAAAATCAATTGCGGCAATGCACACTCGCAGAGCGGACAAAAATGGCCCTTGAGATCTACAGGTTTCATTTTTACTTGTGGGTTCTCAACTCCGGGGGTGCATGTCGGGGGAGGTGCAAAACTTAAAAAAATACATACCGCCTGCCATCAAAAACAAATCTGCACCGTGCCAGACCCAAACCCTGTACCCTGCACCTCCCAGTTGACCACCCTCCCCGCCATGCTAGCAGACCAGCTCAGCAACTGCCTGCTACACCACCTCCCACATACCATCCCTCCCCTGCCTCTCCCCCCTGCATGTATGTATGTATACCCATTACTTCTCATCGCTATTTTGCCCACACCAGTATCCAGTCACCCTCCTGCTTGGTAGCAGTGAGCTCAGGCACCATAATTGAGTCACCATTTTTGTAGGCACCGAATTTCAGTCTCCTTGTTCACTGGATACCCTTGCATGGATACCTGTAAGGAAGAAAGAAATGGTCAGTATGTACTACTCTGCCAAATGAGATTAGGAAAAGTAGCTCTTCTCCTTTGTACAATCTGAGCAGATTAGCATGCAACCATTTATCAGTAGGTTTCTTCTGGTTGGTAAGCCTAACTTGGTAGACTGCAGGACTGAGTTTGTTAATAATGGGGTAGGGTCCTTCTCACTTACTGGGGAAGGGATGAGTAGGGTGTGAAAATCTGAATACCATTAGTTGGTCTCCAATTTGCCAGTCCACCTCCTGTGTGAGTTTGTCAAAGTGAATCTTAGATTTCTGTTGGGCTTTTCCCATGTGATGTGCAGCATACAAGTGGGTTTTAATGATGTCATCTCTCAGTTTTGCGACATATGTATCCACAGATACTCTGTCTGCAGTGGGTGTGTTCATATCAGTCAACTGGTGCTCAGGTAATCTCATGGTTCTACCAGTCATCACCTCGAAGGGTGTGCACTGGGTGGTAGCTAAAGGAGTACCCCTAATTGCCATAAGGAGTAAAGGCAAAAGGGAATCTCAATCCTTGGGATTGTCCTCAATAAATTTCAATAGCATTTGCTTTATCCATCTGTTGGCTCTTTCTACCTGACCTGAAGATTTGAGTGATAGGGAATGTGGAACTTCTGGTGTACGCCAAGATGTTTGAGTGTTTTGTTGCATCAACTCACCTGTAAAGCTGATTCCTTGATCAGAGTCTACCTTAAGATGTAGGCCCCACCTGGAAAACAATTGTTCTGCCAGGACTCTTGCAGTTGCCTTCGCTGTGCATTGTTGAGTAGGAAAAGCCTCAACCCATCTGGAGAATAGGTCAGTGACCACAAGGGTGTACTTGTTGGTGGTGGTCAGAGGGCCAATGAAATCAATTTGAATGCCAGGGACCAGATTGTCTCTGGGGAAGTAATTTAGCATTTCTTTTGGTTGGGGCAGGATTGTTCTGTGCACAAACTAGACAGTTGTGGATGTAATATTTAACATCCTTCGTGATGCCAGTCTACCAACCTACAGATTTCAGTCTCTGGACTGTGTTTTCCACCCTCTGGTGCCTCCAGTTGGGGTGTCATGGACCTGATGGATGAACTCAGATCGCAATGATTCGGGAACTATCCACAACCTGTGGTTCAGGTCATCAGGTTGATACAATATCAGCTTATTGTCATGTGATAAATGCAGTTTGTCTGTATGTCTTTTGTAGGGGTTGTTGGTCGATAGTTCTTGTTCAGTTCCTTTGTCCAGGAATCTGAACACCTCTTTCAGCTGAGGATCAGATTTTTGTGCTGTGGAAAAGTTCAGTGGCACAAAAGATTCAGTTTACCTCTTTCTCGTAGTAGCTATGTGTATAGCTGCCAGGGCCACAGGGTGAGCCATATCCCACATGCCCCACCCCGAGCACCCTCATTTGCTAGAGTGTCTGCTTGGTCATTGATCCCGTGGTATGGATCACACTTGGAGTGGGCTTTCACTATGTGAATGAACAGTTTGAGCTTAAACTGTTGAGTCAGAGTGTGAATGTATACACAGAGTGCTTTGTATTTCACAGTGGTGCCATCAGAAGATGTGAAGGAGTTCTTCTCCCAGGATGGCAAGAATTCAGACAGAGAGCAACAGATCCAGTTAAAGTCTGTGAAAATAATGGTATCTGTGTGTAACCCCTTGTTACCCGGGGTTACTAGAATCCCAGTAAGACCTAGTGATAGGCAGGGAAGGCAGCTTGTGAAACTCCAGTTAAATGGGTTTCACACTGTCTCACTCTGTTCTCAGTCTCAGCTGAGACTGAGGGATGACATCACCAATAGAACTTTCGCAGCTGCATAAGCCACATTGGAATCTGCAGCAGAGGGAGTTGGATAGAACGTTGGGAGTTTTCAAAGGGAAGTGTTCAGTTCCAGGTTGCCTTCAAGTAAGAAGGATCAGTTCCAGTTTTGCCTTCAAGTAAGAAGGAGTCAGTTTCAAGTGGTGGAGACCGCTGTTCGGGTCTCAGTGCCCCCTCCCTCCGGGGGGGGATGTAAAGATCCCCATGCAGATCCCTGGGGCAACCCCCTTAATTCTGCCAAGAGGAAGAAAAAGCTGCCTATTTCAGTTCAGTCTTTGTTTTGAAAAGTTGGAAGATTTATGATTCGCCTGTGGGGCACCTGCAACTAAAGGATGAGTGTTTGCTCTAACATGAGAGGACAAAAAATGTGTTTCTTCAGCCTGGGACATGTGAGGAAATCTAGGAATTGAGCTACAATTTGGGAAGCCTATAGTACTAGGTCAAACAAATGGAGTAGTGTCAAATGCTAGAGTGCTGTGTGATTTCAAGTAAATTGTAGAAGGGATGCAACAGTTCATCTACCATTTAATCTACATTCAGAAGTTTCAGTTTTCCAGAGAAATGTCCGGGTATGGGCTGTGGGAGGTGGAGGTTGGCACCCCCCCCCATCTTTAGTAACCAGGTCCACCTCTACGGATTTCTGCTGTGGTTGCTACTTTGCCTCATGCACTTGGCCAGTGATGAGGGAAGTACCCAGATGTGGGCTGCAAAAGGGAAAATCTCTCTAGGAGTCGCAGACTCTAAGTGGTGTGGGGAGCCACAACAGGATAATTGGTTCATTCTTCAAATGGACCGTGGACCAAGTGGCCGGCGGGGGAGCCAGGCCAGTCAGGCTGTGTACCCAAAGTGTGTGCAAGTCCGGGCTGTGTGCCTGGTGGGTCCAGAGCCTGAAAACAGTATAACTGGTTCATTCTTCCAGTGGACCGCGTAGTAGTCTCTAATCTGCATTACCAGTAAATGTAGCCCCATGGGGGTCCGTCTATGCTTTGTTGTGTTCAGCTAGTTTGTGAATAAAAGCCACACTGTAGAATCCCATTCCTGGTTCTGGACATTACAGTTATTGCTTCCTGTGTTCGGATTTACTTGGGTGCCCCTGTGCAGAGTAGTCAAACCTAGGTCCCCCTGTGCCGAGTAACCTCATCCTCCCCGAACCCAGGTCCCCACCAGGTACTGCTGTCAGCTTCAACAGCATGCCACCTGTCATTTGGCAAAAAGGCAGGGGTGAGGGGTTACATGTGGGACTGTGGTGGATCAGTTCAAGAGCACAGGCTACAGCTGCCAGTTCCATGTACTGAGAAGATGCAACACTGCAGCATTTGGATGCATGGACAGTGTTACCATTAGAATACATGATGAGCACTCCAAATCCAGCTATCTGTTCTCCTTTGTAGTACGATGTTAACATACCAGGGTACACAACCTACAGGAGAGACAAGGAGGGGAGAAGAGGAGGAGGAGTAGCTCTCTAAGTAAGAGAAGGGATAAAAGCAACAGAACAAAAGAGTAAACAGGGAGGAGAGGAGGCACTGTGGGTCACCTTAGAGACTGAAAATAGCACCACAATCTGCACAGGAGTTGTATACAGACCCCCATGTTAGGGGGAGGGAATGGACAAGGATATGATAGAAGGCATCCTTAGGATGGCAGAGAAAGGGGAGATACTGTTGATGTGGGACCTGAATATGCCAGATGTTAACTGGATTACCATGGCTGCAGCCACACCCAAAAGCAGGGCCATTCTCGATGCCCTTCAGGTGGCATGCCTCAGACAGCAAGTTTTGGAACCCACTCGTGAGGGAGTAATCTTAGACCTCATACTCTCAAATGGGGACGGTGAGAGGATCTCAGATCTAGAAGTGGGTAGCCATCTGGGAAAAAGTGACCACTAAACAGTGTGGTTCACAATAAACTCAGCTACAGAGTCAAGCCATACAAAAGTGAGGGTTCTGGACTTCAGGAGGGCTGAATTTGGCAAGATGGGAGAGTGCCTTAGAAAAGCACTAGCAAATAGGCTAGAAGGAAGGGTGGAGCAACAATGGGGAAACATCAAAACTGCCATCACAGAGGCAACACGCCTTTCTGTGAAGCAAATAAACAAATTAAAATGAAAGAAAAAGCCACTATGGTTCTCAAAAGAGGTGGCGGTGAAGGTTAGGGAGAAAAAGATAGCATTTAGGAAATATAAAGAAACACATAAGGAGCAGGACAGATAACTGTACCAGTTGAGGCAGAAGGAAGCAGGAAGGGTAGTCAGAATAGCAAAGGCCCAAACTGAGGAAAAGATAGCCAACTCAGTTAAGAAGGGGGATAAAACCTTTTATAGGTACATCAGGAAGCGCAGAAAGACAAAGGGAGGGATAGTGAGGCTGAATAGAATGGACAGTGGGTGGGCAGAGAGAGACAGTGAAAAAGCAGGGATACTGAACGAATACTTCTGCTCAGTATTCACAAAAGAGGAGGGGGGTGGTGCCTAATCCAATTAAGAGAAAGTACTCTGGATAGGGGAGTCGATCCCAGTCCTTTCACAGAAGAAAGGGTTCTGAAAGAACTAAAACTAAAGGTGGACAAAGCAATGGGGCCTGATAGAATTCACACCAGAATTCTAAAAGAATTAAGGAGAGAACTAGTGACACCACTGACTACCCTTTTTAACAAATCATGGGAGGATGGTGTGGTACCTGAGGACTGGAGGAAGGAGGATGTGATACTGCTTCACAAAATGGGAGCAAGACAGAGGCAGGAAACTACAGACCAGTCAGTTTGACCTCTGTGGTAGGGAAAGTGATGGAATCACTTCTGAAGGAAAGAACTGTTGAGTACCTAGAGGCCAGTGGGGCACAAGACCCAAGGCAGCATGGGTTCACAGCAGGAAGGTCATGTCAGATAAATCTAATTGATTTCTTTGACTGGGTGACCAAAGTAGTAGACCAGGGAGTGGCTGTGGAGATGGCCTACCTAGACTTTAGTAAGGCATTTGACACAGTCCCACACAGAAGATTAATAGTTAAATTAACCAGCCTGGGAGTGGGTCCCAGGGTGGTAGCCTGAGTAAAACATTGGCTGGACAACAGGACACAGAAGGTAGTTGTAAATGGAGTCCACTCTGAAGAAAGAGGGGTTACTTAGGGGGTACCGCAGGGTTCAGTACTGGGTCCAGTCCTTTTTAATGTCATTATTAGTGACATTGCAGAGGGACTGGAAGGAAAAGTATGCCTCTTTGCAGATGACACAAAGATCTGCTATAGGGTTGATACACCAGGAGGCGTGGAAAGGTTGAGAAGGGACTTAGCAAGATTGGAGGAATGGTCAGAAGTATGGCAGCTTGGATTCAATGCAAAGAAGTGCAAAATAATGCACCTGGGAAACAAAAACCCTGGGGAAGATTACACAATGGGGCGGGGGAGGTAGTAACAACAACAAAAATGGAAAGGGACCTGGGGGTAATCATATCAGATGACCTTAAGGTGGGCAAGCAATGTGAGAAGGCAGTAGGGAGGGCTGGGGGGACACTGGGATGTATAGGGAGAGGCATCACCAGTAGAAAACAGGAAGTTGTTATCCCTCTGTACAGACAGTTGGTGAGACCCCATCTGGAGTACTGCATCCAGCTCTGGAGCCCCCATCTCTGCAAGGACATAGACAGGATGGAGGCAGTCCAGAGGAGGGCAACTAAAATGGTGCAGGATCTGTAAGAGAAGCAATACGAGGAGAGAATAAAGGAGCTTATTATGAATATACCCTTGAGAAAAGGAGGGAGAGGGGGGACATGATAGAAACTTTTAAGTACCTCAGTGGAATCAACAAAGTCCAAGAGAGTAGCATCTTTCAAAAAAAGAGCTGTGCAAGAACAAGGGGACACAATTTGAAGATAAAGGGAGGACGGCTCAGGGGCAATGTGAGGAAGTATTTTTGTCACAGAGAGGGTGGTGAACGCATGGAACAGCCTTCCTGAGGAGGTTGTGGGATCTAAAACTGTGGGTTGATTCAAGAACACATGGGACAGACATAAGGCAATTTTTGTGGGGGGTAGGAAGAAATAGGCTGTTGGTTAAATAGGATCTGCAGCTTATCCTGTATGTAAGGAAATGGCAGACTAGGTTGGCCAAGCGGTCCTTATCTGCCATCAAAGACTATGTTTCTATGAGGCAGTGCCATCAGTAAAGACATGACACAGGGAAGTGTCAGCAAGGAGTTTTTGAGTAGCTGGGAGAAAGGGTCCTGGATCAGACAAATCAGGGGTCTGGAGTGTGCAATCACGTGGGGCTCCTTGGTACAGGAGACCATGGGATAAAACTGAGGGCATTTTGGTAGTATGGATCTGTATGTTATGATCCTGGAGAAGAAGAGACCAGTGAGTTAGTCTGGTACTAGACACAGAAACAACCTTCACTCTGTCTGACAACAGAAAGTTTGTGAGAGTGTGATGTGTATGCAAAATTATGGGTGAGTACCTAGCGATCTACAGGAAGTGCTTAACAGCCCAGTAGAGGGCCAGAAGATGTCATTCACTAAGACTATACTTCTGTTCCAGTGGGGACAGCATCTGGGAAGCACAGGCAATAGGTCTCAGAATGCCATTAACCTTTTGAGCAAGTACTGCAGACATGGTAATGTCTGAAGTAGCTGATTCCAGATGGAAGGGTAAGGCTGGATTGGGGTTAACCAGTGCTGGAGCAGAGGCCAGATCCTGTTTCAGAAGGGTCACAGCATTGGTGTGAATGAGACCCCAAGTCCAGGGGACATCCTTTTTCAAGAGCTCATACAGAGGGGTAGCCTTTTGTGCAAAGTAACAAATGAAATTCCTGGAATAGTTGACCAATCACAGGAAATGTCTTAGTGTTGCCATACTTGGTAGGAAGTGGCAAATCTTGTAGGCCTTGGATCTTCTTCCAGGCCAGGCTTCTGCCTTGCTCTGTGATATGCAGACCAAGGAAGATAACCTCTTTCTGGAACAATCGTGCTTTTGCAGGATTGCACTTGAGGCCTGCTCTCTCCATCATGTATAGACGGAAGAGGGAAGGATTGTTGTGAAAGCTCTGCAGAAAGTAGGTCCAGGTGTACTGACCACCCTCAAAGGTGAAAGCAAACTTGTATTGGCTTTCCTGAGCAAGTGGCCATGACCAATACCCATTGGAGATATCACGGACGTTATACCACTCACGATCTGGTGTTAGCAATTTTAGCACATTTGGTGCTGAGGCTACTGTAAGGGAGCAGCTAGGAGTGACTTGATTAAGTCTCCTGTAATCAACAGGGAGTCTCCAGGATCCATTGGGCTTTTTCACTGGCCAGATGGATAAGCTGAGGGTTGAGACACAAGGCCTGATCACACCTTGCTGAAGAAGTGACTAAATGGTTTCTCTGAGTGATGGTAAGGCCTCTGCAGGAAAAGTGTATTGCATTTGCCTGTCATGTTCAGGGCCTGGGACTTCAATGATGATTTTCATTCTCCCACAATCATGTTTGTGTGTTGCAAAAACATCAAGGTGCTTCTGTAGAATGGGTAACAGTTCTTGGAAAAATGAATGTGTCTGAAATAGAGCTGTGACATCATATTCCTTGTCATTAACTGCAATGGCGGCAACCACGTGGAAATCAGGAATCATGACAATGTGGTATTGTCCTTTGATTTGGATCAAAAGCCAATTGACCAAATCTACTACACAGCCATGTAGTACTAGGAAATCAATTCCTAGGATGCTAGAATGATGATGTAATACCCTGAGCTCAAAAGTGTGATTCATGTTGAGGGTACCCAACACCACAGACAGTACAATAGAGTGGTAGGTAGGCAATCTAGAGCCATCCACACCTTGAACATTGCTCCTCCATCCAGTGGACCAAAAGGAATTAGCAGGGTCCTCATCATGTGGTACAGACACAGCCATGCCTGTATCAAGCAATACAACAATTTGGCAGTCCCAGACCATAGCCTTGTGTCAACAGTAATATTGTTCACAATAGAGACTGGGGCCTGTAATTGTCAATCTAAACTATTACTGGTGCATTCAGGTGGTTCCTGAAAATGCATGCTAGCAGGATCTTGCCTAGCATCTTCCAGGTCCTGCATAGGATACAGGGAAGCCTGAGTACTGGTAGTAGCTGTGATAGACAAAGCCTCAGGGTTAAGGCCTGCCGCAGCCTGGTCAGAGGAGGTTCCATTATCTTGTTAGCCTAGTAGAGACTGGCTTGCTAGAGCTAATGCTGCAATGGTCTGCCTTGAGATGGACTTGGCCACTGATTGGACTTTCCCGAGGAGTGTGCGGAGGTTGTTATTCTCTGCTAGTACGTTATGTTAGGAAGGGCCTTGTCGATAATTTTGATTGCCCCGGTTGTCATTCTGATTGAAATTAGGGTTATTCCAATTTCTTTATCTGTTCCTATTTCTTTTGCACTTCCCCCCATCCTATAGCTCTGTTTGTCATCAGAGGGCACGGCCTTGTTGTTCTGGGCCTTGCCCTCCATTACGTAGTGGATTGTGGGCTCACTAGCAGGTTGTACTGTGGCCACCTTGGCTTTTGAGCTAGAATTCAAATCTCAGAGGTAGAGCTGACAGACATGCTCCGTCCTCGTGTTGATGTCTGAAAATTTGTCGGCTCTAGGGAAAACTGTGTGCTCGACCTTGTCACGCATGGCCAAAATCATGTTCCGAATAAACAAGGTCTTGTACTCAAATTGGTTTCTGTCCGCTATCTCCTTTGAGAGCACTTTGCCAGTACGGTAGGCCAACCATTACCTCTGATGGCATCACGTTGGACTTTCCTTGGCATACTGTTTAATGGGATGAGCCAATATAATGCCAACCACGGCTGGAAAGTGTGTGGCAATGAGTTCTGCAGTAACATCATCAAAAGTCACAGCCGTGGCTTGGCAGATGTCCTCTGAGAGTTTTGCCCAGAGGCCTAGGTCCACGGTTTGCCAGAGGCTCTGTACTTGGTAGCCCGCTGGTAGACTGAGCATCTCGCATTTGGAACAAACTTTTTCAAGATGACAGCTGAGATTGTCATTGGGGTTCATGCAGCCTATACTGTCAGCAATCTGCTGTACAGAGTGAGCTGCCTGAAGGGGATTAGTCTGAACTATGGGATGCAAATTAGGAAAAGGGTTAATGGAGTGTGTGCCACGATGGGTGGCCTCCGCTGCAGCATCAGTCACAGAGTGGACAAGTAAATGCCGAGTAGTAGCTTCCTTCAGCATGCTTTTCTTGTGTTTCCAGAAGACCTGTCTTTGCTCCTCAGTCATCTGTGTCCTAGCGAGGGCTGCCTCAATCATCTAATCAATGTCTGTTTTGTCCTCCTTTTTCAGGGTGGCAATCAGAGGGACTAGGCCTCAACCTCCCCCCTATCATGGGGGTCGCCATCTTGGTGTCACACATGAGAGTCGCCATATTTGTCATGACATAGGGTCATGGTATTATAGCATAGGGAGTCGCTGTCTTGTGAATGATGGGTGGAGCAAGAGTCATATTGAGGGTGTGGCTGGCTGCCATCTTGGCTGCTGTCATCACCAGAATCATCATCTACAGATGACATAAGGTCGATGGGTGTGTAATGGAATCCACCCATCGTTTTGACATGACCAGCCAGCACCTCTCGCTGATGACGCAGTTTCACCATCTTAGCTCTGTGCTGTATGTAACTAACTTTTCAATTGTTCTGCCCAACACCTTGTGCATCCTCTTTCTGTAACACTCTATAAGCAGTGCTGAATTCTTAGTTGTCCCTAAGCTCTCTATCCAAGTTATCACTTACCCATTTCAGATTGTCTCTCAATTCCACATTCTCCTCTCACAAAGATTAATTAATCTCACTCAACAAATCATTAATTTGCAAAATCTGCCTCTTATCCTGCTTCAGCCTATCACAATCCTCTCACAAAATACATAACTCTCGATCATTATTCTGTACAGTACAATGCAAATAGTCTTGTTCTTAATATGCAGGGACTAAAGTTCCTCTGCCAGCCTCTGCTCTTTCCTAAGACATTCAGATGCCTGCAAGACCATCTCTTTCTTAAGAGTTGAGTGTTGCAATTCAAGGGAATGAAACCTCACCTCGGAGGCTTCCAAAGCAGCATAGAAAGCCATGACCAACAACCCTTTAGAATCACACTTTTTGGCTGTTTGTCTCGCCTCTGAGTACTGGGTTGAGATCCCCAGTACAAGGTTATTGGAGTGTTTCACATCCAGCGCAAAGTCTCTCCAGCCTCCATGGGAAGTGGGAAAGTCAGAGACATTGAGTTTCAGATCTGCACAGGTATTGGACATGGTAGAAAAGGTTGGGCAACCCAAATGAACCTGTCAGTGGTTACCCTGCTGTGTATCGATCCAAACAGACACTCAGGCGTCTGCACTCACGCAATCCTGCAACTCAAAACTGCTGTTGAACAAGGTAAGATGGCATCAACCTTGCCCAGTAAGCAGCAAGAATTTATACAATGCTATGGAGTGAACAACACGGGCGAGGTGGTACGGGTGTGTACACCTACTTAAAACCCACAAGGTAAAAGCCAGCAAACAGTAAATCTTCACTAATTTAGACCACCTGCACACAGTTGCCAATAATGTAAGGGATCTAAGCCCTTCTCAGGTTCTTGATGGTAATAAACCAGCAGAAGAAACAACAGACAAGTGGCATATGTGGTAATAAACTTGTTTATTACACAAAAAGCAGACTTATGCCCTAAAACAGATCTTAGCAGAGAGACCTGGGAGCCAGAGTTTCCCAATACCCCCGGGTATGAAGACGGTCTCTGAGAGAATACATAATACAGCAGGTTATATACTATGATAATTATCATAGTAAGATGGCGGCCATGCTGGGTCTGCTGTCATGTTAGTTTTACGGTCACTGTGTTAATGAAGTAATTTTCTGGGTTCTTGTTGTTTTAACCCTTCATTTTGTTATTTTTTTTATTTTCCATTGCACATATGATTTGACAGCTACAACAGCTATAATTTTAGTTCGTTTTAATCTGCTCGGTCGTTTGTTATCTGACTGCTGTGTTTTGCATGCCGTATATTGTGTTTGGATAACAGCTTTACCAGAATGGAGTTTTGTTTCATTTCAGGAGCAGTTGTGATTTTTTGCTTTTCGAACTATTTCCTGCTTCTTACTGGTCACTGACTGCCTTTTTGCTGCTCCTGCTATTGGTATTTGGAATGCTCTGTCAGCTGCTGGGGTCTGGATTTCAGGCAGTTTTGTGATTGTTTGCCAGGGTTTTGAGACGGTCGGCAGCTTTTCCACTGGTGCTGATTCTACTGTAGATATGGATTCCTGGGACAGTTGGTGGTTCTCCTGATGTCAATTTTCCTGGGATTGTTGTAAGGGAAGGTTTGATACTGTTTGGTTGGCTGCCGTCTGGGTTGCTGTTTGGAGTCCCACCTGGGGAGAACTTGTTGGAGCAGCAAATCCGGCTGTGAATTGACTATTCTGGCCAAATCATCAGATGAAAATGGTGGATTGCAGACTGGTCTGGCCAGCTACGGTGGTGGGTGCCTGGTCTTTGAGACTCCCCGTGGAGAGAGAGGCTACCAGTCAGAGGGCTGGTAGGAAATTTCCTCCTGTGCTCTCTGTGGGCTCCTAGTTTTTACTGGGTGACTCTGGTGAGCTGAGTGGGGTGTCTCTTTCTCCAAGGCCCTTCTGTGAGCTGGGCTGGGGCCAATAATGTTTGCATCTAGCTCGTTTTCTTTTTTTGGACTGGCAAATGACTTGATTCTTTAAAGGACTGCTGCTTTTCCATTCTGCTCCAAACTAAACCTTTGTCAGGTACTGTAACTCTACATTTTTATTTTGGAGGCAGTGAGAGGGCCTCAGTGGGAATAAAGATTTATTTAAATTTTTAATTCAGTATTTGTGGCAGTGAGAATGCCACATTTTTCTGGACTCATTATTCTGATAAGGGTTGGGTGAGAGCTACCCTTTGTTCTACAAACTTTTAAAGGATTTAGCAATTTCTTGAGACAATCTATATAAAAAGACATTGGACAGTGAACTTTATTGGACAATGATAAATGATTTAATTTAGTGTTGCAGCTGTCTAAACTGTTTTAGTTTGTTATTTTTGTGGGTTATATTTTGGTTTGGGTTGGGACTGTTTTTATTACTATCAGATTTTCTTTTACTATTTGATTTGTTTATTTTTTGTAGTTTAGGGTATAAGGGGATTGTTATTAAGATTAAATTCATTGGATTTTATTTCTTGGGGTGGGACGTTAGTTCTCAAAATTTGTGACTCTGTTTATTACTTTGTTTAAAGTATTATGTGTCAGGGAGGCTTAATGACGGTCAGACATTAGTAATGGGTGGGGAAGTAATGATTACTCCCCCAACAGGCTCAGGGAATTACATCCTTTTGACTGTCCCCCATTAACATCCAACACCTATTTTAGGTGTCGCGCTTTGGGGACATCTAGAAAGTGCATAAGAAGGGGGAGAACTGGACCTGATGGGGGAGGGGAAAGGGGAGGGCAGATAGGAGTTGTGGGGTCCAAGAGGCACCCTGGGGTGAAATAGAGTCAGGACAGGGGTCCTCCCTGTCTTGTCCCCATACCCAAGGGCTCCGATGTCAGCAGGCAGGTGCTGAGGTCTTCCCCGACAACTCATCCTAGTTGGGTGGTGTTATGCAATGCCATATCTATTAAGAACAAGATGGCTATTATAGTTGATCTTGTGGGGAACACCAATCTGGTTTGCGTCACCGAGACCTGGTTGGATGAAAATGCAGGCCCTGTTTTGGCTTCTGCAGTTCTGGCTGGGTTCTTGGTGATACACCACCCAAAGCTGGATTGTAGGGGCGGGGTGTGGCCATTATATTTAAATCTGAGCTGGGCCTTGTGGATATGCCATTTGGAAGTACCAGATCCTTTGAGTATATCCTGGGAGAGGGTGTAGATTTTGGGATACTCCTCATATACCGTCCACCAGGAGATGATGGAGCATTCCTGCAGGAGATAGCGGACTTCATCATCGACATGGTGTTAAGGTCCCCCAGATGGATAGTTCTGGGGGACTTCAATGCCTGGGTCGATGATGAATTATCACATTTTGGTCAAAATCTCCTTCAGCTGATGACAACGCTAGGCCTTACTCAGGTAGTTACCTCCTCAACCCATATAGGGGGACACTCACTGGATCTGATCTTTCTTTTGGGTCTGGAGATAGCCGATTTGGGGGTGGAACCAGTCAGTTGGTCTGACCATCACATCATAAGGTTCAGCTTTAGGGTCCCCCCAATAGGTCTTCCCCTACGGAGATGGTTCAGTACCACTCTTTAAGGAGAGTTACCCCTAATGACCTATCGGTGGTACTGAACTTATTGGCTTTGTCGAGTGAATGCATCAGTCCAAGCGATCTTGTATTGGCCTTTAATAAGGCTGTGGGAGATGCCCTGGACAAGACTGCTCCAGTTCATGTTCAGCCCCTCACCCTTCACCCAAGGAACCCTTGGTTTGATGGTTCTTTGAAGGAGTTGAGGTGAGTTGGTCGAAGGATGGAGAGAGTCTGTTGAACGTCTGGCCTTGATACTGACAGGCTTAAGGTGATGGCTCATTATGATGGCTATCAGTCAGAAATCACCTGTAAGAAGGCAGAATTCCTGTCCAGGGAGATATCTGCTGTGCAGAATCAACCAGCTCAATTTTTCCGGACTGTTGACAGATTGTGCAATCCAATCTGTCTCCAGCCCAGAGAAGCCTTTTCTCAGCTGAAATGCGAGGAGTTTGCTCAATTCTTCGCAGATAAGGTTGCCAGCATCAGGTCTAGCATTGGTCCGGCCTCCCCTATGGGGGATTGTGATGATCAGCAGGAAGTGGTGTGCACTCGGTCAATCTGGTCAGATTTCTGCCAGCCAGAATTCACAGACATTGTGAAGATCATCAAGACATTGCACCCAACCAGTTGTAGACTGGATCCGGGCCCTACATCCTTTTTACTGGGATGTGTTGATGTTATCTGCCCAATCCTTGCTGAAATTGTCTGGAGGTCCTTGAAGATGGGGATCTTTCCAGATCCCCTAAAGGAGGCGGTCATTCGACCACTCCTTAAGAAACCCTCCTTGGACCCAGACTGTCTAGCTAACTACCGACCTATCTCTAACCTGCCATTTGTTGGTAAGGTTATTGAAAAGGAGGTTGTGTTGCAACTGGATGATCATTTTACAACTCACAAGGTCTATGATAATCTCCAGTTTGGATTTAGGAAGAAGCATAGCACAGAGACTACACTTGTCTGAGTATTGAATGGCCTCCTAATGGCTAGAGATTGAAAGGCACGTAACATTCTGGTTCTTCTTGATCTCTCCACAGTATTTGACACTGTAGACCATGGTGTGCTGCTGGAGCACCTGCGGCTTCTTTGAGGGCTGTCTGATACAGTCCTCAAATGGTTCCACTCATTCCTCAGGGACAGGTTCCAGACAGTCGCCACCAGAATTTATTCCTCTGGCACTCACTCCCTACCCTGCGGGGTGCCGCAGGGCTCCATTTTGGCCCCAATGTTGTTTGCAATGTACATGCTGCCATTGGGAGACATCATCAGGCAATACAATTTGAGTTTTCACTGCTACGCAGATGACACTCAACTGTATATGTCCTTTCTGCCCGGACAAAATGATGCACTCTCTGTGCTAAACAACTGACCTACCGAGATCAGAACCTGGATGAGTACTGGCTGGCTGAGATTGAATCCAGATAAGACTGAAGTGTTGGTAGTGGACCCTAGTCATCCATGAGTGGGTGTGGGGGCTGGACAGACATCAGGTCTTTTGATCGATGGCATGCAGCTCACTACCTCAGACCATGTGTGTAACCTTGGCGTTATTTTTGATGATGGTCTGACACTAAAATCTCAGGTGTCGGCTGTCATCAAATCCTCTTTTCACCATCTGAGGAATATTGCCCAGGTGAAACACTTGGTTCCTCCGGATGATCTCCCAACATTGGTTCACGTCTTTGTCACTACCCACCTTGATTACTGCAATTCCATTTACCTAGGGCTTCCAGGGGTTAATATCCACTGCTTGCAGCTAGTGCAGAATGCGGCAGCCAGGCTTCTGACTGGGACTTCTAGGTCCAGTCATATTATGCCTGTGCTCCAAGAACTGCACTGGCTGACTATTCAGTGGCAGATCACCTTTAAGTTTGGTTTGCTAACCTTTAAAGCCCTACATGATCTGGGACCTGGCTATCTTTAAGACCTCTTGACACCCTACCACCCTCTCCGTCCTCTCCGATCTGCTGACGAGGGATTGCTAGAGATTCCCAGGGTGTGATTAAAAACATCTGGTGACCATGCTTTTTCTTTTTTGGCCCCAACCCTGTGGAATTCTCTACCTCGTCGGTTAAGAGAATGCCTGACCATCGATAGATTTAAAATTAAGTTAAAAACATATTTATTTAACTTGGCCTTCCCCAACTATGGTTAATCTGCTTTCATTCTTCTGTTTTAAAGTTATATTTATATTTGATTTTCTGTGCAGCACCTTGGTTTTGAAAGGCGCTGTAAAAATAAAGTTTGAATTGAATTGAAATTGAATTTAACTATTACTTCATGCAAGAGTTAGATACATAAAACAGGCCCTGTTGGCCAAATGTTAGGTGGCTCCACAATGTGTCTAGAGATATACAAAAAGTGTTAAATCAGCCAAAATGAAGAAAAAAGAGCTCATACAATAAGAGCGGTGTTACATAAATCTGCATGATGGCAGTGTAGGCTATACAATGACATCTCAGAAGAACATACAAAGAACACAGAAATGTTTTCTTAGCACATTACTTATGCATTACTAGTAATAAGCATAGTAATAATATTGGCAATAATCATAAGTACATCTCTGGTAACTTACTCTAAGTACCAATGCTCTAAATGTCAGTACTGATTATAGGTATAACATAATAGAGATTGTCATCAGTGCACGGTGGGTTGCCAATAAGAGTGAGGGGACCAAGCCTAACAAAAGTTTGGGTAGTTGTGGCCTGCTGTGCCCTACAGCCCCATGAATCTGCCGTTAAGGCTGCTGCACCATGCTGCCATTTGCCACAAGAGTCAGGGCATACCATATAGTGTTTCTATTTATACACATACATCATGAATTTTCACACAGAAGCCACCAAAGAACTGAAATTTGTGAGTTCAGACAGTGCATGTGTCTTGCCATTTCTCCTGCTGTTTCTGCCGGCTGCTACACTGATAAAACTTGTTCGCCAGAGAACTGCTGCACAAACATCTGCTGCCTCTGTGACTTTTTCATCGGACATTTCCCCTGTACTCTGGTTTATCTGTTGTCCTAGTTTAGAGAGGGAGCTCGGCAGCGAGCTGACAGCTAATTGGTAGCTAGAAAGGTTGGGACCATGCACTTTAAAAGACATCTGCAGGCTCGAGGCGGGGAACCAGTATCTTGCCATTTCTCCTGCTGTTCCTGCCAGCTGCTACAACGAAAGAACTTGTCCACCAGAGAATTGTTACACAAACACCTGCTGCCTCTGTGACTTTTTCTTTTTTTTTTTTACTTTTTATTTATGAATTATTGTAATACAGAGCAGCAACATGTACTTACATTCACAATACAGGTGCAATCATAGGACAGAGGGCTAACAGTGCCCAATCAGGATAGTGAATCGTCAGTAACAAACTACATAATATAGCAGATATCATTCAGATACTGTCCCTCCACCCCCAAATTCTTAAAGAAGTTAAAGACAGGAAGATTAAACCTGTAGGAAATAGCACTCTCACCGCAGAGTATTTACTATATTATCTGTTTGCCCAGTTTCACTCCCACATGCAGAACTAATACATTTGTGGAGGGTGGTCTTATGCAAATAAACTTAATTACTATGACCAAAGGTCACCTGAGTTCGATTAAGTTGATGTGGAGCCCTGCACTTATACATATCCTACAAGGGACCATGCAGAGAGAAGGATAGATCTAAGGGTCTAACAAAGTTCATGAACTGAGCGGTGCACATCAGCACACCAGCAAATAAAACTGGCTATTTGCATTTTTCAATAGAACGTGCAGGCAGAGCATCTATAAACTTTGGGTAAAGCTTGTAAAAACGAACTGTCACACATCTGTCTGCTTCAAAATAGTAACCCTGTAGCATCCATATGTCTTCTGACAACAAGTAGGGCCATCAATCCACTCGCACTCACTTGACCCCGAAGGCTCCCCATCCTCCTCATCAGCCAGAGCCACAGTGTCTAGTTGGGCTAACAACTTTTCAGAGAAAATGGCAGCTGCTTCGGGATCTGTAAGATGTGTGATTTCTGCTGGTGAGAGATCTCGAGATGGGCTGGGAACAGGAGAAGAGCCCTTACTCCCCTGGCTAGAAGGGATTTCTTTATAACCTGCAATTTCTTCTTGCAGTCCTGTGTCTGCGAGGAGGGGTCCGGGAAAAACCCCAGTCTGCTACCTGCCCACACAAGTTCTCCTTTACTCTGTGCAGCCTGCAACAGAGGAATTCTGGCCTCCGGCATGGACAGTGTCACTATGACCATCAAAGGCCACTCTCCAGGGCCTCCATGAGACCGGGGTCAGAGTGGAATCCTGAATGCCTGAACCACCTGGACCCCCATGTCTCTCGGCAGCAGATGTAAGTCATCAAAGATTAGTCTGTCCAAGGAAGCCAACAGATCTGTGCTTCCCACAAATCATGGGGGAAAGCCCACGATCCTGACATTGCAATGTTGTAGGCCATTTTCAAGTGTTTCCACTTTGGCATGAAGGTAGCCTACATCTTGAATTAAGCCTGTACTGACCTCTGTTTGATGATCTGAGGTAGAAACATGGAAACATAGAATCTGATAGCAGATAAGGATCACTTGGCCCACCTAGTCTGCCCATTTCCCTACCTAATGCATAAGCTGCATATCATAGTTAACAGCCTACTTCCTCCTACCCCCAGTAGAATTGCTTATGTCTGTCCCATGCATTCTTGAATTTCCCCACTGTTTTTGAGTCCACTACCTCCTCAGGAAGGCTGTTTCATGTATCCACAACTCTCTCTGTGAAAAAATACTTCCTCACATTACCTTTGAGCCATCCCCCCCATCTTCAAATTATGCCCCCTTGTTCTTGCACATCTCTTTTTCTGAAAGATGCTACCATCTTGGACTCTGTTGAGTCCCTTGACATACTTGAAAGTTTCTGTCATGTTCTCCCTCTCCCTCCTCTCCTCAAGTGTATACATATTAAGCTTCTTTAATCTCTCTTCGTATGTCTTCTGGTGCAGACCCCGCACCATTTTAGTTGCCCTCCTCTGGACAGCTTCCATCCTGTCTATGTCTTTGCAGAGATGGGGTCTCCAGAACTGGATGCAGAACTCCAGATGGGGGTCTCACCAACTGTCTGCACAGAGGGATAACAACTTCCTGTTTTCTACTGTTGATGCCTCTACCTATGCATCCCAGTATCCCCCCAACCCTCCTTACTGCCTTCTCACATTGCTTGCCCACCTTAAGGTCATCTGATATGACTACCCGCAGGTCCCTTTCCATTTCTGTTGTTGTTATTACCTCACTCCCCATTGTGCACTTCTTTGCATTGAATCTAAGCTGCCATATATTTGACCATTCCTTCAACCTTGCCAAGTCCCTTTGCATCCTCTCCACCCCACCTTCTGTATCAACCCTGTTGCAGATCTTTGTGTCATCTGCAAAGATATATACTTTTCCTTCCAGTCCCTCTGCAATGTCACTTATAAAGACATTAAAGAGGACCGGTCCCAGTACTGAACCCTGCGGTACCCCACTAGTAACCCCCCTTTCTTCAGAGTAAACTCAGTTTACTATTACCCTCTGTATCCTGTTGTCCAGCCAATTTTTAACCCAGGCTACTACCTTGGGACCCACTCTAAGGCTGGCTAACTTGTATATTAATCTTTTTGTGTGGGACTGTGTCAAATGCCTTGCTAAAGTCTAGGTAGGCAATGTCTTCTGCCCCTCCCTGGTCTACCACATTGGTCACCCAGTCAAAGAAATCTATTAGATTCATCTGACATGACCTTCCTGCTGTGAGCCCATGCTGCTGGTAAGCACGGCAATGACTGTTTTGTTTTCAGAAATCTTGCCATCAAGATCTTCAAGCTTTTGTTCCATAGATGCTAGTCTCCTGTTTGTTTCATCCCCTGTCTCTTGCAGTTTATTTAGAATCGGGAGGATTTGTGAAAAATCTGTAGCATTGTGTGTGGTCGGGCCTCCAGGCTTTGCAAACCCCGCTGATACCTGGTGAGTTGAAAGCCATGGTCTGATGGTTTTTTATCTGGCTCCATATTGATCTTGAAGTGTTTCTCTTTCTGATGGTGTGCAGCAGGATACTTATTTAATTGCAAAATATTAAATTATTCGATAGATTATTAAGCACTGCACAGAGCTTCATTAAAGATGCCTGTCCTGTTGGATGCTCCACAGCACCCCCCTCTGTGAATTTTTCATCGGAAATTTCCCCTGTGCACCGGTTTGACTGTTGTCCTAGTTTGGAGATGGGGCTCAGCAGTGAGCCGACAGCCAATTGGAAGCAAGAAATGGCAGGGCTGTGCATTTTAAAAGGCATTTGCAGACCCGAGGCATGAGCCCTTGGGCATGAGCAGGAGTGGTTACACCATTCAGATTAAATTCTTAACTTAGAAAGTTTGTACTTTTATATAGTGTTTTACTTTGAAAAGGTCTGGGAGGTGATCTGTTTCCTGTGGTTCTCTTAAAAGGAAAGGTATGTTCTTTTCTGTATTATAGTTCATGTTTTTGATTGGAGTACTGCAAGAACGGCCCTTTCCCACACTTAGTTTTAATTGTTATTAGCCTCATTTTTTATTACAAGCTATTATTGGGGTTGGGGGTTAGACCTGTTTCATTAAGTTGTAAACTGGCTTTTAAAAGATAAAAAATTAACACTTTTACACAGGTCGGACATACTATTTTCTATATAATTTTTAGGTATTAACACTCAGTTTGAATTAGTTAGTTTAGTTTGCCTGATTATTGTTTACTTTGGCTCCAAAATAAATTTATTCTGACTAGATTTCCTTTTGAGTGGAGTCCACTGGTCTTAGTCAACTGGTGGGTCCCATACAATTGGAAACATAGACACTTCAGTTCCTTATGAATTTGACACATAGGAATCCTGTTTTAATTAGTTGAACTGAGTAATTGTATTCCCTATACTGAACTGAATTATGTAACAGTCAATTGGTTACATTTGGATGTTTTGCTAGGTTTTCATTCGGGTATTTTTTTGCCAGATGTAATGTTATCAAGAAATATACAAAAGTGGTCAAAAGGTTTGTTAATCCAACTATGCTTAGAAAAATAATTCTGCTCCTTCTCTTGATATCTGGCTCTGTTCATCCTCACCCTGGACCCCAAACGGGTAACTGTCATGAGAAGCCTGCCTGTTCAAATGATCTGGGAATGACTGGGGGCAAAGCTTCGGTAATTAAAATTGTCCATCTTAACATACATAGTCTTGTGGCCAAATGGTCCCAATTTGAAGCCTGGGTAATCCAACGTGACTTCAATGCCATAACTTTGTCAGAAACTTGGCTAACTAATAAAATCCAAGACAGTGAAATTTCTCTCCCAAATTATGTTATTTTTAGACAGGATAGAATGGGTAAGAGAGGGGGCAGAGTTGCAATTTATGTAAATTCTAGGTTTAGGGTCTCTGAAATAGCATCTCAGCTTATTAAAACTGGCTATGATGCTGTTTCAATTCATCTTCTGTTAGGACCTAACAAACATCTGTTGGTCACTTCGGTATATTTTCCATCAGGCTTATCTAAGCAAGGTTTGGAATTAATCTCTGCCTTTAAAAAATCCCTTCCTTTAAATCAGGAGTGGATTCTTATGGGTGATTTTAATATAAACTGGTGCATCGATCAGAACATTAATGTGTTAGAATTGTTCCAATAATTGGGTGCCCAACAATTAATTACACAGAGAACTAGGTTCAATTATAAAACTGGAGGGGGTTCTATCTTAGATTGGGTCATGGTTACTCACCCCATCAGAATAGTAAATTTTGAGGTGTTGCCTGATGGAGTCTGTGACTATTGCCCAGTATTTTGTGAGTGGTCAACAAAACAAATACAGAGTCCCCCTCATTATATAGAGACTAGAAATATAAATAAATTGACAACTGATGATATGGATTCAGCTTGTGAGGAAGTGGACTGGCCATGTCTTGAGGGTATACAAGACACTGATGTTATGTTAGAAACTTTTAGTGTTTTATTTAATCAATTTGTAAACAAAATAGCTCCACTGAGAAAATGAGAATATGTGCCAACAAAAATGAATGCATATCAAGAGAATTATTGGCCATTATGAAACAGAGAGATAGAGTGTGGAAAGTATATAAGAAAAATGGTGACCCCAATTCATTATTACTGAACATTATAAAATACTTAGGAACTAGTGTAAGGCATACATTAGGAAGGCTAAATTTGATTTTTTTAAACTAAACAATTGGATTTTTTAGGTAACCCTAAAGAAACTTGGCAGGCACTTAATAATTTAACTGGAAGAAAGAAGCATGATACATTAATTACCCTTCAAGATGGGGATCAATTAGTGAGTGACCCCAGTCAAGTGTCTAGGCTGTTTAATGAATATTTTAGGAATCTTACAAAGTTTCAGACTAGTAGTGAGGTTTTGAATAATAAGGTGTCTTCAGATAGGGACTATAAGGATAATCATCCCTGATTTTATTTTCAGATTGTTTCCCCAGAGTTGGTCAGGGATTATGTCCTGAAATATATTCCTAGACCTAATCTAGGACAGGATGGAATTGACTATAGGTTATTGAAATTGGGAATGGATGTATTATCTTCACCTTTAACTACATTATTTAATTATTCACTTTGTAATAGTGTTTTTCCCCAATGTTGGAAGTTAGCTCTGATAAAACCAATATTTAAGTCAGAGAGTAGGAATTCTGTATCAGACTATAGACCAATATCACTGTTAGCGCCTTTATCCAAAATTCTTGAAATAATTGTATTCAGCCAGATTCAGGACCATTTATGAAAGTTTTATTTGTTAACAAGCTCCCAGCATAGGTTTAGATCAAATCACAGCACAGAGACGGCCTTGGTGAGGTTCTCAAGTTGTGTATGGGTGGGGTCCTAGATCTGGGGCACTCTGTCATAGCATTGCTTGTGGATCACACCAAGGCCTTCGACCTTGTTAATCATACTTTGTTGTTAGAAGCTCTAAGAAAGGGGGGCGCCATGGAGCCCGAGCTTGGTGGAAGCAAGAAATTACGTCTCTGCAATTTTCCACATTAAAACAGCAAAAACTGCATTTTACATGCTGCTTGGATCAAATTGAATCATCAGATCAGATTCCCGACCATTGAATTAGGGAGTATGGGGAATACTAAACGTGATAAAGCTACAGGAGGTTTGGATCGAGGGAAAAGCTCTGGTGCAGCCCAAACCTTGCGATCAGCCCCAGAAGACTTAGTTAAAACTCCTTCTGGTACTGAAGAATCTCTCATGATGCTGGGGCTGAAAATGCAAACTTTGATCAACTCTGTGGCTAATCTCTCTCAGAAAATGGACTCCTTCAACAGCCGGGTGGTAGTACTGGAATCCTCGGTGGAGGGCCTAAAGTCAGAATTTCTGGAGGTGACAAAAAGGACTGATTCTGCCAATGGAGTGACTGTCTTGATGTTCAAAGAAATGCAACATGTCTGCATGAGGCTTGAGACTATAGAGAATCAAATCAGGAGCACTAACATACGAGTGTTGGGTTTGCCAGAAGGCTTTGAGGGAGATCACTATCTCATGGCAATTCAAGAATTCCTCACTGAAAAACTGTTGGCTACAGGGCAAGATCCAATTACAGGCATACAGAACATCTACAGAGTCAACCTGCGTGGTCAACAACAATCGGAAGAGCCTCATACCCTGATGATTGTTACTTCTGGGACTGGAGTGAGAGATAGGATATTGGCACTGGCTCGAAGGGCAGGCCCATTGATGATCGAGGAACACCCAGTATTTCTTTTTCCAGATTTAAGTTTTGCAACGCGTCAATGCTGCAAGAAGTTTGATGCAGTCAGGCAAACCATGAGAGAAGCGGGTGTAGTTCACACTATAGTTTTTCTGGCTCACCTAAGTGTAGTTCATGAGGGAAAGGTCTATCTATTTATGGACCCTGTGGAGGCTGGAAAATGGTCTACTAGACTGGCTATGAGGAATGTGAGTACCCAAGAAGACTCTAATTTGGACACTTGAAGGGACTTTGGGGATCTGCTCTGAATGTTTTCTTGTATACTGTTTGAACAACCTAAGAATTATAGTTTTTATGTTGTTTAACTATTGATCCATAATATTGGAATTATTAAGGAATGTGCTTTAACTAGATGGGTAGACTAATTTTATATTACCCCTCCTCAACGTTTCCTTTTGCTCCAAATATATGTTTAGGAAATCTACTTTGGTAGTTAATTTAGGTATTACGTGTGGCGTCATAAGCTCTTATTGAGCTCAGTCTTTTGGGACTAAATGCTGGACATTTCAATCTTCATAGATATAGCCATGCTGCTCTTGAACTCTTTTACACAGCACAGATATAGGATGTTTAATTTTTGATTTACTTAGTCTTGTACTAATTATAGCAATACCCCCTATGTGGTAACTCAATATGGCAAATGCTCTTTTTACCTTTATTAAGGGACTTGTTCCCAGACGGAAATACTATTATGGTCTGTTTGCTATATGTATGCTCAATGAGATGTCATTGGAAACTAAATAAAAATAAAGTATAAAAAAAAGAAGCTCTGAAAAAACATTTACTTTTCTGGGGAAGTTATAACCTAGTTGGAGGGGTATCTTTCTGATAGGGAGCATAGGACTGTGATTGCTCAAAAGTGTTCCGACTCCTGTTCTGGCACCTGTGGAGTACCACTGGGCTCAATTTTAGGCCCTTTTTTGTTTTCCCTATTTATGAATGCAATCCCAAATTCCTGTGTTGGGTCTAAAATGATTTTATACACAGACAATGTGATCATATTAAAATCTGGATCCAACCCTGATCAAGGTTTGAGTCAGGTTCAACAAGATTTTGAATTGTTTCAAAGGTGGCTGCTTTCACGTGAAATGGTTCTCAACATAGGGAAAACAAAAGTGATGGTCTTCACTGGTCCTATGATAGTAGCTCAGGACATTAATGTCCCACTACTAAATCTTAAGGGTAATAAGATAGAGTTAGTGGATATCTTTAACTACTTAGGGGTTACCCTTGATTCTCATTTTTCCTTTAAACCCCATGTCTGTAAAACAATTTAAAAAACTCCATCAAAAGTTAGGAATGTTGTTTAGAGTTTGATCTTTTCTTATTCCTGAATCCCGTAGACTTTTGGCACATAGTTTTTTACTTAGCGCATTTGATTATGGTCTAATGGTTTATACTGGAACAAGTGAAAAAAATGTTTAATGAACTTCAAGTAACTTATCACAGCATTCTCCGATTCATGACAGGTCTTCCTCTTAGAACCCATCATTGTGCATTACTTAAGGAAGCAAATTGTGCCTCTCTGATAAATAGAGTTAAAGTAAAGATGGGTACGACTATTTTCAAGGGAATCACTGGTGTCCTTCCTCTCAGTCTTCAGTCATGTTTTATTAAATCACAGAATTCTCTTGGCACAAGGTCCCAGACATGAGAATTGCTTAGGGTCCTCTATTTTAGAAAGACCATTGTGTTGTGTTTTTTTAAATTGTACTTTTTCCTCCCCCTGGCCCTTTAAGCACTGCACCATCGGGAGTCACTTTTGGTGTTTGCCCCTGCTTCTTGCACCTATCTGGAGCCCTCTAGCACTACATGAAGCCTTGATTCTTCCCCCCAGGTGGGGACGAGGTGGGGCCCATACACTCCAAACTTTCTTGTCTTCATCAGGCCAGCTGGGACAGGTAGGTGTGAGCTGTAGAGTCTGCACTGAGTGCTCCATCGTCCTAGTGCCTGGAGAGCCATTTTCCCATTTTCTATGTGGACACGTTGTGTGCTCCGACATCAAGGCATAACCACTGACGTCCATCACGCCCTCCCTCTTGCACTAGCTAGAGTGCTTGCTGTACCATAGACCTGGGACCAGTCGAGCATCAAGCCTCTGTCCTCCTCCTCCCTCCTCCCTCCCTCCCCAGAGAAGGTAAGCAGTCTCTGGGACATTCATCCTCCTCCCCCGGCCAGCCCTCTGACTCCCTGGGCTTGTTCCTGAACCTGGATCATTGGCATCACAAGTGATAGTGCTACCACTGCGCTGGCAGGCTGGCAAGATCTGTGTTCTATAGGGCTACAACTTTCTTTAACAGCATTCCCTCCACCGTAATTAAATGTAGAACTGTGCAGTCCTTTAAATATGAGTTTGTACAATGGCTTGATTCCAATACTGATTGTACCTGCTTTCAATAGATGATGTTTATCCAGTGTGTTTATGTATGTATTTATGTTTAATTTGTATTTTTCTTTTATAGTATGCCCTGTTCGAGCGTATATTTTTTATGTAAAACTTGTCGCTTGTGAAAACGGGCAATTTCCTCATCTTGCTAACAAGTATAAAAAATGAAAAAATGAAATTAAATGAAATAGTAGAGTGTGACAGGCCCCTTTTTGTCAATCTGACATGAAAAAAAGTTCTTACATGAATGTAATTATGAAGGCCGCATCAAAGACAAACTACTTCTATAAATGAACAAAATTTAGATTTGTTTTATATTCATTAAACAACCACAAGTTACATAGAAAAAAATCAGAGTTTTGATGAGAAAGAACTGAGAGCTGTGATACAGACAAGCTGATCTCTCACAGCGAAAGAGTTCTACTACTTCAATTCAGCACTGAAACTCAAATTATCAACTTTTTATAAGAAGAGAATGATAGATTTTAAGCTAATCTATTTAAACAAAAAACACGGACTGAGTTTGTAAGAAACCAAGTGAGCAAACCATTAACTTTACAGCCTGCCGCGATTGGGAATCTGAAGCAGCAAGCTACAGTACTCCGAGATTATGTGGTCACTCTCCAAGCCTGACTGAGAGAGACAGAAGTAACTCCAGTTTTTAGCCACTGTAGAGCAAGTTAACAAATGCTGATTTAAAGAAAACCACAAAACCAAACAGCATGACATTTTCAGGAAACTCTAATCATGACATAGGGACTTGAACTTAAGCTTTGTTAACAATATACAAAAATATTTGCACATGATCTTTAAATGTAAATGAAGGTACTTAAATCTGGTGTGAAAACCTGCTTGACTCCATTGCAAAGGTCATGAACTGACTCATGTAAGACATCCTGGAATTTTATGATGTTTCAGTGCTAAAGCCTGCAGTAGTCATCCTGTATAGTTAGTGCTCTTGCTGTCCTCTACAGTCCCTATGTTCTTGTCTTATACTGGCCATGAAACTTTTTGAGGCATAGTGAGTGTTTTGCTGATTTCTATATTTTAAAGTGTATCTGAGTTAGAAAAAATGCTTTTAGAGAATATAGGGACTTCACAAAACATGTAACAAAAGTGAATGAAAGTATAACCTCTGCTGGCTTGTGGAAGTTTGCATAATCAACTCCCATGATGCCTTGCATGAGTGAGGTCATGACCTTTGCAATGGAGAAAACAGGTTTTCACATGGGAGGGGGCAAGACAGGGAATCATTCTTCATGCCCAAAACTACACAGGTATACAGAAAACAGGTTGAGGGGAAGTTCCCTTGAACCCCACTACCACCACCATGACATACAACACTGCTCTATCCTTGTGAGGCAGAACTGTTCCTCTCTGTAGTGCACAAACAGTCACCACAAGGCCCTCCTCAGTTCCAAGTACTGAGTATGAAAACTCGCCCACCATTTAAGCACCTGTGTGTGGGTGTTGATGTGCAATATGGCCGCCACTACGCATTCAGTCATTTCTCTACCAGTCTAGCATTGCTTGTAAAGCACTTTGGGATACACTGTGTGTGAAAAGTGATATATAAATGCTGATTCTTCTTCTTCTAATCCTGTAACTGAAAGGGGCACTATCATCCTTCCTTACGCCTCAAATTGTCATTAGTTTAAAAACACATTTTATAATTGCTCATATTCTGTAGAATGTGTGGATGTAGCTGGCTGTTGGACTCTGATTGCTTTTTTCTTTTATAAAAGTGTAACACAGACTGCCCAGTATACTGGTGTTATCACACACAATATGTCTGTTACAGCCCTTGATCAACTCCCACTGCAGCCTTCAACATTCAACGACTTGGAACACCCCAACACAATCTAGTCTCTTACAATGCAGTGGGAGGAGATGTGACTATTGCATCATGAGTGGCTACACGGATTGGGGGTTGTGTTGTTCAGGAAGTATGCAATAAAAGTAGATCAATGATTTTAAACAAAACAAGATTGAATATAACTACAGCAATAACATGTAGTTCAGTTCTACGAAAGGAAGCAGATAAACTAGCAACCTCAATGAACTGCAAAGAGGGTAAGCAATCATAAATGTGGGTTGTCAACTACAAATAATATGATGCAAAAAATGATTGACAGTATCCCTATAACTCTGTAACCTCCTTAGGTCTCATCTGGTTAATGGGCTACAAATGTTGTGCAGCTAAAGGAAATTTGGTCAGGTAACATTTCATTGCAGGCCACCCCCAACTGTGGAACAGCCTGACCCTAACATAACTGGCACCAGCAGCCTTCATGGGATAATGCAGAAATTGCAGCTCCCCTCTACAGAGTTATATTTCTGCTTTGGGTGACCGGGCCCCACATTGTGCTGTACCCTGACAATCTGGAACACATAACTAATTTGTTTATAATTTATTATAACTTGCTGTCTCTGATTGTGTACAGTATTTATTGCAAAAGGGTTCGGTCATTAAGCTAAAAGAAGGCACGGTCTATCCAACCATGAATAAGGTTTCAAGCTGCTAAGGACTCTTTGCAAATTTATAAGAAAGGTAGACATGTTTTTTTAATCTTGTTGCATTATTTGTATATAATAATTGCTTACTGATTTTTCCCATAGGAAAACCGGGTTATAATTTTGCAGTTATAACAAGCCGGTTATAATGACGAATGCATGCACGGTTTCCCTACTTCACCGCATGCGCCTACCGCAAACTTTCTATTCTCTGCACTGTCCGCCCCCACTCTTCAGCGCTAGAAACTTCCCCAACAGAAGTCGGCAGTAAGTTCTTTTTTTTTTTTTAAGCAAAAATACTACTGGGCACAAAAATAAACTTTCCTAATCGGATGCAAGTTAGGAATAAAAAAAGTTGCTTCTGTTTATGAGCCAGCCGCTATAGACCACATTAAAACCCCAAATGGTCCACAGCTTGACTCCGTACAGAAATCCACTTATTTTGTATAATTGCTGTGGTGAAAAAGCAACCCCAGCAATTATACAAAATAAAGGATGGGTAGGCGTGTAAAACTCAGATTTTACACACCCCTCAGGGTGGGATGCCTTAAAGGAAAACTCCATGTTAAAATCAGAAAAGATATGTAGTAGTCTGTTTTTCTGTGTTCTAACCAGTTTCCAGCATTTTCTTTTCCTCTGGCTGTGAGAGATGTTTTTTCTAACTTTCCCTAACTGATTTATTGCCCTTGGAGGTTGCCATTCTGGTTTCTTTTATGGCCCTTGTCTTCCCAGAGTGCCCTTTGGTGTGATGTCTAATTGCCCCTGCAGGAAGCCAGTGTCTTGTTACAGGGTCTGTCACAGCTCAGCCACAGAGAAAATACTTCTTCCAGAGAAGACAAACTGCTAGATTTTGGGTGAGTGTAATCATTTTAATTTTTTGATATCAGTACCTTGTCCTGCTATGCTCTGCTGTGTGTGTGTGTGTGTGTGTGTGAATCATGTCACTGTTTACTCTATTCCTCTCAGTCACTTTCAGTTTTCGCACCAGTACTAAGTAGCAAAAATTAAACATCACCTTATAGATTGCAACATAGCAGAACAAGGTACTAATATGAAAAAATAAGAATGATTACACTCACCCAAAATGCAGCAATGTGACTTCTTCTCTGAAAGTATTATCTTTGTGGCTGAGCGGTGACAGACCCTGCTAAATCTAGGGGCATAGCTACATCACTGTCACATGAACCAGGGTGCATCGTGGGAGAAAGAAAGCCAATAAACCTATTTGTGATGGAGATCCCAAGGGGTCGTAAAACTACCATACAGCTAGCAGGCTAATTTAGGAAAAACTTCTAATAGCAGACAGAGGGAAGGACACACTAGGACTTAACATACATATCAAAACACTCTACATAACATATGTTTTTGCACATTCTGGGTGGACTTCTCCTTTAATAAAACCCTCGAGCTTCGATCTCGGGGTTTTTTGTGGCATTCCACCCCTCGGGGGGGGGGTAGAATCCTCATTATTACTACCTACCCATCCATTATTCTCTATCTTATTATTTTTAGTTATACTATTAAAGAATACAGGTTTGTCATTTCGGACCAGTTAGGCATATTCTTTGTTTCTTAATCGCCTTTCCAGAAGTCTCAAGGAGTGTTGTCACCTGGGAGGAGTTTTGTGGAGGTCCTGTAGGATCATTTAATGTATGAAACAAAAACTATGAGACCCATTACACAGACAGTTACAGTTAGGGTGGTGTAATTTCAGGGTGCAAAAAGACCCCCCCCCCGGTTCTGCCAGTCCTGAAACCTGCCATACATAATGCCCAGACTTAGCCGGCAAAGTCACATTATTCAAATTATGGTCGCCAGAGGCCAGATATTCAAAATTTTGCATGGGTGCTAAGGATTGTTTGCACCTCATCCATGGGTGGGGTCTACATTCAGGGATCACCACAGAACAGGTGACACCCATTAGTGCCCAAGTGCTAACATACCTATGTGTCCATGCAAATGAAGCGGTCCCACCCTTCATAGGGGTGCAGCGGCATATTCAGGGGTTTGCACCATTTGTAAATGCCACCCAAAAAGGCGCTACTTACTGCCTTTGCAAACCTAGTCTTACTGGGGCACAAGACCTCGGTGGCAGAATGCAGTACTGCAGTCACCCAACCCCACTCCCTGAATGGCTTCCTGATGAAACAATGGATGCCCTCATGTCTAGCGGCACCTGCTGCCATCCTATCATCCATCCTTGTATTGCCTGTGTTCTCGCTTGTGTCTAGTAGAGTTTACCTACATTGTTGTTGATGTTCAGCATAGCGAGATCCCCAATGTCGACAGTTGACAGACATCGGTGTGTTTTCAATTGGGGACTGTGCCTCCCCGTGCCTCCCTTCTTAAAGATTCCTAACTCCAAGTCAGAGTTAACTCGAAGGGGGGGTTGGTGAAAGGGCAAAATTTTGCCCACGGGTCTCCCACAGTGACAACCTCAAAACCTGTAGAGATTGTCACTGTGGGGGATTTTACTGTATGGGTTTTGCTGAGCGGTGAGCATACCGTCTAGTGACACACCCCACCATTCAATCACCAGCCCCAGTATAGCTCATGTTCTCCCTGGTGTCTAGTGGCACCCTCCCCCCGCTGATCACCTGTCCCTACATTGCCCGTGTTCTCCTTGATATCTAGTGGTACCCCTCACTCCCTGATCACCCAACCCTGTATAGCTCATGTTCTCTCTGGTGTCTAGTGGCACTCAGTAGGCAAAAAATGTGAGTCACTCCAAAATGTTAGCAGTGGGTATAAGCCAAAGTGCTGCAACAGAACCAAAAAAAGGCTTGCACCTGCTATTGCATCAATATACTGTTCAACTCCAGTTCTTAAAGTGAAAAATCAAAAGTTTATTATAACAAATATAAAACTAGTGTAAAACAGGTGTTCAAAACTCCCCATAGGAACACAAAGAACTACCCAACACCATTTTTGCACCCATGCAGGTGCTTTACCAAGGGGATAAGTTCCGAAAGTTACAAAACCCACTTTATAGTAGGATCAGTTACATGCATTACATTACAAATTATATTTGTTTTAATAAACTTGTGATTTTTTACTTCAAGAACTGGAGTTAAAGAGTATATTGATACAATAGCGGGTGTAAGTCTTTTTTTGTTCACTGTCTAGTGGCATCCCCACCTTCCGATCCCCTGTTCCAGCTAGTGTTATGGTGCCCTGGTGTCTTGTGGTACCCCCCCACCTGCCGAGTATCTGTCCCGTTGCCATCTCTGAGTCCCTGGTGGCTAGTGGCCCTCCCACACTGCCCATGCCAAGTACAACACCCAGGCACCCCCCCATGCCATACCTATGAAAGTGGTGCCATGCAGAGAACTCAATACGATGATCAGCACAGCCCTACTCTCATCTCCTCAGCCAGCAACCATATGGGATGACAAGGTGCACATGTACATACACACGCTTCCTGTCACCCCCTACAGTACCGCCTTCATAGGTATGGGATGGGTGGGACCTATGCATTTTGGGTCAGGGGATCTGAGGGTAGGGGGGAACCATAAACACCAGGGTACCAAGACACCATCTGGAATGAGAGATCAAAAGGCGGGGGTGCCATTAGACACCAGGGAGAAGACTAGCTATACAGGGACAGGTGATCAGAGGGTGGAGAGTGCCACTAGATACCAGGGAGAACACAGGCTATACAGGGACAGGTGATCAGAGGGTGAGGGTGCCACTAGACACCAGGAAGAATGCAAGCAATTCAGGTTTGGGGGATTGGAGGGTGGGCAGTGCCACTAGACACCATGGAGACCTCATTCAGTATCAAGGTGGGTGACTGGAGGGCAGGGGAGCCACTAGACATGAAAGAGTACATTTGCATTAAGGGGACAGGTGTTTAGGGTGTGGGGGGCAGTCGCCATTATGACTGACGTGGCAGATGACCATGGGATGGGCACAAATCTGCTGCTACTTCCCATGCAAATGAGCCCATAATGGACATGCATATGGTCCCTTAGCACCTTGCATGCAGAACGGGCTCATTTGCATGTTGCAGCTAAATATCACGCTGCAGGCTCCTAGTGCTATCTGGTCTGGGGGTGCAGTTCCTATGGACGGGGACAGCCCAGGTCCATGTTGGGGCAGCACAACTTCAGTCAAACAGTGTCAGTGCACTATCAGACTGAATACAGCAACCCCCAAAGTCAGGCAGAGGCGTAGACACAATATGTACATTTGCGCTCCGCTTTTGCACCTTCTTTAGGATCTGGCTCAAGGTGTTTGTTGTAAATGGGGGTTCCAACTGAAACCATATCAGCTGCAACCTCCATGGGTATCTGGATATGATATTGTACCAGTAGCATAACTCAATGTACCCATGTAAACTGTGACTGCCATGGACATCTGGACGTGATATTGCACCAGCAGCAAGCTTGATGCCAGGTCCAGAGGTCATATTATGAGGCGTTACTGCCCCAGTTATTCTTCCACGAGTATCTGGACATGACACTGCACAATTCCAAAGACTGGGTGAAAACTGAGATCACCACAACGTCTAGAAATTGCATTGCACCAGTCACAGGCTCACTGCCAAGCCCAGAGGTTATGGCATGAAATGTTGCTGCCTCAGTCATCCCACACGGCATCTAGACATGGCACTGCACCAGTCCCATGACTTGATGTAAATATGTCAACTATGACCTCCATAGGCATCTGGATATGATGTTGCAGCAGTTCCAGACCCAAGGCCACACTCAGAGGTCATAGCATGAGGTCTTACTGCCTGAGGCGTCCCCACATGGGTATCTCCACATGATAGTGCGCTACTCCCGGGGCTTGGTGCCTGGCCCAGAGGTGGTGACATCAGGTGCCACTGCCTCAGTTGTCCCCAAATCCAGCAAACCTGTACCTTTAGGTCAACTAGTTGGCCATGACTTTTTCTATTTCTGTGGTCCATCACTAGTTATCCCTGTAGCTCTCGTGCCCCCCCCAAACAGTCTCAATGAATTCGATGCTTGGTCTCCAGTGCCCCCCATCTCCCCCGTGACAGAAATGGGAAGGAAAGAGTTAAAGGTTTGGATTCTCTAGCTGGTGTTTTTTTTAGCAGTTTGGAAAAAAAACACACACAGGCTAAAATCCACTATCCAGCAGCATCCACAAGCTGGAATTTTCAGTCCTCCCCTAGCTGCTAGATAAGAGCTGGGTCATAAATCTCGAGTGGCCATCTCCAGACACACAGACCTGTCCACACACACACACAGGCCAGTTTGAATGGATTGGTTCATTCAAATATAAACTTAAGGTTAAAAGGGAATATAATTGGTCATTGATAGGTGTTCAGTCTGAATGGGACAATTAAACACATACATGTTAGATGGTTGGTGCATTCAAAGGGGGAATAGGCATTACCTGTTCCCAGGAGGCTATATAAGAGACTGAAAGACAATGAAGAGGGTTCTTCTTACTTTGAAGCTGGAAGAAGAATCTAAGATTAGAGCCTACCCTTCTAGCTAGGTCCATGGGAGCTGGCAGTTAGCATAGGGCACAGTGGTCTCTTGAAAGGACAGGGAAAGGTAAGTTTAGTACTAGCATATTTCAGTAATAGCCTTCTTCTTTTGCCATCTCCTATTTAAAATATTTGTTTACTTTTCCTGAATGAGTGTTATTCTCTTGTGTTGTAAATATATATCCTGCAAATGCTCGGTGCACTTCCTGTTAAGTAAAAAGCTATTTATTTGCTCAACAGTGGTGACTGTGATGTCATTTTTCTAAGGTAATATTTGGTTTCCACTGGCTGAGGTAAACTCTGTGTAGCATCCGCCACCCAAGAGAGACACACTACCAGACTTTAACTTGTGCAATTGCACGTTTAATTATTCCAGTTTGTACACTTGAAGGAGGTGCTGGAAGACAGTCCAGCTGGTGGCAGAAAATACATGAGGACAGACACCTCTCTGAAAGCTGTTTCAGCCCAGAGGGAGAGGGGGGTTGTCACACCCCTTTCAAAAAAAACAAAACAGTTCTCTCAATAAATTCTATATCTGGCATCCAGTGCCCCCCCAAACAGTCCACTCAGTCAATTATGTCTTTGATATCCAGTGCCCCACACACAGTTTTTTCAATGTATTACATCCCTGGTGTCCAGTGGCCCCCCAAACACTCCTCAATGAATTTTATCACTATTGTCCAGTGGCCTTGAACTGTCCCTCTTTGAATTCTGTCCCTTGTGTCCAGTGGCCCCAACAGACAGTTCTCTCAAAAAATTCTATTCCTGGTGTCCAGGCCCCCCCCCAAAAAAAACTGCCCATTCAAAGATTTGTATCCTCAGTGCTCAAGTGCCCCCAAACAGTACCTCAAAGTATTCTATCCCTGGTGTCCAGTGCTCCCAAACATTCTTCTCAACTAATTCTGCCCCTAGTTTCCAATGACTCCCCAAACAGAAACACAGAAACATATAATGTGACAGCAGCTAAGGACTGCTGGACCTAACCACTCTGCCCATTTTGGTTTTCTTTTTAACCTTCATTTTTTTTGCTGTAGCCTGATACTTGATTTATGGCACAATCTCTCCCTCCTTGCTTACTTCTATGATTCCCTTGGTGCTGTTCCAGGAATCTGTGAACCCAGCCACTGTTTTCACCCTCGCTACTTCCACTGAAAGGCTGTTCCAGGTATCCACCACCCTTTCTGTGAAAAAATACTTCCTCACATCCTTTCTGAATTTACTCCCTCCAGCTCCAAATCATGCCCCCTTGTTCCAGAGCACCTTTCTTTGAAAGATACCCCCTATCCTGTACTTTATTAACCCACTTGAAGTATTTGCAGGTTTCTATCATATCTCCCCTCTCCCTCCTCTCCTCCAGGGTGTACACATTTAGGTTTTTTAGCCTTTCTTCATAGGACTTTTGATGCAGATCCTGCACCAGTTAGTAACCTTCCTCTGGACCACCTTCATTTATGTCTATGTTCTTCTGGAGATGTGGTCTCCAGAACAGGATGCAGTATTCTAGATGGGCTCTTAGCAACAATCTATATAGGGGCAGCATCACCTCCCTCTTCCTGCTGGTGTTGCCCTTTGCAATGCACCCCAGCATCCCACTAGGTTTTCCGAGTGTCTTGTTAGACTGCCTGGCCACTTTTTGGTCATCTGATATGATTATCCCTAGGTCTCTTTCCTGCATGGTCTTTGTCAGTATCACTCTGCCCATTTTGTACTCCGCTCATGGGTTTCTATGGCCCAGGTGCATTATTTTTCACTTTTCTTGCATTAAAATCCAGCTGACATACCCTTGACCACTCTTCCAATCTTTCTGTGTCCCTGCCCTTCCTTTTCACCTCACCCCCCCCGAGTATCCACTCTGTTGCAGATCTTGGTGTCCTTTGCAAAGAGGCAGACCTTCCCTTCCAGTTCCTCTGCTATGTCACTTATAAAGACGTTGAAGAGGATTGGTCCCAACACTGATCCCTGAGGCACCCCACTGGTAACCTTCCCTTCCTCAGAGCACACTCCATTTACTACTACTCTCTGTATCCTATCTGCTAACCTGTTCCTTACCCAGCTTACTACCTTATTAGTCTGAACAGAAAGTGACCATGAAATCATGTTGCAGGGCAGGTGCAAGGGAATGGGCGGCTAGCCCAAACAGCAAACAATGACTCCAAGCTGATTCGCACAGTGAACCCACAAAGATCACATATTTCCCTCCCGCAAGTTACCCAAATTGCTTACCAGTGTCCCATGTGGAACGGTGTCAAAAGCCTTACTGAAATCCATGTGAGCCACGTCCATCACCCCCCCCTCCCCGATTCAGCTCCTTGGTCACCCAGTCAAAGAAAGCCATCAGATTTGTTTGGCATGACCTTCCCTGTGCGAAACTATGCTGCCTTGGGTCCTGTAATCGGTTAGATACAAGACAGTCCACAACCCTTTCCTTTAATTGCTTGTATCTATTGTTGTATCTCTCTACCTACTATACTTAGTGATATCCACCCTTCCTCTGTCTACATTCAGTTACACTCTTATTACATTTATGCATGTAAATTATTCCTAGTTGTGCGATACTCAGGCTACTTATTGTATATATTGCAAATAGCCATTAGAATCTGATAGTTTTTTTGCTGTTTTTGCACTATGTATTTGTTATCCTTTATCATGTATTATACTATGCATTGTACTTGATGTATGTTTGTCCCAAGGGACCTCCATGCAAATGAGCTTGCTTAACGGATATATATCCCTTCACAATAAACTTGAACTTGAACAAATAGTGTTTCCATTAAATAGTCCCTGAATGAATTTTATCTGTATTGTCCAGTACCCCCCAAAATAAAAACAGTCCCTCAGTGAATCTAATCCCTGGCAAACAGTCCTCTAACTGAATTATATCCCTTGTGTCCAGTGAGCCCTCCAAACAGTCTTCTCAATGAATTCCATTCCTTATGTTCAGTGCCCCACAAACAGTCCTCTCAATGAATTCTTTCTCTGATGTCCAGTGCCCCACCCCCCAACAGTAATTTCAGTTCATTCGATCCCTGCCAGTTAGTAAGAAGTCTGGTGGTGACTAACCCCAGAGCTTTCTTTAGGTTGTTCCAAGTGATATGCAGCACAGCCAGCCTCAGAGAAAACAAAACTCAATCAGGGAGCAGCCAAATTCCAATCAAGGCAACTATAAATCCACAAACAGATTGGAAAGCAAAGGCTCACTCACCCAAACTTTTTTAATTTAATTTATTCCCTGAATGTTTATGAAAAGGAACAACCAGTGTATAGTTAACATAGGCTAACTGATACCAACATTGTGGAGCAAGTCTCCTTCATCAGGGATACTCTGGTATAGTTTACATCAATTCAAATAAATGCAGTTTCTGTTCCTTTTCTTGCAGACACCTTAAATCTTTGCTACGCTCTCCTTAATTTTCATATTTTATATCCAAGCTAATGCTTTCTTTAATGCTTGTAATGTATACGTGCCATTAAATGTTTCATAGTGCAGCACAGACCCCATTCTCTCTACCTAGTTTCTTTAGGTTGGCCACCACCTCAGGTCATAGGATAATACTGGCGCTTTAGAAAGGTATTGATTAGGGGCATTAGCTGCATTGCTGACAAAGGTGATGAGAGAGTTACTGGTGTCTACTATCACTGGGTAGTGGTTTGGGCTGGGCAACAGGGCAGGGGGCACCAAAGTTTGGCCCAGCAGCAGTGCAGGCCTAACACAGTGTCAGTGGCTCAGTAGGTAGCACACTCGCCTCTGAGGCCAGGAGATCAGAGGGCTGTGGGTTCAGTTCCCACATCTGGCACTTGGGTTAATATCCCAGTACTGACACTGTAGTGCAGCATGAGAGGGGTGCTGCACTTCTGAGGTGCCGTCTTTGATGAGACATTAAACCGAGGTCCCATCTGCCTGGATTGGTGGTAGTTCAGGTGGATGTTAAAGATCCCATGGCACTTATCGAAAAAGAGTAGGGGAACTTCCCCGGTGTCCTGGTCACATTTCCCTCATTCACTAAAAAAATACCACCAACAGCTTAATCTGGTTCAAGGTCAGTTGGCATTCATCTGTATCCCCCTCCCCGGGTTGTGCCTGAAAATAGGCAGGATTTGTCTAGTGCACTTACCTGGTCAACAAAAGCTAAAATAAAATAAATAAAAAAAACACTTAGTGCTTGTTTAAAATGTTATCATTTGGGTTGTGTACTAGGTATGGGAGTCATACTTTATTGGATTTTACTGATCGGGATCGGTGCTGAGGGGGTGATGTTTATTTTACTAGACCAGAGTCGGAAAGAGGTTTTCAGGAGGGTAGGTTGTTCAGTCTGTTGGTCATCTGTGAGAATTTATGAGTGGACACACAGGACACTGGAAAAGACAAGTGGACTACTTCACCTCACTTCAGCAACCATTGTTGGACCACTGTCTGAGCCTCCAGGGACCCCAGCCATGTGAGCAGACTATAATTAAGATAAGGGTAGGGAAGCTTGGGTGGGTGAGCTGAGGAGGGTTTTGTCACAGTACTCGGTGGGGGTTCCTTTTTCGCAAGTGTATTAGGATATGTAAGAATCAGAAATGTAAATTCTGATTCTGTCCTCAATTTTATTCCTATGCTTCAGTGAGAGTTGGAATCAGAATCTTTAGAAATCTGATTTTTACAAACATTGAAACATGCCAGCAGATTAAGCTTTACAGGCTATCTCATCTGCTCAAGATACAGCTTACAGTACAGTCACTGCTGCCCCCCCCCCTTCCCTCTCTCCTCCCAAGGATCGCCACCTTGAGTTCTTGTCCTGGATATTTCCTTCCCCACCTGTACCTTACCCATGCACCTATCCCATCCCTTCTTAAAACCACCCACTGATTCCATAGAAATCACCTTCTCAGGTAGCACATTCCAATGCGCCACTATTCTTTCCATGAAGTAACATTTCCTCAGCTCTTTTCTGTATTTCCCTCCCACCAGTTTTAGACTATGACCTCTTACAGTCCTCGCCCCTTCATTCTGAATAAGCCCACTGTGTTGAATCTGTTGATAACATATTTCAAAGAAGAAAGAGCACAAGGACAAGGGGACATAACATGAGACTGGAGGAAGGGAGGCATAGAGGGAATGCTAGGAAGTATTTTTCACAGAGAAGGTGGTGGACTCATGGAACAGCCTACCAGCAGAGGTGGTGGAAGTGAAAACAATACAGAGATTAAAAAGTGTATGGGAGAAGCATAAAGGCACCCTGCTGTACAGCAGAGTAGGTAAAAGGCAGTCCAAATAAGAGTAGGGATTGCCAAACCAAGTAGGGAAATGGAGAGACTAGGTGGGCTATATCGTCCTTATCTGCCAACAGATTCTATGTTTCAATACCCCTCATGTATTTAAAGGTCTTGATAATATCCCCTCTGTCCCTTCTGTCCTCCAGAGAGTACATATTCAGTGCCCTAAATCTTTCTTCATAGGACTTGTCTCCCATTCCCTGGATCATCTTAAAAGCCCTCCTCTGAACTGTCTCCAGAAGCATGACATCCTTTTTTAAGTAAGGATGCCAGAACTGCACACAGTACTTCAAATGCGGCCTCACTAAAGATTTGTATAGTGGCAGGATAATCTCCTCCCTCCTTGAAGTGATCCCCCTGGCAATGCACCCTAGCATTCTGTTTGCCTTTGCCGCTGCCTTCCTGCACTGTTCCAAGCGATTCATTTTGCCACACCTAGATCTTTTTCTGCCTCTGAGACTGTCAATATCCCCCTGATACCAAATGCTAGCAGCACCCATGGATTCTTTGCCCCCAAATGCAGTACCCTACACTTACAAGCATTGAAACCCGGCTGCCATTTGTCTGACCACTGTTCCAGTCTTTCCAGGTCTTCCTGGAGAGTCCTCCACCCCTCTTCACTGTCCACCACCACTCCTAGTTTGGAGGCATCAGAGAACAGGCTCATTCTGCTCCTGACTTTCTCCGTTATATCTGCTATGAAAGCATTAAATAACAGTGGACCCAGCATAGACCCCCGCGGGACCCCACTAATGATCCTCCTGGGTGTCAAAAGCCCTCCACCACCACCACCCGCTGCTGCCTATTGCTCAGCCAGTTTCAAATCCACCTAATCATTTTTACCCCATCCCCCAGGTGCAAACAGAATGGATTCTAGACAGTCCAAGCACCCCTAGTGTCCAGTGAAAACCCCATCTCCTAAACAGTTCTTCCTTGAATTCTATTGCTAGTGTACAGTGGACCCTTAGCTCCATTTCCCTACATTTATCACTTTCACCAGTGGTCAGTCACGGTCCACCTGATGACTCTCAGCCTGATGTTGGATGCCTGTACGTCAGGGATGGAGGTGCTGTGGCATCTGACGGGGCTTCGGGGGGACCAGTGAGTGTCTGAGCATAGTACAGCACCCCATTAGTATTCTGGCCTCTTCCTCTTTTCCAGATGAACTTCCATAATGACCATCACAGGGCAGCACTGGAAAAAGCTTGTGTATGTCACAAAGGGATGCAGATAGGAACAGTAGCACAAAGTGACCATTGGGACCACTTTGCATTACTAAATGGCAACTGTGTATGGGGCCTCAAGATTTTAGGATGGGAGAGTTTAGCTCTCAGCTGCTGGGAATTGCCTTAATGTGGCACAGCTCTGGGAAAACTTTGGAAAACAAAATATTTAGACACATTTCTGCTCGTATTTTATACATGGTCTGTAGATCTCTCCCCCCCTCCCCCATCTGCTGCAGAGGAAAACTGCACTGAAATAGGATCTTTATCTCTTATAGTTCCTCTGCCTCTATAGCGTATTCCCCACTTGAAGTCATAATCCTCTATTGTAACATCACAATCTGTTGCTATGGGAATGACTCAGGTGGAGAATAAGCAACAGGATTTGATTAACTATGAAGGAACAAAAATCCTGTTTTCATGCAGTTGACCACAGTAATAAAATAATGAGGAGGAGGAATACTAAACTAATAAGAATTATAGGCCGAATTGTATATAAATCGTATGCTATTTTAAAGTTCTCCTGGAAGTGTCAGCTGCTCTTTGAACATTTGATTTAATTTAAATCGAAGGACCCAAAGACTCCCTGAAATGAAAAATATTCAAACTGTCTTAAAGCAAACAAAACCTGGAATTTACAAGGTCCCCAGCACAATATGACCCTGATTAGGCAGTGCGTTGTGCGGCCAGTCAGGATCAGATTGTTATCTGGGACTTCTAATGAAATGAAAGAAATTCTTGGCTCCAGTGTTAGCCTTTTGCCTTAGTTCTGACACTGCATATACTCTGATCTAGCAAGCAGGATAGACAGAGAGCTCTGAACATCTGTGTCAACACTGAGGAGCTAAGAACCACAGAAAGGATGCTGCCATTCCCAAGAGACAGCGGAAAGTAATGTTTTCAAAGCCAAACCATTTTGTAATTAGTTCTTTGATGAGGAAAACAGGAAAAACTGGTAACTGGAATAACTTGAAAACAAACACTCAGGGGAAGGGGGGACACTATTACAGCTGCCTAGCAACTCCCTCCTTATTGGCAATATATGGTACCTGGGTCAAGACTTGTGATCCCACAGATCTGGAATCATTTGGGGATGTTCTCCTTCATGAGACCATTCCATGATTTCTTAACCCAGTCAATCATTTTCTGTAGGGCCTGAGCTTGTATGTTTCCATCTGCTGTGCCCTCTTGCTCCTTGTTGGCCAGCCAGCAATCATAGCATTTCCTATGGCATGTTCCACAACAGAACAGGGGACTGCAGAGGTTTTGTGAAGCCACAAGGGATCACTGCTGTGGTTGTGTTCTTTTATAGGGGCTCAAACTTTAATGGAGGGGCTAATGTGACAATGAAAAGTGTCCCACATTAGCAAACACTTATGGAGTTCCAGGCCCCCAGCAACACCATGTCAAACCACTTTAAGGTCAGTTCTTCATTCATACAGTCATTACTTGACATCACAATCACAACAACTGGAATGCTGCCTACCTCCTTCAGTAGCCACTTGCCCTTTGGCTCTACATATTGAGGCAATTTTTGGCCATCAGCCACGGCTGCTTTGTATTTACCCATTGTTTCTTGTGACTGATTATAGTGAGAAAGATTTTTTATTTATTTATTTGAAAAGTTTCACCAGGAGAGGCATACTGAGCTAAAATAAGTCATTTCCAGATGCGTCCTGGGGGGAGGGGTACAGGTAAGTACAACTGAATTTTTACAACAAAACAAAGCTTCACAAAATAAAACTTAACATAGAAACACAGAAACATGATGGCAGAAAAGGACCACCAGGCCCACCTAGTCTGCCCAGGTTGCTTAGACCACTGCTAGGACTTAACTGTAACACCCCCCCCTTACCAACAGGCTCCTGTACCTGTCCCACACGCTCTTAAACCCTCCTACTGTCCTTTCTCCAACAACCTCTTCCAGAAGCCTATTCCATTTACCCACCACCCTTTCTGTAAAAAAGTGCTTCCTAATTTTTCCTCTGAACTTTCCCCCTACAATTTGCAAATCATGGCCCCTTGTCTTGGATGGCACCTCAATTGAAAAATGCTCCCTGCTGCCACTTTGTTAATACCCTTTAAGTATTGGAATATCTCAATCATGTCCCCCCTCTCTCTCTCCTTTGTTCCAGGGAGTACATGTTTAGGACCCTTAGTCTCTCCTCGTATGTTAAGTGACTGATTCCCTTAATCATCTTTGTCGCCTTCCTCTGAACACGCTCAATCCTCTCCACATCCTTCTTGAGGTATGGATTCCAGAACTGGACCGCATACTCCAGATGCAGCCTAACCAGCTGGGTGTACAAGGCTATTATGACCTCCATCCTCCTACTAGTGATCCCCCTCCCGATGCAACCCAGCATTTTACTGGCTCTTGTCACTGCCTTCTCGTGTTGCTACCTTCAAGTCCTGTGTAATACTAATGTCAAGTTCTCTCTCCTGTTCAGTTACCTTTAGTGGTTGCCCTCCTATGCAATACACCTCTCTCTGATTTTTCTTGCCTAGGTGCATGATCTTGCACTTCGATGTATTGAAAGACAGTTGCCACTCTCTGGACCATTTCTCTAGTTTCCTCAATCCCTACACATACTCTCGAGCCCCACCCTGTGTGTCTACTCTATTGCAGACCTTTGTGTTGTACGCAAATAAGATGCACCCTCCCCTCAAGACCCTCTGCTATGTCCCCTATAAATATAATGAATAGCAGTGGGCCCAACACTGACCCTTGGGGAACTCCACTGATACCCCTTCCCTGAGGGTACCCCATTTATTACCACCCTCTGACTTCTACCCCCCAGCCAGTTCTGCACCCACTGTACTACCATCCACCCCAGCCCCAGACATCCCAATTTATGCTATAGCCTTCTGTGTGGCACAGAGTTGAACTCCTTCCTGAAATCAAGGCACACAATGTCCACTGACCCCCCCAATCCACCACCTTGGTGACCTTTTAAAGAACTCTATCAAGTTTGTTTGATAGGATCGACCCTCAGTGAACCCGTGCTGTCATTGGTCCAGCAGACCGTTTGCTTCCAGGTAGCTGGTCATTCCGTTTTTTAACAGTTTTTCCATGAGCTTGCCAACCACAGCTGTCAAGCTCACTGGCCTGTAATTGCTCACCTCTTTCTCCCCCCCCTTGTGAAGGGGTACCACACCTACCATTTCTAGTCATCGGAGACCACCCCTGATTCAAAGGTTCTGTGGAAGAGGACAGTCAAAGGAGCTGCCAGCACACCCTTCAACTCCCTCAGCACCCTGGGGTGCACCCCATCCGGCCCCATTGCCTTATCCACCTTCAAGCTTTCTCAGGATCTCCTCTACCTGGAAGGAACTCATGTCCACTCCGTCCCCCTCCTCCTCTTTTACCCTTGAGTTACCGCCATCCCACTCATTCTCTTTCATGAACATTGAGCAGAAATAGCTGTTCAGCAATTCCACTTTCTCCTGGTCTCCTACCACCAGCTCTCCACTTTTGTTCTTCAGTCTGTGTATCCCCTGCCCTGTTTTCCTCTGCGCGTCTATATACCTGAAAAAAGTTTTGTCCCTTTTTTTGACCGCATTGGCAATGCTCACCTCCGTTCTAGCCTTTGCCTATCTTACCTCCAGGCTCACCTCCTTTTGCCTTGCCTGGTACTTTGCCCAGTCCTCTCCCGTTTGCATTGTTTTGAACCTTCTGAATGCTAACCTCTTTGCCCAGACTCTCCCTGCCACCACCCTACTAAACCACAGGGTCTTTCTTTTTCTTCTATTCTTACTCAGTCTCTTTACACAGAGGTCTGTAGCACCCACAATGACCCCCTTTATCATATCCCACATGTCCTCCACCCCCCCGAGCTCCCCCACCACTTCAAGTGCTTGATAAACATAGTCCCACATTCTCTTAAAATCTGCTTGCCTGGGGCCAGCCTGGTGGCGCTGCAGGTTGAGGCGCTGGGCACCACACTTCGTGCCACGCCAGCAACCCGGGTTTGGGAACAGACTCGGGGTGCCGGGGGCTGGCAGGGGAGAGGAAGGATTGAGCATTTCAAGACTGCTCTCCTTCCTCTGGGGTGGATACAGGGTATGTGGTGCACTGCAGTGGCACCTAGCGGAGGCTGGGCGCACTGTCAGTGGCATGCATTCTGTGGGGAGGAAGCACAGAGGACATCTGCACACAAAAGTACAGCAGACATCATTGCACATCCAGCTCCCTGGGGCAAGTAATGGTGGAAAATTGTGGGGAGACCACAGCAACTCATGCCCCAAGCCCCCGGACACAAGAGGCAGGGCCACCTGGTTCCCAGTCATGGGCCCCCGGGGGGGGCCATTAATTTCATCGAGGCCTGTGTGTGTGAGTCAGATGCCTTAGCGAACACCAGACCTGGTCTGGGGGCTCGGGTGCCGTGGCCAGTGGTCACTGGGGCCCACTCCACAACAAAGGAGGAAAAATGTTCAATGATAAAAAAAAAAAAATCTGTTCGCCTAAAATCCAGCACCTTCAACTTGGACAGTGAACAACAGCCGATGTATGAACTGTAAACCAAATGGTGCTGTGGTCACACATACCAAGATTCTCCCTCATCAATACTTCCCCTACCCTATCACCATTTGTCAGAACTAAATCCAGAACCACTCCCTCCCTAGTTGGTTCCCTGACCAGCTGTTTGAATAGGGCTGCTTGTAATGATTCCATGATTGCCCTACTCCTAGTGGATGAGGCTGATAGGGTGCCCCATTCCACATCCGGAAAGTTGAGGTCCCCCATCAGCAGCACCTCACCCCTGTTTACCATCCTCAGGATCTCTTCTCTCAACTATTTATCTACTATTATCTGCTGCGCTGGTGGCCTGTATATCACTTCATACAGCAGTTAAAATAACAGTGAAACAGCTATGCATGATAGGAAAGTATGTGTACTAGATGAAACACATAAGGAATAGATATTGCTATCAAAGCTGGGCATGGGAGGCATGTCCCTTAGTAACAGAGAAATGAACAATTATATGGGAGGGGCAGTAGAGGATAGAGCACAGAGGAGGGCGGCATAGAGAGGCGGGGAAGGGGGTAGAGAACTAGTGTGGAATGGAATAGGAAAGGAGGGAGGGGGAGTATGGTAGAGATTCATTCATTCATTCATTCATTCATTCTTTATTTTTATAAGGTGCTTTTCTTGTAACCAAAGCGCCTGTACAGTACATAAAACAATAAATAGACAAGATTAAAACTATCATAAATCATTAAAAGCTCTACTAAAAAGATATGTCTTCAAAGCTCCTTTGGAAAGGAAAACCATTGTCCCTCTGGGATGAAAACCCCACAAGGGCCAAACATGGCTGGTGCACAACCAGCTCGTGTCTGGTTTCCTGGCCTGCATAGGAGAAGAGTAGGTGTGGGGAAGGGCAGGGAGTAGGAAAAAGCAGGCAGGAGGAAGAAAGAGGAATGGCGTATGGCTGTGACTAAATTGAGTATGGAGGAGGAAAGGGTGAGGTATGAGACCTAGCCAAACAGACAGGAAACAAGGAGGGGAGTAGAGACTGAAAAAGCAGAGGAGAAGTGTGTGGAGGGGAGAAAAGTTAAGGAAAAGGCAGAGGTACGAGGTGTGGTAAGGGCGGAATGGGAGGCAGGGGAAGCAGGGAAGATAGTGAGGGGAGTCAGTTGCAGGTGCAGGAAGGAGAGGTGAAGTTACACAGAAGGGAGGATAGAAAATGAGGGGTGTAGGCAGAACAGATGGGTAAGGGGAAGGAGTTCCAGAGTTTAGGGAAGCAGTATGAGAAAGCAGCCTAGCCAGCTGCGAGCTGAGGATCTGTGGCAGAGTGCAATGCAACTGCAAAGGGCATAGGAGGAAGGGGGGGCTGGGAAAGGATAGTGGTGAGGAAAGAAGGGAGAGCGCCAAGCCAGTATTTGGCTACAAAGGAGGAGCAGTGAGCTATGTGCCAGGCTTCAAGGGAGGGAAAGAAGAGGGAGGTATAGAGATCTCAATGGTGGGTACGAGGGGGACAGTCCACGGCAAAATGACAGAAGGAATGGAAGAGGGAGTCCAGTCTGGTGAGTGTGGATTTAGGAGCAGCGCTGTAGAATATGTCACCACAGTCAAATATGGGGAGTATCATCTTCTGAACAATGGCTCTGCAGGCCAGCAAAGGGATGCAGCCATAGTTATGGTACAACCTCCTAATTTGGGGTGCAGCGTTTTGAAAATGGCATCCATGTGTTCAGAATAGTCAAGGTGGCCAGCCCACCAGCACAGCAGTAGCACTATTGCTTGCGACACCGGTGACCCAGGTTCAGTATCTAGCCCAGGTCATTGTAGGGTTGGCCTAGGGAGAAGGACTGAGTGCCCGATGACTGCTCTCCTTCTCCAGGAGTGGTGGGCTGCTCTCCTTGCTGCCATACTGCCACCTGGCTGACCACGGGTGGTGATGCAGCTGAGGGGGCAGAATGGCAGGTAGGGGCAGGTGTCGGATGAGGACCAGAGCAGAGGTATGTCTCTATGCGCCTCCACCTCATTGGTCCTCCCCGACTGCTGACATCCACAAGGGGTGGGGACCAGAATATGGAAAAATAACCCATGTCTGGGCCAGGCTCCCACACTGAGTGAGTGAAGAGGAGCCAGGGGGACTCCAGATGCATGCTCCCCTGAAGTTCAGAGGAGGTAAAGGGGGGCCTCCTCCACCCCACCCAGGAGGTCATCTGGGCCTCTAGATGTAATGGAGCATGGCACTACCAGAGTAAATTCCGGTCCTCTTGGTGTAGCCTGGGTGGTGCATTGGGAGGAGCCCCAAGAGAGGGAACTGGATGTGGTGAAGGACAGGAGCTAAAAATAGAAAGTAATGAAAGAAAAGTTGATGTGTCTGTCAAAGCAGACTTTGAGGTACTTGAATGATGATACATCTTCAATGGTGGACCCATCCAATGTGCAAAAGGAGGAGAGATCAGTAATCCTAGTGAGCTTTTGCCTTATGTCAAAGGTCATGAAGACCATTTTCTTGGCAATAAGAGCCAGCTGATTAGAGTGAAACCAGAGCTGAACATTGTCAAAGTCCAGATGGAGTCTGGTTATCAGATCAGCAGAGGAGGAGCCAGAGGCAAATAGGACAGTATCATCAGTGTACATATGAATGGACACTGAGGTGCAAGCAGCAGGTAGGTCATTTAGGAAGACTGAGAATAGCACAGGGCCAAAGACAGAGCCTTGGGGGACACCTGAAAAAATGGGAGGTGGAAGGGAATTGCCAATTCTAACTGACTGGGGCCTACCTTCAAGGTAGGGTCAGAAACAAATAGTGGCCGAGTTGGAGAGCCCTGCTGCTGTGAGTTTACTAAGGAGAAGGCGGTGAGTAATGGTGTTGAATGCTTTGGCCAGACTGACACAGATGGCTGAGGTGAATTGGCCCTGATCCATACCTCTGAGAATGGAGTCTGTTAGCCAGAGAAGGGAGGAAGAGGTGGAGTGGAATTTTCAGGACCTAGACTGGTAAGGGGGTGAAGAAGGAGGAAGAATAACTTGAAAAGAAACACTGATTTAGTGTCAACAAGATCAACTGTCTTTTGCCCTGGTACAGAAACATAGAATTTGTCAGAATAAAAGGACAACTTGACTCCACCATTCTGCCCAGAAGATCCCTGCCTAGTCTGTCTCCACAGACCCTAACTGATCTCCAGTGGCTCTCCCTCCTCCCTGTCTATTTACTAAAATTTCCTGCCCTGTGTCTATCTTATGCATGCTTGAAGCCCCGTACTGCTTTTGCCTCCACCACTTCTGCTGACAGTCTGTTCCAGGTGTCCACCACTCTTTCAGTGAATCAGTATTTCCTTGCATTCTTCTTAACACCCCCACCCACCACTGCTTCATTGCATACCCTCTAGTCCTGGTGCTTTTTTCCTCCCCTGCACTCTGGGAGGTAGTTCAGCAATAATCAATGACAGGGTGTGGGATGTTATGGGATTTACCCATGGCTGGTGTAGTGTGTCATGAGGCCGCAGGTCGAGTGATGAAAATCACACCAGAAGTGGGTAGATCCCACAACAAACCACAGATTTTTTAAGTATATACTGTATTTAGCTTTTTTTTTTAACACTTTATAGAAGTATCCATCCTAGGACGATAAGTGCCTTGTTTCTAGAAATATCCATCCTACATCAAATAATATCTTGCTTTGGGGAAGAGTATGGTTGAAGAAGCTGTGCTCCACATGAGTTTCTGGGTTTTTTTTTTCTCCTTTGATCTCCTTCCCCATGACATTCTATTTCTTTGTTTCTAAAATGTTTATTTTTTTTTGCAGAGGTTGAAAACAGTGAGCGATGTGAAAAACAGCAGGTGTCAGCAAAGAGTTAGAGAGTTAAAAAGTGTGGTATGAGAGACTAGGAGAGAGTGTGGTGTTACTGGTGTATGTGGCTGCTAAGTAACGGCAGAAAGGGAAATATGCTGTGCAGTTTTAAGCAAGTGATAGGTTTGTGGAATTCTTGTTTTTGGTGGAGGCAATGACAGAATGTGACAGTTGGGCTCAGTTTGGTTGTTGTGTGAATGTGCAATCAGTAGCGTACATCTCAGCTGAATCTGCTTTTGGGAGAGGTAGTTCTCTGAAAGAGTGTGGGTGTAGGAAAACAGAACAATTTTTTTTTTTTTTTTACCATTGACAATTTATTTCTTATATGGAATGGAACCGTTGAAGATTTACCTGATCTTCATGCCTATCTTGAAGCCTCAAATCGCAGTTTAAAATTTACTGTGATTTGACATCTGTAACATTTTTGGTCCTGAAAAATCATTAGGTCAGCTAAAGGAAAACTAGAAACAGGCTTGTCTTAAAAACATTCTGATCACAATTCAATGTTATTGGCATCTAGTATGCATAAAAAAATACAGTAACAAATATACCAAAAATCCAATTTTTACAGCTGCGTTGTAACTGCAGCCAAGATAGCAGTTTTCAGACACAAGCTGACTTGATAAGTAAGAGGTTTAAGGACAGAAGATACAGCGAAGAAGTTGTGCAGCAGAACAGAAGGACTGTGATAGTCTAATTTCCACAGTTATGGATAATAGTGTAACCCCTAGAAGTAGTAATCAGGAGAAAATGATCAGGTATATAACTACTTTCTAGCATGGGCATCAGTAGTTGAGAGAAGTGATTGGCTACTGTTAATCACCTGACTGTTGATTAATACTTAATATTTTAACACAAAGTGGATGTGGTGAAAAGTCACGGAGGTTGTCTGGAATGCAGTGGATGGCATTTATTTAGGAGCAGTTTGAAAAGAAATGTAAAGTAGCCATATTGGTCCATAACTTAGTGAGGGAAGTTACCCACCCACCCAATGGACACTATTACTCCTAGCAAAATGTTGACAATGTGAGAATGTACCGTCACCAAGTAAGGATAGAAAACCAGAAAAGCAGAGTTTAGGGAGATGGAGAAATGACGACATGTCGCAAAGAAAAGTATGAGCGACTCAGCTTACGAAAGTGATGCTCCATCTCCGGTAACTTTTAGCCTGGAGTACACAACATTAGGAAGAGGAATATTTATTCTATAGTAATCTTCACAGCAATCTATTTAGGAGCAGAAAGAAATGAGTTATTCCTATAATCGGCAAGTGCAAAAGTTATCTGGGAAGTGAGGTACAGCGACGGTTTCTGGGGACAGTAATTTAGATGGACAGAGGAGGAAGGGGAAAGACACGGGGAGACCAGAAATGAATTGGGAAGTTAGGCACTATGCAAGGGATAATTATTTAGAGCTAGGACCACAATTATAAAGCTGTTGTTAGGAAACAGAATTCTGAGGCAGAAAGATGAAGAAGTGCTACGCGATCACAAATAGTGTAGGAGAAGTGTTGCAGTTCTGTACTGAACGGCTCACTGGGCTAATGATGAGAGAGACTACCATGTCTTTCTGTAGAAATAGCCGTGTTGCAATCATGAGATCTACTGGAGGGCACAAGAGAGAGACAAGAAAAGGTAAAAAATATAAATGTTTGAAAATTGGAATGTGAAAAGGTAGTAATAGATGACAGCATGTGTCCTCCCTTCCTGTGGTGAACTCAGTCAAGTATCTAGGGGTCACATTAGACCCTCAACTTGACATGAGGAGTCACATTGCTAAAGTCTGCAGAACAGTGCACTGCAAGCTGGGACTGGCCTACAGGGCCAAGTACAACCTTACACCTGCGGCCAGGCTTGCCCTAGCGAGAGGAGTACTCCTTCCTTCTCTCAGCTATGGTCTGCACATATTTGCTCGCTCTACTAAGACTCACCTCACCAGGTGGCACATGGCATACAACAACATCTGCCATTTCACCCTGGTGGCTCCCCGCCTCACCCATCACTGTGAGCTTTATAATAAACTCTGGTGGCTCTCCCCAGCCAGATACCTGGACTTTGGGATAGGTTGCCTCACGGGCAAGGTGATCAGAACTGGTACCCATCGGGACTGGCCCAGCTTCTACCACCAGCTGACATTTCTCCTTACTCATTAAGGTCTCAAGTCCAGGGGACGCTCAAAGTTCCTGCCACAAGAACTCTCATGGGAGCCAGGGACTTTGTTGTGTGTGCGCCCAAACTCTGGAACTCCTTCCCAGAGTCTGTTCGCTTGGCCCCCTCCCATCAGTGTCTCTGAAAATCCATGTGGGACTTCTTGAAACAAGCCTCAGCATGTGACTGCCCCCAGCCTCCCTAGGGAAACACTGCTTCTTACAGGGCTGCCTGTTAATTACTGCTGCTCGCCCCACTCCATTACCGTTACCTGACCTGGGTCTAACTGTTGTCTTGCAGACCTAGGTCTTGCCTTAATCTGTAATCCTTATTATATGTTTATTGACTTGTCATACTTGTAACTAAATGACTATAAGCTGTACCATTGCTTTCTATTCCTCTGTATAATGTGCCCTCTGTATTCTCATATGTTGCCTATGCTGTCATTATGTTGACGTGCCCTCTATAATTTTCTCATTTGTTGCCCATGCTGTCATTATGTATTTGAAATGTGTCTTTGTACCATCATGTTGTATTCTCCTGGGTTGTTACTGAAAATAGGCATAATACTTGTCTAGTGTACTTACCTGGTAAACAAAAGCTAAATAAATAAAAGTATGCATGATGCAGTACAGCCTGTGAAACTGGTACTCCTTCATGTTAGACAGTGTTCTATGTTTCTATGTGTGGGGGAGATGGGGGGTTGCATTTAGCAGTGTGTGACACATAGAATCCCTGCATGTCAAGTGGAACTGTAGGTGGCATTATTGAAGCAGTGAAACCAAAGTTATGTAAAAAGCACTATTTTCATGTGGCAGAACACATATAGATGTGGTACAACAAGCAAAAGTAGTGGAAGAACACTAAGTAGTCCCAACATTTTTTGTTCTGTAAATGAACAACTTTTCGTCCGTTTCTCTCCATATGTGGCCCATGTTATAAGCGCAATAACCCACGATAGGGTGTGCATTTATTGGGGATTAATCAACACCCCGGGTGCTGTGAGGACACTCGCCTTTGCTTCACTGCCTCACAACACCGGAGTGTTGATATCTCAATAACTGCACACTAGTTAGTGGGTTATTAGCTACTTAACAGCATAGAGTCTAGCAATAAGACAAATTGTGTGCAACATCTGGCATATCATTAAGGTGGATACCATGCTGGGGAAAATAGTGGGGGATTCTCCTCCAGAATTTATTTTATTTATTTTTATTTATTGAAGTCTCAGATTGCAACACCTTTGAGCAATAAATTATTTTACAAAGGTTCTACGTAAGTAGATATAAGTACAGATTGTCACAAGCCTAACCATGATCTCCTGTTTGCAGAGAGGATCCTCTTTTTTTTACAGAAATCATGAGCAGTGTAGAGTTCAAGAAGAATTATCAACCTTCCTTCTCCCAGTGGGAGGGTGGAAACTGTAGTTTCGAGTTCCCTTAACTCTGCACTATGTTCAGTGTTTGAATGCCACCACTGCCACTGGCTACTTCTTGCCTAAATAATTTTGTAAGATAGCCAAGCGGTCACTATCTTTGATATCATGGCACACAGTCTTTGCAAAACCCCTTGCAATACAGTAACTTCTACAATTTGGAAGATATTTGAATTGCAGACAATACCAGAAATAAAACTGGATGGTTTACAGAAAACACTAAGTACTGCTGTCCTAAACTATACCTTACTCTGATGTTAGAGTCCAGAAAGATTAAATGTCCTTGTGGAGATAACAGTTCATTAGGCAACAGAGTTGTATCAAGTTTGTATTCCAAATCTCTGAATGTCCTTTTAAAAAGGCTCCAGGCACTTACTTGGTGAAGAGTCTTGGTTTCAAAATTTCTTACTTAAAATCAGAATTGTCTGTTCAGTATGTGAAAAATCAGTTTCCACAAAACACAGGTCTTGTCCTAAAGGTAGTCCAGGACCTATCATATACTTTAACACAAGTATATAAAACAGCTTAAGTTCTCTCAGCTTTGAGATGTCCAAGGAAATAAAAGTCCTTCTCAGGGTTTTAACTTTAAGCTAATGTACCTTCTCCTCTGAAAATCTTCAGGAGAATGCACCAATTTCAAAATGGTTCTATTAGATAAGGTCTGGTCATTTCCAAGCCCCACCCATCACTCCTCTTATTACAATCTTTCACTGGAGATACATGGGTAACAGTAGATAAACAGATTACATAGTTTAGGCATACAGGCACCACATCAAGAAGACCAATGCAGTTCAAACAATATACAATAGCTAAAGCAAATCGACATCAGGAGTCAAAGAGAAGCCCAGAGTGTTTGCATAAAGGCTGTTGCATACATCAATTGAATCAAAGTATAGTACATTGAGAAAGGGCATATTTAAGCAATAAGGCACAACAGGGTGTGTGTTATCATGTAATAACGTCACTCCTGGGGTGGGTTGAAGCACGAGGCAAAACAGAGTATTTATTTATGTATTTATTTGCACATATTTATTTGATCCACTGGATCAGCAATATTTGCACAAGCTGTGCCCAGTGCAGATTTTACAGCACTGGTCCTGGTCTGGCGATCTGGGTTTTACCCATACCACACTGCATATGGCTTAGTGATATACTGTACAGATGGCTGCAGAGTCTAACCCCTTGAAGGTTGAAGTTTCAGAAAACCATTATGCTACAAACATCAAGACTCACTCACTCCCTCACTCCTCAGTCACAATTAATCCCCTACCAAAGTCATGCTTGAATACTGGTGCCTCTACATCCATGCCACTAAGCCTTTAATGCCAACATGCTTCTTCTGCTGCTGTGAGTTAAACTCTTTATTTAAAAACATTTTGTTGAGAAATTTTTGCTTTAGTATATCCATGGTCAGGAAAAATGAATTTGTAAAAGAAACCAAAATCCCCATTTATCAGTTCATTGAATCACAATACAGCATGTTATAATTTTTCAGATTCTATGTACATCATACCCTACCTACTTGCCACATATAAACTCAACTATATTAAAAAAATAATTCTAGGCACTTTTTTTTTTTACCAGGAGAGACACACTAAGCTGAAAGCTTGTTTACAGGTGTGACCTGGGAGCACAAGGAAGTTAGGTGATTTACGTAGGGTCACACAGCATGCAAGTAGGGGCTGTGGGAGTCAAACCCAGGTCTCCAGGTTTGTAGCACAGAGCCTTAAACCACTGCCTACTTAACCATTTACAACACAGCTATTTAGTAGCTGTTGTCTTACAGAAATCCCAGTTAGCTAGCTCAGAGACATGCCTGTGCAGTGGAGAACAGTACAGTACAGAACAGAACAGAAGATATTTAACCATTTACAACACGTTTACATACTTCTCAAACTTAAAAGAAAAAATATACTTTATCATCAAAGACTGTATTTACCAAGTACTGTGCCCATGTTTAAAATAATTTTACCCCCCCCCCCCAAACAAAATGTGCCCTGACAGGAAACTGCATTTTTAACTGTAAAGACAATTAAAAATTGTATTTCTAAATGCATTGCTAACAGCAGTGCTTCATGGTTAAAACAATTTCACCCCTCCCCCCACCATGAAATATTGCATTCTAGGAAGATTGCCTTGGCAAGATGTTATAAAAAAAACAGAAAAACAGGTTTAATGGAGTGAAAGCTGACATCCTATTTCTAGTGTCCATGAGAAAAGAAAAAATATTTAAGATTTTTTTTTTTTATGTCAGCTCTGATCAGAATAGCTTTTAAAATCACATTTGATTGAATTAGACCAAATCTAACTAAAGGTAGAATTTATTTGTTAACCTTGACCTTTATTCAAGTAAATAAATCCTCTTGTAACAGTGCTGAAAACTAAAACTAAAAACCTATATCTCTTGCTTGATGTTTAAGAAAACATGTGGCTCTTACTATAAATTACAATGTGTGTCTAGGTCTCCATCTGAGGCCCCAGGTGGCTCTGATAATCATTTGTTCCAAAGGATTTTTAAGTCAGTTTGAAGGCATTAAATATCTTCTGTTCTGTTCTGTACTGTACTGTTCTCCACTGCACAAGGTATGTCTGTATCCCAAACTAATATATCTTGTTACAGCGTGCAATCTCATGCCCCTCCCACATGAATCAGAAAAAGGTTTGGGGTGGAGGCGGAGGTGGATCTTACTCCAAAAACAACCTAATGCTGCCTCCCACTACTCAGGTTCCAGTTCTTGTACCACCCATTTAAGAAAGAAAATAGTAACCTGCAACCATTGACTAACATGAAAGTGTATTTATTTGAGGGCGGAAAACATTGCTTGGAGAAGGGTAAGGCGGAGGAGACTATTTACACCTTCAGTCGGTTCCACGGACAGAAAACATGACATCACTCTTTTTGTACATGCAATACTCCTGTAGGCTCTGCCTAAAGTCGTAAAAAGGAAACCTTTTGAAAATGTCCAGTTTGGGATGTCAGGAGAGTATGTTTTTAGAAAATAGTTCCTTTTGGGATCAGGACAGCATGTGATGCTGTTGTGGGAGGTGCAGCTGAGAACTATGGGTCACTCTCCCAGCACTACTCTCACATATTATCCCTGCTTTTGACCCCATCCTGCTGTCTGCTCTGGGAGCAGGTCAAGTTCTGTGTGGAATTTTTTTTTCCCTGTAAGAATCCAATTTGTTGATAAGCACAATCACAAATAAAGCATGCAGGTGGACACTCACGGTTTTGCGATGGCAATCAGTCAAGACACTCGGTAAGCAGGCTGCAATGGTTGTTTAGAGCAGCTAAAAGGGTAAAGTGATAAAAATCTGACCAATACTGCTAAAGAAGTTGTGTGGCCATATTAATGTCCTTCTGGGATTTTTGATCATTAGCGGCTCTTGAGAGATTTAGATTGCCGTTGTGATGTTCTGCCTCTTTTGTGTGGTGAGCAGCTGCTGTACTATGTGATTTCTGACAGCACATAAGCCACTCACTCTTGAATGCTGCGGTTGGCAGCAGTGTGGTTGTGGAAGTAGGTTCTTCTTGAATGGGATGTGGGCAGTTTGCTGCAAGCGGCCATTGGCGTTCGTGTGGAGTTGTATGTGGCCCACTGAGGGACGTGAGGAATGCTGTGGTCAGAGGAGATCATTTGCCAGTGAGGAGGCTGGTGGCCGGAGGTTTTCTGAAGCCATGAGTATGTAGCTCAATATCATTATGGCTTCAAAGACCTCTTGGCCAATCAGCTTCCACATTTACATTTATTCAGTTCATAACTGAAACTATATGGGTATTGAGCATGTGAAATTAGGGAGAAGAGGGGGAGATCTTACATAGGGAGGCAATATGGATCTTTCATTTCAGCAGTTTACAAGCACCAGGCTTGAATGGCCATCTAGCATTTGTCACAAACACACTCCACAGGTCAGGCCCTCTGCTCCCACAGTGCCAACCTCAGAGTGAAATAGTGTGAACAGGTGACAGACAGGGTAACCCTCCTGTCTGTTTTGGGTCCAAATCACCTATTAGCCTCAAGTTCTGAAGGGAGTCAAAATGTGAACCTTACGCTAGCATACCCAATTTTCAGGCTCAGATATGTACCCTCTTCGGGAATGCAGTACAATCCTTCACCCAGTGGCACCAAGCCAGGTTTCCAAAATGTACCCTTACAACTCTATATGAGACCAAGGTATTTCTTACTTTTAAGTAAGCTTAGTAACATCATTCAAGCTTTTATCAGCTGTCAGACTTAAACACAGGTTCAGTAATCACTTGTAAAATAACAGAAATAGCTCCGGCAATATTTTAAAGAAAATATGGTTTACTAAAAAAATTGTAAAACAGGAAAATCAGACACAGAACAATTCTATCATTATCCTACAGTCATATAAAAAAACAATGGAACATTACAGAATACAAAATCCTATTTCAAATACTTAAGTTCTTTCCTATCTGTTACACTTAAGTGCTTTCAAGTCCAGAGACTGTCTCTCTCAGAGTCCAAAAATCATATATCACGCTTTCACCAGATGCAGGATCATTTCAGGACGCATCTCCCACCCCTTTTGTGATGTCAGTTAGACCCTTCCTTAGAGCTAATTCTTAACATAATTTTCCTTAAGGTAGTTATCTGCACAGATGTAAGTTCTTATTGTGAAAAATCAGCAATTAACCATTTCCCAATTATGACAGTCTTTGATCAAACATTTCTCTTTTGTTTCACTGCTGATTTCCTGTTCTTCTAGAGCAAGCTCAGGTTTTATGACTTCTCACCAGCATGCAACCAGATAAGATTCTTTCTGCATGTCATAAATGCATACCTGAAACAACTTCCAAAGCAAGCACAGGTTATGAGGGCAATAAACTGTCCCCCTGGAAGGAAGGCTTGTTAGTTAGATTTCTCTGGTCTTTTTATGCATCCTGCAGCTGTCAGCACCACTGAAACCTCTTTGGGTCAAAGGCCAAGTCTCTCACTCACTGCTGACTTGTGTGAGACAATCACAGACCATTTATTTATAATACAAATAATATACAATAATATTAGAGGGCTTATCACGTCACACTCCTCCCTCCTTAGACTGAATTTGGGGGATCTATTCCTGCATGGGATGAGTTCCCCAAATTCAGTTTATATCTCAAAACTACAAGACAAATCATCCGCATTTGCGTTCGCTGCTTCAGCCCTATGTGAAACAATCATTTCATACCCTTGTAAGGCCAGAATCCATCTTAGGAGTCTACCATTTGTTTTACCCATTTGTGTCAGCCAGATCAGGGGGTTTTGGTCAGTTTGTAACTCAAACTGCTGCCCATATAAGTATGGCTCTAACTTCTTTAGGGCCCACACCATGGCAAGACACTTTTTTCCACAGTAGAGTAAGCCTGCTCCCTGGGAAGTAACTTTTTACTCAGGTACATTATGGGGTGATCTTTCCCTTGTTTGGATGTCTGACTCAGCACTGCCCCAATACACACATCTGAGGCATCAGTCTGGACTACAAAGGGTCTGCTGCAGTCTGGACTTGTCAATACAGGAGCACTGCACAGTGCTTCCTTCAGTCTGATAAAGGCATTTTTCATCAGCTGGCTCACAGGTAACTTTCTTAGGCATCCTTTTCTTTACCAGGTCAGATAGAGGAGCGGCCAGGGCACTGTAATTGGGTACAAATTTCCTATAGTACCCTGTTGTCCCTAGAAAACTCCTGACCTACTTCTGCATTTCTGGTCTGGGCCATGCCTTGATTGCCTCTATTTTTGCTTGGTTAGGATGGAGCTGTCCCAGGACTACAACATGCCTGAGGTATGCCACTTCAGCCATGGCCACCTGGCACTTCTCAGCTTTGACAGTGAGTCTGGCCCTCTATATCCTGCCCAGCACTTCCCTAAGGTGGGACAGGTGTTCCTCCCAGCTGGCACTAAAGATGGCAATGTCATCCAGGTATGCTACAGTGTACTCATCAGCACCATTTAACACCTGGTTCACCAACCTTTGAAAAGTGGCTGGGGCATTCTTCATTCCAAAAGACATTTCTTTAAATTCAAATAACCCTATCGAAGTGATGAAGGCTGACCTCTCCCTAGTTCTGGCAGTTAACTCTACCTGCCAATACCCCTTTGTCAGGTCAAAAGTTGTAAGGTATGTCACCCATCCCAACTTGTCCAGGATTTTGTCCATCCATAGCAGCAGGTGGGCATCTGACTTCGTGAATGCATTCAGTCCATTATAGTCCACACAAAAATGAGTAGAGCCATCTGGCTTGGGAACAAGGACTACAGGTGAAGCCTAGGGGCTGTGGAGTTTCTGGATTACCCCTAAATCCAGCATTTCCTCCACCTCCCTCCTAATGTCCTTTTGGACAGCCTCTGATATCCAATATGCTGTTCGCCGTATGGGCGCCTGCATTCCTGTCTCCACATTGTGCGTCGCTAAGGGGGTTAGTCCAGGTTTGGCATTAAACAGTGGGGCAAAGTCTGCTAAAACCTCCCTTACTTCCTAGATCTGGCCCAGGGCCAACTGGGGTGACAATTTAATTGCCTCCACAGAGGACTACCATTTTCTTTCTTCCAGCAAGTCCAGAAGGGGGTCTCCTTCATCCGTCCCATTCCCAGGACTACACACTGCAAACACCATGTCAGCCCTATTAGCATATATCTTCATCATGTTGACATGGTACATCCTGTGTGTATGTCATCTGTCAGGTAACTCTATAATGTAGTTTACGTCATTTGCCTTACTGACTACTTTGTACGGTCCTGCCCACTCAGCCTGCAACTTGTCTTTCCGGACTGGGATTAGGACCATGACTGCCTGACCCACCATGTACGAGCAAGCTCTGGCTCTGCAGTCATACCACACCTTCTGTTTTTGTTGGGCTGCTGCCAGGTTGCTCTGGGCTGTCCCCATACGCTCCTTCAGCTTTTCCCTAAACCTAAGGACATAATCCACTATGGGAGTTCCCTGGGTCAGGTGCTTGCCTTCCCAGTCCTCCTGGATTAAGTCTAGGGGCCCACATACCCAGCATCTGTATAATAGCTCGAAGGGGGAAAATCCTGTCAACTCTTGGGGCACCTCCCTGTATGAAACAACATGTGAGGAAGGTATTTCTCCCAGTCCCTCCTGTGCTGTTCAGCAAACACTTGGAGCATTGAATTAAGGGTACCATTAAATCTTTCCACAAGCCCATTGGCTTGTGGGTGATAAAGTGAGGGATTGAGATCTTCTAGAAGTATGCAATATGTTATCCCAAAATTTTAGGGGTGGGTAGAACTTTTACCTTGTATAGGGGTCCCAAAATCTGGAATACTTTGCCATTGGAAATGAGAGAAGGAAGTGTTCCTATTAACCCTAGGATGATAAAAATTGGTTTATGAAGTCTATTCATAGACTGAAACAGTGTTGTCAATAAATTGGTAAAGGAGGGTTTTTTCTCCATAAATTGTAGTAAGCAGTATTGGTGATATCAGTTAAGGCACTTCATATAAATGATTGACGAAAGAAATCCTGATATAGTATTTTAATCTTGGATATTGTGTATTTTTAATTAGATGGAACAATGTTTAATATTTGTATTATTATAATTATTTATGTGTGTAAATGGATTGTTTATGTGATCTGAGTAAGTCGCTTATGTTTTTTTTCATTGATTCCATGGTTTTTATTTTTTATAGTAGTAAACTATGACTGTTTGTCCATAAATGTATGTTTTATTTATTTATTTATTTATTTAAATTCTAGGATTACAAGTACCTTTGAGCCAAGGCTCTTCTACAAAGGTTTACGTCAGTAAGACACAATATACACTACATTTCAAGGTAAAGGCAGTATACAGAACATTACAAGTTAAATGCAGTTTCAGACAGAATGTACATCAAAGACACGACATAAAATGAGCTTACACAGTTTCTAGGTTAAAAAAGGTAGGGTGGGGAGGGGGTGCTTAGGGAAGCGAGGCGGACAGAGGAGGTATGAGCAGCCAGAGGCGATTGTCGAACATAGAGAAGTGCTAAGCAGTAGGGCTGGTGGGGGAGGAGGGGGAAGGTGAGGGAGGGGAGAAGGTAAGTGCTGAGCCAGATATTGTAGGACTAAGTGAGGTGGAATGGTAGGGCTGGCTAGGAGTGGCAGTCACAGGTGCTGGAAATAGTGAGGTAATGCTGGAGCCTTTTTTTGAAAAGGCCAAGTGATGGAGCGGAGGAGATCTCAGTGCTGAGGCTGTTCAGCCAGCCAGGGGCCCTGAAGGCAAAAGATCATTGACCCAGGGAGGTTCTGCAGTGAGGGATCTTAAGGAGTTGGGAATCAGAGGCCCTAGTGCAACGGTGGTTATTATTAGCTCGAAGGAGAGAGTGGACCCCTGGGGGGGGGGCAAGGCCCATAGTTATTTTCCTGGCCATAGTGCAGGTTAGAACCATGTCTGTTCTTCTCCAGTCCTCTGGAACTATGGCTGTTTCCAGTGAACTGTTGAATAAGGTTGTCAGTGGGGCAGCTAGCACCTCCCTGAGTTCCTTTAGTACTCCTGAGTGTATCCTGTTCGGTCCCATAGCTTTATCCACTTTCAGAGTTGCAAGTACTTTCAAGATTCTTTCCTCTGAAAATGGACTTGTTTCACCCCTTTCCTGCTGCTCCCTGATGCTCTGCCCCCCACCCTCACACCATCTTTGAAGACTGAGCAGAAGTACCTTTTCAGGATGTCTGCTTTTTCTTAATCCTCTTCTGTGCAGTCTCCCCCTGCCACCCTCCTTATCCTCAGTATCCCTCCCCTTGCTTCCACTTCTCACTTGTGTACCTGAAGAAAGTCTTATCCCCTGTAGCTACCCCTTTGGCAAGAGGTATTGTTAGGACTGAGCCTCCAGGGCTGGGGCCCTGAATGTTTTGTCTGGAGTCCCAAACCTTGTCCTACACAGCCCTGCTTTTTTTCCTTTTATTAAACTTCCATCCCCATCTGATCCCATTGATCAAAATTTGTCACAGTTAGGAGGGTGACTTTTGCAGATACCTTGTTGTGCAAAACATGCAGGCAGAAATATGAAACATTTCTCAGTTAGGAGTCTCTTGAAAGGGTGCCTGCTCAAGCAGGGGACCAGCAAGAGAAGTAGTGTCAGTCCTGTTGGGAGTCAAATGGCTGGTCAGTCATTGCACACCGCTGACTGTCTGTTGGAGGGAGCAGAGGTGGGTCAGAGAGCTAGTAGGAATGCAAGTCGTCCTCTGCTTATTCCTCTGTCCATTCTGTACTATAAGCAGGAAGGGGGAGCAGGCCGAGGAGGCTCCCGCCCACTAGAAGTTCACAAGAAAATTAGATGGGACAATCCACAAGCCTGCAACAGGAGAGAAGAGGAGTGGTCAAACCTGGGCTGTTGATTGCACCATCAACTCGAGCAGCAGCAAACCAGGAATGCACTCACGTCACTTGGCTGCAGTGAAGCAGTGCACATTTTGCAGGTGACTGTCCAGCAGCAGCCATTTACTGTCTTCCAGCAGGACTGGAGGACAGGCAGGCCAGCACCAGCCCAGACCAGTCTGAGAGCAGGCTTCTACAACAAAGACAACAATGAAGCAGGTGGCATGGACACTAAAACTGGAGGACTCGTCATCATCCGCATCAGCAGCATGAAGAATTCATACTATTCTGTTCTAGAAAAAATGGTATTGGACTTATTTATGCTCTGTTTTAATGATGTGGTGATTGGATTTACAATTCAGTTAATAAAAAGGTAACAGAGGAGTAGCCAGGGAAAGATTTGGGGTCATGGTCGAGGTATAATCACATGGAATATTAAAATGAAATTGTATGCAAATTGGGGATAATAAAAAGTTAAAAAAGTGTAAGCACACTGACAGAGGGTAGTAAAGTAAATCAAAAGCACAAAATTGGCATGTATGTATACATAAGCATTGATTTGGCAATCTACTTTTATGGAGTGTTGGCTATGGCTATTCTATAACTCCTGGTGGCAAACTAGTTTAAAACATATGCATGTTTTGATCTTATTATGTCTGGTGTGGTGTATGCAAACACTTCAAATCCAGCAGTGTGATTAATTTAATAGAGGACTTGGTGCCTGTGTCTGTGTGATGTGTTTAAAGGTGTACTGATGGCTGCTGCGTCATCATGTCTCCACTGATGCATGCAGCAGGCTGGCTATAATGCAGGCAACTGCTGCTGGCTGCTGCCAGTTGGCACTGAATTACCTGAGAGCAGAGCTCCAAGAAGAATTTAAAGGAGGAATGAGTAGTTTTCATTTTTGGTACAGGCTTGCTAAAACAATAATACTGTTACTGTTCCAGGTGGACCAATGTGTGTGTAAAAGTGTTACTGTTGGACATTGTTGTATGGTGACGTCAAGCCATAAGCCTCACATACAAGGGATTTATAATTAGGTTTTTCTTTTGTAGTATGGTTAGCAAAATATTAAGGTATATACAGTATTTGTAAGGTTATATTGGTTTACCAGATGTAAGTATTCAATGTTTGCATGACAAGGTCCATCCGTGCAGCCACACTAACCAGTGTTGGAATTACAGAGGGGCTAGCCAGGGCTTGCCCTTCCCCACAGCTCTGAAGTGAGCCCCAGTAGCTCATACACTACTGCCATTAACTTGTAATGAAAAGGGGGGCTCAAGTTTAAAGATATGACCCTCATGGGCCCCCTAGCTCTGAAGTTTAAAGTTAAAAGTCTAAAGGACCTGATCTTAGATTGGCTTTCCAAGGCATCTATACCTCTTACATCATTTTGCAATGCACATGGGCTAACACAACTTATTAGTGAACCATCGTGACCAAATAAAAAGAACCTCAGTAACAGCTCCCTGTTGGATGTTATCCTAGTTAGTAAGCCACATCTTTTTTCCCCATGCTGGAACCATCTTCACTGATGTCAGTGATCACTGTTTCATTGCCGGCGTAAGATCAGTCAACAAACCGCTATCCTCAGAAAAGTTCTCTGTTAAGAGATCTAGAAGGAACTTCGACCTACTCGCCTATGTTGATGAGCTTTAATACTCCTTGCGTTGGCAGGATTTTTACCTGGAGAATTCAGTACAATTGACCTATGACATCTTCAATGAAATAAACTCAGGGACTCTGAATAAACATGCCTCCTTAGTAGAAGTGCATGTAAGAAATAAAGTTTGTCACTGGTTCTCCCCAGAACTTAAAATCAGCCTTGTCTGAGAGGGATAGGTTTTGGAAAAAAGCACATAGAACCAAGACTCCCTCGGACTGGTGCCAGTTCAGGAGGGCTAGGAACGCATGTATCAAAAAGGTTAGAGATGCAAAAGCTGCTTTCTATTGCTCTGAATTTGACTCTGCCACCAAAAGCTCATCTAAATTTTGGAAAACTATCAAAGACCTATCTGGCCATACTCCTGGAAGCTCACTACCATCTAAGATTATCTCTGGAAATGATAGTCTCAGTAACAGGATGGAGATTTTGGACTCCTTCAACACACACTTTGCGACTGCAGGTTCAGCTTTTGACAACTCACCTGCAAACCTGTTATGCTCTCAACTTGACACGCAATTTGATGAACCCAGTACTAATAGCTCAAAATTCTCACTACAACCTGCCTCATTGAAAGAAGTTGAAGACCTCCTACTACAGCTTGATATTAAGAAAAGCGCTGGTGCTGACTCACTAGACCCATATTTCCTAATGATTGCTTACTACATTCTGGCTGTGTCTATAATGCATTTATTCAGCCTATCTCTATCCCAGGGGACCCTCCCATCCATATGGAAAACAGCACATGTTATACCCTTATTTAAATCAGGGAACCCCATTGATCTTAACAGTTATAGACTGATCTCCCTTCTTCCTGTATTGGCAAAATTATTGGAAAAAATTGTAAGCATGCAACTGAGAACATAGCTAGAAAACATGAATCCCTAAACCTGGTTCAATCTGGCTTCAGAGCTAGCCACAGTACTATTATGGCACTTGCAAAAGTGACCAATGATTGACAGAGAGACCTGGATAATAAAAATTATATTTGTGCTGTGTTTTTGGACCTAAGCAAGGCATTCAACACTGTAGATCATAATCTGCTTCTCTCAGAACTATGGTCCATAGGATTGGATTCACTCTCACTGCGGTGGTTTGCCGACTACCTCTCCAACCACCTGTAGCAGATTAAGGCTGAAGGTGAACTCTCACTATTCAAAACTCTTCTAAGAGGTGTGCCGCAGGGATCCATCCTTGGTCCCCTTCTATTTGCAATATATATATATCAATAACGTAGATAACAGTATAAACAAGGCCAATATTCATCTGTTTGCAGATGACAAAGTGCTACAGTATATCTAAGGTGTCCAAAAGCAGAAACTGCATGCAATGATCTTCAAACTGAATTCAACCTGTTACAGAATCAGTTTCTTCACAAAAAGCTTCTACTCAACACAAAGAAACTGAAGCAATGCTATTTTCTCCTTTTAGCCATGCAATTAACCCAGCCACCACTGGATCAGTCCCTCAGATCACTACAATTCTTGGAAGAAAACTTGGAATTCATTACAAAATTTAAGTACTTGGGAGTTTGGCTTGATCATAAACTCTCATTCACTGATCACATCGAGGACTTGCTAAAAATATTACGCTAGAGGCTAGGTCTTTTCTACAGGATTAGCCACTTTCTTACGAAAGATGCAAAGCTGCAGTTGGTTCAAGCAACGTTTCTCTCAATGGTTGACGGACTTCCTTTATAGTCATTGCCCTGCTTCTTATCTTGCAAAACTGGACACACACTACCATAGAGCTTTGAGGTTCATAACAGGACTTCCCTTTACCACACACCATTGCTCTTTGTACACAGCTGTGTGGTGGACATCCCTTCAGTGTAGGCGGAATAGAAATGCTGCTCTATGGACCTTCAGATCTATCTCTAAAAAACTCCTGCAATATATTAATGATTGTCTCTCATTAAGCATAGCAGGCAACTATGCATTGAGAAGTCATTCATTTATATCATTAAATGTGCCCAGAATTAAATCATGCTTTGGCAGAGCATCTATAAGCTTTGTGCTGCTCTTTCTATGGAAGAAAATGCAGAAAACACTGAAATTGAGCACCCCTGTTAGCCTTACTACCTTCAAGAACCTATATTCCCGCTGTGTAAAGGAGCCGTGCAATCGTTTCAAACGTCCTTAGTCAGGCTCAATGATCGTGGTTATACTGTAGCTTGCCTGGCTCCAAATTCGATGTCTAGGTCTTCAGATTCTTCTCACTCTCCTTACAATGCTGATACTCTTTCCTTCTGTTTCTTTTTCTCCTCTTTTTCTTCCTCTTCTTTATTCCTTTTTTCTCTGTTGCATACCTACTATCTACTCTCTGACACTGCTATCCACTTCTGTAATAGGTCTAGGTATATTTCTCCCTGACTCACTTTTTTTTTGGTGGACGTTCTCTGAACCCAATGGTTGAGTCATGTCCCCTTGCCCCATTCTCTCCACTCTCCCTATGTCATACACTGCCCCCCCGTCTTTTTCCTCCTTACTTTACTATCCCCAATCTTTGGTCTTCCCCCCTTAGGCTTGCACAGCTCCAGCGTGGAGCTGCTTTTTTGGCTTTCTAGTCTTCACCCCATCACCTGTTCTTCTTCCTGGCATTCCTTCCCCTCCCTCCCTGACATTCTCGGCCTACCCGGTTGCACAAAATTCTATATAAATCCCTACCTGTTGTTGTTAACCAACCAGGTCCATCTTGCAAATGAGCCTTGCTCAACAATGTTCACTTAGATAAATAAAGACTTTGATTGATGGACTGATTGATTGAAATTTAATTCCAACAGTGGCACTACCTATGCTAAAGACACAATGCAGGGAGCCCATGGTTACTGCTGTGCACAGGGCCCATGGCAATATAAATCTAGCCCTGGCCTCCCTGGTTATGCCTACTCTACTATACCCTCTACTATACCCTGATCTAATGGCCAAGTTACTGACAGTGAAAGAGTCAGAATTGAGTGTGAATTCTACTGGCACCATGACAGCCAATGCTCAGCTGAAGACTACAGGTAAATCACAACCTTCTTTTACCAAGGCTCATCACTGCAATCAATTTTTTAACAAATCCAAGCAGGCAGTGGAGCACAAATACCTTGTTTACCAAAAATTTAAAGTTACGTATTTAGTATGGAAGAAAGACGCAGCCCACAGTAGGTAATGCAGTTGCAGTGACTGGACTGCTATTTATTCTTATAAACTTCCATAAAATGGTGAGCACAGCAGGACCTTCTGCAAAACAATGAAAAACCCCAACTGTATTACCTACTGTGGGCTGTGTCTTTCTTCCATACTAAATACGTAACTTTAAATTTTTGGTGAACAAGGTGTTTGAGCTCCACTACCTGCTTGGATTTTCTAAGTGTTTGGGACAGTCGCCCAGTCTGTGGAGCTGCATAGCTGAGTCCATTCCATCGATTTTCTAGGTATTTTCTGGATTTAAATCAATTTTTTAATAATGATGAGATTGCTAAAATATAAAATGTGGATAACTGTGTTCAGGTTTTTGAACCTCCCCAGAAACAGTTCAAAGTAAACAACATATGTAAGTTACTGGTCAAAATCAATGCTTAAATATATTGCATACTATAAACTATTTCTGAGAGAATTCTGTAACTCTATTCAGTTCTCAACATTTGGGACAATATTCAAAGTTTGCATAGGCACTAACAGGTGTTTGCCCATGCAGAAGCCAGAAAGTTCATGCAGATCACTATATTCATAAGGAGCATTTGTGCAGGCAAACAGGGTTAGTACAACCTGTGCAAAGCGTAACATATGCAGTGGTAGAAGGGGAGGAGCATGGCCATGAATATCCATGCTATCCCATATCCAGCAGCCTCGTGCTGCCAAAGCAAGGCGTGGTCCATTTGCGAGGGGCACTGTGGAGCCCGAGCAAGATGCAGCAACTTTTTATAACTCTAACATTATCGGAGAGAAATCTACCTCAATCTTCTATTGGACACCTTCTACAGGCTTTCTGACTTCACCATCATGCAGAGCGACCCTTAATTTGCTAAGATGGGTAACCCTAAAAAAGATAAAATGCCTGGAGGAGCTGGGGAAAAGCAAGGGCACGGGAGGACCAAGGAGATCTGAAGACGCCATGCCAACTGATGAAAGGCCTGACTCAGGGGAAACTATCAACACCCTGGGTTATAAATTACAAACTTTAATCACCTCTGTCTCTACCCTTAACCAGAAAGTAGACGACTTTAATAGTCATGTCTTAATTCTAGAGAAGGCAGTGGATGGCATTAGAGATGAGGTTAAAGATGTATGCAAGCAGGCTGAGGCCTTGACCAGTGCGACCACACTCCTCATTAAGGAAACCCAGTATCTCATGGCACACTTGGAAATGCTTTAAAAAAATCAAGCTCGTGGGGCTAATGTTTGGATAGTAGGTCTTCTGGAGGGCTCAGAAGGGGACCACCTGGTCCTAAACATCAAGGACTGGCTTACAGAAAAACTGACTCCGGAAACCCTGGAAAATGCTTGGGAGATGTAAAAAGTTTACAGAATAACTCCCTGTGGTTGTGCTCAAAATGCGGAGGAACCCCGTACCTTAATGTTGGTAACCTTGGGTATCACCGCCCATGACAAAATTCTTACGTACACCCACAGAGCTGCTCCACTATATCAAGGAGATTGCCAAATGCATCTTTTTCCCAACATCAGTTACGTGACAGAGCAAAGGCAAAAGAAGTTTGACAGTGTGAGATGAACTCTACGGGAGACAGGAGTACCCCACACCATCATCTTCCCTGTCAGGCTTCGGATCATACACCAGAACATATCTTTTTTCAGATCCCATTGAGGCTGGCCAGTGGGCAGATCAGAGAGTAGCTGAATCACGGAGGAGAACAGCTGGGTCGGATGTGGAGGATGACGAGGTAACAACATGAAGGCCTTGCATTTGGACTTTGGACTTTTCACTACTGGTAACACTATTGTACCTTATCCCAGTTGGTTTTGATTTTATTTTTGAGTACCCTGTTCAACCTGGATTTGAAATGACCAGATTTTCAGTCCTTCCCTCATTTAAGCTTCTTATTTATAGCTTTGTAATTGAACAGGCCTCGCTGTTTTAGTTCACCAGGGGGTCATTACTTGTTATCTTAAGGCCTAAAATGTTAAGATCCAGAGGAGTAGAGGTAAAGTTTTTCCCTCTGAATGTTTGATACTGTTTAGCTGCAGACTGAGTTAAATGATGTGTCTTCTTTTTTCATTTAGGTCAGAACATGGCACCAAAAGCCCTTAAATGTTTAGGGGCACTGTTTATTTTGGACTGAATTGCTGGACAATTAACTTACATTAGTTTTAGCCATGTGCTCATGGGCCAGTTACACAGCATTTCTTAACTGGAATTATTTAATCTTGTGTATTATAACTATAGGATACCCCCTTATGTTGTACCACGATGTAGTTGATGCATAGACTTCCTTTGATTAAGGAGAAATATGTTCTTTTTCTAAAAGGCAATGTATTTTAATTGCTGGACTGTCTGCTACATGCTTTTATTTGTCAAGTACAAGATAAATTGAAAAAATAAAGTTTAAAAAAAAAAAGGTGGTCCATTTGCATTGCGCAAATACCGTAGAACAAGACCCCCTCTTACTCAGAAACCCTAGCAGTTGCTGGAAGTACTGCAGCAAATGACAGTTGTCTAATGGGGAGCACACTCACCCCCTGGGTTTCAGTGGCACCCCCCACCACCCGAGTCGGTATATGTGAGCATATCCCCTGGTGGCTACCATCTCCTCCCTCCCTCTGATCACTGGACCCTGTGCCCACTGAGGATACCCTGCTGCCCAGTGGTCCACCCCCCTCTGATGCACAGACCAACCAGTACCATCCCGATCCCTTGTGCCTAGCAGCCCCACCCCATTCTGAAGGTAACTACACGAGATAGCCCAAGTATCCAGTGTCCCAACACCCCCATCCTCTCCGCTCACGGGTATTAGATGTCCTGACATCCATTGGCTAACTAGTCACCGATCCCCGGCCACGTACCAGAACCATCATCCACTTCTGAGCCTATGCTCTATGTGAATTGTAAGGTGCAGGGACAGAACAAATATGAGTACTTGGTGTGTCCTGGTACTCCCTGATCACCGGAGTTGCAGTGTTACTGCAGGAATCCCTAGTTTCTAGCAATGCCCCCACTCTGGCAACAAACACCCAATCACCGCCCCCCATCCCCTTATCAGCATCGTCGGTGCCGCTGGATTGTAGAAAGTGACCAATGCAGCCCTCCTCACACCCTCTTAGCTGGATGCCATATGTCTACATGGGGAGCATGCATCTTATTTGTAGGACTTGGTGATGTGCCCTGTCCTATAAATAAGATGCACATTCCTTGCATGGACATACGGGGGCCAGCTGATGAGGTGTTAGGAGGGCTGTGCCAGTCACTGTCTGCACTCCCTCGGCAATGAAGATGCTGGTAAGGGGACAGGGGGTGATTGGATGTTTGGTGCCACAATGGGGGGCCGCTAGATGCCGGAGATTGCTGCAGTAATACAGACAGTACTGGCCATTGGGGGTACAAGGACACACCAGAGACTCATGTTTGTTCTGTCCTAGCACTTTACAATTTACATACAGCATAGGCTCAGAAATGGATGATGTTTCTGGTATGAGGCTAGGGGTTGATGACCAAGGGCATTGGATGCCAAGGACATCTAATACTCATATCGGGACAGCAGGGGGGGTTGGGACACTGGGTACTTGGGAGGCTTTGTGTAGCTTCCCAGAGTACATGGGGAGGGCACTAGGCACCAAGGATCTGGGATATGCTGTTCGGGCTGTGCATCGGAACATGGGGGGTGTGGACACTAGGAACCAGGGACTGGGGATACACTGGTTGAGTAATGCATCAGAGGGTGGGGAGACCACTAGACACCAAGGATCAGGGACATAATGGTCGGGCTGTACATCGGAGGGTGAGGGGGACCACTAGGCACCAGGGTCTTGCACACATGTCTGGGACTGGGGAAAGGAGGGTGGCACCATGCTAACCTGCCTCCGCTATCCATGCAAAAGGCCTATAATGGGTATGCAAATGGCCCCTTACAGCCTTGAATGCCCAGTGGGCTCATTTGCATGGGTGCCTTTGAAAACTGCAGCTAGTGCACCAGGGCTATCAACTCTTGAGGCGCATTTCGGGATCCATGTCTGGGCAGCACTGCTTGACTTCACTGTGCCAACATAGCCCTATATTCAGTTGGATAGTGCTGGCGCACTATCAGACTGAGTATAGCATCCTTAGACTGCTGGGCAATTGCAAAGCGCAATGCAAACCTTTGCACTCCGCTTTGCATTTTACTGAATATCAGACCCTTGATGTTTCAGCAGTCTCTGAAGCTAGTAGCACAGAACTGGGGGAAATAATTAATAAAGTCAAAATTGATAATCTGCCTTCTCAACCAGTGGATTGCATTTCACTGACCCCAAATAAAACAGATCATATGGTGGCTAAAGGGGACATGGAACAACAGAAAAAGAGTAAATCAACCAGCGTGAAGGCTGTTACTAGGGGGTTCACATAATGTTTCTGATGCTGCAAAGGAAAATATTATAATTTTAATGGCAATGGACACTGAAAAGGCTTTTTCGCAGACTGTACACATACTGCCTACTAATATCATTAATGCCCCTACTGCCTTATCCAAGTCTAACCTGAGTTCCAAACTGAGGGGGGAAGACTTAAATCCCTGGAGGCCCAGTCCTAACAATACCTCCATGCACAGCATTATCTGAGCACCTGGTGAATGTTTACTCTCATCAGCTGAGGATGCCAGCTCCCATAGCCTCTCCTCTCCCTAGTCCCTAAGTTCCACAGTGTATATACTGAGGTCCTTCTGTCTCTCCTCGTAGGACTTCTGATGCAGACCTTACACCATTTTAGTTGCCCTTCTCTGGAATTCCTCCACTCTGCCTATGCTCTTCCTGAGATATAGTCTCCAGAACTGGACACAGTACTCCAGGTGGGGTCTCACCAGTGATCTATACAGTTGCAATACCGCTTCCCTCCTTCTGCTGATGATACCCATCCCTATGCACCCCAACATCCCAGTGGCCCTACCCACTGCCATGTCACATTGCTTCCCCACATTGAGATCATCAGGCATGATTACTCCCAGGTCCTTTTCTTTTTTGGTGACCATCAATACCTCTTCTTCCATTTTGTATTCCACCTTCGGGTTTCTGTGCCCCAAGTACATGATTTTGCACTTTTTTGCACTGAATCCCAGATGCCATGCCTTTAACCACTCCTCAATTTTCCTCTGGTCTCTGCACATTCTTTCCAACCCCTCTGGATTGCCACCCTATTACAGATTTTGGTGTCATCTGCAAAGAGGCAGACCTTCACTTCCAGCTCATCTGCAATGTCACTTATGAAGACATCATGGAGGACTGTGCGGTATTGATTCTATGACCTTTAATCTACAATATGAAGACCTTACCTGACAAAGAAGCAAAAAGAGGAGTAGAGGACTCAAAATAATGGAACAGAAGTGAGGGAAAAAAACAAGGAAAAGTAGCAGAAATGTGTTATTTTGCACCACAGAACACTAGAATTTCAGCTGGCCCAGTGACGCAAAATGCTGAGGCATTGGACACCTTACCCCACATTACATTGGCAACCTGGGTTCAGAAACGGACTCGGGTCATCGGGGAGCCGGCATGGGGAGGGTGAGAGCAGGATTGAGCAGACGGAAGGCAGCTCTCCTCTCTCGGGTGGTTGTCATCCCCCCCGTAGTTCCACTGCCATTTGATGGAGGTTTGGTGGTCAGCACAGGCATAAGGGGTTGGCAAGCAGCAGGAGGGCACCTCGAGAAACAGCATGTGCATACCTCCACACGAGCATGCACAGCTGAGGTATGGGGACAGCTGAAAATGGGGAAAAATCCAGGCAACAAATCTACAGTATATATATAAAAAAAAAGAACATCATAATTTCAACAGCTTATGGAGGCATAGGCAGCCCCCTGACTCCCTGCCGGGTGTTTGGGGCCCAGGTCCTGAATAATATCTCATGGTGCCCAATGCTATCCTTTCTTCCGCGTCTTTGCCGCCCTCACTGACTTTCCTGCTTCTCTTTGTTTTACATGATATACCTCCCTATCTTCCTCTCTCTGTGTTTCCTTATATCTCCTGAGTACCACTCTTTCTTTCTACACCATATTGGCCACTTCAATACAGAACCATAACTGGCAATCCACCCAATGAGGCAGTTTCTGAGGCAGTCTCCGATTTTTTTAAAATCTACCCTCCTAAAGTCCAGGACCCTCATCCTCCTGTAGTTTGCTTCTGTTCCATCTTAATGTAACCCTTCTACAAATTGGGGTTTACTATAATGTTTTCCAGGGCTCCTAAATGCCCACTGTCAGGCTGGTGTCCTGTCATAAGTGGTGCTATCTCTTTGTGTAAGAGTGCCCTAGTGAGCTTCTGAACCTGTCTTTTTAAGAGCCTCTCTACTCTGTGTTAAACATTAGTCTGGGCTGGGTCCAAGTAATTAAGGCTTGCAACCAGCCAGACAGTCTGTTATATTGGTCCATTCTGCAGTCACTACTTGCGCTGTGATGGGAATTTATCCATCAAACAATATTGAACAATGATAGTAGGGCCTTTTGGAGTATGGTTGCAAGAGGGGTTAAATTATATCAATCTACACTATCATCTTATATCCCCAAAGAAGCATGGGTTACCTATTATACATCTTTATTAAACAAAAACATTTTACAAAGAGATCAAATAAATTCCTTACAATGGATATCTCTGCTTCCTTACTCGCCTATAATTTTCACTTCCGATGATGTTCAAATGGCAATCTTAAAATTAACAAACAATAAAGCTCCAGGCCCAGATAAAATCCCAGCCGAGATTTATAAAGAAAATCTCAATTTTTGGATTCCTTTTTTACTCAGCTTATTTAATATTTGTTTAAAAGAATGTACAATACCATCATCATGGCAAAAAAACATAATAATACCTATTCACAAAAAAGGTTCGTTATACAAACCAAGTAATTACCGCCCAATAAGTTTACTAGACATTGCAGGGAAAATATTCTCTCGTATATTGTTAAACAAACTACAAATCTGGATAGATACTAATAGCCCTCTTTCAAAATTTCAAGCTGGATTTCACCATGGATTTTCCGCAACAGATAATGTTTTTGTATTATTCCATCTCCTAGAGAAATACATATTATTTAGGAAAATGAGACTTTATGTTTTATTTGTTGATTTCTCCGCTCATGCTCGATTCATTAATAAGACAGACTTTATGGGACATTCTTAGATTCAGGCCTCCCTTCATCTTTACTCCTCCCTATGGTTTTACTTTATACTATTACTTATACGGCAGTGAGATTTGATCAAAGAGGAAATAACACAGAATATTTCCCAACCTCTAAAGGTATCAAACAGGGATGTTTACTAGCTCCCCTATTATTCAATATCTATATAGATACCTTATTAGATTATGACTTAAATGATCAGTGGGACTCTCCAAAAATAAAAGATCAATATATACACAACCTAGCATATGCAGATGATCTAATTCTACTATCACTGACCCCTAAAGGACTAGAATTAAAATTTAAATCTCTTGTGAATAAATGTAAAGAATTGGAGCTGAGAATAAACCTAGACAAAATAAAAATAATGATCTTTGGAAATCGGTCATCAAAACCGAGGATTTTCTACAATGATGCCCCTATTGAATAGTGACATCTTATAAATACCTCGGTATAACATTACATTCTAGAAACTTCTGGGCACATCATATTAAGGAACAGATTAATAAGGCAAAGTATGCAGCAAAAGCACTGCAAAGATTTAACCTTAAATATGGAGGTTTTACGGTAATACCTGCTATTAAAGCAGGGGAGGCAAAAATTACCCCACTACTATTATGTGGAGCGGAAATCTGGGGATATAATCATTATCCACAACTGGAAACCCTCTTTATATTATTATAAATATATTTTACAAGTTCCACTTCAATGGCTGGATCAATAGTTAGAACAGAATTAGGTAGATTACCTTTGATTCCCTTATTAACCTAAGGATAGTCACATATTGGTTGAGATCAATAAATAATATAAATAATGTTATACCATTGAACTGTATAATAGAAAAGGAATCCTGGCATAAAGATGGTTTTACCTCTCTATGGTTAAATTCCCTTTTTCAAATATTACACAGTACAGAGTCAACTCACCTATGGAATGATTGGCAAGCGGAAATAAAAACACACGAAAGCTATAAGGTTAATTTAAAAAAACACTTTTTACAAAAGCCACACAAATTCAGATGAATCAAGTAAGGAGCCAAAGACAAGCCCTGTGGTTTGCTCAAACATGAAAGAATATTTGCGACTTCCTTTATCACCATACATACGTAAAGCAATAACCTGGGCGAGATTTAAACTTATTACATCAAAATACATTTACTTTAATAAATTAAAATTAAATGAATCAACTTAGGATAAATGTCCTTGCAATAGAGGATTCACTGAATCATTAAAGCATGTATTAATTCAATGCCCTTTATTTAATTATATTCGCTTTTAAATATTTGGGAAATTCTTAGTAAATATGCAAATTTAACATATGATGTGATATTCATATTGATGCACCCAATGACTGTTCAAGATGCAATACTGGTAGGGAATTTTATAATGTTTGTAATAAGTGTTAAGAAAAAAGCATACCGAAAGTGGCACAGAGATAAATGAATTGTTTTTTATACAATCTGAAGAATTTTAACCAGCATACTTTCTTATGAGAGTTATTCTAATGAGATAAGGAGTCTGTTTAATCATATTTTTAATTTATTTCACAGTTTGTATTTTTAAATTTAAAAATTGTAATGTCCAGAAATGTTTCTAATTTATTGGAAGAACAATAAACTTGACTTGACTTGACACTACTTGGATGCAGAGGGAGCCCGGTTAGGAACTATAATTGTTTATTGCTTGTTTGCTGTCATAGTAAAGATAGAGAAGTTTGTCTAACCTGCTTTTATTGCAACTTGAACTTTCCAATGGGAGCCACCAGGTTAGGTCCTGGACTTCCAGTAACTGGACCAATAGAACCACTGGGGACCTAAAATGGAGCCTGTCCCCTGGGATCTTGTGGGAAGGAATTCTGCAGTTTTAAGTGTTGGCACCCAAATGGACCTGGAGGGGGAGCCCTTGCTGTGAATGACAGTTCCCTCAGCCAACAGAACCTTTTGGATTATCAGGGAAATGTCCAGAACTGCCTGAAGCAATGGTTCAGTTAGAGTTGGCGGTTGAAGAGTGAACAGCTCAAGCTTTTGAGCAGCTACTCCCTGAAAGAGCATAGGGGAATCAGTGGGAAGAGGCTTTGCTGGCCTTCCTGCTCCGTTCTCCAAGTAGTCCAAACTGCCCATTGCAGAAGTCAGACCTGTCCGATTTCTAGCTTTGGAACTGCGGCAGAAGAATGAAAAAGTGTCATTGCGACTTGTGATTTGGACCGAAGACTTGCTCCAGATGCGATCGGCCCAGTTTATGAGACAGTTACCCTCAGATCGGAAGGTTTGCACAGTTAAGCTGTTAATTTGCAACCAGACAGCATCCGAACTGTTGTTCAAAGAAGTTAGTGCAGTAAATGAGCTGAATGTGTTTTGTGGGTCGCAGTTTGGTTCCCCATGGACAGACCCATTACACCAGCTGGAAGCTTCACCAGCAGAAGATCATGAACTTTTGCAGAACTGTTGATCCTGCCTGAGCCCTGCCATCTCGGCCTAGGCCACTACTCTTGTATCAGAGACCTTCTTGGCAAAAGACTGGCCCTAGGATTTGGCCCCCTGCCTAACACCATCGAGCAGGTAACAACTACCTGAAGGTGAGCCATGTCAGCCCTGCTTCCCCTGGCATTCCTGATCATCACCATGAGGTCTAAATCTCGCCTGTCCTGCATCCAGGTTCCGGTAGCGTGAGTGAAAATCAGGGTAGCTCCCTGCAACAAAAGCAAAAATCATTGTGGTACCAACTAATTGTTTTTTTTTACTAGATTCTTGCAACAGGCAGAGCCATCTGGCTTAGATTACAAATAATTGCGTTGTGTACATGTTTAACTGTTTTCGCTTTAAGGGCCCCAACAACAGCTGCAACACCGGCCAACCCGGACAACACTTTAGACTAACCTGCATGATATACTGGGTACCTAGGGTTGTTAGACTGTCTAATGGGGACTTAAAGTGCATGCCAGACAATCCTGATTTAAATCAGATCACTAATCATTCTGCTAGATTCATGCCCCTCCCTTGTTCACTGTCCCTAAATAAACCTGATTGCCTTTTTTATGTTTAACCTGGCTAGTGTGCATATTATTAGTTGAGTTACAGTGTTAATGCTTCATTGTTGCATTGTTGATCTTATTTTTCAGGGGGTCTCCAGGGCAGTTGATGCAGATCCAGCCCTATTGGTAAGTGAGAAGGGTGTGAGCACAGTATTACTACTGCCTATTGCTTGTGAATGTATCGTTGTGTTATTACTCAGGCCACTAGAAGGGTTTATGGGTGGTTATAGCATCCCAGAGGGCTATACCAGAGCAGCTAAGCTACTCCAATACCATTCCTCTACGTGGAGGCACCTGCTTTCAGAACTCAGGCCCCTCAACCTGTGTATTGCCACACAGACAGGGGTAGTAGCCCTTAGAATAGTGCCACCTAGGGGTTACATTAATTTTAAACCAATCTGGTACCTAGGGGACTAATCACTATAATGGTCTGCAATGCAACAATGGTTTGTAAACACTAGGTACAACACTGCCCCATCCCTAGTTGGTTTCTTGACTAGCTGCTTGAGAAAAGCCCCTTGTAGGGAGTGAAGGATGGGCCTGGTCCTTGCTGAAGCCGCCACTGGAAGGCTTCAACCACACCTGGCAGACTGAAGTCCCCAGTTAGTAGCACCTACTCCTTCAGGAAGCCTCCTCAGCTCTTCCAATACACAGGTTCAGAGACCCTAGAAATGTTTTCCAGGTGCTCCTATCCAGCCAGAGTGAGCATATTCTGCTCTCACTCCCTGCAGTCAGTATCTCCTTGGTCTGCCAATGCCTCTCCAGGAGCCTCTTGGCCTTGATAAGAGCAACAGCCAGCCACCTCATGAGGGAAAGATGCTTGGTCTGTAGGGCAGGACTATAAGGCTAGCCGTTAACAGTAAGTTTTGTTCCATCCCCTGCTCACAGATGTCTTTGATTGGTTGCCACCACTGAGATAATTTAGGACAGGACCACATAGGAAGTAGCATGTGAAGCAAATATCCTCCTCCCCACCCTGAACTCCAGCAAGCATTCAACTGTATGGGAAGTGTGGCTTGGCAGCTGAACAGTGCAGATACTCCTATACTTACTAAAAAAAGATTTTAAGCCAATATTTTGATGCCTTTTCATTATAATCAGCAACGTCTAGTACCGAGAAGTTGAGGATGGGCAAGTCAAGAAATACAGTAGCTCCTATCGACTTTTTCAAACCAAAGACATCACAACCACGAGACGGTAGGCCTGTACAGCAAGATGGAACCTCAAGTGGAGGTAGCACCAGCATGGACAAGGTGTTGCTATCAACGGTAAACTCGATCCTCACACAGTTTGTCAAAACCATACATGACATGCACAAAAACTAGATACCCTCACTCCCTGGGTAAGCATGTTAGAAACCTGGGTAGACAGATTTGAGCAGATCATGCAGTGGGTGGAAGGTTCAGCTAGTAAATTGATGGCTGCAACTACCAAGCTCATTAAAGAACACCTTCTTTTGAAACAAAGGCTAGAGAATATCAAAACCAGACCAAGAAGAAAAAAATAGAAGGAATTCCCATGCAGCAAAATGAATATAAGACCAGTCTTTTTGCTGATGACATTCTCCTTTCTCTTTTGTCTCCCTTAGAATCGATCACAGAAACATGGAAAATTTTAACAAAATTTGAAAAATTAGCTGGCTTTAAATTAAATATATCTAAAACAAAGGCTCTCCTATATAATTACATCCCCCCAAATACTCTAAAACATAGTTTATCTATCAAATGGCACTCACTAAAATAAAATATTTGGGCATAAATGTATCCCAAAACTTGCAGGTAATTGAATTAATCAATTATGACCCTATCTCTAGCTCGATAAAGAAGGACTTGGATAAATGGACTCATCAGTGGCTCAGTAGGTAGCACACTCACCTCTGAGGCCAGGAGATCAGAGGGCTGTGGGTTCAGTTCCCACATCTGGCACTTGGGTTAATATCCCAGTACTGACACTGTAGTGCAGCACGAGAGGGGTGCTGCACTTCTGAGGTGCCATCTTTCGGATGAGACGTTAAACCGAGATCCCATCTGCCTGGATTGGTGGTAGTTCAGGTGGATGTTAAAGATCCCATGGCACTTATCGAAAAGAGTAGGGGATTTCCCCGGTGTCCTGGCCAAATTTCCCTCATTCAGTAAAAATACCACCAACAGCTTAATCTGGTTCAAGGTTAGTTGGCTTTCATCTGTATCCCCCTCCCCCGGGTCGTGCCTGAAAATAGGCAGGATTTGTCTAGTGCACTTACCCGGTCAACAAAAACTAAATAAATAAATCTTCCACTCTCCTTATTCCAATGAATTGAAACAATCAGAATGAATGTTCTACCTCGATTATTACAGTTGTTTCAAAATATCCCATATTTCCCATCATCATATTACTTTAAATCATGGGACAATATGATATTGGTATTTGTATGGAACAAATTAAAACCACAAATTAGGCTTTCTGTGTTAAAACTATCCTTAGCCCAGGGTAGAACAAACCTTCCAGATCTTAAAAGATATGCTGATGCAGCATTTCTCTGAATATTTCTTCTCTGGCTCTTAGAACAATTTAACTCCCTTTGGAAGAAGTTAGAATTTCACCTGAATGACATGCATGACGTAAAAAAAAATAGTTTTCTCTTCCCCTGGGAGGTCTCCTCCTTTAAAGGACTTTACAGAAATCACCTCGCAGGTTCTAAAATTATGGTTTCATATACGTAACAAAGAACCATTCCAGCTAATTTATGAATACTGTAAGGTCATTTCAGAAGACAAATTTTTTATTTCATCTTATAATGACTTGACTTTCTCAAGGTGGCGTCAATTAGGATTGGAACAGTTATTTCAGTTCCTAGGTCCCAATGGGGTATTGTCTTTTGAAGAACTAAAAGTAAAATGTAAGCTACTAAATACTGACCACTTCAGATACCTTCAAATTAAAAACCATATTTTAAGAAATAAAATAATTCAGGTTAAATTGACACCTCCAACCTCTCCTCTCCTAAGATTATTTTTTGACCATTCCTTAGGACATCACTGGAATCATATAATTGGGAACCTAAATAAAATTATGAGGGACCTAACTAAAGAATCAGCTAGAACATTATTGATCAGTTGGAACAAAGATTTAGACCTTGAAGTGTCTGCAGAGGCTTGGTCCTCAACAGCTCTTCGAGCAGTTAAAATTACCCAATCATGCATTTGGAGAGAATATTCGTGGAAGTGTAGAACCAGGTTTTTCAGGTCACCTGTTCGGCTGACAAAGTACCTTCCGATTGAATATGGGATGTGCTGGAGGAGGTGTGGGTGTAGGATGGCTTATATTGCACATATTATGTGGCAATGTCCACTCTTAATGCCTTTTTGGATAAGCTTACAAAGAGAAATGGTGGACAGTCTGGGAGAAAATGTTGAACTTACAACCAAAATGCTATTATCAGCAGTTTACCCGGACCATTCCCCCCATGGACAAAAACGTTACTGCCTATTTTCTTGTTAGTGGCCAAGAAGTCACTTACAAAAAAATGGATGACTCAAGACATTTCTACCATACAAGATTGGAGACGAATAATGATATCAATATATTAGATGGAAAATATTACTGCTAAAATTAATAACCAATCACAGAAGTTTGCTCAACTCTGGCAAAGATGGGTCATCCATCAATCGGAAGTAGATCCAGAGTTTTGCCCATAATGGAATGTAGGGGATGGAAGGGGGAGGAAACAAGAACTAGAAATGATCAACTGTAAACTTTATAAAGGAATATAGGATTTGGATAAGAAAGGATTATAATTAACATAATGATCCCTGTTTCATACTAGCCATTTGCTACCTAAAGTAAATAAATACTTAAAGTATGTACCAGAATGACAATGAATGTAAAAATGTCTCCTATTATAAAAAAAATTGTAATAAAAATATATTTAAAAAAAAAAAACAGACTAAGCAGCACATCTTAAGACTATTCAGGCTTCCTGAACAGACCAAGGGTGAGGATCATCTGAATGTCACACGTCTTACTACCACAAATCCAGGGGCTGTCAGAGGAGGATCTCATCTTAGCCCTGGAAAAAGTATACAGAATCACCCCCCTGCAGGGCTGTGGTGGTCGGAATAGAATCAAGGACGATTTTGGTGGTCTAAACAGCATAGCAGTCAGAGATCAGATTTTAAGCATACCAACGAGAAAGAGACAGCTCTGTTATGGGGATGCAGAACTTTCAGTTTTCCCTAAACTCTCCTTTTCCAGGAGACAGAGTAGGAAAGCATCTGACAGAGTGTGCTCCTCTCTGAAAAAGCTGAAAATGCAACATCAGCAACTTATCCTGGCCAAACTCAAAACAGTGGGGAATGGGCATTCTTATTTGTTCAGAAACCCTCTGAAACTACAAAGCTGCAAAACCACATCACAGCAGAAATGGCCAGGATGGATGGCGCATCATCGGGCAAGGAAGAAGTGAGAAAAAAAAACTAAACAGCACTTGAACTCATCTGTACATTGAACTCATCTGTATCTGAACTCTATGAGAACATTCTGATAAACCTGTCTTTTAATGGAGCTAACCAAAACTAATGTCTTTTGAAATGTGGACGTTGGACTTTAACAGAGCTTCAGTAGACTTATAAAATGCCAGAATGTTTCCTCTTTCTACTTCTTCAGAGACATGTTTGCATTTATATTTTATGCAGGATGTACGAGCACTCGAGCCGCCTGTGGTGGAGCAGAATGCATGGTGGAGTGATGGCACCCATCCACATTGATCGTTGTAACCGGTTTTCCCATGAAGAGTGCACCCTCTTATAAGTATTGCCACATCAGTATTGTGATGACTTGGTATCAATTACTTTCTTTCAGGTATGGTTTTCCTTGAATGAAATTTATTATAGGCTTTCATTTAGATACTGAGTGGGAGAGAAAGGAGGGTGTAAAAATGTATTCTTTTACAGTGTATTACTATATTGTACCACAGATGAAAGTATTGTTAATGCAGTGTTCTTTATCTTGGTAATAGTTGTGTAGTTGCCAGTGTTGGCTAAGTTACTTTTTCTATTACTTTCTATTACTTTTGGAAACTTGTTCCAGGAAGCTCTGTGCAGTCACTAGCAAGGATGGAGAAGTACTGGGAAATGTAATACAACTTATAGTTACAATTACTTATGTCTTTTTATACAAAAGAAAAAGTAACTGTAACTGATTACATCTATTTGAAAGTAACGAGTTAACTAACCTATTACTCTCAAAAAATGTAATCTTGTATTGTTTTTGCATAAAAAGAAATAAGTAACTATAATTGCAAGGCATAATACTTTTTCGAGTACTTATCCATCCTTGGTAGTGACTGCTCAGAGCTTCCTGGAACAAGTTTCCAAACGTAATAGAAAATAATAGAAAAAGCAACTTACCCAACACTGATAGTTGCACAGTAGAAAAAGTGTTTTAATTTCTTTCTTTCACCTGGTTCACCTTTCAGGTAAAAGTTCTAATAGAGCCTTAACCTGTTATGCCACATGTGGGAAATGATTAGGCATAAAGCCATTCTGACAAGGTATTGCTTTTACAATATCTTTCAGCATTATCCCTATAAAGCTCTGAACTGTAAACATCAGTTGGTTATAATACATTTTGATTTTCAGTGGTACTTTCCATTATGTTGTATCTTAATGTAGGGTGTTAATGTACTGCTTTGTAAGAGAATTGATACTATCAATCAATTTATTTATCCCTCTGCATATGGTTTTGCTGTAAGTTTTTGCTTGAAACATAAATAAAAAAAATTAAAAAAGCATCCAATTGTATGGGTACATTTTAATCAATACTGGCGGGGTCCAAAACCACAAATGCAGAGCTTTTAATTGTATAAGTAATCCATTGTATCCCGGCAGCTTTTTTAAGCATGGCATGGTTGTAGTTCTGTCTTCCTCCAAAATGCTGGTGCACAGAAGGGTTTCCCACCCAATTTTGAGTACAGCCATAGTAGGGGCTATACAGCAGCAAGCAAGCATAAATCTGACCCTTGTGGGGGAAGGGTTGCAACAATAGGATGACACCTCACACTTCTCCCACTAAATCCTCCCAAAAGCCTCTGCCAGAATTTTTTATTTTATTTAAAAGTTCAGAATTATGGGATAAGTTCTATGAGATGCAAAGTCTCATTTGCAGAACATCCCACGAATGGCAAGTCTGTGAACTAGCACACTACTCAGGAGGTGGCAGAGCTGAAGATACCTCCAAAAGTTAGTTTGGGGTAGGCCCTCTATTCTGTTGAATATGTATGAAGAGGAATGAATCCCAGTTTGAGGGTAACAGAGGTCATCTAATTTTAAGAGACCTGTTTCTGCCCATACCTCCCAGTTCATAAGTTGTCTTCCAACTGTAGGGCATTTTTGTGTCCTAGTGGCCAAAGATTCACAGGGACTCTCAGTTGCCCTTTCATTAGAGCCCTTGCTTTCTTCCATATAGAGTAGGTCTCTTCTGCAGCATCAGCTGATTGTTAGGGACCTCTGTCTACCCCTAAAAAGCAAGCAAAGGATGTGCACTTTCCCAACATATTTGATTCCAGTGACAACTACCAAACCTCTGTTCAAAGTGTTAAAAGTAAAATCCCAGGGAAATGTGCCACAGCCCAGATGCAAGATAATACCTTCTGAAAGATGATGATTGAGCTCCCTATGAGTGAAGGGAGTAATTATTCTAAGAGCTGAGAATCTGGGACTACTCCCTCCCAAAAGAACTTACTCTCCATAGACTTCAGACTTCCAAAGAAGCCCTCTGGAAAAGTTACTGATATGTATAACTTAAAAGAGCCCCTTTAGAAGTGCCATCATATGCAGCACCTGCATCTTTCTTTACAGGGACTTTTGTACCTTGCTTCAGCGGTCCAAGCACATTTGGAGCCCCTCCCCCCTGTACAATTGGAACAGGTTCACATGCACCCATGTTTTTCAGAAGAGGGCATTAGTTAAGCCTGAGTACTTTATCCCTCCTGGGGACCATTTCAAGTATCCTGAGGGATTTACACCAGGGTACACCTGGGGATTAAGGGAATCATTTCAGTCTTACACCAGTTATTTTGGAGCCCAGAAACATGAGAGAAATTCTGAAGCATGTATATCAAATGTGGGATAGATGTAACTGGGTTTCTTACCCACTGAGAACAATTGTAAGGGGTCCATATTAGGCAGACTTGATAGACTGTATTGCCTTCTACTGGCAGAGTCACATGATTTTTAGCAAACAATCGAACTATTATTTGCAAATAACATTGTCTTATAAGATGTTCCCATTACCTCCACCCCAGTACAAGTCAGTGGCATGGCCTGTCTTCCGCCAGTTCTGCCATACTGCAGGCCACTCAGCTCTGCTGCTGAATCCTCTTCAGATAGTTTCTTTCCTGTCATACCTACTGAGCTTCTACTCCACAAATTGCTTCTGAGGTGGTCCCTCGGTGAACCCACAACTCTTGGAAAGCCAGAACCACACAGAGGCATGGAAGGCTGTCATCTAGTGCACTACATGATAAATTCTCAAGCATCTTTAGAGTCCTGGAATCATGGGAACCATCATCTGTGTAAACGTGGAGGACTGCAGGGAAGCCAAAGGATGTGTGAAGGCCCTCTCCATGGCTAGGTAACAGAGCTTATCAAAGACTTTGCACAATCCACCTCCTGGCTAGTAAAGTGAGGCTGGATGGATATGCTTTTGCTGTCTCACTGACAGTTCCTGGTACCCATGCCTTGACTACCATGGTATCCATATCCCTGAAGTATAGGAATCTCACAATAATGGTGCATGGGTGGCTGCCTGGCGGTAGTAGTTCCCGAGTGGCATGGTGAGCCCTCTTAAGCTCGACTATGAAGTCCCATTAATGGTTTAGCCCTGTTGATAAAGTCCAGTACAGTATATATGTCCCTTCCCCTGTCTTCAGGACACCAAATGCTCAGATATTCTTGTGTCTACATCTTCCCTTTAGATTGTCCATTTCAGCCCATGAGTCTTTTATTTGAGCATCTTCTGCAGTGGTGGCCAGTACACCTTGTATTGGGATCCATTTTGGCAGATCTCAAGAATCTCCAAGATCCACCAACAATAAAGAGAACAGAAAGTGCAATAATTACACTCATCAGCTGTAAGGATCTTCATTGATTCAAAAATGCAACCTTTGCCCAAAGATCCACCAAAAAGTCTCCTGAGATCCACCAGTAGTTCTAGATCCACGTACTGACCACCACTGCTTTCTGCTGCATAGACCTTCTCAGCCACATCGCCAGACTTCCAACCTACACATAGGCTCCACTATCTCCACTATGCAGCTAAACAAGCCAGCCAACATCATTGCTGGAGAACTGCATTTTGACCAATTCAGAGTTAATTGAGCACATACAATGCTTAACTGTCTCTAACTCAGGATGGAACAAGAGCCCTTAATATCACAGTACTATGTGCCATCCTGTTAGGCTGGCCACCATACTAGCCAAGGACTCTGACAGTTTAGTGTGTCGTGTGAGTTGGTTTGGTTCTGGAGATCCTGCAGCCTCAGTCAACATACTCCACAGAGGGATGAGTCACCACAGATCAGCCACTACACTGTGCAAAACCAACAGATGGATTGGGATTACACAGCCCTGGTGAGGCGTGAAAGGGTTCAGGCTGCCATCTTGCCTGCCATGTTACATGGCACCCTTATGTCTGCATATTAACAGGACTGGCTCAGACTGGTATCAAAACAGTACTGACAAGTGATTGGATAGAGCTTCAGTCCACTAAAACACACACACACACACACACACCTTCAGCACACTGTGTACTGTACAAGTTACTCTGATCAAACACAGTAGCTTTGGAATCTCTCATCTTGGAAGCATTTTTCTGAAGGATATTAGTTTTTTTTTTCTGTCGATATTTTTTTTGTGGTGAATTGCATTAATTCCACTGAGCTATTTTTTTGGTTTTTTTGGTATACTCTTTTTACCTCCCCTCACACTCCAGCGTCCACCTCTCCTTTGGGCCATCTAGTGCTTCCATGCCTCGACTGTCTTCTTCTGGAGCTCCCCCCACACACATACATTGCAGCCAATCCCTGATTTGTCCCCAACATATCCCATCGCTGGGTGGGTCCCCCTCCTTCAAGGGGGAAGGCACCGGGTGGCAGGGAACCCTGGCACACTATTTTATCATGGTCCAGAGGTGCTGCTGTGGTGAAGGATGCTCCCGGAGGTACCAGGGAACATGGTGCAATTTGGAGGCTATCATCTGGTGGCGCCTGCAGCTGTTTTCCAACTTTCTGGATGTCCTCCTGCACCGCTGCATGTAGTAACCCTGGTCCCCACTGGGGCACTCACTAGAGCGGAGTCTTCACCCACTCCTCCCTAGGAGAGAAGGGGAGAGCAGTTCTTCGCTGCTCAATCCTCTCTTTCCCAGCCAGGTTTGTTTGTTTTAACCTTGTTTTGTACTGGACCAATCAATTTAAAGGCATGACAGGTGTGATGCCACATTTTGTTTGGGTTCTTGCTTTTTCTCTAGTTCCTCAGTTGATGCAGTTTCTATATTTGTCTGTGCTTTAAGCCAAGTGCTCTGGAGGCAAGGTGAGTTTGGTCGGGAAGGGGGGAGCTGGAATTTGAACAGTTTGTAATATGTGCTGTCATGCTTTTCGCAATGTTGTGCTTTTTAATCTAAGATTTCCCAGCTGAGTTGCAATATCTGATTTTCATCAGAGTCCTGCTATTTTTTGCCAGTTTCCTCAGCTGAGCGGATGGTAGCACTGGCAGATCAAGTGAGTTGCAAAAGGTCACACAGTATGCAGCTCTAACAGAGATTGAGTAAAACTCTGTGCCTTGTTAGCTTTGGTGGGGTGTGAAACATAATGTTGAGAAAGCTTTTTTTTAAAATGTATGTTTTTTTAAAAACTAAGTTGAGAAATGTTTAAAAAGTTGTCATTGCTTTTCTTTATTGGCTTGCCTACAATGGAAGTGAGGCCAATAGTTGCCCAGATCACCCATCTTCCCCTTGTGGAGTGATACTACATCAGTGGACCTCCAATATGCAGGCATTGCTCCAGACATTAGTGAGTCATTAAAAAGACAGGTTAACAGCACTATCAATTCTTAATTTTTCAGCATTTAGTATGCTTTCTGCTCCTTCACCAGCAATCCCCCATCAGTCCTACCCCACATGCCCAGCCCCATTATCTGCCTTCTCCAGGACTTCCATCTCCTCACTTACACCCTGGCTTACCCCCCAGGGTGGATTCTTCATAAGGGGCCCTCTACCTCCTAGAAGAGATTGGTTTGGTGCTTGAGAGATAGCACCACAGTCGGCATTTTGGGGCCTGCGGTGAGGAGTGGATATCCTCCTGCAACACCTGATGCTCCATTTTTCAGTTTTTCTCCTTTTGTCCCCTTGTGGAGACCAAGGAGGGCTCCCCGCTTGCAAGCATGAATGTGTGTGCATTGCATGTCAGAGCCCGTGGGGGTCCTTCCCCTTTTCCATGTCTCTGCTTGCACTGACATCTGTGGTGACCCAGGTGGTGGTAGCACAGCAGAGTCCAACGTTCTCCTCTTCCTGAAGTGGACAGTGTCCTCTGAAATGATTAGCACACTCTCCCCAAGTCCTCCAATGACTCAGGCTCATTTCCAAACCCAGGTCATTGGCATCACAAGCAGTAATGCTACCACTGCACCTGATGGCCAGCTGGTACTGTCAATTCTGCAGCAGTTCCCTAATTACCCTGGCATCTTTTATATCTTGAGAGATTCTAGACCCTTTTTACCCTGTCAACTAAGAAATGTACTCTGCCCACTACCTAAACCTCCCATGTGGTGGCCTTGATACCACTCTCTGGCAAGGGACCGTTGTTCTCTACCCTGAATACTGAGCAGAAGTAGAAGTGCTCGGATAATCCATTTTAAAAACAGATTCTTCAGTTTTCAGGATTTTAGGATTTCAGATGTTCAGATAAAGGTGCCAAAAATCTTATGTAACCCCTGGGTGGGTGCTATCTCCAGTGTTACACCCCTGCCTACTACCAGGGAGCTAGGCTAAGGGGTTTGGGTTCATTAACCGATGACAATTCGAAACATTTGCGCAGTGCCTCGACTCAGGGTGCTTTACGTGGGTAAGCTGGTAAAGGTATGGCCACCTGAGATGCTATACCACCCACGATACCATCTGCCACCCCCAAACATGGCCCAATAGACATTTCCCCACATTTCTGACATTTTGCATTTAAAGATTCTCTTTAGTAATATGCTCATGACACTGGATCTGCAAGAAACAACAAACAACAATTTATTTGGGGAAGAGGGTTAGTAGAAGGGGAACTGGAATAGAGTTTATGCATTTACAATGTATTTACAAATGGTTTGATTGGTGCTGGTAAAACCCTCCAGCTGGGTAAATCACAGTTTCAATTTACATTTTCAGACTGGACTCTCCCCACCAACCATAGAGATACCAGTGCCCTGGCTATCTAACTAGCTGAAATGATCAGGTTGTTACATTATTGCCCACAATGGTACCAGTACCCCACCTGTGCAAGGACCCCACAATCCCACACAAACTGGGAGTCCAGTAATGCTCTCCATAAAAGGGTGCAGTCCTGATAGACACTTTGCTGTGCATTGGCTAGCATAAGAGGTTGGGACCCATTATTGAAAGACTGACATGAGGTAGAATCTGCATTTCCATTTTATGCTCTTTAAGCTGAACTATTTACAAGACTTAGATCCATACTGCAGGGATTGCTGTGCCTTACTCACAATTTTATCGTCTTGATTTGGGTTGCAAGTGCTTCTGCTGGCAGGCTCCTCCTCCTCCTCCTCCTTGAGGACCAACATGCTGGCAGAGCTAACAGCCGCAGATACCCCAACAATATCTGCAAGGATGGAACAACTTGTACAGAGTAGAACACAACATCTCGGACCCTTGTTGGGACCCTGTCCTTAGGCAACAAACACTTGAAAAAGACATATCCAGGTTAGTTTCTCATCCAGTACATTCATATACCTAGCTGCACATTTATATTATTTTGAGGTCGGAATGCATTCAGTACATTTACATCATGTGGAGCTTTGATTACACACATATACAAGGCGAACTTCTCTGCAACTTGTTTTCTCACACTGGACTATAGCCTAACTGAGTTCTTTGGTCTGGAGACTTTTCATATGAGACTGGGCTTGAGGCATGACCTGCTACCATTTGCACAACACTTGAACACTTGACTGGGCTTGAGGCATGGCCTGCTACCATTTGCACAACACTTGAACACTTGACTGGGCTTGAGGCATGGCCTGCTACCATTTGCACAACACTTGAACACTTGACTGGGCTTGAGGCATGACCCACTACCATTTGCACAACACTTGAGACTTGACTGGGCTTGAGGCATGGCCTGCTACCATTTGCGCAACACTTGAACACTTGACTGGGCTTGAGGCACAGCCTGCTACCATTTGCACAACACTTGAACACTTGACTGGGCTTGAGGCATGGCCTGCTACCATTTGCACAACACTTGCACATTCAACCACTTAGCCTTGACTGCCTTTGCTTGGTGGCAAAATAGATACAAGGGTTCCTTCGATGCATACCCTTGCTGTATAAACTGCACTATTTGCATAGACTACTTTGAGCTTATTTGCCTCAAGATCTTGTTACTTTACCAGACACTGTAGGTGTATTAACTCAGACCATAACTGATTGTCCATGTGGCTCTGTGCTGTCTCTTGCGGTTCCCACTGTCTCAAACACTTGGCTAACTTTCATGCACATTTATATGATAAACTGTTATCACATTCATATGGTTAACAGTAGTCAAAATTAGTCATTATGGGCAGAGCTGCCCCATACAGATACTTTAACTCAGCCTTTGTTAACCCAGAGTTACTCACTCAGACCTTAGAAACATAGAATTTGATGGCAGATAAGGACCGCTTGGCCCACCTAGCCTGCCCATTTTCTTACCTAATAGATAAGCTGCACATCCTAGTTAACCAACAGCTTACTTCCTCCTATCCCCCACTAGGACTGCCTTATGCCTGCCCCATGCGTTCTTGAATTCCCCCACTGTTCTTGACTCCACGACCTCCTCAGGGAGGCTGTTCCATGCATCCACAACCCTCTCTGTGAAAAAATACTTCCTCAGATTACCCCTGAGCCATCCCCCCTCTATCTTCAAATTGTGCCCCCTTGTTCTTGCAGATCTTTTTTTCTGAAAGATGCTACCCTCTTGGACTTTGTTGATTCCCTTGAGGTACTTGAAAGTTTCTATCATGTCCCCTCTCTCCCTTCTTTCCTCAAGGGTATACATATTAAGCTCCTTCAGTCTTTCTTCGTATGTCTTCTGGTGCAGACCCTGCACCATTTTGGTTGCCCTCCTCTGGACAGCCTCCACTCTGTCTATGTCTTTGCGGAGATGGGATCTCCAGAACTGCACACAGTACTCCAGATGGGGTCTCGCCAACTTTCTGTACAGAGGGATGACAACTTCCTGTTTTCTACTATTGGTGCCTCCTCCTGCGCATCCCAGTATCCCCCAGCCTTCCTTATTGTCTTCTCACATTGCTTGCCCAGCTTTAGATCATCTGATATAATTATCCCCTGGTCCCTTTCCATTTTTACTGTTGTCAGTATCTCACCCCCCATTGTGTATTCTTCCCCTGAGTCTTTATTTCCCATGTGCATTACCTTGCACTTTTTTGCATTGAATCTGAGCTGCCATACATTTGACCATTCCTCCAACCTTGCCAAGTCCCTTCTCATACTTTCCACTCCATCTTGTGTATCAACCCTGTTGCAGATCTTTGTGTCGCCTGCAAAGAGACATATTTTCCTCCAGTTCCTCTGCAACGCCACTTATAAAGACATTAAAAAGGACCGTCCCAGTACTGGAACCCTGTGGTACCCCACTAACCCTCCTTTCTTCACTGTACTCCATTTACTACTACTCTTTGCGTCTTGGTTGTTCAGCCAATTTTTATCCAGGCTATCACGCTGGGACCCACTCCAAGGCTGGCTAACTTGTGTATTAATCTTTGTGTGGAGTATCAAATGCCTTGCTAAAATCTATGTAGGCCATGTCCACAGCTCCTCCCTGGTCTACTACTTTGGTCACCCAGTCAAAGAAATCTATTAGATTCATCTGACACGAGCTTCCCATCGTGAATCCATGCTGTCTTGGGTCCTGTGCCCCACTGGCCTCTAGGTACTCAACAATTCTTTCCTTCAGAAGTGATTCCATCATTTTCCCTACCACTAAGGTCAAACTAACTGGTCTGTAGTTTCCTGCCTCTGCCCTGCTCCCACTTTTGTGAAGAGGAATCACATCTGCCCTCCTCCAGTCCTCGGGTACCACCCCATCCTCCCATTATTTGTTAAAGAGAGTAGTCAGCAGTGTCACTCGTTCAACCCTTAGTTCTTTTAGAATTCTTGGGTGAATCCCATCAGGCCCCATTGCTTTGACCACCTTTAATTTTATTAGTTCTTTCAGAACCCTTTCTTCTGTAAATGGACTAGTATCAACCCCTGTCTTCAGAGTGTTTCTCTTATTTTTTTTAGGTACCTCCCCTTCCTCTTCCTTTGTGAATACTGAGCAGAAATATTCATTCAGTATCCCTGCTTTTTCATTGTCACCCTCTACTCACATTCCCTCCCCTTTATTAAGCCTCAGTATCCCTCCTTTGGTCATTCTTCACTCCCTAATGTACCTATAAAAGGTCTTATCCCCCTTCTTAACAGAATTGGCTATCCTTTCCTCGGTTTGGGCCTTTGCTATTCTGACTGCCTTCCCAGCCTCTTTCTGCTTTAGCTGATAAAGTTCTCTGTCCTTCTCCTTCTGTGTTTCCTTATATTTCCTGAATGCTGTCCTTTTCTTCTTAACCTTCCCTGCCACCTCTTTTGAGAACCATAGCGTTTTTTTCCTTTGCTGTGTTATATTGATTTGCTTTCCACAAAGGCTTGTTGCCTCTGTGATGTGATGCTACCTTGGTAGCAATTTGTCAGTTGCTGCTGGCTCTTCTGGAATTAATTATTTCATCAACGCTCTCACCGTTGAGGCAGGTTCAGCCCTCTCACAGCTGGTTTCATCAAGTTGCTGGACCACGTTTCCCCACCACGTGGAAGGCTGGATATAGCCCTGGAGGACATTTTCTGGCAACCCCCAGGCTAGAGGCTTCTGCTTCATGCTGCCACTGTTCTTTCTTCTGGAAGGAGAAGAAACCTCTCTCCCCTGTTGAGAGGCTTCGGCTTGTCTGCAAGGCCCATTTTGCTCTGCAGGGGCCTGAGCCCCCCCCCCCCCGTGGGGAGCTCCTGCTGGATCTGCTCGCACAGCTAGAAAACACTGTCTCTTATAGGGCTCCTCTGCGATCCCTTGATTGGCTGCTGTAATCTGATACTTCCTCCCTGAGTTGCTAGAGCACTTGTCAGTCACCAAGATGAATTATGCATGAACCTCACTTGATGCATTACAGGCTCCCAGTTTTGGCACTTAAACACTAGTCCCTGTAAGTCCCCATGAACACTTGGTACTTTCCCATGAGGTGTAGAGAATGTCCCACAAATCCTGACTTTATTTTCCTGGCTTTTCCCTATTGGCTGCTACTGCATGAAATGTCTGCTAAACCACAGTCCCAAAAGCAGAATTAGCATAGTCCTGAATAAAAGTTCTGGTGCAGCCAGAGATAAACAAATATTTGCCCCAATGCACCACAGTTATTTAGCGCAGGTTGAATACTTGCTGTCGCTGCACATAGTGGCTGAATTGATTCATTTGTTTCCCTGTCGCTACTGCATATTTTTAAACTCCCCAAGCAGCAGCAAACAGGCTGACACTTTGAGTCCCAAATATTTATCTGGTCCAGCCAGGGAGAAATGCTTATTTCATTTTAAAATACTTTCCCTCCTTGAAATACACTTTCCCCACTTGTTGCAATAGATACAATTTAAATAAATGGATATTTTCCTTTTCCTTGGCTGCAGCCAAAAACAGCTACCCTGGAGGCAGACAGGTACACATATTTAATTATACAGATGACCGGGGCCCAGCTTAGACATATGTAAATGAGCCCCCGGTCAAGATCTTTCAATTCTTACTACAGCGGCCCCCCAGCAGGCTGTCCATGGTCACCAGGTCCCACTTAGCTGATGGGGATCCCGAGAACTACAGAAAACTCCCTAGATTAACCACAAATCCGCGTGGTTGCAGATCAAAGGCACCACTTGTGCCTGCGCTTTCCCCACTGCACTGGAGGCAGCACTTTTACAGAGGGAGATTACAGTTACATTTCTTGAGCCCCTGTGGGCTGGATTAAGGCATGGGCTGGCTTTGCTGGGGCACCAGGGGCAGGAACAGGGACCTGAAGGGACTGAAAAAAAATTACAAGCTGGTCCAGGAGTGCTTGGGAGAAGGCAAGAGGAGCAAAGGCTGCATAGGTGGCTAGTAAGCCCCCGTGGGGGGTTACACTCATATCCTAAATGTTTTTGAAAACAAAACTCCCCCTACTCTCTGCAGACCCCCACATACCCACCCTGCAATAAATTATCTCCTGCCCAAACCTCCCTCTAGCCCCCAGCCTCTTCCTCCCCCATACCGCTGAAGTAAGTGTAAGCCCCCTCTCATTCAAAAGGGGTTTATTGCTCCCCTTAGGGTTCACCTCCCACTTCTCCAGGGTGTAAGGTTTTAGTGAGGTACCCTTGAGGAGCACAATTTCTGTTGGCCGCCACTTGGTGGCAACATGCATAAGGGTTTAGGAAGGAATATAAGCAGGGTGAGAGGAAGTTTCTAGGTCTTTGGAGGGAGAGAGACCATCGGGCAACATCTGCAGGGCCATGAGAAAGGGGGGCCCCACCTTCTGTTAGGCAGGATGGCCATGCAGCGGCAAGGCACTGGGTCCTGGGCTGGAGACTTCCGTGGGTGGTGGTAGGTAGCCGCAGTCTGTGGTCATTTGGGCCCTGGGTCCCCTGTGGAGCAGGGTTGGTGAGAGCACCCAGTTAGAGTAGGTGGTAGGTAGGCCCCAGAGGATGGTCAGAAGGCTCATGGAGGCAGGTTAGGAGTCTGGGTAGCCAGAGCTGTGAGGGCTGTGGCACAGCAGGACTGGTGGCAGCGGTCTTCCTCTTTCCCGGGTGGCAGGGCAGCTCGGGCAGGTCTGAGATGGGACTGAGGAGAGGTCCTACCCAGTTGTAGAGCCTTTTTGGAGGGACAGGCCCTGGGGCAGTTGAATGTGCCAGGTGGGCTGCAGAGTACCTTTGCGTGCCTCCCCCAGGCCAGTTAGCTCCAATCGAGCGCAGGTAGAACTGGCTGGAGGGGACTGTTTGTGTGGTCATGTGAACAAACCACCGTAAAGAGAGCTACAGCAGGAGGAAGGCTTCGGGGGCAGTAAGAAGATGGGCTGCAGTTGTGATCGGAGAGCCCTGGGACCAAAGCGGGTATGCAGACCAAACACCAGAGGCTTAGGAGAGTGTTTGGTGCAGAGGTGGCAGCGTTGTACTAGTAAGCTGCACTTTCCATGTACCTGGGATAAGAAAGGGTAAGGGCACAGTTATGGAGAAGCTGCTCGCTTCTTGAGGGCTAGGGAGTGGCTCAGGTGTTTCTGTGTGAGCACTCCAGTGAAAGAACAGGGTTGTGGAGGCCTCAAGTAAAGAAAGTGAAGTTCTTTTAAGAGTGGTACTTACCAGTGCCAGTGGGTTAGGAGCTTCATACTTCTTGAAGACAATCTTTTGGTCTGGGAGCAGTTGATCACTGTAGTTAAGCTGAGAAATATTCTTTTGTTTAATGTGTTCCTGCCCTTAAAATACCTCCTTCTCAGATAATTGTAGAAAGTTAGCCCAATGGAGCTATAAGAATTCACGAGTTTTAAGCTAACGGGACCCCTGGGCTCCGCTAAATCATTGGGGCCAGAAATAATAAATTTGATTCATTTCTAGAGTCCAGTCTCAGTGTCTGATTTTATTCTGGTCAGTAATGAAATTACTTCTTAGTTTTAGATTTTCTATGAGCCTTATTCCCTCAAGGTGTTTTAAGTGTAATGCCAGTTATCCTCCTTGGTGTCCAGGGTACTTGAGTGGACCTAGTAAGTGCCAACCTGAATGAATTTCTGAAGTGGTCCGCCGGAGTCAGGGTGGGGTGGTGAATGGCCTGCATCTGCCTGGTAAGATCTATTTTGATTATTAATGTGTTGAAATTGAATGGAGAGTATCTATGCTGTGGGCCCCTTCCCCCAGTCCATCAGTGTTTTATTTTGGCCCCTAGACATTTGGGGAGGGGTTGGCTACATAAGAAATAAGTGATGTCCTGACCAGTCCTATAATAAAGAAAATGACTGCTATAATAAAATTTTAACCAGGTCGCCATGTATACAAGTATCTCAAGCAAGGCTGAGAGGCCTGGGCTCTGTTTAGATCTGAAAAGGGGGTGCTCTCTAATAATATGCTCACATACAGTGTTAAAAGGGTTAACCAGTAATTTAATTACAAAAGGGTAGGAATAGGGCAGGGAACATGGGGTGTAGGGAAAGCAATGGTGCAAGCAAGTGGATATGTAACATTTCCAGTACTCCCAGCTACAGCAGTAACAAAGGTGCCCAACCCCCACCAGCATTTATGTATTTATTTATTGAAATGTTTCACCAGGAGGGCACACTGAACAACAAGTTGCTCATCTCACGGTGCGACCTGGGGGGAAGGGGTTACATAGGGTTGTGAAGGATGATCAGTTATAATAGTATGTGGGGAGTACAAACAATACAACATTGTAAGATTGTGAAACAGTTGGAACACAAGGTATTGTATAATAAACAGTAGTGGAATATTGAGTAAATTATAATACATGTCCAAAATCATGCAAAAGAACATATGAATGTACAAAACAGTAATAATGCGATAGAACTATTTATAGTGCATGAGTGTACCAGGAGCAGGCTTGAGGTAGTGCACAAGTGCTGTTGGAGTAAAAAGAACGGGGTAGGTTGTGCATGCGGGTGACCCAGAAGAGCAGGTGGAGAAGAGAGGGGGAGAGACAAGAACTGAATATGAGTAGAAGGGGTAGCCATTTCCTGATTCCCCCTTCAGGATGTTGAGAACCCTGACGGGGATGGTCAGGGGTAGGAAGACAGAAACTGGGGATAGGTATTAAGGAGGGTTAAAGCAGGGATAGCTGAGGGAGAGGTAATTGTGTAGGGCAGAGGTAAGGGAGTAGTTGGGGGAGGAGGAAGAGCATGCAAAACATAATACCTTCAATTTTCCCACTCGTCTAGTATCAGATTTTCCCCATTGATTATGTTGCAAGCTTCCACAGTCTGTCTGGGTACCCAGCTGGAACAGTTGTATATCTGATATCGGTGCAGCTGGCTGGCCGGCACTGGTGCACTTTGAGAGCAAACAATTTAAATTCAAACCTTGTGAACTAACACAACAACTATTTTTAAGTATGTAATCCCTAGGGGGCACTACCCTTAGGACTACTACCCCTGCCTGCCTCCACTGAGACAGGGTGAGGGGCCCAGATCCGTTGACGGGTGCCTCCACCCAGAGGTCGGGGTCAATATTGTCGAGATTGCCTTGGTCACAGCCCTCCGGGTTACTGCAACCCCTCGTTTGTCCCACTAGTGGCTCACACTGGGTACCAGTAGCACTTTTTACTGAGACACTCACCCCCCGGTTGCTATCTCTCCACTCCCTCTGGAGACCCCCTGTAAAATAAGGCACAGTTATATAGCAGTCACCAGGCAGCAGTTCACCAGTAATGTACACAATAGCCAGGGTGTAATTGCACAAAGAACAATCTGATTTATTCAGAGGAGTAATAACAAGGTCAGAGGAAATCAAGTTGATTAGCTTATCACTATAATTTTCTACCTAGGGCTCTGTGCATAGGCCTAACCCTAAGATTTACTGTCCCTGGGTACCCAAGCCCTAACGGCTAGTCCAAACATGGCAGCTGGTTGGGGCCCTTAACACAGATAAACATTACAGTCCTGAGCAAGTCAGAATGGGAGGAAAGTTTAATTAGGCAGTCAGCAGTGTAAAAATGCACTGGAAACCACTGTGTACACACTCTGCAGGGAGCTACCCTGAATCAGTACTCACAACCCCAGCAAATGACGATTCCTTCAACGCTACCAGGATGGAGCCTGAACTTCACCAGCCTTCTCATACATTTATATGGCAAACAACAGAGGGGTACCATACCAGGCAATAGCTTTTAGATGTTTACAAACTTGCAGAAACTCAGGCAACAAACTGCAGCTTCAACATCACGGATGGACCGAGCGCAATTCAGCAATTCTCTCCAGTCCCCTCGGGTCAAGCCTGGTAGGTAGCTGGGCTGGCACCAGCCTCCTCCAACCGCATGGCGGCGGATTTAGTCCGAATCTTTTACAAGGCAGAAAAACGCCCCGGCAAGCCTTCCCGCGCGAACACCAATCCAGCGCAGAAGCACAGAGCTCCTCTCCTCTCCTAAGCCACAACGCCTATAGCCCCAGAAGCATGGGGCACTCCTCCTAGTTTGGTCGCTACCCGATCCCATTGGCTGGCTAAACATGCCAGTCATTTCCTCCTCTTCTCAGTGATGCGAGAAAAGCGCCATAGCCCATAATGCCTCTCTCAAATACAAACAGCTCCTCTATTGGTCAGCCGACTCTAGGGCCCCTAGGTACTGATTGGTCCAATTCAGCAGTTCTGGAGCAAAATGGAGGCAACAGTCGAAACAGTCTTTGCTGCAATGGAAAACAGGTTAGAACAACTACATTATCATTATCGTTTATGCGTTTTTCCCGCAACAATCATATCCCCTAGCAGAGCTCCCTCTGCACCACTAGTGGTGGCAGCGAAATGAGCTATTTTCCAGTGGTCCAGGCGGGACTCGGGCATACAACCACACAACCCCCTTTCCATGTAGTTAATCATGGCTGCAACAGGCCGCCCTTAAAGAGACAGCCTACGGAGGGTTTTTAATGCGCTCAAGGCTACCCGTTCAAACGGCTTTATGCCGATCCCCATCCAGGCATGGAGCATGGAAACAATCTCCGAGAAAGCTTTTCGGGAACCCCCATTTGCAAGGGGGTTACACCCTCCCTGGCCTGGAAAAACTTGGCGTCCACGTCAAGTAGTTACCCTTGAATTGCTTTGAGGCAAATATCTTAGTTAACACTATATCACACTTTGCATTACATACATGAATATTAGACTTATAGCATACTATGGTTTATACAAGATTATACACACAAACTCTTGTTCCCCTTTTTTGAAATCAGGTCATTAGTTCCTGCTCATGACACCGGGACTGGGGGAACCCCTCCCTTTCAGTTACTGGTGGGTTACCTACAGCAGGGCACCACACTCAAAAGGTAATACTAACAATCTGGAGTTATCCCCCAAAGCTAACTTAGGCAAGGAACTCGGGGACACATACACCCCTTTGTGGACCACATTTAAGGGCAGGTCCACCGGCTGACCCAAAGACTCATAACTCAACTTTATTACCGGCCTTATTTCTCGGCCGGATCACCTAGGGTCTCAGGGGACCCTGAAACAGGCCCTGATTTCACTTCAGTGTTCTTAACATTAGTGACGGGAATCTCTATGGGGGGAAAAGGGCTCAGCACTCATAGTACTATTGGGGGCCTGACCTTCTATCCCCGGACCCACCCCACTAGGCTCAGCTGGGGGCTGTCTAGGTACAGGTGAGGAACAATCAGGGCATGCAAAATATTCTTCCTGTTCTGGCATATCACTTGCTTGTTCCCCCATCTCACTCTTTTCTTCTGAAAAGTCAGACAATTCAGCCAGGCCAGATAGTTCAGCCATACTCAAGGATCCCACCTCCTGGGCGTTGTTGCCACCCGATTCAAGGTTTGGAAGCATGGGTCCTGGAGACAAAGCTGGGGGCTTAGACAGTCCAGAAGGCCCAACCTCAGTTCCAGAGTTAACAAGGGGATTGCCCTGAAATAACTGACTCCATTCATAAGAGAGATAATATTCAATATCATCTTCGTCATCATCTGACACCAATGGTTGATCACTTCCTTCTGCAGGCCTTGGGCGAGGCCCTTTTGGTGGGCCTGCTGAAGAAGCAATGGGTTTGATGCTCTTCCTGGTAGCAGATCTAGTCACAGGCCTGGAGGGGGAGGCATTTGGAGATTCAGCTTCAATCAGTATTTGTCCGATTAGCAGCAGATGATTTCTGTGCATAGTTTTCACATCTCTAGAATTGTTTTCAGGTCGCACTTTATATACAGGCAGATCTGTCAATTTTCCCACAACAATGTGGGGCAGGTGATGCCATCTGTCAGCAATTTTATGTTTCCCAGGCAGTCCCAGATTTCTCAGTAACACTCTGTCCCTTTCTTTTAGCTCCATTGTCTTTACTTTCTTATCGTATCTTTCCTTGTTGGCCAGGTTTCGCTTAGCTGCCATGGTCTGGGCCAGTTGGTAGGCATGGTTCAATTGTATCTTTAATTTCTGTACATACTGTAGATGGTTCTCTGCTTGCACCCCATCAGGGGAAACCCCAAAACACACATCCACTGGCAATCTAGCCTCTCTCCCAAACATCAGTCGGTACGGGAAAATCCTGGGCATCACTTTTCGTCATAATTGTATGCGTAACTAGAGTGCTAATCTGTTGGCTCCATCTCGGTTTGTCTTTGTGCTGGCAGCCCAACATGTCAAGCAAGGTTAAACCTTTCAGGCTGAGGATCTCCTGAGGATGGTAGGGGTGGTTCTTGACTTTCGCACTCCCCACAAAGACAGCATCTCTTTAATCAAACGGCTCTCAAAATCTCTTCCCTGGTCAGAATGGATCCGCTGCGGGGCCCCATAGTGGACAAAAAAGTTTTCAACAAGTATCTTAGCCACCGTGGTTGCTTTCTGATCCTTAGTTGGGAAGGCCTGTGCATACTGGGTAAAGTGATCAGTGACCACCAATATGTTACTGACACTTTTCAAATCGGGTTCCAGACTCAAGAAATCAATACAGACCAGTTCCATAGGGGCACTAGTGGTAATGTTGACCAGGGGAGCAGCTCTCTGGGGTAGAGCTTTTCTTTGTAAACAGTGGCTACATGTCTTGATGTATTGCTCTACATCTGTACTCATCTTTGGCCAGTAAAATCGAGCCCGTACTAGGTCAAGTGTTCGATCTATGCCGAGATGCCCCATCAGATTATGCAGGGACCTTAAAACCAGTTCTCTAAGAGCTGAGGGCAGCACCAATTGTTGTTTGTCTACCCGGCCTTCCTTATTCACAGTCTCTCTGTATAGCAGTTGGTTAATCAGCTTCAATTTGGGCCCTTCTTTATACAGCAAGGCAGTCCGTAGATCAGCGGAACATAACTTGGACACGTCCCTCCCGGCCTGCAAGGCCTCCACAGCCATTTTTATCATCAGATCATAGGACTGAGCCTGTCGAAGACTATCATTGTTGAATTGGGGCAGTGAGCTAGTGTCTAATGCAGCTAAATGACAGTAGGCAGCAGGTATGCAATTTTTGGATGGTCCCAAACAATCCACCATACAGTCCACCCCGTCAGGAGACACCTGTCCCTCTTTGTCAAATTTCTGTCAGAGGGCTCTTATGTCAGGTTCGGACAGCCTGACCCAATCAGTTTGTGGCATAGGCCTCTGAGAGAGAGCATCCGCATCTATATGGTTTAGACCCGCTCTGTACTCAACAGCATAGTCATAGGTGGCCAAGGCGGAGAGCCACCTATGGCCTGTGGCATCCAACTTGGCAGAGGTCTGTACATACGTCAGAGGATTGTTATCAGTCTTTACCAATATCTTTGCACCATACAAATAGTCATGAAACTGATCAACAATGGCCCACTTCAGAGCCCGGAACTCTAGTTTGTGCACTGGATAATTTTTTTCTGAAGGAGTCAGGCTTCTGCTGGCAAAGACTACAGGTCTCAGACCATTTGAGTGCTCCTGGTATAACACAGCCCCCAACCCTTGTAGGCTAGCATCAGTATGAAGAATGTACTGCTTGGCCGGATCAGCATAGGCCAACACTGGGGCATGAGTAAGTTGATATATGATGTCATAAAAGGCTTCCTCACATTTAGCAGTCCAACGATCCCCAAACATATAATTCGGTCGGAAATACTTCTTTTCTGCCTCCGAGCGCACAGCCTCTTACATTTTTGTGTGTAGGCGGACACTTCTGAGTGAGGTTGAGAGGGGTGAATCACTCAAGAATAGTCCTTAACAAACCGCCTATAGTATCCACAAAACCCCAGGAATCGTGCAGCTCTTTCAAATTCCCGGGCTGAGGCCAAGTGGTCAAAGCCTCCACTTTGCTAGGGTCAGTCTCTATGCCCTCAGTGGACACTATGTGGCCCATGTATTTTACAGAAGTCTGGAAGAATTGACACTTGTCGATAGACAGCTTGAGGCCGAAATCCTCCAACCAATCCAAGACCTTGAATAATCGTTGCTCGTGCTCTTCCAATGATCGGCCAAACACTATGATGTCATCTAAATAGACCAGACACTCGAGTAGATTCATGTCCCCCACAGCCCATTCCATCAAGCGCTGAAAAGTGGCTGGGGCACCCGAGATCCCTTGAGGCATCTGGACAAACTCATAGAAACCCAGGGGGCAAATGAATGCAGTCTTCTCCCAGTCATCTGGGGCCATTGGGATCTGATAGTATCCACTGCGAAGATCCAACACAGAGAACCACTGGCTACCATTTAAACAATCTAATGCATCCTGTATGCGTGGCATGGTATACTGGTCCGGAATGGTCCGCCGATTCAAAATGCGATAGTCTACACACATCCGAACTGCCCCATTATTTTTCCTTACTATTACTATGGGGGAGGCATAGGGGCTTCTGGACTCTTGTATTACACCAGCAGCCAACATTTCTTGCAGATGCCGTCTCACATCAACTATATCAGTGGGGGCCAGGCGTCGGGACCTCTCGCGGAAAGGCCTTTCGTCATGCAGCCGAATGTGATGCTCAGCCCCTTGTACACATCCCACATCCCATTCTTTCAGGGAGAAAACCTGGTCTTCCTTGGCAAGCCTCTCACTGACCCTCTATTTCCACTCAACTGGCAGTGGGGAGTCACTGAAGTCAAACAAATCAGGAGTAACTCTATCATCTGTTCTGGAACCCTTTCTGGTTGGCAGTACTGCGGTATCTGCACAATGTACGCTTGCCAAGGTGCACCCTCTTCTTATTTGAACCTCTCTGTCGGACACATTATGCACTTGAACCATCACCCTCTTAACATAAGCATGAGCTCTAGCCGGCATGATGCTGGGTTGGACCAACAGTCCTTCAGGTAATCTTCCCTCCACAGGCGCATCCAACATCAACAACTTATTCATAACATCGGTTTTCAGTCGTACTTCTCCATGCAGGACACATTGGGCATTCGGGGCAAGTATCACCGGGGCCGGATCTTTTTTCCACACCACACCCACCGGGCCTTCAGGTTCCTCTGGACTAACCTTCTTCTGAGTGGCACTTGTCTGTTGAATCACAGCAGGTATGCTTAAATCTCGCCCGGTCTGAAATGCTTGTTTTTCTGAACACAATTGGGCCAATCGTCCGAACATATGTGCATTCATCCCAATCAACATAGGCACCCCATCATACAGTCCAGTGGGTGGGCAAACTAAAACTAAGGTTTCCACCTGCTCATCCATTCCAGCTACAGTTGCAGAGAAAGATAACCAGACTCGGATGTACCCCAAATATGGATAGGCCTTGTCGCTCAACCCCCACACATGTAGACCATTCAACGGTTGCAGGGGCACCTCAGGTAAGTTCGCCTGGTACCAGTCCTGAAATGTGATGGTTACCTGAGAGCCACTGTCTAATACAGCTCAGGTGGGAATTCCATTTACATGCACCGGGGTCTCCATTGAAGGCCCGACCACATCAGACCAGTTGGGGGCCACAGCACTGATAGTCGCCTGGGCATGGGCCTGAGTCACAAAACTTTTCCTGGGAGCCTGAGACTGGGCCTGGCGATGTCGGGTGATCAGTCTATTGTTAACTTTCCTTAAATTCTCGGGCCTCTGGCACTCAGGTTGGAAATGACCATCTTCCCCGCAAAGGTAACAGAACTTGGGGTCCCAGGGGTCACTATCCTGCGGGGGGCACCTTATCTGTGGGGGACTCTGAGAGGGGTGAGGGGACTCTCTTTGGCCAGGGTTCGGGTTTCTACAAGACTCAGAGGCCCCGGTCCTAATAGGGTACATGGTAGATTGCTTCAAGTCCCTCACCAGTTCCCATAAATTCCTGACCTTGGCCCTCAACTCACTCTCTACGTGGAGGTTGGAGGAAATAACTCGCATTCCCACAGTACCTGGGAAATCTGGGGATCCCTCAGACCCTCCGGACAGACCGGTCTCCTCGGGGGCATTAGGCTCAGGTGTCCCACCAGGGTGTACTGCCCCCACACAGGGCTCCCACCCCTCTTCATCAGTCTCCACTTCCTTGATCTCCCTCATTAATTGACAATATTCAGGCAGGGTGGCCCTCCGATCCTGTAGCTTAAGTTTCAGCAGTATTACACTAGAAAATCGGGCAGACTTTAAAACATGTTCTAACCGGACCTGATTCAGGGCTGCAGCAGTGATTCCCCTTTTTCTATAGGCCTTCTGCAAGGCCCGCTCCACTCTAGTGACAAAAACGGACAGTTTCTCATTTCTCCACTGCTTAGCAGACCTGAATTTGCAATAAGTCTTCACCAGTCTCGGCATCCTAAAACCCCTTCTAAAGCAGAGAGATACTCTGCAGCGGTGGCTTCCAGACGGGTGGCCCGGAAGAATCTAATAGCTTCTAAAGCAGGGCCCCTCAAGCTCTCCATCAGCCTCTTCCTATTCTCCCCCTCAGAACATTGCCATTCCTGGACTAAAAGGGTGGCATAGTCCATCCAAGCCTCCAGGTCATCCTCCCCGGGAGGCACCGGCACTGTGCCAGATAAAAGTTTTAACTTACGGTAAGAATTGAGCTGTATGGATGGGACCACCAGGGGCAGGGGAGCCAGCACAGAACTCTTAGGTGGGCAAGGGGAAGTGCCAGGGGAGCCCTGAGGGGTAGCATCACTGGATAAATCTAAGGCTTGTAGCAGCTCCTGGGTAGTTCTCCTCTCCACAGCCAACAGCTTAAGCAGTTTGTCTTTAAAACTGTTCATTTGAGGAGACCCCCCAGGAGTGACTGACCCACTTTGAATACGAATTAACCTCCACCCCTGTGGAGCACCCTCCTGGATAAATCACACGGGGTTGATGGCCACACTGCATAGAAGTAACACCTGCAACGTCTGATCAAGCAAATCAGCCATACACCCTTTTACCTCCACTTTGCCCAAACATTTTACTCGCTCTGCAGCAGAAATGATGTCAACAGTTGGGGTTCCCAAAGGCACATCTAACAATAACACAGTCTTCTGGGAATCTAGCTCTTCGGCTTCACCCCACCCCATCAGTCTGTGTACCATGGTCTTGATGGGTCCCAGTTTAATTTTTTCCAGCATACCCCCTTCCATTTTTTCCATTTCTTATGTGCTTCCCCACTTGGCCACTAGGGGACGCTGATCCCAGCAGTGCCTCCAATTTGTGACCCCTAGGGGGCGCAACCCTTAGGGCTACTACCCCTGCCTGCCTCTACTGAGACAGGGTGAGGGGCCCAGATCCGTTGACAGGTGCCTCCACTCAGAGGTCGGGGTCAATATTGTCGAGATTGCCTCGGTCACAGCCCTCCAGGTTACTGCAACTCCCCGTTCGTCCCACTAGTGGCTCACACTGGGTACCAGTAGCACTTTTTACTGAGACACTCACCCCCTGGTTGCTATCTCTCCACTCCCTCTGGAGACCCCCTGTAAAATAAGGCACAGTTATATAGCAGTCACCAGGCAGCAGTTCACCAGTAATGTACAATAATAGCCAGGGTGTAATTGCACAAAAACAATCTGATTTATTCAGGGGAGTAATAACAAGGTCGGAGGAATCAAGTTGATTAGCTTATCACTATAATTATCTACCTAGGGCTCTGTGCACAGGCCTAACCCTAAGATTTACTGTCCCTGGGTACCCAAGCCCTAACGGCTAGTCCAAACATGGCAGCTGGGTGGGGCCCTTAACACAGATAAACATTACAGTCCTGAGCAGGTCAGAATGGGAGGAAAGTTTAATTAGGCAGTCAGCAGTGTAATAATGCACTGGAAACCACTGTGTACACACTCTGCAGGGAGCTACCCTGCATCAGTACTCACAACCCCAGCAAATGACGATTCCTTCAACGCTGCCAGGACGGAGCCTGAACTTCACCAGCCTTCTCACACATTTATTTGGCAAACAACAGAGGGGTACCATACCAGACTATAGCTTTTAGACGTTTACAAACTTGCAGAAACTCAGGCAACAAACTGCAGCTTCAACATCACGGATGGACTGAGCACAATTCAGCAATTCTCTCCAGTCCCGTCGGGTCAAGCCTGGTAGGTAGCTGGGCTGGCACCAGCCTCCTCCAACCGCATGGTGGCGGATTTAGTCCGAATCTTTCACAAGACAGAAAAACGGCCCCCGCAGGCCTTCACGCACTTCCTGCGCGAACACCAATCCAGCGCAGAAGCACAGAGCTCCTCTCCTCTCCTAAGCCACAATGCCTATAGCCCCAGAAGCATGGGGCACTCCTCCTAGTACGGGCGCTACCCGATCCCATTGGCTGGCTAAACATGCCAGTCGTTTCCTCCTCTTCTCAGTGGTGCGAAAAAAGTGCCATAGCCCATAATGCCTCTCTCAAATACAAACAGCTCCTCTATTGGTCAGCCGACTCTGTAGGGCACCTAGGTACTGATTGGTCCAATTCAGCAGTTCTGGAGCAAAATGGAGGCAACAGTCGAAACAGTCTTTGCTGCAATGGAAAACAGGTTAGAACAACTACATTATCATTATCATTGTGCATTATTTCCCGCAACAATCACCTCCCCTAGCAGAGCTCCCTCTGCACCACTAGCGGTGGCAGCGAAGGAGCTATTTTCCAGTGGCCCGGGCGGGACTCGGGCATACAACCACACAACCCTCTTTCCATGTAGTTAATCACAGCTGCAACAGGCAGCCCTTAAAGAGACAGCCACTGAGGGTTTTTAATGTGCTCAAGGCTACCCATTCAAACGGCTTTATGCCGATCCCTTCCAGGCATGGAGCATGGAAACGAGCTCCTGAGCTTTTGGAACCCCATTTGCAAGGGGTTACAAGTAGAACTGATAACTCCTGGCCCAGTGACCAAACAGAAACTTTGAAGAACTAGGAACAACTGTCCCAGCTGCAGGGCAGGCCCTGCGTTTACTCACAGTTCTGTAGACACTGTTGACACAGTGTCTGGGCAGCAGCAGATTGTTCAGACTGCCAAGCTGGGGCTTTGAACAATACAAGCAGAATTACAGATTACTTGACTGCAGCAGGTTCTTAGCAGCTGGTCACCTCTGCAGAGTGGCAGACTCTTGCAGCTTGTCACTTTCTCTTCTGCAGCATTGCAGGTGCTGGAAAGACCATTACTGGAGACCAGGGCCACACACCTGCTCCACACATCCAGGAGAAGACAATGGGTAATGCCTAGTGGTCACACTACCTGGCCGATTCCCCAGACCATCCTCTGCTGACAAAGACTCTTCTCTTGGAACTCAGGAGTCATGCAGTCTTCTTTCCTGCTGCTGACTAGCAGACATGGATACCTCCTGAAGTAGGTCAGAATCACTTTCCAGAGCTATTGGGGGCAATCACCGTGTCAGGTATTTTTCAAATGGCAAGTTCAAATCACAAAACAGCTTTTCTTACTTCAAACTGGCTTTCCAGATTGTAGAATGTCTCAGGCAAGTCTCCTAGAAGGCAGCTGTGGAAGCCATAGATCGACTTCCAAACTCTTTTACTAGACACAGTCTGAGCCCTCCTTGCTTGTAAAGAGCTCAAAGCAGACTGCCTCAAGCTGAATCTTCCCCCTGGGGTTGAGAAGATCAGCTGCAGTATCCAATTTGTCCATCCAGCTGTCAATGAGGCAAATTAGTATTCAGAACATTCAGTCAATGCCTGATTGGTTGCCTGAAAGAACGCTAAGAACACAAACCTTACCCCTTTCCCAGGAGCCATTGCTAAATCCTCCAGGGCTCCTCGAACTCTGATTGGTGGAGACAGGGGTCAGAGATGGCAAAGGTGGCTGCAAACAAACAGTTCAATGTCCCAGCTTTAACTTTATTGTTTAGCCAAACAGTATTGTTTTAAGTTTATTTGCCCCCAGGGATTAGTAGCTGTCCCTCTACCCTATTGTCTGGTAGCAGAGTGGACACAAACAGGGGCTCCCCCTTCCTGTCACTAGCATAGTAGTGCTGTCTTCCTAGGTGGCAGACAGGCAGAGCATTATACTTACAGCAGCCTTGGCCATGCGCTTTTACTGTAATAGCACTTCAGAGCACTTTTTTAAAGTTTTATTTTCTCACCCTCTCCTAATGTGCCTGCACACCCCTAATGCTGCTGCTTTGTTTCTGGGGCCAGAGCACACAAAGGGGACTGATGAAGAGCCATCACAGCAGCTTTTACACTGAGTGTTCCTAAACACTCCAACTGGCAGATGCCAGCTCGCACATTCAAGCAGGCATCCTGCTTGAACACTCGCACACTTTGCTGTGCGGCATTCAGTGAACCACTGAGCAGGTGGTTTGACTTTCCTTCGCTCCTCTAGTCCCCCAACAGAATTCAGGCACATGGGGCTGGCAGGAACACACGGGAAGCCCAAAAAGGACCTGGACTGGCAGAAGGACAGAGCAGCACCAGGGGAGGCAAACAAGGTAAGCCCCAACCATGGGGGGTACAAAAAAAAATATGCCGCACCCCCCCACCCATACTTTTTAGTTTGCTTCCCTGGCTCCCCATTCCCTTGCACCCCATATCATCAACATATTCCCCCCCCCCACTATACACACCCACTGACCCCTTTTTCCATCTCCAACCCCCAAAATACCCAAATAATTACCCAAAGCTGGTTTGGGTCAGACTGCAAGGCAGTACGAGATCAGTCCCATGATGGAGCTGCTTGCATTTGTCCTCTGATTTGTTGAGAATGAATGCTGACATCCTCCTGCTACTATAGTAACATATGACTGACCAATCAGGTGACGCTAACATTTCATTCACAAGTTGGAATTTAAGACAAGCACAAGCATGACCATCATGAGGCCAATCCCCTACTGCCTGTATGGTATCCTGATCTAAAGGAGTTTGGGTAATTATTTGGCTGCTGTTGTGGGGAGGATCAGTTAATGTGGAAAATAAGGAGAGTTAATAAACTGTTGCTGCTTCAGGGCAAGGGAGGAGACGCTAGGACAGGAGGAGCAAACTACAAAGCACAAGCAAAGGGATGTGATTTTTTTTTTTATTATTATAGGAGCTGTTTTCTTTATTCAATGGACCTACGCAACCAGAGTAGTGTTATATTTGTGCAACTGTGATAACTGTTTGGCCATTCACCCTTTCTATTCCAAGGGGAATTACCACTCTGTAGTGGTACCGAAGGCAAGGAACCCTCAGAGGGTTCCATCTCTAGAGGTACCACAGGAAAGATTCCCTTGGCTAAAGGTACCTTGGGAAGGAGCCCCTTGAGGGGAGAGAGATGTGCCACTGGAGGAGGAGGAGGAAGAGGGGAGAATGATGGGGCAAACAAAAAGTGCTTCAGAAGGAGGCTAGGAGGAACTGCTTATATAGCTCAGGAAGGTATGGTTGGTTGCTCACCCCATTGAACTATAGGCATAGCCTTACAATTCAATGGACCTATGCAACCAGAGTAGTGTTATGTTTGTGCAACTGTGATAACTGTTTGGCCATTCACCCTTTCTATTCCAAGGGGAATTACCAGCCTGTAGTGGTACTGAAGGCAAGGAACCCTCAGAGGGTTCCATCCTAGAGGTACCACAGGAAAGATTCCCTTGGCTAAAGGTACCTTAGGAAGGAGCCCCTCCGAGGAGAGAGGTGTGCCACTGGAGAAGGAGGAGGAGGAAGAGGGGAGAATGATGGGGCAAACAAAAAGTGCTTCAGAAGGAGGCTGGGAGGAACTGCTTATATAGCTCAGGAAGGTGTGGTTGGTTGCTCACCCCACTGAACTATAGGCATAGCCTTACAATTCAATGGACCTACACAACCAGAGTAGTGTTATGCTTGTGCAATTGTGATAACTGTTTGGCCATTCGCCCTTTCTATTCCATGGGGAATTGCCACCCTATAGGGGTACCAAAGGTAAGGAACCCTCAAAGAGGGTTACACCCCTAGAGGTGCCATGGGAAAGATTTCCTTGGCTAAAGATACCTTAGAAAGAAGGCCCAAAAAGAGCATTGAGCAAGTAAACATTGACTATGAGGTAGAGAAGCAGACTGACAGCAACAAGACAGCTTGATGAACCATGAATAAGATGCACAGGTTGTCAGGATTGCACTGATGACATTAGGGAGCTTCCTAAGGAGAGAGGGAATGGCAAGTTAGGCCACCATCTATTTTCATCCAACAGCGGAAACCTACCTAAGGAAATTAGGGACTATACTACAACCAACTAACTATATATTATGACCTTTGGCACAAAGGAGAGGGGAGAAAAACCCTTTTAAAAGGAGGAAACCTCTGGATATCCAAGCCCTAGGTCGCCCTCCCTCCAGGCTAGGGGTAGTTTATTTAGTGACGGTTCAGCTACTGCAATTTGGAAACTCAACTTAAGGGGATACTTTTTTTTTTTTTTTTTTTTTTTAGGAAGGCTCTTGCTCTATCCATCTATGGGAAACGCTGTGGGTGGCTGCAAATACAGCTCTGCAGCAAAGGGAGACTCTTATATGAGAGACCCTCACCCAAGGTGGGAGGAGGAGAGTAATGATCACTGGAAGGCATTCACCTGGCCTCCATGCGGGAGACCTAAGCTGCAGGTAGACACCCGAGGGGCTTCCCTGAGGACCATCTGAGAATTAAGCTGGGCAGGCAAGAGAAAGTCAAGAAGACGAAGTGAACTGTAGACTGTCGTAGGGGAATAGCTTTCAAAGATGCCATGGCAAAGCCATAGCCAAAGGAGCACTATTCTGGCAGCTGAAGTCTTAAATTCTACATCAAGAGATGCTGCCAATGAGTAAGATGACTGAAGCTCCACCCGGAGCTAAGACATTCCCACTATGGGCCAGATGAGTAGGACCCAACCCCAAGTTTCACGTGTTCAAGATGTGGACTTCATGGGTGCAGAGTGATACCTTCAGCTACAGGGCAAGCCCTGAGCCAGAAAAGGGAATGGTCATGGTTGGCATACCTCCATTTTGTGAGTGAGAGCATGAATCAACTTCAATAGAAACATAGAATTTGACGGCAGATAAGGACCGCTTGGCCCACCCAGTCTGCCCATTTCCCTACCTGATGGATAAGTTGCAGATCCTAGTTAACCAGCAGCCTACTTCTTCCTACCCCAACCCCCTAGAATTGCCTTATGACTGTCCCATGCATGCTTGAATTCCACCACTGTTTTTGACTCACAACCTCCTCTGGAAGGCCGTTCCATACATCCACAACCTTCTCTGTGAAAAATACTTCCTAAATTACCTCTGAGCTGCCCTCCTTCTATCTTCAAATTGTGCCCCTTGTTCTTGCACACCTCTTTTTGAAAGATGCTACCTCTTGGACTTTGTTGATTCCCTTGAGGTACTTGAACGTTCTATCATGTCCCCCTCTCCTCCTTTCTCGAGGCTGCACATATTAAGCTCTCTAAGTCTCTCTCTTATATGTCTTCCGCAGAAGATGCACCATTTTAGTTGCCTCCTCTGGACAGCTTCCATCCTGTCTATGTCTTTGATGGAGATTGGATCTCCAGAACTGCACACAGTACTCTAGATGTGGTCTCACCAGCTGTCTGTACAGAGGGATAACAACTTCTTGTTTTCTACTGGTGATGCCTCTCCTATGCATCCCAGTATTCCCCAGCCCTCCTTGCTGCTCTCACATTGCTTGCCCATCTTTAGGTCATCTGATATGACTAGCCCCAGGTCCCTTTCCATTTTGTTGTTGTTAGTATCTCACCCCCATTGTGTACTCTTCCCTGATTTTTGTTTCCCAGGTGCATTACCTTGCACTTCTTAGCATTGAATCTAAGCTGCCATACATTTGACCATTCCTCTAACCTTGCCAAGTCCCTTCTCATCCTTTCCACCCCACCTTGTGCATCAACTCTGTTGCAGATCTTTGTGTCATCTGCAAAGAGACATACTTTTCCTTCCAGTCCCTCTGCAATGTCGCTTATAAAGACATTGAAGAGGACCGGTCCTAATACTGAACCCTGCGGTACCCCACTACTAACCCCCTTTTTCAGAGCGGACTCCATTTACTATTACTCTCTGTGTCCTGTTCTCCAGCAAATTCTTTACCCAGGCTATCATCTTGGGACCCACTCCCAGGCTGGCTAACTTGTATATTAATCTTTTGTGTGGGACTGTGTCAAATGCCTTGCTAAAGTCTAGGTAGGCCATGTCCACAGCCCCTCCCTGATCGACTACTTTAATCACCCAGTCAAAGAAATCTATCAGATTTGTCTGGCATGACCTTCCCACTGTGAATCCATGCTGCCTAGGGTCCTGTGCCCCTCTGGCCTCTAGATACTCAACAATTCTTTCCTTCAGAAGTGATTCCATCATTTTCAATGTGCTGAATAGGAGGAGAGTGGCAAAGCCGGCGGCTGTAGATTAGGTAGCAGGTTATCGATGAGAAGACTGGTCAAAGCCAGTGGTGTTAGTGATAAGGAGGGGCTGTAGTGTGAGCCAGCGTTTTGTGGTTTGATAGTAGTAGCAACCAGCGGAATACAAGCCAACTGATTCCATTACAGAAGCTGAACTGATGGTGACATAGAAGGTAGGTGTTTAGGTAGTAAGAGGCTGTGATGCCAGTGATTGAATCAATGAGGTTTAGCATAAATGAATCAAAGAGGTTTAGCAGATAGGAGATATGTAGCAGGATTTGCAACAGCAATAAAATGGGCAGCAGCATATGTGAGTATGCTGCATCACATATGAGGTAAGCTGAAGTATGTATATGCTTGGCCAACCAGTTCCATAAAGGAGCAAACTATAGTTTACATAAAGCATTTGATGCTATGGCTTCAGCATGAATAGTGAATTGATATGATTGCATGAATAGTGAATTGATATGATTGGCATGAATACCTTAAATGCCATTAATGTGTAGATAGGGTAATTCAGTAAAGAACATGTAGTGCAGTAATGGAATGCAATGAACATCTGAAGCCCTTGTAGGCTACAAGGTTGATGATTTATGCATGGATAACTGAAAGCCATGTAGGCAGGAAAGCAGAGAAAACTCATATAGCTGACAAAAAGAATGCTCCTGCTACTCAGAGCCACAATGCACCATCATGACATCACAGCCCGCAGCTATGGGAATAACAGGAAGTCACAAGCTGAGCACCATGACACCAAACAGCACTGTAATGTTGATAGAGTAGGAACCCCAAAATAGAGCTGCATTTACTGGCAAGGTCCTAGGTAAGGACACAGCCGATGAAAGCAAGCCACTGAGGCAGTAGAGACCAGGCAGCTAATGTAATAGCTGAAAGTTTCAGTATAGCAACGCAGCATTTGTCTGAGTGGAGCTAGCATTGAGCAAATTAAGAGCAGAGCTGTAGAACAGAGAGTGGCAGCTAGCTGAGCAGTATGAGCCTGGATCAGGTGTAAACTATTAAGATGGAAGCACAGGAGACAGCAGAGCAACAGCAATGTAACCTGAATCATACAATAACAATTGCAGGAAACTGAGGATTGCTAGGCAGGGAAGCAGGAGCCTGAGCTGAAACATACAGGCTTGCAAATCGAGGGAGTAAATGGGAGCCTGAGAGCACAGGCACAGGGCAGCTTAAGGTAAGGAAACAACAATATGTAACCTGAAGCACAAACAGACGATGTACAGTATACACAGGACGCTAGAAAACTAGAAACGCTCAAAAGAAACAAACAAAAGCAAACAAAAGTACAGGAGCAGGAAGGAAACAAACGCACAAGGAAGCACATAACAGCTGAAGGCAAATCATACTAACCAAAAGCAGGAAAAACACAACGAACAGAAATCCAGCATAAACCAAGCAATATGGGGAAGGGGGGCAAAGCCCCAGCAGACCCCAAGGGAGAAGACAGACTGATAGAGCCTCTGGCTGGCAAAGAAAAAGTGCATCAGAAGGAGGCTGGGAGGAACTACTTATATAGCTCAGGATGGGGCATGGCTGGTCGCTTACCCCATTGAACTACAGGCATAGCCTTACAATTATAGGAATGGTCGGGCCCTCACTAATTTCTAACTTCAGGGGCTTGGGGGAGGAGAGAGGTTGGAGGCTATAGGGTGGTATGGGTAGGGAGGTAAATAATTGCAGGGTGGCTGTGTTGGGGCTGCCACAGTAGTGCAATGGTGAGGGGGGTTAAGCAGTTTTACCAATTCACAGTTGGATTTCAGATTTCGGACTAGGATAATCCAAAATCTGAAATCCGGCTGACAGATTAGATTACAAGACATTTGAGCATCCCTAAGCAGAAGTAGTTGTTCAGTACATTTGCCATCTGCTCATTATCTTCCACGTCTGCCCCCTTCAGCTAGACTATCTCCTTCAAGTTTTCCTTTTTTCTCTTTTGTACCAAGAAATTATTTTTCTCCACCTTTTACTCCTTCAGTAATCTGCAGCTCTGTGCCTGCTTTTTCCCTCCTGACCTCCACCCATGCCTCTTAGAGTTGACAATAGGTCCCAGGGCAGATAGGGAACTACTAGCAGACTAGATGGGCTCTTGGTCTTTTCCTGCCGTCATTGTCTATGATTGTATATTTCCATGAGTTTAGCCTGATAATCCTGCCAAGCTAACTCCCCCATTGAAACATATAAACATAGAATTTGACGGCAGATAAGGACCACTTGGCCCACCCAGTCTGCCCATTTCCCTACCTACTGGATAAGTTGCAGATCCTAGTTAACCCGCAGCCTACTTCTTCCTACCCCAACCCCCCAGAACTGCCTTTATGACTATCCCACGATGCTTGAATTCCACCACTGATTTTGACTCCACAACCTCCTTCGAAGGCCGTTCCATGCATCCACAACCCTCTCTGTGAAAAATACTTCCTAAATTACCTCTGAGCCCCCATCTTCAAATTGTGCCCCTTGTTCTTGCACACCTCTTTTTGAAAGATGCTACCCTCTTGGACTTTGTTGATTCCCTTGAGGTACTTGACAGTTTCTATCATGTCCCCTCTCCTCCTTTCTCGAGGCTAACATATTAAGCTCCTTAAGTCTCTCTTCATATGTCTTCGGTGCAGACCCTGCACCATTTTAATTCCCTCCTCTGGACAGCTTCCATCCCTGTCTATGTCTTTGCGGCGTTGGGTCTCCAGAACTGCGTGCTACTCAGATGGGGTCTCACCAGCTGTCTGTACAGAGGATAATAACTTCCTGTTTTCTACTGGTGATGCCTCTCCCTATGCATCCCAGTATCCCCCCAGCCCTCCTTGCTGCCCTCTCACATTGCTTGCCCATCTTTAGGTCATCTGATATGACTACCCCAGGTCCCTCTCCGTTTTTGTTGTTGTTAGTATCTCACCCCCCATTGTGTACTCTTCCCCTGGGTTTTTGTTTCCCAGGTGCATTACCTTGCACTTCTTAGCATTGAATCTAAGCTGCCGCACATTTGACCATTCCTCTAACCTTGCCAAGTCCCTTCTCATCCTTTCCACCCACCTTGTGCATCAACTCTGTTGCAGATCTTTGTGTCATCTGCAAAGAGACATATTTTCCTTCCAGTCCTTCTGCAATGTCGCTTATAAAGACATTGAAGAGGACCGGTCCTATTACTGAACCCCGCGGTACCCCACTAGTAACCCTCCTTTCTTCTGAGTGGACTCCATTTACTATTACCCTCTGTGTCCTATTCTCCAGCCAATTCTTTACCCAGGCTGTCATCTTGGGACCCACTCCCAGGCTGGCTAACTTGTATATTAATCTTTGTGTGGGACTGTGTCAAATGCCTTGCTAAAGTCTAGGTAGGCCATGTCCACAGCCCTCCCTGATCTACTACTTTGGTCACCCAGTCAAAGAAATCTATCAGATTCATCTGGCATGACCTTCCCACTGTGAATCCATGCTGCCTAGGGTCCTGTGCCCTCTGGCCTCTAGATACTGACAATTCTTTCCTTTAGAAGTGATTCCATCATTTTCCTATCACTGAGGTTAAACCAACAGGTCTATAGTTTCCTGCTTCTGCCTTGCTCCCACTTTTGTGAAGGGAATCACATCTGCCCTCCTCCAGTCCTCGGTACCACCCATCCTCCCATGATTTGTTAAAAGGGTAGTCAGTGGTGTCACTAGTTTCTACCCTTAGTTCTTTTAGAATTATGGGATGAATCCCATCAGGCCCCATTGCTTTGTCCACCTTCAGTTTTAAGAGTTCTTTCAGACCTTTTCTTCTGTAAATGGGCCGGTATCAACTTCTGTATCCAGCGTGTTACTACTGTTTGTTTTATGTACCTCCCCTCTTCCTTGGTAAATATTGAGCAAAAATATTTGTTTAGTTTCTCTACCTTTTCACAGTCTCCTCTGCCCACCCTCCCTCCCTTTATTAAGCCTCACTATCCCTCCCTTGGTCTTCCTTCGCCCCTGATGTACCTATAAAGGTTTTATCCCCTTCTTAACTGAGTTGGCTATCTTTTCTTCAGTTTGGGCCTTTGCTGTTCTGACTGCCTTCCCAGCCTCCTTTTGCTTTAACTGATACAGTTCTCTGTCCTGCTCCTTCCTAGGATTCCTTGTACTTCCTGAATGCTTTCTTTTTCTCTTGAACCTTCACTGCCACTTCCTTTGAGAACCATAGTGGTTTCTTACATCGTCTTGTTTTGTTTATTTGCTTCACACAAAGGCTCGTTACCTCTGTGATGGCAGTTTTATTATTCTCATTGTTCTTCCACCTCCTTCCTGCCCATTTGCTAGTGCATTCCTTAGGCACTCACCCATTTTGGCAAAGTCAGCCCTCCTAAAGTCCAGTACTTTTGTCTTGTATGGCTTGACTCTATTACTGTGTTTATTGTGAACCATACTGTTCGATGGTCGCTAGTTCCCAGATGGCTACCCACTTCTACATCTGTAATCCTCTCTCATCTCCATTTGAGAGAATCAAGTCTAATATTGCTCCCTCTCGAGTAGGCTCCAGTACTAGTTGTCTAAGGCATGCCCCTGTAGGGCATCTAGAATAACTGCACTCTTCAAGTGGCAGCTGCAACTGCACCGTTAACATCTGGCATATTCAGATCACCCATCAGCAATATCTCCCTTTTTGCCATTCTAAGTATACTTTCTATCATTTCCTGTCCATTTCTCCCCTGAGAAGGGGTCTGTATACAACCCCTAAAGGCCAGGGTGCCATTGCCTGTCTCCAAATTCTACCCACAGTGCTTCTTCTCCTCCCTGTTTACCCTTTTGTTCTGTTTTTATTCCTTCCCTTATGTAAAGAACTACTCCTCCTCCTCCTCTTTACTCTCCCTGTCCCTCCTGTAGACAGTGTATCCTGGTATGTTTATGTCCCAGTCATGGTTTGTGTGTACCATGTTTCTGTGATTGCCATGATATCCAGATGTTCCTCCTCCATCAAGGCCACTAATTCAGGAAGCTTGTTACCCAGACTACGGGCATTAGTACTCATTGTTCTCCATTTTTTGATGGCTTTACCTTCTGTTGCAGCATCCCCCACTGACCGTTCTACCTCAGTCTTTTTCTCATTTAGTACCCTGTTTTGTAGGGAGAGGCTGGGATTTTCCTGCTGCTTGTCAGTGCCTCCCCCTTTGACTAGTTTAAAAGCTTGCCAATGAAGCATTTAAACTGATTGCTCAAAAGACTTGTTCCCTTCCTGGACAGATGCAGACCATCCTGCCAGTATAGCCTGGTGTCCCTCCAGGTGGAACCCCAAACCCCTGTGCTCCGCACCATTTTTTCAACCGTTCATTAAACTGCATGGTGCCAATTGCCCTCGCCTCCCCCATGCTTTTGACAGGCAGCACCTCTGAGAAGGATACTGTGTGTGCTACTCGTCTTAGGTCCCTCCCCAACTCTGCAATGTCCTCCTGCACTGCTCTAATGTCATGATGAACCAAGTCATTTGTCCCTAGGTGGACAATTACGTCCAGCTCGGAATCCCTTGCAGCTGTTCTCGTGATCCTGAGGATGCGCTTCTTGTCCCTCCAAGCCATAGCACCAGGCAGGCACCTTACTTCCTTTTTCCCAGCTCCCCCAGTTCTATACCCCTAATAATTGAGTCCTCCACCAGGAGCTGCTTCCTTTCCCTTTGGTGCCCTCTGCCTCCTTTCTGTGGGCCTCCCTTGTGACAGATATCATCAGCCATCTCTGCGGGTGCATCCATAGGGGAGCTATGCTCCCCCAGAATGGTGTATGGATTGTGGAGTGGAACAATTGACTGGGTGTGCCTCTGTTCCACCCTCCTCACCCTCCCTGAGCCCACTGTGGTCCAACTGCTGTGCTTTCTTCGCAACTTCTGAGGCAGTAGTGGTGGCGCTAGTGCTCCCTGGATGGGGGAGGTTCCCTTTCTACTGTCCAGTGTGGCCTGGGGGAAGGTTTCCTTACTACTGTCCAGTGCAGCCTGAAGACAGGCAACTTCCTCCCTCAGGGCAGATAGTTGTCTGCAAATAGGGCAGCATCTCAGCCTCCAGAAAAACTCCCGGAAGACTGCTGCCCCACAGCCATTACATTGCACTACTCCACACATGTTTATCTAGTTGTTTTTTGTTTTTATTGTATTTGTGTGTGTGTGTGTGTGTGCAGCGGCGTCGTGTGTGATTTGTTATATAGAAATATATATATATATATATTATACAACGTATGCTTATATTATCAGTGCAGTGTGCTAGAGAGGATATGACAGTGAAATGCACCTTGCACTTCGAGGAAATGATGTCAGAACCTCAGGTATAAAGGAACTATTTCCAGGGGTGGGTGGGGTAAGGGTGGGAAGGGGCTGGGGCTAAACTGTGTCCTCACAAAACAATCGACTAAAAGCCTCACCCACCACTGAAAAGAGTGCCTTCCTGTCAGCAAGATGCCCTACACAACAATTTGACAGAGAAAGTACCCTGCTAATCAAACAGAGAAAAATCCAGACATCCAAGTCAGACACAGGTAAACCTCTCCAGCCCCAAAACAGCCTGGTGGTTTGTTAGCCACAAAGAAAAATCAAATATGCAGTTATTTCAGCCCTTCTGAGGATGCTGACAAGATAAGCAGTTTTACAAACCCCCTTTCTGAATAAAAAACTAAAACAAATACCAAGCAATGCCACTTTAAAAGTGAGGAAAACTTCTCTCAGATGTAAGCAAGAGAGAGAGAGTTTAGTTACAGATAATTGGTCCAAAATAGTATATCCCACGCAGCTTCTAGTTGTTTCCAAGCACTTGTACACAACTTGAAGAAGATGGGCTTCTGCCTCCCACAGGATCACACCACTAGTTTATAGTAATTGAATAATGCTGACAAATGGTCTAGCTAGACAAATGGCTATGATGCTGAGCTCTGACTTGTGAAGACAATTACCCCCACCTCAGGCTATGTTTGGCATCCAGTTACAACCTGCAGCTTTTACTATTTTGAATCACACAACCCCACCTAAAGTTGCAAAATATATTGATGCAGATTCTCACAGAATTCTAGTAATCAGTCCAGTTAGCCACAAAGGAAAATCAAATATGCAGAAGATAGGCAGTTTTACAAACCCCTTTCTGAATTAAAAACTAAAACAAATACCAAGCAATGCCACTTTAAAAGTGAGGAAAACTTCTCTCAGATGTAAGCAAGAGAGAGAGAGTTTAGTTACAGATAATTCGTCCAAAATAGTATATCCCACACAGCTTCTCAGTTGTTTCCAAGCACTCCTGTACACAACTTGGAAGAAGATGGGCTTCTGCCTCCCACAGGATCACACCACTAGTTTATAGTAATTGAATAATGCTGACAAATGGTCTAGCTAGACAAATGGCTATGATGCTGAGCTCTGACTTGTGAAGACAATTACCCCCACCTCAGGCTATGTTTGGCAACCAGTTACAACCTGCAGCTTTTGCTATTTTGAATCACACAACCCCACCTAAAGTTGCAAAATATAGTGATGCAGATTCTCACAGAATTCTAGTAATCAGTCCAGTTAGCCACAAAGGAAAATCAAATATGCAGAAGATAAGCAGTTTTACAAACCCCCTTTCTGAATTAAAATCTAAAACAATACCAAGCAATGCCACTTTAAAAGTGAGGAAAACTTCTCTCAGATGTAAGCAAGAAAGAGAGAGTTTAGTTACAGATAATTTGTCCAAAATAGTATATCCTATGCAGCTTCTCAGTTGTTCCTCTTGTAATCAGTGAAGGCCCTTCTTTTTGTCTCCACAGCCTCCCTCACCCCCTTCAAGAATTTTTTGTGCCTATTTCTTTTGATGACCTGCCTTGCACAAGATTCATTTGCCTCCATGACTACCCCCATAATCCTATCCTGCTATTCTTCCACCCCCTTGATCTAGTCTACACCTGCCAATCTTTCCCTTACTAGTTTCCGCACCTTTTCAAAATCTGCACATGTGAGGTCCAGAACTAATGTCTTTTCGGGGGGGGGGGACAGTGTTTCCTCCTACCAGTTCAAAACCACATTGTGTTGTGGTTGCTGGACCCCAGTGGTTCCCTGACAGTCACCCCCACCATCTCTGAACTGATGAGTACCAGGTCAAGTGTGGCATCTTGCGGTGTGAGATCCTTGACTGCTATACCAATAAACAATCCTGAAGCATATCTAGTACTGACTTGCTCCTGGTGCTCCTTGCTGCCAGGACATCTCAATCTATATCCATCAGGTTCAGGTCCCCTATGAACAACAGATCCCCTTTTCTGGCTCCCCTTATGATCTCTTCTGCTAGTCCCAGGCCTCAGCATCACAAGTGGTGGGGCTGTGGCTACATCAATGGACCGGCTATAAAAACATTTTAGTTTAATAATAGCATTAAGGTACTCCAGGGGTTGGATTATCTTTGCTAATATTCTAAGGGTATAAGGCACTTGATTGTACCTCAAGCCTCATGACCCCTAGAGTTAGATTAACTGATGGTTACCCAACCTCTGGTCCTGCCTTAATGCTTTATGATTCCTCTACCAGTGTCAATGTCTCAGTATGTTGCATGCTCACCTCAGGGACTGAAAGAATCAAACATTGTGGGTTCTAGTCCCACACAAGGAACCTAGGCTAATACCCCATGCTGACACTGTAGTGCAGCACTAGGGGGTGCTGCACTGTTCTGGTGTTATCTATCAGATGAGATGTTATACTGCGGTCCCTTCTGCTCTTCTCTGATGGCTGTCCAGGTGGAAGTTAAAGATCCCATGGCACTTACACAAGAAAAGGGGATATTTGCTGGTGTTCTGGCCCACATCTACCTGTCAGTAAAGCAGGTACATGTAACCCCGCCCCGGCTGCATTTGGAAATGAACTGTCACAGCTCAGAATGCCTTTTCTGGCCCAAAACTACCAGTAAATAAAATACAAGAAATAAATACCATATTTCAGCTTTTCGCAACTGTGACTTTCATTAGAAGCCCCAATTTTCTGTTATGGCTTTTAGTTTGGGACAGCTACAAAAAGGATGACATTGTTTAACTACAGCTGATTTTGCCAGAGATCTAGTACATGCCAATAAGTTGAATGATGACTATGCCTGCCAGCACTTGCTGTGTTGATGCACTGCCAATGCTGCTTTCTTTACCATGGCTAAAAGAAAAGCTTATGGTCTTGATTTTAAGCTACATGTCATACATAGAGCAGAGGTTGAGGGCAACAGACCCGTAGGATTGTTTTTAAAAAGTGACAAAAAGCAGCATCATGAATGGCACAAAAAAAAACCCCACAAAGAAACACTGAGTGCTCCATGCAGAACTGCAAGCACCAACATTTGAACAGAGCCAGAGGAAGTGAACATTCCCCACTGAGGAGAAAAACCTCAGAGCTGAGAAAGAGACAGAGGGAGAGGAGGAGAGAGAGAGAGAGAGAGAGAGACAGAGTGAGAAGCATTTGAGGGTCTCTAGAAAAAGTTCTGCTCTCAGGATTGTCACCCCTAGGGGCTGGCTATATTGTTTTCTTGTCCTAAGCGATTTTACTACAGTGCAAGAAAAAAAAAAAAAAAGCACTGTGGGCCAGAAGTTGCCAAAAGAGTTTGTTCCCAAGGCTAAGGAGTTTATAGTATGTTGGCCCTGTCAAATTTCCACCAGTGTCATGAAACCATCTAACATTGAAAAATATGGATGAACAGCTGCGTGGTCAGTCTCACATCTGTGGTGGGGAAATTAGTTACATAGAAACATAGAATTTGATGGCATATAAGGACCGCTTGGCCCACCTAGTCTGCCCATTTCCCTACCTAACGGATAAGCTGCAGATCCTAGTTAACCAACAGCCTACTTCCTCCTACCCCCCACTAGAATTGCCTTATGTCTGTCCCATGCATTCTTGAATTTTCCCACTGTTTTTGACTCTACGACCTCCTCATGAAGGCTGTTCCATGTATCCACAACCCTCTCTGTGAAGAAATACTTCCTCACATTACCTCTGAGCCATCCCCCCTCTATCTTCAAATTGTGCCCCCTTGTTTTTGCGCATCTCTTTTTCTGGAAGATGCTACACTCTTGGACTTTGTTGATTCCCTTGAGGTATTTGAAAGTTTCTATCATGTCCCTCCCTCTCCCTCCTTTCCTCGAGGCTATACATCTTTAGTTCCTTTAGTCTGTCTTCATATGTCTTCTGATGCAGACCCTGCATCATGTTGGTTACTCTCCTCTGGACGGCCTCCACCCTGTCTATGTCTTTGTGGAGATGGAGTCTCCACAACTGTACATAGTACTCCAGATGTGGTCTTACCAACTGTCTGTACAGAGGGCCAACAACTTCCTGTTTTCTACTGGGGATGCCTCTCCCTCTGCATCCCAGTGTCCCCCCAGCCCTCCTTATTGCCTTTTCACATTGCTGGCCCACCTTTAGGTCATCTGATATGACTACCCCCAGGTCCCTTTCCATTTTTGTTGTTGTTGTCAGTAGCTCACCCCCCATTGTGTACCCTTCTCCGGTTTTTGTTTCCAGGCATTACTTTGCACTTCTTTGCACTGAATCTAAGCTGCCATACATTTGACCATTCCTCCAACCTTGCCAAGACCCTTTTCATCCCTTCCACCCCACCTTGTGTATCAACCCTGTTGCAGATCTTTGTGTCATCTGCAAAGAGACATACTTTCCCTTCCAGTCCCTCTGCAATGTCACTTACAAAGACATTAAAAAGGACTGGCCCCAGTACTGAACCCTGCGGTACCCCACTAGTAACCCCTCTTTCTTCACTGTGGACTCAATTTACTATTACCCACTGTGTCCTGTTATCTAACCAGTGTTTTACCCAGACTACCACCCTAGGACCCATTCCCAGGCTGGCTAATTTGTTTATTAATCTTTTGTGCGGGACTGTGTCAAATGCCTTGCTAAAGTCTAGGTAGGCCATGTCCACAGCCCCTCCCTGGTCTACTGCTTTGGTCACCCAGTCAAAGAAATCAATTAGATTTATCTGACATGACCTTCATGCTGTGAATCCATGCTGCCTTGGGTCCCAGCCCCACTGTCCTCTAGGTACTCAACAATTCTTTACTTCAGAAGTGATTCCATCATTTTCCCTACCACTGAGGTCAAACTGACAGGTCTGTAGTTTCCTGCCTCAGTCTTGCTCCCACTTTCGTGAAGGGGAATCACATCCACCCTCCTCCAGTCCTCAGGTACCACCCCATCCTCCCATGATTTATTAAAAAGGGTAGTCAATGGTGTTACTAGTTCTTCCCTTAGTTCTTTTAAAATCCTGGGGTGAATCCCATCAGGCCCCATCGCTTTATCCACCTTCAGTTTTAAGAGTTCTTTCAGAACCCTTTCTTCTGTGAAAGGACTAATATCAACCCCCCTATCCAGAGTACTTCTATTGACCGGATTAGGTATTTCCCTCTTCTTTTCCATTGTGAATACTGAGCAGAAGCATTCATTCAGTACCCCTGCTTTTTCACTGTCGCTCTCTGCCCCACCACCTTCCTCTTTGTTCAGCTTCAGTATCTCTGCCTTAGTCTTTCTTTGCTCCATAATGTATCTATAAGAGGTTTTATCCCCCTTCTTAACCAAGTTGGCTATCTTTTCCTCGGTTTGGGCCTTTGCTATTCTGACTGCCTTACCCGCTTCCTTCTGCTTTAACAGGTACAGTTCTCTGTCCTGCTTCTTCTGTGTTTCCTTATACTTCCTGAATGCTATCTTTTTCTCCCTTACCTTCCCCGCCACTTCTTTTGAGAACCATAGTGTTTTTTCTTTCATTGAGATTTGTTTATTTGCTTCACACAAAGGCTTGTTGCCTCTGTGATGGTAGTTTTGATGTTTCCCCATTGTTGCTCCACCCCACCTTCTTGCCTGTTTGCCAGTACTTTTCCAAGGCACTCTCCCATTTTGACAAAATCAGCCCTCCTGAAGTCCAGTACCTTCACTTTTGTGTGGCTTGACTCTACAGCTAAGTTTATCGTGAACCACGCTGTTTGGTGGTCGCTTGTTCCCAGATGGCTACCCACTTCAAGATCAGAGATCCTCTCTCCATCCCCGTTTGAGAGTACCAGGTCTAAGATTGCTCTCTCCTGAGTGGGTTCCAAAACTAGCTGTCTGAGGCATGCCCCCTGTAGGGCATCAAGAATGGCCCTGCTCTTGGATGAGGCTGCAGCAAAGGTGCTCCAGTCAACATCTGGCATATTCAGGTCCCCCATCAGCAATATCTCCCCTTTCTCTGCCATCCCAAGGATGCCTTCTATCATATCCTTGTCCATTTCCTCCACCTGAGACGGGGGTCTGTATACAACCCCTGTGCGAATTGTGGAGCCATCTCCAGTCTCCATAGGAAACCTATGCTGTCCAGAAACAATCACCTACAACTCTTACCCTCCACCCCGGGCGTGCCCTCCTTCCTTTCAGACATCTATTTCACAAAGGCTAAGTAACAGGTCTAGTCACAACTGACTGCAAATATCTCCCAGCTACAGTTCCTCCCTGGAAAATTAAAGTTAAAACTAAGAAAAGTCCACCCCAAAAACAGAATCAATACTAGTTACTTACACAGGTCCAAAAAGCAATAATTCAGTTCAGTGTAGTCTAGAAAATAACCTCCTTGATTCAAGGAAGCTGTGGCTGCTTTCTTACTGTCCCTGTCTACAATGTGAGAAGGAGACTGCAACACCTCTGAGACAAAAAAACCCTTTTCAGCAAAAAATAAATAAATAAAATAGGAGCAAACAGTAATTTTGCTTAGCCTAATGATAAAAAGTCACAAACATTTAAGCATCACCTGTAGTAATTTCACAGAAGATATACCCTGTAAGAAACACTGTGCTACAGAGAAAAATAAAGCAGTAACAGAAGATATACCTTGCAAAAGATAATTTGAATCAGAAGATTACAGCAGTAATCTGTTAGCACACACCTGTAGACACACCTTGTAATAATGCAGCAGAAGGTATAACCAGCAACAGCAATGTGAATCAGAGAAAAATAAAGCACTAAAATGTTAGCAACAAACAGTAACAATCCCTGTGTGTACAAAATAAAAATAACAACACACAGTAAATCTGCCTAGCCAAAAGTCTTGATCCTTTCCCTTTCTCTGGTAAGGTTCTTAGTTCTGTCCTTTCAAGCAAGCTAGAAGGAAAGAGCTCAGGTGAAGCTAGGTGCCTTGGCCAGCAAACCTAGCCTTCCACCTCCAAGATATCAACTAACCTGACCTTTTAACCCTTCTTTCTGTTGGAAGTTGCTGGCAGCTAGCCAGCTCCACCCCCAGACACACACCTAATCCCCTGGAAGAGCTGTGGGAGGAAAGCAATTAGCTCCTTCAATGTGAGAAGGAGACTGCAACACCTCTGAGACAAAAAAAAAAACCTTTTCAGCAAAAAATAAATAAAATACGTTCAAACAGTAATTTTGCTTAGCCTAATGTTAAAAAGTCACAAAAATGTAAGCACCACCTGTAATAATTTCACAAAAGATATCCCTTGTAAGAAACACTTTGCTACAGAGAAAAATAAAGCAGTAACAGAAGGTATACCTTGCAAAAGACAATTTGAATCAGAAGATTACAGCAGTAATCTGTTAGCACACACTGTAGGCACACCTTGTAGTAATGCAGAAGGTATACCTGGCGACAATGTGAATCAGAGAAAAATAAAGCAATAAAATGTTAACAACAAACAGTAACAATCCCTGTGTGTACAAAATAAACAACAACAACAACACACAGTAAATCTGCCTAGCCAAAAGTCTTAATCCTTTCCCTTTCTCTGGTAAGGTTCTTAATTCTGTCCTTTCAAGCAAGCTAGAAGGAAAGAGCTCAGGTGAAGCTAGGTGCCTTGTCCAGCAAACCTAGCCTTTCACCTGTTTGCTCTGTTAAAGGAAAGGTTGGCAGAGTATTTTTAATTCAGTGGGCCAAAGTCCAAAGGCAGCATGGATTCACAGGAAGAGGTCATGCCAGATTAATCTTTTTTTTTTGTAAATATATCATTACTAACAAGAAAAAACTTTTACCACACTGCATCACGTTATACGTACTCAGAGGAATAATGCTGATACAAATAAACAGGGCTCAGTACAATAAAAATAATTCTGCAGAAATGTTTATAGTGAAGCTTCCCTCTCTGGTGCAGCCTTGGGGAGCCATCAGTTATATCTTCAATCTGTTCATATGAGACTGCCTAAATATGTGTCATGGAAGGTGTGGGACATGAGGGGAAGGGATGTTGGGTCCTCCACATGCTCCCCCCATTATGTCTAGAGCTAAGTTAGCTATCTCCATCTCCCAAAGTCACAGACCAATCCCAGTTGTCCCCAGGCCCTCGAGGGGTAAAACTAGCATTGTGTTGCATCACGTATATTACCCATGTGTTCCATCTTGAGATGAACAGTTCCATCTTTCCATTCAAGCCAAAAATTATCTTTTCCATTTTACAAACCTCATTCTGTGATGCCCCCCAGTCCCCTATGGTAGCTTGCTGGGGCATCAGCCATTTTCTAGTGATGCCCTTTTTTGCAGCTTGAAGCATGATTCCCGACATATATTTAAGGTGTCTGTGTTTCGCCTTCTGAGGATGCTGGTAACATAAATCCATTGTGGCAGTCATAGCGATCTAGGTGTGGCAAACCTCAGAGATACCCTACTCCACCTCACCCAGGAAATGAGGAAGCTGAGCTCAATCACACGTGTGTGTGTGTGTGTGTGTGTGTGTGTGTGTGTGTGTCTCGGTGTGCCCCACGGTTCCTCCAGCAGACAGAGCTACCCCGTCCCATATTTGGCCGTGATCACCGGGGTATGGAAATAATGAATCAAGTGCTTCCATGAGTGTATGCGCCAGACATGGGAGGACGAGATCTGACCCACTTCATAACGTCCCCTCTCCCATTCTACCTGTGCAATGTGGTAGCCTATTTTCTGCATCCCACCTCTGTACAATGTAGGTTGCAGCTGCGGGTTGTGTTGCCAGAATCACTTTGTATATTAAAGAGATCTGGGGCCTGATTTTCAAAGGGCATCAACGGACACAAGGGAGTTGCATCAAAGGTGTTTGACACAAGTTTTGATTTGTGTTACAATTTATAGCAAACACAATTTTATAATGCAGACTGCGTTTGTGCTATACACAGTTGCGATAAAGTCCTCTTGCACAAGGGTTGCATCTAACAACCCAGTGCGGCAGGGTGCAAGGGGATATGTGCCATGATGGGGCTGCCACATCCCTTTATTGGGAATTTCAAAGCCCCGTTATGGATGCAGCAAGGGTGAATACTTAGACCAGACAGGAGCTGGTCTAAGTGGTTTGCAACAGTGGACTAGGTCGGAGGGGTGTACCTTCGGCCAGGGAGATGGCAGTGTGAGCGTCAGGGAGAACTGTATAGCAACTCTGAGTGCCCATTGAGGTGATGGTGTATGCCATATAATATAAACTGGTAACAAGCACTACACATATTACCCCCTGCCACCTATGGAAGCAGACCCCCAGCCCTGATTGCCTAGTGGACCTTGATCCCCAGTAACCACAAAGATGCTGCATATAACTCTCCCAAGTGGTTTGGAGGACTGCCCCTCCCCACCCCACCCCAGCCCTTGCAATTACCCCTGTATTACAGTCCAAAATTATGCCTGGTGACCCAGTGGTCCCCCACCCCCACCCTGTCAGGTATTGTTCCACCACCCCTCACCCCCACCGTCTCAAATGGAAGTTGGCAGCCAGCACAATCCTCCACACACCACCAGGGCTGGCTGCCAACAGTGCTTTTATGGATCGGGTACTGTAAGCGAATGACAGCTCAGTCATATGACTAACAAGAAACACAGGCAGTTTCAGAATGTATGTAGAAGCAACCAAAATCACTTGAGGGGATCAGGGGCTAGCAGGAGTGGAGGTCAGGAGCAGAGGAAAGGATCAGAGAGTAAGGTGGGGGGGTTGATAGAAGCAGAATGGAGCAGGGAGAAGCCTTACTGGTGACTAAGGGAAGGGAGTAAGGAGGAGAGGTGGATGGATGAGGGCAACTGGTTCCAGAGGAAGGGGAGATGATAGAGGGCCAACTGCTCAGCAGAGGAGCAAGGGTGGGGAAGGGAGAAGGTTTCAATGGTCCCTGGTGCAGAGGGAGTAGGAGAAGAAGGGGATGGGAGCAAGAGGTGAGGATAGGTAAAAGAGGAGGGACCCAAACCAGTATTTAGAGACTAGAGAAGCACAGTGGGACTAGCAATGTGAAGGGAAATACTTCTTAAGTAAACTTAATACAGGAAAGCTCCTGGACCTCTTCACTGAGTTTTTCAACCTTTTAATATTCAAAGAATACCACAGAACTTTTGAACTCATGACTTTAAAGTAGGGTAGTCAGTCAACTTCCCCCTGCCCCTTCCAGTGACACAATCCTACAACCTCTGCAGCTATGCTTGTTCCATAGAAGCACATTATTTTTTAACAAATAACACTAATAGCCATAAACTCACAGTGACAAACCTCCACAGGGTGCCAACTGGACAACCCTGTAGCACTTGGTGGCAGTGTGTGTCCTCCAAGGTAGGGGCTCTGTGCTGAGCCTTTTGTGTCCAGGAGAGTCTTGGAGCAGAGAATATCTCTCCTATTTCTTCCAGTAGAGGCCCCAATAGTGCTTGAGCTATTCGGAAGGAGGTGTAAGGGATTTTCACTGTAAATGTGCAGAGACCCATTCCCTTATATAAGCCAGCCAAATGTCTGGACACTGCAGCCTATGATAGAGTTTGGCCTTTAGGCTGTATCGAATCTTCAGAGAACATCTACAAGGGGTGAGAGAGGCAAGGCCCCACAAAACTCCTCCTGTCACATACCCTGCTCAGTAAAGGCTATGAAAAAACAAGCTGGCTGAGAACCTGGCAGCTGTCTTCCCCCTACTTGGAGGAGAGACAGGTTATCCATAACGGTTCCAAAAATCTCACAAATGGTTAAGAAATATTAAAGTCCATGTAATGACTAAGTGCTTCAGAAAAGTCCCGAAATATCCAACATCGCCGCATGGAAAAGAAGGGGAAGTGTGCTATTATTTTAGTGGATATAGTGTATAGAACTTGATGCTTGTGCTCAAATTGCCTTCGTGAAAGGGAGTATAGACACATCTCATCTGCAAGGATGTGGGATAGTCATTGTCAAAGTATACCTTGTAGGTCTGTTACCTCACAACTTTAGCTTGCCACACTGGTTAGGATCTCTTGTTTTTCATTATAGCGGAGGAAGCATGCAATGATTAAACATGGTCTGGCATCCGCTTCAGGTTTCAGGCCAAGAGCCCAATGTAGAGGCTCAGTCTCAAGCATGAGGGTTTAGGGAAGATCCAGTGCTGAATGGAGAAATTGCTGTAGAAACAGCACTGGTGTGGACCCCTCTTCCCCCCTCCAACATGCCATACAAATGAAGATTAGTCCATCTGTTATGGTTTTCGGCATCTTCAAGCTTCTCTTCAATTTTTTGGATGGCTGAATGTACTTGCAGGAGGGCTGCCCGACAGTATCCGCCTGGCTGTCTGTTGTGGTAAGCTGGGCCTTGCGTTCATCTGCCCTAGTCTCTAGCTTGGTAATGTCCATCCGAAAGTCACGGAGTTCAGCAATTATTAGATCCAGCTTGTGGTGTACATGCTCTGTAGGAGGGGTTTTAGGTTTATGTTTAGTAGCTCCTTTTCAGCAGACCGATCATAACAAGGCCACTGAGGCCTGGGAGTACTCACTCTCTGATCCTCCCACCTCATATCTTCCACCATCCTCTGCCTCTGAGTTTGATCCTTCTCTGCTGGCCATTTCCCAGTAGTAAGTACAATTCCCTCTTGCTCTTTGGTGCAATATTTACAGTAGATGGTTCAGTGGTCTTCTGGAGAGCTTTTGGTGAAGACAGATGCTCTGCTATCTCCCTCAAGCTGCCATCTTAGGGGTGATGTCACTGGAAGTCCCATGCCAAATGAATCTGATCGCGTTCTTCAACTGGGTGACCAGGGAGATTCATCAAGGGAGGGCAGGGGACTTGGCCTATCTGGACTTCAGCAAGGCTTTCAACACTGTGCTGCACAGGAAATTGATGGAGAATCTGAGGAGCCTTGGGGTGGGACCCAAACTGGTGAACTGGGTAAGGAATTGGTTAATGCATAGACAACAGAGGGTGGTGGTTAATGGCACTCACTCTAGTGAGGGAAGAGTGACCAGAAGGGTACAATAGAGCTCAATATTGAGACCAGTCCTCTTCAGTGACTTCATCAGTGACACTGCAGAAGAAATTGAAGGGAAGGTATGCCTTTTTGCAGATGACATCAAAATCTGTAATAGGGTAGACACTCGGGAGGGGGTGGACAGAATGCATAGGGACCTTGGGAAACTTAAGGAGTGGTCAAAAGCATGGCAGTTGGGGTTCAATATTAAAAAGTGCAAAATCGTACACCTATGGCATAGGAACCCAGGAGCTGGGTATAGAATGTGGGGGAAGTACTGACAGTCAGTAAACAGCAAAGGGACCTTGGAATCATCATATCTAATGACCTCAAAGTGTATAGTAAAATGAAGGAAAGGATGGGGGAACACCTTAGGACAAATAAGAAATGAAAATCAGGATTATGTGTGGGCAACACACATGAAAAATGCAGAAAACAGAATGGAACACAAACTACATTTCAAAGGGATTGAACATACTGTATTGGGTTCGAGAGATGGAAACAGGGATGATGTTCTTAGCGAAAGAGAATATTACTGGATATACATGATGGGTGCTTACAAGGGTAATGGTCTGAATGACCACATTGAATTGAAACCCTTCTGGAGTGCATCTCTATTCCTGGAGTGGGTTCCCCCGAAAAAATATAGGCCCTTATTTTATTATGTAAAGGGGAGTTTTCCCCCTTCTTAGAATTGTATTGTTCTTCAGTGTATCTTTAGTATTTCCTATGACAACATATTAAAGTAAGGTTTGTACACACTCCCAGCCTTTTCTCCCCCCCCCAGGGAAAAGTCTGTCTTTCTTTTCGTTAGTTGTAAGTGTCTTACATCATGGAAGGGTAATGAGATTCATTGACTTATGATGCCCTTCCCGGGCCACATCTGTCTATGGGTAGCATTTTAGGATCCCACTGTTCACAGAAACTGACACAGATTATTCATTTGCTAATGGCATTTCCATTCCAGTGTTCCGTGTCACAGCAGAGGAAAAGCAATTGAAATTACCATTGATGGATGGTTTGTTGTTTCTGTAAAGCTGCTGACCCTCCTGACATTTTTTCTTTCAGTAATGATACAGGAAGTCATTGTTTCGGCTCATGAAGAAAAGCAGCCCAGGGATTAACAAGCCTCATGTTCCACAGACATATATCACTATACGCAACAATTAATCCACACAACTCTACTTTCTCATATACTATATGTTGAAATAAAAAAAAAACTATAATACAAGTAAAACATAGAATAGGACCACCACCCCCCTGCCCAGAAAATATCATTGCATCTCAGATAAACCTAGCATCCAAATATGATAAAAAGCTGCTTCCCAAATCAAGCTGTCTCCAGTAGGGTTACTACCTTTTAAGAAGCCCAAAGTGGGACATTTCTTACTGAAACATGATTTTTCGCAGGACAATATTTAACCTCAGCCAATGTAATAGACTGTTTTTCTCTAAATAAACTTAAAACTAAGTGTTGCAGTTTTTTAGGTGTTCCTTTGTTTCTTATCATTTTAAGGTGTTTTAGTTAAGGTACTATAGTTTTTGCAACATTTAGAGGAAAGTCTGAAAATATATTTTTCTACTATAATGTCATGACAAGTAGTATTTTTCATGTTTTTTTGCAGGATACAGCTGTCCAAATCAGGACTGTCCTGCGAAAATAGGGACAGGTGGTAACCCTACATTTATCTCAATGGTTGTAAAATTCTTTTGGCACAATAATCATGCGTCAGATTGTCACATATTCTTGAACTGAGAACAGGGCCAGTAATTTGCAATGGTGATGAATCAAACAAATTCTCAGCATGTAAATGCATTCACAATTTAAACTACTGGGTCAGAAGACTCCGAATATTTGTTGACTACAAAAATGATGCCCAGTTAAATTGGGACAAGCATCCGCCAAATGGCATGATTTCTCTGCAAATTCTCTCAAGAGGCAGCACAAACTGCAACATACAGAAACTCGCTACTGTCCTCTGCTGGTCATCCAACAGCAGGCAGCCTCTTAGTGTTTCAATTCATTCATACCTCGTGATGTAACCTGTTATTATTTTAAACCCAGAGTTCAGGATTTCTTCAGGCCCCACTGAGACATCAATCCAAAATATGCTTGCGTGAAATACGAAAAACAAAATCTGCACAAAACAGAAGTTCTGCAGTCAAGTAAACATAAATACAGTGGCAGTGTACAGAGGACTACAATCTAAATGGGCACACAGTGTACAGTCTAATCACTTATGTGGCTGTGGGGGGGGGCAATAGTTAGGACTTCACAAAAGTTTGGTGAAAACATTAAAGTAGCAAAGTAACAAAACATGTTTTCCAAAAAGCTACACTCAGCTGCAATTAAAAAAATATCAGCATAGCTGTCAAGTCTACATTTCTGGATACCTCCTCTCCTGCACACCATAAGTTTGTTTTTTTTTTTTTTTTTTCCTCAATCCAAATCCTTGCCAAGTCTATAATACTATTTCTAAACCAAATGTGTGGCAGCCATTTTTGCATGAGAGAAAAAAATTAATTAAATTGAAATATTTTAAAAAATATAACATTTTGGTTGAAATAGAAAATGTTACTGCCAAATAAAACTGGAAGATGATGGGAATCTTTTATAGTAACAAAAACAAGCATTTGTCCATGCCGAATGTTGTCTCGCTGGCATTGGCATTGGTAGTGCCAGAGTTAGAAATGCATAATAGGAATGGCAGTGAAGTATTGAAGTGACACCAACCCCACCCCCACCCTATAGAAACCGACAGGCATTGGGGTGTGCCTTTGAGTCGTCAGGTATAACGCTCATGCCATTGTACCTCTCCCTACCCTGTAGACACTGACAAGTGTTGTGGTGTGCTTTGGGGTCTTTGGGCGTTATACTTACCCCATTCCATAAGGAAATACGCTGAGGTGGGTGCAGTATAGGAGAATGGGGTGAACTTTGTGGCTGAACAATGCAAGGCACACCACGATGCCTGTCATTGGCTGCAGGGTGGGGTGGGGGTAGAATGGCGTGAGCATTACAGCCAATGATCGCAAGTCACACCCCTGGATGCCTGTCAGTATCTACAGGGTGGGGTGCTACAGTTGGAAACCCTAACACCATAGGCGTGTTGGTATTTTCACTCCAAATTTTCAACATGGGATGTTTATGAGCCCACCTCATGAAAAGCGGCACAATCATTTTGTTAGCTGAAAGGTGGTTTTGCACAGCGGCTATGCCATTTGGTGACACATGGACGAAAACACATTTTGGGCAGGATATGGAACATGACAACTGTATTGTTCATGAGTAGGCATAAAAAAATGGCAATGCTGAAAATCTGGAGTGAAAATATGAAAAATTGGTGGTCATGAGCATGCATAGAAACTGTGTAACATATGTCTGTAACCCAATTATTTTGGGGATTTTTTTAACCACATTTTTAACATAGGCATTTTGGGACCTCCTCTCATGAACAGTGGCACTGTGATTCTGTTAATTTGTCCGAAACGTTGATTTTGCACAGTGACCACGCCATTGTGTGTCAAGGTGCGAAAACACATTTAGGGCAGGATGTGAAAAATGACAGCTGTACTGTTCATTAGGAGGTGTGAAAAAATGCCAGAGTTGAAAATCTGGCATGAAAATATTGCAGATTTGCGAAGTTACAAGGGTGCGTCGAAACTGCGCAATGCACACTTGTAACACAGTCATTTTATGGAATTTCATCACCAAATTTTCAACATAGGCATTTTAGAACTTCTGCTCATGAACAGTGCCACCATCATTTCCTCAAACTGTCCCGAAAACAGATTTCACACAGCGACCGCGCTATTCTGTGCCAGACATGTGAAAACACATTTCGGCCAGGATATGTAAAATGACAGCTGTACTGTTCTTAGGAGGTGTGGGAAAATGCCAGTTGTGAAATTCTGGAGTGAAAATATTACAAATTCACAAAGTTATGAGTGTGCGTGGAAACTGCGCAATGCACGCCTGTAAAACAGCCATTTTTTGGATTTTTTGACACAAAATTTGCAACATAGGCTTTTTGACAGCCCCCCTCATGAACAGTGACACTGTCATATCATTAATTGGTCCCGAAAGGTGATTCCGCACAGTGATCATGAAATCACCTTTTGGGACAGAATCATGCCATGACAGTGCCTGAATTCATGAGGAGGGGTTCCCAAAAACCCCATGTTGAAAATTTGCTGTCAAAAGTCCCAAAAATGCCCAAGATACAGACCAAAATTGAAAAAACCCTATTTATGCCATTATACAGTTTACCGGCACTTCTTCAGTTCACAGTCGGCTTTGAAGAGTGCAGACATGTTCCCAGTCCACCGAAGATTTATTTATTTAGTTTTTGTTTACCGGGTAAGTACACTAGACAAACATTATGCCTATTTTCAGGAACGACCCGGGAGAGTACAAAAGGGTACAAACAGGTACAACAATACAGCAATTGGTTCAGACGAATACATTAGATACAGAAACAGGAGAAAAGACAAATTTTTACAGTTTTTACAATTACGTGGAAAGTACACCCAGATACCATGCTGGGACAAGATATAGACTGGAGATAAATACAATGACCAAAGATGTCGCGCCAGGCTCCGGAGGTAAGCATGGGGTGAGGGTAGTGTGGGAGGCAGGGTGGGTGCGGGTTGCGGATGGGGCAGGGAGACCGTGAGGGACTGTTTTTTCTTTTACAGGTAAACAAAAAAAAAAACATTGTGGGACTTTTTTTTTTACAGGGTGTTTGGCATGCTGGGCTAGGGCTCAGCATGCCACCCAAGTGTTTTTTTTTGGGATGCACAGTCATGGAGATTGGGCACCCCTATTGGCACATATGGAAAGGGAGGGGAACATGAGCCAAGGGGACGGGCACCTCTTGGCACACAACAAAGGGGGGACATCATGCTGACAGAGAGTGGGCCCCCATCGGCAGATTGAACTGGGAAAGGGGGACTGAAGCTGACGGGATTGGGCCCCTCCCGCTGGCAAGGACAGGTTTGGTGGGCGCATGATGCCGAGGGGGATTAGACCCCCTTGGCAATAATAACAGAAATGGGAGGGAATTATGCCAACGGGATTGGTCTCCCGTCAGCACTCAGGACAGGCGCATGCAGCAGTCATTGCCACCATATTGCCTGCACGCTGGGAGGCGTGTTGTGGTCCCGCTGTATGAAAGCTTTGCTCTCATTGCAGCAGACCTTTTCTCAGATCTGGTGGCCACATTAGATATGTAGGGTGTCAGCCCCTGCTGCTGGCTGATTGTGGAATGAGGGACGCACCTACTGATGCATGCCCTGCATTCGCCCAACAGTGACCACACACCCCAGATCTGCTACTACCACAATATGTTGGCTGCGCATGCATGAGCCAACATAAAAATGGTAGGGTCAAACATTTGCCTAGTTTCGTTGCACTGCTGGTTTAAAAATGAAAAAAAAATATGAATTAAGGAAAACATCTGAAAAAAACTAAATCTGTACACATACACAGTTCACTTTTAATAGGATTTAATTTTTTTCAAGTGTTTAGCCATCTTGGCAAGTACTATATTACTGCACAGAGTGCTACAGTGGAGCAGGATTACATGCAGCAGCCGGTGCCTCGATGCAAAAGTAAGAGGTGGGTCTGTGCTGTTCACCAGGCTGGGGAGGACAAGGGAGCTTGGAGATGGACACAAATACCAGGGCTGGGAGAAGAGTCCACTAGACTACCAAAGACAGTTGGAACATATTTTCCTATCCTGCCAGGGATGGGGGGGTTTACTATATTACCAGTGAAGGTTAGATTATCTATTCCTATTCTGACAAGATTGGGTGAGGGAGGAGGCCACTAGACTACTGGCAAAGGTTAGACTGTATTTTCCTGTTCTGATGAGACTGGATGGGGGGGGGCAGTAGACAAGCAGGAACAGTTGTAATCTATTCTACATCTCTGCCAGGGATCAGGTGAGAAATGGGGCCACTAGAGTATCAGGGAAGGTTAGATTAATTTTTTTTATTCTGACAGGGATTGCATGAAGGAGAGGGGCCAGTAGACTACCGCAGAAGATTAAATTATATTTTCCGAATCTGACATGGATCAGGTGAGGGAGGATGAACCACTAGACTAACAGGGAAGGTTAACTTATATTTTGATATTCTGGCAGGACCCAGAGCAGATGGGGACACTCGCACTCTTTGTTTTGTTTTGTTTTATACATGGTAGCACAGATGGGGGGAGGGAAGTGTCATGCACCACTTTGCATCTTTCTGAAGATGTGGTTTGGAAGTGTTAAACAGCGATGTGCAAACAACCTGTTGGCATCTCCAAAATCCACTGAATGTACCACTGTGCATTTAATGCATTCATTTACATAGGCACATGGTATTTGATAGGTCTAATGCAACATTAGCACTGCACTAAATGTGTGTCTGAATATTTTTATTTTTTTATTTTTATTTATTTCTCGGAATTACAAATACCTTTGAGTCAGAGACTCATTTACAAAGGGTCCGTGCCTGAGCATACAATAAGTTAGAATATAGACAATGTGGGCCGGCCCAGTGGCACTGAAGGTTGAGGGTCTGAATGCCACCTCTCACGACGCACTGGCGACCCATGTTTGGGAACAAGCATGGGCTGCCGTGGGTCAGCAGGGAGAAGATGGACTGAACATCTGACAGACTGCTCTCCATATCCGGGGAGCAGGGAGACCAATGGCTGGTGCCTGCCTTACCCCTAGCGGAGGCTGGAGCTCAATGGCACAGAGCCACAAGAATGTGGGGCAAGAGTGTGGCAGATGCTTGATGCGGGTGTGCATGGAATGTGTCACCCCTGTCACAGGTGTCATTGCACACCATGCTCCTGCAAGGGGAGAAAACCAGAAAAATAGTGGCAGCCAGGTCGGACGGCTTGATGGCCATCCACCAGCATGCGCCGTCTCCACGGTCACCACCTGATCCAGATCCATGCCTGGTGGTGGAGTTGGGAGCTCCCTTGCCTCTCTGCCATGGAGGGTAAGCCATGAGGGAGTAAAAGGTGGTGGCCAAGAGGAGATCGGAGTGGGTGGATAGTGGCTGGAGAAAGGAGGAGAGGAGAATGAGCTGACCGGGGCCACAGGAGAAAAAGTAAGGAAAAAAAAAAAGAATACAGACAAAGTACAATAAAATAGTACAGACAGTAGGATACTGAATCACAAGGCAGCATTATGTGGTAAACGAATGCATACACATTTGGGTAACAGTTGGCATTGTGTATATTTGTTGATACAGTGGGTACAGATGATAATAGAGGGCATAGACAATGAGAACATTAGGTGACACTTGAGCCATCAGTGAGGAGACTCTGTCAGAAGAGCATGGGGTTCCAATACCAGTGCAAATGGATAAATAATGAGGAAAGGTAACAACATGAACATGTACAGGAAAATGGGTAAGGGGGGTTTACAGGTGGAAAATACAAGTTTAAAATACCAGTTACAGGTTGGTACACCAATAGTGTGATGCAGCAATGTTTGAGGAGTCAGACTATTGGTTTTGTCAAGTAGCAGAGTGGGGAGAAGGAGAAGGGACAAAAGCAGAGCAGAGCAGTCAGCAAGGAGACTTCGTTGGGCTGAGAGTTGAAGAGAGGGGAGAGGGGAGAGGAGTGGTATATGGAGAAAAGCGGGAGGGAGGGAGCACAGAGGACATAGCAGTGACAGAGAGAAGGATCAGGGGAGAGTGTAGAAAATCTTGGAGCATTCAGGGGGGGATGAAGGGAGTGGCGAAGGAGTGACTGGCGAAGGGAAGGGGGAGCCAATAGTGGGAGGGAGCAGTAGGGTCCTAGCACAAAATAGGGAATGGAGTGGCAATGCTCTGCTAGGGTAAAAAGCTAATTGGGACAGTCACAGTTGTTAAGTGCAGTAAGGAGCTGTCAGAGTTTGCATTTGAAGGAACCAAGCTTGGTTTTATTGAGGATATCCTGGGGGAGGTTGTTTAAGCTGCTTGGAGCTCAGAACATGAAAGAACGTTGAGCCTGGGTGGTCTGACAGAAAGGTACCAGGTAGGTGTGCTTAGATGAGTTCCTGGTGCTACATGACTTAGGTGTGTGTATAAGAATATGCTGGGTGGTTGGTGGGGTGAGCCCTAGACTGATTTTTTCACAAGCAGGCAGGTCTAATACATAATCCTCCCTTTAAGATGCAGCCAGTTGATCAGGGCATATAGGTCACATGTATGGGTATGACTGTGAGCACTGGAGACCAGATGACATGATTTGTTGAGTGGTGTACTTATTCTTTTAAGTGTAGTGTCAGTGGTGGAGTCATAAACGACTAATCCATAGTCGAATATAGAGAGTACTGAGCTGGTGATAGCTAACCGTAATGCCTCAGGAGTCATGTCGTGCTTGTGTCAGTAGAGGATTCCAATTGTGGAGATGATCATGTTTGAAATAAGGCAAACATGTTCGACAAAAGACAGGGCACTGTCAAGTGTAACACCTAGGTATTTAAAGGTAGAGACTTGCTCGATGGAGACATTCTGAATATTAAAGATGGTACGAGGGGCTGATTTTTGCATGTTATGGGGACTAGCAAAGAGCATAGTCTTAGTGTTTTTTGTAGTTCATAATCAGTTTATGCTGGATGAACCAGGACTCAACCATCGAGAAGTTATGCTAGAGATTACCAACAAGGGGGAGTGGGTCAGACTGACTAGTAAATAAAACTGCACCATCCGCTTAGAGAAGCTTATTAGTACAGGCTTGGGGGAGTGCATTAAGAAAGAGGCTAAAAAGTAGGGGGCCCAGTATGGAGCCTTGGGGGACACCCAAGTGTACAGGGAGGCTAATGGAAAGGGTGTCACAGATTTGTACCTGCTGAGCTCTGCCATTCAGGAAGCTTTTAAACCAGGTTGTGGCACCACTGGAGATCCCAAGGGCCGGGAGTGACTTGAGAAGGAAAGAGTGATCAACCGTGTCAAAAGCCTTAGTGAGATCAATGTATATTGGTCCCACTAAGTGACCCTGGTCAAGTGCTTTGTGAATGTAGTCAGTATATTCTAGAAGGGCAGAAGCAGTACTGTAACCCTTTCTAAAGCCATGCTGCTCAGGACATTGGAGGCTGTACTTGGCCAGGTAATCAGAGAGCTAGTCTGAAACTATCTGCTCCAGGGCTTTGGAGAGGGGTGAGAGAATGCAGATCTGATGATTATAGTAGCGACCATGCTATCCATTTGTCAGCTGTGCAGTTTACACTCAGCAATAATCCTGTTAGAGCAGCGCAAACCTTTTTAATATCTAGGCCATAATGCTTTATTAATTAAGCAACCAAGAAAATAATTCCACTGGTCATTAGGGGAAAACCAGTTTAGCTGGGTATATAAGTTACACTGTGCAACTGGAACAGAACGAACAAATTGACAAATGGATTTATAAATGGTATTTAACCTGCCAGTATCAGTAGTAGAGGCAAGTAAGAAAATAACATACCTGTAGTGTAATAAGAACAGGAAGGTACTCGTGACTAAAATACCACCAACAGCTTAATCTGGTTCAATTTCTGTTGGCATCCATCTGTATCTCCCCCTCCCCCAGGATGAGGCTGAAAATGGACAGAACTGTCTAGTCCTCCTTTCCCAGTCAACAAAAACTAACTAAATAAATAAATAAAATGACAGTTGCCAAGTGGACATCAGGGGCTGGGCTTTCACAGCCTTGATAATACTGTAGGCCCAGGATGCGTCGAATATATGGTACACTGAGCTTATAGAGAAAAATGGGATTTTCTATCCTGTGCATCAAATTTGCATCTGCTATACCAACTTTCTTTGTGTGTGTCCGTTCCAGACCCTCCAACACACAGTTTGCAGCTGAATATGCAACAAGATGCTGTAAAGCAGGTCAATTGTTGCAGCTTTGCCCAAGATTATAAAATCATGTGTAGCTGCAGCATGTGGCCTTGGTGCAGGCACAGCAACGCAAGGGTTTGACTGCATCAGCTTTGGAAATCCAGCCCCAGGTGTCAAAAAATTATAGTACCTAAAGCAACACCAAGTTTCTGATGCAAAACTTTACAAACATTGGCAAGATGGTCAGAGTAAGGGGGACTTGAGTCTTGAGTCCCAAAGGATACTGTCAGTATATCCTTCATAAATATCCACCTACTCAGTCGTACTGCCACCAGAATCAACAACAGAGAAATCAGAATTCACCTTCCTGAGCTGCAGTTTGGAACCAAATATAGAGTAGTCTTCACTGAATTAAGCAAAAGCTGACTTTTAACAACGTATTATTTATTTGAAACTACTCCATCGGAGATAACCCCAAGAGCTGCAGCATCTCATTTTCATTGGGGTACCCGGGAGGGCAGCAGCCGTCAGTAAGTTGATATATTCCAGCAGGACTATTACTTACAGGCTAAAATAAACACAGGAAAGAAAAACTGTAAAGGTAAGTACATTTTTGAACTGAGTGAAAATTGAGAGAGATCGTGGTGAGATCTCTAGAACTATAAAAGATAGTTATGTTATCTGCTTCATTTAAAGATGATCGTTTAAAAATCCTCTTTAAATCTTGTTTCAGTGAGTGGGGCCTTCACACCTTCCTTAGTGATGCTCCACATCGTTAAACTACACATGAAGGCCGTGGAAACTGTGACTAAGCTTCATCAGTATTGGATGGAAACTTTTAAAAGTTTTTCTTTTTTTTTAAACTTGCCCTCCCCTTGATATTCTGTTGGGATTTTATGTCATTTCACTGTTTAGCTGTGGATTACATCTTAATATATGAAGTAGTTTTCCGTATGTGTACTTTCTGCTGAACTCTACTGGGCAAAAGTATAAAGGACCTAATTACTTGAATGAGCAGTGTGTGCCTGCTTTATCTCTCTGCGGCTGGCTGTTACCACGGGCTGCATATATCCATCTTTGTAGTCTCACCTGTGCAAATCAAGATAAAAGGGCTGTTGAAAGATGCAGAGTAATGAAATGAACAGATAATGCACATCAGCTTTGGGGAACTGAGGTAAGATTCAGTTTAATCAATCAATAAAGAACGACAGACCTTGAGCAGAAAATATCACCAGCCTTGCTCTGAAGTTCTTTTTGTTTTACAAAAAACGTCATATTAAATCAAGTCCATGTCTGAAGTAACAAAATCTTTTCAAACAAAAAAGTGACAAGGATTTTACAGTATTCCTTAAAGGGGAACTGCAATGTCTCCCAAAGACCCTAGTTTTTATAGAAATGGTTTGCAAATACTTGCCCTTTTTTGGTATTTTTTCCATTTATTGCTGGGTTTTTAGCCGACTGTACCAGTTCTCCCAGATTTGTGTCATGATGGTAAGGGGGAGTCATTTTGAAGTTGCATATCATGATCAGTGACACAGTTTTTGAAATTGGCTCTGAATATACTTAAGTCTGACTGGTCAAAACTCATCATATGATCGTGCATTGAAAAGCTATATATGCATGGTCAGATGTCACATCTTTTTATTGCCCCCAAAACTTTATACAAATAAAATACAACATTTTGTAAATGGAATAACCTACTTCAGGATGTGTGTGTGTGTGTGTATACAATTTCCTGTACATTTGTACATTTCCTGGGGGATACAGACACTGTTAACCATGTTGTTTTTTTTCTTCCTTACCAAGCTCATTGTTAACTGCTTCTGTTATTGACAGAATAGTTCAGTGGGATTTCATACCTCCTGGTTGCAGATGGTTCCAAATTAACCTTGTATAATAGACCCTCTTGTCTCACTCACCTGGGCTGCCACAGAGCCCTCGGGGTCCTCAACGTACAGTTTCAGGCCTGCAGTCTCTCGTTGGGACCCTTGCAGAGCAACACAGGTTCAAGGAAAATCAGTCTGTCTTTGGTGGTGGGGCTCTTCCCCAGCCCTAGCTGATGCAAACAAAGAATCCCCAGAGCTGTAGCTTGGGGTACTCATGGCTTCTCCAGGAGGATGATGGTCTCCCTGATTCAAGGATATGCATGGAGGGTGGAGGAGGCACTGTTCTTCACCTGCCCAGCCTTTCCAGCTTTGCCTGAGGGCCTTTGTATACAGTATTCACCAGGCAGCCCTGTTCATCCTTCTATCTCTCTGGTCTCTACTGTAGCAGTGGATTCACATTGACGACACAGAGTGGATCAACTTCCCCTCAGCCAGATCTGGGCTACTAGCCACTCAGCTTGCAGGGCTCTCCCCTAGCTGGAATTCAAGGGCCCCTGCATGGAGCAGTCCCCAAAGCCAGAGACTCACTTTAACTGCCCCTTCCAGTCCAGCCCCTTAGCCCCCCATCCCCTCTGGCAAAACCTCTTGCTCTCTCTCTCTCTCTCTCTCTCTCCTACCAGCTCTTCCTTTCTTCTCTCTTTTTTCTTCCTGCAGTGGGGAAGGGGAAGCCAGAGAGCCTCCATCCCAGCAGGCCGTCTTCCTCCTCTCTTCTTTTTGGAGGGGGGGTTAGAGATGCCTTTTCTCTTTGTAACCCCCCTGCAAATAGGGGTTCCCAAAAGTCTTCTAGGAGCTTGCCTGAATGCTCCAAGTCTGGGCAGTGTTCGGCGTCTGAGCTGTTTAAATGTGGTTCCAAGTGAGTGCTATTTGGGCCTCCATATACTGTCTCTTTAAGAGCTGTCTGCTTTACAGACATAATTAATTTAGAAGGGGGACTGTGTGTTTCAATGCCCGAGTCCCGCCCGGGCTGCGGTGAACTCGCTCCGTTTCTGCTGTCCTAAATGCGCAGAGGGAGCTCTTTCAAAAGGTGTAACAATCTGCCAGGAATTGTTTAGAGTAATAATGAAAATACAGTTTGTCTAACCTGCTTTTCTTTGCAGTCTGAACTGTTTTTGCCTAGCCCTCCATTCTGGTTTTGAACTGCTGAGCTGGACCAATCAGTGGGGGGGGGGACCTTTAAAATGGAGCCTGCTGGCAAATCAGAACTTGGACTCTCATTGTGGAGCTAGCCACCTATGTACTGTATGGTCCGTGACTCTGGGAAATGTAGTTTTGACCTTGGCGCCTTTTTCTGCCAACAGAGGGAGTCTTATTGTGAGTGACAGCTGAATCAGCCAACAGAATAGTGTGGAGCTAAAGGAAATGCCCTGCTCTGTGACTGGAAAGATCAGATCAGTTGCAGCAGTGAAGACAGAAGGACCTGTGGGCTTCTGCGGTGTATAGTTTCACACAGGAAGGGCGTTTGAGGCCCCGAGTTTCGGACTGCAGCCTTTGTGAGTGCCAGTTTGGACTGAATCCAAGTTGTGAGGAGAAAGAAGCACTAGAAGTGTGAAAACCAGGCTCACCCTGTAGGAGACTGGAGAAATTGCTGAATCGCGCTAGGTCTGTCAGGAACTGAAGCTGCTGTGTGTGCTCCTGGGTATTTTGCAGTAATTGCGATCAGGATCGAGGAGCAGCCTGCCTGGTATAGTACTTGCCTGTTACATATAAATATGCATAGTGCTTGTGGGGAATCACTATTTCAAATCCCCTGTACAGTGAATTGTGTGCTGAAGCTGGAAGTAAACCCCATCTTAATTCGGACTACATCTGTTTGTTATCAACTGTAGCGGAGTCCAGTCACAAGGACCTTGTCCTCATGCCCTGCTCTTCTGGCAATTGGAGACAGTATAGTGCAGTGGTTTACGGTTCTGAGCTGCAAATCTGGAGATCTGGGTTTGAATCCCACAGCCCCCACTTGCATATACTGTGTGACCCTGAGCAAGTCACTTAACTTCCCTGTGCTCACAGGTTGCACCTGTAAACAAGATTTCAGCTTAGTGTGTCTCACCTGGTTAAATAATTGGGAAAAAAAAAATCCAGAGGGACATTCTCCATCTGATCCTCAGCTTGGGTGTTGTGAGTACAAATCAGGGTATTCCTCTGCAGCTTGTTTTCAATCACAAGTGTGTCACCTAATTCTTGTTGTTTCACTGTTTCATGGACTGAGCCCTCCAGCTCCAGATTACAATTGGGTGTTGTGCATATATTTTCTTCTACAGGGCCCCATCCATCTGCAGCTGTCAGCCAACCCCGGGCAACGGACCTGGCTAGCCCCCCCCAACCTGGGTACCCAGAGTGTGACTTTTTAGACCCTGTATGTGTGCATAGTACTGTGATTTAATGCCACCAATTAACCTGATTTCCCCCTCCCGTGTTACTACCCCCTAAATAAATCAAGATTTGTTGTTGTTATACTATATACTGTCTGTGGTGTTGGTACTTATGGAAACAGTATTGTGTTTTTCTGTGTATGTTGTTTAACTTTATTTTACAGGGGGTCCTCAGAGACATGCTGCAGAATCAGTCTCGAGGGTAAGTGGTATCTATATGAGTGAACAGTGTGTATACATGGGGTATTGGGGCTGTAACTCCAGTGTACTGTGTGAGCCACTAGAGGGAATAAAAGGGGGTCTCAGTGTCCCAGAGGGCTGTGACCAAGCTAGTCTAACCACTACAAACCCTGACCTCTGGGTGGAGGCACCCACCATAGGGCCTAGGCCCCTCAACCTGTCCGTAGTCAAACAGGCAGGGGTAGTAGCCCTTGGGTTAGCGCCATCTAAGGGTTACATCTTTGTCCCAGCAGGTAAGCCCATTTTGGGAAGCTTATACTTGTATGAGCAAAATAGAAATAATCTGTTATTTTCCTAAAACCCAGCAACAGTTGAACAATAACCAGATGACAGCCCGTATGTCTAAGCCAGCCAGTATGGCTCAGGTGTCAGGGTGGCTCAGTTGGTAGCACATCTGCCTCCAGGCCATAAGGTCATGGATTCTAGCCCCACACTGGGTTTGGGCTCATACCTAAAACGCTGGTGCCTGAGTGCAGTACTAAGGGTGTACTGTCCTTCAGATGAGATGTTAAACTGAGGTCCTTTCTACCCGTCTCTGGTGGATGTCCAGGTGGAAGTAAAATAACCCAAGGCACTTTTTGAAAGAGTTGGGGACTTTCCCCAGTGTCCTGACCAACATTCCCCTTTCCGTAACACCCATTCATGCAATTGTCCATGGCTATGTGTGGGTGCTAATGTGCGAAATGGCTGCCACTGCACATTCAGTCATTTCACTACCAGTCTAGCATTGCTTGTAAAGCACACAATGTATATGAAAAGCACTATATAAATACTGATTATAATTCTTCATCCACCACAAAAATACAGGTTTCAGGTAAAATGTTCTGTCATTTTACAGCCTGTATTAGCTGAAACATTTGTACTCACCTTTCTGGTTTGAGGACAGAGGTTGCTGGACTCAGGGCCAATTTGGCAAGGGTACAGAGAACTGTCTGCACCACGCAGGAGCCAACAAGTCTGCCACCACTCCTCCAGAGGATGCTTAGGCAGAGGAAGAGCAGCTGGACTTTGATGGGCTCTGAGAAGGTGGGGGAGGCAGGAAGGGTACACACTCTCAGCTTTTACCAATGCACAATTTCTTCCCCGTACTGGTGGGATGGGCAGCTAGGAAGTGGCACCCATTGCAGTGAGAAGGGAGGAAGTGGGGGTCCTCAGAAGGGAGGTCCCAAGGAGAGGGGAAGATGCCCCAGTGGAAGAGGAGGAGGAAGCAGCTGCTGGTGGGGGACTTTACCATTGGGGGACAGATCTGGGAGTGGAGGGAGGAAGGGAGGGAGAGGGAGTTGCACTGCCTGAGAGGTGCTTCAGCTGGGAGGGATGGAGAGCAGATCCAGGCGATTGCTAAGGCAGCATGAGTAGGGAAGGAACTAGATGTCATTGTCCAGCTGGGAACAAATGACCTGAGGGACAGGACAGGGCAGGGAAATTTCAAGGAGCTAGGGAGGAGCCTCAAGCAAGTGGCATGCACGGTGGCTTTTGCTGAAGTGTTATCTGTATCAATCAATCAATCACTCAATCAAATCTTTATTTATTCAGGCGATCATCATTGAGCAAGGCTCATTGACAAGATGGACCTGATAAGGTCAAGGTTCGAGTTGGTGCACAGCAATTACATCACATACTTATGAGACAGTTATACATACAGAAAAAAGAAAATGTTATTTATAACACAATAATAAACAGAGAATTCACATGTTAAAGCTTGGCAAGAGAAAGTTAAACTAACATCTACAATATGTACAGTACATATATATCACAATGAGGGCTATGACAGTCACTCACATAATGAGTACAAGGATGGTGAAGGAATATTGGGTGCCATATACTGGCGGTGTTCTGGCTGGAAGGAATATGCCATATGTGATTGGAATATGGTTTTGTGGGATGACTGTTCTATCTCTAGTGGTAGCAACTGCATTTCTCTGTGAAGAAGGCTGTACAGTGCTGCTTGAAGGAAGTAAATGGAATGATAATAGACAGTTTTAGGGATTTTTGTAGGGTGTTCCATGCTATGGCTAGAGAACAGCTGATTGCTGCCCTCCCTATTTTAGTGTTGACTTTGGGCAATTTGAGAGGATGATATTGTTGCTTCTTAGGGCATAGGAGCTGGGAGTGGTCAGGTTGAAGCAGTCCAGGATATATCTTGGGAGTTTTTTGATAAAGCTCTGTAGATCCATAGAGCTGCATTTCTGCTCCTCCTGACATGAAGGGAAACCCATCCAACTGCATCATAGAGAGAACAATGGTGAGTATTATATGGCAGGTCTGTAATGAACCTTATTGCTCTATGGTATAAGGTATCCAACTTTGAAGGTAGGAGTGGGGCAGTGACTATAGAGGAAGTCTGTGTAGTCAATGACTGATAGAAAGATGGCCTGACTAATCTCATCTTTGAATCTCTATTAAGGAAGGGTTTTAATCTGTAGAGGAGGCCAAGCCTTAGTGACTTTTTCAGCAGTTGTTCTAGATGCTGAGTAAAGTCAAGTCTGTTGTCAATCCACACACCTAGGTATTTGAAATTTTCAACATACTCCAGATTTTCTCCAAGTATAGTGCATATCTGGGGGAGACTGATTGAAGAGGATGTGTTGGTGGAGTTTTGGGTTGTTAACATCATTGCTTTGGTTTTCTTTGCATTTAGCAGAAGCTTTTTCTCAAGAAGCTGATGTTGTAACAGGGAGAATTCTGCTTGTAAGATTTCATGAGCAACTTTAGGTGAAGGGTTGCTGACATACAGTACAGTGTCATCAGCAAAGAGATGTACTGAGGACTTGGTAAGGGTTGAATCAATTTTATTTATATAAATGGCAAAAAGGATAGGACCCAGAATAGAGCCTTGGGGGACTCCTCTTGACAGTGGTCTTAATGAGGAGAGGTCTCCTTCAGCTTTTATCTACTGTGATCTACCAGAGAGGTAGCATCTGAACCACTTAAGGGAGGATGGATCTAGGCCAATGGAGTGTAGGGATGAGAGTAGCAGTTCATGGTCCACAGTGTCGAATGCTTTGCTCAGGTCCAGGAATACTGCACAGACATTGTTCTTTTTATCCAGTTCGGTTTGCCAATCATTGGTGACCTTGGCTAATACAGTGATAGTGCTATGTTTGGCCCTGAATCCAGATTGAGCTGGATTTAATAGATTAGCATTGTCCAGATATTCCCTTAACTGAATACTCACTAATTTCTCCAGCATCTTGGATAACACAGGTAGGATGGAAATGGGCCTGTAGTTATTAAGATCCATAGGGGTCCCCTGATTTTAGAAGGGGGACCACTTGGGCTGTCTTCCACAGTGTGGGAATAGAGCCAGAGTTTAGAGAAAGGTTAAAGAGGTGAGTTAGGGGGACTGCAAGCACATGACACGCAATCTTTAGAAAGAATGGGTCCAGAAGATCTGCTCCTGCACTTTTTTTTGGTATCTAGATGCCATAATAGATCCTCAACTTGTTTCAACAGTATAGGTTTGAAGCTAAAGGAGGAGTCAACTCTTTGTTCACCAGTATAGTGGGAGCTTAAATGATCCCTTAATAGGTTAGCTGGGGAGGAGTCAAAGGCAAGGCCAGCTGTTGTGAAGTGGTTGTTGAATGCATCCAGGATTTCCAATGTGCCAGTAATGGGCCATAGTTACTGTGTAATTGGGTTGGAAGGGGGTTGTTAACATCCTGGCCCATCATACCCTTGATGGTGCCCCAAAATCTAGCAGTATTATGGTAGGAGGAGTTGAGCTTGGCCAGGTAGTAGGCAGCCTTTGCATCCCTAACTTTCCTAGTGCATTTATTCCTGGCTTTCCTAAAGATCATCCAGTCCATGATATTCTTAGTTTTTCTTGCTACTTTCCAAAGTTTATCTCTCTCCAGCAGTGCAACTTTGAGGTCAGCTGAAAACCAATGACAGGATTTGTTTTTTATTCGGATACTAGAGATTGGGGCATGGGTGTTAAGGGCATTTATTACAATGTTATATAGCACCTGCTGAGCTTTTTCTACAGAATGTGCAAGATAAAACTCTTGCCAGTGTGGAGAGTAGGCTAGATCATGCAGATATCCTTCAATATTGATGTTTTTCTTGGATCTCCTCATGAGGAATTTTGCAGGATCTGTTTTAATGCTGTTGGATCTTACCCCTGCGATGGGGCAGTGGTCATTTATGTCGCATAGGAGCACTCCAGCATGTGTGAATAGATGTGGTTTACTCACTAGCATGATGTCAAGTAGAGTACTGTTACTACTATTCCTTGCATGTAGTCTTGTTGGTTCATTAATTAACTCTGTGAGCCCATAGGTGTCACAGAATGATACCAGAGGTGTAGTTGCCTGGGTGAGCCAGTTGAAATTCAGGTCCCCTATGATAATGACTTCTTCAGTACAGGACTTGACCAGGTTTCCCAGGTGGGATAAGAGCTTGTGTTCAGCAGAGGGGGGTCTGTAGCATCCAATTAAATGGAAAGCTGCTGTATTGGGAGAGAGACTTTTAGAGATAGACACTCAAATTCCTTGGGCATAGATGTTGCAGCAGTACAGGATACAACCAAACCAGCTTTTACATATGTGCTACTCCGCCTCCCCTTGTTTGGCGATCAGCTCTGAATAGCTGATAGTTAGGTAGGTGAACTTCCCTGTCCATTGTGGTGGTCTTGAGCCATGTCTCAGTTATCACAAGAAAGTCTGGCAAGGTATGGGCAACCCAGGATTGTAGCAATGTAAATTTTTTCAACAGACTGCATACATTAATATGCAGGAAACTGAGGCCTTTAATTGAGGATAGGTCTGATGGAGAGGTGATGCTTTCAAGAGGTCCAGGGTTGATTTCTACATTACCAATACAGAGCAATAGGAAGATCAGTAATTTCATAAGGGCTGCCAGTGCTAGGGAGAGGGAGCTGTCTTTGGTCCTCCTTTTTTTATTCCGTTCCCACTTTGTTTTGGGTGCTCCCTGTGGATTTAAGGTAGTGTGTCGGGATACCAATTAGCAGTTTGACGACTAGGCTTAGTGGGGATCTATATACCCAGTAGTGGGGCCTTGGCTGAGACATATATGTGGTGATAAGTGTAACTCTATAGTGATTGTACCACTTTAGTCGATGCAGCAAAGGCAAGACATATATGAGGGTATGGGTGTCAGCCATGGGGGATGTTCCAGGGAAACTAGGCGGGTTGACCACTTTAGATTGTATAATAGGGTCATCTTCATTGTGGAACCCTATGGCTGTTAGTGACAGGAGTATCAGTAGCAAGCTCCCCATTCTGAGGGGGATATTGATAGTTGGCAATAGGGAGTAGTGAAGTTGCTGATTGGTTGGATCAGCAAGCTGGTGTGACTGTCTGTTGGTTTAGAGAAAAGTGCTGTGGGCGGGGAAGAGATTTCGGCGGGAAGATGCCTATAAATTAACACACAGGAAGGGGGAAGGGTAGGTGGGCAAAAATTTTGCGCCTTTCCCGACTGCTCCCTCACTGTTCCTCCTGGCCTTGTGGTTCCCAAGTTCGGCTAGCTGCCGCCGACCGCCCGCTGGCGGAGCGAAGCCCCGGCGCTCAGCTGGTTGCTGTGGGCTGAAGGAAGCAGGCTGGAGAGAGACAGAGGAGGGTGCAGCAATTAATAAAGGCAGTAGCAAGCCTTTTTCTGAGCGTCACTGACCAAATCTGCACTACAAAGGACTGTGGGGGTCCTGTGGCGCCTCAGCGTCTGGCCCACCTACCGATTCAGACAAGGAGCTGCAATTACTTTAAAGAGCAGTAAACAGTAGTTTCTCCTTACAATACAATAGTGGATAACAGCACTTTTTTTGATGATTTACACATATAAAACTAGAAGGAGAGTGGCGCCTCAGCGTCTGGCCCACTGCTGCTAACAGAGTCCAGCAGAATTCAACAGAATCAACAGCAGTTGCCCTCTATAGATGTCTCACCAGAGTGGAAGCAGCTCTTCTGGGAAACTTGCAGTAGAACACCAGGGGAAGAGTAAAAGACAAAAAGAAAAACAAATTTTCAAGTCCCACACAGATTTCAGCAATGCAAACTGAGCTAGTGTAAGTCAATGGGGCAGGAGAGCCAATCGGCTGCTGTGCCTGGTGGAGCGCTCACTTACCGATTGGCTGCATCTTTCCCGACTGCTCCCTCGATGTTCCTCCCGGCCTTGTGGTTCCCAAGTTCGGCTAGGTGCCACCGACCGCTTCGCTGGCGGAGCCGAAGCCCGCGCTCAGCTGGTTGCTGTGGGCTGAAGGAAGCAGGCGATTGGCTGCGCCTTTCCCGACTGCTCCCTCACTGTTCCCTCCGGCCTTGTGGTTCCCAAGTTCGGCTAGCTGCCGCCAACCACCCACTGGCAGAGCGAAGCCCTGGCACTCAGCTGGTTGCTGTGGGCTGAAGGAAGCAGACGATTGCCTGCGCCTTTCCCGACTGCTCCCTCGCTGTTCCTCCCGGCCTTGTGGTTCCCAAGTTCGGCCAAGGAGCCAAGGAGAGGACAGGACACTCTGCACCAGGGTTTTTAACAACTGGTTAAAGGCATGGTGCATGGAGGATGGCTTTGGTTACACTGGGGACTTGGGGTCAACCAGGGAGGATATGGCTGTCTGTGAGAGAGATGGCTTGCATCCTTCCAGGAGTGAAACTGCAGTCCTTAGTGGGGGTTTTCAAATCCTACTTGGATTAGCATTTAAACTAGCCAGGAGGCTGAAAAACCAAGAAAGGCACCAATTGCCCTTCCCCCCCGATGATGAAGCAGCAGGGAGGGAGAGCTCAAATAAAGTAAGCTCCCCCAGGGCAGATGTGCATGATCACAGGGGTGGGTACAAGGCAGAGGACAATGGGGGTATAAATTAGGAAAGCAAGAAGAAAGGAGTAAAAGAGACAGGTAATGGAGAAAGTAACAAGGGAAGAGGGGATCAGAGAGGTTTCAGGGAACAGCACAAGCAGAAGGAGGGAGAAGCAGGGAAGCAGGCAGGGAGTGAAAAAGGTATGGAGAGCCATGTGCACTAATGCAAGGAGTCTGTGAAATAAAATTCTGAACCTGAAGGCCATCATGTCAGAGGCTAACCTAGATCTGGTGGTCATAATAGAGTTGTGGTCCACTGACAACCGTGACTGGGACATGACCTTACTGAGCTGCTACTCTGTTCAGGAGATACAGGGAAAGGAGGAGGGGAGGAGGGATTGTACTACATGTGAAGGCGAGAATGAAGGCCAAGGAAGTAAAGGGGCACCTGGAGAAAAAAGAAGGTCTGGAAGTGTTGTGGGTCATCCTAAAGACAGATACAGGAGCAAGCTATCCATACAGGGCTGGTATACAGACCTCCAGCAGTAGAACAGGAGTTGGATAAGGCCCTCAGGGAAGCCATTAACAGGTAGGCAAGTAAGGTGGGAGGTGCTGCAAGTTGGAGAATTCAATCTGCCAGATATGGACTTGAGCCTTCCAACTGCAGCTTCAGCAAGGAGCAGGGGCATTTCTTACTCTCTACAAGGGACTTTTCTCTGGCAGCTAGTCAAAGAACCCCCTAGGGATGGGACAGTGTTGAACCTGGTGCTTACAAATCAGGACAGTGTTGCAGACATCATAGTAGGCAGTCCACTAGGTACCAGTGATCAACATACAGTGTGGTTCTACATTAAAGAAGAACAGTCAGCACAAAGGGCCCCACACATGTGTGGGGCTTGTCCTAATGTGTACTTTGTGTACAAAAACATTTTAGTTTACTTACTGTTTACTGTTCTATGGTAGAATGTATCAGACTAATTTTGTTTAGTTCTAGGCTAACATTTTCTGTTAGTACAAATCCCAGAATACTCTGCCACTGACATCATAACAGTAGGAAGCAGTGGAGAGTCAACAACCTGCAGTGCATGTTAGAGCTTTTATAATCCCCGATCAGGTGTTTTGCTGGTCTGCTTTTCTCCAAGGGCTAAGTACAATCCTCTATGGCTGTTCATAGCCCAGGGTGGGCAGGGAGACCAGCAAACAGAAGATCAGAGTTTGTATAAACTCTAACATGCACTTCAGGCTATTGATTCTCCCACTATTGCTTGCTTCCCTGATGTCAGTTGCAGGGGATTCTGGGATCTGTTGTAACAGAAGATGTCAGCCTATAATTTATGAATCTTAGCATGCATAGGCTTAAGCATCTTAACGTGTGCAGCCTAGTCATAGCTGAGCTTGAGGTCTTTATCACAGTGTACAAACCACGTGTTAGCCACCTCAGAGAGCTGGCTAAGGCCTTCCATAGCTCTGAATTTGCCTTGCCTAACTATATTATCTACTATAAGGTCAGAGTGGGGAAAAAGAGACAGGCGGGTCCTATTTTATGTTAAATCTAAACTGGACGCTGAGGTCCTCACAACCAGTTATACTCCCTCAACTTCATGTGAATGGTTATTATTGCAACTGAATCTGGGAATCCAAAAACTCAATGTATGTCATGTGTACCAACTCCATAAGTAGGGCATTAAGGGTCTTAAGGATGTTGCGCATATGGTAGCCACCCTGGGTTGCACCAGACTAATACTGCTTGGCAAGTTCAGTCTAAACTGGCTATCTAACACTGCAGCCTTCAGAAAAGGTTTGGATTAGCATTATCTAAATCAGATGCTCTTTACTCCCACTAGGTTAAATTGCAAAACAGAGAACCATTCCCTCCTAGACTGGGTATTAGTCATTAACCCTGCCAGGGTCAGGTATGTGGCCACCTGCCGCATACAATCAGTGACCACTCTGCCATCTACTGCCTCTGGCACAATAGTGCTTTACATAACCCTGCACCTAAAGAAGTTCTTTTCCACAGCATTGAAGGCTTTAACCCCCAGGCATTTAAAGCTGACCTCACCAGCGTGGATTGTTCCTTCTAGATGCAATTCCTGATGCCAGCTGTGTTCTGGATTTTCTCATTATTGAATTCACAGAGCTGCTCAATAAACTTGCCCCCATGACCAAGCGGAGAGTGAAAAACTTGAATTCAGTATGGTTAACAAGTGACTTGTTCAAGTTAATGAGAACTAGGGTCTCGGCATGGGCCTCCTACCAAAATACGGGCTCCAACTCTGACCTGGGAACCTATAGGCACCTAAGGAACAAATTAAGTGTGAACTCAACCAGGCCAACCGTTTGTATCTTAAAGCTAAACAAGCAGCCAGCATAAGTGATCCAAAAAAACTCTGGTCCTGTATAAATAACAGTAAACTCTACAGTCACTGAGGCTCCTTTGGACATCGAAGTAAACGACATTCAACATACTGACCCAGAGATGCTGGCAGATCTGTTCAAAAGTCAGAGAAATTTAATCAGCCAGACTCAGAAGGCAAGCTCCGTAAAATTAAAACTGAGGAGAAAGTAGAAACACTCTCTCCTTGTTTCCACCTAAAAAAGTTACCGTCAATAACATTTATACACTTTGGGCCAAATTAAATGCTGACAAATCTGCTGGCAGCAATGGTCTACCCCCAAAATGTCTTAAGCTGGTAGCACCCCAGACTGCAACAGCAAGGCAGTCGGGCTGCTCAGAGCCAAAAACAGGCCTCAATACCAATAACTTGAGTGCATGTGGGTTTAATCAAGATACCCGAATGTTTTGCTTGTATGGCTTCTTCTGGGGACACTCTAAACATAAGTAAAACATATTTTTAGTAAAATATTTACAAAAATTATAATAATACTTTAAGCTTCTAAGTATATCCAAAATACACTATATCATGTACTAGTACTCTGTAAACATTTAATTTCCTTTTCTTCGATCTTTAGTTTAAATTCAGTAATTCACTTACATCAATTAATTATACAGTTAGTTGCTATCTGATATTACCAAAACTGTAAACTCACCAGTGTACTGTATTCACACCTGTGTAAGAGACCTCTGCCCTTTTTACCCACCATTTTGTGGCCCCCACTATACATGGCTGCCAGATCAGCAGGACATTTTCTTTTTTGTTCCTTTATCTGTTTATCCCCCTATGTGCTCCAGAGTCTCCCACTCCCTCGGGTTGCCATGGTCCCGACTTACCTCCTTTCTCACCTCACTCAAACCTTCCGTCTTCACATCTGCAGCCAACCCCAGGGTAACCTGGCATAACCCTTGGCCGGGTGAGTCCCTCTCTTCCCAGAGGAAAGGCACCAGTAGGGGAGGTTGCTGGCACACTAACTATTTGGCCCCGGAGTGCTGCTGAAGTGGACTTGGCTCCCTGGAGGACTTTCGGTGGCATTGGAAACCGGCAGCCATCATCCAGCAGATCCCTGGAGCTTTTCCGGTTTTCTGTGGTTCCCCACTGCATGCTCCTGCAGTACCTCCAGTCTCCACTGGGGGCCACTGCAGAGTGTAGCTACCCCGCAACCCACCCCAGGAGAGGAGAACAGTCCTTCAGACACTCAATCCTTTCCTTCCCCCTGCTGACCCATGGCGCCCGAGTCCGTTCTCGAACCCAAGTCGCTGGTACAGCGCGAGGTAAGGTGTCCAGCGCCTCAACCCTCAGCGCCACCAGGCCAGTAGGACATTTTCAATGAACTTCTGAAACAGTATTATACGACTAAATATATATTCATTCATATTCAAATGTGAAATCATTAAATATTAAACATCTCAAAATATGTTATTTGCATTATGTATTTAATCACTACGCTTATAATACTATTACTTCAGGTTCTTTTTGTTTACTCTAACAATCTATCATTTAAAAGCTGGCCTGCCGGCACTGCGGTAGCTCTACCACCTGTGATGCTGGCGAATCATGTTCAGGAACGAGCACAGTGTGTCAGAGGGTCAGCCAGGGGGAGGTAGGAGAAGTATCCCATGGACAGCTCTCCTGCTCCTGGGGGAGGTGGCTCTCCAGCATATCAGTGACACCCAGTGGAAGTTGGGTGTGCTACAGTTAGGGCCACTCTACAGTAAGGAGGCGACAGCAGATGTCTGGAGGTTGAGTGAGAAAGCACGCCTGAACCATGCTGACAGTATTGCACACCCATGCCTCTGAGGAAACTCAGGAAGAAAACCTCTGGGGCGGCTGCAGCATGAAACACCTGAACCTCTGCCCGAATGACGCCCCAGGCGTAAGCCTCAGCTGGGGCCTCAGTTGAATCTCTGTCCCTTCCCTCAGGGAACTTCACCGCAGGGGGCAAGCTGCAGGCCTCCCAGTCGGGCAGCTTTGGGGGGGATGCTGGGTGCAAGGTCTGGGCACTGAAGAGGGGTACATCCCCCAAGTCAATGCCGAGGAGATAAAAATAGTTAAAAAAAACCTAGCATTTAAATGTCCAGATCCCCCTGGAGTAGTTCACATGCATATTCTTCTTAGGAACGCTAGGCTTTAAAGATTGAAATGAGTGCCTGAACTATAAAATTTCCAATAACCACAATTTCAAACTGTTCTTCAAGTCAATTCCGGCTCTTTTGCCTTTACCAATTGCTTATTTTAGATCTGTTGTTTCATAGTGCTCTGTGCAGGTAAGCGGTTCATGTCTCACTCATCTACTGATTGTTAAAAAGTGGATTTAGGTTGTTTCTATAAGGCATGTGCACAACTCCCATGAGTCTCACATTCTCAATGCCAACATTCAAATGCAACTAATATTCTGCTACTTAGTAAACTTGTGTGCGTTTTATGACAGTCAGCCTCTTATAAACATGTAAACGATGAACAGTAGTTTAAACCTCGAATTTCCTTACTGTGCTCTACCCCTTATGCCAAGGTTTTTATTGATCAATATTTATAATGTACTAAACAGCAAAGTACAAGTTTGCTCAATAAAATATGCAAATATAGTCTTGTCCATAGGGTCCATTCCTAAACATATAGGGCCAGTAGCATACAGTTTTGCCATGCTCACATCTCCCCTTACAGACAACCGGGGATAAAAAAAGAAAAGCAACCAGCATGTCACAACACCTATTTCATAAAGTGACCCATTTCCTGTATCAGCTCTTATCTAAACTCGGAGATTTCTGGATTAACTAGTGCTCATATTCGAGTGCATTCAAAAATAACACAGAACACAGTGTCCCCACAGGTGACCTACCAAACAGCCCCCAAGCTAACCACCTCCCATACATACAGTGGTCATATATAGTACTTCCCTTACCAACATGTCAGGCTTGCCAATTCGCCTTCTCATTCAGACCCTATGCATTCTTAAGGGTACCCAGTTCAAAAATCCATCATATTTCACATGTCTTGAGTTTCTCATTAAAATGTCCTCCTCTGGATGCAGGTAATACTTGTTCTAGTCCCCAAAATCTCAGCTGAACACCAGTGTGGCCCCTTTCCTTAAAATGCATTGCCACACCTGGAGCCCTCCTCCTGCCTCCTTATTGTACTCTTGTGTTCTGAAATTCTACATTTCGGGTCTCTCGAAGTCTTACCTATGTATAAACTGTCACAGGGTCACTGAATTACATAAACCATACCGACTGAATTACATGTATTATGGGATTTTATAGACTATTCCTTGCCCATGTGTGGGTGCTTAAAAACCTCCTTACTTATTGTGTGTCCACATACTGAGCAATTCCCACGTGGGTACATACCATTTTTCAGGGGGTCCTAGTAATAGCTGTGTGGTGCTATCATCTCTACTGGCTGTTTCTGTGTGTACCAATTTCAATGTATAATTAGGAGCCTGTTTTGGATGCTACAAAGGGTGTGTTCCAAAAAGTGTGACAAGTTCCTGGGTGTTCCTGCAGTATGCGCCAATGCTTCTGTCTTAATTTTGGGCATTTGAATACAATGTATTGTGGCAAAAATCATCTGGTGTCCCTGCTGCTGTTCTTTGTTTCTTCTTTGCATAGCTCATTGCCTACTTATTTTATCAGTTCTGTTTATGGCAGATGTAATTATTGGTTTCCCATAGTCCTGACTGCAAACCTATTCACAAAGAGATTTTTTTTTTGTTTTGAAAATCCCTCTCAGTACTACAACTGCATTTAGCTCAGAGCATCTGAGAGAAGGATATGTGGCCTGAGAGAACGGTATGTTGCCTATCAGTGACTGTGGATGGAAACCTGTTGCATGTAAAACAGCAATCCGATCTATTTCTTTTCTATACTGGATGGTAATAAGCTTGTTTTTCCTTTTAGAAATCACAATGTCCAAGAATGTCACTTGATCTCGACTCACTGTTACTGTAAAAGGAAGGCACTGATCTCTTAAATTGATGTATTATATAAACATAGAAACACAGAAACATAGAATTTGATGGCAGATAAGGACCGCTTGGCCCACGTATTCTGCCCATTTCCTTATCTGATGGATAAGCTGCCGATTCTAGTTAATCAACAACTTACTTCTTCCTACCCCCCACTAGAATTGCCTTATGCCTGTCCCATGCATTCTTGAATTCTCCCACTGTTCCTGACTCCACAACCTCCTCAGGAAGGCTGTTCCATGCATCCACAAACCTCTCTGTGAAAAAATACTTTCTAACATTACCTCTGAGCTGTTCCCCTCTATCTTCAAATTGTGCCCTCTTGTTCTTGCACATCTCTTCTTCTGAAAGATACTACCCTCTTGTACTTTGTTAATTCCCTTGAGATACTTGAAAGTTTCTATCATGTCCCTTCTCTTCCTCCTTTCCTCAAGGGTATACATATTAAGCTGATTTAGTCTCTCCTTGTATGTCTTCTGATGCAGACCCTGCACCATTTTGGTTGCCCTCCTCTGAACAGCCTCCACTCTGTCTATGTCTTTGCGGAGATGGGGTCTCCAGAATTGTCCGCAGTACTCCAGATGGGGTCACACTAACTGTCTGTACAGAGGCATAACAACTTCCTGTTTTCTACTGTTGATGTCTCTCCCTATCCATCCCAGTATTCCCCCAGCCCTCCTTACTGCCTTCTCACATTGCTTGCCCACTTTAGGTCATCTGATATAATTATGCCTAGGTCTCTTTCGATTTTTGTTGTTGTTATTAACTCACCCCTCATTGTGTACTCTTTCCCTGGGTTTTTGTTTCCCAGATGCATTACCTTGCACTTCTTTGCATTGAATCTGAGCTGCCACATATTTGACCATTCCTCCAACCTTGACAAGTCCCTTTTCATTCTTTCCACCCCACCTTGTGTATCAACCCTGTTGCAGATCTTTGTGTCATCTGCAAAGAGACATACCTTTCCTTCCAGGTGCTCACCAATGTCACCTATAAAGACATTAAAGAGGATCGGTCCCAGTACTGAACCCTGCGGTACCCTGCCAGTTACTCTCCTTTCTTCACTGTGGACTCCATTTACTATTACCCTTAGCGTCCTGTTGTCCAGCCAGTTTCTTATCCAGGCTACCACCTTGGGACCGACTCCAAGGCTGGCTAACTTGTATATTAATCTTTTGTGTGAGACTGTGTCAAATGCCTTGCTAAAATCTAGGTAGGCCATATCCACAGCCCCTCCCTGGTCTACTACTTTGGTCACCCAGTCAAAGAAATCTATTAGGTTCGTCTGACATGACCTTCCAGCTGTGGAACCATGCTGCCTTGGGTCCTGTGCCCCACTGGCCTCTAGGTACTCAACAATTCTTTCCTTCAGAAGTGATTCCATCATTTTCCCTACACTGAAGTCAAACTAACTGGTCTGTAGTTTCCTGCCTCTGCCCTGCTCCCACTTTTGTGAAGTGGAATCACATTTGCCCTCTTCCAGTTCCCAGGTACCACCCCATCCTCCCATGTTTTGTTAAATAGAGTAGTCAGTGGTGTTAATAGTTCTACCCTTAGTTCTTTTAGAATTCTTGGGTGAATCCCATCAGACTCCATTGCTTTGTCCACCCTCAGTTTCAAGAGTTCTTTCAAAACCCTTTCTTCTGTGAATGGACTGGTATCGACCCCCCTATTCAGGGTTTCTCTCTTGTTTGGTTTAGGTACTTCCCCCTCCTCTTCCATTGTGAATACTGATCAGAAATATTCGTACAGCATTCCTGCTTTTTCTCTGTCACCCTCTGCCCACATTCCCTCCTCTTTATTAAGTCTCTGTATCCCTCCCTTGGTCTTTCTTCGCTCCCTAATGTACTTATAAAAGGTTTTATCCCCCTTCTTAACAGAGTTGGCTATCTTTCCTCAGTTTGTGCCTTTGCTATTCTGACTGCCTTCCCTGCCTCCTTCTGCTTTAACTGATAAAGTTCTCTGTCCTGCTCCTTCTGTGTTTCCTTATATTTCCTGAATGCTATCCTTTTCTGCTTAACTGTCCCTGCCACCTCTTTTGAGAACCGTAGTGGTTTTTTCCTTCATCTTGTTTTGTTGATTTGCTTCACACAAAGGTTTGTTGCCTCTGCGATGGCTGTTTTGATTATTCCCCATTGTTCCTCCACCCCTCCTTCTTGCCCGTTTGCTAGTGCTTTTCTGAGGCACTCTCTCATTTTCCCAAAGTCAGCCTTCCTAAAGCCCAATACTCTTGTTTTTGTATGGCTTGACTCTATGGCTGTATTTATTGTGAACCACACTGTTTGGTGGTCACTTGTTCCCAGATGGCTACCCACTTCTAAATCTGAGATCCTTTCAGCTTCCCATTTGAGAGTACCAGGTCTAAGATTGCTCCCTCCTGAGTGGGTTCCAACACTAGCTGTCTGAGGCATGCCCCCTGTAGGGCATCAAGAATGACCCTGCTCTTATATGTGTCTGCAGCAAAGGTACTCCAGTTAACATCTGGCATATTCAGGTTCCCCATCAACCATATCTCCCCTTTTTCTGCCATATTAAGGATGCCTTCTACCATTTCCTTGTCCATTTCCTCCCCCTGAGATGGGGGTCTGCACACAATCCCCATGTAGATTGTGGTGCCATTTCCTGTCTCCAGGGTGACCCATAGTGACTCATCAACTTCCTGTTTACTCTTTAGTTCTGTTGCTTTAATCCCTTCCCTTATAGAGAGCGCTACTCCTCCTCCTCTTTTACCCACCCTGTCCCTCCTGTAGACTGTGTATCCTGGTATGTTGACATCCCAGTCATGGTTCTCAGTGTACCATCTTTCAGTGACTGTCACAATATCCAGGCATCCCTCTTCCATCAAGGCCACTAGTTCAGGGAGCTTGTTGCACAGACTGTGGGCATTGGTACTCATCACCTTCCATTTATTTTTTATGGCCTTACCCCTTTTAGCCCCATCCCTGTCCTTACTGCCTTTTTCTGCATTTATCCCTGTCCTGCTCCCTACTGACTTCTCTACCTTGGTGTTTACCTCTCTAACTACTGTGTTTTGTGGGGGAGGCTGGGATTTCCCAGCTCCTTTTCAGTGCCTCCCCCTTGGTTAGTTTAAATGCTTGCCAATGAAGCATTTAAACCTGTCACCTAGTATCCTGGTCCCCCCAGACAGATGCAGACCATCACGCCAGTATAAGCCTGCATCCCTCTAGGTGGCTCCCCAGTCCCCAATGAAGCCAAAACACTGAGCTCCACACCAGTTTTTCAACCATTCATTGAATCCCATGGTGCAGAATAAATTAATCTAATTTGGCATTACTGTCTTTCCAAATGAGTAGAATGTCACCAAAAAAGTGCCTCGAATGTTTTATATTGTTACTGTATGTATTCCCTTTCTCCTGTCAAATATCCATCATCTCAAATGTATACATGCAGGCATATACATATCTAGGGGCCAAGGTGCTCCCTACTGTTATTTGCTTTATTTGTCCACAGAAAGTATTCTGATATTTAAAATAGTTTTTGTGGGCCTGTTAGTCGACTGGTGCCTACGTTTCATTGCCAGGTGGCCATTATATTATTCAAAACAGATGGAAAAGCTGCTGCCCATTGCATATAATGGAGCGCGTCCTCGCGGTCTCACTGGCATCTTGTCATCATGCTAGTGAGCATAGGAGCAGAGCACGGGCAGCAGCAGAAAAACAAGAAGTCCTTGGGACCTGGTTTTTACAATTTTACAAGCGATATACTTTTTTCTTTACTTAAAACTTCACGAACATCATGACATTATATGGATCCTCTGGTGGCAAGGCACTGATGAGTACGGTGCAGGGGCTAATTTCATTATCTTGGTGAATTTCTTTAAGGGAGCTGTGGAGGGAACTAGCAGCGCCTCTGGCCACCTTGTTCACAGAGTCACTCAACACAGGCATGGTTCCACAGGACTGGAGGAGGGTGCATGTAGTACCACTGCACAAAAGTGGCAGTAGGGTGGAAATGGGGAACTACAGGCCTGTCAGCCTCACCTCAGTGATGGGGAAGATCATGGAGACACTGCTGAAAAAAAGGATAGTGGCACACCTGGAATCCACTGGTGCCCAGGATCTGAGGCAGCACAGATTCACATCAGAAAGGTCTTGTCAAACGAATCTGATAGATTTTTTTGATTGCTTGACTAGGGAAATTTATTTATTTAGTTTTTGTCAACCGGGTAGGGTGCACTAGCCATGGCAATGACTATTTTCAGGCACGATCCAGGAGGTTACAGAAACAATACATTAGATCCAAGAAATAGCAGTGTAGTCATTTAAACAATCCATAAATTGTACAATAGGAATACAGTGCAAGCAGGAGAAAAAAACAACAGGTACAATTTGAGTGCATAGCAATGAATAAAGAAGGTGTAATAAATCAATACAAAAACAGGGCCGAACAACAGGTACAATTTGAGTGCATAGTAATGTATAAAGAAGATGTGATAAAGCAATACAATAAACAGGGCCAAAAGGCAAACATTCAAGGACAAAAACTGGTAGGATAATGCAATGATGACTGTAGTACTATAATAGTCAGAGCAGGAGGGATATTGGAGGATGGGGAATTAGAGAGGAGTTGGGATGATAGTATAGGGAATGGTTAGGTGACGTAGGAAATTATAAAAGGAACAGGAGAAGAGAACCAGACAAACAGAAAGGTAGAGCAGTAGGGTGATAAAGGGAAAGTGCCACGTGTATTTGTTGGGGGCAAGATTCTGATATAGGTGATTTGTGGGTGCAGAGGCTGAAGAGAGATGTTAGGGCTAGGGAGGTTTAAAACAAGTGCAGGTGCAGGATTCAGCAAGATGGTCACGTAGCAGTTTTTTTAACGAGGCATGGGATGGTGTTAGGCATATAGTTAGAGGGAGGGCGTTCCAGTGTAGTGGGGCATGATAGGAGAAGGCGCTAGCACCTTTGGAAGAGTTGTGCCTGGGAATAAGGACAGGGGCTTTGGCCACCAAGCATAAACCATAGTTGGATGTTTGGTTTAGAAATGGTCCCACAAGGGGCTTGGGTGTTTGGGTTCTGGTGATGTTGTCAATGATTGAGCCATAGGCATAGGCTCTAGAAGCAGTCGGAGAAAGCCAGCACAGTTTAGAGTAGAGGAGGCAGTGGTGTTTCATCCGGTGTGAAGAGGTAGCATAGCTGCAGATGTTGTGCATGATATCCCATTTCCGAAGTATAGTTTTACCTGCTGAGGCATAAGTAGCAACCCCATAGGTGAGCGATGGGAGGAGTATACTACATGCAATGGTAAGTCTGGCTGATGGGGTGAGCACATAGCTGGAGCGATAGGCAATGCCAAGTTTCATGTTGACCATCTTGCAGGTCTGCTGGATGTGAAGGTCAAAGGTAAGAGATGGATCAAGAGTCATACCCAGATATTTAAAGGAGGGTACCACCAAAACAGATGAACCATTTACATCAGAGACACTGAAATTAGGTTGAGAGTGTTTGAGTTTAGCCTTGGAGCCGAAGAGCATGGCCTGGGTCTTGGATTTGTTTAATACAAATTTATGGTTAAACATACACTGTTGAATTTGGTGGAAATCTTTCCAGAGATGCTGAGTTATTTCAGTTACGTTATTAGCACTAGCATACAGAACAATGTCATCGGCGTATAACAGGGAGGCAATCTGGTGGAGGTTAGTGGTGATGTTGTTAATAAAAATGGTAAAGAGCAGGGAACCAAAGATAGACCCTTGTGGCACGCCAGTGCTTATAGTTGTTATGTCAGATAGGGTGGAGTTATATTTAACTAGTTGTGTTCTGTCCGAAAGATAGTTACCAAACCATGCAATGACATTCGGTGAGAAGCCTAATGATTCAAGAGATGCTAAGAGGAGGGTGTGGTCGACAAGGTCAAATGCTTTTGCCATGTCGATAAAAACTGCTCCCGTTAGAGAACCTAAATCCATAGCCACTAGGGTATCAGACGTAAACTTGAATAAAGCAGTGGTGGTGCTATGACCTTTACAGAATCCATGCTGTGCGGTAGCAGGAAGGTCATTTTTCTGAAGGAAGTAGATGGTTTGCGTGGCTACAAGCTTCTCAAGAATTTTGCTGAGAACAGACAGTATGGCTATGGGCCTATAGTTAGTAGAATTTTTGCGGTCACATTTTTTGAAAACTGGGGTAATCCTGGCTGTCTTCCATGTCGGGAACATGGCTTTGGCATAGGGAGAGGGTGAAGATTTTAGCTAGAGGCATGGCAATGTATGGGGAAGCTAGTTTTAGGAGCTTAGGTTCAAGATTATCAGACCCGGCAGCAGTAAACTCGGAGATGTTGTCAGGCAGTCTTTCTACTTCCCAGCTAGACACAGATTTGAAAAGAAATTTAGGTCCAGAGACATCAGGTTGGGCAGTAAAGGACAGATTGGCAGGGAAGGAGGAGGTATAATTGGTAAGGTCAGAAAATTGTGTATTAAAAAAGCTAGCAATGGTTAAGGGATTATTAGAGTGTACACCATTTAGGGACATGTCAATAGGGGTAGGGGCCGGATTTGAGCCAAGGAAGCACTTTATATGGGACCAGGATTTCTTGGAGTCACCATAGGATTTAGTTAAAAGATCCTTGCAGTAGGCACTCTTGGCCCTTTTTATTTCCTTCTTGCAGGAATTTCATAGGGTTCTGTAGGAATTGAGGTCAGCTGGTAGCCCTGAGCTTTTGTAAAGGAGCCAGCTTTTGTCTCTCTGGCGAAGTTTGGAGAGAATGTCTGACTTAAGCCAGCGATGTGCTTGTTTTATACACGGCGGGTTATGAGAGGGCAGTGTTTGTCCTGAATCGCAATAAAGTGAGTCAGGAATAGATTTAGAGTGGACTGGGCATCGCTAGATTTAAACAGGGGAATCCAGTCGACAGAGGCAATGTCTAGTAGAAAGGTCTGAGGGTTGAGGTGCGAGTAGTTCCGGAATGTGATAAATCAAGGCTTGGAAGGAGTTGGCCGGCCCTTGCCCCATACACAAAAGGGCGAGGAGTGGTCAGTGATGGTATCAGCTAGAGTGCCGGAGGAGATAATATTTTCCGGGGGATTGGTCATTATCTAGTCCAGCAGAGTACTCAAGGTCGAGTGCTGTACCGTTCTGGTGGGCTCACTGATCAGCTGGTGTAGGTTGAAACTTTGGATCTTGTTCAGTAATGAGGGTTGTGAGTGTCCGAACCAATTTAAGTTGTGATCCCCAAGTATGAGAACCTCATTTCTCCCAGAAAGAAGAGAGGATTGTTCAAGCAGCTTCTCTAGCCCTTTTAGGCCACTAGAAGGGGGGTTGTAGGCACACACAATATATTGTTTTTTGAGCCAAGCGTGAGAAGGGCATGTAGTGCTTCACAATGGGTAAGGGGAGGTGAGCAGATGGCAGAGAGATGGAGGTGATCCTTAAAATAAATAGCAGTACCACCCCCTCTTTTGGGGGCTGTTCTGTCAAATCTTAGAAGATTGTATGAAGGGAGAGAGCATTCAGAGTCCGGGGTGGAGGGTTTGAGCCAGGTTTCAGTGAGGCAGATGATATCAGGCTTGTGGAGGGAGGTCCAGGTTTCCATATCAGTGAAATTTTGCATGAGGGTCCTAATATTATGGTGCACCACAACGATGCCTTTGGCACCAGTGAGGGGGCTGGATATGGAACAAGCCAGTCCAGGGTTAGGATGAACATCACCTGAGAGCAATAGGGCTAGTAGTAGGAGATGCCAAAGTTTGCGTCGTAAGAAGGGACATATAGCACACATATGCTAAGGGCAGTATTTTAGGGCATAGGCAACCATGTGGATCCAGGATCTATTTAGTAGTAGAGGGGTGGTGTCACGTGTGAGGGTAGGCAGCAAAAGAAGGTTTGAGAAAAGGTAGTCGTGAGGTGCGTAATTCGGGTTGGCCGAATAGGCTCGAGGGACAATAGGCAGGGATAGGTGGAGCAAGGTAAATGAGGGCACAAGCAAAAACAGCAGCAAGTAAGGTTTCATTATTAGCTGACCTGGGGGGTGGCACATAAAGCAGGTAAGATCAGAGAGCTCCTGAAGGGGGAGCGGACCCTCAGGTCTGTCCTAGCAGAGATCAATTTAGTTATTGAAGGTTTATGGTAGAAATGTGAGTGGGTCCTATATCAGAGCCAGATGCTTGATAGTAGGCTTGGTGAGGGGTGGGGCAAAGTGTAAAGGTGAGTAAAATAGAGTGCTCCCTACAAGACTGACAGAGGTAGGTGAGAGATAATCGGGAGATAGGAAAAATTTATCACTCAGAGCAATGGAATAAGGGGACCACTCAGTTATTCATGGACAGGGGGTGAGATTAGTAGAACTGTAGGCACAGAGCTGACGTGGAGAGCCTAGTTAGCCAAGGGCAGGGAGTGAGGAGGTGGGCAGAGATGCAGAGAGCCAGTGGGGAGTGAGAGCACAGATGGAGGTGGAGCAAAATTGTACTTAAAGGAGGCCTGGGCAGGGGTGGGGGGCGGGAGAAAATATAGAGATTAAGCTGGTAGGGTTTAGACAATGAACAGTAGCGGAGCCTAGGTCAGAAAGCAATGTTAGTCCAATGCAAAAAGGTGCACAAATCAGATGTAGCTAAGAAAGCAGGCAGACCAATCAGGGTCAGCCTGCAAAGACACCGCACAATCAGAGGCAACTGCTTCCAAACTCCAAATGGTGGCTGTACCTGGGTAGGGATCCAGGCTGGTGAACCATGGGAGCAGGCAAAGAATTCCTTGTGGCTGGGCGGCGGCTGTCGGTATGGCCCCAGCTATCCGCCTCATGGATCTGAAGCGCCGCTTCAGGCATGGGTACCTGAGGAGGAGAAGGAGGAGAAAAGGATAAAACTGGTACTGTAATTATAGGAGCCCAGACACAAGTGGGCGTGCAGCTGGCAGCAGACCGTCAGTGGGGGGGTGATTGCAGAAGACAAAGGCAGAAACAGAAACAAAAGACAGGGGAGGGATTCAGTGAAATGGTAGACAGTGGGTGTGAGCTATGAGGTGAGAGAGGTAGTCGAGAGGGGGTATGGTTACAAACCCAGACAGCAAAGATAAAATTAAGTAGAGAGAGCGGGTTGGGGGGTGAGGAAAGAAAAGCATAGAAGTTAGTGAGTCGGCTGAGAAACCAGCAGGAAAAGTATGCAGAAACAGGGAGAAACAGTTTTCAGCAGCAGGAATGGAATAAATCTACACTTATAAAGTTATATATGCAGTAAATCCCTTCCCCTTCTACTCCTGACTTTATCTTTGCTTACGCTCCACTGCTACTCTATCAAATCACTCCTCCCCCCCATATCAGTTGTAGACTGTTGTTTGTTCTAGCTGCCAAAATACTGTATATGTATTGCACACACCAGTCATTATGTTTCATTTATCAGTATGCAACCTGTAAGTAGCTTCCCTGTCTCATATCAATGTTTACCACCTGCGGTCACCCTATGTGGTACCCTTGTATGTATATCCAGCCTGTATCATGTAACGTGCATTTCATGTATATACTGTTATTACCTATCTGTGTTTGTACTTTAAGTGTTTATGTCACAGGACCTCCTTGTGAATGAGCTTGCTCAATGGAGTTTTCCTGCAATAAACTTGAACTTGAACTAAATCAGGTTAACTTAATGCAGGCTCCTTAAGGTGCAACACAGGATTAAGCAATTTGGCATCAATTTCAACAGAGGATTTTTAGGTACAGTTACACAGCCCAAAACACTTAACAAAGATAACACAAATATAGAGATTAAGCTGCTAGGGTTTAAACTATGAACAGTAGTGGAGCCTAGGTCAGAAAGCAATGTTAGTCCCATGCAAAAAGGTGCACCAATCAGATGTAGCTAAGAAAGCAGGCAGACCAATCAGGGTCAGCCTGCAAAGACGCTACACCAGTTGGAGGCCTCTGCTTCTGAACTCCAGATGGCAGCAATACCTGGGTAGGGATCTGGGATGGAGAACCATGAGAGCGGGTGAAGAATTCCTTGTGGCCAGGCGGCAGCTGTCGGTATGGCCCCAGCAATCCACCTCACGAATCCGAAGCACCACTTCAGGCGTGGGTCCTTGGGTAGGGATCTGAGCTGGAGAACCATGGGAGCAGGCAAAGAATTCCTTGTGGCCCGGCAGCAGCCATCGGTATGGCACCAGTGATCCACCTCATGGATCCGAAGTGCCGCTTCAGGCACAGGTCCCTGAATCAAGGAGGGGCTGTAGACATCGCCTGCCTGGATTTCAGCAAAGCCTTCAATACCGTCCCACACAGAAAGCTGATTAACAAGATGAGTAGTCTGGGCATGGGGCATAAGGTGATACATTGGGTTTGAAACTGACTGATGGACAGAAGGCAGAGGGTGGTGGTAAATGGGATCCAGTCTGGGGGAAGAGAGAGATGACCAGTGGAGTGCCACAAGGATCAGTACTGGGACCAGTCCTGTTCAATGTCTTCATTATTGACATTGCAGAGGGGCTGAAAGGAAAGATCTGCCTATATGCAGATGACACCAAGATCTGCAACAGGGTGGATACACCAGAAGGGGTGCAGAAAAGGAAGAGGGACCTGGAGAAGCTTGAAAGATGGTCGGAGGTGTGGCAACTGAAGTTTAATGCAAAATAGTGCAAGCTAATGCACATGGACAGGGGGAACCCTGGGGGGGAGCTATATGATGTGGGGGAAGTGCTGACTGTCACCAAAGAGGAAAGGGATGTAGGGGTTATCATATCTGATGACCTTAATGTATCAAAGCAGTGCACAAAGGCTGCAGGGAAGACCAGTGGCATGCTGAGGTGTAAAGGAAGAGGTATTACTAGTAGCAGGGGGAAGTGGTGATGTCATTATATAAAACACTGGTAAAGCCTCACCTGGAGTACTGCATGCAGTACTGGAGACCACACATGCATAAAGACATAAACAAGGTGAAGGCTATCCAGAGAAGGGCAACAAAGATGGTGCAGGGCTTGCACTACAAAAAATAAGAGGAGAGACTATGGGACCTCAATATGTACTCACTGGAGTAGAGAAGAGAGGAGGAGGACATGATTGAAACTTTCAGGTACCTCAAGGGCATAAACAAGGTGCAGGTGGGGGAAATTTTCCAATGTAGAGAAAGTACTAGAACAAGGGGACACGATATGCAATTGGAGGGGGAAAATTAAGAGATATTGTAAAGACATTTTTCTACACAGAAAGGGTAGTTGACACTTGGAATAGTCTGTCACAGGAGGTAGTGGGGGCAATCACAGTGGAGTGGTTTAAGCATGCCTGGGACAAGCACAGGGGAACCTTGGGCAGGAAGGGAGTGATGAAAAGCCATTGACCACTTTGGGTGAGTGGACACATACATGTATAGGGCCTACAGGCAGACTGGATGGGCCTAGCGGTCCTTATCTGCTGACAATTTCTATGTTTCAATGTATAACCCTCAGGCCTGGTATTCAGCACCTCCCCCATTGCTTCCACTCCTTCAATATGTGGTATTGAAGTATATAATTCTGTTACATCAATTGTAACTAGAAACACTTTCAAAATCCATTGTGTTATTTAATTCTTCTATAATCTACAGTACTTGAGAGGTGTCCTTTATGTAAGTGGGGATCCTTCCTATGAGGGGCTATAACTGGAAATTAACAGAAGATGACAGCGGTTCATGAACTGAATTTATACCTGCGACTATAGGCCTTCCAGGTGAATTAAACTGATCTTTATAAATCTTTGGTAGGGTATAAAATTGGGGTTTTCTAGGGGATTGTTTAATTAATAGCTCTCCCTCCCATTCTAATAGCCACCCAAGAGACAGCATCTCTTGGACTGCCTCCCTTATCTGACCCCAGATTTGGGGTAGTGGGTCCTCATCATGCACCACACAGTTCTCTTTAACATCCAGTAGATTTAAACACGTTCTATGGTATTGTTTCATAGCTTGTATTACAATCGCCCCTCCTTTATCCACTGGTTTCATAATCGTTGACTAATCGCTAACAAAGTTATTTAAAGCTGTCTGTTTCTCTTGATCAGGTTATATCTCAGTTTAGTAGGGACTTTTGTAACTCCATTAATGCCTTTCTGAACTAATCCAATGAATGCCTCTGCTGGGTTATTTCTTCAAGTAGGGGGCTTATAAGATGATTTTTACCACTAAGGTTTGCTTTATTTCCCATTATAAAAAGGCAAGAAAAAATCTAGAAATCTCATTGGCCAAGAGACATCAGATGACTGTACGTTAAATCTATATATACGCACAGTCATCCTGGTCCTAAACCACATCACACAATGAGCAAATCAGTCCTCATACAACCAGAACTATCTTTCATCAGTCCCCCTTCAACCAGAACTGATCTTCCATTATAAACATGGCTGCTGCCTTTACACTGTAAGAAAGCCTTCAACTGGGCCCTAAAAATAAAACTACCTTAAATTAAAAATAAAATAAATTAATATAATGTTGTTTCCCTGATCATCACACTCTCCTTACACACATAAACAAATTAGAAATATTAAGTATTGTTTATAGTTTTCATTACAACTGTTTGTTTAGTAGCAGTGAAAATTCCCCCTTCTGTCTTTATCTGCTCATCGGGGAAATCTCTTATGCTTGCCTTGACAGTGATATAATTGAGCCTCTGGCTCTAAAACAGGCCTTTGTTGTCTGTGTGTACAGAATGTCAGGAGAGTAACATTCTACAAGTGGAATAGAGCAGAATTTTGAAGCCCTGTATTCCATGATAAACATTCCATGTCTTGAGTGTGGGGAAAAACAGAATGAAGAAAGTAGGCAATATAGTAATACTTTATAAACAAAAAGAAAAGGTGGGAAAACACAGTTAAATAGGCAGAGGCAGACCCAAAGTGCCCAAATACATTGCTAATGTTAATATAAGCACATACATTTGAATCTTGTATAGCAGAGTTTTCAGGTGAAATCTACCCTCCTTGCCCACCAAAAAAAGGCAACCTGGCAGGTTTGAAGTTTTTTTTTTCCTTACTAACCTTTCACCTCAATCCTATAGCAGTTTTCCTTTTATGTACTAGACCACAGCACATAAGTAAAAAACAAAAATAAAGAGAAGGTTGCCCTCAATGAGACTATGTAACTACAGTACAGTGTAATGAAAATTAAGCTTTAAACACAGCTTATGTCTTACAAATTTACAAATGTTACAGTGTATTTATATGATAAAATTTACATGTGACAGAGAAATTATTTATTTTCAACCAACTCTACTAATAAATACTTTTACTGCAAAGTACTGTACTAGTTAACCTGTTGCTGACATATCCTATTTTATGCATTGATAGGTACCCCTTTTTTTAAGTTTTTAGATGTTTTAGAGGTGTAATGTATTATAAAATGGTCAAGAAAAATCATGTCTCCTGATTGGTTGACAGGGCTTGGAATCCAGTGGTATAAGGAATAACAACCACCGGGTTGGGAACATTTTCCAGTCAGCTGTGCAAAGGCCACCCCGAAATAAATGCTTTCCCCACATTCTGTAATGGAAAGCCCAACCTCCATGTTAGTAAAGAATCTGACTGGCAAGTGAAATCATCAAAATTTAAAAATACCATGATCCCATAATCCCATAACACAAACGAGAACAAAATGTCACACAATATATCAAGTAAACCTTAGTGGCCATTGCTAGCTGCATCACTGTCCCTCTCCTAAACTGAACTGCACCGTTTTTCTGAGTAGGCCACACATCCCGCTGTTCGCAGTAGATGAACAACCTGTGCATCCAATCTCAGCTTTGGGAAACTGTCCTAACAGCTGATTGCACACTCGTTCACCCTTCTCTCCCAAAGCACTGACAAATAATTGAAACCGCTTCTCTCCCACATTCTCTGAGTACTTTCCCCCTCAGCATACACGTGATAAAATGTAGGAATCGTAGCACAATCCAGCCCAAGCTCCATCCCTGTCATATTACACGCCAGTCCCCACTGTGACACACAGCTCACATTCATAGTCTGGGTGTATATGTGAATCACCGCAGCAGCAGTAAAAAAAAGAAACTGATACTTATCATGGCACTGATGTAACTCACAATCCATAGAGGTAATCGGACGGTGACACGGGCTATCAGTTAACTCAAACGTACAACGCAACGCGAGTGCAGAGAGGCATTGAAAAAAAAAAAGCTGATCGCTTCCCGAGATGGAAGTGCGCAGTGCATGATGGTAGGCACCAAAAAGTTAAAGAAGTCCACCCCAGTATGGCAAAAACTTCCTTATCCAACGGGGGTGCCCAATCCCATCCGCTTCACTGTCCCCCCCAAGCTGCCTGGTGCCACGCTGAAGCCCACCCCAGCATGGCAAAAGCTTCATTACCCGACAGGGTGCCCAATCCCTATCGGTTTCACTCTTCAAAATGTTAGTATGCCATGCTGGGAGCCCACCCAGCATGGCAACTTCCTCAACCGACAGGGTGCCCCAATCCCTCGTTGGTTTCACTGTCCCAAGCCATGCTGGGAGCCCACCCCAGTGTGGCAAAAGTCCCTTGTGTGTAAATAAATTTAAAAAAATCTGAAACAAAAAACCTTCCTCTTTGATTCTTTTGCCCCTCCCCAACCCGCACCACCCTCTGTGACACCCACCCCACCTCAACCCTATACTTACCTCCGAGCCCTGTGATGATCTTGGTGGACTGAACACGTCTGCACTCTTCAAAGCCGAACTCCTAACTAAAGAAATGCCGGTAAGCTGTATAATGGCATAAATGGATTTTTCAACTTTAGTGCATATCTCAGCCATTTCTGGAATATTTCACCAAATTTTCAACATGGTTTTTAGGGTCACTCATGAACTGTGACACTGTTATTTCATTAATCGTCCCAAAAGGTGGTTCCGCAGTCACTGCATGGAACTACCTTTCCAGAATGATTAACAAAATGACAGTGTCACAGTTCATAGGTAAGCTCAAAACCCTATATTGAAAATTTGGAATATATTCCCAAAAACGACTTGTTTTACGAAGCATTGCAGCAGTTCCTACGCACGCCGTAGAATTTCAAGCATTTTACTATTTTCACTCCAGATTTTCAGTATTGCCATTTTGCCACACCTCCTTATGAACAGTACAACTGTCATTTTTCACATCTCACCCAAAATGTGTTTTTGCCCATGTAGTGCACAATGACGCGGTCGGTGTGTGAAATCAATGTTCGGGACAGATTAAGAAAATCACAATGATACTGTTCATGAGCAGTGGTCTTAAACTGGCTATGTTGAAAATTTGGGGAAAATATTCCCCAAAATGACTGTTTTACGTGCGTGCGTTACGCAGTTCTGACCACGCTCGTAGCTTTGAGCATTTTTTATATTTTCACTCCAGATTTTCAGTATTGCCATTTTACCACACCTCCTTATGAACAGTACAACTGTCATTTTTCACATCTCACCCGAAATGTGTTTTCAATCATGTAGCACACAATAGCACGGTCGATGTGTGAAATCAATGTTCGGGACAGATTAAGAAAATCACAGTGAAGTAAAGTGCAATTCATAAACTACAACAAGTAGACTGTTGTTTGCTAATGTTGTTGGTAATTGCTATTTTTTACCATTCAAAAAAGTTTACCAAGGGACTATTTTATCTCAATGTTTCAGTTAATTCTCTATTCTGTATTTAAATAAATGTTACAAAGTTTTCAAAATATAAACACCTTGTCAGTGTCCTTTTTTTCCATAGTTATTTCCCATTTTATAAGCGCAATAAGACACTCCAGGGTGGTGGTTGTTATGTGATAACCGCACACCTAGGTGCGGAAGGACACTCGGCCTTCGGCCTCGTGCCTCACCACGCACCTAGGTGTGCGGTTATCACATAACAACCACCACACTGTCGTGTCTTATTGCTTACTACACACTTGTTCCCTTCATTCACTGGACTCTCTGAGAACTGTGCTTTTAACCTCAAATTCCTCTAAAACCTCTGCAAATCCACCTCAAGTTGAATATTATTAAGCTGTTTGGTCATGGAAAAGGATCAGCCTAAAGATAACGCCTCCTGTTCTCTGGTTGACAAATGTCTTTTGCTAAGATTAAAAATAGGTATCTGCCCGTATTCCCCTGCTTCTCTCTACTGCTCTTTGATGTCTAATGTTTTCACTGCCAGTTCTGCCTCCTGTTTCCTCTGGTAGGCCTCCTCTGTTCCTTGGCTTGTACCAATTCGATGGACCTGGCTGTGCCCCCTGTGGCCCCTTGGTCTGCCCCAGAGGGGCTGCTGTTGGTTCTGTTTCTCTAAATAAGCCCTGCTGTCTCTTGTTCTAGAATCGTTTCTGGTATAGCTGCACAAATTATCTGACCCACTATCTGGATATGGTCCCTGTCTGACAAATGTTTTATATGAATAGATTTTATTATTACAATGATCTACCTTGGTGCATTTAAATTTTTTTGGCTTAGTTTGTCTAATGGATTGTTCAAATACTTTTAACTTATTCTTAATATCTTCCAACCACTGACTGAATTCACTTCACTGGAGCTAGGTTTTTTAACAGTTCCTCTTTATTTTGAATTTCCTCTACTAATTCAGACCTCTTTAGGATGATTGCCTCAATCAGAGCGTACCTGAAATCCACACCACATTTAGTTCTTATTCCATCCCTTCTTTTCATTAATGCATCTGTGTGGATTCCAGTGTTCGGCTCTATACATACTCTCAGTGCCCTTGGAATGCAGTTATATTCCAAATACCGGGCCAGTGTTAGGCCATGCCATTCCTGTCTTAAAATCCCTAGATTTCAAGTTCTCCATATTTTGTATGATGCTTTTAGAATTTTCAGCGCTAGACAAAAATAAATCCCTTTTCCTCTTCATAGTTTTAAGCAATTTTTCTCTCTCATCCTGACTGAAAGGGCTAAATACCTAGGTACCTTTAACACTATCCCCCACATCAGAAAAATCCTCCATACCCACAGAGGTTCAAATGAGACAGGCGAACAGACAAAAATTTGTAAACTGTAAAAGTGATATAATTATGTGACAGTGAGGATGCCCTTCAAATAAGTCTCTTAGTGCTTTGCACTATATATAGGTTTCTTCTGCTGGTGAGCCTCCACAGGATACAGTATCCCCTGTTGCTACTGCCATGTGCTGATGTCACAGGAAGTTAAATGTTTAAAGACTACTGGTACGTGAAGTAGTTTGGATGTACTTTGAAGCTTAAAATATTGATTATTATAACTGCTGTAGACATTTTACTAAAAAGATTTTTAATTTATGTTTAGAGTGTCCCCAGAGGAAGCCGTACAGGCGAAACATTGGCGCTGAGGCCTATTTTTGGCTCTAGGCAGCTTGACTACCTTGTTGCAAGATTCTCCTGACTTGGGGCAAGCTCTACTGAACCTTTTGACCTGAGAATGATTGGTGATTGCCTGATACCTGATTACCTAGGATTGAATTGCACCCCAGATTGGTCTTTCAGTTACCAAAACTCTCCTTCATTACGGTTCCATATGTTTGGAAGTCAGCTACAGTGGTGCCCCTCTTTAAAAAAGGTGAAAGTACTGTTCTAGACAACTACTGGCCCATTTCCATACTTTCAGCCCTTGTGAAGGTATCAGAAAGAGTCATCCACAATCAACTAACTGCATATCTTGACTAACACAAGGTTCTCCCAAGGAGCAGCGTGGTTTTTGGAAGGGCCATGGTACCTGTAGTGCCTTGGTTAGTTTCATAAACTCTGTACATCAAGCTATGTTCATGCATCTGACCAAAGCTTTCAACCTCGTGGACCATGGTCTACTTTTTGAAAGTCTAATTAGGTCTGGGTAGTGGGGCTACCCAGTGGTTTGCAAGCTACTTACAAAATAGATCCTAATCTGTTAAGCTTGATAAAATTAATTCCAGTGCAAATGCCATTAGTCATGGAGTACCACAAGGATCAATTCTTGGACCCCTCTTGTTTTCAGTTTTTATTAATAATCTCCCCTCATCCTGCACATAGGCTAAATCCCTACTTTATACAGATGACGCAGTTGTCTACAGTACATCCACACAGACAGACTAGAGGGCATGGGATGAAGTTGGAGGGAGGACAATTCAGAGGAAATGTGAGGAAGAATTTCTTCACAGAACGGGTGGTGGACAAGTGGAACACCCTGCCAGAGGAAGTGGTGGGGGGCTGAAACAGTCATGGGATTTAAGAATGCATGGGATAGACATAAAGGAATTCTGGAGGTCAGGGGTAAGGGGCAACAGACTTCTAGGAAAACATAAAGTAAACTTACAAGCTCAAATGGGCAGACTGGGTGGGCCGTAGGCCCTTATCTGCCGACACTGTCTATGTATCTATGTATCTGTGTATAGCTGGCACTAACAATGCCTTCATATGAAACTTCTACTCTATGCAACAATGGTTTCTCAAAGGGAACTGGTCTTAAATGTACCCAAGACAAAAAGCATGCACCTAGCACAGTCCTCAAAATTCAGTGCCACTCCTTAGATCTCAGTTTCACTACTCCACCCAGCTGGACTCAGTTGCCGAATTCAAATACCAAGAGATAAATCCAGACCAATGCCTCACTTTCGACTTCCCAACTAAATAATATGGTAAAGTCCATCCACCAGAAACTGGGACAGCTTTACCATATTCAGAGGCATCTTACGGCTGACACTAAAGTTAGGATAGTGCAATGCAGCCTCCTACCTTTATTAGACTATGATGCTGTCGTTAAGGATGCTGCCTCCCCAGGCTATCTGTGGGAAGAAAAAAGCCATTTATCACAAGCTGGCTAGATCTGCCACCTCCATGAGCCCTAGGGCTCGCCACTGTGCTAGTCTCAAGCAGTTCGGCTGGTTGCAACAAGAACACAAAGCACAGCTTACATCGGCTAACTTCCCATACAAGACTCTGCACATAAACATGCTGCAGAGCCTCACTGAGTTCCTTTCTCCCGTTAACCTCCTACACTCCTGTTCCGCTACAAACAACGCTCTAATGATCCCGCTCACGCGAACAGACATGGTACCAAGGTCCTTCTGCTACTGTGCTGCTTCCCTCTGGAATTCCATACCCTCTCACATCAGATTGTCTCAATCCCCAAAAGCCTCTATGCTCAAAATTAAGGACTACCACCTTCATTCTTGCAACACACATAACAGACTCGTCACTTTTCTCTGGGTACCACAGCAAATTTCCCTTGCACAATCACGTTGTTTTGCTTTATATTTGCACTATCATGAAATGCTCTTCTGTTGTGTTGACTTCTTGCAAGATATGTATCACTTATGTATATAATTTACCCAACTATGTTCCCACTGCATATATTTGTAACATGTCTCATCTTTGCCTGGCTTCTGTTCATTTATCTGTATTCTTATGCTTTTTAGGCTATGTACCTGTAGTACCTGGGTCATTCCTGAAAAAGGTGTATAATGCCAGTGCACCTACCCGGTAAACAAAGTATAAATAAATAAAAATTAAAGAACTAAGCAAAATAAGTCTGATACACTCCACTATGCTACAGTGATCAGTAAGTAAACCAAACGTGTCTGCACACAAAGTGCACATTAGGTCTAACCCCACACTCTGTGTGGGGCCCTTGGTAGTGACTGTTCCCCCTTAAGATAGGAGCAGAGGCAAACCAGACCAAGACGAGGGTCCTGGACTTTAGGAGGGCAGATTTTAAAGAAATGGGAGACTGACTCAGAAACCGCTCTGGGTGGAAATGCCAGGGAGGAGTAGAGGCACAGTGGTGGAAAACAGTAAGTCACTTTTACCCTCACTCGCTTATGAATGTAGAAGGGTGATCGCCACATCTACCTTTCCCCAAGGAAGCTAGTACCCCACGACACTGACTGTTTGAGCATCGGGCAGTGTCAGACCCTTCTGGAGTTTCCACTCCAGAGGGTGAAAAAGGACTTGTCTTCCTCCCTCCTACATTATCTCTCTTCCCGCAAACCTGGGTACCCTGTCCTCTGATTTCAGGTTGCTTCCAGCTGAGACTGACACATGTGGGGTCTACATCCCAATGGGTCAAAGTTTTGCCCCCCCTTACTCTAGCCTTCCTCCTTCTGCCCCATTCTTCAGTCAGCCTGGCTGTGTTCTCCTTTTTTCCCCCACCTATTCTGTCTCTGTAAATAGCTTCCCCTCTATTCCCATGTATTGAGTCTGTAATATTCTATTTCCACTGCTTGCTGCTGTCATTTTTTCTAAAAATCGTGATCTTAGGCGGCCCAGTGGCTCTGAGGGTTGAGGCGCTGGATGCCACACCTCGCATCATGCTGGTGACCCAGGATCAGAAACACGCCCGGGTTGGCAGGGGTCGGCGGGGAAGGGGGATAGGATCGAGCATTTGGAGGACTGCTCTCCTATCCCGGGGAGGGTTGAGGGTCCCCATCATCGCACGTCTGCACTCTAGAGGGTCTAAGGAGGAAAAATGAAAATGGCAGCAACTGACCAGGCAGCTTGATGGTCACAACTTCCTCACCCGGTGGGGCCTGTCATGCACGGTTGCACTCAGGTATTGGTACCCGGCCTGTCATGGGGATTAGGGGTACCTTTCGAAGGTATGGCAGCATATGCCAGGCGGTGTGTGGGCGAGCCTACGGGTTGCTTGGGGAAGACAAGCAGTGGCTGGATGATCGTAGATCAGGTTGTATAAGTGATAAAAAGAAATACGATTTAAAAAAAAAATCATAATCTTAGAATCACACCTCCAAAGTGACTTCTCCGCTGCTGAGGACTGGTTCTCTATAAATCACTACCACCTTGGACTGGGAGGGTGGGGGAGAGGTATCCGATGGAATGATTGAGAAGTAGAGTATCAGAGGGACTGAGGGTGCTAAAAGTGGGCAAGGCACCAGGGCGGATGGTATCCACCCCAGGGTGCTGAGGGAGATGGCGGAGGTGCTGGCAGAACCTCTGGTGGATCTGTTCAGCACCTCCCTGGATACGGGATGTGTGCCTCAGGACTGGAAGATGGTCCATGTAGTGCCAACACACAAGAGCAGCCAAGGGACGAACCGGGCAATTATTGACTGGTCAGTCTCACTTCCATAGGGAGCAAACTTATGGAGATGATACTGAAGGAGAGGCTGGTGTCATTTCTAGAGGACAGTTACCTCCAGGATGTGAGGCAGCATGGGTTTGTATTGGGGAAGTCCTGTCAAACTAACCTAATACAATATTATGACTGAGTAACAAGAGAGCTGTATAGGAGCCATGCAGTGGAAATCCTCTACTTGGATTTTAGCAAGACATTCGATTCAGTACCTCATCGGTGGCTTGGGGAGGGGCTAACTAGCATGGGAGTGGAGGTGAAGATGGCAAACTGGATTACAAACTGGCTGTGTGGGAGGCTAGAACGGTTGGGGGGGGTATTCTCAACACCTAGACCAGTGACGAGTAGGGTATGCTGGGCCCGATGCTATTTGGGCTCTTCATCTTAGACATCGTGCATTGAGTGCTGAGCAGGGTAAGTCTGTTCACAGACGATACCAAAATGGGTGCAGTAGTGGATGACAAAGAGGGATGGAAGCAACTGCAGGGTAACCTAACCAAACTGGAGGAGTGGTCAGAGAGGTGGCAGCTGGGGTTCAATGTGAAGAAGTGTAAGGTTATGCACTGTGGGGCAAAGAACCCAAGGAGAGAATATTGGTTGGGGGGGGGCTGGGGGTCACTGAGGAGAAGAAGGACCTAGGGGTGATGGTAACAGGGAGCATGAACAATTCTGCCCAATGCAGGAAAGTGGCAGTGAAGGTGAACAAGATGCTGGAGTGTACAGTGAAGGGGTTCTCATCCAGGCAGATGGAGGTGATCTTGCCTCTGTACAGGCCACTGGTCAGGCCACACATGGAGTACTGTGTGCAGTTCTGGAGGTCATACCTGAGGCAGGATATCAAGCTACTGGAGGGAGTGCAGTGGAGGGCAACAAGGATGATATAGAGAATGGAGGGGAGAGACTACAAGAACAGGCTGGGGTAACTGAATATTTACATCCTGGAGGAGAGGAGGGTTGGGGGACATGATCCAAACTTTCAAGTATCTAAGGGGACTCAACAAAGATGGAGTTGATGGGGATTTTAAATTGAGGAAGGGAAGGGACACTAGACGGCATGGGCTAAGAATAGAGGGAGGAAGATTTAGGAGGGAGATGAGGAGGCATTACTTCACAGAGAGAGTGTTGTTGAAGTGGAATGTCCTACCAGAGAGGGTGATATCGTGTAAAACTGTGGGTAGCTTTAAAACATGTTGCATGCTTAATAACGTACAACATTATAGCTAAGCCTCAACAGCGATGTAGCTTACAGCGAGTGGTGCAATACCGCGAATACTGCTGTACGCGGTATTGTACTACTCGAAACATCCCAGGCAGAGGATACGACCTCTTCTGGAATTGAGTTCCACTGAGCAGCTGCCATGGCTCAATGGACTGAGCCACTGTAGTGAGGAACCCAAGCTCTGGGACTGGGTTTGATTCCCGATCCCAGAAACTTTTTTTTTAACAGTTTGTGCACTCCCTGAGATAACCCCCACCCTCCTGGAGTTGAGAATCTTTATTAGGAGGGTTCAGGGGGCACAGCACCCACCCCATAACAGGGGGTGCGAGGGGCAGAGCCCCTCTAAAAAAATGAGTTATGCCACATGGCAGAAATCACGCTGTACTGGCAGCGTAATTTTGCCATGCAGTAAAATGTCTTGCGACATTATGACCCACGCCGCTTTAAAAGGGCATGGGGCAGAGAACAGGGGAGAGTACGGGTGGATGAAGCTGAGAATGGCCAAGGACAGATAAAAGGGAAGGAGGTGGGGCAGCTGCAACTTAGGGCCACTAGCTGCACACTCGAGCCGACGTTGATAAACCAGGAGGTCTGTTTTTGTTAGCACATTCGTATGCTCATATGTTCATATAAACAAGTTACTAATGAATTATTAAAAAACCAAGGTCTTGTTATTTACGAACCCCCACAATAAGCACAGGGACTATCAATTGACAATTCTAAATGAAGAGCAAAGCCTCCTTGAACAAGTTTCTGCTTTCAAATATCTAGGCATGACCCTTGATTGCTCCCTATCCTTTGCACAACACATTGACCATATTATTAAGGCTGATAACTGCAGAACTGGCCTCCTATACAGGCACTGCTATAACCTGACCCTAGAGGTGCTGTCACTCACTAGTAAAAGCTCCATCCTCTCTATTATAGACTATGGGCTGGTGGTGTACGGGGCAGCCTCTGACACTACCCTCAAACGAATTAGTGTGGCCCTAAATAAATCCTGGAGACTTGTTCTTGGTGCCCACAGACTTACCCATACTTGTGACCTCTATTTGCAAACTGATTGGCTTACCCTACAGGGCCGAGTAATCTACCAAGTTTGTCTCCTGGGGAAAAAAACATGCCTTGGCTTAACCCCACCTGCTCTACAAAACCTCCTAAATGCAGCGATCAATCCCCACCAGATGAGAAGTATGTCCAGACAATCACTGCAAGTCCCTTTTTTCTGGACATCACAAACACAGAGGTCCTTTACCTACTGTGCCCCATCCTGGCTTAATGAACTCCCCACTGACATAATCAATGAGCCAAAGTTGGGACCATTTAAAAGAAAACTCTGATGACACCTTACCTCCATAAACAGCTGTGACTGCTAATCCTCCACCTTTTCTGAACCTTTTTTACCACCCCTCTGCTGCACTATTTCCCCTCTGCATCACCCTCTTACCACCCTTCACCTGCACACCCGACCAAACCTCCTCCTTCCCTGACCCAACCTCCCTCACCTCACCTGGGTTCCATGTCATAATCATGAAAATTAAAAGGCGAATGGAATAACAACGAGCACATTACGCCAAAACTGATATCGGTACACACCGACCACAGCAAATCCCTATACAGCGATGGCAGTACACAGGAACAAAAGAAGGATGATAAAATCTAAAGTGCAAGGTGGGGGGCTACACCCCCCCATATTATTATAATCAACTCCAGGGGGCAGACACTGGTGGAAAGAGGCATACACGGGAGGGGGGCCACAATATACAGGGGAGATCCCACAGCTGAGGCAGCATAGTCAGAGAACCAGAGTATGGACTACAAATAAAATAGAAGTACTACAGCCAAAATAGATAAATAAAAACTCAAATACCAGCAGGCAGTCCCGAACCCAGGACCATTCCCACTCCAGGTGGTATTTACATCCACCATACCAGGCAGCCAGCTAGGCAGGAGTGGGCAGCTTTACTCCATTTCACCCACATGACTAAACCCTGCCCAGTCATTCATCCTCGCTACTCTGACATTACATTGTTGCTATTCAGATGTTGCATTGTCGCTATTCCCAACCCTCGCTATTCTTGAATAGTAGCTAAACCTGATCACGTGATGCAGGGAACCTGGTAGCAGCACTGATCCGGAGCTCCTGCACCTCGCTTCTCATCAACTTTATTTAATACAATAATCAAGGGAAACACTTTACTGTATAACATCAGGAAAAATTCCGGTCTACAGTGATAGTCTTTTATACAGAATCAGCATCGCAGTTGGCTATAATTGTCGTGATGGACGCCGACATGAGACAGGCCTTGCCTAAACACACACCACCTGCTACACCTGAAAAAACACCCAAAAAACAACGGGCCCAAGGGGCTGTAACTAGCAAGTCGAATACTTCAACCTCTGTTGTGACCCTCTTAACAGAGGACCGCTTCTTACCAGAAATGCTGCCCTTCAGGGAAACACTCTCCGATATCTCGATGGAGCTAAAATTTCTCCAAAGTGATCTCAATGGTCTAACGAGGAGAGTGGGAGATACAGAAGCTCGATTGGCTTCCTTGGAGAAATGAAGAGACAAGACGCAGCCTGAAACAGCACATCTCCGGCAGCAGATACACAAACTACAACTCAAAACTGAAGATTTGGAAGGAAGGGGCCGGCAGAACAACATCCTGATTCTCAGTTTACCAGAATCAAAGGAAGGGACCAATATTATTCTTTTCCTGCAAAAGTTTTTGCAAAAAGTGGTGGGCCCTTCCCCTCTCAGCTCTAATTGCCAAATTGAAAGAGTGCATCGCTCCCTCAGGCCACGACCCCCACCAGGAGCCCCTCCCAGGCCGATCATTCTGAAATTCCTGAGCTTTATCGAAAAGCAGTATGTCCTCACCAAAGCCAAAGAGCTATAAAAAATTGCATGGGAAAGTTCAACCATCCGGATTACACAAGATTTGCCTTTCGAAACACACCAGAAGTGTTCAGCCTTTCACCCCACTGTCAGCAAACTGATCGCCGCCGGAATCCCCTTCAAGATGTTGTATCCAGCAAAACTCCACGTCTCAGTAGAAGGGACCTGGATCGTATACGACACACCGGCACAAGCATCATCGGATTTAATTACGAGACTGCCTAACCTTTTCAAGGAGGGCCTGAATATCTGACACCGAGCATTTTGTTGATCCTAATAGTTAGTTTAAGGGATTGTGGTTAACTTAAAATACCTGTTGATGGTTGAAGGTTATTTCATCCCCATCAGGCCCGACTGGGAGGCTTCCAGTTCATTTAGCTCCAGTAGGTTTGGTTCTGACTGCTATCCTAGGCCAGGGAGGCTTTATTGTCCAGGTTTTCTAACGTTGTATAAGGCGAGGGCCGAGTTGGGTACCCTCCATTTCTTTTCCCCTGGCTAGTTCCTCAGGCAATGAATATCGAAGGATTCGGGTCAGTTTACTCCTGTGAGTATTTCGTTCTTTTATTGTTTGTGAACTCCTTATTTAAGTTTTGGCCTGGGTCATAGACAGCATCTACAAGGATAGCTGCAAGGTTTCTTGTGGTGGATTGTTTGTTGTAATTAATAATGATGACCCTGAGGTTGTTTGTTTTTCCAGTTACTGAAAGCTCCTATTAGGGCTATGTTCTTTTTCATCAAGGCGTTGCTTCTTAGGACAGTTTGTACCTCTGCCAATTCACTGCAATTTAAATAAGGGGCTGATATTCCTTGGATAACTTCATTTAATTTTAGCCAGGAGACAATTAAGGGTGTCTGTTGGTTGCAGGTTTCCTAATCTGTTTATAGTTAAGCCAAGTTTTTATTATGAACAGGGGTAGGACACACTGAGTTGGGGGGCGGGGCGGGCGGGGCTCCGAGAGGGAGCAGGCTCAGGTAGAGCTGCATAGCGTACCAGTTTTGGGGGGTGATGATGTTTTGGTTTTTGTTTATCTCACCTTGCTGGGCACTGGATGCCCATCAGCTCAAGGGTCATTTTCAGTATTTTGGGATCCGCAAGTGTTATTGATTCAGCCCTCCCCTTTCTATATTAATGGGGAAATAATCGCCATCTGGGGTTGTCCACTCACTAAGCTTTCATATAGGCGCAGACTCGTTCAGATTTTAGGTGAGAGGCCTAGTGTACATAGTTATGGGGTTTCATTAAAGAGGGGGAGGAAGGGGTATTATGTGACTCAAGGGTGCTTATACTTCCACTAAACACTTTAGTTAGTCCTCAGATAGAGGGCTTAAAGATAAATAATGTTCTGACTATCGTGATATATACTTTTAGGTTGGATTTGTATTTTCCTAACTTTATTGCTATAAGGAGGGATTGATGGGGGGGAGGGATGGATTGTGCTTTTTGGGATTTGATTATGGGAGGAAAACAGGTCTATGGTTGGTATCTGTTGTTGATAATAATGGCTAATAGTCCTGTTAAAATTGTCACGTGGAACGTTAGAGGAGCAAGAGATGCTTCGAAAAGGTACCAGATTCTTAAACATTGTGCCCTTCTTAACGCCGGTATTATCCTGCTTCATGAAACCCATCTGCTAAGTACTGAGTCACTCTGGTTACATAGACAAGGAATTTCACAAGTCTTTGCAGCCAGGGATTCATCCTCATGTCGAGGGGTGGTTATATTAATTAAAATAAATATCCCCTTCCAAGTAGGTACGACCATTACTGATCCCAAGGGGAGATATGTTTTAGTTAGGGGAACACTGAATAACACTACAGTGGCTCTGGGATCGATATACAGCCCGGTGAGGGGGGACCCAGGTTTCTTAATGGATTTGGCTAATAAAATCTCAACACTCACACCCTCCCCCTTGATTCTGGGGGGGGGGATTGGAACATCTCACCCACTCAGGACCTGGACAGGACCTATAGGCCATTGAAACCACCTTCCTCTTCCCAGAATGCACTGAAGGATTTAATAGCCCTGTTGGGTCTGTGTGACCCATGGCGTATCTTAAAGCCCTCGCACCAGCTATATACATTCTACTCAAATATCCACCAATCCTGGTCAAGATTAGATTACATTCTAATTAGTTGCTCCCTTATGCCCAGCCTTTGTCAATCTGGAATAGAGCTCATAGTTATATCCAACCACTCAGTTGCCTAGTTGGTTCTCTCCCTGGTTTCCCATATCCAGAGAGATACAACCTGGAGACTAAATACGCAACTGTTAAAAGACAATTCCACTGTTTCTCACATCAAAGCTCTTATCCCTACCTTTATGGAGCATAATAGAGACTCCACACCAAGAGGGGACCTATTATGGTGTACCCTGAAATGTTACCTTCGAGGAGAATTTATCAAGTTAGTTTATAGGAGGAAAAGGTTAAGAGAAACTAAAACTCTATCTTTACTAACCCAGATTAAAGAGAAAGAAATGCATCATCCTCTTCTACATATCCGGCCTCCCTAGAATCGCTGCTAGTCCTACGTAATGAATATGCAGACTTGATAAAAGAAAAAGCAGAATAGGCCCTCTTAAGGACCAAAGCTAAATACGTTGATCAGGGTGAAAAAGCGGGAAGATTACTCGCCTTACACCTATGCCAGTTAGAGAACTCCCGTTTAATCCCATCCATATGGGCTTCTGATGGTTCCATTAAAACTAAACCTCGGAAGATCGCTCAGGTCTTCGAGACCTTTTATAGGATGCTCTATGGGAAATATCCCTCCCAAATATTAACTCAAGACATAGGAGCTTATCTGGATTCCCTTGACCTTCCTGAACTAACTGCTTTTTTTCAGTCCTCTTTAGTCTCACCAATAACCACCACTGAAATAGAGATGGCTATTAATGGTCTGTCTCCAGATAAAGCACCGGGCCTTGATGGATTTCCCTCTAATTTTTACAAAACTTTCTCCAAGGAATTATCCCCCCTCCTCCTTAACTTATATAGTTACATGTTCAAGGCTGACAAATTAGATCCAACCCTTCTGGAAGCAACAATTATTCTCCTACTCAAACCAGACAAGTCCCATCTAGATCAGGCTAGCTATCGACCGATTTCTCTCCTCAACTGTGACATTAAAATCTTGACCAAAGTTCTTTCACTTCAGATAAAAGCACTTTGGACCCAGCTTCTAAGTTCTGAACAAGTTGGATTTGTGTCTGGAAGCTCCTCAGCTGACCACCTCAGGACACTCACACATGTATTTCAAGTGGCCCAATCTTCTCAGTCTCCAATGGCATTGATCTTCCTAGATGCCGAAAAAGCTTTTGATAGGGTGAACTGGGAATTTCTATAGATAACTTTAAAGAAACTGGGTTTTCCCCCTCCTTTTATTGCAATGATACAGTCAGTCTATTCCTCTCCCTCGGCCAAGATTTATTGCAACAGTGTTTTCTCTGCCAGATTTCCTCTATTTACTGGTACCAGATAAGGTTGTCCTCTTTCACCCTTTCTCTTTAATCTTTATCTAGAACCTCTTCTTCGTCACATTAAACAGTCCCCCCCCCAGATTAGAGGTATTCCGATTCATAATCAAATTCTAACTTTCTCGGTGTATGCAGATGATATTCTCCTTCATTTGGAGCAGCTGGCATCTTCTTTGGAACACACCCTGGAAGTTATTGGCCAAAACGGTCGTCTATCTAATTATAAATTAAATCTTTCCAAAACTGAAATCTTCCCACTGAATAGTTATACCCTGAAATCGGAGTTCGTTCATCTGGGTATAAAATGGTCCCCTCAGTCAATTAAGTATCCTGGTATATATCTAACTAGGGATCCCATTAATACCAGGAAACTAAACCTGGATGATTTAGTGGTAACCATTCAGCAGGATCTCCAGAGATGGAAGAACCTGCCCTTATCCTTATAGAAACATAGAATTTGACGGCAGATAAGGACCGCTTGGCCCACCTAGTCTGCCCATTTTCCTACCTAACTATACTTATCCTACCTATGGGGTTGGATAAGTATAATTAAGATGAATGTTCTTCCCCGTGTTTTCTATCCCTTGAACCTGTTGAACTTATGGCTTCCGCTATCCGTTTTCAAACGCTTACTTTCTATGATCTCAAAATGTATCTGGTTAGGCAAACATCCCCTCCACGCTTTCCTTAAGCTTAGCATGGCCAAGGCTTTTGGTGGTCTTCGTCTTCCCAACTTTCTTTTCTACTATTGGGCGAGCCACTTATCCAAACTGAGGAGATGGCTTTCTCATAGGGATATGGACTACATTCCCATTTGGCTTCAGATAGAGAACAGCTTCTTCAGATCCAATGATACAGACCTTTCCACAGTCTTCTATCTAACAAGATCATCACTGCCAGACTTTTTGCAAAATTTGGTTATCAGTACTTCCCTTAAAGTCCTCTCACAATGTTGTGCATTTTTCAAGATACCCCTCAAATATGACTTGGGCCAACCAATTCTTTCAAATCCCAATATAAAGATAGGTGGCTCCTGCCTTTCCCCTCACTGGCTCCCACAACTCCAAGAAGTCCGAGTGGAAGATTTCTTTTCTCAGGACAACCTTCTTTCTTCTCCTGAAATTCTCACAAAATTTGACATCCCGAGGAATCATATTTTTAAGGTGTTCCAACTAAGACATTTTATAGGAACATTTTTTGGTGTCATGCCTCAGAAAACTCTGGCCAGACTCATTTTGACTCAAGTATCTGAATACGCTTTGAAGCCACATTGTGTTTCCACGACATATGCCTTCCTCTTGACCACCAACTGCTCTAACCCCCTTCCCGGTTCTCCAGTCTGGAACACTTTACTCCCAGACCTGACCCTCAATTGGGCCCAGATTTGGAAGGATCTTTATATATACCAGACCCAAGACAGATTTAGACTCACCCAATACCACATACTGAACAATATGTACTATACTCCCATTAGATTAGCCAAACTGGGTAGGTTACCAGACCCCAATTGTACTAGATGTGGTAAAGCAGAAGGGAATCTGGTGCACATATTTTGGTACTACGAAAAAGTGGCCCCTGTTTGGCTGGAAATTCGCTCCAAACTGGACCCCTGGTTGGGGTTGGAAGACCTTTTCGTGATTGAAATCTGTCTTCTAGGCATGTACTCTGGCATTAAAGTTAAAGAACGCAGATTCCACATGGCATTGATAGCCATTATAGTTAAAAAGCTTGTTCTTAAACATTGGTTGGATCAGTTAGTAATATCCTATAGTGAATGGTTAAGTGATGTATCTTTATTTTTTAGAACAGCAAGCTTGATTGCAGGTTCTCGTAATAATATGGCAGGTTTTGACAAAAAATGGGGCAAACTTTATGCTTTATACTTGAAATAGGTACGCTGTAACATATCTGTATCTAATTTATTTTGGTGCTATTGTTTTCCTGTATTTTGAATCAGAGGAGTTTGTCGTCTCTTTCTCCTCTTTCTAATTGTAATAGGGCACACTCCAGGGGAGGGTAGGGAGGGAGTAAAGGGACTATGGAGGGGGGAGGGGGGGAGTTATTTTTGTTGGATTTGTATAAGTTTACCAATGCTACTTACCATGTCTACACTCTGCCATGTGTAAGTGTATTTTATTAAAATTAATAAAAATGTTGGAATTTCGAATAGTAGCTAACCCGTTGGGTGTGCAAATTAAGTCACCCATTTTGTAGTCACTCAGTTTGCTTTGCCCATAACACATGATACCCCTCATCTGCCCCCCACTTTATTGCACTTCACTTTCACCCATCTCTTCCCTACCCCTCCTCCTGCCAAGACTCTTGACAAAACTCAGTTTCTGACTGCTTCATTTTTTTCCTTTGTCAAATATGTATGTTAAGCTACATATCTACCTGTATGTTAAATAATACCTTGTAACAAAGCACTTACTGTTTTACAGTGTTCCTTTCTAATTGTACTGTGTTTCTATTGCTTCATTTGACATGGAACCTTTGTAAATGAGCTTCCAGCCTCAACAGTTTGAGGCAGTATAGCACAGTGGTTTAAGGCTCTAAGCTGCAAATCTGGTGACATCTAGCAGACCAGACCTGGGTTTGAATCCCACAGCTTCCACTTGCATACTGTGTAACCCTGAGCAAATCACTTAACTTTCCTGTGTGCCCAGGTCACTCCAGTAAAAAAGCTTTCAGCTTAGTGTGCTACTCCTGGTTAAATAACTAAATAAAAAGAAAAGGTGTTATTCCAAGAATTAAGTAAACATTTTCACATAATAAGCCTTTCTTGCTTTGGATCTGTATCATAGTATATGTTTATTTATCTTGGTGTTTGCTATACTTACTTGTCTTGGGAGGAGTCCCCCAAGGATCCATCTTAGGCCCTATCTTGTTTTCTCTGTACATTAATGACTTAGATGCTAACATATCTATGTCCAATCTGCACTTTTTTGCAGATGATACTGTGTTGTATACTTCTGGCTCATCGTTATCTGAAGTCAAGGGAGTGCTTCAAGCGGACTTCGCACAACTTGAGCATAATCTAATAAAGGCAAAGCTTCTGCTCAATGCTAAGAAGACTAAAGCGATGATATTCTCCCGCAGTGCTGTCTCAGGCCCCCCCAATACCCTCGCCCAAGACTTCATTGTCACCACGCTAAACGAGCCTCTGGAAGTTGTAACCAAATTTAAATATCTAGGTATCTGGATCGACAATAAATTATCTTTCAGTGACCACGTCGAAGATGTCTCTAGAAGGTTAAAAGCAAGGTTAGGTTTCTTCTACAGAAATAGGCCCCTTTTCCCCTTTGAAACTCGAAACAAGCTTGTACAGGCCACTTTTCTCCCCTTACTCGACTATGGCGATGTAATCTATTCCTCCACCACTCTTGCAAATCTAAGTAAACTGGACATCCTTTATCACACATTACATTACGGTTCATTACCAACTCCTTACCGTTCGCACCACTGTGACTTATATGCAGCTGTTGGTTGGACATCCCTTACTACTAGACACCTGTTCCATGCTGGGCTATGGACTCTTAAACTGCTCCTGCAGAAATTGCAAACTATCTCTCTTCCCTTATTAGTATCTCACATAGTGCATACTCGTTAAGAAAATCTGACTTTATTATGCTTGACATACCAAGGCGGACTTCCTTTGGTAAGCAGGCTATTGCATATGCCCTTCCCTCCATTGGAACCAATTACAAACTGTACTGAAACTAACTAGCACAGTTTGATAAACTTCTACAAATCGCTAAGTTCAGCCAAAATAAAAGACACCTGTAACTGTCATTAAGTCTTTTCCTTCCCATGTGTGCCATATTTATCCACTGGTAAGGTATAATTGATTTGTCATATTAACTGCTTTCCCTTCCCCTTCTACTCCTGGCTTTATCTTTGCTTACGCTCCACTGCTACTCTATCAAATCACTCCTCCCCCCCATATCAGTTGTAGACTGTTGTTTGTTCTAGCTGCCAAAATACTGTATATGTATTGCACACACAGTCATCATGTTTCACTTATCAGTATGCAACCTGTAAGTTGCTTCCCTGTCTCATATCAATGTTTACCACCTGTGGTCACCCTATGTGGTACCCTTGTATGTATATCCAGCCTGTATCATGTAACGTGCATTTCATGTATATACTGTTATTACCTATCTGTGTTTGTACTTTAAGTGTTTATGTCACAGAACCTCCTTGTGAATGAGCTTGCTCAATGGAGTTTTCCTGCAATAAACTTGAACTTGAACTTGTCTCAAATTTGCATCATAGTATGTAATCTTATTTTGTTTTATTTTTGTATCTTGAATTATGTATACAAATTGTACTCCCCTCCCCCCCCAGGACACATCTGGAAACAAGCTATTATAGCTCACTATGCCTTTCCTGGTGAAACTTTTTCAAATAAATAAATAACTAAGGTGACCAACCTCTGCATGAAGGAAGTGAGTAAAAGTAGAAGGAAAAAGAGACCATTATGGTTCTCTAGGGAAGTGGTGAGGGAAAAAAGTGTGGCATTCAGGAGATATGAGGAAACACAGAGGAAGGAAGACAGAGAGGTATACCAAGTAAAACAGAGGGATGCAAGAAAGACAGTGAGGGGAGGAAAGGCGCATACAGAGGAAAGCCATCAGCAAGTCCAGATCCAGCAATGACTCTCTTGACCTCAAACTTCTATCACTCACCATTGAAGAAGTACTTATGCCACTGACCAGAATCTTTAACCTCTCACTCAGATTAAGCCAGTTCCTGGACAAATGGAAATCTGCCACGGTAACCCCTATTCATAAAAGTGGTGTCAAAACTGCACATGAGAACTTCCGTCCAATTTCCATCCTATCTCCATTCTCCAAGGCCCTGGAGTGTATTGTTGCAGACCAACTTACTGACTTCCTGGACAAGCATAACATCCTATGCAGGCAGCAACATGGCTTTAGAAAGGGTCACAGTACCTCCACAGCCCTATTTGAATTTACCAGAGCCATCCACCACTCTCTGGACAACAGACAGCTAACTGGAGCTACTTTCATTGATCTAACAAAAGCCTTCGACACCGTCAACCATCGTCTCCTGCTTATCCAGCTTCAGCTCACAGGGCTATCGCCCAACTCAGTGAACTGGTTCAAAAGCTACCTAGACAACCATTCCCAAAGAGTGAAAATTGCTGATACGTGCTCAGATGCCAGACCCATCACTCTGGTGTCCCACAGGGTTCTATATTGGGCCCCCTTCTTTTCAGCCTTTTTTTGAACATGCTTCCCAATTCCTGTCCAGAACAAATCTTACTCTATGCCAATGATGCAGTTATCCTAAGCTCCCACCATGATCCAAATCAGTTACAAGAGAACCTCCAGCGGGGTTTCACTGCAGTCGAAAACTGGTTCATAAAACACAAATTGATCCTAAACCAGAAAAAAATAAAGACAATGTTTTTCAGCAGCTACCACAGCAAAAATAAACGGTATCACCTCTCCATAATTACCAAGCAAGGAGTCACCCTAGAACAAGTGCATACCTTTAAATACCTTGGCATCACCCTGGACTCCAAACTCACCTATGCTGCCCATATTAATAATGTTGCAAAGTGGCAAACACCAGACTGGGTCTTCTGTTCTGCCATAGGAAGCATCTAACCCAGGAAGCCTTGTCTGTGGCCATCCAGAGCTCCATTGTTAGTGTTATAGACTATGGTCTCATCATCTATGGCTCTGCCACTGCCTTCTCTCTCAAACATGTTTCCACCTCCCTGAATAAAGCCTGTCGACTCATCACGGGAGTCCATCGTCTCACCCATACTTGTGGCCTCTACTCCCAAACTGGTTGGCTGCAACTAAGCAACCAAATAAAGTACCAAACCTGCATCACAGCAAAGAAAACAATGATGGACAATGCTCCCCCAGGGGTCTTCTCCCTCCTGAAACGGAGAATCAACAACTGCAACACCAGGAGCTCTAAACCCCTAACCCTGCAAATCCCCCAGTGTCGCACAACCCAAGGCCAAAGGTCCTTTGCATATAGGGTTCCTAGCTGGCTGAACAGTCTCGCTACTGACATCTCTAACTCACCGACGCTGGGCGCTTTCAATGCTAAGCTCCGCCTCTCCCTACTAGGCTCAAGTACCTGTGACTGCTCTGTTTAGTGCAATTCTTTCTCCTTACTGCCCATTGTCCATGATGTCTGCTATTGTCCTCTCACCTAGCACTTCATCTTTCCATTGCCCAACAATGGCTCTTTCCCCTGTTCTGTCATGACAAAGCCTTCTGGCTGCCTTACTCAGTCCTACTTCCCCCCTTGCCCTCCCCCTTGCACCCCTTTTTCCTTTGCTTTCATCTCCTAGTGTTTCTTGTTTAGTCCTTGTAATAACATTTAATGATGATTGTGTTACTGATTGTTCTATACTGTATCTTGAAACCTGTATGATTTTTATGTCTGTACTTACTGACGTGGAACCTATGTAAAAGAGCCTCGGCTCAAAGGTATTGTGTAATCCTAGATTCAAATAAATAAAATAAAATAAATAAAAAAGGGTTAGCTAAAGGGGATAAGACTGTCTTCAAGTAAATAAGCATATGTGAGAAGATGAAAGTAATGGGAGGGATACTGAGGATAAGAAGGGTGGCAGGGGGAGACGGTGCAGCAGAGGATCAAGAAAAAGAAGATATCCTGAACAGGTACTTCTGTTCAGTCTCTACAGTGAAGGGAGGGGGGACAGACCACCAGGGAGCAGCAGGAATAAAGAGGGGAGGTAGACATAAGCCCATTTTCAAAGGTAAGAGTCCTAAAGGGATTTGCATCTCTGAAAGTGGTCAAGGTTATGGGACCAGACGAGATACATCCAAGGGTACTAAAGGAACTCAGGGAGGTGCTACCTGCCCCACTGATAGTCTTATTTAACAGCTCACTGAAAACTGGCATAGTTCCAGAGGACTGTAGGGGAGCAGATGTGGTCCCACTCCATAAGAACGGCAACAGAGAAGATTTTAGCAACTATAGGCCGGTCAGTCTCAACTCAGTGGTGGGGGAAATTAATGGAAACACTGTTAAAGGAAAGGTTGGTACAGCATCTTGAATCCAATGGACTGCATCCAATGGGCTTGAATCCAGTGGGCTGCAAGCCAGCATGGACTCTTGGGTGGAATGTCATGTCAGACAAATCTGATTGATTTCCTTGCCTGGGTGTCCAGGGAAATAGATCAGGTGAGGGCAGTGGACATGGCCTATCTAGACTTCAGCAAGGCCTTTGACACTGTGACACACAAAAGACTGATAAAAAATATTTAGCAATGGGTGGGATCCAAAGTGGTGAACTGAGCTAGAAACTGGTTAATGGATAGGAGACAGATGGTAGCGGTTAATGGCACTCACTCTGATGATGGGAAAGTCACCAGCAGGGTGCTGCAGGGCTCAGTACTTGGACCAGTCCTCTTTAATGCCATCATAAACACTACTATAAAATAACTTGAAGGGAAGGTATGCCATTTTGCAGATGATACCAAAACCTGCAACAGGCAGGACATTCAGGAGTGGGTGGAAAAAGTGCGTAGGGATCTTGAAAAACTAGAGGGGTGCTCAAGCATATTGGCAGTTCAGAGTCAATGCCAAAAAGTGCAGAATCCTGCATCTAGGGCATAGGAACCCAGGAGCTGAGTATAGGATGGGAGGAGGTACTGACAGCCACTGAGCAAGAAAGGGACCATGGGGTAATAAAAAGAGACCTTGGGGTAATCATATCTGATTATCTCAAAGTGGTAGGGCCATGTGACAAAGCAGTAAGTAGGGCCAGTGGGATGCTGGGATGTACAGGGAGACTCTCCAGCAGAAGGAGGCAGGTGGTGTTGCCAGTCTAGGGTTGTCACCTGTCAGGTTTCTTACCTGGTGATCAGGTTTTCAGGGTTCCTATCAGGTAATCTAGTTTTGCTCTGTGCTGGTCAGGTTTTTGAGCCATTTTGACTGCTCACATACTTTTGAAACAGATTTTGACATCTCATTCATTGTTTCAGCTACATGTCCAGGTTACAAACAAGTTCTGTTGTCAATATAGCCTTTGTTTGTGGAAGAAGTCAACCTGGGAGGTGTAAAGTATGACCATTAACACCATTAGCACTTACTTAACCTAATCTTTCCCATTGCATCTTGAAGTGGCATAGCAGCAAGCTGGCCCCACCTTTTGTAACAGCAACACAGCTAGTTGTCTTCTGCTTTCATTTGCTGGTAAAGATTTTCATCTTTAACAGAATTTAGGTATGTTAAATGTTTTGATGATACTGATCGATTACGGCCAGTTGCGCATGAAAACCAGATAGTTATATGGTACCTGGCTCAGCCGCAAGTTGAGCTGTTGGTCATGACTCTTCCGGTCTGGTCACAGAAGGCAAGTTGTCCAAAAAACATAAAACAGAAGTAAGAAAAAATAATTATAATAAGGGGACGTACTTAGACACATAGTACATTTAACCCAGGGGGTGTAGGGAGGGGCGGAGTGCCCCCACAGAAGAAACAATAATGACAACGCACTTAGAACCCAAACATAGTACATATAACCTGGGGTGGTGCAGGGGGGCGCCCCCACAGAAGAAAGAAAGAAACAACAATAGCAATGCACAAATAAGTAGGAAAAATAAGAAAAAAAAGAGCGGGGGGGTGTGGCGCAGCCCTCCAATGATCTAAATTACTCCTAATACAGCGCAATACGGAACCTGATTTAGGACAGGTTGCCCAAATGAGCTGATGTCTGATTAGTCTGTCATTTACCTTTTTTGTACTGTGCAATCCCGCAATGTAATGTGCAAGGTGTAAGGCGTTCGTTTTAAATTAGATAAATGATTTCAGTTCAATATGTATGGTCTCTGCTTCATTTATTTCTATCTCTAGGTTAGCCTTTCTGGTAGGTGGTAGGTAACAGCTGTTTGTCACTTGCACAGCGCTCCAAGACACAGTACCAAGCAGTCTCTAAAAGCAGCGCAGCAAAGCGATCTGGCCGTAATTGATCAGTATCACCAACGTTTAAATTATTTTTTTCCTCAAGAAAAAAGTATGGTCACTTCTTTGGCTTTGAAATAGTACTGTGGACATGAAAAAGAAATGGAGCCAGAAAAATATATGAAGTATACTTTATAGGAAACAATTTCTTCATTATGTATTATTATATACCATGTGTACTGTTGTATGCTATTTACAGTATTTCTCTTGTCTCCCCCCAGATCATATCTGTAAATGAGACTTATTTTATCTCTGTATGTTTATCTGGTAAACCAATGACAATAAATAAATAAATAGATAAGTAAATAAATACCTAGGAAGAACCTAGGAAAGTAATTTTAACAGGTACTGGACAGTATCTTAACATTTTTGTTGAACTGCTGCTTTAAGCATTGTCTTTCATTTTTATAACAAATGGCTTTCTAGGAGAAACAATGCATGATGAGTCAAGAAAAGGGGTGGGGCTAGGGGCGGAGCTTATGATCCTGTTTTTACCTCATCCAAAGGTGGCAACCTTAGTTGCCACTATATCACTCGCTGGTGAGACCCCACATGGGGAACCGTGTCCAGTTTAAAATGGCCACACCTCATAAAAGATATAAGCAGGGTGAAGGCAGTCCAGAGTGACCTCCTCCGCACCAAAAGCCCTATGAAGAGAGACTACGGGATTTCAACATATACACCCTGTAAGAGAGGAGAGCAAGAGGGGACATGATAGAGACCTACAAGTACCTTACAGGGATGAACAGGGTGCAGGTGAGGAGTCTCTTTCAAATGAGAAAGAGCACCAGGACCGGAGGGCATGTGATGAAGCTTGGGGGGGGGCATTAAAAAGTTTATTAATTTTCAAAAAATTAATACATGAAAAAAACATGGAAAATTCATTTCAAATTGTTAAACAGTTATAAATAAAACATTCAAGAAGAAATCATCACTGTAAAGAATTAGGGATCAGTAGAATATCACCCCTAATAAGCAGTTAAACAATATAATAAAATTGGAAGAATTAAGGCTCAGTTAATTGCTAGTTCCTATACATATCACATCATTAGTTTGTACAATTGTTATGTTTTGTTTAGGAAGGACATGAAGGGTGACCAAATGTTGTCAAATAAAGCAGTTTTCCATTCAAGTTGTATGCTATTCTTTCAGTATCTATTTTTATTTATTTATTTATTTAAAGTTTGGTGACTGGGAGAGGCACACTGAGCCGAAGCTCATTTCCAGGTTCCGACCTGAGGAAGGGGGACATAGGAGGCAAATATTACACAGTAGTTACACAAGTAGTCAGGCTTGTTACAAATGCCTGGTTTCATGCAAAATACACAATCAATGGGGCCTATGTACTATTGGAGCCGAGTGTCTACGTGCCTGTATCTGGGGCGCACATCCACTTCACGCCCTATGCACCTCCACCGCGGGGATGCATTAAGGGGAGGTGTGCAGCACCTATGTGCCTGATCCTGGCTGTGCAAAGAGCAACATGGTAGGGCAGACCGGCACTATGCGCCATGCACTAAGGTGCATAGTGCTGGCCACAGGGGTGTGAAGGAGGGCACAAGGTATGACAGGGAGAACCCTGCTGTAAGCCCCCTACACACCCCGCACCAACTACTGTGCACCAACTGGACAGGGTGGTTAGCCTACTATGCCAATGAGACCACTGCTGTTTGATCACTCCATGGCCGTCCATGCCACCCGGCATGCATCAGTGCATGGCATCCACCTGGTGCCCCCCCACCATACTCACATGGGCACTGGCCCGTGGATGCTGCCCCCGAATTGGTCAACCCTCATCCCAGGCCAGCCAGGCATGTTGTGGGGTACAGTGCCACCTGTACTGACAATGAACCCCCCACCCTGTCCTGCAACCTGCTCTGGGGCCTCATCACAGGAGAGCTGGTGGCATTGACCTCCTCTCATCACCTCAGCCACTGGCCGTTGATCTTTCATGGGGTGCACTGCCAACATGCGCCCCTCCATGGAGGTGATGCAGTCTGTGCCTCGGTCCAGGCATCTGACTGGATGCCCAGTTGGGTCCGTTTCCCCACCCTGGCTGCCCTACAGAGTCCTGTGCATTGGGGGAGCCGCAGACAGGTGGCCAGTGGTCATGAATGCCACCAGTGCACACCTGTCCAGGGGCATAGCTATAAGGGCAGGGTACATGAGGATTCCATGTACCCCCCACCCCAGTAGTGCATAGGGGCCAATATGAGAGAAAAACACAGAAACTCTTTGTCAGTAACATACACAATGTAAGGGATAATGAGAAAACAATTGAGTAATGCTTGCTAACATAAGTAGAGGAGTGCCCTAAGAGATAGGCAGAAACACATAAATGGGCCTTTAGCGAGAAGTTTGCTAGCAAGTCTGTAGCAGTGTGGTATGCAGCTGGGGGTTTAGCCTGCTTGGTAGCAGGAGCAGGAGGGAGGTAAAGAGTGAGAGAGGGCACATTTGACTGCTACCCTCACCAAACCTCTTTTGAGAGATGATAGAAGGGAGTTCCAGGAGTGTGGGAAATGGTAGGAGAAAGCGGCCTGGCCAGAGTTAGAGTGGGGATGGGGAAGAGCAAAGGTGCAAGGGTATGTTGAGCGGAGGTGGGAGGATGGGTGGGAGGTGTTGGAGAGGAGGGAAGCGACCTGGGGCTAAGTGAGCCAAACCAATATTTAGCTATGAGAGTGGAGGAGTAGTGCTGGCAGTGGGATAATGGGGGGAGAGCAGAGTAGAGGGAGCAGTGGTGAGTCCTAGGGGGAGCATTATAGGCGAAATGGCAAAAGGCATTGAATACAGAGTCCAGCCTGGAGAGGGTGGAGGAAGAGGTGGACCTGTATACGACATCAGCACAGTCAAAGAGATATAAGATAGTTTTTATGAACAGTATATGGCAGATGGGGTGGAGAGGGCATCTTTATTATAGTAAAGAGCACCGAACTTTGGGTAGAATTTAGAATGGATGTAGTCAATGTGAGCTGTAAAGTCTAGATGACTGTCCAGCCTGATGCCTAGGTGCTTGTACACAGGGACTGTTTCCAGTGTAGTGTCATCGAAGGTAGAGAAGGATGGTGGAGTGGAAAGTTTGGAGAGTTTTTTGGGGTGCCAAAATTCATGAAAACTGTTTTCTTGGCATTTACTGTTAGCCAAGTGTCCTGGAACCAATTAAAGGGGACGTAAACATTGTAGAGTCACTCAAATTGTGAAAGCCCATGAAAAGATATTTCAGATAAGTACTGGACTTCCTTGTAGGTATCAAGAGTTCTGAGATATGAATATTTAAATCATCTGTAAATCAAAACAAGGCAGCAGCCATTTCATGTAATCTCAAAACAGAAAGTGATGTCACTGAAGGGCAAGCTCTATGTTGTTAATCTCAGTTTGCCTCTCAGTGACATCACTTTCTGTTTTGATTACACAAAATGACTACTGCCTGGTTTTGATTTACAGATGATTTAGTTATTCATATATCAGGGTGCCTGACACTTACAGGTAAGCACAATACCTTATTTGAAAGATCTTTTCATGGCCTTTCAAAATCTGAGTGGCCCCTGCAATGTTTTCTTCCCCTTTAAAGAAGAACTGCCTTGAATCTGCAAGCCTGTGTTTTCTGTAGAAGCTGCTTTTCTAGTACTGGTTCATGTTCTGTTTTTGTTCCATCTGTACTGGTGTTTTAGTAAATTCACTGCGTGTTTCTGCTCTATACTACAGTGAGCAGTACCATTCTAGAACTGTATGATGTACTCCATGTCCTTGTTATAGAACTTTAATAGTTCTCACAATGCATTCATGTTCTACTCTGGAACTCTGTGGCCCACAAGGAACATAAACTACAGTTCCACAATGGCACTTACCAGCCATGTGCTAATCAGAAACACCAACTGTGTCTACCAAAAGGTCAGTAAAGATGGGACAATAGCAGAAAGAGATCAAATACATGAAAAAAGCATCTACTGGGAAATATGATGTAAAGGTTCAGCACATTTCTCCTTTAAGGGCACAGGTGAAGTCATTTTGCAGCTGTGTAGTTACTTGGGTGCAGAGGGACCAGAAGTGTAGAAGATGGTGTCATTTGCATAAAGGTGAATTTGGGAGGAGGAGCATACAGAAGGGAGGTTGTTAAAGAAGATAGATAAGAGGATGGGATCTAGAATAGAGCCATGGGGAACACCTGCTAGAATTGGGAGGGGAGGGCAACACCAGCTAGGGCATGTTGGGTGCATCCAGATAGGTAGGATTGGAACTATTTAACTGTGGGAGGGAAAAGGACAGCAAGTTCAAGTTTAGAGAGGAGGAGAGGGTGGGAGATGAAATCAAAGGTCTCAGCTAGGTTGATGAAGATAGCAGAGGTAACGTGTCCTTGGTTCATGCCAGGAGAATGACATCAGTGACCCGGAGAAGGGAGGCTACGGTTTAAATGGTTCTTCTGAAAACTGGACTGGTATGGGGAGAGGAAATTTGTGGAGGGGAGGAAGTGGGAGAGCCAGGTTAGGACTAGGGACTCCTGAAGCTTGGCTAATACAGGGAGGAGTGAGATGGGGCAGTAATTTCCAGCTGAGGAGTGATCACCGTCTTTGTGAAGGGGGGGATCTCTTTTGTGGATTTCCAGGCTTGTGGGACAGTGCTAAGAGAGAAAGAGATATTTAGTAGATAAGACATGGGATGGGCAATGGCTGGGGCTGAAATCTGAAGGAGGAGAGGGTCAAGCCCATCAGGGCTAGATTTGCCAGGATTCAGTGATTGAAGGGCGTGAAGAGCCTCATGGGCTGTCATGGGGAAGAAGTGAAAGTCATTTGGTGATGAGGTAGTGTACAAGGGTGAGGGGGGTTAGTAGGGGTGGAGGGAAGGGTACTGGTAGTGAAGAAAGTATTTAGAGTGAAGGCAACAGTGAGGGATTCAGAGACTAATTTGTCATTGATGAGGAGAGAGAGGGTGGAAGATTTTTTGGGGGGGGGGGAGTTGAAGAGGAAAGAGACGGTTTTCCCAGAATTTGAGAGGTGAGTTAAGGTTTTCTTGTAGAGTATTCCTGAAGTATTGTTTTCTGGCTGCTCTAATTACTTTGGTGCATGAATTTCTTAAAGTGCAGTAGTTGGAGAGGTCGGTGTGAGAGAGAGTGAAGCCTTGTAACGGGACCATGCATGGACACAAGAGGTGCAGAGCTTGATGATGTCTGCTGATATCCAAGGGTGGTGAAAGTAAAGCCACCTATCAAAGAATCATCCTTTGTCCAAACTGAAACATACCTGAAAGTGTCATGTTTCAACTCTTGGCCCTTTTTGTGCTATGAGTCAGTAAAAAATGTCTTATAAATGTTTTAATATAGTTTCAATCGTCTAGAACTATAAAATTACTATACTGACCATACCTACATTTACAATATCCAGGGATCATGGCACCACCCACAACCATGCCAAATTTCAGGTCAATACATCCAGGGTCAGCCCTGTCATTAATGTGAAAAAATAGGGTTTAACATAGGAAAGCCTATTCAACCCCAATAATAGGGTCACTACCCCACCACTACAATGTATATGCCATGGCATGAGTCAAAATACACAATTTATTTTCATGAGTGAGGAGGTAGGACCATAAATTACACTTTAGCTTGCCAATGTGGAATCGCAGGCTAAGGTTGGCTAGGGACTGAGCATATTGTGTGGGTGAGGCACTCCATTCCCAAAGAGATAGTGTGAGGACCACCAGGCCTTCATGCACCCACTGTCCATTCACCAATGAGTGGCCCTGGTGCTGGCTGTGATGAGAGATGCTCACTGCTCCAGGAACAAAGGTGCAGCCTTTGGCCATAAGTTAGGAGAATGGTGAAAAATAAGTAGTCATGGCAAATGTTGATGTTTCATTGGCATCCCAGTTCTGTAACCTATTCTACGTTTGAATGAATCATGGATTGAAGCACTATTCATGGGGCTGGCCCATCGGCATAACAGTAGTGCTTGTAACATTAGTGACCAGAGTCTGTGAATGAGCTCAAGTCACAGGAGGTTGGTTGGAGGGGAAGAAGGATCCCGTGTCCCCAGAAAATCACGCCTCCTTTGGGGTGGGTTGGTATCTTTCTCTGGCAATGTGATCACCTCCTAATGGAGTCAGGCAGTACCCTAGCTAGGACCAGCACTGTAGGATAGGGACATCGCTGCATGCCATATGTGAGTGTGTGTGTGTGTGTGTGTGTGTGTATATGCCAGCTCCCTTTAGAGTAAAAAATGTAGGATAAAATTAGCCCTGGTCTGCCGGAGAAAATGCCATTCCCTCCTGCAGGCTCTTTTACTAGCAAACTGGTGCCCCACCCACCACTTCATTTATCCTGGGCAAGTGGTAGAGTAATCACAGAAGAAGATACTGTAAGTGATGAGCTGGGGGGTACCCATCCAGCGGTGGGTAGACCTGTGGGCTTGAAGTATGAATACCTATATAAACAAAGAAAGAAATATTATTCATTTCCTGCTCTGGGCACACAAGTCAGTTCCAAGGAACAGGCAGATCTTCATCAAGGATATCTCTTGCATCAGGGTACTCCATTCCTGGAAGGAGGAGGGAATTTCCAGTAAGATAAGGGCAATCTTGGGGGCACCCGATCATGCACAATCAATCTGGGTTCTGTTCAGAGACCCTGCTTCTGTACCTATCCCCAAGTACAAGAAACTTAGGAGTCAATGCAGTTTTCTTACCTACTACTAATTCACACACATGGTGTATCTTTCGCCAAAGCTCAGAAATCTGAAACCATTCCCAAAGCATATGAACTAGATTGGCATGCTTTTCCTGATGTCTCCAGTATGTCCCTTTACAGAGACATCTCATACTCTCTAATCGTTGGGGGGTAGTAGTGAAGTATTTTGAACTGCACAGGTTTCCCTCGAATTTCCTCACTACATCTGTGAGCATTCACACAAGAGGAAGACCATTCCTGACTCATTATAGTACTTTTGAGTTCCCCCTCCCATTTATCTTCAGTTGACTGGGTAAGAAGAGTATGATTATCCACACTTAATAATAGTTTTTATGCTAGACTGGTTCCCCTTCTCATTTTGGCAAGTTTACATATCTGATGCCACTCCTGATGGTGTGGGAGACACAAATCAGTGTCCAGAATGGAATCCTGGATGCATTCGTGAGTTGTAGATAATTGACCAATTGAAATCTATGCAGATTATACTTTGATTTAAGATTTTCAAAGGACATGAGTCTCCCATTGGGCTCATGTAAATCGCATATGCTGGTGATGCCTAATGCACTCCATCCAGGATCTTCCAGTGGCCTGTTGTTGTACAACAAATCTACATTGTTACAAAGTGTCATCAAATGTGAGAGTAGCTTTTGGATTCATAGGACTGATTATACTTTTTTAACAGACAAGATGTTATTAGAGATGCAGGTATTATCTTTAAATTTGGAGGTAGTGGGTAAATGTGAAATCTGATATATATATAGAGTTAACTTGCACCATCTCTCAAATCCTCACCAATATCCTTTAATAAAGAGTTTAAATTAAGATCCCTCAACTTCTTAAGTTTCCTGGGTATTTTAAGGCCTGGATAAAGCCAGCTGTCTTTATACCACAAATTCGTTTCCAGCTTATGCAGTTTTGTTCCAAATTTCAGGAGAGGGTTTAGGGACATTATCCAGGTATTTCTCCAGTTTGATTTTCAGACCTGAAATTAGAGCAACTGTGTCAAATATCCTATTTCACTTATTAAGTGAGGCAGCTAGATTGCTGAGTGTGGCCAACAAATCATCAGCGTATACAAAAATTGTCTTATGGTCCTTCCCTGTTTTATACCTCGAATATTGGTGCATGCTGAAATTTACCTTATCAGTGTCTGAATGTCCAAGTAGCATAAAAAGCAAGACAGAAGGCAGCCCTGTCTGGACCCTCTATTCAGCGAGAACTGGTCCGAGATATAACCATTGATTATTGCTCTGGCATACGGTGTCTTGTATAGAGTTTTCACCCATGAAATAAAGTCTTCTCCTACTTTAAATCCAGACAGAGTTTGAAATAAAAAAAACATTTTGGGGAATCAAAAGTCTTTAAGAAATAAAGCACAATAACTACTGCTGAGGTTTGAAGTTTGTTTGAGGCCCATTAAGTGCTAAGAAACCTTCTAACATTCCAAGACCCATTCATGAGAGGCACAAAGCCTGTCTGTTCTTTCCCTATCAGTTTGGGGAATACAACCTTTGACACTATTTGCTAAAGCTGTAGCCTGAATTTTATACTGTAAATCACGTTCAAAAGTGAGATTGGTCTGTAAGTCTCCAACAGAAGGGCCTTTTCTTAGCCGTGAGTATTAGTGAAATTAAGCCATGATTCATTGAATTGGGGGGAGCCAGAAAGTAATATGTTACAGAGAACCTTTAGTAAATATTTCTGAACTAGTGGATTCTGCAATTTATAAAGCTCTCCTGACAGTCCATCCGGACCTGGAGTCATCTTAATAGGGAGTTATTTTATTGCTCTCAAAATGTCATCCTGAGTTACAGTATAGGCTTGGTAATATTGCACTTCTCAGAGTTAGTAAAGCTCTGATAATTTAGCTGAAGCTAAAAAGAATTCCACATTATTTGGGGAGTCTTGGGTTTATCATTGGTATTGGTACAATCTCTCATAGAAGTTTTTAAACTCGCCGTTAATTTCTTTGTTAGAGACCAAACTTTTACCTTGAGAATTTCTGGCACCACTATCAGGTTCTGACTTACAGTAGTTTTTTTTTTTTTTTTAAACCTATACACAAGTAGTTTTTTGCCTTTTCCCTGGATTCCCTAAAAGTTTGCTTGGTTCTTAAGAGGGCATACTCTGCCTTTGCTGGGCATATTCTATTAATTTTATATTGTAAGTTTGTTATGCTATACAGAAGTTGTGGTCTCCCATTAGGGTTAATCCTGTAGGCCTACTCTAGGGTATGAAACTCTGCCTCTTTCTCCAGAACTCCTCCAGCCTATCATGCTTTTAAGAAGCAGAAAAGCTAAAGATCTACTCCCTTACATATGCCTTAAAGGAGTCTCGTAGACATGACCGAGTTACCTCACCGTTGTCATTAAACGTAAAGAAGTTCTTGGTTTCCTTAATATGGTCTGTGCTACTGTAAGAATGGTGTCCTGCAGGAAAAAAGGTATAATCCCTATTCTTCGGATTAATCAGACAGCAAGTGCCTACCAAATTCAAATCATCCATCAGCCTCTGCGAAGTCTTTTTAGATTTTATGTTTTTCTAAAAGAATGGAAGCTTTGCTCCTATCAAACAGTGGTTCTATAATCTCATTAAAGTCTCCTCGTAAAATAATATCCTGATCCTTGCAAGTGCCAGTTTTAAATTAATATTATACAATGGCAAGAAAAATCCTGGACTCTGATTGGTCAGTCTTGGGCTGGACCCGTGATGTTATCCCAGTGCAACATCACGGGTCTAGTCTCAGCCTCACTGTGACCCTGCAGATGAGCTAGATATGCTTGAGCCTCTTGAGCTTGATTGTTTCATCTTCTCTTAAAAAAAATATTTTTCCACACAGAAATATCTTTAAAATGATTTTTTTTATTCTGTAGAACAACGAGCCATTGTATAATAGCAATAATGCCCTCCAGGGTGTGTGTCGTTTGGGATAACATCACGCCTCAGTTGTTGGATGCAGTCGCCCTGCAGCCTCATGCCTAACTACCTGAGGCGTGACGTTATCCCAGCACGACACAAACCCTGTCGGGCTTTATTGCTTAAGTATCAAAGAAGGCAGCCTGCTCAGTGTTAGGAGCATAAATGTTACAAATCATGATATTTCAACCATTTATAGCGCCTGACAAAATCTGCTGAAACCTGGCTTATCGGTCTGTATAAAGGATGGACTTCACAAAATGAATCCCCCTCCTAATGAGGACTGCAATTTCCCTTTTCTTGGTGTTGACAGCATTAAATTCAGCCTGAACCTCCCAAGATCTTGTCACCTTCTATGCCTCCTGTACCAAAATGTGAGTTTCCTGTATAAAAATGTCAGTTCTGTTTTTTTTTTTTGTTTTTTTTTTTGGAAGTAGTTCAAAATCTTTTTTCATTTTATAGGAGACCCTAACCCTTTGACAATCCACAAGCCTACAGATAAACTACTGTTGTTCATCTTGATAAATTACTACTGTTCATCTTGGGTGAGACTGAGGAGTCCACTCAGGGTGATAAAAACTGATTGATCTAAGTAGAACAGAGATGTTAAATGAGGACAGCTAGAGTAAATCTGCATAGCATTATCAATCAAATATTATAAGACGTGAATCAGAAACCTAAAGAGCAACTAGGACTCAAAATGTTAAATATGCTAAAATCTGGATTCCTACATTACAGAAAGTTTATAGCTCTAAGTACTTGTTGTCAATACTATTTATCTAGTAAGTAAAATGGTGAATAGACTATAACAGAATTTTTTTTTTTTTGTAGGATCTATTTCTGCACCCTACCTTTGGGGCATCTCTCAGGGTCTCGCCGACAGCCGCCACACTCAACCGCCCACCTGAACTGACTACTCAGGAAGCTACATCAGGTATACGAGGTCTGGGGCTCTCCCAGCCCCAAGAAGAGGCCCCCAGAACCCAAGGAGAACTGGAGAGTCAGCCAGCATTGGGCGTGTGGTGGGTCAGCTTGCCTGCAATCGCCGTCACCTCACCCGACGGTAGGGGGATTTCCTTGACGTTTCCTCCCCTGGGGCACGGATGTGCAATGATGTCCTGCCAGGCATATGCATGCTCCTGCATGCACCTGGAGGATGTCCACTACTACCCCAATCCCCGTGCTTCTGCTGCCATGCAATGCAGTGGCCCCGGCCTCCACCAGGGGTTGCCAGTGCAATGAAGGAGCTCCTAACCCACCCCTGGACTAAGAGAGCTGTCTACAGATGCTCGATCTTAGTCTTCCCTTGCTGACTCCTGATGACCCAGGCTCATTCTCTAACCCATTGTCACCAGCGTGGCACAAGGTGTGGCATCCAGCACCTCAACCCTCAGCGCCACCGGGCCGGCCAACTATAACAGAATTAATTTGATCAAAATTCCAGAGGTGAAACACCACAGTATATCAGAAACAAATATAGTCCAAATGACTAAAAGGTTGCTTAACACCGGTATGTAAACAGACATACTTCTAAGGTGTCTGCAACTAGAATAAGTCAAAAGGTCAGTTTTCATGTATTGACTGACCAGCACTACATGTACAGGGTTATTCCCAGCTAATTCTTGGAAAGATAACACTGTAAAGAAAAGTACTGTATCATCCTAGAATACTGGACTCATTTACATTAAACTTTTGGATAGTTGTCTAATATATTTCTGAGCCCACTATCTCAAGAATTTCCATAGCACAAAAGCAGAATTTACTGAGTCTATTTATATTAAATAAAAAACTTGGCCTAACTGAATTTCCCTTCAGTTTCACCCACTACTCATTGGGAAGGGGGGAGGACCATTAATGCTAGGTTTGAACCAGTTGATGGCTCAGGGATGCCTCCCAAACTCCTTTAGGATCAAACCTCAGGCACCATCACTATTTGCGCTATATGGGATATTCACCACAAAAAACTGTGTTAATGCACTAGATAGGGTTAAACCAACATAAGCAAGGAAATGTGGTGTTATGGGTCACAACCCTAACATCCCACCTCACCCTGCAGGCAGCAACAGGAAAAACATTATGGTTTGACCCCTCCTGCAGCTTTGCTAATCAGGCATGGGGTGTGCCTTGCGGTTATCAACCCTAACGCTTACCCCATGCTTTACACATCTCAGAAAAAAGAACCTGGACTTAGTTTTTTTTTTTACATTCTTCTTTTGTATGAAAGCATCCTTTTTCATAAGCTTTTTCTGTTCCTATGAAAAAAGAATGCCTTCATACAAAAAAGAATTAGAAAAAAACAAGTCCAAAATCTTTTTTCGTACAAAGTCATCCTTTTTCATATGAACCGATTATTATTTTTTTTTGCATACTATGCTTTATGCAGCCAGGACAGCTCCCTATGAGTCCTTCTTTTGTTCGTGTCCCCCATCAGAGGTGACACTGAGGTTGCCCCACCTGGTGTTCCTCCCTGACTTACCCACACCAGGACGGGGCCTCCCCTTACCCCTTTGAATGCCATGTCTGGTGTCTTGGCAGGCAGCCCCGGGCCAGCTACATGGTGGTGGTGGCATGAGGTGGGCAGTATCAAGTTCATCTTGTGTTTTTTTCCCATAACTGCGGGAGGCATGGTGTGCAATGATGCTGTAGAGTGAACATGTCAGGTGTCCAGCATGCCTCCCTTCTGCTAGCCGTAGCTGGGTCACTGATGACGGGATGTTCTCTGGTCACCCAGGAGTCCCGCACTGGGGACACAACCCCCCCCAGGTGGAGAGCATGCAGAGGTTGCTCAATCCACCTCCCCCCACCAGCCCTCTAGCAACCCCAGTCTGTTCCTGAACCCAGGTCGCCAGTGTTGCAAGCAGCAGCTTTACCTCTCCGCTGGCAGGCTGGGCAGTATGGACTAATTCTTTTTTCATATGCCCATATGAAAAAATAAAATTGGCTCACAAAAAAGGATTTTTAAATGTTAAAAAATACATTTCTGGGTCATTTTTCCAGAAACTAAGTGCAGAATCCACCTAATGGAGTCGCAATTAGCAATATACATGTGTTGGTGTGTGTGTGCAAAGTGTCATTTTTGTTGGTTTTGAAATAAAAAAAAAACAGAAACAAGATGGCGGCCATACAAAAAAAGATTTTTTCCCTCATGAAAAAGAATTACTCCCATATGAAAAAGTATCCTTTTTTGTATGGACCAAATTATGTTTTTGTTCCATGCAGTTATCCAAAAGATTGTACTGAGCATGCTCAGAACTAAAATTTCAAAATTTAATAACTTTGGAAAGGATTGATATTTTTCACCAAACCAGTGAAAGGCACATCTGTGGGCCAAGCCCTTTCTAGCCTGAAAATTTCAGACCAAAAGTCCAAACCATCTCGTGCTAGGTGAACAGCAAACAAACAGTGATTTTTTTTTTTTACTTTTTTTGCTATCCACATCTCAGAATCCCCACATCTGACCAAAACAAAACTTGGCATGTCAAGAGATCTAACCCTAGAGACAGTGAGTTCAACATTCTGTGCAACTCCGTTGAATGGTTGTGAAACTATTAATGTGCAAAGTTTGGGGTTTAACACAGAAACCTCTGCTCAACCCTAATTATAGTGGCACTACCCAGGGCCCCTACTTTTCTGCGGCACAGTGGGACCAAGTTCTGCGGCAAGACTACCATTTGCTGAAGAACTTCTACGGTGGTGGTTTGTAATTTCTTCGGAAGTTCTGTGGCACTAACAAACTACCACATCACAGTGTCAGCTTGTCATCCTGACTTCACTTTCATGGCAGTGGTTATAGCAATCAAGATGGTAGAAAGCACAGTAACACTAGTTCAAAAAATAACAGATTTATAAAAATAATTTCATGCCTAAAAAAGCAAAACAAATGTCTCTCCCTTAAGGTCCTAGCCTGTTGCATAAATGACATATGCTGAGGGGATCTTATGTGATAAATAAGGTATTTCTATATGCATGCTATCTATCCCACTAATGAGGTTTCCACTGTCTATCACTTACATATTTGAATGTGCTTTCTACACCACTCACGAGGTTCCCACTGTGTATCACATATATTTATATGCAATCTGTAACTTACATACAAATGTGTGTGTGTGGTGAGAAAGACAGACATACTGTATGTGTGTGTGTGTGTGTATATATATATATATATAAAACATTTTTTTCCCATGAACTTGCATCCTCATTCATACAGATCCCATTGGAAACAGAATAGAGGAGTTATTGCAAAACTCATTTTTCATGTCAACCTGCTTACCCTGACACACTGCGTAACACCATCAGGCCATGACATGCATGTGAAACCATTGTGAGACAGAGCTCTCCAGCCCATCACAATGTGTCCACCATGTGACAGAACACTGCACCATACCTTCCCAGGCTCTGAGCAGTGACATGTTCCACCAATCCTTGTGCTGCCCAGTCAGCTCCCAGAGCTAATCTCTGAACCTGAGTTGCTGGCACAGAAACACAGCATGCTACCCTCTGGCCCAACAGCTGTCCCCACACACAACATTTCTCCATAACTTTTAGGTGATTCTATCAACCAATGACAATATGTAATCAATAACCCTGGTTAAAATGCATACAGTGCAACTAATTATTTAACAGGTCTAGTCTTTCAACAGGTCTACACATTACTATATTCCACTTTTCTCAGCATAATTACTTTATTTTTCTTAAAAATAAGTTAAATTCATTTTACCAGTTAATCATTTCAGATGGCATCTCTATATCTTAAAGGCACAAATAGTTTTGTACAAAGTGAGGTATGGACTTAGCAAGTCTGTGCTATTGACAAGGTTTTGTTTAAGCTGGCCCTAGCGCAGTAATGTAAGACTGAAAATTGTATTGGGCTGTAGTGCAGGTTGAGCAAATATCACCATGCATGATGTGTTGTGCCACTGTCTCTGGCAGTGGGAGCTGTGGCAGATAAGTGACTGTTCATTTCTGTTACAGAATGCAGCCATTTCATTAGCTAATGTATGATGTTATAGCAATGATAACATCACATTCTGAGCATATGGGGGGGGGTTGGATAAAAAAAGTGGGGAAGGGAACCAGATTCTATGGATAAGCAGAAATATTAATAAAAAATCACCAAGAAGAGTGAATTCTGTGGCACCACAGAAGTTCTGCAGTAGATTGCAAGTTCTGCACAAAATTCTGCGGCCGCAGAATTCTAGGGGCCTTGCCACTACCGCACCACTACAATGGCATTAAAACTGCAGAGAATTATGCTATTTCTGGTCCTCCCCTCACAGCAATTAGAGAAGTTATACTAGTTAGGCCAAGGAAGTCCAAGTAATGTTTGATCTGGATTGGGGTGCCTGACACACTGCAGTTCTGTGATGAAAGGACTTATCAAGCCTTGCTGCCAAAACTGACTGCACCAAATGCCAAACAGGGTTCTATTACAATGAAACTGAATTACTCCCATATGAAAAAGTATACAAGAGTACATACAAGAGCATCAGGCATATAGATTTCATCCAGAGGTAGATAACAGCGTAGTACAGGCATGGACAACAGATGTCTACATGTAGGGTCAGCCATATCCTCAGGTGGGTATGAGTAGTAAGTTACACGAGAAGTACAACTGATTGTGGGGAGAAGTACAACAGATTGTGGGGGAGAGGGCAGGAGAAACATGAAAATATAGTTTTGTAGGCACACTTTACAGGGACAGGTTGCACAGGGAAGGGACCCCGTTCCTTTAGTGCATCAGATGGCAACAAGCTTGCCAGGTGGACAAAGTGCTTGCAGTAGCCAGGGGCTCATCGCCCAGCAGTCAAAACCAGGTTTTAGCGGCTCAGGTGCAGAGACAGGCAGAGGCCAACTTTAGGAAGCCCCATAGGGAGACTTTGAAGCAGGGATGGGGAGGGGGAGGAGCGAGTGCTGGTAGGAAGGAAGTTCCACAGCCTGGGCACGTAGGCAGTGAAGGCCCAATCCCCCATTTGGGTGCGAGTTTTAGGAACCAGAAGGACCTGGGAGTCACTGGATCTTAAGTGGTAGGAGGGGGGGTTTGCAGGTTTGAGGGAAATGGTGAGTGCAGGAGGGATGGCAGTTCTGACAATGTTGTCGATAAAGTTGCCAAGGACGAAGGTGAGGTGGCTCTCCAGAGGAAGCCATTCTAGCCGGGAGTATAGCTCACATCAGTGCGCGAAGCAAGGAGCAGAGAGTGCAAAGCGACATACATTGTTGTACACTGTGTCCCATTTTGAGAGACTGGTTTTCGGGATGTGTGCAAAGGATACCAGGCCATAGCAGAGCATGGCTAGGAGGACCCTCCTGGCTAGGGTGAGACGTGCGGCCGGAGTGAGACAACTTTTTAGCTCTGTATGCCAGGCCTAGCTTGCAGTTGGTTGCCTTACAGGTATTGCGAATGTGCAGTGTGAGCTCCCATTGCAGGTCAAGGGTTACCTTCAGGTACTCGACCGCATCTGCAACATGCAAGAGGAAACCATCAGCTCCTGAGATTTTTAGAGGAACAGTGCAGGCTTTTGTCTTGGCTGAGGAGCCAAAGAGCATGGCCTGAGTCTTTTTAAGGTTAATGGTTAGCTTGTGGTCCTCAAGCCAGGTCTGAATTTGGTTGAAGTCAGAGTTTAACTGGGTGTTGATGGCTTTGATGTCCTGAGAGCTAGCCAGGATGACAAGGTCATCCGAGTAAAGGGTGGAGTGCCCATGGGCTGAGGCCGAGGGTAGCTCTGTTATGAAAAGGGAAAACAGAATGGGTCCAAGAACAGAGCCCTGTGGGACCCTTCAGGTCACCAGGGATGGATCAGAGAGGGCCTTGTTAAAGTTGATATATTGCTGTCTCCCAGAGAGATAGTTAGGGAGCCAGGTGTGGGCGGGGGGGGTGGAGAAGCCCATGGACCGGAGAGTGGAATGCAGAAGTGAGTGGTTAACCCAGACAAAGGCTTTAGACAGATCCACAAAGATGGCTCCAGTCAGTTTGCCTTGATCGGTAGCAGACCTGATCTCGGAGGTGACCACCGCTAGGGCAGTAGAAGTGCTGTGCCCTTTTCTGAAGCTGTGTTGTGCTGGGGAGAGTAGCTCATAGCTCTGAATGTAATGGGTGAGCTGAGAGGCAACCACTTTTTCAAGTAGCTTGCCAATCGCAGACAGGATCGCAATATGGTGGTAGTTATTGAGAGTTTTTGGGTCGCCTTGTTTGAAGACAGAGATGACCTTGACCACCTTCCATACATCCGGGATGGTTCTCGAGATTAAGGAATTGCTAAATATATGAGACATGGGCTGGGCAAGAAGGGATGCCCCAGGCAGAGCAGTTTGAGCTCAAGGCTGTTATGCCCAGCTCCATTGTGAGGGGAGAGACCAACAAGGAGCCACTAGGTCTCCAGGACAGTGACAGCCTTTAAGTAGAAGGAAGGTTGGCTGGAGTTCCCACTAAAGGAGGGACCTTGAGTTATGGGGACAGGGGATTGGGAGGAGGGAGCAGACAGGTCAGAGAACTGGCAGTTAAAAGCATTGGCAATTGTGAGAGGGTTGTTGCAACTAACCCCTCCAATAAGCATTTTGGAGACCTGGGCTCTGGCAGATCCTCCGACCGTGTTTTTAATGTTTTGCCAGAAGCTCCTCGGGTTTCTGGCTGAGAATAGAATGGCAGATTGACAGAATTTGCTCTTGGCAGGGAGGATGGCACTTTTACAAGAGTTTCTCAACTGTCTATATTCGAGGAAACCATATCCAAAAACCATATCCAAAAGCCATATAAACACTACAAACAGGTATCTGCCTCTATCTCTGAAATCAAACAAAGGGGCAGAGGATACTGCAGAGCAGGACACTGCAGCACGGGAGCTAGCACAACAAAACTCACCCAAATCAGGAACCAAAACAAAAAAAGCAAAAAGGAAATCTAAAAAACTTCTGATCATAGGAGACTCCATGATTCGAGGAGTTGATACCCATCTCCAGCCAGGGGTAATGGTCAGATGTCTCCCAAGTACATCAGTGTGGAGAGACACTTACTGCATTGCTAAAATTGTTCACAAAGCAGGAGAAAACATTGATGTCCTGGTACACATAGGGACTAATGATCTCGCCAGCCAGTAAGTTGTGGAGACCAAGGAACACCTGACCAGGCTGGGTGACAAACTATCATCCATTTCATCCAACATCTCCTTCTCTGCGATCCTGCAGTCTGGGGAGAGGGGGGCAGATGGATGGAAGGTCAGAGAAGGGGAGATAGGGGAGCTAAACATATGGCTCAAGGGCTGGTGCCAGGAAAAAGGACACAGATTTGTAGGGAACTGACAACAGTTCTGGGAGCGAAAGTTCTTTAAATTTGATGGACTGCATCTGACTAAGGAGGGAGTCAGTGCATTGGGGCAGAAGTTTGATGTCTTTGCAGAATATTTAAACTAGCAAATGGGGAGAGGGGTGCAGCACTCCATACATCGAATGGGAAGAACACCCCTCCCCCCTCAGCTAGTGGTCAAACAGGGATTCAGCATGTTTGCAGTTTGTTTGCATCACCAGGTAAGAAAAAAGGTCTGTCTCCCCATACGAAGCACAGGGGAAATGCCAAACCTCACCCAACAACTAACATCAAAATCTGGCCAATGGAAAATCATATACACAAATGCTCACAGTCTGAGAAATAAGATCCCAAACCTGCAGGCAAAAATGCCAGAAGCTAAACTGGACATAGTAGCAATTAGTGAGACGTGGTTTACCAGTAACCACACCTGGGAGACTTCAGTACCTGGCTATGTACTGTTCAGAAGAGACCGAGGTGCAAAAAGGGGGGTGCAGTGGCCCTGTATCTCAATGAAACTATCAAAGCTACAGAAATTCAGAATACACATAAGGAGCCAGAAGAACTGTGGGTCACCCTGGAAACAGGAAATGGGACAGCCATAAGAACTGGGGTTGTCTACGGGCCCCCAGACCAGCGGGAGGACATAGATACATTACTGTTAGAAGATATATGTAACCCCTAGATGGCGCTATCCCAGGGGCTACTACCCCTGCCTGATTTGCCACTAACAGGTTGAGGGGCCTGGATCCAATGGCGGGTGCCTCCACCCAGAGGTCAGGGTTTGCAATAGTTAAACTAACTTGGTCACAGCCCTCTGGGACACTGCAACCCCCTTTCTTCCACTAGTGGCCCACACAATATATCAGAATTACCTTCACAGTATACACTTACCCCAGGTCTGGTTCCGCACTGGGACCTCCTGTGAAATGAGATACAGTGCAACAATCACAGTACAGTACTTTAACATGAAACAAATACCTCAGGCAGTATAACTTTGCTGAAACAAGCAGCTCTGATTTATTTAGGGGATATAACAAGGACGGGGAAATCAGGTTAATTAGCTTATCACTCTAATAATCTACCTATGGCTCTGTGCACAGGCCTATCCCTATCAGTTACTGTCCCTGGGTACCCAAGCCTAGTGGCTAGTCAAACCATGGCAGCTGGTGGGGCCCTTTCACACAGAGAAAGGAGAATTAAACAGTCAGCAGTACAGTAATTCCATTTGGATTTAATGTGGCAATTCAACAGGAGCGACCCTGAATTAGTACTACGACCTCCAAATAAGATAGGGTCCTTCAATGTCAGCAGGGCTCACTTGAGGTACACAAACCTCTTCACACATCCATATAAAAGAAAGCACTATACCAGGCAGGCTGCATCTGTATCTCGATCGCACTACTGCACAATACCCGAGAACACACAGCAGATTCAGTTCCTGACAGACCGAGTGCAATTTTCAGCAATTCCTCCAGTCTTCTACAGGGTGAGCCTGGTTTCTACTCTTCAGAGATCCTTTGATTCTTTTCACAGGACGGATTCAGTCCTAACAAGCTGTTACACAAGCTGCAGACGGAACTCTGGGCCTTACACCGTTTTTGACTAAAACTGCACACTGAAAAGCACAGGGCTCCTTCCTTCTTCACTGCCAAAGCTCAACTGAAACTCCAACCGACAAAACGGGCACTTCCTTTGAGTTCCTCCCAGTTCTTGACTGGATTGGCTGTCACTCACAATAGACTGCTGTTGGTCCAAAAGGCACTGAAGTCTAAACTACATCTCCCAGAGTCACTGCCCATACAATCCTCTTGTGGCTGGCTCAGATTATGAGTCCAAGTTCTGATTCGTCCAAGGCACCATTTTAGAGCTAGCTTACCCACACTGATTGGTTCAGTTCAGCAGTTCAAAACTAGAATGGGGAACTAGCAGACACAGTTCTGACTGCAAAGAAAGCAGGTTAGACAAACTGTAATTTCATTATTACTCTAAATAATTTCTGGCAAACAGTTACATCTTTCAGATAGGTTCCTTTGCACTCCTAGTGACTGCAAAATGAAGTGAATTGGCAGCAGCTTGAGTGGTACTCAATCAAAAAACACACAGTCCCCATACAAACTAATTATGTCTGCAAGCAGACAGCTCTTAAAGAGACAGTACCAGAGGTTCTAAAACACTCACTGATAAATGGCTTAAATGCCAAACACCATTCAGGCTTGGAGCATTCAAGCAAGCTCCTGGAAGTCTTTGGGAACCCCCATTTGCAGGGGGTTACACCTTCCTGGCCTGGGAAAGCTTGCGTCCACGTCCAAGCAAGTACCCATAAGTTTCAACTGCAACCATATACATTTGCATTAGGCTCGCACATGTAATCATCAGTCAATATATCATTTTACCAAGAACACATTTCTGAAACATTGCAGTCGTCCTCTTTACACAGTATTACATACACATTGTACCATAACTCAAGTTATTACCTCTTGTACATGAAACCTGAAGAGAGGGCCCTTCCTATCAGTTACCTTGGGGCTGGATGGGGCAAGGGCACCATACTGAAGGGCAACACAAGTAACTTGGAGTTAGCACTGATGCTCAGTTTGGGCAATGAGCTCGGGGACACATACACTCCTTTATGGACAACATTGAGAGGCAAGTCCACAGGCCTCCCAAGTGAATCATAACTGAGGTGCACCACAGGCTTTACAGCTCGACCAGTCTTTCTAGGGGAACTGTTATAGTCTCTGCACTCTGAGCCTCATTTTCAGCATTGTCCTCACTTGTCAGGGAGTCTTCATGGGGGTAGAGAGCTAGAACTTGAGGCACTTTCAGCTCCAGGAGTTACAGTTTCTGAGTCCACAACATTTGGCTGCATGGAGAGCTTTCGGACACTGGCAGTGGACTGTCAGGGCACTCAAAATACTCTTCTTGTTCGGTGTATCACCAGTCTGCCTCAATCTATCATTTTCCTCCCTGAAAGCTCAAACAGTTCGACCATGCACAATGATTCCATTTCATCTGATCTGATGCTTTGCACTTCACTTTCTGGGAGCATTGGCTCCAGGGATGAAGTTGGGGGCTTAGACAGTCCAGAAGGCCCAGCTTCATCTCCAGTATTGACTAGGGATTGCTCAAACAATTGACTCAGTTCAGAAGAAGGATAGTATTCAAAGTCACTCCACTTTCTTCCGATATGGACTGACAGTCATGCTCAACTGGGACTTGTGGAGGGAACACTAACTTTGCTTCTGTAGGTGCAGACTTTCTTGATCTTTTCTTAGCAGCAGCTCTAGTCACTGGTCGAGGGGCATCTTCTAGGGGCTCAGACTCAATTAAGATTTGTCCAATGGGCAGTAAATGATTTCTATGCATTGTTTTTACATCTTTTAAATTATTCTCAGGCCTTACTTTGTACACTGGCAGATCATCTAGTTTGCCCACTACAATGTGAGGAGATGGTGCCATCTGTCAGCAATCTTGTGCTTGCCATGCAGTCCCAGATTTCTTAGCAATACCCGATCTCCCTCCTGGAGTTCCTGTGCTTTCACCTTTTTATCTACCTTTCTTTGTTGGCCAGATTTCTTTTTGGCAGCCATGGTTTGAGCCAGTTGAGTACGCATGAGTTAGCTGGGCCTTTAACTTTTGCACATACTGTAAATAGTTGTCAGCTTGAACCCCATCAGGAGAGACCCCAAAACACACATCTACTGGTAGTCGAGCTTCTCTTCCAAACATCAGGCGGTAGGGGAGAATCCAGTGGCATCACTTTGGTGCAGTTATAAGCATGTACCAGGGTGCTAATTTGTTTGGCTCCATCTAGGCTTGTCCTTTGGGTGCAGGGTGCCTAGCATATCTAGCAAAGTGCGGTTGAAACGTTCAGGCTGTGGGTCCCCTGGGGTGGTAAGGAGTGGTTCTGGACTTTCGCACTCCCACAGAGAAAGCATCTCTTTGATCAGACGACTCTCAAAGTCTCCCTTGATCAGAATGGATTCTTTGTGGAGCTCCATAGTGAACAAAAAGTTTTCTACAAGTACTTTGGCCACAGTGGATGCTTTCTGGTCTTTGGTGGGGAAAGCTTGGGCATATCTCGTGAAATGGTCAGTGACCACCAGCACATTACTGATATTTCTTTGATCTGACTCCAAACTCAGAAAATCAATACAGACCAGCTCCATGGGTGCACTGGTGGTGATGTTAACAAGGGGGCAGCCCTCTGGGGCAAAGCTTTCCTCTGTAAGCAGCTGCATGCTGTTGAATGTGTTGCTCCACATCAGCCCCCATCTTAGGCCAATAGAATCTGGATCTCACCAAGTCAAGTGTTCTGTCTATACCAAGGTGCCCCATGTGGTTGTGCAAGGACCTCAGTACTGAGTCTCGAAAGGCAGTGGGCAGCACTAGTTGTTGTTTGTCTACTTGTCCCCTCTGTCTACTGTTTCTCTGTATAACAGTTTATTGATCAGTTTCAACTTAGGACCTTCTTTGTATAACAGTGCAGTTCTCAAATCAGTGGAGCGTAATTTGGACACATCTTTTCCTGCAGAGGGCTTCTAAAGCTGCTTTGATCATGGGATCGCGGATTGAGCCCGCCGAATACTGTCATTGTCCAGCTGAGGCAGTGCACCAATGTCTATTGCAGAAAAGTGGCAATAAGCAGCAGGTATGCAATTCTCAGAGGCTCCCAAGCAATCCACCATGCAGTCCACTGCGTCCGTGACATTTGTTCCTCCTGTCAAACTTCGGCAGAGTGCCGAATGTCAGGTTCTGCCAATCGGACCCAATCATTCTGGGAACAGGCCTCCGGAGAGAGCATCAGCATCTATGTGGTTCAGACCTGCTCGGTATTCGAGAGCATAGTCATATGTAGATAATGCAGAAAGCCACCTATGGCCAGTGGCATCCAACTTAGCTGAGGTCTGCACATAGGTCAAAGGATTATTGTCAGTTTTACTAGTATTTTAGCCCCATACAGTACTCATGGAATTGGTCAACAATAGCCCACTTCAAAGCTAGGAACTCTAACTTATGTACAGGATAGTTCTTTCGGATGGGGTCAGGCTTCTACTGGCAAAGGCCACTGGTCTCAGGCCATTCTCGTGCTCTTGGTACACACAGCCCCAACCCTTGCAAGCTAGCATCAGTGTGCAGGATGTAAGGTTTTCTTGGATCGCATAGGCCAGCACTGGAGCATGGGTAAGTTGATATATGATCTCATGAAAAGCAGTCTCATTAATCAGGAGTCCAGCGGCCCCAAATACTTCACTCGGATGAAAATACACTCTTTCAGTCTTGAGGGACGCTGACTTTTGGTATTTTTGTGGGTTGGGGATACCCTGAGTAAGGTTAAGTAAAGGGTGGATCACTCTTGAATAGTCCTTGATGAAGCCGATAATAACCACAGAATCCCAGGAATCTTTGCAGTTCTTTAGATTTTGGGCTGTGGCCAGGTGGTCAAGCCTCAACTTTACTTGGGTGGGTTTCTATTCCTCGGTGGATACTATGTGTCCCACATACTTTACTGATGTTTGAAAGAATTGACACTTATCAATGGACAGTTTAAGGCCAAAGTCCTCCAGTCGGTCCAATACCTTAAATAATCTGCTCTCATGTTCCTCCAGTGAGCTGCCAAACACAATAACATCATCTAGGTATACCAGGCACTCTAGTAAGTTCATGTCCCCCACTGCACGCTCCACCAATCGTTGAAAAGTGGCTGGGGCACCTGAAATCCTTGAGGCATCCTCATGAATTCATAGAAAAGCGGACAGATAAAGGCCGTCTTCTCACGGTCCTCTGGGCCATCGATCTGGTTGTACCCACTGCGAGATCCAGCACAGAGAACCACTTGCTCCCGTTAGGCAGTCCAAAGCATCCTGAATGCGGGGCATTGTGTACTGATCAGGATAGTCCGCCGGTTTAAGGTGCGATAATCCACACACATCCTTACTGTTCCATTCTTTTTCCTCACTACCACAATGGGGGAAGCATAAGGGCTTCTGGATTCTTGTATTACACCAGCAGCTAACATCTCTTGCAGATGCCGTCTCACATCATCTATGTCAGCAGGTGCCAGGCGTCTAGACCTCTCTCACGAAATGGTCTTTCATCATGCAGCCGGATATTGTGCTCAGCTCCTTGCACGCATCCTACATCCCATTCCTTTAAAGAAAACACCTGGTCTCTCTGGGCAAGCTTCTCACTGATCCTCACTTTCCATTCAGCTGGCAGCGGGAGTCGCGAAATCAAACAAGTCAGGCGTTACTCTGTCATTCTTCCTTGAACTCTTGCTGCTGGGTAGCACTGCAGTGTCTGCACAATGCACATTAGCCAGGATGCAACCTCTGTTTACTCGAATGTCTCTTTCAGACACATTATGACTTGGACCATTACCCTTCTGGCATAAGCATGGGCTCTAGCGGGCAAAATACTAGGCTTGACCAGCAGTCCCTCTGGCAATTTTCCATCGCCTGGTGCATCCAACATTAATATTTTATTCTTAACATCCTTTCTGATACGGACCTCTCCCTGTAGGTACACTGGGCATTTGGCGCCAGGATCAGAGACTCAGGATCCTTCTTCCATACAATTCCGACCGGTTCCTCTGGTTCTGTTTTTTCAGCATCTCTCTGTGCCTCATAGGCCTTCTTAATTAAAGCTGGAACTCTTAAAGCTCTACTAGTCTTTGACCCTGTTTTCATAACACAACTGTGCCAGCCTTCCGAACATATGAGCATTTGTTCCAATCAACAAAGGGACACCATCATACAGTCCAGTGGGGGACACACTAAGGCTAGGGTCTCTACTTGTTCGGCCACTCCAGCCACGGAGGTGGGGAAAGACAGACAAATTCGGATATACCGGAATAGGGTAGGCCTTCTCTCAACCCTCATACATGCAGTCCTTCTAATGGTTGTAAGGTACGTCTGACAAATGCTTCTGATACCAATCCTGGAACATAATTGTCACTTGGGAGCCACTGTCTAATACAGCTCTTGTAGACCTCCATTCACCTTTACAGTGGTCTCCATGGAGGGACCCACTATTCTGGACCAGTCTGGAGAGGCGGTAGTGGGGGCCTGGGCAACTGACCTTGCCACAAAGGACGTGAATTAGCATTTTTGGTGCCCTCACTGGGATCATGTCGTGCACCTCTTAACCACTGATTTGTTCTCCGAAGCTCTCCTTGTAGCCTATATGCAACTTTGTCAGTGTCTTTTGGGGACTGGCATTCCCTTTTCATGTGCCCATCTTTCCCACAATTATAGCAAAACATACTTTCTGGCGTTTGAGCTGGCCGAGGCGCCACACTGGGAGCCAGGGCGGGGTATTACTAACTGGAAACCTGGTGCCATCTCTGTCTGCGGCGTGATAAGCATTTGGAGACATCTCGTCAGTTCTCCACTTCCATGGTCAAGGAATTGAGTTTGGAGCTGTTATCACTTGGGAGATACATGGTGGTACCCCACCCATAGCAGATGCAGTCGGATATAGGTCAGGGCCCGTGTTGCAGGCGTGGCCTTCATAAGGGAATGTTTTTGAATTCCGGATCTCTCAACAGTTCGCCCCCATTGTGGCATATCTTTTCCTTGTCAGAGCACCATTGACCTGTCAACCTCTGCCCCTGAACTTCACTTGATGGGTCACCTCAGTCACTGGGTCGTAGCCACAGCTGTTGGTGCAGGTACCTCCAGAGGTCGCCTTTTCTCAACTCCTCGAATTTCTCTCATTAACTCATCATAGGAGGGTGGGATTCCAGTCGATTCTACCAGGCGTAACTGAAGCAACAGCAGTTCTGAGAAGGGGCAGACTTAAGGATTCTGTCCAGTCTGGTTCGCCCAGTTCAATCGCTGGCAAACTACCCTTTCTGAGGCATTCTTGCAACAATTTTTCCAGCCGAGAGACATACACAGACAACAACTCCCTTGGTACTGTTGTGCATTTCTTACTCTCCACCATAGGTCCTCATCAGAATCTGGGCTCCCATACACATTCTCCAAGGCCTCAAGATAGGCCTGTGCAGTTGCTTCAGGGTTACTGGCCCGTTTAGCACGGATGGTAGCCAGGGCAGGACCTCGGAGGCTCTCACTAACCCTCTTTAGCTTTCGCTTCCGAGCATTGTCATTCTAGCATTGGGGCAACATAGTCTATCCAGGTCTCCCAGTCATCCTCCCTTGGGGGTGGGGAGGTGCCAGAGAAGATCCTCAACCTTCGGTAAGAGTCGTGACTAATGGCAGGTGCAGAAATAGGAGTCTGCATTGGTTCAGCCACCATTACGGGCACTGGAGCAGGAGAGGGTGTTGGGGAGAACACCCCAGGTGGCAAGAATAGTTTCTTCAAGTCCTCCACAGTTTTCCTCTCCCAGCAACCATTCAGCAAATTTCTCCTCAAAAGTTTCAGATAGTGGTGGGGCTGATTCCCCGGTCTTTACTGTCCTTAGTTATCACTCTCCAAGCAGTGAGGGCTCCCTCTGGGGTAATGGTCTGTGGCACTTTGGAGCTATCTATGGGATCCTTAAACTCTACTAGGGCCAGGAAAGTGTGGGTGAGCAGATTAGCATGCCGACCCACCACCACAGGGTTTTGTAAACCTTCCACCTTGGAAAGTACTCCTGCACAGTGTCCGTATTGATACCCAGGGGATGTCCAGGATAAGCATAGCATTTTGGGGTCGATCTCCTCCCAGTACACCACTCCACCAGCCGGTGCACAGCCACTTCTGTCGGGTACCCATTTTTTCTTAACAGTGGTTCGTAATATGGCCACTAGAGGACACACAATCCCAGCGGTGAGCCTCCAAGATGTAACCCCTAGATGGCGCTATCCCAGGGGCTACTACCCCTGCCTGATTTGCCACTAACAGGTTGAGGGGCCTGGATCCAATGGCAGGTGCCTCCACCCAGAGGTCAGGGTTTGCAATAGTTAAACTAACTTGGTCACAGCCCTCTGGGACACTGCAACCCCCCTTTCTTCCCACTAGTGGCCCACACAATATATCAGAATTACCTTCTCAGTATACACTTACCCCCAGGTCTGGTTCCGGCACTGGGACCTCCTGTGAAATGAGATACAGTGCAACAATCACAGTACAGTACTTTAACATGAGACAAATACCTCAGGCAGTATAACTTTGCTGAAACAAGCAGCTCTGATTTATTTGGGGGATATAACAAGGACAGGGGAAATCAGGTTAATTAGCTTATCACTCTAATAATCTACCTATGGCTCTGTGCACAGGCCTATCCCTATCAGTTACTGTCCCTGGGTACCCAAGCCCTAGTGGCTAGTCCAAACCGTGGCAGCTGGTAGGGGCCCTTTCACACAGAGAAAAGGAGAATTAAACAGTCAACAGTACAGTAATTCCATTTGGATTTAATGTGGCAATTCAACAGGAGCGACCCTGAATTAGTACTCACGACCTCCAAATAAGATAGGGTCCTTCAATGTCAGCAGGGCTCACTTGAGGTACACAAACCTCTTCACACATCCATATAAAGAAAGCACTATACCAGGCAGGCTGCATCTGTATCCCGATCGCAATTACTGCACAATACCGGAGAACACACAGCAGATTCAGTTCCTGACAGACCGAGTGCAATTTTCAGCAATTCCTCCAGTCTTCTACAGGGTGAGCCTGGTTTCTACTCTTCAGAGATCCTTTGATTCTTTTCACAGGACGGATTCAGTCCTAACAAGCTGTTACACAAGCTGCAGACGGAACTCTGGGCCTTACACACGTTTTTGACTAAAACTGCACACTGAAAAGCACAGAGCTCCTTCCTTCTTCACTGCCAAAGCTCAACTGAAACTCCAACCCGACAAAACCGGGCACTTCCTTTGAGTTCCTCCCAGTTCTTGACTGGATTGGCTGTCACTCACAATAGACTGCTGCTGTTGGTCCAAAAGGCACTGAAGTCTAAACTACATCTCCCAGAGTCACTGCCCATACAATCCTCTTGTGGCTGGCTCAGATTATGAGTCAAGTTCTGATTCGTCAAGGCACCATTTTAGAGCTAGCTTACCCCACACTGATTGGTCCAGTTCAGCAGTTCAAAACTAGAATGGGAACTAGCAGACACAGTTCTGACTGCAAAGAAAGCAGGTTAGACAAACTGTAATTTCATTATTACTCTAAATAATTTCTGGCAAACAGTTACATCTTTCAGATAGGTTCCTTTGCACTCCTAGTGACTGCAAAAATGAAGTGAATTGGCAGCAGCTTGAGTGGTACTCAATCAAAAACACACAGTCCCCCATACAAACTAATTATGTCTGCAAGCAGACAGCTCTTAAAGAGACAGTACCAGAGGTTCTAAAAACACTCACTGATAAATGGCTTAAATGCCAAACACCATTCAGGCTTGGAGCATTCAAGCAAGCTCCTGAAGTCTTTTGGGAACCCCCATTTGCAGGGGTTATATATACAAAACATGACAGCTAAAGGGAGGTTCTGATAATGGGAGACTTCAACATGCCGGATACAGATTGGTCAATAACAGCAGGAACATCTGCCAGAACTAGACACATGGTGGATTCCTTGCAGGGGGAGGGCCTCAAACAACTGGTACAACAACCCACAAGAGACAGGGCTATCCTAGATCTAGTACTGACTAACAGGGAAAGGATCACAGATCTCCAGGTAGAAGGTCACCTGGGGGCCAATGACCATCACATATGGTTCAATTTGGCCACTACATCAAAATCATCCCATTCCAAGGCAAAAATATGGGACTTCAGAGGAGCTAACTTTGATAAGATGGCCAACAGAGTTAAGCTAGCCCTGGCAAAAAGAAACACAGGTGAGGGGGTACAGGCAAAGTGGGCAAGCATTAAGGATGCAATACTGGAAGCAACATCCCATTGTGTTAGACAGAAAAGGAAGAGCAAAAGAAGAAGGAAACCACTTTGGTTCTCAAATACAATAGCAGAAAAGGTCAGAGCCAAAAGGCTGGCCTTCAGGAAATGTAAGGGAACACAGCGGGATGAAGATAGAGAGGCATACCAAACTGCCCTAAGGAAAGCAGGGAAGGCAGTAAGGCAGGCAAAGTCCCAAACTGAGGAAACACTAGCACGAACAGTAAAAGAAAGTGACAAGACTTTCTATAGATACATTAGTGAAAGGAGAAAGTCCAGAGGGGGTATTGCTAAGCTCAAAGGAGAAAGAGATATGAGAGGAGGACCTGTAAAAGCATCTATCCTAAATAGATACTTTTGCTCAGTATTTACTGAAGAGAAGGTAGAGCAGGGCCCACAGCTCAGCACCATGGACACAGGGGGAGGGAGGTGAGCACTACTCACTTCACAAAAGAAAGGGTCCTACAAGAGCTCACTAAGCTCAGGGTGGACAAGGCAATGGAACCTGATGGCATACATCCCAGGGTACTTAAGGAGCTAAGGGTGGAACTAGCAGAGCCATTAGCAGAACTGTTTAGTGAGTATCTGAGCACAGGAGAGGTCCCAGAAGACTGGAGAAGGGCTCATGTGATCCTGCTCCACAAGAGTGGTAGCAGGGAGGAGGCAAGGAACTACAGACCAGTCAGTCTTACCTCAGTAGTGGGCAAGATTATGGAGGAACTCCTTAAGGAAAAGATATTGCAACACCTGGAATCCATAGGGTCACAGGATCCAAGACAGCATGGGTTTACAAAAGGAAGGTCCTGTCAAACTAATCTCATAGATTTCTTTGACTGGGTAACCAGAGTGGTGGACCAAGGGGGAGCAGTTGATGTCGCCTACCTTGACTTCAGCAAAGCTTTCGACACTGTTCCACATAGAAGATTGATAAATAAGCTGGGTAGGCTCGGGGTGGGCGAGAAGTTGGTCAACTGGGTGGCAAATTGGTTGACGGGCAGCAAACAGAGAGTGGTGGTAAATGGTATACAGTCAGAAGAGATGCAAGTCACAAGTGGGGTACCTCAGGGATCAGTCCTGGGGCCAGTCCTCTTCAATATCTTCATTAGTGACATTGCAGATGGACTAGAGGGTAAGGCTTGTCTGTTTGCAGATGATACCAAGATCTGCAACAGAGTAGATGATCCAGATGGGGTGGGCAGAATGAGAAGACATCTGGATAAACTAGCAAAATGGTCAGAAGAGTGGCAACTGGGATTTAATGCAAAGAAGTGCAAGATCATGCACATAGGGAAGAGAAACCCTGAAGCCACCTATAGGCTGGAAGGGGAGTTGCTGGTAGTCACAAAGGAAGAAAGAGACTTGGGCATCATCATCACCGATGACCTGAAATCATCCAAGCAGACCTCTAAAGCAGTAGCTAAGGCTAGGGGGATGTTAGGGTGTATTAGTAGGGGTATCACAAGTCATAAGAGGGAGGTAATAATCCCTCTTTACAAGACACTGGTTAGGCCCCATCTGGAGTACTGCGTGCAGTACTGGAGGCCACACCTTCACAAGGACATTAACCAAATTTAGGCAGTCCAGAGAAGGCAACCAAAATGGTGCAGGGACTACATCAGAAGACATATGAGGACAGATTAACGGAGCTCAATATGTATACCCTTGAGCAAAGGAGGGAGAGGTGATATGATCGAAACATTCAAACACCTTAAGGGCATTAACAAGGTGAAAGAGTATAACATGTTTAAATATAAGAAAAATAGCAGGACAAGAGGACACAGCATGAGATTAGAGGGAGGCCAATTAAGGGGGAATGTGAGGAAATTATTTTTCACAGAAAGAGTGGTGGATGCATGGAACGGCCTACCTCAGGAAGTGGTGGCTATGAATACAGTGCAGGGCTTCAAACAGGCATGGGATGGGCATAAGGGAGCAATACAGATGAGTATGAATAGATAGGCCATTGACAGAGAAAAAGGCTGATTGCACATTTATAAGGTAGAAAAAGAAATGGGCAGACTGGATGGGCCTTGTGGTCCTTATCTGCCGTCAACCTCTATGTTTCTATGTTTCTGTGAGGAAGTCGGTGCTGGAGTGGGAGGACTTGAATCTTGCCCAGCATTTGTCCCTTTGCTTCATGAGGGAGAATAGGCCACTGTGGAGCCACTTGGTGATGGTGCCCCTCACCCTCCTTTTCATGAGGGGTGCATGTTTGTTTTCAAGGGGAGTAAAGACAGCGAGAAAGTTGTTGAGAGCCCCCGAGGGATCGCTCATGGCAGTGACCCGGGTCCAGTTGATTTATCGTAGGTCAGCATGGTAGTCATCAATGTTAAAATTGGAGTAGTCCCGAATCTGGATCACTTTGCAGGGGATTTTGGGAGGGGATGTACCATAGGTGGGAGAGTGATCTGAGATGGCATCAGGGAGGATTCCTGAGGAGACTATTCTATCTGGTCTGTTACTCAGTACCCAGTCAATGAGGGATCCTTTTGCCTTGCATGAGGAGAGCCCTGTGGGTTCAGCAATGAGTTGGCTGAGGGAAAGACCCGACAGCAGGGGCTCATTATGCTTGGCATTGCTCCCCATCCAGTTTAAGTTGAGGTCGCCCAGGACTAGCAGCTCATTTGAGCCTACTTTATCACTGAGACAGTTAAGTAGAGAGGAGAGCCCAAGCGTTCCTCCCTTTGGAGGGTTATAGGCACATACCAGGGGAACCTTTTAGTATTGCCTAGCAGAAGGAGGGCATGCAAGAACTCACAGGCAGGGGAGTGAGAGGATGTAGACTCCAAAGGGCTATTTGAAGCTACAATACATATAATCTGTATTGTGGTAGTTTCAAATACTCAATTAGACGTCTATGTGTCCGCAGCACGAGACCAGGTGCAGACTGACAGGCCCTCTGGCAGTCTGTACCTGGTATCAGTATCAATGGCGACGTGAGGCTTCAAACCAGAGCTGTTTGGAAGTATGGCACTGTACTAAGCCTATGGAGGTGACCCGGCTGCTCCCCCCGACAACCTGACACATCATCACGGGGACAGCTGCAGTGCTTGTGGTTGCGCCAGGGAGGGCTCTTAGAACATAGAAACATAGAAACATAGAATTTGACGGCAGATAAGGACCACTTGTCCCACCTAGTCTTCCCATTTTCCTACCTAACAGATAAGCTGCAGATCCTAGTTAACCAACAGCTTACTTCCTCTTGCTTCTAAAATGTCTGCGGGGAGGGTGCAGGATCAACCAGATTCTCTTTTAAATAAATTAACAAACAATAGGCTGGCCCGCCAGCGCAGCAGTTGGATTTCCACTTGCGATGCCGACGGCCCGGGTTTGGGAACAGACCCAGGAGTTTGAGGGCTGGCAGGGGTGAGAATGACTGAGCATCCTGGGGATTGCTCTCCCTCTCTGGGGAAGGGGGGGAAAGCATGTCCGGTGTTTTACAGATCCCCGGTGGAGGCTGGGAGTCCACTGCACCTGGTGCCATCACCTTGGGGGGGAGGGGCAAACACTGGCCGTCATTGCACATCTCCACCTCCCCAGATCCAGCAAGCATAAAAAAAAAAAAAGCCATCCCCCAGGATGACAACCTGCTCTGCCACCGTCTCCACTGTCTTCAACATTCACCAGGGGGAGCCGCTCCCGTGGCCCTGACCTGGGGGTAAGCCAGGACTTGCCTACAGTCTTGCCTACTGTTGGGGGGTCCTCCCTGCAGCCCCACCCAGGAGGTAAGCCTGGACATGGGGGACAACAGGCAGGGCAGGTCTGACCTTCGAATGGAGTATTGGGGGACTAGGGACCAAAAAAAAAATAATTAACAGTAAGTTAACATTTTATTACTACTTGGGCATCTGCTAATCGGGCCCTGAAGATGGGCCTGACAAGACGTGGACATTTTCCTTTACTCTCTAGAATTTATCAGGCCTTGCTGCAGGTTCAGGGTACATCTCTCCCTCTCTCATGTTAGGCAAGAATGGAACAAAGACACAGGAGCAGAACTTCCTGACAAAACCTGGGAATACTGTCTAAAGCACCTATACAATGTTACTACATCACACGTCTGAAAGGAATGCTCCTGGAAGATGCTGGTTAGATATTTCATAATGCCAGGTAAACAGATCAACTATAATCCGACCCTGGGGGAAGCCTGCTGAAGAAAGTGTGGTGAAGTGAAAAGAAAAAATTACTCGCCATAGTAATATTGTTTGTTTCAAGGTGTCCTTTAGTATGCTGGGCAGGTGCAAAATGCCAGCTGGATTCAGCTGCCACGGAAGTGGAGTCAGTGGTAATAAGTTCTAGGAATTAGCCAATGAAGAGAGAGCAAGAAGCTGTACTGCCTGTAGTCAGTCTAGAGGGCACCAGAATTATTTTGAAGCTGCACGGGGCAAAACATGGCCCCTAAGTATGAACTGTCACAACAGAAATAACAATTATTCAAAAATACATGAAAATTAGAAACACATTGAGAACTGTGAAAAAACTTTGCTTTAAGGCAAAAAACAGTGAAACATTTGGCAAAGATTAAGGAACGCAGAGCCACCCTCAGTCAGGTTATGTAGGGGAAGATGGGTGAGAGGTCAAGCATACTAAAGGACACCTTGGAAGAAACAATATTACTGCAGTGAGTAATTTTTTTCTTCTCACTCCAGGGGTCCTTTAGTATGCTTGTCAAGTGCAGACTACTAAGCAGTGCAGTAGGGAGGCGGGTACAGAACCTACTTAGGAAAGAGGCTCTGCAGAACCGCTGTGCCAAATTTGGTGTCAGATCTGGACTGTACATTTAGACAGTAATGCTTTGTGAAAGTGTATACAGTCTTCCATGTGGCTGCTTTGCAGACATTGTGCAGGGGAATATCCCTTGTGGCTGCCACTGTGGCAGCAGTGCCCCAAGTGGAATGGGCCCTAAGGCCCTGAGGGGCCTGTTTGCCAGCTTTCTGTAACAAAGCTGAATGCAAGAGACTATCCAGTGTGAAACAGTCCTCTTGGTGGCTGGTTTAACCCTGCCTACTTTACCACAGTTGAGAAAGAGCTGAATATGAGAGTCTTTGAACTGCTTGGTGTGCTCCAAGTAGTAAGTCACGGCTCTTTTTACATCCAAGCTGTGAAGCTTGCGTTCACCTGGTGTGGAGTTTTCTGTGAAAAAGACTGGGAGAGTGATGGACTGGTTTAGGTGGAACTCAGAGACTACCTTAGGCAGGACCTTCCTATTAGTACTAAGTACTACCTTGTCCTTATGGGCAATAATGTAGTTAGGTTCAGTACACAAGGCCTGCAGTTCTAAAATCCTTTTGGCAGAGGTGGTGGCAATGAGGAAGACAGTTTTCCAGGTGACATACTTTCAAGTCAACAGTAGCCATGGGCTCAAAAGGAGGTTCCATGAGCTTGGCTATGCAAAGGCTCGGGTCCCAGGGAGGGACAGGCTCCCTTGTTGGGGGCCGAAGGTGCAGCAGACCTTTGAAAAACTTTCTGAAGATGGAATGGGAAATAATAGATTTCTCTTTCCCAGCAGAGAGATAGGCTGATATGGCTGCTAGATGCACCTTGAGGGATGAGGCCTTGAGGCTCGATGACTACAGATGAACCAACTAGTCCAGCTGAGTAGGCAGAGTGATGCTGAGAGTGTCTATGTGCTTACCTGTATACCACAAGGAAAACCTTTTTCACACGGAAGTATAGGTCTTCCTAGTGCTAGGTTTTTTAGCCATGCAAAGGATTTTGGGCACTTGCTCGGAGTACCAAGAATCAGGAAACTCTGACTCCTCAAGAACCAGGTCTTGAGGTGAAGACACTCTATGCTGGGATAAGCTACCCCTGAGTGAAGCAGAGTCAGGGAACTGTGGCTCGGTAGCAGGCGGATTGGTTTCCTGATCGAGAGGGCAAGAAATAGGGAGTACCAGGGCTGCCTTGCCCATTCTGGAGCCACCAGAATCATGGTGGCTGACTAAACCTTGAGCTTTATGAGAGTTTTGTGTATCAGAGGAAAAGGAGGGACAGCATAAAGGAACTTCCCTGCCCAGTCCTAGGTCAGAGCATCTACTGGCAGTGTACCCAGAGCTGGGGGTCTGCAGCAGTAAAGTGGAAGCTGATGGTTGAGGTTGGAGGTGAACAGGTCTACCTCTGGGGTGCCCCACCTCCTGAACACTGTTCCCAGAACTTGTCTGTTTAGGGTCCACTCATGGTGGCCCTGGCTGATATGGCTCAGAGAGTCTGCAAATAATTTGTCCTTGCCTGGGAGGTAAATGGTACACAGATGCATGTCTATGGAGTAGGCCAGGGACCAAATTTTCATGGCCTCTGTACAGAGTTTAGTGGATCATGTGCCACCCTGTTTATTGATATAGAACATGGCAGTGGTATTGTCTGTTCTGATCTGGACAGAGTGGCCCTTTAGCTGTGGGTTGAATGGCTTGATAGTCAGGTACACAGCCCTGAGTTTCAGAAGGTTGATATGGAGGCTTGACACTCCGGGAGACCAAATCCCACTTATGGACTAGTCCGTCAAATGAGCTCCCCATACTAGGAGGGAGGCATCCATGGTAAGAATCCAGGAGGGCTGTCTTTGCTAAAAGGGGACCCCTTCCCTTAGGTCATCCCTTTCCTTCCACCAGTCTAGGGCCTGAATTAAGGTTTTTGAGACTGAAATTAGCTTTGAGAGGGAATCCTTCTTTTGGGACCAGTGAGCCCTCATGTGATACTGGATGTCCCTCATCTGAAATCTGGTGCCTGGGACCACAGCTGTCATGGAAGCCATGTGGCATAATAGTCTGAGGAAATGTTTGGCTGGCCTTGGTTGGCCCAAGACAAAGGAATTTGTGAATTCAAGGAAGTTCTGTACCCTGTCCACAGGAAGCATGGCCTTCACTTGGATGGTATTCAGTTCTGCTCCAATAAAGTCCAGTACCTGAGCTGGTTCAAAGTGGGACTTTTCTTTGTTGATGATTAATTCCAGGGACTCCAGAGTACTTACTGTTAGCCTGAAAGCTTCCCAGACCTTGTCTGGTGACTTGTCCACTATGAGCCAGTCATCCAGGTATGGGAAGACTGACACTTGTTGTCTCCTTAAGTGAGCTGCCACTATTGCCAGGCACTTTGTAAAGACCCTGGGAGCTGAAGTGAGACCAAGTGATAGGGCTGCAAACTGGTAATGGCCTGATGGCAGCCTTAACCTGAGAAACTTTCTGTGGGATGGCCTTATGGGGATGTGAAAAAAGGGGGCCTTGAGGTCTAGGGATGCTAGCTAGTCTCCATGCAGTAATGAATGGACCACCAGAATCAGGGTGACTATTTTGAACTCAGATTTCAGCAAATGCTTGTTCAGGTACCTTACATCCAGAATGGGTCACCATTCCCCATTTCTCTTTTGTGTGGGAAAGCATCGGGAATAGAGGCTTTTTCCCCCACTGGGGAAAGGGGACTCTTTCCACTGCTTTTGCAGACAGAAGAGCTTTTACCTCTAGCTCCAACAACAGTTTTTTTCTGTTGGGGTTGGTGGTTTTGAAAATTTAGAGCCCTGCAGAGAGGGGAACTTTTTGAACTGCAGGGTTAGCCCCTGACCTACTACCTCTAGTACCCATTTGTCTGTGGTTATGAGGTGCCATTGGTGGAGGTAGTGGGTCATCCTGCCTCCTACAGAGAGAGAAGAGGTGACCTGGACATTGCAGTCAGGAGGTTTATTTGGTCTGGATGGTGGGAGAAGGAGAGGAGTTGTTTTTTCTCTGAGCTGTCCTTCCTCTCCCCCTGAAATAGCCTCTCATCTGAGAATAATCTAGTGGCATAGGGTAAAACGCCCTAGGATAATAGCCCCTTCCTCTGTTTCCCCTACTCTGGGACCTTTGGGAAGTAGAGGCCTTTTTTTAGCCTCTTTGCTTTGATAGGTGGTTTCATATTCTTCCAACTTTTTCATATATGCTTCAGTTTTGTCCCCAAAGAGAGAATTGTTCTCGTAGGGGGAATCTATGGCCTTGGTCTGAGGGTCCTGAAAAAGATTACTGGTTCTCAACCAAGCATAATGCCTCAGGTAGATGGCCTGTGCCATGGCCCTGGAGGCAGTGTCGTTAGTGTCCACAGTCATATGGAACTGGTATTTGGTAGCCTCTAAGGCTGTCTTTGCAGGTTCTGCCAGGTCTTGGGTCATTCTGTCAGAGGCCTGTTGACTTATGGCAAGTACAGAGTTCGAAAGAGCTTTTTGATATTGAGCTGCATAGGCCATATAGGTAGAGAGGTGAAGCAGCAAAGAGGCTGTGGTGTATGACTTCTTGCCCATTGAGTCCAGTTTTCTTGACTCCTTTTCAGGAAGTTGAGAGGAAAGTGGCACTTTAGCTTTGTCACAAGCTGCAACCTGTACCACCCTTTATGGTCTGGGTGTACATAAAGGAATTCTGCATTAGATTTTTCTAACTGGTATTTCTTTTCAATTTTGTTATCTACTCCAGACACGGAAGTAGCATGATGGAGAAGTTTAAAGGTTGCCCTGCGAAGGGATTTATGAATGGTCAGAAGCAGCTTTCTAGTAGAAGGGAGACCCATCATGTCCAGACAGTCTTCTTGTTCAGTGGTCTCCTGGGTAATAATGTCCAGGGTGTCCACCATATGCTGAACAAAAGTGAAATGAGAAGGAAAATCCTCCTGGCCATTAGAGGAATTGCCAAACTCTTGGTCAGGGGATACATCTGGTTCAAAAGGTTCACCCTCTGGTTCATCATCATCACCATACCCATAATAAAAACCCTGGGAAAAACCAGAGTCAGGAAAATGAGTAACATTAGGGTCAGCCAGGGCATTAAATAGGCCAAATTTGTTCTGTAAAGTCTGATATATTTGCCAAGCCTTAACCAATTCTTCAGATGAGGATGTATCTTTTTGTGTCACTGGTGTCTCCCTTTGCCTTTCAGCAGGAGGAGCAGTGATACGTTTTCCTTTTTGCTTCTTTTTGGCAGGAACTGAATCAGAAACCTGCTCACTTTGCTTTTGTTTTTTTTTTGACTATTATGAATACTCTGCCTGAGGAGGTGGTATTCTGTAGAACGGTGGGTGGTTTTAAGAGAGGATGGGGCAGAGTGAGGGAGGTAACAATTAAGAGGGGTTGGAGAGGGTGGGGCAGCTGCAAGCTGAAGGGCTAGCTACACAATCGGGCAGACTCGATAGACCATGAGGCCTGTTTCTGCAGGTGTTTTTGTGTGTTCATATTATTATTTTTGTCAGACTTATTCACAAGGGGGTCCTTAGAGGACCTATCTTTAGACTTATGTTGGGAGAAAGACCCCTCTTCAGAACCTTTGTTAGAGGGAGAGGCAGACTGAGAGACCATTATTTCCAATCTTTCAGCCCTCTTTTTCAATGTTTTTGAACAAAAATTCTGAGCAAAGTTCATAGTTATGATCTGGACCTAAACAACTTAAACAAACGTCGTGGCTGTCTGCCTTAGCCACTGTCTTAGAGCACTTAATTTTTAAAACCTGTTGGTCCAGTTCTCTTTTTGGGTCTTTCTGACATGCCAAATTGTCAGAAAAAAAAAACAACAAACTTTATTCCCTGTTGGAAATTGAAGTAAAAATGGTCGGTTCCTAGATAGTATGAAACAGCGATAAAACGGTTCCCAAATGAAAGAAAGTGAGTTTTTTTTTTTTATCACAGCTATATTTTTCTCTCCTGCTGCAGTGCGATTGGCAGGGGCATCCAGCCACTGGCTCCCCCCACCTGGAGGGCAGCAGGCTTACTCGCATGATGGGTGGTCTGGTACAGCTGCTCTCCAACCCACTGGGAGGCCCTCCTATGCCTTCCTGAGACCAGACCCACCCCAGTACAATTTCATGACAGACCTCTGGGCAGTATGAGCATGGCTATCAAGCTGCTCACTCATGCCCAGTCATTTTTCCTCTAGTGTTGTCCCTTGGAGCGTGGACGTACAATGACATCGGAGGCACAATGTGCCGATGTCTGCCGGACTCCACCCCTAAGTGCACCAGCTCTAGTAGTGCCCCCAGTCATCATCAGGGACTGCTACAGAGTGGTGAGATCCCTCAGCCCTCCCTGGGATAGGAGAGCAGTCCTCCAGATGCTCAGTCCCATTACTCCCCTGCCGACCCCTGACAACCGAGGTGTGTTTCCGAACCCGGGTTGCCGGCATGGTGCAAGGTGTGGTATCCAGCGCCTCAACCCTCGGTGCCACTGGGCCAGATGAAAGTGAGGTTTAAATGAATAAAAGTGCAGTTCCCGAAGAGAAAAAGAGAACCACTAATGTTTAAAAATGTTTTAAAACAAAAGCATGGTTATTTACCTCAAGCGCGGCTATTTTTTTTTTTCCACAGAAATATAGCGGGAAATGCAGAAAGAACTGCAAGTAAAATGGAATTCACAGTTCCCTAGAACCAAAGTGAACCATGAAAAAAACAGGAAAAATAGTAAAATTACTTTAAAAAACACAAAAGGCAGCACAAATAACAGAAAAATACATAAAAAAAGACAGCAACTTTCTTCAAGCAAAGTAAGGAGAGAACACTTTGGGGCAGTGTTACTCAGTCAGTGGAGAAATAATTCTGGTGCCCTCTAGGCTGACTACAGGCAGCACAGCCTCTTGCTCTCTCCTCATTGGCTAATTCCCACAACTTATTACCACTGATCCACCTCCGGAGCAGCTGAATCCAGCTGGCATTCTGCACTTGTCAAGCATACTAATGGACCCCTGGGTGAGAACATCCTGTTACCATATCCTCTGGAGCCACCCAATGTTTGTACCCTTCTATAGGGACTCGCAGGCTGATCTTAGGGAATTTTTTTGGGGGGGGGGATATTGAACTAACAGCCCATGCCATTTTGATTTTAGATGCTCTGGTGGGATATAGGCATCCAGGTGTTAGGTAGCTTTTTAATATTGGTATGGTACCTGATAAAAAAAAAAAGATTACAGAATTATGGTTTACCACAACTGTTCCACAGGTAACTATTTGGAAGGATCTTATGAATAAGATTTACATTATGGAAAAAATGACTGTGACTCTAAACCACACTTATCCAACTTTTGAAATTCGCTGGAGAGGCTGTGTCATGCACGCTATGAGTAAACAACCAGACTTTGTGCCATAAATGCAAACAGCCACTGACAGACAATGCTCAGTTATATTCAACTTCAATCTTGCTTCCAGATGTTATAGTTCCTTTCTTTTATGTCGGCAGCTCTACAGTCATGATGAGCGGGACTGTAACCAAGGGGACTCCAACTGTTTTCCAAGCATGTGGGGAAGGAAATAAAACAAGATGATGAGTGACTTTTCCTTTATTGTAAGCCATATTTTAACACCAAATGAGGTATCATTTGGCAGCAACCTGTGTTATATTTTTGTGTTGCTTATTGTAACATTGAAAATTTCTAATAAACAGAAATTTGCACACAAAAACAGATGCAATACCATAGTCAAAATGGTAACTAGGGCTCTTAAAATGTAAGGCTACCCTTGTGCAATGTTCCTTTCCTGGCTTATTTTCAGTGTGGTAGCTTTTACAGCTGCATAACAGTAGAAATCTGGACTGTTGGTATTGCTTTCCTCTTAATGATCATTTAAAATTCAGAAGAACTTTAACAAAATATAATATTTAGACACAGTTCAGCTTCTATTTCAGATCAGTTCTGTATTTCTCCTCCCCGTTATTTATTGCTGAGGTCATCTGCACGAAAATAGGATCTCAGCTTGTGATGAGTTCATCTATTCCTGTTCCTTATTCACTATTTGATGTCATAGTGCTCCACTTGTGACATCACAGTCAAAAGGCAACAGAATGTGATGTCTCAACGGAGGATTATGACTTGAAGTAGGGAGTAAACTATAAAGGCAAATGAACGCCGAGGGATAAAGATCAGGTAACCATGCAAATTTCCTCAGTAATAAAAATAATGTAAAGCTGAAATCTATAAATGATATAATGGCTATGCCATGGCCCCAATGAAACTATCACTGATATGTTTCCTGAGTGCAGTTTGACCTTATGTCACCATGAGTGGCGAAGTCACGACTGATGTCAGAAGGTCAAACTGCAGGAGAGAAAATATCAATAACATTTTCATTAGGGCCATGGCATATTTGATTTATGCTGTGCCTTTTATTGTGCAATGGCAAGAAAAAAATCCTGCATTCTGATTTTTCAGTGGTCACCTTCAACAGTAATGGTGTCCCAGCACAAGCTCACTGTATGAAAGGGAGCCATGGCAAGAGTAGGCACCCGAATCTCCTCCTTTGCCACCATGGACCTAGTGTGTGAATAAATGGACCTAGAGTGAGAACAGCACTGATTTTCTCACTCTGGGTCCATACTGGCAAAAATATCACTGTGATTTGCCATTTTATATTCTCACAGGTATGGCCTAAATACAACTGGATTGTACCTAGGGCTGGTTTGCATAGCAGACCAGTTTCTGTTGGGAGGATCAAACTCTGATCATCAAAGTCAGGAAGCGTTTTGCAGCTGTCCTATCAAAATGCATTAGGGAATTGGGATATGTCTTTTTATGGCTGTCAGTGAGTAAGTTGTGCCTCACTATTGCTCCTCATAGCTGTCTGTAATGCTTTGCTAACTTTCTGTTGAGCGCAAGGAGGAGAGTGCATGAGAACCCGTGGCGTAAGCGGCAGCCGTCTCATGAACATGCAGCTGACCTAGGTGATATCACTGAAGAAGTCCTTAAGTTGTTAAGCCTAGCCCCTTCCCACACTGATATAAGAATGACAATGAATGAGCTCAGAGAGGAAGCACAATTATCTCTCTGTCAGCACAGCTTTGTGAATGGAAAGCTAACCTTTACTTTTTGTGAAAAAAATTAAACTGCATACATAAAACTGACAGTGTTCATGCTACTAAATTATTACAGTGCAAAAGGACAAAGAATAGCATAGCTGTGACACCATTTCATGCCTGTAGAAACTTGGAAGTATCTCTCTCTCAGCCCCTCCATATAATGAAAAAACAGCTGAGTTTCCAGTCAATTTAAGTAACCAGGCCAGGGACTGGAAAACAAAAGTGGGGATCAGCTACTGGAGCAAGAAGGGGCCAAGGTGAGGTAATTTGCAAAACAACACTTAGCTAACCTGACTTTCATATATAATATATCATTATTTTTTTTTACAAGACACAGAAGTTTCATGCTGGTAACATGAGAATGTAGACTAAAATAGAATTTATAGTGCCCAACCTGGACCTGACAGGGAATAAAATAAAATCTGGCCCCTCTCCCCCAACTTCCTGATGGGGCCAATGCATAACTCAACCTATCAGGGTATAAAATAAATCTGTGCCCTCCTTCAACGACTAGACAAACCCGCTGCCCAGGAAAACAAAGGATGGAACCACACTGTGGTACTGGGTCAGGCGCTGCGGGGGGTTAGCAGTCATTAAACGAATACGCAACATAAGAACAGCACACTCCTCCTGACAAGCAGGTGCATCCCATATATGAATATGCTACTGTCCTCTGAGCTCACAAAGGGGATCTGGATGCAGATACTTGTTCACTTGGTCAAAAAATGAAATTGAAGGCTTAAAATGCTGTATAGCTGTGGCTTTAATCTTGGGTGGAGATTGGGGGGGACGTTGGGACACATTGCCACGCCAAACACACCAACTGACTTAAGTAATTTCACACATAAAAAAATCTCTAGGCTACACCAGCTGCAGCCGTATCGTTCATAACACTTCTCGCACTCTCACGCCAACGTGATGGTGCTTCATTGTCACAGTTGGCCAGTCCGAGTTGACATCGGAAGCAGAACATTAAAGTGGCAGCTCAGTGCTCCTCGAAAGTTGGTGAACAGTTTTCACCTATCCCAGAAAGGAATACAGAACATTGGGCACAGCGAGCTGCTGGAAAGAATCGCTATGAGTAAATGGCCACGACCAACAAGGGGGACCTCCCAGGGATCCCTTCATTGAAGGAGACGAAGGTGCCATTTGTAACACCACCCACTGTACTGCTGGTGCTGTGTAGGAGCTAGGAGGAGGTCGAGGAGAAAGAGGGGAAGAGCAGACAGTTGCAGTTCAGCTGCTGCTTTGTTGAGTCACTGAAACCAACATGGTGATGGAACATCTCTTCAGGCAGTCCGCAGATATCAAGTGGTGAGCCAAGTCACTAACAGAAATACATTGCGACAGTGTTGTGTTGGCTTATATATGTGTGTGTGCGCGCGTGTGTGTGTGTGTGTGTGTGTGTGTGTGTGTACAAATGTTATTGCGTCTTCAACAAGATAACCTCAGTTATGTGCAGCACTGAATTAATGTAAGAGATTCCTTCCCTAATCCCTATGAGTGAGGTTATAGAACTGGGAACTAAAGTAACCCACTAGCCAGGACTGCAGCTGAGCTACTAGCAGCAGTGTCAATGTATCACCTTAGTACTTGATTGTGTGTGTTTTGTGAGACGATAGCTACCTATTCAGCTCCCTGCCCCCCAATGCAAAAGTCAAACTCCGCCTATGTTTTTTTTACTCCTAGTGAACATACAGCACTGTGAGAATACCCCTTACAGCATGTTTGGGATTTACCTGCTTGTCAGAAGAGACAGATCTCCTCCAACAACCTGACATATCCATTGCCCTACCCAGCCTAGCAGGAAATAAACAAGAAAACCTGCCCCCCCTTCACTAAGAACCTGACTGGTCCGGTGCCCAACCTGGCATGCCAGGGAATTAAAGAAATCTGTTCCCTTCCCTCCAACTACCTGATGGGTCCCATGCCCAACCTCACCTGTATATTAAGCCAAATGGAGATAAGGAGAAGCAGCAAAGTGGTGAGTGGAAGGGAAATAGGAGGGATAGTAAAACACTGTTCTCCTCATGCCAGTCCACTGAGGTCAGAATGAGGGGCTCAGACATTGCATGAGAGACTTTAGGCTACTGCTACTCCTGCCACAGCCATGCATACCCCCCAGCCTGCTGTGCAGCAGCGTGGTCTGGTGCACAACCTGGCCCATCACGGAGTAAAACAAAATCTGCCCCCCTCCCCGCAAACTACCTCATGGGTTCAGCGCACAACCCAGCTAATCAGAGAATAAAAAAAACCTTGCGGCCCCCCGACTACCTAATGGGTCCAGTGTCCAACATGATCTGCTAAAAGAAAATCTGTCCTGCCTCCATTCACTACCTGATGAGTTCAGAACCAAACCTGGAACATCAGGGAATACAAAAATCTGACCCTCTCCCACCCCGCTATCTGACAGGTCTAGTGTCCAACGCCGACCATCACAGAATAAAAAATAAACATGGTGATATGGAGGTGCTATAAGTAAGATTGGTGCTGGGGGATGAAACTAATTGCTTGGTGTGGGATGGACTTGAACCACTGTGTACAGTGGACGGAGCATTACTGAAAAGCAGTGCCACTGTGTCAAAATCTTCCCTGTAGGCACTGTATGCAAAAAATCTGTAAGACTGGCACTGAATGTGGTCCTTATATAATTACAATTATAATGGTAAGACTTGTGAGACAGTAAGACCTGCTATGAAAATGAAGATAGCAGCATAAAAACAAGCATTTGTCAATGCTGAACATTCGCATGCAGGTATTTGCTGTGCAGGTGTTTGGTACTGATCATGCAGAGGCTCAATAGGCAGCCTGGGGGGAGAACAGGGGCTGTAAATGCAGCAAGGAGCTGCTATTTTGTGTGAAGCCGCTCCCGTGCATTAGTGGACTGGGGTGAGAGAGAGTGCATCGGGTGGGAGGAGCCACCAATAAGTAAATCCACACCATGGCTAATGTGGAAGCCGGAGGGGGGGGTGATTTCAGGGAGCAAGGAGGCAGCAGCGACAGCAGTGAGTGTCACATGGTGGAAGCTGCACCATGGCTTAATCAATGGCAGGGTCTCAAGAGGCAGCCTGGGGGAGAACAGGGGCTGTAAATGCAGCAAGTAGCTGCTGTTCAGTGAAGCCGCTCCCACAGTGTTAGTGGACCAGGGAGAGAGAGTGTGCCGGGCAGCAGGAGCCACCAATAAGCAAAGCCACACCACGGCTAATGTAGAAACCTGGGGGGGGTGATATCAGAGAAGTGAGGAGGCAGCAGTGAGAGTGGTGGGTGCCGCATGGTGGAAGACTCTCCGTGATTTAATCAATGACAAGGTTTAGCATGACTCCATTCAGTTGTTTTTTGGGCGGTGTCATGTAAAGGAAAGGAGACAGCTGCTGTTTGATAGGAGCAGCTGATTTCTTTCAAGTACACAAAGTTTCCGCCCATCAAGTACAGAGTAGTGCCATAACCAGTGTGGCTGCTCATTGGTCTGCACTGTCAAGCCCCTTGGAGCTTCAGCTGCAATTAGCTCGGCAGTGACACACCTCTGAAGTGCCATTTCTTATAGTAAGATGTTCCTTACACAATCGCAAGTGAACCCACCACTCTGCTAACATAAAGTCTTCTTTTAGTTTCACTAAGCAGCTTTAAAAAGTAAGCAGTCTAACCTCCCTGTTACTGTAATGGAATTTCCCTCAGTTTAATTTGAGGTTCTTGGTAAGTATAATTTGAAGACTATGAGACATAGTGTGTTAAGTGCTCCAAGGATACATTAATTAATTAATCAATTCATTCATTCATTCCTTGTTGTAGCCTGGATAAACATACTAGGGAATCTACAGGAGCAGCTTGGTACAGTGACTGCAGTTAGTATGTACAGTATAGGAATCACATATCTCAGAGACAACAAAGCAGTTATCAGATTAATTGTAGTATGTACAAATAAAGTTAACCCTTAAGTATTCTTTCAACATTTGTTTAAACAAATTGTCTGACAAGGCTTGCCTAAGGTCAAGAGGGAGCTCGTTCCAATTTTTGCTGCACGGTAAGAGAAGATGTCTGTTTGTTGATAGTTTTCATAAGTGATGTTTTAACAAGATTTGTATTAGCTGATCTGATCACAGGCCAACATTTGGATTTTGAAAGGAAACTGTATAAGAGGTGGTAGATTTTGCTAACAAAAAAAAAAAGATCTTCTGAACAAAAGTGCTCATGTTACCAGTACGTCAATCCTCTAGCGCTAGCCAATCAAGTTTAAGATAAAGGTCCCAGTTATGTTTCCTATGTCCCACAGAGATATTTTTCCAGTTTATTGAGCCAAAATCTAAGATGGGTAGCAAAATAGACTGTGTACCACGTCAAGGAAATCTTAATCTAGTATGAAGCTCATAGTTTTTGGTATAATATTTTACGTACCTAAATCTAGACAAACATCAAATGAAAGGTTTGGGTCCACTGGTGCATTTCAGCAGCTGCTGGGATTTTACTTTAGTATGGAAATAAAAACTGTAACTGCTAGTAACTGTATTGTTTTCCCTTCTTTTAATTAATTTACTAGCATCTAACTTTTTTCCCTCACAACATCTTGCAGTAACCTGCACCTGCCCTAATTCTCACTGGTCTTTCGTCACCATAGCTGGCTCACATTTTCTTTTAGAGGAAAGCATTTATTGAGTAACAGCCTCTGTAATGTTTAGCGCAATCATGTTTAAGTGAAAGTGCCTTTGGCACTGTACACTCTTAGCCCATATGAAGCTTAGGCTGTGGCCTACTTCACACGGGTGGGAGAAGAGGAAGCCAAATGGAGTCAGCCGGAGCTGGAGGAGGCATAGGATGAAGTGTCTCCTCCTACCTTCCCAAACTGCCACTCTGGTGGATTAGTTTATGCCCTACAGGACTCAAGAGGCAGCCTGGGGGAGAACAGGGGCTGTAACTGCAGCAAGGAGTTGTTGTTCAGTAGTGAAGCTGCTACCGTGGCATTAGTGGACTGGGCAGAGAGAGTGCGCCAAGCAGCAGGAGCCACCAGGAAGTAAAGCCACACCACGGCTAATGTAAAAACCGGGGGGGGGGATATCAGAGGAACGAGGAGGGAGCAGAGGGTGCCACATGGAGGAAGCTGCACCACAGTTCAATCAATGACAAGGTTTGGCATGACTCCATTCATCTGTTTATTGGGCAGTATTATGTAAATGAAAGGAGACAGCTGCTGTTTGTTAGGAGTGGCTGATTTCTTTCAAGTACACAAAGTTTCCACCCAATAAGTACAGGGTAGTGTCATGAGCAGTGTGGCTGCTCATTGGTCTGCACTGCCGAGCCCCTTGGAGCTTCAGCTGCAGTTGGCTCAGCAGTGACACACCTCCAAAGTGTCGTTTCTTGTAGTAAGAAGTTCTTTGCACAAGTGCAGGCAAATGTAAAAAGGCAAGACCAGCCTTGTTGTCACCAGCCAAATCTTGTTAAAGTTTTCTAGAGAGGTCAGCAACTCTTTAATGCTAATCTACAAACAGTTTCCAACCCTATAGCTGGTTCCAAACCACTAAATTATGCCTACAGGGATCTTGCACAGGATTCAAATGCTAACAGCTCCTCCTCGTATTGGTTTTTATATTACCCCCGCCTCCATATACACAAAGTTGGCAGCTGGTAATCAAGACTTCTACTATGCAAGTGTCTTATCACCATTAAGAGCTGGAAAAAATCATAACAAGCTGCACTTTTTTTACTGAATGACATTTTCCTGTCATCTGTTACAGTCCAGTAGTACACAGTGACCCTTTTTGTACACAGATTTCCACACAGCCATAAATCCCATTGTAATAGATTTCCAAGGTAAAAAAAAAGTTGTAGTGTAGTAGCAATGTCACTACTATACTACAACTTTTAGTTCTATAGGGTGAGTGCTGCACTGATAGCACGTCACAGCTGTCTTTTTTATGTTTGTTTGCACGCATATGCAAGAAACATAGTGCTATCATCTGAGTTTTCGGAGGTGTGGCAGCCGTCTTCCAATTCAGTCAGTGTGTTTGCAGGCACATCCGCAGTTCTTCAATGAATGCTGCAGCTGTCTATGACAGCAGTTGAAAATGCAGTGCCGTACAGTTGAAAGGGAGAGCTCTGCTTCAGTGAGCAGCGCTGCCCTCTCCACACGCATGCACTCATATTGTGTGCTTATGCGCTTCCCCCCCCACGCACATACTGTATGGCTGATGGGGGTGCCCATTCCCCATCGGCTCCCGCGCCCCCAAAAAGTTTTCCAGGTGCCACACTGAGGCCCACCCCAAGCGTGGCAAAAATTGTTATGGCCAACAAAAGATGTGCTCCCCGTTGGCTCCTTGACTCCACAACCCCCAAAAGCTTTCCAGGTGCCATGCTGGGAGCTCACCCCAGTGTGACAACAATTGTTATGGCCAATGGGGGTGCCCAATCCCCCATCAGCTCCAGGTCCCCCCAAAAAACAGCCTTCCAGCTGCCACGCTGGGAGCCTACCTCACATTAGCAAGCGTCCCGTCGTCTTCCAAAAAAAACAAAAACCTGTAAACAAAAAGTTCCCTCAGCGGTCTCCCTGCCCACCCGCGTCCACCCACTGCGCACCCTGCTTCCCCACACCCCCCTTACCCCATACTTACCTCCGGAGCTCGGTGCGACAATCTTCAGTGGACAAGGAACAAGTTTGCACTCTTCAAAGCCGACCGTAAACTGAGGAAATGCCGGTAAGCTGTGTAATACATTAAATAGGGTTTTTTCAACTTTAATGCATATCTCAGGCATTTTTTGGAATTTTGGCACCAAATTTTCAACATGAAGTTTTTGGGACCCCTACTCATGAATTCTTGAACTGTCATGGCGTTAATCGGGCATGATGGGTGATTTTGCAGTCACTGCGTGAAATCATCTTTCGGGACTGATTAACGAAATGACAGTGCCAGTCTTCATAAGATGGGCTCTCAAAAAGCCTATGTTCAGTGTGCGAAATTAATGTATGGGATACATTAAGAAAATCACAGTGACACTGTTCATGAGCAGAGATCTTGAAATGGCTATGTTGAAAATTTGGTGAAAAAATTCCTAAAAATGACTGTTTTATGAGCGTGCATTGCGCAGTTCCTACGCATGCTCATAAGTTTGTGAATTTTTAGTACTTGCACTCCAGATTTTCAACATTGCCATTTTACCACACCTCCTTATGAGCAGTACAGCTGTTATTTTTCACGTCGCCCAAAATGTGTTTCCCTGCATGTAGTGCACAATGGCGCAGTCGGTGTGCATAATCAATGTTTGAGACAGATTAAGAAAATCACAGTGACACTGTTCATGAGCAGAGGTCTTAAAATGGCTATGTTGAAAATTTGGTGAAAAAATTCCAATAGCTGTTTTAGGGCGCGCATTAACAGAGTTCTCATGCGCAAGTCATAATTTTTAATATCTGCATGCCAGAGTTTCAGCATTGCCATTTTATTACACTTCTTATGAGCAGAGTACAGCTGCCATTTTTCACATCTCGCCCAAAATGTGTTTCTGCACATGTAGCGCACAATGGTGCTGTTGGTGTGTGAAAGCAATGTTTGGGACAGATTAAGAAAATCACAGTGACACTGTTCAAGAGCAAAGGTCTTAAAATGGCTATGTTGAAAATTTGGTGACAAAAGTCCATAAAATGACTGTTACAAGTGAGCATTGCACAGTTTCCACGCACCCTCATAAGTTCATGAATTTGTAATATTTTCAGTCCAGATTTTCACCAGTGACATTTTTCCACACTTCCTTATGAACAGTACAGCTGTCATTTTTCACAACATGGCCGAAATGTGTTTTCACACTTTCAGTGCAGAAATGCGTGATCGCTGTGGGAAATCATTGTTCGGGACAGATAAAGAAAATCACAGTGACACTGTTCATGATCAGAGGTCCCAAAATGCCTGTGCTGACAATCTACTGTAAAAAATCCCCAAACTAATTACATTACGGGTGTGCGTTGCACAGTTTCTATGCACACTCATGACTTCACCAGTTTTTTTAATATTTTCACTGCAGATTTTCAACATTGCCATTTTTTACACCTCCCCATGAAAAGTACAGCTGTCATTTTTCACATCCTGTTTAGAATGTGTTTTTGCACCTGTGGTGCTAAATGCCGTAGTTGCGGTGCAAAAGCAGCTGTCGGCTAACAAACTGATATTGCCACTGTTCATGAGGTGGGGGTCACAAAAAAACCATGTTGAAAATTTGGAGTGAAAATACCAACAAATGCCTGAGGCATTAGTGTTTCCGACCATAACGCCCAACCCTGTAGAGAATGACAGGCATCAGGAGTGTGACTTGGGATTCTCGCCTGTAATGCTCATACCATTCCACTCCCTGCAGCCAGTGAGAGGCATCAAGCTGTGCCTTGGACTCTTTGGCGTCAAAGTTCACCCCATTCTCCTATACCACACCCATATCACCGTATTTCCTGATGGAATTGGGTGCGCATAAGGGCCAAAGACCCCAAGGCACACCGTGACACTTGTCAGTGTCTGCAGGGTAGGGTGTGGCGAAATGGCATGGTCATTATTCCTGGCAACCCAAAGGTATATCCCAATGCCTGTCAGTCTCCGCAGGGTGGTGGTGGGGTTGGCTTCAGTTCAATAATTCACTGCCATCCCTATTATGCAGCTCTGTAACTCCTACACTACAAATGCCAATGCCAGCAAGCAAACATTTGGCATTGACAAATGCTTGTTTACTTCAGTGGCAAACTGTCACCGCAGCTCCTGCTGACAGTTTAACGCATTCACAATGGCTGCCTCTGTTTTCTCCAAGCCTGTCAGTGACAGGACTGCTTTTATCGCCAAGCAGGAGAACAATACAAAAAAAAAAACAGGCTGATTTTAAAAATAGTAGCAAGCTGCTTAAAGGATTTAAATGAATACTGAGCATTACACACAATTCCTGTGACCGAACTTGATCTTCTTCTTCTAGCCACATTTTTTTATAAAGTAAAACGGATAGACAGCAGTGACTACAAACCAGGTACAATTTGTGGTGTTTTAGAAACCATTGATAGGCTTCTGTTAAAACTATGGACACTCTATCATGGCAAAGATTCCCCTTTCAAAGGAACAGTAGCCACTATGATGGCAAAACAGAAATATTTAAAGAAACTTAGCGAGGGTAATAGACCCTACAGACCAGAAGTTATGACTGACACAGACATTGACATGCTCTATACAGTACATCTGGTAGCACAGATATGCGCAGCCTGTCATCTCTACTAAACATAATGTTTTTTAACATTGGGTTGTATTTTGCTCTGAGAACCATGGAGCATTACACATTGAAATGGGGATATCTTACTTTGGGACAGAAGGTAATAGCTCTCCTACCACTCTGGTGGATCAGACCACAGCCTCCCTGCCTGCTTTACTCATGGTGCAGTCAGGGCTCTTCTTGGACAATGGAACCCCTATTGTGCTCCTTAGACCCATAGCTGCTTCAGGGTCTATGACCAGCAGCCAGGTCGATAAGTTGCTTTGTGTTTGGTTTCAGCAGGCTCTGACTTCTGCGACTCACTTTTGTTTGGGCTGAATTTCTGTTAGCTTGGAGCAGTTTGTAAGTGGGCGTGGCTGGATTTTCAGTTGCTGTAGGTATTTAAGGGCAGATTTCAGTTACTTTCACTGGCTTTGTGTTTGGTTTCAGTAGGCTCTGGCTTCTGTGACTCAGTTTTGTTTGGACTGAATTTCTGGAAGCTTGGTGCAGTTTGTAAGTGGGTTTGGCTGGAGTAGCCACTGCCTGAGAACTCTTTGGTTGATTGGTCTTGGACACAGCCTATGGGGCTACTCCCACCAACCCCGCAACCCACCTACCCCAGGGCTTGGCCTTCATTTGTAGGACAGGTCCCATAGTGCCTTGCAACATCCTGCAATCTTCTACTTCCTACTGAGGAACACAGGAATTTCCTGTCCCATAACAGGAAGGGCAGGGGCTGTTGGTCAGAACTGTGTAGGTATAGCTGACATTGTAACTTCTAGGTATTTTTAGGTATCTTTGATGAATATTGTCTTGCGCCTTCTGCAGGTATAGTGGGTACGGGGCTAGACTGTACAATTAGTATAGATAGTACTGTATTATGTTTTGTTTCATTACTAGGTAGTGCTAGCCATGGGTAGGATTGTGGGGTGCAATGGTTGTGGGGTAGCTGTGTAGATGAACATATTGTGGAGGCTGGGAGGGTGTCTAATCTGTCACAGGCTGAGGAGGCTCGAGGGTGTGGTGCAATGTTTTGGTAGAGAGCTGGAGAAGATGAGGGGAGGAGGGGATTCTTGGACAGGTGGGCATTCACCAGGGAATAACATGAGGACATCACAAGGGAGGAACAATGGGTTGAGGAAAAGGTTGGGGGAGGGGTGGGAGTGGGAGCAAACTGGACAGGAGGCCTAACAATGGAGGGTGGACTCAAGTCAGGCCTAGCAACAGAGGGGTAACTCAAGTCAAGAGGGAGGAAACAACGCATAGCAGGACAGAGGGGGTAGAAAATAGGTTTGCTGTACTATTGACGCTGGTGGGGGAGGAAGAGAAGGAGGGTGGGCTCCAGGAGGAGGAACAGGAGGAGATTGCACAAGGGATGGTACTCAGGAAGAGGGACAATTCTGGTGGAGGGGGTGAGAGGGTCATTGCAGAGGTGGGGGAGGAGCCTAGGGCAGATAGGGGGAGGTGGAAGACAGTGAGTGAGCAGTGAAGGGGAGATGGGATAAGTCAGGGGTGGAAAGTGGGGAACCACTGGAGCAAACAGTAGAGCTTCTAATATGGGGGACTCTAGAAATGGCAACCTGGGTAGAAGGGTGGGGAGGAGAGAGAGGAATGAAGAAGGGGTGAATTGGTATTGGGGGACACCATACTTAAGGGGATCAGATGGAGCAGCAAGGGGGAATGGCATAGTCACATATGGGTGGAGTCCATACCAGGGTTAATGGCAGACAGGGTGGTGCAGTCAATTCTAAAGTGTGCAAGGAGGGGTAGGAGGAAACCACATATAATGGTGCATGTGGGGAAGAATGACCTGGCGGGGGAGACAGTGGAGGTAGTGAGGGAGAGGTTTGAGGGTGTGGGAAGGCTGTATGAGGTGATAGGGGAGTCAGTGGCCTTCTCAGAGGTGCTCCCAGTGCCCTGTGTGAGTATGGTGAGGAAAGAGAGGATTGGAGAGTTCAACACATGGTTGGGGAGTGGTGTCAATCCAAGGGGTATGGGGTAGTGGGTGGATGGGGCAGAACCTGGGACAATAACGATCTATATGCAGGAGATAGGCTGCATTTGAGTGGGGAGGGGAAAGGAGTATTAAAGCAGAAGTTAGAGGGGTATTTAGCGACAAAGGTTGATTTAAACTAGGTAGGGGGGGTGGTGAGTGGACAGCTGGTAGGCAGAGATCCTGAAGAGAGGAGCCAGATGAGCTTGCTCACCAAGCTAGCAGGGAAGGATTCAGGGAAGTTGCATGGTGTGGGGAATAGGAGGGAGGAGAAGCATGAAAAGGAAGGGAAGGGGAAAGGATGAAGGGTGGTCTCACTGAATGTGAGAAGCTTAAGTAACAAATCAGCTATGTTACAGGTGCTCTTGGCAATGAGGAGGGTGGATATTGCAGCCATCATGGAAATGTGGGCCACCAAGTACTGGGACTAGGATCTGGCAATCCCAGGGTATAAATTGTACAGGAAGAACCGTGGGGTGGGGAACGGGGGAGGGGTGTCAATCTATGTGAGGGATGGGATCAAATGTACAAGGGAAGAGGGGGAGGAAAGGAGAACAGAGATAATTTGGATGTAGCTCCTGGACTTGAAGGGCAGGAAGCTGAGGTTTGGTGTGGCGTACAAGGTGCCATCCCAGGCAGAGCAGCTGGACAGGGAGTTAGCAGAACAAATCAGGAGGGTATGTAGGAAGATGAACGTGGTCATCATGGGGACTTCAATCTGCTGGGGGTTGACTGTAACACTCCAGTCACCTCCAGTGCTAGGGAGCAGGTGCTGCTGAACATGATCCAGGAGGAACTCCTGACACCGCTGGTCACTGGACCTACTGGGTTAAGTGACATGCTAGATCTTGTACTGTTGAATGGTGAGGCAGTGAGGGAAATAGGGGTGGAGGACCCACTAGCTGATAGCGATCACCAAATGGTGTGGTTTACTATGACGATGAGCTGGGAGTCAGGGGGTTCACTAACAAAGGTGGTAGACTTCAGAAGGGTGGACTTTGGGAGGATGTGGGAGATATTGAAAAGGGAACTTGAGGGCATAGGACCAGGAACAGAAGTGGAGCAGAAATGGAACTTTATTAAATGGGGAATTACAAAGGCAACAGAAGGTTGCACCAAGTTACAGAGTAAGAGGAGCAGAGCAAGGAAACCGTGCTGGTTGAACACCGAGGTGATGGAGGAGGTGAGGGCATAGAAAGCTGCGTACCAGAGGTTCAGAAGGATGGGGAAGAGAAGGACAGGGAGAAGTATGCAAGATGGTCCAAGGAAGTGATCAAGAGGGTGAGGGAAGCTAAGGCCTCAAGGGAGCTAAGGTTAGCACAGAGAATTAAGGGAAGGGGGAGAAAGACTTTTTCAGATACGTCAGAGAGAAAAGGAAGTGCGGGGATAACATAGTGAGGATAAAGAGGGGTGAGGAGTGGGCAGAAAAGGGAGAGGAACAAGTGGAAGCACTAAATTAATATTTCTGATCAGTGTTCATGCAGGAGAAGAGGGGACCACTACCACCTTGGACAGGGAGGGAGGGAGGAGAGAGGCAAAGAGGTGATGGAAGGGATGATTGAGGGAAGTAGAGAATTAGAGAGACTGAGGGTGCTGAAAGTGGACAAGACACCAGGGCTGGATGGTATCCACCCCAGGGTGCAGAGAGAGATGGCGGAGGTGCTGGTAGACCTGCTGGCGGATCTGTTCAGCACATTCCAGGATATGGGATGTGTGCCTCAGAACTGGAGGATGGCCCATGTGGTGCTGATACACAACAGCGGCTCAAGGGACAAACCAGGAAATGATCAGCTGGTCAGTCTCACTTCCATAGTGGGCGAGTTTATGGAGACAATACTGAAGGAGAGGCTGGTGTCATTTCTAGAGGACAGTTACTTCCAGGATGTGAGGCAGCATGGGTTCGTATCAGTTCTGTCAAACTAACCTAATACAATATTACAACTGGATGACAAGAGGGCTGGATAGGGGCCATGCAGTGGTTGTCCTCTACTTGGATTTCAGCAAGGCCTTCAATTCAGTACCTCATGGGCTGCTTGGGGGAGAGCTAACTAGCATGGGAGTGGCAGCAAAAATGGCAAACTGGATTACACACTGGCTGCACGGAAGGCTACAACAGGTGGTGGTGGGGGGGGGGGATTCTCAACAGCTAGACCAGTGACGAGTGAGGGTGCCACAGGGCTTGATGCTGGGCCCAGTGCTATTTGCACTCTTCATCTCGGACATCGCACATGGAGTGGTGAGCAGGGTAAGTCTGTTCGTAGACAATACCAAAATGAGAGCAGTAGTGGACAAGGAGGAGTGCTGGAAGCAACTGCAGGGGGACCTAACCAAACTGAAAGAGTAGTCGGAGAGGCGGCAGCTGGGGTTCAATGTCAAGAAGTGTAAGGTTAAGCACTTCAGGGCAAAGAACCCAAGGAAAGAATACTGTTTGGGGGGTGAAGCTGGGGATTACTGAGGAGGAGAAGGACTTAGGGGTGATGGTAACAGGGAGTATGAACAATTCTGCCCAATGCAGGAAAACCAACTTAAATTAATATTTGGTGACCCCTTGTTGTTCCTTTCTTGCCTAATAGTATCTTTATTCATGGGTGGGTCCTAAAATTCTAGATCATTCAATTAGTATTTAACATTTTTTAATAGGACACTTCTACTACTGTGTTCAATTCTTTCTGTGGAAATTTTATATAAAACCACATTGACATTCCTTTCAATAAAATCTTTTTTATTTTGTATTGTTTCTTCTTTCATTCATATTTCTTCATAAATATATATTAATTTCTTTCATAACAGTGCCCCTTTTACAATTCTTTTAGTGTTAATGTACATTTCAGGATTAAAATATTCCTTCTTCAGAACACTTTGTGGGGTTATTAATCTAAATAAAACAAACAGAACAAAAGTCCATCAGTATTTCATTATTACTGTGTCTATTACTGTGTCCTAAAGGAACTGAACAGCCAGACTTTACGCTTAAATATATACCTGTTTACAGCTTGAAACATTCGATGTTTCTCTTTCACTTTGCTTTTCAAAACTACCTTAATTTTCAGGTTTTATTTTCTAAAGAAGAAGAAATCAATGCTTTACTATTAGAAAATGTTCTGAAGAAGGGATATTTTAATCCTGAAATGTGCGTTTGTACTAAAAGAATTGTAAAAGGGGCATTGTTATGCAAGAAATGAAAATATATTTGTAAAGAAATATGAATGAAAGAAGAAACAACACAAAATAAAAAAGATTTTATTGAAAGGAACGTCAATGTGGTTTTATATAAACTTCCACAGAAAGAATTGAACACAGTGGTAGAGGTGTCCTATTAAAAGTTAAATACTAAATCAATGCAGGAAAGCAGCAGTGAAGGCAAACAAGATGCTGGGGTGTACAGCAAGGGAGTTCTAATCCAGGCGGAGGGAGGTGATCGCCCCTCTACAGGTCACTGGTCAGGCCACACTTGGGAATACTGTGTGCAGTTCTGGAGGCCGTACCTGAGGCGGGATGTCAAGTTATTGGAGGGAGTGCATCGGAGGGCTACAAGGATGATACAAGGAATGGAAAGGAGAGACTACAAGAATAGCCTGGGGGAACTGAATATGTACACCCTGGAGGAGAGGAGGGATAGGGGGACATAATTGTAACTTTCAAGTATCTGATGGGAATCAACAAGGATGGAGCCAACAGGGTTTTTAAACTGAGGAAGGGGAGGAACACTAGAGGGGGCAGGCTAAGAATAGAAGGGGGAAGATTTAGGAGGGAGATGAGGAGGCATTACTTCACAGAGAGAGTGGTGGCAAAGTGGAATGCCCTACCAGAGAGGGTGATATCATGCAAAACTGTGGGTAGCTTTAAAAGGGCATGGGACAGGGAACAGGGGAGTGTAAGTGTGGGTGAGACTGAGAACGGCCGAGGGTGGACAAAAGGGGAGGGAGTGGGGCAGCTGCAACTTAGGGGTGCTAGCTGCACACTCGAGCAGACTTTGACAGACCAGGTGGTCTGTTTCTGCTGGCACATTTGTATGTTCATATGTATGTATGTATGTTTCTGGAGTATAAGAAGAGGCAAACGAATACTCGTACTGGGGACAACCATAGAAACATAGGACCAGGATTCACAAAACTTTTCCCCAGCGCAAATCCGGGTTTGCACGAGTAAACTGGGTTTTGTGCAATGTTGGTATTCACAAAATCCCTGTTTGGTCACTCAATCCAGGTTTTCACCAGGGCAAAGTGTGGAGGGGGCCACAGTGCAAATGAGGAGGAGGGGAGATGAATATCGGTGCTGTCCAGTTCACAAAGCATTTTCTCCATGCAAGGGCCTCTTGCATGGTCCCCTTGCATGGTGCAAATACCTCCAACCGAGACCTTGCCTTATCCAGCGCATCCCTAGTGGCTGGCAGAGGTACTGTGCCCCCCTTCCCCAGGCCTCGTGCCTCGCAACATAACCGGGGTGTTGATTAATCCCCAATAACCGCACACCCTGTCATGGGTTATTGCTTACTTGAAGGTTGACGTGAATGGAATGCTGTTTAAAGTTGCTGTGAATGAAATGCCTGTTGTAAACTGAGCACAGTAAAGCTTTATTTATTAACAAAACCGGAGTAGTTTCTAATTTGTTGACAGATTCTCCTCCATTCTCTTTCCTGATCTAACAATAAGGGCTCACAATGTAGTATAAAAAATAACAGATAAGGTAAGTGTGCACAAACAAGGCTGTGTTTCCATCTCAGGGATTCCATGATATCATGAACCTCCCAAGCTTTGCTCTCGAGGTCTATGATGGCATAGAATCGCCTAGATGAAAACACAGCCTTGCTGTGTACACTTACTTGTCTATTATTCTACTGTATATTGTTTAGTTATTTTCATCAATGCTGGATTGAAATGAGCCCCAGAGGGGCAGTAATCCAGCATCGGAATCTACTGTGGCAATGTTCCCCTACTGAACGACACCTGGTGTTTCTCTGCGAATTCATGAAAGTATTGTCTTACCTGTTGGAGACTAGACTCCTTCATAGAAACAAATACAAGGGAGGGATTTCTGTATACAAGGAAATATTTATTACATTCATTGAATACAGCTTCAGAAGCACATTAATTAATCACTTGACTTTATTTATAAAGCTACCTCTGGCAGTCACTCAGCATCCTATCAAAACAAAACGTCAACAGCAATAAAACAAAACTGCAATACAATGAATGAAAGATATGACAAGAGGAAATGAGAGAAATCATCACATTCACCCCAAATCAACAGTAATCATAGGACCATATTATAAAAGGGTGCATTGTGCCAAGCAGGGCACAATGTCCAGACTAGTGGGACCAAACCCTTAGTAATCTTTAATTCTATACTGGACAGCATTAGTGAGCAGTTGCTATAGCACTGGAATATTCACAAGCACATCTGCAAGTGAGTGGCCATCACAGTCTCATGGGGATGTGGGGGTAGGTGTCATCTGCATGCAGTGTGAGCTGATATGCAGATGGGCCACCACTCTGCAACAGCAGTGCCCGGCCAGCATTTGTAAGAAGCACAAAGGGAATGCTTTCAGCCATTTGCACTCTCCACTAGACACCAGAAATGTCTGCTGGGTTGTAACAGCCCACATCACTAAGATGATGCATTTTCCTTATTAGTATGGAGTGTCTGACTATATTATATTCTTTTGTCCATTTAATCAAATTTTTCAAGCTGTTCATCAGAGTGCGCAGTATTTGAAAAAACATGTGTTACTTTAAGTTGTCCTGTGGTTCTAGTGTAGCTGGGCTTTCTATTTGAGTGTTTCTTGCCAGGATATAGTCACATAGATGAAAAGATAATATCTGTAGATAGACATCTTGAGAATTTTGTTTGGTGTGTACAGCATGACTATGGTCATTAATTATTTGGCTTGATGGGTCTCCAGACTTGAGCAGAGGGGTGCTAGCTCCATATTCCAGATACGGTGGATCTAGGCTCTGGATGGAGGGCTAGTTTATAGAGTACCATAACTGGGACAGCCACAGAATGCTGCACATTTCAGGAGTTCTGTGTCAATTCCATCTGCTTCTGTACTTTTGGAGTCATTATACCTAGAAGTAATTGAAGTGTTTCATAAAGAATGAGGAGTGATTGGTGCAAGCATTGACCACTATGTTCTCACAGGTGTCTGATGAAGTAGTGAAAAAAAATGACAAAGAGAAGCCTGCACTCAGGAACCAAAAAAATCACATTTTAATATTTCATTGTGAAAATAGAAACTTTACACACAGTGCAGTATGGTAAACACTCTCCTATGCCTGACTACTCCATGCGCATTTGGAGCAACTAGCTCCTTCCTTAGATATTGTTTCTGCTCCTACAACATCTGGAGGTGGAGCATCCTGGCCCGCTACCTCTGTGTTGGGGTCTGTTGTCACAAGGCAAGGGGTCCCTGGTCCATCCGGATCCGATTTTCCCTACACCTGCCTGTATGGCTCCTGAAAACATATCTACTGCACATCTTGGGGTATTCTCTAAGGTTGCTCATGCCCTACTTTCAGCTAGGAAGCCTTTTATCGGACATACTTATTCCCTGAAATGGAAACACTTCACTTTGTGGTCTGCGTCCCAGGATATGGACCCTTTTACATGTCCTATGAATTGGAATACTTGCTTTCCCTGACTGACTCTGGCCTGCAGTGTTTTTTTTTTTTTTTTTATTAAGGTGCATTTGGCCACTATTATCAGCTTTCTATGCCCCATTGGTGGTAGTACAATTGTCCAATTAGAGGTGTCACATACATTTTTGAGAGGTATTCTTCATATGAAACCTACTGACCATAATCCACTTCCACTTTGGGATTTGAATTTCATTCTTGAGAAATTGACATTGGCTCCTTTTGAGCCTTCTGCTAGTTATGGCTTACGTTTAATATTATGGAAAACATTACTTTTAGTTGCTATGACCTCTGACCAAAAAAATTCTGAGCTTCAGTCTCTGATGTATGACCCTCCTTATTTGCTTTTTCACAAAGACAAGTCTCTTTGTGTACAAATTCTAGGTATCTATCGAAGGTGGTATCAAAATTTACACTGTACCAAACAATACACCTTCCTGTTTATTATCACAGACATGCTAACCAGTGTGAGGTGCTGCTCCGTACTTTGGATGTACATAGAACACTGAGATACTATATTGATTGTGCCAAGGACTGCAGAAAGTCCTCTTAGCTTTTTGTTTTATCCATCCCAGGGAAAGAGGGAACTCCTGTGTCTAAACAATGCATGTCCAAATGACTGGCACATTGTATTACATTCTGTTATAGGATGTATGGTGAAGAACTTTCCAGTGCTGTTAATGGTCACTCCACAAGGGGTATGGCCACTTCTGTTGCTCATTTCAAAAATGTCCCTGCTACTGACATATGTGCTGCAGCCACATGGAGTACTGTCCACACTTTCACTAAACATTACAGTCAGGGCCTTGTCTCTCATAGATGGGCTGGTTTTGGTCTTGTACTGCAAGATCTCCTGTTCTGATTATGCATCAGACAGTACCATCCACCCTGTTGCTTTGACTGCTTGGGAATTGTTCCAAAGGTGTGACCTAATGGGAGAGATATCCTCGATGAAGATAAAATAGTTATGAAAGAACTTACTGTAACAGTAGCTCTTCAAGAGAATCTCCTCCATTAGGCCATGTTGTACCCTCCCCTACTTCCCCCTGTTCTGTATCCTGAGAGTTACATCACATGCTGTACCTAAAGCCTTACTCCATGCATCATATGTTTTCCAGTCACATGCCACTCCTCATATGCCTGGTACTGGTTTAATCTCCTGGTCTCTCATGGTTAGAAGCCTTCTGAGGCTAATCATTGTCAGGGAACTAAGGAGTGATGGGCCACCTGCATTGCATATGCATCTATGTTGCCCATGACTGTGGGCAGCCCCCGGCTAGCAAAAAGTTTTTGAGTGGTACTGATGCTAATGGCTTACAGTTCCAAAGGTGTGGCCTAATTCAGGAGATTCTCTTGAAGATCTACTGTTATAGTGACTGTTCGTGCCTGCAGGTGACTGGTGAGGTAGTGCAAGTACCAAAGACCACATTCTTGCAGGTGTCTGGAGAGGTACAGTAAGTGCAATCATCAATGACTATGTTCTTACAGGTGTCTGGCGAGGTAGTGCACTCATCAACAACCATGTTCTCACAGGTATCTGGCAAGTTACTGCAAGCATCTGTGACAATGTTCTCACAGGTATCTGGATAGGTAGGTGCTAGCATAAACAACCATGTTCTCAAAGGTGTCTGGCAAGATAGTGAAAGCATCAACAACCATGTTCTCACAGGTATCTGGTGAGGTACTGCAAGCATCAGAGACAATGTTTTCACAGGTGTCTGGAGAGGTAGGTGCAAGCATAAACGACCATGTTCTTAAAGGTGTCTGGCAAGATAGTGCAAGCATCAACAACCATGTTCTCACAGGTATCTGGTGAGATAGTGCAAGCATCAATGATGATGTTCTCACAGGTGTCTGGAGAGGTACGTAAGTGCAAGCATAAAATACCATGTTATAACAGGTGTCTAGTGAGTTAGTGCAAGCATCAATGATCATGGTCTCATAGATGTTTGGTGAGTTAGAGTAAGCATCAATGATCATGTTTTCTTAGGTGTCTGGTGAGGTAGTGCAAGTAGCAATGACCATATTCTTACAGGTATCTGGTGAGGTAGTGCAAGCATCAACGACCATGTTCTTGCAGGTATCTGGTGAAGTAGTGCAGGCATAAATGACCATGTTCTGATAGGTATCTGGCGAGGTAGTACAAGCATCAAAGACCATGTTCTGACAGGTCTCTGGCCAAGTAGACCAATCATTAATGACCATTTGCTCACAGGTATCTGGAGAGGCAGTGCAAGCATCAACAATCATGTTCTCGCAGGCATCTGGAGAGGCAGGTGCAAGCATAAATGACCATGTTCTCACAGGTGTCTGGCGAGATAGTGCAAGCATCAATGACCAGGTTCTGATAGGTGTCTGGCAAGGTAGTGCAAGCCTCAAAGACCATGTTGTGACAGGTGTTTGGCGAGGTAGTGCAAGCATTAATAACCATGTTCTCGCAAGTATCTGGCAAGGTAGTGCAAGCATCAATGACCTTGTTTTCACAGTTATCTGAGGAGGCAGTGGAAGCATCAGCACCCATGTTCTCGCAGGTATCTGGTGAGGTAGTGCAAGCATCAATGACCATGTTTTCACAGGTATCTGGTGAGGTAGTGCAAGCATCAATGACCATGTTCTGGCAGGTATCTGGAAAGGTAGTGCAAGCATCAACATCTATGTTCTTGCAGGTGTCTGGCGAGGTAGTGCAAACATCAACACCATGTTCTCATAGGTAGCTGGCAAGGTAGTGCAAACATCAACACCATGTTCTCAGAAGTATCTGGCAAGGTAGTGCAGGCATTAATGACCATGTTCTCAAAGCTATCTTGTGAGGTAGTGCAAGTATCAATGACCATGTCTTCACAGGTGTCTGGCGAGGTAATGCAAGCATCAATGAGGATGTTGTCGCAGGTGTCTGGTGAGAAAGTGCAAGCATCAATGACCATGTTATTGCAGGTGTCTGGCAAAGCAGTGCACACATTAACAACCATGTTCTTGCAGGTGTCTGGAGAGGTATGTGCAAGCATAAATGACCCTGTTCTCACAGGTGTCTGGTGAGGCAGTGCAAGCTTCAATAACCATGTTCTCATAGGTATCTGATGAGTAGTGCAAGCTTCAACAACCATGTTCTCATAGGCAACTGATGAGGTAGTGCAAGCATCAACGATCATGTTCATGCAGTGTCTAGAGAGGTTGGGTTGTTGCCCTTGGGATACTGTACAGATGGCACATGGAGTCTGGGTGGTTTCTCCTTCCCTCCCAACCACTCCCTTTCCTGCCTTCACACCCTCTCTTCTACCCTACCCTCCTTTCCCCTTCAACTCACCTGCCCAACCTCCTGTCCTCTCTTTCACCTGCCCTCTCCAACCCACTGTCTCTCTCTCCTGCCTCCCTTCTACCTATCCACTCTCTCTCTCTTGTCCTCCCACCAACCCTCTTTCCTGCTCCCCCACCCTCTCACTCCTGCTCTACCGTTCTCCTTATCATCCAGCCTTTCTCCCTTGCACTTTCTCACTCCCACCCTCTCCTGTCCTCCTCACCACCCATTCATCCTCTCTTTTTCTCCTGCCGTCCCTCTCCCCTCTCACCCTCTTCTATCCTCCCTCCCACCCTCTCACTATATCTTTCCTGCCCTCTCTTCCTCCCACCCACCCTTTCGTGCCTTCCCTCCCAGCCACCCCTCTCTCCAGCCCTACTGTCCTCCTCTCATCCACCCTCTTTCCGCCTCTTTCTCCTCCCTCTCTACTGCCCTATCACTCTCTTGCCCACCCACCCTTCCTCCCACTAACCCTCTCACTGGCCCTTCCTCCTCCTCTCTCTCTCTCTCTCTCTCTCTCTCTCTCTCTCTCCTTCTGTACCTCCCTGGGAGCTAGGTACCTCAGTTATGCATTGTGCCCTACCCCTGAACAAGTCAAGGTGAAATGTGCGCTTAAATTGGTCAGATTGTTAGTTTATTTTTCAACTCTTTTTCCCAGTGGAACCACTCAGAATCTCCTTCAGCTGTCATCTGTGTCTATCAGAGGAGTCATTTAAACATCTTAACCAGAGATTCACAGCACCCCCTAGTCCTGCCCACTAGTGTATCCCTCCCACAGCTTATTCTGTAAGGAGGGTGGGGCTCTGTCCACAACTATGCCTCATCCCCCCCTTGACTAACCCCAAGGCTTGGGGCCCTGCCTCCACCTTTGTAGCAGGCACAGTGCCCACAGATGCCCACAACGAGTAGCAGAGGCCACTGTGGACACTAGGAATAGTTAGAAGAGCCCAGCAGTAATTTCAGTGCAGAGTTCAACATCACCTGCCAGACTGGGGCCATCCATTTTCTCCTATTCTCCCCTCTTTCCCATGATTGTAAGGTTAATGGCCAATCACACCAGATGCACACACCACATATGCAGCTTTTCTGTCTTCCCAGTGATCCTTAGCTGCACTGTTCCCTATGTTCAACCAGGTGGCAGTATCGCAACAAGGAGCTGTATCCTAAGTCTACATAGATAAATGATATAACGTAAGACAAATAATGACTAAAAGTTAATCCTGTCAACCCTGTTGATCCTATCTAGAAATACTCAATCTTTTTGGAGCACCCAAATCCTCCAACTTCCCTTTTGTTTCTAATTATCCTCTTATCCCATTTGATTTTGGTTCTGATTCCCAACATATTGCTATCTAACCACTACAGGTTCCCCAAGTGTGTGATTGCCTAAACACCATAAGGGTTAATTGGGATTCTTCACTTCCTTGTGCTCTGCAAGGGGCCCTGCACGTGGGGGAGGAGCCAGACTGCTGGTCTCCACTGCATGGCAGGCAAGACATCAGCCTGGATTGATTCAGACTGAGTAGAGCACAATAGAGAGAAGGAACTAGGCTCCACGGCAGGCAGCAAAACAAGGCAATTTGATTTATATACCCACTTATCCCAGGGGCTCAGGGTGCTTCCCAAAAGTATAGAATGGAGAAATAACCATATATATCATGTGAACTACAATAACAACAACAAACAAATCCCACTTTTCACAAAGTCAACAAACAATCAACCTCTCAAAGCCAATAAGGGCAGCAGCAGAAAATCCAGGAAATCCTCTTGATCTGGGGCTAAATCCCCAAGCACAGCAGCCATGCAGCAGGTGACGTTCAGACCACCAAGCCAGGGGTCATGAAGGGGCTCTTCAGTTTGCCTTTCCCTCACTGACTGCCATGGGACAGAAAGGACTGCTTCTTTCTCGGAGCGCCACTCTCTACTGACCTGCCTGCATTCCTGACTGATTGGAGGGCGGCAGCAGAAAATCCAGGAAGCCCTCTTGTTCAGGGTTAAATCCCCAAGCACAGCAGCCACACGGCAGACACCATTCAGATCACCGAGCCAGGGGTTGCAAGGGGGATCTTCAGCTTGCCCCCCCCCCACCGCCACCGACCGCCATGAGACAGAAAGGACTGCTTCTTTTTTGGAGCCTAGCTCTCTGAAAACACTCCTCTGGCATTGCTGACCAATCGGAGGACAGCTGTGCATATTTCATCATTGCCCACCAAGCAGTCCTTCTGCACTGTAGTCCTCGCATGAAGAACACATGCTAAGGACATTGTTTGCAGACTGCCCGGAGTCAGCCTGGTGTCTGCCGTTCTGCTCTGGCTCCCTTCGCACACCCTGCACATCCTAACCTGTCTTCCACAAATCACTCCTGCAAGGTACTGTATGCTAATTAGGAACTGCTAGCTGCAGTTGTATCCTTCCATCAACTCTTTACTGGCTTTTCATGCTATAACTGTACCTGACTTGTGGCGCTACCTTGAACTTGCCTGAACAGATATCTCCCTATCTGGGTCACCTAGTTCCCTTGTTGGTGTCCCTAGTCTATGTAAAGTACAGCCTACTCCTAACTGGGTCACCTTACAGTTTGGGGCTATATATCCATTGCATTTACAAATCACTGCCTAGTTAATTCCACTCATGACACTGCTACCCCACTAGCCATTGATTACTACCTACTGCACATATACTATTCTATAGCCCTACTGCTATTGCTAAGTACTGTGTACCTCCTACTGTACCTGTGTTACCTTATATTTTCATTGTGTAGCCCTAGTCATTACAAATTGCTGCTCAGTGATCTCACTAGCTCAGATTCCATCTACTGCACCAGTAGACCAACTGCCACTGCTTAAAGTTATTTATTTATTTGGTTATTTATTTAAAATTTTGGTAACCGGGATATGCACACTGAGCCGAGGCTCGTTTCCAGGTGCGACTTGGGAGAGTGTTTACAGAAATCAGGGTACAATGTAAGCAGACATAAGGTTGAACACAATAATATGTGTAGTTTTGGAAGAGCACATATAATGGTTGATTGGACACAGAAGGATACAACAAATCAAGCAGTGTAGCAACAAAGAAGTGGTAGCTTAGGTCAACTAAGAATCTTGCCTGCAGGGCAGTTAAGTGCAAAAACATCTGAGCTCCCGAATGTTGATCAGAGAGGGGGGGTAGGGGCTGGCCTGGTGATGCTGAGGGTTGAAGCGCTGGGTGCCACACCTCGCTCCACACTGGCGACCTGGGTTCAGAAACGAGCCTGGGCCGTCAGGGGTCGGCAGGGGAAGAGAGGGATCGAGCACCCAGAGGCAGCTCTCCCTCTCTGGGGAGGGTTACAAGTCCATCCTGCTGCAATATCGCACCTCCTGGGTGAACCCAGGAATGGCGATGCGGATTGGGATGCACAACGGGAGGGACAGTGCTGGCCGAGAGCCTGGGAAGGAGTAGCGTTTTTACGCATGCCTCCTCATTGGCTCTCCGAGGGTGCCAGTAACTGCAGGGGATAGGGACCAGAACAGGAGAAAATGGAGCCTGTCACTCCTAGGTGACAACTCCTCCACAGCCAGACCGTGTCACCAGTGCTCACTGGGGGCAGACTCTGCTGTGTCCTGCTCGCTCTGCCGTTACTTGGAGGAAGGCTTGGGGTTACCTTCCCCCGCCCCACCCGGGGAGGTATACCAGGCTACCTGAGGGTCTCTCTGAGCGGACGGACACTCTAGGAGCAGACTCCTGGGGGCACCACGGGATGTTGGAATGGCGAATTGAGGAGTTCTGAATGAGTGGAAGGACAGTGCAAGTTGGTGGATAAACATAAGGTTAAAAAGAAAAGAGAGGGTAGGGGTGGGTTGGGGTAAGGTGGGGGGGGAGAGAGGCAGAAGGGGGACTGTTGCTTGAAGGAGGAAAAAGGGGGAGAGTTGTGGAGTTGGGGGAAGTCCAGAGGAGGGGGAGCCTGTAGGAGAAGGCAGACTGGCCAGCTATAGTATGGAGTGGGGGAGGGAGAAGGAATGTGGGTCCCTGGTGCTCGGAGTGTAGGAGGAGAGGGCAGCGGGGGACAGCATAATAACTGTATGCTCCCTATTTGGGTCACATTGTGTTTGTGCTTGCTTATCCATGGCCTTTATTAATTACTTCTTAGTTTCTAGTCACTGAGTCTGCCTACAGTACGAATACTAGCTTTTGGTTTTCTGCTTTTGCTTACGTATGCTGTTTGCATATAGCCCTGGCTAACTAAAGTGCCCATTTGTCACATTTGCCCTCACAGCTAATGCATTTGCCTTCTGTTTTGCCTAATTACAACCCCTCTTGCCATGCTCCATACCGTTCCCTTCTATCGTAATTTACTCCTCCTCCTCCTCCTTTCCCTGGACCCCCTCCCCCAAACAGGCATTCTCACATACCTCTCATTCCTCCCCTCACTTCTCCACCTCCTCCTTACCTTCATCTCTGCCCTCAACCCCTCCTCCACCCTCCACCCTCCTCTATCCCTTCCATTCACCCTGGACTTCTTCATCCCCTCCCTAAACCCTGAAGTTTTTCATCGAGCCTGTCTCTCTCTCTCTCTCTCTCTCTCTTTTCCACTCCCCCACCCTTCTCGCTCTCCCCTCCAGCAGTTCTCACTCCATTCTCCTTCTTATTTTTATCCTCTTCCCTCTTGCTGGTGATGTTGAATCCAACCCTGCCTCCCTTCCTCTCCCCCTGTTTTACCCAAAGGCCTGGGCTTCTTCCACCTCAATGCAAGAAGCCACCTCCCCAAGCTCAATTCCCTTACAGTATGTATCTCCCAGCACTCTCCCGACTTCTTGTTCAATACTGAAAACTGTCTTTCCTCTTGGGTGCCTGACTCCAGCACAGTTCTCCCTGACTTCCACCTCTTTCAGCAGAACTGAGCCAAATGTGGTGGTGGGGTTGCCCTATATGTCGGTCAAACCCTATCCTGCTCCATCTTTTTCAGTGAGGCTCTCCCTTCCTCTGATGAGCTCCTGCTAGCAAAGCTATCCTTCCCTTCCACCCCCCTCCATCTTTGTCTGTGTTTTCTATGCTTCACCTCAGATTCCTCCCTCCTCTCTGGTCAACTCCGTCTTATCTCTCGTCTCCCACTCTGCCTTTGTTGAGCTCATCCACCTTGGAGACTTTAACTTAAACTGGCTTTCCCTTGCTTTCAGGCCCACTCTTCACAGGATTGAGTCCTTGAACATCTCAGAATTAATGACAGCACCTACCCTGACACAGAATCCACCTGACTCAATCCTCACTTCTCTAACCATTCCCTCCTGAACTAGGTGCTCCCCTCCCACCCCAACACATCACTGCATCAGGAAAGTGTGCCCCCTCAATCTGCCACCAAATACTTTTGGTATAGGCCTCTCAGGTCACTTAACATTGATGCCCTCCTAAATGACCTTGCTTACTCTGATTGATCCACCATCTACTTAGCCCTGGACACTAATACAGCCCTCTCACTCTTCATTGCCATCTTTAACAATACTGGGATACTCATGTCCCTCTTAGAAAGTCCAGGGTTAAATGCTCCCAACATCCATGGATTATCTCTGACCTTATCAAGTTGTGCAAGTCCCGGGACCCTGCTTGGGCATGCTACAAGTCCTCCCACTCACTGTCTGACCTCCTATACTACAGGTCATTCAGGAACTCCTGTACAAAGTCTGTCCACACTGTGAAGGTGCACTACTTCAAGTCCAAGCTCCGGTCCAACCTAAACTCCCCATCAAAATTCTGGAAGATTATCCACTCCTTATTCAATTTCCCAGTCCAGTATGCCCCCCACCATTCTCCTGGTGGATGGCTCACTGGTCTCAGATCCCCCCCATTGCTGCCCATTTTAACAAAATCTTCACAACCTGTGCACCACCCTGTCATCAATCTCCTGATCACACTGTCTCTCCTACATCCCACTCATCAGAAGGCTTCCACTTCCCTCTTGTCTTCCCTCAGGAAGTTTTCCTCGCCTTTTTGTCACTTAACTCTTCCAAGTCCGGCCCTGACAGTTTGGCCCTAAACTCCTAGAAATCTCTGTTCTAGCCATTGCCCTCCTACTCATTCACCTTCTGAACCCCTCCTTCTCCCTCAGTGCTGTCCTACAGGCCTGGAAAATTGCCAAGGTTCTGCCTCTGCACAAAGGGGGTGACTCCTCCTCCCCAGGCCACAACAGGCCAATTTCACTCCTCCCCTCCCCTCTCTTGCTAAGCTTCAAGAGACATTATATACTGTAGGCTTGCTGACTTCCTTGACTCTTCATATATCCTTTCACCTTACCTTACCAATCAGATTTTAGGATGAACCTCTCTATCATTTCATCCCTGCTGCATGTAACTGATTGTATCCTAACTGGGATGGACCAGGGACACATCACCGCAGCCATATTCATCGATCTAACTAAAGCTTTTGACTCAGAGTCCCACCCGCTCCTCCTGGACAAGCTGAACTCTGCTGGCCTTTCAGCATCCACTGTGGATTGGTTCCATTCATTCATAACAGGCCATCGACAGTCAGTTCAGGTGAGTGGTGTCCTGTCCCCCCATACTAGCAGGGGTCACACAGGGCTCCATCCTGGGTCTGATTCTAGTCTCAGTTTTTCTAAATTACCTCCCCTCTGCCTGTATCTCTTTGAATATCCACATGTATGTGGATGACATGGTCATCTACATTTCTGTCCCTTCACCCTCAGCTGTGGAGGTGCTGCTCCAGCACACCTTCTGCAATGTGCTGCGCTGCTTCCAAGCCAATCAGTTCAGGGTTAACACCAAGAAGACTGTGTCTATGACCTTCAGCACCAACCAGAAACTGGCAAGGATTTTGTATTCCCCTGAAATCTTCACCTTGGATGGCACCCAACAGGAGGTTGTCCCTGCCTTCAAGTATCTTGGTATGTGGCTAGATAGTAAGCTTGACTTCTCTGCACACATTGATGCCATCAATGCCAAACTTCACCCCAGGTTTAACACCTTGTACCACAATAAGGACTGCCACTCCCCCAGGTCCGGTGGAAACTGGTAACCAAAATGGACCTCCCGGTTTTCAACTATGTGGGCGTGGTCATTGGCACTGCTCCCTCCACTTCCCTTGCCAGGTTGGGCACCCTCTGTAATGCTTTCTGTCACTTTGCTGCCAACTCTCCACTCTACACTTATGGTTCTGTTCCTTCAAACTCAGCTGTGGAGGTCCTGCCCCAGTACAATTTCCATAATGTGCTGCACTGGTTCCAGACCAACCAGCCCAGGGTTAACACCAAGGAGACTGTGTCTATGACCTTCGGCACCAGCCCCACCTCTGGAAGGACAATGATAAAGTGGAGGCGGTACAAAAGAGGGCTACCAAAATGGTGCAAGGCCTGCATCAAAAGCCCTATGAGCTGACTGTTGACAGCCCATAAGGTATGAATGGAAGATATAGTGACCAAACAACAAAACTCCTACAGCAAAGACCATTACAGTAACAGAAATCAACAGGTCGCTGTAATGGTCCCCGCTGACACCAGCACTGCATCTCCCGGTGTTTGGCCCCCTCCCCGAAACAACTCAGATTCAGAGTTGGTTATTAAAATACCGGGGGGGGGGCATAGCACCCCACATGGGGGTTTCAGGGAGCACTGCCCCCCAAAGAAAACACTTGGGAAAACTGACAGCACAATGCTGACACTTGGCATTGTGTCTGTTGATATAGGGGATGTCAGCAATTTTGGTGTCACCGTGTCATGGTAGAGCCTGAATGGAACCAGTCCACAGTGGATGCTGAAAGGCCAGCAGAGTTCAGGACACATGGTTTCACAGGGGGGAAGCCTTGCCAGACAAATCTGATCAAATTCTTATACTGGGTGACCAGGGTAGTGGATCAGGGAGGAGTGGTAGATGTGGCCTACCAGGATTTCAGTAAGGTCTTCGGCACCATTCCACATGGAAGACTGGTGAACAAAGTGGCATGTCTGGGAGTGGGTCACAAAGTTATAAACTGGATAAGAAGTTGGTTAAGCAACAGGAGTCAGAGAGTGATGGGAAATGGTGTCCACTCTAGAGAAGGCAAGGTGACCAGCAGAGTGCCTCAGGCCTCAGTACTAGGCCCGGTCCTCTTCAATGTCTTTTTAGCAACATTGCAGGAGGACTAGAAAGGGAAAGTTTGGCTGTTCATAGATGATACAAAAATCTGCAACAGAGTAGACACACCGGGGGGGGGGGATGATTTGAAAAAGTTGGATGAATGGTCAAAGGTTTGGCAGCTGGGTTTAAATGCAAAAAAGTGCAAAATCATGCACTTGGGGCACAGAAACCCAGGAGCTATGTACCAATTGGGAGGGGAAGTACTGGTAACCACCAAACAGGACAGGGACCTGGGGTAATCATTTCTAATGACCTGAAGATAGACAAGCAGGGTGATAAGTCAGTGTAGAAGGCTAGCAGGATGCTCAGGTGCATGGATACAGAGTGTTATCACCAGTAGGAGGAAGAAGATAATATTAACCCTATACAGATCATTGGTGAGACCCCACCTCGAGTACCGTGTCCAGTACTGGAGACCCCACTTCCGGAAGGACATTGATAAGGTGGAGGCGGTACAAAAGAGGGCTACCAAAATGGTGCAGGGGCTGCATTAAAAGCCCTACAAGCCCAGAATCAAGGAACTGAATATGTACTCTCTGGAGGAGAGGAGGGAAAGGGAGATACTGTATGATAGAAACATTCAAACCTGACAGGTATTAATAAGGTACAGGAAGAAAGCATTTTCAATAGAAAAAGAAGCTCGAGGACAAGAGGTCACGCTATGAAGTTGGAGGGGGGAGGCTCAGAGGAAATGCGAGGAAATACTTCTTCATGGAGAGAGTAGTGGATGCCTGGAAGAGCTTTCCAGTGGAGGTGGTGGGTGCCAAAATGTTGATGGGATTCAAGCATGCATGGGACAGAACAAGGGGACCTTAGTAGTAAGGCAAGGGGAGTAGACAACCAGAGATCAAATAGGCTCTGTGGTGGCACAGTGGGCAGGGAAAACTGGGCAGACTAGGTGGGCCAAGAGGTCCTTATCTGCCAACCACTTCTATGTTTCTATGTATGTTTCACTCATCACTGCTGCCTCTATTCTTCCCTCTCCATCGCTCCACTATGTTTACATCGCCAGTCCCACTGTGCCTCCTTCATTGCCCAGTACTGGTTTGTTTCCCTTCCCTCCTACCTCTCCTCACTCTTCTCCCCAGCCCTCTCCTCTTCTTACTCTCTATGCTCGAGGGATTCTTGCACCTTTTCCTTTCCCCATCCTCACTCATGTACTGGACAAGCTGCTTTCTCCTACCGTCTCCCCTCCCTTCCCTCTGGAACCTACTCCCCTCTTCCCTTCATCTCCCCAACCCCCCATACTTTTAGATGCCTGCAAAGGAATATTCCTGTTTTCACCTGTACCTGTCACTCTCCCTCTTGAGTCTTCCAACCTTTTTCTCTCAGTTTCTCCAGTTCCTCTGGGGGGCCTGCCTATTGATTCCATAAACCTAGGCTAACTGTGCTTCCGGCCCTCTATCTGCTGTCTGTTTAGTGTGGTGCATAAGTTATGCACTCAAGCATGCACTGTTCAGTCTATCTATGTATGAATACACACACTGTTCATTTTATTCACTGCAATATTCCATACTGTTGTTAACTCATATGGGACTTCTCACTTAATCTCCTCAGTTGGACCGCTTCTTTATTTTGCACGTTCTATTTTGTATTTTTGCACTTTGGATGGTTGTAATGCTTTTACGTCTGCATGCCCATTGCCCTCTCCCCCAGGTCACACCTGGAAATGAACCTTGGCTCAATGTGCCTTTCCCAGGTACCAAACTTTTAAATAAATAAGTAAACAAACAACAAAAACAAAAATGGAACTCCCAGAATAACAAAGTTCTCTGGATCAGCTGATTTCATATGCTTGAATAAATAAGACTTCAGACCCTTTTAAATGCCTCCACTGAAGATGAATGCTGCAAAGAGTTCCAAACAGTAGGGGTGCAATTGAGAAGACTCTATTGCCAGATTATCTAAGGCAAGATCTTGGTATGGGCAAAAATTGTGCTCGGTGGAGCAGAGAGGATGGCCCGGAGAAAAGGCCAAGACATCATTAAGACCATTTGGGCCCAGTACATGTAGGACATTGTAAACTGGTTAAGTAATCTTGAAAGTGGTGTTTCACCTAATTGGAAGCCAGTGCAGATTGCACAGCAATAGCAACTGTAATCCAAGATTGATACCTTTAATCAGCCTAGCCACAGCATTATGCACCAACTTCAGGTAATGCACCAACTTCCAGAATTTTCCTAGGTATACAGCAGTACAGTAGATGAGTTTGGAGGTAACAAAAAGCATGAACCTGAATCAGGATCATCAAATTAAAAATATATGGTTTTATCCAGGAGTTATCAATTGGAAAAATCCACTGTGGACAAACATCACTACATGATATTTATAATGACAGCTTGCAGTCCACAATGACATTCAGATTTTTTGACCTATCCATGGCCTGTAAGGCAGTACCACTTAGAAATAATAAAACTGACACACCACCAACTTTTCCCGCTATAAGTGCCAGGTCCCACCAACCCACCAATAGCAGCTCTATCTTGCCTGGATTTTATGTATTTATTTATTTATTGAAATGTTTCACCAGGATGGCACACTGAGCAACAAGTCGCGCATCTCCCAGTGCGACCTGGAGGGAAGGGGTACAATAGGAGTGAGACATTAAACATTCAAGTTACAAGATCAGCATTAACATACAGTTGTAAGACAGGTATTACAAGCAGTGTTACAACAGTGTTGCATATAATAGGTAGAAAGAGTTGACAATAAGTGTCGGGTTAATAAGTAAAGAAGTGCTTACATGAAAGAAAAGGGGGAAAGGAGAGGGAAGGGTGAGGTGGGGGAGAGGGAAGAGTCGTGTTCATGTTACAATCAAGTTATAAGATCAACATTAACATACAGTTGTAAGGCAGGTGTTACAAACAGTGTTAAAACAGTGTTGCACATAATATGTAGAAAGAGTAGACAATAATAAGTGCCTGGTTAATAAGAAAACAAGTGCATATGTGAAAGAAAAGGGGGAAAAGGAGAAGAAAGGGTGAGGTGGGGGGAGAGGAAGAGTCGTGTCCCTGGAGGACCCCTTCAGGATGCAAGGAACCCTGCAAGGGGACTGGGGGGACCAGAGAGAAGGGGATAGGCAGTGTCCCAGAGAGACACCTTCAGGATGTGGGGAACCTTGCAAGGGGGCTATGGAGTTAGGCAGAAAGGGGGATAAGGCTGTAGGGATTTAAAGAGGGAGAAAAAGGAGGAGGTGTGACTTAAATGCTAGGAGGGGAAATAGGACCTAACCCAAGACAGGACCTGTCAGGATGCGGGGTACCCTGTCAGGGGGGTTGGAAAAGATCAGTAGATAGGGATTAAGAGAGTGATAGGAGAGTGAGAGAGTGAGAACTGAACCCTTGAGGGGGACAGAATTCACACCTTTGGAGGGGATGGGGTCTAATCAATAGTCCATCAGGATGCATGGACCCATGGGGAACATTCGAGGTTCCTTACATTCTGTGAAAGATCAAGGGAGGCCAGTAAGGGGGAGCAATTTGGGGGAAGGGGAGGAGAGCTAGAAATTTGGGGGGGTGCACAGGGTAAAATGAAGGTGATGGTAGAGGGGTAGGGTTTATCCAGGGCTTAGAGGAGGGAATTAGGGAGGGACATGGCAGGAGCAGCTAGGTGCAAGGTAATTATTGAGGGCAGAGCTGATGGAGTAGGCAGAGGATGACTGCCAGGTTTGAGGGGGGGAGGGAATTCCAGATTTGTGGGAGGCAGTGAAAGTAACTGGATTGGCCAATTAGGGTGAATCTGCTGGGGACTACCAGGGTGCAGGAGTCGGTTGATCTAAGGGAATGGGAGGATGGGGTGGTTGTTATAAAGGAGAAAGTGAGCTCACCCAACCAGTGCTTGGAGATAAATTTAGCAGAGTGGGAGAGTCACCTATTTGCAAGAGAGGAGAAGGATAAGGCACAATAAATATCACAATGATGGGTGCAAGGGGGGCATCCAGGGCAAAGCAGCAAAAGGAATTGAAGATGGTGTCCAGTCGGGCCAGAGAAGACATAGGAGCAGCACCATAGACTACATCACAGTAGTCAAAAATGGGCATTATCATCTTCTGAACAAGTTCACGCCTAGCTGTAGGAGGATGGAACTACAGTTCCTGAACAGGGCACCAAGCTTGGGAATTTAAACTCAAACAGCTTGATGTCCTACTGGCATTGACCCAATATAGAGACCATTCCCTGCCCAACTGATACAAAAGACAGGTGGAGGGACGTATTGTCTGCATAGCAGTGAAAAATCATGCCATACTGTCTTATGACCTCTCCCAGAGGCAGCATGTATGCTGTTAATAACACAGGGGACAAAACTGAACCCAAGGGAACCCCACAGCTGACCACAAAAGGGTCTGACAAACAGGAACCTGTAACGATATGTTGGGATCTACCAGGTAGGAATGACTCAAACCATTGTCATTGTTACAAAGCACGTCTGGGAACACCAGGTCCAATTGTGTGAGCTTGTAGCTCAGTGGTTAGAGCACTGGGATGGTATTCCAGAGGCCTGGTTTCAATTCCTAGTAGGTCACATTACAGTAACCCTTCGTTATACCGAACCTCTCTATAGTGAATGCTCGGGTATAATGATAGGGTCTGTGGGTGCTGTTTTGGCCGGGCAGAGATTTCAGCAAATACGGCAAAATGTTAGCAAATAGCAAATATTAATTTCTGCCATAACTAAGTTCTGTAAACAAACAGAAGCAGTCAGTCTTTCAGTCTACTGCCACCTCTCTCTGCCATGTATGTCTTTCTCACTACACTTTGCGATTTAAATTGCTTAGTAGTGGCTAATACTGCACCAAAAACTATCTGTCATCTTGATTATTATTCCTAGTTGCAGGGTATTCAACACCAGAGAAAGGAAGTGTGTTCAGGAACCCTGAGTCCAACCACGTGAGCTTGTAAGTTAGTGGTTAGAGCACTGGGACGGTATTCTGGTGGCCTAGGTTTACTTCCTAGTAGGTCACATTATTTATTTCTCACTACAATTTGGGATTCAAACCATTTAAAAGCTGAGTCGGTGAGCGCCCTATGTTCCTCCAGGCATCCTATCACAACCCCATGATCCACAGTATGGAATATCAATGACAGATAGCGGAGAACAACAATAGATGCCCCACCATTCTTGTTCTGATCCTATTCTCAGTTTTCCTAAATTACCTCCCCTCTGCCTGTACTGTATCTCTTTGCAAATCCACATGTATGCAGATTACATGGTCGTCTAAAATCCTGTCCCTTCAACCTCAACTGTGGAGATCCTGCTTCAGCACAACTTCCACAATGTGCTGTGCTGGTTTCAGGCCAGCTAGCTCAGGGTTAACACCAAAAAGACTGTGTCTATGACCTTCAGCACCAGTGAGAAACTGGCAAGGATTCTGCATTCCCCTGTATCTTCACCTTGGATGGCACCCAACAGGAGGTTGTCCCTGACTTTAAGTATCTTGGTATGTGGCTAGATAGCAAGATTGACTTCTCTGCTCACATTGATGCCATCCATGCCAAACTTCACCCCAGGTTTAGCGCCTTGTACCACAATAAGGACTGCCACTCCTCCGCAGGTCCGGCAGGAGCTGGTAACCAAAATGGACCTCCCGGTTTCCGACTATACGGACGTGGTCATTAGCACAACTCCGTCCTCTTTCCTTGCCAGATTGGACACTCTGTAATGCTTTCTGTCACTTCACTACTAACTCTCCACTTTGTATTTATGGTTCTGTCCCTTCAACTTCAGCTGTGGAGGTCCTGCCCCAGCACAATTTCCTCAATGTGCTGCACTGGTTCCAGGCCAACCAGCTGAGGCTTAATGCCAATTAGACTGATTCTATGACCTTCAGCACCAGCCCCACCTCCGGAAGGACACTGATAAGGTGGAGGCAGTACAAAAGAGGGCTACCAAACTAGTGCAGGGCCAGCATCAAAGGCCCTGTGAGCTGACTGTGGACAGCCCACAAGGTATGAATAGAACCAGTCCACAGTGGATGCTGAAAGGCCACCAGAGTTCAGGACACAAGGTTTCATGGGGGGAGGTCTTGCCAGACAAACCTAATTGAGTTCTTTGACTTGGTGACCAGGATAGTAGATCAGGGAGGAGTGGTAGATGTGGCCTACCTGGATTTCAGTAAGGCCTTCGACACCATTCCACATAGAAGACTGGTGAACAAAGTGGCATGTCTGGGAGTGGGTCAAAAAGTTATACACTGGGTAAGAAGTTGGTTAAGCAACAGGAGTCAGAGGGTGGTGGTAAATGATGCCCACTCTGGAGAAGGCAAGGTAACCAGCAGAGTGCCTCAGGGCTCAGTACTAGGCCCGGTCCTCTACAATGTCTTTATTAGTGGTATTGTGGAAGGGCTAGAATTGAAAGTATGTCTGTTTGCGGATGACACAAAAATCTGTAACAGAGTAGACACACCGGGGATGAGGGATGATTTGAAAAAGTTGACAGGAGCAGATAAGTTTGATGGGTTTTGTCCCCATACTGTGTCGAGGCCTGAAATCAAATTGGAACAGTTCACAGATATCATAGATTGTGTTATCTTGCTTACTTGCTGTTCCAATATCCTGTATTTACTGACGTACTGTACTTAATTGCTCTATTTCTTGTATTATCATCCTGATTGTATATTGCTTTACCTATTTTTTCTCCACTGTTCCCCTCCTCCAGGTTGCACCTGGAATCGAGAAGTATTCTGCTCAGTGTGCCTTCCTGGTAAAACTCAAATAATTAAATGTCAGACTTCTCAAGGTGAGCCTCAAACAGTACCACCATTTCCTTCTCAATAACATTCCTCAGAAAGGGAAGGTTTGACACTGACCTGCAATTTGCCAGACAGCTTCCTCTTCAAGGCACCTGACAGGCAACCCTCCTCAAGAGAACACTGGACAGTACTGGCAAAAACCAGACCCAGGGCCTCCCAGCAGTCAACAGCCAAGTAGGCCCTCCAAAATTAAAGAAGGGGGGGGGTGCAGCCTGGAGACAGCACCTCGGGCACTTCTTCCACCATAACTGCCCAAAACTTGCTACACAGCTCCAGAGTTCTCCTGTTCTTCTTCTGCCTGACTCTGCCAGCTCATGACAAGCTATTTGGAGAGACAGCACCTCTAATGAAAGGCAGTCTGTTCAGAAAGAATTGTCTAGATTCCTAGCTGCAAATAACACACTTCTGGACTGTAGACAGAAAGGATGAATTAATCTAGTTAAAAAGAGTACAGATGGTCTATTCTTACCATAAGCAATCACCTTTAAGAAGAACACTAATGTTTTCAGGGTAATCGCCCATTGATACCCTTTATAAAAGAAAAAAAAAACCTTTTGGCACTCATGCCGCTCTTGTACCACAAAGCACAATAAAAGAAGCCGAACCTCACCTATCTTCTAGGACCCATGCCACCCTTCTACCCCAGACCACAAGAAAAGAACCCCACCTTCACCCACCCACCTCCCTCTAGAACCCATGCCACCATTCTATCCCCAAACCACAGTAAAATACCCTACCCACTGCCACCCTCTAGGACCCATCACACCCTCCTTCCCCTAAACCACAATAAAAGACCTACACTCTCACCCACCCTCTAGGACTCATGACACCCTTCTACCCCAAACTATAATAAAAGACCTCCACCCACTCCTAACCTCTAGGATCCATGCCACCCTTCTACACCCAAACCACAATAAAAGCCCCCCTACTCTCTAGGACCCATGCCATCCTCCTACCCCCAAACCTCAGTAAAAGGTCCCCAACCATCCCCACCCTCTAGGACCCATGCTACCCTTCAACCACCAAACCACAGTAAAAAAAAGAAAGCACCATCACCACTCACTAGCACCCATGCCACCCTCCTCCCCTGCACCAATATTGAAATAATCCTCCCATCCTCTAGCACCCATGCCACCCTCCTCCCCTGCACCAATATTGAAATAATCCTCCCATCCTCTAGCACCCATGCCACTCTGCTCCCCTCATGGCTACCCCTGTACATACCATCTGTACAGTCCCACAGTGGGTGACTGGCATAGCTCTCACTTCACCTCAGTTGGTTACACTTTACTGCTTGGTCCCATGTCACCAATTACAATTCTAAATGAAAACAAACTGCTGTAAAAAAAAAACATGAGTCCAAATAGACTACTGTGCATACATAATGACCTTTTTTTACAGCAAAAATGCCTTGAATTTTGTGCCCCAGAAAATGTATTTTGTGGCCATATTGAAGCACCACACTTTAGTGGCCATGATGGGAGTGGTAAGCATCTGACCCTCACAATGAGTCAAAAAAAACAATAACTAAGAAATAAAAAAGTTATGGGTGGTTGAATTCCCCTTCCTCCCCCCAAAAAATACTAAGCACAAAACGAAAATGAACTGAACATACTTGCAGACTTCTGTTTTCAGTTTTTTTTTTCTGTCATACATAACATGTTTTAACTTTTTAAGCCTTAAAGTTGAGGATAGGCTACTTACCCCCTCGTGATCACCAGATGGGTCTTTTGCTTCACACAGACCAAGCAGGTCTTGCGTAACACAGCCTATAAATGTGGCGCTATGTACAATGGCCATCTGTTTCCACTTGTGCCCACAGGGCCTTGCACAAACCAAGCTATAAGCCTGGCACTGTACCCAATGAGTCTGCTGCATCTTCACGTAGGTGCCATAGGACCCTGCATGAACCAAGCTATAAGTCTGGCAATGAATCCAATGAATCTGCTACTTTGTGTAGGTACCACACGGCTCTACATGAACCAAGCTACAGGTGTGGCACTGTAACCATTGGTCTGCTGCTTCATGTAGGTCCCACAGGGCCCTGCACAAACCAAGCTATAGGTCTGGTACTGTATCAAATGGGTCTGCTGCTTCACGTAGGTCCCATAGGGCCCTGCATGAACCAAGCTATAAGTCTGGCAGTGTACCCAATGGGTCTGCTGCTTTGTGTAGGTCCCACAGGGCCCTACACAAACCAAGCTACAGGTGTGGTACTGTATCCATGGGTCTGCTGCATCATGTGGGTCCCGCAGGGTCCTATAAGAATCAAGCTACAGGTGTGGCACTGTACCCAACAGGTCTACTGCTTCATGTAGGTTTTTCAGGGCCCTGCACAAACCAAACTATAGGTCTGGTACTGTACCCTATGGGTCTGTTGCTTCATGTAGATCCTACAGGGCACTGCACCAACCAAGCTATAAGTCTGGCAGTGTGCCCAGTGGGTCTCATGAACCATGATATAGGACTGACACTGTACCCAGTGGATCTTCTGCATCACATAGGTCCCACAGGGCCCTGCACAAAGCCATATACAGGCCCAGGCGGTGCCCAATGGGTATGATTCATCTTCTGCTTCCCACAGGGTCCTGCATGAAGTAAGTTACAATTTAGCTACTATTTCATGCAGGGCCCCTCTGGGTCCTGAGTGAAGCAAGCTATACATCAGGCACTACACTTTCTCAAAAAGCAAGAAAATTAATTGCAAACACTACGTTAAATGCATATATTAGGGTTGCAAAGCCACTAAAGTCAGTAAATGTTGCATTAGGATTTACAACCCCAGTGTCCACCTTCTTTCTCCATAACCTACCCTTATGACCCAAGGCCAAGGTAGGACTGGAGCCATGAACCACAGGTCTGCTGTTTCAAGCTACAGGTCAGGAACTGTGCTCCACATGTCTAGAACCATGTGCCATAGGTGTATGCTACAGATCTGGGACAGTGCTCCATGGGTCTGCTGCTTCACATACGGCATGTGAGGCCCTGCACAAACCAAGCTACAGGTATGGGGTTCTGCCCCACAGGTCTGCTGATTTGCTTACAACCCACATGTTTGGGACCATGCACCACAGGTCTGCTCCTTCAGCTCTATCAAGCAAGGTGCAGGTCTGTGGCTGTGCCCGAGTTTACTTCTTTGTGTATGGCCCTACATCAAATAAGATACCTATGTGGCATCCATGGGGTATGGCCCCAGACCTGTAGCTTGGACCTTGGATCATGAGGGTAGGTGATGTAAGGGGGATGGTGGGCATTAGGACTAAAAACCCTAGCACCACATTTTCTGACTTTTGTAACAAGACTCTGTAACCCTAATGTAGGCATTAACAATGTGTTTTCAAAATATATAATACAGGCTCAGTAGAACCTGTATGTTAGAATTGAGTTAGTGTTCTTGTCAAAAATGAGGGTTTGACAGATAATATCTTGGTGATCCAAGTCCATTTTGACTGTGAAATTTGACATGCACAGTCACAGTCACAGTCCTAGGGGCTAATTTATTGGCACATTTGGTGAAAAGTGGGTTAGCAGTTAAGATACTGTTAAGTGAAATTATGTAAAAATTCCCAAACTCAGTTTTTTTATTAGATTGCAAAGAAACAACAGCCATTTAAATTATGAAAACTACAGGTTCAACTGGGGGATGCTAGCATGTGAGTGGAGGAGCAAACCACCCATGTCAGGTAAACTTTTGAGGCATGACACAGTTGTGACTGAGGCACACAGTGAGAGTGTGGACTACCTACTAGGCTTGATTCAATACTGGATTTAATGGGTACTAACCCTTTGATCTGAGCTGTTGAGCTCTAGGCCTATATACTCAAAAGGAGGGTTTTGTGAGAGAGTGACCCCCCTCCCCAGTCTCTGTTTTTTTGCTCCTAAATTAGACCTGCCACTAAACCAGGTGAGAGCAGGTTTCTCTGGATCTTCTGAATTGAATGTCTTCCTGCCATACTTATCTGAATTTTAGTATGGCTGCCAGTTAGCCAAGGACCTGGACAACTTTTCCTTCTCAGTAGCAGAGAGAGGGTTTATACTTTTTTTTTTATTTTATAAAATTTGGCCAGAAAAGACACATTAGTAAGTAAGTAAAAGTAAGTAAAATTAATTTTTTAAGTGCTTTTCAAAAACCAAAGTGCTGTACAAGTGAACAGACATTAAATTACAAACTATAACAATAACAGCAATAATAACAATAAAATCACAGTAAAAATCACTCTCCATACGCTTTTAGGAATAAATAAGTTTTTAACTCTGACTTAAAACTCTCGACGGTCAGGCAGCTTAGTATCCGTCGAGGTAGAGAATTCCACAGGGTGGGGCAGCGTAAGAAAATGCACGTGCCCCAGATGTTTTTAAACGAACCCTGGGAATCTCTAGCAATCCCTCGTCGTCGGATCGGAGTGAACAAGAGGGACAGTAGGGAGTAAGGAGATCTTGTAGGTACTGCGGTCCCCGTTCATGTAGGACTTTGTAGGCCAGTAACCCGACCTTGAAGGTGATCCGCCACTGAACCGGAAGCCAGTGCAGTCCGCGCAGCACAGGCATAATATGACTGCTTCTGGATGTCCCAGTCAAAAGCCTGGCTGCTGCGTTCTGCACCAGCTGCAAGTGGCGGATATCAACCCCCGGTAGCCCTAGGTACAGGGCATTGCAGTAATCAAGGCGTGAGGTCACAAAGGCATGGACCAATGTAGGAAGGTCATCCGGAGGAACTAGGTGTTTCACCCGGGCGATATTCCTAAGATGGTAAAAGGAAGATTTGACAACAGATGACACCTGCAATTTTAGGGTCAAACCATCGTCAATAATAATGCCCAGATTACGCACCCAGTCTGAGGTTGGGAGCTGGGCACCATCGAGCCATATGCCCGATGGAAGCCCAGCCCTGCAACCCGCCTCAAGGTGACCTGGGTCCACCGCCAACACTTCAGTCTTATCCGGGTTTAACCTCAGCCAGCTGGCACTTATCCAATCATTGATCTCGGATAGACAGCTGTTAAGCAGAGACTGCATCTTCCTGTCCGGGATTAAGTTAAGTCATGTTTCCAGGTGGACCCTGGGAGCACAGGGAAGTTAAGTGACTAGCTCATGGTTACACAGTATGCAAGTGGTGGCTGTGGGATTCAAACTCAGTGCTCCAGGTTTGCAGCTGAATGCTCTTAACCACTAAGCTATACTGCCTTCCCATCTTTATCAAACATTTTGGACTTTTATTTCTATTATTTTTAATTGTCTTGGTGCTCCTAAATGGTTATGGGATTGTAATTCTATGTACTGAAATTTGTTTTTGTCTGTGTCCTGGGGTGTATGATTGTGATTGGTGAGTGAGTGGGGGAAGTTGGAAGCATTGTATTTGTTCTGAGTATTTGGAGTGTATGTTTGGGTTGTCTTCACACTGATCTTATACTGATTACTGGTGTGAATGTGTGGGAGGGGAGGGATTTTGTCGTTTCAAACTGTAGTATTTTGTTGGTGTTGTTTCATTTATATTGGGGGATGACGTTGATTTTTTGGTTTTAAGATTATTACTAGGGGTGCAGTATGTGCAGAGGTGTTGGGGCACAGAGGCTCATTTATTCAGGTGACCATCTGTGACAGAGTCATCCTTTTGGTGGAACCCCATTAGTCCTCCCTGCAGAGGTTCTCACTGCAGGGGACTGGGGACCCTCCAGAGGCAGGGTAATATCCACAGTGCTGGTCCTGGGTATAATGCATGGGAGGGGGCTAGGGAGAACCAGAAGGCACCCAGGGAGGGTTTGGAATCAGGATCAGGGTTCTTCCTCTCTGGTTCCCCTCTCCAGGACTAGTTAAATGTCAACAAGCAAGTAGTAGTCAGTCCAGTCAGTGCTACTCCCTTCCTTCAGGCAGTTTTTGTAAACAAGGTCACTAAGGAACAAAACTGCTGTGAAGGAACAGTTCATCATTAATTCCTCAGTTGACCTTGGCTACATCACAGAGACCTGGTTGAGGGCATGACTCCAGCCTGATTCAGGAGACATCTATTCCCCCCAGGTTATTTGGTGGTGCATTGCCCAAGGAGGGGTCTGGGGGGGGAGTCCATTTATTTTAAATCCACTTTGGGACTCACAGCATACCCCATGGGAACTTTCAAGTTCTTTGAATATGTGGCAATTCGATGTGCCCCAGGTGTTAGTGGCAAGATCATTCTCTTACATAGACCCCCCCACCCCAGGGGGTGTGGGACTGATTTTATGCAGAAGCTGTAAGACTTCATGGTCGAGTAGGTGTTAAATGCTCCCAGTCTTTAGGTGCCTGCGGGACTTCAACACCTGTCTGTTTTTTTTTTAATCTTATTTTTCCCCTCCAGTCGCTGCTCTGCTGAGACTCCCTCAGGCATCTTGGCTTTGTTCCTGCCCACCTGAGATCTCCCTTCCCGAGTCTCCCCCACTGTACTATCGGGTGCTGGACTGTGTTTGAAGGGTTTCACTCCTGCCCTTGTCATTTGTGGCTTTAACTTCTCCAGTAAATGAAGGGAACCCCATTAGGTCAATGATGCAGCATCCGATCTAAAGCTTGTGCAGGAGGAGCAGAGGGTGAGGTGGGCTGTAAGTGCTCTGTGCACTCCTTGCGGGTCAGAGCTCCTGGTAAGACAACATGAAGCTGGGAGTCAAAAGTCTAATACTGCCTGTGTGTGTGGTCTTTTCAACCTCAAGCTACTGACTGTGTTGGGACTGTCTGGTCACCTAAATATCTTAAGCAATTGGGACTCCTGGGTCCAAAGTACAGTTTAAATTCTACCGTTCAGCTACTAATGTGACCCCCTGGTCCTGCTTTAGTGCTCCATGGAGTGACTGTTTATTCTACTGACTGTTCATTAAATGGGATCCCCTGTTTTTGTAACCTTGCATTTGCCTCTTGTGTTTTGAACAAACTGTTTTGCTGCTGCTAAAAGAAGTTGCCTCCACAGCCTTGCATCCAGTGTGTTCCAGGGTGGCATCCAGAGCCTCAGGGACCAGTGACTCACCAAGGAAGACATTGAGAGGCCTGCCTGGTGAAAGCAGTCTACAAAGGCCTCTGAGTGAAATGGGCAAAGGCCAGGCAGGTGATGGTCTACGTCACTCCTCCTGTGTTCCAGCTCAGCTCCTTGAGGGTCCGGGGTACACCGATGGAGTCCATCCTTCACCATCATCACCTGTGGACAATCAGGTACTGTTTTTCCTGTCTTGTTTCTGGACTGTGTTATCTTGGCTGTACAGCGCTCCCCCTTCCCCACAAACTTTAACACCTTAAATACCCCTGGACAGGGAAGTGGGGGGAGCTTACACTTATAAATGCCATTGTTTTAACTGAACAGTGTTGAATTGTGTGGTTGTACGTATATGTTGCAATTTGCTTATAAATATTTGTCTTATATGTTGGATGCAGTTGTAAAACAGAGTTTACTCTCTATTTGCTTTCCAATAAATTGATTGATTCATTGATTGATTGATTGATCACCTTTAAGATATTCTTGATGACCTTCAAGGCCCTATGTGGTTACTGAAAAGATCTTCTGGTTCCTTACCACTCAACTAACCCTCTCTGCTCATCTGAAGCAGACTTGCTCGTTGCCTCACCTTCCTGTTTGAAACAATCTGAGGAAGGGCCTCTTGATGGTGGCTCCCATGCTCCAGAATACATTACCCAGGAATGACCACTCTGCCTGCACACTGGAGGCCTTCAAAGCCCCTCTGAAAATGCATCTGTTTACTCAGGCATTTCCTAGTTAGTCATTAATATGAAAGTAAGTGCTATATATGTATTAAGATTTTATTTATTATATTTCTTACTGATGTTTTAGTAGTTATTGTTATTGATTGTACAGCACCCTGAGCCTATGGGAAAGGGCGCTTTATAAATTATGAATTATGAATTTCCTTCCAGATTATTAAAATTGGTTGCAAAACAGCCAGTCCACTGGCACAGAGGCATGGTGGCCATCTGCTGCGCTGATGACCCAGGTTCGGGAACGGATCTGGGTGTCAGAGGGCTGGCTGGGGGAGCAGGATTGAGCATCTGTAGGACTGCTCTCCTGCTCTGGGGAAGGGGGGTCAAGTGCTCAGCACAATGTGGACCCTCAGCAGAGGCTGGAGGTACCACAAGCGCTCTGGCGCCTGCTGGAAGCGGGCGGGGCGGACTCTGGTTGTCATTACGCGTCCCGGCCCCCGGGGGAAAAAAACAACAGAAAAATCTCTCAGCTCTCCATTGATTAGCCGGTTCCAGTATGCTGACTTTTCTGGCCACCTAAATTCTGCTATAGCGGCCCCATTCGGGAGGGGTCAGTCCCGAGCATGTGGAGTTTGTGGCTGGGACAGTGCGAACCCTGCTTGCAATGTTAGGGGAAGCTGAGGCCAAAAGAAAAAAAATTAGTTGCAAAACAATTGGCCAAGCCAGTAAATTGTCCTTTTAATTTTTCTTTATGCTCACATTTTATACAAGACCAATGGAAGACAGCAATCATAACACCAATATATAAAACAGGTGACAAAAGATTAGCCAGTCCTTGTGAACAAGGGGTTTCACTGCTGGGGGTGTATCCTGGTGAACACATTTTTAAACAAACATGTAACTAAATAAATAAATAGCAGGTAAAGGGCAGCATATCTGAATGGTTAGGGTCACATTAACAGACTTTGCCCAGCACTAACTGTGCTTTGCACATCTTAAAGCCAGTTTGGGTCTAGTGCCACATTAGAAGTATGCACAACTTATCCTTGCTCCTAGGAACCATTCGTAGCTGGAGGGCTAACACTGGCAATGTTCTGCTGCTGAATATGTAATGAGTAACATTGTACTGCGCACTGGTCTACCCTTCCTCTTTACAAATATGTGGTTGTACAATATACTTGGCTTTTCACAAAGCTGTCAATGAAAAGAGAATCCATTCCTGAAAGATGTGCATTAACCAGAATAAAAAGATGAAAAAATACAAAGAATTTACATAAACAGGCTCACTTTTATAAGGTTATTTTACTTTTAACGTATTATATTTAAGCACTTTTTTAATTTTTCATATTTATCCAGGAAATATGGAACATCTCAGTTTAAGTGTGTTGTGCTTCTACCCAATATTATAGCACGGCACACTGGAGCATAAAAAAGTCAAGTGAGTTTCTCAAAGTCACAAAGCTTGCCAGTGTCTGTGGTAGAAATTCCAATAGCTTGATTTACAGTTCTGTCTGCACTTTAATCACCAGGCCAAACTGCCATATTTTCCTAGCTATTACCTGAACCTGTTTAAACCATGTAAAATCCTTGCTCCTAAGAATAGCTTTATGGGGGTGACCATTTAAAAAAGTTAAATATGTTGAAGGTGGAATGTTAGATAGTCTATACGAATATCCTTCTTAGCAGTATCCCTGTGACAGGTAAGGACTCACGTTGTTCTTCGCAAAGCAAGTTAGGACTCAAGCCGAGTTAGGACTCACATCCTGCTACGCAAAGTGAATTAGGACTCACAATGAGTTAGGACTCACATTCTGCTCATAAGCTGATTAGTACTCACACTGAGTTAGGATTTCGCACTGTTGTTTAAAAGCGAGTTAATACTCATGCCAGGTTGGGACTACGCATCCTGCTTCATAAAACAAATTAGGACTCATGTCCTGCTTCCAGCACCGTTTGAAGTAAACTGGACTACGCTTGCTAAAAACTAAGGAAATTTATTGCAAAAAAAAAGCTACGTTAATACATTATATTAGGGTTCCAAAGCTACAACAGAAGGAAAATCTGTTGTAAGCAAACCCTAACACCCAACCCCTCTCTCTCATCCCATACCCTCATGATTCAGAGCTACAGGTCTGGGGTCCTACTACATGGGTCTACTACTACAAGCTATAGGTCTGGGGCCCTGTGTGAAGCGAATTAGGACTCACAATGAGTTAGGACTCACATACTGCTGTGCAAAGCAAGTTAGGAGTCACAAAGAAGTAGGACTCACACTATTCTTCACAAAGCAAGTTTGGATTCATGCTGAGTTAGGACTCACATCCTGCATCACAAAGTGAGTTAGGACTCATATCCTGCTTCGGGCCCTATGTGAAGTGAGTTGGATTATACTTGCTCAGAAAGTAAGGAAATTCATTGCAAAAAACTACATTAATATATCATATTAGGGTTCCAAAGCTACAACAGAAGGAAAATGTGTTGTAAGCAAACCCTAACATCCAACCCCTCTCTCTCCCATCCCATGCCCTCATGACCCAATAGCTACGGGTCCAGGGCCCTGCCACGAGTCCGCTGCTATAAGCTATAGGTCTGCAGCCCTGTGTGAAGAAAGATATGACTGATCTGCTTTGTGCAGGTCCTGTGCAGTGAATGATCTGAGTGATCCTGCAGTCCCTATGTTATGGTTACAAATGAGGAGGGTGTGAACAAAATGGTGCAGGGATGGTTTCCCCAGAGGTGCTGGTTAGCCACCTTCTAGGAAGGTGGGCTTCCAAACAAAGTTTTAGGGTGCACTGAAGTACAGAATAATATTGCACACAAATACAGCCTAAATCAAATATAGAATCCACAAATATATCAATAAAAAGCCGAGTATATATGAGAAAAGATCACATGGTACAGCAGATGTTGCTCATCAAAAGCAGGCTGGCCCCGATAGTGAAGTACAAAGAGATGTTGAAAATACATTCAAAAAAGTTTACTTCTATTCAGGAAAGTTATCTTCATATCCCTAGGGGTTGGAGGAGGGCGATAGGGTAGAAAAAACTTGAATGCCACATTTCCTGGTGTGACTTTGGAACCCTACCTATGCACTAACATGAAAATATATATATCTATATTTTATTTATTTATTTATTTAAGAGACTTACCAGGAAAGGCATACTGAGTGGAGTACCGCTCGATTCCAGATGCGCCCTGGGGGTAGGGGGGTTACATGGGTGCAGTAATAAGACGAAAACAGTTCATACATAATGTGAAGATTATAACAGACAGTGGTACAGTAGTATAGAAGAAATACAACAATTACATAGTAGGAAAATTGTTACATACAATATGGGTAAGGCGTACGTACAATTCAACAACAGTATTAGGTTCAGTAATAAGCATTTAATAGCACTACGTGACGATTGCGAAAACGGAGCCCAGACTGGAGCAAGTAGATGACAGAATGGGTAGTGGTTGTGCAAGTAGCTGATAGATTGGGTAGGAGTTGTGCAGGGAACTCAGCGATGGGGAAAGCATGAGCAGTTGGTAGCAAAATGTGATTTGAGAAGGGCATTCCGTTGGGGAGTACTTGTGGTGTGTCTGATTTCAGCTGCCAGTGAGTTCCATAACTTGGGCAACCTGAAACTGAAAGCTGCCTGACCTGATCGGGTGGATCTGTGTGGAATGTGCAGGAGCCTGGAGTCAATGTTCCTGAGATCATAGGTAGGTGGAAAGAGGGCGGTTATTATTTATTTATTTATTTGCTTTTGGTAACCGGGTAAGTGCACTAGGCATAGAGATGCCTATTTTCAGGCACAACCCGGGAGAATACAGTGTTAGGAATACAAAATCGTATATGTGTCGCAGCACATGAAACAGTACAATACATAGTCAAGTAAAAAACTCACAGGTGTGGGGAGACATAATCAGCAACAAGCACGAGGAAGTTTAAAAGTATGATAAAATTGCTGAACAATATGACAAGTAACACAACAAATAAGAACATAAGTATTACAATAAGGGCATACATATAGAATAATACGTAAAGTTGCAAAGAGGTGATTGAAAAGGGAGGGAAAGAAGGGAGTATGATAGGAGGGGGAGAGAGAGAGAGAGAAGAGGAGAGGGAGCGGGAGAGATAAAGAGAGAAGATACAGGAGCAAGGGAGAGAGGATAGAGAGAAGGAGGGCGACCTGAAGGAGGGTGTAAGAGAGGTGGAGAAGAGAACAACTAGAGAAGAAGACTAAAGCAGTGCAGGGGAAGAGGAGCTAAGGTGGGTTAAAGCAAGTGCAGGAGTTTATAAAGTGAAGGTGCTTTTTGTGAAGTTTCTTAAAAGTGTCATGGGTAGTTGCTTGTTGAATAGCTTGGGGTATGGAATTCCAGTATTTAGGAGCCACGTGAGAAAAGGCGCGTGAACCCAAATTAGTTCTGTGTCTGGGAAGGTGAAAAAGGGCTTGGTCAGTCGTCGCAGTCCATAGGAGAGAGGCTGTGTGACCAGTAGGGATGAGAGGGATAGTGGGAGGCCCGATCTGACAACGGAGTCAATAAATGAGCCAAAAGCCTGTAGCCTGTGAGCGGAGGGGCACAGCCAAATTAGGTCACTCTAGAGCTGGCAATGATGCTTGAAACGAGGAGATGCGGAGGCATAGCGGCAGATGCTGTTGTAGGTGGTATCCCACTTATGGAGGGATGATTTGGAGGCAGAGAGGTAAGTGACTGAGCCGTATGCAAGGGCTGGGAGAAGAAAGCCTTGGGCCACAGCAAGTCTAGCAGATGGGGTCAGGGCATATCTAGTTCGGTAGGCACTACCTATTTTGGCGTTTACTGATTTACAGGTGGTTGTAATGTGTAGATCAAAGTCAAGAGATTGATCAAGAGTGACACCTAGATATTTAAAGGAATTTGTGCTGTTCAGTGAGGAGCCATCTGCACACGGAATAATAAGGGCAGTTTGATTCGCTAGGGATGCTGATAGGTAGGAAGGGAGCGTATGCGACCAGAACTTAGCAGTAATTCTAGCACTGTGCAGCAATCACCAGTTTTGGAGTGAAGGGAGGTAAAGGGACTGGTATAGGTCACAGTGGTGAGTATTGGGAGAACAGTCCAAGGCGAACCGGCAGAAGGGAGTTGTATAGGGAGTCAAGCCTGACTAAGGACGTTTGGGGGGTGGCACCGTAGACGACATCGCCGTAGTCCAAAGTTGGGAGGATCATTTTTTGGACAATAGCTAGTCTGGTCGGTAGAGGGATGCATTACTTGTTACTGTAACACACTCTATAGATATATATATATATATATATTTATACAATGGGGGGTGAGAGCTATTCCAGTGCAATAAATTGAGATATTCTCACTGCAGTGAAATAAATGCTCACTGCGGTGAGATAAATGCTGATGACATCAGTGGAGTGAGATATATCCTGCTGCGGTGAGATAAATGCTGATGACATCAGTGGAGTGAGATATATTCTGCTGATGTGACTCACTCATTCACTCAAGCTAGCATTCCAGATGAAAGTGCTTCAAAAATCAGTTTGTGTGTCTCACTGAAGCCTGCAAATCACTCAGCATTGCAAAACACTTACCTGTGTCCCACAGTTTCCAACACTCTTTGCTATTTCTGTGCTAATCTCAGCATAAAAGCAACCTGAATTCAAATGAAACTCATTTACAAAGCAGTTTCTTTCTCACTACAAGCTGCAACTACGAAACACATATAACATAGAAAAAACACACTTACCTGTGTTCCAAACTTCTAACCCATTTCTGTGGTAAACTCAGCTTCAAAAGAAACAATTCAAATGAAACTCATTTACAAAGCAGTTTCTTTCTCACTGCAAGCTGCAAGTAACACATATAGCATAGAAAACACACTTACCTGTATTCCAAAGTTTCCAAACTCCTAACCCATTTCTGTGTAACGCAGCTTCAAAAAAACCTAAATTCAAATGAAACTCATTTACAAAGCAGTTTCTTTCTCACTGCAAGCTGCAACTAACACATATAGCATAGAAAAACACTTACCTGTGTTTCCAAAGTTTCCAAACTTCTAACTCATTTCTGTGGTAAACTCAGCTTCAAATGAAACTCATTTACAAAGCAGTTTTCTCACTGCAAGCTGCAACTAAAAAAATAGCATAGCAAAACACACTTACCTGTGTTCCAAAGTGGTCAACACTATTAACCCATTTCTGTGTTACCCTCAACATAAAAGCAACCTAAATTCAAATGAAACTAAAGCAGTTTCTTTCTCACTGCAAGCTGCAACTAACACAATTAGCACAGCCAAACACAATCACCTGTGTTTCACAGTGCTTCTAACAATCACAGCACATTCAGAAACACTCCCACACTTTCAGACCATAGACAAACACTGCTTTCAGTATAACCTAGACCTTGGAGTAATGAGCTCTGAACAAGCTTGATACAGTCAGTAGACCAGACCTGTGTTTGATTCTCACAGCCTCCACTTGCATACTGTGAAAATCTGAACAAATCACTTAACTCCCCAGTACTCTTAAAAAACACACCTGCCTACCAAAAATTAGTTACTAAAGACTAAAACTCAAAAAAAAAAAAAAAAAAAAAAGCAGATACAGGGGAAAAAAGATACAGCAAAACATGACACTTCATATGCTCTCACCCCATTTGTATAAATAGCACACATGATGTGCAGATCGTGAGATATGGGAAATATTCTCACTCCTGCAGAGTGAGCTGCGCATTCTCACTCGTGCCTTCGGCACTGTGAGAATACAGATTTCACCCTGCAGGAGTGAGAATATTTCCCATATCTCACTCCTGCCCATCATGTATCCCCTATTATATATATATATATATATATATATATATATATATATATATACATACATATGTGGGTATCCACGGTTCGGGAAGGATGAGGTTACCTGGCACAAGAGACCTAGGGTTTGGCTACCTGCACAGGGCACCCAAGTAAATCCAACTACAGGAAGCAATAACTGTAATGTCCAGAACCAGAATTGGGATTTTTCAGTGTGGCTTTATTTATTAACTCACTGAACATAAACAAAGCACTGCATGGTCCCCCAAAGGACTACGTTACTGTAATGCAGATTAGAGGTTAAACACAGCGGTCCATTTGAGGAATGAACACATTACTACAGATGTCTGGCTTTGGACCCACCAGGCACTCAGCCCGGACTTTGCATGCGCATTGGATACATAGCCCGACTGGCCCGGCTCCCCTGCCGGCCACTCGACTGACGGTCCACTTGGCGAATGAACCCAAACTTTACTTGGAAAGACATCCCATCAAATAAGGAGGCTCCCAAACTGTGGCTCCCCACACCACTTGAAGTCTGCGACTCCTAGAGAGATTTGTTTTCATACTTCCAATCGAAACTCCCATCAAACAAGAGTACTCCCATCCAACAAGGAGTAATTTTCCCATCCTGTGGCTCCCCACACCACTTAGAGTCTGCGACTCCTAGAGAGATTTTCAAGTTGCGACCCATGTCTGGGTACCCACCCCATCACTGGCCAAGTGCATGAGGCAAGTAGCAAAAACACAGAAGAAATCCGTAGAGGTGGACCTGGTTACTAAAGATGGGGGGTTTTCCCACCTCCAGCTCCCACAGCCCATACCCGGCCATTTCTCTGGACACACAGAAAACTTCAAAACTGTAAAATGTAGATTGAATGGTGGATGATCTGATGCACCCCCTCTACAGAGAACTTTAAATCCATTTAAACTTTAAACTGACAGACTGCTCCATTTGTTCGTCCTAATAGACATAGTCCTCCCAAATAGCAGTCCACATTACTTCCCAACTGAAGAAAAGTTGTTTGCCCTTCAAATGGAGCCAAACACTCACCCATTTGTTGCAGGTGCCCCACAGGCGAAGTAACACTTTCTTTGCTGTTATACAAGAACAGACTTAAAACAAAACCAGGCAGCTTCCTTCCATAGTGGGCAAAGGAGATTGCCCTTGGAGCCCACAGAGAACTTTTCCTCCCCCCCCCCCAGAGGGAGGGGAGTAAACAGACAACTACTGGTGTCCTTCTTGTTTGCTTAAGGACCAACTGAAGACTGACTTTGAATTTCCCAAAGTTCTAAACTTCACTCCCTGAGCTGAAGATTCCAAATGTGGCTCATGGAGCTGCGACAGTTCTATTATGATGTCATCTCTCAAGTCTCAGCTGTGACTGAGGACAGAGTGAGACAGTGTGAAACCCGTTTAACTGGAGTTTCACAAGCTGCCTTCCCTGCCTACCACTAGGTCTTACTGGGATTCTAGTAACCCCGGGTAACAAAGGGGTTACACTCGCCCTTGACCAGGAAAAAGACTGTCCCCAGTCATTATGCACCCAGCCTTAGGCCATCCCACCCTATGTGCTACTCAAGTGAGGGGGGGTGATCAGGCCCTCCTACCATGTGCTGCAGCACAGGTAGGCAACACTAAGGGCCTAGAGGCCATAGGCTGACATATCAGCCTCTACTCTATCCACTTACTATGGACACCTAGTGGCTCTGGTAGAACCATCCAGAGCATAGCCCTGATAGATCAGCACTGTGGCCCCTACTGCAGGTCAGGGCCACAGCCTGTCCATCCCCCCAACCCTCTAGGGAAAACCTATCTGCCTCTAACATAACATCCCAAACAAAAACAAAACCGGGGACCTCCCCGACCTTGGGCAGCCTGCAACTACAACCTTTAGCAATAATAACACAGTACATTTAAATTCTACACCATAAGCACTGACGAGGAACTCCGATGAGCCCTTCCTCCTCTTCTTGTCTTCTCTTCTGTCTTCCAGGAACACCTGTAAGAAAAGACAAAAACACACAAAAAAAACACATCCTAATCTGCATGTACAGTCTATCTAAACAACAACAGTGACAACAACAACCCTTACCATACAGAAAAACAAAACACTGAACAATCCCAAAAAAGAAAATTTTTTTTTAGAAAAAGGTAGAAAACACAGTATTTACATTAAAGTACAATGACATTGGTATCAATACACCTTTGGGGGGGATGGAATGCCCTAAATGTCCCACTAGTGACTACAAGGCCCGAAGGCCAGTCCATTAAAGACTCTCTTCTGGGCCGGAGCCCCGTGAACATAGTCCTTTAAGGCCATAATCCCAAAGGGGAGAGTCTTTGCGGACAGTTCACACACTGTTTGAAGTCTGTAGTGTAGGGTGTGTATTGCAATGTCATAAAAGATAGAATAAAAAGGGTTTTGCGGACTTACCAGCCTCTTGAAGTATTCGAACATCACAAACCTGGTCCCTGCCGAAGACTCTCCCTGGCAGCATTTCTTCTGATACAGCTGGGTGGACATCTTCCGGGAACCCACAGGAGTGCACATCTGGAAAACAGCTGGGCTGATGTCATCTCTGGAGAAGGAACCTTAGAACAGGAACAAAAAGAGAAACAGCATGTCCGGCGTCATCCGATTACCAGGCGATGAACAGGAAACAGCTGGGCTGGTGTCCTCTCTGGATCTGAAGTCACCTGGTGGCACCAGTAGATGGTTGCTGAATAGGGCAGTACACTGTGGACTGATGAATGTGGAGCACCTGAGTCTTTGTTTATTCATATTGGCAGTTCAATAAGGGCACTTCACAGTCTTAATGTGGCAGTATTGACTACCACTGCTCGACTCTCCATTTTGTAGGCATGGGCTTAATTTCAGGGAGGTCCTTGCATTGAGGCCAATAGTAGAGGGGGTCAGGGGCTTGAATTATTACTTCACCTGGACGCACATAATTCACACAGTGGGAGACTTCGCGTCCCTCTCCGTCCACTATTCTCACTCTGTCCATAAACAGTGTCCTGCCTCTCTTCTACTGTGTATACTTTTCGTGGAACAGTCTATTCTTTACATGCTGGTTAGCTCCAGGATGCACATGTTTCATTGCTTCATCCCAGATCCAGGATTTCTTGCAGTTCTCAATCTCCTCCCAGACTCTCTGAGGAAAGGTAGGAAAGGTCATACCAAAGATTTCATTTGGCCTTTCTACGGACCAGTCTCTCCTCTTTACTTGCTTTGGTCAATCTGAGACCGCTGGCCTGGCTTGGGGGTGGCCAGTCCTGGTTCTGCTAGCTTCGCATCCTCAATGAAATTAAAAACGGATCCCTGACTTCTTCTTCTTCTGGTGAAGCCAGGGCAGTGGCATCACCACCATCTTGAACACATTCCTCCGAGGCAAGATCTTGAGGCTGTGTACCCGTTCCTTTCTCACAAGGCCACATAGGTTCCCCCTCATCTTCCTCTTCACTGAGGATCTGAGCCCAGGAGTGAGCAGTAGTTCTCACCCCTGAGACTATCCATTCATCACTGGGAGTGGAGGTCGACACCTCCCATTCAAGGGCCTCCGCATCTCATCTTCGCCTGAGACTTGGGCTAGGCCCCCCCACCCAGGGGGCTATTGATGCTTTATCTGAACTTGCCTTCTGAGATCCAGCATCCAATGCTTCAATTTCAGATTCAGTCTCTAATTCTGCACTCTCTAACTTTGTGCCACACTCCCCCGAGGGACCTTCCTCCACAGGCTCTGCCTGATGCTGTGTGCTGCCAACTGCAGATTCTTGAAGTTGTGTCCATGTGGGAGCCAAATGAATTTGCGGTGCTTTATACAAGCAATATTTTTGTAGACAACCAGCACAGTGAGGAATCATGAAGACATCCCCTTCCAGCACAAAAGCACATCTGGCATACACGCACTGGATAATTAGGAATTGCCACATCAGGAGGGAGTTGCCCTCTATAGCACCAATTTTCAATAGCTCTCAATCTATTTACTGCTGCTGTTACTGCAACCCGGGCATGATCCGGGTAATGAGCCGGTTCTGAGGCCATAACTGCAGAAAAACAAACAAAAGTTCACTGTAACTGAAAGTCCCACTTTACATGAACACACTCTGTAGCTTTAAAATGGCTCCTCTGCTGCTGTGTTTACTTTACTACCCCACCCTCTAATGGCGGCGGCAGCACTCCTGTGCATCAACATTCAGACTCTGGGTCAAGCCACTGCGCACCCATTTACATCAGCTACTAATAACTTTTGTTTCAAACTGCACAACTTGCTCTGTCCTGGCTGTTCACACATTTACAGGATTTTCCTTGGACTTTTCACATGCTGGCAACATTCATTTAATTACAGTCCCTTTTAAAACTTCAGGTTTCAGCACAGGATTGCCTGCTTTTACTAGTGTTGCACTTATTTTACAACCCACAGTCTCTCTCTGGCTGCAAACTTTAAACTGAGGCTACTTTCATTGCTATGCACACATTTAATGGCTCTACAGACTTGCACTTGCCAGCAGGATATCACACAATCGCTATTTGCAAAGCGACTACACAGCTGCACACACATTTTATATGGCATTCTCTGAAAATCACTGATTTGAGCAGTTTTAATTCGTTTACTCACTGTTATTGTAGTAGATTGCTGCGATGGGGTAAAACGGCCTGCAGCCAGATTTTGAAGGCCTCAGATTGCAAACGGGTGGGCAGTCTCCGCGATCGTAGTATTAACCACACAATTCACTGATCCCATGATCGATAAGTGGGTTGAGCCCGATTTTTAACTGGAAAGTCACTTTTTTACTGTTTACAGCGCTTTGAACACTTCGCGAACGCTCCTCCACTGCCAGTACACGCACTACTCTCTGTCTCCCTCTCGAATGCTGAAGCAGACTCTGAAGAGCTGGCTGAGGGGGGACTAATGGCAAACTGACCAACCACACGACACCATGCAAATGAGCCTCTTCTTCTCACGAGGCTCCTCTCCTCACGGCGATCATCGAGCAGGCAAATTTAAACTGAAAAGATGCACTTTTTTTTTTTCCCCAACTGACTCCACGGCGGGAGCCCATTTCAACCACGTAACATTGCCATTAACTCTGCAGTCTCTAGTATTGCACAGAAAGCATTTCCAATGCCCAGGGCATAATTTCTCTGTTGCTGCCCCTAGTTTTCCACACTTTCCTTCACAGAACTTTATTTTAAAACTGACAAACACTGTAAACTATGTTGATGCAGGACAAGGACACACACTTTGGCTTTATAGCTCCTTGGTAAACAGTTGACATTTTTTAAACAGCAGCACAAGATTCACAGTACACAGCACACACTAGGGAAATTGCTTCAACTTTTTTGGGCTACCGACTGCCAGATAGCCAAAACGCTAGCCTACTTGCGCAAGCACCTTCCTTCCCGAACAAATCCAAAGCGGTGCCTCCATTTTTGTAACACACACTCTATATATATATAGATATACATATATGTGGGTATCTACGGGTTCGGGGAAGGATGAGGTTACCTGGCACAAGAGACCTAGGTTTGGCTACTCTGCACAGGGGCACCCAAGTAAATCCAACTACAGGAAGCAATAACTGTAATGTCCAGAACCAGAATTGGGATTTTTCAGTGTGGCTTTATTTATTAACTCACTGAACATAAACAAAGCACTGCATGGTCCCCCAAAGGGCTATGTTACTGTAATGCAGATTAGAGGTTAAACACATCGGTCCATTTGAGGAATGAACACATTACTACAGATGTCTGGCTTTGGACCCACCAGGCACTCAGCCCGGACTTTGCATGCGCATTGGATACATAGCCCAACTGGCCCAGCTCCCCTGCCGGCCACTCGACTGATGGTCCACTTGGTGAATGAACCCAAACTTTACTTGGAAAGACATCCCATCAAACAAGGAGGCTCCCAAACTGTGGCTCCCCACACCATTTGAAGTCTGCGACTCCTAGAGAGATTTGTTTTCGTACTTCCAATTGAAACTCCCATCAAACAAGGAATACTCCCATCCAACAAGGAGTAATTTTCCCATCCTGTGGCTCCCCACACCACTTAGAGTCTGCGACTCCTAGAGAGATTTTCAAGTTGCGACCCACGTCTGGGTACCCACCCCATCACTGGCCAAGTGCATGAGGCAAGTAGCAAAAACACAGAAGAAATCCGTAGAGGTGTACCTGGTTACTAAAGATGGGGGATTTTCCCACCTCCAGCTCCCACAGCCCATACCCGGCCATTTCTCTGGACATACAGTAAACTTCAAAACTGTAAAATGTAGATTGAATGGTGGATGATCTGATGCACCCCCTCTACAGAGAACTTTAAATCCATTTAAACTTTAAACTGACAGACTGCTCCATTTGTTCGTCCTAATAGACATAGTCCTCCCAAATAGCAGTCCACATTACTTCCCAACTGAAGAAAAGAAGTTGTTTGCCCCTTCAAATGGAGCCAAACACTCACCCATTTGTTGCAGGTGCCCCACAGGCGAAGTAACACTTTCTTTGCTGTTATACAAGAACAGACTTAAAACAAAACCAGGCAGCTTCCTTCCATAGTGGGCAAAGGGGATTGCCACTGGAGCCCACAGAGAACTTCCCCCCACCCCCCAGAGGGAGGGGAGTAAACAGACAACTACTGGTGTCCTTCTTGTTTGCTTAAGGAACAACTGAAGACTGACTTTGAATTTCCCAAAGTTCTAAACTTCACTCCCTGAGCTGAAGATTCCAAATGTGGCTCATGCAGCTGCGACAGTTCTATTATGATGTCATCTCTCAAGTCTCAGCTGTGACTGAGGATAGAGTGAGACAGTGTGAAACCCATTTAACTGGAGTTTCACAAGCTGCCTTCCCTGCCTACCACTAGGTCTTATTGGGATTCTAGTAACCCCGGGTAACAAAGGGGTTACATTACAATGGAGAGCTCCCAGCATGGGATGTAGTTTTTTGTGCAGAGCGTCTATGTGTGCCGAGAAGTCAAGGTACTGATCTAGCCAGACGCCGAGATAGCGATATGTGGAGCAGGCCTCAAGCGGTGCTCTGTCCAAAGTATAGAACGTGGGTGATACAGTAAGCCGGGTTAGTTTGGCCCGGGAGCCAAAAGTGAGGGAGACGGGTTTTTTTGTGTTTAAGAATAGTTGGTTCCCGAGGAACCAGCGTTCGATGGAGTCAAAATCCTTCTGTAGACATGCTGCCACAGCGGTTCCGGATGGGCCAGAGGTGAGCAGCACCGTATTGTCCGTGTACATATGGATGGCAGTTTGTGTGCAGACAGCAGGCAAATCGTTGAGGAAGATTGAGAATAGCAGCGGGCCGAGTACAGACCCTTGGGGTACACCACTGGTGACGGGAACAGGGGTGGATCGAGCCATTCCGATATGGACTGATTGAGACCTACCTGATAGATATGAGTGGAACCAGTTTTTTGCTACCACAGACAGACCAGTTTGGGCAAGTTTAGACAGCAACAGGGGGTGAGAGACTGTGTCGAAAGCTTTTGCCAGGTTTATGAAAATGGCTGCGGTTATTTCCCCTTTGTCCATGCCTGTAAGGATGGCGTTTGTGAGGCGAAGGAGGGATGTGGTGGTGGAGTGATTTTTTTCTGAAACTGGTTTGGTAGGGGGTGAAAAAGGAGATTGTATCTAGATAGTGGTGTAGCTGGGATAGAACTAGGAGCTCTTGAATTTTGGCTAGGATGGGGAGCAGAGATATAGGTCGATAGTTTGATGGGGAGGAGAGGTCCCCCCTTGGGAAGAGGAATGACTGTGGCTTGTTTCCATGCTGTGGGGACTGCCCCTAATTTAAAGGACAGATTATAGAGCATGGTTAGAGGGTGGGCTATGGCCGGTGCTGAGAGTAGGAGCATTTTGGAATCTAGGCCCGATGGACATTTGCCTTTGGATAGGTTTAGTGAGTGTAGTATTTTTAGCACCTGGCCAGAAGCGACGTAGGAATGAAAAGGAAGCTGGGGGTGCATTAGGGAACACGGGGTACTTTGGGGAGGCGAAGGGTAGAGGGTAGGGTGGGAGGAGAGTAGGGAGGCAGTAGTGGAGAAGTAGGCATTAAACTCGGTGGCAACCAGACAAAGATCATTGATGATTTTACCTTGAGGTTGAGAGTGGGGTGGGGGTTGGGTGGGGGATGAGAAAAGATTTGATGGACTTCCAGAATTGAGAAGGGTGGATGTGGTTTTGTTCAACGCGCTTTTGAAGTAATTTGATTTGAACTGCCGTATGAGTCTTGTACAGGCATTTCGTAGTGACCGGTATTGTTGCTGGGCCGCATGAGCACCTGTGGCCTTGAAGGATTTCCAGGCACGGTCTCTGGCTCGGAGTTGTTCTGTGAGGTTTGGTGTTACCCAAGGTAAGTGGAAACCTCTGACTCTGGATCTCCTTAGCAGGGCATGTATGTCCCAGATGGCAAGGAAATTTGTAGAGAAATAGTACAGGGCCTCATCCATGGAGGTAGTTCTAGGGATGAAAGACTAGTCTATGGTGGTAAGGTCGAATAGCAGAGCAGTCAGATCCAGTGATTTATAAACTCTGCTGTACAGCAAATGGGGTGGAGGGGCCGGTGGTCGGAAGATTTTGTGCACTATAGAAATCATATGGTGGTCGCTATGGGTGTCCAGTAGAAGGCCAGCTTTAAGTATCCTATGAGGGTGGGTAGTGAGTGCCCAGTCCAGTAGTGTGTGTTTATTGGATTTGTGGTTTAGGCGGGTGGGTTCCCCTATTTGCTGGTGCAAGTTTAGGGCGTTTATTTGGCTACGCGTTTTTGAGACTGCGCAGCCTAGCCAGTTCTGATTGAAATCACCAAGGATGTGGAGTTCGCTGCCTTCTGTAAGGGCCCTCAGGTTGCCTAAGTGTTTGAGGATGCTAGTTAGTGGTGTGTCCGGCGGACAGTATGACCCAGCTATGTATACTGGGATAAGGTGGGGCAGGGGGATTTTGATCAGGATGGAATCTATAGTTAGTAAGGGTGTTAGCGGAGTGATTACAGAAAACTGGAGATTTGAGGAGACATACATGGCAGTGCCACCACCCTTCTTTCTCCCCTGTCTTTCTTGGCAGATTAGAAAGAAGCCGGGTATTGAGAATTCCTCGTCCCGGGTGATGGGGCTTCAGCCAAGATTCTGTGATAATTATAATATCAGGTCGAAGGACCAGGACAGTTGTTTGTAGGGCAGCCATTTCATTTAGGATGCTACATATATTAAGGTGGACAATTATGAAGCCTTTGGGGAGGTGTGTAGGTGGTGCTGGTGGTTGGGCAGCAATGAGTGCCTGTGGTCCAGGGTTCCGTTCAACGTCCCCAGCTACGAGAAGTAGAAAAACCAGGGTGTGCCTTAATAAGCGCATGTGCTTTACTGGTGCACACCTGTGAGTGGGCTGGTTAGAGGTTGTTAAGTTTGCCTTTAGGACTGAAAAGAGTGGGAGATATAGGGCAGGTGTTGCAGCATGGAAAGAGGTGGGGAGGATAGAGGCCCCCAGGGTCCAGTTGTGCCCATGGTGCTGGTTGTGTTTCACTGGTGCCAAGGAGGAGTGGGGTGTAGGCTTGGTAGTTTAGGTGGGAAGTGGCAAAGGGTCTGGTAGCCTAGGATTGGATGAGGATGGGAGGGAAGATGAGGCTATGCAGAGCATAGCGAAGGTTGCAGTGAGAAACTGCATTTTGTATTAACTTTTCCTTTCAGAGCAGTGGAGGATTTGACAGTCTGCTCTGTGGTGGCCACTAGTGGTGGAAAATATAAGGGACTAATGGGAAAGTGGGCGGATTGGTTTACAAGCTCACGAGGTCAGCTCAAACAGCTCTATATAAGGAGAAGCCCATCAAGGGTGGTGGTGGGGGACTCACGACGTCAGCTCAAACAGCTCTATATAAGGAGAAGCCCACCAAGTGTGGTGGTGGGGCCAATGGGGAGCCTGCACATAGCGCAGGTGGGGCTAGAACTCCTTTCAGTGAGCAGCTGCAAAAACTCCGGTGGCTACCTGGCTCTGTTTGTCTTCGGCGTGGTCCGCAGGGAAGGGGTCTCACTTGTCTGTGGGGAGGGCTAGGGGACTCCTGCCCTCGCGACCTCTGCGCTGAGGAAAGGAAGTGAAAGGCTCTTAAGTACAGGTATATGGCTTGTAGGAGGAGCGTGTTAATCCATGTACTAAACTAATGCAGCCAACAGAAGTGCAAAATTAAGCCTTTTTTGAACAAGAGCTATGACGCGGTAATTTCAACAGCCTGGGGCCCTATTACAATTGCAATCAGGTTTGCATGGCACACTTTATAAAAATTCCACTAGGTAACAGCAGACTTTCCCTGCAACAAGCTCTACCGCTACCTTCCCCATTTTAACAGTCATGCAATTATAAAAACTCCCCTAGGTAACAGCAGACTTTCCCTGCAACAAGCACTACCGCCTCCTTCCCCTTTTTAAAGTCAAGTAATTTCGGTAAATCCCCAGTTAAAACAAGTTAGCACAGATTAGCAAGAGTTCTCATTTTAGCAAATATATAGGCAAGGTAAAAGATTGGAGGCAGGAAGCTGTGTAACACTCTATGCTCCACCGGCAATTACTACAATCAGCACTGCACACAAAAAAGCGCCAAGTTTAAATTTTGTGGCGTGGTAGAGCTCCTTTCAGTGAGCAGCTACAAAAACTCTGGTGGCTACCTGGCTCTGTTTGTCTTTGGCGTGGTCCGTAGGGGGGTCTCACTTGTCTGTGGGGAGGGCTAGGGGACTCCTGTCCTCACGACCTCTGCTCTGGCTCTGTTTGTCTTCGTCGTGGTCCGCGGGGGGGTCTCACTTGTCTGTGGGGAGGGCTAGGGGACTCCTGCCCTTGCGACTTCTGCACTTTGTTAATGCATCAGTTAGGGATCCACCAACAAAAGCTGGGAAATGTGGTGTTAGAGTTTCCAACCCTAACACCCAAGTCCCACCCTGCATGCACCAACAGGCGTTGGGAGTGTGCCTTGAGGTTGTCAGCCCTAATGCTCACTCTATTCCATAAGTAAAGAAGCTGAGCTGGGTGCAGTATAGGAGAATGGGGTGAGCATTAGCGCTGACAACCCCAAGGCACACCCCCGATGCCTGTTGGTGCATGCAGAGTGGGGCTGGGGGGGTAGGGTTGGAAACTCTAACACCACGTGTCCCAACTTTTGTCAGTGGAAACGTACTGTAACTGATGCATTAATGAAGTTTTTTGCAACAAATTTCCTTACATTTTGGGATAGTATAATTGTAGCCTTATTTGCTTGTGGGAGTGTGGGGCCTCTTATCCATCCATAATTTTTGAGAGACTGTAATTGCATCCTTTTTTTCCTGTGGCAGTGCAGGGCCTGTGGGAGCACATGGCCCTCAGGGGCCCGGTGCACCCACCCATCCATAATTCTTGAAATAATGTAGTGATATCCTTATTTGCCTGTGGGAGCACAGGGCCCTCTGGGCCCTGCATTGCCATCCCATACTGTGCAGCACCAAAAAAGATCTCACATTGCAATGTTATCCTATAGAAAACACAGTAAAACATGAAACCTGTGTAACTAGACACCAAATTGCTATATTTTCATGAAGCGAGTAAAAGGCACATCAATGGCACATGGCCTTTGTACGCTGAAAATTTCAGAGCAAAATCGAAAATTGTTTCTTCACAGTATAGTGACAAATGACTGTCTAAACCTTACATTACAATGTTATCCTATGGGAAACTGACTCAAATTTAAAGCTGCAGAACTCCACAGCAAAGTAATATATTTTCACCAAACCACCAAAAGGCATATGTGTGGGGCAAGCCCTTTGTACCCTGAAAATTTCAGACCAAAATCAGCAACCATTTCTGAATTCAGCAGTGACAAAGAAACAGCTGTCTTAAAATTCCTTTTTTGCAAATTGCAAAAAAGAATCCTTTTTCGCAGTTCCTTTTTTGCAATTTGTGGAAAAGTAAATCCTTTTTTGCAAATTACAAAAAGGATCCTGTTTCTGAATTCCTTTTCACGATTTGCAGTAAAGAAAATCCTTTTCATAGAAACTACAAAAAGGATCCTGTTTCATGACTTTTTATTTTCTATTGTTTGCAGAAAAGGATTTCTGCATGTTGAAAAAACAATTTCTAAACGGCTTATCGAAAAACTAACCCCAGAATCAGATTCTATGGGACCTGATTAGGCAAACACAACTGTGGGTGTTTCCTAAAGCCATCTATTTTTTTTCAGTTTTTTAAATTTGTTATCACCACTAACTGAAAACAAGATGGCAGCGGCACAAAAAAAGATTCCGCATTTGTGGCAAAGAATTCCATATTTGCGGCAAAGGATTCTGCATTTACGATAAAGAATCCTTTGTCAAGAGGGACATCTATTTGGTCCCATAGGAAATAATGGGAAACTTTGAAATTTAACAACTTTTAAATGGATTAATATGTTTTCATCAAACCTCCAAAAGGCACCACTGTGATCCATAACCTACTGTATATACCCTAAAAATTTCAGACCAACATTCCACACCGTTTAAGTACAGCGGTGTGACAATTAATTTTAATAAAAATGGTAAATTTCACATTTTGGCCCCCTCCATATTTCCGCAACCACACATCCGACCAGAACAAAGCTTGCCACATCAGGAGATCTATGGTCCCTGATGGCACATGCAAGTTTCATGCAAATCACTTGAATGGTTGCAAAGTTATTAAAGTGCAGAATTTCTAGTTTAACAGAGACATGACCGCTCAACTCTAACTATAGTGGCGGTACTGCACCCCTATAATATATCTATTTGTATACAGCATTTGTGGGTATAAAGATATCATCTGTTATAAAATTGGTTCCAAAAATCCTGTATTCTCAGTCATCAAAACAGGTCACCTGACCATGGATTAATCCCCTTTAAACCCACAGTTGCCTTGCTGCACTACAAAATCCTGAGTGACAGCAATGTAAAGTGACCTTTTCAAATCACTCCACCAGAGAAACGTAAAAAACACTACAACCACTGCATCCTCATTAGGACAAATCCACCTAGTGGAGAACTACAACTACGGCATCCACAGAAGGACAAACCCATTAGACGGAAGAACTATTTTATTACAAATTCATGTAAACAGTGCTTTTTTTATATATTTACTTAGGTAAACCTTTAAAATAAAGTTGACCATATTATAAGTGAATTAACCTCACTCCAGGGCATGGGTTTACTGAGAATTAATCCACACCTGGGTGGTTGAAGTCATTTGGCCCTGCGGTCTCGGCCTCACAACCCCCTCCCAGGTGTGGATTAATTCTCAGTAAACCCATGCCCTGTCATGGGTTAATCCTTACTTATGTACCAAGATATCACCTATTAGATACATCACAATTCACCAACTGATAATTGACCAACAGCAACAAGACATACCACATTATCTCATTAACAATACTACTCTGACAACCAATACTTCACACATTCTTCAGAAACATTCTGTGCATAGAAACAAGCATAGAAACAGTGGCTAAAAAAGAAAATTACTTGCTTGCTGCTTCATTTATGAAACTTTCAGGTCCTGTTGTATATTTCAAATATGAGATGAGCTCATCTACCATATCAGAAATATCTTCTTTCATTGCTCTTGATCTCTTGTGACCTCACGCATGGCTTTGCCACCCATGATGTCATAGGTCAAGTAAAACTCAAGAAGATATTTCTGATATCTTACATTAGCTCATCTCATATCCTGTATATCACTGCAACAAAAATAATGTTTCTTTGCTGACATGTATAGCCTCTCCCATGTTTCGTTATCTGCTTTACTGCTGTCAATTAATTTCCATTCTTTGCCAGTTGCTAAAGAACAAATGTCTGCATGAGAACTGTAGTGTCATGACATCAAAAATATCCTTTTAAAACAGAAGTGGTCATTTACAGAATAAGTGTTTCACTCAAACAGCACCATCTGATTTGCTTCTGCCAAGAAGGGATAACTTGCCACGTGGTTTCCCATTAATATTCTACATGTGAAACAAGGACTGATGATTACCAATTATAATTTTAATTAATGATAAATAATTTTGTTATATCTTGATGAGTGTATTAAAATGTTATTTCTCAGCAGGAAGGGGGGGGTTGCAAGAAGGGTTTTGCTGATTTCCAGCCTCCCCCCATGATCGCGGCAGCGACCTGGGACCCCAGTTCATACAACTCTCCCCTGAAGCCACCAATCCAAGCAGGGTGGGTGTGTAACAAATTGCAGCAGCAGCAGGAAATTTAAATCATTAAAAAAAAGCAACCTACTGAATCCAGCTGATTCTTCAGAACCCCACCAAGGAGGAGCAGCCAGAACAGAAGGAGTATTGTTGCGAGGAAGGTTTTGACCCCCAGGCCCCCACCAGATAGTTGCTTTGTACATGGCCCACATGAGGAAGGGGCTGGGTTGCCATTGTCCTTCGGCAAAAGTAGTCCACAGCCATGCCAACCCAATCAGGACAAAGGTATCTGAGAGGAGATGGGCTTGCCCAGGACCCTCGGGTAGATGGGGCCAGGTCAGGTCAGGTATTTAGTTGCAGGTCAGAGAGCAGCGCTCCCTCTTCTGTTCCTCCACACAAGACAATTTTGACCATCAGTACCTGGGTTCCAAAGACAGACCTTCGACCTTTGCTTCCTTGAGACTCCATCCAGCTTTTTCTTCTGTGGCACTTTTCCCCCTGGCTCCCCGCATTCCGGTAAGTCTGGATTGCTGTCTTTTCTGAGCACTTCTCAGTCCACCTATTCCCTCCCCTGCTCCACTCTTGTCCTGGCCTGCTGGCACCCTCCATCTGTGCTTCTTGTGCCCTTTTTCAGCCTCCCTTCCCAGCCATAACCTGCCTCCCCACCTGGCACTGTTCCCCCCCCGCCTGGTTCCTGCTTTGGCTTCTTCTCTTCCCTTCTCCCCAGGGCCCGCCATCCCACAGGGCCTTGCCCCCTTGATTCCGCAGTTTTTTATGGCTCTTCTCAGTGTATTTCACGTCTCCTCCAGTCGCGCGGTCTCCACACAGCTGCCTCCTGCCCTCCTAGGCCCATCCTGCTCCCTCGCCTCGTATATTAGCCCATCTGCCCTTAAGCCTAAGCAACATGCCTGGGTTCAGGCCTGGAGCAGGCACATTTCTTGTAGGTTGCTATGGTGGGCTTTGCCCTGCAGCACTGCAGGTCGCCTAAGCCTACATTTTCCTTTTGCCTCCCTCCCGGGTGTGACCGGCAAAAAAAAAATGTCTTAGTTCCTTGTTTGGCTTGCCACATGTTCCCCCACTTGGCCCCCTGTGGTTTGCTGCCGGCAGCTGTGGCTCCAGCTGTTGTCCCCCCAGGCCATTTCTGCAGATGGTGCATGCCCTGCATGTTGTGTCCCGGAATCTTCAATGCGTCATATGGCTCAGTTTTTAACTAATCCTGTAGCTATTGACTGCTTTAGTAATTTTTCAGTTCCTTGTCCTCCAATCTCGGGCTGCACTGTCACCTTTGGTTTGAATTCAGTATACTGAGCGCTGCCGCCATCTAGTGGCTTATGTCGCACAGGGGGAAAAAAATTAACAGCATTCAAGAGTCGTGTTTGTGAAGCAGGGAATCCATCTTACAAGGGGAAATATGTTGTTTGCATTACAAAAGAGGTTTTGCATCTACTAAATGGCCCTTTAGAAGTTTCCTTATTTATATGCAGATGGCGAAAACCATTTACCTGCAGGGTTTTTTTCATTAACACAAGCAACAGTTCATGGTGAAACTAGAGTATGCCTGCAAGGGCAAAATCTGCAATGCATAGATATCTGGTAAGTGGCAACTAAGGCTCAGGTGTATCTCATTTTGAGTCTGAATGATCCTACAATAGGTCAAACCTGGAACTGAAAATTGGAAGTCATTGTGAAGTTAGGAAAAACACATATATGCAATAAATGAACTGCACAATGCATCAGCCAGACATCCCTTTTTAAATGATTAAAAAAAAAACAGAAGTTTTTTTTTTGGGGTGGAGTCTAGTCCCTGCCACACAGGCTGCAGGAGGTAGGGTGCACAAGATTACCGTAAGTCCTTGCTGCCACAATACCACATCATTTTCACCTAATCCCAGCAAAGTAGGAACGGTCTAAATTGTGAAATGTTGTCTGTGGGACTAGCCTGCTGAGTTTTGGCACCTGTTTTTCCCAGGGATCCCAGAAGGATATCTCCAACAAGATTTGTTTGGGGAGGGAAGGGGGGCAGTTCCCCAGCCAGATAGTCTGAATCAGGCAGACTCATTGAGTGGTGGGAGGGTGTGTGGGGGGTGACGTGGCGGGAGATGGGAGATAGTCCAACAACTGAAGAATTGTCCTATGCGAGAGGGGTCAAATCCTTGGAGGATGTTGATTTTGTGGGGTGGATGGGTAGATGAGCTATGGTGTTTTTTTTGTTTTTTTTACATTGAGATTTCACTAGGTGATAGTGGGGCAGTTAGGCAGTCCAGCTGTGCAGTTGATTTCACGCTATACAATGGTACTCATACTGTTTTTCTTCCCCTAGTTTAGGTTCATTGTCATCTGGCATTGCCTTATCCAGAATCCATAATTAATTATGGCATCCAAGAGAATACATCAGGTGCAGGAGGACCAGGCAACCCCTGGGCCACACTTCCGGAATTTGAAGGGACCACATAGAGCCTTCATTGGTGCCTTTAGGCAGCTGAAGGAACTTGGGGGACCCAATTGGTTGCAGGCTATGGTCGAGCTGGAGTCAGGGTTGCAGGTCAGCAGTTGTGGCCAGTATATGGGGTTAAGTCCCTGAGATTAGTGGTGGGAACTCAGTCAGCCAATAGGGGGTCAAGACTGGAAGGCATCCTGCCAGACAGCTGCAGCCCTCCACTCACCTTCTGGAGTCATTGGGACAGGAACCTAGAGACAGGAAAAGGGGGCAAGGTAAGCCAGCCAAACGGCAGGCATGGACTCCAGTAGAAGAGAGATAGCAACAGATGGTGGCTGAGCGAATGGATGGTGGAGCATCAACATCGGCACTCAATGGACCACAGATGGGTAGCAGACATGGTAACTAGAGGCTGGATGAACAAGTGGAACAAGGACCCTCAGATCAGTATGAGAGGTCTCAATTAAGGGGCTCATCGCCTGCTTCAGAAGTGGATGAGCAGATGGATGGAGAGGACACCGCATAGGGAGGAGACAGTCCTCTGGCTTTTGAGACAAGCAGAGCCAGTGGGCAGGATGTGGGGACATTCAAACCCAGCATATGGCAGTCCATATGTGACCAATTAGCCCAGGAGGTCATCTGGGATGGGAGAGTAGTGACACAGCCACAGAAAGAGAGTATGGGGGCAGAAGGAGGGCATGGGAGGGCAATCACCAATCAAGGGTGTAGACAGGCATACTCACTGTACACGTTTGTGTACAGTTTTGTTGAGTGCCTGTCACAAACCACATGCCTTTCTGTTAAGGGTTGGCAGTATAGCCTAGAGGTTAGAGGAACGAGGTGTGAACCAGCTTGGTACATCCAGCAGACCAGACCAGAGTTTGATTCTCACAACCTCCACTTGCATACTGTGACTCTGTGCAAGTCACTTAACTGCCCAGTGCTCCCAGGTCGCCCCTGGAAACTGGCGCTTGTGCCTAGTGGGCCTTACCCGGTTACCAAAGACTAAAAATTAAAAAAAAATAAAAAAAGATGTAATTCTGATCTGTAGTATTTGGGTTAGTGTAGGCCACTGAGGAGTGACTGTTTAAATTTCTGTTGTTTAGGAGACAGATACATGTATAACCTTTTTAGATATTAGAGGAATCATCTGACAACAATCTGACTTGTTTGGAAGGGGGTGCCATTTGGAAAGGATGTGTACATTTTTTTAATTGGGGGGGGTGTAACTGTTGGAGATTGTGTACAAAACGGACATTTCTGGCTACACCCCTGTCACCAATGTCCTAACCTCAACAGGCCCTGCCCAAGGGGGCTCTACCATGGCAGCAGTCAAGGGATAGCTTGTCCACAACCGGGACGCCGTGGTTTATCAGTCTGGTGGCCCATGGGTCCTTCCACCGGGCTGGTCAATCTCCGCATACTGCCGATTAATACAGGTAACAACGGGGGTGGGAGACCAATACACAAGCATGACACAGTGCTATAGCAGCCAGGTGGCCCATGGGTCCCTCCACGGGGACCAGTCAATCTCCCCAGTGAGCCGATTGACATGGACATGGATGGTGAGGGCAGGAGATCGGCATACCAGTATACTGATGGTAATTTCTACATGTCACAGTGGCCAGCATTCCTGTGGGTTCAGCATGGGCGGTGTGGCCACCTTTGCCCGGCGGAATGGGCTATCATCCGGTAGTCAGGCAAACAGCTCCAAGCCAATGGAGCATTCCCCTCAGCCCTCCAGAGGTGGGTAGGAGCACCAGTACCACAGGGGTCGGGGCAGTTGCAAATAACGGTTTCAGCACCACAGCCGCAGTTGCCAATCACCCCGCTTTATCAAACCCCAGCAGTTTCACTGCCAACAGTAATAGAAGGGGTGGTTCAGCAAAATACCACAGTCATGGATAGCGCAGTGACCCAAGTTTGGACAGGTAATGCACCCCCTCTCGATCCCCATGAGGCTCCAGTTGGGGGAGCAGGGGATAACAGCTCAGTGGGGGGTCAAATAGTAGCATTGCACCTCCAGCCATGGGGGGTAGATGTCCAGCAGAGCCAGAAAATGCACCAGGGCAGGGGGCTGCTCCCAGGTCAGTGGGCGCAGCAACTGAAAACCTTGCTGAGCCGAAACAGACTGTGGGTCAGTGGGCATACAGTGGAGTGGAGGATCTCCTAGGGGATCACCTGTCTAACACTGTATGGGAGAAAATCTGGAAGGGTAAATATATAGACATGTTCTCCCTCTTGCACAGGGAGCTCCCCAAAGATGAGGGGGACAAGCAGGGGAAGAAAGAGAGGCCACAGAGGCCCACGGTCCACTTTACATTTGAGAATTGGGCAGCGGAATTCGACATCTATATGTATGAAGAAGCCAGCAGAAGAAGCCCATTTGGTCTATCAAGTCTGCTCATATTGCAGGGTCCACAGCTTAAGCTAATGTCCCTGCCCTCCTTCCCCACTCCTTTCATCCTCTGTACCCATGATCCTTACCTTCCCTATGCCTCCCAGCCTCTCTTAAAGCTGCCCACTGTCTTCAATGAGATGACCTCTTCTGGCAGCGCATTCCAAGTGTCCACCACCCTCTCTGTGAAGAAGTGCTTCCTGACCTCCCTCCTAAACCTCCCACCCTCCAGCTTAAGACTATGACCCCTTGTGTTATGGTTGCCACTCAGCTTAAAGAGACTCTCCTTATCAACCTTATTTATTCCTTTCAAGTACTTGAAGGTCCCAATTATGTCCCCCCCTCTCTCTCTCTCTCCTCTCCGGGCTTCCAGGGAATACATGTTCATCTATATGTCGGTGTATAGGATAAAGTACCCAGAAAAGTTGTCACCCCTGCTTAAATACAGGGACACAATAAAGTTTGCTCACTTGTCCTTTGATGGCTATGCATGGCTCAAATATAATGAGCAGTTCCGGCTGAAATTGACATGACAGCCTAGTCTAAAATGGGAAAACATGCACCTGGATTTATGGGCCAGGTACATGACAATGGGGAGACCTAATAATGTCACTTACACAAACAGTGGGCATCTTATTACACAGCAGGCTTGTGGTGACCACTGGAAGGAATTAAAGAAGGGTGATAAGAAAGCATGCTACGACTATAATAAGGGGAAATGTTGTTGGACCTACTGCAAATAGACTCTACAGTGCCAGTTTGACAACAATGTTGTCGACTGACATCACAGCAATGGAATTATGTCAACCTCAAGTTGCAGTTGACATAATTCTGACAGGAGACCCTGGTCACTTTTTGCCCCTCGCTCCCCTCGATCCAACAGATTCCAACTCCAAGCCAGAGCTGATTCGCGGAGGGGGTGCAGGACTGGGAGACAGAGTGCCGGGGTCTTGGGCGGACCATTACAGCGAACTGTCGATGATGTCGGCATCGACGTGTTCACTGTTATGGTGTCGCGATGCAGTCAGCATACCCTGCAAATGCAGTCATATTTGCAAAAACTGTGGCGGGGGCATTGGGTCACAGACTGCAGGGGAGCCTCTGCAGGACACCATGTGTACAAGCATACAAGAGGAGACAATGCAAAACAAGAAGCCAGAAAATCTGGCTAACATGCCAGTACAGCTCAAAAAAAGGATTCCTTGGATTTCTCTTTATACTGATCATCAGGCTGCCAAATTGTTACTTGAAGGCTTTAGCATAGGTTTAGGAATCCTATATAGGGACCCCCAAATTGCCATGACTGCCTGCAACCATAAATCAGTGACCGCCATGTCAGACATATTTGAATAGGAAAGAGGAAGAAGCCAGCCGAGTGGCCGGTCCATTCAACAGGCCACCCCTTCCAACATTTAGGGTTTCCCCACTGGAAATCATCCCCAAAAAGACGCCTGCAGAATATCACCTTTCGTACCCCTAAGGCAAATCTTTGAATGACCACATTGCTCCTGAGGACAGCTCAGTCAAGTACGCATCATTTGATATAGCGGTTGAATTGGTTCAGTGTTTGGGACTGGTTACGCTGATGGCAAAAAGTGACATCAAGTCGGCTTTTTGGATTCTCCCATTATGACCGGAGGACTATGAACTATTAGGTTTTACTATCCGGGGCCAGTGCTACTATGACAAGGCAATGCCTATGGGGTGCTCTGTGAGCTGTGAGGCATTTGAGGCATTTTCATCATTCTTGGAATCGGCAACCAAGGCCTACACAGGCAACGCCTCCATTATTCATTATTTGGATTATTCACTTTTTGCAGGGTCCAGCGGAACTGGTAAGTGTCTTAACACTCTGGAAGGTTTATGGAGATTAATGGATATGTTTGGTGTACCACTGGCTCCTGAAAACACAGAGGGCCCCACTACATGCCTGTCGTACCGAGGTATTGAGCTGAATACTGCGGCTTTGGTATCCAGCCTCCTGCAGGACAAAGTAAAAACATTAAGAAGGTTGCTGGGTGAAGTCGGAGAGGCTAAGAAAGTCATCCTCCTGCAGCTGCACTCCCTTTTAGGACACCTGAATTTTGCTTGCAGGGCAGTCAGCCCAGGTCGGCCATTCCTTAGAAAGCTGGCTGCTGCATCGGCTGGCCCCACAAGGTTGTACCATCATGTCAGGGTTTCACAAGGTCTGAGGTATGGGAAGTGTTCTTGCAGGATTTTAATGGGATAACTGTGGAAGGCCAAGGCACAGTGGCACCATGGACTGGATATGGTAACCGATGCTTCAGGCGGGCTAGGTTTTGGTGGCTTTTTTCAGGGTACATGGTTTGCTGGCCGGTGGCCACAGGAGTGGGTGGACCAGGGACTTACAAAAAATATCAGATTATTGGAATTGTTCCTAATCATGGTGGCAGTGAGGGTGAGGGGACACAAGCTGAAAGACCAGGCTGTGCTGTTTTACACAAACAACAAAGCTGTAGTTGGCATAATCAGCTCACAAACTTCCAGGTCTGAAGAGGTGATGAGGGTGCTGCAGGTGTTTGTCCTACGATGTCTCATGCAGAACATCATGTTCAGAGCACGACACTTGCCCGTCAAGACAAATGTGATCGCTGATGCCTTGTCTCGATTGCAGTTCAACCGATTCAGACAGCTGACACCACACGCAGACACATCACCAACATGGATACTGGAAGCAGCATGGCAGCTGAGGAAACAAGAAAGCAACAATTGGTTCAGCTCACTGTTGCCCCCTCAGCATGGAAAAAATACACAGGTAGTTTTGCAGCCTTTGTCGACTTCTGCAGGCATGAAGTAAGTGAACCCTTGCATGAGTCACAAAAGCAGGTGCAAGGCTATGTCCTCAACTTAGTTCGGCGAATAGGGCACTGTCTGCAATCCGGTCGCATTTGTCTGGGATAGCATTTATGTAGTAGGTGCAAGACTTCCCCGTCCCAACCAACACCTTTGCAACAAAGAAGATGTTGGAGGGGTGAACCAGATCTAGGGGAAGGAAGCAGGACAGCAGGAAGCCCATCGGCCTCATGGAACTGTAAGAAATACATATGGCAGTGAGCGTGGGATGATGTTTGCAGTATGAGGCTAAACTGTTCAGGGCCCTTTTCTCATGCACCTTCTTCAGGGCTTTTAGGGTGTCAGAGCTAGTGCCTGATTCTAATGTTGCTGGACAAGGGGTAAACCTCCAATTCAGTGACATCACACGATCACAGGATAGTCTGCCTCCTGCTGTGTAGCTCCAAGAAGAATCAGTGTGGCCCCCCTGGCAACTATAACCCTACACAAGACCAGGGCTGGGGTGTCATGCCTATGGTCCATACTGCAGGACTACATAGCTGACAGACAAAGGGGGATGGGCACTTATTCGTACATGGGGACGGAAAACCGGTCACCAGGTGTCAGTTCGAGGCTGACTTGCAGAGAGGCCTACGGTTTGTGAGCAGAGACACGAGGGTTTACGGTACACACTCCTTCAAAACTGGGGCAGCCACAGAGGCAGCAAGGCTAGGAATGAGGGAGAAGCAGATAAAGGAGGTGGCCAGATGGGCATCTGACGCCTTCAACAGCTACATCAGGCCCCAGAAGGGCACATAGGTAAGCAAAAATGCAGTCAGGCAGGCCTTATAGCTTGGTTAAGGATAAGATTACTTTTTTTATGCACATAACTGACACCGTTCTGTTTATTTTCCAGCTAGGAGTGGAGCAGCCCCAGAGATATGGATTGTCGGGCATTCAAAGGATCACAGCAGAGCAGCAACTCACCCATACGGTACACAGATAGGGGTATCAGAACAGTGGGCCATAATTTGTTAGGGCGCTGAAAAGGGGCATGAGCTGGGGCCAACTGATCAGAACAGTACATAGGCTGGGGCTCCAGAGACAACTCCATTGGCTCTGGTCCTGCACCTGGGAGGGAATGACCTGGTGGCCCTTGGGGCCTTGAAGCTAGTCTCAGAGATCAAGAAGGGCCTGACCCATCTGAAGACTCTACTCCCGGAAATTTACATGGTTTGGTTGCGGATCATCTCACGACAACACTGGAGAGAAGCGCATAACCATGGGGCAATAGACAAAGCATGCGGGGAGGTCAACTGGAAGGTGTCCCAGTTTGCCATTTCATGCGGGATTGAAGTCATCAGACACCTTCTGATCATGAAGGCATGTGGTACACTCTACAGCACAGATTGGATACACCTGTCAGGGATCGGTAACTATATATTTAATTCAGCACTGCAAGACTTTTGTGACAAGGTACTGGAAAGATAAGCAAGACCCCTGGGGCTCTGGTGAGAAATTCATAGCTGACCTAGAAGTGTGCAGTTAAACTGTTTTGCATTGGGTGACACATGGACCGGAGGCATGACCCGGGGCGGGTACGCTCCAGGGAATGACTTAACCCTCAGTCCCCCAATCACTCCCTCCTGGACTGGGTACTTGCCTCCCACCCCCACCGCATCACAACAGCAGGCACATTTCCAGATGCCTTCAGTGACCACAGCATGATCTACTGTGTTAGGAAAGTGAGACTTACCCACTCCACCCTCAAATATACACGGTCTAGATCACTCAGGTCTCTCGACACTTATGCTCTACTACACAACCTTGCTACCTCTGACTGGTCACCCGTCTATCATGCCTTACCTCACTTATAAGCCACACATAGTCACACCTGGAACCTTCACACCCCTCTAAGAAAATCAAGAGTCAAGCGTGCCCAGCACCCCTGAAACACTCTTGACCTTATTGCCTATGACCAAGCATGGATCTGTTTTAAAACTTCCCAATACCTACCAGACCTTCTATTCTACAGGACACTCAGGAACTCGTGCACCAAGGCTGTCCACACTGCCAAGGTCGTCTATTTCAAATCTAACCTCCAGTCCAACCTCAATTCCTCAGTGAAACTCTGAAACGTTATCCATTCTGTCTTTTACCCCTTCGCCCAGGCCACCCCTCTGTCCGCATGGTGGATAGCTCACCAGTCTCCAACCCTTCCTCTGTTGTCGCTGTTCTGAATAATCTCTTCAGCACTTGTGCTCCACCCCTTCCCATCTCCAGAATTCCCCCAGTCCCCCTCTGCCTCCCCTCCTCCATCATCACCTAAAGGCTTTCATTTCCCCTATCTCCCCCCACAAAGTTTTCCCTGCCCTAACCTCACTTAATCCCTCTAAGTCCTGGAGCCTAAACTCCTACATATCGGGGCACCCAGCCACTGCCTCCCCACTAGCTCACATTCTGAATCTTTTCTTCTCCCTCTGCACTGTCCCCAGGCCTGGAATGTTGCTAATGTACTACCCCTGCACAAAGGGGGTGACTCCCCTTCCCCTGGTAGCTTCCAGCCCATTTCTCTCCTTCTCAAACTCATTAAGCTCCAGGAGTCCATCTACTTCAGATTCGTTAACTTCCTTCACATTTCCTCTCCCCCTTCCAGTCTGGCTTTAGGAAACATTATTCCACAGCGTCCTCCCTACTGCAAGTCACTGATTCTATCTTCACTGCGATGGATCAGGGCCACATCACCTCAGCAATATTCATTCATCAGGACAGAGCCTTTGGCATGGTGTCCCACCCTCTACTTAATAAATGGTGCTCTGTCAGACTCTCAGCTGACGCTGTTGACTGGATCTGCTCATACCTCTTGGGCTGTCAACAGTCAACACAGGTGGGAGGTGCTCTGTCCCCCCCTCTCCCAATCCTAGCATGAGTTTCACAGGACTCCATCCTGCATCCCATCCTAGTCTCCATTTTACTCAATGACCTCCCCTCTACATGTGTCTCCTCGTACTGCCACATATACGAAGATGACATTGTCATCTACACCTCCGGTTCCATGGCCTCTGCCATGGCTGGGCCACTCCAGCAGTACTTCCACAATGTACTGCAAAGGCTCCATGACAACCAGCTTAAGGTCAACACCAAGAAGACATGACCATGACCTTCGGTACCTGCCAGAAATTGGCCTGGCTCTCAACCCCTCCCTTTTTCACCACCTTAGATGGCACCCTACTGGAAGTGGTCCCTGCTTTCAAGTACCTTGTCATGTGGCTTGACAGTAAGTTTGACTTCTCTGCCTACATAGACACTATCCATGCCAAACTCTGTCCCAGATAATGTGCCCTGTACTGCCATAAAGACTGCATCTCCCCCCAGGTCAGCAGGTAACTAGTATTTAAAATTATCCTCCCAGTCTTTGATTATGCGGACAGAGTGCATGGTGTTGCCCCTTCTCCTCCTCCCTTGCAGACTGGATACCCTGTGCAATACCTTCTGCTATTTCGCCACCAACTCTCCCCTTTTCACCCATCACTGCTCCCTCTACTCTTCCCTCTCCATCCTTCCCCTGCCGTCACATCGCAAGGCCCACTGTGCTGCCATAATCACCAAATGCTGGTTTGGGTCCCTCCCTTCCTACCTATCTTCCCTAATCTCCCTCACTCCCTACTCTTCCTATTCACTTCACACCAGGGATTACCACACCTTCTCCATTCCTCACCCTCAACCTTCTGCTGGCCAAGCTGTCTTCTCCTACCACCTCCCTTCCCTCTGGAATCTGTTCCCTTGCCCCCTCCTCCTCTCCCCATCTCTCCCTGCCTTTGGACACCACCTAAGGCAACTTCCTGTATCTTCCTGTTCCTGTCTACCCACCCCTAACCCCGTATCCTCTCCCTCAACCTTCTCCTGCTCTGCCCCCTAGCTTGAGACCTTTCTCCTTTTTATCACTTCCCCAACATACACCATGTACTTTGCCTCACACTTGATTGCCTACTGTTCGTTGCTGTATAAAAACTGTTATAGTATGCTAGCTCATTTACTGATGCCTCTGTATGCACCTGTTATCCTGTAATGTAATACTGCATTTGCATATGCTTTGTAAATTGTTACTCCCTACATCCCTTCCCTCGGGTCTCACCTGGAAACAAGGCTTGGCTCAGTGTGCCTTTCCCAGTGTAACCCTGGTGTCATTATACCAAGGGTTACTACCCCCATCTGCTTGCCTAAGTGCAGGTTGAGGGACCTGGGTTTGGAATTAGCAAGTACCAGGGTGTCCCTACCCTCAGTAAACACAATATTTTGGTGCCTACACCCAGAGTAGTGCTTTTGTGGGTATCTAGTTAGCTTGGTACAGCCCTATGGGAAGCTATAACCTCCCACAATCCCACCTAGTTACCTTGTATGTTTGAGTGGGCAATAAGCAGTTTCAGCATTTAATAAACAGTTTGCAACAAGCATTAATAATATGCTCACACACCTTGTCCTTACCACCAGGGTTTGGTCTTCTGGCAAACACCCTGGAACATCCCCTGTAAATGGCAGTTTCAAATGCAAGCATGCACTTTTAAATCCTTTACCCAGGTTTCAGTAAATTTAGACCAGGCAATGATATGCTCACAAGCCAACTTAACAGTAAAACAGTAAATCCGATTTATTAAGGGGACGTGAACAAGGAGGGGGTGAGAATTTAGATAAACGATTACTTTGCTGTACTGAGACAAGTTACTTTGCATGCAGTCAATTAATCCCCTGTATTAAACAGTCTAACAATTACTGGGTACTCAGAGTGTGATGCTGACATGCCAGAATGGTGCCCGGGGTTGCCGGCGTTGCAGCTGTTGTTGGGGCCCGTGATGGAGAAAACAATTAAACACTGGCAATGCAAAACAGATTAAGTTGTTTGTATCCATGGCCAGTTGGCCTAGTCTACTGAAACACTTGAGCACTGGCTGAATACAATCAGATGGTACCATTTATGCCTAAAACATTTGTTGCAGGGAGCTACCTTGGTTGTACTCCTGTACCCAATTTGGCAGACGACAAGGCTGCTGAAATGAAGACCTGGTGCTCCATCTGGAAGCTGGTGGGGACCTGGGCCAACACGACTCACCCTCTCCATGACTTTTCCCTGTAGGTAGCTGCACTTGAAGCACCTGGTACGAGAAACAGTCTTTGAAATGATTCACATCTTTTGCTGGTGAACCCTCCAACTGGTAGACAAGCCAGTTACCGCATAAAGCTGGCTCCTTTTTTGCAAGCAGGAGTCTCTGGATCGCAGTCTTATCACATGCAGTAGGTCTCAGCACATCAAGCTGAAGAAACATTAAAGTTTCCCTTTTCTTCGGTTTGTGGCCAGTTGTAATACAGCCGACTTGCTGAGCAACCCCTCAGTTTGCTAGCAGGCAGTTTCCGAAGACTGATCCCTTTTTGGATCGAACTGAACCATAAAAGACAAGGTAGGCTCTTTCTGTAGCAAAACTCACGGCTGCAAAGCACAAGCTCCTGTTTGTGGAGTTTCAAACTGAAATGTCACTTTTGCTGGAGTCTCTTGCCTGCTTTTAGGCAGTCTGATGCTTTAAATACAACAGGGAGGCAAGTCAGGCCTTTCCTCTGCCGTTTCTCTTCAGTTCTTCTCAGGAGCTGCTTTTCGATGGCTCGAGCTGCGTACTCTCAGCACTCCAGAAACAACTGAACTCTTTTTTTTCTATCAGTTCTTGGACAAGTCCATTTTTTTCTGTATTCTGGTTGTCTGAGGGACCTGTCAGTCACAATCTTGTGCTTCCATTGGTTTATTTAGGCGCCAAACACTAGAGTTCACAGTTTCTCCAACAAGGCACCTGAGCTAAGGACCCCTTGAGGTCCCCTGTATACCGACTGGTCCAAACCTGGAAGTCCAGGACCAAACATGGTGGTTCCCATTGGGGAGTGAACACTGCAATAAAGGCAGGTTAAACTATTTATTCTATTTTAAAAGCAGTACTGAGTTAGCAGTAACTAATTACAGTACCATGTAGGGCTCCCTCAGCTGTATTATCGACAGCAGAGTGGAGCAGATTAGAGAAATGCCTGGCTGGTCACGAGTTTCATAACACTCAGACCCAGCCCAGGCTACTTACAATACACACACTGGCTGTGACTTAAAGGGACAGCACAGAGGCAAAGCATGGTACTCTCAAACAGATCAATAGAAGAACACTAACAACCATGGAGTTACCATCTCTGAGGGACATTTGCCTGGCAGTGGGCATCAGCGGAGCCCAGGGAGGCACTTAAGGTAAGCCCCCCGATTTGGTGGGGGGGGACCCACACTAGTTTCCAACTTTTAAATAAATAAATAAAATAAATAAATAATGTTTGCAAAGAGACAAATCTGCAGTGAAAGATGTCTCGGAAGTAGACTGTTGCCTTCGAATCCACACTTTCTTTTTTGTAATTATATCCCTTTTTCTATAGTTTCTATTCTAACCCCACACCATCAGGGACCATCACTCTAGTGAAATGAAACATTAAAATACAACTAAATTTGAAAAAAAATAATGTTTCTGACTAGATTTGAATCCAGGGACCCCACACAATTGCAATTTATTGGCACAAAATGGTCTGCCATGCCATTTCACTGTGGATGGTGCATGACGGCATACCAAACCTCCATTTGCACCCACTAACATCTGGTGGGCACATCTGCTTTATGACATTGCCACAATGGGAAACTCCTCCACTGCCAGATAAGTCTATGGATATGTATGGCAGTTTTAAGGGGTGGCAGAATGGGGTGCCTCTTTGTACCCCCAAAACTGCCCCACTGCAGGCTGCGACTGTGCATTGTGCCCCTAGTTTCATGCTGAAAATATAAAAACAAGGTTCCAGCTTGGATTCAAACACTGGTCTACTGTTGGCTAACCCCCTGGCATATCCACTAAAGTTGGCAGGAGGAATTCACTGAAGCTAGTAGGAGGAACAGAGTAAAACTGACAGGAGGAAGATTCAAGAGGAATGTCATTAAGCACTTGTAATGGATGGGGTGCTTCAAGGCAGGCTGGGACAGGGACATAGCCATAGTCAGTGAGAAGGGGGTAGAGGTAAGGTATAGGGATTGCCACAAGGGTCTGAAGTGTATCTAGGCAGGGTGGGCAAACTGGATGGGTCATTTTCTTTGTTTCTGTATCCACTGAGCTACTAGACTGAAGTATACACTAGCGAAGCATTTTATACAGACATGTAACAACTGTACTTGGAATTATGAACATACAACAAAGCCAGCAGAACAAGGCAAGGCAAATTTTATTTTTCGGGCACCCAATCCTGGTGGCACTGGGTGCCGTACAATCAACATCAGAACAATTAAAACACAATAAATAAGATATAAACATCCTAATAGGTATTTACAATCAAAACACTAAAATAAGAGTCTAAATTGTCAGCAAAAATTTTTTTTAAAGTGCCATTATGCAATTAGCTCTGATATATTAACTAAAAGAGACAGTGTCTGGGAATGCCCAGCTGAAAAAAAGGTCTTGAGGTGGGCTTTGAATGCTTTAGCTGAAGGGGCCTCCCTTACTGATGGAGGAACTAATTCTACAGGATGGGGCTGGCAACACTAAAAGCTCTGTCGCCGGCAGTTTTTAACCTCATCCTGGGAATCGCAAGGAGGCCCCTATAGGAGGATTGGAGGGAGCGGACCGGGGCAGCAGGTTTTAGAAGGTCTGACAGGTAGCCAGGGCCCAGTCCATGTAGGGCCTTAAAGGCCATTAGGTCTATCTAGTCTGCTCATAGTGCAGGGCCCTCAGCATAAGATACTGACCCTGCCCCCCCATCCACCCTTCCCCTCCGTCCATCACAATTACCTTTATTTTCCCCTTAACTCTTTCCCAGCCTCTCTTGAAGCTGCCACAATCTTCAACAAAACCAGCTCTTCTAGAAGCACGTTCCAACCCACCACCACCCTCTCCATGAAGAAGTTTCTCCTAGCCTATCTCCTAAACCTCCTCCCTTCCAACTTGAGACTGTGTCTCCTCATGTATTGGTTCCCAATAAAATTGAAAAGACCCTCCTTATCCACCCTACTTACTCCTTTCAAATAATTGAAGGTCTCAGTCATGTCCTCCATCTCTCTCTCTCTCTCCTTTCCTCCAGGAAGTACATGTTCAGGGCCTCTAACCTCTTCTCATACGTCCTGCCCTGCTGGCCCATGGTCATCTTTGTTGCCCTCCTTTGGACCGTCTCCAGCAGGTTAATGTCCCTTTTTAAGGTATGGGCACCAGTACAGTAGACTGTACTACAGATGTGACCTCACTAAAGACCTGTACAAGGACAGTATTATCTCCTCTCGCCTGCTGCTGATCCTTCTGGTAATGCAGACCCACATCTCAATTGACTCAGCCCTTGATTACTTCAAATCAACATTCCTCAGTATCTGGAATCACCACGATCCGCTCAGACACACCAGGGTCCGTGGGTCCCACCTCCCACCTCCCATGGATCACATCAGACCTCCTGGCTTGTCTAAAGATTTGGGGCCAACCATGGAAAAAACACAGACGCTCACCCTCTACTACAGCCTATCAAAGATACCATCACTTTCGAAACACCTGCACTAGATCAGTTAGACAAGCCAAAGTCAATTACTTTTCTTGCACTTTTCAGGCAAATATAAACCATCCTTCTAAATTCTGGAAGGTGGTCAACACTCTCTTCTCCCCTCCAAATAGTTGCCCTGCCCCTGTCCTCAGGGTGGCTGATTCCACCCTGTCAGACCCCCCCCATAGCCAAAGAGTTTAACACATATTTTACTCCCCTTTCCCCACCTCACCCCTCCCCCTCTCTGCCCTGCAGCATCCTGCTCCTCCCTTCTTTTTCTCCTCTGTATCCCTCTTACCTGCTCCCAGGGCACTTCTTGCACTGAACCCATCTAAAGACAAAAGCCCTGATGACCTTGATGCTAAATTACCCTATCTGTCTGCTTCTGCCATCTCATATTCCATTGCTGCACTACTAAACCTCTCTTTTATGCTAGCCTCTGTCCCAGTTGCCTGGAAGCATGCTACCATCACCCCTCTCTATAAAGGTGGTGACTCCTCTGCAGCTGGCAACTACCACCCCATCTCACTCCTTCCCATCCTTCCCAAATTGCAGGAACATATTGTACTCTACCAGCTCTCTCCTTACCTTGACACCACCTCCTTTTTCACCCCTTTTCAGTCTGGCATCTGTAAGAACCACTCCACATCCATCTCTCTCCTCAGGCTCACTTATTCCATCCATTCTTCCAGAATGGACCAGGGCCTTACCACATCCATCATCTTTGTCAATCTAGCCAAGGCTTTCAACACTGCTCCTGTTCCCTCCTACTGGACAAACTCTCAGCCACGGGGCTGTCTCCTACTGCCACCAGCTGGTTCAGATCATACCTAGTGGGTATATCACAATCAGTCAGAATTGGGAACTCTCTTTCTCAACCCCTTCCCATCCACACTGGGGTCCCACAAGGCTCAGTCCTTGGACTGATTCTCTTCTCTTCTCCATTTTCCTTAATAATCTCCCTTTGGTCTGTTCATCTGCATCCATTCACATGTATGCGGATGACATGGTCCTATATGAATCCGGTCCTTCCACTCCCTTGGTGACATCAACTATTCAGCTGGACTTTGATAATGTCCAGCGGTGATATTGTGCCAAGCATTTCTAAACACTAAGAAGACAGTTTCCATGACCTTTGGCACAAGGCAGAGACTCTCTAGGCTCCCTTCCCTCCTCTCTTTCCACACGCTTGATGGAAGACACTGCCTTATTCAGGCACTTTGGGGTCTGGCTCGATAAACACTGACTTCTCTGGTCATGTGGATGCTATTCACAAGAAACTACTCCCCAAACTGGGTGCCTTATACTGAAATCATGAATGCAACCCCTTGCCGGCCTGCAGAGAAATTCTACTGAGAATGATCCTTCCAACATTTGATTACGGTGATGTAGTCTACAGTGCCTCCCCAAAACCACCCTTGCCAGATTGGGCACACTCTTCCACTCCTTCTGTTGCTTTGCTCTCAACTACCCTCCCCGCACTCACCATTGCTCCTTATATCAATCCCTAGCACTCCTCTCCCTCAATGATCATTGCCTGGCTCATTGTGCCAACTTCCTTAGCAAGGTCTGGTTCGGAGCACTCCCTTCTTACCTCTCGTCCTCCCTCTCCCCCTCCCCCTTCTTCCTCTTGCTCCATCAGGAGTAGTGATGCTCTCACCCTTACCATCCCCTCCAGGTCCTCATCTGATGACCAGGCATCCTTCTCCCACCACTTCCCCAAGCTCTGGAACTCGCTCCCCACTGCCATTCGAAATGTCCCCTCCATTCACACCCTATCCTCACTCATGCGCTCTTTCATCTCCCCCACCTGCAACTGTACCTAATTCACTAATTCACCTGGCTCCTCTCCTACTGTGTTTCCCCCTTTGCAAATACTACTCACACTCTGCTTCATGATTCCCTTGCTAACCTTACACAGGGCCCCCCCTTGCCTTGCACTGGGAGCCCTAGCTATGATTTGCTTTCAAGCACTTATCCTGTACAACTGTTAGTCGACAATGTATTCTGTCGTCATTGCAATCATTGTAACCTCTGACTGTATGTCTGCATTATCTTCTCTGTATCTTATGCTATTGTACATTATTTCCCTTGTTACCTTGCATCCTATGCTACTGTATTTTTTGCCTATTGTTACTCTGAATTCTCTGCCATACCATGCCCTTTTCTTCTCCCACAGGATACATCTGGAAAAGAGCAATTTGCTCAGCATGTCTTCCTGGTGAAACTTTTAAATACTTTAAATTTTATTTGCCTTTGCTGCTGCTTTTCTACATTGCATGGAGTGCTTCAAGTCACTAGTGATCATCAGTCCCAGGTTCTCTAATGTAGATACCTGGGCCCCTCCCAGGTTGTACTCAGTCCTCGGGTTCTTGGTTCCAGTGTGCATAACTTTGCATTTCTTTTCATGGAAGTCAAGCTGCCAAAATGCTAGACCACCTCTTTAGTTTCTACAGATCCTCCTTTAGGTATTGTATCACTTCTGCTGTGTCCACCCTTCCATAGAGCTTGGTGTCATCTGCAAATAGGCAAATTCTGCCCTTACTGCCATCCCCAGTATCACTGATGAAGACACTGAACAGCACCAATCTGAGCAACAAGCCCTGTGGGACCCAGCAGGTGACCTCCCTGGTGCTAGATAGCTCACCCACCCACCATCATGCTCTGGGTCCTGCCCTGAGCCAGTTTTCCACCTATCTGGTCAACTTTTCCCCAGACCTGAGATTTGTCAATGTCCTGATTAATCTCTTGGTGAGTACAGAGTCAGAGGCCTTGCTGAAGTCCAGGTAAAGGATGTCCACTTCTTGGCCCCACCCACTTTTTAGTGACCCAAAGAAGTCAATCAGATTCAACACAACCTCCCTCCCATAAACCTGTGCTGCCTCTCATCCTGGAGACCATGCTCATCCAGATACTCCACTAACCTTCCCTTAAATATGGTCTCTATGAGCTTGTACGTGATTAAAGACAGACTGGTCTGTAATTCCCTGGGTCATCCTTGGGACCACTCTTATGGAGGAGCACTACATGTGCTGTTCTCCAGTCATGTGGCACCATGCCCGACTACAGTCATCTACTGAACAGATCAGCCAAGAGATCTGCAAGCTCCTCTGCCTGTTCCTGTAGCACCCTTGGGTGTATGCCATCTGGGCTTGAGGATCTATCTACCCTTAATGCTAGCAACCCAGGCCTCGCCCTATTCACCTCTATCAAAACATCTGTGCCAGAGTCTGATCCAACATAGCTGCAAGCAGCTGCCTTTAGTGTGAGCTCAATTTTCGTGGTCTGATTAAAGTGTTTTACATTGGTTATTGATACAAGTATGCTCTTCAAAATCACATATATAATAACAAAGCTCTGTGTGATGGTGTTTTTCTCCCCCCCCCCCAAAAAAAACTGTTTTTGCAGAACTAAGACCTGAAGTTTCTTTTCTCCTATTATATATATATATATATATATTTCTTTTTAGTCTGTTAGCAACAGCATATTTATTTTGTTTAAATTCTCCCTTCCTTCTCTCTTATTTCTATGTCTGTACTTCTGTACTTATTTCCTAATTAAATAGCGTGTTTGTCACTCGCTATCAAATCTATTCCTTTCAATTCCTCTTCAGGTTCTTAAGTAATGTAAAACAGCTAATTCTAAAGCCTAGTGCATTCCATGATTATGGACACAGAAAACTGGATAAATCTATTTAGTAAAATCCTTGCCATACCCGTGTGGGAAGCTAAAGAAATATAATGAATGTATGGCGTTTTTCAGTGCATTCTGAAAAGTCTAGGAAACAGGTGACACAGAGCAAGATAACAAGCTCATAATCCCATACTAATATTTTATCTTGTGTCTATCCTGCATCCCTATGGTAAAAGTATGAGCACCCTTAAGATTGTATAGTCTGGGAAAGAAAAGAAAGGTTAACTTCCTAGTGAGCAGTATTTATGCATCTCAAACAACACAGTAGTATTTCTGTGTACATTTGTACATTCTGTGTTGTGAGTACATGAATTAAGGAAGTTGAAATACATTACTGTTCTTTGTGAGCCAAGTCCTGTTAGCAAAGCTAGGTAACCTGTGTCTGCAGAAGAAACCTTCTGACTCTCCAGGTGTGTCCCTACAGGAGGGAGTGTGACACATCTTGGTCATTGTTATACAAGAGCCAAACCCCTCCTTCTATTTAAGTGGCGGTACCTTGCCTAATACAGCTCATATTCCCATAATTAAGGAATAAATCACTCAAGATCCAATGTTTAAAATAAACATAATGGTTTATATTGATTATTCATACAGGAGAATCCGATTGTATGTAAAGGAAATTAATACTTGGAATTATATGTATAAATTCAGTATTTGTATTAATTGATAGGTGGAGTTTCAATTTGTGGGTGGGATCACAGTCTATATCAAGGCAGAATTGATGTTGTAATTCAGATAGTCGTTGGGGAGGACCTGTTTGGTTCTCCAGAGATCTCTGAGAGGTCAGGCACAGTTTGATGTTGGTAGAATAGCTCTAAGTGTTCATGCCAAACCTGTGCTTTTTGTATTTGTTTTCTTTACTTTGAACAAAGTGAGTCTCTAACTTTTATTATTTCAAATTTATTTATTTTTAATAAAATCATACATATTCAAGGTATGTTGTACCACTTATGTCTCTTGTAAAAGTCTTTTCTTACACCCCGACAAATTGGTACCAGAAGTGGGGTACTCTGGTGATTCACACTAAAAGATCCCAGAAGTAGATACTGGTTTAGTATCTCTGACTTAAATTTGAGACAGCAGGTACATGGCCCATAAAATGGAGGAGCCATCTGGAGCTGTAACAAGAAGCCAGACACTCTTAACTGGGGAACCACTGTTGTCAGGACTTCCTCCTGTTGTTAGACCGAAGAGTAAAGCGGGTATGGTCCCTGATGACATTGAAGAACTTACCGGTCCGTATGCAGGCCGTAAATATGGAGGAGCCAGGGCGACCTGATAGTGTACCCCAGATGATTCTGAGGAGCTGTTCGCTGGTTGGCACTAAGGCAAGTGGAGCAGGACAGACAAAGAGATCGGGAGTACCAGGAACGAGAGCAGGAGCATGAAGACAGGACCAGAGGTGGGCAGACACCATACAATTGTTACAGACCTTAGGGGCAGGACAGGGGCTCAAACCACTCCAAAAGACATAAAACTAACTAAAATGACACTATCAGATGATATTGAGTCATATCTAACAACATTTGAGCAGGTAGCACAAGCATGTAATTGGCCTCCAACACAATGGGTGGTTCGTCTTGCCCTTATTTAACAGGAAAAGCACAATTAGCCTATACCAACATGGACAGTGCTTCTGTTAATGACTATACAACAGTTAAACAGGAGATTCTGAAACGTTTGATATCAATTCCAGAAACCTATAGGCAAAGATTCCGATCCTTAAAACATGTGTCTCATATTCCACCGAGAAACATACACAGACTCCAAGACCTCTGTGGCAAGTGGATCCAACCAGAGGGAAGACAGTGAAACCGTCATGGATATGTTTATCTTGGAACAATTCATACAGATTATGCCGCGATGTACAGCTATGGATCAGGGAACATAATCCAGATAATGCAGATCTTGCCATCACGCTGGCTGAGGATTTTCTTGCCGCCAGACAGCCCCTCGGAAAGGATTCCAAAGGACAGACAGTAACCCTGTTACTAGACCTACTACTACAACAACACGGTAAGACCTTTCTTTCCAACTAATCATAACCGGGGTGTTAAAGAAAAATATGACTGTTCCTGTTAAACAAAGGAAATTACAATAGAATGTCATTATTGTCATGGCTTGGGACATATTGCCGGTTCTGTCCTAAAAAAAGAAAGGACCCGGCCTATTTTGCTTCTATAGACTTGGGTAACTTTGTTATTCCTGTACAGGTTAATGGACAAACTGTTGATGGACTTGTAGACTCTGGCAGCAAACAAAGCCTCATTCGAGCAGATTTGGTTCATTTGACAAATCCTGTTTCCACAACAGGTATAATTTGTATTCATGGAGACATTCATCAATATCCAACAACTGCAGTACCAATTGTTATAAATGGACTTATGGACACTGTTACTGTGGGGGTAGTTCCCACTTTACCTGTTCCTTTTATTTTAGGTCAAGATTATGACAGATTTTCACAAATAGTATCTTCCTGTCAGAATGTAAATGTTGATAATTTAGTCGCAGTTGCTACTAGATCTCAGATTGCTACTAATCCTGAACAGAATGATTTACCTTTTTCCTTCCAGGATGAAATCTTTGGGAAGTTAGGGAAAAATAGGAAAACTAAGGCAGAAAAAAGGAAAGTACAAAAACAATGGAAAAAAGAGAAAACGCCTGTAGAATTGATGCCCGAACTACAGATGTACAATATAGCTCAGGAACAAAAAGAAGATACCTCTCTTACTTCTATATTTACACAAGCAGGATCAGATAATCTAACCAAAAACCCTATAGTAACAAAAAGAAATATTTTGTACAGAATCTGTGTCCATCCTACCATCCAAGAACAGGTTGAGCAGTTAATAGTCCATAAGAAATATAGGTCTGACTTATTATTTCTTGCTCATGATATGCCCAGTGCTGGTCATGCAGGGAGGGAAAGAACTTTAGCTAGGCTCCTACAACGGTTTTATTGGCCTGGTATCCATGATTCCGTTGCCGAATACTGTCGTAGTTGCCCAGAATGTCAACAGATTAAACCAGGTAACCAAAAGAGACCAAGTACCCCTCAGACCTTTACCTCTAGTTACACAGCCCTTTGAGCGAATAGCAATGGATATTGTTGGCCCCTTGACTAAAAGTTCTAAAGCAAATAAGTTCATCTTGGTTATTTGTGACTATGCCACCAAGTATCCGAAGGCTTATCCTCTCCGGACTATCACTACAGCTAAAATAGCTGAAAAGGTTCTTGATTATTGTAGCAGATTGGGAATACCAAAAGTAATATTAACAGACAGAGGAGCAAATTTTTGTGCAGCTTTTCTATCAGAACTTTATAAATTGCTTGGTGTTACTGCCATCTGACGACCCTTATCATCCACAAACAGATGGCCTTGTAGAAAGGTTTAATCAAACATTAAAATGCATGTTACGAAATTTGTGGATGATGAAGGAAATATTGGATCATTATCTTCCACTGTTCCTATTTGCTTATCGGAGGTCCCTCAGACCTCCACTGGATTTCACCATTCCAGTTGTTGTATGGCCGTAATCCCGTGGACCTTTAGATGTAATAAAGGAAGCTTGGGAAGGTGATCTTTACATCAAACATGTAAATGTTTTAGAATACATGAAGGAAATACGGAAAAACTACTTTTATACACTCAACAGGCATATAAAAATGCTGCAGAAGCTCAGGTAAACAAAACTTGTGATACAAAACATAGACAAGGTTTTAAACCGGGGATAAGGTGTTGCTTCTCTTACCATCATCCGAAAACAAGTTACTAATGAAGTGGCAAGAGTCTCTACAATATTGTAGAACAAACTGGACCAGTCACGTACAAATTGGAAACCCAGGAAAATGTTCCCCTTACAAAATATACCATGCCAATTTGTTAAGAGCATGGCAGGAACAGAACAGAACCAAAGCCCTGTTGTTATATCTATACAGAGAGTCAGAATACTGACTTAGACTTGGCATATCAAAGATTGGAAAATGACAGGGAAAAAGACAAGACGGTGATCATTGATCCGGCTTTAACAAAAGAACAACAAAAAGATATTGATCACCTTCTTGATCAATTTTCCACAGTATTTACTACTAAACCAGGCGTGCTGTAAATGTAACACCAAATCAAAACCACTGCTTCACCTATAAGACAAAAAGCTTATAGATTACCTGAAAACTTGATCAGAGATAAAACAAGAGATCGATAAATTATTGGCCTTAGGGATCATAGAACCTTCAGTAAGCCCATGGTCATCTCCCATGGTTATAGTCCCCAAAAGGAAGGAGGAATTCACCTCTGCTTAGACTTTAGGAAACTAAATTTGGTGTCTCAATTCGATGGCTATCCTATACCTAGGGTAGATGATATTATTGACCAAATTGGCCAAGCCCAATATATCACTACCTTAGACCTTACAAAAGGATATTGGCAGATTCCATTAGCTCTTGAATCCAAAGACAAAACTGCTTTTAGTACCCCTTATGGTTTATTCCAGTTCAAATATATGCCTTTTGGTCACGGGCACCAGCAACTTTTCAACAATACATGGATCAGTTATTGGCACCACATTTACAGTATTGCTCTGCTTATTTGGATGATGTAGTTGTCCATAGTAAGGATTGGCCATCCCATTTGTCCAGTTAAGCAAAGTTATACAAACTATAAAGTCAGCAGGGCTTCGAGCAACCCTTCCAAATGTTGTATAGCTATGCAAGAAGCCAAATATCTGGTTTCATCTTAGGCAATGGGATCATTCGACCTGAAGTGGACAAGGTCGCGGCAGTAGCAAACTGTCCTGTCCCTCAAACTAAGACAGATGTAAGATCTTTCTTGGGGCTTGCAGGATACTACCGCCGTTTCATTCCGACTTCATACAATTGCTACACCTCTCACTGAGTTAACAAAGAAAACTGTACTAATAAAATTCCATGGTCTGTGACTTGTGATAAAGCTTTTATTCCATCAAAGCTGCTTTATGCGCATCACCCATATTACGTTCACCTGATTTTTCACAACCATTTGAAGTTCACACAGATGCTTCAGATACTGGGTTGGGAGCTGTACTATATCAAACCATCAAAGGTGAAGAACATCCAATCCTTTATGTCAGCTGTAAATTATTTCAAGAGAACTCAAATATGCCACCATTGAGAAGGAATGTTTGGCGATTAAATGGAGCAAGTGAAGCTTTAAAGTTCTATTTATGGGGTAACCATTTTACATTAGTCACTGATCATAATCCCTTATGCTGGCTACAGCAAATGAAGGATAAGAATGCCCGCATCCTTCGATGGTATTTAGCTCTGCAACCCTATTCCTTTGAGATTAAACACAGGTCTGGAGCTAAGCATAAAAATGCTGATTTTTTTGTCCAGATATGGTAATGATGGATCAATTAAACCCCAGGGCAAAATGAAGTAATTAATGTACTTAAAACAGATTAATGTAGGTTGTTTAAAATAACATCCTACTCGTGTTATTTAGGGTGCCCTGGGTGGGGTTTCTGTGAGGGTGGGTGGAAACCCCATCCCATTCCTATAGGAATGTGGAGATATTAACTTTTCATACAAACCAATAGCACTTGGTTTGTTTTTGAAAGGGGGGGTATTTGTGATGGTGTTTTTCTTCCCCCAAAAAAACTGTTTTTGCAGAACTAAGACCTGAAGTTTCTTTTCTCCTATTATATATATATATATATATATATATATTTCTTTAGTCTGTTTTACAACAGCATATTTATTTTGTTTAAATTCTCCCCTTCCTTCTCTCTTATTTCTATGTCTGTACTTCTGTACTTATTTCCTAATTAAATAGCGTGTTGGCCACTCGCTATCAAATCTATTCCTTTCAATTCCTTTTCAGGTTCTTAAGTAATGTAAAACAGCTAATTCTAAAGCCTAGTGCATTCCATGATTATGGACACAGAAAACTGGATAAATCTATTTAGTAAAATCCTTGCCATACCCGTGTGGGAAGCTAAAAGAAATATAATGAATGTATGGCATTTTTTCAGTGCATTCTGAAAAGTCTAGGGAAACAGATGACACAGAGCAAGATAACAAGCTCATAATCCCATACTAATATTTTATCTTGTGTCTATCCTGCATCCCTATGGTAAAAGTATGAGCACCCTTAAGATTGTATAGTCTGGGAAAGAAAAGAAAGGTTAACTTCCTAGTGAGCAGTATTTATGCATCTCAAACAGCACAGTAGTATTTCTGTGTACATTTGTGTACATTCTGTGTTGTGAGTACATGAATTAAGGAAGTTGAAATACATTACTGTTCTTTGTGAGCCAAGTCCTGTTAGCAAGCTAGGTAACCCTGTGTCTGCATGAAGAAACCTTCTGACTCTCCAGGTGTGTCCTACAGGGAGGGAGTGGCGGCACATCTTGGTCATTGTTATACAAGAGCAAACCCTCCTTCTATTTAAGTGGGCGGTACCTTGCCTAATACAGCTCATATTCCCATAATTAAGGAATAAATCACTCAAGATCCAATGTTTAAAATAAACATAATGGTTTATATTGATTATTCATACAGGAGAATCCGATTGTATGTAAAAAGGAAATTAATACTTGGAATTATATGTATAAATTCAGTATTTGTATTAATTGATAGGTGGAGTTTCAATTTGTGGGTGGGATCACAGTCCTATATCAAGGCAGAATTGATGTTGTAATTCAGATAGTCGTTGGGAGAGGACCTGTTTGGTTCTCCCAGAGAGATCTCTGAGAGGTCAGGCACAGTTTGATGTTGGTAGAATAGCTCTAATTGTTCATGCCAAACCTGTGCTTTTTGTATTTGTTTTCTTTACTTTGAACAAAGTGAGTCTCTAACTTTTATTATTTCAAATTTATTTTTTTTTTGAATAAAAATCATACCTATTCAAGGTATGTTGTACCACTTATGCTGTCTCTTGTAAAAGTCTTTTCTTACACCCCACGACACTCTGTCTTCCTCTTCTTCTGTAGAATGTACATGTCCCTGAACCAAATCAATTCAAAAACTCTACAGAAGTTGGCAAAGAGGGCATCTGTAAAGCCAGGGAGGGAAGCTCCAGCTCTAGCAGCAAGATGTCAACTGCCATCCTGCATAAGCCCATGGCTATACCAAGCCGGGGAGCTCGCCTGCCAAAAAAAAAACAAAAAAACACACCAGATTTTTTCAGTCAAAATGGCAACAGTGAAGTACAAACCAGTTTCTACGCATACTGCTTCATCGGCTTTTAAGAAGCTCACATCTCCAGTAAATACAGTCTTCCTCACTGATGAGATTTTGGCTGCTACCAGGGCTGAAAACACAGAGGCGGTTGTGGAGTCAGAAAAAATAGCAGTAACAGTATTTATCTCAACAACTCCATTTTCAGCTCAGGTGACTACACCTGAAAAGACAACAGCTGACACAGCTTCAGGTTCGGCTTCAGGAAGGGAAACACATTTTTGGTTCCTTGGGAGAGTGCTTAGAAAAATTAGTACAACAGACATAAATGTTTGATTGCAGATTTAATGCGTTCTCAGAAAAAGTGGATCTTCTGCAGTGATACGCCAACACCAAAAGAAAAGATAGAAGCTTTAACAAAAGATGTCAATGCTACTACAAAAGAAAATGAAAAAATAACGTAAGGTTGTGGGGATTGAAGCTACCACAGTTAACCTAATATGTAATAATTACACCATGACACACACAAAAAAAATGTAACTGTCGGAGAATCAACAGTGTTGTAATAATGTCAGAGCAGTGGGTTTACCAATTGCTCTTGTCTCCGAGTTTGAAAGTGTAAGAGAAGTGGTGGAAAAATATTTTCGAAAATGTATCTGAACTTCCTGTTGGCAATCTTCCTTTCATCATACATGCATACAGACTACCAGTAAAAGGTAAACGCTGAGAAAATACCTTTAACAAACCTTCATCTCAATCTGAATCTGAACCTACTACAAATCAGAAGTCAACCATAATGCTGACATTTTGTCTTTGAATCAGATAGAGGCCTTTGGGTGGGTATTGGGAGGCGGATGAGTTGGGGGCAGGGCACTGTGGGTACAGCAGAGGTGATCAGTATAGGTGTGGTTAGGAGCACGAGGCACCCTGGCTAAATAGAGCCATGACAGAGGCCCGGCATGTTTGGTGTCCATTCCCAGGGTTCCCACGAGGCCAAGTGGGCAGGTAGCTGGAGGGCCTGCAGTCTCCACTGGTCCCCTTTGGGCTGTGCTGTGCAATACCACATCGATGAGGGACAAGATCGTAATTATGGCGTACTTTATTTTCTCTGTCCATTTGGCTTGCATTACTAAGAGTTGGCTGAAAAATAACGCAGGTCTGATCTTAGAGGCGTCAGTCCCCTCTGGGTACTCAGTGATGCATTGCCCAAAGAGGGAATGCCGGAGTGGGGGTATCACCATCTGTTTTAAAACCAGCCTGAACTTCTCCGTGCACCCAGTGGGTTCTACCTCATCATTTGAATGTGTGGCAGTGGGTGGGGGAGGGGTCAGGTGCAGGCTGCAGGATTCTCGTTTACTGTCCTCCGGGAAGGGGGGGAGAATTCCTGCAGGAGGTCGTGGACTTCATCGCTGACATGGTATTGGAGCCACCTAGATGGTTGATTCTGAGTGACTTTAATGCCTGGATTGACGATGAATCTTCACTTATTGGGAATGACCTCCTCCAGTGGTTGGCATCACTAGGCCTAGCACAAGTTGTTACTTCTATGGTTCACCACCACCAAGGTGTGGCACCTTGGGCTTGGTATTCTTGCTGGGGATTGAGGTCACCAAGCTCAAGACTGAGCGGGTTGTGTGGTCCGATCATTGGATGGTGCAGTTCTCGTTTGGGGCCCCCTCCTATAGTCCCTCCCCTGTTGAGATGGTCCTCTATCGCCCATTGAGGGGATTATCCGCAGTGGGACACTTGACGGTAGTTGACTTTTCCGGTGTGAGTGCTGTATGTGCGAGTGGCATGAGTGAGGTGGTGGCAGCCTATAACAGGGCTGTCTCTGGGGCGCTTGATGCCATTGCACTGATCTGTATATGACCCCAGTATTTGCTTGAGACCCCCATGGTTTGATGGGACTCTCAAGGAGATGAAGACCATGGGTCAGAAGTTGGAGCGTTGCTGACAGAGGACCCGGTCCATGGAGGACAACCTGGCTTTGAGAAATCACTATGGTGATTACCAAAGGGCAATCAATCATAAGAAAGAAGAGTTCCTGTCCAAGTAGATTGCTGCAGGGAGGAGCAGACCAGCTCAGCTCTTTCGAACTGTAGACAGACTACTTCATCCAGTCTGTCTACAGACGAAAAGGGTATTTTCAACCACATTATGCAAAGAGTTTGCTGTGTTCTTCTCTGACAGGGTGTCCTCTATCCAGTCTGGGATCTTGCTAGGGGGCCTGGTAGTAACGAGGGCACTCCCATCATCTGGGAGGAGTTTCGGCCAGTGGAGGTGGCTGAGGTCGTTGAGGTGATTTTGAAGCTGTGGCCCAGCTTTTATGAACTGAAGCCTGGCCCAACACATCTCCTAGTAGGATGGGCCAAGGCTATTAATCCAGTGTTCATCAGGATAGTCTGGTGTTCAGTTTCGGAGGGATTCTTCCCTGATGTCTTGAAGGAGGCATTGGTGAGGCCCCACTTGAAAAAAGCATCGCTCGACCCTGATGCCCTTAGCAAATTATAGACCTATCTCCAACGTCCCATTTTTAGGGAAGGTTGTTGAGAAAATGGTGGCAATACAGCTCAAGGCACACCTTGTGGCCTTTGACATCTATGAGCCATTCCAGTCTGGGTTTAGGACTAAGCATAGCACTGAGACAGCATTGGTTTGGGTGAAAAATGACCTCCTCATGGCGAGGGAGACCGGTCAGTTCTCATTCACCTCGATCTCTCATCAGCATTTGACACTATGAACCACACCATGCTGCTGTATCACCTTAGAGAGTACTATGGGCTTTCTGGATCTGTCATCAACTGGTTTGAGTCCTATTTCTCGGACAGGAGGCAATGGGTGGTGATGGGGAATTTCACCTCCTCTCCGAAGCCCCCGTCATATGGAGTTCCTCAAGGTTCAATCCTATCGTCGATGTTGTTCGCAGTGTACATGCTGCCCCTTGGTGAGCTATTAGATGGTACAGTCTGGGTTTTCACCGTTATGCAGATGATACCCAGCTGTATACATTATTTGCCCCTGGAATGAATAGCACTGTTGAAGTGCTGAACAAATGCCTGGCCAAGATCCAGGGTTGGATGTCATCTAACTGGCTGGGGTTGAACCCTGACATGATGGAGGTACTGGTGATTAAGCCTGGTCGCGGGCATGAGACCTTACCTACGTAAGGACATAGACAGGGTAGAGAAGGTTCAGAGGAGGGCAACAAAGATGGTGCATGGATTGCATCACAAGTCCTATGAGGACAGGTTGAAGGCACTGAACATGTACTCCCTGGAGGAGAGGAGGGAGAGAGGGGATATGATAGAGATATACAAGTATCCTACAGGGAGGAACAGGGTGCAGGAATGCACTATTTTTAAGCGAAAAAGATGTTCCAGGACTAGAGGGCATGGGATGAAGTTGGAGGGAGGACGATTCAGAGGAAACGTGAGGAAGAATTTCTTCACAGAATGGGTGGTGGACAAGTGGAACACCCTGCCAGAGGAAGTGGTGGGGGCTGAAACAATCACGGGATTTAAGAATGCATGGGATAGACATAAAGGAATTCTGGAGGTCAGGGGTAAGGGGCAACAGACTTCCTAGGAAACATAAACTGAACTTACAAACTTAAATGGGCAGACTGGATGGGTCATAGGCCCTTATCTGCCGACACTGTCTATGTATCTATGATGGGGATGCCTCCGGGGTGGCAACAGGGTAGGTCATTGGATTCACCACATTGATGGCATCCTCTAGGGTGAGAAATCTGGACATCATCTTTGATAACAGGCTGACACTTGATGCTCAGGTGTCATCTGTTGTCAAAAGTGATTTTTTACCACTTAATGAATGTCATCTGGATTAAACCCCTAATTCAGCCTGAATACCTGCTCTCACTGGTGCATGCCTTTGTGACGTCCAGGCTGGACTACTGTAATACTCTATACTTTGGGGTCAGAGGAGGGATCCTCTGCGGACTGCAGCAGATTGATAACAGGCCTGCCCAGGTCTTGTCACGTGACCTCAGTCCTCCAAGGTCTGCATTAACTGCCTGTCAGGTGGAGAATCATCTTCAAGGTGGGCTTGCTCACCTATAAGGCCCTATACGGCTTGGGGCCTCACTATCTGTCTGACTTCCTTACTCCTGCCATCCCAGTACACTCTCTTCATTCCTCTACTGAGGGCCTTCTAGCAGTTCAGAGGGCCAGGCTGAAAACCACCGGTGACCGCTCGTTCGAGGTGGCTGGCCCAGTCCTCTGGAACTCGCTCCCCAGATCACTGAAGGAGGCCCCATTGGTGGAGGCATTTAAGAGGGGTCTGAAAACTCACCTGTTTAAGAAAGCACATTTTGAACACTAATGCCGATTTTAATCATGACTTGGTTATTATTTTATTGCTTATTTTATACCCTGTATGTCTGTCTGTTTAACCCCGTTTGCTCAATATAGTTTCTGTAAGGCACCCAGAGTCCCTGGGATTGGGCAACATATAAATAAATTACTTACTTATCGAATTGTTCATTTGTGTCAGCTAAAGGCTCCTCTAATATATAAATCTTAAAATTTTTCTATTTTCCCCCCCGATTATCAGTCAATCATCTTTATTTAACCAGGTAGAACACTGTTGAGGCAAGCTTATTTACAAAGTGGGCCTGGACAAAAGTACAATGATGATCATAACAAAACACAGTTATACAATGTCAAGGAAAAAATAGAAATAAAAAGCAAAAAATATGCACTCGTACATGGCGGAGTACAAAAAAAGGGGTGGGGAGAAATACAAAGTATACTATATATGCATAATTCTATGCTGCCTGACAATGGATCATAGTGCATACAGAGAACAAACAAAGTTGTTTGCAAAAATACCTGCAACTTAAAACCATGACAATATCACAATAGGGTTATACAGGGATATTGTTTAGTTTGGGAAAGGTACTGGTAAGGCTTGCATAGATAGAAGGAAGGAAGGAGGCAGGGGCATCAGGGTGAGATGAGAGGAAGGGACCCTCAAGGAGGTAGAGGTGAGAGGAAGGTGAATAGGTGGGATTAGTTTCAATTCATTACACATGCTTAGTAGAGCATGTAGAAATAAAAAGGACAAGGATCAAGAAAAGTAGTTGCAAGAGTCAGTTATGTGGCATTTAATTAAGGATTTGAAAGTGGGCATTTTTAAAAGGGATGATAGCTTCAACGATTTCTGTAGAGTGTTCCAGAGAGCTGGTAAGGAATGGCTTAATGCAGAGGTCCCGAAGCGAGTTCTAATTCTAGGAATAAGTAGGAATGACTTCTAAGTGAATAGGTACCAGCAGGATATGTTAGCAGGTTGGAGATATATGTTGGTAGCTTACCGGTGAGAGCTCTGTAGGTCCAGGTGGCCACATTTCTGAGTCTTCTGGGTTTTAATGATTGCCAACCCAGCATAGCATGTAGTGTACAGTGGTGCATCCTGAAGGGGGCACCAGTGATAAATCTTAGGGCTCTATTATATAATGTGTCAAGGTTGGCTAGAATAGAGCTAGGGCCTTGACTATATAGTATGTCTGCATGGTCCAAGAGTGGTAGAAATGTGGAATGCACAAGTCTTAGCCTGGCTTCATAGGTTAGGAGGTGTTTGATTCTGAAGATCAACCCTAGGCACGGTTTTAACTTCTTACCCAGTTCTTCAGTGTGGACTGTATAAGAGAGTTTATGATTGCGCCAAAAGCCAAGATATTTGAATTTTTCTACAGTTTCGATAGGCTCCCCAGGAGGGATGTTATTTGTAGCCGGGTTCTCTGGGAGGGGGAGGAGTCAGAGATTAGTTTGGTAGTAAAGATCATGGCTTTTGTTTTCTTTGCATTAAGCAAGAGTTTGTGACTCAGGCGGTTACGCTGAAGGAGATTAAATTCATGTTGCAATGTACTGCATGCTAGTTCAAGGGTAGGCTCTGCAGCATAAATAACAGTGTCATCGGCAAACAAGTGCACACTTGCTTGACCGATGCCTGCATCAATATTGTAAATATATATAGTGAAAAGAAGTGGCCCTAAGATGGAACCTTGAGGAACATCTCTGGGTAGTGTTTTAAGCAGGGACAGTCTCCTTAATTTGCTGTTTTCTGCCCTTGAGGTAACGTGAACCAATTGACAGCAACAGCATCTAGTCCGATATCTTGAAGGACAGACAACAGCAGATTGTGGTCGACTGTGTCGAAGGCCTTACTCAGGTCGAGAAATAAGGTGCTGACGAAGTGTTTGGTGTCAAGTGCCAGGAGCCAATCACTGGTTACTTTGGTTAAAGCAGATATTGTGCTATGGTTTTTTTCTGAACACTGATTGGATAGGGTTTAGAAACTATACCAAGTCTAAATAATTTCTTAACTGGGTATTTATGAGCAGTTTTGAAAGAATGGTCAGTAAGGAAATCGGCCTAGAATTATTTAGGTCACTGGGGTCGCTAGACTTAAAAAGTGGGACTATGTGTGCCGGGGAGGGGAGTTCGCCGTGGGCTAGCAACATGTTAAATAAATGGACAATAGGTGCAGTTAGGGCGTGATGGCCCATTTTTAGGAAGAAAGGATCTAAGTTATCCGCTCCTGCACTTTTTCTTGTGTCAAGGCATAGGAGAAGGTCCTCCACCTGTTTATATGTAATGGGGCTGAAAGAGAACTTGGGCTCCAATATGGGGGCCTTGTTGAGAGGGCTTGCATCTGTAGAATCAGTTTACTTGCTGCGGATGTGACGAATGCGAGGCCGGCTGTAGCGAAATTATTTAATAAGTCAGGTATGCACTACCTATCAGTTACTGGTATTACCGGATACAATTTTGGAAGGGAGGCTATTAACTGAACAGTGACCTTCGACTATTATAAAGTTTTCTAGATGGTGGCAAAATCGCTGGCAGCAGAGGCTAATTTAGATTGGAAGAAGCTTGCTTCAGCGGCCCTAACAATTTTGGTGCAGTGGTTCCTTACTTTTCTAAAGGTGTCCCAGTCCACTGCATCCTTTGTTTTTCTGGCCCTTTTCCACAGAGCATCTTGACTATGAAGAGCAGACTTTCGCTCAGCAGAAAACCAAGGGCTGGATCTCTTCCTGGTATGGGATTTGGTCAGGGATGCATGTTTGTCAATGATGCCTAGTACCAGTTTTTGGAAGATCTCAAATGCTATATTCATGGAGGATGCAAGGTAGAAGTCTTGCCAACAAATATTGTTAAGGTCTTCTAAATAATTATAGAGGTCAAAGTTTTGTTGGTTCCTTTTTAGCGTGAACGTGGAGGAGGATAGAGATAAAGGGGCGGAGCGAGCACAGGCTATTGCACTGTGGTCGCTGATGTCATTGAGTACGCCAGCGTGGCTGTATAGATGAGGTCTGTTTACTAAGATGAGGTTGAGAAGTGTGCTATTTGCATCATTTTTTGAGTTGGAGCGAGTGATTTCTGGTATAAGCTGTGTGAACCCGAATTCATCGCACAGGTGGCTTAGAGGAATTGGAGAGCCAGTCCATGTTCAGGTCCCCCAAGATAACTTCACTAGGCTGCAAGTCTGCTAATTTGTGTATTTGATTCAAGAATGCAAGGTCTCCTGAGGGGGGGCGGTAAGAGCCGGCGATACAGATGGATTCAGAGGATGGAAGGGAGAGTCTAATAGAGACCCATTTGAATTCTTTAGGGACAGAATTAGTTTCAATCAGTGATACTGTGAACTTGTCCCTGACGTAAATTGCCACCCCCCCCACCTCTGGTTGGTCTATCTAACCGAAAGTTGTAATTAGGGAGGTTAATTTCATGATTGGGGTAGAGAGCTTCAGCCAGGTCTCAGAGATAGCCAGGACGTCTGGCTCAGTATGAGAAGTCCAAGCCTGAACATAGTCAGGTTTCGGTAAGAGGCTACACACATTCAGGTGTAAGAAGGTTATGCCTTTCAATTGTTGAATATCCGAGGGTGTGGAGATGGGTAGAGAGGGACCTGGGTTAAGTTCAACATTCCCTGAACAGAACATGAGGAGCAGCTTTTTTAGTGCTCCTAGTAGGAGCATGCAGAGTCTAGTCTTACTCCAGTTGGTGTGGGAAGGGGGGTGGAGAGTTTATAATTTAACATGGAAGAAAAGATGGCCACATTTACTGAAAGGGTTAAGGGGGTTGTAAGTGGAAGGGGTGAGGTGCCATTAACAAGGGGAAGTCTATTCTCAAATGTTTTGCTGAAGAAGCTAGAGGAGCAACTTGTTGGGGTGGCATAAATCGGGAACACTAGCCTGCCTAAGGAGACAGTGGGATACGCTGGTCAGTCGCGAGGCATGGAGGATTTAGAGTAATAGTGCAGATTCCCCATGGAGAAAGAAACAAGGAAAAGTAACGTGTGGTGAGGGAAGGTGATGCTCTTGTTAAATTAAACAAGGGGATGACACTCAGAGTGGGCAAAACAAGGGTCCAGCCACTATGAGATATGTGCAATTAAATAAATTAGGCAGTATTCAATCTTAATTGCAGATTAAACAGCTGGAGAGTAGGTAAAAACTAATCAGGGTGTACCAGAGGACAAGAAAAAGGCAATTGGTACAAATAAAACCCTAGCAGCAAAAGTTTCACTAAGCCCGAGAGCCCTAATAAAGCATGCTTAAATAAATCCTCCAAAGTTCAACCGAGGTTAGGAAAAGACATTTCGGCAGCAGAGAGATGAGCTCCAAGGGAAGGCGCCAGAGAGTTCAAATCCCCAGGAGCTGAAGCCAATCAGGGAGAAACAGAGTGCTGAATCAGCCTATAGTAGACCTAATTCAGGTACCATCCACTGAATTCACGGCAGCAAGCCAGGCTGGAACTGCTTTCCCAAAGCGTAGCTGGATCCTTGCTCTTGAGGGTGGGCTGGGGAGTGCCCTGCGGCCGGCTGTCTTCAGTGCCGGACTGCTAGCACAGAAGATGGAGCACGCTCAGGGAAATCCTGAAGAGAGAAGGAAGAAATCAACTTAAATGCACCAACAGGACAAAGGCCTCAGAATCTGGGAGGCGGGGGAAGAGAGGATTCCACACTGCAGAGAAGACGACGATTCATTGTTTTCAGACAGGAATTACTAGAGATGAGGGCTGAATTTAAACTCCTTGCCCCTGCCAAGCCCTGAATCAGATACAAAGCTGCTGACCACATTTTTTTCAAGGTAGACAAACTCTCCGCTTTCATGCATGCTCAATATGAACAGGTATCACAAAGAGAAGGGAAGACTGAATCTTCTACACTTTCTGAAGAAGAAATTATACTAATGTCATAAACTTACTGTGATCAATATTTCTGAAATTATTTCATTTTATTTTGAATTTGAATTATGGGAAATGTATTATATAAATGGGTATACATTATTAGAAAAATATAGTAAAGTTAGCATGTTTTAATGTAAAATACTTCCTGCAATTCGCTAATAAAAGACTGGGAGACACAATAAAGCGTCATGTAACTATAGTTCAGAAGATGACCCCACCCCCTTTTTTTTTTTGTTACTGTGTTGGAATCAGGCATTCTGCAGTTTGAAATTTGATTGATAGGATAGTAACCTTTAGTTTTACCTTTATAGTTGCAGTAGCTAGCATAGGAAATATTGAATTGAATATTAATTATCTAACTTCTACCTCCCCAGATGTGTTGGACTATATACATTTAGGATAGTGATATATGTACAAGAATAACAATATTGATTATTAACTGCATTCTCACTAATCCATGTACAAGTTAAAAAAAAAATCTGTCTTCCTCCCCTTCTCCCAAGTGGCACCGGTCCATCTCTCTTCCTGGTGAAGATGGAACAGAAGAAAAAATTACTCACCTTAGTAATGTTGTTTCTTCTAATGGAGTCCTGCTGTATTCTGACAGTAGCAGTGAGTCCCAACCTTCGAACTGCCCCGGAGATGAAAGAGTTAACTTTCCATGCCAGGCATGGAACGCTGAGCTCAAGCTCGGTTGAGACTCTGTCTGTTGCTGTTTGAACTCAAACCGTCAGATCTTTACGAGCTAAACTCACTGAGGTCCTGTGTGGAAGCTGTAAACCTACACTAGCCAACTGGCTAACATCATAACAACACATTTTTGGTCCCAAAACAAAGACTCAAGTCAGGAGACCCAAAAATGAAATAACACAACACCCACTCACCCAAAGAAAGGGTGATGATAAAAAAAGTGGGGCACCTCCAGAGTGCCAACACTGCCACTGCCCACCCACATCCCAAAAAAGAAAGGTTCTGAGAGGGGAAGGCGGGGGGGGAGGTCAGAATACAGCAAGACTCCATTAGAAGAAACAACATTACTAAGGTGAGTAATTTTTTCTTCAAACAACATGAAGTCTTGCTGTATTCTGACAGTAGCAGACTACCAAGCAGTACCTCCATGGAGGAGGGACAGCACCTACTTAGGAAATGGCTCTGAAGCACAGCTGTGCCAAACCAAGCATCTCTCCTAGCCTGGATGTCCAGAGAGTAATGCTTGGTAAAACTGTGAACTGTTTTCCAGGTAGCTGCTTGACATATCTCTAAGATAGGAATATCCCTGGCAGCCGCCAGAGAAGCAGCTGTACCTCTGGTAGAGTGAGCCCTCAGGCCTGAGGGTGGAACCTTACCTAATTTTTCATAGCAAAATTGGATGCAGAGACAATCCACCTGGCAATGGATCTTTTAGTGGCAGGTTTTTCTTTGCCTACCTCACCATAAGTGAGGAACAGTTGGAGGGAGTCAAACCTATGACCCTTGGTGCGTTCTATATAGTAGCTAAGGGCTCTTTTCACATTTAGGCTGTGCAGCCTCCTCTCACCAGAGGAGGGATTGTCAGTGAAGTACACAGGAAGAGACACAGATTGGTTAAGGTGGAAGTCTGAAACCACCTTGGGCAAAAACTTCTCGTTAGTCCTTAGGACCACCTTATCCCTATGGAAAGAAATAAAGTCAGGCTCCACTAACAGGGCTTGCAGCTCACTTATGCGCCTGGCAGAAGTGATGGCCACCAGAAACACAGTTTTCCAAGTCAAGTACTTAAGCTCTGCTAAGGACAAAGGCTCAAAGGAGGGTTGCATAAGGTGTGCAATGCAAACGTTAAGATCCCGAGCAGGGGCAGGATCCCTGAATGGAGGATTGGTATGAAGCAATCCCTTGAAAAACTTGAAGAAAACAGGATGATCTGAAAGAGAAGAGGGCTTACCTGCTGAAATGAAAGGAGAAACCACTGCCAGGTGCACCCTTAGTGTAGCTGGTCTGAGACCCAAGCTATTGAGATGAACCATGTAGTCAAGTACTGTGGGCAGATCTGCAGACTCTGGGGAAATATGCTTCCCAGAGCACCATATGGAAAATCTTTTCCACTTGGAATTATAAGTGGTTCTGGTGGAAGGCTTCCTAGAAGCCTTCAGAATATCCATAACACCTTGGGAGAGGTGTAAATCAGCAAACTCTAACTCTTCAAGAGCCAGGCCTTGAGATTGAGAGATTTGAGATTCGGGTACCAAATCCTCCCCTGAGCACAGGTTAACAGGTTGTAATTCCTGGGAAGAGCCAGGGGAAGATGGACTGATAAGGACAACAGGAGAGGATACCAGGGCTGTCTGGCCCAGTCTGGAGCAATCAGGATCACTTTGCAGGGTTGAGACCTGATTTTGACTAGCACTTTCAACAGGGGGGGGGGGCATACAGGAACTTCCCTTCCCAATTGAGGACTAAGGCATCTAGGGGGACTGAGCCCAACACTGGGGGCCTGCAATAAAAAAGGGGAAGTTGGTGATTGTCTGGGGCTGCAAAAAGATCTATCTGTGGGGTGCCCCATCTGGAGAATATCACCTCCAAGATCAAGGGATCCAGTGACCATTCGTGATGGCCCAGAGATATCCTGCTGAGAGCATCTGCCAGGACATTGTCCTTGCCTGGGAGGTGTACTGCTGAAAGGGAGGTGTTCAGAGAATAAGCCAGGGACCACAACTTCATCACTTCTGTGCACAAGGCCGTAGACCGAGTGCCTCCTTATTTGTTGATGTACCACATTGTGGTGGTATTGTCTGTTTTGATCTGAATAACTTTATTCTGAACAGACTTGGAAAAAACTTGAAGTGCTAGAAAAACTGCTCTGAGCTCCAACAGATTGATGTGTAGCAGAGCTTCCTGAGGGGAACACAACTCTTGGGTGGTCAGGTCGCCCAAGTGAGCCCCCCACCCAAAGAGGGAGGCATCTGTAGTAAGGATTAAAGAGTGAGACTGAGTGACAAAGGGAACTCCTTGTCTCAGATTGTTCAGATCCTGCCACCAGTGCAAGGCCTGGATCAGGGTTCGAGTCACTGGGATCAGTTTGGTCAGAGGGTCCCTTTTCTGAGACCAGAAGGCTCTCAAAAGGAACTGAATGTCCCTCATCTGAAATCTTGCTCCCTGCACCACTGCTGTAGAAGCAGCCATGTGCCCCAGGAGCTGCAGAAATGCCTTGCTGGTCGAGACACCTGTAGGGTGAAAGAGGAGGCCAGAGTGATAAGGGTCCTTGCCCTGTCCAGGGGAAGGGAGGCTCTGGCCCTTTCTGTATCTAGCTCTGCACCTATGAAGGTGAGGAGCTGAACAGGCTCTAGAACTGACTTTGACAGATTCAGAAGGAAACCTAGAGAAGTGAGCATTTGCTGAGTTGCATGTAAGTGTAACTTGACCTAGTCTGGGGACTGGCCTACTATGAGCCAGTTGTCTAGGTATGGGAAGATGGCAATCCTTTGCCTTCTCAGAGAAGCAACTACTACTGCCAGACATTTTGTGAACACCCTTGGAGCAGAGGTTAGTCCGAAGGGCATTGCTCTGAACTGGTAATGGCCTGAGGCAGCTCGAACCTGGAGGTACTTCGATGGGAGCTTCTGATAAGAATATGGAAGTAGGCATCCTTGAGGTCCAGGGACACTAGCCAGTCCCCTGACCTTAGAGAGGGTAGAATTATTCCCAGAGTCATCATTTTGAATTTTGGCTTTAAAAGGTGCTTGTTTAAATATCTGAGATCCAGGATGGTCCGCCATTCTCCTGTCTTTTTTGGGGGTAAGGAAGTACCTGGAGTACAATCCTTTGCCCTGGTGTAGGGGTGGAACCCGTTCCACAGCTCTGAGAGCCAGAAGGGAAGAGACCTCTGCCTCTGAGGCAAGTGCCTCTGAGGGATTTGCAGGTGGAAAAGATCTGGTTCTCAGCTTTGGAAATTTTTTGAAGCTGAGAACCAGTCCCTGACTTACTACTTCCAGGACCCACTTGTCTGATGTTAGAGACTTCCAGTCCTGGACAAAGTAAGCTAGCCTGTCCCCTACAGGTGGTGGAGAATCGGCCCTGGCAAACCCATCAGGGTGCCTGCTTGGCAGGGGGTTTTGGCGGAGGGGTGGAAGCAGGTCTGCTTGTGCCTTCTGCCTCTCCTCTAAGAACCCCTCTGAGCATAAGCATAAGAGGCCTGGGCTTGATAGAAAGGCCTGTGAAAAGGCCTGCCCTGCCCTGGGATGCTGCCTTTGAGGTGGCCTGCCTTTCCTTGGCCTGGGCAATCCTATAGGTGGTCCTATACTCGTCCATTTTCTTCATGTAATTCTCTGTTTGCTCCCCAAACAGAGAATTACCTACAACAGGAAAATCCATGGCCTTAGTCTGGGTATCCTGTGACAGGCTAGTACATCTGAGCCAAGCCATTCTGCAAAGTGCCACAGATGTAGCCATGACTCTAGATGACATCATTTGAGTCCACTGCAGCATGGAATTACACCTTGGATGCCTCAATACCATCAGCAGCTACCTGCTCCAGCTCCTTGGCAAGCTGGCCAGGGACCTGTTTTGCTAAAGCCATGACAGTGTCCCATCTGGATTTCTGATACCTAGCAGTATAAGCCATATAATTGGCCTGTCTGAGTCCCAAGGATGCTGCCATGTATTGTTTCTTTGCCATGGCATCAATCCTCCTGGAGTCCTTGTCTGGGGGGTGTGAAGCCAAGGGAATATTTGCCTTGTCACAGGCTGCAGCCTGCACTACTAACATGGCTGCATTGTTGTGTAAGGAACTCGTATCTGAGCCTGACAATGTATACCTCTTGTCCATTCTTTTATCCACAGGAGGTATGGTGTTAGAGTCTTTAAAATCTTAAATGTCTGTTTCCCAAAAGATTTGTGTAGGAAATAGACAGCCTCCTGAGACTCTGGGATATCCATCATTTCCACATAGCCAGGCTCCTCCTGGTCATCCACAGCTTCTTCCATAGGAAGCTGGAGGGTTTCAGCAATTTTTTTTTTATAAAACATGAAATGGGAGGGGAACTCAGAAAGCCTAGGAGGAGACACTCCTGAAGGTCTGTCTGGAGAGATGTCCGGGTCAATGGGCATATCCAGACTTTCAAAACCACATTCACTTTCCTCATATTCCTCTTCCTCCTCCTCCAGTTCACAAGATTCCTCTAAATCATACTCTTGAACCAGTGGAACCGGCCGAACCGAGCGCCTCCCTGATGGTGCCAGTTCGGTCGGAACCGGGGAAAGCGACTGCACAATTTTTATCGCTTTGGCTATTTCTTCAGCAGTTGGAGAAGAAAGTTTTGGATCCACACCAGCTGATTTTTCCTTTCTTGTTCTCTTAGCTGGAACCGACTCCTCAGAATTGGATCTCCTTTTGCCCAGTAGTCTCGCCCTGGTCAGGGCACTCCTTCTAGTTTGGTTTGAGCCGAACCGGGCTGAAGCCATCGGTTCAGCGGACTTTTTGGCCTCCCTTTCCTGAGCCTACCAACTTGTTTTCTAGGGTAGCTGCAGGAAAATTTTACAAATCTGGCAGTCTGCATTGAGGTGGTCAAACCCCAGACAATAAACACAAGTGGTGTGGGATCAGCCTTGGCAAGACTTCCCACACACACTGCAGTGTTGAAACCAGTGGGCCCGGTTTTTCTTTTGGGTTTCTCAGACATTGTGCCAGTCCTAACCAAACGTACCCTTTTAATGGCAATCTGTCAGGCAAGACCCTCTTATCGGTTCCTGACCGTGTCACGGGTCATGGAAAAAAACGTAATAAAATCTGTTTTTTTTTTTTAACCGATAAGAACTGGTAACCACACTCTAAAATTTAAAATAACGATTTTTTAGCAACTTGATCGGTTTAAACTGAACCGATGAACCGTTTACAAGTTCCACACAGAATAGAAACAATATAAACCTATCTAGTACTCACGAATACCACAGACAGAGACTGAACCGACAGGTTGCGTTTTAAATTCGGTCGAAAACCGAGAAAAACGGTACTTTAACTGACAAATTGAACCGAGCAGAAGGAGAATCTCCAGAACGACTGTTCAGTGAGGCGGAGTAAAGAATCTGATGGTTTGAGTTCAAACAGCAACAGACAGAGTCTCAACCGAACTCGAGCTCAGCGTTCCATGCCTGGCATGGAAAGTTAACTCTCATCTCCGAGGCAGTTCGAAGGTTGGGACTCACTGCTACTGTCAGAATACAGCAAGACTTCATGTTGTTTGAAGTACTCATTCAGTACATTTGCTTTGCCCTCATTCTCCTCCATCCACTCATCCCCTTTCCCAAGACTACCAATTCCCTCTTTCTTGACCCTTTTCTTTCTAACACAGTGAAAAAAAGGCATTTTATCCATTCTTAATTCCCCCAGCTAGCTGCAGTTCCTTCTGAGCTTTAGCCTGCTGGACTACCTTACCTGTTAAGCTAGCCATCTTCTGGTAGACTTTTCTTCTTAGCTCTGGCTCCTCCTGAATTTATTGTAGGCTGACCTCTTATCCCTTAATGCCTGGGTGACATCAGAACTAAACTAGCTAGGTGTTTTGCCCTCAAGATCTTCTCTTTGAGCCTAATGCACTCCCCTGTGGCAACCATTCGTCCTACCTGATGATGGATCACCTTTATTCCATCCTCATATCCACCCAGATGCTTGCCAGGTGACTCCTTAGCTTGCCCATCTTTCTGAAGTCCACCTTTCTAAAATAGTCTTAGTAGGGGTATTTTCCCTACCCATGTTGAACCGGAACCACACTGTGCAATGATCACTCCCACCCAAGGGCTCCTCGACCTTTATATCCTGGACATGGTCCCTGTTCATTAGCACCAGATTGTGGATGGCTCCCTCTCTGGTGAGTTCTGTGATGCCCGGAGTCAGGAACCCACTTTGCAATGCATCCAGGATCACATGACTACTGGCGCAAGTCATGGCCAGTACCCTCCAATCTGCCTTGGGCAGGTTGAAGTCTCCCACTATTACCATCTCTCCCTTCCCTGTAACAGTCAATATTTGTGAGTTCAAGTCCCTGTCTCTTTGCTCCTCCTGGTTGGGTGGTCTATAGGCCACCCCAGCCTCACCTTCCTCCCTTTATTAGACAGAAAGTGAATCCACATTACTTCTGCCCTCCTCTCTTCTGACTCCTCCCTTGTACTCTTTATACCCTCCCTGATGTAAATCATCACCCCTTCCCCACCTCCTCATCTCTCCTGTATAATTTATACTCCAGGATCGAGAGGTACCAAATCATGGTCAGGTGTGGTCCATGTCTGTGAGACCACTGCAATGTCCACTCCCCTCTCTACCCAAACTGCCTGCAGGTCATTCACCTTATTTCCAAGACTTCATGCGTTCAGAGACTCTACCTTTCACCCACAGTCAGCCTCCCATCTGCCTCATTTCTCCCCGCTGCCTGTGCCCACCCACTCCCTGCTGCTAACCCCTTTCCACATGCTCTATCTTCAGTCCCCCTCCCCCCACTGGTATGGGGGGGGTCTGCTGACCTCCTCTTCTCAGAGTCTCAGGGCCTGCAGACCCACTTGTCTCTCCCCCAATAGTTCAAATTAGGTTTTTGGTTTCTGTATCCTCCCCCCCCCCCACAACTTGTCCTAAGGACCCTCGACCCCCACTCCTGAGGTGCAATCTGTCTGGTGCAAAAGTGTTTTATTTGTCAGGTCTCCCCCCTCCCCAATACTGCTGTACTTCCTCCTTGCATCAGTCACTCAGCCAGTCATTGAACTCCTCTAGTCTTTTCTTCCATACAGTGCTGACTTGGTATTGGCAACACCACTGAGAATGCCAGTGATCTGGCTACCTCTCTGCAGGTCCCACCAATCACACTGAAGCATTCCTGTACTACCCCCACCTCCTTTCCAGCTAGGTCTTTGGTACCTAGAAGTATAATTACCATTGGTTCCAAAACTCTCCAATTTTTGGGCAAACCCTCTCTGCTGTCATCCCTAGCATGCAAACCACCTTCCTACCTTTATTTGGGCCCACTTTCTTCCCCAGTGAATACCCTTAATTATGAAGTCCCTAGGAATACCACCCTTCCTCCCCTCCATTCCTTCTCTGACTGCCATACAAGCTTCTCCCCCTCCACCCTGGTGATCAACCCACCCTTATTCTCCCCAAGCCCTGCTTGCTTGACACCCTCTACTCACCCCTCCATCTGTTTTTCCCACCCCCCTCTGTATCCATCCCTTTCTGGCCACCCACAAACACCATTTCCTTCCCTCTCCTCCAGTCACCCCCCCACTTCCTCTACATGTTCCCTCTTCCCTCCACCCTCTGTACTGTCCTACCATCTTACTACCCCTGAGCCTATTGCCTTAACCTGACCTCTGTTCCCTCCTCCACACTTACAGTGGGTGAAATCTACTCCTTAAAGACACGCCTTTGAATTTTCTCACTCCTGTTGCATCTCTTACAGTTCCATCCCTACCACTTGCTACTTCCCTTCCCTGGGCTCCCCTGTCCTCTGTGGTTATTTGATTATATTGTGTGTATGTTATTTTATCTTGCGGTGCATGCTGATGCAATAATACTTGTACTGACTGTACTTTGTAATTCACATCATTGCCCCAGGACTTACTTGTAAACAAGCCTTGGCTCAATTGGAATATTCTGGTAAAGAATAAACCTGAATGGCAGTTCCTGTGATACAGAGTTCAAGTCCCACAACTGGGATGAAGGCAAACTACTGTAAGCTCTCTGGGTTTAAATCCAGAGCTGTCCATTTCAGCAAAACTATCAGACAACCTACCCACCTCCAAGGTAATTTTCAATGGAGATTAGTGCCGTAAGCAAAAATAATTCAAGCAATACAAACACTCAACACACCCTTTACTGATCTTTTTAAAATAACTTTTTTTTTTTTCCACATTTTATTCGAACAAGATTGTCAGTACAAATAGAACATTTAGTCATTCAACCCATGGCTTTCTATTCAGTAAATTGAAAAAATACAGGTTATCAAAAAGACAGAATTTGCCTTTTTTTCTCAAAGAAACATGGAGTACACCCAAAAAAATTAAAACTTACACGTTTGGTATTTGCATTCTAATTGTTTGGAATAATGGAGGACATAATTCACTGCAGACTGCAATACCTTTTATTGGAGTAATTGTATTTGTTTCCATGTTTTTGTTCCTTTGTCCCTGATCCTTGTGGCACCCCAAACCCCATCACTGACCTTAAAATAGAGCTACCAGTTATCCACCACGTGCCCAGGACCACACAAGCTGGTGATTGGCCTGCAGTGTTGATCATGCTGGGCTTGCGGGGGCATGCTGGATAGGGCTGGGGTGGGCGGCCTGCCATGTTGGTCATGCAGTACCGTGGGGGGGTACAAGGCCAGAGTGGGTAGCCTGATATGTCACTCATATGTTGCTTTGGAGGGGTTGGATAGGGCTGGGGTGGGCGGCCTGCCATGCTGGTCACGCAGTACCGTGGGGGTACAAGGCCAGAGTGGGGTGGCCTGATATGTCACTCATATGTTGCTTTGGAGGGCTGGATGAGGGCTGGGGTGGGTGGCCTGCCATGTTGGTCATGCAGTACCGTGGGGGGGGTACAAGGCCAAGTGGGTGGCCTGATATGTCACTCATATGTTGCTTTGGAGGGCTGGATAGGGCTGGGGTGGGAGGCCTGCCATGTGGTCATGCAGTACCGTGGGGGTACAAAGGCCGAGTGGGTGGCCCGATATGTCACTCATATGTTGCTTTGGAGGGGGTTGGATAGGGCTGGGGTGGGTGGCCTGCCATGTTGGTCATGCAGTACCGTGGGGGGGTACAAGGCCAGAGTGGGTGGCCTGATATGTCACTCATACGTTGCTTTGGAGGGGGCTGGATAGGCCTGGGGTGGGCGGCCTGCCATGTTGGTCATGCAGTACCGTGGGGGGGTACAAGGCCAGAGTGGGTAGCCTGATATGTCACTCATATGTTGCTTTGGAGGGGGCTGGATAGGGCTGGGGTGGGTGGCCTGCCATGTTGGTCATGCAGTACCGTGGGGGGGTACAAGGCCAGAGTGGGTGGCCTGATATGTCACTCATATGTTGCTTTTGAGGGGGTTGGATAGGGCTGGGGTGGGTGGCCTGCCATGTTGGTCATGCAGTACCGTGGGGGGCCTGATATGTCACTCATATGTTGCTTTGGGGGGGGGTTGGATAGGGCTGGGGTGGTTGGCCTGCCATATCCACATGCAGTGCCTGTGGAGGGTGCCGTATTGGGCTGGGGTGGGTGGCCTGCCATATCAGGTGTGAAGGTAGGTGTGTGTGTGTATTGGATAAGGCCGGGTTGGGTCACCTGCCATGTTGTTTGTGCAGTGCCTATGGAGGTTGTTGGACAGGGCCAATGTGGGTGGCCTGCCATGTCAAGCCATGGTGCCTGCAAGGGTGCTGGGAAGGGTCATGTGCAGCATGCAGTGCCTCTGGGTGTGTGTGTGTGTGTGTGTGTGTGTGTGTGTGTGTGTGTGTGTGTGTGTGTGTGTGTTGTGTGTGTGTGGGCCGAGGTGGGTGGCCTGCTATGTTAGTTATGCAGTGCCTGTGGGGGGTGAGTTGGATAGGACTGGTGTGGGTGGCCTGCCATGTTGGTCATGTGATGCTTGCAAAGGGGGGGGCGGTGTTGGATAGGGCTGGGGTGGATGGCCTGCAATGTTAGTTGTGCAGTGCCTACAAGGAGTGTTGGATAAGACTGGGGTGGTTGGCCTGCCATAGTAGTCGTGCAGTGCCGGGGAGGGGGGCACTGTCATGTCAGTCATGTGGTGCCTATGGGAGTGTTGGACAGAACTGGGGTGGGTGGACTGCCATGTCAGGCATGTGGTGCCTGCTGGAGTGCTGGATAGGACCAGGGTGGGTGGCTGCCATGTCAGTTGTGTGGTGCCTGTGGGGGTTGCTAACAAGGACCAGGGTGGGTGACCTGCCACATCAGTCATGCTATTCCTGCAGGGGTGGGTGGGGATGTTGGATAGTGTCAGCATGGGTGGCCTGCCATGTCGGGGTGTGTGGTGTCTGCAGGGGTAGAAGGGAGGGTGTTGTAAGGGCTGAGGTGGGTGGTCTGCAATGTTAAGTATGCAGTGTCTGTGCGGTATGTTGGATAGGAATGGGTAGTCTGCAGTGTCAGGCGTACAGCGCCTGCAAAAAACTGTGGGGAGGGGTGGATAGGGTTGAGGTAGGTGAACTGCCATGTTGTTCATGTGATGCCTGCAGGCCTGATATAGCCAGCAGGGGTTGTGGTTCACAGAAGCAAAAGAGTTAGTGCCTGCCTCCTCAGCAGGTATACTGGAACATAACTTTAGCACTCACTACGTGCTTCAAACATGTTCCAATATACTTGTAGTTTGGTTCAGGCACTAATTTGCTCCTGGAGCAAACCTTCTGTGAGCCTAAACCAGGGTCCTCGAGCATACTGGCCCTAGTATTAGTTTAATACCAGGCTTCACACTTCCTAAACACCAGGGCCCAGATATTCAAAAGGGTTGCGCGTGCGCAACTCCAAAAATGCGCCATTCTGCGATATTCAGAAGGGTCCAGTTGCGCCACCGAAAACACGCTGAGCCACAGCGCAATGGAAATGAAGGCATGCGCAACCGAAGGGGGCGGGTCCATGCATAAAGTGCGCAATGCGATATCTAAACACTTGCGCAATGCGCAAGAGTGGCTCAGCCGGAGGATGCGCTGTACCGGATGTGAGCCAAAATAAAAAGGCTCAAGGGAGCGGCGCAAGAACTCTAGCAGGCCACAAACCGGGGGAGAGAGACAGAGAGACAGAGACAGGAGCAGGAAGGGCAGAGAGGGACAGTGGGTCCTGGAGGACAGAGAGGCCAGTGGGGGTGCCGGTGCAGTGGAAGCAGCAGTGGGGTAACACAGGAACAGCAGCTGGGGGGCAGGAGCCAGGGAGATGGACAGTGTCAGCTTCCACATGGAAGCTGTAATGAGGGGGGTGAGACAGCATGCTGCAGGGGGACGTGGCCGCGGAGGGGCCCGGCGGTGCTCGCCCGACAGGCGGTATCGTGCCCGCATCAGCTACGAGCTGTACACAGATGTCGAGATTGTGGCCCGGTACCGCCTGAACAGGGCAATACTGAGACGGCTCAGTGAGCTGTGCAGTGATGTGATGCAGGCACCCTCACGACGGAGTCATGCTCTGTCCGTGGAGACCAAGGTGACAGCCTGCATGTGCCTGCTCGCCACGGGCACCTTCCAGAGGCCGCAGGTGACACCACAGGCATCGCATGATCGGCCACATCACGCATCCTCACCCAATTCCTCAGCGCACTGCTGCCTCATGCTGCGAGTACATCCATTTCCCCAGCACTGTGGCAGGCGTAACAAACATGCAGGAGTTCACAGGGTAGCACATGCCTGGCGTGCTGGGGCCATAGACTGCACCCTGTGGCCATTAGCCGCCACCTGGCCCCGGCGGCCAAGCGTATCGCAACTGAAGGGCTTCTCGAGTGTCAACTGCCAGGTGGTGTGTGATGCCACTGGGCGCATCATCAATGTCTGTGCCACACACCTGGCGGAGCACATGATGCCTTCATATGGCACCAATCTGCACTGTGCCATCGATTGAGGTGGGAACATCCCACGGGTCATCTAGTGGGTGAGTACACATGTATGGAATGCAAACTCTGTGCAAGGGTGGGAATGACACAGGTGCCATGGTAGTGGCACACAAGGATATGGGCAATATGGACCTGACCTGACACTGATCTCCACTATCTCCACACAGGTGACTGTGGATACCACTCCGTCCCTGGCTGCTCACACCATACAGGCCCCGACCCCAAGCGCATGCACGGTTTCAATGAGGCTGCGCGCAACACGGAACATCATGACGGTGTTTGGGATACTCAAGGCACGCTTCCAATGCCTGGACACCTCCGGCGGAGCCCTACAGTACAGCCCCCAGAAGGCCTGTGGGATATTCCTGGCCTGTTGCATCCTGCACAACATGGCCAAAGACCATGGGATAGCCGTACAGGTCCAAGAGGGGGACAGCGATGGGGACGCCAGTGGCGCCGGTGATGTGGGTGATGAGCCGCCCCCCCTAGGACGGAGGGAACCCCGACTGACACGGCAGGCCCAGCTGCACCGGGACACCATTGCAGAAGAGCACTACGCACAACACAGGTAAGTCAAGGGGACATGTGCAGGCAACACTGTCCATCGCCAAACCACAGGCACACAGAGGACACGTGCATGAAGGTCAGGGGAGTTGAAGGGTCCAGGCATACCAACACACCATCAGAGAGGGGTGAGCACTCACATGGACACACACACACACACACACACACACACACACACACACACACCAGGCAGCATACAGGGGCAGCAGCACAGCACTGCGGAAATGACACGCCAACACACAGCACCACCAACCACCCTCACCACCTGGACTGTCCACATACGTGTGTCAGGACCTGGGCAACCTGCACCTTGGTGTACAGTGCAATGCAGGCATCATCATCCACGCACCTGTGGACAGCAGTTGGGAGAGTGTGCAGGTGGTCCGATGTGTCAGCTTGTGAGCAGAGCACCCAGCAGTGCACTGCCCACCATGACACACGTACACAGGGCAGCACCAGACAGGGCCTGCATTGGGAGACAGCTCAGTCAGGGAGCACTGTCCCGGCCACCACGGATGCGTGGGCGGCCCGCCGTGGCCTAGCAGCACTGGCAGGCTGCGCAGGGAGCCCCGGGTGGCGCTAGTGCAACCAGGGGTCCCAGTGCTGCGACGCGACCTTGCCCGCACAGGGGTCTGCATCCCGCCAAACAAACTTGCACCAGGGTGCTCGGGATGCCACAGCAGAAACCCGGCGTCGACAGGCCTGGTGTCGCATGATGCCGAGGCGGGGTGGAGTGCGCACTGTGGGGTGCGTGGTACAGGGTCACGGACAGTGTGGTCAATGCAGTCGCCACAGAGACCACTGCCTGGGTCAGCCTGTCGATGGCAGGTCACATCCGTCCGCATATGGACCATCTCAGCCGGTCCCGAGCACACTCCCTGCTATGCCGCTCCACAGACACAGTCAGTGCCTCCACGGACCTTGCAACCCGCCCCTGCAGCTGTACCGACTCCTGCAGCAGGCGGGTGTGCGCGTCCAAAGGGTACTGTGCCCCAATGGCATCGTGACCCCCAGGGTGTGGATGGTCCTGGTGCACAGCACCCCTTGAGGCTGACGCTGTTCGCCAGGACCAGGTATGGGCGGATCTAAGGGCGGTGGACAAGTGCCACTGCTTGACGCTGTCCCCCCAGGCCTGGTGTGCAACTGCTGCTGCTGCCCCTCCAACTGCTGAGCCCCCAGGTCCACCTGTTCCACCCCTGTGCTGTCAACAGTGCCAGACACCTGCTCAGCCACGATGCTGCCCACGGTGCTGACAGGCCCAGCCTGTGACTGTGCCAGCATGCTGGTACACAGGTGTGGAGCAGTGCAGACCAGGGGCGTGATAGCCTGCCATCGTCCCTCATGGGACACACACCTATCACTGGCCATTGCAGGCCTGCTATCATCAATAGTGCGGTGTGTGCCACTGCCATAGGCACAGCATGCTGGCACACCTGCATGCCAGACTGCTGTGACACAGGCTGTGCACCCCTGCACCGTATCACTGCGGCGGGTTGTTGGGCCAGCCGGCCTGCTGCTACAGTGCCTGCAGGCTGCTGGCGGAGGTGGATGGTCCCTCCTCCTGGTCCAGCAGGTCTGCCTCACTGTCAGCACCACCACCACTGTCTCCTGCAGGCGAACAGGATCTGAAACAGAAAGAGAGTACATGTGAGTGCATGTGAACAACAGCCCCCACAACATCACCATGTCATACCGTGCAGTGATGGGCTTCCACCCATCTGGAATCCTCCGCCTGGAACACCCGCAATGGCACTTTCGGCTGCATGGCGCGACCAGTGTCTCCTGGTGAGGTCAGCTGCAACACCACGGTGGTCCCCCAGTGGCAGCATACCCACCCTGAAGGCTGCCACCTTCTCCCTTCCAGCCTCCTGCGGTCAGTCCCCATCTTTTGCGGCATTCCTGCGGGCTGGTGGCTTCCGTGCAGGTTGGCGGCCAGAGCTACCTCCCATGCAGCTGCGCGCTGCTGAGGTGCCCTCCGCCCACTCAATGGCGGCTCATCCTCCAGGTAGGCCTGGAGAAGGGCCTCAGTCTCTGCTGTGGTGAAGTTCGGCCTCCTCCTCGCCCGCCGTCCACAGCCTCAGCCTGGTTCTCGTCAGTCATGGTGATCTGTATGGTGGAAGTGGACACCTGTCCTGTGCAGTCCACAGCATTTCCCCATGAGCATGGCTGCAGGCTGGGGGCAAAAGCCCCTTTCCTCTCCATGGCAGATACTGATGGAAAAAGGTGCCTCTGCCTTCCCATTAGGCCTCATCATGCTCAGCCCCTCAACCTATGAAATCCTCCAGCACCCCTGCCCATGAGCATTGTCCTGAGCATCACACAGCAATAACTCACCTCCACCTGCAATAACCAAATCTGGCCGCCACAACCCAGTGTCGCATTTTTATAGTGCAACACATGCAAATGGGGTGTGGCGCAACTGTAGACATGCTAATCGCGCCCTGCGCCTTTTGCATAGCTGATCGAACTGATTTGCATATGTCGGCTGAATATCAGTATTTGCGCTTAGCACAATAGGAAGGTCCGGCTGGCCGATGGCGCATGTTTGTGGCTGTGCTACTGCATTGCGCATGCCCGACAGGTTACGCATCGTCGATCGCTGCAGACCTGCTGGCGCGGCAGGCGATTCTGGCCATGGCCACCATTGTGCCAGTGGCGCTACAGCACTGGGCACTATATGGCGCTGTGGCACTTCTGCGCGATAGTCCACTGTGGCACTGGTTATGCTTAGCAGTCGCCCAGGATGCCCTATACATCCCATGGCGCTGTGCGTGTATGCGTCATTGCCATGACCTTGTGTATGCCCTCTGACCCTGGCGCTGTGGGCATGCCGTATACGTCTATTAGCTGTCTGGTTACAGCGCCATGTAAAATGATGGCGCTGTGCGAACAGCGCGATTGGAGCTGTGCTGGTCTATTAACAACTCCACATGGGGTCACAAGCGGCGAGGCGATATTGCCTGCTGTAAAGTTGGGGCCATGGCTGGGAGGGCGGTGTCCTGGAGCCCAGTTGAAGTGGCCAACCTGGTGGCCTAGTGGAACCCACTATGAGGACTATGGTGAGGCCCCCTCACGGACCTAGGACCCATTTGGCAGCAAGTGGCCACTGACCTGGTGGGGGTCACTGGCAGGCGGTCTGCTGAGCAGTGCCGGCACGGTACAGTAATCTCCCGGAGGACAGAACTATAGCGCGGCTGCGTTCCCGTGCCAGCGGGGCCTGGTGCCTAAGCCACGTGGTGTACCATCTAGTCACCTATATTCTCTGTAGGGGTGTGTGTGTGCCTGGGTGGCTGTGCATCGGTGTGTCAGTGTGTGCAGCTGTGCGATGGATGGTTATGGCTGTGTGGGCAGGCAGTCTCCACTGGGGCAGGGGCACTCTGCTTTTGAGTCACACTGATGTTTGTCTCACCGTGTGTCTCCCACAGCCGGATGGTGGGCGCGGACAATGGTGATGTGGGCCATGCCAGGGCCCCAGTGCCTGAGCTGTCGGGCCACAGCAGCAGCATCGGCAGCAGCAGCAGCAGCAACAGCACAGCAGCGGCAGGCCGAGCTGCTGGAGGGTGTGAGTATCATTCGTCATGGATGCTGTGCATGCTGGGGGCAGGACCACCAACCATGCTGGACACAACCAAAGGGAGGTCATGGTTCACTACTACGAAACAGTAGTGAGTCCCCACACTGGAGTACAGTGTACAGTTCGGAGAACATACCTGCGTATGGACAGGGACTGGGTGGAGAGCGTTCACAGGAGGCGACATGGATGGTGCATGGATTGCATCACAAGTCCTATGCAGACAGGTTGTGGAACTGAACATGTGCTCCCTGGAGGGAGCAGGGTGTAGAGATATGATGGGGACATACAAGTATTGTACAGGGGAACAGAGTGCAGGAAACAATATTTGTAGCGTAAGGGATGTTCCAGGACTAGAGGCATGGGATGCAGTTGGGGGCTTGTTTAAGAGGAACATGAGAAAGTGTTTCTTCACATGATGGGTGGTGGACGAGTGGAACACCCTGCCAGAGGGATGTGGTGGGGCTGACTTGGTCACGGGATATGTATCGTGGGTTCGCCATGAGGGACTTCTGGAGGTCAGGGGTGAGGGGAACGGACTTATAGGACAAGAGGTGATCGTACAAGGCCAAATGGCCAGACTGGGTGTCCATAGGCCTTATCTGCCGACACTGTCTATGTCTCCATGTATGTAGGCGTGACACAGGTGACCTGCATCACAGTGCAGCATCCACGCGTCTGTGTATGCATCACAGGTGGTCCAGGCATGCACTGGGCACATAGCTGTGTAACTGGCATCGCACACGTTGCCACATCACATGACAGCGTAGTTTGTACTGTGTGAGCGTGGGCGGTGTGTGTGGGCGGTGGTGCGCATGGCTGGTGCCGCCTGTTTGTGATGGCCATGTGCATGTTCACTGTGGGTGGGTGCATGCCATCACATGGCAGGACATTGGGTTAGATGGGTTGCAGGTTGGGTGGTGTTCAGGGTTGTGGTCAGTCTCAGCCATTGACTGTGTTCCCATTTTCCAGGCCTCGGTGTGCTGCGGCGCATGGCGCCATGATCTGGCGCCTGGCCAGGTGGTGTTGGACAACCAGGAGGTCCTGCAAGCCCTACAGCGCCAGAGGCAGCGGCGCAGGCACAGGAGGGGCGCCAGCAGGGGAGGAGCAGGAGCCAGCTGGGCGTAGCCCACTTTTCATTTCACCTTCACCCATCCCTTTCACCCTGCCTTCCCTCTCCAGTTTTATTCCCTCCCCTTGAACACCTGCCTTTTACCCATCCCCCCCAACTTGTACATAGTTCGACCTTTGTTGTTCACTGTTTTTATTTAAATATACATTTCTATTTTGGTACAACTGCTGTGTTGGTGTCTGCTTTGCAACTGGCTCTGGGTGCTCCGTTGCAGGGGTGTACATGCCATCTGGGCTACTATGGTCCTGGGTATATGTGTGTGTGTGTGTGTCCATGGGGAGGTATCACCAGCATAGCATTGCCTTTCTGTTGCTCTTGCCATCTGCTGCCACCCACTGCTGGGTGCACAGGGTGGAGTCTGGCTGGTCTGCTTCTCTGCAGCATGGGGTTGGCGTGTGTACGGGGGTGCATGGTGTTTCCTGCAGTGCCTGTCACTGCATGGCCGGTGTCTTGGGGGCACGGTGCCGCTGTGCTGTGCGTATGGGGGGACTGATGTGCACTGTGGTTGTCAACCCCTGGGTGTGGCACTCTGCCTGCCAGTGGTTGTGCTGGGGTGTCATGGCTCTGCTATCTTTAGTTGGCTTGTCCCCATGGGCACGTGGATCATCCGTCCCACCCCAGTGATGCTGTGCTTGGGGTGTGCCGGTGTGGTGTGGGTTCTGCAGTGAGTTCCTGTGCCCATGTGTGGCATGGCTGGCGGTGGGCCCCAGCCTGCCTCCTGGATGTGCAGTTCCATTGCTCTGGGGGGCTGTGCTTGCGCTATGGCAGCTCTGCACTGCTCAGCTGAGCTTCCATGGTTGCGCCATGGCGCAGCATTTTGGCTCAGCCTCTCCCCTACCTGGTTGCTGCGATGGCGCAGTATATGCGATATTAAGGGCGTTGGTTGCTTGCGCCAATTTGCTCTGCTCCATGTTTGAATATCGCAACCAATCTTTTGTTGCGAACTGGTCTTGTGCTTGCTCCTGCTGTTGCGCTACTTTTGAGCACAGTTTGAATATCTGGGCCCATGTGTATTTCCATACCCAGCTTTACACTTTTCTAAACACCAAGTGTATGTTCATTTTCATTCAGTACTCAGCTTCGCACTTCCTAAACACAGAGTGTGTTAATTCAATACCAGGCTTCACTCTTCATAAATGCCTACTGAGTGTTGGCTCAAAAACCCAGCTTGACACTTCTTAAATAACTAGTGTGTGTTAGTTCAATACCAGGCATACCGCTGTCCCTCATTAGGAGGGACATCCCTCATTATACCCCTCAAAATTGCCCTGTCCCTCATGGAAAAGGTGCTGCACACACAGAGCATGTGCTGTAAATTCAGACCTTAACGTAGAAATTAATAATAGTCGAAGATGCTAAAGAAATAAACTTTGTACAAATAATAGCAATGGTTCCCACAGTGTTCTGAGCTTGTATCCCCATGTTTGAGGATGTGTCCCTCATTCTGAGAGTCCACGTCTCTCACATTGTCCTTCATTTTGAGTGTCCGTGTCCCTCATTTCAGTGACACAAGGTTGAGAGATATGATACCAGGCTTTATACTTCCTAAACACCAAGTGTGTGTTATATCCATACCCAGTTTTACACTTTCCTAAACACCAAGCGTGCGTTCATTTTCGTTCAGTACTCAGCTTCACACTTCCTAAACACAGAGTGTGTTAATTCAGTACCAGGCTTCACTCTTCATAAATGCCTACTGTGTGTTAGCTCAAAAACCCAGCTTCACACTTCTTAAATAACTAGTGTGTGTTAGTTCAATACCAGGCTTCAGATTTCTAAAACACTGCATGTGTTAGTTTAGTACTGTGTGATAGTTCAATAGTACACATTATACTTCCTAAACACAGTGTTAGTTCAATACTAGACTTTACACACTGAGTGTTAGTTCAATACCCAGCTTCACACTTTCTAAACAGTATGTGTTAGTGCAGTACCAGACTTCACGTTTCCTAAAAGCTTAGTGTATTAGTTCAATGGCAGACATTACACATCCTAAACACAGAGTGTGTTACTTTAATACAAGAATTAACACTTCCGAAACAATAACTGTTAGTTCAATGCCTAGCTTCACTCTTCCTAAATACCTAGTGGGTCAGTTCCACAACAGACTTCACTCTTTATAAAAGATGTGTGTGTGTGTGTGTGTTAGTTCAAACCTGGCTGCACACTTCCTAAACACAGTGTACGTGTTCAATACCAGACATTACCAGGCTTCACTCTTCATAAATGCCCAGCGTATGTTATTTCAAAACCCAGCTGCAAACTTCTAAACAACTAGTGTGTTAGTTCTGTAACAAGCTTCACATTTGTCAAACACTAAGTGTGCGTTAGTTTAGTATGCGACTAAATGCTTCCTAACCACCTTGTGTGCATCAGTTCAATACTAGACTTCACACATCCTAAAAATCTAGTGTGTTAGTTCAACAGCACACTTTATACTTCCTAAACACAGTGTATGTTAGTTCAATACTACAGTTTAATATTGTGCAATATCAGAGAAAGCAAGTGTGTCTGGGAACCTCAGGTTTAACCACGTAAGCCTGTAGCTCAGTGGGCAGCACACCCGGATGGTATTCCGGAGGCCTGAATTCAATTCCCAGTTAGTCACATTATTTCTTTCTCACAACAATTTGGGATTCAAATTGCTTAGTGGCTAATACTGCATTAAAAACATCTAAATGTCAATACTGGATTTCATAATTCCTAAACACCAAGTGTACTAATTCAATGCCCAGATTCACACTTCCTAGACACTGAGCGTTTTAGTGCAATACCAGACTTCACACTTCTAATAGCCTAGTGTGTTAGTTCAGCAGCAGATGTTACACTTCCTAAACATGGAGGTATTCAAAGGTTAGCACCCGCACAAGTGCTCCCAGTCGGCCCATATTCAGAAGCCCCAGAAGCACCCAACCCAGCAGTGCCTAAACACTAAAATACTACTGTGCCTATGCAAATGAGGGGGTTCCCCTCATGCACACTGGAACAGTGGTATAGTCAAACATTTCCGGCGGTGGTAAACAGCCCCCCAAAAGCGGTTCTAGTTACCACCACCAAGCACCACTTCTATACAAGGTGCTAAGCCTGCACCACCCCCTCGGAAGGCAGGGCAGCTGTACTGCAGCCACCACCCGTCAGTATATATATATATATATATATATATATATATATATATATATATATATATATATACATACACCCTGATGGTATAGTGGTCCCCACCCCTCTCCTAATCGCACCTCAAGCTGCCTTCATCATTCACTGGTGGCATCGTGGCCCCCCGCGCCAGACTGTTCCTCCAAGCTGTTATCATTCCCTGGAGGTCCAGTGTGTAACCCTGATGGCCCATTCAAACAGTTTAACAAGAGTCCCTGGTGGTCCAGTGGCCCTCCGCCTACAGCCCCGCACCTGACCCATCCACTGACATCCAACCTCCCATCACCCCTCACCACATTGGCCAGAGCTCCACCTTGCCAGAAACAATGACTGACACAGCCCTTCTCTCACCTCTGCAGCCAACCACCGTATGAGCTGTGAGTGAGTGTGTGTACAGTAGAAACAGCTGTTTCTATTGTACATGTGCAAACTGACAGCTCATATGGCGGCCAGCCATGGAGGTGAAAGGAGAGCTGTGCCGGTCGTTATATCTAGCAGGGTGGAGTGCTGGCCATCAGGGTGAGGGTGGGTGCGGGAAGGTGGGATGTCAGCAGGCAGGTCAGGTGGGGGGCTGTTGGGGGGAGGCCAGAGGACCACCAGATAATGATAAAGACAACTCTGAGCAGCAATCAGGGGGGTTGGGGGGGACAAACTATGCCACTAGGGAACGATAAAGGCAGCTTGGATGATCGATTGGGGGGTAGGAGGGACTACTATACCGTACAGTAGAAATGGCTATTTCAACTGCACGCACGTTTACTGACAGCTCATACAGCGGCTGGCCATGGAGGTGAGAGAAGGGCTGTGCTGGTTGTCATATCTAGCTGGGTGGATCACCGGCCACCAGGGTGAGAGGGGTGTGGGAGGTGGAATGTTAGCGGGTGGGTCAGGAGGCACACAACCACTAGGGAATAATAAAGACAGCTCGTATGAGCAAGTGGTGGATGGGGGCATACTATGCCACCAGGGAATGAAAAAGGCAGCTCGGAGCAGCAATCAGGCAGTGGGGAGAACCGAAGGACCACCAGGGATCTCCTTTTTTAATTTGTAAGAAGCACTAAAGGGCTGCTGCTCCCAATGCAAATGAGCTCATAATAGACATGCAAAGACATGCCTGATGGGCTCATCTGCATGTTAGGCTGAATATAACCCACAGGTGTCTTGGTGCTGTCCCATTTCAGGCAGCACTTTTCCTTTGGACTATATTTTATTTATTTGCTTGTGTTTACTGGGTAAGTCACACTAGACATCCATGTGCCTATTTTCAGGTGCGACCTGGGAATACAGCCCAGATCAGTGTCAGGGCAGCACAACTGCACTTAGTGCTGTGCCCACATGGCCCAATTTTCTGTCGCATAGTGCCGCTCGTTATCTGACAGAATATTGCAGCAGCCAGGGTGAGCGCTTGCACATATTTCTGAATATGGGGCCCTGAATGTGTTAGTTCAATACCAGACTTTACACTTCTTAAACACAAAGAGTGTTAGTTAATATGCAGCTTCACTGTTCCTAAATGCCTAGTCTTTTACTGCAAGACCAGACTTAACTCTTCCCAAATGCCTAGTGGGCTAGTGCAATACCAGACTTCACTCTTCCTAAATACCTATAGGATTAGGTCAATACCCGACTTTACTCTTCCTAAATACCTAGAGGATTAGGTCAATACCCGACTTTACTCTTCCTAAATACCTACAGGATTAGGTAAATACCAGACTTTACTCTTCCTAAATACCTACAGGATTAGGTCAATGCCAGACTTTACTCTTCCTGAATACCTACAGGATTAGGTCAATACCTGACTTTACTCTTCCTAAATGCCTAGTAAGTAAAATTTATTTCTTTAGCACCTTATCCCTGAGGCTCTGGGAGTTGTACAGGTAGGCAGGAATTAAAACAACATGCATCAATTCAAAAACATGAGCCAGAGCAACAATAATGAAAAAAAAAAAAACAATTAAACCTAAGTAAATCCTACATTAAAATAAAACAATGTAGAAATTTCCCAATTCTAAGCTATAAGTAGTCTAAAAACGCGTCTTTAAAAAGATGTGCCTTCAGCCCCTGCTTAAAAACCTCCAATGCTAGGACCTCCCTCAAAAGTCTTGGAAACGAGTTCCACAATACCGGGCCCACCACCTCAAATGAACAATCTCAAGAGGATTTCAGGTGGGCCCTGGGAACTGCTAGGAGGCTCTCGGTAGAGGAGCAGAGCGAGCGCATGGGGTGGACGGGAGTCAGGTCATCACTCAGGTAGCCAGGGCCTAGTGGGTTAGGTCAATACCAGACTTCACACTCTTCCTAAATGCCTAGTGTGTTCGTTCAATACTATACTTAACTATTCATAACTGCCTAGTGTGTGTTAATTTAAATCCCGGCTGCACACTTTCTTAACTAGTGTGCGTTAGCTTAGTGCCGACTCAACACCTCCTAACCACCTAGTGCTTATTAAATACTAGACTTCCCTCATCCTAAAAATCTAGTGTGTTAGAGTTCAATGTCAGACACTGCACTTCCTAAACACACTGTGTTAGTTCAACACCAGACTTTACACTTCCTATATACACAGTGTGTTAGTTCAATACCATACTTTGCACTTCCTAAACACAGAGTGTGTTAGTTCCATACGCAGCTTCAAACGTCCTAAACACCAAGTCTGTGTTAGTACAACACCAGGCTTTACACCTCCTAAACAAATAGTGTGCGATAGTTCAATAACAAGCTTCACATTTCTGAAACACTGAGTGTGTGTTAGTTTAGTACCAGGCTTAACATATCATAATGACCTGGCATTGGTTAGTTCAATACTAGACTTCACACTTCCTAAATATCAAGTATGTTCTATATCAGACTTTGCAGTTCCTAAACACAGAGTGTGTTAGTTCAGTAACAGGCTTCACACTTCCTTAACACCTTGCACGTTAGTTCAATGACATGCTTCACAATTCCTAAATGTCTAGTGTGTGTTAGTTTAATATGAGGCTTCACACTTCGTAAACACCTTGTGTATTAGTTTAATACCAGATGTCACACATTCAAAACACATAGAATGTCACTGCAATAACAAACTCCACTTTTCCTAAATATCTAGTGTGTTAGTTCAAAACTTGTTCAATACCAGAATTCACATTTCCAAAACCAACACCCTGCATATTAGTTCAATACCAGATTCCACTCTTCCTATACACCTGGTGTGTTAGTTCAATACCTGGGCTTTGCAATTCCATGACTCAGCAGAGATGTTTTAGATTGCAGATATCCGCTGAAATAGCAATTATTCATAATTTTCAATAAAGATTTAGAAAATGTAAAATATTAGGTAACCAAATCCCAAGGCAGACTATCTGCCCCTAAATGCCAAATTTGCTACTTGCAGTGACTGTTCAAAAAGTTAAGGACTGCTGACCAAAAGGCAGTGAGTCCTGCAGTCTCAAACACCATGGACTGCAGGGGAACAGATGCATCATGGAGAGATGTAGTCAGTCTCTGGGACAACAGCCTCATACATGATGCTAACTGCACCCCCTGGGGCCATCTCATGGGTGGAATCTGGAGTCAATCACAGGAACAAGGTGTGATCAAGAGGACATGAACAGAAGAGTGTGGGAAATGGGCAGAAGATATGTGGGTAAAAACAAAACCGAAAAAAGCCAAAGATTAAGAGAATTAAAAGCAACGTTAGTGTGAGGAGTTCAATTGTTTTTTTCTGGATTAGTTATCCTCTATTCAGGCCAAGATCTTGTTAGATGATCTGTCATGGGTCAGTAATGTCCATTTGATGTTGAGTGAAGGCACTCTGGACTGGTTGGGAGGAGTTTGAGCCAGTTCTGGTGGAAGGTGTCTTCTGGGTGGTCTCAGGGTTACTCCTGCCATTTACTGAATTCAGAACCAACCAGACGACTTCTTGAGTGCTGGGGGAACTGGGACCAGTATTTGTGGACGTTGTCAGGTATTCTCAAAAGGAGTGTCTTTCCCATTGCACTGACAAAGGCGGCGGTGAAGCCCCTCCTAAAGAAACCATCTCTGGAACCTGAAGTTCTCGCGAACTACAGGCCTGTTTTGAACCTTCCAATTTTAGGGAAGGTCATCAACAAGGTGACAGCGGTGCAGTTGAAGCATCATTAACAACTGTATGACACCTGTGAGCTTCTCCTGTCTGCCTTCTGGCCTCACTACAGCACTGAGACCGCACTGGTCAAGTTGCACCATGATATCCTTCTGGCGAGGGACAGTGGTCAGCATTTCATTCTCATCCTGCTTGACCTTTCTTTGGCATTTCATGTGGTAGACCAAGGGGTGTTGTTGGGTACTGAGATGATTTGAGTACCACTTATTTACCAGACAGTAGTAGGTGGCACCAAGGTCATGCATCTTAGATAATGCTGCTCTCTGCTGTGAAGTGCCTCAAGGCTTGATCCAGTCTCCCATGCTGTGTGTACATGTTGCCAATGGGAGAGATTACTAGATGGCACGGACTGGGTTTTCATAGCTATGCTGATGACAACCAGTTTTACTTGTCTTGTGTGTTAGGCAGGGATGCTGCAGTCATGGGGCTGAGTGAGTGCCTAAAGGAGATTCAAGACTAGATAGTGGTCAGCTGGCTTAGTCTGAATTCCACAAAGCCGGAGGAGGCAGGTTGGTGTGGGTCAGTAATGAATGGCACTGGTGTCACTTTGCCATCTCTGAACAGCATCATACTAGGAGCCATGGACAGGGTAAGAAATGTGGGGGTCACTGTGAATTCCAAGCAGACATTAGAACATCAGGTGTCAGCTGTTGTCCACAGTGCATTTTTTCACCTTTGAAACATCACCCAGATTAAACCTTTTCTTGTGCCTACCAACTTGGTAAACCTGGTGTACGTCTCTGACACATCCAGATTGGACTACTGTAACACTCTCAATCTAGGTCTCTCTACAAGGCTGATGCATTGCCTGCAGCTTATGCGACAGCCTGGCTGACTGCCGGGACTTCCCAGTCTCAGCATATCACATCAGTACTCAGTGAGCGACACTGGCTGACAATTTGGTGGTGCATCAGCTTCAAGGTGTGTCTGTTGATCTACAAGGCCCTGCATGATGTGGGCCCAGACTACCTGAATGATCTCCTAGTCCCATACACTTCCACCTGTTCACGCTGGTCTTCTGAGGCAGGTCTCCTCTGTATCCAGGGTTCACAGTTTAAATCCTTGGAGAATCGTATGTTTGGCACTGCAGCCATGGTCTTGTGGGATGCACTACCCCCAGAGGTTAGAGAAGCCTGCTCAGAAGACCCATTTGAAAGAGAATTGAAAACTCATCTGTTATGGATCCGGTAGTTTGTATTAATTCTGTAATGTCTCTGCTTTGATGATTTTACTCCATTTTTATGCCTGTAAGGCTCACACAGTCCCAGAGATTGGGCACTTTAAAAATAAAATTTCCTTATCCAATTTAAAATTATTCAGTGCATGAATTGTAATATACCTGAACACTAGCATATTATCAACTTACTTTGTTCTCAGATTGAATTTCACAAGAAAAAGACTGACAGAGCAATATGATGCCCAAATGGCATTTTGATGCCCCGACACATCTTCTGCAAGAAATAATTGATTCACGTCACTATATTCTAATCATAATGGGAAACCTGTTGCTTCAGTCCCATCACTTTAAGCAAATGTGACAGCCTCACTGCAAAAGGTTATTTATATTGGAAATGGCTGGCTTAGTGGACTAATGAGTTGCCCTTTACACACTCCCATTTGTTCCCAGACCTGGATTTGAGTACAGCCCAAGAGAAAGTGAAAAAAGATCGGTCTGGCACAATAACTGCTAAAGGTCACAGGTGAATGGAGTTCTGTCCCTCTCAAAGAATCAGAAGGATTACTCTGAACGAAGCTATCTCAGGGCTCTGGAAAGGGATGCTCAAAGTATCAGAGAATGATTAAAAGGCCACACAAGAGAATTCTTAACACAGGTTACATTTGCATAAGCAGAAAATCACAATGGTCTTTGAAGTTTACTCAATGGAAGCAACTGTTAATAGATTTTTTGTTGCAGTTAAGGAATATGGTCCACATACTGCACCAAATTTAAATGCAGTGTTTTAGTATGCCTTCCTGTAAATGCGATCATAGTCACAGTTCTTTGCTACAAAAGAGCCAGCAGTGTTTTTGCCGTGATATAATGTTTGAATTACACTTTATGAACAATAGGGGAAGGGGGATATGAATGCCACCTTTAAAAGGATCCAGCACCACCATCATTTCAGAGCTTTGGGGTAGAGTCAATGCTGAGGCCGACCCCATATTACAACACTGCCACAATGTAAGAATATTTAAACCAGTGTTCTATTTTCTAAAGCATTTTACCCAACTGCAAGCCTTAACAAATCAGACAGATAAAATGGTAGTTTGAAGAAATTAGATATGCCTTTAATTTTTTATAATAACTGGTTAGTGATGATTATCAACTGTGGCACATGCTCCATTACACAAACGTGTGTATAATCACCCATGGATAACGGGTAGTTGCACAAAAGTATACCATTCGCGCAGTATGCCAAGCAGCGCATTAGAGCACTTGCTATTGATTGCACTACCGTACAATATTGCGCTGTCAACTTGCGCACGCACTATACCGAGCTAATGTAAACTTTTGCGCAATTTTGACTGTATGCATGGTTCAATAAAAAAATAAAGGGACCAGTTATAAAAAATAAAACATGGGGAAGTGTGTCAACTCAGATTTTATGCACACCCTCTGTGTGCAATGCCTAGATAAACCCCTCAAGCGAAGCTCAAGGGGTTCATGAGACATCGCACACCTTGGGTGTGCATAAAATCCTCATTATACACACTTCCCAATGCATTATTCTATATATAATATCCTAGACAGCCTAACACCTCTCTTTGGTTTCACCACAATGATGCTAGTGATTACAGTAAGAAAATCCACAGTTCACAAACTGGGCAATATGCAGCTGACATGTATGACGGGCAAAAGTTTCACAATTGCCAGCCTTATGGAAAGAAAGATTCCTCTATTAATAATTTATTTTTATTCATAAGAAACAGACATACCATTGTGTCAGGGACTCATTTACAATGGATCAATTCCAGGTGTGTCCTGGCAGCACAGGGTGATTAAGTGACTTGATCAGACTCGCACAGCATGCAAGTGGAAGCTGTGGGAATCAAACCCAGGTCTACTGGACGCACCAAGCTCATTCACACGTCATTACTCCTAACCTCTAGGCTATACTCCAGGCTCAAGTTCTATTGCCATCAGAATGTTATTTAACTATCCCAGCAAGGAGCATAAAGTACCTGTTAGGGGATTACCATGTGAGTATGCGTGCATATACTACTAGATGTCACCTTGGTCTTAGCCTCTTACCACTTTGCTTTAATGCTCTAAAACACTGCCCAGATTTTGGCTCTGAAACTGTTTAAATACTTTGGGATATTGTTGTTTGGTGACATGAGAAAGATGAAATGAAACTCTGTCAAATGTACTTTTTATTGCATGTATGCAGTTTACTGCAATGAGGAACAAAGCGTGTTGGTACGTAAAATGAGAATTGGGTTAATGGGCACTCAAAGCTGAACAGTTATAGTAGTTATCGGAAACACAATCATTAAATGGAAAGATGTTAGGACAGCATTATTTACTGTACAATAATAAAGACTTCCTTAGTATTATACCCTTGAGTGCAAATTAAAATTTAAAGCAATTTTTTTAAAATCAGGAACAAAAAGAGACGTTATTTATTCTCAGCTACCTATCTGACCATGTTTACTGTAAACTGTGTTTTATTACATTAATCAGTAGATAAGCTTTTTATGGGAACATGTTATTTGTGTAGAGTGTGCACAGGTATTTAAGTCCCAGTAAGAAGGACGAGTATCATTAGCAGTAAGCTGACCCAAAGCAGAATAGTTTTCCCAGCGTGGAAACCCTACAGTACTATGTGTATTCCCTAAGCATCTTAACTATCTCACTGGAATAAACTGGCTCTTTTAGCAGATCTTTTTGTTTTAGCCCACAGCCCTTTAGGAAACCCAGAAGTAATGAAGATTTCCTATCCCAAAATACAAACGTTTCTAGAAATATTGTTTGCTTGTAACATCTTACAAAAACTATAAGGTGAATTCTCTCACTCAGGGCAGAAATCAGGGATTCAGGGGAAATGACGTCCTCGGGAGGAATTCTTCTAAACTTGCTTCATTATACTCGTGCCTTCAAAATGTTGTGAAAACACCTCTTGGGACCCAGCAAAGACCTGAAAAGTCACATGAGGAACAATATATACTGCAGATTTCGCAACCAACAGTCATTAGATTGTCCTTGGATTAATGCAGTGTTTTAATCATCAGGTTCTGTGACGCACTGTTCCACAATTTCTCGTAGATCCGGGTTCTCCATTGCAGCTGCCACTCTCTCTTTATCGTTGATTTGTTTGTTGACTGCATATAAGAAAATAAAGACAATTAGGGGAGTAAGAAATGTCTGCCACTAGTCAGTGACAAGTCAATGTACAGAATGATTTTTTTTATTTGTATTTTATTAGTTTTTCTTAAATACATGATGAACTTTTTAATATACCAAAACAGACAAACCTATTCTACTCTGTTCGGTAGCTTGAAACAAATCCCTTTTAACAGAGTTGGAATGTAAAGGCAATACTTATTTTGGAAGATTTTAATTTCTGACATTTACATGTTTATATAACAGCATAGATTAGAACAAAAGCAGTTTAATGTTTTAAACATACTTTACTCTCAAGTGCTACACACCTATGCATGCATAGATTTATGTTCTGTGCAGATACGCTGATGTTCTGAAAAGCAATTAAACAAAAATATACTATTGTAAGATTAAACTAATTTTGTAGAAACCTTGCCTAATACTTCAATAATACTCACCATTGTGATCTTTATATAAATATACAACATGCTGTATTACAGACATTTGTTTCACATTTCAGAAGTCCGTGTGACACATTTTTCTGTTTTCCGGTATGGTTTTAAAGAAAGATGTTATTTTTCCAGTTCCTATAAAAGTCCACAGAACTATTATAATTAAAGGAATGTGCAGTATACTGTATTTGGTGCATTATATATTTTAATATTCATAATTGCTATTGTGTCATTTTCAAATGAGTATTTTACTGTCCGTTAATGACCAGCTACAGTAGCAGAGGCGAGGGGTTGAGGCCAAGACTGAAGCCTTAATCCAACAGTTCATTCACTGACCAGTAAGAGACTGGAACTAGGTCATTATGAACTCTCTGTGAGGCACATTCTAAAACAAGTAATTTTTTCGAAGAGTGGATTTGTTTATGCCACTAGTCATAGGGGAAGGAATCAAGGAAAATATTCCTCATTGAGGATGATACTAAACTATGTGGCAGTGTAGACATGGGGGTGGGGGAGTAAGGGACATGAAGAGGGACCTACAAAAGTTGGAGGGGTAATCAAAGGTATGGCAACTGAAGTTCAGTGCCAAGAAGTGCAAAGTTATGTATATGGGCAAAGAAAACCTGAAGATGGGTTATTGGTAGGGTGTCATCATTAGTGATAACCTCTTATCCTAGTGTCCCAAAACACAAGGGAAGACAAACAGGTTGCTGGGATGTATTGGGGGGGCGAGGGGGGGTTGTCAGGAGAAGAAAACAGGCGTTGTTGCCCCTCTAGGGGTCATTCTGTGAGGCCACACCTGGAGTGCTGTGTTTAGTTCTTGAGCTTGCACAAGACAAAGGGATCAGAACCATACAGAATCTGTCCAAAGATGCACTACAAGGATGATACAGCATCAGCAGTGTAAATCGTATGCAGACTGTGCGGCCAGTATGAACATATATAGTTTCACAAAAGTCCAGAACTCATCACCACAATAAAAACTCTGCTCACTAATTTTCCATCCAAAGTGCAACATTTATTTAAAGTGCCAGTAGTAAGCACATCTTGACTAGTTTCGGACTAACCGTCCTTTATCAAAAGACTTTCTTGTCTTTTGATAAAGAACGGTTGGTCCAAAACTAGTCAAGACGTGCTTACTACTGGCACTTTAAATAAATTTTGCACCTTGGATGGAAAATTAGCGAGCAGCGTTTTTATTGGGGTGGTGAGTGCTGGACTTTTGTGAAACTATTTCATTTATTTGCCTGAGCATCCCAACCTGGTGCAGCGTTCTGCCTTGATGTCCCAGTCTGAGCATATATTGGCTGGAGTCCAGAAGGGGGAAGAGACATGATAGAAAACCTTTAAATATCTGGTGGGGGGGAATAAACAGAGTAGGGTGTCATGACCTGTTTAAGCACAGTGAGGGATCAGCAACTACAGGACATGAGTGATAACGGGTGGGGGGTAGATTGAGGAATGATATGAGGATGCATTTCTCCATGAAAAGGATCATGGACAGATGGAACAGTTTGCCAAGGGAGATGGTAAATGTCAAGATGGCGACAGGTTTCAAGAGAGCATGGGACAGCTACAGTAAAGGTGTTGGTGACAACTAAGGCAAGGAAGGAGTAGAGAGTTGGGGGGGGGGGCACCAAGGCTCATCTGCCAATGGGCATATAGCCTGGACAAGACCAAGGGTAGGTAAACTAGGAAAATGGGCAGACAAGGGACTTGGGAGTCTTTTTCTGCCGACACCTTTCTATGTTTCTATTTCTTGATGGCTAATTGTACAGAAAAGGACTTCTTTAACTTGCAACATTCCATTTATCTACTCCTTAGAATCCAACAGTGAGGCTGGCCCTACAACCGATCAGGGGCTACAGTAAGAGTTAAATGTTTCAAGATGATAATGGATTACAAATGTCACAGAACAGAAATGTAAAATTACACATACTCCCATAATGCAAAACATCATGAGAAGCATATGCAAACCACTGCAAAAGAATTTAGAATGGTTCTGCTTTAAGCAGTAGAGTATGGGGTCAGAGGGCCTCTCACACAGTCTGCAAAGGCTGAAAGCAAAAGAGACACGTTTTGTCCTTCTTAGGACTCAGTGTGCCTCACCTGTAACAGCCCAGGGGAAGTACATTTCTTTTACACCTGGCTTTATTGCCAATGCCCTTTCCAGGCAACCCTTGCCTCACTGCTTCTGTGCTGATGTTCTTTGTCTCTTAGACCACAGAGCATGATAGTTCAATGCAGTGATCCAATTTAGTTGAAATGTAGTCACACCTCACAGATAAGGGCCACCAGTGTAAACACAGTCCACTGCACATACCTCTCCAAATAAAATAAGCATTTGTCAATGCAGAATGTTTTCTTGCTGGCATTAGCAGTGGAAGTGCAAGAGTTACACAGATGCAGTATAAGAATGACAGTGAAGTACTGAACTGATGCCAACTCCCCCCACCCTGCAGAGATGGACAGGCATTGGGGTGTGGCTTTGGGTCATCGCCCATGACGGTCACGACATTTCACCTCACCCTACCCTGCAGACACTGACAAGTGTTGAGGTGTGCCTTGGGGTGTTTGGGCTTTACATTCACCTCATTCCATAAGGAAACACACTAAAATGGGTGCAGTACAAGAGAATGGGGTGAACTGTGGGTCCAAGGCGCACCTTAATGCCTGTCACTGGCTGCAGGGTTGGGGTGGGGGTGGAATGGCATGAGCATTACTGTCGACAATCCCACGTCACACCCCTGATGCCTCTCAGTCCCTACAGGTAGGGGCATTACAGTCAAAAACCCCAATGCCCGGTATCTCTTGGTATTTTTACTCCAAGTTTTCAACATGGGATTTTGTGACTCCACCACATGAACAGTGACACTATCAGTTCGTTAGCCGAAAGGTGATTTTGCACAGCGACTGCACCATTTGGTGCCACAGGTGCAAAAACACATTTCAAACAGGATGTGAAAAATTACAGCTGTACTGCTCATGAGGAGGTGTAAAAATGGCAATGTTGAAAATCTGGAGTGAATATATTAAAAAAAAAAACTGGTGAAGACACGAGCATGCATAGAAACTGCGCAATGCACACCCACAATTATTTATTTATTTTTATTTATTTATTTGAAGTTTCGGATTTACAACCTTTGAGCCAAAGGCTCATTTAAAAAGGTACCTCATCACATGGAGGACAGCCAAAACAGACAGTACAATGGAGTAGCCGTCATGTATAGAATACAGACATTATATACATACTTGGATACAGATATTTACATAAGCACATAAACATTGTTACCATGAGACAGCATGCATTACAGTGTAATTCAACTTATTCAGGCAGTCCTTAATGGACATTGTTGGGGGTTGGGCCCTAGTGGGTGTCAGAGCACAGACTAATTGCAGTTACAGGCACGGGTGTTGAGGAGGTGGTTGCGGAGAGTCACTTTGAAAGGTGCAATCTTGGGAGTGCTGGAGATGGTGGCTGGAAGTGCATTGAACCAGACAGGGTCCCTGTAGTGGAAAGATCTCTGGGCAAGGGATGTTTTTACCCTGGGTACTGCCAGGATAGCTATGTCCGAGTTGTGGGTGGAGACAGAGGGGGTGTCAGTTTGGAGGAAGGGGGAGACCCCAGGAGAGGAGAAACCGAGAAGAACTTTTTTGGTCAGCAGGCAGGTCTGGTAGTGGAGTCTTTCATTGAAGTTGAGGAGACTGGCAGTGGAATAGAGGGAGCAGGTGTGGGTGAGCCATGGGGCACCAGTTAGTAGTCTGCAGACCTTGTTGAGGGAGATTTGAATTTTCTGGAGAGCAGAGTTATCTGCTGCCCCATACACAGAGAGCCCATAATGCACTAGGGACAATACAGAGGAGGTAACTGCAAGCCTAAGGGCATTGGGGGGAGGCAATCCTTGTGCTGGTATAGGAGTCCAATCCAAGTGTTTACAGTGGTCGCTAGTGTGTTTATGTGGTCATGGAAGGTAATGGCAGAGTTGAGGGTATCTACAAGATATTTGTAGGTAGATACCTGCTCAAGGGAGTGCTGTGTGCTGGGGAGGATTAGGAGTGGTGCATTCTTTGCTTTGTTTTGCTGGTGGGAAAAGATAATCGATTTAATCTTTTTTTTAGGTTTATGACCAGTCTACGGTCCTTGAACCATGTTTCAGCCTGAGTGAAGGCATTTTGGAGGGAGTTCTGGAGGGGGGCAGGTTTATGGTGCGAGGCACAGAGCACTGCATCATTCGCATACAGTAGGATTTTTTCAGAGCAGGCCTTTGGCAAGGTGTTTAGGTAGAGCGTGAAGAGTAGTGGACCCAGGATGGAGCCCTGGGGCACCCCAGAGCGGACAGGTAGTGTGTCAGATAGGGGTCCGTTAATTTTGACAAATTGGGACTGGGAGGAGAGGTAACTGGCACACAATGCTGGGGGCCCATGGAGAAACCGAGTTGTTAGAGGGAGTCGAGCAGTAGTGGATGGCAGACCGTGTCAAAGGCCTTGGATAGGTCTATGTACACAGATCAAGCAATATTACCTAAATCTAGGGAGGAGTGTAGGAAGTTGGTGAATTCTAGGAGGACTGTGGTTGTGCTATGGCCTGAGCAGAAGCCATGCTGCTCCGGGCATAAAATGTCATGCTTGGCTAGGTATTCAGTGAGCTGTGTGGCAACCACTTTCTCCTAAAGCTTTTGGGGTGGAGATGGGACGATAGTTACCGGGGGAGGATTTGTCACCACTTTTATGAATGGGGTAACAACGGCCATCTTCCAGGCACTGGGAAATTGCCCCAGGCAAAGGGATCTGTTGAGTAGGTCCGTGAGAGGGACTAGGACCTCATCGAGGACTAGCCCAAGGAGCCTAGCATCTAGGGGATCATTGCTAGGGTTGTTGCTGTTTAGTGCATTTTGCAGGTATGGACGGGCTTCTTGGGTTGATATTTCACAGAGGAGGAAACGGGGCCCTGCAGGGTAGGGGGTTGGGATTCAGGTACAGGGTCAAAGAAGCAACTGGGGAGAACAGTGCTGAGATCTGTGAAGGTGGTGTTTAGACAGTTTGCTATGGTAAGAGGGTCAGTGGAGACGGTGCCATCTATGGTGAGCTGGGAGGGAGGTGGGGAGCGCGATTTCCCATTGAGTTCTTTGATATTACTAATGTAATTAGTTTGGGGATTTTTTACAGCAGATTTTCGACACAGGCATTTTGGGATCTCCGCTAATGAAGTGTCACTGTGATTTTCTTAATGTGTCCCAAACACTGAATTCCCACAGTGACCGTGCTACTCTGCGTCTGAAGTACAAAAACACATTTCGGCAAGGGTGTGAAAAATGACAGCTGTACCGTTCATAAGGAGGTGTGGAAAAATGCCAATGTTGAAAATCTGGACTGAAAATATTACAAATTCGTGAACTTAGGAGGGTGTGTGGAAACTGCGCAATGCATGCTTGTAACACAGTCATTTTAAGGACTTTTGTCACCAGATTTTCAACATAGCCATTTTAAGACCTGTGCTCATGAACAGTGTCACTGTGATTTTCTTAATCTGTCCCGAACATTGATTTCGCACACTGACCGTGCCATTATGCGCTACATGTGTGACAACACATTTTGGGCGAGATGTGAACAATGACAGCTGTACTGTTCATAAGGAGGTGTGGTAAATTGGGAATGTTGAAAATCTGGAGTGAAAATATTAAAAATTCTCGAAGTTACGAGCATGCCTAGGAACTGCGCAACGCACCCTTGTAAAAGTGTCATTTTTGGGAATATTTTCACCATATTTTCAACATAGGGTTTTTGGGGGCCTACCTCATGAACTGTGACACTGTCTTTTCGTTACTCGGTCTTGAAAGGTGGTTCCACGCAATGACCACAAAAATCACCTTTTGGGACTGACTAGCCAGATGACAGTGACTGAATTCATGAGATGGGGTCCCAAGAACCCCATGTTGAAAATTTGGTGCAAAAATTTGAAAAAATAACCGAGATATGAACCAAAGTTGAAAAAACCCTATCTATGCCATTATACAGCTTACCGACATTTCTTCAATTCGTGGTTGGCTTTGAAGAGTGCAGACGTGTGCCCGGTCCACCGAAGATCGTCGTGCCAGGCTCCGGAGAAAAGTATGGGGTGAGGGGGATGTGGGGAGTGCAGATGGTGGGCACGGGTTGGGGGGGGCAAGAGAGTCAACGAGGGACCGTTTTCTTTTGTTACAGGGTTTAAAAAAAAAAAAAAGACACGGGACTTATACCACGCTGGGGTGGGCTTCCAACATGGCACCTGGAAGTTTGATTGGGGAGGCAGTGGAGCCAACGGGGAATTGGGCACCCCCACTGGCCATACAGTGTCCGGGGGAGCAAATGATGATGCAGGACTTTAGCCACACTGGGGTGGGCTCCCAGTGTGGCACCTTGAAGTTTGCTTTTTCAGGGGGCACTGGTTTGGAGCCGATGGGGATTGGGCGCCCTGTCGGACATAAAGTGTGCTTAGGAGGGGGAATAGTGTGCATGTGCTGAGAGGGGATTGGGTACCCCCTCAGCACACAACAAAAAGGGGGGGGCTATCATGCCGGGAGATGCATTGGCGTACAGCTGAAAGAGAATGGCTGCTAAGGTGGCGACAGCCCCCACTAGCACAGTGTGTGACCCTGAGCAAGTCACTTAATTTTCCTTGTGCTCCCAGGTTGCACCTGTAAACAAGCTTTCAGCTTAGTGTGTCTCACCTGGTTAAACAATTGGAAAACAAAACAAAACAAATGTTTACACAATTTGCATACTGCTGACAGCACGGCAGTACGCAAATCGCCTAAACGTTACCACTGATTGTAGCGTTCTTTCTCTTTCAACTGTACGCCACTGCATCTGAACTGCTGTTATAGACAGCTCGGACATTCACTGGTGCCCTGCTGCCATGCCTGCAAAAACGATCAGGGCACTGGAAGTGAGGGTGCCACACCTACTAAAACTCGTATGGTGGCACTATGTTTCTTGCACATGCATGCAAGCAAACATAAATGGTAGCAATTTTTTTAGTATTATTGTCTACCAAAAATCTGAAGCCTACCCTTTATAATTGTTAATGATTCCAGAAATCTTGCTTTTCATTTGCATGAATATGTTTCAAGTTCTAGCAGCATTTCAGTATTTAATTTTTTTTCCTCAAGTCAAGAAAGGAAGACTTCTTCGTCTCTCATAGAAAAAGCACTGTGGACCTGCCATGGGTTGGGTTTATGGTTAGGACTGAGAAATATTTATGTAGCACACCACTTAAGTAGCGCTTGAAAAGCAGATTAAACAGGTGTGCTAATACAGAAGCTAGTTGGGCAGGAGGAGTGGTATATGAAACTCAATGTAGGAAAATATCCAGTTATGCACTTGGTGAGATGAAGCATTATAGCTTGTTATTGCCCCAAATGGAGAGCTATTTAGGGAGACAAGAGAAGAAAGGGACTTATGAGTTATAATAACAAGGAACCTAAAACAGGGGAGTTGGAGTGAGGAAGCAGATACTTGGATATTTTAGGAGAAATTCTGCAAGCAGGTCAAGGGAATTTATTGCTCCTTTTTACAGAGCATAAGTGAGACCTCAGCTGGAGTATGTGTGTCATTTTGTATCCTCTGGACTATTGTATCACTGTGTTACTACTGTGCAACTTACTGTACACACTCATGTGATCTATTTCCCTACCCTCACTTGTGCCTCAGTCTTGTACCAAACTTGATCCCTTGTCTTTACATATTATGTATATACCCAACATTTGTTCATTATTGTAATTCCATGTTGTCTTTGAAACCGTGTACATTAGCCTATAACTAAATCCAGGTCACCCCTGAAAAAGGGACCCTTTGTCTCAGTGGGTTTACCCAGTTACCAAAACTCAATACATACATACATTTTGGTGCCACATCTAAGAAAGGACATTTTATAGAGAAGGGTCTGAGGGAAAGCAACTATGATTTATTAGAGGGCTGAAGGAGAAATCCTAATAGGAGAGACTAGAAACGTTGAAGATGTTTAGTTCAGAGAGGAGGAGGTGAGGGGTGCCTTGATTATCATGTGCAGGTTATCACTGGAACAGGATTTTGAACATAGTCTGGGGCTGGAATTACTAAGGCTCATACTAAGTATTTTAGAGCAGATGAAGGCTGTAGTGCCCATATTAACTGCTCCCAGGTCTCAGTGGAAATGGTATTTAATTTGTTCACGGAGTAGAAACCTGTCAAGGTTGGTTTTAAAACTTGTTTTGGAATCACAGGTAACTATGTAATATGGTAACCCACTCCAAACTCTGATCACCCTCTGCGGGAAGAAGTGTCCTAGCTTTATATTTGAGTTGGAGCACATGCTCTCTAGTTTGATGCAAGTCATTCTTTAGCTCATTATCCAACCCAGGAAACAATTCTCTATCATCATTACATCAAGTGAAGTAAGTCCCTCCTTAATCACCGTGTTTCTATACTTATTCAAATTAGGCTCGATAGTCTGCTCTTATAGGATAGGTCAGTTAGACCACTGATCAGATTTGTTGCTCTGTGCTGCACTCGTTCCAGCCTTGCCGCATCCTTCCTTCCTTAGGCACAACTGTAGCTATAAGCCGTAGTCCAAGATCAGCCTGATATAACTTCTATAAAGTGGTATAATTATTTCTGTTTCTGTGGATACTTCTTTTGATGCTTCCCAGAAACCTATTTGCTTTCCCAAAAGCAGTTTCACATTGTTTTGTTAGTTTAAAATCTGAAATTAACAATACCCAGAAACCCTTCTTCAGTAGTTTCCCTTTAGTTAATACCATCTATACAGTAATCTGCCTTCATATTTTTGGACCCAGAAGCATTACAGTACACTTAAAAACATTCAGCTTCATTCCACATTTTTAAACCCACTCATAAATGCCTCTTTATCATCTTTCCTCTACTCTTATACCCAGTATCGCTTTGTCTGCATATTTTTCTATAAGCTACTAAATCCTTTGTTGAGGTCCATTATATTCAGATGGAACAGAAATCAATTCTAATGGACCTACAACCTCTTCCTTCATGTTCTTCAGTGGGTTAGAGCAAATGCTCTCAGGCTGTATGACCCGTTTTCAATGAGTTTGTGTAAACCTTCCAAAATCGCCTTCCTATTAATCCCATGATCATTATGTTCTGTACTTGGTCCCTCGAGGTGTCCCTCTGTCTCTTCTGCCTTCCCTAGTACATTAAAACTGAAATTAACGGAGGTAGAGCTATAATTAGGGGGCTCATAGAACAGGTCTAGGGCGAATAATTCAGAGGTGACCTTAAGACAATTTTACACACAGAGGTCTGGGCACCCATTTGCTCCATTTTGGTTCCCAATAGAAATATATATTTTTTTGCTTTTTATTATTAGTTTATTTTACTTTCCTTGACTGGGGGGAGGTTGTGCCTTTGATTCCTCCCCCCACTCCAACCAGCTGTCACGGCTGCTGCCCCAGTCGCAGACAGAGCTTAGACCTCCCCGTCACAACCCCCTCTGGCCGCATTGCAGCAGGTACTTAACCCACCAGTGCGGAGACCAGGAGGTTGGACCCGGGAGGGAGCTGGCTTGTGAGCGACCGTGGTGGCGCCATCGAGGACTGCTGCTAAAATTTTTCCTTGTGGTGGTTCTCCTGTGGGAGAGGCGTGTAATGGCGCCAGTGGGAGGGCGTGCAGATGTCCGCATGTGCTCCCCGGCGTCTTCCCCCCGCCCCTCTTTTGGCAGCATCGATTCGCTGCCTCCCAGTCTCCATTAGGGGCCAACCTGCACCGACCACTGATGTACCCCCCTCCCCAGAGAAGGAGAGTAGTCCTCCGGATGCTCAATCCTTCTCCAATCCTGCCAACCCCCAGTAGCCCATGCTCGTTCCCGAACACAGTTCACCAGCGTAGTGTGAGGTAAGGCGTCCAGTGCCTCACCCCTCAGCACCACCAGGCCAGCCAAATAGAAACATTTTTTAATGCATTCCACATCTGCAGGCATGAAAGACAAGAAATTATGGATTTTTCTTAAAGTGTATTTTACCAATAATATTTATATTAGCTTCCACAAATTGGTCTCTCTTTGCATAATATCGGATCCCTGGGAAATATTTTGACTTACAAAATATGGGAATGGCTTTCGAAATTAGACTCGTGGAAGATTTTATTTTCACTAGAAATAAACTACACCCCTGATGGTGGTGGGGTGTGAAATACGTTGTCAGAAGCCATGTTCTGTGCAAAGAGCTGAAATGAGTTCAAGGCATGCCTGGATAGGCACAAGAGAGGTAGATGTCAACATGTATTGCTACACAGAAGTAGGGATGCTCTCAATGGGCGCATGTGCTACCTCTATCTTTCAATGGGCACATGCCAGCTTCTGCCCGTTACTCATTTTTTTTTTTTTTTTTAAACGTATGGAACTGGAAGAGGACTTAAAAGAAATCCCATGTTACTATCAGTATCATTAGGTCTTATTTAATCTTCTGATTTAAGCATGAATGTAAACAGATTTAAAACCACAATGTACAACCGTTAATAATCTTGTATTAATGTGTGTAACAAAGGTATAACCAATTTAGAAATCTTATTTATTTGGATTTTGTTAACTGGGTAGGCTCACTGAGACTAAAAGTCCCTTTTTCAGTAGCGACCTGGAATTAATTACATATAGTAGTCATAGACAACAGCCCATGGTAATACAATTCAAACAATAACCGTAAATTAGCATGCAAACAGTGTTTAGAGAATAACTTACAATGGAGAATAAGTTACAATTGTTACAACATCAGGCACATAGTACAACCACTGATTTGAGAATAAATTGTAATAGTTACAAGGTCAAAGCACGCAAACAGGCTTTAGTGTACAAACACTAATTAAGCAGGTGTAGCCCGAGCAATAATGAGCTATATGACTACGCCGGGGTCACAAGGGGACTCAGCCGGGACAAGTACATTGGCAGCATGCAAGAAGTATGCTCCCGAGGGAAGATTTGAAGGAACTGTGATGGATGAAAGCCTGGACGTCAGCTGGAAGACTGTTCCAAAGCCTAGGAGTCACAGAGGCAAAAGACCTTTTGCCGCATCTGCTGCAATTCTAAGGATGGGGAGGAGTAATTGGGAGAAGGACTGGAGGACTCTGATTTGAGATTTTAGTTCCAGGATTGGGAGCGGGTATGTACTATTTGTGCACCAAGCAGAGTGTGGAATAGTGAATTCTACTTTCGGGCGCCAATTTAGTGTGGACAGTGTCTTGCATTGGTGTTCCCTATTACTGGCTCTCATAGCTTATCTGGACGTTGGGTGGTACTTAGTGAGCTCAGTATTTTTGAGTGAAGATAGGACGGGATAATAATGTTGTATTACATGTGTGCAACAAAGGTAAGCCAATTTAAAACCACAATGTTCAAATTGTTTATAATGTTGTATTAAATGTGTGTAACAAAGGAAAACTGATTTAAAACCACTATGTACAACTGTTACTAATGTACTAATGAGTGTGTAACAAAGGTAAATGGATTTAAAACCCCTATGCACAACTGTTAGTAATACTGTATTAAATGTATGTAACAAAGGTAAACCAATTTAAAACTGCAATGCACAACTGTAAATAATGTTGCACTAACGTGTGTGACAAAGGTAAACCAATTTAAAACCATTGTACTCAATTAAGTAATAATGCACGACAGGGTGTGTGTCATGCTGCGATAACCTCATGCCTTGGGTGGTTGGGCACAGGGCCAAGAAATGATTATCCCAGCACGACTTTACTCTGGAAATGCATTATTACTCTCTAATGGTTTGTTTGTAAATCAAACCAAAAAATGAAAAACTACATTTAAAGTACATTTTTTGTCATTTTTTGAATGGGTAGGGTTACTTTATGAAAAAGTAGTGCTGGTTTATTGTTTCAGCCAACAGGTGGAGCTGATGTGTTTTTTTCAGTGGCTTTGCTGTCCCCATAGCAACCTCTGTCAGTGGTGCCAGTCTTCTTTGTTAATATGCCCTATTGCCACGCTGTTTGTGTTCTGTTTTGTCTCGGTTTTGACTTTGTGTTTCTGAAAATCACTGTTTATGCTGCTGCTGTTGGAATCAGAGATTGCCCCCCCGCTGTTACAATTTCCCACCCGCTGCCACTGCTGTGAGGACATCTGTGAAAGAAGAAGAAAGGAGGTAGGGAGGATGTTTCTCTGTGCTTTTAAAACAAGCATTTGTCAAAGCTTGCTGGTATTGGCATTGGTACTGCATGAGTTAGAGAGATGCACAATAGGAATGGCAATGAAGTAAAACTAACGTCAGTCCCCACCCTGCAGAGACTGACAGGCGTTGGGTTGTGCCTTTAGGTTGTCGGCCATAACGCTCAAGCCATTCCACCTCACCCCACCCTGCAGACACCAACAGGTGTCACAGTGTGCCTTGGGGTCTTCGGCCCTTACGCTCACCCCATTCCATAAGCAAATAAGCTGAGATGGGTGCAGTATAAGAGTGGGCTGCATGTTGGGGGCTGAAGACCCCAAGGCACACTTCGATGCCTGTCAGTGGCTGCAGGGTGGGGGTGGGATGGCATTAGCATTCTGGCAGACGTCCCCAAGCCACACACCCCCGACACCTGTCAGTCTGTACAGGGTGGGGCGTTACGGTTGGAAACCCTAACGCCCTGGGCGTTTGTTGGTATTTTCACTCCAAATTTTCCACATGGGCTTTTTGGAACCCCACCTCATGAACAGTGGTACTACCATTTCATTACTCCATCCTGAAAGGTGATTTTGCACAGCGAATGTGCCAATCAACGCAACAGCTGCGAAAAGACATTTTGGGCAGGATGTGAAAAATGATATCTGTACTGTTCATGAGGAGGTGTGAAAAAATGGCAATATTAAAAATCTGGAATGAAAATCTGAAAAAGTGGTGATGTTACGAGCATGCGTAGAAATTGCATAACGCACGCTAGTAACGCAGTCATTTTTGGGAATTTGTTCACCAAATTTTCCACATGGCCTTTTTGGGATCTCCCTTCATGAACAGTGGCACTGTGATTTCATTAATCTGTCACAAAAGTTGGCTTTGCAGAGCGACTGCACCACAGGTGCGAAAACACGTTTCAGGCAGAATGTAAAAAACAACAGCTGTACTGTTCATAAGGAGTGTGAAAAATGGCAATGTTGAAATTTGGGTGAGAAACTATTAAAACTTGGTGAAATTCACGAGTGGCATTACAAACTGCATAGCGCGCATTTCGTGTCCAGTCATTTTGGGGATTTTTTTTCACCAAACTTGCAACATAGGCTTTTTGGGACCCCACCTCAAGAACAGTGGCAGACTCGTAAATCCAACCATGCGCATTACTGTGCACTGTAATGTGCATGGCTGGAATGTTCCTGGTTGCCGGGAAAGGGGGAGGAAGAGATCTGCGCTGCAATGATGAAACTGTCCATTACTGGAGCGGCAGATTTCTTTCAAGTCTGGCGCTCGCTCTGAAACTGCCATCACTGGCAGCTTCCCTGTTGATTAGTGGCCAAGGGACGCACCCCTGAAAACGTTCGCTGGATTGGCCAAACAATGCCACACCTCTGCAATACTCTGCTCTCCTCAAAATGTTTCTCGTGCGCGCAAACATAAAAACAACACAAGAAGGAAGTGTCATGAGCAAGCGTTACAGCCGTGCTGTGACTGTTTAAACACGGGCTTGCTTGCTCGGTCTGTGAACCTTCACATGTTTTTTAAATATGAAAAAATAAAGAATCTTTGGGGATTGGGGGAATGTCTGAGGGTTGTTTGTCAGGAGTGAGGAGAGAAGAATGGCATAGTAACATTGTTTGGGGGGGGTCGGAAGTCTTACAGCGGGAGCTCTAAGTGGCATGTTGGAGCTGGGAGTGTAAACTTGAGGACCTTCTGTGTGTGTGTGTGTGTGTGTGTCTTGTGGCAAGTAGAAGTGATTTCATGTTCATATGCTACGGTTGTGTATGTGCCTGGACTTGATACAGTGATGTTATGCTTGGATAACTTCATTGTCCCAGGCACACACTGACCACAGCACAGAAAATTATCTTGCCTTTGTATAATTGTTAATAATGTAAACATGGAAACACAGAAGTTAGCCAGCAGAAGGAGGCCTTGTGATCTACTGAGTCTATCCGAATCAGAGCCACATGCACCATCACGTTACATGCCACTCTGGCCCCCTTTCCCCAGATGCCAGTACCAGCCCCTTCACCTCATCTCACCACTTCTTGAAGCTATCCATGGATTTTACACCAACTACCTCCTCTTGTATTTTGTTCTACTTCTCCACTACTCTGTGAAGTAACTCATGGTGTCTTTTGAATTTCCCCGTCAATTTTCATCTGCTCCCTCTCAATTTTTTTTTTTTTTTTTAATCACTGGACCAGAATAATTCACTGGGGTTTACCCTGTTGATACCCCTCAGGTATTTAAAGGGCACCATCATGTGCACCTTCTCTCTTTCCTGTCTTCCAGTGAGAACATATTCAGCTTCTCCAGTCTTGGCTCGTACGAGTACTCCTGCTGTCCCTGAATCATTCTGGTGGCCCTTCTTTGCATAACCTCCAAGTGATTAATGTCCTTTCTGTGGTAGGGGCTCCAGAATATTCAGTCTTCCAGGTACAGCCACATCAGGGATCTGCACAGAGGTAGTATAACCTTCCTTCAGTTTGTAAACCCTATATTGTATGCAACCCTGCATCCATTTTGCCACTATGTAGAGGACTTAAGGGTAGTACTTAACTGCAACCCCTAGTTCTTTCTCTTCCTCCGTCACTGTGACAGTCATCACCTCAGCTTGTACTCTGCCCCTGGTTTCTTTCTCCCCATGTGCATGACTTAGTAGTTCTTGGCACTGAACCCCAGTATCCAGATCCCGGACCACCAGTCTAGTTTTTCCAGGTAATCCCTCATGACCCCCAATTCCTTGTTATATGTCTACCCTTTCACAGAGCTTGGTGCTGCCTGCAAAAAGGCAGATTTGTCCTTTATGCTATTCCCAATGTCACTTATAAACATGCTGAACAGCACCTACCCCCATTGACCACGGCCCTCTATGTTCTCCCCAACCAAGTAGCCACCCACCTGGCCATCTTGTCCCTCACCCCATAATCATCCAACTTCTTGATCAATCTTTTACAGGGCACCGAATCAAAGGACTTGCTAAAGTCCAAGGACAGTATGTCCTCTGCCTGTCCCCTATCCACAGCCCTTGCGACCCAGTCAAAAGCATTTATTAAGTTCATACAACAAGACCTCCCTGCCACAAACACGTTTTGTCTGTCATCCTATAACCCCATCTGCCTCAAGAAATTCCACTAACCAATGGTTTCCATCAGCTTTCTAATGAGTAATGTCAAGCTGACCAATCTGTAGTTTCCTGGCTTGTCACTGTCCCCATTCTTCTGTAAGGGTAATACATCCATGGCTCTCCATCCATATACCTTGCCTGAGTCCAGGAAGCTGCTCAACAAGTTGGCTAATGGAGCACTCAGTACAGATGCCAGCACCCTGGAGTGCATGCCATTTGACTAGGGAGATTTAGTCTCCTTCAGGGCTAGTAGTCCCTTTAAGGCCCTGTTGGCTGTAACTGGCTCCTCACATATACTTGCCACCCCTCCCTCCCCTTGCCTATCCTCCCTGTCCTTTTTTCTCCTTAGTGAATACTGAGCAGAAGTACTCGTTCAGTACTTCTGCTTTTAATTTACTGTCCTTCACCCACTCTGTACCTTGTCTCAAAGGACATACAACAATCCAAAAAAGAAAATCACAGTCAACTTCAGTGAATCCCAAAATCACAGCAATTCAAAATAAAATCACAGACAACATCAGAGACCCCCTAACATAACGGGATCCAAAATAAAACCACAGTTTGCACCAGCAATTCCCAAACACACAGCAATCCAAAATAAAATCACACAGTTAACATCAGCGGTTCTAGGCCGGCCCGGTGGCACTGAGGGTTGAGCCGCTGGTCGCCACACCTCTCACCACGCCGGTGACCCAGGTTTGGGAATGAGCTCGGGCCGCCGGGGGTCAGCCAGGGAGGGTTGAGGATGAGTGCCCTTGTGGTGCTCTCCTCCCCGGGTAGAATGGGGTGGGTCATCCTGGCGTGCTGGTGACCCCTGGTGGAGGCCGGAGGCACCACAGCAAAGCCAAGACTAGCACGTATCCGGCATGGACGATGCCAGCAGGGTTGCCGTGTGCCAGGGTGTTGACGGGCACCATGCAGGGAGGGAGTGGGAGGGGGTAGCACACAGAACAGGGAAAACCAACGGCGCCATGGGCTGGCGACAGCACCGGTCCCCCATGCCCCACGCCGGGCCAACCGCGACTGAGTTTCCAGGTCCTCCATCCCCCAGTTCTACCCTGTAGCCAGAGTCTGACTTGTAAGCGCACCCAAAGAGGAGGGGGCGACCCACCCCGGGCAGGTCAAACCAGGGGTGCTGGCTGCGGGGGGGTGAGAGGAGGTTCAGATCGGGGGGGGGCCTCAGGCAGGGCAGGATAAAGGACTAGGTTGCCTGAGAGAGATTCCATGGTGCGGCAACCGGAGGGAAGGAAATTCAAAAATAAAAAAAAAACAACATCATCAGCGGCTCCCACACATAGCAATCCCAAATAAAATCACAGTCAACATCAGCGACTCCCAAACACACAGCAATCCAAACTAAATCAGTCTGAATCAGTGACGCAACTCCCCCCCAAAAGTAAGCAATAAACCATGACAGGGTGTGCGGTTATTGGGGATTAATCAATACCCCGGGTGCGTTGTGAGGCATGAGGCCGCAGGCAGTGTCTCCTCACAGCACACAGGATGTTGATTAATCCCCTATAACTGAACACCCTGGAGTGGGTTATTGCGTTTATAACATGGGCCAGATTTGGAGAGAAATGGACAAAAAATAGTGGAATAGGAGGTAAAAAATGTGGGAACTCTTCTGTGTTCTTGCACTAGTTAAGGCTGCAGTACCACAGTTTTTTGTGTTCTTCCACTGGTAAAATAGTACTAAACACAGATTTTCTGGTAAACAGGCCTCACACAATAGTATCAATGAGCAGCCCGACCTTTTAATTCTACTGTCAAAACTACAGTACTGCTCTGTGTCATCCTGTTACACACTACATTCTGGAGAGACTGATCCAAGTGTGCAGTCCCACTCCATGTTCTTGCCCTGCATTTCACTTGCTCACTTTGTGGCATTTCTGACATGCTCGGTAACGCTGTGCTGGAGACACAAGCCTGCTGATGCTGATTACCTCCGTCCCCTCGTTCACAGAAACAAGCAAGAGAGACACAGAACACAGGCGCTGATCGGCACTGTGGGTTGCCATTATCACGCTGAGTGCTCTCTGTGTCTCGGGTGTTCATCTCTCTTGCTCTCTCTCGCCCGTTAATTTCTCTCTCGCTCTCTCTCTGTTTTGGGGTCAGCTATCGACACTGCCGACATGCATAACATCATGGTGCGGTTTGTATGCACCGTGATTGCCAACTCGCACTTCTGCTTCCATTTTTGGCAGCTCGCCTTCACACATGGGGACAGAACACTTGTGGAAAGAGAGGTACAGAGGATCCTACTGACATGCACCAAATGACTTGTGCAATGTTTCTCAGGAGCATGACCAGGGGGGTGGGGGGGATCTCACTGATACTGTATCTTTGCCTCACTAACATGAAATAACAGCTCGGGAGTGGGTTCAGGGGGAACTGAGTTTCAAGAACGTACGTAAAACACCAGTGCCGCTGCTTATGATCCCAGGTAGCAGTTCCTTCAGATCATTCGGTGCTGCGCTGGGTATGTTGAAATGTGCTGCAGGAACAAATTTTGTGGGCTGGCACGGAGTTCATTGGTGGGTGGGTGGGAGGTCTCTTTACTATGAGCTAACACTGAAGGACTCGGTTCCTACTTAGCAGTACACACTTGGGTTCCTTGCTTAATCAGAGAATTTAATGGCTGCCACTGAGGAATGAAAATCCTCAGAAACAACAAGGGTGGCTCTTACTTTCTACACTGGAGACTGTTTATCACAAGCTAATGACTTCACTGATTAACAGAGATTAATCAACAGTCACTTGATCAATCTCTGCCAATCAGATCACACAGAAATCATTGCCCAGGTTATAATCCCAAATAACTTCACAGTTTGTTTATTTATTTATAAGGTCTAGGATTATAATACCTTTGAGCCAAGGCTCTTTTACAAAGGTTCCATGTCACAGACAACATTTCAAGGGGGAAAAAAAAAAAAGCGAGGAAAACCAACACAAAGTGGTTATCAACACAACAAATGGCAACTAACCAATGGGGGGGGTTGGTATGAGGACGTAGGTAGCCAGAGGCATTGGTCATGAGAGGGATTAACTAATAAGTGCATGTAGTTGGGGAATGAGAAGGAGAGATCCAGAGGAGTTGGCTTGAGTACAGATGGGAGGGCCCAGTACAGATGGAAGAGGGGGAAAGTAGAGGGTTTAGGACAGGAGGAAAACAAGGGTATAAAGAGATTTGTCGGGGTTGGAACATGTAATAGGCGTCATATCATGGTGGCAGGAAGAGATAGTGAAAACAGGAATTAGATGCAACAATAGGGAGCTAGTCATGCGAGATGATTCGAAACTAGCTTGAATGCACCAAAGCGATTTCTTTGATGAGATGGTGAGTTAAGGTCATTTAGCCAAAGTGGTGCTCTGTAGGCAAAGGATCGTTGGGCCTGGGAAATGCGACAGCGGGGAATTTTTAGGAGTTGCTGATTCAATCTCCTGGAGCTCCGACAGTTTGGGCTTATCTGTAGAAGGGTAGAGACACCTGGGGGCGCAAGCCCCAGACAGATTTGCTTTGCCAAGGTACAAGTGAGATACTTTATGCGATTTGATAGGTGAAGCCATCCAGACTGTGCATATAAGTCACAGGTGGGGGTGAGCCGGTGGGCACCTGTAATAAGTCGACAGGTCTTATTTAAGGTAGTTTGCACCCGTCTGAGGGTTGTCATCGTGGCAGAGCTGTAAATGATGAGGCCATAATCAGTGATCAAAACCACAGAATGCTGTACAGCAATCTTTAGTGCATCCGGAGTAAGACTTTGTCTGTGTTTGTAAAGAAGACCAAGTCGAATGTTTGCAGTTTTTGCAACATAGTCAGTGTGTGCCTCATAGGAGAGGCTAGGGTCAAGCAGAATCCCAAGATATCTGAAAGATTGCACCTGCTCCAAGGTGTTTCCCTGTGCAGTGGAGATCGCCAAGTGGTGTTGCTTATGCAGATTGTGAGCGCTGTGAAATAGCATTTTTTTTTGTGATTTAGTACTAGTTTGTGATTGTGGAACCAAGACTCAGTGGTGCTGAAGCCATGCTGGAGGTTATCCTGTAATGCCATGGGGTCTTTATGAGAGGAGAATACCACTGCATCATCTGCGTACAGAATGATTTTTTCAGGGCATGATTGCGGTAAGGAGTTCAGGACAGGTCCCAGTATGGATCCTTGGGGAACTCCTGAGTGAACCGGCAAAGTGTCAGAAAGAGTGTTTGCAATTTTTACTCTCTGCGTCCGGTTTTCAAGGTAGCTACTAAACCATAGGACAGAGTCAGGTGACAGTCCAGTATTTAGTAGCTGGTCAATAAGCAGCCCATGGTGGACTGTGTCGAAAGCTTTGGAGAGATCAATAAAGACCGCATCTGTTAGTTTGCCATGGTCCAGAGAATTATGAACAGCCCCGGTGAACTCTAGGAGAGCAGTGGTGGTACTGTGGCCTTTCCGGAAGCCATGTTGCTTGTCACATAGAATGTTGTATTTGTTCAGATGGTTGGTGAGTTGGTCTGCCACAATACGCTCAAGTACCTTAGAGAGTGGGGGCAATATTGATATTGGGCGGTAGTTTGAGTGGATGGTCTGGTCACCACCTTTGTGGATTGGGGTCACAATTGCGGTTTTCCATTTATCTGGGAAATTCCCGCTGCTGAGAGAGAGGTTCAGTATTTTTGTAAGGGGATGAAGAACCTGATCTAGGGCAAGTGACAGAAGCTTGAGATCCAGGGTGTCGCCACTATTTCTGGATTTAGAGATAGCTGTGGCAATATAGCGGCGAGCATCCTTTAGGCTGACCTCCCTAAAGTAGAAAAGGGGGTTATCCGATTTGGGCCAAGGTGGGCCAGTGGTGGCGGCTTTAACTTCGAAATAATCAGAGGGGAGGACAGCACTGAGGTCTGTAAAAGCCAAGTTAAAGGAGTCAGCCATGACAGCAGGGTCAAGGGTGATTGATCAGTCAACAGATAACATAGTCGGGAGGGTTTTTGGCTTCTTCCCCGTGATTTCCTTGATGTTTTCCCAGAAAGCTTGACCATTCCCCCAGGTGTTAGTGAGAGAATTTTTATAGTAAGTATTTTTTATGAGTTTGATGGCTTTTGTGCAGGCATTTCTGGCTTGCTTGTATTTTTGAATATCCAGCTGGTTTCTGGTTTCCTTGGCAACAGCCCAGAGGTGACCCAGCAGTTTTAGCTGATTTAGCAGTTTCCTAGTGATCCATGGGTTACAAAGCATTTTTGATTTCCGTTTTTTGACCAGGGCAAAGAGGTCACAAGCCCTTTTGAAAGTAGCTATGAAAGAATCTAGGGCCTGGTTAACATCAGTCGCCATGTGTATAGGTGACCAGTCTTGCTGAATCAGGTAGTGTTTGAAATGGATGAGTTTGCCATGGGGAAGGACCCTGCTGGAGATGACTTTTTGGAGGAAGCTTGAGGAATTTATTTGACTATACACAGGTAACTGGCGAGTGGTCGCTGAGAGAACTGTGGTGCGGGCGATCCTGGTGGGATGGTTGGTAAGTACCCAGTCTAGGAGGGTGAAGGTACCAGTCTTGTAGTTGGTTCTGGTAGGGGATGAAACCATCTGTGTAAAGTTGGCATTAGTAACTCCCAAACACACAACAATTAAATATACAATCACAATTGTCATCAGTGACTTAATCCAAAATAAATTAAGTCGGCGTCAGTGACTCCCAAACCACAGCAATTCAAAATAAAATCACAATCAGCATCAGTGATTCCCACACATAGCAATCCAAAATAAAACCAGTCAACATTAGTGACTCCCAAACACAAAGCAATCCAAAATAAAAATCACGGTCGACATCAGTGACTCCCAAACACACAACAATCCCAAATAACTTCACAGTTGGCATCAGTGTCTCTCAAACACACTGCAATTCAAAATAAAATATCAGTTGGCATCAGTAACTCCCAAACACACATCAAACATACAGTCACAATTATCAGTGATTTAATCCAAAATAAAATAAGTCAGCATCAGCAACTCCCAATTCACAATTAGAAATAAAATCGCAATCAAAGGCTCTCAAACACAACAAATCAGTCAGCATCAGCAACTCCCAAATACACAACAATCCAAAATAACTTCACAGTCAACATCAGCGACTCCCAAACACACAGTAATCTAAAATACCTTTGGTTGGCATCAGTGTCTTCCAAACACATAGCAATCCCAAACAACTTCACAGCTGGCACCAGCCACTCCCAAACACACAACGATCCAAAATAAAATCACATTTGTCAAGAGTGACTCCCAAACACAGCAATCCAAAATACAATCACAGTCAACATCAGTGATTCCCACATAAAAGCAATCCAAAATAAAATCACAGTCAACATCAGTGATTCCCACATAAAAGCAATCCAAAATAAAATCACAGTCAACATCAGCGACTCCCAAACACACAGCAATCCAAAATAAACTCACAGCTGTCACCAGTAACTTCCAAACACAGCAATCCAAAATAAAATCAGTGTCAACATCACTGATTCCCACATAAAAGCAATCCAAAATAAAATCAGTCAACATCAGCGACTCCCAAACACACAGCAATCCAAAATAAAATCAGTCTGAATCAGTGACTCCTACACACACACACACACACACACACACACACACACACACACACCCACAGATAATTTCACAGTCCACATTAGAGACTCCCAAACACACAACAATCCAAAATAAAATCAGTTGGCTTCAGCAACTCCTAAACAGAAAACAATCCAAAACAAAATTACAGCTGGCATCAACAACCCCAAACACACAGCACCTGAACAGCATGGATATCGCAAGGCCCACAGTTACCACCGCAGCACTCAAAAGTGGTCAGCGAGTCCAAAGCTGCCATGGAGCAAGGTCAACATACCGGGGGTATCTTCACTGACCTGTCCAAGGCCTGTGATCCGGTTGATCAAACTCTTCTGTGTGCTAAACAGGAAGTCCTGGGTCTATCACAACATACCGTCTCCTGGTTTGGAAACTACTTGTCCACTCGTCAACTAGTGGTCAAATTTGATAGTGCCATCTCTAACGCAGCCTCTGTTAAGCTTGGTGTTCCCCAGGACTTTGTACTTGGTCCTACTCTTTTCTCACTGTTCATCAACACCCTCCCTAGTGCCATTGACATCATGTGGCAATACCCTTTATGCAGATGATCTGGTTTTCACACATGGCCCCAAAAACACATTAACCTTATTAACTCCCACTTTGCGGCTGACTTCCACAGACTGGAAGCTTGCCTTGGTAAAAATAAACTTATAATAAACATTAAAAAGAACCAAATCATGTTACTTGGTTCCCATGCCAAGCGGTGACCTTTTCCTACCCAGCTTGGATGCCTTTGAAGGTGGTATCACCACCACATAGCAATCCACAATAATATCACAGTTGGCATCAGTGACTCCCAAACAACAATCCAAAATAATATCACAGTCAGCATCGGCAACTTTAAGGCACACAACAATCCAAAGTATCACAGACGGTATCAGTGACTCCCAAACACACAGCACTCTACAATAATATCAGTGTCTGCATCAGCAACTGCTAAACCCACGACAATCCAAAATAAAATCAAAATTGGCATAAGCGACTCCGAAACACACAACAATCCAAAGAATCAGACGGTATCAGCGACTCCCAAGCACACAACAATTGAAAACAAAATCACAGACATCAGACACTACCAAATACACAGCAATCTACAATAATATCACAGTCAGCATCGGCAACTGCCAAATCCACGACAATCCAAAATAAAATCACATTCAGCGTCAGCAACTCCTAAACACACACAAATCCAAAATAAAATCAAAGTCAATATAAGCAACTTCGAAACACACAACAAACCCAAATAATATCGCAGTCAACATCAGCAACTCCTAAACATACAACATTCCAAAATCAAAAATCGGTCAGCATCATCGTCTCCCAAACATACAATAATTCAAAATAAAATCAGTCAACATCTGCATTTCCCAAACGCAAAACAATCCAAAATAAAATCACTGCTCTCATCAGTGACTTCCAAATGCACAGCAATCCAAAATAATATCACAGTTAGAATCAGTGACACTCTTGCCGGCCCGGTGGCACTAAGGGTTGAGGTGCTAGACGCCACACCTTGTGCCACGCCGCAACCCGGGTTCAGAACAACCTGGGGGCCACCAGAGGTTGGCAGGAGAGGATCGAGCATCTGTAGGACTGCTCTCCTCTCCGGGCACTGTCTTCCACCACGCAGTGACCTCTGGCGGTGGCTGGGGGTCATGAGCTCTGGGGACCAAAGTATGCGATATGGAAGTTTCGGCGGATGTCCTGTGGGCGGGTGTGGGAGTGCGCCCATTTCGCGCTGGACGTCACTGCTCGTCCGAACTCTCAGGGAAACAAACAAAAGGGAAAACAGCTGGCATCCGCATAGGCAAAATCCTGCTCACCAGAACGAGCCATGCTCAACAGACATGCCCCGTTCATCTCTGTCCTTCCGTCCCCCAGGCGGAAACTTTGGCCCTAAAAGATAGAGCACTGGAGGAGTTGGCAGCCCTTACCCAGGGGAGCTTAGAGCTGGGAAGCCTGTCGCCTGGTGGGATTGGGGGGTATGCCGCTGGAGACAGTATGTTGGGGAGCCTCAGAAAAACCTGGACATTGGGTACAAGGTAAGCAGTGCTGGAGAGAGAGACCTAAGGGACCAGTGAAGGGAGTAAAAGAACAGATACAAAAAAAAAAAAAGAATCAGTGACTCCCAAACACACAAAGCAATCCGAAACAAAATCATAGTCATCAGAGACTAACAAACACACAACCAACCAAAATAAAATCTTAAGTTGAATGCTTTTATTAGTGTTTACGGAGAAGCAAATTTTAAATGGACACTGACAGAAGAAAACAAGCATTTGTCAATGCCGAACGTTAGCTTGCAGGTATTTGCAGTGGTATTTGGCACTTGAACATGGCTTAAAAATATCAGTGACAAAGAAGTACAAGCATTTGTCAATGCCGAATGTTACTTGCTTCTATGTGCTGTTTAGGTATTTGGAAGTCATTGGAGTGCAAATATTGAAAATTGAACTAATAGCGTCATGTAGGAATCAGCAGAACGACACTTGTAAACAGTCATTTTTAGGAATTTTTTCACCAAATTTTCAACATAGCCATTTTAAGACCTCTGCTCATGAACAGTGTCACTCTGATTTTCTTAATGTGTCCAATACATTGATTTCACACACAGACTGCACCACTGTGCGCTACATGGGCGGAAACACGTTTTGGGCAGGATGTGAAAAATGACAGCTATACTGCTCATAAGGAGGTGTGGTAAAATGGCATTGTTGAAAATCTGGAGTGAAAATATTGAAATTCGCGAACTTCTGAGCCTGCGCTGGGAACTGCATAGCACTTTCTCGTAACAGTAATTTTTGGAATTTTGCACCAAATTTTCAACATGGGATTTTGGGACCCTTCTCATGAATGATGTCACTGTCATGGTATTATTCGGGCCGAAGGTGATTTCACATGGTGACTGCGAAATCACTTATGCAGGCCTAATCTTTCCTCATGTTTCAATGTTTATCATTCGTAAGCGTTATTAGGGCCGAAGGGTGATTCGGCGCGGTGACTGCGAATCACCTTTGGCCCGAACTCTGTCATGTTGTGTACATCACTCATGAGAAGGGTCCCAAAACCCCGATGTTGAATATTTGGTGCAAAATTCAAAAATGCCCGAGATATGCAATAAGTTGAAAACCCTATCTGCCCATTACACAGCTTACGGCATTTCCTCAGTTTGAGTCGGCTTTGAAAGGTGCAGGCGTGTTCCCAGTCCACCGATGATCGTCGCGCCGAGCTCTGGAGGTAAGTATGGGGTGTGGGGTGTGGGGAGGCAGGTGCGAGTGGGTGGGTGCGGGTTGTGGAGGGGCGCTGGGAGAAGCACCGTGGGACCATTTTGATTTACAGGTTTAAACAAACAAAAAAAAAAAATACGACGTGGGACGTTTGCCACGCTGGGGTGGGCTCCCAGCCTGGCAGAAGGATAGCTGGGGAGGGCCGGTGGAGCCGACGGAGGACTGGGCACCCCCGTCTGCAGACAACGTGGGACGTTTGCCACGCTGGGGTGGGCTCCCAGCATGGCAGAAGGATGGCTGGGGGCCGTGGAGCCGACCATGACGCTTGCCACGCTGGGGTGGGCTTCCAGCGTGGCAGCAAAGATTTGGGCGGAGGATGCGGTGTTGTGTATGACAGCAGTAGTTTTCTCTGAAGAGAAGACCACACATGTCATACACACAGCAATCCGTCCGACTGGTGCAGGACTGCCATGCCTGCTCAATGGAGCAGGGGATTGCAGAGGAGGGGCACACCTCCAAAGGGTCCCATTCTCCCAAGACATTCCTTGCACATGCGTGCAAGCAAACGTAAAAACAGCTAAATTTAACATTTAAAACAAAATAGTACCACTTTAAAATAGATTCTTCAACTTTACAACCCTACCAGATACTGAAACCACATAATTATTGGTATTCCATACTTACTGTCTTCTTCAGTAGAATGCATTCCTTCAGAAATGTAGATTTCCAACTGAAAGCAATTCAAAGGAACACATTAGAACCTATACAATATAAATACAATATCCAATTCAATAAACCACAGCAACATAGTGATTTAATACAGAAAAGACCCGAGGTCCCTGTCCTTCCCACCACTTCATAAGAGGGAATAATAAGTATGCTGTGCAAACGTGTACCAACAGTTAGGGATCCCCTCTACTCGCGCTACTACCTAGGGTACAAGGTGCTTCCTTTGGTAAGCAGAAATGTGTCTAGGCTTACCTTAGCAACACCTGTGTGATCTTTATGTCCACGGTCTCCAATGGTAGGCAGCTCTACAGGTTCACCGCCCCCCGGGGGGGGGGGACTACCTTCTGATGATACCCCTGATTTAACCACCCCAGGTATCGAGGCTCGTCCCTGCATCCTACTACAGGACACCATATCAAACATTGTTAACTGGTGAACATGTTAAAGGCCTCCAGACTGGTTCCAATGTGCACTTTACTTTGTGGGCATAAAGAATAGGCATCAGTGGGAGATTCAGCAGCCTGCAGTGCATGTCAGAGTTTACATACGCTTTTGTTTGCTGGTCCCACTGTCCTCCCTTGGCTAACTACAGTCACAGAGGACTTTACGTAGCCCCTGAAGAAAAGCAGAACCAGAAAACCATCTGATCCGAGATTATAGAAGCTCTAACATGCACTGCAGGCTACTGAATCTCCCATTGATGTCTATGCTTTGATGTCAGCTGCAGGGGAATCTGAGATTTGTAATAACAGAAGATGTCTGCCTACAAGTAAGCAAAGTTAGTCTGATACATTTTGCTATACTATCAATCATCAATCAATCATCTTTATTTTTGAGCAATGTTCCCAGGATCACAGCGGTGTACAAAAACCGATAAAATCCAAACACAGTAATACATAAAATACAATAACACAATTAAAACAGTCATAAAATAGTGTAAATTATCACAGAATTAAACTATTCAGGATTAAATGCAGAACACTAGCTCACATTTAGATCACGAAAAGCAAGCTCAAATAAATGGGTCTTCAGCGCAGTTCTGAAGCTCTCGGTGGCCAGGTACTCTCTGATCCGACAAGGTAGGGAGCTCCTCAGGGTAAGGGCCACAAAACCAAAAGAGTGGGCCCCAGAGGTCTTTAAATGAACCCTGGGAACCTCTAGTAATCCCTTGTTGGAGAAGCAGCGAGAGAGAGAGAGAGAGAGTGGAGGGGGCGATAGGGACAAAGAAGGTCTTGCAAGTAGCCCGGATCCTTACCGTGTAGGGCTTTATAGGTCAGTAACTTGAACTTGAAGGTGATCTGCCACTGTACTGATAGACAGTGCAGGCCGCGGAGCACAGGAGTGACATGGCAAGATCTTGAAAGGCTGGTCAACAACCTGGGTGCCGCATTCTACACCAGCTGCAGCTGGCAGATATCTCCCCCCGGAAGCCCTAGGTATAGGGCATTGCAGTAATCAAGGCGAGAGGTTACAAAGGCGTGGACCAGCGCTGGAAGATCACCAGGTGGGACCAGGTGTTTGATCTGGGTGATGTTCCTTAGATATACAAAAAAGAGGTCTTAATGACAGCAGACACCTAAGATTTTTAATGCCAGGCCACTGTAGAATACAACACCCAGATTTTGTGCCAGGTCCGAGGTGAGCAGCTGGCCACCCCCGAGCCAGAGCCCTGAAGGTTGGCCAGCTGACAACCAAAACCCATGGTGACTTGGGTCCACTACCAACACCTCGGTCTTATCAGAGTTCAGCTTCAGCCAGTTGGCACTCATTCAATCCTGGATCTCGGCGAGGCAGCTATTAAATTCTGAGACAGCTCCACTCTGTTCGGGAGCAAAGGACATGTAGAGCAGAGAGCAGAGTATCATCTGCATAGCAATGAAAACTCAGCCCATACCACCTTATAATGTCTCCCAACAGCAGCATATACACTGTGAACACCACTGGGGACAGCACTGAGCCCTGCGGAACCCCACGTGACAGGGGGAGGGGGGTTAAGGAATAAATCCCTGACACCATCCTCTGAGTCCTGTCAGTGTGGAAGGATCAAAACCATTTGAGAACTAGACAGTCCACAGAGACTCCGGAGGTGCTCCAGCAGCACCCCATAGTCCACAGTGTCAAATGCTGCAGAGAGATTAAGGTGAACCAAGATCGTATGGCTCCCCCGATCTCTTGCCATCAGGAGCTCATCAAACAGAAAGTAAACCAAAAAGTTTCTGCACACAAAGTGCACATAGGCACCAACCCCACACTTGGGTGTGAGGCCCTCTGTGATGACTGTTCTCTTTTAATGTACATCTAACTGTAACCACCCAGTCCCCTGGGGTTATTAGAATCCCCTCTGTATCACTGCTAGGTAGGAACCGGCAGCTGGTAAATAACTAGTTATACGGGTTTTTCACCTACTCACTCTCATTTACTTGGCCTTAGTGGAGATGAGAGAGATGAAGTCATACAGAACTCTTGCAGTAGCATGAGCCACAGCAGCTGTGAGTGGGGAGTTTTAGAATCTTGGGAGATTAGTCAGTTGTAGTCTGTAGTTGGAAGTGTGAGGAGTGCTCAGCTGTGGGCTCTGAAAGGAGAGCCTGTTTTCTCACCCTAGTCTTGGTATTCTCCAGCCTGCCAAGAGAAGTGGTGAAAACCGTTGTCTACAGCAGGATCTCCTGATTTTCACCCCAGGAGGGGTGAAAAGGATCGCTAGTGGATGGATCCAAGGGGCAATCCCCTTTTTCATCCAAGACAATTTGAAGCTGCCTGTAATGTTCTAACAGTGAGTAAGACCTGACCTTTGTGCTGCAAAAGAAAGTGCCTGTGCTTTGGTGTTTCTCTGACTAAAAGGGAAAGGTACACCCGTTTGTTCAGAAGTTTGAGACTGCTTCTCAGTTTAAAGTTGGCTGACAATTGTGGGGTCCAGATGGGCATGGGGTCATAATGTCGAAAGACATTATGCTGCAGCGCAATATACTGCAAGCGTCATATGTCTCTTTTGCGGGAGGCTCCTCCCTTTACCCCGTTATAGGGGGCTGTGTCCCCCGAACCCCCGAATAAAATAACCAGCTCCGGGTGGGGGGGTTTAACACTTAACTTCGCACAAAGTGCAAAAAATAAAATTCCTTTCCTCTGGGACCAGGAATCGAAACCAGGTCTCAAACACACTGCCCCCCCCCTCCCTTGCTCCCTGTGGCTCATCCCATCAAGCCACAGCAACTGCTCACCAGCCCCACCTCCCAGCACAGGTCTCATCCCCTAACTGGGAAGAGTGAGAGGGTGCACTACCGCGTATGCACCCTTTCGCGGTTTTGCACCCTGTCGCTCTACCCTACTGCGCTGTTCCTGTTGCGCGGTTTTAACGTACGCTATTAAGCATACGAGATACCGACCCGGTAGGGTCCAGATGCATTATTGATTCACATTGTTCAGCACTTTAGTTCTCACACTACCTGTGTAGTGTTTCTTAAATGCTGGATGCGAAAGTTCATTCAGTGATGCATTTACCCAAGTGTGTTCAAGATGTTTAAGGTGTGACTCTGAAAGAATGGCTGGGTATGGATTTGGGAGCAAAGGGTGGGCAGCCCCCTATCTGGAGTAACCAGTTCAGGACTACAGGTTCCGTAAGGGTGCCTGGTTACTTTGGACATACTGGCCAATGTCTGAAGAGTATTTTACCCCCGAAGTGGGTTGTGCTAGTAATTAGCTAATGTATGAAAGTATTTCCAGTTTGTGGCCAGTGCCACTGGAAGAAATGTAAAAGTCCTATGCCATATGGGAATGCCAGTGCAAGAAGTACAATGTCCTATGAAATATAGGAATATGTAGAGTTTCTGTCAGATACAATCGTCGTTTTGTTCTGCAAATTCCTTGTGCCATGGTGTGTAAACCTTGAGGTCCACCCTTGCTTTAGAGAACACCTTTTGGAATGAAGTCACACTCTAGAACCCCATCTATGGTTTGGACAGTTATGTTTTTTCCTTCCTGTGTGGATTTACTGGGTACCCCCTCCAGAAATTGGGTCTAGCATAGCCATAGCAAAAAGTTCTCTCCTCAGGACCTGGGTTTGTAGATACCTTATAGCTCATAGTTTTGCTTTTGTACACCCCAACCCCTTGTGACCTCTAGAAGTGATTAACCTGGTATACATTCCCAAAGCTAGGGATGGTACCATTTCTAAATGCATGCCCGAAGTAGTCTGTGCTCAGTAAAGGGTAGCTAACTGTGTAAAGAAGCGAGGGGGTAGTTACAAAAAACAGGGACTCATTCGAGAATGTTTAATTTGGGTGAGCGCCACAAAAAATGTGGGCTCGTCTGATGTTTAATTTGGGGAAAGCACAAAGATTTTTTTGCTGACGGTATGTCTAGCATCTTTCTGCCTGGTAACAGTGTAGCCCTAACAGAAAGGAAGCTTTGGATAAGAGGATTTTTGCCCAGAAAAGAGCCTTCCAGATGTACTGCTTGTGTGCCTTCTAGTACAGAAAACAACAGAGTGCTGCTTGTGTGTTTTCAATTTGCAATGGATAGTAAAACACTGAAGTGTGTGTCCTAGTCTCTGCATCAGAAAGTGCTTACAGAACTTTTAAATTGCAATTTCAAGTGCCAAAAGTAGTGAGGACTTTAAGGAACAGACTCAGATATGTGCCCTGAAAGTTTCATGTGCTTTGTTGGGATTAAGCAAACAAGACACTTTATCAGAAGTGGGGGGGTCTCATTTAGGTAAAAAAAAAAAAAAGTCAGTGGGCCAGATATTCAAAAGGGTTACGCATGCTCAAGTCCTACATTGCGCCATTCTGCGATATTCAGCAGGAGGCAGTTGCGCCACTGAAAACAGGCTGAGCAACAGCTCAATGCAAATGAATGCATGCTCAACAGGAGGGGGAGGAACCATGCATAAACTGCACAGCCCGATATTCAGCGGGCTGTGCAGAGTTTGCAGGCGCAACCCCAACCTGAGCCTGCAGGACCTTGAGCCAAAAAAAAGGCTTAAGTTGAGGGCCACCCACAGGTGGCTGGCCCCAACTCAGTCCATGTGCCCCAGCCCGATCGGGCATTCAGGTCCACACTGGACCACCAGGGAGATGTTCGGGTGGGGGCACTTTACTTACTGCCCGCAATCGGGCACCAGGGACATGTTCGGGGGGGTTTTTACATTCTGCCCGCGATCGGGCATTTCAGTCCACTGGACCACCAGGGAGATATACGGGAGGAGGTGGGGGAGCCACATTGCTGCCCGCGATCGGGATGCAGGGTGCGTCGGTCCCCGATGGCTGCTGCCTGGCAGGGCGCCAGGTGTAAGTCCTTGGGGATCGGCGCACCTACATGCTAATGGCATGCAAATGGGGTCATAATCAGATGCAAATGGCCCCCCTGCGCCTTGCATGAATTATGGCCCTATTTGCATGTCACATTTTGAATATCGTGATTTTGCGCATGGCGCAATGGTACTTGGCCACCGCAAGTTGAATGCTCCACTCTGACAACTTGCGGTGGCACAAGTTTCACTGCGCCATGCACAGTGGCTGTGGCTGGGGGTGATATTCGGGAGTTGCTCAATAAAGCGCAACCCTTTGAATATCGCTTCGTTACACCCCTGCTCAACTATTTTGCGCAGCGCAAGGGCTTGCGCCTCAGAATGGCGCAGTTTGAATATCCAGCCCAGTGTGTTTTTCTATGTTGGGGAAAGGGGACTGTATAAGGGAGGAGAGAAGTTAATTGGGGGCGTGGCTTAGGCAGTAGAAAACCAGGTGTCTCCAATTACAGTTCCCTACTGCTAGCTTTTGGCAGACAGGAATCTTGCTTTCAGAGCAAGGAGCAGCTGACTAAAAAGCTAGAGCTTTTCTTACTACCAGAACACTTCTATCTCAGCAGGAGTCAGTGCCTGTTGGGATTAAGTAAACGGACACTATTAGAAGTGGGGGGGGTCTCATTTAGGTTTAAAAAAAAAAAAAGTTTTTCTGTGTTGGGGAAAAGGACTGTATAAGGGAGCAGAGACGTTAATTGGGGGCGTTGCTTAGGCAGTAGAAAACCAGGTGTCTCCAATTACAGTTCTCTACTACTAGCTTTTGGCAGACAGGAGTCTTGCTTTCAGAGCAAGGAGCAGCTGACTAAAAAGCTAGAACTTTTCTTACTAAATTGCCCTCCTTCCCTTCATGCATTCTACTTTTATAGGCACTGGATTTAACTGACAACAGGAACTTCCTGTTTGGCAGTAGGAAAGGAAGGATCACTGAAACACATAGGTTTTGTCATCCTTGAAGGAAAAGAGTAGCTCTCCCTCTTCCCCCAAGCTGCTGGAGGTCTCACTCTGAGCAAGAAAGGAGGAGACTCCCAAAGAATACAGGAATTTCCTGTCCCAGAACAGGAAGGGCGAGAGCTGTAAGGGTATATAGGCAGTAGGAAAGTAGGTGTAAAAATAAACAGAGAGAGGAGAGAGTGAGCATACAAAGCAACAGGAGAGGGGCCACAAAATAAGACAGGATGGGAGTGGTGCAATGGCTGTGGAGCAGCAGTCTTCCAGGAGACATTCTGGAGGCTGCTATGTTGCCCTATTTGCAGGCACCTCACTGGTCTGAAGGAGGAGGTTGCCCTTTTCCAGTCTGACCTGCCTAGGATTCGTGAAACCTTCTCCCCCCCCCAGGGACCACCAGGGCCACTGCTGCTACCTCAGAGGTTGCCAAGAAAGAGGAGCGGTTGGACCAAGGTGGGCTCAGGGAGGGAGAGGGTGGTGGACCAGAGGTGTATCCCTCCAGTTGTATCACTCCACAATTCATAAGCTGTTCTGGCGGAGAGTGTTTCCTCTATGGAGGCACCTGCAATGGAGACCAAGGAGGATACTGGGAACCTCCACAAAGGAGACCCACCGGAAGGTGGTATGGGACCCCACAGGAGAAGGAAACAACTCCTGGTGGGGGACTCAACTGTCAGGGGGATAGAACTGGGGGAGGAAGGGGAAAGGGAGGTAAGGTGCCTGCCTGGTACCACAGCTTGGAGGGACAGGGAGCGAATCCTTAGGATTGCAGGAGCAGCTGCACGACGGAGGGAGCTGGAGGTCATTGTCCACCTAGGTACAAATGACCTGGCTGGGAATGGGATCAAAGCAGTGCAAGAGGAGTGTGCAGAGTTGGGGAGGGGCCTTAGACAAGTAGCACGTATGGTAACCTTCTCAGAGTTACTGCCTGTCTATAGTAAGGGAGATGTTACAGTACTCCACACCACAGGATTAAATGAATGGTTGAAAACCGGGTGCAGAGCTCAGGGTTTTGGTTTCATTGGGGACTGGGGGTCCACCTGGAGGGATACAGGCCTATACTGGTGTGATGGTCTGCATCTGCCTGGGAGGGGAACCAGGATCCTAGGTAATAGGTTTAAATGTTTCATTGGCAAGCATTTAAACTAGCTGGAGGGGAAGGGGAGAGAGGCACTGAAAAGGAGCAGGGAAATGCCAGCCTCCCCCCCACAAAACACAGTAGTTAGTGAGGTAAACACCAAGGTAGAGAAGTCAATAGGGAGTAGGACAGGGGTAAATGCAGAAAAAGGCAGTAAGGACAGGGATGGTGTTAAAAGGGGTAAGGCCATCAAAAAATGGAGGGTTATGAGTACTAATGCCTATAGTCTGTGTAACAAGCTCCCTGAACTAATGGCCTTGATGGAAGAGGGACACTTGGATATCGTGGCAGTCACAGAAACATGGTACATAGAGAACCATGACTGGGATGTCAACATACCAGGGTAGACAAGCTACAGGATGGACAGGGAGGGTAAAAGAGGAGGAGGAGTATCTCTTTATGTAAGGGAATGGATCAAAGCAATGGAACTAAAGGGTAAACAGGGAGTAGAGGAGGCACTGTGGGTCATCCTGGAGGCAGGAAATGGCACCACAATCTGCATGGGGGTTGTATACAGACACCCATCTCAGGGGGAGGCAATGGACAAGGAAATGATAGAAGGCACCCTTAGAATGACAGAAAAAGGGGAGATATTGTTGATAGGGAACCTGAACATGCCAGATGTTAACTGGAGCACTTTTGCTGCAGCCACATCCAAGAGCAGGGTTATTCTCAATGTCCTACAAGGGACATGCCCCAGACAGCTAGTGGTGGAACCCACTCGGGAGGGAGCAATCTTAGACCTGGTACTGTCAAACGGGGAACAGAGAAAGGATCTCTGATTTAGAAGTCGGTAGCCATCTGAGAACAAGCGACCACCAAACAGTGTGGTTCACAATAAACACAGCCATAGAGTCAAGCCATACAAAAGCAAGAGTACTGAACTGTAGGAGGGCTGACTTTGGGAAAATGGGAGAGTTCCTCAGAAAAGCACTAGCAAACGGGTAAGAAGGAGGGGTGGAGGAACAATGGGGAAAAATCAAAACAGCCATCACAGAGAAAACAAGCCTTTGTGTGAAGCAAAACAACAAAACAAAATGAAGGAAAAAACTATGGTTCTCAAAAGAGGTGCCGGGGAAGGTTAAGGAGAAAAAGGTAGCATTCAGGAAGTATAAGGAAACACAGAAGGAGCAGGACAGAAAACTGTACTAGTTAAAGCAGAAGGCAGCGGGGAAGGCAGTCAGATTAGCAAAGGCCCAAACTGAGGAAAAGTCAGCCAACTCAGTTGAGAAGGTGGATAAAACCTTTTATATGTACATTATGGAGCGAAGAAAGACCAAGGGAGAGATAGTGAGGCTTAATAAAGGGAAGAGAGGGTGGGCAGAGGGTTACAGTGAAAAAGCAGGGATACTGAACAAATACTTCTGCTCAGTAGTCACAAAAGAAGAGGAGAGGGAGGTACCTAAACCAAAGAACAGAAGCACTCTGGATGGGGGAATCGATACCAGTCCATTCACAGAAGAAAGGGTTCTGAAAGAACTCTTAAAACTGAAGGTGAACAAAGCAATGGGGCCTGATGGGATTCACCCAGGAATTCTAGAAGAACTGAGGGGAGAACTAGTGACACCACAGACTACCTTTTTTCACAAATCATGGGAAGATAGGGTGGTACCTGAGGACTGGAGGAAAGCGGATGTGATTCCCCTTCACAAAAGTGGGAGAAAGACAGAGGCAGGAAACTACAAACCTGCTAGTTTGACCTCAGAGGTAGGGAAAATGATGGAATCACTTCTGATGGAAAAAACTGTTGAGTTCCTAGAGGCCAGTGGGGCACAGGACCCAAGACAGCATGGATTCAAAGTGGTAAGGTCATGTCAAACGAATCTAATAGATTTCTTTGACTGGGTGACCAAAGTAGTACACCAGGGAGGGGCTGTGGACATGACCTACCTAGACTTTAGCAAGGCATTTGACACAGTCCCACACAAAAGATTAATATACAAGTTAGCCAGCCTTGGAGTGGGTCCCAAGGTGGTAGCCTGGGTAAAAAATTGGCTGGACAACTGGACGCAGAGGGTAATAGTAGACGGAGTCCACTCTGAAGAAAGGGGAGTTACTAGTGGGGTACCACAGGGTTCAGTACTGGGACTGTTCCTCTTTAATGTCTTTATAAATTACATTGCAGAGGGACTGGAAGAAAAATTATGTCTCTTTGCAGACAGCGCAAAGATGTGCAACAGGTTCGATACAGAAGGTGGGGTGGAAAGGATGAGAAGGGACTTGGCAAGGTTGGAGGAATGGTCAAATGTAGGGCAGCTTAGATTCAACACAAAGAAGTGCAAAGTAATGCACCTGGGAAACAAAAACCCAGGGGAACAGTACACAATGGGGGGTGAGATACTAACAACAAAAATGGAAAGGGACCTGGGGGTAGTCATATCAGATGACTTAAAGGTGGGCAAGCAATGTGAGAAGGCAGTAAGGAGGGCTGACGGGATACTGGGATGCATATGGAGAGGCATAACCAGTAGAAAACAGTAAGTTGTTATCCCTCTGTACAGACAGTTGGTGAGACCCCATCTGGAGTACTGCATGCAGTTCTGGAGATCCCATATCCACAAGGATGTAGACAGGATGGAGGCTGTCCAGAGGAGGGCAACTAAAATGGTGCAGGGTCTGCACCAGAAAACATACGAAGAGTGATTAAAGGAGTTTAATATGCATACCCTTGCGGAGGGGGGCATGATAGAAACTTTCAAGTACCTCAAGGGAATCAACAAAGTCCAAGAAGGTAGCATCTTTCAGAAAAAGGTGTGCAACAACAAGAGGGCACAACCTGAAGACAGAGGGGAGACAGCTCAGAGGTAATGTGAGAGGAGGCAGTGGAGTCAAAAACAGTGGGGGAATTTAAGAATGCATGGGACAGACATAAGTCAATTCTAAGTGGGGCTAGGAGGAAGTAGGCTGTTGGTTAACTAAGATCTGCAGCATATCGATTATGTAGGGAAATGGGTAGACTAGGTGGGCCAAGCGGTCCTTATCTGCCGTCAAATTCTATGTTTGTGTGCAAATTGGGGGAGTTGCTAGAGAAACTGTCCAGAAACTGTGGCAAAAATGGTCAAAACGGCACTCCCGCCACTGAAATTGCAGCTGAGAAAAAAAGTTAGTTTGTAGTTTAAATTTGCTCTTGCTCGATGATCGCCATGAAGGTGGAGCAAACGAGGTGAGAGAGAGGCTCATTTGCATGACGTCGAGTGATTGGTGCGGTTGCATTCAGTCCTGCCCCCTGACCAGCGTCTGTGTGCTGCAGAGTGTTCGAGGGGAGAGAGAGTGGCATGGGAGCTGGTTACCCCAGGATCAACCATCGAGGGGGTTGTGAGCATTCTAAACTGTATTAGACTAGTACGGTGTAATTTGGGGCTCAACCCGTTGTCTGATCGACTGGAGAGTGGGAGAGACATTTGTGGCTATGATCGGCGGGACCACCAGCCTGTTTCACCCAGAGGCCTTCCTAGGATTGGCACCAGGCCGAAAATGTCTGCGGAGGGAACCAGCTACTGAACTCAGTGAGTAAACAAGTCAACTGTGCAAAAACCTGTGTGTGATTATCAAGCCAGCTGAATCAGTGTTCAAACAGTGTGATTTTTTTGCAAAGAAGGACTGTGCATTGTTAAAGCAGGTGCAAACAAAAATTCTGAGCACAGACTGTGAGCAGTGATAATGGTTTCAGCAACACATTTTTCAAAGCAAAAGGGACTGTGAGTTTTATAGGGAGAATGCAGCAAACAGGCAATCCTGTGCAAAGAAAGACTGTGGGGCTTACAAGTGACTTTGAGCATGTGTAAATAAGTTTTCCTGAATTAAATGCTGATCGCAAAGTCAAGTTAAAAATCGTATGAATGTGCTGAAATGTACCAGCAGAGCAATTGATTGCAGTTTAAGTAAATTCAGTAGCCTGAAAAGGTCAGGAGCACAGTTTTGAGAAAGTAAACAGTTTGATGCATGAGAAAAGTTATTGACGCCATTACAGGGTGGGGTAAGCAATGTAAACACAGCAGCAGGGAGCCATTTTTTGAGACAGTATGTGACTAGTGAGCAATTCAGTCACAAGTTTGTGTTTGATTTCAGACATGGCTTCGGGAACTCCCCGCAATCCGATTATGCCTGAGCTATGATCGCCAAGGAGGTGGCAGCACTAAGAGAAACAAAGAGAGCTTTCTATGGTGAAAGGTTGCATCCAGATGTAGCAATCCCTAGCTATCCAGTGAGACTGTGTATAGTGTGTCTAAAGGCTGGAAGGGATGTGTTTCTCATACCCTATTGCTCAGACTGCTTTGTGAGGTGTGGAATGAGCAGGGGTGCAGAGCCAGAGAGGGCATCAAGAATTTGTTTGGCTTCCATGCTGACCCGAGTAGGGGACCCTGCCTGCGGCAGCACAAAGCACCAGGTTAAACCTGTTGGGGAAAGTTCTTCATAGGGTGTTACAGAAGGAGAAAGTAAAACTGATGTTGATCCACTGCAAGGGCAGGAACAGAGAGAGGTTTTCACACCTGTGTCCCAGATGGACAGTGCAACAGAAGGATCCGTGGAAGCAGGGTTCAAGTCCTAGCCTAGTGGGGGAGGACAAACTGCAAGAGACACTGAATTGGGAGGTGTCTACCTCCATGCTCAGTGAGGAGTGGAATGTCTCAGGAGTGAGGACATTTGCTCACTCTTGGGCTCAGATAATGGGTGAGGAAGAGGAAGATGAAGAAATGTATTTTCATGTTGAGGGCTCCAGTGAGTCGCCTCAAGTTCTTGCCTCAGAGGAGCTATTGACAGTTGGAGAAGGCTCTAGTAACTTGCCTACAGAGATACTAGGGGACAAGTTATTTCGTTCTTTAAGTATGAGACACTGGCTCAACCAGGACTGGCCACCTCCAAGCCGGGCCATGGGTTGCAGACTAGTAAAGAGTAGCAAGGAGGAGTGACTGATACATAGGGGGGCTGATGCCATATATGGGAAGTCCTTTCCTCGTCGAGTCTGGAAGAAAATCAAACAGAAGAGGCAATCCTGGTTGTTGGAAGAGAGCAAGAATTTGTACTCTGGTGCACCAGAATGTGCAAAGGACAAAGTCTTAAGTGATTGCCTTAAATTCTGGAGAATGGGCAGAACTGTTTATTGACACTGTGCGAAATGTGGATGGGGCTGGTAACGAGACATTCCATAACATCAACTTTGAACACCCAGACGGGGTCATAGTCCTTGCCCCACACCCTGAGTGGTACTACTGTACCCTTAATGGTGCCACTCCCTGTGAATATGCACAGCATGCCTAAAGGAAGCGAGCAGTGGCAGGCCAGTGTCTGTCATCCGAAGCAGCAGTATCCATGGAGGAAGATACAGCTCTTCTGGTGTTCCAGGATTTTTCAGGTGTATCCAGATTCGGCAGCCCAGCAGTTTTCCTGTTCCATCGTCTAGCCTTCCAGAGGACATCAATCCAGCAGTTTTCCGGTTTCATCATTTGTTTTTGCAGAGGATATCAACCTAGTAGTATTCGAAGATATCATCTGGTCTGAAGGGGAAAAGGTCCTCAGCTCGCAGAAGTAAGGTGATCCTTTGTTTTCGTTATTCAAGGAACTGGTAAGACAACTTTTTATTTACCTTAACTGACTTTGCACAACGCATCCTACATTTGAAGGCTATCCACAGAACTCTAATTTTCATCAAAGACTCTTGCCCCATGGATTGCAGTGCTATACAGGCCCAGTCCTGTCCAAGAACTGCTCTTCAGAAGGCTCTGGCCTAGGAGAGACTCTTTAATGGACAATGCCTAAGTGCACCAGAGACATTGGACCCTAGTTCTGAACATTGTAGGGCATCCCATCCCCGAATGTGCTGTATAAATGTCTACTTTCCATTTTTTCACGTTTGTACTTTTACAGAAAAGAAATTGGGGGGGGGGTTCTTTAGTGTTTATGTGGAGGTTTAGGCACTGTGTGGAATGCAGAATGTGTTTTTGTGTTTTCTTCTTTTGCAGGTGTTCCTGAGGGAGAAAAGAACAGAAGGGGATGTTGGAGCTCATCAGTGTTCCCCTTTTCTTAATATTCTTAGAATTGTTTATGGTTAACTGGGTGTTAACATGTTTTCTTCACAGGTGTGGATTGTGAGGAAATGTAATGTAGATTTTCTTTGTTGTTCACAGGTACCCTGGGAAGTTGGGGGGATAGGTTCCCCAGTAGGCAGCTTAGTCAGATAGATTTTCCCTAGAGGGCTAGGGGGATAAACAGGCTGGGGTCCTGATCTGCAGTAGGGGCCCTCAGTCCTGGTCTCTCAGGGTATGCTTCAAGCAGTTTTCTTGGGGCCACTGAGAATCCATAGATAGACCATAGGATAGAGGCTGAAGTTTCATCAGCAGGCCTTTGTTCCTTTAGGATTGCCTGCCTGTGCCTGGCACATGGTAGGGGAGAAATAGTGCTACCTCCCCATAGGTAACAGAGGGCAGGATGGCCTGGTGCCGGGTGGAGATATGACTGCGGACAGTCATTTGCCTGGCAGGGGTGAGTGTAACCACCCAGTCCCCTGGGGTAACTAGAATCCCCTCAGTGTCAGTGCTAGGTAGAGAAAGGCAGCTGGTAAATAACTAGTTAAATGGATTTTTCACCTATTCACTCTCGTTTACTTGGCCTCAGCTGATATGCGAGAGATGAAATAATTTAGAACTCTTGCAGCAGCATAAGCCACAGCAGCTGTGAGTGGGGAGTTTTAGAATCTTGGGAGATTAGTCAGTTGTATTCTGTAGTTGGAAGTGTGAGGAGTGCTCAGCTGTGGGCTCTGAAATGAGAGTCTGTTTTCTCACCTTAGTCCTGGTATTTTCCAGCATGCCAAGAGAAGTGGTGGAAACTGTTGTCTACAGCACGATTTCCTGATTTTCATACGGGGGGTTGAAAAGGACTGCTACTGAATGGATCATAGGGGCAATCCCCTTTTTGATCCAGGACAATTTGAAGCTGCCTGTAATGTTCTAACAGTGAGTAAGATCGGACTTTGTGCTGCAAAAGAAAGTACCTGTGCTTTGGTGTTTCTCTGACTAAAAGGGAAAGGTACACCTGTTTGTTCAGAAGTTTGAGACTGTTCCTCAGTTTAAAGTTGGCTGACAATTGTGGGGTCCAGATACATGACTGATTCACATTGTTCAATACTTTAGTTCTCACACTACCTGTGCAGTGTTTCTTAAATGCTGGATGCGAAAGTTCATTCAATGATACATTTACCCAAGTGTGTTAGAAACACAGAATTTGATGGCAGATAAGGACCGCGTGGCCCACCTAGTCTGCCCATTTTCCTACCCAATAGATAAGCTGCAGATCCTAGTTAACCAACAGCTTACTTCCTCCTACCCCCCACTAGGACTGCCTTATGTCTGTCCCATGCATTATTGAATTCCCCCACTGTTCTTGACTCCACAACCTCCTCAGGGAGGCTGTTCCATGCATCCACAACCCTCTCCATGAAAAATACCTCCTCACATTACCTCTGAGCCATCCCCTCTATCTTCAAATTGTGCCCCTTGTTCTTGCACATCTTTTTGTGAAAGATGCTACCCTCTTGGACTTTGTTGATTCCTTGAGGTACTTGAAAGTTTCTATTATGTCCCTCTCTCCTTCTTTCCTCAAGGATATACATATAAGCTCCTTTAGTCTTTCTTCAGATGTCTTCTGGTGCAGACCCTGCACCATTTTGGTTCCCTCCTCTAGACAGCCTCCACTCTGTTTATGTCTTTGTGGAGATGGGGACTCCAGAACTGCACATAGTACTCCAGATGGGGTCTCACCAACTGTCTGTACAGAGGGATAACAACTTCCTGTTTTCTACTATTGATGCCTCTCCCTATGCATCCCAGTATTCCCCCCAGCCTTCATAGAAACACAGAAGAATGTTCTTGATGTTTAAGGTGTAACTCAAAGAATGGCTGGGAATGGATTTGGGAGAAAAGGGTGGGCAGCCCCCTATCTGGAGTAACCAGTTCAGGACTACAGGTTCCGTAAGGGCACCTGGTTACTTTGGACATAGTGGGCAATGTCTGAAGAGGATTTTACCCCCTGAAGTGGGCTGTGCTACTAATTAGCTAATGTATGCTCAGTTGTGGCCAGTGTCATTAGAAGTATTTCCAGTTTGTGGCCAGTGCCAGTGGAAGAAATGTTCATGTTGTGGCCAGTGCCACTGAGAGTGTGTTTAAAAGTCCTATGCCATATGACAATGCCAGTGCAAGTAGTACAATGTCCTATGAAGCCTGGGAATATGTGGAGTTTCTGTCAGATAGTTTTTTTGTTCTGCAAATTCCTTGTGCCACGATATGTAAACCTTGGGGGTCCACCCTTGCTTTAGAGAACATCATCTTTTGGAATAAAGTCACACTCTAGAACCCCATCTATGGTTTGGACAGTTAAGTTTTGTGCTTCCTGTGTAGATTTACTGGGTATCCCTCCAGAAGTTGGGTCCAGCATAGCTCTAGCAAAAAGTTCTCTCCTCAGGACCTGGGTTTGTAGATACCGTCTAGGATATAGAGGATTATTCTTCTGACTGCCTGGCTGTTTTCCCCTTCCAGGTGGTGTTCTTGAGCTGTCTGCATTGTGTCTCGTGTGATCTGCGAGGGTGCCCCGCTCACCATCATACACGAGGGCCGTCTAGACTGTTCTGGGCTGCTGCTGATGCATGGACTTTCCTCTGGAGAGCGCAAGCATTGAGGGCATCGCTGTGCTCATTTCCTGGGTGGAATAGTCACCTTCTCAGTCGGAGTTTCACCGAATGGATCTTCTGAACTTTTGGCTCCCTGGATCATCCGTTCGCTGCTGCTTAATCCTGTGGCTTGATGTGGACTTTCCTAAACCCCTACTCGCTAGATTATCATTTAGAGGGGGGTTGGTCTATTGCTGGACTGCCTGCTTACAAACCTTACGGTAACTTTTTCATTTCGGGGTCTTCCCCCTTCCTCGCCAGTACTCAAAACTCAAATTTGTTCACTTTTTTCTTCTCAATTTCTGGACTTGTGGTGGTAGATTGTGAGAGAATTGATTTATTATATTTACTGAATTTAGTAATCTGTGGGTTGAGAAGATGGTTAGTTACATCAACTGTTTTACTCATATTTGCTATATCTTGCCCTGTTCAGTTGGGCTGTAACCTATGGGATCCAGGGATACTGTGCTTCTTTAAATTTAAAGGCTTGCTGCTGTTTTTTCTTACTTCCTCTTGGTGGTTGGGTGGGTGTGGGATAGGTTATTGGGGTTTTTAGTTTAGGTTGTGTGGATGGACGTCTGACTGGTTAGGATTGTGTTTTGTGTTTGTAGTGTGGCTGAACTTGATTAACTGTATTAGTTAGTTGTTTAGGTGGGACACCATGTGTCTGGGGAGACTGGGGGGCCTGGGGCAGGATCAGATGGTGTATGGGGCATCCCAGCTACTCGATCTGCAGCCCTTCACTGACCTCCCTGTGACTATTACAGCACACCGCTGTCGTTAGGTTGGGATAAAAAGGTGCCGCACAGATCATCTGTACCAGGGTGCACCGTGCACCAAAGGGGGAGGGGCAGGATTGAGGTCATCAGGTGCAGAAGGCACCCCGGGTGTCGACGGGACCTTGGGAGAGGCGAGATGTGTTTGGTCCCTGTCCCCAGGGATCCCACCAGACCGGGTGGGCAGGTAGCCAGAGGGGCCACACTCTTCACCAATCCCGAGGGCAGTGCTATGCAATGCCAGCTCGATTAGGAACAAGACCGCCATTATTGCGGACTTGATTTCTTCAGTCGATCTGGCGTGCACTACTGAGACCTGAGTAGGTGACAGGGATTGACAAATTTTAAAATGGCATGCTAGTCCCAGACAACTGGCTTAGTCAAAAGTGGCAGTCCCAGAGTTCCGAGTGGTAGTCCAGTACATTTCAATGAAAATTTTAAACCAACTTATGTAGAAATAAATTAAATGGTGTGGCTGGGGTCGTACTGTAGTATTATGTCATAGGATGGATGTAGATGTAGAAGAACTGTGTAAGTCAGGAAACAATATGTTTCCATCCAATTCCAATACTTTTCTTTCTGACTGTTAATACAGCAGGCTCAGGGTGTGGGCAGGCTGAAGCCTGTTTCAGAAGAGACTGGATAAATGTTTCAGAATTAGTTTAAACTGAAGGCTATCAACAAGCCATCTGTGAATGCAGCATGACTGTCATTAAGGGGTAGACTGAGGACAGGAAAAAAAAGATGGTGCAGGAGTACTTGCATCAAGATCATCAGGAGAAGAAACAGAAGCAACGGCACCAGCAGCAGATGTAGTAGCAGCAGCAAGAGCATGCCCACGAGCATGTCTAGTTCCTGGATCAAAGAGCAGCCAGTGTGGTTAATTGCAGGATCAGGATCAAATTCATGCAGTTCAGGACCTTCTACTGCTATCTACAGGAGAGACTGTAGTGTGTCATCAGCAAGCCGTGTCCTTATTTTTGTTTTGATAAGGTTCTGAACAGAAAAAACTCATACACTTTGCAGCTGAGACACTCATAGTTATTACTATTTCGACTAAGTCAAGAATAATGTGCCCAATCTGGGGTGTTTTTTCTTTTAGCAATCTTGCATAGACCTGCAAATAGGGCTTTTCAGCTGAAGATTAAAGCAGCGTTTTAAATGCAGCATACTCAGACTTTATATGTTCCTGCTGCTCTTCCATGAAAGAAATCAAAGTATTCAACCAGGTTTGCCAGTTCAGAGGTCCCAAACACCGCTAGCTGGTCTCTTGGCAGATCAAACTGCTTAAAATCTAAACAGCTGAGCCATTTAAGAGGCACCTCGGAGAAATTTTTAAACCTCTCATCTATGTACATTATCGCTGCGTCTATTAAAGTCTGCAGTTGTGCATCTCTTACAAAACTGACTTCTAGGTGGCTGCCTCTGAATGGGAAAGGAACAGTCCTCTTCTCAACTCCCCTCTTTGACACAACATACTCCATATATTTCAGTTCAGGTTTGTAATGGCTGAGGAAAGCTGCCATGTATTTTCCTGGTGTTGTTTTAAGTTCTGTAAGCTGGAGTAGGCAGGTCTCAACAAGTTGTGGAACTTCCAGTATTACTATGTCATCTCTTTGAAACTGGAGTGACAGTTTTTTTTTTTTTAGCACTGGCAGGAAATCTTGTAGTATATAAAGGGATTTTACAAACTGCACACTCTGTACTTCTTTTAAGAGGGCCTCTGTTCTAGAACCTTCAACACCAGCAGCAGAAGATGCATGTTCTAGGTGTTGAGCGACACTGGGTAGGTTAACCTGAACTGCATGAACTGACCGTGACCTACTGGCAAGCCATCTCACTTGTTTTATAGCAGTAAAATGAGCAAGATCAGTAAACATGACATTATCAATTTCTTTTAGCACTCATTTTTTTGGGACTGTAATGATAGAACTTAAATACTCCCTTGAGGGTACTTTCAAGCTTTGATACAAATGGATTTTTTTTTTTTTTTTTTTAAACACATCGAGAACTGCCAGCTCTAACTTACGGGCAATGCAGTGCATCACAATTATTTGAGGATAGTGTTCCCGCAACTTTGCTATGGTTCCTCCTCTTTCGCCCATCATGACACTGGCCCCATCAAAATTTGCTGAAATAAGGAGCGGCCCTGGATTGTTAACATTTTGTAGGTTACTTAGGGGAAGATTTACTGACTACAGTGCAGTCGTTATTGCGTGAAATACACCCTCTGCATGTGCATGTTTCACTGGCACAGCTTGGATAAGCAATGTATGCACCTGTTTTGAGTTTGTGTCAACAAACCGTAGGAAAACATTTTCCTACTCAGTTATATTAGAATCTGTACTACCGTCAGCAACAACTGTCACATATTTAACATCAGTAAGAGTCTGCATCTGGGTTCGGGATATAACTGCTGATGTACCACCACAAAAGCCCCTGGCTCGTTTATCAGTGGTATAATTAGAACCAAGCGTTATCCAATTTTTTCCTGCAGTTCACAGAGCCACTCCACGTTCGAGAAAGGGTGCAGATTTCTAGCAATGGAGTATGCTGTGTTGAACAGGCGTTGCATCTTGACATTAGTGCCCTCATCCAGCTGTGTAAATGCGTGATACAGTGGGGACTCAGTGATATCAAAATGTACCGCACGCTGACCACTGTCTGCAATGTGCTGATTCATACACAGCACATGCGGATTGGACTTGCCAAGTGCAAGTAGTGACGCTATCCTAAAATTATTTGAGCCAGTGGCAAACACATTCGGTTTCTTAGAAAAGGCTGGTACTGCAATAGTTGGATATTTTTCATACTCAGTACATTCTTCATATCTCAAGCCACTGATAAATGATTAACCAATGCCTTTGAAACAATCTGGCCCTTCTCTTCTGATCGTATTTCTTATTTTTATTTGCCCTCTTTGGCCTCTCGTCCTGCTCATCGAGCACTAACGTGCGTTTCTTAGGGAGTGGATGTGAACCTTCAGTTAAGGCTTCATTGCTTAATTCGACACACTGATCAGCAGTTATATCTCCTGACACAGATGTAGGCTCATTTTCATTGTTGTTATTACTCTTATCTGCACTAGACTCAGAAGTGGATTGTGTTTGTTTCAGGTGGCGTCTTGCTACTGCTAGAGGCTGCTGTCGTTACTTCTGGTACTCGTGAGGCTACTGATTGGGGGAGTGTTTACCACTCCTCTTCTGCATATTGTTGCACTTATTTTGTTTCCCCAATGACAATAAAATATATTTCACCAGTCACTGTGTGGTGTGAGTTTCTTGGTGCCAGGGTTCAATAGATAGACTGGGTTGGGGGGGCAAATGAAATCTGGGCTTAGTAATGTAAAGACAGACACCAGTAGTACTAGTATGAGAATCAGATGCTTATTTGCTTAGCCTTTACATATTTCTATTTAGTCAAAAGTGTCTTGAAGCCAAGTTGTGATTGTGCAAACAATGGAAGGAAAGGGAAGGCAGTCAGTTATGCAGGCACACACAGTCAGCCCAGGACTCCGGACTAGGGCAGTACCACCACACACACACCGTACTCAACTAGCAATCAGGTAATTAAGGTCAGGGGGTCCACCGTCCCAGCAGGTCACAGAGGTCTCAGGTCACCCTTCTTTAGTCTTAATTATATATATTTTTTTTAACACAGCAATCCTGACCTTTGCTTTAAGACCTTATGTTGTTTTTTTTTGGCTTTCTTAATTATTTTCCTTCTTGCTCACTTGCAACTGTTGTACAAATGTGCACAGTTGCACACAGGGTTAGCCCTTTTTTCCCTTGGCACTTGTTTTTCTTTACTTTTTTCCTGTGGCGGACATACAGCCTACACGCACACAGATACACACACACACACACACACACACACACAGTGCACAGTTTGCACACACACACATCTCCCTAAGGCTGCTGTACCTGCTACTCCCTCGCGTAGGGTAGGCAGCCGACTGGCAGTTCTTAGTGGTCAATTTTTTTTCAGTAGCCACAGATACTCAGAGTGACCACTAAAGGCTACAAAGGTCAGGTCAAGGACAGATTGACTAAATGTGCAGATTAGAAGCCAGAAAGAAAGAATGTACTTTACTTTTTATATTTTTTTCTTATTTTTATTGGTTAGCTGCAAGCTGTGCAGAAAATCAGTTCAAATAAGTAAAGTCACTTGACTTCTTCACTATCACAAAATCAACAGTCACCACCCCCTTAGATAGGCAGGGAATTAGTGCAGTTATGTATAAACTTCTGCTCTTATTTTCTTTTTCTTTATTTATTCGGGCAATTATTTAGGTAGGGTACATATGGGTACACCAACACTTCAGTTCTGCCCTTTCACCTTCTGCTTGGTCTCTCTTTTGACTTCTCCTTCTACTTACTATTCTCAGTTATTTCCTGTATTTATTTGGGCAAGCTAAGTAGTTAGTTTACTAGTCGCTTGTGCCCTTTTACTTTCTGCCAGGTGGCACGTTAGTTGGCAACACAAGAATAAAGTCAGGCTCAAAGACAAAGCCCAACTTAACTGCTCTGATGCTCTTGGCTTCCCCTTCTACAGTATACTGTAACTGCAGCTTCTGGTGTTCTTATTTACCCTTTATTTGGTTAACGGTTGCAATTAGTTACACATCCTTGCCCTTTACTTTCTGCTAGGTGGTAAAAATACGGCAAGTTTGGCAGGCAAGGGTAACACAGAAAGCCTCCTCCTTTATTGCTGCTCAGTGTTACTGCTAGCTTAGCTTACTGTCCTTATTTTCTGATGAATGCAGTGGCTGGCAGAGCACTGATAAAAGCAAGCAGTTACAAATACAACAATTGCCCTAAACTTTTTGGGCAACAAGTTTTAGCCTTCGTCTTCTCCCTTCTTGCTGATTTAGCTTAGCCCAATAGCCCCCTTGCTTTTTTCCTCCTTTACGGCTGTTATTTTCTTTAGGCAGCTCCTGGTTCAGTGGCTTCACTGTCTTCTACCTTTTTCTAGGCAACAGAAAAAATGGTGCTTTTAATGCTCTAGTGGACCACCGCTTTTTCTTTAATTTTATAATGCCCACTACTCCCAGTCCCACTCAACAGCAGGCACAAAGGAGGGAGCCCCTTTCGGTTTTATTTTTTACTTTACTGTACCCTGCCCCTACTCATTCAGGCTTTTTCTTGTCTGTCTTGACAGTTTTTTTTTTTTTTGTACTTTATGGTTTGACCGCATCTGTTAGGGAAGGGAAACACACAAGCAGAAGCAGCCCTAAAAGCCCTACTTAGTACTTCATCGGTTCTCCGGTATTTAGTTTGTTCCTTTTTCCCCCCTCAAAGCAGCAGTGCAGGGACACAATCTATCACCTCGACTTGTCTCAGCCACACTCCCACGAGTCTCCCACTCGCTGGCTTGCACTTCTCCAGACTCCTCCTCTGTCGATCACCACTCAGTCGATCAGTCACCCAACACCCCAGATGACAATCTCCCCTCTACTTTTCTTGCACCCGTCCTGTCCTCAGTCTGTAGTTTCACAAAAAAGTACTTCAATTACATGAAAACAGAAAACAGACTGAGGCAGTTGTTTAAGATAGCCCTGTAGGACTAAAACACAACAGCTGTTCTCCTCTCCAATCTCGCTCGGACGGCAGACAAAAAACTGCTAGAAACAGCCTGCACATCCTTTCTCTGAAAAGCTGCAGAGAATGTGAGCGAGGCAGCGAGTGTTTCCTTAATCGATCCCACAAAGTCATCGCCACAGCCAACTGATGTGCCTTTACCATGGGGACCCTGACAGCTGATTTGATGGCACACATGCCAATCGGATGACTGGCGCCTCCTCCTGCATTCCACCGTGGCTGCCCACCAGTCACTCATTCCTGCCTTGTATCTGCAGTGCTTGCTCCCTCATGGATCATGTTACTGCTGCTCTGCTGGGTCAGATGACCATTGGTACAGCTCACCAGGACTCCAACATCACGAGCGAGCACCCTGCTGGTAGAAGTTGGCACTACAGGTCTTTTTAAATTTTTTTTGTCATTTAAATAAGTACTTGCCCATGGACAAGTGCGTCTGCCAAAAAATGCTTGTCCCTCGTTCAAAACTGGTAGCCCGGGACGTTGAGCTATCAGATTTGTTGAACCCTGGTGGGTGATGGTGCCAGCCCAGTTCTAGAGGCTGCCGTCCCTCCTGGGTATACGGTAGTGCACTGCCTCAGAGTGGAACGTAGGGGCGGGGGAGTGGCCATCTGTTTTAGATCTGAGCTTGGCTTATCTGTGCACCTGGTGGGAAAACCGGGTTCATTTGAATGTGTGGCTGTACGTGGAGGTCCGGGCGCAGGTTGTAGGATTCTCCTGATCTACCACCCCCCTGGGGTGGCGGGTGAATTCCTATAGGAGGTAGCCGATTTTGTCATTGGTGAGACACTGGCATCCCCCCGGTGTTTGATCCTGAGGGACTTCAATGTCTGGGCCGATGTCAAATCATCTAGGCTAGGTTATAACTTCCCCCAGACTATGTCATCTGTGGGCCTGAAGCAGAAAGTTTCCTCCGTGACCCACCAAGGCAGCCATATGTTGGACCTGGTTTTCTCACTGGGGCTTGAGGTTAATAACCTCAAGACTGATCGGGTCATTTGGTCCAATCACTGCATGGTGGGGTTCTCGTTCGGGGTTCCCCCTGAGAGCCGTCCCCCTGCAGAGATGGTCAGCTACTGCCCTTTGAGGGGTTTGAACCCAGAGGGATTTCTGATGGTGGCCGATCTATCTAGTGTGGGTAGGGCATAGTGCATGTGCTGGGGGTCAAGATGAGGCTGTTGCTACCTATAATAGGGTGTTGTCAGCCTCACTGGACTCCTTCACACCAAACGTGTACAACCCAGATCCTCTCACTTGAAATCCCCTTGGTTTGATGGGGACCTCAAGGTGGTGAATATTATGGGTCGGAGGTTGGAGCACTGCTGGCAGAGGTCTGATCTGGAGGCAGACAGACTGGACCTGTGCTCACATTATACTGAGTATTAGGGGGCAATCACTCATAAGATGGCAAAGTTCCTGTCCAGAGACATTACTGATGGGAAGAATCAACCAACTATGCTTTTTCGGACTGTGGACAGGCTCTTAAACCCAGCCTATCTCGAGCCAAAAAATACTTTTTCTGATGCTCTTTGTGAGGAGTTTGCTCAATTCTTTTCAGACAGTGTGTCTGTCATCTGGCACGGCATTACACCAGTGAGCCCTACTGTGGCCTACAGTGATTGTCTCGGTCACCCACTAAGCACTCTGCCTAGTTGGGGGGAGTTTGAACCAGTGGAGGTGTTGGAGGTCATGGGGTTGTCTCCAGGTTAAAGCACACCAAGTGCAGACTCGTTTCTTGATGAGCTGTGTTGACATTGTTGGCCCGCTGTTCGCCTTGATTGTCTAGTGTTCTTTGTTGAAGGGGATTGTTCCAGATGCCTTGAAGAAGACACTCGTTCATCCCCTGCTGAAGAAGTCTTCTTTAGACCCTGATGTCAAGGCAAATTACCATCCCATCTCCAACCTCCCATTTTTAGAGAAAGTTATTGAGAAGGCTGTGGTGCAGCAACTTGAGGAACACCTCATGGTCTTCGATCCCAATGAGCCATTCCAGTCTGGATTTCGCGCGAGGCATAGTATGGAAGCCACACTAGTTCGGGTACATAATGACCTCCTAAGGGCCAGAGATCGGGGGGAGGGGACAGTTCTTATTCTTCTGATCTCTCTTCAGCCCTTGACATGGTAGACAACTGTGTGTTACTCGACCGCCTGAGGGAATTTTGTGGACTCACCAGCTCTGTCATCTGCTGGTTTGAGTCCTACCTCACGAATAGGAGGCAGTGCGTAGTGATGGGGAATTTCTCCTCCTCCTCTAGCATACTGTCATGTGGAGTACCTCAGGGTTCGGTCTTGCCGCCAATGCTGTTTGCCATGCATATGCTGCCCCTGGGTGAGCTCATTAGGAAATACAGTCTGGGTTTTCATTGCTATGCTGATGACACCCAGCTGTATTTTTCCTTTTCCCCTGGAACATCCAGTGCAGAGGAAGTACTTAACAACTACCTTGCGGAGATCAATGATTGGATGGCCTCCAGCTGGTTGCAACTGAACCCTGATAAGACTGAGGTACTGGTGGTGGAGTCGAACAGAGGATGGAACAGGTTGGCCTCTGGTGCTGAAACCGGCTTGTTTCTGGGACCTGTGCCACTGAAGGCCTCCTCTAGGGTGCAAAACCTTGGCGTGACCTTCGACAGTGGTTTGACACCTGAATCTCAGGTGTCATCCATTGTCCGGACCAGCTTCTACCATCATATGAATATGAATATTGCCAGGGTCAAGCCCCTAGTTCCGTCCATGGACCTCCGCACCTTAGTGCATGCCTTCGTAATATCCAGACTTGATTACTGTAATGTGCTCTTCCTCGGGGTTTTGGGGGGGTCACCTCCGCTGGCAACAGCTGGTGCAGAATGCAGCTGTCAGGTTGCTGACCGGGCAGTCGAAATTCTGCCACATAACACCAGTGCTGCGTGCACTGCACTGGCTGCTGGTGTGGTGGAGGATACTCTTCAAGTTGGGCTTGCTCTCCTATAAGGCTCTACACAGGTTGGGCCCTGGCTATCAGTCAGACCTCCTTACACCTGATCTCTCGACCCGCTCCCTCGGTCCTCCTCTAGGGGCCTCCTGGTGATTACCAGGATGAGGCTTAAAACTGCAGGCGACAGAGCATTTAGTGTCGCTGGCCCCATCCTGTGGAATTCGCTTCCTCCATCTGTTTAGGAGGCCCCTTCAGTTGAGGTTTTCAAGACCCGCCTCAAGGCCCTCTTATTTAGTCAAGCCTTATCGGACCAGGTATACTAGCCCCTTTGGGAGTCCCCCTTTTGCTTCCATTTCTGACTATATGTTTTAGAGAGTTCTGTGCTATCACAGACCATATTTAGTGTATGTTTTTATTATTAGAATTTTATCTGATATAAAATTTTATACTGATAATGTGTTTTACTGTACGGCGCCCAGATTGGGCGCCTAGAAAATTAAAATGTGCCTTGCCTTATAGGTTATAGTTTTGCTTTTGTACACCCCAACCCCTTCTGACCTCTAGAAGTGAGGAGCCTGGTATACATTCCCAAAGCTAGGGATGGTACCATTTCTAAATGTATGTCCAAAGTAGTCTGTGCCCAGTAAAGGGTACCAGGGGTAGCTAGCTGTGTAAAGCAGCGAGGGGTGGTTACATAACATTTGCAACCTTTATGCTCAGTAAATTTAAAACGAGGACCCCTCCCCTCAAAGAGGAGTGCTCCACTTCAGCTTATACTTAACAGAATCTTTCTGCTATTACAATTTACAAGACCGCATGTTTTGTTCAGTTTTTCTTTCCAAAGTTTAAACACATCATTGCAGTTTGTCCAAGAAGTTGCTATAAAAAGCATTTGACTTTCCCCAGCTGACAGCATTGGTGATGTCACAAACAGCATTGGTAGGTCAAGTGGGGTAGTCAGATGCTCTATAAAAGATGCACTGAAATTAGCACTGCACTGTCTGAAATATTTATAGACCAGTAAGAGGAGAAAGTTAAAAAATTATGAAACAGTAATGTTAACCATAAATAACGGTAAATATCATGTAACAGGTTAAAGGCTTTGCTTCAGTAGCTACTTGCCCCCGCCACTGACTTGGACCTCCTTCCACTGTCCCTAAGACCCTGCCAGCCCGGCATCCAGGATGCATAACTGCACATCAGAACACACTGCTGTGCTGCCCCATAGCTTACCCCCAAGCAAGGGTCACCTTCAGTTCCATGGCTCATTGCCCTGTTCTGCATCTGGCCACCCATGGCAGAGGTGTGGCGGGCATCTCAAGTGTTGCGGTAAGGGCCGAGATGGGCGCTGTGGGTGGGTGGGTGGAGGTTTCATCCTCCTAAGACAGTGCAGTTTCCCCATTAGGCCCCCCAACCACCACGTCGACCTCCCTTCCACTTACTGCTCACCTGCACCTCCACCTGTGGTCCCTCAATTGGCAGTATAGCAGTGCGACATGGATCTCACCTCCACCTCCCAGAACAGAAAATCTGTTGGGATGCACAATCTGCCTCCCCCATGACCTGTGACACTTCGACCACCTTGGCTTGTTCCAACTCGGGTCATCCTCACCACAAGTGGCTGCTCTACTACTGCACATGCACGCCAGCACCAGCTACTTGCCCTTTGACTACATTTGGTAGATTCTTGCCCACAACTGACTTCTGAAAAATAGAAACATAGAATTTGATGGCAGACAAGGACCGACTGGCCCACCTAGTTTGCCCAATTCTCTACCTATTGGATAAGCTGCATATCTTCGTTAACCAACAGCCTACTTCTTCCAATCCCCACCAGAACTTCCTTATGTCTGTTCCATGCATTCTTGAATTCCCCCACTGTTTTTGACCCAAAACCTCCTCAGAAAAGGCCATTCCATGCGTTCACCACCCTCTCTGTGAAAAAAAGAATACTTCCTCACACTTCCCCTGAGCCATCCCCCCTCTATCTTTAAATTGTGGCCCCTTGTTTCTGCACATCTCTTTTTCTCTGAAAGATGCTACCCTCTTGGACTTCGCTGATTCCCTTGAGGTACTTGAATGCTTCTATCATGTCCCGCCTCCTTTCCTCAACGGTATACATATTAAGCTTCTTCAGTCTTTCTTCGTATGGCTTCTGTTGCAGACCCTGCACCATTTTAGTTGCCCTCCTCTGGACTGCCTCATCCTGTCTACATCCGTGCGGAGATGGGGTCTCCAGAACTGCACGCAGTACTCCAGATGGAGCCTCACCAATTGTCTGTACAGAGGGATAACAACTTCCCATTTTCTACTGGTGATGCCTCTCCCTATACATCCCAGTATCCCCCCAGCCCTCCTTACTGCTTTCTCACATTGCTTGCTTACCTTTAGGTCATTTGATATGACTACCCCAGGTCCCTTTCCATTTTGTTGTTGATACCCCCCTTCCCTTTGTGTACTGTTCTCCTGGATTTTTGTTTCTCGGGTGAATTATGCACTTATTTGCACTGAATCTAAGCTGCCATACATTTGACCATTCCACCAACCTTGCCAAGTCCCTTCTCGCCTCCCCCCACCCCGTGTATCAACCCTGTTGCAGATCTTTGTGTCGTCTGCAAAGAGGCTTACTTTTCCTTCCAGTTCCTCCGCAATGTCACTTGTAAAGACATTAAAAAGAACCGGACCCAGTACTAAACCCGGTGGTACCCTGCTAATAACCTCTCTTTCATCGGAGTGGCCTCTGTTTACTATTGCTCACCGTGTCCTGCTGTCTAGCCAATTTTTTACCCAGGCTAACACCCTGGGACCCACTCCCAGGCTGGCTAATTTGTTTATTAATCTTTTGTGTGGCACTGTGTCAAATGCCTTGCTGAAGTCTAGGTAGGCAATGTCCACAGCCCCTCCCTGGTCTACTACTTTGGTTACCCAATTAAAAAAATCTATTAGATTTGTCTGACATGACCTTCCCATTGTGAATCCATGCTGCCTTGGGTCCTGTGCCCCGCTGACCTCTAGGTACTCAACAATTCTTTCTTTCAGAAGTGATTCCATCATTTTCCCTATCACTGAGGTCAAGCTAACAGGTCTGTAGTTTCCTACCTCTGCTTTGCTCCCACTTTTGTGAAGGGGAATCATTTCTGCCCTCCTCCAGGCCTTGGGTACTACACCATCCTCCCATGATTTGTTAAAAGGGGTAGTCAGTGGTGTCACAAGTTCTTCCCATTAGTTCTTTTAGAATTCTGGGGTGAATCCCGTCAGGCTCCATTGCTTTGTCCACCTTCAGTTTTAGGAGTTCTTTCAGAACCCTTTCTTCTGTGAAAGGACTAGTATCGACCCCATACCCAGAGTGCTCTATTGATTGGATTAAGTACCTCCTTAACTTAGGTGTTCAAATTCAGAATGTATGTATATACATCCCCCAACAGCACTCTTAGGCTTGTAAAACTGGCCTCACACACATTCCTAGAGTATGAGAACAGCAAACCAAAAGTAAGTGGTTACGACACAATAAGGATGCAAGTCAAACCACTCTGACATGACTAAAGTTCCATCAAGGAGTAAACTTATATTATTGATTGAGGCAGATTAATAATGTTTAAAACATCTGACAATGTCCCCCTGAACAGGTCCATTTTCAGGGCACCTGCACAAGACACGTTGTACACAATATAGAGAATACTGGATGGGCAATTATACACAACTAGTGTGTTCTGCCACAATGGGGTTCTAATTCCCGCTGACCTGGAGCACACTGGTTGTGCATAGAGCTGCACATCCAGTATTTTTTATAGTGTATGGTGCCAAATAATCTAGATACACTGTTTCATCACTGGGTCATACAATTAGTTTGGTTTTTTTACAGAAGAAATCTGCTTTCCCTTATTCCATGGTTCAAGGATGGTTGCTAGAGTCAGTGGTGTGGTTGTTAGGGATGAGATGTCCCAACGTCTGTAGCATGGACTTCTATTGGTTGTCAATCGTGTTTGAAGGGATTCTCAAAAAATAAACATGGTGGCTGTAATTCTCGTTTAGCGAGAAGCTGCTTATTGAGAAACTGTCGGATTTTGTGAATTTAAAATATCTGGTTGCCTGCATTTTTAAAAAAATATCTGGTTGATCCTGCATCTACAGGGATTTATGTGAGTGATTGAGCAGTGTGGCAGTTTATTTGGTTGATCTTGCATTTGGTGGTTTGTGTTTTCTCAGCTGCTGTGTGGCTTGTGCGCTTCCTAAATCATCTGGAATACTGTTGTACCACAGAGGATATAATCAAATTCCACGACCTTTAAACTGCGGTACAACAGTGTTTTAGCCGAGATGGAAATTGAGTTATAACAATCCCTCACCATATACTATAAAAAGTGTCTCATGCACAGGCCAAAGTAGCTCTCAGATTGGTCGAGAGTGCTCCCTCGATCTATAATACAAAATATAAACTCTTAGAGGGTAATGTCCATGTAAAAAAGTCCGGCATGCTTTGGTGCAGTGCTCCCCCATATTAGCATGTTAAGTGATGAAACAATTTTGTTTACATATTTGGTCATTTTTATACTCATCTGACTGATCCTGCCTTCCCCCAGCCAAGATTATGTGGAGTCGCCAGTCTGGCGTAATTCCAGAATCCCCCAAGAATGACATCATGGGTGGGATTAGCCACAGGAGACCGAATTACATTGGTAGCTACAGGAGCTATTAATGGTGCTGTAATGCCAGCTATTGGTCCCGCTGCCCTTCCAAAACCAAGTATGGCTCGTGAAAAACCTGGTTATACCTTGAGTGTGCATGTCTTTACAGTTCCAACTGCTGCTTAATGCAAGGGTTTAAACCCTAACCCACCACACCACCAAAAAGATACTGAGATGTTGTACCCTAACATAAGTCCTTGCTTTTGAGATGATGTATGAGAACAACTCTTAAGCAATAAGGCACTCCCAGGGGTTATGTTAATGGTCTGCTAATCACGCTCTAGGAGTGTGATGTTGCATGAGGTGTGGCAGAGTGCCACATGCCCCTACAGGGTGATCAACTGATCATTAACATAACCCCTGGGAGTGCCTTATTGCTATTATAATAAAATAAATTTTTAAGCAGCGTTAGACCTTGTTCAGCATATGATTAGGTTCTATATGTATGTTAATAAAAGATTAAAAGAAGGCTGAAAGAATGCTTACAACCCATCAGAAAGCTCTATTTCTCAGACTTTTTATAATTGCAATTAACAGTTTTTTGAGAGAAAAACATTATGATATAATGGAATTGTCATATTTAAGAACATGTTTACCTAGTTCTATATTGAATTACTATTGTGATATTACACTGACTATAATCAAATCAAGTCTGTCTATCCCGGCGAACACCATTGAGCAGGCTCATTTACAAGGTGAATCTGCATTACACAAGGTCAAGAATAACACTTTTATGTACAGATAATAAAGAGACATAATTATACAGAAATAGAAAAAAATACACAGTGCAATAACTAGTATAATAACCTTGTGATTTCTTTGTATTGCTTGATGATAAATCATAGCGGTATGGTAGTGCCACTATTATTAGAGTTCAGCAGGCACTTCAATGCTAAAGCACAATTTTCAGCTGCTTATCCCTTGGACATTTCATTACATACAGTCATAAAAACTGGCAAAGCTCTTATTCTGGGTCACGATCTCAGGACCTACCAATTTTGGGGAAATTTGGGTCAGTAGTTTTTGTGCTAGGCAGTGACAAATCCATGAAAAATATGGAAACTGGCTTGGATAAGGCTAATTCATGCAGCAAGGGAAAGAAGGGTGCGGGGGTCAGAAGACCTGAAAAATGGCTATTCATACATAGTAAAAGGAAGGTCTTTTTCAAGGATCTCTCTACTTTTTCATCAGGCCACACCTTTAGAACAGTGCACTCCTGTGGAGAATAAGCTAGCAAAGATACTAGCCACACTCACCGCGGCGCTTTGGGTCTAACAACCCTTCCTCATGATGCCCCCTGAGGGAGGGATGTTGGACCCAAAGCATTGGGGCAAGTGTGGTTACCATCTATGCCAGCTTGTACTTAGCTTACATTGTATGCATTTTGCAATAATGCAGCAAACTTCACTGGATCTTGAACTCTGTTTAATGTAAGCATTTGAAAATTCTCCACAGGAGTGCACTGCCTTTCCAGGAGTCACAGTACAGTTTAAGGGGTGGCCCCACTAAAACAGTGCACCCACCCTATTGTGTCTTTCGCGGTTGAATTGCCTTTGGATCGTATGTTTACACGCCTTAAGAAAACACAGCCGTCAGGCAGTACGACCACAAAGAAACTTTTGCAAGCAGTGTTGCCAGGGGCTGCCCATGAAAACGTCAGGCATTAGCGCACATATAAGAGTGGGCAGCCCTTCCTCTCCTCAGTTCTTTTCTCGCCATTGCTCCTACTCAGACACCATATGGAAATGCCATTAGTTACCACACCACTTTCCTTTCTTTTTTAAGCACAGTAATTAGTCGATGATCTGTATTTTGGTGAAGGAACCAGTAGTTAGATTACTGAGAATCGGTGACAAAATATTCTAGCGACTCCCATGTCATCTCGTTTGTTGCTTAGGTCTTGACCACGACATCGCAACTGCCAAAGGGCTTTAACTCTGTGACAAGGCAATGCTGCAAAAGCACCTTGAAAACTTTTACTAAAGAAACAAGTAGTCAGCATGGGAAGCAGCTTACAGAACAGGCAGCTTTGAAGCAGTCTCATGAGGCATCAACGTCAGTGGCCTCCTCGACCACTTCAAAGCGATTCAGATCAAGGATATGTCCAGCCACAAGTACAGATTGTCCCCATTCTGCTCCAGCTCTCCTTACAGGCCTGTTACAGGTATGGCTTCTGTGCTGCCGCGTGAACAGCTCCAGTGACGATGCTTCAGCACCCCACTCATCGACATCCCACAAACGTCAGGGTCAGGCTTCGATGCCACTGGCTTGATTACTCCCAGTGCATCATCAACACTGATGGTTTCACAACCTCCTGTGTTGTCACGCCCCTTTCTCAACCAGGCACCGATGCTCAAGTGAATCTCATCACATTATCCCAGATGATCTATTGCCTGGCCTACTTAGCACTATTACACTGCTGAGGGGGATGCCGACATCTCTCCCTTTGACAACACCAAGCCAATCTGTGCCACAGCAACCTCTTTCACAGCAGCTGCCATCATCACCAGCCTGCTACCTCCTGTCCATCAACACTCATGATGATGCCTATGAATATAATCCAGACCTTATCATGCAGGAGGACAACCTTGAGGAGCCAGCAGAGCTACCGTATGAACAGGGTAACAGCTCCACCATCTCGACCTGCAGCAAGGACTCTGTTACTGACACTCGAGTCACCTCCAAGACCCTTTCTTTCTGTGATGCAGCAACTTCAGGCTGCTTTGGGTTTTGCCCTGAAGGAACAGGACACCACCAACTATAATTTACTAGACTTTTGGAGCTCCCTGAATATCCAACTATAGTTGTGCCCCTCTTTACCAACTTTAGAAGATGCAACTTATGCTGCCAGACACAGGCCCAATAACATCCCTGCAGTCACTAGAAAGGCAGATAAATTGTATCTTGCCCCATTAGGCAAACCATTTTATGCTGCACAGCCTGAAGTGGACCCAGTAGTCATCACTGTAGCCCATGCCAGGTTGGGCGCCCAAACATAGTTCCCTCCCTCCTACCAAGGAGTCTCAGAAGTTGGATGTCCTGGGCAAATGTACTTACTGTATGCCTCAGCATCTTTAGGCCTATGCATTGCAAACTACCAGGCCCATATGATGAAATATCAAAACTTCCTCTGGCATAAGGCCTAGACTACTGCCCAGGCCGTACCGGACAGTGCAGAAAAGCAAGAATTACTTTAACTTCTCACTGCAGGTGCTGATGTGGGTGAACATCTCCTCTGAGCAGATTATATCTCAGATGCCTCTGCAGGGCAGCTGCTTAAGGGATCTACCTTTGCCTCTGATTTCCAGCAGGCTGTATCATTATAGGTACATCAAGCTATATGGACATCGAGTCCGTGGTGCTTGCCAGAAAGTCAGTAATTACTGAATTTTACATTATCTCCGATTACTAAATTGTAGTTTTTTTTTTGAAGGAGTCCATATTTGGGCTATCTACTACCTCAGCTGGGAGGTGATTCCATATAGACACGACCCTGTAACTAAACCAATACCTTCTTCGTAGAGTATTCCATTTTGACAAGCATAATTGTTTAGAGTGTCTTCTATTGCTTACTCTATTATCAGTAAGGGCGATTCCTAGTTCTTTACTAAGGATGGGGTCAGTTAATGCTCTAAATAGTAGACACATGTCTCCCCTCAATCTTCTATACCGAAGCGTAAACAAGTAGAGCAATTTCAATCTGGATTCATATGGCTTGTTTGCCATCCCTATAATGGCTCTAGTAAATCTTCGTTGTGTACTCAATTTTTGGAATGTCTTCCTTATAATATGGGGACCACACCTGGGCACAGTATTCAAGATGTGGCCTCACCAAGGCAACGTACAAACGGAGTAGTACTTCTTTCCTACGACTAGATACATGCCTAAATATACAATTAAGGTTTTGATTCGCTTTATTTAGTTGGGTTTTACAGTGGGTTCTGAATTTCAGGTTGGGGTTAACAATTATTCCAAGATCCCTTTCTTGTTTGGTTTCAAGGAGAACCACGTTCCCCAATTCGTACACATGCTGTTTGTTGCATATTCCCCAGGTGCGTAACTTTGCATTTCGTGGGGTTCAAAGCTAATTTGTTTATACTTGACCAAGTCAATATGTTGTCCAGGGCTAGTTGAAGAGCAGTACTACTTACTGAGCTGTTTACCACTGTACCTACTCGACAGTCATCTGCAAATTTTAATATCCATATATTGGGGTTACTGATGGTGAGAGTAGAAACACAAATGTTAACGAGACAGGGGCCCAAGACAGACCCTTGGGGAACCCCACTTGTAACAGGAGCCTAGTTAGAATATTCTCTATTTATAATAACCCTCCACTTTCTTCCCTTCAATCAATTAGCAACCCAATTAACTATATTTGTTTTTAGTTTGAAGACTCTTAAGGTATTAATAAGCTCATGATGTGGCAATTTAACAAACACCTTAGCAAAGTCCAGGAACACAAGGTCCACAGAATTTACCTGGTCAATTTCTTTAGTAACTTTTTCATAGAATGTTTAATAAATTGGTTTGACAGGATCTAGTTTTAGTGAACCCATGTTGGAGAGGGTCAGATAACCCAGTTTGATGGATAGAATCAAGAATAAGGTCTTTGATAATGTTTTCCAGAATCTTGCCCACTAATGAAGTTAGGCTAATAGGCCTGTAAGTTCTCAGGGTTGGTTTTAGGAACTTTTTTGTGAATAGGTACCACTGTTGCTACTAGCCAGTCATCTGGAACCTCCCAGTATCAGTGAATGTTGGAGTATATTTGTAGAGGAAGATAAATATATTGAGAGCTCTTTCAACACCCTAGGCTGAATTTTATCAGGGCCTGGTGATTTATCTGTGTCTAACTTTCTTAACCTGTCAAGGACTTCGTTGTGTTTTATAATAAGCTGCCCAGGAGAAGATATTTCAGCTGTATCTACTAATCTACCACTGACCTTGCTGAAAACAGTACAGAAATATTGATTTTGTATATCATCAGCCTCTTGGTTACTAGTTAACATACCAGCATTAGCTGAAAAAGACCATACAGTGTTTACCTTACCCTAGATTTATTAACATGAGAAGAAACTTTTTGTTGTCTTTAACTCTGGTAGCTAATTGAATTTCATACTGAGATTTTGCCGACTTAATCTTGGTTTCAATATTTTTTAACCAATAACCTATACTTTGGGAGAAGGTGGGTTACCCTTTTTAATTTGCTGAAACAATTTATTTTTTTATTGATCAGGCATTTGATTGAAGGGTTCATCCATGTGGAGGTATTTTTATGACTATTACCTTTTTTATTTTGGGAATATTATCATTAATTAGATTTTTTAGTTTATTAATCATAAGCCCCCATTTAGATTCTACTGAGTGATTAATAAACACTTTATGTCAATCCCAGTGACTAAGGCTGGTTTTTATATTGTCAAAGTTTGCATTGTGAAAATTTAAAGTCTCGGTAACACCAGTAGCTATTTGTTTTATACTCTCAGTAACCTGAAAGTGAACAATATTGTGGTCACCGTTTCCCAAAGGTGCACTAATTTTGATGTTGGAAATACAGTGTTCAGTATTGTTTAATATGATATCCACTATTTTATCATTTCTTGTAGCATACTGGACTTTTTGTTCCAGTCCAAGTTCATTAAATGTGTCTAAACAGCGGCTATCAGTTTTACTGGCTGCAGTTGCCATTGTCCAATTTATGTTAGGTAAATTGAAGTCTCCAAAAATCATAAGGTTATTGGAGGGATCTAGATTCCCAATATAACTCAATAATGTAATGTCATTTTCTGGGGACATGGAAGGGGTCTGTATATCAGACCTAAAATATAAGGGGGCCTGACTGGAGGACAGTTTAACCCAAATAGTTTCCAGGTTGAGAGTGTCTCCAGGCATTTCCTCACATACAATAGTGTCTGTAGATAGATTGCCACACCTCCACCCTTCCTATGGACCCTACTTTTTGAATAGACATTATATCCCTGTATGGTTTTGTCCCAAGAATCATTATCGTCCCACCAAGTTTCCATAACTAGGGCAATTTGGATGTTATTAGTTACTATCAGAGTTTTAAATTCATCGAATTTGTTGGTCAGACTTCTAGCGTTAGTTAGTACACCTCTCCAACCTGGGTTATTAAAGTTGGGTGGATTGGTTGCCCCTTTTAAGGGCCCTTGACTATTTGGCTGTGACGTACAGGGCACTTTTAGGGATCTACATGCTTCATGTAGAATCTTACAATTTGTTCACTCCCTCTACCACACCCAGCCTAGGGGTCAGTTTCAGGGTTCCTATTGTCCTACGGGGGTTAGAGGTCAACATCCCCCTTCCAGAAGGCAAGGAAAAGGAGCAGTATTACCAACTCCAGGTGCTCACTCCAAAGCCCCTAGAGATGGTGGGGTGGGGGGGGAAGTGGCCCCTACTGCTACAGTCTGACTCCCCAGTCCTCCCAGAGCCACATTTACCTCCAGGAGTGACGGTGTTGGGTCTCACTCCCCTTACCCCAATGGAGGGTGATCACCTAAGAAGAAGAATGGGTTCTGGAAATTACCGACAAGAGCCATGCTCTGGAACTCAGACAATCCTCCAGACCATCCATCTCTTCAGGCAAATTACTCAGCAGAACATCTTGCTCCGTTACTGAAGAAGTTCAATCCCTCCTCCAAAAACAAGCCATCCTGCTGACTCCTTTAGAACAATGGAACACATACTTTTATTCCAGGTACTCCCAGTCCCCAAGTGGGCAGGCGAATTGCACCCATACTAGATCTAAGGGGTCTCAACTGCTTCATAGAGTACAAAAAGTTCAGGATGGCCACCCTCCAGAGGTTCCTTCCACTACTGCAGCAAGGAGACTGGCTGTGTTCCCTTGATATGAAAGAATGCCTACCTCCACATCAAAATGAGAAATCTCACCGAAAATATCAGAGATTCCTCCTTCAGGGAACCATTATCAATTCAGGGTACTGTCTTTTGCTCATCTTGCACCGCATGTTTTAACCAAATGCTTTGCTGTAGCGGCAGCAGCTCTTCACAGGAAGGTCTCTATGTGTTTCCCTACCTGGATGACTGGCTCCTAAAAACCAGTTCCATGGATTAGCTCTTACATACTCTAGGTCAAAACCGGCAAATGCTCGACACCCTGGGCATTACAGTCAACATTCCAAGATCAGTACTGACACACTGTCAATGCCTGCAATACACTGGGGCAGGGTTAGATACCTCCCTCGGAATGGCCGGAGAACTGGGCCAACAGTCTCACTGGTCAAGCCCACTCGATTTACACCAGTTATGTCATCACCAGGTTATTTCTGCACCTTTTAGGTTACATGGTAGCATACACTGTCACAGTCCCATTAGCCAGACTGCATATGCACGTCCTCCAATGGAACTGTGTGTCTAATGGCGCCAAATTATGGACAACTTGGACCAAACAGTCCTCATCACGACACCTCTATGCAAAATTCTGTTATGGTGGATGGATCGTGGCAACCTTCTCAAAGGCATGCCATTCCTCCCTCCTCCCCCTCTGCATATCCTAATTACAAAGGTTTCAGACATGGGCTGGGCCTTATCAAATACAGGGCACCTGGACCCCACTGGAATGCACCTCGCACATCAACATGCTAGAACTCCGTGCCATCCTGAATGCCCTTTGTGTATTCCTACTATATCAATCTCCAGATCCTCTGTTAATACAGATGGACAACACCACTGTGATGCATTACATCAACAAGGGGGGCCCATGAGACTGTGGTATTGGGCTCTGGAACACAACTTCACCCTCTCAGCTGTTCATTTTCCAGGTGTCCAAAATGTACTGGCATACAAGCTCAGCATATCCCAATCAGTGATGCCTGAGTGGGAGCTGCTGACCTCTGTGGTAGAAGATCTTTTTGCAAAGTGTGGCTGACCAGACCTGGACCTTTTTGCATCTCAGTACAATGCAAAACTGCTGAGTTTCTGCTCACTCAAGCCAAGGCCTGGGGTTTTCTGGCAAAATGCACTGTCCCTCTGCTGGACAGGGAGGTTTCTGTAGGCTTTCCATCCCTTTCCTCTTGTTCGGAAAGTGCTCCTCAAACTGAAACAGGAGGGTGCACACACTCCTGCAACAGTTAACAGTGGAGCCTCAATACCACTGCCACTCCACCATGATTCTTCTGACACAGAATCAGGGTATTCCGGTTACCCGACCTGAAGTCCCTTCACCTTCACATCTGCCTTCTGAAAACACAGCCATCACTTGCTTTGAGGTCTCCCAAGTGGTGGATGTTCCTGGTAACCGCTAGAAACCCTCCACCAGACACACCTATGCCCTCAAATGGAAGGGGTTTTCCATATGGACCGCTTCTTGCTATCTGGATCCTTTTACATGTCCAGTTAATCAGATTTTGGAATACTTGCAGACATTATCGATTAAGGCCTTCAATACTCTACCCTTAAGGTTCATCTATCGGCTACATCAGCCTTTCATGCACCTGCTGATGTGTCGTCTGTGGCTCAAATGGAGGTGGCATGGATGCTCCTCAGGGACATTCTAAACTTAAAGCCCTCTGTAGAGAAATCCAGTGCCCCATGGGCCTTAATTTTGTTTTGGGAAAGCTTACATTGGCTCTTTTGAGCCTGTGCAATGACCAATCTTCCTCTCTTGGAAAGCATTATTTTTAGCTGCAATTACTTGTGCTCTAAAGAATTTCAGAGCTGCAGGCTCATAGGTGAGCCTCCTTGTTTGATGTTCCTGACAGAGGTGTCTTTATGCATAACCCTAGGTTTCTTCCTAAGGTGGTGTCTGAGTTTACTTTGAATCAAACCATCCACCTTCGGTATATTCCCCAGAGCATGCAAATCCAGAGGAAGCATTGCTCCATACTTTAGATGTACACAGAATCCTGATATACTACCTCAGTCACACCAAGGCCTTAAGAAAGTCCTCTCAGCTTTTTGTTTTATTTGTCCCGGGAAACAAGGCACCCCTTTCTCTAAGCAATGTTTGTCCAAGTGACTAGCAAACTATCATTTTTTGTTACCGGACGTACAGCAAGGAGCTTCCTGGTCCAGTCCATAGCCACTCCACTAGGGGGGGTGGTCACCTCTATTGCTTGTTTCCACAATGTCTGCACTGATATTTGCACAGCTGCCACCTGGAGTACTGCCCAGACCTTCAGCAAACATTACAGTCTGGACATACACTCTTGCAAACGTGCAATGGCCTTGCAGTCCTACAAGGCCTCCTCTCCAGATTCCACCCCCCCCCATTCTTTTGATACTGCTTGGTACTTGTTCCAAAGGAGTGGCCTGATGAAAGATATATCCTTGAAAAAGATAGTGCAGTTACATAGGAACCTGCCACAGTAGATCTTCAACAGAATCTCTTCATCAGGTCTTGCCGTTCCTCCCTCCTTCCCCGTTCTAGACACTGCTTCAAATTCTTTGCTGCCATCTCCATAACTACTTTACCTGCCCTCTGCCTTGCCTGCCTCACAGAGGGCTCTATTCTCTCCTGGTTTCTCTAAGCCTGTCTTCAAAGTATGGTCACCGTGGAGAAATGAGAAGAGGAGGGCCACCAACTCTTGTGACACTGCTTGCAAACGTTTCTGTGTGGTCCTACTGCCTGACGGCTATATGTTCCAAAGGTGTGGCCTGATGAGAGATTCTCTTGAAAATCTACTGTTACAGTTAGTTCCTACATAACTGTACTGTTCTTAACTCCTGCATGTTATGGTTGTAGTCTCCTAGTCACTGACAGCATTCATCAGCAATGTATAGGTATTTTATATACAACTTACCTTATGTCTGAAAGGTAAACACCTCTGAAGTTTTACTCGCAAACACAGGCCTGCCAAAAACATACATACACAGTATAAAATTACAATAGCATTGACTGAATCCATACTCAAAATTTCGAATTTTTAGACAGACATACAGTGTAAAGTGACAATCATGTATCAGTCTAGTGTGTGAGGCTAAACGTCGGCTCTCAAGCAAGGGGGACACACTTTATACTTTGTGAGGTCAACCTATCTGTATGGTTTACAAATAGCAAAACCTGACTTTACATCCAGGTTTGGCCAATAGAACAGACCGTATGCTCAAGGTTGGTCAAAGAAACAGGTTTTGCATCCAGTTTGTGCCACAAAATTCTGAATCAGATTTTCCAAAACTGACACGGGAAAAGGAAGTCAACTTACAAGTGAGTACACAAAATATGAGTGTCTTAAAACAGTGAACATCTAAAATTACAATGCACAAAATATTCTGTTTCTGTGTCTTGTAACAACCTCAGAGTGTGTGGCTAGAAGACCATAACCCACACTGACACAGCTTCCTGTTTACATAGCATGAAAAAAAAAAACAACAACAAAACAGACTTTTTAGGAACAAAATAAACAGTCTCCTTTGGGATAAAAAATGAACACAGGAGCGGTTATTGAGCAATATTACGTGACAGTGCGTACATTGTGGTGGGGCAATGGCACAACTCAAGTGTTTTGTAAGGCATAAAGCATTGCTGAGTGCCTTCAACTACTCAAGAAGCACTGTTATACCACACCAATGCACACCCTGGAATGTCTTACTGTGTTTATAGAATGGGTTTAAAAAAATCATGAAATCTGATTGGTAAATATTCAACAGCCTCTTCACAATAAAATCAAAACTAACTACACATTCCTGATTGCCATCACAACAATGGCCACCACCTTCGCTCACTAACTAAAAAAAAAAACCTGCCTTAAATTTAAAAAATAAATTTGCCCTCATAATCCTCTTAAAGCACATGAGTACTTCCAGTACTTACAGTTTTTAATTTCTGGCATTTCTTTGCTGACCATTAGAAATACCTCATATCCTTAACTGCTTACCAGGGAAATCTCCGCTGCTTAACCTGCTGCAGATAAAATAGAAGCCCTGGATTCTAGGAGGCCTTCTGTGTGAGTGTGGGATGAACATTCTGCCAGTAGAATGGAGCAGAGATTGAATTTTGTATTCCATAGCAAAACCCCATCTATTGAATACAAGCAAGATGCAAAAGGAACAGGGTGAGAAAACTGAAGAAAGAAAATAAAAGAAAGGAGGGCCACAGGGGAAACAGGAAATGGAGGTGGGAGAATGGAAATAAGGTCAGTTTAAAAGTATGTATTTCACTTTCGACAAAGTATTTGAAATTGAGATAGCATACCAGTGCTTGGGCTTTTTGGTAGGGTGTTTCAACTTTTTTTTTTTTTTTTAATCATTAAAATGTTTACAATTATTTTGTGTTAATTTTTTTACCCACCCCCAAATCCTGGACCCATTTCTAAAATATAGCGATAATGGGAGCAGTGTCTGGTGCAGAGGGTGTAAGTAAGCATTAAGCCATGACGAAGGTGGCATCTAACGGGGAATGAATGCATGGTTGGGATTGTTGTGGCACGAAGCCGAAGGCAGAGTGCCTACAACAGCCCAACCATGCATTAATTCCCCATTAGATGCCACCTTTGGAGTGGCTTAATGCACTTGTAACATGGCACGTTATGTTAGAACTGAGGGCTATGTGACAGATCAATGAACAGCAACTTATAATATTCTTCAGTACAATATTAACCGCTGTTCTACTCTTTACTTTTGAATACATGTAGCTTTCGGTCACAATTCAGTATCTATTTACATTGTGATGGCTCTTTTATGTACATTTGCAAGTAATGCTTAAAAATACCTCGAAAGACATCAGACAGAAGAGCGTCCTTTTTGCCTATCTCGCGGTTGTTTTACTCGATCCATGTGTTTGTATTTCTGGTTTACCCATGCATTCTGGGGATATGACAACTATTTGCATATCTGGCATTTCACTTTGTTGTAGATGGCGGGTATGTAAATATTTCATTATATTCACCATGCACTACTCAATGCGAAATGATCACATACTGTGATGCGCCGTTCCTGGAAGAAGGAATACTAACAGCATGCTTCTTTGGGTCCTTGTACACCATGGCATGTAACTTCATGACTCGTGATTCTCGGACAGGACAACACACTCATCAGCAGCAGAAGACCTCCCTGTAGCCTGTGGTGCCCATGGGTTTATTCGGGTCAACCGCCAAGCCAGTCATGATTTCCATGTCTAACCTGAGATACAGCTTACATTATTCCTGTTGTTCGCCTCCCATTCTGTGCAATCCTGGTACACTGTGAAGTAGGCATTACTGGAGAATTAATCCCGCTACAATATACCATGTGATGTGTTTCTACCAATGTATTTCCTAGAATCCTGTATAACTTTTTCTGCCATGTTACAAGAGGGAATAAAGGCAGTGAGCACCATAGACAAAGATGGAGGCCAAAGGCAGAGGTCACCGTCTGCAGTGCCGTTATTCCCAAGAACAGACCCTCCATGCCTCCCATTATCAATATTATATTGAGATAAAAAACTAGGAGACCGAAACGGAAGATTTTTTAAAAAAAGTTTTACTTAAAGCTTGTCAGTTTCTGACAGCTCGAGGGACTGTGCAGATGAAGCCACTTCTGTCTGACAATTGGGTTTCTGACAGAGCGTTCATGGGGTTATGTCAGAAACTCATTTGAATGTTCCAATTGCTTCATTGTTCTCATTTGCCTACTTAAATGCCTCTACTACCCTATCTGCATATTCCAAAGCCTTAACTGCCTAATTAGCATAATCAATATGCCTGTTTCTCAGGCTTCCTGAGGGCACTGTCACCACACAGCGTCCTGTAACTAGAAACACAGAATTTTTCAGCAGATAAGGACGCTTGACCACCCAGTCTGCCCATTGTGTTTCTACCTAGATGGTCACCAAAGACTCTACCTGATCTCCGCTACCCTCCCCTACCCCCCACACACACACTTTTCCTACCAAGATTTTTTATGCCTATCCCATGTTTGCTTGAAGCCCACCACTGTCTTCACCCTACCAGTTCTGCAGAAGACTGCTCCAGGCATCCACAACTCTTTCACTAAAGTAGTAATTCCTCATCACTCCTAATTCCCCCTTCCAGCACATCATGCCCTCTTGTTTGTGTGGCCCTTCTGTTCTGAAAAATACTCCTCTCCTGTACCTTATTCACTTAGACAGCTCTCTAAGTTCCCTCCTCTCTTCCAGGGTGTACATACTGAGATCCATCAGTCTCTCCTCATAGGGTTTATGATGCAGCCTCGGCACCATTTTAGCTGTCCTTCTCTGGACACCCACCCCTGTCTATATCCTTCCTGAGATGTGATCTCTGGAACTGGACATAGTACTCTAGGTAGGGATTTACCAGTAGATCAAAACAGTGCTAACACCACCACCTTCTTTCTGCTGGCAGTTCCTCCCTATGCACACCAACATCCCGCTGATCCTGCCTGTTGCCTTGTCACACTGCCTTGCCACCTTCAGGTCATCAGGGATAATCCCAAGGTCCTTTTCCTGTTTTAGTGACCATCAATACCTCTCCACCCATTTTATATAACACCTACCAATAAGCAATCTGATTTGCTCATGGGCTAGCCCTTAATATAATTACCTGTATTCCTCCAAGTCTAGCATACCAGATCCCAAGTTCAGGATACCATTTTTAACATGCAGGTATTACAACTTGATTTTGAATACCCCCTACTGTGCCTCATCCGCTCTATAGTTTTATTTAAAGCAATGCTATAAGTAAAACTGCAGTGCTGTATCAGCCAGACACCACAGCAAACCTTGAAGCACAATATGATTTTTTTTTTCTTTCATTTTCCACCTCCCTCCCAAACTGGATTTTGTTTTTTGATTTCCATTCCTGCAGTTAAATGTGCTATTACATGCTGTAATGACACCGGTGATTTAGAAGTGACTAGCAATGATTCATTTCAAGTACTGTGTTATACAAGGCAGAACAGTTCAATTAGTTCCATCTAAATGAGAGAAATAGAGATTACACAGAATTTATGATAATGTAATCCTGTTTTCTCCATTAGTAAAACAGTTCTTTTAAATGTTTGGTAACTGCCTCTTACAAAATGTCAGGTGGTGTAAAATGTCCTAACTGACCCAAGGGGAAACATAAGCACACATAGAAACATAGCATAGAAACACAGAATCTGATGGCAGATAAGACCGCTTAAGCCCACCTAGTCTGCCCATTTCCCTACCTAACGGATAAGTTGCAGATCCTAGTTAAACAGCCTACTTCCTCCTACCCCCCACTAGAATTGCCTTATGTCTGTCCCATACATTCTTGAATTCCCCACTGTTTTTGACTCTACAACCTCCTCAGGAAGGCTGTTCTATGCATCTACAACCCTCTCTGTGAAGAAATACTTCCTCACATTACCTCTGAGCTATCCCCCCTCTATCTTCAAATTGTGCCCCCTTGTTCTTGCACATCTCTTTTTCTGAAAGATGCTACCCTTTTGGACTTTGTTGATTCCCTTGAAGTATTTGAAAGTTCTATCATGTCCCCCCTCTCCTTCCTTTCCTCGAGGCTATACATCTTAAGCTCCTTTAGTCTTTCTTCATATGTCTTCTGGTGCAGACCCTGCACCATTTTGGTTGCCCTCCTGTGGACAGCCTCCACCCTGTCTATGTCTTTGCGGAGATTGGGTCTCCAGAACTGTACACAATACTCCAGATGTGGTCTTAACTGTCTGTACAGAGGGCCAACTTCCTGTTTTCTACTGGTGATGCCTCTCCCTATGCATCCCAGAATCCCCCCAGCCCTCCTTACTGCCTTCTCACACTGCTTGCCCACCTTTAGGTCATCTGATAGGACTACCCCCAGGTCCCTTTCCATTTACTGTTGTTGTCAGTATCTCACCCCCCATTGTGTACTCTTCCCCTGGGTTTTGATTTCCCAGGTGCATTACTTTGCACTTCTTTGCGTTGAATCTAAGCTGCCACACATGTGACCATTCCTCCAACCTTGCCAAGCCCCTTTTCATCCTTTCCACCCCACCTTGCGTATCAACCCTGTTGCAGGTCTTTGTGTCATCTGCAAAAAGACATACTTTTCCTTTCAGTCCCTCTGCAATGTCACTTGGAGACATTAAAAGGACCGCCCCAGTAATGAACCCTGCGGTACCACTGTAACCCCTTTCTTCACTGTGGACTCAATTTACTATACCCCTCTGTCTTATTGTCCAGCCAGTGTTTTACCAGGCTACCACCCTGGGACCCACTCCCAGGTTGACTAATTTGTTTATTAATCTTTTGCGGGACTGTGTTAAATGCCTTGTTAAAGTCTAGGTAGGCCATGTCCACAGCCCCTCCCTAGTGTACTACTTTGGTCACCCAGTCAAAGAAATCAATTAGATTTGTCTGACATGACCTTCCTGCTGTGAATCCATGCTGCCTTGGGTCCTGTGCCCCAATGGCCTCTAGGTACTCAACAATTCTTTCCTTCAGAAGTGATTCCATCAATTTCCCTACCACTGAGGTCAAATTGACAGGTCTGTAGCTTCCTGCCTCTGTCTTGCTCCCACTTTTGTGAAGGGGAATCACATCCGCCCTCCTCCAGTACTCAGGTACCACCCATCCACCGATGATTTATTAAAAAGGGTAGTCAGTGGTGTTGTTAGTTCTTCCCTTAGTTCTTTTAGAATTCTGGGGTGAATACCATCAGGCCCCATTGCTTTATCCACCTTCAGTTTTAAGAGTTCTTTCAGAACCCTTTCTCCTGTGAAAGGACTAATATCAACCCCCTATTCAGAGTGCTTCTATTGACTGGATTAGGTATGTCCCCTGATCTTCCATTGTGAATACTGAGCAGAAGTATTCATTCAGTATCCCTGCTTTTCACTGTCGACACTCTGACCAACCACCTTCCTCTTTATTCAGCCTCAGTATCCCTGCCTTAGTCTTTCTTTGCTCCCTGATATACCTATAAGCGGTTTTATCCCCTTCTTAAGAGAATTAGCTATCATTTCCTCAGTTTGGGCCTTTGCTATTCTGACTGCCTTCCCACTTCCTTCTGCTTTAACTGGTACAGTTCTCAGTCCTGCTCCATCTATTTCCTTATATGAATGCTATCTTTTCTTCCTAACCTTCCCCGCCACTTCTTTTGAGAAACAGTGTTTTTCTCTTTTGTTTTGATTTGCTTCACAAAAAGGCTTGTTGCCTCTGTGATGGCGGTTTTGATGTTTCCCTTTTGTTGCTCCACCCCACCTTCTTGCCTGTTTGCTAGTGCTTTTCTGAGGCACTCTCCCATTTTGACAAAATCAGCCCTCCTGAAGTCCAGTACCTTCACTTTTGTATGGCTTGACTCAACAGCTAAGTTTATCCTGAACCACATTGTTTGGTGGTTGCTTGTTCACAGATGGCTACCTACTTCAAGATCAGAGATCCTTTCTCCATCCCCATTTGAAAGTACCAGGTCTAAGATTGCTCCCTCCTGAGTAGGTTCCAAAACTAGCTGTCTGAGGCATGCCCCCTGTAGGGCATCGAGAATGGCCCTGCTCTTGGATGTGGCTGCAGCAAAGGTACTCCAGTTAACATCTGGCATATTCAGGTCCCCCATCAGCAATATCCCCCCCTTTCTCTGCCATACTAAAGATGCCTCCTATCATTTCCTTGTCCATTTCCTCCGCCCGAGACGGGGGCTTGTATACAACCACTGTGCTACTAGACTAAATAACACACCTTATGAACAGCTAGCTGCACCCAAGACTGTCACTGCATGATATCGAGTCTAGTAGCAATTAAAACATGTTTAAGTGGCCTGAAAGATAACCTCTAACCTGTCTGTCAATTTCATAAGGGAGCTGAAGTAACTCATTTGACCCATAAGGCAAGAAGAGGGGCTGAATGGCCCCATAATCAATGAAAAATAACTGGGTAATAGTAGTGAAAACCACTCCAAAACTGGAAAGAAAGACTCAAAATGTTTCAATTGTGGAAAATGAAAACTGCAGGTAAGTTCTATACTGAAAGAAAAAACAACAAAAAAATTAGGATAAGTCTCAAAAACATTAAAAATGTTTGTGTAAGGAATAACATACGACAGGGTGTGTGTTATTTAAGCAATAATGCACAACAGGGCGTAGGTTATGGTAGGATTTACCCACACCTGGTATGGTGCATCATGAGGCCAGACACTGAGCGACTTTAACCACAACAGAAGTGGGTAAATCCCACCATAATCCAAGCCCTGAAGTGTTATCATGCAATGTGAAAACTGGCAAAATATTATAAAAATAAAAAAAAATATATGCAGTATTTAAGTCCCCCCCTCCCAAAGAATATTTTTCCACTGTACATTAAATAGTGCCTTGTTGCAGGGTACTGTATGGTGAATAGGACGATCCCCACATCTGATGTGCTTTTCAACGAGGTTCCTTTTCTTGTGGCGTTTACTGTGTCCCCCCACCCCCACCCCGCACTTTTTCTTTGTTTGCTTTGCTGTGTTTTTAGTGCTGAGGAGATAGCAGTAGTGCCAGCAGAGAGATGAGTGGTTGGGAGGCGAGGCCTGAAAGACAAAGTCATTGTGGCGTCAGTGCTGGCGATTATGCAGTCTGTTGGGAGCGGATATGTATATTTTTGTAATATTCATTTTGTGATCAGATGGCATTGAGAGAGCCAGGAGCTGGGAACCAGTTGCTGATCATTCGAGCTGAGGGAAGAGCTGCGATGGAGCTGGGGAGCAAGACAGCTAACTGTGAAGTGGGAGCAAATGGTCACCAGAACAAATGAGCAGCTTGCTATTTATTTTCATTCTGCTTCTGCTCCTCTCACTAGGGTCCTGCCCCTTCCCTTAGTGTCCACAGACCTGTCACCCCAGGGACTTACCCGGCTCTGTCCAATGCCCCATGGCATATACAACAGGGAGGCAAGCGGGACTGAGGCTGATCCCAGCAGGGACTGTGTCTACAACTCTGAAGTGGTGCCCAGTTGATGGATGTGGGGCTTATGGAACGCAGAGTTCAGCCTGGCATTTTCCAGTTTCTTGTGTTCCAAGGCCGTCCCACATCACAATGTTATGATGGGGCTCCCCTTCCCCCTCCCCCCAACCAACCTCAGAGACATCCCCTTCCCAGTTCTGCTGCTCCCCCTGCACTACCACCATGATCATCCAGGAGGCAGTGTGGTAGAAGGAAGTTGGATCCCCTCCCCCCTGCATCTGCTCGAACACTCAACCCTCCTCCCACCATACCACTGATCCTGCGACAACAGTTTGCTAGTTATAACAGAGGCACTGTGTCACAGAAAGTGATTTTATATATCACCGCTTTGGTAGGTTAGTGTAGTTTTTTTTTGTAGGCTGGCTTAAAATAAGAAGGTGGCTAAATGGAGCATTTTAGTGGGGTGGGGGGGGAGTAGTGATTTCTGGTCTTGTAAACTGGTCGGTTGGCACTTTACCCATGAGTTGTCATGAGATTTACTCACAGGTAAAGATGCCAGTTGCCAATAAGATTAAAGGATTTTCAGACACTGTATTATGTGGATTATAAAATGGATGGTTGAGATTCTTAAATCAGATTGGCTTAGACCACATCCAGTTAGGATAATATCTCAGTGCATAACCCCACTCAGAAAGTAGGTCATGCCAGTCAACAAAATCAAAATGGATCCATAAAGAATGCACTCCAAGTGGTGTGGTATCATGGGATATTATCCCTTCACAGGTGGTTGAGTGACCTCAACCACATGAGAAGGGATGATATCTGACATCATCACATCCCTTGGAGTCCATTATCGTGATAATGAACTGGATACGTTTAGATTTTGCCGACTGATGGCATCACCCATTGCAGATAGGATTATGATTTGAGATATCATCCTAGCTGAATGTGGCCTCAGTCCATCAAATTTGAGCATTTTAACCATCGATTTCATAATCCACATTATGAACTGGGTGCCGAGAATCAAAGAAGCCGACTGGCTAAGAGGTCTTCGAAGCCATGATGATATCGGGCTACATCATCACGGCTTCAAAAAACCTCCGGCCACCAGCCTCCTCACTCCCAGTGCAACGTTCTCCATGTCCTCACAGGCAAAGCAAGCCAGACCTCCACTCAGACGCTATTAAAAAAATATCCTCACAACTGTCCCCCTTACATCTCGCCCAAAGCACACACTCTCCAAAGAGAAAAAAATATCTCTTCTTCCTTTGAGGCGCCAAGTGCTGCATCATGGAAAACTGCCCCCCCTCGCCCTCACTGCCATGCTACCTCGTGCCAAATGGCAAAATTTACAACCCGCTCCTCAAGAATACCACGGCTTTAACCTTACTGTCTCGCTTTCCTCAAAAGCGCGGCACTACTCGAGTACTGCAGGCAAAACCCATTACATTCGGAATCTTATGACACATCACAACAAAATAACCTTCTCTCACCTTGCGGAGCCGTGGTGCACGTTGGTAGGCAGTTTATTGCCCACCCGGCTATGGCTTCTTTTCACTTCACATCGTGATTTCGGCAGAAACAAAAACATCTTCACCTCCTCAAACAAAAAACACCCAAAAATATCATCAACGTGGTCGAGTAACTAAACTTCTGGAGCAGCAATACTATGAGAAGTTACCGACTTTTGTAACAAAATCCTCATGCAACAGGACCACCTACTGCCCAAAACATGACATACAAACTTTTTTTTTTTTTAATGTCTACCACATATAAAAACAGTATTAAATACTGTAACTTTTTTTTTTTTTTATATACATTAAAAGCATAAAATATCAATTGATCCAGTTCTTAACAGCAATAAGGCCTCCAGGGTGTGGTATATCATGGGATATAGTCACTTCTCGGATGGTTAGATGCTTTTCGACCTGCAGCATCGTGCCCAACCACTCGGCGTGGCCGATATCCCGATCCATCAAGTCATCTTATTGCTTAATTCTACACGAGGTTCTAAAATCCTGTAACCCATTGGTTAACTGGCATCTTACTCCTTCGACCCCCACAGCTCCCTCACCAAGTCTTCTCACTTGCCCGCCTCACCACTGCTCCCTCCACCAATACCTCTCCTCTCACTCCCCTCACCCACCAGCTCTCTCTACCAATACCCCTCAACCACCACCATTCTCAACCAATACCTCTCTCTCCCCTCGCCCACTACCGATCAATCTACCAATACTTCTCACTCTCCTAGCCCACTACCATTCCCTCTACCAATATCTCACTCCCCTCACCCACCACTGCTCCCTCTACCAATACCCCTCCCTCCCCTCGCCCACCACCGCTCCCTTTACCAATACCTCTCACTCCCCTCACCCACCACCACTCCCTCTACCAATTCCACTCACTCCCCTCGCCCACCACTGCTCCCTCTACCAATTCCTCTCACTCACCACCACCATCTCCTCTACCAACAGCTCTCGATACCCTCACAAACCATTGCTCCATCTACCAATCTCTCTCACCCCTCGCCCACCACTGCTCCACTTAACAATACCCCTTACTCCCCTCACACACCACTGCTCCCTCTACCAATACCTCTCGTTCCCCTCACCCACCGCTGCTCCCTCTACCAACAGCTCTCACTCTCCTCCCCCACCACTGCTCTGCCTACCAATACCTCTCACTCCCATCGTCCACTACTGGTCCCTCTACCAATACCACTCACTCCACTCACCCACAACCACTTCCTGTACCAATACCTGTCAATCCCTTCCCCCACAACTTCTCCATCTATCAATACCTCATTCCCCTTGCCCACCAACGCTCCGTCTATCAATACCTTATTCCCCCAGCCCACCACCACTCCTCTACCAACACCTTTCATGCCCCTTACATGGCTGCTCCTCTCTGAATACCACTCCTCTCTCGCCCATCACCATTCCCTCTACCAATACACTCTCCTTAGCGGCCCGTGGCACTGAGGGTTGGTAGCTGGACACCACACTTCACGCCAGCGACCCGGGTTTGGGAACGAGCCTGGGCCATCGGGGGTCGGCAGGGGAGGAAAGAGATCGAGCATCCGGAGGACTGCTCTCTCTTCCCGGGGAGGGTTCTGGGGAGTGATCGCTCCTGGAGCAGCCTCTGGCGGTGGCCAGAGGTGCCTGGTGGAGAGATGCTGCAGATGCAGGGGGCGGAGTTGCAGCATAGCGTTGCCGTGTCAAGCCACACTCCACAAGGGACAGGAACCACAAGAAAAATAAAGAAGAAAATCCCCACCCCTGGGGATAGATGATGGCACCTCGGCCTCCCAGTCCACACTCCCGATGCTGGACTAGCTTCCTCTCCACGGGGGGCCTCTCATATGCCCGGCACTTTGCCCTAAGAGATACAGCGCCCTGACTGGACATAGGGAGGCCCTACCTTCGGGGGGTTCAGAACTGGAGGTAGTGCTGGGTGGCATGAGTGGAGAGGATCTGAATGTCATGGTTGGAGGTAGAGACTGGGAGCCACTGAGGATGCTTGAAGGAGTTCCCCAAAGGAAGTGGAGTATAAAGTAAAAAACAAACAAAACAAAACAAAAAAAAAAACTCACCTCACCCACCACTGCTCCTTCTACCAATACCTCTCACTCCCCTCGCCCACCTCCGCTCCCTCTACCAATACCTCTCACTCCTCTCGCCAACCACCATTCCCTCTACTAATACCTCTCACTCCCCTCACCCACCACTGCTTCCTCTATCAATACCTCTCACTCCCCTCGTCCACCACCATTCCACTACCAATACCTCTCACTCCCCTCACCCACCACCATTCCACTACCAATACCTCACTCCCCTCACCACCACTGCTCCCTCTGCCAATACCTTTCCGCTCCTCGCCACTGCAAGCCACTCACCAATGCTTCACTGCCCTGTTACCACCTGTACCATTCCTACCAATCCCCTCACCTCACTCACCTGCCACTCTCCCCTCACTACCCGCCTCCCGCTCACCAATAACGCACTCCCCACCACCACTCCCTCTCCAATACCTCTCACTCCCCTCGCCCACCACCACTCCCTCTACCAATACCTCTCACTCCCCATGTCCATCATCGCTTCCTCTATCAATACCTCTCACTCCCCTCACCCACCACCATTCCACTACCAATACCACTCCCTCTACCAATAACGCACTCCCCTAGCCCACCACCGCTCTCTCTACCAACACCTCTCACTCCAGTCACCCAAATCCATTCCCTCTACCAATATCTCTCACTCCCCTCACCCACCACCATTCCACTACCAATACCTCTCACTCCCCTCACCTACCACTGCTCCCTCTACCAATACCTCTCACTCCCCATGTCCACCATCGCTTCCTCTATCAATACCTCACTCCCCTCACCCACCACCATTCCACTACCACTACCGCTCCCTCCACCAATAGTGCACTCCCCTCGCCCACCACCGCTCTCTCTACCAACACCTCTCACTCCAGTCGCCCACCACCATTCCCTCTACCAATACCTCTCACTCCCCTCACCCACCACCATTCCACTACCAATACCTCTCACTCCCCTCACCTACCACTGCTCCCTCTACCAATACCTCTCACTCCCCATGTCCACCATAGCTTCCTCTATCAATACCTCTCACTCCCCTCACCCACCATTCCACTACCACTACCGCTCCCTCCACCAATAGTGCACTCCCCTCGCCCACCACCGCTCTCTCTACCAACACCTCTCACTCCAGTCGCCCACCACCATTCCCTCTACCAATACCTCTCACTCCCCTCACCCACCACCATTCCACTACCAATACCTCTCACTCCCCTCACCTACCACTGCTCCCTCTACCAATACCTCTCACTCCCCATGTCCACCATCGCTTCCTCTATCAATACCTCTCACTCCCCTCACCCACCACCATTCCACTACCACTCCCTCCACCAATAGTGCACTCCCCTCGCCCACCACCGCTCTCTCTACCAACACCTCTCACTCCAGTCGCCCACCACCATTCCCTCTACCAATACCTCTCACTCCCCTCACCCACCACCATTCCACTACCAATACCGCTCACTCCCCTCACCTACCACTGCTCCCTCTACCAACACCTCTCACTCCCCTTGCCCACTACTGCTCCCTCTACCAATACCTCACTCCCCTGCCCACCACCATTCCCTCTACCAATACCTCTCACTCCCCACGTCCACCATCATTCCAATACCAATACCTCTCACTCCCCTCGCCCACCACCATTCCAATACCAATACCTCTCACTCCCCACGTCCACCATCGCTTCCTCTATCAATATCTCTCACTCCCCTCACCCACCACCATTCCAATACCAATACCTCACTCCCCTCGCCCACCACCACTCCCTCTACCAAAACCTCTCCCCCCTCGCCCACCGCTCCCTCTACCAATACCTCTTGCTCCCCTCACCCACCACCGCTCCACTAACAATTCCTCTTGCTCCCCTCACCCACCACCACTCCCTCTACCAATACCTCTCGCTCCCCCTCACCCACCACCGTTCCACTACCAACTCATCTCACTCCCCTCACCCACCACTGCTCCCTCTATCAATACCCCTCTCTCCTCACCCACCACCGCTCTACTACCAATACCTCTCACTCATCTCACCCACCATTCCACTACCACTACCTCTCACTCCCCTCACCCACCACTGCTCCCTCTACAAATACCCATCACCCCCTTGCCCACCATTCCCTCTACCAATACCTCACTCCCCTCGTCCACCACCGCTTCCTCTACCAATACCTCTCACTCCCCTCGCCCACCACCATTCCACTACCAATACCTCACTCCCCTCGCCCACCACCACTCACTCCTTCTACCAAAACCTCTCTCCCCTCACCCACCGCTCCCTTTACCAATACCTGTCACTCCTGTCACCCACTACTGCTCTACCACCAATTCCTCTCACTCCCCTCACCCACCACCACTCCCTCTACCAATAACTCTCACTCCCCTCGCCCACCACCGCTCCCTTTACCAACAGCTCTCGCTCCCCTCGTCCACCACTGCTCCCTCTACCAATACCTCACTCCCCACATCCACCATCGCTTCCTCTATCAATACCTCTCACTCCCCTCGCCCACCACCATTCCAATACCTCTCACTCCCCACGCCCACCATCGCTTCCTCTATCAATACCTCTCACTCCCCTCGCCCACCACTATTCCAATACCAATACCTCACTCCCCTCGCCCACCACCACTCCCTCTACCAAAACCTCTCGCTCCCCCCACACACCACTGCTCCACAACCAATACCTCTCACTCCTCTCGCCCGCCATTCCACTACCAATACCTCTCACTCCCCTTGCCTACCACCATTCCCTCTATCAATACCTCTCATTCCCCTTGTCCACCACCGCTTCCTTTATCAATACCTCACTCCCCTCACCCACCATCATTCCACTACCAATACCGCTCCCTCTACCAACACCTCTCACTCCCCTCACCCATCACCATTCCACTATCACTCCCCTCACCTACCACTGCTCCCTTGACCAATACCTCTCACTCCCTCGCCACTACGCTCCCTCTACCAATACCTCCTGCCCTCACCCACCACCATTCCCTCTACCAATACCTCTCACTCCCTCGCCCACTCTGATTCCCTCTACCAATACCCTGTTCTCCCTTCACCCACCACTGCTCCACTACCAATACCTCTCACTCCCTCGCCCACCACCATTTCCACTATCATATTCCTCACTCCCTTCGCCCACCACTGCTCCACTACCAATACACCTCACTCCCCTTGCCCGCCACCGTTCCACTACCAATACCTCTCACTCTCCTTGCCCACCACTGCTGCACTACCAATACCTCTTCCCTCGCCCATTCACTGCTCCACTACCAATCCCTCTCTCCCCTCGCCCACCACTGCTCCACTACCAATACCTCTCACTCTCCTCGTGCACCACCGCTCCACTACCAATACCTCTCACTCCCCTCGCCCACCACCCCTCCACTACCAATACCTCTCACTCCCCTCGCCCACCACCGCTCCTCTATCAATACCTCTCCCTCACCCAGCACTGCTCCACTACCAATACCTCTCCCTCACCCACCACTGCTCCACTACCAAACCTCTCCCTCACCCACCACTGCTCCACTACCAATACCTCTCTCCCCTCACCCACCACTGCTCCACTACCAATACCTCTCTCCCTCACCCACCACTGCTCCACTACCAATACCTCTCACTCCCTTGCCGCCACCGCTCCACTACCAATACCTCTCACTCTCCTTGACCACCACCGCTCCACTACCAATACCTCACTTCCCTTGACCACCACCGCTCCCCTACCAATACCTCACTCCCCTTGACCACCACCGCCCCACTACCAATATCGCTCACTCCCCTAGCCCACCACTGCTCCCTCTACCAATACCTCTCACCCCCTCACCCACCACCGCTCCCTCAACCCACACTTTGCACTCCCCTTGTTCGCATCTTGAGGTTTCTCAGTTTCTCTCTAAATACGGATTCTCTTCCATCCCCCTTAACTTTCCTTCCTCCTTCCCCCTTCCCCTTCATCCTACTCTGTCCATTCATTATCATCACTACAAAACTTCATCCAGTAAGCCTGCTTGCTCTGCCTGCCTCACATTTCTCTGGAGCTTTCTCCCTCCCCAGCCCACCTTCTCTCCCCATCACCTCTCTCAAACAGGCTCACTTTAGAGGCCAATATAAGCATATCATGAAAGGGGAGTCCTGCACATTTTTAGGGTGATCCAGAGGGAAGTTCCCTCTAATTCTTTAGAAATGGAGATAAAAAGGGGGGGTGCTCTGTTCTCCTAAACCCCCCTTTGGATCCACCACTGCACTTGGTGCCCTCCTATCCAGCATCTAATCCTACTCCATCCTTAATCTCACTCCTCCGTTTTCTTCCTCCATCTCACTGTAACCTACCCACCTGCCTGTTGGTCTGCAGTCACCGATTACTCATCTTCCACTTCCTAACCATACAGAGAGCTCTTGCTACAACTTTAACAGCTTCCTGCAATTGGTAAAATAATCAACTGTTAGAGGAAAAACTCTGAAATCTGTGCCTCCTTCCTGTATAATCACTCTACAACTATTTACAACCCCATAAATAATAAGCCTAAAGCTTAAACAGAACATAGGCAACAGTCAAAGCATCAGGAAATAACAGGCTAAAAAGTAAACTGCAAAAGTAACTGCACGTAGTCATTAAACTGAAATCATTCAAGTACACAGAGGAGTCTGTTCTGAATTATTGCTTTAAGTGGATTCAATTACCCTGCTCTTCAGGCACAAGAGAACTGCAAGTGTTCAAAGACAAAGTACAGTGGCTAAATGTGTCTCATAAGGCTTCAATGAACTGCAATATCTCAGGGTCTTTAGAGGACAAATGCAACTAAAGTGGTTAATGGCTGTTTTTCCTGTGTAAAACCTACAGCAGACCCCCACTTGAATCATTCCTCACACTCTGATGTGTGGACTAGGAGATTTCTTGAATTTCTCATTAAAGATGTTTTTTTCATATATTTTTAGGATCCTTCTCACCAGGTTGTTGGCAACTACTGTGACAGTTTGTCACATTTTACTGAATCAGGGAGCTTATACAGCACTGTAAGCAATCAGCAGTGAGTTAAATCTTTTCAATGTCGAACACAAGTAATTCAGATGGAGATTGTTCTTACATTGAGAACCACTGATGTGTCACGTAAACCTTTACAACAATACTGTTTCAGCACAATTCAACATGTACATACACACACACACCACACACACACACACACACACTTTCTTTACTTTTAAGGGCATCTGCTTAATACCACAGTTTTGTTAACTTGGATAGCCAATAGTGTTTCTAAAATGTGTTAAACTTGCACTAACAATCCAATTTAAGATGAAAGCTGTCATTTTAAAGAGATGTGCATTCACTGGCTATGATGTGTGATATGCTTCATATGCCTCTCAGTGCAATGTAATGAAATGACATCTGGAGCAATGTTGTGTGTAGGGCTGTCACGGTATACCGGTGTGACTGTGTACTGCGGTTTGGAAACGCGCGGTATAGACACCGTGACAGTTTTTCCAAACTGCAGTAACCGTTGCTCACAATAAACGTATGTGCTGATTGACCATGTTTCTTGGAGTGTGAAGGGGTGCAGCACACGGCAGTATGCTCTGGGAAAATCTTCTTTTGTGTCTTTTCATGATTCAGTTGGTAGAGATAAGAGGGAACTCAGCCAATCTCCTTCCACCATCTGAAAGTGGGCGTTCTTCAGTGTGATCTGCGTGCGGGCTTCACGTGCAGAGGGAGAGAGATCCAGAAGAAGTGAGGACAGAGGAGCAAGTTTGTGACCAGGAGAGCAGTTTGAGTGAAGCGCGGGTACTAAATTTAGGCCCACTGACCACACAGAAGCAATTTTTGTAGTCCGACCGACGGACCCCCAAGTTCCCAACCAAGTAGTCGTTCCCCTGAATTCCTAATCGTCTCCCCGCATCCCGAGTCGCTCCCCAAGTCCCCAGGCCACATGCGAGAGTCTGAGAGATAGAGTGAGAGACCTGGGCCAGCCGGTGGCGAGTCGAGAGAGTCAATGAGGAGAGGACTGTAGGAGCCTGAGGCTACCTTGCTCCTATCTAGGCCAGTTCTTGTTCTTTTATTTACACAAAGTGGGGTGGAGGGTGGAGTAAAATAACCTAGAGTGGCACAATGGGTGGTGGCAGTGGCACTGACACGGGAGGAGTTGGGGGTGGGGAGGGGGGTCTGGGGAATGGAGGGCAAGGGAATAATGAAATTATAATTTATTTCCATTACTGTGTTCTGCGCTGTATCCTGTATGGTCATGCATACTTCTGAAATCCCTACTATCCTTGCTGGGAACGGAAACCTGGCATGATGCTTAATAAAGTTGGCTTGTTGTGTTAACTTGTGTAACTTGTTGTAAACTTGTAATGTATACCATGCCATCATTGTAGCATGTATACTTCTAAAATCTCCACTATCCTTGCTGGGAAGGGAAACCTGGCATGATGTTGAACAAAGTTGGCTTGTTGTGTTAACTTGTGTAACTTGTTGTACACTTGTAATGTATACCATGCCATCATTGTAAAATAAATGTGAGAGCCCCAGAGGAGGACTTAAGTTCATTGAGATTGGGTGCGATTGGGGGAATAATACTTGGAGGAGGATGATGATGATGATGGTGGAATCAGTCACGGTGGATCCTTGGTGGGAATTGGTAGGGAAGGGAAAACCTGACCTGACTTAAATGTGAGGGTGAATGGGAAATTAGCAGTTTATTATTGCCTTGATTGAATTTTGAAAACAGAAGCATCTTTAGCACAGCAGCAAGCAGTGCAGCAGCTACACGAAGACTGAAACTGAATGGATCCAGTCCAGTTGGTGGAAATGAGATTGAAACCTGGCCTGATGTTGAATTTAAAAAAAAAAAAAAAAAAAAAAGGTTTTCCCATTTTGGTACTACACCCACGGCACAGTGCCCACTTTCTCTGACAGTGCAGTGCCCATACAGAAAGCTAGAGAGAGAGAGAGAGAGACTGAGTCAACTGTCCTGTTGAGACTCAGAAGTAGCCTAACACCCCCCAGCCTTCTGTCAGAGTGACATCCTAGTAGTCTTCTTCTACTAGACCAAACCAGCAGGCAGCAGCCATGCTGTTTTCCCTCTCTGTTGTTGCAATGTGCGGCAGTTTTGATTTTGGCACTGTGTGACTGAAGTGCATGCCATGCCATATGGTTGCTGCATTCACTCAAAAGGAACCAACTGGCAAAAGTGGGAGTTGTTGGCAGATGGCAGATCAATGAATGCATTATGCATCATATCAAGGAGGCTTATAGTAGGCATTGGCAAGCAGCTTGAGGCAAAAGCCAACCAGCCTGAGCCCAAGTTGATCTTTTGCTGGATTTTGTGTGGTGTGGTCTGTGTTGGCCGCCCTGAGGGGTCATGGCTGGGCGCCGGTCAGTGGGGAGGGACGACCGAGCTTTGTGGAGCAGAGGCATGCAGTGGGTACTGGGCTCCGGGTGTGGGTGGGACAGTGGGCAGACCTCGACACCTGCCTGCCTGCATTTGTTTTTACTTTCCTTCAGTAAACTAAGCTGTCCGTGTTGGACTTGTTAGTGTGTAAACTGTGTATATTATTGTATACGATGATGTAATGTAAAATAATAAAGAGATTGAAACAGAAGAATGAGACATACAACAGGGTGAACAGGCGTTAGTCAGCCTCATGATATTTATTATGCAAATAGAAATGATGGCATTCAATCAAGCAATGGCATTTAATTTAATTTATTCATACAAATATTACTGATCTTGTTTTATTATTTGAGAGAAATGGCTGACAGATTAGAATAGAAAACAATGCATGGCATTGGCAATTTGGAAAGCATTGGCTGGCGCTGGCAACTGGTGGGCAGTGGCCTGAGTGGCTGGTGGTGAGTGGCATAGGCACTGGCACTGATGCACTTTCTGGGGACTTCAATGCCTGGGTCAATGACGAACTCTTGCAGTTTGGTCCAAATCTCCTTCAGCTAATGACAATACTGGCCCTTACACAGGTAATTACCTCCTCTACCCATATAAGAGGTCACTCATTGGATCTGCTGTTCCTCCTGGGGATGGAGATCACTAACTTGGGGGTGAAACCAGTTGGCTGGTCTGACCAACACACCACAGGGTTCAGTTTTGGGGCCCCCCATAAATGGACCTACCCCTTTGGAGATGGTCTGGTACCGCGGTACCGCCCTTTAAGGGGAGTTACCCCAGATGGTCTATCAGCAGTGCTGAACCTGTCGGGATTGCTAGGTGAAAGCACAAGTCCAGGAGACCTCGTACTAGCCTACAATAAGGCAGTGGGAGAGGCCTTGGACTTGAATACTCCTGTTCGTGTTCGACCACTCACTCTTCGCCTAAGGTCCCCGTGGTATGATGGGTCCTTGAGGGAGTTGAGGCTGGTTGGTCGAAGGCTGGACAGAGCATGGCGGAAGTCCGGCCTGGATGCGGAGAGGCTAAGACTGATGGAACTTTATAAGGGCTATCACTCAGAAATCACCCGTAAGAAAGCAGAGTTCCTGTCCAGGGAGATTTCTGCTGTGCAGAACCGACCGGCTCAACTTTTTCGAACTGTTGACAGATAGTGCAATCCAATTTGTTTCCAGTCCAGAAGATTTTTTTCACAAATTGAGTGTGATGAGCTAGTTTGGTTTTTCGCAGATAAGGTTGCTAGCATCAGGTCTGGAATCGGCCTGGCTCTCTCTCTCTGTGAGGGGTTGCGGAGGTCGATGGGAGGTAGTGAGCACCCGGTCTGTCTGGACGGATTTCAGCCGACCGGAATTCATGGACATTGTGAAGATTGTCCAGACCCTGCATCCAACCTGTTGTAGTTTGGATCCGGGCCATACCCCCCTTTAAGTTGGTTGTGTAGATGTCATCTGCCCGATCCTAGCTGAAATTATATGGAGATCCTTGGAGAGGGTAATCTTTCCAGACCCCTTAAAGCAGGCGGTCATTCGACCACTCCTTAAAAAAACCCTCCTTGAATCCCGTCGATCCCGCTAACTACCAACCTGTCTCTAACCTTCCCTTTGTGGGGAAGGTTATTGAGAAGATGGTTGTACTGCAACTGGATGATCATTTGGCAACTCACAATGTCTATGAAGCTCCCCAGTTTGGCTTCAGGAAGAGGCATAGCATGGAGACTGCCCTTGTTCGGGTATTAAATGATCTCCTGATGGCCAGAGATCGAAAGGCTCGTGCCATTATGATCCTTCCTGATCTCTCTGCAGCTTTTGACACTGTGGACAATGAGGTGCTTTTGGAAACCCTGTGGTTCCTTTGTGGACTGTCAGGTACAGTCCTCGAATGGTTTCGATCCTTCCTCGTAGGCAGGTCTCAGAGGGTGGTCACTGGAATTTATTCCTCTGACTCCCTCCCCCTGTCCTGCAGGGTGCCGCAGGGTTCCATACTGGCGCCCATGTTGTTCGCAGTGTATATGCTGCCATTGGGAGATATCATCAGGCGATACGGCTTGAGTTTTCACTGCTATGCAGATGACTCAGCTGTATATGTCCTTTGTGCACAGACAGGTTGATGCGGTCTCTATGCTAAATAGTTGTCTCTCCGAGAACAAAGACTGAATGAGCTCAAGTTGGTTGAGATTAAACCCGGAAAGACTGAGGTGCTGGTTGTGGATCCGGGTTGTCTGGGGTGGGTTTTGGAGCTGGGCTCATGTCGAGCCTGTGGCTTGACGGTGTCCAGCTCTCTACCTCAGATCAGGAGCATAACCTGGGCATTATTTTTGATGATGGTCTGACCCTGAAATCTCAGGTGTCAGCGTGGTCAAATCCTCATTCTACCATCTGAGGAATATCGCCCGGGTGAAACACTCAATTCTTCTGGGTGACCTTCCAACATTGGTCCATGCCTTCATTACCACCAGTCTTGACTACTGCAATGCCCTCTACCTAGGGCTATCAGGGGTTGATTATCCGCCACCTGCAGCTAGTGTAGAACGCTGCGGCAAGGCTGTTGACTGGTACCTCTAGGACCAGTCATATAACGCTTGTGCTGCACGAACTGCATTGGCTGCCAGTTCAGTGACGGATCACCTACAGGGTAGGCCTGCTTACCTTTAAAGCCCTACATCAACAGGGACCCGATTACCTGAAAGATCTCCCGATTCCCTACTCCCCCAATCATCCTCTCTAATCCGCCGATGAAGGATTGCTAGAGATTCCCAGGGTTCGTCTTAAAACATCTGGAGCTCGGGCTTTTCATTTGCAGCACCAACCCTGTGGAATTCTCTACCTTGGTTAAGAGACTGTCTGATCGTTATCAGTTTAAATCTATGCTGAAAACACATTTATTTTCTCGGCCTTCTCTAATTAGTTGACTAATTAATTGATGTTTTAAATATTTTAAATATATTTTAAATATTCATTTACATATTGCATTTTATATTTTTATATTCTGTACAGCGCCTTGATTATGAAAGGCGCTATATAAATAAAGTCTGCTTGCTTTATCTAGTAGTTTTTTATTTTTTAAAATGTCACTCAGACAGTCACACTGGCAGGCAGCAAAAAGCAAATTGGAGGTGGCGGTGAGGATTACAGGTTAAATAAACTTTCAGCGAGCTAAGCTGATGAATCATGCTGCAGCAGTGCAGCTGCGCATCACATTCACAGTTCAGGTTGACTCAAGTGACGAGTCACACAAGTAGTGCCCGGTTCAGCTGCCCACCTGCCAGTACGCCACTGCCGGTGCCAAAAGCCATCATGATTGCTTTGCTTGCATTGCTGTAGTCCAGACTAGTGACTTGTTGTGGCAGGCAGTCTTACGGAGTCTTGGGGGCACAGGCACTGGCAGACTGGCATTGCAGTGCAACTGCTGTTTGTTTTGTTGTTTCTGCTTCTGTGATTTCATCGCCAATTAAGCCAGCCTATCTCTCTCAGATGCCATCCTCCTCCCACCATGCCAAGAACCAAGCCAATGGGGGCCCAGGCTAGTGTGGTGGTGATGAGTATGCGTGACTGCGTGTCCCTGCCTGGTCAAGGTCAGGTCAAGTCAAATCATCAAGTCACCCCAGGGTTGGCAAGTGGCGACGACCACATGGTCTTGGTCACTGTGTGTTTCCTTGGTTTTGTGTGTGGTCACAAGTCAGACGAGGTCAGGTGGTCACTGTAAGGTCTATCGGTGCCACTGCCAGTGGTACCCATCTGATTTGTCAGCAGCAGTGAGTCAGTCAATTTTTTAAGTAGCTGTCTCCTGTCATCTCATCATCTCATCTATTCTGTTTCAATTTCATGACAAGAGCTGCTGAAAATTGTAATCTTTCTTATTGTTAGGTTACGTAATGTAGGTAACCAGACTTGGTATTGTAATTGTAAGACTGGGAGTTGAAGAAATCGATTTATCTTGAAACATGGCAGATGTGGAGTTGGTACTGTTATTGGAAGAGTTGCAGCAGCAGGAGGAAAGCCAGAATCTGAGTACAAGTCAGAGCCAGAGCTGTGATCTTGACCTGACTCAGCAGCAGCGTCAGATCCCCCCCCACCTCCTTCTCCTGTCTCTGAGACCCAAAAAGTGTCTGATGGGAAAGTGGAAGAAAACTGTGAGCTTTTCCCATCCAGAAAAAGAATACAATTCACAGTGTGGACCTACTTTGGTTACAAAAAAAACAAATAGTGATGGTATCGTGCATGAGGATGGGAAGCCTATCTGCTGTACGTGCACAAGAGTTGCAGCTCGTGGAGGAAACAATTTGTTTACCCACCTGTGAGATTATCACCCACTTCAATACAGAGAAGCTCAGCTATCAGCCCAGTTGGTTTCTTGACTTATATGATTTTGAACTGAACTAACTTCAAAATCGTTATGACATTCAGAGAGAGAGAACGATAGCAGAACAGAATAGTAAATGGATGGGGCTGAGCAGCCAGGGCCACTGCTCAGCTGCCCAGTGCCCCTCGGTGGCCCAACTGCCCACCCACTGCCCCGGGGGGGGGGAGCCAGGAAGTAGAGGGGGATGTAATTACTAGGTATGGAATAAGAATTAGGGAGGGTCATCGGGGACCAGTGGACACGTGCACCTGCATGATGTGCTTGGGTGGTGTGGAGTGCTGGCTGCACTGCCGGCTCTGGGTATTCAGGAATTGGGATTTGGATTTCATTGGTTGGTGGAATTGATAGGATATATCAAGCAGTTCATGGTTGGACTTACTTGATCATGATGGGAGCGGGAGGGGAAATGAGATCATGGTCTGTTCTGGGTGGGTGGGAGGCAGAGCCGGAGGCTGGGTCTGGGAGGAAGAGGGGGACAATAGGACAGGAGGACACACAGAGACAGGAGGAGTCAGGGCCAGGTAAATGAATGACAGCAGCAGCACAGTCATTCTTTCTACAGCAGTCGGGACTTGGAGGGATCACCTTGGGTGTAGTGATATGACGGCTGCCCATGCCCACTGAGGTGAGGATTAGGAAATAGGGAGGACCCGCTGTCCCCACCAGTGTCCTGCTACTACCACTTCACAGTAGTGCAGCAGTGCTATTGCAGTTCATGCCATGCACACTTAGCGTGACATGATGACAGACAGTGCATGAGTGCAATAGTATTGCGATGTGCGGTGGTAGAAGACACTGGTGGCAGTGGTGGGGGATGGGTGTCCTCCTGTTTCCTATCGTGGCCGCAGGCACGAGTTGGGCAGCCACGCCACCTGCTACACCCGGGGGCACTGTAGAACGACTGTTCTGCCCTACCTTTTCCCTGGCTCGACTCGTCCTCCTGTGTGGTGGTGTTGTGCCCTGATGAGTCCTCTACTGTACAGTGAAGTCGTTGACTCATACTGTGATGTCCCTCCTCTTGCTCCAGAGTCCTCCTGAGAGTCCCGACTCCCAGCTACCCAGTCCCCCAAACCATCCAGGATTCATCATTCCATGATGATGCAAGATTCCCAAATTAATCCAATCCAATGTAATGATCTAATTCAGCTGCTAATGCTTAGTTATTGCCCACTGGTACCCTTTCCTTGCCCATTTATGCCCATTGCCCTGGCTGCCTGAGCCAACTTGAAGTGTTAACTGTTTTGTGAAAGTGAAGTGAAGTGAAATCGTATAGAACTGTGATGCGTACTCAGTAATAGTTTAGTTGGTTATCAAATTTCTTTCTTGTTTTTAATTTTAGAGTGGTGGAATGAGTTCTAGTCCTGCATTAGGAGGACGACCAAGTGGTGGTGGTGGTGGCACTGGCAGAGTAGTCGCCGCCGCCAAGACAGTGCAAAACTAGATGCTAACCAGCCAAGTTTGGTTGCAATTCTTGAAAGAGGGAAAAAATGAAATGCCAGTTCTAAGCAGGCCCAGGAAATTAATGCAGCAGTGGCTTACTTTTTGGCTAAAGACACGCTGCCATTCCACACAGTAGAAAAGCCTGGCTTCTGTAAATTGCTACAGAAATTAAACCCTAAATATCACCTGCCAGCCAGAGCTCATTTCACTGGTAAAGAGGTGCCAAAGTTATTCAATGAAGTAAAAATGCAAGTTGAAAAATCAGTGCTGGGTGCAACTTGGTATGCTGCTACTAAGGATATGTGGACTAGTCATGGCGGAGCTGGTGAGCCATACAAGAGCTTAACATTACATTACTTCTGATGGGAAAATCAAGGCTCACTGTCTGGAGACCACATTCGTACCACAGGATCACACGTCTGAAAATATAACCGAAATCTTGCAAGGCATGCTTGACGAGTGGAAAATCAGCAAAAACAGACTAGCCGCTGTAACTACAGATAATGGAGCTAACATGAAGAAGGCATTTGGGGAGCTGCTTACTGAGGTTACCTGGCTAAGCTGCTTTGGCCATAACAAACTTGGGTATCTGAAAGGCTCTAAAGATCAGCAAAGTTGATGCTACCATCAGAGCTTGCAGACATCTTGTGCAAGGTTTCAGCAAAAGCTGGAAGAAAAGATGAACTCTGAAAGCTAAGCAGGCAGACTTGGGTCTTCCTCAACACTCTCTGATTCAGGATGTCGTCACATGGTGGGGCTCCACGTACAACATGTTATCAAGATTTCTGCAGCAACAACAAGCAGTGTGCGCTGTTCTTGTATCTAATAGAAACACCTGGCACTTAATGCCTAAAGATACAGACGTCAGTATTCTTGAAGATGTAAGTCAGGTGCTTGGACCACTGGATGATTTCACAGACTCTCTTGGTGCTGATAAGCATGTCACAATGTCTGCCCTGAAACCAGTACTGCATCTCTATGAATGACTTGCTCGGCTCTCTTACCTGAAGACAGCACTCTAAAAAAGCAAATGAAACTCGCCAACAGGACAGATTTGGTTACCAGTTATTCGTGTGAATACAAACAAAAAAATAATTGACATCTCCTGTTTCCTGGACCCAAGATTTAAAGCTTTCTTTAGTGATGACAAAGACTCTATAGTGGGCTTAGTACATGAAGAGGTTATGTTTTGCTATACTGATGATCACCGCTTGGACTGTGCTTCTGATGATGTCCCCCGCCCATCCCATCTTCTTACCGTAGCACCTCTGCCAGTCCCACAACCCCCAAATATACCTGCTGGTCCTGCTGCTACTGCTAATGCCATTGCTGGGACTGGCATCAACATCAGTGGTGACAGTGTCACTGAGGAGCAGTCATCATTTTGTTCTGTGAGTGACACTAATGAGGAGGAGCACCTGAAGCAGCAGCAGTTTGCTGAAGAAGATCCTGGTTTGTCTCACGATCATCACTCTCGTGATTCAGACTCAGAAATGAGAACACCACCTACTCCACGAAAAGCACGACTACTGGACCACCACCAACAGTACCAGGAAAAGGAAGGAAGGAAGAGGACAAGTTCTTCTTCTTCTGCATATGCCACAGGAGGCACAGTATCCACCAAATCCATATCCAGTCAGCAGCAAAACCCAAGTCTTAGTCTACCTCCTCCTCCTCCTTCTATACAACAGCTGCACAACAAGTGGTGGTAAAACCAAAATGATTAACTGACCTACTAAGGCAGATTACAGACAAACGGATGTCAGTGTAAGGGTGTAATGACAAGGACATCACAGTAAAAAATGAAATCTCTCACTATTTAGCATTGCCGCATCTGCACACAGACAGTGATCCATTACAGTGGTGAAGTGAACATGCCACAGAACTGCCACTGTTGTCGAACTTAACAAGAAATACCTATGCATTCCTGCAACAAGTATACCATCTGAGACTAACACTTTTCAGCTCCAGTGGTCAAATTCTCACACCATTTTGTTCAAGACTATCCCCAGATAAAGTTAACATGCTTGTCTTCCTCCTGCAGGAACTTACCGATTACTCTGAGTCTCTGACTGATGACCAGTCCAGACTTACAGACTAGTTCACTCCTACCACACTAAACATGTCGTCGTGGTGGACTTTTAAATGAATCAATCAATCAATCTTATATCTGATACGATTTGGTAGGGTAGATCAGGCCACACAGGCACTGCCACTGCAGCAGTTGCACCACAGCGCTATCTAGTAGTACCTTTCTTATCTGAATTAAGTTTGGGGGAAGACCGAACCACATGTACTGGTCTGGAATCGTGGTGGATGATGTCAGAGTCTGATGCAATTTAAAGTTGCAATTTGGTTGTGGTCGGCAGTCCGGTCCAGTTGCTGAGTCGCTCGTTTCAACTCTCACTTTCATTCCTCTGTGTCGTGTCATGTGTGGGACTCAGTGTGACTGTTATTCACAGAGTGCACTGCAGACCGAGCAGCATTGCTGGGAGTGGGAAGGCACGGTATATCAGTACTGTAGACCTGAGCGAGCGCCACACTGGGCCTGACCCATCCATATCATCAATCAAATCAAGGTTCAGTTATTCAGTTTTCAGTTCACTCACGTATATCTTCTCATCTCACTCATTACATGAGGTACAATTTCAAAATGTAAATAATGCATCATGTTCCTTGATGAGATTTACTTTATATTCGATATCTATATTGTTTCAGCCTGGAGCACGGCAGCAGGGCAGTGGCAGTCAGGTTGGCAGGCAAATGCAATGGATGTACATTTTGTACTATACTTACTACTGGGCAGTTGGGGGCAGGAGCATGGGTCTGGGGTGGGTGTAGCTGACAGTGTGGCTTGGGGCAGTGGGCACTGGGGAAAGTGGGCTGGGCAGGACAGGTAGACTGGAAGAGCACTACACTTGTACTTCACAACAAAGTGTTTGCAAATCTGCAAAAGCTACAGGTACAGCTGTGCAGGCTGCAGCACAGTCTAGTGTTTCTGCTGCTGCTGTAGCAGCAGTGTACTACTACGCTACTGCTGAAGAAGCTCGTACTTGGTGGTGCTCGAGTGAGTCACACAGCAAGCAGAGACACAGTGTAGCAATCGTTGCAGTTACAACTTGAAAGTGCAGCAATGCAATGCAAATATGGGGTGGGGTGGGTCTGGGTCATCATGTCATTCATGGTCACCGACACCGGCATCCCATTCCCAGTTCCTCCCACAGCTGGCCCCAGCCAGTTGGGCCAAAGTGCTGGCAGCTGGGTTATCCCATTCCAAAATTCAATGTGCCCCCATAGTACTGTCCAGCCTCACACTGTCCAGCTCCAATGAGTCGATACATGATGCGATGAATGATCATCAATATATAATTTGCCTATTTGTCTAATGTGTAGTTACTTGTTGACCGTTGTTGCTTGTTTTTGTTTTAACCATTTCTCTCTCTCAGGCTCAGCCAGCTTAGCACAGTAGCAGGCAGGGTTATTTAGCAGCAGCATGCAGGCACCAGGCAGGCAAAGCTACTGCATCAGTGAGCTTAGCAGATGGGCGGCACAGGCAGTCTTCCCCGTTCGTTCAAGTTTTGTGGATAATGTGACGTCTCTGCTCTCTACTGCACTGCACTGCTATACAGATTTTTATAGCAAGGTAAGGTTTAGGTGTCCTCACTTGTTCAATTCATGAGTGGACAGTGGACTGATGATGTTGGCTGAGCTTGACTTCAACTTAAACGTGCCAGTCTTTTGACTTCTTCCTTCATTTTTTGAATTTTCAATGTTCAGTTTAGGTTTTTTTAGTCATCATCATCATGTAATTTGTGTATGACACACACACACACACACACACACACACACACAGTGCCACACAAGGCACACAGAGGCCAAGTGAGTATTAAGCTACTTCCAGGCAGTGACACATTATAACTGCTTCCTTAATGGTAAATGGCTAGGACAGGCCATGTGCAACTGTGCACAAAACTGTCAGTGAGCTAGTGCGAGTGTGACTGCATTACTCAGTGAATGCAGTAGTGTACATTGCACAGTCACAGATTCCGCTTGCCTTGCGCAGTGTGCAACTGCACACTGAGTCACTGCTCAGTGCAGCACACACTGAATGCAGCAGCCGTGTACAAAAAGCCACACTTTTAAATGTGCAAATCATTATTGCCCTCTCCTCTGCTGTTCTTTTGGAACAGAAACAGAAAATGATGCAGTACTGGTTTTCAGAGCGAGTGACATGATGACATCCCTAGTCCCTCCAGAGACGTTGAAGAACTAAACAGTAAACACTCGGTTGACTGCACTTGAGCGATGGGCATGGAATGGGACAGAGAGAGGGATCAGCAGCAGCACCCAGGCCCAGCATCAAAAATCTGTTATGTTATTATGTTAAGTTGTTAACACTACTAGTAACGCTGTATAATAACACGATGTCTCTCTGTCTTCATCATATCTTATTGAGTCTGTGGATCTGGCTTGCATTACTGAGACCTAGCTGGATGGAAATGCTGGTCCAGTTTAGGAGGCAACAGTTCAACTGGGTACTCGGTGTTACACCGCCGAGGTTGGACCGTGGGGTGGGGGTGATGAGTCTGTTTCAAGACCGAACTGGGCCTATAAGTGTACCAGCTGAGGAGCAGAGTCCCGAGTGTACTGTAGTGGCAGGTGTGGGTTGTAGAACTGTTCTCATCTACCGTCCACCAGGTGATGAGAAACATTTTCTACGGGTAACCCGACTTTGTCATTGACATGGCATTTGAGTCACCCAGGCTGATGGTCCTGGGTGACTTCAATCACCTGGGTCTATGACGAACTTCGCCAGTTTGGACAACTTTTCCTCCAATTAATGACATCTTTGGGCCTTACAGAAGTGGTTGCTTGTGCCACACATAAAGCGGTCCTCCTTGGACTTAGTTTTCCTCCTGGGTTGAGGCCTTTGACATGGGGTGGAACCCGTCAGTTGGTCTGATCATTACACTGTGGGGTTCAGTTTTGCCCCCCGGTAGCCTACCCTGTGGAGATGGTTAGGTACCGCTCTTTGTGAGATATTAGCTCTACAGGCCTGGCAGCGGTGCTTGACCTATCAGAGTTTTCTGGAGTGAGCAACAATCCTGATGCCTTGGTGCTGGCCTATAATAGGGCCATCTCCTCGGCACTCGATCAAATTGTTCCTGTCCACGTTCGTCCTCTCCCCCTTTGACCTCAGTCTCCATGGCTTGATGGGATCTTGAGGGAGATACGGTGACAAGGACAAAGATTAGAGCGTTGTTGGCAGAGAACTGACCTTGATGCAGACCATCTTACACTGATGGAACATTATCAACTCTATCATTCTGCAATCTGTCGTAAGAAGGCAGAGTTCCTGTCCGGGGAGATTGCGGCTGCTCAGAACCGACCAGCTCAGCTTTTTTGAACTGTTGACAGACTGTGCAACCCAGCCTGTCTCCAGGTTCGGAAAGCTTTTTCACAAATGGTGTGATGAGCTTGCTCACTTCTTTGCAGATAAGGTGGCTGACATCAGGGCAGCACTCCGGCCTGCGCCCTCTATGGGAGAAGCTACAGATCGGCGTTGGTCTCATCCCCGGTCTCTCCTGGAGTTCCTTTGACCGGCCTGAGTTCACTGATGTCATGAGGATTGTCCATAGTATGTGCCCTACTTGCTGTAGTTTGGATCTGGGCCAGACTTCCCTGATAAAGGGTTGTCTTGACATCACTGGCCCAGTCCTAGCATGGATAGTCTGGTGCTCCTTGGATACGGGTGAGTTTCCTAGCTCCCTGAAGGAGGCGGTGGTGACACCCCCTCCTGAAGAAAGCTTTCTTGGACCCCCGACTGCCTTGCTAACTACAGACCGATCTCTAATCTTCCCTTTGCCGGGAATATTATTGAGAAAGTAGTGGCTGCACAACTGGAAAACCACTTAACCATCCATGACATCTATGAACCGCTCCAGTCTGGTTTTTGAAAGAGGCATAGCACCGAGACAGCGCTGGTTCGGGTGCTCAATGATCTCCTGATGGCTAGAGATCAGAAGAACCATTCCATTCTTGTTTTTCTTGATCTTTCATCAGCCTTTGACACTGTGGACCATGGGGTACTTCTCGCGCGCCTGGAGTTCATCTGTGGCCTGTCGGGTACAGTCCTCAGTTGGTTTAGATCTTTCCTCACTGGCAGAACTCAGAGAGTGGTGCCGGGGATAAATTCTTCCCACCCAGTCTCTCTGTCATGTGGGGTTCATCAGGGCTCGGTGTTGTCCCCCATGTTGTTTGCAGTGTATATGCTGCCCCTCCTAGACATTGTAAGAAGGCATGGGCTAAGGTTTCACTGCTATGCAGATGAAACCCAGCTCTACCTATCTTTTGCACCCGACCAGGATAGAGCCCTCTCGGTCTTTAACAGCTGCCTCACCTAAATCCAGTGCTGGATGAATTCAAGCTGGCCGAAGTTGAACTCAGAGAAGACGGAGATAATGGTTGTGGACCCAGGTCGTAGGGTAGAGGGGATGGTTGCTGGTTTACCCTCAGGTTTATTTCTGGGAGGTGTCCAGCTCCCTATCTCCGAACAGGTGTGGAACTTGGGCGTGACTTTTGACAATGAGCTGACACTGCGTTTGCAGGTGTCGGCAGTTGTCAAACTTTCCTTTTACCATCTTAGGAACATCGCCAAGATTAAGCACCTTGTTCCACCCGCCGATCTGCCTACGTTGGGCCACGCTTTTGTGACCTCACACCTTGATTGCAGCTCTCTTTATCTGGGTTCCTTGGGTTGATATCCGCCGCTTGCAGCTGGTGCAGAACCTACGACCTGGTTATGAGATGCGTCTTCATGCCCGTCATATTTCGCCGCGCTGCGGATCAATTGGCTGCCAATTCAGTGCAGATCACCTTTAAAGTTGGTCTTTTGACTTACAAAGCCCCACACGGACAGGGTCTGGACTACTTGAATGAGCTTTGGTTCCCTACTCCCTCGTGGACAAGGGGTTGCTAAATTCTGAGGGGTTTCTTTAAAATCTTCAGTGCTCATGCCTTAGTACAATGCTCAAACCCTCTGAATTCTCTACCCCATCTGCTTAGATCAGTGTGCATCTGTGGAGGAATTTAAAAGGCCTTTGAAGATCTGATTTGTGGTCGAAAATTTATTTTAATTATTGTGATTTTTAGAAGCTCAGATTATTATGGATTATGTTTATTATTATATTGTAAGTATTGTAAGGCGCCTTGAATTGAAGAAAGGCGCGATACAAATAAAGCATCATCATCATCATCATCATCATCATCATCATCATCATCATCATCATCAATGTTACATTTTCTTATCTAGAGGGTATTGGGTAATAAAGTGTCTGTGGTTGGGGACGGGTTGGCCATCACTGACTGTCGTCATCATCACCGACATGTGTGCAGACTCAGAGTCTTCATCACTGTCGGTCACCTCACTGGCGGCAGGGTCAGGAGTGACAGATGATCATGAGATGGCAGTGATCATTTTATTTACATTACTGTTACTTGTGCTGCTGGTGCTCTGTTTCAAGAGGTCATGTGTGTTAATGTTCATTCAGAATCATTGTAAAAAGACAGCGCAAGTAGACAGTCCTGTCAGAGGCACAAAACCGTGAAGGTTAGTCAGACAGAGAATGAGATATACACAGAGAGCTTTTTCAGGTACATTTTTTATTGTTTAATACCACCACAAAAATTTGATTTGCCATGATGCCAAATGCCAGTGCCATTTGCAAAACAAGCAGTATTTTTCCACTTTCAGTGATTGATAAGAATTGGCAGGCACTAGTCTGTTCCTTCAATTTTCATTCCCAGTTATTCCCAAAGCCCCTTCCTCTATCAGATTCTGCAACAGTTACTGCTGTACAATACAACTGCAGTGTAGTGATTAGAGTAATTTTTATTTGATGCCTGTCCTCCAACACACGCCATACGGATGGAGTGCACTCTCCGCTTAGTAATCCAAATTCTCTCCGACTCTGACATCTGCTGCTGTTGCTTTCTGAATTCTCACTCTGAGTCGGAGAGTGCTCTCTCTCTCTGTCCTTCTGATGTGATTTGTGATGAGTGACTACTCGTACTCAGCATTGGCAATGGCAATTCAGCCGAGTTTGCACATGCCACACTTGGTGAAATTGCTGTCTCTTCTTGTGTCATCTGTCTGCTAAGCTTGTCTGCTTGATCCCCCCTAGTCCAGTTCCACTGGGGACCACTTCCTGTCTCTGCTCGCCTGACAGCCAACACCTCCACTACAGTGGTCCCTGGGACAGAGCGAGTCCAACTCCTGAGGAGTCCTCTCTGACTGACTCTTGTCATCTGTGTCACAAAACTTTGGTTGGCTCAGGCTGGCTCAATTGAGCTCTTGGCTGACTGTAGCTGGGGCTGCCTAAAACAAAACCAATAAGAGAAATTACTTTATTGCATTTTGCATTCATAATTAGCCATATTAGCAATAGCATAGCTGCTAGCTTAACAATTACAGTCACGTCCGATTTGACTCAGTCAGCACCAGTCGCAGCAGCCACCAAACATGGCATTGAGGATATATAGGCCAATTCCTTTAATGCCTTCCTAATGACCCAGGACTCCAGTCCTTCTGAATCAATCACAGCTCATGAGTCATGACTTCAGTCTTGATTTGACTCATGAGTCCTTAGTCTAAGGCAGCGTCCAACAAGATGACTCAAGTCACTTGGGGGGCTAGCTAAAACAAAACCCATGGGAAATAAAATAATAATCTATAAATTCCTAATTACTTTTTATAGCTAAACTAGTAGTAGTACTTTAAAAAACAAACAAAACAGCCAGTGAGTGCCTGCCACTGCCATGATGACATGGGCCTGGCTTTGAGGATATACAAGCAGATTCCTTTAATGTGAGATTGTGACTCTCGTCACGTCAGTGTTTGACTCGAGTCACCAAAATATGGCATGATTCACTTACTCATTTAACCCAAGCAAGTCAAGCAAGCAACTTTATTAACTCACATTCCCACTGGCTCATTGGCTCACTCACTGCCTCAGCTGGATGCTACTGTAGTGTAGCTATTTACTTAGCTAAATATCAATTACCCAAAAATAAAAAAAAAGCTCAATTCTCTGGCTACAAAATAAATTTCTCTAAAACAGAGGTTCTCCCCTTCCATTTCAGCCCTTCGCAAGTATTGAAAGCTAGGTTGCCCTTATGTTGGAATAGCACTAAGGTGAAATATCTTGGAATAAATTTACCAAGTCGGATAATGCACCTCACGTTGGTAAACTATGAACCCCTTACACAAAATATAGAGTCGGACCTGCACCAGTGGTCCCAGCTCCATTTATCATTATATTCCAGAGTTGACCTTATTAGGATGAACATCCTCCCCTGACTGTTATATCTTTTTCAGACCATACCAGCTGTGCCAGATCGAATGTACTTCCCATCTTGGAATAAATTACAGGGAGATTTATGGGCTGGAAAAAAGCCTCGAATTAAGTGGTCTACATTGATGCTTCCAAAAAACAAAGGAGGTTTAAATTTATCTGACCTTCAGAAATACGCTTATGCCACAGTTATAGCTAGAGTTTTTAACTGGAATAATCCAGTGTATGATATACCCTGGAAGACTCTGGAGTTCGCCTTAAATGGGGTAAAGGAGGGCTTTGATCTCCTACATTCTATACATCTCCCAGTCAGGAAGAAGCCTAGATATCTTTATAGCACAAACTCTAATTTAAAAATCTGGCATAGACTCACTCACTCAGGGGAGCTTAGGCAGATGGGCTATTATTTTAATTTATTAAACTTAGGAGTCCAGTCCCCCACCTTAGAACAAGAGCAAACTATGGCCCAATGGAGACAAAGAGGTATAATATTTATGTTCCATATAACAGACTCTAAGGGGGTCATCCAGTTTATTAAACTACAAGAGATATATAATATTCCATAGTAGGACTTTTCATTGTACACGCACCTACAAGAAAATATAGAACAGAGGGGACAAGCCTATAGTAGGTTCCCTGAACCCCCCCCCCCACTGCTAACTTTAGCTATGACCACCAGGAGAGGACAACTCTGGCCCCACTTCATAGTATTAATATATAAGGGTACACAAGAATTATCTAAAAATTCGACACAAGGAATTCTGGCAGCCTGGAATAGGGAACTTCCAGTCCCAGTAACAGAGGAAAACTGGGAAAAGTATGCTAAATTTTCTATGGGAACTCTTGGAGCTCCTTATTGGCGGGAGTTCGCATGGAAGACTAGAAATAGATTTTTCCATACCCCAGCAAAACTGGCTAAGTTCTCATTGTGAACACCAAGCTACTCCTGGAGGGAATATGGAGAAAGGCTAGCAGATCAGTTCCATATTTTTTGGGCATGCCCACAATTAACAGGATTTTGGAGAGATACCTCTGCAGCATTGGAAGACTTGGTAGATGTAGAAGGTGTTTTGACTCCTGAACTAGTGCTGATTTCGGTTCCACCAGAAGATCTCTCTTTGTCTAGAGGGTTGTTACTAGTCACGTATATACTAGCAGCTAAGAAAGCAATTACTAGAAACTGGGGGGAAAAAAAGATACCCCCTACGGTCCAGACTTGGTGGGGAATAATGGGAGAAGTTTACAGTTTAGAGATTAATAGCCAGCTGTGCAGATAAATGGTCTATATTTGAGCTTAAATGGAGGAGGTGGATTCTGTGTATCTCATCCTTAGACCCTCTTTTTTGTACCCTAAGAATATTATGGTCTTGCAGATTATACACTGTGTTGTGTATGAATTGCCATGTAACTTATTTATCCTGTCCTGAAATCTATAGAAAATGTAATTTAAAGTGCTTAACTGAAGTCACTTTATACAGTCTTAACTTATGCAATGTAAGCTCTGTTCTTTACTTTTGAAGAGAAAATATAATAAATATATAGTATGAAAAAAATAAGGAAAAATGCAGTCGGCCACCATGGCATTTGGGATATATAGGATAATTCCTTTAAATGCCACCATGGCAACGGTGCCAGGCCAGCTCTGACAGTTGGCTCAGCTCAGCTGATTGCCTCTGGCGGCTGTAGGTTTGCATTGGAGGACTCGGACTCTGAGTAGTCTCTCGGACTCTGACACAGTGAGTGGTGAGTCACCTGTCTGCATTACAGGTAGGAGTTGTGTCAGACTCAGACAATATAGTTGCGGTGGTAGGGTAGGGTTAGGGATGGGGTATTTTGGTACAAATGAAAAAGTAAATATGAATCTCTCCAAATTTATCTGCACTAGTAGTACAACTTACTATTACTTTTACTACTAGTCTAACTTCACTTGAGGGGACTGGGTTTGGGAGGGAGCCCGAGGCTGTAGGTGAGGACGACGAGGTACACTCAGCCTAGAGCCTAGCCTACCATAGCCAGACAGTGAGCCCTGATTTCCCGACAATGAGCCTTGATTTTCCAATCAGAAATGTTCTAATTCTGCTAGTACTAGTAGTAGTACTGCTGTTGCTGTGCCTGCTTCCAAGGCTAGCAGCAGCAGTACAGCAGAACAACAGCACACTTCGGTGAAGTGCAACTCCATCCCTCCCACACTCCTGCATCAAGCGCATCTGCTCTGCAACTCTAGTCTAAGTAGTCTGCAGTGCACCACTACCAAGAGTGAATGGAGTGAGTGTGTGGAGGAGAAGTCTGTGGACAACTGTACATGGACATTCCTTTCATCATCATCTCATCTACCTAGACTGTACGTTAAGGAGGACAATTTCACATTACATTAACTAAAATGTAAATCAAATGACTGACATTACTATTCATATTCAGTCAGACAGTGTGCTTGTGCTGCTATTTTTGTATGGTATGGTTCTGGTAGGGTACTTTTGGTATTGGTTAACTTGGTACTACATAATCGTTTAGGTACTGTGTGGTTTGGTACTGCATTTTGTGCTGTAAGCGAAGACAAGAGTACACTAAACAAACACTTCTATAGTGATATGCCTATGTCATCAATCATCATGTCTCATCACTTGCCTACTGCAATGAAATGAAAAATAAAAAATACTTATAGTGCTCGAAGCTCCATGCTCATCATCAGGTCAGGAGGAATGGGACTTCTAGTCAATAAAAAAATATATTTCTCTTGCACATACTTGACTCACAGAGTTTTATTTAACTCTAAAAATTGATTAGTGTTTTGCTCATAAGAGTGCTAAAAACTTTGTGAAAATTAATAGCTCTTGCCTAACTGTGTTTAACAAACACAGCACTTCTAGAAAATCTATATAAATACTTTCTGTACTGTTAGTATTGTCCCAAGAAAAAAACTGTTAATCAATTATTTAAAACCCTGGACTCATCATCTTTCTTTTCTCTCATTAAATTCATAATGTGTCATTTACTAGTATTTTAACTGCTATTACATGTAAATTTGCTTAAAAATGCATTATTTTTGAATATTTTAGGTTTTCCCATTGGAATGCATTATACCGCGGTATCATGATAACCGTGGTACAACAAACCTCGGTTATCATGCCGTGAAAATTTAATACTATGACGACAACCCTAGTTGTGTCATTTCTCTGAGCAAATTATTCAACTGTAACTATAAAAAGGAATAGCTGCAGAAATAAAGAATATTTATCCTTCAGACGACGTCTACTGCTATGCAGATGTATGTACTGTATACCTTAATGAGCAAGCATTCGGCAAAATAGAATGCTTACAGTCATGTTAGCTTCAGCTGTATTAACTTTAATGTTGTATGAATGGGCCACATTAATAGGTAGTGATTCCTCCATCTGTTTCAAAAATAGCTAACTGTTCCCAGCTGACACCATAATTGCAGTCTGTTGCTTCAGTGAGCACGAGATTACACAGCAAATACATGATGAAGTCATGAAATCCAAGCAAACGCAAATAGATTTTATTGGTCAGTTGCCAAAATGTATCGTGCAACCTTGGAAAGAAAAGTGAAATTTAAAGAGCATTCCCTAACCGTAACAGCTATAAAGGTACATCTATGAGATTACCCACAGTCATGGATATCAGCTTTTAAGTGAAATGCCACTACTTGAGACAGCCTGATGTTCAAAACACAAGATTTCAAGTGGAGATAAGTAGAGGAAGCAGATTTGGTCTGAGGTGCAAAGATGCTTGCAATTTTCATCTGCCTACCCTAAGTAAATAAGGAACAAAGGACTGGAAATGCAGAAAATAAGAACTACCTGAATTTGGTCAAAGTATAAACAGTATTTAATGAAATAACCCCACTACCCAATGGATAAATCTAAATTACGGGTTTCACTTGAAAAAATGATTGTTTCATTACCTTACAGCAGCCTTATTTGGCTCATATCCCCCTCCCCCCAGGTCTGTAAACAATGGCAGCTGCACAGAGCCATTCTGAGTATAAAGCGCAGCACACTTGTGTGCATTCAGTACAAATGAGTCGACTGCTACTCGGCGGCGCGCCACAAACCATGGCCACTGTTTACAGACCAGGGCCCAGGTAGTCAAAATACGCAGCCGCAGGGCAAATGTTTTGCACTGCATTCGCACCTCACCCAGAGGCTGCTATATTCAGCTGGACAACGGACCAGCACTATCTGACTAAATACTGGCCTGTGTCGAACAGCACCAGTCAAACTGCCCTGCCGCCAACATGGACCTGGGCTATATGCAACCCAAAGAGAATAGTGTGCCAGAACTGTACAGTGCTGCAGCCACGCTGGTATATTCAGCCACAACATGCAAATGAGCTCAGCGGGCATGCAAGGTGCCAAGGGGCCATCTGCATGTCCATTATTGTCTTTTTTGCATAGTGAGCGGTGGCCCTTTTGCGCCCATCCTGTGGGTGCCTGACATGCCACCCTGGCGTCTAGTGGCACCATCACCCCCAATCTCCCATACTGTATATTGATTACCACCCCCTGATAACATGGCACCCCCAACTCCCCGCTCTCCTGTCCCATATTAAAATGCATATCCCAGTCATTATAAGTTATACACATTCCTGAAACTGCATTATCAGCACAGGGGTATTTAGATATTTCAATTGCAATAGTCATGTAGAGATTAATACAGTTCTCATTTTTAAGGCTAAGGACATTTGGAAGGGGGTTATTCTGTGCCATGTGGCTCTACTTAGCTACAGTATTCAGTATTGTTGGTTGGGGGGGGGTGACACCTAAAACATGCCAAACGTACAGATTATACCTTGTAATCACCACTGCTACTATAATCTGTTGTCTAACCTCATGTAAGTTGACTGTATGTCTCTGTAGTTCCAATAAAAAAGATTAACTGTATTTAAAAAAAAAAAAACCACAACATCCCTGGTGTCTAGTGGCACCCCCCCATCACCCATTCCGACCACTCCCTGTTGTCTAAAATCACCCCCCAATCACCCCGTCTATATATCGGTCACTATTCCCTGGTGTCTAATGGCACCCGCCCCCGATCACCAACCCATGTACCCTACAATATCCCCGACATCCAGAGGTACACCCTGCCACCACCACCCCCAAATGATGGTCAACAAATGGACCAGCGAACTTTGGCAGTCCCACAGCCCCAGCTACTCACCCTGCCCGCACCTAGAACACACCCATCCCCCACCTTTTACCAGTGTGTTCGAGGATGTGCAGTGAATCCCGATATGACAACCGGCACAACACCTCTCACCTGCTGAGCCGGCTGACGCATGAGCTGACAGTGTGTGTACAATACTGTTTGTGTGTCCCTATCAGCTCATATGGCAGCCAGCCAAGAACGTGAGAGGTGGGCTGTGCTGGTCACCACATTGGGATCACCACCCATCCATGGACACACTGGTGGCGGTGGGGGTTGGATGAAGGTGTTCTGAATGCGATCGATGGGTGAAACTGCTGGACAACCAATGTTAAGTCGTCCGGTTGCTGACTGGCATTCGGGAGGCAGGGCTGGAGTACTACTGGACACCAGGAATAGTGTAAGGTACATGGGCCAGAGATCTGGGGCATTGGGGGGTGCTAAGAATGCAGAATGGGAGATTTGAGGTGTGCCACTAGCCCCCAGGGAGAGGTGTCTATTATACGGGACAGGTGTTAGGGTTGGGGTGCCACTAGATACCAAGCAGAGGTGAATCATATGCAGAATGGGGGGTGAGGTGCCACTGGACACCCGGGCTTGTAACCTCACAGTGTGCCAACGATCAAAGTGGGTGGCTGCAGTACAGACGTCCCACCACTGGTGGGGTTGGGACGCGGGCTTAGTGCCCGGTTAAGATTAGATTTTTGGCGGTGGTAAATAGAGGCTTTGGGTGCAGTTTACTGCCGTCACATACCTTTGAAAATGCCGTTTTGCCTGTACGCTGGAGAGGACCCACTCATTTGCATGGGTACAGTGTTAGGTTAGCACCCAAGTGCTAATGGTTTTAACACGCACTACAGGGGCCTCTGAATATAGCCCCCACCCAAAAAAAGGACACAAACCAGGATGGTGCTGGCACTTACTTTTGAATATCTGCTGAAATAAAGCTGCTGCAAGGTAATTAAAAAAAAAAAAAAAAAAAAAAATTAAGTGAAACCCCTAATCGGGGATTTATCTATTGGGTAGTGGGGTTATTTCATTAAGCAGTGTTTCCATTTGTGGTTCCCCATGAGCAGTCTACGCTCATTAAAAGGAAAGTAAGAAGCACAAAATGAAACAAGAAAGTCACACTATAGAATATATAGAAACTCTGACTCATTACTGTAAGAAAAAGCACAAAACTACACAAGAAATAAATGCAGGAACACCAACATTACCGTAGAGAAAAGCTCAAAACTACTAAGGAAAATAAATCTAGAACATTGACATATTAGTGTAACAGAAAACACAAAATACAAGAAGGAAAACTAAACTGACTCAATTTTGTAGAAACAATAAAAACTACACAAAAAGTAAAACTAAAGGAACATCTGCACATAACTATCTTTGATAAAAGTTAGGAATATGTCTGTGTATGCAGTTTGAATATCATCTCAGAGTTATTGGGAAAGAGACAAGAGTGACATGCCATTTTAAAACAACGACTAGCCAGTCTGAAAATCTTCTAGGAGGAAAAAAAGTGCTTGTTCCATTAAACATAGTCATGTAGGAATTTAAACAGCACCTTTTATGCCTTTTGTCGATAGTATCTAAAAAGGAATGCTCCCTCATCTGCCTGAGAGTTCTTCCAGCACAAGTTTATAATTTTCATTTAATACCCAAGGGAAGGATTGCAATTTGCCCCCTCAGGCCAGCTGAACAATCCCTTCCACTTCCAATATTGCCGGTCGTGCCCCAGCCCTCATTATGTATGTATATGGAGTGCACAGGGGCATGCTCTATGAAGTCTAAATGCTTTTATTGTTAAAAAATGTAAGCAGTCTTGTAAAAATGAAGGCCAGTGTTCAAGCAACAAGGCCCTCCATCTACAATCAAAATTAACACCAAATTAATTAAATGGTACTCATAGGTTAATGCCATGTATCATACAGAGACATTTTTCCCTCAGGAATGGGCGTTTACTCACCTGGTAAAGGTGATTGTGTTGGTCGTATTCATGGCACTCCAGGCATTACATCATGGGTTTTAGCCCACCTGATAGGCTACAGATGTACATGTGACCTAGTATCAAAATTTCAGAGTATACCTTGGTCCCAGGGTCCCTGCCCTCCAGTTCAATTGTTTTCCCAAGCTGAAACAAGGTTAGTTAATAAACAACATATACTATTCTCTAAGCACTCTACTCAAATGATGAATCGGAGACAAGTTAACGGTACCATAAGGGTTTATTTCCTATTGTTACAATTCTAATGCTCAGACATCTAACATGCTTGGACATATTTACATCTCTCTATCCTTCTGAGCGTGTCCATTCACATCCACTATCTTGATGTCCTTGGTTATTCCGATGTCCATTCCAGTATGTTGTTTCCAACCCCAACATATTTCGGCTCAGAGTGCCATACCCACTCTTACCTCTCAGAGTGCTCTGATGGGCAGGCCGTGGAGTGCCATGGATACCGACCAACACAATCACCTTTACCAGGTGAGCAAACTCCCACTGTGTTGGTCATGTATCCATAGTACTCAGACATTCATCATGGGTACTTACACAGCAGTATTCTTCCCATCAGGGTGGGTCAGGCGACTAAGAGTGGGCAGGTAGTGTGACTGCCGAGAGGACCTTGGTGGCAAAGATGCCCTCTGTTTATACAGGGTCTCTATTCTATAATGTCTAGCAAAGGTATGAATGGATGTCCAGCTTGTTGCTCGGCAGATATCCTCGGATGATGCACTGGCTCTTTCTGCCCAGGATGTAGCCACAGCCCTAGTTAAGTGAGCCTTGATGCCCTCTGGTGGTGTGGCATCCTTTAGTCTATATGCCTCTTGAATTGTCCTCTTTAGCCAGCTTGCAATTGTCATCCTTGAGGCCGCCAAGCCCTTTGTATGTCCCTTTGCAATCATGAAGAGCCTTTCAGTTCTTCTAAGGGTCTGAGTTCTGGTGATGTATGTGGCCAGCGTGGCTCATACGTCAAGATGATGTGGGATAGGACTGACCCCCGGCTCCCCTTGCGTATACATGGTTGGGAATTCTAGAGTCTATTCAGTGTGGAACTGGGAAACCACCTTAGGAATAAAGGTGGGAACTGTTTTCAAAAATACTCCTTCTGGAGTAAAGATTGTATAGGGTTCCTTACATGACAATCCCCCTATCTGCTCCATCCTGCAGGCTGAACAGATAGCTACAAGGAAGCAGGTCTTCAACCCCATCCAGTACAATTGGCTGTCCTGTACTGGCTTGAATGGGGGCAATGCCAGGGCATCTAGTACTAGTGTGAGGTCCCAAAGAGACACGGAAGGTTTGGTTCAAGGCCTCATCATTTCGACAGCTCGCATGAACTTAACAGCATCCAGGTGGAATCCCGGGCTGTGTAGGCCCACTGGCCCTAAGGCTGCCCCTATAGCTGATAGTTGTAACCTGAGGGATGAATAGGATAGCCCTTTCTCCATACCCTCTCGCAGAAACAGCAAGATCGTTGCCCTGTCTGTTGAGTTCAGGTCCTAGTTCTTAGTGCGGCACCATACGGAAAAGATGTTCCACTGTCGGCCAAATGTGGACACGGTGGAGGACTTCCTAGACTGCAGCATAGTGGAAATGATGGTGTTGTGATACCCTGCTTTTAGCAGTCTCTGCCTCTCAGGAGCCAGGCCAACAAGTGGCAGGATTCCTATGTCAGATGGGTCATCGGGCTCTGTATCAGTAGGTCTGATCTGTGGCGTAGTCTCCACCTGTCCAATGTCATACCCATAGCCATGGAGAACCAGGCTCTCCATGGCCAGTATGGTGCCACTAGAATGATGACCTTCTGAGACTCTCTAATCTTGGCTAGTACCTGGGGAATTAGTGGGATCGGGGGAAAAACATATGCCCTGTCTCGGGTCCAGTTTTGAACAAGGCGTCGACCCCGTTGGCTTTCCTTTCCCTGTATCTTGAGAAAAACTCTTCCACTTGGTGATTTGTCTCTGTGGCCATGAGATCCATGGTGATGAGCCCTCTCCTGCCCCGAATCATTTGGAATACCTCCAGGTGCAGTTGCCACTCCCCGGGGGGAACCTGTTGTCAGCTTAGCCAGTCCGCCTTGACGTTTTGTTTGCCTGCTAGGTGGATGGCCCCAATGTGCTTGAGGTGGTTGTACCCAGGTCAACACCTTTGTTACCTCGGCCAGCATGGCCCAACCTGTGCCCTTGCTTGGACAAACAGGTCACCGTGACGGATTGTCCAATCATATCAGGATGTTGCGTCCCTGTACAGCTTCTCGAAGGCCATCAGTGTGAGAAACACTGCTCTCATCTCCAGGACATTGATGGAATATCTGGCTTCCACAGGTGTCCATAGGCCTTGTGCTAACCGGGAGCCCAGGCAGGCTCCCCACCCCATGAGGCTGGCATCCATCTCTATTGTGATCTCGTATATCAGATCCAGGGGTGCCCCCCGGTGGAGGTTGCGCCTGCTCATCCACCAGGTGAGGGAGTGTCTTACTTCTTGTGGGTGACCTGGACTCCTAGATTCTCCTCAGATGGGGAGCCCTGAGTCAGCAGGTAGGTTTGCAGTGGTCTCATGTTCCACCTGGCTCATGGGACCAAGTCTATGCATGAGGCCATGCATCCTAGTACCTGTGCTATTTGTCCGATGGTGGGTCATTGGCATGCTTTTAGGGCCCTTACCAGATCCACCATGTTGTCTATACGCTTCCGTGACGGTCTTGCCAGACCTGTGGCCATGTTTATTTCCACCCCTAGGTGTTCCAGCTGTTGGGCTGGTACCAGTGAGCTCTTGTTATAATTGACTACCCAGCCATGCTCTTCCAGAATTCATAGTACTAGCAGGGTGTTCTTCTGTGCCCGAGTCCTGGACCTGGCCCATATCAGCCAGTCGTCCAGATAAGGGACGATATCCACCCCCTTTCCCTTAGGTGGGCTGCCAGGACTATAGACACCTTTGTGAAGATTTGTGGAGCGGAGGCTAGCCGGAAGGGTAGTGCCTGGTACTGGAAGTGTTGACCTAGCACATGGAAGTGCAGGTACCGCTGGTGAGTCGGTCGAACGGGAATATGAAGGTAAGCGTCCTTCAAGTCGATTGAGGTTAGGAAATCCCCAACTGACACTTCTTAGGATTGAGCGGAGAGTGCCCATCTTGAACTGAGTACGAACAAACTTGTTTAGGTACTTCAGGTCCAGAATAGGATGGAGTTCTCCCATCTTTTTGGGAACCAGGAAAAATATTGAGTAAACCCCTTTCAGTTGCTCCTGTATGGGGACAGTCTGAATGGCCTTGTTCTGAATTAGATCCAGTAGGATCTGCTGCACTTGGTGAGCAGATGCCCTTCTCCTGGAGATTGGGGATTGCACAAATCTGTCTCGGTGTGGTCGCTGTGTGAACTCTATTGCGTACCCTTTGGATACTACCTCCAGAATCCATTTGTCCATGGTAGTGTCCACCCACTGGTCCAGAAACAGTGAGAGTCTCCTTCCCATGGGAGGGAGATACTCTCTTTCCCTCAGGGTGGGTGTTCTATGTTCTAGTAGTCATTGTGCTTTTCCTCTGCCTCTGAACTTGTTGTTTCTACCTCTGAACGAGGAGGAGGCATAGTTGGCAATGGAGGTACCACGATTGGTGTTGCCGTTGTGGAACCCTCTGCCTTGAAAGGAACTGGGCTGACCATATTGGTTTTGCCTCAGTCCTTGATGAAACCCGTTGTTCCCCCGAAACAGACGTTTGCCCAACGGTAGGTATGTGGATCTGTTGCTGTTCTTTCCTAGCTCCTTGCCTTCCTCCTTTTGTTTTAGGTACTCCTGCAGGCCTTCCCTGAAGATATGTTTCCCTTTTAGGGGGAGATTCTGCAGGAGACTCTGACTCATTATCTGCCTCCCACAATTTTAACCATAACGCCCTCCCTAGCTCTATTAGTTAGTGCTGATGCTCTGGCCTCTAGTTTAAGTGTATTCATGGCCATGTCCCCCAAATATTTTGAGGTATCTAAGGAACATTCTAGCAATTCTGCATCCCTAAATTTGAAGTCTGCTTTGTCTAGGAGTTCCTCCAGCCATCTGATTTGTGCTTCAGCCGCACAGACTGCCATGGTGGCCGCCCTTGCTGCCATGCCAGTGATTTCAAACATTTTCTTTAACATAGTCTCTACTTTCTTGTTCGTTGGGTCCTTCAAGGAGATGGTTCCACATGGCAGGACGGTTTTCTTGCTGAGGGCAGCAATCTGCGGGTCTATTGTAGGAGCCACACACCAGGAGTGTGCTTTGTCCTCCTGGATAGGGTACACATCCTATCCAGGTTCCTTTTCTCTGACATGCGCCTAGGCTCATTAGATTCCCATTCTTTGGTGAATATGTCATCAATTGCTGGGCACACCAGGAAGGTTTCTTTACTCTTGAGTCTTTGCTGGATCCTTGGATCGAGTTTGGATTCTGGTTTAGCAGCCTCCTCCTCGAACATCATCGTGACCTTTATGGCTTTCATAATTCCTGGGATGAGGTCGAAGGAACAGAGTTGGGAAGTGAGGGAAGGAATGGACTGGGAGACGTCCATCTCTTCCTCGTCTGATGCCTCATCCTGAGGTTCCTCATCTCCTTGTCCATTGTCTGGCTGAGGTGGAGTGGGTTCTGGGGGAGCAGTATGCCTGTCGTTGTGGTCACCGGGTGGAGCAATGGGTTCCAGTCTTGGGTTTGGGACTGGAGCCATGTTTTGGGCTAATGCCTCCAGGTTTCTCCATGACCCATAACATGAAGTTCTGCTGACTTTCCATCATGGCTGCTGTGGCCTATTGATTTTGTATGAGGCGGGCCCCGGGTTGACCCACGCGGTTACGCTGGTACGCTGGTTCCCTGGTTACTGGAGTCTAGTGACAGTGATTGTTGTAGGGAAAGGTCGTCATCATCATGGAGGCAGGCTGGACATGGAGGGCTCGTGTTATGAGACAGAAAGGTGGCGCTGCGTGTGGTGCACTTTGGTTTTTGCCATCTGAAAAATACAAGGGTGTATAAGGTCTGATTAGGGATTGCACAAGGCAGGTGACCAGATAGGCGAGACCAGCAAGCACCTCCTGGAGGCTCGTGCCTTATGCTCTAGATGGCAAGAAAAGCAGACATTGCAGGGTATACATTAGTAGCCTAAGGAATGCGGTGCAACCTCCTTCTCGACCCGCTTGTTAGGTGGTCTGGAAGGGTTGAGTCGCTTACAGCATGTAGTTTCCCCTTAATAAATTTATATCGCTATTATATTGCTATTGTAGTGGGGGGGGGCTGTATGGGCCTATGTGAAGAGGCTTTTGATCTGCTAGAATAGCTGGTCAGTTCTGTATTATAACCCCAAATTACAAAGTAGTGCCCTCTGGTTTGTATGAACCCACCGAGTAGGGGGTTCGACAAGATCTGCGTGGCCCAGTAAGGCTGCGCCTCCTTCCGATCCACTGTGGGAGGTGATGAAGGCTAGGCCAGCTGTGGGCAGGAGTTCACAAAATAGTGGCTCTACATAGAGGAACACAAATTGGTGGCTCCTCTGCCCATATAGCCCAAAATGGAGTCTCCTCCTCCTGCACAAAATGGCTGCCGCAGCTCTGTGTGTCCTCTGCCATGCGGTCTGGGGAGAGGAGCCATGAGGCCTGCAAGCGTTCCCTTTGCCAATTTTGCAGTACTAATGTGCAGCAGGTGTGGGGTGGTGTGGGGGGACCTATTACCACTATTTCTGGGAGTGTGGCGTTCTTAGGCCATATTGGAGCACAGTGGTGCAGGAGCTGGCTAATATTTGGGGTAAGCTGGTGGCAAGCACACTGTTGTCGCTCCTATTTGGAGTGGAAGAGGAGGGAGAGAAGAGGAGGGAGAGGAGGGGTGAGTATTATATCCTAGATGGATTAGGATCATGATAGCAATGGCAAGGTATCCTGAATACCTGGGTATGATGTGTAACCCCCACGGTGAAACAAAGGAAGAATCTGACCACACACGTGCAGGCCCTGGACAGCCTCACGTATGTGTTATAACAGAAGGAGGAGCAGTTCACACTAGAATGGGGGAAGTTTCTGGATTCCTTGTCCCTAGCAGACGCTCAAGCACTAAGAGAAGGAGTGGGATACTGAATACCCTATATATTAAGGAGGATGTATGAATCAGGAGATGAATTCATTTTAGGGAAAAGAGATTGGACCCATGACCTAACAATAAATCTTAATAGAAAAGTCTAACACAGGATACAGGAAGCTCATAAAATAAGAACAGTCTGATGACAGAGTGTATGAGTAGAGCAAGTTGATTATTGTATTTTCACTTGTACTGTTTTTCTTTAAAAAAAACAACAACTAAGTTTAGGTGGTTAGCTATTCCTGTGTAGGTTAAACATAATGGAAGCTGTAAGACGAAACAAGATTATTTGCATGTGTTTTGAGATGTAATAGAAAACCTAATTAAAAATATTATTAAAAAAAAATAGAATCAGACTGTAGATAAAGACCGCTTGGCCCACCCAGTCTGCCCATTTTTCCCCCATCTGCAGTATCACCTTAGACCCTAAATGATCTCCAGCTTGTCCCCCCCACTTCCTTTCCACTAAGATACCCTTATACCAATCCCATGCATTCTTGAACCATCTTTGCCACCACCATCTCCGCTGAAAGGCAGTTCCAGAAATCCACCACTCTTTCTGTGAATTAGTTCCTCACATCTCTCCCGAATCTATCCCAAGCGTCATAGCATGCCCCTTTGTTCTTGAGCCCTTTTTCTTCTGACAAATACTTCCTCCCTGTACCTTATTAACACCCTGTGAGGTATTTAAAGGCCTCTATCATATCCCCCCCTTCTCCCTCCTCTGTTCCAATGTGTACATATTGAAGTCCTTCAGTCTCTCCTCGCAGGGCTTTTGATGCAGACCCTGCACCATTTTAGCTACCCTCCTCTGGACCACTTCCACTATGTCCTTCTGGAGATATGGTCTCCAGAACTGGACACAGTACTCAAGGTGGGGTCTTACCAGTGACCTAAACAGGGGCAACACCACTTCCCTCTTTCTGCTGGTAATACCCCTCCCTATGCACCCCAGCATCCCATTGGCCCTCTCAACTGCCTTGCTGCACTGCCTGACCACCTTCAAGTCTGACACCTTGATGTGTGAAAGGCGCTATATCAAATAAAATTTATTATTATTATTAAGTCATCTGATCCGACTACCCCAGGTCTCTTTCCTCTTGGCTGTTGTTAATACCACTCCACCCCAGGTTTCTGTGCCCCAAGTGCATTATTCTGCACTTTTTTGCACTGAAACCTGGCTGCTATACTCTTGACCACTCCACAAGTTCTCTCAGGTCACTTGTCATCCTCCCCAGTGTGTCCACCCTGTTGCAGATGTTGGTGTCATCTGCAAAGAAACAAACCTTCCCTTCCAGTTCCTCTGTGGTGTCATTTGTAAAGACATTTAAAAGGACCAGTCCCAGCATGCATCCCTGAAGTACCCCATTGGTAACCCTCCCTTCCTTGCAGTAAACTCCATTTACCACCACCCCTGTTGCCCATCCCCTAACCAATTTCTTTACCCAGTTTACCACCTTTGGTCCCATGCCTAAGCTACAAAGCTTGCTTACTAGTCTATGTGGAATGGTGTCTAAAGCCCTACTGAAATCGAGGCAGGCTAGGTAGGTTACGTGCACCACACCACTCTGATCTAATTCCCTGGTCACCCAGTCAAAAAAAAAAAAACAACGATTAAATTTGTTTGACATTTACCCCCCTCCCCATGAATCAAAGCTGCCTTGGGGTTTGTAACCGCTGGACTTAAGATATTCACAATCCTTTCCTTCAGCAGTGTTTACATTAACTATTCCACCACCGATGTCAGGCTGACTAATCTATAATTACCACCTCCTCCTGCTACCACTTTTGTGAAGTGGGACTACATTAGCCCTCTTCCAGTCCCCTGGAACCATTCCAGTTTCCAGTGATCTGTTAAACAGAATTGTTAAAGGTGCAGCTAATACCTCCCTGAGCTCATTCAACACCGCTGGATGCCTCCCATGTATCCCCACTGCTTTTTCCACATTTGGATTTTGAGTCCCTTCAGGACTCCTTTCACCAAAAAGGACTAGCGTCCCAGCCCCCCAGAACCCCTTCCAGGCTCCAGTTACCATTTTGCAATCCCTCCTTGTGAATACTGAACACAAGTATTTGATAAAGATACGTGCCTTTTCTTGGTACCAGTGACAACACTGGGGGGTTTAAAACATGGGTCGAATTGGACCCAGTGATGTGAAAAATGTGGGTCTCAAGAGAAGCCTACTGGGTCAAAACATAATCAATGACAGATTTTGAACAGTTCACGTTCTTTAGACATTGTTATAGAGTAGGTACATCAATTTGGACCCACTGGCAAAGCAAAGAGTCGTCATTTTGTGCAGGATGCAACTTTGCCCTTTTGCTGCAAGTTAGCCCAGTTCCTGCACAGTCTCCTCTTCCTTTTAACCTTTCACTCCCTCCCATGATATTCCTCTTTTGCTTACATACCTAAAAATGACCTGTCTCCTTTTATTACCTGGGCTATTCTCTCCTCAGTCAGCCTTGCGTGCTCCGTACTACTTTCCTGCTTCTCTCGGTTTCCCCGATGCATCTCACCATCCTCCCCAATGTCTCCTTGTGCAGTCTGAACGCAACCCTTTTAGCCATTACTTTTCCACCACCTCTTTTGAGAACCACAGTGGTCTCTTATTCCTCTTGGTTTTGCTCACTTGCTTGATGCAGAGATCCACTGCCTCACTATGCCCACTTTTAGCTATGCCTACTGTTCCTCCACCACCCGGCCAGGTCATTCCTGAGGCATTCACCCATCTTTATAAACTCTGCCCTCCTGAAGTCCAAGACCCTTACTCGTATGCGGTTCAATTCCACAGTCATCCCATGTATGTCCTATCTAGGTTCCTGTACCTCTTCAATGTCTCCTGATCAGGATTCTCCAGCACAATTTAAGAGCTGGCAAAAATAATTATGGCTTTCATATGGGCCAACAAAAGACCTAGAATTAAAACCCAATTGCTCCAATCTAATAAAAAGGATGGGGAAGGGCAGTCTCTAATTTGAAGACTACTTCCTGGCATCCCAACTTCTATGCGCGCCTTCTGTGGTCCACACCAGGCTAGCAGGCATTATGGGAGCTTATGGAGGAGAGGTCACAGAGGTACCCTTTGAAGTAAGAATATTTACTCCCAAATCATTGATACAAGACAAAGGCCCCGCATTATATGCAGTTAGGAATACCCTAGCAGCAGTGCATAGACTCTGGGTAAAGCACAAATGCCTTGGGGAGCTGTGGCCACTTAGGAGATTCGCGTGGGATGGAGACTTTGAGCCAGCGAAACAAGACCTTACCTTTAGGAGATGGAGTAGGTTGGGTCTGAACTCTCGGTCAATTCCTAGACAGTGACATGATCAGGGAATTTAGAGATATCAAAACACAATATCAGCTGAGGAATTCAGATCATTTCAGGCATCTCCAACTTAGGACCCACATTCAGAATCTCCAGATGCAATACGGCCCCATATCACAGCAACAGGGAGTGCAGGTCGTAATGAATGGGATTATGAGCTCACAAATAATTAAAGGACATATCTCTGCTATCTATGGGGCACTTAGAAATAAAGGTGGGAGGCACTCGGTCCATCTTAAGTGTAGATGGGAAACTGAGCTGAGGGAACAATTACTAGAAAAAGAATGAAAATAGAGTCCCAATCAGGCACACCACACAACGTATTCCCAGAGATGGAAAGAATTTGCCTGGAAGATCAGATCACGCTTTTTTTAATCACCCTAGTGATAAAAAATAAATGGGATGGGGGACAAAACCCAGCTTGCTGGAGAAATTGTGAAGCTAAGACTGCTCACCATCTACAAGTCATGGGGCTCTGCCCGGGCCTGATCCCATTCTGGGAAGAAATCACTAAAGCTCGTGAAAATATATTCTCCTTAGCAGACCCTCTTAAAAACAAACATCTGGTGTTGGGATTAGTACCCAGAGAAGTAAAGAGTAAAGATCAGGTATATCTGTGGAATATTCTGGTGACCTCGGCCCACAAAGCCATTACAAGAAAGTGGTTACAACCAGCCCCACCCCAACTAGAACACTGGTTTGAGGTGGTCGGAGAGATACAGGATATGGAGGAAGTGACTCACAGGATTAACTCCAGAACCTCGGCATTCTTAAATAGATGGACTAGACGGACAGTGTGGAGGGAGGCTCGGGGGAACCATGAGGTGGAAACCAAACAAAAGGAGAGGTCAGAGATGATTTAATGTGAGGAATCTCCTAATACAAGATGCAATAAACTAAGCTCATTTAGCAATGTTTAAATGAAATGTGAAGGGTAAACTGGGATTATGATGAAAGTCTCACAGTATTTAATGAGAAAGGGACTGAAGGTATAGTACAGCAAAGCCTGCTTCATATGTTACATATTAATTGTAAACAGCCGTCTCTTGAAAAAGTGACATGTTGCAACATCTGAGAAAATACATTTTGTATGTATGCCTGTAATTCAATAAACTTAAAAAAAAAAAATATTAATCCCAGTGTCATCCTTATACGAGCCACACAGTACTGAGATCACTGGTCCCAGGTGGCCTGAAATACTGACATCTGCAACAGTGTCCCCAGTGAGTGAGTACCAGGTCCAGTATTGCCCCATCATGAGTGGGTTCACTGACTAGCTGCTAGATGAATGCCCCCTGCAGGTAGTCTAGGATGCCCTTGCTATTGGCTGAAGCTGCAGCTGGGAGGCTCCAATCTACATACAGCAGTCTGAAGTCTCCCACCAGCAGCACCTCTCCCTTTTCTGCCATTTTGCCAATGGCTTTCACTAGTACCTTATCTAACTCCTTCCCCTGTGCTGGAGGTCTGTAGAGCTCGCCGGTGCGAATAGTGGCTCCATTCCCCCGTCTCCAGGGTGACCCACAGTACCACTGCCCCCCATGAATTCCCTGCATCTCCGTCACTTTTATGGCTTCCCTCAAAAAAGGCACCACAGCCCTTCCTTTACTTCCCACCCTGTTTTTCCTGAACAGAGTACAGGCTGGTACGGCCATGTTCCAGTTATGGTTTTCAGTGCACCATGGCTCGGCAATGGCCACTATATCCAGGTTGACCTCTAGGTCTGGAATCTTATTTCTTAGACTTCTAGAATTAGCATACATGGCCTTCCATGTTTTGTTGGCACTCTACTGGTTATTTTGTTTCCCTTCCTTCCCCTCTTTTTAATGTTCCTGCTCCTTCCTCCCCATTTCTATTACCTTCTTCCTTTACTTTTCATCCTGGGGCATTCTTCCTCGAGTTCTCCTATACTCGACTTCAGCTTGTGGAGGAGTGAGCAATTTCTGCCTCCCAAATTCTACTGCCACCCCCCCGGGACCAGAACTGTAGGTGTTGTTGGGGGAGATGGATTGGGCTCATCTAGCTGTATTGTATCCCTGCTGCATGCCCTCATATGCATGCCATTCTGGTCACAAAGGCCCATCTCTTGAAAGAGGAACAAGGCAGAAGACACTGCAGCACAGACTCCTAGCAGCAATAAGGAGAGCGGACAGATACGAGTGATTTGTTCCCCACTGTTAGAGTCGTAAGAAACATATTTGGAACATCTGAGTTTCTATGGTGACCAAAGGGGGATGCAGAAGCTGTGTTTAAGCACTTAAATGCTTATCTGAACTTGTACAGATACATATTTAGATCTAGTTCACATTTAGACTTAAATTTCATGTTCTATCTTCAGTACCTCAACAAGAGTGCTGATCTGCTGGTAACAATCACTGAAGAGGAGCTTTTAATGGACCTACATGGCTAAGTGGATTGGTAGCAAGTTATGGAGCTTTCACCTCTAGTACACTGGCTCAAATCCAGCCCAGGTGGTTGTGGCAAAAGCCATCATCATTGGAGGGCTGTTCAGTGGCCTATATGAAAAGTTCTGGTGGTCTCAGTCCAGTTCCCAAGGGGGCAGGTGTCCACATCAGAAAACCAGCAACAAAACTGGCACTAACTGGTACCAGTGTTGGCAGTCTCATGTCAGAGGCCCATGACTGAATGGGCAATGAGTCTGAACTAACCTGTCATTTAAAACTGCCAATCAGTACCTGGTGTTCACTGCCAATTTCCACCCTCACCACAGCCTGTGGCAAGCAGTACCTGGTGTTCAATGTCATCCTCTGCCCTCACCCCACCCTGTGGCAAGCAGTACCTGGTTTCCAGTCCAATAAAGCAGTAGCTGGTGTCAAGTGTCACTCTCCACACTCACCCTATGCCAAGCAGTATCTGGAATCCAGTGCCACTCTCCACCCTCACCCTACGCCAAGCAGTACCTGGTGTCCAGTATCAATCTCTACCACCCGTGTCAAGGAGTACCTGGTATCCAGTATCATTCTCTGCCCCCCTGTGCCAAGCAGTACCTGGCGTCAGTGCCCCTCCCCCTCACCCTGTGCCAAGCAGTACCTGGTGTCCAGTGCCACTCTGCCCTCACCCCTCTGTGCCAAGCTGCACCTTGTGTCCAGTATCATGCTCCACACCCTGTGCCAAGCATTACCTGGTTCTCAGTGCCATTCTCTGCTCTCATCCGCACCCGTGCCAAAGCAGTACCGGTATCCAGTGTCACTCTCACCCTCGCTCCGTGCCAAGCAATGCCTAGTGTCCAGTGCACACCCGCCTCATCTGTGCCAAGCAGTACCTGGTGTCCAGTGCCACTCTGCCCTCACCCCTCTGTGCCAAGCTGCACCTTGTGTCCAGTACCATGCTCACACACCCTGTGCCAAGCATTACCTGGTTCCCAGTGCCATTCTCTGCTCTCACCCTCGCCCCGTGCCAAGCAGTGCCCAGTGTCCAGTGCCACACCCCGCCCTCATCTGTGCCAGGCAGTACCTGGTGTCCAGTGCTACACCCTGCGCCAAGCAGTACCCAGTGTCGAGTGCCACTATCCACCCTCACCCCACCTTCTGCCAAGCAGTTCTTGGTGTCCAGTGCCACTCCACCTTCACCCCCACCATATGCCAAATAGCACCTGGTGTCTACAGTCACTCCCTGCTCTCACCCTGTGCCAAGTAATACCTGGTGTCAAATGCTAACCCTGCACTTGCCCCACCCCATGCCAAGCAGTACCTGGTGTCCAGATCCAAACTCTACCCTCACCCCTGTGCCAAGCAATACTTATAAAATGGGCAAAGGATTTCAAGCAATCTGATTGGTTGTTAGCCATGCATTATAAGTGTCTAATGCATGGCTAAAATTAGAAACCCCATGTAGAATACAAAAACCTATTTATAAATAAGGCCAATAAACCACTCCTGGGATGTGCAATAGACAGTTCTGACGTACACCCGGTCATGTCTTACTGCTTACACGTAACACCTTGTGCCACACTACACACCCAAGGGTGATTAATATACCATTAACATTTAACCCCTGTTTATGCATTAAGTATTCATGGTGAAACATCAGGGCCATCTGACGGACTGCAGCATGGCAGCCAGCACAGGATTGCTAGCAGGTGTACGAGGGGCCCAAAATGAAGAGAGAGTGCTAAAGGGAGTTTCAGCAAGGAATGTGAATGAATCAATGGGCCAAGATGGGGGTACTTTCGAGGGTGTTAAGGGAGATGGGACAGGTAACTAATCCAATCCCATCAATTTTATTTATAAGAAGCTGTTCAAAACATCACAGCGCTTTATACAATATACAACAGAGGGCAAAGACTAAATGGGCAATGAGTTTGAATTAACCCATCATCTACAATTACCAGGCAGTACCTGGTGTCCAGTGCCACTCTTCGCCTCACTCCACCCTGTGCAAAGCAGTACCTGCTGTCCAGTGCCACTCTTTGCCCTCACCCCACCCTGTGTCAAACAGTACCTGGAGTCCCGTGCCACTCTTCACCCTCAACCTGTGCCAAGCAGTACCTCGTGTCCAGTGCCACTCTCTGCTCACAAATTGTGCCAAGAAGTACCTGGTGTCCAGTGCTACTCTACCCTCACCTTATGCCAAGCGGTACCTGGTGTCCAGTGCCCAATCCCTGCCCCTCCCCTTTGCCAAGCAGTACATGTTGTCCGGTGTTAATCCCTGCCCCTCCCCTGTGCCAGACAGTACCTGGTGTCCAGTGCCATGCTCCGCACCCACCCTGTAAGAGGCAGTTCACGGTGTTCAGCATCACGCTCCACCCTCACCCAACCCTGTGCCAGGCAGTACTAGGCGTCCAGTGCCACTCTACCCTCACCCTCTGCCAAGCTGTACCTAATGTTTAGTGCCAATCCCTGCTGTCACCCTGTGCCAAGCAGTACCTGATGTCCAGTGCCACTCTCTGCCCTCACCCCACCATGTGCCAAGCTGTACCTGGTGTCCAGTGCCATGCTCCAATCATCCTGTGCCAAGCAGTACCTGGTGTCCAGTGTCACTCTTCTCTCAACCCTACCCTGTGCCAAGCAGCACCTGGTATCCAGTGCAACTCTGTCCTTATCCCCCCCCCGTGCCAAGCAGTACCTGGTGTCCAGTGTCAATCCCTGTCCTTCCCTGTGCTAAGCAATACCTGGTGTTCAGTGCCACTCTGCACCCTCATCCCACCATGACAAAAAGCAGTACCTGGTGTCCAGTGCCACTCACCCTGTGCCAAGCAGTTCCTGCTTGCCAGTGCCAGTCCATGCACTTGCCCCATTGTGCCAAGCAGTACCTGATGTCCAGTATCACTCTTCAGCCTCACCCCACCCTGTGCAAACAGTACCTGGTGTCCAGTGCCAATCCCAAACCCTCAACCCTATGCCAAGCAGTACCTGCTATGCCTCATGCAACACTACACCCCCTAGAGGGTGACTAACAGACCATTACCTATAACGCCTGCTCATGCATTATTGCTTACGTATTCATGATGGAAGACAGGGGCCCCCTGCAAGACTGCAGCAGGCAGCCAGCACGGGACAGCTCTCAGGTGTCAGAAGCCCGTAACAAAGGAGAGCGTGCTGAAGGGACTTCCAACACTGAATGTGAATAAATCATTGGGCCAAGATGGGGTGCACCCGAGGCTGTTAAGGGAGATGGGGCAGCTCCAGGCTGGTCAGCAAACAGATCTCTTTAACTGCTCTTTAGAGACAGAAGCGTCAGAGGATTGGAGGACAGTGAACGCTGTCCCCCTATATAAACGTGGAAGCTGGGAGAAACCAGGCAACTACAGACTAGTTAGTCTGATGTCTATAGTGGGGTAACTACTGGAGTCTATAACTGAGGAAAGGATACTGCAGCATCTGAAGGCTAATGGCCTGTAGATTTCAGATAGCATTGATTTGCTATGGGAAGTCATGTCAAACAAACCTGACTGAGTTCTAGGAATGGGTTAAAAAGCTGTGGATAGGAGTCCACTGATGTCTTGAACCTAGACTTCAGAAAAGCCTTCCACTCAGTCCCACATGGGAGACTGACAAAGATGCTAGGCGACCTATGGGTGCAGGACAAGATTATGAGGTGGCTGAGAATGTGGTTCAGTGGGAGGATCAAGAGGCTGGTCCTAAATGGAGAACCCTCAGGATAAAGGAAGTCAAAAGCAGGGTACCCCAAGGATTGGTTCTAGGACTGGTTCTAACATTTTCATGTGTGATATAGGGAAGGGATTAAGGGAGAAATATACTTCTTCGCAGACAGCGTTATTTCTCTGTAAGAGTTGACACCAAGGAGTGGGATAAGGGCCATGAAAAAGGATCTTGAAAACTGAAGAGGTGGTTGAGGGTGCGACAGCTGAAATTTAAAGGAGAACTATGGGGTAACTGGAAGCCCCGACCAATGCACAGATCGGGACTTCAGTACCCTGTTTCTCCCTGCTGTCGCCAGATAAGTAAGTTATTAACACCACCCATCATAAAATTTGAAGTTCTTGTGCTGCGGCCGGCATACTGTAAGTGCGCGTGCCGGCTGGAGTACCCAGCCAGCGAAGATCTCGCCAACTGAATGCGAGATGATGACATGGTGGTGCTGCAGCTATAATGTGCCCCTATGTACGGAGTTTTAATAAACTCCATTTCAGCTGTGCCCGGCATTATTTTTACAGAATATGATTATATGCTATATTTGGCGTGTAATCATATTAAGTAAAAATAACGCTGGGCACAGACGAAATGGAGTTTATTAAACACCACACACAGGGGCACATTATATAGTCGCGCAACACAGCCGTCATCTCACGCATTCAATTAGTGAGATCTCAGGGGTGGTACCCAGCCGCACCACAGCACTTATAGTATGCCGCTGCAGCCCGGGAACTCAAATTTTATGAGGGTGGGCAAGCTAATAACTTACTTATTCATGACAGTAGGAGAAACAGGGAGTACTGAAGCCCGATCTGTGCATAGGTCGGGCTCCAGTTACCGAAGCTTTCCTTTGACATGATAAAAAGGCAAGGTAAAGCACATAGGGGCCAGGAACCCTAAAACAGAACAGAGGATGAAGTGGTCATGGAGAGCACATCAAAGAAAAGGGACATGGGAGTGTTAATAATGGAGAACATGAGGGTAGCGGCCCAATGCAGTACAGCTGTGGGCAAAACAAATCAGATGTTGGTGTGCACAGGGAGGGACTCACTAGCAGGATAGAGGAAATACAGTCCCTGAAAAGATCCTTGGTCTGCCTTCACCTGGAGTACTGTGTGCAATTTTGGTGGCCAAACTTGAGGAAGGACAAGGACAGGATGGCGTGCAGAGACGAGCCTCCAAACTTATACAGGGAACAACGGTGTAGGTCCTACAAGAGGTGCCTGCAGTATCGAAATATGTACACTCTTCAGGGGAGGAAAAAGCAGGGCAACATGACTGAAACATTCAAAACCTCTGCAGAATAAACAAAGTGGACTGCAGAACACGCGGGCGTGTTCAGGAAGGATGTCAGGAAGTGCTTTTTTTTTTTTTTAACAGAAGGAGAGGTTACAGATGAACAATCTTCTGGAAGAGGTCATCAGGCTGAAACAGTGGGAGGGTTCAAAAGGAAATTTGACAGGTGCATGGGAATTGCACAAAAGGGGGCAGATGGGAGGTAGGGAGGGTGACAAGGGCAGAGTCCCTAAATTAGGCTTTGGCAGACTGTACTAGCAACTATTTTTCAGTTCCCTCCAACTTCCTTACTATCCATCATACCATATTTTTGTGGGTCATCCGCAAATAGACATCTTGCCAGAGACCTCTTCTCACAAATGAACACACCAGACCCAGGACCACCCCTTGGGGGATCCTGCCCATAAACTCCTGATCTCAGGGTACGTACCATTTTGTACAACCCTTTGAGTTCTCTCCCCTAGCCAATTCCCACCCATCCATTGACTCTGTACACAACTTATAAGCCCTCCAATTTCATTACCAGCCTTCTGTGGGTCACATAGTCAAAGGTTATACTTCGGGTTCTGAGACAGGATTTGAACAATACTGTCCTTACTTGGTCTGGCTCAAAATTAGATTAAGAACCCTTTATAATTTTCATTGTTCATATATCTATCTAGTCCTTTTTAGAACGATTCACTGCTGCTGGCATTAACTGACTCCATTTGGAAACTGTTTCACAGTTTGACCACCATTTGTGTAAAAACAAACAAAAAAATAATCTCTCGTTTGTCGGTCCAGAAATGTACTGGTCTTATTTGCTGGTTATGCCTTCTTAGTGCATATAATTCCTGTCCCTCCATGAACTGTAATTCGTCCTTTAGTTCCTTATCTTCATAAATTGAGGATAATAATAAATATCCCCTTATGTGGCTCTGCTCCAGGCTATGTAACCCCAAGTCCCTCAATCTTTCCTCATATGTTTCATTTCCTAACCGACGGATCATCTTTGTTGCCTTATGTTGTAGTTTTTCTACTTTGATGTTATCACTATCACGTAGTCTGTAAGTGGTCTTACATAACTACGACATAGTGGCAGTATCACCTCTCCTGACCTGTGTGAAAAATATCTCCTAACAGCATTCAGTAAATGGTTAGGTTTATCGTGCATTGAATTGACACGCTTCCTGTTGTGTAAACTATCCATAATATAAATTCCTAAATCCATTTGTCGGTTACTCATAGTTTGCCATCTATATGGTAATCAAATTGTGTATTAATTCTTACCAAGTTCATTACTGAACATTTGCCAGTTAAATTGTACATTCCATTCCTCAATCCATGCCACCATTTTATTCAGATCCTGCTGTCCGGCTTCTGCTTCCATATATGTGTTAACTCTCCTTCCTAGTTTAAATATCATCTGCAAACTTGTTGCAGAAGTTACTTATGCCTATACCTAGGTTATGTATGAAGATTCCAAACAATACAGGGCCCAGCACCAAACCCTGCGGAACCCCACTAATCACACTGCCCTCTGATGAGATACTGCCATTCACCCTTACCCTCTGGCTTCTCTCCTCCAAACAATTCTTTAACCAGTTGACGAATTTATTTATTTGGCTCAATGTTGAACATTTTCATAAAGTCTTGTTAAGGCCAGGTAAGGGACTCTCAGCACATGGCACTTACCCAATGTTTACGAAGAACTCCACAACATCAGTCTGACAGGAACTCCCTATCACAAATCCATGATGTTTCCAGTCCTGGTGTCCATAGGACTTTAAGAAGTTGACCAGCTACTCCCTTGATTACAGTCTCAAGGAACTTCCGGACAATGGACGTCAGGCTAACTGCTCTATACTTCCCTGAGTCCCTCAGTCCCCGCTCTCATGCAAGGGATAATGTTTGTTACCTTCCAGTCCCTGGGAACTATGCCTGTTTCAGTCCAGCGGTTGGAGAGGTTTGCCAGGGGTTCTGCCAGAGCTAGCCCCACAATCCAAAGACTTGTACAACAATTGTACAATTCTTCGTTGTATAAATTATCACAGAAACGTTGCCAATATTTTAGAAAGTTACTGGTGACATAGAAACATAGAACTTAATGGCAGATAAGGACTGCTAGGCCCACCCAGTCTGCCCATTTCCCTACCTATTGAATAAGCTGCAGATCCTAGTTAACCAACAGCTTACCTCCTACCCCCCACTAGAATTGCTTATGTCTGTCCGATTCATTCTTGAATTCCCCACTGTTTTGACCCCACAACCTCTTCAGGAAGAACATTCCATGCATCCACCACCCTCTCCGTGAAAAAATATTTCCTTACGTTTCCCCTTCAGCCATCCCCCCTCTATCTTCCAATTGTGCCCCCTTGTTCTTGTACATCTCTTTTCCTGAAAGATGCAACCCTCTTGGACATTGCCAATTCCCCTGAAGTACTTGAAAGTTTCTACCATGTCCCTCCCCCTTCCTCAAGGATATACATTATTAAGCTCCTTTAGTCTTTCTTCATATGGCGTCTGGTGCAGACCCTGCACCATTTTAGTTGCCCTCCTCTGGACTGCCTCTACCCTGTCTATGTCCTTGCGGAGATGGGGTCTCCAGAAGTGCACGCAGTACTCCAGATGGGGTCTCACCAACTGTCTGTACAGAGGGATAACAACTTCCTGTTTTCTGCCGGTGGTGCTTCTCCCTAGGCAGCCCAATATCCCCCCAGCCCTCCTTACTGCCATCTCACATTACTTGCCTACCTATAGGTCAACTAATATGACTACCCCCAGGTCCCTTTCCATTTTGTTGTCGTTAGCACCTCTCCCCACTCTTCCTCTGGGTTACTGATTCCCAGGTGCATTACTCTGCACTTCTCTGCATTGAATCTAAGTTGTCATACTCTGACCATTCCTCCAGCTTTGCCAAGTCTCTTCTTATCCTTTCCACCCCCCCTTGTGTATCAACTCTGTTGCAGATCTTTGTGTCGTCTACAAAGTCGCAACTTTCCCTTCTAGTCCCTCCGCAATGTCACCTATAGAGACAATAAAAAAGACCAGTCCCAGTACTGAACCCTGGGGTACCCCACAAGTAATCCCCCTTTCTTCGGAGTGGACTCAGTTTACTATTACACTCTGTGTCCTGTTGTTCAGCCAAGTTTTAACCCAGGCTACAATCCTGGGACCAACTCCCAGGCTGACTAACTTGTTTATTAATCTTTTGCGTGGGACTGTGTCAAATGCCTTGCTAAAGTCTAGGTAGCCCATGTCCATAGTCCCTCCCTGGTCTACTACTTTGGTCATCACCCAGTCAAAGAAAACTATTAAGAGTCGTCTGACATGACCTTCCCACTGTGAATACATGCTGCCTTGGGTCCTCTGTCTCGGTGGCCTCTAGGTACTCAACAATTCTTTCTTTCAGAAGTAATTCCATCATTTTTCCTACCACTGAGGTCAAGCTAACAGGTCTGTAGTTTCCTGTCTCTGCCTTGCTCCCACTTTTGTGAAGGGAAATCACATCCACCCTCCTCCAGTCCTCAGGTACCACACCATCCTCCCATGATTTGTTAAAAAGGGTAGTCAGTGAGTGGTGTCACTAGTTCTTTCCTTAGTTCTTTTAGAATTCTGGGGTATACCTCAACCTACGCCGGCGACCCGGGTTCAGGAACAGACTCGGGACGCTAGGGGCTGGCAGGGGAAGGAGAGTATTGAGTGTCCACAGGACTGCTCTCCTCTCCTGGGGTGGGTTAGGGGTAGATGTCAGTCGGCAGCAGCCTCTGGTGGAGACCAGGAGCACTGCACGATGGCGTAAGGAGGGAAGCGTACCAGAAAATGGAAAATGGCTCCGTGTTACGCCGGATGACGGCTGCCCAGATCTCCGAGGCCATCAATGCCCCTGCAGCCATCCGCCTCAGCAGTACCTTGGGGCTCAGATGTTGCGCTGGTCTGCTTGCCCTGCCCAGGATGGTGCCTTCCCCCTCGGAAGAGGGGGACCCACCCGGTGAAGGGTTACACAGGGTCACCCTGAGGTGGCTGCTATCTGAGAGCGGAGGCTCAGGGGACAGGATGGGTCGGAAGTATCCTTGGTACACCCGAAGGAGTGGCTAACACGGTAGCGCATCGGGGAGAAAAGAAATTACACACACAAAAAAAAAAAAAAGAATTCTGGGGGGAATCCAGTCAGGTCCCATTGCTTTGTCCACCCCTTCAGTTTCAGGAGTTCATTCAGGACCCTTTCTTCTGTGATTGGACTGGTACTGGCCTCCCTATCCAGAGTGCTTCTACTGTTTGGTTATAGTACCTCCCCCTCCTCTTCTTTTGTGAATACTTATAAGCATTCGTTCAGTATCCCTGCTTTTTCACTGTCACCCTCTGCCCATCCCCCTCCCCTTTATTAAGCTTCACTTAGTCTTTCTTCGCTCCCTAATGTACCTATAAAAGGTTTTATCCCCCTTCTTAACCGAGTTGGCTATCCTTTCCTTGGTTTGTGCCTTTGCTATTCTGACTGCCTTCCCTGCTTCCTTCAGCTTTAACTGGCACAGTTCTCAGTCCCACTCCTTCTGTGTTTCTTTATTCTTCCTGAATGCTATCTTTTTCTCCCTAACCTTCTCTGCCACCTCTTTTGAGAATCATATTAACCCACCCCCAATATACACAGTTCTGCATTAAGGAATGGGCATCTAGATCATCTGTGGTTTAACGGGAATGCTACAGGACACTCAAGATGTCATTTCTGATTATTTCTGTCCTTGTGTGATAGCAACAGCTGTCATTTACATACTGCAAAACATAAAGCTTATCCCTGGTTGCAAAATCTATGGTACGGATACCCATTTAGTGATTTTCTATTGGTAAGGCTCGAGCAGCAGAAAAAGGGTTCTTGACATCTGTGAACGCGAATCTGCTGTATAACTGGATCAAACAACCTATTTACTATCCAAGAGCAATATGACTGTGTGAATTGCTTTTGTCTGAAAAACCCATGAAATTGGTCTGCACTTCAGTAGGTGTGCCCTTTTGACCAACTATGTCATATCATCTACTTTTTTGTTGCAGAACACGATGTACTTTGCTGTAAAATGAAACCTCCAGCAAAGCAGTAAGTCCTTTGTGGTTTGTTATATAAAAAAGACACACAATGGAGTTTTCCCCCAGTTGTCTGTACCATAAGAACATTAATTAAAATCAGCAGCAGCAGGACAACGTGCTGAGGTTTTTATTGAGCCTCACTGAAAAAGGCAGTCAAAGCAAATTCTATGATGGCAATATAGTTCTCTCATGTGCAGAATTTATTTAGCTTTTGTTGACCAGGTAAGCACACTAGACAAATATATGCCTATTTCCAAGTACAACCCGGGAGATTACAAGGAAAGTACAGGCAGTGTAAAGTATAACAAGATTACAAAAAGATATACAGACAGCGCAGAGTTTTAACAGTGAGGTAAGATAACAGCACATAAACAGTTTGACAGTTAAGTTAAAGCTATACTCAAGATGGGCTCTGGATAGAGACCAGGCAGAACAATAAAGTGCAACATTTGCACACAGATAAAAAAAAAAAAAAAAAGGGGGGTGCACACTACTAAGGGTACAGTTATAGGCCGAGGTGAGTCTCAGATGATCCCGGAGGGAGTTTCCAAAGCTGTTATGGGAGGTGGCACAGCAAACGTGGGCAGGAAGGGAGCTCCATAGCCTAGGTGCATAGACAGAAAATGTTTGATCACCCATCTGTGTACAGGTTTTTTGGAACAAGGAACAAGGATGAGTCGTTGGACCCAAGGAGGTATGTTGAGTTAGCGGGTTTAAATAGCTCCGCTAGGACTGGATGGGTAGCGGTTCTAACTACTTTGTCAGTGAAGCTGCCCAACGCAACTGTCTGATGATTTTCTGGGGAGAGCCATTCAATATTATAGAACTCATAATGATGAGCGAGTCGGGGCAGAGAGGGCAAAGCGACATATGTTATTGTAGGCAACATCCCATTTTGAAAGACTGGATTTGGTGGCATGAGTGAAGGTTATGAGCCCGTAACAGAGCGTAGGGAAGAGTATTCCTTTTGCCAGGGCAAAATGCGCAGCTGATGAGACAGCTTCTTGCTCTGTAGGCCAAGCCCAGCTTACTATTGGCTGCTTTACTCACATTACGATTATGCAGGGAGAGGTCAAGCTAAGGATCGAGGGTGACTTCCAGGTATTTAAAGGAGTCAGCGACCCTCACAAGGGACCCATCAACACTAGTGACTTTCAAGGCCTCAGAACTTCCTTTGATTTTGGCCAGAGATCCAAAGAGTATAGCCTGCATTTTTCTGAGATTAAAGGGCTAAACTTGTTGTCCAGAAGCCCAGATTGTATATTGCCAAAGTCCATCTTTAGGTGAGAGTTAATGACACTTATGTCCTGCAACTTACTTAGGAGCACCAAGTCATCAGCATATAAAGTGGCACTACCATGGGCTGGCACCAGGGGTAGATCATTCACAAATAAGGAAAAAGGATGGGTCCCAGGATGGATCCCTGTGGGATCCAATTTGACAGGAGTGGGCTCAAAGACGTCCCTGTTAAACTTAACAAGTTGCTGCCTCCCTTGTAGGCAGTTGGTGAACCATACTAGGGCAGGGACTGACAATCCAAAAGACTGTAGCTTTGAGCAAAGGAGAGTATGGTCAACCACATCAAAGGCCTTGGACAGATCGACAAAGAGTGCACCTGAACCTGCTTAAAAAGAAACATGAACCGCTTCAGTATTATGAAGAAGTCAGCAGAAGAAGGCCATTTAGTCTATCTAGTCTGCTCGTATTGCAGGGTCAACAGCTTGTGCTACTGGTCCCTGCCCCCCACCCCACTCCTCCCATCCTCCCTCCCCATGATCCTTACCTTCCCCCTATGCATATCCCAGCCTCTCTTGAAACTGCCCACTCATTTCAAGTGTCCACCACCCTCTCTGTTAAGAATTGCTTCCTAACCTCCCTCCTAAACCTCCCCCCTCCAGCTTAAGACTGTGCCCCCTCGTGTTATAGCTGCCACTCAGCCTAAAGAGACCCTCCTTATTTATCCCTTTCAAGTACTTGAACATCCCAGTTATGTTCCCCCTCTCTCCTTTTCTCCAAGGAATACATGTTCAGTGCTCTCAACCTTCTCCTCGTATGCCTTGACCTGTTGACCTGCTATCGTCTTTACAGCCCTCCTCTGGACCTTCTCCAGCAGGTTAATGTCCTTTTTGAGGTGTGGGCACCAGTACCGAACTCCATACTCTAGATGTGGCCTCACCGGTGACCTGTATAAGGGTAATATAACCTCTCTCCTACTACTGATTCCCTTAGCCATGCATCCCAGCATGTTTTCCCTTGCTGCTGCTTTCTTGCACTGCGTGGAGTGCTTCAGGTCACTAGTGATCATCACTCCCAGGTCCTTCTCCTCCTCTGATGCAAATACCTGAATTCTATCCAGGTAGTACTCCGTCCTGGGATTCTTGACTCCAATGTGCATAACTTTGCATTTCTTGGAATTGAAGCCAAGCTGCCAGATCCCAGACCTCCTCCTCAGCTTTTCCAGATCATTCTGTAGGTCATGTATCCCTTCAGTTGTGTCCACTTTCTCGCAGAGCTTGGTGTCATCCGTGAATAGGCACATTTTGCCCTTAATGCCATCCCCAATGTCACTGATAAAGACACTGAACGACACTGGTCCTGGCACCGAGCCCTATGGGATCCTACTGGTGCCAGATAACTCTCCCCCAAAATCACCCTCTGGGTTCTGTCCCTCAGCCAGTTTTCCACCCATCTGGACATCTCATTCCCAAACCCAAGATCTGCCAACTTCCTGATTAACCTTTTGTGGGGCACAGAGTCAAAGGCCTTGCTGAAATCTAGATGGAGGATGTTTACTGCTTGGCCCATCTACCGTCTTAGTGACCCAGTCAAAGAAGTCAATCAGATTCATCTGACACCCCCCATGAACCCATGCTGCCCCACATCCTGGAGACCATGTCCCTCTACATGTTCTACCAACCTTTCTTAAGTATGGTCTCCATGAGCTTGCACACGATTGAGGTCAACCCTGGGTCATCCTTAGGACCGCTTTTGTGGAGGGGCACCATATGTGCCGTTCTCCAGTCCTGCAGTCCCACACCCGACTCCAGTGAACTATTAAATAAGCCTACCAGTGGCCCTGCCAGTTCCTCAGCACCCTTGGATGTACTCTGTCTGGGTCTGACGGTTTGTCTACCATCAATGCTAGCAGCCCCTCCCTCACTCTATCCTTCTCTATCCCTAGATCTGTGTTCCCCTCCCCCCTGCTCCCCTTGTCCCTCCTGAAGGCACTGGTCCGTCCTTCTCCCTGGTGAAGACAGAACAGAAGTATTCATTTAGTATCTCTGCTTCCCCCCCAGTTATCCTCCACCCACTCCTCCCCTTTCTTAAGCTATTTCATTACACCCATTTTAATTATCGTAATAACTAACTGCATCACAACTTTAAAGGGGAATGGTTCTAGGAGTTCCACACCCATGAGTGGGGCTGCTGACAATTTGCACATTGTGTGCAAAAATATTTTTTGTTGTTGCCGTTCACTGTAGTATAGTTAATTGTATCCGACTAACTTTGCTTACTTTCATGGTGACGTTTTCTGTAAATACAAATCCCAGAATCCCCTGCAGCTGATATTAGAGAAGGGCTGCAACAGTGGGAGATTCAACAGCCTGCAGTGCATGCTACAATTTATATAAGCGCTGATCTTTTGTTTGTGGGCCCCACTGCCCTCAAGGCTAAGTACAGTCACAGTGGCCTGTACTTGGCCTAGGAGAACAATCAAACTGTATTTAACCAGGCAGTTACATCATTGAGAAAGCTCATTTTTAAGATGGTCCTGGACACAGAGGACACTTTTGCTTACAGTAGACAACACTTCATACAAAAGTAAACATCGGTACAGGCAGTTACAATACACAAAGTCAGTACTTGGATGAATCAGACATGTAAAGTAAGTGCAAATATAGGCATTTAAAGTGTAGCGTATACAGGTTGTAGCTTATAGAGTACAAGTGAGGAGAGGAAGGAAGGACATAGAGAAGGGCAGTGGGAAGAAAGGGTAGCAGACGCATAGTAGAGAGGGAAAATAGGGCAGCCTAATAGAATGAGGCCCACTCGGAAGCTAATTGATGAGAGGAGGGAGGGAGGTGGGGGAGGTGGTTACCCTAAAGGGATGCTGGCCAACACAGAAACTAGGCAGCCCAGGATTACAGGGAGATTAAGGGACTCAGCTGAGCGGGGTAAGGCTTTACCTGAAAATCACACGCCGTTTTCAGGCCTCTGTAGAGCAGCCCCCTAAATATAAAATGGCTGGGCAGCAGGGAGATTTTAAGTAATTTTTGCATGCTATTCCAAAGAGCTGGTAAAAGGAAGCTAATGGCAGTTGAGCCAAGACATGTCTTTGTTCATGGTAGCTTAAGAAGGACAAAGGAGGAGCTCCTTAGTCCATAGGCACCCTTTGAACTTTCAAACAGGTCACAGATATAGGGTGGTAGTTTGTTGGACAAAGCCTGGAATAGTCACATGAGGGCATTTGCCTCCTCGTGGAGAGGGACAGCCAATCTAATGCTTGGTACAACAAGCAGTGATGAGTCTGCCAGAGCAAGTCAAGAACAAATCTCAACGTGCAATGATGGCGTGTATCCAGCTTTTGGAGTGCATACTGGGGGCAATGGCTATATAGGAAGTCAGCAGTGTCAATCAGGGGAAGAAAGGCTGTTTGAACCAGCCACTTTCTAGCTTCCAGGGCGAGTAGGTGTCTTATGCGGTAGAAAGTACAGAGGGGCTGCCTTCGCTTTTTTGTTAACTCACTTAGATGTACACCGAAGATGAGTTTGTTATCCAACCAGACTCCCAGATATTTAAATTTATCTACTAGCTCTAGTGGTTCATTAAGGGGGTAAAATCTGTGGGGTCCCAGGTATCCCCATATTATGGGATGGAGAGATAATCACAGCTTTTGTTTTTTTTTTTGCATTTAACAAGAGCTTTAGATTCAGCAGGTTGTGCTGGAGGATGATAAAATCCTGCTGTACCTTCTTGTACACAATGTTCAAAGAGGGGTTGGTCATGTAGAGGAGTGTGTCATCTGCAAAGAGATGAACGTTTCCAGCAACCAGGCCAGAGCTGATGCGGTTGATGTAAAGGGCGAAGAGGATGGGTCCCAAAATGAAGCCTTGTGGAATGCCTCGGGCAGTAATTTTAGTAGGGAGAATTCCCCTTGGGCTTTAGTTTGCCGTTTACGATTTGTGAGGTAGCAGCAGAAACACTTTACTGCAGCAGAGGTTAGACCGATGCTACGCAGGGAATCAAGAAGTATGGAATGATCAACCATATCAAATGCTTTGCTGAAGTCAAGGAAGAGTGCATAGATGTGCTGTTTACTGTCCAGGGCTTTTAAGCCAGTCATTTGACACTTTGGCTACAGCAGACACTGTATTGTGCTTAGGTCTGAAACCTGATTGGACTGAATTGAGGATTTTCTCACTATAGAAGTACTCCCTTAACTGAGAGTTTACAATTTTTTCAAGTAGCTTGGAAAAAACAGGAAGCAAAGAAATAGGCCTATAGTTGTTCAAGTCAGTGGGGTCTCCTGACTTGAACAGGGGGATAATGTGCGTAGTTTTCCAACTAGGCGGCAATGCCTCTTGGGATAATGAGCTGTTAAAGAGATGGGCAACTGGAGCTGCCAGATAATAAGAACCTGCTTTTAAGAAGAAAGGTTCAAGTGAATTGGCACCAGTGCTCTTTTTGGAGTCCAGTGAGAGGAGCAGGTCTTCCACCTGTTTGTAGTAGACTGACTGGAACTTGAAGAGGGGATGGTCGGTAGTGGGGGCTATGGCTGGTCTAATAGCTATGCTGGCGGTGCTTGTGGTGCTCAGTTTACTAACAGGTGACGTGTCAATGCGATGCCTGCACTGGTGAAGTGGTTGTTGAGCTGATAGAGGATCTCGGACCTATCTGTGTAGGTGGTATTTGCCACAATTCTGGCTGGTAGCGGGGTGGCAGGGGAATGTCCCACAGCCTCTCTCAGTATCTGCCAAAAACTGGTGGAACAGTTTTTGTTTGCCTCCGGTGCCAACTGGAAGAACCGTTGTTTTTCCAGCCTTACTAGTTTGGTGCAGGCATTTCTGGCTACCCGGAAGGAGAGCCGGTCTGTGTCAGACTGAGACTTCCTTACCCTTTTCCAAAGGGTGTCTCTATGCCGTAAGGCTCTCTTAAGTAGTGGGCTAAACCAATCAGGTGCACATTTCCTGGATTTGATTTTCCTTAAGGGTGCGTGTTGGTTGATAACGTTTACTAGCAGATCCTGGAAGATACAGAATGCTTCAAACACAGAGGGTGCAAGGTAGAAATCCTACCGCTTTATGTTCCAAAGATCTGTCAGGAAGGCCGGAAGACTGAAGTATTTTAGGTTGCGCTTAAGCTTGAAAGTAGAGGTGAGGGGACGTGTGGGGGGCACCTAACGCAGGCGACTGCGCAGTGATCACTCAGATCATTGTGGAAGACCCCTGTATGAGAGATATTATGTGGCTTGTTGACAAGTATAATTTCCAAAAGTGAACTTTGATTGAGATTTTTCTTGTTAGGTCATGAAACGTCAGAGATAATCTGACTGAGCCCGTGCTCCTCGCAGAAGTCCTTAAGCTCATTTGCGCTAGCATCATTCCAATTAAGGTTAAGGTCACCCATGATAATGCATTCCGTGTTCGCTTTTTTCAGGAGAGAGTAAATATGGGGCAGTATACACAGGCCCACTGCAGGAGGTCTATAGTATGCAGCTACCAATAAGACTATACCAGGCGAGAGGGTAATTTTGAAGGCAAGACATTCAAATTCTTTGGGCATTGATGTGTGGACAATATCAGTGGTTAGGAATTTATCTTTAATATAGCAACACCATATATAGCATGGCAACACCACCACCTCTGGTCTACCTGTCACACCTGATCAAGCTGTATCCTGGTATGTTAAACGTTTCGTCAGGTAACATATTTTTCAGCCAGGTTTCCGAGAGCATTGCTACATCAGGCTTGGCATGTAGTACCCAGGTGTGGACCTGGTCAAGTTTGCTGGCAAGGCTGCACACATTCATATGCAGGAAGCTCAGACCCTTTAGCTGTGGGAGTTCCCACGGGCAGTTAGCAGTGGGGGGGCCAGGTTTAATTCCCACACCTGCACAGAGTAACAGTAGTACTAATAATTTCCTGAGACATCCTACCAGGAATCTTAGGAAGGCTTTGTCTGGTTGTTTGCCTTGACACTATCAAGGGCAGCAGAGTGTGAGTTTGATGGGCAGTGGAAGTTGATCAGAGCAGATAATTCTACCCTAACAGAGAGGGTAAGGGGGGTTTGCTTAGAGAATGTTGGACAGTAAGAGGTGTAAAGGGTTGAAAATGTGTAAGGATTACTGCCTTTGGAGGAAGTTAACTGGTTGGCAGGCACCGTTGAGCTTATTTCTAGTCCTAGAGGAGTATTCAGGCAGGATGAGTCTTTCCTGGGGTCCAAAACTGGCTCCACTGTCATAAGGAGAATGTAGCCAATGAGGAGAAGGGGGCTGAGGAAGCCATCTCTTGGATTTATTACAATAGCTAATGAAACAGTACTATCTACAGCTGTAAAACCACAGCCAGGGAAACAGAGAGCAGGGCTTTAAGGAGAAAGTGTCTTATAGTGAGGATGCCTTTAAGGGGAGGGCAGGATCAACAAAGGGGGTGGGGAGACAGAAAGCTTTAAGCTCAGAGCACTAGTACTGGGATCCAATCGGGTAGGATGGAGTAGGGGAGGAGGGAGGAGCTTAAGTGTACTTAAAGGGTGGCCTGGGAGGGGGATGGGCGAAACAAATTTGGCAGCAGCAGCCCGGGAGGCTGGGGCTGTGTATAGGCTGCACCTGATGCCCGATTCCAGGGGGCTGGTGGCAGCAGGCTCCTTGGTGCTGAGAGGCCTGTAGAGTGGTGTCCAGGCGTGCAGGAGGCGAACCGCGGGTGCGGTAGGTAGCCCAGTGGGCTACAAGGATACCTGATACTTGATTCCAGGGGGCTGGTGGCAGCAGGCTCCTTGGCACTGAGAGAGGCACAGAGTGGTGTCCAGGTGTGCAGAAGGTGAACCGCGGGTGCAGTAGGTAGCCCAGTGGGCTACAAATCAAATCAAATTCATTTATATTGCGCTTTTCAATAATCAAAGTGCACATACATAATAGAAACAATCAGCAATAAGAAATATAAATCCTAAAAATAAAAAGCAGAATAATCTATCCAGTAAAAGCTTGTTCAAACAAATATGTTTTTAACGCTGCTTTAAAGGACTCTGTGGAAAGGCACTCTCGAATCCGATGAGGTAGAGAATTCCACAGGGTCAGGGCCATAAAAGCAAAAGCTCTGACCCCAGATGATTGAACACGGACCCTAGGAATCTCTAGCAATCCCTCGTCGGGAGAGCGGAGAGGGCGGTAAGGTCAAAGGAGCCCTTGCAAGTAGCCCGGCCCGACCATGTAGAGTCTTATAGGTCAGCAGCGCGACCTTGAAGATGATTCTCCACCGCACCGGCAGCCAGTGCAGGTCGCGCAGCACAGGAGTGATGTGGCACGATCTTCCCACTCCAGTCAATAACCTAGCTGCTGCGTTCTGCACCAGCTGCAGGCGGCGGAGGTCCACCCCCGGCAACCCTAGATATTGATAATTGCAGTAATCAAGACGCGAAGAAACAAAGGCATGAACCAATACCTGAAGATCATCGTGCGGGAACTAGGTGTTTTATCCAGGCTATATTCCTCAGATGGTAAAAGGAAGACCTGACAATGACTGATACCTGTGCCTTCAGCGTCAGCTCGCTGCCAAGAATTACGGCCAGATTCCGCACCTGCTCAGAAGGTCTCAACTGGTTTCCCCCTAGCACAAGACCAGAGGGAAACCCAGGAGTCAACTTCTCTACACGGTGACCCAGGTCTACTACCAACACCTCAGCCCTGTCTGAGTTCAGTCGTAACCAGTTACCAGTCATCCAGTCCTGAATCTCAGCGAGGCAGCTGTTAAAGACTGATAATGTGTCATTCTGCTCGGGTAAAAGGACATATAGAGCTGAGTATCATCTGCATAGCAGTGAAAACGCAGCCCATAATGCCTTATAATGTCTCCTAACGGCAGCATATACACCGTGAACAACATGGGGGAAAGCACAGAACCCTGTGGCACTCCACAGGGCAGAACAAAGGGGACAGAGGAAAAAATTCCTGATACTACCCTCTGAGATCTGCCTGTCAGGAAAGAATGAAACCATCTTAGGACTGTTCCCAACAGTCCGCAGAGTAACCGCAGGTGATCTAGCAACATCCCATGGTCCACGGTGTCTAACGCTGAAAAGAGATCAAGGAGGACCAAGATCGAATGATTCCTCCGATCCCTCGTTATTAAGAGATCATTCAATACCCGAATCAACGCCGTCTCGGTACTATGCCTCTTCCTGAAACTGGACTGGAGAGGATCATAGACTTCATGGGCAGTAAGAAAATTCTCGAGCTGCAATGCAACTACTTTCTCAATAACTTTGTCCAAAAAGGGAAGGTTAGAGATCGGTCTGTAGTTGGTGAGACAGTCAGGGTCAAGGGAAGATTTCTTCAAAAGGGGCGTTATGATAGCTTCTTTCGGTGACTCCGGAAACACCCCTTGCTCCAAAGAGCACCGTACAATCTCAGCAAGGGCTGGTCCGATCACATCCATACACCTCACAAGGAGTCGGTTGGGACCAGGATCCAAACTACATCAAGTCGGTTGCAAGCCCTGGACAATCTTTACGATGTCCATGATCGCTGGCTGTTCAAAGTCTGTCCTGATAAACCGAGGGCCTGTGACCTGTATCGATCACCGCCCTGCTCATCTGAGCGCATACTGCCAACCTCTGACCTGATCGAGGATACCTCATCATCAAAAAAACAAGCAAACTCATCACACACTTTTTGTGAAAAAGCTCTCCGACCCCACAGGCAGGCTGGATTGCACAGTCTGTCCACGATTCGAAAGAGCTGAGCCGGTCAATTTCTTGATGCAGCCATCTCCCTGGACAGGAACTCTGCCTTCTTATGGGAGATTTCTGATTGGTAGTCCACATAATGGGCCATCAATCTAAGTGTGTCCTCCTCCAGGCCAGATTTCCTCCAGCAGCGTTCCAATCTTCGTCCCACTCTCCTCAACTCCCTCAGAGTCCCATCAAACCATGGAGACCGGGGGCGAAAGGAGAGGGGGCGAACATGGACAGGTGCAATGGAATCCAGAGCCCCCAGTACCACGCTATTATAGTGCTCCACTAGGGCATCTGGTTCCATGCACTCCACAGGCCAACTCGATAGGTCCAGTACCGCCATCAGACCCTCTGGGGTAACCCCCCTCAAAGGGCAATACCAGACCATCTCCAAAGGGGGTGGTCTCATGGGGGGGGTGTCACGAAATTGAACCTTATGGAGTGATGGTTCCACCACCAGCTCTGTGAGCTCCATCCCCAGAGTGAATACCAGAATCAAAGAGTGACCCTGAATATGGGTAGCAGTGGTAACAACATGTGTAAAGCCCAACAAAATCATTAGTTGGAGGAAGTTTTGGCCAAAATGCAAGAGTTCATCATCGACCCAGGCACTGATGTTCCCCAGTACCAGCCACCTGGAAGGCTCCAACACCAAATCGACAATGAAGTCTGCAACTTCCTGCAGAAAAATTTTCTCATCACCGGGTGGGCGGTAAATGAGCAGAATCCTGCATCTCACACCTGCTCCCATGATACAGTCAAAGGATCTGAGGGTCACCACTGGAACTTCCACAAGGCCCAATTCTGATTTAAAACAAACAGCGACCCCCTCCCCCCCGATCCAGCCTAGGCGGTGTATCACCGAGTACCCAGATGGAATAGTGGATTCCAATATAGGACCAGCATTTTCATCCAGCCAGGCCTCGGTGATGCAAGCCAGGTCAAGTAACTCAACAAGATCAGCAATAGTTGCCGTCTTGTTCTTTATAGACCTGGCATTGCACAACACCGCCAAGGCTGGATGAAAGGCTCTGGAAGGACGGGCCACTTGCCCATTATCAGTGGAGCCCTTGGGTATGGGAACCAGGCATCATGAACCTCTATCCTGGACCCATTTAAGCTGGCGTCTCCTTGACTTCACCACCCCAATCCGTTCAACCCGCCCCAGGCAAGTACCCCACCCCCACCTGCAATCCCCAAGGCACAACATCCGTAAACCTCGGGTTGCAATAGAGGCAGGAATGGCGCGAGGTCCCCAGCCTGAGGGGAATAGCACCTGCCCACAGAAACTCGGCCCCAGCACATGCTGATATGGGTTTAACACTTTCCACTACATCAATCACAAACTAATTTAAAAATAAGTATCTAAACAAAAATAATAAACTATCATAAAACTAAATTAAACCAGCAAACCCCTCCCTCCCACCTCTCACATAGCAAGGCAGAGCATATTAATCAGAGAAAAGAAAAGAAACAAAATAATAATCCATTTGGTATGGAGCTCTCACCCCCACCCTCACTGTCCGATGTCTGCGGTACTCACTACCACCAGGCAAAATTGTTAGTTGCAGCTTCCAACCAGAGAACAGAGGGCTCTCATCACCTCCTTCTCGCTGCAACAAAATATCCCCAGAATTATCAGAGTTCTCTCAATGTCTTTGTTGAAAAATTAAAAAGGTCCAAAATAAACACATAAAAGTCAAATATAAAAACAGTGACAGAGGTTCTCTCACAATCCCTCACAGAAATAAAATCATTAATAATCTTAAACCATAAAATAAAAATCCTCTAACAGCAGGCCAGACCAAAGTCTACAGTTCCAAAGGCAGGGATACACTAGCCAAAGACTATATTCCAAGCAGGAGAACAGGAAATAAGCTGACACAGTGCGGTAAGAATACAAGGACGCCTGATACTTGATTCCAGGGGGCTGGTGGCAGCAGGCTCCTTGGCACAGACAGAGGTGCAGAGTGGTGTCCAGGCGTGCGGAAGGCGAACCGCGGGTGCGGTAGGTAGCCCAGTGGGCTACAAGGACGCCAGCAGAACAGCAGGACCATGGCTTATAAAAGCTCTAACGTGCACTGCAGGCTATTGAATCTCCCACTGCTGCAGCCCTGCTCTGATGTCAGCTGCAGGGGATTCTGTGATTTGTAATTACAGAAAAATGTCAACACGGAAGTAAGCAAAGTTAGATACAATCCACTATACTACAATAAACAGTACGTGGAAATAAAATTAAAAAAAAAAAAGTTTTTGCACACAAAGTAAAAATTGGGACCAGCGCCAAATTTGGGTGTGGGCCCCTGGTGCTGACCATTGTGCTTTAATTATCCTCAGTCCTCTGTTTTACTCAATCTTTTACTAACTGTCTCCTCTGTACCTACCTCTATCATGTATGTATATGACAATGACCTTTGCTTTAGCTCCCCTCTGCAGGTCACATTAATGCACAGTTACATCACTAAAGTCCACAACATCCAACGCTGGCTAGCAGAAAACAAACCTGTCCTCAACTCCACCAAAACCCAGACCATGCTCTAGGCTCAAAGGTGAAACTTGAATCACGCAAGGATTCCTTGCCATTGCCTGTACACGCATTACAGGCGGTAAGTTAAGAATGGTTATGGAGAGTACACACCAGGCAGCTATCTCCTCTGTTGATATCACCAAATTCCTCTTGGTCCAGACATTTTATTATGTGGGCATCCCATGTGACCCCACTTTGAATTTCTGCCCTTGTATCAACCCAGCCTGCGAATCTGTAAACAAAGCTTTGTCTAGCCTGCAGGATCAGGCACATCACTTCAAAGGCTAGACTAGCAACAGCACAAGGAACCCCCTTACCCAGCCTGAAGTATGACCTCCTGACCTTCTCCAAGGCATCCAAAGCTGCCTTACATAAATGGAATATGACCTACAATAACATGTCATTTTGCCCTGTCCTTACACCCCATCGTACTCGCCTCTGCAATATGTACCCTCGGGTGGCTTCATCCATCAGCTTCCAGCTCCCTCTCACCAAGCCGTTTCCTAGATAAAATTCTTAGAGCATCCTCTCCAACCTCTATTATCTCTCCTACACAGCCCATGTCTCGCCTGCTATTTCCAGTCTTTTGACTTGTTCCTTCTTCAGGTTCCTAAGTACTCCATAAAATTGGTGAACAGGCATTCTCTGCATCTGCTCCCAGGTTCTGAAAACCCTGCCTTGGTCAGTGAGTAACTCTCTCTCACCCTCAGGATCCTTGAGTAAACACTTACTGGCATCCTCAATTTATAACTGCACTTGAATGTTAGGTAGGTTCCTTGTCACTTTTACTTTATACCACTGATGAACTTCGTTGGTTATTTCCATAACAACTTCCTTGGTACTAGGGGCCCCCTGACTACTGGTCATGACAACTGAATCTGTATTCTACACTGCTGATGTTACTTGTTTTATCACTAACTGTTTTGTATTTTATTGTCCCGTAAACACTGTGATAGAAACAGCTGCAGCAGTCCGGGCCAGTGGCGTGCAGGGCTGAGGAGCTGATGCCTTACCTCCTGCCACGCCGGCACATGGGCTCAGTAACAGACTCTGGTAGACAGGGGTTGGCTGGGGCAGAAGAGGACCGAGCATCCAAAGGACTGCTCTCCTCTCCTGGGGAGGGGAGAGATGTCAGCCCAGCCTTAGGCTGCCACCAGGTGGAGGTGGCAGTGCAGCACGGGTGGCATGAAGGGATGAGGCTGCAGGAACATCATTTGTTTGCACCTCCACATGCACAAGCCTGATGAGCTGTGGCAGGGGTGTTGAGAAAATACCTGGAAAAAGGAGAGCCTGGGGCTTAATGAAGCCTAGTCCACTCATCCCCGGGTCCACACCATCACACGGAAGCTTGCCTTGGTCCGCTCTGGATTGCTTGTACAGGGGGCGAGGACAACAGCCCTCCTCCCTCTGGCCCCATCACGAGGGGGAATTCATGGGGGAACTACAAGACTGAGGTGAGTCCTGGGGGAGATGGCAGCCAGCTCGGCGAAGTTGGGACAAGGCTGATTAGCCGACCTTGGACTGTAGAGTATAAACACCTCTGTGGAACAAAAAAAACAAACAAAAAGCTACAGTTGGTAGCCACACACTGAATCAATTTAATCACACTACCAACCCTCAAGTGTATACCCCCACATTTTGATGAGGCTCCATGGGGTACCCCCCTCAATGAGGCAGCTGGGATGGGGCAGTCCCACCGGTGAGCAGATCCACATATCCGGAGCGATGCTTGGTCAGTGGGTGTGGGGCCTGCGGGTTGCACTGATGGGCTGGCTGGGTCCCAACTTTTTGTTGGTTCATATGACAGACACAATGTAAATGAAATTGTACTGTATTGTAAATTGTGCGAGTTGGGTGTTCAGTTTCATTTAAACATACCAGCACTAGGGTAAGAATTACACATTTTATTGTGTTAAGTTTCATGTTCAAAACTTGCCCACGGGGGGGGGGGGGGATGAGCTAACCACTGGAGTGAGTGGATGTGTACTGAAAAAGCTCCTGCTGCAGGCTCTTAATTTTAAACCTACTTAATGCAACATAACAATTCCTTAACTTAGTGATTGGTGACTAGGATGCTTCTCGAGTCTAAAACAGGAAAACGGAAAATGGCACCACCTCAGCAGCTGACTGCAGATTTCTTTAAAACAAAAGCAGACATTGGGAGTACAGTCGCTGCCTGGGCCGACACGGAATTTTCCATGGGGAACGAACTGGCTGAGATTAAAAACTCTTAGCTCTTTAAAAATGCTGTGCAAATTGATTCAGACTGTTGAATAAAGACTGATTTTGTAAAAGTCAAACAGTCAGTGATAGGCTTGCAAGATATGATGGGGGAAAGCAGTAAGCCCCATGGACACAGCAATGGCATCCCGAACAGCACTGGTACAGGAGAACTCTCATTTGCGGCTTCATCTTTGACATACCGAATATGCCTTGAGAGAAAGAAATGTTCTGAGTGGCTGGTGTCCCAGAAGGATTTGAAACAGAGGACCCAATATCCTTTTTTGAAACCAGGTTGCCAGTTATTAAAATGGAACCCTACTCCATAGCAAGGTTTTATTGACAAAGTGTACAGCGTCAACCCCCAAACAGCAGCTGCAGAATATACCACAGGATGATCTCGATTATCTTCACTACAGTGAGTGCTAGAGACATAGTTTTATATGCCGCTCGTAGACTGGGCGAACCTCTGTCGGGGAAGCTATAATTAACTTTTATCCTGACTTATCCTATGCCACCTGCCAGAAGCGTATGGAGTTTGAGGGGGTTAAACAGCAGCTAAGGAATTTGAATCTTCCCTTGACTCTGCTCTTCCCAGCCAGACTTTGGGTAGAGGTTGGAGGAAAAACTTGCATTTATAAGACACATCAAGATACCCATAAACTTCTTGATAAACTTGGTAAAGAAAGGGAGAGACAGGTAAGGGAGCAGGATTCACTTGATGAGCTGGACCTTCCAGAGGAGGATGATGCATCATGATCTGGTAACGGACTGCCATGTTTGTCAGACTTTGGCTAGATTTCCCACCCTGACGCAGCACAGAGAATGGACTGTGCTATCACGATGGACAGCTCCCTCTCCTACTCGCAACACATCGACAACGTTGCAAAGGCTGCCAACATTCAATTCGGCCTACTTCACCGTCACAAGCACTGCATGACTACGGAGGCCCTAAGACTGGCAGTCAATAGCTCTGTCACCTCTATCATCAACTACGGTCTGGCCGTATACGGCTCCGCTTCCCCTGCTGCCCTCCGTAGGATAACTGTGGCGCTCAACAAAGCCTGTAGACTTCTTACAGGCGCGACCCATTTAACACACACCTGTGACCTGTATGCCCAGATTGGGTGGCTTCCACTCCTTAGCAGGATCCAATATCAGACATGCCTATTAACCAAAAAGGTGCTCCTTGGTCTCACGCCACCAGGTGTGAAAAAGCTCCTGAACACCCCTTGTTGCTCCCATCGTACCCGTAGTGCTAGCCATCAAACCTTCAAAGTACCCAGATGCCGGACCTCCCTGGGGCTGAGGTAGTTTACCTACAGGGCACCTCAGTGGCATAATGAGCTCCATCGAGATATCCTGACAACCACCAAACTTGGCCCCTTCAAACGGATGCTTTGGCAACACCTCACCTCTACCAGTAGCTGCAACTGTTTCTCCTAAGGGGACCACCTCCCCAGGCTCTCCAGTTTAAACTGGCTCTAGTTGAAGCTGGCACTTAAAGTAATTCCACATCCAACTCCTTCCCCATGCAGTCCCCCTCATTCACCCTTCCCTTGCCACATCTTCCCTCTCTTGCCTCCCCCCTCACCTTTTCTTTTTCACACTGACCCTCACCTGCACCCCAACCACTGTTGATTCCACATTTTCACCCCAACACTTATCCTACCCCACCTCCCAATTCAACAAAGGCCCTCCAGCCTGCTTACTTTTCCTGGCACTTCCTTCATATGTCCTTAGTACTCTGTACAGAACTTTAGTCATAAGTAGTCTCTCCTACTGAATCGTTGTAATAATTATACCTCTGCCTTCTTCTGTGTTATTGATTCTGTGCAACTTTGTTGACCTTTGTATGTTTGTTTTCCCTCCATAATGACGTGGAACCTTTGTAAATGAGCTGTCCATGCTCAAAGGTTATTGCAATCTGAGAGTTTAATGAATAAATGAAAAGAAAAAAAAAATCTCGAGTGGGTCGATTCCAAACTTGCACTTGGTTTGGACTGAGCCACAACGTGAACAGATTTTACAATATCTCCTGAGATCTCATTGTTGCAGACTGGATTACTGCTGTATAATGACACTCTGAAAATGGTGAACTAGAATTACTCAGTTGCATATGTTTTTTCTGCTGGTCATCTTGACTCCTTGATTGATTTTCATAATGTTCTGTCAGATGCCAAGAATGGGGTATATCCCCAGCATGCTATATGCACAGTTTTGATTACTACAGCTATAATATTGCCAGGTTATCAGCTCTCTTTATTATAGTAATCTCAAGCATTTTCATTGTAAGAAGAAAGCCCTGGGGCCTTACCACGTCTGTCTGAATACTCTAGCTCTTCTGTTAACGTTTGGCTAAAAAGCTGCATCTTTTGATATAAATATGGTGCATTTTGCACCAGGATTGCAATTCTTGCTATGTAACTTGCAATGATAGCCACGACCACTGCTGTAAAGCTCTTATTCAAATTACTGGTTCTATAGGATGATACTTCACTTGTTAAATTAAAGCTGTCATCTCCCAGTGTGTAACAAATGGAAGTATTCTCAGTTCCTACGTATAATGACTGATTAGTCTTTGGTTCTACATCGAATCTGAGTAATGTCCTGTACAGATGTTTTATTTGTATGATATGTCTAATACTGTAAATAGTTTAAAGAAATGAAAAGTCCCACCACCTAGCCCGGTGGCATTGAGGGCTAAGGCACTGCACCTCTCACCTCCTGCCATGCCAGCAACCATGGTTCAGGTATGGATGCGGGTCACTCAAGGATTTTGCTGGGGTAATAAGGACTGTTCTCCCTCGGGGGGGGGGGTACACGCATCCGACTAGGCAGCTGCCAGATGGATAATCTGGATGACAGCACAGAGTCCTACCCGCTTAACGCCGGGGGCATCTCTGCAGAGGTGGAGCTGTGACACAACACGTAGGCCCAGGGACAACATGGAGGAAAACCCCCTGACCGTGGCTGGATGACAGAATGTTCCCCCGCAGGCCTCACATCGGTGATTGGGCTCTCCAAGTCTTTTGGCAGAGGACAAACAGATCATGTGGTAAGTCCCAAGGCAGGCAGGCAGGCAGCCAGATGCTGGAGCCGGTGGGACCACTATGGATGGCAGCAGGTTAGCAGACAAGGTGATAAAGTACAGATTAAAAAAACACGCCCACAATTTTTGATTTAGCACTTCCATCACCAGCATCTGAACTGCTGAACCTGCATGTTTCTGTGTGCAAGGTGACGAAAATGATTTAAGGCCAAAAGGACAGGTCCTATTAGGAGCATCTCAAGGCACTGAACCAAGTAGTCACCGGAGACCAGAAGTGAGAGAGGTGATATGATAATGAGATCTTCAAGTTCCTAAATGGAATTAACAAAATGATGTGCCAGAATGCTAGCTTACGGGTCATGTGGCCACGAGTGGAAGCTAAGAGGAGGGATGGACATGAGGTAGTATTTTACAAAAAGGGTGGTGGAGCCATGGAACAGTCTACCAGCTGAAGTGGTAATTGCAAAGATGGTTGGTGGTTTCCAGTACAGTTGGGACAGAATGAAGGGTATAGTGCATGCTCGGGGTAGCGGAAGACACTAGGTCACAGCAGCGGTTGAAACTGGTACCGGTATGCTAGCCAAATGCTGGTAGATTTTGTATTGAGCTAGTAAGATTTTCATTTAACTAGCACTGTGGGCCTGTACTGAAGAAGGCAACACTTGAGTATGTACACTAACTGGGCCAATGCAAATGTCTGTGGGGCCAGTGGATTTTTCCAGTCACTAGCCCTGCTGGCTAGTGGCTGCAAAACTTAATTTTGACCCCTGTCACAGGGCTAAATAGGGATCTTGGGCACACTGAATGGACCATGGGTCTTTTTCTGCCGTCACTGTCTATGTTTCTAACTCTGGCCAAGCACAGAATTCTAAAATATTTCTCCACCCCCAATGACCCAAGTCTAGCAAAACGCACCACTAAAAAAACACAAGCGCCCATAACAACAACAGACATTATGATACAGTATTTTTTTTTTAAATTTATTTAGTTTTTGTCAACTGGGAGGATTAGGCAGTTCTGTCTATTTTCAGCCTTTTTTGGGGGTACAGTAAATGTGAGAAACTTTGCTGATCATCAAACCCTATGCAGTTTGCAACACTTACCAATAAGAGTCGCCAATGAGCAGTGCGGTACTGTTGGAGTGAACCTTATTATAACCAGGTAGTCATCCTCGGTTACTTCCTGAACCTCCACACAGCTCTCAGATACAACTTCCAGTTCTTCCAGAGTGTTCGGCTTCTCTGGGTCACGAATATTACGGATTATATCTAAACAAACATGAGACGAAGGGCTTTAGTAGTTTTTCAAGCAGCATGTAGCTCAGAAAAATCAACGTTAATCCTTTGTGGTACGTAACGGCAGCAGAAATGAGAAATATTAGATAATCATATTCAAGTAAGCATCAAGTTTCAACAAAGCAGGTCTAAGAGTCGGAAACCTCAACTGTAACTAAATGAAATATAGTGTGTGTAATGAACTGGTGGTGTTAGAATATTTGCTATATTTTGTTGTATTGAAAATGTTTAATTGAGAATTTTAAAGAAGCAACTCAGCCTTAACCTTGAATACAATGATTACATTATACACTTGTACCAAGTGATCTTCTATTTAGCTCTGCTTTGAGAGAAAAACTGCCACTGTCAGCAGGGCTAGAAAGTCGCACAAAAAAGTCAGGTGTATTTCACGAATACCAGATGTTAGTTTTTGGTATTCAGTCTAAAAATCTGGTATACGAACCTATTTTTTGTATACCATTGTTTCACTATTGCATTATGAAAAACTTGCAGTATTACTGAATAAAAAATTAAACCTTCAAACGTCGAGTGTCTCAATGTTTTTTTTTCTAATTTAGTAACACAGTGTATTATATCCCTCTGTCATTCAGCAGGATTTTTAGAGGAAAGTTAATAAAGTTAAGGACAGAAACACAGCATTTAGCAGAGGACGATACCTACTTGATCAGCAAAGCATTTTCCACAGACAATAATCCATACAGGCAACGGTTTCCTTCTGCATTTTAGTTATTAGTCGGGGAATAATTATCTTTTTTTAACAACAGAATATGACTAAAGAATAGTTTAATGTCATTTTAAACCAAGACTACAACAAAAGTATTTTTTTCAGATACTACACCTCCGACACCCACCTCTTGCACACACTCTCGCCGGTGAGCGGTTCCATGAGCCCGGTCACAGATCCTAGTTTCTGCCTCAAAAGCTGTAAAAATCCCACTCGCACCCCAACTGAATTTTTCTGCTCCTATGCCTTTGAAATAGAATCAGCGGCCAGGACACCTTCCTTGCTTTCGTTTCAGCCGCCTAACTTGTGGGTCTCTCCCCTGATGTTGCCTGACAAAACCAGCCTGGCTCCGTTTTGGTCTCCCCACCTACAATTTCTCTCCTATACTAAACTATGCGCCACTCCTATTACCCCTCAATGGATCTGTTACAGAAATGACTTGTCCGGTTTCCAAAGCCGCTTGACCACCGTAACACCCCACCTCCGACTTAGCACTGATCCCATGCCCGGAAACAGAACCATGAGCCCGGGCACTTTTTAGCATGTACGGCCGCTAAAACTGGTTTTGCCATTTTTCATCCCCGACCCCCACCTCCCGAATACTCTCAAGCTGGCAAACGGTTCCACGAGCCCGGTCTCACCCCAGCCTTCTACCGCAAAAGCCATAATCTCTCGTCCCACCCGACTGAAGCTCAGCTCCACGCCCGGTTATAGAACCAGCAGCCTGGACACTTTCTTACTCTCAGCCGCCCGATGCGCAGGTTTTGCGTTTTCACCCAGGCCCCTGCCTCCCGAATATTCTCAAGCCGGCAAAGCGGTTCGGAGCCGGTCTCAGACCCCAGCCTTCTACCGCCAAAAAGCGTAATTTCTCGTCCACCGACTGAGCTTAGCTCCACGCCGGTTATAGAACCAGCGGCCGGGCACTTTTCTTACTCTCAGCCACCCGATGCACGCAAGGTTTACAGCATTTCGTCTCCGACCCCCGCCTTCCCGACACTGCTAGCAGTGGCGAACCTATGACTCGGTTTCTAGCCCTGCTACCTACCGTGGAACTTGTCAGAGCACAGACCTAACCGATCCTTGGCCCCTCCTTCACCATGTCCCCCCTTTTTTCTTCCTTTCTCCTATACTCTGAGGTCTGTCCAGCGCCAGTACCCATTGTTCTCTCCTGTTTATTTGTAAAACAATTTCTGATATTTCAATGTACCTTGACTTGTGACTCTGCCTTATTGTCTTTGCATTGTACTATGTATTGTTCCTGTACCTCCCGGGTCGTGCCTGAAAATAGTCACTTGCTGGCTAGTGCACTTACCCGGTTAACAAAAATAAAAATCAGGGCACAACACATCACAACAGCAGTGAGATCTGAAAGTGTGCCTCTCACTTATATACAGCCAACAGGGCAGGCAAAGCAACAAAGACTCGGAGGACTGCAATTAAATCAAGGTGTGAACTTCCCCTTTTCCACAGCAGTACACACAGCATAGCAGGTTATCAGGGCAGCACACAGAAACAGTTGCAATTTCAACAGTGTGCCTCTCGTCGATATACACAGCAAATAGGGCAGGAAAAAATTCAATAGACGGCTGCACTAATCAATGGATTGTCTTTCCCTTTTTCAGCACTAATACAGTTTACTAAACATCATTCAGTCATTTCTAACCCCAAACTACACTTCACTTTTCCACTTCAATTTGACGTGTCTCTACGTGGTTTAACTTTTATGCATTCTCTTGGCCTGGCACATTTTTGATCAGTTTAAGTTGCTATGTTCTGCATATTTGTGTATGGCACTACTGGGTGGTAATGTAATGTTGCAACTGCAGTGCACTACGTGATTACCACCCAATAATGCCATATACAAAGAGACACATGCTACCAGGGAAGGAGCGGGCCGTGGCCAGAAGCAGCCTCTGGTACTCCCCACCGCACAGCACCCAGATGGGCCCCAAATGTAAACCCAACTGAAAAGACCCAGAGGTGCTGCCAGACAGTGCCTAGAAGTGACCTTAATGGACAACACCCAGAGATGCCCCAAAAAGACAGCGCCCAGAGGAAACCCCAAAAGACAGCACGCCATGATGCCCTGAATGGACAGCACCCAGAGCTGCCCCCCAAAGTCAGTAACCAGCGCCCTACAGAGATAAGTAACCATATGTACCCCCAGTGGAGAGCACCCAGAAGTGTCCCCAATGGACAGCATCCAAAAGTGCCCCCAATGGACAATGCCCTGGAGTACCCTCCAAGGGACAGTGCCCTGGAGTATCACCTGAGCCTGGACACTTTCCCATCTTACTTCTACAGATCTCTGAAAATTTCCTCCCTTGTAATCAGGGTGCAAAGCATCTTGATTTAAGCCTCAGTGGTCTGGGGGAGATTTCGTTTATCTAAATACTTAACCGTGTCTGCCTGAGAACATCCGTCCCTTACAGTATATAGCACCATAATAATAATAATAATAATAATAATAATAATAATAATAATAATAATATTGGAGGGTTGCTGGAGTCTATTGACCGAATGAACTTCTGCTCTGTACCCTGGTGGTTGGTCTTGGTAATATGAGCCCAGGCACTGTGTGCCCCTAACCTACAGGCTAGCTTAATTGCCCTGGGGCCCCCTCATAGTATTTCTGTCCGAGTTATTATAGGATATAGTCTATTCTATATTCAAGCAACAGGTTAATTCTTTATCTAAAGTTTGCAGTTCTTTACGCTCACCCTATTTAACTTGGTTTACTGCTACTGTAGGCTGTCCCCTCTTCTGCGGAGCTTGGGATCTGAATTTTGTTTTGGAGAAGCTGACCCTGTCTCTTTTTGAGTCAGCAGCAACTTGTGAGCTATATTTCTTTCCTGGAAAGCATTATTTTTAGTTGCCATTACTTCTGCTTGAAGAATTCCAGAGCTTCAAGCCCTCGGGTGCGAGGAGCCTTATTTGATTTTTCACAAAGACAGGGCGTCATGCGCATGAATCTTAAGTTTCTTCTTAAGGTGGTGTCTGAGTTTACACTGAGCCAATCTATCCACCTTCCCATTTATTTTCCAGAGTGTGCCAATCCAGGGGAAGCACTTTTCCATAAGTTAGATGTGTGCAGAACTTTGAAATATTACCTGCTCCACACCAAGCAATGTAGAAAGTCTAAGCAGTTCGTTTCTTTCACCCTAGATAGAGAGGGTGTTCATGTTTCCAAACAATGTTTGTCTATGGTTGGCTTAATTGCATTATGTTCTGCTATAGCAAGTATGGCAAAGAATTGCCTGGAGCTGTCAAAGCTCATTCCACAAGAGGTATGTCTACCTCTGTGGCTTGTTTCCGAGGGGTCTCAGCCACTGACATCTGTGCGGCTGCCACCTGGAGTACTGTCCACACTTTCACCAAGCACCACATTCTGGACATTGCCTATAAAGAGACCATGCAGGATTTGGCAGGGCTGTGCTGCAGTGCCTCCTGTCTTAAGTTTAAGGTTGGCCTTCCTCCCAGACTGTTTGTTTAGACCTGTAACTGCTTGGGACTTGTTAACTATGGTGAAACCTGATGACAGATACCCCCGAAGAAGACAGAACAGTTACGTAAGAAGTTACTGTTAACAGTAGATCTTCAAGAGCATCTTTCATCAGGTATGTCTTCCCTCCCACCATTCCCCTTTTGGGGGGCTCTTTACTGGAACTGGCTTTTCTGGTGTATCCAGCCTTTCTTATTGGCCTGGGCACATCTCTCGCTCTCCTTGGTCCCCATGGTTAGAGTTCTTCTCCCTTTGTCTCTGGGGGAGGGACTGAGGAGGAAGTGGGGCCACTCGTGCCTTTCTGGGGTTGGTGACGTCATCACATGCATCCTGAAGGGGTGAAGGCACTGGCTTCCTTTCCCCAATCTACCCATAATTCCACCTTAACTGCCCCATACTCTCCCAAGTGACACTGCCCATAGTTCCTGTCCCTATATCCTTCTCCCCTTTCTGCAACTTTCTACTGCCAGCTCCCTCATCCCCTTGCTGGATTCTCAGCACCCGGGGGGGGGGGGAGGCTCTGGCTTTCTATCTCCCTCCCCCCAACTCCCTCCCAGCTTTAATTACATTTAGGTCAGACAGCTAGCACTTGGCTACTATCCCCCCCAACCTACAGCACTTAAAGTAGCAAGACCTACATTCAGTCTCTCCCCATTGTACTAAAACTGGTTTATCACCTGGTATAAGTCGAGTGCTACATCCAAAATAATTTGCTGCTCTGCTCTCCTTAAGCATGTGTTTATCTTATGTTCACACATTTATCTGGTCTGTAACTGAAATGTATATGTAAACAATTGCTGCTCTGATCACAAGTCTATGATTTACTGTAACTTTTGCGCATGCTTTTATTACCTGGTCTGTAACTGAAATGTATATGATTCCGTACACTGCACTTGTTCCTAAATCACCTACTACCTGGTTTTTACTTGCTTGTGTATGATTCTGTACTCTGTTTTCTCCTAAATATTGTATTTCGCTCCTCTTATGTAACCCCACCCCCTAGGACGCGTCTGGAAACTAGCCACTTACCGTTCATGTTGCTTTCCTGGAGAATCTCTTCTAAATAAATAAGTTGCTGTATCCTAATCTGTAGCTGTTTTTGCCTTACAATGTTTTCCTTTTTCCCAGCTGCTGTGGCAGTGTTAAGATAGCCTTGACAATATCACACATCATTACAGGCACAGTATTTTTTTTTTTTGGGAGGCAATTTTCCTGCATCTCCGTTTGATAATTAAAGGTAACAGCTCCCTCACCTCCCTGTCTTGCAGAAGGGATGTGTACATACTCAAAGAGACTTTTTCTGTATTTGTAGGTCTAATGTGATCAGCAGGGGCACATGATCGCAAAGGCCGAGTATACCTATCTGACAGCTATGTACCCAATCTAGCTGGTCTTTAGGGAGCAGGAATAGGACTAGTCTGGAGTATATTTGGTGGGCAGCTGACCATAATGTATATCCACATGTTTTGCCAGTCAGGTCTCTCCAGACATCACATAGACCCAGGTCTAACAGTAAAACTTTCTTTTCTGGCTATCGCATGTTTATGGCACGGGTGAGGATAGGGTGCTCCACACCATGGGATTCAATCAGTGGTTGAAAAACTGGTGCAGAGCTCAGGGATTTGGCTTCATTGGGGATTGGGGGTCCACCTGGAGGGATGCAGGCCTATACTGGCGTGATGGTCTGCATTTGTCCAGGAGGGGAACCAGGATCCTAGGTGATAGGTTTAAATGCTTCATTGGCAAGCATTTAAACTAGCCAAGGGGTGAGGCACTGGAAAGGAGCAGGGAAATCCTAGCCTCCCCGCCCCCCCCCAAAAAAAAAAAATCAGGGTACTAAGTGCGGTAGACACCAAGATAGAGATGTTGGTAGGGAGAAGGGCAGGGGCAAATGGAGAAAGTGACAACCGCAATAAGGACAGGGATGGGGCAAAAAGGGGTAAGGCCATCAAGAAATGGAGGGTAATGAGTACCAACGCCTGTAGTCTGGGCAACAAGCTCCCTGAACTGGTGGCCTTAATGGAAGAGGGATGCCTGGATATCGTAGCAGTTACAGAAACATGGTACACAGAGAACCATGACTGGGGTGTTAATATATCAGGGTACACAACCTACAGGAGAGACAGGGAGGGGAGAAGAGGGGGAGAAGTAGCTCTCTATGTAAGGGAAGGGATAAAAGCAACTGAACAAAACAGTAAACAGGGAGGAGAGGAGGCACTGTGGGTCACCTTAGAGACTGGAAATGGCACCACAATCTGCATGGTGGTTGTATACAGACCCCCATGTCAGGGGGAGAAAATAGACAAGGATATGATAGAAGGCATACTTAGGATGGCAGAGAAAGGGGAGATACTGTTGAGGCGGGACCTTAGTACTCCAGATGTTGACTGGAGCACCTTTGCTGCAGCCACATCCAAAAGCAGGGCCATTCTCGATGCCCTTCAGGTGGCATGCCTCAGACAGCTAGTTTTGGAACCTACTCGTGACGGAGCAATCTTAGACCTCATAAGCTCAAATGGGGACAGTGAGAGGATCTCAGATCTAGAAGTGGGTAGCCATTTGGGACACGTGACCACCAAAGAGTGTGGCTCACGATAAACTCAGCTACAGAGTCAGGCCATACAAAAGTGAGGGTTCTGGACTTCAGGAGGGCTGACTCTGGCAAGATGAGAGAGTGCCTTAGAAAAGCACTAGCAAACAGGCTAGAGGAAGGGGTGGAGCAACAATGGGGAACTATCAAAACTGCCATCACAGAGGCAACAAGCCTTTATGTGAAGCAAAGTAAACAAAAAGAAAGAAAAAGCCTTTATGGTTCTCAAAAAAGGTGGCGGTGAAGGTTAGGGAGAAAAAGATAGCATTTAGGAGGTATAAGGAAACACAGAAGGAGCAGGACAGAGAACTGTACCAGTTAAGGCAGAAGGAAGCGGGGAGGGTAGTAAGAATAGCAAAGGCCCAAACTGAGGAAAAGTAGCCAACTTGGTTAAGAAGGGGGATAAAACCTTTAATAGGTATATCAGGGAGCATAGAAAAAGAAAAGGAGGGATAGTGAGGCTGAATAGAATGGACGGTGGGTGGGCAGAGAGGGACAGTGAAAAAGCAGGGATACTGAATGAATACTTCTGTTCAGTGTTCACAAAAGAGGAGGTGGGGGAGGTGCCTAATCCAATTAACAGAAGCACTCTGGATAGGGGGGTCGATCCCAGTCCTTTCACAGAAGAAAGGGTTCTGCAAGAACTCCTAAAACTGAAGGTGGACAAACCAATGGGGCCAGATGGAATTCACCTAGAATTCTAAAAGAATTAACAGAGAACTAGTAACACCACTGACTACCCTTTTTAACAAATCATGGGAGGATGGTGTGGTACCCGAGGACTGAAGGAAGGCAGATGCGAGTCCCCTTCACAAAAGTGGGACCAAGACAGAGGCAGGAAACTACAGACCAATAGTTTGACCTCTGTGGTAGGGAAAGTGATGGAGTCACTTCTGAAGGAAAGAACTGCTGAGTACCTAGAGGCCAGTGGGGCAGAGGACCCAAGGCAGCATGGGTTCACAGCAGGAAGGTCATGTCAGACAAATCTAATTGATTTCTTTGACTGGGTGACCAAAGTAGTAGACCAGGGAGGGGCTGTAGACATAGCCTACCTAGACTTTAGCAAGGCATTTGACACAGTCCCACACAAAAGACTAATAGTCAAATTAACCAGCCTGGGAGTGGGTCCCAGGGTGGTAGCCTGGATAAAACATTGGCTGGACAACAGGACACAGAAGGTAATTGTAAATAGAGTCCACTCTGAAGAAAGAGGGGTTACTAGTGGGGTACTGCAGGGTTTAGTACTGGGTCCAGTCCTTTTTAATGTCTTTAGAAGTGACATTGCAGAGGGACTGGAAGGAAAAGTATGCATCTTTGCAGATAACACAAAGATCTGCAACAGGGTTGATACACAAGGAGGTGTAGAAAGAATGAGAAGGGACTTGGCAAGGTTAGAGGAATGGTCAGAAGTATGGCAGCTTGGATTCAATGCAAAGAAGTGTAAAATAATGCACCTGGGAAACAAAAACCCAGGGGCAGATTACACAATGGGGGGAGAGGTAGTAACAACAATAGAAAGGGACCTGGTGGTAATCATATCAGATGACCTTAAGGTTGGCAAGCAATGTGAGAAGGTGGTAGAGAGGGCTGGGGGGATACTGGGATGTATAGGGAGAGGCATCACCAGCAGAACACAGGAAGTTGTTATTCCCCTGTATAGACAGTTGGTGAGATCCCATCTGGAGTACTGCATCCAGTTCTGCAGACCCCATCTACGCAAGGATATAGACAGGATGGAGGCAGCTCAGAGGAGGGCAACTAAAATGGTGCAGGGTCAGCAAGAGAAGCCATACGAGGAGAGACTAAAGGAGCTTAATATGTATACCCTTGAGGAAAGGAGGGGGGGGACATGTAAACATTTAAGTACCTCAGTGGAATCAACAAAGTCCAAGAGGGTGGCATCTTTCAGAAAAAGAGATGTGCAAGAACAAGGGGACACAATTTGAAGATAGAGGGGGGACGACTCAGGGGCAATGTGAGGAAGTATTTTTTCACAGAGAGGGTGCTGGACACATGGAACAGCCTTCCTGAGGAGGTTGTGGGGTCTAAAACTGTGGGAGAATTCAGATGCATGGGACAGACATAAGGCAATTTTTGTGGGGGGTAGGAAGAAATAGGCTGTTGGTTAAATAGGATCTGCAGCTTATCCTCTAGATAGGGAACCGGGCAGATTAGGTGGGCCAAGCGGTCCTTATCTGCCGTCAAAGTCTATATTTCTATATGGTATTCTTGAAGTGCTATATGAGACACTAGAATAAGGTTCAAATCTCTCCACAGGTTATTACTTCCCCCTCCCTTTTCAGGAAGCAGAGTACATAATACTCAGAGAGTATTAGTGAAGGACACTGTCAGAAGAGGGGCAGGTGACTAGCGGGGTCCTCTGCAGGGCTCGGTTCTGGGGCCGATACTCTTCAACATATTAATCAGCGATATTGCAGATGGACTGAAGGGAAAGGTGCATCTGTTTGCAGATGACACCGAAATTGGCAACAGGGTGGACACACCAGAGGGACAGCATAACATGGAAGCTGATCTCCAGTTTTCAGAGGAGTGGTCTAGGACCTGGCAATTGAAATTCAATGCCAAAAAAAAGCAAGGTCATGAACCTGGGAAAACATCACCCAGGGAAACTGTACTCAATGGTAGGAGAGCAGCTGTTGCCTACTAGGCAGGAGCGAGACCTGGGGGTGATCGTATCAGATGACCTCAAGGTCAGTAAACAATGTGAAAAGGCAGCACTAAAAGCTAGTGGCATCCTGGGATGCATAGGGAGGGGCATCACAAACAGAAGGCATGAAGTAATCATGCCCCTGTATCAGTCCCTGATAAGGCCTCACCTGGAGTACTGTGTCCAGTTCTGGAGGCCACATCTCAGGAAGGACATAAATAGGCTGCAGACGGTACAGAGAAGAGCAACAAAGATGATGCAGGGCTTGCATCAGAAACTGTACAAGGCAAGACTAGACCTCAAATTATACTCCCTAAAGCAATGCAGGAATCGTGGGGACATGATCGAAACAGTTAAAAAACTTAAAGGCAACAACAGGGTACACATGCAGAACGTCTTTCAGTTAAAAGACTACAACAGGACTAGAGGGCATGCCCCTAGACTTAAGGGAGAAAAGTTCAGGAGAAATATGAGGAAATTCTTCTTCATAGAGCGTGTTGTGGAACCATGGAATAGCCTGCTGGAAGGGGTGGTGGGAGCCAAGACAGTGGATGAATTCAAGCGGGCATGGGACAGAATGTGAGATACTCAAGCAGGCAGCTAAGTAAGGAGGGGTTGGAAACCAAGGGCAGACTTGATGGATCATATGGTCCCCATCTGCCAACAACTTCAATGCTTCTATATTTTGCAGAAAAAGGCAAAATAAGTTACTGGTGGAGCATAAACTGGAAGTAAAGTCAGCATTTGGCCGTCATAAATCCTTTAACAGGAGGTACCTACCCTCTTTATCCTTGCAAATTCCCTGAGGTTTGAAAATGACCCTATTTGGGACCAATACAGCCACACCATACCTCTGTCCAGCTTTTTATGAGGAGGAGTGGACCTGCTGGTAGCCAAATTTAGCCAATTTTTGGTGTTCAACCTCAAGAGGGGAGCCTCCTGTAAATGGATGAAATCTGCTTTTGTTTGTCTGATGTGAGTCATTATAGATTTTCTTTTTATAGGCTGGGTGAGGGCATTAACATTACAGATGAGAATGTCTGCTGTAGGAGTTGCCATGGTCAGGGAGAAAGTAATGGCTTTCTTTGCATCCCTCCTGGGTAAGATGCCCCTCCCCCTCTCCCACAGTGCCAGAATCCCCGTCCTGTAGCAAACGGTACACCTCCAACTGTAACCCACGTGTATTTATGAGCCAACTGGGCTATAATAACAGAACTAGAAAAACAGTAAAACCTTCCAAGGTAGGAAAATATAATATTTGCTAGCCCTCTCTGGGGCATCCCAACCTCTTTCACTACACTTCAGAAGATAATCCTGGTCGATATACAGCCCGTCACCATTGTAGGCGATTTCCTGTTTCTGCTAGGCAAGACGCAAGACCTCTACTTTTTGTGTGGTAGCTGCTAAATTTCATGAGGATAGGTCTGGGCTTGGCTTGTGGGTCTGTGGGTCTGTTCAATTCCAATCTGCAGCACAGGTGGGAATGCCAGTACATCAGTTAAACAGACTAAAGTCACACCTGTGCCCAGTTTCCAAGCCTTATGGTAATCCCGCAAATCTTAAACTATCTCTACTTTAGCATGCTTCTAAAATCAACATCCTTTGCTTGCAGGGCTTCCGTATACTGGAAGAGTGAATCCATGGCTGAGGTCAGCTGCATTGTGCCATCCTCCACCATGGGAATGTGTTCTCACCCGATGCACCAGTCGTTTCATGCAGTCATTCAACTGACAGAACTCAGCCGGATTTTCCCTCCTTGATGGCTTTATCTCTTTCAGAAGCAACTTAAAGTGATTCTTGGTTAAGACATCCCACTTTGCTGTCTGCATCATGGCTCGATCATGCAAGTCTGTAGGTGAGGTGTTGTGGCTTCTGTCCTGAATTCTGTCTCAATCTGCACCCTCCCCTTTGATTTCTGGGATTGGGAGTGTGTTGTTCTGTCATCTCCCTCGCTTCCTGTGGGCATTATTTTCTTTTTAGATTTGGTTAATGTTGGTTGGGAGGCGCTTTGTTCCAAGAAGGGAAGGGAGCTCCCTGTTCAGGCTGCCAACCCAGCCATGTCACCACAGTAGTTCCACCTCCCTGTAATCTCAATCTAATCCAGTACTCACTGGAGCAAATCATTTAACCACCCTATAATCTCTTTTTTAATTTTTATTGAAATTTTCTACAACAACAGTAAACAGACAAAGTACAAGGGAATAGCAGCACATATCCAAATCCAGTGATCATCAACAGGGAGGAAGTACCTGTCGAAGGAGGAGGAGGAGGAGACAGCCCCTGCAAAGTTCATCAATGGAGTTCACATGTCTGGTTTATTATCTCCAAGGAGCCACCAAAGAAACACTATTCCAGACAGTCATCCCCAAATCTCCCCATGCATATACATAAAAGTACAACAGTTACACTGTAAGCCATGTCAGCTAAACTTAGTACTCAAATCTAAAATAATATCACATTTTCCAGTTTCACAGCTGTGTCACAGAACAAATTCTGGCTTAACATCTAACTGGTAATACACCCATTGTAACCAGAAATCAGCACTTTTTTGTTCTTTCCCCTCATATTATAGGTCAGTCGTTCCATAAAACAGACGGTATTCATTTCTGTCAAACTGAGTAGTGTAGGTACTTTAAAAGAGAGCCACAGCCTCGTCACCATTTAGTTGGCCACTGTTACCAGAATCAATATTAACCTAAATGTAATACCTCAAATCCCAGGTGATGGGTTTCCCCAAAAAGGGCCAAGAAGAGGGTCAAAGAAGTCATGTCTATAAACATGGAAGTCAGTGCTCCTGCTGCACCCTGCTAGAAACCCTGTTAATTTCAGACATTGCCAAACTATATGACTATAGGTTGCCTTTACCTCTCCACACCGCCTCCAACAGATTCCGTAAGATGGACCCATATATTTCATCTGGATATTGGCGGGTTTAAAAATACCTCATTCTACTTTTCCACACATATTCTCTCCATCAGGTTTAAGAGGTAATCCTAAAGCTTGAAATAGCATATTTGTCCAAGGCCTCTACAGTATGTTCCGTCTGTGCCTCAATATTCCATTTGTTTAACAGAGACTTTATGTGTCTGGGACCAACTCCATTAATGCTCTATATGAAATATCAATTAAATGTTGCCATCTGTTCCCTTCCCTCTTGAAAGGAAGTCTTTACTGTAAACAATAAATGAGGATGGGAGGGGGCAACATTTTAAAGGCCTGTCCCTTTCTAAACAGATATTAATTGCAAATAATGCATAACAGTCTTAGGCAGGAGTTTAAATTCTGGTTGCAAAGCGGCAATGAGGCTAAAACCTTAAGAATCATAACATTAATGAACATAGTGTAGTACCATCTATAACGTTGGGGGGGTATGTTGCGTCACAGGCTAGGGTTCTCAACAGAGCTGTAAGCGTCTGAGGGAAAGACTGTCAACTGGTCTCCACAGCTATACTGTTATAGCATTAAATCTAGAGAAATGGTGAAGAGGAATATTTATAGGGAAGGGAAACATCATCATATGTTACATAAATCATTAGTAGTGAAATCTGTGTCTCTCCAGTAGGACTGTTGGTGTGGGGAAAGCCAGCCACACACTAGATGCAGGCTGGCTGCCAGGCAGTATAGCTAAAGACTGGGTAAATTAAGGTCTCCTTTATCTTTCAGCAATTGCAGTATAGAAAATTGTAACTGTGGCCTGTGGCCTATGGCCTGCCAAAGAAAACGAGAAATTGACCTACTCCAGTGATGGAAACAGTATCATGCTGGAACCAGGGGTAAAGTTTGGAAAAACAAACAACAAAACAGTAGCCTAGGAAGCACATTTTGTCTAATGTTTTCCACTTTGCTGAGCAAAGAAAGGGTAAGCATCACCCATGTTTTAAGATCTTTATCTATTTGCTGTGTTAGGGGTTCATAATTTAACAGTTCCAAATTATTCAGATTTTTTGTTAATTGGAGCCCCAGGTATTTCATAGCTCCCCTGGACCACCGAATTGGTAGCAGTTGCTTAAGACCCACAGAGGAGAAAAAAATCATAAATCAGAGTTTCCATTTTAAGGGCATTCAATTTAAATCCCAACAGCTGCTGGCTCGTCGGTGCAGCGGCTGGATTTCCGCTTGTGACACCGGCGACCCGGGTTCGGGAACGGACTCTGGTCGTCTGACAGCCGGCCGGGGGAGAAGGTTGGAGCATCCGTAGACAGCTCGCCTTCTCCATGGGGGAGGGCGGGGATGTGTGCAGGGCACCTGCTAGCCCCTGGCGGAAGCTGGGAGCATGGCAGAATGTCAGGGCTCAAATGTCTGGGGGAGTGATGGACGTCGGCATTCGCCATGACGTCACCTACGTCACTCTCAGAGGAAGAAAACTGAAATTGGCCCCTGGCTAGCCAGATGATGGTTCTCCGGTCTCCTTGCTGCCCGTCCAACGACTGATCTCCCAGCAGCACCTGGGCCGATGCCGCAGTGCGCTGGGCGGCCCCACTGGTGCCTTCCTCTTGGAGGAGGGGGACCAACCTGGCGAAGGGTTATGCCAAGCTACCTCCAGGGGGCTGCGATCTGGGGCCGAGGTAGGTCGTGGGGATGGCAGACAGATGGGGTAAGGACCTTGAGGGCCCGAAAGAGGTGCTGGTCAGGAGGAGCAGAGGAGATAAAAAAAAAAAAAAATAAAAAAATTCCCAAACAGCTGCCAAAATTCGCATAAAACTTGCCACACCCTAGGGGATGGACTCCTCGGGAGAGGTTAATGTTAAAATAATGTCATCCACAAAAATTGCAATGCAGTAATCTTGACCTCCCAGAGGAATTCCTTCTACCACCTCTGCTATACACAAAGCCTGGACTAAAGGCTCTGTATAGGGCACAAATAAAAGGGGAGACAATGGACACTCCCTACCTGGTGCCCCTGGACAGAGGTATTGGTGCCACAAGACCCCTGTTAAGCCTGATGTACACTTGGGCAGCAGCATAATGGGGCTGAAGCATTAAGCGTCACACCTTCAGGGAAACCAAAGTTTGACTGGGTGTCCCACAAAAAACACTAGGACACCCTGTCAGATGCCTTTTCAGCGTTCAAACTGAGAACAACCAAAGGTATAGAAAGCTGCTGCCCATAATCTACAAAGTGCAAAGGTCAGCGGGGTTTATCATGCGTCCGACTCTTCCTAACAAAACCAGCCTAATCGTTATTGACTGGGGAAGCACAGGGTCCAACCTCATCGCTCACATGCCCATGGATAGTTTATAACCCAATTTACATGGAGATTGGACAACAAGAGGCAAGCTGTCAGGGGTCTTTTCCTGCTTTTTCTAATAGCAATAATCATGGCAAACTGCCACGTGGGAGGAGAGCCTCACCTTTCTGGCTACTGCCAAAAGTTCTGAGCCATATGAGGGATAAAGTACCGGCGAATGTTTTATAAAATCCATCTGGGTAATTGTCTGGTCCAGGACATTTGCCAGTTTTAACCTGTGAAATAGCCGCCTGGACTTCTTCTGGCGTGATCTGCACAAGCATTTTTTCCTGCTGTTCATTGGTTATGTGAGGCAAACCCAGATGTTGTATATAAGCCCTTACTTTGACGGTTTGGGGGGCCTCCTTGGTTGTGTTAAGTCTTTATAATACATTGCCATAAAGTGGCGGAGCCAGTCATGATCTCCAATTATTTCTCCTGTGTTTGGGTCCCTAAGCAGAGGTATACAAGATAGTTGTTTTTTTATGCACCCTCAGCTGTTAAGTCAGACATCTGGCCCCATGAGAGCCCCTTTCGTAATAATGCTGCTGAAGAGAATGCAGTTGTTGTTCAATATGGGCGTCCATTAAGTCATGTAACTCACTTTTAAATTTTATTTATGTGGGCCTGAATTACTGTATCTCCCCGAATATGCAACATCTGTAAGGTTTTAAGCTTCTCCTGTAGAAGCTGCAGTTTAGTTTCTCATTTCCGCTGCCTCTCAGATGTACAGGATATTAGGGAATCTGCAGCACTGCTTTAAATCGTGTCCCAGAGGACGCGGGAGTCAACCTCACCCAAATCATTACCTTCCATAACAGCGGGGAGTCATTCCATAACCCAGGTCTAGAAAGCCTCCTCTCATAATAAACAAGTGTTAAATCTCCAGGAGGTCAGTGTATGGGTACAACACAGACATATCTTTGCTAGGATGGGGGAATGATCTGATAACAACCAGGGCCTGTAGGAGATCACAGAAGCTTGATGGCAGAAAAGGACCATACCAGCCCATCTAGTCTGCCTTTTTTTTTTTTTTTTTTTAAATCATCCCCCTACACCTCCCCTTCCCTGCCAGTCCCCCCTCCCCGATACTCAGCCCCATATCGTGTCCCATGCCCTCTTGAATTCTTCCACTGATATAGCCCCACCATTCTGTCTGGTAGTCTGGTCCAGGGCTCCACCACCCTTTCTGTGAAGAAATGTCCTTCTCCATTGCCCCTGTATCTTTTTTCCTTGAAGTCTGAGGCTGTGCCCTCTAGTTTTGACCCCCTTCTTCCTCTTGAGTAAACACTCTTCTCCCACTTTATTGAGCAAGCTCTTACACCTCTGCTAGTATGATTACCCCTGCTATCCTGGATCTTTTCCACATGTTTGATCATAGAAATATCCAGTCAAGCTGATGTCTGATAATCAGGGAGAAAAACTGGTTTACTCCCTCCCAGTAGGGAAAAAAAAATTTCACCATACATCGACAAGGCCCATATGAGAGATTATGGCTTTAAAATATTTCTGAACTGTGGTAATCCAAGAAGGGTTTACAGAGGAGGTACCCAAAGAGGTAGTGAGAACTAAACTGAGGTCACCCCTCCCCATTATACGTTGCCCCTGGAGGACAGATGGCAGCCTGTCAAAAAATGTATCTACCACTTTTTTGTCTGCACCAAGGGAGAAAACAAACACTAGCTAATGTGACCTCTGTAGTATATAACCTATCTACAAGGATTACAAACCCTCCCTCTGTATCACTGTTTGTCCAACAACATGAATGGCATTCCCTGCAGTATCAAAACAGTTGTACCCCTCCTGTGCCCACTGTTGTGAGAAGAAGCCTCCACAGCATCAAAATCAAATTTTAGAAATGTTAAATGTCCAGACATAGAGGAGTCTCCTGTAGCAAAAGTACTCTGGATGCCCCCTCTTGACCATCAGCAGCAGTCGTGATCACTTTACCAAGTCGTGGACTCTATTAATGTTGAAAGACAATACTTTGGTAGGGACCGCCATTATCAGAAAGTATAGAAAGGATTATTCAAGCTTTGAGAATAACAAAATGATATGCAACTGCAGTAAAATCTCCACAGCACTGGGGCCTCCCCCACCCGAGCTCCCTCCTATTAGCTCTCAGATGCCAAACTGGCGCCATTAAAGAACTATATACAGTCACATAAAGAGTATTTAAGAACAAGACACACATTATGAGCTTGAAAAGTTATAGGAAAACACTTTTGACCTCCTAGTGCAGGGAGAGATACAGTACCATCTCCTAACATGCCTGGTGAAAAATGTGATAGGGGAGAACTGGCAAATGAGCCAGGCCCTCAAAGTTGGGGTGAAAGGTCCAGGATAATATCTGGGTAAACAGACCATCAGTATCTGTCTATACGAGACAAAAACTGGTGGTAAGGGAAGAAGCAAACCCCAAGTCTACATTAACCTTTACAGAGGGAAGGAGACTGGTCAGTTCGGTAGAGCAGCAAGCATTCATAAGTTATAAGGCAATTCCAAGAGTCCATGCATCAACTAGAACTGGAAAAAAGGAAAGGGAACATTGTTTAAACATGAGTAGCACACTAAGCCGAAGCTTGTTTCCAGATGTGACCTGGGAGTACAAGGAAGTTAAGTGACTTGCTCAGGATCACACAGTACGCACCTAGGTGGCTGTGGGATTCAAATCCAGGTCTCCAGATCTGCAGCTCAGAGCCTTAAACCCACTGCGCTATACTGCATCCTATAATAATCCTAGAATTCCTAGAAACTGTGGAAGGTGTGGCTAGACTGAAGTACAGAAAATAGCTTCAACTAGGCCCTTGTACTGATTAAGGCCCATTAGGTAGTGCTGTGCTTTTTAAAGTGAATGGTGTGCCAACGGATGACAGCCAGGCCCCCCTAGAGACCCAGTCCAATCACAGGCCCACTCAGGTCCCCTACACCTGCCCAGCCTAGACACAAATGTACACCAGGCTGCCAGGTTCACTCCACCCCACATCCAGGCCAGGGGTACCTGGGCATAGCAGTGCAGCACCTGCCCAAGCTGGAGTGGCAATCAAATTGTGAGACCCCTACAGGGTGTAAGGAAGGGCTCTTGCATAAGCAGTCTCAGTCGCTATATCCATGGCGCACTGTCACTGTGGCAGGGAGGGCTGCCACCATTAAAATGGGAAGCGCCAGCTTCAGCCCCAAAACAGAATTCAAAATTCCACATATTTGAAAAAAGGCTGTACCATAGAGTGCGATGCAGACTGCCCCAAATTGCTGTGACTTCTGTAAGCCCAGCACCAAAGGATACCTTTGGATTGTACAGCACAATCAATAGAGAAAGAGGCAGAGTTTATTGATAAATGAAGCCACAGTTCAATGAGTGTTTGGGGGGGGGGTGCCATAACCCAGAATACAAAAATTCAGGAGAAGGGGGAACCCCACCAGCCCAGCCATGCTGATAAGCTAGCAACCACTCAAAGTTTTAGTCGGGCTGTGGAAAGACCACAGCGGACCCGACTCCACCCAAACACCATCCCCCAGACGGCCCACCCTACTCACAATCCAGTGGATCAGAAAAAGAAAGCACACCAACTCCAATTTCCAAGTGTCCCTATGTACCAAAAGTGCATATATTGTACTGTTCAGCATTTCTGCTTCTGGAACTGGGAAATGATGTCCTTAATGGCTTGTAGGTCTTGCGACTCCCTCGTACGTGCTACCTCTTTTGCCCGATGGTGTTCAGGCACCAAATCCTTCTGTTCATACCCAGTATCTTCCATTGATCCAAGTGATGTGGTCTGTACCAACGTTGTGGCAAAGCCACCACAATGCCCCATCTCTCGAAGTCCAACTGTGCTTCTTCTGCAGAGTGGAAAATGGACACTCCATCCAAAAAGTGCATCCTTGGTTTTGCAGGGAATGGGGTTTGAAATTCAGTTCCCTTCAACTTCAGCTCCCTCAGATATGGGGCATAGGCCATCCTCAGAGCTTATATCTGTGGGGCGTAATCCGGGTTATGAAACCAAAGAGTCTGGAGTTATCCCACATCGCTGTATCCTTTTTCCAAGCCACAGAAAAGGACAACTTCCTTAGTCCTGAAACTAAGGAACTGCAAAACTATGGAGCACGGATGCTGACTGGATCCAGGGCACAATGGATGTGTTCTATTTTAAATTCCATGTCCGATGGTAGTCCAAATAACTCACGTTGTAAGCGGTCAACATATGCCAAAATGTCATTCCCTTCCTCTCCCTCAGGCTGCCCAAGCTAGACACACAGGTTTTGTGCCAAAGTCAATCCACTAAATAACAGGTTGTTTTTTTTTCCAAAGCCAACTGCTTGTATATATGGCCAGAATCAGATCAGCAATCATAGGTTTCATAGGACTATATGGGCCAAGTGGGACAATGCCCATAACGACATGACAAATCAGACTAGACAGTAATATTATTCCATACACAGTAATCATCTAATCTCTTTCAAAAACTCCATACTGTTGCTCCCCATGACTTCAGCTGGCAGAGACTTCCATAGACTAACCACTCTGGTTAAACCAGGAGGCCCTTTTCCATGAATGGCACAAATCCTCTTGAGCTGTAGACCATGTGACCTTGTATCGTAAGCAACAGTCCCTTAATTTCAGCCCCCAGACAATCCCATAAATCGTAATTTTGGAATGCACTAAAAAATTGACAGAGGTCTCCACAGAGTGGTCTTTCTTGGGACAATGCTAACTGTACAGAAAGTATTTATATAGGTTTTCTAGAGGTGTTATGTTTGTTAAAACACACTGAAGCAAGTGCTATGCATTTTCACAATGTTTTAGCACTTTTATGAGCAAAACGCTAATCATTTTTTACTTTCTATATTTTTTTCTGCGCCTTCTACTATCTCCTAACCTCCACTCCTTCAGGCCTCTGCTCCCCGACCCTACCGACTGCCCCAGAGTCTGCTCCGAGTGCCACACTCGCGAATCCTCAGGGTCCTTTGATAGCCCAGATTACCCCCCGGCGGGGCGAGGAGGGAACCTCCCAAACCCTCCTCTATCCCCTGAGTGCTCGAGCTGCACAGCGGAGTCTGCCCCTTCCTAGTCGGCGGGTGGCGAAGCAGGGAACGGCGGTCATCATCTAGGAGGATTTGGAGATGTTTTTCCTCCTTTCGTCTAGAGAGCCCAACATGCTATGATGTCGATGCACTAACGTGCAGATGTCTGCCAGCTCCCCCCCCATGTCGATGTCCACACCTGCCGAACACCCAGCCTCCGCTGGGTGTCACTGCAGTGCGGGCGATATCCCTAACTCCACCCTCGAAGGAAGGAGAGCTGTCTCAAGACGCCAATCCTTCCTTTCCCTGTTAGCCCCCGCCACCTAAGTCCATTCTCGAACTCCAGGTCGCCGGCACGGCACAAGGTGTGGCGTCCAGCGCCTCAACCCTCAGTGCCACCGGGCCGAGCTAATCATTTTTTGAAGTTAAATAAAACCCTGGGATATAACCCAAGAATCAAATCTTTCATTATGACAAGGTGATTTCTTGCTTCAATCATCTTAGTGGTTCTACGCTGAATTTTCTCCAGTATATGGAGCATAACTACACTTCTTTGCAGCTAGAGTGGAGAGCTGTGCACTTGGGATCTTATTGAGGGACTCCTGTCTAATTTGTGTGTTTTAAGCCACACGACTGACTGTTGCACTTGAGCCCTATTCCCCATCACAGGAGATAGGAAGGGAGCGTGGTAGTTCTGGCAAGGCAAGGCAGAACTACAAATATGCTAGTGTGTGTTATTTTATATACTTTAAACATCTGTGCCCAGTGCCTGGACCTCGAATGAAAGGTAGACGTACGGTGGGCTGAATATTTTTTATTAAAAACAAACATTTGGTTAATGAGGGGCTCTCGACCCCCACAGACACTTCCAGGTCATCTGACCCATATCTAGCGGCCCTGCTGCGAGCAGGGCGAGTGTGGGCGGGGCCCGCAGAGACGTGCACAGAGACACGCTGTGTCCACTGGGGCAGCAGGGACACAGGAACTATAAGTACTAATTACTTTAGGTGTATAGGTGCTCCTGATAGAAACAAACAAAATAAAATAAAACAAAAACAAAAAACGTTACAGAAAGGATGAGGATAAATCACTAAGAGATGAAGTGTGTGATAATAGCTAACAGATATGTTTGATGTTTACCAACGGGGAACAGATTATGGGATTTATCTGTGATAAATACTTGTTGATTAATACCCTTCAGGAGGAAATAATGAGACTCCAAGCCAGGGGACCAGCTACATCTGATATAGCCGAACTAGAACAATACATCGATTCAGTGGTATCAAATCTTAATATTGCCTCCCCTTCAGAACCCGATATAGGACACGATGAGGAGCTTGTTCCAGAATATTTAGCAGATGACAATACATGGGTGACTGTACCCACACATAAAACAAAAAGAGGAGGAGGACAAATCCATAGTGAACCTCCTTTAGTTTTACATAACACCTTACAAGTGTTACAAATTGATGATGGACCATAATAGAAGACAGTGAGTTACCTACCCGAGTACAAATGACTCATGATGATTTATTTATTTAGTTTTTGTTGACCAGGTAAGTGCACTAGACAAATCCTGCCTATTTTCTGGCACGACCGTGTGGGGAATACAGATGAATGCCAACTGACTGACCCTGAACCAGATTAAGCTGTTGGTGGTATTCTCAGTGAATGAGGGGAAACTTGGCCAGGACACCGGGGAAATTCCCCTACTCTTTTCGATAAGTGCCATGGGATCTTTAACATCCACCTGAACTACCACCAATCCAGGCAGATGGGACCTTGGTTTAACGTCTCATCCCAAAGACGGCACCTCAGAAGTGCAGCACCCCTCTCATGCTACACTACAGTGTCAGTACTGTGATATTAACCCAAGTGCCAGATGTGGGAACTGAACCCACAGCCCTCTGATCTCTCGGCCTCAGAGGCGAGTGTGCTACCTACTAAGCCACTGACACATTTAAAGCCAAGGTCCAAATCATTACCAAGCATCTCATCTTATTAACAAAGCTTTCACACAGTACCCTTAATAATATCCCCCACCCTCAAAAGACTAATAAAATCATTAAAATAAGTAATACTCCTAAACCTATCTTTGTACTTGGTGATTCTATGATTAAATATACCGACAGCCTAATTTGTAACCCTGACAAATATAACCGCACCTGTTCCAGTTATAGAGGGACCAGGGTATCTGACATTACTAAAATAATAAAGGATTTGTTTTCTAGACTTACTAACAATGCATTAGTGATTATACATGCAGGCACTAATGACATGATTAAACCATCCATATCTGAGCTAAAGGAAGATTTTGTAGCACTATATAACATTCTGACGGAATGAGGGATGTGAAGTCTGCTTCTTGGAAATTCTCCCAGTATCTAGAGCCACAACGTTCATAACCAATAAAATCATGGCACTAAATGATTGGCTGAGGAAATGGTGCCTTAAACAGCATGTTTCCTGTTTAACTCACTGGGAGGACTTCTACGAGAGACCATCTCTGTTTTGTTGGGATGGGCTACACCTAAGTAGGAGAGGGAGTACAATCCTGGGAAAAAGAATTGCTATGTTTATTTCCAATGCTTTAAACTAACTTCAAAGGGGGAGAATTGACTTAGATCCACGTCTCTGACATCCAGTATCCTTACCCAGGATTATTGTAACGTGCTGTACCTTAATGCCAGGTCACTGAATACACTTAAAATTGCTGAACTTGAAGCTAAATGCCATTTGTTAAATCTTGATGATATTTCAGTAACAGAAACTTGGTGGAACACCAATTGAGAATGGTCAACAAGTATCCCAGGGTATAAACTCTATCAAAAAGATTGTACAGATCGGGGGGGGGTTGTCTGCATGTATGTCAAAGACACCATTGCCTCACACGAGGCTACCTTAGAAACAGACACTGAAAGTGTATGGATTAATGTACAACTAAATGGACAGTCCCAAATAACATTCGGTACTTGTTACCGACCACCTAATGCCAACCATAAATATACAGATACCTTATTAGACGAAATTAGAGGTATTGCAGATAAAGGCAATATTATGATGATGGGTGATTTTAATTTACCCACTGCAAACTGGGAAACTTTATCCGGTGAGTCCTTAATAGAAAAAACTTCATGTCTACTATAATTGATCTAGGACTTGATCAATTAATAGATGAACCTACCAGAGGGAACAATATTCTAGACCTCTTATTTACCAACCCTGTCAATAATCTCTCTGATCTCACTCTATCCAACCCCTTGGGCAACAGTGATCATAAATCCATATTTTTTAATTTACCTTATAATCAGCATGGTATCTCCAACAGTACTTCGTTAAAAATTATGATAAAACTGACTTTACAATCATAAACAAACATCTAAATAATATAATGTGGGATGACATATTACCACTTACGCTTAAGGAATCGTGGAACTACATGAAAAATATTATTCTAAACTTAGAAGCTAAATATGTTCCCTTAAAATAAATACAATGGGAAAGGGCAGATACCACCTTGAACAATTATATAAAAAAATTAATAAGGCATAAAACATTTTTCATAAACTTAAATGCCCCTATAATAAAAAAAAAATTTGAATATTTGTCACTCTTTAAAACATCTGTAAAAAAATTAAAACAAGCTATTAGATTGGCCAAGCACAATTTGGAATTTAGAATTGGTCACACAAAAATGGAAATAAATCTTTATTTGCACACTTGAATAATAAAAAGGGAAACACCAAGCAAGTTGGACCATTAAAAACTGATAATAATCAGAGTACTAATAATAAGGATATAGCTGATACACTTAATACTTTTGCTCAGCATTTTTGAAAAAGGATCAAAAAATGTATCTGAAGACAACTGGCATCAAACATAAAATACTGAGTAAATATCAAACAAACTGAGGATGCGTTAAAAACACTAAAAGTGGCCCAGGACCCGATGGTATTAGCTCAAGATTCCTTATAGAAACAGCGGAAGTTATCAAACGACCATAAACCTTAATTTTTAATAAATCACTGGAAGAATCTACGGTTCCTGTTGACTGGTTAAAGGCCTATGTAACACCTATTTTTAAGAAAGGATGTAGAACTAACCCAGTTAATTATCGTCCCATTAGTTTAACCTCAGTACCATGTAACTTTTGGAAAAAATAATCAAAAATATAGTAGAGTCACGGTCCTATCTCTGACTGCCGTCACACCTTCATCCTGATCTTTCTTCTCTTTCTGTAATGCAGTCAGGTCCACCACTCAAAAGATTTGCAGGTGATCAAGCGCTGGCTGCAAGGCTTGCTGCATTCCCCGAGCCTATCATCAGGTAGAAACAGAAGATGTTGGTAGAGAAGGACCTTTAGGCCCATCTAGTCTGCCCCTTGTCCCTACCTATTCCGTCATCACTAACCCTAGTTGGTCATCGGTGTCACTCCCTCCCCCGCTTCTCTACCTAATATGCCACTGTGCCTATCCCACGCATGACTGAAGCTTCCCACAATCTTTGCCCCCACTACCTCCTCTGGCAGATTGTTCCAGGTCATCCCTCACACCTTCCATGAAGTAGTATTTCTGCACATCTCTCCAAAACTTCCCCCTCTTAGCTTTAAGGCATGTCCACTTATTCTAGTTCTTTCTTTCAAATAGACCCTCCACTTGCACCTTGTTCACTCATGTGAAGTACTGGTAGGTTTCAATCATGTCCCCTCTTGTGCTCCTGTCTTCTAGGGAGTATATGTGGAGTTCCTGCAGCCATTCCTCATATGGCTTCTCGTGCAACCCCCTCACCATTTCGGTTACCCTCCTCTGTATCGCCTCTACCCTTTCAATGTCCTTGTGGAGGCGCTGCCTTCAGAACTGGACACAGCACTCCAGGTGGGGCCTCATCAGTGGTACCACCTCCCTCCTCCTGCTAGAAGTTCCTCTCCCAGTAAGGTGAGACACCTGGTATCACTGCAGCTGCTAAAATCATTGAAATATGAGTTTTTTTTTTTTGTTTTTAAATCTGCTGGCTCTGAGCTCATTAATCTGCTGCTACTCCACTGATAGCCAAACCGGAAATCCAACCTCACTGTAATCTCAATCTAATCAAGTACTCACTAGCGCATCCACTGAAACTCCCTGTAATTTGAATCTAATCTAGCTCTGTGCTGTATGCATCTCCCTATGCACTGAAAATAGCTGCAACACCTTCTCCCCTACCCTCTCCTAGACTGTAAAGTGCATTGGGATACTTTTTGTATAAACAGCACTAGATAAAACCAAATTCCTTCCTTTTACCTGTTGCGTTGTCATTTTTCAAGGATTTTAGGTGTGATCACTGTAATCAATGGTCCAGAGCTACCAAGACTGTGAACTAAGAGCAGCTCAAGTACTGTGGCAGATTGACGGGAGGGGACAAACTGACTTACTACTTCTGAAAGTGCAGACCCCTATTATTATACAAGTTTCCTGCAACTTTCCAAAAGTTACAAAATGAAAACAAAGACAACTCAAAGAAACAGGTCTATAGGGTCTAATGTACTCTGTTCCAAGCACCTCTTATAATTTTGATATATAAAATGTGGGCAGCCTGCCTCAGTACCTACAGAATCAACTGCATAGACAATGCGGTCCCACACTCATGCTCATGGCCTAGTTGCCCGTGAGGAATCAGAAGACTGGACTGCTAGTTACTGTGGCTCCTCTACCAGTAAAAGATCTGCAGACCATAAAAAAATATCAAATTCTGCCCTACGTGATATAGTTGAACAAACTGGCACAAAAACAAGCACAAGTATATGTCAAACTACAGGTACTTCACCAGCTACATGGCCCCGAGCAGCAGGAAACCACATCACGCTGGTATCCCAGGTTCACATTCAGAGGCTAGGGTGCCAGGAGAACATGGGGCACTGGGAGAACACAGGACGCATGGAGAACATGGGGTGCCAGGAGAACAAAGGACACAGGGAGAACTCAGGCTGCAGAGAGAGCACAGGTCGTGGGAAGAACACAAGGCAAGGAGAAAACATGGGTTGCAAGAACAGGGGCCGTGGGAAGGACACAGGGCACTGGGAGAACACAGGACTCAGAGAAAGTAAAAGATGCACAGAAAACACAGTGTGCAGTCAAAAACATTGGGCACAGGGAGAACACAGGGCACCTATGTGGTACGGCAACACATAACAGCCTGGTGTCTCAGGGGGAGTGAAAAGGATACATGGAGCCAAAACTGAAGGCCCCACATCCAATGATGGTGGCCCTGCCCCAACCATTCCACTCAACCTGTGCTTAATGCCCCTGCTCTAGTCCCAGCTTCCACTAACCAGTGCACTTCATCCTTCCTTCCTTCTCGTATCAGAATAGTTTTTTTGTTTTAAAGTTGAAGTTCTTTTATTAAAGGACAAGCAATAAGCTATCATCCACAAAATTGCAGCAGGAATTGGGGAGCCCTGCCTCCCCCACCAGTGGTAAGCCATTGCAGATGGAATGGAAGTATGCCCACAAGAAGCCAGGTGACAGGGCAGGAGACGCTGGACTGGAAACAGCCACTGCCTGTGAAAGAGGGCATATTTATATAAAGTAATAAAGGAATGGGAAGATGCAGGACAACACTGGAAATGAAATGCTGAATCTCATCTGGGTTATCCTGGGAACAGAAATTGAAAAAAAAATAAAAACAAAAAAGAGCAATTTGGAGAGAGTCAAAGAAAACAAAATTCTTGAAAATGTTACTGCAACAGGAACTATTTCTGTTAAATTTGTTTTCTTACATATGTAATTATTTAGTTAGGTTTGTGCATACCAAATAATGCTACTCTATCCACATGTATTGCCAATACTGTAGTTTTTACTGCTTCACTCTGTGTTTATCATGATTGCCGTTACTTTCTGGCCCTGCGCCACCCCTTCCCCTTGCTGCTTGCGTAAAGAAGATAACTGTTTATGTTTGTAATGCTTATCTAGTAAAATATTTTCAATAAATATCAAGTAATTTAGTAAACCAAATTATTTATTGCAATCAACTGTACCGATAATGTGTGCAAAAAAATAAAAAAGGTGTACCAGTTTTAGTATCAAAAAGGAAGATCTTGGAATATGTAAGTAGTAACACATAACAGGGTGTGGTATATGCAAGGAGTAACATGTGACAATAGGGCTTGATACAAGATTAAATAACTGCTAATTTGACTGATAGCCAGCCATGCTGTCAGACAAATCTTACTGCACAGTCAATAAATGTGGTTCGGCTAAATGTGTTCCTTTCCTCCACATTTTATAAACTGTTAGAAATAGGGTTACAAAAATTTGCTAATCTGATTGGCTAACAGTAGTGACAAGGCATAAATTTATCAGGCAAAAGAGCCCTCCAGCAACAACAACAAAAAAAAGCCACTACTGTAACTTCACAAGGATAATTTTACATATAAAACTTATCCTTTAAATGTTTAAAATACTTTTTAAAATGTTGTTACTGCAAAAGCCCATTTTCTAAGCACAATGAGATCCTTCAGGGTGTGGGGTATTTGGGGGGAGGGAGGGGGTACCCGCCACAATTTATGCACAGTATTGGACCAGCTGGAACAGACCAATCAGAATGGTAAAAATAGACCAACTGGTCAGGCCGCTGATCACGCAAGCAGTACGGGTCCTGTTGTTGAGGTTTTATCAAGTCCCCAGACAAAGCCTATGTTTGCCCTTTATTTGTGACTGAAGTAAGCAACAAGGCATGAAGGGCTGTGTGTAAACCATATTTTACAGCACGGCCAGGGGCGTAGTAAGGCATGAAGCCAAAGGCAGAGTGACAACTGTTTAACCAAGTGAGACACACTAAGCTGAGAGCTTTTTTTACAGGTGCAACATGGAAGCACATGGAAGTTAAGTGACTTGCTCAGGGTCACACAGTATATGCAAGTGAGGGCTGTGGGATTCAAACCCAGATCTCCAGATTTGCAGCTCAGGGCCTTAAACCACTGCGCTATACTGCCTCCCATTCAGCTGCTGGTCGTGCTGTAAAATATGGTTTACATACACTAGAGTGCCTTATTGCGCTTATAAAATTGGCCCCTTTTTTTTTCCACTTCTGACTACTGGCAAAAGCATGTTTATATGTAGGAAAAAACAGATTTACCTATGTGCATTTGTGATAAAATAGTCCTTCTGCCCACTGCAAGTGATGTCATTGATGACGTCATTGCATTATAGCCTACTTTCTTCTTCCTGTTTAATTTTTCTCTCTGTTGTTCTCCACATTCAAGATATGGAATGTTTACCATGGAATACATGGATTCAAAATTCTGCTCACTTCCAATGGCAGAATGTTTCTCTCCCAACAATCTATACACACAGACAACGAAGGCCTTTGCGACAGCCACATACTCGGTTATCTCACTGTCAGGGCAAGAAGAAGAGAGTTCCCCGATAAGTAGTTAAAGATAGAAGGGGGATTTTTCATTGTCAGCAAAGAAACAGCTGTAGTGAAAACTATAAACAATACTTATTGTTTCTAATTTGTTTATGTATGTAAGGAGAGTGCGATAATCAGGGAAACATCATTTAATCCATTCATTTCATTTTCTATTTAAGATAGTTTTATTTTTAGGGTCCAGTTGAAGTTTTTTTTACAGTGTAAAGGTAGCAGCCATGTTAGTGGAAGATCAGTTCTGGCAGTAGAGGGCTAATTGAAATGCCTGTGTTCCAAATGCCCATTGACCTGTGTTGGACTCTTCACTGCTGAGCAGTCCTTTTTAACCCTGAGCCAGATATTCAGACTACGCCAGGCAGGAGCGCAAGCCTGGGCACTGCGCAACCGGGATGCGCCAGGGCATGGATAGGGCGATATTCAACGGTGCTGCGCCATGGCTCAGCACCATTGAATATGGCACTGGGGCCGCCTGCACCGCGCCAGCGCAAATGGCAAGTGAGGAGCAGGGGGATGCGCCAGCGCAAGTCCGGGTGCGCTAGGCACATGAACTGCAATATTTAGCTCTGGGCATGCAAATGAGGACATTCTGCATGCCAGGCACAAATGGGGCCATTTGCATGTCATTATGGCCCTATTTACATGCAGGTGTGCCGATCACCGGCAACTTGCGCCTAGCACCCTGCCAGGCTGCAGCCATCTGGGACAGATGCCACCAGCCCTTCGGCAGGCAATGTGCCCTAATGTGGGCATATAATAAATAAATCCCTGGTGGTCCATGGACCCTACCCCAGCGCCTGATCATGGGCATAACATAATTTAAAACCCTGGTAATCCAGGGAACTGTGCAGCACATCCCTCTTTGAATATCATGCCGGGGCACATCAGTGGGTTGTGCATGGCGCAGCTCAACCCCTTTGAATATCCCACCCCATGTGTAAATCATATTTTACACATAAATAAGAGGCAATCAGATTACATGATTTTACCTTGCCATTTTATAAAACTCAGTTACCCACACTTTCTCAGTAAGAATCCAAAAAAAAAAAATAAAGGGAGCACATTTACTTCGCCAGTCATGTCTCCTTAGTAAAAATCTAATTTTATGTGAGAACAGGGTTGCATTTTTTTTCTATTATGATTAAATAGTAGCATTTTAACCCACACCATATTTCTCAAATGCCATGCATTTAGCATACACATTTTAGACCTAAATGTCCCCCTCAGGCTTACAGAAGATATACTGATTTCTGAATAATGTGGCGTGGGAGCTATTTGTGGACATCACAACTTTCAAGGTCCACTCCCCCCCCCCACTTTTCGTTCACTTTCTGTTTGCCTAAGTATCAGATCTCAGAGGGTGGTGGTAAATGGAGTTCACTCGGAGAAATGTAAGGTAACCAGTGGGGGACCACAGGGGTCAGTAATGGGACCAGTCCTTTTCAATGTCTTTATTAGCGACGTGGCAGAGGAGCTGGAAGGAAAGGTATGCCTGTTCGCGGATGACACGTAAAATCTGCAACAAAGTGGACACATGGGGGAAGAGAAAATGAAGGAAGATCTAAAAACATATGGGAAGACTGGCAAAGGGTTTGGCAACTGGGCTTTAACACCAAAAAATGTACAATGATGCACATGGGGTGCAGAAAGTCAAGGGCAATGTATCACTTGGGGGATGTGTTAACAGCAGCAAAACAGGAAAGAAATCTGGGCATCATCATATCTGAGGACCTAAAGGTAGCAAAGCAGTATGATAAGGCAATAGGAAAGGCTAATAGGATGCTGGGGTGCATAGGGAGGGGCACCACCAGCAGAAAGAGGGAAGTAGTGTTTCCGCTATATATATATCAATGGTGAGGCCACCCTTGGAGTACAGTGTCCAGTTCTGGAGGCCCCATCTTAGGAAGAACATAGCCTTACGAGGAAAGACTCAGGGAATTAAATAAATACACAACTCACTGGAGGAAAGAAGGGAAAAGGGAGACGGGACAGAAGCATTTAAAGACCTCAAGGTATCAATAATGTACAGGAGGGTGGCATATTGCAGAGAGAGAGAGATGCTCAAGGATGAGGGGGCATGATATAAAGCTAGAAGGGGGAGATAGAGGGGACGTGAGGAAATATTTCTTTACGGAAAGGGTGGTGGACACCTGGAACAGCCTCCCAGCAGACGTGGTGGGTACCAAAATTGTAACAAGTTTCAAAGCATGGGACAGACACAGGGGGAGCTTAGTAATGGGGCTGGGGGTTGGAAGGTAAGGCAGGAGATCAATTAGGGTCTACAATAGGTAGGGACTTTAGGGCAGACTAGGTGAGCCAAGAGGTCCTTTTCTGCCAACAGCTTCTATGTTTCGCTTGTCATTTAAAGTCCGAGACTTATTTCTTCATGATATTTATATGTATTTATTAAACTCTGGATCAAAATGGTGGTCTCTGATTGGCCAATACCTGGTAACATGACCAGAAATATCTGGTACTATTGCCCTGCCTTACCCTGGCAACGTGCAATAGTCCTAGCAACAGTCAAAAGTTCAAAAACATGGTACTGATGCCCACACCTCATAAAAGACATCAGACTGCTGGAAACGGTCCAGAGGAGGGCAGTAAAGATGATCAGCAGAGTACAGCATGTGAGAGGAGGTTGAGGCACTGAAACATGTACTCCCTGGAGAAGGGAGAGACGGGACATGATGAAGGGGATAAATAGGGTGGATAAGGAGGGTCTCTTTAAGCTACGTGGCATCCGTAACATGAGGAGACACAGTCTTAAAGTGTTTGTGTGGTGTGGGGGGGAGTTTAGGAAGTACTTCTTCATGGAGAAGGTGGAGGCCAATTGGAATGCACTATCAGGTAGCTTCAACAGAGAATGGGATAGACATAAGTGAAAGGTAAAGGTCATGGGTGGGACTGATGAGAAGGACAAGAAGATGGGGGAGCAGGATCAGTAGCTCAAGCTGTGAACCCTGCTATATGAGTGGACTGGACAGACAAAATGGGCTTACTCTGCTGGCTCCTTTGTACGTTCACATGAATCTCTCACAGATAGAGAGGGGGAGGGAGAGAGACAGAAAGAGAGGTGGCCGGTTTCCACGGAGTGTACTGCTGGCAAAATGTGGGGACGGAAGCTGATGGAGCCCAATAAAGAATACTCCTGGTAAGCAAGCCCCCGCCCGCCCCAAACTGGGGATAAGAGGGTTAACACATCAGTGAAGTTTAACAAAACCGATACTGACAGGATTTTTCAGTCAATGGTGTAAAACCAGAACCCCCTAGGATGTTCTACTGACTACAAATATAAATGCCCTCAGCCTTCAGGCAATACAACAACTGGCCGTCAACGGAACATCCGCTAGTGAGGGTGTCTGCTTTTTCACTACTGATCTCAACTCCGGTCGATATTAACATAATACTGTACAACATACACACAGTATGTCGCTACCCTAGTTAAGCTACTACGATAAGGCAAAAGACAGGCTAGTCACTTTGTGAAGCCGACTTGTTATAACTCCATTGCTGCACGCAGCTGTTCCCGGTGGTGGGCGGCTGCACTTTGGGGTTTCTTTTCATGTGTTGCTGCATGTTACATAGTGATTGTATCCAAGGGCAGGGGGCCCTGACAACAGAAGGAAAACCCGTACCGTACACCTCAAGCGCTTTCTCTTCCATCTTTTTGGTTTTCTGCGCATTGTTTCCACGAGACAGCCCGAAGAAGAATGCAACTTTCGCCTGCGTGTAGGAAAGGAGCCCGGAAACTACTTCCATGACCCTTCAGCTCCGCCGCCATACTTCCCGAGCAACTTCATCCTCTGCTCCCTCTCCCCGGCTTCACTTCCTTAACCTGCAGACCCGCTCAGTGGCATATAGAGCATGCGGCAATCCCGGGGAAGACCCGCTCAATAGCACACACAGCGTGCAGCAACCCAGAGGCAGACCCACTCAGTGGCGCACAGAACGCGCAAGTCCAAGGGGAGAGCCACTCGGTGCAGCACAGAGTTCGGTAATCCAGGAGCAGACCAGCTCAGTGGCGCACAGAGGGTGCGGCAGTCCAGGGTCAGACCCGCTCAGTGGTGCACAGAGCTCATAGCAGTCCAGGGGCAGACCCCCTTGGTGGCACACAGAGTGCAGCAATCCAGGGGCAAACCAGCACAGTAGCGCAAAGAGGGCATAACAATCCAGAGGTAGCCTAGTTCAGTGGTGCACAGAACACTCTATAATCCAGGTGCATCCCTGATCAGTGAGGCAGAGAGCATGTGACAATCCAGAGGCAGGCCCACTCAGTAGCACACAGAACGTGGCAATGGAGGGGCAGACCCCTCTCAGTGGCACAGAGTCTGTAGCAATCCAAGGGTAGACCCACTTAGTGGTGCACAGATCACGCAGCAATCTAGAGGGAGACCTGCTCAGTGGTGCAAAGGGCCATACTTCTCAACTGTACCACATTACGGGGAACGTTCCTCATTTTACTTCACAAAAGCTCCCTGTTCCACATTGTAAGGACTTGTCCCACATTCAGTATTAACATTTTAAAGCAAAAATCTATAGTAAATGATGCAAAAAATATATTATTCAATTAATAACAGACTTTCTGAACATAAATGCAAACATTTTAACAGTGTTCTGAGCTTCCTAGGTAAAGATTTGATTAAGTGTTCCACATTTTGCTAATTTGTTCCACATTTTTAGAGGCAACGCTCCACATTTGGGGGACAAAAGGTTGAGAGGTATGCAAAGGGCTTGTGGCAATCCAAGGACAGACCTGCTCAGTGATGCAGGGAGTGCACAGCAATCCAGGTACAGACCCGCTCAGTGGCACATTGAGCATGGCAATCCAGGGGCAGAGTCACTCAGTGGTGCACAGAGTGTGAGGCAGTCCAGGGCTAGACCCATTCAGTGGCACACACAGCACAGCAATTCAGACCCACTCAGTGGTGCACAGAGTGCAGTAATCCCAGAGCAGACCTGCTCTGTGGCACACAGATTGTGGCAATCCAAGGGCAGACCTGCTCAGTGGCACACAGATCACATGGCAATCAAGGGGCAGATCCACTCCGTGGTGCACAGATCGTGACAATCCGGGGGCAGGCCTGGCTAGTGGTGCATAGAATACTCGGCAGTCCCTCAGTGCTGAATCCTCCAACCAAACACATCACTCTCTCATCAGCACACTCTTAGTGCTGGGAGTTTAGACTTGTATAATTTACTATTCTAACTCCGAGTTGCTGTGGATCACCAGGAAAGTTATATATGACTTGTTGGGCAATGTTGTAACATTTTGCACTATGCCAATCTAGAATCGAACTTCTGCTTGCTAGCGTTCTAGGAACACCAAGCAAGAGACGGTGCAGTGCGCTACCAAGCTGGCACACTTTGTGGTGTCTTTTGGGCCATTTTCAGATGTTTATGTTGTCTTATGTTAGTGACAGGGAGAGCTGATGATGATGTGTTTCTGATGTGTAATGACATGTTTGTGACACGTTTGGTTGAAGGCATCAGTCACTATCATAGAAATCGATATGCAGACCCACTCAGTGGTGCACAAAGTGTGTGGCAATCACAGCTTTCTCTTAAACAACAAGTGTGCTAGCTGTGAAGACACAAAGATGCCACCTTGCAGACACAATGTTGCTGGTTTGGAGAACATTCTATTAATTTTTTTTCATTTTTAGAAATTATTAAACTAAGGTAGATACTGGAATAATTCCACTGGTGACTAATGATGTGGAGGAAGAGGGGAAACAGCTGTCAGAAATGTTTTCCATTTTTTCTATTTAGAAAAGACCAGTAGCATGGCACCCTATTGGCAGTGTTGGGTAAGTTACTTTTTCTATTACTTTCTATTACTTTTGAAAACTTGTTCCAGAAAGCTCTGTGCAGTCACTAGCAAGGATGGAGAAGTACTGGAAGATGTAATACACCTTACAGTAACATTTACTTATGTCTTTTTATACAAAAGAAATACGTAACTGTAACTGATTACATTTATTTGAAAGTAACTAGTAACTAACCTATTACTTTCAAAAAATGTAATCTGTTATACTTATTTATTATTTTTGTATTGTTTTTGTATTAAAAGAAATAAGTAACTATAACTGTAAGGTGTATTACTTTTTCTAGTATTTCTCTGTCTTCGCTAGTGACTGCACAGAGCTTCCTGGAACAAGTTTCCAAACATAATAGAAAGTAGTAGAAAAAGTAACTTACCCAACACTGCCTATTGGTGGCTTCATTTGCAGTCCACTAGCAGCTGGGAGTTTTAGCACTCTAGTTCTTTAATAGAACTCCATGGTGGCAATCCAGTGGCAAACCTGTTCAGTGGCACTCGGAGCATGTGGCAGTCCAGGGGCAAACCCACTCAGTGGCATACGGCAGCCCAGGTGCAGACCCACTCAGTGACACATGAAGTGTGTGGCAATCCAGAGGCAGACCCACTCAGTGGCGCATGGCAAGCCAGGGGTAGACACACTCAGTAGCACACAAGGCGCGTAACAATCCAGGGGAGACCCACTCAGTGGTGTATGGCAATCAGATAGGAGCAGACCCCACCAGCACTGAATCTTAGTTCACATAGTGGACTGCCTTGGGGGAGGGGAGGATGGGCCTCTCCCTGGAGTCCATGGCATGGAGGTAAGAACAATGGGGTACCCAGTGGGTTTCTGGGGCTGGAGGTGGGACCCAGGATACAGTCCTGATCGAGGTAGAACCCTAGAACCAGAGTATATATAGCCATGATTGAGGGGCACGGTTGAGGCAGAAAAATCTGTACAGAAAAAAAGAAAAAAGGCAATTAAGGCACGTTCCACTTCAACTACCAGGGAGCTTCTAAAGTCCAGTTTTAAAACTCCTAGTTGTATGATAGTAATAAGCTGCAGTTAGCCGGAGTGTACTCAGTTACCATCTTCTGCAGTTGATTTAAAACCTCTACCTTCAGCCTTGGCATTTAATCACCCACATCAGCTGGTTATTTCTTTGTATAATCTGGTAAACTAAATCTTATCACCTAACCCTCCCCCTTCCCATTAGTGGTATAATATCATAGAAATTGCAAACATAGCGCAGCAGGGGGACCCTGACAGAGCCAATCATAGGTCAGTATTGCCTACAGTCCAGGTGTTGATTTAACATGGTTTCATTAGCATTTAAAACATTTCTAAATCCCACGCCTGTGAAGGACCCTAAAACGACTGTGATATAGTGAGACTGCAGCTGCTTTGCTAGGATACCCTATTGGAACATTCTAATAACTATTTGTTTATTGTCATATAAAGTAAAAAAAAAAAGTTATATCTTGCTTGTCGCTTGCTTATTAGGTGATTGAGTTCCAAGATATTGTATCGTTAATGGGGGGGGGGGGTTATGTGGCCTTTAACTACCCACACCCTGTGGTGTAATATTGGGCCAGATAGGTTTCATGTTTCCGTGTGCTAACAGGGTTAGTGCATGCAAAAAAAAAAACATAATGTTTGCAGTTGGCAAAGGGAGGGGCAGGGACAGGAATAATGGCACAGTGCGATATTCAACACACTTGGCTGCAAAAAGGGGTTAACGCAGGTCACTTTGTGCAATGCAAATGCCATTGATCAAAACCCTGACTTACTCTGGGCGATCCTAGCAGCCACTGGAGCCACTACAGTCAGCAAGTACCTACAGTACAGAAGATGCTTGCCCTGTACTATACATAGGTGTGCTCCCTGACTTTTCATATGGTGGATGAGGAGGTCAGGGCTGTGCCAGTCACCATATCAAAGCTGTGGCACTGGCACTTCAGGTAAAGGGGGGGTTGGCAGTGTAGGGTGGTTGGTACCTGCAGTGTGGGGGCACGTAGACACCATGGAATGATTTTGTAGGTAAGGGAATGGGGATTGATGGGTGGGGTGCGCCGCAGGACACCAGGGAATATGTGATATTTATTTAGTTTTTCTTTATTTATTGAAAACATTTTGCTTTGGACATCTTCCGAGGTATCATACAGGGCCGGTGATTGGAAGGAGGGGTGGGACCACTGGATGTCAGGGACTTATTTTCAAATATACGGGACAGATATCGGAGAGTAGGGGAACCACTGGGCACCAGGGAATGTCTGGGCACATACAGAGGCTAACGATCGGAGGGTTAGGGGACACTAGGCAACAAGGAATTTTTGTCACTGCTGGGGCTAGTGATCAGAGGATGAGGTGGACTATGGACCACCAGGTACAATTCAGGCAGTCGGAGGATGGGGGAGGGGGACTGCCGGGAACCATGGAGAATTTTTTAAACATACAGGCTGGCAGTGAGAAGGCAGGGGACTGCTGGACACCAGGGAGAATTTTTCAAACATACAGGCTGGGAACTGGAGGGCGGGAGACCGCTGGGCACCAGGGAGAATTATTACAACGTATGGGCTGGTGATCAGAGGGAGGAAGGGGGACTCCTGGGTATCAGGGAAATTTTTCAGAACATATGGGCCGGCAATTGGAGGGCAGGGGGACAGTGGGACACCAAGGAGTATTAGTACATATGGGTCATCAATCAGAGGGTGGGGGGACCACTAGGCACCAGGGAGATATCTTTTACATAATGGGATAGGAGGGGGACCACTGGGTGCCAGGGTAATTTTTCTTTTCACGGGGACAGGCACAGAGTGTGGGAGCAGGGCCAGTCAAAGGGACACAAACCTGTAACTGCTTCCCATGCACATGAGCCCACAATGGGCAGGCAAATAGCCCCTTTGCGCCTTGCATACCCAAAGAGCTCATCTGCATGGGGACTTCTGAATATCACACTGGGAGCTGCTGGTGCAATTGGGTCTGGGGCACTATTTCCTGCACTTCTGGTATTCATGTCAGGGTCAACTTTGCGCTGCGCTGCATTCCCCTATATTCCATCAGATAGTACCTGTACTCTGTGACTGAATACAGCATCCTTGGGGTCCTGGGCAAATGCAACGCAAAACTTTGCACTTCCTTTTGCCCATTTTTGAATATCCGGTCCATTGTGTTTTATTGCTTGCGCATTAGCAGCCGTTTTGGCTTTGACCAGATTTTGTCATATTGCATACTGTACCTTTAACATCCTATAGCGATCCATTACTTTTGCCTTCGCTGCAAATCACGTGCAAGTCATGGGATCCTTACTGTTTTAGTCCCGCCTCAAAGCTTGCCTGGTTGGCTGCTGGGCGCTACCTGTCCGTAAATTTCAGCTCTCAATTTGTGGGAGCGGCTGTCAATGTATAGCATGTCTTGTTCGTGTGTCAAAGAGCCAGATTTAAGGCGGAAGTGCTGGCTGTAAACACACTGGGTTCTCAGAGCAGTAGTATTTGGTTGCAACCCGTCATGGGAAGCTGGTGTGGGGCTCAGGGAGCCTGGCTGCGGTGCGGCGGGAACAGAAGGACGCTCAGTGGGCTGCAGTAATAACGACTAGGGGTAGGCGGGACCCCTAGTCAGCACCTCAGTGCCCACGACCCCCTAACTGGGCATAATACTGTGACCCTTAAACGGTTATCACACGCTCCCCCCCCCCGGCTCTGGATACAAGGGACTAGATAGGAACACACTGTCCGCGACCCCCAACCGGGCATTATACCGCCAATGGATACTAGCGACTAGGACGGGACACACTGGTTACCACCCCTGCGCAGGCATTACACTACTCACCGACCGGAATAATAGTCACCGGGACGATAATAAGGCAGCCCATCTGCCCGCTTGCTGTAATTGGGCAATGTTCTGCCCACAGGGGGCGCTCCGGGTAACCCGGCTGGTTGGGCTGATCTGATCCTGTACCAGGTGCTTGTTGGTTCGGGAGGGACGGTTGGGTTCGTGCTGGGGAGAGGTTGCTTTAGCTTTCTTCACGCGGGATCCAGATCCGGGCCAGCATGGACTGTATGGGGCCACGGGGGCTGCAGGTGCTGCTCCTCTCGGACAAGGACTGTCTCGGCGATGCGGGCGAGCTGCGGCGGGCCCGGCTGGCCAAGGGCTGCGGGATACTGGGCGCAATAACGGCTCCCAGCGGGGGGCTGTGGGTGGCAGATCTGTCTTCGGGATGCGGGAAGAGGAATCGCATCCACACCCCGGACAGCAGCAGTTTCACTGAGTAAGTATATCACTGTGTACTTACCTGTTCGGTTTTCTGCAGTGACCATTGTGGTGTGGGAACTGCATCATGTTTTGAAGTAGCAGCATGCAAATAACACTGGCACCAACACCATACTGTATTTCCTTTTTAAATATGCTTTCCCCTAGCTGCATCTGCTGTCCTGGGTAGCAGTACTGTCCAATGAAGTGCTATAGCACAGAGCTGTGAACTTGTGGAGAACCAGGTTTGAATCCAACAGATGCCACTTATTTTCTTTGTGACCTCGTGCAAGTCACTGCACCTCTTTGTCCTTAATGCGCTTTTTTTTCTATACTCCATACCCACTTTTCCTAACTAACCTCTCTGTACTTGTTCCAAATTCATTGCTTTGGCATACAGTGAAAGGCACAATACCCTCTTGCACTGTTCTTCTTCTCAGTTCCATCTGGGTATGACTGCCTGTTTTCTTCTGAACCACTAGCCTGCAACTTAAGTCGCATCTCCACCTATGACCTGTGATAATCCGCTCCTGGTGCTAGATTGAACATTTGTTTTAATGGTATCTATTTTCTTGGCTTCCTGGTGACTGTATGTACACTGCATGTCATACTTTACCATAATCACCATGTTAAGCCTTTTATACTGCATAGTCACTTAAATGTGTATCAGTACTCCAGTATGTACTGATTTCTCTGAAATGTTTGTATTATGTATTTTGATCTCTTACCAAGTGTATGTAATTGTATCTCTGTATTGTTTTATTATTGTGATCTCGGATTAACACCTTTGAGAACAAGCTAATTTCATAGGTTCTACATCAGAATTACATTAACAGTGATTTAAAAAATATATGGCTATATAGTAGAGCTGTAAGGTCAGGCTAATAACAAATATGAGTCTAAATATAAACAAGATGGCAGAGACAGTGGACTAAGTCAACAGGTTATTATAAGCACAAAAAATATTTGAGAGGGTTAAGGCAGTCTAAGGGAGAGAGAACGACACAGACTGAGGGGGTCTGAAAAGGAAGCGAGAACAGCAGCAGATGGTGGTGTCAGGATGGAGGGCATTGTACGGGAATTATAGCAGCCCAGGGGTGGCCACACCCACACAAGAAGTAGAGAAACATCAGCCCAAGCAGGCCTTGTTGAAGCTTTTGGGGGGTAGGGTCTGGGAACAGGTGGAGAGAAGACTGTAGTAGAAAAGAGGGGGTGGTGTATGAGAGGGTAGTATGAAGGAGGAAGGATAGAGAACTAGATTTCAATAAGACACAGAATGGGAGAGAAACACCGAGTGCAGGATACTAGGGGCCATGTGACCTAGAGGGAGAGCTGCATAGGCACGAGGTAAAACAGCATTGCGGGGCTAAGGGAAGCAGTCACAGCTGGCATTAGCATTGAGGTGTTTTTAGAGCTTGTGTTTGAAGGGGCCTAATGCTGTTATAGAGGAGATGGCAGAAGGAAGATTATTAATCCATTTGGGAGCATGGTGGGCAAAAGCTCTTTAACCAAGGGAGGTGCGACACCTAGGAGTTTTAAAGACCGTGCTGTCTGAGCTTCTGGTGGAAAGGCTGTTTTTATAGGGGGTAAGGAGCTTCTGGATGCCCATTGACATCAGGCCCAGACTCACTTTCTTGGCCAGGAGGCACATTTGGAACCTGAGCCTACCTGTGAACTGGAGCCAGTTAGCCTGGTCATATAGGTCACATGTATGTGTAAGCCATGCACAGCCAGTTAAGAGCCGAAAGGCTTTATTTAGAGAGACTATAACACGGTGGAGTGCTGTGTCTGTAGCTGAGCCATAGACTACTATGCCGTAATCAACAAGGGAGACCACTGAACTCTGGATAGCGAGATTTAAGGCCTCCAGGGTAAGACTTTGCTTATGTCTATGAAGTAATCCAATACAGATGTTCACAGCCTTTGCAACATTTTCAGTATGGTAGGCATATGACATAGTGCTGTCTGTTGTGACCCCCAAATATTTGAAATGCTGGATGAGTTCCAGTGTAGTTCCAGACTCTTGTTTTTGTATAGTTCATAGTGAGTTTTTGGTCTCTGAACCATATTTCAGCTGCATTAAGGCTGTCCTGGAGCTTGCATTCCAAGGTAAAGGGGTCAGGGTCACTTGTGTAGAGGACTGCATCATCTGTGTAGAGCAGAATCTGACAGCTGCTGTCGAGCGGGAGCTGGTTTAGGAACAAACTGAACAAAATGGGGCCCAGGAAGGAGCCCTGGGGCACCCTGGAGCGACTGGGTCTACTGTCAAATAGGACACTATCAATCCTAACTTGTTGAGAGCGATTCATGAGGTAGCTCTTAAACCAGGTGACTGTATCATTAGACAGACCAGTAGAGGCAAGCTGCTCGACTAGTAGGTCATGACTAACCGTGTCGAAAGCTTTTGACAGGTCGATGAATGTGGCGCCAACAACTGTGTGTCATAATCCAAGGAACTGTGAATATCACCGGTAAACTCTAGCAATGCAGTAGTGGTGCTGTGTCCTTTGCGAAACCAGTGTTGCCGGGGTACTGTATATTGTACTTATCTATGTGTTCAGGTAATTAGTCCACAACTATTTTTTCAAGAGCCTTAGATGAAGGCGGGAGTATTGAGACTGGCCGATAGTTACCTAGTGAGGTTCAGTCACCACTCTTGAAGACAGGTGTCACCAGGGCCACTTTTCATAACTGTGGGAACTGAGATAATCTGAGTGAGGTGTTGATTATGTGTGTTAGTGGTGCCAGAATGTCTCCTAGGGTAAGAGCCACAAATTTGAGGTTGAGGGAGTTGCCACTGAATCGGGACTTGCTCAGGACCTTTTGGAGCTATTTCCTAGCCTCGCCACAAGAGATGGTTCTAAAGTGGGCCGGGGAGGGGGTGAGTGAGTGGTAGGACTACAGGGCTTGGTTTAGAAGATGAGACTGTTTGGAGGAAGAAATTGGGGACGATGCCACTGAGATCTGAGAAGGCTTTATTGAGAGAATTCGCAATAGAATTGGGGTCAGTAGTGGGTACACCATCAATGTTCAACATAGTGGGGGCTGACTTAGTGTCCTTGCCAGTGACTTCTTTGAGGTCTGTCCAGAATTTTCTACTGTTGCTCCAAGTGCGAGTGAGAGCTTCCTTTTAATATTGATTTTTTTTTTTTTAAATTGTAATTGATGTTTGTTGTGTGTGCCACCCTGGTGGCCCGGGTTGCGACTGAAAATGGGCCTCTGGATCAGTTTGCTCACCAGTGACTTCTTTTGAGGTTTGTCCAGAATTTTCTACTGTCGCTTCAAGTGTGAGTGAGGGCTTCCTGGCTTCTAATATTGATTTTTTTTTTTTTTAATTATTGTAATTGATGTTTGTTGTGTTTGCCACCTGGTGGCCTGGGTTGTGACTGAAAACAGTCCTCTGGATCAGTTTGCTTACCTGGTTAAAAAACCTAAATAAAATACAAAGCCAAAATGTTTTCATTCTTATAACTAGAATCCCTACAAGTTCTTCCACCTCCAGTTGAAGTGCTAGGGCTCCTTTGTGAATAGTGCCTATCACAGTTTGAGTGGTCACCAGTAAAGGGGAGGGAACATCTATGAACAGGACCCATCACTGTTCAAATTGAATGGTCCCTAGCGAAGGGGAATATTTATGAACAGTGCCCTTCACAGTTTGAATGGTCCCCAGCAAAGGAGTACTTGTCAATTAAATGCTATAGCACAGAGCTGTGAACTTGGAGAACCAGGTTTGAATCTAGCAACTGCCATTTGTTTTTGATGTGACCCTGAGCAAGTCGTTTTCACCCCAAATAATTGGTCCAGTACATATAGTGGCAAAACCCATATTTCCTAGTAGTCCAGTGGAAAACTCATCCTCGTTATTTGAAAGGAGTGACTTGAGTGTCAGTGGGGTGAATGAGGCTGAGTGGGTGGACCAGAGAGAATGTGGATTATGGCAATTAGTTGGGGGTCGACAAGACTACAAGGGAAATAGGGTTGTGTTATACATTTACAGCTTGAACCAGGAATCGGGGGTGGGTGGTCCACTAGACTACCAGGAAATATGGTTTTGCCAGCATTTTACATCCCAAACTGGGAATCTGGGGGTGGGGCAGACAATAGACTATCAAGGAATATGGGTTGTGTTATTATATTGATTCGCAAATCAGTGATCGGTCTGATTGGGGGACACTAGACTGCCAGGGAATACTGGGTTTCTTTCCCTACTGACAGCTTGGGTTTAGCAGTTAGGTGAATGTGGCAACAGCATGCTAGCTGCTGAATATGGCTTACTTTCCTGCAAGGGCTCTGGTAGCATCCTTCATGGTCACTGTGCTCCCACAGCCTGCATATTCAGACAAGCGGTGCACACCAGTTGGGTTGCGCTTCCTGTCTGAATATGTCCCCCAGGCATGTTGTGTGTTATGTCCTGTGCAGCACTAATGGGTGTGTAGAACAGACAACTGACTTTGAAACGGGGGCCAGTGTGTTAGTTATATGCTATATACAATCATTTTGAAGCCTGAAGAACAAATTGTCATTCTTGTGATTCACTTCCAATAGATGATGTCGAGCAACTGGTTGTAATTCAATCATTTTTTCCCCTTTTGGTGGATGGGGCAGAATCTTGTTTCAACAGTTATTTAGATAACTCCAACCACAAATTCCTCATTTGTGAAACAAAGTCTCATCATTAGCCATTTCTTGGCACGATCAGGGAGATTTAGCTCAGTCAGTCATAAGGTATATCTAGGATAGTGTATGGGAACTCATATACAACCACACTGTTCTCATACCACGTGGCTTCCATGATGCTGAGGACCTCAAAAGCAAAGCTCGAGAGGACTCTATCATCATGGAAACCACAAGGTATTGAGAATAGTGCGGTTGTATGTTTGAACTCCTATACTCTTTTTTCATAATAGTGTATGGTGCCCCAAAACAAAACAAAACAAAAAAAGCTTTCTATTCTTGATCTGTGGCAGCATTTTGTTCTGGAGAACCACACTTCGTAAGTCTCCACTGGCTGGCCACCTCGAGCACGGACTAGTCAACCACCACCTGTCCAATGAACAGTGCTGTTTGGTGGCAGCTACATTGTGATGTAGCTGCCAAAGCAAAACAACTTTTTCGAGTGTATGGAAATCCATACACAATTACATTCCATCTTACACTATTAAGGAATGAAACATATGTTGGTGGTTGTGGATCTTTCCAGTATAGCAAATGTGCTGTTTTTTTTTTTTTTTTGCATTACTCAGAAGTAATTTAACAGATCAGAAAATTGCTGAGTTAACCCAAGATTGTCAAACAGATGAAGAAGAATGATTCCAGGATCAAATTGAAATTGTAAACCAGTGATTTGTAACATCAGACCAAAGATTTTTTTGCCAATAATTTTTGTAATAACGGGCACATCATGAACATATGTGTTAGAACCTACATCAGTACTATGTCATTGACATTGATTGGAGATGTTTGAGTTACATTTATTCAGTCTCTTTTGTGTATAGCAAATTCTTTGAAATCCATTAAATTGAATTTGTCTTAATCAATTTCTCTGTGAAACTAGTGTACAAAGTTATAAGGTCCTTTCCATAATTTATTCAACGGGATGTTACGTTTCATATTTTGCTCTTGTAATTCAATCCTAAATTGCGTTTGATATCAATAATGTGAAAATTCATAACATGCACAGATGATTTCTACTAAGTTATGCAAATTAAATCAATTATCTAAATTATTTTTCTGTAATTTAAGAGAAGTTTCTTTCTAGGTACAGTTTCTGATAACATTCTGTGTGTTGCCATTCCGTGTACCACATCTGTGGTGGACACACCCAAAACAGCACCGAATGTTGCGCTACCTTACTTGCCAGTACCTCTTTGAAAAGTTTCACTTTGATCTATGATATAATGCAAAATTATGGCTAAAAAGCAAATTGGTGGAAACATTGTCAACAAAAAGGCCAACACCAAAAAGGTTCCTTGTAATTCTTTTAGGACAGCCTAATATATTTAGACAACGTCAAAAGAGAAATATACCGTTTAAAGGGGAACATTTATAAACAGTGCCTATTTCATGCAGATGACATCACAAGGGTCTAACAGTGGTGGACTGTAGTATTGATATTGGGCCATCTGCACCTTTGATATCTCTAGACTGCTGTCAGCTACACATGTGCACAATACCGCATTTAAGTAGTAACCCACGACAGGTTATGGGATTATTGGGGATTAATCAACACCCTGTGCGCGTTATGAGGCTCAAGGCCACAGGCTGAATGCCCAGGGTGTTGATTAATCCCCAATAACCCCATACTCTGGAGTGGGTTATTGCACTTATAACATGGGTTATGTTGAAAACAAGGAGAAAACAAGAAAAAGAGGTTTTCTCCCTCTTTAAATAGCTAAAAAGGGACTATCCTGCTCCCTGGAAAAATGGTCCCCAAGAAATAACCCATATGTCAGTGTTTTTATGCACATACAGATGTCAGAAGTACACTTCTGACATGATTTCTGACATGTGTTGTGCATAAAACTCTGACACTCACAGCAACCTGTGCTGTGCCCCCCCAACCCCGACACACATTCAGACTATGAGGCGTGCTGTTCACAGATTTTCCCCTATATTGAGAACCATTCAAATTGTGATGGACGTGGTTCATAAATATTATTCTTTACTGGTGGCCATTCAAACTAATGGGCACTGATCATAAATGTTCCGTCCCCTTTACTGGGGACCATGCAAACAGTGATGTGTGCTGTTCATAAATGTTCACCTTTACTGGTGGTCATTAAAATTGTGATGGGCTGTGTTCATAAAAGTTTTCCTTTGCAGTTAATGTTATTTTGGCTTTGTATCTAACTGTCCAAAATGTAATATAGCATCTTTAATTAAAAAAAGTTTGCCTTTGCTAATGACCATTAAACCTGTGATGGGTGCTGTTTATATAAATATTCCCTTTTACTGGTTTTCATTCAAAGTGTGACTGGTGCTGTTCATAAATGGTCTCCTTTACTGGGGACCATTCAAACTGTGATGAGCTCTTTTCTTGACCTGGAGCTAACCAAACATGGTACAGAGATCTATACTAGAATACACACCAATCACACTGACAGGAACGTGCTCCTTTGAGCAGACAGTAATCATGCAAGAAACCTCATAAATAACACACGTACTGGTCAGTTTTTATGCCTTAACAGGAATTGCAGCACAAATGAAAAATTCACCAAGGAGCTACCAAACTAGCTAATATATTTCTGCAAAGGAAATATTCTAGGCCAGTAATACAAGGAGTGTGTGAGAGCTGTCAATGCCCCAAGAGAACATCTCTTGAATCCATGTCCCCAGGAACGGACAGCCGATGTGTTTGTTGAGCACCTTGGTTGTTTTATGGACTGTAGTCAGGCATCAGTGAAAATGGGGCAAAGCATACTGAGACACTGGCATGTTTTAAAGGAAGAACCAACGCTTAAGGCCTGTACTGAAAAACAACCATTTATTTCCTACAGAAGAGGAAAGAATTTGAAGGACTACCCAGTCAAAGCAATTTTACCAATGAAAATGAAACCACTGACTTAGTGTGCAGGCACTGCCCACGCTGCTCTAACACACATAACACCAAAACTTGCAGGCACCCATGAAAAGGAAAAACTTCTCACATTTTGGGATTTTTTAAACTGCTCCATGCAAGGGGTGGTTTACATGTTTACTTGCTCCATGGCCAAAATTATGTTGGTAAGACAAAATGCATGTTAAAGACTCAAACTGCAAAGCATAAAACTGTAGTTAGAATCAAGAATGTTAGTTACAGATTGGCAAAGCATTTTATGGAAGCCAGTCATGGCTCAGTGGCCAATCTGAGATTCGCTGGTCTTGAACTTGTGCAGCCAGACCCGAGAGGGAGCGATATCGGTATTAGACTAAAACAGAGAGAGACGTGCTGTATATATGAATTTGAGACACTAGTCCCAAAAGGCTTAAATGAGGACTTCTCTCTGAATGCATTTTAGTAATAATACCTTTTAACAGTTTAGATACCATTATGAATTTGTAATTGATAGTATGTGTACCTTCTAAAGTGTTTTTCTCCAGTGTACAAGTTGTCAAGAAATATTTTTTAATATATGGATCTTGACTTCAATACTCTACTGAAGTATACAAAAAATTCTCTGTAACATTATCACTCCCAAAGTGATAATGCCACACTTCAAGAGTGATAATACTATTGTTCAGGTCCCGTAATAGTATAGTTCAGGACCTGAACGATAGTATTATCACCGAAGCTCAACAGTGCAAGCACACAACTCCCCAAATCAGTAAAGCTGGCAAATGTCAATCAAGCATTCATATTCACAGCACAGCTCATCATTGGCCTCTTTCTATCTGTGGGTGGCCAAAACAGTTTCAGAAACATGGCGGTAGTCTCTCTCTCAGTGAGAGTCCACGGGACTTCTCAGTTTTTTGTTTTTAATCGGACTCCAAAAGGATGTATCTGGTGATCCTGTGCTCCCCCAAGAAAGCAAAAGGTAGGACTAAAACAAAACTGTTTGTGATGCCGTATCGCAACAGTGTGTGCATGTGGGCAGCAGGGGCGGAGGGAGAAAGAGGCACAGACTGTCCGAGAAAGTGTGTGGTTGGCTAGGCATCAGACATTCCATCTCTGAAGAGCCGACCGCCCATAACAAACAACAGGGGGAAAACAACTCTCATCCATATATTAAAAAAATAATGGATATTTCACAAGGCATTACCGGTGAGATACCATCTCAAGGTCCTGGACACTGGAACCTCTCGAGCTTCACTCTTGAGGTTCCTACATGTCCAGAACCTCTCAATGGTATTACTCACTGGTAATACCAATTGACCCATCCATTATTCTCTTTCCAATTCATGACTGTTGCACCTTTATACTTAATCACTTCAACTTTATGATCACTTGTCTGCTGCTGTACATCATGGATGCAAGAAGTAACAGCCACAAGGGTTCTGCAAGGCGAGAATGATGAGAAGTAGTTCAATATGAGCAATTCTTTCTGCCAGCATTTTCCTGGGAGCACTTTTACCCGAATGGTGAAGGATAACTGAACCTTCCTTCTTTACCAAGAGGCAAGTCAGGCCAGTTTTACTAATGCTTGAACTTGATTGAACTTCTTATCAGTAGTGGTTATGGCCACATGTGAATGAACTTTTAATGGGGTCGGGAGACTACCAAGAAGAGAGAAAATGTGTGTCAAACATTGACTTCAGTACCTCCCATGAAACAAGTGTTTTTTTGAGTTGCAGATTTTTTGCACATTTACAACAATTGTTAAAGCATTTGACTACTTTGTATACTAAAACACTTGGCAACATTAAGAGTGTTTGTTGCCCGTGATTCTCCATTGGAGATCTGCACCTTGGTGCAGTATTGTTGTGACGGGCTCTGTTCATAAATATTCCCCTTTATAAAATGGCACGAAAAAATCTAGAAATTTAATTGGTCAAGAGACATCACCTGGCTGTGCATTAAATCTCTATAATTGCATGGTCAGGTGACAAAACTCATTTCCTTCCCCCCAAAAAACTACGTAGAGCCATTTTGTAAGTGTAATAATATCCTCCAGGGTGTGCACCATAGGATTTTAATGCACTTTCCAGTGGTGTAAGGACACTTGGCCGTCGTCTGCGTGCCTTTCTGCGCCCCTGAGATGTGCATTAAAATCTTATAATGCACACCCTATTGTGGCTTATCCCTTACTTACTAAATGTTGTCCTTTACTGGAAACCATTCAAACTGTGACGGGCACTATTCATAAATAATCCACTTTACTGGTGACCATTCAAACTGTATGATGAGTGCTGTTTATAAATGTTACCCTTTACTGAGAACCAGTCAAACTGTGATGAGTGCAGATAATCTATGTTCGTCTTTACTGAGGACCATTCAGATTGTGATGGGCGCTGTTCATTAATATTCCCCTTTACTGGAGACTATTCAAACTGTGATGGGTGCCATTTATAAATGCTTTTTTCACTGTTGACCATTCAAACTGTGATGTGCGCTGTCCATAAAATGTTCCCCTTTACTGGGTTCGGTTCATGCTGTCAGTCTGCTACTTAATGTTCAGCCAGAGGGCGCAAGGCATTGCACGCCACTGTGTGCTTTGCTAAAAAGTAAAGTTCTGAATTCCTTAAACTGTGCTGTGACAGCAGCTGCTTAAGGCATTTAAAAGCTATGACTCTACCACTGTGCCCTGTATACGGAGGATTCCTCATTTGCATAATAGCAACATTATATTTTGAACGTTTGCCCTGTCCGCTTAATGCCATGCACAGGGGGCCACTGAAGATGGCCCCCACCCCGTCCATTTGTGCTAAACCTAGTTAGCATGTTGCTAACATGTTCAGTGATGGGCTAACCTTCTAAAAAATGGTGGCCTTAGTCTATATTGTTTTCTGAACTTCTGTTTTTTGTTTTTTCGGAGGCAGCCTTCCTCTAAAAGATGACATCTAACATGGAAAAGCATAAACGCTATCCTACTTTTTTCTTCTCCCTTTTTATGTATGCTGGAATTAAAAAATAAATGACTACAAATTATTCTATTTTTCTTCTTTTAGATTTATTTGGGAGAAGATCGAAAGTACTTCATCGTCGTCCAGCAACCCCAAACTCTTAGCCCTAACCAGCGTAAATGAGCTTTATATATACCAAATTCAGCTGCAAGATGGGAAGTGCAACATAACTACTTCCTTTCATTGTAAGGAGCATACGTTGCGAGAATTGGTGGAAAATGAAATCCTTCGTAAGTTGCAATTTTATATTTTCTTTGACGTTAACATTCAAGCTTGCAGCAGTAAGTAGAGCCAGAGATATGCAGCTGTGTATTTAAAGAATTCTTTTATTGAGTTATTCCATTTATTTATGTACGTATTGAAAATTGGTAACTGAGAAAGGCACACTGAGCCACGACTCATTTCCTGGTGTGACCTGATGGGAGGAGTACAGGGAGACAAATACCGTACATTCAGTGGAAATGTGTAGTCAATATTAACAAACCAGTGTACTAGAAAAATGAATGATCTCAAGTCAAAAAGAACAGTAGGCAGGTATAGACTAAAATATACAGTAAAAAAGTGCAGGCATAATGAACAATTCCTGGCAGTATACACAGTGTGGGAGAGTTGTGTGCAGTGAGGTTGTACTGGCAATAATAATAACAACAACAAAAGGTACAACAATTGTGCAGTCATGCCAGAGTGAAGAAAGGGTATTTAAAAATTACCCAAACCAAGGTAGGCTTTCCAGTCACAAGTATAAAGGGTGAAAGCGAACAGAGGTCACAAACAGCCCAAGAGAAGGGAGAGGACACAAGACAGACTAGCAAGAGCAAGAGGGAGTGAAAAGGAATTTGAGCTGATGCTTGAGTGAATGATAGGAGGATAAACCTTGAGAGTGAAGACTGAGCCATTTCGTAATTAACTTGCCATGTTTGTGTATATTTGGTAGCTACTCCTTATCACTATGGTGTAGCCATGCTAGTATGTGCCATCTTAATGGCCTGGGTTGTACTTGAAAACAGCCCCTTGGACCAGTGTACCTACCTGGTTAACAAATACATAATTTATTAAAAATGTTACCATAACCCCAAAAAGGAATTACATCCCTGTAATAAGGAAATAACAAACAGAGCTGCTCAAAACCACGGAACCTCAGTGTGCCACAGGCAAGGTAGTTGTAGAACATAAATAGCTCGGCACCAGTTGAAAATGCTGAAGAAATTACTAACACAAGGCAAGCATGGTCGGTTATGTTTTATTAAATAAATCCAGGCAGTGCGGGGTTGGTGCTCAGTAGAGCTGGTTGATGGGACTGTTCAGTTGCTGGGATGCAGGCAGCATTGGGTTTGCAGTCAGTGGGGCTGAGCAGTTGCTGAAATGCAGGCAGTGCTGGGTTAGTGGTTGATTGGGCTGTTTGGTTGCTGGGATGCATGTAGTGTTGGGTTAGTGGCCTGGGGCTTGGGCAGTTGTTGGAATACAGAAAGTGTTTCAGATTAGTGGCTGATAGGGCTGGGCAGTTGTTGGAATGCGGTGGTGTTGGGTTAGTGGTCGACAGGGCTCAGTGATTGTTGGAATGCAGGCAGTGTTGAGTTAGTGGTCGATGGGACTGGATGGTTGCCAGAATGCAGGCGGTGTTAGGTTAGTGGTCTGGGGCTTGGGCGGTTGTTGGAATACAGAAGTGTTGGATTAGTGGTTGAGAGGACTGGGTGGCTGTTGGAATGCAGCCTGTGTTGGGTTAGTGGTTAACAGGGATCAGTCAGTGTTGGAATGCAGGCAGTGTTGAGTTAGTGGTTGATGGGACTGGACGGTTGCCGGAATGCAGGCAGTGTTGGCTAAGTGGTCAGTGAGGCTGGGTGGTTGCTGGCATGTAGGCAGCATTGGGCTACTGGTCAGTGGTGCATTGGGTTACTTGTTGATGGGGCTGGGCGGTTGCTGGAATGCAGGCAGTGTTGGGTTAATGGTCGTTGGGCTGGGTGACTGTTGTTATGCTGGCAGTATTGGGCCAATGGTCAGTTGGGCTGGGTGAGTGTTGGAATGCAGGCAGCGTTGGGTTACTGGTCGATAGGACTGGGTGATTGTTGGAATGCAGGCAGTGTTGGGTTAATGGTCAACTGAACGGTTGTTGGAATGCAGACAGTGTTGCGTTGATGGTCTGAGGCTAGGCGATTGTTGGAATGCAGGCAGTGCAGAGTTAATGGTCGATGGGGCTGATGGATTAGTGGTCGATGGGGCTGGACAGTTGTTGGAATGCAGACCATGTTGAGTTGTTGATGGGACTTGGCTGTTTCTGGTATGTAGGCAGTGCTGGGGTAGTGGTCAATGACGCTTGATAGTTGTTGGAAGGCAGACAATTTGGGATTAGTGTTTGATGAGCTGGGCAGTTGCTGGAATGCAGGCAGTGTTGGGTTCAGTGGTCGATGGGGCTGGACAGTTGTTGGAATGCAGACCACGTTGAGTTGTTGATGGGACTTGGCCATTTCTGGTATGCAGCCAGTGCTCTGTTAGTGGTCAATGATGCTTGACAGTTGTTGGAAGGCAGACAATTTGGGATTAGTGTTTGATGGGCTGGGCAGTTGCTGGAATGCAAGCGGTGTTGGGTTAGTGGTCGATGGGGCTGGATGGTTGTTGGAATGCAGGCATTGTTGGGTTAAAGGAGATGTTCCCTTTGGCCACAGAGTTCTAGAGCAGAACATGAATGCATTGTGAAAACTATGTAAGTTCTTTAACAAGGATATAAAGTACATCGTACAGTTCTAAAATGGTACTGCCCACCAGAATTCAAAAGCAGAAACTCCCAGTGAATTTACTGATGAGTCAATACAGATGGAACAAAAACAGAATATGAAACAGTATTACAAATGCAGCTTCTACAGAAAACACAGGCTTGCAGAGTCAAGGCAGTTTCCTTTAATGGTAGATGGGGCTAAGCAGTTGCTAGAACGCAGGCAGCGTTAGGTCAATGGTTGAATGGACTGTTCGGTTTCTGGAATGCAGGCAATGTTGGATTAGAGAACAGTTGGACTGGGAAGTTGCTGGAATGCAGGCAGGGTTGGATTAGTGGCCGATGGGACTGGATGGTCATCGGAATGAAGGTAGCATTGGGTTAGTAGGTGATGTGGCAGGATAGTTGTTTGAATGAAGGCAGCATTGGGTTAGTCATCAATGTGACTGTCTAGTTGTTGGAATGCAGGCAGTGTTGGTTTTAGTGGTCAAGGGGACTGGGTGGTTGTTGGAATGCAGGCAGCGATAGGATAGTTGTTAATGGGGCTGGGCAGTTATGGGAATGTAGGCAGCATTGGGATAGCTGTCATGGGGCTGGGCGGTTGTTGGAATACGGGCAGCGTTGGGTTAATGATTGATGGGGCTGGGCGGTTGTTGGAATACAGGCAGTGTTGGGTTAATGATTGATGGGGCTGGGCAGTTGTTGGAATGCAGGCAGCATTGGGATAGCTGTCATGGGGCTGGGCGGTTGTTGGAATATAGGCAGCGTTGGGTTAATGATTGATGGGGCTGGGTGGTTGCTGTAATGCAGGCAGTGTTGGATTAATGGTTAATGGATCTTGGTGTTTACTGGAATGTATGCATTGTTGGGTTAGTGGTCTGGGAGTGGGTGGATGTTGCAATGCAGTCAGTGTGGGGTTAGGGTTCGATGGGGCTGTGTGGTTTGTAAATGCAGGCAGCGTTGGGTTAGTGGCCAGTGGGTCTGGGGGATTGGTGGCTGCAGGCAGCATTGGGTTAGATGTTGATATGGCTTGGTGGTTTTTGGAATGCAGGTAGTATTGGGTTAGTGGCTGATGTGGCTGGGTGAATGCTGGAATTCAGGTAGCGTTGGGTTAGTGGTTGATGGGGCTGGTGATTGCTGAATTCCAATCAGCGTTGGGTCAGATTTTATTTATTTTTATTCATTTAAAAGTTGTTAACTGGGAAAGGCACACTGAGCCAAGGCTCATTTCCAGGTGTGACCTGGGGGAAGAGAATTAAGGAGGAACAATCTACATAACAAAACATGAGTACAAATTACATATCAAAGATAAGGATATAGGCATAAAAATACAACTGTAGCAGCAAATGGAGTGGAAACATAAAATAACATAAATATGGCAATGATATGGTAGCTAGACATAAGTATAGCAAAGTACATAGTGCTTGTTGGGGTGGGGACAATGCTAAAGAGCCTCAAACAAAGGGGAGCTGACAGGGTGGTCAAGGAAAGAGGGCACTAGATTAGGAAGGGATTTATGGGAACAGGAGGTGCAAGGAGTTGTCTTAGTTGATGTCTAAAGGCAGAGAGTGGGGGGAGATGCAACGGGGGGAGCAGATTCCATAGAGAGGGGGGAGGTGGTAGGAGAAAGCAGCTTGGCCAGCAGATGAGTGAGAGTGGGGAATGGAGAAGGTGCGGGAATCCGAGGAGCAGATTGAGTAGGAAGTGAAGGGAACAGGGGAGATGAGGGAGGACAGGTAGGATTTGGCAACAAAGGTGGCACTATGGGACAGGTGACATGAAGAGAGGGGGAGGATGGAGATGGAGGAATAAAGGAAGCAGTGATGAGTGCGGAGAAGAGTTTGTAGCAAAACTGCAGAAGGCATTACAGAGGGTATCCAGTTTGGCAAGGGAGAGGAAGGGGCAGTACCATAGACCATGTAAGCATAATGAGAGATCGGGAAGACCATTTTGAGTACCAGCTCCCGGCGGATCTGGAGGGAGAGGCAGTCCTTGTTACCATATACGGCACCAAATTTTGGGTGGAGTTTGGCATAAATGGCATCGATGTGAATGGAGAAATCAGTCTTGCTGACAAGCCACACTCCAAGGTACTTTAAAGCAGGAACAGCCTTTAGAGGGGTGCCATCAAGCATGGAAGAAGCAGGGGGATGTGAGAGCCTAGTCAGTTTCTGACTGGTACCAAAGATAATAGTGACAGTGTTCTTTGTGTTGACCCTGAGTTAGTCGGCATGGAACCAATGCAGGACATTGTGGAAGTCCTTTAGAAGTGTAACTTCCACAGCTGAAGCTGAAAGGCTGGAGATGTAAATGGTCATGTTCATCTGCATATATTTGGATATGCGAGGAGACATGGGCATAGGGGAAGTCATTTGGGAAAATGGAAAACAGAATAGGGCCCAGGATGGAGCCCTGATTGACACCTGCTAGGATGGGGAGAGTGGGGGACAGGATACCATCCACTTGTACCAACTGCTGACAGCTGGTGAGGTATGAGCGGAACCAGCCAACAGCAGATGCTGAGAGGCCTGCAGAGTTCAGCTTGTTGAGGAGGAGAGGGTGGGAAACCAAGTCAAAGGTTTTGGCAAGGTCGATGAATATAGCTGAGGTGGGATATGTCCCTGATCCATCCTAGTGAGGATAGAGTCACTTACCATAAGCAAGGAAGATATGGTGGAGTGGTGCTTCCTAAAGCCAGACTGAAAGGGGGATAGGAAATCTTGAGGAGTAAAAGAAGTCAGCAAGTGGAGCAGACGAAGGTCTCCTGAAGCTTAAGAGAGGGAAGAAGTAACATTGGCTGGTAGTTGCCAGGGGAGGAGGGGTCGCCCCTTTTGAGCAGAGGTAAGACCTTTGCTATCTTCCAGGTTGGAGGGAAAACACAATCTGAGAAGGAGAGGTTCAAAAAGTGAGTGGAGAGGCAGTAGCTGGAGCCGAGATGCATAGAAATTTGAGGTCCAGCCAATTGGGGTTGGACTTCAGGTTAAATGAAGTTAGAGGAAGACTTCATAGGGGGAGACGGGGGGGAATGGACACCTTCAGGAGAGGGGGGGGGGAGAGGCAGGAGAGGACTGATGGAGGGAGTGATCAGAGGACTGGGATGAGGGAAGAGCACAGGTGGTGAATAATTTATTAAAATGAGAGACAACTGAGAGAGGGGCAGAAACCAATGAACCATCCACTTGGAGGACGGGGGGGTAGGAATGGACTGGGCTGGAGGATCAAAGGGGGATTGAATAACCTTCCAGAAATTAGCAGGAGAATTAAGGTTAGATTAGAGATTAGATTTGAAGTAAAGGGCCTTGGCAGACTGGGTGGCCTTCGTGCAAGAATTCTTGAGTGACCCGTAGGACTGTAGGTCAGGCAGGGATTGTGAGAATTTGAAATGAGCCCACACACGGTCATGGGACTTACAAAGATCAATAGTTTTAGGGGTAATCCAAGGGTGATGGAAGAACCTGACTCTAGATTTACATGGGATGGGGTGGGGACCTGGATGTTCCAGGTGCGGTTAAAAATGATGAGGAAGTGGGAGAGAACAGTGTCATTGTCTGTGGCAGAATAGACCGGGGACCAGTGGAGGAAGCAAGGTCGTGTAGGCAGGCATTTGAATCCAGAGTTCTGAATGACTGGGACTAAATGTCTTTGGGGGCAGAGTGAGTGGACCTCATTTTCCTAATACAGTAGGTCTTGCTGTGGTCACTGCAGGCATCAGGTAGAGTGCCTGCTTCAGTGATATGGTAGGGTGTGAGGTGAGCACCCAGCCCAAGAGGGAGTGATTAGAGGAGTGAGAATTGAGTCAGGTGGGCAAGAGTATTGGTTGGGTGATGTTCTGGGACTCAGTCTTGTGTAGTGTGGGTCTGGAGGTAGGGGAGAGCCAATTTTTGTTAGTCTCCCAAGAGGGTAAGCTCACCAGAGTCAGCATGGGAGACAAGAGATGAAACGGAGTCAGCCAGGGAGGTGGGATCTTAGGAGAGGCATAGAAAACACTAACATAATTGGGGAGGAAGGGATAGCTTAACTAGAAGGAGCTCGTAGGAGGAAAGAACTGACTCACTGAAGGTGACAGAGCTGGACAGGTTTTGGCAGCTATACAAGGCCACTCTACCATCTTTCTTGCCACGATCTTGATGGAAGAGGTGGTAGTCAGGAAGAGAAAAGTTGGTGCCTGGTATTCTGGATGAGAGCTAGTATTCAGATGTGCACAGGAGACCAGGGGAATACTGAGAGATCCAGACTTTGAGAATCAAGTGTAGGGAGGAGGCTCCCACCATTTAGGTGGAAGATGCTAAGGTCTTTTGGGGGGGCAAGGGAGAAGGGAGGGCATGGTTAGGTTCGACAACGCCAGCAAGGAGGAGAATGAAGAAAAGGAGAAAAGAGTGGGACTTGCGCCCCCTTGAGCGAGGGGGAAAGGAGGAGAGGGGACAGAGGAAAAGAGGAGGGCCTGGTGGAAAACTTCAAGGCTAAGGAGGGGGTCTGAAGGAACCCAGGGTGGATAACAGATGTAGGGTAGGAGGAAGGGGAGGAGAGGAGAGGAAGTGGGGGGTAGGGTATAGTGGAGGACACGAAGCTAGGGTGGGAGAGCAGAGACAGATATGAGACTATAAATGAAGTGGTCTGAGAGGAGGTAGGAGTTAGGGATAGGAGAGAGAGAAAGGTGGTGCAGACAAGGTGGGAATGTAGCATAATTAGTTGGAGTTTGAGGCAGGTGACTAAGGGCCCGTCCACACTACACTGCTCGGGCCCGGTAACGGATGCAAACCGTTATGGCCGGGTAGTGGTGCAGTGTGTCCACACTGCAGCGGTGTCCATTACGGGACCGGTACCATTGGTCCACACTGCGGGGGCCAGGCGACTGTTACAGCGGCACCGATCCCACAGTGCAGCCTGCTGCTCATGGGGACCGATACCATGCGCTCCTACTTATGGCTGGTAATGCTATCTGAGATGTAACTGAGTTTATATCGCTGTTGAAACCACCTCATGTGGTTTCAACAACGGTTACGAAAACGCCTTCTGTAATGTTACAGGTGTAAACGCAAACCGTTGTGGTAATGGTTTGGGCTCCCTGTAACATTACAGAGGTGTAGTGTGGACAGTGCCTAACGTGAATGGATCTATGATAGATACCTTAGCAATGAAGACAAGATACAGCAGCAGTATGCTTGGAGGTAGTGAGGCAGGCAGTGAGAAACAGAGTAACAAAAAAATGGTAATAAGGGCAGATAACCCAGGCTGCAAAAGAATTAAAGCAAAAATCAGAAATAAGGCTGTATCTGGATAGGGTATAGCCAGGATACCTGAGTTAGCAAGGAAGCAAACAGTCACTTTTATGAGTGAGGAAGTCTCATGGTGCAGCAAGTTAGTACAGTCCAAGAAATAAGCCCTAAAAGGCTTTGGAGCAGATTGTTACGGTTCTAAGATTGTCAGCATGAAATGCTCAAAGAGTGTACCTCAGTTAACAAGGTAGCAAACGGACACTTTTGTGGGCGAGGACTTTTTTAAAATTGTTAACCAGGAGTGGCACACTAAGCTGAAAGCTTGTTTACAGGTGCAACCTGGGAGCACAGGGAAGTTAAGTGACTTGCTCAGGATTACACAGTTTGCAAGTGGGGGCTGTGGGATTCAAACCCAGGTCTCCAGATTTGCAGTTCAGAGCCTTAAACCACTGCGCTATACTGCCTCCCTCTTGGTACAGTAAGTTAGTACAGACCAATAAATCAGCCCTAAAAAGCTTTGGAGCAGAACATTACAGTTCTAAGATTTTCTGCATGAAATGCTCAAAAAGTGTAGGCTGATCGCTTGACCTTCCAGGGCACCATAACATATAAAATTAGACAGTTGCCATGTTGGTGATGGAGGGCTTATGTTTCGGTGCCTGCACCATTCAGGATCTCATTGCAGGTAGATCAGGATGGAAAATTAAGTCCAGCAAACCCAGTGTGTACTAAAAAGCTGACTAGGGATGCTGCCCGGAGAAGAGAGAGAGAAGCAGATCAGTACCAGGAAGCCCAAGGTGTCTCATTTGGTGGGTAACTGGGTGTGTGGGGGTACCCTGCTACTCTATCTCAGTTAAGAGAAGGAGGAAGCACTCTTCCTCTCATTTGGTGGGTAACTGGGTGTGTGGGGGTACCCTGCTACTCCATCTCAGTTAAGAGAAGGAGGAAGCACTCTTCCCCCAACTACGGCCCAAGGTAACCCCAGTAAAGACCCCAGGTATAATCTGATGAAGCAGGTGAGAAGATGTTGCGATGGCTTGGTGGTCATTGGAATGTAGGTAGTGTTGGGTTAGTGGTCGATATGGCTGGGCAGTTGGTGGAATTCAGGTGGTATTGGGTTAGTAATTGATAGTACTGGGCCACTGTTGGAGTGTACGCAGCATTGGGTTAATGGTCAGTGGGACTGGATGGTTGTTGGAATGCAGGCAGAGTTGGGTTAGTGGTTGATGGGGCCAATTGGTTGTTGGATTGCAGGCAGCATTGCTTTAGTGATCGATGGGACTGGGTGGTTGCTGGAATGCAGGAAGGATTGGGTTAGTGGTTGATGGGACTAAGCTGTTGTTGGAATGCAGGCAGCATTGGGTCAGTGGTCGATGAGACTGGGCGGTTGTTAGAATGTAAGCATCATTGGGTTAGTGGTTGATGGGACTGGGCAGTTGTTTGAATGCAGGCAGGATAGGGTTTGTGGTTAATGGGACTGGGCTATTGTTGGAATGCAGGCAGCATTAGGTTAGTGGTCGATAGGACTGGGTGGTTGTTGCCGTGCAGGTAGCGATGGGATAGTGGTTGATGGAACTGGGCCATTATTGGAATGCAGGTAGTATTAGGATAGTGGTTGATGGGACTGGGCCCTTGTTGGAATGCAGACAGTATTAGGTTAGTGGTCGATGGGACTGGGTGGTTTTTGAAATGCAGGCAGTGTTGGTTTAGTGGTTGATAGTGCTGGGCAGTTGTTGGAATGCAAGCATCATTGGGTTAGTGGTCACTGGGCCTGAGCAGTTGCTGTAATGCAGGTAGTACTGGATTAGTGGTCAGTGGGGCTGAGCAGTTGTTGTAATGCAGACTGCATTGGGTTGTAGTCAGTAGGACTGGGCAGTCTGAATGCAGGCAGGATTGGGTTAGTGCTTGATGGGACTGGGCTGTTGGAATGGAAGCAGTGTTGGGTTTGTGGTTGATGAGGCTGGGCGATTGTTAGAATGCAGGCAGCAGTGAGTTGTTGGTTGATGGGACTGGGTGGTTGTTGACGTGCAGGTAGCACTGGGTTAGTGATTGGTAGCATTGGGTGATTGTTGGAATGCAGACAGTATTAGGTTAGTGGCCAATGGGGCTGAGTGATTGTTGGAATGCAGGTAGTGCTGGGTCAGTGGTTGATGGGAATGGGTGGTTTTTGGAATGCAGGCAGTGTTGGAATAGCCCTGGTCAGTGGGACTGGGTTCTTGCTTGAATGCAGGCAATGTTGGGCTAGTGGTTGATAGTGCTGGGCAGTTGTTGTAATGCAGGCATTATTGGGTTAGTGGTCACTAGGGCTGGGCAGTTGGAATGCAGGTGGTCTTTGGTTAGTGGTTGATAGGGATGGGAGGTTGTTGGAATGCAGGTAATGTTGAGTTAGTGGTTGATAGGGCTGGGCAGTTGTCAGAATGCAAGCATTATTGGGTTATTGGTTGATGGGGCTGGGTGGTTGGTGGAATGCAGGCTTTGTTGTTTTAGTGGTTGATGAGGCTTGGTGATTGCTGGAATGCAGGCAGCATTGGGTTAGATGTCGTTAGGGAATGGCTGTTGTTGGAATGCTGGAAGTGTTGGGTTACCGGTTTATGGGACTGGGCCATTGTTAGGATACAGATACCATTGGGTTAGTGGTCAAAGGGTCTGGGCAGTTGTTGGAATGCAAGTGGTGTTACATTAGTGGTTGATGGGACTGGGAAGTTGTTGGAATACAGGCAGTGTTGGGTTGGTAGTGGTCGATGAGATTGGGTGGTTGTTGGAATGCAGGTCATTTTGGATTAGTGGTTGATAGTGGGGGATGTTTTTTGGAATGCATGCAGTGTTAGGTTAGTGTCTGGGGCTGGGTGGTTGGTAGAATGCTGGCAGTGTTGGGTTAGTGGTTGATGGGTCTGGGCCATTGTTGGAATACAGATACCATTGGGTTAGTGGCCAAAGGGTCTGGGCAGTTGTTGAAATGCAAGTGGCGTTACATTAGTGGTTGATGGGACTGGGAATTTGTTGGAATACAGGCAGTGTTGGGTTGGTAGTGGTCGATGAGATGGGGTGGTTGTTGGAATGCAGGCCATTTTGGATTAGTGGTTGATAGTGTGGGGTGTTTGTTGGAATGCATGCAGCGTTAAGTTAGTGTCTGGGGCTGGGTGGTTGGTAGAATGCAGGGAGTGTTGGGTTAGTGCTTGATGGGGCTGGGTGGTTGTTGGAATGCAGGGAGTGTTTGGTTAGTGGTTGGGGCTGGGCGGTTGCTGGAATGCAGGGAGTATTGGGATAGTGATTGATGGGGCTTGGTGGATGTTGGAATGCAGGCAGTGTTGAGTTAGTGGTAAACTGGGCTGGGCGGTTGGTAGAATGCAGGCAGGATTAGGTTAATGATCGATGGAGCGGGGCAGTTGTTGGAATGCAGGCACTGTTAGGTTAGTGGTTGATATGGCTGGACAGTTGCTGGAATGCAAGCAGTGTTGGGCTAGTGGTCTGTTGGGCTCGGTGATTATTGAAATGCAGACACTGTTAGGTTAGTGGTTGATGTGGCTGGACGGTTGCTGGAATGCAGGCAGTACTGGGCTAGTGGTCTGTTGGGCTTGGTGATTGTTGGAATGCAGGCATTGTTGGGTTAGTGGTCAGTGGGGCTGGGCGGTTGTTGGAATGCAGGGAATGTTGGATTAGTGGTTTATGTGTCTGGGAGGATGTTGGAATGCAGGCAGTGCTGGGTTAGTGATCGATGGAGCTGGGCGGTTGTTGCAATGCAGGCAGTGTTAGGTTAGTGATTGATGGGACTAGACAGTTGCTGGAATGCAGGTGTAGTGCCCCAGAGTTGTGACCCTACTGATAGTAATTCTAGGACCCTCCCAGGGGCAGTTGTGGGAGTGCAGTGTGTCAGGGGTCCCGAGAAAAAGTGTCCAGTTCAGTGTCTTCCCCCCGCCCCCCGGCAGTATCAGGCTTCCTTTTTCTTACTGGCCTAAAGCCTGGGCTATGTGTTAAATCATTTCTTTTTCCCTCCGTCTCTTTTCCTTCAGTGCCTGGCTGCCTGCTTTTTCATAACCCCTGCTCTCCCCCAAGCAGGCAGCAGGAGGGAAGAACAAGCTGTGTGCTGGGACTACTGTCCCTACCCAGCACATGGATGTCTTTTAAAAAATTGAGGTGCCATCTGTGGCTCGTGCACAGGGTTCAAATGTAGAACCCTAAGCCATTGAGAGAATGGCTGGCTCAACCAGTGAGTCAAGTTGGGCTAGTGAAGGAATAGCAGCCCAGGACTGGCTAGACAGTGGGACACAGGGAGCGACTGACCATATGACCTATCTAAAGGGTTGAAGCGGATCTTGTTGGCTTCAGCTGTGCTCCACTTCTCCGTTCGAGGATTGCCTAGCAGTGTTGGCATGTCCAGTGAGCAGTGGTCGGCAGTAGCAAGGAGCAACCATTGTGGACTATGTATAGCCCCCTTTTTTTTTTTTTTTATATATATGTAACTAAAGTGTGGTGGCCCTCTTTGGTGGCTAGCATGGATAGCAGGGTGAAGAACCAGCGTGTGAAGGAGCGTCAGGGGGAGTATCATGATCCTGCCTCCAGGATTGCCCACTGAGCGACTGCAGATCTCCCACCACCAGCATCGGTGACAGCCACTTCTTCTCAACACTTCACCCCTGGTTGGGAGGTGAGTCAGCGGCAGCACCAAATTTAAAGAAGTGATCCCCCCCCCGTGAGTCCTGGCAGGTGACTGTGGTTCTCCTCACAGAGGAACTCACTTCTCCAGTCCCACGTGTCCCCGCTCTTGCCGACCCCAGAAATTCCCCCGCGGATTGCTCCCTGCAGCAGGGCTAGGGAGGAGGGCGCCGGCCCCCCCCCCACTCAATCCAGACACCGGGGACGGCCCTTGGGGATGCAGAGCCATCATGGAACCCTGCCAGGATCCTTTTCCTTTTTCTACCGTCCCCCCCCCTCCCCTACCGATGTAATGACATTGGTACGTGCCTCTCTGCCTGTATTGCCCTCCAGCTGCTGCCTGAGGGCAATCAACAAGCGGGATGACTGGTCTCCCTCCACCCAAGAGGGCAACCAAAATGATACAGGGTCTGCACCAGAAAACATATGAAGAGAGACTAAAGGAGCTTAATATGTATACCCTCGAGGAAAGGAGGAAGAGGGGGGACATGATAGAAACTTACAAGTACCTCAAGGGAATCAACAAAGTCCAAGAGGGTAGCATCTTTCAGAAAAAGAGATGTGCAAGAACAAGGGGGGGACAATTTGAAGATGGAGGGAGGACGGCTCAGAGGTAATGTGAGGAAGTATTTTTTCAGGGAGAGGGTTGTGGGCGCATGGAACAGCCTTCCTGAGAAGGTCATGGAGTCAAAAACAGTGGGGGAATTCAAGAATGCCTGGGACAGACATAAGGCAATTCTAGTGGGGGGTAGGAGGAAGTAGGCTGTTGGTTAACTAGGATCTGCAGCTCATCCATTAGGTAGGGAAATGGACAGACTAGGTTGGTCAAGCGGTCCTTACCTGTCATCAAATTCTATGTTTCTATGTTTCTAAGAGAGGAGAGCAGTCCTCCGGATGCTCAATCCTCTTCCCCCCCCCACCGCCGACCCCCAGTGGCCCAGGCTCATTCCCGAACCCGGGTTGTCGGCGTGGCGTGTGGTGTAGCAACCAGCGCTTCAACCTCCAGCACCACCGAGCTGGCCTAAAGAAGTGACTTTCAAAAGTGGCGGATGGCACAAGGGGCCAATGGTTGAGGCTGTTAGGGGATGGGTAGACCCCAGGTATAGGGGACTGTCTGGTGGGCGGAGCATTTAGCCAGAGGCCATAAGTTAAGCAAGGAGAGCTTCAGGAGGACAGAGCAAGGAGCAGAGCAGCCCCCCGTAAAGAGGGACATTGCCCAAGACCTTTTTTTTATTTTTAAATTGAAGTAATTTGTGCTCAGCAGCACTAAGCAAGCGGCCAAGGCCTCATGGGTGGGCGGGGATTGGACCAACTCAGGATTACCCACAGAGGTGGCTGAGAGTTGGCTCCACTGGATCTAGATCGGGCCAGCCAAGCCCCCTGCCCATAGGGCGGGGTTGAAAGGCTCCATAGGAGCCAGTATGGGATGCTCTGGGTGATCTAAAGCAACCCACTGGGCACAATAAAGTTAGCTCACTAAGAGCAGATGCAGTGGGGCTAAAGTCAATGATATGAATCACCTAAAGGTGTGCACGCTGTCCCATTGAACTGTTTGCAGGGACAGTATACATTTTATGAGGGCTGCAAAGTGAACTGTAAATCCTATGTTGTGCCCTTACAGCACATAAACTGCCAGTTCTGTGTTGTGCCCCTGCTGCAGATGAACTGCTGTATCTGTGTTGTGCTCTTACTATAAATTATTACATCTCTGTTGTGCTGCTACTACTGCAAATTAACTGCTGCATCTGTGTTGTGCCCTTACTGCAAATGAACTACTACATCTGTGATGTGCTAGTACTGCAGATGAACTTCTGCATCAGTGTTGTGCCCTTACTGCAAATGAACTACTACATCTGTGATGTGCTACTACTGCAGATGAACTGCTGCATCTGTGTTGTGCCCTTACTTTAAATAAACTACTGCATCTATGTTGTGCTCAGGCTAGAAGAAATCCTATTGCCTGGGACAAAGGAAGCTCTGTTCAGATGACCAGATTGTAGAATTTAAATGCCCACTGGGCAACATAGTTTTCAACGGTTTCTTGCATTGCACATGTGTGATTGCCGTGTGGGGGGTTGTGCCACGTATGTCGGAGGAGCTGAACAGACTTGGCTGACAGTCGCCAGGATTACCAGAGCAATGAACTGTAGACAGCATATGGCCTGGCATTTTGAGGTCGGGTGATCCAGGGCCGTCTTGTGTTCCTGCAGCCAGTCAGCAAGTCTCCTCTCCTCTCTGTCTCTCTGCAGCCTAAATGGACATCCTTGGCATCCAGTGGGACAGGAGGAGGGGCGGAGTTGGCAACCAAGACCCAATGTGTGGAGCCCTACATCTGAGAGTTGGACCACCTTCCGTGGGAGAAGCAAATGGGACTGTCTCTGGTGCCATTTGCTCAGTTGCACTCATTAGAGCTGGAGCGAGTTCTGTTTGCATGTGTCTGTGTCACAGACTGACCTGCAGTGTTTCTTTTGGGAGCGCAGCCTAAATCAATAAATGATAATAAAAAAAAAAAAAAAAAGGCAGCACAAAATATAAAAAGCTCTTTTAAGAGCTCAGCTGAGTGCTGTGCTGAAGTTGTTGGCGCTTGTGTATGGGTGCAGTTGGTGGCATGGAGGTCTAGAGACTGAGGGAAAGGGTTCAGATTTTGATCCTTGGGCTTGTGCGTCTGCTGCAGAGAGATCAGGAGAAGAGTGGTGGATCGCGAATCGGACTGGGGAGGGAGGCAAAGAAGCTAAAATTTTTCAGAACTTCTGGTGAGGAATTTGGGAAAGAAGACAGTAAAAAAAACAATAATAAAAAAAAAGGACAAAAAGGCTCGGAGTCATTCAGTGTGATTCACTTCATTGATTCTGGCTGTTGCAAGCTAAGGAGTGAGACGGTGGGGATTTGGGTCAGAGGGGTTAAAGTCCCACTGTGAGCAGTAAAGGGAGGATAGTGTGACTGACTGGTGGCTAATTGGCTACTGGGGTAGGCTGAAGCTTAAGGGCAACTTGGCAAGTTGCAACAAAGGCAAGTTGTCCAGTATAAATCTAATTTAAATAATTAAACAAAAAAAAAAAGCTCTTAGCCTCTGACAGAGTCTCTAACCTTATCAATAGACCCACAGCTGAAAAAAAGGAAAAGAAAGATTAGAAAAATACAGCCAGGCAGGAGGCAGCACATTCTGACTGCTGATCTTGAGTCTCGGTCTTGAGTGCTGCTGTACTGAAGCCAGGAGAAGAAGAGGGGAGGGAGCTGATGACAGTAGTCCTCAACAGCAACTTAAGAAAGCCACTGCTGAAGCACCTCTCTGAGAGAGACTGACTCTGGGAGTGAACTACTAGCAACTAGTCTGTGTGTGAAGGAGAGGGAGAGTTAGTAGACCTACAGCAGGACCCAAAGCAGCTAGATCTGTGTTGCCTGCACTGCCTGATAAATATACTTGCTGCAGCTAGTAAAGCAAAGTAAAAGACTGCAGTAAACGGGATAAAAAGAATAAAATACACCTTGTGCCTGTGTCGATTACCTGAAACAAGACAGGAGGTAGCAGAGAGGACAGGTGGGGAAGAGATTTGAACTCCAGTCTCCAACAGCATTTTACTGTCGAACAAGAGCTTCTAAAAATCTAGATAAAAGAGGCACAAAACAATAGAGGGGGCAAGGATTGAGGAGGATTACAGTTGAGTCAAGTGCTTAAATAAGTAGAAAAATGACCGATCTCAGACAAGAAAGAGAAAGTAGAGAACAGAGTACAATACAGTTTCAAAGAGACTAAGTGGGTGTATGAGCTGACTAGAGCAGGTACAGTGCACAAGGCCAGTCAAACACTGGGAAATAAAAAGAAAACACTGTGTGTTAGCCTAAGCCTAGGGAATAAATCACATCAGACTGAGAGACAGTGTCTGTCTTTTGTCTTCACATATACTGTATTGTCCGACTCTGAACTCTGAAGTGAAGCATAAAAAAATATAAAATATACCCCTTTACTCAGTCTGTCACTGACCATCGTGGTGGGGTGTGTATGTGAGAGACTGTGTGATATCCTTGTCTGTCTGACTGTTCCTTGGCTAGTTAGCTTAAGTCAGTCAAGTGTTAGTCACAGACTACATTTAATTTTGACTCTGGTCTGCTTTCTGGTCTCCTAGGAAAAAAAAAGCATTTGGACTGGAGTGTCTGCACTGCACTTTGCTGTGTGTTTGTCTGAGGTGGAAAAATAAATACATGTACACAGATCTAATTTCAGCAGTAATACTTTATTTAAAAAAATAAAAATAAAAAAGGAAGCCCGCCACAGCCAGTGAAGTCTGTCAGTACACTGCCTAAGTGGCAAAAGTTTTGCAATACAGCTTTTTCTGGAACTTCAAAGGGTAAACCCCACTTGACCAGACCACCTAACAAAAAAATAGTTATACATAAGTCAAACACGCTGCTGTCCTCCATTCCTAGCTATCACATCCTTCCTACCACCCTGCCTGTTGTGTGTGTGGCTGTGTTCCAAACCCAATTTGCAAAAGTTTTGCAATAGCATTGCTACATAGTAGTTAAACTAAAATATCAGACGGAAAGCTGCACTGCTGCTCCTGTCGCTGAGATTTGAGGGGACGGGTGTAGTGTGTGTATAAGCGTTTGACACATTTTGAAAAAAAAATCACAGACGCACTATAAATGTTATAAGAAACTTTATTGAAAAATGTCTGGAGCACATGCTCATCAAACCACCTGTTTGAGTGCTTCAGAATCGGTCAATCTGCACAAAGCACAAGCATAAATTAATTTAACCTTACATCATCTACTGGTAGCAGGACACCAACAGCATCAGCTAGTCAATGTAGAGCTCATGGAAACGCAGAGAATGCAAAAGACTATGATAAATTCAAATATAGGCGCACATTCCAGCATTCCTGGAAAGAAAAAATACCCGTGGGTTACTTACGAGGATGAAAAAATGTTTTGTCGTATTTGCCAAAAACATGAGAAACTAGCTAAAAAAGAAAGTCCCTTTCTGCCTAGTTGCTCCACATTTTGTATAGAGTCTCTGCATGTCCGTGACTGATCATCTGCTCACATAAAATGTGTAGAAGCAGAGAAGGTGTCACTCTGCCCCCGGGAAGCTCCCCCAGCTAAGCTGGTTAGGAAAATGTGGCATGAGGAGATTGAAAAATTCTGTGGCCTGTTCAGCACTGTTTACACAGTGGCAAAACATGACTACAGTTTCACAGATTTCAAAACTTGTCAAACTTCAGGCACAAAATGGCCTTAATCTCAGTTCAAATTATCTGAACACTCACGGTGTAAAAGATTTTGTGCAGGCAATTGCGAAATCCCTTAAACAGGGGTACATGAAGGATATTCAGAGTGCTAGGTTTCTGTGTGTGCTAGCTGATGGATCCACTGACATGTCCAGTTTGTTCAGGGTGGGAAGCCAATGACACTTTTTGTGGATCTTGTGGAGCTGGAATCTGCCACATCTGATGGTATAACTACTGCAATACCAGTGGCCTTACAAAGTGTGGGTATTGGCCCTGAGGAAGTAAAAGCCAAACTGGTGGGCCTGAATTTAGATGGTGCATCAGTAAATATGGGGTGCGTGAATGGTGTACAGGCTAAATTTTGGCATGAATCTCCTCACAAACATACGAACATATGAAAATGCCAGCAGAAATGGGCCTCACGCTCTATCAAGTCTGCTTGTTTGTGCAGCTAGCCCCTCAACTTGCAGCTGCCCCACCCTCTCCTCTTCATAACAACCCCCCCCTCGCTCTGTCCCACCCCCTCTTAAATCCGCCCACCGTTCTACAGGATCCTACTTCCTTGGTCAGGATATTCCACTTGCCCACCAACCTTTCCGTGAAAAAGTGTCTCCCGATTTCCCTCCTGAATCTTCTCCCCTCCGGTCTCATCTGATGCTGTCTCATGTCCCTCCTCCTTCTGATATGAAAAATTCCTTCTGTATTAGTTTTGTTTATTTCCTTTAAGTATTTAAAGGTTTCAATCATATCCCCCCATCCCTCCTCTCCTCCAGGGAATACATCTTCAGCTCTCCCAGCCTATGCTAATAGGATTTCCCTTCAGTCCCTGGATCATCTCTATTGCCCTACGTAGACCCCCCTCTAACAATCTGATGTCCTTCTTCAGGAATAGATGCCAGTATTTTATTTATTTATTTATGCCTTTGATAACCGGGCGGGTGCACTGATCCACAGGACCATTTTCAGGCATGATCTGAGCCACAGTATGGCTCGTTAAGCAGTACAGGTGAAGAGAATGCAGTGTTCTAGGTGCGGCCTGACCAGTGCCCTGCACAGGAGAAGGATCACATCCCTGTTCCTGGAGAAGATTCCCCTTACTGTACACCCCAGCATCTTGTTGGCCTTTGCAGCCGCCTTCCTGCACTGAGCTGAGTGGTTCATACTCCCCATTATAAGCGCCCCTAGATCCTTTTCCTCTGCGGTGCTTTCCAACTGTACGCCTCCCAGCTGATATTTCCTCTCGTGGTTCCTAGCTCCGAAGTGCAGGACCTTGCACTTCTTACCGTTGAACCCCAACAGCTGTGTTTCCGACCACTCCTGTAGCTCCCTCCATCCCTCTGTGTCACCTACCACAGCTCTCATCTAGGTATCGTCTGCAAACAGACTGAACTTATTCCGGATCCCATGTGAGATATCGGCTATGAATATCCCAAACAGCACTGGTCCCAGTACCGATCCCTGCAGTACCCCACTCGTTGCGTCCCCCCACCACCACAACCCTTTGCTGCCTACCCTTCAGCCAGTTGGTGATCCAGTTGACCATCCTTGTTCCCACCCTTATATATTCCACCTTTCCCACTAGTCTTCCATGTGGCACAGTCAAAGGCCTTGCTGAAATCTAAATACAGGACGTCCACTGCATGGCCCTTGTCCAGTTCCCTGGTTACTCAGTTGTAGTACCCAGCTAGGTTTGTCTGTCAGGATTTGCCTAGACAAACCCATTATTGACTATCCTGGAGACCACTGTCCTCCAAAAGGTCACTAGCCTCTCTTTTAGGATTGTCTTCATGAGCTTCCCCATGATTGAAGTGAGGCTCACCGGCCTGTAGTTGCCTGGTTCATCCTTTGGGCCACTTCTGTGAATGGGCACCACATGGGCCATCCGCCAGTCCTGTGACACCCATTCTGTGTCTAGTGGTGTACTGAACAGGCCTGCCAGTGGTCCAGGCAGGATTTCCGCTAGCCCCCTAAGTACCCTGGGGTGAATGCTATCTGGTCCCAGTGCCTTGTCCACCCTCAGCACCCTTAGTCCTTCCAATACCCTGTCCTCTGTAATCCTGATATCAGTCACCCTTCCCCTGCCCACTCCACCCCTCCCATGGGGTATCTGCCCCCTTTTCCTTTCGTGAACACAGAGCAGAAGTAATCATTCCGTGCCTCTGCCTGATCCTCCCCTTCTTCACCCACCCCCTGTCCTTCCCAATCCTCACAATCTGGTCTTTTTTTCTCCTTCTCTCACCAGTGTATCTGAAGAAATCTTTTCCTGTCCTTAATTCCCTGTGCCAGTCTCAGCTCTTTGGAAGCCTTGGCCATTCTGACTAGCCTGGTAGCCTCCCTGGACTTCGTGTACTCATCCTTGTCCCCTTGCCCTCCAGATTTCCTGATTCTCTGGAATGCTTTTCTCTTGGCCCTCACCCCTTCCATGACCTCCTGAGTCAACCAGCTGGGCTTCTTTACTCTACCCTTCTTGCTCCGTGTTCTGGTACAAGTCTCAGTAGCCTCTGATAGCCCTTTTTTAATAATATCCAATTTTTGGCTAGCATCCATGCATGTTTGAATTCTGCCAGATGCCTAACCAAAATTCCCCCCATCCATTTAAAGTCTGCCACCTTAAATTTAATCACCCTTGTACCCGCACCTCCTGTTTCCCTGCCCATATTGAGTGTGAACCACACTGAGTGATGGTCACTCTCAGCCAAGGGGTCTTCCACTTCCAGATCCCTTACCGCCTTCCCGTTTAATACCAGATCCAGAGTCCTTTCTGCCCTAGTTGGTTCTCGGACTAATTGCATCAGGAAGCCGTCCTGAATTGCCTGTAATAGTATCTGCTCCTTTTCACTCGTGGTGGTTGGGGTGCTCCAGTCCACCCCAGGTAGGTTGAAGTCCCCCACCACCACTGTGTTCCACTTCCTACAGATACTTCTAATTTGCTCAGCCAACTCCTTATTCAGGTCATCCCCCTGAGCTGGTGGCTGTACACTACCCCCACCCTTAGTGTCCTGCTTTTGGAGTATTGAAACTGCATCCATAGGGCCTCTGTCTTGCCTTCCTCCCCCTCTTTTATACATCTAATCCCCTCCCTCATGTAGACAGCCACTCCCCCTTCCTCTTAGCCCTGTCCTTCCTGAATATCCAGTACCTTGGGATCATCATATTCCAGTCCTGGTCCTGAGTGGCCCACGTTTCCATGATGGCCGCAATGTCCACCCTCACCACGGCCAAGAGAGCCTGTAGCTCGGCTGTCTTGTTACCTAAGCTTCTTGCATTCAGCGAGACCACCCTCCAACTTGTTCCTTTTCCCCTCTTCACCCCTCCTTATGCCTCTACCCCGATCCCACCCTGTTAGCTTGGGGGTAAGCTCGCTTGGCCCCCCCTCTCTGGGATCTCTGCCTACCAGCTGTCCTCATGCCACCCCCACCTAGTTTAAATCTACCCTTGATGCTATGTACCACTCAAACCTCTGCTTTAATACCCCCTTCCATGCTCAAGTGCAACCTGTCCCTTGCATATAGATCATTATTGTCCCAGGTTCTGCTCCAGCCCCCCACTATACTGTATCCTGTACTCCTTGGACTGATACCATTCTCCCAGCCAAATGTTGAATGCCCCAATCCTCCCTTTCCTCCCTGTACTCACGCAGGGTACTGGGGACACCTCTGAGAAGGCCACCAGCACCCCCAGTTCTTCACATCCCTCCTAGTTCCTCAGATCTCTTCCTCACTACTTCCATAGTCTTCCCCCCGCCAGATCATTAGTGTCCACATGCACCACTACATGCAGTTTCTTCCTTCCCCTCCTTGCACACTTAAGAATCACCTGCCCCACCCTGTCCGCTGTTAGCCTAGGTATGGCCTCCACCCATATGCGACTATGCCTTTCCTCCTTGCTACCCCATCTGATCCCTTTTAGTATGGAATCACCCAGCACTAGCACACCCCCCTCTTCTTTCCTTATCCCCACCCCCACCCTTTTCCCAAGGTATCCAAAACTAGAGCCTGACACTGCTCTATCTTTACCCTCCCCCCTTGGCTCCCCCACCCTGACCTGTCCCCACCCCTTCAGTATCCTTCATATCCACCCTCCACCCAGACCTCCCCCGCTGTGCCCTATCGTCCTCCCCTCAGTAGTGCTTCTCTCCCTTCACCCCTGTCCCCCTCCTCTGACCGACTCCTGTCCCTTGTGGATTCCCTCCCTTCCTCTCCTGCCCCCTCCTGGAGATCGCCCACCCCTTCCTTCTCCTCCAGCAGTGTTGCCAGCACAGCAAACCTGTTTCCTCCCCCCCTCTGCCTGGCTGTGCATTGGCTCCTTCCCCCCAATTTAAGCCTTCCCACCAATGCTATGTCCCTTGTTCATTCTACTCCTGCACTCCCTCCCCTGAACCACTGTTCCTCCCATGTGGTGTCCTCGTGTTATTCCCCGGAGACCCTCCTGCTGCTCCCCATCCTCTCCATCTCTCTTCCAAGCCACAGCACTTCCTTCTCCAGACTCCTCAACCTGTAACAGATTAGACACCTTCTAGCCTGTACAGTATGTTCATCAAACTACGCCCCATCCATTGCATCCACAATTCTACCCATGTTGGCCCCCCTAGCATCCCTGCCCCTTCGCAACCCCCTCCTGTGCTGTCTCCAACCGCCCCCACTAGAGACCCCCCACCCTCTAGTGTGTCCTTCCCTAACCCACTCCATTTGATTTCTCCAGTGCAGTTCTAGCTCTAAGGATACCCACAGAGGTTAGACGTAACCCCTTACCTTCCTCTGATTCCTTAGATGTTGAAGTGAGCCCCCTTCTCTATAGTGTTCCTCACTTCTGATTTATAGGTTCCTTACTGCAGTGATAAGCTCCTAAGAACTCGCTTTCTTAATTGCCCTTTGCTGCCCTCCAAACCTTCCCCCTTCCAGATGCAGTCTTATCAGACAGTGCAGAACCCCCCCAGTTGCCGGAGCCTTCTCTTCCTAACCTGTGCCACTATTAGCAGTATCAAAACGTGAATTTACAGTCCTTGCCCTGCTTCCTTCAGAACAGCTTTTGCACTATTAGCAGTATCTAGAACATGACCTTACAATACTAGCACTGTTTTCCTTCCAAGAAAGTAATACCCGAACAGTCCCTTCAACCCCCTGTGTCTTTACATGAAGTGTCACCCCCTAGAAAATTTAATTCACTCCCAATGTCCCAGTTGTTCCAGAACAATCACAGTGACCCTGGCTTTGTGGCAAAGACCAGAACTGGACAGTCCCAGTACCTTAACTCTGAATGCAGCTGAATCATAAAAAAAAAAAAAACAAAAAGTGACAGTACTGTATCGCTAAAACTGGGCATCTCTAGCTGGGCGAGTTCCTACTCCACAGCTCGCCTTGGGGTCATGCTCTCCGTTGAGCTCCTCCAGCTGCCTTCACCTGATAGCTGCTCCTCTTGCTATCCACCAATGCCCAATCCCCCTCGGGTAGTGGGTGTAACAGGACTAGCCAGTTATGTGTATATAATTTTGTTATAAATCTATTTTTTGTATGGCAGTCCTGCTTGGGAAATGGGACAAGCAGCAGAGCCTCATGGGACATTGGATTTTTTAAACAGAAGAAAAAAAAATGGTCTGCCTTCTCGCTGCCCTAGAGGATAAGCTCGCTCGAGCTTTCTCTCCTGTTTTGACACCTACCTGCTAAAACCTATGTAACTATTATACAACCAGATTATAAAAATAACAACTGCTTTGAACTTAGGAAGACTGCCATAAAAAGTTACATTTTATAGGATAACAGGAGGAAGATTGTTTTTGGAAAGCGTATGTGAATTAACCTTACAAGATATTTCTGCAGCATCAAAGGGTGTCGTAAACCATACTCTGAGGAAGACAGACTGTCTTGTTATAATTAAAAATATTGCTGTATTTGCGGATTCCAATCTATTAATCTGACCCATTTGCCCATGCAGCTGCATGTTACAAATTAAGTATGTAGACTGAGTGTGACCTCACACTAACAGCTCAGAGCTGTGATATCACAAGGCAGGAGGGACATTCTGGCTTTGTTTTGTAATTGTCCATTTCTTTTTTGACTGTAACCTTAATGTGTATATATATTCTGTATTTATGTACTATTTTTAATTTTATCAAACCTTGTTTTTCCTTAAACCTGCCTGAGAACTTGCTCATTTTGAGTGTGAATGGTGGGACAGTATTGATAATTCTGACATAACTGTTAAATTGCTTATTGTCACCATATGCAGCCACGCTAACAAGGATCTTGTAAAGATCCAGCAAGGTAGAAAAAATACCAGCGTCTCGATTGAGTCTGCAGGGGGTTGTAAACCTGGTTGGTTGTATGCCTGCTGGGTCAAGTATTGCATTGCTTTCCTCGAAGAGAGTGTGATATTTGGACCTATTACCTGGGTGTGCTGGCTAAAAAGGGTTCATAATTGAACCCGGGACTCGAGACTGGTAGTTTGCTTGGACCCAAAACACAGGAGGGTGTCTGTGTTTGTCCCCTGTTCACGAATCACACTTCAAGGTTGGGCACTGGGAGAGCAGAAGGCCTGACCCCAAAGTGGATTTGAAACATTGATCATCTCCTTTTTTTGGTATATTTGTAAACCTCTTCTTCTTCCCTCTAGAGGGTGGCAATTCTTCCTTGGTCTGTAGGTTCACCCTGGGTCTGGCTCCTCCCTTGGGTACTTAATAGAGGTTGTGGCTGGGGAGGGAGGGTGGAACAAAAAAATGACTGTCTCTCCTCTGCTTAGGGCCGGCTCCTACTGACTCTCTCTGCTGCTCCCTCCTTCCCTCCAATGTGCGGCAACAGCTGCCTGGTCCCCTTGCTCCTCGGACCTCACAGTGGAGTGAGCAGCAGCCGGCAGGCTTTTTAAAGCCGACCGCACTGCTCAGAACTCTCTCCTCCCTTCTCGATTGGCTCCTCCAGAAGCCTACGTCTTACTATCCCATCTGCGGGATAGGCTGCTTTCTCCACCTCTGGATTTCCCCCCTCTTGAAGCTGGAAGGCTGCAGCTCGGTGCAGTGGTGTAGACCAAAAAAACACCTCTCTCTCCCCTCTGCTTAGGGCTGGCTTCTGCCGACACTGATGTGCGGCAATGGCCGCCTGGTCCCCTTGCTCCCTGGACCTTGCAGTCATAGTTGTCCACTGTATAAATCACAGTCTTGAACTTGCGCTTCTCAACCTTAAAAAAGATAACCCCTAACCCCTGTCTTCAAAAATGTGAGAAAATCTTAAGACATTTTCAAATTCTTTCACCTTAGTCCTAAAAGACGCCATCAGATGCAAAGTTTAGCAAATGCTTTTGAATCAACAGTCGTTTACTTTGGTGGCATACTTCAAGTGCGCTGGGTTACCAGTCAGTCACGAGCATTAAAGACAGTGATAAAAAAATTACAAATTAACAGTCAGTCACATGGAGAATGTGGTGGCCACTGAGTCTGGGGTTGATGCAGCCAGGGTAAAGGGCATTCTTAAAGAGCTTAAGACTGCCAAATATTTTGGTACTTTACATTTTATGATGGATTTAGTCACTGTTGTGACAGAACTGTCTCACGCTTTCCAGAGGGATGACCTTCTTTTGTTTGAGGTAATCCAGAAACTAGAAGGAACAGTTCTTGAACTTACGTCTGTGAAAGAAAGTCCTGGCACATATGTGCAAAAGCTTGTACTGAATGAAGAGGAAGAATTTTAAGGGGTGAAACTTGCTGAGTCCTTAGAGTCAAAACTTCAGGACTAGCACAAAGAAATGCTTGATGCTGTTATCAGGCATATAGATACTAGATCTAGTAGCTGCAGCAACCCCCATTTAACTGGTTTCAGTGCCTTGACTCCACTCAGTGGCCTACCGATAAAAAGCAACTGGCCCATTAGGGAAATGAACATTTTGAATGTTGCCTAAATCATTTTTCGCAGTAATTTCAGAAGAGGAAAGGAGAGTGCCATATGCCAGTGGTTGCCTCTTAAGTTGCACCTTGATACCATCACACAGTCAAACACCACACAAAACTGTCAAGCAAAACTTTTGGCAATTAGACCACCAGCATCCAAAGGTGCTTTACTTATGGTGGAATTGCTTTACACATTGTCCTGCAGGACTGCTGTTGAATGAGGATTTTCAGCAATGAACTTGATTAAGTCTAGTCCCAGAACAAACCTGCTGCAGGATTTAATGTCAATACATGTGAATGGTCCTACCGTTGATGATTTTCAGCCATGAGGCCATTTTGTGCTGGCTTGAAGGTGGGCCTGGAACAAGGCACATTCTTAGCCACTCTTTCTCAAGCACCAGCTCCTGTGCTACGACTCGTGTTCTACTGAACTGTCTAACTCTGCTGCACCCATTAGCTGAGCACTGCGTTTTTCACTACGTGGTGCACAGTGCACTGCAGTGCTGCTGTTGATGTACTTGTTCCCCCCCCCACCCCGGTCACCATCACACGATGACAGTAACCTCCAGGCAGCAACCCCCACCCATGCCACCAGTAAACAAGTTGCTGTGAATTCATTTGCTTTCTGGCAGCTAGTCTGCTTGCAAGGTTGCAACCAAGTGTAACCCCTCACCCCTGCCTTTTTAGCAAAACGACAGGTGGCATGCTATTGAAGCTGACAGCAGTACCTGGTGGGGACCTGGGTTTGGGGAAGATGAGGTTACTCAGCACAAGGGGACCTAGGTTTGGCCACTCTGAACAGGGGCACCCAAGTAAATCCGAACACAGGAAGCAATAACTGTAATGTCCAGAACCAGGAATGGGATTCTTCAGTGTGGTTTTTATTCACTTCCAAGCTGAACAAACAAAGCATAGATGAACCCCCACAGGGCTACATTTCCTGGTAATGCAGATTAGAGACAACAGAACACTTTATCACTATTTTCAGCCCTCAGGCTCTAAACCCACCAGGCACACAGCCCGGACTTGCACGCAGCTTTGGGTACACAGCCTGACTTTTCCCCACTGGCCCAGCTCCCCCGCCGGCCACTTGATCCGCAGTCCATTTGAAGAATGAACCAATTATCCCATTAGCAGTCCATTTGAGGAATGAACCAATTATCCTGTTGTGGCTCCCCAAACCACACTAGAGTCTGCGACTCTTAGAGAGAATTTTCCTTACAATCCCACGTCTGGGTACTTCCCCCATCACTATCTAGCGCCTGAGGCAAAGTAGAAATCCACAGAAGAAATCTGTAGAGGTGGACCGGGTCACTAAAGATGGGGGGCCACCCACCTCCAGCTCCCACAGCCCATACCCGGCCATTTCTCTGGAAAACTGAAACAATTCCTTTACTGAACTTCGAAATGTAGATTAAGGGTAGACGTCTGTCACATCACCTCTACATATTATTTGAATCCCAACAAACTCTGGAACTTGAAACTACTTTTACTTTGCTTAGCCCATTTCTCTAGGCTTCCCAATATTTAGTAGTTCAATCCCCACATTGTCACACAAGTCCCAGGGTGAAAACATAGGCCCTTTTAGCCAGAGCAGACATTCACCCTTACGTTGCAGGTGCCCCACAGGTGACTCACAAATCTTCTTTTCTCCCAAATAAATACTGCAACGAACAGGCAGCTTTTCCTCCACAAGCAGAGCTGAGGGGGTTTGCCCCAGGAATCTACAGGGAATCTTCTCATCCCCCCCCCCCCGGATGGAGGGGGCACTGAGACCCGAAACAGCAGTCTCCACCACTTCAGTACTCTACTGTGTCTCTCTTTAAGGTGGAGACACACACCCTATTACTTAAAAGTGGCTCTCTGTCAGGGCTGAGGCTGCTAGAGCCTTCACTGAGCTGCTTTACCAGCAAGCTCCCAACTTCTCACTCATTCACTGAAGACCAGCTGCAAACACTGACTTGAAAACTCCCCATGTTCTATCTAACTCCCTTTGCTGCAGATTCCAGTGTGGCTAATGCAGCTGCGATAGTTCTATTGGTGATGTCATCCCTCAGTCTCAGCTGAGACTGAGAACAGAGTGAGACAGTGTGAAACCCATTTAACTGGAGTTTCACAAGCTGCCTTCCCTGCCTACCACTAGGTCTTACTGGGATTCTAGTAACCCCGGGTAACAAGGGGGTTACACAAGTGTTCATGAATGATGCTGATGACCATCTACAGTATGTGTGCTTTCCTGCTTAAATAAATTATTGGAATTTTTTTTTTTTGCAACTATTAAGTTAAAAGGTTAAAATAATATTGAGTTTTTGGGCTGAGCCACCAGAATAAGAAACACTAATCTCACGTCAATGATGAGTATGTTTACATCAATTAAATTTCACAGGCAATCAAAAAATTTCACGAGGCAACCAAATTTCAGGTCCAGGTTGTCTGTGGGCAACCAAATTAAAAAAAATTTTCCAAGCCTGGTTTGCTACTAGTGCAAATGAACTGCTGCATCTGTACTGTGCCCTTACTGCAAATGAACTACTGCATCTGTGTTGTGCTACTGCTGCATCTGTATTGTGCCCTTACTGCAAATGAACTACTACATCTGTGTTGTGCTACTACTGCGAATGAACTGCTGCATTTGTGCTGTGCCCCTACTGCAAAAGGAACTGGCAATCCTATGCTTGCCGTTCTTGCCAAATGAACTGCTGCATCTGTGATGTGCCCCATGGGAAAAACAGACTGCCAGTTTTGTGTTGTGTCCTAATTTACAAAGAACTACTAATATTGCGTTGTGCCCTGAATTGCAGAATGAACTGTCAATCCTGTGTGATGCCCTAGTTGCAGCATGAACTTTCTACCTTACGTGTGCCCTGAACTGCAAAATGAACTGCTAATCCTGTGTAGTGCTAGTTGCAAAATGAACTGCCAAAATTGTGTGGCACTCTATCTGTAAAGTAATTATCTAAACCTTCACCCCTTTTGGACTACAGGTGGGGTAGCTGTCCCAGCTAGAGATTTTGGGGGGGGGGGAGGTTATTCAGGAAAGGCCCATTCAGCTACTCATCTTTGCCATGACCCTATCCCATTAAGGAAGTGAAAGAAGACTAGGAGCCTCTCTGGCTCAGTAGTTAAGTACTTTGACGTGCAGTGTGCTGGGATATTTCTTGTTGCAAGAATGATGGGAGTGGCAAAATCTCAAGAAACCCAGATTACAAATCCTTGAGATCTTACTTCGAGAGGGCTCTTGCAGTAGGTAATTACATATAGGACTGTCGCCAGCAGGTGGCAGGACCCCACGGAAAAATTTCTAGCTAGCAGTCCCTGGCGAGGGACCGAACCCACGTCAGGTGACTGGCGTCAGAACACGTCAGTATAAAGGGGCAGTCCCGGATGCCCGCCTTCCAGTTCTTTCCGCCCGTTAGGCATTGCAGTGCCGCGAGAAGCGTTAGGTAACCGTCAGCCCTACCTTCGCTATTTTTTTACCGAAAAACTCTATTTTTTGACTGTCAGTACTAGCATCGGTGTATGTTGTCCCCTACACCCTCAGAGCACAAGAATAAGTGCGATTCGTGCGGCGCCCAACTCCCACACAAGGACTGCCACTCCCTGTGCCTGTTCTGCCTAGGCCCCGATCACCCTGTCGAAGTGCCAGCACTGCCTCAGTTTTACCGCGGCTACCCGGAAAAGGTGGCAGCAATCCCTGGAAGCCCTTATTCTAAAGAAGAAAATGAGTTATATGGAGAAGGAGCTCAAAAAACTGAGGCAGGCATCCACTTCCCCCGAAGGACAGGCACTGGGACAAAGGCTCCTCCACTGCGTCTTCCTCGAGAGTCGCTGGGACGCAGGTAACATCCCCTCCTGGGGATCGCTCCTTGATGGCCGCCTCGGAGGTTTCTGATGCAGCATCGGCCCGCCCGTCTGGCTCGCGCTCAGGCCTTGCAGGCGCCTCCGGGCAGTTGGAGGCCTCCGCCCCTGGTTCGGCCGCAGGCTCATGACCTACCAATGTGGGCGACTCCGGTAAGCCAGGCGTTGGCTCCTCTGACGTCCGCCCGGAGAGGGCCAGTAAGATGTCCGACCCTCCAGTGCGACGTCCGGCCTCTGCTCCACCGGACCAGGCTGATCACTCTACTCGGCCTGCCTCCGGTGTCGGCTCTCATAAGTCGGACGTTGGCTCCTCTGGCACCCACTGAGAGCTCGCCACCAAGCCTCACGTCAGTTCGCCCGATGTCCGGCCGGCGAAGGAACCGACGACCGACCCCCCCCCACGTCCGTCGTTCCCGGTTCCCTGCAGCCTTCGCTGCCGTCTGGGGAACCACAGTATCCCCAACCTGACCCCGGGGACTTTTCCCTTCCTTCCCCGGGCGAAGCTGGGGATCTTTTGCCTCTGTCAGTCCTTGCTCCATCTGGAGTGCCGGACCTAATGTCGGCTCCCTGGATGCCGACTCTGATGCCCGGCCCTCCCGATGTCGGTACCTCAGGCGCCAGGGCCTCTGCTTTGGCCTGGGCCATTGTGCCACCCGATTCCGGGAGATATTTTGCTCCCATTGGGCCCTCCGCCCTCCGGGCCCTCCACTTTGGACCCGCCCATGAGGTTCCTGGCCGGGCCGTCTGCTCCGGCAGCCCCCGGGCTCCCGGGTATCCTCCGTCTTATTCGATGCCGGTGTACCTGAGAATGCAGTATCCGGCGCCACAGTACCCGACGACGGGCTTTCCAACGCCGCAGTACTTGGCGCCACAATACCCGCAGCCTGGTTTTGGATACGCTCCGTACGGTTATAACCCGTATCCTTATCCCCCACCTCCTTCACCACCACCGCCCTCGCGGCCGCCGGTGGACCTGCAGGAGACTCTGGCCTCCTGGTGGGCTGAGGCCAAGGCTCAGCTCACCAAAGAGGTCAAGAGCCGCCTTCTGGCGATGGTGCCGTCCCAGGTTCCCGTACGCCCGAGGCGGCACACTCCCCCACCACCTCCGGACTCCAGGGTTCTTCCATCTGGATCCAGAGAGGGGGCAGGATACGCTTCTCCGGGGACTTCCCAAGGGGTCCGTTCCTCCCCCAGGTCGGGAAAGGGAGTCTTTCTCTTCTTCACCCTCCTCTTCACTTTTGGACTCCTCGGACTCTTCCGATGGCTGCTCGGAGAGAGACAACGAGCCTCGCTCTCCGTCCAAGCCCCGGCCAAGGACTCCTCCGAAGTCTCCTCCAGAGGATCCTTCTTTTACGGAGTTGCTTAGGAAAATCCAGGAAGTTCATCAGTGGCACTCCCTGGAACCAGACCCTCAGCGTCTGAAGCTCGCTGAACATCTGGACCTGCCAGTGACAGCTCCTACCTTGGTGCCACCCTGGATAGAGCCTTGCGCTGACCTTGTTACCACAATATGGAAACAGCTGTCGGCCTTAGCCCCACTTCCTAGGAAGTTGAACCAGCTATATCAGGCTCCAAAGGGTGTTGATTTCCTGGATTCTCACCCTCGTGCCAGCTCGGTCGTCATTAGCACTGCTCACGGCCGGTTGGCGAACCCAAAACATCTTAGCTCATCTCCTCCTGATAAGGAATCTCGCCTTCTGAACCAGTATGGGAGGAAGATTTATGCTTCCTCCACACTGGGGATCAGGGCACTGAACTACGTAGGCCATATGGGGGACTTCCAGAAGGCCATCCTGACTCGGGCGGAAGCCAAACTGGACTCCTTGCCTGACTCCCAAGTCAAGCAGGAGTTGGCTGATCTTGTCCGCTCTGCTCGTTCGGTCAGTCGACACATGCTACGTGCGACATATGATGCAGTGGACACTGCTGGGATGAGCTCAGCTTTCGCTGTAGGCCTACGGCGTCATGCTTAGCTCCGTGTATCAGGTTTGGTCCCGGAGGTGCAATCTGCTATCCAGGAAGCACCCTTCCGGGGTCAGTGCACCGGTGATGTCAAGGACATCATTACCGATTTGAAGAAGAGGCGGCCTGAAATCAGTTGATTCCATGTACCGTTCCCATCGTGTAGCGCCGTCCTTTCGCAGGCGTATTCATCAAAAGCGAAACCCCAGGGAAGAGCGGGCCACAAAACGCTGTGCCCGCGGCTGCCAGCCCCCCCTGCCCAAAAAAGCAGCGGGTGCCTCAGCTGCGGCGCTGCCCCACACCACCTGACTCCTTTCCTCTCCCACTGCCTCAGGACTCTCTGGAGGAACCGGTAGGAGGGAGGTTTTTCCTCCACCTTCCGGGATGGGAGAGGATAACCAGAGATTCTTGGGTGCTCCAGCTGATAGCAGAAGGACACTCCGTAGAGTTTATTCAGAAACCACCCCACCACTCCCCTCTGAAATCGTCGTATTCAAGGGAACATCTTCCTCTGGTCCAGGAAGAAATCTTGGCTCTTCTACTGAAGCAAGCGATAGAGCCTGTCCCCCTTCATCTTCAGGGGACGGGTTACTATTCCCATTTCTTCCTGGTCTCAAAGAAGACAGGAGATCTCAGACCAATTTTAGCTCTCAGTTCCCTGAATCTTTACGTAGAGTACAAAAGGTTGGGGATGCTCTCTTTGCAGAACCTTCTGCCCCTCTCCGGCCAGGTCAATGGCTTTGTGCTCTGGATAAGCAGGATACTTATCTGCACATTCCCATTCGCCCATCTCACCACAAATACCTTCGTTTTGCGTTCCAGGGGGACCACTACCAGTTCAAAGCGCTCCCGTTTGGCCTTTCCTCGGCACCGCGAGTATTTACCAAATGCCTGGCAGTGGTGGCGGCCCACCTGTGTACAAAGGGAGTGCAGGTTTCCCCCTACCTGGATGACTGGCTCCTGGCGGCCCCGTCCAGGGAGGAACTCCTGTGTTTACTAACATACTAAAATACCAGCAGAATAGGCCTAACGGTCTTTTGCGTCTGCTCGTCTGGTCAGCCCCCACCCTGGGAGCTGACCTTGCTGCCCTCCTCGCCTTCTCTGGCTTCTCCCTTCCCACTTCTGGATATTCTTGCTGCATTGGATTTTGCTTCCAGAACCCTTCCCCTGTGCCTGTCCCACCCCCTCTTGAACCCCTTCACCGTTTCTGCCTCCACCAGCCCCCTAGGCAGCACATTCCATGGCTCCTCCACCCTTTCAGTAAAGTAGCACCTCCTCCTTCCTCCCCTGAATGTTCCCCCCTCCAGCTTCCACCCATGCCCTCTAGTGGCCCCCTCCTCCTTCCTTCGAAGCACCCTGACTGTTCCTCCCCTATTTACCCGCTTCATGTACCTGAAGACCTCTATCATGTCCCTCTGGTCCCTTCTCTCTTCCAATGTGTACATATTTAGCTCTTGAGCCTCTCCTCATAGGTCCTGTCCCCCAAGCCCCAAATCATTTTGGTTGCCCTCCTCTGGACCCTCTCCAGGAGTTTAATGTCCCTCTTTAAGTGTGGCCTCCAAAACTGCACGCAGTACTCGAAGTGCGGCCTCACCAAGCAGTTATACAGAGGGAGTATCACTTCCCTCCTTCTGGAGGTGATCCCCCTAGCGATGCATCCCAGCATCCTGTTGGCCTTGGCTGCTGCCCTTCTACAAGTCACCGAGTTGTTCATCTTGACATCCACCACCACCCCCAGGTCCCTCTCAGCCATTGAGACTTGTAGCATTCCCGGGTGTACACTTGGCCCAGGTTTCTGGCCCCCTCAGGGGACCCTGGTCCATCCAGACCTCAAATCCCTTCAACTGCATGCATTGCTCCTGCAGACCTAGCCCAATCCCGTTTTGGAGTGTCTCCCAAAGTGGCGGAGATTTTAGTGGAGGTCAGAAAACCCTCCACCAGATCCACTTATGCCATGAAGTGGAAAAGATTCACCATTTGGGCCGCTTCCAAGAACGTGGAACGTTTCCTGTTCAGCGGGGCTCCTGCTGGAGTATCTTCGTCATCTATGTGACCTGGGTCTCAGCCATTCCTCTCTGAAGGTACACATGGCGGCCATTTCGGCCTATCATGTCTCCTTTGCAAACAAGCCTTTCGCTCAACTGGAGGTCTCCAAGACCTTTCTCAGAGGGTTCCTCCATCTGAGGCCTCCCATCCGTACTCCAGCTCCTCCTTGGGACTTGAACTTCGTTCTCGAGAAACTTACTCTTCCTCCCTTCGTACCTGCAGCTTCTGCAGATTTGAAGTTCCTTTCGTGGAAGACGCTATTCTTGGTGGCCATTACTTCGGCTCGAAAAATCTCCGAGCTCCAGGCCCTGATGTGTAAAATCCCCTGCTTGATTTTTCACAAGGAACGAGTCGCTCTTCGCACGAATCCTAAGTTTCTACCTAAAGTTGTAGCAGAGTCTACCTTAAATCAGTCCATAGAGTTACTTGCTTTTTTTATGCAGTACTCTAATCAAGGGGAGTATTTGCTCCATACTATGGATGTTCACCGGATTCTGACACACTACACCAACAGGACAAAGGATCTCAGAAAGACTGATCAGTTGTTCGTCTCTTTTGCTCACAAAAGGGAAGGCAATGCTGTTTCCAAGCAATGCCTGTCTAAGTGGTTGGCTCATTGCATCACTTTCTGGTATGACAAATACAACAAGACCCTCCTGGGTCAAGTCAGAAGCCACTCCACAAGAGGAGTAGCAGCTTCTGTGGCTTGTTTCAAGAATGTGTCTGTGGCAGACATCTGCGCTGCCGCCACCTGGACTTCAGTCCATACCTTCACGAAACACTACAGTTTGGATGTTGCCTCTCGCCCTAGAGCAGGCTTTGGGCTGGCTGTTTTGCAAGGTCTCCTATCTTGAGACTTGCACAACCAGAACTACCTTTTGGAGTAGTTTTCCTCCTCCCGGTGCCTCTCTTTGTTCCAGACTGCTTGGGATTCAGTCTTATATGTAATTACCTACTGCAAGAGCCCTCTCGAAGTAAGATAGTACAGTTACGTAAGAACTTACCATAACAGTAGATCTTCGAGAGAGGCTCTTGCAGTAGGTAATACCCTCCCGCCCTCCATCCCCCTAGGCTTTTTCAGCTCCTTTTCCATTGAGGGAAATATCCGCTTCTGTCTCATCCGGCCTCTTTTGGCCTGTGGCTGGAAAAGAACTGGAAGCGGGTGTCGGGACCGCCCTTTATACCGACGTCTCCTGACGGCGGTCACCTAGCGACGAGGCGGTCCTCGCCAGGGACTGCTAGCTAAAAATTTTTCCATGGGGTCCTGCCGCCTGCCGGCGACAGTCCTATATGTAATTACCTACTGCAACAGCCTCTCTCGAAGATCTACTGTTACGGTAAGTTCTTACATAACTGAACTTTTACTGTGCGACCCTGGTTAGTGCTCAGAGGGTGTAGGGGACGACATATACCGATGATGGTACCTGACGTTAGTCAAAAAAAAACAATGAATTTCGGTAAAACCGACAAAGATTGGGCTGACGAAGCATGAACTTTTCCGCGAGGCGCTGCACTAACTAACAGCGGGAAAGAACTGGAAGGCGGGCATCACGGACCATCCCTTTATACCGACGTCTCCTGACGCCGGTCACCTGACGTGGGGGCGGTCCCTCGCCAGGGACTGCTAGCTAAAAATTTTTCCATGGGGTCCTGCCGCCTGCCGGCGACAGTCCTATAGGTAATTACCTACTGCAACAGCCTCTCTCGAAGATCTACTGTTACAGTAAGTTCTTACGTAACTGAACTTTTTCTGTGCGACCCTGGTTAGTGGTCTGCTACATCCTTGGTACGGACACACTGAGAGTCCTGTTAAAAGAATCAGTTGTTCTTCATTGACTGGTGGTCTGCCAAGACCAATCTACTGATACTAGTCTTGGAGTCTATTTGGCCTTGTGGTCTGTCACAACCCTTTCTAGGCATTGAAATTCTTCAGACCAGGGGGACGAGGAGCGTCCTCTGGGGGTCCCCACTTTTGACAGTAAAGTTTGCTTGTCCTGCCTCAAGGCATCTTTCTTCAATCCCTTCTGGTGCATTTGTCCTCTGAAATCCCCTCCTTGCATGCACCTGGTTGCTTATAGAGTCTACCTGCAGATCATCTTTCAGAGCTGCAAGAAAGGTTAACCAGACTAATATCTTGGGTCATCCCTGGCCATGGAGTCTGATATCCTTGAAATCAGTTAGTCTGTTATACCACAGGTATCTAGTCTCAGCCAATCAGAACACAGGAAAACTGTAAGTTATTGTCCCACAAACTGCCACATATATGATCACAGTAGTTTATACGCCTATAGCCACGCCCACAGTAGTTTATTCATCTGCCTACAGTCATTTATTTGTCTATAACCACGTCCACAGTTGTTTATTCACATTCCCTTCCATTCCTATAAACTCAGTCACAGGGAATGCTATACACAGACACTGTCGCGGCACTCCGTATAACTCATTTTCAAACAATGGCACAAACTGTGTAATCCCACTTCAAAATCTATACAGTTTTCCATGATTTCTCTTCACTGCTAAAAGAAAATTTCACCTCATCTACGCACCGCTCAGAAAAATTTCCTCTCTCGTACATCTCTAAGCTGTAGTGCCGCGGGAGCAACTAAGGACATCGTTTCTGACTGATACTTTTGTGGCTCTATGTCTAAAAGTAGTAATATGGCACACTTACTGGTACACAGATTATTATAAAGTTGGTCTCGTTTAAAACCGAGTGCTACAAGCCTTTTTATTTTCTCTTACAAAATTGAATCCATGATTCTGGACATGCACAGTACTGCCTTGTCTAATGCGCGTGTCCAGAATCACGGATTCGATTTCAGAACAGAAAATAAAAATGCTTCTAGCACTTGGTTTTCAACAGGACCAACTTTAAAATAATCTATCTACCAGTACGTCTTCCATATTACTACTTTCACACATAGCCCCACAAAACCATCATTTAGTTATAAATGACCTTCCTAAATGCTCTTGCGGCACTACAGTTCAAAGATGCATGCAGCACATATTACCTCCGCTCCAAAAAAATTTAATTTCTACATAAAAATAAAACTTTACCACAAATTCTAGTGGTATAATAGTAATAACATTAGGTTTTATAGAGTATACTCGCTATATAACCGCTTTCTGTGGATTAAACACCCTCGGCCTCACGTGTTTAATCATCCGCAGAAGCTGGTTATTCCTTCGTATACTCTGTAAAACCTAATGTTATCGCTTAAGTAACCTGAGAGATTTCTGAATTCTTGTCATTGCTTGCAAGTTTAGCCTCCTATTACCGTCTTTCTGTTTTCCGCTTTATATGTGTTCTGTCGTGATACTAGTCCTTCTTGCTATCATAAAAAAATGTTCCGATTGCACAGGGCTAGAATTTCATTTTAAAAAGTGGTGTACTCCATGGAATACCATTTCCCAAGATTTGGTATTCCATGTTGAAAACTGGTATACCAACCCTTTTTATGTATGCCACTATTTTTTGCTTGCCCCAGCTGTGTTTGAAATTAATTACTTATTCATTTTTTGGGGGGAGATTTTCATTAAATTAAAAACTGCAGCTTTTGATTTTTGCCTGCCCTGTTGGCAGATTTTTATAGAGACTATCTTGCTGCATTGAAAAAGGGGAGTAATTTGATTTAAATACAGAGACGCTATGGTATTCTTTGTCTGTCCTATGTGCTATACTGAAAAGTGAGACTGGGTACAGCTAACAGTTGCTTGTGCTGTGATGGGTCTAAATGTGGGCGGAATTGTTTAATGTTTAGTAATTTGGAGAGTAAGACTATTTTTACTCATCATCAAAATAACCTTTCGCGTGACTGATGTGTTTTGATGAACTCATTGTTGCCTTTTTTTTTTTCCCCCTCACAGGTCTTTCATCTCCCTTGTCAGTAAGGATACTGTCATTTGAAAGCAACAGATTGGTTTTCCTGCTGAATCATTTCATTCTTCTGCGGGTTATTTTTTCCGAGAGAGATGCTAATATCAAGGCTCAGGGTTGCTTTAGTCTTGGGCTGCCTCCGCAGACTTTAGAGATGATAACTGGAGGGCAGATAATCCAGGGCATTCTTTTTCTGTTAGATAGCAAAGGCTCCATCTGTATCCTTTTCAGTATATTTGTACTTCTGTTTTACATCTGTGTCCCATATCTAGATGTGAATAAATTAACATGTGATGGGCACCCACAATCCTTTTAAACCTGTAAGACTTGGGGCCAGAGATCAGATTATATTGGGAGGAGAGGAGTCGCGCCAGACAGCACCATTAATGATTCTGATCCCCACTTCAGGAGTTGCTGGGGCAGTGTAAGAATGATAGCCCTCTTCCACAGCAATCCACTGGCAAAGGGCTGGCAACTGGAATTGCACTTCAAACACAGGTCCGTACCCTGGTAGCACAGTGCATGCTACTCCACCAGCCAGGGTGCGGGAGCTGGGCTCACAGTGTAAACACAGGTCTGTCCTCTGGCAGCACAGTACGCACTACTAACAACCAGGGATGGGGGTTTGGGATCACAGCACAAACACGGGTCTGTACCTTGGTAGCACAGTGCAAGCTACTCCACCAGCCAGGGTTTGGGAGCTGGGATCACAGTGTAAACACAGGTCTGTCCTCTGGCAGCACAGTATGCACTACTAACAACCAGGGATGGGGGGTTGGGGTCACAGTGCAAACACAGGTCTGTACCCTGGTAGCACAATGCATGCTACTCTACCAGTTAGGGTCTGGGAGCTGGGATCACAGTGTAAACACAGTTCTGTCCTCTGGCAGCACAGTACGCACTACTAACAACCAGGGATGGGGGGTTGGGATCAGAGCGCAAACACAGGTCTGTACCCTGGTAGCACAATGCATGCTACTCTACCAGTTAGGGTCTGGGAGCTGGGATCACAGTATAAACGCATGTCCTGTGGCTGCTCAATGTGCACTACTTCAGCAAGTGGCAGGGATTTGGGATCACGGCGCAAAAACAGGTCTGTACCCTGGTAACATAGTGCGTGCTACTCTAATGGCCGGGCTATGAGTTGGGATCACAGTGCAAGCACAGGTCTGTACCCTGGTAGCGCAGTCCACTACGCCACTGGCCAGGTACAGGGAGCTGGGATCACAGCACAAACATGTCTGTTCATTGGTAGCACAGTGCAAGCTTCTCCACCATCTAAATGATGTGAGTTGGAAGCACAATGCAAACACAATTCTGTACTGTGGTACCACAGTTGTTACTCCACCGGCCAGGGTCTGGCAGTTGGTAACACAATGCAAACACATATCTGTCCCCTGATAGCTCAGTGCTGTACTCCAGTGGCCAGGGGCTGGGAGCTGAGATCACTGTATAAACACAGGTCTGTCCTCTGGTAGCACAGCATGCTACTCCAATGGTTGGGAGCTGGGATCACTGTGTAACACAGGTCTGTACCCTTTTAGTATAGCATGCACTGCTTCACCAGCCAGAAGTTGGGAATACAGCACAAAAACAGGTCTGTCCCTTAGTAAACCAGTGTGTGCTAGTCCAGGGGCTCTGAGTTTGGATCACAGCGAAAACACAAGTCTGTCCTGGGTTGCACAGTCTATCACTTCATGGCCATGGGTGGGGAGCTGGGATCAGAGTGCAAACACAGGTCTATCCCTGGTAGCAGAGTGCATTCCAATCTACCGGTCGGGTTGGGATCGTAGTGCAAAATGCAGGTTTGTCCCTGGTAATAATAATAATAATAATAATAAAAAATGTATTTATAAAGCGTCTTTCTGATTATCAAGGTGGTATACAAAATAGAACAACAAAGATAATAAAATTCAATATAAAACCCAATAAAATCCCAATATAATCAGCAATTTCAAATAAAATCAGTTTTCCGAATAGGCTATTTGATAAAAATGGGTTTTTAAGCCCCTCTTAAATTCCTCCATGGAGGTGCAGGCTCGTAACCGGCGTGATAGAGAATTCCAAAGAGTGGCTGCAGCATAAGAAAAAGCTCTACAACCTGATGATTTAAGACTCACTCTTGGAATCTGTAGCAACCCCTCGTCGGCCAAGCGAAGCGATTGGCGCGGGCAGTAAGAAACCAAAGTTCTTTCAGATAGGCTGGACCCTGACCATGTAGGGCTTTGAAAGTCAGTAAACTGACTTTAAAGGTGATCTGCCACCGTATTGGTAGCCAGTGCAGTTCGTGCAGCACCGGGGTAATATGACAGGACCTACTTGTCCCAGTCAAAACCAGGGCTGCTGCATTCTGCACTAGCTGTAGGCAGTGGATTTTAACCCGAGAAAGCCCAAAGTACAGGAAGTTGCAGTAGTCCAAACGCGAGGACGTAAAGGCGTGGACCAACGTTGGTAATGAGTCAGACGGAAGAAGGTGCCTCACTCTGGTGATATTCCTGAGATGGAAAAAGAAAGTCTTGATGACTGCTGACACTTGTGATTGCAGCGTCAGCTTGTCGTCCAAGATAACCCCCAGGTTATGCACCTGTTCAGAGGAAGGAGTGAAACGCTGCCAAGGAAAAGTCCTGATGGAGTGCCAACAGATGACTCCTCTATCTGATGACCAGGGTCCACAACCAAAACTTCTATCTTTTCTGAGTTCAACTTCAGCCAGCTAGAGGCCATCCAGTCCTGGATTTCTTTCAGACAGTTGTTAAACACCGAGAGAGCTCCATCCTGATCAGGGGCAAAAGACAGGTATAGCTGGGTATCATCTGCATAACAGTGAAACCTCAGCTCATACTATCTTATAATGTCTCCGAGGGGCAGCATATACACCACGAATAACATGGGAGACAGCACTGAACCCTGAGGCAACCCACACAACAAAGGAGTTGGGCCTGAGGAAAAACAACTTTTAGTGATATCCCAGTGAGGAATGAGGTGAACCATCGAAGGACGATTCCCGTTATTCCACAGATCTGCCTTAGGCGTGCTATCAACACCAAGTGATCCACAGTGTCCAAGGTTGACGAGAGATCAAGAAAAACTAGAATAGAATGTCTCTTCTGATCTCTCACCCTCAGAAGATCATTAAGCACCCGAACCAGTGCAGTCTCGGTGCTGTGTCTTTTACGAAAACCGGATTGGAAAGATTCGTAGATGTCATGGATGGTTAAATGGTCCTCCAATTGGGCCGCTACTACCTTCTCAGTCACCTTCCCAATAAAGGGTAGGTTTGAGATAAGTCTGTAGTTTGTGAAACAGTCCAGGTCTAAGGTAGCTTTCTTCAAGAGAGGTGTCACCACTGCCTCTTTCAGGGAGCTAGGAAACTCACCCATCTCCAAGGAGCACCAGACTATTTGCACAAGGATTGGACCAATGATATCACTGCAACCCAACAATAGGGAGGTCAGTCCAGGATCCAAACTACAGCTTGTAGGATGTACACCATGGATGGTTAAATCCTCATGACATCCACGAAGTCAGGTTGACTGAAGGAACTCCAAGAAAATTGAGGTACTGTGAACTCACATTGTTCAACAGCATCCCTCTTAGAGTTTGCTGGATGCAGATCTGCCCTGGTAGAGTTGTGTATACTGCTCCACCAACCAGGGGCTGGGAGCTGGGATCACAGTGCAAACACAGGTCTGTTCCCTGGTAGCACAGTACATTACTTCCATGGCTAGGGGTGGGGATTTGGGATCACAGCAAACATAGGTCTGTCCCTGCTGGCACAGTGTGCTACTCCATCAGCCAAGGGCTGGGAGTTGGATCAGAGTGCAAACACAGGTCAGTCCCCTAGTAGCACAGAGCATTACACTGGCCAGGGACTGGAAGTTGGGATCACTGCGCATAGACAGGTATATCATCTGGTAGTACTGTCCACACTACTCCGTCGACCAGGGGCTGGGAGTTTTTTTTTTCACAGTACTAACACAAGTCAGTCCCGGGTTGCACATTGCACTACACCACCAACCAGGGCCAGGGAGTTGGGATCACAGTGAAAACACAGTTCTGTCCCCTGGTTGCACAGTGCACTACTCCATGATCCAGGGTCTGGGAGTTGGAGTCACAGCACAAGCAGGCCTGTCCCATGGTATCACGGTTCACTACTCCATTGGTCAGTGCTGGCTGGGAGCTGTGATCACAGCGCAAACACAGGTCTGTCCCCTTTTAGCACAGTATTCACTTCTCCAGCGGCCAGCAGCTGGGAATTGGGATCACAGCCCAAACACATGTTTGTCACTTGATAGCACAGTGCACTACTTCATTGGCCAGGGGTTAGGAGCTGGGATCATTATGCAAACACAGTTTGGTTCCCTGATAGTACGTGCATGTTACTCCAACTGGAGGGGCTGAGACATGGCATTGCAGCATAAGAGAATAGAGACTCCCCGCCTAGTAGCACAGTGCATGCTACCCCCAAGGGCCTGGACTGATGGTTTCATTTTGTGTTCCCTGCATTTGTTTTTGAAAAGCATCTCATTTTAATAAAATATTCCTGAGCTGTGTAGCAAACATCTCCTGATAGTTTTTTGATATTTTATGATCTTACTTGGAGAAACAGCTCTTGCAGCAGGTTACACCATTAGGACTGAAGCCGGCAGGTGCCAGGACCACACAGAAATTTTCTAGCTAGCAGTATTCAGTGGGGACCGCCTCCAACGTTGGTCCCACCCCCGTCGGGCACAGTACATAAGGAGGTGGTCCCCCAGAATTCCCAGTTCTTTTCCCGCCATTGACTCGCCAACATTGGCTTCTCGGTCTCTACCTAGCGCACGACGACTTAGAACTTAGAGTTTCTCCAAACTAATGTCCTCAGCAACTCCTTCACTTGAGGGACACCTTTCCAAGTGTGCCTGCGGAAAACAGATCCCTCTTAAGGATCCTCATTCCTCTGTGCGGCTCTTAGGCCCGGACCACAATACCAAGGCCTGCACCTTCTGCCAAGGGTTCAACAGCCGCACCAGGATCTGCCGTCAGAAGGCACTTCAGGCTTATCTGCTTGAAGAAAAACTTAGCAGGATGGACCAAGAACCTTCCTCCGGGGGCGATTCTTCTTCTGAGGCCCATAAACACCGGGAGAAATCAAGGTCCAGATCCCCGAACCGGGCCTCGGACTCCCATAGCTCAGGCTCCACCAGGTCGGACCGCTGTCCCTCCAGGGCTCGTTCTCAGCCCCTCCAGTGAAAGTCCGGGCTTCAGGCAGCCCTTCGACTCTCCAGCCCATAAAGACTTCAAGGCCCTCGACTTTCTCCACTCCCTCGCGGGCCTCTTCCAAGTCTTCGGAACACTACAAGTCTTCCTTATCGACCTGCTGTCGGGACCCCGACTCCAGATCGGTATCCCAGCCTCCCAGAGGTCCGGATCCACCACGCAGGGAGACGAAAGACCTGACGTCCCTAAAGTGAACCTCTGACCTGAAGTCGGCCAGGCGTTCAGAGCCGCAGACACCAGCCAGGCACCAGACACTGGCCTGGCGTTCGCCGGAACCGAAGGCATCGGCCAAGCGGAGCCGAAGACTGCCCCCCCAGTCACTGGTGGACACCGGTCACAGGAATTCAACAGAGGAGGACACAACACTGCCCGAAGACCAGGCAGGTGACACTGAGGATGCCGGGCTCCTGAGGGAACCTTCGCCCACCCTGGAGACACCCGATGCCCAACCCCAGCGACAAACCACCGGCACCAGGCCCATCGGGCATAAATCTACAAGAAGTAAAGGATCTCTTTACTTTCTGGTGGGACACTATCCGAAAGGATGTGGTCCCGGTAAAACCTCCTCCTCCTCCTCCTTCACCTCCTACACCCCTTCCTCCACCCAAGGGGCCAGCAAGATGACCACCAACCCCTAAGGAGCAGACTCCACCTCCTAGGGGTAGATCCAAGGATAGGAGAAGGCCTCCCTCAAGATCTCCATCAGGGTCCCCCAGCCCCAAGTGACCCAGACGTCGTCGGTACACTCCGTTGGGGAGGACTCCAGATTGGATACCTCTGATTATTCCAGATCTCCTTCTCCACTCAGCATTCCATCACCTGACCCACATGATCTTCCCAGGTCTCCTCCAGATGATCCCTCTTTCTTTGAGATCATGGGGCACATCCAGGACAACATGGGGTGGGATGCCAAAGACCTTGACCCGGAAAGGCAGCGCCTTGCCCGTTGTCTTTGGCAGAAATACCCAAAGCCTGTGGTAGTGCCACCCTTGGTGGACACCTTTGCGGACGTCACCAAGGCTGCGTGGAAGTGTCCGCACTCCACTCCCGCTGTGCCAAAGAGAGCTGACCGCCTGTACAAGGCTCCGAGAGAGGACCAGTACTTGGCACAGCAACCTCTGGCAGACTCCCTGGTCATTAGGGCCTCATATGACTGGTCCCAAAGACCACAACACATGAGCACACAGCCACCGGACCAGAAATCCAAACAATTGGATGCCCTGGGGAGACGCATGTATGTGGCTGCTACATGCTCCATCAGGTCCCTGAACTACCTAACCCACATGGTACAATTTCAGAACGCACTGTGGAAACAGGGCCAGGACCTGGTCGATAAACTTCCAGATGGCGATCAGAAGGCAGAGCTCCTAAACCTTCTCTGCACAGGGTCTGATGTGGGTACCCAAGTACTACGAGCTACATACGATTCTGCGGACTCGTCCGCCAAAGCTGCAGCTTCAGGCGTCTGTCTCCGGTGACACTCTTGGCTCCGTGTCTCCGGCTTCACCCCGGACGTACAGAAGAACATTCTCGACGTTCCCTACAATGGTGAAGTACTTTTTGGTGAACCCTCAGAGAAGGTTATCACCAAACTCCAGGATGCTGGGAAGGCAGTCAGGTCTGTACAGGCCATGTACAGATCCAGGCCTGGTTCCTTTCGTAGGAACCAGAGCCATTTCACAGCTGGTAGCAATGGCAGCAGCCACGTTCCGGCCAGCAAAAAAGGGGCACTTTTCAGTGTAAAGCCCAGTCTAAGTTGTCCCCAAGCAGAGTCCAGCGCTACACTAAACTGGCCCAGCCTGCAGGGACCAGTGCTGCCACAGCATGACTCCTTTCCGGTCCCTGCCCCTCCTCTGGATCAACGGATACAAAAGGTCGGGGTCGTATTGCTCGCCACTTTTTAGGGTGGCAGTCGATTACTGCCGACCGGTGGCTTCTCCAGTTGGTCAAGAAAGGCCACTTCATGGAATTTCTTGACCACCCACCAGCAAGACCTCCCCTGCTTTCCCATCACTCGGGTCATCACGCCCTGCTCATACAGCAGGAGGTGCTCGCGCTTCTGGGAAAGAAGCTATAGAGCCCGTTCCACGGAACCAGAGGAGTGCAGGATATTATTCTCAATTCTTTCTGGTTCCCAAGAAAACGGGGGACCTCCGTCTGATACTGGACCTCAGCGACCTCAACAAGTCGGTCCTGTACAGACGCTTCCGCATGGTGACCCTCCCAGGTCTGATTCCCATGTTCAAGCAGGGCGCCTTTGTAGCGTCCTTGGACATGCAGGATGCTTACCTGCATATACCCATTGCTCAAGCACACAGGAAGTTTCTACACTTCGAGTTTCAGGGCCACCATTATCAGTTCCGAGCCCTCTCCTTCGGACTGTCATTGGCACATCTGGTATTCACGAAGTGTATGGCGGTCGTAGCGGCGACTCTGAGGAGACAAGGCCACTACGTTTTCCCATACCTTGATGTCTGGCTTCTCATGGCACCCTCTCGGGAGGCCCTGATGTCCGCCATTCATTATACTGTGTCTCTGTTCGAGACATTAGGCATAATCATCAATCAAGAGAAGTCATGCCGGGTTCCGTCACAGACTCTGCAGTTCATAGGCGCAGTTCTGGACACCATCCAGGGGAAAGCTTTTCTTCCCCAGGACAGAGCAGAACACATCAGATCCCTCATCAGGGACATTTTGGTGAAGAAGACCATTCCTGCCAGATTGGTCCTTTGCTTGCTCAGACACATGGCTGCGGCCATTGCAACAGTTCTGCTAGCCCATCTCCACATGCGGGTGACCCAGTGGATGTTACGGGTCCAATGGGATCAAAAGCAAGACCACCTGCACTCCCAATCCGGATCACGAAGGCCGTAATCCGGGATTGGCAATGGTGGCTAGATCCGAAGAACTTATCGGCGGGAGTCCCCTTCGTTGTGCCGTTTCCGATTGTGACACTCTCCGCAGACGCCTCAGGGCTCTGATGGGGTGCATACCTCGATGGTGTCCGGTCTCAGGGCCTGTGGACAGCCCAAGAGACTCATCTCCACATAAATATCCTGGAAATGAGAGCAGTTCTTTACGCCCTGCAGGCCTTCCAGTCGGAGATTCCACCGGGTACTCTTCTGTTACAAACAGACAATTTCGTGGTGATGTACTACCTCAACAAATAAGGAGGCACCCATTCCTACCCGCTTTTCAGGGAGGCCATGAGGGTGTGGGATTGGGTTTTGCAACACGGCGCAAACCTCATTGCTGTTCATGTCCCAGGAGTGGACGCCATCGCAGACGTCCTGAGCTGCTCTCAGGCAAGGGTCCACGAGTGGGAACTACTCCAGGAGGTAGTAGAGGATCTGTTTTGCAGATGGGGTACACCAGAGTTAGACCTTTTCGCGTCCCCATCCAATGCAAAACTGCCCAATTTTTGCTCGCTAGATCCAGGGCCTGGTGTTTTCTGGTGAGACATGTTGTCCCTCTCCTGGGTGGGCAGATTCCTCTATGCATTTCCCCCCTTCATGTTGATCCAGAGGGTCCTTCTGAAACTTCACAGAGAGCAAGCGATGCTGATACTTATCATGCCGTTCTGGCCCAGACAGATCTGGTTCCCTCTACTACATCAGCTATCCTGGGAACCTCTAGTACCTCTGCCAATCAGCTCTCACTTGTTGTCTCAGGAGGCGGGCTCCTTGGTCCATCCAGACCTTCGTTCGCTGAGCCTGCATGCTTGACTGCTAGAGACATAGCCATTTTACGACATGGGGTCTCGCAAGAGGTAGCTGACGTTCTGTTGGCCGTGAGAAAACCGTCCACTCATGCTACTTATGCCTTGAAATGGCGTCGTTTTTGCCTATGGGCTCAAGCGTGGGGGTTTTCGCCTCTAGACTGTCCAGAAAAGTTGGTCTTGGACTACCTCCTGTCTCTTTTTCAGACAAGCTTGGCCTACTCCTCGATCAAAGTACACCTCTGTGCCATCTCAGCCTGTCATTTTCCTATAGGCCAATGTACCATATCTCAGTTGGACACGGCACAAGGTTTCCTGAGAGGTGTTCTCCACCTTAGACCTCAAATTAAAGATCCGATTCTGCCATGGGATCTACCCTTTGTCCTGGAGTAACTTACGCTGCCACCCTTTGAGCCAGCCGTGGATTGCGAGCTATGTCTTCTTACTTGGAAGACGTTGTTTTTCTCAAGTATTCAAATCAAGGAGAGGCCCTGTTGCACACCCTAGATGTGCAAAGGTGTCTCCGATACTACCTGACCAGAACCAAACACCACCGAAAATTGGACCAGCTTTTTGTCTCCTTTGCCCACAGGATAATGGGAGCTCCTGTTTCCAAGCAGTCGCTGTCCAGGTGGCTCATTCACTGTATCACGTTCTGTTACCAGAAGTGCAACAAACCCTTACCAGGCGCGGTCAAGGGTCATTCCACAAGGGGGGTGGCTATCTCCTTTGTGGCCCTAAAGAATGTGTCCACCTCAGCCATCTATGCTGCAGCTACTTGGAGCTCTGTGCACCCTTTCATCAGGCATTATAGCCTGGATATTTCTTCGAGGCGAAGAGCAGGTTTTGGTCTAGCAGTCCTTCAAGGACTTCTGCCCTAGATTCAGGTTCTATTAAGGATTTCTACCTTCCCTCCTCCCTATGGTGTGGGATTTCCATTATTGCTTGGGAATCAGTCCTAATGGTGTAACCTGCTGCAAGAGCTGTTTCTCGAAGTAAGATAGTACAGTTACGTAAGAACTTACCGTAACAGTAGATCTTCGAGAACAGCTCTTGCAGCAGGTACTTTCCCTCCCTCCATCCCCGCTGGAGGTAGATTCTCATTCCACTGTCTTTCTCCTAGGATCAGGTGTTCTCAGCATCTCTGATTGCCATTTGATGGCGGATCCTCAGTCTCCTCTTCTGATGTCATCCAGCAGCCGGGAGTCTCCGGCGGAAGAACTGGAGATTCTGGTGGACCGCCTCCTTATGTACTGTGCCTGATGTCGGGGGCGGGACCGACGTTGGAGGCGGTCCCCCGCTGAATACTGCTAGCTAGAAAATTTCCGTGGGGTCCTGGCACCTGCCGACTTCAGTCCTAATGGTGTAACCTGCTGCAAGAGCTGTTCTCGAAGACCTACTGCTATGGTAAGTTCTTACGTAGCTGTACTTTTGACATGCTGGTAATGTAAAAAAAAAAAAGGTCTAGAAATAGAGCATTTTAATTGGCTAACTACATCATAAAAGGTTTATGTAACAGCTGAAACTGTCATGCACAATAAACCAAATAAAAATTTAAGGTATCAAAATCTTTTTTTTAAATATATATATACATTTTAGTTTAATAGCATTAAAGCTGTCCAGGAGTTAGATCACCTTCTTTAATACAGCTCAAGGGACACAATGCATAAGGCAGTTTGCTTCACCTCATACCTTCTTATCCCCTGAGGTTAGATTAATAGGTAATTACACCCCTGGTAGTGCCTAATTATTTGCTTTTTAGTGTCAGCAACCATTTCCTTAACACTGGATCAAAGATCTGTTTGATACTGTTGATGGAAACCAAGTGGCATATGTTGACCCTGCTTTTTACCAAGTCAGTGAAATGGAAGCAGATGGGGAGACATGCAGCTTGCCCTCCTTCTGTGCCCTGAAGGTCTCGGATTATCTGGACATTGCTGTGCTGATGAACAGCCTCAACGCTGCTGTTTGCATCAACTTAAATGAATATTTCAGGTAAATGGATGGGAGGTACTTCACTTATTTTATTTGTTTATTCAAAGTTTTTTTTCAGGTACCAAGAGACAGTCTTGTTTTTGTCAACCTGGATTCAGTTCACTATCCACACTATGGCAGTCTTGCAGGACCTTCTTCAGCCTTGGCCTTTGTTTCAGTGGTGCAGGCCATAGGCACTCTGTTCTCAGATTGCCCTTAGTTCATGGAGTTGTACTTGCTCATGTCGACTTTGAATGAGAGCCTCCCCTTTATCGAAAGTTGAATATGAAATGCTATCACTGTCAATTGTTGGAGGGAGAACATTCCTACACCTCCTAATCAAATACCTCCCCTGACCAGTGGACCTTGGCCAAGTTTTCATTGGCTAGGGGGTTGGTTGACTCTTCAGTGGTACCCCAGTGGAGCAGTTGCTGTCAGCTCTGGTCAGCACTCTGGTGCATGTGTCATCAAGAGACCGTATTCAAGCTGATTGACCCAGAGTTGGAGGTGGACAAAGTCTTGTCACTCTCCAAGATGTTGGTGCTGCTAGGGCCCTCACCAGCAGGTCAGGGGGCTGAGCCCGAGACTCCAGTTGAGCCATTTAAAAGGCTGCCTCCACTAGGGGGTCACTTCTTAGGTACCTACCACAGTGTCCTCCATTGTGGTCAAGTTGTATCAGTGTGTGATTTATACGGTGCCACAGGAAGGCTCTCATTGACATAGAGGTCAAGATCCAGGTTGATTTCTCTATCCTGCTTCAGTCAACACTGCTGTAGGCACCCATTGAACTGGTGCTCTTCTTTGGACAACTGTTAATGCTGTTGACTGTAGAGGAGGAGGTATGATGTGCTCCTCTCTTACCAATGGGCCATGTTGAGCCAGGGGTGAGGTAGGCCCATGTTGCCAGCCTTGTTGACTCCCTTTTGAGTGCTTGTGCCCTCGCAGCCCTCAGGGCTGTGTCCAGAGGCTCTGCTGCTGGCAGTTCCTCCTCCTTAGTGGATTGTTATGGAACTTCCACCTCTGCAGCTGCATTAGGGGGCCCTCACCAAGCTATCTTGACCTGGTTCCATCTTGTCCTGTATTGTGTCAATGGTAGTCACCCTGATAGTCAGGTGGTCCACACTCTGGAATGTAAGGCCTCAGCCCCTGTTGGGGACATCACAGTTCTGACTCTTGAGGACATGGAGGACTCTGGGAACCTTTATTTTGCTGAATTGTATTATGTTATGGTTTTAATGGGGTTTAGTTGTGTTTTTATTCATGATTGTGTGTGCTCATTTGTGTTCGGCGCCCAGAGCCTCTGGGATTGGGCACCCTACAAATAAAATTGCCTTGCCTCCTCCTCTTAAGGTCAAATACACTGACTCCTTGGACTGTAGATCTGCTTCTAGTGAATCAGCGTCCTCTGCCACTCTTTTGCATCATGTGTCTGCTACCCTGAAGTCCAGAAGTGTGAGACCTACCTCCTTATGAATATCTTAGAGAGGGATGAGTCCTCGGGGCTGGTGTTCCCAGTAGCTGAGGCTGTCCTGGGTTTTTCACTCTGGATCTAGCAGTAACCCACATCCTGCCAAGTGCCCCTCGCTGCATAGATTGCAAGTACCTGATCCCTGCTGGGGGGTCTCTTCTGTTTTTTTTTTTTTTTGGCGCACTTCTCAGCAGATGGGATAGTCTTGGAGTCTGCCTTCTGAAAGCTGAAGGTCAAAGGAGATGCGGACAAGCCAACGGACAAACAGTTCAAGAAACAGGATGGTAATGTATGTGCGGCAGCTACTTTGGACATACATCAGGCTAGCTATGCCTCTCTGAGGGCCCAGTTTGGCCTTGTACTCTTTGGTAAGCTCACTGACGTGCCCCTTCTGCTCCTGGTGGACAGTAACAAAATGGATGGGGGACTGGCAGCCCATTCTAGACCTGCACAGTCTGAACAAGTTCATCTGCAGGTGAAAATTTCTTATGGTCACACTTAGCAGGTCATACCATTTCTCGAGCCAGGGGCATGGCTTAGTTCCCTAGATCTCCAGAATGCATTCTTTCACATTCCCATCTGTCCGTCCCCCAGGCAGTACACCTGGTTCTCCGTGGGAGGGGGTGCTGTATCAGTTCAAGGTCATGCTGTTTGGCCTGTCACTGGAACCCAGGATGTTCACTGAATGCCAGTCAGTTATGATGGCTTACCTTAGGCACAGTGATACCATGGTGTCCTCGTACCTGGACAGCTGGCTGATCTTGGGCGTCTCCAGTGGAGCAGTCTAGGGATCTGCCCCCCCCCCCAGGCCTTACTGGATCTCAACTTCTGGTCAGCCTGGTGAAGTCAGAACTGGTCCACAAGCAGGTGATCCTGTCCATTGGCATGGAGTTGGACTCCCTTCAAGCCAGGGCTCACTTACCTGCAGACAGAGTGAAACATCTTCCCTCCTTTGTCTGATCATTTTAGGTTGGGCAGTAGTACCTGTTCTGGAAATTGCTCAGGCTGTTGGGGTTCATGGTAGCTTCAGACAGTGTGGTCCATTGGACCTGTTGCATGATGCCTCCCACCCCCAGTGAGAGCTGGGATGCCAGTGGTTTCAGCACCACTGTCATCTAGACCAGCCAATTTGAGTGATCCAGCTAACGTGGGAAGCCATAGAATGTTAGCTGTGTCCCCAGAACCTCATTGAGGGAATTCCATTTGTCCACCTAGAGCTTACCCACATCCTGGCCATGGATATGCTTCTTGTGGGATGTAGGGTTCTTCTGTAAAACAGCAAAGCCCATGGGTTGTGGTCCCCCAGCAAGACTCACCAGCACATAAGCCTGCTTAAGCTCTGAGCAGTGCAGCAGGTGCTGATGGAGTTTGCGCCACTGATTTGCCTCGGGTCATACAAGTCCAGACCGACTACACAACCACCATGTTCTACCTGAAGAGGCAAAGCAGGACACACTACTTTTCTCTGTATTAGGAGGCACTAAAGACCTGGTCCCTTGTATACGGCCTGCAGGTGGATCTCCATGCAGTGCACGTGGGTGGGGGTGGGGTTCAATTGGCAAACACTCAGCCCAGTGGGACACATGTCTCATGAACTGTCCATGCACCATAATATTGGGATCTTTAACTTCTCCCTGGACAGCCACCAGAGAGTGTCATAAGGGACTTCTTTTCAATGTGGAACCTGGATGGTACCCCCATACTGCACTACAGTGTCGGTTATTGGCATTAGCTCAGCTTTGTGCTGTGGGGCCAGAATCCGTGCTTTTCTGATCTTAAGCCCCAGCGGTGAGGATGCAGCCTACTGAGCCAGTGACACCCCCTGAGGAAGGATGGAAGGTCCGAAGTGCCAGAGCATTTGGACATCAGATACCGGTACCATACCAGGCTTTAGTAATTCATTGTAGCTCTATTTGTACTTTGGCTATAACAGCACTTCTGTATGGACTCCAACTCGTATAGAACTGTTAAGCCATTTCCACCAGATATGCTCAGTATTTTTTTGCACAGTTCTTGGAGATTAAGTGAGAACGCCCTTCACTGTTAGCATAGTATAGCTACTGAACTGTGGCGAGGACAATGACTGTAATTTTACTCAAAATATTTTCATGTGAATGAAGATAATTGGTCACTGCAAGACATTTAGCAACTGGCTGCTTCTCTGATTTCTGGTGCAGAAGAAGTCCAGTTGCTGTCCAGTCAGGCACTGAGAGTGCTGGGAACAGTAACTGTTTTGGAGCTAGTTGGATTTTTTGTAGGGCATTAGTCAGCCTGATCCCCCAGCACCACCCTAAGTACTACAGATTGGGGCAGCTCACAGTAACAATCAAATTAAGGGATTGGTGGTACTGAGTCAGTGACCGTGACAAGCTAAAGAACTTGTCCTGTAGTCCAGACATTGCGACATTTGATGTACTTCTTTTTATTCAGAAATACTTGTTATGTAAACTCTCTTTGCATTTCATAACTTTATATCACAACATGGTTATTTAAAACATAAACCACTGTTGCTCTGATAGGTGACTGAGCACAGTCCTTGTTACTGGCAGTGGGACATTTTTCTCTCTTCTGGTCCTCACACCTGCTATAAGTCTTGTAGATCTGGCCATTCCTATGTAAGGGGTCCCAGTTAGCCGTCTGCTTTGATATCTCTGTTACCCAAGTGTGCCTGATTTCCTGCCACCCTTTGCAAATGGATGTCCCTCTGAGAGTTCTCATTGTGAGGATCAAAGTGCATGGTCCTTATTTCAGGGTCTGTCTTAGTTCGGGCAGGCAGTAGGAAGAGAAAGACTGTATACAAAAGTCATTTTTTTTTTTTTTATAAATACCTAGAACATAAATGTAGAAATCTGGAATATGCTTCCCTAGGTACGTGTGTGTGTTACTTTTTCAATTCAAATAGTGAATTGGGGGCATTAATGGTAAATTGAAGTGGTAAAATTTCCAATTCTGAATTGGTGGATTGTTAAAGCTGTAAGAGAATTAACCATTTCATGTTTGGCTAAAATGCAGAAGGAATCCTGATCACTTGTTGTGGACAGGATGTCTGATAAGCTTCCTATAAAAGGATCTGAGGCCATTGATGAGGATGACCCTGTCTACAGTAATCCGCTGTTAGATTTGTCATTTCAGACAGACAGGTAGGTTAAAACTTTCCTCATGTTGAAGTATATTGTGTTCAGAAATCCATGAATTGGCAATAGTGCTTTCTGCATGTGTTTCATTGGGTCTGGTACAAAATCCTGACACCCAGAATCCCATCAGACACAATCCTGACTATGGAAAACCTGATAAGTAATACCGACCACCGAATTTTCAACTTCCCAGCAGCTGCAATATAAGCAGTGTAGTGGTATTCTGACATTTTTAATAAAAGTAAATGTAAAGCAATATAGAGTACTGGTGTCGAGTTTCTAGGTTGTGCTGACCCTGTCTCCCCCCTCCCCCCCCCCAACATGCACACACAAAAACACCGAAAAGCATGTGGTTTCTCTTTTTGCTGACCATCTAATTTCTGGAGTGGGCAAGTAGAGTGTTCATATCAGACAGTAGCCTCATCCGATCGAATATTATTCTCAGAACTGACCACTACATGCTACTACAGTTAATTCAGTTTGCTCACCAACATGTACATGAGATATAAAGAATGACTGCTTCATGCAGACGAACCCCTCGTTCAGGCTATAACATCAGTTAGCTAGAGAAAATAATGATGCCATCAATGTTGCGAGCTTTGGTATGCAGGAAGCTCAGACAGCAGTGCAATAAGTGTTGGCACACAACCACTCATGGAGAGACCAAGGCAAACACGCTATCAACATTAGATTACTCACAGCATAAAACAGCTGTTAGATTCTGGAGACAGCTGAGGGGATGGGGACTACTGGTTTTTAATATCAGTCTGGAAAAGAAAAATAATGTGCTTATTGACATTTAGAACTGACAGTCGGTATACTACCAGCGACAGATCCAATTAGTTGATACTGTAGTGGGATTAGATAGGACCATCTATGTGAACTCTGTGTCAGCAAGTAATCACCGGGATGTGCTGAGACGTACCATGATGCACAATTACCGATGAGTGAAATACATAGGAGAGACACTGTGCGATCAGGAATACACAGGGGCAGATCGGCATCAATTTGCTATTGGAAGGCTGAGTACTACTTTCCATGTGTGCCACATGTAACCCTGACTGAATCTGTGATCTTTACAGGACAGAATATAATAACTGCAAAGTTACTATGAAAGGGTTGTACAAGGCAATTGGGAAAGGGGTGTGGGTGGGATGTGTACCCTGAACAGAAATTAGAAAATACAGTAAAGCTTTATTCACAAAAAAAGTAATACGGAGTACATTTGACACCAACTATACTACGATCGCCATTACTATTCATCTACTGAGCTGCCATTGGGTTCCCCCGTTTCTTCCTGGCTGCTGTAACTGCTGTCAGTTTCAGACTCGTTGGCTGCAGTCTCAGATTTAATCAAAAATCTACGGGGCTTATATATTTCCCATTTGCACAACAGCAGTACATACAAACTTTAGACTGCTGAGAATGCTATTTGTCGGGATTTTTGATGAAGGGCATTCGACTGAAGGGATTTAAAGCTTGTCAGGAATATGGTGTCAGGCTTTTAATTGTTGGTATTCTGGGTGTTGGGATTTCGTACTGATCCTGTTTCATTCTCACTGTTTCGCTTTATAAATGAGTTCGTCTCTACAGCATACGTATTCATCCCTGCTTATGAAGCAGTGGAGGAATGCTGGTGATCATGTAATTTCTATCAACCTCAAATTATTATGTTACTGTTTTGGCTTACTGCTTAGAAAGTTTCTGCCAATTTTATATAACCTGTTACTCGATGCATGCAATGAGCAATGTACAGTGATGTAACCTCAGTTACTCAGTGCATGCAGTGTGCAACATATGGTGATGTAACCTCAGTTACTCAGTGCATGCAGTGTGCAACGTATGGTGATGTAACCTCAGTTACTTGATGTTGTGTGCAACATATGGTGATGCTGAGTCACTGTGACCTTTAAGCTCTGGTATGAAGGACACAGTTTATATTATTTCTTTAACTCTGCTCATTTTGTCCCTTTCAGGCATACCCCACATATTGAACAAATATTCAGTATCCGATGGTACAAAGTAACTCCAAGAGCCTTCAGCACTATAGTGTATTAAACACTGCATTTTTCTATTCTGTATTTTACAGAAATAATATGTACACTGTGTGTGTGTGTGTGTGTGTATGTATGTGTATATCTATATATATCTATCTATATATATATATATATATACACACACAGACACACACACATATATATGTACGTATGTGTCGTATTCATACAGTCCAGTTAATGATTGATTTTAGGGTTCTGAAACTGGTCTACAGGTCCCTCATGGCATCACACCTGGGTGCCTGTCAGTTGCTGATCCAGGTTCTGTACATTAAAGTTCAACTAACACGAACAAAGAAAGGTATCAGTATTGTTTCCAAAAGAAATCTGTTTAAAATAAAGTACTGACCAAACCTGTAACTCTCTATGGCCAGAAATATAACCCATTTAGTTACCCTCCCTTTATAGTTGCAAGCATCCATTTTCAGAATTATAAGAACAGGAAATGACATCATATCAGGGATAATCAGAGGTAAAATACAGTGTTGCCAATGGGGGCATGACCAGCAACTGAATGAAAAAGTTGCAGTACAGAGAAGGTCTGCATATTAAGTCGTAAAGTGAAATAAATAGTGTTTTTCGGGATAAAGACTCTAATTCTGTATACAGCATCAGTCTCCTGAACCAGTTTGGAGTCGAAGGAGCTAATTTATGAAAAAATTCAGCATGGTAAAGCCCTGACATGTCACACAACAAGATAGTGGCAGAAGAAAATCGTCCAAGCAGCAGAATGCAGCCATGGAAGTGGGTGGTCACGAGGCAGAAGGCACCGGAGAGCTGACCAAGACAGCTCTCCTTAAAGCCATTCGACAGTTAGATAGGAAGGTATAAGGGCTCTCCAACAAAGTTACCTCTATGGAGCTAAAAATCAATGCTGGTTTGGAGGAGGAGGAAAAAGGAGCTGCTGAATAGACACAGAAAACAGCCACTGTGGTGACAGGAATAGTAGCAGAGAACAAGCTACTTCGAGTAAGACATGAGCAGGTAGAAAATGGTGCGAGAATGGGTAATGTAAAGCTTCAGCGCATACCCGAGGGATTGGAAGAAAATGATTTGCTGGAATACTTACACAAACTCCTAAGATCCACGCTGGCACTTAATCCAGAAGGACAGCAGCTAACAGAGTCACTCCTTGCAGATGTCCACAGAACCTTGATCAACCCTGCATGATGTTAAGCATCTTGGCAGGTGTGCATGTAAAAGATCTTGTGTTAAACACAGCCAAAATCGAAGGAGAGCTTCACCTGGACAATGGAACCCTGATTTTCATCTTTCCAGATTTTAGTTCTGCCACTAGGCAAAGAAGAAAAGCATTCTGAGCACTACGGACTGGTCCCAGAACCTTTGGTGTAGCACATCCTCTGTAATCCCCTGCTTGACTCTGTATTTCATATCCGGGGGAAGCTTTTCTATACACTGACCCTTCAGAAGCTAGAAAATGGCTGGACTTGATCAAAGCCAGTTTTGCAAGTCGAGAAAGTGAGAATGGTCCTGAAGAGGAGAAGTGAGAACTATGCAGGGTTGATCCCTTAAAAATTGCAGTGGTGGAACATTTTCTGTCAACTGTTTTGTCTAGTAAACAAGTTAAATGAACTGTTTAGAATTAGAGATAGTAGGGGGGACAACATTAAAATATCTTTAGAGTTCAGTTATTTGTGGCTGTATATGGACTGTCAGATGTCGCCATGCAGGAAGGATTATTTTAGTAGAATAAAATACCTCCATGGCACGATGTTGACAGACCCTTGTTAGTAGTAGTAATAAAACATTTTATTCATCATATGAATCAGATATTCAATTGAGCAAAGCTCATTTTCAATGAGGCCCTGCACAGTGCACGATACAACCAGAAAAATGGAAATTATACCATGAACATAAGTGAACAGCCAGTGAAATCTTCACACTGGCAGTTTACCAACGGTGTAAATCCTCTGATAATCACTGGCTGATGATAAAAGATGCCAACAAATCAACTGCAGTACAAGAATAAACAGAATAAAAATAAAAAAACAAATCAACCTCTTTAATATTTGTATTTTATTATAGTAAAAAAAAAATGAACCTTGGTATATATGTAATAGCCACTCGGGAGGATGTGGGTTGTCAGGAATTTACCACGTGGCGGTTACCCTGCTGGCTGTGCCTCGTGGGCAAACCACTCAGCTGTGGTAAACTCTGATAACCCAATAATTCCCCCTGCTTGTCGCTTAAATAACACGTTTAGACATTGTTGCAACTTTTTTGGTAGTACAGGGGAAAGTACAGAAATATTGAAAGTAACACGTTTCAGATGTTATTGCAGGCATAAGTAACAACATTTGTAAGAGGAAGTGCAAAAATACATAAAGTAATGAGATATCCTGCTTTCATTCAAGAACTAGGCAGCAAGGTCGGGGCTTGTTGGTCTGATCGATGTGCCATTGTTTGATTTTGCCCATACTGATGGCTTTGTCTGCTGGTCTGAGGTGGATAGGCATGGAGTTCCAGAGTTTAGGACCTACATACAAGAAGTGTTGCTTGCCCACCTCCCGGTTTCTGTTGGGGAGTAAGAATTCTATCCCTCCCATGGACCTTAAGGACCCCTTGATATCTCTTGTGTGGATATTTCTTCTTGCATAATCCGGAGCTTTGTTGCTTGAAGGGAGTGGACAGTGGCAAGATGGCTGACACTGTGTGCTCACCAGTGTATGCACTATATGCACATGGTTCCCCTGCCACGTGGCACACAGCCAGAAGAAGTTTAAAACAAGTAAAAGTGCCAGCCCACATTTACCACTTTAGAGAAAGCACTCCCTGTAATATAATCAAAGTGAATGTGCTAAATCAGTTCTTTATGTGTGAAACCTGCTACAGTTGGTGGGCTAATGGTGTTAAAGACGTTTTTTTTTTCGACTACTGCACTACAGTTGGCGCTTGTTGTGCTGAACAGAAGTTATAAATGTCAGATATTAATAACCTCAGTATTCAATCGATGGTTAAGTGTGTACCTTCTCTGTATACTGAGGACTCTACCATGTTAGGAATTGCATATTACCGCATTTACATGGACTTTCAGTGTCACTGAAGGTGGCATTACAATGTGCTGAAAGCACAACAATGAACTTTTAAGGACTATATTAGTACTAACAGTCCATGGTCTTGGTTGCACCGCCCAATTACGTTAATTATCGATTCAGTAAGAATTAAATTCTCCAAATGTTGTAACAATGGAAAGAGAATAGTGTAATACTGCTATTACAATTATGATATCCGAGTAACTTGGAACCAAGTATTTAATCAAATGTACATTGGTGGATCTGCAAATGCAATAAAATATATTTGGAAAAAAAAAATACAGTGTTGCCAGTAATGCCTGATGGAGAGTTTCTGATCTGCACAGCTCTCAGTGTTGTTTTTGGTAACTTATACAACTGGCATTCTCAGGCACCATCCCACTGCTATCTTGCAGTTTTGTGAAGCCACTGACTCTAAGAACTGTAGTAAATTACACTATTGTGAAAAAATGTATTATGCTGTCAGTGCCACCAGTATCCCAACCCCTTTGTGCTTCTTTTGCTTTGCACAACGTTTTGTGACATTCCAATTGAGTGAAATATTTTGTACCTGTGTGGTATGCAGAAAATTGTGCTTGTACCACACTAAATCATTTTTGTACCTGTGCATGTTTACACATTTGTTTGCACTGAAGCAGCTGAGTTTTAACTTGCCTTGCCGGCATCATTCTCTGCAATTAGAGGTAGTGGGATCTAGTGTTCAGAACATGAGCTTGGCCCCATTACCCACAGTGATGCAAGAGATACAGCTCTTTTCCACCCTGTCTGGTTACAGCCTAAACGCCTCTAAAGTACTGGTTTCCTCTTATCATGTTTTCGCTCGCATCAAATGGACAAACTTAAATATCTGGGCATCGTTCATAGCCTGCACTCAAAGCCTTTGTTTATGGATAACTATGTTCCTTTGATTAAAACTCTGACCACCAATTTTAAAAGATCGGCCCTGCTGCCATTGCCATTGTATTCCCATATACAGTCAGTTTAAATGAATGCATTATCTAAATATTTGTATCTTTTTCAGTGTGTTCCATACATCATACCACACAAGGCCTTCAAAGCTGGCAAAAGAAAATAAACTCCTTAATATGGCAGGGAGCTTGCCCCAGGGTACAACAAACCACACGACATATTTGACACCATTCCACATTGGGCAGTAGTAGGGAAAAAATAACTAGAATTGCTCTAAAAAAATACACTGTAAATTGGATTAGGTCATGGATCTTGGGTATGACTCAAAGAGTCTGTATACAAGGATATTACTCTGAGCTTGGGCCAGTGACAAGCAGAGTTCCGCAGGGATCAGTTTTGGGACCAACACTTTTTTAGATCTCTGTGTCAGATATTTTGAATGAGGTTAGTAGCTGGGCTGCTAAATATGTGGATGGCGTTAAATTAGGTGGGACTGTGTGTAGCTTAGCTGAAATAAGTTCCATACAGTCAGATCTAGGTCAAATCACCAGGTGGGCGTTCAGATGGGGGATGCATTTAAGCATGGATATGTGTTGTGTTTGGTCAGCAGTCCATCCCTCATTCCTATACTCTATGTAATACATTAGTTAAAATTGTTGATAATGAGAAAGATCTAGATATCCTAATTAATAATAAATTGGACTTTAATAAACAGCATTCTTCAGTTATGGTGGTAGTGAATAGAATTCTATGGACTATTAGGAAAAATTGTAATAGTAGAAATGAAGAGGTTATTGTGCTCCTACATAGAGCATATGTACACCCTATATTAGATTATGGAAGTCACCTGTTTAAAAAAAAAAAAAAAAAAAAAAAAAAAAGGATGTTCAAAAACTAGAAAACATCCCGCATCGAGCAGCTTAAATGGTGTATTTTTTTAGTTAATTTCTTTTCCTCCTCGGTACCTGACGGATGTTCCTCCCGTCGGTCTCCCAGCCCTGTCCCCCGCTCGCAGCTCAACTCCCATCTACCCCACGGCTTGTCCCCCATGGTGGGGATTCCTCAACCTGCCTCACACTAAGATTCGGTGCCGTAGGTGTGTTGCTGTCAGTCACGGGGGTGGCGCCTGCGAGGACCGACCAGCATGAAGCACACTAGGACCATTTTCCACCTAATTTTAGATCCCACAAGCTGAGGATGTGCAGTAACATCCAAGGAGCAAACGCGCACGCTCCCGTATGCATTCCTCTGAATGTCTGCCTCGGCTTCCCCTACTGTAGCCTTCAGCACCCCTAGCTCTCAGCTGCCGCTAGAAGTCAGTAGTGCACCGAGAGCCAGTATCCCCCCTCCCAGGAGAAGGAGAGCAGTCCAAAGGATGCTCGATCCTTCTCCCCCTGCCGACCCCCAGCGGCCCGTGCTCGTTCCCAGAACGTGGGTCGCCGGTGTGGTGTGAGGTAAGGTGTCCAGCGCCTCTGCCCTCAGCGCCACTGGGCCGACATAGCTAAAATGGTGTATGATGAAAGAAAAAACAATTATCAGGACCATTTAAAAAAAAAAAAAATGTGAAACTAAACTAATGTTACTTGAAACCAGAAGACTAAGAGGCAACATACTGCTTATGTACAACATCTATAAGGATTTTTAACGAGTTGTAGTTTGATTTAAAGATGATGCTGTGGGAACCAGAGGACGTCCGTAGTAATTTAAAAATCAGAGGTTTTATACTAACAGTAAAAAGTATTTTTACACACAAAGGGTCATCAGTCCATGGAATAAATTACCTCTAAACGTTATCCTCAGTAAAAATAAGACGGAGTTTAAAAACAGATTAGATAACTACATCATAAATGCAGTGTAGTTACAGTTTTACTGTTAATATATAGGAGCCATTTATGGGCTATTTTGCCCTCTCTACTCCATACTACCCTTAGTATGAACCCTAGTAGTAGTATGAACCTCTCTAAACCAGAAGGGGGGTGGGCAGTCCCATTGCTGGTGGGATATTGGGTTGTTGCTGAGATGTGAATAGCTTTGCTGTGGGGCAACTTGAATTTCACTTCCTATCAGAAACGACTGATTTAAAAGATTTCCCTGTGCCTCTGCAGACAATGTTGTTTTCACTCCCAGGTTTGAGATTGTCCACCACAAACACACTATGAGGCATAGTCACTACGTTAGAATGTTGGAAAAGAGGACATAAAGGAGGGCACACCAGAGAATCCCTATGGCTGTATCATTGGTTGGAGGGGGGGCAGGGATGAGACATTCATCCTGACAACATCTGCCTCCTGGTTTTGTAGACAGGGCCAACAGGGGCTTTGGGACACTTGGCAACTCCTGCAGGAGGGAATACTTTGAGAATTTGTTCACAAACCTGTGGGTGGAGACTCAGACTGTTTTAGATATTTTCAGCTAAGGAATCATATTCACATAGCTCTTAGGGCTGGGACAAAGGATTCTACTACCCCCACACCAGTGTCGGCTTTCTCCAAAATATGGGACTCTAGTGCAGAGAAAGGGGGCTACAGCCATTCTTTATGCAAATTAATTGAAGGACCTGGTGCACTCCACAGACTACATGCGGGTTAAATGGGAGCAGGACCTGCAAGCCACCATCACAGACACTCAGTAGGGTAAGGTGTGGGAAGCAGTGTGGTGGACATCTTCATCCCCAAGATGGAGAGAAATTGTCTGGAAGCTGTAAAGTAGGTACTTGCTAGTGCCGAAGGTCCAAAGTAAATTGGATCCAACCATCACATCCAGGTATTAGAGAACATTTGGGGAAGAAGAGGCCCCGCAAGCTCACATTTTGGCTCTGTTCCAAAATGCAGGGATTTGGGGGGGGATTTTAAAAGGAGCATAACCCAGATTCTAGCATTGTAGGCTATGCTAGGTAGCGAAAATCTGTTGCTAGTTATAAAACCTGGATCTTTGAAAGCTAGAGAGGGTATTTATTTATGGAACATCCTAACAGCTGCTGCAGCAAAGGCAGTGACTAGAAAGTGGTTATAGGTCGAACCACTCACTCTGACAGCCTGGTTTGAAGTAATCACACACCTACACAGCTTAGAAAGAACAACCTTTTTTTGTGCAGCATCGTCTTCTAGCCTTTGCAAATCACTGGATGAGGTGGGAAATGTATAGACTTGAGAAGGAAAATTCCAGTTAACTCTGAGGTGTGTAACTTCTTGGTAGGGTTAATACCATCTCCCTCCCTCTAAGGCTTATGTCTTGCTATATACAGGAACTCCAAAGCTCATTAAGTCCAGCTCCTATTAAAAAAAAAAAAAAAAAAAAAAAAAAGGTCCTTTATTTATGGATTGGGGCCCCATATTCAGAAGTGGCAGACTGTATTGTGCAAGTGCTTGTGCTGCACAACTCGACTTCACCGGCACAAAATAATGGTATATTCAGAAGTTGCACCATAATATGCGATCGCGGATTCGTGGCTGAATATCCTGAACATGCACGATCATGCAGTAGGAGATGCACGGCATGGCAAGTGCCCAGAGCTGAGCATATGAAAGTGCACGATGCAAAGCCACTTGCGCGGGACACAGATTTGCAGTATTCAGCCAGGATATGCAAATGGCCTCATTGCACAGTCAGCGCCCAAACAGTGCATTTGCATCTCATTACTGGAATGTATTCAGATCATTTGCATACCATTGACATGCGCAGTTCCAGCATTACAGGACAGCACCACCACTCCACAAAGGTGATCAGGAGGTACTGCAGCCTAGCAGGCAGGTGAGAATACATGTTTGTTTGTGGGTGGACTACATTGGCCTGAGTACAGTGCTACATACCCCCCAACCCCTTAGCACCCAAATGTGTGCCAAGGTGTGTGATAACTGGTTAGAATGTGTGACACAGCAGCAAACATTTATTTATTTAGTTTTTGTTGACTGGGTAGGTGCACTAGCCAAAAGACTATTTTCAGGCACGACCCGGGAGGGTACAGAGACAAACTTCAAGAGAACATTCTTGTACATAATACAAGATCTTACTTCGAGAGGGCTCTTGCAGTAGGTAATTACATATAGGACTGATGCTGGCAGGTGGCAGGACCCCACGAAAAATTTCTAGCTAGCAGTCCCTGGCGAGGGACTGCCCCCATGTCAGGTGACCGCCGGTATAAAGGGGCGGTCCCTCACGCCCGCCTTCCAGTTCTTTCCCATCGTTAGCTCATGCCAGCGCCTCGCGGAAAAGTTCCTTGCTCGTCAGGCTCCTTCGTCGGTTCTTTTACTGAGTTTTTTCACTTTTTTCTTAGTAAACATCAGTCATTCGTCAGTATATGTTGTCCCCACAACCTCTAAGCACAAAAACAAGTGCGACTCGTGCGGTGCCCAACTCCCACACAAGGACGGCCATTCCCTGTACCTTTTTTGCCTAGGTCCTGACCATCCAGTAGAGAAGTGCCAGCACTGCCAGAGTTTCAACACGGCCACCTGGAGAAGGCGGCAGCAGTCCCTGGAAGCCCACATTCTCAAAAAGATGATGAGCTCCATGGAAAAAGAACTCAAAAAGCTTTGGCAGGCATCAACTTCCCCTGAAGGCCATCGCAAGAAAAAGGACAAAGAGAAGCACCGGGACAAGGGCTTCTCTCCAACCGCGACTTCCTCGGGAGACGCCGTGTTAAAATAACGTCCCCCCGAGGACCACTCATAGAGACTTCTAATGCGGTGTCAGCCTGCCCATCTGGCTAGCGTTTGGGCCTTCAGGCACCGCCAGGCTTTGGAGGCCTCCGCCCGGTAAAGCTGTGGCCTTGGCGGCCCTGCGTGCGGGTGGCTCCGATAAGCTGGGCGTCGGCTCCTCTGATGTCCGCGGAGAAGGTCGTAATCGCCTGACCGCCCGAGGTGGCGGCGTGAACCCTCTTCCACGGACCAGGCCACCACTGCTTCGCGGCCTGCCTCGGTGGAAGTCCGATAAGTTGGGCGCGGCCTCTGAAAGCCCGCCCGGATCCGCTGCTAGCCGCGTATCGGTTCACCCGGCGTCCGCACAACAGATGAGCCGGCGCGGACCCTCCCGTCCGTCGTTCCTGGCTCCCGCGGCCTTCGCTGCCTCTGGGACCTCGAGTCTCCTCAGCCCGACCCCGGTTTCTTCCCTCCACGGGCGACGCTGAGGTCCCTGTTCCACCTTCGTCAGACCATCCTCCTGCTGATCTGATGTTGGTTCCCCAGACGCTGGCTCCGACACCGGCTCCTTGGCCGGTATTGCCGACTCCGGGCGACATCCTGCTCTCGGATGCCGCCCCTCTGCCCTCCGGGCCTTCTGCCCCAGATCCGCCTGTTGGGCCTCCAGCTGGGCCGTCTGCTCTGGCAGCTCCCCCGGCTCCTGGGTACTCGACGCCATCGTACCCAGGACCGCAATATCCGGCACCGCAGAACCCAACGTGGGCCTATCCAACGCCGCAGTACCCGGCGCCACAATACCCGATGCCGGGCTTCCCGCTGTCGGGTTATGGATACTCGCCTTATGGGTATAACCCATACCCTTATCTGCCACCTCCTCCACCGCCCCCCCAGCTGCCGGTGGATTTGCAGGAGATTCTGGCCTCCTGGTGGGCTGAGGCCAAGGCTCAGCTCATCAGAGTGGTGGAGAGTCATCTTCTGATGACGGTGCCGGTACCGGTCCCCATACGTCCACGACGACAAACTCCCTCACCTCCTCTGGACACCAGGGCTAAACCCTCTGAGTCCAGAGTGGGGCAGGACACGCCTCCCCGAGGGCTTCCTATAGGGTCCCTTCCTCACCCTAGACGGGAGAGGGAGTCTTCTTCTTCTTCATTGTCTTCCTCTTCCTCCTCGGATGCCTTGGACGTCTGCTCAGAGAAGGACGATGAGTCACACTCTCCGTCAAAACCCAGGCCAAGGACTCCTCCGAAGTCTCCTCCGGAGGATCCTTCTTTCATGGAGCTGCTATGTAAAATCCAGGCAGTGCACAAGTGGCAATCCTTGGAGCCAGATCCACAGCGAGTGAAACTTGCTGAGCATCTGGATCTGCCCGTGACAGCTCCCACCTTGGTGCCATCCTGGATTGAACTTCATACCCACCTTTTTACCACTACTTGGAAACAACTGTCGGTATTAGCCCCTCTTCCACGGAAGTTGAACAGGCTATACTAGGCTACCGAGGGTGACGACTATTTAGAGTCTCACCCTCGAGCTGACTCGGTCGTGATTAGCGCTGCTTACGGACGGTCAGCTAATCCAAAACATCTTAGCTCATTGCCACCTGATAAAGAATCCCGCCTTCTGGACCAGTATGGCAAGAAGATTTTTGCTGCTTCCACGCTGGGGATCAGGGCCCTGAACTATGTTGGTCACATGGAGGATTACCAGAAGGCAGTTCTTACTGAAGTGAAAACCAAATTGGACTCCCTGCTGGACTCTCGAGTCAAGCAGGAACCATCTGACCTCATCCGCTCTGCACATTCGGCCAGTCGACACATGCTTCGTGTGACTTAGGATGCAGTGGACACTGCTGGACGGAGCTCAGCTTTCGCCGTAGGCTTACAACGTCATGCTTGGCTCTGTGTGTCAGGGTTGGTCCCGGAAGTGCAGTCCGCTGTACAGGAAGCGCCCTTCCAGGGGTCGGTGTTCTTTTGGGGTGATGTCAAGGACATCATCACCGATCTGCAGAAGAAGGGGACGGCACTAAAGTCCATCGACTCTATGCACCATCCCCATCAATCACAGTGCCGTCCCTTTCGCAGATGGAATCAGCCAAAGGTGAAACCTCTGGGAAAGCGGGCCACTAAACGCCGGGCCCCCACAGCTGCCAAGCACCCTCCCCCAAAAATACAGCGGGTGCTTCAGCTGCGGCGCTGCTCCACACCACCTGACTCCTTCCCTCTCCCACAGCCTCCGGGTTTCCCGGAGGAACTGGTAGGAGGGAGGTTTTCCCTCCACCTTCCGGGCTGGGAGAGGATAACATCAGATTCATGGGTGCTCCAGCTAATCGCAGAAGGACACTCAATAGAGTTTCTACAGAAACCACCTCGTCGCCCTCCCCAAAGGTCGTCGTACTCTTGGGAACATCTTCTTCTGGTCCAGGTAGAGATTTCAGCACTGTTGCTGAAAGAGGCGATAGAACCTGTCCCCCGTCCCCTTCAGGGAATGGGTTACTATTCCCACTTCTTCCTGGATCTGAAGAAGACAGGAGACGTAAGGTCTATCCTAGATATCTTTTCCCTGAACCTATTCATGGAGTATAAGAGGTTCAGAATTCTCTCACTGCAGAGCCTTCTGCCCCTCCTCCGCTTGGGCCAGTGGCTGTGCACTGTGGATATGCAGGATGCTTACCTGCATATATCCATTTGCCCATCTCACCGGAAATATCTCCGTTTTGCTTTCCAGGGGGACCACTACCAGTTCAAGGCACTTCCATTTGGCCTCTCCTCGGCTCCACGAGTATTTACCAAATACCTTGTGGTGGTGGCGGCCTACCTGCGTACCCAGGGAGTGCAGGTTTTCCCGTACCTGGACGACTGGCTCCTGGCGGCCTTGTCCAGGAAGGAACTCCTGCGCTGCCCCTCCCTTACCCAGCAGGTCTTTGCCTGCCTGGGTATTACCATCAACCATTCCAAGTCTCACTTGATCCCATCCCAGAGACTCCAGTTTATCAGGGTGATACTAGACACGACCCTGGGCAGGGTCTTCCTGCCACCAGACAGGGCGGCCACTATTCAGACTCGGGTAAGCCTGTTGTCCGGCCGCAGGCGAGTCACTGCAAGGTCGGTTCTTCGCCTTCTCGGGCTCATGGCGGCTGCTATCCTGACAGTTCCTTGCGCTCAGCTCCACATGAGTGTTTCTCAGTGGACGCTTCGCTCCCAATGGGATCAGTTGGTGGACGACTTGGATCAGCTGGTCCTGGTCTCCTCTCCCATGGTTCGAGACTTGCAGTGGTGGATGGTCAGAGAGAACTTGTTTCGGGGGGTTCCATTCTTCCTTCCTCCCGCCTCCCAGTCTCTGACCACAGATGCCTCAGGCGAAGGTTGGGGAGCCCATCTTGGTCCTCATCGGACCCAGTGCTCTTGGTCCAAGCTCGAACAAACACTTCACATCAATGTGCTCGAGCTTCGGGCAGTACTTTATGCCCTCCAAGCCTGCCATCTGTATCTCCTTCCAGGCCACCTAGCCGTCCAGATGGACAATAATGTGTGTGGTGTGGTACATCAACAAACCATGAGGGACTCGGTCCTACCCTCTTTGCAGGGAAGCAATGAGAGTGTGGGATTGGGCAGCACAACACGACCTTCGCCTTATGGCAATTCATGTCACAGGAGTCGAGAACACCTTGGCAGACAAGCTGAGTCGCTCGTCCGACCTGGCCCACGAGTGGGAACTGGATCAAGGTGTCCTAGACGATATCTTCCTATGTTGGGGAACACCACAGGTCGACCTGTTCGCTTCCCCTCAAAACGCAAAGCTTCCAGACTTCTGCCCGCTCATTCAAAAGCAAGGCATTTTCTGGAGAAATGCTTTGTCTCTAGATTGGAAGGACAGATTCGTCTATGCCTTTCCCCCCAATTCCTTTGATCCCACGGTTCTTGCAGAAACTAGGTTCAGAAGGAGCATGAATTATTCTGATCGCTCCCTTTTGGCCCAGGCAGGTTTGGTTCTCTCTTCTGCAACAATTCTTAGAGGAACCACTGCTTCCTCTTCCTCTGTCATGATGTTTACTGACCCAGGATTGGGGGACCCTGGTCCATCCAGGTCTCAAGTCCCTTCATCTGCATGCATGGCTCCTGCAGACATAGCCCAAGCCCACTTTGGTGTTTCTCCCCAGGTGGCGGAGATTCTGGTGGAGGCTAGAAAACCCTTCACTAGGTCTACCTATGCCATGAAGTGGAAAAGGTTCACAATCTGGGCTGCTTCGAAAGACGTTGAGCCTTTCTCCTGCCCCATTGGACGTCTGCTGGAGTACCTGTGCCATCTCCTTGACCTAGGTCTTAGTCACTCCTCTCTGAAAGTCCACACAGTGGCCATTTCAGCCTATCATATTCCCTTTGCAGATAGGACAATTGCTCAGCTGGAAGTCTCTAAGACTTTCCTCAGAGGGAGTTCTCCACCTGAGACCTCCTATTCGAGTTCCGGCCCCTCCTTGGGATTTGAATTTTGTTCTTGAGAAATGAACTCTGCCTCCTTTTGAACTGGAAGCTTCTGCAGACTTGAAGTTCCTTTCTTGGAAGACACTTTTTCTCGTGGCCATTACCTCTGCTCGGAGAATTTCCGAGCTCCAGGCCCTGATGTGTAAAATTCCATACTTGATTTTCCACAAGGAACGTGTGGCTCTGCATACCAATCCTAAGTTTCTCCCCAAGGTGGTAGTGGAATCTACTTTCAGCCAGTCCATAGAGTTACCCGCTTTCTTTACGCAGTACTCCAATCAAGGGGAGTATTTGTTACATACCATGGATGTTCACCGGATTCTGAGATACTACACTAACAGGACGAAGCATCTCAGTAAGACAGACCAACTGTTTGTCTCTTTTGCATCCAAAAGAGAAGGCAGTGCTGTTTCTAAGCAATGCCTATTCAGATGGTTGGCTCATTGCATCTCTTTCTGTTATGACAAGTACAATAAGACCCTTCTGGATCAAGTAAGAGGCCACTCCACCAGAGGAGTCGCTGCCTCAGTGGCTTGTTTCAAGAATGTGTCAGCGGCAGACATATGTGCTGCCGCCACTTGGACTTCGTCTATACCTTTACAAAGCATTACAGTTTGGGTATTGCCTCTCGCTGTAGAGCAGGCTTTGGACTGGCTGTTCTGCAGGGCCTCCTTTCTTAAAGGCCTTTGCAGCTAGGGGATCTACTTTGAGTAGCTTTCCTCCTCCTGGGTTCTTCTTCTTGTTCCAGACTGCTTGGGACTTAGTCCTATATGTAATTACCTACTGCAAGAGTCCTCTTGAAGTAAGCTAGTACAGTTACATAAGAACTTACCGTAACAGTAGGTCTTCCGAGAGAGGCTCTTGCAGTAGGTAATATCTTCCCGCCCTCCATCCCGCTAAGCTTTTTCAGCTTCTTTTCCAGTTAAGGAAATCTCAGCTTCTCTCTCGTCCGACCTCTTTTGGTCTTTGGCGGGAAAGAACTGGAAGGCGGGCATGAGGGACCGCCCTTTTTTAACGACGTCTCCTGACGCTGGTCACCTGACGTGGGGGCGGTCCCTCACCAGGGACTGCTAGCTAGAAATTTTTCCGTGGGGTCCTGCCGCCTGCCAGCGTCAGTCCTATATACTGTATAATTACCTACTGCAAGAGCCTCTCTCGAAGATCTGCTGTTACGGTAAGTTCTTACTTAACTGTACTTTTACATGTAGATGTTTGAGCATTAACAGTAGTAACATGAGAGTGCAAGCTCGGAAGACTGTGGAAATAAGTGCACCAATGTTGCTACTGTGTGCTGATACCTAGCATCTCATATTATCATACAGTTCTGCATAACAGTCCCAGTGGTCGGTGTGTAATGTCACCTACTCTATGTAGGTCAGACGGTGTCTGAGTGATTACATGAGTGCTGTACCCTGTATTGTGTGACAGTTGAGAGGTTTGCAGTACTACTACCCATGGCCATGTCCGTGCCCTAGGTGGCCGCACGCACAACACTGGAAGGGTCTGGTGTCTTTGGGGCATGCCCCTGCTGTCTCCAGGCTGCAGGTGGTGCCACCCATGCCCCATTCTGCTGACAACTGTGCACTGTCCACCACAGTGACCTGAACCCAGGGCCCCTGTGGCATTATCACACCACAGGGATGGCATTGGTGACGTATGTGGTTCCTGGTAGCACAGGTCTGTCACGGGCATGCTGTGTGTGGTGTTCCACTGTGGATGTGTGCCACTGGGGTGTCCCTGACCCATGCCATGCAGCCACCATTATTACCATGCATCATGCTCACCATTGTCCCAGACTCCACCATGGGCGCATGCCTCCACCTGGTGTCACTCTGATGGCCACATGGGTGTAGGCCATGACACCTGGTACATGTGCAACATTGTAACTGTCTGCTGCACTGGTGTGCTGGGGGGGGCACCTGAGTAGCATGTGGCAGTTGTGCATTCCTGACCTGGGTGTGGTGAGGGGGGTGGTTGACTGGGTGGTGCTGGTGGTGTCACCCAGCAGGTGCCCGGCAAGATGGCACAGTGTGGCTGTGGCTTTGGGTACTACAGTCCTGGCATGACTGCTGTGGCATATTCAGGTGCCTGCCCCTTTTTTTTGTGCTGCATACATTATTTCTGTGTGATTACGCATTTGGAAATATGCAGCGTATCTCTTTCTTTCGAACATTGCACTCCCATGCATTTTTTGGAATGCACTGCGCCTCTCCATTTTGGGCTGCGCATCTCCTTTGAATATGTGGGCCATGATGTCTAACTGTCTTGATAACATTCAAGATTTTCTAATAACATAGTACTTTTCAATCTAGGTTCTGCACAAAACACAGTACTGCAACAGCTCTAATCAAGGTGGTGGGTAACATTGATGAGGCCTTGGGCAGGATGATGTCATTTTGGAGCAGTTTTTATTGATCTATCAAAGGCTTTTGCTATGCTGAAGCACAACATCCTCCTGTCCTAGCTGAAAGCCATTGATTTGTTACCTACCACCTTGAAATGTTTTTTTTTTTTTTTAATGTCATATTCACTCTTCTCTCCCCCATGGCCGGCCCCAGCTCGGTGGTGGCGTACTGCCTATCCATGTTGCCCATCCCCCCATATGGGGATCATGCTGCACTGCCGTGGGATTTGGATTTTTGCGTAGTTGCTGTTAGTGACTGCATACGTTCCTCTACCCCATCCCTGAGGATGCCAGCGTGAGGGGCCAAAGTCCAGGCAGGGAGTCGTGGGGAGACACGGCTTCCGTCAAGCACCTAATAGCGTCCTCCCCTCCTGACACTGCCTGCTAGTTGGGACAGTGCCTAACCCTCCCCAGGAGAGGAGAGGTGCCCAACCATGGCTCAATACTGCTCCTTCCTCCTTCCGATGACCCGGGCCTATTCCTGAACCTGGGTCGCCGGTGTAGCGCAAGGTGTGGTGTCCAGCACCTCAACCCTTGGCGCCACCAGTCTGTCTACCTTGAAGTGGTTTTCATACTATGAGGAAACAACCAAGCATTAGCATAGGAGGTTTTTATCTCCAGTAGAGCACAGATTATATCAGGGTACCACAAGGGTCCATTCCAGGGCCCCATTTAATCAATATCTGTGTGAATGACCTAATTTTACATAACTTTGCTTTTAAAGTACACGTATATGTGATCGATACTGTGCTGTACACAACAAGACTTTCTGTAAAACAAATTGAAATGGAATTACAGTACGCAGACGATCAGATTCAGGACTTCTTTCCTAGAAATAAACTAATTCTGAATTCTAAAAAATCGCGAACTAAAAAAAGGTGGCTAAACTTGGAAGAGAAAGCTTGGGCTGTTATACAGGATGGAAAAATATCTTCCAAGGGTATCATGAAAGCTAATTTTGGACTCTGTGATTGTACCAGTTCAAGTTTATTTATATTTTAACAGGATTAGGCACTAGGCATGCCTGTTTTCAGGACCGTCCTGTACGCATGACACATACGTACAAAATATTAACATAAAACACAAGTTACATACAACCACAATGATTAATCCAACAGAGTTAATAACAATCACATACAAAAGGATACAATTCTGAAAAAGTAGTTTTAAAACTTTTATAGGAAGGCATGTTGCGTAGTTTAGGTGGGAGAGAATTCCAGTTGGTTGTTGCAATATAATCAAAACACATATGCTCATATCTAGTTTTCACTCTAGGGATTTTCAGTCCTCTACCCTTGATTTCTCACAGTGAATAACCCATTGTGCTTGGTATAATTTTATCTATAAGATATTCTGGAGCCAAGCCCTTTGCACATTTGTACCAGTGCACCAGTGTTCATTTATGGGGACTGACCCTATCTGGGGGCGTTGAAGAGGGAGCTAGCAAAGCTAGACATAATGGAATGTTCAGACTGCGCCCGGCAATGGCGCAAATGGTGGCACAGCGCAACTGAGCTGTGCCAGGGCCAGGACAGTCTGATATTCAAAGGTGTTATGCCGTGGTGCATCACCATTGAATATGGCACAGAATGTGCATGGTGCTAATACTATGCGCCAGCACATTCCCCAGACAGGGAGGACCGGGAATGCACCAGCACAACTGTAGTTGTGCTGGGCGCATCACCTGCAGTATTCAGACTTGAGCATGCAAATGGGGCCATAATGTATGCAAGGTGCAGATGGGTCCATTTGCATGTGTTGCGCAGGACGTCCCGGCGAAATGCGCCTGGTGCACTGCATAGCTGTGTTCGACCTGTCATGAATCCCTGGTAGTCTAGTGGTAACCCCCCCCCCCCCATAGCCACGATCACTGTAAGTGTCAAAGGCATTGTCCCTGGTGATCAGGGTACCACCCTCCGTCCGGATGCACCGGCTCGCAGACCCTGTAGTATAATAAAACCCTGGTGGTCCAGTGGTACCCCCCACCCTGCACCCTCACAGGATCCCTGCACACACAGCCCCCCTCCTCCCATCATCGGCAGGCGGCATCACCACCGCATGCCACCCGGCCACCTGCTGAATGACGGCTTACAGTAGCAGCTGTAAGCCTATTGATCCACAGTGTGGACCAATATGCTAGCAGTGCTTACTGTACAAGTCATTCAGTTGTGAATGACTCTTACAGTAAGCACTGCAAGCCCATTGGTCCACACTGTGGACCAATAGGCTTACAGCTGCTACTGTAAGCTGTCATTCAGTGGGCGGCTGGGCAGTATGCAGGCAAATTGATGCCGTCTGCCAGTGATGGGGGGCCTGTGTCTGCAGGGGATCCTGTGATGGTGGGGGGTGCCACTGGACCACCAGGGTTTTATTACACTATGGGGCTCCGGCGAGCGGTGCATCGGGAGGGTACCCCGGATCACCAGGGACAATGCCTTTTGACACTTACGGTGATTATGGCTACGGGAAGGGGGGGTTACCACTAGACTACCGGGGAGTGTTGTACTATCCAGTACATACCAACCGGTGCTACGGGCGGGGGCCAGTAGACTACCAGGGCCATATGGGAGCTTGAGGACAGTGTTCATGCTGGACAGGTGGCCACCCATGGCAGGTGGCTGCTGTGTTGTACCCTGCAGTACAGCAGCCCGCCTGTGGGTGGCTGGCATTTGAGCTGACATTTCCAGGCTCAACTTTGTACTGATTGTCACGGCGCATCTGGGGTTGTGCCAGCAGATGCGCCGCATATCCCAGGCTGAATATCGGGATGTGCCACATATGCATGGGCACACCCCCTTCTGATGCACCTCATACGTTATCAGTGCCCCCACAGCACATCGGGACTTGCGCTGCTCAGGTCACCCTTTTGAATTTCATACCAGGGCACATTGCAGGGTTGTGCCGGCGCAACCCCTTTGAATATCTGGCCCAATGTATAATATGTTTGCCTGCTTCATCCTCAGAGCCCCCGGTGGACACATCATTGCTATCTGTACTTAGAATTGGGTTGGCTAAGATTGACTGATGAAAGAAATATGCATCTGGAAAATTTTAGGCACTTGCGCTATAAAAACAGCCTTCCAGATTACATCTTAAATAGTTTAACTCAGAGAAAAGTTAAAGGTGGACTAAGATTAGTACACGGAGTTGAATGTGGGCTGGCAGTATAATCTATAGGTTAGAATATTGAGCTGTGAATGAGCTCGGTACATCCAGCTACCTGGGTTTGACTCCGCAACCTCTGCTTACATACTGTGTAACTCTTAGCAAGTCACTTAACCATCTCAGTGCTCCCAGGAAACAGGCACTTGTTCCTAGTAGGCTTTATCTGGTTACCAAAAATTAAAACCAAAAAAATTGTAATATCCCCTCAGAAAACTACCATAGGGAGAGTTGCCTATTTCTGAGCAGTCCCAAAATCTTGGAATGCAATTCCGTTTAATTTTAAGGTCAATAAACAAACTAATAAATATACACAAGATACAAGTCTGAATAACTGAGCAGGGTAAGAAACCGACACAGTGTTGCCTTGCAGTAGAAATGGGTTAATTTTTTTTTTTTTTTTAATAACCAACATCAGGTAGTCTTTCTTAATTATACATATGTTTGTTTTTGGTATGTTTTATGTGCTTTTTACATGTTTGAAGCATGTTCTAGATTAGCAGAAAGACATGACTGTGACAGAGTTGAATATGACTCTGTCCCATTTGTTAATCAGAAAGAGTTTAAACAAAGATATGTTCTATCCTCTCATTTTCTTTCTCTTGTCTGTCTGTTGAACAACCAAATGTTATCGTGAGACCTAGGAACTGATCACTCTGACAGTCTCGCGATTCTCCACCCTCGCTATCTTTCTGCCTTCCCTTGCTGTTTCTGTCTTTTCTTCCCCCTTGCATATCTGCAGTTGCAAAATATACATGCATCTTTATGTGAAACTGGGATCCCTTGGTTTGAAAATGTGTATAGTTATATTGTTGAAATGATTGCAAAAAGCTATTTGGAATTTAGGGGGTTAACCTAAGATGCAGTTTGAGCTCCTGTCAGGCTTGTTGCACCTGTAGACAAACTGACAAGAACATTTTATGAGAAACAGCATGACACTAAATGAGTTCCCAGGCAAAGACTTGTAAGAAGAGCAGCAATGCGTTTGCTAGAGTGAGTGAGAGAGAGACAGAGACTGAGATTTGGATTGAAAAGAAGCCCTCATATGAAGGACTTTGTTTCCTCTGTTTGTACTGCCTTTGTAAACAGTTCTACTCAACAGTTTAAATTTTTTATTTTACTGTTGTTGATAATAAAATACTACTTGCGAATTTTAACAGCTGCTCCTGGTGGTCTTGTGCTTCCTGACCTGTGCCTCAACGACAATGACTTCGTTCTTTGCAATATTTTGTACTAAGGACCTCACTGAAAATGAACTTTGGCCAATGGGCAATCAGTCTTCATATAATGAGTAAAATACTTTATTACTGCTACTGCTGCATGACCTTCCTCTGTAACCACGACTAGTTCAATAGAATGTTTTTAATTTGTAGCCTTGTTATATTAACTGTTCTGTGCTTCCCAACAGGTTTTTTTTATGTAGTATCAAATGTACAGATATTGTATAATATTGTACCTGTACCTGCTATGGCATTTTCCCTGTATACTGTTACTGAATGTATTTCAGTAAATAAGTATATACAAAAAGAACATCAGCTTTGGACCTTGGAGATCACAGCTCTAAACCTCAGTAAAGTCAAATACAAACGGTGCGACCTTTAGCAGGTCACTTAACCTCTAACTGCTCCAGTCAACTCAGTTGTAAAAATGGATAGAAGCAGGACCCCACTGGAAATTATATGTTATGTTTCTGGGATTTCCTGGGTAAATAAGTTGTAAAAATAATTGTTTTGTGTTTGTATGTGATAGGGTAGATGGCTGCTACAAGTGATTTTGGGAACACGCTACAGAAAGCCCTTCTGAAGGTTCAGAAATAAAAAAAAAAATCTTTATTTGGACACAGTCTAGAAATAGGCTTTCTTTTATCAAACAAAGAAAACACAGATTTTATTTTTATTCATAATTCCAGCTTTTTCACTCTGTCTTTACAGCATGAAGTGGGAAGCAGTGTAACGCAGTGGTTTAAGGCTCTGAGCTGCAAATCTGGTAACATCCAGCAGACCAGACCTGGGTTTGAATCACACAGCTTCCACTTGCATACTGTGTGACCCTGAGCAAGTCACTTAACTTCCCTGTGCTCCTAGGTCACACCTGTAAAAAAAGCTTTCAGCTTAGTGTGCTACTGCTGGTTAAACAACTAAAAAAAAAAAAATATTCAATAGCCTCTTTTCTTCTAGAGACATTATCTTTTCCGTTCCATGACCCTTTCCAGTGCAGTCTGTAAATTATTATGTGACTGGCTGTGAGGAGCGTACCAGCAGGCCCATCCCCAGTGACTGGATAGCTTCTTTTTTTTTTTCTTTTCCTCGTACCTGTTCTGTATATGAACTGCTGTTTGTAGAGGGGTTCCTTAATAGGACTGATACAGCTGAAGAGCTGAGTTTCTGCTGGGAGTTGTAGTGGATGCCCTACTACCAACACTGCTGTCACATACATGGAGGATGCTTGCTAAAGTGGATGTGCACTGTACACATCAACATATTTTTGTGCCACTGCCATTTTGCACATTTTTGTACAGCTGCTTACTATATCTGCACCATACACAATTTTGCAGATCTAGTTTCCAGCGGCAATTCTGTTTTGCATATTTGGTGTGGGGCGCATCATTTTGTGCACATTTTTAGTAGCGGTAGACAATAGAACAGTGCAGTATGGTGGAAGTGCACAGAATTATGCAAATAATTAAATGGAAAGGTACCATGTGGTGGAGTGTGTTTTCTGTCATAGTTTAGCATGCATCCTCCACAAGTGTGAAAAATAATTTGATGCCAGATAAGGACCGTTTGGCCCATTCATCCGCCCATTTCTCCCTACCTACACTATTACCGTAGACGGTGCTCAATCTACATCTTTTTCACCATTCCTTTCTACTATTCCCTTGTGCTTGTGTGAAGAAGTACTTCTCGCATCTCTCCTGAATCAGACCCACTCCACAGCTTCATAGCATGTGCCCTTTTTCTTGAGTACCTTTCCTTCTAAAAAATACTCCCTTCCGGTACCTTATGTTCCACCGTAAGGTATTTGAAGGTCTCTGTCATATCTCCCCTCTCCCTCCTGTGTTACAGGGTGTATATATTGAGGTCCTTTAGTCTCTGCTCATAGGGCTTTTGATGCAGACCTGCACCATTTTAGTCACCCTTCTCTGGACCGCCTCCACTCTCTCTCTGTCCTTCCAGAGATGTGCATACCTCTCAACCTCCTGCCTCATAAATCAGGGACAAGGCTTAAAAAAATCAGGGACAAAGGACCAAAATCAGGGACACATCTTCAAAATTGGTGATATCTACTCAGGAACCTGGCAGAATAAGGGGCTTAGTGTAAAATGCATTTTCTAAGGAAGAACAAGTCTGTAACTTTAATGTTTGACATTATTTTGTGCTTACAACCTCTACTGTTTGGTCACGGAAACACAATTTTTAGGAGGGATGGAGTAAAATTTTGAGGTAAAATCAGGGACGTCCCTGTAAATCAGGGACAGTTGAGAGGTATGAGATATGGTCTCCAGAACTGGACACAGTACTCTAAGTGGGGTCTTGCCAGTGATCCATACAGAGGCAACACCACCTCCCTCATTTTGATGGTAACACCCCTCTCTATGCACCCTAGCATTCCACTCACACTCCCTGTTGTCTTGTTACACTGCTTGGCCACCTTTAGGTCATCAGATATGATTATGATTACCCCAAGGTCTCTTCACTGCTTGGTGGCTGTCAGTAGCACTCCACCCATTTTGTACTCCACCCCTGGGTTTCTGTGCCCCAAGTGCATTATTTTACAGTTTTTGTCATTGAAACCCATCTCTCTAAAACCCTTGACCACTCTTCTAGTTTTCTCAGGTCTCTGCTCATCCATTCCACCCCTGCTAGAGTGTACACCCTATTTCAGATTTTGCTGTCATCTGCAAAGAGGCAGACCTTCCCTTACAGCTCCTCTGCAGTGTCACTTATAAAGACGTTAAAGGGGACTGGTCCTAGCACTGATCCCTGAGGCACCCCTCTGGTCACCCTCCCTTCCTTGGAGTGAACTCCGTTTACCACCACCCTGTTGCCTATCCCCTAACCAATTTCTTATCCAGTTTATTACCTTTGGACCCACTCCTAAGCTACCCAGCTTGCTTACTAGTCTCCTATGTAGAACGGCATTGAACACCTTACTGAAATCTAGGTAGGCCATATCCACCATCCCACCCTAATCTAGTTCTTTGGTCACCCAGTCAAACAAATCTATCAGATTCATTTGACATGACCTCCCCCCTGTGAAACCATGTTGCCTTGGGTCTTGTAACCCACTGGATTCAAGATATTCCACAATCCTTTCCTTCAGCAGTGATTTCATTAACTTTCCCATAACCGATGTCAGGCTAACTGGCCTATAATTGCCAGCCTCCTTCCTGTTACCACTTTTGTGTAGTGGGACTACAGTACATCCACCCTCCTCCAGTCCTCTGGAACCACTCCTGTTTCCAGTGAGCTGTTAAATAGAACTGTCAGAGGTACAGCCAGTACCTCCCTGAGCTCCCTCAATACCCTTGGATGCACCCCATCTGGCCCCATTGCTTTGTCCACCTTCAGATTAGCAAGTCTCTTCAGGACTCTCTCCTCCAAAAAAGGACTAATGTCCACCGCCCTCCCTCCAGTGCTTTTGTTACTTTTGTGTGGCCTCTCCCCTTCTTCTTCCTCTGTGAACACTGAACAAAAGTATTTGTTCAGGATGTCTGCCTTTTCCTGGCACCCCTCTGCACAGTACCCCCTTCCTTTTTTAACCTTACAATCCCATCTGTGGTCTTCCTCTTTTCATTCACATACCTAAAAAATGTCTTGTACACTTTTGTTACCTCATGGGCTATGCTCTCTTCAGTTTGCACCTTTGCATGCCTTACCGCTTTCCCTGCTTCCTTCTGTTTCCCCTGATATCACCTCCCTGTCCTGCTCCCTCTGCATCTCCTTATACCTTCTGAATACTACCCTTTTTTAGCTTTTACCTTTTCAGCCACCTGTTTCGAGAACCATAGTGGTCTCTTTTTCCTCTTGCTTTTACTCACTTGTTTGACTCAAAGGTTTGTTGCCTTTACTGTGCTCCCTTTTATCTTCACCTACTGTTTCTCCACCCCTCCCAGGTCACCCCATACGCATTCATACATCTGTTTAAAATCTGCCTTCTTGATGTCCAGGACCCTTATCCTTGTGTGGTTTGATTCCACAGCCGTCCTTTTATTGAACCACACCGTACAGTGATAACTGGTCCCCCAAGTGGCTTCCCACCTTGACGTTTGCAACACTGTGTGTGTTAGAAGTACTCACAGTAGGATAGCCACTAGAGCTCATAGCTGACACGCAGTTCTTCAGCTGTATCAGTCTTATCAGTGTGAGACCCCATGAAAACAGCACCTTACAGACAGGACAGGTAAAGGGGGGAAAATATATATAATTTCTTTTTGACCAATCCCTGTGGATGAGAGCTTGGGGCTAATCCCTAAAGGGTTGGGTTTGCTGGCGAGATGTTCATAGTCAGCCACTTAAATTTTAGTGATTGCACCTGGGAGGATCAGGGAAATAAAAAGACCATGGGCCCAATTCACAAATGGCGACACAGCTTGCATCAAGCCCTGCGTCAAATATGTTCTTTGGTGCAGTTGCGCCAGTTAGTTTGTCACAGAATGCATCTAATTCAAGAAGATCAAGCGCATTTGCAACACTTTTCCTGATTTACTGCAGCTTGTGCCAAATATTTGGCGTAAGCCATATAAACAGGAGGGTACCCAAGATTGCCAAAGTCCACACGAAATTTACAATGCATGGCAGTTGTCAGTGAGAGCGCTACTGAAAAGAGCCTGCCCAGCTCTTAATGAAAACCAGCAACAAGGAACAGAGTGCTCATAACCCGGAAAAAGAATGGCTAACTCCATGTTCAGCTTCACAACAAAAACGTTATTTTTCCACACAATTGGCCATCAAATTTGATGTAGGCCAGCCTAGTGGGGCTGACCTGCATCAGATTTGATGGCTAAACGTGTGAAAAATAACGTTTTTTGTTGTGAAGCTGAACATGGAGTTAGCTGTCCTTGTACCTGAGATTGCTGCAGATTAGACCAGAAATAGCTGATCTAACTTGCAGCAATTGGTGCACGGAATTGAGAATCCCAGTCGCCAGCTGGGGAAAGCACAAGCCCCATGCGCCGTATGTTTGATGCACCTGGGGCTTGCGGCATTCTCAGAACATTTGTTAATCGACCCCTATGCCTCCAGGAGAAGAGGGGCTGCTATAGGTTTCTTGCTAAAAAGACAGACGCAGTGAAAAAGCTGCAGTTATAATGAAAAGAAATTTTTTTTTAGTTTGATAACGGAAAGCCTATTTCCTCTCTTCAGTGTTCCCAAAATGACTTACACCAATCATCTACTCTATCACACACCAGCACACAACAATTATTTCGTTTTATAACTTATTTACCAAAGATAGCCTAACTGTGATATAACATCTTATTTCCAGGTGGGGTCCTGTTTTCTTCCTATTTCTACAGCTGGGTCGATTGGAGCCAGTAGGAGGTTATGTGACTTGCTCAAGGTCACATAGTAGTTCGCTGTATTGAGGTTTGAACCTGTGATCGTCCAGGTTCCAAACCGGTGTTCAAACCACTAGACCACACTACCACTAATTAGACAAAATGATGTTAGCAAAAGCAGTTAGAGTGGCACTAGCAGAACTCTTGGCAAACTCCACAGTCACATCACGTTTCACAAATATTGGGATGTCACAAAATACTGTGCAAAGTAAGAGAACCACAAAGGTTTTTGGAAATTGGTGGCACTGTCAGCATAAAACGTTATTCACAAATGCAATATGCAGTAGTTACATGAAACAGTAACTACACATTTGCAAGATAGCAGGGGTGCTGGTGCATGAAAATTCATTATCATGATTTACTACAAATTACATAAAGCTCTGGGGATCTGAAACTATTCATTAGGCATTACTGGCAGCACTGGATTTTACCTGTTTTCTCCTGATGTGATGTCAGTTTCTTTGCTGGTGATTAAAAAAAAATGGATTCCCACAGCTATAAAGGGAGAAGGGAGTAACTAGATTATATTTCTGGCTCTAAAAGAGGTACAAGTTTGGTCAATACCTTATTTAAAACACATTTCTCTTTGCAGCATTATTGAGTGCATTTCATCCTTCATGGTAGTTCCTCTTTAAACTACCTGGTCCAGCGCCCTGGCTTTACGTTTAGTCTCTCAAACGAACTCTAAGACTAGAAGTGAACATGATTTTAGCATTTTTGGACCGAACTGTTGGAACAGTTCACCACTGTTCATCATCTGCGTTGCACCTACACTGAGTATTTTTTGATTACATTATTAATGTTACTGAATAATCATAGAATAGTAAAGTTTAAACATATAATGAAAAATGCTGTGTACACATGGACTACAATAATATCTAATGCTAAACACCATCAGTTCCATTAAAGTACAGTACCAGTACATTCTACAATACAAGCTACTGCATTATATATCATATTTAATATAAATCATTCAAAATATGTAAATGTGTGCTGCATAAGGCATAGGACTAGAAAAGATTATAAGCAAGAGAATTTCATCTAAATTATAATTTAAGAAATTGCTGCTGGATTTTGCCAATATTCAGTGCTGGTTCTAGTCTAACCAGTTAACCCTCAATGCCAAAAACAGTTTCTATGACTTTTGGCACTCATCAGAGGCTTTCCAGACTTAACCCTCTCCCCGTATTTCACACCCTGGATGGTGCTATGATTGAGGATGTATCCTCTTTTAAGTACCTCGGAGCTTGGCTTGACCGTTGTCTTGATTTCTCGGTTCATATTGATTTTATTCACCAAAAGCTTCACCCCAAGCTTGGTGTACTGTACCGGAACAAATAGAGTATCCAGCTTCCTGTCTGGTGAGAGATTGTTTTAAAGATGATTCTCCCTATTTTTGATTACGATGTCATTGTTTGTAGTGGTGTACCCAAATCCTCGTTTACCGGACTGGACCCCCTCTTTCACTCTTTCTGTTTTACTCTGTTCTCCTCGTGCCCACCATTGTTCACTGTACTCTGTCCTTTCTCTACCCCCTCTTACTGCTAGGCACCTTTCTTTCCGTTTCCTTCATTTCTAAATTCTGGTTTGGTGCTCTTCCCTCCTACCTTACATTCCTTTTATCCACTCTTCCTGTATCCAGCTACCTGCTGCACAGTAGTACTTCTCATTCCCTACTTATTCCTTCTAGAAAAACTACTGTTGGTCAATTTGCTTTCTCTTATCTGTTCCCCAAGGTCTGGTCCTCTCTTCCGCTGTCTATTTGCTCTGCTTCTTCTGCGTTCTCCTTAAAGTCTCTTCTTCATAACTTTTATTTCTCCCTCCTGCCATTATAATTTTGTCCCCCCCAATAGTTTGCCTTGTTCCATTAATCTGTTCATTTGATTTGTTTTATACTCGCCAACAGAACTCAAATTGTACCTTAGTTATATATCTTTTATACTGATGATTATGCTTCTGTTTTATTGTATTGTATATGGTTTTCCATGTTTCTCTTTCCCATAGGATGCATCTGGAAATGAGGTGTTATAAGCTCAGTATTTCTTTCCTGATGAAACTTTTGAAATGAATGATCATTCAGGAGGAGTTTTAGATTGCTAAGTGAAGACTGGGGTTACTCACTGTTAGCAGCAGATCTTATACATATGCAGATACCTTATTAGTGTACTTTTAAATTGTTACATCTGTAATTTCAGAAGAGGAAGTTCTCTTTAGAATTATTTCTGTCACAATAGTGGGCCAAGGACAAAATAAAACTCTCCTCTTAGGATAATTTCAGTATCAGAATGGTTCCCCAGTTCTAGTGAAAGGTTAAGCAAAAACTCAGTTATATTCGTGCTTGGTGCATATATGCGTGTGTTTTCTTTTTTTTTTTTTTATTCTCTGCAGCAGCCTGCAGATAGTTTTCCACACAAAAGAAACCCATTTCCCAACCCCAGCGTGTAACAGGGAACCTTATTCCTGAATTGTGTTTTTTTTTTTTAAAGTGGCCACCTGGTGCTGGCCATTGTGTTGCCCCCTGGTTGCTAGGGACATTAAGTCCCTAATGTTGGGGCAGGTGTTAGTTGGGGAGAGGGGTGAATAAAGTATGTGATCCAGTGAGGGTGATACTGGAGAGTGCTGTTTGGGTAGGGGTGCGGTTGGCAGAATTGTGACAGGCCTCATGAGAGAGAGAGAGAGGATGTACAGGACCAGCTAGAAAGTAAAGCAGAGAAGTACCTCATTTGGTGGCCCCTGTGTTCTTTCTCGCATCCCCCTCTTCTGTTTCTGCCGGTTTTCCTTTCCCGGAGTTATGGGTTCCCTCTTGCAGCACTAGATCCAGCAGGAGTGCGGTCGGGGAATACATCCCTTTGAATCAGCATGCTTGTTGGCAGCAGGTCCCCAGCAGCAGCAGCAGTATAGTCGACGACCCTGTTCCAGTCTGGTGGGTCCCTCACAGAGCAGCAATGAGCAAGGCCGTGCAAAAGATTTTTTTTCCTTTTCTTACTGTTTTGTCAGCAGCAGTCAGAAACTGCTGCACTCACCTGCTAAGTCCTGAGTTGATGATGATTCGTGGGGAGCCTCCCTTAGTTCTCACCTGCTGAGGGCTGAAACCTGAGGCTACTCCCCCAAAAAGTGGGGCTTTGTGGAGAAGGCTGATTCTTAGAAGATAGGAAAGTTACTCACCACAACTATGGATATTCAAAATATCTGCTCCCTAAAGTAGCGCTCACCTGACCGCCATCCCTCTATCTCTCCTCTGTAGGAGATCAAAGCCATGGCTGCTGGCTCTGGTGGCGCAACCTCTCGGGCACAAACAAAATACCCAGACATTTTTGTTCCTTTTTTTCAGATGGGGTACATCCCTATTAGTTGCTATATGCAACTTTCCTCTCTGTCTATGCCCAATCTCTGAATTGGACTCCCAGTGAGACACTTAATACTGACAGATTTGTTACAGCCATCTGTCAGAAAGTGTTGCATCCTCAGTGGTTGTTTTCCTTGCTGGTGCTGTTGAAGAGCCTCTGTCTGAAGGAAAATTATCTTTCATGTCTGATGTTCTCGAATTCAGTGGTATTTCATAGTTCTCTTTTAAGGATGCCCCTACAGTCTGCATCATTCAAGTTTTTCCAGAGAAAATACTGCTGTATCTCATGCCATCTTTGGTTAGGAATGGCTACATTCTCTGGATCTCCTAAACATGTATCATCTATTATTAAGTTTGAGGATATGTGCCTTTATCGTGTCCCCCTTTTCTACCCACCTTGTTTTTTCTAATTGTTTTTTCTTTTCATTACCTGTCAGGTTTTAACTGCAGAGACCCGGTATCTAAGATTTGTCCCACTCACCAAGGCTACAGTCTCTACAGCGGAATCTCTTCCTTTTTTTCTCACCATAATCCTCTTTATATCATACGGATATGGATGCATTGAATTGCGTACATTTCTCTCCGGCACCTAGAGTCTCACTTTTTCTTGGGAAATATTTTTCCCACTTGGTCTCCCTTGGTGCTTGATCTATGCAGTTTGCCTGGCATTATTAGATTATTACTACGCACTTGAGAACAAAGCATCTTGCTTGACAGTGTTTAGACAGCCCCTTGGCATGTTTTCTCCTTCATCTAGGGCTTGTAGATTATAGTCCTGGCTTGGGACTTCTTACAGTTGTTTTTTTTTTGTGTGTACACCTTGTCTGCCTTTCAGGGTGTTGCCTCTTAGGAAGGGAACATCTTCTCCTTCTCTGTGTTAGCTTGCTAGTGGTTTATATTCCTTTTTTCTCTTCACGATCTGTATCCTTTTTCATTTCTTTGTCCTGCTGCAAGCATCATGCTTGTTCTCACATTTTCAGTCTCTTTGCTAGCGGTTAGGGCACTGGCAGTGGTTTTTGGATGCAACACACATTCCTGAAGATCTGCTGTTACCGTAGGTATCTTATATAGTGCAGTGTGTCAGTTTGTTTGGAGTTTTGTTTTATGTAAGTGGATGCCTTTTTAAAAACCTTGTTTTGTGTAAAGATGAGCTTATTGCTTGTTTGTATTTGAAACATAGAAAGGTGACGGCAGGAGACCAAAGGTCCATCAAGTCTGCCCTTGAGATCCCGAGATCCTAGGTCCTAGCTGGTAGATTCCCTTGCTGATTTGATTCTAGCATACTTCTTCTCCCAACCCCTTTTGAATGCTGATACTATCCTAGCTCCTACCTCCTTCGCAGGTAGTTTGTTTCATGGCTCCACAATCCATTCTGAGAAATAGTGCATCCTAAGATCCCTCCTGAAACTCCCACTCCTCAGTTTCTATCCATGCCCCTTTGTGTTTGAGTTGGGAGCCTTGGTGAATAGTTCAGCATAGGGTACTGAATTTAAACCTCTCATATACTTAAGTTTCTATCATATCCCCCCTTTCTCTCCTAGATTCAAGTAAGTACATGTTTAATGCCTCTAGCCACCCCTTGCGCAGCAGACTCTGAAGCTCCTGTATCGTTTTGGTTGCCTTTCTCTGAATGGTCTCATCCTTCTTAAGGTATGATCTCCAAAACTGTACGCAGTATTCCAAATGAGGTTCTCACTATAGATCTGTACAGTGGAAGTATCATCACTTCCCTGTGCCTACTGGTAAATCCTCTCTCTATATGCATCCCAGCATTTTGTTAGCCCTACTATATGCCACGTTGCATTGGCTGGTTTGTTTAAGGGTGTCGCTAATAATAACTCCTAGATCCCTTTCCTCTTTTGAGTCACTGAGTTTGACCCAGTTTAGCCAATTGGTTGTTCTAGGGTTATTCCTGCCAGTATGCATCTCTTTACATTTCTTGGCATTAAATTTCAGCTGCCAGATATTAGACCATAGTTTTAATCTTTTTAGATCATTTTGTATGATTCTCATTGCTGCTTCGCTGTCCATCCTTCCTCCAAATTTAGTGTCGTCCACGAACAGTGCAGTCTTGCACTGGATACTTACTCCTGTGTTGCTGATGAACCCATTAAACATGATTGGGCCTAAGACTGAACCCTGCAGGACCCCACTTATCCCTCCTCTAACATCTTCCCATTGACCACCACCCTTTGCCCCCTTCGGTCCGACCAGTTTTCCACCCACTTAATGATGCAGCTTGCTGTGCCCAGATCCTCTAGCTTCTTCAGCAAGCGTTTGTGTGGTACTGAATCAGAGGCTTTGCTGAAGTCAAAATAGAGGAGGTCCACTGGCCGACCACTATCCACTTCCCATCTGGAGAGAACAGTTAAACAGGTGCACTGAGAGGTCTGCTAACTCACTCGCTAACTCTTTAATTATCCTCAGATGTGTTCCATCTGGAACAGGAGCTTTGTCTGTTTAAAAGCTCAAGCACCTCTCTGACCCTGCCTGCAGTAGTAATTGGTTTTCCATTTTTGGCACTCCCCTGCCGTGTGCTGTAATGCCGCAGTCAGGCGTTAGGCCATTGTGTTTCTTGGTGAATACTGAACAGAAGTATTTGTTCAGAAGTTGAATAAATTATAAGTTATAATTGAATAAATGTTTTGAAACCTGAATTTTCATGCTCTGTTTTAGAATGAATTGTTGCTGCCTGGGGTGGGGGGATCAAATAGAACATATTTTGAAAGCCTTTTTAAAGAAAGTTCTGAGTTTGACTTTCAGGAAAGAAATGTAAGAAAGTTTTGTTTTGATGATGTCATAATTGATTAATTTAAAGGATAATATTTTTTGGTAAAGTCATAGTTGGTAACTTTAAAGGGTATTCTAGGCTAGTAAACTTGCTGTTTTCCTAAGGGCCCCTCATGGATTATGTATTAATTAAAAGCTGTCTTTCTGCTTTTCTCATTGTTTTGAGATTTTGGGGCATTTGTCATGGAATACAGACCATTTTCAACCATTGAAATAGTGAACGCTTTAGACTGTAGGCATATGACAACAAATACCCAAAATATGACTAACATAGCCCTGATTATTCATTAGTAGTAACATACTGTATATAAGAAGAAACAGCAAATAGTAAAATATTTAGGGAGAGATCGAGACATACTCGGACATTTTCATTGTTTCTACAGAATGTCATTATTGTTAAATTATGAACAATTATTGTTATTATTGTTTCTTTTTAACTGAAAATTGTCTGCTCTTCTGAAAGATAACTCAGTACTGTAACACTATTTTCCATTAGGTCCTGGGACTCTCACTTGACAGCTCTGTACAGAAGGACAAAAGCACCTGCAGCTGCAAATTTGGTCCCAGAAACACCAGGACCTTGGTATCTGCACCTTCCACGCATAGAATATAATGAATGTTGGATACATAGTAGACTTCAGAAACCAGTCACCATCCCACAAGAGGCTGCCAGTGACTTACGCTAGGTATCATGAAAAGGAACCTACATGTTGGTGAAGTGATGACCATCAGAGAAACACATACAACTACAGGGAATGAAAGAACCAATGAAAATTGAGAAAGTGTCTGTGTCTGGATTTACAGTGCTGTTCACCTTAACATCAGCTGAGAACAGCGCTGGAGTTATAGTGCTTTGGGATCTTCACTACCCAGGATGTGACGTACCACCATGTTGACACACAGTGTGTTCCAGTGGATACTGATGGAGAGGACCATCTCAGTCTTGTTGTCACAGGTTGGTGTCTGTAGCGGTTTTGGTGGTCAGAATAAACAGGGTCTTCCTGTCTTTACTTTTACCTTCATGCTGCATGTGCTGGTAAAGGCGACAACTTAGAAATTAATGTTTTTGAGACCACTGTGACCCAGGACAGAATACTGAAAAACAAAATTGTGCACATTTTAAAGAGGAGCCTGTTTTGGTCCCTTGGGTAGAGAACAAAAGTGTCCAGTTACTGCTTTTATTTTCAGGGTAGAGCACAAAGTTATCCCATTAAAGACTGTTCTGCATGCTTATAACACACCTGACATAATTTGCACAGTAAGTAACTAGTTTAGCTTAGAAAGTAATTGGGATGCACATTGGGGTTGCTTTCAAAGCTCAGTTGCATTTGTGACACATAGACCTGCTTTTCAGCAGCATGTGTCGAGATCTGGATGCTGGAATACTAATGATTTTAGACTAAAAAATGGATTAGCTGTTACTGCATCTGCCATATTTAGAAAATTGGGTGCAGGTGGGATGGATATTCAAAGGTGTATGGTTTGGACTGTTTGAAATATCCTGCTAGATGCATGCAGGAAGTAAGCAATTGAAAATCTAACCTTGACCAGTAAGTAGTAGGTGGCTGGTAGAAATTTGTATGTGGATTTTTTCCTCTCATTTCCATAAGTGATGCAGGTGCATATTAAGAGTTTTTTGGTGCACTAAGGTAAATATTTCTGTTCAGCTGAAATGTTAAGTAGCCATAATGGAAATGTTCTTCCCTCAGAGTAAGAATACTTTTGACATCTGCAGCGACAAGAATTCCATTACTGTGTATTTAATTTAGAAACACTGATGTGAGTTTGTGATTTCTCCCGCTGCGTGTTTTAATTATTGTCATTCTCTTCTTTTCGATTTTCCTGAGTCTATCTTCTAAAACTTCAATATAGCCGGCCTTCTGGAGCAGCAGTAGCACTACCACTCATGACGCCGAAGATCCAGATGTGGGAATGAGCCCAGTCATTGGAGGGAAGGTCAGGGGAGGAGAATTGAGATCCTCAAGATGCTCTCCTCCTTGGGAGAGAGGGCATGCAGTCCCTGCTGCTCTGCTGTCACCTGGGTGACCTCTGATGGTGGTGCAGTTGGCCCCAGTGAATGGTGATGGAGGATGCTGACCTATTCTAACGTACACTCACACGCATCAGCTTGTATGTGTATGTCCTGTAAGCTCTCTGTGTGGCATACATGGGGTTGGGACTGTAAAATGGAAATGCCCTGTAGTAGCAGTAACATGACTGTTACCTGTATCATCTAGTGTATTTTGTCTGTGCATGCATTTACAGTTACCCCATATCTATTATTCTTTATCTGTATACATACATTTTACTCTGTAACTACTGTTCTGTAGCTGTACTAGAGTATTTATATTTAACCAGTGTCTAGTATATCTGTACATATGTATACATATTTCTTATCAGCACACAGTATTTACAGTTAGCCTGTATCTACTATTCTTTATCTATACACATGCATTTTATCCTGTAACTAATATTCTTTATCTGTATGTCAAGAGACATAAGTCAGAAAGTGTAGGCTGACGGAAGAAGTCATAAAATTCGCGAATAGCGTTTTTATTATTATCAATAACAAGAAAATAGGAAAAATAAGATTGTACAGGATAGCTGTTCATAAATGCAGTACAAATAAAAAAAAAAGGTCCTCAGTCTATCTCTCTCCGTCTCTCAATTTAAATCTCAACGTCTGTAGATATCTCTAAACAAAACATTGCTCTTTATATAAGAGGTCTCTTCCTGGCAGTTTAAGCTCTGCATCCTGTTGTAAATTAGATCTCCTCCCTTTTACAAAATATCTCAAAACTTTGTCACTTTCCTTCCTGTGACCAACCTGAAGAGTGCATCTGATCTTAACAGTTTTAGCAAACTAGAACAGTCAGTCCCAGAGCTGGTCTTCTGTTGACAGTTCCGTAAACAAGCTTGTGGAGGTCAAAATGCATTTGAGGGAGCTGGCCCAGTGGCGCTAAGGGTTGAGGTGCTGGACGCCATACCTTGCACTGTGCCGGTGACCTGAGTTTGGGAGCGAGCTTGGGTGTCGGCAGGGGAGGGTTGAGGATTGTGTGCCCTTGTGTGCTCTCCTTCCCGGGATGGGGAGGAATGTCCCTGCATGCCAGGGGCCCCCAGTGGACACCGGGGGGGCACTGCAGCATGCCAGGCAGCACGTGATCAGCGTGGATGATGCAGGCAGGGTTGCTGTCTTGCTAGTGGCACGGGGAGTGCACCATGCAAGGGGAGACCTCAGAACAAAGGAAAAACCCGGTCCTTGGGGTGGGTGATGGCACCAGGCCCCACGCCCGCAGACGGGCCCGTCCTGTCTGGCCTTTCATGTTCCTCCGCCCGGGACCCGCACCCGAAGCTGGAGCCTGTGTATGTAGGTGTACCCAGAGAGGAGGGGCAGCCCCATCCTGGAGGGGTCAAGTCGGGGGTGCCAGCTGCGAGATGAGGGGGAGGAGAGAGGAGGATCAGACAGGTGGGCTTCGGGCTGGGCAGGATCTGGCTGGATGCCCGAGAGAGGCTCCTTGGACCGTGAACCAGAGGGAAAAAGAATTGTTAAAAAAATAAAATAAAATAAAAATGCGTCTGAGGATCAATCCCAGATTGTTGTTTTTGCTAATACACCCAAATAGCTTTCTGCAGTCATTTCAACAGTATAATTATATAGATTTGCAAACCAAGGGATCACAATTTCACAAAAAGATTCACATATATTTAATTAACCACTGAGAAGCATAAGGAGAAAGAAAGTATAGAAACAGCAAGTGAAGGAAGGGAGATAACAGGGAAATTATGGGACCATCGGAGTGGCTAGTTCCTAGGTGCCACAAGAAAAATTTGATTGCACAATCAAATAGTCAAGAGACAGACAAGTGGCAGAATAGGAGAAGACAAAACAGATTCTTGCTTTTAAAACTCTGGCCCAGATATTCAAAAGAGTTGAGCCATGCGCAATAGGGTTGCGCCTGCGCAAGTCCGAAATTGCGCCATTCTGCGATATTCAGCAGGAGGCAGTTGCGCCCCCGAAATCATGCTGAGCAACAGCGCAATGATAATGAAGGCATGCGCAACCGAAGGGGGAACCATACATAAACTGCAAGCCCGATGTTCCTTTCGAATGCAGAAGTCTCTGGTACTTCTGTGCCTACACAAAATTCACCCCGAAAAAAAAAAGTAACAAGTCGGGGCCACCCACAGGTGAGCTGCTGCGTGCAGGGGGCGCAACACAGCAGCTGCCACCTGTGGGTATTCATTTTATAGCACCCCATGCCCGATTGCAGGCATCAGTATCTCCCTCCCCAAGTCCAATATCCTGGTGGTCCAGTGGATGGTAGCCGATCGCGGGCATAACTGTACTCCCCAGTAGCCAGATCGCTGGCACAACTGTAACTCCCCCAGTAGCCCGAGACCATGACATCAGTAACCCCCCAGAGTCCAGTATCCCTGGTGGTCCAGTGGACCCACTGAGAGCCCGATTATGGTGGCATTCCTCACCCCCAAGTCCCAAATCCCTGGTGATCTAGTGGACCCCCCCACCCTGCCGCCCACATAGCCCCACCACCCCGCTCCCCGTCAGCCAGCAGGCGGCAGCACCCACCCGCCTGCCACCCACCGACTGACAGCTCGGTATGGCTGCACGCCTATTGGTTCAGATCTGGACCGACTAGTACGGTATGGGCTGCATGGGATGAGTACTTTGTTTGTCATTTTGAAACTGAGGTGAGTAAAACCAAATTCAGATGTGTACAGATGTCTGGATGGAGTACATTTTTAAAACAGTACAGTTTTTTCTAGACAAGATTGATCAGGTGCCAGCAATGCTCCAGCTAATGTTGGCAGGGAGCAGTAATATACTCACCAGTTTTAGATGATGTGAGTAAAACAAAATTGAGATGGGTACAAGTGCTGTAAATCTGGAAAAAAACTGCTCCTTTTGAATCATGTTGTGTTATGAAGTACTGTTCTACAGAGTGTGCAGCATGCACAAATGTTGGGAGAGTACTGGTACTCATTAAAAACATTTTCTGAAGAGTATTTCCTAAAATGAGGTGAGTAAAATATGTTGGTAGTCCCTTATCTGGAGCCCTGATTGGGGCGGGTGATATGAAGAAGGAGATCATCGGTAATAGGCTATTTTATGATAGGAAGACTCTGAGACTGGGTACCCATAGAGATTAGGAGTTTGTCAGAGCAGCTGGGCTATGGGCTCCATAAAGAAACCAAACATATCTGGGGAAGGGACATCCTGCCGGGTACCCTAAATAAAGGAAAACAGTCAGAATGTGATCCATTCAGTCTTAGACTGCCAGAGTATATTCCTCTAATGGCAGCCATAAATGGCTCAGGAAGTTAAATGTTTGTAGGGCAGCCTGTGGAACCTCCAAGAGACCATATCAAAAGCCTTTTGGGTGTCTAGACTTAGTATCAAGAGGGGGGGATTTCGTGGATTGGGCATGGTCATTAAGGTATAGGGTGCGTTTAACATTGTCTGTTTTCTGTCTGCCCACAATGAACCCTGACTGATTTGGATGTATTAATGAGGGGAGGATGTGATCAAGTCTTTGAGCCAGAATACTCATGTAAATCTTATAATCTTGGTTGAGTACTGATATGGGGCGATAAGAATCACACAAGTGTGAGGGTTTCTGGGGTTTCAAGATCACTAAGATTGTTGCTTGTCTCCATGAGATAGGGAAGGGGAGGTGAGATGGCTGGTTTGTAGAGCTTGCAGGAGGGGAATCTGTACCAAATTCCATGTGCCTTTGTAGAACTTGGCTCCAAAGCCATCTGGGCCAGGAGATTTCCCTTTCTTGAATCCTCTAATGGTAGTTTGGAGCTCCAGTTCAGAAATCGGGGCTGCTATCTGTGCCTGCTGAGAGGCAGGAAGGGTAGGAAGGCGGAGCTGAGAGAGAAAGGCTGATATTTTGTGGTGATCAGGCTCTGTCAGAGGGAGTAGAGGACATATAGTATTTCTGAAATGCATCAAGGACATGCTGAGTGGAATACCGTGTCTGTCCAGATATGGGGTCCTTGATTTTAGAGACAGTGCATTCTTGCATTTGATTTCTAAGATGGTAGGCCAGGAGTTTGGAGGCCGAGCCCCACCTTCATAATACCGCTGCCTTAACCAGGCCAAGGCTTGCTCAGTTTTGCTGTCAGCAGATACTGGATCTCAGCCTGTGTCTGAGAGATTAAAGGAAGAAGGTCTGAGTCCCTTTGCATGTGAGCCTCCTGAAGAAATCTAAGCTTCTCCTGTAAGGTCTGCAGATTTGACTCGGCCTGTTTTTTTTCTTGTGAGTAGCACAAGATATGATATGACCTCTGAGCACGACTTTAATCATATCCCAGAGAGTCTGAGCAGAAACCTGAGGAGATGCATTATCTCGAATAATTTCTGGGATTCGTGCCTCCAGGAGGTCTCGGAATTCCCTGTCCCTCAGCAGGGATGAATTAAATCTCCATTGTACATTTTTCCTTTCCTTTGAATATTGAGCTCTAGGATGATGGGAGCATGGTCAGACAGGCAGATATTAAGGATATCCGCCGACCGAATCAGATCAATATACTCTTTGCCTATACTGAAATAGTCAAGTCTGGAGTAATGTTTAAAGGCATTGGAGTAGTAAGTGAATTTCCGTTGCTAGGGGTGGAGTTGTCTCAATGTGTCTACCAGACCCACATCTTGGAGTGACTGTCTAAGAGGCCTCTGTCCCGAGGACTGTGGGGAAGGGCGCACAGCAGACGAGTCAAGCGAGGGGTTAAGTTGGCAGTTAAGATCCCTTCCTAATATCAGAATCCCTTGTTGTCTCATCGGGATAACCTCTATTAGATGTTGGATGGTGAAGGCGTCAGAGCCTGGGGGCATATAAATACTGCATAATGTCAGAATCTGCTGATTTAGTTTGACCCCGGCCAGCGCCAGCCTGCCATCTCTATCAGAATATTGATCAAGCATTTGTAGCTGGGAGCATCTCGGGATCAGGATCACCGTCACTCTCCTCCTGCCCCGCTGGTAAGAGGACTCCACTAGCTCAGAAAAAACAAATTTAAGTAATTTCTGGTGCTCAACTGAGGAGAGGTGAGTCTCTTGTAATAAGAGGACGTCAGGGTTAAATTCTGTGAGTGCTCGAATTGTACGGTACCTCTTGATAGGGCCAGCCAGCCCATTTACATTGTAGGAAATAATTTTAAAGGGACACTGCATATCCAAACTTATCAGGAACCATTTCGCAGCCCCCGGCCCCCCCCCTAGAAAACCAAAAACATCACCGACATTAATTTCCTGCAATAAGAAATATTTGCCACGTGAAAAATGTACAGTAACCTGGTGCTCCAGTCAGTGTGGTAAAATGGAAGGACATTTTAGTAAAGGCTGTAGGATAACTAGTATGCCAACTGGGCATAGCTATAGTGCTGTTTACAGTGGGCAACATCTCAGTAAAGAGGTATAAGGAGGTAAGAACTATGTACAAGCCCCGTGAAGAGGGTTATCTATGACTTCCATCAGATGCAGCGTTCAGGTGGAGCACACATTGGGGACAAGTCTACGGACTGTCCAAAGGTGGGCGCCAATCAGCCAAGTGATGTGGGGTCCTGGGGAAACTCTTGCCCAAAATTCAGGAGGGGGGAGAACTGAGACAAGGAGAAACAATATCAGGGGAAGCTGAAAAAAAAAAAAAGGGAGTGATAGGGGAGGGATATAAAGTGGAGCAAAATGGTGCTGTTCCATTAGGGCCTGGCTTACAGATGGCATATGAGTCTGTGGCCCACCCCTCCAATGTATGAGAGGGAGGGTGGGAGAGATAATGTATAGTGAATCATCCCAGGGATATTCATAATGGCTAGCTGAGGTATCTGATATAGGGGGAGCGCCAGGTCTCACAGAAGCACTCTGAGTTCGTCCCAGCATTACTGAGTGTTCGGGGGAAGTGCCGAGTCAGGTGTATCAAACTGTATGGAAGTTTCCTGGGACAGGAGACCCTATTAGCCTAAATACGGTATTGGTAAATCAAGAGTAAAGTCAAGTCATCGATTTGTAGGCAGTGAAGGTCCAAGAAAAATATCTGTCCACAGAGTTTATAAGGGAAGGGTGTTTCTGGTAGACAACTGAGGACCAGCAGAAGAACTAGAGGGCTCTGGGATCACCCAGCCCACTCATGCCCGAGAAGGACAGGGGAGAGGATGCCCCAGGGGCATGCTGAGGAGGGCAGGATCCACATCCATCCGGACCCACCAGCACTTTTGGTTGCATCCCAACACCGGGAATGATCTTGATGAGGTCTGGGCTACCCTGTGGAGGGCTCTCACAGAAGGGAGAAGGTGCCAGAGGGAACCATCCCTGAGGCCTAATATCTAATCCCCCTCCCGCTGCAAGGCCAAGTACAGACAGTGCAAATCTTTGTGCCATCTAAGAACGCTGGGAGCAAGTCCCAGACAACACTACCGGTTACTCCTAGTTCATATATGGATCTCTTACTCCCAAGGGCACATGAATACCACCAGGCCGTCCGAGGCTGAGGAGACCTCCTAACTGCGCCCTATTTAGCGGGCTAATGCAATGAAGCCTGCCTCAATTCGATCTGCGGGGGTATAACCCCGAGCTTAGGGAGGGCATCTAGGCCCGGACGGGTGAAAAACGCCCTACTGAGACCTACCAGCCCCACCCCAAGCAGGGGTACACCTGAAAGCCCCTATTTAACGGGGTCTGAGCAAGGTGAGGAGCTTCAAAAAGTTGCAAGGCTACTTCGGTATAAGGCCCATATCCTTCTGCCCCAGACAGCCCGATGGCAAACTGCTCACTCACAAGACCCATTTCTGGCTTCATTCTGTGGAAGCTGGCACATACATTCCTCTGTCCGTGTCCTCTAGCCACCGCAGGAGGAGGAGGCCCCGCGACAGCCCGATCCATTCAGGTATCAATGTCCGGACTAGGATCCCCAACCACCAGCCTGTCTCTCAGACATCCCACTCAATCCCCCTGAAACAAGAACGTTAGCTGGGCTGCCCTCCGGTCCCTCAAGAACCTCCCGTCTTAGTACTCACTGCGAACCCAAGATCATGGTTCAGGAAAGGCCTCAGCTGGCCTGTCTGGAAAATTGTGCCAGATTCCTTTGTATGGAGTCTATTGTAGCTTGTTGATATGGTTGTATTCTGGTGGGAGATGCTCGAGCAAGGCCACGGTCATCAGAGAATCTCTGCAGTAGGCATACCAAGTTGGCAGCGGAAGCCACATTTCTTCAGATCTGCACAGGCTTCCTCAGCATTGTCGTAGGTCTGCTGTCCCGAGGGAAACTGAATTACCAACTTGTTGGGGTAAGGGGTTCGAAATTAAATTTTTTGTTGCCTCAGGATTGGAAATAGAGGGATGTACGCCTGCCTCCTCTGCATCGTGGCTGAGGCATAATCATTGTCCACAAATATACGCATGCCCCCATAAAAAAATTTGAGATTTAGCCCAGGCCTGTTTCAGTATGTACTCTTTTTTTTGTCTGAACCCGGAAGAATCTGATAATTATAGATCTAGGGTGTGCAGATGGCTGTGTAGACTTTGGGCCCAGCGCCCTATGGATTCTTTCTATCTCAAAAGTAAAATCTGTGTCCAGCTCAAGGGCTTCTCGTAGGAGAGTTTCCACAAAAGTTTGTTGATTTGCACCCTCGCTGTTTTCGGGGACCCCATAGAGTCGGAGGTTGTTGTGGCGGCTGCGGTTCTCCGCATCCTCCTGGCATTCTGCAGTGAGATGGCAAAAGTGGGCCACCTGATTAAGGGTATTTTGCAGCTGGGAGGTGGTTGAGGCCTGCTCTTGCGTGCCTTGGTCCAATGTGGATACTTTAGAGTACAGCTCTGTGAAATCTTTTTGAAAGGATTCTTGGTTTTGTTTAAATAAATGGAAATCTGACTTGAATTCCTGGAGTTCCAATAACACTTTGTCGAGCTTGCTGTCCATCTTGGTAGATTGTGCCACCTTGGACCTATTCTTTCTGCGTGGTTTAGATCGGGTTGCTTGGATGGAAAGCTGGAGGCCCCAGTCGGTCGTGTCCTATCAGAGATCTCAGTCTCTGGGCGAATTGCCACAAATCTGTTGGTTCCTCCTCGAAGTTTACCAGAAGCCATGTAATCCATTCGGTAAAGTAAGTGATTTTATGTAGTCTGCAGCCGATTTAAAGATTTGAAACAGGGGAGCGGGCCAGGAGGTCATGGGCTAAGCTGCCATATAACTGGAAGCTGCACCGGAAGTCCTCTTCCCATCTATATTCTGACTCAGGACTGCACCTAGGCCTACCTCTGATGCATCTGTCTGTAACAAAAATTGTTTCTCAAAGTGTGGACTTCTTAAACAGGGTTGAACATAATGTAGCCGTGATGGCCTGAAAAGCTTGTTCCCACTCAGGGGATCATCTCACTTTATTTGGTCACCGTTTTTCATGAGTTCAGTGAGGAGAGTAGTTAACTGGGGCAAAGTTGGGAACAGATCTCCGGTAGTAGCCAACCAGACCTAAAAATGACCGTTTCCTTGTTTTAGGGACAGAACTGTTCGCTGCAGTGTCTGTCTTGGAAATCTCTGGCTTTACTTCTCCATTTCCCAAAATATAACCCAAATATCTTGTTTCCTATGTGCCTAATGTGCACTTGGCAGGATTAATGGTCATACCTGCATTTTTGATAAATTTATGCTCGTAGGTGTTCCAGGTGACTATTCCAGTCTGGACTGTGCACCACAACATCATCCAGGTGTGCAGCGCAATAACCAGTGTGAGGGGCTAGAATTATATCCATGTACCGCTGAAATGTAGGGAGAGTGCCATGTAAACCAAACAGCATTGTGGTGAACTGAGCGGAAAATGCAGTTTTGTCTCTGGATTCTTTAGCTAGGCACTTCCCTATCTGTCCACCAAATCATCTATCCTGGGCATAGGATAGCTGTCAAATATGGACACTTGATTAAAGTTTCCTAAAATCAAGGCAGATTTTTGCCTCCCCCTTTTTTGTTTTTTATATGGAGTCTTCATTGGTGATGACCAAGCCGTCTTGATTTCAGTGATGGCAGACTCTTTCATTTTGTATTTCTTTAACCACATGTGCTCTTAACTGCTCTGGTAATCTGTGTGCTTTTTGTCTGATAGAGCGAGCATTCTCTGTCACTATTACGTGCTTTCGACCATTTCTGCTAAGCCTGGCACTGTGAACATATACGTAACATATGAATTTGCCAGGTGAAAAAGACCATAATGGTCTATCTAGTCTGCTCGAGTACACAGCTCGTTAATTTCATGGAGCCCCCCACTCCCCCTGGCATCCTCCCCATCCTAATCATCATCTTCACCCTGTCCCACCCACCCCTTGAAACTGGCCACCGTCTTTGCTGCCACCACCCTTGCCACTTCATTAACAGTTTGTTTTCTGTAGTGGGTAACAGTAACAAGACCTTTTCGCCTGGCTCAAAAACGTTTTCCTTTATCCCATGGTCATATTACACCTCCTGTTGTTTTTGGGCTACTTCCTGATTACTGTGGGCAATTTCACCACATTTTGCCAGTTTCTTTATCAGTGCACACATATAAGATGTATTCAATTATTTCTGAGCGGGTTATCTTCCGGTGTTTCTTTTGGTATATCTGGTGGCCCTCTATGTTGTCTACCGTACAAGATTTCAAAGGGTGAAAAAAACTGTTAATACTTGTGGCACTTCTCTGTAAGCAAAATGCAGGTAAGGCAAGTATTTTCCAAATCTTTCCCTTCCCTTTAACAAACATTTTTAACATAGATTTTATGGTTTGATTAGAATGCTCAACAAGACCGTCTGTCTGTCTGAGAGTGATAAGAGGAGGTTCTTATGGCAGTGATGCCTAGTGGTTAGTACACCTCCTTCAGAAATTCAGCACTAAAATTACTAACCTTATCGGTAATAATCCTGTAGCTATGCCAGCCCTGCTGAAAATTTTGTCAAGCTCTGCTGACACTTTTGGGGCTGTGACAGTATGCATTGGAGTTGCCTCTGGGTATTGAGTAGCATTGTCACATACTACCAAAATGAATCAATTACCCTTTTACTTTTGTCTAAGGGGCCAACCATATCCATCCTCTCAAAAGACACATCTGCTAAGGGTAGGGGCACTGGGGCACCTTGTCTTTTTTACTTACTGGGGCTACTTTCTGGCATTCAGCACAAGAACTGCAATAAGTAGCAATATCCTCATGAATCCCAGGCCAGTGAAATATGTACAACAATCTGGCAAGGGTGCGGTCCCTCCCCAAGTGACCAGCCATAGCACTATCATGTGCTATGTGTAACGACTCAGTTCTATACTTCTTTAGTAAGACCAATTGTTGTATCTGTTCCTGTATCTGAGGATTAACACAAACTCGGTACAGTAGCACGTTACATTTTTTAAACATTGGTTCACCCTGTTTTTGTTTCACCCCCAGCTGCTTAAAACAACCTTGGAGAGAAACATGGTTAGTTTGCTCAGAAACAAACTCACAATCAGTAATCAGTTTAGTTTTAGCTTTTTCATATAGCAACCCCTTATGTCCATCAGTCTTTTGTTGCCACTGTTTTTCAGACACCTTCTTTCTTTCCTGGGCTTTCGGATCTTGGAGCTGGGCTTAAACAAGTCCGAATCAAAGTCAACAAAAGTCCCACACATCAGATTTTCTTTGCCTGTGTTGTTGTAACCACAGCTGCTGAAACAGCAGGATTTACTCCCTCTGTAATTAAGTTAGCAATCCTGGAAAGTCATTTCCAATAATCACAGGTTCAGGTAACTTTGGTACTATCCCCACTTTCATTTGACGTGACATCCCTTTAATATTCAGAGTCACTTGGGTGGTGGGATAGTCTTGAATGTCCCTGTGGCTGCAGATGACCCCACTGCCTGGTCCTTTTGCACAGTGTTTCTCAGAACATCAACATGCACCAGGTCTGTCTGCTTCTCAAATGTATATGTCCTTCACAGTCTTATCTCCATTGTGACATCTGTTAAATACTTTCCCAATTTGCTAAGGCCAGATTTGCTCCAGTGTTGCCCTCCTTATTTTCTTGGCAGTTTCTTCCAGTATAGCCTGGCTTATTACAGTTGTTATAGGTTTGTGGGAGCATCATGTGACACTCCTCAGTCAATATCAGGGCTTCTTTCAGTTCCACATGAGGTACTTAACCGTATCAGGCTGTTGCTAAGAAACAGATTTCCTGGCATAGTGTTCTAATTCTGATAGAACATCTGAGTAGCAGGCCACTGAGTTCTAGAATATTCAGATTTGCTATTACATTTGGATAAAACTGAAATAGAAATTTATAGATTCTTGATTTTTTTTAATTTATGTGTATTATAGAAATGCTAATATATAATTGTAATTAACCAAGGGTTAAGGGATTAAGCAAGGGAGGTGTAGAAACGACTCCAAACATAATAGAACTCCACATATAATGTAGGCCTTTTTTTATGATAGGATCAGCGGCGAGGTAGTCAGTTGTGGGGATTGTGTGGTGCTCTTCTCCAGGGTTACACTGTGGAAGGGGAGACACTGTCCCATCTGCATGACCTTTGCAGAGCTCCATGCTCAGCTGCTAGTAGCAAGAGTTGCAGCTCTGGCTCAGCTGGGGTTCACCCCCCATCCCCCCACATTCCCCAGAGGCTCACTGGTCCAGGGGCTGGAGAGTGCTAGAGAAGGGCAGTGAGAACAGTGGCAAGGGCAGCCACAAGGGGTCCGACCAGTCTCACACCATTTAGACAACAAATCAGTGAGCACCCCTGAGGAGGCTCAGGCACCTGACACTGTGAGGGAGTGGGGACCCAAGTCTGTTGAGGAAATGGGCAGGACGACTTGGTGGTACCCAAGAGGGTGAGCAGGAGGAAGTAAGCAAGGAGAGTCTTAATGACTGGGGACTCTGTGATTAAGAGACTGGAGGGTGGTGGGTGGGAGGAAGGGAGGAATGGTCAGATGCCTTCCTGGTGCATCAGCCATCAGGGATATACATAGGATAGGGAGGATGGTATAGAAAGGGAGGGAACTGGAGGTGCTGAACACTTGGGAACCAGCAATCCTGTGTACCAGCCTGTGGTGTGGAAGAAGTGAAGTGGAACTTTAAGAGGCTGGGGGACAGAGTGAAGGAGCTCTCAGCTTCTTTGGCTTTTTCCGAGGTCCTCCCTGTGTGGAAAAAGGAAATGAGTATAGCAGAGGAAGGAAGAGGCTGAAGATTTTTTTTTTTTTTTAAATTAGTATGCTTTTTAAATCTGGCGCAATGCCGCTCAGTCTCCCACTCCACAAGCGAGCCCTGGTATCCTCCACCCCAGTGCCCTTGGATTACTCCTCAGGGTGGAGCCCCCGGTGCTTACTCCAGGGGGGTACCAGGTAACTGATGCGGTGGGGACCCAGGGCTGCCAGGGGCGGGAGGCATCATTCATGCGCCGGATGATTTTTTTTTCCTTGATGGTGGAGGGCGGGTCTAGTGGACGCCATGACATACATGTCATGCTTCCGACCCACCCCCATGACACTAGTTGGTGTTCTAGGGTGTCTTGTGGTTACCTGGGACTGCTGAATCCAGAGTCACTCTATCCCCCTCAGGGATGGAGAGCGTGCTATGGCTTCTCGATCTACCCTGCCCCGGCTGGCCCTCGAGTGTCCCGAATCTGTTCCCGAACCCGGGGCACCCGTGTCACAGTGGTAAACCTTTCCGCTGCACTGATGGGCTGGCTTAAGACTGAGGATTTTAATTTGTGGTTTAAGGTATGGTGTCAGCAGGAGTGGTACCACTTGTGGGGAACTAGGGGGCTTCTATGTCAGGGTGCTCTTCAAGGGTGATGACCTTTACCTGATGCAAGAGGGGGCAGTGCTTTGGGGCAACATTTTGACATTCGTTGGACAGTTAAACTGATGGAATGGGAGACGGAGGCTAGGGAACCACTGAGAAGGGAAAGCAAGTGGAGATCCTAGATAGGACTCCCCCTGAAAAGGAGGCGGGTAGCAAAAAGGTGGGTAACAGAAGGTTGAACTGAAGTTCAAATTAGGTTGGGGAAGAGGCCAGTGAGGAGGGCTGACAAAGCCTACATTCAGCATGAAGAATAACAAATTAAGAAGACTAGTGAAGAATAAAGGAAAAGGAGTAGGAAAAAGCAAGAGGGGGCCGCCCAGTGGGCGCTGAGGGTTGGGCGCTGGACGGCGCACACCTCATGCCATGTGGGTGACCCTGTGGTTGGGAATGAGCCGGACCACCGAGGATCGGCAGGGGAGAGATAGGATTGAGCATCCGTGGAGCTGCTTTCCTCTCTCTGGGAAAGGATCCAGGGACTGCCTGATGCAGCAGCTGGAGGTAACTGTGCGTTGGGGCACAAAGTAGAGGAACAGAGCTGTGACGGGAGGCGTCAGGAGAAGCGACATTGCATGTCCGGAGTTCAGGGTGGGCTGGACTACGGGGAAAACAAGAAAATCCCATATCTTAGGTCTGGAACATCTAGTGGCATGGGCCCACGTGCTCCAATGTCGCCGTCTGCACCTGACTACCCCTGGGGGGGTTCCTGGGCCTTCCAAGGAGGCAGGAGAGCTGGGAGTCCTGAACCCGATATAGTGAGTCAGGTGAAGTGGTCCAGGTGGGTAGTCAGGAGCTACAGCATCAGTGAGGATTCCTGAGAGATGCCCGATAGGTGAGTGCAAAAATAGAATCTACAAAAAAAAAAAAAGAAAAACCAAGAGGAGATCAGGAGAAAGCTGAGGGGTATGCCTTAATGCCAGGAGTCTGTCCCAGGCAACATCATGTTTAAACAGGATGGAGGAAAAGGTAAAGTAGGAGGTGTAACCCTGTATGTCAGAGAGAGCAGAGAGGCAGTGGAGGATGGAAACATCAGGAGAGGTCATGGGGCAACACAGTTGCTGTGGGTTCAACTTATGGCATCTTGATGCAAGAAACTACAAATGGGGGTGACCTGTAGACTCCAGGATGGGGGGAAGAGAGAGAGAGAAAGAGAGAAGGAGCTAGGGGCAGATCTAGAAAGGGAGGTCGTGAAGGGGGAGTTGGTGGTAGTGGTGGGAGATCTAAACCCGCCAGATATTGATTGGGTCATTCCAGTGGCCAGGAGCTCCAGATGTCCGGCACTACTGGGTACATTTCAGGACTGCATGCTGGTGCAGCTAGTTAAGGAACCCACTAGGTAGGTTGCCATTCTTGATGTGGTGTTCATCAACTCGGAATTGGTAGGGGGAGTAAGGGTAGGGGAGCTATTAGGTCCAGTGACCATAACGCTGTATGGTTTGACCTGGCCCTTGGGACAAGTAAGCCCCTCATCGAAGGCTGAAGAAGTGCAGACATCCAGATGAGGGAGCTGGTCCAGGACAAGTTAGTCAGAATGGACAGCATCAGGGATGTGGAGGAAAGATGGGGGGCAGTCGAGGAGACATTTCCTAAAATCAAGGCACATTCTTACACCACGAAGCAAAAGGTAACTGTGCACACAGGGTTATGCTCCACAATCACAATACATTTTATTAGGACATACAACAAAGTTTCCTTGGTGATTTGAGGGCTGAGTCCCTCTTTATCAGGGGATGGAGTCACATCATTGCAAACACGCTTAAATACCTTAGGTGAACAGTGATGCTTTTCAAAAAGAGTGAAAGTGATCAATAAGCATAGTGCTACAAAAGAAACATTTATAAACACCACATGGTATAAAAAAAACCTTTAATATATACATTGGCACCAATGAAGTACCGTGCTGAGATATCAGATATAAATGGAGTGTATAATGGATATAAATGGAGTGTATAATGGATATAAATGGAGTGTATAATCCAGTAAATACATAGAGGTTCATTAAAATATCAAGTTCATGATATTAATTGTTTATTATGAACTGAGGATCGTAAATATGGGAAGCTGATTGGCCGAGAGGTTTTGAGCGTGATGATATCGAACTACATCATCACAGCTTCAGAAAACCTCCGCCATCACCCTCCCTCACTGACCAGCAGTCTTCGTCTCCAGCAGTCCGCAGCCAGTCAGACTTCCAGTCAGCTGCTATTTAAAAACAAACAAAAAAACGAACTCCCACCAGCTGCACACACAACAGAATTCAGCACAACGAAGCCGCTGGGGCAATACTTTCAAAAGCAACATATCCAGCAGCATGCGAGTGGCAGCACCGGACGAATAATTGTTTTTTCTCTGAAAAGGACAAACGACAAACCCGCGCATTGTAGTCATTCTCACACAAACCGCGGCTCCCCCACAAAAAGAAAGCTATGTCCCAGCCACATAGAAAAAAATGCCAGTCTTGTCCCAAACATTCCTAACCATTCTAATAGTAGCTCTTACAAGAACAGTCCCGAATGAATCACACCAAGACTCTACCGTTTTCTCGTTCGTTCATCATTGGCTCGCCTCTCCAACTTCTCTCTCAGCTTACCAGTCCTCAGCATCCAATTCCCAGAACAGAAATAAGAAAAATAAAGTGCACTGTAAACGGAGAACACTTTAAAAAAAGAAAACTGCAGTGGTAAGGAGTGGCTCACCCAGTCACAAGCGCTCCACTTCCTCTACCACGGCCAGCAGCGCCGCCTGCTGCTCAGAGTCCTCCAGGAACTATTTTATTTAAAGGTATTCCTCCAATACCCCCAAAACACATTTTAAAATGTTTCTGTTTTTTTTTTTTTTCACTTTAAAAATATTTAAACCACTTCTAATAGCAATAATACTCCAGGGTGTGGTATATCATGGGATATACGTTACTTCTGGTTGTTGGTGCCTTTTCGGCCTGCGGCCTCGTACAATTCCCACCACCTGAGGCGTGACGATATCTCATGATATACCACACCCTGTTGTGCATTATTGCTTAATTATACAATGAGGTATGAAAATCTTGTAACCTCATTGGTCAAAACACATCACATGACCATGGTATATCCTGTAATAACCCACGGCTGAGAAATGGCATTTATAAAAAACATACTTAAACACATTTTAAATATATTTTGCACATGGTTCCATTGTATAATCGCGATAAGGCACTCCAGGATGTGGGTTATTGGGGGATTTACCCACTCCTTGTGTGGTTAAGTCACTTGGCTGCGCCTTGTGACACACCACACAAGGTGTGGGTAAATCCCCCAATAACCCACACCCTGTTGTGCCTTATTGCTTACAGAGCCAATTGGCTAAATACAGGAAAATATATATATAAAAGACAATACAGGAACCAACCCATTGAGGCAGGACTGTTCTCCCATAGTAATGAAGCTAAATTTGCTATATGGCACACATTATTGCTCTCATTATTTTTACACAAAATATATATATATAGGTGGATCTGCCAACTAAGCAGTCGCACTCTGATTTATTCATGATATTCCAGAGTTCATATTAGAAAAAATAGTGTGCGAAGAAGAAGGAAAAAAAGGGGGTGAGAATGGAGAAAGAAAAGAAAAATGAATAACACGTCTCTCATGAGAGAATGAAATTGGTGCACACAAAACAAGAAAGCAGTATGCTAAACATAATTTACATTATACTGATTGGAGTGAGAAGAATATTTGTGCAACAGGCGTCCGGATAAGCGAGTGTGATAAATCCGTTTATCTGGTCACTGTGTAGATAATTATTTATCTACACAGTAACCACGATCGAGACTCCATTTATCCACATAGTTTCTACGTCACACCTCACGGTATTACTTTGTTTAAAGTAACAGCACTCACAGAGACGTACTTGCAGCTCAGATCACCGCCCCCGCAGGAAGTCGGCTACGGCTATTTGTTCACTCACATTGTCATTTAAGCTACCACTCTTATGTTATGTACTACAACTTCAAGGAAGGGGTGGTGAAGAATATTACAAATCAGTACCTTTCTTGTGTTGTGAAAAATCGGACACTTCTCGCTTAAACTCCATATGGCCAGCACACTGTTCGGCTCCATCTTCCACGCCCCTCGCTTCTTTCACCACCACATAGAAAAACAAAAACAATCTAAGCCCCAAGTGCACTTTCCACGGGTTTTATAATGCAACTGCAATAGCTGCTGTTTCAAAATCATTCCTGACCGCCAGCTCAGTCTCATGCTTGCTCCTTACTCCTCGCAAAGCACAGCCACCATTTTTTAAACAGTTTAGAAAATGCCAAGCGCTACACCAATCAGCAGTAATGTTGGCACATCCACATCCTTAGCAACCTTTTTCACAACTAAAGTGCAACAGTACTAGTACATGAAATAATCCCTTAAACTTTAAAAACCAAAAAAAACACACACACACTACAAATATTATGACCTATCACACAAAGTCTCTGCCTGTTGCATAAATCGACTGCGCAGAGGGTCAGTGTGTGATAATGCATTTATCTTGTACAGTTGCCAGTGAAGTGACCTCTCGTAACTCTCACTCGTGAGGTTACTTGAGGTCACTGGCAACTGTACAAGATAAATGAGTTATCACACACGGAACCCCCCCCCCCACACACACACACATACCTTATATAACATCACAGTCCTGTAAGATAGTAAGCTGCTCACAAATAAACGCTAAGATCAAATTCTCTATTCAGATCCCTTGGAAATAATGAATTTGATGTAAAGATCCATTTTGATTCTTTTTGTAACAGGATTTGTTTTCTATTACCCTTCCTTGGAGAAGGCTTTACACGTTCAGTTATTGTAAATCTAAGGGACCCCAGATCGCTGTAATGCCAGCTCATAAAATGTACTGCTAATGCAGATTCACTGTTGTTATTGCGAATGTCCCTCAGATGCTCTAGAAAGCTCTCTTTCGCTTGTCTAATTGTTCTACCTACGTATAGCAATTTACAGGAACACTGTGCCACATAAATGATACAGTTAGTTGAACAATTAATGCATTCTCTGATTTCAACCTTCAGGTTCTTAGTAGGGTGAGTGAAACACTTTTCCTGCACTAAATGTCTGCAGGTACACAATGGCCACACTGAAAACATCCTGTGGGTTTTCCGGTAGCCAGGCTATATGTTGTGGTTTGTCTGCAACATATAGTGACTGTGGAAATAGATTCCTATGTTTTTCCATTACTGTATGTTATCACGAGGGGTAGTTGCAAATAAATCTGGTACTACAATGTTTCAACAAATTCCAGTTCTTTAACAAGATTGTTTTGACCCTTGAGGAAATATTATACTCAAAACAAAGGTCATTTTGTTATGATTTTCTGGTTCTTTTGTTTCGGTCATAGCAGTGAGCTTCTTTGTAAGCAATAATACTCAACAGGGTTGGTGATATCGGGCTATACCAGACCGCCCAGGGGCATAATAAGACCCAGTGTCGCTGGTGGAGGGCCTTATAGTCCCTGGAAGGTCCGGTGATAGCCCACACGCCCACCCTGGAGCATATTTTTGCCCTTAGAAAATTATCAACTGTAATATATATATGTTTATAAAAAGTAATTTTATGTTTAAATGTTAAACTGTTAGGTTGTTTAATTTATTTTGTTATAAAATAGTTCCTGCTTCTACATTACAATGCTGTGTTTTTTTGGTTTGATTTTTTGAGTTGGGGACTTTTGTCCTACTAGACCCTCTGTCGTTGTGAGTTTTGGAGGTGGTTGTCCTTGTAACACCCCCCCCCCAACCACACACAGAGCTGAAAATAGTGAAATGTTCCTTTTGTTTTACTGTCTTTTTTTTAATTTACTCATTGAAATATATAGTTTTGAATTTCTGTGCACACTAGAGCAGAGTGAGCGAGGAAGGTAGCAAAATGAGTACAGCTGCGATTGCTTCTGTGACAGATTGCAGAAAATATCGCTGCTGAGGTGCAGATTAAGTCCATGTGAGAAAGAGGTAAGTCTGCTGCCCCGCACCACCGACTTCAGGCATTGTGTTGCTTTTGTTTTAAATTTAAAATGAGCAGTTGTTTCTTGTAGTTAGCAGGTGGCTGGATGGAGGCAGGAGGGCGGTGTGCTGACTGAGTGAGCTCGCTGTCAGGAAGGACTGAAGGTAGTATGCTTAGTGAGAGGAGCAGTACTTTCTTAGGTTTCCGTACTGCAGATGGACGTCCATCTGTGGTACAGAAAACAAAAAAAGTGTCTCTTCTCTCATGCATCATAACGGTGCTGTACCAAGTGCTGTGTCTGTCGCTTGTGGAGATTTCTGTCACATTTGGAGCATGGCTGCAATTTGTCTCTTTTAGTAAACTCTGGTGAATTCAGGTACAAATTTTACTGTGCCTTATTAAATGGGACTTGCAGAGAAAAATGGGGAAATCGGGTGGGCCGCTAGATCAGGGCTTGCTTACTGAGCTGGAAAAAATGGCAGCAGTCAAGTTTGAAAATCGGGGTGGCCCCAGGATACCGTAAGTAATGAGGCACCCCAAAGTGGCACTTGTTGTATAGCGGGTGTTATTGAAAAATAAATGCATGGCTGGGTATGCTTTATTTTTTAAGTGAGCAATAATACCTGACAGGGTGGGCAGTATTGCCCAATACTGCCCACCCTGGAGGGTATTATTGCACTTAGAAAATGGCAAACTGTGGAATTTTTAGATGGGATTTAAAATTTTTTATTTATTTATTTATTTTTAATTTAGAGTAAGAATGACATTATGTCCCTTCATTTTGTGCTGTTCCATCTTATGTTGCTCCCCCACCACAAAGCCATTCTGTTCAACTTATCCCCTCCACGACTAGCAGCTCAAGAACAAGATATATCAATTTGTTTGTAGTCCTCCCCCCCCAAACAGGCTCTTGTTCTGGTTGTTTTAGTAACAAAATCAGTTTTCTGCTCTTCCTGCTTGACACCCCCACCCCACTCAGGAGTTCTGGTTATTGCATGGGCAACCCGCCACTTAAAAGCAGAAAGTGCACACTGGGAGGTACAACGTGGCTTGGGAGCTCTGTAAAGATTATATATATATTCCACACAGCAGCGCTGTTATAGGTGAAACAATGTGGCATGAAGGGTGTGTGTAAAACATCACAGCACAGCCGGGGTATATTAAGGCACAAGGCCAAAAGGCCTAGTGACTTCAGCCGCTGGATGTGCTGTAAAATATGTTTTACACACACATCCCTGAGTGCTTTATTTCACTTATAAAATTGTCTTTTTTTTTTACTTTTTACTGTTGGAAAAAGAATATTTATATGTAGAAACAATAGATTTTTTTGTGTGCATTTGTGATAACATAGTCCTTCAGCCCACAGCAAGTGATGTCATTGTATTATTGCCTACTTTCTTCTTCCTGTTACAACCAGAGACTCAATTATCTCACTGTCAGGGCAAAAAGAAGAGAGTTCCCTGATGAGCAGGTTAACATAGAAGGGGGATTTTTCACTGTCAGCAAAGAAACAGTTGCAGTGAAAACTATAAACAATACTTAATGTTTCTAATATGTTTATGTATGAAATGAGAGTGTGATAGTCAGAGAAACAACATTTAATATATATATATTTTTTTATTTAAGGTAGTTTTATTTTTAGGGCCCAGTTGAAGTTTGTTTACAGTGTAAAGGTAGCAGCCATGTTTGTGGTCTAGAAAGTCTTCTCTAGACTTCAGGTACCTCATACTGGGCTGCTGGGTAAGCTGGGGAAATGGGGGTGGGGAAACTGATGGTCAGGTGGATTGGGATCTGGCTATCTGGGCGTACACAGTGTGTGGTGGTTGGGGGGGGTCTCATCCCCTAGGGTCACTAGTGGGGTCCCACAGGGATTGGTACTGGGCCCACTCCTGTTTAACGCCTACATCTTGGACATCAGAAAAGGTATCAGGAGCGAAATGAGCTTCTTTGCAGATGACTCGAAGCAGGGGGCGGTGGTGGATGGGGAAGAGGATAGAGTAGCCCTACTTGAGGACCTGGAGACACTGTTGAGGTGGTCACACACTAGGAAAGCTAAAATTTAATGCGGAGGAAATGTAGGTACTTCACCTGGGGTCTAGGGACCAGAACCACATACCCTGGTAGGGGATCGCTACAGGCTTCGATGAGGAGAGAGACCTCAGGTGGTTGTGGTGGATGTCAAATGAACAACTCTGAACCAGTGACAGCTTGAGGTTTAAAACGTGGGTCGAATTGGACCCAGTGGTGTAAAAATGTAGGGTTAAAGGAACCTACTAAGTCAAAGCATAATCGTAGATTTCAGACAGTTCACGTTCCCTTCCTTTAGATATTGTTATAAAGTAGGTGCATTAATTTGGACCCACTAGTAGTGAAAAGAGGGTACATTTTGGTCAGGATGCAACTTTTTCCCTTTGTGGTGCGTTTGCGCTGTCTCTGCTCTGAACACTGTAGGAGGGCCACGGCCAAGGCAAACAAAATGCTGGGGTGTATCACCAGGGGGATTACCTCAAGAAGCCGGAATGTGATTTTCCCTCTGTATAACTGCCTGGTGAGGCCACACCTTGAATACTGTGAGCAGTTTTGGCATCCACACTTAAAAAGGGACATTGTACTCCTAGGGAGGGTCCAGAGTAGGGCAACTAAAATGATCTGGGATCTGGAGGATAGGACCTATGAGTAGAGACTTGAGGAACTCAACCTGTACTCGCTGGAGATGGCGGGGGACATGATAGAGGTCTTCAGGTATCTAAAAGGGGTAAATAGGGTAAGCATAGATGGAGTGTTCCAGCAGAAGGAGGGAGGGGCTTCCAGGGGGCACGGTTGGAGGCTAGAGAGAGGGAGATGTGGGAGAGAAGGAGGCGTTAATTCACAGAGGGGGTGTTGGAACCATAGAACGCACTGCCTGAAGAGTTGGTGGAAGTGGACTCGGTGGAGGGGTTCAAGAGAAGCTGGGACAGATATAGGGTGAGAGTGTAGCTGAGTAATGCCATCACTGAGGGGATACCTCAGATGGGGTTGTGGATCCTGGGGGTAGGGAGGGCGGCAGTGGTGCCTGACATGGGTGCTGACCCTCGAGCAGACTCGATAGACCATGAGGGCCTACTCTGCTGGCTTTTAGTATGTAAGATCAGTTCTGGTTGTAGGGGTTAACTGAAATGCCTGTGTTCCAAATGCCCATTGATCTGGGTTCCAGACTCTTCACTGCTGAGCAGTACTTTTTTTTTTTTTAGTCATGTGTAAACCATATTTTACAGATAAATAAGAGCCAGTCAGATGACTGTATTTTACCCTGCCATTTTATAATTTTAATTAGTGGTGAGAAGAATTTTAGATCTGATGCTGTCCATTTGCCGTCACTTGTTTAGCGCTTCCTGTTTTGTAGTGGATTGGCATCGGGGATGGCAGTGTCGAGGGAGTTACAGCGTAAAGCAAATTTAAATGAAGTTTAAGGTGATTTGTAGTATTTTTTTAGACAGGAAGGCCCAGATATTCAAACTGCTCCCAAAATGTATCAACAGCAGGAGCAAGCACAATTCAATTAGCATATATGTGCAACAGGCGCGATATTCAAACATGGAGCAGAACAAATTGCAAGCAGCCAACGCCTGAATATCGCTACAAACTGCTCTACAGCAAATCCAGGAAGGGGAAGCCGAAAGCAGAAAGAAGGCGCCATAGCGCAACAAGGGCAGCCCAGCTGTGCAGTCCAGAGGTGCCATAGCGCAAGCAGAGGGCCCCAGCAGAGCAATGGAACTGACAACCAGGGAGGCAGGCTGGGGCCCACCGCCAGCCATGCCACACATGGGCACAGGAACACACTGCAGAACCAACAAGACGCCTGCACACCCCAAGCACAGCATCACTGGGGTGGGACGGATGATCTACTGGCCCATGGGACAAGCCAACAAAGCACAGCAGGGCCATGGCGCCCAGCACAACCACTGGCAGGCTGAGACTGCCACACACAGGGGTTGACAACCACAGTGCACATCCCCCGTATGCACAGCACACCCTGCACCCGTGACCCCAAGAAACCACCCATGTGCAGTGACTGGCACTGCAGGAAACACCATGCATCCCCTTGGGCACACGTCAACCTCGTGTAGCAGAGAACCATACAAGCCAGACCCACCCTGTGCACCCAGCAGTGGGTGGCAGCAGATGGCAAGACCAACAGAAAGTCACTGCCACACTGGAGACACCTCCTCATGCACACACACGCACACACACACACACACATATACCCAGGACCATACCACCCAGATGGCTATGCACACCACTGCAACTGAGCAACCATAGCCAGCTGCAAATCAGAGACCAACACAGTATTCATATCAAAATATATATATACTAGAAAAATGTAAAGTACAAAATGAACAACAACAAAACTATTTACAAGGGGGGGTAGGGGTACAAGGTACGGGTGGGCAAGGGGTAGGGATGAACAACTTGGAGAGGGAAGGCAGGGTGGGAGGGATGGGTGAAGTGGGAAGGGGAAGCCGGCCTAAGGCCTAGCAGGCTGGCCCTCCGCTGCCTGGAGCCATCGTGTCTGGCTGTGCCTCCTCCGTAGGCCATGGCGCTGGATATCCTGGAGGATGGTCCTGTTTTCCATGGACACCTGGGTCAGCTGTTGCAGTGCCCGCTCTATTCTTCGGAGCACGAGGCCTAGGAAAACGGGAACACAGTCAATGGCTGTGACTGACCACAACCCTGAACACCACCCAACCTGCAAGTCATATAGCCCAATGTCCCGCACCTGTGATGGTATGCACCCACCCACAGTGAACATGCACATGCCAGCCCAACCAGGCGGCACCAGCTATGTGCACCACTGCACACACACACACACACACACACACACACACACACACACACACACACACCTGCCCATGTCCAGCAAGCACAAACAAGGCTGTCAAGTGACGTGGCAATGTGGTGCGATGCCAGTTCCACAGCCATGTGCCCAGTGCATGCATGGACCACCAGTGACGTGCACACAGACGTGCAGTGACACTGGACAGTGATGAATGTCGCCTGTGTCGTGCATGGTTGTGTTGTGCATGGCTGGTGGTCATGCCCACCCCCTCCAGCATGCAATAGCATCCATGATGTAATGATACTCACACTCCGCAAGCAGCTGTGGCTGCTGCTGCTGTGGCCCACCCTCGCAGCACCACCGACCGCCACCGGGCCCTGCCATGCCCTCCTCATCCCATGCCTGCATCTCTCTGCCCGGCCTGTGGGAGACAAATGTTGAGAAAACATCAGTGTGACTCCAAAGCAGACTGCCCCTGCCCCAGTGAGAGTGCCTGCCCACACAGCCAGACCCATGCATCTCACACCTGCACACACTGACACAGCCAACCATGTCAGAGCCATCACCCATTCACAGCCACCAAAACACACTCACACCCCTACGGAGAATACAGGTGCATAGATGGTACACCCATCTGGCCTAGGCACGCGCCCCTCCTGGCACGTGACCGTAGCCTCTCATGCAAGTCCGGCTCCCTCCCCGGAGGTCATTGTACCTGTGCCGGCACTGCTCGGCAGACCGGCGCTGCACAGTGACCCCACCAGGTCATTGGCCACTTGCAGCCAGACCTGGGTTCGAGCCATGGTGAGGGCTCCTTCCCGTACAGTGCCCCATAGTGGGCTCTACCAGGGCCACCAGGTTGGCCACCTCCACCGGGCTCCATTGAGTGCCCTCCTCGTGCCATTCTTCCAACTTTACAGCAGGCAATATGGCGCCCCGCAGTGCGGCAACCCCACGTGGAAATGTTGCGCAATAGACCACCATAGGTTCCAATCGCGCTGTTCGTACCGCGCCGTCGGTCCACATAGTGCTGTCACCAGACAGCGCAGTAGGGCCGTACACATGGCAGCCGAACAGCGCCAGGGGGCAAAGGTCGGACACCAGGTCAGGGGTCTATGACGCAAGGCCACGCACAGTGCCATCTGAAGTCTATGCATCCTGCGCGACCAACCACCTGCGTGACAGTGCCACAGTGGACTATTGCGCAGTAGTGCCACAGCACCATATAGTGCCCAGTGCTGTAGCGCCACTGGCACAATGGTGGCCATCGCCTGAATTGCCGATCGCGCACAGCGCGTCATCAGCGCAGGCGCCTGCGTAAGCTACCTGGGCATGCGCGGTGCGGTGTACCACACAGTCACAGATCTGCGCTATTGGCTCAGCGGCTCAACCATTATTAGCGAGCGCAATGGCGCGATATTCAGCCGACACATGCAAATCATCCGATCAGCCATTCAAAGGCGCAGTGGCGCGATTTGCATCTCATTACAGTTGCTGCACTCCTAATTTGCATGCATTGCGCTATAAAAGTGCGACAGTGGGCTGCGCTGGCCAGATTCGGTTACTGCAGGTGAGAGGTGAGTTGCATGCTGTGGGATGTTCTGGACAATGGGCATGGGATAACGCTGTAGACTGCACAGTGACAGGTGTCAGCTTCCACCCATACAGATCGCCATGACCGAGCAGAGCCAAGGTGAGGGTGAGGATGTTGGGCGAAGGAGGAGGAGGCCAACTTCCTGCACGGAGAGCTGAGGCCCTCTTCCAGGCCTACCTGGAGGAGGAGGCACTACTGAGTGGATGGTGGGGCACCCCTCAGGCCCGTGCGGCTGCATGGGAGGGGGTAGCCCGGGCAGTGAACCTGCACGGAAGCCACCAGCGCTCCGTGCAGGAATGCAAAAAGAAGATTGGGACAGACCGCAGGAGGGTGAAGGAGAAGGTGGCAGCCCTCAGGGCGGCACGTGCTGGCACTGGTGGGGGCCAGCCAGCGGTGGTGGAGCTGACCCCGGCTGAGGACCGACTGGCTGCATCAGTGCAGCGCAGTGCTATTGAGGGCGTACCAGGAGGTGGATTCCAGACAGGTGGAAGCCCATCACTGTACGGTATGACATGGTGGTGGTGTTTGGGGGAGGTTGTTCACATGCACTCACATGTCCTCTTTTTCTGTTACAGATCCTGTTCGTCTTCAGGGGACGGTGGTGGTGGGTCCAGGCAGTGAGGATGACCTGCTGGACATGGAGGAGGGTCCATCCACCTCTGTCACCAGCCAGCATGCACTGCACCAGCATGCACGCTGGCTGCCAACTCTGGTGTCGGTGATTCGGGTGTGGGGGGTACACAGCCTGTGTCTCAGCAGTCTGGCATGCAAGCATGCCAGCCGCGTGTGACTGTGGCTGTAACGCGTACCTGCTCCATTGATGATGCAAGGACTGCAATGGGCAGTGACATGTGTGTGTCCCATGACGGACACACAGCAGGCCAGCACGTGCCCCTGGGCCTTGCTGGTTCCAACTTGTGTGCCAGCATGTCGGCACAGTCCCAGGCTGTGCCTGTCAGCACCGGTGGGGCAGCACCGGTGGCTGTGCAGGTGTCTGGCACTGTTGCAGCCACAGCGGTGGAACGAGTGGTCCCTGGGGCACAGCGGTTGGAGGGGCAGCAGCAGCAGTCACCCACCAGGTCTGGGGGTACAGTGTCCAGCGGTGGCACATGCCTGCCGCCCTTTGATACGCCCATTCCTGGTCCTGGCGAACAGCGCCCACCCTCAAGGGGTGTTGTGCATCAGGACCTTCCACACCCTGGGGGACAGGATGCCGTTGTGGCAGAGTACCCATTGGACGAGCACACCCGCCTGCTGCGGGAATCAGTACAGCAGCAAAGGCGGGTTGCAATGTCCGTGGAGGCACTGTGTGTGGCTGTGGAGCGGCACAGCAGGGAGTGTGCTCTGGACTGTGCAGAGGTGGTCCAAATGCGGATGGATGTGACCGCCGCCATTGACAGGCAGACCCAGGCATTGGTCGCTGTCGTGGCTGCATTGGGCACACAAGCAGGTGCTCCTGTACCGCGCACCCACACATCGTTTTCCCTCCCTGTTCCCGGCATCGTCGCGACACCAGGCCTGTCGATGCTGGGTTCTGCTGTGGGCATCCCGAGCACCCTGGTGCAGGTATGTTTGGCATGCTGCAGACCCTGTGCGGGCAAGGTCGCATTCGCGCAGTGGGACCCCTGGTGGTCCATCAGTGCCACCCCATGTGGCCCCTGCTCAGCCTGCCAGTGCTGTTGGGTCACGGTGCGGCCGCCCACGCATCCGCGGTGGCCGTGGGACAGTGCTACATGACTGACCTGTCTCCCAGTGTGGGCCCTGTCTGGTGCTGCCCTGTGTGCAATGTGTGTCATGGTGGGCAGTGCACTGGTGGGTGCTCTGCTCAACACGCCGACACACGGACCACCTGCACACCCTCCCAACTGCTGTCCACAGGTGCGTGTGCATGATGATGCCTGCATTGTACTGTACACCAAGGTGCAAGGGTGCCCAGCATCTGACACACGTACTTGGACAGTACAGGTGGTGGGGGTGGTCGGTGGATCTGTGTGTTTGCCATGTCGGTTCTGCTGTGCTGTGCATCTGCCCATGTACGCTTTGTGCCTGGTGTGTGTGTGTCCATATGAGTGTTCACCCCTCCCTGATGGTGTGTTTGTATGCCTGGACCCTTCCACTCCCCTGTCCGTCATGCACCCCTGGTGTGTTACCCTGTGTGCCTGTGGTTTGCGCCTGGACAGTGTTGGTTGCACATGGCCCCTTGACTTACCTGTGTCGTGCGTAATGCTCCTCTGTGATGGTGTCCCGGTGCAGCTGGGCCTGCCGGATCAGTCGGGGGTCCCGCCGTCCTAGGGGGGGCTGCTCATCACCATCAACACCGGCGCCACTGGCGTCCCCATCGCTGTCCCTCTTCAACCTGTAGGGCTATCGCATTGTCTTTGGCCATGTTGTGCAGGATGCAGCAGGCCAGGAATATCCCACAGGCCTTTGAGGGGCTGTACTGTAGGGCACCGCCGGAGGTGTCTAGGCATCGGGCGTGCCTTGAGCATCCCAAACACCCGCTCTATGATGTTGCGGTGGTGGCATGTGCCTCATTATAGCGTTGCTGCGATGGGGTCATGAGGCGCCGGTACAGTGTGAGCAGCCAGGGACGGAGTGGGTATCCGCTGTCACCTGTGTGGAGATAGTGGGATCAGTATCATGTTCAGGTCCATTTTGCCCATATCCCTGTGTGCCACTACCATGGCACCTGTGGCATTCCCACCCTTGCCCCGAGTTTGCATTCCATACATGCGTACTCACCCACTAGATGTCCTGTGGGGATGTCCCCACTCTCGAATTGATGGCACAGTGTGGACTGATGCCATATGAAGGCATCATGTGCTCCGCCAGGGTGTGTGGCACAGACATTGATTATACGCCCAGTGGCATCACACACCACCTGGCAGTTGACACTGGAGTAGCCCTTTCTGTTCCTATATGCTGCCCCGCCGAGGCCAGGTGGCGTGCGAATGCCACATGGGTGCGATCTATGGCCTAGTATGCCAGGCATACGTGCTACCCTGTGGAACCCCGCATGTTTGCTGTACGCTCTGCTGCAGTGCTGGGGAAATGGATGTGCTCTGCAGCATGTGGTAGCAGTGCGCTGAGGAATTCGGTGAGGATGCGTGACGTGGCCGACTGTGTGATGCCTGTGGTGTCCCTGTCAGCCTCTGGAAGGTGCCCGTGGCTAGCAGGCACATGCAGGCTGTCACCTTGGTCTCCACTGACAGAGCGTGACTCCGTCGTGAGGGTGCCTGCATCACATCACTGCACAGCTCACAGAGCCGCCTCAGTATTGCCTTGTTCCAGGCGGTACCGGCCCCGATCTCTACATCTGTGTATAGCTCATAGCTGATGTGGGCACGGCACTGCCTGTTAGGGGCGCATTCGACGGGCCCTTCCACGCCACGCCCCCTGCAGCTTGCATTCTCACCCCCAATATAGCTCTATGTGGAAGCTGGCACTGTCCATCTCCTGGCTTGTGACCCCCCCGGCTGATGTTGCTGTGTTACCCCGCTGTCCTGACTGCTACTTCCACTGCACCGGGCACCCCCCGCTGGCCTTTGCAGCCAATGGCCCACACTGCTTCCCTTGCCTGCCCTGGCCTGTCACTGTCTGTCTGTTTCTCTTCCCCACTTGGCATCCTTGTAGCGTTCTTGCGCCTCTTCCTTGAGCCTTTTTATTTTGGCTCATTTCCGCTGGAGCGCAACTTCTGGCAGTTCCGCTCTTGCGCACTGCGCAAGTCTTTGAATATCGCATTGCGCTCTTTATGCATGGATCCACCCCCGTCGGTTACGCATGCCTTCATTTGCATTCTGCTGTTGCTCAGCATGTTTCGGTGCGCAGCTGCCTCCCGCTGAATATCGCAGAATGGCGACTTTTTGGACTGGCGAGGTGCAACCCTATTGCGCATGGTGCAAACCTTGAATATCCCACCAAGAGTTTGTATGTTATTTTTGTTTATTTGTAAAGGAAGCAAGACCGATCCGGGGGCGCCAGTTTGTCTGCTAAGCAGAGACGCGAAATGGCAGCTTGTGTTTGAAAATTCCCAGCAATGAAACCCAAGTAATGGATGCCACGAATTGTTACTTGTTTTTTAGTGGGCTGTTTCAGAAAATATCCACCCAGTAATGTTACTCGCCCAGCCAATCAGAATGGCAGGATTTACTTTGCCATTTTCTAGTTTGTAATTCTGCTCTATGACGTGCAGTGTCTAAGATATTTCTTTCATAACTCGAATCACTGAATCGATTAAACATTTCCTTTGCCTGAGATTCAAATGACTCATCTGACGAACAGTTTCTTGTAAGACGTAGAAACTGTCCGTATGGAATTGATGTAATCAGTGCTGGGGGATATGCACTGCTCGCATGCAGCAAAGAATTGCCTGCTGTTTCATTCCTAAAACTAACTCTATGGATTTCTCCATCTGGTAGTGCAGTAAGTGTAAGGTCTAAAAAGTCAGTGCTGACTGGATCGAGTTTATATGAAAACTGCAGATTCATATTATCATTCAAGCCCTCTACGAACAATTTTGCATGTGGTTCTGTTCCTTCCAGCTTATTAACAAATCACTGATATATTGACTCCAAAAACAAAATTGCCCCAGAACTTACTGTCACTGTTAAATATACACCTGTTCTCCACCATCCAAGGTACAGATTCGCATAGCTCGGTGCTACTGTAGCACCCATAGCGGTTCCTTGATTTTGTAAATAAAACTTCCCATTAAACAAAAATAGTGTGATTAAAATAAATTCACCACATCTGTAATGAATTTGGTGGTGGGGCATCCATACATAGCTTTAGATAAAAAATAATTTTAGGGCTGCTATGCATAAGGTATGAGGAATGCAGGCTATAATGAGTTCATGTCCACAGTGATCCATAAACAGTTTGATTCCCATTTACAGTGCTAATCTTTTCAGAACGTGCAGTGAGTCTCTGGTATAGGAAGGCAAACCTAGGACCAGGGTTGTAAGAAAAATCACAAAACCTGGACGGTTTTCCAGTTAATGACCCTATACCAGATATGATGGGCCGACGAAGGGGCTCTGCTGATTCTTGTGTATTTTTGCAGGTAATAAAATGTTGGATTGTGCAAAATTCTACCTTTATATATTTACTTTCTTTTTCAGTAACAAAGCCCCTCTGGGCGGCCTCATCAATCACGTTAAACCGGGAAATTGTAGTGTTGGATCTTTGTTCAAAATTACATAAGTATCCACATCAGACAGCAAGCTCAGTGCTTCCAGTACATAGTCCATTTTATTGAGGATGACTATATTTCTGCCCTTATCCGCTTACGTGAACACAATATTCTAGGGACATGGATATGTTGTTCATCCACACTGTCTGGCAGGTTCCTTGCCGCTTTAAATCTTGCTGGAAGGTTTTCAAGCTGGCTCCTCCCACCCACCCGGGTGGTAAAACTCTCAGCTCCGCCCCATGATGCCAGATCTTCCTTACCGTTTGGAAGCTCAGGTTCCCTCCTTAACGCTCTGCATGTAGACTGGATCCTAATTCTTCGGTTCGCCCAAAACGTATTTTCAAATTTTCTAGACTTCGGTCAAGTTTCTCCCTTGCGGCTGCAATAGACAAATCGACTCCCGGATTTCAGCGGTGCCCTTGTGGGCAGAAAATGTCCAGGTCGGACCCGTACTCCACGTGCGTCTACTGCCTCGGCCTAGACCATGACCCGCAGACCTGTGAGTTATGCTGTTCGTTTTCGGTCAACGTCCTGGAAGACCGCGCTGCCCAGTTACAGCTTGGGCGCCCTGAGAAGTGCTACCCGCTGGTGAAGTCGAAGGAGGCCTGTTGGACGGTTACCGCAGCGGTGGCTCGGCTGAGCAACTCGGAGCAGATGATCGCCTCGAGGAGGAGGCAGCTCAGGTCAGATTATCCTCTTCCTCGGTCGCGGCATTTATCCTGCTCTCTGGGTACCTCATATTCAGCTTCTTCAGGGAGCTTTGCCAGTCCCTTTCCACAAGGAGAGGGGCCATCGACATTCCTCTCGGTCCAAAAGAAGGACTCAAAAGTAAGTCCCATCGCTGGTATTGTGGGAGCGGGAGAGGTCCCTTCCCCGGACAGTCGACTCTCGACTTCAGTCGAGGTTGCGGCTTAGGCCGCTCTCTTCACGGTATCCCCATCAGGTCAGCTGGTCGAGACACCCGTCGATGCGGTCGAGATTTTTCTTGACCTGTCGGACAGGCTGTCGACTGGTGACGCCAACAACCCTTCTTCACCAGTTCCCCCGGTGGAGACCGAGGACCTGCCTGCGCCTCTGGTTCCGCAGTCCCCGGTTAAGGCTTCTGAGCCGTGGGAAGAGCGGGTGTCCCGGCCCCTTCCCAGACCCGTCCTCGGAAACACCGAGGTTCTCAGTCTTGGTCTCGGACATCCTCTCGGTCTAGCTGATCCTGCCGACATCGGCGGTCTCGGCACCGAAGTAAGCGGCGCTGCTGCTCGTCCTCGTCTTCCTCCTCGGAAGAGGAGAGGCTTCAGCGCAAATTGCGTTGACGCTACGAGGACCAGATGTGGCAGCAGTTACTTCTGGGAACAAACAGACGCTGTCGCCTTCCCCGGCCATCAAGTGGCTGTCACCCAAGCGGCCGAAACAACCCCTCGCTGTAGCTGAGGTGCCCAAGCCTGGGCCAGTTGCTCGGCCAAAACCAGCTGCCCCACCGATTGTGGTGGAAACTCCGCCTCCACAACCGAAATCGGGGGCGCCGACCAAGGACTCTCGGTCGGGTCAGGGTCTGCCCCACAGGTTGTCAGTCACCTTCACTCCTGACCGTCCTTGGCAGGTGGAGGGTGGCTCAGGCCCCTAGCAGCTCTTCATGGACTCCTCGAAGTCTGACTCCTCCCTGTTCTCCAGGCCCATTGACCTGGAGTCCTCCGGGGGCCAGTCGATGGACAAAAGCCCATCGTCCTTCATGGGTCTGCTTCGGCTCATCTCGGAGTCCACCGGGATGCAGCTCGAGCCCGTATCCAAGCGGGCCAAGTATCCCCTCACGGAGATACTGGACCGAGGGGATTCACCCACGGAGGCCTTTCCGGTGGCTGAAGCCATTGTTGGCCCAGCCTTGGAGCTCTGGCAGCGACCTGCTTCCTGTCCTGCCCCTTCAGCCAGGATGGCCAGGAAGTATGCGGTCCCTACCGGCTCTTTGCCCGGTTTTGGAACACCCCTCCACTGAGGGGTTGGTCACCGACAGCGTTTTCCGGCATTCCGGGAATGCTAGGGATGTGGACAAGCCACCCAACAAGGAGTCCAAAAAGCTAGACTATGCCGGGTGCAAGGTGTACGCTGCGTCCTCCTTGGCCTCCTCCAGGCCAGCTCGGCTGTGCTGATGGCACTCTCCGCGCCCTCATGGGCTCCCTAGATGAGGTGATCCCTCATCTCCCGGCCGACCTGCAGACCACGGTCCGGCAGGAATGGGACCAGGGTAGGGCGGTGGCTAAACAGCAGCTCCAAATGGCTCTGGACATTGGAGACTCCTGTGCCAGATTGGCTGTGGCCGGGGTGGCCATGCACCGCAGAGCATGGCTGAGGATATCCACCTTCATGGCAGATACCCAGCACAAACTGGCGGATGTCCCCTTCCTGGGGACTGACCTCTTCGGCTCTGGAGTGGAAGGTCACCTCCAGCGGATTGAAAAGTCCAATGCCACTCTGGACTCGGTCACCTCCGCCCAGAAGGACAAGGGCTGCCAACAGCAGCAGCGCAAGTCCTTTCGTCCTTCCGCACCTGCGGCATGTCCGGCCCAACAGCACCAGGGCCAGCAGGCTTGCGCTTGGCATCCCAAACCCAAGCCCGCGGCTTCCTCCAATAGGAAGCAGGGAGGTAAAGGCCCAGGAGGTCCCTTGGCTGGTCCCTCCTCTAAGCTTGCCCAGTGACGGGTTGAGGGGTGTCGCCCCCAGCCTCGTCACTCCCGCCTGGTTTCCCCCCATGGGGGGACGGCTCCGCCACTTCCTTTCCACCTGGTCCGTTATCACCACGGACCGTTGGGTGTTGAGGTGGTAGGAAAGGCCTGCCCTGGAGTTGAGCAGGCCCTGCCTCGTGCCGTCGCCCCCGGGGGCTCACGGGTCCGCAGCCTCTTTGTTGGCTCGTAAGCTGATATTGCCCTGCTCCTCAAAAAAGAGGTGATCAGGAAGGTGGCGGATCCTCCTCCAGACCCGGGGTTTGTGTCCAGGTACTTCTTGGTCCCAAAACGGACGGGGGGCTGGCGCCCTATTCTCGACCTGCACGACCTGAACAGGTTCCCAAGGTCTCGGACCTTCAGGATGGTCACTCTGGCACAGATAATCCCATCCTTGGAACGGGGCATGTGGTTCTGTTCTCTGGAGCTTCAGGACACGTTCTTTCACGTCCCAATCCGTCCGTCCCACCAGAGATTCCTCCCCTTCAGGCGGAGGATCCCTCTCAGTTCCGGGCCATGCCCTTGGCCTTTCCCTAGCCCCAGGGTCTTCACCAATGCATGGCAGTGGTGACAGCATTCCTGCAGTGCCGAGGGGTCCGGTGTACCCTACCTGGACGACTAGCTGATTGCAGCCCTCCAGAGCGGAGGTGGGCGGTCAGAGATCTGGCCCTCCAGGTTTGCTCTCAGGTTGGCCTCCTCATCAACGAGGCCAAGTCAGAACTCGTGCCAAAGCAGGTGATAGAATTCATCGGGGCAGAGCTTGACTCTGTATGAGCCGGAGCACAGCTCCCGGCGGACAGGACCGAGGTTCTTTCCTCCTTTGCCCAATCATTTCAGGTTGGGCAATCGCGCCCTGCCCGGGACTTCCTGCACCTCCAGGGCCTCAAAGCGGCCTGCACCAGCATGGTCCATTGGGCCTGCTGGTACATGCGTCCCCTTCAATGGGGACTGGCCAGCCAATGGTCACAGCACTTCGATCCTCTGGATCAGCTAGTGACAGTGACCCAGGAGATGTGGAACGCTCTCCAGTGGTGGACCGTTCCAGCACATCTGCAGGAGGGCATCCTATTTCTCGGCCCCGAGCCGACGGGCTCTCTATCGACCGATGCCTCTCTGATGGGTTGGGGTGCCCATCTGGGGGAGCACAGAGCACATGGCCTCTGGTCCCTCGGGAGTCCCGATGCCACATCAACCTGCTGGAGCTTCGAGCGGTTCATCTAGCCCTCACCGCCTTCGCTCCATTTCTACGGGGTCAAGTGGTTCAGGTCCAGACGGACAATACCACGACCATGTACTACCTAAACCGTCAGGGTGGGACGCACTCCATGCCTCTGTGCAGGGAAGCTCTCCGCATTTGGTCACTCGTGCGCAGCCTGGAGGCGGATCTCCTTGCCATTTATGTGGCAGGAGCCTCCAATGCTCTGGCCGATGCCCTAAGCCGGATAGGGGCTGCGTCCCACAAGTGGTCTCTACTGCCGGAGGTAGTACAAGATCTGTTCTCCCACTGGGGCACGCCTCAGGCGGACCTGTTTGCCTCCCGGGAGAATGCGAAGCTGAGACTGTTTCTTCCCCGCCCCCCTCAGCAGGGCTAGCTGCATGGGGATGCCTTTTCGAGGCCGTGGACCCCGGGCCTCTTCTACGCCTTTCCCCCATTTCCCTTCATCCACAAGGTGCTTCTCAAGGCGAGGAGGGACAAGGCGCAGGTGATTCTGGTAGCCCCAGACTGGCCCCGCCAATTCTGGTATCCATATCTCCTCAGTCTCAGCTCCAGGCTCCCGAGGCGGCTTCCAGCCCGTCCGGACCTGATCTCAGTCAGTCAGGGGAAGGTATTCCATCCAGACCTTCAATCCCTGCACCTGACGGCCTGGTTACTAAGCGGCTAGAGTTCTAGGCCTTGGGTCTTTCTGACGAGGTCCTCAGCGTCGTTGAGGCATCCTGTAAGGAGTTGACCAGAAAATGCTACGCCTTCAAATGGAAGAGATTCTCCATTTGGTGTCAGGGCAAGGGCCTGGATCCTTCCTCCTGTTCCTTGGCAAGCATTCTGGACTACCTGTGGTCCTTTCTCAGCAAGGGCTTGATCGGCGACCCTTAAGGTGCACCTGGCAGCCATCTCTGCTTACCGGGCGTGGGCTGGGAAGCAGTCGGTGGTGCAGGAGAAGGTGGTTGGGCGCTTTTTTAAAGGCCTTGATCACATATCCCCTCCGGTGCGAGAACCTCCACCTCCGTGGGATCTACTGCTGGTATTGGCTAAGCTCATGGGCAAGCCAATCGAACCGATGCACAGGCGTGACATCTCTCACCTGTCGTGGGAAACCACCTTCTTGGTGGCTGTCACGTCAGCCAGAAGGATGGGAGAGCTCTAGGTGCTTTCCATCGAGTCTCCTTATCTGGTCTTCCACAAGGACAAGGTTGTCCTGCGCCCCCACCTGAAATTCCTTCCGAAGGTGGTGTCGGAGTTTCACCTTAACCAGGTGTTGACTCTGCCAGTGTTCTACCCCAATCACACCTCAGAGGCCGAATATAGGCTTCATACTTTGGACCCTAGAAGAGTGCTTGCTTATTACAAGGAGCGGACGGCTGATGTTTGGGGAGAGGTTCGCCAGCTGTTTGTCACCTACGCTGAAGCCGCATCTGGCAGAACTGCAGCCAAGCGGACGATAGGCAGGCGGGTCATCTCCTGCATAGATCTCTTCTATAGGTTGGCGGGCATGGAGCCTCCCAGAGGGATAAGAGCTCATTCTACCCGCCATATCGCTGCATTGGTGGCTGCTTCCAGGGATGTCCCTATCCAGGAAATCTGCAGGGCTGCTACCTGGAAGTCAGCACACACCTTCATCACCCACTACCACATCGACCTTGAGTCACGCTGGGATGCTGGTTTTGGGGCCTCAGTTCTCCAGTCTTTATTTCCCAAGTAGGGGGTGTGCGCCTTGCCTCCCTCCTCCCGGAGAACTGCTAGGAGTCTGCCAGACAGTGTGGAGGAACAACATATCCATGTCCCTAGAAATACAGGTTACTCACCTGTAACAGGAGATCTTACTTGAGAGGCTCTTGCAGTAGGTAATTACATATAGGACTGACGCCGGCCGGCGCAGGACCCCACGGAAAAATTTCTAGCTAGCAGTCCCTGGCGAGGGACCGCCCCCACGTCAGGTGACCGGCGTCATGCGACGTCGGTATAAAGGGGCGGTCCCGGACGCCCACCTTCCAGTTCTTTCCCACCATTAGCTCGTGCAGCGCCTCACGGTAAAGTTTGTGCTTCGTCAGCCCTGTCTTTCGTCGTTTTTTTTACCGAAAATTAGTTATTCTTTTTCAGCCGTCAGGTACATCGTCGGTGTATGTCGTCCCCTACACCCTCCGAGCACAAAAACAAGTGCGACTCGTGCGGCGCCCAACTGCCACACAAGGACGGCCATTTCCTGTGCCTTTTCTGCCTAGGCCTCGATCACCCGGTCGATAAGTGCCAGCATTGCCTCAACTTCAACGCGGCTACCCGTAAACGGCGCCAACAGTCCCTGGAAGCCCATCTCCTCAAGAAAAAGATGTCTTCTATGGAAAAAGAGTTGAAAAAGTTGAGGCAGGCGTCCACTTCCCTGGAAGGACATCGGAAAAAGAAGGACAAGGGGAGGCACCGGGAGAAGTCTTCCTCTACAGCGTCTCCCATTGGAGTCGCGGCCCAGGTAACATCCTCCGGGGACCGTTGACTGCAGCCTCCAAGGGTTTGGAGGAGGCATCGCCCGCCTGCCTGGCCTGCCTTGGGCCTTGCGGGTGCCTCCGGGCGAATGGAGGCCTCCGCCCGGTTCGCCGCAGGTCTGTGGCCTACTGGCGTGGCGCTCACCTCTAAGTCGGACGTCGGCTCCTCTGACGTCCACATGGAGAGGGTCGATAAGACGCCCGACCCTTCGGGCGGCGCTAACCACTTCCCCATCGGACCAGGGCGCCCTTCCTCGGCCCGCCTCCGGTGAGGGCTCCTGTAAGCCGGACGCGGATCCTCCGGGCGCCGGCCGATTCGCCCTAAGCCACGCCGGAGGAGCCGACGTGCGCTGGGTGACGGAACCGATGACGGACCCCCACGTCCATCGGACCCGGTTCCCTGCAGCCTTCGCTGCCGTCTGGGGAGCCTGAGTCACCCCAGCCTGACCCCGGGGATTTCTCTCCTCCTTCCCCGGGCGATGCGGGGGATCTTCCACCTCCGTCAGACCCTCCTCCGACAGAACTGGATCTGACATCGGTCCCCCGGATGCCGGTACCTCCGACGCCGGCAGGGGATATTCCCTCCGCCCCCCGGGCCCATTAACGTGGATCCGCCCGTGGGGCCGACGACCGGGCCGTCTGCTCAGCAACTCCGCTCCCGGGTACCGCCGTCTTATTCGGCCGTCATCGTACCGGGATCGCAGTATCCAGCGCCACAGTACCCGACGCCCGTCCCTCCGACGCCAGCAGTACCCGACGCCACATTCCCCAACGCGGGTTTTCTGCAGCCGGTTACGGATACTCGCTCACGGGTACAACCGCGACACTTCCCCTCCTCCACCTCCACCGTCCCCGGCCGCGGTGGATCTGCAGGAGACTCTGGCCTCTTGGTGGGCTGAGGCCAAGGCTCAACTCACAAAGGAGGTGGAGAGCCGCCTTACGACGACGGTGCCGCCCCCGGCTCCCGTACGTCCGAGGCGGCACAGTCCTTCACCGCCTCCAGACTCCAGGGCTCTTCCCTCTGGATCCAGAGAGGGGCAGGATACACGTTCACGGGTACCACCCAAGGAACCCGTTCCTCCCCCTAGTCGTGTGAGGAAGTCTTATTCTTCTTCTGCTTCTTCTTCCCTCTCGGACTCCTGGGATTCTTCCGAAGGATGTTCCGAGAGAGACGAACGAGCCCCGCTCTCTGTCTAAGCCCCGGCCGAGGACCCCTCCGAAGTCTCCTCCGGAGGATCCATCCTTCACGGAGTTGCTTAGAAAAATCCAGGAAATTCACCAGTGGCGCTCTTTGGAACCAGATCCCCAGCGTCTCAAACTTGCCGAGCATCTGGACCTACCCGTGACAGCTCCAGCTTTAGTGCCACCCTGGATCAAGCCTCACGCCCACCTTGTTACCACGATTTGGAAACAACCGTTGGCGTTAGCCCCGCTTCCCAGGAAGTCCAACAGGCTATACCAGGCTCCCGAAGGTGTAGACTATCTTGACTCTCACCCTCATGCTGATTCAGTTGTGATTAGCGCCGCTCACGGCCGTTCGGCACATCCAAAGCATCTGAGCTCGTCTCCTCCGGATAAGGAATCTCGCCTCCTGGACCAGTATGGAAGAAAGATTTACACCTCTTCCACACTGGGAATTTGGGCCCTGAATTACGTCGCCCACATGGAGGATTACCAGAAGGCCATCCTTACCCAGGCGGAATCTAAACTGGACTCCTTACCTGACTCTCAAGTCAAACAGGAGTTAGCAGATCTTGTCCGTTCTGCTCGTTCGGCCAGTCGCCACATTTTATGGGCGACATAAGATGCAGTGGACACTGCCGGGCAGAGCTTCACTTTCGCCGTAAGTCTACGGCGTCATGCCTGGCTCCGCATGTCAGGTTTGGTCCCGGAGGTGCAATCCGCTATTCAGGAGGCACCTTTCAGGGGGTCGGTGCTTTCCGGGGGTGATGTCAAAGACATCATCACCGACTTGAAAGAGAGGAGGACGGCCCTGAAATCCGTGGATTCCATGTACCGCCCCATCCTCAGCAGCGCCGTCCTTTTCGCAGATGGACTCGGCCAGAAGCGAAACCCCAAGGAAGGCGGGCCACTAAACGTTGGGCCCCCGCAGCTGCCAGGCCCCCTCTGCCCAAAAAAGCAGCGGGTGCCTCAGCTGCGGTGCTGCCCCACACCACCTGACTCCTTTCCTCTCCCACCACCTCCGGATCCACCGGAGGAACCGGCAGGAGGGAGATTTTCCCTCCACCTTCCGGGTTGGTAGAGGTTAACCTCGGATTCTTGGGTGCTCCAGCTTATAGCGGAAGGGGACTCCATAGAGTTTCTTCAGAAACCACCCCACCACCCTCCTCTGAAATTGTCATACTCAAGGGACCATCTTCCCTTGGTCCAGGAAGAAATCTCTGCCCTTCTCGTGAAGCAGGCGATAGAACCCGTCCCCCTTCATCTTCGAGGGACGGGTTACTATTCTCATTTCTTTCTGGTCCCAAAGAAGATGGGAGATCTCAGACCCATTCTAGATCTCAGTTCCTTGAACCTTTATGTGGAATACAAAAGGTTCAGGATGCTCTCCCTGCAGAGCCTTCTGCCCCTTCTTTGGCCGGGTCAATGGCTTTGTACGCTGGATATGCAGGATGCCTATCTGCACATTCCCATTTGCCTTTCTCACAGCAAGTATCTTCGTTTTGCATTTCAGGAGGACCACTACCAATTCAGGGTGCTCCCCTTTGGTCTTTCCTCGGCGCCCTGAGTATTCATCAAACGGCTGGCTGTGGTAGTGGCCCACCTGCATACAATGGGAGTACAGGTGTTTCCTTACCTGGACGACTGGCTCCTGGCGGCCTCGTCCAGGGAGGAACTCCTGCATTTTCTCTCCCTCACCCAGCAGGTTTTCACTGGCCTGGGTATTACCATCAACCATTCCAAGTCCCATCTGGACCCCTCCCAGAGGCTACAGTTCATCAGGGCTATCGTCGATACGACAGTGAGCAAGGCCTTCCTGCCTCCAGACAGGGCAGCCTCTCTTCAATCCCAGATTTCCCTGCTATCAGAAAGCAGGAGGCTCCGGTGAGGTCGGTCCTACGTCTTCTGGGGCTCATGGCGGCCGCTATTCCGACGGTCCCCAAGCTCGACTCCATGAGGATCTCTCAGTGGACTTTTCGCTCCCAGTGGGATCAACTTGTAGATGACCTAGATCAACTAGTTCTGATCTCTCGCTGATGGCATGGGACTTGCAATGGTGGATGGTTCAAGAGAACCTATTTCGGAGGTCCCTTCTTTCCTTCTCCCCTCCCAGACTCTGACCACGGAGCGTCAGGCGAAGGTTGGGAGCCCATCTGAGCCCTCATCGGACCCAGGGCTTATGGTCCAGACTGGAACTAGCTCTCCACATCAATGTGCTTGAGCTTCGAGCTGTGCTATACGCTCTCCAAGCCCTTCACCAATACATTCTTCCCGGCCACCTAGCCATCCAGACAGACAACATGTGCGTGGTGTGGTACATCAACAAGCAGGGAGGAACTCGTTCCTACCTTCTATGCAGGGAAGCAATGAGGGTTTGGGATTGGGCAACTCATCACAACCTTCACCTCACGGCGATTCATGTTCCAGGAGTCGACAACACCCTGGCAGACAAGCTAAGCCGCTCCTCTGCCCGGGCACACGAGTGGGAATTGGATCAAAGGGTGCTCGACGATATCTTTCAGCTTTGGGGGACTCCGCAGGTAGACCTCTTCGCCTCCCAAAGCATAAAACTTCCCAGCTTTGCTCGCTCGTTCCAAGCGAGGCGCTTTCTGGAGTGAGCTGTGTCTGTAGGCTGGAAGGACAGATTCGTCTATGCTTTCCCCCCCCAATTCCTCTGATCCCAAGAGTTTTACAGAAACTATCTATAGAAGGAGCGAGAATGATTCTGATCGCTCCTTTCTGGCCCAGGCAAATCTGGTTCTCTCTTCTACAACAATACTCAGAGGTTCCTTCTCTTCCTCTTCCTTTATCTCGAGGTTTGCTGACCTAGGATCAGGGGACCCTGGTCCATCCAGGTCTCAAGTCCCTTCAACTTCATGCATGGCTCCTGCAGACCTAATCCAATCCGGTTTTGGCGTCTCTCCAAAAGTGGCGGAGATTTTGTTGGAGGCTAGAAAACCCTCCACCAGGTCCACTTATGCCATGAAGTGGAAGAGATTCTCTATTTGGGCAGCCTCTAGGAATGTGGAGCCTTTCTCCTGTTCAGTGGCTGTTCTGCTGGATTACTTACGTCATCTTTTCGTCCTGGGTCTCAGCCATTCCTCCTTGAAGGTTCACATGGCTGCTATCTCAGCCTACCATGTTCCCTTCGCAGATAAAGTTTTTGCATAACTGGAGGTCTCTAAGACCTTTCTTAGAGGGGTCCTTCATCTGAGGACCCCCATCCGAGCTCCTGCTCCTCCTTGGGACTTGAACTTTGTTCTCGAAAAACTTAGTCTTCCTCCCTTTGAACCTGCAGCTTCTGCAGATCTGAAGTTTCTTTCGTGGAAGACGCTTTTTTGGTGGCCATCACTTCGGCTCGAAGAATTTCCGAGCTCCAGGCCCTTATGTGTAAAATCCCCTATTTGATTTTTCACAAAGAACGAGTTGCTCTTCGCACGAATCCTAAGTTTCTACCTAAAGTAGTAGCAGAGTCTACCTTAAATCAGTCCATAGAGTTACCTGCCTTTTTCACGCAGTACTCCAACCAAGGGGAATATTTACTCCATACCATGGATGTTCACCGGATTCTGAGATACTACACCAACAGGACAAAGGATCTCAGAAAGACTGATCAGTTGTTCGTCTCTTTTGCTCACAAAAGGGAAGGCAATGCTGTTTCCAAGCAATGCCTTTCGAAATGGTTGGCTCATTGCATCACTTTCTGTTATGACAAGTACAACAAGACCCTTCCGGGTCAAGTCAGAGGTCACGCCACCCGAGGAGTAGCGGCCTCTGCGGCTTGTTTCAAGAATGTGTCTGCGGCAGACATCTGCGCTGCCGCCACCTGGACTTCCGTCCATACCTTTACGAAACACTACAGTTTGGACATTGCCTCTCGCTGTAGAGCAGGCTTCAGGCTAGCTGTTTTGCAAGGCCTCCTGTCTTGAGGCTTGCACTGCTACTGCTATTTTCTGGAGTAGTTTCCTCCTCCCGGTGCCTTTTATTTGTTCCAGACTGCTTGGGATTCAGTCTTATATGTAATTACCTACTGCAAGAGCCCTCTCGAAGTAAGATAGTACAGTTACGTAAGAACTTACTGTAACAGTAGATCTTCGAGAGAGGCTCTTGCAGTAGGTAATATCTTCCCGCCCTCCATCCCCCTAGGCTTTTTCAGCTCCTTTTCCATATAGAAAATATCAGCTTCTCTCTCGTCCGGCCTCTTTTGGCCTGTGGTGGGAAAGAACTGGAAGGTGGGCGTCCGGGACCGCCCCTTTATACAGACGTCGCATGATGCCGGTCACCTGACGTGGGGGCGGTTCCTCGCCAGGGACTGCTAGCTAAAAATTGTTCCGTGGGGTCCTGCCGCCGGCTGGCATCAGTCCTATATGTAATTACCTACTGCAAGAGCCTCTCTTGAAGATCTACTGTTACGGTAAGTTCTTACATAACTGTACTTTCTAGAAATGGTATATGTTGTTCATCCACACGACCCACCCAACCTCCCCAGCTTCGACGCACAACCTGGCTTCCAGCGGGCTAGATCTGGCGTCATGGGGTGGAGCCGAGTTTTATCACCCGGTGGGTGGGAGAGCCAGCTGAAGACCTTCCGGCAAGATTTAAAGCAGCAAGGAACCTGCCAGACAGTGTGGATGAACAACATATACCATTCCTAGAACTCCTGTTACAGGTGAGTAACCTGTATTTTCTCTCTCTGAAGCTGGTCTCCAGGCTCCTCACTTGAGGCAACTCAAGAAATCTAGATGAGGACTCACGGACCCATCCTTGCGTCGGGGGCAGACTTTGAAACTTTCTCGAGGAATGGGTCCACACCACCACAGACAAGTGGGTACTGGAAGTAATCCACGAGGGTACTTCATCGAGTTCGATTCCTGGCCTCCCCTGCCCCACATAGTCCCCTCACCAATATCAAACAATCCAGTAAAGTGAGCGGCAACCCGACAAGCCATTACGGATCTCATTCAGTCAGCAGTGATCGAACACGTTCCCACACTGGAAGAGAAAGAGGAGTCTACTCTCTATTCTTCATAGTTCCAAAATGCTCAGGCGACTTCCAGCCAGTGTTAGATCTCAAGTTTCTAAACAGCTATATGCGTCACAGAACTTTCAAGATGGAGACCCTGTTATCCATCATTGAGAAATCCATCAGGGGACTTTTAGCCTCAATAGATTTGCAAGATGCCTATCTACACATCCCCATCAGGACGGCACACCATCAATATCTGAGATTCTCAGTAGAAGGGCAACACCATCAGTTCAAGACACTGCCATTCGGTCTTTCCACAGCCCCCAGAGTCTTCTCCAGAGTCCTCGTGACAGTGGTGGCTCGCCTCCAAATGAAAGGAATTCAGCTATTCCCATACCTGGATGACATTCTAATCAAAGCCCCAGACTTCGATCAAGCAGTTCGGGCAGTGAGGGAGGTCACACGGTGCCTCTCCTCTCTGGGGTTTGTGGTCAATCAGGGCAAGAGTTCTCTATGTCCATCTCAGTCTCTGTCCCATCTGGGGATGAACTTCTATACAACCCAAAACAAAGTATTCCCCACAGAACTGAAATTCAAGTCGCTGGAGGCCCTCATCTGCAAATTCTGGATAGCCCACTCTCTGCTGGCCCGCTCCTTCATGCAACTCATAGGGACAATGGTATCCCTGGCAGAATCAGTCCCCTGGGTGCTTGCCCACATGCGACTTCTCCAGTCCTCTCTTCTCCGACAGTGGCTCCAATCGAGGGGCACATTGGATCAGAGGATTCAGATATCACACCAGGTGAAGAAGTCCCTGAATTGGTGGACTCAGAAGGACAAAATCATGAAGGGTCTCACTCTGGGGACACCCACTTCAGATCAGAGTGACCACCGTTGCCAGTCTCCGGGGCTGGGGAGCGCATTTGGATCAGCTTTCGACACAGGGCAAGTGGTCTCGGGTGGAGTCCCTTTACAGCATCAACGTGCTGGAGATGAGGGCAGTCCGTCTGGCACTACAGCAGTTCAGGCCGCAAGTATCCCACCAGGACGTCCTGATACTCACGGACAACCGGACAACAGTGGCTTACATCAACCGCCAGGGCGGCACGAAGAGCTTCCGGATGCTACAAGAAGCTCTTCTCCTCTTCCAGTGGGCAGAAGTCAACCTGACAAGTCTAAGGGCGGCATACATTCCAGACCAAGAAAACATCACAGCAGATTGGCTAAGCCGAAAGGACATCCTCCCAGGAGAGTGGGAGCTCAAGAACAGCGCCTTCCAGCAGGCTTCCCGCAGGTAGATCTTTTCACTTGCCAAAAAAATTGCAAGATTGCAATATTTTTTTTTCCCTCAGCAGGGACGTCAAGGCCATTGCTCAGGACGCATTCCCTATCAACTGGGGTCCATTCAACCTCCTTTATGCCTTTCCACCAATTCCAGTCATATCAATGGTACTGCACAAGATTGCCCAGGACCAAGACGAGGTGATTCTGGTCTGTCTACACTGGCCCCACAGACCATGGTTTCCACGTTTAGTCCAAATGTCTCGTCAGTCTCCCCTAATGTTGCAGCCGAGCCCTGACCTACTACATCAGGGACCGGTACAACACCCAAACCCTCACAATCTGTCCCTCTCGGCATGGAGATTGAGCGAGAAACTCTCTGGGAGTTCGGCTTCTCAGAGCCTGTAATACAAATAATGATTCAATCCAGGAGAGCCTCCTCCTCCAGGATTTACTACAGGAGTTGGAGAAAATTCCTGTTCTGGTTGAGAGCCTCCTCCCTCTCGGGTGACTCGGTCTCTCTCCCTACCATTCTCCAGTTCCTTCAGGAGGGTTTCGACAAAGGTCTACAACCGACTACCTTACAGTACAGGTGTCTGGTTTTGGGCTCTTCTGTTAGCAGACTCAAGGCGAATCTTTTAGGCCTCCTTCCGGATGTCCGTAGATTTCTGAGTGCAGCAACCTTTGAAGCGCCCTCCAATAAAGCCGGTGGTACTCGCTGAGGCTCAACCTAGTCCTCAAAGCGCTCTCCAAACCACCATTCGAGCCTTTAAAGGAGGCATCCCTGCTCCATCTTTCTATGAAGACTGTCTTTCTCATCGCTATCACATCAGTCTGACGCATCAGTGAGTTAGGGGCACTGTCATCCAAAGAACTGTATACTATTTTCCATCAAGACTCGGTAGTCATGCGGACTGATCCCGCATTCTTACCTAAAGTGTTGTCTCATTTTCACTGCAACCAAGTCTTGAACATTCCCTCTTTCTGCCCTCACCCCAAGAATGGGAAAGAGCGAGAATTTCACACATTGGATCCTCGGAGGACCCTCAAAAGTTACATGAAGAGATCTGACTCAATCTGCAAGACTTCAAGCCTATTAGGTCCTTCGTCAGGCCGAATATGGGTAAGAAGGCATCAAAGGACACTATTGTTCGGTGGATTCGCTCCACCATAGTTATGGCCAACCAGAAGGCTGGAATTGACCTGCCGGGACCCGTAAAAGCACACTCAACCAGAGCGATGGCTGCATCCTGGGCGGAATTCTGAGATGCTTCCCCGGCAGATTTATGTAGTGCGGCAACATGGTCATCCATACACACGTTTGCGAAATTCTACAAGTTGGATGTCGCCGCCTCTGTGGAGGTGTCATTTGGCTGCAGGGTCCTCCAGGCAGTGGTGGACCCATAGAGGACTATGAACTTTATTCCCACCCAGTGTAGGGATGTACTGCTGTAGTATATCCCAGAAGTGAGGAGCCCAGAGACCAGCTTCAGGAGAGAGAAATAGAAATTTAAATACCTGTAAATTTTCTTTCTCAGACTGCTGGGCTCTGTCCCTCCCAGAATGCCGAAAGTCAGCCATTAGGCCGCAAGTTACACTAACCTTTCTTGTGCTTGTTCCAAGTTATGCATTTCCTCAGAAGACGAAGGCTGTAGAAGTACTGATGCCTAGAGGAAGTGGATGGGAGGTCGTCTCCTGCCTGTCACGTGGTTCTCAGTCATTGTAAAGTTGTTTGCATTGTACCATGTTTTAGAAAACAAGATATCAATTTCCCTCATTACAACCTTTTTATAGGTCTGGATAGTTGGATCATATACCTCTGGACAAAAAATAGACTTTGGTTTAAACTTCAAATGTCTATCAAGTTGGATTAGGTTAGTCTGTATGTTATTGTATAGCTCCTCACCATTAGGTAGACTAGCAGCATATGCATTTTCTTGTGAGTCAGTCACTCAGGTCCAGCAGTTCCAGAATCGAAGTTGTGGGAGTAGAACATGATTCCTCATCAAACTGGGAGTTTGAATGCCCTAAGGTATTAACTAAATCTCCCAGATCTTAAGTCGCAATTGAGGTTTTCATCTTCCTGGAATGTAGATCCCTCATGTTTCTGGCTGCAAAAAAATATGCAAGGTTGATTTTAAAGCTGTTCACTTTCGGTGATGGCACACGTGAGAAACCTTTATTCAGAACATGTAGTTCATCTGAAGTAAATGTATGGTCACTTAGGTTAATTATTTTGTTTGATTCTTTTGGTTCTTTGATCGAGTTGATCACTTCTATTGGCCTTCTTCTGTGTTTTTGCCCTTGTTTTTCTTCTTTGGGTTTTCTCCATCCTGCTGTGTTTGTCTCTCTAAAAAGACACCTTGTTTTTCTGAGCCAGATGTACTTGGTATATCTTCTATTAATTCTAACTCAGATTGATTCTGTGTAGGTAGTGTCATTACTTTTATTCTGATTTTGTCTCCAGTTTTAGAATCGCTTCTGCCTCTATTCCTTGAAGGGCTGCGCTTGATTTCTCCCTCTAGTTTACGGTTCTTTCCAGTCTATCCCAAATAATAATTTTCACAGGGTATAGTCCTGAAGATCTGGTTTGTGTTTAGTTTGTTTGCACTTTATCATTTCTTTCTCATGTATATCAGTATTTTTATTCAGTTCATGTTCTTTCGTCTTAAACAAAGGATGGGATTTAAAGGGCTCTAATTCTTTCTGGGTGTTATCAGTTTGTTTCTGCAATTCTTCGTAATTGACCCTATCTTCCTTAATTTGTTCTTCTGAACATGCTCCCAGAGTTGTTTCCAATTTTTTTATGTTTGAAATTCTCAGTTCCTACTGTCAGTTTAATGTCACGGCAGAGACCATGAGGGACCCGTTTATTGGTCAAATATTCCCCTTCTAAGCTACTAATATTGTAGTACAGTGACAGTTCATTCTTTAACAATTTCGTGAGCTCTGAGAATGTTAACTTTAGCTCAGCTGTATTTTCTGGTTGTTCACTTACTGTGGAAACTGTGAAGGGTAGTGGTCTCCTGGTTTGGCGTCTTTTAACCATTTCTTTTTTTGTTTGTTTTAACCATGTATTTATGCGCCCAACTGCCTCCTCTCTCAGACATCCTCTTTCTGCACCATCCAGTCCCATCGTGGTCTGCCCCTAGAGTACATGGTTCCACTAGCCTAGGTGCCTGGTTAACCCCCTCGGGTGGGGTGAGGAGGGACCCCCTGTGCTTACCTCCCTAGAGCCATGCATACTGTGTCGTGGATCCAGTACAACGGAGTCTTCCCCGATGAGCTGAAGACGTGCAGTGAGGTGTCATTGCCTAGGAGAGACCGAGGGGTTTTCCTTGTTCTTCTCCCCAGACGTTGGCGTGCAATGAGGGCCAATGAGCTAGGAGGCGGCGTGAGACGTGCCTCCTGCTCCACCCCTCTGCTGACATCTGCCCAATGCCCTTGCTGCTACCCTCAAGTACCACACCTTCCACCTGGGCTCCCCCAGATGGCGGTATTGTGGCGGGAGCATGCAGATGACCCCCAGAGAAGGAGAGCAGCCGCTGGACCCTCCATCCTTCTCCTCCCTGCCTGACCCCCGGTGGCACGGGCTAGTTCTCGAACATGGGTCGCCAGCGTGGTATGAGGTAAGGCATCCAGCGCCTCAGCCCTCTGTGCCACTGGGCGGTTTTAACCCTTTCTTGTAGTGACTCTAATCAGGACACTTCTTGATCGGTTGCTGTTTCTTCATCTGAACTTGTTGACTCTTCCAATTTCCTTGTATTACTCATTCCTGCCAGGCTAGGTGCTAGAATATAGATGACAATTAATCGACTTGATTGTAGAGCACTGCCAGCGAGGGACATGAGCAACTCAGTCACGTTGCGAATTACAACAAAGTAAGACAGACTTCTTCAACTTTATCTTATCAGTGTCCGAAACAGAAACTGAAGTTGAATGTCCAAAAAAACTAAATATCTGGCTTCGACCCAAAAAGGACCAATAGTTACTAGCAATTGTTTGAGTTTTCAAGATTTTCTTTCTGAAGCTTTGTTTGACCATAGCTGCACTTGCAGGACGCCAACCAAACAGTTTTCATACAAAACCAGTGGGCTGTCACGGTCATTATGTGGATCCATAATCCAAATAGGTAGGTAACTTCATGAAGCAAAAGGTAGTGATGCACAGGATTATGCTCCAAAATCTCATAAAAGGTTATTAGGACATACAACAAAGTTTCCCCACACTTGAGGGCTAAATGCCTCTTCATCGGGGGTGGAGTCGCATCATTACAAACATACTTAAATACCTTAGGTGAACAGTGAAATTTTTCCGAAAATATTGAAAGTCACCAATAAGCATAGTGCTGCCATAAAAAAACATTTAAAAACACCACATGGTATAAAAAAAAACTTAATATGTACATTGGCACCAATGAAGTACTGCACTAAGCTATCTCATGGATATAAGTGGATTGTATAATAGATATAAATGGAGTGTATAATCCGATAACTACATATAGGGTTCATTAAAATGTCAAGTTCATGATATTAATGATTAGGAGCCAATTGGCTAAATATATATAGAAATATATATATATATATATTAAAGACAATACATGAACCAACCCATTGAGGCAGGACTATTGTCCTAGAGAAATGAAGCTAAGTTTGCTATATGGCTCACATTATTGCTCTCATTAGCAGTTTCTGGTAAGACTAACAAAGCAACCACTGGTGTTTTTTCAACCCATTTCTTTAGGAGGTTAGCATGGTATATCTTGGTAGGATTTTTCACATCAGAGGTCTCAATCTCATAGTTAACTGTACCAGTACATCTAAACACTTTAAAAGGCCCTTACCTCTTTGTTTCCTGTAGTGGGTAACAGTAGCAAGACCATTTCATCTGGCTTAAAAACCTTTTCATGTACCACATGGTCATAATATGCCTTATGGTGTTTTGGGGCCTCTTCCTGGTTACGGTGGGCAATTTCAACATATTTTGCCAGTTTCTTTCTTGTGGCATGCATATAAAATGTAATAGATTTTTGGGGTTATCTTCCCATGTTTCTTTTATTACATCTGGTGGTGGTCCTCTAGGTTGTCTACCATACAACATTTCACAGGCTGAAAAACCTGTTGATGCCTGTGGCACTTCTTTGTAAGCAAAAAGCAGGTAAGGTAAGTATTGGTCCCAATCTTTCCCTTCACCTTTCACAAACCTTTTTAACATGCGTTTTAGGGTATCATAGATACATAGACAGTGTCGGCAGATAAGGGCCTATGGCCCACCCAGTCTGCCCATTTGAGCTTGTAAGTTCAGTTTATGTTTTCCTAGAAGTCTGTTGCCTTTACCCCTGACCTCCAGAATTCCTTTATGTCTATCCCATGCATTCTTAAATCCGTGATTGTTTCAGCCCCATCACTTCCTCTGGCAGGGTGTTCCACTTGTCCACCACCGTTCTGTGAAGAAATTCTTCCTCATGTTTCCTCTGAATCGTCCTCCCTCCAACTTCATCCCATGCCCTCTAGTCCTGGAACATCTTTTCGCTTAAAATAGTGTATTCCTGCACCTGTTCCTCCCTGTAAGATACTTGTATGTCTCTATCATATACTATATTATATATATCATGATATATCATGTACTATCTGTAATGACTCATTTCTATACTTCTTTGGAATGACCAATTTTATGTATGTTCCTGTGTCTGAGGATTAACACAAACTCTGTATAGTAGCCCATTACATTTTTTAAATATTGGTTCACCCTGTTTTATCGCCCCAGCTGCTTAAAATAACCTTGGAGAGAAACATTGTTTGCTCAGAAACAAAAATCACAATCACTTATCTGTTTAGTTTCAGCATTTTCATATATTAACCCATTATGACTGTCAGTCTTATGTTGCCAGTTTTTTTCAGTGGTCTTCTTTCTTTCCTGGACTTCAGGATCTTGGAGTTAGGCTCAAGCAAGTCTGAATCAAAGGCACCAAAGGAAAAGAGTCCCCAAATTCTGAGATTTTCTTTGTCTGAGCTCTTATTATCATAGCTGCTGTCACAGCAAGATTTACTCCCTCTGTAATTAACTTTGCAAATCCTGGAATGTCCTTTCCAGTAATCACAGGTACAGGTAACTTGGGTACTACCTCAACTTTCATTTGGTGCAACACTCCAATAATGTTCAGAATTACTTGGGTGGTGGGATAGTATTGCGCATCCACAAAAAACATTTTAACTCATTATCTCCAATAGCGCCATATGAAATCCTAACTATCCATTGTTTATCTGACACAAAATGGCTGCTCAAGTAATAATGAGTTAAGAAAGTGATGCACACAGATATATGGAAAAACACATTCAATGTATTGTCGAATGCACATAACAGCACATCCTCTGGATGCAGATGACCTCAGTACTTGGCCCTTTTGCACAGTCTTTTCTCAGAACTTTAGCGTGCCCCAGCGTCTATCGGCTTCCTGAATCTGTAAGTCCTTTCACAGTCTTATCCCCAACCCTGACATCTCTTAAATACTTGCCCCAATGTATAAAGGCCAAATTTTCTCCAGTGTTACCCTCCTTATTTTATGGCAGTTTTGCAATGGCCTGCTTATTACAGCTATTATAGGTTGTGGAAGCATCATGTGACACTCTCTGACCAATCACAGAGCTTCCTTCAGTTGCACGTGAGGTAATCTTATTGCCGTAAGGTACCTCACACTCTCCCACTATAATGGTGTGTCGATAACTGTCCACTTGTACATGAGAAATGGACCCCCAAAAGTGTTTTTTTAAATGGTGCTACTATCTATAATAAGTTTATATAGAGCAGCAAGCCAGGAGGCTCTTAGATATAAGAGGTCGCTTCTTGCATCCTTGGGACACCAGAACTGCTCACCTGCCATTCGCAGTTCTCTTGCCCTAAGAATGCACAAGGTGACACTCTATATCCATAAAAAGCCTTCCTAGTGCCCCTGTAAACTTACATAGCAAAGTCTTTTGGTGCAGATTTGTTACCCCATCAAAGTTCTTGTCTGATCTGGAGTTAAATAGGGAAAAAGAGGGTCTTAACATTCCTTGGTTGTTACTTCGCTGTTGCGGTGTCTGTCTGACTATCTGATAGTCCTCAGCTAAATAAACAGCCTTTTCCCCACTCTGTGGTTGATGGTTTTTACCCGAAGCTGCAAGTCTGTGGGAAGGATGTGGGAAGGATGATGATGAATTGCTCCATTGCAGATATGTCGGATGATCTGTTGGACTGTTTTGTCCTCAGTTGACCATTTTTTTTTATTTTTTTTTATTTAGTTGTTTAACCAGGTATAGCACAATTAAGCTGAAAGTTTTTTTACAGGAGCCACCTGGGAGCACAAGGAGGTTAAGTGACTTGCTCAGGGTCACACAGTATGCAAGTGGAAGCTGTGGGATTCAAACCTCCAGGTCTGGCCTCATTTAATGAGAGTTCTCTGATTTGGTTAAGGTTTCTCAGAATTTTCAACTTTCAGGGACCAAAATCTCTGCCTGTAGGTCTTCTCATGAGATGTCATACCTTTAAGGATTTCTGTCTTCACAGGTGGTCAAGGCCTCAACTTTACTTGGGTCGGTCTCTATTCCCTTGGTGGAGACTATATGCCCCACATACTTTACAGAGGTTTGGAAGAACTGACATTTATCGATGGACAGTTTCAGGCCAAGTCGTCCAGTCGGTCCAGCACCTTGAACAAATTATTCTCATGTTCCTCCAGTGAGCTGCCAAACACAATAACGTCATCCAAGTATACCAGGCACTCTAATAAGTTCATGTCCCCCACTGCACGCTCCATCAGTAGTTGAAAAGTGGCTGGGGCACCTGAAAATCCTTGAGGCATCCTCATGAACTCATAGAAACCAAGCAGACAGATAAAGGCTGTCTTTTCACGGTCTTCTGGGACCATCGGGATCTGGTAGTACCCACTGCGAAGATCCAGCACGGAGAACCACTTGCTACCATTCAGGCAGTCTAGAGCATCCTGAATTTGGGGCATTGTATACTGATCAGGGATAGTCCGCTGGTTCAAGATGCGATAATCCACACACATCCTTACTGTCCCATTCTTTTTTCTCACTACCATGATAGGGGAAGCATATGGACTCCTGGATTCTTGGATTACACCAGCAGCAAGCATCTCTTGCAGATGCCGTCTCACATCATCTATGTCAGCAGGTGCCGGGCGTTGAGACCTCTCACGAAAAGGCCTTTCATCATGCAGGCGAATATGGTGCTCAGCTCCTTGCACACATCCTACGTCCCATTCCTTTAAAGAAAACACCTGGTCTCTCTGAGCAAGCTTCTCACTGATCCTCACTTTCCATTCAGCTGGCAACGGGAGTCACCAAAATCAAACAAGTTAGGCCATCACGCCATCATCCTTCCCTCGAACTCTTGTGACTGGGTAGCATTGCAGTGTTCTGCACAATGTACATTAGCCAAGAGTGCAACCTCTATTCACTGAATCTCTCTATCAGACACATTATGAACTTGAACCATTACCCTTCTGGCATAAGCATGGGCTCTGGCAGGCAAAATACTTGGCTTGACCAGCAGTCCTTCTGGCAATTTTTCATTGCCTGGTGCATCCAGCATTAGTATTTTATTCTTGACATCCTTTCTGTTACGGACCTCTCCCTGTAAGGTACACTGGGAATTTGACTCCAGGATCAGAGACTTGGGATCCTTTTTCCAAACAATTCCAACCGGTTCCTGTGGTTCCTCTTTTCCAGCATCTGTCTGGGCATCGTAGGCCTTCTTGATCAAGGCCAGAATTCTTAAAGCTCTACCAGTCCTGGACCCCTGTTTTTCATAACACAACTGCTCCAACCATCCAAACATACAGTATGTGCGTTAGTCCCAATTAGTTGAGGAACCCCATCATACAGTCCAGTGGGGGGACACACTAGGGCCAAGGTCTCCACTTGTTCTGCCACTCCAGCCACAGAGGTGGGAAAGGACAACCAAATTCGGATATAGCCGGAGTAGGGGTAGGCCTTCTCACTTAAACCGTAGACATGCAGTCTTTCCAATGGTTGCAGGGGCACATCACACAAATGCTTCTGATACCAATCCTGGAACATAATTATCACTTGGGAGCCACTGTCTAACACAGCTCTTGTAGGCACTCCATTCACTTTTACAGTGGTCTCCATGGAGGGACCCACCACTTCAGACCATTCCGGTGGCACTGACCTGGATGTTGATCGGGCATTGGCCCTGGTTGCATAACTTTTCCGAGTAGCTCCTCCTGGTGGCTGGGTGTAGGTTCTGCGATGCCAGGCCACTAACCTATTGGTAAGTTTTCTCAAGTTCTCTGCCAAGCGACAAGCTGACTGAAAATGCCCATCCTTCCCATAACGGTAGCAGAATTTAATGTCTCTAGTGTCCTGGAAGGGTGGGGGGGTCCCTTTTCTGTTGGGGCCCCTCTTGAGTCCTGCGGGGCTCCTCTTGGACTGGGGGCTTACCTCCTTTGGCTCCTGATCTCCACCACAGTTGGGGGTGAGGGCCATCCTCTGCAGCTCCCCCACCATCTCTCTCAGTTCTCTCAGCTCTGCGAGCAGGTTGCCCTCAATCCGAGTCTCCGGGGAAACAACATTTACTCCCACTTCACTCTTGGGCTCAGGGGGAGCCTGATACAGATCTGGTTCTCTGAATGCCTCAGTCAGTTCCTTAATCAAGTCTCTCAACTGTTGAGCCTCATCTAACTCACTCTTTTCGGGGGTCTGGCAAATGTTCACAGCCCCAGCAAGGGCTCCCAGCCCTCCTCATCAATATCAATCTCACAGATTTCTTTCATCAAATGACAGTACTCTGGAGGCTTGCCCTCCTGTCTTGCAGATTGAGCTTTAATATCATTACACTCGAAAATCTAGCTGATTTCAATATGTGGTCTAATCTGACCTAGTTCAACTCTTGGCAGGCACTCCCCTTTTCGATGGGCCCTCTGCAAAGCCCTCTCTATCCTAGTGACGAAGGCAGACAATTTCTCATTTTTCCACTGTTTGACTGACTTGAATTTCACAATAAATCATCCCCATTCTGTGCTACCAAACACCCTCCAAGGCATAGAGATATTTTACTGCAGTGGCCTCCGGACTAGTAGCACGTAGGAAACCAAATGGCTTCAGGGCAGGGCCTCTTAAGCTCTCCATCAAACGCTTCCGCTTCCCCCTCTGAACATTGCCATTCTTGTACTAAAGGGGTGGCATAGTCCATCCAGGTCTCCAAATCATCTTCCCCCGCAGGCACTGGGACAGTACTGGAGAATAGTCTAAGCCTCCTATAGCAGTCCAACTGTATCGGGGGAATTATGATGGGGGAGGCAGCTACTGGGGGGCTCTTGGGGGACATGGGATGTTGTTGGGGAGAGCACTGGCGTGTGGTCCTCTGATAGATCTAATACTCTTGCCAACTCTTGCGCAGTTTTCCCTTCTGATGCTAACAGCTTAAGCAACTTCTCTTTAAAACCATCAGTACTAGGGGACCCACTCGGGGTGGCCAGACCACTATGTAGGTGAATGTCCCTCCATCCCTTCTGGGCACCTTCAGGCAAAATCATAGGGAGTACCTTTTCAGGGTCTATCGGGGTACTGCAGGAGAGCAGCACTTGCAGCGTTTGCTCAAATAAGTCAGCAAATCGTCCCTTTACTTCAACTTTGCCCACACACTTAACATGTTCTACAGTGGACACAATGTCAGCATTATTAGTCCCCAAGGGCACATCCAGCAGCAGAATGGCCTTTTGGGGATCCATCTCTTCAGCTTCACTCCACCCCATCAATTTGTGCACCATTAGCTTATGGGGGGGCAATTTTTAACTTTGGCGTAGTATAAGCCCCTCCGTTTTCTCCCCTAAACGGAACATGATGGGGTAATTCTCCCACGTGGCCACTAGAGGATGCTAATCCCAGCGGTGCATCCAAGATGTAATCCCTAGGTGGCGCTGTCCCAAGGGCTACTGCCCCTGCCTGCTTGGCTACTGACAGGTTGAGGGGCCTAGGTTCTATGATGGGTGCCTCCACCCAGAGGTCAGGGTTGGTAGTGGTTAAACTAATGTGGACACAGCCCTCTGGGCCACTGTGACCCCCTTTTGTTCCCACTAGTGGCCCACACAGTTCACGGGAGTTACCTTCCCAATACCCCACATATGAACATGGTCTACACGTATAGATACCACTTACCCTCGAGACTGATTCTGTAGCACGTCTCTGAGGACCCCCTGTAGAACAAAGGTTAAGCAACATATACAAACACAGATCGCAATGCTGGTTCTATATATACTGACACCTCAGACAGTATAAAGTTCAACAATAAAAAATCTGGTTTATTCAGGGGACTAGAACACAGCAGGGGGAAATCAGGTTGATTGGCAATATTCAAATCACAGTACTGTACAGACATAAAAGGGTCCAAAAAGTCACACTCTGCGTACCCAGGATGGTAGGGGGTCAAGGTAGCCAGGTCCCTTGCCCAGGGTTGGCCGGCTGGTGCAGCTGGATGGGGCCCCTGTAGAAAGAAAATATATGCACAAACAAATTGTAATCCGGAGCTGGATGGCTCAGTCCACAAACAGAAGCACACAAAACAATCAGTTGACACACTTTGATTAAATGAAGGTGAGGGGAGGTACCCTATTTGTACTCACAAACCCCAAACCGAGAGCTGAATTGAGGAGGTGGCTCTGGATGGGCAGGATGAGCAGGGCGTGGAGATGAGACCCCTGTGACAGGGCCTAACTGATCTGGAAAGCAGATGGATTCGGTCCGATTAACTTTGAGTCCAGCTTCCAGCTTCAGCTCACAACTCACAGAACAAGGGGAAAAGGAATCGCGATCCCCTACAAACACTAGGCACGTTTATATGTAAAGGAAATTACTATACCAGGCAGCTGCTTCTCAGTCCCGATTGTAAATGCTGCAAGACCCGAGAACACACGCAGCAACAGAGTCCCCGACAGGCCGATCGCACTTCTGCAAGTCTTCGGTCTTCTACGGGAAAGCCTGGTTCTGCACACTTCCTCCTTCTCTTTCCACAACTCGGATTCAGTCTGATTGAGCGCTCACTAATGGCTACAGGCCAACTTCAGGACCTATACGTGCTTCCCGCACGACCAGCACGCCGCAGCAGAACACAGCTCATACTGCCTTCACAGTCAACTTGCATCTGGCCCTCCAGGAACAGTTCAGGGCATTTCCTTAGGCTCCACACAGGTTGGGTTGGTGAATTCAACTGTCAGTCACTTCAGGGCTCCCTCTGTTGGTGCAGAAAGGTGCCAAGGTCAAACTACAGCTCCCAGCGCAGCTGCCATACATTGCCCCTTTAAGCGGGCTCCAGGTGAGAGTCCAAGTTCTGGTTGGCTCAGGCAGTCTCCATTTTAGGGCTCCCCTTACCCAATTGACCCAGATTAGCAGTTCAGGTCCAAAATGGAGGAGCAACACTCAGAGTCCCAGCTGTAATAAAGGCAGGTTAGACAAACTGCTGTTTTACAAATGCTCTAAATGATTTCAGGAAAACAGTTACATCCTTCAGATGGTCTCCCTCTACGCTCTTAGCGACTGCAGAAACTGAGCGATCAGACGGCAGCTTAGGGCGGGATTCGAGCATTAACTACACAGTCTCCCCATTCAAATTAATTTAACCTGCGAGCAGGAGGCAGCCCTTAAAGAGACATTACCAGAGGCTCTGAAAGCACTCACAGATAAACAGCTTAAACGCTGAACACCATTCAGACGGAGAGCACTTAGCCAGCTCCTAGGAGACTTTTGGGAACCCCCATTTGCGGGGGCGGGGTTACATTTATTTTACCCTTTAAACTATTCCAGAAAGCAGCTTCACAGCAAGGTAAAGGAACGGCTGCTGTTTACATTGATGCCAAAACTGCATTTATATAATAAACATGAATGCAGTTTCATAGCATTTGAAAAATATAAACGGCAGCCCTCTCTTTCAAAACTCCTGCCTGCTCTTCTCTACAAAATGGTTGGCAGACGTGAGACATAACAATGTCACTGGAGCAAGAGCTTGACTGCTCACTACAGTGGTAATTATTTCCCTGGCATTCATTTACAGTAAAGTTTAAACAAACCGATCAAAATCATGACTTCACATGTGTATTATTTTTACCAGCACACATAGTAATCTGTTGTTTTGATCACTTTTTTACATAATTACTACCGAACGTCAACAAAGTTTAGGGCTTTCCGAGCTGAACTGCAATACAGCAGTGCACTGTTGCAATTTACCTGGTGGGCTAGTGGCTCTGGCATGCTTCTTTTTGTATGTACAAATGTTTTTACTCTTATGGAGAAGTCTTTACATTGCATCAGTCTGATGGTTTTACATACCTTGCAGTAAAGGTACTCCGGACCCCCATTATGCCCGAGCAACTGCTGCCATACCCTCAATCTTGGTCCTTTCGTGTCACACGCCTTCCAGCAAAATTCGTGAAAGCCCCTGCAAGCAAAAGAAAATAAACCTTCTTTTTCAGTCTGCCTACATTTGCTGTGTGTGCATGCATAATTGCCCGAGAATGCTGATCTCCTGTCCTTCCCGACTGGTACTGGTAAATGATGTGGATCATGTCATTTACCAGTGCCGGTAAGGAAGGAATGGAGCTCAGTATCCCTGGGCAGTTGTGTATGCATACACAGCAAATGTATGCAGAGTGAGAAAAGGAGTCTTTCTGTTGTTGCAGTGGTTCTCCTGAGCTTCGTGGAAAGGGTGTGTTATGGTAGGACCAGAATTGAGGCAGACTCGTGCACTGGTCGGTCGGGCGGAGTGGTGGTCTGGAGCAAAAATGGCATCACTGTCCTTAGTGTCACCATCTTGAATTTCTCTTTTTTTGAAAACTTATTTTTATTTTTTATGTTCAAAACACACAACAGCAAACAATAAAATGCTGCTGCAATATCCATAGCACAGATCATGAGTACAGACATGTGTCTTATTTGATAAATGATCCTTATTATATATCTTAGCAAAACACAAGGGACGTCAGTTCCATCTAGGGTACAAAATAATCATATTTCCACATTTCATACGTAACTCAACCCCTCCAAAGAAGTTCAGATTTTGGGAGAGTCTGAGATATTTTTGCGGTTAGCTTTTCCGTAGTATATGTTTTTCTCATCAAGTTATTCCATAAAGTTATGGTAGGAGTGTATCAGACAGCCAATTTTTATTTATGGCTTCCTTGGTCATGAGAATGCAGATCAATAAAATCTTTCTAACATGAGGGGACCTGAAGCCCTCAGGCATATCTAAACAATACTGTCTGCTGTGCGAGTTCTACATGGTTCAAATAGCAATCTCCATTCTTGCTGTAGCCCGACTAAAACTCCTGAAGTTTATGGCAGAGCCTGAAAGCGTGTGTGGGTTGCTTTGGCCTCCCACACCTTCTCCACCAATGTGGAGAAATATTTACATCATATTTAGCCTGTTGGGAAGGGGTAGAGAAGTATCGTATGAGACTCTTCCATGAAAATTACTTCCATAAAAAGGAATAGGTTGGCTTATGGGCGCACCATAAGTATTTATTCCATTGTGCAGGGGTTATGTCAACCCCCAGGTCTAGTTGCCATCTTAGTCTAACATATTCTGTGGAATGGTTACCCATCTCTAAGACCATTATATTCTAGATATTAAAGCTTCTAAGGAGTCACCTGCTAAGACTGATTGGATCAAGGCTGTGACAGATGGGGGGGTTGCTGTGAGGGGCAGGCTTTTTCAGCTCGGATGTAGCTTTTCACCTGTAGATATCGGTTCTATGTGATAATGGCGGCGTAACGGCTACCACGATATCATGACGGCCAGGGCTGGCGAAAACAATTTCACCACCCTGACATCCTTGGCGCATCGAAGAACGCCACAGTGACTGAAAACACTTGCTTTCTGTGGGAGGCTGTGCCACCCCACACCCTCCTACTTAACGATTCTCAACTCAGGGAGTGCATGTTGGGGGGCGAAATCAAAAAAAATAACACGTTTTGGGCCGGGCGCAACAAAAGCAAGGTAGTGCCCGGACCCAGATCCGAACCCGGAACCCCAGCACCTCAAGCAGAGGCAAATCCCCAACACCACAGTGCAGCTCAGCAGCGACCACAGCGCCATCCCTCTGCCCCTCCAGGCCACGTTCCCCACCCCGTGCGGCGTGTACATATAGCAACATCCTGTCGCTAGGGTACGCCCACCACATCCGGTCGCCCTCCTGCCCGTTGCTTTTCAGGCTTTCGCTTCACATCAGCAAGAAGTTTCCAGACGGCGCTATGATTCAGTAAGTACCCACCTCACGCGCTACCGTAGATATCTATACGATTCGATGGATGAAGTCTGTATTTCTCTGCTAAGATCTGAAATTCCAAGAAGTCCACCCACCTTGCTTACAGTGGTGAGGGAGAAAAGGGCCAAGGCATTACCAGTTTTTGTACATGTGATCCAGACTAGCCGGAGGGAAGTATGAGTTATAGGCGAACTGTGCAATAAGATAGCGAGAATGTTGCAGAGAAGGACACACAAGCAATGTAGCCCAATGTTGGAAAGTGTTACTAGCAAATGGATTCTCCCCCCTATCTAAATGTGAGAAAGTAGAATTTTACAGAATATGTTTAGTAGTAGGAAGTAAATCCTCCTCCACTAATTCTATAGTTTTCCACAAGGCAGAATAATTAGGAGCATGCAAGTATAAGACAGTCTGTATGTGGGCCACTTGATGGTAATGCTCCAGATGTGGTACTTCCAGCCCTCTTTTCACTTTAGGTAATTGGAGTGTAGCATATCTGATACGTGGGCGTGTCCGACCCCACAGAACCTGAGAGATGCGCCTGTCCCACTGCTGAAATTTCGTGCCTTTGGGAGTGAGATGGGGAGAGTTTGTGAGAGGTATAAAATTCTTAGAGGATGTTCATCCTGATACAGTCTACTTTCTGGATAAGCAGCAGGTTGATGGCCTGCCATCGGTTTAAATCTTCTTGTGGAACTTGAGTGAGAGATGTATAGTTTAACTCACTTAAGGAATCAAGATTGGCTGGTAAATGGACTCCCAGATATCATAGGGATGACCGACCCCACTTAAACTGGAAAAACTGCTTTGTCTGGGGAGTAGGGTGATAGTTAATTTGAAGGACCTCTGTTTTAATTTGGTTAATTTGGTAACCTGTGCAGTCACTGAACATCTGTAAGTGCATCCATAGGTGAGAAGGGGAGATCCGGCAAAATTAAATAAATTAACAGGTCATCTGCATATAGGAGCTGAATATTTGGTTTCTGCCGCCTCTGTCCAAGCCTGTAATTTGTGGGTGTTGCCACAAACTTGAGCAAGAGGTTCAAGATAAATTGCAAAGGTGTCAGTGGCTTAGCAGGTTGCACATTCACCTCTGAGGCTGGAAGATCAGAAGGCTGTGGCTTCTAGCCCTACACCAGGCACTTGGGTTAAATTCCAATACTGACACTGTAGTGCAGCATGGGGAAGGGGTGCTGCACTCCTGTGGTGCCATCTTTTGGATGAGACATTAAACCGAGGTCCCGTCTGCCTGTTCTGGTGGTTGTTCAGGTGGACGTTAAAGATCCCATGGCACTTCTCAAAAAGAGTAGGGGAATTTCTCTGGTGTCCTGGTCAAATTTCCCCCATTCACTACAGATGCCACCAACAGCTTAATCTGGTTCAATTTCACTGGGTTACCATCTGTATCCCCTTCCCCCCTGGTCACCCCTGAAAAAGGGACTTCTGTCTCAGTGGGCCTACAGGGTCAAAAAAAAAAAAAAATAAGGGTGATAAGGGACGGCCCTGTCTAGTCCCCCTACTGAGGGAGAATAATGGAAAAGTCCAACCATTTATTTTTAAAACATGCTTCTGATGACTTATATAGCATCTAGATAATGATTATAAAGGCAGGAGAAGGCCATCTTTGAATGTGGTAATTAGGAATTCCCATGCCACCGGTCAAAGAATTGCTCTTTTTCAAATGTTTGTTCAGAAACCTGATACAGTCTCTAAAATGCTTCTCCACACTCCATTTTTCCTGTGGATCAGGAAGTATCTTGAGAATAGGCTCTTGTCTCACTGGGAGAGAGGGACTTTTTCTATGGCTTTTGATATAAACAGTTTTTTGTTTTTTTACTTCCAGTTTCAGCAGGCTTTTTTGTATGGGAGAGTGAGCTGAACAACTTCAGTGTTTTTGCAGGTTTGGAAAGTGTTTGGCCTACAAACCCAACCCTTGGCCCACTACTTGCAGTACCTACTTCTCTGTGGCAATGTTTACCCATTCCTGGAAGTAGTGTGCCGGTCTTCCTCCCACCTCCAATGGTTGGGTGACCTGGGCAAACTTGTCATGGGTTTTGTTTTGGCTGGTGCTTAGGTGCTGGAGCTGCAACATTACACTTGGAAGTTATTTCCTCCCCTTCCCCTATAGTAACCTCTTTATGATTGGTATTCATATGGGGCATAAGAGACATAGGCTGTCGGGGAAATATCTCCTGCCTCTGCCTCCCCTTCTGTAGGGACCTATAAAAGGTCGAGGCCTTTTCCTTCTCATTGTTACTTTTGAAAGTGATTTTGTATTCATCCAGTATTTTCATGTAGGCCTCTCTTTTCTCACCAAATAATGAATTTCCATCAAAGGAAAAATCCATGGCCTTGTTTTAAGTATCCCAAGAAAGGCTGGAAGTCCTCAGCCAGTAAAATCTTCTTAAGGACATTGCATGAGACGAACCTCTAGCAGGCTTAGCAGCAGTGTCATTACGAACATACCAAGAAGCCTGCAGAAGAAGGCCATCTAATCTGCTTGTGCTGCATGGTCCACAGTTCAAGTTACATTGAAGTGCACGGTGCGGTGCCGCACCTTTACAGTTAATGGAGCCGCCCCATAGTCCGCTATACTTCTGGGTAGTGGACTTTTCGTTATTAAATTAAACTTCTTTCCGGGGCAAGAAAAAAAGGCACTTTTCTCTGAAAAGCTAAACCGGAGGGTAAGGTTTGCAGGGGCAGGAGCCACTGCAAATGACTGCTTTCCTTTAAGTGCTGGAATAGGGTTATAGTGTTGAAGTTCAGCTCCTTCTTGGGCTATCCGCATGAGTTTGCTCACAGTGTGAGCTTTTAAAGAACATCTGCCTTTTGTTTTTATTTTGTTTTGTGCGGAAAATCCTGTTTCACATGCCACTGATGTAACAGGTGACAGACACAAGTAAAATCTTGGCCATCGTGACAAAATCTGGGAATATATCTGAATTGTTCTCAATTAAATCTTGGCAAACACTGCTGAGCAAATTCATTCCTTTTCAAGAATTGAGAACAAATATGAATTGTATGTAATCTTTCTCTGCCCTCTCATTGTCAAAAAGTGCTGGCAGTGTTTCTTCGTTGAAGGTTGTAGGTGGAGCCATCAGGGAGACATTTAGGATTTTGAACAACATTCAAGTTATGCAGCAACTGCATTGAGGATGTCTCACATCTTGTGTAGATGTTTTCAGTTACAGTACCTTTGTCAGATACTGCTGAGATGCTGTCTGGAATTGCCTTTGCAGTGCTGGTCGGTCATTCACTTTTTACAGCAATATAGCAGAGCTATGCTGATGTATTGCTAGGTCATAGTAGAGAGGGGACTCTGGAAGCGTGACCAAATAACCTAGACTGTGTCCTTCCACAGTGGAATTGAAGCACATCGGGTCCTCTCTATTTACTACAGCGCTGTTCTTCCTCCCCCGGCAATATTTTCCTGCTCTCGCTCCCTTCGGTCCACTTCCAGGGTTCAGAACTACATGGCAACCTCACCCTGTAATGTTTCCCTGGTGTCTAGTGGCACTCCTGCCCTCCATCACTGGCCCTGTATTTATAAAATGCTTCCCTGGTGTCTAGTGGCACCCCTGCCTTCCATTGCCTACCGTATTTATAAAATGTTTTCCTGGCAGGGCTAGAAATTAGTTTTAAAACGTCTTATTCGACACAGACTACCATTACCCAGGATTTGGTATTCCGTCTTGAAAACTGGTATACAATTCGTTTTTTTTTTTGTTTGTTTACTATTGCATTCTGAGAACATGAAGTAGTCTGTTTTAACAGTTTTGTTTATTAAAAGAAATAAAACTAGAAGTTTGAGTTTCTTCTTATTTACCCCTCCCAACATCACAGTTTTTATCCTAGCTATTATCCCTGGCCACACAAAATATAATTTATCACAATAAATTTATTTTGCTTTTAGGCTGAGCTCAATACCATAAAAAATGCTTATATTTTTCATTTTGGTGGCTCATGCACATCTTTCATGAATTTTTAGTTGTAGCCATCCCTGAGTTAAATTAATCAAATAATGACAATTTCTTTTTTTCAAAATACACAGCCCTGAACTTTAAGCAAAGCAACAGAGCGCCAAACTTTTTTTCCAAGAGGCTCAGTTTAGCAGCTACAGGTTCGTTTTTAACTAGCCAGCCTTAAAAGTGATTAGTAGCAAGAAAGGTTGCAGTTCAGTCTGCAGTCCTCAGCACCAGTACTGCCCTCCCTTTCATGCTTTAAATATTTGAACAGTAATGTTTTTTTCTTGTAGTGGCTCTGGTTTGGATGTTTTGTTTAGATGGTGTTTTTTCATTTCATTTTTTTTTTTACACAGCAAGTGCCTTTCCTTTGCTTTTTTAAGCAACCCTATTTAGTTCTGTGCATTCTCCCGGTAAATAGACTGGTCTCACTTGCTGAGGGAGCAAGATGGATGTCTTCAGTTGGACCCGCTTCTCCTCTACAGTTACTGTTGTCAGTCCCTCCCGATTGTTTTCTTGAGAGTCTAATTACTCCATTGGGGCAGCAGCCATGTGTGAGGGGGAGAGAGAGAGAGAGACTTCTCTCAGAATCCCCTTTGCCTGCAGCGTGGACTCATGCTGTTGCCTCACCGATGCTGTGTATGTAGTCCATGTACAGAGGTCAGAGGTCAATTGGTGTATCGTGCTGTTTTCTCTTGTTGCTTGAGGTCCAATTTCAGCCTCAACAGCATAACACACTAAAGAAATCAAGGCAAGGCTGTGTAAAACAGCAGCGGTCGGTCGAATTAGGAACACTCAAACAGGTATACAGCACGGGTCACCAGCTCACACTATTGGTATTCTCTGCATGCTTTTTGGCATGCACAGAACACCAAATAGCATAGAATTTTGAGACATGCCTGGTGTCTAGTGGCATCCCCACCCTCCAATTGCCATCCCCCTATTAATGGGATATTTCCCTTGTGTCTAGTAGGCACCCCTGCCCTCCAGTCGCCATCCCTATACTTTCATAATGGTTCCCTTGTGTCTAGTGGCACCCTCCTCGATCACCATCCCGTGCTTTCATAATGGTTTCCTTGTGAATAGTGGCACCCTCCCTCTGATCACATCCCTGTAATTTCATAATGGTTCCCTGGTGTCCAGTGGCACCCCTTGCTCTCCAGTCACTGTCCCCATACTTTCATAATGGTTGCCTGGTGTCTAGTGGCACGCTCCCCTTCCGATCGCTTTCCCCTATATATGTATTATTTCCCTGGTGTCTAGTGGCACCCTCCCTCCGATCACCATGCCCATACTTTCATAATGGTTCCCTGGTGTCTAGTGACACCTTCCCCTTCAGATAGCTTTCCCCCTATATATGTATTATTTCCCTGGTGTTTAGTGGCACCCTCCACCCTCTCCGATCATTGTCCCCGTACTTTCATAATGGTTCCCTAATTTCTAATGACACCTCCCACCCTCTAATTGCCATCCCTATACTTTCATAATGGTTCCCGGGTGCCTAATGGCACCACCTGCCCTCCGATTACCATCCCCATACTTTTATAATATGTCCCTGGTGTCTAGTGGTACCCTCCGATTGCCATCCCTGTATTACTTTGCAGAATGTAACCTGTAATGAAGAAAACCGTCCCTCAGTGTTTTGTTTTCCCCTGTAAAGCTGTAAAAAAGAAAATGGTCCCTCGCTGATCTGACCCCTGCCACCCCTACTTCCCACTCAGCAGTCACCACCCCACAAACCCTCACTCCCCTAAACAGGTCCCAGGGCGAAGATCCACTGTCCTATCGAAGACCCATCTTGCTGCTGGAACCACTGACTACAATATGAGAAATGAAGGTAAGTGCGGTTCAATGTAATTCAGTGGGGTTTGTACTTTGAGGCATAACTCTGTCAATTTTGCATATTTTCATCCCAGATTTTCAACATGGCCTTTTTGGGACCCCATCTTATGAACATGATGCTGGAATTTTGCATATCAGGCCTGAAAGATGTCTTTGCGGTCACTTGGTAAAATCACCTTTCGGGTGGGATTTAACAGTTTTCACCACCATTGCTCTTGAGGTGGGTGTTATAAGAAGCTGTTAATAAAAATGTGGAATTAGAAATATATAAAAATGACAAAGTTATAGTGTACGTTGACATTTTGTATGCTCACTCATAACTTCTGTAATTTTAAATATTGTGATCCCAAATTTTCAACACAGCCATTTTTTCACACCAACTCCTGAACAGGACTGCTGTCATTTTTTGCCAAAATGTATTTTTACACCTGTGGCGCGGAATGACATTTTAGTAGCGCACAATCACATTTCAGCGGGGATTTGAACACTTTCACCAATGTGGTTCATGAGGTGGGGTAAGAAGAAGGCAGTGCTGTAAATTCATCATTTTGCAGCCTTATTGACTCTGTCCAGAGTTTATTGTTCCTGCCACATGCAAGGACATTGGTCAAGTTCTTGAAATGTCTTTTAAAGCTCTGACCCATTTTGCTCTTTGAACTGTTGCAGTCTCCTCCTTATCCTCCTCCCTGTAATACGCCATCAACCTCTTCACCTCAATCCCAACAATTTATGTGGCTCTCGTGATTCGTGTATCCCTGCCCTACTCTATTCCAATTTATGTTGCGGGCACCTACTGCCACCCTAACCTTCCCTCCACCGTAGCCACTAACCTTATTACCACCATCATATCTGTGAGCTGTACATCATGGGTGACTTCAATTTAAATTGGCTATCGCCCTCACAAGCCAAGACTCAAAACAACATAACCTCCCAAAAGTTAACCCAGCTCATCGAAGAACCTACCCATCTGAACAATAAAATCCCAAACCACACCTTGATTGACTGGGCCCTCACTTCTCACCCTCATCGAATCATTGAAACCGGTATCCTACCTGATGCTTTAAGTGACCATCACTTGATTTACCTTGTTAGGAAGGTCCACCAGCCTAAACTTCCTCCCAAAATAATTCTGTTACACTCCTATAAATCCCTTGACATAACCCCCTCCTCCAAGACATAGCAAACACTGACTGGACTCCGTTAGCCACTGCACCCGAAGTGGATGCTGCCCTTGCCTATTTTTTAAAAAAATTCCTCTCCATCTGGAATCTTTATGCCCCTTTAAGACCCACCAGAGTACATGGTAATCACATTCTGTGGATCACTCCAGAACTTCTGGCTTGCCACCGAGCATGCAATCAGGCTTGGCGGAAGCACAAGGCAACTAATTTGCCCAGTGATTTTTACATGATACTGTAAACTTTGCAACGCATGCACTAAAGCAGTTAGGCTAGCTAAAGCAGAGTATTTCAACTCTACTTTCTACTCTAACCTAAATTCCCCATCCAAATTTTGGAAAGTTGTTCATGCGCTCTTTGTTCCCCCCTCCCATGCCCCTGTCATTAAAATAAATAACTCCTTGATAGCTGACCATGCAACAGTGGCCAAGGAGTTAAACTCCTATTTCACACCATGTGCTTCAGCTCTACTAGCCTCCCTCCCCCTACTCCCCTCCCCCAACCAAAAGTCCCAATACTGAGCTCCGCCAATCACCTGTTTCCCGTCCCTTCTCTTGCTCCTTGGTCTCACCTGAAGACACTCTAGCTGCTCTGCTGTCCATCAACCTGTCAAAGGCAGTTCTCCAGATGAGCTTGACCTAAGCTTCTCTACCTTTCTGCCCTCACGATCGCCTGCCCAATTGCTGAAGTCTGAATCTCTCCTTCTGGATAGCAGAGGTCCCCATACCCTGGAAGCATGCTGTCATTCTCTCCCTCCCCAAGGGTGGCGGCAACTCTTCCCCAGGGAACTATCGTCCCATCTCCTTGCTCCCAAGCCTTACCAAACTCCAGGAACACATTGTCCTCTCTCAAATCTCCTCTTTTCTCTCTGATTGTAACTTCTTCACTCGGTTCTAATCTGGATTCAGGAAAAAACACTCTACCACCTCCTCTCTACTCAGGCTCACTGGTACCATCCTCACTAAGATGGACAGTGGCCCGATCACCTCTGCCATTTTTGCTGACCTTGCCAAGGCCTTTGGCATGGTTTCCCACAACCTGCTTCTCCATAACAGCTCTGCAGCTGGCCTCTCACCATCTGTGACTAACTGGTTCAAGCCTTCCTCACTGGGAGGACACAGTTGGTTAGAATTGCCAACTCCTACTCCCTTCCACGCCAGATACACACTGGAGTGCCTCCGGGTTCAGTGTTGGGCCCCCTGCTTTTCTCTATATTCCTAAATGACTTACAGTCAGCTTGCTCCTTCTCCTACATCCACATGTACGCTGATGATTCAGTCTTGTTCACCTCTGGCCAGTCTCCCTCAGATGTGGAAGTCAGACTCCACCTTGACTTCAACAAGATCCAGCACTGGCTTGCCTCCCATCAACTCTTCTTAAACCCAAGAAAACAGTCTCCATGACCTTGGCACCAGGCAGAGACTCGTTAGGCTCCCTGTCCTGCCCACTTCCACACCCTGGATGGGACACTCTTGAGACACCTCCTCATTTAGATATCCTGGGGTTTGGCCAGACCAAACACCTCACCTTCTCTGGTCACATTGGCGCTGTTCTGAAAATACTGCACCTCAAGCTTGGCGCCTATACAGGAAGAGTAATTGCATCCCTCTTATGGCCAGGCGTGCGATTGTCTAAAAGATGATCCTCCCTATCTTCGACTACTATGGTGTTGTCTACAGTGCCGCTCCCAAATCCACCCTATCCAGATTGGACCCCCTTTGCAACTCTTTCTGTCGCTTGGCCCTTGACTCTCCTGTGCTTACTCACCACTGTGATCACTATCACTGTCTTTCCTTCTCTTCACTTACGAACAGGTGCCTCTCCCACTGTGCGAAACTCATCTCTAAATACTGGCTTAGCTCTCTACCTCCCTACCTATCCTCCTCCCTCTCTACCCTCCTCCTCCTGCTCATTCGTTAAGGTCTTCAGACTCACGGACACTTGTCCCTCATTGCACCACATTGGCTAGTCAGTCTGCCTTCAGACACCGCTTCCCCCAAATCTGGAATGCCCTCCCCCCAACAAATTTGACACTCATTCTCCCTTCATTCCCTCTCCACCGCCCTCCACAATTTCCTATCCTCAAACTGTACCTTCGTTTCACAATCCTAACATAACCCCCGACCTCTCTCTAGCTCCCCTTCTCCAATCAGGGATTATACCCTTAATTTACTATTTCACTTACTGTATATTTGTAAATCTCTCACCTATAAGCTGACCAGTTATTGTTATATGCAATCTATTGTATGTATTTAGATCCTCTGCAATATCTGTTCGCTTCATGAACTATTTATTGTACTGTGTGTTTTTTGTACTGCTTTTACATTTTTTTGTATACTGACTCCCTGTCCCCTTCCCCCCAGGTTGCACCAGGATACGAGCAACTTGTTGTTCAGTGTGCCATCCTGGTGAAACATTTCAATAAATAAAAAATAAATCTAGTAACAGTGACTTCTATCATGTTGCTGGCTACTGAAACGTCAACATTGTCCCACTGCATGACTGTTAACAGTTTATTCACAACATCTAAGACATCCATAAAAAAAAAAAAAATAACTGCATAAGATAAAACAGACAGATTTTACTTTTGTCTGAAGGCCCTTTGCTTCTGGGACACCTTTTACTGGATCATGATCTAAGGCTTGTAGCAGTGCAGGGTAGGATCTGTAAATTGCTTGAACTGCACTATGCAGTGACAGCCACTGGAAACATGCAGGTTCTTATAGAGACAGATATCTAATATTATCATCATTAAGTGTTTCTTAGATAAAACACAAGATCTTACTTTGAGGAAGGCTCTTGCAGCAGGCCACACCGGTAGGACTAAGCCACCAGGCGCTAAGACCACATGGAAAACTTCTAGCTTGCAGTCTGTCACGGGGGACCGTCCACTGCCGATGTCATTCAGCTGATGTCAGCCTTGCCTATATAGGTGGGTGGTCCCCACACTTGCCTCAGTTCTTTTCAGCCGTCGACTTGCACCGTCGGACCAAGCGTCGCTGCAGCTACAGTTGACCACCTTTACTACGCTTGCTGTGCTTTTTTATTTTTCATTTTTCTCTAGTGCAAAACATCAGTTTTTCTGTGTTCTCATCGATGAGTTTGTCTTATCCACTAGCCTCATCTTCCGACCACCCCTTGAAGTGTGCCTGTGGCAAACAGATCCCCGAAAAGCACAGCCGTTCTGCGTTTCTTATCTGCCTAGGCACCAGCCATGACACCGAAGCCTGCCAGTTTTGCCAGAAATTCAACCAGGCCACTCGGAGATGTCGTTTAAAAATTCTGGAGAGCCATCTTTAGAAGCAGGAGTTGGTAATTATGGAGAAGGAGCTGCAGGCCAGGAGCTCTTCAGCCTCACTGGCACAGCCCTCCACGTTCTCTTCATCTTATCGCAAGGAGAAGTCCGGGAAGCATAAGCACTGGGGTAAACGCTGGGACTGGGCCTGGTCAGCTTACCGTTCGTGGTCACCCCACAAACCTTTGACTTCACCTGGGTCCCCCCTGTGGGGGGTCGGCTCTTCCAGTCCTGCCAGCCCTTACTTCCTGTGGGTTCCTTGTAACTATGCCACTCGCCCTTATTTCAGTTTCGGGCAGCAGCTCTTCAGGGCAGGGGACTTTGTCTTCTGCTCCCCAGCCCCTGAAACCTCAGGCCCATATCCTCCATGGGCTTTCAGTCAGGTGGCTTGGCTGGTGTTGGTGTTTAGGGCATCGGCTCTACAATCATTGCCCCCAATCTCTGGGACTGATGTCAGTCCTGCCAGGTAATGCCCGCAGCAGGCTGCCCCCATCTCTCCCTCACTGGCCTTGTCTCTGCCCTTAACTCGGGGGTCTCCATCCCTAATGCACCAGCTAAGGCTGGGCGCCGGCAGATCGCGCTGGGGCGCCAGGCTGTTGCCTACTGGGCCACTGCCAGTGCTGCCGCATCCCCAGCCTCTGGGCCCGACTCTGTCATCTCCCTGCTGCAACCTGTGTTGTAGCCAATGCCTGCTGGCCCGTCACTGGATTCCCACCTGATGCTGGGTGGACCTACACTGGGGTACCCTTAGTCAGTTCCTCAGCCATCATATTCTTCACGCACCTTCTTTTCTGTTCCTGCGGTGTATAATTTATTATTTAGTTTTTGTTAACGGGTTAGGTCGCTAGCCAATGTTGACTATTTTCAGGCACGCACCTGGGAGAATACATACATAAAATGAGATAAGATTATACAGTATATAGTACAAGTACATAGTATATAGTACAGGTAGGTTAGAATACAGATCAAGTCAGACAGTACTCGAAGATAATACATATAGCTATGCAGAGATGACAAAAGTGACATTAGTACATGCAAATAACAACTGAATCTGGGCTAAGTGGCAGCTATAAAGACATTTTATAGCAAAGCTGTTAGAAAGTGCAGCAGTGTCTTGGGTGAAATAGGGTGGTTAGCTGTGAGTCATTAAGTGGGATCAAAGCATGTGCAGGGGTCCCGGGATAGGTGGTGATATAGTTCTTTTTTGAAGATTGGGTGGGAGTTATCCTGCCTCAGGGCAGGAGGGAGAGAGTTCCAGGTGGCTGGGACAGTGCAGTGAAATGCTCCAGAGCCTTTTGAAGTAAGACACCTGGGTACGGTAAGTAGAAATTTGTTTGAGCATAGTCCGTGGGCAGGTGTTTGTGGTACAAGTAGAGCTGCAAGGGAGGAGGGTTTGATTCTGGATTACAGAGCCTGTGAAGGTCCGTGGGAGTATAGTCGGTAGGCAGTTGGAGAAGCCAGCCTAGGTCGCTATACAGTGTGAAGTGGTGCTTGAGGCAATGGGAAGAGGAGGCATACTGACATATGTTGTTATCGCGACATCCCATTTATGGAGAGCAGACTTATGGGCATTAGCAAAAGTGGAGACACCATATATCAGCGCTGGAAGCAGAATATCCTTGGCAGTTGCCAATTTGGCAGATGGTGTTAGCAGGTGACAAGTCTTATAGGTGATTCAAGTTTGGCATTTGTTGCTTTACAGGTTGACTGGATGTGCAGACTGAAATCAAGGGATTTATCAAGGAGGGCTCCCAGGTATTTGAAGGATGTGACACAGTCGATGAGAGACCCCCCAGAGTCATGGACTAGGAAGGGTTCCTTACAGGCCCTGAGTTTGGGGGCAGTGCCAAATAGCATGGCTTGGGTCTTTTTTGTGTTGAGGATGAGCTTATTAGCATTTAGCCATGTTTGCACATTCCTGAAATCCGAAGAGAGGTTTTTGTTAATGATGTTAAGTTTGTCAGCGCTGGAGTAGAGGACGAGATTATCAGCGTATAGGATAGCTGAGCAGGAGAGTATGGCATAATATGTGTTGTTGATGTATAGTGAGAAAAGAAAGGGTCCCAGGATGGAGCCCTGGGGTACTCCGATGTCAGCACTGGTCACATCCAAGAGAGCGGAGTTGAATTTAACAAGTTGTAATCTGTTTGATAGGTAGTTAGATAGGTAGACAGGGTCTGCACCAGAAGACATACGAAGAAAGACTAAAGGAACTTATTATGTATACTCTTGAGGAAAGAAGGGAGAGAGGGGACATGATAGAAACTTTCAAGTACCTCAAGGGAATTAACAAAGTCCCAGGGGTAGCATCTTCCAGAAAAAGAGATGTGCAAGAACAAGGGGGCACAATTTGAAGATAGAGGGGGGACGGCTCAGGGGTAATGTGAGGAAGTATTTTTTCACTGAGAGGGTTGTGGATGCATGGAACAGCCTCCCTGAAGAGGTCGTGGAGTCAAGAACAGTGGGGGACTTCAAGAATGCATGGGACAGGCATAAGGCAGTCCTAGGGGCGGGTAAGAGGAAGTAAGCTGTTGGTTAACTAGGATCTGCAGCTTATCTGTTAGGTAGGAAAATGGGCAGACTAGGTGGGCCCAGCGGTCCTTATCTGCCGTCAAATTCTATGTTTCTATGTAGTTGTTAAACCAGTCAACTACTGAGGATGAGAAGTTAAGTCTATTAAGGGTTGAGCGAAGCAGGGGATGATCAACAAGATCAAAAGCTTTGGTAAGATTGATAAATACTGCTGCAGTGAGTAGGCCTTTGTCCATGTTGCAGAGTACATCGGTGGAGAATTTGAGAAGAGCGGTTGAGGTACTGTGACCTTTTCTGAAACCATGCTGAGTGTCTGAGAGAAGGTTGTTCTTGTGAGATAGTCCATGGTTTGGGTTCTCCAGTAGCTTGCTTAGCACAGAGAGGATGGCTGTGGGTCTGTAGTTGTTGATATCCTTTGGGTCTCCTTTTTTAAGGATAGGCAAAACTCGGGCAATCTTCCGGAGATCTGGGACAACGCCAAGAGAGAGAGAGAGAGACAGAGTGAAAATCTTGGCCAGTGGCAAGGCAGTCAATGGTGCTGCTAGCTTCAGGAGTCGTGGCTTAAGTGAATCTGAGCTGGGGCTAGTGTTGTCGAATATGTTTTGCAATAGCCTTTGGACCTCAGATCTAGATATAGCTTTAAAGTGGAAAGGGGGTGTAGTAGTTAGTTGGCAGTGGTCAGCACCAGATGCAGATCTCTGGGGTGTGCAGTAAGGCTGAGATGCTGTGGGAGGCGAAGTGAAGGACGAGGTGTACTGAGACAGGTCTGTGAATAATCTGTTAAAGGCACTGCTATAGTGTTCAAGTCGTTGCAATGCACACCATTTAGATCATATCCCTGGGTCATGACTGGGTAATCCCAAGAAAGGTCTTGATGTGTGTCCAGAATTTTCTAGGGTCACCAGCAGAGTCTGTGAGCAGTTCCTTGCAGTAGATGCTCTTTGCTGTTCTGATTTGTTTTTTACAGGCACTCTGAGAGGCCCTGTAGGTATTGTAATCCTGCAGTAGTCTGAACACTTTATACTTCTTGCAGAGTTTGTTCCGTGTGCACAGGTTAGCCAGCAGGTCCTTGTGTAGCCATCTTGTTTGTTTACCGTGACCCTTCTAGTGACCTTCGGGTATGTTTATCCTGAAGTGCTGTGAAATTATCAATGAAGATATCAAGGGCTATTTGAACATCATGGGAGTGATAGATGTCAGACCAGTTGATACAGGATACATCATAGAGGAAAGCTTCCACGTCCAGTTTGGCAAAGTTGGTAATTGCGATGTAGCGCGGAGTGGGTGTGGAGCAGTCTCCGGGCTCCATACACAGAGTGTGGGGAAGTGGTCTGTGATAGCATCTGCCATGATGCCTGCAGTTTGCATATGGTCAAGGCGATTCACCAGTACCGAGTCTATGAGGGTAGAGGTAGTTAGAGAAGGGGTGGTTCTAGTGGGTTCAGTTAAGATCTGGTGCTGATTATAGCTCTGAGTTAGTGTCAGCAGTGTGCTGTGAGCTGGTCCCAGCCAGTTTAGGTTAAAGTCACCTAAGATTATGACCTCATTTTGCTTGGCGTTTGTGATGGTTTGATTAAGTAAATCCTGAAGACCTGTGATACCTCCAATGGGTGGGTTGTAGGCGCAAATAATGTGGAGTTTTTTTGTACCAAGGGCAATGGTTGTGTGTAGGGACTCTGAGTCTGAGGGTGAGCCAGTGGGTGGGCAGACCGTAACATCAAGATGGTTTTTATAGAGGCACCCCACGTTTTGGGAAGGCCTATCTCCATATCAAGGAGTAATTGGGAAGGAACATAAGGAGTCCAGAATGTGAGGCTGGAGCCATGTTTCAGATAGGCAGAGTAGGTCGGGATTGTACACTTTTGTCCATGCCTCGAGATCAGCAAAGTGCCTGGTAATGCTCCTAATATTCATATGGGCAATGAGAAGTCCTGTTCCTGAGACAGCCGATAGGTAAGTGGGAGAGTGGTGGACAGAGGGGCCAGGGTTAAGTTTCATGTCCCCTGACAATAGGATGACTAGGAGTAGGAGAAACCACAGTTTAATAGTGTGGAATGGGAGATGAACCAGTTGTCACAAATTCACTCAGCAGGTCAGGCCCTGTACTCACAAAGTGCCAACCTCTGAGCGCAGTCTTGTGAACAGTATAACAGACAAGGTAACCCTCTTGTCTGTTTTTGTGAGTTCGGATCAACCTTTGGTCTCAGTTTTGGAGGGATTCAAACAGTTATCCTCTTGCTAGCATATCAATACACAGGCTCAGATGTATCTGTCTTGAGGCGCCAGATATCTTTGCCTCAGGCACCTAACCAGGCGTGCAGAAATGAACCCTTTAAAACTTTAATAAAGACCTCAGATTTAAAACGCTTCTCTTTCCAGTTTGGTACCACCATACAAGCTTATGTCTGCTGTCTGTTATAACCATAAATATTTCTTAGCAAAAGAAAACAATTCAAAGACAGACCAGGTTTGCTCTAAAATTAGAGTTTTTACTAAAATATATAATAATATGTCATTCAATACAGAACTCTTATATCACAAGACATACATATTTTTGAACAAAATAAGGTTTAAAACAATGTAATTCCTACAACAATATTTAGATTTTGTCTAGCTTTCTAAATACCTGTTTTCAGTGCTCAGATGTTATCTTGGTCAGAGTCGGATAAAAGTGTCTCTGTAGTGATAAAGAATAATTTTTACAAGCTGTATTTACCAGCCCCTTTTGGATGAGGTCATCCAGCTCCTCCTCTGTCAAAATATGTAAAAAATATATGTTTCTATACAACCACAGGATGTAATTTCAAAGTATTTATTCTGCAACCTTAGCATAACTCAAGTTTCAAATGACACTTTCTTTGATCTCATGCTGTACCTTCCTCACACAGGCTTCATATGAGCATTTATGATCTTCTGGAGAGAGGCTGTCAGACTGCCTTTTCACAGCTTGCTAGCAGGGCGCTAAGCAGACTGAAGCGGTCCAGAGAGGGCCAGGGGCTTGGGTTCAGCTAGCTCATCTAAAGAAAATTCCTAATTGAACTTATTTTTGTGGATTAAAAAATGAATTCCATGTGATCTGCCTTTAACCCTTTCAGCTTGTATTATCTAGCAGCAGGGCATTGCCATATTTACTGTTTTGGACAAGGGATATGGCACAGGTGTCACTAGCCTTTTTTGGGGGATAACTCAGAACATTAGAACCTGTGAGAGGTGCCTTTAACACCTGCTTTCAGACCCACAGGCTGTTGGGCCAGTGGCTGCTAAGGCTCAGCAAAAAAAAAAAAAAAAAAAAATAGTACGCAGGTTTTTTATTTCAGAATGAGAAATCTTTGGAAGAAGCAGACCTTATTTGCAGCTAGGTAGCAGGGCAACAGACTAAAAGAATCTTTTGGAGTGCGAATATAATAACTGTCATCAAAAATTGAGATCTTGTTTTTTCTGTCTCTGGATTGGAATTAAATGACAGCAGCATAGCAGGACAGTGGCCAGAGAATGCAGCAGTTTTTGGGCCAAGTGGTTATTAGGACTCTGAGCTGAGCTAACATACTAACATACTAAAATGCCAGCAGAATAGGCCCTAACGGTCTTCGTGTCTATCGATTGGTCAGTCCCCAACCTGGGTGCTGACCTTGCTGTCCCTCGCCTTCTCTGGCTTCTCCTTCCCAGTTCCGGTTATTCTTGCTGCATTGGATTTTGCTTCAGAACCCTTCCCTGTACCTGTCCCACCCCTCTTGAACCCCTCCACTGTCTCTGGCTCCACCAGCCCCCTAGGCAGTGCATTACATGGCTCCACCACCCTCTCAGTGAAGTAGCACCTCCTCCTTTCTCCCCTGAATCTTCCCCCCTCCAGCTTCCACCCATGCCCTCTAATGGCCCCTTCCTCCTTCCTTCGAAGCACCCCGACTGTTCCTCCCCTATTTACCCTCTTCATATACCCGAAGACCTCTATCATGTCCCCGGTCCCTTCTGTCTTCCAATGTGTACATGTTTAGCTCTTCGAGCCTCTCCTCATAGGTCCTGTCCCCCAAGCCCCAAATCATTTTGGTTGCCCTCCTCTGGACCCTCTCCAGGAGGTTAATGTCCCGCTTTAAGTGTGGCCTCCAAAACTGCACGCAGTACTCAAGGTGCGGCCTCACCAAGCAGTTATACAGAGGGAGTATCACTTCCCTCCTTCTGGAGGTGATCCCCCTAGCGATGCATCCCAGCATCCTGTTGGCCTTGGCTGCTGCCCTCCTACAAGTCTCAGAGTTGTTCATCTTGACATCCACCACCACCCCAGGTCCCTCTCAGCCAGCCAGGACTTGTAGCATTCCCCCAGGGTGCACTTGGCCTGGGTTTCTGGCCCCAGGTGGAGTACCTTGCATTTCCCTGCATTGAACCTCAGCTTCCATTTTCTAGACCATCTTTCCAGAGCCTCCAGGTCCCCTGTGGGCCACCCCCTCCTCCCCATCCACCACGCCCCAGTTTGAGTCATCTGCAAGAGACTCATCTCCTCCTGATTCCTGTCCTTATGTCAGATACGTAGGCGTTGAGCAGAAGGGGCCCAAGGACTGATCCCTGTGGGACCCCACTAATGACCCTCCTTGGGGATGAGACTATCCCACCAACTACGACCCTCTGGGTCCGGTCCTGGAGCCAATTGCCTATCCATCTGATCATCTGGTTCCCCACCCCCATTTCTCCCAGCTTATCCAACAGGCCCACGTGAGGAACAGAGTCAAATGCCTTGCTGAAGTCTAGAAAGAGGACATCCACTGGTCTACCCAGGTCCAAGGCACTTGTCACCCAGTCATAGAACTCCACCAGGTTTGTCTGACACGATTTCCCCGGGATGAATCCATGCTGTCTATCGTCCAGGCACCCTGACTTATCCAGGTCCCCCCTAGCCTCTCCTTGACAATGCCCTCCATCACCTTGCCCACCACCGAGGTCAGGCTGACAGGCCTGTAGTTCCCTGCCACCTCCCTTGATCCCCCCCTTGTGGATAGGCACTATATGCGCCACCTTCCAGTCTTGGGGCACCCACCCTGTCCTCAGAGAGATGGTGAAAAGCTCTGCCAGGGTTTTGCCAGGACATCTGCAAGTTCCTTCAGCACTCTGGGATGTAATTTATCGGCCCGGTGCTTTCTCCGTCTTAAGGGCTGAGGCTCCCTCCTCTCTCTGCTGTAATTTCCACTTCGGTGCCCCTTCTCCCTGCTAGCCTCCCCCACCTGCCAGTGATGCCTCCCCTCTCCCCAGACCTGCCCGATTGGTAGGGTCCCCCCCTCCTCAGTATCTCTGTCTCCTCCCATGTATGATGCAGCACCCCCATTTTCCCTGGTGAAAACTGAGGTGAAGTACTCATTTAGTACCTCAGCCTGCTCCCCCGGGTCTTGTGCCCATCTCTCCCCTGATTTAATCCTGCTAATCTGCCCCTTCACCCTTCGTTTTTTCCCCAATGTATCTAAAGAACCCCTTGTTCCCTCTCCTAATTTCCCTGGCCAGGTTCTGCTCCTTCCTTGCCTTAGCCGCCCTCACCACTCTAGTGGCCCTTCTAGCCATCAGCTCGTACTCCCCTCGATCCCTTTCACTCCTTGAGCACTTGAATTGAGCTATAAGAATGTTTTTGAATTTAAAAGAAATCTTGTAGTTACAAACCCTGCTCAGTCTTAATGAAACAAAAAGGAGTTTGCCTTTACTGAATTACTATCATTCATTCATTCATCAAGCTTGTTAGCAGGATAGCACCCAGATTATTTGTTGGGGCCTGTGAGATGGTGGTACTCAGCCTTTTTTTTTTTAATTACATCTTCTGGAGAGAGGCTATCAAACTGCCTTTTCACAGCTTGTTAGCAGGGCGCTAAGCAGACTGAAGTGGTCCAGAGAAGGCTAGGGGCTTGGGCTCAGTTAGCTCATCGAAAAAAAAATTCCTAATTGAGCTTATTTTTGTGGATTAAAAAATGAATTACATGTGAGCTGCCTTCAACCTTTTCAGCTTGTATTGCTAGCAGCAGGGCATTACCTGCCATACTTGCTGTTTCTGATAGGGACAACAACACAGGTCTATTAACTAACCACCTTCTGAATTTCAACTGAAAATAGTCCGCTTTTTTTTTTAAGCTCCTCTTCTGCACCCTGGCCGGCCTCTTCTTTGGGTCGCCCTAGGACCTACTTGCCCCAGGCAGCCCGTCGCCAACTGCCACCCGTTCTGTCAACTCCCAGGGTAACCTGCGTAACCCTCCGTTGGGGGAAGTCCTCTCCTTCCAGAGAATGTGCCTTGCCGACTTTTCTTCTTGGCCCTGGGTGCTGCTGGGGTCAGTCCTGGCTGCCTGGGGGCCCTGTGGCAGTGAGGGTCCGGTGGCCATCATCTGGTCAGTCGGGGTGCCGTTTTCCTATTTTTCTGTGCTCCGCTGAACAAGTTCTCGGCCTTGTGTCTGGACGGGGGCGTGCAGGTTGCGTGTCAAGACATGACGTCCCCCAAGCATGCACCTAATCCGTACAGAGGTGCCCATGCAGGTCCCCCCCCCGGGGGAGGGTGCATCCCCGCCCTGCCAGTCTCCGCTCCTGGCACCCAGGTTTAGGGCACGATCGGGTTGCCAGCATGCCCGAGCAAACCCCTTAACCCAGCGTCATAGAGGCCTTTTTTGTTTTTTAATTAAAGGAGATGGGAGGAAATGATTTTACATAGTTAACTGCTCTTTCATCTTCCTTTCCATGCCAGTTATATATTCAGATATGCGCTGATGATTTTATGATAAATAAATCTAGTTTTTGGGTGCCCTCAGATCTACATTGAGTTCCACTCTCCTCACCAGCTACTGCACTTGATTTTCATATTTCCAAGACATTCTATGACATCAGAAACTCCCATCCCATGCTGTTCACATGAATGGCCTGGATTGGGTGTTTCTGATGTCATAGAATGTTCAGTTAATATGAAAACAGAGCAGCAACTGCTGAGCAGAGAGGCATTCAGAGTAGTTACAAAGGCAACAAAATGAGATTATTAATTCAACAGAAAAAGTCAAAAACATATCAGAATAATGGGTAGCCAATAAAAAAACAACTAGAGGGCATCTAGAGGTCTAAAATCTGTTTCCTATCACCTTTAAAAAGAAAAATATTCTGGAGAGCTTGAGGTGAGGCTGACCTGTGATCTTTTGTTAGCATGGCATTAAGACAATTCTTTAGGAGCACTGGAGTCAGGGCCAGGGGCTACTAGGCCTCAACTAGAAACTCATTAAAAAAATAAATTGAAACTGAGCTTTTTCTGTGAGGTGCCTTTAACACCCTCTTTCAGCTTGTTAGCATGCAGCAGAGCAGCTGCCATACTGCTTGTTAGACAGGGGTTAGGGCACAGGTCTGACTGAAAAGTCAGACTCTGAACACATTCTGACTTACAACGGATAATCTGTCAGCTGACATTGAAGAGCAACCAGCACTCACTGTGCAGAGTGGTTTGCAGTTATACTTGGCTACTGTAATACCCTGGGTAAACCTTAAGTGTATCACTACCATCAATACACCTACTGTTTCATTGACTTTTATCTCTCTGACTGTCTTGGGCCTGGTCATACTTTAAGAGCGGACTCTAAGCATGTCATTTGCAAACAAATCTGTTTTCTTACTTTGGTGATATTAGTAATCAGGGAAGGAGGCAGTGACAGCAATGCGCTATCTTCATCCAGTGCTCCTGTTCCTAGTAAACATATGAACGTATGGAAATGGCAGCAGATACAGGCCAGATGGTCTGTCAGGTCTGCTGAAAGGTGCAGCCAACAGTCCATTGTACACTGCAGCCAAGCACACACTGCAAACCAAGCACCTCAGTGCCTGCTTCCTGTTCCACCACACGCCACTACATCAGCCACCCCTACTTCCACTGCTGTGTTTCCTGTGTTTGCTCGTCCAGCCACAGTAGTATCTTCCACTGTGGTGTCATCACAATCTTCTTCAACTGCTGAACCAGCGGCCAAAAAATATTAAAAATTTCGATCCAAAATGACTGTATATGTACAAGTGGCTATGTTTTGATGAAGATACAAGTTTGATGTACTGCAAGGACTGTGAGCAATTTACAGAAAAACTTGTCTGCAGCAAGGCAGGAAATTGTTGCCATTTGTGTATGTTGGTAACCCAAATTTTCAACACAGTGGCTTAACCTGGCATTTGGGTTCTGAGCAACATGTCACTGCTGTAAGGGGCAATAAACAAAGACTGACTTTTCAGAAGGCCATTAATAATGCTGCAGAGGAGCAAACACGGCAAGTAAAAGAATCAAGGCTTGCTGAATTTCACTCGTACTGGCTTGCTAAGGAGGCAGTGCTTAATGCATAACACAGCTCATTAATTGAATTGCAGAAGATAAATGGCTGCATTAGTCTACAAGACGACTGCTACAAGCATCATTCAGTACTTACGGAGATGCAGTTATGGCTGACTGAGGTCCTCACATAGGATACTCAATCCAGAATAAATAAGTCAGTTTGTAGGCTTGTCACGATGAAGTTGTGACACAAGTGTGGCCAAGAAATTTGTTCTGTATAGTATAAAAGTGAGTCCCTCAGATGGGGAAGTGCAGACATCCCTCCTTGAAAATTATGTTGTACATAAAGGCACAGCCGAAACACTTCTAAGAAAAATATTAGCAGTCTTAGAGGAGCACAGTATACCAGTAACCAAGGTTGCTGGTTTTGACAGTGTCGGTGCTGCTGTTTTGCTTGGTAGAAGGAATGGATTTGCTGTCTGTCTTTCTGTTCTCACTCCTATACTAACCAGTGTCCACTGTGTAGCCCACAGGCTTGCATTAGCTGCTTCACAGGCAGTAAATATAGTCCCATACTTAAAAAAGTTTCGGAGTTGCAGTATCTACATATTTCTGTGTGGATTCTCAGGAATCCGTGAGGTACAGTAAACTCAAGGAAATGCAGGATGTCTTGCAGCTTGATGCAGTGTCTATCACAGAGGAAAAGCCAGTAAGATGGCTGTGTTTATTGTCTGCTGTGGAGGTCCTGGACAAATCTTGGCCAGCTCTTGTCATGGAACTGGAGCAAGATGCCTGTGATACCACTTCTGAAGCTGCAGTGGCAAAAGGGCTTTTGAAAGAAATGAAACACATTGGGCTGGATTTTCAAAAGCCACAATAGTGCCTCCCCTGTGCACCAAACATGCGGCATTCACTGGCCATCAGTCAGGATTTTACATCCTTAGCCGGTGGCGCTCCTTAGACCACAAATTCGTGGTCTAAGTGCACCACTCCTGGGGGTCAATGTACGGTGCTTGCGCCAGATATGTGTGCAAAATCGCTAGAAAGCAGAGAAACTGTCGCGAACTGCATCTGATAATGGAAAATCGGGTGTTGTTTTGTGGCAAAGGGATCGATGACAGCCAAAATCAAAGTCCTGTGGTGCAGGTCTGGACGCACGCCCTGCACCACCTTTCGAAAATCCTGCCCATTAAGTTTGTTTCCATCTCCCAGTTATAAATAAATGTTCTGTGTTTTTCAAAGACAGGACTGCAACTTGTCCATGATTCCACCAGTCCTGTCTTCCACTAAGGCTACCTTACAAAAATTCATTACGGCCAGTGGGGACAATGTTCAGAAACTGTCTTACCTTATGAGTAAGGCAACATCAAAGCCTGATGTGGCGTGGTTTATCAGGAGGTGGTTTTGCAGCACGCCAATGAGAATTCTGTGCCGGAATTCAGAACTATCACAGAGCAATACATTAATTGGTTAATTGAGAACATTGACAAAAGATTTCCAGAGGATGAGGTTAATGTCCTCAGTAGCTTGTACAAACTCTTTACCTCCAGTCTGTACCCTGCTGCTGTTTTGAAAAGGCGGAATATCTGTCTGAGGAACTTGATGTACTGGTAACACACTTTCAGTCAGTTCTTAATTGCCCAGACTCAGAGATGACGTTAGACAGCATAAAAATGATGAGCAGGTCTTGGGAGAGGTATAACTTCACTTGTAACATGGCATTAATACTGTGCCTGTAATCTCTCGCAGCCTTAAGTGGAACAAGCGTCACGAGGCCTTGAGCGGGCATTAACCCAGCTTATATGCCGTGCCGGCCGGCACTACTGTCAGCAGCCAGACCCCAGCCTAGCAGCACTGGGTCCTGTGGGAAGTGAGGAGGAGCAGCGCTTCTGTGCAGGCGCCTCTGGAGCCGCACTAGGCATCCGAGACAGGCAGGAGATCCGGCGGGGAGGGGACAGGAACCAGTGGTGCACACTGCCTGAGCGCGGTCCTGAGGCGTGAAGCGATGATCCACAGAGCACCTGGAGGAGGACAGCCAGATGAGAATCCCAGGGGCAGCAGGAAGTAGGCGGCCGAGATGCACAGCTGAGTGCAGCTGCCAGTGAGCAGGAACCCTATGGCAGACCTCCCACTCGGGGTATAACAACAATACCCCACGGAACTCTCACAAGAGGACAGGACTGTTGGCTGGCCCCTCCATGCCCTCTCACGGACACTCTGTGTTGACCACATCAGTATGTATCTACTGTGTTACAGCGTTCTCTGAAAGTGCATTAAAATTGTGAAAGTTCTCACCGCCTCCGCCTGTTATTGTGTACCTGTCACAGTGGGCCTTGACATCTCTCCACTGACCTGCGGCCCATGTTACAGCGCATTAAGCCACTCCATCGGTGGGCTCTAATGCGATTGATGCATGAGGAGTCGGGTGGTAGCCCTTGGCCTGGGCTAAGGGCCCCACCGCGCCCCCCAATGCATCAATCCAGCATTAGAAACCCACCTCCGCTCAGTAACAATCTTGCTCGATAATGACAGAAAACTTGTTACAGATTCAGATGAATTGCATGAAATGTACCCTGATTTTGCAACTCTGGCCGCAGCTGCTTTTTCAATCCCAATCAGTAGTGTTGCATATGAGAGAGCTTTCAGTGCCCAAAACTGCATCAAAAGTAGATTTCGTAGTAGTCTAAATGATGAGCAGCTGAGCAAGCTTATGAAATGAACACTTGAAGGCCCACAGATACACAAGTTTGACTATGATAGGGCCATCAAAAAAACTGAGACACTGAAGGATAGAAGAAAGTAGTAGAGCTGTCAGTGAGTCACCCATTTATCTCCCAAGGCCTCTTCAAAAAAAAAAAAAAAAGGCAAATAATGCAGTTTAAATCTGAACAACTGTTTTCAGAAAAGACAACCATGACACCTATGCAGATTTAAATAGATTTATTTCTTGACAGAAATAAGTGTTAAAAAACTGATGCAGGTATCCAGTTACAACATAATCTTTACATGAAAAGACAAGCATGCATCACCATCTTATGCAATAAAATACTAAGTAAAAAAACATTATTTTTTAACAAGTTTTTAAAAAAAAAACACAAAGAAAAGGCAGGTATTCAGCTGATTTTTACTACAGAATAATGAATGCAGACAATTTTCATGACAGTAACTGTTTAGAAAAGAAAGACGACACAAAGGCAGATGTAAATTCCCAGTTAAAATTTTGCAACATGAAAAAAGTCAAGGCAAGCATATTTTAACATACATAATGCATGTAGATTTAACTTTATTTTTGGACAGAAACAAAAAAAAAAGACAAAAGGCAGATATCATATATCCAGTTAAAAATATTTTTTCAATCCACACACAAGCATGGCATAAACCATTTTAAATCAAAAACATTTCTTTCTTTCTTGTCAGTTACAAATTTTTATGCAGTGACCCCCAACATTTGACTGCTGATCCCCTATTTTTGAAGCAGGGGGTCAGACTGACCCTCTGATTTTCAACCTTAATGCAAAGTCTGATGAAGCATTATTGAGAAGAACATATGCAGGAAGTCAGTAAAAGAAAACTGGTAGAAACCAGGCAGCATCCATCGGTACTTTGTCATATAGGTAATACAGTTGAGGTGAAAAGTGGTGCCAGTGCCGAGTGCGAAAGGGTAGGAAGGGGTTTTGGCTTGATGCAGCCACAGATGGTGCCAGGCAAGAGAGACTTAAGTAGTTCCCTTTTGAATTGGCCAGTTGAGCCCCATCAGTGACACTGACAATTTGTTCAACCATTGTGGGGCTCTAGCTGCAAATGAGCACTTAGCCAGACTTGTTCTGCAGTATGGCACAAAAAGGTTAAGACAAGCCTTGCTCCTAGTGGGTTATGGGCTTTGGGTAGGGTGTAGGAGGTTTTGTATTCCTGGGGAACCAGGTGAGGCCCAATAGGACTTTCATGCCGAGCATACAGGTCTGGTACTTGATTCTGTCATGTAGGGGGAGCCAGTTTGTTTGGGCATAGATTGTGCAGGTGGTGGTGGTGGGGAGGTGTTCTGTTCGCCACAGTGACAAAGCAAGCAGCTGACACGATTTGAGGTCTTGGGCAGACAGTTTATACTAAGAAGTTGCCTGCATGAAGAGCCAATTAAGTCTGATTTTGAATTTTTGATGAAGTGATAAAGAGCTCGTGCAGTTATATGCCCAGCTCATAACTTCCAGATATTGTGGAGTGGCCGAGCACTGCAGCCCTGCCCCTAAAACTAGCATTTTTTAACTTATTGTTTATGCCCCCTACTCGCCACAGCCACCCTCTCTTCAGGGTCTTAGCATGCCCACACTAGCTCCCTATGAGTGCCCTACTCCCCATGGATTCACGAGCCCTCTGATTGCCCCCCCATACATCAGGAGGGAGCATGCACCTAGAGCCATGGCGCAGGGACCCATCTACCGGCATGGTCATGGGGTCTTTTCCTTGTTTCTGGTCCCACTCCCACAGACGTCTGCGCAGAGGGAGGGCCAATGAGATGAAGCACACAGAGATGTGCCTTTGCTCAGGCCCTCGGCTGATGTCTGCTCCCTCCCACTGCATCCTTGAGTGCACCACCTCCTTTGGTCACCCAGGTGGCGGTATAGCAGTGAGGACTGCAGCCTAACCTCCCTGGAGAAGGAGAGTGGCTTGACAGGCACTTGATCCTTCTCCCCCTGACCGGCTGTCCAGCAACCCAGGCTCACTATCAAACCCAGGTCGCTGGCCTCGCAAGCAGGAGTGTTACCACTGCTCTGGCAGGCCAGCCCTAAAACTAGCATTTTGATGACGTGAAGTAGGGGATGGGGCTGCAGGTGCACTATATGTAGAAACAGTGGAATCGGGGGAGGTGGTCCTATGAAGATGCATATAGTTTCCTTGCTACCAGTCATACATGTATGGGACTGTAATATGTGTCATATGTTAGCCCCATACATGTATTTCTGGTAGCAAAGAAACTACATGCATATTCGGAGGACCCCCCTTCCTCCGATTCTATTATTTCTATATACAGCATGCCTGCAATCCCATCCCCTACTTCATGTCATCAAAATGCTGTTTTTAGGGGCAGGGCTGCAGTGCTCTGCTTGTATCCTGTATCTACTATTTAGGGGCAGGGCTGCAGCGCTGTGCTCCGAAGTTATGAGCCAGGCATAAAATTAAAAGTAGCTCTTTTATTCCTTAACCAAAAAATTCAGTACTAGGCTTAATTAGCTCCTTGGACAGGCAACTCCTTAGTATGACTTGCCTGCTCAAAATGGGTCAGTTGCTCTTTAAGTTAAAGAAAAATAGATACAGGATAACTGTGAATACATGTGTACAGATGAAGAATAGTAGCTATAGGGTAACTACTGTACATGTACATATCTACAATTAAAGTACACTAGATACAAGATAAATATAAATGCATGTCTACAGATAAAGGATATTAGTTGCACAGTATAATGCATTTGTGTAAATAATACATGTGTAAAGAAAAGTAATAGGTACAGGGTAAATATAATTACATGGGTGCTGATAAAGAATAGTAGTTATAGTATGAATCAATCAATCAATCAAAATCTTTATTTATTCAGGTTGAACATCATTGAGCAATAGCTCATTTACAAGATGGACCTGAGTGGTCATAACAATATAAGGTTACAAATTTTACACAAAAACATGGTACTGAATGAACACAAATACAAAGATTTATGAATGAGACAGGTATACAAATATTTACATATATACAAGGAAAATGACATTGGACCTAGATCATATTAAAAGGAAAGAAACAAACAGTATTGTAGGGATAAAGCTAGGGTAATGGGATTTGGGGGGGCATTTTATGCGAAGTAGGTTGGAGAACAAGCTAGAAGAACAATAAAGAAATAGGGGGTAGTATAAAAAGGGGTAGGGGAAGGAGGGGGTGTGAGAGGACTAGGCCTTATGGAAGCAATTGCATGATTCTGGGAATAGACTAGTGTACAGTTTTTTGAAGGATGTTAAAGGAATGAGGGTATCCAATTTCAAGGTCTTTTGAAGAGAATTCCAGATAAGTGCTAGGGAGTAGCTGATTGCAGCCCTTCCATACCGGGTGCAGGTGATAGGAATCTTCAGCATGATGAGTTTATTGATCCTTAGGGTGTAAGGCCTGGATGTGATCCGGTTGAAACAATCTGAGATGTAGGAAGGAGTTTGTTTGTCAGAGCTTTATAGATCCAGACAGCAGCATTTTGTTTCTTCTATGTTGTAGGGATGTCCAACTGACTGCATTGTAGAAGAGCAATGATGGGTGCTGGAGGGAAGATCTGTAATGAATCTAATAGCTCTATGATACAAGGTGTCTAATTTATTTAAATGGGAGAGGGAACAGTGACCATAAAGGAAGTCAGCGTAGTCAATGAGGGATAGGAATGATGCCAGGATTAGCCTTTGTTTGGAATCTCTGGTCAGGTAGTGTTTGATCCTATAAAATAGGCCAAGTCTTTGTCTAAGCTTTTTTTTTTTTTGAATATTTATTTATTTTTTTATTCAAGTCTCGGATTACAGCCTTTGAGCTAGAAGCTCATTTGCAAAGATTCCCGCATCATTTGTGTATTAATACAAACAGTTAACATTAAGTCAAGTAAGTGGTACAAATGTAGATCAAGTACAGATTTAGAAATGGAATACATTTAAAAACAGAATACATATCATACAATCAGGTAGGCATATGTTTGGGCTAACAAGTCAAGGTACAGACATGAGAAGCCTCAAATATCAGTTAGAGAGATAATTGTAATGTAACGACAGGAAAAGTAGAGAGCTTTGAGTTTGAGAGAAGAAAAGATTCAGGGCTGATGGCCAGAATGACCAGGGGCTCTTTAATAGAATTGTAGTAGTAGAGGTCCTGGCAGGGAGTCTGAGGACACAAGGTTCCGTTGTCAGTAGGGAGGTGTAGGATGGGGGGTGGGGGTAGCTGGTGAGAGGTTGGGGAAAGTGAAAGTCTGAGATAAGGTGAGAGCAATGGGAAACAGAGGGTGGAGGGCATGTGAAGGAGGGTGGGTGAAAGAGGGGAGAGTGAGTTGAAGGAAGGGAAGGGTAGGTGTGGCAGGCCAAAGTGCTAGAAGTTAGATTTGGTGACCTTTACCAAAGGATAATTTGTCTAAGGAGCATGAGCAGGTCAGTATAAATACACATATATAGATACTGAACAGCAAACACAGACAAACTATAAATACATATGTACAGATACAGAACAGCAGATATAGGGTAACTATAAATATGTGTAGTTACAAAGAATAGTAGATGCAGGGTAACTATATCTACATATGTGCAGATAAAAGTATACTAGATAATGGGTAAATAAAAAAATATATGTGCACAGATAAAGAATATTAAGTACAGGATAAAATGCATGTGTGCAGATAAAGAATAAGTAGATACAGGATAACTGCAAATACAAGTGCACAGATAAAGAATAGTTGATTCAGGGTAATTATATGTATATGTGTTCATACAAGTTTACTAAGAAAGGATAAATATAAATACATGTCCACACGTAAAGAGCGGTAGATACAGGCTAAAATAAATACACATGGCAGAGAAAGCATAGTGAATCCAGGGTAAATATAAATGTATGTGTACTGATGATAAATAGTAGCTGCAGGTTAAATATAGAAACATTTATATAGGTAATGAACAGTAGATATAGAGTAAATGTAAATGCATGTGTACAGATGAAAAATAGTAGATACTAGGTAACTAGCAATACATGTGTGCAGATAAAGAATACTAGATACAGGGTAACTATAAATATGTGTACAGATAAAGAACAGTAGATACAGAGGTAAATGTAAATAAATGTGTACAGACAGAGTAGTATCTACAGGGTAATAATACATGTGTACAGATAAAGAATAGTAGCTACAGGGTAGATATAAATACTCATGTACAGATGAATAGTTGATGCTGGTAACTATCAATACATGTGTGCAGATAAAGAATACTAGATACAAAAGCAGGCCTGGTGGGCTGAGGTTGAGCACTAGATGCCACCACGTCGCTCCGAGGCGACCCAGGTTGGAGGCGAGCCTGGGCCGTCGGGGGTCAGCAGGGGAGGGAGAGGACTGAGCTTCTGGAGGACAGCTCTCCTCTCCCGGGAGGGGCGGGTCCTTGCTCGGCGCTTGACTGGCCTCTGGCGGAGGCCAGTGGCATGGCAAGCACAGAGCAGATGTAGAGGAACAGGAGAGTGGCGATGCCAGCAGTAATGCCTTGGCGTAGGATGCGTGCCACTCTCACAAACAGAAGAATGGAAAACGCCTGCAGTTCCCTGGAAGAAGGAGTACCTGGGCGTGCCTCCAATATGCTCGCCTGCCGACTACCTCCGGTCCGGCCGAAAAATAGAAATAGTCGGGGTGCTTGCCTGCCCCACCTTGGCCCCGCTTGGGGGGGAAGCCACAGCTACATGGGGACAAGAGAGGTGAGTCTGGGTAGGGCGAGTGAGACAGAAGGATGACTCCTTGGTGGTCCCGAAGGGTCGGGTCTGCAGGATGTGGGGGGACAAAAAAATGATTTAAAAAAAAAAAAAAGAATACTAGATACAGGGTAACTAAATATATGTGTACAGATAAAGAATAGTAGATACGGGGTAAATATAAATGTGTACAGATATAGTTGTAGCTACAGGGTAATAACAATACATGTGTACTGATAAAGAATAGTAGATACAGGGTAAATATAAATACTCATGTACAGATAAAGAATAGTAGATCCATAGTGTTCTTGCTCTAAGGAAAGGACATTCCTATTCTGTCTGTTTAATATATTAGTTAACAGAAATTCAGCACTGTGATATAAAATAAACAGTTTGAAAAAGAACAAGATAGTGAGAGAGAGTCGGTAACTGTTGGTCACCATGGCAACTAAAGATGCTACTTATCTTGGAGTGAGATGAGGATACAACTCCACCTGTAAAACATAACAAACTAGCAAGTCAGTTTAATTCCGAGATCCCCTTCAACAATGAAACCAACAAAATATTAAAAAAGTAACTGCAGCAAACAATATTGATAGCAGAAAAATTAGGATGTAGGAGTGCGGCCTTGGGATGACTGCAGCAAATGTAAGCGTTTTTAGGGATCAGGAATTTCTCTGATGTATATCTAGTCCAGGACAGGTTTCTTGAAAAATATAATATTGACCTGGAGACTGATTCACTCGGATAATAAAAAGCTATGGGCCCTAGCTACAAAAGTGTTTCTTCAGTTTAATGCAAACGTTTTTTCTATGGATAGGGCCCTTACTCTAAAGGCGGAATGAAACTACATTGGTAAGGTAAATACGCTGAATTTCATAACATTTAATAAAATGTTTTAGATGTATGCATAAATTTGTAGTTTAAAGCATGATACAGAAGCAGTGTCTCATTCTTCCTACAGACAGAAATGAAATGTTTGATTTCCTGCTGTGTTTCACAGATGACTGGCGTTCAAATAAATACTTTTCAGTGGCATGCAAATCAAGTTTACTTTAGTCCCACAGTGCAGAGTTTTAAAATATGTCACTGTAATCTGGTTTTATAGTACTGTGGGTGAAATCACAGCAGTTTTTTACTGTATATACCAAGAAAGCAGGGATTCAAAACTCTGTATCATGAGTCCTGCTGTTTTTTTAATTACTTTTTTATTGAGAAAATTGAATGAGTAGATGAAGCATAACAGAAATACTGATATTCATTACCAGCAATAAACGACATATGATGCTAACATAATGGGCCGATGAAATAACATTTTACTAGAAAATGGAAAATAATTCAGGAACTATGGTTTTCCGACATGGTACAGTAAATGATGTGTATGCGCAGAAAACATTCACATAAGGATAGCTCTCCACCCTTAAGGAGTTGCATCAGCAATTTCTTCTGTTTGCCATCCAGCATCAACACTTTCAGTATCTAGCTCTTCACTTCGGATTATGCTCTGCCCTGAGAGTGTTCACAGATGTCTTAATAGTTGTGGTGGCTTTCCTTTGTCTGGCGGGACACCATACCTTACCAGAAAGAGCTCCTGATCTGAGCAGATTCAGAACAGTGAGCCCTCCAGTCCACAGGACTTTACAGATTCTGGTGGAACACAGCTGGATACTGAACTGGGATAAGAACTCCCTTTAGCTTTATCAATCTTTCTCTGAGGTTAAGAATTCCCTTCAGCCTTATCAATCTTTCTGTGAAGCATCTTGGAGCATTCTTCCAGACAGACTTGGTGAGCAGTCTTTTCTCGCAAAGCAGAATGAACAGTATTGTAGATTAGGTTTACCAGTTCATGGTGTAACAGGTCGTGTCAGCCCACAGGTGTCTCCAGATTATAGGTTTGATGACGACTAGCATGGAGTTGGCTCCTTGGGCCAGACTTCACGTAAAGCCTCTTCAGGTCCTCCTCTTAACTCATTGGTCACCAACTTTGGAACAGTGCCAAGCTCTGACTTGGTTCTGTCTGCTGCTGTCTATTCAGTCGCTGCAGTGGTGTAAGAGAATGTTCAGAACTGCTTGAAGGATCTCCATTAGCTCTTTGAAGCAATTCATTCTGAACACTGACACCAGCCTGACTGGCTGGGGCATGGTGCTATACCAGATTACCGTTCATTCGGTATGGTCACTGGACAAGCAGAATCTCCAAATCAACATCTTGGAGACCTTTACTTTTTTTTTTTTTTGTGTGTGTGTTTTTAGCATTGAGATTCTTCAAGGACAGAGTACTTCAGAAATCAGTAAATGTTTAGTCCAGCAATGCAGTGACCGTCACTTACATAAACAAGAAAGCGGCAGAAGACATGAGATGATGCTGGCAGAAGCATACTCTCTTCTTCACTGGGCAGAAGCTAGTCTTCAGTACCCCTTCAGTGGTCCATTTGTAGGACAGCTCAACTCTTGGGTGGACTGTCTCAGTTGTCAATGGATGCATCCAGAAGAATGATCTCTGAATCGGGCAGTATTTCGACAGACTTGGGTATCTGGAGATGGACCTTTTGCCTTCCAAGCTACACTCCAGGTGGTGAGAGTTTTCAGTCACTACAGACAGGTTACAAAAGCACTCCAGTCCAACACCTCTTTAAAAACTGTAGGACAGTTCCACCACCTCTGTTATCTTTCTCCATTGACTACTGTGGGAGAGTTGTACCACATAGAAATGACAGTTACACCACCTAGATATCGGTTCCCCCACCTAAACATTTCCAGTATAACCCCTGAGTACAGATGTCCAGTAGCAGAAGCAACATACACTCTGCCTCAGCCATGGATTTTCAGTAAGGCATATAAGCTTCTGTTATCACCTTACTCCCAAAAATCCTAGGAAAGGTTTGTTGATCACACATTTGACTCATTCTAGTGGTCCCAGAGTGGCCAAGAAGACCATGGTTCTTAGACTTATTCAGTTTGACAATCTAAGAGCCCTTCTGACTTCCTCAACCACGATCTTCAGTGTTGAGGTCTGATTTTTCATGCCAATCCAGCACAGCAGCTAGCAGTTTGGCTTCCAGAGAAGTAGGGCTTCTAAGACTAGGGTATTCTGAGAGAGTAGTTGATGCCATAATGTCATCAAGAACATTCTACATTGGTGGCATATGGCAGAGTGTGGTCACATTTTCTCACTGGACACATTAGATGGATTTTCAGCCAAGGAAGGGATCTTTGCCCAGATTTTTGATTTCCTTCAGGAGCAGACAGACAATGGTCAGACCCCCAGTACAGTATCATGTGGGTACAGGTCTCAGCTTTGGTGCAGTGCTCGGTCCATGTGAGGACACCCTCTAAGTTAGCACTCGAGATCAAAGATTTTTGGACCTCTCAGTAGAACAGTGCCTGTCTATAGATCTCCATTGCCCCTTGAGGTCCTAATATGGCCCTTAGCAAAAGGACAAGACATGTTTTCTGGTAGCAATTTGCTCTGCTACAGTACATGGATAGCAGAGCTGCAGGCACTCTCCTGCAAGGAACCATACGAGGTCTTTCATCAGGATAAGGCAATTTTACCTAATTTCCCTCCCTCCCTCCCTCCCTCCCTTCCCTTTCCTTCCTTCCTCAGATAGGCAACAAAATTGGAAGAATATTCTCTTCCTCCCAGATACTTTTGGTGGATACTACTTATTAAACCCCAGCAGTAAATGACTAGTCCATTGACAATGTGGAATGACACAGAAAGAAGAAATTCTGTCAGATTTACTGTAATTTCTTTTTCATTTGGTTACAACATTGTCATTGGAGCCCTCCATAGAGTATTTCGCAGAATATTCGTAACTGAAATTTAATTGGATTTCATAAATGTTTTACCAGACAAGTTGATGGTAATTGTTTCCGGCATATATTGTAAGATGCATTGTCCTTTTATGCAGAGTTCTCTGAAGAGAGTTTAGTGTTGAAGCTGCCATTGCATAAATTATATGGGAGAAGCTGAAGATGTTATGACTCATAAAATCCCATAATATATGATTTAGAGCCAATGCTCTCTGTGTATTCCTGTAAGGTAGGGCTGTCATTTTTCCATATTTTGTAAGGAATGTGGAAGTTAACCATGGCTTGGTTACATTGTTGTATGGCTCTGAAAGACTTTTGACTGAACATTCTAAGTAGCTGACAAGGAATACAGTGGAGCCAAGGGCTCCATTGAGATGATGCAGCTTGGAGTATGTTGGCTGCTAGTAGGTGAGCATGTATTATGCAGCAGTAAATGACTAGCACAGTGACAGCACGGAAACTAACAAAAAAGACTGTGGTAAGTCTGATATAATTTCTTTTTCTTTTCTTTTCTTTTTTTTTTAATCTGTAATTTTTTCTCCTTACTTTGTTCCTGATGGCTGACTCAGAGAGCCTGTGGCACCCTTTTGGACCATATGCCCTCACCACCATCACTGCTGGCTCCCCATGGAGCCTTGGGGACCCTCCGCTGGGGTCCATGTGAGGGATGTCCACCCAAGAGCGGTTCTTCGTCAGATGGCAGGCAGCGTCAGGGTGGGGCCCATCAGTTGCAGCTGTGTAGGCTGTTTTCCACTGTATCTGCCTCTCGATGAGACCCTAGCTCTGATGACACCTCGTGGTGACTTGCACACTGAGGCATGCTGTCACATGGTGTCAGCCAGCGTTTCCCTTCCCTCTCATAGTGCACCTGCCCGCAGCTTCACCTGTGCGCTTTTTTTTTTAATTTAGTTGTTTAACCAGGTATAGCACACTAAGCTGAAAGCTTTTTTACAGGAGCAACCTGGGAGCACAAGGAGGTTAAGTGACTTGCTCAGGGTCACACAGTATGCAAGCGGAAGCTGTGGGATTCAAACCCATGTCTGGTCTGCTGGATGTCACCAGATTTGCAGCTCAGAGCCTTAGACCACTCGTCATACTGCCTCCAGTTATCCAGGTGATGCTGCTGTGGCGGCTGCATATTTCTCCCTCACTCCTTGGAGAAAGAGAACATCCTCTGGGATGCTCGATCCTTCTTTCCTGACTGCCCCTGATGAACCAGCCTCAACCTGGGTCGCTGGTGTCACAAGCAGTAGTTAAATCGCTGATCCCTCCAGTCGGCTGACATAATTTCTTCTATATACTAAGCAAAAGAGAGAGATGCACTACATTAAAGTTATTGCAAGGGAAAATATTTCAATAAATATTAAATTTCAAGCTGGCCCGTGGTGCCAAGGGTTGAGGCATCAGTCTTACCTGACACCACGGTGGCGACCCGTGTTCGGAAGCAGACTCTGGTCCCTGGGGGACGGCCAGGGAGGAGAGGATCGAGCATCTGGTAGACTGCTCTCCTCTCCTGGGTGAATGGGCTTGTGCACCCTGCAGTACTAGCAGCTCCCAGTGGAGACTGGGAGTATTGCAGCTGGTGAGGGCACGCTGAAGGCTATGGCGGTGTCGGCGGACATCCTGCAGGTAGGTGCGGGAGCGCGCCTCGTCCCACGCTGGATCTCATTGCATATCCGCACTCTGGGACCGAAAACAAGGAAAATGGCTCTGGCATCTGGGAAGGCAAAGGCGGGTCCTGCAGTTGGCCCCACGCTCAATGCCGGATCTGTCACGGCGGCCTCTGGATCTCTTCCTTGCTCCGACCACCGCTAGATTATAGATAGAGCACGGTAAGAGTTGGCTGCCCCACCTCGGGGGAGTTCAGAGCCGGGGTTAGTGGGTCAGAAAGTGAGGCGGGGAGTATCCCGGGATGGATGCTTGGTCTGGAGGGGATCTCAGGCGGAGCGGGAGATGGCCGGTCCCCGAGTCCACGCTGGAGAGAGTCCTAAGGGGCCAGAGATAGGAAAATAAAGAAAGTTGGAAAAAAAAAATATTAAATTTCAACCAATCAGCATGCAGAGCCAGTCTGTATCTTATGTGTACAGTGTGCTCTTTTTTTTGCTGTTGCTTTTGGTTAAATTTGCTTTCTTTTTTCCTTTTGTTAATCAGTTTGTAGTAAAGAAATTTTAAAAAAGTACAAAGGGTACAGCACAAAATACAGCAGTCATTACAATTCATTGGTACCTACAATATAAAGGGGAGTCCAAATATGGTAGGAGTGTGGAATCCCATGAAGACCAGATGTTCTCAGGAGTGGAAAACCAACATAGACACCATGGTGTAAATGATTCAGAATATAATACAGCATAATAATATATCAGAATAATCAGTGTATCCACTTTGCTATCATATCCAGCTTTTAAGGAATAAAATTAGGATGAATTTCTAATTGAAACAACACCCATCTTGATGACAATATTGATAAACTTGATGACAATATTGTGAGTTGGGTGTACATTTGGCTGGAGGGCAGGAGACAACGGGTTAACATGGCGGGCCATAAATCCAGTTGGGTTGAAGTGACAAGCGGTGTGCCGCAGGGGCCAGTACTTGGGCTTACCCTATTCGTTATTTATATTACATCCCTGACAGTATCAGAAAACGCCTGGATTGCCAAATATGGTGATGACGTGAAGATAAGGTCAGTCATTTATAATGATGATGCTATTGATTAGTTTCAGAGTGAAATAGATAATCTGAGTCTTTGGGCTAAAAACAACAAACTAACCTTAAACTCGCACAAATGTAGAGTTATGCATGTTGGCTGAAGGAACAGAATGGCAACATGCTTTTAGATAGTAAACAGCTTCTGGTACAAACAGTGAGAAAGACCTGGGAATTATTATTATTGACAAACTATCATTTGACGAGCAGTGTAAAGAGTATGTGGGCAGGTATAAGAGGATGGTGGGATGTATATTGAGAGGAGAGATAGGAGGTACTAATGCCTCTGTACACCACATTGGCTCGCCCTCACCTGGAATATTGCATGCAGCTTTAGGCACCTTATACTAAACATAATAGGAGGCTTACTGAAAAATCACAAGAAGAGTCCCAAAGAAAATAAAAGAATCTTTCGGATAAGACTTATGGGAATAGGTTACGGATCTGAACCTCTATTCACTCTCCTATAGAAGGCTCAGAGGTGACTAACATCTGGTATACAGGGCCTTCAGTGATCCTGACCTTTGGGAATATACTGGATTGGAACTTAAACTGTTAGGGAGAATAGGTCTCATTGTCTACAGCTCAAAGGGGAACTTTATAGGTCAACCAAAAGGGGTGCATGGTTCAGTCAGAGTGGTGAATGTGTGGAATGCGATACCTTCTGAAGTTGCCCTAAATGAGTCTTTGAATACATGTAAAACAAGTTCATGGGTAATAGGAAATTCTAAATTTTGGAATGGGAATACGGGCAAGTCACCTTGGCCTATGGCTCATAGACTCGTATTCTACTGTGAACCTATGAAGGTTCTTGATTTGGTGCCAGGGCAAGGAGATTGATCTTGCCTACCCTGTGGCAAGCATCCTTGAGTATCTCTGGTCCTTGTCTGTTGGCCCTGCAAGTGATGACCCTTAAGGTGCACCTGTCAGCCATCTCAGCTTACTGAATGTGGACTAGTAAGCTGATGCTGATCCAGAAGAAGGTGGTTGGGTGCTTTTTTTTTTTTTTTTTTAGAGGCCTTCACCACTTGCCCGCTCCTGTGTGTGAGCCACCACCACTGCCACCTTGGTATCTACATGGGCAAGCCTTTTGAGCCTGTGCACAGGTGTGAGATGTCACACCTTTTGTGGAAGACAAACTTCTTGGTGGCTATCATGTCAACCAGAAGGATTTGTGAGCTGGAGGCACTCTCAATGGAGACTCCTCATCTTGTCTTCCACAAGGACAAAATAATCCTTCGCCTTCACCAAGTTCCTTTCAAAGGTGGTTTTGGAGTCTTACCTTAACCAGGTGATGAATCTTCCAGCTTACTTTAGCAACCCTTCTTGGAAAGCCAACCACAGATTCCATACTCTAGACCTGAGGAGGGTGCTAAATTATAAGAAGTGCATGCCTGGTGTTTGGGATGAGGCTCGTAGGGTCACAACAGGTACCCTGCATAGTAGAGTGTGTAGGGAATCAGTGAATATACTGTTTGGCAGGAAATGTTTGTTTCCCAGTTATTTAGATGCTGGTCCCTCCATGGTACTGTTTGGTATTATTCAGGAAGTGTTTATTTCCCATTTATTTAGATGTTGGTCTCCCCATGATGCTGTTTGGCATTACTGAGGAACCGTTTATTTCTTGTTGATGTAGATGCTGGTCTCTCGATTATGCTTTTTAACATTACTCGGGAAATATTTATCTCCCATTTATTTTGATGCTGATCTGTCCATGATACTGTTAGGCATTACTCAGAAAGTGTTTATTTCCCATTTGCTTAGATGTTGGTCTCCCCATGATGCTGTCTGTCATTACTCAGGAAGTGTTTATTTCCCATTTATTTTGATGCTGGTCTCTCCATGATACTGTTTAGCATTACTGGAGAGTATTTTTTTCCCTGTTTATTTAGATGCTGGTCTCTCCATGATACTGTTTGGCAGTATTCAGTGGGTATTTATTTCCTGTTCATTTAGATGCTGGTCACCCCATGATATTGTTTGGTATTACTCGGGTAACTGCTTATGTTCCATTTATTTAGATGCTGGTCTACCCTTGATACTGTTTGACATTACTGAGGAAGTGTTTATTTTCTGTTGATTTAGATGCTGGTCTCTCCATGATACTGTTTAGCATTACTCAGGAAGTGTTTATTTCCCGTTTATTTAGATGCTGATCTCTCCATGATACTGTTTTGCGTTACTCGGAGAATATTTATTTCCCGTTTATGATTTTTATTAGACAAAAAATATGAAACAACACTTCATTTTCATTTCATTTTTATTTTTATACTTGTAAACCAGATGAGCAAAAACTGCCCGTTTTCACAGGTGACAAGTCATATCTAAAAACAATGCAGTATATTGATAACACAATAATTGGCACAAACAACTCTATCCACATAAAAGTGCAAATGCAATACATTGAAGCAAAACAAATACATTAATGCTTGAGAAAAAGCCACTGTTTTAACCTTTTTAAAACATGGTACAGAATTACTTCAACAATTTCAATAGGAATCTTGTTAAAAAAAGTTGGCGCACTGAATAACAAAGATCTCTGCCCAATAGTCTTTTTAAATAAGGGAATTTTAAAGGTAAATTTAAACTGGGACCTGGTAGAGAGAGCATTTGGAGTCCTAGTTTTACTTTATATAAAAAAAATACCCATTTTAAAGCAAACTTGTTTATCAAACGATAATGAGTAAGATTGATCATACAGATCAGATTGATGTGACATACTTAGCCAAAGTCTCAGGGCAGAATGATATGTAACTTGAAGACAATTTAAAGCAGTACTACTGAAGGCAGTATATAGTAGAATGCCATAATCTAACACTGAGAACAAAAAACTATGGACCAGAAGTCTTCTAGATTCGAGAGTCAGAAATTGCTTGATCCGATATAGAGAACCCAACTTTTGATGTAAGATTTTCCTGAGATTTTGAATATGTGGCTTGAAAGTAAACTGACGATCTAGTATTACTCCTCAGTACTTAAAAACTGAAACAAGTTCAATAACATTACCCTTATTGTCAATGATGGAAGATTAGAAGTCATTTTCTTATTACGGGAAAAAAACATTACCTTTGTTTTTTAAGGATTAAGTACCAAATGATTTATCAATAGCCAATCCTGCAAATGCCCAAAGTCAGTCTGAACACTGGAAAGGGCAGTCTCAGGACTTGGACTAGAACAGAATAAAACTCGTCATCCGTGTAAGTACTGGGGGCTGAATTCATACAAAAGGAAAAGATAAGTGGTCCCAGGATTGAGCCCTGGGGAACACCACAAACTGAAGAAATAGTCTGAAACAACTGAACCAATAATTGTTCAATGATCGTTACTACATAAGTAATTTGATACCACCTAGTAACGTCCCGGAGAAATGTAATTCCCAGAGAACACAAGGAAGAAGGTCAAATTCAACCAAATCAAAGGCCTTGGTGAGGTCCACGAACAGGGCCACACACGAATGCCCTCTATCAAGTGCACCATGTATGCTGCCCATGAACCCCACCAAGGCCATTTCAGTATTGTAACCTGGCTTAAACCCATGTTGGTTACTAGAAAGAAGAGAATATTTTCCAAGAAAAGCCAGGGTTTGATCCATCACAATTTTTTCAAGAATTTTTGAGATGGGTGACAAAAGAGATGTTGGTTGATAATTTGAGACCGTGGATGGACTTGTTGAAAGTGGCCAGTGGCCAATGTTTAGTGACCAATGCCCAAGGTTTTAGTAACCAGTGACCAAACTTGTATCAGCAATATGTAGTTGGCTAACCAAAAGGTTGAGATAGAAAGGTGTAAAATGGCTAGTGTAGATTGATAAAGGGCTGGTAAAAGGTGAAGATGGCTAATAGATGACTAAAAGATGCCAACGTCTGAATTGGTATATCTAGTAGCAAAAGGCTGCAAGTGGGTAAATACCACCATGTCACTTAATATGTATGTGTGTGTAAGACTTTAAAAGGGTTAATTTTTAAGGTTCTATAAAATGAAGAAAAATAGCTAAAAGCATAAGGAGAGGTTGTGGCTGAGATATGCGCACAGCTGTTAATAACTGTGTTTAGCCTTGACTGTTAAAAGTTTCTCATCATATAATTCTCTTGTGTTAAAATATATGTTTAACAGAAAACTGATAAGAAATAATGAGATACCTCATTTGGTTGCTGGTACAAGGTTACTTTGACATTTGTAGCAAGCTAGTCACGTCTCTCATATGCTTTCTGGCTCCTAAGACAAAAGTTATTTGTGATAAATATACAATTCCCTCACCATTTGTTTCCTCCCAAGGATAGAGAATAACAACTCCCTGTCTTGGCAAAATGGCAGGTACATCTAATAACCAAGAACTTTGATTACGGGATGTCTCAGAAATAAGTTACAGGATATATCAAAAACTTTGATTGGGAATGTATTAATGACCAGGTGTCCAGGCTAAATCTGCTGTCGTAGTTTTTGGGAAATTCCAGCCTTGCATTTTTTTCTAAGCTTGCTACACATAAATATGGGACCTATGGTTATGTCCAGCATCCCTTCGAGAAGATGCAGTCTGAGACCATCCATAGATTGCTCGAGGGATCCAGAGATATATGGTTTCATATGTCTCTGAAAATCTGTAGCTCTGTAATGCAAATATTACTAGCTGTCTAGTTTGCATGTTAGAAACACCCCAATGGACTGTTCCATTGGCTGTAAGATTAAATTGTATCAGGTACACTTGGGTAGTAGCAGGCTACCTGATGCCTAGAAATGATATACTATTTCAATAAATTACAACTAATTTGGCAAAGAAATGTGTGGTGGCTTTATTGAATTACTGAGAATTACCAACCGGGAACCTGTATAATTGGGTCCATTTTACAGACTTCCACTCTTCAAAATAGGCTTTATCATAGCTGACTTCCAGCTAGAAGGGAAAACATTATGACACAGTGAAAAAGTTAAAATATAAGATAAAGGGTATGCAAAGCAGTTAATACCTAATTTAATAATCCTATAATCTACTCCATCATGACCCTGAAAAGGTTTGGATTGTTTTCAGAATATATTTCTTAACAAGAGGCAGAGTAACATACTTAAAATAAAACTTTGGACTAGTATCAGTACAAGCATCCTCGGACATAATACCATTATCTGGAATTATGGGAGTTCTATAGGACCAAGATTCCCAAAATGTTTATTAAAAACATCCAAACCAGGGAGGGTCACTAATATTTTGCCTATCCTGACAAATAGTGGGACAAGTCTTTTCTTGTCATCCATCATTTTATTTAGAAAGTCCCAGGTTTTTGGGGATTACCCATAGATTTCCTTTGTACATTTAAGCGAAGGTGACCTTAGCTTTCCTAGTTTCAGATTTACATTTGTTTCTAAGTGTCTTATACTCTTTAAGAAGAACAGAATTTTGTGTAGCCTATATTGCTTCCAACATTTATCTTGTTTTCTCATCAATTGAATAAGATCCCTCATCACCCATTCGTGTTTGAGCTCTAATTCTAATTTTCTTTAAGGGTGCAACTTTATTAACAATATTAAAAACATTCTGGGCAATGCAGAAAAAAATCCCACATAGCATCAGTGTTAGTACTTGAAAAAGAGATACCAATCTATTTCCTTAAACAAATGTTCTATTTTCAAGGGGTTAACTCAGCAAAATTCCTACATTCGACATACTTGGGGGCTCTAGGTACTCTGACTGATCATTCATGTTTGATAGGGTGATGGTCACTCATGATATCAGGCATAACCTCCCAATTAATTATCCTTTCTACATGAGTGGCCATAATCCAATCAAGGACAGTCAGCATTACTCAGTGCAAGATTCATCTGCAGTAATATGTAAATGTAGTTCTATAAGATATGAGTCGGTTCTGCTGCAGTTTATCTAAAGGAGTAGAGTAAATGCATAGTACTCTTGATCCATATTACAATTTTTTTTTTTTTTACATGGAAAAACTGAATACTTCATGAAAGCATCATGCATCCCACCTGAGCCTGCTTAGGTATATTCCCCAAAGGAGGAGGCTCTGTAGTTATATTTTCGTAAAAGTAAGTTCTTAATCGCCCATGTTTCCACTAAGGTACAAAATCCGGATCAACCTCTGTCACATATAGTATTTCCCATTTATTTAGATGCTGGTCTCTCCATGATCCTGTTTAGCATTACTCAGGGAGTATTTATTTAGATGCTGGTCTCCCCTTGATACTGTTTGGCATTACCGAGGAAGTGTTTATTTTCTGTTTATTTATATGCTGGTCTCTCCATGATACTGTTTAGCATTACTCTGTGAGTATTTATTTCCCATTTATTTGTATGCTGGTCTCCCCATGATGCTGCCTGTCATTACTCAGGAAGTGTTTATTTGCCATTTATTTAGATGCTGGTCTCCCCTTGATACTGTTTGGCATTACTCTGGAAGTGTTTATTTTCTGTTTATTTATGTGCTGGTCTCTCCTTGATACTGTTTGGCATTACTCAGGAAGTGTTTGTTTTTCTGTTTATTTAGATTCTGGTCTCTCCATGATGTTGTAACATTACTGGGGAAGTGTTTATTTGCCATTTATCTAGATGCTGGTCTCTCAATGGTACTGTTTGGCATTACTCAAGGAAGCATTTATTTTCCATTTATTTTAATTTCATTTTCAATTATTGTTTACCCTGGAAAGGCACATTGAGCAAAACTGCCTGTTTTCAAGTGTGACCAGCATTTACAAATTTACAATATAAAACATAAAAACATAAGTTACAGTTACATTTTTCACAACTACAGTAAGACTGATTATTTAAAAGATTAAACAGATGTTTTTTTAAAAGTAGGCACAGATGGAAAGGAAGCCTTGAACTCCCTAACCTAGCACTTTATCATACAGTGGCACAACTTCATGCTGTATTTTACTGGCTCACTGATGCCTACAAAGCTCACTGGAAAATCCTTGAATTACTACAAGGAGACCTCATTCACCCTGAAAGATCTTTAATGATAGCAGCACTCGTCTCAGTTCAACACCAGAATGACAGTCCTTAAAGGGTTAATACCCTTCAGGCCTGGTTTGGGTTGTTAAAGAGAAGAGGCCTACAACCTTTCAAACACTGAATTCTTTCACTCCTTGGTACGGTTGTCTTTTTACCACCTCATTTAGATTGTAGTTTTCAGCGATGGGCACATCTGGGCCTCATACACTGATTTCAATTCCTGGAGGGCTCCACTGTCTGAACTTTTGTTGACTTAGTTGCTAAAGTCTAGCGCACCACCCCATTCCTGCAGGCAATGTCCACCACCCGCTCCTCCTTAGGAGGCAGTGTAACACAGTGGTTTAAGGCTCTGAGAGCTGCAAACCTGAAGACCTAGATTTGAACTCATGGCCTCCACTTGCATACTGTGTGACCCTGAGCAAGTCACTTAACTTCCTTGTGCTCCCAGTTTACACCTGGAAATGAGCTTTGGCTTAGTGTGCCTCTCCTGGTTATACAGTTTCTCCTTTCCCTTCCCCTAAATATAACATACCACAGTCATATTTTTCATAATCTACAAGTTTGGAACTGTTTACACCCCCTTAAACAGTTCAAGCAAAATAAGCAGGGGATACCATCAGTTTCTCTGATAGAACATACCTTGAAGGGAGAAGACCACACTAAACCACTCATATCCCAGTTGTACCAGGCCTTGCTGTCCCTTCAGAGTAATTTGGTTGACTAATTAAAAAAACTTGGGAGAAGAACCTTAACACAACTTTATCAGAGCATCAATGGGAGGTTAGCCTTCAATCTATCCACAAGTTGACCCCTTCCCATCTGTGGAAGGAGTTTTCATGGAAATCCACCATATGGTACTTTATCACCCCAGCCAAACAGGTTAAATGTTTACCCCACTGGTTTGCTCATTGTTGGAGACAGTGTGGCTCCTCTCCTGACACACTTGGTCATATACTGTGGTCCTGTCAGTGCTAATGTCCTGTAAGTCTCACTTACAGCAGGCCCTCAGGGATATCTGGGACTCCAACCTTCGACTTGCAGATGCCCCTTTTTTCTCTTAGATATACTGGAGGGATATAGGAGCCTAAATAACCTCAAATTACTGAGCATAGCCATAGTTGCGGCCAGGAAAACCGTTACTAAACTTTGACTGACAACCCTCCCCCTAGCCTTGAAATGTGGCACACTTTAGTGTGCAACATATATCAGATGGAAAAACTCATCTCAAACCTTAGCAATTCTTATCCTTCCTTTGAAATCTGATGGTGCAGATTGGTGGCATACATTATGCCTACAAAAACAGATGTTATTCCATGAAGACGTCTTTGATACTGACAGCATAAATTATGCTTACTGATCGTGAAAGTGGAGGCTTGGGTTCCTTCATGACTGTGTTCTTTGAAGATTGTACATATGTAAGTAGTAGGATGACTGTGTTATATTTGTTACTTGTTGCACGATAACACTGTAACCTTGGTAGTGGCATTGTCATATGTTATTGTTTCTAAATGTTTATCTTTTTATAAATTTTCTAATAAAAAGTTATATTTGGTAAAAAAAAAAAAAAAAATGGCACAGATTTACTAGTTTTAACAGATTCTGGCAGATTATTGTAAGCGCTTGGTCCAACGTAGTTAAATACTCTTTGGCCAGAACAAGTTCTGCGAAAAGGAATTTTAAACAATATTGATTCCTGAGATCTAGTACATTGATTTTTTTTCCTGAACTGGAAACAAATCTACGATTGAACAGAGAGCCTTACCCAGAATAACCTTGTGAAAAAAAAAAAATCAGTACTTTTATTTTCACATGGTCATGAGGGTAACTTTGCAGCCTGGTACAACAAACAATGGTGGGTATTAAATGGAAGTCCACTGATTTTGTGACAAATTGAATTATGTTGAATTATGTAAAACTTTTACCCTGGATAACATCCAACTTCCTGTACTGGAATAACATAACAATCCATAGTCCGGGACTGATAGCAATACGATCTTTGCCAAAAAATGTGCGAGTTTCAGGAAAAAGGTTTTTCTGAACCCTTTATAAACAACCCAGACATTGATGAAGAAGTGATACCCATGACAGGGTATTGGTTTACTGAGCATTAATCCATATCTGGGGGGGTGGAGTCACAAGGCAAAGCCGAGTGACTTCAACCACCCAGGCGTGGATTAATGCTCAGTAAACCCATACTCTGTCATGGGTTAATCCTCTTATAACGTGGGCAATGTTATGTTAGAGGTTTACCTAAAGAAAGTAAAATAAAGCCGGTGAACATGCAACTGTGGGTATATTGTGGATTAATCAATGGTCAGGTGACCTGTTTGGATGAATCAGAAGATAGTATTTTGGAACTCATGTTATAATCCTCTTTATCATACTATCAGCGTGTGATTCATATGATAAGCACTATCAAAATAACTCTAAATGCTTGAATTGGTTAATTGTCTCAATAGTTTCGCCATCAAGAGATTTCAACAAAAATTCACAGTTTCCCAATTTTCTTAGTTCTACTAATGATCATAGTTTTAGTTTTTTTTTGGTCTTGAGGACCACGCCCCAGGCATTGAACCAAGTTTGCAGATTGATGAACTGTTTTAGAAGAATAGCATTTGGGGCTCCCAAATCCATCCTCTTCCTAAAAATAACTGCATCATCTGCATAAAGAAGCATTTCAGAAGATGGACAAGCTAAAGGCAGGTCATTTAAGAAAAGGGAGAAGAATAGAGGTCCCAGAAGGAAGCCCTGTGGGACACAGCAACTAACCTTAAGAAAACTAGAAAAATGGTTCTGATTAGTAGTTCTATGTTCACAGCCCAAGAGATGGTTGCCAAACCAATTGATGTCATCACTGGAAAAATAGCAATGTGTCAGTGACTGCGGCAACAGACCGTGGTCAGTTAGATAGAATGCCTTGGTGAGATCCACAGACACTGAGGCCACAAGATTCCCAGCCTCTGTGACCTGATGAACATAGTTCGTGAACCTCACCAGAGCAGTCTCTCTGTGTAGGAACTAAAACCATGTTGAACATGAGTGAACAGACAGTAGTTCGATAAAAATTCAGTCATTAGGTAGGGAAATGGGCAGACTAGGTAGGCCAAGCGGTCCTTATCTGCCATCAAATTCTATGTTTTTCTGTAACCAAATGATCCAGAACTATGTGCTCACATAATTTTGACATGGGGGCTAACAAAGAAATAGGCCTATAGGTCACGAGTCACGACTATAGATTTAGATCCAGATTTATGTAGGGCTTTTTGAGGCCTGTTTCCACATTGAAGGATATATGCCTTGACAGAGGAAAAATGTTAACAATTTAGTAAGGGGAAAAGCAATACTTTCTTTTGCCATTTTAATAATCCTGAGGTCCAAACGATCAATACCGAAGGATGGATGTGGCTTCACTTTATCCAAATAACTTAAAACCAAAGTGGATGTACGTATCTTAAAAAAAAATTTGAATGAGATATCAGTTACAAAGCACCTTTAGCATCACCTTCAAAAACACTTATCCACCTTTGTTCAGTGGCAGGAGAAATCACTGAAGTATTCATTCAACTTTTCAGCTAAGACAGAAGCATCACTTACGACCTCACCGTTCAAGGACGTGAGGAAGACTTGTATTCCTTTCCATGACCGGTGAGATCGCCAAGTGTTGGCCAGAAATTGAGGGTCATGGGCAGTGTTCCGCTGTTTTGCTTTATAAAATTCCATCTTTGCTTTATGAATGTCGTTTTTGCAATGATTTCCAGCTTACTTGTATTGAAACATAGCTGATAATCTAAGGTTTTCCTGTAGTGAGCTCATTTCCTATTGTGTTCCTGTAAAATGTCTCAATAAATCATGAGCTGCCACTTGCTTCTCTGGCCCCTGGTACAAACATTTTTTAAAGGAGCCAGCAGGTCACAGATACTATTGAAAATGTTGCAAAAACATTTGTACACTATATTCAAGTCACAAAATTGTATCAAGAAATGACCAGCCCGTGGCAAGAATAGCTGAATTCAACTTATTAACCTCACATTTTCTAAGATTTCTGGAGGTAATGTACTCAAGATCAGCTCTTCTCAGTTTAGCGACCAATTACAGTAGACTGGACAGTGATCACTCAAGCCGTTGGGCAAAATGCCACAATTTATTAGCCTGTAAGGGTGGGTGACCACAATCAAGTCCAGATTGGTAACTTGTCCTATAATTAACTCTAGTGGTAGATTAAATAGCCTGATGTAAACCAAACAAGGTCAATAACTATCGAAAGACATTGGATAATTTATCTTTCCAATCTGAATTTAAATCCCCCACAAGGATCCACTCATGGCCCTTAGGGAGTGAACTTCCAAAGTCTGAGATCTTTTCCCTACCGGTTTCACTGTAGCCTAGGGGGAAATAGATGCATAGATGCTGATCTCTGCATGATACTGTTTGCATTACTCAGGAAGTGTTTATTTCCCACTTGTGTAAATGCTGGTCTCCCCATGATACTGTTTGCCATTACTTGGGAGATGTTTATTTCCCATTTATTTAGATACTGGCCTCTCCGTAATAGTGTAGAATTACTGGGGAGATGTTTATTTCCCATTTATTTAGATACTGGCCTCTCCATAATACTGTGGAATTACTGGGGAGATACTGTATTTATTTCCCATTTATTTAGATACTGGCCTCTCCGTAATACTGTAGAATTACTGGGGAGATGTTTATTTCCCATTTATTTAGATACTGGCCTCTCCGTAATACTGCGGAATTACTGGGGAGATGTTTATTTCCCATTTATTTAGATACTGGCCTCTCCGTAATGCTGCAGAATTACTAGGGAGATGTTTATTTCCCATTTATTTAGATACTGGCCTCTCCGTAATACTGCGGAATTACTGGGGAGATGTTTATTTCCCATTTATTTAGATACTGGCCTCTCCGTAATACTGTAGAATTACTGGGGAGATGTTTATTTCCCATTTATTTAGATACTGGTCTCTCCGTAATACTGTGGAATTACTGGGGGAGATGTTTATTTCCCATTTATTTAGATACTGGCCTCTCTGTAATACTGTGGAATTACTGGGGAGATCTTTCTTTCCCATTTATTTTGATGCTGGTCCCTCCATGCTACTGTTTGCCACTACTGAGAAAGTATTTATTTTCCGTTTATTTAGATACTGGTCTCTCCATGATATTTTTTTGACATTACTCAGTGTTTCTGTTTGTTTAGATGCTGGTCTCTCCATTATACTGTTTGGCATTACTTGGGGAACTGCTTATGTCCCATTCATTTAGATACTGGTCTGTTCCATGATATTGACTGACATTACTCTGTTTATTTTCTGTTTATTTATAGATTCTGGTCTCTCCATGACACTGTTTGGCATTACTCAGGAAGAACTCTTGAACAGATTGATGATCCATGGAAGTGCAGGCACTGTTGACTCCCTCTGCCACCTGAACCACTGGGACCGATGTTCAATTCCTATTCATGCTTTGGAGGTAAATGTTTTAGATCATTTGCAGTATCTGTAATATGACTGTAAAATCACTGTTCTTAATGGGGAATACTATGTGGATTCATGGTTGCCTATTTGCAGATGGCCCCCTACCTTACTCCTGAGCCTTGGTCTTGTGTACCAGCATGCCACGCTACCTCTGGCTCCTAGAGTGGCTCAAAGATGAGTTTTTATATGGTAATATCTTGGAACACAGGCGGCAAATTTTAAAGAGATATGTGAAGCTCGGAAATATGCAGGTTAAGAAAAGAGTTAAATTCGATGTAATGAAATGAACATAAAATTATTTTCTTTTGAGATAGGCCTGGAAACAGCAACTGATGAGATATGTTAAGGAAGAACATAAATAATGAAAGAGTACTAAATGATCTTATTTTACTCTCAGGACCTGAGTTTCTGACAACTCCTGCTGGTGGGATAGCTTGAGGACCTTGAAGCTGTCCATGCAACACCCCTACCCTAGCTTTCAGCCTCCCCCACCATGCATTTACTGTCCTCAATACTTTTATGCTATCCAGAACTACCAACCCCAAGAGTACTGTCACAAGAAAATGATCCCAGTTGCCCTCATAACCCCCCCCCAAAAAAAAATCTGTGACTAGGAGAATATCTGTATTTGCCATCAGCACAATAACATATCCTCTCACTGTGAATAAGTGTTCTCCACTGTGACTTGCATTCATTTCATGTGCTTCATTGTATAGTACTGCAGTGTAAGCACGGTGTGCCTTACTTGTTCCAGGAGACTCCCATGAAAACAAAATAATCTGAAGCTTATTTTATGGGGTCATCCCAGCATCTTCAGGATGGCAATTTCGAGTAAATAAACACAGTATGTAGGAAATGTCTTGGGGAACCAGTCCCCCCCCCTTATTCTAATGGACTCATGTTAACAAGGAGGAAGCTGCATCAACAATTAAAGCAACGTCCCTCATTTTACTACTTGGAACCCCTCTGTTCCACATGGAGGAGGTACTGCCCCATGTTGTACACAGAGACTATAAAGCAGAAATGTTTTGACAATCTGTTTTTTTATAAAACTTAACTGGGAAAAACACCAGAGCATTAATTTCTGCTCCAAAGATTTTGTCTTCCAGGGTTGGATGGTAAGTCCCACACATTGACATTCCGAGTGTCACATGTTAAGGGCCAGTGTCCCACAAGTTGAGGGATGGCATTCCACACATTGAGGCCTAGGGTGCTAAGGGCAATTGGAGCTCTAATAGCCTGCAGTGTATGTTAGAGCTTTTATTTATTTCATTTTGTTGACCGGGTAGGCCCACTGGGCCCAAATGGTCCCGTTTTCAGGGGCAACCCAAAATTAGTTACATAGAAACCTGTGGGATACAGGACACGTCAATGGTATATTTCAGTGACACAAAGTAGTTTTAGAACAATCACAGTAAATCCAGACAATAACAGATGTTTCAGAGGCCTTACACTGTGGAGGAGCATACCTAGGCTTTTTATGGGAACATACATTTAGACAGGGGGAGGCTACCAACATGTACAGAGTGTTATTACAAGTTACTTCGAGTACAGGTAACAGACATCAGGTACAGTAGTGATTGGTCGTTTCATATTATTCATCTTTAGCAGTAGTGCAGTTTATGCTGAGGCTTGTTCTTTTACGGGCAGGGTAGAATCCTTTGGGGCCTGTATTGCCGGGGTCATCCCTGGCATGTGCATGGATCATTTTCCAGCAGGTGTGCTCTGATCTGTTTCCTAAAGGAGACCAGTGTGCCGGCATTATGCAGCTGGTCAGGGAAATCTTCGATCAGATGTTTTACAGTTCTGCTTTTCTTCAAGGACTAAGTACAATCCTCTGTGACTGTTCTTAGTCCATGGAGAACAGCGGGACCAGCAATCAATAGATCAAAGCATATATAAACTCTAAAATGCACTGCAGGGTATTGAATCTCCCACTGCTACTTACTGCTCTGATGTCAGCTTTAGGGAATTCTGGGATTTGTAGTAACAGAACATGCCAGCCTAGAACTAAGTATAATTAGTCAGACAATCTGCTGTACTGAAGTACACAGTAAGTAAACCAAAATATTTTTATGCACGAAATGCACACTGGGGCCAGTCCCACACTTGACTATGGGGCCCTTGGTACTGGCTGTTCCTCTTAAACTGAGTTCTAAAACAGCAGTGGAAAACCATTAGGACAGCGAGCTAGTGTGTCCCTAAGGGATGGGTCAGAATTAAAAACTGTGTGACATTTGTTATAATCCCACACTCAAAAAGGAACACTGATCCCATACTCCAGTGATACGTGCAATGGAGCCTTTAACTTTCACCAGGGCAGGAACCAGAGATGAGCTGGAGGGACCTCACAATGATATGTGCAGTGAGATCTTTAACTTTCACTAGGACAGCCACCAGTGATGGGCTGAAGGGACCTCACAATGATATGTGCAATGGAGTCTTTAGCTTTCACCAGAACAGTCACCAGAGATGGGCTGAAGGGACTTCAGTTTAACAACTCATCTGAAGTATGAAAACTCAGTGTGCAGCACTGCTAGTGTTGCACTGCAGTGTCAGTACTGAGCATGAGCCCAAGTTCCTGGTGTGGGACTGGAACCCATTTGGGTGCTGACTGGCATGGAAGGTACGGGGATGCTATAGAAGGTACAGGGATACTATGGAAGGTACTGGTATCCTATGAAAGATGCAGGGATGCTATGGAAGGTACGGGGATGCTATAGAAGGTACAGGGATACAGGTGCTGGTATGCTACGAAACATTCAGGGATGCTATGGAAGGTACGGGATACTGTGAAAGATGCAGGGACTCCATGGAAGGCAGGGAGATGCTATAGAAGGTACAAGGATACTATGGAAGGTACTGGTATGCTATGAAAGAGGCAGGGTTGCTATGGAAGATACTGGGCTGCTATGGAAGGTACTGGAATGTTAGCGTACTAATGTGATGGATTCTCAATTGATTGGAATCCTGCAGGTTTTTTTTCTCATTTCATGCACGCCTCTGACATGCCAGGTGGCTGAAATCCCAGCCCTTAAGCTGAAGTATCCTGTCTGGAGATTTAGACTCATTTGTACACCACAGCTACATCAAAGCTTTGTTCTGCACAGAAATTGATTTATTCTTATAAGATTCTCATAAGATTTAGTGACACTAAGCATCCCTGTTTACTTTCTGTGGATCTAAAGGCACACAAAAAAAATGTTTAGGTTGTCTGTAATAACACTTGAAATTCATGGTCAGTAATATATAGTCAGTTCTTTGCTTAAAGGGCAAGTAAACAACATTTTTTTTGCCAGAACAAAAAAAAAAGGCTACATAGAGAGGTAAAAGAAAGGCTGCTGTTTACATTGATGCTAAAACTGCATTTATAAATTTAAGATAAATGCAGTTTTGTAGCATTTGAAAAAATGTAGACAGCAGCCCTACCATTTAAAAAACCCGCTCCGTCAGCTCTACAAAATTGCCATCAGACGTAATGACATCGTAGGAGCGAGTGGACGAGAACTACTGTACATAGCACTATACAATGCTAACTTGTTCCCTACATTTACAGTTTGTATGCTTGTTTCATTAAAATGATCAAAATCATGACTTAACGTGTATTATTTTTAGCAATACACATGTGGGGCAATGTTAAATTTTTTTTGTTGTTGTTCGTAACCTGCTAAAATTTGGCATCGAACAGTACAATAATAGCAAGTAAATACCTGGTAGCCTAGTGGTTAATTTCTCCTGCAGTGCATCACCTGTCCAGTTCCAATTCAGGAAAATGTTTGTAAATCCTCGTTGTTTAAACCGTTGTGTACTGATGGTAAATGCCTCCCCATGTTCAGTGACACCCCCAAACAGCCAGCCAGTCTGCCTTAGCATACTCTTCATAAAACTGAAGTTGGTCCCAAGTCCCCGGTTCCCCGACGATGTGTGCCTGCTTGCATGCTAATGCTGTACTAGTTGTGATAACTCTGAGTGCATGCCTGCTGAACCATGTTATTTCTTCCCGACTGGCACTAGTAAGTGACATCATTTGCTAGTGCTGGCCAGGAAGAAATAACGTGATTCAGTTGACGTGCGCTCAGAGTCATCACAACTAGTACAGCATAAGCAGGTGCACATCGTTGAGGACTGGAGATTAGGTACCAGCTTCAGTTTTATGTGCAGTACCAAGAGTAAGAGAAGTGTGCTGTAGCGGGCTAACATGCGTGCTGGCTGGCTTGGGGGGGACTAGTGGACATGGGGGAATGGCGTTTGCCATTGGTACCCAAACAACAACTGAGATCTAGAAGAATATGCCAGAATTTGGACTGGACGAGTGATGCGATGCAGGGGGACTTAAAGGGAAACGTCCAGCAATAATTGGGCCATGCCTGGGTGTAAGGCATAGCCTGATTAGCTGCTTCACAAAATGTATGTATTTTTTTTATCTTACCAGTCCTGAAATATTTCCCTCGTATCTGGTTGAGCCTTCCTCTTTGCCGCTGGCATTTCAGAACTGTACGGTGCATACACAACCACTCGCGACTGTCTCAGTATGACGTTTCACACGGGGAGCAGTCGGGGGGGGGGGGCACTCGTGTCCCAGTCTACACCTGGTCTTAGTATGCCACCAGGCCATGTGTCTTGGAAACCAGAGCTGTTAATAGCTCCATTTACATAGGCTGTCTGTGGGCATGCCCCTGGCTGCTCCCCGTGTGAAACATCATACTGAGACAACCGTGGGTGGTTGTGGGTGCACCACACAGTTCTGAAATGCCGGTGGCCCAGAGGCAGGATCAACCAGATACGAGGGAAATATTTCAGGACTGGTAAGATAAAAAATACATACATTTTGCAAAACAACTAATCGGGCCATGTCTTTCACCCAGGCATGGCCTGATTATTGCTGGACATTTCCCTTGAACCACTAGACCACCAGGTATTTGCTAATATTGTGAGATTCGATACCAAACTTTCAGCAGGTTATTTAAAACAAACAAACAAATTAACAGAGTCATGGCCCCACATTTGTATTGCTAAAAATAATACCCGTTAAGTCATGATTTTGATCATTTCAGTGAAACAAGTTGTTAAAAATTTTCCACACTCTGTCTGCAACAGGTTGCCAAGTTTCTTAACCCTCAAGACCTGTATGGGTATTTCAATAGCTGCCACCACTCAGAAGTGATTCTCTTACCTGGGGACTTTCTTGGTCTGAATCCCACCAGAGCCACCTCTCACACAGTACCGTGTTCCTTTAGCTAAGGGCAAATGGCCTTCCACTGTCAGTCACTCCTGAGAAACACTTTACTTCAAACAACATTAAGTCTTGCTGTATTCTGACAATCTGCAGTTAGCTCCAGCCTTTAAACTGCCCCGGAGAGTATAGGGTTAATTTTCTATGCAGTGCATAGAACGTTGAGCTTGAGTCAGTCGAGGTCTCTGTCTGTAGCACTTTGAAACGCAACCGTCAGATTCTTTACTCCGCCTCACTGAACAGTCGCTCCGGAGATTTCTCCTTCAGCTCAGTTCAAAAGTCGGTTAAAGTGTTGGTTTAATCCGAAATTATTTCCGCGTTGTCGGTTCAGGCTCTGTCTGCGGTACCGTGAGTACTTAGATAGTTTTACTGTTTACTTTGTGGAAATTGTAAGACTTGTTGATCGATTTGGCTGAACCAATCCATTAGTGTAATTTCTTGTGTTTTTCTTTAGTGTGTGGTTACCGGTCCTTATCAGTTCTAAAAAAAACCAAAACAAAAAAAACGTGTTTTAAACGCTTTTTTTCCCACACCTGTGACACGATTAGGAACCGCAGGAGTCTTGTCATGTTGCCGAAAAAGGGTAAGTTTGCTAGGTTGGCCATGTCTGAGAAACCCAAGAAAAAAATGGGCCCACTGGATTTCAACACTGCAGTGAGTGTGGGGAGGTCTTTGCTAAGGCCGATCCCCACACCACCTGTGTTTATTGTCTGGGGTTTGAACACCTCGATACAGACTGCCAAATTTGTTAAAAATTTTCCTACGTCTACCCTGGAGAAAAGATTAGGGTGGCCAGCCCGGTTCGGTTCTGACCGAACCAGAAGGAGTGCCCTCTGACCAGGGTGATACTTCTTTGGGCAAGAGGAGAGCCGATCCTGAGGGATCAGTTCCTACAAAAAGAAAACGTAAAGACAAGTCAGCCGGTTCGGATCTGGAGGTTCCTGTACCGACCGCTGATGAGATTGCCCGAGTGATTCGGATTGTTGAATCGCTTCTCCCGGTTCCGTCTGATCCGGCTCCGTTAGCTAGAGGTTCGGTTCGGTCGGTTCCACCGGTTCAGGACTATGCCCCTGAAGATTTTTATGAACTGGAATTTGAGGAGGAGGAGGAGGATTATGAAGAAGATGATGACTATGATGGAGCAGAAAGTCTGGATGTGCCCATTGAACCGGACATCTCCCCAGACAGACCTTCTGGTGTTTCCCCTCCTAGGCTCTCTGAGTCCCCTCCCCTCCCCACTATCTGTTCTACAGGAAAGTGGCTGAAACTCTCCAGCTCCCTATGGAGGAAGCTACAGAGGATCAAGAGGGGCCTGATTTTGTAGAAATGATGGACATCCCAGAGTCCAGGACACTGTCTGTTCCCTTGCACAAATCATTTGGGAAACATACACAAAACATTTTAAAGTCTCCTAATTCTGTACCTCCTGTTGATAGGAGAATGGACAAGAGGTACACTTTATCAGACTCAGACACAGAGTTTTTCTACCAGCAATGCAGCCATGTTGGGGTAGTGCAGGCTGCAGCCTGTGACAGGGCTAATGTTCCCTTGGCTTCACACCCCCCAGATAAACACTCCAGGAGGATGGGTGCCTTGGCAAAGAAGCAATACATGGCATCCTCTTTGGGACTCAGGCAGGCTAATTATATGGCCTATGCAGCCAGGCACCAGAAGTCCAGGTGGGACACTGTACTGGCACTGGCTAAACAGGCCTCCCCCCACCTGGCCAAGGAGCTGGAGGAGGTGGCTGCGGATGGGATTGAGGCATCTAAGGTACAGTTTCATGCTGCTGTGGACTCCAGTGATGTGTCATCAAGAGTCATGGCTACATCTGTGGCTCTTTGGAGAATGGCTTGGCTCAGATATACTAGCCTGTCACAGGACACCCAGGCTAAGGCCGTGGACTTCCCTGTGGAAGGTAGTTCTCTGTTTGGGGAGCAGACAGAGAATTACATGAAGAAAATGGAGGCATATAGGACCACTTATAGGAGTGCTCAGGTCAGGGAGAGGCAGGCAACTCCTCAAAGGCAGCAGTCTAGGGGCAGGCCTTTTCATAGGTCTTTCTATCAAGCACAGGCCTCTTCTCCCTTTTCACAGAGGGGGTTCTTCAGAGGGAGATGAGCAGGGCTGCATCCACTCCTCGGCCTAAGGCCCCTGCCAAGCAGACAGCCTGATGGGCCTGTCTAGGTCGACTCTCCTATCCCAGTAGGGGGCAGGCTGGCTTACTTCATCCAGGACTGGGTGTCTGTTACTTCAGACAAGTGGGTCCTGGAAGTAGTAAGCCAGGGACTGGTTCTCAGCTTCAAAAAATTTCCGAAGATGAGAGCCAGATCTTTTGCACCTGCAAGTCTCTCCGAAACCCTTACCCTAGAGGCAGAGGTTTCATCTCTTCTGGCCTTAGAAGCCATAGAGAGAGTTCCTACCCTACACTGGGGCAAAGGTCTGTACTCCAGGTACTTCCTTAACCCAAAAAAGACAGGGGAGTGGCGACCCATCCTAGATCTAAGATACCTGAACAAACATCTTTTAAAACCAAGGTGACTCTGGGAATAATTCTTCCCTCTCTAAGGCCAGGGGACTGGCTAGTCTCCCTGGACTTCAAAGATGCCTACTTTCATGTCCCCATCAGGTGCTCCCACAGAACGTACCTCAGGTTCAAGTTGCCCTCAGGCCATTACCAGTTCAAAGCAATGCCCTTTGGCCTAAAATCAGCTCCAAGGGTTTTCACAAAGTGCCTGGCAGTAGTAGTTGCCTTTTTAAGAAGGCAAAAGATTTCCATTTTCCATATCTGGACAACTGGCTCCTAGTGGGTCAGTCTCCAGACCAAGTCAAGTCAGACCTGCAAGTGACCCAGCAAGTGCTCACTTCCCTGGGATTTCTTCTCAACCTCCCCAAGTCAGTTCTCGAACCGGTACAGCTTCTTACCTTTATAGGGGCAGAGCTAGATACTGTCAAAGCAAGAGCCTTTCTTCCCCAGGAAAGGGCAAGAGTTTTTATAGAACTGGCTTCCTCCTTCAGCCTTCAGGTGTCCCGACCAGCATGGCATTTCCTTCAACTCTTGGGCCACATGGCAGCTTCTACAGCAGTGGTCCAAGGGGCAGGATTCCAGGTGAGGAACATTCAGTTCCATCTGAGGGCCTTTTGGTCCCAAAAGAAGGATCCTCTTACCAAACTGATTCCAGTGACTCGGACACTGATCCAAGCTCTTCAATTGTGGCAGGATCAGAACAATTTAAGGCAAGGGGTCCCATTTGTTACTCAGTCTCATTCAGTGGTCCTTACCATGGATGCTTCCCTTTTGGGGTGGGGAGCCCATCTGGGGGCTCTCACAGCCCAGGGACTGTGGACTCCTCAGGAACCCCTTCTTCATTTCAATCTCCTGGAACTCAGGGCAGTTTTTCTGGCCCTGCAAGTTTTCTCTCAGTCAGTGCAGAACAAGGTGGTTCAGGTCAGACAGACAACACCACCACCATGTGGTACATCAACAACCAGGGAGGGACTTGGTCCACGGCCTTGTGCACGGAAGCCATGAAATTGTGGTCCCTGGCTTATTCTCTGCAGACCTCTTTGATAGCGGTCCACCTTCCAGGGAAGGACAGTGTGCTAGCAGATGCACTGAGCAGGATCTCCCAGGGCCATCACGAATGGACCCTGGACCCTCTGGTATTAAAAGTGATTTTCTTAAGGTGGGGCACTCCAGAGATAGATCTCTTTGCAGCCCCAGGCAATCACCAACTTCCTCTGTTTTGTTGCAGACCCCCCTGTCTTGGGTTCAGTCCCTCTGGATGCTCTAATTTTGAACTGGTAAGGGAAATGTCTGTATGCCTTCCCTCCCTTTCCTCTTCTGTTCAAGGTTCTAGTCAAGATAAGGTCACATCCTTGCAAAGTGATTCTGATTGCTCCAGACTGGGCCAGACAGCCTTGGTACCCCTTGTTGCTGTCTCTAGCGGTAAATCTTCCCCTGTATGTTCCCAGGAATTACAACCTGTTAACCTCCTCTCAGGGGAGGATTTGGTACCACAATCTTCAGTCTCTCAATCTCAAGGCATGGCTCTTGAAGAGTTAAGAGTATGCAGATTTGCACCTGTCCCAGGGGGTTCTGGATATTCTCAAAACCTCTTTCTGCCTGCCACCAGAAAGACGTATGACTCCAAATGGAAAAGATTCAGGATTTGGTGTTCCAAGAAGCATATCTCTCCAGACACTGCTGAATTGCCTACAGTCCTGGATTATATGGTCTATCTTAATGGCCTAGGCCTCAGACCAGCTACTCTCAAGGTACATTTGTCAGCTGTTTCTGCTTTTCTGTCAGTGGGGAAGCCTTCCTCACTATCATCTCATCCTGTGTTCTGTAAATTTTTCAAGGGATTGCTTCATACCAGTCCTCCCTTTAGGGATCCTGCCCCTGCCTGGGACTTAAATGTTTGCATTGCTCAACTTATGCAACCTCCTTTTGAGCCCATGTCCTCAGCAGAGCTTAAGTACTTGACTTGGAAAACTGTGTTTTTGGTAGCTATTACCTCTGCCAGACGTATCAGTGAATTGCAAGCCCTGTCAGTGGAACCTGATTTTATCTCATTCCATGGAGATAAAGTGGTCCTTAGAACCAATAGGAGGTTCTTGCCCAAAGTGGTTTCAGACTTCCGTTTGAATCAGTCCATGTCTCTCCCTGTTTTCTTCACTGATCATTCTTCCTCAGGGGAGAGGAGGCTACACAGTTTAGATGTTAAATGAGCCCTTAGCTACTACATAGAGCGTACCAAGAGTTACAGGTTTGATTCTCTCCAGTTATTCCTCACTTATGGGGAAGTGGGAAAGGGCAAACCTGCCACCAAGAGAACTATTGCTAGGTGGATTGTTTCTTGTATACAATTTTGCTATGAGAAACTGGGAAAAATTCCACCCTCAGGCCTGAGGGCTCATTCCACAAGAGGTACAGCTGCATCCCTGGCTGCTGCCAGGGATATCCCTCTGTTAGAAATTTGTCAAGCAGCCACCTGGAAAACAGTCTATACCTTTACCAAGCATTACTCTCTGGATATCCAGGCTAGGAGTGATGCTCGGTTTGGCACAGCAGTACTTCAGAGCCTATTCCCAAAGTAGGTTCTGTCCTCCTCCATGGAGGTACTGCTTGGTAGTTTGTAGATGTCAGAATACAGCAAGACTTCATGATGTTTAAAGAAAAAATTACTCACCTTAGTAATTGTGTTTCTTCTAATGGAGTCTTGCTGTATTCTGACCTCCCTCCTTGCCTCCCCTCTCAGAACCTGGTTTTGGGAAGTGGGTGGGTAGGTGCAGTGTTGCACCCCAGGGGTGTCTTCAGCACACACCCTCCTTTTTACTTGGGTGCTTATGTTATAATCTTATTTGAATAGGTTTTTGGTTTTGGGTTTCCTGACTTGAGTCTTCCTTTGGGAATCCAAAACTTTTGTTGCCAGTTGGCTAGTTAAAAATTGTACAATTTCCACATAGTATAGTTAGTGAGCCTTTGCTCGTAAGAATCTGACGGTTGGGTTTCAATGTGCTGCAGACAGAGACCTCAACCGAGCTCGAGCTTAGCATTCTATGCACTGCATAGAAAATTAACCCTATACTCTCCGGGGCAGTTTAAAGGCTAGAGCTAACTGCAGATTGTCAGAATACAGCAAGACTCCATTAGAAAAAACACCATTACTAAGGTGAGTATTTTTTTTCTTCTAGTATGTGGTAACTGTAGCTGTCTTCAGAGATGGACTGTTTACTGTTGATTTGTCAATACCAACAGTTATATATTCCCCCCAAAAGATTCCGTTACAGAGGCATGAAGTATATAAAAATAATATTTACTACTTCACAATATTTACAGTCTGCAGGATGTCACAATACTCAAGACTGTGGGGAATTACAGGGTTACTACAGAAATTAAAAGTAAATGGTTTGCACACCTAACAGACTAAAAAAGACTTTTACCACACAGGATAAGTTTAGTGAGCCATGGCAAGACTCCAGCTTTTTGATGGTACAAGCCCAACACAGACTGACTTGCTAGGGCCTGGCATAGACCTCAAAAGCCTTCTACTGCCAGCCCTTCATGTCATGTCATCAAATATGTCACTCTGACATCATGGATTTGCCACTTTCTTTGTTTCCTGAGGGTACCACCTCTAATGGAAAGCTGGCCTAAATCGAAACCTTGGATTTTGTGGACTCAGGACCCCTTCTTTTTTCCTGAAGCATGTCTGCCTCTTCAGGGGATGGCTGCATGGCCAGCACATTTCCTGACATGAAAGGCATTGGGCTCTTTGAAGCTCTCTCATTAACTGACAAGGGGGTCCTGTCTTTACAGGATTAAGGTACTGAAATTACCTACCAGGGTCCGCTGGTCTGTGTCTGGCAGTAATGTTAGTCTCATTTCCCCAGCCCATCTTTGCCCCTTAGTTGATTAAATTCTGCTGTTATCAATAACTGTAAATAGAGTTAAGAAAAGGTACACAGTTAAATGTGCCTGTAAGCTATGGCAAAAGGTGAGTTGCCCAGGTAGCCCTGCCCAATTTAAATTGCCCACAAGTTCTCTCAAAAGATCTTAAAAACAAATCAAGATCATCCCCTCCTGATATCTGGGAAACATTTTAGAATTAATTTTGGCTTCCTGGGTCAAGCCTCTCATACCATGACTCCTAGTTTATGGTGTTGTCCTCTGGCCCAGGATCTCCATCTCTCTCGTGTGAACTGTATTTTCTCAATCTCGGTCTCTGTGGCTGTAACCGTTAGCTTCCTAGTCCAGGTCTCTTTTCCGCTGCACTGTCTTGAACCTCCCTTCATCCTGGATGTATCTCCTAAACTTGATGTCAATTTACTGTTGTTGACTACTTTCCCCACTAATTGGGGATGAAACTCTGTGTCATAAGAGCCTAACTGGAATCCTGATTACCTCTCCTGTATACTGTTTCTAGTCTACACTTGTGTATGTAATGTAACTACTGTAAATAGTGCTTGAGCCTGTATATTTTCCCTACTAATTGGGGATGAAACTCGATGTCATAAGAGCCTGACTGGAATCCTGATTACCTCTCCTGTATACTGTTTCTATTCTACAGTTGTGCATGTAATGTAACTACTGTAAATAATGCTTGAGCCTGTATTGTGAACCTTACTTTACCCCTGTATACTGTCGCTAATATCTATTTGTGTAACATATGCAACTACTGTAAAAAAAAAAAAAAAATGTTTCTAAGTGTCTATTTCTGTAACTAATTCCGGGTCGCTCCTGAAAAAGGGACCTCTGTTCTCAGTGGGCTTACCCGGTTACCAAACTCTAAATAAAAATAAATAAAATAAAATAAATGCTGTTCAGCTGGATCTTGTGCTGGCACTCTTTCTCTAGCTCCTCTGCTTCCATATCTGTCTGCCGCAGCTCTGCCTCAACCTTTCACTTCTCTGCATTAGCCTTTTGCTTCTCCTCCTCCTCTTGCTCTTCTTTCTGCTGGATCTGGTGCTGGCTCTCTGTCTTTTGTTCTTCTGCTTCAAGCTTCATCTTTTGCAGCTCCACCTCAGCCTTTCCATGAACCAGGGCAGGCTCCAGCTTCAACTTCTATATGTGCACAGCTGCCCCAGTTCCTGGCTCTGGCTCAATTTCATGTTCTCCAGTTCCTGTCTCACTACTTCAGCTAGCAGTGACTGCTTTTACCTCACTTCCCTGGTCATTTTCCTTTAGGATATTTGTGTGTTCTGCCCATGATTGGCTTTCCTCATAACTACACCTTTCCTTTTGCTCAGCTCTTGCAAGTATGTGTGGGATAGGCACATTAGTATTTAAACAGAGGTAAAGGATGAGGGAGGGACACTTGTGACCAGGTAGGATCCAGGGTGTGGTGTTAGGCAGGGAAAATAGAGCAGACTAGATGAGCCTACCAGTCCTTTTCTGTTGACGCTTTCTAAGCTTAGCAAAGTGCACTTTTCATACAGTACAGACATATCTTCTCTGTACTGTTACTTAAAACAAAAATAACAGTAGTAGTTAACTCTGTGTTCTCTTATGTAATAGCCTGTTTTGTGACTGGATAGTTAAATAGATTATTGACCATCCAATTCATATCCACACTGCTGGCACCAGTTTGTCCCAACCTGTCCGTGCCCAGTCTGCAAGAGGTTGCCAAGTTTCTCATTCCTCAACTCCTGTAAGGGTACCTCAGTAGCTGCCACCACTCAGAAATGATTCTCTTACCATGGCCAGGACAGTTTCCTGGCAAGAAAGGCCCTGGGCTCTTTGAAGTTCCCTTGTTAACTGACCAGGGTTTTTTGTCATTGTAGGACAAAGGGACTGCAATTACCTACCAGGGTCAGCTGGTCTGCCTTTGGCAACAATTTATTCTAATTTCCCCAGCATGTCTTGGTCCCCTAAACTGATTAGATTCTACTGTTATCAATGCAGATAGAGTTAAATAAAAAAAGTTGAAAAAGTACAAAATGAAATAGCAAGATCTTGCTTCGAGAGGGTTCTTGCAGTAGGTAATCACCTTGAGGACTGCGCCCCCTGGCGTCAGAACCACACAGAAACTTTAGCTAGCAGTGTCTGATGGGGACCCCACCCGACGTCACATGACCGATGTCAACGTGACCCTATATAGTGGGCGGTCCCCACGCCCGCCTTCCAGTTCTTTCTCGCCATCTGCCTGAGCACGTCGGACCTCGCAGACATCATCGCTGCAGTTCAAATGCCATTTTTGGATGAGTATGTTTTTTTCTTCTTGTTTTCTGTAAAATTCTTCCTTTTTGTGCATGTCTGCGCCGTCTTCCATCAAGTTGCATAAAAATAAGTGCGATTCTTGCAGCATGCAGTTACCGCACAAAGACTCTAATTTCCTCTGCCTCTTCTGTTTAGGCCCGGAGCACAAGGTCGAGGATTGTGAGGCATGTTCCAGCTTCAACTAGGCCACATGGAAGCATCACCAGCAGGCCACCGAAGCCCATCTTCTGAAGAAAAAAATGGCATCCATGGAGAGAGAGCTGCAAAAGCTAAGGAGCAGTTCTTTCTCACCGACTGACTCACGTAAACACAAGAAAAAGAGGGACAAAGAGAAGCATTGTGACGAGGCTTAGTCCCCCCCTGTCATTGGTGGCTGCCCTTGGGTGAAGAACGGCTCTCTTCCTCCAGGAAGATCGCTGCTACAACCAAGTCTGCCCCACCTTCCTGGAGCAGCCTGGTTTTCCCCGCCACTGGTTCAGGGTGGCATAGGTGCCTCGGCTGAGTCCAAGGCTTCCGCCTTCGTTAGACCCCTCTCTGCCATCGAGTCGAAGCAGGTTGGCAAGGCTGATGAGCAGCTCATCAGATCCCCCAACGAACGCCCAGCCCAGGCCGATATGTCGGGCTCTGGGGACTCTGGTATCCGCTTGGCCAAGGTTGATAAGCTGATCGTGGGACCCTCCAACGACTGCCAGATCGTCATGCTCACATTGGGCTCCGGCGAGAGCCCCGACGACATCCCGCCGGACAAGAGCCAGCTACCCATCTCTGGGCAACATTCTCTGGTGGGTTCTACTTTTGAGGATACCCCCTCTTCTCCCATTGTGGAGCCTCCTCTGCCCTCCCCAGATTGCAGGAGCCAGAGGACGGGGGTCATCTGGGTGCCATTGTTCCTGGTTCACCCCTGGACCTAACATTGGAGCTTCTGCAGGCCCCTTCCTCTGTTCTTCCAGTGGGGCTGTCAGCAGTGATGCCGGCCTTTCCCCCTGCCAGCCCCATGCTTGACTCTGCTCCTTCGGGTCCTCCCAGGCTGAATTTCAGGCCTCAGGGTCTCATGTTGGGCCCCCATAGCTCCTCCTTTGGGTTACCCTCCAGCCGGTTACCTGCCCTTTATTCAGGTTCTTGGGTACCTGCCACCAGGCTACCAGATGTTAGGGTGTGCTCCTTCATACCCTTTGCTGGGTTACCCGGCACCCAGGTTTCATACACCAGGATACCCTATGACAGGGTACCCTTCGGGGTTCCAGCAGGTTTACCAGCCACCTCCACCTCCTCCTCAACCCCAGGCGAACTTTCGGGCCATTCTCCAGTCTTAGTGGTCCGAGACCAAATCTCAGTTGGTCTGGGAGCTGGACAGCTGGCACCGGGCAAGAACTCCACCCCCAAGCTCACCGGGAACAGCCTCCCAGACCTGCTTCCCCACCGGAACCATGCCAGTCTGTGTCGGGCCTGATGAAAGCTCCTCCATCGGCTGTCACGTCGGGGACTGTTCCTCCTAGGGTTCCGGATGACTCTCGCCTGGATGTTGGTCTGTCCGACTCCTTGGATTCAGATTCCGAGTTTGGGTCTTCCTCTTTGGCTTTGGGATTTGAGACTCCCCCTATGGAAGAACCAAGGCCGAAGGAGTCCCCCAAGTCACCTCTGGAGGACCTTCTTTCGCAGACATCCTGAAATACATCGCGGAGGCCCACGGATGGAAATCCGATGATCAGGACCCCAAGCGTCAGAGGCTGGCTGAGCACTTGGACATGCAAGAGATGGCACCTGTCCTCACACCTCTGTGGCTGGAGCCTTAACAAGGATTTGCCCTCCACTATATGGATGATGCCTTCCTGTATTCTGGCTGTGGTGAAGAAGGCTGACAGGACCTACAGGACCCCTAAGGAAAAGGATCACCTCAGTGTCCACACTAAGGCTGACTTGGTAGTAATTACGGTGGCCCATGACAGGTCCACCAAACCCAGGCACATGAGCACCTCTCCTCCTAACAGGGAGTCGAGGCAACTCGATCAGTTTGGGAGGAAGTTTTATTCTTCCTCCACGCTTGCCATGCATGCCCTGAACTATGTAGCACACATCTGGTGTATCAGAAGTCGCTGTTCCACCAGTTGGAGCCTGTCATTGAGGCCATGTTGGACTCAGAATCCAAGACCGTATTGGCTTACACTATCTGGTCAGCCAAAGTCACCTGTTGCCACTCTCTGAGGGCTACCTATGATGCTGTGGGCTCCTCAGCCAGAGGCACCACTACAGTTGTCTGTCTCAGGAGATTATCCTGGCTCCAGGTGTCAGGCTTGGCACCCGATGTCCAGGAGGCGATTCAGGATGCCCCCTTTAGGGGTTCTGTATTGTTCGGGAGGGATGCCCAAGATATTATTACCAGCCTCCAGGATAAGGGCAAGGCCTTGAGGTCAGTTCATACCATGTACCACCCTAGATCCAAGGCCAGACAGCCATTTCATTGCCAGAACAAGCGGCAGACGAAACAGCAGCATACAGCCAGATGCCAGACCAAGCGTCGGGCACCTTCAACCGTAGCCACCCCTCCAGCCAAAGCCCAGAGAGCCTCAGGGGTGGCTCTCCCTGTCCCTCCCTCCCTCTGTCTCTTGACTCACGCCCCCCTCCTCCTCTTCCATTAGGGGACCCAGTGGGCGGTAGGTTTGCCAGTCACCTGCCGTGGTGGGAGGCAGTCACTATAGACTAGTGGGTCCTTCAGTTGATCAGACAGGGCCACACTCTGGAGTTTCTTGAGAAACCCCCAGACAAGCCTCCAGGGGTGTCTCATTATCCAAAGGTCCACATTCCCCTCTTAAGGGAAGAAATCAAGGCTGTTCTGCTAAAAGAGGCAATAAAGCCCGTTCCGTCAAACCAGGCAGGAAAGGGGTACTGCTCCTACTTCTTTCTGGTTCCAAAAAAGACAGGCGATTTGCATCCCATCTTGGAACTCAGTGCTCTAAACCTCTACATAGAGTACAAACAGTTTTGAATGCTGACCCTCCCGGGTCTGCTGCCCCTCCTACACAAGGGACAGTGGCTCTGTGCCCTGGATATGCAGGATGCCTACCTGCATACCCCTGTTTTTCAGGCCCATCACTGCTACCTCAGGTTCCCTTTCAGGGGGAGCATTACCAGTTAAAAGCTCTCCCCTTTGGCCTGTCTTCGGCACCCTGGGTTTTTACCAAGTGCTTTGCGGTAGTGGTGGCGGCCCTGAGGTGCCAGGGCCACTATGTGTTCGCCTACCTTGACGACTGGCTTCTGCCAGCCCTGTTGAGGGAGCAGCTGGAACTTTCCCCGTCAGCCACCCTAGCCCTTTTTGCACAAGTGGGTATTACTGTCAATCTTCCCAAGTCCCAGCTTGCCCCTTCCCAACATGTCCAGTTTATTGGAGCGGCGCTGGATATGACCCAGGGTATGGCTTTCCTCCCTTTGGACAGGGTGGAAACCTTGCAGAAACAGGCTCATCTAGTAGCCTCCAGCAGGTGGGTCACAGCCAGGTCGGTTCTCTGACTCCTTGGCCTTATGGTAGCGGTCATCCTCACTGTCCCTCTGGCCAGGCTCCACATGTGAATCTCTCAGTGGACACTCAGAACACAGTAGGATCAGAGGTTGGATGACCTAGACCACATGGTCATGGTCTCCAGTTCGATGCAGAGGGATCTTCTATGGTGGCAGGATCTCAGCAACCTCACCAAGGGGGGGGTCCCTTCATTACCCTCCTCCCACACAGACCCTACCTACAGATGCATCAGGGATGGGCTGGGGTGCTCACTTGGAGAACCACAGTACTCAAGGGCTGTGGTCTCAGTCGGAGCTCTCCCTGCACATGAATGTGCTGGACATGAGGGTGGTGCTGTATGCTATTCAAGCCTTGCAGCGTTTGCTTTGCCAGGGCCCACTATTAGTCCAGTCAGACAATATGTGTTTCGTCTGGTACCTCAACAAGCAAGGGGGCACCCGCTTGTATCCCCTCTGCAGGGAGGCGATGTGGGTGTGGAATTGGGCAGTACTGTGTTGCGTTCTCCTCACAGCTGTTCACATTTTGGGCATGCAGAACATCCTAGCAGACAGTCTCAGCTGCACCAGAGTAAGTCCCTTCACCTTCAACGTGTGGCACCTCATGACTTAGTCACCCCACGCTATGGAGTTTCCTCCAGAGTGGCTCGGGTCCTGGTAGAGGCCAGGAAGCCTTCTATGAGGATGACATATGCCATGAAATAGAAGTGTTTCTCCATTTGGGCCACCTCGAAGGGTTAGGACCCTTTTTCATGCCCCGTTCCTCAGGTCATGGAGTATCTACTACACCTTTCTGATCTGGGCCTGAGTTACTCTTCGCTGAATGTTCACCTGTGTGCTATTTCTGCCTACCACACCTTAGTGGAGGGCAAAGCTGTGGCTCAGCTGGAGGTTTCCAAAACCTTCCTGAAGGGGATCCTTCACCTGAAACCCACGGTGCGCAGTCCCGTGCCACCTTGAGATCTCAATTTTGTTTTGGAAAAACTGACCTTGCCTTCTTTTGAACCGGCTGGTAGTTGTGATATGCTCTATTTATCGTGGAAAGTGCTCTTTTTTAGTTGCAGTCACTTCTGCTTGAAGGACTTCCGAGCTTCAGGCTCTGATGTGCAAGGAGCCTTATTTAATTTTTCAAAGAGACTGGGTGGCTCTGTGTACAAATCCTCAGTTCTTGCTGAAAGTGGTTTCTGAGTTTACGTTGAACCAGCCTATTCAACTTCCAGTGTATTACCTTGAGTATTCCAATCAGGTGGAGGTGATTTTGCATACATTAGGCATTCACAGAATCTTGCGTTATTATACCGACAGAACCAGGTCTGTCCGGAAATCGGACCAACTTTTTGTTTCTTTTGCACCCAAGAGAGAGGTGCGGCAGTTTCCAAACAATGTTTATCCAAATGGTTGGCAAACTGTATTGTTTTCTGTTACCAGAAGTATGGTAAATCCCTCCTGGGGGAGGTTAAGGGGCATTCTACCAGAAGCATGGCTGCTTCTACTCTATGCTTCCGGAATGCTTCAGCCACTGACATTTGTGCGGCTGCCACTTGGAGCTCCGTCCACACTTAACCAAGCATTACAGTCTGGACATTGCCTCAAGGCACAGGGCTGGCTTTGGTCTAGCCATCCTCCAAGGCCTTTTGTCCTAAATTTCTGGCATTTCTGCAAACCTTTCCTGCCTCCCGTATTTCAGTTCCTTCTGATTCACACTGCTTGGGACTCAGTCCTCAAGGTGATAACCTACTGCAAGAGCCCTCTTGAAGTAAAATAGTACAGTTACATGATAGCTTACCATAACAGTAGATCTTCGAGAGAGGCTCTTGCAGTAGGTAACCTTTTTCCCTGCTTCCCTCCCCCAAGTTTCTTTGTTGCTCTTTCTCTATGAGCTCATTTTGGGCTCCAGGAGCCTCTTTTTCCGTTCTCCTGTTGCTTCTTCTCAGAGGTCTCTGGTGGGAGAACTGGAAGGCGGGTGTGGGGACCGCCCACTATATAGGGTTATGCTGATGTCTGTCACGTGACGTCGGGTGGGTGGTCCCCCATCAGACACTGCTAGCTAAAGTTTCCGTGTGGTCCTGATGCCAGGGGGCACAGTCCTCAAGGTGATTACCTACTGCAAGAGCCTCTCTCGAAGATCTACTGTTATGGTGAGTTCCTATGTAACTGTACTTTTACATCCCCCCCCCAACCCCCCGAGAAATGAAAAACACATTCCTTTAGCAACCTTAAAATATGTTTCTAGGGACATGGATATGTTGTTCAATCCACACTTACTGGCAGGTTCCTTGCCACTTTAAATCTTGCCGGAAGGTCTTCAAGCTGGCTCCTCCCACCCACCCGGGTGATAAAACTCTTGGCTCCGCCCCATGACGCCAGATCTTCCTTACCGCTTGGAAGCTCAGGTTCCCTCCTTTGCGCTCTGTGTTTTAGGCCTGGATCCAAACTCGTTGGTTAAACCAAAACTCATACTTAAATTTACTAGACTTCAGTCTTTTTCTTCCTTCGCGGCTGCGATGGACAAGTCGACTCCTGGATTTCGGCGGTGCCCTTGTAGGCAGAAGATGTCTCGGACCAATCCGCACTCCACGTGCGTTTACTGCCTTGGGCTTGATCACGATCCGCAGGCCTGCGAATTGTGCAAGTCCTTCTCGGTCAACGTTCTTGAAGACCGTGCTGCCAGGCTTCAACTTGGAAGCCCCGAGAGACATATTCTTCTGGTAAAGTCGAAGGAGGCCTGTTGGGTGGTTTCCGGCGGTGGGCTCGGCTGAGCAACTTGAGCAAATGATCACCCTCGAGGAGGAGGCGGCCGAGACCGCATCTACTTCTTCCTCGGTGGCGGCATTTATCCCGCTGTGTTTGTGCTCCTCCTACACGGCTTCATTCAAGGAGCTTTGTCAGTCCCTCTCTACTAAGAGAGAGGGGCCATCGGGACACTCCTCTCGGTCCAAGAAAAAGGACTTAAAGGGTAAGTCCCACCGTCGACGTTTGTGGGAGTGGGAGAGGTCCCCTTCCCCGGATATTCGACACTCGACTTGGTCGAGGTTGGACTAAGGCCACTGGCTACAGTATCCCGTCAGGTCAGCCGACTGAGAACACCCATCGGCGCATGTCGAGTTTTTCGACCGTCGGACGGGCTGTCGACTGGAGAAGCCGACAACCCTTCTTCACCGGTTCCCCCGGTGGAAACCGAGGACTTGTCTGTGCCGGAGTCCCCGGTTAAGGTCCCCGGGCCAATGGAGGAACGGGTTTCCCCCGCTCCCTCCCAGACCCACCCTTGGAAACACCGATGGTCTTGGTCTCGGTCTTGGACCTCTTCTTGGTCCAGCCGATTCCACCGACATCGGCGGTCTCTGTCTCAGCACCGAGGAGCGGCGTCACCGCTCATCCTCGTCCTCTTCAGAGGATAGACTCTGGCACAAATTGCGTCGGCGCTACGAGGATCTGATGTGGCAGCAGCCCCTTTTGACCGGGAACAAGCCGACTCCGTCGCCTTCCCTGGCCATTAAGTGGCTGTCACCTGAGCGGCCGAAACAACCACTCGTTGTCATCGAGGGGCCGAAGCCAGCGCTGGTTGTTCGGCCGAAACCAGCTGCACCACCCATTGTGGTGGAACCCCTGCCTCCACAACCAAAAACCGGGGCTCCAACCAAGGATTCTCGGTCGAGTCAGGGGTTGCCCCATCAGTTGTCGGTCACCCTCACTCCCGATCGACCTCGGCAGTCGGAGGGTGGCTCAGGTCTTCGGCAGCTGTTTGCAGACTCCTCGGAGTCTGATGATGACTCTTCCCTGTTCTCCAGGCCTCTCGACCTGGAGTCCACTGAGGGACAGTCGGTGGACGAGAGTACATCCTTGTTCATGGTAATGCTTCAGCTCATCTCAGAATCCACTGGGATGAAGCTCGAACCCGTGTCAAAGTGGGCCAAGTATCCCCTCACGGAGATACTGGACCGAGGGGATTCCCCTACGGAGGCCTTTCCTGTCGCCTAAGCCATTGTTGGCCCGGTTCTGGAGCTATGGCAGCGGCCGGCTTCTTGTCCAGCTCTTTCGGCCAGGATGGCCGGTAAGTATGCTGTTCCCACCGGCTTACTCTCCGGATTCTCAGAGCACCCCTCTGTGGAGGGGCTAGTGACCGACAGTGTTTTCCAGCGTTCTGGAAACGCTCAGGATGTGGACAAGCCTCCCGATAAAGAGTCCAAGAAACTGGACTATGTTGGGCGTAAAGTCTATGCTGCGTCCTCCTTAGGCCTTCGTCAGGCCAGTTCGGCCATACTGATGGCACACTTTTCCCACACCCTTTTGGGCTCCCTGGATGAAGTGATTCCTCATCTCCTGGCTGACCTCCAGACTACGGTCAAGCAGGTGTGGGATCAGGGAAGGGCGGTGGCAAAGCAACAGCTCCAAACTGCTCGACATTGGAGACTCTTGTGCCCTGTCAGTAGCGGCCGCAGTGGCCATGCGCCGCAGAGCTTAGCTGCGGATCTCCACCTTCACGGCGGATACCCAGCACAAGCTGGCAGATGTTCCCTTCCTGGGTACAGACTTGTTCGGTCCCGGGGTGGAGGGTCATTTGCAGAGGATCGAGAAGTCTAATGCCACCTTGGACTCGGTCATGTCTGCCCAGAAGGACAAAGGCCCCCAGCAGCAGCGTAAGCCCTTTCGGCCTTCTGCCCCTGTGGCACATCCGGCCCTGCAACACCAACATCAGGGCCAGCAGGCTCGCACTTGGCACCCCAGAGCCAAGCCTGCAGCTTCCTCCAGCAGGAAGCCGGGAGGGAAAGGCCCAGGAGGTCCCTCGGCCGGTCCTTCCTCCAAGCCTGCCCAGTGACGGGTTGAGGGGTGTCGCCTCCAGCCTCGTCACTTCTCCCTGGGTTCCCCCCGTGGGGGGATGGCTCCACCACTTCCTTTCCACCTGGTCCACTATCACCACGGACTACTGGGTGTTGGAAGTGGTAGGAAAGGGTCTGCCTCTGGAATTCGAGCAGGCCCCACCCTATAGAACCATCGCCCCACGGGGGGCTACGGGGTCCACGGCCTCTCTGTCAGCTCATCGAGCCGACATTGCCCTGCTCCTCCAGAAGGAGGTGATGAGGGAGGTGGCGGACCCTCCACCAGACCCAGGGTTTGTGTCCAGGTATTTCCTGGTCCCAAAACGGATGGGGGACTGGTGCCCCATTCTAGACCTACACAACCTGAACAAGTTCCTAAGGTCTTGATCCTTCAGGATGGTCACTTTGGCACAGATCATTCCATCCTTGGAAAGAGGCATGTGGTTCTGTTCTCTGGACCTCCAGGACACGTTCTTTCATGTCCCAATCCATCCGTCCCACCAGCGATTCCTCCACTTCAGGGCGGAGGGGTCCCTTTACGAGTTCTGGGCCATGCCCTTCAGCCTCTGTCCAGCTCCCAGGGTCTTCACCAAATGCATGGCAGTGGTGACAGCATTCCTGCGGTGCCGAAGGATCCAGGTGTGCCTTTACCTGGACGACTGGCTGATTGCAGCCTCCTCCAGACCGGAGGTGGAGCAGTCCAGGGATCTGGCCCTCCAGGTCTGCTCTCAGATTGGCCTCCTCATCAACGAGGTCAAATCGGAACTCGTGACAACGCAGGTGATTCAATTCATCGGGGCAGAGCTTGACTCTCTTCGAGCCAGAGCATGGCTCCTGGCGGACAGGGCTGAGGTTCTTTCCTCCTTTGCCCAGTCATTTCTGTTTGGGCAATTGCGCCCTGCCCGGGACTTCCTGCGCTTCCTGGGCCTCATGTGCCTGCACCAGCGTGGTCCGTCTGCTGGGCACATGGTTCCCTTCAGTGGGACTGGCCTGCCAATGGTCACAGCGCCCGTCCTCTGACCAGCCAGTGGCAGTGACCCAGGAGATGTGAACATTCTCCAGTGGTGGATCGTTCAGCTCATCTGCAGGAGGGCATCCCGTTTGTCCGCCCTGAGCTGACGGTCATTCTAACGACCGACGCCTCTCTGATGGGTTGGGGTGCCCATCTGGGGGAGCACAGAGCGCATGGCCTCTGGTCCCCTCAGGAGTCTCGATGCCACATCAACCTGCTGGAGCTTCGAGTGGTCCGACTAGCCCTCACGCTTTCGCTCCATTTGTACGGGGTCAAGTGGTCCAGGTCCAGACGGACAATACCATGACCATGTACTACCTAAACCGCCAGGGCAGGACGCTCCTTGCCCCTGTGCAAGGAAGCTCTCCGCACTTGGTCCCTCGTGAGCAGACTGGAGGTGGATCTCCTAGCCATCCATGTGGCGGGAGCCTCCAACACTCTGGCCGATGCCCTAAGCCGGATAGGTGCTGCATCTCACGAGTGGTCTCTCCTGCCGGAGGTAGTACACGATCTGTTCTCCCACTGGGGCACACCTCAGGTGGACCTGTTTACCTCCAGGGAGAATGCGAAGCTGAGGCTGTTTCATGCCCGCCCCCCTCAGCAGGGCTCGCTGCAAGGGGATGCCTTCTCGAGGCCATGGACCCTGGGCCTCTTCTATGCCTTTCCCCCATTTCCCTTGATCCACAAGGTGCTTTTCAAGGTGAGGAGGGACAAGGCGCAGGTGATTCTGGTAGCCCCAGACTGGCCCCGCCAGTTCTGGTATCCAGATCTCCCCAGCCTCAGCTCTAGGCTCCCGAGGCAGCTCCCAGCCCACCCGGACCTGATCTCAGTCAGCCAGGGGAAGGTTCTCCACCCAGACCTTCAATCCCTGCACCTGACAGCCTGGTTCCTGAGCTGCTAGAGTTCCAGGCCTTGGGTCTTTCTGACCAGGTCCTCAACGTTGTTGAGGCATCCCATATGGAGTCGACCAGGAAATGCTATGCCTTCAAATGGAAGAGGTTCTCCAGTTGGTGTCAGGGTAAGGGTTTGGACCCTTCCTCCTGCTCCTTGGCCAGCATTCTGGACTACCTGTGGTCCCTTTCTCAGCTAGGGCTTCGGTCAACGACCCTTAAGGTGCACCTGGCAGCCATCTCTGCTTACCGGGCGCGGGCCGGAAAGCAGTCGGTGGTGCAGGAGAAGGTGATTGGGTGCTTTTCCAAAGGCCTTGATCACATATCTCCTCCGGTGCAAGAACCTCCACCTCCGTGGGATCTACTGCTGGTATTGGCTAAGCTCATGGGCAAGCCATTTGAACCAATGCACAGGTGTGACATCTCTCACCTGTCGTGAAAGACCGCCTTCTTGGTGGCTGTCACGTCAGCCAGAAGGATGGGAGAGCTCCAGGCGCTTTCCATTGAGTCTCCCTATCTGGTCTTCCACAGGGACAAGGTTGTCCTCTGCCCCACCCGAAATTCCTTCCGAAGGTGGTGTCGGAGTTTCACCTTAACCAGGTGTTGACTCTGCCGGTGTTCTACCACAATCACACTCGGAGGTCGAATATAGGCTCCATACTTTGGACCCTAGAAGAGCGCTCTCTTACTATAAGGAGCGGACGGCTGAAGTTCGGGGAGAGGTTCACCAGCTGTTTGTCACCTACGCTGAAGCCGCACCTGGCAGACCTGCAGCCAAGCAGACGATAGGCAGGTGGGTCACCTCCTGCATAGATCTCTGCTGTAGGTTGGCGGACATGGAGCCTCCCAGAGGGATAAGAGCTCATTCTACCCGCCATACCGCTGCATCGGTGGCTGATTCCAGGGATGTCCCTATCCAGGAAATCTGCAGGGCTGCTACCTGGAAGTCAGCACACACCTTCTTTGCCCACTACCACATCGACCTTGAGTCACGCTGGTATGCTGGTTTTGGGACCTCGGTTCTCCAGTCCTTGTTTCCTAAGTAGGGGGTGTGCGCCTTACCTCCCTCCTCCTGGAGAACTGCTAGGAGTCTGCCAGTAAGTGTGGATTGAACAACATATCCATGTCCCTAGAAATACAGGTTACTCACCTGTAACAGGAGTTCTGGGAATGGTATATGTTGTTCATCCACACAACCAACCCGACCTCCCCGGCTTCGACGCACAACCTGGCTTCCAGCGGGCTAGATCTGGCGTCATGGGGAGGAGCCGAGAGTTTTATCACCGGGTTGGGTGGGAGGAGCCAGCTTGAAGACCTTCCGGCAAGATTTAAAGTGGCAAGGAACCTGCCAGTAAGTGTGGATGAACAACATATACCATTCCTAGAACTCCTGTTACAGGTGAGTAACCTGCATTTTTTTTTTCATGTGAGCCAGCTGGCTCCTCTTGGTATGCCCTCGGTTCATACTTTGTGTGAACCGCACACTAGTTCCTCACAGCACCTCTCCCTCCTTTTTTTTAAGGTCCTAGCAATCGTCTAGACAACCCAGCAGCTTTTCTGTCCAAATTATAGAACTGCAGCACCAGGATCCACCTTAACAATTTGAGGCTTGGCCCACTGGTCCTAGGCAGCCATGTGAGGGGGGTTGTGGTCAGTAACCAGAGTGAACTCTCAATCATACAGATAAGGTTGCAGCTTCTGCAAAGCCTAGACAATACCTTAACTCTCCTTTTCAGTTGTAGCATAGGCCTCCTCTGTAGGCAGCAGCGTTCTGCTCAGGTACATGACTGGGTGTTTCTCTGAAGTGTGTAACCTGACTCAGAACTGCACCTATCCCATGATCAGATGCATCTACGTACGCAGTGAACCTTAGAGAATAGTCCAGCACGGCAAGCTCAAGTCCTGGACACAGTGCCTCCTTCAGCTGACAGAATGTAGTATTGCAGGTTTCAGTCCACTGAACCTTGTCTGGCATTTTCTTCCTGGTGAGATCAGACAGGAGTTTGGCCATGCCACTGAAGTTGGCAGGAGCTTACTGTAGCATCCTGCTGTCCATAGTAAGACCCATACCTTTCTCTTAGTTGTGGCAGGGCCCATCCCTGGATGGTATCAGTTTTCACTGACTTAGGCTGGATGTACCCACACTCCACCCTCTGCTCAAGGTATGATACCTCCGCCATTCTTATCTAGCACTTCACCACCTTGACTGATAGTGCAGCAGCCTGCAGTTCACGGAACTACTACCTATTTAGGTGAATTGCGCATCTTGATTTCTGGGTGTGCTTTTATGATCTACACTCAACATTTAAGCTCAGATTTACCTTATGGGAACTGACACCTGTTGATCCATGAGAAATAAACTTTTGATTCTCATATGATGTATACTTATACTTCTTTCTCAGGTCCCACTATAACAGCTGATCCTGACTCACTGCCGCATCTCCCCCCCCCCCCAAATGCCTCATTTCCTAGCCTGTTTATATCTGCTGATTATTATGAAATGTATTTTTTGACATTTTTTGAAATACTAATAATATCTGGTATTGTTGTGGTGTTTTTGTGACATAATTTATTGCTGTACATATAGTTCCTTGTACTTTTTAGCGTTGTTTTTTTTTTATTGTATGTATTGCACTGGGTTGTGTTGATGGATGTTGATCGTGGTTAAATCAGACATTGTGATTTTAATTAAATGGGCATTATAAGCAAGAACCACTCATAGAGATGCACCACCTGATGAATGGTCATGTGAAGTTCCGAAACGCTGGGATTAAATACCAATCTTGTGTGGTGCACTGCTGGAATAAAATATGAATTTGCTTCCAGTTTACTGCTGTGTTTGTGGCTACCTTTTTCTTCCTGGAAGTGCGGCTTATCCTGTGTGCTGTGCAGTTCGCGGAACACTTCAGTCACATGCCTGACATAATTCTCCAAACTCTGGCTACAGATGGTGATGCCATCCATGTATGCAGTGCAAAAGCTCCTGCCATGTTCATAATGCAGTCCACGAGCCGTTCAAAGGTAATTAGTGCACAATCCATTCCAAATGGCATTACTGTGGACTCAAATAAGCCAAACGGGGTGATGAAGACTGACCTCTCTCTGGCTTCTGGGGTCACGGGCAGCTGCCAGTAGCCCTTAGTCATGTCTGTGGTGGTCAGATATATCACTCCCCCAGTCTCTTCAAGACCTGCTCTGTCCTGGGCGTGGGGTATGCATTTGACTCTGTACAGCTGTTGAGCTTGTGGTAGTCGACGCAGAACCTCATGGCCCCATTCTTCTTGGGGATCAGTACCACTGGGGAGGCTTATGGACTGCTGGATGCCTGGATCACCCAGAGAGCCAGTATCTCCTTGATGTCCCCTTTATGGCATGTTTTACACCTCTGGGACTTGGTAGGGTGGCTATGTCAGGGGGGCCTGGGACTCTGTATTCACGTGGTGCACTGTCAGCTTGGTATACCCCAGTTTCCCCATGAACAAATCATACTAACATACTATTTGCCAGCAGATTAGGCCTTACGGTCTATCGAGTCTGCTCGAACCTTAGATCCTTAGTTGGGTGCCGAGACCCTCCCATCCCTTGTGCTCCAGAAACCCGTATCATCCATCCCCACCCCCCTGGGACAGGCCATCATCTGATACATCCACCTTCTGTGTCTGTCCCACCCTCTCTTGAAGCCCTCCACTGTGGATCTCTGAACCAGCTCACCAGGCAGTGCATTCCAAGGGTCCACCACCCTCTCAGTGAAAAACCTCCTCCTCTTTTCCCCCCTCACCCTTCCACCTTCCAACTTCAAACCATGCCCTCTGGTGATACCTCCCTGCTTTAGTCTAAAGATCCCCTCAATGTTTACCCTATTTATTCCCTTGAGGTACTTGAAGACCCCAATCATGTACCCCTGTCTCTCTCCTCCTCCAATGAAAACAGGCAGAGCTCCTTAAGTCTGTCCTCATACGTCAAACCCTAGCCCTCGTGATCATCTTTGTTGCCCTCCTCTGTACCCTCTCCAGGAGCTGTATGTCCCTCTCAAGGTGGTCTCCAGTACTGTACACAGTACTCAAGGTGTGGTCTAACCAGTCCATTGTAGCAGCGTAGAATCACTTCCTTGCTCCTAGGGTGATCCCCTTACGATGCATCCCAACATCCTGTTTGCCTTGCTAGCCGCCTCCTGCACTGCTCAGAGTTATTCATACATGCATCCACCATGACCCCTAGGTCTTTTTCCCTATTGAGGCCTCCACGCCCTCCCAGGTATACCTGTGTTTAGGGTTTCCCACCAAGATGCAACACCTTGCACTTGGTGATATTGAAATTTAATTTCCATGTGTGAGCCCAGCTTCCAGGGTGTCCAGGTCCCTGCAGGGCCAACCTCCCTCTTCTCCCTCAACTACTGCTCCCATCTTGGAGTCATCCAAGAGACTTATTTCACACCCTATACCCTCCCTGATGTCAATATGCATGCATTAAACAAGATCGACCCAGGACCGAGCCCTGCGGTACCCCACTACCAACCTCTCTAGGGTTCAGAGCTCCCCACAGACCACTACTCTGAGTGCGCCCAGCTAGCCAGTTTTCAATCCATCTGACCATCAAAGGGCCTACTCCTAACCCCATCAGTTTCTCCACCAGACCATTGTGGGGACAGAGTCAAACGCCTTGCTGAAGTCCAAGAATAATACATCCACAGGCTTACCCCTGTCCAGTTCTGATGTTACCCATTCATAGAACTCCACAAGGTTGGTTTGACATGATCTACCTGGCACAAACCCATGTTGCCGACTCATCCAGACCTCCCACCTCCTCCAAGTACACCCCCAATCGTTCCTTTAGTATACTCTCCATTAATTTTCCCACCACCGAGGTCAAACTGATGGGTCTATAGTTACCTGGTACTTCCCTCGACCCCCCCTTTATGGATTGGTACCACATGTGCCTCTCGCCAATCCCTAGGTACCCTGCCTGTCTCAAGTGACCTGCTGAAAAGCTCCGCCAGGGGTGCAGCCAGTATGTCCGCCAGTTCCCATAGTACTCTCTGATGAATGCCATCCGGCCCAGGAGATTTGTCTTTCTTTAGGACCTTGAGGGCTAACCACCCCCTTTTGGCAGAGATAGCATCATCTGTCCCCTCCACCTTACTGGCCTTTTATCCTTACCCAGATGTGACACCCTGGGTACCTCTCTCTCCTCTTGCTCCATTTCTGTTGCCCCCTGATCCCACTTACTGATGTTTCTATCCACTGCGTCCTTGGTTTGTAGATATCCCATCCCTCCCTAGTGAACACAGAGGCAAAGTACTCAAATACCCTCTGCCTGGTCCCTCGACTCTTCTACCTACCTCTCCTTCTGATCTCAGTCTGCTGAGATGGCCTTAGTTTTCCCGCTTCCCAATGTACCGGAAGAACCCTTTTCCCTCCATGTATCCTCCTGTGCCAGCGCTGTTCTTTACTGGACTTTGCCCTCACCATACTGGGTGACTTTTCTAGATGTGCTGGTACATTTCCTTATCCCTATCCCTCTTGTTGTTTTATATTTTTGTAGGCCGCCTTCTTTTCTCTGACTGCTACCTGTACCTCACTGGACCACCAGCATGGTTTATGTGACCTTGCTCCCTCACGCTTCAACTTAGCACAGATCCTGACTGCCTCATGAAGTCCCTGTTTATGACCTCCCATCTCCTTTCCACACTTGTCATTGAGGTAATCCCCATCAAGTGATCCTTGAGAATATTTCCCATGCCCATAAAGTCTGCCCCTGAAGTCCACTGCCAGTGTCCTAGATCTCACCCCTCCCCCATGCTTATTTGAAACCAGACAGTATTGTGGTCGCCCCAGTCAGGGGTCTTGTACAACCATGTCCCTTACCAGATCCCCATCTGCCAGAACCACATCCAGGACATGCTCCTCCCTTGTGGGCTCCATCACATGCTGTGTTAAGAACACATCCTGGAAGCCATCCAGCAGCCTCTGCTCCATGGCCACCTTAGAGGACATGGTTCCCCAGTTTGTACCTGGCATATTAAGGTCCCCATCAACACCACCTTCCCTTTTGGTCCACACTGGGCAATGATGTTGTCCAGCAAACCATCCTCTAGAAGCATCACTCATCCCGGAGGCCTATATGCTACACCCAGCTTGACCTTATCTCTTGCTGGGGATCGTAAGGTGACCCAAGGCCGCCACATTTCCTCTGCCTCTTCTACCCTAGCAATTTCTATGTCATCTCTAATGAACATAGCCACTCCACCCTCTGCCCTCCTTTCTATCCTTCCTAAGCCATAGTGTACCCCGCATTTAGGTCCCAGTCATGGTTTTTGTTGGCTCATCGCTTCGCGGACCGCCACATCCACCCCCGAACAGCATGGCCTGGAACTCTGGCAACTTGTTTCCCAAGCTCCTGGCATTTACTAACACCAACCCCACCCTTATCCCTGATCCTCTTTGTCGAACTCCACCCAGGTTCCTTATACTTCCATCCTCCTCTGCTCCTCCTGAAACCTCCACCCCAATCTGTTTCCCCACTCCCCTTGGGCTTGAAGGCTACTCCCTCATCTGGAGGAGAGGGCTTGGTCAGCCCTCCCTATCCCTTCCCCTCACAAGTTTAAATGCCACCTTTCTTGTATGTAGTCAGCCATCCCCTGTTTAAGGACTTCCTTCCCTAATGGGGCAAGATGAAACCCGCCCTGGCATATAGTCCTCATCCTTCCAAACTCCATTCCAGTTCCCTAACACCCCAACCCACTCTCTTCACCCCACTTCCTGAGCCAGTCATTAACCTCTGTGGAGCTTCATTTTTCTCCACTGAGGCCTTTGGTACTGGCAATATCTCAAAGGAAATGTTGCATCCATTATCCCGACAGACTCTGCAAGTTCTTGGAACCTGCTTGGATTTCCAAAATGCTATTTCCTCTAGATCATTAGTTCCCAAATGCATCAGGAAATCCGGCTTCCTCCACAATCCCTAACCATTTCATACACCATGAACTTTTCTCTGTGCACTGTCAGCCCAGAGATACTCACTACCTTCACCTGGCTATGGCATCCACCCCCTGTCCCTCCCTGGATACCTCTAATCATCCAGTCTCCCAATAACAGAACCTTAACACCGCCTATCATCCTTATGGTTACTTCCACTATGCCCTCTCAGCCCCTTCCTCCCTTTTTCATGATCTCACTTTGTGGGAGTCTTTCTGCCTTATTAGAGACCCCTTGTCACCCTCCCCTTCTGCCTCCCTTGCTATTTTGCCCACTAACTCAAACCCTCTGAATAGGTGTCCCTTTAACCCTCTCTTATCCGAACCATTTATCCTGGCCCTGATGGTTTCCCCTTCCCCACACCGCTATCCTCCCCCTTGTAATAGTACCCCTGCCTCCAGAGGCTCTCTGTGGTCCCTTGGCTGAGGCCCCATCCTTGGTACTGACCCCCTGCTGGAAGGGAGGTCCTCTCCCACCTCCTTGTCTCCCAGTTTCTCTCAATCTGCTCCTCCTCCCTCATGTCTGCAATATGTTGCATCTCCATTTGCTTAACATATATTTCCCCTTCTCCTCTGGGACTATTTCTATCCTTTCCATAGCCGGTCTGTGATGCCCTATGGGTATCCGACTCCCTCCCCCCGACCTCTGTATAAGTTTCCTCATTTCCACCAACCCCTTCCTCCCCCTCTAGGTTGCTTAGTAGCTCAAATTTATTGTGACACTCTGTGTCAGCCTCCATCAAGTAACCCGAGTTTCCCCTGACTGCACCTCTAAATTGCCCCTCTTGCTCCGTTCACCTTAGGAGCTCCCTTCCCACAGTTTGCTGTTTTGGGCTTCCACACAACAGACCCTCCTGACTCTTCCCCCTCCACTCTCTTTGTATTCAGAATGTTCACCCCGTACGCTTTCCCCTTAGCATCAACTTCCCTATCTAAGGGTCCTCTGTCCCTAATATCCCCCTCCTGCTTGCTGTAACATAACGTCCTGTAATTTCAGAGCGTTGCCCCAGCCTCCCCTCAGCCCCACCCTTCTGCTGCCCATATCCTCACCCCTTATCCTTGAGACCCCCAGCTCCCCAGCTTATTCCTTAACCAATATACCTCACTCCTGATGCAAGATAGCTGTCTACAGAGGGCAGCCTCCTCCTCTCCAGGCCCAATTTAGAATTATTGCCATCCCACAGCCTGTCAGCCTACAACCTTCCAAGATGCCTGCCATGGTGGAATATGGCCACCTTGTTTATCCCCCTCTGTTTATAATGGCACACCCCCTTTTCTCAGTCCCTTTCCCCTGGAATACAGTTTCTCTCTATACTGACTGTTGTTATTTACAAACCCAATTTCAACCCCACCAATAAAGTTTCAAAGTCTCACAAACACATACAGTCCAGTGTGTGTACGGTCCCACTAACAGTGTGTGTAAGCAGACATCAGGTACCGTATGATGTCATAGGCCCACCAGCTCCTGTTGCTTCGAATTTCAGTCCCAAAACAGAAATACTCAGCCCTTCAATCCCAACCCCTAGTGGTTTTTCAGTATTTAAGAAAGCCTACAAAACAGGATGGGTGGGAGGGCTCTTACCAAACAACACATTTAAATTTCCCTCTAATTAACCCTGACAAACAACAGTCCCTGAGCCTCCAAAGTTACAATATCACAGCCCAAGTAACAATTCTAATTCAAGGTAATAATTTTTAACACGTAGAGCTAATTTCACTTACAAACTATTCAAATATTTCAGTTAAAACAGAATATAACCCCAGACCTCTGTCCTACCAGCCTGCTGCTTTGAGTTCCCAAGTGAACAATGGAGGCCAGGGTAATTCCTGTTTAAAGACAAGGTAATTGCAGCTAATGTCCCCTCCCCCTAACACCAGGCAAACAACACATTTAAATTTCCTTCTAATTAACCCTGACAAACAACAGTCCCCAAGCCTCCAAAGTTACAATATCACAGCCCAAGTAACAGTTCTACTTCAAGGTAATAATTTTTAACACATAGAGCTGATTTCACTTACAAACTATTCAAATATTTCAGTTAAAACAGAATATAACCCCAGACCTCTGTCCTACCAGCCTGCTGCTTGAGTGTTTGCAGCACCCTACAGATTTTGGTAGCTTAGGCCAGTGTCAGCCTCTCAGAGAAGGTGACGGTGTCCACTGAGGACTGTTTTAACCTCTCCCAAGAGATCCTCCAGTGTCTCCTCATCCGGGTACCTGCACACAGCCAGGATCATCTCATCTTTGTCATGGTAGGGCTTCAGCATGTTCACGTGGTAAATCTACTGCTTGTATCTCCTGTCGAGCAGCTCCACCACATAGTTAACATCATTTACCCTCCTGACCACTGATTATAGAGCCTCCCAAGCCACCTGCAACTAATTCCTCTGGATGGGGATGAGCACCATCATCCATTGCCCAACTTCATACTCTGGGATTGTGGGCCCACGGTCATACCATATCTTCTGTCTCTGTTACGCAGATGCTAGGTGCTCCTTGGCAAACCCCTTGAGTCTAGACCTGAAATTCAGGACATACTCTACAACAGATTCCCCTTGAGGAGCCAGCTCGCCCTCCCATTCATCCCTTACCAAATCAAGGGGGCCTCCATTCTGTGACCAAACAGGAGTTCGAAGGGCGAGGAGTGGACTCTTGGGGGACTTCTCTGTATGCAAATAAGAGATGGGGTAAGTATTTGTCCCACTCCCTTGCATGCTGGTCATCAAATGCTCTCATCAAGTTAAGAGATGCATTAAATCGCTCCACCAAACCATTAGTCTGTGGATGGTATAGAGAGGTTCTGAGCTGCCTCACTCCACACTTCTTCCAAAGATTAGTCATCAAATCAGACATGATGATGGTGCCCTGATCCGACAGAATCTCTGGGGAACCCACCTGGCTAAATATACCAAGCAGTTTGCTGGCCAAGGTCTCAGCCTTGATGGAGGATAAGGGCACTGCCTCTGGGTACCTTGTGGCGTTATCTGTTACCACCAAGATGTACTGCTTACTGGTGTGACTTGGGGTGCTAAGTGGCCCCACAATGTCCATGGCAACTCTCCTAAATGGCTATTCAGTAATAGGCAGGGGAATCAAAAAGCTGCCTTAGCCTTGCTCAAAACCTTTTCCACCCTCTGGCAGTGTGGACTAGTTCATCAGTAGTTTGCCACATATTTAAAAATACTGGGTCAATAAAAATTGTTAGATGACTTTTTTTTATGGCTGACCCCTAAGTGTCCAGAAAAGGATATGTTGTGATCTAAGGCCAGAAGCTACTTCTTCCACTCTCTTGAAACTACTGTCTGTCAGAGTATCCCTGCCAGAGTAGTCCTCCCTTAAGAACCCACTCACGGTACAGTAGCCCATTCTCCCAGTACACCTCCCATCTTTCAGAACTCAGAGTTATCATCCACACTGGTGGCTAACTCCCTTAGTCTCTGGAGGGATGGATTAGCTTGCTGAGTTCTCCCCAGCACTGTACACCTGACCGTCCCCAGAATGCACTCTCCTCTGAGAGAGCTGCCCATGACTGGACTCTTCTCTGTCTGTAGCTGTGGTTCAGAACTGCTGCTGTCAGCATGTCCTTCAGCTACGTAGCCCCTGGCTACTGAGGTAGGGGTTTCTTCCTCTTTCTGTACCCCCTGTACATCCTCAGGAACCTATTCTCTCACCTTGCTGTGGGTAGTGACACACACAGTATTGGCCCTGCTATCAGAGTTATTCCCCATGATCAATATCCACGGGCAGATATGGTACAACACTTACCTCCTGTATGCCCCAACATCCTTAACAACTTAGGAAGATCCAGGCCATTGGCACTGAGACCGCCAGACCCATCACCCCTGTAATCCAAGAAAATTGGCCAGGTAGGATCTGTTCCTTGTGAATTAAAACCTGTTTCATCATGGAAATGGAGGCCCCAGTGTCCCTCAATCCTTGGGTTACAAATCCATGCACCACCACTGGGTGCATACGTGCAGTGGAGTTAGAGAGCACTGCACTCTGTGTATGGGCCACTGTCTGCTGGGAGCTTCCTGATCTGCCCCCCACCGCACTAGCCCCTTTTGTTACATTTTTTTGACAATCCTATGACAAATACCCCAGTTTCTGACAGATATAACATCTCTGTTCCCCTGACTCTTAACGTCTGAAACCACTCAGATTCCCTTTTGGGTTGGGCACAGGGTGCCCCAAGGGTTCCCTTAGAACCATGTGATGCCCCTCCTCCATTACCTTTGCAATGAGAGTGTGATTGGCTGGATATGAACTGATCAGCCCTCTCAGCTGCCTCCCTGAGAGAGCTCGGAATTCTATCCAACAACCATATTCTCAATTCTTCAAGTACAGTTTTTAGAAACTGTTCCAGAAAAAAAATCTTTTATTTCGCCTTCAGAGCAAGCTTTTGCACGCTCTACCAAGTGAATTATGTGGCAGTACATACATTTCAGCATATCTCTCTCTCTCTCTCTGCCTTTCTTAACCCTCTAACTTTTTGCGTATAGGCCTCGGGAGTTGATTCAAAACACTTTAGCAAGGCATTTTTCACTTTATCGTAGTCCATACAGTCTTTATTGTCCATTCTGGTACAAGCTTCTCCTGCCTTGCCTGTAAGCAGTGGCAGAAGGTGAGTTGCCAAAGAGGCACTACCCAGTTCATATTGCCCACAGAGTCTCTAAAGACCTTTAAAACAAATGACGATTACACAAACATATGAAAATGCCAGCAGAGACAGGCCTCACGATCTATAGTCTGCTCGATTATGCAGTTAGCCCCTCAACTTGCAGCTGCTCCACCCTCCCCTTCCCTCGTCGTCATTACCCCCTCCCACTCTGTCCCAACCCCTCTTAAAACCATCCACCGTCCTACAGGACACCGTCACCTCTGGCACAGTATTCCACCTGTCCACCACCCGTTCTGTGAAAAAATGTCTCTTGGTTTCCCTCCTAAATCTCCCCCCCCCAACCTCATCTGATGCCCTCTCGTAATCCTCCCTCTTCTAATCTGGAAAATCCCTTCTGTATTAGTCATGTTTAGCCCCTTTAGGTATTTAAAGGTTTCAATCATATCCCCCCATCCCTCCTCTCCTCCAGGGAGTACATGTTCAGCTTGCCCAGCCTATCCCCATAGGACTTTCCCCTCCAATATCTGGATCATCTTTGTCGCCCTCCGTTGTACCCTCTCCAAAAATTTGATGTCCTTCTTCAGGAATGGGTGCCAGTACTGCACGCAGTACTCCAGGTGCGGCCTGACCAGAGACCTGTACTGGAGAAGAATCACCTCTCTATTTCTGGAGGAGGTTCCCCTCTCTATACACCTCAGCATCCTGTTGGCTTTTGCTGCCGCCCTCCTACTTTGAGCTGAGTTGTTCATGCTGCCCGTTATAAGCACCCCCAGATCCTTTTCCTCCTCGGTGATTTCCAGCTGCACCTCTCCCAGCTGATAGCTCCTCTCCTGGTTCCTAACCCCGAAGTGCAGTACCTTGCACTTCTTGGCGCTGAACCCCAACTGCCACGTTTCCGACCACTCCTGTAGTGGGGTCAGGTCCTCCTGCAGCCCCTTCCACCCTTCGTTGTCATCTGCCACAGCTCCCATCTTCATATCGTCTGTGAACAGACTGATCTTACTCTGTATCCCATGCGAGATATCAGCTATGAATATCCCAAACAGCACTGGTCCTAGCACCAATCCCTGTGGCACCCCGCCTGTCACCTCCCTCGGTGATGAGAAATCCCCCCCCCCCCGACTACCACCCTTTGCTGCCTTCCACTCAGCTGCTTGATTTATCCATTTGACCACCTTTGTTCCCACCCTTATATATATTCCAGCTTCCCCCCAGCCTCCCATGCAGCATGGAATCAAAGGCCTTGCTGAAGTCCAAATACAGGACATCCACTGCATGGCCCTTGTCCAGTTCCCTTGTCACCCAGTCATAGTACTCAATTAGGTTTGTCTGGCAGGATCTGCCTGAGACAAACCCATGCTGAATATCTAGGAAACATTGTAGAATTAATTTTGTCATCCTGGGACAAGCCCCTCATGCCATTACTCACTGTTTGTGCTGCTCTCTGGCACAGAATCTCCATCTCTCTCTTGTGCTGATGTTATTTCAGCTAGATCTCATGCTAGTGCTTTTCCTCTCACTCCTCTGCTTCCAGCTGTATCTGCCGCAGCCTTTCACTCCTCTGTATCAGCCATTTGCTTCTCCTCCCTCTCTAGCTCCTCTTTCAGCTGGATGTCTTTCCGCCATGCTTGCTCTTGCTCCTCAGCATACCTCTCAACTGTCCCTGATTTTCAGGGATGTCCCTGATTTTACCTCAAAATTTTACTCTGTCCCTCCTAAAAATTGTGTTTTCATGACCAAACAGTGGGGGTTATAAGCACAAACTAATGTCAAACATTAAAGTTACAGACTTGTTCTTCCTTAGAAAATGCATTTTACACTAAGCCCTTTATTCTACCAACTTCCTGAGCTGATATCTCCAATTTTGAAGAAGTGTCCCTGATTTTGGTCCTTTGTCCCTGATTTTTTTTAAGCCTTGTCCCTGATTTATGAGGCAGGAGGTTGAGAGGTATGCTCCTCAGCCTTTCAGTTTTCCACTTTCTCTGGCTCTTCTTCTTTCAGCTTCATCTTCTGCAGCTCTGCATCAGCCTTTGCCTGAACCAGGGCACTCTCCAGCTACAACCTCTGTACCTGCATAGCTGCCCCAGTTCCTGGCTCTGGCTCACTTTCATGCTCTCCAGCCTCTGTGTCACACCTTCAGCTAGCAGTGACCACTTTGGCCCACCTTCCCTGGTCATTCTCCTTGAGGATGTGTACGAGTTCTGCCCTTGACTGGCTTTCCTAACACACCCCTCTCCTTTTGCACGACTCTTGCAAGTTTAGCAAAGTGCACTTTTCATATGGTCCAGACATAATGTCTTCTCTCTAACTACACCTGCTTCAAACAAAAATAACCGTAGTACTAGGTGGGCCTTATCTGCCATCAAATTCTGTGTTTCTGTGTAGTGTACATTGAATTCCCTTATGTAATATCCTGTTCTCTGACTGGATAGTTAACTATGTTATTGAAATTACCTACCAAGGTCCACTGGTCTGCATCTTGCAACCGTCCTCTCATTTCAGTGGCCCAACTCTGTCACCTTCGCTGATTAGATCCTGCTATTATCAATAAAGATTGAGTTAAATAAAAAAAAGTACAAAATTAATGGTAAGTTATTACATAAGTGTACAAACTGTAAATAGGGGATACACAGTGGCATTACTCAAGTAGGCAATTTATCTCCCAAGTATGAGGGGGGTAGGACCATAACTACTGAGTGACGAAGACACGAGTGAGTTACCAAAGTCTTGTCATGTTAAATTGTATCTTTTGAGTCCGGCCATTGTTTATTTGATTTATACAACAGTAGTTAAACAGTCATAACTTTATAAATCACCTTTCTAGGGGCATGGATTTGGTGCACTATCCACAGTCTGGCAGTCTTTCTTTCCCTTTAAATCCGCCGGAACATCTCCAAGCTGAGCTCCTCCCACCTTCCTTGGTGATATACTCCTCGGCTCCACCCCATGGTGTGGATCTTCCTTTCCGCTAGAAGAGTCAGGTCTCCTTCTTCACAGCTCCATGCGCAGTGTAGGCCTATTATAAGTGCGCCACTAGCAAACTTGTTTTCTAACTCTGTGTGTGTACTTCTCAGTTTCACCTTGTCACTGATGCTGCTGTGAACTGTGAAGAAACCAAACTGCCTCCTGGATTTAATTGTTGCATTCAAGGCAACCAGGAGCTGTCAAGAATGGACTCACACACCTTGCGCATTTACTGCCTTGGGGCAGAGCACAATATTGCTTTCTTCGGCCCATGCAAAACCTTATTTCTGTTGTCCCTTGAGAACCGCTATGTTTGTCTTCTTTTCAGGCAGCTGGGTGAACGGAACCCCTCTAGTTCGCTCAAAGGTGCCTGCAAGGCTATATCTGCAGCAATGGGCTTGGGGGCCCAGCTCGCAGGAGTGGAAGAGGCAGTGACCCCAGCTGCAGCTGGCCTGTGCTTTGGCCTGTGCGCTGCTCCTGGCCAGGGACACTGTTGAGGTGTCATTCTCTGGAATGTTCAGGGACATGTGTAAGTCCCTTCAGACCTTCGGGGAGGGCCCCTCCCACTACAGCAGCAAAATGAAAAAAAGAAATCCCGCCATCAGTCGTGGGTCAGGAATCATCATGCTCTTCCTGCTCCCATGAGTCCCTGACAGCTTGACGGTCATTGAGCGCTCAGCTTTGGCTGAGCCTGTTTTGGCTGAGGGCCAGGCTGCTAGCTCCACAGTAACCCCATCGGGCTTGTTGGCCATGATACAGGCTGACCAGGCAGTCAAGATTTTTTCTTGACCCGGTTGACTCCTCAAAAGGACTTGAGGATGACTCAATCTGTAAGACTCCGATCCTTTCAACTCTCTCTCAGGAGGGTCCAGAGCAGCTGGCAGACCAGGTTGTCTCTTCTCAAGAGCTACCTCCCACTGGTGTCCAGCAGCAGCAGCAGCCGGTCCGTGTGATCTACAAAGCCCCTCCGCCTGGCTCTCCTTGCTGTTGATGATCCAGTTGTCAGTCGAATTTGCGGTCAAGGGATTCCTTGCACTCCTGATCCCAGTTTTCTGCAAGGCAACACTGCAGGTGCATCTCTTCCTCCTTGTTGGCCGATGAGGAGAGGCTCTGTCGCGGGTTGCGTTAGTGCTGTGAGGAGCTGATGTGGCAGCAGTGGGCTTTGATTGGGCAGGATCTGGTCGCCTTCAGTGCAGCCTGTTCCCATTTCGTCAAGACAAGTGTGGCTGACACCCATCTCTTCCCTGATCAGGGTGGAACCACTAGTATGGCAGCTGTGTTAGGTAGCCCCAACCAAAGACTTTCATCTGGCTACCGGCTTACCGGGCCAGTTGTCTGTGGAGATTACCTACTCAGACAAGTCCCGAATGGTGCATGGTGAGAAGCAGCTGAGAGCCATTTTTGAAGGGTCTTCCGACTCCGATAGGTTATCCATGCAGTCCTCAAGGCCTTTGACCATGAATTGGTTGAAGAACTGAGCATTGACCATGGACCGGTGTCTTTTGGGGCAATGCTCAGATTGATCTCTGAGACCATGGAGATACCTCTGGAAGCAGTTCAGAAGAGGGCTAAATAACCCCTCACTGAAATTCTGAACAGGGACATATCGCTGAGTGTTACTTTCCTGGTGGCTGAGGCCATCCTGGGGCTGGCTGTGGCACTTTGGCAGCATAACAAACAACGTGAGTGAGAGTAGGCACAAGGAGTCTGGTGCTACTATGGTTCAGAACTAAATATGTAAAAACAAAAGGCAGAGCACACACAAACCAAAAATTACAAGGGCACCAGTCTCATAAAGTATCTAAATATTTAATGACAAAACATAACTGTTGCCTTTTTTATGTTTTGTCATGAAATATTTTGATACTTTGAGATTGGTGCCCTTGTAATTTTTGGTTTGTGTGTGCTCTGCTTTTTGTTTTTACAGCTTTGGCAGCACCCAGCCTCCTGCATGGCACCCTCGGCCCATGTGGTCCGCATGTATGTGGTTCCTATTAGCTCCATGTCCAGTTTCTTGGACCATCCCATGGCCGAGGGGTTGATGGCCGACGCCATCTTCCGGAAAACTGGCAGTGTTGCAGACGTGGACAAGCTCCCGATGGGGAGTCTAAAGCTGGACACGCAGCTAAGAAAGTGTATGCTGCGTCCTCCCTGGATCTCCGTCAAGCTAGTTACACCCTGATGATGGCCAACTCCGGTTACTCCCCTATGGGAGTTTTGGATCATGTCCTCCCCCATCTCTCTGCTGACAAGCAGCTGGCAGTTAAAATGGTCAGGGACCAGAATCGAGCGCTGGCTGAACATCAGCGACTCTTGCGCCCATTCCACTGCAGCAGCCGTCATGATACATTGTAGGGCCTGGCTGCAGATATCCACCTTCACAGAGGACACCCAGCACAGATCGGCTGATGTCCCCTTCTTGGGCGCCGACCTTTTCAGCCCAAGGGTGGAAGGGCATCTCATCAGGATTGAGAAGTTCAGTGCCACCCTAGACTGTGTGACATCCTCAGAGAACGACCAGAAAGGGCAGAAGCCAAAAAAAAGAAGCCCTGTTAGTTTTGGCCCTTTTAAATGCAGCAACCCAGGCAGAAGCAGCCCTAGCAAGAGCATCTCAAGCTTGGCGACCCAAGACCAAATTCGCTGGTCAGGGCACCAAGAAGAGTAGGGGTTGGGGTGGTGGTGCCGCCACCAGCAGCCAGTGCCCATTTCAAAATTACCCAGTGACAGGTTGGGAGTGTCTACCTCCTGCCCATCCAGTCCCTGCCTCAACTCCTTCTGGGTGGTTGGCTTTGCCATTTCTGGCACAATTGGTTTGTCGTCACCTCAGACAAATGGGTGCTGGAGGTGGTGGGCAGAGGGTTGCCTTTCGAGTTCCAGGCTTTCCCGCTGTACCGACCCCACACACTAAGGGAGTCCATAGTGTTGCAGGACATGCTGTCTGCCCTCAGGGAGGACGTTGCCCATGTCCTGGAGAATTGAGCCGTAGTCCGTGTCCCAGACTCCACGGCGGGCCAGGTTTTTATGTCCAGGTACTTTCTGATTCTGAAATGGATGGGATGCTATCTCCCATACTGGATTTTCACATCTAAATCAGTTTTTAGGAAGCAGAAGTTCCAGATGGTCTCTCTGAACCAAATCATTCCATACCTGGAGGAAGGCATGTGGTTCTACTCCCTGGACCTCCAGGATGCCTTCTTCCACATTCCAGATCATCTATCACACTGGCAGTACCTCCAATTCCACTCAGAAGGGGTTTTCTGTGAGTTCCAGGTCATGCCTTTCAATCTCTTCTCGGCCCCCAGCATCTTCACCAAATGCATTGCAGTGGTGACTGCATTCCTCAGGCACCGAGGGGTCAGAGTCTGCCCTTACCTGGATGACTGGCTGATAGATGGGCCATCCAAGGAAACTGTGGAGCAGTCCAGGGACCTGGCCCTCTAGATCTGCCAAGTCTTGGGCCTTCTGGTCAATCCGTCCAAGTCTGAACTCAACCCCTTGCCAACGATCCACATTATCAGGGCAGAGCTAGACTCCCTCCGGATCAAGGCCTGACTCCCTGCAAACCAGGCCTCGGATCTTGCCTCCTCTGCTTGATCATTTTAGGTTGAGCACTTCCGTCTTGCCCTAGACTCCCTGCACCTGCTGGGCTACATGGCATCCTGCACCAGCATGGTCAAATGGGCCTGCTGGTGGATGCACCACCTACAGGGGGAGCTCGGCCACCAGTGGTCCCAGTGCCTAGATCACCTGGACCAGCCATTCACAGTGACCCAGGCGATATGGGATGCCATTCAGTGATGGCTCACCCCAGAACATCTGGAGGAAGGAGTCCCATTTGTCCGCTCAGAGCCGACTATCACCCTGACAACCGATGCATCTCTGGTGGGATGGGGAGTGCACCTGGGGTCCACAGGGCCCATGGGTTCTGGTCCCCCCAGAGAGTCCCATCACCACATCAACCTGATGAAGCTCCATGCAGTGGGCCTTGCGCTGATGGAATTTGCACCATTTGTCCATGATTAGGTCATGCAAGTCCAGACGGACAGTACCACAACCATGTAGTACCTGAATAGGCAGGGTGGTAAGCATTCCCTTTGTCTGTGTCTGGAGGCTATCTGCATCTGGACCCTTGTGCGCAGCTTTGGTGCAGATCTCCTGGCTATGCATGTAGCAGGATCAGCCAGCCTGCTGCCGGATGCCCTCAGCTGAGTGGGCGAGGTGTCACACAAGTGGTCCCTGCATCAGGAGGTGGTGAACTACCTGTTCTACTGGTGGGGCACTTCCTTGGTTGATCTGTTCGCCTCCTGGGAGAATGCAAAGCTGAGGCTGTTCTGTGCCCACCCCCACAATGCGGAACACTGCTGGTTGATGCCATCATGAGGTTTTGGACCTCAGGCTTCCTCTACACCTTTCCTCCCTTTCCCCGATCCACAAAATGTTGGTCAAGGTGCGGAATAACCAGGTGCGGATGATCCTGGTAGCGCCAGACTTGGTACCTGGGTCTCCTCAACCTCAGCAACAGACCTTGTGGTGGTTACCTCCGTGCCCAGATCTGCTCTGTTGTAACAAGGGGAAGGTCCTGCAGCCAGGCCTTCAATCCCTGTACCTGACAGCCTGGTTCTTGAGCAGTTAGAGTTCCAGGCTTTGGGTCTCTCAGAAGATGTTTTCCACATTGTGGCGGCTTCTCAGAAGGAGTGGATCCGTCAGTGCTATGCCTTCAAATGGAAACGTTTTTCCGTTTGGTGCCAGGACAGGGAGTTAGACCCCCTGGCTTGCCCCTTGGCTTCCATTCTTGACTACCTGTTGTCCCTCTTCCAGTCAGGACTGAGGGTGATGACCCTCAAGGTGCACCTGGCAACCATCTCTGCATACCAGGCATGGGCTGGGCTGGTATACTGATGGTGGCACAAGAGAAAGTGGTCAGGCATTTCTTCAAAGGCCTGGACTGCCTGCCCTTGCCGGTGCATGAACCACCATTACCGCTTTGGGACCTGTTGCTGGAGCTAGAAATGCTCATGTACAAGTCATTTGAACTGAGTACAGGTATGAGAGGTCACACCTGTCATGGAAGACTGCCTTTTTGGTGGCTGTCACCTCTGTTAGAAGGACCTGAGCACTTCATTCGCTCTTGGTGGAGTCTCCATATCTGGTGTTCCACAAGGAGAAGATTGTCCTCTGCTCCAACCCGAAGTTCCTCCTGAAGGTTGAATCGGAGTTTCACATTAATCAGGTGATTAACCTCCCGGTGTACTTCTCCAGTCCAGCCTCGGAGGCCAAGCACAGGCTCCACTCGTTGGACCTAAGGGGAGTGCTCGCTTACTGTAAGGAGTGCATGGCTGGAGTTTGGGGAGAAGTTTGCCAGCTCTTTGTAACATGCACTGAAGCTGCACCTGGCAGACTGGCAGCTAAGTGGATGATTGGCAGGTGGATTGTCTCTTGCATCAACCTCTGCTATAGGTTGGCTGATTGGGAACCTCCCATAGGGCTTAAGGCTCATTCCACCAGACATACTGCTGCCTTGATGGCTGCCTCCAGGGTATCCCTATCCAGCAGATCTGCAGAGCTGTTACCTGGAAGTCAGTACACACCTTCATTTCCCACTACCATATCAATCTTGAGTCATGCCTGGTTGCTGGTTTTGAGACCTCAGTTCTCCAATCCCTGTTTGCCAGGTAGGGGTATGTACCTTGCCTCCTCCTCCTGGAGAACTGCTAGTAGCCTGCCAGAATGTGGATGGTGCACCATATCTATGCCCCTAGAAATTAGGCTTATTCACCTGTAACCGTAGTTCTAGGAGTGGTATATGGTGCACATCCACTCAACCCACCTGACCTTACCTGGCAAGTGGTACATGGATCCTGGCTTCCAGTGTGCAAGATCTGACATTATGGGGCAAAGTTGAGGAGTATACCACTCGGGTGGGTGGAAGGAGCTTAGCTTGGAGATGTTCTGACAGATTTAAATGGAAAGAAAGACTGCCAGGATGTGGCTGTGCACTGTATACCACTACTAGAACTGCTGTTACAGGTAAGTAGCCCTCATTTGTGTGGGAAGATTTTTGTTTTTCTGTGATATGAACTGCTGGCTTCAGTGCTGCATAGGCCTGTTATGACGTGATCAGCATTGTAGTAGCTGCTCTCTGATTTGGTGCTGTTTTGTGCAAAGATCAAGAAAAGTGATGGTCACATATCTGCCCTCTAGATAAATGTTTATCTGGAGGTTAGATAGTGTGATCAACAAATTTATACAGGAACATTTATCGCCACTGGTGTATAAATGCAGGGAACAAGTTAGCACTTTAGAGTGCTAGGTAGCTCCTATGACGTCATTACATTTGATGTCTGCCAGCCATTTTGTAGAGCTGACTGGTTTTTCTTTTTTAATGGTAAGGCTGTTTACATTTTTTTAAATGCTACGAAGTACATTTATCTTAAATTTATAAATGCCATTTAGTATCAATGGAAACAGCAGCCTTTCCTTTACCTATCTATGAATCCGGGTTTTGAAGTTGTCTGTAGGGAAAAAAAGCATGTCTATGTGTCCTTTAAAACTAATTTTTTATATTATTTATTTTTGTGTTTTTTAACAGTTATATTTATATACATCAATATAAGAAAGCAAATGTTATGTCATACTAAAATATATAGCACTGAACACAGTGTATTAATTATTTAGGTATAGAGATGTTCTATTAATTATTTGGATATAGACAGATATAGGTACATATTGAGTAAAACATAAAATAAATTTTAGTTAGACTCCTCATGGAGGGCTTCTAGTTTATATCACATTTATTATTTTTAAATAAAACTGTTTGCAGTGTAAATCAATGTATCAGTCCACTACAGAAATAAACTAGCCTACTTCACTACTGAATCCAAGCGCTAATAAGAAACAAAGAACATTATATTTTTGTCATTATTTCTTTACATTAGCCCATTCTCAATAATGTGCATTCAAAATAAAATTAAATGTCGATCATGAGGCCAGAATATTCTTGTCAGAAACTGGGGGTGTACAAGATATGTATGTCCTGCTCAGATGTGTTGGAGGCTGTTGAATAGAATGCACTCAAGTATTCTACTAGTTGGTCCACTTTAAGAAAGATATTCATCTTCCAGTCTTTGACAATTTTCACTTCAGCTGACAGTAATAACACAAATGACGGTCCCATTGCTAGGACTTCTTGCTGATAGTTGAGGAACTTTGCCCTTCTTTGTTAGGGTTAATGGGAATAATTAAGGAAAAGAAAGAAAATAGTGCCTTTCTATTTGAGGTCACCTGTAGGCAGTTTGAAAAGAAAGTCCTGATCACACTCAGAATGCCAGTGTAGTCATCACAGTTGATTTTACTGCGGAGTTTGAGTCTTGATTTCTTTTACAAATTCGGAACACTCTGCCTAATAGAGGAGGGATGTCAGGAGTGAGGTCAAAACTGGAAATTAGAACATCTTCAATAAAATCCCTTGTAGGAAATCCTTTATTGAAAGTGTCTGGAATATGTCACACTTTAATTCTATGATTCGCATAGGCCTTGTAACATAGTTTTCACCTGTTTTCTCAGATACCGTGTATAATCCAGACCATCTGAAATAGATAATGTAGAAATACAATTAACATAGAAACATAGTAAGAACAGAAAACTGAGTGCATCGAACCTGCCCCGAGACCCTTCCTTACTCATAGTGTCAGCCCTACCTGTGTCTCCCCAAATACCTTCCCTCTAGTGTTTACCTTCCCCTTGCTGATGATCCTTCCCAAAGCCCTACCTTCCACTAATTGTCAGCCTTATCCTTGTCTTCCCAAATACCTTCCATGTGCCTTGCTAAATCCAACCACCATAAGGAGTTGCTTACTGCCTCCTGGGGCAATGGGAAAACTTTCTGGGATAATATAAAGGAAGTCATAGGGAAAGATGTAAAGACATCACCTAACCTGATCAACATTCAAGGTACCCCAACCCAGGACCCTCAGATTTTAGCCAACACCTTCAACGAAACTTCCTCTGACCTGTCAGGAATACTTCCACCAGACTTCTTCGAGGACACACCACACACCAACACCACTACTACTGACTCACACCACCAGTCTACCCCTCCTTTTTACTTCAAGAAGCTAACTCCATCGCTAGTCAGAAAATACCTCAGCAAAGTGCTTGGGAAATCTCGACAAAGTGCAGGCATATTGGACCTCAAACTTGTTGCACTCACTGTCGAAGACCTTCTTCCCATAACAAAGATCCTCAACCTGTCACTCTGTCTTTCGCAGTTTCCACAGGTGTGGAAATCGGCCATCGTGACTCCAGTTCACAAGAATGGGGGTAGGGCATCGCTGTCAAATTACAGGCCCATCTCAATTCTCCCCCGGCTCTCCAAAGCACTTGAGCGTATAATGGCCGGCCAGCTGGTCGAATACCTTGAAAAATACTCCATTCAAAGCCTTGAGCAGCATGGCTTCCGCAAAAGCCATAGTACTTCCACGGCATTACTGGAACTCACTGGGTTCATACACCAGTCTTTGGATCAAGGAACCCTAGCTGGGGCAGTCTTCATCAACTTCTCAAAGGCCTTCGATACTGTCCACCGCTCCCTCCTCCTAAACCAGTTAACTTCCATTGGTATCTCTGCAGAGTCAACTCACTGGTTCAAAAGCTATCTGGAGCAACACGCACAAAGGGTGAAAATTAACAATGTCCTCTCTGACCATCTGCCTGTAAAATCCGGTGTCCCTCAGGGCTCCATATTAGGTCCACTCCTTTTCAGTATCTTTCTCAACAATCTACGATGCCACTGCCAACAACAGATGCTTCTCTACGCAGATGATGCGGTAATCTTCTCAAACAGCCTCGACTCAGTGGAACTTGAGGGCACACTGCAAAGCGGCTTTGCGATAGTCAAGGAATGGTTCCATAACCATAAACTAATTCTGAACAGCAATAAAACCAAAGTCATGATGTTCTGCAGCTCTTGGAACAAGCATACATCCCATGCACTTAACATCAGTACTCGTTCTGGAGCTCAGCTCAAACATACCCAGCACTTTAAATATCTTGGGGACACCCTCGACAGCTGTGTGTCCTGTGACCTGCACATCAACAATGTTTCCAGGGCTGTCAACACCAAGATCAGTCTCCTCCACAGGCACAAACAGTGTCTTATCTCGGACGCCCTCAGACTCTCCATCAACAGCTCCATCCTTTCTGTAGTAGACTATGGTTGGTAATCTATGGCGCTGCTTGCCACTCTGCACTCCACAGGATATCAGTTGCCCTGAACAAGGCATGCAGACTGCTCACAGGGGCCACACATATCACCCATACTTGTGACCTCTATGCCCAAACGGGCTGGCTTCAGCTCAGTGGGAGGATATGCTACCAAACTTGTCTGCTTGCCAAAAAATCTTTTTCGGTCTCCTTCCCCCAGCACAGGAAACCTACTCCAACTGCACAGCAGCTTGCAATGCACACAAAGCTCGAGCACCCACTTCTTCCATGTTCCTCATCTTCGAACAACGCAGGGCCAATGCTCCTTTGCCTACAGAGCACCCCTCTGGTTTAATGAGCTCAGCTGGGACATATCCAACCTACCTGCTCTGGGCCCTTTTAAAAGACTGCTACGTCAACAACTTTACGCATCCAGCACCGGTGACTGCAACACCTAGTCCCCCAACCCTTGCTAACGGTCTCTGCCCTGCCATCTAGCGACTCCCTGAATTGACAAGGCTTCTGGCTGCCTCTTCCCACTCCCCTCACTCCCTCCTACCCCCCTCACTCTGACAGTGTCGCTGACTGCTGCCCCTTTCTCCCCACCTCACTCACATCCCCACCATGACCTACTTACTCCCATTGCTCCTTTCTAACTCTTATCTGCCTGTTTTCCTCCTATTATATGTTGCCAACCATGTTCAAGTTTGCTCTCATTGATTGCTTACTGTGTACTCAAACCTAATGTATTGTAAATATAACTGCCATTATTTTTAATGTCTTGCTTGTACAACCTTTGAAGTATTGTCTACCCTCCCACTGACGTGGAACCTTTGTAAATGAGCTTCTAGTTCAAAGGTGTTTAATCCTAGATATCAATAAATAAAAATAAAATAAATCTGTTGTTTACTCTCCCCTTGCTGGTGCCTCCACCGTCGAGGTCCTACCTTACACTAATTTTCAGCCTTATCCTTGCCTCCTCTAATAACTTCTCTCTAACGTTTACCCATCCTGTGCTGATGATCCCCCTTTACACCCTTTCTTACAGTGATTGTCAGCTCTACCTGTATTTCCTTAAATACGTTCCCTCTAGTGTTTACCAACCCCTTGCTCATGATCTCCGTAGAAAACCTTCCTTGCACCAATTGTGAGCCATACCCTTTTTTCACCAAATACCTTTCCTTTAGTGTTTACCTTCCCCTTGCTGGTGTCCCCCACCCCGAGGTCCTTCCTTACCTAATTGTCAGCCTTACCTATGTCTCCCCCCTAATACCTTCCCCCTAGTGTTCCCCATCCCTTGCTGATGATCGCCCAACAACCCTCCCTTATGCTAATTGTCAGTGCTACTTGTGTCTCCTCAAATACATTCTCTCTAGTGTTTACTGTCCCGTTGGTCATGATCCCCCCAACGCCCTCCCTTACATCGTCGGTCATATCCATGTCTCCCCAGATACATTCCCTCTAGTGTTTACTCTCCTGTAGCTCATGATCGCCCCCAACACCCTCAGCCCTATCCATGTCTCCCCGAATACATTTCCTCTAGTGTTTACCCTCCCCTTGCTGATATTCCCCACCTCTGAGGCCCTACCTTACACTAGTTGTCAGCCCTACCAGTGTTTTACCAAATACTTTCCCTCCAGTGTTTACCCTTCCCTTGCTAATGAGCCCCCTGAGACCATACCTGTGTTCCCCAAATGCCTTACCTCTAATGTTTACCCTCCCCTTGTTGATGATCCCCTCCAATGCCCTACCTTGCACTAACTTTCAGCCGTCCCCTTTTCTCCACAGATACTTTCCTTCTAGTGTTTACCCACGCCTTTCTGAAGTTCTTCCCGACACCCTTCCTTACACTTACTGTCATCCAAACCTGTGTCTGCTGAATTACCTTGCTTCCCGTGTTTATCCTTCTCGATGATCCACCCCGAGGCCCTACTTACACTAATTGTCAGCCCTATCCTCGTCTCCCCCAACTACATTACCTCTAGTATTTGCCCACCCCTTACTGATGGTCCCCTCTGAGGTCCTACCTTACACGAATTGACGGCCCTACCTGTGCCTCCAAATAACTTCCCCCTATTGTTTACCCTCCTCTTGCTGATGATTCCCCCCCGCCCCGAGGTCCTGCTTTAGTCTAATTGTCAGCCCTACCCATCTCTCCCCAACACCTTCCCTCTACCATTTTTCTCCCCTTGCTGATGATCCCCCGATAACCTTTCATCCACTGTCAGTCCTACTAGTGTCTTCCCAAATACATTCCATCCTGTGCTTACCCTTCCTTGCTGATGATGCCCCCCCCGGCCCTTCCTTACATTAATTGTCAGCTGTACCTATGTCTCCCCTCTAGTGTTTACCCTCCCTTGCTGATATTGCCCCTCCGCCCTTCCTCACATTAATTGTCAGCTGTACCTATGTCTCCCCTCTAGTGTTTACCCTTCCCTTGCTGATGATCCCCACTGAATTCCTTCCTTACACTAATTATCAGCCCTATCTGTGTCTCCCCACATACCTTCCCTCTAGTGTTTACCGTCCCCTTGGTGATGATCCCCCCCCAGCTCTACCTTACACTAATTATAAATTATTAACGCTACCTGTGTCTCCTCACATACCTGCCCTCTAGTGTTCACCCTCCCATTGCTGAAGATCCACCCCCCCCCAGATTCTACCATTCATTAATTGTCAGTCCTGCCCAGGTCTCCCCAAATACCTTCTCTCTGGTGTTTACTATCCCCATGTAGATGATGCCCCCAAGGCCCTTCCTTACACTGATTTTTCAGCCCTCCCCGTGTCTTCCCCAAATAGCTTTGCTGTAGTGTTTGCTCTCCCTTTGCTGATGATCCCCATGACACCTTTCCTTGTGGCCTTTGTTGATGATGCCTCCCCGAGGCCCTACCTTACACTAATTGTCATCCCTACCCATGTCCCTCCAAATACATTGTCTACCTTCGCCTTGCCGATCCCTCCTCAGTGCTCTTCCTTACAGCAGTTTTACGGTCTACCTGTGTCTCCCCAGATATCTTCGCGGTAGTGTCCACTAATGAAGGAAACATCCCAAATGAGATTTTCTAAAGCAGGGCTAGCACCAGATCAAACTGTTGTACTGGCTTCCTCAAATATACATAATTAGTCTCTTGGTAACACAGATATATTGGCACAGCTGCAAGCGTGTTGAAAAAAATGCCAGGATTATGTATTCAGTCTTATAAAATTCAAACATGTAGCACTGTTAATCAAAACCAAACTCAGCGAGTTTTTGAATAAAAAAGTTTATAAATGAGGTCATGATTTCCAAAGATAGAACATATTAAGACTCAATAAAATGTGTCTGTTGCAAAAAAGCATTTTTGTCCTTACTCCAGGTTCTTGAAATAAACAGTCTTTTCTCATGTAAAATATGAGCAGCACCCCTTTTATAGGCAGCTTAGAATTGATGTGCAAACTCAGCAGGAAGCATCAATTCTAACTAGATTCCTGGTTTAGTTCAAAATAAGCAATAGACTGGCTGGCAACACATCCACTGTAAAATGAATCAGTTCTTCTGAGAGAAGGCAGCAGCTTTAAAGAGCCAGTGATGCCTAAAGAAGAACTTTGAAAAAACGTGGTATTTAGACACAAAGCAGCTTACATTTCTCATTAGCTCTGTATCCCCCTTATTTATTACTGAGGGCATGTGCATGAAAACAGAAGAATTGTTCCTTGAGGGTTCATCAACTCCTAATGGCTTCTTCCCAACCTGATGTCATAATACTCTGCTTGTGACGTCACAGTTCTTCCCATGGCAACAAACTATGATGTTACAACAGAGCATTATAATTTCAAGTAGGGAATGAGCTATAGAGGCTGGCAAACTTCACGGGATAAAGATCTTGTTTTTGTGTGAATTTCTTCAATAATAACTAACAGAGAGGAGAAATCTATGTAAGATTATATTAAAATACAAGCTGAACTGTGTAAATATAATGTTTTATAATGTTTTCCTAAAGGCATCAGCTGCTCTTTAAAAATACTGCACAGCATGTAAAGACCAGAAATGAATTAAAAAAATCAATGTTTTGGTCTGCAGCAAAGGAGAATAGCAAAAGTTCTCTATGTGAATAGTCTACAGAAATGTGATGTAAAATGTCTTATCACAGGCAGACTTGATGGACCTTTGGTCTCCTTCTGCCGTCACCTTTCTGTGTCTCTCTATGCACTGTGCTAATAAGCATATACTTGAGTTTAGTTTAGTTTATTCAGTTTGGGATTAAAATACCTTTGAGTCAAGGACTCGTTTACAAAGGTTCCAAGTCAGTTAACAGTACAATACAAACATTACATACATTAAACAAACAGTAATACAAGGATTCATACGTATGCAGACAGTAATGCCTAGTAATTTCACAAATCTGAAATAGTAATAAAATGGTTTCAGTAGGGTACAGAAAGAAGTTGCATAAAGCATACTTCTCTTAAAACGGCAATCTCACATAGGCTCATTAGTGCAGTGAAATAAGCAGCAAATATGAGAGTGCAATACATGTAATAAAAGTGCTAATAGCCACCAAGGGCGGTTTCTAGGTAAACTCGAGAGAAAGTATGCAGTGGTCCAGATCCCAGGGTGGGACCACTTTATCAGGAGGAGGAGGAAGGGGTATCAGCCAAAAGTAGGCATCTTCTAAGGAGGCAGTGAGGATATGGAGTGAGGGAGTAACTGGTGTGTGGGGGACAGGTGGGTAGGGGGTGGGATGAGGCTATCACCTGGGTACATAGGGGGAGGGGGTGGGGGGAGGTGCTGAGGATTGCAGAGGTTGAGACATGAGTGTCAAAAGGTAGGCGCAATTAGCAGAGGCATGTACATGTAGGGCATATGTCCATTTTTGTAACATGGATATACATATGTCTCTACGGGTTCGGGGAAGGATGAGGTTACCTGGCACAAGAGACCTAGCTTTGACTACTCTGCACAGGGGCACCCAAGTAAATCCAACTACAGGAAGCAATAACTTAATGTCCAGAACCAGAATTGGAATTTTTCAGTGTGGCTTTATTTATTAACTCACTAAACATAAACAAAGCTCTGTATGGTCCCCCACAGGGCTACGTAACTGTATTGCAGATTAGAGGTTAAACACAGTGGTCCATTTGGCAAATGAACACAATACAACAGTTGTCTGGCTTTGGACCCACCAGGCACTCAGCCCGGACTTTGCATGCGCATTGGATACACAGCCCGACTGGCCCGGCTCCCCTGCCGGCCACTCGACTGATGGTCCACTTGGCGAATGACCCCAAACTCTACTTGGGAAAGACATCCCATCAAACAAGGAGACTCCAAAACTGTGGCTCCCCACACCACTTGAAGTCTGCGACTCCCAGAGAGATTTTATTTTTGTACTTCCAATTCGAACCTCCCATCAAACAGGGAGACTCCCATCCAACAAGGAGTAATGTTCCCATCCTGTGGCTCCCCACACCACTTAGAGTCTACTGACTCCTAGAGAGATTTTCAAGTTGCGACCCATGTCTGGGTACCCACCCATCACTGGCCAAGCGATTAGGCAAGTAGCAAAAACACAGAAGAAATCCGTAGAGGTGGACCTGGTTACTAAAGATGGGGGGGTTTCCCACCTTCGGCTCCCACAGCCCATACCCGGCCATTTCTCTGGACACACAGAACTTTAGACTTTAAAATGTAGATTGACGGTGGATGACCTGAAGCACCCCCTCTACAATGAACTTTAACACTTTAAACAGATGACTGCTCTATTTGTTTGTTCTAGTTGACATAGTCCTCCAAATACAACTGAAGAAAAGAAGTTGTTTGCCCCTTCCAATGGGGCCAAACACTCACCCATTCATTGCAGGTGCCCCACAGGCGAAAAACTGTAACCCTTGCTGTTATACATGAACAGACTGAACTAACAGGCAGCTTTCTTCCCAGGGTGGGAGAAGGGGATTGCCCCTGGAACCCACAAAGAACTTTTCCTCACCCTCCCCAGAGGGAAGGGGGTAAACAGACAACTACTGTTGTCCTTCTTGTTTGCTTAAGGACAAACTGAAGACTGACTTTGAATTCCCAAGGTTCTAAACTTACTCTGAGCTGAAGATTCCAAATGTGGCTCATGCAGCTGCAACAGTTCTATTATGATGTCATCTCTCAAGTCTCAGCTGTGACTGAGGACAGAGGAGACAGTGTGAAACCCATTTAACTGGAGTTCCACAAGCTGCCTTCCCTGCCTACCACTAGGTCGATTGGGATTCTAGTAACCCGGTAACAAAGGGGTTACATACAGGTTTTTGCATTCTCAAGCTGGGATCTGAGCCCTGTTTTGAATTATGAATCTTGGTGCATTTAGTGAGGAGGACTGAGGATTTCAAACAAAACGCTGCTCGGTTTATAATGTCCCTTGTAGACAGCACACAAGGAAAAGAACTGATACAAAGCTTATAGGGCTAATTAGCTCGGGGGGGGAGGGCAGCCAAAATTTTCCATGGAGAAATACCTCCCTGTCTGCTAGGATTTACCACTTGTGCTTTTCAAATGTTACATTTAGCCCCCTACAAAATGGGGAAGGTCAAGGGTCAAAACTGAGCATAGTAATATGATGAGATTCAGAGACTAACTGAAGGGCTAGGGGGATATATCTCCCATCCAGCCAGGATGTACCAGCTCAAAAGTAGCACAGCTGTGATCCCTAAAAATGCCGTGTGGTGTTTGCAATAATGAAATTAGCAGAAGGTAAAAAATTGTTTTTAACATAGCTGCTTCAATTAGACAAAGTGCTTATGCACGTAAAATGTAGGGCGCAGAATCCAGAAACGGTCTAAATGGATTTTAGTAGTGAAAAAGCATGAGACTGAGCCAGCCTGCCGGTGCAGTGGTTGGATTTCTGCTTGCGACGCTGACAACCTGGGTTTGGAAATGGACCCGGGAGTCGGAGGGCTGGCTGGGGGAGAAGGATCACGTGTCCTAGGGACTGCTCTCCCTTCTCCGGCAGGAGGGAGGGGAAGAGTGTCCTGTGCATCATGGACCCCTAGCAGAGGCTGGGGGTACCACCGCAACCGGCACCATTACATTCGGGGGGGGGGGCGGATGCTGGACGCCGTTGCATGTCCCGCCCCTCAGGGAGAAGCATTGGAAAAGCTGCCCCCCCAGCATGATGACCCCGCTCCACTGTCCACTGCATCCACGACACTGGGGTTCCTGCTCCATGGCCCGGCTTTGCCCACAGTGTCCATTGGAAGCCTCTCCGCGGCCCCACCCAGGGAGGTAAGCCTGGGCATGGGGCGGCAGGTGGGGAGGGGTCCGAGCTCAAAAGGGGGGATCCGGAACAAAAAAATGAAGGAAAAAAAAAAGGCATAAGACCAAGTTGTTCATCAGTTGCCAGCAATAGTAATAAAATACTTGCATTATCGAGGTTGCTAGGAGCCAACAGTTGCATGACGAAAACAGTTCTGGATCAAACTAGAAAAAAGGTTTTAGTTGCCTAAAACAGCTAAACCTGTAATAAGATGGTTCTTCAGGATGTTGTGAAAAGATTTTTCAAAAGAATATTAGCACACTTTAAATACATCATGAAGCTGCAGTAAATATAGCCAGGCATGCGTTCCTCAGTAAAGCAGCTTGTAATCTGCATTAAATAAAAACCACCATGAGTGCTTGAATCCTCCATGCAGGTAACTCACCAGGTGTGCCTTGAAATGAGACCACATAATGCAGATATTTTACAACCATTGCTGGGAACCGATGAAAAATTCGGACATGCTTTTTCACTGCTGGCGTCATTTTAGACTGTTTCTGGATTCTGCACCCTGCACTTTACGCACATAAGCACTTTATCTAATTGAAACATCTGTAGTATATTAAAAGTCTTTTACCTTCTGCTAATTTAATTATTGCTACTAGTGCTCAGTATTTTTAGGGATCACAGAAGTGCCTGTTTTTGAGCTGGGTATATCCTAGCAGGATGGGAGATACATCCCCAGCCCTTTAGTTAGTCTGTGAATCTCATATTTATATGCTCAAATTTGACCCTTTCGGTGATTCGGTATATGCCTGTGACATTTGAAATTTCCTAAATTAATTATCTGAAAAAGTGCAGAGCTGGGTAGATCTAGTGGACAGGGAGGTATGTCCTCATGGAAAATTAATTGGCTGCCCCCCAAAGCTGATTAGCCCTATGCACTTTCTATCGGTTCTTTTCCTTATGCTATCTTCAAGGGACATTATATAGTGAGCAGTGTTTTGTTTGAGATCCTCAAGTACATGCTATTCAGTACAGTGCCTGTATGATGTTTCACATTGCATTTTTATAGACTGTTTATGTTGGAAGCTTTGCTATTCTCATTTGCTGCAGAACAAAAGATTGATTTGTTGAATTTATTTCTGAATGGTCTTTGGATGCTGCACAGCATTCTTAAAACTGCTGCTTTCTCTCAGAAAAACTGATTCATTTTACAGTGGATGTTTTAGCCAGCAAGTCTATTTCTTATTTTGCACAAACCAGGAACCCAGTTAGAATTGTTGCTTCCTGTGAAGTTTGCACATCAATTCTAAGCTGCCTATAAAAGGCTGCTGCTCAGTATTTTATATGAGAAAAGACTGTTTACATCAGGAGCCTGGATTAAGGACTAAAGTGCTTTTGTGCAATAGAGATATTTTATTGATTTTTGAATTGTGTTCTACCTTTGGAAATCACAACTTCATTTATAAAAATTTTTTTTTTCAAATACTCACCGAGTTTGGTATTGACTGATCTTACTTCGAGACACAGCTCTTGCAGCAGGTTACACCATTAGGACCGAAGCCGCCAGGCGCCAGGACCCCACGGAAAAATTCTAGCTAGCTAACTACAGCGGGAACCGCCCCCGACGCCGGTCCCTCCGGCGCCAGCGTGGTACAAAGGGGCGCCCCACACGTCCCGCCAGATTCCCCAGTTCTTTTCCCGCCGTCGACTTAGCTACCTGACCCCTTCGGTTTCCAGTCTAGCGCGCGACGCGTGAATAGTTCTTTTTTCGAAAATCTTCAGAATCCTCTTCAAGCAAGATCTTGATGTCATCACCAACTTCGGGCCATCCTTCGAAGTGCGCTTGTGGAAAGCAGATCCCGTTCAAGGACCCCCAGACGGCCTGCGTCCGGTGCCTAGGCCCAGACCACGATACCCGGGCCTGTCCTTCTTGCCAAGGGTTCAATAGCCGTACCTGGATCCGGCGTCCAGAGGGCTTTGCAGGCGTTTCTTCTGGAGGAACAACTGAAGACCATGTCCTAAGGGGAAAGCTCCAGGGTCCACAAGCACGCGGAGAAGAGAAGGAAGGCCCTTCCAGGTCCCTTCTAGGGTTGAGTCCCATAGCTCCGTTGAAATCTCCCCGCTGCAATCAAGAAACCTTCATCTCAGGAGAAATCCGCCAGGCCTTCCTCCCCTTCCAGGGCCTTGGCGAAGTCCGGGGAACGACACCATCACCACCGCAAGTCGGGTTCCCGCTCCTCGGTACCCGACGTCAGGTCTTCGTCGGTGCCTCCATGCAAGACGTTGGAGCTCACGCTTTTAAAAAGGCCTGTAGCCCAGACGCCGGCTCGACAGCCATCAGCTGCGCCTCTTCTTCCCTGGAGCGCCTGGCCGCCCGACGACCGACGCCGCCATTACATCCCAGCGGACGCGGTAGGGGACCGACCCCGCCCTCCTGAAAAGAAGAAGGCCCTGTTGCCTCCGACCGACATCGGTCAGGAGCCTCTATCGGAGGAGGACCTAGAGCAGCCCGAGGACCAGACGGGCGACCCTGGTCCCGTAGGTACTCCCAGGGATCCCTCGCCATTACCAGAGCCCCCTGTGGAGCCGACGCCGGGACCCGACGACCGCCCACTGGCACCCGGGCCGTCGTCGGGCCTCTCTCTAGTGGAGGTGAAAGATCTGTTCACCTACTGGTGGGATACCATTAAAAAAGACATGGTTCCCCCCTCCTCCTACTCCTCCTCCTCCTACTCCGGTTCCTGCCCCCTTCTCCGGGGTCGGCAGGCCGTGTTCCTCCTCCCGGAGCCTAGAACCCTCCCAGGGGAGACCTGATAAACGGAGACCTCCGGCCGAAATTCCTCTTCTGGATCACCCAGCCCCAAGAGATCCAGGAGACGCCGACGTCGCTTCAACGAAGGACACGGGATCAGACTACCCACCTCTAGATCCCCATCTCCACTCTCCATCCCTTCTCCGGACCCACGTGAGATGCCTAGATCTCCTCCGGATGATCCCTCGTTCCTTGATATTATGAGACATATACAAGAGAACATGGGATGGGATGCTGAAGACTTAGACCCGAAAGAGTGCGACTCCGCCAAATATCTTGACAAAGGACCCCAAGCCTGTGGTGGTACCACCCTTGGTTGACACCTCGTGGATCGCCACCAAGGCCAGTGTGGAAGCGCCCACACTCGCCTCCCGGCGAGACCAAGAAAGCTGGATCGCTTGTACAAGGCTCCTAAGGACTCCACCAGTACTTGACGCAGCATCCTCAGGCCGATTCTCCGGTCATCACAGCCTCACATGACCGGTCACAGAGGCCACAACATTTGAGCACCCTGCCACGGACCCAGAGTCCAAACAACTGGACGCATTGGGTAGGCGCACGTATGCTTCCGCTACCTGCGCCATCAGATCCCTGAACTATTTAACCCACATGGTTCAGTTCCAGAACGCTTTGGGAACAGGGTCTGGAGCGGCTGAAAAGATGCCCGAAGGTGAGCAGAAGGAGGATGCTTCAGCTCCTCCGCGACGGGTTCAGGCGTGGGACCCTAGTGCTAAGAGCGTGATGACTCCAGCGGACTCATCGGCCCGAGCAGCAGCTTCTGGCGTTTGCCTCCGGAGACACTCTTGGTTGCGCGTCTCGGTTTTACCTGGACGTCCAAAAGAACATCTTGGATGCCTTTTGAGGAGAGTATTGTTTGGTAATCCTACAGAAAAGATCCTTACCAAACTCCAAGAGGCCGGGAAGGTAAAGGTCAGTTCAGGCCATGTATGCCGACTAAGCTTAGTTCGCTTTGTAGGAACCAAAGCTGCTGCGTGCTGTGGACGCAGAGGCAACAGACCCACTCTGCTGCACCTCAGAGGGGCTCTGGTTTCAGAGAGCCCAGGGCAACACCCCGCCAGCCGAGGCCAGCGTTTCTCCTAGGGCAGGCCCAGCCAGCGGGTCCATCTGCCGCCACAGCCTGACTCCTTTCCGGCCCCGCCCTCAGGATCAGCGGGGAGTTTATAGTCGGGGTCGTGATTGATGACTTCCTGCCGGGATGGCGAGGCCATTACCACCGACAGGTGGGTTCTTCAGTTGGTCAGTCTAGGCCACTTTATAGAATTCCAGAGAAAGCCACCTCGAGGCCTCCTTTGCTCTCCCGGTATCAGGGGTCAGCACAAAGCCTTGATCTGGCAAGAAGTACTACGGCTAGCTACTTGAAGGGGCGATAGAGTAGATGCCCAGAGAACCAGAGAGGACTAGGATACTATTCCTACTTCTTCCTGGTTCCCAAGAAACAGGGACCTCCGTCCAATCTTGGACCTCAGCGACCTCAATGTGTCGGTTCACTTACAAGAGATTCCGATGGTGACCCTTCCGGGTCTTATCCCCATGCTCAAACAGGACGCCTTTTTAGCGTCTCTAGACATGCAGGATGCCTACCTGCACATCCCTATGGCTCAGGCGCACAGGAGGTTCCCTTCCCCTTGCTGATGATGCCCCTCGCACCCTTTCTGACACTAGTTGTCAGCCCAAGCCATGTCTACCAAAATACCTTACCTCCCGTGTTTACCCTGCCCTTGCTGATGATCTTCTCAAGGCCCTACCTTATGCTATTTTGCAGCCCTACACCATCTTCTTAAATACATTTTCTCTAGTTTTAGCCCTCCCCGTCCTGATGCTTCCTCCAGTGCCTTACCTTACATTAATTTTCAGCCCAGCCTGTCTCCCCAAATACCTTTCCTCCGCCGTTTACCATCCCCTTGTTAATGATCTCCCCGACACCTTCCTCTCACTAGTTGTTAGCCCTACCTGTGTCTCCCATAATACCCTCCCTCAAGTGTTTACTCTCTCATGCTGATGACCCCTTCCCGAGGCCCTGCCTTTCATTTATTGTTTGCCCTACCAGTGTCTCTCCAAATACCTTTCCTGTAGTGTTTACCCCCTCCTGTTGACGATCCCCCACCGAGGCCATGCCTTACATTAATTGCCAGCCATATACATGTCTTCCTAAGTACCATCCCTCCATTGTTTACCATCCCCTTTCTGAAGATTTCCCCTGGACACCCTTTCTCAGAGTAATTATTAGCCCGGCATGTATCTTCCCAAATGCCATCCCTCCGGAGTTTACCAACTCCTTGCTGATCATCCTCACAAGCCCTTCCTTGCAGTAACTGATAGCCCCACCTGTATCTCCTCAAATACTTCACCTCTAGTGTTTACTCCTCCACTGCTGATGATGCCCCCCAATTACCTTCCATCCAGTGCTCAAACAAAAAACGGACCATGCACACCGACCGCCATCAAAGGTGCAACCACTATACACGACAGAATCAGCTTGAACAAAGTGAGCACACACCATTGTGGAGAAATTATTTACTTTTCATCAAACAGCATTCTCAGCCAGCCCACCCATACGTAGCACCTTCTCAGGTTTCCTCAGGGGCGGTGTCTTGACAGTGCATCACATGATTAAATAGCCCCAGTCCATTTACATAAATACATATTAATGTGCATAATGTATCACCACGTGGAACACTTACAGAGACAAATACTATAAGGTGCTAAAACATTAAATCCTCTACATAAAATCTGTGTGAAAAACAGGCTTTTAAGTGCAAACAGTACAAAATTAGGAGGAATATAAAAATAATACAGTTCTCCTGACAACTAGGAAAACATCGCTAATAGATATCCAGTACATAAAAGTGTTGCCTTCCTTCCTAATGGTGCTACTTTTCTAATAATTATCCATGTAATTCAAACAACATAATTAATCCCAGAAGCATTTATTTATACTTGGAAAACCTACCGGCAGTGTTCATTTATATTATTTTACTTTTAATAATTACATTCTAATTAATGCCATTGACAGAGATATATGTAAGCATGAAAAACAGAAAATGACATTAAAAAAAATATCTGACGTCTGTTTCTGTGTTGAAGCCCATAGGTGCATGCTTTGGATCCTAAAGATCTATTCGGTTTCTTACTGCAGTAGTGTTTTTACTCTGTCTCCACCCCTCTCATTCTCAGGCGCATGATCGAATGCTCTAAATTTAAAGAAGGAATTGGTGCAGTTGTGGCGTCTCTCTAGAAATTGATCATTACAGAGCACTTTCTTTTCCACTTGCCATAAGCAAGCATATTCCTATATCCTTTCTTTTACAGGGCGAGATGTTCTACCTACATAAGGTTTGCCACAACTGCACCACCCCACATAAATCACTAAAGGTGCTCTGCAGTTCAAAAATATTGAGGTCACGAGTTTTTCCAGTAATGGGATTTATAAAAGATCTCCCTTCAAAAACAAATTTACAAATATTGCACCCATGACACGATAAAAGCCTTTTTACCTCACACATTTGTCCATTTTGGGATCCTTATAGTGGCTGTGGACAAGATAGTCTGCGAGATCTACACCCCTCCTGAACGTCACTTGTGGTTTTTGACTAAATAGAAGCCCCACCTCACTGTCTTGTTGCAAAATGTGCCATGTCTTATTGATAATATTTCTAATAGCATATGATTTCCTGTGATAATCCATTACAAATGTGGGTTTTGACATATCAGCATTTTGTTTAGTCGGTTTACCACCTTTGGTGTTAGTAAGGTCTCCCTACTCAAACCCTCAGCTTTTTAGTTTGCTTTTTTCTAAATCGTTGCTGAATATCTCCTTTCTTGAAATCTAGTCCACATCATCCTGCCTCTCTCTCAGAAGTTTCATTTATTGTATAATGTTTTTTAATCATTAAAAACTGGCTAATAAGGGATGCTGTTGATTGGAGATCTTGGGTGGACCCTATCGTCCCTCAGAAAATTATTACCACTGAGGGGCATTCTGTGTGGTTCACAGGCTACTTTGTTGTCTTCTCCAATTATAAATCTGATATCCAGAAATTCTGTCTTTCTCCAATTCACATTGTAAGTGCAGTGTATATTTAAATTATTTTCACTGAGCCGTTCAGTGAAGTGGTACACTGACTGCAAACCCCCATCCCAGACAGGGTCCACGACAAGACCGCTAAAAGAAACACAGCGGGGATAAGAGCACAGATAGAATGCTGACACCAAAAGCCATGCTTCAGAAATACCGAACAAAGTACCAATAGCGCTTAAGCAAATGAGGTGGGGAAGAAAGTCGGAAATTACTATTACCAGCTCTGGGGTGGGCTGATTACTGTTTTGCAATTTCAGGAGGGAGAATGTCGGGGTGGGGGACCGAATGTTTGAGTCAAGTGCTATTACCCCTTAATGCTGTTCTTTTTATATGTCACCTTTAACTCATGCTTATTTCTCAGCATGCATATCACTGTGCTATTATTCCGATGCAGTGTTGTTGATATAACCCTCGGACACATAACTGTATATCATCAACAAAACAATACCATTCTACAGTGTGTCTGAGGTCAGGGTTCAAGTCAGCAAATCCTGGAAAAGAAAGGATACAGGAATATGTTTGCGCTATGGCAAAAAGTGGAAAAGAAAGTGCTCTGGGCAATCACTTAAGAGGGTGCCACAACTGCACCACCTTCTCTTTTAAATTTAGAGCATTTGATCATGTGCCTGAGAATGAGAGGGGGGGACAGAGTAAAAACACTAATGCAGTAAGAAACCGAATGGATCTTTTAGGATCCAAAGCATGCACCTATGGGCCTCAACCCAGAAACAGACGCCAGACATTTTTTTATGTAATTTTCTGTTCTTCATGCTTAGATATTTCTCTGCCAATAGTATTAATTTGAATGTAATTATTAAAAGTAAATTAATATAAATGAACATTGCTGGTAGGTTTTGAGATATAAATAAATGCTTATGGGATTAACTATATTTGGTTTGAATTATACAAACAATTATGAGAAAAAAGCAACACCATTATGAAGGAAAACGCTTTTATGTACTGGATAGCTAATAAGGGATGCTTTTCCTAGTTGTCAGGAGAACTGTATTTTATATTCCTCCTAATTTTGTACTGTTTGCACTTATAAGCATGTTTTCACACAGATTTTATGTAGAGGATTTAGCACCTTATGGTATTTGTGTTTCATGTGGTGATACATTATGCTCAATAATATGTATTTATGTAAATGAACTGGGGTTATTTAACCATGCTTACATGTTTTGTGTATGTTCTTCTATAGCAATTATAAAACTAAAATATTTTCCCTGCATGTTCCTATGTTCTTGCTTTTTTCCTTTGACTAATTCCACCATTACTCTTCCTTCTAAATACTGTGTATGCCACTTGTGACTTGTATGCACTTACTGATATTCCTGGTTAGAACTGTAGCCTCAGTGATTCTTCCACATTATACTACTATGTTTTCGTACTGCACTATTTGCTGTATTCCACAGTGTATTGTTTGTAGCACCTTATGCTGTCCTACCTAGGACCTCCTTGAAAATGAGCTTGCTCAATGGGCCTTATCCTGGTAAAATAATAAACTAAGCTAAACTAAACCATGTGATGCACTGTTAGCATCACCCTGAAGAAGCCTGATAAGGTGCTACGGGGTGTGCTTGCTGTCAGAGTGCTGTTTGAGTAAAGTAAATCATTTTCTCCAGCAGTGGTTTGTGCCACTTTGTTTGAGTTGATTCTACCTTTCATCCAGTGTTTACCCCTCCCTAACTGGTAATCCCCCCAGGCAGACTTCCTTACATTAATTGTCAGCCCTACCCATGTTCTCTCCCTTGCTGATGATTCCCCCCACCCCAGCCCTCCCTTACACTGTGTCAGCCCTACCTGCGTCTTCCAAAATACCTTCCCGCTAGTGTTTACCCTCCCCTTGCTGATGTTCCCTCTGAGGCTGTTCCTTACACTAATTGTCAGGCCTGCCTGTGTCTCCCCAAATACTTTCCCTCTGTAATTTCTCTTCTCCTTGCTGAAGAGCCCCCTGAGGCACTTTCTTACACCAATTGTCAGTCTGTCCTTGTCTTCCAAATTACGATCCTCCATTGTCTGCCTTCTCCTTGCTTCTGATCCCCAGGCACCCTTCTTTATACGATTGTCAGTCCTACCTGTGTCTTCTCGGCACTTTCCCTTTAGTGTTTATCCACCCCTTGCTGATATTCCCCACAATTCCTTACTAATTGTCAGCCCTATCCATATCTCCCCAAATACCTTCCACTCCAGTGTTTACCCTTCCCCATGATCCCCCTTGATGCTCTGTCTTATGCTAATTGTCAACAGTACATGTGTTTCCCCAAATACTTCCCCTTTAGTGTCTTCCATTCCTTTACTGATGATCCATCTGATGCCCTACCTTACACTACTTCTCAGCCCTACCCCTCTCTCTCCAAATACTTTTCCTGTACTGTTTACCCTCCCCATGTTGATGATCCCCACTTACACCCTTCCGTATAGTAATTGTCAGCCCTACCTGTGTCTCCCCAAATACCTTCCCTTCAGTGTTTACCCTCCCCTTGCTGAAGATAATCCCCTCCCGAGTCCCTTCCTTGCACTGATTGTCACCTCTTCTCATGTTCTGTCTAATACCCTTGCTCTAGTGTTTACCCTCCACTCGCTGATGATTATCCCCTGAGCTTCTTCCTTACACTAATTGTCAGCCCTACCCTTGTCTCCCCAAGTACCTTCCGTGTGGCATTTACCCTCCCCTTAATGATGTCCCCCTCGGGCACTTCCTTACACTGATTGTCAGGCCTACCTGTACTTCCTGGTGTTTAATCTTCCCTTGCTGATGATCCCCCCCAAAGCCCTACCTTACACTTGTTGTAAACCCCACCCGTGTCTTCCCAAATACCATCATCCAGTGTTTACCCTTCCCTTGCTGATGATCCACCATACAACCTTCCTTACACTGTTAGCCCTACCCATGTCTTCCCCAAATACCTTCTCTCTTTTGTTTACCCTCACTCAACTGTTGGGCCCTACTGAGTCCCTGCCTTACACTAATTGTCAGCCATATCTGCGTCTCCCCAAATACTTTCCCTCTAGTGTTTACCCTCCCCTTGCTTTTGATTTCCCCCCACAGTGGCCCTTCCTTACACTAATTGTCAGCCCTTCCTGTTGCTCCCAAAATACCTTTCCTGCCACGTTTACACTCCTTCTGCTAATGATCCCCCAGTGTCCTTCCTTACACTAATGTCAGCACTACCCGTCTCACTACAAATACTTTCCTCTAGAGTTTATCCTCCCTTGGTGATGATACTTCCCAATGTCCTACCTCACACTAATTGTCAGTCCTACCCTTGTCTTCCCAAATCGTTACCTCTGTGTATACCCTTCCCTTGCTGATGATCCACACCCTTATAACCCTTCCTTACACTAATTGTCAACCCTACCCAAGTCTCCCCAAATAACTTCCTTCCCCTTACTGGTGATCCCCTTCTCCCTGAGGCCCTTCTTTACAATGATTCTCAGCAGTACCCATGTCTTCCCAAATACCATTTCTCCAGTGTTTACCCTCCCCTTGATGATGATCCCACCAAGACCCTTCCTTACGCTAATTATCAGCCCTACCTATGTCTCCCCAGATGCCTTCCCTGCAGCATGTACCCTCCCTTGCTGATAATTCTCCTGATGCCTTACCATACACTAATCATCAGCCCTACCCATTTCTCTCCAAATACCTTCCCCTCAGTATTTACCCTCACTTTGCTAATGATCCCCCTTTATACCTTTCCTTATATAATTGTCAGTTCTGCTCATGCCTCCCCAAATACTATCCCTTCAGTGTTTACCCTCCCCTTTATCGATGACCCCTATTGAGGCTCTACCTTATACTAATTGCGAGCTCTATCCATGTCTCCCCAAATACCATCCCGCTAGTGTTTACCCTCCCCTTGCTGATGAGCCACTCAAGGTCCTTCCTTACGCTGTTTGTCAGCCCTACTTATGTCTCTCCATAATACCTTTCCTCCAGTGTTTACTCTCCCCATGCTGATGGTCCCTATATTGTCCAACCATACTTTTATTTTTAACTTTGCATTATTAAGTAAACAATACATCATGAATTGGATGCATTTCATTGAAGATTAAACTTGGGCTGTACTACTTGCCCAGTGCAGAACTTAACCATTTCATAGGTTCCATACATTTCATGTCATTTGTTAAAGGTCTATATTCGTTGCTATTTGTCTAGGGATGGCCAATTTCCAACATTCATCTATTTTTTTTTTAATTTATTTTAGTTTTTGTTGACCGGGTAAGTGCACTAGACATCTTCTGCCTATTTTCAGGCACGACCCAAGGGAAGGGGATACAGATGTATGCCATCTTTCTTCGCTTCAGCTCTCACACCCTTACCAATCATGCATGCACACCTCCTGCCTACCTGCCTCTCTCTCCTCCTCCTCCTCCTCCTACTATTGCCTTCTGCTAACCCTAATGTCCCTATTAACCCTCAGCCTCACTACTCTAGTGCTTCTACCTGCCATCCCCTCCTACTATGCCACTGCCCTTCCCCCTCCCTCCTCCTCCATTCACCCCATATGCTCCTCTCCACCTCACCCCCCATCTAGACACTACCTTTCCTCCCCCCTTTGCTCCCTCGGGCATCTTATCACTCAAGCCTTCCCAGCCTGTGCTGCACCCCCTGTGCCCTTTAACCCCCTTCTCTTCCTGTCGCTCCCGGCGTAACTCTCTTCTGCCACCCTCTGTCCAGAGCGGCCTCCTCCTTCTGCTCCTGACTGGTAACATACATCCCAATCCCAGTCCAGCTTGCAAAGGCTCCTCAAAGGAATCCACCGACTTCATATTGCTTCCATGAACATATGTAGCCTCCTTAAAAATTCGACTCTCTCAATTGCTGGGTTGCGGTTCATAAACCTGACGTTATCTCAATAGTTGAAACTTGGCTGTCAGACTCTACCCCTGACTCCCTGGTCTCACTCTGGCTACTCTCTATCGGAGGACCGTGTTGGTAGGCAGAGTCAGGGGCTGTGCCATTCGTCAAAGACCCTCTCGTTGGACTAGCCCTCCCAGCCCCAGGTCCTTGACCTCAGGCTCAGGTCTCACCAAAACTATCTCCTGATCCTCTAGGGTCCCATCTACCTGACTACAGTGTACATACCTCCAAAATCAAGCACAAGCACTAGGCCCACTAATCGATTATCTTACCTCCCTACCCCACTCCCCTCCGACCAAATCCTTGTAGGGGACTTGAACATCATTTGGCTTAGCCCTTCATCCACTTCCTCCGTGGCGCCTTTGCAGCCATGGCCCTAACCCAACTAGTCTCCCAACCCACTGCAGTGAATCCTAGAATGGGCTGTAGCACACTCCTGGATGTGGTCCTCACAAACCGCCTCCCAACCGCATCCGCATCATCCAAATCCTCCCAGACTGCCTTAGCGACCACTCCCGTGTTCTCTCTATTGGTCAACCTCCTTGCCCAAACCCACAGCGCAAACCACCTTTCGCCATCGCCTTAGACTCAGGCTGAAAGGCCTTAAGCAACCCTAGCCCTCATAGACTGGTCCCCTATACTAAACGCCCGGATATTGACACAGCCCTTACCTTCTTTATCCACACCTTCAACTCTGCTTATGACATTTTGCACCCATAACTGCCGCCGGTCCAAAGTAAGGCATGTCCCCTGGTTACCCCCACCCCTGCGCCAACTTAAGTACAGGGACAATCTATGGCAGATTGCCACGAAAACAGGCCCCAGCTGACAGGCTGGCCTATGCTGCTGCCCGAATGCATTATAGGCCATCCGCAGTCGAAGGCTGAGCACTATCAAGCCTCCCTCACTTCCTCATGGGGGAACGCTTAGACCTTCTGGGACAACATTAAGCAGCTGAATGGTGGCACGCTGCTCTCCCCCACCTTCGCTATCAACATTAATGGTTTGGTTTCCTCAGACCCTGTCCTTATTGCCAACCACCCCAACAAATCTTTCACAGACCTAGCCTGGTGCTCCCAGATACCTTCTTCACCCTCCCTCCAGGTCTGTCCTATTCTCCCACGCCTCGCACTACCTGCGCCGAGTCACTGCCCAGGAAGTTGACTCACTCTACTCAAGGCCTTAAAGAATACAATTGGCAATGACTCCCTTGATCCCAGTGTTCTCCGTCAGGTTCTGGATCTGGTTATCTCACCAATCACCAGCCTCTTTAACAAACCTCTGCCCAGGGCACCCTCTGCCTGGAAGATAGCTACTGTCACCCCCAATATGCAAGGGTGGTGATAGGACCCTCCTAGCAATTATTGACCTATCTCAATCTCTCTTCTCTCTAAGGCCTTAGAAAAATTGTGGCCACCCAAATCTCTGAATACTTGACAATATAGCATCCTCTGCCCGAGACAACATGGTTTCAGAGCAGGCCACAGCACCAATACTGCCCTCCTGGAGTTCTCTAACTTTCTTCACACTCACTGGACTCTGGCTCCCTAGCAGGCAGTGTTCATTGACTTATCAAAAGCCTTTGATACTGTCTCCCACCCCTCCTACTAGCTACCCTTAGTCACTTAGGCTTTGCCACTGGGCCTGTTTCCTGGTGCTCCAGCTACTTGTCGCCCGGTCACAACGGTGAAAATAAACGGAAACTTTCCAGCACCTGCCCTATCCGGCCTGGAGTCCCTCAGGGCTCCATTCTTGGGCCCTTGCTCTTCTCCCTTTTTCTCAACTCCTGCCCAGTGTATGTACTGGTAAAATCCTTCTTACGCAGATGATGCTGTACTCTTTGCCTCCGACCGTAATCCCATCTCACTTCAGGATTCTCTGCAGGAATCCTACAATGACGCAGTAGTCTGGGTTTACTGAGCACAGACTCATAATTAATCTAAAGAAAACCAAAACCATGCTCTTTGCTCCACCTCAAAATAAATCCAGTAACTATCCACTCGCAGTCCACTCCACCTCTAAACTCCCTATTGAGCTAGTTCACTCTTATAAATACCTAGGTATAACCTTTGACCCTGCCCTCTCTTTCCATACCCACATTTCTGCCCTTGCCGCAGCCTCTAACACTCGGCTGGGTATCCTCTATCGTCATAAAAACTGCCTCCCCACTGATGCCCTCCAACTTGCAGTCACATCCTCTGTTCTATCTCTGGTAGACTATGGCCTACCTTTGTATGGTGCAGCAGAACAGACTGTCCTGCACAAGATCCGCCTCACCTTAAACAAGGCCTGCAGGCTCATAACTGGGGCTCCTAGTCTAACCCACACTTGCCTTCTTTACACCATGGCTAATCTACTCAACCTAGATGAGCGCCTCAAATACCAAACCTGCCTCCCAACAAAAAATCACTCCTTGGGCTATCCCCACCAGGTCTGTCAACCACTATCCACTATGCAAACCCTACAGTGCATACATTAGATATCCCACAAAACTGCACTGGTTATACCGTGGGGCAGAACCTCATGAAGGTTCAAAGGGTTTACCCTCACAGAGCCCTGTTGGGTAACCTCCTCCGCTGGAGTCACTGATGCTGTCACTGTATCTTATTTTAAAACAGTCTTAGAAATCATCTGCCTCAACACGCAGCTGTACTTGCCTTTAAGCCTCCTCCATCCTCCCAGACAAGGCTCACTGAGCCGCCTCTCTGACCCTTCTGTCCAGCTCTACCTTTACTTGCTACTATCTTTCCCACACTCCTCTTCTGATGTCTCCCACCCAGCCTTTACCTTTATTCTGCCCACTGAATCAATCTCCATGTAACTACTGTATATTGTCTTACCTAAAGTTTTTCATTACGTAAGCCTGTTGTATACTGTGTTTGACATATGCCTGTATTTTTGGCTGATTCTCAAATGTACTCTGATTTTTTTGTCTGCCTTGATGTTTGTTTCTTTTGCACTGTTTTGTCCTCACTGTGACGAGGTACCTTTTATGAATGAGCCTTTTGGCTCAAAGGTTGTTAAACTGATGTTCTAATAAATAAATAAATAAACTGACCTTGAACCAGATTAAGCTGTTGGTGGTATTTTTTTTTTTTTAGTGAATGAGGAAATTTGCCAGGACACTGGGAGATTCCCTACTGTGTAGATGGGTGGCGCTGTGTCTCACGGGGAATCCCCTCAGTCTGATGGAGGAGGACAGTGGAGGAGGACGGCTGTGGCTGGTAAGCCTGCAAGTTTCAGTGGGGAGTATGGTACTGCTGGAAAGCACCCTCTGGTGGCCAGTATTGCACTCTCATCCTCTGCTGCTTGCTGCGGTAGAAATGGGTGGAGGATCCGCTGAAAATGGGGAAATTTGAATCTCTACTGCGTGATACCAGGTTCTACAGTAGATCCCGAGCATTCTTCTTGCCTGTAGCGGAGACGAGGATATTGATGCAATGGTCCGATGGAACAGGACCCACTGCTACAGGCAGAAGCGGATTATAGAGCAGCTAAGCTGCGGCAGTGAAAAAACGAAACGCCAGGTCTACAGTTTGCTGTCGCCTTCACTGTGTCTGATGACAGAAGTTTTTGCAGTAGCCCCTCTGGCAGAGGACAGTACATGTGCTGGAAGTTCCACAAAAGAAACAGGGATTAACAGCTACTTACAGCACGATCCTACATGGTCCCTGGAATGAGCGTTTGAATGGGCTGTTGATACAAACAGAGACAGGTCAGTGGGTTGTGGATCCTAATATTCCGCTTCTGGGTTTGGGGTTGTTATGAGGTACTGAGGGAACTGTGGATGGTCCTCCATGATATAAACAGGTGTCTCGATGGTGCTCTGTCTTGTATAACACATGAGCTAGCTTAGACCCTGCTACAGGGCACATTCGACCGCTAATTACAGACAACAGATGCAGAGGTGGTTATGTCTGATATTCTCTATTTCACAACCGCACTTCTATTTCTTTTTCCCTGTATTGTCTCCCTCACATCAGGGGCCCCAGAAGACACACCTGTATTAAAGTTCCCCCAGCTGGAAGAAGCTTTGTTACTTTCCTGCAGTATCTCCTGGACAGTATTCCAGTACCCCGACCTTGACTGTTCTACCTTTGTTAGTCTATTTCAAAACCTGTCTCTTTAGCTAAACGCTGAAATGCAGTTTGGCTGTGGTTTTTGGGACCAGTAGACAATATGCCAGATCGCTGCTATGTGGGGAAAGTTTTATTAAAATAGATGCTGTTTTTTTCTTCTGAGGTGTATGCTTTGATTCATACACCAGGAGAGTTACCATGATATTAGTTTTCATTCCCAGACATCCTTAATTGTTTCTGGATGAAGTATGCCCTGTTTAAAACAAACCCTGCCTGGGCCCATTTTCAGGCCATACCCCTAACAAAACAAACTTTTTAAAGTATTACTGTCCTATTTAGAATGAAGTGGGGAATATTATGGACATTACTTACTGGCTTGGAGAAACGATATCAAATACAGGGAATCTGAACTAATTTTTGACTCTGAAGGATTTTGGAACGGAGGATGGAGGTATAAGGTGACCTTATCACAAATGGAGGATGGTTTCAACATCTCCCAAGTTGTTTTACTTCTGGGACAGGATAAGTGCTTTATCTTTTATCCTGACAGCCACTGACATTGTTATAAGTGTGGTTCCAGCAGACATTTGAGCAGAACTCATGCCACACCGAAGTGCGCATAATGTAGGAACTGGGACATGTTATGACTGATTGCCTCATCCTCCCACATAGTAGTCTTTGTGTGAGGAACAGCATCCTTTGACTATCCTTGGGCAGCTCACAATACTACAGATAGAGATTATACTACACAAGATTTTTATCTCAACGTGGCTTTTAAAGACAGCTCTAGCAACATGGGCCCTCCCCCCAGTAGGGCACCTCCCGAAAGACCTATTGGCCCCTCTTCTGAGGTTTCACTACAACAATCTCTGTTTCTCAATTACCTCCATCTGAGGCAGAACTATTGGTTTTAGAGGTACCTAATGACAGAGGTTCTATGCCTCCGCCTCCCACCAGAAGGTGCCTTTACCATAGTTAACAACTGGAGAAGGAGTTTACGGAAGAAAGCTGTGACATCTGCTTCAGAAATCTTCCAACTCCTGTGCAAAATACTTTTCTGCCTTACAGGTTGAAGATCGTGATGTAGGAACAGGAATCAGATTCAGTCTCAGTTCACTCTTCCCAAGCTGATGGGGATCTGATACTGAACGTCTACAGAAGACTTGTCCACCCTTCCAAAAGTAAATCTAGAATGGGTTCAATGAATGGGTTAGGAAAAATCCTGATGTTTTTCAGTCTCTCTCATGGTTTAAATATAGTCCTTAATGTTAGTCTTTTGACCTCTGTTGTTTCTAACTGCTATGAATGAGCTTATTTACATCAAAATGGCCTCCTTAAATATAATAGTATTCAGTCAGCAAGGAAACAACTCTTGATTTATGCTTTGTTTGATTCTATTTGTTATGACGTGGTGTTTTTTTCAGGATACTAGGTTGCATAGTAGACAAGATAGAGTGTCTTTGTAGGAAATGGGGGTAACCCACTGTCTATTGGAGATGACGTTTGTTGTGGAGTTGGTATTTCAGAATAAATTCCTCCCGGCAAAGTCTATACAAGTAGTGGACATAGCCTGCTGTGCTTTTATTGTTGATGTTATGTTAATATCCTACATTGCCGCTTTTATCAACGTGTATGCTCCACAAAACAAAGACGGCTAGAATTGAGCTTTTCCATATTATACAACCATATTTATTTACTGCTCGTTGTTTTTCTTGGGGTGATTTTAACTGTGCTATACTTAAAGGACAGAGCTCTCAAACCTTAAAAACTTTTATTCGCATACCAACTGCTTAGCTGCTTTGATTTCTCAAACTGGTTTGACAGATGCTTGTGGACTTTTTGGACAGCCAGTTAAGACTTATTTCAGAGGTAATCTAGCTACCAGGATTGATTTTTGGTTTATATCACATACCTTGGAGATTAAAATGCCAGGACCTTCCTATTGCCCCATCTGATCACGCCATTATAGAACTGATGGTCTCCAATTATGATGGTATGCAAGCAAGGGCCTGGGTATTGGAGGTTGAATTTGGAATTTTGTCTCTTCAACCATTAAAGATGGTTTTATCTCCTTGTAGAAGTCATGCAAATCTGTTAAAATCTTTATATGACACCTCATCAGGAATGGTGGGAGGATACTAAGCGGATATCGAGATATTTCCAACATTGGCAGATTGGAACGAAAATGTAAAAAGACCGATATTTAATTTATAAGACACATTTTAAATTTGGTATTTCAAGCCTCCAAGGAGATAAAAGATTCTTGCAGATTTAGCGGAAACTAGAAAAAAAAATGAATGATCTACAATATATATACTTAAATCCATGGAACAGGAACGAAGTTTGGAACCCAGGCATCACAGGATTTTATGAATCATATCAATTTAAGCGCTAACAGCAGTACCGAAACGGATGTCTCTAGTTCGGATGTTAATGGCTTTTCTTTTGTTTCTCGAGTGATATTATGACAGCTGTGGAGGAGCATGTGCATTCTCTTTTTGGTTATCAGGAGTCCTCACTTGATGGTCATAAGGCATGGTTAGAGAGATGTTCTCACCACTAGCCTTGTTATTGGATCAACGGTACTGGTATCACCACTCACCTATCTGTAATATTACTTTGGCAGTGGTTAAAAAGAGTTCCAAGTACTAGGATGGATGGATCCTGTTACTTAATTGTATAGTGTGATTGTGCAATATTTGCTACCTGAATTTTAGAATTATTTCAGGACATGATTTCTTCGAAAACTGCCTAATTCCATGGGAAATGGGTTATTTTTATGTATAAATCTGGGATAGGACATGATCTTTCAAATTGGCGCCCTATTACATTATTAATCACTGACTTTAAATTATATACCAATTGTTAAATAACAGGCTGTTGCTTGGTGCACTAAGCACTATACATCCTTTCCAGACTTGCACTATCCCTGATCGGAGTATTACGATTTGATTAATTTTGTTGGAGGGAAATTTTGTCCTGAGGGAGACTGGAGAGTTAACTGTTTATTCTTAGTTTAGATCAGGCTAAAGCTTTTGACGGTAAATCATGACTATCTTTGGGACTGTTTGGCTAATTGCGGATTCCGCCTACTTCTCATATCCTGGATAAAATCATGTTACACTAATGCTAAAGCTCTAGCATATTGTAATGGATGGACTGGAAGGACATGCAAAGGTCACCGAGGAGTTAGACAAGGATGTTCCTTAGTCCCCTTCTGTATCTCTTTACACTAGATCCTTTATACTCGTCACATTAATGACATTATTGCTATCTGGGGGTTTTTTTCTAGTACCATAGAAGAAATAGAGAGTGTTAGTTAGCGTGGATGATATCTGCATTGTTGTAGGAGATTTGCCATCGGCAGTTTTAGTGGGACAAACACTCTTGGAATTTATAGAATCCACGGAGTTTGAGTTAATTATATGAAAAGTAATTAGGCTTCCCTTTGGCATGGGACAATTTTAGAACCTACTTTAATTAGATCCCGTTGTAACAGGGACCTGCCCAATACTAGGACTTTTTTGGTTCTGGGATCTGGCTTTCTTAAATTGGTCCTCCAAACTGACATTGCTCTTGGTGAATACTGAACAGAAGTATTTGTTCAGAAGTTGAATAAATTATAAGTTATAATTGAATAAATGTTTTGAAACCTGAATTTTCATGCTCTGTTTTAGAATGAATTGTTGCTGCCTGGGGTGGGGGATCAAATAGAACATATTTTGAAAGCCTTTTTAAAGAAAGTTCTGAGTTTGACTTTCAGGAAAGAAATGTAAGAAAGTTTTGTTTTGATGATGTCATAATTGATTAATTTAAAGGATAATATTTTTTGGTAAAGTCATAGTTGGTAACTTTAAAGGGTATTCTAGGCTAGTAAACTTGCTGTTTTCCTAAGGGCCCACTCATGGATTATGTATTAATTAAAAGCTGTCTTTCTGCTTTTCTCATTGTTTTGAGATTTTGGGGCATTTGTCATGGAATACAGACCATTTTCAACCATTGAAATAGTGAACGTTTAGACTGTAGGCATATGACAACAAATACCCAAAATATGACTAACATAGCCCTGATTATTCATTAGTAGTAACATACTGTATATAAGAAGAAACAGCAAATAGTAAAATATTTAGGGAGAGATCGAGACATACTCGGACATTTTCATTGTTTCTACAGAATGTCATTATTGTTAAATTATGAACAATTATTGTTATTATTGTTTCTTTTTAACTGAAAATTGTCTGCTCTTCTGAAAGATAACTCAGTACTGTAACACTATTTTCCATTAGGTCCTGGGACTCTCACTTGACAGCTCTGTACAGAAGGACAAAAGCACCTGCAGCTGCAAATTTGGTCCCAGAAACACCAGGACCTTGGTATCTGCACCTTCCACGCATAGAATATAATGAATGTTGGATACATAGTAGACTTCAGAAACCAGTCACCATCCCACAAGAGGCTGCCAGTGACTTCGCTAGGTATGCGCAGAAAAGGAACCTACATGTTGGTGAAGTGATGACCACTGTAGAGAAACACATACAACTACAGGGAATGAAAGAACCAATGAAAATTGAGAAAGTGTCTGTGTCTGGATTTACAGTGCTGTTCACCTTAACATCAGCTGAGAACAGCGCTGGAGTTATAGTGCTTTGGGATCTTCATACCCAGGATGTGACGTACCACCATGTTGACACACAGTGTGTTCCAGTGGATACTGATGGAGAGGACCATCTCAGTCTTGTTGTCACAGGTTGGTGTCTGTAGCGGTTTTGGTGGTCAGAATAAACAGGGTCTTCCTGTCTTTACTTTTTACCTTCATGCTGCATGTGCTGGTAAGGCGACAACTTAGAAATTAATGTTTTTGAGACCACTGTGACCCAGGACAGAATACTGAAAAACAAAATTGTGCACATTTTTAAAGAGGAGCCTGTTTTGGTCCCTTGGGTAGAGAACAAAAGTGTCCAGTTACTGCTTTTATTTTCAGGGTAGAGCACAAAGTTATCCCATTAAAGACTGTTCTGCATGCTTATAACACACCTGACATAATTTGCACAGTAAGTAACTAGTTTAGCTTAGAAAGTAATTGGGATGCACATTGGGGTTGCTTTCAAAGCTCAGTTGCATTTGTGACACATAGACCTGCTTTTCAGCAGCATGTGTTGAGATCTGGATCTGGAATACTAATGATTTTAGACTAAAAATGGATTAGCTGTTACTGCATCTGCCATATTAGAAAATTGGGTGCAGGTGGGATGGATATTCAAAGGTGTATGGTTTGGACTGTTTGAAATATCCTGCTAGATGCATGCAGGAAGTAAACAATTGAAAATCTAACCTTGACCAGTAAGTAGTAGGTGGCTGGTAGAAATTTGTATGTGGATTTTCCTCTCATTTCCATAAGTGATGCAGGTGCATATTAAGAGTTTTTGGTGCACTAAGGTAAATATTTCTGTTCAGCTGAAATGTTAAGTAGCCATAATGGAAATGTTCTTCCCTCAGAGTAAGAATACTTTTGACATCTGCAGCGACAAGAATTCCATTACTGTGTATTTAATTTAGAAACACTGATGTGAGTTTGTGATTTCTCCCTTCGTGTTTTAATTATTGTCATTCTCTTCTTTTCGATTTTCCTGAGTCTATCTTCTAAAACTTCAATATAGCCGGCCTTCTGGAGCAGCAGTAGCACTACCACTCATGACGCCGAAGATCCAGATGTGGGAATGAGCCCTAGTCATTGGAGGGAAGGTCAGGGGAGGAGAATTGAGAATTCCCCAAGATGCTCTCCTCCTTGGGGAGAGAGGGCATGCAGTCCCTGCTGCTCTGCTGTCACCTGGGTGACCTCTGATGGTGGTGCAGTTGGCCCCAGTGAATGGTGATGGAGGATGCTGACCTATTCTAACGTACACTCACACGCATCAGCTTGTATGTGTATGTCCTGTAAGCTCTCTGTGTGGCATACATGGGGTTGGGACTGTAAAATGGAAATGCCCTGTAGTAGCAGTAACATGACTGTTACCTGTATCATCTAGTGTATTTTGTCTGTGCATATGCATTTACAGTTACCCCATATCTATTATTCTTTATCTGTATACATACATTTTACTCTGTAACTACTGTTCTGTAGCTGTACTAGAGTATTTATATTTAACCAGTGTCTAGTATATCTGTACATATGTATACATATTTCTTATCAGCACACACGTATTTACAGTTAGCCTGTATCTACTATTCTTTATCTATACACATGCATTTTATCCTGTAACTAATATTCTTTATCTGTATGTCAAAGAGACATAAGTCAGAAAGTGTAGGCTGACCGGAAGAAGTCATAAAATTCGCGAATAGCGTTTTTATTATTATCAATAACAAGAAAATAGGAAAAATAAGATTGTACAGGATAGCTGTTCATAAATGCAGTACAAATAAAAAAAAAAGGTCCTCAGTCTATCTCTCTCCGTCTCTCAATTTAAATCTCAACGTCTGTAGATATCTCTAAACAAAACATTGCTCTTTATATAAGAGGTCTCTTCCTGGCAGTTTAAGCTCTGCATCCTGTTGTAAATTAGATCTCCTCCCTTTTACAAAATATCTCAAAACTTTGTCACTTTCCTTCCTGTGACCAACCTGAAGAGTGCATCTGATCTTAACAGTTTTAGCAAACTAGAACAGTCAGTCCCAGAGCTGGTCTTCTGTTGACAGTTCCGTAAACAAGCTTGTGGAGGTCAAAATGCATTTGAGGGAGCTGGCCCAGTGGCGCTAAGGGTTGAGGTGCTGGACGCCATACCTTGCACTGTGCGGTGACCTGAGTTTGGGAGCGAGCTTGGGTGTCGGCAGGGGAGGGTTGAGGATTGTGTGCCCTTGTGTGCTCTCCTTCCCGGGATGGGGAGGAATGTCCCTGCATGCCAGGGGCCCCCAGTGGACACCGGGGGGGCACTGCAGCATGCCAGGCAGCACGTGATCAGCGTGGATGATGCAGGCAGGGTTGCTGTGCGCTAGTGCATCGGGGAGTGCACCATGCAAGGGGGGGGAGACCTCAGAACAAAGGAAAAACCCGGTCCTTGGGGTGGGTGATGGCACCAGGCCCCACGCCCACAGACGGGCCCGTCCTGTCTGGCCTTTCATGTTCCTCCGCCCGGGACCCGCACCCGAAGCTGGAGCCTGTGTATGTAGGTGTACCCAGAGAGGAGGGGCAGCCCCCATCCTGGAGGGGTCGGAAGTCGGGGTGCCAGCTGCAGAGTGGGAGGGGGGAGGAGAGAGGAGGATCAGACAGGTGGGCTTCGGGCTGGGCAGGATCTGGCTGGATGCCCGAGAGAGGCTCCTTGGACCGTGAACCAGAGGGAAAAAGAATTGTTAAAAAAATAAAATAAAATAAAAATGCGTCTGAGGATCAATCCCAGATTGTTGTTTTTGCTAATACACCCAAATAGCTTTCTGCAGTCATTTCAACAGTATAATTATATAGATTTGCAAACCAAGGGATCACAATTTCACAAAAAGATTCACATATATTTAATTAACCACTGAGAAGCATAAGGAGAAAGAAAGTATAGAAACAGCAAGTGAAGGAAGGAGATAACAGGGAAATTATGGGACCATCGGAGTGGCTAGTTCCTAGGTGCCACAAGAAAAATTTGATTGCACAATCAAATAGTCAAAAGACAGACAAGTGGCAGAATAGGAAGACAAAACAGATTCTTGCTTTTAAAACTCTGGCCCAGATATTCAAAAGAGTTGAGCCATGCAAATAGGGTTGCGCCTGCGCAAGGTCAGTGCGCCATTCTGCGATATTCAGCAGGAGGCAGTTGCGCCCGAAATCATGCTGAGCAACAGCGCAATGATAATGAAGGCATGCGCAACGAAGGGAGGAACCATGCATAAACTGCAAGCCCGATGTTCCTTTCGAATGCAGAAGTCTCTGGTACTTCTGTGCCTACACAAAATTCATCGAAAAAAAAAAGTAACAAATGAGGGGCCACCCACCACAGGTGAGCTGCTGCGTGCAGGGGGCGCAACACAGCAGCTGCCACCTGTGGGTATTCATTTTAGAGCACCCCATGCCCGATTGCAGGCATCAGTATCTCCTCCCCAAGTCCAATATCCCTGGTGGTCCAGTGGATCGCGAGTAGCCCGGGCATAATCTGTACTCCCCCCAGTAGCCAGATCGCTGGCACAACTGTAACTCCCCCAGTAGCCCGAGACCGCGACATCAGTAACCCCCCAGAGTCCAGTATCCCTGGTGGTCCAGTGGACCGAACAGAGCCCGATTGGGTGGCATTCCTCACCCCCAAGTCCTAAATCCCTGGTGATCTAGTGGACCCCCCACCCCACCGCCCACATAGCCCCACCACCCCGCTCCCCGTCAGCCAGCAGGCGGCAGCACCCCACCCGCCTGCCACCCGCCGACTGACAGCTCGGTATGGCTGCACGCCTATTGGTTCAGATCTGGACTGACTAGTACGGTATGGGCTGCATGGGATGAGTACTTTGCTTGTCATTTTGAAACTGAGGTGAGTAAAACCAAATTCAGATGTGTACAGATGTCTGGATGGAGTACATTTTTTAAAACAGTACAGTTTTTTTCTAGACAAGATTGATCAGGTGCCAGCAATGCTCCAGCTAATGTTGGCAGGGAGCAGTAATATACTCACCAGTTTTAGATGATGTGAGTAAAACAAAATTGAGATGGGTACAAGTGCTGTAAATCTGGAAAAAAACTGCTCCTTTTGAATCATGTTGTGTTATGAAGTACTGTTCTACAGAGTGTGCAGCATGCACAAATGTTGGGAGAGTACTGGTACTCATTAAAAACATTTTCTGAAGAGTATTTCCTAAAATGAGGTGAGTAAAATATGTTGGTAGTCCCCTTATCTGGAGCCCTGATTGGGGCGGGTGATATGAAGAAGGAGATCATCGGCGTAATAGGCTATTTTATGATAGGAAGACTCTGAGACTCGGTACCCATAGAGATTAGGAGTTTGTCAGAGCAGCTGGGCTATGGGCTCCACAAAGAGAGCAAACATATACGGGGAAAGGGGACATCCCTGACGGGTACCCCTAAATAAAGGAAAACAGTCAGAATGTGATCCATTCAGTCTTACGACTGCCAGAGTATATTCCTCTAATGGCAGCCATAAATGGCTCAGGGAAGTTAAATGTTTGTAGGGCAGCCTGTAGGAACCTCCAAGAGACCATATCAAAAGCCTTTTGGGTGTCTAGACTTAGTATCAAGAGGGGGGAATTTCGTGGATTGGGCATGGTCATTAAGGTATAGGGTGCGTTTAACATTGTCTGTTTTCTGTCTGCCCACAATGAACCCTGACTGATTTGGATGTATTAATGAGGGGAGGATGTGATCAAGTCTTTGAGCCAGAATACTCATGTAAATCTTATAATCTTGGTTGAGTACTGATATGGGGCGATAAGAATCACACAAGTGTGAGGGTTTCTGGGGTTTCAAGATCACTAAGATTGTTGCTTGTCTCCATGAGATAGGGAAGGGGAGGTGAGATGGCTGGTTTGTAGAGCTTGCAGGAGGGGAATCTGTACCAAATTCCATGTGCCTTTGTAGAACTTGGCTCCAAAGCCATCTGGGCCAGGAGATTTCCCTTTCTTGAATCCTCTAATGGTAGTTTGGAGCTCCAGTTCAGAAATCGGGGCTGCTATCTGTGCCTGCTGAGAGGCAGGAAGGGTAGGAAGGCGGAGCTGAGAGAGAAAGGCTGATATTTTGTGGTGATCAGGCTCTGTCAGAGGGGAGTAGAGGGACATATAGTATTTCTGAAATGCATCAAGGACATGCTGAGTGGAATACCGTGTCTGTCCAGATATGGGGTCCTTGATTTTAGAGACAGTGCATTCTTGCATTTGATTTCTAAGATGGTAGGCCAGGAGTTTGGAGGCCCGAGCCCCACCTTCATAATACCGCTGCCTTAACCAGGCCAAGGCTTGCTCAGTTTTTGCTGTCAGCAGATACTGGATCTCAGCCTGTGTCTGAGAGATTAAAGGAAGAAGGTCTGAGTCCCTTTGCATGTGAGCCTCCTGAAGAAATCTAAGCTTCTCCTGTAAGGTCTGCAGATTTGACTCGGCCTGTTTTTTTTCTTGTGAGTAGCACAAGATATGATATGACCTCTGAGCACGACTTTAATCATATCCCAGAGAGTCTGAGCAGAAACCTGAGGAGATGCATTATCTCGAATAATTTCTGGGATTCGTGCCTCCAGGAGGTCTCGGAATTCCCTGTCCCTCAGCAGGGATGAATTAAATCTCCATTGTACATTTTTCCTTTCCTTTCGAATATTGAGCTCTAGGATGATGGGAGCATGGTCAGACAGGCAGATATTAAGGATATCCGCCGACCGAATCAGATCAATATACTCTTTGCCTATACTGAAATAGTCAAGTCTGGAGTAATGTTTAAAGGCATTGGAGTAGTAAGTGAATTTCCGTTGCTAGGGGTGGAGTTGTCTCAATGTGTCTACCAGACCCACATCTTGGAGTGACTGTCTAAGAGGCCTCTGTCCAGGGGACTGTGGGAAGGCGCACAGCAGGCAGGTCCAAGCCGAGGGGTTAAGTTGGCAGTTAAGATCCTCCTAATATCAGAATCCCTTGTTGTCTCATCGGGATAACCTCTATTAGATGTTGGATGGTGAAGGCGTCCAGAGCCTGGGGCATATAAATACTGCATGTCAGAATCTGCTGATTTAGTTTGACCTCGCCAGCGCAGCCTGCCATCTCTATCAGAATATTGATCAAGCATTTGTAGCTGGGAGCATCTGGATCAGGATCACCGTCCTCTCCTCCTGCCCGCTGGTAAGAGGACTCCACTAGCTCAGAAAAAACAAATTTAAGTAATTTCTGGTGCTCAACTGAGGAGGTGAGTCTCTTGTAATAAGAGGGCGTCAGGGTTAAATTCTGTGAGTGCTCGAATTGTACGGTACTCTTGATAGGGCCAGCCAGCCCATTTACATTGTAGGAAATAATTTTAAAGGGACACTGCATATCCAAACTTATCAGGAACCATTTACAGCCCCGGCCCCCTAGAAAACCAAAACATCACCGACATTAATTTCCTGCAATAAGAAATATTTGCCACGTGAAAAATGTACAGTAACCTGGTGCTCTGCGTCCAGTGTGGTAAAATGGAAGGACATTTTAGTAAAGGCTGTAGGATAACTAGTATGCCAACTGGGCATAGCTATAGTGCTGTTTACAGTGGGCAACATCTCAGTAAAGAGGTATAAGGAGGTAAGAACTATGTACAAGCCCCCGTGAAGAGGGTTATCTATGACTTCCATCAGTACGCGTTCAGGTGGAACGCACATTGGGGACAAGTCTACGGACTGTCCAAAGGTGGGCGCCCAATCAGCCAAGTGATGTGGGGTCCTGGGGAAACTCTTGCCCAAAATTCAGGAGGGGGGAGAACTGAGACAAGGAGAAACAATATCAGGGGAAGCTGAAAAAAAAAAGGGAGTGATAGGGGAGGGATATAAAGTGGAGCAAAATGGTGCTGTTCCATTAGGGCCTGGCTTACAGATGGCATATGAGTCTGTGGCCCACCCCTCCAATGTATGAGAGGGAGGGTGGGAGAGATAATGTATAGTGAATCATCCCAGGGATATTCATAATGGCTAGCTGAGGTATCTGATATAGGGGGAGCGCCAGGTCTCACAGAAGCACTCTGAGTTCGTCCCAGCATTACTGAGTGTTCGGGGGAAGTGCCGAGTCAGGTGTATCAAACTGTATGGAAGTTTCCTGGGACAGGAGACCCTATTGAGCGCTAAATGCGAGTATTGGTAAATCAAGAGTAAAGTCAAGTCATCGATTTGTAGGCAGTGAAGGTCCAAGAAAAAATATCTGTCCACATGCCACAGAGTTTATAAGGGAAGGGTGTTTCTGGTAGACAACTGAGGACCAGCAGAAGAACTAGAGGGCTCTGGGATCACCCAGCCCACTCATGCCCGAGAAGGACAGGGGAGAGGATGCCCCAGGGGGGCATGCTGAGGGAAGGGCAGGATCCACATCCATCCGGACCCACCAGCACTTTTGGTTGCATCCCAACACCGGGAATGATCTTGATGAGGTCTGGGCTACCCTGTGGAGGGCTCTCACAGAAGGGAGAAGGTGCCAGAGGGAACCATCCCTGAGGCCTAATATCTAATCCCCCTCCCGCTGCAAGGCCAAGTACAGACAGTGCAAATCTTTGTGCCATCTAAGAACGCTGGGAGCAAGTCCCAGACAACACTACCGGTTACTCCTAGTTCATATATGGATCTCTTACTCCCAAGGGCACATGAATACCACCAGGCCGTCCGAGGCTGAGGAGACCTCCTAACTGCGCCCTATTTAGCGGGCTAATGCAATGAAGCCTGCCTCAATTCGATCTGCGGTAGAACCCCGAGCTTAGGGAGGGCATCAGGCCGGACGGGTGAAAACGCCTACTGAGACCTACCAGCCCCACCCAAGCAGGGGTACACCTGAAAGCCCCTATTTAACGGGTCTGAGCAAGGTGAGGAGCTTCAAAAGTTGCAAGGCTACTTGAGTATAAGGCCCATATCCTTCTGCCCCAGACAGCCCGATGGCAAACTGCTCACTCACAAGACCCATTTCTGGCTTCATTCTGTGGAAGCTGGCACATACATTCCTCTGTCCGTGTCCTCTAGCCACCTGGGGAGGAGGCCCACACCCCGATCCATTCAGGTATCAATGTCCGGACTAGGATCCCCAACCACCAGCCTGTCTCTCAGACATCCCACTCAATCCCCTGAAACAAGAACGTTAGCTGGGCTGCCCTCCGGTCCCTCAAGAACCTCCCGTCTTAGTACTCACTGCGAACCCAAGATCATGGTTCAGGAAAGGCCTCAGCTGGCCTGTCTGGAAAATTGTGCCAGATTCCTTTGTATGGAGTCTATTGTAGCTTGTTGATATGGTTGTATTCTGGTGGGAGATGCTCGAGCAAGGCCACGGTCATCAGAGAATCTCTGCGGTAGGCATACCGAAGTTGGCAGCGTGAAGCCACATTTCTTCAGATCTGCACAGGCTTCCTCAGCATTGTCGTAGGTCTGCTGTCCCGAGGGAAACTGAATTACCAACTTGTTGGGGTAAGGGGTTCGAAATTAAATTTTTTGTTGCCTCAGGATTGGAAATAGAGGGATGTACGCCTGCCTCCTCTGCATCGTGGCTGAGGCATAATCATTGTCCACAAATACACGCGATGCCCCCATAAAAAATTTGAGATTTAGCCCAGGCCTGTTTCAGTATGTACTCTTTTTTGTCTGAACCCGGAAGAATCTGATAATTATAGATCTAGGGTGTGCAGATGGCTGTGTAGACTTTGGGCCCAGCGCCCTATGGATTCTTTCTATCTCAAAAGTAAATCTGTGTCAGCTCAAGGGCTTCGTGGGAGAGTTTCCACAAAAGTTTGTTGATTTGCACCCTCGCTGTTTTGGGGACCCCATAGAGTCGGAGGTTGTTGTGGCGGCTGCGGTTCTCCGCATCCTCCTGGCATTCTGCAGTGAGATGGCAAAAGTGGGCCACCTGATTAAGGGTATTTTGCAGCTGGGAGGTGGTTGAGGCCTGCTCTTGCGTGCCTTGGTCCAATGTGGATACTTTAGAGTACAGCTCTGTGAAATCTTTTTGAAAGGATTCTTGGTTTTGTTTAAATAAATGGAAATCTGACTTGAATTCCTGGAGTTCCAATAACACTTTGTCGAGCTTGCTGTCCATCTTGGTAGATTGTGCCACCTTGGACCTATTCTTTCTGCGTGGTTTAGATCGGGTTGCTTGGATGGAAAGCTCGGAGGCCCCCCGAGTCGGTCGTGTCCCTATCAGAGATCTCAGTCTCTGGGCGAATTGCCACAAATCTGTTGGTTCCTCCTCGGAGTTTACCAGAAGCCATGTAATCCATTCGGTAAAGTAAGTGATTTTATGTAGTCTGCAGCCGATTTAAAGATTTGAAACAGGGGAGCGGGCCAGGAGGTCATGGGCTAAGCTGCCATATAACTGGAAGCTGCACGGAAGTCCTCTTCCCATCTATATTCTGACTCAGGACTGCACCTAGGCCTACCTCTGATGCATCTGTCTGTAACAAAAATTGTTTCTCAAAGTGTGGACTTCTTAAACAGGGTTGAACATAATGTAGCCGTGATGGCCTGAAAAGCTTGTTCCCACTCAGGGGATCATCTCACTTTATTTGGTCACCGTTTTCAGAGTTCAGTGAGGAGAGTAGTTAACTGGGCAAAGTTGGGAACAGATCTCCGGTAGTAGCCAACCAGACCTAAAAATGACCGTTTCCTTGTTTTAGGGACAGAACTGTTCGCTGCAGTGTCTGTCTTGGAAATCTCTGGCTTTACTTCTCCATTTCCCAAAATATAACCCAAATATCTTGTTTCCTATGTGCCTAATGTGCACTTGGCAGGATTAATGGTCATACCTGCATTTTTGATAAATTTATGCTCGTAGGTGTTCCAGGTGACTATTCCAGTCTGGACTGTGCACCACAACATCATCCAGGTGTGCAGCGCAATAACCAGTGTGAGGGGCTAGAATTATATCCATGTACCGCTGAAATGTAGGGAGAGTGCCATGTAAACCAAACAGCATTGTGGTGAACTGAGCGAAAATGCAGTTTTGTCTCTGGATTCTTTAGCTAGGCACTTCCCTATCTGTCCACCAAATCATCTATCCTGGGCATAGGATAGCTGTCAAATATGGACACTTGATTAAAGTTTCCTAAAATCAAGGCAGATTTTTGCCTCCCCCTTTTTTGTTTTTTATATGGAGTCTTCATTGGTGATGACCAAGCACGTCTTGATTTCAGTGATGGCAGACTCTTTCATTTTTTGTATTTCTTTAACCACATGTGCTCTTAACTGCTCTGGTAATCTGTGTGCTTTTTGTCTGATAGGGCGAGCATTCTCTGTCACTATTTACGTGCTCGACCATTTCTGCTAGGCCTGGCACTGTGAACATATACGAACATATGAATTTGCCAGGTGAAAAAGACCATAATGGTCTATCTAGTCTGCTCGAGTACACAGCTCGTTAATTTCATGGAGCCCCCCCCACTCCCCTGGCATCCTCCCCATCCTAATCATCATCTTCACCCTGTCCCACCCACCCTTGAAACTGGCCACCGTCTTTGCTAACACCCTTGCCACTTCATTAACAGTTTGTTTTCTGTAGTGGTAACAGTAACAAGACCTTTCGCCTGGCTCAAAAACGTTTTCCTTTATCCCATGGTCATATTACACCTCCTGTTGTTTTTGGCTACTTCCTGATTACTGTGGGCAATTTCACCACATTTTGCCAGTTTCTTTATCAGTGCACACATATAAGATGTATTCAATTATTTCTGAGCGGGTTATCTTCCGGTGTTTCTTTTGGTATATCTGGTGGCCCTCTATGTTGTCTACCGTACAAGATTTCAAAGGGTGAAAAAAACTGTTAATACTTGTGGCACTTCTCTGTAAGCAAAATGCAGGTAAGGCAAGTATTTTTCCAAATCTTTCCCTTCCCCTTTAACAAACATTTTTAACATAGATTTTATGGTTTGATTAGAATGCTCAACAAGACCGTCTGTCTGTCTGAGAGTGATAAGAGGAGGTTCTTATGGCAGTGATGCCTAGTGGTTAGTACACCTCCTTCAGAAATTCAGCACTAAAATTACTAACCTTATCGGTAATAATCCCTGTAGCTATGCCAGCCCTGCTGAAAATTTTGTCAAGCTCTGCTGACACTTTTGGGGGCTGTGACAGTATGCATTGGAGTTGCCTCTGGGTATTGAGTAGCATTGTCACATACTACCAAAATGAATCAATTACCCTTTTTACTTTTGTCTAAGGGGCCAACCATATCCATCCTCTCAAAAGACACATCTGCTAAGGGTAGGGGCACTGGGGCACCTTGTCTTTTTTACTTACTGGGGCTACTTTCTGGCATTCAGCACAAGAACTGCAATAAGTAGCAATATCCTCATGAATCCCAGGCCAGTGAAATATGTACAACAATCTGGCAAGGTGCGGTCCCTCCCAAGTGACCAGCCATAGCACTATCATGTGCTATGTGCAACTCAGTTCTATACTTCTTTAGTAAGACCAATTGTTGTATCTGTTCCTGTATCTGAGGATTAACACAAACTCGGTACAGTAGCACGTTACATTTTTAAACATTAGTTCACCCTGTTTTGTTTCACCCCAGCTGCTTAAAACAACCTTGAGAGAAACATGGTTAGTTTGCTCAGAAACAAACTCACAATCAGTAATCAGTTTAGTTTTAGCTTTTCATATAGCAACCCCTTATGTCCATCAGTCTTTTGTTGCCACTGTTTTCAGACACCTTCTTTCTTTCCTGGGCTTTGGATCTTGGAGCTGAGCTAAACAAGTCCGAATCAAAGTCAACAAAAGTCCCACACATCAGATTTTCTTTGCCTGTGTTGTTGTAACCACAGCTGCTGAAACAGCAGGATTTACTCCCTCTGTAATTAAGTTAGCAATCCTGGAAAGTCATTTCCAATAATCACAGGTTCAGGTAACTTTGGTACTATCCCCACTTTCATTTGACGTGACATCCCTTTAATATTCAGAGTCACTTGGGTGGTGGGATAGTCTTGAGTGTCCCTGTGGCTGCAGATGACCCCACTGCCTGGTCCTTTTGCACAGTGTTTTCTCAGAACATCAACATGCACCAGGGTCTGTCTGCTTCTCAAATGTATATGTCCCTTCACAGTCTTATCTCCCATTGTGACATCTGTTAAATACTTTCCCCAATTTGCTAAGGCCAGATTTGCTCCAGTGTTGCCCTCCTTATTTTCTTGGCAGTTTCTTCCAGTATAGCCTGGCTTATTACAGTTGTTATAGGTTTGTGGGAGCATCATGTGACACTCCTCAGTCAATATCAGGGCTTCTTTCAGTTCCACATGAGGTACTTAACCGTATCAGGCTGTTGCTAAGAAACAGATTTCCTGGCATAGTGTTCTAATTCTGATAGAACATCTGAAGTAGCGGGCCACTGAGTTCTAGAATATTCAGATTTGCTATTACATTTGGATAAAACTGAAATAGAAATTTATAGATTCTTGATTTTTTTTAATTTATGTGTATTATAGAAATGCTAATATATAATTGTAATTAACCAAGGGTTAAGGGATTAAGCAAGGGAGGTGTAGAAACGACTCCAAACATAATAGAACTCCACATATAATGTAGGCCTTTTTTTATGATAGGATCAGCGGCGAGGTAGTCAGTTGTGGGGATTGTGTGGTGCTCTTCTCCAGGGTTACACTGTGGAAGGGGAGACACTGTCCCATCTGCATGACCTTTGCAGAGCTCCATGCTCAGCTGCTAGTAGCAAGAGTTGCAGCTCTGGCTCAGCTGGGGTTCACCCCCCATCCCCCCACATTCCCCAGAGGCTCACTGGTCCAGGGGCTGGAGAGTGCTAGAGAAGGGCAGTGAGAACAGTGGCAAGGGCAGCCACAAGGGGTCCGACCAGTCTCACACCATTTAGACAACAAATCAGTGAGCACCCCTGGAGGAGGCTCAGGCACCTGACACTGTGAGGGAGTGGGGGACTCCAAGTCTGTTGAGGGAAATGGGCAGGACGACTTGGTGGTACCCAAGAGGGTGAGCAGGAGGAAGTAAGCAAGGAGAGTCTTAATGACTGGGGACTCTGTGATTAAGAGACTGGAGAGGTGGTGGGTGGGAGGAGGGGAGTGAAATGGTCAGATGCCTTCCTGGTGCATCAGCCATCAGGGATATACATAGGATAGGGAGGATGGTATAGAAAGGGGAGGGGGAACTGGAGGTGCTGAACACTTGGGAACCAGCAATCCTGTGTACCAGCCTGTGGTGTGGAAGAAGTGAAGTGGAACTTTAAGAGGCTGGGGGACAGAGTGAAGGAGCTCTCAGCTTCTTTGGCTTTTTCCGAGGTCCTCCCTGTGTGGAAAAAGGAAATGAGTATAGCAGAGGAAGGAAGAGGCTGAAGATTTTTTTTTTTTTTTTTTAAATTAGTATGCTTTTTAAATCTGGCGCAATGCCCGCTTCAGTCTCCCACTCCACAAGCGAGCCCTGGTATCCTCCACCCCAGTGCCCTTGGATTACTCCTCAGGGTGGAGCCCCCGGTGCTTACTCCAAGGGGGTACCAGGTAACTGATGCGGTGGGGACCCAGGGCTGCCAGGGGCGGGAGGCATCATTCATGCGCCGGATGATTTTTCCTTGATGGTGGAGGCAGGTCAGTGGGACGCATGACATGCATGTCATGCTTCCGACCCACCCCCATGACACTAGTTGGTGTTCTAGGGTGTCTTGTGGTTACCTGGGACTGCTGAATCCAGAGTCACTCTATCCCCCTCAGGGATGGAGAGCGTGCTATGGCTTCTCGATCTACCCTGCCCCGGCTGGCCCTCGAGTGTCCCGAATCTGTTCCCGAACCCGGGGCACCCGTGTCACAGTGGTAAACCTTTCCGCTGCACTGATGGGCTGGCTTAAGACTGAGGATTTTAATTTGTGGTTTAAGGTATGGTGTCAGCAGGAGTGGTACCACTTTGTGGGGAACTAGGGGGGGGCTTCTATGTCAGGGTGCTCTTCAAGGGTGATGACCTTTACCTGATGCAAGAGGGGGGCAGTGCTTTGGGGCAACATTTTGACATTTACGTTGGACAGTTAAACTGATGGAATGGGAGACGGAGGCTAGGGGAACCACTGAGAAGGGAAAGCAAGTGGAGATCCTAGATAGGACTCCCCCTGAAAAGGAGCGGGTAGCAAAAAAAGGTGGGTAACAGTAAGGTTGAACTGAAGTTCAAATTAGGTTGGGGAAGAGGCCAGTGAGGGAGGGCTGACAAAGCCTACATTCAGCATGAAAAATAACAAATTAAGAAGACTAGTGAAGAATAAAGGAAAAGGAGTAGGAAAAAGCAAGAAGGGGCCGGCCCAGTGGCGCTGAGGGTTGAGGCGCTGGACGACGCACCTCATGCCATGTCGGTGACCCTGGTTCGGGAATGAGCCCGGACCACCGGGGATCGGCAGGGGGAGAGATAGGATTGAGCATCCGTAGACTGCTTTCCTCTCTCTGGGAAAGGATCCAGGGACTGCCTGATGCAGCAGCTGGAGGTAACTGTGCACGTTGGGGCACAAAGTAGAGGAACAGAGCTGCGGCAGACGTCAGGAGGCGACATTGCATGTCCGAGTTCAGGGTGGGCTGGACTACAGGGGAAAACAAGAAAATCCCATATCTTCGGGGAGGTGCGGAACATCCAGTGGCATGGGCCCACGTGCCCAATGTCGTCCGTAACACCTGACTACCCCCTTGGGGGACTCTGGGCCTTTCCAAGGAGGCAGGAGAGCTGGAGTCCTGAACCCGATATAGTCGTCAGGTGAAGTGGTCCAGGTGGGTAGTCAGGAGCTACAGCATCGAGTGAGGATTCCTGAGAGATGCCCCGATAGGTAGGTGCAAAAATAGAATCTACAAAAAAAAAAAAAAAAAGAAAAAAAACCAAGAGGAGATCAGGAGAAAGCTGAAAAAGGGGTATGCCTTAATGCCAGGAGTCTGTCCCAGGCAACATCATGTTTAAACAGGATGGAGGAAAAGGTAAAGTAGGAGGTGTAACCCTGTATGTCAGAGAGAGCAGAGAGGCAGTGGAGGATGGAAACATCAGGAGAGGTCATGGGGCAACACAGTTGCTGTGGGTTCAACTTATGGCATCTTGATGCAAGAAACTACAAATGGGGGTGACCTGTAGACTCCAGGATGGGGAAGAGAGAGAGAAAGAGAGAAGGAGCTAGGGGCAGATCTAGAAAGGGTGGAAGGGGAGTTGGTGGTAGTGGTGGGAGATCTAAACCCGCCAGATATTGATTGGGTCATTCCAGTGGCCAGGAGCTCCAGATGTCCGGCACTACTGGGTACATTTCAGGACTGCATGCTGGTGCAGCTAGTTAAGGAACCCACTAGGTAGGTTGCCATTCTTGATGTGGTGTTCATCAACTCGGAATTGGTAGGGGGAGTAAGGGTAGGGGAGCCATTAGGGTCCAGTGACCATAACGCTGTATGGTTTGACCTGGCCCTTGGGACAAGTAAGCCCTCATCGAAGGCTGAAGAAGTGCAGACATCCAGATGAGGGAGCTGGTCCAGGACAAGTTAGTCAGAATGGACAGCATCAGGGATGTGGAGGAAAGATGGGGGGCAGTCGAGGGAGACATTTCCTAAAATCAAGGCACATTCTTACACCACGAAGCAAAAAGGTAACTGTGCACACAGGGTTATGCTCCACAATCACAATACATTTTATTAGGACATACAACAAAGTTTCCTTGGTGATTTGAGGGCTGAGTCCCTCTTTATCAGGGGATGGAGTCACATCATTGCAAACACGCTTAAATACCTTAGGTGAACAGTGATGCTTTTCAAAAAGAGTGAAAGTGATCAATAAGCATAGTGCTACAAAAGAAACATTTATAAACACCACATGGTATAAAAAAAACCTTTAATATATACATTGGCACCAATGAAGTACCGTGCTGAGATATCAGATATAAATGGAGTGTATAATGGATATAAATGGAGTGTATAATGGATATAAATGGAGTGTATAATCCAGTAAATACATAGAGGGTTCATTAAAATATCAAGTTCATGATATTAATGTTTATTATGAACTGGGGATCGTAAATATGGGAAGCTGATTGGCCGAGAGGTTTTTGGAGCGTGATGATATCGGGCTACATCATCACAGCTTCAGAAAACCTCCGGCCACCAGCCTCCTCACTGACCACGCAGTCTTCTTCGTCTCCAGCAGTCCGCAGCGAGTCAGACTTCCAGTCAGCTGCTATTTAAAAAAACAAACAAAAAAACGAACTCCCACCAGCTGCACACACAACAGAATTCAGCACAACGGAAGCCGCTGGGGGCAATACTTTCAAAAGCAACATATCCAGCAGCATGCCAGTGGCAGCACCGGACGAATAATTGTTTTTTCTCTGAAAAGGACAAACGACAAACCCGCGCATTGTAGTCATTCTCACACAAACCGCGGCTCCCCCACAAAAAGAAAGCTATGTCCCAGCCACATAGAAAAAAATGCCAGTCTTGTCCCAAACATTCCTAACCATTCTAATAGTAGCTCTTACAAGAACAGTCCCGAATGAATCACACCAAGACTCTACCGTTTTCTCGTTCGTTCATCATTGGCTCGCCTCTCCAACTTCTCTCTCAGCTTACCAGTCCTCAGCATCCAATTCCCAGAACAGAAATAAGAAAAATAAAGTGCACTGTAAACGGAGAACACTTTAAAAAAAGGAAACTGCAGTGGTAAGGAGTGGCTCACCCAGTCACAAGCGCTCCACTTCCTCTACCACGGCCAGCAGCGCCGCCTGCTGCTCAGAGTCCTCCAGGAACTATTTTATTTAAAGTATTCCTCCAATACCCCAAAACACATTTTAAAATGTTTCTGTTTTTTTTTTTCACTTTAAAAATATTTAAACCACTTCTAATAGCAATAATACTCCAGGGTGTGGTATATCATGGGATATACGTTACTTCTGGTTGTTGGGTGCCTTTTCGGCCTGCGGCCTGCGTGCCCCACCACCTGAGGCGTGGCGATATCTCATGATATACCACACCTGTTGTGATTATTCTTAATTATACAATGAGGTATGAAAATCTTGTAACCTCATTGGTCAAAACACATCACATGACCATGGTATATCCTGTAATAACCACGGCTGAGAAATGGCATTTATAAAAAACATACTTAAACACATTTAAAATTTATTTTACACATGGGTCCATTGTATAATCGCAATAAGGCACTCCAGGATGTGGGTTATTGGGGGATTTACCCACTCCTTGTGTGGTTAAGTCACTTGGCTGCGCCTTGTGACACACCACACAAGGTGTGGGTAAATCCCCCAATAACCCACACCCTGTTGTGCCTTATTGCTTACAGAGCCAATTGGCTAAATACAGGAAAATATATATATAAAAGACAATACAGGAACCAACCCATTGAGGCAGGACTGTTCTCCCATAGTAATGAAGCTAAATTTGCTATATGGCACACATTATTGCTCTCATTATGTTTTACACAAAAATATATATATATAGGTGGATCTGCCAACTAAGCAGTCGCACTCTGATTTATTCATGATATTCCAGAGTTCATATTAGAAAAAAATAGTGTGCCGAAGAAGAAGGAAAAAAAAGGGGGGGGGGGTGAGAATGGAGAAAGAAAAAGGAAAAATGAATAACACGTCTCTCATGAGAGAATGAAATTGGTGCACACAAAACAAGAAAGCAGTATGCTAAACATAATTTACATTATACTGATTGGAGTGAGAAGAATATTTGTGCAACAGGCGTCCGGATAAACGGAGTGTGATAAATCCGTTTATCTGAGTCACTGTGTAGATAAATTATTTATCTACACAGTAACTACGTCAGACTCCATTTATCCACATAGTTTCTACGTCACACCTCACCGGTATTACTTTGTTTAAAGTAACAGCACTCACAGAGACGTACTTGCAGCTCAGACTGCACACTGCCCCCGGTGGCCGGCTGGGCGGCTGGCTTGTTCACTCACATTGTCATTTAAGCTACCACTCTTATGTTATGTACTACAACTTCAAGGAAGGGGGTGGTGAAGAATATTACAAATCAGTACCTTTCTTGTGTTGTGAAAAAAATCGGACACTTCTCGCTAAACTCCATATGGCCAGCACACTGTTCGCTCCATCTTCCACGTCCCTCGCTTCTTTCACCACCACACATAGAAAACAAAAAAAACAATCTAAGCCCCAAGTGCACTTTCCACGGGTTTTATACGCAACTGCAATAGCTGCTGTTTCAAAATCATTCCTGACCGCCAGCTCAGTCTCATGCTTGCTCCCTTACTCCCTCGCTAAGCACAGCCACCATTTTTTTAAACAGTTTAGAAAATGCCAAGCGCTACACCAATCAGCAGTAATGTTGGCACATCCACATCCTTAGCAACCTTTTTCACAACTAAAGTGCAACAGTACTAGTACATGAAATAATCCCTTAAACTTTAAAAACAAAAACACACACACACTACAAATATTATGACCTATCACACAAAGTCTCTGCCTGTTGCATAAATCGACTGCGCAGAGGGTCAGTGTGATAACGCATTTATCTTGTACAGTTGTTAGTGAAGTGACCTCTCGTGAACTCTCACCGTGAGGTTACTTGAGGTCACTGGCAACTGTACAAGATAAACAAGTTATCACACACGGAACCCCCCCCCACACACACACACATACCTTATATAACATCACAGTCCTTGTAAGATAGTAAGCTTCACAAATAACGCTAAGATCAAATTCTCTATTCAGATCCTTGGAAATAATGAATTTGATGTAAAGATCCATTTTGATTCTTTTGTAACAGGATTTGTTTCTATTACCCTTCCTTGGAGAAGGCTTTACACGTCTCAGTTATTGTAAATCTAGGGACCCCAGATCGCTGTAATGCCAGCTCATAAAATGTACTGCTAATGCAGATTCACTGTTGTTATTGAGAATGTCCCTCAGATGCTCTAGAAAGCTCTCTTTCGCTTGTCTAATTGTTCTACCTACGTATAGCAATTTACAGGAACACTGTGCCACATAAATGATACAGTTAGTTGAACAATTAATGCATTCTCTGATTTCAACCTTCAGGTTCTTAGTAGGGTGAGTGAAACACTTTTCCTGCACTAAATGTCTGCAGGTCACACAATGGCCACACTGAAAACATCCTGTGGGTTTTTCCGGTAGCCAGGCTATATGTTGTGGTTTGTCTGCAACATATAGTGACTGTGGGAAATAGATTCCTATGTTTTTTCCATTACTGTATGTTATACGAGGGGTAGTTGCAAATAAATCTGGTACACTACAATGTTTCAACAAATTCCAGTTCTTTAACAAGATTGTTTTGACCCTTGGGGAAATATTATACTCCAAAACAAAGGTCATTTTGTTATGATTTTCTGGTTCTTTTTGTTTCGGTCATAGCAGTGAGCTTCTTTGTAAGCAATAATACTCAACAGGGTTGGTGATATCGGGCTATACCAGACCGCCCAGGGGGCATAATAAGACCCAGTGTCGCTGGTGGAGGGCCTTATAGCCCCTGGAAGGTCCGGTATAGCCCAATACCGCCCACCCTGGAGCATATTTTTGCCCTTAGAAAATTATCAACTGTAATATATATATGTTTATAAAAAAGTAATTTTTATGTTTAAATGTTAAACTGTTAGGTTGTTTAATTTATTTTGTTATAAAATAGTTCCTGCTTCTACATTACAATGCTGTGTTTTTTTGGTTTGATTTTTTGAGTTGGGGACTTTTGTCCTACTAGACCCTCTGTCGTTGTGAGTTTTGGAGTGGTTGTCCTTGTAACACCCCCCAACACACACAGAGCTGAAAATAGTGAAATGTTCCTTTTGTTTTACTGTCTTTTTAATTTACTCATTGAAATATATAGTTTTGAATTTCTGTGCACACTAGAGCAGAGTGAGCGAGGAAGGTAGCAAAATGAGTACAGCTACGATTGCTTCTGTGACAGATTGCAGAAAATATAACTGCTGAGGTGCAGATTAAGTCCATGTGAGAAAGAGGTAAGTCTGCTGCCCGCTTTCCCACCGACTTCAGGCATTGTGTTGCTTTTGTTTTAAATTTAAAATGAGCAGTTGTTTCTTTGTAGTTAGCAGGTGGCTGGATGGAGCAGGAGGGCGGTGTGCTGACTGAGTGAGCTCGCTGTCAGGAAGGACTGAAGGTAGTATGCTTAGTGAGAGGAGCAGTACTTTCTTAGGTTTCCGTACTGCAGATGGACGTCCATCTGTGGTACAGAAAACAAAAAAAGTGTCTCTTCTCTCATGCATCATAACGGTGCTGTACCAAGTGCTGTGTCTGTCGCTTGTGGAGATTTCTGTCACATTTGGAGCATGGCTGCAATTTGTCTCTTTTAGTAAACTCTGGTGAATTCAGGTACAAATTTTACTGTGCCTTATTAAATGGGACTTGCGAGAAAAATGGGAAATCGGTGGGCAGCTAGATCAGGGCTTGCTTACTGAGCTGGAAAAATGGCAGCAGTCAAGTTTGAAAATCGGGTGGCCCCAGGATACCGTAAGTAATGAGGCACCCCAAAGTGGCACTTGTTGTATAGCGGTGTTATTGAAAATAAATGCATGGCTGGGTATGCTTTATTTTTATGAGCACATACTTGACAGGGTGGGCAGTATTGCCCAATACTGCCCACCCTGGAGGGTATTATTGCACTTAGAAAATGGCAAACTGTGGAATTTTTAGATGGGATTTAAAATTTTTATTTATTTATTTATTTTAATTTAGAGTAAGAATGACATTATGTCCCTTCATTTTGTGCTGTTCCATCTTATGTTGCTCCCCACCACAAAGCCATTCTGTTCAACTTATCCCTCCACGACTAGCAGCTCAAGAACAAGATATATCAATTTGTTTGTAGTCCTCCCCACAAACAGGCTCTTGTTCTGGTTGTTTTAGTAACAAAATCAGTTTTCTGCTCTTCCTGCTTGACACCCCCCCCAACCCCACTCAGGAGTTCTGGTTATTGCATGGGCAACCCGGCCACTTAAAAGCAGAAAGTGCACACTGGGAGGTACAACGTGGCTTGGGAGCTCTGTAAAGATTATATATATATTCCACACAGCAGCGCTGTTATAGGTGAGCAATGTGGCATGAAGGGGTGTGTGTAAAACACATTTTACAGCACAGCCGGGGCATATTAAGGCACAAGGCCAAAAGGCCTAGTGACTTCAGCCGCTGGATGTGCTGTAAAATATGTTTTACACACACATCCCTGAGTGCTTTATTTCACTTATAAAATTGTCTTTTTTTTTACTTTTTACTGTTGGAAAAAGAATATTTATATGTAAACAATAGATTTTTTGTGTGCATTTGTGATAACATAGTCCTTCAGCCCACAGCAAGTGATGTCATTGTATTATTGCCTACTTTCTTCTTCCTGTTACAACCAGAGACTCATTATCTCACTGTCAGGGCAAAAGAAGAGAGTTCCCTGATGAGCAGGTTAACATAGAAGGGGGATTTTTCACTGTCAGCAAAGAAACAGTTGCAGTGAAAACTATAAACAATACTTAATGTTTCTAATATGTTTATGTATGAAATGAGAGTGTGATAGTCAGAGAAACAACATTTAATATATATATATTTTTTTTTATTTAAGGTAGTTTTATTTTTAGGGCCCAGTTGAAGTTTGTTTACAGTGTAAAGGTAGCAGCCATGTTTGTGGTCTAGAAAGTCTTCTTTCTAGACTTCAGGTACCTCATACTGGGCTGCTGGGTAAGCTGGGGGAAATGGGGGTGGGGAAACTGATGGTCAGGTGGATTGGGATCTGGCTATCTGGGCGTACACAGTGTGTGGTGGTTGGGGGGGGTCTCATCCCCTAGGGTCACTAGTGGGGTCCCACAGGGATTGGTACTGGGCCCACTCCTGTTTAACGCCTACATCTTGGACATCAGAAAAGGTATCAGGAGCGAAATGAGCTTCTTTGCAGATGACTCGAAGCAGGGGGCGGTGGTGGATGGGGAAGAGGATAGAGTAGCCCTACTTGAGGACCTGGAGACACTGTTGAGGTGGTCACACACTAGGAAGCTAAAATTTAATGCGGAGAAATGTAGGTACTTCACCTGGGGTCTAGGAACCCAGGGCATACATACACCCTGGTAGGGGATACGCTACAGGCTTCGATGAGGGAGAGAGACCTCAGGGTGGTTGTGGTGGATGTCAAAATGAACAACTCTGAACCAGTGACAGCGCTTGGAGGTTTAAAACGTGGGTCGAATTGGACCCAGTGGTGTAAAAAATGTAGGGTTAAAAAGGAACCTACTAAGTCAAAGCATAATCGGTAGATTTCGAACAGTTCACGTTCCCTTCCTTTAGATATTGTTATAAAGTAGGTGCATTAATTTGGACCCACTAGTAGTGAAAAGAGGGGTACATTTTGGTCAGGATGCAACTTTTTCCCTTTTGGTGCATGTTAGCGCTGTCTCTGCTCTGAACACTGTAGGAGGGCCACGGCCAAGGCAAACAAAATGCTGGGGTGTATCACCAGGGGGATTACCTCAAGAAGCCGGAATGTGATTTTCCCTCTGTATAACTGCCTGGTGAGGCCACACCTTGAATACTGTGAGCAGTTTTGGCATCCACACTTAAAAAGGGACATTGTACTCCTAGGGAGGGTCCAGAGTAGGGCAACTAAAATGATCTGGGATCTGGAGGATAGGACCTATGAGTAGAGACTTGAGGAACTCAACCTGTACTCGCTGGAGATGGGGACATGATAGAGGTCTTCAGGTATCTAAAAGGGGTAAATAGAGGGTAAGCATAGATGGGTGTTCCAGCAGAAGGAGGGAGGGGCTTCCAGGGGCAATGTTGGAGGCTAGAGAGAGGGGAGATGTGGGAGAGAAGGGAGGCTTAATTCACAGAGGGGTGTTGGAACCATAGAACGCACTGCCTGAAAGAGTTGGTGGAAGTGGACTCGGTGGAGGGGTTCAAGAGAAGCTGGGACAGATATAGGGTGAGAGTGTAGCTGAGTAATGCCATCACTGAGGGGATACCTCAGATGGGGGTTGGTGGATCCTGGGGGGGTAGGGAGGGCGGCAGTGGTGCCTGACATGGGTGCTGACCCTCGAGCAGACTCGATAGACCATGAGGCCTACTCTGCTGGCTTTTAGTATGTAAGATCAGTTCTGGTTGTAGGGGTTAACTGAAATGCCTGTGTTCCAAATGCCCATTGATCTGGGTTCCAGACTCTTCACTGCTGAGCAGTACTTTTTTTTTTTAGTCATGTGTAAACCATATTTTACAGATAAATAAGAGCCAGTCAGATGACTGTATTTTACCCTGCCATTTTATAATTTTAATTAGTGGTGAGAAGAATTTTAGATCTGATGCTGTCCATTTGCCGTCACTTGTTTAGCGCTTCCTGTTTTGTAGTGGATTGGCATCGGGGATGGCAGTGTCGAGGGAGTTACAGCGTAAAGCAAATTTAAATGAAGTTTAAGGTGATTTGTAGTATTTTTAGACAGGAAGGCCCAGATATTCAAACTGCTCCCAAAATGTGCGCAACAGCAGGAGCAAGCACAATTCAATTGCGCATATGTGCAACAGACGCGATATTCAAACATGGAGCAGAACAAATTGCGCAAGCAGCCAACGTCTGAATATCGCACAAACTGCGCCATAGCGCAACCAGGAAGGGGAAGCCGAGCAGAAAGGTTGCGTCATAGCGCAACAAGGGCAGCCCAGCTGTGCAGTCCAGAGGTGCCATAGCGCAAGCAGAGGGCCCCCCCCCCAGCAGAGCAATGGAACTGCACAACCAGGGAGGCAGGCTGGGGCCCACCGCCAGCCATGCCACACATGGGCACAGGAACACACTGCAGAACCAACAAGACGCCTGCACACCCCAAGCACAGCATCACTGGGGGTGGGACGGATGATCTACTGGCCCATGGGACAAGCCAACAAAGCACAGCAGGGCCATGGACGCCCAGCACAACCACTGGCAGGCTGAGACTGCCACACACAGGGGTTGACAACCACAGTGCACATCCCCCCCGTATGCACAGCACACCCTGCACCGTGACCCCAAGAAACCACCCATGTGCAGTGACTGGCACTGCAGGAAACACCATGCATCCCCCTTGGCACACGTCAACCTCGTGTAGCAGAGAACCATACAAGCCAGACCCACCCTGTGCACCCAGCAGTGGGTGGCAGCAGATGGCAAGACCAACAGAAAGTCACTGCCACACTGGAGACACCTCCTCATGCACACACACGCGGCAGCACACACACACACATATACCCAGGACCATACCACCCCAGATGGCATGCACACCACTGCAACTGAGCAACCATAGCCAGCTGCAAATCAGAGACCAACACAGTATTCATATCAAAATATATATATATACTAGAAAATGTAAAGTACAAAATGAACAACAACAAAACTATTTACAAGGGGGGTAGGGGTACAAGGTAATGGGTGGGCAAGGGGTAGGGATGAACAACTTGGAGAGGGAAGGCAGGGTGGGAGGGATGGGTGAAGTGGGAAGGGAAGCCGGCCTAAGGCCCAGCAGGCTGGCCCTCCGCTGCCTGGAGCCATCGTGTCTGGCTGTGCCTCCTCCGTAGGCCATGGCGCTGGATATCCTGGAGGATGGTCCTGTTTTCCATGGACACCTGGGTCAGCTGTTGCAGTGCCCGCTCTATTCTTCGGAGCACGAGGCCTAGGAAAACGGGAACACAGTCAATGGCTGTGACTGACCACAACCCTGAACACCACCCAACCTGCAAGCCATATAGCCCAATGTCCCGCACCTGTGATGGTATGCACCCACCCACAGTGAACATGCACATGGCCAGCCCAACCAGGCGGCACCAGCTATGTGCACCACTGCACACACACACACACACACACACACACACACACACACACACACACACACTGCCCATGTCCAGCACAGCACAAACAAGGCTGTCAAGTGACGTGGCAATGTGGTGCGATGCCAGTTCCACAGCCATGTGCCCAGTGCATGCATGGACCACCAGTGACGTGCACACAGACGTGCAGTGACACTGGACAGTGATGAATGTCGCCTGTGTCGTGCATGGTTGTGTTGTGCATGGCTGGTGGTCATGCCCACCCCTCCAGCATGCAATAGCATCCATGATGTAATGATACTCACACTCCTGAAGCAGCTGTGGCTGCTGCTGCTGTGGCCCACCCTCGCAGCACCACCGACCGCCACCGGGCCCTGCCATGGCCCTCCTCATCCCATCCCATGCCTGCATCCTCTGCCCGGCCTGTGGGAGACAAATGTTGAGAAAACATCAGTGTGACTCCAAAGCAGACTGCCCCTGCCCCAGTGAGAGTGCCTGCCCACACAGCCAGACCCATGCATCTCACACCTGCACACACTGACACAGCCAACCATGTCAGAGCCATCACCCATTCACAGCCACCAAAACACACTCACACCCCTACGGAGAATACAGGTGCATAGATGGTACACCCATCTGGCCTAGGCACAGCGCCCCTCCTGGCACGTGACCGTAGCCTCTCATGCAAGTCCGGCTCCCTCCTGCGGAGGTCATTGTACCTGTGCCGGCACTGCTCGGCAGACCGGCGCTGCACAGTGACCCCCACCAGGTCATTGGCCACTTGCAGCCAGACCTGGGTTCGAGCCATGGTGAGGGGCTCCTTCCCGTACAGTGCCCCATAGTGGGGCTCTACCAGGGCCACCAGGTTGGCCACCTCCACCGGGCTCCATTGGAGTGCCCTCCTGCGTGCCATTCTTCCAACTTTACAGCAGGCAATATGGCGCCCGCAGTCGCGGCAACCCCACGTGGAAATGTTGCGCAATAGACCACCATAGGTTCCAATCGCGCTGTTCGGTACGCGCCGTCCGGTCCACATAGTGCTGTCACCAGACAGCGCAGTAGGGCCGTACACATGGCAGCCGAACAGCGCCAGGGGCAAAGGTCGGACACCAGGTCAGGGGTCTATGACGCAAGGCCACGCACAGTGCCATCTGAAGTCTATGCATCCTGCGCGACCAACCACCTGCGTGACAGTGCCACAGTGGACTATTGCGCAGTAGTGCCACAGCACCATATAGTGCCCAGTGCTGTAGCGCCACTGGCACAATGGTGGCCATCGCCTGAATTGCCGATCGCGCACAGCACGTCATCAGCGCGGCAGACGCCTGCGTAAGCTACCTGGGCATGCGCAGTGCAGTGTACCACACAGTCACAGATCTGCGCTATTGGCTCAGCCGGCTCAACCGTATTGCGAAAAGCGCAATGGCGCGATATTCAGCCGACACATGCAAATCATCCGATCAGCCATTCAAAGGCGCAGTGGCGCGATTTGCATCTCATTACAGTTGCTGCACTCTAATTTGCATGCATTGCGCTATAAAAGTGCGACAGTGGGCTGCGCTGGCCAGATTCGGTTACTGCAGGTGAGAGGTGAGTTGCATGCTGTGGGATGTTCTGGACAATGGGCATGGGATAACGCTGTAGACTGCACAGTGACAGGTGTCAGCTTCCACCCATACAGATCGCCATGACCGAGCAGAGCCAAGGTGAGGGTGAGGATGTTGGGCGAAGGAGGAGGAGGCCCAACTTCCCCACGGCAGAGACTGAGGCCCTCTTCCAGGCCTACCTGGAGGAGGAGGCACTACTGAGTGGATGGTGGGGCACCCCTCAGGCCCGTGCGGCTGCATGGGAGGGGGTAGCCGGGCAGTGAACCTGCACGGAAGCCACCAGCGCTCCGTGCAGGAATGCAAAAAGAAGATTGGGACAGACCGCAGGAGGGTGAAGGAGAAGGTGGCAGCCCTCAGGGCGGCACGTGCTGGCACTGGTGGGGGCCAGCCAGCGGTGGTGGAGCTGACCCCGGCTGAGGACCGACTGGCTGCATCAGTGCAGCGCAGTGCTATTGAGGGCGTACCAGGAGGTGGATTCCAGACAGGTGGAAGCCCATCACTGTACGGTATGACATGGTGGTGGTGTTGGGGGGAGGTTGTTCACATGCACTCACATGTCCTCTCTTTCTGTTACAGATCCTGTTCGTCTTCAGGGGACGGTGGTGGTGGGTCCAGGCAGTGAGGATGACCTGCTGGACATGGAGGAGGGTCCATCCACCTCTGTCACCAGCCAGCATGCACTGCACCAGCATGCACGCTGGCTGCCAACTCTGGTGTCGGTGATTCGGGTGTGGGGGGTACACAGCCTGTGTCTCAGCAGTCTGGCATGCAAGCATGCCAGCACGCTGTGACTGTGGCTGTAGCACGTACCTGCACCATTGATGATGCAAGGACTGCAATGGGCAGTGACATGTGTGTGTCCCATGACGGACACACAGCAGGCCAGCACGTGCCCCTGGGCCTTGCTGGTTCCAACTTGTGTGCCAGCATGTCGGCACAGTCCCAGGCTGTGCCTGTCAGCACCGGTGGGGCAGCACCGGTGGCTGTGCAGGTGTCTGGCACTGTTGCAGCCACAGCGGTGGAACGAGTGGTCCCTGGGGCACAGCGGTTGGAGGGGCAGCAGCAGCAGTCACCCACCAGGTCTGGGGGTACAGTGTCCAGCGGTGGCACATGCCTGCCGCCCTTTGATACGCCCATTCCTGGTCCTGGCGAACAGCGCCCACCCTCAAGGGGTGTTGTGCATCAGGACCTTCCACACCCTGGGGGACAGGATGCCGTTGTGGCAGAGTACCCATTGGACGAGCACACCCGCCTGCTGCGGGAATCAGTACAGCAGCAAAGGCGGGTTGCAATGTCCGTGGAGGCACTGTGTGTGGCTGTGGAGCGGCACAGCAGGGAGTGTGCTCTGGACTGTGCAGAGGTGGTCCAAATGCGGATGGATGTGACCGCCGCCATTGACAGGCAGACCCAGGCATTGGTCGCTGTCGTGGCTGCATTGGGCACACAAGCAGGTGCTCCTGTACCGCGCACCCCACACAGTACGTTTTCCACTCCCTGTTCCCGGCATCGTGCGACACCAGGCCTGTCGATGCTGGGTTCTGCTGTGGGCATCCCGAGCACCCTGGTGCAGGTATGTTTGGCATGCTGCAGACCCTGTGCGGGCAAGGTCGCATTAGCGCAGTGGGACCCTCAGTGGTCCATCAGTGCCACCCCATGTGGCCCTGCTCAGCCTGCCAGTGCTGTTGGGTCACAGTGCGGCCGCCCACGCATCCGCGGTGGCCGTGGGACAGTGCTACATGACTGACCTGTCTCCCAGTGTGGGCCCTGTCTGGTGCTGCCCTGTGTGCAATGTGTGTGTCATGGTGGGCAGTGCACTGGTGGGTGCTCTGCTCAACACGCCGACCACGGACCACCTGCACACCCTCAACTGCTGTCCACAGGTGCGTGTGCATGATGATGCCTGCATTGTACTGTACACCAAGGTGCAAGGGTGCCCAGCATCTGACACAGCACCAGACTAGACAGGTGGTGAGGGGTGGTCGGTGGATCTGTGTGTTTGCCATGTCGGTTCTGCTGTGCTGTGCATCTGCCCATGTCGCTTTGTGCCTGGTGTGTGTGTGTCCATATGAGTGTTCACCCCTCCCTGATGGTGTGTTTGTATGCCTGGACCCTTCCACTCCCCTGTCCGTCATGCACCCCTGGTGTGTTACCCTGTGTGCCTGTGGTTTGCGCCTGGACAGTGTTGGTTGCACATGGCCCCTTGACTTACCTGTGTCGTGCGTAATGCTCCTCTGTGATGGTGTCCCGGTGCAGCTGGGCCTGCCGGATCAGTCGGGGGTCCCGCCGTCCTAGGGGGGGCTGCTCATCACCATCAACATCGGCGCCACTGGCGTCCCCATCGCTGTCCCCTCTTCAACCTGTAGGGCTATCGCTTCAGTCTTTGGCCATGTTGTGCAGGATGCAGCAGGCCAGGAATATCCCACAGGCCTTTGAGGGGCTGTACTGTAGGGCACCGCCGGAGGTGTCTAGGCATCGGAAGCGTGCCTTGAGCATCCCAAACACCCGCTCTATGATGTTGTGTGTGGTGGCATGTGCCTCATTATAGCGTTGCTGCGATGGGGTCATTGAGCGCCGGTACAGTGTGAGCAGCCAGGGACGGAGTGGGTATCCGCTGTCACCTGTGTGGAGATAGTGGAGATCAGTATCATGTTCAGGTCCATTTTGCCCATATCCCTGTGTGCCACTACCATGGCACCTGTGGCATTCCCACCCTTGCCCCGAGTTTGCATTCCATACATGCGTACTCACCCACTAGATGTCCTGTGGGGATGTCCCCACTCTCGAATTGATGGCACAGTGTGGACTGATGCCATATGAAGGCATCATGTGCTCCGCCAGGGTGTGTGGCACAGACATTGATTATACGCCCAGTGGCATCACACACCACCTGGCAGTTGACACTGGAGTAGCCCTTTCTGTTCCTATATGCTGCCCCATCGGGGCCAGGTGGCGTGCGAATGGCCACATGGGTGCAGTCTATGGCCCCTAGTATGCCAGGCATACGTGCTACCCTGTGGAACCCCGCATGTTTGCTGTACGCTCTGCTGCAGTGCTGGGGAAATGGATGTGCTCTGCAGCATGTGGTAGCAGTGCGCTGAGGAATTCGGTGAGGATGCGTGACGTGGCCGACTGTGTGATGCCTGTGGTGTCCCCTGTCAGCCTCTGGAAGGTGCCCGTGGTGAGCAGGCACATGCAGGCTGTCACCTTGGTCTCCACTGACAGAGCGTGACTCCGTCGTGAGGGTGCCTGCATCACATCACTGCACAGCTCACAGAGCCGCCTCAGTATTGCCTTGTTCAGGCGGTACCGGCCCACGATCTCTACATCTGTGTATAGCTCATAGCTGATGTGGGCACGGTACTGCCTGTTGGGGGCGTAACGCCGACGGGCCCTTCCACGGCCACGTCCCCCTGCAGCTTGCATTCTCACCCCCCTCATTACAGCTTCCATGTGGAAGCTGGCACTGTCCATCTCCCTGGCTTGTGACCCCCCGGCTGATGTTGCTGTGTTACCCCGCTGTCCTGACTGCTACTTCCACTGCACGGCACCCCGCTGGCCTTTGCAGCCAATGGCCCACACTGCTTCCCTTGCCTGCCCTGGCCTGTCACTGTCTGTCTGTTTCTCTTCCCACTTGGCATCCTTGTAGCGTTCTTGCGCCTCTTCCTTGAGCCTTTTTATTTTGGCTCATTCCGCTGAGCGCAACTTCTGGCAGTTCGGCTCTTGCGCACTCTTAAGTCTTTGAATGTCGCATTGCGCTCTTTGTCATGGATCCACCCGTCGGTTAGCATGCCTTCATTTGCATTGCGCTGTTGCTCAGCATGTTTTCGGTGGCGCAGCTGCCTCCTGCTGAATATCGCAGAATGGCGCACTTTTGGACTTGCGCAGGTGCAACCCTATTGCGCATGGTGCAACCCTTTTGAATATCCCACCCGAAGAGTTTTGTATGTTATTTTGTTTTATATTTGTGAAAGGAAGCTAAGACCGATCCGGGGGGGGCGCCAGTTTGTCTGCTAAGCGAGAGACGCAAAATGGCAGCTGGTAAGTTTGAAAATTCTGGGTGCACAATGAAACCCCAAGTAATGGGATGCCACGAATTGTTACTTGTTTTTTAGTGGGCTGTTTCAGAAAATATCCACCCAGTAATGTTACTCGCCCAGCCAATCAGAATGGCAGGATTTACTTTGCCATTTTCTAGTTTGTAATTCTGCTCTATGACGTGCAGTGTCTAAGATATTTCTTTCATAACTCGAATCACTGAATCGATTAAACATTTCCTTTGCCTGAGATTCAAATGACTCATCTGACGAACAGTTTCTTGTAAGACGTAGAACTGTCCGTATGGAATTGATGTAATCAGTGCTGGGGATATGCACTGCTCGCATGCAGCAAAGAATTGCCTGCTGTTTCATTCCTAAAACTAACTCTATGGATTTCTCCATCTGGTAGTGCAGTAAGTGTAAGGTCTAAAAAGTCAGTGCTGACTGGATCGAGTTTATATGAAAACTGCAGATTCATATTATCATTCAAGCCCTCTACGAACAATTTTGCATGTGGTTCTGTTCCCTTCCAGCTTATTAACAAATCACTGATATATTGACTCCAAAAAACAAAATTGCCCCAGAACTTACTGTCACTGTTAAATATACACCTGTTCTCCCACCATCCAAGGTACAGATTCGCATAGCTCGGTGCTACTGTAGCACCCATAGCGGTTCCTTGATTTTGTAAATAAAACTTCCCATTAAACAAAAAATAGTGTGATTAAAATAAATTCCACCACATCTGTAATGAATTTAGGTGGTGGGGCATCCACATACATAGCTTTAGATAAAAAATAATTTTAGGGCTGCTATGCATAAGGTATGAGGAATGCAGGCGTATAATGAGTTCATGTCCACAGTGATCCATAAACAGTTTGATTCCCATTTTACAGTGCTAATCTTTTCAAGAACGTGCAGTGAGTCTCTGGTATAGGAAGGCAAACCTAGGACCAGGGGTTGTAAGAAAAAAATCACAAAACCTGGACCGGTTTTCAGTTAATGACCCTATACCAGATATGATGGGCCGACCGAAGGGGCTCTGCTGATTCTTGTGTATTTTTGGCAGGTAATAAAATGTTGGAATTGTGCAAAATTCTACCTTTATATATTTACTTTCTTTTTCAGTAACAAAGCCCCTCTGGGCGGCCTCATCAATCACGTTAAACCGGGAAATTGTAGTGTTGGATCTTTGTTCAAAATTACATAAGTATCCACATCAGACAGCAAGCTCAGTGCTTCCAGTACATAGTCCATTTTATTGAGGATGACTATATTTCTGCCCTTATCCGCTTACGTGAACACAATATTCTAGGGACATGGATATGTTGTTCATCCACACTGTCTGGCAGGTTCCTTGCCTTTAAATCTTGCTGGAAGGTTTTCAAGCTGGCTCCTCCCACCCACCCGGGTGGTAAAACTCTCAGCTCCGCCCCATGATGCCAGATCTTCCTTACCGTTTGGAAGCTCAGGTTCCCTCCTTAACGCTCTGCATGTAGACTGGATCCTAATTCTTCGGTTCGCCCAAAACGTATTTTCAAATTTTCTAGACTTCGGTCAAGTTTCTCCCTTGCGGCTGCAATAGACAAATCGACTCCCGGATTTCAGCGGTGCCCTTGTGGGCAGAAAATGTCCAGGTCGGACCCGTACTCCACGTGCGTCTACTGCCTCGGCCTAGACCATGACCCGCAGACCTGTGAGTTATGCTGTTCGTTTTCGACCAACGTCCTGGAAGACCGCGCTGCCCAGTTACAGCTTGGGCGCCCTGAGAAGTGCTACCCGCTGGTGAAGTCGAAGGAGGCCTGTTGGACGGTTACCGCAGCGGCTGGCTCGGCTGAGCAACTCGAGCAGATGATCGCCCTCGAGGAGGAGGCAGCTCAGGCCGCATTATCCTCTTCCTCGGTCGCGGCATTTATCCTGCTCTCTCTGGGTACCTCATATTCAGCTTCTTTCAGGGAGCTTTGCCAGTCCCTTTCCACGAAGGGAGAGGGGCCATCGGGACATTCCTCTCGGTCCAAAAAGAAGGACTCAAAAGGTAAGTCCCATCGTGGTATTGTGGGAGCGGGAGAGGTCCCTTCCCCGACAGCTTCCACTGACTTCAGTCGAGGTTGCGGCTTAGGCCGCCTTCACGGTATCCCATCAGGTCAGCTGGTCGAGACAACTCGCCGATGCGTGTCGAGATTTTTCTTGACCTGTCGGACAGGCTGTCGACTGGTGGCGCCAACAACCCTTCTTCACCAGTTCCCCGGTGGAGACCGGGACCTGCCTGCCTCTGGTTCCGCAGTCCCGGTTAAGGCTTCTGAGCCGTGGGAAAGCGGGTGTCCCGCCCTTCCCAGACCCGTCCTCGGAAACACCGAGGTTCTCAGTCTTGGTCTCGGACATCCTCCGGGTCTAGCTGATCCTGCCGACATCGGCGGTCCCGCACCGGCAAGCGGCGTTGCTGCTCGCCCTCGCCTTCCTCCTCGGAAGAGGAGAGGCTTCAGCAAATTGCGTCGACGCTCACGAGGACCAGATGTGGCAGCAGTTACTTCTGGGAACAGACTGGCCGCCTTTCCCCGCCATCAAGTGGTGTCACCCAAGCGTCAAACAACCCTCGCTGTAGCTGAGGTGCCCAAGCCTGGGCCAGTTGCTCGCCAAAACCGCTCGCCCCACACGATTGTGGTGGAAACTCCGCCTCACAAGAAATCGGGCGCCGACCAAGACTCTCGGTCGGGTCAGGGTCTGCCCACAGGTTGTCAGTCACCTTCACTCCTGACCGTCCTTGGCAGGTGGAGGGTGGCTCAGGCCCCTAACAGCTCTTCATGGACTCCTCAAGTCTGACTCTCCCTGTTCTCCAGGCCCATTGACCTGAGTCCTCCGAGGGCCAGTCGATGGACGAAAGCCCATCGTCCTTCATGGGTCTGCTTCGGCTCATCTCGGAGTCCACCGGGATGCAGCTCGAGCCCGTATCCAAGCGGGCCAAGTATCCCCTCACGGAGATACTGGACCGAGGGGATTCACGCACGGAGGCCTTTCCGGTGGCTGAAGCCATTGTTGGCCCAGCCTTGGAGCTCTGGCAGCGACCTGCTTCCTGTCCTGCGCCTTTAGCCAGGATGACCAGGAAGTATGTGGTCCCTACCAGCTCTTTGCCCGGTTTTTCGGAACACCCCTCCACTGAGGGGTTGGTCACCGACAGCGTTTTCCGGCATTCCGGGAATGCTAGGGATGTGGACAAGCCACCCAACAAGGAGTCCAAAAAGCTAGACTATGCCGGGTGCAAGGTGTACGCTGCGTCCTCCCTTGGCCTCCTCCAGGCCAGCTCGGCTGTGCTGATGGCACACTTCTCCCGCGCCCTCATGGGCTCCCTAGATGAGGTGATCCCTCATCTCCCGGCCGACCTGCAGACCACGGTCCGGCAGGAATGGGACCAGGGTAGGGCGGTGGCTAAACAGCAGCTCCAAATGGCTCTGGACATTGGAGACTCCTGTGCCAGATTGGCTGTGGCCGGGGTGGCCATGCACCGCAGAGCATGGCTGAGGATATCCACCTTCATGGCAGATACCCAGCACAAACTGGCGGATGTCCCCTTCCTGGGGACTGACCTCTTCGGCTCTGGAGTGGAAGGTCACCTCCAGCGGATTGAAAAGTCCAATGCCACTCTGGACTCGGTCACCTCCGCCCAGAAGGACAGGGCTGCCACAACAGCAGCGGCATCCTTTAGCCCTTCCGCACCTGCGGCATGTCCGCCCAACAGCACTAGGGCCAGCAGGCTTGCTTGGCATCCCAAACCCAGCCTGCGGCTTCCTCCAATAGGAAGCAGGGAGGAAGGCCCAGGAGGTCCCTGGCTGGTCCCTCCTCTAAGCTTGCCCAGTGACGGGTTGAGGTGTCGCCCCAGCCTCGCCACTCCCGCCTGGTTTCCATGGGACGCTGCGTCACTTCCTTTCCACCTGGTCCGTTATCACCACGGACCGTTGGGTGTTGAGGTGGTAGGAAAGGGCCTACCCCTGGAGTTGAGCAGGCCCTGCCTCTTCCGAGCTGCCGCCTGGGGCTCACGGGTACCGCAGCCTCCTTGTTGGCTCGCTAAGCTGATATTGCCCTGCTCCTCAAAAAAGAGGTGATCAGGAAGGTGGCGGATCCTCCTCCAGACCCGGGTTTGTGTCCAGGTACTTCTTGGTCCCAAAGCGGACGGGGCTGGCGCCTATTCTCGACCTGCACACCTGAACAGGTTCCCAAGTGTCTCGGACCTTCAGGATGGTCACTCTGGCACAGATAATCCCATCCTTGGAGCGGGGCATGTGGTTCTGTTCTCTGGAGCTTCAGGACACGTTCTTTCACGTCCCAATCCGTCCGTCCCACCAGAGATTCCTCCCCTTCAGGGCGGAGGGATCCCTCTACCAGTTCCGGGCCATGCCCTTCGGCCTTTCCCTAGCCCCCAGGGTCTTCACCAAATGCATGGCAGTGGTGACAGCATTCCTGCAGTGCCGAGGGGTCCGGGTGTACCCCTACCTGGACGACTAGCTGATTGCAGCCCCCTCCAGAGCGGAGGTGGAGCGGTCCAGAGATCTGGCCCTCCAGGTTTGCTCTCAGGTTGGCCTCCTCATCAACGAGGCCAAGTCAGAACTCGTGACAAAGCAGGTGATAGAATTCATCGGGGCAGAGCTTGACTCTGTATGAGCCGGAGCACAGCTCCCGGCGGACAGGACCGAGGTTCTTTCCTCCTTTGCCCAATCATTTCAGGTTGGGCAATCGCGCCCTGCCCGGGACTTCCTGCACCTCCAGGGCCTCAAAGCGGCCTGCACCAGCATGGTCCATTGGGCCTGCTGGTACATGCGTCCCCTTCAATGGGGACTGGCCAGCCAATGGTCACAGCACTTCGATCCTCTGGATCAGCTAGTGACAGTGACCCAGGAGATGTGGAACGCTCTCCAGTGGTGGACCGTCCCAGCACATCTGCAGGAGGGCATCCTATTTCTCCGCCCCGAGCCGACGGGCTCTCTATCGACCGATGCCTCTCTGATGGGTTGGGGTGCCCATCTGGGGGAGCACAGAGCACATGGCCTCTGGTCCCCTCGGGAGTCCCGATGCCACATCAACCTGCTGGAGCTTCGAGCGGTTCATCTAGCCCTCACCGCCTTCGCTCCATTTCTACGGGGTCAAGTGGTTCAGGTCCAGACGGACAATACCACGACCATGTACTACCTAAACCGCCAGGGTGGGACGCACTCCATGCCTCTGTGCAGGGAAGCTCTCCGCATTTGGTCACTCGTGCGCAGCCTGGAGGCGGATCTCCTTGCCATTTATGTGGCAGGAGCCTCCAATGCTCTGGCCGATGCCCTAAGCCGGATAGGGGCTGCGTCCCACAAGTGGTCTCTACTGCCGGAGGTAGTACAAGATCTGTTCTCCCACTGGGGCACGCCTCAGGCGGACCTGTTTGCCTCCACGGAGAATGCGAAGCTGAGACTGTTTCATGCCCGCCCCCCTCAGCAGGGCTAGCTGCAGGGGGATGCCTTTTCGAGGCCGTGGACCCCGGGCCTCCTCCTTTCCCCCATTTCCCTTGATCCACAAGGTGCTTCTCAAGGCGAGGAGGGACAAGGCGCAGGTGATTCTGGTAGCCCCAGACTGGCCCCGCCAATTCTGGTATCCATATCTCCTCAGTCTCAGCTCCAGGCTCCGAGGCGCTTCCAGCCCGTCCGGACCTGATCTCAGTCAGTCAGGGAAGGTATTCCATCCAGACCTTCAATCCCTGCACCTGACGGCCTGGTTACTAGCTGCTAGAGTTCTAGGCCTTGGGTCTTTCTGACGAGGTCCTCAGCGTCGTTAGAGGCATCCTGTAAGGAGTTGACCAGAAAATGCTACGCCTTCAAATGGAAGAGATTCTCCATTTGGTGTCAGGCAAGGGCCTGGATCCTTCCTCCTGTTCCTGGCAAGCATTCTGGACTACCTGTGGTCCCTTTCTCAGCAAGGGCTTGATCGGCACCCTTAAGGTGCACCTGGCAGCCATCTCTGCTTACGGGCGTGGGCTGGAAGCAGTCGGTGGTGCAGGGAGAAGTGGTTGGCGCTTTTAAAGGCCTTGATCACATATCCTCTCGGTGCGAGAACCTCCCACCTCCGTGGGATCTACTGCTGGTATTGGCTAAGCTCATGGGCAAGCCAATCGAACCGATGCACAGGCGTGACATCTCTCACCTGTCGTGGGAAACCGCTCTCTGGTGGCTGTCACGTCAGCCAGAAGGATGGGAGAGCTCTAGGTGCTTTCCATCGAGTCTCCTTATCTGGTCTTCCACAAGGACAAGGTTGTCCTGCGCCCCCACCTGAAATTCCTTCCGAAGGTGGTGTCGGAGTTTCACCTTAACCAGGTGTTGACTCTGCCAGTGTTCTACCCCAATCACACCTCAGAGGCCGAATATAGGCTTCATACTTTGGACCCTAGAAGAGTGCTTGCTTATTACAAGGAGCGGACGGCTGATGTTTGGGGAGAGGTTCGCCAGCTGTTTGTCACCTACGCTGAAGCCGCATCTGGCAGAACTGCAGCCAAGCGGACGATAGGCAGGCGGGTCATCTCCTGCATAGATCTCTGCTATAGGTTGGCGGGCATGGAGCCTCCCAGAGGGATAAGAGCTCATTCTACCCGCCATATCGCTGCATTGGTGGCTGCTTCCAGGGATGTCCCTATCCAGGAAATCTGCAGGGCTGCTACCTGGAAGTCAGCACACACCTTCATCACCCACTACCACATCGACCTTGAGTCACGCTGGGATGCTGGTTTTGGGGCCTCAGTTCTCCAGTCTTTATTTCCCAAGTAGGGGGTGTGCGCTTTGCCTCCCTCCTCCCGGAGAACTGCTAGGAGTCTGCCAGACAGTGTGGAGGAACAACATATCCATGTCCCTAGAAATACAGGTTACTCACCTGTAACAGGAGATCTTACTTCGAGAGGGCTCTTGCAGTAGGTAATTACATATAGGACTGACGCCGGCGCGGCAGGACCCCACGGAAAAATTTCTAGCTAGCAGTCCCTGGCGAGGGACCGCCCCCACGTCAGGTGACCGTCATGCGACGTCGGTATAAAGGGGCGGTCCCGGACGCCCGCCTTCCAGTTCTTTTCCCACCATTAGCTCCAGTAGCGCCGTGGTAAAGTTTGTGCTTCGTCAGCCCTGTCTTTCGCTGCTTTTTACGAAAATTAGTTATTCTTTTCAGCCGTCGGGTACATCGTCGGTGTATGTCGCCCCTACACCCTCTGCGAGCACAAAACAAGTAGCGACTGTGCGGCGCCCAACTGCCACACAAGGATGGCCATTTCCTGTGCCTCTTCTGCCTAGGCCCTCGATCACCCGGGTCGACAGGTGCCAGCATTGCCTCAACTTCAACGTCGCTACCCGAAGGGCGCCAACAGTCCCTGGAAGCCCATCTCCTCAAGAAAAGATGTCTTCTATGGAAAAGAGTTGAAAAAGTTGAGGCAGGCGACACTCCCTGGAAGGACATCGGAAAAGAAGGACAAGGGAGGCACCGGAGAAGTCTTCCTCATACTGCTCCCATTGGAGTCGTGCCCAGGTAACACTCCTCCGGGGACCAGCTTCGACTGCAGCCTCCAAGGGTTTGGAGGAGGCATCGCCCGCCTGCCTGGCTCTGCGCTGGCCTTGCGGGTGCTCTCCGGGCGAATGGAGGCTCCCCTCTGTTCGGCCGCGCAGGTCTGTGGCTCACTGGCGTGGCGATACCTCTAAGTCGGACGCCGGCCCTCTGACGTCTCACATGGAGAGGGTCGATAAGACGCCTGACCTTCGGGCGGCGCGACAACCACTTCCCATCGGACCAGGACGCCCTTCCTCGCCCGCCCGTGAGGGCTCCTAAGCCGGACGCTGATCCTCCGGGCGCCTGGCCGATTCGCTTTGAAGCCACGCCGGAGGAGCCGACGCAGCATGGTGACGGAACTGGCGACGGACCCCACGCCCATCGGACCCGGTTCCCTGCAGTTTTCTGCTGCCTGGGAGCCTGAGTCACCCCAGCCTGACCCTCGGATTTTTCTCTCCTTCCCTGGGCGATGGGGACCTTCCACCGCTGACCTCCACAGAACTGGATCTGACATCGTCCCCGATGCCGTACCGACGCCGGCAGGGGATATTCCTCCGCCTCGGCCCATTAACGTGATCCGCCTGAGGCCGACGACCGGGCCGCCTGCCCAGCAGCTTCCTGCTCCGGTACCCGCCGTCTTATCCGGCGCCGTCAGCACCCGGGATCGCAGTATCCAGCCGCCACAGTACCCGACGCCGTCCTCCGACGCCGCAGTACCCGACGCCACATTCCCCAACGCCGGGTTTTCTGCAGCCGGGTTACGGATACTCGCCTTACGGGTACAACCCGTACACTTCCCCCCCCTCCTCCTCCACCTCCACCGTCCCCCCGGCCGCCGGTGGATCTGCAGGAGACTCTGGCCTCTTGGTGGGCTGAGGCCAAGGCTCAACTCACAAAGGAGGTGGAGAGCCGCCTTACGTCGACGGTGCCGCCCCCGGCTCCCGTACGTCCGAGGCGGCACAGTCCTTCACCGCCTCCAGACTCCAGGGCTCTTCCCTCTGGATCCAGAGAGGGGCAGGATACACGCATCGGGTACCACCTAGGAACCTGCTCTCCCCTAGTCGTGTGAGGGAGTTATATTCTTCTGCTTCTTCTTCCTCCTCGGACTCCTGGGATTCTTCCCAAGGATGTTCCAGAGAGACGACGAGCCCCGCCTCTGTCTAAGCCCCCGCCGAGGACCCTCCAAGTCTCCTCCGAGGATCCATCCTTCACGGAGTTGCTTAGAAAATCCAGGAAATTCACCAGTGGCGCTTGAACCAGATCCCCAGCTGCCTCAAACTTGCGAGCATCTGACCTGCCCGTGACAGCTCCAGCTTTAGTGCTACCCTGATCGAGCCTCACGCCCACCCTTGTTACCACACGATTTGAAACAACCGCTGATGCTAGCCCGCCCCAGGAAGTCCAACAGGCTATACCAGGCTCCTCAAGGTGTAGACTATCTGACTCTCACCCCATGCTGATTCAGCAGTGATTAGCGCCGCCACGCCGCTCGGCACATCCAGAAGCATCTGAGCTCGCTCTCCGGATATGAATCTCGCCCTGGACCAGTATGGAAGAAAGATTTACACCTCTTCCACACTGGGAATTTGGGCTCCTGAATTACGCCGCCCATGGAGGATTACCAGAAGGCCATCCTTACCCAGGCGGAATCTAAACTGGACTCCTTACCTGACCTCAAGTCAAACAGGAGTTAGCAGATCTTGTCCGTTCTGCTCTGCTCGGCCAGTCGCCACATTTTATGGGCTACATAAGATGCAGGACACTGCCGGGCAGAGCTTACGCGCCGTAAGTCTACGGCGCCATGCCTGGGCTCCTTATGTGTCAGGTTGGTCCCGGAGGTGCAATCCGGCTATTCAGGAGGCACCTTCAGGGGTCGGTGCTGGGTGATGTCAAAGACATCATCACCGACTCTGCAAGAGAAGGGACGTGCCCTGAAACTGTGATTCCATGTACCGCCCCCATCCTCAGCAGCTCGTCCTTTCGCAGATGGACTCGGCTCAAGCGAAACCCCAAGGAAGGCGGGCCACTAACGTGCCGGCCTCTAGCTGCCAGGCCCTCTGCCCAAAAAAAAGCAGCGGTGCTCTAGCTGCGGTGCTGCCCACACCACCTGACTCCTTTCCTTCTCCCACCACCTCGGATCCACTGGAGGAACCGCAGGAGGAGATTTTCCTCCACCTTCCGGGTTGGTAGAGGTTAACCTCGGATTCTTGGGTGCTCCAGCTATAGCGGAAGGGGACTCCTATAGGTTTCTTCAGAAACCACCCCACCACTCTCCTGAAATTGTCATACTAAGGACCATCTTCCTTGGTCCAGGAAGAAATTCTGCCTTCTCGTGAAGCAGGCTAGTAGAACCCGCCCCTTCATCTTCGAGGGACGGGTTACTATTCTCATTTCTTTCCGTCCCAAAGAAGATGGGAGATCTCAGACCCATTCTAGATCTCAGTTCCTTGAACCTTTATGGAATACAAAGGTTCAGGATGCCTCCTGCAGAGCCTTCTGCCCTTCTTTGGCCGGGTCAATGGCTTGTGCGCTGGATATGCAGGATGCCTATCTGCACATTCCCATTTGCCTTCTCACCGCAAGTATCTTCGCTTTGCATTTCAGGAGGACCATCACCAATTCAGGGTGCTCCCTTTGGTCTTTCCTCAGCCTGAGTATTCATCAAACGGCTGGCTGTGGTAGTGGCCCACCTGCATACAATGGGAGTACAGGTGTTTCCTTACCTGGACGACTGGCTCCTGGCGGCCTCGTCCAGGGAGGAACTCCTGCATTTCCTCTCCCTCACCCAGCAGGTTTTCACTGGCCTGGGTATTACCATCAACCATTCCAAGTCCCATCTGGACCCCTCCCAGAGGCTACAGTTCATCAGGGCTATCGTCGATACGACAGTGAGCAAGGCCTTCCTGCCTCCAGACAGGGCAGCCTCTCTTCAATCCCAGATTTCCCTGCTATCAGAAAGCAGGAGGCTCCGGTGAGGTCGGTCCTCCGTCTTCTGGGGCTCATGGCGGCCGCTATTCCGACGGTCCCCCAAGCTCGACTCCACATGAGGATCTCTCAGTGGACTTTTCGCTCCCAGTGGGATCAACTTGTAGATGACCTAGATCAACTAGTTCTGATCTCCTCGCTGATGGCATGGGACTTGCAATGGTGGATGGTTCGAGAGAACCTATTTCGGGGGGTTCCCTTCTTTCCTTCTCCCCCCTCCCAGACTCTGACCACGGACGCGTCAGGCGAAGGTTGGGGAGCCCATCTGGGCCCTCATCGGACCCAGGGCTTATGGTCCAGACTGGAACTAGCTCTCCACATCAATGTGCTTGAGCTTCGAGCTGTGCTATACGCTCTCCAAGCCCTTCACCAATACATTCTTCCCGGCCACCTAGCCATCCAGACAGACAACATGTGCGTGGTGTGGTACATCAACAAGCAGGGAGGAACTCGTTCCTACCTTCTATGCAGGGAAGCAATGAGGGTTTGGGATTGGGCAACTCATCACAACCTTCACCTCACGGCGATTCATGTTCCAGGAGTCGACAACACCCTGGCAGACAAGCTAAGCCGCTCCTCTGCCCGGGCACACGAGTGGGAATTGGATCAAAGGGTGCTCGACGATATCTTTCAGCTTTGGGGGACTCCGCAGGTAGACCTCTTCGCCTCCCCCCAAAACGCAAAACTTCCCAGCTTTTGCTCGCTCGCTCCAAAGCGAGGCGCTTTCTGGAGTGACGCTGTGTCTGTAGGCTGGAAGGACAGATTCGTCTATGCTTTTCCCCCAATTCCTCTGATCCCAAGAGTTTTACAGAAACTATCTATAGAAGGAGCGAGAATGATTCTGATCGCTCCTTTCTGGCCCAGGCAAATCTGGTTCTCTCTTCTACAACAATACTCAGAGGTTCCTTCTCTTCCTCTTCCTTTATCTCGAGGTTTGCTGACCTAGGATCAGGGGACCCTGGTCCATCCAGGTCTCAAGTCCCTTCAACTTCATGCATGGCTCCTGCAGACCTAATCCAATCCGTTTGGGCTCTCCAAAAGTGGCGGAGATTTTGTTGGAGGCTAGAAAACCCTCCACCAGGTCCACTTATGCCATGAAGTGGAAGAGATTCTCTATTTGGGCAGCCTCTAGGAATGTGGAGCCTTTCTCCTGTTCAGTGGCTGTTCTGCTGGATTACTTACGTCATCTTTTCGTCCTGGGTCTCAGCCATTCCTCCTTGAAGGTTCACATGGCTGCTATCTCAGCCTACCATGTTCCCTTCGCAGATAAAGTTTTTGCATAACTGGAGGTCTCTAAGACCTTTCTTAGAGGGGTCCTTCATCTGAGGACCCCCATCCGAGCTCCTGCTCCTCCTTGGGACTTGAACTTTGTTCTCGAAAAACTTAGTCTTCCTCCCTTTGAACCTGCAGCTTCTGCAGATCTGAAGTTTCTTTCGTGGAAGACGCTTTTTTTGGTGGCCATCACTTCGGCTCGAAGAATTTCCGAGCTCCAGGCCCTTATGTGTAAAATCCCCTATTTGATTTTTCACAAAGAACGAGTTGCTCTTAACACGAATCCTAAGTTTCTACCTAAAGTAGTAGCAGAGTCTACCTTAAATCAGTCCATAGAGTTACCTGCCTTTTTCACGCAGTACTCCAACCAAGGGGAATATTTACTCCATACCATGGATGTTCACCGGATTCTGAGATACTACACCAACAGGACAAAGGATCTCAGAAAGACTGATCAGTTGTTCGTCTCTTTTGCTCACAAAAGGGAAGGCAATGCTGTTTCCAAGCAATGCCTTTCTAAATGGTTGGCTCATTGCATCACTTTCTGTTATGACAAGTACAACAAGACCCTTCCGGGTCAAGTCAGAGGTCACGCCACCCGAGGAGTAGCGGCCTCTGCGGCTTGTTTCAAGAATGTGTCTGCGGCAGACATCTGCGCTGCCGCCACCTGGACTTCCGTCCATACCTTTACGAAACACTACAGTTTGGACATTGCCTCTCGCTGTAGAGCAGGCTTCAGGCTAGCTGTTTTGCAAGGCCTCCTGTCTTGAGGCTTGCACTGCTACTGCTATTTTCTGGAGTAGTTTCCTCCTCCCGGTGCCTTTTATTTGTTCCAGACTGCTTGGGATTCAGTCTTATATGTAATTACCTACTGCAAGAGCCCTCTCGAAGTAAGATAGTACAGTTACGTAAGAACTTACTGTAACAGTAGATCTTGAGAGAGGCTCTTGCAGTGAGTAATCTTCCGCCTCCATCCCCTAGGCTTTTCAGCTCCTTTTCCATATAGAAATATCAGCTTCTCTCGTCCGGCCTCTTTTGGCCTGTGGTGAGAAAAGAACTGGAAGATGGGCGTCCGGGACGCCCCTTTATACAGGCGTCGCATGATGCGGTCACCTGGCGTGAGGCGGTTCTCGCCAGGGACTGCTAGCTAAAAATTGTTCCGGGGTCCTGCCGCGCTGGCATCAGTCCTATATGTAATTACCACTGCAGAGCCTCTTGAAGATCTACTGTTACGGTAAGTTCTTACATAACTGTACTTTCTAGAAATGGTATATGTTGTTCATCCACCGCCCACCCAACCTCCCCAGCTTCGACGCACAACCTGGCTTCCAGCGGGCTAGATCTGGCGTCATGGGGTGGAGCCGAGAGTTTTATCACCCGGGTGGGTGGGAGGAGCCAGCTTGAAGACCTTCCGGCAAGATTTAAAGCAGCAAGGAACCTGCCAGACAGTGTGGATGAACAACATATACCATTCCTAGAACTCCTGTTACAGGTGAGTAACCTGTATTTTCTCTCTCCTGAAGCTGGTCTCCAGGCTCCTCACTTCGAGGGCAACTCCAAGAAATCACAATGAGGACTCACGGACCCATCCTTGCGTCGGGGGCAGACTTTGAAACTTTCTCGAGGAATGGGTCCACACCACCACAGACAAGTGGGTACTGGAAGTAATCCACGAGGGGTACTTCATCGAGTTCGATTCCTGGCCTCCCCTGCCCCACATAGTCCCCTCACCAATATCAAACAATCCAGTAAAGTGAGCGGCAACCCGACAAGCCATTACGGATCTCATTCAGTCAGCAGTGATCGAACACGTTCCCACACTGGAAGAGAAAAGAGGAGTCTACTCTCTATTCTTCATAGTTCCAAAATGCTCAGGCGGCTTCCAGCCAGTGTTAGATCTCAAGTTTCTAAACAGCTATGTGCGTCACAGAACTTTCAAGATGGAGACCCTGTTATCCATCATTCGAGAAATCCATCAGGGGGACTTTTTAGCCTCAATAGATTTGCAAGATGCCTATCTACACATCCCCATCAGGACGGCACACCATCAATATCTGAGATTCTCAGTAGAAGGGCAACACCATCAGTTCAAGACACTGCCATTCGGTCTTTCCACAGCCCCCAGAGTCTTCTCCAGAGTCCTCGTGACAGTGGTGGCTCGCCTCCAAATGAAAGGAATTCAGCTATTCCCATACCTGGATGACATTCTAATCAAAGCCCCAGACTTCGATCAAGCAGTTCGGGCAGTGAGGGAGGTCACACGGTGCCTCTCCTCTCTGGGGTTTGTGGTCAATCAGGGCAAGAGTTCTCTATGTCCATCTCAGTCTCTGTCCCATCTGGGGATGAACTTCTATACAACCCAAAACAAAGTATTCCCCACAGAACTGAAATTCAAGTGCTGGAGGCCCTCATCTGCAAATTCTGGATAGCCCACTCTGCTGGCCCGCTCCTTCATGCAACTCATAGGGACAATGGTATCCTGGCAGAATCAGTCCCTGGGTGCTTGCCCACATGCGACTTCTCCAGTCCTCTCTTCTCCGACAGTGGCTCCAATCGAGGGGCATTGGATCAGAGGATTCAGATATCACACCAGGTGAAGAAGTCCCTGAATTGGTGGACTCAGAAGGACAAAATCATGAAGGGTCTCACTCTGGGGACACCCACTTCAGATCAGAGTGACCCGTTGCCAGTCTCCGGGGCTGGGGGGCGCATTTGGATCAGCTTTCGACACAGGGCAAGTGGTCTCGGGTGGAGTCCCTTTACAGCATCAAGCGTGCTGGAGATGAGGAACGTCCGTCTGGCACTACAGCAGTTCAGGCCGCCAGTATCCCACCAGGGCGTCCTGATACTCACGGACAACCGGACAACAGTGGTTACATCAACCGGCTAGGGCGGCATGTAAGAGCTTCCGGATGCTACAAGAAGCTCTTCTCCTCTTCCAGTGGGCAGAAGTCAACCTGACAAGTCTAAGGCGGCATACATTCCAGACCAAGAAAACATCACAGCAGATTGGCTAAGCGAAGGACATCCTCCCAGGAGAGTGGGAGCTCAAGAACAGCGCCTTCCAGCAGGCTTCCGCAGGTAGATCTTTTCACTTGCCAAAAAAATTGCAAGATTGCAATATTTTTTTTCCTCAGCAGGGACGTCAAGGCCATTGCTCAGGACGCATTCCCTATCAACTGGGGTCCATTCAACCTCCTTTATGCCTTTCCACCAATTCCAGTCATATCAATGGTACTGCACAAGATTGCCCAGGACCAAGACGAGGTGATTCTGGTCTGTCTACACTGGCCCCACAGACCATGGTTTCCACGTTTAGTCCAAATGTCTCGTCAGTCTCCCCTAATGTTGCAGCCGAGCCCTGACCTACTACATCAGGGACCTGCAACACCAAACCCTCACAATCTGTCCTCTCGGCATGGAGATTGAGCGAGAAACTCTCTGGGAGTTCGGCTTCTCAGAGCCTGTAATACAAATAATGATTCAATCCAGGAGAGCCCTCCTCCAGGATTTACTACAGGAGTTGGAGAAAATTCCTGTTCTGGTTGCGAGCCTCCTCCCTCTCGGGTGACTCGGTCTCTCTCCCTACCATTCTCCAGTTCCTTCAGGAGGGTTTCGACAAAGGTCTACAACCGACTACCTTACGAGTACAGGTGTCTGGTTTGGGGCTCTTCTGTTAGCAGACTCAGGCGAATCTTTAGGCGCCCTTCCGCATGTCCGTAGATTTCTGAGTGCAGCAACCTTGAAGCGTCCTCCAATAAAGCCGGTGGTACCCCGCTGGAGGCTCAACCTAGTCCTCAAAGCGCTCTCCAAACCACCATTCGAGCCTTTAAAGGAGGCATCCCTGCTCCATCTTTCTATGAAGACTGTCTTTCTCATCGCTATCACATCAGTCTGACGCATCAGTGAGTTAGGGCACTGTCATCCAAAGAACTGTATACTATTTTCCATCAAGACTGGTAGTCATGCGGACTGATCCGCATTCTTACCTAAAGTGTTGTCTCATTTTCACTGCAACCAAGTCTTGAACATTCCCTCTTTCTGCCCTCACCCAAGAATGGGAAGGCGAGAATTTCACATTGGATCCTCGGAGGACCCTCAAAGTTACATGAAGAGATCTGACTCAATCTGCAAGACTTCAAGCCTATTAGGTCCTTCGTCAGGCGAATATGGGTAAGAAGGCATCAAGGACACTATTGTTCGTGGATTGTTCCACCATAGTTATGGCCAACCAGAAGGCTGGAATTGACTCGCCGACCCGCAGAAAAGCACACTCAACCAGAGCGATGGCTGCGTCCTGGGCGGAATTCTGAGATGCTTCCCCCGGCAGATTTATGTAGAGCGGCAACATGGTCATCCATACACACGGTTGCGAAATTCTACAAGTTGGATGTCGCCGCCTCTGCGGAGGCGTCATTTGGCCGCAGGGTCCTCCAGGCAGTGGTGGACCCATACGAGGACTATGAACTTTATTCCCACCCAGTGTAGGGATGTACTGCTGTAGTATATCCCAGAGTGAGAGCCCAGAGACCAGCTTCCAGGAGAGAGAAATAAAATTTAAATACCTGTAAATTTTCTTTCTCAGACTGCTGGGCTCTGTCCTCCCAGAATGCCGAAGTCAGCCATTAGGCCAAGTTACACTAACCTTTCTTGTGCTTGTTCCAAGTTATGCATTTCCTCAGAAGACGAAGGCTGTAGAAGTACTGATGCCTAGAGGAAGTGGATGGGAGGTCGTCTCCTGCCTGTCACGTGGTTCTCAGTCATTGTAAAGTTGTTTGCATTGTACCATGTTTTAGAAAACAAGATATCAATTTCCCTCATTACAACCTTTTTATAGGTCTGGATAGTTGGATCATATACCTCTGGACAAAAAATAGACTTTGGTTTAAACTTCAAATGTCTATCAAGTTGGATTAGGTTAGTCTGTATGTTATTGTATAGCTCCTCACCATTAGGTAGACTAGCATATGCATTTTCTTGTGAGTCAGTCACCAGGTCCAGCAGTTCCAGAATCAGGTTGTGGGAGTAGAACATGATTCCTCATCAAACTGGGAGTTTGAATGCCCTAAGGTATAACTAAATCTCCCAGATCTTAAGTCGCAATTGAGGTTTTCATCTTCCTGGAATGTAGATCCCTCATGTTTCTGGCTGCAAAAATATGCAAGTTGATTTTAAAGCTGTTCACTTTCGTGATGGCACACGTGAGAAACCTTTATTCAGAACATGTAGTTCATCTGAAGTAAATGTATGGTCACTTAGGTTAATTATTTTGTTTGATTCTTTTGGTTCTTTGATCGAGTTGATCACTTCTATTGGCCTTCTTCTGTGTTTTTTGGCCCCTTGTTTTCTTCTTTGGGTTTTTCTCCATCCTGCTGTGTTTGTCTCTCTAAAAAAAGACACCTTGTTTTTTTCTGAGCCAGATGTACTTGGTATATCTTCTATTAATTCTAACTCAGATTGATTCTGTGTAGGTAGTGTGTCATTACTTTTATTCTGATTTTGTCTCCAGTTTTTAGAATCGCTTCTGCCTCTATTCCTTGAAGGGCTGCGGCTTTGATTTCTCCCTCTAGTTACGGTTCTTTCCAGTCTATCCCAAATAATAATTTTTCACAGGGTATAGTCCTGAAGATCTGGTTTGTGTTTAGTTTGTTTGCACTTTATCATTTCTTTCTCATGTATATCAGTATTTTTATTCAGTTCATGTTCTTTCGTCTTAAACAAAGGATGGGATTTAAAGGGCTCTAATTCTTTCTGGGTGTTATCAGTTTGTTTCTGCAATTCTTCGTAATTGACCCTATCTTCCTTAATTTGTTCTTCTGAACATGCTCCCAGAGTTGTTTCCCAATTTTTTATGTTTGAAATTCTCAGTTCCTACTGTCAGTTTAATGTCACGGCAGAGACCATGAGGGACCCGTTTATTGGTCAAATATTCCCCTTCTAAGCTACTAATATTGTAGTACAGTGACAGTTCATTCTTTAACAATTTCGTGAGCTCTGAGAATGTTAACTTTAGCTCAGCTGTATTTTCTGGTTGTTCACTTACTGTGGAAACTGTGAAGGGTAGTGGTCTCCTGGTTTGGCGTCTTTTAACCATTTCTTTTTTTGTTTGTTTTAACCATGTATTTATGCGCCCAACTGCCTCCTCTCTCAGACATCCTCTTTCTGCACCATCCAGTCCCATCGTGGTCTGCCCCTAGAGTACATGGTTCCACTAGCCTAGGTGCCTGGTTAACCCCTCAGGGTGAGGAGGGCCTGTGCTTACCTCCCTGAGCCATGCATACTGTGTCGTGGATCCAGTACAACGGAGTCTTCCCCGATGAGCTGAAGACGTGCAGTGAGGTGTCATTGCCTAGGAGAGACCGAGGGGTTTTCCTTGTTCTTCTCCCCAGACGTTGGCGTGCAATGAGGGCCAATGAGCTAGGAGGCGCGCTGAGACGTGCCTCCTGCTCCACCCCTCTGCTGACATCTGCCCAATGCCCTTGCTGCTACCCTCAAGTACCACACCTTCCACCTGGGCTCCCCCAGATGGCGGTATTGTGGCGGGAGCATGCAGATGACCCCCCCCCCCAGAGAAGGAGAGCAGCCGCTGGACCCTCCATCCTTCTCCTCCCTGCCTGACCTCCCCGTGCACGGGCTAGTTCCAACATGGGTCACAGCGTATGAGGTAAGGCATCCAGCTCTCAGCCCCTCTGTGCCACTGGGCCGTTTTAACCCTTTCTTGTAGTGACTCTAATCAGGACACTTCTTGATCGGTTGCTGTTTCTTCATCTGAACTTGTTGACTCTTCCAATTTCCTTGTATTACTCATTCCTGCCAGGCTAGGTGCTAGAATATAGATGACAATTAATCGACTTGATTGTAGAGCACTGCCAGCGAGGGACATGAGCAACTAGATCACGCGTTAGAATTACAACAAAGTAAGACAGACTTTCTAACTTTATCTTATCAGTGTCCAAACAGAAACTGAAGTTGAATGTCCAAAAAACTAAATATCTGGCTTCACCCAAAAAGGACCAATAGTTACTAGCAATTGTTTGAGTTTTCAAGATTTTCTTTCTGAAGCTTTGTTTGACCATAGCTGCACTTGCAGGACGCCAACCAAACAGTTTTTTCATACAAAACCAGTGGGCTGTACGGTCATTATGTGGATCCATAATCCAAATAGGTAGGTAACTTCATGAAGCAAAAAGGTAGTGATGCACACAGGATTATGCTCCAAAATCTCATAAAAAGGTTATTAGGACATACAACAAAGTTTCCCCCACACTTCGAGGGCTAAATGCCTCTTCATCGGGGGGGTGGAGTCGCATCATTACAAACATACTTAAATACCTTAGGTGAACAGTGAAATTTTTTCGAAAATATTGAAAGTCACCAATAAGCATAGTGCTGCCATAAAAAAACATTTAAAAACACCACATGGTATAAAAAAAAACTTAATATGTACATTGGCACCAATGAAGTACTGCACTAAGCTATCTCATGGATATAAGTGGATTGTATAATAGATATAAATGAGTGTATAATCCGATAACTACATATAGGGTTCATTAAAATGTCAAGTTCATGATATTAATGATTAGGAGCCAATTGGCTAAATATATATAGAATATATATATATATATATATTAAAGACAATACATGAACCAACCCATTGAGGCAGGACTATTGTCCTAGAGAAATGAAGCTAAGTTTGCTATATGGCTCACATTATTGCTCTCATTAGCAGTTTCTGGTAAGACTAACAAAGCAACCACTGGTGTTTTTTCAACCCATTTCTTTAGGAGGTTAGCATGGTATATCTTGGTAGGATTTTTCCTATCAGAGGTCTCAATCTCATAGTTAACTGTACCAGTACATCTAAACACTTTAAAAGGCCCTTACCTCTTTGTTTCCTGTAGTGGGTAACAGTAGCAAGACCATTTCATCTGGCTTAAAAACCTTTTCATGTACCACATGGTCATAATATGCCTTATGGTGTTTTGGGGCCTCTTCCTGGTTACGGTGGGCAATTTCAACATATTTTGCCAGTTTCTTTCTTGTGGCATGCATATAAAATGTAATAGATTTTTGGGGTTATCTTCCCATGTTTCTTTTATTACATCTGGTGGTGGTCCTCTAGGTTGTCTACCATACAACATTTCACAGGCTGAAAAACCTGTTGATGCCTGTGGCACTTCTTTAAGCAAAAGCAGGTAAGGTGAGTATTGGTCCCAATCTTTCCTTCACCTTTCACAAACCTTTTAACATGCTTTAGGGGATCATAGATACATAGATTGTGTGTCGGCAGATAAGGGCCTATGGCCCACCCAGTCTGCCCATTTGAGCTTGTAAGTTCAGTTTATGTTTTCCTAGAAGTCTGTTGCCTTTACCCTGACCTCCAGAATTCCTTTATGTCTATCCCATGCATTCTTAAATCCCGTGATTGTTTCAGCCCCCATCACTTCCTCTGGCAGGGTGTTCCACTTGTCCACCACCCGTTCTGTGAAGAAATTCTTCCTCATGTTTCCTCTGAATCGTCCTCCCTCCAACTTCATCCCATGCCCTCTAGTCCTGGAACATCTTTTTCGCTTAAAAATAGTGTATTCCTGCACCCTGTTCCTCCCTGTAAGATACTTGTATGTCTCTATCATATACTATATTATATATATCATGATATATCATGTACTATCTGTAATGACTCATTTCTATACTTCTTTGGAATGACCAATTTTATGTATGTTCCTGTGTCTGAGGATTAACACAAACTCTGTATAGTAGCCCATTACATTTTTTAAATATTGGTTCACCCTGTTTTTTCCCCCCAGCTGCTTAAAATAACCTTGGAGAGAAACATTGTTTGCTCAGAAACAAAAATCACAATCACTTATCTGTTTAGTTTCAGCATTTTCATATATTAACCCATTATGACTGTCAGTCTTATGTTGCCAGTGTTTTTTTCAGTGGTCTTCTTTCTTTCCTGGACTTCAGGATCTTGGAGTTAGGCTCAAGCAAGTCTGAATCAAAGGCACCAAAAGGAAAAGAGTCCCCAAATTCTGAGATTTTCTTTGTCTGAGCTCTTATTATCATAGCTGCTGTCACAGCAAGATTTACTCCCTCTGTAATTAACTTTGCAAATCCTGGAATGTCCTTTCCAGTAATCACAGGTACAGGTAACTTGGGTACTACCTCAACTTTCATTTGGTGCAACACTCCAATAATGTTCAGAATTACTTGGGTGGTGGGATAGTATTGCGCATCCACAAAAAACATTTTAACTCATTATCTCCAATAGCGCCATATGAAATCCTAACTATCCATTGTTTATCTGACACAAAATGGCCGCTCAAGTAATAATGAGTTAAGAAAGTGATGCACACAGATATATGGAAAAACACATTCAATGTATTGACGAATGCACATAACAGCACATCCTCTGGATGCAGATGACCTCAGTACTTGGCCCTTTTGCACAGTTTTCTCAGAACTTTAGCGTGTTCTAAAGGCCTATCGGCTTCCTGAATCTGTAAGTCCTTTCACAGTCTTATCCCCAACCCTGACATCTCTTAAATACTTGCCCCAATGTATTAAGGCCAAATTTTCTCCAGTGTTACCCTCCTTATTTTATGGCAGTTTTTGCAATATGGCCCGGCTTATTATAGCTATTATAGGTTGTGGAAGCATCATGTGACACTCTCTGACCAATCACAGAGCTTCCTTCAGTTGCACGTGAGGTAATCTTATTGCCGTAAGAGTACCTCACACTCTCACACTGTAATGGTGTGTCGATAACTGTCACTTGTGCCGCAGAAATGGACCCCCAAAAAGTGTTTTTTTAAATGGTGCTACTATCTATAATAAGTTTATATGGGCACTAGGAGGGCCTCTTAGGGATATAAGAGTGTCGCCTCTTGCATCCTTGGGACACCAGAACTGCTCACCTGCCATTCGCAGTTCTCTTGCCCTAAGAATGCACAAGGTGACACTCTATATCCATAAAAAGCCTTCCTAGTGCCCCTGTAAACTTACATAGTAAAGTCTTTTGGTGCAGATTTGTTACCCCATCAAAGTTCTTGTCTGATCTGGAGTTAAATAGGGAAAAAGAGGGTCTTAACATTCCTTGGTTGTTACTTCGCTGTTGCGGTGTCTGTCTGACTATCTGATAGTCCTCAGCTAAATAAACAGCCTTTTCCCCACTCTGTGGTTGATGGTTTTACCCGAAGCTGCAAGTCTGTGGGAAGGATGTGGGAAGGATGATGATGAATTGCTCCATTGCAGATATGTCGGATGATCTGTTGGACTGTTTTGTCCTCCCAGTTGGAGCCATTTTTTTTTTTATTTTTTTTTTATTTAGTTGTTTAACCAGGTATAGCACACTAAGCTGAAAGTTTTTTTACAGGAGCGACCTGGGAGCACAAGGAGGTTAAGTGACTTGCTCAGGGTCACACAGTATGCAAGTGGAAGCTGTGGGATTCAAACCCAGGTCTGGCCTCATTTAATGAGGAGTTCTCTGATTTGGTTAAGGTTTCTCGAGAATTTTCAACTTTCAGGGACCAAAATCTCTGCCTGTAGGTCTTCTCATGAGATGTCATACCTTTTAAGGATTTCTGTCTTCACAGGTGGTCAAGGCCTCAACTTTACTTGGGTCGGTCTCTATTCCCTTGGTGGAGACTATATGCCCCCACATACTTTACAGAGGTTTGGAAGAACTGACATTTATCGATGGACAGTTTCAGGCCAAGTCGTCCAGTCGGTCCAGCACCTTGAACAAATTATTCTCATGTTCCTCCAGTGAGCTGCCAAACACAATAACGTCATCCAAGTATACCAGGCACTCTAATAAGTTCATGTCCCCACTGCACGCTCCATCAGTAGTTGAAAAGTGGCTGGGGCACCTGAAAATCCTTGAGGCATCCTCATGAACTCATAGAAACCAAGCAGACAGATAAAGGCTGTCTTTTCACGGTCTTCTGGGACCATCGGGATCTGGTAGTACCCACTGCGAAGATCCAGCACGGAGAACCACTTGCTACCATTCAGGCAGTCTAGAGCATCCTGAATTTGGGGCATTGTATACTGATCAGGGATAGTCCGCTGGTTCAAGGTACGATAATCCACACACATCCTTACTGTCCCATTCTTTTTTCTCACTACCATGATAGGGGAAGCATATGGACTCCTGGATTCTTGGATTACACCAGCAGCAAGCATCTCTTGCAGATGCCGTCTCACATCATCTATGTCAGCAGGTGCCGGGCGTTGAGACCTCTCACGAAAAGGCCTTTCATCATGCAGGCGAATATGGTGCTCAGCTCCTTGCACACATCCTACGTCCCATTCCTTTAAAGAAAACACCTGGTCTCTCTGAGCAAGCTTCTCACTGATCCTCACTTTCCATTCAGCTGGCAACGGGGAGTCACCAAAATCAAACAAGTTGGGCGTCACGCCATCATCCTTCCCCGAACTCTTGTTACTGGGTAGCACTGCAGTGTCTGCACAATGTACATTAGCCAGAGTGCAACCTCTATTCACTCGAATCTCTCTATCAGACACATTATGAACTTGAACCATTACCCTTCTGGCATAAGCATGGGCTCTGGCAGGCAAAATACTTGGCTTGACCAGCAGTCCTTCTGGCAATTTTCATTGCCTGGTGCATCCAGCATTAGTATTTTATTCTTGACATCCTTTCTGTTACGGACCTCTCCCTGTAAGGTACACTGGGAATTTGACTCCAGGATCAGAGACTTGGGATCCTTTTTCCAAACAATTCCAACCGGTTCCTGTGGTTCCTCTTTTCCAGCATCTCTCTGGGCATCGTAGGCCTTCTTGATCAAGGCCAGAATTCTTAAAGCTCTACCAGTCCTGGACCCCTGTTTTTCATAACACAACTGCTCCAACCATCCAAACATACAGTATGTGCGTTAGTCCCAATTAGTTGAGGAACCCCATCATACAGTCCAGTGGGGGACACACTAGGGCCAAGGTCTCCACTTGTTCTGCCACTCCAGCCACAGAGGTGGGAAAGGACAACCAAATTCCGGATATAGCCGAGTAGGGGTAGGCCTTCTCACTTAAACCGTAGACATGCAGTCTTTCCAATGGTTGCAGGGCACATCACACAAATGCTTCTGATACCAATCCTGGAACATAATTATCACTTGGGAGCCACTGTCTAACACAGCTCTTGTAGGCACTCCATTCACTTTTACAGTGGTCTCCATGGAGGGACCCACCACTTCAGACCATTCCGGTGGCACTGACCTGGATGTTGATCGGGCATTGGCCCTGGTTGCATAACTTTTCCGAGTAGCTCCTCCTGGTGGCTGGGTGTAGGTTCTGCGATGCCAGGCCACTAACCTATTGGTAAGTTTTCTCAAGTTCTCTGGCAAGCGACAAGCTGACTGAAAATGCCCATCCTTCCCATAACGGTAGCAGAATTTAATGTCTCTAGTGTCCTGGAAGGGTGGGGGGGTCCCTTTTCTGTTGGGGCCCCTCTTGAGTCCTGCGGGGCTCCTCTTGGACTGAGGGCTTACCTCCTTTGGCTCCTGATCTCCACCACAGTTGGGGGTGAGGGCCATCCTCTGCAGCTCCCCACCATCTCTCTCAGTTCTCTCAGCTCTGCGAGCAGGTTGCCCTCAATCCGAGTCTCCGGGAAACAACATTACTCCCACTTCACTCTTGGGCTCAGGGGGAGCCTGATACAGATCTGGTTCTCTGAATGCCTCAGTCAGTTCCTTAATCAAGTCTCTCAACTGTTGAGCCTCATCTAACTCACTCTTTTCGGGGGTCTGGCAAATGTTCACAGCCCCAGCACAGGGCTCCCAGCCCTCCTCATCAGTATCAATCTCACAGATTTCTTTCATCAAATGACAGTACTCTGGAGGGCTTGCCCTCCTGTCTTGCAGATTGAGCTTTAATATCATTACACTCGAAAATCTAGCTGATTTCAATATGTGGTCTAATCTGACCCAGTTCAACTCTTTGGCAGGCACTCCCCCTTTTCGATGGGCCCTCTGCAAAGCCCTCTCTATCCTAGTGACGAAGGCAGACAATTTCTCATTTTTCCACTGTTTGACTGACTTGAATTTCCACAATAAATCATCCCCGATTCTGTGCTACCAAACACCCCCTCCAAGGCATAGAGATATTTTACTGCAGTGGCCTCCGGACTAGTAGCACGTAGGAACCAAATGGCTTCCAGGGCAGGGCCTCTTAAGCTCTCCATCAAACGCTTCCGCTTCCCCCCCCTCTGAACATTGCCATTCTTGTACTAAAGGGGTGGCATAGTCCATCCAGGTCTCCAAATCATCTTCCCCCGCAGGCACTGGGACAGTACTGGAGAATAGTCTAAGCCTCCTATAGCAGTCCAACTGTATCGGGGAATTATGATGGGGAGGCAGCTACTGGGGGCTCTTGGGGACATGGGATGTTGTTGGGGAGAGCACTGGCGTGTGGTCCTCTGATAGATCTAATACTCTTGCCAACTCTTCGCAGTTTTCCTTCTGATGCTAACAGCTTAAGCAACTTCTCTTTAAAACCATCAGTACTAGGGGACCCACTCGGGGTGGCCAGACCACTATGTGGGTGAATGTCCTCCATCCCTTCTGGGCACCTTCAGGCAAAATCATAGGAGTACCTTTCAGGGTCTATCGGGTACTGCAGGAGAGCAGCACTTGCAGCTGCTCAAATAAGTCAGCAAATCGCCCCTTTACTTCAACTTTGCCCACACACTTAACATGTTCTACAGTGGACACAATGTCAGCATTATTAGTCCCAGGGCACATCCAGCAGCAGAATGGCCTTTGGGGATCCATCTCTTCAGCTTCACTCCACCCCATCAATTTGTGCACCATTAGCTTATGGGGGGGCAATTTTTAACTTTGGCGTAGTATAAGCCCCTCCGTTTTCTCCCCTAAACGGAACATGATGGGGTAATTCTCCCACGTGGCCACTAGAGGATGCTAATCCCAGCGGTGCATCCAAGATGTAATCCCTAGGTGGCGCTGTCCCAAGGGCTACTGCCCCTGCCTGCTTGGCTACTGACAGGTTGAGGGGCCTAGGTTCTATGATGGGTGCCTCCACCCAGGGGGTCAAGTTGGTAGTGGTTAAACTAATGTGGACACAGCCCTCTGGGCCACTGTGACCCCTTTTGTTTCCACTAAAGTGGCCCACACAGTTCACGGAGTTACCTTCCCAATACCCCACATATGAACATGGTCTACACGTATAGATACCACTTACCCTCGAGACTGATTCTGTAGCACGTCTCTGAGGACCCCCTGTAGAACAAAGGTTAAGCAACATATACAAACACAGATCGCAATGCTGGTTCTATATATACTGACACCTCAGACAGTATAAAGTTCAACAATAAAAAATCTGGTTTATTCAGGGGACTAGAACACAGCAGGGGGAAATCAGGTTGATTGGCAATATTCAAATCACAGTACTGTACAGACATAAAAGGGTCCAAAAAGTCACACTCTGCGTACCCAGGATGGTAGGGGGTCAAGGTAGCCAGGTCCCTTGCCCAGGGTTGGCCGGCTGGTGCAGCTGGATGGGGCCCCTGTAGAAAGAAAATATATGCACAAACAAATTGTAATCCGGAGCTGGATGGCTCAGTCCACAAACAGAAGCACACAAAACAATCAGTTGACACACTTTGATTAAATGAAGGTGAGGGGAGGTACCCCTATTTGTACTCACAAACCCCAAACCGAGAGCTGAATTGAGGAGGTGGCTCTGGATGGGCAGGATGAGCAGGGCGTGGAGATGAGACCCCTGTGACAGGGCCTAACTGATCTGGAAAGCAGATGGATTCGGTCCGATTAACTTTGAGTCCAGCTTCCAGCTTCAGCTCACAACTCACAGAACAAGGGGAAAAGGAATCGCGATCCCTACAAACACAAACCGTTTATATGTAAAGGAAATTACTATACCAGGCAGCTGCTTCTCAGTCCCGATTGTAAATGCTGCAAGACCCGAGAACACACGCAGCAACAGAGTCCCCGACAGGCCGATCGCACTTCTGCAAGTCTTCGGTCTTCTACGGGAAAGCCTGGTTCTGCACACTTCCTCCTTCTCTTTCCACAACTCGGATTCAGTCTGATTGAGCGCTCACTAATGGCTACAGGCCAACTTCAGGACCTTACACGTGCTTCCCGCACGACCAGCACGTCGCAGCAGAACACAGCTCATACTGCCTTCACAGTCAACTTGCATCTGGCCCTCCAGGAACAGTTCAGGGCATTTCCCTTAGGCTCCACACAGGTTGGGTTGGTGAATTCAACTGTCAGTCACTTCAGGGCTCCCTCTGTTGGTGCAGAAAGGTGCCAAGGTCCAAACTACAGCTCCCAGCAGCAGCTGCCATACATTGCCCCTTTAAGCAGGCTCCAGGTGAGAGTCCAAGTTCTGGTTGGCTCAGGCAGTCTCCATTTTAGGGCTCCCCTTACCCAATTGACCCAGATTAGCAGTTCAGGTCCAAAATGGAGGAGCAACACTCAGAGTCCCAGCTGTAATAAAGGCAGGTTAGACAAACTGCTGTTTTACAAATGCTCTAAATGATTTCAGGAAAACAGTTACATCCTTCAGATGGTCTCCTCTGCTCTTAGCTACTGCAGAAACTGAGCTTATCAGACGGCAGCTTAGGGCGATTCGAAAGCATTAACTACACAGTCTCCCATTCAAATTAATTTAACTCAAGTAGCAGGAGGCAGCCCTAAAGAGACATTACCAGAGGCTCTGAAAGCACTCACAGATAAACAGCTTAAACGCTGAACACCATTCAGACGAGCACTTAGCCAGCTCCTAGGAGACTTTTGGGAACCCCATCATGGGGCGGGTTATATTATTTTACCTTTAAACTATTCCAGAAAGCAGCTTCACAGCAAGGTAAAGGAACGGCTGCTGTTTACATTGATGCCAAAACTGCATTTATATAATAAACATGAATGCAGTTTCATAGCATTTGAAAAATATAAACGGCAGCCCTCTCTTTCAAAACTCCTGCCTGCTCTTCTCTACAAAATGGTTGGCAGACGTGAGACATAACAATGTCACTGGAGCAAGAGCTTGACTGCTCACTACAGTGGTAATTATTTCCCTGGCATTCATTTACAGTAAAGTTTAAACAAACCGATCAAAATCATGACTTCACATGTGTATTATTTTTACCAGCACACATAGTAATCTGTTGTTTGATCACTTTTTACATAATTACTACGAACGTCAACAAAGTTTTAGGGCTTTCCGAGTTGAACTGCAATACAGCAGTGCACTGTTGCAATTTACCTGGTGGGCTAGTGGCTCTGGCATGCTTCTTTTTGTATGTACAAATGTTTTTACTCTTATGGAGAAGTCTTTACATTGCATCAGTCTGATGGTTTTACATACCTTGCAGTAAAGGTACTCCGGACCCCCATTATGCCCGAGCAACTGCTGCCATACCCTCAATCTTGGTCCTTTCGTGTCACACGCCTTCCAGCAAAATTCGTGAAAGCCCCTGCAAGCAAAAGAAAATAAACCTTCTTTTTCAGTCTGCCTACATTTGCTGTGTGTGCATGCATAATTGCCCGAGAATGCTGATCTCCTGTCCTTCCCGACTGGTACTGGTAAATGATGTGGATCATGTCATTTACCAGTGCCGATGAGAAGGAATAGACTCAATATCCCTGAGCAGTTGTGTGTCATACTGAAAATGTGCAAGTGAGAAAAGGAGTCTTTTCTGTTGTTGCAGTGGTTCTCCTGAGCTTCATGGAAAGGGTGTGTTATGGTAGGACCAGAATTGAGGCACTGGCTGCGGTGCACTGGTCGGTCGGGCGGAGTGGTGGTCTGGAGCAAAAATGGCATCACTGTCCTTAGTGTCACCATCTTGAATTTCTCTTTTTTTGAAAACTTATTTTTATTTTTTATGTTCAAAACACACAACAGCAAACAATAAAATGCTGCTGCAATATCCATAGCACAGATCATGAGTACAGACATGTGTCTTATTTGATAAATGATCCTTATTATATATCTTAGCAAAACACAAGGTACGTCAGTTCCATCTAGGGTACAAAATAATCATATTTCCGCATTTCATACGTAACTCAACCCCTCCAAAGAAGTTCAGATTTTGGGAGAGTCTGAGATATTTTTGCGGTTAGCTTTTCCGTAGTATATGTTTTTCTCATCAAGTTATTCCATAAAGTTATGGTAGGGAGTGTATCAGACAGCCAATTTTTATTTATGGCTTCCTTGGTCATGAGAATGCAGATCAATAAAATCTTTCTAACATGAGGGGACCTGAAGCCCTCAGGCATATCTAAAACAATACTGTCTGCTGTGCGAGTTCTACCGTGGGTTCAAATAGCAATCTCCATTCTTGCTGTAGCCCGGCCCAAAACTCCTGAAGTTTATGGCAGAGCCTGAAAACGTGTGTGGGTTGCTTTGGCCTCCCCACACCTTCTCCACCAATGTGGAGAAATATTTACATCATATTTAGCCTGTTGGGAAGGGGTAGAGAAGTATCGTATGAGACTCTTCCATGAAAATTACTTCCATAAAAAGGAATAGGTTGGCTTATGGGCGCACCATAAGTATTTATTCCATTGTGCAGGGTTATGTCAACCCCAGGTCTAGTTGCCATCTTAGTCTAACATATTCTGTGGAATGGTTACCCATCTCTAAGACCTTATATTCTAGATATTAAAAGCTTCTAAGGAGTCACCTGCTAAGACTGATTGGATCAAGGCTGTGACAGATGGGGGTTGCTGTGAGGGGCAGGCTTTTCAGCTCGGATGTAGCTTTCACCTGTAGATCTCGGTTCTATGTGATAATGGCGGCGTGACGGCTACCGCGTGCTCAGCGGCGATCAGGGCGGCGGCTAATTTCACCACCCTGACATCCTTGGCGCAGCGAAGACGCCGCCAGTGACTGAAAACACTTACTTCTTTCTGTGGGGAGGCTGTACCACCCCACCCCTACCAGCGATTCTCAACTCCAGGGAGTGCATGTTGAAGTGCGAAATCAAAAATAACACGCTTTTGGGCCGGGCGCAACAAAGCAAGGTAGTGCCCGACCCAGATCCAACCCGAACCCCAGCACCTCAAGCAGAGGCAAATCCCCAACACCACAGTGCAGCTCAGCAGCCGACCACAGCGCCATCCCCTCTGCCCCCTCCCAGGCCACGTTCCCCACCCCGTGCGCGTGTACATATAGCAACATCCTGTCGCTAGGGTCGCCCACCACATCCGGTCGCCCTCCCTGCCCCGTTGCTTTTCAGGCTTTCGCCCACATCGCGTCGCAGTTTCAGACGGTGCCATGATTCAGGCACCCACCTCACGTGCTACCGTAGATATCTATACGTATCTGATGGATGAAGTCTGTATTTCTCTGCTAAGGTCTGAAATTCCAAGAAGTCCGACCCACCTTGCTTACAGTGGTGAGGGAGAAAAGGGCCAAGGCATTACCAGTTTTTGTACATGTGATCCAGACTAGCCGGAGGGAAGTATGAGTTATAGGCGAACTGTGCAATAAGATAGCGAGAATGTTGCAGAGAAGGACACACAAGCAATGTAGCCCAATGTTGGAAAGTGTTACTAGCAAATGGATTCTCCCCTATCTAAATGTGAGAAAGTAGAATTTTACAGAATATGTTTAGTAGTAGGAAGTAAATCCTCCTCCACTAATTCTATAGTTTTCCACAAGGCAGAATAATTAGGAGCATGCAAGTATAAGACAGTCTGTATGTGGGCCACTTGATGGTAATGCTCCAGATGTGGTACTTCCAGCCTCTTTTCACTTTAGGTAATTGGGTGTAGCATATCTGATACGTGGTGTCCGACCCCACAGAACCTGAGAGATCGCCTGTCCCACTGCTGAAATTTCGTGCCTTTGGGAGTGAGATGGGAGAGTTTGTGAGAGGTATAAAATTCTTAGAGGATGTTCATCCTGATACAGTCTACTTTCTGGATAAGCAGCAGGTTGATGGCCTGCCATCGGTTTAAATCTTCTTGTGGAACTTGAGTGAGAGATGTATAGTTTAACTCACTTAAGGAATCAAGATTGGCTGGTAAATGGACTCCCAGATATCATAGGGATGACCGACCCCACTTAAACTGGAAAAACTGCTTTGTCTGGGGAGTAGGGTGATAGTTAATTTGAAGGACCTCTGTTTTAATTTGGTTAATTTGGTAACCTGTGCAGTCACTGAACATCTGTAAGTGCATCCATAGGTGAGAAAGGGGATCGTCCGGCAAAATTAAATAAATTAACAGGTCATCTGCATATAGGGTGAATATTTGGTTTCTGCCGCCTCTGTCCAAGCCTGTAATTTGTGGGTGTTGCCACCAAACTTGAGCAAGAGGTTCAAGATAAATTGCAAAAGGTGTCAGTGGCTTAGCAGGTTGCACATTCACCTCTGAGGCTGGAAGATCAGAAGGCTGTGGCTTCTAGCCCTAAACCAGGCACTTGGGTTAAATTCCAATACTGACACTGTAGTGCAGCATGGGGAGGGTGCTGCACTCCTGTGGTGCCATCTTTGGATGAGACATTAAACCGAGGTCCGTCTGCCTGTTCTGGTGGTTGTTCAGGTGGGCGTTAAAGATCCCATGGCACTTCTCAAAAGAGTAGGGGAATTTCTCTGGTGTCCTGGTCAAATTTCCCATTCACTACAGATGCCACCAACAGCTTAATCTGGTTCAATTTCACTGGGTTACCATCTGTATCCCCTCCCCTGGTCACCCCTGAAAAGGGACTTCTGTCTCAGTGGGCCTACAGGGTCAAAAAAAAAAAAAAATAAGGGTGATAAGGGACGGCCCTGTCTAGTCCCCCTACTGAGGGAGAATAATGGAAAAGTCCAACCATTTATTTTTAAAACATGCTTCTGATGACTTATATAGCATCTAGATAATGATTATAAAGGCAGAGGGGAAGGCCATCTTTTGGAATGTGGTAATTAGGAATTCCCATGCCACCCGGTCAAAGAATTGCTCTTTTTTCAAATGTTTGTTCAGAAACCTGATACAGTCTCTAAAATGCTTCTCCACACTCCATTTTTCCTGTGGATCAGGAAGTATCTTGAGAATAGGCTCTTGTCTCACTGGGAGAGAGGGACTTTTCTATGGCTTTTGATATAAACAGTTTTTGTTTTTACTTCCAGTTTCAGCAGGCTTTTGTATGGGAGAGTGAGCTGAACAACTTCAGTGTTTTGCAGGTTTGGAAAGTGTTTGGCCTACAAGCCCAACCCTTGGCCCACTACTTGCAGTACCTACTTCTCTGTGGCAATGTTTACCCATTCCTGGAAGTAGTGTGCGGTCTTCCTCCACCTCCAATGGTTGGGTGACCTGGGCAAACTTGTCATGGGTTTTGTTTTGGCTGGTGCTTAGGCGCTGGAGCTGCAACATTACACTTGGAAGTTATTTCCTCCCCTTCCCCTATAGTAACCTCTTTATGATTGGTATTCATATGGGGCATAAGAGACATAGGCTGTCGGGGAAATATCTCCTGCCTCTGCCTCCCCTTCTGTAGGGACCTATAAAAGGTCGAGGCCTTTTCCTTCTCATTGTTACTTTTGAAAGTGATTTTGTATTCATCCAGTATTTTCATGTAGGCCTCTCTTTTCTCACCAAATAATGAATTTCCATCAAAGGAAAAATCCATGGCCTTGTTTTAAGTATCCCAAGAAAGGCTGGAAGTCCTCAGCCAGTAAAATCTTCTTAAGGATATTGCATGAGACGAACCTCTAGCAGGCTTAGCAGCAGTGTCATTACGAACATACCAAGAAGCCTGCAGAAGAGGCCATCTAATCTGCTTGTGCTGCATGGTCCACAGTTCAAATTACATTGGAGTGCGAGTGCGGTGCCTGCCCCACAGTTAATGGAACGCCCCATAGTCCGCTATACTTCTGGGTAGTGGACTTTTCGTTATTAAATTAAACTTCTTTCCGGGGCAAGAAAAAAAGGCACTTTTCTCTGAAAAGCTAAACCGGAGGGTAAGGTTTGCAGGGGCAGGAGCCACTGCAAATGACTGCTTTCCTTTAAGTGCTGGAATAGGGTTATAGTGTTGAAGTTCAGCTCCTTCTTGGGCTATCCGCATGAGTTTGCTCACAGTGTGAGCTTTTAAAGAACATCTGCCTTTTGTTTTTATTTTGTTTTGTGCGGAAAATCCTGTTTCACATGCCACTGATGTAACAGGTGACAGACACAAGTAAAATCTTGGATCGTGACAAAATCTGGGAATATATCTGAATTGTTCTCAATTAAATCTTGGCAAACACTGCTGAGCAAATTCATTCCTTTTCAAGAATTGAGAACAAATATGAATTGTATGTAATCTTTCTCTGCCCTCTCATTGTCAAAAAGTGCTGGCAGTGTTTCTTCGTTGAAGGTTGTAGGTGGAGCCATCAGGGAGACATTTAGGATTTTGAACAACATTCAAGTTATGCAGTAACTGCATTGAGGATGTCTCACATCTTGTGTAGATGTTTTCAGTTACAGTACCTTTGTCAGATACTGCTGAGATGCTGTCTGGAATTGCCTTTGCAGTGCTGGTCGGTCATTCACTTTTTACAGCAATATAGCAGAGCTATGCTGATGTATTGCTAGGTCATAGTAGAGAGAGGGGGGGGACTCTGGAAGCACGTGACCAAATAACCTAGACTGTGTCCTTCCACAGTGGAATTGAAGCACATGCGGTCCTCTCTATTTACTACAGCGCTGTTCTTCCTACTCCCCCCCCCCCCGGCAATATTTTCCTGCTCTGCGCTCCCTTCCGGTCCACTTCCAGGGTTCAGAACTACATGGCAACCTCACCCTGTAATGTTTCCCTGGTGTCTAGTGGCACTCCTTTGCCCTCCATCACTGGCCCTGTATTTATAAAATGCTTCCCTGGTGTCTAGTGGCACCCCCTGCCTTCCCATTGCCTACCCGTATTTATAAAATGTTTTCCTGGCAGGGCTAGAAATTAGTTTTAAAACGTCTTATTCGACACAGACTACCATTACCCAGGATTTGGTATTCCGTCTTGAAAACTGGTATACAATTCGTTTTTTGTTTGTTTACTATTGCATTCTGAGAACATGAAGTAGTCTGTTTAACAGTTTTGTTTATTAAAAGAAATAAAACTAGAAGTTTGAGTTTCTTCTTATTTACCCTCCCAACATCACAGTTTTATCCTAGCTATTATCCTAGCCACACAAATATAATTTATCACAATAAATTTATTTTGCTTTTAAACTGAGCTCAATACCATAAAAATGCTTATATTTTTCATTTTGGTGGCTCATGCACATCTTTCATGAATTTTTAGTTGTAGCCATCCCTGAGTTAAATTAATCAAATAATGACAATTTCTTTTTTTCAAAATACACAGCCCTGAACTTTAAGCAAAGCAACAGAGCGCCAAACTTTTTTTCCAAGAGGCTCAGTTTAGCAGCTACAGGTTACGTTTTTTAACTAGCCAGCCTTAAAAGTGATTAGTAGCAAGAAAGGTTGCAGTTCAGTCTGCAGTCCTCAGCACCAGTACTGCCCTCCCTTTCATGCTTTAAATATTTGAACAGTAATGTTTTTTTCTTGTAGTGGCTCTGGTTTGGATGTTTTGTTTAGATGGTGTTTTTTCATTTCATTTTTTTTTTTACACAGCAAGTGCCTTTCCTTTGCTTTTTTAAGCAACCCTATTTAGTTCTGTGCATTCTCCCGGTAAATAGACTGGTCTCACTTGCTGAGGGAGCAAGATGGATGTCTTCAGTTGGACCCTTCTCCTCTACAGTTACTGTTGTCAGTCCCTCCCGATTGTTTTCTTGAGAGTCTAATTACTCCATTGGGGCAGCAGCCATGTGTGAGGGGAGAGAGAGAGACTTCTCTCAGAATCCCCTTTGCCTGCAGCGTGGACTCATGCTGTTGCCTCACCGATGCTGTGTATGTAGTCCATGTACAGAGGTCAGAGGTCAATTGGTGTATCGTGCTGTTTTCTCTTGTTGCTTGAGGTCCAATTTCAGCCTCAACAGCATAACACACTAAAGAAATCAAGGCAAGGCTGTGGCAAACAGCGCGGTCGAGTCAGATTAGGAACACTCAAACAGGTATACAGCACGGGTCACCAGCTCACACTATTGGTATTCTCTGCATGCTTTTTGGCATGCACAGAACACCAAATAGCATAGAATTTTGAGACATGCCTGGTGTCTAGTGGCATCCCCACCCTCCAATTGCCATCCCCCTATCAATGGGATATTTCCCTTGTGTCTAGTGGCACCCCCTGCCCTCCAGTCGCCATCCCTATACTTTCATAATGGTTCCCTTGTGTCTAGTGGCACCCTCCCTCCGATCACCATCCCCGTACTTTCATAATGGTTTCCTTGTGAATAGTGGCACCCTCCCTCTGATCACATCCCTGTAATTTCATAATGGTTCCCTGGTGTCCAGTGGCACCCCTTGCTCTCCAGTCACTGTCCCCATGCTTTCATAATGGTTTGCCTGGTGTCCAGTGGCCGCTCCCCCTCGATCGCTTTCCCTATATGTATTATTTCCTGGTGTCTAGTGGCACCCTCCTCCGATCACCATGCCCATACTTTCATAATGGTTCCCTGGTTGTCTGTGACACCCTCCCTTCAGATAGCTTTCCCCTATATATGTATTATTTCCCTGGTGTTTAGTGGCACCCTCCACCCTCTCGATCATTGTCCCGTACTTTCATAATGGTTCCCTAATTTCTAATGACACCTCCCACCCTCTAATTGCCATCCCTATACTTTCATAATGGTTCCGGGTGCCCTAATGGCACCACCTGCCCTCGATTACCATCCCCATACTTTTATAATATGTCCCTGGTGTCTAGTGGTACCCTCGATTGCCATCCCTGTATTACTTTGCAGAATGTAACCTGTAATGAAGAAAACCGTCCCTCAGTGTTTTGTTTTCCCTGTAAAGCTGTAAAAAAGAAAATGGTCCCTCGCTGATCTGACCCCTGCCACCCCTACTTCCCACTCAGCAGTCACCACCCCACAAACCCTCACTCCCCTAAACAGGTCCCAGGGCGAAGATCCACTGTCCTATCGAAGACCCATCTTGCTGCTGGAACCACTGACTACAATATGAGAAATGAAGGTAAGTGCGGTTCAATGTAATTCAGTGGGGTTTGTACTTTGAGGCATAACTCTGTCAATTTTGCATATTTTCATCCCAGATTTTCAACATGGCCTTTTTGGGACCCCATCTTATGAACATGATGCTGGAATTTTGCATATCAGGCCTGAAAGATGTCTTTGCGGTCACTTGGTAAAATCACCTTTCGGGTGGGATTTAACAGTTTTCACCACCATTGCTCTTGAGGTGGTGTTATAAGAAGGCTGTGTTAAAAATGTGGGGTCGAAATATATAAAAATGACAAAGTTATGAGTGTACGTTGACATTTTTGTATGCTCACTCATAACTTCTGTAATTTTAAATATTGTGATCCCAAATTTTCAACACAGCCATTTTTTCACACCAACTCCTGAACAGGACTGCTGTCATTTTTTGCCAAAATGTATTTTTACACCTGTGGCGCGGAATGACATTTTAGTAGCGCACAATCACATTTCAGCGGGGATTTGAACACTTTCACCAATGTGGTTCATGAGGTGGGGTAAGAAGAAGGCAGTGCTGTAAATTCATCATTGCAACCTTATTGACTCTGTCCAGAGTTTATTGTTCCTGCCACATGCAAGGACATTGGTCAAGTTCTTGAAATGTCTTTTAAAGCTCTGACCCATTTGCTCTTTGAACTGTTGCAGTCTCCTCCTTATCCTCCTCCTGCATCGCCATCAACCTCTTCCTCAATCCCAACAATTTATGTGGCTCTACGTGATTCGTGTCCCTGCCCTACTCTATTCCAATTTATGTTGCGAGCACCTACTGCCACCCTAACCTTCCCTCACCGCAGCCACTAACCTTATTCCACCATCATATCTGTGAGCTGTACATCATGGGTGACTTCAATTTAAATTGGCTATCGCCCTCACAAGCCAAGACTCAAAACAACATAACCTCCCAAAAGTTAACCCAGCTCATCGAAGAACCTACCCATCTGAACAATAAAATCCCAAACCACACCTTGATTGACTGGGCCCTCACTTCTCACCCTCATCGAATCATTGAAACCGGTATCCTACCTGATGCTTTAAGTGACCATCACTTGATTTACCTTGTTAGGAAGGTCCACCAGCCTAAACTTCCTCCCAAAATAATTCTGTTACACTCCTATAAATCCTTGACATAACCCCTCCTCCAAGACATAGCAAACACTGACTGGACTCCGATTAGCCACTGCTTGAAGTGGATGCTGCCCTTGCCTATTTTTAAAAATTCCTCTCCATCTGGAATCTTTATGCCCTTTAAGACCACCAGAGTACATAGTAATCACATTCTGTGGATCACTCCAGAACTTCTGGCTTGCCACGAGCATGCAATCAGGCTTGGCGAGGGCACAAGGCAACTAATTTGCCCAGTGATTTTTACATGATATAAACTTTGCAACGCATGCACTAAAGCAGTTAGGCTAGCTAAAGCAGAGTATTTCAACTCTACTTTCTACTCTAACCTAAATTCCCCATCCAAATTTTGGAAAGTTGTTCATGCGCTCTTTGTTCCCCCCTCCCATGCCCCTGTCATTAAAATAAATAACTCCTTGATAGCTGACCATGCAACAGTGGCCAAGGAGTTAAACTCCTATTTCACACCATGTGCTTCAGCTCTACTAGCCTCCCTCCCCCTACTCCCCTCCCCAACCAAAAGTCCCAATACTGAGCTCCGCCAATCACCTGTTTCCCGTCCCTTCTCTTGCTCCTTGGTCTCACCTGAAGACACTCTAGCTGCTCTGCTGTCCATCAACCTGTCCAAAGGCAGTTCTCCAGATGAGCTTGACCCTAAGCTTCTCTACCTTTCTGCCCCTGCGATCGCCTGCCCAATTGCTGAAAGTCTGAATCTCTCCTTCTGGATAGCAGAGGTCCCCATACCCTGGAAGCATGCTGTCATTCTCTCCCTCCCCAAGGGTGGCGGCAACTCTTCCCCAGGGAACTATCGTCCCATCTCCTTGCTCCCAAGCCTTACCAAACTCCAGGAACACATTGTCCTCTCTCAAATCTCCTCTTTTCTCTCTGATTGTAACTTCTTCATCGGTTCTAATCTGGATTCAGGAAAAAACACTCTACCACCTCCTCTCTACTCAGGCTCACTGGTACCATCCTCACTAAGATGGACAGTGGCCCGATCACCTCTGCCATTTTTGCTGACCTTGCCAAGGCCTTTGGCATGGTTTCCCACAACCTGCTTCTCCATAACAGCTCTGCAGCTGGCCTCTCACCATCTGTGACTAACTGGTTCAAGCCTTCCTCACTGGGAGGACACAGTTGGTTAGAATTGCCAACTCCTACTCCCTTCCACGCCAGATACACACTGGAGTGCCTCCGGGTTCAGTGTTGGGCCCCCTGCTTTTCTCTATATTCCTAAATGACTTACAGTCAGCTTGCTCCTTCTCCTACATCCACATGTACGCTGATGATTCAGTCTTGTTCACCTCTGGCCAGTCTCCCTCAGATGTGGAAGTCAGACTCCACCTTGACTTCAACAAGATCCAGCACTGGCTTGCCTCCCATCAACTCTTCTTAAACCCCAAGAAAACAGTCTCCATGACCTTCGGCACCAGGCAGAGACTCGTTAGGCTCCCTGTCCTGCCCACTTTCCACACCCTGGATGGGACACTGCTTGAGGACACCTCCTCATTTAGATATCCTGGGGTTTGGCCAGACCAAACACCTCACCTTCTCTGGTCACATTGACGCTGTTCTGAAAATACTGCACCTCAAGCTTGGCGCCCTATACAGGAAGAGTAATTGCATCCCTCTTATGGCCAGGCGTGCGATTGTCTAAAAGATGATCCTCCCTATCTTCGACTACTATGGTGTTGTCTACAGTGCCGCTCCCAAATCCACCCTATCCAGATTGGACCCCTTTGCAACTCTTTCTGTCGCCTTGCCCCTTGACTCTCCTGTGCTTACTCACCACTGTGATCACTATCACTGTCTTTCCTTCTCTTCACTTACGAACAGGTGCCTCTCCACTGTGCGAACTCATCTCTAAATACTGGCTTAGCTCTCTACCTCCCTACCTATCCTCCTCCCTCTCTACCCTCCTCCTCCTGCTCATTCGTTAAGGTCTTCAGACTCACGGACACTTGTCCCTCATTGCACCACATTGGCTAGTCAGTCTGCCTTCAGACACCGCTTCCCCCAAATCTGGAATGCCCTCCCCCCAACAAATTTGACACTCATTCTCCCTTCATTCCCTCTCCACCGCCCTCCACAATTTCCTATCCTCAAACTGTACCTTCGTTTCACAATCCTAACATAACCCCCGACCTCTCTCTAGCTCCCCTTCTCCAATCAGGGATTATACCCTTAATTTACTATTTCACTTACTGTATATTTGTAAATCTCTCACCTATAAGCTGACCAGTTATTGTTATATGCAATCTATTGTATGTATTTAGATCCTCTGCAATATCTGTTACCTTCATGAACTATTATTGTACTGTGTGTTTTTGTACTGCTTTTACATTTTTGTATACTGACTCCTGTCCCTTCCCCAGGTTGCACCAGGATACGAGCAACTTGTTGTTCAGTGTGCCATCCTGGTGAAACATTTCAATAAATAAAAAATAAATCTAGTAACAGTGACTTCTATCATGTTGCTGGCTACTGAAACGTCAACATTGTCCCACTGCATGACTGTTAACAGTTTATTCACAACATCTAAGACATCCATAAAAAAAAAAAACTGCATAAGATAAAACAGACAGATTTTACTTTTGTCTGAAGGCCCTTTGCTTCTGGGACACTTTTACTGGATCATGATCTAAGGCTTGTAGCAGTGCAGGGTAGGATCTGTAAATTGCTTGAACTGCACTATGCAGTGACAGCCACTGGAAACATGCAGGTTCTTATAGAGACAGATATCTAATATTATCATCATTAAGTGTTTCTTAGATAAAACACAAATCTTACTTTGAGGAAGGCTCTTGCAGCAGGCCACACCGGTAGGACTAAGCCACCAGGCGCTAAGACCACATGGAAAACTTCTAGCTTGCAGTCTGTCACGGGGGACCGTCCACTGCCGATGTCATTCAGCTGATGTCAGCCTTGCCTGTATAGGTGGGTGGTCCCCCACACTTGCCTCAGTTCTTTTCCAGCCGTCGACTTGCACACGTCGGACCTTAGCGTACGCTGCAGCTACAGTTGACCACCTTTTACCACGCTTGCTGTGCTTTTTTATTTTTCATTTTTCTCTAGTGCAAAACATCAGTTTTTCTGTGTTCTCATCGATGAGTTTGTCTTATCCACTAGCCTCATCTTCCGACCACCCCTTGAAGTGTGCCTGTGGCAAACAGATCCCCGAAAAGCACAGCCGTTCTGCGTTTCTTATCTGCCTAGGCACCAGCCATGACACGAAGCCTGCCAGTTTGCCAGAAATTCAACCAGGCCACTGGAGATGTCGCTTAAAAATTCTGGAGAGCCATCTTTAGAAGCAGGAGTTGGTAATTATGGAGAAGGAGCTGCAGGCCAGGAGCTCTTCAGCCTCACTGGCACAGCCCTCCACGTTCTCTTCATCTTATCGCAAGGAGAAGTCCGGGAAGCATAAGCACTGGGGTAAACGCTGGGACTGGGCCTGGTCAGCTTGGATTCGTGGTCACCCACAGACCTTTGACTTCACCTGGGTCCCCCCTGTGGGGTCGGCTCTTCCAGTCCTGCCAGCCCTTACTTCCTGTGGGTTCCTTGTAACTATGCCACTCGCCCTTATTTCAGTTTCGGGCAGCAGCTCTTCAGGGCAGGGGACTTTGTCTTCTGCTCCCAGCCCTGAAACCTCAGGCCCATATCCTCCATGGGCTTTCAGTCAGGTGGCTTGGCTGGTGTTGGTGTTTAGGGCATCGGCTCTACAATCATGCCCCAATCTCTGGGACTGATGTCAGTCCTGCCAGGTAATGCCCGCAGCAGGCTGCCCCCATCTCTCCCTCACTGGCCTTGTCTCTGCCCTTAACTCGGGGGGTCTCCATCCCCTAATGCACCAGCTAAGGCTGGCGCCGGCAGATCCTTCGCCTGGGAGCGCCAGGCTGTTGCCTACTGGGCCACTGCCAGTGCTGCCGCATCCCCAGCCTCTGGGCCCGACTCTGTCATCTCCCCTGCTGCAACCTGTGTTGTAGCCAATGCCTGCTGGCCCGTCACTGGATTCCCACCTGATGCTGGGTGGACCTACACTGGGGTACCCTTCGTCAGTTCCTCAGCCATCATATTCTTCACCGGCACCTTCTTTTCTGTTCCTGCCGGTGTATAATTTATTTATTTAGTTTTTGTTAACCGGGTTAGGTGCGCTAGCCAATGTTGACTATTTTCAGGCACGACCTGGGAGAATACATACATAAAATGAGATAAGATTATACAGTATATAGTACAAGTACATAGTATATAGTACAGGTAGGTTAGAATACAGATCAAGTCAGACAGTACTCGAGATAATACATATAGCTATGCAGAGATGACAAAAGTGACATTAGTACATGCAAATAACAACTGAATCTGGGCTAAGTGGCAGCTATAAAGACATTTTATAGCAAAGCTTGTTAAGAAGTGCAGCAGTGTCTTGGGTGAAATAGGGTGGTTAGCTGTGAGTCATTAAGTGGGATCAAAGCATGTGCAGGGGTCCCGGGATAGGTGGTGATATAGTTCTTTTTTGAAGATTGGGTGGGAGTTATCCTGCCTCAGGGCAGGAGGGAGAGAGTTCCAGGTGGCTGGGACAGTGCAGTGAAATGCTCCAGAGCCTTTTGAAGTAAGACACCTGGGTACGGTAAGTAGAAATTTGTTTGAGCATAGTCCGTGGGCAGGTGTTTGTGGTACAAGTAGAGCTGCAAGGGAGGAGGGGGTTTGGTTACGGATTACAGAGCCTGTGAAGGTCCGTAGGGAGTATAGTCGGTAGGCAGTTGGAGAGAGCCAGCCTAGGTCGCTATACAGTGTGAAGTGGTGCTTGAGGCAATGGGAAGAGGAGGCATACTGACATATGTTGTTATACGCGACATCCCATTTATGGAGAGCAGACTTATGGGCATTAGCAAAAGTGGAGACACCATATATCAGCGCTGGAAGCAGAATATCCTTGGCAGTTGCCAATTTGGCAGATGGTGTTAGCAGGTGACAAGTCTTATAGGTGATTCCAAGTTTGGCATTTGTTGCTTTACAGGTTGACTGGATGTGCAGACTGAAATCAAGGGATTTATCAAGGAGGCTCCCAGGTATTTGAAGGATGTGACACAGTCGATGAGAGACCCCCCAGAGTCATGGACTAGGAAGGGTTCCTTACAGGCCCTGAGTTTGGGGGCAGTGCCAAATAGCATGGCTTGGGTCTTTTTTGTGTTGAGGATGAGCTTATTAGCATTTAGCCATGTTTGCACATTCCTGAAATCCGAAGAGAGGTTTTTGTTAATGATGTTAAGTTTGTCAGAGCTGGAGTAGAGGACGAGATTATCAGCGTATAGGATAGCTGAGCAGGAGATGGCATAATATGTGTTGTTGATGTATAGTAGAAAAGAAAGGGTCCCAGGATGGAGCCCTGGGGTACTCGATGTCAGCACTGGTCACATCCAAGAGAGGCGGAGTTGATTTAACAAGTTGTAATCTGTTTGATAGGTAGTTAGATAGGTAGACAGGGTCTGCACCAGAAGACATACTGAAGAAAGACTAAAGGAACTTATTATGTATACTCTTGAGGAAAGAAGGGAGAGAGGGACATGATAGAAATTTCAAGTACCTCAAGGGAATTAACAAAGTCCCAGGGTAGCATCTTCCAGAAAAGAGATGTGCAAGAACAAGGGGCACAATTTGAAGATAGAGGGGACGGCTCAGGGTAATGTGAGGAAGTATTTTTCACTGAGAGGGTTGTGGATGCATGGAACAGCCTCCTGAAAGGTGCGTGAGTCAAGAACAGTGGGGACTTCAAGAATGCATGGGACAGGCATAAGGCAGTCCTAGGGGCGGGTAAGAGGAAGTAAGCTGTTGGTTAACTAGGATCTGCAGCTTATCTGTTAGAGTGAAAAATGGGCAGACTAGGTGGGCCCAGCGGTCCTTATCTGCCGTCAAATTCTATGTTTCTATGTAGTTGTTAAACCAGTCAACTACTGAGGATGAGAAGTTAAGTCTATTAAGGGTTGAGCGAAGCAGGGGATGATCAACAAGATCAAAAGCTTTGGTAAGATTGATAAATACTGCTGCAGTGAGTAGGCCTTTGTCCATGTTGCAGAGTACATCGGTGGAGAATTTGAGAAGAGCGGTTGAGGTACTGTGACCTTTTCTGAAACCATGCTGAGTGTCTGAGAGAAGGTTGTTCTTTGTGAGATAGTCCATGGTTTGGGTTCTCCAGTAGCTTGCTTAGCACAGAGAGGATGGCTGTGGGTCTGTAGTTGTTGATATCCTTTGGGTCTCCTTTTTTAAGGATAGGCAAAACTCGGGCAATCTTCCGGAGATCTGGGACAACGCAGAGAGAGAGAGAGAGACAGAGTGAAAATCTTGGCCAGTGGCAAGGCAGTCAATGGTGCTGCTAGCTTCAGGAGTCGTGGCTTAAGTGAATCTGAGCTGGGGCTAGTGTTGTCGAATATGTTTTGCAATAGCCTTTGGACCTCAGATCTAGATATAGCTTTAAAGTGGAAAGGGGGTGTAGTAGTTAGTTGGCAGTGGTCAGCACCAGATGCAGATCTCTGGGGTGTGCAGTAAGGCTGAGATGCTGTGGGAGGCGAAGTGAAGGACGAGGTGTACTGAGACAGGTCTGTGAATAATCTGTTAAAGGCACTCGCTATAGTGTTCAAGTCGTTGCAATGCACACCATTTAGGATCATATCCCCTGGGGTCGATGACTGGGTAATCCCAAGAAAGGTCTTGATGTGTGTCCAGAATTTTCTAGGGTCACCAGCAGAGTCTGTGAGCAGTTCCTTGCAGTAGATGCTCTTTGCTGTTCTGATTTGTTTTTTACAGGCGCTCTGAGAGGCCCTGTAGGTATTGTAATCCTGCAGTAGTCTGAACACTTTATACTTCTTGCAGAGTTTGTTCCGTGTGCACAGGTTAGCCAGCAGGTCCTTGTGTAGCCATCTTGTTTGTTTACCCGTGACCCTTCTGGTGACCTTCGGGGTATGTTTATCCTGAAGTGCTGTGAAATTATCAATGAAGATATCAAGGGCTATTTGAACATCATGGGAGTGATAGATGTCAGACCAGTTGATACAGGATACATCATAGAGGAAAGCTTCCACGTCCAGTTTGGCAAAGTTGGTAATTGCGATGTAGCGCGGAGTGGGTGTGGAGCAGTCTCCGGGCTCCATACACAGAGTGTGGGGAAGTGGTCTGTGATAGCATCTGCCATGATGCCTGCAGTTTGCACATGGTCAAGGCGATTCACCAGTACCGAGTCTATGAGGGTAGAGTAGTTAGAAGGGGTGGTTCTAGTGGGTTCAGTTAAGATCTGGTGCTGATTATAGCTCTGAGTTAGTGTCAGCAGTGTGCTGTGAGCTGGTCCCAGCCAGTTTAGGTTAAAGTCACCTAAGATTATGACCTCATTTTGCTTAGCGTTTGTGATGGTTTGATTAAGTAAATCCTGAAGACCTGTGATACCTCCAATGGGTGGGTTGTAGGCGCAAATAATGTGGAGTTTTTTTGTACCAAGGGCAATGGTTGTGTGTAGGGACTCTGAGTCTGAGGGTGAGCCAGTGGGTGGGCAGACCGTAACATCAAGATGGTTTTTATAGAGGAGAGCACCCCCCACGTTTTGGGGAAGGCCTATCTCTCCATATCAAGGAGTAATTGGGGAAGGAACATAAGGAGTCCAGAATGTGAGGCTGGAGCCATGTTTCAGATAGGCAGAGTAGGTCGGGATTGTACACTTTTGTCCATGCCTCGAGATCAGCAAAGTGCCTGGTAATGCTCCTAATATTCATATGGGCAATGAGAAGTCCTGTTCCTGAGACAGCCGATAGGTAAGTGGGAGAGTGGTGGACAGAGGGGCCAGGGTTAAGTTTCATGTCCCTGACAATAGGATGACTAGGAGTAGGAGAAACCACAGTTTAATAGTGTGGAATGGGAGATGAACCAGTTGTCACAAATTCACTCAGCAGGTCAGGCCCTGTACTCACAAAGTGCCAACCTCTGAGCGCAGTCTTGTGAAAGTATAACAGACAAGGTAACCTCTTTGTCTGTTTTTGTGAGTTCGGATCAACCTTTGGTCTCAGTTTTGGAGGATTCAAACAGTTATCCTCTTGCTAGCATATCAATACACAGGCTCAGATGTATCTGTCTTCGGGGGGGGGGGGCGCCAGATATCTTTGCCTACGGGCACCTAACCAGGCGTGCAGAAATGAACCCTTTAAAACTTTAATAAAGACCTCAGATTTAAAACGCTTCTCTTTCCAGTTTGGTACCACCATACAAGCTTATGTCTGCTGTCTGTTATAACCATAAATATTTCTTAGCAAAAGAAAACAATTCAAAGACAGACCAGGTTTGCTCTAAAATTAGAGTTTTTACTAAAATATATAATAATATGTCATTCAATACAGAACTCTTATATCACAAGACATACATATTTTTGAACAAAATAAGGTTTAAAACAATGTAATTCCTACAACAATATTTAGATTTTGTCTAGCTTTCTAAATACCTGTTTTCAGTGCTCAGATGTTATCTTGGTCAGAGTCGGATAAAAGTGTCTCTGTAGTGATAAAGAATAATTTTTACAAGCTGTATTTACCAGCCCCTTTTGGATGAGGTCATCCAGCTCCTCCTCTGTCAAAATATGTAAAAATATGTTTTCTATACAACCACAGGATGTAATTTCAAAGTATTTATTCTGCAACCTTAGCATAACTCAAGTTTCAAATGACACTTTCTTTGATCTCATGCTGTACCTTCCTCACACAGGCTTCATATGAGCATTTATGATCTTCTGGAGAGAGGCTGTCAGACTGCCTTTTCACAGCTTGCTAGCAGGGCGCTAAGCAGACTGAAGCGGTCCAGAGAGGGCCAGGGCTTGGGTTCAGCTAGCTCATCTAAAGAAAATTCCTAATTGAACTTATTTTGTGGATTAAAATGAATTCCATGTGATCTGCCTTTAACCCTTTCAGCTTGTATTATCTAGCAGCAGGGCATTGCCATATTTACTGTTTTGGACAAGGGATATGGCACAGGTGTCACTAGCCTTTTTTGGGGAGATAACTCAGAACATTAGAACCTGTGAGAGGTGCCTTTAACACCTGCTTTCAGACCCACAGGCTGTTGGGCCAGTGGCTGCTAAGGCTCAGCAAAAAAAAAAAAAAAAAAAAAAAATACGCAGGTTTTTTATTTCAGAATGAGAAATCTTTGGAAGAAGCAGACCTTATTTGCAGCTAGGTAGCAGGGCAACAGACTAAAAGAATCTTTTGGGGTGCGAATATAATAACTGTCATCAAAAAATTAGAGATCTTGTTTTTTTTCTGTCTCTGGATTGGAATTAAATAGCTTCGCAGCATAGCAGGACAGTGGCCAGAGAATGCAGCAGTTTTTTTGGGCCAAGTGGTTATTAGGACTCTGAGCTGAGCTAACATACTAACATACTAAAATGCCAGCAGAATAGGCCTAACGGTCTTTCGTGTCTGATCGTTTGGTCAGTCCCCAACCTGGGTGCTGACCTTGCTGTCCCCCTCGCCTTCTCTGGCTTCTCCCTTCCCAGTTCCGGTTATTCTTGCTGCATTGGATTTTGCTTCCAGAACCCTTCCCCTGTACCTGTCCCACCCCCTCTTGAACCCCTCCACTGTCTCTGGCTCCACCAGCCCCTAGGCAGTGCATTACATGGCTCCACCACCCTCTCAGTGAGTAGCACCTCCTCCTTTCTCCCTGAATCTTCCCCCCTCCAGCTTCCACCCATGCCCTCTAATGGCCCCTTCCTCCTTCCTTCGAAGCACCCCGACTGTTCCTCCCCTATTTACCCTCTTCATATACCTAAAGACCTCTATCATGTCCCCCCGGTCCCTTCTGTCTTCCAATGTGTACATGTTTAGCTCTTCGAGCCTCTCCTCATAGGTCCTGTCCCCCAAGCCCCAAATCATTTTGGTTGCCCTCCTCTGGACCCTCTCCAGGAGGTTAATGTCCCGCTTTAAGTGTGGCCTCCAAAACTGCACGCAGTACTCGAAGTGCGGCCTCACCAAGCAGTTATACAGAGGGAGTATCACTTCCCTCCTTCTGGAGGTGATCCCCCTAGCGATGCATCCCAGCATCCTGTTGGCCTTGGCTGCTGCCCTCCTACAAGTCTCCGAGTTGTTCATCTTGACATCCACCACCACCCCCAGGTCCCTCTCAGCCATCGAGACTTGTAGCATTCCCCCAGGGTGTACACTTGGCCTGGGTTTCTGGCCCCCAGGTGGAGTACCTTGCATTTCCCTGCATTGAACCTCAGCTTCCATTTTCTAGACCATCTTTCCAGAGCCTCCAGGTCCCCCTGTAGGGCCACCCTCCCCTCCTCCCCATCCACCACACGCCCCCAGTTTGAGTCATCTGCAAGAGACTCATCTCCTCCTGATTCCTGTCCTTATGTCAGATATGTAGGCGTTGAGACAGAAGGGGCCCAAGGACTGATCCTGTGGGACCCCACTAATGACCCTCCTTGGGGATGAGACTATCCCACCAACTACAACCCTCTGGGTCCGGTCCTGGAGCCAATTGCCTATCCATCTGATCATCTGGTTCACCCCCATTTCTCCCAGCTTATCCAACAGGCCCACGTGAGGAACAGAGTCAAATGCCTTGCTGAAGTCTAGAAAGAGGACATCCACTGGTCTACCCAGGTCCAAGGCACTTGTCACCCAGTCATAGAACTCCACCAGGTTTGTCTGACACGATTTCCACGGGATGAATCCATGCTGTCTATCGTCCAGGCACCCTGACTTATCCAGGTCCCCCCTAGCCTCTCCTTGACAATGCCCTCCATCACCTTGCCCACCACCGAGGTCAGGCTGACAGGCCTGTAGTTCCCTGCCACCTCCCTTGATCCCCCCCTTGTGGATAGGCACTATATGCGCCACCTTCCAGTCTTGGGGCACCCACCCTGTCCTCAGAGAGATGGTGAAAAGCTCTGCCAGGGGTTTCGCCAGGACATCTGCAAGTTCCTTCAGCACTCTGGGATGTAATTTATCCGGCCGGTGCTTTCTCCGTCTTAAGGGCTGAGGGCTCCCTCACTCTCTCTGCTGTAATTTCCACTTCGGTGCCCCTTCTCCCTGTAGCCTCCCCCCCACCTGCCAGTGATGCCTCCCCTCTCCCCAGACCTGCCGATTGGTAGGGTCCCCCTCCTCAGTATCTCTGTCTCCTCCATGTATGATGCAGCACCCCATTTTCCCTGGTGAAAACTGAGGGTGAAGTACTCATTTAGTACCTCAGCCTGCTCCCCCGGGTCTTGTGCCCATCTCTCCCCTGATTTAATCCTGCTAATCTGCCCCTTCACCCTTCGTTTTTCCCCAATGTATCTAAAGAACCCCTTGTTCCCTCTCCTAATTTCCCTAGCCAGGTTCTGCTCCTTCCTTGCCTTAGCCGCCCTCACCACCCTAGTGGCCCTTCTAGCCATCAGCTCGTACTCCTCGATCCCTTCACTCCTTGAGCACTTGAATTGAGCTATAAGAATGTTTTTGAATTTAAAAGAAATCTTGTAGTTACAAACCCTGCTCAGTCTTAATGAAACAAAAGGAGTTTGCTTTACTGAATTACTATCATTCATTCATTCATCAAGCTTGTTAGCAGGATAGCACCCAGATTATTTGTTGGGGCCTGTGAGATGGTGGTACTCAGCCTTTTTTTAATTACATCTTCTGGAGAGAGGCTATCAAACTGCCTTTTCACAGCTTGTTAGCAGGGGCGCTAAGCAGACTGAAGTGGTCCAGAGAGAGGCTAGGGGCTTAGGCTCAGATTAGCTCATCGAAAAAAAATTCCCTAATTGAGCTTATTTTGTGGATTAAAATGAATTACATGTGAGCTGCCTTCAACCTTTTCAGCTTGTATTGCTAGCAGCAGGGCATTACCTGCCATACTTGCTGTTTCTGATAGGGACAACAACACAGGTCTATTAACTAACCACCTTCTGAATTTCAACTGAAAATAGTCCGCTTTTTTTTTTAAGCTCCTCTTCTGCACCCTGGCCGGCCTCTTCTTTGGGTCGCCTAGGACCTACTTGCCCCAGGCAACCCCCGTCGCCAACTGCCACCCCGTTCTTGTCAACTCCCCAGGGTAACCTGCCGTAACCCTTCGTTGGGGGAGTCCTCTCCTTCCAGAGAGAATGTGCCTTACCGACTTTTCTTCTTGGCCCTGGGTGCTGCTGGGGTCAGTCCTGGCTGCCTGGGGGCCCTGTGGCAGTGAGGGTCCGGTGGCCATCATCTGGTCAGTCGGGGTGCCGTTTTCCTATTTTTCTGTGCTCCGCTGAACAAGTTCTCGGCCTTGTGTCTGGACGGGGGCGTGCAGGTTGCGTGTCAAGACATGATCGCCCCCAAGCATGCACCTAACTGCATAGAGGTGCCCATGCAGGTCCCCCGGGAGGGTGCACCCGCCCTGCCAGTCTCCGCTGCCTGGCACCCAGGTTTAGGGCACGAATCCGGGTTGCCAGCATGCCGAGCAAACCCCTTCGCTTGACGTCATAGAGCCTTTTTTGTTTTTTTTTTTAATTAAAGGAGATGGGAGGGGAAATGATTTTTACATAGTTAACTGCTCTTTCATCTTCCTTTCCATGCCAGTTATATATTCAGATATGCGCTGATGATTTTATGATAAATAAATCTAGTTTTTGGGTGCCCTCAGATCTACATTGAGTTCCACTCTCCTCACCAGCTACTGCACTTGATTTTCATATTTCCAAGACATTCTATGACATCAGAAACTCCCATCCCATGCTGTTCACATGAATGGCCTGGATTGGGTGTTTCTGATGTCATAGAATGTTCAGTTAATATGAAAACAGAGCAGCAACTGCTGAGCAGAGAGGCATTCAGAGTAGTTACAAAGGCAACAAAATGAGATTATTAATTCAACAGAAAAAGTCAAAAACATATCAGAATAATGGGTAACCAATAAAAAACAACTGAGAGGCATCTAGAGGTCTAAAATCTGTTTCTATCACCTTTAAAAGAAAAATATTCTGGAGAGCTTGAGGTGAGGCTGACCTGTGATCTTTTGTTAGCATGGCATTAAGACAATTCTTTAGGAGCACTGAGTCAGGGCCAGGGGCTACTAGGCCTCAACTAGAAACTCATTAAAAAATAAATTGAAACTGAGCTTTTTCTGTGAGGTGCCTTTAACACCCTCTTTCAGCTTGTTAGCATGCAGCAGAGCAGCTGCCATACTGCTTGTTAGACAGGGGTTAGGGCACAGGTCTGACTGAAAAGTCAGACTCTGAACACATTCTGACTTACAACGGATAATCTGTCAGCTGACATTGAAGAGCAACCAGCACTCACTGTGCAGAGTGGTTTGCAGTTATACTTGGCTACTGTAATACCCTGGGTAAACCTTAAGTGTATCACTACCATCAATACACCTACTGTTTCATTGACTTTTATCTCTCTCGACTGTCTTGGGCCTGGTCATACTTATGAACGGACTCTAAGCATGTCATTTGCAAACAAATCTGTTTTCTTACTTTGGTGATATTAGTAATCAGGGAAGGAGGCAGTGACAGCAATGCGCTATCTTCATCCAGTGCTCCTGTTCCTAGTAAACATATGAACGTACGGAAATGGCAGCAGATACAGGCCAGATGGTCTGTCAGGTCTGCTGAAAGGTGCAGCCAACAGTCCATTGTACACTGCAGCCAAGCACACTGCAAACCAAGCACCTCAGTGCCTGCTTCCTGTTCCACCACCGCCACTACATCAGCCACCCCTACTTCCACTGCTGTGTTTCCTGTGTTTGCTCGTCCAGCCACAGTAGTATCTTCCACTGTGGTGTCATCACAATCTTCTTCAACTGCTGAACCAGCGGCCAAAAAATATTAAAAATTTCGATCCAAAATGACTGTATATGTACAAGTGGCTATGTTTTGATGAAGATACAAGTTTGATGTACTGCAAGGACTGTGAGCAATTTTACAGAAAAACTTGTCTGCAGCAAGGCAGGAAATTGTTGCCATTTGTGTATGTTGGTAACCCAAATTTTCAACACAGTGGCTTAACCTGGCATTTGGGTTCTGAGCAACATGTCACTGCTGTAAGGGGCAATAAACAAAGACTGACTTTTCAGAAGGCCATTAATAATGCTGCAGAGGAGCAAACACGGCAAGTAAAAGAATCAAGGCTTGCTGAATTTCACTCTACGTACTGGCTTGCTAAGGAGGCAGTGCTTAATGCACTTAACACAGCTCATTAATTGAATTGCAGAAGATAAATGGCTGCATTAGTCTACAAGACGACTGCTACAAGCATCATTCAGTACTTACGGAGATGCAGTTATGGCTGACTGAGGTCCTCACTTAGGATACTCAATCCAGAATAAATAAGTCAGTTTGTAGGCTTCGTATGCGATGAAAGTTGTGACACAAGTGTGGCCAAGAAATTTGTTCTGTATAGTATAAAAGTGAGTCCCTCAGATGGGGAAGTGCAGACATCCCTCCTTGAAAATTATGTTGTACATAAAGGCACAGCCGAAACACTTCTAAGAAAAATATTAGCAGTCTTAGAGGAGCACAGTATACCAGTAACCAAGGTTGCTGGTTTTGACAGTGACGGTGCTGCTGTTTTGCTTGGTAGAAGGAATGGATTTGCTGTCTGTCTTTCTGTTCTCACTCCTATACTAACCAGTGTCCACTGTGTAGCCCACAGGCTTGCATTAGCTGCTTCACAGGCAGTAAATATAGTCCCATACTTAAAAAAGTTTCGGAGTTGCAGTATCTACATGTTCTGTGTGGATTCTCAGGAATCCGTGAGGTACAGTAAACTTAAGGAAATGCAGGATGTCTTGCAGCTTGATGCAGTGTCTATCACAGAGGAAAAGCCAGTAAGATGGCTGTGTTTATTGTCTGCTGTGGAGGTCCTGGACAAATCTTGGCCAGCTCTTGTCATGGAACTGGAGCAAGATGCCTGTGATACCACTTCTGAAGCTGCAGTGGCAAAAGGGCTTTTGAAAGAAATGAAACACATTGGGCTGGATTTTCAAAAGCCACAATAATGTTGCACTCCCCCTGTGCACCAAACATGCGGCATTCACTGGCCATCAGTCAGGATTTTACATCCCTTGCGCCCGGTGACGCTCCTTAGACCACAAATTCGTGGTCTAGTCTGCACCACTCCTGGGGGTCAATGTACCGGTGCTTGCGCCAGATATGTGGTGCAAACTGCCAGAAAGCAGAGAAACTGTCGCAACTGCATCTGATAATGGAAAATCGGGTGTTGTTTTGTGGCAAAGGGGATCGATGCACAGCCAAAATCAAAGTCCTGTGGTGCAGGTCTGGACGCACGCCCTGCACCACCTTTCGAAAATCCTGCCCATTAAGTTTGTTTCCATCTCCCAGTTATAAATAAATGTTCTGTGTTTTTCAAAGACAGGACTGCAACTTGTCCATGATTCCACCAGTCCTGTCTTCCACTAAGGCTACCTTACAAAAATTCATTACGGCCAGTGGGGACAATGTTCAGAAACTGTCTTACCTTATAGTAAGGCAACATCAAAGCCTGATGTGGCGTGGTTTATCAGGAGGTGGTTTTGCAGCACGCCAATGAGAATTCTGTGACGGAATTCAGAACTATCACAGAGCAATACATTAATTGGTTAATTGAGAACATTGACAAAAGATTTCCAGAGGATGAGGTTAATGTCCTCAGTAGCTTGTACAAACTCTTTACCTCCAGTCTGTACCCTGCTGCTGTTTTTGAAAGGGCGGAATATCTGTCTGAGGAACTTGATGTACTGGTAACACACTTTCAGTCAGTTCTTAATGTGCCCAGACTCAGAGATGACGTTAGACAGCTTAAAAAATGATGAGCAGGTCTTGGGAGAGGGTATAACTTCACTTGTAACATGGCATTAATACTGTGCCTGTAATCCTGCGCAGCCTTAGGTGGAACAGCGTCACGAGACGGCAGCCGAAGCGGGCATTAACCCAGCTTATATGCCGTGTCTGCCTGCACTACTGTCAGCAGCCAGACCCCAGCCTAGCAGCACTGGGTCCTGTGGGAAGTGAGGAGGAGCAGCGCTTCTGTAGCAGGCGCCTCTGGAGCCGCACTAGGCATCCGAGACAGGCAGGAGATCCGGCGGGGAGGGGACAAGAACCCGTGGTGCACACTGCCCTGAGCGCGGTCCTGGGCGTGAGGCGATGATCCACAGAGCACCTGGAGGAGGACAGCCAGATGAGAATCCCAGGGGCAGCAGGAAGTAAGGCGGCCGAGATGCACAGCATGAGTGCAGCTGCTCGAGCAGCAGGAACCCTGTGGCAGACCTCCCACTGCTGGGGTATAACAACAATACCACACGGAACTCTCCACAAGAGGACAGGACTGTTGGCTGGCCCCCTCCATGCCACTCTACGGACACTCTGTGTTGACCACATCAGTATGTATCTACTGTGTTACAGCGTTCTCTGAAAGTGCATTAAAATTGTGAAAAGTTCTCACCGCCTCCGCCTGTTATTGTGTACCTGTCACAGTGGGCCCCTTCGACATCTCTCCACTGACCTGCGGCCCATGTTACAAGCGCATTAAGCCACTCCATCGGTGGGCTCTAATGCGATTGATGCATGGGGGGGTCGGGTGGTAGCCCTTGGCCCTGGGCCTCGGGCACCCACCGCGCCCCCAATGCATCAATCCAGCATTAGAAACCCACCTCCGCTCAGTAACAATGCTTGCTTCGATAATACAGAAAACTTGTTACAGATTCAGATGAATTGCATGAAATGTACCCTGATTTTGCAACTCTGGCGCAGCTGCTTTTTCAATCCCAATCAGTAGTGTTGCATATGAGAGCTTTCAGTGCCCAAAACTGCATCAAAGTAGATTTGTAGTAGTCTAAATGATGAGCAGCTGAGCAAGCTTATGAAATGAACACTTGAAGGCCACAGATACACAAGTTTGACTATGATAGGGCCATCAAAAAACTGAGACACTGAAGGATGAAGAAAGTAGTAGAGCTGTCAGTGAGTCACCCATTTATCTCCCAAGGCCTCTTCAAAAAAAAAAAAAAAGGCAAATAATGCAGTTTAAATCTGAACAACTGTTTTCAGAAAAGACAACCATGACACCTATGCAGATTTAAATAGATTTATTTCTTGACAGAAATAAGTGTTAAAAAACTGATGCAGGTATCCAGTTACAACATAATCTTTACATGAAAAGACAAGCATGCATCACCATCTTATGCAATAAAATACTAAGTAAAAAAACATTATTTTTTAACAAGTTTTTAAAAAAAAAACACAAAGAAAAGGCAGGTATTCAGCTGATTTTTACTACAGAATAATGAATGCAGACAATTTTCATGACAGTAACTGTTTAGAAAAGAAAGACGACACAAAGGCAGATGTAAATTCCCAGTTAAAATTTTGCAACATGAAAAAAGTCAAGGCAAGCATATTTTAACATACATAATGCATGTAGTTTAACTTTATTTTGGACAGAAACAAAAAAAAGACAAAAGGCAGATATCATATATCCAGTTAAATATTTTTCAATCCACACAAAGCATGGCATAAACCATTTTAAATCAAAAACATTTCTTTCTTTCTTGTCAGTTACAAATTTTTATGCAGTGACCCCAACATTTGACTGCTGATCCCTATTTTTGAAGCAGGGGTCAGACTGACCCTCTGATTTTCAACCTTAATGCAAAGTCTGATGAAGCATTATTGAGAAGAACATATGCAGGAAGTCAGTAAAAGAAACTGGTAGAAACCAGGCAGCATCCATCGGTACTTTGTCATATAGGTAATACAGTTGAGGTGAAAAGTGGTGCCAGTGCCGAGTCTGAAAGAGGGTAGGAAGGGGTTTGGCTTGATGCAGCCACAGATGGTGCCAGGCAAGAGAGACTTAAGTAGTTCCCTTTTGAATTGGCCAGTTGAGCCCCATCAGTGACACTGACAATTTGTTCAACCATTGTGGGGCTCTAGCTGCAAATGAGCACTTAGCCAGACTTGTTCTGCAGTATGGCACAAAAAGGTTAAGACAAGCCTTGCTCCTAGTGGGTTATGGGCTTTGGGTAGGGTGTAGGAGGTTTTGTATTCCTGGGGAACCAGGTGAGGCCCAATAGGACTTTCATGCCGAGCATACAGGTCTGGTACTTGATTCTGTCATGTAGGGGGAGCCAGTTTGTTTGGGCATAGATTGTGCAGGTGGTGGTGGTGGGGAGGTGTTCTGTTCGCCACAGTGACAAAGCAAGCAGCTGACACGATTTGAGGTCTTGGGCAGACAGTTTATACTAAGAAGTTGCCTGCATGAAGAGCCAATTAAGTCTGATTTTGAATTTTTTGATGAAGTGATAAAAGAGCTACGTGCAGTTATATGCCCAGCTCATAACTTCCAGATATGCGCGGAGTGGCCGACGAGCACTGCAGCCCTGCCCCTAAAACTAGCATTTTTTTTAACTTATTGTTTATGCCCCCTACTCGCCACAGCCACCCTCTCTTCAGGGTCTTAGCATGCCCACACTAGCTCCCTATGAGTGCCCTACTCCCCATGGATTCACGAGCCCTCTGATTGCCCCCCATACATCAGGAGGAGCATGCACCTAGAGCCATGGGCGGGGACCCATCTACCGGCATGGTCATGGGGTCTTTTCCTTGTTTCTGGTCCCACTCCCACAGGCGTCTCGCTGGGGAGGCCAATGAGATGAAGCACACAGAGATGTGCCTTTGCTCAGGCCCTCGGCTGATGTCTGCTCCTCCCACTGCATCCTTGAGTGCACCACCTCCTTTGGTCACCCAGGTGGCGGTATAGCAGTGAGGACTGCAGCCTAACCTCCCTGGAGAAGGAGAGTGGCTTGACAGGCACTTGATCCTTCTCCCCCTGACCGGCTGTCCAGCAACGCAGGCTCACTATCAAACCCAGGTCGCTGGCCTCGCAAGCAGGAGTGTTACCACTGCTCTGGCAGGCCAGCCCTAAAACTAGCATTTTGATGACGTGAAGTAGGGGATGGGGCTGCAGGTGCACTATATGTAGAAACAGTGGAATCGGGGAGGTGGTCCTATGAAGATGCATATAGTTTCCTTGCTACCAGTCATACATGTATGGGACTGTAATATGTGTCATATGTTAGCCCCATACATGTATTTCTAGTAACAAAGCTTCTGCATACGGAGGACCCCCTCCTCCGATTCTATTATTCTATATACAGCATGCCTGCAATCCCATCCCCTACTTCATGTCATCAAAATGCTGTTAAAGGAGCAGGGCTGCAGTGCTCTGCTTGTATCCTGTATCTACTATTTAAGGGCAGGGCTGCAGCGCTGTGCTCCAAGTTATGAGCCAGGCATAAAATTAAAGTAGCTCTTTGTTCCTTAACCAAAAATTCAGTACTAGGCAAGTTGGCTCCTTGGACAGGCAACTCCTTAGTATGACTTGCCTGCTCAAAATGGGTCAGTTGCTCTTTAAGTTAAAGAAAATAGATACAGGATAACTGTGAATACATGTGTACAGATGAGAATAGTAGCTATAGGGTAACTACTGTACATGTACATATCTACAATTAAAGTACACTAGATACAAGATAAATATAAATGCATGTCTACAGATAAAGGATATTAGTTGCACAGTATAATGCATTTGTGTAAATAATACATGTGTAAAGAAAAGTAATAGGTACAGGGTAAATATAATTACATGGGTGCTGATAAAGAATAGTAGTTATAGTATGAATCAATCAATCAATCAAAATCTTTATTTATTCAGGCGAACATCATTGAGCATAGCTCATTTACAAGATGGACCTGAGTGGTCATAACAATATAAGGTTACAAATTTTACACAAAAACATGGTACTGAATGAACACAAATACAAAGATTTATGAATGAGACAGGTATACAAATATTTACATATATACAAGGCAAAATGACATTGGACCTAGATCATATTAAAAGGAAAGAAACAAACAGTATTGTAGGGATAAAGCTAGGGTAATGGGATTTGGGGGGCATTTTATGCAAGTAGGTTGGAGAACAAGCTAGAAGAACAATAAAGAAATAGGGGGTAGTATAAAAAGGGGTAGGGGAAGGAGGGGGTGTGAGAGGACTAGGCCTTATGGAAGCAATTGCATGATTCTGGGAATAGACTAGTGTACAGTTTTTTGAAGGATGTTAAAGGAATGAGGGTATCCAATTTCAAGGTCTTTTGAAGAGAATTCCAGATAAGTGCTAGGGAGTAGCTGATTGCAGCCCTTCCATACCGGGTGCAGGTGATAGGAATCTTCAGCATGATGAGTTTATTGATCCTTAGGGTGTAAGGCCTGGATGTGATCCAGTTGAAACAATCTGAGATGTAGGAAGGAGTTTGTTTGTCAGAGCTTTATAGATCCAGACAGCAGCATTTTGTTTCTTCTATGTTGTAGGGATGTCCAACTGACTGCATTGTAGAGAGCAATGATGGGTGCTGGAGGGAAGATCTGTAATGAATCTAATAGCTCTATGATACAAGGTGTCTAATTTATTTAAATGGGAGAGGAACAGTGACCATAAAGGAATCAGCGTAGTCAATGAGGATAGGAATGATGCCAGGATTAGCCTTTGTTTGGAATCTCTGGTCAGGTAGTGTTTGATCCTATAAAATAGGCCAAGTCTTTGTCTAAGCTTTTTTTTTTTGAATATTTATTTATTTTTATTCAAGTCTCGGATTACAGCCTTTGAGCTAGAAGCTCATTTGCAAAGATTCGCATCATTTGTGTATTAATACAAACAGTTAACATTAAGTCAAGTAAGTGGTACAAATGTAGATCAAGTACAGATTTAGAAATGGAATACATTTAAAACAGAATACATATCATACAATCAGGTAGGCATATGTTTTGGGCTAACAAGTCAAGGTACAGACATGAGAAGCCTCAAATATCAGTTAGAGAGATAATTGTAATAGACAGGAAAAGTAGAAAGCTTTGAGTTTGAGAGAAGAAAAGATTCAGGGCTGATGGCCAGAATGACCAGGGGCTCTTTAATAGAATTGTAGTAGTAGAGGTCCTGGCAGGGAGTCTGAGGACACAAGGTTCCGTTGTCAGTAGGGAGGGTGTAGGATGGGGGGTGGGGGTAGCTGGTGAGAGGTTGGGGAAAGTGAAAGTCTGCGATAAGGTGAGAGCAATGGGAAACAGAGGGGTGGAGGGCATGTGAAGGAGGGTGGGTGAAAGAGAGGGGGTAGAGTGTAGTTGAAGGAAGGGGTAGGTAAGTAAGGTGCGGGCCAAAGTGCTAGAAGTTAGATTTGGTGACCTTTACCAAAGGATAATTTGTCTAAGGAGCATGAGCAGGTCAGTATAAATACACATATATAGATACTGAACAGCAAACACAGACAAACTATAAATACATATGTACAGATACAGAACAGCAGATATAGGGTAACTATAAATATATGTGTAGTTACAAAGAATAGTAGATGCAGGGTAACTATATCTACATATGTGCAGATAAAGTATACTAGATAATGGGTAAATAAAAATATATGTGCACAGATAAAGAATATTAAGTACAGGATAAAATGCATGTGTGCAGATAAAGAATAGTAGATACAGGATAACTGCAAATACAAGTGCACAGATAAAGAATAGTTGATTCAGGGTAATTATATGTATATGTGTTCATACAACGTTTACTAGAGAAAGGATAAATATAAATACATGTCCACACGTAAAGAACGGTAGATACAGGCTAAAAATAAATACACATGGCAGAGAAAGCATAGTGAATCCAGGGTAAATATAAATGTATGTGTACTGATGATAAATAGTAGCTGCAGGTTAAATATAGAAACATTTATATAGGTAATGAACAGTAGATATAGAGTAAATGTAAATGCATGTGTACAGATGAAAAATAGTAGATACTAGGTAACTAGCAATACATGTGTGCAGATAAAGAATACTAGATACAGGGTAACTATAAATATGTGTACAGATAAAGAACAGTAGATACAGGGTAAATGTAAATAAATGTGTACAGACAGAGTAGTATCTACAGGGTAATAATACATGTGTACAGATAAAGAATAGTAGCTACAGGGTAGATATAAATACTCATGTACAGATGAATAGTTGATGCTGGGTAACTATCAATACATGTGTGCAGATAAAGAATACTAGATACAAAGCCGGCCTGGTGGCGCTGAGGGTTGAGGCACTAGATGCCACACGTCGCTCCACGGAGGCGACCCAAGTTCGGGAGCGAGCCTGGGCCGTCGGGGGTCAGCAGGGGAGGGAGAGGACTGAGCTTCTGGAGGACAGCTCTCCTCTCCCGGGAGGGTTCCTTGCTCGGCGCTTGACTGGCCTCTGGCGGAGGCCAGTGGCATGGCAAGCACAGAGCAGATGTAGAGGGACAGGAGAGTGGCGATGCCAGCAGTAATGCCTTGGCGTGGGATGCGTGCCACTCTCACAAACAGAAGAATGAGCGCCTGCAGTTCCCTGGAAGAAGGAGTACCTGGGCGTGCCTCCAATATGCTCGCCTGCCGACTACCTCCGGTCCGGCCGAAAAATAGAAATAGCGGGGTGCTTGCCTGCCCCACCTTGGCCCGCTTGGGGAAGCCACACTACATGGGGACAAGAGGTGAGTCTGGGTAGGCGGGTGAGACAGAAGGATGACTCCTTGGTGGTCCAGAAGGTCGGGTCTGCAGGATGTGAGGGGACAAAAATGATTAAAAAAAAAAAGAATACTAGATACAGGGTAACTAAATATATGTGTACAGATAAAGAATAGTAGATCTGGGTAAATATAAATGTGTACAGATATAGTTGTAGCTACAGGGTAATAACAATACATGTGTACTGATAAAGAATAGTAGATACAGGGTAAATATAAATACTCATGTACAGATAAAGAATAGTAGATCCATAGTGTTCTTGCTCTAAGGAAAGGACATTCCTATTCTGTCTGTTTAATATATTAGTTAACAGAAATTCAGCACTGTGATATAAAATAAACAGTTTGAAAAAGAACAAGATAGTGAGAGAGAGTCGGTAACTGTTGGTCACCATGGCAACTAAAGATGCTACTTATCTTGGAGTGAGATGAGGATACAACTCCACCTGTAAAACATAACAAACTAGCAAGTCAGTTTAATTCCGAGATCCCCTTCAACAATGAAACCAACAAAATATTAAAAAAGTAACTGCAGCAAACAATATTGATAGCAGAAAAATTAGGATGTAGGAGTGCGGCCTTGGGATGACTGCAGCAAATGTAAAGCGTTTTAGGGATCAGGAATTTCTCTAATGTATATCTAGTCCAGGACAGGTTTCTTGAAAAATATAATATTGACCTGGAGACTGATTCACTCGGATAATAAAAAGCTATGGGCCCTAGCTACAAAAGTGTTTCTTCAGTTTAATGCAAACGTTTTTTCTATGGATAGGGCCCTTACTCTAAAGGCGGAATGAAACTACATTGGTAAGGTAAATACGCTGAATTTCATAACATTTAATAAAATGTTTTAGATGTATGGCATAAATTTGTAGTTTAAAGCATGATACAGAAGCAGTGTCTCATTCTTCCTACAGACAGAAATGAAATGTTTGATTTCCTGCTGTGTTTCACAGATGACTGGCGTTCAAATAAATACTTTTCAGTGGCATGCAAATCAAGTTTACTTTAGTCCCACAGTGCAGAGTTTTAAAATATGTCACTGTAATCTGGTTTTATAGTACTGTGGGTGAAATCACAGCAGTTTTTTACTGTATATACCAAGAAAGCAGGGATTCAAAACTCTGTATCATGAGTCCTGCTGTTTTTTTAATTACTTTTTTATTGAGAAAATTGAATGAGTAGATGAAGCATAACAGAAATACTGATATTCATTACCAGCAATAAACGACATATGATGCTAACATAATGGGCCGATGAAATAACATTTTACTAGAAAATGGAAAATAATTCAGGAACTATGGTTTTCCGACATGGTACAGTAAATGATGTGTATGCGTAAAAACATTCACATAAGGATAGCTCTCCACCCTTAAGGAGTTGCATCAGCAATTTCTTCTGTTTGCCATCCAGCATCAACACTTTCAGTATCTAGCTCTTCACTTCGGATTATGCTCTGCCCTGAGAGTGTTCACAGATGTCTTAATAGTTGTGGTGGCTTTCCTTTGTCTGGCGGGACACCATACCTTACCAGAAAGAGCTCCTGATCTGAGCAGATTCAGAACAGTGAGCCCTCCAGTCACAGGACTTACAGATTCTGGTGGAACACAGCTGGATACTGAACTGGGATAAGAACTCCCTTTAGCTTTATCAATCTTTCTCTGAGGTTAAGAATTCCCTTCAGCCTTATCAATCTTTCTGTGAAGCATCTTGGAGCATTCTTCAGACAGACTTGGTGAGCAGTCTTTTCTGCAAAAGCAGAATGAACAGTATTGTAGATTAGGTTTACCAGTTCATGGTGTAACAGGTCGTGTCAGCCCACAGGTGTCTCCAGATTATAGGTTTGATGACGACTAGCATGGAGTTGGCTCCTTGGGCCAGACTTCACGTAAAGCCTCTTCAGGTCCTCCTCTTAACTCATTGGTCACCAACTTTGGAACAGTGCCAAGCTCTGACTTGGTTCTGTCTGCTGCTGTCTATTCAGTCGCTGCAGTGGTGTAAGAGAATGTTCAGAACTGCTTGAAGGATCTCCATTAGCTCTTTTGAAGCAATTCATTCTGAACACTGACACCAGCCTGACTGGCTGGGGCATGGTGCTATACCAGATTACCGTTCATTCGGTATGGTCACTGGACAAGCAGAATCTCAAATCAACATCTTGGAGACCTTTATATTTTTTTTTGTGTGTGTGTGTGTTTTAGCATTGAGATTCTTCAGGACAGAGTACTTCAGAAATCAGTAAATGTTTAGTCCAGCAATGCAGTGACCGTCACTTACATAAACAAAGCGGCAGAAGACATGAGATGATGCTGGCAGAAGCATACTCTCTTCTTCACTGGGCAGAAGCTAGTCTTCAGTACCCCTTCAGTGGTCCATTTGTAGGACAGCTCAACTCTTGGGTGGACTGTCTCAGTTGTCAATGGATGCATCCAGAAGAATGATCTCTGAATCGGGCAGTATTTCGACAGACTTGGGTATCTGGAGATGGACCTTTTTGCCTTCCAAAGCTACACTCAGGTGGTGAGAGTTTTCAGTCACTACAGACAGGTTAACAAGCACTCCAGTCCAACACCTCTTTAAAAACTGTAGGACAGTTCCACCACCTCTGTTATCTTTCTCCATTGACTACTGTGGGAGAGTTGTACCACATAGAAATGACAGTTACACCACCTAGATATCGGTTCCCCCACCTAAACATTTCCAGTATAACCCCTGAGTACAGATGTCCAGTAGCAGAAGCAACATACACTCTGCCTCAGCCATGGATTTTCAGTAAGGCATATAAGCTTCTGTTATCACCTTACTCCCAAAAATCCTAGGAAAGGTTTGTTGATCACACATTTGACTCATTCTAGTGGTCCCGAGTGGCCAAGAAGACCATGGTTCTTAGACTTATTCAGTTTGACAATCTAAGAGCCCTTCTGACTTCCTCAGCAGCACGATCTTCAGTGTTGAGGTCTGATTTTTCATGCCAATCCAGCACAGCTTCGGCTAGCAGTTTGGCTTCAGAGAAGTAGAGGCTTCTAAGACTAGGGTATTCTGAGAGAGTAGTTGATGCCATAATGTCATCAAGGAAACATTCTACATTGGTGGCATATGGCAGAGTGTGGTCTACATTTTCTCACTGGACACATTAGATGGATTTTCAGCCAAGGAAGGGATCTTTGCCCCCAGATTTTTGATTTCCTTCAGGAGCAGACAGACAATGGTCAGACCCCCAGTACAGTATCATGTGGGTACAGGTCTCAGCTTTGGGTGCAGTGCTCGGTCCATGTGAGGGACACCCTCTAAGTTAGCACTCCGAGATCAAAGATTTTTGGACCTCTCAGTAGAACAGTGCCTGTCTATAGATCTCCATTGCCCCCTTGAGGTCCTAATATGGCCCTTAGCAAAAGGACAAGACATGTTTTCTGGTAGCAATTTGCTCTGCTACAGTACATGGATAGCAGAGCTGCAGGCACTCTCCTGCAAGGAACCATACGAGGTCTTTCATCAGGATAAGGCAATTTTACCTTAATTTCCCTCCCTCCCTCCCTCCCTCCCTCCTTCCTTCCTTCCTTCCTCAGATAGGCAACCAAAATTGGAAGAATATTCTCTTCCTCCCAGATACTTTTGGTGGATACTACTTATTAAACCCCAGCAGTAAATGACTAGTCCATTGACAATGTGGAATGACACAGAAAGAAGAAATTCTGTCAGATTTACTGTAATTTCTTTTCATTTGTTACAACATTGTCATTGGAGCCCTCCATAGAGTATTTCGCAGAATATTCGTAACTGAAATTTAATTGGATTTCATAAATGTTTTACCAGACAAGTTGATGGTAATTGTTTCCGGCATATATTGTAAGATGCATTGTCCTTTTATGCAGAGTTCTCTGAAGAGAGTTTAGTGTTGAAGCTGCCATTGCATAAATTATATGGGAGAAGCTGAAGATGTTATGACTCATAAAATCCCATAATATATGATTTAGAGCCAATGCTCTCTGTGTATTCCTGTAAGGTAGGGCTGTCATTTTTCCATATTTTATGAGGAATGTGGAAGTTAACCATGGCTTGGTTACATTGTTGTATGGCTCTGAAAGACTTTTGACTGAACATTCTAAGTAGCTGACAAGGAATACAGTGGAGCCAAGGGCTCCATTATGATGATGCAGCGTTGGAGTATGTTGGCTGCTAGTAGGTGAGCATGTATTATGCAGCAGTAAATGACTAGCACAGTGACAGCACGGAAACTAACAAAAAAGACTGTGGTAAGTCTGATATAATTTCTTTTTCTTTTCTTTTCTTTTTTTTTTAATCTGTAATTTTTTCTCCTTACTTTGTTCCTGATGGCTGACTCAGAGAGCCTGTGGCACCCTTTTGGACCATATGCCCTCACCACCATCACTGCTGGCTCCCCATGGAGCCTTGGGGACCCTCCGCTGGGGTCCATGTGAGGGATGTCCACCCAAGGCAGTTCTTCGTCAGATGGCAGGCAGCGTCAGGGTGGGGCCCATCAGTTGCAGCTGTGTAGGCTGTTTTCCACTGTATCTGCCTCTCGATGAGACCCTAGCTCTGATGACACCTCGTGGTGACTTGCACACTGAGGCATGCTGTCACATGGTGTCAGCCAGCGCTTCCTTCCTCTCATAGTGCACCTGCCCGCAGCTTCACCTGTGCGCTTTTTTTTTTAATTTAGTTGTTTAACCAGGTATAGCACACTAAGCTGAAAGCTTTTTTACAGGAGCAACCTGGGAGCACAAGGAGGTTAAGTGACTTGCTCAGGGTCACACAGTATGCAAGCGGAAGCTGTGGGATTCAAACCCATGTCTGGTCTGCTGGATGTCACCAGATTTGCAGCTCAGAGCCTTAGACCACTGCGCTATACTGCCTCCAGTTATCCAGGTGATGCTGCTGTGGCGGCTGCATATTTCTCCCTCACTCCTTGGAGAAAGAGAACATCCTCTGGGATGCTCGATCCTTCTTTCCTGACTGCCCCTGATGAACCAGCCTCAACCTGGGTCGCTGGTGTCACAAGCAGTAGTTAAATCGCTGATCCCTCCAGTCGGCTGGACATAATTTCTTCTATATACTAAGCAAAAGAGAGAGATGCACTACATTAAAGTTATTGCAAGGAAAATATTTCAATAAATATTAAATTTCAAGCTGGCCCGTGGTGCCAAGGGTTGAGGCATCAGTCTTACCTGACACCACGGTGGCGACCCGTGTTGGAAGCAGACTCTGGTCCCTGGGGCCACGCCAGGGAGGAGAGATCGAGCATCTGGTAGACTGCTCTCCTCTCCTGGGTGAATGGGCTTGTGCACCCTGCAGTACTAGCAGCTCCCAGTGGAGACTGGGAGTATTGCAGCTGGTGAGGGCACGCTGAAGGCTATGGCGGTGTCGGCGGACATCCTGCAGGTAGGTGCGGGAGCGCGCCCGTCCCACGCTGGATCTCATTGCATATCCGCACCTCTGGGACCGAAAAACAAGGAAAATGGCTCTGGCATCTGGGAAGGCAAAGGCGGGTCCTGCAGTTGGCCCCCACGCTCAATGCCGGATCTGTCACGGCCGGCCTCTGGATCTCTTCCTTGCTCCGACCACCCGCTAGATTATAGATAGAGCACCGGTAAGAGTTGGCTGCCCCACCTCGGGGGGGGGGGGAGTTCAGAGCCGGGGGGTTAGTGGGTCAGAAAGTGAGGCGGGGGAGTATCCCGGGATGGATGCTTGGTCTGGAGGGGATCTCAGGCGGAGCGGGAGATGGCCGGTCCCCGAGTCCACGCTGGAGAGAGTCCTAAGGGGCCAGAGATAGGAAAATAAAGAAAGTTGGAAAAAAATATTAAATTTCAACCAATCAGCATGCAGAGCCAGTCTGTATCTTATGTGTACAGTGTGCTCTTTTTTGCTGTTGCTTTGGTTAAATTTGCTTTCTTTTTTCCTTTTGTTAATCAGTTTGTAGTAAAGAAATTTTAAAAAAGTACAAAGGGTACAGCACAAAATACAGCAGTCATTACAATTCATTGGTACCTACAATATAAAGGGGAGTCCAAATATGGTAGGAGTGTGGAATCCCATGAAGACCAGATGTTCTCAGGAGTGGAAAACCAACATAGACACCATGGTGTAAATGATTCAGAATATAATACAGCATAATAATATATCAGAATAATCAGTGTATCCACTTTGCTATCATATCCAGCTTTTAAGGAATAAAATTAGGATGAATTTCTAATTGAAACAACACCCATCTTGATGACAATATTGATAAACTTGATGACAATATTGTGAGTTGGGTGTACTTAGCTGGAGGGCAGGAGACAGCAGGTTAACATGGCGGGCCATAAATCCAGTTGGGTTGAAGTGACAAAGCGGGTGTGCATGAGGCCAATGCCTGGGCTTACCTTTATTCGTTATTTATATTACATCCCTGACAGTATCAGAAAACGCCTTGATTGCCAAATATGGTGATGACGTGAAGATAAGGTCAGTCATTTATAATGATGATGCTATTGATTAGTTTCAGAGTGAAATAGATAATCTGAGTCTTTGGGCTAAAAACAACAAACTAACCTTTAACTCGCACAAATGTAGAGTTATGCATGTTGGCTGAAGGAACAGAATGGCAACATGCTTTTAGATGGTAAACAGCTTCTGGTACAAACAGTGAGAAAGACCTGGGAATTATTATTATTGACAAACTATCATTTGACGAGCAGTGTAAAGAGTATGTGGGCAGGTATAAGAGGATGGTGGGATGTATATTGAGAGGAGAGATAGGGAGGTACTAATGCCTCTGTACACCACATTGGCTCGCCCTCACCTGGAATATTGCATGCAGCTTTAGGCACCTTATACTAAACATAATAGGAGGCTTACTGAAAAATCACAAAGAAGAGTCCCAAAGAAAATAAAGAATCTTTCGGATAAGACTTATGGGAATAGGTTACGGGATCTGAACCTCTATTCACTCTCCTATAGAAGGCTCAGAGGTGACTAACATCTGGTATACAGGGCCTTCAGTGATCCTGACCTTTGGGAATATACTGGATTGGAACTTAAACTGTTAGGGAGAATAGGTCTCATTGTCTACAGCTCAAGGGAACTTTATAGGTCAACAAAAGGGTGCATGGTTCAGTCAAGTGGTGAATGTGTGGAATCGTATACCTTCTGAAGTTGCCCTAAATGAGTCTTTGAATACATGTAAAACAAGTTCATGGGTAATAGGAAATTCTAAATTTTGGAATGGGAATACGGGCAAGTCACCTTGGCCTATGGCTCATAGACTCGTATTCTACTGTGAACCTATGAAGGTTCTTGATTTGGTGCCAGGGCAAGGAGATTGATCTTGCCTACCCTGTGGCAAGCATCCTTGAGTATCTCTGGTCCTTGTCTGTTGGCCCTGCAAGTGATGACCCTTAAGGTGCACCTGTCAGCCATCTCAGCTTACTGAATGTGGACTAGTAAGCTGATGCTGATCCAGAAGAAGGTGGTTGGGTGCTTTTTTTTTTTTTTTTTTAGAGGCCTTCACCACTTGCCCGCTCCTGTGTGTGAGCCACCACCACTGCCACCTTGGTATCTACATGGGCAAGCCTTTTGAGCCTGTGCACAGGTGTGAGATGTCACACCTTTTGTGGAAGACAAACTTCTTGGTGGCTATCATGTCAACCAGAAGGATTTGTGAGCTGGAGGCACTCTCAATGGAGACTCCTCATCTTGTCTTCCACAAGGACAAAATAATCCTTCGCCTTCACCAAGTTCCTTTCAAAGGTGGTTTTGGAGTCTTACCTTAACCAGGTGATGAATCTTCCAGCTTACTTTTAGCAACCCTTCTTGGAAAGCCAACCACAGATTCCATACTCTAGACCTGAGGAGGGTGCTAAATTATAAGAAGTGCATGCCTGGTGTTTGGGATGAGGCTCGTAGGGTCACAACAGGTACCCTGCATAGTAGAGTGTGTAGGGAATCAGTGAATATACTGTTTGGCAGGAAATGTTTGTTTCCCAGTTATTTAGATGCTGGTCCCTCCATGGTACTGTTTGGTATTATTCAGGAAGTGTTTATTTCCCATTTATTTAGATGTTGGTCTCCCCATGATGCTGTTTGGCATTACTGAGGAACCGTTTATTTCTTGTTGATGTAGATGCTGGTCTCTCGATTATGCTTTTTAACATTACTCGGGAAATATTTATCTCCCATTTATTTTGATGCTGATCTGTCCATGATACTGTTAGGCATTACTCAGAAAGTGTTTATTTCCCATTTGCTTAGATGTTGGTCTCCCCATGATGCTGTCTGTCATTACTCAGGAAGTGTTTATTTCCCATTTATTTTGATGCTGGTCTCTCCATGATACTGTTTAGCATTACTCGGAGAGTATTTTTTTCCCTGTTTATTTAGATGCTGGTCTCTCCATGATACTGTTTGGCAGTATTCAGTGGGTATTTATTTCCTGTTCATTTAGATGCTGGTCACCCCATGATATTGTTTGGTATTACTCGGGTAACTGCTTATGTTCCATTTATTTAGATGCTGGTCTACCCTTGATACTGTTTGACATTACTGAGGAAGTGTTTATTTTCTGTTGATTTAGATGCTGGTCTCTCCATGATACTGTTTAGCATTACTCAGGAAGTGTTTATTTCCCGTTTATTTAGATGCTGATCTCTCCATGATACTGTTTTCGTTACTACGGAGAATATTTATTTCCGTTTATGATTTTATTAGACAAAAAATATGAAACAACACTTCATTTTCATTTCATTTTTATTTTTATACTTGTAAACCAGATGAGCAAAAACTGCCCGTTTTCACAGGTGACAAGTCATATCTAAAAAACAATGCAGTACATATTGATAACACAATAATTCGGCACAAACAACTCTATCCACATAAAAGTGCAAATGCAATACATTGAACGCAAAAACAAATACATTAATGCTTGAGAAAAAAGCCACTGTTTTAACCTTTTTTAAAACATGGTACAGAATTACTTTCAACAATTTCAATAGGAATCTTGTTAAAAAAAGTTGGCGCACTGAATAACAAAGATCTCTGCCCAATAGTCTTTTTAAATAAGGGAATTTTAAAGGTAAATTTAAACTGGGACCTGGTAGAGAGAGCATTTGGAGTCCTAGTTTTACTTTATATAAAAAAAATACCCATTTTAAAGCAAACTTGTTTATCAAGCGATAATGAGTAAGATTGATCATACAGATCAGATTGATGTGACATACTTAGCCAAAGTCTCAGGGCAGAATGATATGTAACTTGAAGACAATTTAAAGCAGTACTACTGAAGGCAGTATATAGTAGAATGCCATAATCTAACACTGAGAACAAAAACTATGGACCAGAAGTCTTCTAGATTCGAGAGTCAGAAATTGCTTGATCCGATATAGAGAACCCAACTTTTGATGTAAGATTTTCCTGAGATTTTGAATATGTGGCTTGAAAGTAAACTGACGATCTAGTATTACTCCTCAGTACTTAAAAACTGAAACAAGTTCAATAACATTACCCTTATTGTCAATGATGGAAGATTAGAAGTCATTTTCTTATTACGGGAAAAAAACATTACCTTTGTTTTTTAAGGATTAAGTACCAAATGATTTATCAATAGCCAATCCTGCAAATGCCCAAAGTCAGTCTGAACACTGGAAAGGGCAGTCTCAGGACTTGGACTAGAACAGAATAAAACTGCGTCATCCGTGTAAGTACTGGGGGCTGAATTCATACAAAAGGAAAAGATAAGTGGTCCCAGGATTGAGCCCTGGGGAACACCACAAACTGAAGAAATAGTCTGGGAAACAACTGAACCAATAATTGTTCAATGATACGTACTACATAAGTAATTTTGATACCACCTGGTAACGTCCCCGGAGAAATGTAATTCCCAGAGAACACAAGGAAGAAGGTCAAATTCAACCAAATCAAAGGCCTTGGTGAGGTCCACGAACAGGGCCACACACGAGTGCCCTCTATCAAGTGCACCATGTATGCTGCCCATGAACCCCACCAAGGCCATTTCAGTATTGTAACCTGGCTTAAACCCATGTTGGTTACTAGAAAGAAGAGAATATTTTCCAAGAAAAGCCAGGGTTTGATCCATCACAATTTTTTCAAGAATTTTTGAGATGGGTGACAAAAGAGATGTTGGTTGATAATTTGAGACCGTGGATGGACTTGTTGAAAGTGGCCAGTGGCCAATGTTTAGTGACCAATGCCCAAGGTTTTAGTAACCAGTGACCAAACTTGTATCAGCAATATGTAGTTGGCTAACCAAAAGGTTGAGGAGATAGAAAGGTGTAAAATGGCTAGTGTAGATTGATAAAGGGCTGGTAAACGGTGAAGATGGCTAATAGATGACTAAAAGATGCCAACGTCTGAATTGGTATATCTAGTAGCAAAAGGCTGCAAGTGGGTAAATACCACCATGTCACTTAATATGTATGTGTGTGTAAGACTTTAAAAGGGTTAATTTTTAAGGTTCTATAAAATGAAGAAAAATAGCTAAAAGCATAAGGAGAGGTTGTGGCTGAGATATGCGCACAGCTGTTAATAACTGTGTTTAGCCTTGACTGTTAAAAGTTTCTCATCATATAATTCTCTTGTGTTAAAATATATGTTTAACAGAAAACTGATAAGAAATAATGAGATACCTCATTTGGTTGCTGGTACAAGGTTACTTTGACATTTGTAGCAAGCTAGTCACGTCTCTCATATGCTTTCTGGCTCCTAAGACAAAAGTTATTTGTGATAAATATACAATTCCCTCACCATTTGTTTTCCCCTCCAAGGATGAGAATAACAACTCCCCTGTCTTGGCAAAATGGCAGGTACATCTCGTAACCAAGAACTTTGATTACGGGATGTCTCAGAAATTGTAGTTACAGGATATATCAAAAACTTTGATTATGGGAATGTATTAATGACCAGGTGTCCAGGCTAAATCTGCTGTCGTAGTTTTTGGGAAATTCCAGCCTTGCATTTTTTTTTCTAAGCTTGCTACACATAAATATGGGACCTATGGTTATGTCCAGCATCCCTTCGAGAAGATGCAGTCTGAGACCATCCATAGATTGCTCGAGGGATCCAGAGATATATGGTTTCATATGTCTCTGAAAATCTGTAGCTCTGTAATGCAAATATTACTAGCTGTCTAGTTTGCATGTTAGAAACACCCCAATGGACTGTTCCATTGGCTGTAAGATTAAATTGTATCAGGTACACTTGGGTAGTAGCAGGCTACCTGATGCCTAGAAATGATATACTATTTCAATAAATTACAACTAATTTGGCAAAGAAATGTGTGGTGGCTTTATTGAATTACTGAGAATTACCAACCGGGAACCTGTATAATTGGGTCCATTTTACAGACTTCCACTCTTCAAAATAGGCTTTATCATAGCTGACTTCCAGCTAGAAGGGAAAACATTATGACACAGTGAAAAAGTTAAAATATAAGATAAAGGGTATGCAAAGCAGTTAATACCTAATTTAATAATCCTATAATCTACTCCATCATGACCCTGAAAAGGTTTCGGATTGTTTTTCAGAATATATTTCTTAACAAGAGACGGAGTAACATACTTAAAATAAAACTTTGGACTAGTATCAGTACAAGCATCCTCGGACATAATACCATTATCTGGAATTATGGGAGTTCTATAGGGACCAAGATTCCCAAAATGTTTATTAAAAACATCCGAAACCAGGGAGGGGTCACTAATATTTTGCCTATCCTGACAAATAGTGGGGACCAAGTCTTTTTCTTGTCATCCATCATTTTATTTAGAAAGTCCCAGGTTTTTTGGGGATTACCCATAGATTTCCTTTGTACATTTAAACGAAAGGTGACCTTAGCTTTCCTAGTTTCAGATTTACATTTGTTTCTAAGTGTCTTATACTCTTTAAGAAGAACAGAATTTTGTGTAGCCCTATATTGCTTCCAACATTTATCTTGTTTTCTCATCAATTGAATAAGATCCCTCATCACCCATTCGTGTTTATGAGCTCTAATTCTAATTTTCTTTAAGGGTGCAACTTTATTAACAATATTAAAAAACATTCTGGGCAATGCAGAAAAAAATCCCACATAGCATCAGTGTTAGTACTTGAAAAAGAGAATACCAATCTATTTCCTTAAACAAATGTTCTATTTTCAAGGGGTTAACTCAGCAAAATTCCTACATTCGACATACTTGGGGGGCCTCTAGGTACTCTGACTGATCATTCATGTTTGATAGGGTGATGGTCACTCATGATATCAGGCATAACCTCCCAATTAATTATCCTTTCTACATGAGTGGCCATAATCCAATCAAGGACAGTCAGCATTACTCAGTGCAAGATTCATCTGCAGTAATATGTAAATGTAGTTCTATAAGATATGGTCGGTTCTGCTGCAGTTTATCTAAAGGAGTAGAGTAAATGCATAGTACTCTTGATCCATATTACAATTTTTTTTTTTTTTTTTTTACATGGAAAAACTGAATACTTCCGAAGAAAGCATCATGCATCCCACCTGAGCCCTGCTTAGGTATATTCCCCCAAAGGGAGGAGGCTCTGTAGTTATATTTTCGTAAAAGTAAGTTCTTAATCGCCCATGTTTCCACTAAGGTACAAAATCCGGATCAACCTCTGTCACATATAGTATTTCCCATTTATTTAGATGCTGGTCTCTCCATGATCCTGTTTAGCATTACTCAGGGAGTATTTATTTAGATGCTGGTCTCCCCTTGATACTGTTTGGCATTACCGAGGAAGTGTTTATTTTCTGTTTATTTATATGCTGGTCTCTCCATGATACTGTTTAGCATTACTCTGTGAGTATTTATTTCCCATTTATTTGTATGCTGGTCTCCCATGATGCTGCCTGTCATTACTCAGGAAGTGTTTATTTGCCATTTATTTAGATGCTGGTCTCCCCTTGATACTGTTTGGCATTACTCTGGAAGTGTTTATTTTCTGTTTATTTATGTGCTGGTCTCTCCTTGATACTGTTTGGCATTACTCAGGAAGTGTTTGTTTTCTGTTTATTTAGATTCTGGTCTCTCCATGATGTTGTAACATTACTGGGAAGTGTTTATTGCCATTTATCTAGATGCTGGTCTCTCAATGGTACTGTTTGGCATTACTCAAGGAAGCATTTATTTTCCATTTATTTTAATTTCATTTTCAATTATTGTTTACCCTGGAAAGGCACATTGAGCAAAACTGCCTGTTTTCAAGTGTGACCAGCATTTACAAATTTACAATATAAAACATAAAAACATAAGTTACAGTTACATTTTTCACAACTACAGTAAGACTGATTATTTAAAAGATTAAACAGATGTTTTTTTAAAAGTAGGCACAGATGGAAAGGAAGCCTTGAACTCCCTAACCTAGCACTTTATCATACAGTGGCACAACTTCATGCTGTATTTTACTGGCTCACTGATGCCTACAAAGCTCACTGGAAAATCCTTGAATTACTACAAGGAGACCTCATTCACCCTGAAAGATCTTTAATGATAGCAGCACTCGTCTCAGTTCAACACCAGAATGACAGTCCTTAAAGGGTTAATACCCTTCAGGCCTGGTTTGGGTTGTTAAAGAGAAGAGGCCTACAACCTTTCAAACACTGAATTCTTTCACTCCTTGGTACGGTTGTCTTTTTACCACCTCATTTAGATTGTAGTTTTCAGCGATGGGCACATCTGGGCCTCATACACTGATTTCAATTCCTGGAGGGCTCCACTGTCTGAACTTTTGTTGACTTAGTTGCTAAAGTCTAGCGCACCCCAACCCCATTCCTGCAGGCAATGTCCCACCAACCCGCTCCTCCTTAGGAGGCAGTGTAGCACAGTGGTTTAAGGCTCTGAGAGCTGCAAACCTGAAGACCTAGATTTGAATCCCATGGCCTCCACTTGCATACTGTGTGACCCTGAGCAAGTCACTTAACTTCCTTGTGCTCCCAGTTTACACCTGGAAATGAGCTTTGGCTTAGTGTGCCTCTCCTGGTTATACAGTTTCTCCTTTCCCCTTCCCCCCTAAATATAACATACCACAGTCATATTTTTTTTCATAATCTACAAGTTTGGAACTGTTTACACCCCCTTAAACAGTTCAAGCAAAATAAGCAGGGGATACCATCAGTTTCTCTGATAGAACATACCTTGAAGGGAGAAGACCACACTAAACCACTCATATCCCAGTTGTACCAGGCCTTGCTGTCCCTTCAGAGTAATTTGGTTGACTAATTAAAAAAACTTGGGAGAAGAACCTTAACACAACTTTATCAGAGCATCAATGGGAGGTTAGCCTTCAATCTATCCACAAGTTGACCCCTTCCCATCTGTGGAAGGATTTTTCATGGAAATCCACCATATGGTACTTTATCACCCCAGCCAAACAGGTTAAATGTTTACCCCACTGGTTTGCTCATTGTTGGAGACAGTGTGGCTCCTCTCCTGACACACTTGGTCATATACTGTGGTCCTGTCAGTGCTAATGTCCTGTAAGTCTCACTTACAGCAGGCCCTCAGGGATATCTGGGACTCCAACCTTCGACTTGCAGATGCCCCTTTTTTCTCTTAGATATACTGGAGGGATATAGGAGCCTAAATAACCGCAAATTACTGAGCATAGCCATAGTTGCGGCCAGGAAAACACTTACTAAACTTTGACTGACAACCTCCCCTAGTCTTGAAATGTGGCACACTTTAGTGTGCAACATATATCAGATGGAAAAACTCATCTCAAACCTTAGCAATTCTTATCCTTCCTTTGAAATCTGATGGTGCAGATTGGTGGCATACATTATGCCTACAAAACAGATGTTATTCCATGAAGACGTCTTTGATACTGACAGCATAAATTATGCTTACTGATCGTGAAAGTGGAAGCTTGGGTTCCTTCATGACTGTGTTCTTTGAAGATTGTACATATGTAAGTAGTAGGATGACTGTGTTATATTTGTTACTTGTTGCACGATAACACTGTAACCTTGGTAAGTGGCATTGTCATATGTATTGTTTCTAAATGTTTATCTTTTATAAATTTTCTAATAAAAGTTATATTTGGTAAAAAAAAAAAAAAAAAATGGCACAGATTTACTAGTTTTAACAGATTCTGGCAGATTATTATGGCGCTTGGTCCAACGTAGTTAAATACTCTTTAGCCAGAACAAGTTCTGCGAAAGGAATTTTAAACAATATTGATTCCTGAGATCTAGTACATTGATTTTTTCCTGAACTGAAACAAATCTACGATTGAACAGAGAGCCTTACCCAGAATAACCTTGTGAAAAAAAAAAATCAGTACTTTTATTTTCACATGGTCATGAGAGTAACTTTGCAGCCTGGTACAACAAACAATGGTGGGTATTAAATGGAAGTCCACTGATTTTGTGACAAATTGAATTATGTTGAATTATGTAAAACTTTTACCCTGGATAACATCCAACTTCCTGTACTGGAATAACATAACAATCCATAGTCCGGGACTGATGCTAATCGATCTTTGCCAAAAATATGCGAGTTTCAGGAAAAAGTTTTCTGAACCCTTATAAACAACCCAGACATTGATGAAGTGATACCCATGACAGGGTATTGGTTTACTGAGCATTAATCCATATCTGGGGGGGTGGAGTCACAAGGCAAAGCCGAGTGACTTCAACCACCCAGGCGTGGATTAATGCTCAGTAAACCCATACTCTGTCATGGGTTAATCCTCTTATAACGTGGGCAATGTTATGTTAGAGGTTTACCTAAAGAAATAGTAAAATAAAGCCCGGTGAACATGCAACTGTGGGTATATTGTGGATTAATCAATGGTCAGGTGACCTGTTTGGATGAATCAGAAGATAGTATTTTTGGAACTCATGTTATAATCCTCTTTATCATACTATCAACGTGTGATTCATATGATAAAGCACTATCCAAAATAACTCCTAAATGCTTGAATTGGTTAATTGTCTCAATAGTTTCGCCATCAAGAGATTTCAACAAAAATTCACAGTTTCCCAATTTTCTTAGTTCTACTAATGATCATAGTTTTAGTTTTTTTTTGGTCTTGAGGACCACGCCCCAGGCATTGAACCAAGTTTGCAGATTGATGAACTGTTTTAGAAGAATAGCATTTGGGGCTCCCAAATCCATCCTCTTCCTAAAATAGTGGTAGCCTGAGTAAAATTGGCTGGACAACTGGACGCAGAGGGTAATAATAGCAGAGTCCACTCTGAAGAAAGGAGTTACTAGTGGGGTACCACAGGGTTCAGTACTGGGACTGTTCCTCTTTAATGTCTTTATAAATTACATTGCAGAGGGACTGGAAGAAAAATTATGTCTCTTTGCAGACAGCGCAAAGATGTGCAACAGGTTCGATACAGAAGGTGGGGTGGAAAGGATGAGAAGGGACTTGGCAAGGTTGGAGGAATGGTCAAATGTATGGGAGCTTAGATTCAACACAAAGAAGTGCAAAGTAATGCACCTGGGAAACAAAAACCCAGGGGAACAGTACACAATGGGGGGTGAGATACTAACAACAAAAATGGAAAGGGACCTGGGGGTAGTCATATCAGATGACTTAAAGGTGGGCAAGCAATGTGAGAAGGCAGTAAGGAGGGCTGACGGGATACTGGGATGCATATGGAGAGGCATAACCAGTAGAAAACAGTAAGTTGTTATCCCTCTGTACAGACAGTTGGTGAGACCCCATCTGGAGTACTGCATGCAGTTCTGGAGATCCCATATCCACAAGGATGTAGACAGGATGGAGGCTGTCCAGAGGAGGGCAACTAAAATGGTGCAGGGTCTGCACCAGAAAACATACGAAGAGTGATTAAAGGAGTTTAATATGCATACTCTTGCGGAGGGGGGCATGATAGAAACTTTCAAGTACCTCAAGGGAATCAACAAAGTCCAAGAAGGTAGCATCTTTCAGAAAAAGGTGTGCAACAACAAGAGGGCACAACCTGAAGACAGAGGGGAGACAGCTCAGAGGTAATGTGAGAGGAGGCAGTGGAGTCAAAAACAGTGGGGGAATTTAAGAATGCATGGGACAGACATAAGTCAATTCTAAGTGGGGCTAGGAGGAAGTAGGCTGTTGGTTAACTAAGATCTGCAGCATATCGATTATGTAGGGAAATGGGTAGACTAGGTGGGCCAAGCGGTCCTTATCTGCCGTCAAATTCTATGTTTGTGTGCAAATTGGGGGAGTTGCTAGAGAAACTGTCCAGAAACTGTGGCAAAAATGGTCAAAACGGCACTCCCGCCACTGAAATTGCAGCTGAGAAAAAAAGTTAGTTTGTAGTTTAAATTTGCTCTTGCTCGATGATCGCCATGAAGGTGGAGCAAACGAGGTGAGAGAGAGGCTCATTTGCATGACGTCGAGTGATTGGTGCGGTTGCATTCAGTCCTGCCCCCTGACCAGCGTCTGTGTGCTGCAGAGTGTTCGAGGGGAGAGAGAGTGGCATGGGAGCTGGTTACCCCAGGATCAACCATCGAGGGGGTTGTGAGCATTCTAAACTGTATTAGACTAGTACGGTGTAATTTGGGGCTCAACCCGTTGTCTGATCGACTGGAGAGTGGGAGAGACATTTGTGGCTATGATCGGCGGGACCACCAGCCTGTTTCACCCCAGAGGCCTTCCTAGGATTGGCACCAGGCCGAAAATGTCTAGCGGAGGGAACCAGCTACTGAACTCAGTGAGTAAACAAGTCAACTGTGCAAAAACCTGTGTGTGATTATCAAGCCAGCTGAATCAGTGTTCAAGCAGTGTGATTTTTTTGCAAAGAAGGACTGTGCATTGTTAAAGCAGGTGCAAACAAAAATTCTGAGCACAGACTGTGAGCAGTGATAATGGTTTCAGCAACACATTTTTCAAAGCAAAAGGGACTGTGAGTTTTATAGGGAGAATGCAGCAAACAGGCAATCCTGTGCAAAGAAAGACTGTGGGGCTTACAAGTGACTTTGAGCATGTGTAAATAAGTTTTCCTGAATTAAATGCTGATCGCAAAGTCAAGTTAAAAATCGTATGAATGTGCTGAAATGTACCAGCAGAGCAATTGATTGCAGTTTAAGTAAATTCAGTAGCCTGAAAAGGTCAGGAGCACAGTTTTGAGAAAGTAAACAGTTTGATGCATGAGAAAAGTTATTGACGCCATTACAGGGTGGGGTAAGCAATGTAAACACAGCAGCAGGGAGCCATTTTTTGAGACAGTATGTGACTAGTGAGCAATTCAGTCACAAGTTTGTGTTTGATTTCAGACATGGCTTCGGGAACTCCCCGCAATCCGATTATGCCTGAGCTATGATCGCCAAGGAGGTGGCAGCACTAAGAGAAACAAAGAGAGCTTTCTATGGTGAAAGGTTGCATCCAGATGTAGCAATCCCTAGCTATCCAGTGAGACTGTGTATAGTGTGTCTAAAGGCTGGAAGGGATGTGTTTCTCATACCCTATTGCTCAGACTGCTTTGTGAGGTGTGGAATGAGCAGGGGTGCAGAGCCAGAGAGGGCATCAAGAATTTGTTTGGCTTCCATGCTGACCCGGGTAGGGGACCCTGCCTGCGGCAGCACAAAGCACCAGGTTAAACCTGTTGGGGAAAGTTCTTCATAGGGTGTTACAGAAGGAGAAAGTAAAACTGATGTTGATCCACTGCAAGGGCAGGAACAGAGAGAGGTTTTCACACCTGTGTCCCAGATGGACAGTGCAACAGAAGGATCCGTGGAAGCAGGGTTCAAGTCCTAGCCTAGTGGGGGAGGACAAACTGCAAGAGACACTGAATTGGGAGGTGTCTACCTCCATGCTCAGTGAGGAGTGGAATGTCTCAGGAGTGAGGACATTTGCTCACTCTTGGGCTCAGATAATGGGTGAGGAAGAGGAAGATGAAGAAATGTATTTTCATGTTGAGGGCTCCAGTGAGTCGCCTCAAGTTCTTGCCTCAGAGGAGCTATTGACAGTTGGAGAAGGCTCTAGTAACTTGCCTACAGAGATACTAGGGGACAAGTTATTTCGTTCTTTAAGTATGAGACACTGGCTCAACCAGGACTGGCCACCTCCAAGCCGGGCCATGGGTTGCAGACTAGTAAAGAGTAGCAAGGAGGAGTGACTGATACATAGGGGGGCTGATGCCATATATGGGAAGTCCTTTCCTCGGCGAGTCTGGAAGAAAATCAAACAGAAGAGGCAATCCTGGTTGTTGGAAGAGAGCAAGAATTTGTACTCTGGTGCACCAGAATGTGCAAAGGACAAAGTCTTAAGTGATTGCCTTAAATTCTGGAGAATGGGCAGAACTGTTTATTGACACTGTGCGAAATGTGGATGGGGCTGGTAACGAGACATTCCATAACATCAACTTTGAACACCCAGACGGGGTCATAGTCCTTGCCCCACACCCTGAGTGGTACTACTGTACCCTTAATGGTGCCACTCCCTGTGAATATGCACAGCATGCCTAAAGGAAGCGAGCAGTGGCAGGCCAGTGTCTGTCATCCAAGCAGCAGTATCCATGGAGGAAGATACAGCTCTTCTGGTGTTCCAGGATTTTCAGGGTGTATCCAGATTCGGCAGCCCAGCAGTTTTCCTGTTCCATCGTCTAGCCTTCCAGAGGACATCAATCCAGCAGTTTCCGGTTTCATCATTTGTTTTTGCAGAGGATATCAACCTAGTAGTATTCGAAGATATCATCTGGTCTGAAGGGGAAAAGGTCCTCAGCTCGCAGAAGTAAGGTGATCCTTTGTTTTCGTTATTCAAGGAACTGGTAAGACAACTTTTTATTTACCTTAACTGACTTTGCACAACGCATCCTACATTTGAAGGCTATCCACAGAACTCTAATTTTCATCAAAGACTCTTGCCCCATGGATTGCAGTGCTATACAGGCCCAGTCCTGTCCAAGAACTGCTCTTCAGAAGGCTCTGGCCTAGGAGAGACTCTTTAATGGACAATGCCTAAGTGCACCAGAGACATTGGACCCTAGTTCTGAACATTGTAGGGCATCCCATCCCCGAATGTGCTGTATAAATGTCTACTTTCCATTTTTTCACGTTTGTACTTTTACAGAAAAAGAAATTGGGGGGGGGGTTCTTTAGTGTTTATGTGGAGGTTTAGGCACTGTGTGGAATGCAGAATGTGTTTTTGTGTTTTCTTCTTTTGCAGGTGTTCCTGAGGGAGAAAAGAACAGAAGGGGATGTTGGAGCTCATCAGTGTTCCCCTTTTCTTAATATTCTTAGAATTGTTTATGGTTAACTGGGTGTTAACATGTTTTCTTCACAGGTGTGGATTGTGAGGAAATGTAATGTAGATTTTCTTTGTTGTTCACAGGTACCCTGGGAAGTTGGGGGGATAGGTTCCCCAGTAGGCAGCTTAGTCAGATAGATTTTCCCTAGAGGGCTAGGGGGATAAACAGGCTGGGGTCCTGATCTGCAGTAGGGGCCCTCAGTCCTGGTCTCTCAGGGTATGCTTCAAGCAGTTTTCTTGGGGCCACTGAGAATCCATAGATAGACCATAGGATAGAGGCTGAAGTTTCATCAGCAGGCCTTTGTTCCTTTAGGATTGCCTGCCTGTGCCTGGCACATGGTAGGGGAGAAATAGTGCTACCTCCCCATAGGTAACAGAGGGCAGGATGGCCTGGTGCCGGGTGGAGATATGACTGCGGACAGTCATTTGCCTGGCAGGGGTGAGTGTAACCACCCAGTCCCCTGGGGTAACTAGAATCCCCTCAGTGTCAGTGCTAGGTAGAGAAAGGCAGCTGGTAAATAACTAGTTAAATGGATTTTTCACCTATTCACTCTCGTTTACTTGGCCTCAGCTGATATGCGAGAGATGAAATAATTTAGAACTCTTGCAGCAGCATAAGCCACAGCAGCTGTGAGTGGGGAGTTTTAGAATCTTGGGAGATTAGTCAGTTGTATTCTGTAGTTGGAAGTGTGAGGAGTGCTCAGCTGTGGGCTCTGAAATGAGAGTCTGTTTTCTCACCTTAGTCCTGGTATTTTCCAGCATGCCAAGAGAAGTGGTGGAAACTGTTGTCTACAGCACGATTTCCTGATTTTCATACGGGGGGTTGAAAAGGACTGCTACTGAATGGATCATAGGGGCAATCCCCTTTTTGATCCAGGACAATTTGAAGCTGCCTGTAATGTTCTAACAGTGAGTAAGATCGGACTTTGTGCTGCAAAAGAAAGTACCTGTGCTTTGGTGTTTCTCTGACTAAAAGGGAAAGGTACACCTGTTTGTTCAGAAGTTTGAGACTGTTCCTCAGTTTAAAGTTGGCTGACAATTGTGGGGTCCAGATACATGACTGATTCACATTGTTCAATACTTTAGTTCTCACACTACCTGTGCAGTGTTTCTTAAATGCTGGATGCGAAAGTTCATTCAATGATACATTTACCCAAGTGTGTTAGAAACACAGAATTTGATGGCAGATAAGGACCGCGTGGCCCACCTAGTCTGCCCATTTTCCTACCCAATAGATAAGCTGCAGATCCTAGTTAACCAACAGCTTACTTCCTCCTACCCCCCACTAGGACTGCCTTATGTCTGTCCCATGCATTAGTGAATTCCCCCACTGTTCTTGACTCCACAACCTCCTCAGGGAGGCTGTTCCATGCATCCACAACCCTCTCCATGAAAAAATACCTCCTCACATTACCTCTGAGCCATCCCCTCTATCTTCAAATTGTGCCCCTTGTTCTTGCACATCTTTTTGTGAAAGATGCTACCCTCTTGGACTTTGTTGATTCCTTGAGGTACTTGAAAGTTTCTATTATGTCCCTCTCTCCTTCTTTCCTCAAGGATATACATATAAGCTCCTTTAGTCTTTCTTCAGATGTCTTCTGGTGCAGACCCTGCACCATTTTGGTTGCCCTCCTCTAGACAGCCTCCACTCTGTTTATGTCTTTGTGGAGATGGGGACTCCAGAACTGCACATAGTACTCCAGATGGGGTCTCACCAACTGTCTGTACAGAGGGATAACAACTTCCTGTTTTCTACTATTGATGCCTCTCCCTATGCATCCCAGTATTCCCCCCAGCCTTCATAGAAACACAGAAGAATGTTCTTGATGTTTAAGGTGTAACTCAAAGAATGGCTGGGAATGGATTTGGGAGAAAAGGGTGGGCAGCCCCCTATCTGGAGTAACCAGTTCAGGACTACAGGTTCCGTAAGGGCACCTGGTTACTTTGGACATAGTGGGCAATGTCTGAAGAGGATTTTACCCCCTGAAGTGGGCTGTGCTACTAATTAGCTAATGTATGCTCAGTTGTGGCCAGTGTCATTAGAAGTATTTCCAGTTTGTGGCCAGTGCCAGTGGAAGAAATGTTCATGTTGTGGCCAGTGCCACTGAGAGTGTGTTTAAAAGTCCTATGCCATATGACAATGCCAGTGCAAGTAGTACAATGTCCTATGAAGCCTGGGAATATGTGGAGTTTCTGTCAGATAGTTTTTTTGTTCTGCAAATTCCTTGTGCCACGATATGTAAACCTTGGGGGTCCACCCTTGCTTTAGAGAACATCATCTTTTGGAATAAAGTCACACTCTAGAACCCCATCTATGGTTTGGACAGTTAAGTTTTGTGCTTCCTGTGTAGATTTACTGGGTATCCCTCCAGAAGTTGGGTCCAGCATAGCTCTAGCAAAAAGTTCTCTCCTCAGGACCTGGGTTTGTAGATACCGTCTAGGATATAGAGGATTATTCTTCTGACTGCCTGGCTGTTTTCCCCTTCCAGGTGGTGTTCTTGAGCTGTCTGCATTGTGTCTCGTGTGATCTGCGAGGGTGCCCCGCTCACCATCATACACGAGGGCCGTCTAGACTGTTCTGGGCTGCTGCTGATGCATGGACTTTCCCCTGTAGAGCGCAAGCATTGAGGGCATCGCTGTGCTCATTTCCTGGGTGGAATAGTCACCTTCTCAGTCGGAGTTTCACCGAATGGATCTTCTGAACTTTTGGCTCCCTGGATCATCCGTTCGCTGCTGCTTAATCCTGTGGCTTGATGTGGACTTTCCTAAACCCCTACTCGCTAGATTATCATTTAGAGGGGGGTTGGTCTATTGCTGGACTGCCTGCTTACAAACCTTACGGTAACTTTTTCATTTCGGGGTCTTCCCCCTTCCTCGCCAGTACTCAAAACTCAAATTTGTTCACTTTTTTCTTCTCAATTTCTGGACTTGTGGTGGTAGATTGTGAGAGAATTGATTTATTATATTTACTGAATTTAGTAATCTGTGGGTTGAGAAGATGGTTAGTTACATCAACTGTTTTACTCATATTTGCTATATCTTGCCCTGTTCAGTTGGGCTGTAACCTATGGGATCCAGGGATACTGTGCTTCTTTAAATTTAAAGGCTTGCTGCTGTTTTTTCTTACTTCCTCTTGGTGGTTGGGTGGGTGTGGGATAGGTTATTGGGGTTTTTAGTTTAGGTTGTGTGGATGGACGTCTGACTGGTTAGGATTGTGTTTTGTGTTTGTAGTGTGGCTGAACTTGATTAACTGTATTAGTTAGTTGTTTAGGTGGGACACCATGTGTCTGGGGAGACTGGGGGGCCTGGGGCAGGATCAGATGGTGTATGGGGCATCCCAGCTACTCGATCTGCAGCCCTTCACTGACCTCCCTGTGACTATTACAGCACACCGCTGTCGTTAGGTTGGGATAAAAAGGTGCCGCACAGATCATCTGTACCAGGGTGCACCGTGCACCAAAGGGGGAGGGGCAGGATTGAGGTCATCAGGTGCAGAAGGCACCCCGGGTGTCGACGGGACCTTGGGAGAGGCGAGATGTGTTTGGTCCCTGTCCCCAGGGATCCCACCAGACCGGGTGGGCAGGTAGCCAGAGGGGCCACACTCTTCACCAATCCCGAGGGCAGTGCTATGCAATGCCAGCTCGATTAGGAACAAGACCGCCATTATTGCGGACTTGATTTCTTCAGTCGATCTGGCGTGCACTACTGAGACCTGAGTAGGTGACAGGGATTGACAAATTTTAAAATGGCATGCTAGTCCCAGACAACTGGCTTAGTCAAAAGTGGCAGTCCCAGAGTTCCGAGTGGTAGTCCAGTACATTTCAATGAAAATTTTAAACCAACTTATGTAGAAATAAATTAAATGGTGTGGCTGGGGTCGTACTGTAGTATTATGTCATAGGATGGATGTAGATGTAGAAGAACTGTGTAAGTCAGGAAACAATATGTTTCCATCCAATTCCAATACTTTTCTTTCTGACTGTTAATACAGCAGGCTCAGGGTGTGGGCAGGCTGAAGCCTGTTTCAGAAGAGACTGGATAAATGTTTCAGAATTAGTTTAAACTGAAGGCTATCAACAAGCCATCTGTGAATGCAGCATGACTGTCATTAAGGGGTAGACTGAGGACAGGAAAAAAAAGATGGTGCAGGAGTACTTGCATCAAGATCATCAGGAGAAGAAACAGAAGCAACGGCACCAGCAGCAGATGTAGTAGCAGCAGCAAGAGCATGCCCACGAGCATGTCTAGTTCCTGGATCAAAGAGCAGCCAGTGTGGTTAATTGCAGGATCAGGATCAAATTCATGCAGTTCAGGACCTTCTACTGCTATCTACAGGAGAGACTGTAGTGTGTCATCAGCAAGCCGTGTCCTTATTTTTGTTTTGATAAGGTTCTGAACAGAAAAAACTCATACACTTTGCAGCTGAGACACTCATAGTTATTACTATTTCGACTAAGTCAAGAATAATGTGCCCAATCTGGGGTGTTTTTTCTTTTAGCAATCTTGCATAGACCTGCAAATAGGGCTTTTCAGCTGAAGATTAAAGCAGCGTTTTAAATGCAGCATACTCAGACTTTATATGTTCCTGCTGCTCTTCCATGAAAGAAATCAAAGTATTCAACCAGGTTTGCCAGTTCAGAGGTCCCAAACACCGCTAGCTGGTCTCTTGGCAGATCAAACTGCTTAAAATCTAAACAGCTGAGCCATTTAAGAGGCACCTCGGAGAAATTTTTAAACCTCTCATCTATGTACATTATCGCTGCGTCTATTAAAGTCTGCAGTTGTGCATCTCTTACAAAACTGACTTCTAGGTGGCTGCCTCTGAATGGGAAAGGAACAGTCCTCTTCTCAACTCCCCTCTTTGACACAACATACTCCATATATTTCAGTTCAGGTTTGTAATGGCTGAGGAAAGCTGCCATGTATTTTCCTGGTGTTGTTTTAAGTTCTGTAAGCTGGAGTAGGCAGGTCTCAACAAGTTGTGGAACTTCCAGTATTACTATGTCATCTCTTTGAAACTGGAGTGACAGTTTTTTTTTTTTTAGCACTGGCAGGAAATCTTGTAGTATATAAAGGGATTTTACAAACTGCACACTCTGTACTTCTTTTAAGAGGGCCTCTGTTCTAGAACCTTCAACACCAGCAGCAGAAGATGCATGTTCTAGGTGTTGAGCGACACTGGGTAGGTTAACCTGAACTGCATGAACTGACCGTGACCTACTGGCAAGCCATCTCACTTGTTTTATAGCAGTAAAATGAGCAAGATCAGTAAACATGACATTATCAATTTCTTTTAGCACTCATTTTTTTGGGACTGTAATGATAGAACTTAAATACTCCCTTGAGGGTACTTTCAAGCTTTGATACAAATGGATTTTTTTTTTTTTTTTTTTAAACACATCGAGAACTGCCAGCTCTAACTTACGGGCAATGCAGTGCATCACAATTATTTGAGGATAGTGTTCCCGCAACTTTGCTATGGTTCCTCCTCTTTCGCCCATCATGACACTGGCCCCATCAAAATTTGCTGAAATAAGGAGCGGCCCTGGATTGTTAACATTTTGTAGGTTACTTAGGGGAAGATTTACTGACTACAGTGCAGTCGTTATTGCGTGAAATACACCCTCTGCATGTGCATGTTTCACTGGCACAGCTTGGATAAGCAATGTATGCACCTGTTTTGAGTTTGTGTCAACAAACCGTAGGAAAACATTTTCCTACTCAGTTATATTAGAATCTGTACTACCGTCAGCAACAACTGTCACATATTTAACATCAGTAAGAGTCTGCATCTGGGTTCGGGATATAACTGCTGATGTACCACCACAAAAGCCCCTGGCTCGTTTATCAGTGGTATAATTAGAACCAAGCGTTATCCCAATTTTTCCTGCAGTTCACAGAGCCACTCCACGTTCGAGAAAGGGTGCAGATTTCTAGCAATGGAGTATGCTGTGTTGAACAGGCGTTGCATCTTGACATTAGTGCCCTCATCCAGCTGTGTAAATGCGTGATACAGTGGGGACTCAGTGATATCAAAATGTACCGCACGCTGACCACTGTCTGCAATGTGCTGATTCATACACAGCACATGCGGATTGGACTTGCCAAGTGCAAGTAGTGACGCTATCCTAAAATTATTTGAGCCAGTGGCAAACACATTCGGTTTCTTAGAAAAGGCTGGTACTGCAATAGTTGGATATTTTTCATACTCAGTACATTCTTCATATCTCAAGCCACTGATAAATGATTAACCAATGCCTTTGAAACAATCTGGCCCTTCTCTTCTGATCGTATTTCTTATTTTTATTTGCCCTCTTTGGCCTCTCGTCCTGCTCATCGAGCACTAACGTGCGTTTCTTAGGGAGTGGATGTGAACCTTCAGTTAAGGCTTCATTGCTTAATTCGACACACTGATCAGCAGTTATATCTCCTGACACAGATGTAGGCTCATTTTCATTGTTGTTATTACTCTTATCTGCACTAGACTCAGAAGTGGATTGTGTTTGTTTCAGGTGGCGTCTTGCTACTGCTAGAGGCTGCTGTCGTTACTTCTGGTACTCGTGAGGCTACTGATTGGGGGAGTGTTTACCACTCCTCTTCTGCATATTGTTGCACTTATTTTGTTTCCCCAATGACAATAAAATATATTTCACCAGTCACTGTGTGGTGTGAGTTTCTTGGTGCCAGGGTTCAATAGATAGACTGGGTTGGGGGGGCAAATGAAATCTGGGCTTAGTAATGTAAAGACAGACACCAGTAGTACTAGTATGAGAATCAGATGCTTATTTGCTTAGCCTTTACATATTCTATTTAGTCAAAAGTGTCTTGAAGCCAAGTTGTGATTGTGCAAACAATGGAAGGAAAGGGAAGGCAGTCAGTTATGCAGGCACACACAGTCAGCCCAGGACTCCGGACTAGGGCAGTACCACCACACACACACCGTACTCAACTAGCAATCAGGTAATTAAGGTCAGGGGGTCCACCGTCCCAGCAGGTCACAGAGGTCTCAGGTCACCCTTCTTTAGTCTTAATTATATATATTTTTTTTAACACAGCAATCCTGACCTTTGCTTTAAGACCTTATGTTGTTTTTTTTTGGCTTTCTTAATTATTTTCCTTCTTGCTCACTTGCAACTGTTGTACAAATGTGCACAGTTGCACACAGGGTTGGCCATTTTTTCCCTTGGCACTTGTTTTTCTTTACTTTTTTCCTGTGGCGGACATACAGCCTACACGCACACAGATACACACACACACACACACACACACACACAGTGCACAGTTTGCACACACACACATCTCCCTAAGGCTGCTGTACCTGCTACTCCCTCGCGTAGGGTAGGCAGCCGACTGGCAGTTCTTAGTGGTCAATTTTTTTTCAGTAGCCACAGATACTCAGAGTGACCACTAAAGGCTACAAAGGTCAGGTCAAGGACAGATTGACTAAATGTGCAGATTAGAAGCCAGAAAGAAAGAATGTACTTTACTTTTTATATTTTTTTCTTATTTTTATTGGTTAGCTGCAAGCTGTGCAGAAAATCAGTTCAAATAAGTAAAGTCACTTGACTTCTTCACTATCACAAAATCAACAGTCACCACCCCCTTAGATAGGCAGGGAATTAGTGCAGTTATGTATAAACTTCTGCTCTTATTTTCTTTTTCTTTATTTATTCGGGCAATTATTTAGGTAGGGTACATATGGGTACACCAACACTTCAGTTCTGCCCTTTCACCTTCTGCTTGGTCTCTCTTTTGACTTCTCCTTCTACTTACTATTCTCAGTTATTTCCTGTATTTATTTGGGCAAGCTAAGTAGTTAGTTTACTAGTCGCTTGTGCCCTTTTACTTTCTGCCAGGTGGCACGTTAGTTGGCAACACAAGAATAAAGTCAGGCTCAAAGACAAAGCCCAACTTAACTGCTCTGATGCTCTTGGCTTCCCCTTCTACAGTATACTGTAACTGCAGCTTCTGGTGTTCTTATTTACCCTTTATTTGGTTAACGGTTGCAATTAGTTACACATCCTTGCCCTTTACTTTCTGCTAGGTGGTAAAAATACGGCAAGTTTGGCAGGCAAGGGTAACACAGAAAGCCTCCTCCTTTATTGCTGCTCAGTGTTACTGCTAGCTTAGCTTACTGTCCTTATTTTCTGATGAATGCAGTGGCTGGCAGAGCACTGATAAAAGCAAGCAGTTACAAATACAACAATTGCCCTAAACTTTTTGGGCAACAAGTTTTAGCCTTCGTCTTCTCCCTTCTTGCTGATTTAGCTTAGCCCAATAGCCCCCTTGCTTTTTTCCTCCTTTACGGCTGTTATTTTCTTTAGGCAGCTCCTGGTTCAGTGGCTTCACTGTCTTCTACCTTTTTCTAGGCAACAGAAAAAATGGTGCTTTTAATGCTCTAGTGGACCACCGCTTTTTCTTTAATTTTATAATGCCCACTACTCCCAGTCCCACTCAACAGCAGGCACAAAGGAGGGAGCCCCTTTCGGTTTTATTTTTTACTTTACTGTACCCTGCCCCTACTCATTCAGGCTTTTTCTTGTCTGTCTTGACAGTTTTTTTGTACTTTATGGTTTGACCGCATCTGTTAGGGAAGGGAAACACACAAGCAGAAGCAGCCCTAAAAGCCCTACTTAGTACTTCATCGGTTCTCCGGTATTTAGTTTGTTCCTTTTTCCCCCCTCAAAGCAGCAGTGCAGGGACACAATCTATCACCTCGACTTGTCTCAGCCACACTCCCCCGAGTCTCCCACTCGCTGGCTTGCACTTCTCCAGACTCCTCCTCTGTCGATCACCACTCAGTCGATCAGTCACCCAACACCCCGGATGACAATCTCCCCTCTACTTTTCTTGCACCCGTCCTGTCCTCAGTCTGTAGTTTCACAAAAAAGTACTTCAATTACATGAAAACAGAAAACAGACTGAGGCAGTTGTTTAAGATAGCCCTGTAGGACTAAAACACAACAGCTGTTCTCCTCTCCAATCTCGCTCGGACGGCAGACAAAAAACTGCTAGAAACAGCCTGCACATCCTTTCTCTGAAAAGCTGCAGAGAATGTGAGCGAGGCAGCGAGTGTTTCCTTAATCGATCCCACAAAGTCATCGCCACAGCCAACTGATGTGCCTTTACCATGGGGACCCTGACAGCTGATTTGATGGCACACATGCCAATCGGATGACTGGCGCCTCCTCCTGCATTCCACCGTGGCTGCCCACCAGTCACTCATTCCTGCCTTGTATCTGCAGTGCTTGCTCCCTCATGGATCATGTTACTGCTGCTCTGCTGGGTCAGATGACCATTGGTACAGCTCACCAGGACTCCAACATCACGAGCGAGCACCCTGCTGGTAGAAGTTGGCACTACAGGTCTTTTTAAAATTTTTTTGTCATTTAAATAAGTACTTGCCCATGGACAAGTGCGTCTGCCAAAAAATGCTTGTCCCTCGTTCAAAACTGGTAGCCCGGGACGTTGAGCTATCAGATTTGTTGAACCCTGGTGGGTGATGGTGCCAGCCCAGTTCTAGAGGCTGCCGTCCCTCCTGGGTATACGGTAGTGCACTGCCTCAGAGTGGAACGTAGGGGCGGGGGAGTGGCCATCTGTTTTAGATCTGAGCTTGGCTTATCTGTGCACCTGGTGGGAAAACCGGGTTCATTTGAATGTGTGGCTGTACGTGGAGGTCCGGGCGCAGGTTGTAGGATTCTCCTGATCTACCACCCCCCTGGGGTGGCGGGTGAATTCCTATAGGAGGTAGCCGATTTTGTCATTGGTGAGACACTGGCATCCCCCCGGTGTTTGATCCTGAGGGACTTCAATGTCTGGGCCGATGTCAAATCATCTAGGCTAGGTTATAACTTCCCCCAGACTATGTCATCTGTGGGCCTGAAGCAGAAAGTTTCCTCCGTGACCCACCAAGGCAGCCATATGTTGGACCTGGTTTTCTCACTGGGGCTTGAGGTTAATAACCTCAAGACTGATCGAGTCATTTGGTCCAATCACTGCATGGTGGGGTTCTCGTTCGGGGTTCCCCCTGAGAGCCGTCCCCCTGCAGAGATGGTCAGCTACTGCCCTTTGAGGGGTTTGAACCCAGAGGGATTTCTGATGGTGGCCGATCTATCTAGTGTGGGTAGGGCATAGTGCATGTGCTGGGGGTCAAGATGAGGCTGTTGCTACCTATAATAGGGTGTTGTCAGCCTCACTGGACTCCTTCACACCAAACGTGTACAACCCAGATCCTCTCACTTGAAATCCCCTTGGTTTGATGGGGACCTCAAGGTGGTGAATATTATGGGTCGGAGGTTGGAGCACTGCTGGCAGAGGTCTGATCTGGAGGCAGACAGACTGGACCTGTGCTCACATTATACTGAGTATTAGGGGGCAATCACTCATAAGATGGCAAAGTTCCTGTCCAGAGACATTACTGATGGGAAGAATCAACCAACTATGCTTTTTCGGACTGTGGACAGGCTCTTAAACCCAGCCTATCTCGAGCCAAAAAATACTTTTTCTGATGCTCTTTGTGAGGAGTTTGCTCAATTCTTTTCAGACAGTGTGTCTGTCATCTGGCACGGCATTACACCAGTGAGCCCTACTGTGGCCTACAGTGATTGTCTCGGTCACCCACTAAGCACTCTGCCTAGTTGGGGGGAGTTTGAACCAGTGGAGGTGTTGGAGGTCATGGGGTTGTCTCCAGGTTAAAGCACACCAAGTGCAGACTCGTTTCTTGATGAGCTGTGTTGACATTGTTGGCCCGCTGTTCGCCTTGATTGTCTAGTGTTCTTTGTTGAAGGGGATTGTTCCAGATGCCTTGAAGAAGACACTCGTTCATCCCCTGCTGAAGAAGTCTTCTTTAGACCCTGATGTCAAGGCAAATTACCATCCCATCTCCAACCTCCCATTTTTAGAGAAAGTTATTGAGAAGGCTGTGGTGCAGCAACTTGAGGAACACCTCATGGTCTTCGATCCCAATGAGCCATTCCAGTCTGGATTTCGCGCGAGGCATAGTATGGAAGCCACACTAGTTCGGGTACATAATGACCTCCTAAGGGCCAGAGATCGGGGGGAAGGGACAGTTCTTATTCTTCTGATCTCTCTTCAGCCCTTGACATGGTAGACAACTGTGTGTTACTCGACCGCCTGAGGGAATTTTGTGGACTCACCAGCTCTGTCATCTGCTGGTTTGAGTCCTACCTCACGAATAGGAGGCAGTGCGTAGTGATGGGGAATTTCTCCTCCTCCTCTAGCATACTGTCATGTGGAGTACCTCAGGGTTCGGTCTTGCCGCCAATGCTGTTTGCCATGCATATGCTGCCCCTGGGTGAGCTCATTAGGAAATACAGTCTGGGTTTTCATTGCTATGCTGATGACACCCAGCTGTATTTTTCCTTTTCCCCTGGAACATCCAGTGCAGAGGAAGTACTTAATAACTACCTTGCGGAGATCAATGATTGGATGGCCTCCAGCTGGTTGCAACTGAACCCTGATAAGACTGAGGTACTGGTGGTGGAGTCGAACAGAGGATGGAACAGGTTGGCCTCTGGTGCTGAAACCGGCTTGTTTCTGGGACCTGTGCCACTGAAGGCCTCCTCTAGGGTGCAAAACCTTGGCGTGACCTTCGACAGTGGTTTGACACCTGAATCTCAGGTGTCATCCATTGTCCCGGACCAGCTTCTACCATCATATGAATATGAATATTGCCAGGGTCAAGCCCCTAGTTCCGTCCATGGACCTCCGCACCTTAGTGCATGCCTTCGTAATATCCAGACTTGATTACTGTAATGTGCTCTTCCTCGGGGTTTTGGGGGGGTCACCTCCGCTGGCAACAGCTGGTGCAGAATGCAGCTGTCAGGTTGCTGACCGGGCAGTCGAAATTCTGCCACATAACACCAGTGCTGCGTGCACTGCACTGGCTGCTGGTGTGGTGGAGGATACTCTTCAAGTTGGGCTTGCTCTCCTATAAGGCTCTACACAGGTTGGGCCCTGGCTATCAGTCAGACCTCCTTACACCTGATCTCTCGACCCGCTCCCTCCGGTCCTCCTCTAGGGGCCTCCTGGTGATTACCAGGATGAGGCTTAAAACTGCAGGCGACAGAGCATTTAGTGTCGCTGGCCCCATCCTGTGGAATTCGCTTCCTCCATCTGTTTAGGAGGCCCCTTCAGTTGAGGTTTTCAAGACCCGCCTCAAGGCCCTCTTATTTAGTCAAGCCTTATCGGACCAGGTATACTAGCCCCTTTGGGAGTCCCCCTTTTGCTTCCATTTCTGACTATATGTTTTAGAGAGTTCTGTGCTATCACAGACCATATTTAGTGTATGTTTTTATTATTAGAATTTTATCTGATATAAAATTTTATACTGATAATGTGTTTTACTGTACGGCGCCCAGATTGGGCGCCTAGAAAAATTAAATGTGCCTTGCCTTATAGGTTATAGTTTTGCTTTTGTACACCCCACCCTTCTGACCTCTAGAAGTGAGGAGCCTGGTATACATTCCCAAAGCTAGGGATGGTACCATTTCTAAATGTATGTCCAAAGTAGTCTGTGCCCAGTAAAGGGTACCAGGGGTAGCTAGCTGTGTAAAGCAGCGAGGGGGTGGTTACATAACATTTGCAACCTTTTATGCTCGTAAATTTAAAACGAGGACCCCTCCCCTCAAAGAGGAGTGCTCCACTTCAGCTTATACTTAACAGAATCTTTCTGCTATTACAATTTACAAGACCGCATGTTTTGTTCAGTTTTTCTTTCCAAAGTTTAAACACATCATTGCAGTTTGTCCAAGAAGTTGCTATAAAAAGCATTTGACTTTCCCCAGCTGACAGCATTGGTGATGTCACAAACAGCATTGGTAGGTCAAGTGGGGTAGTCAGATGCTCTATAAAAGATGCACTGAAATTAGCACTGCACTGTCTGAAATATTTATAGACCAGTAAGAGGAGAAAGTTAAAAAATTATGAAACAGTAATGTTAACCATAAATAACGGTAAATATCATGTAACAGGTTAAAGGCTTTGCTTCAGTAGCTACTTGCCCCCCCCCCCCCGGCCACTGACTTGGACCTCCTTCCACTGTCCCTAAGACCCTGCCAGCCCGGCATCCAGGATGCATAACTGCACATCAGAACACACTGCTGTGCTGCCCCATAGCTTACCCCCAAGCAAGGGTCACCTTCAGTTCCATGGCTCATTGCCCTGTTCTGCATCTGGCCACCCATGGCAGAGGTGTGGCGGGCATCTCAAGTGTTGCGGTAAGGGCCGAGATGGGCGCTGTGGGTGGGTGGGTGGAGGTTTCATCCTCCTAAGACAGTGCAGTTTCCCCATTAGGCCCCCCAACCACCACGTCGACCTCCCTTCCACTTACTGCTCACCTGCACCTCCACCTGTGGTCCCTCAATTGGCAGTATAGCAGTGCGACATGGATCTCACCTCCACCTCCCAGAACAGAAAATCTGTTGGGATGCACAATCTGCCTCCCCCATGACCTGTGACACTTCGACCACCTTGGCTTGTTCCAACTCGGGTCATCCTCACCACAAGTGGCTGCTCTACTACTGCACATGCACGCCAGCACCAGCTACTTGCCCTTTGACTACATTTGGTAGATTCTTGCCCACAACTGACTTCTGAAAAATAGAAACATAGAATTTGATGGCAGACAAGGACCGACTGGCCCACCTAGTTTGCCCAATTCTCTACCTATTGGATAAGCTGCATATCTTCGTTAACCAACAGCCTACTTCTTCCAATCCCCACCAGAACTTCCTTATGTCTGTTCCATGCATTCTTGAATTCCCCCACTGTTTTTGACCCAAAACCTCCTCAGAAAAGGCCATTCCATGCGTTCACCACCCTCTCTGTGAAAAAAAGAATACTTCCTCACACTTCCCCTGAGCCATCCCCCCTCTATCTTTAAATTGTGGCCCCTTGTTTCTGCACATCTCTTTTTCTCTGAAAGATGCTACCCTCTTGGACTTCGCTGATTCCCTTGAGGTACTTGAATGCTTCTATCATGTCCCGCCTCCTTTCCTCAACGGTATACATATTAAGCTTCTTCAGTCTTTCTTCGTATGGCTTCTGTTGCAGACCCTGCACCATTTTAGTTGCCCTCCTCTGGACTGCCTCATCCTGTCTACGTCCGTGCGGAGATGGGGTCTCCAGAACTGCACGCAGTACTCCAGATGGAGCCTCACCAATTGTCTGTACAGAGGGATAACAACTTCCCATTTTCTACTGGTGATGCCTCTCCCTATACATCCCAGTATCCCCCCAGCCCTCCTTACTGCTTTCTCACATTGCTTGCTTACCTTTAGGTCATTTGATATGACTACCCCAGGTCCCTTTCCATTTTGTTGTTGATACCCCCCTTCCCTTTGTGTACTGTTCTCCTGGATTTTTGTTTCTCGGGTGAATTACTTTGCACTTATTTGCACTGAATCTAAGCTGCCATACATTTGACCATTCCACCAACCTTGCCAAGTCCCTTCTCGCCTCCCCCCACCCCGTGTATCAACCCTGTTGCAGATCTTTGTGTCGTCTGCAAAGAGGCTTACTTTTCCTTCCAGTTCCTCCGCAATGTCACTTGTAAAGACATTAAAAAGAACCGGACCCAGTACTAAACCCGGTGGTACCCTGCTAATAACCTCTCTTTCATCGGAGTGGCCTCTGTTTACTATTGCTCACCGTGTCCTGCTGTCTAGCCAATTTTTTACCCAGGCTAACACCCTGGGACCCACTCCCAGGCTGGCTAATTTGTTTATTAATCTTTTGTGTGGCACTGTGTCAAATGCCTTGCTGAAGTCTAGGTAGGCAATGTCCACAGCCCCTCCCTGGTCTACTACTTTGGTTACCCAATTAAAAAAATCTATTAGATTTGTCTGACATGACCTTCCCATTGTGAATCCATGCTGCCTTGGGTCCTGTGCCCCGCTGACCTCTAGGTACTCAACAATTCTTTCTTTCAGAAGTGATTCCATCATTTTCCCTATCACTGAGGTCAAGCTAACAGGTCTGTAGTTTCCTACCTCTGCTTTGCTCCCACTTTTGTGAAGGGGAATCATTTCCGCCCTCCTCCAGGCCTTGGGTACTACACCATCCTCCCATGATTTGTTAAAAGGGGTAGTCAGTGGTGTCACAAGTTCTTCCCATTAGTTCTTTTAGAATTCTGGGGTGAATCCCGTCAGGCTCCATTGCTTTGTCCACCTTCAGTTTTAGGAGTTCTTTCAGAACCCTTTCTTCTGTGAAAGGACTAGTATCGACCCCCTAACCAGAGTGCTCTATTGATTGGATTAAGTACCTCCTTAACTTAGGTGTTCAAATTCAGAATGTATGTATATACATCCCCCAACAGCACTCTTAGGCTTGTAAAACTGGCCTCACACACATTCCTAGAGTATGAGAACAGCAAACCAAAAGTAAGTGGTTACGACACAATAAGGATGCAAGTCAAACCACTCTGACATGACTAAAGTTCCATCAAGGAGTAAACTTATATTATTGATTGAGGCAGATTAATAATGTTTAAAACATCTGACAATGTCCCCCTGAACAGGTCCATTTTCAGGGCACCTGCACAAGACACGTTGTACACAATATAGAGAATACTGGATGGGCAATTATACACAACTAGTGTGTTCTGCCACAATGGGGTTCTAATTCCCGCTGACCTGGAGCACACTGGTTGTGCATAGAGCTGCACATCCAGTATTTTTTATAGTGTATGGTGCCAAATAATCTAGATACACTGTTTCATCACTGGGTCATACAATTAGTTTCGGTTTTTTACAGAAGAAATCTGCTTTCCCTTATTCCATGGTTCAAGGATGGTTGCTAGAGTCAGTGGTGTGGTTGTTAGGGATGAGATGTCCCAACGTCTGTAGCATGGACTTCTATTGGTTGTCAATCGTGTTTGAAGGGATTCTCAAAAAATAAACATGGTGGCTGTAATTCTCGTTTAGCGAGAAGCTGCTTATTGAGAAACTGTCGGATTTTGTGAATTTAAAATATCTGGTTGCCTGCATTTTTAAAAAAATATCTGGTTGATCCTGCATCTACAGGGATTTATGTGAGTGATTGAGCAGTGTGGCAGTTTATTTGGTTGATCTTGCATTTGGTGGTTTGTGTTTTCTCAGCTGCTGTGTGGCTTGTGCGCTTCCTAAATCATCTGGAATACTGTTGTACCACAGAGGATATAATCAAATTCCACGACCTTTAAACTGCGGTACAACAGTGTTTTAGCCGAGATGGAAATTGAGTTATAACAATCCCTCACCATATACTATAAAAAGTGTCTCATGCACAGGCCAAAGTAGCTCTCAGATTGGTCGAGAGTGCTCCCTCGATCTATAATACAAAATATAAACTCTTAGAGGGTAATGTCCATGTAAAAAAGTCCGGCATGCTTTGGTGCAGTGCTCCCCCATATTAGCATGTTAAGTGATGAAACAATTTTGTTTACATATTTGGTCATTTTTATACTCATCTGACTGATCCTGCCTTCCCCCAGCCAAGATTATGTGGAGTCGCCAGTCTGGCGTAATTCCAGAATCCCCCAAGAATGACATCATGGGTGGGATTAGCCACAGGAGACCGAATTACATTGGTAGCTACAGGAGCTATTAATGGTGCTGTAATGCCAGCTATTGGTCCCGCTGCCCTTCCAAAACCAAGTATGGCTCGTGAAAAACCTGGTTATACCTTGAGTGTGCATGTCTTTACAGTTCCAACTGCTGCTTAATGCAAGGGTTTAAACCCTAACCCACCACACCACCAAAAAGATACTGAGATGTTGTACCCTAACATAAGTCCTTGCTTTTGAGATGATGTATGAGAACAACTCTTAAGCAATAAGGCACTCCCAGGGGTTATGTTAATGGTCTGCTAATCACGCTCTAGGAGTGTGATGTTGCATGATGTGTGGCAGAGTGCCACATGCCCCTACAGGGTGATCAACTGATCATTAACATAACCCCTGGGAGTGCCTTATTGCTATTATAATAAAATAAATTTTTAAGCAGCGTTAGACCTTGTTCAGCATATGATTAGGTTCTATATGTATGTTAATAAAAGATTAAAAGAAGGCTGAAAGAATGCTTACAACCCATCAGAAAGCTCTATTTCTCAGACTTTTTATAATTGCAATTAACAGTTTTTGAGAAAAACATTATGATATAATGGAATTGTCATATTTAAGAACATGTTTACCTAGTTCTATATTGAATTACTATTGTGATATTACACTGACTATAATCAAATCAAGTCTGTCTATCAGTGAACACCATTGAGCAGGCTCATTTACAAGGTGAATCTGCATTACACAAGGTCAAGAATAACACTTTTATGTACAGATAATAAAGAGACATAATTATACAGAAATAGAAAAAAATACACAGTGCAATAACTAGTATAATAACCTTGTGATTTCTTTGTATTGCTTGATGATAAATCATAGCGGTATGGTAGTGCCACTATTATTAGAGTTCAGCAGGCACTTCAATGCTAAGCACAATTTTCAGCTGCTTATCCTTGGACATTTCATTACATACAGTCATAAAACTGGCAAAGCTCTTATTCTGGGTCACGATCTCAGGACCTACCAATTTTGGGGAAATTTGGGTCAGTAGTTTTTGTGCTAGGCAGTGACAAATCCATGAAAAATATGGAAACTGGCTTGGATAAGGCTAATTCATGCAGCAAGGGAAAGAAGGGTGCGGGGGTCAGAAGACCTGAAAAATGGCTATTCATACATAGTAAAAGGAAGGTCTTTTTCAAGGATCTCTCTACTTTTTCATCAGGCCACACCTTTAGAACAGTGCACTCCTGTGGAGAATAAGCTAGCAAAGATACTAGCCACACTCACCGGGCGCTTGGTCTACCAACCCTTCCTCATGATGCCCCCCGAGGGAGGATGTTGGACCCAAAGCATTGGGGCAAGTGGTTACCATCTATGCCAGCTTGTACTTAGCTTACATTGTATGCATTTTGCAATAATGCAGCAAACTTCACTGGATCTTGAACTCTGTTTAATGTAAGCATTTGAAAATTCTCCACAGGAGTGCACTGCCTTTCAGGAGTCACAGTACAGTTTAAGGGTGGCCCCACTAAAACAGTGCACCCACCCTATTGTGTCTTTCGCTGGTTGAATTGCCTTTGGATCGTATGTTTCACGCCTTAAGAAACACAGCCGGCCAGGCAGTACGACTAACAAAGAAACTTTTTGCAAGCAGTGTTGCCAGGCTGCCTCATGAAAACGCTAGGCATTAGCGCACATATAAGAGTGGGCAGCCCTTCCTCTCCTCAGTTCTTTTCTCGCCATTGCTCCTACTCAGACACCATATGGAAATGCCATTAGTTACCACACCACTTTCCTTTCTTTTTTAAGCACAGTAATTAGTCGATGATCTGTATTTTGGTGAAGGAACCCAAGTTAGTTCGTTACTGAGAATGCGGTGACAAAATATTCACCAGCGACTCCCCATGTCATCTGCGTTTGTTGCTTAGGTCTTGACCACGACATCGGCAACTGCCAAAGGGCTTTAACTCTGTGACAAGGCAATGCTGCAAAAGCACCTTAGAAAACTTTTTACTAAAGAAACAAGTAGTCAGCATGGGGAAGCAGCTTACAGAACAGGCAGCTTTGAAGCAGTCTCATGAGGCATCAACGTCAGTGGCCTCCTCGACCACTTCAAAGCGATTCAGATCCAAGGATATGTCCAGCCACAAGTACAGATTGTCCCCATTCTGCTCCAGCTCTCCTTACAGGCCTGTTACAGGTATGGCTTCTGTGCTGCCGTGAACAGCTCCAGTGACGATGCTTTCAGCACCCCCCACTCATCGACATCCCACAACGGTCAGGGTCAGGCTTCGATGCCACTGGCTTGATTACTCCCAGTGCATCATCAACACTGATGGTTTCACAACCTCCTGTGTTGTCACGCCCCTTTCTCAACCAGGCACCGATGCTCAAGTGAATCTCATCACATTATCCCAGATGATCTATTGCCTGGCCTACTTAGCACTATTACACTGCTGAGGGGGATGCCGACATCTCTCCCTTTGACAACACCAAGCCAATCTGTGCCACAGCAACCTCTTTCACAGCAGCTGCCATCATCACCAGCCTGCTACCTCCTGTCCATCAACACTCGCGATGATGCCTATGAATATAATCCAGACCTTATCATGCAGGAGGAGGACAACCTTGAGGAGCCAGCAGAGCTACCGTATGAACAGGGTAACAGCTCCACCATCTCGACCTGCAGCAAGGACTCTGTTACTGACACTCGAGTCACCTCCAGAAGACCCTTTCTTTCTGTGATGCAGCAACTTCAGGCTGCTTTGGGTTTTGCCCTGAAGGAACAGGACACCACCAACTATAATTTACTAGACTTTTTGGAGCTCCCTGAATATCCAACTATAGTTGTGCCCCCTCTTTTACCAACTTTAGAAGATGCAACTTATGCTGCCAGACACAGGCCCAATAACATCCCTGCAGTCACTAGAAAGGCAGATAAATTGTATCTTGCCCCATTAGGCAAACCATTTTATGCTGCACAGCCTGAAGTGGACCCAGTAGTCATCACTGTAGCCCATGCCAGGTTTAGGGCGCCCAAACACTTAGTTCCCTCCCTCCTACCAAGGAGTCTCAGAAGTTGGATGTCCTGGGCAAATGTACTTACTGTATGCCTCAGCATCTTTAGGCCTATGCATTGCAAACTACCAGGCCCATATGATGAAATATCAAAACTTCCTCTGGCATAAGGCCTAGACTACTGCCCAGGCCGTACCGGACAGTGCAGAAAAGCAAGAGAATTACTTTAACTTCTCACTGCAGGTGCTGATGTGGGTGAACATCTCCTCTGAGCAGATTATATCTCAGATGCCTCTGCAGGGCAGCTGCTTAAGGGATCTACCTTTGCCTCTGATTTCCAGCAGGCTGTATCATTATAGGTACATCAAGCTATATGGACATCGAGTCCGTGGTGCTTGCCAGAAAGTCAGTAATTACTGAATTTTACATTATCTCCGATTACTAAATTGTAGTTTTTTTTTTGAAGGAGTCCATATTTGGGCTATCTACTACCTCAGCTGGGAGGTGATTCCATATAGACACGACCCTGTAACTAAACCAATACCTTCTTGTAGAGTATTCCATTTTGACAAAGCATAATTGTTTAGAGTGTCTTCTATTGCTTACTCTATTATCAGTAAAGTGATTCCTAGTTCTTTACTAAGGATGGGGTCAGTTAATGCTCTAAATAGTAGACACATGTCTCCCTCAATCTTCTATACGAGCGTAAACAAGTAAAAGCAATTTCAATCTGGATTCATATGGCTTGTTTGCCATCCCTATAATGGCTCTAGTAAATCTTAGTTTGTGTACTCAATTTTGGAATGTCTTCCTTATAATATGGGGACCACACCTGGGCACAGTATTCAAGATGTGGCCTCACCAAGGCAACGTGCATAAGGGAGTAGTACTTCTTTCCTACAGACTAGATACATGCCTAAATATACAATTAAGGTTTTGATTACGCTTTATTTAGTTGGGTTTTACAGTGGGTTCTGAATTTCAGGTTGGGGTTAACAATTATTCCAAGATCCCTTTCTTGTTTGGTTTCAAGGAGAACCACGTTCCCCAATTCATTACACATGCTGTTTGTGCATATTCCCCAGGTGCGTAACTTTGCATTTCGTGGGGTTCAAAGCTAATTTGTTTATACTTGACCAAGTCAATATGTTGTCCAGGGCTAGTTGAAGAGCAGTACTACTTACTGAGCTGTTTACCACTGTACCTACTCGACAGTCATCTGCAAATTTTAATATCCATATATTGGGGTTACTGATGGTGAGAGTAGAAACACAAATGTTAACGAGACAGGGGCCCAAGACAGACCCCTGGGGAACCCCACTTGTAACAGGAGCCTAGTTAGAATATTCTCTATTTATAATAACCCTCCACTTTCTTCCCTTCAATCAATTAGCAACCCAATTAACTATATTTGTTTTTAGTTTGAAGACTCTTAAGGTATTAATAAGCTCATGATGTGGCAATTTAACAAACACCTTAGCAAAGTCCAGGAACACAAGGTCCACAGAATTTACCTGGTCAATTTCTTTAGTAACTTTTTCATAGAATGTTTAATAAATTGGTTTGACAGGATCTAGTTTTAGTGAACCCATGTTGGAGAGGGTCAGATAACCCAGTTTGATGGATAGAATCAAGAATAAGGTCTTTGATAATGTTTTCCAGAATCTTGCCCACTAATGAAGTTAGGCTAATAGGCCTGTAAGTTCTCAGGGTTGGTTTTAGGAACTTTTTTGTGAATAGGTACCACTGTTGCTACTCGCCAGTCATGTGGAACCTCCCCAGTATCGAGTGAATGTTGGAGTATATTTGTAAGAGGAAGATAAATATATTCGACGAGCTCTTTCAACACCCTAGGCTGAATTTTATCAGGGCCTGGTGATTTATCTGTGTCTAACTTTCTTAACCTGTCAAGGACTTCGTTGTGTTTTATAATAAGCTGCCCAGGAGAAGATATTTCAGCTGTATCTACTAATCTACCACTGACCTTGCTGAAAACAGTACAGAAATATTGATTTTGTATATCATCAGCCTCTTGGTTACTAGTTAACATACCAGCATTAGCTGAAAAAGACCATACAGTGTTTACCTTACCCCTAGATTTATTAACATGAGCGAAGAAAACTTTTTTGTTGTCTTTAACTCTGGTAGCTAATTGAATTTCATACTGAGATTTTGCCGACTTAATCTTGGTTTCAATATTTTTTAACCAATAACCTATACTTTGGGAGAAGGTGGGTTACCCTTTTTAATTTGCTGAAACAATTTATTTTTTTATTGATCAGGCATTTGATTGAAGGGTTCATCCATGTGAGGTATTTTTATGACTATTACCTTTTTATTTTGGGAATATTATCATTAATTAGATTTTTAGTTTATTAATCATAAGCCCCATTTAGATTCTACTGAGTGATTAATAAACACTTTATGTCAATCCAGTGACTAAGGCTGGTTTTATATTGTCAAAGTTTGCATTGTGAAAATTTAAAGTCTCGGTAACACCAGTAGCTATTTGTTTTATACTCTCAGTAACCTGAAAGTGAACAATATTGTGGTCACCGTTTCCCAAAGGTGCACTAATTTTGATGTTGGAAATACAGTGTTCAGTATTGTTTAATATGATATCCACTATTTTATCATTTCTTGTAGCATACTGGACTTTTTGTTCCAGTCCAAGTTCATTAAATGTGTCTAAACAGCGGCTATCAGTTTTACTGGCTGCAGTTGCCATTGTCCAATTTATGTTAGGTAAATTGAAGTCTCCAAAAATCATAAGGTTATTGGAGGGATCTAGATTCCCAATATAACTCAATAATGTAATGTCATTTTCTGGGGACATGGAAGGGGTCTGTATAGCAGACCTAAAATATAAGGGGGCCTGACTGGAGGACAGTTTAACCCAAATAGTTTCCAGGTTGAGAGTGTCTCCAGGCATTTCCTCACATACAATAGTGTCTGTAGATAGATTGCCACACCTCCACCCTTCCTATGGACCCTACTTTTGAATAGACATTATATCCCTGTATGGTTTTGTCCCAAGAATCATTATCGTCCCCAAGTTTCCATAACTAGGGCAATTTGGATGTTATTAGTTACTATCAGAGTTTTAAATTCATCGAATTTGTTGGTCAGACTTCTAGCGTTAGTTATTTCCTCTCAACCTAGGTTATTAAAAGTTGGGTGGATTGGTTGCTTGGGGCCCTTGACTATTTGGCTGTGAAGTACAGGGCACTTTTAGGGATCTACATGCTTCATGTAGAATCTTACAATTTGTTCTCCTCTACCACACCCAGCCTGAGGTCAGTTTCAGGGTTCCTATTGTCCTCACGGGGTTAGAGGTCAACATCCCCCTTCCAGAAGGCAAGGAAAGGAGCAGTATTACCAACTCCAGGTGCTCACTCCAAAGCCCCTAGAGATGGTGGGGTGGGGGAAGTGGCCCCTACTGCTACAGTCTGACTCCCCAGTCCTCCCAGAGCCACATTTACCTCCAGGAGTGGCGGTGTTGGGTCTCACTCCCTTACCCCAATGGAGGGTGATCACCTAAGAAGAAGAATGGGTTCTGAAATTACCGACAAGAGCCATGCTCTGGAACTCAGACAATCCTCCAGACCATCCATCTCTTCAGGCAAATTACTCAGCAGAACATCTTGCTCCGTTACTGAAGAAGTTCAATCCCTCCTCCAAAAACAAGCCATCCTGCTGACTCCTTTAGAACAATGGAACACATACTTTTATTCCAGGTACTCCCAGTCCCCAAGTGGGCAGGCGAATTGCACCCCATACTAGATCTAAGGGGTCTCAACTGCTTCATAGAGTACAAAAAGTTCAGGATGGCCACCCTCCAGAGGTTCCTTCCACTACTGCAGCAAGGAGACTGGCTGTGTTCCCTTGATATGAAAGAATGCCTACCTCCACATCAAAATGAGGAAATCTCACCGAAAATATCAGAGATTCCTCCTTCAGGGGAACCATTATCAATTCAGGGTACTGTCTTTTGGCTCATCTTCGGCACCGCATGTTTTAACCAAATGCTTTGCTGTAGCGGCAGCAGCTCTTCACAGGAAGGTCTCTATGTGTTTCCCTACCTGGATGACTGGCTCCTAAAAACCAGTTCCATGGATTAGCTCTTACATACTCTAGGTCAAAACCGGCAAATGCTCGACACCCTGGGCATTACAGTCAACATTCCAAGATCAGTACTGACACTGTCAATGCCTGCAATACACTGGGGCAGGGTTAGATACCTCCTCGGAATGGCCGGAGAACTGGGCCAACAGTCTCACTGGTCAAGCCCACTCGATTTACACCAGTTATGTCATCACCAGGTTATTCTGCACTTTTAGGTTACATGGTAGCATACACTGTCACAGTCCCATTAGCCAGACTGCATATGCCGTCCTCCAATGGAACTGTGTGTCTAATGGCGCCAAATTATGGACAACTTGGACCAAACAGTCCTCATCACAATAACTCTATGCAAAATTCTGTTATGGTGGATGGATCGTGGCAACCTTCTCAAAGGCATGCCATTCCTCCCTCCTCCCCCTCTGCATATCCTAATTACAAAGGTTTCAGACATGGGCTGGGCCTTATCAAATACAGGGCACCTGGACCCCACTGGAATGCACCTCGCACATCAACATGCTAGAACTCCGTGCCATCCTGAATGCCCTTTGTGTATTCCTACTATATCAATCTCCAGATCCTCTGTTAATACAGATGGACAACACCACTGTGATGCATTACATCAACAAAGGGGGGCCCATGAGACTGTGGTATTGGGCTCTGGAACACAACTTCACCCTCTCAGCTGTTCATTTTCCAGGTGTCCAAAATGTACTGGCATACAAGCTCAGCATATCCCAATCAGTGATGCCTGAGTGGGAGCTGCTGACCTCTGTGGTAGAAGATCTTTTTGCAAAGTGTGGCTGACCAGACCTGGACCTTTTTGCATCTCAGTACAATGCAAAACTGCTGAGTTTCTGCTCACTCAAGCCAAGGCCTGGGGTTTTCTGGCAAAATGCACTGTCCCTCTGCTGGACAGGGAGGTTTCTGTAGGCTTTCCATCCCTTTCCTCTTGTTCGGAAAGTGCTCCTCAAACTGAAACAGGAGGGTGCACACACTCCTGCAACAGTTAGCAGTGGAGCCTCCAATACCACTGCCACTCCACCATGATTCTTCTGACACAGAATCAGGGTATTCCGGTTTAACCCGACCTGAAGTCCCTTCACCTTCACATCTGCCTTCTGAAAACACAGCCATCACTTGCTTTGGAGTCTCCCAAGTGGTGGATGTTCTGGTGGCCGCTAGGAAACCCTCCACCAGACACACCTATGCCCTCAAATGGAAGGGGTTTTCCATATGGACCGCTTCTTGCTATCTGGATCCTTTTACATGTCCAGTTAATCAGATTTTGGAATACTTGCAGACATTATCGATTAAGGCCTTCAATACTCTACCCTTAAGGTTCATCTATCGGCTACATCAGCCTTTCATGCACCTGCTGATGGTCGTCTGTGGCTCAAATGGAGGTGGCATGGATGCTCCTCAGGGACATTCTAAACTTAAAGCCCTCTGTATGAAATCCAGTGCCCCCATGGGCCTTAATTTTGTTTTGGGAAAGCTTACATTGGCTCCTTTTGAGCCTGTCGTGAGCAGCGGCCAATGCTTCCTCTCTTGGAAAGCATTATTTTTAGCTGCAATTACTTGTGCTCTAAAGAATTTCAGAGCTGCAGGCTCTCATAGGTGAGCCTCCTTATTTGATGTTTCACAGACAGGGTGTCTTTATGCACTAACCCTAGGTTTCTTCCTAAGGTGGTGTCTGAGTTTACTTTGAATCAAACCATCCACCTTCCGGTATATTCCCCAGAGCATGCAAATCCAGAGGAAGCATTGCTCCATACTTTAGATGTACACAGAATCCTGATATACTACCTCAGTCACACCAAGGCCTTAAGAAAGTCCTCTCAGCTTTTTGTTTTATTTGTCCCGGGAAACAAGGCACCCCTTTCTCTAAGCAATGTTTGTCCAAGTGACTAGCAAACTATCATTTTTTGTTACCGGACGTACAGCAAGGAGCTTCCTGGTCCAGTCCATAGCCACTCCACTAGGGGGTGGTCACCTCTATGCTTGTTTCACAATGTCTGCACTGATATTTGCACAGCTGCCACCTGGAGTACTGCCCAGACCTTCAGCAAACATTACAGTCTGGACATACACTCTTGCAAACGTGCAATGGCCTTGCAGTCCTACAAGGCCTCCTCTCCAGATTCCACCCCCCCCCATTCTTTTGATACTGCTTGGTACTTGTTCCAAAGGAGTGGCCTGATGAAAGATATATCCTTGAAAAAGATAGTGCAGTTACATAGGAACCTGCCACAACAGTAGATCTTCAACAGAATCTCTTCATCAGGTCTTGCCGTTCCTCCCTCCTTCCCCGTTCTAGACACTGCTTCAAATTCTTTTGCTGCCATCTCCATAACTACTTTACCTGCCCTCTGCCTTGCCTGCCTCACAGAGGGCTCTATTCTCTCCTGGTTTCCTCTAAGCCTGTCTTCAAAGTATGGTCACCGGTGGAGAAATGAGAAGAGGAGGGGCCACCAACTCTTGTGACACTGCTTGCAAACGTTTCTGTGTGGTCCTACTGCCTGACGGCTATATGTTCCAAAGGTGTGGCCTGATGAGAGATTCTCTTGAAAATCTACTGTTACAGTTAGTTCCTACATAACTGTACTGTTCTTAACTCCTGCATGTTATGGTTGTAGTCTCCTAGTCACTGACAGCATTCATCAGCAATGTATAGGTATTTTATATACAACTTACCTTATGTCTGAAAGGTAAACACCTCTGAAGTTTTACTGCATAAACACAGGCCTGCCAAAACATACATACACAGTATAAAATTACAATAGCATTGACTGAATCCATACTCAAATTTCGAATTTTTAGACAGACATACAGTGTAAAGTGACAATCATGTATCAGTCTAGTGTGTGAGGCTAAACGTCGGCTCTCAAGCAAGGGGACACACTTTATACTTTGTGAGGTCAACCTATCTGTATGGTTTACAAATAGCAAAACCTGACTTTACATCCAGGTTTGGCCAATAGAACAGACCGTATGCTCAAGGTTGGTCAAAGAAACAGGTTTTGCATCCAGTTTGTGCCACAAAATTCTGAATCAGATTTTCCAAAACTGACACGGGAAAAGGAAGTCAACTTACAAGTGAGTACACAAAATATGAGTGTCTTAAAAACAGTGAACATCTAAAATTACAATGCACAAAAAATATTCTGTTTCTGTGTCTTGTAACAACCTGAGGTGTGTGGCTAGAAGACCATAACCCACACCCTGACACAGCTTCCTGTTTACATAGCATGAAAAAAAAAAAAAACAAAAACAGACTTTTTAGGGAACAAAAATAAACAGTCTCCTTTGGGATAAAAAATGAACACAGGAGCGGTTATTGAGCAATAATACGTGACAGTGCGTACATTGTGGTGGGGCAATGGCACAACTCAAGTGTTTTGTAAGGCATAAAGCATTGCTGAGTGCCTTCAACTACTCAAGAAGCACTGTTATACCACACCAATGCACACCCTGGAATGTCTTACTGTGTTTATAGAATGGGTTTAAAAAAATCATGAAATCTGATTGGTAAATATTCAACAGCCTCTTCACAATAAAATCAAAACTAACTACACATTCCTGATTGCCATCACAACAATGGCCACCACCTTCGCTCACTAACTAAAAAAAAAAAAACCTGCCTTAAATTTAAAAAATAAATTTGCCCTCATAATCCTCTTAAAAGCACATAGGAAGTACTTCAGTACTTACAGTTTTTAATTTCTGGCATTTCTTTGCTGACCATTAGAAATACCTCATATCCTTAACTGCTTACCAGGGAAATCTCCGCTGCTTAACCTGCTGCAGATAAAATAGAAGCCCTGGATTCTAGGAGGCCTTCTGTGTGAGTGTGGGATGAACATTCTGCCAGTAGAATGGAGCAGAGATTGAATTTTTGTATTCCATAGCAAAACCCCCATCTATTGAATACAAGCAAGATGCAAAAGGAACAGGGTGAGAAAACTGAAGAAAGAAAATAAAGAGAAAGGAGGGCCACAGGGGGAAACAGGGAAATGGAGGTGGGAGAATGGAAGGCTTAAAGGTCAGTTTAAAAAGTATGTATTTCACTCGACAAAGTATTTGAAATTGAGATAGCATACCAGTGCTTGGGCTTTTTTGGTAGGGTGTTTCAACTTTTTTTTTTTTTTTTAATCATTAAAATGTTTACAATTATTTTGTGTTAATTTTTTTACCCACCCCCAAATCCTGGACCCATTTCTAAAATATAGCGATAATGGGAGCAGTGTCTGGTGCAGAGGTGTAAGTAAGCATTAAGCCATGGCAGAGAATTGGCATCTAGCGGGGAATGTGCATGGTTGGGATTGTGTGGCACGAGCGAAGGCAGAGTGCCTACACAGCCCAACCATGCATTAATTCCCATTAGATGCCAATTTTGGAGTGGCTTTAATGCACTTGTAACATGGCACGTTATGTTAGAACTGAGGGCTATGTGACAGATCAATGAACAGCAACTTATAATATTCTTCAGTACAATATTAACCGCTGTTCTACTCTTTACTTTTGAATACATGTAGCTTTCGGTCACAATTCAGTATCTATTTACATTGTGATGGCTCTTTTATGTACATTTGCAAGTAATGCTTAAAAATACCTGCGAAAGACATCAGACAGAAGAACGTCACTTTTTTGCCTATCTACGCGGTTGTTTTTACTCGATCCATGTGTTTGTATTTCTGGTTTACCCATGCATTCTGGGGATATGACAACTATTTGCATATCTGGCATTTCACTTTGTTGTAGATGGCCGGGTATGTAAATGTTCATTATATTCCCACCATGCACTACTCAGTACGAAATGATCACCGCTTACTGTGATCGCCGTTCACGTAGAGAAGGAATACTAACAGCATGCTTCTTTGGGTCCTTGTACACCATGGCATGTAACTTACATGACTCGTGATTCCTCGGACAGGACAACACACTCATCAGCAGCAGAAGACCTCCCTGTAGCCTGTGGTGCCCATGGGTTTGTTCGGGTCAGCCGCCAAGCGCGGTCATGATTTCTCCATGTCCCCAGCACGAATGCAGCTTACATTATTCCTGTTGTTCGCTCCCATTCTGCGTGCAATCCCTGGTACACTGTGAAGTAGGCATTACTGGAGAATTAATCCCCGCTTCACAATATACCATGTGATGTGTTTCTACCAATGTATTTCCTAGAATCCTGTATAACTTTTTCTGCCATGTTACAAGAGGGAATAAAGGCAGTGAGCACCATAGACAAAGATGGAGGCCAAAGGCAGAGGTCACCGTCTGCAGTGCCGTTATTCCCAAGAACAGACCCTCCATGCCTCCCATTATCAATATTATATTGAGATAAAAAACTAGGAGACCGAAACGGAAGATTTTTTAAAAAAAGTTTTACTTAAAGCTTGTCAGTTTCTGACAGCTCGAGGACTGTGCAGATGAAGCCACTTCTGTCTGACAATTGGGTTTCTGACAGAACGTTCATGGGGTTATGTCAGAAACTCATTTGAATGTTCCAATTGCTTCATTGTTCTCATTTGCCTACTTCAAATGCCTCTACTACCCTATCTGCATATTCCAAAGACCTTAACTGCCTAATTAGCATAATCAATATGCCTTTTCTGTTTCTCAGGCTTCCTGAGAGGGCACTGTCACCACACAACGTCCTGTAACTAGAAACACAGAATTTTTCAGCAGATAAGGACCGCTTGACCCACCCAGTCTGCCCATTGTGTTTCTACCTAGATGGTCACCAAAGACTCTACCTGATCTCCGGCTACCCTCCCCTACCCCCACACACACACTTTTCCTACCAAGATTTTTTATGCCTATCCCATGTTTGCTTGAAGCCCACCACTGTCTTCACCCCTACCAGTTCTGCAGGAAGACTGCTCCAGGCATCCACAACTCTTTCACTAAAGTAGTAATTCCTCACATCACTCCTAATTCTCCCCCTTCCAGCTTCACATCATGCCCTCTTGTTTGTGTGGCCCTTCTGTTCTGAAAAATACTCCTCTCCTGTACCTTATTCACTTAGACAGCTCTCTAAGTTCCCTCCTCTCTTCCAGGGTGTACATACTGAGATCCATCAGTCTCTCCTCATAGGGTTTATGATGCAGCCTCGGCACCATTTTAGCTGTCCTTCTCTGGACACCCACCCCCCTGTCTATATCCTTCCTGAGATGTGATCTCTGGAACTGGACATAGTACTCTAGGTAGGGATTTACCAATGATCAAAACAGTGCTAACACCACCACCTTCTTTCTGCTGGCAGTTCCCCTCCCTATGCACACCAACATCCCGCTGATCCTGCCTGTTGCCTTGTCACACTGCCTTGCCACCTTCAGGTCATCAGGGATAATCCCAAGGTCCTTTTCCTGTTTTAGTGACCATCAATACCTCTCCACCCATTTTATATAACACCTACCAATAAGCAATCTGATTTGCTCATGGGCTAGGCCTTAATATAATTACCTGTATTCCTCCAAGTCTAGCATACCAGATCCCAAGTTCAGGATACCATTTTTAACATGCAGGTATTACAACTTGATTTTGAATACCCCTACTGTGCCTCATCCCTCTATAGTTTTATTTAAAGCAATGCTATAAGTAAAACTGCAGTGCTGTATCAGCCAGACACCACAGCAAACCTTGAAGCACAATATGATTTTTTTCTTTTCATTTTCCACCTCCTCCCAAACTGGATTTTGTTTTTGATTTCCATTCCTGCAGTTAAATGTGCTATTACATGCTGTAATGACACCGGTGATTTAGAAGTGACTAGCAATGATTCATTTCAAGTACTGTGTTATACAAGGCAGAACAGTTCAATTAGTTCCATCTAAATGAGAGAAATAGAGATTACACAGAATTTATGATAATGTAATCCTGTTTTCCATTAGTAAAACAGTTCTTTTAAATGTTTGGTAACTGCCTCTTACAAAATGTCAGGTGGTGTAAAATGTCCTAACTGACCCAAGGGGAAACATAAGCACACATAGAAACATAGCATAGAAACACAGAATCTGATGGCAGATAAGACCGCTTAAGCCCACCTAGTCTGCCCATTTCCCTACCTAACGGATAAGTTGCAGATCCTAGTTAAACAGCCTACTTCCTCCTACCCCCCACTAGAATTGCCTTATGTCTGTCCCATACATTCTTGAATTCCCCACTGTTTTTGACTCTACAACCTCCTCAGGAAGGCTGTTCTATGCATCTCAACCTCTCTGTGAAGAAATACTTCCTCCACATTACCTCTGAGCTATCCCCTCTATCTTCAAATTGTGCCCCTTGTTCTTGCACATCTCTTTTCTGAAAGATGCTACCCTTTTGGACTTTGTTGATTCCTTGAAGTATTTGAAAGTTCTATCATGTCCCCCTCTCCTTCCTTTCCTCGAGGCTATACATCTTAAGCTCCTTTAGTCTTTCTTCATATGTCTTCTGGTGCAGACCCTGCACATTTTGGCTGCCCTCCTGTGGACAGCCTCCACCCTGTCTATGTCTTTGCGAGATTGGGTCTCCAGAACTGTACACAATACTCCAGATGTGGTCTTAACTGTCTGTACAGAGGGCCAACTTCCTGTTTTCTACTGGTGATGCCTCTCCTATGCATCCCAGAATCCCCCAGCCCTCCTTACTGCCTTCTCACTGCTTGCCCACCTTTAGGTCATCTGATATGACTACCCCAGGTCCCTTTCCATTTTTGTTGTTGTCAGTATCTCACCCCCCATTGTGTACTCTTCCCTGGGTTTTGATTTCCCAGGTGCATTACTTTGCACTTCTTTGCGTTGAATCTAAGCTGCCACACATGTGACCATTCCTCCAACCTTGCCAAGCCCCTTTTCATCCTTTCCACCCCACCTTGCGTATCAACCCTGTTGCAGGTCTTTGTGTCATCTGCAAAAAGACATACTTTTCCTTTCAGTCCCTCTGCAATGTCACTTGGAGACATTAAAAAGGACCGGCCCCAGTAATGAACCCTGCGGTACCCCACTAGTAACCCCCCTTTCTTCACTGTGGACTCAATTTACTATTACCCTCTGTGTCTTATTGTCCAGCCAGTGTTTTACCCAGGCTACCACCCTGGGACCCACTCCCAGGTTGACTAATTTGTTTATTAATCTTTTGCGAAGGACTGTGTTAAATGCCTTGTTAAAGTCTAGGTAGGCCATGTCCACAGCCCCTCCCTAGTGTACTACTTTGGTCACCCAGTCAAAGAAATCAATTAGATTTGTCTGACATGACCTTCCTGCTGTGAATCCATGCTGCCTTGGGTCCTGTGCCCCAATGGCCTCTAGGTACTCAACAATTCTTTCCTTCAGAAGTGATTCCATCAATTTCCCTACCACTGAGGTCAAATTGACAGGTCTGTAGCTTCCTGCCTCTGTCTTGCTCCCACTTTTGTGAAGGGGAATCACATCCGCCCTCCTCCAGTACTCAGGTACCACCCATCCACCGATGATTTATTAAAAAGGGTAGTCAGTGGTGTTGTTAGTTCTTCCCTTAGTTCTTTTAGAATTCTGGGGTGAATACCATCAGGCCCCATTGCTTTATCCACCTTCAGTTTTAAGAGTTCTTTCAGAACCCTTTCTCCTGTGAAAGGACTAATATCAACCCCCTATTCAGAGTGCTTCTATTGACTGGATTAGGTATGTCCCCCTGATCTTCCATTGTGAATACTGAGCAGAAGTATTCATTCAGTATCCCTGCTTTTTCACTGTCGCACTCTGACCAACCACCTTCCTCTTTATTCAGCCTCAGTATCCCTGCCTTAGTCTTTCTTTGCTCCCTGATATACCTATAAACGGTTTTATCCCCCTTCTTAAGAGAATTGGCTATCATTTCCTCAGTTTGGGCCTTTGCTATTCTGACTGCCTTCCCCACTTCCTTCTGCTTTAACTGGTACAGTTCTCAGTCCTGCTCCATCTATTTCCTTATATGAATGCTATCTTTTTCTTCCTAACCTTCCCCGCCACTTCTTTTGAGAAACAGTGTTTTTCTCTTTTGTTTTGATTTGCTTCACAAAAAGGCTTGTTGCCTCTGTGATGGCGGTTTTGATGTTTCCCTTTTGTTGCTCCACCCCACCTTCTTGCCTGTTTGCTAGTGCTTTTCTGAGGCACTCTCCATTTTGACAAAATCAGCCCTCCTGAAGTCCAGTACCTTCACTTTTGTATGGCTTGACTCAACAGCTAAGTTTATCCTGACCACATTGTTTGGTGGTTGCTTGTTCACAGATGGCTACCTACTTCAAGATCAGAGATCCTTTCTCCATCCCCATTTGAAAGTACCAGGTCTAAGATTGCTCCCTCCTGAGTAGGTTCCAAAACTAGCTGTCTGAGGCATGCCCCCTGTAGGGCATCGAGAATGGCCCTGCTCTTGGATGTGGCTGCAGCAAAGGTACTCCAGTTAACATCTGGCATATTCAGGTCCCCCATCAGCAATATCCCCCTTTCTCTGCCATACTAAAGATGCCTCCTATCATTTCCTTGTCCATTTCCTCCGCCCGAGCGGGGCTTGTATCAACCACTGTGCTACTAGACTAAATAACACACCTTATGAACAGCTAGCTGCACCAAGACTGTCACTGCATGATATCGAGTCTAGTAGCAATTAAAACATGTTTAAGTGGCCTGAAAGATAACCTCTAACCTGTCTGTCAATTTCATAAGGGAGCTGAAGTAACTCATTTGACCCATAAGGCAAGAAGAGGGGCTGAATGGCCCCATAATCAATGAAAAATAACTGGGTAATAGTAGTGAAAACCACTCCAAAACTGGAAAGAAAGACTCAAAATGTTTCAATTGTGGAAAATGAAAACTGCAGGTAAGTTCTATACTGAAAGAAAAAACAACAAAAAATTAGGATAAGTCTCAAAAACATTAAAAATGTTTGTGTAAGAGCATTACTACGACAGGGTGTGTGTTATTTAAGCAATAATGCACAACAGGGCGTAGGTTATGGTAGGATTTACCCACACCTGGTATGGTGCATCATGAGGCCAGACACTGAGCGACTTTAACCACAACAGAAGTGGGTAAATCCCACCATAATCCAAGCCCTGAAGTGTTATCATGCAATGTGAAAACTGGCAAAATATTATAAAAATAAAAAAAAATATATGCAGTATTTAAGTCCCCCCCTCCCAAAGAATATTTTTCCACTGTACATTAAATAGTGCCTTGTTGCAGGGTACTGTATGGTGAATAGGACGATCCCAATCTGATGTGCTTTTCAACGAGGTTCCTTTTCTTGTGGCGTTTACTGTGTCCCCCACCCCCACCCCTGCACTTTTTCTTTGTTTGCTTTGCTGTGTTTTTAGTGCTGGGAGAGATAGCAGTAGTGCCAGCAGAGAGATGAGTGGTTGGGAGAGCGAGGCCTGAAAGACAAAGTCATTGTGAGCGTCAGTGCTGGCGATTATGCAGTCTGATTGGGAGCGGATATGTATGTTTTTTTGTAATATTCATTTTGTGATCAGATGGCATTGAGAGAGCCAGGAGCTGGGAACCAGTTGCTGATCATTCGAGCTGAGGGAAAGAGCTGCGATGGAGCTGGGGAGCAAGACAGCTAACTGTGAAGTGGGAGCAAATGGTCACCAGAACAAATGAGCAGCTTGCTATTTATTTTCATTCTGCTTCTGCTCCTCTCACTAGGGTCCTGCCCCTTCCCTTAGTGTCCACAGACCTGTCACCCCAGGGACTTACCCGGCTCTGTCCAATGCCCCATGGCATATACAACAGGGAGGCAAGCGGGACTGAGGCTGATCCCAGCAGGGACTGTGTCTACAACTCTGAAGTGGTGCCCAGTTGATGGATGTGGGGCTTATGGAGCATGAGAGTTCAGCCTGGCATTTTCCAGTTTCTTGTGTTCAAGGGCGTCCCACATCACAATGTTATGATGGGGCTCCCCTCCCCTCCCCCAACCAACCTCAGAGACATCCCTTCCCAGTTCTGCTGCTCCCCTGCACCTACCACCATGATCATCCGAGGCAGTGTGGTAGAAGGAAGTTGGATCCTCCTGCATCTGCTCGAACACTCAACCCTCCTCCCACTCATAACCACTGATCCTGCACAACAGTTTGCTAGTTATAACAGAGGCACTGTGTCACAGAAAGTGATTTTATATATCACCGCTTTGGTAGGTTAGTGTAGTTTTTTTTTGTAGGCTGGCTTAAAATAAGAAGGTGGCTAAATGGAGCATTTTAGTGGGGTGGGGGGGGAGTAGTGATTTCTGGTCTTGTAAACTGGTCGGTTGGCACTTTACCCATGAGTTGTCATGAGATTTACTCACAGGTAAAGATGCCAGTTGCCAATAAGATTAAAGGATTTTCAGACACTGTATTATGTGGATTATAAAATGGATGGTTGAGATTCTTAAATCAGATTGGCTTAGACCACATCCAGTTAGGATAATATCTCAGTGCATAACCCACTCAGAAGTAGGTCATGCCAGTCAACAAAATCAAAATGGATCCATAAAGAATGCACTCCAAGTGGTGTGTGTATCATGGGATATTATCCTTCACAGGTGGTTGAGTGACCTCAACCACATGAGAAGGGATGATATCTGACATCATCACATCCTTGGAGTCCATTATCGTGATAATGAACTGGATACGTTTAGATTTTGCCGACTGATGGCATCACCCATTGCAGATAGGATTATGATTTGAGATATCATCCTAGCTGAATGTGGCCTCAGTCCATCAAATTTGAGCATTTTAACCATCGATTTCATAATCCACATTATGAACTGGGTGCCGAGAATCAAAGAAGCCGACTGGCTAAGAGGTCTTCGAAGCCATGATGATATCGGGCTACATCATCACGGCTTCAAAAACCTCCGGCCACCAGCCTCCTCACTCCCAGTGCAACGTTCTCCATGTCCTCACAGGCAAAGCAAGCCAGACCTCCACTCAGACGCTATTAAAAAAATATCCTCACAACTGTCCCCCTTACATCTCGCCCAAAGCACACACTCTCCAAAGAGAAAAAAATATCTCTTCTTCCTTTGAGAGCGCCAAGTGCTGCATCATGGAAAACTGCCCCCCCTCGCCCTCACTGCCATGCTACCTCGTGCCAAATGGCAAAATTTACAACCCGCTCCTCAAGAATACCACGGCTTTAACCTTACTGTCTCGCTTTCCTCAAAAGCGCGGCACGACTCGAAATGCAGGCAAAACCCATTACATTCGGAATCTTATGACACATCACAACAAAATAACCTTCTCTCACCTTACTGGAGCCGTAGTACGCGTTGGTAGGCAGTTTATTGCCCACCCAGCTATGGCTTCTTTTCACTTCACATCGTGATTTCGCAGAAACAAAAACATCTTCACCTCCTCAAACAAAAAAAACCCAAAAATATCATCAACGTGGTCGAGTAAACTAAACTTGGGGGAGCAGCAATACTATGAGAAGTACGACTTTGTAACAAAATCCTCATGCAACAGGACCACCTACTGCCCAAAACATGACATACAAACTTTTTTTTTTTTTTTTTAATGTCTACCTACACATATAAAAACAGTATTAAAATACTGTAACTTTTTTTTTTTTTTTTTTTATATACATTAAAAGCATAAAATATCAATTGATCCAGTTCATAACAGCAATAAGGCACTCCAGGGTGTGGTATATCATGGGATATAGTCACTTCTCGGATGGTTAGATGCACTCGGCCTGCAGCATCGTGCCCAACCACTCGAGGCGTGACGATATCCCATGATATACCACACCAGGTCATGCCTTATTGCTTAATTATACAACGAGGTTCTAAAATCCTGTAACCCGATTGGTTAACTGGCATCTTTACTCCTTTCGACCCCCCCCCCACAGCTCCCTCACCAAGTCTTCTCACTTGCCCGCTCACCACTGCTCCCTCCACCAATACCTCTCCTCTCACTCCCCTCACCCACCAGCTCTCTGCCAATACCCTCCAACCACCACCATTCTCAACCAATACCTCTCTCCCCTCGCCCACTACCGATCAATCTACCAATACTTCTCACTCCTAGCCCACTACCATTCCCTCTACCAATATCTCACTCCCTCACCCACCACTGCTCCCTCTACCAATGCACCCCTCCCTCCCTGCCCACCACCGCTCCCTTACCAATACCTCTCACTCCCCTCACCCACCACCACTCCCTCTACCAATTCCACTCCTCCCCCGCCCACCACTGCTCCTCTACCAATTCCTCTCACTCACCACCACCATCTCCTCTACCAACAGCTCTCGACACCCTCACAAACCATTGCTCCATCTACCAATCTCTCTCACCCTCGCCCACCACTGCTCCACTTAACAATACCCTTACTCCCCTCACACACCACTGCTCCTCTACCAATACCTCTCGCTCTCACCCACCCCGCTGCTCCTCTACCAACAGCTCTCACCTCCTCCCCCACCACTGCTCTGCCTACCAATACCTCCTCACTCCCATCGTCCACTACTGGTCCCTCTACCAATACCACTCACTCCACTCACCCACAACCACTTCCTGTACCAATACCTGTCAATCCCTTCCCCCACAACTTCTCCATCTATCAATACCTCATTCCCCTTGCCCACCAACGCTCCGTCTATCAATACCTTATTCCCCCAGCCCACCACCACTCCCTCTACCAACACCTTTCATGCCCCTTACACATGGCTGCTCCCTCTACGAATACCACTCACTCTCCTCGCCCATCACCATTCCCTCTACCAATACTTTACTCCCTTGGCGGCCCGTGGCACTGAGGGTTGGTGGCTGGACACCACTCTCACGCCAGCGACCCGGTTTGGGAACGAGCCTGGGCCATCGTGGGTAGGAGGAAAGAGATCGAGCATCCGGAGGACTGCTCTCTTCCGGGAGGGTTCTGGGAGTGATCGCTCCTGGAGCAGCCTCTGGCGGTGGCCAGAGGTGCCTGGGAGAGATGCTGCAGATGCAGGGGCGGAGTTGCAAGCATGCTTGCCGTGTCAAGCCACACTCCACAGGGACAGGAACCACAAGAAAATAAAGAAGAAAATCCCCACCCCTGGGATAGATGATAACACCTCGGCCTCCCAGTCCACACTCCGATGCTGGACTAGGCTTCCACTCCACGGGGGCCTCTCATATGCCCGGCACTTTGTCCTAAGAGACAGCCTCTGACTGGACACTGGGAGGCCCCACCCTCTGGGGTTCAGAACTGAGGTGTTGGTGGCATGAGTGGAGAGATTCGAATGTCATGGTTGGAGGTAGAGACTGAGAGCCACTGAGGATGCTTGAAGGAGTTCCCCAAAGGAAGTGGAGTATAAAGTAAAAACAAACAAAACAAAACAAAAAAACTCAACTCCTCACCCACCACTGCTCCTTCTACCATACTCCACTCCCCGCCCCACCTCCGCCTCCCTACCAATACCTCACTCCTCTCGCCAACCACCATTCCTCTACTAATACCTCCCCACCCCTCACCCACCACTGCTTCCTCTATCAATACCTCTCACTCCCCTGGCCCACCACCATTCCACTACCAATACCTCTCACTCCTCACCCACCACCATTCCACTACCAATACCTCACTCCCCTCACCACCACTGCTCCTCTCCAATACCTTTCCACCCTCGCCACCACCGCAACTCCACTCCACCAATGCTCTCACTGCCTGGCCCACCACCATCTCCACCACCTCCCCCCTCACCTACCACTGCCTCTCCAATACCTCCTCACTCCCCCGCCCACCACCGCCTCCCTACCACAACGCACTCCCCGCCCACCACCACTCCTCTCACCAATACCTCTCACCCCTCGCCCACCACCACTCCTCTACAATACCTCTCACTCCCCATGTCCATCATCGCTTCCTCTATCAATACCTCTCACTCCCCTCACCCACCACCATCTCCACTACCAATACCACTCCCTCACCAATAACGGACCCCCTCGCCACCACCGCCTCTCTACCAACACCTCTCACTCCAGTCACCCAAATCCATTCCTCTACCAATATCTCCTCACCCTCACCCACCACCATTCCACTACCATCCCTCACTCCCCTCACCTACCACTGCTCCCTCTACCAATACCTCTCCACCCCATGTCCACCATCGCCTCTATCAATACCTCACTCCCCCACCCACCACCATTCCACTACCACCACCGCCTCCTCCACCAATAGTGCACTCCCTCACCACCACCGCCTCTACCAACACCTCCTCACCCAGTCGCCCACCACCATTCCCCTACCAATACCTCTCACTCCCTCACCCACCACCATTCCACCACCACACCTCCTCACTCCCTCACCTACCACTGCTCCCCTACCAATACCTCTCACTCCCCATGTCCACCATCTTCCTCTATCAATACCTCCTCACCCCTCACCCACCATCTCCACTACCACCACCGTCCCTCCACCAATAGTGCACCCCTCGCCCACCACCGCCTCTCTCACCAACACCTCTCACCCAGTCGCCCACCACCATTCCCCACCAATACCTCCTCACCCCTCACCCACCACCATTCCACTACCAATACCTCCCACCCCTCACCTACCACTGTCCTCCACCAATACCTCTCACTCCCATGTCCACCATCGCCTCCTATCAACACCTCCCACCCCTCACCCACCACCATTCCACCACCACCCTCCACCAATAGTGCACCCCCGCCCACCACCGCCTCTACCAACACCTCTCACCCAGTCGCCCACCACCATTCCCCACCAATACCTCTCACCCCTCACCCACCACCATTCCACTACCATCACCGCTCACTCCCCTCACCTACCACTGCTCCTCTACCAACACCTCTCACCCCTTGCCCACTACTGCCCCTCTACCAATACCTCACCCCTGCCCACCACCATTCCCCACCAATACCTCCCACCCACGCCACCTCCACCCACCACCACCTCCTACCCACCACCACCTCTCACCCACCACCACTCCACCACCACCCTCACCCCTCGCCCACCACCACCTCCATCAACTCTCACCCCCTCACCCACCACCATTCCCACCAATACCCTCACTCCCCCGCCCACCACCACTCCTCACCACACCTCCCCCACCCACCACCTCCCTCTACCAATACCTCTTCTCCCACCACCACCCTCCACCAACAATTCCTCTTGCTCCCTCACCCACCACCACTCCTCTACCAATACCTCTGCTCCCCTCACCCACCACCGCTCCACTACCAACTCATCTCACCCCTCACCCACCACTGCTCCTCTACCAATACCCTCCTCCTCACCCACCACCACCTCCACTACCAATACCTCTCACTCCTCTCACCCACCACCCTCCTCACCCACCACCTCCTCACCCACCACCACCTCTCCACCCCACCACCACCTCCTCTACCACACCACCACTCCTCCCCTCCACCCACCGCCCTTCCTACCAACACCTCCTCACTCCCCGCCCACCACCATTCCACTACCAATACCTCCTCCCCGCCCACCACCACCCCTTCTACCAACAACCTCTCTCCTCACCCACCGCCTCCCCACCAATACCTGTCACCCTGTCACCCACTACTGCTCTACCACCAATCCTCTCACTCCCTCACCCACCACCACTCCCTCTACCAATAACTCTCACTCCCCCCCCACCACCGCTCCCTTACCAACAGCTCGCCTCCCCGCTCCACCACTGCTCCTCTACCAATACCTCACTCCCCACATCCACCATCGCTTCCTCTATCAATACCTCTCACTCCCCTCGCCCACCACCATTCCAATTCCCTCTCACTCCCACGCCCACCATCGCCTTCCTCTATCACTACCTCTCACCCCCGCCACCACTATTCCAATACCAATACCTCACTCCCCGCCCACCACCACCCCCTACCAAAACCCTCGCTCCCCCACACACCACTGCTCCACAACCAATACCTCTCACTCCTCTAGCCGCCATTCCACTACCAATACCTCTCCCACTCCCTTGCCTACCACCATTCCCCTCTATCAATACCTCTCATTCCCCTTGTCCACCACCGCTTCCTTTATCAATACCTCACTCCCCTCACCCACCATCATTCCACTACCAATACCGCTCCCTCTACCAACACCTCTCACTCCCCTCACCCATCACCATTCCACTATCACTCCCCTCACCTACCACTGCTCCCTTGACCAATACCTCTCACTCCCCTCGCCACTACCGCTCCCTCTACCAATACCTCACTGCCCTCACCCACCACCATTCCCTCTACCAATACCTCTCACTCCCCTCGCCCACTACGATTCCCTCTACCAATACCCTGTTCTCCCTTCACCCACCACTGCTCCACTACCAATACCTCTCACTCCCCTCGCCCACCACCATTCCACTATCAATACCACTCACTCCCCTCGCCCACCACTGCTCCACTACCAATACACCTCACTCCCCTTGCCCGCCACCGTTCCACTACCAATACCTCTCACTCTCCTTACCCACCACTGCTGCACTACCCAATACCTCTTCCCTACATACATTCACTGCTCCACTACTGACCACCTCTCCCCTCGCCCACCACTGCTCCACCACCACTACTCCTACTCTCCTGCACCACCGCCCACTCACTACCAATACCTCTCACTCCCTCGCCCACCACCCCTCCACTACCAATACCTCTCACTCCCTCGCCCACCACCGCCTCCTCCATCAATGCCTCTCCCTCACCCAGCACTGCTCCACTACCAATACCTCTCCCTCACCCACCACTGCTCCACTACCAAAACCTCTCTCCCCTCACCCACCACTGCTCCACTACCAATACCTCTCTCCCCTCACCCACCACTGCTCCACTACCAATACCTCTCTCCCCTCACCCACCACTGCTCCACTACCAATACCTCTCACTCCCCTTGCCCGCCACCGCTCCACTACCAATACCTCTCACTCTCCTTGACCACCACCGCTCCACTACCAATACCTCACTTCCCTTGACCACCACCGCTCCACTACCAATACCTCACTCCCCTTGACCACCACCGCCCCACTACCAATATCGCTCACTCCCCTAGCCCACCACTGCTCCCTCTACCAATACCTCTCACCCCCTCACCCACCACCGCTCCTCAACCCACACTTTGCACTCCCTTGTTCGCATCTTGAGGTTTCTCAGTTTCTCTCAATCTGGATTCTCTTCATCCCCTTAACTTTCTTCCTCCTCCCCTTCCCTTCATCCTACTCTGTCCATTCATTATCATCACTACAAAACTTCATCCAGTAAGCCTGCTTGCTCTGCCTGCCTCACATTTCTCTGGAGCTTTCTCCCTCCCCAGCCCACCTTCTCTCCCCATCACCTCTCTCAAACAGGCTCACTTTAGAGGCCAATATAAGCATATCATGAAAGGGGAGTCCTGCACATTTTTAGGGTGATCCAGAGGGAAGTTCCCTCTAATTCTTTAGAAATGGAGATAAAAAGGGGGGGTGCTCTGTTCTCCTAAACCCCCCTTTGGATCCACCACTGCACTTGGTGCCCTCCTATCCAGCATCTAATCCTACTCCATCCTTAATCTCACTCCTCCGTTTTCTTCCTCCATCTCACTGTAACCTACCCCACCTGCCTGTTGGTCTGCAGTCACCGATTACTCATCTTCCACTTCCTAACCATACAGAGAGCTCTTGCTACAACTTTAACAGCTTCCTGCAATTGGTAAAATAATCAACTGTTAGAGGAAAAAACTCTGAAATCTGTGCCTCCCTTCCTGTAGCAATCACTCTACAACTATTTACAACCCCCCCCCCCCATAAATAATAAGCCTAAAGCTTAAACAGAACATGGGCAACAGTCAAAGCATCAGGAAATAACAGGGCTAAAAAGTAAACTGCAAAGTAACTGCACGTAGTCATTAAACTGAAATCATTCAAGTACACAGAGGAGTCTGTTCTGAATTATTGCTTTAAGTGGATTCCAATTACCCTGCTCTTCAGGCACAAGAGAACTGCAAGTGTTCAAAGACAAAGTACAGTGGCCTAAATGTGTCTCATAAGGCTTCAATGAACTGCAATATCTCGGGGTCTTTAGAGGACAAATGCAACTAAAGTGGTTAATGGCTGTTTTTCCTGTGTAAAACCTACAGCAGACCCCCACTTGAATCATTCCTCACACTCTGATGTGTGGACTAGGAGATTTCTTGAATTTCTCATTAAAGATGTTTTTCATATATTTTAGGATCCTTCTCACCAGGTTGTTGGCAACTCACTGTGACAGTTTGTCACATTTACTGAATCAGGAGCTTATACAGCACTGTAAGCAATCAGCAGTGAGTTAAATCTTTTCAATGTCGAACACAAGTAATTCAGATGGAGATTGTTCTTACATTGAGAACCACTGATGTGTCACGTAAACCTTTACAACAATACTGTTTCAGCACAATTCAACATGTACATACACACACACACACACACACACACACACACACACACTTTCTTTTTACTTTTTAAGGGCATCTGCTTAAGTACCACAGTTTTGTTAACTTGGATAGCCAATAGTGTTTCTAAAAATGTGTTAAACTTGCACTAACAATCCAATTTAAGATGAAAAGCTGTCATTTTAAAGAGATGTGCATTCACTGGCTATGATGTGTGATATGCTTCATATGCCTCTCAGTGCAATGTAATGAAATGACATCTGGAGCAATGTTGTGTGTAGGGCTGTCACGGTATACCGGTGTGACTGTGTACTGCGGTTTGGAAACATGGTATAGACACCGTGACAGTTTTTCAAACTGCAGTAACCGCTATCACAATAAACGTATGTGCTGATTGACCATGTTTCTTGGAGTGTGAAGGGTGCAGCACACGCAGTATGCTCTGGGAAAATCTTCTTTGTGTCTTTTCATGATTCAGTTGGTAGAGATAAGAGGAACTCAGCCAATCTCCTTCCACCATCTGAAAGTGGGGTTCTTCAGTGTGATCTGCGTGCGGGCTTCACGTGCAGAGGAGAGATCCAAGAAGTGAGGACAGAGGAGCAAGTTTGTGACCAGGAGAGCAGTTTGAGTGAAGCGCTGGTACTAAATTTAGGCCCACTGACACACAGAAGCAATTTTTGTAGTCCGACCGATGGACCCCCAAGTTCCCAACCAAGTAGTCGTTCCCTGAATTCCTAATCATCTCCCGCATCCCGAGTCCCTCCCCAAGTCCCCAGGCCACATGAGAGAGTCAGAGAATGGAGTGAGAGACCTGGGCCAGCCAGTTCTGAGTTGAGAGAGTTGAATGAGGAGAGGACTGTAGGAGCCTGAGGCTACCTTGCTCCTATCTAGGCCAGTTCTTGTTCTTTTATTTACACAAAGTGGGGTGGAGGGTGGTAAAATAGCCACAAGTGGCACAATGGGTGGTGGCAGTGGCACTGACACGGGAGGAGTTGGGGGTGGGGAGGGGGGTGAAACATCGGGGAATGGAGGGCAAGGGAATAATGAAATTATAATTTATTTCCATTACTGTGTTCTGCGCTGTATCCTGTATGGTCATGCATACTTCTGAAATCCCTACTATCCTTGCTGGGAACGGAAACCTGGCATGATGCTTAATAAAGTTGGCTTGTTGTGTTAACTTGTGTAACTTGTTGTAAACTTGTAATGTATACCATGCCATCATTGTAGCATGTATACTTTAAAATCTCCACTATCCTTGCTGGGAAGGAAACCTGGCATGATGTTGAACAAAGTTGGCTTGTTGTGTTAACTTGTGTAACTTGTTGTACACTTGTAATGTATACCATGCCATCATTGTAAAATAAATGTGAGAGCCCCAGAGGAGGACTTAAGTTCATTGAGATTGGGTGGATTGGGGGAATAATACTTGGAGGAGGATGATGATGATGATGGTGAATCAGTCACGTGGATCCTTGTGGGAATTGGTAGGGAAGGAAAACCTGACCTGACTTAAATGTGAGGTGAATGGGAAATTAGCAGTTTATTATTGCCTTGATTGAATTTTGAAAACAGAAGCATCTTTAGCACAGCAGCAAGCAGTGCAGCAGGCACACGATGGCTGAAACTGAATGGATCCAGTCCAGTTGGTGAAAATGGGAATTGGGAAACCTGGCCTGATGTTGAATTAAAAAAAATGTTTTCCCATTTTTGCCCACTGCCACTGCCCACTCTCTCTGACTGTGCCAGTGCCCATACGAGGAAGAGCTAGAGAGAGAGAGAGAGACTGAGTCAACTGTCCGTCGAGACTCAGACAGTAGCCTAACACCCCCCCAGCTTCTGTCAGAGTGACTCCCTTCTACACCCTCTACTAGACCAAACCAGCAGGCAGCAGCCATGCTGTTTTCCCCTCTTTGTTGTGGCAATGTGCGGCAGTTTTGATTTTGGCACTGTGTGACTGAAGTGCATGCCATGCCATATGGTTGCTGCATTCACTCAAAAGGAACCAACTGGCAAAAGTGGGAGTTGTTGGCAGATGGCAGATCAATGAATGCATTATGCATCATATCAAGGAGGCTTATAGTAGGCATTGGCAAGCAGCTTGAGGCAAAAGCCAACCAGCCTGAGCCCAAGTTGATCTTTTGCTGGATTTTGTGTGGTGTGGTCTGTGTTGGCCGCCCTGAGGGGTCATGGCTGGGCGCCGGTCAGTGGGGAGGGACGACCGAGCTTTGTGGAGCAGAGGCATGCAGTGGGTACTGGGCTCCGGGTGTGGGTGGGACAGTGGGCAGACCTCGACACCTGCCTGCCTGCATTTGTTTTACTTTCCTTCAGTAAACTAAGCTGTCCGTGTTGGACTTGTTAGTGTGTAAACTGTGTATATTATTGTATACGATGATGTAATGTAAAATAATAAAGAGATTGAAACAGAAGAATGAGACATACAACAGGGTGAACAGGCGTTAGTCAGCCTCATGATATTTATTATGCAAATAGAAATGATGGCATTCAATCAAGCAATGGCATTTAATTTAATTTATTCATACAAATATTACTGATCTTGTTTTATTATTTGAGAGAGAATGGCTGACAGATTAGAATAGAAAACAATGCATGGCATTGGCAATTGGAAGGCATTGGCTGGCGCTGGCAACGTGGTGGGCAGTGGCCTGGTGGCTGGTGGGTGGCAGTGGCATGGCACTGGCATGCGGCACTTTCTGGGGGACTTCAATGCCTGGGTCAATGACGAACTCTTGCAGTTTGGTCCAAATCTCCTTCAGCTAATGACAATACTGGCCCTTACACAGGTAATTACCTCCTCTACCCATATAAGAGGTCACTCATTGGATCTGCTGTTCCTCCTGGGGATGGAGATCACTAACTTGGGGGTGAAACCAGTTGGCTGGTCTGACCAACACACCACAGGGTTCAGTTTTGGGGCCCCCCATAAATGGACCTACCCCTTTGGAGATGGTCTGGTACCGCGGTACCGCCCTTTAAGGGGAGTTACCCCAGATGGTCTATCAGCAGTGCTGAACCTGTCCGGGATTGCTAGGTGAAAGCACAAGTCCAGGAGACCTCGTGCTAGCCTACAATAAGGCAGTGGGAGGCCTTGGACTTGAATACTCCTGTTAGTAGTTCAACCACTCACTCTTAGCCTGGTCCCGTGGTATGATGGGTCCTTGAGGGAGTTGAGGCTGGTTGGTGAAGGCTGGACAGAGCATGGCGAAGTCCGCCTGGATGCGGAGAGGCTAAGACTGATGGAACTTTATAAGGGCTATCACTCAGAAATCACCCAGAAGAGCAGAGTTCCTGTCCAGGGAGATTTCTGCTGTGCAAACCGACCGGCTCAACTTTTTCTAACTGTTGACAGATAGTGCAATCCAATTTGTTTCCAGTCCAGAAGATTTTTTCACAAATTGAGTGTGATGAGCTAGTTTGGTTTTTCGTAGATAAGGTTGCTAGCATCAGGTCTGGAATCGGCCTGGCCTCTCTCTCTGTGAGGGGTTGCGGAGGTCGATGGGAGGTAGTGAGCACCCGTCTGTCTGGACGGATTTCAGCCGACGAATTCATGGACATTGTGAAGATTGTCCAGACTCTGCATCCAACCTGTTGTAGTTTGGATCCGGCCTCACCCCCTTTAAGTTGGTTGTGTAGATGTCATCTGCCCGATCCTAGCTGAAATTATATGGAGATCCTTGGAGAGGGTAATCTTTCCAGACCCTTTAAAGCAGGCGTCATTCGACCACCCTTAAAAACCTCCTCCTTGAATCCTCGCTCGATCCCGCTAACTACTAATCCTGTCTCTAACCTTCCCTTTGTGGGGAAGGTTATTGAGAAGATGGTTGTACTGCAACTGGATGATCATTTGGCAACTCACAATGTCTATGAAGCTCCCCAGTTTGGCTTCAGGAAGAGGCATAGCATGGAGACTGCCCTTGTTCGGGTATTAAATGATCTCCTGATGGCCAGAGATCGAAAGGCTCGTGCCATTTTGATCCTTCCTGATCTCTCTGCAGCTTTTGACACTGTGGACAATGAGGTGCTTTTGGAAACCCTGTGGTTCCTTTGTGGACTGTCAGGTACAGTCCTCGAATGGTTTCGATCCTTCCTCGTAGGCAGGTCTCAGAGGGTGGTCACTGGAATTTATTCCTCTGACTCCTCCCTGTCCTGCAGGGTGTCAGTGGTTCCATACTGGCGCCTCATGTTGTTCGTAGTGTATATGCTGCCATTGGGAGATATCATCAGGCTATACGGCTTGAGTTTTCACTGCTATGCAGATGACTCAGCTGTATATGTCCTTTGTGCACAGACAGGTTGATGGGTCTCTATGCTAAATAGTTGTCTCTCCGAGAACAAAGACTGAATGAGCTCTGTTGGTTGAGATTAAACCCGAAAGACTGAGGTGCTGGTTGTGATCCGGGTTGTCTGGGGTGGTTTGGAGCTGGGCTCATGTCGAGCCTGTGGCTTGACGGTGTCCAGCTCTCTACCTCAGATCAGGAGCATAACCTGGGCATTATTTTTGATGATGGTCTGACCCTGAAATCTCAGGTGTCAGCGTGGTCAAATCCTCATTCTACCATCTGAGGAATATCGCCCGGGTGAAACACTCAATTCTTCTGGGTGACCTTCCAACATTGGTCCATGCCTTCATTACCACCAGTCTTGACTACTGCAATGCCCTCTACCTAGGGCTATCAGGGGTTGATTATCCGCCACCTGCAGCTAGTGTAGAACGCCGGGCAGGCTGTTGACTGGTACCTCTAGGACCAGTCATTACGCTTGTGCTTACAACTGCATTGGCTGCCAGTTCAGTGACGGATCACCTACAGGGTAGGCCTGCTTACCTTTAAAGCCCTACATCAACAGGGACCCGATTACCTGAAAGATCTCCCGATTCCCTACTCCCCCAATCATCCTCTCTAATCCGCCGATGAAGGATTGCTAGAGATTCCCAGGGTTCGTCTTAAAACATCTGGAGCTCGTGCTTTTTCATTTGCAGCACCAACCCTGTGGAATTCTCTACCTTGGTTAAGAGACTGTCTGATCGTTATCAGTTTTAAATCTATGCTGAAAACACATTTATTTTCCTCGGCCTTCTCTAATTAGTTGACTAATTAATTGATGTTTTTTAAATATTTTAAATATATTTTAAATATGTCATTTACATATTGCATTTTATATTTTTATATTCTGTACAGCGCCTTGATTATGAAAGGCGCTATATAAATAAAGTCTGCTTGCTTTATCTAGTAGTTTTTATTTTTAAATGTCACTCAGACAGTCACACTGGCAGGCAGCAAAAAGCAAATTGGAGGTGGCGTGTGAGGATTACAGGTTAAATAAACTTTCAGCGAGCTAAGCTGATGAATCATGCTGCAGCAGTGCAGCTGCGCATCACATTCACAGTTCAGGTTGACTCAAGTGACGAGTCACACAAGTAGTGCCCGGTTCAGCTGCCCACCTGCCAGTACGCCACTGCCGGTGCCAAAAGCCATCATGATTGCTTTGCTTGCATTGCTGTAGTCCAGACTAGTGACTTGTTGTGGCAGGCAGTCTTACGGAGTCTTGGGGGCACAGGCACTGGCAGACTGGCATTGCAGTGCAACTGCTGTTTGTTTTGTTGTTTCTGCTTCTGTGATTTCATCGCCAATTAAGCCAGCCTATCTCTCTCAGATGCCATCCTCCTCCCACCATGCCAAGAACCAAGCCAATGGGGGCCCAGGCTAGTGTGGTGGTGATGAGTATGCGTGACTGCGTGTCCCTGCCTGGTCAAGGTCAGGTCAAGTCAAATCATCAAGTCACCCCAGGGTTGGCAAGGGCGAGACCACATGGTCTTGGTCACTTGTGTTTCCTTGGTTTTTGTGTGTGGTCACAAGTCAGACGAGGTCAGGTGGTCACTGTAAGGTCTATCGGTGCCACTGCCAGTGGTACCCATCTGATTTGTCAGCAGCAGTGAGTCAGTCAATTTTTAAGTAGCTGTCTCCTGTCATCTCATCATCTCATCTATTCTGTTTCAATTTCATGACAAGAGCTGCTGAAAATTGTAATCTTTCTTATTGTTAGGTTACGAATGTAGGTAACCAGACTTGGTATTGTAATTGTAAGACTGGGAGTTGAAGAAATCGATTTATCTTGAAACATGGCAGATGTGGAGTTGGTACTGTTATTGGAAGAGTTGCAGCAGCAGGAGGAAAGCCAGAATCTGAGTACAAGTCAGAGCCAGAGCTGTGATCTTGACCTGACTCAGCAGCAGCGTCAGATCCCCCCCCACCTCCTTCTCCTGTCTCTGAGACCCAAAAAGTGTCTGATGGGAAAGTGGAAGAAAACTGTGAGCTTTTCCCATCCAGAAAAAGAATACAATTCACAGTGTGGACCTACTTTGGTTACAAAAAAAACAAATAGTGATGGTATCGTGCATGAGGATGGGAAGCCTATCTGCTGTACGTGCACAAGAGTTGCAGCTCGTGGAGGAAACAATTTGTTTACCCACCTGTGAGATTATCACCCACTTCAATACAGAGAAGCTCAGCTATCAGCCCAGTTGGTTTCTTGACTTATATGATTTTGAACTGAACTAACTTCAAAATCGTTATGACATTCAGAGAGAGAGAACGATAGCAGAACAGAATAGTAAATGGATGGGGCTGAGCAGCCAGGGCCACTGCTCAGCTGCCCAGTGCCCCGCGGTGGCCCAACTGCCCACCCACTGCCCCGGGGGGGGGGAGCCAGGAAGTAGAGGGGGATGTAATTACTAGGTATGGAATAAGAATTAGGGAGGGTCATCGGGGACCAGTGGACACGTGCACCTGCATGATGTGCTTGGGTGGTGTGGAGTGCTGGCTGCACTGCCGCTCTGGGTATTCAGGAATTGGGATTTGGATTTCATTGGTTGGTGGAATTGATAGGATATATCAAGCAGTTCATGGTTGGACTTACTTGATCATGATGGGAGCGGGAGGGGAAATGAGATCATGGTCTGTTCTGGGTGGGTGGGAGGCAGAGCCGGAGGCTGGGTCTGGGAGGAAGAGAGGGACAATAGGACAGGGAGGACACACAGAGACAGGAGGAGTCAGGGCCAGGTAAATGAATGACAGCAGCAGCACAGTCATTCTTTCTACAGCGGAGTCGGGACTTGGAGGGATCACCTTGGGTGTAGTGATAGCGACGGCTGCCCATGCCCACTGAGGTGAGGATTAGGAAATAGGGGAGGACCCCGCTGTGTCCCCCACCAGTGTCACCTTACTACCACTTCACAGTAGTGCAGCAGTGCTATTGCAGTTCATGCCATGCACACTTAGCGTGACATGATGACAGACAGTGCATGAGTGCAATAGTATTGCGATGTGCGAGTGGTAGAAGACACTGGTGGCAGTGGTGGGGGATGGGTGTCCTCCTGTTTCCTATCGTGGCCGCAGGCACGAGTTGGGCAGCCACGCCACCTGCTACACCCGGGGGGGGGGGTCACTGTAGAACGACTGTTCTGCCCTACCTTTCCCTGGCCTCGACTGTCCTCCTGTGTGGTGGTGTTGTGCCCTGATGAGTCCTCTACTGTACAGTGAAGTCGTTGACTCATACTGTGATGTCCCTCCTCTTGCTCCAGAGTCCTCCTGAGAGTCCCGACTCCCAGCTACCCAGTCCCCAAACCATCCAGGATTCATCATTCCATGATGATGCAAGATTCCCAAATTAATCCAATCCAATGTAATGATCTAATTCAGCTGCTAATGCTTAGTTATTGCCCACTGGTACCCTTTCCTTGCCCATTTATGCCCATTGCCCTGGCTGCCTGAGCCAACTTGAAGTGTTAACTGTTTTGTGAAAGTGAAGTGAAGTGAAATCGTATAGAACTGTGATGCGTACTCAGTAATAGTTTAGTTGGTTATCAAATTTCTTTCTTGTTTTTTAATTTTAGAGTGGTGGAATGAGTTCTAGTCCTGCATTAGGAGGACGACCAAGTGGTGGTGGTGGTGGCACTGGCAGTGGTAGTCGTCGTCGTCGTCAAGACAGTGCAAAACTAGATGCTAACCAGCCAAGTTTGGTTGCAATTCTTGAAAGAGGGAAAAAATGAAATGCCAGTTCTAAGCAGGCCCAGGAAATTAATGCAGCAGTGGCTTACTTTTTGGCTAAAGACACGCTGCCATTCCACACAGTAGAAAAGCCTGGCTTCTGTAAATTGCTACAGAAATTAAACCCTAAATATCACCTGCCAGCCAGAGCTCATTTCACTGGTAAAGAGGTGCCAAAGTTATTCAATGAAGTAAAAATGCAAGTTGAAAAATCAGTGCTGGGTGCAACTTGGTATGCTGCTACTAAGGATATGTGGACTAGTCATGGCGGAGCTGGTGAGCCATACAAGGCTTAACATTACATTACTGATGGAAAATCAAGGCTCACTGTCTGGAGACCACATTCGTACCACAGGATCACACGTCTGAAAATATAACCAAATCTTGGCAAGGCATGCTTGATTTAGTGGAAAATCAGCAAAACAGACTAGCCGCTGTAACTACAGATAATGGAGCTAACATGAAGAAGGCATTTGGGGAGCTGCTTACTGAGGTTACCTGGCTAAGCTGCTTTGGCCATAACAAACTTGGGTATCTGAAAGGCTCTAAAGATCAGCAAAGTTGATGCTACCATCAGAGCTTGCAGACATCTTGTGCAAGGTTTCAGCAAAAGCTGGAAGAAAAGATGAACTCTGAAAGCTAAGCAGGCAGACTTGGGTCTTCCTCAACACTCTCTGATTCAGGATGTCGTCACATGGTGGGGCTCCACGTACAACATGTTATCAAGATTTCTGCAGCAACAACAAGCAGTGTGCGCTGTTCTTGTATCTAATAGAAACACCTGGCACTTAATGCCTAAAGATACAGACGTCAGTATTCTTGAAGATGTAAGTCAGGTGCTTGGACCACTGGATGATTTCACAGACTCTCTTGGTGCTGATAAGCATGTCACAATGTCTGCCCTGAAACCAGTACTGCATCATCTTATGAATGACTTGCTCGACGCCCTTACCTGAAGACAGCACTCTAAAAAAGCAAATGAAACTCGCCAACAGGACAGATTTGGTTACCAGTTATTCGTGTGAATACAAACAAAAAAATAATTGACATCTCCTGTTTCCTGGACCCAAGATTTAAAGCTTTCTTTAGTGATGACAAAGACTCTATAGTGGGCTTAGTACATGAAGAGGTTATGTTTTGCTATACTGATGATCACCGCTTGGACTGTGCTTCTGATGATGTCCCCCGCCCATCCCATCTTCTTACCGTAGCACCTCTGCCAGTCCCACAACCCCCAAATATACCTGCTGGTCCTGCTGCTACTGCTAATGCCATTGCTGGGACTGGCATCAACATCAGTGGTGACAGTGTCACTGAGGAGCAGTCATCATTTTGTTCTGTGAGTGACACTAATGAGGAGGAGCACCTGAAGCAGCAGCAGTTTGCTGAAGAAGATCCTGGTTTGTCTCATCGATCATCACTCTCGTGATTCAGACTCAGAAATGAGAACACCACCTACTCCACGAAAAGCACGACTACTGGACCACCACCAACAGTACCAGGAAAAGGAAGGAAGGAAGAGGACAAGTTCTTCTTCTTCTGCATATGCCACAGGAGGCACAGTATCCACCAAATCCATATCCAGTCAGCAGCAAAACCCAAGTCTTAGTCTACCTCCTCCTCCTCCTTCTATACAACAGCTGCACAACAAGTGGTGGTAAAACCAAAATGATTAACTGACCTACTAAGGCAGATTACAGACAAACGGATGTCAGTGTAAGGTGTAATGACAAGGACATCACAGTAAAAATGAAATCTCTCACTATTTAGCATTGCCATCTGCACACAGACAGTGATCCATTACAGTGGTGAAGTGAACATGCCACAGAACTGCCACTGTTGTCGAACTTAACAAGAAATACCTATGCATTCCTGCAACAAGTATACCATCTGAGACTAACACTTTTCAGCTCCAGTGGTCAAATTCTCACACCATTTTGTTCAAGACTATCCCCAGATAAAGTTAACATGCTTGTCTTCCTCCGCAGGAACTTACCCCGATTACTCTGAGTCTCTGACTGATGACCAGTCCAGACTTACAGACTAGTTCACTCCTACCACACTAAACATGTCGTCGTGTGGACTTTTAAATGAATCAATCAATCAATCTTATATCTGATACGATTTGGTAGGGTAGATCAGGCCACACAGGCACTGCCACTGCAGCAGTTGCACCACAGCGCTATCTAGTAGTACCTTTCTTATCTGAATTAAGTTTGGGGAAGAGACCTAACTGCAGTACTGGTCTGGAATCGTGGTGGATGATGTCAGAGTCTGATGCATTTAAAGTTGCAATTTGGTTGTGGTCGGGTAGTCCGGTCAGTTGCTGAGTCGCCTGTTTCAACTCTCACTTTCATTCTCTGTGTCGTGTCATGTGTGGGACTCCAGTGTGACTGTTATTCACAGAGTGCACTGCAGACCGAGCAGCATTGCTGGGAGTGGAAGGCCACGGTATATCAGTACTGTAGACCTGAGCGGGCGCCGCCCAGCTGAGCCATCCATATCATCAATCAAATCAAGGTTCAGTTATTCAGTTTTCAGTTCACTCACGTATATCTTCTCATCTCACTCATTACATGAGGGTACAATTTTCAAAATGTAAATAATGCATCATGTTCCTTGATGAGATTTACTTTATATTCGATATCTATATTGTTTCAGCCTGGGCACGGCAGCAGGGCAGTGGCAGTCAGGTTGGCAGGCAAATGCAATGGATGTACATTTTGTACTATACTTACTACTGGGCAGTTGGGGGGGCAGGAGCACTGGGTCTGGGGGTGGGTGTAGCTGACAGTGTGCTTGGGGGCAGTGGGCACTGGGGAAAGTGGGCTGGGCAGGACAGGTAGACTGGAAGAGCACTACACTTGTACTTCACAACTTAAGTGTTTGCAAATCTGCAAGAGCTACAGGTACAGCTGTGCAGGCTGCAGCACAGTCTAGTGTTTCTGCTGCTGCTGTAGCAGCAGTGTACTACTACGCTACTGCTGAAGAAGCTCGTACTTGGTGGTGCTCGAGTGAGTCACACAGCAAGCAGAGACACAGTGTAGCAATCATTGCAGTTACAACTGAAAGTGCAGCAATGCAATGCAAATATGGGTGGGGTGGGTCTGGGTCATCATGTCATTCATGGTCACCGACACCGCATCCCATTCCAGTTCCTCCCACAGCTGGCCCAGCCAGTTGGGCCAAAGTGCTGGCAGCTGGGTTATCCCATTCCAAAATTCAATGTGCTCCCATAGTACTGTCCAGCCTCACACTGTCCAGCTCAATGAGTCGATACATGATGCGATGAATGATCATCAATATATAATTTGCCTATTTGTCATATTGTAGTTACTTGTTGACCGTTGTTGCTTGTTTTTGTTTTAACCATTTCTCTCTCAGGCTCAGCCAGCTTAGCACAGTAGCAGGCAGGGTTATTTAGCAGCAGCATGCAGGCACAGGCAGGCAAAGCTACTGCATCAGTGAGCTTAGCAGATGGGCGGCACAGCAGTCTTCCCGTTCGTTCAAGTTTTGTGGATATGTGACGTCTCTGCTCTCTACTGCACTGCACTGCTATACAGATTTTTATAGCAGGTAAGGTTTAGGTGTCCTCACTTGTTCAATTCATGAGTGGACAGTGGACTGATGATGTTGGCTGAGCTTGACTTCAACTAACGTGCCAGTCTTTTGACTTCTTCCTTCATTTTTGAATTTTCAATGTTCAGTTTAGTTTTTAGTCATCATCATCATGTAATTTTGTATGACACACACACACACACACACACACACAGTGCCACACAAGGCACACAGAGGCCAAGTGAGTTAAGCTACTTCCAGGCAGTGACACATTATAACTGCTTCCTTAATGGTAAATGGCTAGGACAGGCCATGTGCAACTGTGCACAAAACTGTCAGTGAGCTAGTGCGGTGTGACTGCATTACTCAGTGAATGCAGTAGTGTACATTGCACAGTCACAGATTCCGCTTGCCTTGCGCGGTGTGCAACTGCACACTGAGTCACTGCTCAGTGCAGCACACACTGAATGCAGCAGCCGTGTACAAAAGCCACACTTTTAAATGTGCAAATCATTATTGCCCTCTCCTCTGCTGTTCTTTTGGAACAGAAACAGAAAATGATGCAGTACTGGTTTTCAGAGCGAGTGACATGATGACATCCCTAGTCCCTCCAGAGACGTTGAAGAACTAAACAGTAAACACTCGGTTGACTGCACTTGAGCGATGGGCATGGAATGGGACAGAGAGAGGGATCAGCAGCAGCACCCAGGCCCAGCATCAAAAATCTGTTATGTTATTATGTTAAGTTGTTAACACTACTAGTAACGCTGTATAATAACACGATGTCTCTCTGTCTTCATCATATCTTATTGAGTCTGTGGATCTGGCTTGCATTACTGAGACCTAGCTGGATGGAAATGCTGGTCCAGTTTAGGAGGCAGCAGTTCCAGCTGGGTACTCGGTGTTACACCGCCCGAGGTTGGACCGTGGGGTGGGGGGTGTTGCGGTCTGTTTCAAGACCGAACTGGGCCTCACAAGTGTACCAGCTGAGGGAGCAGAGTCCTTCGAGTGTACTGTAGTGGCAGGTGTGGGTTGTAGAACTGTTCTCATCTACCGTCCACCAGGTGATGAGAAACATTTTCTACAGGAAGTAGCCGACTTTGTCATTGACATGGCATTTGAGTCACCCAGGCTGATGGTCCTGGGTGACTTCAATGCCTGGGTCTATGACGAACTTTCGCAGTTTGGACAACACTTCCTCCAATTAATGACATCTTTGGGCCTTACACAAGTGGTTACTTGTGCCACACATAAAAGCGGTCACTCCTTGGACTTAGTTTTCCTCCTGGGGATTGAGGCCTTTGACATGGGGGTGGAACCCGTCAGTTGGTCTGATCATTACACTGTGGGGTTCAGTTTTTGCACCCCCCCCCCCGGTAGGCCTACCCCTGTGGAGATGGTTAGGTACCGCTCTTTGTGAGATATTAGCTCTACAGGCCTGGCAGCGGTGCTTGACCTATCAGAGTTTTCTGGAGTGAGCAACAATCCTGATGCCTTGGTGCTGGCCTATAATAGGCCATCTCCTCGGCACTCGATCAAATTGTTCCTGCAGTCCACGTCTCTTCCCTCCCTTTGACCCAGTCTCCATGGCTTGATGGGATCTTGAGGGAGATACGGTGACAAGGACAAAGATTAGAGCGTTGTTGGCAGAGAACTGACCTTGATGCAGACCATCTTACACTGATGGAACATTATCAACTCTATCATTCTGCAATCTGTCGTAAGAAGGCAGAGTTCCTGTCCGGGGAGATTGCGGCTGCTCAGAACCGACCAGCTCAGCTTTTTTGAACTGTTGACAGACTGTGCAACCCAGCCTGTCTCCAGGTTCGGAAAGCTTTTTCACAAATGGTGTGATGAGCTTGCTCACTTCTTTGCAGATAAGGTGGCTGACATCAGGGCAGCACTCCGGCCTGCGCCCTCTATGGGAGAAGCTACAGATCGGCGTTGGTCTCATCCCCGGTCTCTCCTGGAGTTCCTTTGACCGGCCTGAGTTCACTGATGTCATGAGGATTGTCCATAGTATGTGCCCTACTTGCTGTAGTTTGGATCTGGGCCAGACTTCCTGATAAAGGGTTGTCTTGACATCACTGGCCCAGTCCTAGCATGGATAGTCTGGTGCTCCTTGGATACGGGTGAGTTTCCTAGCTCCCTGAAGGAGGCGGTGGTGACACCCCCTCCTGAAGAAAGCTTTCTTGGACCCCCGACTGCCTTGCTAACTACAGACCGATCTCTAATCTTCCCTTTGCCGGGAATATTATTGAGAAAGTAGTGGCTGCACAACTGGAAAACCACTTAACCATCCATGACATCTATGAACCGCTCCAGTCTGGTTTTGAAAGAGGCATAGCACGTAGACAGCGCTGGTTCGGTGCTCAATGATCTCCTGATGGCTAGAGATCAGAAGAACCATTCCATTCTTTGTTTTCTCTTGATCTTCATCAGCCTTTGACACTGTGGACCATGGGGTACTTCTGTAGCCTGGAGTTCATCTGTGGCCTGTCGGGTACAGTCCTCAGTTGGTTTAGATCTTTCCTCACTGCTGAACTCAGAAGTGGTGCGAGGATAAATTCTTCCCACCAGTCTCTCTGTCATCATGGGGTTCATCAGGGCTCGGTGTTGTCCCCATGTTGTTTGAGTGTATATGCTGCCCCTCCTAGACATTGTAAGAAGGCATGGGCTAAGGTTTTCACTGCTATGCAGATGAAACCCAGCTCTACCTATCTTTGCACCGACCAGGATAGAGCCCTCTCGGTCTTTAACAGCTGCCTCACCTAAATCCAGTGCTGGATGAATTCAAGCTGGCGGTTGAACTCAGAGAAGACGGAGATAATGGTTGTGGACCCAGGTCGTGGGGTAGAGGGATGGTTGCTGGTTTACCCTCAGGTTTATTTCTGGAGGTGTCCAGCTCCCTATCTCCGAACAGGTGTGATGGAACTTGGGCGTGACTTTTGACAATGAGCTGACACTGCGTTTGCAGGTGTCGGCAGTTGTCAAGCTTTCCTTTACCATCTTAGGAACATAAGCCAGATTAAGCACCTTGTTCCACCGCTTGATCTGCCTACGTTGAGCCATTTGTGACCTCACACCTTGATTATTGCAACTCTTTATCTGGGTTCCTTTGGTTGATATCCGCCGCTTGCAGCTGGTGCAGAACGCTACGACCTGGTTACTGATGGGTACGTCTCATGCCTGTCATATTTCGCCGGTGCTGCGTGATCTGAACTGGCTGCCAATTCAGTGGCAGATCACCTTTAAAGTTGGTCTTTTGACTTACAAAGCCCTACACGGACAGGGTCTGGACTACTTGAATGAGCTTTTGGTTCCCTACTGCCCTCGGCGGACAAGGGGTTGCTAGAGATTCTGAGGGTTTCTTTAAAATCTTCAGGCGCTCATGCCTTTATGTACAATGCTCCGACCCTCTGGAATTCTCTACCCCATCTGCTTCGTCAGTGTGCATCTGTGGAGGAATTTAAAAAGGCCTTGAAGACCTATTTGTGGTCGAAAATTTATTTTAATTATTGTGATTTTTAGAAGCTCAGATTATTATGGATTATGTTTTATTATTATATTGTAAAGTATTGTAAGGCGCCTTGAATTGAAGAAAGGCGCGATACAAATAAAGTATCATCATCATCATCATCATCATCATCATCATCATCATCATCATCATCAATGTTACATTTTCTTATCTAGAGGGTATTGGGTAATAAAGTGTCTGTGGTTGGGGACGGGTTGGCCATCACTGACTGTCGTCATCATCACCGACATGTGTGCAGACTCAGAGTCTTCATCACTGTCGGTCACCTCACTCAGGCAGGGTCAGGGAGTGACAGATGATCATGAGATGGCAGTGATCATTTTATTTACATTACTGTTACTTGTGCTGCTGGTGCTCTGTTTCAAGAGGTCATGTGTGTTAATGTTCATTCAGAATCATTGTAAAAAGACAGCGCAAGTAGACAGTCCTGTCAGAGGCACAAAACCGTGAAGGTTAGTCAGACAGAGAATGAGATATACACAGAGAGCTTTTTCAGGTACATTTTTTATTGTTTAATACCACCACAAAAATTTGATTTGCCATGATGCCAAATGCCAGTGCCATTTGCAAAACACGCAGTATTTTTCCACTTTCAGTGATTGATAAGAATTGGCAGGCACTAGTCTGTTCCTTCAATTTTCATTCCCAGTTATTCCCAAAGCCCCTTCCTCTATCAGATTCTGCAACAGTTACTGCTGTACAATACAACTGCAGTGTAGTGATTAGAGTAATTTTTATTTGATGCCTGTCCTCCAACACACGCCATACAGGATGGAGTGCACTCCGCTTAGTAATCCAAATTTCTCCGACTCTGACATCTGCTGCTGTTGCTTTCTGAATTCTCACTCTGAGTCGGAGTGCTCTCTCTCTCTGTCCTTCTGATGTGATTTGTGATGAGTGACTACTGCATTACTCAGCATTAGGCAATGGTAATTCAGCCGAGTTTGCATGCCACACTTGGTGAAATTGCTGTCTCTTCTTGTGTCATCTGTCTGCTAAGCTTGTCTGCTTGATGCCCCCTAGTCCAGTTCCACTGGGGACCACTTCCTGTCTCTGCTCGCCTGACAGCCAACACCTCCACTACAGTGGTCCCTGGGACAGAGCGGTCCAACTCCTGAGGAGTCCTCTGACTGACTCTTGTCATCTGTGTCACAAAACTTTGGTTGGCTCAGGCTGGCTCAATTGAGCTCTTGGCTGACTGTAGCTGGGGCTGCCTAAAACAAAACCAATAAGAGAATTACTTTGTGCATTTTGCATTCATAATTAGCCATATTAGCAATAGCATAGCTGCTAGCTTAACAATTACAGTCACGTCCGATTTGACTCAGTCAGCACCAGTCGCAGCCACCAAACATGGCATTGAGGATATATAGGCCAATTCCTTTAATGCCTTCCTAATGACCCAGGACTCCAGTCCTTCTGAATCAATCACAGCTCATGAGTCATGACTTCAGTCTTGATTTGACTCATGAGTCCTTAGTCTAAGGCAGCGTCCAACAAGATGACTCAAGTCACTTGGGGGGCTAGCTAAAACAAAACCCATGGGAAATAAAATAATAATCTATAAATTCCTAATTACTTTTTATAGCTAAACTAGTAGTAGTACTTTAAAAAACAAACAAAACAGCCAGTGAGTGCCTGCCACTGCCATGATGACATGGGCCTGGCTTTGAGGATATACAAGCAGATTCCTTTAATGTGAGATTGTGACTCACGCCAGTGTTTGACTCGAGTCACCAAAATATGGCATGATTCACTTACTCATTTAACCCAAGCAAGTCAAGCAAGCAACTTTATTAACTCACATTCCCACTGGCTCATTGGCTCACTCACTGCCTCAGCTGGATGCTACTGTAGTGTAGCTATTTACTTAGCTAAATATCAATTACCCAAAATAAAAAAAGCTCAATTCTCTGGCTACAAAATAAATTCTCTAAAACAGAGGTTCTCCTTCCATTTCTAGCCCTTCTAAGTATTGAAAGCTAGGTTGCCCTTATGTTGGAATAGCACTAAGGTGAAATATCTTGGAATAAATTTACCAAGTCGGATAATGCACCTCACGTTGGTAAACTATGAACCCCTTACACAAAATATAGAGTCGGACCTGCACCAGTGGTCCCAGCTCCATTTATCATTATATTCCAGAGTTGACCTTATTAGGATGAACATCCTCCCCTGACTGTTATATCTTTTTCAGACCATACCAGCTGTGCCAGATCGAATGTACTTCCCATCTTGGAATAAATTACAGGGGAGATTTGCATGGGCTGGAAAAAAGCCTCGAATTAAGTGGTCTACATTGATGCTTCCAAAAAACAAAGGAGGTTTAAATTTATCTGACCTTCAGAAATACGCTTATGCCACAGTTATAGCTAGAGTTTTTAACTGGAATAATCCAGTGTATGATATACCCTGGAAGACTCTGGAGTTCGCTTTAAATGGGGTAAAGGAGGGCTTTGATCTCCTACATTCTATACATCTCCCAGTCAGGAAGAAGCCTAGATATCTTTATAGCACAAACTCTAATTTAAAATCTGGCATAGACTCACTCACTCAGGGAGCTTAGGCAGATGGGCTATTATTTTAATTTATTAAACTTAGGAGTCCAGTCCCCCACCTAGAACAAGAGCAAACTATGGCCCAATGGAGACAAAGAGGTATAATATTTATGTTCCATATAACAGACTCTAAGGGGTCATCCAGTTTATTAAACTACAAGAGATATATAATATTCCATAGTAGGACTTTTCATTGTACATCACCTACAAGAAAATATAGAACAGAGGGGACAAGCCTATAGTAGGTTCCTGAACCCCCCACTGCTAACTTTAGCTATGACCACCAGGAGAGGACAACTCTGGCCCACTTCATAGTATTAATATATAAGGGTACACAAGAATTATCTAAAAATTCGACACAAGGAATTCTGGCAGCCTGGAATAGGAGAACTTCCAGTCCCAGTAACAGAGGAAAACTGGGAAAAGTATGCTAAATTTTCTATGGGAACTCTTGGAGCTCCTTATTGGCCGGAGTTCGCATGGAAGACTAGAAATAGATTTTTCCATACCCCAGCAAAACTGGCTAAGTTCTCATTGTGAACACCAAGCTACTCCTGGAGGGAATATGGAGAAAGGCTAGCAGATCAGTTCCATATTTTTTTGGGCATGCCCACAATTAACAGGATTTTGGAGAGATACCTCTGCAGCATTGGAAGACTTGGTAGATGTAGAAGGTGTTTTGACTCCTGAACTAGTGCTGATTTCGGTTCCACCAGAAGATCTCTCTTTGTCTAGAGGGTTGTTACTAGTCACGTATATACTAGCAGCTAAGAAAGCAATTACTAGAAACTGGGGGGAAAAAAAGATACCCCCTACGGTCCAGACTTGGGTGGGGAATAATGGGAGAAGTTTACAGTTTAGAGAGATTAATAGCCAGCTGTGCAGATAAATGGTCTATATTTGAGCTTAAATGGAGGAGGTGGATTCTGTGTATCTCATCCTTAGACCCTTCTTTTGTACCCTAAGAATATTATGGTCTTGCAGATTATACACTGTGTTGTGTATGAATTGCCATGTAACTTATTTATCCTGTCCTGAAATCTATAGAAAATGTAATTTAAAGTGCTTAACTGAAGTCACTTTATACAGTCTTAACTTATGCAATGTAAGCTCTGTTCTTTACTTTTGAAGAGAGAAAATATAATAAATATATAGTATGAAAAAAATAAGGAAAAATGCAGTCGGCCACCATGGCATTTGGGATATATAGGATAATTCCTTTAAATGCCACCATGGCAACGGTGCCAGGCCAGCTCTGACAGTTGGCTCAGCTCAGCTGATTGCCTCTGGCGGCTGTAGGTTTGCATTGGAGGACTCGGACTCTGAGTAGTCTCTCGGACTCTGACACAGTGAGTGGTGAGTCACCTGTCTGCATTACAGGTAGGAGTTGTGTCAGACTCAGACAATATAGTTGCTGTGGTAGGGTAGGGTTAGGGATGGGGTATTTTGGTACAAAATGAAAAGTAAATATGAATCTCTCCAAATTTATCTGCACTAGTAGTACAACTTACTATTACTTTTACTACTAGTCTAACTTCACTTGAGGGGACTGGGTTTGGGAGGGAGCCCGAGGCTGTAGGTGAGGACGACGAGGTACACTCAGCCTAGAGCCTAGCCTACCATAGCCAGACAGTGAGCCCTGATTTCCCGACAATGAGCCTTGATTTTCCAATCAGAAATGTTCTAATTCTGCTAGTACTAGTAGTAGTACTGCTGTTGCTGTGCCTGCTTCCAAGGCTAGCAGCAGCAGTACAGCAGAACAGCACACTTTCCGTGAAGTGCAACTCCATCCCACTCCCACACTCCTGCATCAGCGCATCTGCTCTGCAACTCTAGTCTAAGTAGTCTGCAGTGCACCACTACCAAGAGTGAATGGAGTGAGTGTGTGGAGGAGAAGTCTGTGGACAACTGTACATGGACATTCCTTTCATCATCATCTCATCTACCTAGACTGTACGTTAAGGAGGACAATTTCACATTACATTAACTAAAATGTAAATCAAATGACTGACATTACTATTCATATTCAGTCAGACAGTGTGCTTGTGCTGCTATTTTTGTATGGTATGGTTCTGGTAGGGTACTTTTGGTATTGGTTAACTTGGTACTACATAGTACGTTTAGGTACTGTGTGGTTTGGTACTGCATTTTGTGCTGTAAGCGAAGACAAGAGTACACTAAACAAACACTTCTATAGTGATATGCCTATGTCATCAATCATCATGTCTCATCACTTGCCTACTGCAATGAAATGAAAAATTAAAAATACTTATAGTGCTCGAAGCTCCATGCTCATCATCAGGTCAGGAGGAATGGGACTTCTAGTCAATAAAAAAATATATTTCTCTTGCACATACTTGACTCACAGAGTTTTATTTAACTCTAAAAATTGATTAGTGTTTTGCTCATAAGAGTGCTAAAACTTTGTGAAAATTAATAGCTCTTGCCTAACTGTGTTTAACAAACACAGCACTTCTAGAAAATCTATATAAATACTTTCTGTACTGTTAGTATTGTCCCAAGAAAAAACTGTTAATCAATTATTTAAAACCCTGGACTCATCATCTTTCTTTTTCTCATTAAATTCATAATGTGTCATTTACTAGTATTTTAACTGCTATTACATGTAAATTTGCTTAAAATGCATTATTTTTGAATATTTTAGGTTTTCCCATTGGAATGCATTATACCGCGGTATCATGATAACCGTGGTACAACAAACCGCGGTTATCATGCCGTGAAAATTTAATACTATGACGACAACCCTAGTTGTGTCATTTCTCTGAGCAAATTATTCAACTGTAACTATAAAAAGGAATAGCTGCAGAAATAAAGAATATTTATCCTTCAGACGACGTCTACTGCTATGCAGATGTATGTACTGTATACCTTAATGAGCAAGCATTCGGCAAAATAGAATGCTTACAGTCATGTTAGCTTCAGCTGTATTAACTTTAATGTTGTATGAATGGGCCACATTAATAGGTAGTGATTCCTCCATCTGTTTCAAAAATAGCTAACTGTTCCCAGCTGACACCATAATTGCAGTCTGTTGCTTCAGTGAGCACGAGATTACACAGCAAATACATGATGAAGTCATGAAATCCAAGCAAACGCAATAGATTTTATTGGTCAGTTGCCAAAAATGTATCGTGCAACCTTGGAAAGAAAAGTGAAATTTAAAGAGCATTCCCTAACCGTAACAGCTATAAAGGTACATCTATGAGATTACCCACAGTCATGGATATCAGCTTTTAAGTGAAATGCCACTACTTGAGACAGCCTGATGTTCAAAACACAAGATTTCAAGTGGAGATAAGTAGAGGAAGCAGATTTGGTCTGAGGTGCAAAGATGCTTGCAATTTTCATCTGCCTACCCTAAGTAAATAAGGAACAAAGGACTGGAAATGCAGAAAATAAGAACTACCTGAATTTGGTCAAAGTATAAACAGTATTTAATGAAATAACCCCACTACCCAATGGATAAATCTAAATTACGGGTTTCACTTGAAAAAAAATGATTGTTTCATTACCTTACAGCAGCCTTATTTCGGCTCATATCCCCCCTCCCCCCCAGGTCTGTAAACAATGGCCGCGCTGCACAGAGCCATTCTGAGTATAAGCGCAGCACACTTGTGTGCATTCAGTACAAATGAGTCGCACTGCTACTCGAAGTGGCGCCACAAACCATGGCCACTGTTTACAGACCAGGGCCCAGGTAGTCAAAAATTACGCAAGCGCAGGGCAAAATGTTTTGCACTGCATTCGCACCTCACCCAGAGGCTGCTATATTCAGCTGGACAACGGACCAGCACTATCTGACTAAATACTGGCCTGTGTCGGAACAGCACCAAGTCAAACTGCCCTGCCGCCAACATGGACCTGGGCTATATGCAACCCAAAGAGAATAGTGTGCCAGAACTGTACAGTGCTGCAGCCACGCTGGTATATTCAGCCACAACATGCAAATGAGCTCAGCGGGCATGCAAGGTGCCAAGGGGCCATCTGCATGTCCATTATTGTCTTTTTTGCATAGTGAGCGGTGGCCCTTTGCGCCATCCTGTGGGTGCCTGACATGCCACTCCCTGGCGCCTAGTGGCACCATCACCCCAATCTCCCATACTGTATATTGATTACCACCCCTGATAACATGGCACCCCTAACTCTCGCTCTCCTGTCCCATATTAAAATGCATATCCCAGTCATTATAAGTTATACACATTCCTGAAACTGCATTATCAGCACAGGGGTATTTAGATATTTCAATTGCAATAGTCATGTAGAGATTAATACAGTTCTCATTTTTAAGGCTAAGGACATTTGGAAGGGGTTATTCTGTGCCATGTGGCTCTACTTAGCTACAGTATTCAGTATTGTTGGTTGGGGGTGACACCTAAAACATGCCAAACATTACAGATTATACCTTGTAATCACCACTGCTACTATAATCTGTTGTCTAACCTCATGTAAGTTGACTGTATGTCTCTGTAGTTCAATAAAAAGATTAACTGTATTTAAAAAACCACAACATCCCTGGTGTCTAGTGGCACCCCATCACCCATTCAGACCACTCCTGTTGTCTAAAATCACCCCCCAATCACCCGTCTATATATGGGTCCACTATTCCCTGGTGTCTAATGGCACTTGCGCCCGATCACAACCCATGTGCCCTACAATATCCCCGACATCCAGAGGTACACCCTGCCACCACCACCCCAATGATGGTCAACAAATGGACCAGCGAACTTTGGCAGTCCCACAGCCCCAGCTACTCACCCTGCCCCACCTAGAACACACCCATCCCACCTTTTACCAGTGTGTTCGAGGATGTACAGTGAATCCCGATATGACAACGGCACAACACCTCTCACCTGCTGAGCCGGCTGACGATGAGCTGACAGTGTGTACAATACTGTTTGTGTGTCCCTATCAGCTCATATGGCAGCCAGCCAAGAACGTGAGAGGTGGGCTGTGCTGGTCACCAATTGGATCACCACCCATCCATGGACACACTGGTGGCGGTGGGGGTTGGATGAGCGATGTTCTGAATTGCTGATCGGGATGGTGAAACTGCTGGACAACCAATGTTAATCCGTCAGTTTGCTGACTGGCATTCGGGAGGCAAGGGCTGGAGTACTACTGGACACCAGGAATAGTGTAGGGTACATGGGCCAGGAGATCTGGGGCATTGGGGGGTGCCAAGAATGCAGAATGGGAGATTTGAGGTGTGCCACTAGCCCCCAGGGAGAGGTGTCTATTATACGGGACAGGTGTTAGGGTTGGGGTGCCACTAGATACCAAGCAGAGGTGAATCATATGCAGAATGGGGGGTGAGGTGCCACTGGACACCCGGGCTTGTAACCTCACAGTGTGCCAACGATCAAAGTGGGTGGCTGCAGTACAGACGTCCCACCACTGGTGGGGTTGGGACGCGGGCTTAGTGCCCGGTTAAGATTAGATTTTTGGCGGTGGTAAATAGAGGCTTTGGGTGCAGTTTACTGCCGTCACATACCTTTGAAAATGCCGTTTTGCCTGTACGCTGGAGAGGACCCACTCATTTGCATGGGTACAGTGTTAGGTTAGCACCCAAGTGCTAATGGTTTTAGCACGCACTACAGGGGCCTCTGAATATAGCCCCCACCCAAAAAAAGGACACAAACCAGGATGGTGCTGGCACTTACTTTTGAATATCTGCTGAAATAAAGCTGCTGCAAGGTAATTAAAAAAAAAAAAAAAAAAATTAAGTGAAACCCCTAATCGGGGATTTATCTATTGGGTAGTGGGGTTATTTCATTAAGCAGTGTTTCCATTTGTGGTTCCCCATGAGCAGTCTACGCTCATTAAAAGGAAAGTAAGAAGCACAAAATGAAACAAGAAAGTCACACTATAGAATATATAGAAACTCTGACTCATTACTGTAAGAAAAAAGCACAAAACTACACAAGAAATAAATGCAGGAACACCAACATTACCGTAAGAGAAAAGCTCAAAACTACTAAGGAAAATAAATCTAGAACATTGACATATTAGTGTAACAGAAAAACACAAAATACAAGAAGGAAAACTAAACTGACTCAATTTTGTAAGAAACAATAAAAACTACACAAGAAAGTAAAACTAAAGGAACATCTGCACATAACTATCTTTGATAAAAGTTAGGAATATGTCTGTGTATGCAGTTTTGAATATCATCTCAGAGTTATTGGGAAAGAGACAAGAGTGACATGCCATTTTAAAACAACGACATAGCCCAGTGCGAAAATCTTCTAGGAGGAAAAAAAGAGTGCTTGTTCCATTAAACATAGTCATGTAGGAATTTAAACAGCACCTTTTATGCCTTTTGTCGATAGTATCTAAAGAAAAGGGAATGCTCCCTCATCTGCCTGAGAGTTCTTCCAGCACAAGTTTATAATTTTCATTTAATACCCAAGGGAAGGATTGCAATTTGCCCCCGAAGGCCAGCTGAACAATCCCTTCCACTTCCAATATTGCCGGTCGTGCCCCAGCCCTCATTATGTATGTATATGGATGCACAGGGGCATGCTCTATAAGTCTAAATGCTTTTATTGTTAAAAATGTAAGCAGTCTTGTAAAAATGAAGGCCAGTGTTCAAGCAACAAGGCCCTCCATCTACAATCAAAATTAACACCAAATTAATTAAATGGTACTCATAGGTTAATGCCATGTATCATACAGAGACATTTTTCCCTCAGGAATGGGCGTTTACTCACCTGGTAAAGGTGATTGTGTTGGTCGGTATTCATGGCACTCCAGGCATTACATCATGGGTTTTAGCCCACCTGATAGGCTACAGATGTACATGTGACCTAGTATCAAAATTTCAGAGTATACCTTGGTCCCAGGAGTCCCTGCCCTCCAGTTCAATTGTTTTCCCAAGCTGAAACAAGGTTAGTTAATAAACAACATATACTATTCTCTAAGCACTCTACTCAAATGATGAATCGACGAGACAAGTTAACGGTACCATAAGGGTTTATTTCCTATTGTTACAATTCTAATGCTCAGACATCTAACATGCTTGACGACATATTTACATCTCTCTATCCTTCTGACGTGTCCATTCACATCCACTATCTTGATGTCCTTGGTTATTCCCGATGTCCATTCCAGTATGTTGTTTCCAACCCCAACATATTTCGGCTCAGAGTGCCATACCCACTCTTACCTCTCAGAGTGCTCTGATGGGCAGGCCGTGGAGTGCCATGGATACCGACCAACACAATCACCTTTACCAGGTGAGCAAACTCCCACTGTGTTGGTCATGTATCCATGGTACTCCAGACATTACATCATGGGTACTTACACAGCAGTATTCTTCCCATCAGGGTGGGTCAGAGCGACTAAGAGTGGGCAGGTAGTGTGACTGCCGAGAGGACCTTGGTGGCAAAAAGATGCCCTCTGTTTATACAGGGTCTCTATTCTATAATGTCTAGCAAAGGTATGAATGGATGTCCAGCTTGTTGCTCGGCAGATATCCTCGGATGATGCACTGGCTCTTTCTGCCCAGGATGTAGCCGCAGCCCTAGTTAAGTGAGCCTTGATGCCCTCTGGTGGTGTGGCATCCTTTAGTCTATATGCCTCTTGAATTGTCCTCTTTAGCCAGCTTGCAATTGTCATCCTTGAGGCCGCAAGCCCTTTGTATGTCCTTTGCAATCATGAAGAGCCTTTCAGTTCTTCTAAGGGGTCTGAGTTCTGGTGATGTATGTGGCCAGCGTGGCTCATACGTCAAGATGATGTGGATAGGACTGACCCCGGCTCCCTTGCGTATACATGGTTGGAATTCTAGAGTCTATTCAGTGTGGAACTGGGAAACCACCTTAGGAATAAAGGTGGGAACTGTTTAAAAATACTCCTTCTGGAGTAAAGATTGTATAGGGTTCCTTACATGACAATCCCCTATCTGCTCCATCCTGCAGGCTGAACAGATAGCTACAAGGAAGCAGGTCTTCAACCCCATCCAGTACAATTGGCTGTCCTGTCACTGGCTGAATAGGGGGCAATGCCAGGGCATCTAGTACTAGTGTGAGGTCCCAAAGAGACACGGAAGGTTTGGTTCAAGGCCTCATCATTTCGACAGCTCGCATGAACTTAACAGCATCCAGGTGGAATCCCGGGCTGTGTAGGCCCACTGGCCCTAAGGCTGCCCCTATAGCTGATAGTTGTAACCTGAGGGATGAATAGGATAGCCCTTTCTCCATACCCTCTCGCAGAAACAGCAAGATCGTTGCCCTGTCTGTTGAGTTCAGGTCCTAGTTCTTAGTGCGGCACCATACGGAAAAGATGTTCCACTGTCGGCCAAATGTGGACACGGTGGAGGACTTCCTAGACTGCAGCATAGTGGAAATGATGGTGTTGTGATACCCTGCTTTTAGCAGTCTCTGCCTCTCAGAGCCAGGCCAACAAGTGGCAGGATTCCTATGTCAGATGGGTCATCGGGCTCTGTATCAGTAGGTCTGATCTGTGGCGTAGTCTCCACCTGTCCAATGTCATACCCATAGCCATGGAGAACCAGGCTCTCCATGGCCAGTATGGTGCCACTAGAATGATGACCTTCTGAGACTCTCTAATCTTGGCTAGTACCTGGGGAATTAGTGGGATCGGGAAAAACATATGCCCTGTCTGGGTCCAGTTTTGAACAGGCGTCGACCCGTTGGCTTTCCTTTCCTGTATCTTGAGAAAAACTCTTCCACTTGGTGATTTGTCTCTGTGGCCATGAGATCCATGGTGATGAGCCCTCTCCTGCCCCGAATCATTTGGAATACCTCCAGGTGCAGTTGCCACTCCCCGGGGGGAACCTGTTGTCAGCTTAGCCAGTCCGCCTTGACGTTTTGTTTGCCTGCTAGGTGGATGGCCCCAATGTGCTTGAGGTGGATTTGTACCCAGGTCAACACCTTTGTTACCTCGGCCAGCATGGCCCAACTTCTTGTGCCCCCTTGCTTGGACAAACAGGTCACCGTGACCGGATTGTCCAATCATATCAGGATGTTGCGTCCCTGTACAGCTTCTCTGAAGGCCATCAGTGTGAGAAACACTGCTCTCATCTCCAGGACATTGATGGAATATCTGGCTTCCACAGGTGTCCATAGGCCTTGTGCTAACCGGGAGCCCAGGCAGGCTCCCCACCCCATGAGGCTGGCATCCATCTCTATTGTGATCTCGTATATCAGATCCAGGGGTGCCCCCCGGTGGAGGTTGCGCCTGCTCATCCACCAGGTGAGGGAGTGTCTTACTTCTTGTGGGTGACCTGGACTCCTAGATTCTCCTCAGATGGGGAGCCCTGAGTCAGCAGGTAGGTTTGCAGTGGTCTCATGTTCCACCTGGCTCATGGGACCAAGTCTATGCATGAGGCCATGCATCCTAGTACCTGTGCTATTTGTCCGATGGTGGGTCATTGGCATGCTTTTAGGGCCCTTACCAGATCCACCATGTTGTCTATACGCTTCCGTGACGGTCTTGCCAGACCTGTGGCCATGTTTATTTCCACCCCTAGGTGTTCCAGCTGTTGGGCTGGTACCAGTGAGCTCTTGTTATAATTGACTACCCAGCCATGCTCTTCCAGAATTCATAGTACTAGCAGGGTGTTCTTCTGTGCCCGGAGTCCTGGACCTGGCCCATATCAGCCAGTCGTCCAGATAAGGGACGATATCCACCCCTTCCCTTAGGTGGGCTGCCAGGACTATAGACACCTTTGTGAAGATTTGTGGAGGCGGAGGCTAGCCGGAAGGGTAGTGCCTGGTACTGGAAGTGTTGACCTAGCACATGGAAGTGCAGGTACCGCTGGTGAGTAGTCGAGCAGGAATATGAAGGTAGGCGTCCTTCAAGTCGATTGAGGTTAGAAATCCCCAACTGACACTTCTTAGGATTGGCGGAGAGTGCCCATCTTGAACTGAGTACAGAACAAACTTGTTTAGGTACTTCAGGTCCAGAATAGGATGGAGTTCTCCATCTTTTGGGAACCAGGAAAATATTGAGTAAACCCTTTCAGTTGCTCCTGTATGGGACAGTCTGAATGGCCTTGTTCTGAATTAGATCCAGTAGGATCTGCTGCATAGTGAGCAGATGCCCTTCTCCTGGAGATTGGGGATTGCACAAATCTGTCTCGGTGTGGTCGCTGTGTGAACTCTATTGCGTACCCTTTGGATACTACCTCCAGAATCCATTTGTCCATGGTAGTGTCCACCCACTGGTCCAGAAACAGTGAGAGTCTCCTTCCCATGGGAGGGAGATACTCTCTTTCCCTCAGGGTGGGTGTTCTATGTTCTAGTAGTCATTGTGCTTTTCCTCTGCCTCTGAACTTGTTGTTTCTACCTCTGAACGAGGAGGAGGCATAGTTGGCAATGGAGGTACCACGATTGGTGTTGCCGTTGTGGAACCCTCTGCCTTGAAAGGAACTGGGCTGACCATATTGGTTTTGCCTCAGTCCTTGATGAAACCCGTTGTTCCCCCGAAACAGACGTTTGCCCAACGGTAGGTATGTGGATCTGTTGCTGTTCTTTCCTAGCTCCTTGCCTTCCTCCTTTTGTTTTAGGTACTCCTGCAGGCCTTCCCTGAAGATATGTTTCCCTTTTAGGGGGAGATTCTGCAGGAGACTCTGACTCATTATCTGCCTCCCACAATTTTAACCATAACGCCCTTCCTAGCTCTATTAGTTAGTGCTGATGCTCTGGCCTCTAGTTTAAGTGTATTCATGGCCATGTCCCCAAATATTTTGAGGTATCTAAGGAACATTCTAGCAATTCTGCATCCCTAAATTTGAAGTCTGCTTTGTCTAGGAGTTCCTCCAGCCATCTGATTTGTGCTTCAGCCGCACAGACTGCCATGGTGGCCGCCCTTGCTGCCATGCCAGTGATTTCAAACATTTTCTTTAACATAGTCTCTACTTTCTTGTTCGTTGGGTCCTTCAAGGAGATGGTTCCACATGGCAGGACGGTTTTCTTGCTGAGGGCAGCAATCTGCGGGTCTATTGTAGGAGCCACACACCAGGAGTGTGCTTTGTCCTCCTGGATAGGGTACACATCCTATCCAGGTTCCTTTTCTCTGACATGCGCCCAGGCTCATTAGATTCCCATTCTTTGGTGAATATGTCATCAATTGCTGGGCACACCAGGAAGGTTTCTTTACTCTTGAGTCTTTGCTGGATCCTTGGATCGAGTTTGGATTCTGGTTTAGCAGCCTCCTCCTCGAACATCATCGTGACCTTTATGGCTTTCATAATTCCTGGGATGAGGTCGAAGGAACAGGAGTTGAAGTGAGGAAGGAATGGACTGGAGACGTCCATCTCTTCCTCGTCTGATGCCTCATCCTGAGGTTCCTCATCTCCTTGTCCATTGTCTGGCTGAGGTGGAGTGGGTTCTGGGGGAGCAGTATGCCTGTCGTTGTGGTCACCGGGTGGAGCAATGGGTTCCAGTCTTGGGTTTGGGACTGGAGCCATGTTTTGGGCTAATGCCTCCAGGTTTCTCCATGACCCATAACATGAAGTTCTGCTGACTTTCCATCATGGCTGCTGTGGCCTATTGATTTTGTATGAGGCGGGCCCCGGGTTGACTCACACGTGTTACGCTGGTTCCCTGGTTACTGGAGTCTAGTGACAGTGATTGTTGTAGGGAAAGGTCGTCATCATCATGGAGGCAGGCTGGACATGGAGGGCTCGTGTTATGAGACAGAAAGGTGGCGCTGCGTGTGGTGCACTTTTGTTTTTGCCATCTGAAAAATACAAGGGTGTATAAGGTCTGATTAGGGATTGCACAAGACGAGTGACCAGATAGGCGAGACCAGCAGAAGCACCTCCTGGAGGCTCGTGCCTTATGCTCTAGATGGCAAGAAAAGCAGACATTCGCAGGGTATACATTAGTAGCCTAAGGAATGCGGTGCAACCTCCTTCTCGACCCGCTTGTTAGGTGGTCTGGAAGGGTTGAGTCGCTTACAGCATGTAGTTTCCCCTTAATAAATTTATATCGCTATTATATTGCTATTGTAGTGGGGGGCTGTATGGGCCTATGTGAAGAGGCTTTTGATCTGCTAGAATAGCTGGTCAGTTCTGTATTATAACCCCAAATTACAAAGTAGTGCCCTCTGGTTTGTATGAACCCACCGAGTAGGGGGTTCGACAAGATCTGCGTGGCCCAGTAAGGCTGCGCCTCCTTCCGATCCACTGTGGGAGGTGATCGAAGGCTAGGCCAGCTGTAGGGCAGGAGTTCACAAAATAGTGGCTCTACATGTAGAGGAACACAAATTGGTGGCTCCTCTGCCATATAGCCCAAAATGGAGTCTCCTCCTCCCCTGCACAAAATGGCTGCCGCAGCTCTGTGTGTCCTCTGCCATGCGGTCTGGGGGAGAGGAGCCATGAGGCCTGCAAGCGTTCCCTTTGCCAATTTTGCAGTACTAATGTGCAGCAGGTGTGGGGTGGTGTGGGGGACCTATTACCACTATTTCTGGGAGTGTGTAGTTCTTAGGCCATATTGGAGCACAGTGGTGCAGGAGCTGGCTAATATTTGGGGTAAGCTGGTGGCAAGCACACTGTTGTCGCTCCTATTTGGAGTGGAAGAGGAGGAGAGAAGAGGAGAGGAGGGTGAGTATTATATCCTAGATGGATTAGGATCATGATAGCAATGGCAAGGTATCCTGAATACCTGGGTATGATGTGTAACTCCACGGTGAAACAAAGGAAGAATCTGACCACACACGTGCAGGCCCTGGACAGCCTCACGTATGTGTTATAACAGAAGGAGGAGCAGTTCACACTAGAATGGGGGACGTTTCTGGATTCCTTGTCCCTAGCAGACGCTCAAGCACTAAGAGAAGGAGTGGGATACTGAATACCCTATATATTAAGGAGGATGTATGAATCAGGAGATGAATTCATTTTAGGGAAAAGAGATTGGACCCATGACCTAACAATAAATCTTAATAGAAAAGTCTAACACAGGATACAGGAAGCTCATAAAATAAGAACAGTCTGATGACAGAGTGTATGAGTAGAGCAAGTTGATTATTGTATTTTCACTTGTACTGTTTTTCTTTAAAAAAAACAACAACTAAGTTTAGGTGGTTAGCTATTCCTGTGTAGGTTAAACATAATGGAAGCTGTAAAACGAAACAAGATTATTTGCATGTGTTTTGAGATGTAATAGAAAACCTAATTAAAAATATTATTAAAAAAAAATAGAATCAGACTGTAGATAAAGACCGCTTGGCCCACCAGTCTGCCCATTTTCCCCATCTGCAGTATCACCTTAGACCCTAAATGATCTCCAGCTTGTCCCCCACTTCCTTTCCACTAAGATACCCTTATACCAATCCCATGCATTCTTGAACCATCTTTGCCACCACCATCTCCGCTGAAAGGCAGTTCCAGAAATCCACCACTCTTTCTGTGAATTAGTTCCTCACATCTCTCCCGAATCTATCCCAAGCGTCATAGCATGCCCCTTTGTTCTTGAGCCCTTTTTCTTCTGACAAATACTTCCTCCCTGTACCTTATTAACACCCTGTGAGGTATTTAAAGGCCTCTATCATATCCCCCCCTTCTCCCTCCTCTGTTCCAATGTGTACATATTGAAGTCCTTCAGTCTCTCCTCGCAGGGCTTTTGATGCAGACCCTGCACCATTTTAGCTACCCTCCTCTGGACCACTTCCACTATGTCCTTCTGGAGATATGGTCTCCAGAACTGGACACAGTACTCAAGGTGGGGTCTTACCAGTGACCTAAACAGGGGCAACACCACTTCCCTCTTTCTGCTGGTAATACCCTCCTATGCACCCAGCATCCCATTGGCCCTCTCAACTGCCTTGCTGCACTGCTGACCACCTTCAAGTCTGACACCTTGATGTGTGAAAGGCGCTATATCAAATAAATTTATTATTATTATTAAGTCATCTGATACCACTACCCCAGGTCTCTTTCCTCTTGGCTGTTGTTAATACCACTCCACCCCAGGTTTCTGTGCCCCAAGTGCATTATTCTGCACTTTTTTGCACTGAAACCTGGCTGCTATACTCTTGACCACTCCACAAGTTCTCTCAGGTCACTTGTCATCCTCCCCCAGTGTGTCCACCCTGTTGCAGATGTTGGTGTCATCTGCAAAGAAACAAACCTTCCCTTCCAGTTCCTCTGTGGTGTCATTTGTAAAGACATTTAAAAGGACCAGTCCCAGCATGCATCCCTGAAGTACCCCATTGGTAACCCTCCCTTCCTTGCAGTAAACTCCATTTACCACCACCCCTGTTGCCCATCCCCTAACCAATTTCTTTACCCAGTTTACCACCTTTGGTCCCATGCCTAAGCTACAAAGCTTGCTTACTAGTCTATGTGGAATGGTGTCTAAAGCCCTACTGAAATCGAGGCAGGCTAGGTAGGTTACGTGCACCACACCACTCTGATCTAATTCCCTGGTCACCCAGTCAAAAAAAAAAAACCGATTAAATTTGTTTGACATTTACCCCCCCTTCCCCCATGAATCAAAGCTGCCTTGGGGTTTGTAACCCGCTGGACTTAAGATATTCCACAATCCTTTCCTTCAGCAGTGTTTACATTAACTATTCCACCACCGATGTCAGGCTGACTAATCTATAATTACCACCTCCTCCCTGCTACCACTTTTGTGAAGTGGGACTACATTAGCCCTCTTCCAGTCCCCTGGAACCATTCCAGTTTCCAGTGATCTGTTAAACAGAATTGTTAAAGGTGCAGCTAATACCTCCCTGAGCTCATTCAACACCGCTGGATGCCTCCCATGTATCACTGCTTTTCCACATTTGGATTTTGAGTCCTTCAGGACTCCTTTCACAAAAGGACTAGCGTCCCAGCCCCCAGAACCCTTCCAGGCTCCAGTTACCATTTTGCAATCCCTCCTTGTGAATACTGAACACAAGTATTTGATAAAGATACGTGCCTTTTCTTGGTACCAGTGACAACACTGGGGGGTTTAAAACATGGGTCGAATTGGACCCAGTGATGTGAAAAATGTGGGTCTCAAGAGAAGCCTACTGGGTCAAAACATAATCAATGACAGATTTTGAACAGTTCACGTTCCCTTCCTTTAGACATTGTTATAGAGTAGGTACATCAATTTGGACCCACTGGCAAAGCAAAGAGTCGTCATTTTTGTGCAGGATGCAACTTTTGCCCTTTTGCTGCAAGTTAGCCCAGTTCCTGCACAGTCTCCTCTTCCCTTTTTAACCTTTCACTCCCTCCCATGATATTCCTCTTTTTGCTTACATACCTAAAAAATGACCTGTCTCCTTTTATTACTGCCTGGGCTATTCTCTCCTCAGTCAGCGCCTTCGTGCTCCGTACTACTTTCCCTGCTTCTCTCGGTTTCCCCGATGCATCTCACCATCCTCCCCCCAATGTCTCCTTGTACCGTCTGAACGCAACCCTTTTAGCCATTACTTTTCCACCACCTCTTTTGAGAACCACAGTGGTCTCTTATTCCTCTTGGTTTTGCTCACTTGCTTGATGCAGAGATCCACTGCCTTCACTATGCCCACTTTTAGCTATGCCTACTGTTCCTCCACCACCCGGCCAGGTCATTCCTGAGGCATTCACCCATCTTTATAAACTCTGCCCTCCTGAAGTCCAAGACCCTTACTCGTGCGTGGTTCAATTCCACAGTCATCCTATGTATGTCCTATCTAGGTTCCTGTACCTCTTTCAATGTCTCCTGATCAGGATTCCTCCAGCACAATTTAAGAGCTGGCAAAAAATAATTATGGCTTTCATATGGGCCAACAAAAGACCTAGAATTAAAACCCAATTGCTCCAATCTAATAAAAAGGATGGGGGAAAGGGCAGTCTCTAATTTGGAAGACTACTTCCTGGCATCCCAACTTCTATGCGCCCTTCTGTGGTCCACACCAGGCTAGCAGGCATTATGGGAGCTTATGGAGGGAGAGGTCACAGAGGGTACCCCTTTGGAAGTAAGAATATTTACTCCCAAATCATTGATACAAGACAAAGGCCCCGCATTATATGCAGTTAGGAATACCCTAGCAGCAGTGCATAGACTCTGGGTAAAGCACAAATGCCTTGGGGAGCTGTGGCCACTTAGGAGATTCGCGTGGGATGGAGACTTTGAGCCAGCGAAACAAGACCTTACCTTTAGGAGATGGAGTAGGTTGGGTCTGAACTCTCGGTCAATTCCTAGACAGTGACATGATCAGGGAATTTAGAGATATCAAAACACAATATCAGCTGAGGAATTCAGATCATTTCAGGCATCTCCAACTTAGGACCCACATTCAGAATCTCCAGATGCAATCATCCCATATCACAGCAACAGGGAGTGCAGTCGTAATGAATGGGATTATGAGCTCACAAATAATTAAAGGACATATCTCTGCTATCTATGGGGCACTTAGAAATAAAGGTGGGAGGCACTCGGTCCATCTTAAGTGTAGATGGAAACTGAGCTGAGGGAACAATTACTAGAAAAAGAATGAAAATAGAGTCCCAATCAGGCACACCACACAGCGTATTCCCAGAGATGGAAAGAATTTGCCTGGAAGATCAGATCACGCTTTTTAATCACCCTAGTGATAAAAATAAATGGGATGGGGACAAAACCCAGCTTGCTGGAGAAATTGTGAAGCTAAGACTGCTCACCATCTACAAGTCATGGGGCTCTGCCGGGCCTGATCCCATTCTGGGAAGAAATCACTAAAGCTCAGAAAATATATTCTCCTAGCAGACCCTCTTAAAAACAAACATCTGGTGTTGGGATTAGTACCCAGAAAGTAAAGAGTAAAGATCAGGTATATCTGTGGAATATTCTGGTGACCTCGGCCCACAAAGCCATTACAAGAAAGTGGTTACAACCAGCCCCACCCCAACTAGAACACTGGTTTGAGGTGGTCGGAGAGATACAGGATATGGAGGAAGTGACTCACAGGATTAACTCCAGAACCTCGGCATTCTTAAATAGATGGACTAGACGGACAGTGTGGAGGGAGGCTCGGGGGGGGGAACCATGAAATTGGGGGAAACCAAACAAAAGGGAGAGGGTCAGAGATGATTTAATGTGAGGGAATCTCCTAATACAAGATGCAATAAACTAAGCTCATTTAGCAATGTTTAAATGAAATGTGAAGGGTAAACTGGGGATTATGATGAAAGTCTCACAGTATTTAATGAGGAAAGGGACTGAAGGTATAGTACAGCAAAGCCTGCTTCATATGTTACATATTAATTGTAAACAGCCCGTCTCTTGAAAAAAGTGACATGTTGCAACATCTGAGAAAATACATTTTGTATGTATGCCTGTAATTCCAATAAACTTAAAAAAAAAAAAAAATATTAATCCCAGTGTCATCCTTATACCGAGCCACACAGTACTGAGATCACTGGTCCCCAGGTGGCCTGAAATACTGACATCTGCAACAGTGTCCCCAGTGAGTGAGTACCAGGTCCAGTATTGCCCCATCATGAGTGGGTTCACTGACTAGCTGCTAGATGAATGCCCCCTGCAGGTAGTCTAGGATGCCCTTGCTATTGGCTGAAGCTGCAGCTGGGAGGCTCCAATCTACATACAGCAGTCTGAAGTCTCCCACCAGCAGCACCTCTCCCTTTTCTGCCATTTTGCCAATGGCTTTCACTAGTACCTTATCAACTCCTTCCCTGTGCTGGAGGTCTGTAGAACAGCAGTGTCGAATAGTGGCTCCATTCCCCGTCTCAGGGTGACCCACAGTACCACTGCCCCCATGAATTCCTGCATCTCCGTCACTTTTATGGCTTCCCTCAAAAAGGCACCACAGCCCTTCCTTTACTTCCCACCCTGTTTTTCCTGAACAGAGTACAGGCTGGTACGGCCATGTTCCAGTTATGGTTTTCAGTGCACCATGGCTCGGCAATGGCCACTATATCCAGGTTGACCTCTAGGTCTGGAATCTTATTTCTTAGACTTCTAGAATTAGCATACATGGCCTTCCATGTTTTGTTGGCACTCTACTGGTTATTTTGTTTCCCTTCCTTCCCCACTCTTTTTTAATGTTCCTGCTCCCTTCCTCCCCCATTTCTATTACCCTTCTTCCTTTACTTTTCATCCTGGGGCATTCTTCCCTCGAGTTCTCCCTATACTCGACTTCAGCTTGTGGAGGAGTGAGCAATTTCTGCCTCCCCAAATTCTACTGCCACCCCGGGACCAGAACTGTAGGTGTTGTTGGGGGAGATGGATTGGGCTCATCTAGCTGTATTGTATCCCTGCTGCATGCCCTCATATGCATGCCATTCTGGTCACAAAGGCCCATCTCTTTGAAAGAGGAACAAGGCAGAAGACACTGCAGCACAGACTCCTAGCAGCAATAAGGAGGCGGACAGATACGATGATTTGTTCCCCACTGTTAGAGTCGTAAGAAACATATTTGGAACATCTGAGTTTCTATGGTGACCAAAGGGGGATGCAGAAGCTGTGTTTAAGCACTTAAATGCTTATCTGAACTTGTACAGATACATATTTAGATCTAGTTCACATTTAGACTTAAATTTCATGTTCTATCTTCAGTACCTCAACAAGAGTGCTGATCTGCTGGGTAACAATCACTGAAGAGGAGCTTTTAATGGACCTACATGGCTAAGTGGATTGGTAGCAAGTTATGGAGCTTTCACCTCTAGTACACTGGCTCAAATCCAGCCCAGGGTGGTTGTGGCCAAAAGCCATCATCATTGGAGGGCTGTTCAGTGGCCTATATGAAATAGGTTCTGGTGGTCTCAGTCCAGTTCCCAAGGGGGCAGGTGTCCACATCAGAAAACCAGCAACAAAACTGGCACTAACTGGTACCAGTGTTGGCAGTCTCATGTCAGAGGCCCATGACTGAATGGGCAATGAGTCTGAACTAACCTGTCATTTAAAACTGCCAATCAGTACCTGGTGTTCACTGCCAATTTCCACCCTCACCACAGCCTGTGCAAGCAGTACCTGGTGTTCAATGTCATCCTCTGCCCTCACCCCACCCTGTGGCAAGCAGTACCTGGTTTCCAGTCCAATAAAGCAGTAGCTGGTGTCAAGTGTCACTCTCCACACTCACCCTATGCCAAGCAGTATCTGGAATCCAGTGCCACTCTCCACCCTCACCCTACGCCAAGCAGTACCTGGTGTCCAGTATCAATCTCTACCACCCGTGTCAAGGAGTACCTGGTATCCAGTATCATTCTCTGCCCCCCCTGTGCCAAGCAGTACCTGGCGTCCAGTGCCACTCTCCACCCTCACCCTGTGCCAAGCAGTACCTGGTGTCCAGTGCCACTCTGCCCTCACCCCTCTGTGCCAAGCTGCACCTTGTGTCCAGTATCATGCTCACACACCCTGTGCCAAGCATTACCTGGTTCTCAGTGCCATTCTCTGCTCTCATCCGCACCCCGTGCCAAGCAGTACCCGGTATCCAGTGTCACTCTCCACCCTCGCTCCGTGCCAAGCAATGCCTAGTGTCCAGTGCCACACCCCGCCCTCATCTGTGCCAAGCAGTACCTGGTGTCCAGTGCCACTCTGCCCTCACCCCTCTGTGCCAAGCTGCACCTTGTGTCCAGTACCATGCTCACACACCCTGTGCCAAGCATTACCTGGTTCCCAGTGCCATTCTCTGCTCTCACCCTTGCCCCGTGCCAAGCAGTGCCCAGTGTCCAGTGCCACACCCGCCCTCATCTGTGCCAGGCAGTACCTGGTGTCCAGTGCTACACCCTGCGCCAAGCAGTACCAGTGTCGAGTGCCACTATCCACCCTCACCCCACCTTCTGCCAAGCAGTTCTTGGTGTCCAGTGCCACTCCACCTTCACCCCCACCATATGCCAAATAGCACCTGGTGTCTACAGTCACTCCCTGCCTCACCCTGTGCCAGTAATACCTGGTGTCAAATGCTAACCCTGCACTTGCCCCACCCCATGCCAAGCAGTACCTGGTGTCCAGATCCAAACTCTACCCTCACCCCTGTGCCAAGCAATACTTATAAAATGGGCAAAGGATTTCAAGCAATCTGATTGTTGTTAGCCATGCATTATAAGTGTCTAATGCATGGCTAAAATTAGAAACCCCATGTAGAATACAAAACCTATTTATAAATAAGGCCAATAAACCACTCCTGGGATGTTAATGCCGACAGTTCTGAGCATACCCGGTCATGTCTTACTGCTTACGTAACACCTTGTGCCACACTACACACCCAAGGGTGATTAATATACCATTAACATTTAACCCCTGTTTATGCATTAAGTATTCATGGTGAAACATCAGGGCCATCTGACGGACTGCAGCATGGCAGCCAGCACAGGATTGCTAGCAGGTGTTAACGAGGGGCCCAAAATGAAGGAGAGAGTGCTAAAGGGAGTTTCAGCAAGGAATGTGAATGAATCAATGGGCCAAGATGGGGTGCACTCGAGGGTGTTAAGGGAGATGGGACAGGTAAACTAATCCAATCCCATCAATTTTATTTATAAGAAGCGCTGTTCAAAACATCACAGCGCTTATACAATATACAACAGAGGGCAAAGACTAAATGGGCAATGAGTTTGAATTAACCCATCATCTACAATTACCAGGCAGTACCTGGTGTCCAGTGCCACTCTTCGCCTCACTCCACCCTGTGCAAAGCAGTACCTGCTGTCCAGTGCCACTCTTTGCCCTCACCCCACCCTGTGTCAAACAGTACCTGGAGTCCCGTGCCACTCTTCACCCTCAACCTGTGCCAAGCAGTACCTCGTGTCCAGTGCCACTCTCTGCTCACAAATTGTGCCAAGAAGTACCTGGTGTCCAGTGCTACTCTACCCTCACCTTATGCCAAGCGGTACCTGGTGTCCAGTGCCAATCCCTGCCCCTCCCCTTTGCCAAGCAGTACATGTTGTCCGGTGTTAATCCCTGCCCCTCCCCTGTGCCAGACAGTACCTGGTGTCCAGTGCCATGCTCCGCACCCACCCTGTAAGAGGCAGTTCACGGTGTTCAGCATCACGCTCCACCCTCACCCAACCCTGTGCCAGGCAGTACTAGGCGTCCAGTGCCACTCTACCCTCACCCTCTGCCAAGCTGTACCTAATGTTTAGTGCCAATCCCTGCTGTCACCCTGTGCCAAGCAGTACCTGATGTCCAGTGCCACTCTCTGCCCTCACCCCACCATGTGCCAAGCTGTACCTGGTGTCCAGTGCCATGCTCCAATCATCCTGTGCCAAGCAGTACCTGGTGTCCAGTGTCACTCTTCTCTCAACCCTACCCTGTGCCAAGCAGCACCTGGTATCCAGTGCAACTCTGTCCTTATCCCCCCCCCGTGCCAAGCAGTACCTGGTGTCCAGTGTCAATCCCTGTCCTTCCCTGTGCTAAGCAATACCTGGTGTTCAGTGCCACTCTGCACCCTCATCCCACCATGACAAAAAGCAGTACCCTGGTGCCCAGTGCCACTCACCCTGTGCCAAGCAGTTCCTGCTTGCCAGTGCCAGTCCATGCACTTGCCCCATTGTGCCAAGCAGTACCTGATGTCCAGTATCACTCTTCAGCCTCACCCCACCCTGTGCAAACAGTACCTGGTGTCCAGTGCCAATCCCAAACCCTCAACCCTATGCCAAGCAGTACCTGCTATGCCTCATGCAACACTACACCCCCTAGAGGGTGACTAACAGACCATTACCTATAACGCCTGCTCATGCATTATTGCTTACGTATTCATGATGGAAGACAGGGGCCCCCTGCAAGACTGCAGCAGGCAGCCAGCACGGACAGCTCTCAGGTGTCAGAAGCCCGTAACAAAGGAGAGCGTGCTGAAGGGACTTCCAACACTGAATGTGAATAAATCATTGGGCCAAGATGGGGTGCACCCGAGGCTGTTAAGGGAGATGGGGCAGCTCCAGGCTGGTCAGCAAACAGATCTCTTTAACTGCTCTTTAGAGACAGAAGCGTCAGAGGATTGGAGGACAGTGAACGCTGTCCCCCTATATAAACGTGGAAGCTGGGAGAAACCAGGCAACTACAGACTAGTTAGTCTGATGTCTATAGTGGGGTAACTACTGGAGTCTATAACTGAGGAAAGGATACTGCAGCATCTGAAGGCTAATGGCCTGTAGATTTCAGATAGCATTGATTTGCTATGGGAAGTCATGTCAAACAAACCTGACTGAGTTCTAGGAATGGGTTAAAAAGCTGTGGATAGGAGTCCACTGATGTCTTGAACCTAGACTTCAGAAAAGCCTTCCACTCAGTCCCACATGGGAGACTGACAAAGAACCTAGGCGACCTATGGGTGCAGGACAAGATTATGAGGTGGCTGAGAATGTGGTTCAGTGGGAGGATCAAGAGGCTGGTCCTAAATGGAGAACCCTCAGGATAAAGGAAGTCAAAAGCAGGGTACCCCAAGGATTGGTTCTAGGACTGGTTCTAACATTTTCATGTGTGATATAGGGAAGGGATTAAGGGAGAAATATACTTCTTCGCAGACAGCGTTATTTCTCTGTAAGAGTTGACACCAAGGAGTGGGATAAGGGCCATGAAAAAGGATCTTGAAAACTGAAGAGGTGGTTGAGGGTGCGACAGCTGAAATTTAAAGGAGAACTATGGGGTAACTGGAAGCCCCGACCAATGCACAGATCGGGACTTCAGTACCCTGTTTCTCCCTGCTGTCGCCAGATAAGTAAGTTATTAACACCACCCATCATAAAATTTGAAGTTCTTGTGCTGCGGCCGGCATACTGTAAGTGCGCGTGCCGGCTGGAGTACCCAGCCAGCGAAGATCTCGCCAACTGAATGCGAGATGATGACATGGTGGTGCTGCAGCTATAATGTGCCCTATGTACGGAGTTTTAATAAACTCCATTTCAGCTGTGCCCGGCATTATTTTTACAGAATATGATTATATGCTATATTTGGCGTGTAATCATATTAAGTAAAAAACGCTAAGCAACTAAATGGAGTTTATTAAACACCACACACAGGGGCACATTATATAGTCGCGCAACACAGCCGTCATCTCACGCATTCAATTAGTGAGATCTCAGGGGTGGTACCCAGCCGCACCACAGCACTTATAGTATGCCGCTGCAGCCCGGGAACTCAAATTTTATGAGGGTGGGCAAGCTAATAACTTACTTATTCATGACAGTAGGAGAAACAGGGAGTACTGAAGCCCGATCTGTGCATAGGTCGGGCTCCAGTTACCGAAGCTTTCCTTGACATGATAAAAAAGGCAAGGTAAAGCACATAGGGGCCAGGAACCCTAAAACAGAACAGAGGATGAAGTGGTCATGGAGAGCACATCAAAGAAAAGGGACATGGGAGTGTTAATAATGGAGAACATGAGGGTAGCGGCCCAATGCAGTACAGCTGTGGGCAAAACAAATCAGATGTTGGTGTGCACAGGGAGGGACTCACTAGCAGGATAGAGGAAATACAGTCCCTGAAAAGATCCTTGGTCTGCCTTCACCTGGAGTACTGTGTGCAATTTTGGTGGCCAAACTTGAGGAAGGGCAAGGACAGGATGGAGGCGTGCAGAGACGAGCCTCCAAACTTATACAGGGAACAACGGTGTAGGTCCTACAAGAGGTGCCTGCAGTATCGAAATATGTACACTCTTCAGGGGAGGAAAAAGCAGGGCAACATGACTGAAACATTCAAAACCTCTGCAGAATAAACAAAGTGGACTGCAGAACACGCGGGCGTGTTCAGGAAGGATGTCAGGAAGTGCTTTTTTTTTTTTTTTAACAGAAGGAGAGGTTACAGATGAACAATCTTCTGGAAGAGGTCATCAGGCTGAAACAGTGGGAGGGTTCAAAAGGAAATTTGACAGGTGCATGGGAATTGCACAAAGGGGCAGATGGGAGGTAGGGAGGGTGACAAGGGCAGAGTCCCTAAATTAGGCTTTGGCAGACTGTACTAGCAACTATTTTTCAGTTCCCTCCAACTTCCTTACTATCCATCATACCATATTTTTGTGGGTCATCCGCAAATAGACATCTTGCCAGAGACCTCTTCTCACAAATGAACACACCAGACCCAGGACCACCCCTTGGGGGATCCTGCCCATAAACTCCTGATCTCAGGGTACGTACCATTTTGTACAACCCTTTGAGTTCTCTCCCCTAGCCAATTCCCACCCATCCATTGACTCTGTACACAACTTATAAGCCCTCCAATTTCATTACCAGCCTTCTGTGGGTCACATAGTCAAAGGTTATACTTCGGGTTCTGAGACAGGATTTGAACAATACTGTCCTTACTTGGTCTGGCTCAAAATTAGATTAAGAACCCTTTATAATTTTCATTGTTCATATATCTATCTAGTCCTTTTTAGAACGATTCACTGCTGCTGGCATTAACTGACTCCATTTGGAAACTGTTTCACAGTTTGACCACCATTTGTGTAAAAACAAACAAAAAAATAATCTCTCGTTTGTCGGTCCAGAAATGTACTGGTCTTATTTGCTGGTTATGCCTTCTTAGTGCATATAATTCCTGTCCCTCCATGAACTGTAATTCGTCCTTTAGTTCCTTATCTTCATAAATTGAGGATAATAATAAATATCCCCTTATGTGGCTCTGCTCCAGGCTATGTAACCCCAAGTCCCTCAATCTTTCCTCATATGTTTCATTTCCTAACCGACGGATCATCTTTGTTGCCTTATGTTGTAGTTTTTCTACTTTGATGTTATCACTATCACGTAGTCTGTAAGTGGTCTTACATAACTACGACATAGTGGCAGTATCACCTCTCCTGACCTGTGTGAAAAATATCTCCTAACAGCATTCAGTAAATGGTTAGGTTTATCGTGCATTGAATTGACACGCTTCCTGTTGTGTAAACTATCCATAATATAAATTCCTAAATCCATTTGTCGGTTACTCATAGTTTGCCATCTATATGGTAATCAAATTGTGTATTAATTCTTACCAAGTTCATTACTGAACATTTGCCAGTTAAATTGTACATTCCATTCCTCAATCCATGCCACCATTTTATTCAGATCCTGCTGTACCGCTTCTGCTTCCATATATGTGTTAACTCTCCCTTCTAGTTTAAATATCATCTGCAAACTTGTTGCAGAAGTTGCATATGCCTATACCTAGGTTATGTATGAAGATTCCAAACAATACAGGGCCCAGCACCAAACCCTGCGGAACCCCACTAATCACACTGCCCTCTGATGAGATACTGCCATTCACCCTTACCCTCTGGCTTCTCTCCTCCAAACAATTCTTTAACCAGTTGACGAATTTATTTATTTGGCTCAATGTTGAACATTTTCATAAAGTCTTGTTAAGGCCAGGTAAGGGACTCTCAGCACATGGCACTTACCCAATGTTTACGAAGAACTCCACAACATCAGTCTGACAGGAACTCCCTATCACAAATCCATGATGTTTCCAGTCCTGGTGTCCATAGGACTTTAAGAAGTTGACCAGCTACTCCCTTGATTACAGTCTCAAGGAACTTCCGGACAATGGACGTCAGGCTAACTGCTCTATACTTCCCTGAGTCCCTCAGTCCCCGCTCTCATGCAAGGGATAATGTTTGTTACCTTCCAGTCCCTGGGAACTATGCCTGTTTCAGTCCAGCGGTTGGAGAGGTTTGCCAGGGGTTCTGCCAGAGCTAGCCCCACAATCCAAAGACTTGTACAACAATTGTACAATTCTTCGTTGTATAAATTATCACAGAAACGTTGCCAATATTTTAGAAAGTTACTGGTGACATAGAAACATAGAACTTAATGGCAGATAAGGACTGCTAGGCCCACCCAGTCTGCCCATTTCCCTACCTATTGAATAAGCTGCAGATCCTAGTTAACCAACAGCTTACTTCCTCCTACCCCCCCACTAGAATTGCCTTATGTCTGTCCGATTCATTCTTGAATTCCCCCACTGTTTTGACCCCACAACCTCTTCAGGAAGAACATTCCATGCATCCACCACCCTCTCCGTGAAAAAATATTTCCTTACGTTTCCCCTTCAGCCATCCCCCCTCTATCTTCCAATTGTGCCCCCTTGTTCTTGTACATCTCTTTTCCTGAAAGATGCAACCCTCTTGGACATTGCCAATTCCCCTGAAGTACTTGAAAGTTTCTACCATGTCCCTCCCCCTTCCTCAAGGATATACATTATTAAGCTCCTTTAGTCTTTCTTCATATGGCGTCTGGTGCAGACCCTGCACCATTTTAGTTGCCCTCCTCTGGACTGCCTCTACCCTGTCTATGTCCTTGCGGAGATGGGGTCTCCAGAATTGCACGCAGTACTCCAGATGGGGTCTCACCAACTGTCTGTACAGAGGGATAACAACTTCCTGTTTTCTGCCGGTGGTGCTTCTCCCTAGGCAGCCCAATATCCCCCCAGCCCTCCTTACTGCCATCTCACATTACTTGCCTACCTATAGGTCAACTAATATGACTACCCCCAGGTCCCTTTCCATTTTGTTGTCGTTAGCACCTCTCCCCACTCTTCCTCTGGGTTACTGATTCCCAGGTGCATTACTCTGCACTTCTCTGCATTGAATCTAAGTTGTCATACTCTGACCATTCCTCCAGCTTTGCCAAGTCTCTTCTTATCCTTTCCACCCCCCCTTGTGTATCAACTCTGTTGCAGATCTTTGTGTCGTCTACAAAGTCGCAACTTTCCCTTCTAGTCCCTCCGCAATGTCACCTATAGAGACAATAAAAAAGACCAGTCCCAGTACTGAACCCTGGGGTACCCCACAAGTAATCCCCCTTTCTTCGGAGTGGACTCAGTTTACTATTACACTCTGTGTCCTGTTGTTCAGCCAAGTTTTTAACCAGGCTACAATCCTGGGACCAACTCCCAGGCTGACTAACTTGTTTATTAATCTTTTGCGTGGGACTGTGTCAAATGCCTTGCTAAAGTCTAGGTAGCCCATGTCCATAGTCCCTCCCTGGTCTACTACTTTGGTCATCACCCAGTCAAAGAAAACTATTAAGAGTCGTCTGACATGACCTTCCCACTGTGAATACATGCTGCCTTGGGTCCTCTGTCTCGGTGGCCTCTAGGTACTCAACAATTCTTTCTTTCAGAAGTAATTCCATCATTTTTCCTACCACTGAGGTCAAGCTAACAGGTCTGTAGTTTCCTGTCTCTGCCTTGCTCCCACTTTTGTGAAGGGAAATCACATCCACCCTCCTCCAGTCCTCAGGTACCACACCATCCTCCCATGATTTGTTAAAAAGGGTAGTCAGTGAGTGGTGTCACTAGTTCTTTCCTTAGTTCTTTTAGAATTCTGGGGTATACCTCAACCTACGCCGGCGACCCGGGTTCAGGAACAGACTCGGGACGCTAGGGGCTGGCAGGGGAAGGAGAGTATTGAGTGTCCACAGGACTGCTCTCCTCTCCTGGGGTGGGTTAGGGGTAGATGTCAGTCGGCAGCAGCCTCTGGTGGAGACCAGGAGCACTGCACGATGGCGTAAGGAGGGAAGCGTACCAGAAAATGGAAAATGGCTCCGTGTTACGCCGGATGACGGCTGCCCAGATCTCCGAGGCCATCAATGCCCCTGCAGCCATCCGCCTCAGCAGTACCTTGGGGCTCAGATGTTGCGCTGGTCTGCTTGCCCTGCCCAGGATGGTGCCTTCCCCCTCGGAAGAGGGGGACCCACCCGGTGAAGGGTTACACAGGGTCACCCTGAGGTGGCTGCTATCTGAGAGCGGAGGCTCAGGGGACAGGATGGGTCGGAAGTATCCTTGGTACACCCGAAGGAGTGGCTAACACGGTAGCGCATCGGGGAGAAAAGAAATTACACACACAAAAAAAAAAAAAAGAATTCTGGGGGGAATCCAGTCAGGTCCCATTGCTTTGTCCACCCCTTCAGTTTCAGGAGTTCATTCAGGACCCTTTCTTCTGTGATTGGACTGGTACTGGCCTCCCTATCCAGAGTGCTTCTACTGTTTGGTTATAGTACCTCCCCCTCCTCTTCTTTTGTGAATACTTATAAGCATTCGTTCAGTATCCCTGCTTTTTCACTGTCACCCTCTGCCCATCCCCCTCCCCTTTATTAAGCTTCACTTAGTCTTTCTTCGCTCCCTAATGTACCTATAAAAGGTTTTATCCCCCTTCTTAACCGAGTTGGCTATCCTTTCCTTGGTTTGTGCCTTTGCTATTCTGACTGCCTTCCCTGCTTCCTTCAGCTTTAACTGGCACAGTTCTCAGTCCCACTCCTTCTGTGTTTCTTTATTCTTCCTGAATGCTATCTTTTTCTCCCTAACCTTCTCTGCCACCTCTTTTGAGAATCATATTAACCCACCCCCAATATACACAGTTCTGCATTAAGGAATGGGCATCTAGATCATCTGTGGTTTAACGGGAATGCTACAGGACACTCAAGATGTCATTTCTGATTATTTCTGTCCTTGTGTGATAGCAACAGCTGTCATTTACATACTGCAAAACATAAAGCTTATCCCTGGTTGCAAAATCTATGGTACGGATACCCATTTAGTGATTTTCTATTGGTAAGGCTCGAGCAGCAGAAAAAGGGTTCTTGACATCTGTGAACGCGAATCTGCTGTATAACTGGATCAAACAACCTATTTACTATCCAAGAGCAATATGACTGTGTGAATTGCTTTTGTCTGAAAAACCCATGAAATTGGTCTGCACTTCAGTAGGTGTGCCCTTTTGACCAACTATGTCATATCATCTACTTTTTTGTTGCAGAACACGATGTACTTTGCTGTAAAATGAAACCTCCAGCAAAGCAGTAAGTCCTTTGTGGTTTGTTATATAAAAAAGACACACAATGGAGTTTTTCCCCCCAGTTGTCTGTACCATAAGAACATTAATTAAAATCAGCAGCAGCAGGACAACGTGCTGAGGTTTTTATTGAGCCTCACTGAAAAAGGCAGTCAAAGCAAATTCTATGATGGCAATATAGTTCTCTCATGTGCAGAATTTATTTAGCTTTTGTTGACCAGGTAAGCACACTAGACAAATATATGCCTATTTCCAAGTACAACCCGGGAGATTACAAGGAAAGTACAGGCAGTGTAAAGTATAACAAGATTACAAAAAGATATACAGACAGCGCAGAGTTTTAACAGTGAGGTAAGATAACAGCACATAAACAGTTTGACAGTTAAGTTAAAGCTATACTCAAGATGGGCTCTGGATAGAGACCAGGCAGAACAATAAAGTGCAACATTTGCACACAGATAAAAAAAAAAAAAAACAGGGGGGGGTGCACACTACTAAGGGTACAGTTATAGGCCGAGGTGAGTCTCAGATGATCCCGGAGGGAGTTTCCAAAGCTGTTATGGGAGGTGGCACAGCAAACGTGGGCAGGAAGGGAGCTCCATAGCCTAGGTGCATAGACAGAAAATGTTTGATCACCCATCTGTGTACAGGTTTTTTGGAACAAGGAACAAGGATGAGTCGTTGGACCCAAGGAGGTATGTTGAGTTAGCGGGTTTAAATAGCTCCGCTAGGACTGGATGGGTAGCGGTTCTAACTACTTTGTCAGTGAAGCAGCCCATCGCAACTGTCTGATGATTTTCTGGGGAGAGCCATTCAATATTATAGAACTCATAATGATGAGCGAGTCGGGGCAGAGAGGGCAAAGCGACATATGTTATTGTAGGCAACATCCCATTTTGAAAGACTGGATTTGGTGGCATGAGTGAAGGTTATGAGCCCGTAACAGAGCGTAGGGAAGAGTATTCCTTTTGCCAGGGCAAAATGCGCAGCTGATGAGACAGCTTCTTGCTCTGTAGGCCAAGCCCAGCTTACTATTGGCTGCTTTACTCACATTACGATTATGCAGGGAGAGGTCAAGCTAAGGATCGAGGGTGACTTCCAGGTATTTAAAGGAGTCAGCGACCCTCACAAGGGACCCATCAACACTAGTGACTTTCAAGGCCTCAGAACTTGCTTTGATTTTGGCCAGAGATCCAAAGAGTATAGCCTGCATTTTTCTGAGATTAAAGGGCTAAACTTGTTGTCCAGAAGCCCAGATTGTATATTGCCAAAGTCCATCTTTAGGTGAGAGTTAATGACACTTATGTCCTGCAACTTACTTAGGAGCACCAAGTCATCAGCATATAAAGTGGCACTACCATGGGCTGGCACCAGGGGTAGATCATTCACAAATAAGGAAAAAGGATGGGTCCCAGGATGGATCCCTGTGGGATCCAATTTGACAGGAGTGGGCTCAAAGACGTCCCTGTTAAACTTAACAAGTTGCTGCCTCCCTTGTAGGCAGTTGGTGAACCATACTAGGGCAGGGACTGACAATCCAAAAGACTGTAGCTTTGAGCAAAGGAGAGTATGGTCAACCACATCAAAGGCCTTGGACAGATCGACAAAGAGTGCACCTGAACCTGCTTAAAAAGAAACATGAACCGCTTCAGTATTATGAAGAAGTCAGCAGAAGAAGGCCATTTAGTCTATCTAGTCTGCTCGTATTGCAGGGTCAACAGCTTGTGCTACTGGTCCCTGCCCCCACCCCTCCTCCCATCCTCCCTCCCCATGATCCTTACCTTCCCCCTATGCATATCCCAGCCTCTCTTGAAACTGCCCACTCATTTCAAGTGTCCACCACCCTCTCTGTTAAGAATTGCTTCCTAACCTCCCTCCTAAACCTCCCCCCTCCAGCTTAAGACTGTGCCCCCTCGTGTTATAGCTGCCACTCAGCCTAAAGAGACCCTCCTTATTTATCCCTTTCAAGTACTTGAACATCCCAGTTATGTTCCCCCTCTCTCCTTTTCTCCAAGGAATACATGTTCAGTGCTCTCAACCTTCTCCTCGTATGCCTTGACCTGTTGACCTGCTATCGTCTTTACAGCCCTCCTCTGGACCTTCTCCAGCAGGTTAATGTCCTTTTTGAGGTGTGGGCACCAGTACCGAACTCCATACTCTAGATGTGGCCTCACCGGTGACCTGTATAAGGGTAATATAACCTCTCTCCTACTACTGATTCCCTTAGCCATGCATCCCAGCATGTTTTCCCTTGCTGCTGCTTTCTTGCACTGCGTGGAGTGCTTCAGGTCACTAGTGATCATCACTCCCAGGTCCTTCTCCTCCTCTGATGCAAATACCTGAATTCTATCCAGGTAGTACTCCGTCCTGGGATTCTTGACTCCAATGTGCATAACTTTGCATTTCTTGGAATTGAAGCCAAGCTGCCAGATCCCAGACCTCCTCCTCAGCTTTTCCAGATCATTCTGTAGGTCATGTATCCCTTCAGTTGTGTCCACTTTCTCGCAGAGCTTGGTGTCATCCGTGAATAGGCACATTTTGCCCTTAATGCCATCCCCAATGTCACTGATAAAGACACTGAACGACACTGGTCCTGGCACCGAGCCCTATGGGATCCTACTGGTGCCAGATAACTCTCCCCCAAAATCACCCTCTGGGTTCTGTCCCTCAGCCAGTTTTCCACCCATCTGGACATCTCATTCCCAAACCCAAGATCTGCCAACTTCCTGATTAACCTTTTGTGGGGCACAGAGTCAAAGGCCTTGCTGAAATCTAGATGGAGGATGTTTACTGCTTGGCCCATCTACCGTCTTAGTGACCCAGTCAAAGAAGTCAATCAGATTCATCTGACACCCCCCATGAACCCATGCTGCCCCACATCCTGGAGACCATGTCCCTCTACATGTTCTACCAACCTTTCTTAAGTATGGTCTCCATGAGCTTGCACACGATTGAGGTCAACCCTGGGTCATCCTTAGGACCGCTTTTGTGGAGGGGCACCATATGTGCCGTTCTCCAGTCCTGCAGTCCCACACCCGACTCCAGTGAACTATTAAATAAGCCTACCAGTGGCCCTGCCAGTTCCTCAGCACCCTTGGATGTACTCTGTCTGGGTCTGACGATTTGTCTACCATCAATGCTAGCAGCCCCTCCCTCACTCTATCCTTCTCTATCCCTAGATCTGTGTTCCCCTCCCCCCTGCTCCCCTTGTCCCTCCTGAAGGCACTGGTCCGTCCTTCTCCCTGGTGAAGACAGAACAGAAGTATTCATTTAGTATCTCTGCTTCCCCCCCAGTTATCCTCCACCCACTCCTCCCCTTTCTTAAGCTATTTCATTACACCCATTTTAATTATCGTAATAACTAACTGCATCACAACTTTAAAGGGGAATGGTTCTAGGAGTTCCACACCCATGAGTGGGGCTGCTGACAATTTGCACATTGTGTGCAAAAATATTTTTTGTTGTTGCCGTTCACTGTAGTATAGTTAATTGTATCCGACTAACTTTGCTTACTTTCATGGTGACGTTTTCTGTAAATACAAATCCCAGAATCCCCTGCAGCTGATATTAGAGAAGGGCTGCAACAGTGGGAGATTCAACAGCCTGCAGTGCATGCTACAATTTATATAAGCGCTGATCTTTTGTTTGTGGGCCCCACTGCCCTCAAGGCTAAGTACAGTCACAGTGGCCTGTACTTGGCCTAGGAGAACAATCAAACTGTATTTAACCAGGCAGTTACATCATTGAGAAAGCTCATTTTTAAGATGGTCCTGGACACAGAGGACACTTTTGCTTACAGTAGACAACACTTCATACAAAAGTAAACATCGGTACAGGCAGTTACAATACACAAAGTCAGTACTTGGATGAATCAGACATGTAAAGTAAGTGCAAATATAGGCATTTAAAGTGTAGCGTATACAGGTTGTAGCTTATAGAGTACAAGTGAGGAGAGGAAGGAAGGACATAGAGAAGGGCAGTGGGAAGAAAGGGTAGCAGACGCATAGTAGAGAGGGAAAATAGGGCAGCCTAATAGAATGAGGCCCACTGCGAAGCTAATTGATGAGAGGAGGGAGGGAGGTGGGGGGGGAGGTGGTTACCCTAAAGGGATGCTGGCCAACACAGAAACTAGGCAGCCCAGGATTACAGAGGAGATTAAGGGACTCAGCTGAGCGGGGTAAGGCTTTACCTGAAAATCACACGCCGTTTTCAGGCCTCTGTAGAGCAGCCCCCTAAATATAAAATGGCTGGGCAGCAGGGAGATTTTAAGTAATTTTTGCATGCTATTCCAAAGAGCTGGTAAAAAGGAGCTAATGGCAGTTGAGCCAAGACATGTCTTTGTTCATGGTAGCTTAAGAAGGACAAAGGAGGAGCTCCTTAGTCCATAGGCACCCTTTGAACTTTCAAACAGGTCACAGATATAGGGTGGTAGTTTGTTGGACAAAGCCTGGAATAGTCACATGAGGGCATTTGCCTCCTCGTGGAGAGGGACAGCCAATCTAATGCTTGGTACAACAAGCAGTGATGAGTCTGCCAGAGCAAGTCAAGAACAAATCTCAACGTGCAATGATGGCGTGTATCCAGCTTTTGGAGTGCATACTGGGGGCAATGGCTATATAGGAAGTCAGCAGTGTCAATCAGGGGAAGAAAGGCTGTTTGAACCAGCCACTTTCTAGCTTCCAGGGCGAGTAGGTGTCTTATGCGGTAGAAAGTACAGAGGGGCTGCCTTCGCTTTTTTGTTAACTCACTTAGATGTACACCGAAGATGAGTTTGTTATCCAACCAGACTCCCAGATATTTAAATTTATCTACTAGCTCTAGTGGTTCATTAAGGGGGTAAAATCTGTGGGGTCCCAGGTATCCCCATATTATGGGATGGAGAGATAATCACAGCTTTTGTTTTTTTTTTTGCATTTAACAAGAGCTTTAGATTCAGCAGGTTGTGCTGGAGGATGATAAAATCCTGCTGTACCTTCTTGTACACAATGTTCAAAGAGGGGTTGGTCATGTAGAGGAGTGTGTCATCTGCAAAGAGATGAACGTTTCCAGCAACCAGGCCAGAGCTGATGCGGTTGATGTAAAGGGCGAAGAGGATGGGTCCCAAAATGAAGCCTTGTGGAATGCCTCGGGCAGTAATTTTAGTAGGGAGAATTCCCCTTGGGCTTTAGTTTGCCGTTTACGATTTGTGAGGTAGCAGCAGAAACACTTTACTGCAGCAGAGGTTAGACCGATGCTACGCAGGGAATCAAGAAGTATGGAATGATCAACCATATCAAATGCTTTGCTGAAGTCAAGGAAGAGTGCATAGATGTGCTGTTTACTGTCCAGGGCTTTTAAGCCAGTCATTTGACACTTTGGCTACAGCAGACACTGTATTGTGCTTAGGGTCTGAAACCTGATTGGACTGAATTGAGGATTTTCTCACTATAGAAGTACTCCCTTAACTGAGAGTTTACAATTTTTTCAAGTAGCTTGGAAAAAACAGGAAGCAAAGAAATAGGCCTATAGTTGTTCAAGTCAGTGGGGTCTCCTGACTTGAACAGGGGGATAATGTGCGTAGTTTTCCAACTAGGCGGCAATGCCTCTTGGGATAATGAGCTGTTAAAGAGATGGGCAACTGGAGCTGCCAGATAATAAGAACCTGCTTTTAAGAAGAAAGGTTCAAGTGAATTGGCACCAGTGCTCTTTTTGGAGTCCAGTGAGAGGAGCAGGTCTTCCACCTGTTTGTAGTAGACTGACTGGAACTTGAAGAGGGGATGGTCGGTAGTGGGGGGCTATGGCTGGTCTAATAGCTATGCTGGCGGTGCTTGTGGTGCTCAGTTTACTAACAGGTGACGTGTCAATGCGATGCCTGCACTGGTGAAGTGGTTGTTGAGCTGATAGAGGATCTCGGACCTATCTGTGTAGGTGGTATTTGCCACAATTCTGGCTGGTAGCGGGGTGGCAGGGGAATGTCCCACAGCCTCTCTCAGTATCTGCCAAAAACTGGTGGAACAGTTTTTGTTTGCCTCCGGTGCCAACTGGAAGAACCGTTGTTTTTCCAGCCTTACTAGTTTGGTGCAGGCATTTCTGGCTACCCGGAAGGAGAGCCGGTCTGTGTCAGACTGAGACTTCCTTACCCTTTTCCAAAGGGTGTCTCTATGCCGTAAGGCTCTCTTAAGTAGTGGGCTAAACCAATCAGGTGCACATTTCCTGGATTTGATTTTCCTTAAGGGTGCGTGTTGGTTGATAACGTTTACTAGCAGATCCTGGAAGATACAGAATGCTTCAAACACAGAGGGTGCAAGGTAGAAATCCTACCGCTTTATGTTCCAAAGATCTGTCAGGAAGGCCGGAAGACTGAAGTATTTTAGGTTGCGCTTAAGCTTGAAAGTAGAGGTGAGGGGACGTGTGGGGGGCACCTAACGCAGGCGACTGCGCAGTGATCACTCAGATCATTGTGGAAGACCCCTGTATGAGAGATATTATGTGGCTTGTTGACAAGTATAATTTCCAAAAGTGAACTTTGATTGAGATTTTTCTTGTTAGGTCATGAAACGTCAGAGATAATCTGACTGAGCCCGTGCTCCTCGCAGAAGTCCTTAAGCTCATTTGCGCTAGCATCATTCCAATTAAGGTTAAGGTCACCCATGATAATGCATTCCGTGTTCGCTTTTTTCAGGAGAGAGTAAATATGGGGCAGTATACACAGGCCCACTGCAGGAGGTCTATAGTATGCAGCTACCAATAAGACTATACCAGGCGAGAGGGTAATTTTGAAGGCAAGACATTCAAATTCTTTGGGCATTGATGTGTGGACAATATCAGTGGTTAGGAATTTATCTTTAATATAGCAACACCATATATAGCATGGCAACACCACCACCTCTGGTCTACCTGTCACACCTGATCAAGCTGTATCCTGGTATGTTAAACGTTTCGTCAGGTAACATATTTTTCAGCCAGGTTTCCGAGAGCATTGCTACATCAGGCTTGGCATGTAGTACCCAGGTGTGGACCTGGTCAAGTTTGCTGGCAAGGCTGCACACATTCATATGCAGGAAGCTCAGACCCTTTAGCTGTGGGAGTTCCCACGGGCAGTTAGCAGTGGGGGGGCCAGGTTTAATTCCCACACCTGCACAGAGTAACAGTAGTACTAATAATTTCCTGAGACATCCTACCAGGAATCTTAGGAAGGCTTTGTCTGGTTGTTTGCCTTGACACTATCAAGGGCAGCAGAGTGTGAGTTTGATGGGCAGTGGAAGTTGATCAGAGCAGATAATTCTACCCTAACAGAGAGGGTAAGGGGGGGGGGTTTGCTTAGAGAATGTTGGACAGTAAGAGGTGTAAAGGGTTGAAAATGTGTAAGGATTACTGCCTTTGGAGGAAGTTAACTGGTTGGCAGGCACCGTTGAGCTTATTTCTAGTCCTAGAGGAGTATTCAGGCAGGATGAGTCTTTCCTGGGGTCCAAAACTGGCTCCACTGTCATAAGGAGAATGTAGCCAATGAGGAGAAGGGGGCTGAGGAAGCCATCTCTTGGATTTATTACAATAGCTAATGAAACAGTACTATCTACAGCTGTAAAACCACAGCCAGGGAAACAGAGAGCAGGGCTTTAAGGAGAAAGTGTCTTATAGTGAGGATGCCTTTAAGGGGAGGGCAGGATCAACAAAGGGGGTGGGGAGACAGAAAGCTTTAAGCTCAGAGCACTAGTACTGGGATCCAATCGGGTAGGATGGAGTAGGGGAGGAGGGAGGAGCTTAAGTGTACTTAAAGGGTGGCCTGGGAGGGGGATGGGCGAAACAAATTTGGCAGCAGCAGCCCGGGAGGCTGGGGCTGTGTATAGGCTGCACCTGATGCCCGATTCCAGGGGGCTGGTGGCAGCAGGCTCCTTGGTGCTGAGAGGCCTGTAGAGTGGTGTCCAGGCGTGCAGGAGGCGAACCGCGGGTGCGGTAGGTAGCCCAGTGGGCTACAAGGATACCTGATACTTGATTCCAGGGGGCTGGTGGCAGCAGGCTCCTTGGCACTGAGAGAGGCACAGAGTGGTGTCCAGGTGTGCAGAAGGTGAACCGCTGGTGCAGTAGGTAGCCCAGTGGGCTACAAATCAAATCAAATTCATTTATATTGCGCTTTTCAATAATCAAAGTGCACATACATAATAGAAACAATCAGCAATAAGAAATATAAATCCTAAAAATAAAAAGCAGAATAATCTATCCAGTAAAAGCTTGTTCAAACAAATATGTTTTTAACGCTGCTTTAAAGGACTCTGTGGAAAGGCACTCTCGAATCCGATGAGGTAGAGAATTCCACAGGGTCAGGGCCATAAAAGCAAAAGCTCTGACCCCAGATGATTGAACGAGGACCCTAGGAATCTCTAGCAATCCCTCGTCGGGAGAGCGGAGAGGGCGGTAAGGTCAAAGGAGCCCTTGCAAGTAGCCCGGCCCGACCATGTAGAGTCTTATAGGTCAGCAGCGCGACCTTGAAGATGATTCTCCACCGCACCGGCAGCCAGTGCAGGTCGCGCAGCACAGGAGTGATGTGGCACGATCTTCCCACTCCAGTCAATAACCTAGCTGCTGCGTTCTGCACCAGCTGCAGGCGGCGGAGGTCCACCCCCGGCAACCCTAGATATTGATAATTGCAGTAATCAAGACGCGAAGAAACAAAGGCATGAACCAATACCTGAAGATCATCGTGCGGGAACTAGGTGTTTTATCCAGGCTATATTCCTCAGATGGTAAAAGGAAGACCTGACAATGACTGATACCTGTGCCTTCAGCGTCAGCTCGCTGCCAAGAATTACGGCCAGATTCCGCACCTGCTCAGAAGGTCTCAACTGGTTTCCCCCTAGCACAAGACCAGAGGGAAACCCAGGAGTCAACTTCTCTACACGGTGACCCAGGTCTACTACCAACACCTCAGCCCTGTCTGAGTTCAGTCGTAACCAGTTACCAGTCATCCAGTCCTGAATCTCAGCGAGGCAGCTGTTAAAGACTGATAATGTGTCATTCTGCTCGGGTAAAAGGACATATAGAGCTGAGTATCATCTGCATAGCAGTGAAAACGCAGCCCATAATGCCTTATAATGTCTCCTAACGGCAGCATATACACCGTGAACAACATGGGGGAAAGCACAGAACCCTGTGGCACTCCACAGGGCAGAACAAAGGGGACAGAGGAAAAAATTCCTGATACTACCCTCTGAGATCTGCCTGTCAGGAAAGAATGAAACCATCTTAGGACTGTTCCCAACAGTCCGCAGAGTAACCGCAGGTGATCTAGCAACATCCCATGGTCCACGGTGTCTAACGCTGAAAAGAGATCAAGGAGGACCAAGATCGAATGATTCCTCCGATCCCTCGTTATTAAGAGATCATTCAATACCCGAATCAACGCCGTCTCGGTACTATGCCTCTTCCTGAAACTGGACTGGAGAGGATCATAGACTTCATGGGCAGTAAGAAAATTCTCGAGCTGCAATGCAACTACTTTCTCAATAACTTTGTCCAAAAAGGGAAGGTTAGAGATCGGTCTGTAGTTGGTGAGACAGTCAGGGTCAAGGGAAGATTTCTTCAAAAGGGGCGTTATGATAGCTTCTTTCGGTGACTCCGGAAACACCCCTTGCTCCAAAGAGCACCGTACAATCTCAGCAAGGGCTGGTCCGATCACATCCATACACCTCACAAGGAGTCGGTTGGGACCAGGATCCAAACTACATCAAGTCGGTTGCAAGCCCTGGACAATCTTTACGATGTCCATGATCGCTGGCTGTTCAAAGTCTGTCCTGATAAACCGAGGGCCTGTGACCTGTATCGATCACCGCCCTGCTCATCTGAGCGCATACTGCCAACCTCTGACCTGATCGAGGATACCTCATCATCAAAAAAACAAGCAAACTCATCACACACTTTTTGTGAAAAAGCTCTCCGACCCCACAGGCAGGCTGGATTGCACAGTCTGTCCACGATTCGAAAGAGCTGAGCCGGTCAATTTCTTGATGCAGCCATCTCCCTGGACAGGAACTCTGCCTTCTTATGGGAGATTTCTGATTGGTAGTCCACATAATGGGCCATCAATCTAAGTGTGTCCTCCTCCAGGCCAGATTTCCTCCAGCAGCGTTCCAATCTTCGTCCCACTCTCCTCAACTCCCTCAGAGTCCCATCAAACCATGGAGACCGGGGGCGAAAGGAGAGGGGGCGAACATGGACAGGTGCAATGGAATCCAGAGCCCCCAGTACCACGCTATTATAGTGCTCCACTAGGGCATCTGGTTCCATGCACTCCACAGGCCAACTCGATAGGTCCAGTACCGCCATCAGACCCTCTGGGGTAACCCCCCTCAAAGGGCAATACCAGACCATCTCCAAAGGGGGTGGTCTCATGGGGGGGGTGTCACGAAATTGAACCTTATGGAGTGATGGTTCCACCACCAGCTCTGTGAGCTCCATCCCCAGAGTGAATACCAGAATCAAAGAGTGACCCTGAATATGGGTAGCAGTGGTAACAACCTGTGTAAAGCCCAACAAAATCATTAGTTGGAGGAAGTTTTGGCCAAAATGCAAGAGTTCATCATCGACCCAGGCACTGATGTTCCCCAGTACCAGCCACCTGGAAGGCTCCAACACCAAATCGACAATGAAGTCTGCAACTTCCTGCAGAAAAATTTTCTCATCACCGGGTGGGCGGTAAATGAGCAGAATCCTGCATCTCACACCTGCTCCCATGATACAGTCAAAGGATCTGAGGGTCACCACTGGAACTTCCACAAGGCCCAATTCTGATTTAAAACAAACAGCGACCCCCTCCCCCCCCGATCCAGCCTAGGCGGTGTATCACCGAGTACCCAGATGGAATAGTGGATTCCAATATAGGACCAGCATTTTCATCCAGCCAGGCCTCGGTGATGCAAGCCAGGTCAAGTAACTCAACAAGATCAGCAATAGTTGCCGTCTTGTTCTTTATAGACCTGGCATTGCACAACACCGCCCAGGCTGGATGAGAGGCCTTGGAAGGACGGGCCACTTGCCCATTATCAGTGGAGCCCTTGGGTATGGGAACCAGGCATCATGAACCTCTATCCTGGACCCATTTAAGCTGGCGTCTCCTTGACTTCACCACCCCAATCCGTTCAACCCGCCCCAGGCAAGTACCCCACCCCCACCTGCAATCCCCAAGGCACAACATCCGTAAACCTCGGGTTGCAATAGAGGCAGGAATGGCGCGAGGTCCCCAGCCTGAGGGGAATAGCACCTGCCCACAGAAACTCGGCCCCAGCACATGCTGATATGGGTTTAACACTTTCCACTACATCAATCACAAACTAATTTAAAAATAAGTATCTAAACAAAAATAATAAACTATCATAAAACTAAATTAAACCAGCAAACCCCTCCCTCCCACCTCTCACATAGCAAGGCAGAGCATATTAATCAGAGAAAAGAAAAGAAACAAAATAATAATCCATTTGGTATGGAGCTCTCACCCCCACCCTCACTGTCCGATGTCTGCGGTACTCACTACCACCAGGCAAAATTGTTAGTTGCAGCTTCCAACCAGAGAACAGAGGGCTCTCATCACCTCCTTCTCGCTGCAACAAAATATCCCCAGAATTATCAGAGTTCTCTCAATGTCTTTGTTGAAAAATTAAAAAGGTCCAAAATAAACACATAAAAGTCAAATATAAAAACAGTGACAGAGGTTCTCTCACAATCCCTCACAGAAATAAAATCATTAATAATCTTAAACCATAAAATAAAAATCCTCTAACAGCAGGCCAGACCAAAGTCTACAGTTCCAAAGGCAGGGATACACTAGCCAAAGACTATATTCCAAGCAGGAGAACAGGAAATAAGCTGACACAGTGCGGTAAGAATACAAGGACGCCTGATACTTGATTCCAGGGGGCTGGTGGCAGCAGGCTCCTTGGCACAGACAGAGGTGCAGAGTGGTGTCCAGGCGTGCGGGCGGGCAGGTGCGGTAGGTAGCCCAGTGGGCTACAAGGACGCCAGCAGAACAGCAGGACCATGGCTTATAAAAGCTCTAACGTGCACTGCAGGCTATTGAATCTCCCACTGCTGCAGCCCTGCTCTGATGTCAGCTGCAGGGGATTCTGTGATTTGTAATTACAGAAAAATGTCAACACGGAAGTAAGCAAAGTTAGATACAATCCACTATACTACAATAAACAGTACGTGGAAATAAAATTAAAAAAAAAAAAAAAAAGTTTTTGCACACAAAGTAAAAATTGGGACCAGCGCCAAATTTGGGTGTGGGCCCCTGGTGCTGACCATTGTGCTTTAATTATCCTCAGTCCTCTGTTTTACTCAATCTTTTACTAACTGTCTCCTCTGTACCTACCTCTATCATGTATGTATATGACAATGACCTTTGCTTTAGCTCCCCTCTGCAGGTCACATTAATGCACAGTTACATCACTAAAGTCCACAACATCCAACGCTGGCTAGCAGAAAACAAACCTGTCCTCAACTCCACCAAAACCCAGACCATGCTCTAGGCTCAAAGGTGAAACTTGAATCACGCAAGGATTCCTTGCCATTGCCTGTACACGCATTACAGGCGGTAAGTTAAGAATGGTTATGGAGAGTACACACCAGGCAGCTATCTCCTCTGTTGATATCACCAAATTCCTCTTGGTCCAGACATTTTATTATGTGGGCATCCCATGTGACCCCACTTTGAATTTCTGCCCTTGTATCAACCCAGCCTGCGAATCTGTAAACAAAGCTTTGTCTAGCCTGCAGGATCAGGCACATCACTTCAAAGGCTAGACTAGCAACAGCACAAGGAACCCCCTTACCCAGCCTGAAGTATGACCTCCTGACCTTCTCCAAGGCATCCAAAGCTGCCTTACATAAATGGAATATGACCTACAATAACATGTCATTTTGCCCTGTCCTTACACCCCATCGTACTCGCCTCTGCAATATGTACCCTCGGGTGGCTTCATCCATCAGCTTCCAGCTCCCTCTCACCAAGCCGTTTCCTAGATAAAATTCTTAGAGCATCCTCTCCAACCTCTATTATCTCTCCTACACAGCCCATGTCTCGCCTGCTATTTCCAGTCTTTTGACTTGTTCCTTCTTCAGGTTCCTAAGTACTCCATAAAATTGGTGAACAGGCATTCTCTGCATCTGCTCCCAGGTTCTGAAAACCCTGCCTTGGTCAGTGAGTAACTCTCTCTCACCCTCAGGATCCTTGAGTAAACACTTACTGGCATCCTCAATTTATAACTGCACTTGAATGTTAGGTAGGTTCCTTGTCACTTTTACTTTATACCACTGATGAACTTCGTTGGTTATTTCCATAACAACTTCCTTGGTACTAGGGGCCCCCTGACTACTGGTCATGACAACTGAATCTGTATTCTACACTGCTGATGTTACTTGTTTTATCACTAACTGTTTTGTATTTTATTGTCCCGTAAACACTGTGATAGAAACAGCTGCAGCAGTCCGGGCCAGTGGCGTGCAGGGCTGAGGAGCTGATGCCTTACCTCCTGCCACGCCGGCACATGGGCTCAGTAACAGACTCTGGTAGACAGGGGTTGGCTGGGGCAGAAGAGGACCGAGCATCCAAAGGACTGCTCTCCTCTCCTGGGGAGGGGAGAGATGTCAGCCCAGCCTTAGGCTGCCACCAGGTGGAGGTGGCAGTGCAGCACGGGTGGCATGAAGGGATGAGGCTGCAGGAACATCATTTGTTTGCACCTCCACATGCACAAGCCTGATGAGCTGTGGCAGGGGTGTTGAGAAAATACCTGGAAAAAGGAGAGCCTGGGGCTTAATGAAGCCTAGTCCACTCATCCCCGGGTCCACACCATCACACGGAAGCTTGCCTTGGTCCGCTCTGGATTGCTTGTACAGGGGGCGAGGACGACAGCCCTCCTCCCTCTGGCCCCATCACGAGGGGGAATTCATGGGGGAACTACAAGACTGAGGTGAGTCCTGGGGGAGATGGCAGCCAGCTCGGCGAAGTTGGGACAAGGCTGATTAGCCGACCTTGGACTGTAGAGTATAAACACCTCTGTGGAACAAAAAAAACAAACAAAAAGCTACAGTTGGTAGCCACACACTGAATCAATTTAATCACACTACCAACCCTCAAGTGTATACCCCCCCAATTTGATGAGGCTCCATGGGGTACCCCCCGCAATGAGGCAGCTGGGATGGGGCAGTCCCACCGGTGAGCAGATCCACATATCCGGAGCGATGCTTGGTCAGTGGGTGTGGGGCCTGCGGGTTGCACTGATGGGCTGGCTGGGTCCCAACTTTTTGTTGGTTCATATGACAGACACAATGTAAATGAAATTGTACTGTATTGTAAATTGTGCGAGTTGGGTGTTCAGTTTCATTTAAACATACCAGCACTAGGGTAAGAATTACACATTTTATTGTGTTAAGTTTCATGTTCAAAACTTGCCCACGGGGGGAGGGGGGGATGAGCTAACCACTGGAGTGAGTGGATGTGTACTGAAAAAGCTCCTGCTGCAGGCTCTTAATTTTAAACCTACTTAATGCAACATAACAATTCCTTAACTTAGTGATTGGTGACTAGGATGCTTCTCGAGTCTAAAACAGGAAAACGGAAAATGGCACCACCTCAGCAGCTGACTGCAGATTTCTTTAAAACAAAAGCAGACATTGGGAGTACAGTCGCTGCCTGGGCCGACACGGAATTTTCCATGGGGAACGAACTGGCTGAGATTAAAAACTCTTAGCTCTTTAAAAATGCTGTGCAAATTGATTCAGACTGTTGAATAAAGACTGATTTTGTAAAAGTCAAACAGTCAGTGATAGGCTTGCAAGATATGATGGGGGAAAGCAGTAAGCCCCATGGACACAGCAATGGCATCCCGAACAGCACTGGTACAGGAGAACTCTCATTTGCGGCTTCATCTTTGACATACCGAATATGCCTTGAGAGAAAGAAATGTTCTGAGTGGCTGGTGTCCCAGAAGGATTTGAAACAGAGGACCCAATATCCTTTTTTGAAACCAGGTTGCCAGTTATTAAAATGGAACCCTACTCCATAGCAAGGTTTTATTGACAAAGTGTACAGCGTCAACCCCCAAACAGCAGCTGCAGAATATACCACAGGATGATCTCGATTATCTTCACTACAGTGAGTGCTAGAGACATAGTTTTATATGCCGCTCGTAGACTGGGCGAACCTCTGGCGGGGAAGCTATAATTAACTTTTATCCTGACTTATCCTATGCCACCTGCCAGAAGCGTATGGAGTTTGAGGGGGTTAAACAGCAGCTAAGGAATTTGAATCTTCCCTTGACTCTGCTCTTCCCAGCCAGACTTTGGGTAGAGGTTGGAGGAAAAACTTGCATTTATAAGACACATCAAGATACCCATAAACTTCTTGATAAACTTGGTAAAGAAAGGGAGAGACAGGTAAGGGAGCAGGATTCACTTGATGAGCTGGACCTTCCAGAGGAGGATGATGCATCATGATCTGGTAACGGACTGCCATGTTTGTCAGACTTTGGCTAGATTTCCCACCCTGGCGCAGCACAGAGAATGGACTGTGCTATCACGATGGACAGCTCCCTCTCCTACTCGCAACACATCGACAACGTTGCAAAGGCTGCCAACATTCAATTCGGCCTACTTCACCGTCACAAGCACTGCATGACTACGGAGGCCCTAAGACTGGCAGTCAATAGCTCTGTCACCTCTATCATCAACTACGGTCTGGCCGTATACGGCTCCGCTTCCCCTGCTGCCCTCCGTAGGATAACTGTGGCGCTCAACAAAGCCTGTAGACTTCTTACAGGCGCGACCCATTTAACACACACCTGTGACCTGTATGCCCAGATTGGGTGGCTTCCACTCCTTAGCAGGATCCAATATCAGACATGCCTATTAACCAAAAAGGTGCTCCTTGGTCTCACGCCACCAGGTGTGAAAAAGCTCCTGAACACCCCTTGTTGCTCCCATCGTACCCGTAGTGCTAGCCATCAAACCTTCAAAGTACCCAGATGCCGGACCTCCCTGGGGCTGAGGTAGTTTACCTACAGGGCACCTCAGTGGCATAATGAGCTCCATCGAGATATCCTGACAACCACCAAACTTGGCCCCTTCAAACGGATGCTTTGGCAACACCTCACCTCTACCAGTAGCTGCAACTGTTTCTCCTAAGGGGACCACCTCCCCAGGCTCTCCAGTTTAAACTGGCTCTAGTTGAAGCTGGCACTTAAAGTAATTCCACATCCAACTCCCTTCCCATGCAGTCCCCCTCATTCACCCTTCCCTTGCCACATCTTCCCTCTCTTGCCTCCCCCCTCACCTTTTCTTTTTCACACTGACCCTCACCTGCACCCCAACCACTGTTGATTCCACATTTTCACCCCAACACTTATCCTACCCACCTCCCAATTCAACAAAGGCCCTCCAGCCTGCTTACTTTTCCTGGCACTTCCTTCATATGTCCTTAGTACTCTGTACAGAACTTTAGTCATAAGTAGTCTCTCCTACTGAATCGTTGTAATAATTATACCTCTGCCTTCTTCTGTGTTATTGATTCTGTGCAACTTTGTTGACCTTTGTATGTTTGTTTTCCCTCCATAATGACGTGGAACCTTTGTAAATGAGCTGTCCATGCTCAAAGGTTATTGCAATCTGAGAGTTTAATAAATAAATGAAAAGAAAAAAAAAATCTCGAGTGGGTCGATTCCAAACTTGCACTTGGTTTGGACTGAGCCATAACGTGAACAGATTTTACAATATCTCCTGAGATCTCATTGTTGCAGACTGGATTACTGCTGTATAATGACACTCTGAAAATGGTGAACTAGAATTACTCAGTTGCATATGTTTTTCTGCTGGTCATCTTGACTCCTTGATTGATTTTCATAATGTTCTGTCAGATGCCAAGAATGGGGTATATCCCCAGCATGCTATATGCACAGTTTTGATTACTACAGCTATAATATTGCCAGGTTATCAGCTCTCTTTATTATAGTAATCTCAAGCATTTTCATTGTAAGAAGAAAGCCCTGGGGCCTTACCACGTCTGTCTGAATACTCTAGCTCTTCTGTTAACGTTTGGCTAAAAAGCTGCATCTTTTGATATAAATATGGTGCATTTTGCACCAGGATTGCAATTCTTGCTATGTAACTTGCAATGATAGCCACGACCACTGCTGTAAAGCTCTTATTCAAATTACTGGTTCTATAGGATGATACTTCACTTGTTAAATTAAAGCTGTCATCTCCCAGTGTGTAACAAATGGAAGTATTCTCAGTTCCTACGTATAATGACTGATTAGTCTTTGGTTCTACATCGAATCTGAGTAATGTCCTGTACAGATGTTTTATTTGTATGATATGTCTAATACTGTAAATAGTTTAAAGAAATGAAAAGTCCCACCACCTAGCCCGGTGGCATTGAGGGCTAAGGCACTGCACCTCTCACCTCCTGCCATGCCAGCAACCATGGTTCAGGTATGGATGCGGGTCACTCAAGGATTTTGCTGGGGTAATAAGGACTGTTCTCCCTCGGGGGGGGGGGTACACGCATCCGACTAGGCAGCTGCCAGATGGATAATCTGGATGACAGCACAGAGTCCTACCCGCTTAACGCCGGGGGCATCTCTGCAGAGGTGGAGCTGTGACACACACACCGTAGGCCCAGGGACAACATGGAGGAAAACCCCCTGACCGTGGCTGGATGACAGAATGTTCCCCCGCAGGCCTCACATCGGTGATTGGGCTCTCCAAGTCTTTTGGCAGAGGACAAACAGATCATGTGGTAAGTCCCAAGGCAGGCAGGCAGGCAGCCAGATGCTGGAGCCGGTGGGACCACTATGGATGGCAGCAGGTTAGCAGACAAGGTGATAAAGTACAGATTAAAAAAACACGCCCACAATTTTTGATTTAGCACTTCCATCACCAGCATCTGAACTGCTGAACCTGCATGTTTCTGTGTGCAAGGTGACGAAAATGATTTAAGGCCAAAAGGACAGGTCCTATTAGGAGCATCTCAAGGCACTGAACCAAGTAGTCACCGGAGACCAGAAGTGAGAGAGGTGATATGATAATGAGATCTTCAAGTTCCTAAATGGAATTAACAAAATGATGTGCCAGAATGCTAGCTTACGGGTCATGTGGCCACGAGTGGAAGCTAAGAGGAGGGATGGACATGAGGTAGTATTTTACAAAAAGGGTGGTGGAGCCATGGAACAGTCTACCAGCTGAAGTGGTAATTGCAAAGATGGTTGGTGGTTTCCAGTACAGTTGGGACAGAATGAAGGGTATAGTGCATGCTCGGGGTAGCGGAAGACACTAGGTCACAGCAGCGGTTGAAACTGGTACCGGTATGCTAGCCAAATGCTGGTAGATTTTGTATTGAGCTAGTAAGATTTTCATTTAACTAGCACTGTGGGCCTGTACTGAAGAAGGCAACACTTGAGTATGTACACTAACTGGGCCAATGCAAATGTCTGTGGGGCCAGTGGATTTTTCCAGTCACTAGCCCTGCTGGCTAGTGGCTGCAAAACTTAATTTTGACCCCTGTCACAGGGCTAAATAGGGATCTTGGGCACACTGAATGGACCATGGGTCTTTTTCTGCCGTCACTGTCTATGTTTCTAACTCTGGCCAAGCACAGAATTCTAAAATATTTCTCCACCCCCAATGACCCAAGTCTAGCAAAACGCACCACTAAAAAAACACAAGCGCCCATAACAACAACAGACATTATGATACAGTATTTTTTTTTTAAATTTATTTAGTTTTTGTCAACTGGGAGGATTAGGCAGTTCTGTCTATTTTCAGCCTTTTTTGGGGGTACAGTAAATGTGAGAAACTTTGCTGATCATCAAACCCTATGCAGTTTGCAACACTTACCAATAAGAGTCGCCAATGAGCAGTGCGGTACTGTTGGAGTGAACCTTATTATAACCAGGTAGTCATCCTCGGTTACTTCCTGAACCTCCACACAGCTCTCAGATACAACTTCCAGTTCTTCCAGAGTGTTCGGCTTCTCTGGGTCACGAATATTACGGATTATATCGTAAACCTCAAACATGAGACGAAGGGCTTTAGTAGTTTTTCAAGCAGCATGTAGCTCAGAAAAATCAACGTTAATCCTTTGTGGTACGTAACGGCAGCAGAAATGAGAAATATTAGATAATCATATTCAAGTAAGCATCAAGTTTCAACAAAGCAGGTCTAAGAGTCGGAAACCTCAACTGTAACTAAATGAAATATAGTGTGTGTAATGAACTGGTGGTGTTAGAATATTTGCTATATTTTGTTGTATTGAAAATGTTTAATTGAGAATTTTAAAGAAGCAACTCAGCCTTAACCTTGAATACAATGATTACATTATACACTTGTACCAAGTGATCTTCTATTTAGCTCTGCTTTGAGAGAAAAACTGCCACTGTCAGCAGGGCTAGAAAGTCGCACAAAAAAGTCAGGTGTATTTCACGAATACCAGATGTTAGTTTTTGGTATTCAGTCTAAAAATCTGGTATACGAACCTATTTTTTGTATACCATTGTTTCACTATTGCATTATGAAAAACTTGCAGTATTACTGAATAAAAAATTAAACCTTCAAACGTCGAGTGTCTCAATGTTTTTTTTTCTAATTTAGTAACACAGTGTATTATATCCCTCTGTCATTCAGCAGGATTTTTAGAGGAAAGTTAATAAAGTTAAGGACAGAAACACAGCATTTAGCAGAGGACGATACCTACTTGATCAGCAAAGCATTTTCCACAGACAATAATCCATACAGGCAACGGTTTCCTTCTGCATTTTAGTTATTAGTCGGGGAATAATTATCTTTTTTTAACAACAGAATATGACTAAAGAATAGTTTAATGTCATTTTAAACCAAGACTACAACAAAAGTATTTTTTTCAGATACTACACCTCCGACACCCACCTCTTGCACACACTCTCGCCGGTGAGCGGTTCCATGAGCCCGGTCACAGATCCTAGTTTCTGCCGTAAAAGCTGTAAAAATCCCACTCGCACCCCAACTGAATTTTTCTGCTCCTATGCCTTTGAAATAGAATCAGCGGCCAGGACACCTTCCTTGCTTTCGTTTCAGCCGCCTAACTTGTGGGTCTCTCCCTGATGTTGCCTGACAAAACCAGCCTGGCTCCGTTTTGGTCTCCCCACCTACAATTTCTCTCCTATACTAAACTATGCGCCACTCCTATTACCCCTCAATGGATCTGTTACAGAAATGACTTGTCCGGTTTCCAAAGCCGCTTGACCACCGTAACACCCCACCTCCGACTTAGCACTGATCCCATGCCCGGAAACAGAACCATGAGCCCGGGCACTTTTTCACATGTACGGCCGCTAAAACTGGTTTTGCCATTTTTCATCGACCCCACCTCCAGAATACTCTCAAGCTGGCAAAGCGGTTCCACGAGCCCGGTCTCACCCCAGCCTTCTACCGCAAAGCCATAATCTCTCGTCCCACCCGACTGAAGCTCAGCTCCACGCCCGGTTATAGAACCAGCAGCCTGGACACTTTCTTACTCTCAGCCGCCCGATGCGCAGGTTTTGCGTTTTCACCCAGGCCCCTGCCTCCCGAATATTCTCAAGCCGGCAAAGCGGTTCGGAGCCGGTCTCAGACCCCAGCCTTCTACCGCCAAAAAGCGTAATTTCTCGTCCACCGACTGAGCTTAGCTCCACGCCGGTTATAGAACCAGCGGCCGGGCACTTTTCTTACTCTCAGCCACCCGATGCACGCAAGGTTTACAGCATTTCGTCTCCGACCCCCGCCTTCCCGACACTGCTAGCAGTGGCGAACCTATGACTCGGTTTCTAGCCCTGCTACCTACCGTGGAACTTGTCAGAGCACAGACCTAACCGATCCTTGGCCCCTCCTTCACCATGTCCCCCCTTTTTTCTTCCTTTCTCCTATACTCTGAGGTCTGTCCAGCGCCAGTACCCATTGTTCTCTCCTGTTTATTTGTAAAACAATTTCTGATATTTCAATGTACCTTGACTTGTGACTCTGCCTTATTGTCTTTGCATTGTACTATGTATTGTTCCTGTACCTCCCGGGTCGTGCCTGAAAATAGTCACTTGCTGGCTAGTGCACTTACCCGGTTAACAAAAATAAAAATCAGGGCACAACACATCACAACAGCAGTGAGATCTGAAAGTGTGCCTCTCACTTATATACAGCCAACAGGGCAGGCAAAGCAACAAAGACTCGGAGGACTGCAATTAAATCAAGGTGTGAACTTCCCCTTTTCCACAGCAGTACACACAGCATAGCAGGTTATCAGGGCAGCACACAGAAACAGTTGCAATTTCAACAGTGTGCCTCTCGTCGATATACACAGCAAATAGGGCAGGAAAAAATTCAATAGACGGCTGCACTAATCAATGGATTGTCTTTCCCTTTTTCAGCACTAATACAGTTTACTAAACATCATTCAGTCATTTCTAACCCCAAACTACACTTCACTTTTCCACTTCAATTTGACGTGTCTCTACGTGGTTTAACTTTTATGCATTCTCTTGGCCTGGCACATTTTTGATCAGTTTAAGTTGCTATGTTCTGCATATTTGTGTATGGCACTACTGGGTGGTAATGTAATGTTGCAACTGCAGTGCACTACGTGATTACCACCCAATAATGCCATATACAAAGAGACACATGCTACCAGGGAAGGAGCGGGCCGTGGCCAGAAGCAGCCTCTGGTACTCCCCACCGCACAGCACCCAGATGGGCCCCAAATGTAAACCCAACTGAAAAGACCCAGAGGTGCTGCCAGACAGTGCCTAGAAGTGACCTTAATGGACAACACCCAGAGATGCCCCAAAAAGACAGCGCCCAGAGGAAACCCCAAAAGACAGCACGCCATGATGCCCTGAATGGACAGCACCCAGAGCTGCCCCCCAAAGTCAGTAACCAGCGCCCTACAGAGATAAGTAACCATATGTACCCCCAGTGGAGAGCACCCAGAAGTGTCCCCAATGGACAGCATCCAAAAGTGCCCCCAATGGACAATGCCCTGGAGTACCCTCCAAGGGACAGTGCCCTGGAGTATCACCTGAGCCTGGACACTTTCCCATCTTACTTCTACAGATCTCTGAAAATTTCCTCCCTTGTAATCAGGGTGCAAAGCATCTTGATTTAAGCCTCAGTGGTCTGGGGGAGATTTCGTTTATCTAAATACTTAACCGTGTCTGCCTGAGAACATCCGTCCCTTACAGTATATAGCACCATAATAATAATAATAATAATAATAATAATAATAATAATATTGGAGGGTTGCTGGAGTCTATTGACCGAATGAACTTCTGCTCTGTACCCTGGTGGTTGGTCTTGGTAATATGAGCCCAGGCACTGTGTGCCCCTAACCTACAGGCTAGCTTAATTGCCCTGGGGCCCCCTCATAGTATTTCTGTCCGAGTTATTATAGGATATAGTCTATTCTATATTCAAGCAACAGGTTAATTCTTTATCTAAAGTTTGCAGTTCTTTACGCTCACCCTATTTAACTTGGTTTACTGCTACTGTAGGCTGTCCCCTCTTCTGCGGAGCTTGGGATCTGAATTTTGTTTTGGAGAAGCTGACCCTGTCTCTTTTTGAGTCAGCAGCAACTTGTGAGCTATATTTCTTTCCTGGAAAGCATTATTTTTAGTTGCCATTACTTCTGCTTGAAGAATTTCAGAGCTTCAAGCCCTCGGGTGCGAGGAGCCTTATTTGATTTTTCACAAAGACAGGGCGTCATGCGCATGAATCTTAAGTTTCTTCTTAAGGTGGTGTCTGAGTTTACACTGAGCCAATCTATCCACCTTCCCATTTATTTTCCAGAGTGTGCCAATCCAGGGGAAGCACTTTTCCATAAGTTAGATGTGTGCAGAACTTTGAAATATTACCTGCTCCACACCAAGCAATGTAGAAAGTCTAAGCAGTTCGTTTCTTTCACCCTAGATAGAGAGGGTGTTCATGTTTCCAAACAATGTTTGTCTATGGTTGGCTTAATTGCATTATGTTCTGCTATAGCAAGTATGGCAAAGAATTGCCTGGAGCTGTCAAAGCTCATTCCACAAGAGGTATGTCTACCTCTGTGGCTTGTTTCCGAGGGGTCTCAGCCACTGACATCTGTGCGGCTGCCACCTGGAGTACTGTCCACACTTTCACCAAGCACCACATTCTGGACATTGCCTATAAAGAGACCATGCAGGATTTGGCAGGGCTGTGCTGCAGTGCCTCCTGTCTTAAGTTTAAGGTTGGCCTTCCTCCCAGACTGTTTGTTTAGACCTGTAACTGCTTGGGACTTGTTAACTATGGTGAAACCTGATGACAGATACCCCCGAAGAAGACAGAACAGTTACGTAAGAAGTTACTGTTAACAGTAGATCTTCAAGAGCATCTTTCATCAGGTATGTCTTCCCTCCCACCATTCCCCTTTTGGGGGGCTCTTTACTGGAACTGGCTTTTCTGGTGTATCCAGCCTTTCTTATTGGCCTGGGCACATCTCTCGCTCTCCTTGGTCCCCATGGTTAGAGTTCTTCTCCCTTTGTCTCTGGGGGAGGGACTGAGGAGGAAGTGGGGCCACTCGTGCCTTTCTGGGGTTGGTGACGTCATCACATGCATCCTGAAGGGGTGAAGGCACTGGCTTCCTTTCCCCAATCTACCCATAATTCCACCTTAACTGCCCCATACTCTCCCAAGTGACACTGCCCATAGTTCCTGTCCCTATATCCTTCTCCCCTTTCTGCAACTTTCTACTGCCAGCTCCCTCATCCCCTTGCTGGATTCTCAGCACCCGGGGGGGGGGGGAGGCTCTGGCTTTCTATCTCCCTCCCCCCAACTCCCTCCCAGCTTTAATTACATTTAGGTCAGACAGCTAGCACTTGGCTACTATCCCCCCCAACCTACAGCACTTAAAGTAGCAAGACCTACATTCAGTCTCTCCCCATTGTACTAAAACTGGTTTATCACCTGGTATAAGTCGAGTGCTACATCCAAAATAATTTGCTGCTCTGCTCTCCTTAAGCATGTGTTTATCTTATGTTCACACATTTATCTGGTCTGTAACTGAAATGTATATGTAAACAATTGCTGCTCTGATCACAAGTCTATGATTTACTGTAACTTGTGCGCATGCTTTTATTACCTGGTCTGTAACTGAAATGTATATGATTCCGTACACTGCACTTGTTCCTAAATCACCTACTACCTGGTTTTTACTTGCTTGTGTATGATTCTGTACTCTGTTTTCTCCTAAATATTGTATTTCGCTCCTCTTATGTAACCCCACCCCCTAGGACGCGTCTGGAAACTAGCCACTTACCGTTCATGTTGCTTTCCTGGAGAATCTCTTCTAAATAAATAAGTTGCTGTATCCTAATCTGTAGCTGTTTTTGCCTTACAATGTTTTTTTTTCCCAGCTGCTGTGGCAGTGTTAAGATAACCTTGACAATATCACACATCATTACAGGCACAGTATTTTTTTTTTTTGGGAGGCAATTTTCCTGCATCTCCGTTTGATAATTAAAGGTAACAGCTCCCTCACCTCCCTGTCTTGCAGAAGGGATGTGTACATACTCAAAGAGACTTTTTCTGTATTTGTAGGTCTAATGTGATCAGCAGGGGCACATGATCGCAAAGGCCGAGTATACCTATCTGACAGCTATGTACCCAATCTAGCTGGTCTTTAGGGAGCAGGAATAGGACTAGTCTGGAGTATATTTGGTGGGCAGCTGACCATAATGTATATCCACATGTTTTGCCAGTCAGGTCTCTCCAGACATCACATAGACCCAGGTCTAACAGTAAAACTTTCTTTTCTGGCTATCGCATGTTTATGGCACGGGTGAGGATAGGGTGCTCCACACCATGGGATTCAATCAGTGGTTGAAAAACTGGTGCAGAGCTCAGGGATTTGGCTTCATTGGGGATTGGGGGTCCACCTGGAGGGATGCAGGCCTATACTGGCGTGATGGTCTGCATTTGTCCAGGAGGGGAACCAGGATCCTAGGTGATAGGTTTAAATGCTTCATTGGCAAGCATTTAAACTAGCCAAGGGGAGGCACTGGAAGGAGCAGGGAAATCCTAGCCTCCCGCCCCAAAAAAAAAAATCAGGGTACTAAGTGCGGTAGACACCAAGATAGAGATGTTGGTAGGGAGAAGGGCAGGGGCAAATGGAGAAAGTGACAACCGCAATAAGGACAGGGATGGGGCAAAAGGGGTAAGGCCATCAAGAAATGGAGGGTAATGAGTACCAACGCCTGTAGTCTGGGCAACAAGCTCCCTGAACTGGTGGCCTTAATGGAAGAGGGATGCCTGGATATCGTAGCAGTTACAGAAACATGGTACACAGAGAACCATGACTGGGGTGTTAATATATCAGGGTACACAACCTACAGGAGAGACAGGGAGGGGAGAAGAGGGGGAGAAGTAGCTCTCTATGTAAGGGAAGGGATAAAAGCAACTGAACAAAACAGTAAACAGGGAGGAGAGGAGGCACTGTGGGTCACCTTAGAGACTGGAAATGGCACCACAATCTGCATGGTGGTTGTATACAGACCCCCATGTCAGGGGGAGAAAATAGACAAGGATATGATAGAAGGCATACTTAGGATGGCAGAGAAAGGGGAGATACTGTTGAGGCGGGACCTTAGTACTCCAGATGTTGACTGGAGCACCTTTGCTGCAGCCACATCCAAAAGCAGGGCCATTCTCGATGCCCTTCAGGTGGCATGCCTCAGACAGCTAGTTTTGGAACCTACTCGTGACGGAGCAATCTTAGACCTCATAAGCTCAAATGGGGACAGTGAGAGGATCTCAGATCTAGAAGTGGGTAGCCATTTGGGACACGTGACCACCAAAGAGTGTGGCTCACGATAAACTCAGCTACAGAGTCAGGCCATACAAAAGTGAGGGTTCTGGACTTCAGGAGGGCTGACTCTGGCAAGATGAGAGAGTGCCTTAGAAAAGCACTAGCAAACAGGCTAGAGGAAGGGGTGGAGCAACAATGGGGAACTATCAAAACTGCCATCACAGAGGCAACAAGCCTTTATGTGAAGCAAAGTAAACAAAAAGAAAGAAAAAGCCTTTATGGTTCTCAAAAAAGGTGGCGGTGAAGGTTAGGGAGAAAAAGATAGCATTTAGGAGGTATAAGGAAACACAGAAGGAGCAGGACAGAGAACTGTACCAGTTAAGGCAGAAGGAAGCGGGGAGGGTAGTAAGAATAGCAAAGGCCCAAACTGAGGAAAAGTAGCCAACTTGGTTAAGAAGGGGGATAAAACCTTTAATAGGTATATCAGGGAGCATAGAAAAAGAAAAGGAGGGATAGTGAGGCTGAATAGAATGGACGGTGGGTGGGCAGAGAGGGACAGTGAAAAAGCAGGGATACTGAATGAATACTTCTGTTCAGTGTTCACAAAAGAGGAGGTGGGAGGTGCCTAATCCAATTAACAGAAGCACTCGGGATTTGGGGGTCGATCACAGTCCTTTCACAGAAGAAAGGGTTCTGCAAGAACTCCTAAAACTGAAGGTGGACAAACCAATGGGGCCAGATGGAATTCACCTAGAATTCTAAAAGAATTAAGCAGAGAACTAGTAACACCACTGACTACCCTTTTTAACAAATCATGGGAGGATGGTGTGGTACCCGAGGACTGAAGGAAGGCAGATGCGAGTCCCCTTCACAAAAGTGGGACCAAGACAGAGGCAGGAAACTACAGACCAATAGTTTGACCTCTGTGGTAGGGAAAGTGATGGAGTCACTTCTGAAGGAAAGAACTGCTGAGTACCTAGAGGCCAGTGGGGCAGAGGACCCAAGGCAGCATGGGTTCACAGCAGGAAGGTCATGTCAGACAAATCTAATTGATTTCTTTGACTGGGTGACCAAAGTAGTAGACCAGGGAGGGGCTGTAGACATAGCCTACCTAGACTTTAGCAAGGCATTTGACACAGTCCCACACAAAAGACTAATAGTCAAATTAACCAGCCTGGGAGTGGGTCCCAGGGTGGTAGCCTGGATAAAACATTGGCTGGACAACAGGACACAGAAGGTAATTGTAAATAGAGTCCACTCTGAAGAAAGAGGGGTTACTAGTGGGGTACTGCAGGGTTTAGTACTGGGTCCAGTCCTTTTTAATGTCTTTAGAAGTGACATTGCAGAGGGACTGGAAGGAAAAGTATGCATCTTTGCAGATAACACAAAGATCTGCAACAGGGTTGATACACAAGGAGGTGTAGAAAGAATGAGAAGGGACTTGGCAAGGTTAGAGGAATGGTCAGAAGTATGGCAGCTTGGATTCAATGCAAAGAAGTGTAAAATAATGCACCTGGGAAACAAAAACCCAGGGGCAGATTACACAATGGGGGGAGAGGTAGTAACAACAATAGAAAGGGACCTGGTGGTAATCATATCAGATGACCTTAAGGTTGGCAAGCAATGTGAGAAGGTGGTAGAGAGGGCTGGGGGGATACTGGGATGTATAGGGAGAGGCATCACCAGCAGAACACAGGAAGTTGTTATTCCCCTGTATAGACAGTTGGTGAGATCCCATCTGGAGTACTGCATCCAGTTCTGCAGACCCCATCTACGCAAGGATATAGACAGGATGGAGGCAGCTCAGAGGAGGGCAACTAAAATGGTGCAGGGTCAGCAAGAGAAGCCATACGAGGAGAGACTAAAGGAGCTTAATATGTATACCCTTGAGGAAAGGAGGGGGGGGACATGTAAACATTTAAGTACCTCAGTGGAATCAACAAAGTCCAAGAGGGTGGCATCTTTCAGAAAAAGAGATGTGCAAGAACAAGGGGACACAATTTGAAGATAGAGGGGGGACGACTCAGGGGCAATGTGAGGAAGTATTTTTTCACAGAGAGGGTGCTGGACACATGGAACAGCCTTCCTGAGGAGGTTGTGGGGTCTAAAACTGTGGGAGAATTCAGATGCATGGGACAGACATAAGGCAATTTTTGTGGGGGGTAGGAAGAAATAGGCTGTTGGTTAAATAGGATCTGCAGCTTATCCTCTAGATAGGGAACCGGGCAGATTAGGTGGGCCAAGCGGTCCTTATCTGCCGTCAAAGTCTATATTTCTATATGGTATTCTTGAAGTGCTATATGAGACACTAGAATAAGGTTCAAATCTCTCCACAGGTTATTACTTCCCCCTCCCTTTTCAGGAAGCAGAGTACATAATACTCAGAGAGTATTAGTGAAGGACACTGTCAGAAGAGGGGCAGGTGACTAGCGGGGTCCTCTGCAGGGCTCGGTTCTGGGGCCGATACTCTTCAACATATTAATCAGCGATATTGCAGATGGACTGAAGGGAAAGGTGCATCTGTTTGCAGATGACACCGAAATTGGCAACAGGGTGGACACACCAGAGGGACAGCATAACATGGAAGCTGATCTCCAGTTTTCAGAGGAGTGGTCTAGGACCTGGCAATTGAAATTCAATGCCAAAAAAAAAGCAAGGTCATGAACCTGGGAAAACATCACCCAGGGAAACTGTACTCAATGGTAGGAGAGCAGCTGTTGCCTACTAGGCAGGAGCGAGACCTGGGGGTGATCGTATCAGATGACCTCAAGGTCAGTAAACAATGTGAAAAGGCAGCACTAAAAGCTAGTGGCATCCTGGGATGCATAGGGAGGGGCATCACAAACAGAAGGCATGAAGTAATCATGCCCCTGTATCAGTCCCTGATAAGGCCTCACCTGGAGTACTGTGTCCAGTTCTGGAGGCCACATCTCAGGAAGGACATAAATAGGCTGCAGACGGTACAGAGAAGAGCAACAAAGATGATGCAGGGCTTGCATCAGAAACTGTACAAGGCAAGACTAGACCTCAAATTATACTCCCTAAAGCAATGCAGGAATCGTGGGGACATGATCGAAACAGTTAAAAAACTTAAAGGCAACAACAGGGTACACATGCAGAACGTCTTTCAGTTAAAAGACTACAACAGGACTAGAGGGCATGCCCCTAGACTTAAGGGAGAAAAGTTCAGGAGAAATATGAGGAAATTCTTCTTCATAGAGCGTGTTGTGGAACCATGGAATAGCCTGCTGGAAGGGGTGGTGGGAGCCAAGACAGTGGATGAATTCAAGCGGGCATGGGACAGAATGTGAGATACTCAAGCAGGCAGCTAAGTAAGGAGGGGTTGGAAACCAAGGGCAGACTTGATGGATCATATGGTCCCCATCTGCCAACAACTTCAATGCTTCTATATTTTGCAGAAAAAGGCAAAATAAGTTACTGGTGGAGCATAAACTGGAAGTAAAGTCAGCATTTGGCCGTCATAAATCCTTTAACAGGAGGTACCTACCCTCTTTATCCTTGCAAATTCCCTGAGGTTTGAAAATGACCCTATTTGGGACCAATACAGCCACACCATACCTCTGTCCAGCTTTTTATGAGGAGGAGTGGACCTGCTGGTAGCCAAATTTAGCCAATTTTTGGTGTTCAACCTCAAGAGGGGAGCCTCCTGTAAATGGATGAAATCTGCTTTTGTTTGTCTGATGTGAGTCATTATAGATTTTCTTTTTATAGGCTGGGTGAGGGCATTAACATTACAGATGAGAATGTCTGCTGTAGGAGTTGCCATGGTCAGGGAGAAAGTAATGGCTTTCTTTGCATCCCTCCTGGGTAAGATGCCCCTCCCCCTCTCCCACAGTGCCAGAATCCCCGTCCTGTAGCAAACGGTACACCTCCAACTGTAACCCACGTGTATTTATGAGCCAACTGGGCTATAATAACAGAACTAGAAAAACAGTAAAACCTTCCAAGGTAGGAAAATATAATATTTGCTAGCCCTCTCTGGGGCATCCCAACCTCTTTCACTACACTTCAGAAGATAATCCTGGTCGATATACAGCCCGTCACCATTGTAGGCGATTTCCTGTTTCTGCTAGGCAAGACGCAAGACCTCTACTTTTTGTGTGGTAGCTGCTAAATTTCATGAGGATAGGTCTGGGCTTGGCTTGTGGGTCTGTGGGTCTGTTCAATTCCAATCTGCAGCACAGGTGGGAATGCCAGTACATCAGTTAAACAGACTAAAGTCACACCTGTGCCCAGTTTCCAAGCCTTATGGTAATCCCGCAAATCTTAAACTATCTCTACTTTAGCATGCTTCTAAAATCAACATCCTTTGCTTGCAGGGCTTCCGTATACTGGAAGAGTGAATCCATGGCTGAGGTCAGCTGCATTGTGCCATCCTCCACCATGGGAATGTGTTCTCACCCGATGCACCAGTCGTTTCATGCAGTCATTCAACTGACAGAACTCAGCCGGATTTTCCCTCCTTGATGGCTTTATCTCTTTCAGAAGCAACTTAAAGTGATTCTTGGTTAAGACATCCCACTTTGCTGTCTGCATCATGGCTCGATCATGCAAGTCTGTAGGTGAGGTGTTGTGGCTTCTGTCCTGAATTCTGTCTCAATCTGCACCCTCCCCTTTGATTTCTGGGATTGGGAGTGTGTTGTTCTGTCATCTCCCTCGCTTCCTGTGGGCATTATTTTCTTTTTAGATTTGGTTAATGTTGGTTGGGAGGCGCTTTGTTCCAAGAAGGGAAGGGAGCTCCCTGTTCAGGCTGCCAACCCAGCCATGTCACCACAGTAGTTCCACCTCCCTGTAATCTCAATCTAATCCAGTACTCACTGGAGCAAATCATTTAACCACCCTATAATCTCTTTTTTAATTTTTATTGAAATTTTCTACAACAACAGTAAACAGACAAAGTACAAGGGAATAGCAGCACATATCCAAATCCAGTGATCATCAACAGGGAGGAAGTACCTGTCGGGAGGAGGAGGAGGAGACAGCCCCTGCAAAGTTCATCAATGGAGTTCACATGTCTGGTTTATTATCTCCAAGGAGCCACCAAAGAAACACTATTCCAGACAGTCATCCCCAAATCTCCCCATGCATATACATAAAAGTACAACAGTTACACTGTAAGCCATGTCAGCTAAACTTAGTACTCAAATCTAAAATAATATCACATTTTCCAGTTTCACAGCTGTGTCACAGAACAAATTCTGGCTTAACATCTAACTGGTAATACACCCATTGTAACCAGAAATCAGCACTTTTTTGTTCTTTCCCCTCATATTATAGGTCAGTCGTTCCATAAAACAGACGGTATTCATTTCTGTCAAACTGAGTAGTGTAGGTACTTTAAAAGAGAGCCACAGCCTCGTCACCATTTAGTTGGCCACTGTTACCAGAATCAATATTAACCTAAATGTAATACCTCAAATCCCAGGTGATGGGTTTCCCCAAAAAGGGCCAAGAAGAGGGTCAAAGAAGTCATGTCTATAAACATGGAAGTCAGTGCTCCTGCTGCACCCTGCTAGAAACCCTGTTAATTTCAGACATTGCCAAACTATATGACTATAGGTTGCCTTTACCTCTCCACACCGCCTCCAACAGATTCCGTAAGATGGACCCATATATTTCATCTGGATATTGGCGGGTTTAAAAATACCTCATTCTACTTTTCCACACATATTCTCTCCATCAGGTTTAAGAGGTAATCCTAAAGCTTGAAATAGCATATTTGTCCAAGGCCTCTACAGTATGTTCCGTCTGTGCCTCAATATTCCATTTGTTTAACAGAGACTTTATGTGTCTGGGACCAACTCCATTAATGCTCTATATGAAATATCAATTAAATGTTGCCATCTGTTCCCCTTCCTCTTGAAAGGAAGTCTTTACTGTAAACAATAAATGAGGATGGGAGGGGGCAACATTTTAAAGGCCTGTCCCTTTCTAAACAGATATTAATTGCAAATAATGCATAACAGTCTTAGGCAGGAGTTTAAATTCTGGTTGCAAAGCGGCAATGAGGCTAAAACCTTAAGAATCATAACATTAATGAACATAGTGTAGTACCATCTATAACGTTGGGGGGGTATGTTGCGTCACAGGCTAGGGTTCTCAACAGAGCTGTAAGCGTCTGAGGGAAAGACTGTCAACTGGTCTCCACAGCTATACTGTTATAGCATTAAATCTAGAGAAATGGTGAAGAGGAATATTTATAGGGAAGGGAAACATCATCATATGTTACATAAATCATTAGTAGTGAAATCTGTGTCTCTCCAGTAGGACTGTTGGTGTGGGGAAAGCCAGCCACACACTAGATGCAGGCTGGCTGCCAGGCAGTATAGCTAAAGACTGGGTAAATTAAGGTCTCCTTTATCTTTCAGCAATTGCAGTATAGAAAATTGTAACTGTGGCCTGTGGCCTATGGCCTGCCAAAGAAAACGAGAAATTGACCTACTCCAGTGATGGAAACAGTATCATGCTGGAACCAGGGGTAAAGTTTGGAAAAACAAACAACAAAACAGTAGCCTAGGAAGCACATTTTGTCTAATGTTTTCCACTTTGCTGAGCAAAGAAAGGGTAAGCATCACCCATGTTTTAAGATCTTTATCTATTTGCTGTGTTAGGGGTTCATAATTTAACAGTTCCAAATTATTCAGATTTTTTGTTAATTGGAGCCCCAGGTATTTCATAGCTCCCCTGGACCACCGAATTGGTAGCAGTTGCTTAAGACCCACAGAGGAGAAAAAAATCATAAATCAGAGTTTCCATTTTAAGGGCATTCAATTTAAATCCCAACAGCTGCTGGCTCGTCGGTGCAGCGGCTGGATTTCCGCTTGTGACACCGGCGACCCGGGTTCGGGAACGGACTCTGGTCGTCTGACAGCCGGCCGGGGGAGAAGGTTGGAGCATCCGTAGACAGCTCGCCTTCTCCATGGGGGAGGGCGGGGATGTGTGCAGGGCACCTGCTAGCCCCTGGCGGAAGCTGGGAGCATGGCAGAATGTCAGGGCTCAAATGTCTGGGGGAGTGATGGACGTCGGCATTCGCCATGACGTCACCTACGCTACTCTCAGAGGAAGAAAACTGAAATTGGCCCCTGGCTAGCCAGATGATGGTTCTCCGGTCTCCTTGCTGCCCGTCCAACGACTGATCTCCCAGCAGCACCTGGGCCGATGCCGCAGTGCGCTGGGCGGCCCCACTGGTGCCTTCCTCTTGGAGGAGGGGGACCAACCTGGCGAAGGGTTATGCCAAGCTACCTCCAGGGGGCTGCGATCTGGGGCCGAGGTAGGTCGTGGGGATGGCAGACAGATGGGGTAAGGACCTTGAGGGCCCGCAAGAGGTGCTGGTCAGGAGGAGCAGAGGAGAAAAAAAAAAAAAAAAATAAAAAAAAAAATTCCCCAAACAGCTGCCAAAATTCGCATAAAACTTGCCACACCCTAGGGGATGGACTCCTCGGGAGAGGTTAATGTTAAAATAATGTCATCCACAAAAATTGCAATGCAGTAATCTTGACCTCCCAGAGGAATTCCTTCTACCACCTCTGCTATACACAAAGCCTGGACTAAAGGCTCTGTATAGGGCACAAATAAAAGGGGAGACAATGGACACTCCCTACCTGGTGCCCCTGGACAGAGGTATTGGTGCCACAAGACCCCTGTTAAGCCTGATGTACACTTGGGCAGCAGCATAATGGGGCTGAAGCATTAAGCGTCACACCTTCAGGGAAACCAAAGTTTGACTGGGTGTCCCACAAAAAACACTAGGACACCCTGTCAGATGCCTTTTCAGCGTTCAAACTGAGAACAACCAAAGGTATAGAAAGCTGCTGCCCATAATCTACAAAGTGCAAAGGTCAGCGGGGTTTATCATGCGTCCGACTCTTCCTAACAAAACCAGCCTAATCGTTATTGACTGGGGAAGCACAGGGTCCAACCTCATCGCTCACATGCCCATGGATAGTTTATAACCCAATTTACATGGAGATTGGACAACAAGAGGCAAGCTGTCAGGGGTCTTTTCCTGCTTTTTCTAATAGCAATAATCATGGCAAACTGCCACGTGGGAGGAGAGCCTCACCTTTCTGGCTACTGCCAAAAGTTCTGAGCCATATGAGGGATAAAGTACCGGCGAATGTTTTATAAAATCCATCTGGGTAATTGTCTGGTCCAGGACATTTGCCAGTTTTTAGCCTGTGAAATAGCCGCCTGGACTTCTTCTGGCGTGATCTGCACAAGCATTTTTTCCTGCTGTTCATTGGTTATGTGAGGCAAACCCAGATGTTGTATATAAGCCCTTACTTTGACGGTTTGGGGGGGGGGGCCTCCTTGGTTGTGTTAAGTCTTTATAATACATTGCCATAAAGTGGCGGAGCCAGTCATGATCTCCAATTATTTCTCCTGTGTTTGGGTCCCTAAGCAGAGGTATACAAGATAGTTGTTTTTTTATGCACCCTCAGCTGTTAAGTCAGACATCTGGCCCCATGAGAGCCCCTTTCGTAATAATGCTGCTGAAGAGAATGCAGTTGTTGTTCAATATGGGCGTCCATTAAGTCATGTAACTCACTTTTAAATTTTATTTATGTGGGCCTGAATTACTGTATCTCCCCGAATATGCAACATCTGTAAGGTTTTAAGCTTCTCCTGTAGAAGCTGCAGTTTAGTTTCTCATTTCCGCTGCCTCTCAGATGTACAGGATATTAGGGAATCTGCAGCACTGCTTTAAATCGTGTCCCAGAGGACGCGGGAGTCAACCTCACCCAAATCATTACCTTCCATAACAGCGGGGAGTCATTCCATAACCCAGGTCTAGAAAGCCTCCTCTCATAATAAACAAGTGTTAAATCTCCAGGAGGTCAGTGTATGGGTACAACACAGACATATCTTTGCTAGGATGGGGGAATGATCTGATAACAACCAGGGCCTGTAGGAGATCACAGAAGCTTGATGGCAGAAAAGGACCATACCAGCCATCTAGTCTGCCTTTTTTTTTTTTTTTTTTTTTTTTTTAAATCATCCCCCACACTCCCCTTCCTGCCAGTCCCCCCTCCCCGATACTCAGCCCCATATCGTGTCCCATGCCCTCTTGAATTCTTCCACTGATATAGCCCCACCATTCTGTCTGGTAGTCTGGTCCAGGGCTCCACCACCCTTTCTGTGAAGAAATGTCCTTCTCCATTGCCCCTGTATCTTTTTTCCTTGAAGTCTGAGGCTGTGCCCTCTAGTTTTGACCCCCTTCTTCCTCTTGAGTAAACACTCTTCTCCCACTTTATTGAGCAAGCTCTTACACCTCTGCTAGTATGATTACCCCTGCTATCCTGGATCTTTTCCACATGTTTGATCATAGAAATATCCAGTCAAGCTGATGTCTGATAATCAGGGAGAAAAACTGGTTTACTCCCTCCCAGTAGGGAAAAAAAAATTTCACCATACATCGACAAGGCCCATATGAGAGATTATGGCTTTAAAATATTTCTGAACTGTGGTAATCCAAGAAGGGTTTACAGAGGAGGTACCCAAAGAGGGGAGTGAGAACTAAACTGAGGTCACCCCCTCCCCCCCATTATACGTTGCCCCTGGAGGACAGATGGCAGCCTGTCAAAAAATGTATCTACCACTTTTTTGTCTGCACCAAGGGAGAAAACAAACACTAGCTAATGTGACCTCTGTAGTATATAACCTATCTACAAGGATTACAAACCCTCCCTCTGTATCACTGTTTGTCCAACAACATGAATGGCATTCCCTGCAGTATCAAAACAGTTGTACCCCTCCTGTGCCCACTGTTGTGAGAAGAAGCCTCCACAGCATCAAAATCAAATTTTAGAAATGTTAAATGTCCAGACATAGAGGAGTCTCCTGTAGCAAAAGTACTCTGGATGCCCCCCTCTTGACCATCAGCAGCAGTCGTGATCACTTTACCAAGTCGTGGACTCTATTAATGTTGAAAGACAATACTTTGGTAGGGACCGCCATTATCAGAAAGTATAGAAAGGATTATTCAAGCTTTGAGAATAACAAAAATGATATGCAACTGCAGTAAAATCTCCACAGCACTGGGGCCTCCCCCCACCCGAGCTCCTCCTATTAGCTCTCACACACAATGCCAAACTGGCCGGCCATTAAAGAACTATATACAGTCACATAAAGAGTATTTAAGAACAAGACACACATTATGAGCTTGAAAAAGTTATAGGAAAAACACTTTTGACCTCCTAGTGCAGGGAGAGATACAGTACCATCTCCTAACATGCCTGGTGAAAAATGTGATAGGGGAGAACTGGCAAATGAGCCAGGCCCTCAAAGTTGGGGTGAAAGGTCCAGGATAATATCTGGGTAAACAGACCATCAGTATCTGTCTATACGAGACAAAAACTGGTGGTAAGGGAAGAAGCAAACCCCAAGTCTACATTAACCTTTACAGAGGGAAGGAGACTGGTCAGTTCGGTAGAGCAGCAAGCATTCATAAGTTATAAGGCAATTCCAAGAGTCCATGCATCAACTAGAACTGGAAAAAAGGAAAGGGAACATTGTTTAAACATGAGTAGCACACTAAGCCGAAGCTTGTTTCCAGATGTGACCTGGGAGTACAAGGAAGTTAAGTGACTTGCTCAGGATCACACAGTACGCACCTAGGTGGCTGTGGGATTCAAATCCAGGTCTCCAGATCTGCAGCTCAGAGCCTTAACCCACTGCGCTATACTGCATCCTATAATAATAGAATTCCTAGAAACTGTGGAAGGTGTGGCTAGACTGAAGTACAGAAAATAGCCTCAACTAGGCCCTTGTACTGATTAAGGCCCATTAGGTAGTGCTGTGCTTTTTAAAGTGAATGGTGTGCCAACGGATGACAGCCAGGCCCCCCTAGAGACCCAGTCCAATCACAGGCCCACTCAGGTCCCCCCACGACCTGCCCAGCCTAGACACAAATGTACACCAGGCTGCCAGGTTCACTCCACCCCCCACATCCAGGCCAGGGGTACCCTGGGCATAGCAGTGCAGCACCTGCCCAAGCTGGAGTGGCAATCAAAATTGTGAGACCCCTACAGGGTGTAAGGAAGGGCTCTTGCATAAGCAGTCTCAGTCGCTATATCCATGGCGCACTGTCACTGTGGCAGGGAGGGCTGCCACCATTAAAATGGGAAGCGCCAGCTTCAGCCCGAAACAGAATTCAAAATTCCACATATTTGAAAAAGGCTGTACCATAGAGTGCGATGCAGACTGCCCCAAATTGCTGTGACTTCTGTAAGCCCAGCACCAAAGGATACCTTTGGATTGTACAGCACAATCAATAGAGAAGAGGCAGAGTTTATTGATAAATGAAGCCACAGTTCAATGAGTGTTTGGGGGGTGCCATAACCCAGAATACAAAATTCAGGAGAGGGGAACCCCACCAGCCCAGCCATGCTGATAAGCTAGCAACCATCAAAGTTTTAGTCGGGCTGTGGAAAGACCACAGCGGACCCGACTCCACCCAAACACCATCCCCAGACGGCCCACCTACACAATCCAGTGGATCAGAAAAGAAGCCACAACTCCAATTTCCAAGTGTCCCTATGTACCAAAAGTGCATATATTGTACTATTCAGCATTTCTGCTTCTGGAACTGGAAATGATGTCCCTTAATGGCTTGTAGGTCTTACTGACTCCCTCAATGCGTGCTACCTCTTTTGCCCGATGGTGTTCAGGCACCAAATCCTTCTGTTCATACCCAGTATCTTCCATTGATCCAAGTGATGTGGTCTGTACCAACGTTGTGGCAAAGCCACCACAATGCCCCATCTCTCGAAGTCCAACTGTGCTTCTTCTGCAGAGTGGAAAATGGACACTCCATCCAAAAAGTGCATCCTTGGTTTTGCAGGGAATGGGGTTTGAAATTCAGTTCCCTTCAACTTCAGCTCCCTCAGATATGGGGCATAGGCCATCCTCAGAGCTTATATCTGTGGGGCGTAATCCGGGTTATGAAACCAAAGAGTCTGGAGAGTTATCCCACATCGCTGTATCCTTTTCCAAGCCACAGAAAGGACAACTTCCTTAGTCCTGAAACTAAGGAACTGCAAAACTATGGAGCACGGATGCTGACTGGATCCAGGGCACAATGGATGTGTTCTATTTTAAATTCCATGTCCGATGGTAGTCCAAATAACTCACGTTGTAAGCGGTCAACATATGCCAAAATGTCATTCCCTTCCTCTCCCTCAGGCTGCCCAAGCTAGACACACAGGTTTTTGTGCCAAAGTCAATCCACTAAATAACAGGTTGTTTTTTTTTCTCCAAAGCCAACTGCTTGCGATATATGGCCAGAATCAGATCAGCAATCATAGGTTTCATAGGACTATATGGGCCAAGTGGGACAATGCCCATAACGACATGACAAATCAGACTAGACAGTAATATTATTCCATACACAGTAATCATCTAATCTCTTTTCAAAAAACTCCATACTGTTGCTCCCCATGACTTCAGCTGGCAGAGACTTCCATAGACTAACCACTCTGGTTAAACCAGGAGGCCCTTTTCCATGAATGGCACAAATCCCTCTTGAGCTGTAGACCATGTGACCTTGTATCGTAGCAACAGTCCCTTAATTTCAGCCCCCAGACAATCCCATAAATCGTAATTTTGGAATGCACTAAAAAATTGACAGAGGTCTCCACAGAGTGGTCTTTCTTGGGACAATGCTAACTGTACAGAAAGTATTTATATAGGTTTTCTAGAGGTGTTATGTTTGTTAAAACACACTGAAGCAAGTGCTATGCATTTTCACAATGTTTAGCACTTTATGAGCAAAACGCTAATCATTTTTACTTTCTATATTTTTTCTCGCCTTCTACTATCTCTAACCTCCACTCCTTCAGGCCTCTGCTCCCCGACCCTACCGACTGCCCCAGAGTCTGCTCCGAGTGCCACACTCGCGAATCCTCAGGGTCCTTTGATAGCCCAGATTACTCACGGAGCGCGAGGAGGGAACCTCCCAAACCCTCCTCTAGCCCAGCCATCGAGGGAGTGAAGACCAAAACAGATAAGTGAGCTTGGGGGATGGAGGATGGGCATGTGAATGAGAGGTGGAGACTTTGTCCAAGAAGATCAAGAATTATGGTAGGTGGGCCGCTCGCCAGCACAGCGGTAGGGTTACTCAGTCAGAAGCGCCAGCGACCCGGTTCGGGAAACGGACTCGGCAGCTGAGGACGGTGCCGGGGAGGAGGATCGAGCCCAGAGACTGCCTCTCCTCCAGGTGGGTGGGATGCGGGTCCTGCTGCGATACTGCCACCTGGGTGACCACGGGTGGTGGTGCAGCGAGGACCGCATGTAGCAGGGAGGGAGGACATCTGCCGGAGCTGGAGCATTGCACGCCAGACGTGCATCGCTTCCTAGACCTCCTTACGTGCAGACGCCCTATGGGAATGGGGCGAAAGAAAATACCGTGCTCCCTGTAGAGTGGAGCTTCAGGCCCTGATCCCAGGGCCCTGCCAGCACGGGTGATGGATCCCCGACGAAATCACAGTCGCCAGGGTGGTGGAAGGTGAGCCCGCCTGTACCCGCCTGGGGGTCAAACCAAGGCAGCGTGAGGGGATGACTGCACCATGCTGACAGACAAGCAGGACGTACAAGGCTGTAGGAGACTCCTGAAGGTGACGAGTACTGGGGTGAGAAGGGGCGAAAAAGAGAATATAAAAAAAAAAAGAATTATGGTAGGTATGTAATTTTCATTTTCCTGGACATAAAAGTTCCACCACTCATTCACGCTAATGGGAGAGTACCGAGCTGAAATAATTCCCAGAGTAAGGCGGCAGGAGAGAGGAACTCAGTTAGGACAGGAGTCTATTAAGGATTGTCCTGCCAAAGGATTGATGCTGTCTGGCACGGACATCCAAAGCACTGTGCTTCACAAAAGTGTGCACAGAGCTCCAAGTAGCTGCACTGCAGATGTCTGCAATGGGCACGCTTTGAATTTCTGCCAGAGATGCCGCGACTGCCCTGGCAGAATGGGCATAAACTCTGCCTTCCAGTTTAACCTGTGCCATGGAGTAGCATTGGTAAAGACATGCCACTAGCCATGCCGAAATACATCTGATAGCAACAGGCTGACCCAGCTGGGCCATGCTGAAAGTGACAAATAGTTGTTTACATTTTTGGATTTCTTTGGTTCTGTTTATGTAGAACCACAAAATCCTTGTAACATCCAGAGAAAGCAGGGTACGCTCCTCCTCATTCTGGAAGTTCGTGAAGCAGATCGGAAGAACCAAGGGCTGGTTCAGATGGAATTCTGAGACTACTTTGGGGAGAAACTTAGGGTGAGTTCAAAGAGCCACCTTGTCTTTGTGAAATACAGTATATTGGGGGGAGGGTTCTGGGACTAGAGCATGTATTTCAGAGCGGAAGTAATGGCTACCAGGAAGGCGGTCTTCCAAGTCAGGAACTTCAGCTCACGGTTGCTAGGGGCTCAAAAGGTTTATGGGTGAGCATGTCTAGTACAAGGTTAATGTCCCATGTGGCTTCTAACTAGTGGCCTAGTGTGAAGTATACGTTTATGGAACCTCTTGGCCAAAGGCAACTGAGATAGAGACATGGAGTACACAGGGTCGTGGTGGTATGCTGAGATTATGTGAGGTGAACATTCATGGTTGAGTATTGCAGTCCTGTATTTGACAGGTCCAGAAGATACTCCAGGACTTTGTTAGGTGAGCAAGAGAAGGGTCCAGGGAGGAATTTGCATATCAGACGGAGAACCACTTTCACGCTGCGTATAAGTTTTCCTAGTAGCTGGTTTATGGCCGCTAGGAGAATGTTTGACACCCTATGAGAAACATCAAGCCTGCTCACCTCTATCTCCTTAGCAGCCATGCATGGAGGTGAAGGGATCTCAAGTTGATGACCACTGGACCCTGGGTCACCAGGTCCATTTGAAGTGGAAGCTGTCTCTGTGAAGTTTCTGACAATTTGTTGATTAATGGAAACCAAATCTGACGAGGCCAGAAAGGGGCAATGAGGATCATTCTGCTGCCCCCTTGTGCCTTCAGCTTGAGCAGTACCATCTGAACTAAGGGAAGAGGAGGAAATGCGAACAGAAAGTGTCTTGTCCACCGCAGTCTGAATGCATCCTGACAGAAAATGCCAGGTTTTGGGTTTCTGGAGCAGAATAGAGGCATTTTTACATTGAATGGGGACGAAAAAGGTCTAGACCTGGAGTTCCCCACTCTCTGAAGAGTGACTGCACGACGCTTGTGTCGAGAGACCACTCATGAGGATCTGTTTCTGTTCCGCTGAGATGATCCACCAGATCGTTCAGCACTCCCAGCACATAAACCGCTTGGATCAGGGCTTTGTGCTATAGGCACCACTCCCACACTCTCATTGCTTCCTTGCATAAGGGGTAAGTGTGTGCTCCGCCATGTCTGTTGATGTAGTACATCACTGCTTTATTGTCCATTTGAAGGAGAATGATCTTGTGACAGAGAATGTCCTTCAGAGCACAGACTGCATACTTGACAGCTCTCATTTCTAAGACATTTATGTGGAGTTGAGACTCGTCCTGATTCCATCGACCTTGGGTGTGGAGAGCTTGACAGTGAGCTCCTCATCTGAGTAGGGATGCATCCGTGGTGATGGAGATCTGAGATTCCAGTGGGGTAAAGGGAAACCTTTCAGAAGGTTGTCCTCTTGAGCCCACCAGGGAGAGACTGTTTTAGAGGTTCCATTACCTTGATGTGAAAGGACTGGGGATGTGTGCTCAGGGACCACTGAGTAGTCCTCATGTGAAGACGAGCCAGAGGCACAGTGAACACTGAGGATGCCATGAGACCCAACATTCTGCTGCACTGAGAGAGCTTAACTGAGTCATTCTTCCGATGACATGGGCCATCTGAAGGATGTCATTCCTTCTGTCCTCTGGAAGAAAGGCTTTTGTGTTGGAGGTATCCAGAAGGGCTCCTATGAAGAGAGGCCATTGGGAGGCTGCATCTGTGATTTTCAAAGTTCAACAGAACTCCCATGGATGTGAGGAACTTGGAAGCCATAGCATGGCTTCCTAAGTCTCTTGTCTGGAGGGCTTACTAGAAGCCAGTCATCCAGATATGGGAACACTTGGATTCCTAGTTTCCTGAGATGTGCTGTGAGAACTGCAACACACTTTGTAAAGACTCGAGGCATCAAGGATAGCCCACAGGGCAGGACTCTGAATTGGTAGTGCTGACCCAACGCCACCAATCTGAGATACTTGTGGTGGTTTGGGTGTATTAGAACATGCTGGTAGGCATCCTGCATGTCCAGGGAGGCCAGTCAGTGGTTTTTACGAATCAGAAGTAACAGGGAGCCAAGAGATATCATCTTGAACTTCTCTTTGTAAAGAAATTTGTTTAACTTCTTTAGATCGAGAATAGGATGCAGGCCACCTGTTTTCTTTGGAACTAGGAAGTAATGGAGTAGAAACCTGTGTTCCGCTTGATCCAGCAGAACTACTTCTACTGCCCGCTGATCCGAAGGCCTTGAATCACGGAAACAAGAAGGTCTGAATGAGAGATAGACAGCCTGGGCTGTCGTTTGGGTGGATGATCCAGAGGGGTTTCTGAAAGATTTAGAGAGCAACTCTCGCAGACTATCCTGAGTACTCATTTGTCTGAAGTGACCGACTTTCACTGGTTGTAAAACTGAGTCAGATGCCCTCCTACTGCCGAGGAAGAGTCCCCCTCGGACAGCTGAGGTGGCACTTGGGGCGGAATCCTCAGAGGGTGGCACTAGGCGCTTTGGGGCCCTGTGCCTTCGCTGCTTTTGTGGCTGGGGCTTGATTTCGTTGAAGCCCCTCTGCCTTTGCCATAATAAAAAAGACTGATGGTTATGAAATTGCCACCAGTTCCCGCCCATTGAGGGGCTGCAGATGGCGGCCTGGCCATTTTGATAGCCATTCTAGTTTTCTGTGTGGCCGCTTAGTACCTGCTTTACCTGAGGGCCAAACAGATACGCCCATCAAATGGTAAACTCATAACTGTTGGGCATCACTTGTGAATCCCGAAGTACGTAACCAAGAGTAGCGTTGGGAGCATATACCAGCTGCTGCTGCCCTGGAAGCAGTGTCAAAGGCATCCATAGCGGCCTTAAGCTGCTGATTATTGGATTCAATGCCTCAGTAATGGCCTGAAGAAGCTCTGTGCTAACATCCAACTCTGGAAGAGCTTCTACAGTGGCCTTGAGTGAATGCCAGAGGGTATACTCATACTGAGAGAAATAACCCTGGCAACTAGCAATGTGCATACCCAGGGTGGAGGCAGCACAGACTTGCTTCCCCAAAGTGTTAATTTTGCATGATCCCTGTTTGCTGGACGCAATGTAGATTCTGAGGAAGAACAGCTTTGTAATTCTCGCCAGGACAACTATGGCATCAGCAAAGGCTTGCGTGCACAGAATAGGAAGATCCTTGGGAGAGGCATATTTCCTATCTATGGATTTGGCCACAGAGGAATAAGCCGGATTATCCCACACCATTTGTGAGAGTCTCAAAAGAGGGTTGCACAGGAGGAGTCAATTCAATAAGAATATCTGAACGTGAAGAAACTGCAGATGAAGCAGTTTCCAGGATCAATCTCTGAAGTCTGAGAGAGAGAGAGAGTGTGTGGTATTCATGTTCTTAAGCAGAGACTTAACGGAAAGGTCCTCGACCAAAGGCTCTGCAGAAAGAGAAGGCTTATTCACCACCCCTAGAAAGGAATCATCATCAAAGTCATCTCCCAATTGCAGATCAGGGTAAGGCTCAATATCATCTCCTACTAATCCTGAAGGGACAGAATAAATAGGAAAGGGAGGAAAGAGAGGAGGAGGAGTCCGTGAATGGTTGGAGAACCCTGGTGTTATACACTGCATCGCAGGCACTCCTGGCACCGGCACAGAGTGTGGCACCAAAAACACAGGCAGCGCCGGCACCACACCCAGTGCCACAGGACCAGGGTCTTCCAACAACCCACTCAGGGATGAAGAACAGAGAAATTCAGAAGGAGAGAGTGGTACCTGTACTGGCCCCTGCACCACAGCCATATGAGGGGGAAAAGCACCAGAGCGTGGCGTCGATGGCACAGAAGAAGGTGCCAAGTGACTAGAAAGCCCCAACCGCCCTGCCCGCAGGTCTGAAACCAGAAGGCCCAAAGGCCTCTGTGATGGATTCACCGGCTCAGGCAGGTGGGACAACCACTGAACCCATTGCTCCATAAGAGTGGCCCAATGATGAAACTGTTTACTGGAAGACCCCCGAGGGGGCGGAGAGGAACTCCGGAGTCGAGGATGCCAGTCACCAGGAACAGAGGTTATGGGAAACCCCAGAGGAGTCAGAGTCAAACCCCTGCCCCTGGCCAGTGACGATCCATGCGCAGACATACCAGAGGGCGACCTCGAGTGGTACCGTTTCATCTTCGACCAGGATGTTGTGGAAGAACCCGAGGTCAAGTGATGCCAAGTTCGTGACGAAGATTGAGAATGGGACCGCTTTATTTTGTGCTTTGGGAGGACCGCCATTCCCCAAGCACTGGACTGTCCATAGTCAGACCCCTCACTCCATAGAGGATGGCAGACCAGACCCAGCCCTGCTTGAAAACACAGCTTTGGAGAAGTCTCCTACTGTCACCCGCTTGTTCATGGTTGACTCCGTCGAAGGAAGGGTGAAGACTCTTTAACGAAAAACTACTTTATTTAAGAACTACTAAAATAAATAAAACTAACAAATACTACAAACAACTAAGCTGCTGTTGTATAGATGCGAAGACTTGACTCCCAGAAGGCACGTACATTGTCACTGAAGCGCACTCGACAGCGATAAAAGGAACTGAGGCAGTTGGAGGGTCAACGCTAAGGTAGCCTATAGCACAAGCTGGGCTCGTGGTGCCACTTCCTCAGGCCCCACCTCGGTTCCAGCTCTCCTGAAGATTTTTGGCCCTGCTGGTCCTAGCGCCGGCGGAGTTCCCATTAGTGTGGAATGAGTGGTGGAGACTTTATGTCCAGGAAACCTGAATGTTCTGCACAGATTTTTTCTTTTTCTTTTGCTGTTTCAATTTGAATCCCAGAGGACTTCTGAAAATGTTTACTATGGATGCTCAACACCTTTGTTTGGGCTGCTGGAAGACACTGGGTGAATGGATGACTTTAACCTCTGTCCGGAGAAAGGGGAACTCACGATGCCAGATTTTCACCTATATTACTCAACGGCACAAATTAGCCTGGTGGTCTCTTGGACCAAGCAGAGGAGCGACAGAGGTTGGCTTGAAATGGAGATGAACCAGCCCTTACCAACACCAGTTTATTGTCAGATATTCTCAACCCATGGACTAGGTATGCGCTGTGAATGTACTTGAAAGCCAAGCGAGTAACCTACACCCCCGATACCTTGGGCCCCCTGTACTGTACAACGGGATCCCCAGTTCCTTCCTGTAAGTTTAGACCCAGGCTTCTATAGATGGTATAATTTGACACTAACAAGATGCAAACACTTGGTGTAGGGCAATCACTATGTCTCCTGTAAATGAACTACAGGAGAGGAGTATTTTTCAGAAGAAAGGTGCTCAAGAACAAGGGGACAGAGCCGGCCTGGTGGCACTGAGGATTAAGGCACTACATGCCTTACCTCGCGCCATGCCGGTGACCTGGGTTCGGGAACGAGCCCAGGCCACCAGGGGTTGGCAGGGGTGGGGAAGGATTGAGCGTCCATTGGACAGCTCTCCCTTCCAGGGGAGGGTGTAGGTACAACATCGCCCTGGAGCGACCTCTGGTGGCAGTCAAGGGTGGCCAGGAATAGGTGACGCTGCCACATGAGTTTTGGGGGTGGAGCTTGGCAGATGCTGGTCGCCATTGCACATCTGAGCTCCACAGGGAGGGTAGAAAGCAGAAAACCACGGGCGCCTTATAGGTGAAAGTGGGACCTGTGGTTGGTCCCACGCCTAATGCTGGGCTTCCCAGCCTGCTCCAGGCACTCCTCTGCCCCTGGTTGCTCCACTAGACTCAGATAGAGTGCCAGAGAGTCGGCGGTCCCTGCCCCAGGGCTCAGAGCTGGGGATCGGTGGCCAGGTGATGCAGTGGGGAAATGGGCCCTTGCCTGGATATAAGAGTCTAGGGGTTTCAGGCCAGGTGGGAACAGACCGTTCTGTGAGTCAATGCTGGACAGAGTTCAGGTAAACCGGTGATGAGGGGGTAAAAAGAAAGTCCAAAAAAAAAAAAAAAAAGAACACGGGAACAAGCTAAGAAGCTGGAGGGGTAGATACAAGAGAGATGTGAGGATGTATTTCTTCACAGAAAAAGTGGTGGTTTCCAGGAACTGCCTTCCAGCGGAGGTAGTGGGGTGAAAACAGTGGTGAGGTTCAAGAATGCATGGATAAGCACAAGGGAATCATAGTGGAAAGGAAGGAGGAGGGAGAAAGAGCTGTGGATTGGGCACAGTCTGCAGTAATAGTGTAGGTAGGGAGCAATGGGCAGACTGGATGGGCCAAGCGGTCCTTATCTGCTGTCAAATTCGATGTTTCTGGGTTTCCTTTTTTAAACAACGATACGGGATACAAAAACAAGATTTTTTTCTGGTATCTAGAAGTTAGCCACTACCTAACTTCAAAAAATCTGGTGGCCCATGATCTGTCACCTTTTGAAGACTTTCTGTATTGGGCAGTGATAGCCAAAGCATGTTAGGTCCTACTTTGGTGGGGGACGACACATATCCACAAGAGGAAAGATTCAGGCTGCTTTTGAAAGAAGATTCCCGTGCTCATATTCCGGAAGAGGACTGGTCTAAAATGCTGGCAGTGGGCTAGAAGATCACAGTGTCCCCCAGTTGGAGAGAATTCTGCTGGACATGTGTGATCTGCTTCTTCAACACCTCTACCAAATATATCACTTCAGTGGAGGCTTTTCAAACTTGGTTGGAAGCGATATGGGCAGGTCCCACTTTCACATACTTTGGGACCATCCTGCTCTCCATCCCTACTGGATACAAGTTCAGGTGGAAATGCAGCAGCTTTGGAATGTTCCAATCCCCTTTTCTTTCCTGAATGTAATTCTGGGCATTCCTGTCCCACAGATGGGGAATTGCACAGCATGGGCTGTTTAGGAACTTTGAACCATGGCCCTGAAAGACATAATGTCTCTATGGTTGAGACTAAGCCACCCTCCATAGATTCCTGAAAGGCAGGGTGAGATCTATGCAAGATGGAAGGAATAAAGGCCATGCTTCATCTGACCCTAGAAAAGCACCCAGCTCTGTGAAGCAATGGAACTTACACAGTATTTCAAACACACAGTGGGGGCGACCTAGAAACACTTCGCCTCATTACTCCATTCCTGCTTTTCATGACCGGCATTTGACACAGTCCCACAGAAAAGATTAGTATACAAGTTAGTCAGCCTTGGAGTAGGTCCCAAGGTGGTAGCCTGGATAAAAATTGGCTGGACAACAGGACACAAAGGTAACAGTAAACGGAGTCCACAGTGAAGACAGGAGGGTAACCAGCGGGTACCACAGGGTTCAGTACTGGGACCAGTCCTCTTTAATGTCTTTATAAATGACATTGAGAGCACCTGGACAGAAAAGTATGTCTCTTTGCAGACAGCACAAAGATCTGCAACAGGTTGATACACAAGGAGGGAGGAAAGGATGAAAAGGGACTTGGCAAGGTTTGAGGAATGGTCAAATGTATGGCAGCTCAGAAACAATGCACAGAAGTGCAGGTAATCACCAGGAAACAAAAACCGGGGAAGAGTACACAATGGGGTGAGATACCAACAACAACAAAATCGAAGGACCTGGGAGTAATTATATCAGATGACCTAAAGGTGGGCAAGCAATGTGAGAAGGCAGTAAGGGGCTGGGGGAATACTGGGATGCATGGGAGCGCATCAACAGTACAAAAACAGGAGGTTGTCATCCTCTGTACAGACAGTTGATGAGATCCCATCTGGAGTACTGTGTGCAGTATTGGAGACCCCATCTCCACAAAAAGACAGCAGTGGAGGCTGTTCAGAGGAGGGCAACTAAAATGGTGCAGGGTTTGCACCAGAAGACATACGAAAAGAGACTAAAGCAGCTTAATATGTATACCCTCGAGGAAAGGGGAGCATGATAGAAACTTTCAAGTACCTCAAGGGAATTAAAGTCCAAGAGGGTAGCATCTTTCAGAAAAAGAGATGTGCAAGAACAAGGGGCACAATTTGAAGATGGGGGAGGGGGCTCAGAAGCATTATAGTATTTTCATGGAGAGGGTTGTGGATGCGGAACAGCCTTCCTGAGGAGGTTGTGGGAGTCAAGAACTGTGGAGAATTCAAGAACATGGACAGACATAAGACAATTTAGTGGAGGGTAGGATGAAGTAAGCTGTTGGTTGGCTAGGATCTGCAGCTTATCCATCAGATAGGGAAATGCAGACTAGGAGGACCAAGCAGTCCTTATCTGCCATCAAATTCTATGTTTCTATGTTATCTTTCTATGTTTGTCACACAGTTGAGGACAAGAATACAAGTTTGTTTGGGCAATTCTTCCTAAGAGTTACAGCTACTTGTTATGAACTAAACTGGTTATACATCTACTGTAGATTGTACCACTAGTCTCAACATATTGTTTGTAATTGAGTGGCAAGTGATCAGTATGAAATGGTATTGTCAGTTCCACCCATAGTACAGTGTACTTTGATATGTATTATTCTGTATGCATTGATGTAGTTGGATATATGCTTTACCACACAATAAAGCAGAGTTTTAAAAAATCCTCGGAAACTGATGGGAAGAAAATAATGTCAACATTCAGGAGGATGTGCCCTCTATGAGGGCATGAAAGGGAGAAAAGGTTGGGAGATGTTTAGTACCATCACATAAGAGTACAGGAGTCCAAAGTCCAATAAGGACCCACAACTTACTAAACTGGACAGGAAAAGGGGACCAGGGAGCAAGCAGCACATCAAATACTGAAAATGGCTGTATTATAGGGATGATACGTGTCAGAAGAAGGCTGTCTAAATTCCAACAGAAGGCCCTAGACGGCGGGGAAAAACCCAAATCAAGATGGGTGCAGGATCCCCACCCCTAGAAGGGCAGGAGACAGAGGTCTGCCTGGAAGAAGCCCCAGTAGGGGCAACCAAAACAGACCAAAACTAAAGGTGACCACAAGAATCAAGGAGGCCAGCACTGCCCGGAGAGGCAACAAATTCCCCAGAGTGAAAACAGGATGAGAGATGTGGAAGTATCTATCCAGGAAAAGGAGAACCTGCTCATGCCAGAGAAAACACCAGGCTAGGAACAATTTGTACAAAGCTGGTGGGTACCAAACAGGCAGTGAGAAACCACAGGAGAAGCTGTAAAGTGAAGACAGACCATTAGGATAGACATGGGAACCTGGAAATCCCACAGCATAAATTACGGGTGGGATTAGTGGAAGGAAGCAGATGTGGAGGCTGTGTCATTGAAGCAACCTGCAATGTTGGGAAGTATCTTGTAACTTGTGAGAGGGTGATTCTTCACTGAGAGGGTGGTAGAGCCCTGGAACAGACTTCCAGAGGAGGTGGTGGGGGCTGAGACCATGTCAGGCTTCAAATGAGCATGGGACAAGCACATGGGGATACAGGGAGGTGGGGTAAGAGCCTTAAGAGAGGGAGGGAAGGAGGATTAGTGGAGGGGAGGGGTGGACTTGATGGGCTATGTGTCCTTTTCGTCGCCAAATTCTAAGGATTCTATGACCAGGGTGCCGACAAAAATCTCATGACAGCAGAAGCTGACTGAGTGACCCCCCCCACACCCAAACAACACACCCAATCCACACTAAGGGAAGGATGGAGTGGCGCAGTCCCAAAGTCCAACAGAGGAAAGGAACAGGCAGGGAGGATAAACAAGAGTGGTCATGCAGTCATTCTCTGAGAGAAGCCATGCCCCTGGCTACAAAGTACAAGGTCTGACAAAGGCAAATGTAGTCAGAAAAGATACACCATAGAATGAACTCCAGGATGTAGAGTCATCAGCAACCACAGGATGAGCAGAAGCATCAGGCATGGCAAGATGAAGAGCGCTGTAAAAAGTGAGATTTCCAAAACCACTGGGAACAGAAAGTTGCTGTGTACAAATCAACAGTAGTGGCATGTTTGAAGGGACATCAGGCATGCTGCGTGTGATTGGATCACCTACTGTAAGTCAAAGAAAGGTTAATGGCTAAGGTTCCATGGAAGGAGTTTTTAGGTTAAAAAGGCAGACAATTCCTGGCATCAAGGATACCAGAAGACTTAGGGCACCTGAAACTGTTACTTAGGGCACCAGAAACTGTTACTGTAAATGACAACAGCCTTGGGAATCCAGAAAGCAGGGTAACATGATTCAACATCAATGTTTCAGTAAGAGGGCATCTGGCCCAACATGGTGCCATGGTGTGATCCAGGCCTAAGGACTTACAGTACTAAACATGCACGTTAGCACGGGACAGTCTATTCTAAACCATAGCAACGGAAAGAGAATCGCCTCTTTCATTTAGCTATCCAGTGCAAAAATAACAAATCTCTATGGTCTACATGTCAACCTGTTGTTTGTTTGAGCCTCTGATGAGATGTGCTTTCTGCAGAGAAAAAAGCATGGAGGCAGTCGGGCTGATGGTGCTGCCAAGCTTTGCTCCAGTGGAGTCCTAGACTCTGGCTCTAAGACCACAGAGTGGACCGATGCAGAAGCCTGACTCTAGAATGATTGTTTTTTAAATATCATGAATGCTGCTGATAGTGTATGCTGGAAACTGGACAATACTTTTAAACTTCGCCAACAGGAAAATCTCTTTAAACTTTAACAGCAGAAAAAGACCATGCTTTTTGTATAGGTCAATAGGATCCTGCAGGCAGGAGCAGTTAGTTCTCACCGGATTCACTGCTCATACCCTAGGGTTGTTGAGGGCATGAAATCATGACTGCCCCTCTTTCTTTCTTTAAATGGATGCTTACTCAGGGCTGCCACTTTGCTGTTTCCAAATATACTTTTCGTGTATAACTAGAGAGAATTGTTATAGCCAATCTAGTAGTCCAATCACTGGTCATCCAAGCAATTTTTAATGTAATCAGTTTGAGAATGGTAAAATTACATGTGATAAAACGGACCATAAAAGTCCTGTAACCTGGTCAAGTGACCTCACATGACCACTGATTATTCTGTATTAAATGCACACTTTAGCAATAAACTAAACAGAATAAACAAAACACTGAGGAAAAATGTACTCACATACTGATGTACACACCACCCTCTATAGGCACATTATGCGTGCAGCAAAGGAGAGCATGTAGCATATGCCCACTGAAATGAATGGAAGTATTTTTATTACTATTTTACATTATGATGGCGAGTTGGAGGTTAATAAAAGCCATGGTTCGGTTAACAAGGCCCTTGTTAGTCGAGCGGTGACTTTCATTGATCTCCAACTCACTGTCGTAGTGTATAAAAAAAAGCTCTCATTCATTTCAATGGGACATGTCCCCATGCTTCCCCTTGCTGCATGTCATAATGTGCCTGAGTGTGAGGGCATGTACAATAAGTACATCAGTTGGACATGGAAGGATCAACTGGCCACCTTTGTCAGTGCCAAACTACGATCTCTTCCAGTTACATAATGGCTGCACAAAATGTCAATGCTTACAGAAACAGACTATTGCCAGCAATAGCTATGATTTGATGTAAGCAATACATTGAATTCTGAAAGGTACAAAATCCCTTTAAGTGATTTTTTTTTTTTTACTGTATGTAAATGTTTTACATGATGTAACATTGGTGTGTATATATGTAGGGATGTCATTTTAAATGAGCTTTAGCTCTATGACTTAACCTTAAATAAACTTGAAAAAACAAACAAAAAAATGTGTTCACACTGTGCACCTGTCCTGTTGGATCTGACATAGAATGTTCACTCTGTGCATTATTCACTGTAGAGCTGAACGAGAGTGTTCAGGCTGTGCATTAGTCACTGTGGATCTGAGCAAGAGTGTTCAGGCTGTGCATTAGTCACTGTGTATCTGAGGGAGTGTCCACACTGGGCGTTTGTCCCAGTGGGTCTGAGAGAGTGTGAAAGAGTGTTCACATTGTGCACATCACATATGACAGAGACAGACAGGGAGACAGTATGAGTTATATCACACAGTGCTCCATTCTCAACAATTGAGACATTCATCTAGTCACTATTTTCAGGCTATCTGAGCTGATCCATTCTTTACCTGGTAAAACCTTGGTAGGGATATTATTTGATTCACCAAATCCTGCCTCTGCAGGTTGATCAATCGCACATTCTGGTTGTTGTTTAGGAAGCACAGCTGTAGGGTTATTAATTTGCAAGTTTAACACAGCGCAAGGCTTGTCTCACACAGGAATCCTGTTAAACGAAAGTAAATGTCAGCCCTCACAGTTTATGTTATCATCTCCCAGTCACAAAGTCAAGCTAACATTTTGTTTCTTTCTGCTGTTTATTTAGAAAATGACAAAACCCTTTAGGATGGGTAGGTATAATTTAATTAGGAAAACACTCATCCTTTAACAAATTACAATTCACCTGTCAGATAATTTGTTAGTCAACTGTGCTAACTAAACTTGATAGGGTAGCCAGCCTGTCAGAGATGCAGCAGGTTTACCACTCAGGACGCCAGTGACACAGGTTTAGGAAAGAGCAAGGACACTGAGGCAGAAGGGTAGGACACTATTCTCCAGGAGGGAGGGCAGCTGTCTCTGCTCTTGTACTGCCACCTGGGGGACAATAGGTAATGGTGCAGATGGAGATGCTGGCAGAAAGGAGGATGTGGGCTGGTTCTGAAGTGCACAGCCATGAGCAGCATGCACACTACAGTTGGAAAAACTCGGACCGATGCACAGTCACACTCTGAACTTCTCACTGCCTGTCTCTTAAGGGAGGGGAGGAAATGTCAGGTAGAAATCCTCTGAGTGATATGCATGCACCCTTTGGAGTCTTCGGCGCCTGTCTCCTGAGGGAGGGAAAGAAACATCAGGTGGAAAATCTTAGAGTGAGGGGCATACACTCCAAAAGAAGCGTCAGGTGGAAAACCTCAGAGTGAGGCAAAATTATACTGGCATTCTGTACTCTTCAACCTCCCATCAGAAGGCACCAAGGGGAGTCAGGCTATCTGTAGACCCCTCGAGACTGGGTAAGAGAGGGAGAAGGGAACGGATGAGGCTGGGAGGCAGCACCAGTGACAGGACATAAAGAGAATAAATAACTGGACTCGTTTGTCCTAAGGCATTTGACAATTCATTTAAAAAAATCTTCAAACATTGTGAGATATGTCTTACCTAATGAAATCTTACCTTTGAATAGCTTTCAGCTGCATCTTTAAGAAGCGTAAGGACCTTTGTCAGCGAATTTTGTATTCCAGGCACCTCACTGATAGGTTCATCTGGAATAGGGGAAATCACATTAGACACCTGAACATCAAATAAAATACAGTCTTCAAACAGATACAGTCTACAAATACAAAACCATCTGCAGACTTATACTATCTACAAATACAATACTGTCTGTAGATAGATCCAGTCTATAAACAGACACAGTCTATAAAACAGTTTACAAAAACAATACCTTTATAGACAGATGCTGTCTGTGGACAGATACAATCTACAAATGTAGTATGGTGTACAGAGATGCAGACTACAAATAGTGTACAGATAGTCTACTAACAGATATTGTTTACAAATACAAAACCCTCTATAGACAGATGCAGCCTACAAATACAATACTGTCTATAGACAGTCTACAAACAGCTTTAGTTTTCAGACAGTCTACATCCTGTTGCAAAATACAATACAGACTATAGACACAGCCAGTCTACAAATACAGTACAGTCTACAGACAGATACAGTATACAAATACAATACCATATACAAACACAAACTGTCTACGGATACCATCTACAAATACAATACAGTCTATAAACAGAATACCCTTTATGGATAGAGACTGTCTGTAGACAGATACAGTCTACAAATAGCAAGGCAAGGCAAAATTTATTTAAAAGACGCCCAATCCCAGAGGCTCTGGCTGCCGTACAAATTTTTAAACAGAGTTTAGACATAATAATCATACAAATTTATACATAATAAAAATACAAAATCTGATAAAATCACAAACTTTGCCATCAATATTAATCTAAATATCAAATGCTTTAGAAAAAAGAAAAGTCTTCAACTGGGCCTTAAAATATCTACTGGGGCTTCTGACCATAATTGGCAAAGAATTCCATAGAACAGGAGCCGCGATGCTAAACGCTCTATCGCCAGCGGATTTAAGCCTTGTTCTGGGAATGGCCAGGAAGCCACCATTAGAGGAGCGAAGAGGGCGGGTGGAGAGGGCAGGTAACAGAAGGTTTGACAGGTAACTGGGGCCCAGCCCATGTATGGCCTTATAGGTGAGAAGACCCACCTTAAAGAGGACTCTCCATTTGACTGGCAGCCAATGCAACTCGCATAGAACCGGTGTAATATGACAAAACTTTTGCTGCCCAGTCAATAACCGGGCAGCTGCGTTTTGCACCAGCTGCAGTCTGCGGAGAGATCCTCCTGTGACCCCGAGATAGAGCGCATTACAGTAATCAAGCCTTGATGTGACTAAGGCATGTATCAAGGTAGGAGGTCCAGAGGCGGAACAAGGGGCTTAATCCTGGCAATGTTTCTGAGATGGAAAAACAGTACGAACCGTGGAGGATATTTGAGCTCCATGGTTAAGTCCCTGTCCAGAATCACTCCCAGATTTCGACTCCAAGAGGAGGCCTTTCAATGACACAGTTCCAAGAACAAGCCCAGTTTCTGAGTCAGAGGCCATCCTATCATGAACTTCTGTTCGACTCACTACCAATACCTCCGCCTTTATCGGGGTTCAGTTGCAACCAGCTGGAGGCCAAATACAGTGAGATAATCTATAGACGGTTGGGGACAGCTTCAAGAGGACGCCATTGAGGGTTTCAAAAAAGAAAGGCCAAGCTGATCCTGCTCAGATGCTGCCTTATGCCAAATAACATTATGACAGGTTTTTCTTTGGTATTCAAAGTGAGTTGATTGGTGCACAACCAGAGTTCTGCATAAAACAGCAAAAATGCAAACAGTGCGAATAGCACAGTTAAAGTATCATACTGTCAAAATGTCAGTGACATACAAACACATTTTTCCATTTTGGGTACACTGTACAATAAAATACATTGTTATGTATTCTGTATGTAAATATAAATATTTACATATTTGTGTATGTAATTGTATCTATGTATGTGTCTCTGTATCCATGTGCAGTATGTACAAATACATATTTATGTATCTATGTATGTGATGTGTCTGTGTGTATGTATGTATGTACGCATGTACGTATCTTTGTATTCATGTGCAGTATATATAAATGTCTTAGCCACACAGTCAGAGCACACCTTAATCAGAAATAACTTTGCTCTAAGGCACTGGTTAGTACATAATCTTTATTCAGTGTCTCGGGTACAAAATTTTAAAACCAGCAAGCCTCACAGGGTGTGAGCTGCCCTGACACAATTCACACCATGAAATGTGCTTTTTCAAAGGCAAGGCACACAATAAATGATGGCAATAAATAGCTCTCTCTTAAAGACATACATATATACACATATTCTCCAAAATGCATTACTATGTTACTAGAAAGTACAAAGTAATAATTAGTATATGCAAATACATATTTATGTAGACAGACAAAGAAAGCGCGCAAGCACTGAGGCAATGGTTACTCCAAAGGGCACTGGCCGGGAAGCCAAGTTTCAAAGAAATGCAAAATCACACATGCCCCCATAATGCAAAGCATCATGGGCTGCATATGCAAATCACCACAGAATATTATACTGGTTCAACTTTAAGCAGAAATGCATGGTGCTGAAAGGCCTCTCACACAGTTTGCAAAGGGTGCCAACAGAAGACACAGACACGTGTTTCGTCCTACCAGGACTCATCAGTGTGCCTTGTCTGTTTAACACCCCAGTGGAATGAACCAGCTACCCTAAGATGGTCTATCTGGGTTATGTTGTGGTGAACCCAATTAAAACAAAAACTATTTATGTATCTGTGTATCTCTGTATTCATGTACAGTAATTGTAAACATATTTATGTATCTTATCTACGTACGTATGCGTATCTAAATATCTCTGTATCCATGTACAGTATATGTAAATACATAGTTATGTATCTGTGTATCTATGTATGTAATGTGTATGTACGATCTCTGTATCCATTTACATGCCATAAACCAGGATCAAGTGTACTGTGTGATATTTCAGTGTTTGCTGTTGGATTAAATCAAGTTTCTCCAATATCCTGCAGGATATCAGAGCAAAAATGCTGATACTGCTAGATCTTGATGTATGACATTGTGTATATATACATATATATATATATATATATGTATCTATGTATGTATCTCTATATCTGTGTATCTATGTGTGCATGTATGTAAGTATGTATCTGTGCATCCGCTTATGTATCTCTATGCACCTCTATATACTGTACATATATTTAGGCATATGTCACTGTATCTCTGTAGTTATGTATATATCCATGTATGCATCACTGTGTCGGTGTATTTATGTACATATCTGTATGTATCTGTGTATCTATGTATCTATCTATCTATATATATATATATATATCTATCTATGTGTGTATCATTGTATCTGTATGTATCTTTTATCTTTGTATGTATCTCTGTATATGTCTACTATCTTTGTATCTCTGTAGATATCTGTATATCTATGTATGCCCACTGTATCTCTGTATGTATCTGCGTACGTATGTGCCTGTATATCTATGTATCTATATGTATGTGTGTGTGTGTGTGTGTATTGTATCACTGTATCTGTATCTTTTATCTTTGTATGTATCTCTGTATATGTCTACTATCTTGTATCTCTGTTGGTATCTGTATATCTATGTATGCCCACTGTATCTCTGTATGTATTCATGTATGTAAGTGCATGTGTATCCATGCATGTATTTCTGTATATATTTGTGTATCTATGTAGGTATCACTGTATCTGTATGTTTTATTTGTTTATTGCATATTTTCGGAATTACAAACCTTTGAGTCGCAGACTCATTTGCAAAGGCTCCACGTCGGTTACAGTGGTGGAGGGGAGACGGAGTACAAGGATACATACATAGTAAGGCAGTATACAGGAGAAACATACACACTCAAAATAATACACATGACAGTTCTGAACAGTGCAGTCCAGGCTTTATCTTAATACAGCAGTGACTGTAGCAGGGACATTAAGGGTATCATTTGTTAGACTAGGGGAGGCGTGTTCGTGGGATCCATGAGACCCTGTGTCAGTTTTTAATGGAAGGCATTCTTGGGGTCCATAGGACCCTGTGTCAGATTTTTTTTTTTTTTTTTTATTTAGTGTGGTAAGGTAGCCTACTTAGGAGAAGAATAGCTAGCCACAGGCACAGGAATGGGATTCAGCTAGGTGGGCTTTGAGGCCTGCTTTGAAACGGGAGATGCTGTGTGACTGAGTGAGCCAAGGAGGTAGTGCATTAAGCCAACGAGGAGCACGGTACCGAAACGATCTGTATCTGTGTATCTATGTTTCACTGTATCTCTTTATGTCTCTGTAGCTATATGTTTGTTTCAGTGTATCTATATATCAACGTGTGTGTATATATGTATTTATGTATTTATACAATGGGATGGAGATAAACAAAGTGTGATATATCTGTTTATCTGAGTAACTGTGTGTACAAATAGAGAATAAAAGATGGGGAAGGGAGAGCTATGAGAATTTAATGCATACCCCAGTTGTGGGATGCTACATAAATCCCTGAGGGCGAAGCCTGAGGGGTTTATCAAAGCATCCCACAATAAGGGTGTGCATAAAATTCTCATAGCACCCCTTCCCCAATCTTTTATTTTTTATAATACACTGGGCAGCAATATTTTTCAGGCAGGATCAACCAGATATAAAAAAAAACTATCCTGAAAACTCAAGTTGTGGCGCTCCGTGGTAAGCGAGAGATAGAGCTGCCATGTTTTTTGAACTGTTACGCCCACCCACAAGCAAGACAAGAGCCAATGAGGGAGTGGCATGCTTTGATTGAAATGGCTCCTGAATGCCATAACAACCAGCCGGTTGTTACGGGAAATATCAACTGGTCCAGCCCATAGGAAAAATTGCTGACCAGTTATTTATATATATATATATATATATATATATATATATATATATATATATAATGTGTGTGTTGTGTGCATCTATATACGATCACTTATCTCTGTATATATTTCTGTGTCGCTGTGCATATATCCCTGTATCTATATATATATATTCGCGTATCTTTATATGTAGCTCTGTATGTATGTATCTGTGTATCTACAGATGTATCTCTGCATCTATACAGATATCTGTGTATCTATGTATGTATCTGCGTATCTATGTACAGTGGCAGCCAATGCCATTAGTAGCCATAACAAGCAATTTTAGTCACGTTGCACGCTGACATCACTTTGTATGAATTGGGTAACAAAGATAACGAGAACAATACTGCCTCATGGTTTATTTATTTATTTTATTTTATTAGTCTCTAGGATTACAAATACCTTTCAGCAATTGCTGCTCATTTACAAAGGTTCCACGTCAAAGGATGGAGGGAAAACATACATACATACAGAGGTAGACCATGGTTACGGTATAATACAGTGAAGGCTGGGCTTTAAATGTAAAGCACATGATGGCAGGCATTATGAGCCAGTTTATGAGAGCAGGACGTTTCAGTGCAGACAGCATTATATAGAACAGATAGCTATTGTAGGGTGGTAGGTTTAAGGAAAGGAGTGGCAGGCTGAAGGCCACTGTCAGAGGGCGATGGATGGGTAGCATAAGTGCAGGGTAGGTAGGAGTTGGGGACCCGCAAATCTGAAAGTGCCTACAAGAGGGGAGGTGGAGGGTAAGGCAGGGTGTTGGTGGGGAAAGGTAGGGGTGGGAGGAGGAAAGCAAGTGATGGGGGAAATGCTGGGGGGTAACAGGTCACCTTAAACTGGAGTGAGAGAGGAGGCTGCTCCTAGGAGAAGCAGTCACATGGCATGGTTGATGTTAGGTATAGTCGGAGTTACCTTTAAAGGGTCCAAGTATTGCAGGTGTAGGCACTTCATTGTTGAGGGCATTGTACCACTGAGGAGTTCTATGGGTGAATGACCTTGGCACACTGTGGTCCTGCATCTAGGGACCTAGAAGGTTTGATGTTGAACCCTATGTGTATGTTGGATACTGCTCTATGCAGTGATGAGCCTTTGAACACCTGGTGGCATGAGACCCAAGAGAACCTTCTTGAAGATCAGGCATGTCTGATACTGAATTCTACTATGAAGTGGATGAGAACCGCCTGTGTGTACAGGTCACAGGTGTGAGTCTGACGGGCAGCACCCAGTTAGAGCCTGCAGACTTTGTTGAGTGACACCAATATCCTGTGGAGTGCAGTAGGGAAGCAAAAGCCACAGACAGCTAGACCATAGTCAATGATGGAGGTGACAGAGTTGTAGATAGCCAGTCTAAGGGCATCCTAGTAAAGCAGTGTTTGTGCCTGTGGAGCAGACCACTTTGTATGTTGGTAGCCTTTGCTACGTTGTTGATGTTCCGTGCATAGGAGAGGGAGTTGTCCAGTATGCAGACAAGATATTTAAACTTGGGCACATGTTCGAGTGAAGTCCCAGACTGGTTCTTAATGGTGAGGGACTGAGATTCGTACTTGCTCCGTGTGTTGCAGAAAGTCATGACCTTGGTTTTGGTATAATTTAAGATAAGCTTATGAGATCTGAACCATTCTTCAACATGACTAAAGTCTCTTTGCAACTGACTCTCCAGGTGTTTGATGTCATGATGATTATTAAACAGGACTGCATCGTCTGCGTAGAGTAGTATTTTGAGTGGCAAACACTAGCGAGGTTATTCAGGAAAAGAGAGAAGAGTGAAGGGCCAAGTATGGATCCCTGTGGAACTCCAGAAAGGACTGGTTTTTCATCGGAGGTGACACCGGCAATTCTAACATGCTAGACCCTTTCCCCACAGTTAGCCAGCGAACCAGGGCAATGCGTCATTGGAGAGCCCAATGGTTGACAGTTGCTAAGTAGAAGTGGGTGGTTAACGGTATCAAAGGCCTTAGTAAGGCTGATGAATATTGCCCCCACACAGTTACCTTGGTTGAGGGTGGCGTTTATGAGTCTTGTAAATTCCAGCAGTGTAGTGGTGGTGGTGCTACGCCCTTTTCTGAAGCTGTGCTGTTCCGGGCATTGAATGTCATACTTGCCCAGGTACTCGACTAGCTGGTCACGGTACAGCATAATGGCCGATATCATAGAAACATAGAATCTGACAGCAGATAAGGACCGCTTGGCCCACCCAGTCTGCCCATTTCCCTACCTAATGGATAAGCTGCAGATCCTAGTTAATCAGCAGCCTACTTCTTTCTACCCCCAACCCCTAGAATTGCCTTATGGCTGTCCCATGCATGCTTGAATTCAACCACTGTTTTTGACTCCACAACCTCCTCCGGAAGGCCGTTCCATGCATCCACAACCCTCTCTGTGAAAAAATAGAAGTGGGGGGTTAACGGTATCATTCAGCATGATGATGGCTATCTGTGTATCTATGTATGCATCTCTAAATCTGTGTATGTTTCAGTGTGCATCTCTGAATCTGTGTATCTTTGCATACATGTATCTCTGTATCTGTATATCTCTACATGTTTCTCTGTATCTGTGTATCTATGACTATCTGTGTCTGTGTATCTCTGTACTGTATGTATCTATGAATGTATCTCTGTACCTGTGCATCTCTATATGTACCTCTGTATCTGTATTTTTTATGTGTGCATCTCTGTATCTGTGTATTTAGGCATCTCTGTATCAGTTTACCCATGCCCCAGCGACAGACTTAATGGAGACATCCCCGACAGCCGCTGTGCCGACTGTCAGCATTGCAGTGTCGGGGCTGTGCCTCCTGAACCCCCCGGTCTCTAGGATTCTAACCCGAGTCACAGTTGGACTGGGGCAACACCAACGAGCAGTCCCGATCACACCCAGACCACCACAGAGACAGGTGGATTCTGCCCGATTCCTGTCGCTGTGGTGGTCTTTGCGATCTGGGAGTCACTGCGGCAATGGTATACCTTCTATATCTATGTATGTACAGTGTTTATAACTCTATCTGTGAATCAAATGGGTTGAAGGACTGGCGTGGGTGCAGAGAGGATGGGTTCAGCTACACTGGGGACTTGGGGCCCACCTGGGAGGATAATAGTCTATACAGAGGTGATAACCTGCATCCATCTGGGAGGGGAACCACAGTTCTCAGTGGATTGTTAAACATTACTTTGATGTACATTTAAACTAGCCGAGCGGGTGGTGTAAGAAAAAAGGGAAAGCAGAAACTGTTCCCCCACAGGCTGAGTTAGAGTGTAAGGAGATTCTGATGGGTGAGAGTCCCACAATGAAGCAAGTCAATCAAGGAAGTAGGGGGTTAGCAAAGGAGGAAGGTGGGGAACATAGCAGGCAGAAGAAAAGGGTGAGGAAGTGGGAACAAAAGGAAAACGGGGGAAGCTACAAGCACAAAAGCTAGCAAAATCTGGACGGTCATGTGTGCTAATGCTAGGAGTTTGGGAAATAACATCCCAGACCTAGAGGACATCATGGCAGAGGCCATCCTGGATACTGTGACCATTACTGGGACATGGTGCACTGACAACCATGACTGGGACATGTCATACCAGACTACATAATGTTATGAAGGGACAGGGTAGGAAGGAAAGGATGGAGGGTGGTACTTTATATGAAACAAATGATAAAAACAACAGAAATATAGGGAATTCGGGGGGGGGAGGTGCTGTGGGTCACCTTCAAGTTGGGAAACAGAGTCACTATATGGACAAGTGTGATCTACAGGCCTCTGGCACAGGGGGAGGACATAGATAAGGTAATGTTAGAAACAACTGGCAAAATGGCAGAAAAGGGTGATGTGTTGCTGGTGGGTGACAATCTGCCAGATGTAGATGGGAGCCTCCCTGTTGTAGCTTCAGCTAGAAGCAGGGATATTCAAACAACATGAAGTCTTGCTATATTCTGACATATGCAGTGAGTCCCAACCTTGGAACTGCCCCAGAGATGAAAGAGTTAACTTTCCATGCCAGGCATGGAATGCTGAGCTCGAGCTCGGTTGAGACTCATGTCTGTTGTTCTTCACACTCAAACCGTCAGATTCTTTACTCCGCCTCACTGAACAGTCGCTCCGGAGATTTCTCCTTCTGCTCGGTTCATTTTGTCGGTTAAAGTGCCGTTTTCTCGGTTTTCAACCGAAATTAAACCGTAACCTGTTGGTTCAGTCTCTGTCTGTGGTATTTGTGGGTACTAGATAGGTTATATTTTATCTTCTCTGTGTGGAACTTGTAAACAGTTCATCGGTTCGGTTTGAACTGATCAAGTTGTTTGAAAAAATCTTAAATTGTACTTTTGGAGTGTGGTTACCGGTTCTCATTGGTTCTAAAAAAAAACGGATTTTATTACGGTTTTTTCCACGACCCGTGACACGGTTGGGAACCGGATATGGGGCTTGCCTGGCGATTGCTGGCAAATGGGTAAGTTTGGTTAGGACTGGCACTATGTCTGAGAAACCCAAAGAAAAAACCGCCCACTGGGTTTCAACACTGTAGTGTGGGGAAGTCTTTGCCAAGGCTGATCCCCACACCACCTGTGTTTACTGTCTGGGGTTTGACCACCTCAATGCAGACTGCCAGATTTGTAAAAATTTTCCCGCAGCTACCCTGGAAAAGAGAGTTGGTAGGCTCAGGGAAAGGGATGCCAAAAAGTCCGCTGAACCGGATGACAGCCCGGTTCGGTTCAAACCGAACCAGAAGGAGTGCCCTCTGACCAAGGCGAGACTTCTTCGGGCAAAAGGAGATCCAACCCTGAGGAGTCAGTTCCAGCAAAAAGGACTAGAAAATCAACTGGTGTGCAGCCAAAACTTTTCTCTCCATCCGCTGAAGAAATAGCCAAAGCAATCAAATTGTCCAGTCGCTTCGAAACTGCACCAACTGCACCACAGTGGTGGCTTCTGGCTATGGGTTCCACCGGTTCAAGAGTATGATTTAGAGGAATATTATGAACTGGAGGAGGGAAGAGGAGTATGAGGAGAGTGAATGTGGATTTGAAAGTCTGATGTGCCCATTGACCCGGACATCTCCCCAGACAGACCTTCAGGAGTGTCTCCTCCAGGCTTCTGAGTCCCTTCTCATTTTATGTTCTATAAAAAGTGGTTGAAACCTCCAGCTCCCTATGGAGGAAGCTGTGGATGATCAAGAGGAGCCTGACTTTGTAGAAATGATGGATATCCCAGAGTCTAGGGGCTGTCTCTTCCCTGCATAAATCTTTGGGAAACAGACATTTAAAATTCTAAAAACTCCTCACACTATACCTCCTGTGGATAAGAGAATGGACAAGAGGTACACATTGTCAGGCTCTGATACAGAGTTCCTTATACAACAATGCAGCCATGTTGGGGTAGTGCAGGCTGCAGTCTGTGACAAGGCAAATATTCCCTTGGCTTCACACACCCCAGACAAGGACTCCAGAAGGATTGATGCCATGGCAAAGAAACAGTACATGGCAGCATCCCTGGGACTCAGACAGGTGAATTATATGGCTAGATATCAGAAATCCAGATGGGACACTGTCATGGCTTTAGCAAAACAGGTCCCTGGCCAGCTTGCCAAGGAGCTGGAGCAAGTGGCTGCTGATGGTATTGAGGCATCCAAGGTACAATTCCATGCTGCAGTGGACTCAAATGATGTGTCATCAAGAGTCATGGCTACATCTGTGGCACTTCAAGAATGGCTTTGGCTCAGATGTATTAGCCTGTCACAGGATACCCAGACTAAAGCCATGGATTTTCCTGTTGTGGGTAATTCTCTGTTTGGGAAGCAGACAGAGAATTACATGAAGAAAATGGAGGAGTATGGACCACCTATAGGAGTGCACAGGCCAAGGAAAGGCAGGCCACTCCTCAAAGGCAGCTTCCCAGGGGCAGGAGTAGGCCTTTTCATAGGCCTTTTACCAAGCCCAGGCCTCTCTTCTGCTTATGCCCAGAGGGGTTCTTTAGAGGGAGAGGCAGACAGGGTCAAGCAGGCCTGCTTCCACCCTCAGCCCAAAGCCCTGCCAAGCAGGAACCCTGATGGGGTTGCTAGGGCCGATTCTCAGCTACCTGTAGGGGGCAGGCTGGCTTACTTTGTCCAGGACTGGGAGTCTCTGACATCAGACAAATGGGTCCTGGAAGTAGTAAGCCAGGGACTGGTTCTCAGCTTCAAAAAGTTTCCAAAGAGGAGAACCAGATCCTTTCCACCTGCAAATCCATCAGAGGCACTTGCCTTAGAGGCAGAGGTCTCTTCCCTCCTAGCTCTCAGAGCTGTGGAAAGGATTCCACCCCTACACCAGGGCAAAGGATTGTATTCCAGGTACTTCCTTACCCCAAAAAAGACAGGAGAATGGTGGCCCATCCTGGATCTCAGATACTTAAACAAGCACCTTTTAAAACCAAAATTCAAAATGGTGACTCTGGGAATTATTCTACTCCTCTAAGGCTAGGGACTGGCTAGTGTCCCTGGACCTCAAGGATGCCTACTTCCATATTCTCATCAGTAGCTCCCCATCGAAGTACCTAGGTTCGAGCTGCCTCAGCCATTACAGTTCAGAGCAATGCCCTTGACCTCACCTCTGCTCCAAGGGTATTCACAGAATGCCTGGCAGTAGTAGTTGCTTCTCTAAGAAGGCAGAAAATTGCCATCTTCCCTTACCTGGACGACTGGATCATAGTAGGCCAGTCCCCAGACCAAGTCAAGTTACACTTACAGATAACTCAGCAACTGCTCACTTCTTTGGGTTTCCTTCTAAATCTTTCAAAGTCAGTTCTAGAACCTGTCCAGCTCCTCACCTTCATGGGCATAGAGCTAGACACAGAGAAGGCCAGAGCCTTCCTTCCCCTGGACAGGGCAAGGACCCTGGTCTCTCTGGCCTCTTCATTCACCCTGCAGGTGTCTCGACCAGCAAGGCATTTTCTATAGCTCCTGGGGCACATGGTTGTCTCTACAGCAGTAGTGCAGGGAGCGAGATTTCAGATGAGGGACATTCAGTTCCATTTGAGAGCCTTTTAGTCTCAAAGGAAGGACCCTCTGAACAAACTGATCCCAGTAACTCAAACCCTGATCCAGGCCCTACAGTGGTGGCAGGATCAGAACAATTTGAGACAAGAGGTTCCCTTTGTTACTCAGTCTCACTCTTTAATCCTTACTACAGATGCCTCCCTCTTGGGGTGGGGGCTCACATGGGCGACCTCACCACCCAGGGGTTGTGGTCCCCTCAGGAATCTCTGCTCCGTATCAATCTCTTGGAACTCAGAGCAGTATTTCTAGCACTACAAGCTTTTTCCAAATCTGTTCAGAACAAAGTTGTACAGGTCAGAACAGACACCACCACCACAATGTGGTACATCAACAAGCAAGGAGGCACTCGGTCTACGGCCTGGTGCACCGAAGCAATGAAGTTGTGATCTTTGACTTACTCCCTGAACACCTCCCTCATGGCAATTCACCTCCCAGGAAAGGACAATGTCCTGGCAGATGCTCTCAGCAGGATTTCCCAGGGCCATCACGAATGGTCACTGGATCCCCTGGTCTTGGAGGTGATATTTTCCAGATGGGGCACCCCTAGATAGATCTTTTGCAGTCCCAGACACCACCAACTTCCCTTTTTGCTGCAGACCCCCAGTGTTGGGCTCAGTACCCTGGATGCCTTAGTTCTCAATTGGGAAGGGAAGTTTCTTCTGCTTTCCCCTTCCCTCTCCTGTTCAAAGTGCTAGTCAAAATCAGATCTCAACCCTGCAAGATGATCCTGATTGCTCCAGACTGGGCCAGACAACCCTGGTATCCACTCCTACTGTCCTTAGCAGTCCATCTTCCCGTGTCTTCCCAGGAATTACAACCTGTTAACCTGTGCTCAGGGGAGGGTTTGGTACCCGAACCTCAAATCTCTCAGTCTCAAGGCCTGGCTCTTGAAGAGTTAGAGTTTGCTGATTTACACCTCTCCCAAGGTGTAATGGATATCCTGAAGGCTTCTAGAAAACCTTCCATCAGGGCTACTTATAATTCTAAATGGAAAAGATTTTCCATATGGTGCTCTGGGAAGCATTTTCCCCTTAATCTGCTGATCTGCCCACAGTCCTTGATTATATGGTTCACTTAAATAGCTCGGGGCTGAGACCAGCTACACTGAAAGTGCATCTGGCAGCTGTGTCTGCTTTTATTTCAGCAGGTAAGCCCTGTTCACTCTCAGCTCACCCTGTTTTCTCCCAAGTTTTCAAGGATTGCTTCACACTAACCTCCATTCAGGGACCCTGCCCTTGCCTGGGACCTCAATGTTTGCATTGCTCAGCTTATGTAACCCCTTTGAGCCTTTATCTTCAGCAGAGCTTAAGTACTTGACTTGGAAGACTGTGTTTCAGTAGCCATCACTTCTGCCAGACGATAAGTGAATTACAAGCTTTGTCAGTGGAGCCTGATTTTATCTCCTTTCATAGAGATAAGGTGGTCCTCAGGACTAACAGGAAGTTCTTGCCTAAGGTGGTTTCAGATTTCACCTTAATCAATCTCTGTCTTCCAGTGTACTTCACTGACCATTCTTCCTCTAGTGAGGAGACTGCACAGTTTAGATGTGAAAAGAGCCCTTAGTTACTACCATAGGCGTACCAAGGGTCACAGGTTTGACTCCCTCCAACTGTTCCTCACTTATGATGAGGTTGGTAAGGGAGACCTGCCACTAAAAGACCATTGCCAGGTGGATTGTCTCTGTATCCAATTTTGCTATGAAAACTGGGTGAGGTTCCTCCCCAGGCCTGAGGGCTCACTCTTCCAGAGGTACAGCTGCTTCCTCGGCTGCTGCCAGGGACACCCTATTCTAGAGATATGTCAAGCAGCTACCTGGAAAACAGTTCACACTTTTACCAAGCATTACTCCCTGGACATCCAGGCTAGGAGTGATGCTCGGTTTGGCACAGCTGTGCTTCAGAGCCTATTTCCTAAGTAGGTTCTGTCCCTCCTCCATGGAGGTACTGCTTAATAGTCTGCATATGTCAGAATATAGCAAGACTTCATGTTGTTTGAAGAAAAAATTACTCACCTTAGTAATGTTGTTTCTTCTAATGGAGTCTTGTATATTCTGACCTCCTGCCTGCCTCTCAGAACCTCTGTTTTGGGATGTGGGTGGGCAGTGCAGTGTTGGCACTTAGTAGGTGCCCACCTTTTTGTTTCACCTTCTTTTTTTGGGGTGAGTGGGTGCTGTGTTTTCATTTTGGGTCTCTGACTTGAGTCTTTGTGTTCTGACCAAAAAATGTGTTTTATGTTTAGTAGCCAGTTGGCTAGTGGTTTACAGCTTCCACACAGGACCTTAGTGAGTTTAGCTCATAAAGATCTGACAGTTTGAGTTTGAAGAACAACAGACAGAGTCTGAACTGAGCTCGAGCTCAGCGTTCCATGCCTGGCATGGAAAGTTAACTCTTTCATCTCCGGGGCAGTTCCAAGGTTGGGACTCACTGCATATGTCAGAATACAGCAAGACTCCATTAGAAGAAACAGCATTACTAAGGCGACTAATTTTTTCTTCTAGACTCCCTGCAGGGGGCGTTTCTCAGGCAACTAGTTTGTGAACCAAGTCATGATGGGCAATACTGGATTTGGTGCTTACTAACAGGGACAGTGTTACAGACATCAAGGTGGGAAGCCACCTGGGCACCACCAATCATTGTACAGTGTGGTTCAGTATAAGAACAGCCGCAGAATCCAACCACACAATGGCGAGAGTCCTGGACTTCAGAAGGGCTGGTTTTACTAAGATGAGTGAACGTCTGAGGAATGACCTGGCAGAGAAGATGACCGGGGTGGGGGGAGGTGGAGGAAAAGTGGGCCAAATAACAAGAGGGTATACTGAAGGCAACAAACCTCTGTGTCAAGCAAGTAAGCAAAAGAAAGAGACCTGTATGGTTCTCAAAAGAGGCAGCAGAAAAGGTAAAGGCTAAAAAAGTAGCATTTAGAAGGTACACTGAGACTCACAGAGAGGAGGATATGGAAGTATGCCATGGAAAACAGAGAGAGAGAGGCAAGCAAAGCAGTAAGGAGAGCAAATGAACAAACTGAACAAAGAACAGCTCAGGGAGCATCAAAAGGGCACAAGACATTTTTCAGGTATGTGAGTGAAAAAAGGAAGACAAAGGGAAGGATTGTATGGTTAAAGAGGAAGGGGGTTACTGTATGGAAGGAGATCAAGAAAAAGCAAACATCTTGAACAAATACTTTTGCTCAGCGTCCACAGTAGAAGGGGAAAAGAATGAGCCACAAAAGAGTGCCAGGAGCTTTGATGGGAGGGAAATGGACATTAGTCCATTTTCTGTGGAGAGAGTCCGGAAATAATTTGCTAACCTGAAGGTAGGCAAAGCTATGGAGCCAGACGGGGTACATACAAGGGTGCTGAGGGAGCTCATAGAAGTACTAGCTGCTCCTCTGACAGACCTTTTCAACAGATCACTGAAGACTGGCATGGTACCAGAGGACTGGAGAAGGGCAGATTTAATTCCACTTCACAAAAGTAGTAGTAAGGAGGAGGCAGGCATTTAATGGGCAATTAAAGTCCTTGTCAGCCTGACACTAGTGGTGGGTAAGTTAATGGAAACACTATTAAAAGAAAGGACTGCAGAATATCTTGTATCCAATGGACTACAGGACCCAAGATGGCATGGTTTCACATAGGGAAGGTCACACCAAACAAATCTGATAAGAGTTCTTTGACTGGGTGACCAAGGGGGCTGAATCAGGGAGGAGCAGTGGATGAGGCCTATCTGGATTTCAGCAAGGCTTTTGACACTTCCACACAGGAGACTAGTACGCAGGTTGGGTAACTTGTGGTGGGTAATAAGGTGGTAACCTGGGTAAGGAACTGATTAGCAGATAGGATACACAGGGTAATAGTAAATGGAGTGCACTCTGAGGAGGGGAGGGTGACCAGTGCGGTGCTTCAGGAATCAGTCCTTTTCAATGTCTTTATAAGTGACATAGCGGTGGAACTGGTAGGGAAGGTCTGTCTCTCTGCAGGTGACACCAAGATTTGCAACAGAGTGGACACTGGGGTAGAAAGGATGGGCATGGTCTGAAAAGACTGGAAGAGTGTTCAAGGACATGGCAGCTGGGTTTTAATGCAGAAAAGGTGCAAAATAATGCACCTGGGCCATAAAAACCTGAGGGAGGAGTACAAAATGGGTGAAGTGGTACTGGTAAAGGTCAAGCAGAAAAGAGACCTATGGGTAATCACATCGGATGGCCTAAAGGTGGCCAAGCAGTGTGATAAGGCAGTTGGAAGAGCTAGTGGGATGCTGGAGTGCATAGGAGGGAGCATTGCCAATAGGAATAGGGAGGCACTGCTGCCCCTATATAGATCGCTGGTAAGACCCTACCTTGAGTACTGTGTACAGTTCTGAAGACCACATCTCAGGAAGGACATAGACAGAGTGGAGGTGGTCCATCCAGAGGAAGCTACCAAAATGGTGCAGGGCCTACATCAACAGCCTTATGAGGAAAGGCTAAAAGAGCTAAATATGGACACCTTGGAGGAAAGGGGGGATATGACAGAAGCCTTTAAATGCATCATGAGGGCCAATGAGGTACAGGACCGGGGGTATCTTTAAGAGGAAAAAGGTGCTCTAGAACAAGGGGGCATGCTGTGAAGCTGGAAGGGGTAAATTCAGGAGGGATGTGAGGAAGTACTTCTTCACAGAAAGGATGGTGGATACCTGGAATAGCCTTCCAGCACAAGGGCTGAGGGCGGAAACAATGGTGGGGTTCAAAAATGCCCAGGACAGGTGCCACCCCAATAGGCACAACAGTAGCACTACCACCCATGACGCTGGTGACCTGAGTATGGGAATGAGCTCGGGAAGCCAGGGGCCAGCTGTGGGGAAGAGGACTGAGTGCCCCAGAGGATGCTCTCCTCCTCTGGGGAGGAAGGGTCATTGTTCCCACTGCAGTACTTCCACCGGGGTGACAGTACAGCTCAGGGGTGCTGTGGGAGGGGAGGACATCGGCCGACATCCGGAGCGGCAGAATGCCTTGTGTGTACACACTCCTTGGACCTCCATGCATGCAGACATCCTCAGGGATGGGAGAAATGACAAAAAGACCCCACAGCTGGCCAGACAAAGGCTTCCGGTATGACAACAAAGAACCGAGCCAAGAAACCCATGACCACCACCTGACAAAAGTTTGTGAAGGTAGGGGGATGAAGAAAGGGAGTGCTCACTCCTTCCCACTCAGACGGCAATTCGAGGCAGCGTGGAGGCAGAGTACCGGGTAGTGCGTGTAGTATGCCTAGCCAAAGGCATTTTGGAAGACCCAGAGAGAGTGGCTCAGCCTTGTGGCTTAGGATAGCATCAACAGAGAAGTTAAAAAAAAAAAAATGCCTGGAACAGACAGAAGGGAATCATAGAGGTAAAGGGGGGGGAGTACACCGTTGATTAAGCAGAGTCTGCAGTAAAAAATGAAGGCTGGAAAATATTGGCAGACTGGCTGCGGCTGTGTTGTCACATTCTATGTTTCTATGAATCTGTATGCACTATGGCTGAGGAATGGGACCTTGGACATATCATCAGTGACACCCCCAAACAATCGAGCCAGTGCAATAAGGCATATAGTAAAGTGAGTAGGATGCTGGGATGTATCGGGAGGGGCACTGTCAGCAGAAGGAAAAGGTAACACTTACCCTATATAGATTTTTAGTGAGGTGACACCTGGAGTACTGTGACCACTTCTGGAGTCCTCACCTCAGGAAAGATGGGGTAGGCTGAAGACAGTACAGCACAGCATAACAAAGATGATTCAGGGCCAACAGGACAGGTCTAACAAAGAGCACCTAACGGCACTGAACAAGTACTCATTGGAGACCAGCAGGGAGAGGGAAGATATGACAGAGACCTTCAAGAAGGAATTAACAAGGTGAACTGTGGGGAATTATTTAGCTTGAATACTAGTTCACAGTCTTGTGGGCATGAGTGGAAACTGACAGGAGGGAGGTCCAGGAGGGACATGAGGAAGTATTATTTACTGAAAGGGTAGTGGAGTCATGGAACAATCTACCAGCTGAAGTGACGGGTGCTAAAACTGTTAATGGTTTCAAGCACGGCTGAGACATAATGAAGGGTATAGTGGTTACTCAAGGTGACAGAAACTGGAAGAAGAATGGGGGGGGAAGAGAGGATGGGGAGGATAGGACTCTGGATGGACAGTAGGTCCCAGGGCTAAATAAGGAACTCTGGCAGACTGGATGGACCACTGGTCTTTCTTCTGCCATCAATGTCTATGTTTCTCTGTATCTATGTATGTATGTATCTTAGTATGTGTGTATTTATGCACTTATCTCTGTATCTATGTACTGTATGTGTGTATCTATGTATTTACGTGTCTCTATATCTGTGTATCTAAGCATGTATCTCTGTATCTGTGTATGTATTTATTTCAAACCTTTACTAGGAAAGTCATACTGAAGTGGCAACAGCTCATTTCCAGGTGTGTCCTGGGGGTGAGGGGGAAAGGGAGGAATAGAATACAAATAACAGATAAGTAAGCAACATAAATTCCAACTGCACATGGACAGGAATCTTGTTAAGAGCACTACACTACAATAAAGTTCCGGAGGATAACAACGTTTGCAATGTGCACTACAATGCAATGAAGTGCTGGAGAAGAACAGCGTTTGCAATGTGCACTACAATACAATGAAGTGCTGGAGGATAACAACGTTTGTAATGTGCGCTACAATACAATGAAGTGCTGGAGGATAATAACATTTGCAATGCACAGAAGGCAATACTGAGGATCACAGTGGGAGCAAGGGTTGTGGGTTAGGGAGGGTGGAAGAGGAGAGTGCACTGGTGCTGATGCAGGATGAGGGGGAGCAGAGTTAGGAGGGCGGTGGGCAGCAGCCTACTACATGTGCGTATGTATGTACCTGTGTCTCTAAAATATGCATCTCTACAGCCAAGCATCTACAGTATGCATGTATCTCTGTATCAATGGGGCCTGACGGGATTCACCCTAGAATCCTAAAAGAGCTAAGGGAGGACCTAGAGACACCACTAACCACACTTTTTAACAAATCATGGGAAGATGGGGTGGTACCTGAGGACTGGAGGAGGGAAGATGTGATTCCCTCACAAAGTGGGAGCAAGGCAGAAGCATGAAACTACAGACCTGTTAGTTTGACCTCAGTGGTGGGGAAAATGAAGAATCACTTGGAAGAAAGAACTGTTCAGTACCTAGAGGCCAGCCGGCACACAGACCCAAAGCAGCACGGATTCACAGCAGGAAGGTCATGTCAGACGAATCTTAATCGATTCCTTTGACTGGGTGACCAAAGTAATGACCAGGGAGGGGCTGTGGATATGGCCTACCTAGACTTTAGCAAGGCATTTGACACAGTCCCGCACAAAAGATTAATAATCAAGTTAGCCAGCCTGGGAGTGGCTCCAAGGGTGATAGCCTGGGTAGCAAACTGGCTGCACAACAGGACACAGAAGGTAATAGTGAATGGAACACATTCTGAAGAAAGGGGGGTTACTAGTGGAGTACCTCATGGTTCAGTACTGGGTCCAGTCCTCTTTAATGTCTTTATAGGTGACATTGCAGAGGGTCTGGAAGGAAAGGTATGCCTGTTTGCAGATGACACAAAGATCTATAACAGAGTTGATAAACAAGGTGGGGTAGAAAGGATGAGAAGGGACTTAGCAAGGTTGGAAGAATGGTCAGACATATGGTAACTTATATTCAATGCAAAGAAGTGCAAAGTAATGCACCTGGGAAACAAAAATCCAGAAGAGTACACAATAGCAGGAGAGGTACTAACGACAACAATAATGGAAAGGGATCTGGGTGCAGTCATATCAGATGATCTAAAGGTGGTTAAGCAATGTGGGAAGTCAGTAAGGAGAACCAGGGGGATACTGGGATGCATAGGGAGGGGCATCACAAACAGAAAAAGGGAAGTGGTTATCCCTCTATACAGACAGTTGGTGAGACCCCATCTGGAGTACTGCATGCAGTTTTGAAGACCTCATCTATGCAAGGACATAGACAGGATGGAAGCAGTCCAGAGGACGGCAACTAAAATGGTGCAGGGTCTACATCAGAAACCATATGAAGAGAGACTGAGAGAGCTTAATATGAATACCCTTGATGAAAGAAGGGACGGGGGAACATGACAGAAACTTTTAAGTACCTCAAGGGAATCAACAAAGTCCAGGAGGGTAGCATCTTCAGAAAAGAGATGTAAGAAATGGAAATTATGTACTTACCATAATTATTGATCTTCTTGGACAGTCTCCATCACTCACCACACTAGTGGATAGCGCCCAGAGGTGCTAGGACCAAGCTGAGCTAAAAATTTCTGAAGGGTTGGCGCCGAGGTAGACCACGATGCACGGCACTGCGAGACTGACTCTGCCGCCTGTGTAGGCTATCTCAGCTGCCGACCTCCAACCGCCCAGTACCTTTTCTACCAAGGAGGTGCAGCGTAACTAATGAGAATAACTCTATTCTGAGTTTCTGGGCCTGAGAGGGCCCAGATGGCCTTTGTAAGAAAGGTCAAAGAACAATGTCTTCACAGTCCCAACCATAGGCCATGAAGACCAGGAAGAAAACGAGTGAACCCAGGGTATGGGGTGGGAGTGTGAGGATGGAGACTGTCCAAGATGATCAACAATTACAAGCAGTAAGTACGTAATCTCCATATCTTCCTGGACTAAGTCTCTATCACTCATTCACACTAGTGGGAGAGTACCAAGCTAAAACCCACAACCCTGAGTAGGGTGGTAGGAGAAAGGATGGCCAAGGACTGTCCTGCTAGTAAAAAGAGCCATCTTGTAAAGAGCATCCAGAACATGATGCTTGCAAAATAAGCGCTCGAGTTGTAACACACCACTTTGCAGACGACTGCAATGGGCACAAAATGAAACTCTGCCAGGAAGCCGCAACCACTCAGAGAGAGGCGAAAACCAGGACTCACAATGTGGTATAGGACCAAAACTAACAGTCAAAGACATGTGCTAATCTAATGTAAAGGACCTCAGGAACTGCAAGAGCTGGAGGTAAAGTGTACAGGTTCATGGTAGACCGAAAAGCGGAGATGGAACCCCCACTACCAAGTATGGGTGACCTGCAAACAACAGGTCCAGTAGCATTTGAACCCCTTACTTGGTGAGCAAAAGAAGGTCCAGGTGGGGTTAGCTCATCAAGGAAAATGGTTTGTACTAAGTCACTGAAACTTCCTGATGGAAGGCGAAGCACAACTTAGAAGCCTCTTGTGGTGGTCTAGTAGGATCAAATCCTAGTCACTGCATATTCCAAAAGGGAATCATCCTGCCCCTGTGTGTATAACTGTAGAAGCAGTCTCTGAACTCAAGGAAGAAAGGAAAAGTGTACAGGAGGACGGTCCACTGTGGAAAAAACATTTAGACAGAAAAACGGGCTGGATTTGTAAGGCAAATAGAGGCAGATGTCGCCGAGAGGACACAGAAGGACCAAGTTAGGCCAACCCACTGGTTGAAGTGACTGAATAGCACGAGAAGTGGCTCACCGCGGTGAGACACTACTTACTCCGGCCTCCCTGAAGGGAGTAGGAAGGACTCTAGTTTGCTTTGTTGAAAAAAACAAACATCACCGCTCTGTCATGCAGTCGGAGAGGATAGCTTCGAGTGCTACTGGCACGGAACCAATGCACAGGAACTGAAGGTGTGAATATTTGAGAAGCTACCTCAGAAAAGACCTACTTGACCTATGGTCAAGAAAGGAGCATGTCGTCTGTTAAGTTGAAGCAAGCATGGAAGTAGGAATTGGACATGTCTTTCAGTATATAAAATGAGTCATCCGCTGTATCACTGACCAGAAGGACAGGGAGAAGACTCATCTAGATGCCCTTCTACCACAGAAGGACCCCAAAAAGAGGTCTAGGTTAGAGCCACTAGAGACTCTGCCACCAGGAAGGGTGTCGAGGAGCTTGGCACCACGTAGGGAGCTGAGAAAGTGCTGAGCGGAATGAGAGATTCTGCTGACAGAACAGAAAAGAAGAGTCCCATCAGCAGAAAACCGCTGGATGATGAGACCTGATGCAGACCGCCACCCACTAAGATGTGTGGAAAAATAATCCGCAGAATAGGACTTAATTCCACGGAAACATCCCACCACAAGTTCTGCGGAAGAGAGGTCTGCAAACGGAGATCTTTCCCTAGTTCTGTCAGACAGCATCAACTGGCACCCCTGCGGCACCAGCATCACTCGGGAGCTATAGAGAATGTAACAAACCTCTGTGTTGGGCAGATTACAAAGAACAAGAGAAAGAGGAAACCACTATGGTTCTTCAAAGAAGTAGCAGTAAAAGTGGAGGCAAAGAGGTTAGCATTCAAGAGGTTCGAGGTAACACTGAAGGAAGAGGACAGAGAGGGTTATCACGTGAAATTAAGGGAGGCAGCAAAGGTGGCTAGGAGAGTTTAGCCAGGACAGTGAAAATGGGATATAAAATATTCTTTAGATACATAAGAAAAAAAAAGGAAGAACAGGGCAGGGACAGGCTAAAAGGGAAAAAGGGGGACAGTGTGGAAGAGGACCAGAAGAAGGCAGACATACTGAACAAGTATTTTTGTTCAGTATTTATGAAAGGGGGTGGGTGGTTGACTACAGATAAGAGGACAAGGATATTAATGCAAAGGAGGTAGATACTAGCCCTTTTTCAGAGGAGAGAGTCCTCAAAGAACTAGAGAAACTAAAAGTGAATAAGGCAATGGGACCAGATGGGGTACATCCCTGGATACTGAAGGAACGTAAGAAAGAGCTCACTGCTCCTCTGACAGCCCTGTTCAACCTTTCACTGGATACAGGGGTGGTATAGAGGGACTGGAGGAGGGTGGATGTGGTTCCACTTCACAAGAGTGGAAATAAGGAGGAAGCAGGGAACTACAGACCGGTAAGCCTGTGTCAGTGGTAGGCAAACTTATGGAAACACTACTCAAAGAAAGGATTGTGGAATACCTTGAGGCAAAAAGATTACAAGATCCAAGGCAGCACAGATTCACTATAGGAAGATCTTGCCAGAGAAACCTGAATGACTTCTTTGACTGGGTGACAAGGGACGGGGACCAGGGTGGAGCTGTGGATGTAGCCTACCTAGATTTCAATAAGTCCTTTTTACACTGTTCCGCACAAAAGAATGGTGAACAAGCTGGGCAGCCTAGGGAGTTGGTTTAAAGGTAGTAAAATGGGTACAAAATTGGCTGAGTAACAGGAGCCAGAGGGTAGTGGTAAATGGGGTATGCTCAGAGGAAGGAAAGGTAACCAGTGGGGTGTAACAGGGATCACGTCTGGGATAGTCCTCTCTAGAGTCTTCTTTAGTGACATTGCCGAGGGGCTGAAGGGAAAGTATGCCTGTTTGCAGACAATACAAAAATTTGCAACACAGTGGATACACCGGGGGACAGAAAAGGAATGACCTGAAAAAAAAAAAATATATGGAAGAATGGTCTAGAGTATGGCAGCTAGGCTTCAATACAAAAAGTGCAAAATTATGCACATAGGGCACAAGAAAGGGACCTTGGGGTTCATCATTTCTGATGATCTCAAGGTAGCAAGGCAGTGTGATAAGGCAGTAGGTAAGACTAGCAGAATGCTGGGGGCATAAGGAGGGGTACCACAAGCAGAAAAAGAGAAGTGGTATTGCCTCTATATAGGTCAATGGTGAGGCCCACCTGGAGTACTATGTCCAGTTCTGGAGGTCCCATCTCCAGAAAGACACTGATTGGGTAGAGGCGGTATAGAGGAGAACAACCAAAATGGTGTATGGCCTGCATCAGAAACACCACAAGGAAAGACTCAAGGAGTTAAATATGTACTCTCTAGAGGACAGAAGGGAAAGAGGAGACATGGTAGAAACATTCAAATACCTCAAGGGCATCAATAAGGTACAGGAGGGAGGCATTTTACATAGAAAGAGATGCTGAAGGACAAGGGGACATGATATGAAGCTGGAAGGGGAGGCTCAGAAGAAATGTGAGAAACAACTTCTTCATGGAAAGGATGGTGGACACCTGGAACAGACTGCTGGTGGAGGTGATAGGGAGCAATATGGTAGCAGGATTTAAGCAAGCATGGGATAGACACCGGGACCCTGGTAATAGGGCTGGTGGGGGAAGGTCGCAGGTCAGGTAGGGTCTGCAGTGGCACATTAGGTAGGTAATTTCTTAAGGGCAGACTAGATGAGCCAAGGGGTCCTTTTCTGCTGACAGCTTTGTTTCTACGTTACTACTGTATTTGTGTATTATCAATGTATCTCTATCTCTGTATGTATCTATATTATCTATGTGTGTATCTCTGTACCTGCATGTTTATGTATCAATGCATATTTGTATCTGTGTATGTATCTCTGAAGTAGTGACGTTCTTTTAATCAATTACAGAAAGAGGTGGCTTGCTTCTGTATTGACTATAAGTTGAGGCAACAGAAAGCATTTTTCTGCAACACCATATTCTTCAAGCTACATGTTGTTTTTCTCACTCCGAAGCCTCGTCCAATTCTGGGAGACTTTTTTCCAGAACTCATCTGCACACAACAATTTCTTTCTGAAACTAAGACATTCCTCATTTATTGAGCAGTATTCCCCATTTACATAATTACATTTTAATTTCACACTCACCACATGTCAGAGACTCAATAAGTTTAAGCTCTGTTCGGGCAGCTCCTTCATGGTTTTCTCCAATTTCACGACACATGCTGAAGCACAAGGCCACCATGTTATGCTTTTCACTGTCTCCTGGGAGACATCTTTTAATGTAGTCTAGCAAAGCCGTCTTCAGGTGGCCATTCTGTAGGAAAAACAGATACACAGTATAACTATAAACTGTTACAATTTTTTTTATTTTACAGATTTGTCACTCTGTGTGTGTGTTGCACGTACGTGTATCTGTATGCATGGAACATCCTGCTTCTCCCTAGTATTACAGCCGTGTGTGTATGTCTCTTTGTGTGAGTCCTGTGTTTCCCTAATATTACAGCTGTGAGGATGGATGGGCAAACTGAGGAACCTGGGGGTAGGGGTGCAACTGGTACAATGGATAGGGAACTGGTTGAGCAACAGACAGCAGAGGGTGGTGGTTGGGGGAATTCTTGTCACCCAGAAAGGTCACTAGTGGGGTCCCGCAAGGATCAGTTTTGGATCCACTGCTATTTAATGTTTTCATAGTGGAGAGAGTTAAGAACAAGATGAGTCTGTTCGCCAATGACTCCAAATTAGGTGCGGTGGTAGACAGTGAGGAGGGTACTCCAGAAGGATCTGGAAAGGCTTGGACAGTGGTCAAACACATGGCAGCTGGGGTTCAATACTAGGAAGTGCAGTGTACTGCATTTCAGGGACAGGAACTCAGGACACAGTAACCACTTTTTTTTTTTGGGGGGGGGGAGAGCAGATATCCATATCTGAGGAATAAAAGGATCTGGGTGTGATGATCACAGGGAATATGAATCACTCAGTACAGTGTAGAAAAGCAGCTGCAAAGGCAAACACAATACTGGGGTGCATTGCTAGGGGGATCACTTCAAGGAGGAAGGAGGTTATTCTGCCACTGTACAGATCACTGGTGAGACTGCACTTGGAGTATTGCATGCAGTTCTGGCGCCCATACTTAAAGAGGGACATTAGGCTCCTGGAGGGAGTCCAGAGGAGGGCGTCCAAGATGATCCAGGGAATGGAGGAGAAATCCTATGGGGAGAGACTAAGAGAACTCAACATGTACTCCCAGGAGGATAGAAGGGACAGAGGGGATATGATCGAGACACACAAGTACTTGAAGGGCATAAACAAAGTTAGCACTGGAGGTATGTTCAGACTGAAGAGGGAAGGGACCACGAGGGGACACAGATTGAAAATGGTGGTTTGGGGGGGGGTCAGGAGGGAGCTGAGGAAGCATTACTTCACAGAAAGGGTGGTGGCGACTTAGAATGCGCTGTGTGAGGAGGTGACCTCGCTGGATTCAGTGGGGAGTTTTAAGAAGGGATGGGATAGGTTTATAGGCAAGGTACAAGTAGGAAGAGAACTGACCAGGGTGGTGAACTTAGAGGGAAAATTTGGCAGTAGGGATGGAAAGGGGAGGGTGGGGGTCAGCAGCAGTTGTCTGAACTGTGAGTTATGTTTTCAAGCAGAAGCGATAGACCTTGAGGTCTAATTCTGATAGCACTGTCGTAGGTTCGTATGTGTATGTGGGGGAAGGGTCCTGATTCTGCCTAATATTACAGCTGTGTGGATGTATGTGTCAGGGGGAGGGTCCTGCTTCTCCCTAATATTACTGCTGTGAAGATGTGTGCAGGGGGGAGTGTCCTGCTTCTCCTGTTACCGCTGTGTGTGTGTGTGTCCTGATTCTGCTAAATATTACAGCTGTGTGTGTGTGTGGGGGGGTGGATTCTCCCTAATATTACAGATGTGTGTATGTATTGGGGGGATCCTGCTTCTCCCTAATATTACAGCTGTGAGGATGTGTGTGTGTGTGGATCCTGCTTCTCACTGTTACTGCTGTGTGTGCGTGTGTGTTTGGGGAGAGGGTTCTGCGCCTCCCTAATTTACAGCTATGAGGGACGTGTGTGTGTGTGTGGGGGGGGGTGTCTCGACTTCCCTAATACTACAGCTGTGAAGAAGTGTGTGTGTGTGTGTGTGTGGGGGGAAGAGTGTCCTGCTTCTCCTATTTGCTGTGCATGAGGGGAGGGAGAAGGCGTCTGACTCTTTCTAATATTACAGTGCGTGTGGAGGGGTGCATATGTGTGGGAGTCCTGCTTCTCCCTAGTATTACAGCTGTGTGTGCTGGAGGAGGGTCTTAATTGTTCCTAATATTACAGCTGTGTGTGTGTGTGTGTGTGTGTGGGGGCTGCATTTCCTAAAATTACTCGTGTGTGTGTGTGTGTGTGTGTGTGTGTGCGCACGTGCGTGCGTGGGGAGGTCCTGCTTCTCTGTAATTTTACAACTGTGTGTGGGTGAGCGTCCTGCTCCTCCCCAGTATTACAGCTGTGAGGACGTGTGTGGGGGACAGGAACCAGGTCTACCAATATATTGTTTGTGAGGATATGTGTGCTTTGGGGGGGGTTCTGATTCTACCTAATATTACAGCTGTGTGTGTATGTGTGTTTGTGGGGGCAGGGGAGTCTTCCTAATATCACTACTGTCTGTGTGTGCGTGTGTACACAAGGGAGAGGTGGTCTGGCTTCTCACTAATATTACAGCTGTAAGGATGTGTGTGTGGAGCAGGGTCCGGCTTCTCACCAATATTACAGCTGTGTGTGTATGTGTGTTTGTGGGGGCAGAGGAGTCTTCCTAATATCACTGCTGTCTCTGTGTGTGTGTGTGTGTGTGTGTGTGCATGCGCGTACACAAGGGAGAGGTGGTCTGGCTTCTTACTAATATTACAGCTATAAGAATGTGTGTGTGGAGCAGGGTCTGGCTTCTCACCAATATTACAGCTGTGAGGATGTGTATGAGGGAGGGAACTGTCTCCCTCAGGTATTTCAGCTGCATTCTCAATAATATTACAGCTGTAAGGATGTGTGTGTGGGAGGAGGATACTGCTTCTTCCTTTTATTGCTATGTGTATGTGTGTGTGGGGGGAGAGGGTCTCTATGTCTCCCTCACGTTACAGATGTGAGGACATGACGTTACAGATGTGAGGACATGTGGGGGATAGGGTTCTGCTTCTCACTGTTATTGGTGTATGTGTAGGGTTCTGATTCTCCCTAATATTACAGCTGTTGAGGGTGTGTGTGTGTGGGGAAGGTTGTGCATCTCTGTAATATCACAGCTGTGAGGATAATAGTACAGGGGTGTGTGTGTGTTGGGAAGAGGTATTTCCCTAATATAACCAGTGTGTGTGTGTGTGTAGGATCCTGCCTCTCCTTAATACTACAGCTGTGTGTGTGTGTGTGTGTGGTTGCATTTCCTAATACTATCGCTGTGTGTATGTACGCATGAGGGGCCTGCATCTCCTAATATTATAGCTCTGTGTGTGTGTGTGTGTGGGGGGTTGTAGAGGTTTTGCTTCTCCTAATGTTACAGCTGTGAGGATGTGTATGGAGGGAGAGAACTGCACCTCTATAATAGTTCGGCTGTGAGAATGTGTCGTGGAGGAGGGGGTCATGATTCTCATATTATAGCTGTGAGGATATGTGTGTGGAGGGATGGTCCTGATCTTTCCTGTTGCTCCTGTGGGTGGGGGTTGGGGTCCTGATTCTCGTTAATATTACAGCTGTGAGAATGTGTGGGGGGAAGGTGCTGATCCTGTTATCGCTCTGTGTGTGGCAGTGGAAGGGTCCTGCATCTTCTACCTATTACAGCCATGGGATGTATGTGGAAGAGGGTCCTGATTCTTCCTAATACTATAGCTGTGAGGATGCGTGGGTTGGGAGGAGGGTCCTGCTTCTCCCTGTTTCCGCTGTCTGTGGGGGTGGAGTGAGGGTCCTGCTTCTCCCATATATTACAACTGTGAGGATGTTTATGGGAGGAGGGAACTGCATCTCCCTAATATTGCAGCAGTGAGAATGTTTGTGTGGGGGAAGGGTCCTGCTTCTCCTTGCCACCACAGGTCCTGATTCTCCCTAATATTACAGCTGTGAAGATGAGTGGTGGGAGAGTGCTGATTCTCCATTACTGCTCTGAGTGTGGTGGGTCCTGAGTCTCCCTAATGTTACAGCTGTCAGGATGTGTGTGTGTGGAGGCGGAGCGGGAGGGGCTCTGCTTCTCCCTAATATTACAGCTGTGAGGATATGTGTGTGTGGGGGAGGGTCCTGCTTCTCCCTAATATTACTGTGTTTGTGTTGGGGGGGGAGTGAGGAAGGATCTCAATTCTCCCTAATATTACAGCTGTGAAGATGTGTGTGTGGGGTGAGGGTCCTGATTCACCCTAAAATTACAGCTGTGAGGAAGTGTGTGTGTGTGTGTGTGTGTTTGGGGGTGTTCCTGCTTTTCTGTGCCACCACTGAGTGTGTGTGTGTGCCGATTTCCCCTAGTATTTCAGCTGTGAGGACTGATGACTATAGAATTCATGTGTGGGCGGGTGGGAAGGTCCCTGCTTTTCGTCAATATTACAGCTGTGTGGGCATTGGGCGGTTCTGTTTCTCCATTACTGTGTGTGTGTGTGCATGTGTGGTGTGAGTTCTACTTCTCCTAATATTACTGTGTCTGTGTGCGTGTGTCATGAAGGTCGAGCTCCCTAATGTAGCTGTGAGGATGGATATGTGTGTGAGTGTGTGTGTGTGTGAGACGGGGTCCTGTTTCTCTCTGTTACGCTTGTGTTGTTTGGGAGGGGGGAGGAAAGGTTCCTGTGTCTCCCTAATATTACATCTGTGAGGATGTGTGTGGTGTGATGGTCCTGATTTTCCCTCATATTACAGCTGTGAGGATGTGTATGTGGGCAGTCCAGCTCCTCTCTGTTGCCACTGATGTGTGTGTGGGGGTCCTGATTCTCCCTAATATTACAGCTGCGAATGTGTGTTGGAGGGAAGGTCCTGCTTCTTCCTAATATTACAGCTGTAAGGATGTGTGAGGGGGAGGGTCCTGATTCTTCCTAATATTACAGCTGTGTGTGTGTAAGGGAGGGTCCTGTGTTTCCCTGATATTACTGCTGTCTTTGTGTGTGTGTTTGTTTGGAGGCAGGGTCCTACACATCCCTAATATTACAGCTGTGTGTGTGTGGGGGAGGGTCCTGTGTTTCCCTGATATTACTGCTGTCTTTGTGTGTGTGTGTGTTTGTTTGGGGGCAGGGTCCTACATCCCTAATATTACAGCTGTGTGTGTGTGTGTGTGTGTGTGTGTGGGGGGTCCTGCTTCTCCGAGTATTACAGCTGGGAAGGTGTGTGTGTGTTGGGGGGCAAGGCCCTGCTTCTCCCTAGTATTACATCTGTAAGGATGTGTGCGGGGGGGAGGGCCCTGCTTCTCACTGTTACTGATGTGTGTGTAGGGTCCTGCCTCTCCCTAATACTACAGCTGTTTGTGTGGACCAGAGGTTCTTACTTCTCTCTAATATTAGAGCTGTGTGTAGGAGGGTCCTGCATTTCCCTAATATCACCATTGTGTGTGTATGTGTATGCGCGCGTGCAAGAGGAGGGTCCTGCATCTTCCTAATATTACAGCTGTGTGTGTGTGTGGGGGGGGTTGTAGAGGGTTCTGCTTCTCTCTAATGTTACAGCTGTGAGGATGTGTATGGAGGAATAGAATTGCACCTCCATAATAGTTCAGCTGTGAGAATATGTGTGTGTGTGTGGGTTATGATTCTCATATTACAGCTGTGAGGATGTGTGTGTGAAGGGAGAATCCTGATCTTCTCTGTTGCTCCTGTGTGTGTGTGCATGGGGGGGTCCTGATTCTCACTAATATTACAGCTATGAGAATGTGTGGTGGGATGGTGTTGATTCCGTTACGGCTCTGTGTGTGGCGGTGGAAGGATTCTACATCTTCCACCAATCTACCAATTACAGCTGTGGGATGTATGTGGGGGAGGCTGATTCTTCCTAATATTACAGCTGTGAGGATGTGTGGATTGGGAGGGGGGTCCTTCTTCTCCCCCATTACCGCTGTCTGTGGGGGTGTAGTGAGGGTCCTGCTTCTCCCTAATATTACAACTGTGAGGATGTTTATGGAGGGGAGGAACTGCATCTCCTAATATTACATCTGTGAGGATGTGGGAGGCTGATTCTTCCTAATACTACAGCTGTGAGGATGTGTGGGGGAAGAGGGTCCTGCTTCTTGGTGCCACCGCTGTGAGTGTGTGTGTGTGTGTGTGTGTGGGGTCCCCGATTCTCCCAATATTACAGCTGTGAGGATGTGTGGGGGGGAGGGTTCTGATTCTCCCTGTTACAGCTCTGAGAGAGTGAAGTATCCCAAGTCTCCCTAATATTACAGCTGTGAAGATGTGTGTGTGGAGGGGCAGGGTCCTGCTTCTCCCTAATATTACAGCTGTGAGGATGTGGGGGAGGGGGGCTGATTCTTCCTAATACTACAGCTGTGAGGATGTGTGGGGGAAGAGGGTCCTGCTTCTTGGTGCCACCACTGAAAGTGGTGTGTGTGTGTGTGTGGTCCCCGATTCTCCCAATATTAGAGCTGTGAGGATGTGTGGGGGGGAAGGTTCTGATTCTCCCTGTTACAGCTCTGAGAGAGTGAAGGATCCCAAGTCTCCCTAATATTACAGTTGTGAAGATGTGTGTGTGGAGGGGCAGGGTCCTGCTTCTCCCTAATATTACAGCTGTGAGGATGTGTGTGTGTGGGAGGGTCCTGCTTCTCCCCAATATTACTGTGTGTGGAGGGGAAGGGTCCTGCTTCTCCCTAATATTATAACTGTGAGGATGTGTGGGGGAAGAGGGTCCTGCTTCTTGGTGCCACCGCTGAAAGTGTGTGTGTGTGTGTGGGGGTCCCCGATTCTCCCAATATTACAGCTGTGAGGATGTGTGGGGGAGGGTTCTGATTCTCCCTGTTACAGCTCTGTGAGAGTGAAGGATCCCAAGTCTCCCATATATTATAACTGTGAGGATGTGTGTGGGGGTGAGGGTCCTGATTCTCCCTAATATTACAGCTGTGAGGATATGTGTGTGTGTGCGGGAGGGTCCTGCTTCTCCCCAGTATTACTGTGTGTGGAGGGGAAGGGTCCTGCTTCTCCCTAATATTACAGCTGTGAGGATTTGTCTGAGGGCAGGGTCTTACTTCTCATACCACCACTAAGTGTGTGTCTGTGGATCCTGATTCTCCCTATTACAGCTGTGAGGATGTGTGGGGTGTGGTGGTGGTGGGGAGGGTTCTGCATCTCTGTGCCACCACTGAGTGTGTGGTTCCTGATTCTCTAATATTACAGCTGGAGGATGTGTGAGGGAGAGGGTATTGCTTCTCCCCATTTCCGCTCCATGTGTGTGGAGGGGGTAGGGTCCTGCTTCTCTCTAATGATACAGCTGTGTTAGGATATGTGTGTGTGTGGGGAAAAGAGTCCTCCTTCCCCATAATATTACAGCTGTGAGGACCAATGACTAGAGATTAAGTGTGAGGGTGGGGAGGTGTCCTGCTCGCATATTATAGCTGTGTGTGTGTGGGTTGGGGGAGGGTTCTACTTCTAATATTACTGTGTGCGCGGTGGGGGTGGACAAGTGGAGATGGGGAGGATTCTAGTTCTCCCTAATATTACAGCTGTGAAGATGTGGGGGTAAGTGCTGATTCTCCCTATACCGCCTGTATGTGCGGAGGGGAGGCTCCACTCTCCCTAAATAACAGTTGTGAAGATGTGTGTGTGTGTGTGTGTGGGGGAACTATGTTGCTCTACTATTACAGCTGTGAGGATGTTTGTGTGGGGTCCTGCTTCTCTGTTACTACGGTCTGTGTGTGTGGTGATGGGGTGAGGGTCCTACTTTTCCCTATTACTGGTGTGTGTGTGTTGGGGTTGTGAGGGTCCTTTGTCTACCTAATATTTCATATATTAGGATGTGTGTGTGCTGTGCTGGTCCTGATTCTCCTAATATTACAGCTGTGAAGATGTGTGTGAGAGGGTCCTGCTTCTCTCTGTTGCCACTGATGTGTATGTGGGGGTTCTGATTCCTCCTAATATTACAGCTGTGAATGTGTGTTGAGGGGAGGGTTCTGCTTCTCCCTAATATTACAGCTGTGAAGATGTGTGAGGGGGAGGGTCCTGATTCTTCATAATATTACAGGTGTGTGTTGGGGAAGGGTCCTGTTTTCCCTAATATTACAGCTGTGTGACTGGGGGTCCTGCTTCTCTCTAGTATTACACCTGGGAGGATGTGTGTTTTTTGGGGGGGAGGGTGCTGCGTCTCCCTAATATTACATCTGTAAGGATATGTGTGTGTGTGTGGGGGGGGGTCCTGCATCTCCCTAATATTTAAGTTGTTTGTGGGTGTGTGTGGGGGCCCTGCTTCTCCCTAATATTACAGCTGTGTGTGGAGGGGAGGGTCCTGCTTCTCCCTAATATTACAGCTGTGTTTTTGGGGTGGGAGAGTCCTGCTTCTCCCTAATATTACAGTTGTGTTTATGTGTGTGGGGTCCCAACTCTCCTAATATTACAGCTGTGTGTGGGGAGGGTCTTGCCTCTTCCTAATATTACAGCTGTGTTTGTGGGGGTCCTGCTTCTCCTAATATTACAACTGTGTGTGGGGGGAGGAGGTCCTGAATCTCCTAATATTACAGCTGTGTGTGGGGAGGAGGGTCCTGCTTCTCCCTAATATTACAGCTGTGAGGATGTATGTGGAGTGGAGGGTACTGCTTCTGCATTATACCACTGTGCATGTGGGTTCTTTCTGTCCTGTTACCGCTCTGTGTGAGGGTGTGTGTGTGTGTGGGGGGATAGGAGAGTCCTACGCATCTCTAATATTACAGCTGTGAGGATGTGTCTGTGTGTGGAATCCTAATTCTACAGCTGTGTGGATATGTGTGTGTGTGTGTGTGTGGTTGGGGGGGGGGGGGCGCAATTCTCCCTAAAATTACAGCTGTGAGGACTGACAACCAGAGATGTTGTGTGACTTAATCAAGTTATGTCAGCGAGTCGCTGTTTATAGTGGGATTCAAACCTACAAAATTACTTTGGGCAATAGCAGTGATGAAAGTGAACAGAAATGTACAGGAACTCAAGTTCCTGTACCTTTTTTGCAGCAGGAACGGAGATTCTGTACTTCTTCCAACTGACAATGGAACTGAAATTCTTAAACCAGCAACATAATGACAGTTTCTGGACCTGTGACCTGAAATCAGGGTTTCCATAACAACACTTGACTTGTACAACAGTGCTGTTTTCCTAGAAATACTTCAATATCTCTAGCTGAATCTACTAGTATCTAAACAGACAGATATGTCGCGACACAGTTTATCCTTCAGATTAAGGATCTTCATTCTTCATTTCATATATGCTAATGCCAGAGTTCCTGTACTTCTTGCCTACACACTAGCACCACTGGGCAATAGAATTCAAGTTGCAGAACAAATCTAACAGGCTAAGACTCGGTGGGAGGCGGTTAGTGGACTGGCTGTTTGGTGCATAAACACACTGCTGGTCAACTTCGGAATAAAAAGATATTTCTGCATTTGAATAGCATTATTGTTAGTGGTGGGGTGGAGGTTTGGCAGGGTTCTTAATTAATCAATCAAAATCTTTATTTATCCAGGCGAACATCATTAAGCAGAGCTCATTTGCAAGATGGACCTGAGTTGAACAAGGTCAGGGTACGATAAAACAACATACATATGTATATACACTTTAGTACAAATGGGTACAAAAAGGTCATGATAAGGTGTAAAAAAAAACCCTAAAGAACCATAACAACAAAGAACCTATCTTGGGAGAACCAATTACAAATTGCAGATACACCATTAGCAACATTACACAAGTGAGTATATGATTAAGGTCCGCTTACACGATACAATAATACAAATATATACAAACTTGCCAGAAGAGATAATGAACACAGCCATGAGGCAAACATGAACAGTCAGCTAATGAAAGGTGGGGGTACCAGGAGGAAAGTAGAAGTACACTGGATCGAGCAGGCCTTGGGGGTAACTATCGTGATTATGGATATGATAGAGAGGACTAGCAGGGGACAAAGAAGAGCCGACAAGGAGGGCAGGTGATGTTGACCAGAAGATGAGGTAAATCCACCCTTTAAGGGGAACTGAGGATGAAGATGCTTGATGTGAGTCAGTGCTGAAAAAGAGATGTATAGGCACAGAACAGAGATCACAAGATGGTTGAATATAATGTTGAAAAGAGTATGATGGTACTGGCAGCTTAGTCAAGGCGCTATGGACCAGTAAGAAGTGTAACAAATTTAACACGGCTACAGATTAGAATCATGGAAAACAGTTGCACGGTTCCTTTCTGAGATAAGAGTATAAGGACTTGAAGGTAGAGATGCTGACGGGTGTGCTTAATTTTATCGTTTTTTGCAGTTTATTCCATAGGGAGGGCAGCACAAAGCTTACAGCTGCCCTACCAAAGTGAGAGTTAACTTTGGGTACTTTCAGTGAGATAGATGTGCAGCTTCTCAGGGCATACTTGCCTATAGAGTTTATTGGGGACAGTCTGTAATATATTGGGGAAGTTTTTTGGAAATAGCTCTGAAGGTCCATATAGTTGCATTTCTATCGCACCTATACTAGAGGGAAGTCCACCCTACTGCTTCATATAAGGAGCAGTGATGCGAAGTATACGGAAGACCTGTAATAAACCTCAAAGATCTATGATGAAGCGTGTCAAGTTTTGTGACATAGTAGGTAGGGCATTGACTACACAGGAAATCAGCGTAGTCTATCAATGAGAGAAAAGTTGCTTGGACCAGATGCAGTTTAGTGTCTCTAGTTAAAAAGTGAGTTATTCTCAAGAAAAGGCCAGTCTCTATCGTAATTTTTGAGTAACCCTCGATGTGCCCTGTATATGAGAGCCTGTGGTCCAACCATACTCCCAGGTATTTAAATTTGAGACAAATTCCAACTTTTCACCTAGAAAGTACAGTTACATAAGAACTTACGTAACAGTAGATCTTTGAGAACAGCCTTTTTTTTTTTTTTTTATCTTTTCCCTCCGGTCACGGTGCCATGGATCCTTGCTCAGGCAGCCTAGTCCTATTCCGCCCAGCCTGAAGCCTCCCTAACTGAACCTCCTCTCTCCTCCCCTCCCCACAGCCAGTACCCCGGTTTGACCCTTCCCAGGGTGGGTGTCCCCTCTCCTCTTGGGCACACTTACTAGTCAGACACTGGCTCACTCTGGCTCGGGAAAGACTGGAGAACAGAGGACCTGGAAGGCTAGTCGGGGTTAGCCAGCCGAGGGGCATGGGGACAGGTACCGTCGCCTGCCCATGGCGCGCTGGTTTCCTTGTTCTGTGAGCCCTCCACTCCTCCCTGCATGGTCCACGTCCGACGTTCTGGCACATGGCATCCCTGCCAGCATTGTCCACGCTAGATGCGTGGGCATGTCTTGCTGCTGTAGTGCCTCCGCCTCCACCGGGGGTCACCAGCACACCGGGACAACCCACCCCATACTATCCGGGGAGGAGAGCACCACAAGGGCACTCATCCTCAACCCTCTCCAGCCGACCCCTGGCGTCCAGAGCTTGCTCCCAAACCCAGGTCGCCGGCGTGGTGCGAGGTGTGGTGTCCAGCGCCTCAACCCTCAGCACCACCGGGCTGGCTCGAGAACAGCTCTTGCAGCACGTTACACCATTAGGACCGAAGCCGGCAGGCGCCAGGACCCCGTGGAAATTTTCTAGCCAGCAGCATCCAGCGGGGACCGCCCCTGACGTCGGCCCCGCCCCCGACGTCAGGCATCATACAAAAGGGGGCAGTCCCCCAGAATCCCCAGTTCTCCAGCCGGAGACTCCCGGCTGCTAGATAACATCTGAAGTGGAGACTGAGGATCCACTTTCAAAGAAGGTATGCAGTAGGGAGGTGCTGAAATCACCGAATCCTAGGTAGTAATAAATGGAACAACTCTACCTCCAGAGGGGATGGTGGGTGGGAAACTACCTGCTGCTCAAGAGCTGTTCTCGAAGATCTACTGTTACAGTAAGTTCTTACGTAACTATACTATCTTACTTCGAGAAACAGCTCTTGCAGCAGGTTACACCATTAGGACTGATTCCCAAGCAATTATGGAAATCCCTCTCAGATGGAAGGAGGCTAGGGAGAGATCGCGAGTTGAACTGAAACCTAGGATAGTAGTCCCTGAAGGACTGCTAGACCAAAACCAGCTCTTTGCCGTGAAGCAACGTCCATGCTATAATGCCTGATGAAGGTGTGCACGGTGTTCCAAGTGGCTGCTGCGCAGATGGCTTGAAGTGGACATGTTCTTTAAAGCAGCAAAGGAGGTAGCCATCCCCTTGTGGAATGTCCCCTAACCGAGCCCGTAGGGACTTGTTACGCTTGGTAACAGAATGTGATATAATGGATGATCCATCTAAAAGCGTTTGTTTAGAGACCAGAGCACCCAGCATCCTATGGGCAAAGGAGACAAAAAGCTGATCAGATTTACGGTGTTGCCTGGTTCTGGTCAGGTAGTATCTTAGACACCTATGCACATTGACAGTGTGCAGCAGGGCCTCTCCTCTATTAGAGTACTTGGGGACGTACACTGGTAGGTCGATATCCTGGTTAAGGGTAAGGGCTGAGACCACCTCAGGCAAATATTTTGAATTTGTCCTTAGGGACACCATGTCCTGGTGAAAAATCAAATAAGGTTCTTTGCACAGAAGTGTGTGTAGCTCAGAAATCCTTCTGGCAGAAGTAATAGCAACTAAAAATAACATCTTCCATGCAAGAAGATGTAGCTTGCAATCCATGGCTGGTTCAAAAGGAGGCATGCAAGCTGCTCCAGCTCTTCTCAAAAGGCACATGTGGTTTCCAACTGATATGGACCGTAGGCCTATAGGTGCATGATAGGCTAGATGGCACAGAGGTGTACCTTTATCAAGGAGTAGGCCAAGCCTGCCTGAAAAGGACAGGAGGTAGTCTAATACCAAACCCTCAGAACAATCCAGTGGAGAAAGTCCTCGAGCTTGAGTCCAGAGACAAAATCTGCGCCATTTCATGGCGTGCATGACTGGCCGGTTTTCTAGCCGCCGCTAGAACATCTGCTACCTCTTGTGAGACCCCGTAGCGCATGACTGCTATGTCCCTAGGAGCCAGGTATGCAGGTTCAAAGAGCGAAGGTCTGGATGGACCTAGGAACCTTCCTCCTGGGACAGCAAGTGAGAGCTGATTTGCAGAGGCACCGGTGGTTCCTGAGAAAGTTGGTACAGCAGAGGGAACCAAATCTGCCTGGGCCAAAAGGGCGCAATTAGGATCAGCATTGCCTGCTCACTCGGAGTTTCAAAAGAACCTCTGGATCAACGGGAAGGGAAGAAATGCATAGAGGAATCCTGCCCACCCAAGAGAGGGACAACGTCCCGCCAGAAAATACCAGGCCCTGGATCTAGCGAGCAGAAATTGGGCAGTTTTGCATTGGATGGGGACGGAAAAGGTTCAACTTGGTGTCCCCATCTGTGAAACAGATCCCTACGACCTTCTGGAGTAGTTCCCATATCTATGGACTCTGCCTGAGATCAGCTCAGACTGTCTGTAATGACGTTGTCCACTCCTGAAACATAAACCCAATAAGGTTTGGCGCCTGTGTTGCAGAACCCAATCCCACACTCTCATGGCTCCCCTGCAAAGAGGGTAGGAATGAATGCCTCCTTGTTTGTTGAAGTAATACATCACTGTGGTATTATCTGTTTGCTGCAGCAGAGTACTTGGTGGAATCTCTGATTGGAAAGCCTGGAAGGCATAAAGGACCGCTTCCATCTCCAAAATATTTATGTGAAGATGAGCTTCCTCTGGGACATCCATGAGCCCTGAGATCTGACCTGGTCGAGGCGCGCCCAACTGGACCTCAAGCATCCGTGGAGAGTAGTCAGAACTGGAGACGGTGCAACAAAGGGGACTTCAAAGACAGGTGCTCTGGGTCGAACCACCACTGACAATCCCGATGACGGCATTCAGGATCCTGACTGGATGCTGCAGATGGTCTTGCTTCTGATCCCACTGCACCGTAACATCCACTGGGTCACCCGCATGTGGAGACGGGCTAAAGAGACTGTTGCAATGGCCACAGCCATGTGTCCGAGCAGGCAAAGGACAAGTCTTGCTGTAACAGTTCTTTGCCAAGATATCCCTGATGAGGGATCTGATGTGTTCTGCTCTGTCCTTGGGCAAAAGATTCCCCGGACGGTGTCCAAGACTGCACCTATGAATTGCAATCTCTGAGATGGAACCAGGTGTGACTTCTCCTGTTTGATGATGATGCCCAGGGACCCAAGAGGACTGAGTACAGTGGATCGCTGGACATCAGAGCCTCCCGAGAAGGGGCCATGAGAAGCCAGTCATCCAGGTAGGGGAACACATAGTGGCCTTTTCTCTCTGAGAGCGCCGCTATGACTGCCATGCACTTCGTGGAATACCCGGAGGTGCCGATGACAGCCCGAAAGGGAAGGCTTCGAACTGATAATTGCGACCCTGAAACTTGAAGCGCAAGAATTTTCAGTTGCAGACAACTCTCTGCCCTGAGGGAGGAAGTTGCCCGTTTTCAGGCCACACTGGACAGTAGTAAGGGAACCTTCTCCCAGGCCACAACGGACGGTAGGAAGGGAACCTCCCCCATCCAGGGAGCACCAGAGCCACCACCACTACCTCAGAGGTTGTGAAGAAAGCACAGCAGTTGGACCACAGTGGGCTCAAGGAGGGTGAGGATGGTGGAACAGAGGCACACACAGTCAGTTGTTCCACACCACAATCCATACACCATTCTGGGAGAGCATAGCTCCCCTATGGATGCACCCGCAGAGGAGACTAAGGAGGCTGAGGACAACTGTCACAAGGGAAGCCCACAGGAAGGAGGCAGAGGACACCACAAGGAAAGGAAGCAGCTCCTGGTGGGGGACTCAATTATTAGGGGGATAGAACTGGGGGGAGCAGGGAAAACTGAAGTAAGGTGCCTGCCTGTTGCCATGGCTTGAGAGACAGGAAGCACATCCTCGGATCACAAGAACAGCTGCACGGAAGTCTCGAGCTGGACGCCATTGTCCACCTAGGGACAAATGACTTGGCTCATCATGAGATTAGAGCAGTGCAGAAGGACTTTGTGGAATTGGGAGGGGCTCACGCAAGTAGCACACACAGTATCCTTCTCTGAGGTGCTGCCTGTCAATGGCATGAGTGAGGTGAGGGTACTTTGCACCATGCAGTTTAATGAATGGTTGAAAAAATGGTGTGGAGCACAGGGTTTGGCTTCATTGGGGACTGGGGTTCCACCTGAAGGACAGCAGCCTATATTGGCAGGATGGTCTGCATCTGTCCAGGAAGGGAACAAGTCTTTTGAGCAATCGGTTTAAATGCTTCATTGGCAAGCTTTTAAACTAGTCAAGGGGGGAGGCACTGATAAGCAGCAGGAAAATCCCAGCCTCTCCCTACAAAACAGGGTACTAAATGAGAAAAAGACTGAGGTAGAAAGGTCAGTGGGGGATGCTGCAAAAGAAGGTAAAGCCATCAAAAAATGGAGAGCAATGAGTACCAATGCTCGTAGTCTGAGTAACAAGCTTCCTGAATTAGTGGCCTTGATGGAGGAGGAACATCTGGATATCGTGGCAGTCACAGAAACATGGTACACACAAAACCATGACTGGGACGTAAACATACCAGGATACACTATCTACAGGAGGGACAGGGAGGGTAAAAGAGGAGGAGGAGTAGCTCTTTACATAAGGGAAGGAATCAAAGCAACAGAACAAAAGGGAAAACAGGGAGGAGAAGAAGCTCTGGGTAAATTTGGAGACCGGCAATGGCACCACAATCCGCACAGTGGTTAGAGCAGACCTCTTCTCAGGGGAGGAAATGGACAAGGAAATGATAGAAAGAATACTTAGAATGGCAGAAAAGGGGAGATATTGCTGATGGGTGATCTGAATATGCCAGACGTTAACTGGAGTGCAGTTGCAGCAGCCACTCAAGAGTGGGTTATTCTAGATGCCCTACAGGGGCATGCCTTAGACAACTAGTATTGGAGCCCACTCGAGAGGGAGCAATCTTAGACCTGGTTCTCTCAAATGGAGATGAAGAGAGGATCACAGATGTAGAAGTGGGTAGCCATCTGGGAACTAGCGACCATCGAACGGTATGGTTCACAATAAACACAGCAATAGAGTCAAGCCATACAAAGGCAAAAGTACTGGACTTTAGGAGGGCTGACTTTGCCAAAATGGGTGAGTGCCTAAGGAATGCACTAGCAAATGGGCAGGAAGGAGGGGCGGAAGAACAATGGGGAATAATAAAAACTGCCATCACAGAGGTAACAAGCCTTTGTGTGAAGCAAATAAACAAAACAAAACGATGTAAGAAACCACTGTGGTTCTCAAAGGAAGTGGTAGTGAAGGTTCAAGAGAAAAGAAAGCATTCAGGAAGTACAAGGAATCACAGAAGGAGCAGGACAGAGAACTGTATCAGTTAAAGCAAAGGATGCTGGGAAGGCAGTCAGAACAGCAAAGGCCCAAACCGAGGAAAAGATAGCCAACTCAGTTAAGAAGGGGATAAAACCTTTATAGGTACATCAGGGAAGCGAAGGAAGACCAAGGGAGGGTTAGTGAGGCTTAATAAAGGGAGGGAGGGTGGCAGAGGGTGACTGTGAAAAGGCAGAGATACTAAACAAATATTTTTGCTCAGTATTTACAAAGGAAGAGGGGAGGTACCTAAAACAAACAGCAGAAACACTCTGGATACAGAAGTTGATACCAGCCCATTTACAGAAGAAAGGGTTATGAAAGAACTCTTAAAACTGAAGGTGGACAAAGCAATGGGGCCTGTTGGGATTCATCCCAGAATTCTAAAAGAACTAAGGGTAGAACTAGTGACACCACTGACTACCCTCTTTAACAAATCATGGGAGGATGGGGTGGTACCTGAGGACTGGAGGAGGGCAGATGTGATTCCCTTCGCAAAAGGTGGGAGCAAGACAGAAGCAGGAAACTACAGACCTGTTAGTTTAACCTCAGTGATAGGGAAAATGATGGAATCACTTCTGAAGGAAAGAACTGTTGAGTATCTAGAGGCCAGAGGGGCACAGGACCCAAGGCAGCATGGATTCACAGCGGGAAGGTCATGCCAGACAAATCTGATAGATTTCTTTGACTGGGTGACCAAAGTAGTAGATCAGGGAGGGGCTGTGGACATGGCCTACCTAGACTTTAGCAAGGCATTTGACACAGTCCCACACAAAAGATTTAATATACAAGTTAGCCAGCCTGGGAGTGGGTCCCAAGATGACAGCCTGGGTAAAGAATTGGCTGGAGAATAGGACACAGAGAGTAATAGTAAATGGAGTCCACTCTAGAAGAAATGGGGTTACTTAGTGGGTACCGAGAGGTTCAGTATTAGATCGTCCTCTTCAATGTCTTTATGTTACATTGCAGAGGACTGAAGGAAAGTATGTCTCTTTGCAGATGACACAAAGATCTGCAACAGAGTTGATGCACAAGGTGGGGTGGAAAGGATGAGAAAGGACTTGGCAAGGTTAGAGGAATGGTCAAATGTATGGCAGCTTAGATTCAATGCTAAGAAGTGCAAGGTAATGCACCTGGGAAACAAAAACCCAGGGAAAGAGTACACAATGGGGGGTGAAATACTAACAACAACAAAAATGGAAAGGGACCTGGGGGTAGTCATATCAGATGACTTAAAGGTGGGCAAGCAATGTGAGAGGGCAGCAAGGAGGGCTGGAGGGATACTGGGATGCATAGGGAGAGGCATCACCGGTAGAAACAGGAAGTTATTATCCCTCTGTACAGACAGTTGGTGAGACCCCATCTGGAGTACTGTGTGCAGTTCTGGAGACCCAATCTCCTTAAAGACATAGACATGATGGAAGCTGTCCAGAGGAGGGCAACTAAAATGGTGCAGGGTCTGCACCGGAAGACATACGAAGAGAGACTTAAGGAGCTAAATATGTATAGCCTCGAGGAAAGGAGGGAGAGGGGGGACATGATAGAAACTTTCAAGTACCTCAAGGGAATCAACGAAGTCCAAGAGGGTAGCATCTTTCAAAAAAAGAGGTGTGCAAGAACAAGGGGGCACAATTTGAAGATAGAAGGGGGCGGATCAGAGGTAACTTAAGGAAGTATTTTTTCACAGAGAGGGTTGTAGATGCATGGAACGGCCTTACGGAGGAGGTTGTGGAGTCAAAAACAGTGGTGGAATTCAAGCATGCATGGGACAGTCATAAGGCAATTCTAGGGGGTGGGGGTAGGAAGAAGTAGGCTGCTGGTTAACTAGGATCTGCAGCTTATCCATTAGGTAGGGAAAAGGGCAGACTGGGTGGGCCAAGCGGTCCTTATTTGCCGTTAAAATCTATGTTTCTATGCACCCGAGCTATCGGTATATACAGGTAGGCATCCTGCATATCCAGTGACGCTAAGAAGGCACCCCGCTTGAGCATGGGAATTAATCCTGGAAGAGTCACCATGCGGAAGCATTTGTAAAGCACCGAAGTATTGAGGTTGCTGAGGTCCAGAATCGGACAGAGGTCCCCTGTCTTTTTGGGAACCAGAACGAAGTGGGAATAGTATCCTGCGCCTCTCTGGTTCTGCGGTACATGCTCTATGGCTTCTTCTTCCAGAAGTGCTAACACCTCCTGCTGAATGAGCAGTGCATGCTGTCCCAAATAAGAGGAAAGCAGGGGAGGCCTTGACGGTGGGCGATCGAGGAATTCTATAGAGTGTCCTCTCTCAACCAATTGAAGGACCCACCGGTCGGCGGTTATTGTCTGCCACCCTGAAAGGTGGCGAGATGCGACTCCTGACCTTTGTTCCCGCTGATCCAAAGGAGGGTCGGGGCCAGGAAGGAGTCATGCTGTGGGGCGTTGCCTCCTGCAGGCTGGGTCAGTTTGTACATCTCTGACATTGGCCAGGGAAGACTTAGGCTGGGCCTTATGGTTGAAGCTGCCCCTTTGCTGCTGGCTGAATGTGGCTGCTGCCGCTGTTGCCGGCTGTGAAAGCGATTCTGGTTCCTATGAAAAAACAGTCTTGGGTCTGTACATGGTCTGTACGGTCCTCACGCCTTCCCGATGTCCTGTAATTTGGTGATTACCGCTTCGAACTGGCATCAAACAGGATCTCTCCGCTGTAGGGACATCGAGGATATTTTCTGGACATCCGGGTAAACACGAGATGCAAAGCCATGATTATCTCCAGAGACAGATGCCGAGGCTGCTCTCCTGGCCGCAGAGTCCGCCAAATCATAGGCGGCTCTCAAAATTTGGGTCCCCATGTCTGACCCTGTGTGAAGGAGGCTCAGAAGTTCCTCCTTCTGTTTGTCATCCGGAAGGACTTTAACCAGGTCCTGATCCTGTTCCCACAGGGCATTCTGAAACTGAACCATGTGTGTCAGATAGTTCAGTGACCTGATGGAGCATGTAGCAGCTACATACATGCGCCTACCCAGTGAATCCAATTGCTTGGATTCCTGGTCCGGAGGCTGTGTACTCAAATGTTGCGGCCGTTGAGACTGGTCATGAGAGGCCGTGATGACCAGTGAATCTGCCAGGGGGTTGTTGCGCCAGATACCGGTCCTCCACAGGGGCCCTGTACAGGCGGTCAGCCTTCATCGGCACTGCGGGGGTGGAATGCGGACGTTTCCACGTGGCCTTGGTGACGTCCGCAAAGGTGTCCACCAAGGGTGGCACCACCACAGGCTTAGGATCTTTCTGCCGAAGGTATCAAGCAAGGCGCTGTCATTCAGGGTCTAGATCTTCCGTTTCCCATCCCATATTCTCCTGGATGTGCTTCTTGATTTCAGAAAGAGGGATCATCTGGAGTGGACCTGGGGAGGTCTCATGGGTCTGGCGATGGGATACTGATTGGAGAAGGAGACCTGAAGGTGTCCGAAGAGTCAGGTCTAGAGTCTTCCCCCTGTGGAGTGGACCATCTATGCCTGGGTCACTTGGGACTGGGAGACCCTGAGGGAGACCTTGGAGCGGGCCTTCTCCTTTCTCTGGATCTGCCCCTAGGAGGTGGAGTAGGCTCCTTGGGGGTCGGGGGGTCTTCCTGCTGGCCCTTGTGGTGGTGGTGGAGGAGGAGGAGGAGGAGTAGGTTTCACGGGGACCACCTTCTTTTTGATTGTGTCCCACCAAAAGTTAAAGAGGTCTTTGACTTCTTGAATGTTCATACCGAACGACGGTCCTGGCGTCGGGGTTGGTCTGTCGCCGGTATTGGGCGTTGGGTCAGAGGGTGTTGCCGGATCAGGTGTAGGCTCCTGTGGAAGCCCGGCATCCTCATTGCCACCTGCCTGGTCATCAGGCAACATCAGATTCTCCTTAGAACTCCCCGTGACCAGTATCCACTGGTGAAGGAGGTGCAGTTGTCAGCTCCTGAGAATGTTTGGCCGACGCCGGGTGTTTGGCTGACGCCTGGTCCAATGGGCATTTAGCTGAGGAAGGGTTGGTAGTCCACTTAGTATCCATCATCCGCTTAAGGGACGTCAGGTCCTTGGTCTTCCTGGGAGGGGGGTCCGGTTCCCTTGGAGGCTGGGAGGCCAATCTGGCATCGGGTTCCCAGCGTCTGAGGAAGCCAAAGTGGCCTTTGAAGAGGACTTGGACCGATGACTGTCAGAAGACTTCCCTGAAGCCCGGTAGGGCGCCGGAGAAGGGTCCGAAGTCCTGGAAGTCTTAAGTGGATGTAGAGAAGCCGAAGAGCTGCCTGAAGTCCTAACTTTAACGGGAGGGGGCTGTGAGCGAACCCTAGAGGGAGAGCGGTCTGATTGCTCGGAGCCAGAGCTGGTGCGTGAGTCTGAGGCCCGGTTCGGGGATCCGGACCTGGCCTTCTCCCGGTGTTTTTCCCAGTGTTTATGGGACTTGGGGGTAGACTCACCCCTGGAAGCAGGGTCTTTGTCCATAATCTTTAATCTTTCTTCCAACAGAAACCCCTGAAGTGCCTTCTGGCAGTAGATCCGGTGCGACTGTTGAACTGTTGGCAAAAGGAGTAGGCCTTGTGTCATGTTCCGGCCTAGGCAATGTAGACAGGCCAAATGAAGATCCTTAAAAGGGATCTGTTTGCTGCAGACACACTTGGAGGGGTCTCCTTCTGAGGAAGGAGTAGGAGATGGCGACATTTAGTAAGTAAATGCCGGAAGCTCAAGATGTTGTTCACTGAAATGGGTCCGTGATGCCGATGCTGGTGAGTCGACAGTGGGAAAAGAACTGGGGATTCTGGGGGGCCGCCCTCTTTTGTATGATGCCTGACACCGGGGGCCGGGCCAACATCGGGGGCGGTCCCCACTGGATACTGCTAGCTAGAAAATTTCCCTGGGGTCCTGGCGCCTGCTGGCTTCAGTCCTAATGGTGTAACCTGCTGCAAGAGATGTTTCTCGAAGTAAGATTTGTAGTAATCTGTGGCACTTGTTCAGCAGAGGCCGATTTTGCTGCATGAACGGAAGGAGAAAAAAGCATTGCTTTGGTTTTCTTGGTGTTAAGTAATAGCTTTTTATTTAAAAGCTGGTATTGCAACAGGTTGAATTCAGATTGAAGGTCACAAAATGAAGCTTGAAAGGATTAAAGTGCACTGGCTGTGAGTGTGCTGGGGGAGGATGTTATGGTTTTGATATGACTGAAACCTTCAAGTACATGAAGAGAATAAACAAGAGAGGCACGGAGGGACTATTCAAGTTAAGGGGTGTAAGGACACTTGAGGTCATGATCTCAGAATGGAGGGAGGTAAGGTTCAGGAGGGAAATGAGAAGACACTTTTTTATGGAGAGAGTGGTGTCTGGGTGGAACGCGTTGCCTGCGGAAGTGGTATCCTGTAGAACAGTGAACTGCTTCAAAAGGGGATGGGATAGGGTAAGAGGGAGGGTCAGGGGAGGGGAGGAAGTGGCAGCTGCAGTATAAGGGTTGCTAGCTGCACACTCAAGCAGACTCGATAGACCATAAGGCCTTTATCTGCTGGCAAATTCTATGTTCATGTGATATTAGGGAGGAGTGACATGCTAACATGGTATTTTATTTATGTTTGTGGGAGTCATACTAGAGAGTAAGGGAAAATGGTGCATAGGGAATGGGAAAAACCCAATCCCTGCCCCACTAGGGACCCTGACTTTCAAGTCAATCCTGCAGAGCCCAAGCTCATAGTATGTACCCCATGAATCTATGAGGGCAGTAGCTGGAGAGAAAACCCACCTTTGACATAAGGTGCTGTCCTCCAAAAATCTGCTACTTGTGATGCCGACTCCATAAACATTTTAAACTATTCATTACAAAGTACTCTATAAAACCACAGTGGATTCAGCTTTTAATCCTAACCAAAAATATTACTATAGGGTGTTCGTGCTGATGTAGAATTGTCAAAGCCTGTAGCAAGGATTCTGTTTGCTCCAGCTGGTCATCCCTGGCATCCTGCTACCCACCAGACTCACCCTTCTTGCCGACAACCATCTCCAGGCTCCCAAATTTTCCACCGACAAGGTCCAGATTATCCCATCCAGTGGCCCCCTGCCCTCACTGGGGAGAAAGAGGATCTCACCCAAGGCCCTCCCCACTCCCACTAGATGGAGGAAGGCCCATGTCAGATTGTCCCATCCAGTGGCCCTGCTTTCACTTGGGGAAGGAATGCCCCATGCTAATGTATCCCATGCAGAGGCCCCCCTTCTCTTGCTAAGGGGATGAAGGCCCCAAGTCAAGAGTATCCCATCCAGTGGTCCCCTGCTCTTGCTAGGATGAGGAAGGTCCCTTGTCACTGTGTCCCATCCAGGGCTCACCAGTTCTCACTAGGGGAGGGAGGCCCACGTCAGAGTATTCTTTTCGGGAGTCTCCTGCTCTCTCCAGTGGTAGAAGGTCCCATGTCAGAATACCCCATCCAGAGCCTCCTGATCTCACTAGGGAGAAAGGCTACAAGTGAGAGTATTCTATCCAGGGTCCCTTGTTCTCAGTAGGGAGAGGAAGGCCATTTTAAGAGTATCCAAGCCAGGGGTGCTCTGTTCTCACTCAGGGAAAAGGCCCCATGTTAATGTACTCATCCAGGGGCCCCTGCCTCATTAGCAGAGCACAGGCCTAATGTCAGAGTATCCCACACAGTGGCCACCTGTTTTCGCTAGGAGGATGGAGGCCCCATGTCACAGTATCATATTCAGGGGTCCCTGCTCTCCTCGAGAGGCAGTCTGCATGTCATGAGTATCCGATCCAGGGTCCCCTAGTCTCACTAGTGGAAGGAAGGCCCATGTCAGACTAACCCATCCAGGAGCTTCCTGTCTTTACTACGGGACTAAGGACCCATGTCAGAGTATCCCATTAAGGGGCACAATGCTGTCATTAGCAAGATGAAGGCCTGTTGTCAGAGTATCCCATGCAGTGGCCACCTTTTCTCACTACAGGGAGGAAGGCCCATGTCAGCATACCCCACCAGGCTCGGTCCCCCATTCTCACTAGTAGGAAGAAGGCCCAATGTCAGACTATTCCATCCAGGCCCCCTCTCACTACGGGGAGTAAGGGCTCATTGTCAGAGTATTACATCCATTGGCCCCATGCGAGTAAGGCCTCATGTCAGAGTACCCCGTTGAGGGGGGGCCCCTGCTCTCACTAGAGGGAGGAAGACCCATGTCAGAGAATACCATACAGACCCCCCCATTCTAAGCAGTGGAAGGTCCCATGTCAGAGTACCCCATCAGGGACTCCCTGCTGTTAACAGGGAAGAAAGGCCCCTGTCAAAGTACTCCATCCAGGGGCCCCCTGCTCTTAATAGGGGGAGGTAGGGCCATGCTGATGTATCAGTGTTTGGGGGGTTGGGGAGAAGGTCCCAGTTTAGAGGAATGACTAACATGGGAGATGTGGAGCGGACATCTGGCATGCCAGGATGACTGCCATTTATTTTTCTGCCCTCAGTCCTCCCACCTCCCAGGGGAAGGCACACACAGCCTGTATCATGTGAGGGTGGAACCCGACCGTGCATGGTTACCCGTGCCATCATGTGCACTCCTACTAGGCCACTCCAGGACTGCCACAAGAGAAAGTCAGTGTTCAACCCTCCTCGGGAGGGAGAACAGCACCCTGGCAGATCCACTACAGCAAATCAATGCTCAGACACATGCTTGTGGATCCAGTAAAGCAAATCGTGGCAGATCCACTGAAGCAAATCAGCACTAACCCTCTTCCAGGGGGACAGCATCCTAGAAGATGCACTACAGCAAATCAGTGCTCAACCCTCCTCCAGGACAAAGCATCCTGGCAGATCCTCTTTCATTCTCCTACTGGCCTCTGCTCGTATTGTCCTGGGCTTGGTGAACCTCAGGTGGCAGCGTGCTGAGCAAATCCTGGCTCGTCAGCATGCTGAGCACAACCCGGTCATCTGTGCACCGAGCACAACATGGTTCGTCAGCTGCAGAGCAGAACCCGGTCATCTGTGCACCGAGCACAACATGGTTCATCAGTGTGCAGAGCAGAACCCGGTCATCTGTGCACCGAGCACAACATGGTTCGTCAGTGTGCAGAGCAGAACCCGGTCATCTGTGCACCGAGCACAACATGGTTCGCCAGTGCAGAGCAGAACCTGGTCATCTGTGCACCAACACAACATGGTTCACGTGTGCAGAGCAGAACCCGGTCATCTGTGCACCGAAGCACAACATGGTTCGCTCAGTGTGCAGAGCAGAACCTGGTCATCTGTGCACCGAGCACAACATGGTTCGTCAGTGTGCAGAGCAGAACCGGGTCATCTGTGCACCGAGCACAACATGGTTCGTCAGTGTGCAGAGCAGAACCCGGTCATCTGTGCACCGAGCACAACATGGTTCGTTAGTGTGCAGAGCAGAACCCGGTCATCTGTGCACCGAGCACAACATGGTTCGTCAGTGTGCAGAGCAGAACCTGGTCATCTGTGCACCGAGCACAACATGGTTCATCAGTGTGTAGAGCAGAACCCGGTCATCTGTGCACTGAGCACAACATGGTTCATCAGTGTGCAGAGCAGAACCTGGTCGAGGATGCTGTGCAGATCCTGAGTCATAAAGTGCCAAAGCAGAACCCAAGTCATCAGCATGCTGAGTAAAACTTGGGTTGTCAGCGTGCTCAGCAGATCTCGGGCTGTCAACGTGCTAAGTAAAACCTGGGTCGTCAAGTGCTGAGCAGAGCAAGGCGATTCTCAGTAGTTTCACATGCTTGCCAGAAAACAGTTTTGTGCTTACAGAAAAAAAATCACCAATGTGTGCATAAGCCAAGCCAACCTCAGTCTCTTACACATACCGATTCTACATTCTTCCTCAGCAACATTTCAAAGCGATGGTTTTGGTGGAGCAAGTCAAAGATATAAGTCATATCATTGTATCTGCCAATGCCAGTCAGAAGTCGTACCTGAAAAACAAAATAAAAGTTTTAGAATTGCTATTCAACATTTTCATCAGCAATCTGGAAGCTGGGGTCTCCAGAAAGCTACTTAAAGTGATTTACAAGGGGTTCCCCCCACTCATATATTCAGGTAGGTGATGCTGGCGACATTAGTTCCAGCTATTTTAAAGAATGTTGAGTCAGTACAGTATTTATGTGGAAAGGATCGTAGTTTGCCAGTATAGGTGGCCAGCTGATCCCTTCCACTTCTTAATAGCTCTGACATGCTCCTGCACTCAGGCACGCAGTGATGTGTGACCAGGAGAGCAGGGGCAAGCCTCATTGAAGTCAATGGGACTCCATTTCAGTTGGATATTTATGCACAATAATGGCCAGTTGGAGATTAATGAAGGCCACCACTCGACTAACAAGGGCCTTGTTAGTCGAGCGGTGGCCTTCATTCAAGCGGTAGCCTTCATTATTAGGCATAAAAATCCAATTGAAATGGAGCCCCATTGACTTCAATGGGGGTGCGCCCCTGCACTCTCCCTGTCACATGTCATTACGTGCCTGAGCACGGGGGCATGCGAGAACTATCGGGAAGCAGAAGGGATCAGCTTGCCACCTTGTTGAGCCAAACTATGATCCCTTCCACAGAAATAGTGACTTAAAATAACTTTCTTAAAAGTAGCTGGAATTACTATCACCAGCATCAGCTACTGGAATATGTGAGTAGTAGCTAATGCACATAAAGCTGGAAAGTTTTTATTTTATTTATTTATTGGAATATTCGGAGTAACACCTTTGAGCAGGGCTCATTTACAAAGGTTCCACGTCAACAGATACAGAAGTATATATACAGAGAAGAAACATAATCGTGGATCATACAAGATCCGAGAGTCATAATCAGCAAATTACAACAAACTGGGAATAGAATAAAAGCAAATCCCAATATTCACAAATAATACAATTTCAGCAAATTACAAGACTGAGGACAGAGTGACAGTTAGTTCCTATGCTCACCAATAATACAAGTGCAGCAGTTGTGTATGCCTTGTTGGTGGTAGAGCAGTTGCAGGAAGGCAACTTTGTCATCAAGCAAGCCAGGTATGACAGGTGGGACTACTGGGGCATTATTAGTGGGACAGCCTAGTGGTAGCACCAACATATGTGCTGTAAAGCGTGGTATTTTCTCAGAGATGATTTAAACAGACTCCCTCTTCAGCCAAGGAGAAGCCCGCATCTGGGAGTAACATGCAAGATAATTCAGCCCAACAGCTGAGACACTGCCTCTCTTTTCGGACCTTGTTTTGTGGGTGCTGCAAGCAGTGTTTTTTTTAATCACTCCAGTACTAATTTTCCACTCTTTCTCCTCTTGCCTGCTCCTCCCCCTCTTTCCCCTGCTGGATGATGGATTTGAACCCTAAACCCTCTGCACTAAAGGTAGTCACCTTATCACTGTGCTATCTGCCCTGTCTACCTTCTACCTGTCTTTGCTTCTTACTCTAATTACTCTTTACCCTCTAAAACTTGACATTCTCGCTCTCTGATCTCCCCTTCTGCAACTATGATACCCTCACTCAGGCTTTTATGCCCCTTGTTATCTCACTTAACACTAGCCTCACCCTGCATTCCTCCCATACTTCCATGTCACCAATTAACACTCTCTTAACAATGATACCTTTGCTGGCCAGCAGGTACCGTATGTAGCTTAGCTACCCACACCACGTATCCCTTGATGGAACATCCTGCTCGTCCCATCATCTGCACAAACTGTCCCTACTTGTTATGCTCTGATTTGTAACCCCCAAATATAGGAGACAGACTTATTTTTCATTTATATTTATGTTTAATTTGTACATCTTCTTCTCCAAAATAATTGCTTCAATCAATTTATTTTCAAAGTGTATCCATATTTACAAGCTTCTTTGTATAGAATCAGCCTCTGCTTACATCTTTCTGGCTCTCTTTCAAATATAGCAAAATCAGTTACGTTTCAGGACCCACTTGTCCTTCATCAGATTACAGAGTAGCTCAATTTACAGGCTTAAAAATCAAACAAAACATTGTTTCAGTACTGATGTCTTCCATTAATTTACAACTTTATGTTATATATGTAATGCGTAAACACAAATGTGTCTACCAGGTGAGAACAAACCTGTATAAAGATATTTTCTGGCTTATGCTTGGCTCACTAATTCATGTGTCAATCAATCAATCAAAATCTTTATTTAACCAGGTGATCACCATTGGGCAGAGCTCATTTTTGAGGTGGACCTGGTGAAACAAGTACAAGATAACAAGATGATACCAGATAGTGACAATGCTTGACCCAGTTCCTGTAATCAAACATTACGCTGTCAGCCCAGTATATTCAGAACCAACTTTAACTTTTAAGTCAAAGCCTTCAAAGCTTTCCTTGTTATGCCCAATGTCCTCTCCCTCCCAATTCCGTTATCGGGTGCTAAGCCTCCTTGAATATTCTCTGTCAAGTCTAAACTGCTGCAATACATCCTCTATAGGCTCACATTACTCTACTCCTCCTCTCTGGCAACGTGCACTCTAACCCTGGGCCCTTGCTATGCCCACCCCATACTGGTGGCCTCTTACTAGCCTCCTTAAATATCAGCAGCCTACTACAGAAGCATGACATCTATGACAACCCACTCTCCCTCTGGGCTGAAACAGCTTTTAGAGAGGTGTCTGTCCTCAGGTATTCGCTGCCACTAGCCAGACTCTCTTCCGCACCTCCTTCAAGCTTACAAACTTTATAATCAAAAGTGCAATTGAACAAGTTAAAGTCTGGTAGTGTGTCTCTCTCGGTGGTGGATACTACACAGAGTTTACCTGCAGCCAGTGGAAACCAAATATTACCTTAGAAAATTACATCACAGTCACAACTGTTGAGCAAATAAATAGCTTTTTACTTAACAGAAAGTGCACCAAGCATTTACAGGATATATATTTACAACACAAGAGAATAACACTCATACGGGAAAAGTAAACAAATGTTTTAAATAGCAGATGGCAAAAGAAGAAGGCTATTACTGAAATATGCTAGTACGAAACTTACCCTTCCCTGTCCTTACAAGAGACACTGGACCCTGTTCCAACTGCCAGCTCTCACAGACATAGCTAAAAGTGTAGGCTCTCAGTTTATGTTTTCCCTTCCAGCTTCCAAAGAATGAGGAACATTCTTCATTGTCTTTCAGCCTCTTATATATTCTCCTGGGACTAGGTAATGCCTATTTTCCTTCTGAATGCACCAACCATCTAACATGTATGTATTTAATTGTCCCAATCAGACTGAACACCTATCAGTGACCAATTATATTCCATTTTAACCTTCAGTTTATATTTGAATGACCCAATCTATTCACAATGGCCTGTGTATATGTCTGCAGGTCTGTGTGTGTGTGGAGAGATGTCCACTCGAGATTTATGACCCAGCTCTTATCTAGCAGCTAGGGAGGACTGAAAATTCCAGCTTGTGGATGCTGCTGGACAGTGGATTTTAGCCTGTGTGTTTTTTTTTTTTCAAACTGCTAAAAAAACACCAGCTAGAGAATCCAAACCATTAACTCTTTCCTTACCATTTCTGTCACAACATCCTCCAAGGCTGGATCATGCAACACAAGCCTGATGTCCTGGCCGTGTGCGAAACATGGCTTTCTCCCAAAATACCTGACTCTGCCGTAGCCTTAAATGGCTACCTGCTCTTTAGGGAAGATAGACTGGGTAAAAAGAGGTGGAGGATGTGCCATCTACCTCCGTGCCTCCCTCCAAGGGCACATACTCCAGACCACCGCTCCTTCTAATGGTGCTCAGGTCCTATCAAAATAGCTATGGGCAATATGGGCAAATCACTCACAGTCATGTCTGTCTACATCTCACCATGAAACTCAAAACTCTGCCCCAATTCCATCCTTGAATGTGTCTCCCAGTTACCTAATAAGGCTGAGGCTACTGTGCTCGGTGATATAAATATTAACTGGTCCGCCCCCTCTGCAGCACCTCATAGGGATGCTGTTGCTGCCTTCAACCTTACTCAGGTTGTGCCATCACCCACTAGGATCAACTACAGGACAGGTACCGGTACCAGTACCATAACTGATCTCAATCTCACCAACCGGCATGAGAGACTCCATAATGTCACGGTCCTTCCCAATACACTAAGTGACCACTGCCCTATTCTATGCACTTGGTCCAACTGCTCCCAAAAACTCCCTCTAAAAATCTCTCATCAGCGTTCCCTTAAAAAAAGGCTCTCTCTTGGGCAATTCAAGGCTCATCTCCGTAACTGTGACTGATCTCCCCCCCCCAGACTACGCCTCTAATGTTGATAGTGTCCTAGCTTTTTTCATCTCCACCTTTAACTTAGCCTGTGACATTTTTGCCCCATACACCAAGCATATTATGAAAGGCCCTGTTGCCCCATGGATCACTCAGGCTCTTCTCAATCTTATGCATAAACGTGACAACCTCTTGCACGTAGTCTTGGCAACTGGTTTCCCCATCAACAGACGCATAGGGCTGCCAGAAACACCTGCACTCGGAAGTTCCATGCAAAGGCTGCCCATTTACAAGCCAGCCTCTCGTCCTCATGGGGACCAAGGAGGAAGTTCTGGGACAACATAAAGGACCTTACTGGTAAACCTACCCCCACTAAATATCGATGGTGTCACTACCAGGATCCACAGCTTATTGCAAACACACTCAATTCATCCTTCTCTGACCTCAGTGAGGTTCTCCTCCATATTTCTTCAACCATGCTCCCAATCCCCACCCCCACGGGTATCCCTCCTTCTATTTTAAGATAGTCTCCCTTGGGAAGCCAAATCATACCTCTCAAGGTCCTGGGTAAATCTAGATTCAGTGGTGACTCACTGGATTTGAAGCTCCTACTACCTGCCCTGGATGTTGTACTATTCCCCTTAACAAACTTCATAATCTCTCCCTTCGCCTAAGTCCATTTCCCACACAATGGAAATCGGCGATGATCACTCCATTACTTAAGAGTGGTGATAGAACCTCCTCTTGTAACTATCACCCGATCTTCATCCTCCCCCTCATCTCCAAAGCTCTTGAGAAGATAGTTTCTGATCATCTCACTGACTACCTCTCAAAATACAATCTTCTTTGTCGTCAGCAACACAGATTCAGGAAGGGTCACAGTACTACTACTGCTCTCCTAGAATACTCAGGCTTCCTACATAAAGCCCTAGACCGTGGTCACTTAGTTGGGTCTGTGTACATAGACCTAACTAAGGCCTTTGACTTGTTAGCCATGCACTTCTAATTGATACCCTTCCATCTCTGGGCCTCTCACAAGATGCCACCTCCTGGTTTGCTAACTACCTTAGTGGAAGAACCCAGCGGGTGAAAATCAACAGTACTCTTCCTCCAGTCTTCCAGGTTCTCTCAGGGGTTCCCCAGGTTCAATCCTTGGCCCACTCTTGTTCAGTCTTTTCTCAACTCACTTCCCCAAGCCTGCTCAAGGCAGATGTTACTCTATGTGGATAATGCTGTAATCTTCTGTAGTTATCCTGACACACCACTCTGCAAAATGATCTTCAAAGGTTCTTCTCGGAATCCAAAACTTGGTTCTCATATCATAAACTCATTTAAATTACAAAAACAAAGGTGATATTGTTTGCAAACCCACAAAACAAAAACAAAGACTCTCCTCTAACCATTCTTAACTCCCATTTCAAACCCTGAGCAAGTTACCTAACTTCAAGTACCTAGGGATCACCCTTGTCTCCACGCTCTCCCTTCCATGAGCACATAAATCTGGTCTGTAAGGCTGCCAACACCAGGATTGGTCTTCTCTACAGACATAGGTCCTGCATGCCTCCTGATGCCCTTCGCCTTGCTGTAACCAGTTTCAATAATGTCCTTAGTCGACTACAGAATTATCTAAGGATCGGCAGCTGACACTGCATTAAGCAGAATTAGGGTCACCTTGAACAAAGCCAGTAGGCTTGTGACTGGTTGTGATCGGTATATGCATACCTGTGACCTGTATCAACTTTCTAATTGGTTAAACTTCAGTGAAAGGCTTTGTTATCAGACCAGCCTGCCAGCCAAAAAGATAGCCATGAGCCTCTCCCCTTCTGCTACTCAATATCTCCTAACCCCTGCCCCTACTACTTGGGCTACCAAAGCTCATCCAAAGTCACCTTCCTTGTCCCATTTTGTAGGACCTCATTGGGCCAGAGGGCATTCATGTACAGGGGCCCTCACTGGCTTAATGACCTGCCCCCTGAGATTTCCTCTGTTAATAAAATTGGTTCTTGCAAACAAAAACTCCGGTTGCATCTCATTGCCTCCAGCAGCTGCGACCGCCACTAGCTTGCCCTGCTATCGCCCCCTTCTTAATTACTCTCCCCCAACCCTTAGCCATTTCAATTTTTGTGACAATGTCTTTACTGACTGCCTCTCCTACTACTTCTCATACCCTATCACCACCAGTCTGTCCCTCTGTCCCCTCAACCTCCATTCCCCCTTGTCTCTTCGGGCCCCCCAGGTCCCTCTGCTCTTTTCCCTCTTCACAACCTCTACCATTACCCTTTTGTCCTGAATTTAGTTTTGTTGTATTGCTGTTAACCTCACTGATTCCTTGTGTTTACACATTAACTGCTGCTGCATCATTTTACTCTGTATATTGTATATATTCTATACTGTGTATATTGTATTCTTGTCTTTGTTTTTTTCTGATGTGGCGCCTTTGTAAAGGAGTCTTCTGACTCAAAGGTATTAATCCCAAGACCTAAATAAATAAATAAACTCAATGTAGGTAGCTCCAACACGGAGGTGGGGAGTTCATTCAACCAGGTCAGTGCCCTATACGGGAAAGCCCTCATGGATTGACTGGTCCTACATCGTAGAATGAACAGCACAATTATTGTAGCACTCCTAATAGAGTGGTGGTTTTCAGGGGTATGTAGTAGAGATTGGAGGTGGCGGTGGTGGGGTGAGCCCTAATAGTGCCTGCTTTCCAAGGAGGAAGGTTTGGAATTGTAATCTTAGGTCAAGAGTGAGACAGTTTGTACTCTAATAAAGATTGCAAGAGTGTGTAAGCCTGTTCGCATCTAGATCAAGGATGCATGCCTTATTTAGGAGGGTCCTAATTCTGTTCAAGTTTGTGTCCACAGCCACTCCATAGATAACTAGACCATAATCCACTGTGGAGAGCACTAAAGAGGCTACTGCTAGCTTACGAGTCACAGGTGTCATATAGTGCTTGTGTCTGTACAGAACCCCAGATTTTGTTCACTGCACCGACCACATGGCATATATACGGGTATAAGTTAGTGAGCTGCCAAGATGAATGCCGAGATATTTGAAGAAGGTCACTTGTTTTAGTACCTCTCCATTCTGGTTAATGATGGAGAGTGGAGGACTTTGTTCATCCTCTGATGGCTTGCGAATATCATTGATTTAATTTTTTTGTGGTTCAGGAGCAGCTTGTTCCATAGGAACAAGTGCTCAAGGGACTGGAAGTTGTGCTGTAAGGTGTGGTCGACAGTTAACTGATAAGTGCTGCTGGTACAGACTACTACATCATCTGCATATAGCAGGATACGGGCACCAATGCAGGTGCTGGGCAGGTCATTTATAAACAAGCTTAACAGTAGTGGGCCCAGAATTGAACCTGTACCCTTATGAAATCCCACGGCTCACTATCCTGACACTCACTTGCCTGGGCACTATTGCCCGACAGGTGCGGTATCTTGATAGTGATCATCCCGATGCTGAAATACCCAATGGATGTTGACAGGGGTAAGGTAGCGGATGTGACACTTTACTACCTTACTCCTGCTGGTGCACAGTAAGGAGCAGTTGATTGGGGCACTTGGCCGAGCTGCTCCGGTCGTGTACAGGGCTAAACCGCAGGTAGCTTGGCCAGCATGCTTTGTGAGACCCGGGTTCTGATCCAGGTTACATCTTTTACTGACCCGCCCATAACTAATATATCTTTTACTCTGGGATCCACTCCCCCTTGGAGTTGGCCATTTTAGTTACGGGGTGTGGGGGTCAAAGCCCCTCGCACTGCCATCCTACCCATTTGCATGATGCCTAACACTGTACTGTCAGGCATCCGATCTGTTTGGGGCAGTGATTTTCGGGACTGTAAATTCAGTATCCAGAGCGTTGGGACACAGAGTTTCGGTCTACCATAATATATCCACTAAACCATGGGGGACACGTACTGAGACTGTCCTTGAGTCAGAGAGAATTCCATTGATCTTTATTTTTTGGGAGTGGTCAGCTAGGTAGTTCTCAAACCACCCCATTGCTTCCCTAGCTATGCCAATCCCCGTGAGTCCTTCCACAAGTAGTGTGTGGTTCGCGAGGTTGAATGCCTTGGTCACGTCAATGAAAATTGACCCAACCATTTCACCCTTGTCAAGGGACTCGTACAGTAAGTTTGTGAATTCTAACAGGGCTGAGATGGTGTTTTGCTGTCATCTAAAGCAGTGTTGCTGAGGACACAGAAGGCTGTAGCTATTGAGGTAGGCCACCAGCTGGTCCACAACTACTCATTCAAGGGCCTTGGACGGGGGGAAGAATATGAAAATTGGACTGTAATAAGTAATGCACGCTTTGTCACCCCCCTTGTGTACTGGAGTGACAACTGCAAATTTCCAGAGGGTGGGAATTTAGCGAATCGGAGGGAGAGGTTGAACAATTTGGAGATAGGGTGTTTCAGGATGTCTAGTGATAAGGCAAGTGGCTTTTTGTCAATTGTATTTCTCCCTACTCTAGTTTTATTTAGTAACTGTTTAACATATCTTACAGTTTCTGACTCTGATATTGTTCTAAAGTAAAACTTGGGGCGGTCGGTATGTGCGGCTTTAGTAGGTGCGGTGTTTATGGTGTTATGCAGCGGGGTACTGAACGAGGTGTGCTGGGTGGTGAAGTCAATGGTGTTGAGGTAGGAGCTAAGGTCTGTGAAGGCGGTGTTAAGAATGTCTGTGATTTCTTTAGGGTCGGACATGTAGGAATCACCTTGAGTGATCAGCTGCAGTGCACCCTTGTCAGTGCTCCCAAGGAGTTCCTTTAGGACCCCCAGAACTTCTTTCCATCTCCCCAGAGTTTGTTTTGTTTCTCCCTAAAGTATCTGGCTTTGGCCTCCCTAACAGCCCGGGTACAGCCTTGTGAGTATCCAATGGGGCTAACTGAATGTCTAAGCTCTGGACCAGGCATTGTCTCGGAGATGCATTAGTTCTAGTAGCTCTGGGGTGAGCCAATCTGCACATCTACCTCGGATCATGCGTCTTTTGATGGGAGCAAATTTGTCAGCCGCTAATATGATCTCCTTTACAAGGAAATCCAGGGCCTGATCCACTTCAGTAATACAGTCCATGTAGCTCCAGTCTATTTGTGCCAAGTGCTGTCTAAAGGCATCAGAGTTGCCATGTAGTACTCTATATGCAATGAGTTTAGGTGGTTGTCTCTCTGTCTTGGAGGTCCATTAGCTAAAATTGAGGAGTGGTCGCTAATCCCATCGGAGTAGGACCTGTACTTTGGCAATCCTCTCTGGCTTGAGCGTCAATACCAGTTAATGAGTGTACCCTTACCAGTACAGTAGTTGTGCCTGGTACTTCGCCCACCACCTGTGAAGGTACAAGGTATTTACTGTGTCCCTGAGTGTATTGCTGTAGCTTGCAGACCAGTCAATATTGACACCACAGTTTTGTGTTTGGTGCCGACTTCTTGGTATTAATGGGTCAAAACCTCTAACCCTTCTTGGGGCTCCCTAGGCTGGATGTAGACGGTCATCATGTTTAGTGTTTTACTACCCCCACCCAGGTGTATCCTGGTAGCTAGTCCCTCACATTCTGTAATGGGGTGTGTCAGTGGCATCTTTTCTGCCCAGAAATGAGTGTGGCTGTATTGCAAGCAGCCACCACTCCTCCCTCCTCCTCCCATCCCTGTCCTGCCTGAAGACTGAGAAGCCTTGCAGTGTTATATCAGTGTCTGTGATTTTAGGGGTTAACCAGGTCTCAGTCAGGGATATGATTCAGGTTTGAGCTGGCCTACCCATGCTTCGAACAGGGCTAATTTAGCAAGTAAACTACAAATATTTAGGGAGACTATTCTTAACTGTCTGTTGGTGGGGTGGGCCAGGGTTGGGGTGGATATTGCCTGACAATAGTAACGGCATCAATATCACATTCTAGATCACCCAGAAGACAGTCTTCCTTGGGGTATGTTGGCAACGTGTCTGTGTAGGTTTAAGTGATGTGGCAACAATCCTGAGCTGCGACGTCCAGTAAATGGTGGCAAGGGAAGTGTAGGACTGGTGTAGGAACCCGGGGGAAGGGGAGGTTATAATGACTACATTGAAACATTGTATTGGATGCAGTGCTCTTAAAATGGTTTAAGAGTGTGTAGGGGCCAAAGTTGTGTAAACTCTGCACTGTAGAATTGTTATTGTGTAAAAGCTGTGTAGTTGTACCTAGTGTTGTGATCAGAGTAGCAAGGGAGAGGAGGAATATTGTATGATGCGGCATGCTTAGATGCATTAGAAGGCTGTGGGCTTAAAGGATAGGATAGGTATATGTTGACCTGTAGTGGTGGGAGGAGGTACTTAGAGCAAAGGAGACAAAATAGGTTTTTTTTATTTATTTTATTGAAATCTAGGATTACAAATACCTTTGAGCAGGAACTGCTCGTTTACAAAGGTTCCACGTCATAGTGTTAATATAGTTTCAACCAGAAACTCTTGTTGGCAGGATAGTACTGCGGCTAGAGCAGTTGGCTATAGTCCTTTGTGGGTGGTGCAGTCCTGGGTTCATGACTCACAGCCTCTGTTCACTTTAGGTTTACTGATAACACTAAGCTCGCCAGGGTAGTGGACTCACTTAAAGATGGGGACAAACTTCAGGAGGACCTGAACAAGCCGAGTGACTGATCAGTCTCCTGGAGTCTCAGATTCAATGTAACCAAACAAAATGTGCTACACTTGGGTAGTAAAACAAAGGTAGGATATACACACTGTCTGGGGCTGCTATTGCTGCACTACAGGAGGAGGAAAAGGACCTGGGTTCATAACAGACAGGGTCTGAAACATGACAAGCAGTGTATAGCCCTCGTCAACAAGGCGGTAAATGCTATGGTCCATCAAGTGGAGGCAAGCAGAAGAGCAGGGCAAGTAACCCTGCCACTTTAGAAGGCACTGGTTACGCCCCACCTGGAGTACTGCATGCTGGGGTCTTCAACAGAAAAAGGACATTGAAGCAGTCAAGGGTCTACCACGAGCTCACTATAATGATCAGGGGTTTGGAAGACAAAAGCTATGAGGGAGGCTAGAGGCCCTTAAAATGTTTATTTTGGACAAAAGGAGGCTAAGGGGGACATGATATCTGTTTTCCACATACTCAAGTGTGTGACAGGGTTGAATAGGACCCTGTCCCAGTTGTTATGGAGAAAATGTTTAAATGCAAGGCTTTGTTTATTCCTTTCCTGTCTCTTATCTGTCTGGCTGCACAATCAAATTTTCCTGTGAGACCTTGGACTTGATCACCCCGACAGTCTCGTAATTCTTTGCCTCTCACTGTCTCTCAGCCCTCCCTTACTGTCTATTTTTCCTCCCTTGCATATCTGATGATATAAAAATATATGCAGATCATTATGTGGAAATGTAACTGATATTAAGATCCCTTTGTTAAGAAAACATATACTGTTAATTTTTGAAATGTATATAATTATAGTTTGAGATGATTGCAGAAAGCTATTGTAAACTCAAGAGGTTACCAGAGTGCAAGTTTTAAACCTTTTACAGAAGAGCTGTTGAAAAGGGGGCCTCAGCTCAGACACACAGTGTTCCTGCCTTGCACTTGCCCGATACTTACAAGAACAGGATGCTTATTAAGAATGGGAGTTGGAAGGACTTATAAGAGAGCTGAGCTGCAGTTGCTTGAGAGGAGAAAAAAAGAGAGCTTGAAGGAAGACTCTGATGGATGTTCTCTATTTTATTTTGCCTTTATAAACAGTTATACTAAAATTTATTTTTTTTACATTACTGTTAGAGTAAACAAATATTTTTGGTGAATTCTACAACTGCTCCTGGTTTTCCTATGCTTCCTGACCTGTGCCTCGATGACAAAGAGTACTGACAAGATCAAACAGACAGAGATGTTTGATCTGGTGAGTTCCAGTAGGGCGCAGGGACATGCCCTGAAGCTCAGAAGGGGTAAATTCAAAGTAACTTTAGGTGGACATTGAACAAGTGCAGGCCTTTAAGATAAACCTGAACAAATTTCTACCTACCAAATGAATCACAGGGTACCCTGGGCAGTGGGATGTGTAGGGAATCACAAAGTACCCCGGGTAGTAGGGCACGTAGGGAATCACATGGTACCCTGGGTAGCAGGGCACGTAGGGAATCACAGGGTACCCTGGGTAGTAGGGCACATAGAGAATCACAGGGTACTCTGGGAAGGCCTCCCAAAGCATCAATGTTCTCACTGCTTACAGGTGCCTCAGAAACTCCTGTAAAAAAGCCATCCAGGCAGCAAAAAGTGAGTTCTGCCGATCCGCCCTACTCTCCTCAGCCAGCAATCCTAGGACCTTCTGGCAGAACATTAGAAGCATGGTTGGGGGCTCTGCAAGATCGCAAGTCATGGACTTGCTCATTGACGTGGCTAGCTGCAATAACCCACACACAATTGCTAATACCCTCAACACTATGTTCTCAGAGCAGCCCCCCTTCCCAGCTTACTCCCCCCAGGTCCCCAAACTCTCAACCACCCGAGCCCAAGTCCCCTATCACCCCTTCACTTGGCACTGAGACCCAACCTTCCTTCTTCCTACAACAGGTATCTACCACACAGACCCAGAGGCTGCTTGCTAGCCTCTCCCCTCATACTGGAGCAGGGCACGACAGCCTCGAGCCAAAGCTGCTCAAGCTAGAAGCTCACCTTCTCGTCAGGCCCATAATGCATATATTCAATTCTTCTCTAACCACTGGTGTCATCCCAGATGTCTGGAAAGTGGCCAAGGTTACCCCTGTTCTTAAACAAGGAAACCCCAAAGACCCCCTGAACTACCGACCTATAGCTATCCTGTCGGCCGCCTCCAAAATTCTGGAGAAAGTTGTGACCTCTCAGCTAACTGAGTACCTACAGGAACACAACCTCCTCTCTCTGGCCCAACACGGTTCAGGAAGGAACAGCACGATCATCACTGGTAGTCACCTCAGAGATCACAACTGCAACTGACCAGGGTTACCTCACTGGAGCGATCTTCGTGGATCTGTCCAAGCCTTCGACAGGGTAGCTCACTCCCTCCTTAGCTCCACTCTTCTCTCCCTCGGACTCTCAAACTCTGCCCATGCCTGGTTCCTCAAGTACCTTACTGGTAGGAAGCAATACAGCAACAACTTTAACGGACTCTCCTCCAACCCCACCACCGTGCAATGTGGAGTCCCACAGGGATCTATCCTCGGTCTGACGCTCTTCTCCCTTTTCATCAACGAGCTACCCTCTATCACCACCCATGGGCTTACCACCCTGTATGCTGATGACCTTGTCATTCTGGACAGCGCATGCGACATTGACACCATCAATTCCCAATTAAACTCCAACTTCAAGCGGATCCAAGCATGGCTGGTGGAACACAAGCTTACCACCAATCTTAAGAAAAAACAGGCTATGCTCTTTGGCTCCCTGAACAAAACAGAATCCAGCCCCGCCCCCCTACTAATCTATGGGGCTGACGGCGCGCCCCTGCAGACGGTGGCCGCTGTCAAATACCTGGGCGTCACTCTGAACCCTCAGCTGAATCTCTCCTTGCACATACGTAACGTCTGCCAAGTCTACAAGCATCAAACTTGGTCTTGCCTACAGAGCCAAAAACTGCCTGACCCCGGCTGCTCGGGTGGCCCTAGCTAGGGGTGTTCTCCTCCTCTCTCTCTCTGCTATGAGCTAGTGACTTTTGCCCCCTGCCAAAATCCAGCCTCTCGAAATGGGACATGGCCTACAACAGCATCTGCCGCTCTAGCGCTTTCTGACTCACCACTGCAACTCTACACATGCCTTGAGTGGCTCTCCCGAGAAACACCACACCTTTGTAGTAGGGAACTTCATTGACAGCACTGTAAGATCAGCCACCCCTGCTGCCCTCGCCCTTCCCCTCAACCCTTGCACCTCTGCCTACCACCTTAGGTCAAGCACGACACTCAACTGTTCGGTTCCTAGGACACGCACCAAAGCGGGTGATCGGGCCTTCGCCAACTATGCCCCTAAACTATGGAATTCGTTCCCAGTCCTTACTTGGTCCACCCCTTCCCTTCCAAGCTTTAAAACTTCCCTTTGGAACTTCCTGAAGGGCTCCTCCACCTGTCTATGCACCACGCAGCCCCCTGCACTATGAAGGCATGGGGAGTCTCTGCGCTCCCTAGGGTCTACCGCACTTATTCTCCCATCCACTGATCAAGTAATGGCTGCCCCCCTGTCCTACCTCCCGAACAAGGTCACCAGGCCCTCCCTCCATCGTCAGCTCTTCCCTAGGTCCCCCCTCCTCCACATGCAGGCACTTATTTGGCTTAACTTATGACTGAACCTGTGTGCACTTGTCCCAACCACTTTTGAGGACTGTCAACCACCTACCCAAATCTTTCTAAAGCGTACCATCTCCTCCTTGAGTGCCATATTGGTTTAGCCTGCTCTCCCGTTATATGTAAATCTTGACTCACTCATTGTTTGGCGTATGCTCTAGCTTATAACTGTCCCGGGTCACCTGTAACCCCGGGTTCGTGACTTGTTACTGGTTGTCATTCTATTCCATCACCTGTTATCCCACTGTATGTAAAACTGATTTGTCACTGTACCTGTCTACTTAAGTTTGTAACTCTCCCGGGTCGCACCTGAAAATAGGCACTTGGCTGTCTAGTGTGACTTACCCGGTCAACAAAAGCAAATAAATAATATTAGGGCACGTAGGGAATCACAGGGTATCTTGGGTAGTAGGTGTGGCAGAACTGCATTCTGCCAGGCCTTGTACCCCAGTGGAGGAATGCCTATCCTATCATCTTTTAATTCCTACTATAAATCTGTGGTGCAACAGTACTTCTTTACCATATCCTTCACCTTCTTCTAGCCCTGACGTAGGTTGGCCATCTACATCAGTCTTTCTCTCTAAGGCTTTTCCTACTACCTTATTTTCCTATTCAATTTATCAGTCCTCTCCACCATTCCCACATAGCACCAGGTTCAAATCTAGCATGCCAGCTGGCAATAGAATTATTAAGGTGCTTGTAGGGCACAAAATGCCTGTGAAAGAATAAAAGTGCATTTAGAACTGTTTAAAGTGCATAAGAACAGTATGAAGTGCATATGTGCATTTAAAATGTTCTTGGGTTAATAAATAATGACTGAACTAGGAAGTCTCCTGAAACAACATGATAGGACATGAAACAGCATGTCCAGACATGTAAATAGGAAGATAGCGGCCCCTAGTGGCCTATATCTATAAAGAATTGTTGCATAACCATGCTGACCAGTGGGAGGAGTTTACTTACATAATGGACCCATATGTTTAAAATGGTAATACTACTGGCCAGAGAAATGGTTATTTGTATTAGTTTATATTGTTGGAACGCTCACTATAATCCAGGTTTAGAAACAATTTATTTTTGTAGAGGCCTAGCTGTGAGCCTCTAGAGAGACAAACTGTACAACTGCGTTTTGTGGGTGGGCCTAAAATTAAGTGGGAGGGCTATATAAACCCCCCAAACCCATGCATAGGCAGATGAGCTGAGACACTCGTCTCACTTGTCTGAAGTAAGACAAGAGGAAGGACCTGTACCTGGATAGGTACTGGTAGCAACACAGCAGGAAAAGCTGAATTGACTGTTTGAACTGTCTTTGAAACCTGAAGGAAGATGAATCTACTTAAAGGAAATAGAATTGTGCTATTATTTTTCTTTATTTGTTTGTAAATATTATTACCGTTATTATTTTTATACTTTTGTATAAGAATAAAGCCACACCGAGGTGTGTTGTACCTGATATACTGGGTCCAGTGTTATTCTTACCCACAGTCCTATTACATTTGGTGTTAAAAGTGGGATTTATTTGAAGTCCTAAACCCGGTGGGTGGATTCCAGTAGGTATCAGACCTAATACTCCTGGTAACCCTGCACGACCCGCGCTGACCAGAGCGATGGCAGAGCAGACAGGTGAAGAACTGCTCCCAGGACTGGAGTCCGAGAGAAAGCCAAGGGTCAAACCAGTACGACATTCCTTGGAGTCATATGGAGAAGAAGAAGAAGAAGATGCGATTGAGGAACTGGAAGAAATGCGAGTTGAGCCCCTGGAGAACATGCAGGATCTTCTGAAGTGGCTGGCCAAGAAACAATTAGACTTGGAACAACGTAGGAGAAGGACAACCAGGAATGGGAGAAGGAGTGACAGCGGCAAGATGAGAGATGGGCAGATACGAAGAGGGCCCTACAAATTATTGGGAGTAGTAGAACCACTGATAGTGTTCAGACTATTCCCAAGAACATAAAAATAATGAAAATGTCTGCCACTGATGACATAGAGGCCTATCTCACTACTTCTGAAAGGGTGGCAAAGGCATGTGGATGGCCTCCTGAAGAGTGGGTGGTGAGACTGGCTATCTCACAGGTCGAGCCCAGTTGGCATATAGCCATATGGACCATAAAAGTGTGTAGAAATATGACCTAGTGAAGAAAGAGATCCTGAAACGGTTAGAGATCAACACGGAGACCTACAGACAATGCTTCAGAGCCCTAAATCATCAAGGTAACACCACGAGAAACATATACCCAGTTGAAAGAGTTATGCAACAAATGGCTACAACTGGAGAGAAAGACCTTGATGGACCTGATAGAATCTGTGGTAATGGAGCAATTCCTACAAATTTTGCCAGCAGACATCCAAATCTGGGTTAGGGAGCATCACCTGGAATCAGCAGAGGTGGCTACTACACTGGCGGTGGATTTCCTGGTGGCCAGGCAACCAGCCAAGAAGCTGTATAATACAATGGACCCTACCATCACCCCAACCCAGCAACTGGTAAGAATCTCTACTTATATTTCTCCACGCCCCCTCAGAAAGAAAGACAGGGAGGCAAGAAGGTAGAGGGGGTTAGACCTTATAATCCCGACATCATTTGTTGATATTGCTATGGAAAAGGCCATACTGAAATATTTTGTTATAAAAGAAAAATGAGGCTACCTATTTGGCCCTTTTGAACTGGGGTAACTTTGCCATGACTGTAAAAATACAGAATAAAAACATGATGGGATTAACAGACATTGGAAGCAAACATACCCTAGTAAACCCAGATGTCAATCAATCAATCAAAATCTTTATTTATGCAGGTGGGCACCATTGAGCAAGGCTCATTTGCAAGGTGGACCTGGTCATGAATACATCAAAGTACAGTACAGAAGCAGGTATACAAAAAGCAATAATATACAAGGAAGAAAAAGTGTATACAGTACAGTACAAAGTTGAAATAAATAAAAAAACAACATTTTACAATTGAAGAAGTCAGCAGATGTACAATCTACCACAGGCATACGGGGGTTATAAGCATAGACCTTTTGAGTGAGGCAGCTGGCAACTACAGATATAGGGGAAAGAGGCTGTGTATGGGGTGGCAGGTTAGAGAGGTAAAGAAGAGGAGGGATATATTACCAATGACTGGGGAAAAATTGGGCTAAAACCACAGAAAGTGATGATGGCTGTCGTGTACTTGTTCATTATGATAATGATGGAGGAGGGGTAGATAATTGGGACACCGCTATGGATGGGGTGGGACTTCAGCCAGGCTGGAGCAGACAGGGAAGGGTGGGTGCAGCAGGAAGAGTTAATGGGGAAAAAGTGAGAGCCAGGGGTAGAAACATGGCGAGCATCAGGATGGAAAAGGGGGAGTTGCAGAATTAGTGGGCTAGCAGTGAGGAAAACATTTGCAAGGTGCTTTCATGTAGCGATCGTATAGCGCCTTGCAGATATTTAGGCTAACAGGGCAGCTCAGCTTCAAGTTCCTTTTTAAACCATTCCACAACGTGGGTAAAGAGAAGCTTAGAGCAGCTTTGCGAAATGAGTTTTGACCCTTGGAACTTGGAGGGCAATTAGGGAACAGCACCTTAGGCGTGAGTGCCTAACACACTCCGGGAATACAATCTGAGACATATGAGGGAGCTTGTTGGTCACCGCTCTGAGAGCTCATAGGGAAGCATTTCTATTCCTTCTATAGTGAAGGGAAGTCCAGCCTAACGATGAGTACAGGGAGCAGTGTTGTTTGGAAAGTGGAAGGCCAGTAATGAACCTGATATCTCTGTGGTAGAGGGTGTCCAACTTAGCCAGTGCAGAGGCAGTGCAGTGGCTGTAGAGCAGGTCCGTTAATCTATTAAAGATAGGAAGGTAGCTTGAACCGTTGAATCTTAGCCTCCTTTGTGAGCAGGTGGTTAATTCTGCAGAATAGTCCTAATCTTTGCCTTAGTTTCTTCTGTAGTTCTTTGAGATGGTCGGGGAAGGAAAGTTTATGATCGAGCCAAACTCCTAGATATTTAAATTTAGCTACATACTCTAATGTTTCTCCAAGAACAGTGGTAATTTGTGGGATAGCCCCCCCAGCAGGAACTGCTGCATGCAAGGAGGGGGAGAAGAGCATGGCTTTTGTCTTTTTCGCACTGAGCAAAAGCTTTTCGTTTATGAGCTGGTATTGTAGAAGGTTAAATTCAGCTTGGAGGTCTTCACAGGCTGCTTCCGGTGTGGGACGACTCAAGTACAGTACAGTGTCGTCCGTGAATAAGTGGATGTTGGCTTTTTTGATGGGGTCACTGATACTGTTAATGTAGACTGCAAAGAGGAGGGGACCAAGGATAGAGCCCTGGCCACACCCCTCAACATAGGTTTTAATGGAGAAAGATCACCTTCAGCTTTAACCTGCTGTTTCCGTTCTCCGAGGTAGTCTGCAAACCAGCACATAGATTTATGGTCCAGGCCTAAGGTGCTTAGGGAGGAAAGAAGCAGGCTGTGATCGACTGGGTCGAATGCCTTACTAAGAAAATGGCACAGACATGCTTCTTGTTGTCAAGATCTAATAGCCAATCATTGGTCACCTTAGCTAGGGCTGTTATGGTGCTGTGCTTTGCTCTGAATCCAGACTGAACCAGGTTTAATAGTCTTCTGGATTCTAAGTATACCCCTAACTGGCCACACACTATTTTTCTAGTAATTTAGACAGGATGGGGGGGAGATCGGTCTATAATTATTTAGATCACAGGGGTCACCTGCTTTTAATAGAGGGATGACATGGGCTATTTTCCATTGAGTGGGAGGCTACCCTGGGAGAGTGACATGTTGAATAGGTGGGTGATTGGCACCGCAAGCACATGGTAGGCACATTTCAGATAGTATGGCTCTATGAAGTTGGAGCCTGCTCCCTTCCTGGTGTCCAGTTGCAGCAGTAGGTCTTCCACCTCTTTCACAGAGACAGGCAGGAGGGAGAAGGCCTCCACGGTAGAGGGGGACTCGTGGGATGGTGGGCCATGAGCTGTGCGGAGGTCATTGGCAGGGGAAGTATCAAATGCTAGTCCTACCGTTGCAAAATGGTTATTGAGGGCTTCCAATATCTCCGATCGGTTAGAGATAACGCTGCCACCGGACTTAATTTTTGCTGGAATGGAATTACCAGGTCCGTGTCCAGACATGTCTTTTAATGTTTTCCAGAGCTTTGAAGGATTTCTTGAGGCAGAGGCTAACTCCGAACGATAGTAAGCAGCCTTGGCTGCTCTGACCAACTTGGTGCACTTGTTACGTGCTCTTTTAAAAAGACACCAATCAAGAGTCGTTCTTGCTTCTTCTGTCTTTTTTCCATAAAGTATCCCTTTCTAACAGGGAAGTTTTGAGCTCAGGTGAGAACCAATGGCAGGTGCTGCTCCTGAACCACACCTTAATCAAGGGTGCATGCTTATTTAAAGCCTCACTTAAAATATCGTAAAAAATAGTATATGCCCTGTTAACCGTTTTGGCTAGGAAGAATTCCTGCCATCACGGTGAATGTTTCAAGTCATGGATGTATGCAAACAAATCGAAGTTGTGTTTGCACCTCTTGATAGAGAACTTTGCCACAAATTGTGGGTTGTGCACGGATCTAATGGTGGTGATTATACAATGATTGCTAATGTCTGAGAAAAATGTTCCGACATGAGAGAAGAGGTTTGGCTTGCTAACCAAAATTACATCTAAGTGGGAGCTGTTGTTGAGGTTCTTTTTATTTGGGCGGGTAGGCTCGCCAATGAGTTGCACCAGCTCTAGGGTGTCACAAAAGGATTTCAAGGGAGCTGATGCACTTGATAGCCAATCACAGTTCAGGTCGCCAAGAATAATGGTTTCAAGGAACTGAGTCCCAGTATGCAACTGAGGTGATACAGGAGATGAGGCCTGGCAGAAGGGGCCCTGTAGCAGCTTATTAGACAGAGTGCATTGGAAGGAAAAGTTCAATCTTTAGGGTCAAGCACTCAAATTTTTGGGGAGGATGATGCAAGCATGCGGCTGAGTATTTGTCCTTACATAATGCCACCCCACCCTTCTTGAATACCTAATTGCTCGGAAGAGTAAATCATTCGGATATTGATTTCATTGTCTGGGGTGGCTGGCCTAAGCCAGGTCTCAGTGATCACTAGGATGTCAGGTAGGGTATGGCTCACCCAAGCCTGGATAAGGGTGAACTTTTTCAGCAAACTGCAGGCATTAAGATGCATAAAAGACATTCCTTTGATACCTGCCAGGTCTGATGGAGAAGCAAGGGTGTCTAATGGTCCTGGGTTGAGTTCGACATTGCCTGAGCACAATAGCAAAAGAAGCAGGATTCTTTTTAAGGCAGCGAAGTGTAATTTGTAAACACTATTTTTTGGGCGATAGGGGAGGCGGTCTTGATGGGTAGGTCTGTACCTGCTCCTGGTGTTATACTGGCTTAGTGTTGCAGCCACTAGTGTCCAGGCAGGACTTTGCCATGAGTAGGAAGTCTCAAGCCTGGATGGGGGAGTAATCTGCAGAGGCAGCTCAGGAGATGTCCCACTCCCCAGCAGAGACAGCTGAGAAGCTCAATAGTCCAGAATGGCTACCTGAAAGGAGCTGTTGGATGCAAGACAGGGAGACGCACAAGGGTCATTCCACTTTAGGGAGGGATGCGGGTTCTGAAAATTGAGCTGAGCACTAGTAAAGCTAGTGACACACAGAGGAACCAGCTGTAACTTCCCATGGTAGATCTAAACGCCACACCAGCTGGCAGTAAAAGTCTCTAGAAGCCTAGACCAATCGGCGATCAGGTGTCATAAGATCAAAATCCTTTTCTTGGCTGAGAGGAGGTTTTGGCGCTGAACGTACCTGTGGAGCAACTCTTTGCAGCTGAGCCAGTGAGGTAGTTCGAGGCTGCAATCCAGTGTGGCAAGATTGGTCTGTAGCTTTTGTTTCTGGCCCTGCTCCACCAGTACAGAAAGGGAGTGGGGGCAGGCGTTCAAGTCTTGCAGCTTTAGTGGATGAGCATGGTTCGGCCTGAGAAACAGGCAGAAAAACCCCGAGGGTGGTCCTCAGAAAGAGAGGTATCCCAGGTCCACTAGAGCAGAAGAGGAAGTAGAAAATATAACGTGTTTCCTCTTTAACAGAAAAGACAGCTGTTGTAGTCCGCTAGTGGATGTACTAGAGAGAAACCACATGGTAGAAGCTTTTACAGGAGTTACTTGTGTCCATGGGAAAACACCCCAGTATCCTACCACCAAGATAACATTAGACATTGAGGGAACAGAAAGCGTAATGACTGTGGGGACTGTACCTAAATTACTATTACCTATGGTTATTGGTCAGGACTTCCCATATTTTGATGAACTACTTACCCCTAAAGAACAATTTACTGCTGTTACCACAAGGTCTCAGACTAAAATCTGGAACCTTGACGATTCTTTTCCTTTTGAGGAACAGGTATTTGCAACCCCAAAGAAAGAGACCAAATCAAAAGGGGAGAAGAAAAAGGCACAGAAGAACTGGAGGCAGAATAATGGAATAACACCGGTTGTAACTGATGTCTTTCAAAAATGTGATGTTGCCAGTGAATAACGTAGGGATGCTATGTTAGCAGACTTATTTTTGCAAATAGGTTGGACAAAGAACCCAGAGGCCCCAAAATACGAATGTAAAAATAATATTCTGTATAGAGTAGTACCGATATACGTGCTGGTGAGAAGGTGGAACAATTGGTAGTTCCTGAACCCTTCAGAAACCAGCTGATGCATTTAGGCCATGACCTCCCTTGAGCAAGACATGCAAGATGAGACAGAACTCTGTCTCGAATTTTACGTTTCTTTTGCCCAATATTCATGATAATGTCTCTGAATATTGTAGCGCTTGCCTGGAGTGTCAGAAAGTAGCTCAGATAACAAAAAAGGACAAGGTACCCCTAATGCCCTTACCTGTAGTGAGTATGCCATTCGAGCGAATGGCTATGGATATCGGTGGCCCCCTGCAGAAAAGCACCCAATGCCATAAATACATTTTAGTCATTTATGATTATGCTACTCGGCATCTGGAAGCCATACCCTTACGCTCTGATAAAACCCCTAAGATAGCGGAAGAACTTATCAAGGTGTTCAGTAGACTAGGGGTACCAAAGAAGATCCTAACCAATCAAGGGAGTAACTTTCAGGCAAAACTGTTAAAAGAATTGTACCGTTTGTTGGGTGTAAGTGCTATACGAACCACACCTTATCACCCACAAACAGATGGCTTGGTGGAACTATTTAATCAAACCTTGAAACGTATGTTAAAGAAATTTATACATGATGAGGGGAGAGACTGGGACAAGTACCTACCCTCTTATTGTTTGCATACAGAGAGTTTCCCCAGGCAGCCACCGGATACTCCCTTTGCCTTGATATGGGAGAAACCGCAGAAGTCAACTTGATTGTGAAAGGTGTACTGGGAAGAAGGAACTAAAGTGGGACAGACTAATATTACAGAGTACATGGTGCAGTTAAGAAAATGACTAGTAGAGTACTCTAAAAGCCCACCAGAATAGTGGCGACTCCCGAAGCTACAGAAAGCATATTATGACTGCAAGGTTAAAGAGTTCCAGGAAGGGACAAGGTTTTGTTATTGCTTCCCACCTCTTGCTAACAAGCTTTTAATGATATGGCAAGGCCCGTATTCTGTTTTTAAGACAACTTGACCCAATAACCTACAAGCTGAGAACACCTGATAAACACCCAGATAAAAAGTGCATCATGAATCTGTTGAAAAATGGGTGAGAGGAAGAAAACCCTGTTAGCCTACACATGCTCACGGAGTCTGGTGAGTCTGAGCTAAAAGAAGTGTACAGAAGGCCGGATGAACAAGACAGCCTGATGGAAATTATGGTTAACCCTACACTGCAGACCCACCAGAAAGAAGAACTTTTCCGGGTATTGCACATCTTTGCCCCCTTATTTACCAGTATGCCAGGGAAGGCTGTGGGGGTAGAACACCACATTAGGACGGATGCCTCTCCCATAAGACAAAAACCGTACAGACTACCAGAAAAAGTCAGGCTGGGGTCAACCAGGAAATCGAGAAATTAAGGCAGCTGGGCATCATAGAACCATCAAATAGTGGCTGGTACTCCCCTATAGTGGTGGTCCCTAAGAAAGGGGGTATTATAAGACTGTTTGGATTTCAGGAAGGTTAACCAGGTCTCTAGCTTTGATAGTTATCCCATGCCAAGGATCGACTATATCATTGACAATACACGGAATGCCAAATACATCACCACCCTAGACCTGACTAAAGGATACAGGCAAATCCTGTTAGCTCCTGCTTCAAGGAAAAGACTGCATTCAGTTCACCACTAGGGTTATACCAGTTTACTACCATGCCCTTTTGTCTACATGGAGCACCTGCCACAGGGTTTTAAATAATTGATTAGCAGTTTTTTTCTTGGGACAATGTTAACTGTACAGAAAGTATTTATATAGGTTTTCTAGAAGTGTTATGTCAAACACAATGAGGCAAGTGCTATGCATTTTCACAATGTTTTACCACTTTTATGAGCAAAACGCTAATCAATTTTTGGAGTTAAATAAAACCCTGCGTCACATTTCAACGATTAATGGACACAATCTTGACTCCCTATGCTTCATACTGTGCCGCCCACTTGGATGATGTGGTAGTATACAGTCTGGATTGGCCAACGCACATGACACAGTTGACCGCTGTGTTATATTCCATACAGCAGGCAGGTCTTACCATCAACTCAGCCAAGTGTGCTGTTGCCATGACCAAGACTAGATATTTGGAATTCATGTTGGGGAATGGGACTGTACGCCCAGAAATAGAAAAGTAAAGGCTGTAGCTTGGAGCCCTATTCCTAAAACAAAAAAACATGCGAGGTCTTTTCTGGGACTGACGGGGCACTACAGGAGGTTTATATCAAACTTTGCCTTATAGCTAGCCCGTTAACTGACCTAACAAAGAAAAGGTGTAGCAACATAGTAAAATGGACTACTGAATGTGATGAAGCCTTTCGGGCCATCAAAGCAGCCCTCTGCGTGTCCCCCGGTTTGAAATGCCCTAATTTTGATGTTCCTTTCAAGGTGCATACAGACACCTTGGGGAGTGGAATTGGTGCCACACTATGTCAAACTGTAGAAGGAGACAAGCACCCAATTCTCTACACAAGTAGGAAACTACATGACAGGGAACAGAAGTATGCCACTACAGAGAAAGAGTGCCTTACCATAAAATGGGCCATAGAAGCTTTACGTCTCTATTTATGGGTGCGAAATTACACTGTTGACTGATCACAACCTCTTTGTTGGATTAACCAGATGAAGGATCAGAATGCCCGCATTATGAGGTGGTACCTCACTTTACAGCCTTATAGAGTTGTGGTAAAACACTGACCAGGGAGTCAGCACCAAAATGAAGACTTCCTATCCAGACATGGAGCAGATGGAACAAATGAAAAACAAAATGTTTGAAAGATATACTGTTGATGATGACTGTTAGGCACTATGATGATTTAACAGTACTGTACGAAGCTCCAGGGTATAGAAGTATTTACAGTAAGTAAAGTTAATTCTGTACTGTATAATCTACTTCATTTATTAAAAGGGACACTGGGGTGGAGCTTCTAAAGCGAGGGTGGGTGGAAGCTCCAACCCAAGCCCTCATTAGTACAGAATGTATGCTTAACATTCTGGGGGTTTGTTACTTAAAAACAGTATGTTGTTGATTGATGTTTTTTTCTTGAAAAGGGAGGAGCAGTGTGGCAAGATTGCATTCTGCCAGGCCTTGTACCCCAGTGGAGGAATATCTATCTTTTCATCTTTTTCTTCTTACTGTAACCCCCCTCCCAAAGTCAGGAGCTTACCTTGTTCCTGCTGCCTCTTTCAGCTCCAAAGGGTGCCGTTGTCTCTCACTCCCCCAGCCCATTCTTGGACTGCCAGTGGGCTGGAGAGCACTGCAAATTTACTTTGGCGCCTCCTGCACCTGATTCTTAGCGGCCGGTGTGCCACCTGGTCCTCCTGGCTTCCCCAGCTCCCTCGAACTGCAATTGGGGCTGGGAAGCAGACAAAAATCCATTTCAGCGCTTCCTGCATCTAAATACATGTGGCCAGTGTGCCGCACAGAGCAGTTGCTCCCCCGTCCCCGAACTGCTACACAGTGGGGCCGGGAGCACCAGAAACAAGGTTGTATGAGTGGCCTAGTGCCTCCCAGGTGCTCGTGAAGATGCTGCAGAAGCACCATGGGGTGAATTCATCTACCCAGCCCCACTGGACTGCCTAAGGGGTTGGTGAGCCAGAAGAAGAAGAAAATTAACTTTGTAAAGCACTCCCTGACCCTGCCAATGCCTTCAGTGGGCCACGGAGTAATGGGGAACCTGGTAACCGCAGGGACTACAAGTCCCATGATGCTTAGCGGCTGAGGATGGCTGTTTGTAGACATAGCTCCACCAGGGGAGCCTTTAAAATCGAGCCAGCAACTCGACTCCTGTCCCAGAACTGTACCTCCTAGCTTTAGTGACCCTTAGAAGGGACCAGAAGGGTGCCAGCCATAAAGTCAGATGCTGCCAACAGTGAATATATATATATATATTTACAGTTTATGAAAAGTGACTGAGCTGAGAAGAACTGTTGGATGGCGGCCATCTTTGCAGAGGTTGCTGGGTAACAGCGTAGGATCCGATTGGTAGCTGCAGTACATCCAATGAGGACAAAGAGCTTGTGAGCTGTGTGGACCAATCAGAGACAGAGTTTTAAACCTGAGGAGTCTGAACTTTACAGTTTATGTGTGTGTGACTCTGAATGAGGGTTTTGAAGTGAGAAAGAGTGTTTCTTGTCAGCGCCTGCTGCTGACAGCCTAAAATCCTGCCATTTTGTGCCTCCTGCACAAGCTAAAAGTCAGAGTGAGACTTGCCAGTGACTGTATATGAGAAGGCATATTTTTTATTTGCTTCTGCAGTGGCCAGATGGAAGATCCTGTTGTTGGTGCTTTCTGTGCAGCTCTAGAACTGGTGACTGAATATCCTAACGCTTGCTGAAGAAATTGTTGCCTGCTGTGGAGAGTGAGGTAAAACAAAGCTACTGCCTCTTTTCCTTAACAGTTCAGAGACTGAGCTTCCTGTCAGGACCTATGCTCTGCAGTTCTGCCTGCTGACTTGATCTGCTGCTGCCTACCTACAGTCGAGGTGGGTGAAGACAAGTCCCTTTGTAGGGTGAAGATTGCCTACCTACAGTGAAGGTGGGTGAAGACAAGTCTCTTTGTGGGGTGAAGACTGCCTACCTACAGTCGAGGTGGGTGAAGACAAGTCCCTTTGTAGGGTGAAGATTGCCTACCTACAGTGAAGGTGGGTGAAGACAAGTCTCTTTGTGGGGTGAAGACTGCCTACCTACAGTCGAGGTGGGTGAAGACTGCCCACCTATGGTCGAGGTGGGTGAAGACAAGTCCCTCTGTGGGGAGAGCAGGATCATCATCTGCATTCCAAGCCTTTCCTGCCTGTTCTTCCAAATTGCTTGAAAAGGGGAGACGTCCCCCAACATCCTGCATCTGTTCAACAAAGGTCATGAGTACTGGGTTTCACCCAACCAAATACTTTCCTAATTGTTCAGCTAGCTAGCTTGTTAACTTTACATCTGGGCTTCCTGCACAACCTTAGCAATGCCCTTAGCAACTAGTACAGCCAGGAAAGACAACTGCTTCACTGCACCAGCTGGAGTAGTTGGTACTTTGCTCTGCAGCACCTCAGTGTTTCATCTGTGCTGCACCCAGATTTTTCACGTCACAGGCCTGCAACTGCTCAGTGTGTGCACACCAAAACTGAGAGCTCTTACAGGGACTGTGGGGTTAAATGGTGCACCAGTGGGGGTAGTAGAACTGGGGCTGGTAATGCTGGACTGCATAGTATCATTTATGAATGCCAATGTTTTGTTGCTGATTTCCATAGAGTTTACAACATTATTATTGAATGCTTTTATTTCCCTTTGCTTCCAATGCTCCCTACCTTTTTATCCACAATAAAATAAATCCATTGTTTATTTTCTGAAAACTGTGGTAGCCATTGCATTATTGTGTAGTGTGATATTTCATGCTTAGAGTTATAAGTGGGGAGGGGACTGTATATTGTTTTACCTGTTTCCAAGGGAGGGGACAGAACATCATTTCCTGTGGGGAAGCACCCTGGCAGTACGCTGTTGGAAGGATCTCCATAGGTGGAGGCACCGCTCCAATCACCCAACCAATTTTAACCACGAACCCAGGTGCTAACCTAAATTCCCTGAGGCGGCAGCACCACCTATAGGTGGGTGTGCAGGTAGAAGGGAAAGGGTGGTTACACTACTATAAATCTGTTGCACAGCTGTACTTCTTTACCCTATCCTTTGCCTTTTTCTAGCCCTGACGAAGTTGCCCATCTACGCCAGTCTTTGCTTTCTCTGTATACCTTTTCCTACTACTGTACATTATTTTTCCTATTCAATTTATCCATCCCTCACCACCATTCCCATGTAACACCATGTTCAAGTCCAGCATGCTAGCCAGCAACACAATTATTAAAAGCGTCTGTAGGGCATAAAATGCCTATGAATGAATAAATTGCATTCAGAACTGTTTAAAGTGCATTTGGAACAATTCAAAGTAAATATGTGCATTTAAAATGTTCTTTTTTTATCATCTATTTTGCACCAACCCACGTGAGGAACTCTCTCGGCATCCTCCAGTGCCCCCAGCTCTACCTCCGTGCCTAAGGGTCTCCATCTCCAGGCACCAGCCGGCTATCCCCCACCTCTGAGCCCCAGTCTGGCTGCCCCATCTGCCCAGGGCACTCTATCTTAATTCAGGCGGGCTGGGCTCGGCCCAGGAGAGGAGGGCAACGGCGGTGGAGTGTGGTTGAGAGAGTGAAGGTGCCGTCGCCTATCATCGAGGTCGGGGATTTTCTACATGTAGGTTCCCCCGGGAGTGCAATGACATCCGCGCACGGTTGCCTGCTGACATCTGCTGCACTCCTGCCCCAACGTTCTGGCTGGTAATCCTGCAATACCTCCGATCTCCATCGGGGGTTGCGAGGACACTGAGCAGCCCCAGGAACCCTCCCCAGGGAGAGGAGAGCTGTCCTCTGGATGCTCAATCCTCTTCCTCCCCTGCCGACCTCCGGCTCCCCAAGTCCTTCTCCGAACCCGGGTCGCCAACGTGGCATGAGGTGTGGAGTCCAGCGCCTCAACCCTCAGCTCCACCGGGCCGGCTAAAATGTTCTTGGGTTAATAAATAATGACTGAACCAGGAAGTCTCCTCAAACAACATGTTCAGACATGAAACAGCATGTCCAGACATGTAGATAGGAAGATAGTGGCCCTTAGTGGCCTATATCTATAAAGAATTGTTGCATAACCATGCTGACCAGTGGGAAGAGTTTACTTACATAATGGACCCTTATGTTTATAATGGTAATAATACTGGCCAGAGAAATGATTATTTGTATTAGTTTATATTGTTGGAAAGCTCTCTATAATCCAGGCTTAGAAACAACTATTTATTTTTGTATAGGCCTAGTTGTGAGCTCTAGAGAGACAAACTATGTAATTGCCTTTTGTGGGCGGGACCTAAAATTAAGTGTGAGGGTTATATAAACCCCTCAAACCCATGCATTGGCAGATGAGTTGAGAAGCTTGTCTCACTTGTCTGAATGAGACAAGGAGAAGGACCTGTACCTGGATAGGTACTGGTAGCAACACAGCAGGAAAAGCTGAACTGGCTGTTTGAACTGTCTTTGAAACCTGAAGGAAGGTGAATCTACTTAAAGGAAATAGCATTGTGCTATTATTTTTCTGTATTTATTTTGTAAATATGTGTATTTATTTTTATACTTTTGTATAAAATAAAGCCATACTGAGGTGTGTTGTACCTGATATACCGTGTCCAGTGTTATCCTTACCCACAGTCTTATTACAGTAGGGCACATAGGGAACCACAGGGTACTCTGGGTATTAGGTCATGTAGGGAATCACAGGGTACCCTGGGTATTAGGGCATGTAGGGAATCACAGGGTACCCTGGGTATTAGGGCATGTAGGGAATCACAAGGTATCCTGGGTAATAGGGCACACAGGGAATCACAGGTTACTCTGGGTATTAGGGCATGCAGGGAATCACAGGATATCCTGGGTAGCAGGACACATAGGTAATCACAGGTTACTCTGGGTATTAGGGCATGCAGGGAATCACAGGATATCCTGGGTAGCAGGACACAGGAATCACAGGGTACCCTGGGTATTAGGGCACGTAGGGAATCGCAGGGTACCTTGGGTAGTAGGGTACAAAGGGAATCACATGGTACCTGGTTAGTAGGGTGGGTGGGGAACCTCTTTACATTTCTTGTTTACATGTTGTTGACCAGAAAAGGCAAACTGGAAGTAAGCCCTTTTCCAGGTACATATCTGTATAGTATACTTACTCATCCCTACTTGTGAATCGTAGGGGGGCAAGCATGATGGTCCCCCCATTCATTCCTTACCAAATCAAGGGGATCCATTACCCTATGGCTAAACAGGAACTCAAAGGCTGAGAACCATGTGGACTCCTGGGGAACCTCCCTATATGCATATAAGAAAAAGGGTAAATACTTGTCCCACTTTCGCATGCTGGTCAGTGAATGCCCGTAACATAGATTTAAGCGATGCATTAAATCACTGAATCAGACTATTAGTCTTGAGGTAGCATGGGGAGACCCTGAGATGCCACACCCCACACTTCCCCACAGACTAGCCATTAGGGCAGGCATGAAACTGGTGCCCTAGTCAGACAGAATCTCCTGAGGAAAACCCACCTGGATGAATATTAGCAGTTTGTCAGCCATTTTTTTCACCTCACTGGAGAACGAGGGCACTGCCTCTGGGTACCTTGTGGCCTGATTCATGACTGTCAGTATGCCCCTCTTGCCCATGTGACTTAAAGTGCTGCATGGTCCCACAATGTCCACAGCAATTTGCCTAGTGGCTCTTCAATTATAGGCAGGGGAATCAAAGCTGCCTTAGTTTCATCTCCAACCTTTCCCACCCTCTGGCACTGCGGACAAGTCTGACAATAGTTTACCACATTCATAAAAATGCAGGGCCAATAAAATTGTTAGTCAGTCGCCATTTTGTATAGTTGACTCCTAAGTATCCGGAAAAGCGAATATTGTGGGCTAAGACCAGATGCTGCTTCATATGCTCCCTAGGAACTTACTATCTGCCAGAGTACCCCTTCCTCCAGTCCTCCCTTTGGAACCCACTCATGATACAGGAGCCCATTCTCCCAGTATACCTCCCTCTTCTCTGAACCCTGAGAGTCATTTTCCACCTAGGTGGCCACCTCCTCTAATTTCTGTAGGCATGGGTCAGCTTGCTGAGCATGCCTGACCTTCCCTAAAACACACTCTCCTATGGGAAATCTGTCTATAGCCAAGCTCTCTCCACTCTGTCACTGTGGCTCAGAGCTGCTTCTCCCGGCTAGCCAGGCTCTCTCCACTCTGTTGCTGTGGTTCAGAAATGCTGCTCCTAGCTTGGTCTTCAGCTACAACTTCCTCTGCTGCTGAGGGAGGGGTGTTTCAAGCTGTGCTGCCCGTGTCCTCAGGAGCCAGTTCCCTAGCCTTACTATGGGTAGTGACACATGCAATGTTGGACTAATTGTCAAAGCTTTTACCCATAAGTACACCGACTGGCAGGTTCAGTACAACACCCACTTCCCATATTCCCTGGCCACCTTCCCAGCTTAGAAAGATCCAGGCCATTGACACAGACTGCAGGACCCATCACACCTCTAATTCTGGAAACTGACCTAGCGGCATCTGTTCCTTGTTAATCATATCCTGTTTTACCATTTAAATGGAGGCTCCAGTGTCCCTTAAGCTCTGGGTTACCATCCCATTTACTAACACAGAGTGCATACGTACAGTGGAGTTAGTGAGAACTACACTCTAGGTACAGGCCACTAGCTGAGGGAAACTTCCAGTGCTACCATCTCCAACTGTACTCACCCTTTCTGCTACAAAACGAGCTACATGCTTACATCCTCGGCCAAATTAGCAATTACCCAAGGTATTCTGCTCACAACCCTTACTTATGGGGCCGCTATTCTTACCTCTGCCCATAAAAACCTCCCTACTAAAATGGGACGTAACTTATAACAATATATGCCGAGTTGCCTCTTCGTCGTCTCGACTCAAACATCACTGCCTTCTTTATAAGGATCTGAATTGGCTCTCACCCTCTGCCAGTAGACAATACTACCTTGGATCACTAATGGACTTGATCATCCGGGAAAAAAAAACATCCCAGCTGGTGGCGTTGTTGGTCCCTCAGCCATCCTCCCATGGCCTGCGATCAGCTGACAAATCCTTGCTCTATGTTCGAGATGTCGGATGACTAAAGCACAGGGGCCTTCAATTCTCTGCTCCCAGGCTATGGAATGCTCTTCCACTCAACCTCTGGCTGTCTCAGTCTCACTTTGGATTTAAAAGTGAATATCGTCGTTATCTATCCTCAGCTGATGCTTGTACACGCTTTGACCCAACCTGAAGCTCCTGAGACTTACCAATAATGTCACCCCTGCTCTAATCCAGCTCCAAGACTGTCTCCTCTTCCCCTCCCCATATTTTTCCTTCTCTTTGTAAATAACGTCTTGACTACTAGCTCTCTTCCTTCTTGAACCTTGTTGCTGACCATCCACTGTTGTTTTGCCAATTACCACCCCTGACCTTCCTTCTGTCAGTCTTTCTTGTTATGTTTGAACATTCCTCACATTTCTCTCTATATAACCGTACTATCTTATTAACCCTTTCACTCCACAGGTCGGGTCCGTGGTTTCTGCACTTATTATACATCTTACTGCCATTATCTGTATAATGCTTGCCATTATTTTTTGTTGTCTCTACCCATTGTATTTTGTAGCACTGCTGTACTGTTCCTCTATTTGTATTATTGTACCCAGGTTGCTGCTGTTCAACTGTTCTCTTTTGTTGTACTCTCCTGGGTCGTGGTCTGAAAATAGTCATTTTATGGCTAGTGCACCTACCTGGTTAACAAAACTAAATAAATAAAATAAAATAAAATGTTTCAGTCATATGACAGGTGTCCCAGTTTATGGCAGATATAGCACCTGCACTCTCCTGACTCCTTACTTTGGAACCACTTGGCTTCCTGTTTTGCTCAGGCACAGGCTGGCTTCCCTTAGGTTGCTCCCCCCTTAAAACCACCTACTATCCCTCCCCCATTATTTTGGCGCTGAAAATATAGCTTGCATATGGCCATTGGTCTTATACATTGAGGCTGTGGGAAACAAAAACACAGAAATTGTCAGCAGATAAGGACCGCTAGGCCCACCCAGTCTGCCTGTAGGCCCCACATTGTATGTGGCCACTGACCCTATGTGATCAATGGCTTTTCATCACTCCCTCCCCTCTCAAGCTTCCCTTGTACCTGTCCCAGGTATGCTTAAACCCCTCCACTACCTCCTGTGGCAGACTTTTCCAAGCGTCGACTACCCTTTCTGTGTAGAAAAACTTCCTCACATTACCTTGTTAATCAGTCTCCTATGTGGGATGGTGTCGAAGGCTGTGCTGAAATCTAGGTAGGCGATGTCTACCAGCCTTCCCTGATTTATTTCCCTAGTGACCTAATCAAAAAAATCTATTAGATTCGATTGACATGACCTTCCTGCTGGTAATCCGTGTTGCCTCAGATCCTGAGGACCACTGGATTCCATATGTGCCACTGTCCTTTCTTTCAGCAGTGTCTCCATGATCTTTCCCATCACTGAGGTGAGGCTGACTGGCCTGTAGTTCCCCGCCTCCTCCCTCCTGCCGCTTTTGTGCAGTGGGACTACATGTGCCCTCCTCCAGTCCTCTGGAATGACACTCGTGTTGAGTGACTCTCTGAACAGGGCCACCAGAGGTGCTGCTAGTTTCCTTCACAGCTCCTTTAATATCCTCGGGTGGATGCAGTCTGGCTCCATGGCTTTATCCACCTTCAGCTTTGTGAGTTCTTCCAGAACTCTCTCCACTGTAAATGGACTGGTGTGCACTTCTCCCCCTACATTGCCTCTGCAACCCAACTGTGGTCCTTGACCCTCCCCCTTCCCCTCCTTAGTGAATACTGAGCAGAAGTATTTGCTCAGTATTTCTGCCTTGTCCGGATCCCCATACTTATACTCTCCCTTCTCTCCTTTAAGCCTCACAATCCCCTGTTTTTTCTTCTTTCACTGATGTACCTTTAAAATGCCTTATCCCCTTTGTTTACAGACTATGCTAAGCCCTCTTCTGTCTGCACCTTCACCCTCCTAACCACCTTCCCCGCTTCCCTTAGACATTCAAGGTACACCTCCCTGTCCTCCTCCCTTTGGCTCCCCTTATAATTCCTGAAACTCAGCCTTTTAGCCCTGACTTTGTCCCCCACCTCTTTGGAGAACCATAGTGGTTTCCTTCTTTTTTCCCCTTTGCCCACTATCCTAACGCATTGGTTTGTTATATCCACTATAGCTCCTTTCAGTTTGTCCCATTGTTCTTCCACCCCCTCTATTACCTCTCCCTTCCCCAGGACTGCTTTTATACATCTACCCATTTCAGTGAAATCTGCCCTCCTGAACTCTAATACTCTTGCTATTGTGTGGCTTAACTGAGTCCATGTCTCCATGCTGAACCACACCATGTGGTGGTCACGGACCACAGCTGCCTTTCCACCTGTATTTTTTGCCTCTGTCCCCATTGGGCCATACGAGGTCCAGAATTAACTTATCCTTGGTTGGCTCATGCACCAGCTGCTTGAGTCCAACCCCTACAGGGATTTCAGGATGGCTGTGCTGCTGGCTGAAGCAGCCACCTGGGTGGCCCAATCCACATCCGGCATATGAAATCCCCGGTGAGCAGGATTTCGCCTTTAGCTGCCATGTCGTGTATGTTCTCCACTAGTTCCCTGTCTACTTCCTGTCTCTGTGCTAGAGGTCTGTAGATCACCCTGCATGTACTGTGCATATTCCATTCCCTGGCTCCAGAGTCACCCAGATTACCTTGGCCTCCCCCTGTCTTCCCTGAACTTCTGTAGCCTTTATATACCATCTCTGATGTACAGGGCCACTCCCCCACCCTTTTTTTACCCTTCCTGTCCCTCCTGAACAGTGTATAGCCTGGCACATTGACTTCCCAGTCATGATTAGCAGAGTACCATGTCTCTGTTATTGCTGCTGTGTCAAGGTCTTCATCTGCCAACAAGTTCTCCAGGTCTGGAACCTTATTTCCTAGGCTACAGGCATTCATTAGTATGACCTTCCATGTTTTACAGTCTGCTCTCCCTCTGCTCTTGTTCTCCCTCTCCAGGTCTTCCCCACCCGGTTTCCTTTCCTGTGCTCTTCCTCACCCACCCGCCCGTATCACTTGTTATACATTCTTCACCTGCTTGCCCCTCCCTGCCTGCTTTAGCTGTTCCTGTAGTCAACTTATGTTCTTGCATATTCCCATGGGGGGGAGGTGTTCCTAAGCCCCTCGACCCTCCTAGCTCTCCCCCGGCCAGTTTAAATGCTCACAGCTGAAGCATTTAAACTTCTCACAAAGGACCAAGGTCCTCTTCTCGGACAGATGCAGGCTGTCCTCCTTATATAAGCTCACATCTGCCCAGGTCAGGACACAGTCTCCTATGAAGCCAAAACCCTCCCTTCCACACCAATCCTTCAATCAGGAGTTGAAGGTATGGATGTGGAGTGCCCTAGCTTCCTCTGTGCCCTGGACAGGTAGCACCTCTGAGAATGAGAAGGGGTGTGCTATCTGTTTTAGGTTTCCCCCCAGCATCCTGAAATCCTCCTGGACTCTGGCTAACTCCACCCTTCTCCTAGCCTGGTCATTAGTTCCCTGGTGGACAATGACATCCAGCTGCTCCCTCCTACCTACTGTCATAGCGATCCTATGGATCTGCTTCCCATCCCTCCATACAGCGCTTCCTGGGAGGCACTTGACCGCCCCCCTTCCCTGCTAGGTGTCTCTAACTCCACTCCCCGGACAATAGAGTCCCCCACTTGGAGAAGTTTCCCTCCTCCTGGGGTCCCTGCCTCCCTTCCCTGGGGCTCCATCCTGGAGGACCTCCCATCCTCCCTGGTCCCAGTCTTGGGTTCCTGAGTGGGGCTTTCCTGTTCCTCCAAAACAGAGTAGGAGTTACTAAGTGGGACCAGTTGGGGGATGTGCTTTTGACCTCCCTCCCTCCCTCACCCTCCCTGAGCCCACCGTAGTCCAATCACTGCTCTTCCCTGACATCCTTTGAGGTACAGGTTGTGGACCTGGTGGTCTCTGGGTAGGGGTGGATGTTGCCTTCATCTTGGCCAACTGTGCTTGGAGACAGGCAACCTACTCCCTCAGCCCAGAGAGGTACCTGCAGATCAGGCAGATGGATAGAAACCCTAGGATAAAGAAACAGAAAGCTACACCTTAGATGACCACTTAGCAGTCTGATTTTAACACAGGTCTGAAACAACAGGTATAAATGGCACACAGCTGCAGTGTTGTTTTATACACATGTTATGGCACGTTTTCTCAATATCCTTGCTATGTGAGTCCCAGACTGGTACTAGGGTTGCCACCTTTGGATGAGATGAAAACCGAATACTAAACCACACCTCCAAACTCCACCCCTAACACCGCCCCTTTTATGACTAATGAGGGCATCGCTTGGACTCTGATTCACTTGATTTATTCAGAATTGCTGCTGATACAACATTGTGTACAACTTATTTAAATTACATCATGATTATTATTTTTGGTTTATTTGATTTAGATCTAAATATTTTAAATTTCAGTATGTGTTAACATTTGGTGGGGTTGAGGGGGTTCAGGGGACTTTCAATCCTGTGTACACAGCTTAGCTGACAAATCGAGTGACTACAAGGACACCTCTGACAACTGGTTAGTTTGGATCAGGGGGCCTTTTCTAGTAAAACTCTTTCAATAAATAAACTACACCAGTAATGGTGGACAAGATGTAATTACAAATATCATCTGCCATTTTAAGATGTGTTACTGTCCCTCCCATTGCTCCTACTCGAAAGTTATTTGTAATGTCAGATAAGTTTTTAAAAGTGGTAGGAACTATTCCATGCTGTTAAACACCCTATTTTGTTTTCCATGTCAGTCATACACAGCAGATAGCATGATATGTGATATGTAGTGTGGATGCAGTATAGTGCAGTGGTTTAAAGCTCTGAGCTGCAATTCTGGAAACCAGGGTTTGAATCCTACAGCCCAAACTTGCATACTTTGTGACCCTACACAAATCACTTAATTCCCTTGTGCTGTCAGGTTGCACCTGTAAACAAGCTTTAGCTTAGCGTCTCTCTTCTGGTAAAAAAAAAATAATAATGTTTTGAAAAATTTTTGATATATTGCCTAAATTTGCAGTGCCATCAAATGTAGATTGCGTTCCTGTCATCTCATCAGCTACTGCTCTCTCTCTTCCTTTTCTCATTTCTGTAGCTTAGCATGACATTAGCCATATTATTCTGTGCTGCTCATCTGAAAGGCCTGGACTGGTCTTCCTGGAATATCCAAGTAGTATGAAAATTCACAACAATAACTACTGAGGAGAGAGGCATAGTATTGCTAGAAATGAAATAAAATATTAGATTATTAATTTAACAAAGGGGTAACCAATATTAAAATATAGGACAGACCCTAAAAGAAAAATGGTGAACATTTAAAGGTATAAAAGTATTCCTTATCACAGCAGTCAAAGACTATACTCACAATGCAGCCTAGAAAGGATTAGGTTGATTTGCTGCTAATGGTCTTAATAGCCCTACTTTACACCTATCAGACTGACTGGTATACAAACAAAGGTCTGCATGACATCAACATTTGTTTGTAATCTGACCATGCAAGTAAAATGGTGAAGGATTTAACAGAATCTGATTTACAAGTATGTGAGCATTCAAAATGACTGAAAAAGTACTACCTCTGAATAAAACTGGATTAGCAGGTAAAGTTTCTGAAACACATTGTACAGTCCATACTGGGACAGGAAGCTACCCTAATGTGGAGCCTGTCTGGTTTCAGAAAAATGAAGGTGTTAATTAAGGTGGTATTGTTTACCCTTTCCATGAATAATCTTCAATTTGCTGGTGTGAAGTTAGAGGTGACAACTGAGCAGACGGACATATTTGGCTCTTTAAGTGCCCTGCACTTGAAGGCACTTCCTGATTAGCATGCACTGCAAGCAAGCAAGCACACTGAAATGTCAGACACTTGCTTACAGTCAGATGAGAAGAAAATGAAACAGTTAGTGGGGAATCTAACAGGTGCTGCTTGACCCACCATAAAAACCGAATTTGCAAAGGTGAAAACAGGAGGACCGAATCTGGACCTAGAAAACCGAATCATTCGGTCAAAAACCGAGTAGGTGGTAACCTTAACTGGTACGGATGACATCTTGGGGGCTGCAGTGTTGTTCCTTTATTGACTGTTTTAGTACACTAGTGATGAAACTGTTTTATTAAAAGAAGAGACTGGCTGCCTAATGCTATAATCTGGTGTTCTATTATCTCTTTTTTTTTTTACTGGCAGGTGCTGCATACACTGACTATTACTATAGCTTCACATCCAGATCTGGGAATAATGAACTGTGATTGCATTTCAGGAATGGGAGTCTATGATGCCCATTAGGTGCAGTAGCTCATTTGATTTTCAGGACAATGTTACCTTTTAACAGATTTACTTCTAAAGCTGTAACACACATTCTCTAATGTTCCTATTGTAATAGACTTGGCTAGAAGAAAATGGGTGTGTAAGCTCACTGCAGATTGTATGTGTTTTGCATTATATGAAAATAATAAAGAAAGAAATGAAATCCAATTTAATTTAATTTATTTTACTGTAGTCCCAGTGCTGTCACTTGGTCAATACTGCTGGGTATTACATCATCCTCTACCAGAGAGAGAGGTTAACTTTCAAGGCTGACACATACTATGTTACCACATTGTATAATCAAGGTTAGTGGAACAACAATTAACAACAAGCTCTTACCTTAGTCCAATGACCATAAAATGTTAGCTCCCAGAACCCCATAAGGGATCCCAAGAGCCACTGACCTGATGATTCAGTAATTAACTTTGTCAACAGCAGGACAGAAACATGACAAATGTTATCAAGGTTCTAGGACCCGTTTCTGCTCTAAATAAATCGAGAACTTTTACATTTCATGCCTTAAGTACGATGGGAGACTAGCTGCCCATGTGACCTTGGCCAATGAATCTGGCTTAGCCAAGGCCCTTCCCTTCACCATTTAAAACTGCTAATAAGCCGGCCCGATGGTGCAGAGGGTTGAAGGCGCTGGATGCCACAACTCGCACCACGCTGGGGACCTAGGTTCGGGGAACAAGCCAGGGTCGCCGGAGGCCGGCGGAGGAGGAGGGAGAGGATGTGGTGAGGCAGCGGGCTGGCAGTTCTTTGCCTCGGGAGGAGATCTTTGTCTCCTCAGGCTTGGCCACCCCTGGTGGAGGCTGGAGTGGTGGGTGTCACTCCAAGGAGTGCTGGCGCTAGGCCGAGTAGAGGCGGAAGGGTCCCGGTACTGGAGTTGGCTGTGCATGTGCACGTCCGCTTTCGGAGGTCTCAGGATTACACACTTGGGGAGAAACGGAGAAAAAAACATGGGCCACCATGGATGAAGCCTCCAGACTGGGCTCTGGGGATCCGCCGAGGCACGTAATGATGCCACAAGACCTCGAAAGTCCCCAAGCTCCAGTTGGGTGGCAGACAATAGAGGAGACCCATCGTAGGAGGATACAAAGAATTGAAAAGAAAAAAAATTCCTAATAGCCAGCGGGCAGGAATGCAAGGACAGGAGCATGGGGTTGTCATAATTGGGGGTATCAGCTTAGAGCAGCAGTCTGCAGAAAATGCCCCCCCAACCAAGTGTATCTCCCTTGCCCACTGGTGTTGCTAGTGCCTGTTGAAACAATCTGCTGCCTGTTTAGTTGCATTGAAATGCAGTTTGTGGTGCTGACAATCTTGGCTTTGAAGAATACATTAAACTGTCTGCACCTCTGCAAACAGATCAGTTCCCTGCCCTGTAGACAGTCAGTATGTAAAAGATGGTCTACTGTGGGAAAGAGTTTGACTGGTCTGTTCTTGGCTGCAGTAAGTTCCTTTTTGTGTCAACTGCATTATGAGTTAGAACAAAGTTTTATATTTAAAATTTTTTTATAGAGATTTTTATTTTCCGTAGGTTTTCTTCTGCTTCCCCACCCAAGGCCCCACATGGCCGTACGTGCGTGTGGAGTCAAGCATGCACACTGAAAGCCAGTTCAGCCCTGTCTGCTCACCCATACTGCAGCCCCCTCCTCGTCTATGCTACCCCACTGGACTTCCACCCAGCGGGGGCGGAACTACGAGGGGGGACACAACCCACCCCAACCACCACCAGGAGAGGAGAGCAGCCTGCTGACTTGCTCAATGTCGTCCCCCCCCAATGCTGGCACCCCGGCGAAGCCGGGTCACTGGCATGGCGCGAGGTAAGGCGTCCAGCGCCTCAGCCCTCAGTGCCACTGGGCCCCTATATATTTAAATCTTCTGATGGTTGTTTTGTATTGGTATATTTTGAAGGATAACATGAAAACTGTTGGTCTCAGTTATTAACACAATGTTTAGGATCTTAAAATTCGGTGTGCAATCTGTGATATAAAAGCCATTATCTGACAAAGTTGTGATGTATTCAAAAGTTGTGCTGCATGTCAGGATTTGTAAATGTTAGACTGTACCTCAAAAGTTGCCTAGGGAAACAATGCACTTAACTTTGAAAATACTCTCATTAATTCATTTAGTATAAACGACAACTGCCTTGTGATTAGTATGTCCTTTGTGTATTATTTCTGCAAAAAATGGCTTTCCCTGTTTACATTCATCCTGACAGCCAAATTCACATACCATGAGACTGTACTCCTCGCTGGGGGCCAAGAGATTGTGGCTCAGGTGGCGGGCAGCCTCCAATACACGAGCAATTCCTTCCATGTGACATGTTGCAGTAAAGCAATCATGAGCCAGGATGAGAAGATCTACAGCTACAGGTAAGAAAGAAAAAGAAAAGAACATCACAAGTTAGTACTGTAGATGACCTTGTGAATAAATAGTACACATTTCTAATTTTTGCTTAGGTTCTAGCATTTTAACGCAATCAGTAGTCAGTAGGATTAAAGCCAAAGATGTACTAGGATTTCTCATAACGAAAGTGTCAGTTCATATAACAAAATCATATTTTCATACCCTATGTTTTCCGAATCTCTCACTATGGCTGTAAAAGAGTCCATGCTAATGGCAAATAATAGTGGTGATAGGGGGCACCCACGCTAAGTCCCTCTATCAACATACAGCTGTTGTGAGATTGCACTGTTAACTTTGACTCTTTCACACGGTGCAGAGTACAGCATATCAATCCATCCCCAAAAGGTTCAGCGGCCGCTTATGCATCACTAGCTTTAAATACATCCAAGTAAGTCTATCAAAGGCTTTTTCAGTATCAATCATTATTGCCATCTGTGTTGTATTACCAACTGTCTAATGTTGTCATGTCCTCTTTTGCCACAGCAAGAGGACAAGATATTCAGCAATTGTTTATCATGTCCTCTACAGCCGCAGCAAGAGGACTGGGATTAGATGCACGATACTGAAATACAGGTTACTCACCTGTAACAGGAGTTCTAGGAATGGTATATGTTGTTCATCCACACTCATTGGCAGTATCCTTGCCGCTTTAAATCTTGCCGGAAGGTCTTCAAGCTTGCTCCTCCCACCCACCCGGGTGGTATAACTCTCGGCTCCGCCCCATGACGCCAGATCTGGCCCGCTGGAAGCTCAGGTTGTGCTCAAGCGAGGAGGTCGGAGAATGAGATAGATGAACAACATATACCATTCCTAGAACTCCTGTTACAGGTGAGTAACCTGTATTTCTAGGGACATGGATATGTTGTTCATCCACACTCATTGGCAGACTCCTAGCAGTTCTCCGGGAGGAGGAGGCAAGACGCACACCCCATATACTTACTTGGGAAAGAGAGACTGGAGAACCGAGGCCCCAAAACCAGCATCCCGGCGTGACTCAAGGTCGATGTGGTAGTGGGTAATGAAGGTGTTTGCTGACTTCCAGGTAGCAGCCCTGCAGATTTCCTGGATAGGGACGTCCCTGGAAGCAGCCACCGTTGCAGCAGTATGGCGGGTAGAATGAGCTCTTATCCTCTGGGAGCTCCATGCCCGCCAACTTATAGCGAGATCTATGCAGGAGGTTACCCACCTGCTTATCGTCCGCTTGGCTGCAGGTCTGCCAGATGCGGCTTCAGCGTAGGTGACAAACAGCTGGCGAACCTCTCCCAATTTCAGCCGTGCGCCCTTATAATAAGCGAGCGCCTTCTAGGGTCCAGAGTATGGAGCCTATATTCGCCTCCGAGGTGTGATTGGGGTAGAACACCGCAGAGTCAACACCTGGTTAAGGTGAAACTCCGACACCACCTTCGGAAGGAATTTCGGTGGGGCGCAGGACAACCTTGTCCCTGTGGAAGACCAGGTAAGGAGACTCGATGGAAAGCGCCTGGAGCTCTCCCATCCTTCTGGCTGGACGTGATAGCCACCAAGAAGGCGGTCTTCCACGACAGGTGAGAGAGAGCACACCTGTGCATAGGTTGAATGGCTTGCCCATGAGCTTTGCCAGTACCAGCAGTAGATCCCACGGAGGTGGGGGTTCCCGCACTGGAGGAAATGTGATCAAGGCCTTGAAAAGCGCCAGACCACCTTCTCCTGCGCCACCGACTGCTTCCCGGCCCGCGCCCGGTAAGCAGAGATGGCTGCCAGGTGCACCCTTAGGGTCGTCGACCTAAGCCCTTGACTAGAAAGGGACCATAAATAGTCCAAGATGCTTGCCAAGGAACAGGAGGAAGGGTCCAAGCCCTTGCCTGACACCAAATGGAAAACCTTTTCCATTTGAAGGCATAACATTTTCTGGTCGACTCTCACTGGGACGCCTCAACTACATTGAGGACCTCGTCGGAAAGACCCAAGGCCTGGAACTCTAGCGCTCAGGAACCAGGCGTCAGGTGCAGGGATTGAAGGTCCGGATGGAACACCTTCCCTGATTGACTGAGAGCAGGTCCGGCGAGCTGGAAGCTGTCAGGAGTCCTGGAGCTGAGACTGAGGAGATCTGGGTACCAGAACTGGCGAGGCCAGTCTGGGGCTATCAGAATCACCTGCGCCTTGTCCCTCCTCGCCTTGAGAAGCACCTTGTGGATCAAGGGAAATGGGGGAAAGGCGTAAAAGGGGCCCGGGGTCCATTGCCTCGAGAAGGCATCCCCCTGCAGCGAGCCCTGCTGAGGGGGGCGGGCGGCATGGAACAGACTCAACCCGCGTTTCTCCATGGAGGCAAACAGGTCCACCTGAGGTGTGCCCCAAAGGGAGAACAGATGCTGTACTACCTCCGGCAGGAGAGACCACTCGTGGGATGCAGCCCCTATCGGCTCAGGGCATCGGCCAGGGTGTTGGAGGCTCCTGCCACGTGAATGGCTAGGAGATCCGCCTCCAGGCTGCGCCACAGAGTGACCAAATTGGAGAGCTTCCTTGCATAGAAGCATGGGCGCGCCCCGCCCTGGCGGTTTAGATAGTACATGGTCGTGGTATTGTCCGTCTGGACTCGGACCACTTGACCCCGGAGGAGCGGAGCAAAGGCGGTGAGAGCTAGGCGGACCGCTCGGAGCTCCAGCAGGTTGATGTGGCATCGACTCCTCGGGACCAGAGGCCATGAGCCCGGTGTTCCCCAGATGGGCACCCCAACCCATCAGAGAGGCATCGGTCGACAGAGAGACCGCCGGCTCGGGCGGACTTAACGGGATGCCCTCCTGCAAATGATCTGGAACGGTCCACCACTGGAGAGCGCTCACATCCCCTGTGTCACCGACACAAGCTGGTCCAAGGGATCGCAGCGTGTAGACCACTGGCTGGCCAGTCCCCACTGAAGGACGATGTTCCAGCGGCCCAACGGACCACGCTGGTACAGGCCGCCATGAGACCCAGGAGGCGCAGGAAGTCCCGGGCAGGCGCAATTGCCCAACCAGAAATGATCGGGCAAAGGAGGAAAGAACCTCGGCCCTGTCCGCCGGGAGCAGCGCTGGCTCAAGAGAGTCGAGCTGCGCTCGATGAATAGAATCACCTGCTTCGCTCGAAGTCCGACTTGGCCTCTGATAAGGAGGCCCAGTTGAGAGCAGACCTGGAGGCCAGATCTCTGGACCACTCCGCCTCCTTCCTGGAGGGAGCTGCTATCAGCCAGTCGTCCAGGTAAGGGTACACCCGACCCTCGGGCGCAGGGAATGCTGTCACCACTGCCATGCATTTGGTGAAGACCCTGGGAGCTGGAGACAAGCCGAAGGGCATGGCTTGGAACTCGAAGAGAGATCCTTCCGCTCGGAAGCGAAGGAATCTCTGGTGAGACGGACGGATAGGGACGTGAAAAAACGCGTCCTGCAAGTCCAGAGAGCAGAACCACACGCCGCGTTCCAAGGATGGTATTATCTGAGCCAGAGTGACCATCCTGAAGGTTCGAGACCTTAGGAACTTGTTTAGGTCGTGTAGGTTAGAATGGGCGCCAGCCCCCGTCCGTTCGGAACCAGGAAGTACCTGGACACAAACCCTGGGTCTGAAGGAGGGTCCACCACCTCTCTTACCACCTCCTTCTGGAGGAGGAGCGATGTCGGCTCGGCAGGCCGCCAGTGAGCTGGGGATCCCGAAGCCCCCGAGGCGGCGGCTCTGAAGGGTGGTGCCTGCTCGAATTCCAGAGGCAGGCCTCTTCCCACCACCTCAAGACCCACCTGTCCGTGGTAACAGCGGACCAGGTGGAACGGAAGTGCCGAGCCGCCTCCACGGGGACCTAGGGTAAGGTGACGGGAGAAGCACACCCCTCAGCCCGTCACTGGGCAGGCTTGGAGGAGGGACCGCCGAGGGACCTCCTGGGCCTCCTCCCTGCCTCCTGTTAGAGGAAGCCGCGGCTTGGGTTTGGGATGCCAAGGCCGAGCCTGCTGGCCCTGGCGTTGCTGGGCCGGGCGCGGGGCACAGAGGACGAAAGGGCTTAGGCTGTGGTTTGCGGCCTTTGTCCTTCTGGCGGAAGAGACCGAGTCCAAGGTGGCATTGGACTCTCGATCCTCTGCAGGTGACCTTCCACCCCAGGGCGAAGAGGTCAGTCCCAAAAGGAACATCCGCCAACTTGTGCTGGGTATCCAGTAAAGGTGGATATCCTCAGCCAAGCCCCCGACACGATAGCCACTGCGGCCGCCACCGATCTGGCACATGAGTCCCCTATATCCAAAGCAGTCTGGAGCTGCTGTTTGGCCACTGCCCTGCCCTGGTCGCACCTGCTTAACCGTAGTCTGCAGATCGGCGGGAAGATGAGGATGACCTCATCCAGGAGCCCAACAGGGCATGAGAAAATGTGCCATGAGGACGGCCGAACTGGCCTGACGAGGCGAGAGAGGACGAGCGTAGACTTTTCGCCCGACATAGTCCAATTTCTTGGACCCTTGTCAGGAGGTTTGTCCACATCCTGGCGTGCCGGGCGCGCCGAAAACGCTGTCGGTAACCAACCCTCAGCAGAGGGTGTTCAAAACCGACAAGGAACCGGGGACCGATACTTCTGGCCATCCTGGCCAAGGCGCAGGGCAGGAAGCAGGGCGCTGCCAAAGTTCCAGTGCCGACCCACTATGGCCTCGGCCACCGGAAAGGCCTCCGCCGGAGAATCCTCGGTCCAGAATCTCCGTGAGGGGATACCTGGCCCGCTTGGAAACGGGTTCGAGCTCCATCCCGGTAGACTCCGAGATGAGCCAAGCAGTCCTAGGAAGGACGACGGGCTATCGTCCATTGACTGACCTCCTGAAGACTCCAAGTCCAGTCGCTTGGAGAAAGGAGGAATCATCTTCGACTCGAAGAGTCCTCGAAAACTGCCTCTGGCCTGAGCCACCCTTCACCTGCCGAGGTCGGTCGGGAGTGAGGGTAACTGACAACCGATGGGGTAACCCTTAGCCGCCGAGAATCCTTGGTGGAGCCCCAGTGGTGGCTGTGGAGGCGGAGGTTCCACCGAATCGGTGGAGCAGCTGGTTTGGCCGAACAACCGCCTGGGTATAGGCTCTCGGACAAGTCGGGGGTTGTGTCGGCCGTTCGGTGACAGCCACTTAATGGCCGGGAAGGCGCGGTCGGCTTATTCCGGCCAGGAGGAGCTGTTGCAACATAAGGTCTCGTGCACGTCGGCGTAATTTCGCCGAAGCCTCCCTCATCCGAGGAGGAGGGCGAGACGAGCGGCGACGCCGCGCCACATGTGCCGAGACCGAGACCGCCTATGACGGTGGGAACGGCTGGACCGCGAAGAGGTCCGAGACCGAGACCGAGTCCCGGAATTTCCGGGTCGGTGCGGGAGGTGTCGGCCGAACCGCACTCCTTCGCTCGAAGGTCCATCCGAGGCTCCGGAACCGGAGGCACAGGCGAGCCACGGATCTCAACTCCTCCCGGGGAACCGGGAGAGGGAATCTCGGCTGCTAAAGGCGACAGCCCGTCAATGGGTCGAGAAAAATCTCGACTTCATCAGTGGGAGTCTCGGTCAACTGACCTGGACGGGGACACCGTGAGGCCAGTGGCCGAAGCCGAGCCGGGCAAGCCGACGGACGACGCCCGGGAGAGGGACCTTCCCGCTCCCAAGAGCGCCGACGGAGGGATTTACCTTGTCCTCTTTTGGACCGAGAATAAGGTCCAGCAGACGAGGCCCTTCTCCTTTAGTGGAGAGGGACAGACAAAGCTCCTTAAAAGAAGCCGTGAGGAAGAACCCAGAGAGCGGGATAAATGCGCGGCCGAGGAAGATCTGGCCCGCGCCGCCTCCTCTTCGAGGCGACCATCCGCTCGAGCTGATCCGCGAGCCGCGCCCGTGACACGCCAACGGGCCAACCGGGCCTCTTGACTTCACCGAGGGAACGCTGGGACGGCCCAGTTGCAATCGGGCAGCACGGTCTTCGAGGACGTAGGCCGAGAAAGATGAGCACAGGTCGCAAGCCTGCGGGTCGTGCTCAAGGCCTAAGCAGTAGACACACGTGGAGTGTGGATCCGTCCGAGACATCTTCTGCCCGCATGGGCATCTCCGAAATCCGGGAGTCGATTTGTCCATCGCAGCCGCGAGGGATCGAAGACTGAAGTCTTTTTGCAAATTTTTATTTTTAAATCCGCAAACGGAGAAATAGGAACCAGTCGCAAACGCAGAGCGTTAAGGAGGGAACCTGAGCTTCCAAGCGGTAAGGAAGATCTGGCGTCATGGGGCGGAGCCGAGAGTTATACCACCCGGGTGGGTGGGAGGAGCAAGCTTGAAGACCTTCCGGCAAGATTTAAAGCGGCAAGGATACTGCCAATGAGTGTGGATGAACAACATATCCATGTCCCTAGAAAGTAATATTACTTTTATTAACTGTGGGGGAAAAAATGGCGATGAGATTGTGTCTCTCTACAAAATTACCCACATTAGAAAAATTGGACTAATATTGTTAATGTCATTTATTATATGGAAAGACTGACATGCAAAATCAGAGGCACAAGCAAAATGTGATAAATTCTGGTGCTGCCGAGTCCTTTACCAGTTGGAGGATAACCTGGACTTTATCCCTGAAATAAGCCCTGTAATAGGTCGAGAGACCCTGTAGTAGTTTTACTGTATGTAAACCAATAATACAATTGGTTTTATTTAAGGTACTGCATGGCTTGATATATGTTTCTTGTACAATGTTTTAAATCAATGGAAGCCCTGGGGCTAGTCACATTTGCTACAGATAAACAAGGACTACTCAGGGACTATATTACGGAATTGTGGACTCCTCTGAAAGACTCTTGCAGGACTGTCACCCACTGCTCCCCACATGGACCTCTCACAAAAATGAGTTATGGACTCTGGTTTGTGATACTCTCTGTTCCTTGTTTATTTGTCGGTCAACTATCTGTAAAATAAAATACTTAATAAAATTAAATAAAAAAGGAGTAGAGCAGTCCATGGGTCTCCACCAGGCGGCAGTCCCACAGTGGGACTCCCCCCACCCTGAGGAAGGAATGCAGTCCATGGATTTTCAACAGGTGGCAGTCCCACAGTGAGAGTCCCCCACCCCACCCTGAGGAAGGTTAGCAGTCCATGGATCTTCACCAGATGGCAGTCCCACAGTGGAGTCCCGTTCCCCCAGGAAGGAGATCAGTCCGCGGATCTTCAGCAGGCAGCTGCCCCACAATGGGAAACTTCCTCCCCGAGTCAGGAGAGCAGTCCATAGATGTTCACCAGGTGGCAGTCTCACAGTGGGAGTCTTCTCCTTCCCACCCTGAGGAAGGAGAGCAGTCCAAGGATCTTCAACATGTGGCAGTGGTGCGAGGCACAGGTCAAGAGGCATAGGAAGACCAGAAGCAGCTATAAAATTCACAAGTAGCGTTTTAATTTTTTCCAATAACAATAAAAAATTAAATTGTTCAGTATAACTATTTACAAAGGCAGTACAAACACAGAAAACAAAGTCCATCATCTGAAGATATCTCTAATTCCAAGTTTCAGTCTTGCTCTCTTTCTCTCTCTAGCAAAAGTATTGTTGCCTTTTTTTGTTTTATTATAAGCCTTTGCCTGGGAACTCATTAAGGAGACATCCTGTTTTTCCGAAAATGTTCTTGTCAGTTTCCTTCCTTGTAAGTGCAACAAAACAGTACATTGTGTACCAGAACTGACCTCCTGTTGACAGCTCTGCAAAAGAGCTAGTGCTGCATTCCAGGTTAACCCCCCTAAGTTCTAAATAGCCCCTTGCAATCATGTCAACAATATAACTACATACATTTTCAACCCAAGGGATCACAGTTTCACATAAAGATTAACATACATTTTATAACCCCAGATACGCAAGGGGGAAGAAAAGACAAACAAGTGAAGGCAGAGAAAAATTTGATTGCGCAATCAGACAGAAGGGGACAGAACAGATCCTTGCGTTTAGCCCCTTCTACATAACAAATGGGACAAGGTCTTATTCAACCATGTCACAGACAGTCCCACAGTGGAAGTATCCCCCCCCACCGCCGAGGAAGGACAGCAGTCAGTGGATCTTCACCAGGCAGCAGTGCCACCATGGGACCCCCCCCCAAGGAAGGAGAGCAGTCCATGGATCTTCACCAGTTGGCAGTCACACAGTGGGAGTCATCTGCCCCTGATGGGCCGGTGGCCAACTGGGAGGGGGGGATTAACCTATTTAACTGGTACCACCTTTCTCCCGACTCATGAAATGAAATCCTTTGAATACTAGAAAGTACTGTATAGGCTGGCCTGCTGGCACAGCTTTAGAGCTACCACTTGTGATGCCAATGACCTGGGTCCAGGAACGAGCCTGGATCATTGAAGTGCCTGCTAGGAAGAGGAGGACTGAGCATCTTATAGGACACTTTCCTCCTCGGGAGGCAGTGCATTACTGCCACGTGACCACCACCTGGGTTACAATGGGTGGTAGTGCAGGATGGAGTGCAATTTGAGGGGGAGAGAGACCGAATGGCAGAAGTGGGAGCCGACACACATCCTACTCTTGGCTGGGGTCCCATGAGGCAGGGAGAAAAAAAGTAAAAAGGACCCCTATCATGCGGCATAAAGCCCAGCACTGCTCCCAGACCCCACACATGCTGACCTGGGCTTTCTCCTGGCTGCTGAGCAACTTGCCTGTTCCAGAGGGACTTGGCCCAGCCCGAAAGCCTCCATCATGGGGAAGGGATGCCACGAGCGACAGGCCAGGAATAAGGGTAAGTCCTGAGAGATGGTGGGGTGATGGGCAGCATGGAAGTTGATATGGGACACGAGCCGGTCAGGGAGGTGCTGCAAATAGAAAGTTAAAAAAAAATTGCTGCCATAATGAACCTTCTTACATGAAAACCAGACTCCCCTGTCAAATGAAGTCTGTCTAACCTATAACTAAGTAATGTATATCCATGTGCCTCACGGATTTGTGATTTGCAAACACACTTCAAAGCAACTCTGAGGATGAACCAAGTAGGAGCTAACATGTCCCCACCCCTGGGTAAATTCTTTTAAGTCTACCCTGGCTCAGGATAGAGTGCTGAGCCTAACTCCTCTCTGCTCTTTGACAGAAACTCCATTATCCCTTCACAAGCAGCGTTCTACCTGTCTTACTGGGGTAAGGCTATCTTACTCTACCCCTGACCTCCAGCGCAGAAAATGTATATTTTTATTACACATTCCCCCGCCTAGCACACCAACTTACCAGCTTCCTCACTGGTCAGGATGGGGCTCTGACTGAATGGAATATCTAGCACATATCTCCCAAATCCCCAGTTCAGATCCTCCAACCCCCCCTTACATAGTTCAGGCACCCCACTATTTCACATGTATCTGCCATCTGTTTGGGCTTCCCTGAGGTTACAACAAGCTGTACTAGATATACACAAAGTAAATAAAAATCATTAGAGGTTATAATGTGTTGTACTGTAGATACACACAAAGTAAACATGCTTCATTAGAGGTTATAAGGTAGGTACAGGTAGGAGGGTTAGATAAGGGAAAATAAGAGATACTCTGTCTAGGGAAGGGTAACAAATATGATTCAGGCAAATGAAAGGGTAGGGTAACAAAGTTCAGGCAAGTGGGTAAAGAGCAGTAGACATCAGGGTAAGTTAGCTACAGGTAGGTGGATTACAAAAGGGGAAATAAGAGACACCTATCTTGGGCAGGATAACAAATAAGTTAAAAAAGCAAAAGGAAGAGGTAAGAATTCAACAGGAGTAGAAAACAGGAGGGTACAAAGAAGTCTGAATAGACACTAAGTAAATGAAGGAAAGATCATGGGACTGGTGCAATGCAGCAGGTGAGGGGCTGCAGTCTGTCAAGACACCTTCTGGAAACTGAGGTGCTGTCCCATTTGTACTCACCTCTGGGTTGAGGGCAAAGGTTGTTGGACTCAGGGCTGAACTGGCAAGGGTTCAGAGGACATTCTGCCCCACCCAGGGTCCAGCAAGTCTGCCACTGCTCCCCCAGCAGATGCCTAGGCAGAGCAGTTAGACCACAGTGGACTCCAGGAGGGTGGGGGTGGCAGGAAGGGTGCAGCTCCTCAGCTTGTACCACTGCAGAATTCCTATGTCATACTGGCTAGATTGGTCAGCAGAGAGGAGGCACCCACAGCAGTGGAAAGGGAGGAGGTGAGGGTCCTCAGAAGTGGAAGGCCCAAGAAGGGAGGAAGAGGCCCCCAGCTTGGAAGAAAGCAGCTGCTGATGGGGGACTCTATTGTTAGAGGATAGACCTGGCAGCAGGGGGAAGAAGGGAAAGGGAGGTGAAGTGCCTGAGACATGCTTCGGCCTGGAGGGATGCAGAGGCTATCCAGAGGATCACTAGGGCAACAGGAGAAGGGAGGGGGCTAGAAATCATTGTCCACCTGGGGACAAATGACCTGGCAAGGGACAGGGTAGTGGTAGTGCAGAATAATTTCAGGCAACTGGGGAGGGGCCTCAAGCAGGTGAAATGCACGCCAGCTTTTGCCGAGGTGTTACCTGTGTACGGCTAGAGAGAGGAAAGAGTACTCTGTGCCACAGCATTTAACAACCAGTTGAAGGCATGGAACATGAAGGAGGGCTTTGGCTACACTAGGGACAGGGGGCCAACATGGGAGGATATGGGCCGCTATAAGGAAGGTCAGTCTCAGCATACTTATAAATTCTGACACGTCTATATCCTCCTCAGTCCCAGTGGAGGGGATATCTAGAGTCTCAAACATGTGCCTTACAAAAGAGGAGTATGAGGAAAAACCCTTACTGACTTGGTGGTGAACCAAAGTCATGTTCAGGAGTTGTCTCCAGCTCTGTCGGTTCTCCTTCATCCTCCTCCTGCTCAGGCTCAGAAATGCCTAAGCCTGGGGGGCAGAAACAGTTCCACTCATAAGTCTCTCCGGGTTCCTTTTTTGAAACATTTTTATTTTATAAATTTCAAAGAAAATAGGGAGTGAGACTATACGATAATTGTGACTATGCAGAAAATAAGTCTCACTCTACCCAAATGACCTTGAAAAAATATATGCCGAGAAATACATTTATTTCTTGTTTCTTTTTTATTTTGTTTTCCAGGTTTCAAAATCACATGCCCCTATTTTTCTCTTATATATCCAAGTTTCAAATTCACATGCTCCTGAAATTGGTCTTATAAGTAACGTTTCAGAACTTTGATTCGCTCCTTCATCAGATTTGGAGCTTTGTCTTAAATGTTCTAAATAAAGAAAAATTTAATTTATAAATAGTTTTATCATTATTTATATATTTTTGAAATCTTAGTGTAAATAAATGAAGTCTAATGTTGATTGTATGTGTATTAATAAATTGCTCAATATCAGGTGGAACAAACCTGTTTTGGACCTTTTCTTATATTTTTCTAATTTGGGTTAGCTGCTAAGGTGGGGACGCAGAGCTCTCTCTTTGCCTTGTAAATGCTCTTTGGTATCAATTTCTGTCTAAAATGATAAGTAAGCCCAAGTTACTCCTTTATATTGTCTGAAATTCTAAAAAGAGTATTAAACCACTTGTTTTGTGTTTCACTTACTTCGTAATTCCAAAGCATTAAATAATTCTATCTTCAAAACTTAAATCTTTCATGCGCAAAGGCATTCATGAATCACTATGAATAAATAAAAAATGTTTTATTTAAACAACGTCCCCAATAAACATTCAGGATTATGTTTAAGCAAAGTATTGGTTTATATCATTTATTTTACCTGAACTTGTTGTTTATAAATACTTGATATTTTATCCAAGAAGGCAAAGACGCTACTGTTCCGCGCCATTACACGCTAGCTCATTGTAATGTAAACTGAATTCACCTTCCAGGTGAACAAGAAGGGCTGGGACAAACGAATACACACCTGTAGGCGCTGTTGACGCCATTAATGACGCCACCTATGCGCCCGGTCATTTACTTAAACTAAATGGAGTAAACACACCTCCATGAAGTCCCTTCTTCAAGTTTTTATGTGAATTTTAATCATTGCCAAAATGCCTATGATATTTATTATAACAATAAACATTTCCTAAAAGAATCGGGTGTACATTTTTAGTACCTTGTTGATTATATATAAAATTAATGTTTATCTCACAATTCAAATTACAAAATTATAACAAACCTCGATATAAAACTAATATTGATTGTGGAGTACAATAACAATCATGTTTATTCAAATAAAAATAATGAGATGGGATGTATTTGGAGAAACTGGGGAACTCACATTTAAAATGACTTATAAACTGAATCTATTTAGGTGGGAGTAGAACCAGTATCACTAATGAAACAATTTTTTAAAACAGATAATGCTAAACAAAGGGATGACTGTTTTAATTTCTATACACTTCATGCGGTAAAATAATATAGGATGATCTAATATTACAATGTGTAATGTATAATTATGAACATGATTTTAATTAAAAGTGGACCAAATCAAATTTTCATTAAGACCATATCTATGTATATAAGTCCTTAGTGTGTAGATCCACCATGCTTCTCTCCGGGTAAGACCAATTCCATTACCTCCACATGGATGCGCTTGTTATTTTTCTGATCCAAAAATTTTAAACTCGACATAGGATGATGGTGTTCAATAAAATGTCTTGCTAATGGGGACCTTATTTCTCCTCTTCTGATGTTACTTTTGTGTTCAGATATACGTTGTTTTAATGCTCTAGTCGTTTCACCAATATAATATAACGAACAGGAACAAATAATGCAGTACACCACATATTCTGCTTTGCAAGTGATGAAATCCCTTATCACGTATTCCTTGTCATTCCATGTATTTTTTATGTGTTTCGTTTTTTGTCCATTATTACAATGAACACAGTTACCACAGGGGAAAAAACCTTTGATTTCGCTTTTAAGCCAAGTTGTGGTTTTGTTTTCTGGTGTCCAGTGTTGAGTCCTGGTTATTTTATTTCCTATTTGTGTTTAAATGGAAAACAGAATACTGTTTAAAAACTGGCTTTGCCAACCTCTTTGCATGAGGTCGCCTAGCTCCTCCCTGTCAGAATATAAAAAAATATATCTATGCAAAACAGGATGTCTCATCAAAGCATTAAATTCTGTGACCTCAGCACAACTCATTTTCTCATGACCCTCTGATGTAGAGTGTCTTCCTGTTCTTCACAGGCATCAAAGAAACATTTATGACTTTGCACTAAGGCATCATAACCTGCTCTTCTTCCTCTAAACATTATAAAAGTTTATGATTTCCCATCTTAGCAGCTGACAAGCCACAAATAAGCTAGATAAACAGGAGATGCTTAATTTAGGCCTCTTCTACCCTGTAATTATCTCTCGGCCTTCCAGGTAACATGTTGTAGCTAAAACTTGCGTAACTCAGTCCTAGGTCATGCACTCCCAATCCCTGAGCTCAAATATGGGGCACAAGCCATTACCCTAAAAATCACCCCACACCCTGGTCGTGGCCCCCTATACCTAAGCACGGCTTACATACCCCCGAGTACCAAAAATTTTGCAATCAACTCCCTCTTAGACTATCTGTCCACCCTACCTCAAAAAGCTGAACAATTGATCTTGGGAGACCTAAACACCAACTGGCTCAGCCCTCGTCTGACAATTTAAAGGACAGCTTGCAGCCCTTGACCTGTCTCAAATGGTCACCCAGCCCACCAGACTTAACGCCAAGGGAACTAGCTCTCTCCTTGACATAGTTCTTTCCAACCGCCACACAAGTTGGATTCTGTAGAAGTCCTATCGGACTCACTTAGCGACCACTCCCCTGTCATCTGCTTCTGGTGCTCCCCCACACACAGCCCGGAGCACTGCAGCACCCCTCGTCGCAGATTTCTCCCCAGGGGTCTTGACAACCTCAAACATCACCTCGCACAAGTCGATTGGACTCCAATGATCCTAGCATCTGACATAAACTCTGCTTTAACCTACCTCACCAGGGCCTTCAACAATGCCTGCGACCTATTTGCCCCCATCACCACACCTAGAAAGAAAAAACGGGCCGCAGCATGGATATCCCCTGCACTGATCCAGCAACTAAAACAGAGAGACAATCTTTGGCACATAGCAAATGAGTCTGGTAGGGTGGCAGACAGGCAAGCCTATAGAGCAGCTCGCAACCAATGCACCTGGGCCGTCCAAGTGCAAAGCTAGACACTATCAGGCTGCTCTGACATCCTCCTGGGCTCAACCAGAGCCTTCTGGGACAATATTAAAGAACTGAATGGCAAAACCCGCCCTCCCCCTCCGTCTCAGATTGTCTCAAATGGGGCAGTCTCGACAGACCAATCATATATCGCAGATTGCCTTAATAAAACTTTCACGGACTTAAGTGCAGTTCTCCCTGCCCAATTCTTTGACCCTGTCCCCTTGCCCTCCCACACACTCGCCTCCTGGCCCCCATTCCACTTCCGGACAATCTCACCCCATGATGCCAAACCTTTCCTACTAAAATCTCTCGCCTCGCAAAATCCAAGTAATGATCCTCTTGACTCCAGGATACTTCGCCTCACGCTAGAGGTCATGTTAATCCCCCTCACGTGTGTCATTAATAGATCCCTATGCCTTGGCCAATTCCCGGAAGCATGGAAAGAGGCTCGAGTCACCCCATCCATAAGTCTGGGAGCCATACAATACCAAATAACTACAGACCCATCTCCATCCTTCCCCCCTCCAAAGCCTTGAAAAAATAGTATCCACCCAGCTAATGGAATACCTGTCTAAATACAACATCCTATGTCCTGAGCAGCATGGGTTTCGTCCCTGGCCACAGCACATCCACTGCCCTTCTGGAATTCTCCCACCATACACTCTGCGCTTGATGAAGGTCAATTTGCAGGGCAGTTTTCATCGACCTATCAAAGGCCTTTGATACTGTGTGCCACCCCTGCTGTTAAACTCCCTTAGCCAACTGGGATTTTCATCTGGCCCCTAAATTGGTTCTCAGCTACCTGCACAACAGATCCCAAAGAGTTAAGCTAAATAGAACCTTGTCCACCAGCCTACCGTACTCTCAGGGTCCCGCAAGGCTCCATCCTGGACCCACTCTTTTCAGTCTCTTCCTAACACCCTCCCAAGCTCCTGCTCCAACAAAATACTGCTTTATGCGGATGATGCGGTGATCCTAGCAACACACTCAGACCCTCTCCAACTCCAAAGCACGCTGCAAAGCACCTTCCTCCAAGCTGAAAATGGTTCAGTAACCATCGGCTAGTCCTGAACCTGAAAAACAAAATCAATGCTGTTCGCACATCGGCAAAACAATGCCAAGGACACTCCCCTTCTCATCACCCCTAGCACACTCCTCCCACTTGAACAGGTAACAACATATAAGTATTTGGGCATCACTTTTGATGCAGGCTTTACTTTCCATGCTCACCTAAAAACCCTGTCCTCAGCCATGAACTCCAGGATCGGGCTCCTCTACCGCCACAAAGACTGCCTCCCAGAACCTGCCTTAAAATTGGCCATCACCTCATCTGTGCTGTCCTTGGCGACTACGGCCTTCCAGTTTTGTAGCAGCAGATCTGTCCCCTGACTAAAGTCCAGACCTCTATTAACAAAGCCTGTAGGCTCCTGACCGGCGCACACAGCAGAACTCACACTTGCCTGCTTTACACTGCCACCAACATACTCACTCTTGAAGAACGATTGAAATACCACACCTGCCTTCTGGCAAAAAAAGCACTATCTGGGTTATGCCCATCAGGGGTCTCCGCATCCCTGCAACCAGCCGTCCAAACGGTGCATACCCGTAACTCTACCAAAGCCACCTTCCTGGTACCCAGGGCAAGGACCTCTCTCTGCCAAAGATCCTTCCATCATAAAGCTCCGACCTGGTTTAACAACCTTCCTGAGGGAATATCAAAGATCCCCGGGATTGGACGGTTCAAAATAGCCCTCCGAAAACATATCATCAACAGCCGGTGCTGTAATTGCCTGTAGTGGAACACAACCCTGTCTCAAACAGCCCCCAAGTCCGATGACTGGGCAACTGTAGCAACTGCAGCTGTAATAACTTGTGTGTATATAATAACTTGTGTGTATATAATGATCGTGTAACTCAACGTATGTATGTATCTCACCTGTATGTAACCTCTGTCTATAACTGCACTTATTGTTGTCTCCCCCACCCACATGACAAGGTACCTTTGTAAACGAGTCTCTGACTCAAAGGTTGTAAAACTGATTACTTCAATAAATAAAAAAATAAAATAAAAAAACCTGGGAGGGGGGTTGTCATTCCACAGGTTGTCAGCATCTCTCATGAGAGACATTCAATACATTTTTATATTACAAAGCATAGCTTAATCAGAACCAGATGTCCCAAGTGTCACAATCTTCCACACCTAGACTGAATTTGGGAGCTCTATCCCTGCATGAGATGAGCTTCCCAAATCAGTTCACATCTACATACACATGAGACAGCCCATCAGAGTTCTGATTTTTGGCTCCAGCCCTATGTAGAATTGTCATATCATACCCTTGCAAAGCAAGACTCCATCTTAGCAATCTACCATTGTTTTTCCCCATCTGTGTCAGCCAAACCAGGTGGTTGTGGTCAGTCTGTACCACAAAATGTTGCCCATACAAGTATGGCTCTAATTTCTTTAGGGCCCACACTATGGCAAGACACTCCTTTTCCACCGTGGGTATGCCTGCTCCTTGGGAAGTAACTTTTTACTCAGGTATGCTATTGGGTGATCCCTCCCTTGGATGGATGTCTCACTCAGTACTGCCCCAATACCCACGTCTGAGGCGTCAGTCTGAACTATAAAGGGTTTGCTATAGTCAGGACTTGTCAAAACAGGAGCACTGCACAGTACCTCCTTTAGTTTGGAAAAGGCTTTCTCACAGGCTGGGCCCCAGGTAATTTTCTTGGGTATCCTTTTCTTTGTCAGGTCAGATAGGGGAGCAGCCAGGGCACTGTAATTGGGTACAAATTTCCTGTAGTACCCTGCTGTGCCTAGAAAACTCCTGACCTGCTTCTGTGTTTCTGGTCTGGGCCATGCCTGGATTACCTCTATTTTTATTTGGTTAGGACGGAGCTGTCCCCGGCCTACCACATGCCCGAAGTATGCCACTTCTCTCATGGCCACCTGGCACTTCTCGGCTCTGACAGTGAGCCCGGCCCTCTGTATCCTGCCCAGCACTTCCCTAAGGTGGGAATAGGTGTTCCTCCCAGCTGACACTAAAGATGGCAGTGTCATCCAGGTATGCCAGGTGTACTCCTCAGCCCATTTAACACCTGGTTCACCAACCTTTGGAAAGTGGCCAGGGCATTCTTCATTCTAAAGGCATTACTTTAAATTCAAAATAAGCTTATCGGAGTGATGAAGGCGACATCTCCCTACTGTAGCTCTGTTTGTCAACTCTACCTGCCAATACCCCTTTGTCAGGTCAATGGTCGTAAGGTGGGTCGCCCCTCCCAACTTGTCCAGGAGTTCATCCGTCCGGGGCATTGGGTGAGCGTCTGACTTCGTGACTGCATTCAGTCCACAGTAGTCCACACAGAAATGAGTAGAGCCATCTAGCTTGGGCACAAGACCTGTGGGTGAGGCCCAAGGGCTGTGGGATCTCTGGATTACCCCTAAATCCAGCATCTCTTCCACTTCCCTCCTAATGTCCTTTTGGACAGCCTCTGACACCTGATATGCTGTCCGCGTATGGGCATCTGTGTCCCTGTCTCCACATTGTGCGTCGCTAAGGGGTTAGTTTAGGCTTGGTGCTAACCAATGGGCAAAGTCTACTAAACCTCCCTTACTTTCTGGATCTGGTCCGGGGCCACCTGGGGAGGCCATTTTACTGCCTCCACAGAGGACTCCCACTTGCTTTCTTCCAGCAAATCTAGAAGGGGGTCTCCTTCGTCCGTCCCCTCCCCAAGACTACACACTGCAAACACCATGTCAGCCCAATTTGCATATGGCTTCATGACCCACCATGTACGAGCGAGCTCTGGCTCTGTGGTCATACCACACTTTTTGTTTCTGTTGGGCAGCTGCCAGGTTGCTCTGGGCTGTCCCCATAAGTTCCTTCAGCCTTTCCCTAAACCTAAGGATGTAATCCACTATGGGAGTTCTCTGGATGGCGTGCTTGCCTTCCCAGTCCTCCTGGATCAAGTCTAGGGGCCCACGTACCCGGTGTCCATATAAGAGTTCGACGGGGGAAAATCCTGTCGACTCTTGGGGCACCTCCCTGTATGCAAACAGCAGGTGGGGAAGGTATTTCTCCCAGTCCCTCCCATGCTGTTCAGCAAACACCGAAGCATTGACTTTAGGGTACCACTGAATCTTTCCACAAGCTCAATGGCTTGTGGTGATACAGTGTCATGCATCTCTGCACCACCCACACTTCTCCCATAAGCATTTCATCAGATCCGACATGAAGGAACTCCTCAATCGGTGATAACCCTCCGTGGAAACCTAACACAGGAGAAAATCCCAAGTAAGGCATCTGCCACTTTGTCTGTCCTCAGTGAGGATGGGGGCGACTGCCTCTGGGTGCGGGTGGCATAATCCACCACAATCAGGATGAATCTCTTCCCTGAGGAGTTGGGGGTATTTAAAGGCCCCACAATATCCATTCCCACCCTCTGAATGGCTCCTCCACTACGGGCAAGGGAATCAGGGTGGCTTGGGTTTTCTTGCCGCCTTCCTATTTCTTGGCACGGTGACAAGACCTGTCTCCTTCACCTGCTAGGTGAAGTTAGGCCAACAAATTCTGGAATTGACCCGCGCGCAGTGTGCGTGATTCCCAGATGACCAGACAAGGGAATATCATGGGCAAGCTGAGCAACTGCTCACGATACCCCTGGGGAGCGACAAGCTGCCTGCCTAGCACCACTCCCTCTGTCTGTACTGCCTGAGTATACATGTCCATTTTCCCAATAAACCTTATGTCTGCCGTCCACCTCCTGTGCTCCGTCAAGTCTGCCCATCCCTCAGTTTCTCTAGATTAGGGCCACTTCTCTGAGCAGCTGCAACTCCTCACACATTCCCAAGGCAAGGGACAGGTCCCCTTCAGTCATTAAACTCGGGTCCCTAGCATTAGCGTCAGGGCACTCAAGATCACTTTCAGTCCCAACCCTCTGACAATGGGTCACCCTTCCCTCTTTGGAGTAACCCCCTGTAGCTGTGTGGTTACTTGCTACTGGGGAAATTTCTACCTCCTTCTCAGTGGTTTCCACAATGGCTCCTGTGGGGTTCAGGGAACTACAATTTTCCCTTGCCGCTTGGCTATGGGTAACAGCAAATACCATCACCTGTTTGAGATTGTTGCCCAGGATCACATCCACTGCTAATGTTTTGGCTACTGCCACCTGTTACACAGTTCCCCCTGATTCACCCCAGTCTAGGAGAACACTAGCCAGTGGCAATGTTTTTCTTACCAGTAAAATCCTGTCCAGGGATGTATTTATTGTATGTTGACTAGGCTCTACTAGATACCGTAATACCAATGTTAGGGATGCCCCTGTGTCCCTTAACCCTTGTGTCTGTATACCATTCACCATGACTGGGTGCATGTGTTCCCACATGTTCACAGACTTACTTCCAGGGACACACAAACAACCCACTTCCTTCCTAGCACCACCTTGCGTATTATTGCTCGTCTGTTTGGGACACTGTCTGGCAATGTGCCCAGTTTCTTTACACAACCAACATTCATTTCTTTTCTCAGAGAAATCTTTTCTCTGAAACCTGGGGCTAACTGGTTTTGGTGGAGGCAGTGAGGGTTTTAGCTACCCTGAAGGTGCGCTTTTCCCTTTCTGCACTGCCACGCCTGCCCCATTCGCTCTCAGACCAGGTCTGCACTTGGCATAGCGGTCTGAGAGTTCAGCAGCCTCTTTCACTGTTTTGGGATCTGGGTCCTCCAGCCAGGCTTTCAGCTCAGCTGGGCATGCCAATAAAACTGTTCTAACAAAATCACATTTTCAATTTTATCAACAGAGTTTGCTTCAATTCCTTCCCACCATTTTAAAAACTGACGTTGTTTTGTGGCTAGCTCCTGAGCTTACGGAATTTAGCTCTGTATGATTCAGCAGTTAACTCACATTTTTTTAAAAGTGCAGCTTTAAGTTTGCTGCAATCATCACTGTCCTCATTGTCCATTTGACCCAATGCATTCCGAGCTTTCCCGGTAAGTAGTGGGGATAGCTGGAAGCTCCAGGACTCTCTAGGAATTTTAGCCTGAATACAAACTTTTTCAAAAGAATTTAAAAAGGCATCCATATCCTCCCCCTCTTTAAATTCGGCTATCAATTTTGAATTCAATTTGTAACCCAGTCCTGTAGTCCCAGTTAAATCCAAGTCACCTACCTGCTCTGGTGCCGCTGGTTGGAGTCGTAGCTTCTCCTGTTCGTGTTGCCTCTGGTACTCCTGCTCCTCATGGTCTGCATCTGGGCATTCTCGTTCTGCCTCACGGTCCCTCTCCCTCTGGAACTCCAGCTCCATTCTGCACAACTCAATTTGCAGCCTGAGTACTTCTGGATCCAGGATACTGGCGACATCCCCCTGCTGCTATAGCCCTTCACTGACAGTGGCCCTGTTGCCCTCCTCATCAGATCTGGACACTGCACTGGCTGCTAGCCCTGCCACACTCAAGGTTTGGTCCTTATCACTCACTGTCTGTGACTCGATGCTCTGGGTATCTGCTACAATTAGGGCATCCACGAGGTTCTGTTTGCTGGCTTTCACCTCAAACGGGATTCCTCTGTCCCCACACAACTGCTTTAAGTAGTCTACAGTGTGCCTGCTGTAGTTGGAAGCCATCTTCTTCCCTAACTATGGCTACTCTGACTTGCACTTTAGAAAAAAAAGGGGGGGGTAGGAACTTGACTGTATGTCAAGTGATATAGTTCTGTCTCCTTTTTAAAAATAAATCACTGCCTTTTTCTTTCTTTGCAAGTGAGCTGATGGTCTCAAGCTGACACACTGAACAATAAAAGCTTGTAATACCAAAATTATCGCACTGCTGCAAACCAATCTGTCGCAAACCCACTCAGCAGGTCAGACCCTCTGCTCCCACAGTGCCAACCTCTTAGCGCAGTCTTGTGAACAGGAAACAGAAACAGGGTAACCCTCCTGTCTGTTTTGTGGGTTTGAATCAAACTTTGGTCTCAGTTCTGGAGGGATTCAAATTGTGAACCTCTTATAGCATACCCAATGTACAGGCTCAGATAATTCTGCTCTTGGGTGGGGGCGCAGATATCTTTTGCCTACGGGCACCTAACCAGGCGTACAAAATGAACCCTTAAAAGTCTATTAAAGACCTCAGAATAAATTCTTACCTTTCCCCAGTTTGGTAAAACCAGTAAACTTTGTACAGTGTCAGCTTTACCCATGTATACTTCATTTGTCAAGAAAAAGAAATTCAAAGGCACACCAAGTAGTCTCTAAAGTACAGGTTTACTTAAAAATAGATACAAATGTAAAATGTAAATACAGAACCATATATCACAAAACATACAAATCACTTAAAAAACAGGTTTAAAAGTGCAGACTCAATCTTCTACCACAGTACTCTTAGAATTGTCTCTTCTAAGGTATATTCTTCTAACAGTGCCTGATGTTGCTTTTTCAGAGTCCAAACATTTGTGTTTAAATGGAAAACAGAATATTGTTTAAAAACTGGCTTTGCCAACCTCTTTGCATGAGGTCACCTAGCTACTCCCTGTCAGAATATAAAAAAAATATCTATGCAAAACAGGATGTCTTATCAAAGTATTAAATTCTGTGACCTCAGCACAACTCATTTTCTCATATGACCCTTTAATGTAGCTTGCCAACAGCTTCATCTGGTTCAAGGTCAGTTGGAATTCATCTGTATCCCCCTCCCCCGGGTCGTGCCTGAAAATAGGCAGGATTTGTCTAGTGCACTTACCCGGTCAACAAACACTAAATAAAATAAATAATAAATGTAGAGTGCCTTCCTGTTCTTCACAGACATCAAAGAAACATTTATGATTTCGCACTAAGGCATCATAACCTGCTCTTCTTCCTCTAAACGTTATAAAAGTTTATGATTTCCCATCTTAGCAGCTGGCAAAGCCAAATAAGCTAGATAAAAGGAGATGCTTAATTTTAGGCCTCTTCTAGTCTGTAATTATCTCTTGGCCTTCCAGATAACATGTTGTAGCTAAAACCTGGGGGTTGTCATTCCACAGGCTGTCAGTATCTCTCTGATAAGACATTCAATAACACATTTTATATTACAAAAGCATAGATTAATCAGAACCAGCTGTCCAAGTGTCACAGGCATCATCCTGAAGAAGTTGTGCCCCAAACTTGGTGCATTATACAGGAACCGTAGCTGCCTCCCGCTACTGGCTAGGCGTGCACTGGTACAGAAGATGATACTACCTATCTTTGACTACAGTGAGGTAGTCTACAGTGCCGCTCTCAAGTCCTCCTTAACCAGATTAGATTGACTCTTTAACTCCTTCTGTCGTTTCACTCTTGATGCCTCTTTCACTCACCACTGTTCTCTGTACCACTCCCCGGCTTTTGCCTCCCTAGAAAATCGTTGCCTCCTACATTGTACTAAATGTGCATCAAAATTTTGGTTTGGCTCGCTCCACTCATATCTCACCTCCTCCTCCCTTACTATTCTCTCCCCACAGGCCCATTCCCTTAGGTCATATGACTCTCGACTGCTAGCAGTTATGCCACTGCTAATTTATGAATGTATACTTATTGCTGTGACTCTATGTCATTATTGTATTATTTTATGAGTGACTTTTTTGTAATTTTGTATGTTGTAACACCTTTTACAGGACTGGCTTGTAACCAGGACGCCCTTTTGACATGAAATGTCAAGATGTATTTTACATTTTGTACATCCTGTATAAAAATACATTTTTCATTCATTCCGCATCAGTTCACCTTGGTTGGACAGATGGCCTTTTTGCATCACCTCCCTAAGTTACGGAATAACCTCCCTCCACAGATTCATTACTCCTCCTCCTCCTCATGCTCCATTACGCTAGCCCTACAAAACTTTCTTACAGTAAACTGTACCTGCGGCTAGTCCTTATTACATCCTGTTTCAAGCTGGCTCACTGCTTTCTACCTCCCACTCAGCTAACTGCTCATATACAGGATGCACTTCTCTTTCATTACTATGCTTAACCAGTCTTCTTAACACTATGCATACGAGACTTCATATCACCATGTATAGTTGTTTCTCATAGCACTTCAGTGTAGTCATGAATACTCTGCACTCTACTTTGAATTACAATGTGATCGTGTATATATTGTTGTACTATGTTTTATGTCTATACCATTAAGCTGTTCATTTAATCTGTTAACTGTTATGCTACTCTGTGTATGTACTTTATTAGGTGTCTCCCTTGTGACCCTCTCCCCCAGGAGACCGTGAGACGAGCAACTTGTTGTTCAATGTTGTGTCAGTGGCTCAGTAGGTAGCACACTTGCCTCTGAGGCTGGGAGATCAGAGGGCTGTGGGTTCAGTTCCCACATCTGGCACTTGGGTTAATATCCCAGTACTGACACTGTAATGCAGCATGAGAGGGGGGTGCTGCACTTCTGAGGTGCTGTCTTTCGGATGAGGTGTTACACCGAGGTCCCATCTGTCTGGATTGGTGGTAGTTCAGGTGGGTGTTAAAGATCCCATGGCACTTATCGAAAAGAGTAGGGGAATTTTTATTGAAATCATAACAAATCATATATAAGTCAGTATTACATCATACAAAATCATAAAAAAAAGGCGGAAAACAAGAACATAAATAGTTATTATTTCATACAGTAACCTCAAACGTAAAAAATAATTGAACCAACCCCCTCCCACCCACCCCACTAAAAGAGTAGGGAATTTTTTTTTTTAACAAAACAGAATCATAACAATATACATACAATATCAGTATTAAAACATAAACAAGTGTTAATTCATATAATAATCCAGAACATAAAAGTAAAGTGGTAAAAACCACCCCTTCTCTCTCCCCCTTTTCTTTTTTTTCCTACCAAATTCCTAATAATATATATACCAAATCAATGTTACAAACATATATAAGGAAAAAACAAGGAAAAACAAAACCCTTCCTCCCTTTTCCTTTTCTCATAAATGCACCATAACAATTGTACACAAATCCGTTTTATATCAAATTCTATGTAATAGCAAATTCATTCCATTTCTTTTGCCATGGCTGTGGAGAAAGGCAATTATGTTCTTCACATTTTAAATTTTGTAATTCATTCACAATTATTTGTACCAAGTTATTTTCAGGAATATCCTGTTGCAAACTAAGCGGCATCTACTAAGCCAAAGCTAATACAAAAATGCACATGAATAACTTGTAATGTGCTTGGACAAATTCTTATACTAAGAGCTAGATGAATGCCATAATATAATAAGTTCTGTGAAGGGAAGTGTTAACCAACTCATACTATTCAGCCATCTATTTTAGAGCATCCCAAACGAACCACATATGGACACTGAAAGTACAAATGATTCATGGTTTCCATCTTGCCCTGACAGTCTGATCTTGGGCAGAAATGCTCTTGTAAAGCCTTATGTTTCTGATTACTCTTCACATTTACCCTATTATGAATCGCTAACCAAACGGTGTCCCACTTATGGTCAGGGATCCTGTTATTAGTGATATAACTGGAAATCTGCTTTTGTTGAAGTTCTGAGAATTCTGTAAAAGAGGAATCTGTAAAAAAACGTGTTTATTATCGTCATATAAAGGGCTTTCCATGACATTTGTAATGCACTCATATAACTAATATTCCATAATTTTATTTTATCAAAAACTGATTCCCATATATCTAATAATCTCGGTTTCCGTTTATTTTTATGTAAAAAAAGTATCATTCCTCCATTCCCCTAACACACTTTTAACTTTTAAAAGACCAAGCTCTGTTCACCATTTCGATTCATTCTTAATTAGAGGAAACGAGTTTATGGAAAAAAATATTGTGAAATAAAACACGATTGGATTAATCACATTCAAACCCCCGTCTTTAAGCGGTTTAAACAATGTATTCCTTTTAATTGGATTTAATCTACTACCCCAAATACAGGTAAAAAATACCCTCAAAACCTGTGCCTCCAACTGTTTTTTTATAGGGAATATAGCACTTAAATAAAGAAATATCGGGATCAAAAAAGATTTAACATAATATACCCTCTTCTTCTTTGTTGTTTTCCAATGATTCCACACCTCTACCTTCCCCTTTGCTATTTCTAAAGTGCATTCCCAATTAAAAAGGGACATATCCACTCCACCCCAGTAAATCCCCAAGATTTTACAAGGCTGTCGAGCCACCAGAAACCCTCCCAAAATTTGAGGAGTGGCAGAAATCCCGCTTAAACTTAAATTTTCGTTTTAGTAAGGTTTAAAGTAGCCCCTGTTGTCTTCCCTACTTCCTGAATAAGATCTTTCGCTAAACTAAAAGAATGTTCACTGTTTAACAGTAAACACACATCATCAGCATACGCTAACACTTTACATTTAGAAACTACAGGACCATTTATACCTTTATCAATGGGGACTTATTCAAAATTCGCAATAGAGGGTCTAATACTTAACACGTATAATAAGGGACTTAAAGGACATCCCTGCCATAAACCTGTGTATATTAAATGAGAATCTCCTTTCCAGCCATTCTCATACGGAACTATGTATGCTAATGCATAACAAAGCTTTATCTATGCAATATATTCTATAGGTAAGCTAAAGAAGGACAAACAGTCCCACAAAAAGAATGAGACTGTGTCGAAAGCCTTGGCTTGATCCAAACTAATTAAATACCCTGGTATCTCTGATGTAACATTATCTGCCATTGAGACATTAATAATTTCCCTATCATTAATAAGGCATCAGAAATATTCCTGCTCGGAACAGTTAAAACTGCATTGGACTTATCAGTGAAGGCATTATTTCCGCTAATCTGTTCCCTAATAACTTTGCAAAAATCTTAAAATCCACGTTCAACAAAGTCAATGGTCTCCAATTACTTAAATCCTTATTAGTACCAGATTTATGTAAAAATATTAATAACCCCTCATACATCTGGCAGGCAAAGTATTTTCTTCCAAGAAAAAATAGTAAATATGCAAAAAAACAACCGGAATTACAGACCATAATACTTTATATAATTCACTTGATAATCCATCTGAACCAGAGGCAACATTTTCGTGTAACGATGGTATTACTCTATCCATTTCTTGTGGTGTAAAAGGGCAAACCAAAAGAGAATTCTGAATACTGGTAGTCTGTGAAGTGACGCCATCTGTAAAAACTTGTTAGCTAATGGATCAATTCCTTGCAAGGTCCCAAAATAGTTTTTAATATAATCCTCAATTACCCCCATAATACCTTTATTGTCACAGTGTTCTATTCCTGCAGAATCCACAAGACTTGAAAAACCCTTCTATTTATCCTTGCTTTGCTAGCTAAAAATGGGTTAGTCTGCTCTGATTTTCCCTGGGTACCAAACATTTGTTCCTTTCATAAGGACTGCATTCTAGAATATTGGTAATCTGCCATTTGGTGTCTTATACTAGATATACGATCTCTTAAATCGGAGTCCCCCAAATTTTGTCGAGATAATAATGTCCTCAATTCACACCTAAATTCTAAGTATATGTCCCTTTGATTTCACCTTATGTGAACCACCATTTAAAAAAAAATTAAACACAGAACGGGTGGTGGACAAGTGGAACACCCTGCCAGAGGAAGTGGTGGGGCTGAAACAATCACGGATTTAAGAATGCATGGGATAGACATAAAGGAATTCTAGATGTCAGGGTAAGGGAAATAGACTTCTAGGAAAACAAACTGAACTTACAAGCTCAAGGCAGACTCAGGGGCCATAGGCCCTTACTGCCGACACTGTCTATGTATCTATGTAAACATATTTTCAAATCCGACCACCAAAGGCCTATATTTTCATAAAGATCTAAAGTAGTTACTTTATCATGAATTACCTCTTGTAATTCCTGAAAGGTATTTCCATCAGACATTAAAGAAACGTTTAACCTCCACACTCCTTTCCAGCTATACGCTCTTGGGGCACTCAAACCGGAACCCTAATAACCAATGATCTGAAATTTCAATAGGGACCAATTTGGGAGAAAAACTTGAAAAGCCTGGTTAACAAAAGAAAATCTATACAAGAAGAAAGGGTGCCTTTTATAAAAGAAGGCTTTTTAGCCAAAGGGTACCTGCAAAAACATTCTTTAAATTCATTCTGAAAATTACTTGTTTAAGAAATTCTTGTCACAATACTGCTTAGCTTCTTTTTCTTTGTTCCTTAAAATTAATGTTGAAATCACCCCCAAATATCAAATGATGCTTTGTGTGTAAATAAGGCTGTATCTTTTTTAACAAATCGTTACGTAATGATTTTATTTGAGGGTTATAAATGTTTATTAAATGTAAAGGAACACCATGAAACTTAATGTCTAACAGAAAAGCCCTACCCGGCTCTATTTCTACTATTCTGACGATCTGAACATCATATGTTCGAAAACAAAACCCACCCCACTACAGGGATCTATTCCTGCACCAAATAGAAAACCCCATCCCCAATCCGTAGAGGACTGCTGAAACTCAACTGTATCTAGTAATCTTACGCCTTGTAAAAATAAAATATCATAACTCAGTGAATGTAAAATGCTGAACATAATGAATCGACGTTTTATTTTTAATGCTGTTTACATTTAAACTTGCTATAGAAAAGCTCACCATTTATGGAGTTTTTTTTTTTTTTGATTTCACTGGACCTTATAACCTGCTTTGCTGGAAAAGGTATACTTTTCCTTCAACAGACAAAACTGCCTCTCCATCTTTCTCCTGTGTTTGTGTGGGACATCTTCAGCCCTCTAAATCAATAGGCTGAGCCTGTTCCATCTGTTCGCCTCCAAGAAGGAAGAGGGGAAAATCTATTTGAGAGCATTACTGGGGCACACTAGCAACAATGTCTGTACTTTAATATTCCCTGTTCTCTTCACTAACACAAACTGCTCTTCTTGTCTTAAAAGTTTGAGTTATCTAAACAATCCAAGGGATGGTCTACCAATTGAATAATCTCCCGTATCGTTCTGTAGAACCAACAAATAAGGTTGTCTGGGGCTCACAGGTTCCTCATGCGGGTAACAAAGGGGTATCTTTCCTCGTGACTTTTGAGTTTGGTCAACACCTGTGTTGGTATAATCCAAATTCCTGCACTCATTTGAAGATTAGTTTGAAATGGGATAGAGGCCGTATTCATTCCCTCGCAGCCCCCCTTCCCCTACGTCTCTCAGATGACTGAATGCCTATGTTCTGATTTGTGTGGGATTCTTGGCTTTATACAAAAATGTGCCTGATCAGAAGCTGCATCCAAATCAGTTGTGTTCCATGGACAATCCTCAAACCCATGCTCAGAATCTCACATAGGTTACACACGGAGGGGCTTCACACTCATTTGCCCCATGCCCAAGAACTCCACAAGAAAAACATTTTACTGTGTCACAATCAGTGTTTAAGTGATCCAGTGAACCACACTTGTAACAACTTTTTGGTTGACCCGCGTAAAAAATTATTCCTCTATCCCTGCCTAAAAAGAAAGAACTGGGTAAATGCTGTATTCCAGATTCATCATGGGACAATTCAACCCTAAAAGTCCAACCGCCCATCCAGAAACCATTATCATCTACTATAGGTCTGGGATTGTCTATTATTCTACAATGCTGTTCTAGCCAATACATTATATTCGCTATATTTACACCTTCATTGAGAAACAGAATAGTTACTATTTTAATTGTAGGTTTAGTGACAGGAATTGCTAAAAAATCTTTCCATATATCTTGATCTTTTACTTCATAATATCGTTTCCAAAACCTATCTAATAGATGCATAGAACAAAAACTTATGTCATATTGAGAGTTCCCAGGTGAATGAATGAAAGCATAAACATCCGAGGGTACAAACCCCAAACTATCAAGTAAAAGGGTTCTCCACCATAGTTTGTCCGGGACAATCGGAGCTAACCCTTATAGCGAAGTCTGACCAAGAATCTACGCCTTGCCTCTGAGCAGGACGTAAAAGTCCAGCAAAGGATTTTTCTTCCTGTATCTGTATTTCCTGGAAAGTATTGTTTTCTGGTTTTGAGAATTAAAGTCCTCACAAACAGAAACATTGCCACCCATGTTTAAAGTCTTTGTACCTGCTGTTGGAAGCGGCCTGTCATTACTATAAAACAGTTTTCCACAGCGTCTGACGCAGTTTTATTCATATCAGCCTCTCCTTCAGCTGACAGTTGCGTACTCTGCAGATCTGGGACTTCGTTATTTCAGGCTGTAAATCGTAATTTGCTGGACAGGATGCATCCTGTGTTAAATCTTGCTGGACGTCAGAATGAAAAATTTGGGTCAGGGACCCAAATGCCTTTTGCCATAGCCAACCTGCTTTGATTAGAACTTCGCTTTTTGACCACATCCCATTGTCACCTGTAATCGGGAAGGCTCCATCCGAAAGGACCTCGCTACTTGCATTCGCAACTGGAAAGCAGGCTGCACTCAGATGGAGAGGTAATAGGTAGTCTTTTGTTACCTGTCGATAAAGGCTGGCATTTGAACGTTTTTTTTTCTCCTCTCTAAACACTTTTGACATAGACCTTAATCTCTTTCAGCCACCTGTATTAAGTCCAAAAGCTGCTTCCTTTTTCCTCCATTTCTTCATGCAATAAAGACTCTTCTTCATTTTCAGATTCAGATGTATCTAGAAACATGTCTTTTCCTTCTGCTTGTGAAAAACCCTTTTGGGTTTCAAAGCACTCTGATTTCTTCTCAGTAGCTGTAAAAGTATTCAAAGGCTCCAGAGCTAGACCATCCTCCTCCTCCACTACCTCCTTTTGACTGAGGTCTTCCATCTCTGCAGACAGATGGACAGCGCCACCCATCTACAGAGCAGGGGAATTTCCCTGGTATCCTGGCCAAATTTCCCTCATTCACTAAAAATACCACCAACAGCTTAATCTGGTTCAAGGTCAGTTGGCATTCTTCTGTATTCCCCTCCCCGGGTCGGCCTGAAAATAGGCAGGATTTGTCTAGTGCACTTACCGCCAACAAAAACTAAATAAATAAATAAAAATAAAATGTGCCTATCCTGGTGAAACATTTGAATAAATAAAACAAATCACAATTTAAATAGTCATAGTCAGGGCCCAAATGACAAAACACAGATTGCGGTGGTCTATTGTTGCTAGGATCTAGTGACAAAATTCACAGTTTTCAAAACCCAGTAGGTCCTGTCCTTTTCTTAGGCCTTTCAGTCATACCAATTGATCTAAATTAGTCAAAAGGTATTGCTGGTTCCTTTTTGTTTCCATTTAATATACTTTATTAAGTTCTCTAAATACAAAATATACATGTACACAAGGAAAAACAATCACAAGACAATACTTCCAGAAACAGCAACAAATGCTACCAGTAACAGTAATCCCAAAACATACAGCCCCCCCCCAACCTCAACCACATCCTTCCCCCTCCCCACCTGGAGCACTGAGGACCCACACTCATCAAAATAAAATCAGGGGGAGGGGATAAAAAGTACAGTGACGTAAGAACTTACTGTAACAGCAGATCTTTGAGAGAGGCTCTTGCAGTAGGTAATCAATTGTAGGTCTGTGCCCCCGTGTCAGGACCACACAGAAACTTTTGCTAGCAGTATCTGACAGGGGACCACTCACCTGACGTCACACGACGGATGTCAGCGTGACACTATATAGTGGGCAGTCCCCACATCCGCCCTCCAGTTCTCCCACCGGAGACCTCTAAGAGTCATGACAGGAGAATGGGAAGAGGCTCCTGAATCCAAGAAAAGGCTCCAGGAAAGAGAGCTACAAACTAAGTAGGGGGAAATTGGGTGGGGAAAAAGGTTACCTACTGCAAGTGCCTCTCTCAAAAATCTACTGTTATGTTAAGTTCTTATGTAACTGTACTATCTTACTTCGAGAGGGCTCTTGCAGTAGGTAACCACTTGTAGGACTGAGTCACAAGCAATCAGAGTCCAAGGGACAGGAAAACAAGGCAGGCTGGAACAGGAAGCTAATATGTAGCCGGATACTTAGGACAGGAGTCCCTGGAGGACTGCAAGTCCGAAACCAGCCCTGCACCTGGAGGCGATGTCCAAAGTGTAGTGTTTTGCAAAAGTGTGGACAGAACTCCAAGTAGCAGCTAATAGATCTCTGTGGCAGATGCATTTTGAAACACACGCAGAGCCACCCGTCTCTGTGAAAAATCAAATATGGCATCTTACACATCGGGCCTGAAGCTCGGAAATTCTTTGAGCAGAAGTGACTGCAACTAAAAGAGCACTTTCCAGGACAAAAATCATGTCACATATCCTTGCCGGTTCAAAGGAGGTAAGGTCAATTTTTCTAAAAGAAAATTAAGGTCCCACGGTGGAGCAGGGTTATGCACTGGGGGTTTCACATGCAGAATACCTTTTAAGAAGGTTTTTGAGACCTCTAACTGAGCCAAAGTCTTGTCCCCTACTAAATCATGGTAGGCAGAGATGGCCGCTAAGTGCACCTTCAGTGACAGATAGCGAAGATACTCCATGACCTGGGAAGCGGGGCATGAGAAAAGATCCAAAGTCTTCGAGGTGGTCCAGATGGAAGAGAGTTTCCACTTCATGGCATACATTAGGTAGTTCTGGTAGATGGCTTTCTTGCCTCTACCAAAATCTGAGCTACCCTTGGGGAAAGCCCATATCTAGAAGCGACTATGTCTTGAGGAGCCACGCGTGAAGATGAAGGGATTTCAGTCCCAGAAGTACTAGCATGCCCCCTTCCTGGGTCAGGAGACTGTAGGAAAGTGGTAGAGGAACCGGAGGTTCTGCTGCTAGCTGCTGAAGCAGTGGGGAACCAAATTTGTTGAGGCCAAAACAGAGCTATCAATATCATTTGTGCTCCTTCTGTCTGTAGCTGGATCAGCACTCTCTGTAAGACTGGGAAGGGAGGGAAAGCGTACAGAAATCTCCCTGTCCAAGAAAGCGACAGTGCGTCTTGCCAAAAAGCACCACGCCCAGGATCAAGCGAGCAAAACTTGGGAAGTTTTGTGTTTGATGGTGCTGTGAACAGATCCACTTCCAGATGAACCCAAAGGTCGAAGATGTGATCTAGAACTTCTTGTTTTAGCTCCCCCACTCAAGGGCTCTTACGTGGGTGCGGCTGAGGCTGTCTGAGAGAACATTCTGCATGCCTGGGACGTGGACCACCAGAAGATGGACCTGGTGCAGAACAGCCCAATTCCAGACCCGCATTGCTTCCCTGCAAAGAGGATATGAGTGGGTACGCTGTTTGTTGATGTACCACACTACGCACATATTGTCCAATTGGACCAACAGTGCATCTTTCTGAAGAATGTGCTGAAAGGCCTGAAGAGCGTAAAGCACTGCTCTCATTTCCAGCACATTTATGTGCAAGTGTAGTTACACAGTCGACCACAGGTCCTGGGTCCTGTGGTGTCCCAGATCGGCGCCCCATCCCATGCCCGATAGATCCGTGGTCAGCATTTGGGAGTAAGGAGGGGCCTGGAAAGAAACTCCTCGAATCAGGTTGCTGGAGTTCTGCCACCATTGCAGATCCATCTGCATTGGACTGGAAATTAGGACATGACTGTCTAAGTCGTCTGCCCTCTGATCCTATTGGGACCTGAGAATCCACTGCGAGATGTGCATGTGGAGTCTAGCCAGAGGGACCGTAGGGATCGCCGCTGCCATAAGGCCGAGAAGGCAGACAAATGCCCTGGCTGAAATGTGTCGATCGGAGGATACCAGCTTGGCTTGCCTCTCTAGGGTCTATTCCCTGTCCAGGGAGAGGAAGGCCATACCCTGTATCATGTCGAGAACTGCCCCAATAAACTAGGTGCTGGGAAGGAGCAAGCTGGGATTTGTGATAACTGACAGTAATACCTAGACACTCGAAAATGTGCAGGGTCCCTGATATGGAAGCCTCCAATCCCTCCCTCGACGGATCCATAAGAAGCCAATTGTCAAGGTAAGGGAAGATGTAGTGCCCCTGACTCCTTAAGGCACCTGCCACTATCGCTAGGCATTTGGTCAAAACCTGCAGTGCGGAGAAAAGACCAAAAGGGAGAGCTTTGAACTGGTAATGCTCCTCTTGGAAAGAAACCCTGAGGAATCTGCAGTGTGGATGAATGTTGGGATGTGAAAGTACACATCCTGCATGTCCAGGGCACAAAGCCATTGTCCTTAGTAAAGGAGAGGCAGCAGGCTTTGCAGTGTCAGCATCTAAAACCTCTCGTACTCTATGAAGAGGGTGACGGTGCTGAGGTCTAGGATCGGGCGTAGATCCTGTGTCTTTTTGGGTACCAGAAAGAAGTGGGAGTAGAATCCCTTCCCGATCTGGTTTTCCGGCAATGGCTCTATCGCTTCTTTGTGAAGAAGAGCCATGATCTCCTCCCTTTAAAGGGGAATGTGCACCCTTGGGTACTGTGAAAACCCCAGAGGACTGCTTGGGTTTTTTTCTCGAAATTCAAGAGTGTGACAAGTCTGACTACTTGAAGCACCCAAGGCCAGTTGTGATGGACTCCCAGTCTCCCAGATACCTTGCTAACCTTCCTACCACCTGTTCCTCTGAAAGACGAGGAGGGCAGTCAGCAACTCAGGAATGGGGGAGGGTTGGGGAGGACCACTCCTGAAGCCCTTTGGCTTTTGGCTGGAGGTGCGGCGGCTGTATAGGGAGCCCTATGTTTGAACTGACGTTTGGGTGTCTGCTGGATTTTCGTCTGGCGTCCGTTTTGCCAGTGAAAAGAACATTTTTGTTGTAGTTTTGGGTGGTACATGGTGTGGACCAACCGAAGAGCTGTGCCTTTATCTTGCAGGCTTGTGATAATGTCTTGGGCATCTCCACCAAACAGGACAGAGCCTCTCAAAGGGGCATCCTGGATAGCTGACTGAACATCAGGGGCTAGGCCAGATACTGTAGCGGAGTATTGGTGAAGACTCACATCTGTGGCCGTACCTCTCGGAGGAATCCACCACGTTATAGGTGGCCTGTAAGGAATGACGTCCTGCCACCCTGGCCAATCATAAGGTGTTCGCTAAGGTGGTCTTTGCTTCAGAGCTCGGAAAGGCCTCGACAATGGGCTCAAGCTGGTGGAACAAAGACTTCTGGTACACTAGCATGTGTGAAATGTAGTTCAGAGCACGAATGGCTAGTGTAGAAGAAGAATAGACTTTCCTCCTGAACAGGTCCATTTGTCTGGATTCCTTGTCTGGAGGAAAGGTGCCAAGGTGCTTTGGCTTCGCAGACCGATCATGGGCTGCAGTGATGACCACCGAGTCAGCCTCAGAATGCACGCTGAGGTGGTGTCTGTCTTCACGGGTCCTGTAAACCCGGTTGGCTTTCTTGGCCATGGCTGGATAGAGGAACATCTCGCCAAATAGTTGAGGATAAACCTGGGGTTCCAGCCATGGGGTGTAAGCATCGGACTCATCTCTGGGAAATCCAGATGCTCTGCCAATCTCTGACATTTTGGGTCCAGAGTGTCTGATTTCCATCCTGCGCCTCCACCATTTGCCTGAGGAGGTCCACGAAGGAGGGATCTTTAGGAGGGGATTTGGGAGACTCCCTAGGGACTGGTTCCTTATGGGGAGGCATCTTAAACCCTTGGATGAGGAATCGGAATCCGCTTTGGAATCATCGGAATCCTCCAGGCTTTTGTCAGGAATCGGGGGTTCTGGTTCCCTGAGAGTCCCTTCTGATGTCAGGGGTTGCGATCAGGCTGTCGTCTGGCCCGATGTCGAGGTATGAGGGATGACCAGAGAGGGCGCCCTAGTGGTAGGATCTGGGCGTCCTGTTTCCAGGGGCGTGATGCCTATTGTCCAACTCTGAGACTAATTGTGATTCCTTTCTCAGACCACCAAGATTTGAGAATCTCCTAAAATCCACCTGTGGTTGAGCAGGAGGAGGTGGAGTGGGAGGAAGTAGAGGTGACAGTGAGGGAACTCTGACCCGGATCCATCTCATAAAGAAACTTGTAGAAGGATAGTGTTGAGGATAACCTGGAGAGTGCTAACCAAGGTAACCTGAGTAATATAAGCCCATCGAAGGGTTCAGGCCAAGGCTGACAGAGGATAGCCTGATGGCGGAAACCTGGATGGTGCTCCAGTGAAGGAAAGCCGGATGGCTGTCCTGATGGAGGGTAACCTGATGGCGGCCCTAATGGAGGGTAGCCTAATGGCGGCCTGATGGAGGGTAGCCAGATGGCGGTCCTGATGGAGGGTAGCTAGATGGCGACCCGATGGAAGGTAACCTGAAGGAAGGCCCACTGGTGGTCATGCTGGGGAACCCAGGTGAAGGGCCTGAGCGTGGAAGACCCAAAGAGGCCCTGAAGGGTGGGAAACCTGATAGGAGCCCCAACAGGGGAAGCTCGCTGGCCAGCCCTGGACAGAGAAGGTAAAGGGCCCTCGCGGGTTGAGGAAGGGTAGGGTCTGGCACTTGTACTGGGGGTGGTGGAGTCACCGTAAGGCCTTTTGGAACCCCGTCAAGTATACCTGATGAAAGGTATTCTTCCGTCGGGACCTGCGGGACTGGCAACAGAGGAGGAATCTCCGACAGAGGAGGAGATGGGGGATCTCCATGGGTGGACTCCCAGGGTGACCCTTGCCCTCCAGCCGGGATGGAGCTGATGTCCAACTGCGCGTCATTAGAGCCTGACAGATGCAGAATGGTTGTGTGATTGTCAGAGGCTCCAACGATCAGCTGATTGACCTGAGTCGTGCAGGAGTCAGGGACCCCGACCCCCAACTTACCAACCCCAACTGGGCGCTTGTCGGAGGGTGAGATGAGCGGCTTATTGGCGTGCCTGCCGACTCAGAGTCCGGGGTAGCGATGGGCCTAAGTGTGACGGAGGCCTCAGATGAATCTCCGGTTCCCCGCCACCACTGTAACCAGTGGTGGAGGGATGTCCAAAGCCTGCTCTGTAGGCGGGAGTGCAAGACTGGCCACAGCGCTCGCCTTCCCGGAGGAAGTAGCCAAGCCTCTGCCGAGGGGTCTGTGGGCAGCTTCGGGGGGGGGGACTGCTCCTGGTCCCGAAGTTTTTCCTTGTCCCTCTTTTTCTTCTTACGGGGTGGTCAGCTGGAGAGGAGGAGGCACTTTTAAGCTTCTGAAAGTTCTTTTTCCATTGAAGTCATTTTCAGTTTCAGGAGATGGGCTTCAGAGAAAGCTGGCGCTTTCCGTGTGGCCTGGTTGAACTGAGGCAGGCCTCACACCTCGATGTTGTGATCTGTCCCAAGCAGAAGAGGCAGAGGGTATGCTGGTCCTTATGTGGTAGTTGGACGCCGCAAGAACTGCTCTTATTGTTATGACATTCTGTGGAAGAAGAGGACGACATAAACTATTGTTAGGAAATATTACTGAAAATAGAGAAAACGGATACTCATCCGAATAAGCATTCGAACTGTTGCGACGAGCTTCAGTCGGTCCAACGTGCACAGGTCGATGGCGAGAAAGAACTAGATGGTGGACGTGTGAACCGCCCACTATACAGTGTCACGCTGATGTCCATCACGTGATGGCGGATGGGTGGTACCCCGTCAGACACTGCTAGCAAAAGTTTCTGTCTGGTCCTGGTGCCAGGGGGTGCAGTCCTACAAGTGATTACTCACTGCAAGAGCCCTCTCGAAGTAAGATCTATAGATACCCAACAAGGAATAAAGTGCAAACTCAGCCAAGAACAACTTTATAAAAAAGAAAGGAAAGGGGGGAATATGATTAGAGAAAGAGAGAAGAGCCTCAAGAGGTTCCCAGTGATCCTCAATACTTCTGATAGCAGCCTTGAAGGGAAGCAATATGCTTCTCTGTAGCCAGAGCCTGAAGAATTTCTTGGTGCCATTCTCTGTGATGGAATACAATCATCCATCCAGTGATAGAGGATGACAATCTTGGTAGTAATCGAAATCAAGGCCATATAGGCTTGAGGACCAAAAGCTTTTACGGTAGACGCCTAAAGGCAGATATCAGGGGTAAAAAGGAGTCTAGGCCCAAAAAGGGATAGAGGAAGTTACGAATAGCAGACCAAAGAAGGGATACTTTCGGGCATTTCCAAAGGATATGCAAAAGAGATCCAAGACCAGAGCCACAACGAGAACACTCTGCCAAGGCTCTTCTACCCATCCTGTGTAGTCTATGGGGTGTAACATAAATTATGTAAAATATGGAACGGAACAAAATGATATCTATCCTGCTTAATAAGTTCGTAAGCTTTGCCCAGAGCAAGAGCCAGTCTTTAAGATTTAACTGTAAACCCGACTGCTGCCAATAATAACAGACTCCTGATAGACCACCAGGATCATGAAGTTGAAAGTAAGCATAACATTTGGAAATAGAATGGGGTTGCTCAGCAATTGTTAAAAGCTCAGTGAGGATGGGAGAGGAATCCAATATCCAATCCAAGGACCCGGACCCAAAAAACTACAAAAAGCCCCAGAAAGTTGAATATGCTTAAAGGGATGATAAACCAGAATAGCAAAGCGATGCTGAATGATATCAGGAGAGCACATTTTATCTTCCACCATCAAAGATTCTAACGAGGCCACAGAAACATAGAATTTGACGGCAGATAAAGACTGCTTGGCCCACCTAGTCTGCCCATTTCCCTACCTAACGGATTAGCTGCAGATCCTAGTTAACCAACAACCTACTTCCTCCTACCCCCCCACTAGAATTGCCTTATGTCTGTCCCATGCATTCTTGAATTCCCCCACTGTTTTTGACTCTACGACCTCCTCAGGAAGGCTGTTCCATGTATCCACAACCCTCTCTGTGAAGAATACTTCTCACATCACCTCTGAGCTGTCTACCCTCTTGGACTTTGTTGATTCCCTTGAGGTATTTGAGCGTTTCTATCATGTCCCCCTCTTCCTCCTTTCCTCGAGGTTATACATCTTTAGTTCCTTTAGTCTTTCTTCATATGTCTTCTGTTGCAGACCCTGCATCATTTTGGTTGCCCTCCTCTGGACAGCCTCCACCCTGTCTATGTCTTTGCGGAGATGGGGTCTCCAGAACTGTACACAGTACTCCAGATGTGGTCTTACCAACTGTCTGTACAGTGGGCCAACAGCTTCCTGTTTTCTACTGGTGATGCCTCTCCCTATGCATCCCAGTATCCCCCCAGCCTTTCTTACTGTCTTCTCACATTGCTGGCCCACCTTTAGGTCATCTGATATGACTAGCCCCACGTCCCTTTCCATTTTTGTTGTTGTCAGTATCTCACCCCCATTGTGTACTCTTCCCCTGAGTTTTTGTTTCCCAGGTGCATTACTTTGCACTTCTTTGCATTGAATCTAAGCTGCCATACATTTGACCATTCCTCCAACCTTGCCAAGTCCCTTTTCATTCTTTCCACCCCACCTTGTGTATCAACCCTGTTGCAGATCTTTGTGTCATCTGCAAAGAGACATACTTTCCCTTCCAGTCCCTCTGCAATGTCACTTATAAAGACATTAAAAAGGACCGGCCCCAGTACTGAACCCTGCGGTACCCCACTAGTAACCCTCCTTTCTTCACTGTGGACTCCATTTACTGTTACCCGCTGTGTCCTGTTGTCCAACCAGTGTTTTTCCCAGGCTACCACCCTAGGACACACTCCCAGGCTGGCTAATTTGTTTATTAATCTTTTGTGCGGGACTGTGTCAAATGCCTTGCTAAAATCTATGTAGGCCATGTCCACAGCCCCTCCCTGGTCTACTGCTTTGGTCACCCAGTCAAATAAATCAATTAGATTTGTCTGACATGACCTTCCCGCTGGGAATCCATGCTGCCTTGGGTCCTGTGCCCCACTGGCCTCTAGGTACTCAACAATTCTTTCCTTCAGAAGTGATTCCAACATTTTCCCTATCACTGAGGTCAAACTGACAGGTCTGTAGTTTCCTGCCTCTGTCTTGCCCCCACTTTTGTGAAGGGGAATCACATCTGCCCTCATCCAGTCCTCAGGTACCACCCCACCCTCCCATGATTTATTAAAAAGGGTAGTCAGTGGTGTTACTAGTTCTTCCCTTCTTTCTTTTAAAATTCTGGGATTGCTTTATCCACCTTCAGTTTTAAGAGTTCTTTCAGAACCCTTTCTTCTGTGCTGAAGCTGCAGGCAAAAATGGACTGGGATGGGGTAATTAGATATACGAACATTAAGATTACCCAAGAAGGGTTCTGACAGGTCTTTACTCCAATCAACATGCAAATAAACGCAAAGTCACTTAAGTGCTTTAAGGGACCACATCAAAGGAGTCCGACGTAACTGAGAAGACAGAGAGGAGGGGCTAAGGTACAACAAACTACATAATTGCAGGCCAAAGTTTTTGCAAATCTGGGTTTCTATAGAAAGCCAGAGGGGGTTATAGGATGAGCCTGAAGAAGGCATCTGAGACCGAGCCCAGCGAAACAATTTTGAACTGTGTAGGGCACAACATTAGAGAAAAAAGTTGGCTAACTGGAGACCCCTTCTGTCTTTGGGCACGGTTAGCTTAAAATATGTTCTCCTGGTCGCACCTTTATTCTATGAAAAATCTGAGAGGAGACTTTATAGACGAGGAAACCAAGTCTTAGGGAGAAATAGGCCCAACATGCCTAACGGGTAAAGAATTCATTTTAATTGTATTCACTCTACCTTAGAGAGAAAGGGGAAGGGACATCACGAATCCACAAATAGATGATGGCCTTAGGTTCCCAACAAAGGCCCATATCCTCAATTGAATCACTAAACGTATAGGCATTCAAAGGTAGGACCTGGGTCTTCCCCAAATTCAACTTATAACCCTCAAGTTCAGAAAAAAAGTGTAATTTCTCTTAGGGCAGTGAGAATCGAGATTGGGGGCCTCTACATGAAGAAGAAGGTCGTCTGCATAAGCAGACAACTTGTACCTGGAATCCCTCACAAGTATCTCCTGAATATCCGGGTTAAGTTGAATCTTACGAAGGAGGGGTTCCAGATACAAATTAAATATAAAAGGGGAAAGTGGTTACTCCTGCCTGGTGCCACGTTGCAGTAGCACTGGGGCAGAAGTGAACTTTTAGACTTGATCATAGCTGTTGGGCTGCAGTACATAACTCTGATCGAGTTACAAAAGGCAGGAGGGAACCCAAATTTATTAAGGGTTGCGAAAAGAAAGGGTGAAGAGACTTTCCGTGTCCAGGGAGACCAAGACTGAGGGTTCTTGCTCTCCCCGGACGCAGAAATAAGGTACAACAACTTTCGCACATGATCGCAGGAGTAACGACCTGCCATAAAACCACCCTGCTCCAGAGAAATTAAACCCTCTTAGACCTGAAGCAGCCGGTTAGCAAGGATCTTGGGCAATATATATATATATATATATATATATATTTTCCATTAGTAGTTTCTATTTTTTTTTTAATGGGTTTTCTCCCATCCCACTCCCGCGTGTGCCCAATGTGACTCACGCGTGTGGAGGCACGTGCACACATATCTTATGGGACTCCCACTCTACCAGTCGCCAGGTACCACCTGCGCTCATCACCGAACCTCCATTCAGGAACGGGGGACTATGGGCGGGCGACCCCCCACCCAGGAGAGGAGAGGAGAGCAATTGCTCAATCCTGCTCCCATCCCCTCTCCGTGCCGGCACTCCGGCGACCTGAGGTTGTCCCAAACCCAGGTCGCTGGGGCAGCGTGAGGTAAGGCATTCAGCACCTCAGCCCTCAGCGCCACCAGGCCGGTGTTCTTGGACAATATTTTAAAGTCAGAATATAGAAGGGAAATAGGTCGGTAACTGCTTGGGAGTAGCTCATTTTTAACCAGCTTGAGTATAAGCAAGATCCAAGCCTGGGTGAAAGAAAACTCAGTAAGACCCACAGAGAGCAAGTGGTTAAAAAGGCAGATAAGAAAGGGGACCAAAATATCAATACAAGAAATATAAAACAAGTTTAGAAAACCATCTGGTCCCAGAGCCTTCTCCTGAGGGAGATGCTGTATTACCTGACAAACTTTGGACAGAGGGGTACATGACAACTCGCTCCCATCAATTCACTCCCGCTAAACTCACCCCCATTCAAACTTCCTTTTCAAACTCACTCCCGCTGTAAAAAAACATGACCACGCATTACATGTAGTCAAAGCAAATTCGCTTACAGAAGCACTGTAATTGCTTAATTGTTTAATCTACAATGTACCTAATTATCAAATCACTGTAGCAGCCCAAGCTGTAAGTGAAAGCTATCATCAATTGGTTGTGCTTTTAAGCCTCCTTCCAGCTACCTGTGGGTTTGCTCAGTTTTCTTCACCTTGCACTATGGCTTTCCATTTCCTTACCTCAGAGAGACAGAAGAAAACTGTGCACATGCAAAAAATTGCAGTTACGTAAGAACTTACCGTAACAGTAGATCTTTGAGAGAGGTTCCTGCAGTAGGTCTTCACATATAGAACTGCGCCCCTGGCATCAGGTTCCAACGGCAAACTTGTAGATAGCAATCATCAGCGAGGACCACCCCAGACGTCAGGTGATGTGATGTCAACCCAACTATAAAAAGGGGCAGTCCCGCACCCGCCCTCCAGTTCTTTCCACCAGAGACCTAGAAAAAGGTAAGCAGAAAAAATAGGAGTGAAGACTCCTAGAACCATGCTTCCTCTCTAGATCCAAGGGCTAGTCAGGACGAAAATGAAGGAAACGTTCCAGGAGTAGGGGGAAGGTGGGTGGGAAACTAGACCTACTGCAGGAACCTCTTTCAAAGATCTACTGTTACGGTGAGTTCTTACGTAACTGCAATATCTTACTTTGAGAGGATTCCTGCAGTAGGTTTTCACATACAGGACTGAATACCAAGAAGTCCCAAAAGAAATAATATGGAGGTACATCCGGGAGGAGGAGACATCGCCAACTGCAAGTTACGACAAGAGGCCTTGCAGAACCGCAAGCCCAAAGCCAGTTCTGTGCCTAGAGGTGATGTCTAGACTGAAATGCTTAGTGAAGGTGTGGACAGACGACCACGTGGCCGCTGCACAGATCTCTGCAGTGGACACATTCCTGAAAAAGGCGGTAGAAGTAGCAACACTCCTAGTGGAATGACCCTTAACCACCCCCAGAAGGGATTTCCCGTGTTTTTGGTAAGTGAAGTGGATGCAGTTAGCTAACCATCTAGAAATGGTCTGTTTGGAAATGGTCTTGCCCTGGTACTGGGGAGCAAAGACCATGAAGAGCTGATTCGTCTTGTGGATCTCTCTTGTCTGGTTTGTGTAATACGTCAGGATCCTGTGCACATCAAGAGTGTGCAGGAGGTATTCCCCCCTGTTAGAATGCTGTGGATAATAGACCGGCAGTTCAACACTCTGGTTGAGAATGGTTTCTGAGACTACCTTTGGAAGAAACCAAGAGTTTGTCAAGGACTACTCTGTCTCTATTGAAAATCAGATAGGGTTCCTTACAGATAAATGCCTGAAGTTCTGAAACCCTTCTTGCGAAGTTACTGCAACTAAAACAGTCTTCCAAGAAAGGAAGTGCAAGTCACAACTAGAGGCTGGTCTAAAAGGAGGCAAGGTCAGCTTTTCTAACATAAAATTCAGGTCCCGGGGACAGGGATTCAGGACCGGAAGTTTCAAGTGGAGGATGCCTTTCAAAAAGTTTTGGCGACCTCCAGTTGAGCCAGAGGTTTTGCCCTCCACCGGAGGTGGTAGGCAGACACACGTAGAGAGAGATGGACCTTAACAGAAGAATAGCTAAGGCCATGTCTCTGACAAATGTGCAGGTACTCTTAACACCTGGGCAGCTGAAAACGAAAGGATCCCAGCTTCTGGCTAGGGCCCAGATCAAGAATCTTTTCCACTTCATGGCGTAGGTGAATCTGGTAGATGGTTTTCTGGCTTCCACCAGGATATGGGTAACCTGTGAAGAAACACCATAGCGGGAAGCCGCTAAGTCCACAGGTGCCATGCATGAATGTGAAGAGACCGAAGGCTCGGGTGTACCAGGGTGCCCTGCTCCTGAGTCAGAAGGTAGTGGGACACGGCAGGGGAACCGGAGGTTCTAGTGCCAGATGTTGTAAGAGAGGGAACCAAATCTAGAGTGGCCAGAGAGGAGCAATCAGAATCAAATGTGCTCCTTCCTCCTGAAGTTTCACCAGAACCTTCTGAATGAGACGAAAGGGAGGAAAAGCGTAAAGAAACCTCCCTGTTCAAGAGAGAGAGACAGTGCGTCTCGCCAAAAGAACCATGCCGAGAGCAGTGAGCAAAGTTGGGTAGTTTTTGCGTTGAATGGGAGGCGAACAGATCTATCTCTGGCTGACCCCATCGAAGAAAGAGATCATCGACCACCTCTAGCTTTAACTCTCACTCGTAAGCCCTGGCTACAGATCGACTGACACTGTCCGCCAGGATGTTGCTTACACCTGGAATGTGGACTGCTGTCAAGAAAAGGCTGAGCTGAATCGCCCAGTACCAAACCCTCACTGCTTCTCTGCAGAGAGGGTACGAGCGAGTTCCTCCCCTCTTTGTTGATGTACCAGACTGTGGACATGTTGTCCGTCTGGATAAGAAGTGATCCCGGTAATAGAAGGGACTGGAATGCCTGGAGGGCGTACAGAACTGCTCTGGTCTCCAGAACGTTGATATGAAGCAGAAGCTCCTGGTCGGACCAGGACCCTTGTGTCTTGTGAACCCCCAGATGGGCTCCCCAGCCCAAGTCTGACGTGTCCGTGGTAAGTGTCTGGGTAGGGATAGGGGAATGGAAAGGGGCTCCCCTATAAGAGACTGGAAAGATCGTGCCACCAGCAAAGATCTCTCTGTAGGCTGTTGGAGATCATGACCTTCTGGTTCATGTCATCCGTCCTCTGATCCCATTGGACTTGGAGAGACCATTGGGTGACCCTCATATAAAGTCTGGCCATGGGGACTGTGGAAATGGCCACTGCCGTAAGTCCCAAGAGACGAAGCACAGCATGTGCTGGGATCCACCGAGCCTGGGCCACGGGAGTGGCTTGAGAAACTAGGGTCTCGTCTTGATCCGATGGCAGAAAAGCCTTGCTCTGAAGTGTGTCTAGTACTGCTCCAATGAATTGGAGCCGTTGAGATGGTACTAGCTGGGACTTGGGCAACTTGACCGTGATACCCAGAAGAACAAACAAGCTCAGAGTGAAAGAAAGAGACTCTTTCAGGCTGTTCAGAGAGGGTGCAGCGAGGAGCCAGTCATCCAGGTACGGGAACACGTAAATGCCCTGGCGGTGAAGAAAAGCCGCAACCACCGCTAAACACTTGGTGAACACCTGGGGGGCCGAGGAAAGGCCGAAGGGGAGTGCTCAGAACTGAAAATGGTTCTCCTGAAAAGTAAAACGGAGGAAGCGGCGGTGGGCCAGTAGGATAGGAATATGCAAGTAGGCATCCTGCATGTCCAGGGAGCACAGCCAAGAATTTGTTTGGAGCAGGGAAGAAGCCCCTGAAGGGTCAGCATGTGAAACCTTTTTGTACTCGACGAAGAGGTTGAGCATGCTGAGGTCCAGGATCGGTCTCAAATTGCCCGTCTTCTTTGGAACTAGGAAGAAGTGGGAGTAGAATCCCCTTCCTAGCTGGTTTTGAGAGATGGGTTTCTATGGCCGCTTTTGACAGGAGGGCCTGAATCTCCTGGAAGACTATGGGAATCTGATCCCTTGGATAAAAAGACAGCCCCGGAGGATGAGGGACAGGGATCTCAGAAAACTCTATCGAATGACCTCACTGGATGAGTTGTAACACCCATGATTCTGTGATGATGAACCCCACCCCTTCATGTGGAGGCCAAATCTCCTCCTACCGGTTTCTTCATGACTGCTGGAGGTAGTGGAAGGAGGAAAGGTGTCAGGACGCTGAGGGGAAGGGAGCTTTTGCCCAGAGGCCAGTTTAGGGAACTTGGCCTGGGGGGGTTTGGACTCCTGAATCAGGGGCTTGTCGCTTGCCCTGAAATTGACTCTGGTTTTTATTTCATCTCCTTTGGCGATGAAAAGGCTGCTTCTTCTGCCCCGTCCAGTACACTGAGCGTACGTCCTGAAGGGAGCATCCACTCTCTTGCAGCCCAGTAATTATATATTTGGTGTCGCCGCCAAAAAGGACGGAACCCCTAAAAGGGGCGTCCAGAAGGGAAGACCGGACGTCTTGTGCCAGACCAGACCTGTAATCCTAAACCAGGAAAGGCGACGGTTACAGATCCCCGTGGCTGCTGCTCCAGCCACTGAGTCTACTGAGTCATACGCTGCATGCAAAGCATGACGACAAGAAGACTTACCCATTCTGACTTTGTCCAGCAATTTGTTACAAAGTGACTTATCCTGGACCTCCTGAAGGTCCCTCTTCAACTCGGAGAGAGAGGCCTTCTGGATGCCACCATGTGTGAAACATAGTTGAGGGACCGGATGTCACAAGAGGAAGAGGAATAGATCTTCCCACCAAACTGATCCAACTGCCGAGAGTCCTTGTCGGGAGGCGAGTAACTCAAATGCTATGGTTGCCCTGAATGGTCGTGAGCGGCAGTAATACCATACAGTCAGCTTTGGGATGAGTCGTGAGATGTTGAATCCCTCCAGGGGATAGTAGGTATGGTCTACTTTTCTGGAGACAGCAGGGATTGAGGACAGCTGAAGCCAGACTCTTGTGAGGACCCATCCGGGGAGATGGGTAGAGGGTCTGTAGTAGCTAAATCCAAATGTTCTGCCAGTCTCTTATGCTGGGGATCCACTTCTTTGGAAGGCCTCCTGTTGCCTGAATAGTGCTAAAAGGTCCCAGAGGAGGGATCCTCTGGAGGAGATTTTGGGGACTCTTTTTGGGGGTACTGGACTGGGGACCGAGGGTCCAAAGGTTCAGAGTCAGAGTCCGAGTTGGAAGGCTCAGAACCACTGGGAATGGAAGGTCTACCCCAGATGAGTCTACTGGTAGAGCACCCGCTGCTCCGGCTGGAGGGTATCGGTGGGGAGGGCCCTTGAAAGGGATGTCTCCCACCGACTGCCTGAGCTCCATGATGAGCTGGGTCCTGGCATCCTGCTACAACGTGGGGATTGTCTCCTGATCTGGCACTGGAGGTTGAGGAGGAGGAGGAGGAGGCTGGTAGCCCGGGTAGCCTGAGTACTGCAGGTATTGCCAAGAAGGGTATTGAAAGCCTGGCAATCCAGGAGTATACCCATAAGGGTTATACCCAGGGTATCCCGGCGTCGGAGGCACGTGGCCTGGTGTTGGTTACTGAGGAGCCGATGGTGGGCCACCCGGCTGCAGTGCCTGGGGTCTGGCTGTGGAAGACTGCCAGGAGGTTTGATTGGACCTACCGGGGGAGGTGCCAGAGGGCCACTGGGTGGCATGGGATCTGGGAGGGACCCCGAAGGTCCTGAGGGAGGGGGCTCCATAACAGGATCCTTAGCCGGCGACGGACTCTTGTCTGGAGGCGGCAGCAGACTTGGCGAAGGGGGTAATTCTGGGAGGGACCCCAACAAAAGGCCGCACAATGATCCTGTTGGCAGGGACAATGCAAGATCGGGTGGCAAATCCCTGGGGTGCAGGACCCGGAGGGATGCAGGTCTCTCAACAGCATACTCAGGCCAGCTGGGGCCTCTGGAGGGCCTGACAGGCGAGAAAGGTCCAGGCAGGCAATGGAGGATCCACAGTCAGACTTATCAGACCTAAACCGCTAATGGCAGCAGAAAGGCCGTTGCTAGGCTTATTGGTCAATCGCTGTGCACCCGTCGACGGGGTTGAGGGTGACTTATCGGCAGTGCTTGGAGGAGACACAACAGAAACCTCGATAGAGGCTACCCCAGCTGCCCACTCACCTCAGCAGAAGGGGGAGAAGGTGCCCAGCCCAAAGAGGCAGACGGGTACCTGAAGGAGTTCTCACAGTTTTGAGCAGGCCTCCGTGGCGATGGACTCCTGTCCCAGCGCTTTTCCTTGTCCTTTTCCTGGGGCCAGCGGCAATGACCTTTCCCTCAATTCCTGGAGCTCTTTTTCTATCGACGTCAGCCGCTGGGTAAGGAGGTGGACCCTGAAGGTCCGCTTGCGCCTGGTCCTAGTGGCTTGATTGAAGGCCTGGCAGATGGCACACTCATCCGAGTTGTGCTTGGGGCCTAAGCACAAGAGGCAGCGGGAATGGTCATCCCCATTTGGGATTTGGGCTCCACACTTCGAGCACTTCTTTTTTATATGAGTCGACATACAATCAGTCGAATAAGTGAGGCAAAAAGTTAAGATTGAAGAAAACACTTACGCTGAAACGCGCGTTAGATCGCTGTTCTAACTCTCATGAGCTGAACAAACTGAGGCGATGGCGGAAAGAACTGGAGGGTGGGCGCGGGACCACCCCTTTTATAGTCGGGCTGATGTCACATCACCTGACGTTGGGGGCAGTCCCAGTTGATGATTGCTATCTACAAGTCTGCCGTTGGAACCTGACGCCAATGGGCACAGTCCTATATGTTGAGACCTACTGCAGGAACCCTCTCGAAGTACAATCTAACAATGTTGTGGAAGCTTTTCATAGAGGTATGCAGAGCATATTTTCTATGGCACATCCAACGTTGTGGAAGTTTATCGATGGTATCCGTGGAATACACAAAAAAAGGGACTCTGAGATCGAACAGCTAATAGCTGGTAAACCACCTGTTGGATCCCGAAGAGTGTACAAGGACAGCATAGACTGGCTGGCTTACATCCTAGAAAAATGTGAGGATTGCACAACAGAGGAGTTCCCCATGGGTGTCGCACACTGCTTCAACTACTAGCAGCGTGACTTAGTTTTAACTTTGTTTTTAAAAATGATTTCATAAAGAGTGTGCTTTTTAATGCGAATGGAAATGCATCAACTATACCCTGAACATCTTATCTGCCAGAAGTTGAGAAATACCAAAACTGTACAATGAACATCGTAGCTACCTGCAGTCTTTTTTCTTTTTTTTTTTCAAAAATAGTTTATTGGTCGGTTCAAGGAATACAACAGTACAGTTAAAAATGTTCAATCCAATTGCAGGTTAAACAGGACATAATTAAATCAATCCAGGAGATGCATCGCAGACCTGCTATTTCAAGGCATACTTTAAATGACCATGATTATCCCATGAGATTGGGCGCATCCCTACATTACAATATATTGTTAGTAATACACCATTGCCTATAGTAATCAAGATAACAGCCACAGAAGATGAACCATTTAGGGCACTAAATCAAAATGTAGACAAAGTTACACAGGAAAGTAACCAGCTTCGATTGCTCCCACCAGAGGACCCCACATCAGATCAAAGGCATGGTATTTACCCAAAGCACTAAGCTGTGCTTTTTCAATGGTCATGTAAGATAATAAATTCTTTGACCATCTGCTGATAGATGGGGCCTCTGTGGATAACCACACCTGAGCGATGGTGAGGCAAGCATTTATAAGTGCCATATTCCAGAAATTGTCTCTTTTAGCACACCTAGGGGAGTCTGGGTCTGCAACCAACAATAATTCCAAAGGGGATTTTGAGGGGGCATAGCCCGAAACCCTGGACATGATTCTATGTATTTTATGCCAGAATGGGGCTATTTTAGCATATGTCAAGGTCGTATGTAAAAAGTCACCCACTCCTGTTTTGCACTTGGGACAGACATCAGATTTTGAGCCATCTATCTGGTGCATTTTGGCTGGGGTGATGTAAGCTCTGTGTAAGAAATTAAGTTGCATAAGTCTCAATCTATTGTTAATCGAACAGTTAAAATAAAGAGAGCATGCCAAGTTCCAGATTTCTGGATCTATATTTAAGGATAGGTCCTCCGCCCACCTGAGCCTGCTCCTAAGCGGAGCTTCTACATTATGTCCCATTATGGTGTGATAGTAGGTCGACAGAGGTTTTCTACCCGGCTGAGGTTTGTACAGTTCCTCCTCGAAGGGGGAGGGGGAAGCCCAGCCATCCCCAAGAGACAGATTGACCCTGCATATTTGTCGGAGTCTGAGATAAATAAAAAGTCCCCTTGGTGGATCCCCCAAATATCACCTATCTCCTGAAAACTGTGGAGCAGGCCCTCCCATGTGTGAGGCCCTTTTATTCCAATGGCTCAGCCTCTGGATGAGTTGCACAGGAGAACCCTCCTCCTCACAGCACTCAACAGGCTCAGATAATGGGAAAATCCCCCTGCCAACCTAATGAGTATACAATCTCTTCCAAATAGCCAGAGTGTTAGCTGTGAAGGGTTAACTGGTGGATTACCAGTTTGACCGGCAAGGAGGAAACACTCCCACTTAAGTCAAATCTATAGTTTCCCAGTACTGACTCTTGCTCCAGCCCTACACCAGCCGGTATGTTTTATCAAACCCATGATTAACAAAAGCCAACTGGGCGCCCAATAGTAAGCCCTGAAGTCAGGCAAACCCACACCACCCTCAACCATTGGCTGAAAAGAGTTGCTCTCTTAATTCGAGCCCCCCCGTCCCCTCCAAAGAAATTTGTGCAATGCTGCGTGCAGGGCCCTGAAGTAACTCTGTGGGACTTTAACTGGCAAGGACTGATATAAATACAAACACCGGGGCAGTATCATCATCTTAATAGTACCAACTCAGCCCAGAAGGGAAATAGGTAAGGCATTCCACCGCTCACAGTCTTCTATCACACTGCACACCAAGGGTTTATAGTTTAGGGTATACAGCTGATTGATGTTTGCTGACAACATTACTCCCAGATACTTAACATGTTTGACTAGTTGTAGTCCTCCCAAATTAGCTATCAGTTGTGCTCTATCGCACAAACCGATAGGCATTAGCTCACTTTTAGCCCAATTCACCTTATGTCCCGAGACAGCACCATACTCCTTCATAAGTTTATGCACCGCTGGGAGGTCCCTAGCCGGATTTTGCAGAAAAAGCAGCTGATCATCTGAATACATTGCGATCTTATGTGTAGACACCCCCAAACCCCTCTATTTTGGGATGGGCCCATAAAGCTGCGGCTAAAGGTTCCAGGGAGAGGACGTATAGCAACGGGGATAGGGGACAGCCCTGACGGGTGCCCCTTTCCAAGCCAAAGGGCTTGGAGAGACTACCATTTATCAAGATTTGTGCTGAGGGTCCATGTATAAAGTATGCACCCATTGACAGAAACCATACCCAACCTCATCCTTTCCAAGATCTCAAACAGACAGCCCCACTCCACCGATCAAATGCTTTCTCTGTGTCTAATGCCACAACTGCGTGCCCTCTCCTTATACCACCCAGAGTCACATTGAGGGTTCTTCTGATATTGTGCTTCCAAATCTCCCCTTCACAAAGCCAGACTGGTCATGATGAACCAGCCTGGGCAATATTGGCTCTAACCGTGATGCCAGTACTTTAGCCATGATTTTATAATCCGTGGTAAGCAAAGAAATGGGGCGATATGATGCACACTTGGTCAAATCTTTCCCCGGTTTGGGGAGAACAGTGATAACTACAGAGCGGGAGGATTGGGGTAGGATACCTTTCTGCAGCCCTTCTTCTAACATGTCAAACAAGAGGTCCAACAGTACCGGGCAAAAGGTTTTGATAAAGTCAATTGGGAGCCCATCTGGACCTGGAGCTTCCCCGTTTTAGAGATGCTATTGCCACCTATACTTCCTGCTTAGATAAAGAGGCTTCCAACAGCTTTGCGTCCTCAGATCCTAATTTAGCCAACGGGGCTTGATTGCAAAATGAGGCAATTTCTCCCTTCGTTGGGTGACATTCGGACGTATACAAACCTTTATAGAATTGCACAAACTCATTCCCTATGCTACCAGTGTCATGCACTAGTCCCCCTCCCAAACCCATTATCGCCCCTACCCCCCGCTCTGCCTCCCTCCGCTTAATCTGCCAGGCCAAGAAACAGCCCCCACGATCACCATCAAAGTAGGCCCCTGCATTTGCAATTAGTATGGTACGTTCCAATCTAGCACTGTTAAGAGTATTAAACTTGTAATGCAAACGTTGGATTATACGATATATGCTCTCTAATGGTTTGCTCTTATGGGCAGATTCACAAGCTGCGATTTTTATTATGAGGTGGGACAACTCCCGCTCTCTCTCTTTTTTACTATGGGAAGCATAAGAGATGGTTTGGCCCCTAATATAAGCTTTTAAAGCCTCCTATCTGGTACCATGGGAAGTGTCCTCTCTAACATCGTGTGACAAGAATTCCTGAATGCTGCCCTTCATAAGCTCCACATATTGGGGATCCTTCGGAAGGAGTGGATCAAGCCTCCAGATTCGTGATGAGGAAGGTGTTCCCTGGGGGAGCAGAAGAAGGGAATGAGGGGCGTGATCAGAAATAAGTATAGGATGATATGTTACCTCCCCGACAGAGGGGTGGAGACCAACAGTCTATCTATCCTAGTGTAGAACTGGTGAGAGCGGGAGTAGAAGCTGTAATCCCTGTCTGGGGGGCGATAATGACGCCATACATCCACAAGGCCGCTTCAGCCTGAACTTGCTCCAGAGCCCTGGCATTGCGAAACACTGGAACCAAAGTGGTTTTGAGCCGTCCAGTACCGTGTCAAGCACACAGCTGTAGTCTCCCCAATATCCAGGGGCCCTCCCAGCTTTCCAGATCCACTGCTAGCATTTGAAAAAAGTCTGAGTCTTCTACGTTGGGAGCATAAACAGAACCCAGCAGGATTGTCCCCCCCCCACCGCATGGACGTTGGCGAGGGCATAACGACCCCCAGAATCCACAAACGTGTTGACAACCTCCACCAAACTGCCCCTTGGTATCCAGAATGATGCACCCCTAGCTTTAGATGAGAAGGCGAAAGACACCCACGTTCCCCCAACAGAGGAATCAGTCCTATTGGCCTCAATGTTGGAAAAGTGGGTCTCCTACAAGAGTACGATATTTCCATTCAGCCTCCAAATCTCAGTCTGTACCCTCCTGCGCTAAGAATGGACTTCAGCCCATTTACGTTCCATGTGACTACCCTAAGTCCTGAGGACACTGTTGCAGTGTATTACAACCCTACCTGCACCAAGGGTAAGCTGTGTACATCCATAACCAACCATTTTAACGATTTTAACAAACGGTTTAGCCCCCAAACTAAACAGAAACCCCTCCTTTCTACCTCCCCACCTTTGCGTACACCTTAGGGAACGACAGAACCAGCCAGGGCACTCATGTAGAGAGTGTGGTACAGATTCATAAGACTCTCCCCGAGTAACCCCAGACCGAACCCCGCCTCCATAAGTCACACCCCTGGCAGCTCTTGCGCTACCCTGGCAGGCCTAGAAAAGGACTCCTACCCAAACCCAGCCCCATAACTACCACCTCCCCCACATGAAAGAACAGCCCTGCAAGAATCCCCCAAACAACAACAATTGGCAGAAAATACTGATATGAAAAATTGAATTGCAAAGGGCAAAATATTGTAACAATTCTATCAATCAATCTAGCTTCTAGTCCAGGTATGATAGAAAAGTCCAACATGAACACCTCACCGAGAGATAAAGCGAAAGATTCTTAGAAGCTGTCCAAGTGTAGCCACAAAGGAAAAAAAAAAAAGCAACAACAGAAGAAAAAAAACTAACTCTACATTACAGCACGTAGCCCGTCGATACCCATGTCCCTAGACATGGTCGGGCAATAAAGTTCCAAACCTCTTCAGCGATATAGCAAGTAACTGCAGACATAAGTCATGCAGAGGGTGAACACTGAGAGTCTCCATGACTTGTAACAATCCTAGAAGGCCATCTGTGCATGTGGAACGCAGATCGACAAGATTCAGAGAACACAGATCCCCGAGGAAATAAGAGCTCCAGAGCAGGAGATGCCAGGACATACTCAAACATAATTCAAATACAGTCAGGTACCTACTGCCTGGGCCTTCCCATCTGGCCTCCTCCTCGGAGATCCACTTCTCAGCTTCTTTAGGGCACAGGAACACTCAAAGAGGCCTGCCCTGGTGTCAACTTGCAGGCGGGCTGGGTATCGGAATGTGAAGGACCAGCCTAGCTTAAACAATCTGCACTTAATTAGATACAAGCTCTGCCATTTGAGCTGCAGATCTGTGCTGAAATCTTGATAGATAAATACTTCAGTGTTCTCAAATGAGATTGGACCCAATTGCTTTGCTTTCTGCAGCATTTTTTCTTTGTCATGAAAGCGGAGATACTTTATCAGATAGTGTCTGGCTCTTTCTCCTGGTTTAGGTGGGCACCCCAACCGGTGCGCGCGTTCTATTTCAAAGCTCTCATGATCAAGCAGGAGGTCTAATTGAGCCACCAGCCATTTTGCAGGCCTACCGCTTGCATCCCGCCCTGGTACCCACAGAAGACCAATAATCGCGGAGATTGGAGCATCTCACTCTATTCTCTTGATCGTCCAGTTTGGCCTTCAGCTCTGCCAGCGAGGATTTCATGCCATTCCTCTCCGCCGACAGTGAATCTTCTAAAGAGCTCACCCTGTGCTCGAGATCAGCAATCCATAGAGTGGGTGGCGGACACTGAGAGACCCGTTACTATGCCCTGAAGGTGGTGAGTTGGGCAGTTATATTTACTGAACCCTGTTTTCATTTCATGCTGCATTTGCAGGAGAGTAGCAGGAACTCCTGCTATAGAGCGAGTGAGCAAGTTTGTTTTGGGGATCTCTGACCCGCTCGGCTCTTCCATGGAAGCGGCCCTCTGCTCCTCGCTGTGCCTTCCATATCTTGATGCTTTTGCTGTGTCAAATTGGATTTTTCCTTGGCGGCTTTTCTGCTTTGTGGATGCCATAGAACCCCAAGACTCTGCAAAGTCAATTTAAGAGGTGATAGCTTCTATGCCAGCTAGAATAGACACTTCATTTTAGTTGTTTGCCCAGGGAGCTCGCTAACACGCGTCTGTCATCTTCGAGAGTTAGCCACACCCCCCCACCTGCAGTCTTGAGCAAGGGAAGGCAAAATATTGCTGTGATGATCAGATGCTTGCATATTAGCGATTTATTATTGGTTATTGTTTCCTACATCTCAGTTATTGCTGTTGTTATGTTGGTCAGGGAGCGTATTTGCTCTCGGTTGCTTATTTAGACATGCTGCCGACAGGGAGCATATTGGTAAGGAGCGGATTGCTAATGGAGTGAATTGACATGGGGATGAACTGTCAGGAGCTAATTTTCGTGGAGCGAGTTGTCGGGAGCGTATTGTTGTGCTCCCGGACAGAGTGATAGGAGCTTTCAGGAGTTCTTGCTGAGCACTTGAGAGTCTGGGGAGAGAAAATGAGACTAAACAGAGTTCAGTTTTCTCCAGCAATGACGGAGAAAGAGGTTGCTGACTATACAAAGCAGTATAATAATCACGGAAAGCTTCAACGATATCCCTTCGCTGGGTAAGAATAAGACCCCCAGGAGAAGGCTGAAGGCTGTGAATTACTTTTGAGGAATCTAAATGGTGCAAGTGAAGGGCTAAAAGTTTCCCCACTCACTCCCCAGACTCCAAGTAATGTATCTTAGTATACTGCAAAGATAAATCCGCTTTGACCACCAGCAGTCAATAGTACTCTGCCCTAGGTACATGCAAATGGAACCAGAAGGTGGAATCAGACTGGGAGGAAAGAGTGTTCAATGCTGCGGATCTGAGAGAAGGCTATCTAATTTCTGGGACCGAGATTTCTTTCAATAGCAGACAATCTTATGCACTCCCCCCGCACTGCGCATTTAACTGCTGACCAACGCACATCTAAGGTCTCAACTGAACCCTCATTTTCTTGCAAAACATTAGTGAAATAAGTCTTAACAGCAACTAAAGAATCTGGGTTTTTAAGGAGATGGGAGTTAAGGCACCAGGTCCTGTCCTGAATTTCCTACCCCCATAAAATATGATCCAGCAATACTGGAGAGTGGTCAGAAATGACCATTGGTTGGATAGAACAGGACAGGAGCTGAGCTAAACTGTCCTTGCTGATCAAAAAATAATCAACGCGGGACCTTGAGGGAGATGAGGAGAGTGGGGAGAAGGTTGGAGCGATGCTGGCAGAAATCTTGCCTGATTGATGGCAAACTTAGATTGATGCCCCATCATAAGGACTATCAGACTGATGCCCCATTAGAAGGACTATCAATCTGCAGTCTCCTGTAAGAAGGCAGAGTTCCTGTCCAGGGAGATTGCGGCTGCGTGAAATCGACCAACTCAGCTCTTCTGTACTGCGGACAGGCTGTGCAATCAACCTGTCTCCAGAATCGGGAGCTTTTTTACAGTTGAAGTGTGATGAGTTCGCTCAGTTCTTCGCAGATAAGTTTGCCATCATTAGGTCAGAGATCTGCAGAGCTCGCTCAAATGGGCAGAGTGGAGATCAGTGTGAGGTTACAGCCACCCAGTCTATCTGGTTTGACTTTGATCGGTTGGCGATCAGGGATGTTGTGAAGATTACCATGGGCTTGCGACTGACATACTGTAGTTCGGACCCAGGTCCAACACGCCTCCTGGTGGAGGTAATCGGACCGGTCCTTTTGAAGATTGTTGGGTGTTGTTAGCGGCCGGGTGTTTCTGGACACCCAAAAGGAGGCAGGTGGTCTGCCCTCTTCTAAAGAAATCCTCTCGACCCTGACTGTCTTGCAAACTACAGGCCTGTCTCTAACCTGCCTTTTGGGGGCAAGGTTATTGAGAAGGCAGTTGTGTTGCAACTTGAGGAACATCTTACCACCCATATCTATTATCCTCTCCAGTCCAGTTTCAGAAAGATGCATACTGAGACAGCATTGGTTCGGGTGCTTAATGATCTCCTGATAGCAAGAGATCGGAGGAGTCATTCCATCTTAGTCCTCCTTGATCTTTCTGTAGCATTTGACACCGTCGATCATGAGGTGTTGCTTGAGTGCCTGCGCCTATTCTGTGGAGCGTCTGGTACGGTCCTCAGATGGTTTCAATCTTTCCTGACAGGCAGGGTTCAGAGAGTGGAGTAGTTTTTTTTCCCTCAGCCCCTCACCCCCTGCCGTGTGGGTTGCTGCAGGGCTCGGTGCTTTCACCCATGTTGTTCATGGTATATATGCTGCTGTTAGGAGACATTATTAGGCAGTACGGGCTGAGTTTTCACTGCTATGCAGATGATACTCAGCTGTACATGTCCTTTGCACCCGAGCATAATGACGCTGTCTCAACTTTTAACAACTGCCTTTCTGAGAGTCAAGACTGGATGAGTGCCAACTAGCTCAGGTTGAATTCGGATAAGACTGAGGTGTTGGTTGTGGACCCAGGTCATTGTACTGAGGGGATGGTGGCTGGGCAACACTCCAGTCTTTGGCTGGGGGGGTAACCAGCTACTAACTTCCGACCAGGTGCGGAATTTGGGCATTGTTCTTGATGACGAATTGACACTGAAATCTCAGGTGTCTGCCGTTGTCAAGATTTCATTTTACCATCTGAGAAACACTGCTTGGATAAAGCACCTGATCCCACCTGATGATCTTCTGAGGTTGGTCCACAACTTTGTGATCTTGCGCCTTGATTACTGCAATGCCGTATACCTAGGGCTTCCAGAGGTGGACCTTTGCCATCTGCAGCTGGTGCACAATGGGGCTGACAGGTTGTTGACTGGCTTATTGAGATCTTGTCATGTCACACTTGTGCTCCACAGCCTGTACTGGCTGTCAGTATGGTGGAGGATTACCTTCAAAGTCAGATTACTGACCTATAAAGCCCCACATGGACAGGGACCTTGTTATTTGCAAGACCTCCTTTGTCCCTACCACCCCCTTCGCCCTCTCTGCTCCACCAACGAGGGATTGCTAGAGATTCCCAAGTCCGTTTGACTGCTTCTGCAGCCCTGACCCTGTGGAATTCTCTACCTCGTCAGATTAGAGAGTGCCCAATCACGAGGTCTTTAAATCTACTCTAAAATCTTATTTATGTGACTTTGCATTTTCTGACATTTGAATACCTGCTGTTTGTATGATCTGCTTTTATTAATTGTATTTATATTCATTTATTCCATTTGTTTTTATCGCTTTTATTTATGTTTTTATGGATGTACAATGCTATGGTCTATCTGGAATAGCGTTTTATAAATACATTTTGAATGGGGGGGGGAATAAAAAGTGTAATCATGGGTATTAGGAGGTAGAACCCACAAGGGGTCTACTAGGCCCATAATGTCTATCAATTCCCGGAATCCGCATTGACCTGGAGAGAAACCCCTTCTGCTTGAACCTGAATAGTCCAAATCAGATTGGAAGAGCAAATTCCAATCCCCCCCCAGAAAGATGGGCAAACCAGTATAACGTTGCAAGAGAGAAAGTATTTCTGAGAAAAACTGAGGGGAATCAGCGTTGGGCCCATATACAACACCCAGAACCACCTCCATTAGGCTTAGAGCCCTTGCAATAATTAATAACACCCATATGGGTCCCAACACTCCTGTATTAAGGGGCATCCGTCGGTGTATTAAAATAGCACACATCCCCCCCTTTTACTGGTGCAGACCGCAGAGAAAACTTGCCCCACCCACTCTCTGAGAAAGTACAATATGTCCTATCTTCTCGTTGAGTCTCTTGAAGGAAAACTACCCCGGTTGAACTTGTTTTAAATGCTTAAGCAGAATAGCTCATTTTTGCTTATCTTGAGCCCCCTTAATATTCCATGAAACAAATCTAAAGTAATTACTCATAAGGGAAAAAAAACATAATCACCACCAAAGAGATACTTCCTCTATCGCATAAAAAAAAAATAATGCGTCCGGGCCCACCCAACCCTCCCACCCATCCTCACCATGAGTCCCTAATCAACCCACACTCCCACCCACAAATCCACACCACAAAAGCAAGACCTGAAAATAAATCCCACCCCGAGAAATATAACATGGAAAAAACCATTTCCAACCCCATCAGACCCACAACCCCCAAAAACAAAACAAAAGCAAACTCATCTCCAGTCCAATGACTGCACTCCAGAACCGCACTGGCCTGTGATGTGTTCCAGAAACCCACTCAGAGATCTCCCCACCCCCAATTTCAATAGTCACAATAAGGATGAAACAGAAAAAGCAATAATCATAAGAAACCCCCAAAATGAAAATCTCCAGCAACCACCCTTCCCCAGCACCATATCCAGGTGTAGATAAGTATAATATAAATCAAATATAACATTAAGCGTAAGAGGGAAAGGAAGAAAAATATGGTAAATAGCCATACTCTATCACATAATCCCCATTACTTTTTAATGCCCAACTAGTAACTGCAGTGACATGGCAGACTAGAAAAACCTAGAAAAAATAAAACCATAAACGTTAATAATAAGTCCCACAGGAAACTAAATCCCTGTGAAAAGAAAACAAAAGTTAGAAAGAGGGTTACCGCACCCCCATATCCACATAAACCTTGTAAATCTTCAAGCTGACAATCCAATGTAGTCCCAGCACAGAAAGGGTTTGTACAGTGTCAACCTAACCTAAGAAACAAAACTGTGTGCACCCGATATAGAAAAATTAAAGTTGCCAGAACTTCAGGGACACAGGTAAACAGGAACCAGTAAAGTTCTGGGTGCACCAATAGATATAAAATAAAAGAAAGCCATACGTTCAGCCAGAATAGTCAAAAGCACCAGTAAAGACAACTATTGTAGAGAACACAGCCCTCCAGCTGGTAAGAAGTACAGTCGTAAAAAAGGGCAACTCATGCAAAAGGGGCTGTTGGGGAGACAAGCTACGGTACCAGCTCGAAGTGGCAGAAGGAATGCCCCATCCAGTAATAGGAGCCCTCAACCACAGTCAGTTTTTCGAGACTCCCTCACCGAACGGAAGATATGGGGACCAAGAAAGCAGACAAGTACTTCCTCAGGTACAAAGATGCTCAGATAGTATTGTCCCACCAAAATCTTCAGGGCCCAAACAAAAATAAAATAAGGAATTGCAGACAGGAGAGCAAAGCATCTGAGTGTAATCAATATAAAGAGAGGTTCAACCAAAATAAACTGAAGTGTATATGCAGGAACAGTCTCAGTTCTACTGGAAAATCATGCGTACTGCAGCCTCCACAAAGAAAAGTAACAGGATCCCAGAGCTGGGCGGAGTAGAACCTTCAAGAAAACACCACATTATTGCAGCCAGTCTTATGCCCAACAACGTTAAAACAAGGAATATTAACAGTTATTGGCAAGGGATTACAACACTACAATCCAGGCTATTTGGACATATTAAATGTAGGTACTGGCAGCAGCATCCAAACACCACAGAGATTCTAGAAATCAGCACGGCAACATCCCCACCATATTGTACCACCATGATCAGGGTGATTTGAATAAATCATGTAGAAGGGTAGACAGTTCTCGACCTGCTTGCTCGGTTGAATCAAAAGAGCACTGAAGCCCATTAATAGTTACCTGGAGTCAGGCTGGATAGAGTACCCAAAATTTAAAACCTGCCAACAATTTAGAAACAATGGGATAACATGCACCCCTTTTTGCCTCACTGCCACAGACAAGTGTTGAGCAATCTGTATTTTAGAATTCTCCACGTCACAGACTGCAACTCTCTCACTTTACTGAGGAGATGTTGCTGATCTCATAACTTAAGACATTTAAAAGAACAGCAATCAGAGATTCAGGATCCTTGAGCATTGTAAGTAGCACTCGATGTGCCAGTTCTTTAATATAAGTTGGACCATTGGGGAGGGTCCACAATTTTCATATAACTTTTGTGCAAACAGCACAGAATTGGGATCCTCCACCCACTCTGGAAGACCAAGCACAACTACATTAGTGCACCGGCTGTACCCCTCTTGGTCATCTAGCTTTAAGTCCAACTTCATCAGCTTCTGTTTTAAGGCCGTCACCTTTGGGTTCATTTTATCACGCCAAGAATCCAGAGAATGAACCCTTGCCTCTGTGTCCCCAATCCTCAAGGGACGGTGTTCCTCTGTCGCCCGTAGTGCCATTAATTCTTCGGTCACCAAATGAAGAGAATCCTTAAAAGGAGTAAACTCTGCTAAGAAGCATTCCTCCGATAGTGCTGTGGGAGGTGAGACAGATTTAGAAGCAAACGCAACCTGAGCCTTCGCCCGTTTTGGGCCTTTCTCCTTCTCAGGAGTGATCAGTGGAGTATGACGAGGTGGAGAAGAGCGTATCTTGATTTCCATTTTTCGACGGATCTCCAGCAACACTGAGTACTGAAAACTTTTAGAAGACCACATGGATTGTCAAACAAAGAAAACCGAGCAAAGAACGGTAAAAGTTATATTAATTTGAACTCAGGGTGCAGAGAGTCAAGAGGAGCAGCTACTTCCTTCAGCACATCAAGTGACTACTAGTATTGCTGGCTCCTTATATAATAACATTTGAAAACTGCTAAATAAAAATTATAAAACAGGTGGTTGTTTAAATGTGTTTTAACCAAAAAAACAGTTACTGGTTTTAACCAGGAACTGCTAAATTTACTATTCCCAAGTTCCAGGGAACTGACTGGAAAAGTAGTTATGTAAGAACTTACCATAACAGTAGATCTTTGAGAGGATCTCTAGTAGCAGACCACGTTGGTAGGACTAAGCTACCAGGCACTAGGACCGCCTGTAAACTTTCTAGCTAGCAAGTCTACCAGAGGGGGCCGCCCACCACCATCACCCTCTGATGTCAGCCTATCATATAAGAGTGGGCGGCCCCCATAGCCTCTTCAGTTCTCCCGCTGGAGACCAAAAGTAAGAGCCCGCTTAGGGGAACTAAGGAGGTATTTGAGGTATCCTTAGACCAGACAGAAAATTCTCCTCTATGGAAAAGGAGAGCTAGGCAGCATGCCAAAGTCAGGAAGGATGAGAAAAAGGGGGAAAGAGGGAAGGAGGGAAAGCATGGTCTCCTGCAAGGGATCCTCTTGAAGATCTACTGTTATGGTGAGCGCTTATGTAACTGTACTATCTTACTTCAAGGGTATCTCTTGCAGCAGACCACACCGGTAGGATGAGTCCCAAGCAGTTCTGGCAGCATCTGTCAGATAGGTCGTAGGGCTGGCCATAAGAACCTAAGATAGGAGGCCCTGAAGAACAGCCAGGCCATAATTAGCATTAGGCATGTTAGTAAAGGTATGGACAGAACTCCAAGTAGTAACTGCACAGATCTCTGCAACTGAAACATTTCTGAAACATGCCACAGAAGTGGCCATGCCTCTGGTTGAATGGCCATGAACCACACCAGTAAGTTTCTTACCATACTTCTTGTAACAGAAAAAAATACAGTTGGCTAACCATTTGGATAAACATTGTTTGGACACCAGAAAGTCCTCTTTCCTAGGGGCAAAGGAAACAATTAGGAGGACTTCCTATAGTCCCACAGTATCTAAAAATTCTATGCACATCAAAGTACAGAGCAATGCCTCCCTGGATTGGCATGCTCTGGAAAATAAACAGGCAGGTGGATGGACTGATTCAAAGTAAACTCAGACACCACATTAGGAAGAAATGATTCCATGTCATAATGGCGATCAGCGGAAAAGGCGATTACCGTTTGAAACAGTGTACATCGCCAAAAATCTATTCGGAGATGTACACTAAATATGGCGCACAGCAAGGCGCGGAGACTTCTAATTTTTGTTATGCGAGGCTGTGTCCCCACACAAACACCCCTGAGTAAAGGATTCTCAACTCCGGAGGCATGTCCGGGATTACAAAACACACAAAACAATTTCCCGGACATGCAGCGTGTATATATTAGCGACATCATGTAGCTATATTGGCCGACCCCTTTCCGTCACCTCCTGACGTAGCTCCTGTGCACAGGCGCTGTGACCGAGTCGCCTTTTGAAAGCGCCAACCGCAGTCGCCATCATCACAGACTACAGAAGAAACTTGGGATTGGTATGCGAAAGACACCTTGTTTTCGTGGAAAATCAAAAGGGCTGCTCACACAGGAGTGCCTAAAGCTCTGAAATCCTTTGAGCAGAAGTAACAGCAACTAAAATAATGTCTTCCACAATAGATAGCACAGCTGTAACTTGCAGCTGGTTTAAACAGAGCAAGGTGAGTTTTTAACACAAAATTTAAGTCCCAAACTGGGATAGAATTGTGGATAGGAAGCGTCAAGTGCACAATGCTTCTCAAAAACGTGCAAGACATGTCAAGTTGAGCCACAGTGCGGCCATTGACAGGTACATGGTAAGCAGAGGTGGCTGAGCGATGTACCTTGATGGAGGAGTACTTGAGACCAAAAGGGAAAACAAGTACTCCAAAATCTGATTCACCAGACAGGTGAAGGGTCTAAGTGGTGCGATGCAGCCCATATAGCAAAAATACTTCCACTTTACGGAATAGGTGACCCTGGTGGCTGGTTTCCTAGCCACCACCAGAACGTTAACCACCCTAGAGGACACCCAAAACCTTGCAATGGCTATGTCCTCAGGAGCCAAGCATGAAGATAAAGAGATCTGAGGTTTGGATGGACCAGGGTGCCCTGCTCCTGGGAGAGCAAGTCTGTGCATAGGGTCAGAGGCATTGGAGGTTCTACTGCCAGCTGCTGAAGCAAGGAGAACCAGATCTGATGAGGCCAGAAGAGGGCAATCAGGATCATCACTGCTAGCTGCTTGTAGACGGAATCTTGCTTTCAGAGCAAGGAGCAGCTGACTAAAGAGCTAGAACCTTACTAGTAATAGAACACTTCTATCTCTGCAGGAGTCAGAGCCTGTTGGGATTAAGCAAAATATACAATATTAGAAGTGTGAGTCTCAAACTGGGTAAAACAAAAGAGGGTCAGTGTGTTCTTCTGTGTTGGGGAAGGGACTGTATCAGCTTCTCAGTTTGCTAAGTCAGGAGGACAGAAGTTAATTGTGGGTGTGACTTAGGCAGCAGAAAACCAGTTGTCTCCATTAGAGTTCCTTGCTGCTAGCTTTTGGCAGACAGCAATCTTGCTTTCAGAGCAAGGAGCAGCTAAATAAAGAGCTAGAACTTTACTTACTAGTTGCCTCCTTCCTCCCACCTTAGCCAGTTCCACTTTTATAGGCACTGGATTTGACTGACAACAAGAACATCCTGTTTGGGAGTAGGAAAGGAAGGATCACTGATACACATAGGTTTCGTTATCCTTGAAGGAAAAGAGTAGCTTTTCCTCCCCCAAGCTGCTGTAGGTCTGACTCTGAGCAAGGAAGGAGGAGACTACCGAAGAATACAGAAAGTTCCTGTCTCAGAACAGGAAGCATGAGAGCTGTAAGGGCACATAGACAGTAGGAAAGTAGGTAATGGAGGAGAGAGTAAGCATATAAAGCAACAGGAGAGAGGCCACAAAATAAGACATGATGGGAGTGGTGCAGGGCAGGGGCTGTGGGGTGACAGTCTTCCAGGAGACATTCTGGAGGCTGCAATGCTGCCCTATTTGCAGGCACCTCTCTGGTCTGAGGGAGGAGGTTGCCCGTTTCCAGGTCGACCTGGCTAGGATTTGTGAAATCTCCTCCCCTGTCCAGGGACACCAGGGCCGCCGTTACTCCTTCAGAGGTTGCCAAGAAAGAGGAGTGGTTGGACCAAGGTGGGCTTGGTGGAACAGAGGAGCATCCCTTCAGTTGTACCTCTCCACAATTCATACGCCTTTCTGGTGGAGAGTGGTTCCTCTATGGAGGCACCTGCAATGGAGACCAAGGAAGATGCTGGGAACCTCCACAAAGGAGATCCACAGGAGGGTGGCACGGGACCCCACAGGGGAAGGAAACAACTCCTGGGGTGGGGGAGTCAATCGTTGGGGGTAGAACTGGGGAGGAGGGAGAGGGAGGTAATGTGCCTGCCTGGTGCCATGGCTTTGAGGGACAGGAAGCGAATCCTCAGGATCGCTGAGCAGCTGCACGGGAGAGGAGCTGGATGTCATTTTCCAATGCCCGTAGTCTGTAACAAGCTCCCTGAACTAGTGGCCTTGATGGAAGAGGGACGCCTGGATAGCGTGGCAGTCACAGAAACATGGTACACAGAGAACTATGACTGGGATGTCAACATACCAGGTACACAATCTACAAGAGGGACAGGGAGGGTAAAAGAAGAAGGTAGTAGCTCTCACGTAATGGAAGGGATCAAAGCAACAGAACTAAAGGGTAAACAGGGAGGAGAAGAGGCACTGGGTCACCCTGGAGACAGGAAGAAAAATTACTCACCTTAGTAATTATGTTTCTTCTAATGGAGTCTTGCTGTATTCTGACTACTGCAGTTAGCCCCAGCACTCAAACTGCCCCAGAGAGTAGATGGTTAATTTTCTATGCAAAGCATAGAACGCTGAGCTCAAGCTTGGTTCAAACCTCTGTCTGCTGCACTTTGAAGCGCAACTGTCAGATTCTTATGGGTTAATACTAACTACTATGTGGAAATTGTAAAATGTTTACTAGCCAAATGGTAACCAAATATTTTGGATCCCCAAAAGATTCAAGTCAAGAAATCCAAAATCAAAAACCAGGTAGTGAACAACTTAAGACTGTTAAATTAATAATATAACCCACCCCCCCCCTCTAAAAGGAGGGAGTACCCAAATGCACCCCTGGGGTGCAACACTGCATCTGTCAGCCCACTTCTCAAAAACAGGTTCTGAGAGGGGAGATAGGGAGGGAGGTCAGAATACAGCAAGACTCCATTAGAAGAAACATAATTACTAAGATGAGTAATTTTTTCTTCAAACAACATGAAGTCTTGCTGTATTCTGACTATTGCAGACTACCAAGCAGTACCTCCATGGAGGAGGGAATTGAACCTACCTTGGGAATAGGCTCTGCAGTACTGCTGTACTAAAACCGAGCATCATTCCTAGCCTGGATGTCCAGGAGTAATGCTTGGTAAATGTATGGACTGTTTCCAGGTGGCTGCTTTACATATCTCTAGCAAGTGAATATCCTGGCCGCAGCCAGGGAAGCAGCTGTACCTCTAGTCGAATGAGCCCTCAAGCCTGAAGGAGGTATTTTGCCTAGCTTCTCATAGCAGAATTGAATACAAGAGACAATCCACCTGGCAATAGTTCTCTTAGTGGCAGGTTTGCCCTTAACCCACTTCCCCATAAGTGAGAAACAACTGAAGGGAGTCAAACCTGTGAGCCTTAGTACGCTCAATGTAGTAACTAAGGGCTCTTTTAACATCCAAACTGTGTAAACTTCTTTCTCCTGATGAAGAATGATCAGTGAAGAACACAGGGAGAGATACAGATTGGTTCAGATGAAAATCTGAAACCACTTTAGGTAAAAACCTCCTAGTAGTTCTAAAGACCACCTTATCTCTATGGAATGAGATAAAATCAGCTTCCACTGACAGAGCTTGCAATTCAGTGATACACCTGGCAGAGGTAATAGCTACCAGGAACACAGTTTTCCAAGTCAAGTACTTAAGCTCTGCTGAAGACAAAGGCTCAAAAGGGGGTTGCATAAGCTGAGCAATGCAAACATTAAGATCCCAAGCAGGGGTGGGATCCCTAAAGGAGGGATTAGTATGAAGCAATCCCTTGAAAAATTTACAGAATACAGGGTGAGATGACAGTGAGGAAGGCTTTCCCCCTGACAGAAAAGCAGAAACAGCTGACAAATGTACTTTGAGAGTAGCTGGTCTGAGGCCTAGGCCATTAAGATGAACCATATAATCCAGAACTGTAGACAATTCAGCAGTGTCTGGGGATATATGCTTCTTGAAACACCAAATGCTGAATCTTTTCCATTTGGAGTTGTAAGTTTTTCTGGTGGCAGGCTTTCGAGAGGCTTTGAGAATATCCAGAACCCCTTGGGACAGATGCAAATCTGCATACTCTAGCTCTTCAAGAGCCATGCCTTGAGATTGAGCGACTGAAGATTGGGGTACCAAATCCTCCCCTGAGAGGAGGTTAACAGGTTGTAATTCCTGGGAAGAGACAGGAAGATGGACTGCTAGGGACAGCAACAGGGGGTACCAAGGCTGCCTGGCCCAGTCTGGAGCAATCAGAATCACTTTGCAAGGTTGTGACCTAACCTTGACCAGAACCTTGAACAGTAGAGAAAGGGAGGGAAGGCAGATAGAAATGTCCCTTCCCAGTTCAAAATCAGAGCATCCAGAGGGACTGAGCCCAATACTGGGGGTCTGCAACAAAACAGAGGAAGTTGGTGATTGTCTGGGGCTGCAAAGAGATCTATCTCTGGAGTGCCCCACCTTGAAATAATCACTTTCAACACCAGAGGGTCCAGGGGCCATTCTTGATGGCCCTGAGAGATCCTGCTCAAAGCATCTGCTAGCACATTGTCCTTCCCTGGAAGGTGGACTGCAATCAGAGAGGTCTGCAGAGAATAAGCTAGGGACCACAATTTCATGGCTTCTGTGCACAAGGCCATGGAACCAGTGCCTCCCTGCTTGTTGATGTACCACATGGTGGTGGTGGTGGTGTCTGTCCTGACCTGAACCACCTTGTTCTGCAATGACTGAGAGAAAGCTTGCAGGGCCAGAAAGACTGCTCTGAGTTCCAAGAGATTGATATGAAGAAGGGATTCCTGAGGGGACCACAGTCCCTGGGCTGTGAGAGCCCCCAGATGGGCTCCCCACCCCAACAGAGAAGCATCCGTGGTTAGGACCACAGAGTGAGACTGAGTGACGAATGGGACTCCTTGCCTCAGGTTGCCCTGATCCTGCCACCATTGGAGAGCCTGGATCAGAGTCTGGGTCACTGGAACTAGTTTGGTTAGAGGATCTTTCTTCTGAGACCAAAAGGCCCTCAGGTGAAAGTGAATGTCCCTCATCTGAAATCTGGCCCCTTGTACCACTGCTGTAGAAGCTGCCATGTGGCCCAGAAGTTGAAGGAAGTGCCTTGCTGGCTGAGAGACCAGAAGGTGGAATGAAGAAGCCAGCTCTACAATAGCCCTTGCCCTTTCCAGGGAAGAAAAGCTCTTCTTGACTGTATCTAACTCTACCCCTATGAAGGTGAGAAGCTATAGAGGCTCGAGAACTGACTTGGGAAGATTGAGAAGGAATCCTAGAGAAGTGAGCACTTGCTGAGTCACTTGAAGGTCTGACTTGACTTGGTCTGGGGACTGACCCACAATGAGCCAGTCGTCCAGGTATGGAAATAGTTTTCCTTCTTAAAAAGGCCACTACTACTGCTAGGTATTTTGTGAATACCCTTGGAGCTGACGTCAGGCCGAAGGGCATAGCTTTGAACTGAAAATGGCCTGAAGGCAATTTGAACCTGAGGTACTTTCTGTGGGAGCACCTGATGGGAATGTGAAAGTAGGCATCTTTTAAGTCCAGGGAGGCTAGCCAGTCCCCTGGCCTTAGAGAGGGAAGGATCATTCTCAGAGTCACCATTTTGAATTTTGGTTTTAAAAGATGTCTGTTCGGGTATCTTAAGTCTAGGAAGGGTCACCATACCCCTGTCTTTTTTGGGGTCAGGAAGTACCTGGAGTACAGACCTTTGCCTCTGTGCAATGTAGGAACTCTCTCTACAGCCTTTAGAGCCAGTTGAGATGAAACCTCTGCCTCTAGGGCAATGGTTTCGGAGATGCTTGCAGGTGGAAAAGATCTGGCCCTCAGCTTTGGAAATTTCTTGAAGCTGAGAACCAGCACCTGGCTTACCACCTCCAGGACCCACTTGTCTGAGGTAACAGACATCCAAGTCCTGGATTGGCAAGCCAGCCTGCCTCCTACAGTAATGGGGAGCCGACCTGGCTGACACATCAGGGTGTCTTCTTGGCAGGAGCCTTAGGTTGAGGGATGGATGCAGCCCTGCTCATCCCCTTGCCTCTCCCCTGAAGAACCCCTCTGAGGAAAGGAGAAGAGGCCTGTGCTTGTAGAAAGGCCTATGAAAAGGCCTGCCCTAGCCTGCTGCCTGCCTTCCTTGGCCTGTGCACTCCTATAGGTGATCCTATACTCATCCATTTTTTTCATGTAATTCTCTGTCTGCTCCTCAAACAGGGAATTACCCACCACAGGGAAATCCATGACCTTAGCCTGGGTGTCCTGTGAGAGACTAGTACATCTGAGCCAAGCCATTCTCCGAAGAGCCACAGATGTAGCCATGACTCTAGAGGACACATCATTGGAGTACACAGCAGCATGGAACTGTACCTTAGATGCCTCAATCCCATCAGCAGCCACCCCCTCCAGCTCCGAGGCTAGCTGGGGGGAGCCCTGCTTAGCCAGTGCCAGTACAGTGTCCCACCTGGACTTCTGGTACCTGGCTGCATAGGCCATATAATTAGCCTGCCTGAGTCCCAAGTGAATGCCATGTACTGTTTCTTTGCCATGGCATCCAGCTTCCTAGAATCTTTATCTGGGGTGTGTGAAGCCAAGGGTATATTAGCCTTATCACAGGCTGCAGCCTGCACAACCCCAACTTGGCTGTATTGTTGATACAAGTACTCTGTACCAGAACCTGATAAGGTGTACCTTTTGTCCATCCTTCTGTCGACAGGAGGTACAGAATTTGGAGTCTTTAAAATCTTTTGTGTCTGGGGAATAGACAGTCTCGTGGACTCTGGGATGTCCATCATCTCCAAATAATCAGGTTCCTCTTGTTCCTCTACAGCTTCTTCCACAGGGAGCTGGAGGGTTTCTGCCACTTTCCTGTAAAACACGTAGTGGGAAGGGGACTCAGAAAACCTAGGAGGAGAAACACCAGAAGGCCTGTCTGGGGAGATGTCCGGTTCAATGGGCTCAACCAGACCTCCCACACCATCATCGTCATCATCATCATAGTCTTCAACCTCCTCCAAATCCGGTTCACAGAAATCTTCATGGGCATAATCTTGAACCGGAGGAACCGACCGAACTGAGCGCCTGCCAGAAGGCGCTGGATCAGACGGAACTGGACGAAGCAATTCTACAATCCTTTTTGCACTGGCAATCTCTTCGGTGGTCGGAAAATGGGTCTCTGGAACCAAACTGGCTGATTTTACTTTTCTTTTTGTAGGAACCAGTCCCTCAGAATTGGCTCTCCTCTTGTCCGAAGAAGTATCGCCCTGGTCAGAGGGCACTCCCTCATGTTCGGTCGGAATCCAACCAGGCTGGCCATCCGGGTCAGCGGACTTCACAGCCTCCTTATCCCTAAGCCTACCTAATCTTTTTTCCAGGGTAGACTTAGGAAAATTTTTACAAATGTGGCAGTCTGAATTGAGGTGGTCAAACCCCAGACAATAAACACAGGTGGTGTGGGGATCAGCCTTAGCAAAGACCTCCCCACACACACTGCAGTGTTGAAACCCAGTGAGCCTGGTTTTTCTTTTGGGTTTCTCAGACATAGCCATCCTAACCACAAACTTATCCTTTTTATGGCAAACAACCAGGCAAGACACCCTTATCGGTTTCTAACCATGTCATGGGTATTGGAAAAAACCACAAGAAAATACAGTTTTTTTAAAACCGATAAGGACCGGTAACCACACTCTAAGTTTAAAAACAAAGACAGAATATATAAATCACTAAACGGCTGGTTCAGCCAAACCGGTTGAAAAATCAATTTTACAATTTCCACAAGTTTACTATGTCTAGTTCACTACTTAGTACTTACTGTACTACAGACAGAGATCTGAACCGAAACTTGTGAAAAATAATCAATAAAACCGAGGACTTTAACTGACTTACAAACCGTGAGCAAAGGAGAAATCTCCGGAGCGGTCATTCAGTTAGGTGGAATAAAGAATCTGACAGTTGAGCTTCAAAGTGCAGCAGACAGAGGTTTGAACTGAGCTCGAATGCAATGTTCCATGCTCTGCATAGAAAATTAACCATCTACTCTCCGGGGCAGTTTGAGTGCTGGGGCTAACTGCAATAGTCAGAATACATCAAGACTTCATGTTGTTTGAAATGGCACCACAATCCGCATGGGGGTTGTATACAGACCTCCATCTCAGGGGGATGCAACGGACAAGAAAATGATAGACAACATCCTCAGAATGACAGCAAAAGGGGAGATATTGTTGATGGGGGACCTGACTATGCCAGATGTTAAGTGGAGCACCTTTACTACAGCCACATCCAAGAGCAGGGTCATTCTTGATGCCCTACAGGGAGCATGCCTCAGACAGCTAGTGTTGGAACCCACTCGGGAGGAAGCAGTCTTACACCTGGTACTCTCAAACGGGGATGGAGAGAGGATCTTGGGTTTAGAAGTGGTAGCCATCTGAAACAAGTGACCACCAAACAGTGTGGTTGAAGATAAACACAGCTGTACAGTCAAGAATACAAAAGTGAGCGATTCGACTTTAGGAGGCTGACTTTGGGAAAATGGGACAGTACCTCAGAAAAGCACTAGCAAATGGGCAAAAAAGAAGGGGTGGAGGAACAATGAGGAAAAATCAAAACAGCCATCACAGAGGCAACAAGCCTTTTGTGAAGCAAATCAACAAAACAAAACGAAGGAAAAAACACGTGGTTCTCAAAGAGGTAGTGGGAAGGTTAGGAGAAAAAGGTAGATTCAGGAAGTATAAGGAAACACAGAAGAAGCTAGGACAGAGAACTGTACCAGTTAAAGCAGAAGAAAGCGGGGAAGACAGTCAGAATAGCAAAGGCCCAAACTGCGGAAAAGACCACTAACCCAGTTAAGAAGGGGGATAAAACCTTTTATAGGTACATTAGGGAGCAAAGAAAGACCAAAAGAGTGATAGTGAAGCTTAATAAAGGGAAGGGGGTGGGTAGAGGGTGACAGTGAAAAAGCAGGGATACTGAACAAATACTTCTGCTCAGTATTCACAAAAAAAGAAGAGGGGGAGGTACCTAAACCAAACAATAGAAGCACACTGGATGGGGGCGTCGATACCAGTTCATTCACAGAAAAAAGGGTCCTGAAAGAACCCCTAAAACTGAAGGTGGACAAAGCAAAGGGCCTGATGGGATTCACCCCAGAATTCTAAAAGAACTAAGGGGAGAACTAGTGACACCACTGACTACCGTTTTAACAAATAATGGGAAGGATGGTGTGGTACCTAAGGACTGGAGGAGGATTTGCTGTAATTCCCCTTCACAAAAGTGGGAGCAAGACACAAGCAGGAAACTACAGACCTGTTAGTCTGACCTCGGTGGTAGGGAAAATGATGGAATCACTTCCGAAGGAAAGAACTGTTGAGTACCTAGAGGCCAGTGGGGCAGGGAAACAAATACGCAGCGGAAGAGTGCACAATGTGGGGGGAGGTACTAACAACAAAAAAAATGGAAAGGGACCTGGGGGTAGTCGTATCAGATGACCTAAAGGTAGGCAAGCAATGTGAGAAGGCAGTAAGGAGGGCTGGGGGGATACTGCGATGCAGAGGGAGAAGCATCACCAGTAGAAAACGGGAAGTTGTTATCCCTCTGTACAGACAACTGGTGAGATCCCATCTGGAATACTGTGTTCAGTTTTGGAGACCCCATCTTTGTATGGACACAGACAGGATGGAGGCAGTCCAGAGGAGGGCAACTAAAATGGTGCAGAGTCTGCACCAGAAGCCATACGAAGAGAAACTAAAGGAGCTTAATATGTATACCCTTGAGGAGAGGGGGGACATGATAGAAACATTTAAGTACCTCAAGGGAATCAATAAAGTTCAAGAGGGTAGCATCTTTCAGAAAAAGAGATGTGCAAGGACAAGGGGACACAATTTTCAGATAGAGGGGGGCGGCTCAGGGGCAATGTGAGGAAGTATTTTTTCACGGAGAGGGTGGTGGATGCATGGAATGGCCTTCCTGAGGAGGTCGTGGGGCAAAAAACAATGGGGGAATTCAAGAATGCATGGGACAGACATAAAGCAATTCTAGTGGGTGGGTAGGAGGAAGTAGGCTGTTGGTTAACTAGGATCTGCAGCTTATCCAATAGGTAGGGAAATGGGCAGACTAGGTGGGCCAAGCGGTCCTTATCTGCCGTCAATGTCTATGTTTCTGTTGATGCCCCTTCCATCTGAAGTTTGATCAGAACCCTATGAAGGAGCAGGAAGGGAGGAAGGCGTAAAGGAGTCTCCCTTTCCAAGAGAGGAACTACGCATCTCGCCCGAAGACTCCAGGCCTTGGAGCAAGCGAGCAGAAAAGTGTCAGTTTTGCATTGAGTGGGGATGCAATAAGGCCATCTCTGGATGACCCCACTGGTTGAAAAGATCCACCATGGAGGTCAAGAGTTCCCAATCATCAGCTTGTGACCGAGTTCAGCTTAGGCTGGTTGCAGGGAATGTGGATGGCCAAGAGTTCCAGGCCGTGATCTATTGCCTCAATACCAGACTCTCATTGCTTCCGACACAGAGAGTATGAATGAGTCCCTCCCTGTTGGTTGATGTAATGAACCACACTGGTGTTGTCCACTTGAATCAGCAGTGGGCCCGGGGACAGTTGGGTCTGGAAGGCCTGCAAGGCATACAGAACTGCATGCATCTCTAGAACGTTTATGTGGAGTTCCAACTCCACCGTGGACCCCTGTCCCTTGAGTTTGATGGGCACCCAGGTAAACCCCCCAGCCAAGGCCCAAGGCATCTGTTGGGAGGATTTGCTGGGGGGGGGAATGAAGAATGGCACCCCTCTCAGGAGGTTGCTGGGCTCTAGCCACCACAACACCACCTTTTTGACTGGGTCCCAGACCAGGACTGGCTGTTCTAGGTCATCTGTACACTGGTCCCACTGGACCTGCAGTGTTCACTGAGGAATTCTCCTATGCAGACTGGATAGGGGGACTGTAACAACGGCTGCAGCTGTGAGTTCCCAGGAGGTGCAGAAAGATCCGTGCTAGGACGTGATGGCTGGAGTAGAGTTGACAGGCTTGATCCATCAGGGGCTCCTCCCTATCTTGTGGAAGAAAGGCCATCCCTTGAGTTATATCCAGTACCACCCCAATGTACTAAAGTCATTGGCAGGGGGTCAGGAATGACTTGGGCAGGCTGATTGTGACACTCAAATCCTGGAACAGGCAGCAGGTATGATCAAGGGTTTGGAGCAGATGGTCCCTGGATGGTGCTGCTAGCACCCAGTCATCCAGGTAAGGAAACGCATAGAACCCCTGCCGTCTGAGGGTAGCAGCACCCACTGCCAAGCACTTAGTGAACACCCGGGTGGCTGAAGATAAGCTGAATGGCAGAGCCCTGAACTGGAAATGGGCTCCCTGAAAATAAAATCTGAGGAAGCACCTTCGGGAGGCGCATACAGTGATATGCAGATAGGCATCCTGCACGTTAAGGGAGCAAATCCCATCCCCTTGGTACAACAGGGGCAGCAGACTCTGAAGGTGACCATCTTGAACTGTTTGTATGGGATGGACGGGTTCATCTCGCTGAGGTCCAAAATGGGCCGGAGATCCCCCGTACATTTGGGAACCAGGAAGAAGTGGAAGTGAAACCCTTTTCCATGCTGGGACTGTGAAAAGGATTCCATGGCCCTTTTGCGAAGCAGGGTATGGCTCTCTTCCCAGATCAGAGGGTTGTGACTGGGAGGATACGAGAGAGATGAACTGGAGGTCTGTCTTAAGGCCACTCCAGAAGTTCTAGGGAGTATCCATACTCTATGAGCCGATGCACCCAACTGTCTGAAGTTATCTCTCGCCACCTGTCCAGATGGAAGGAGAAGTGACTCCCTATGGCCACCTCCTGACTGCCTGCAAGGAGTCAGGGGGGAGGAGGGGGCCAGCCGCAGTCAGATCTGCAGGACCTGCCCAGGAGCTCTTGCTGGCAGAGGGGGATGGGTGGACAGGGCTGACACCACTGCCCACCACTTTCCTTGAGGCTTGGCAGATGCTAGGGTTTGCTTATGGGTAGCCCAATAAAACAGCATCCTCTGCTCAGACTGGGGCTGTGTGTGATACATGGACTGGATAGACCTCAGGGTCCTCCCAGATGCCTGTAGTTGGGAAAGGTTATCTTTAACATCTCCTCCAAACAATGTGTGCCTCTAAAAGGGCATTCATGATGGACAACTGGACATCCTGGGCGAACCCGGCCACCCAGCCAAGAATGCTGGTGCATGCATTTGTGAGTTGCTGCTGCCTGGGCTGAAGTATCCACAGCGTTGTTAGCTGCCCAGAGTAAGTGGGTACTGAGGTAGGAGGCTGATTTAAAGTACCCAGTGCTTGTTGTTTGGCAGGGTCATCTGGAAGGGACTGGATGGTATCCCTAGCCTGGTCCCACAGGCATTTTGGTACTGGAGCATGTGCGCCAAGTAATTGAGGGCATGGATTGCCAGGATGGCTGAGGCGAATGCCCGCTTGCCTAGAAGGTTCAACCGACATGACTCCTTGTCAGGTGGCAGGGAACTTGAATGCTTAGGCCATTTGGTACAGTCGTGAGCAACATTTATCATTATGGAATCTGCTTGAACCTGCTCACCAAGAAAGGGTTTTCCCACTGGGGCATGGTATAGCCTTTCTGGACATGGCTAGGACCGAGACTGACCAAGGTGGCCATAATGGTATCCTATCTATGAGGAAGGAACCACCAACAAGGAGTCTCTGGCTGGCGAAGGTAGGCAAGTCAGCATCGCCTGGGTCCTGCTCTTCTGTCTCGAACCCTTGGCTTCCTGAATATGCTGCATGGCAGCTATTAAGGAGGGGTTGTCCGATGGGGATTTGGGACATACCTAGGGGTCCCATCCCCTTCAGAGGAGCCCGTGGAGGGTGGTAGACAAACCACTGATATTGCCCTTGTCCCCCTCATCCTCATCCTGATCATCTTCATCGGGCAGATGCAGGTCTGTGTGATACTCATCCCCCTCATCTGTGGGTCGCTGGGGAATGTGAGTCAGCCAAGAAGGCGGGGTCGGCCGTGGGAGCACCAGAGTGGCTGGTCAGGGAGAATGTCCCTGGAGACTGGGAGGTACCAGGCCCTGAGGAGAGGAACCTGCGACCACATAAAGCCCCAAAAGGGATTAAAGCAGGCCTTGAAAATCGACAGTAACAGGCGTCGGTCCTGTTGGCACCGGATAAGGATAGACTGGTGTTGGCCTTGCTGGTGCCAACTGAGGGTAAATCAGTGTAGGCCCTGTGAGCATGGGCTGTGGATAAACTGGCGCAGGCCCCATGGGTGCCAGCTGTGGGTACCCCGGCGTAGGTGACATGGGTGTTGGCTGAGGGAAAATGAGCGCAGGCTCGATGGATGCTGGCTGAGGCAAGGCTGGAGAAGGTACCCAGGTGCCAGGGAGGGAGAAGCCCTTACAGGTGAAAGTGGGGGAGGACTTGGCTCTCGGGAGGTGTCAGTGTCTTGCAGCGCCAGCCGCAAGGCTGAAGGACGGGTGGCAAACCCCAAATAGGAGGCAGACACCCGAGTTGTGGGTGGTGGGCAGGTGTTAGAAGGAAGCCTGATGTCCACCAAACCAACGTTGGCAGAAGACACGTTGGCCGAGCCACCATGCTGTTTGCCCGTCATGATCATGAGCCTGAGTAGCAGGGGCTGAGGTGCAGGGAGAGAGCATTGACCTGAATGGCCTTTGCCCGAAACTGTAATAATAGCAGGAGGCGGTGCTGTCGGTAGCCCTGTGGGTGAGAGGGCATGCGCGGCAGCTGGTACCGATCCCCCAAAGGAGGAAGACCCCTTTATGGTCAAAGGATGGTGGGGAGACTGCGAATGGGAGGAAGAGGCGGCCTGGGGCTTATTCCAGTCCTTGTCCCAGTGTTTATGTTTCCCGATGGCCTTGTTCATGGACTTTAATGACTTAGAGCCCAAAGACTGGTTTGGGGAGACTGAGGAGCTCCTGGCCTGCAGCTCCCATTCCATGGAGGCAACCTTCTGCTGCAGGAGAAAGTTCTCCAAGGTCTGCAGGTGGCGTCACCAGGTGGCCTGGTTGAAACCTTGGCAGACCTCACAGGCTTGGATGTCATGGTCTGGGCCTAGGCAGCAGACACAGGCAGAATGACTGTCCTTCTCTGGGATTTGTTTTCCGCAGGCGCACTTGGTTTTGGAATGATCCGAGGACAAAAATGGTTCTGAACACATAAAAAAAGGAAAAACAATGGAAAAGAACTATGGTGAGAATTCAGAACAAAAAATGCTGAAAGCATGCAAAAATGGCAGTTGACTGAAGTTGAAGCAGTTTCCAGAGGTCTGCATTGGTCGACAGTGGGAAAAGAACTGGGGAGGTTATGGGGGCCGCCCACCTTACAGGACAGGCTGACGTCGGGGGTAAGCGGTCCCCTCAGGCAGACTTCCAGCTAGAAAGTTTCCGTGTGATCCTAGTGCCTCCTGGTGGCTTAGTCCTACCGGAGTGGCCTCCTGCAAGAGATACCCTCAAAGTAAGATCTGTAGAAAACCACTAAACTTACAAAGTCAGATAAAAATAACCTAACTAACTCAAATATCAAGAAATAAATAGAAATAATGTTAGGAGTTTTCACAAATAAAAAAAAAATAAAGGCTTAGCTGATAGATTTGGAGAGGTCTCCGAGGTGACTGTTCTCTTCAGCGGAGAAAACAAATCTGATGTTAGAATGGTAGAAGAAGCACCAGCACACAGCGGCATTTAAAAAGAGTTCTGATTCCACAGTGCCATTCTAAACTCAAAGGCAACATCTCAGAGTGGAGATGATGTATTTTTTGTATGGCATTATTACTGGACTTGTGCTGTTAGGAGGCATGCCTTGAAGATTATACAAAATCTGTAATAGGGTGGACGTTTAGGAGGTGGTAGAGAATGCACAGGGATCCTGGGGAACTCGAGGTGGTCAAGAGCATAGCAGTTGGGGTTCAATGCCAAAAAGTACAAATCATGCACTTAGGGCATAGGAACACAGAAGCAGAGTACTGGATGGGGAAGGTACTATCAGTAACTGAGCAGTGCCCTGCCCTGTGAGGTATTTTAGGTTTCCATCTTATATTCCTTTCTCCCTCCTCTCTTCCAGGGTGTACATACTGAGGTCCTTCAGTCTCTCTTCGTAGGGCTTCTTATGCAGACCCTGCACCATTTTAGTTGCCCTCCTCTGGACAGCCTCCACTCTTTATGTCCTTGTTGTCTCCAGAACTGGCCACAGTACTCAGGTGGGGTCTCACCAACCATAGGTAGGCAAGCATACTCCAAGCACTCCATGGTGTGCAATTATAAGGGGGTAGCAAATAGGCTCTGAACTGCTTCATTTTCCATGAAAACTAACAAAGAAATACTGAACCTTTCTGTAATTTTATTCATAGGAGTCAAAACTAGAAGGACCGGTCACTAATACTCTCTTTGCATCCCAAGGACAATACAACTTTACAGGCTCTGGGCTGGTATGTGGGTGTCTTAGAGAACATTGCATAGCATTTGTATTTACCCATGCATGGCAACAACCACTGTCATGAGATACAAAGTTGTATTTATTGTGCCAAATGAGGCAACAGACACGGTCCTGGTGTACATTTGTATACTGTCTGGCTACACCCGGGGAGCTCACCCTAACGGAGGTAGCAGTGAGTGACTTGGTGTGCAGATCTCAAATCCTGGCTACACCCATCACTCAGCGAGCCACACAGTGGCAGCATCCTCCCTCCTGCTGCTGGTGATACCCTCCTATGTACCCCAGCATCCCACTGGCCCTATCAGCTGCCCTGTCACACTGCCTTGCCATCTTGAGGTTATCAGATATGACTGCCCCAGGTCTCCTTCCTATTTGGTGACCATCAATACCTCTTCTCCCAAATGCATGATTTTGCACTGAAACCCAGCTGCCATAGCCTTGACCACTCCCCTGTACATTTTTACACCCTATTGCAGATTCTGGTGTCATCCACAAAAAGGCAAACCTTCCCTTCCAGCTCATTCACAATGTCACCTATAAAGACATTTAAAGAGGACTGCTCCCAGTACTGAACCCTGAGGCACCCCACTGGTCGCCCTCCCTTCCCTGGAGTGAACTCCATTTACCACCACCCAGTAGCCTATCCTTTAATCAGTTTCTTACCCAGTTTACCAGTTATCCTAGGACCCCCCAACCCACAAAGTTGTCCAGTTTCCTGAGGAGCCTCCAACATGGAACAGTGTTGAAAGCCTTACTGAAGTCTAAGTAGACCATGCCCGTCGCTCTACCCTGATCTATTTCTCTGGTCACCCAGTCAAAGAAATCTATCAGATTTGTCTCACGATGATCCCCCCCCTCCAATAAATCCTTGCTACCTCGGGTCTCGTAACCTGCAGGATTCAAGATACTACACAGTCCTTTCCTTTAGCAGTGACTCCATTAACTTTCCCACCACTGATGTCAGGCTGACTCACCTAAAGTTGCCAGCCTCCTCCCTGCTACCACTTTTGTGAAGCAAGACAGCATTTGCCCTCCTCCAGATTTCTGCAACCATCCTGTTTCCAGTGAGTTGTTAAAAAGACTGTCAGAGTACAGCCAGTACCTCCGGGCTCCATAATACCCTTGGGTGTAGCACATCTGGCTTCATAGTTTTGTCCACTTTTAGATTTGTATGTTCCTTAAAGACATTCTTCTCTGTAAAATAACTTGTATCTGCCTCCCTCCCTCCAGTGCTCCTGTTGCTTTTATATGATCCATACCCTGCCCTCTGTGAAGACTAAACAAAAAAAGTATTTGCTCAGCGTATCTGCTTTTTCCTGTTCCTCCTATGTACAGCCTCCACCTGCCCTTCTTAACCTCATAATCCCTCCTCTAGTCTTCCTCTTTTCACTTAAGTACCTAAAAATGTCTTGTCCACTCAGGGCTATTCTTTCTTCAGTTGCACCTTTGTGCTCTTCACCATTTCCCTTCCTCCTTCCACTTCTCCTGATACACTCCTGTCATCTTCCATCTGCGTCTCTTTATACCTCCTGAAAGCTTGCCCCTTTAGCCTTCACCTTTTCATTCCCATCCTTTGAGAATCACTGCAGCCTCATTTTCCTTGTTTTTATTTTATTTATTTATTTAGTTAAACATCAGTTTAGAAACCTTTGAGCCAGAGGCTCATTTACAAAGGTATCTCGTCACAAAGAGGACATCAGAACAGTAGTACAAGGGACACAGTACTTACAAACAAAAGAGTTACAGTTCAATTACAATTTTGTTTCAATAGAATACAATCTCCAACGAAGCAAAAGATAACAAAGGTGCAAAACTTATGGTGGGAGAGCTGGGGGAGTAGAAGGGAGGGAGATAGGGAGGAGGAATTAGTAGGGAAAGGAAGGGAGGCAGCTCAGTGAGCATTGTCAAACAGAGTATATATATATATATTTTTTTACACTAGGCTTCGGCAGTTGCATTTGCGAGCTAAGCAGGAAGTTTCTGAGCCTGGGCTTAAAGCAAGCTAAGGTTGAGTGAGTTTGAGACACTGGCAGGGAGGAGTTATACCAGTGGGACACGGTGAGGGAATGCCCTCTGACCTTGAGAGGTCCTGGCTCTCCGAATAACTAAGGTAGCTCTTGACCAGGCTGCACGTGATCAGGTCGGTGCAGTACTGGTGAATGGAGTTGGATAGGCCTATGGGGATAGAGCCACGCAGGGCTTTAAAGGTGAGCTGGCATGTCTGATACATGAGTCGTTCTTCCAGGTTGAGTAGGGTAGCCAGGGTGTACAGCTCACATGTGTGAGTGAGTCTGGGAGCACCAGTGATAAGTCTGCAGGCCTTATTAACTGTGAGGTGAACCTTGTTGAGGGCAGTCTGATCTGCTGAGCCATAGACCGGAAGGCCATAGTCAATGAGAGACATGACAGAGGAGGTGACAGCCAGGGAGGAGGCATCAGGAGGGAGGCATTTCTTGTGCCGGTAAAGAATGCCTAGCCGTGAGTTGGCGACAGAATTTAGGGCAGATATATGTCCATGGAATGAAAGTGCAGGGTCAAAGGTTATACCAAGATATTTATAGGACTGTACCTGGTCAATGACAAGATTGAGTGTGGAGTGGACAGCTGTACTTATTTTGGGGTGGGAGAAGAGCATCGTTTTTGTTTTCTTAAGGTTGATAACAAGTCGGTGCTCAGTGAACCAGGTAGCTGCAGAGTCAAAGACTAGTTGGAGGGAGTTCTGTAGCAGCATGGGGTCATTGTGGGAGGCAACGAGAACAGCATCATCAGCATAGAAGCACCTTACCCATACAACTGCTGGGTAGGTAGTTAAGAAAGAGTGAGAATAGTAGGGGTCCAAGAATTGAGCCCTGACGGCACCCCAGAGCGTAATGGGGCATGTTTCAGAGAGAGTACCGTTGACTTTCACACATTGGGAGGCGATGGAGAGATAGCTGGTGCACCAGGAAACAGGTCCTGAGGCAAAGCCTATTAGGTCGAGGGTGGAGAGCAAAAGAGGATCGAACAGTATCGAATGCTTTAGACAGGTCAATGAATATAGCACCAGCCAGGGCACCAGAGTCCAAGGAGGCATGGAGGAAGTTGGAAAATTCCAGGAGTGCTGTATTGGTACATATGACCTGCTCTGAACCTGTGTTGTTCAGGGCAGAGAACATTGTACTTACAGAGGTAGTCAGAGACTTGGGGCCACAATTTTCTCTAACGCTCAGAGAGGGAGAGGATTGAGATGGTTAGTAGTTACCGGAAGAGTCCTGTCACCACCTTTATGGACAGGGGTAACTGTGGCAATCTTCCAGGCAGAGGTGATTCGAGACAGAGTGATTTGTTGAAAATGCCGTAATAGGTAAGAGGACCTGATCCAGGACCTGGCGTAAAGGCAGGGATCAAGTGAGTCATTACCGATGGTGTTACCTTTTAGGGCTTTTAGCAAGTAAGGCCTAGCTTCTTGCATGGTGACACGATGCAGGTGGAAAGAGGCGGGCAATGGCTGGTGGTAGAGATGGAGGAGGTGGACTGAAAAGTTACCAGGAAGTACTGAGCTAAGGTCGGTAAAGGAGTTATTGAGGTGGGTGGCAATGAGGGCAGGGTCAGAGGAGAGGTACCATTGATGTTGAGAAGAGGAGAGGGGACTGGGAGTGACCATTCAGTTGCTTGATGTTGTCCCAAGCACCTGGGGTTCCCCAGGAGGAGATAAGAGAGGCTTGGTAGTATTCTGCCTATGCTGCTGGATGGCCCAGGTGCACTGGTTGCGGAGGCAGCATAGGACTGCCTGTCAGCTGAACGGCCAGTAGCAACAGCAAGGTGCCAAAGATTGTCGCTGCTGCTTAAGTTGCCACAGTAGGGCAGGGGTGATCCAAGGGGCATGTTTCACTTTGGACCTCCTAGCAGTTATGGGAGCAAAGATATCACAGGCAAAGTTGAAAGTGCTTACAAAGAAGGCCAGGGCCAAGTCAATGTTGGTTGCCCTGCCAGAGGGTACCAATCAGTGTGGGCAAGGAAGCGCTTAAGGCCTATGAGTCCCCAGGCCTAAGCCGCCTGAGAGGTGGTTTTGACCGGGATGAGGGCCGAGGGGTTCCAGTTGAAAAGCACAGGAGTGGTCACTGAGGCAGTCAGGAGGATTTGGATGTTGTGGATGCGGATTGGCCTGTTGGTGAGGACCACATCCAGGAGGTGCCTGTCCCCCTAGGGTTTTTCTAGTAGGCTGTGTGACCAGTTGAGTTAGGTCAATTGAATCGAAAGCCTCACGGTGGGAGGAGGACGAGGGCAGAGCCAGTTTATATTCAAGTCGCCCACCAAGATTTGGTCCGGACGAGTTGGGTAGGGAGGTGAGGTAGTCAATTAGTGGGCCCAGGGCCTGGGATTGGTTCTTGGGGGTATGTGAGCTGCGGTTAGGAATAGTGGGCCTCTAGCTGGGTCAGGGACAGCTTTAGAGTAAGTGCCTGGGCCTCATGGATCGAGGTCAGGCGGGAGAGTGGTAGCCCCATAAGAGAATCCTTCAAATAGAACACAGGCCCCTCTCCCTGCCGGTCCAACGGTGGAGAGTGTAGCCGGGGAGAGAGACATGAGATTGGAGTGGAGGGAGACAGCCAGGTTTCAACCAGGGCAGCAACATCAGGTTTATAAGCGTCACCCAGCAGTGTAGTCCAGTTTTTTCAGAGGCTACAGATGTTCATAGAAACAATCGCAGCCCAGAAGATTTCAGGGGGATCACTGATCACTTCCTTTGTGCAGAGGTTTGTTGCCTTCGCTATGCCTTCCCAGAGCTTAGCCCACTGTTCCTCCACCCTACCTAGGTCATGCCCCGCTAGGTCGTCTCTAAGGCATTCACCCATTTTTATTTAAAAAAATCTGCTCTCCTGAAGTCCAGCACCCCTGTCCTTGTGTGGTTTGTTTCCACCACCGTCCTTATGTTGAACCACACTGTATGATGATCTCTGGTCCCCTGGTGGCCTCCCACGCTGATATCTGCAATAATGTCCCTGTTAGTTCGCAGCAGGTCCAGTTCTTTCCCATCATGAATGGGCTCCCCGACTAACTGCCTGAGAAACACCCCCTACAGGGAGTCCAAGATGTCCCTACTCTGCTTCTAGCTGAAGCTGAATAAAGTCCCCCACCAGCAACATTTCCCCTTTTTCTGCCATTGTGCCAATGGCTTCCACCAGTATCTTATTTAATTTCTCCCCATTTTGGAGGTCTGGAGCTCACGTCATGTCAATAGTGGCTCCGTTTCCCATTGCCAGGGTGACCCCTAGTACCTCCAACCACTCCATACCCTCCTGGATTCCCTCTATCTCTGTTACTTTGATATCCTCCCTTACATGCAGCACCACCCGTCTTCCCTCCCACCCTATCTTTCCTGAACTGATAATAGCTTGGTATGGCCATGTCTCTGATCTGGTTTCCTGTGCATCACAACTCAGTAATGGTCATGCTGTCCAGGTCTGCCTCTAACATGGTGGCCTTTAGGTCTGGAATTTTAATTCCTAAACTTCTTACATTTGCATTCATGGCCTTCCACATTTTTTTACCACTCTGCCTGCTACTCCTCTTTTTTCCTGTTCCTTTTCCTAGAGGTTGTGTTCCTGTCCCTTTCATTTCTACCACTGTTTTTTTTCTTTATTTTGCACCCTGGGGATTCCCTTCTCTCTGTTTCAGTTTTGGGGGGGGGGGTCAGTTTATGCCTCCCCAATTTCTTTTGCCACCCCCTCAGCTAGTTAAAATGTTTATCAAAGTAACATTTAAACCATCCACTGAGGACTGCAATTCCTTCTCAGATGGATGCAGGTCATCACCCCTGTATCAGCCCTTATCCTTCCAGGTTGGCCCCCAGTGTAGCTGATCCCATCCTCTCATCTCTACACCATTCTTTTAACCATGGGTTGAAGCTCCTGGTGCAGAGATCTCTATCCTCCCCAATGTTGCAGACATGTAGCACCTCAGCCAAAGCCACTGAATGTGCAACATGCTTAAGACCCCTACTCAGCTCTCTAACATCTCCCTGTACAATACCAGCCCTGTCCCTAGCCAGATCATTTGTCCCCAGGTGGACAGTGACATCCAGCTCCCACTCCTGCCTTGCTACCTAACAATCCCTAGGATCTGCTTTCCATTACTCAAGCCAAGGCACCAGTTAGGCATCTCACCTCCCTCCCCCTTCCATTCCCAAATCTACACCTCTAATGATCACATCCCCACCAAAGTTGCTTCCCTGCTGGGGTCCTCTACTCACACCTTTTGGCCTCCTTACTGAGGACCCCAACATCCTCCCTGGTCATTACCATGAGTGCCTGCTTGTGACATGGCTGAATAAGGCCCTGCCCCATTTGTCATGCAGAAAGGGTTTAAATGCAAGAGTCTGTTCTATCCTCTCCTTTTCTGTCTCTTCTCTTGTCTAGTTGCACAACCAAATTTTCTTGTGAGACCTAGGAACCGATCACTCTGTGCGGTTTCTGAGTTCTCCATACTCTACGATCTCTGCCTTCCCTTGCTATTTCTGTCTTTTCTTTCCCTTGCATATCTCAGGGAAAAAATATATGTGAATCTTTATGTGGAAATATTACTGATACTGGGATCACTTTGTTTAAAACTGTATATAGTTATACTGTTGAAATGATTGCAGAGCTATTTGGAACTCAAGGGATTAACCTGAGATGCAGTTTGTAAGCCTTTTGCAGAGTTGTAAACAAGAGGTCAGTTCTGGGTCACCATGTACTGTTTTGCTGCACCTGCAAGGAATGAAATGTACAAGAACATTCTATGAGAAGCAGGCTCTCTTAACGAGTTCTCAAAGACATAAAGAGCAGCAATGCTTTTGCTAACGAGACAAGGAGAGTGACAGACTGAAACTTGGAATTAAGAGATACTCTCAGAAGAAGGACTTTGTTTTCTCTGTTTGTACTGCTTTGTAAATAGTAATACTGAAAATTTTTCTTTTTGCTGTTAAGAAAAATAAAATGCTATTTGCGAATTTTTAAACTGCTCCTGGTTTTCCTATGCTTCTTGACCTGTGCCATGATGATAGATGGTGTGAGAAGTGAGATTTACACTGTGCATACTTTAAGCCAGGAGTTTTGTGCATGGGTACTAGACCTGGTACCAGGAAAGCATAGAAGAAAGGTATGGATTCTGCAGCAGCAAGTCCAGAGGTGATTACCAGAAGAATGGCAGCCAAACTAGCAGAGACAGAAGTCCAAGCAGAGACTGTACAGCCAGCACCAGTCATGGTAAGAAAAAAAAAAAAAAGATCAGTCGGTGACAGAACCTGAAAGCCTGACTGCCTTTTTCAAATGGTGGGCTATACAACAATAAGACACAGAGAAACAGAGAAGAGAGGAGATGCAGCAGAGACAAAAAGAGATTTAATGTTTAGAGGCACAGGAAAAAAGAAGAAAGGCAACAACTTGAGAAGCAGAGAAAAGTAGAGATGCAGCGACAAGAACATAATAACATAAGCAATAGCCGGCAGAAGGAGACCTCCAGGCCTGTCTTGTCTGCCCGATTTGTGTCAGGATCTTGTATTTTATCCCGTCACCAATGTTTGTATCTCCTCTTGTCCCTCCCCCTTGCATTTCCTTGTCTCCACCTCCTCCCTCTGTGTTTATCCCAGACTCATTTAAAAGATCCCACTGTCTAGGATGGCACAACTGCCTTGGGCAGTACATTCCAAGGCGTCTGTGAAGCGTTTCCTCAAATTCCTCCTAAATTTTCCTCCCATTAGCCCTAGCCTGTGTCCTCTGGTGGAGGTATTTTCTCTTATATTGAAGAGCCCCCTCCCCAGCTACCTTGTTTATACCCCTTAGGTACTTGAGGTCTCTATCATATCCCCCCACTGCCTCCTCTCCTCTCCTCCAGTGAGTACATCAGCAGGGACTCCAGCCTCTCTTTGTATAACCTGTCATGCTGCTCCAAGATCATCTTAGTTGCCCTCTCTGCCCCCCTACAACAGTTGGATGCCTTTCTTTAGCACAGGGTACAATACCTCCACTCTATCCTCTTAAGTGAGGCCTCACCAGTGACCTATACAGTGGCAGAATAACCTCACTGTCTCTGCTACTGAATCCCCTCGTGATGCATCCCAGCATCTTGTTGGCCTTGATACCACTTTTTTTGCATTGTGTGGATGGCTTCATGTCACTAGTGATTGCTACCCTAGGTCTTTTATCCTTAGACACAGTTACTTGTCACGTTTCCCTATACTGTACTCGGCTCTTGTTTTTTTGCCCTATGTGCATCACCTTGCAGTGAAGCCCAGCTGCCAAACCTGACCACTTCTCCAGTCTGGCTATGTCCTCACTTAGTTCCTATACCCCCAGTGTCCACCCTCCCCAGATTTTGGTATCGTCAGCGAAGAGACATCTTGCCTTGAATACCCTCCCCAATGTCATTTATAAACACAATAAACATTACTGGGCCCAAGACCGATCCTTGTTGTACCCCGCTAGTGACCACCATTGTACTGGAGGCAACCCTCCCTACTACCACCCTCTGCATCCTGCCCCCAACCAGTTCTCCACCCATCTGACCAATATTCCCCCACCCCATGTACCTTCAGTTTTGTTATCAGCCTTCTGTGTGGCACCAAGTCGAAGGCTTTGCTAAAGTCCAAGTATATGATGTCTATTGCCTGACCCTTGTCTACCACCTTCGTAACATAGTCAAAGAATTCAATTAAATTAATTTGACAAGATCTCCCAGCCACAAACCGTTGTTGCTTACTGTCATGCAGACCATTCTCCTCCAAGTATTTCACCAGTCCCTCATTTAGTATAGACTCCATATGTTTACACACTATAGAGGTCAGGCTTACTGGCCTGTAGTTGCCCGGGTCCTTTCTGGGACTGCTTTTGTGGAGTGGTACTAAATTAGCTGTTCTCCATTCCACCGGCACCACCCCCGAGTTCAGGGAACTATTGAACAGAACTGCCAACGGACCTGCCAGTTCATCTGCCAATTCCCTGAGTACCCTGGGTGTATCCCATCCGCCCTGAGATTTATCCACTTTTAGTGCCCTCAGACCCTCTCTTACCCTATCTATCTCAATAATCCCTACTGGGTCTACCCCATTCCTCTTTCCTGACTCCCACCTGTGGCATCAGCCCTCTTTTCTTTTCGTGAAGACTGAGCAGAAGTATTCATTTAAAACCTCTGCTTTTGCCCTGTCCTCCATTACCCATTCTGTCCGCTGTTTGAGTCGGACGATGCCTTCTTTTGTCCCTTTTCTCTCTTATATAGTTAAAGAAGGCCTTTTCCCTCCTTTTTATTCCGTGCTATGTGTAGCTGTTTCTTTGCCTTGGCCTTCTGGACCTCCTTTTTGGCTATTTTGGCCAGTCTGCGGAATTCCTCTTCATCCTTGTCTCTAGCAGTTCGCTTGCTCTTCCTATAAGCTGCTCTCTTTTCCCTTATTGATCTACTTCCATGCTAAACCAGCCAGGGCATCTTGTCTTTGCCTTCTTCCCCTTCGTCTTTATGCAACTGTTCATGGCTGTTTGAATGGCTCTCTTGATATGTCCCCACAGTGTTTCTTCCCCCATCCCCTCCTCTAATGTTCCTAGTTTCTCCCTGATCACTTCCCTCATCCTAGTAAAGTTGGCTGTCCTAAAGTCTAGTGCCCTAGTCCTTGTTTGGATATCCTTTTTACCCATATTTATCTTGAACCATACTGAACAATGGTCGCTCACACCTAGGGGATCCCTGATATCAATTTCCTGGATGTGCTCCCCATTTGTAAGCACAAGGTCCAGGATTGCTTCCCCCCAGTTAGTTCTGCCACCATCAGTGTCATGAAGCCATCCTGTATAGCATCGAGGATCACCTGGCTTCTGGCGCAGGTCATGGCAGGAGTTACCCAGTCTATTCTGGGCAGATTAAACTCCCCCGTTACTATGCCTCCCCCCCGCTATGTCTCTCAGCTGTTCACCTAGCACCCTGTCCATTTCTTCTCCCTGGTTAGGCAGTCTATAAACCACCCCTAACCTAATTTTCCCACCTCTTGGTCTGCAGCTATAGCCACAATGCCTCACTGCCCCCCCTTCCACCACCTTCTGTCACGCACACGATCCTCTCCCGGATGTAAGCCACAACTCCTCCTCCTTTTCCTTTCTCCCTGTCTTGTCTGTACAGCCTGTACCCTGGGATTGAGAGGTCCCAGTCATGGTATACTGTGGCCCAGGTTTCAGTAATGGTTGCAATGTCCACATTGCCCTCACTCAAGAGGGCCTGTAGTTCTTCCATCTTGTTCCCTATGCTGCATGCATTGAGGACACCACTGTCCACTTGTCCTTCTACCCCACTTTTAATTGCTTCCTGAGCTTTGACCCTGTCCGTCCCCCTTCCCCCCACCCCCTTGTTCACCCTGTTACCTGCATTCTTTCCCCTCGCTTTTTTCCTCCCTACATGGGGTGGGGGAGGGAGAAGACGTTTTGGATCTCCCTTTTCTGTCTCCCCCACAAGAGGAGCAACAAAGAAGAGAAAAAATGCAGAGATGGATAGATGCCTTTCAAGTTATCAAAGCTGGAGGTTCTGGCACAGGTCCAGCAGAGCAACAAAACACCAACTTCAAAAAACCTTAAACTTACAAAGTTGTGCTCCTTGGATAATATCGGAGCATACTGGACAACTTTTGAAAGGGTTGCCGCAGCCTGCCAGTGGCCAATCAGACTGGTACCTTACCTGACCGGGAAAGTCCAACTTGCCTACAGCAATATGGACACTGCACAGTCAGAAAACTATGACCTGCTGAAAAGAGAGGTCCTTAAAACATATGACACCTCAGGATAAACGTACAGGCAGAGATTTTGGTCTCTGGGTACAACTCAGTGACAATCCTGAGAAGCCTTCACCTGACTCCAGAGAACTCCTTATGAAATGGCTCCAACCAGAGGGCATACACTCCCACAAATCATCGAAACATTTGTAATGAGCAAATCATCAACATCCATTTTTTTCCAGCTTGCCCAAACAGCTCCAAGCACGGTTTGAGCGCCGCCTGCTGCCCATCTCCCCTGGCCTGCAGGGGTTCAACCAAAGCTTGCCCAAACAGCTCCAGGCACCGGTGCGGCTTGAAGTGCTGCCGGCCGCCCATCTTCCCTGGCCTACAGGGTTTCACCAAAGCTTGCCCAAGCAGCTCTGGGCACTGGGCGTGGCTTGAGCACCACCCGGCCACTCATCTCCCTGGCCCGCAGAGTTCAGCCAAAGCTTGCAAACAAACCCAGGCACCATCGCGCGCAGCGCTGCCAGCCACCATCTCCCTGGCCTGTGGGGTTCAACCAAAGCTTGGCCCAAACAGCTCCGGGTCACTGGGCACGGCTTTAAGCACCGCGCCACCCATCTCCCATGGCTCTGAGGGGTTCAATCCAAAGGTATGCCTCTTCTCAGTTCCTTGCAGCTAAGCACCACTACCCAATTGGACAAAGCTTCTCCAGTTCAGTCTCAATTGGCCTGCAACCTGGCGCTGGAAACACGCGATTGGTCCATGCTTCCAGACCAGGAACTGGGACTGATTTTATACTCTGCTCCATGGCCATAGTGTTCCTAGGCTCCATTTAATTTTCCTGCCCACCCGCCCCAACTCCGACTGCTATTAAATACCCCTCCTCCCCCAACATTAACACTTAGCCACTCTCATCTCTTGGCCTGATTTGTCCTCTCTCTCTTTACTTGGACCTCCACTGTCCTGAACAAGGTCTCCGCCCAACTTTAAGGGCACACAACAGCTAATAGAGCCAGGACACCCTCCTAGCTCCATCACATTTTTGCCTCTTCTTACTTTCCTTCCCTTCCTTCCCAAGACCCTTCTTGCTGTACCACCACCCTTTCCAATCTTGAACATGGCAACCAGACTAATGCCATTTCTTATACTCCTGCACACTCTCTGTTTGCTCGTAGGGCAGCCGCAGAATGACCCTAAATCAGCTGATCCTCTTATCTTGGAGCACCCCTATGGCAACACCTACAGCACGATAACATCCGTGCATAGCTCTGGCCCACCTACCAACTGCATGCCTAACAAAACACTATGGCTTACCTGGTCCAGAATGCATCCAGCTTAGCCAGGGCTTCCCCCTTCTGCACTCCTGCTTAAACTGGTCGTGCTCTCTGACAAGAATGCCACTAGAAAGAATCCACAAAGACAGCACAAAGCTAGCCTCAAGCACTATAAAAGTTACCTGGTCAGATTGGCCCTTCTGTTACTACTGCTCTCAGGCAACATCCACCTAATCCCAGCCCCCTCTATATCAGGGATGAGTGCTCTGAAACCAGGCACCTTAATCTTGCATCACTAAATATCCGCAGCTTGACAGCAAAGTTTGACAACCTTTAAGCCTGGGTAGTCTTCCATAATCCAGGCTGTCAGTGGTACAGTCTGCCAGGCTATTTGATCTTAGGCAAGATCATAAATCTAAAAGAGGTGGCGGTTGTGCAATCTCCTCAAGGACAGCCTTCAGGGCATAGTCCTGAATTCTACCCAGACCTTGGGTCATTCTGCCAGGCCCCTGCCATTAAGGTCCTTCTTGGGGCCCACAACAAAACCGCCACAATTCTATCTGGCTACATCCCCAAAGAACTTCGGCCCAAGGTCTCCATGCCATCACAGACTGTCTTGGAAGCCTCAACCCTAAGCTCTGAGGTTATACTCCTAGGTGATTTCAATATTAATTGGTTTGCCCCTGAAGCTAACCAATTCAAGGATGCGATTCAGTCTATCCGCTTTACCCAGCTCATTGAAACACCGACTAGGACTAACTACAGGACAGGCACTAGTACTCTGATTGACTGGGTGCTCACTAACCAACCTGAGCATGCCTCTAACGCCTCCATCCTCCCGGACGACATCAGTGACCACTCCAGTCATGTTCAGTTGGGCTAATAATTTCTCCAAATCCCCTCCTAGAACAGTCACCGGCAAGTTTCTCAAACCTGGTCACGCTCACTGCTTCAAAACAGATCTCCTCAATGCTGACTGGTCCATGGTTTTTGAGGCTTCCGACGTTGACAATGTACTGAACCATTTCATCCTCCTTTTCAATACAATCTGCGACACCCATGCTCCCATAAAAAAGCAGAAGATCAAAGGCTACTTCAACCCCTGGATGAGCCCTGACCCCCTTGAACTAATGAAAAAAGAGACCACCTCTGGCTTATAACTAGAGCCTCAGGCAAGCAGCCTGACATCCTGAATTACAAATGTGTGAGGAACAACTGTACCAGGACCATCCGTTTAGCCATAAACTATGATACAATAAAGATGCCTCAACCAAGAACTGGAATGACGGGTGCAAATTCTGGGCTAACCTAAAAGAGGTCACTGGGTGAGAGCCCAAAACGGCCCCTACCATGCTCTGCATTGATGGCTCCCCCATCCTAGACCCTAAATCTAATGCCAACACCTCTAACAATGCCTTCACTGACCTACAGAATGTTCTCCCGGATGACTTCTTCTCCCCCACCAACCCTGCTGCACCCATGCAATCCCCATCGCATCCCCCCTTTCACTTCAAGACTATTACCTTCAGAGAAGCCAGGAAATATCTGCATAAAGGGCTTGGGAAGAGGAGATTCAGTGGGGATAACCTCGATCTGAAACTCATCTCATTCTCACTCGAAGAAATCCTGTCTCCTCTTACCCATATCCTTAACCTCTTGCTCCGTCTCGCAGTATTCCCCCAAAACTGGAAAGCTGCAGTAGTCACCCTGGTGTACAAGAGTGGGGATCGTGCCCTCCCTGGGAACTATAGACCCATCTCTTATTCCACCACCTCGAAGGCCCTTGAATGAATCGTTGCGGACCAACTTGTCAAACATCTGGACAAGTACAAACTCCTATGTGTTAAGCAACATGGCTTTAGGGCAGGGCACAGCACAATTACAGCCCTCCTGGAATATACAGGCTTCATCCACATATCCCTCTTGGCCAGCTCGTCGGGGCAATCTATACTGACCTAACAAAGGCCTTTGACATGGTCAACCATGCCCTCCTAGTCGACCAACTCACTGCATGGTTCCTCAGCTACCTGCACTGCCGCTCACAGCAGGTCGGGATAAACACCACTCTCTCTGACACCAAGCCTGTCTGCTCAGGTGTTCCACAGGGGTCAATACAGGGCCCCCTCCTTTTTAGCCTATTTCTGATTTGCCTCACCCTAGCCAGTCAGGGCCGTATCCTCCTCTACGCAGATAATGCAGTTATTTTCTCTAATGGCTCTGACCCCATTGGCCTTGAGCAACAACTACAGCGTGACTTCACCAGTATAGAGTCGTGGTTTAAAAATCATAAATTGATAATGAACTATAAAAAAACAAAAACCATGTTGTTCACCAGCCTCTAGAACAAACACAAAAACTACCCGCTATCAATATGTGATGGGGTGGTGTTCCTCTTGAACGTGTTCATCACTTCAAATATCTTGGAAGCACTTAACAGCTCACTGTCCTATGCCCTCCACACACACATCACAGCTAAAGCAATGAGCAAATGCATAGGGCTACTTTATCGCCATAGAGCCTGACCCCAGAAGCCCTCAGCATAGCGGTCCACAGTTCTGTGGGTTCCCTAGTGGACTATGGACTGCCGATATATGGCTCTGCCACAGATACTGCCTCCGATGTATGAAACCTGTGCATCATAATGCCTGCAGGCTCACTTTAAGGGCGCACCGACAACCCCACCTGCGATCTCTATGCAAAGGCTCACTGGCTAATGCTCTATGGTCTCTTAAAATATCAACCTGCCTCCTGGCCAAAAGATCTGCACTGGTCAGCTCCCACCAGGTGTCTAACAACTCCTGGTTCCCGGCATAAATCCGAGGCCCACCCGAAATTCGGAACTGCAGTCCTTCCTGACTCCAAAATGTCGTACATCTCAAGGACAAAGGTCCTTTATCTATCGGGCCCTGCTGTTGTTTAACTCCCTCCATGAGAACATTGTTAGCCTGCCCACACTGTGGACCTTCAAAAGGAACCTAAAGAATAATTTAATGCGGGAATCTCAATGCGCCTGTCATCGCTAGCACCAAGCAAAGGCATCTCATACCATCTTCCCCTCCGCTGAACTGATCTCTCTCTCTCTCTCTCTTGTACACACTGCACTTGGGGCTCATCCCCCCCCCACTCCTTTCTCTCCAGCACTTCTAAGACCTAACACCTTCGAGTTACTGACAACTAACAGGTTCCCTGTTGGGCACAGTTATTTAGTCTCTTCCTGTATGTATCCGACTGTGTTTACTTAATCCAGTTTTAGTTATCGTTGTATTTTTTGCATTCCTTTGTTTAATGACCAAATGTACCTAAATGTCTCATTTTAATCCTATTTGCCTTGTTTGTCTCAATCCTCTGTATAATCTCCTACTTGTTCTGAAATGTACTAACATGGAACCTATGTAAAGAGCTCTGAGCTCAAATGGTTAATCCGAGAACTGAAAATAAATAAAATAAATAAATCCTACCAAGATGGTACAGCTTTGGGGAAAAGAACACCGACCAGAAAGTGAGGAAAATGCTGTTTCTTTGGCTGAAGACTACCAAATGGCAAGACAGACACCACAGCAGCGAGGTAACAGCCAAGCACCAATAAGACACTCTTTTTCCCATTTAAACTCCAAGTCTGATGAGAACTCTGGTGGGGGTAACAAATCTGCACTCAAAGACTTTATCTGTTATAACTGTAATAAGCCAGGTCATATTGCAAGAAATAGTCTTAGTAAGAAGAGTGACACTGGAGCAGATTTGTCCTTAGCAAATTAGGGCAAGTGCTTGACAGATGTGAAGGTGGGAGATAAGACTGTGAAGGGACTTATTGATTTGGGAAGCAGACAGAACCTAGTACATGTTGAAGTGCTGGGAAAACAATGTTCAAAAGGACCAGGTGCTGGTGTCATCCGCATCCACAGGGAGACTCGATATTATCCCACCAGCCAAGTGACTCTGACTATTAATGGGGTGTCTCATCAAATAAAAGTGGGGGTAAATACCTAAGTTACCTGTACCTGTGACTACTGGAAATGACTTTCCAGAATTTACTGAATTAATCAAAGAGGAAGTAAATCCTGATGTTTCAGCAGCTGTGGTGACAAGAGCTCAGGCAAAGAAAATCTCAGATGGTGGGGACTCGTCCTTTCGCTGATTTTGATTCGACTTGTTTGAGCACAGCTCCAAGATCTGTAAGTCCAGGAAAGAAAGAGACTACACTGAAGAAACAGTGGTAAGAAAAGACTGATGGACATAAGGGGTTAACATATGAAAATGCTGAAACTAAACTGATCACCGATTGTGATTTTCTTTTAGAACAAGCTAACGATGTTTTTCTCCCGGGTTATTTTAAGCAGCCTGGGGTGAAACCAAAACAGGGTAAACATATGTTTAAAAAATGTAATGGGCTACTGTACAGAGTTTGGGTTAAACCTCAGACACAGGGCCAGATAGAACAATTGGTTATATCACAAAAGTATAGATCTGAGTTGTTACAGATAGCACATGACAGTCCTATGGCTAGTCACTTGGGGAGGGATCATACCCATGCCAGACTGCTGTGCAGATTTTACTGGCCTAGAATTTATGAAGATGTTCCTACCTACTGCAGTTCTTGTGCCGAGTGTCAGAAAGTAGCCCCAGTTACTAACAAAGACAAGGTGCACCTGATGATAGATGTGCCTTTTGAGAGAATTGCAATGGATGTGGTTGACCCCTTAGACAAAAGTAAAAAAGGCAATTGATTTATTTTGGTAATATTTGAATTTGCTACTCGATACCCAGAGGCAGTTCCAATGCATACTGTCACAGCCCCAAAAGTAGCAACAGAGCTTGTCAAACTTTTCAGCAAGGTGGGCATACCTAAAGAGATTATCACTGATCAGGGTAGTAATTTTGGTGCTGTATTACTGAAGGAGCTGTACCGACTACTAGGCACCACTGCCATAAGAACCTCCCCTTATCACCCTCAGACGGTCTTGTTGAGCGTTTTAATCAAACCCTAAAGCGCATGTTAAAAAAGTCTGTAAATGGGGAAGGGAAAGACTGGGACCAGTACTTACATTACCTGCTTTTTGCTTACAGAGAAGTGCCACAGGCATCAACCGGTTTTTCACCATTTGAAATGCTGTATGGTAGACAACATAGAGGGCTACTAGATGTTATAAAAGAAACAAGGGAAGATAACCCCAATCAGAAACAATCTATTACATCTTTATGTGTGCCCTGAAAAGAAGCTGGCAAAATATGTTGAAATCACCCATAGTAATCAGGAAGAGGCCCAAAACCAGCAGAAGGTGTATTATGACCATGGGGTAAAAGAAACAGTTTTTGAGTCAGGTGAAAAGGTCTTGCTACTGTTACCCAATACAGAAATAAACTGTTAATTAAGTGGCAATGGCCTTATAAAGTGCTTAGATGTATTGGCACAGTTAACTAAGAGGTTGAGACCCCTAATAGGAAAAATCCTACTAAGATATACCATGCTAACCTCCTCAAGAAATGGGTTGAAAAATCACCAAAAGCTGTTTTGCTGGTTTTACCAGAAACTGGTAAAGAAGATATTGATGTAGCTTATGACAGACTGGAACAAATTAATTGCTGATACTGTAAAAGTGAATGTTTTCTTAACCTCTGAACAAACAGCAGAAATTCGTAACTTGCTCAAGACATTTAACAGTACTTTTACCACAGTGCCAGGCCAAGCTAAAGGTGTTGAGCATGTGATAGCGACAAGGAATGCTCACCCTATTAGACAAAAGATATACAGATTACCAGAGTGGTTAAGAGCTGATGTGGTTAAGGAGATACAAAAAATGAAAGAAATGGGTATCACAGAAGAGTCAAGAAGAGCTTGGTCATCACCAATGGTGATTATAAACAAAAAAGAAGGGGGTGTAAGAATTTGCCTTGATTTTAGGAAACTTGATCCAGTGTCAGAATTTGACAGTTATCCTATGCCCAGAATAGATGGTTTAGTGGACAGACTGGGAAGTGCCAAGTATATCAATACCCTCTGTCTCACCAAGGGTTACCGGCAAATCCCCCTAGCTAAAGAATCCAGAGACAAAACTGTATTTGCCAATCCTATAGGATTTTATCAGATCACCACCATGCCGTTTGGTTCACATGGTGCACCCGCTACATTCCAGTGGTACATGGATGTAATTTTATCCCCTCACACTGGCTATTGTGCTGCGTACCTGGATATGTCATGGTGTACAGTACAGACTGGAAAAGCCACCAGGAACACCTACGAGCAGTTATCTGATCAATCAAAAAAGCAGGTCTGAGCCGGCCCGGTGGTGCTGAGGGTAGAGGCACTGGACACAACACCTTGCGCCATGCCGGCAACCCGGGTTCGGTGACGGACTCGGGTTGCCAGGGGTTGGCAGGGGAGTGAGAGGATGGAGCATCCGGAGGACAGCTCTCCTCTCCCTGAGGAGGGATTCAGGGTTGCTCGGTGTCCTGGCAGCCCCCGATGGAGATCAGGGACACTGCAGGCACACCAGCCAGTGTAAGGAGTGAGTGTGGCAGATGCCAGCAGGGTAGCAGTGCACAGATGTCATTGCACGCTCACTCCAAAGGGAAAAACAACACGGAAAACCCTCTGCAGCACTGTGGAAATGAAGGAGACTCCAGGGCAGGCCCACATTCCAAAGCCAGCTCAGTGCACCAGTGGACTCCGTGGCGAACCGATGCCCAGGTAGGTCCCTCTAATTTCAGAAAGGCTGCCAAGGGAGGGTGGGCCCACCCCTGCAGGGGTAATCCGGGGGGCTGGACTTGCCTGGGTGTTCGGGGGAGGAATCTGGTAGCGCGGGGTTCAGGCATGGAATAGAGGCCTCTGTCGAGTGACTACCTTGGAAGGATGCCAGGGCCATAGGGTGCATAAAGAAAGTTAACAACAAAAAAAAAAAGACAGGTCTGATAATTAATCCTACCAAGTGTGCATTGGGCATGTAGGAAACCAGATATTTGGGCTATGTTTTGGGAAATGGAGAAGTCAAACTAGAGGTTTCTAAGATAGAAACTGTAGCTAACAGCCCTGTCCCCAAAACTAAGAAACATGTCAGGTCAGTTTTAGGGCTGGCTGGTTATTATCAAAGATTTGTTCCCAGCTTTGCCAAGTTAGCTATGCCCCTCACTGAACTCCCAAAGAAATGGTTCCTGAATAATGTGAAATGTGTGATGAGGCTTTTCAAAGCCATTAAGGCTGCATTATGTTCAGCCCCTGTTTTAAGAAGCCCAGACTTTGAGAAACAATTTCTGTTACAGACTGATGCATCAGAGTGCCTAGGTGCAGTCTTGAGTCAGCATATAGATGGGAAAGTGTGACAGTGTCTCCTCTGTCAAGGATAAGTGCCCCCATAAAGAAGACAGTAGATAGCTAGAGAGAAACAGCTTATGTAAGAAAATGATTCAGGATGGAGTCATAACGTGCCCAGAGGTAGTGCTGTAAGTAGAAAAGATATTAGTCGGAAGCAAGAATAAGAGAAACATAGGTTGCGTTGGACAGTATATAAATACTGGTGCCCCAAAGTAGATATGGGTTTAAAAGAAAGGAAAAGAGAGCAAATGGTTTTAAAATAGGAGCATGTGTGCTCTGTATGCTCTCAGCTGCTGGCATGGTTACGGTGCCTTGTTTAGCTGAAAGCTCCCCCCACCCTAAAATGAGCACATGAAAGTAAAGAAAAGGACTAGGGTGTCCTTCAGTATAAAATATGTATGGTGCCCCTGTAAACAGTTGAGTAGCCGTGGGGAAATGAGAAAGAATAGTGAGAACTGAGATAAGAATAAAGATTGCACTAATGATGTAAACAAATACATGCCCTGTTTCATTATAGAAGAGCATGTCATGCTGCAGGAAAAAACTCCTGAGCGGGAGGAATTATACTAGTGCATGAAGCGCTTCTGAATCACTTAGGTGCCCTGGTAAGTGAAAGCTGGTTCCCTGGCAGGCACATGTAAGCGCCGAACTTGTGCTGCAAAAGCAGCTGCTTTTATGTGCAATGGCCCTGTTGACTCAAACAAATGAGTAAATTCTGCAAATAAATGCAGCTTCGAGGGAGGAATGCCCTGTTTCTCCTGGTCGCAAGGTGCGACTCAGGAATGTAACTCTGACCGGAGCAGGATGCTCCAGCTACTGCAAAAATACTCCCAGTTCGGAGAATGAAGTAAGAAACATGCATCGGAGCAAAAGGGCATGCTCCAAAGCATTACAGACTGCCGCACAGTGCGGCAAGAATAAAGAAAGTGTAAGCTGGTGGGACACTACGAGCAGGAGAACAGGAGCCTCAGTGAAGTTCCAGAAACCAAATGAATGAGTTTTAAAAGGGTTTGGCAGCCCTAGAGAAGTGTTGAATAGGCTACCTGAATAAATAAGTAAAGAGAAAGCGAAGGCTGAAAGAAACAGAAAAGAGGCCCAAATGAAAGGAATAGCTGATGGGCTGAGATTTCAGCGGTTGGGAGAATGAAGAAAAGTGCTCCTTAGAGATAGGAGTTGCCTAATAAAATAATATGAATGCCTGAAGGGATAATCCTTTAATGTAGGACGAAGTGTGTTGATAGCACATAAAGAAAGATAAATGAGAAACAAAATATTATTGGGGAAAAAAAAGGAAATAAAATAACACAGTTAAAGGAAAGAGCTTTAGGAATGGCATGTGTTCTGAAGGCGTGTCCCTTAGCAGAGATAGAAATATAGTGAGAGAGAAATTGCAGGGTTTTGCAGAGTTTAAAAATACATGTAAAAAGATAGCAGATAGTTTACTTCAGACTGACCTGTTCCTAGGAGAGCTCATGGAAAAATGAAGTTTCCTATAGGAAGATAGCGACCCCTAGTGTTCTGTATAAATACTGAACTGGATCATAGAGCAAGCTGATTAGTGGGAGGAGTTCAGACTAATGAGGGTCATTAAGTTATTGAAATAAATAAAACTGTTAAGGGCTGGGATATTTAAGAGATATATCAGAAAAGTAAATTCTTGTTACAGGCTTAGAAATATCCCTTTCTTAATTCTGTATAGGCTGGGATATGAGCCTTAGAAAGTGATGCATTTGCTTAATTGACCTAAGTGGGTGGATCCCTATGCTGTGAGGTCATCATGAGATATGCTATAAAAGCTACCATTAGAGTAAAGAAGCTACATAGATGCTGAGATGAGCTGAGAGAAAGAGAGGAGAAAGCGACTGAACGTGCCACTTTTGGGCATAATGATGGACTTGCTAAGATCAAATGCTGTTGGCTTATCCTGAGTAAGCAAATGAACTAATACCTGACTTTTATTTTCTGTGCAAAAAGTCTCTGAAAAGAAGAAAATAAAATGATAAGTGTCTGTAAGGTGCTTTTTATGCACTAAAGTTGGTTGTCAGCCCATTATTTGTATCCTGTTATTCAACCCCACTACAGAAAGGACATCCTATTCTGTACACAAGTAGGAAAATGCACGAGAGAGAGAAAAGGTACTCCACCATTGAAAAGGAATGCCTTGTGGCAAGGTGGGCCATGGAGTCTCTTAAGTTTTACTTACTAGGAGCTGACTTTGTACTTCTAACAGATCACAATCCTCTCTGTTGGCTTAAGCAAAAGAAGGATAAAAAATCTAGAATCACATGGTGGTACCTGGCACTACAGCCATTTAAACTGAAGGTGATGCACAAATCTGGGAAAGAGAATGTCAGTGGTGATTTTCTGTCAAGATATGGATCAGGAATTGAGAATTCCGAAGGTTGAAAAAAAATGTGAGTTGAAACTTCTCTGTTTGCTATGTTGCATATGCACTGAACTGTAAAGGTTATAAGCAGATGTTAAATAGGAATTTAATAGAGCGTTTTTGGAAACCTGTTTTGTAAAACAGGTTCCCTCTTAAAGAGTGGGGTATGTGACAGGGCTGAATAAGGCCCTGCCCCATTTGTTATGCAACAAGAGATTAAACGCAAGGGTCTGTTCTATTCTCTCCTTTTCCATCTCTTCTCTGGTTGCGCAACCAAATTTTCTTGTGAGATCTAGGAACCGATCACTCTGACAGTTTCACAGTTCTCCGCCTCACACTATCTCTCTGCCTTCCCTTGCTATTTCTGTCTTTTCTTTCCCCTTGCACATTTCCGAGTATAAAAATATATGTGAATATTTATGTGGAAATGTCACTGATACTGGGATCACTTTGTTTAAAACTGTATATAGTTATACTGTTAAAATGATTGCAGAGCTATTTGGAACTCAAGGGGTTAACCTGAGATGCAGTTTGTAAGTCTTTTGCAGAGCTGTAAACAAGAGATCTGTTCTGGATCACCATGTACTGTTCTGCTGCACCTGCAAGGAATGAAACTTACAAGAACATTCTGTAAACTTACAAGAATATTCTGTGAGAAGCAGGCTCTCTTAATGAGTTCCCAAAGACATAAAAAGAGCAGCAATGCTTTTGCTAGAGAGACAAGAAGAGTGAGAGAGTGAGAAACTGAAACTTGGAATTAAGAGATATTCTCAGAAGGACTTAAGTTTTCTCTGTTTGTACTACCGTTGTAAATAGTTATACTGAATAACTTTTATTTTACTGTTATTGAGAAAAATAAAATGCTACTTGAGAATTTTGAAACTGCTCCTGGTTTTCCTATGCTTTCTGACCTGTGCCTCAGCGACACTGCTCTTGACAGTCCTGTCCAGCTAGAGTGGAAAATGAGTTTCTTAGTGGCACAGGTTGAGGAATGTGCCCCTGACTTGCCACCCCCACCCTCCCGGCACACACCACAGTCTAGCTGGCCTTCCTCTTTGGGGCAGTGGTCATAGACTCAGTGGCCCCTGAGTGGGGGAACAGGTCTCCAGAATCCTAACCAACTTGGCCTGAAGTCTAGTGACCACCTCCTTCAGCCCAGAGAGGTGCATGCAGATGGGGCACCTCAGTCTCCAGAAGGTCTCTCTGAAAACTGCCGCTCCACAGACACTGCACTGCACCACTCCCAACATTCCTGTTCCTACACTCACTATGTTAACTGGGAAGAACACAGCATCTGACAGAGTTAACAGAGTCAAATTATGGGCTAGACTGGAAGAATTAGGTATTAATCAAGCACTTTTGGGTATTATAAAAACTCTGTATTGTAATAACTACACAAGTGTTAGATATTCAAATGTTGGATCTCTTACTGAATGGTTCGAATCAAATATTGGTGAGAAACAGGGATGCACTTTATCGCTGTTATTGTTTAATCTCTATTTTCAAACAGTGTTGAACAGTTTATATAATTCTGATTATCATATGCCAAGGATTGACACAACTCCCTGCCCATACCTGGCATATGCGGATCATGCAGTATTAATTTCCACAAGTTATATTGGGTTAAAAGAATGATGAATAAGTTTCTAGAGGAATGTAAAAAAGCAGATCTGGTGATAAATTATGAGAAAACCAAGGTATTGGTATTTGAGGGCAATAAAAGGAGTACAATTATTATTTGAACAGCAATAAATTAGAGGTGGTAAGGAATTTTGTTATCGAGGGCTGTCTCAAGATGGAACATGGAACAAACACATTAATGAAGTGGAAAATAAAGCAAGAAGATTCCTCCTGACTCTAAATCTCTTTGCCTATAGGTACGGAGGCAATTCAGTAAAAGGAATTCTAAGAGTTCTTAATGCAAAGCTAAAAAGTTTACTATTATATGGAGCAGAGATTTGGGGCAAGGCAATAGTAAGATATCAGCCTCTATATTAAATACATTCTACAAAAGGATAATGGGTCTCCCAAAAGGTGCACCTTCTGCACTGGTAAGGGCACAAATGGGACAATTACAAACAGAGAATCAAATTAGACAGCGAGAAGTAAATTACTGGCTAAAGGTATACACAATGAATATCAGTTCTTTACTCTTTGCGAATTTCTTTTGTTCTATCCAAATAGAAATGCAGAGCTCTTTTGACATCTAAAGAATGAAGGGTACGCTCTCCTTCATTTTGGAAGCTTGCAAAGTAAGTAGGTAGGTAGGACCAAAGGTTGGTTTAGATGGAATTCTGAAACAACCTTAGGGAGAAACTTAGGATAGGTCCTAAGAACTACTTTGTCCTTATGAAACACAGTATACGGAGGGTCTGTGACCAAGTCATGTATTTCAGAAATATATACTGAATTACTGGCCGGCCCATGTCAGGATGTGCTAATGCAGCCTCATATAGACGAAACAACTCATAAAAAGCCAGCAGTACCTACCTCTGAAAAAGGCAAAAGACACACAGTGAATGTCCAAATAAATGCAGTCTAATAATAATACAGCCTCAAACACAAAATGTATAAAATCCACAGACCTTCAAAATGCTGGTAGCATGGGCTGGAAAGACAAGGCAGGGCCCAACTGACTTTACGGTTTCGCAGTAGCCTCTTCAGGAAGTGTCCCAAGGTGCTTCAGGATGAGCAATTTAAAGCAAATCTTAAAGGAGACCACAATCAATTTTAAATATATACATAAACAAAACAAAATAAAACCTCAAAATGTATTTCAGAAACCCTCAAGGGCCGAGGTAATGGCCACCAGGAAGGTCGCTTTTCCAAGTGAGAAATTTCAGCTCACAGGTAGCTAGAGACTCGAAAGGCTTTCAAGTGAGCATGTCTAGCACAAGATTAATGTCCCAGGCTGTGACTGGACGTCTGATAGGAAGTCTGGTATACAGAATACCCTTAAGAAACCTCTTCACTACAGGTAACTGAGCCAGTGACAAGGAAAGTACTGGTTCATGATAAGCTGAAATGGCACAAAGGTGAACTTTGACTGTAGAGTATTGTAGACCTGAATTTGAGAGGTCTAAAAGGTACTCTAGAACTTTATTTGGTAGGCAGGAAAAAGGATTCAAAGAGGATTTAGCACACCAGAGAGAAAAACGCTTCCATTTGGCTGTGTAAGTTTTTCTGGTGGTTGACTTGCGCGCAGCCAAAAGAATATCTGAAACTCTCCAAGAGACATTGAACCTGTTCACTTCTATCTCTTCAGGAGCCAGGCATGAAGGTGAAGCGACCTCAGATTGGGATGGACCACAGACCCCTGGGTCAGAAGGTTCATCTGAAGGGGAAGCACTTTCAGAAGGGTTTCCGACATACTGCTGAGTAACTGAAACCATATCTGTTGAGGCCAGAAGGGAGCAATGAGGATCATTTTGTCCTCTTGGGACTCGAATTTGAGAAGTTCCCTCTGAATTAGTGGAAGAGGAGGAAAGGCGTATAGAAAGTGTTTTGTCCACTGCAGCCTGAACACATCCTGACAGAAAATGCCAGGGCCTGGATTTCTGGAACAGAACAGAGGCAGTTTTGTGTTGAGTGGGGATGCAAAAAGGTCCAGGTCTGGAGTTCCCCATTCTGTAAATAGTGACTGAACTACGGTTGAGTCGAGAGACCACTCATGAGGATCTGTCTCTGTTCTGCTGAGACGGTCTTCCAGTTCGTTCTGCACTCCCAGCAGGTAGACCGCCTGAATTAGAGCCTTGTGCTCTAGGCACCATTCCCACACTCTCATCACTTCCCTGCATAAAGGGTAAGAGTGTGCACCGCCCTGCTTGTTGATGTAAAACATCACTGCTTTGTTGTCCGTTTGAAGGAGAATGTTCTTGTGACAGAGAATGTCCTTCAAAGCCCAGACTGCATAAAGGACGGCTCTCATTTCCAGGACATTTATGGGAAGCTGGGACTTGTCCTGAGTCCACGTACCTTGGGTGTGGAGATTCTGACAGTGAGCTCCCCACCCCATCAGAGACGCGTCCGTGGTAATGGAAATCTGATGATCCAGGGGTGCAAAGGGATACCCTTCCAAAAGGTTGTCCTCTTATGACCACCAGGTGAGTGACTTCTTCAGAGGTTCTGTCACCTTGATGAGAAAGGACTGAGGGTGAGTGGTTGGGGACCACTGAGTACTGAGCATCCACTGAGAGGTTCTCATGTGGAGGCGTGCTAGGGGTACAGTGAACACCAAGGATGCCATGATACCCACCATCCGTTGCACTGAGATAGCTCGAACTGAGCTGTTCTCTCTGATGTATCGGGCCATCTGTAGGATATCGCTCCTTCTGTCCTCTGGTAGAAAAACTTTCGCACAAGAGGTGTCCAGAAGAGTTCCTATAAAAAGGAACTTCTGAGAGGGCTGCAAAGTACAGTTATGTAAGAACTTACTGTAACAGCAGATCTTCGAGAGAGGCTCTTGCAGTACTCAAATGTAGACCCTCCGGCTGTGAAGGTCTTAGGAAAGAAGACCTTGCAGCACAGCCAACCGAAGACAGCTCTATGGCGAGGCAATGTCCAAACTGTAATAATAAAGGTATGGACAGGGGGTCAGGTTCTTGACTGCACAGATGTCGACACGCTGACACGTCTTGAAACAAGCAGCAGAGCAACGACACCCCTGGTGGAGTGGCCTCTGACTTGACCCGGCAGGGTCTTATGGTACTTGTCGTAACAAAAAGTGATACAATGAGCCAACCATTTAGATAGGCATTGCGTGGAGACAGCATTGCCTTCTCTTTTATGGGCAAAAGAGACAAACTGTTGATCAGTCTTTCTGAGTTCCTTAGTCCTGGTGGTGTACTATCTCAGAATTCGGTGAACATCCAAAGTATGCAAGAGGTATTCCCTTGACTGGAGTGTTGCATAAAGAAAGCAGGCAGCTCAATGGATTGGTTCAGCATAGAATCCGCTGCCACCTTAGGGAGAAACTTAGGGTTGGTACGCAGAGTCACACATTCCTTGTGAAAAACCAAATACGGGATTTTGCACATCAAGGCCTGAAGCTCGGAAATCCTTCGAGCAGAAGTAATGGCCACTAGGAAGAGAGTCTTCCAGGAAAGGAACTTTAGGGTCTGCTGAGGCTGCCGGCTTGAAAGGAGGCAGGGTAAGCTTCTCAAGAATAAAATTCAAATCCTAAGGTGGGGCAGGAATGCAAATAGGGGGTCTCAAGTGGAGAACCCCTCTAAGAAAAGTCTTAGAGACTTCCAACTGCGCAAAAGTTCTGTCCCCAAAAGGAACATGGTAAGCGGAGATGGCTGCCATGTGAACCTTCAGAGAGGAATGACTGAGACCCAGATCAAAGAGATGGCGCATGCAGTCCAGAAGCCCCCCGACAGAGCAAGAGAATGGCTTGAAATCTTTGGAAGAGGCCCAAATAGAGAACCGTTTCCATTTCATGGCATAGGCAGATCTAGTGGAGGGCTTTCTGGCCTCCACCAGAATATCAGCCACCAGCAGAGAAACCCCGAATCGGGCTTGAGCTATGTCTGCAGGAGCCACGTGTGCAACTGAAGGGACTTGAGGCGTGGATGGACCAGAGTTCCCTGATCCTGGGTCAGCAAAAGTTGCTAAAAGGAAGAGGAGGAGGAGGTTCCTCTGAATACTGTTGCAGAAGAGAGAACCAAACTTGCCTGGGCCAGAAAGGAGCGATTAGGATCATGCGAGCTCCTTCTGAGCCGAGTTTTTGTAAGACCCTCGGAATGAAGGGAATCGGGAGGCATAGATGAATCTGCCCTTCCAGTCTACAGACAGAGCGTCTCTCCAAAAAATGTCACGTCCTGGAGCGAGCGAGCAGAAGGCAGGAAGTTTTGCGTTGTGAGGAGACGCAAACAGGTCTACCTGAGGAGTTTCCCAGCATAGGAAGATATCGTCTGCTACCCCCTGATCCAGTTCCCACTCGTGAGCCTGGGCAGACAATCGACTGAGGTGGTCTGCCGTGTTCTCGACCCACGGAACATGAATTGCCGTGAGGTGAAGTTTGTGTTGCACTGCCCAATCCCAAACTCGCATCGCCTCCCTGCAAAGATGGTAGGAACGGGTTCCTCCCTGTTTGTTGATGTACCAGACTACACACATGTCTGTCTGAACAGCCAGATGACCTGTATGTAATTAGCTACTGCAAGGGCCCACTCGAAGTAAGATCTGAGATTTCTTCAGATTTAGCAGGACTCCCATGGACGTGAGAAAGTTTGAGGCTGTGGCTATGGCGTCGAGAGTTCCTTGCCTGGAAGGGCTTGCTAGAAGCCAGTCATCCAGATATGGGAACACTTGTATTCTGATTTTTCTGAGATGCGCTGTGAGAATTGCACAACACTTTGTAAAAACTTGTGGCGCCGAGGATAGCCCAAAGGGCAGGACTCTGAACTGATAATGCTGGCCCAGCGCTACAAACCTCAGGTATCTGTGAAGCTTTGGGTGTACAAGAATATGTTGGTAAGCATCCTGCATGTCCAGGGAAGCTAGCCAATCGTGTTGATGAAGCAAGGGTAACAGGGTCCCGAGCGATATCATCTTGAACTTTTCCTTGAAAAGAAACCTGTTTAACTTTCTGAGGTCCAGAATGGGGCACATGCCACTGGTCTTTTTGGGACTAGGAAGTAATGGGAGTAGAAACCTGTGTTTGTTGATCCAGCAGAACTATTTCTACTGCGTTGTTCAGAAGGCCTTGTATCTCTGAAGCACGGTCTGACTGTATTGGTTTTTTTCCAATTCTTTTTCCTCCGTCACGGTTCTAGAAGCTCTCTCCAGCATCCAATCTTATCCTGCCCTGCCTGAAGTCCCACCGACGGAACCTTCCTCTCCTCCGCCTCGCAGCTGGCACCCCCAGCTTAACCCCTCCTACCTTGGGCGCTCTTAACTTGTAGACTCCAGCTGCAGATGTGGGCCCTGGGCAGAGGATCTATGAAGGCCAGCCAAGTTGGGCCTAGTCGTGGGCATGGGGATTAGTGCCGTCGCCTACCCCTAGAACTGGGGTTTTTCTGTGTTCTGTTCCGCCCACTCCCTTCCCCTGTGTGTGCACTCCCTGATGCAATGGTGCACGGCTACCCTACCAGCGTCAGGCACGCGATTACGTACCACTCTGCGCTACTGCAGCACCCCCAGTCTCCACCAGGAGCCGCCGGAGCGCCGAGCTCCCTGATGCCCTCACCCCATGACAGGAGAGCAGCCCCACAGGCGCTCAATCCAGTCCCTTCCCTGTCAACCCCCGGCACGCAGGCTCGCTCCTGAACTTGGGTCGCCAGCGTGGCCTGAGGTGTGGCGTTCAGCGCCTCAACCCTCAGTGCCACTGGGCCGACTCGGACTGTACTGTTGACAGCCTGGGCTGTCGTTTGGGGGGACGATCCGGAGGGGCTTTGAAAGGTTGAGGGAGTACCCGTGGATTATCCGGAGGACCCATTTGTCTGATGTTATGGACTTCCACTTGTTGTAGAACTGAGTCAGACATCCTCCCACCGCTGAGGAAGAGTCCCCCTCGGGCAGCTGAGGTAGGACCTGGCCCAGAAATTCAGAAGGTGGCACTGGGCGCTTTGGGCCCTTGTGCCTTCTGTTGCATTTTCTTTTGAGGCTGGGGGGCTTGGTTTTTGTTAAAACCGCCCCTCCCCCCGAAAGGACTGATGGTTGTGAAATTGACACTTAACACCCCTCCAAGAAGGGGTGGGAGCGGGTTGAGCCATTTTAATGGCCAACCTATTCTTCTGCGTGGCCTCCAGAGCTTGCTTTACTTGAGGTCCAACAGATACATACCTGTCAAAGGGTAATGCCATGACCTTGTTGTTGGCACAAATTCATGAAGCCTCAAGTGTGTAGCCAAAAGTGACGACAGGTACAAATGCTGTGCCACTGCTGCTCGAAGCAGTATCGAAGCGCCCATAGCTGCTTTAACCTGCTGGTTGCTGGACTCGATACCCTGGTTATGGTCTGAAGAAGCTCTGAACTAGTGTCTGACTCGGGCAGAGCTTCAACCATCTGTTTCAGCGAATGCCAAGAACATACTCATATTGAGAGAAATAGCCTGGTAGCTGGCACACGAAACCCAGGGTAGAGGCAGCAAATACTCTCTTACCTAAGGTGTCTATCTTGCAAGATTCTTTGTTTATAGGCCAGGCTGTAGATGCCTGAGGAAGAACAGCCTTATCAATCTCTGCCAGGACTACAATAGGGTCCACAAAGGCCTGGGAAGCCAAAATGGGTCGATCCTTGGGAGCAGCATACTTCCTGTCTGTGGACTTAGCCACAGAAGGAATCAGAGTCGGATTATTCCATACCATCTGAGAGAGTGTCTCAAAGGATGGTTGTACCGGGGGAGTTAAATCCATAGGGATCTCTGGGACATGAAGATATTGGAGTCTTAAGAGCTTCCCAGGATCGATATCCATAGTCTAGAGAGAGAGAGAGAGTAGAATTTAAATTTTTCAGCAGAGACTTAAATGACAGGTCTTCAACCATAGGCTCTGCAGCAGGATTGATCCCTGCTCCTTCAACATCATCACCCACTCGAAGATCTGGCTCAGGCTCAATATCATCTCCTGACAGTCCAGGAGGGACTGTATGGACAGGAAAGGAGTGAAAATCAGTATGAAATGAAGAGAAAGGATTCGGAGCCGAGAACCCCTGAAGGGTGGACTGCGACGCACCAACCCTCGGCGCCGAAGAACATGGCCCTGAAGGCAAGGGAGATGGTGCAGTCAGAAACAACCCGGCACACAGCGCTGACAGACGCAACGGCCCCGAGGACGGTGCCGACAATCCTAGCGGCGCCGAGGACAGTGCCGATAGACGCACTGGCACAGACGATGGCGCCAGACAATTCCATTGAGCGCAGAGGATAGTGCCAACAGGCGACTGGCACCAAGGATGGCGCCTGACACCCTAGCAGTGACGCGGGAGTCGCTAAGAGGACCCATCGACACTGAAAGTGTCCCGATGGTGCCAAGCAATCCAGGTCCTCGAAGACTCCGACTTGAAGAAAAGAAGGAAGAATACCAGGAGATAAAGGCATTGGTGTGGCTCCCTGCGCCCGCAGCCATGTGAGGGGGGAAACACCTGAGCATGGAGTCGACGGCACCGGAAGATGGCGCTCGCGCAAATCCAGGAAGGTCCAACCGCCCCTACCTGCTCCCCCGAGAGGTCTGAAGGCCTCGGATTGACCAGGCCAGGCAGCTGGACCAACCTCCGAGCCCATTGCTCCATAAGAGCAGCCCACTGATGAAACTGCTCATCGGAAGCCCTTTCAAGAGGCTGGAAGGGCTCCAATGTCAAAGAGGTTGGTCACCGGAGACAGAAACCGCGACCTGGCGAGGAGGAGGCCGGGCACCTGACCCTAACGACTAAACCGCCGACGCACAGACATACCAGAAGGTGACCTCGAGTGATGCCTTCTCTTTTGACCTGTAGGTCAAGAAGAGCTCGAGGTCAATGGTGCCGAGTACAACCATTTTCTTTTATGCTTCGAGAGGCGCCCATCCCCTGAGCACTGGACCGTCCGTAGTCAGACCCTCCCGCCCGGAGGAAGGCGGTGGACCGTACCAGCCCGGCTGACTGAACAGCTTTCATCACAGAAGTCTCTCTACCGTCATCTGACCCGCTCGTGAGTCGACTCCATCAATGGAGGGCTGAAGACTTTTCTTAATAAGTAATTTAATAGTAAGGTACTTATTTGAGACAGATTGAAAACAATAAACTGAAAACTATGCTGCTAGTTTGAAACTGAAGGTGGATAAGCGATGGGGCCTGATGGGATTCACCCTAGAACTCTCAAAAGAACTAAGGGAAGAACTAGTAACACCAATGACTATCCTTTTAATAAATCATGGAGGATGGTGTGGTACCTGGAGAACTGGAGGAGGGTGGATGTGATTCCCCTTCACAAAAGTGGGGGCAAGACAGAGGCAGGAAACTACAGACCTGTCAGTTTGACCTCAGTGATAGGGAAAATGATGGAACCACTTCTGAAGGAAAGAACTGTTGAGTACCTAGAGGCCAGTGGGGCACAGGACCCAAGGCAGCATGGATTCACAGCAGGAAGGTCATGTCAGACAAATCTAATTGATTTCTTTGACTGGGTGACCAAAGTAGTAGACCAGGGAGGGGCTGTGGACATGGCCCACCTAGACTTTATTTAGCAAGGCATTTGACACAGTCTTGCACAAAAGATTAATAAACAAATTAGCCAGCCTGGGAGTGGGTCCCAGGGTGGTAGCCTGGGTAAAACACTGGCTGGACAACAGGACACAAGAGGTAATAGTAGTAAATGGAGTCCACAGTGAAGAAAGGAGGGTTACTAGTGGGGTACCACAGGGTTCAGTTCTGGGGCCAGTCCTTTTTAACGTCTTTATAAGTGACATTGCGGAGGGACTGGAGGGGAAGGTATTTCTCTTTGCAGATGACTCAAAGATCTGCACCAGGGTTGATACGCAAGGTAGGGTGGAAAGGATGAAAAGGGACTTGGCAAGGTTGGAGGAATTATCAAATGTATGGCAGCTTAGATTCAATGCAAGTAATGCAGCTGGGAAACAAAACCCAGGGCAAGAGTACACAATGGGGGTGAGATACTGACAACAACAAAATGGAAATGGACCTGGGGTAATCATATCAGATGACCTAAAGGTGGGCCAGCAATGTGAGAAGGCAGTAAGGAGGGCTGGGGGATACTGGGATGCAAAGGAGAGGCATCACCAGTAGAAAACAGATGCTGTTGGCCCTCTGTACAGACAGTTGGTAAGACCACATCTGGAGTACTGTGTACAGTTCTGGAGACTCCATCTCCGAAAGACATAGACAGGGTTGGGGCTGTCCAGAGGAATGCAACCAAAATGTTGCAGGGTCTGCACCAGAAGACATATGAAAAAAGACTAAAGGAGCTTAAGATGTATAGCCTCGAGGAAAGGAGGGAGAGGGGGGACATGATAGAAACGTTCAAATACCTCAAGGGAATCAACAAAGTCCAAGAGGGTAGCATCTTTCCAAAAAAGAGATGTGCAAGAACAAGGGAGCACAATTTGAAGATAGAGGAGGAACGGCTCAGAGTTAACGTGAGGAAGTATTTCTTCGCAAAGAGGGTTGTAGATGCATGGAACAGCCTTCCTGAGGAGGTCATAGAGTCAAAAACAGTGGGGAATTCAAGAATGCATGGGACAGACATAAGGCAATTCTAGTGGGGGGTAGGAGGAAGTAGGCTGTTGATTAACTAGGATCTGCAGCTTCTCCGTTAGGTAGGGAACTGGGCAGACTAGGTGGGCCAAGCGGTCTTTATCTCCTGACAAATTCTATGTTTCTATGTTTGACTCCTGGCGGTTGAGCGATGTCGTCACTGAAGCGCACTCGACGTCGGGGAAAAAAGGAACTGAGGCGGTTGGAGGGTTGATACCGTAGATAGTCACTGCTGCACAAGCCGAGGTTTGCGGCGTCGCTCCTCACGGCTCCATCTCTGTGCCGCCTCTTGCAGAAAGTTTGCTCCTGCTGGTCCTAGCGCCCGACGAGATCCCATCAGTGTGAATGAGTGGTGGAGACCTTATGTCCAGGAAGATCATAATGTTTCCAAGTATGGTAATTCTGGAAAGAGTTATCAAACCTTTAGGACTAATAATTAATATAACAGATAGCTCCGATTACCATTCTCTCAAGTAAAGCCAATAAACAAGGAGAAACAGAAGATATTACAGGCAAAGAGATGAGCGAATAGGACGGCAAAGTAAGATTTGCAACTGGTTATCAGAAAATTAAAGATTACACAAATTAGAATTATATTTGGTTAAAATGACTAATCCAGACTTGTGAAAAATAATCACCAGGCTCAGGTTTGAATTGTTCACAAGTAATTGGAAAATAAATTTATATAGTCAAGACAAAAATAAGGAGCGGGTACTATGCAATTGTGAAAATGACATGGATGACCTAAAACATTTGATGAGTTTGTGTCCTCTTTATAATGATATAAGAAAACAATTATTGGGACCCTATTTAAGTCTATTGGAATATGATCTTATAACTATGGTGACATATTTCTTGAAATCAAATAATGCGCAGATATTGAATGCGGTTGCCTTTTTTTTTAAAGTTGTAGAGATGAAGGGATTACATCTGAGAAAAGTAGAAAATACTTGAGGGCCTGTTTTTATGGCCCCCACCTCCAATTTTAAATATGTTAGGTGTATTGTGCAATGTAGTATATAGTATAGAACTCTTTGATTACTGTGAAGTTCATGAGAATGTATTTATATACTGTGAAAATTATTTTATGTTGTGTTCTGAGGATTTACTTATGTTATATTTATAACATACTGTAATGACTTTTAAACAAAAAGCTGAACAATAAAGACACTTGAACTTGAAAAAACTGGGAAGAACTTTGTACCCTTACACTAGATAGGGTATTTTTAATTTCGCCTTTGTATCATGACCCCAGACAACGATTCTAAGTTTTCTCTTTTGATTCTTTTATCTTTCTTTTACCCTTACTCCTAGTTAGGTGTTACCTCTATTCCCACACCACAGGTGATTCTAGTTTGCCTCTTTTAACTTTGCATTTACCCCTCTGTACGCTTACCCTAGATAGAGTGTTTCCTTACTTCCCCTACAGCGGTAGTTTCTAGTTATACAAACTGTTCTTCCCTTGCTGCTACCCCCTTAACTTCTTCCAGTAATTCCTTGCACAGGCAGTAGCAAGAAAACTGATGCTTTACCTTACCTCAGTGGACTGGCAGAGTTCCCTGTGTGACTGCTGTCATCTGCTAACACTTAAGACACCAATCCTATTCTTCTCCTGCTCTGTTCAGCTCCTGCTCTGGGATGTGAATGGGACACATCAGAAGTGGCTGAATTTATACTGGACTTTAGAATTCCTGGAGCTGTGTGACTGGCTGAGCCTAGTCACATGACTCCACCCCGCCCCGACTGCCTCCTGGAAATGGAAATTACGTACCTACTGTAATTGTTGATCTTCTTGGATGAAGTATTCACCATTCATTCACACCTAATGGGACTACACCGGAGGTGCTAGGACCCAGTGGGAGCCAAAAATCGTCAGGAGGGCCAATGCCGAGGTAGAACCAAGCATGCAAGGCTGGCTCACACCTGTATGGGCTATTTTGGTGTTGACCCTCCAACCACCTCAGTTCCTTTTTGACCGAGGAGGTGCAGCATAAACTAACCTAGGAACACTTAACCTAATACAGGCATAAGACAGCCCAGATGATCCATGTGAGAAGGGTCTACTCAACTGTATCTTCACAGCCCAAGCCAACAAGGTAGTAAAGATCAGAAGCAGTATGAGTTAGCTCAGGGTATGGTGGGTGAGTGACTGAACGATGAAGACTCTGCTCAAGAAGATCAAGAATTACGGTAGGTACGTAATTTCTCTATCTTCCTGGACTAAAGGTCTTCACCATTAATTCACATTAATGGGAGAGCACCAAGCTAAAACCAATCCACTGAGTAAGGTGGCAGGAGACAGAACTCACTCAGGACAGATGTCCATTAAGGATTGTCCTGCTGAAGGAAGTGTGCTGTCTGGCATGGACATCCAGAGCATAGTGCTTCACAATGGTTTGCACTGAGCTCCAAGTTGCCGCTTTGCAAATATCTGTAATGGGTACGTTATGAATTTCTGCCAGGGATGCCGCAACTGCTCTGGTAGAGTGGGCAGAAACACAGCCTTCCAACCTGAGCTGAGCCATCAAGTAGCAATGATGAAGACATGCCACCAACCATGCAGAAATGCATTTAATGGCAACAGGCTGACCCAGCCGAGTCATGATGAAAAATACGAAAATATGCTTGGATTGTGAGACTCTTTAGTTTTGTCAATGTAGAAACGTAGAACCCCTCTTGACATCTGGAGAGTGACGGAAAGTGCTGCTCCTTCATTCTGGAAGTTAGCAAATAAGAGGAAAGAACCAGGAATTGTTAAGTAGAAATCCTAAACCACCCTGAGCAGGAATTTAGGGACAGTATGAGTACCACCATGTCCTTGTGAAAGACAGTACATGGAGGGTCTGTGACTGTGATAGGGGACATATTGTGCCCCTTACACCCCTTTTGCTGTTTAAGCTCAGTGTTCTAACAAATCTCCCAAACTGGTTAAAGGGAATAAAATAGGAATTTAATAATAAAAAGATTGCTGCTTCTCTGGGCTGAGTTTGAGTGACGCTTTCCCTTTAAAAAGCTTTAAAATCTGATGCAACAGTATTACTCTGTTTACTTCTTTCTTTTCTGCAGCTTAATGCTACCTTGCGCTTTATTATTTTCCCTACCTACATCTTGGCCATTTGTAGGTATTCTCCCTTATCCCTTGAAACTCTTATCTGACTCTCCCTTTGCCCAAATTGTCTGCATTCAGCTCGTTTTCAGAGTGAGCAGGGTTTAAACTTAATTTTATTTTATGCCTTTTACAAGACTTTAAGCCCAAAACTGGGTACTAGGAAAGCCTGAAAGAGTACACTGCTTTCCTATGAGTTCTCAAAGGTTGTCACAGGCAACTACAGTACAGATAGCCTGTTTCTAGTGTTGTTTGCACTGCAAGAGCGAAAATTAAATAAAATGCATGCATGCTAATAAAAAGCTACAAAGCCACAGAGTTTTTGTTACTGCTAGAAGCTAGAAGAATGTTTTTCAAAGGAAATAATGATGGCAAAACTCTGAAATAGATGTATATTCACCTGAAGCCTTGTCTAGTGTTTGGGTTTGGTCAGGACCTCCTGCAGCGTATATGTCTTCCATTAGAGCCGTCTGGCCAGTCTTTCTCCTCCTTTTATGACAGTATCTGCTGGGAGGAGCCTAGTATCTTCCAAATCTTGCATTTCTAGTTCTTATTGTGTTTTATTTGAAATGAACATTTGTAAAACATTAAAAGGCTCTAGTAATGTGTGATTTCATGTTGTGATGCAGAATTTAAAGCTCCTCTGTAACAATTTAAAGTGTTTGTAGGGGAGGAGTTTGCTGTGTCATGTGACCCAACCACAGTATAAATATACTCTGAATGGGACTTAGAAATCAGTTGGTGGTAAGAGGTCAAACCTACCAGTCCCCTACCCTGTTTCTAGGAGGAATTTTGTTTCGTCTTCCATTAGGGGCTGCTAACTATGGAATAGACCTGTTTATTTTGCATTGGTTCTTTATTTTCCATTCTCAGTCCATTTTATTTATCCTGCTGTACAATAAATTTTTGAACTTTTGCATCCTGACACTGTTGCCGGACTCCATTCGTTCCCATGTTCACAGTGACCAAGGTATGAATTTCAGAAACTTTGCAAACCGAAGTAACGGCCACCAAGAAGGCAGTCTTCCAGGTCAGAAACTTCAACTCACAGATGGCTAGAGGTTCAAAGGTTTATGAGTGAGCAATCTAGCATGAGGTTAATATACCACATGGACACTGGTTTCCCTGAGCGAGGGTCTACTGTGTAGGATACCCTTGAGGAATCTCTTGACTAGCAGCAACTGAGCCAGCGACATGTTTTGCACTGGCTCATGGTAGACGGAAATCGCGTAGAGATGCACCTTCACTGTTGAGTATTGCAGTCCTGCATTTGACAGGTCTAAGAGGTACCTAACACTTTATTTGATGGACAACAAAATGTGTCCAGCGTGGACTTTTTGCACACCAGTTGGAAAATCACTTCCACCTAGTCGCAAGTTTCCCAGTGGAAGACCTGCATTAAGAAGATTTGCTATATCCTTTGAGAGACCAGAGACCTACCCTCCATCTCCTCAGGAAATCATGCATGGAGATGAAGGGAGCACAGGTTGGGATGGACTAGGGTCCCTGTGTCAGGGGCCCACCAAGAGGAACTTCCTGACAACCTGTTGATTAGTGGAACCATATTTGACGACACCAATGCAGGTGATGAGGATCATCCTGCTCCCTGTGCTTTCAGGTTGAGCAGCATCCTCTGAACTAAAGGGAGGGAGGAAATGTGTACAGAAAGCTTCCAGTCCACCACAGTCTGAAATATACCTGCATACCTATCCCTGACTTGCCAGGGCATCTGGGACATGGGCTATAGCCCTTCACAAGGAGCTGAGTGACATCCTCCCTTAGGGCAGACAGGCAGTATGTCCTGTAATACCAAGGACTCCTGAGAGAGTGGATCGTAAGGCAGACAGCCTTGAAATCCAGAGGCAACCCTGTGCATACAACCTCTAGGACCCACTTGTCTATAGTAATGATGGACCAACATGGCTGGAAGTGGTTTAGTCAACCCCCCACAGGAATGTGGGTCAGGGACTGGACAGGCAGAAGGTTAACACCCCCAGACCTGTCACTGGGCAGCTTTGGATGGGGCACTGGCTGCTCAGGCTGGAGAGGTATCACCTTCCCTACCCCCACCACTTTTCACCACCTGGCCAGAGAACTTGGCTTTAGGATACCACAGCTGGTACTGCTGCCAAGGCTGCTGTGGCCAAAGGACCAAAACTGAAAGGGCTTCTTTTTAGGTTTCTGGCCCTTAGGGTACTTTTGGGATGAACCCACTGAGCCTAGTGTGACACTGGACTTCTATTCCTTATGAGATGTCCCTCTACCCCAGGGCCAGAAAGGTTGGTGCCCATGAAGGGGACATCAAACAACTTGTGCTGAGTATCCACAGTGAAAGTGGACAACCTCAGCCAGGCCCTGCGAAACATTGCGATGGCTACTGCCATGACACAGGCACTGGAGTCACCAATGTCCAAGGCTGTCTGAAGCTGATGTTTAGCCAGCGCTTGGCACTGGTCTCTGACCAACTACAGTAGAAGCTGCCTGTCAGCAGGAAGGTGAAGGAGGATTTCATCCAGAACTCCCATCAGGGAGTGACCAAAGCTGGCCATCATCACTGCGTAGCTCACCTGATGGAGACCAAGAGAAAAGCAGCATAGATCTTCTTGGCTGCAAGTTTCTTAGACTCCTTGTAAGGGGCTTGTCCATGTCTCCTTGGCTTCCAGATTTCCAGAAAGCAAAGTCTGAAACCAGTCTCTCAGCTGAGGGATGTTCTGACAGCCTTGAAAGGGATCTGACAGGGACTGCATGCTTATGGACTATATGGGTGGAGGGTGCTGGGCAGGATGCTGCCAAAGCTTCAGAGTTGGTCCCAGCCTCAGCCATGGGAGATGCAACCCCTGGGTAATCATCCTTGTCCAAGATGTCAGTAAAGGGGTATCTAGCCGGCTTCTGGACCAGCTCCAAGGATACATGCATAGACTCTGATATTAAATGGAGAAAAGCCCCAGATGACACCAGCCTTTGGTCGGTGGACAGGCCATCGACCAAGACACGGTTGAAGGTGCAGGTCCTCAACAACACCATGGATGACCCGCTAGAGTCATCTGAAAACTATTTGAAGATGGCCAATGGCCATGCTTTTCCCTGATCACCATGGAGTCTTGTGACTGGGTGACCTCCACCGACAGCTGACCTGGTAAGCAGGCTGTAGCACAGAAGTCGTTGGTCGGTGCTCCCACCAAAGGCTGCGGTGGGGGCAGCCACACCCACAAGGGCAGAGAGGCAGATGCCAGGGACATCTGGGGATGGACTAGCATGGGTAAAACTGGCACCTGCCAGCTGGCCAACCGGACCAGGGGGTAAAGTCCACTCTACCCAGCAATGGTCAGTTGCCAGCAGAGGAGTTCCTTAGTAGTGCCAGCAAGATCCTCAGCGGCAGTACCTCTCCTCACCAGAGGATGAAGAGGTTGAGGAATGTCGACAGGGCACCTCCCAGTCAAGCACTATGTAGAACATGAAGGCACCTGGATCATGACCTTGACTGTCAACCCATGGGCTGATGCCAAGAAGAAGCCACAAGTAGGTTGATACAGACCACATGCCAAGGTGCTAAGAAGAGCACTGTCTTCAGCTGCATGACCACCAGTGAAGGCTGGTCCTGAGCAAAGCCAGTTGGGGACACTGTCCAGTCCATGTCCTCCTGGAAGAGGACTGTGAGAATGGGGTCTTGGCGATTAACTCCTCGTCTAGCTCCTCTGACATGTAGTTGACAGAGTCAAGAAAAATTTTGACAGCCTGATCCCCTGGTGTCAAGGTCGCCAAGCTTGATGAAGGTACAGTAGAGATGTTGACTGAACCTTTGAACAAATGAAGCTCGATCGAAGGCAAGTGCTCCAAATGTGTTGAGTGGTTGGGGAAGTCAAGGGAATGGGAGGACCGCAAGTTCTCCTGACCCGCGACTGGTGCCGGTGGTGCCTGTGTTTCTTATCATGGTGGACAGGGCTCTCCCCAAAAGCCTGAAGGGTCTGACACATTTTACTGAAGTCCTCCATGAAAGAACCTCCAATGCTAGCCCCAGCCAGGAGGAGTGTTGAGGCCAAAAAGGTTCCTACCCCAACAGCCACTTCTTCCATGGCTGCGAGCTGAGCTGCCGACCTTGCCACAGTGGAGACCATCTTGTGACCCTTCGCTGGAGCTTAGGATCTCTGTCGACTGGCTAAGAAGAAGCTGGGTCAAGCAATCTTCTAGAGAGAAGGGAATCATTGCCTAACATAAGCTATAGTCAGAAATGTCATGCGCTGCCCCTAGGCAAAGGAGGTAAGACAAGTGTGGGCCCACCTTCAACATTTTCTGCCGACACGTGACAGAATTTGAAGCTGCAAACAAGCTTTGCTTCCTCGGAGTCCCTCTTCCGTTGATAAGGCAAAGCCAGAGTGAAGGAGAGGAAAGCCATCAAGAAACATTGCAAACCTGAAGAAAGTTTTCATTGTTTTCGAACAAATTCACCAAAGGCACACAATGGCAGCCTACAATGCAGCAAAGCTGTGAAGGAGGAGACCGGACTCTTCCAGTGGAAAGGAAAATGTGGTGTCACTGGGTGGAGCTGGAGGATATACTCACCTGAGTGGTGAAAGGAGCTTAGCTTGAAGCCATTCCGACGAATCAGCACCTCCACTGGAACTGCCAATTTGTCAATAGTGAACTATATCCACACCCCTAGAAATGACAGTTTTCCTGTGTTCGGGCTGGCTTATAATAAATGCCTGTCATACAACAGGTCATATAGCCTGTTGTTATATTTACACAAAGAAAATGAAAATCATTAGCGGTGATAACAATGAGTTGTAATATCTATATACAGTATATATATATATGAGGGATATGCCATGGCCCCTCTGAAAATATCAGTGTTATTTTCCCTGCATGCATTTTGTCAAAAGCCAACTGCATGAGGGAAAAATGACACAATATTTTCAGGGGAGCCATGGCATATTCTTTTTATACTGTGCCCCTGTACTTTCGCATAATTTTTGTGTTGAACTGATGCTGTTTTTCTTAATTATTCATATTTTTAAATACTTTTAAGGTGTGACTGGTCAAGGGTTCATGTTAGTGTTCAGCTGCATTGGTGAAGAGAGCAAGCGTGTGTGCTGACACTGCATCATTGCATCAGCATGTCAGACAGTGGTTCTTGATGGCCTGCTTGGTGTCCGATGTTGTCGATGTGGTGTGCAGTCCAAATGGGGATAAGCAGCTGGGGAGCAGGGCAGAGTGGTGTAGGGGATGTGCGGGAGTATGGCTTTACAGAATGGCAGTTTCAAACACTCGAGCAATGCCAGATACAGATGGTGACCTGGCATGAGTGACAAGTACGTGAATCCAGAAAAGGTAAACTGTAAAAGTTTTAGAATTTTTGTTGTGACATGCTTTTAATTCAGCTGATACACTGATGGCTGGAGATGGCACGCATGTTAGCTGAAGGGTTTGAAAGTGAAAGTGGTACTTGCATTGTTGACTCTAGCCAATCAGGGTGTACAGTATATTTTTAGTCACTATAGACCTAGAGCGAAAATATCATGATATTCTCACTCTAGGTTCCATACTGGTAAAATATCAGTGATATTTGCCATCAGTTATCCTCATAGGTATGGCGAAATATTTTATCTATATATATTACATAGGCATGGTCGCCTCTATATTAGGGTTGAGTAAGCACTTTAATGTTTTTTTGTAAACTTTATTTAAAGCAGGACAAATTCAGACATACCTTACCTCCAAACAAAGGGAGGGTACAACCATCTTCATGAGATACAGGTACATAAGGATTCGTTTATCTTACATTCAGTAGAAGGTCATTTAGTAATGATACAGGACAGTAATGAAAGTTTCTTGAAAAAGAAAAGGATGTAAAACATGGTCAAGGTCAAAATCTTGCTTCCATTAGGATATTAAAAATAGCAGTACGATAATAATAATAATAAAATAATAATGGAGTGCCAATGGATTGTAACGCCCATCAAAAGCTAGGGAACCGGTTTCTGTGGAGGGCTTGTTCCAGGGGAGCCAATATCCTCCTATTTACCAAGTTGTCCTCTGACTAGTTATTGTGTCCTTTCCAATTTCATTACTTGCATAAGGGACGTAGTCCCGGAGGCTATAGTAGGGACCTGTTTGAGTCTCCAATAAAAGGCCAACTCCCGCATTCCTACTACTAAACCAATTTCTCCATAATAGCTGACCTCTCCTAGGTTTCCAGCTACCCAGTGTAGGGAGCCCCAACAAAATGTCCATTGGATCTGATCTAGGTGTCATATTTAGGGTTTTTGATAAAATGTGTATTATCCCTGTCCAGAACCTATAAACTTTAGGACGCATTCAGACCATGTGGAAGAAGTCACCCACCCCGGTGGAACATTTAGGACAGTATGGAGAGGACTCAGGGTCTATCTTATTTGCCCGTTTAGGGGTATGATATGTTCATAGAAGGAAGTTATATTGAATAGCTCTGAAACGGTTATTAACTGAACATTTTAAGATGTTTTTAAAAGTAATCTCCAGTCCCCGTGAGTCCCTCTGGAGATATCCTCCTCCCAGGCCCTTTTAATTCTCTCCATAGGGTCCTGTAAGCTCCCAATAATATTTTGTAACACCTATTTAGAGGTCTGCAGCCCTTGATATTGGAAAATTTTATAAACAGTTCCTCAAATGGAGAGCACTGTATGGATTGGGATCCTTGAAGACTTGGTAACTCTCCCAGCAGTTTGTTTCTGAGCCGAAGGTAGATGAAATATTGAGATGTGTGTAGCTTAAAATCTCTTTCAAGGCTACAAACTGGCACACCTCCCTCCATCCAGGAACTGACTAAGCCGAAAAAGGCCACATGTGTTCCATGATTTGAGACCCATAATGTTGTTGTTGTTGGTTAGTTCTTTCCCCTTGAAAAGTGCTTCCAGGGTCATATCGGGGACAAACATGGGTTATGGCCTATTAATGAGTGCGCTGCCCATGCTCTCCAGGTCGCTCTAGTGCATGGGTTAGAGAGGCTTGGGGGGTCTCACCTCAGGGAGTTAACAAATAGGGTACAGTATAGGTGAGCATCTCCTCCACGCTCCATTTTTCCTCCAGGTTGGGATTCCCTCCCAACTCTTAGTAAATCTTGGACATGGGCTGAGAGGTCACATAAGATAGACGCATGTTAGGCAGATTCAAGCCCCCAAACTCTCTGGTTGCCCCAATATCTCCTTCCTAATTCTAGGTTTCTTTCTTGTCACAGCAGTTGCGTATGCTCCCTCCAGTGCCTTTAAATGCTTTTGTGGGACAGAGATTGGAATGGACTGAAAGAGGTAAAGCGCCCTTGGTAGGATGTACATCTTAATAAGATAACCCCGCCCAGTAGGGTGAGGGGAAGAGCCCTCCAATTAGTGCAGTCTGTCTTAAGCTTCTGAATCAGAGGCCTACAGTTAATTGGGATAATCTGGGAGAGTTTGCTCGGAGCAAAATCCCAAAATATTTTATCTGTTAAGTTGGGTTTATTATGGCCCCAGCTATCTCTATTGAGGTTTTACTTTTTCCCAAAGGGAGCCACTCACTTCGTCCCAGTTAATCTTGTGTCCCGAAAGGGACCATAGTTCTCAAAGATCCTGCCCAGTGCTGGCAGAGCTTCGCCAGGGTTATTCAAAAATGTCAGAATATCATCGGCAAACAAAGATATCACCTGATTATCACTTCCCATCCTGCATCCTTTGATCTTTCTGTTTCCCCGTATGGCATTTGCCAGTGCTTCCATAGTAAGAACATATAATAGGGACGACAGGGAGCAGCCTTGTCTTGTCCCTCTAGACAGTGCGAAAGGGGCCGAAATAGTGCTATTAGTTAATATCTGGGCTTGGGGATTGGTATACAAGACTTTTATCCATTTGACTAAGGATTCCCCCAACCCAAACCTGCGTAGTACTGCAAACATAAAGGGCCACTCGACCTGATCGAATGCCTCTTCAGCATCGAGTGCTAGAAGTCCTCTATGCCCCCCCACTCCATCTATGAATGACATTGATGGACCTATGGAGATTGTGTGTTTAGCCTGCCGTCCTTTGACATATCCCTCTTGATCTATGTGCACCAGGCCCGGCAGGACCCTCCCAACCTATTTTGCCAATATTTTGGCTAAAATTTATAATCCGCATTAAGAAGCAAAATAGGGCGGTACAATCCACACTTGGTAGGGTCCTTACCTGGCTTGGGAGCACTACAATGGTGGCCAACTTCTGAGAGTTTGGCAACTCTCCCTGTATCAGAGCATTTTCTAGAACTTCTCCCATAAGAAGGCCAAGGGCCTCCCAAGTGCATTTATAAAATACAGCAGGAATACCGTCGGGGCCCGGTGACTTCCCCTTGTTTGTTTGCCAAACAGCCTGTCTGATCTCCTCAGGGGATTGGGGGGAGTTTAACTTGTCTCTTAGATCTCCACCCAGGCATGGCATTTCCACTCCCTGGAGAAAGTCCTCTGAGTCACCCTCAGGTGGTACCTGAGTAGTATACAGCTGTGAATAAAATGCCATGAAGACCTCATTAATTTCTTTCTGGTCAAAGGTAGGAGAGCCATCTGGCTTAGTCATTTTAAGTAAGGCCCATTCCACTTTCTTGTGCTTCACTAGGCTAACCAACCATTTGCCTGACTTGACCCCCTCGAAATGCGTGTATGATTTTGTGACCACTAGGTCTCATTCAAGTTTCCGGGAGACAATCTGGTGCAATTTCCCTGTTAATGATTTTAGGTCTTGTATTAGTTGTGGATGAGGCTGAGCCATGGCCCTCCTCTCTAGCTCCTGAATTTCGCTCGTAAGTTGTTCTTTCTCCTTAAGGGACTGTCAGTTTTTTATATACTGCATAGGAAATTGTTTCCCCACGGATGAAAGCCTTTAAGGCGTCCCACACAAAATGTATGTGTGTCCCCTTGCCCTTGTTGTGGGCAATAAATTCTATAATTTTCCCATTTATATGCTTAATATATTGACCATCTAGAAGCAGGATGGGATCAAATCTCCATTGTGGTCGGTTGTGACCCTGCTGGTAAGTGTAACTGCAGTGGAGCATGATCTGAAATCAGCATGGGCCCATATATTGTCCTCACTGGCAAGCATTTAAACTAGCCAAGCGGGGAGGCACTGAAAAGGAGCAGGGAAATCCCAGCCTCCCCCCACAAAACACGGTAATTAGTGAGGTAAACACCAAGGTAGAGAAGTCATTAGGGAGCAGGACAGAGGTAAATGTAAAAAAAGGTAAAGGCAGTAAGGACAGGAATGGGGCTAAAAAGGGTAAGGCCATCAAAAAGTGGAGGGTGTTGAGTACCAATGCCCATAGTCTGTGTAACAAGCTCCCTGAACTAGTGGCCTTGATGGAAGAGGGTTGCCTGGATATTGTGGCAGTCACAGAAACATGGTACACAGAGAACCATGACTGGGATGTCAACATACCAGGATACACAATCTACAGGAAGGACAGGGAGGGTAAAAGAGGAGGAGGAGTAGCTCTCTATGTAAAGGAAGGGATCAAAGCAACAGAACTAAAGAGTAAACAGGGAGCAGATGAGGCATTCTGGGTCACCCTGGAGACGGGAAATGGCACCACAATCCGCATGGGGGTTGTATACAGACCCCCATCTCAGGGGGAGGGAATAGTTAAGGAAATGACAGAAGGCATCCTTAGGATGGCAGAAAAGGGGGAGATATTGTTGATGGGGGACCTAATTATGCCACATGTTGACTGGAGCACCTTTGCTGCAGGTACATACAAGAGCAGGGTCATTCTTGATGCCATACAAGGGGCATGCCTCAGACAGCTAGTATTGGAACCCACTTGGGAGGGAGCAATCTTAGACCTGGTACTCTCAAATGGGGACAGAGAAAGAATCTCAGATTTAGAAGTGGGTAACCATCTGGGAACAAGCGACCACCAAACAGTGTGGTTCACAATAAACACAGCCATACAATCAAGCCATACAAAAGCAAGGGTATTGGACTTTAGGAGGGCTGACTTTGGGAAAATGAGAGAGTGCCTCAGAAAAGCACTAGCAAACAGACAAGAAGGAGGAGTGGAGGAACAATGGGGAGTAATCAAAACAGCCATCACAGAGGCAACAAGCCTTTGTGTAAAGCAAATAAACAAAACACAATGAAGGAAAAAAACGCTATGGTTCTCAAAAGAGGTGGCAGCGAAGGTTAAGGAGAAAAGGATAGCATTCAGGAAATATAAGGAAACACAGAAGGAGCAGGACAGAGAACTTTATAAGTTAAAGCAGAAAGAGGCTGGGAAGGCAGTCAGAAGAGCAAAGGCCCAAACCGAGGAAAGGATAGCCAACTTTGTTAAGAAGGGGGATAAGACCTTTTATAGGTACATTAGGGAGCGAAGAAAGACCAAAGGAGGGATACTGAGGCGTAATAAAGTGGAGGGAATGTGGGCAGAGGGTGACAGTGTAAAAGCAGGGATACTGAACTAATAGTTCTGCCTAGTATTCACAAAGGAAGAGGAGAGGGAGGTACCTAAACCAAACAAGAGAAACACTCTGAAGACGGGGTCGATACTCAGTCCATTTACAGAAGAAAGGGTTCTGAAAGAACTAATAAAATTGAAGGTGGACAAAGCAATGGGGCCTGATGGGATTCACCCAAGAATTCTAAAAAGAACTAAGGGTAGAACTAGTGACACGCTGACTACTCTCTTTAACAAATTGGGAAGATGGGGTGGTACCTGAGGACTGGAGGAGGGTGATGTGATTCCTCTTCACAAAAGTTGGAGAAGGACAGAGGCAGGAAACTACAGACCAGTTAGTTTGACCTCAGTGGTAGGAAAATGATGGAATCACTTTGAAGGAAAGAACTGTCGAAACCTAGAGGCCAGTGGGGCACAGGACCCAAGGCAGCATGGATTCATGATGGGAAGCTCGTGTCAGACGAATCTAATAGATTTCTTTGACTGGGTGACCAAAGCAGTAGACCAGGGAGGGAGGAACTGTGGACACAAGCAAGCATTTGATACAGTCCCACACAAAAGATTAATACACAAGTTAGCCAGCCTTGGAGTGGGTCCCAAGATGGTAGCCTGGATAAAAAATTGGCTAGACAACAGGACGCAAAGGGTAGTAGTAAATGGAGTCCACAGTGAAGAAAGGAGGGTTACTAGCGGGGTACCGCAGGGTTCAGTACTGGGACAGGTCCTTTTTAATGTCTTTATAAGTGACATTGCAGAGGAACTGGAAGGAAAAGTATGTCTCTTTGCAGACGACACAAAGATCTGCAATAGGGTTGATACACAAGATGGAGTGGAAAGGATGAGAAGGGACTTGGCAAGGTTGGAGGAATGGTCAAAGGTATGACAGCTCAGATTCAATGCAAAGAAGTGCAAGGTAATGCACCTGGGAAACAAAAACCCAGGGGAAGGGTGCACAATGGGGGGTGAGATACTGACAACAGTAAAAATGGAAAGGGACCTGGGGGTAATTATATCAGGTGACCTAAAGGTGGGCAAGCAATGTGAGAAGGCAGTAAGGAAGGCTGGGGGATAGTGGGATGCATAGGGAGAGGCATCAATAGTACAAAACAGGAAGTTGTTATCCTTCTGTATAGACAGTTGGTGAGACCCCACCTGGAGTACTGTGTGCAGTTCCGGAGACCCCATCTCTGCAAAGACATAGACAGAGTGGAGGCTGTCCAGAGGAGGGCAACCAAAATGGTGCAGGGTCTGCACCAGAAGACATATGAAGAAAGACTAAAGGAGCTTAATATGTATACCCTTGAGGAAAGAAGGGAGAGAGGAGACATGATAGAAACTTTCAAGTACCTCAAGGGAATCAAAGTCCAAGAGGGTAGCATCTTTCAGAAAAGAGATGTGCAAGAAGAAAAATTACTCACCATAGTAATGTTGTTTCTCCTAATGGAGTCTTGCTGTATTCAGACATAATGCAGTTAGCCCCAGCACTTGAACTGCCCAGAGAGGAAAGAGTTAACTCTATGCAGAAGCATAGAACGTTAAGCTCGAGCTCGGTTTTCAAACCTCTGTCTGTGGTACTTACCAGTGTAACTGTCAGATTCTTACGAGCTAATATATACCTGATATGTATATTTCTTTATTTTAATGAAAAATAGTGTCCTACCCAAAACTAGCTGTATCTTCTGTTCCAAACATATACTACTGTCAATGCTACCTGCTGATACTTTGTATATACTGAATTATTGTATCTCACTTTATTTGTATAATTACTATTTTCTTGTGTGTTGCATCCCATGTATATTGTCCCTTGTTAACAAACCCAGGTCCACCTCGAAAATTAGCTTGCTCAATGGTGATCACCTGGTTAAATAAAGACATTGATTGATTAACTAACTAGTAACTAAAGTATGGAAATTGTTCAAATATAGCCAAAGAGCTAAATATATCTTCTTGGGCCCCAAAAGACTGAAGTCAAGAACCCAAGAAGGAAAGGTAGTGACAATATTTAGTAAAACACCAGAAAAAATAATACATAACATCTACCCCACCCAAGAGGGAGGGCATGTACACTCCTGAGGTGCAACACTGTACCTGCCAGCCCACTTCCCAAAACTAGGTTCTGATAGGGAGGTGGGAGGGGGGGAGGTCTGAATACAGCAAGACTCCACTAGAAGAAACAACATTACTATGGTGAGTAATTTTTTCTTCAAACAACATGAAGTCTTGCTATATTCAGACATAATGCAGACTACCAAGCAGTTCCCTATGGAGGAGGGAATGCAGAACCTACTTTGGGAAGAAGCTCTGCAGTACTGCTGTACCAAACCTAGCATCACTCCTAGCCTGGATGTCCAGGGAGTAATGCTTGGTGAAAGTATGTACTGTTTTCCAGGTGGCTGTTTTACAGATCTCTAACAAAGGCATATCTCTGGCTGCAGCTAGAGAAGCAACTGTACCCCTGGTCAAGTGAGCCCTCAGGCCTGAAGGAGTCGTCCTACCCAACTTGTCATAACAAAATTGTATACAAGAAACAATCCACCTGGCAATATTTCTCTTAGTGGCAGGCTTACCCTTTCCCACTTCACCATAAGTGAGAAACAATTGAAGGCAGTCATTTCTATGTGCCTTAGTATGCTCAATGTAGTAGCTAAGGGCCCTCTTAACGTCCAGACTGTGTAACCTTCTTTCACCTGAAGAAGAATGGTCATTGAAAAACACAGGGAGAGATATAGTCTGGTTGAGATGAAAATCTGAACCCACTTTGGGCAAGAACCTTCTATTGGTTCTGAGGACTACTTTGTCCCTATGGAAGGAGATGAAGTCAGGTTCCACTGACAGAGCCTGTAACTCACTAATCCACTTGGCAGAAAATAGCTACCAGGAACACAGTTTTCCAGGTCAAGTACTTCAATTCGGCTGAAGCCAGAGGTTCAAGGGTGGCTGCATTAGCTGAGCTATGCAGACATTAAGATCCTGAGGTGGAGTGGGCTCCTAAAGGGAGGTTAATGTGAACCACACCTTTGAAAAACTTTCTGAAAACAGGATGAGATGCCAGGAAGAGCCCTTCCTGCTGAGAGGAATGCGAGACAGCTGCTAGATGAACCTTCAGAGTGGCAGGCCTAAGGCCTAAACCATTGAGTTGAACTAGATAGTCTAAGGTTGTGGAAATGTCTGCAGAATCAGGCAGGATGCCTTTCTGAGAGCACCAAATACTGAACTTTTTCCATTTGGAGTTGTAAGTTTTTCTAGTGGAAGGTTTCCTAGAGACCTTCAGAATATCCAGAACTCCCTGAGGAAGATGTAGAGCTGCATATTCCAACTCTTCAAGAGCCAGACCTTGAGATGGAGAGACTGGAGATTGGGATACCAGATCCGCCCCTGGGAGGAGGACAGGAGATTGTATGTCCTGGGCAGAGACAGGGGACGTGACACTGACAAGGACAGCAGTAGAGGATACCAAGGCTGTCTGGCCAAATCTGGAGCCAACAGTATCACTGTGCACGGTTGAGTCCTGATCTTGATCAGAACTCTGAACAGCAGAGGGAAGGGAGGGAAGGCACAGAGAAACCTGCCCTTCCAATCCAAAAAGAGAGCATCCTGGGGAACTGTCCCCAGGACTGGAGGTCTGCAACAAAACAGAGGAAGTTGATGACTGTCTGGTGCTGCAAAGAAATCTATCTCTGAGTGCCCCACCTGGAGAAGATGACCTTCAGTATGTGAGGCTCAGGGACTATTCGTGGTGTCCCTGTGAAATTCTGCTCAGAGCATCTGCTAGTATGTTGTCCTTCCCTGAAGGTGAACTGTAACCAGAGAAGTCTGAAGAGAACAGGCCAGAGACCACAGCTTCGTGTCTTCTGTGAACAAGGCCGAGGACCGAGTGCCTCCTGCTTGTTGATGTACCACATTGTGGTGGTGTTGTCCATTCTGACTTGGACCACCTTGCCCTTGACTGAATCCAAGAAGCTCTGCAGGGCTAGGAAAACTGCCCTGAGTTCCAGGAGATTGATATGAAGGAGAGACTCCTGTGGAGACCAGACCCCTTGAGCTGTCAGGGCTCCCAGGTGGGCTCCCCACCCTAGGAGAGAAGCATCCGTAGTTAAAACTACTGATGGGACTTGAGGGAGAAATGAAACCCCTTGTCTGAGGTTGTCCTGGTCCAGCCACCACTGGAGAGCTTGGACCAGAGTCTGAGTCACTGGAATCAGTTTGGTAAGTGAATCCTTCTTTGAGTCCAAAAGACCTCAGATGAAACTGAATGTCCCTCATCTGAACCTTACTCCTGCACCACTGCCGTGGAAGCTGCCATGTGGCCCAGGAGCTGGAGGAACTGTCTTGCTGTTGGGAGACCCAAGGCCGAAAGGAGGCGAGATCCACTAGGGCCTTTACCCTTGCCAGGGAAGGAAGGCTTTGCTTGTACAGTGTCCAACTCTATGCCTATAATGGTGAGAAGTTGAACTGGTTCAAGTACAGACTTTGGAAGACTGAGAAGAAACCCAAGGAGCTGAGTAGGTCCTGGGTAGTTTGAAGAGCTGACTTGACCTGTAAATGAGACTGACCCACTAACAGCCAGTTGTCCAGATACGGAAAGATGGTGATACCCTGTCTTCTGAGGTAAGCCACCACTACTGCAAGGCACTTTGTGAACACCCTTGGAGCTGATGTTAGACCGAATGGCATGGCTCTGAATTTGTAATGGCCTGAAGGCAACTCAAACCTGAGGTATTTTCTGTGGGAGCACCTGATAGGAATATGGAAGTCGGCATCCTTGAGGTCCAGAGATGCTAGCCAATCCCCCTGGCCTTAGAGAGGGAAGGATTATTCCCAGAGTTAACATTTTGAATTTGGGCTTTGAAATGTGTTTGCTCAGATACCTTAGGTCTAGGATGGGTCGCCACTCCCCTGTTTTCTTTGGGGTACGTAAGTACCTGGAATACAGTCCTTTTCTCTTATGCTGAGTAGGAACCTTCTCTATAGCTCTGAGAGCCAGAAGAGAGGAAACCTTTGCCTCTAGGGCAAGGGTTTCTGAGACTGATGCAGGTGGAAAAGACTTGGCCCTTCTTTTTGGAAATATTTTGAAGTTGAGGGCCAGTCCCTGGCTTACTACTTCCAGGACCCACTTGTCTGAGGTCACAGACTTCCAGGCCTGAAAGTAGTAAGCAAGCCTGCCTCCTACTGGAAATGGGGAATTGACCCAGGCTGACACATCAGGATATCTGCTTGGCAGGAGCCTTAGACTGAGAGGAGGAGGGAGCCACCCAGCTCATCCCTCTCCTACCCATCCCTCTGAAGAAAGAGAGAGGAGGCCTGGGCCTGGTAAAAAGGCCTTTGAAAGGGCCTGCTCCTGACCCTAGACTGCTGCTTGTGCGGAGTGGCCTGTCTTTCCTTGGCCTGTGCACTCTTGTACGTGGTCCTATATTCATCCATTTTCTTCATGTAAGCCTCTGTCTGCTCCCCAAACAGAGAGTTGCATACTACAGGAAAATCCATGTCCTTAGTCTGGGTATCGTGTGAAAGGCTAGTACATCTGAACCAAGCATGTCTTCTGAGAGACACAGATGTAGCCATGACTCTAGATGCCAAATCATTGGAGTCCACAGCAGCATGAAATTGCATTTTGGATGCCTCAGTTCCATCAGCAGCCACCACCTCCAGCTCCTTGGCTAGCTGGGAGAGGCCTGTTTAGCCAGTTCCAGAACCGTGTCCCATCTGGATTTCTGGTATCTGGCTGTGTAGGCCATATAAGTTAGCCTGCCTGAGTCCCAAAGAGGATGCCAATACTGTTTTTGGCCATGGCATCCACTTTACTGGAGTCCTTATCTGGGGGTGTGAAGCCAAAGGAATGTTAGCCCTGTCACAAGCTGCAGCCTGCACTACCCCAACATGGCTGCAATGACTATAAAGGAACCCACAGCTGAGCTCGTTAACAATACCTCCTGTCCATTCTCTTATCCACAGGAGGTATTGAATTAGGGGTTTGTAAAATTTTGTGTGTCTGTTTCCCCAAAGATTTATGAAGAGGGATAGACAGCTTTTTGGACTCTGGGATGTCCATCATTTCCACAAAATCAGGCTCTTCATCCTCCTCTGCTGCTTCAACCAAGGGAAGCTGCAGAGTTTGTGCCACCTTTTTGTAGAACAAAAAGTGTGAAGGGGACTCAGAGAGCCTGGGAGGAGACACACCTGAGGGCCTGTCTGGGGAGATGTCCGGTTCAATGGGCACATCCAGACCCCTTCATCGCCATCATCATCACCGGATAGTCTTCGTCTCTCCCACTTCTCATAATAAGCATCTGGGTCATAATCTGGAGGAGACGGATGTGACCGAACTGAGTGCCGACGGTGGTATCGGTTCAGACAGAACCGGTCTAAGCGATTGGACAATACTAATCGCTTTAGCTATTTCGTCCACAGTTGGAGAGTGGGATACAGGATCCGAACTGGCAGATTTGCACTTTTTCTTTGATGGAACTGGCCCCTCGGGGTCAGCTCTCCTTTTGCCCGAGGAGGTATCGCCTAGGCCAGTAGGCACCTCCTCAGGTTCGGCCGCAACTGAACCGGGCTGGCCATCCGGATCTACGGACTTCTCAGCCTCCCTTTCCGTCAGCCTACTCAGTCTTTTATCTAGAGTGGTTTTAGGAAAGTTCTTACAGATTTGGCAGTCTGACTTGAGGTGGTCAAACCCCAGACAATAAACACAGATGAGGTGAGGGTCGGCCTTAGCAATGGCCTCCCCACACTCAGTACAGTGTTGAAACCCAGTGGGACTGGTTTTCTTCTTGGGTTTCTCAGACATGGCCAACCTAACAAATTACCCTATAGAAGCTTTCAAGCCAGGTAATAAAGCAACCAATCGGTTACAAACCGTGTCACGGCTTTTTAAAAGAACCAGCAAAAGTCCGGTTCTTTTGAAACCGATTGGTACCGGAACACCACACTAATCCCAGAAAGAGAGAAAAATTTTACAAAGTCGGTTTCAAACCGGACCGACTGGAAAGAAACTGAAGAAAGACAATTTCCACTCTTTTTAGTAAAATAAAACACAGTCACTACCTAGCTACATACTACCTGTACCATAGACAGAGGCTGGAAATCCAAAAATAACAAAAATATGCGGTTTAAACCGAATGCTTTATTTTTCTTTTACCGAACTGAGCAGAGGAAATCTCCGGAGTGACTTCACTGTTAGGCGGAGTAAAGAATCTGATGGTTAAACTGGGAAGTACCACAGACAGAAGTTTGAAAACCAAGCTCAACGTTCTATGCTTCTGCATAGAGTTAACTCTTTCCTCTCCGGGGCAGTTCAAGTGCTGGGGCTAACTGCATTATGTCTGAACACAGAAAGACTTCATGTTGTTTGAACAGGGGAGCACAATTTGAAGACAGAGGGGGGATGGCTCAGAGGTAATGTGAGGAAGTATTTTTTCATGGAGAGGGTTGTGGATGCATGGAACAGCCTCCCTGAGGAGGCCGTGGAGTCAAGAACAGTGGGGGAATTCAAGAATGCATGGGACAGACATAAGGCAGTCCTAGTGGGGGGGGGTAGGAGGAAGTAAGCTGTTGGTTAACTAGGATCTGCAGCTTATCTGTTAGGTAGGAAAATGGGCAGACTAGGTGGGCCAAGTGGTCCTTATTCGCGCCAAATTCCATGTTTCTATGTTTCATGTTTTCTGTGACCATCTGAGGGGAAACAAAAATGTAGTCTAGCCTAGTATAAACTTGATGGGAGTGGGAACAGGATGAATATTCCCTGCCGCCAGGGTGAGAGTGCCTCCAGATTTCAACCAGTGCTCTCCTTGCTATAAATTTCTGCAGTGCCACTACACTTTTAGGATACGGTTTTGTTTTAGTCCCTGGGTGAGCCAATCCAGGTTCACCATGGCAATTCCACTGGAGGATCATGGGCAGCAGGCTGGGCAGAGTCACCATCTGAACCTTTTGTACTCTATAAAGTTGTTCAGTTGGCTCAGGTCTAGAATGGGGTGGAGGTCACCCGTCTTCTTTGGCACAAGGAAGAAATGGGAGTAATATCCCCTTCCCCTGTGACTTTGCAGGTACCTCCTGAATCATTCTCTTTTGCAAGAGCAATTGGATTTCTGCTCTTATGAGGGCGGCATGGGACAGGGAGCAGTGAGTGGGAACTGGTGGGTTTTCCGGTGGAATTTGTGTGAACTCCAGTGCATACCCCCTTTCCAGGGGCGTAGTTAGCTTTTTTTTACAGGGGGGCAAAGACTGATAAAAGTCCTGCTTTTCCTCATAGACCCCAAATCAATAGGCCGTGGGGGTCTGGGGTCAGCCAGGCCCCCAGAAGCTATCAGGTTTTTGATGCATTCTGGTGCATTTTAAGGGTTATTTTGGCACTGTCTGGCTGCTTTTAAAGCCTTGTTTGACTTGTTACAAAACAACCGCTATATCCCTATCAAAATAACTAACTTTTTGTTTTCTTTAAAAAATTTCAAATTTAAAGCAACTTCTTGATCAGTATCAAGGAGCAGAAACCGCAAACCTATTTATACAGAAAATTCAGCCCTAACATGTTTACATTGGGAAACATATTGCACATAGGGTTTACAAATGCTGTTTAAAAAAAATACAGCATAAGGGAAGTGACCACTCTGGAGATAAAATATGACACCACCATTTATCATTTCTTTTTTCTACCAGTGTCCCAAGTTAAATTATGGCTACTGGCTAGCCAGAGTAAAAGACAGCCATATGTAGCAGCAATCAAACAGTCCCTGACCACTGACCACAGCCACTTGACTAAAAAACAAATCTTACAATATAAATAAAATATACAGTATTCATAATGAAGGTCAGAGGCAACTCCAAGTAGATGCTAGCATTGACCTGTGACCTTTATTATGACTATATATTTATCATTATTGTGTTATACAGATAATACTAGTATAGTACAGCAACTGCCACAACCAGAGTCCATGCTATCCAGACCCATTCAAACAATACAAACAATAGAAAATAATGTACCCCAAGTGTAAGACAGTACAAGCTGGTATTCCACACCTCAAGTATTGGTCCACAAAGAAGGTAGTAAGACAAGGTTTGTTCATAATGTCTTTATGGTACAATACAACCAAATGGAACATGATGAAACCTCACAAACACTTTGCCCAGAGATTATCAAATAAACAGACACATGAACTTAAAAAAAAATGCAAATCTCTCACAAGTATACAATATTTATTCAGCGCAATGCAACCCAGTTTCATTTACTTTCCTGTTAATATTTAAAACCATTAATTATTTTCAGCATTGGAGACTGCATAGCTACTGGGGGGAGGTAACTCTACCCATGGGGTTGAAATTTCCAGTAGTGGTGGTCCTGTAGCTTGGTTAGTGATTTACAGTGTTGCTCACACATTTTCAGAAAGGACTGCATTACTGTGCCCTTCCTTGTGACAGAATGTGTGAATTTGTGAAACTTCTTTTATCACACATTTTATCAAAAGGTATGGTCACAGTAATAAAGTGCTCTCTGGGTGTTCTGCTGACCTATCTGTCCCTTGGCTCAGCCCCAAGACACACTGTGTCCCTGACAGGCACCTCTCACACTGTACCCCCCCTTCTCTCTCCACATATGGCTTTAGCTCACTCCTTGCTCTCTCCCTCCCTCCTCCCATCTTGTTCTTTCCATTCTGCTGCTTTCCACAGCTTTTGAATCTGTGTGTTATGACCCACCTCATTGACATGTCAAGTAGCTTACCGCCTTTCTCCATTCCACACCCTTCATTCTGAAATTTGATTCCCCCTTTCCTCACTCCATCCCTGTACTTCTTCCCATTTTTAAAATACATCTTTTCTGTAATCACTGATGTCCTAGTCCATACCTGCTGCCCCTCCAATTAGCATTTCTCATGGTCTCCCTCTTCTCCTCTTTATTCTTCCTGTTGTGTTTTCTAGTCCTGACCTACTTACTCCTTTGCGACTGGTTGTCCACTGCTCCCATGACATGACACTGCTACTGTGCCAAGTCTTAATATAATTAGGAGGGCAGGCAGCCCCTTCTCTCCCATGACACACAGAGCCAGCCACCACCTAACAATACTGTCTGGTTAGCAGTGAGCATGGAGGATTCTGTTGCTATTATGCAAAAAAATTAAAATAAAAAAATAAAAGGAAATAGTCTTTAGTTTACTTTTGCAATGCAGACAGTTACACAGTTAAGAACACCTGCCCATATACCCTCAGCCTTTCCTTACCAAATCAGTACAAGGCTGGGTTGAAGCAGCTGGGCTACAGTCGTGGTGCACCTCACCATGCTCTTGTTCCTTATCTCCTCCTGAATCTGGTCTCTTCCCTGGGCCTGGCAGTGGGTGTTCATTGGTTCAGGTGAGCCTCAGGATTGGCGGCATAGCTGGCATCTTGGGGAGCAGTGGAGCAGTCAGGGAAATTATCCGCTACCAGCGGTGACCGAGGATGACTGGAGCATGGAGGACTAGGAGAAATCCTCCTCCTAGTCTCTGTCCGGACTTGAACTGAGGTGGCCAACTTGCAAGTTCAGCTTGGCAACACAACAGCTGCAGTGCAGGGATGGTGATGGGTCCTAAGCCAAACAAAGCAGGGCTATTCCCCACGCCATGAGAACCACAGCCATTCCCCATCCACGAGTCAGGTGAAGGAGGGACACCCCTCCCACCAGAAGGACCATATCCCCACCCCACAGCCAGACAAAGCAGGGCCAGTCCGCAAGCCAGGAGAACCACAGCCATTCCCCATCCATTAGTCAGGTGAAGGAGGGACACCCTCCTACCAGAAGGACCATATCCCACCCCACAGCCAGACAAAGCAGGGCCATTCTCCAAGCCAGGAGAACTACAGCCATTCCACATCCACAGTCACGTGATGCAGGAGTCCCCCACCAGAGGAAGGACCATACCCCACCCACAGATAGACAAAGCAGGGCCATTCCCAAGCCAGGAGAACCATAGCCATTCCCCATCCACAAGCCAGGTGAAGTAGGGACCCCCCACCCAGAGCCAGACAAAGCAGGATCATTCCCCAAGCCAGGAGAACCACAGCCATTCCCCATCCACAAGCCAGGTGAAGTAGGGACCCCCCACCCCAGAGCCAGACAAAGCAGGATCATTCCCAAGCCAGGAGAACCACAGCCATTCCCCATCCACAAGCCAGGTGAAGTAGGGACCCCACCCCAGAGCCAGACAAAGCAGGATCATTCCCCAAGCCAGGAGAACCACAGCCATTCCCCATCCACAAGCCAGGTGAAGCAGGGACATCCATCCTGTCCATTTCCAGCAGGTATCCACCACCACCTCCCAATCTGGTCCCCCATGGATTGCTCACCCACAGTGGCAGGATGCTGTGCATGCTCTTCTCTCCTTTGAGTCCCCTCCCCACAGTATATGGAGTCACATACAATAAACCCAGGCACTTACATCAAGGCACAAGCAGACTCAGTCAGGACCCTGTCTCTCTCTGTTGGTTGTTCATTCAACTTCATTCTGCAGACAGGCAGCTTCTCTCTGTCCTCGTTGTTGTTGGCTGTCTCAGACCCACTCCAGGAGCTGTTGGACTGACTGGGCTCTGTGCTGCACAGTCAGCAGTAGTGGGCTGGCTAGTAGGCTACTGGGCTGGGCTACTGCTGCTCTTGACTCTCATCTCAGCACCCGCACTGATGAGGGAAGAGGAGTGCGGGGGTTTGGACAGGTTTCATCAGTAAGTTCAGCACTCACCAAGAAGAAAAAAAATTATGCTGTTGCTGGTATGAAATTACAAACTTAAGTGGGCTAATGGAAGCAGCAAATAGAGCACTCCGGTAACTGTTGAGGTGGCAGAACATCCAACTGGATCAATTTGTGCCGGTATCGTGCAGGCGCAGCAGCGTAAGCGTGTCACACAGCAGAAGTCCGACCCGACACCAAAACTAACCGAAAATGGGGCCATTACATGTCAGGTCGGGGTCAGACTTCTGCATCGCAGATACACAGCAAGCAGCAGCACAAGCTAAGCTCACCCTAAGGGCTGACTTCAATGCGAGTGCTAAGGGCAGTCCAGGGAGGGGGCACCAACTAAGACCAGCAAAGGTTACATTTTTTTTTTTTTTTAATGGATGGGAGAGAGAGACTGAGGAGCCAGCCCTGCCCCCGAGCAGCCAGGTCCAGACACCAGTCCAGGCAAGAGGAGGAAAAAAAGCTGAAAAAGGCCCATTAAAGTCCTGCTGTCCCAGTCTCACTTTCTGAGGCAGTCTGCCCTCTGCAATCCGCCACTGCCCTTTCTATAATCTGGAGGACCCACTGGTCTGTAGTGATACTGGACCATCCTCTGAGGTAGAGGGAGAATCTCCCTCATACTGCCTCCCCCTGAAACTCCGCTGGAGGAGGGGCACAGGCAGGAAGTCATGCTGAGGCAGAGGGATTGGGCACAGGAGGTCTGGCACTTTTTGCATTTTTGGGACCCTGAGTGCCTGAGGGTAGGAGGACCTCTTCTCTTAAATCCCCTTTAGGTTGTTGACACCGTCCCTGTTGACACTTGATCTTACTAAATGACTGGCATCTGGTAGCTGGCTCTGACTTATACATTTGGTGAACATCGGAGACCGCCTTACCAGAGTCCTGTAGCCCGTGATCAGTTTCTCGTGTCTGGCTGAAGAGAACTACCCTTGGAAAGGTGCATCCAGGATAGCGTCCTGCAGGTTCTGCCGAATCCTGATATCCTCAACCAGGCATGATGCTCATACAGACCCCTGTGGTAGCAACTCTGTCGGCCGTATCCATGGGGTCATATGAGCTTTCAGGACATGTTTGCCTGCATCCATGCGGACTGAATAACAGCCATCAGTTCAGATTTTTGGTCAGAATCCAGCTGAGTTTTTGCCAAGTCCATTGCCTTGTTCCATAATGACTTTTGGTACATGACCATATGTGCCAAGAAGTTCAGGGACCTGACTGTGCAAGTGGCAGAGGAATATGCCTTTCTGCCCATTTGATCCAGCTACTTAGACTCAGGATCAGGAGGCTGTGAACTCATGTGCCTAGGTTGCTGTGCCCTGCTGTGAGCTGCGGTCAGCACCATAGAGTCTGCTTTGGGTTGTTCACTCAAGTGAGGCTCTCCCTTTGGTGTTCTATAGAGGTGGTCTGCCTTCCTTGGGACAGCCAAAGTAGTTGAGGGATGCTTCCAGACCAATTCTGTGACATCCTGGAAGGGTTCTATAAGAGGGGGGATGACCAAGGGTTTTGGGTCGCTTGCTCCTAGAAATTTCACCAGACGACATCCTTCTGGGTCAAGCTCCTCCGTGTCCCACTGATTAAGATATTGTATATGTCTCATTATGTCCATAAAAGAAGGATCATCCGGAGGAGATCTGGGGGAGTCCTTCTTATGGTCTGGAGAGGGCAGAGGTAGCTCATCCTCTGAGGAATAATAGGAGGAAGAGTCCCTGGGTCTTCATCTGAGGACAAATGCAGACATCCATTTGACGATGGAAAGATGAGGTGGTGACCATGGTGTTGGTGACCCCGGTCCTTCATCCCGACGTCAGGTGGTCAGGGCGTTGGAGGTTGTCTGGGGCGCTCTGAGGCGATGGCTCCTTGGGGAGAGGTGGCGTGAGAGACGCCTGGGACTATGCGACTGCTCCTGTGGTCTGGGTAGCAGGTCTCCCTTATAGTGTTCCTCCATGAGTTGAACAGGGCCCCTACCTCCACCAGAGAGATGACAGGCTGAGCTGGTGGTGGGGTAGGGGCATCTGGTGTCCCTGACAGCAGCCCTTGTGGTGCGTCTGGCACGGCCATCCAGTCTACCGGTTGACTAACATCAGGCATTGGTATCAGAGGTTCTGGGATAGAATCCCCTGGGGGTCGGATGTTCGGCTCCTTAAGAGAAGGCAGCGATGGTGGGCTTGAACCTCTTTCCAGAGGTCCCGGCGTTCGGTCCTTAGGTGTGAGGCCCGTCGCCTGGTCCGATATCTGGTCCTGCAGAGCAGACGGATGCTTGGGAGGGGGCGTCTGGTCCAGTTCCGATGTGAAATTGGAGGGCCCTGAGGTCTGGCGATCCTCTGAAGTGGTCATCTCCTTCTCTTTGGGCGGTGGGTGCTTCTGGCAGTGCTCTGATTCCTGGCATCTGGTGGAGCCGCCTGACCCCTTCGTCTTGTTGGATGGCTCCAAAGTCTTATGGGTGCTGGATATGAACTTAGCACCCGAAGACGACGCATGTCCTTCTGGCGTAGACCCTAGTGACTGCTTGTGGGCCTTGAAGCCAGGGACATAGGGGTGGATGAACACCCATGCCCAGAAGACTCCTTGCCATGTACATGGGAGGAGTCAGGAGTCGCCTTTGGTGGAATCCTGGAAGGGCTAAGGAACCTGGGGCAACAGATTCTAACTTCCCACCGAGGCAAAGGACTTGTGGGGGACCTAGGGTGGGACTCTGACCTGGTCGATCCTTGTCTCTGTGGTGGTGTTTCCTCGAGTTCTCCTCTCTGGGGAGGAATCCCTGGCTGAAGAGGAAGAACTGTGTCCCGAATGGGTCCTCTGCATGGTGGCCACTTGCTGTTCCAGTAGGTAAGCCTTCAGAGTATTAAGTCGGCAGATTTGAGTTTTGTTGTTGAACTTCTGGCAGTCTGGCTTGTGCCCCGGGCCTAGGCAGATAAGGCAGGCCGAATGGCAATCTCTGGCTGGGATCTGCTTGCCGCAAGAGCACTTAGACTTGTGCTACGGCGGAGATGAAGAAGGCATGTAAAAATTGAAAAGCGACGAGAAATACCAATTGAACGGTAAACTGAGCGAAGCATGAAAAATGGCGGTCGACTGTGAGAGAAGCATCCATGGAGCCGATACTAGTGGGTCGACAGCAGGAAAACAACTGTGGTGGTGCTTGGGGACCGCCCCCTTTATACCGTGGGACATCGGCGGGGCACAGGGTCAAAAACAGTGGGGAATTCAGAATGCATGGGACAGAAATAAGGCAATTCTGGTGGGAGTTAGGAAGATGTAGGCTGTTGGTTAACTAGGAGCTGCAGCTTATCCAATAGGTAGGAAATGGGCAGACTGGGTGGGCCAAGCGGTCCTTATCTGCCAGTCAAAGTCTATGTTTCAATCCTAATGTCTGCATTAACGTAGTTTTGCATATATATATATATATATATATATATATACACACACACATACATATATATATATATATTATATTAGTGTAGTAGTGCCACTATAGTTAGGGTTTGAATAGGCATATCTATGTTAAACCCCAAACTTTTCACTTTAATAGCTTTGCCCCAGTTCAAAGGATCTGTACAAATGTTTTGCATTTGGGAGCAACATCTCTTGACTTGCAAAGTTTTATTCTGGTCAGCTGTGCAGATTCTGAAAACAGTGAAAACTTTTTTTTTTTTTGGTCATCGTCTAGCACCCAGATGATTTGGAATTTTGGTCTGAAATTTTCAGGGTGACAGGGCTTGGCCCAGAATGGTGCCTTGCGTTGGTCTGGTGAAAAAATATTAATCAGTTATAAGGATTTGAAATTTCAGTTATGAGCATTCTCAGTACAGTTTTTTTGATAGCTGTTTCATATGAAAAAATATTCTTTTTGTATGGGGGAATATTTTTTTATGAGAAAAAATTCTTGTATTGTATGGTTGCCATCTTATCCTGCAGAGACACCAATACATGTATCTTGGTAGTCGGGACTCCAATAGGTGGATTCGGCAGTTATGTTTTTGAGAAATTATCCACAAATGTGTTTTTAACACACTTTAAAATCTTTTTTTCGTGACTCGAATTTCTTTTTTCATATGGACATACAAAAGGAATAGGGTCATCACAAAAAATGCCTTCATACCAAAAAGTATTTGAATTTAGTTGTTTTTCCACATTCTTTTTTTTCGTATGAAGGATCTTTTTATCAATGAAGCAAATTCACGAAAAGGATCCGTTCATATGAAAAATGATCTGGACTTAGTTTTTTTCACATTTTTCTTATATGAAGGGATCTTTTGTGAGGTTGTCTCGTATAAAAAAAGATCCCTCCATACAAAGTTGTTTTTTTTTGCCACATTTTAGCTTTAACAAGCCATAACTCTTGCAGTTATAGGACAATCTATATATCAAAACAAAGGTCTTAAAGGGACACTTGGTATGTCTAGACAAAAGAAGGCCAAGGGCCTATCAAGACTGTCTACCATCACAAGGTGGGTTATTATCTGCTCCTGGAGTGGAGAATGAATTTATCAAACTGTCAACCTGTTTTACATCATATTATTTCTAGTTAAAAAGCTACATTTTATGATTGCTTACCTTCTCTAAAATTCATCGATGTTGTTGAATGTTTTATCTGCCTCCTTGCTTAGCAGACTGAAATGCATGGCACTGTATAGTTATAAACAACCCTGTGTTGTGTCAGATATGATCTATTCTTACTGAATACTTCCTGAACATTAGAAACACCCCAAACAGTGCAGCTACGCATAATGCAATAGCTTCCTAAACTCCCACTGCATACTGAGTGGCTAGACTTTGTTGGAATGTTCCTAAGTCCAGGAAATATGCAGTAGCAGTCGATCAAGGAATATAAACAAACATGTTTTTGTGTGGTAACACCAGCATGGTGGGCTGTCTGTTTTTCACTTTTTAAAACAAAATGAGACTCAGATTTAAATAGCCAGCTATATCAGCAGTCTCTACAGAATGCGAACAATCACAATATGTGTTTTTTTAAACTTGGGACGCTTTGAAGCCTGCAGGGGTTGACAGTGTCTCTTTAATGAGCACTACAAGACTCATACACAATACCGCCCCCCCCAAATGTAGAGGCCATATAAAAACAACAACAAAAAAAAATTCCCACAGGATAGCCGGCCCGGTGGTGTTGAGGGTTAAGGCACTAGACGCCTCACCTCGGGCCATGCCGGCGACCTGGGTTCAGGAACAAGCCCAGGACATCGGGTAGGATATGAGCATCCGGAGGACAGCTCTCCCTTCCCGGGGATGGTACAGGGACAAGTGTTGCTCCTGAGTGACCTCTGGCGGCTGTCAGGGGCAGCCATGGAACAAGCGTGGTCTCTGTATGGCAGGGCGGAGCTCGGCGGGCACTGGCCATCAATGCACGTCCGAGCTCCACTAGGGGGAGGAGGGGCAGGGGGAAAAAAGCACAAAAACCGCTCTCGCCGTCGGTAGGGCCAGGGGTCGTGACCCCATGTCACCGCCAGGCATCTGACACCTGATCCGGTCCCTTCAGATGACTGTGACCCACAACACTGTAGATACAATGCCAGAGGAGTCGGCGGTCACTCCCCGGGGGACTCAGTTCTGGGGGAACAGGTCAGCAGTCTGAGGGAGAGGTGCCTGCACCGGAGAAGATGGACAGAGCTTCAGGCAGACGGGAGACAGTCACCAACCGAGATCACACACCGGAGAGAGGCCAGCAGTAGAAAGGTGAGAAAAATAGTTGTAAAAAATAATTAAAAAAAAATTCCCATAAGATAACATTGGAAGTTTAACAAGCAATACAACCAAGCAAATAAATTGCTTTTTTGGACAAATGGAAGAGCAAAGCCCCCTGAGTCCTGTGCTTCCACACCAACGTGGATGTACGTATCTATGGAGGGATGGAAGGGCAGGGCCCTCCATAGGCAAATAGATATGTTCACGCAGGTCCCTAATGAGGATATGATTATACTATCTCAAAAATTAAGAAAATTCTTTGCAAAAAACTTCATTAATGCACCAGTTAGGGTTCAGATTAAAATGACAAAAGCAGGGAAATGTGCTGTTAGGGTTCCCAACCATAACACCCCACTCCCACCCTGCAGGCAGCAAGTGGAAAAAACATTACGGTTTCACCTCTCTTGAGTCTTCGCAAATCATGCCTAGGGTCTTCCTCGGGGTTGTCAACCTTAATGCTCACCCCATTCTCATATACTCCTGCAAATCTGAGCCGATTTACTGATGGAATGGGGTGAACATTAAGGCTGACAACCCCAAGGAAGACCCCAGGACTGATTTGCAAAGACTCGGGAGAGGTGAAACTGTAATGGGTTTTTCTTTTTGCTACATGCAGGTTGGAGGTAGGGTACTAGGGTGGGGGAACCCTAAGAGCACATTTCCCTACTTTTGTCGGTTTAATCTGAACCCTAACTGGTGCATTAATACACACACACACATACACACACTGAAAATCATGACTGGTTTCTACTTTGGTCTTTATGGTTTCGTTTGTTTGAGCAAAGGACACTGCATGAATAAGAAACAACAGAAACCCTACTTTGTGTTAGTACTGTTACATGTAAATTGACAAAGATACTTGCAGAAAGAGTACCCTCTGGTTACTTACTGCATGCTAGCTCCCCATTTGGTACTGAGCAGATTCGATCCAACAGTTTGGAGCCGACCAGATTAGGATCCTGGCACAGCTTGGCCAGTTTTCGAAACTCTTCTTTGCCATCAGCGGAGTTGTACATCTGTTTCTGACCAGAAGCTGCAAATATAAAACAAACAGCATGGCTGAGTCCCAATGCAGTTTAGTCTTCAAGACATGCTTTATCAGTTTTCCATGAGCTAGTTCATACTGTCCAAAGATCCTTCAACAGGTGCAGAACATAAAGAAGTAAATGTATGTTCCAGAAATACTGTTGTATTACTAGGCTCTCAAGGACTAGAGAATGGCACTGAAATGCTGAGACAAGAGAATTCAAATTATAATTACATTTGAGGCCTTATTCAAGACAATCTGTAGAAAATACAACAGTAAGTGAAGGTGTAGACCAACTGTGTGAAGAACACCAGTAAGTAAATGACAGACTGACAGTGTGAAATAAAACATTAAATAAGTCATGTATGGCACAGTGTACGGAGGGCTGTGGCATGGGCAGCCACCTCATGCTCGCGGCGACCGGGTTCGAGAATGGACTTGAGCCGGGGTCGGCAGAGAGAGAAAGGTTGGCGTCGAAGGACTGCTCTCCCTTTCGGGTGGGATTTGAGATTCTGCCACTCCAGGGTGGCTGCTGGTGGTGGCCGGGGCAGTGCGGAACCTCACGGCTGGCCCGGATGCTGGGGGGCAGGCGTCAGCAGGCATCGGTGCTCAACACCACGGACGCCATTGTATTCGGCCCGCAAGGGAAAGCAAGAGGAAAAACCTCACTGCGGAGATGAAGGGGCTCCAGGGGCAGGCCCACATCTCATCACCGTCGAGCGCTAGGGACTCCCATGGGTTGACCCGACACCCAGGTAGGTCCCTCTAATCTTAGAAAAGACACCACAGTTGGGCTGGCCCTCCTCTGGGGGGGCGATCCGAGGGGCTGTAAGTGCCTGGGTGTTCAGGGGGGAGAAAGCTGATGACAGGGTTCAGGTAAGGAGTACAGACCTATGCCGCGTGAGCACCCCAGAAAATGCCAGGGCTGCAGGGATGTAAAAAGTAAGTTCACAAAAAAAAAAAAAAAGTAAGTCAGATACACACCGGCAGTGAGAAGTTCAACAATGAATAAGGTACAGAACGACAGTGTGAAGTACAACAGTAAGTAAGTAAGGTACAGACCTGCAGTATAAAGTAGAACAGTAAGGTACAGCCCCAGAGTGTGAAATACAACAGTAAATAAGGTACAGACCCACAGTGTGAAGTAAAACAGTAAGTAAGATACAGACCACTGGTGTGAAATACAACAGTAAGTAATGTGCAGACCGACAGTGTAAAGTACAACAGTAAGGCAGTGTACCAGCAGAGCCGCTTAAATGGAACAGTGTGCCCAGTGACAATGAATTAACACAGTCAAATTAAAGTCACAGCACTCACCTTCCAAGAAAAACAAATGGGAGTCCATTCATCAAATCTGCAACAAACTTCTCTTTTATTTACAGCAGAATGCCAAAGCAGGAGATAAGCAGACAGACACCTGATGTTTCACCTGTTACAGGCTTTAATAAAAGGGTGAGTGCCATGACTTTCATTTGACTATCTACAACAGTAAGGTACAGGCTGGCTGAGTGAAGTACACCAGTAGGTAAGGTACAGACCCGCAATGTGAAGTACAACAGTAAGTGACATACAGACTGGCAGTATAAAGTACAACAGTAAGGCAGAGACCAGCAGTGTGAAGTACAACAGTAAGTAAGGTGGAGACCTGATGTATGAAGTGCAACAGTAAGGTAGAGATCTGCAGTGTGAAGTACAACAGTAAGTAATGTGCAGACCGGCAGTATGAATTACAAGAGTAAGAAATGTGCAGACCGGCAGTATGAAGTACAACAGGAAGTAATGTACAGACCGGCAGTGTGAAGTACATCAGTAAGTAAGGTACAGACCAGCAGTATAAAGTGCAACAGTAAGTAAAGTACAGACCATCAGTGTGAAGTACAACAGTCTAATCTGCAGACTGGCAGTGTGCAGTACAACAGTAAAGTACAGACTGGCAGTGTGAAGGTACAGACCATCAGTGTGAAGTACAACAGTAAGGCAGAGACTAGCAGTGTGAAGTACAACAGTAAGTAAGGTACAGACCAGCAGTGTGAAGTACAACACTAGGTAAGGTACACACCAGCAGTGTGAAGTACAAGAGTAACGTATAAATAGGCAGTGTGAAGTACAACAGTAAGTAAGGCACAGACTGGCAATGTGAAATACAACAGTAAGTAAGGTACAGACCTGCAGTATGAAGTACAACAGTAAGTAATGTGCAGACTGACAATGTGAAGTACAACAGTAATATATAGAATGGCAGTCTGAAGTATAACAGTAAGGTACAGAACAGCAGGGTAAAGTACAACAGTAAGGCAGCGACCATCTGTGTGAAGTACAACAGTATGTAAGGTAGAGACCTGCAGTGTGAAGTACAGCAGTAAGTAAGGCACAGACTGGCAGTGTGAAGTACAACAGTAAGGTACAGACTTGCAGTGTGAAGTACAACAGTAAGTAAGGCACAGACCGGCACTGTGAAGTACAACAGTAAGTAAGGCAGAGACCGGCAGTGTGAAGTACAACAGTAAGTAAGGCACAGATCGGCAGTGTGAAGTACAACACTAAGGTACAGACTGGCAGTGTGAAGTACAACAGTAAGTAAGATACAGACATACAGTGTGAAGTACAACAGTAAGTAAGATATAGACCAGCAGTGTGAAGTACAACAGTAAGGTACAGATCTGCAGTGTGAAGTACAACACTAAGGTACAGACCTACATTGTGAAGTACAACAGTAAGTAAGATATAGACTGGCAGTGTGAAGTACAACAGTAAAGTAAGGCAGAGACCAGCAGTGTGAAATACAACAGTAAGTAAGGTACAGACTGGCAGTGTGAAGTACAACAGTAAGATACAGACCTACAGTGTGAAGTATAACAGTAAGTAAGATACAGACCTACAGTGTGAAGCACAACAGTAAGTAAGATATAGACCGGCAGTATGAAGTATAACAGTAGGGTACAGACCTGCAGTGTGAAGTACAACAGTAAAGTAAGGCAGAGGCCAGCAGTGTGAATAACAATAGTAAGTAAGGTACAGACCCGCAGTATGAAGTACAACAGTAAGTAAGACACACATTGGCAGTGTGAACTACAACAGTAAGTAAGGCACAGATCGGCAGTGTGAAGTACAACAGTAAGTAAGGCACAAACTGGCAGTGTGAAGTACAACAGTAAGTAAGGCAAAGACTGGCAGTGTGAAGTACAGCGAATCGGCATGTGCTTTAGACTAAGGCACCTCCTGTCTTCTGAGGCAAGACTAGGAATTGGGAGGGGTCTCCTCCTCCCCATACTCGATTACTGCACTTCGGTAATAGCCTCCGCTTCTAAATTGCATGAATACCGCCTACAACAACATTTGTAGATTTAACACCCTAGCCTCATATCATACCCATGACTACCATCTCTATAAATCTCCATGCTGGCTCTCCCCCTCCGACCAGAGAGATCTCAGGCTTGGAACATCCATATCAAAAACCTTGCAGAACAGAACTGAGTCACTGCTGTTCGGGCTGTTACACATAAAAAGAAACAGTCGTGAATGCAGGTCCTCTACCTGCAGGCTTCTTGAATGTCCCAGACACAATACTGAGACGGGTAGAAGGGCCTTCTCCTATGCAGCCCCTAAATTTAGGAACTCCCTCCCTCCCTAGCGAACTGCAAGCACCACTTTCTCCTCACATGTTCAAACTGAAGTTCCAGGAAGCTATGCTAGGCAGATCCTTATGTGAATGTTACTCCAAGTAATTTAGCAAGTGAAAGCTGGATGCCCCTTACCTAGCAATCAACTATCTAGGTCACTTAAATGCACTTACTTGCTGTCATTTGATATGAGAGCAGATAATGTCTATGAAATAAGTGACAGCTTATCTTATCTATGTCTGCCAATTTGCTACTGGATTCTCTCTTTCCCATTTTGTATTGTAAACTTGTGATTGTTGTATTTTTATTTTTTCTCTCTCTACTGTGATTCCAACTAACCTGCACCTTGTTGTCAGATGTGCCATCTCACTGGCCCAGGTCGTACCTGAAAATGGTACCTGGAATAAGTGTACCCACCTGGTAAACAAATGAAGAAATAAATAAAAAAGGCACAGACTGGCAGTGTGAAGTATATCAGTAAGTAAGGTACAGACCGGCAGTGTGATGTACAGCAGTAAGTAAGGTACAGACCAGCAGTGTGAAGTACAACAGACAGTGAGTAAGGCAGAGACCAGCACTGTGAAGTACAGCAGTAAGTAAGTAAGGTACAGACTGGCAGTTTGAAGTACAACAGTAAGTAAGGCAGAGACTGGCAGTGTGAAGTACAGCAGTAAGTAAGGTACAGATTGGCAGGTGCAGTACAACAGTAAGTAAGACAGAGACCGGTGGTGTGAAGTACAGCAGTAAGTAAGGCAGAGACCAGCAGTGTGAAGTACAACAGTAAGTAAGGCAGAGACCGGCAGAGTGAAGTACAGCAGTAAGTAAGGCAGAGACCGGCAGAGTGAAGTACAGCAGTAAGTAAGGTACAGATTGGCAGTGTGAAGTACAACAGTAAGTAAGGCAGAGACCGGCAGTGTGAAGCACAGCAGTAAGAACGGCACAGATTGGCAATGTGCAGTACAACAGTAAGAACGGCACAGACCGGCAGTGTGACGTACAGCAGTAAGTAAGGTACAGACCGGCAGTGTGAAGTACAGCAGTAAGTAAGGTACAGACCGGCAGGGTGAAGTACAGCAGTAATTAAGGCAGAGACTGGCAGTGTGAAGTACAGCAGTAAGTAGGTACAGACCTGCAGTGTGAAGTACAACACTAAGGTACAGACCTACATTGTGAAGTACAACAGTAAGTAAGATACAGACCTACAGTGTGAAGTACAACAGTAAGTAAGATACAGACCTACAGTGTGAAGTACAACAGTAAGTAAGATATAGACTGGCAGTGTGAAGTACAACAGTAAAGTAAGGCAGAGACCAGCAGTGTGAAGTACAACAGTAAGTAAGGTACAGACTGGCAGTGTGAAGTACAACAGTAAATAAGGCAGAGACCTGCAGTGTGAAGTACAACAGTAAGTAAGATACAGACCTACAGTGTGAAGTACAACAGTAAGTAAGATATAGACCGGCAGTGTGAAGTATAACAGTAAGGTACAGACCTGCGGTGTGAAGTACAACAGTAAGTAAGACACACATTGGCAGTGTGAACTACAACAGTAAGTAAGGCACAGATCGGCAGTGTGAAGTACTACAGTAAGTAAGGCACACATTGGCAGTGTGAACTACAACAGTAAGTAAGGCAAAGACTGGCAGTGTGAAGTACAGCGAATCAGCATGTGCTTTAGACTAAGGCACCTCCTGTCTTCTGAGGCAAGACTAGGAATTGGGAGGGGTCTCCTCCTCCCCATACTCGATTACTGCTCTCCGGTAATAGCCTTTGCACTCTCCTCACTTCTAAATTGCATGAATACTGCCTACAACAACATTTGTAGATTTAACACCCTAGCTTCATATCATACCCATGACTACCATCTCTATAAATCTCCATGCTGGCTCTCCCCCTCTGACCGGAGAGATCTCAGGCTTGGAACATCCATATCAAAAACCTTGCAGGACAGAACTGAGTCACCTCTGTTCGGGCTGCTACACATAAAAAGAAACAGTCGTGAACGCAGGTCCACTACCTGCAGGCTTCTTGAATGTCCCAGACACAATACTGAGACGCGTAGAAGGGCCTTCTCCTATGCAGCCCCTAAATTTAGGAACTCCCTCCCTCCCTAGCGAACTGCAAGCACCACTTTCTCCTCACATGTTCAAACTGAAGTTCCAGGAAGCTATGCTAGGCAGATCCTTATGTGAATGTTACTCCAAGTAATTTAGCAAGTGAAAGCTGGATGCCCTTACCTAGCAATCAACTATCTAGGTCACTTAAATGCACTTACTTGCTGTCATTTGATATGAGAGCAGATAATGTCTACGAAATAAGTGACAGCTTATCTTATCTATGTCTGCCAATTTGCTACTGGATTCTCTCTTTCCCATTTTGTATTGTAAACTTGTGATTGTTGTATTTTTATTTTTTCTCTCTCTACTGTGATTCCAACTAACCTGCACCTTGTTGTCAGATGTGCCATCTCACTGGCCCAGGTCGTACCTGAAAATGGTGCCTGGGATAAGTGTACCCACCTGGTAAACAAATGAAGAAATAAATAAAAAAGGCACAGACTGGCAGTGTGAAGTACATCAGTAAGTAAGGTACAGACCGGCAGTGTGATGTACAGCAGTAAGTAAGGTACAGACCAGCAGTGTGAAGTACAACAGACAGTGAGTAAGGCAGAGACCAGCACTGTGAAGTACAGCAGTAAGTAAGTAAGGTACAGACTGGCAGTTTGAAGTACAACAGTAAGTAAGGCAGAGACTGGCGGTGTGAAGTACAGCAGTAAGTAAGGTACAGATTGGCAGGTGCAGTACAACAGTAAGTAAGGCAGGGGCCGGTGGTGTGAAGTACAGCAGTAAGTAAGGCAGAGACCAGCAGTGTGAAGTACAACAGTAAGTAAGGCAGAGACCGGCAGAGTGAAGTACAGCAGTAAGTAAGGCAGAGACCGGCAGAGTGAAGTACAGCAGTAAGTAAGGCACAGACCTGCAGTGTGAAGTACAGCAGTAAGTAAGGCAGAGACCAGCAGTGTGAAGTACAGCAGTAAGTAAGGCAGAGACCAGCAGTGTGAAGCACAGCAGTAAGTAAGGTACAGACCAGCAGTGTGAAGTACAGCAGTAAGTAAGGTACAGATTGGCAGTGTGAAGTACAACAGTAAGTAAGGCTGAGACCGGCAGTGTGAAGCACAGCAGTAAGTAAGGTACAGATTGGCAATGTGCAGTACAACAGTAAGAACGGCACAGATTGGCAATGTGCAGTACAACAGTAAGAACGGCACAGACCGGCAGTGTGACGTACAGCAGTAAGTAAGGTACAGACCGGCAGTGTGAAGTACAGCAGTAATTAAGGCAGAGACTGGCAGTGTGAAGTACAGCAGTAAGTAAGGCAGAGACTGGCAGTGTGAAGTACAACTGTAAGTAAGGTAGAGACCAGGACCATGAATTACAACAGTAAGGAAAGTACAGGCTGGCACCATTAAGTACAACAGTAAGTAAGGCAGAAATCGACAGTGCGAAGTACAACAGTAAGCAAGGTATGGACTGGCTGTGTGAAGTACAGCAGCAAGTAAGGTACAGACAGGCAGTGTGAAGTACAACAGTAAATAAGGTACAGACCTGCAGTGTGAAATACAACAGTAAGGTAGAGATGGGCAGTGTGAACTACAACAGTAAGGTACAGACTGGCAGTGTGAACTACAACAGTAAATAAGGCACAGACTGCCAGTGTGAAGTACAACAGTAAGTAAGGTACAGGCTGGCACCATGAAGCACAACAATGCACAATGTACAGACCGGCACTGTGAAGTACAACAGTAAGTAAAGAGTGGGACATCACTGTAAAAGACAACAATAGTAAGTAAAATACACTTACGGTGTAAGTAGAACAATAGGTAAGGCACAGCAGTTTGTCAAAATATGTTTTTCATCTCATTTTGGGTTCAAGTATTTCACCTAGTCAGTTAAGCAATAAGACATGATACGGAGTGCGCTGCGGTGTGATGAAAGCACACCCCGGGTGTGTTGTTAGGCATGAGGGAGAGAGTTCCCTGGTATGCAGGTAAGAATAAGGGGGATTCTTCACAGTCAGCAATGAAACACCAGAAATTAAAAACTAAATACAGTACTTCCTCATTTTATAATTTACATACTGTATATGTTAAGATAAGGATTATGAAGGCAAATCATTTTTTTTTTTTGATTTAAGGTAGTTTTATTTTTAGGGCCTAGTTGAAGATTTTTAGTGATTAAAGATGGCAGTCATGTTTCTTATGGAAAACTGTGGCTGGCGAGGCTCACTGATTTCATGATAGTGAAAATGCTGATGGCCAGGAACTTAACAGTCTTACAGTTTAACTCAAATTGTGACAAACCCATTTTGTGATACAAACTGGGGCCACAAGGGAGTGTCCCACGGACCCTGACTCCCCGCCACAGTTACTGGCCCTCCCAGTCACAGTGCCCTGTCCTGACCTATGGACTGTCTTCACCACTCTAATAACCCACCATCTTGTGGCCCAGACACGGCATGAGAGTGACAGGACTTACAGCAGTAGAGACATTCATTGGGTCCTCTCAGTACTATTCCTCACTTGGTGCCCAAGTCGGTTAACCTCCAAGATCTAGATAGTGACCTGAAAAAGTTGTAGGATCTAATGGCTGAAACCTTAAAGCTATTTCTCAGGCCTCTGAGCTATGTGCCAGACTTAAGTACCTTTGTAGAAACTCTGTGAAAGGTGTAATGTCTTCATTCTGCATGTTATACCAGACTGGGAATGGGTTCCTAGTTTCCTGTCTGCGTTTAATTCCCAGGTTCAGTTTAGACTCGCATTTGTAATTATGCTGTTTCAGGTCAGTTCAGATGCCCTAAAGTTATGAACTTGATGTCCTAAAGTTACCAACTTTCATCTGATATCTAGTTGGTGTTGGAACGTTAATTCTCAGGTCAACCCAAGTTATTTAGGGACCTTTCTGTTGAAGGTCACCTAAGACCATTTTCTTTTGTTTGTTTTTTTATATATACTTACTGGAAACTGAACATGCCTTGCTAAGTCATGGCAACCAGGGAACAACATGATTTTCACTACCAATCAAAAAAAGGAACCAGCGGCACACCAGGTTTGGAGAAGCATTGCTACCAATGATGCAAAAACACCAGCTCAAAGTTTCTGTCTGTAGTAGTTTATGAAAGAAATACAGACTAGGTGACGCATGCTAATGTGCAGACACAGTCCTGTCTTGTAGCACATGCCTCCTTAAACAGTTTCATTTTCACTACCAGCCCTGACTAGCTAAAACATGGACATTGCTTCATAATTTTTTCCAAAATAAGTATGCTTTTTTGGCAGGAAGATTTTTCCATATCATTAGATTACAGGCAGAAAGTAAGAAATCATTGATACATGTTCCATGTTTGTACTGTAAGAGTAAATAAGGTGGAGAGCCTCCACGATAACAATCAGATATGGATCCAATAGTTAGTAGATAAGTGTATACCTTCTCTATATAGATCTCTCCAGCACTTTAGATTCATGAACTTATCTTCCTATATCTCCCCAGGTACAGAGTGGAAGTATTTCTAGGATTTATTAACCCTGGATGTATTTACTGGGAAAAACCTAAGAGTGATATTGTTTTTATTAGACTACCTGCCTAAAGATTTAGTGTGCTCTGAGTTTTATTCTCTAAACATATAGTAATGTATGTAAAGGTGCCCATACCTTTTGGTAGTGGTGTGGTCTTTTGGTTTTATGAGCGATTATAGTTTCTGCCTGTAAAGCGAACAGTATCTTTGTTAGCCATTCTGTATAAGTGGGAGTGTTCTGATCTAACCAGTGTCGCATAATTACTTTCTTGGCACTTAAAGAAATTAGTGCCATGTGTTTACGTTGGTTACCGCTCAGGAGTTCCCCGTAATCCCCTATTATACAGATTTCTGGTTTAAAAGCTTCCAAGAGGCCTAGAAGAGGATCCAGTTTGGATCTGATAGTGATCCATCGGGGTTTAACTTTACTGCAATCCCAGAGAATATGTAGTAGTGTACCAGGGCATTTCTTACACATAGAGCAGAGATTAGAGAAAAGTCTCCCCATTTTGTAAAGAACACAGAATTGTAAAATGCGGTATCTGATCCATTTCACATCTTGATATAGTTGTGACCAGATTTTGGACCATGGTTGAGGAATCGGAGGGTAGCATTTGGTCCCAGAAATAGTATGGGGTTCCTCGCAGTTCCCCTATACCATCCCTTAGGAGGCGATAGAAGAATGAAATGAGATGAGATGAAGGTAAATTAGAAACAGCTGAGAGAAGTGGACCTGCTAAATTTTGTTCCCATAGCCCTGTGCCAAAATGATGCAATAGCAGGTGTTGTAGTTAGATGTATTTCAAACAAAACGATGTAGGGAGATTAAATTGTGTGCGTCCTGTTTGGAATGACATTAGTTTGTGTTCTTGAAGCAAGTCTGAGATCTTAAGTTGGGTACTCACTGGCCAAAAATTATTTGGGAGAGGAGAACCTCCTATCTTAAAAGTTAAGATTGCAGAGAATGGGTTGAGATACATCTCTTACTATAGATAGCTGGAAAGTGGCACAGAATTGGGCATGCGTTTGAAGTGTTATCCCAATGGGTAAATAAAGGAGATTTTGGGGTAAATTCTTGAAGAGAGTGTACTGTATGTAAGAGTATTGAGAGCTATTCTATGTAATGAGCCGAGGTCCCTTTCTAGTTTAAGCCGCAGTGGGTAATACTGTGTCTGATTAACACATGTCGTAGTCTTCAACCAGTATTTATTTACTGCAATTGTTTCACCAGGAAAGGAACACTGAGCAACAAGATGCTCGTCTCCCGGTGCGACCTGGGGGGGCGGAGGTACACATGGATATGATAACATGCAGGTTATCAAGTGAACAGTTAACAGAAGCAAATAAAAAAGCAGCATAAGGATACACGATTGCATGAATATACAAGCAGCGCACATTGAATGCTTAGGATATTATAGCATCAAATAATTTTGTGACAAGAAGCAGCAGACAAGGTAAATTAGCACACTAGTAACAGCTGTAATCAACAGATGACATATCACAGTTATACAGTTATACACAGTACATAGGGTAAACAACAGAGGACATACATCACAGTTATACAGTTATACACAGTACATAGGGCAAAATAGGCCCAGGACGTAAGTGCAAGGTTGGGGTTATATGCCAGCTTCTGTAGAAAGACCAAGGCCACTGGTCAGGCATTGGGGAGGGGATAGTGTGGCATGGCAGGTTCAAGGACAGGAGCAATTTGTAGTAAGGAAGTTTTCCAGGGCGGAAGACAGAGTGTAGGAAAAGGAGGAGTGCCAAATTTGCTGTGGGAGGACGTTCCAGAGCTTGGGTAGCCAGTGTGAGAAGGCAGTTTGACCAGCAGAGGTCTTCCACCTAGGGACTGAAAGTTGGCGGGAGTCATTGGATCTAGATGATGGGAGGGGGTGGGGCATCTGTGAGCACGGTGGCAAGGTAGGAGGGGATGGACCCGAGCCATAGGTTGGAGACAAATTTAGCACAGTGAGAAATGCAGCGGTTTTCGAGAGACAGTAGTGCCAAGGCTTGGTAGAGGTTGCAGTGGTGGGTGAGGGGAGAGGAATCGAGAGCAAAGCGGCAGAAGGCATTATAAAGTGTGTCCAGTTTAGATAGGGTAGACTTAGGGGCTGCACTGTATACAATGTCGCAGTAGTCGATGGAGAGGAGTATCATCTTCAGCATCAGTTCACGTCGGACTCAGGGAGGGAGGCTGCTGCGGTTCCTATATAGTGCACTGAGCATGGGGCATAATTTTTCTGAGATAGCATCGATATGGTCAGAGTATGTGAGGACTGAGCATGTAATGGAGAAGTGATAAAGTAATAAATCTGGTAGTTGTAGTCCCCCCTTTTCCCTGCTCTTCTGCAGTTTGAAAAGGGCCCTCCGAGGTGTCTTACCATTCCAAATAAAATTAGAGATGAGTGTATGTGCTTGTGTAAACCAAATTTTAGGTAAGGAGAACCGTCATTTGTAAGGGGTACAGTATTCGGGGGAGAAAATTCATTTTCACCACGTTTATTCGCCCCCAGAGAGAAAGCGGGAAAGATATATTTGATTTGAGCAAGGGTGTTATCTAGATTGTATTGTTTCATCTTGGCATTGGAACAGGAAAGCTAGATTCCCCAAATACTTTAACTTATCCTTGACTCAGTGGAGTCCCAGATAGCAGATGTCAGCTGAGAATGTATAAACGTTCAGAGGCGTGATCTTCATCTTGGATACATTAAGCTTATAATTAGAGAATGTACCAAATTCCTTGATGAGTACAAATGTGGCAGTGACCTATGTAGAAGAATGTGAGACATGCAGCAGTATGTCATCAGCATAAACTGAGAGTTTATATTGGTGAGGACCAATAGATATGCTGGAAGTCTTGGGGGAGATGTTGATGCGTCTGATAAGGGGTTCTAGATATAAATCAAACATAAAAGGGGAGAGTGGGCATCCCTGTCTGGTTCCTTGTTGCAGTATAAAAGGTTGTGATAGCTGGCCATTACAAAGTACCCATGCAGAGAGCTGTGTATATAGTTTTATCCATTTGACGTATTGTGAGGGTATGTTGAAACGGGATAGTAAGTGGAATAGATAATCCCAGGAGACCCTATCGAACGCTTTCTCTGCGTCGAGGGAAACCAGAGCAGATGGAATTCGGGAAACCTGCTTAATAATTCTTGCTGTTTGTGTTTTATTGATATATAATTGTTTATAGCCCTACTTGGAATTAGTGGAATTTCAATAGTGCTATTTGGTGATAGGTCCCTATGAGGATAAACAGAGTTCCTTCACTGATGCAGCTTGCCAAGCTCTCCATGAGAGCGCATTATTCTCCTTTCACAGTTTTTAATACCTGTTTTAAAACTTTTCGGAGAGTGACTGGTGAATCTGGTGCGTGTGTTCTCAGGTCTTCCTCAATTTGACAGAGAGAACCCAAATTGCTTTAGTCAGCTTTTCTTAGCTAGGCCGTTAGGGTTTTTTGCACAGGCAAGGCAGGGAGGCAGTTAGTTTTATTGTTTTCGAGATAGTTCTGCAGCTCACTCACTTCTTTGGATTGCCTCCCTGTATTCCTGGTTGCCGGTGTTTTGACGTTCATTCCAGAGTCCCACTTTTGCTCACTTCGGCTGCTACTATAAGTCCAGTGTGGCACCTCACTGGAAGGTGCTCTCCTGATTAACGGAGGGGCTGGCTCCAAAGGATTCCTCCCTCCAGCTCGAACGGTCTGGAAGACAGGACTCTTTGCGCTTCTTCGTTTGTACAGCTGCCAACTTCTGTGGACTGTGCGTCTTGCTGGTGCTTCTTTTTCCATCAAACGAGAGGACAATCGATGTTGACTTGGTCTCACATTACTGCCGGAATGCATTCTGGGGGTACGCGGTCGCTGAGGGCACTTTCACGTCATCAAACCCAGGGCAAAGGGTGTACTGCTGGATTGACTGCATTGGTTGATTTCACGGAGTGCTGCGGGGACATTGGGTGGACTTGAGTGGTCGGTTGAGCTAAGTGGAGGTAACGCCATCCGGGACTAGGGACCTGTGCCACCGTGGATTTACCGGTTAGGGGGCCAAAGATCTCCAGACTCTAGTAATTTCCCTGAGGTCCCACTAGCTGGTGAGAGCAGCTCTGTGGTACCCCTGGGAGTGTATCTTGTGGACGCATTCTAAACTGTTTTTGCTGGATCATCTAACTACGAAGAGACTGGGGCAGTGAGAGGGCCCTCAGCCTTAAAGTGGTCTGGGCTGTGAAACTTAGCACTATTTCTTTGTTACCTTTTTAACTGTAAATAATTGTGATCCTGATCATTAGGATCTTATATGTGAGCTGCAGACTGCTCTCCAGAACTTGTTAAACTTATCTGCGGGCTTTCTGCTTTCTTGGTTGTGGGTGCGGGGGTGGAGGGTGAGGGTTCTAGTTTATTAATGTGAGTGTGCGGTGTGTGCAATTTAGGGTTTTGTTGTTTTAGTGTATGTCTGTGTTTTGTGTGGTTGTATAGTTAGGACCTTGTGTGCTTGGAACGTCTTACTCAGGCAGGATGTGTCTGGGAAAGTATGAGGGCCTGGGGTGGGCTAGGATAGAGTATGGGACATCCCAGCTGCTTGATCTGCAGCCATTTTCTGACCTCCCAGTTTCCTCCACTACAGCAAGGTGCTGTCGGGAGGCTGGGATTAAGAAGAGCCGCATTGATTGATTGTGGAGCAGTGCCTCATGCACTGTGGGAGGGGGCAGGATTCAGGTTGTTGGGTGAAGGCGGCACCCTAGGTTTCAATGGATCCAAGGGAGAGGCCAGACATGTTTGTTGCCCATCACCAGGGTTCCCACCAGACCGAGTGGGCAGGTAGCCAAAGGGGTTAAATATCCACCAATCCCTGAGGGCAGTGTTTTGCAATGCCAGATCGATCAGAAACAAGACTGCAATTATAGCGGACTTGATTTCTTCAGTCAATCTAGCTTGCATCACAGAGACTTGGGTATGTGATGATGCTGGCCCGGTTCTAGAGGCTGCTGTCCTGCCAGGTACTCTGTAATGCACTGTCCCAGAACAGAATGCAGGGGCGGGGGTAGCCATCATTTTTAGATCTGAACTAGGCTTCACCCTGCACCCAGTGACAGCACCAGGTTCATTTGATTGTGTGGCTATTCGTAGAGTTCCGGGCACAGGTTACAGGATTCCCCTGATCTACCGCCCCCCACCCCTAGGCAGCAGGAGAATTCCTGCAGGAGGTAGCTGGCTTCATCGTTGGTGAAACACTGGAGGCCCCCAGATGTTTAGTGCTGGAGGACTTTAATGTTTGGGCTGGCGACGAATCTTCTTGGCTTGATTACAACTTCCTCTAGAATCTGTCATCTCTGGGACTGTCGAAAGATGTTTCTTTCGCAACCCACCAGGGCAGCCACAGGCTGGACCTGGTCTTCTCCCTGGAGCTTGAGATAAATGATCTCAAGACTGATTGGGTCATTTAGTCCGATCATTGCATGGCAGAGTTATTGTTCACCTCCCCCCTGAAAGCCCTCCCCCTGCTGACATGGTTAGTTACCACCCTTTGAGGGGTTTGACCCCCGAGGGTTTTCTGGTAGTGGCTGGTCTATCTAGTGTGGACAGTGCATGCGTTGGGGGTATGTATGCAGCAGTGGCTGACTATAATAAGGCGATGTCTGGTGGGCTCGACTCCCTCGCACCAGTCCGTGTATGACCCAAATCTTCTCACTTGAGGTCCCCTTGGTATGATGGGGAGCTCAAGTCGATGAAGATTATGGGTCAGAGATTACAGCACTGCTGGCGGAAGACCGGGCTGGAGGCGGACAAACTGGCTCTGCATACACATTATGGTGTGTACCAGGGGGCAATCAACCGTAAGAAGGCAGAGTTCCTGTCCAGGGAGATTGCCGCCGGGAGGAACCGACCAACTGTGCTTTATCGGACTGTAGACAGGTTTCTTCATCCTGCCTGTCTGCAGCCGAAAAAAGCTTTTTCTGACACTTTATGTGAAGAGTTTGCTCGGTTCTTCTCTGCCAGGGTGTCTGCTATCAAGCACGGAATTCCGCCAGTGAGCCACATGGAGGTAGTCATGGGTGTCCAGACAGTACTCCGCCTAGCTGGGGCGAGTTTAGACTGGTGGAGGTGGCTGAGGTCACTGAGGTTGCCTCCAAGCTGGGTACACTTTTTGTGAACTGAATCCAGTGATGACACGTTTTTTGATAGGATGTTTTGATTCCATTGGCCCGGTGTTTGCCTTGATTGTCCAGTGTTCTTTGTTGGAGGGGGTCTTCCCCGATGCCTTGAAGGAGGCACTGGTGAGTCCCCTTCTGAAGAAACAATCTTTAGACCCTGACGTCAAGGCAAATTACCGTCCCATCTCCAACCTTCCATTCCTGGGTAAGACTGTAGAGAAGGCAGTGGCACTTCAGCTTGAGGAACACCTTGTGGCCCATGAGCTATATGAGCCTCTCTAGTCTGGGTTTTGTGTGAGGCATAGCACAGAAAAGTACGGTTACGTAAGAACTTACCGTAGCAGTAGATCTTCGAGAACAGCTCTTGCAGCAGGTAACACCATTAAGACTGAAGCTGGCAGGCATCAGGACCCCACAGAATTCTTCTAGCTAGCTAACTTCAGCAGGGACCGCCCCCCGACGTCGGTCCCGCCTCCGACGTCAGGCGTAGTACATAAGGGGGCGGTCCCGCCAGATTCCCCAGTTCTCCCGCCGGAGACTTCTGGCCACAGGACGACATCAGAATGGGAGACCGAGGATCCACCATCAGAAGACAAAAGGGCGTAAGCCCCTGCTCAAGGCTCGGTAAGCCATGCCTCCTCCAAGGGGGAAGGTGGGCGGGAAGGTACCTGCTGCAAGAGCTGTTCTCGAAGATCTACTGTTATGGTAAGTTCTTACGTAACTGTACTATCTTACTTCGAGATACTGCTCTTGCAGCAGGTAACACCATTAGGACTGATTTCCAAGCAATAACGCTTGTAAGCATTCTGGGAGGAGGAAACTAAGAAATCCATCCAAGTCCTGACTCTAGGACAGGAGACCCTGTAGCACGGCCAGACCGAAACCGGCTCTTTCGCCGTGAAGCAATTTCCAAGCTGTAATGCCTGATAAAAGTATGCACAGAGCTCCAAGTGGCTGCAGCACAAATGGCCGAGGAGGAGATGTTGCGAAGTGCTGCAAAGGAGGTAGCCACCCCTCTAGTGGAATGGCCCCGGACTGTACCCGGGAGGGGCTTCTGCTTAGCATCATAGCAGTATGATATACACTGGACAAGCCAGCGAGAAAGGGACTGCTTCGATACTGGTTGGCCCATCATCCTCTCAGCGAAGGAAACAGAGTTGCTCTGACTTGCAAAGCTGTTTAGTCCTGCTCAGGTAGTACCTAAGACAGCGGTGAACATCCAGGGTGTGGAGCAGCACTTCTCCTCTATTAGCATATTTAGGGAAATAAACAGGCAGGTCAATGTCCTGATTAAGAGTGAGTGCAGAGACCACCTTAGGCAAGAACTTAGGATTCGTCCTCAGGGACACTCTGTCCTGGTGGAAAATCAAATAAGCTTCCTTACACATGAGAGCGTGAAGCTCAGAAATTCTTCTTGCTGACGTAACAGCAACTAAAAATAACGTTTTCCATGACAGGAAACGCAGCTCGCAATCCGCGGCAGGTTCAAAGAGGCGTGAGTTGTTCCAGGACAAAGAGTAAATCCCATGGAGGAACAGGGTCCTTAATGGGGGCCTAAGGTGTAACACCCTCTCCAGAAAATCTCGAGAGGAGTCAGGTTAAGCCACTGTGTGCTGTCCCACCGGAAGTAGTAAGCAGAAATAAGCAGAGGTGCACCTTAATAGAGGAGTAGGCAAGGCCCGAATGGAAAAGGGAGAGCAGGTATTCTAGCACCGCTTTCACTGGGCAACCTAAAGGGGAAAAGCTGCGTGCTTGCGGCGACAGACAAAAACGGCACCATTTCATGGCGTATGTCGCATGCGTTGCCAGCTTTCTGGCCGCGGAAAGGACTTCCGCCACCTCTTGCGAGACTCTGTGTCGCAAAATGGCTATGTCTCTAGGAGCCAAGCATGCAGGTTCAGTGAGCGTAAGTCCGGGTAGACTAGAGAACCTTCCTCCTGAGACAAGAGGTGGGAGATGAAAGGCAATGGAATAGGAGGTTCCGGGGACAGCTGCGTTAACAAGGGGAACCAGATCTGTCTGGGCCAGAATAGGGCTACCAGGATCATTGTTGCATGCTCCCTTCGCAGTTTGAGAAGGACTCTCTGGATCAACGGGAAGGGAGGGAAAGTGTAGAGGAATCTGTCCGCCCAGGAGAGGGACAACGCGTCTCGCCAGAAAACACCAGGCCCTGGATCTAGCGAGCAAAAATTGGGCAGTTTTGTGTTGGATGGGGAAGCGAATAAGTCCAGTTCTGGAGTGCCCCATCGAAGAAACAGATCCTCTGCGACCCCTTGAAGAAGTTCCCACTCATGGACTCTGGCCTGGGAGTGACTCAGGCCGTCTGCGATTGTGTTGTCCACTCCGGGAACGTAAACTGCAATCAGGTTGGGGCCGTGTCGAATTACCCAATCCCACACTCTCATGGCTTCCCTGCAAAGGGGGTAAGAGTGTGCGCCTCCTTGCTTGTTGAGGTAATACATCACCGCCGTGTTGTCTGTCTGAAGCAGAAGTGTGCAAGATGGGATTTCTGACTGAAAGGCCTGCAGGGCGTAGAGGACCGCCCTCATCTCCAGCACGTTGATGTGGAGGTGGGCTTCCTGAGGGGTTCAAGTGCGCTCCCCACCCTAGTCCTGAGGCGTTTGTGGAGGATTATCTCCGGGGACGGTGCTGTAAACGGGACACCACAGAGAGTGTCCCTGGGTCTAGCCACCATTGCCAGTCTCGAATCATGGCATTTGTGATTCTGACCAGATGCTGCATGTGGTCTTGCCTTTGGTCCCACTGCACCTTGAGCATCCACTGAGTAACCCGCATGTGGAGCCTTGCCAAAGGGACGGTCGGAATGGCCGCAGCCATGTGTCCAAGCAGATGAAGGACCAGCCTGGCAGGGACAGTCTTCTTCGCCGAGAGTTCCCTGATGAGGGATCTGATGCGTTCCGCTCTGTCGTCTGGGAGAAAAGATTTCCCCTGAACGGTGTCCAGAACTGCGCCTATAAACTGCAGCTTCTGTGACGGTACGAGGAGAGACTTCTCGTAGTTGATTATAATGCCCAGAGACTGGAACAAGTCCTGAGTGCTCTGAATAGCCAGCAACAACACCCTCTCTGGAGGCGTACCAGAGAGCCAATCGTCCAAGTCACGGGAACACATAGTGGCCCTGTCTCCTTAAGGATGCTGCCACGACTGCCATGCATTTGGTAAAGACCCTGGGGCGATGACAGTCCGAACAGAAGGGCCTGGAACTGAAAATGGTAGCCGAGGAACTCAGGCGAGAACCTCCTGTCAGCGCTTGAGCCACAGGATGTGCAGGTGGCGTCCTGCATGTCTAGGAACTAAAAAGGTGTCCTGCTTCAGCATGGGAATGAGGCCCGGAAGGGTCACCATGCGAAATCATCTGTAGGCGACCGACATATTTAGGTCGCTGAGGTCCAAGATTGGACGGAAGTCCCCTGTTTTCTTGGGAACCAGAAAGAAGTGGGAATAGTATCCGGAATCTATCTGGTTCTCGGAACATACTCCACTGCTCCCTTCTGCAGGAGGCGTGAGTATTTTTGCCAGATAAGCAATCCGTGCTGACCGGTAACAGGAGAGCAGAGGAGGCTTGAGGTGGCTTGTCTGAATTCTATAAAGTGGCCTTTTTGACCAACTGAAGAACCCACCTGTCGGTGGTTATGGACTGCCATTCTGGCAGGTAATTCGCAATACGATCCCGACCTTGATGTCCCGTTGATCCTGAGGGGTGGGGGCCAGGAAGGAGTCAGGCTGTGGCGGCGGAGGGAGTCGTGGGCTGAGCCAGCTTAGCTGGGCGCTGACTTCTGCCCGTGGGCTGTCTTCCCTGGGCTCTGCGGGAACCGGAGCCCCTCTGTTGTGGACCGGTGCGGGACTGTTGTCTCTGTGTCCGTCCACGAAAACGGCTTTGGTTCCTATGAAAGGAACTAAGCTTTGGTCGGTACATTGCCTGGACCGACCTCACTGCCTTCTCGGCCTCTTGGAGCTTGGTGAGAACCTTCTCAGAGGGTGCACCAAAGAGAACTTCTCCTTTGAAAGAGGCGTCCATGATGTTCTTCTGGACATCTGGGGTAAATCCGGAGACACGGAGCCATGAGTGTCTCCGGAGGCATACGCCTGAAGCTGCCGCTCTGGCCGAGGAGTCCGCGGAATCATACGCGGCTCGAAGCACCTGGGTTCCCACGTGCGAACCCGTACGGAGGAGCTGCAACATCTCCTCCTTCTGCTCACATTCTGGCAATTTATCCGTCAGATCCAGTCCCTGTTCCCACAAAGCATTTTGGAACTGCACCATGTGGATCAAGTAGTTCAGGGATCTGATGGCGCAGGTAGTGGAAGCATATGTGTGCCTGCCCATGGCGTCCAGCTGTTTGGACTCTGGGTCTGGTGGCAGGGTGCTCAAATGTTGCGGTCTCTGGGACCGGTCATGAGAGGCTGTTATGACCAGAGAGTCGGCCAGAGGATGTTGAGCCAAGAACTGGTCCTCCTTAGGAGCCCTGTACAGGCGGTCAGCTTTCTTCAGCATGGACGGGAGCAAGTGTGGACGCTTCCACGCTGCCTTGGTGATGTCCACAAAAGTGTCCACCAAGGGTGGTACCACCACAGGCTTGGGATCTTTCTGCCAAAGATATCTAGCAAGGCGTAGTCTCTTGGGGTCTAACTCTTCTGCATCCCAGCCCATGTTCTCTTAGATATGCCTCATGATTTCCAAGAACGATGGGTCATCCGGAGGAGATCTAGGAAGCTCACGTGAGTCCGGAGAAGGGAGCGGAAGGGGAGAGAGGGATCTGGATCCTACCGAGGACTCCGATCCTGTATCCTCCATTGAAGGCGAATGGCGGCGTCTTCTGGGTCTCTTAGGACTGGGTGACCCTGAAGAGGATCTAGACGGAGGTCTCCTTTTATCTGGTCTTCCCCTTGGAGGGTCCGTAGGCTCCTGGGGGAGAGGTACTCGGCCTGCTGCCCCGGATGGAGAAGGGGGCGCAGGGGCCGGAGGGATGCAGGTGGCGGAGAAGGAAGAGGTGGTGTGGCAACCACGTCCTTTTTAATGGTATCCCACCAGTAGGTAAAGAGCTCCTTCACCTCAGAAAAGGAAAGGCCCGACGACGGACTGGGCGCCGGAGGCCGGTCGTTGGGTTCCGGTGTCGGCTCCTCAGGGGCCTCAGGTTGTGGGGAGGGTTCCCTGGGAGGCTCGACAGGACCGGGTTCGTCCGTCTGGTCCTCGGGCTGTGTCAATTCCTCCTCTGTGATATCTCCTGACCGGCGTCGGTGGGAGGCGTCGGAGCCCTCTTCTCCTTTCGTACCAGGCGTCTGACCCTCCTGCGGCGACCCGAGAGCGAAGGCATGACGGTGGCCAGGCGTCTGGCGGTCGGCAGCTCCTGGGACCTGTGATGAGTGGCCGATGCTCGAGTCAACGGCTTCTTAAGCGGAGGTAAGCTCTCCTGGTCTTCCGCTGGGGAGGGAGGCAAGGAGGCAGACCTGACGCCGGGTTCGGAATGGCGGGAACCCGACTTGTGGTGACGATGATGGTCCCCAGACCTAACCAGGGCCTTGGAAGAAGAGGACGAAGAGGGCCTGGAGGTCTTAGCCTGTGAGGAGGAAGAGGAGCCCAAAGGTTTCTTCACTGCAGTGGAGGGAGGCTGAGAACAGGCCCGGGAAGGTGAACGGTCGGACCGGGAGCCGGAACTACGGGAGTCGGAGGCCCTAGACAGGGACTTGGATGGAGCCTTCTCCCTATGCTTCTCAGAATGTTTCCGGGCTTTCTCAGTGGAACTCCCCTTGGAGGTGTCCATGGTCTTAACTCTCTCCTCGAGCAGGAATGCCTGCAGAGCCTTCTGGCGACGGATCCGGGTCCGGCGGTTGAACCCTTGGCAGAAAATACAGGACCGGGTGTCGTGGTCAGGGCCTAGGCACCGGACAAAGGCCAAATGCGGATCCTTGAACGGGATTTGCTTCCCACAGGCGCACCTCGAGGGATGGCCTTCAGCGGAGGTTGGAGAGGACATCAGACAGCAACTGAGCAAAAAGAGAACTTTTTTCCCGAAGGAAGAACTTAACCATGAGTCGTGTGCTAGTAACGATCCGAAGGATCGAGACATGCAAGTCGATGGCAGGAAAAGAACTGGGGAATCTGGCGGGACCGCCCCCTTATGTACTACGCCTGATGGAGGTGGGACCGACGTCGGGGGCGGTCCCCGCTGAAGTTAGCTAGCTAGAAGAATTCCGTGGGGTCCTGACGCCTGCCGGCTTCAGTCCTAATGGTGTTACCTGCTGCAAGAGCTGTATCTTGAAGTAAGATCTGCTTTAGTTCAGTTGCATAATGACCTCCCTAGGGCGAGTGTTCGAGGAGAGGAGACAATTCTCGTTCTCGTTCTCCTTGATCTCTCCTCAGCATCTGACATGGTGGACCATTGTGTGTTACTCGACCACATGAGGGAATTCTGTCGACTTGCCGGCACTGTCATCTGCTGGTTTCAGTCTTTTCTCATCAACAAAAGGCAAAGGGTAGTGTGATGGGGAATTTCTCCTCCTCCCCTAGCCTCCTGTCGTGTGGAGTAGCTCAGGGCTCGGTCTTGTTGCTGATGTTGTTTGCCATGTACATACTGCCCCTGGGAGAGCTCATTAGAAAGTACAGTTTGGGTTTTCATTGCTATGCTGATGATACCCAACTGTATCTTTCCTTTGCCCCTGGGACATCCAATGCAGTGGATGTGCTAAATACTTACCTTGCCTTTGATTTGGTGGAGCACAATGTGCTTCCTCATATTATGGAAGAAATGCATTTTTCCTGTGAAGTGATTAAATGGTTTTCCCATTACCTTGCAGAAAGGTCACATGTGAGAACAACTGAAGGCCATTTATCCTCCCCTAAGGCTATTAAATGTGATGTCCCCCAGGGTTCTGTCTTGGGCCCACTTGTTTCCCTTCTCATGAATGGTGCTCCATCTTCGTGTCCATCTAGTTCTATTATAATGCAGCTGGCTTGATGCAGAGCCCTGAAAAATACAACACCCCAGGACCAGGGGTAGACACGAGTCCCTTTACAGAAGCCAAAGTACGGGAGGTGCTAAATAAACTAAAAGCAGACAAAGCCATGGGACCAGACAAGATGTACCCAGAGTCCTTAAGGAACTGGGGGGCAGAATTAGCAGCCCCTCTGGCACTTCTATTCATGAAATCCTTGAAGAGCAGTGTGGTACCCAAAGACTGGAAAAAGGCAATAGTGGTTCCACTTCACAAATCAGGCAGTTGCAAAGAGGCTAGTAATTACAGACCAGTGAGCCTCATGTCTATAGTAGGGAAACTAATGGAGACACTACTCAAACAGAGGATCATAGAATTCCAAAAAACTAGTGGTTGACAAGACCCTAAACAGCACAGTTTCACAGCAGGTAGGTCTTGCCAGACAAATCTGCTCGAGTTTTTTGACTACACTAAAATAGTGAATGACAGTGAGGCAGTAGATGTGGTCTACCTCGACTTTAGTAAGGCCTTCGACTCAGTTCCACACAGAAGGCTGGTAAAGAAGCTTGACAACACAGGGGTTGGTCCAGAAGTAGTCAGATGGGTACAAAACTAGTTACATGGCAGAACCCAGAGGGTACAGGTTCATGGAGTGCAATTGACGGAAGGCAGGGTGACCAGCGGGGTGCACCAGTGCTCAGTGCTGGGGCCTGAGCTCGTCAGTGTTTCTATAGCGGACATCACTGATGGACTGGGAGGGAAGGTGTGTCTGTTCGCAGATGACACCAAGCTATGTAGCAGGGTGGACACCCCTGAAGAAGTGAACAAGATGGAAGCTGACCTCAAGAAACTAGAAGAATGGTCTGGAGTGTGGCAGCTGAGATTTAATGCTAAAAAGTGCAAGGTCATGCACATAGGAAAGAAAAATCCAAGTAAGGAGTATTACCTAGAAGGCAGAAGACTGGCAGCCTCAAACCAGGAATGAGATCTGGGAATCATAATCTCAGATGACTTGAAGGTTAGTAAGCAGTGTGAGAAGGCAACAGTGAAGGTCAACAGAATGCTGGGCTGCACTGGGAGGGGACTCGCAAGCAGGAAAAGAGAGGTGGTACTACCACTGTATAGACTGCTGGTTAGCCTCACCTGGAATACGGAGTCCAATTCAGGAGGCCTCACCTCAGGAAGGACATTGACCGGGTGGAAACAGTACAGAGAAAGGTGACAAAAATGATTCAGGGGTGACAGCTCAGTGGCACTGAGGGTTGAGGTGCTGTATGCCACATCTTGCACCACGCTGGTGACCTGGGTTCAGGAATGAGCCCAGGCTGTCGGGGGTCGGCGGGGAGGGAGAGGATTGAGCATCCGGAGGACAGCTCTCCTCTCCCAGGAGGGAGTGGGGTACTGGCTCAGCACTTGACTGGCCTCTGGCAGATGCCGAAGGCACAGCAAGAACAGAGCATACAGAGATGGTTGGGGAGTGGTGGACGTCGGCAGAGGTGCCTTGATGTCAGGGTGCATGCTACTCCCCAAGAACAGGGAAAAAGACACCAGAGTGCCGAGGGGAAGGAGTGCTGAGCACAGACCCTAATGACTGCTGCCTGCCTGACCACCAGAGGGATCCAACAAAATATGGATACTTGGGGTGTACAGTCCCCACCTCATACCTACCTGGGGGGTACAGACACAGTTCCATGGGGTCTCACCGGATCCAGGTAAGGCAAGTGGGATAATGCTCATGGCGCCTCCCACTGAGCGGGCTCCGTGTAGGGGAGAGAAAAACTGCATTTAAAAATTAAATGATTCAGGGTCAACAGTACATGTCCTACAAGGAAAGACTTAGAGACCTGAATATGTACTTCCTGGAGAGAAGAGAGAGAGAGGGGAATGATTGAAACATTAAAGTACATAAAGGCATTAACAAGGTACAAGACCTTTTTCACTTCAAGAAGAGGCCCAGGACTAGAGGACATGACCTCAGGCTGCAAGGAGGAAGTTCTCTACCAACATCAGGAAGTCTTTCTTCACAGAAAGAGTGGTGGATGCTTGGAACAGCCTTTGGTGAGTGGGCAGTCCCTGGTATCCTCACTTCATTTTCCTGTCGTCTTCAGCTCGCATGCAGCAGCTAGTGCAAAGTGTAGGCAGTCATCAATGAAAAGAAAAAATTACTTGCCTTAGTAATTGTGTTTCTTCTAAGGGAGTCTTGCTGTATTCTGACTATATGCAGTTAGCCCCAGCACTTGAACTGCTCCGAAGAGGAAAGAGTTAACTCTGTGCCAAGGCATAGAACGTTGAGCTCAAGCTCAATTTTCAAACCTCTGTCCCAGGTACTCTTCAGTGTAATGCAGAGTGTCGGGTTCTCATTGCCCCCCTTGGTGGATTCTGTACTATATAGCATAGCGGCTCCCTCCCACTCACGATTTTTAACCAGCCAGCTTTCCCATCTGCAGGTTATATTTTCCCACCACCAGAGGTCCTACCACTCCTACAATCTCACTTCCTATTTGTTTCAAGCTAAAACTTGACCTCTCTCGCTCCCTATTTGTTAAGGCTATAATTTTCACCACTCCAGGCTATCATGCTCCTGCCCACTTTCCTCACTATCACCCTGCTGCTCTCCCTTCCTTCCCAGACAAAGTGGAACTTCACATGTGTTTTGCATCTGCAAGCAGACTGGCACTTTCCCCTCTCCTATTTACTCCTGAGTGGGGAATTAGCATAATGGCTCACAGGTACCCATCTGCCTGCACCTCCCACCACCACAAAAAATGCAACCTTAAACTGCCCTACCATCTACCTCTTTATCAGTAGGCATCCTTATGGGCATTGGACTCTATGTAGCCCCGCTCTCTCCTGCTTACCCCCAGTCGTACTCCCACCACCGCACCCCAACCCCCTCTGCCCCACTTGCTCCTTCTCCTGGCCTTCCCCCAAACCCTGAAACTCCCAATACCCACCTTCCATCCAGCCACAGGGTATATGCTGCGAAAGTGTCATCAACTATATACACAAACAAGAAACAACTGCCTCAGGTCCCTTGTACTATTACTACTTCTTACGGGCAATGTCTACCCCAACCCGGGCCCGCAGACTGTGCCCCAGCCCATCCCCTTCCCTACCAGTGGGCTGCTGCGTGACGCTCACTTAACATCTGCAGCCTGCAAAAAATGGGACCCCTTTCAGGGGTAGGTACTCCAGCACCACCCTGATGTCACTGGGTCTGGGTGAAACATGGCTCTCCTTCTGTACCAGACTCCGCTGTTAACCTCCCGGTTACCTCCTCTATCACGCTGATAGAGTGGGTAAGCGAGTGGTAACTGCGCTCTCTACCTTAAGGACTCGCTGTCAGGCCAACTACTCCCCGCCACAGCTAGCATCGAGGGCACACGCTCTAACGCTAAAATTAACTCTAGGCAGGTCTACTTCCCCCCTCTCCTACTCACCACTATCTACATTCCTCCCAAGGAACACAAACTTGCCTTCCAGGTCATCCTGAATTATCACTCCACTCTACCGCCTCATTATGAAAAAATAGTCATGGGTAACTTCAACATAAACTGGCTGGCAAAGACAGTCGTCCCATATATTGATGATGCCACAGTGCTTAACCTCACTCAGGCTGTCTCCTCCCCCACCCGAGTAAATGACCGTACAGGGACATCCTCCCTCCTGGATCTGGTCTTCACGAACTGCCCCCACAGAATAACCAACACCCAGGTACTCACCAATGCTCTAAGTGATCATTCTCCTGTCCTCTGCACTTGGTCCGGTAGTGCCCCCAAACTCCACCCCAAAATAACCTTACAATGCAAACTTGGCCCTGGCAAACTCTCCCAACTCAAGGACCACCTTAGAGAGTGGGACTGGACACCCCTCGAAAACACCCCAGACCCAGATTGTGCGCTTCATCTATTTATCTCCACATTCAAAAGAATATGTGATAAATTTGCCCCCCTTACCAAGAGAATGACCAAAGGTTACCACGTCCCCTGATCCTCTGATCACCTCCTGAGCCTATTGCGACAGCGTGACTCCCTTTGGCATATTGCTAATGAAACCAAACTGCCAGCTGACAGGCAATGATACAAGGAGCTTTGCAACAAATGCACATGGGCCCTCCGCTCTGCCAAAGCAGACTACTACAAAGCGTCCTTAACATCCACCTGGGGAGATGGGTGCAAATTCTGGAATAATATTAAGGAACTTTGCGGTAAAGCCCCAAATCAGCCCCCGGACCAATTAGTTATAGACAATAACATCTCCATGGATCCCTTTAGCATAGCCTCAGCCCTAAACTTCGCTTTCACAAATCTCAACCATGTCCTCCCCCCTAATTTCTTTGACACCCCCCGCCGGTCCAGGCCCACCCCCTCCTCCCCTTGCTCCTCCCTTACACCTACACATTCTCTCCCCCATGGCTGCCAAACCGTACCTAGCCAAAGCCCTTAGCCACTCACTTAACTGCAGCAATTCCCTAGACATGAGACTTCTTCACCTTACTCTCCCGGAAGTCCTTTACCCTCTCACTCATATTATAAATTGCTCCCTTTGTCAAGGGAAATTCCTCTCCCGACGGAAACTGGCCTCTATTACCCCATCTATAAGAGTGGGGACCGCACCTCCACCAACAACTACCACCCTATATCCATTCTCCCCCCCCCATCTAAAGCCTTACAGCGTATTATCGCCGGACCAAATCACTGACCACCTCACAAAATACAATCTTCTTTGCAACCAACAACATGGCTTCTGTAAGGGGCATAGCACCACCACCGCCCCCCACGCTTTCACCTCACATACCCACTCCGCCTTGGATCAAGGCCACCTCACAGGAGCTATCTTCATGGACCTCTCTAAAGCTTTTGATACTATCAACCATGCCCTCCTCCTAAACACACTCTCCTCCAGTGGCTTCTCCAATGATACCTTAAACTGGTTTACCAGCTATCTGTCAGATAGAACACAACAGGTCAAGGTAGGCACTGTCCTGTCCCCTTGCCTCCCTGTCTGCTCTGGTGTTCTTCAGGGATCGATTCTTGAGCCCTACTCTTCAGCCTATATCTGAACTCCCTCCCATCGGCCGTCTCCGGTAACCTGCTTCTCTATGCAGAAGACACTGTCCTGTACGCCTCCGATTCTGACCCACTTAAACTCCACCAAATACTCCAACATAGTTTTTAAGAAGCAGAACATTGGTTCTCCACCCAGCAACTAATAATCAACTACAAGAAAACAAAAGTCATGATCTTCTCACACCCTCAGAACCCCCGCAAGAACCTCTGTCCTCCACTTCTCACTGTCAACCACACCCCACTTGAACAAGTTAGCACCTTTAAATACCTAGGGATCACTCTAGACCCAGCCCTCAACTACAAGCAACATATTCTACACCTAGCCTCTGCCCTAAACTCGAGATTAGGTGTGCTCTATCGGCACAAACACTGCCTCACTCCTGAGGCTCTACAGCTCACCGTTGATTCCTCTGTCCTCTCCCTCCTAGATTACAGTATCACCATATACAGTGCAGCCCCAACTTCCCACTAAACAGACTCCTTGTACTCAACAAAGCCTGCCGTCTCATCCTCGTTTGTGATCGCTCTTACACACACCTGTTCACTCTACAACTCCACAAAATGGCTAAACCTAGATAGCAGATTCAAGTATCATACCTGCCTAATGACAAAGAAGATACTCTTAGGTCTAGGCTAGTTCCCCTTTAAATCTAGACTAAGGGAGCTACTCCAGGAGGACTCAAACGTATGTGATTGCCCCTGACACTGTCCTGCAGCATGTTGTCCTATACCGCACCAAACTGTTCCCGATCACAGTTCAAAATCCCACCTATAACACCATTTGACTATAAGCCTGTTACAGTTCTCCTGCAACTATGTGGCTGTGCTACAACACACAACAATTACTATCCCGTCTTATGCCTCCTATTGATCAATCATTGACTGCCATGTACTGTAATGTAATGTATCTTAATATGTACTGTACTGTCCCATCAGCTCTGTTAACAAATGTTGCTCTGTACCTTAATGTATGACATGGAACCTTTGTAAATGAGTCTTTGACTCAAAGGTCTTTCTGAATATTTCCCAATAAATAAAAGTAACCATCAGATTCTTACGAGCCCTATACTAAGCAACTAACAACCCAGAAATTGTTTTTAAACTTTTGTGCCAAAGGGTAAAAGATTTCAATTTAGGGTCCAAAGACTCAAGTCGAGACCCCAAAAAGAATCCAAGTAGGTAATAAACAACTATAATAAAACATAGGAACAAGAAAAAAACCTCAATTAAGAAGAGACACCCAGGTACACCCCTGGGGTGCAACACTGCACCTGCCCACCCACGTCCCAAAACAACCAGTTTCCAGGAGGGGAGGCAGGGAGGGAGAATCAGAATACAGCAAGACTCCATTAGAAGAAACACAATTACTAAGGTGAGTAATTTTTCTTCAAACAACATGAAGTCTTGCTGTATTCAGACTATATGAAGACTACCAAGCAGTACCCCTAATGAGGAGGGAACTACAGAACCTATTTTGGGAACAGGCACTGCAGTACCAAACCTAGCATCACTTCTTGCCTGAATGTCCAGGGAGTAATGCTTGGTAAATGTGTGAACAGTTTTCCAGGTGGCTGCTTTACAGATTTCCACTAAGGGTATGTCTCTAGCTGCTGCGGCCGAAGCAGCTGTACCTCTGGTAGAATGAGCCCTCAGGCCTGAGGGTGGCTCTTTCCCCAACTTTGAGTAGCAGAACTGAATGCAAGAGACAATCCACCTAACAATCATTATCTTGGTGGCAGGCTTACCTTTACCCACCTCCCCATAAGTGAGAAACAGCTGGGAGCAGTTGTTTCTATGGGACTTAGTGGATTCTAAGTAGTAACTCAGAACCCTCTTTACATCAAGACTGTGTAGTCTCCTCTCTCCAGAAGAGGAATGCTCAGTGAAAACTACAGGCAGAGTCATAGACTGGTTCAGATGGAAGTCTGATACCACTTTAGGAAGGAACTTCCTATTTGTACTAAGGACCACCTTATCCCTATGGAATGAGATGAAATCATGTTCCACTGATAGAGCCTGTAACTCACTGATTCTCCTGGCAGAAGTAATAGCAACCAGGAATACAGTTTTCCAAGTCAGGTATTTGTACTCAGCTGAGCAAAAGGGCTCAAAGGGAGGCTGCATCAGCTGTGCAATGCAGATATTCAGGTCCCATAGAGGAGTAGGATCCCTGAAGGGGGATTGATGTGGACCAAACCCTTAAAGAATTTCTTGAAAACTGGGTAGGAGGCTAGAGAAGAGCCCTTCCCAGCCAAAAGAAACGCAGAAATAGCTGTTAAATGCATCTTGAGAGTGGTAGGCCATAGGCCTAAACTGTTAAGATATGCCAAGTAGTCTAAGGCAGTGGCAATATCAGCTGAATCTGGTTAGAGGTGCCTCTGGGAACACCAGAACCCAAACCTCTTCCACTTAGAATCATAGGTTTTCCTAGTGGAATTTTTCCTACTGGCCTTAAGGATATCAAGAGCTGATTGTGAGAGATGCAGGTCTGCATATTGTAGCTCCTCAAGAACCAGGCCTTGAGTCTGAGTGTGTGAAGATTGGGGTACAATATCATCCCCTGAGATGAGGTGAGGAGGTTGCACTGTCTGGGAAGGCACAGGGGAAGTGTCACTGATAGTGACAACAGTAGTGGATACCACGGCTGTCTGGCCCAATCCAGGGCTATCAAAATCACGGTGCGGGGTTGGGACCCAATCTTGACCAGAACTCAGAGGAAAGGGAGGAAAAGGATAGAGAAACCTGTTGGTCCAGTCCAACAGGAGAGCATCTAGAGGAAGAGACCACTGCAGATGGGGCCTGCAGCAGAACAGAGGGAGCTGATGGTTGTCTGCGACTGCAAAGGGGTCTATCTCTGGAGTGCCCCATCTCTTGAAAATGATTCGAAGAATGAGAGGATTCAGGGATCATTCGTGGTGATCTTGATAAATCCTGCTGAGAGCATCAGAAAGTACATTGTCCTTCCCTGGGAGATGCACAGCAATCAGGGAAGCCTTCAGGGAATAAGTTAGTGACCATATTTTCATGGCCTCGGTGCACAAGGCTGAGGACCAAATGCCCCCTGCCTGCTGATATACCACATGGTTGTGGTGTTGTCTGTCCTGATCTGCACCACTTTCCCCTGAATTAAACTTGAAAATGTCTGAAAAGCCAGAAAGACAGCCCTGAGTTCGAGAAGATTTATGTGTAGAAGAGACTCCTGATGGGACCAAGTCCCCTTAGCAGTATGCTGATCCAGGTAGGCTCCTCATCCCAGCAGAGAAGCGTCTGTGGTGAGAGTCACTGTGGGAACCTGACTAAGGAAAGGAACCCCTTGCCTCAAGTTGTCCTCTTCCAGCCACCACTGGAGGGCCTGAACCAAAGTTAGAGACACTGGAACCAACTTGGAGAGGGATCTTTATTCTGAGACCAAAAGGCTCTTAGGTGAAATTGAATATCCCTCATCTGAAACCTTGCCCCTTGCACTACTGCAGTGCAGACTGCCATGTGTCCTAGCAAATGCAAGAAGTGTCTGGCTGGCCGAGACACAACTGGACAAAAAGAGGAAGCCAGGGAGATGAGGGATTGGACCCTAGAGAGAGAGAGAGAGAGAGAGAGAGAGGAAGGCCCTGGCCTGAACAGTGTCCAGCTCCACTTCTATAAATGTGAAAAGCTGAACTGGCTCCAGAACAGACTTTTCTAGATTTAGAATAAATCCTAGAGAATGTAGAAGATTCTGAGTGACCCCTAGGGCTGACCTGACTTGGTCTGGGAACTGACCTACTATGAGCCAGTCATCCAAGTAAGGGAACAGTAAGATGCCTTGTCTTCTGAGGAAGGCCACCACTACTGCTAGGCATTTGGTGAATACTCTTGGGGCAGATGTTAGGCTGAAAGGCATTGCTCTGAACTGGTAATGGCCTGAGGGCAGTTCGAACCAGAGGTACTTTCTGTGGGACTGCCTGATAGGTATGTGGAAGTAGGCATCCTTGAGATCCAGGGAGGCTAGCCAGTCTCCTGGTCACAGAGAGGAAGAATAATTTCCAGAGTCACCATCTTGAACTTTGGCTTTAGTATGTGTTTAAGTAACGATCCAGGATGGGTCACCACTCCCTGTCTTTTTAGGGTAAGGAAGTACCTGGAGTACAGCCCTTTTCCCTGTGAATGAGAGGTACCCTCCACTGCCTGCAGAAACAGAGAAGAAACCTCTGTTTTGAAGGCCTGTGTTCCTCTTCCAAGGAAGGACAGAAAGCCTTGCCCTCAACTTTGGGAACCTGCTGAAGCTGAGATCAAGACCCTGGCTCACCACTTCCTGGACCCACTTGTCTGAAGTGACAGACTTCCAGACTTGGAAAAGTGAGCCAGTCTGCCCCTACAGGAATTGGGAGGCAACCCTTGCTGACACATCAGGGTGTCTGTTTGGCAGGGGGCTTAGACTGAGAAGAGGATGCAGCCCTTGTCATCCCCTCCTGCCTCTTCCCCAAAGAACCCCTCTGCTGAAAGAAGAGGAGGCCTCGGCCTGGTAAAAGGCCTGCCCTGCCAGCCCTGGATTGCTGCCTCTGAGGAGTGGTCTGCTTCTCTTTAGCTGCAGCACACCTGTATGTGGTCCTGTACTCGTCCATCTATTTCATGTACGTCTCTGTTTGCTCCCCAAACAGAGAGTTACCAGTGACAGGAAAATCCATGGCCTTGGTCTGGGTATCCTGAGATAAATTTGTACACCCGAGCCAGGCAAATCTCCTCATGGAAACATATGTAGTCATGACCCTAGAATGAACATCATTCGAGTTCACAGCAGCATGAAATTGGACCTTTGAAGCTTCGATGCCATCCACAGCCACCTGCTCCAGCTCCTTGGCCAGCTGGGGAGGGGCAGTCTTAGCCAGCTCCAGAACCATATCCCACCTAGACTTCTGGTATCTGGCTGTATATGCCAATAATTGGATTGCCTGAGTCCCAAAGAGGATGCCAAGTACTGCTTCTTTGCCATGGCATCCACTTTCCTAGAATCCTTATCTGGGCTGTGAGATGCCAGGGGAATATTAGCCTTATCACAGGCTGCAGCTTGCACTACCCTAACATGGTTGCAATGGTTAATAAGGAAATCTGTACCAGGGCCTGACAGAGCATACCTCCTGTCCATTTTCTTATCCACAGGAGGTATGGATGTTGGAAACTAATATTTTTGGGGTCTGTTTCCCCCAGGGACTTGTGCAGAGGGATAGACACCCTTTTTGACTCTGGGACATCCATCATCTCAACATAGTCAGACTCCTCCTGATCCTGTTCAGCTTCTACCACTGGAAGCTGAAGAATCTTATAGAAACATAGAAACATAGAAGTTGACGGCAGATAAGGACCGCAAGGCCCATCCAGTCTGCCCATTTCTTTTTCTACCTTATAAATGTGCCATCGGCGCCTTTGCTCTGTCAGTGACCTATCTATTCATAGTCATTTGTATTGCTCCCTTATGCCTATCCCATGCCTGTTTGAAGCCCTGCACTGTATTCATAGCCACCACTTCTTGTGGTAAGCCATTCCATGCATCTACCACCCTTTCTGTGAAAAGAATTTCCTCACATCTCCCCTTAATCGGCCTCCCTCTAATCTCATGCTGTGTCCTCTTGTCCTGCTATTTTTCTTATATTTAAACATGTTAGACTCTTTCACCTTGTTTATGCCCTTAAGGTGTTTAAATGTCTCGATCATATCACCTCTCTCCCTCCTTTGCTCAAGGGTATACATATTGAGCTCCGTTAATCTGTCCTCATATGTCTTCTGATGCAGTCCCTGCACCATTTTGGTTGCCCTTCTCTGGACTGCCTCAATTTGGTTAATGTCCTTGTGAAGGTGTGGCCTCCAATACTGCACGCAGTACTCCAGATGGGGCCTAACTAATGTCTTGTACAGAGGGATTATTACCTCCTCTCTTACGACTTGTGATACCCTACTAATACACCCTAACACCCCTTAGCCTTACCTACTGCTTTAGAGGTCTGCTTGATGATTTTAGGTCATCAGTGATGATGATGCCCAAGTCTCTTTCTTCCTTTGTGACTGCTAGCAACTCCTCCCAGCCTATAAGTGGCTTCAGGGTTTCTTCCCTATGTGCATGATTTTGCACTTCTTTGCATTAAATCCCAGTTGCCACTCTTCTGACCATTTTGCTAGTTTATCCAGATCTCTTCTCATTCTGCCCACCCCATCTGGATCATCTACTCTGTTGCAGATCTTGGTGTCATCTGCAAACAGACAAGCCTTACCCTCTAGTCCATCTGCGGGTCACTAATGAAGATGTTGAATAGGACTGGCCCCAGGACTGATCCCGAGGTACCCCACTTGTGACTTGCATCTCTTCTGACTGTATACCATTTACCACCACTCTCTGTTTTCTGCCAGTCAACCAGTTTGCCACCCAGTTGACCAACTTCTGACCCACCCCGAGCCTACCTAGCTTATTTATCAATCTTCTATGGGAACAGTGTCAAAAGCTTTGCTGAAGTCAAGGTAGGCGACATCAACTGCTCCCCCTTGGTCCACCACTCTGGTTACCCAGTCAAAGAAATCTATGAGATTAGTTTGACAGGACCTTCCTTTTGTAAACCCATGCTGTCTTGGATCCTGTGCCCCTATGGATTCCAGGTGTTGCACTATCCTTTCCTTAAGGAGTGCCTCCATAATCTTGCTCACTACTGAGGTAAGACTGACTGGTCTGTAGTTCCCCGCCTCCTCCCTGCTACCACTCTTGTGGAGCGGGATCACATGAGCCCTTCTCCAGTCTTCTGGGACCTCTCCTGTGCTCAGAGACTCACTAAACAGTTCTGCTAATGGCTCTGCTAGTTCCACCTTTAGCTCCTTAGTACCCTGGGATGTATGCCATCAGGTCCCATTGCCTTATCCACCCTGAGCTTAGCAAGCTCTTGTAGGACCCTTTCTTTGTGAAGGGAGTAGTGCTCACCTCCCTCCCACTGTGTCCATGATGCTGAGCTGTGGGCCCTGCCCTACCTTCTCTTCAGTAAATACTGAGCAAAAGTATCTATTTAGATAGATGCCTTTACAGGGTCCTCCTCCTCACATGCTCCCTTTTCTCCATTAAGCTTAGCAATACCCCTCTGGACTTTCTCCTTTCACTAATGTATCTATAGAAAGTCTTGTCACCTTCTTTACTGTTCGTGCTAGTGTTTCCTCAGTTTGGGACTTTGCCTGCCTTACTGCCTTACCTGCTCCTTAGGCAGTTTGGTATGCCTCCTATCTTCATCCCGCTGTGTTCCTTTATATTTCCTGAAGGCCAGCCTTTTGGCTCTGACCTTTCTGCTACTGTATTTGAGAACCAAAGTGGTTTCCTTCTTCTTTTGCACTTCCTTTCTGTCTAACACAATGGGATGTTGCTTCAAGTATTGTATCCTTAATGCTTGCCCACTTTGCCTGTACCTCCTCACCTGTGTTTCTTTGCCAGGGCTAGCTTAACTCTGTTGGCCATCTTATCAAAGTCAGCTCCTCTGAAGTCCCATATTTTTGCCTTGGAATGGGATGATTTAGATGTAGTAGCCAAATTGAACCATACCATGTGATGGTCACTGGCCCCAGGTGACCTTCTACCTGGAGATCTGTGATCCTTCTTTGTTAGTCAGTACTAGATCTAGGATAGCCCTGTCTCTTTGGGTTTGCTGTACCAGTTGTTTGAGGCCCTCCCTGCAGGGAATCCACTATGAGTCTAGTTCTGGCAGATGTTCCTTGGTATTGACCAATCTGTATCTGGCATGTTGAAGTCTCCCATTATCAGAACCTCCCTTTAGCTGTCATGTTTTGTATATCTTCTAACAGTAATGTGTCTATGTCCTCCTCTGGTCTGGGGGCCTGTAGACAACCCCAGTTCTTATGGCTGTCCCATTTCCTGTTTCCAGGGTGACCCACAGTTCTTCTGGCTCCTTATGTGTATTCTGAATTTCTGTAGCTTTGATATTTTCATTAACATACAGGGCCACTCCTCCCCCTTTTGCACCTCGGTCTCTTCTGAACAATACATAGCCAGGTACTGAAGTCTCCTAAGTGTGGTTACTGGTAAACCACGTCTCACTAATTGCTACTATGTCCAGTTTAGCCTCTGACATTATTGCCTGCAGGGTCTGGGATCTTATTTCCCAGGCTGTGAGCATTTGTGTACATGATTTTTATTGGCCAGATTTTGGTGTGTTAGTTGTTGGGTGAAGTTTGGCATTACCCTGTGCATCGTGATGGGAGACAAACCTTTTTCTTACCTGGTGATGCAAATGAATGGCAAACACGCTGAATTCCTGTTTGACCACTAGCTGAGGGGAGGTGTTCTTCCCATTCGACGCATGGGGTGCTGCACCCTCTCCCCATTTGCTAGTTTAAATATTCTGCAAAGACGCCAAACTTCTGCCCCAATGCACTGACCCCTTAGTCAGATGCAGTCCATCAAGCATGTCCTCTCCTGGCACCATTCCTGTGCCTCGTGGTTAGCCTGCCCCTGTTTGCTCTTTCTGACCTTCCGTCCATCTGTTCTCTCCCAGACTGGCAGGATCTCAGAGAAGGAGATGTCGACGAAATAGATGATAGTTTGTCACCCAGCTTAGTCAGGTGTTCCTTGGTCTCCACAACTGACCGGTTGGTAGATCATTAGTCCCTTGTGTACTAGGACATCAATGTTTTCTCCTGCTTTGTGAACAATTTTAGCAATGCCAGTGTCTCTCCATGCTGATGTACCTGGGAGACATCTGACCATCACCCCTGGCTGGAGATGGGTATCAACTCCCCGAATCATGGAGTCTCCTATGATCAGAAGTTTTTTGGTTTCCTTTGTGCTTGTTTAGTTTTGGTTCCTGATTTGGGTGAGTATTGTTGTGCTAGCTCCTGTGCCGCAGTGTCCTGCTCTGCAGTGTCTTCTGCCTCTTTATTTGATTTCAGAGATAGAGGCAGATACCTGTTTGTAGTGTTTATATGGTTTTTGGAGGTAATGTATTGGAGAGCAGAGAGTGATGGGGCACCTGATTTGCTCCTCCTAACCACCTGCCAACCTCCTGGACCAACTACCCTCTGCGGTCGAGGTTTTTCAGTTGGATGCTGGGGAAATGGCTGGTGGTTCTTATAATGTATTTCCTCTTCAATATGAAATTTGAGGCGCAATCTCTGCCCATGCTGCCCGGAGCTGAGACCTAAGATCTCCAAAGGCCCAGCATGTAGGACAGTGTCCTAAATCCTGTAAGACTGTCCTTCTGAAAATTGTTCCACAGTACCTGCAGTTAATGAAATCCATTCCAAATAAGTTGCTGGGTTTGTAACCTAGTCAGAGTAATCTTAGCCACCTTCTTGTAAAACAAGAAGTGGAGGGGACTCAGAAAGCCTGGGGAAAGGAGACACATTAGAAGGCCTGTCTGGGGAGATGTCAGGCTCAATAGGCTCATCTAGGTCTTCATAATCGTCATCTTCATCATCTTCATCTCCTTCCCACTCACCCTCATAAAATGCTTCAGGGTCATATTCAGAAGCAGACAAGTCCGACTGAACCGACCATCTCGTGTTGGTGTCGGTTCAGTCGAATCGGCAAAGCGACTGCACAATAGCAATCGCTTTGGCTATCTTGTCAGCAGTCGGACCATGGGAACCGGGATCTGAACCGTTGACTATGCGCTTTTTGTAGGAACCCATTCCGCAGAATCAGCTTTCCTTCTTGCCCGAGGGGTATCGCCCAGGTCAGTGGGCACCCTCAGGTTCGGGTTGAACCAAACTGGGCTGGCCATCAGGGTCAGCGGATTTTTCGCCTCCTTTCCTTCAACCTACTTAAACATTATCAGCAGTGGCCTTAGGAAAGTTCCCAGATTTGGCAGTCTTCTTTGAGGTGATCAAACCCCGGACAATAAACACAGATGAGATGGGGATCAGCCTTGGCAAACGCCTCCCCACACTCAGTGCAGTGTTGAAACCCAGTGGGCCCGGTTTTCTTTGGGTTTCTCATACATGCCTTTAAATACAAAGTCACCCTACCAGCGCTCAAGCCAGGCGACTACCAAACCTGCTGGTTCCAACTGTGTCACAGGTTGGTTGAAAGAACCGGAGAAATCAAAGTTTTTCAGGAACTGATAGATACCGAAAACCACACTAAAATACCTGTAAAACAGAAACAACAGATCGCTTCGTTCCCAACCAGACCGACCGAAAGAAACCGAAAACAAAAACAATTTCTTTCTAAACCACTCTACTACTTTCTAATACACTTACTGTACCGGGACAGAGATGTAAAGACCGATAAAATAAAGACGTGTTTAGTAAACCGCCCGATTTTACCACAACCAAACTGAAGTGAAGGAGAGGATCTCCGGAGCGACTTCATAGTAAGGCAGAGTAAAGAATCTGACAGTTACGCTGAAGAGTACCTGGGACAGAGGTTTGAAAACCGAGCTCGAGCTCAATGTTCTATGCCTTGGCATAGAGTTAACTCTTTCCTCTCCGAAGCACTTTAAGTGCTGGGGGCTAACTGCATATAGTCAGAATACAGCAAGACTTTATGTTGTTTGAAACTGAGCAAACAGGAACGGTTTCTTCACGTTCCCTCTCCATCGATGGATGTCAGAAGGACCTTCAAACAAATCACCTTTATTTCGCTCCTGTCGCTGCGGTAGAAAAATCTACCGTTTCGACAATCATTCAGTTTGTGCCCACTGTTTGGGACCCACACTCGACTCATTTTCCTGTGAACTTTGTCAGGAATTCAACCAAGCAACTCGTTGATGTTTACTTGATATCCAGACTTACCTTATGGAACAAAAAGCCGCTCTAGAAGCAAGGGGCCCGTCCCAAGGACCCCCCATCTGGTGCTTCACACACGAAGCACAGATGTGAGAAGGATGCTCCCACTGCATCCTCTTCCAAGTGCTCGTCAACGATGACTACTTCAGGTCTCTCCTCATCAACACCTATTAAACCTGCCTCCTTGTCGATGGGAGTTTATTCTCTCATCAACTGTGCTTTCTAGCACTCTATCAGCAGTTTCAGCTGAACCTTACATTAATACCATTGCTGCCCCGTCGACGGTGACTTGTCTCTCATCAACGTCGATGGCAAACATGTCAAATCTTCCTCGGTCTTGGCCCTATTGTCAACGGGCCCTGGAACTCTAGGGAATACCATGGATATTCCTTTTTTGGCTGCCCCCCTCCTTCAAGGGCTTTTGTTCATAGGGGCCAGCCTGATTGGACTGGGACCCCAGATTATTTCATCTGGGCTCCAGACCTACTTTTGCTCCATGTCCTCTTTCCTCTATTATTCCCTTGATTTCACAAAACTCTCCCCTCTCCAACCACTATTTCTATGGACATGGATAGTGTAGTACAGCAGGTTCTGAAGGTAATAAGGCATTCACAGCCCCTGGCTCCTGATACTGGGGATCACCCATCCTGGTCACCCACACCTCCACCAAAATGTTTTCTTGGTGAGCGCCCACCCTCCTGGTTTTCCCTTCACATTATGAGGAAGAATACTATTACGAGGAATTAGAATTACTGGATGACATACCAGAGGATCTGAAGAACACTGACATTCAAGAATGGGACTCTCATCCTCTGTCCTCTCTCTCTACTATATCATCTCTGCACGAGGAACCCACCTGCCATGCAGTAGCTTCCCACCTGACGACCCCTCATGTCATGATATGATGGTTCAGATACAAAAATTATGGATTTTCTACTACTGAACATGATAAGCAGAGAAAAGACATGGCAAACTATCTTGAACTGCCAGAGGACCCGGTGGTTGTGGTACCCCCACTCATCCAAACAAACTAGGATGCGGTAATTGCGGCTTGGGATTAGCCTTCCACTGTCCCGGCTCTTCCTCAGAAGGCAGATCGTTTGTACCAGGCTCCCCACGATCACTGATTCTTTTCCTCTAACCCCGAGGCTGATTCAGTAGTTATTGCCGCCACTCATGATCATACTAAACACCCCTGACACATGAGCTCCTTACTTCCAGATAAGGAATCCCATTGCCTAGACTACCTAGGAAAGAAACTCTTTTAGGCAGGCACACTGAATCTGAGAATCTTGAACTATATGGGACATATGCTGAAATACCAACGTATCCTCTGGTCCTCGGCTATTGAAGTAGTCAATAAACTCCCTCCTTCACAGGAGAAAGCCCAATTACTGGCTACCATATCCACTGGAAATTCCATTTCCTGACATTTCCTAATGCTTGGGATATAATGCTGTGGATACCTCGCCCACGAACAGGCTATGGGCTGCCACCTCCACCATCATGCCTGGCTCTGTGTCTCAGGTCTACAACCAGATATTCAACACAAACTGGTTAATGCCTCATTTAATGGTGCTAAACATTTTGGCCCAGGCACCCAAACACTGGATGGGTTCAGATATAACAAAGTTAAATACGGTCTTGTCTCAGTCTGGTTTACAACAAATTATTACTTTGCCCACTCGACACAATAATAGATCAGGAAATCACACATTGCTGGACTGGATATTAACAAATAGACCTATTAATATGATAAAATGTGGTTTGACCTCTGATTTGTTAAGTGATCATCATCCAGTCTTCTGTATTTGGAAGCATGGGGACTGAAGAAGTCTAAGCCAATTATAAGGATTTCTAGATCTTTTCTAAATTTGATGTACATTCTTTTTGTACAGAGTTGGGTAAAATAGATTGGTCTTTTTATATTCTATCCCTGATGTGGATTCTGCATTGCATTTTTCATTACTGAGTTTACACATGTTTTGGACCAGTTAGCTCCCTTGTTAAAAGAAGGGTCCGAGGAAAACTTATGGGTGGTTAACACCTCCTTTGATTAAACTTATGAGACAACGAGACAAGGCCTGGAAAACGATAAAATGAACCATTCTGCTTCTGGTTATCATGCGATAGGACTTTAAGGAACCAATGTAAGGCTAAGATAAGGAAGGCTAAAACAGACTATATTCGTCATAAACAATGTGAAGGGTTATCTAACGCTACTACTTTTGGAAAACAATTAATAATTTCATAAGGCCTAATGTTTGTCAACCAGGTTCAATGAGGTTGAATGGTGACTTGTTGTCTTGTCCACTGAAGATAGCTAACGAGTTTAATTTGAAATTTACTGCATTGCCTGATTCCTTTAGTGACCAGTCCAAGGTGAACTACTTGGGATTGACTGAAGATTTTACAGTTAATCCTAAACTGTACTTAGGACTACTACTCTCGAAGGAGGTAGAGAAGTTGTTGCGTTGTATTAAGAGGGACAGCTCAGCTGGTTCTGATGGCTTATGTCCTAGTTTATTGGCGGATGCTGCCTCGGTTATAGCACTTCCAGTTAGTATTATTTTCAATTTGTCTTTTGTTACAGGTACTATACCTAATATATGGAAACATACTTTGGTCACTCCTATATTTAAATCTGGTTCACAACATGAGTTTTGTAACTACAGACCTATTTCTATCTTGTCTGCTTTAGCTAAAGTTCAGGAAAGAATAGTTTATAATCAGTTGATTGGGTATGTGGATCGCTTTGGATTATTGTCTCAGAACCAACATGGTTTTAGAAAGGAAGGAGTACTGAGACTGCCTTGTAGAGTTCACGAGCAGCGTACTTAATGGCATGGATAAAGGGTGTCTGACGGGTGCCGTGTTCGTGGACCTGACCAAGGCATTCGACTCAGTTGATCACCAATTGTTGATTTCTAGACTTGAGTCATTGGGAGTTGGTGAGTCTTTCTAGGACTGGACGAGGGATTATTTAACAAATAGGTTTCAAAGGGTTAAATATAGGGTGCTGTATCAGACTCTGTAATGGTTAAGTGTGGGTTCCACAAGGTTCTATTTTGGGGCCACTTTTGTTTTCTTTGTTTTTGATCAACTAGTAAGTGTGATTAATAATGCTTCTCAACACTTTCGTTGATGATGCAGTAATTTATACTTAGGGTTTGTCATTTGGAGATCTAGGTGTTTTTAACAGAGGAAATGTGCAATTTTCAGTCTTCACTTATGGCCTATAAATTACTCTTAAACAAATCTAAGACAAAGGTGATGGTTTTGGTACCCCACCCAGACTGAGATCTGAGGTTGGTACTTTGGAAGTTAAATCTCTTGATGGATTACTGTTTGACTATGTTGATACATTTCAATATCTTGGGGTATTACTAGATTCTCATCTAAGTTATGAATCTCATTTTTGAGGTTACCTCAAGAATACATTGTAGATTAGGTTCTTTGTACAGAATCCGCTTCATTTCTTATTCCTGAGTCTAGGCTGGTTATTTCAAATTGCTGCTTACTTCCTATTGTGAACTATGCAGCTATGATTACTGACACTGCTTCTGCGACAAGTGATTTCAAAGAAATCCACTTTACTTCATGATAGCTAAGTTTGCTTTAAATTGTTCTAAGTCATCTCATCATTGTGTGATTTTGAAAGAAATGGGCTGGTTACCGGTTTCATTAAATTTCCAATACTGTGTGGCCAAGTTCATATATAAAGTCATGGACTCTGGAATTCCACATAGTATTTAAAGTTTTGAGACCATATATTGATGGTCATTATTCTAGACATAGGTCAGACAGTAGGTTTCTCGAGATTCCTTTTATGAAATCTAAAAGTGGACAAAGATCCTTTGCTTATATTGCTCCATTCATTTGGAATGAAATTCTCAAGATATTAGGTGTTGTGTTCTGTCAAAAGTTTGCCGATGCATTAAGGATGTATTTTAATCTCAATTTAATTGTAACTGTTTTTATGAATTTTTTTTTATGAATTTTATACGTAATAAAGACATTTTTGTCTGCAATTTGCTGCATTGTATATGTATGTTTGATTATGTATTGTCTGTATGCAATATATGTGGTTCGACTCTGTAAAAGGAACTTGTTTCCAGTGTGCTTACCCGCTAATAAACAAACAACAAACAAACTCTTGGATGATCTCCAGGCATCAGGCCACACTCTCTGTATGGTGCATGGTATGTACCATACCCCACAGTCCTCGTACTCAGTCCAGTTCAGAAAACTTTCAAAAATGGAGAGGCAAGACTAGAGGTGTGTATCGAGGCGGTTCCTGTGGATGTTCTAGCACCTCCTCCGGGAATACCACACCTTCAACGAAGGGCTCCTGCCCCACCCTCTGGGCAGTGTGGGCAGTCCCTGCCCAATGACCCATTACGGCTTGCCTCCCCCCGCTTCTTCCAGGCCTTGAAAGCTGTAGGGGCTGTTTTGCCCTTCATCTGGAGGCCTGGACAGCCATTACTTCGGACAAGTGGGTACTTCAAATCATACGTCCGGGGCATGCACTGGAACCTACATCTCCACCTCCCCCATACAGTCCATTATCTGCCCGACCATGTTCCTATTCTCCAAGAGGAACTTCAGGCTCTTTTACAGAAAAAAGCTATGGATCCTGTTCCTCCTTTGGAACTACATCAAGGATTCTATTCCCATTCTTTTCTGGTCCCCAAACATACGGAAGACCTCAGACTGATATTAGACCTAAGATAACTGAATTTACACATTCAATACAAGAGGTTTCGGATGGTCATATTAGCATCCATACTACCAATGTTAAAAAAGGGGGACTGGTTATGTGCCTTGGACATGAAAGATGCGTACCTGCACATCCCCATCTACCCCGCCCACCAACGGTTCCTGCGCTTTCCATTGCTTGGACATCACTACCAATTTCAAGCACTTCCTTTCGGACTCTCATTGTCTCTGAGAGTCTTCACCAAGTGCCTTGCCATAGTGGTGGTGGCCCTGAGAAGAGACGGACACTTTGTCTTCCCATACCTAGATGACTGACTGATAGAAGCACATTCCTAACAGGATCTGCTTCTCTCCCTCCAGGCCACCCTTACCCTTTTCTAAAATCTGGGCATTACCATAAATAGCCCAGATCCAACCCAAAGCCTTCCCAGTCACTCCAGTATATGGAAGCACTCTGAACACGGTTTCATCCAGGACTTAACTCCCTGCCAACAGACAAGACAAACCCTATCTCTGGCTTCTGCATGCTTGAACCCAGCAATCCATAACAGCCAGAAGTCTCTTACATCTTCTGGGGCACATGGCGGCTGCCATCTCCACAGTGGCGTACACCATCTTCATATGAGACCGTGTAATGGGTAATTCAGAATCAATGGCATCAATAGCCGGCGACTGGATGACATTCTCAAAGTCACCCCATCCTCCGCTCCACCCTAGCTTGGTGGACCCACCGCACCATCTGTCTCAGTGCATGCCTTTCAGGTCCTCCCCAGCAAACATTGCCCACGGATGCTTCCCTGCATGGCTGGGGAACTCATCTCGATCCTTATGGGGCTCAAGACAAATGGCCCTAATTTGCCGCTTTACCACACATAAACCTGTTGAAAATTAGGTGGTTCACCTGCCCTTCAGGCCTTCACCCCACCTTCGCCCGGACCCTTACTAATCCAGTCAGACAACACCTCAGTGGTGTTCTATCTGAACAAACAAGGAGGCACCAGATCTCACGCCTCTGCAGGGAGGCACTGAAGGTTTGACAGGAAGCCACACTCAACTTACAATAATTGCCATCTTCCAGGATGCCACAATACCCTGGCAGACATTCTCAGTTGCCAGTCCTCTGTTCACAAGTGGACCCTTCATCACAAAGTTCTTCAGATGATCTTCCGCTTCTGGGGGACCCTGCATCTAGACCTTTTTGCTTCCCCAGACAATCACAGACTCCCCAAGTACTTTTCCATTATCCCAAACAGAAGGGGACTGTCTGCTGATGCCCTGTCCCAACCATGGACAGGACACTTCTTATATGCTTCCCCCCATCCCACTCCTGCAATGGACTCTACTGAAAACTACAACTCAAACCTGCCACAATGATCCTCATAGCCCCACTATGGCCCAGGCAGGTGTAGTTTCTCCTGCTCCAACAGCTATCCATGGCGGACCCCATTCCATTGCCAATCAGACCAGATCTTCTGACTCAGGAGCGGGGCACCCTCCTTCACCCCAACCTGAAGGCTCTACACCTTCACACTTGGCTCCTGAGGAAGTTTTCATAACACATCTTCAGGTCTCCTCGCCTGTGGCTGACATTCTTTTGGCCTCACGAAAACCATCAACCAGGGAAACGTATAACGCCAAATGGAAACACTTTTCCTTATGGCTACTTCCCTCCATAAATCCATTTTCATATCCTTTACTCAAAGTATTAGACTACTTGGCTTCACTCTTCCAATAAGGGCCTTAACTTTTCCTCTATTAAGGTTAATCTGGCCTTCATTTCAGCCTATCATGAACCCTATGAAGGCAAATTATTGTATCAAAGTCATCTTGCCAAGATGTTCTTAAGAGGTATGCTTCATATCAAACCTCCTATAAAGCCCCCTTGGGATTTGAATTTCTACTAGAGAAACTCAGCCTGGCACTCTATGAACCAGCGGCTACCACTGATCTCCGCTTTCTCTTGGAAGACAGTATTTCTAGTGGCCATTACTTCGGCTCGGCGTATCTCCGAGCTTCAGGCTCTGATGTGTAGAGAGCCTTATTTAATCTTTCACAAGGATAGGGTGGTTCTCCACACCAACCCTTCCTTTTAGCCAAAGTGGTTTCAGAACATACAATTAAACCAGACCATGGACTTGCCCATATATTACCCAGAACATTCCAATCAGGGTGAACATCTCCATCATATTCTGAAGTACTATACAAACCATACCAAATCCTTGGAGAAAACTCTCTCATTTGTCACCTTCACTTATGATAGAAGGTTCCCAGTTGCCAAGAAACTATTTCCAGTTGATTGGCTAATTGCATCACATTGTGTTACAAAAATATAAGCCCTAATCAGGAACAGTACAAGCCCATTCCACTAGAGTCCAGGCCTCCATGGTGGCCTGCTTTAAAGGGCCTCGATCACTGATATCTGCAATGCAGTCACCTGGTCTACCATTCACACTTTCACGAAGCATACAATTTAGATATTGCTTCCTGTCGAGGGACGCTGCCTTTGGCCGAGCAGTCCTACAGAGCCTCCTATCATAATTCCACCCTCTTGGGTACACTGCTTAGGATTCATCCCAAAAGTGTTACCTGCTGCAAGAGACCATCCATGGAAGATAGTACAGTTACATAAAACTTACCATAATAGTAGATCTTTGAGGGCTGTCTCTTGCAGCAGGTTTGTTCCTCCTCCATCCCCCCTTCTCCAAGAGGATGACTTTGTTCCACTTAGCACATGGAAGGGTCACCTTTGATACCTTCGATCCCTCGTCCATGGTTAGTGAGCTGAATCTGTGGGAACTGAAGATACCAGGAACCTCCCACTCTTATATAGGTAGCAGGATGATGATGATGTCATCGTGGAGGCCCCTGGTAAAGACTGCTGCAAGAGCTGCCATGCACCACAGCGCACCTCTGGTGACTACCTCCAAAAGTATTACCTGCTGCAAGAGACATCCTCACAAAGATTTACTGTTAAGGTAAGTTTTCATGTAACTGTACTTTCTAGGAGTGGTGTATGTTGCTCATTCACACGCCTGGCAGTATCCTTTCCCTTTAATTCTTGCCGAAAGTCTGAAAGCTGGCTCCTCCCACCCACCCAGGTGGCATATCCCTTGACTCTGCCCCATGATGCCAGATCTTGCCCGCTGGAAGCAAAGGTTGTGCCAAAGCCTGGGAGGTCGGGTGGGTTCAGGTGGTGGAACAACATATACCACTCCTAGAACTACTGTTACAGGTGAGTAACCTGTATTTCTAGGGACGTGGATATGCTGTTCTAGCCACATGTCTGGCAGACTCCTAGCAGTTCTCTGGGAGAGGGAGGCAAGGTGCACACACCCTACTTAGAAAAGAGAGATTGGAGAACTGAGGCCCCAAAACCAGCAACCAGGCATGAATCTAGGTCAATGTGATAATGGAAATGAAATTTGCTGACTTCCAGGTAGCAGCCCTGCAGATTTCCTGGATAGGGATGTCCCTAGAAGCAGCCACTGTCACAGTGGTATGGCGGGTGGAATGAGCCCTTAGCCCTCCAGGAGGATCCCCACCCACCAACCTATAGCAGAGATCAATGCAGGATGTAATCCATTTGCCAATCATCTGCTTGGCTGCAGGTCTGCCAGGTGTGGCTTCAGCGTAGGTGACAAACAGCTGGCGAACCTCTCCCCAAATTCCAGCCGTGCGCTCCTTATAGCATCGACAGTGCTCGCCTCAGGTCCAAGGTATGGAGCCTGTGTTCAGCATCCGAGGTGTGACTGTGGTAGAACACTGGTAGAATCATCACCTGGTTCAGGTGGAATTCTGACACAACCTTCAGAAGGAACTTTGGATTGGAGCACAGGACAACCTTATCCTTATGGAAGTCCAGATAAGGAGAGACAACTGAGCACCTGAACTTCCCAATCCTTCTGGCTGACATGATAGCCACCAAGAAGGCAGTCTTCCATTACAAATGTGACATCTGCACTTGTGCATTGGTTCAATGGTTTACCCATGAGCTTTGCCAGTACCAACAGTAGATCTCATGGTGGTGGTGGTGGTGCTTCATGCGGCAGAGGGTATATGTGATCAAAGCTTTTGAAAAGCACCAGACCACCTTCTCCTGTGCCACCAACTGCTGACCGCCCACGCCCAGAACAGCTGCCAGGCTTACTTAAGAGTCATTGACACAGTCCCCTTTGGAGAGGGACCATAGACAATCTAGGATGCTAGCCACTGGACAGGTCAAAGGGTCCAACCCTTGTGCTGACACCAAATGGAGAATCTCTTTCATTTGAAGGCATAGCACTTCCTGGTCGATTCCTTCCTAGATGCCTCTGTATAATAGCCAAGTGCCATTTTCTCATCCAGACTGTGCTATCTTCGTTCACCTGAAGAAGAATTGTCACTGAAAAACACAGGTAAAGACAGATTGGTTAAGATGAAAATCTGAAACCACTTCTGGAAGAAATTTTCTATTTGTTCTAAGGACCACATCCTTGTGAAAGGAAATAAAGTCAGGTTCCACTGACAAGGCCTGTAATTCACTGATCCTCCTGGCAGAAGTAATGGCTACCAGGAACACAGTCTCCCAAGTCAAGTACTTTAGCTCAGCTGAAGATAAAGGTTCAAAGGGGGGCTGCATAAGCTGCGCAATACAGATATTCAGGTCCCAAGCAGGAGTAAGCTCCCTAAAGGGAGGGTTGAGATGAACCAGACCTTTGAAAAACTTACTGAACACATGGTGAGAAGCCATGGAGGGAATCTTCCCCTGCTGAGAGAAAAGCAGACACAGCTGCCAGTTAAACTTTTAAGAGTAGCAGACCTGAGGCCCAAGCTATTCAGATGAACCAGATAGTCCAGGGCTGTAGCAATGCCTACACTGTCTGGCTGAATATCCCTCTGAGAGCACCAAATAGTGAATCTTTTCCATTTGGAGTTGTAAGCCTTTCTAGTAGAAGGTTTCCTAGAAACTTTGAGAATACCCATAACACCCTAAGAGAGGTGTAACCCTGCATATTCTAACTCTTCAAGAGCCAAGCTTTGAGTCTGAGGGACTGGAGATTGGGGTACCAAATCGTCCCCTTGAGAGGAGGTCAGGAAGTTGTGCCTCATGGGAAGAAACAGAGGAAGTGTTACAGAAAGAGACAACAGTAGTGGATACCTTGGTTGTCTGGTCCAGTCCGGGGCCACCAGAACCACTGTGCAGGGCTGAGACCTTATTTTGATCAGAGCTCTGAAATCAGAGAAAATGCATAAAGGAACCTGCCTGTCCAATTTAACAGGAGAGCATCTAGGGGAACAGACCCCAGGACTGGAGGTCGGCAACAGAACAGGGGAAGTTGGTGATTGGGGCTGCAAAGAGATCTATCTGTGGAGTGCCCTATCTGTTGAAAATGATCTGAAGAACATGATGATTCAGAGACCACTCGTGGTGACCTTGTGAAATCCTGCTTAGGGCATCTGCCAGCACATTGTCCTTCCCTGGAAGATGCACTGCTATCAGGGAAGTCTGGAGAGAGTAAGCCAACGACTATACCTTCATGGCTTCCGTGCTCGAGCTCAATGTTCTATGCTTCTGCATAGAGTTAACCCTTTCCTCTCCGAAGCAGTTCAAGTGCTGGGGCTAACTGCATATAGTCAGAATACAGCAAGACTTCATGTTGTTTGAAAGAGATAAGCGATAAGTACAGTTAGTTACGTAAGAACTTACCGTAACAGTAGATCTTTGAGAGACGCTCTTGCAGTAGGTAGTCACATATAGGACTGACCTGCCAGGCATCAGGACCCCACGGAAAAATTTCTAGCCAGAAGTCTCTGGTGGGGGACTGCCACCACATCAGGTGACCGGTGTCAAACAACGTCAGTATAAAGGGGTGGTCCCCCACGCCCGTCTTCCAGTTCTTTCCCGCCAAGGGCCAGAAGAGGCAAGACAGGAGAGAAGAATATATTTTCTCCATGGAAATGGAGCCAAAAAGCTTAGGAGGATGCAGGGCGGGAAGGCAATACCTATTGCAAGAGCCTCTTTCAAAGATCTACTGCTCCTGTAAGTTCTTACATAACTGTACTACCTTACTTTGAGAGGGCTCTTGCAGTAGATATTCACATATAGGACATATAAGCAGTCTGGTTCAAGAAAAAGCACTCGGGGAGGAGGAGGAAAGATATCCATAGCATGGAATCTCAGGCTGAAAGGGTCTCATGAGAGGAGACCTTGAAGCATAGCCAACCCAAAGCCTGCTCTACGGCGAGAGGCAATGTCCAAACTGTAGTGTTTTGTAACGGTATGGGCAGAAGTCCAAGTTGTGGCTGCACAGATGTCTGCCGCCGACACATTCTTGAAACAGGCCACAGAGCCAGCTACTACTCTGGTGGAGTGACCTATGACCTGGTCTTATTGTACTTGTCATAACAGAAAGTGATACCACAATGAGCCAACCATTTTGATAGGCATTGCCTAGAAACAGCATTGCTTTATCTTTTGTGAGCAAAAAGAGACAAAGTGATCAGTTTTTCTGAGATCCTTAGTCCGAGTAGTGTAGTATCTCAGTATTCTGTGAACATCCAAAGTATGCAAGAGGTACTCCCCTTGATTGGAGTGTTGCATAAAGAAAGCAGGTAGCTCAATGGATTGATTCAGTGTAGATTCAGCCACCACCTTAGGGAGAAACTTAGGGTTGGTGCGTAGAGCCACACGTTCCTTGTGGAAAATCAAGTAAGGAATTTTGCACATCAAGGCCTGAAGCTTGGAAACGCACCGAGCCGAGGTAATGGCCACTAGGAAGAATGTCTTCCAAGAAAGGAACTTTAGATTTACTGTAGCTGCCGGCACAAAGGGTGGCAGGGTAAGCTTCTCCAGAACAAATTTCAAGTCCCAAGGAGGGACAGAAATGCAGATGGGGGGTCTCAAATGGAGAACCCCTCTGAGGAAAGTCTTAGAGACTTCCAACTGAGCAAAAGTCCTGTCTCCGAAGGGAATATGGTAGGCTGTGATAGCTGTCATGTGGACTTTCAACGAGGAATGGCTGAGACCCAAATCGAAGAGGTGACGTATGTAGTACAGGACTTTGTTGGCTGGGCATGAAAAAGGTTCAAAGACTTTTGAAGTGGCCCAAATAGAGAACTGTTTCCACTTCATGGCATAGGTGGACCTGGTGGAAGGCTTTCTGGCCTCTACTAAGATGTCCGCTATGAGCGGAGAAACTCCGAAGCCGGCTTTTGCTACATCTGCAGGAGCCATGTGTGTAAATGAAGGGATTTGAGACCTGGATGAACAAGAGTCCCCTGATCCTGGGTCAGCAAATGTTGCGACAGAGGAAGAGGAAGAGGAAGTGGAGGATCCTCTGAAATCTGTTGCAGAAGAAGAACCAAACTTGCCTGGGCCAGAAGGGGTGATGAGAATCATTGCGAGCTTCCTCCGAGTTTATTCAGGACCCTCAGAATTAAGGGAATAGGAGGAAGGCATAAATTAATCTGTCCCTCAATCGAGAGACAGAGCATCCGCCAAAAATGTCTCACCCTGAGCGAGCGAGCAGAAGGTGGGAAGTTTTGCATTTTAGGGAGAAGCAAGAGGTCTATCTGAGGTGTTCCTCAATGCAGAAAGATGCTGTTTACGACTCCTTGACCCAATTCTCATTCGTGGGTCTCTGACTGAGGACCAACTGAGTTGATCTGCCAGTATGTTTTCCACTCCTGAACGTGAATCGAGTCAAGTGAAGGTGAGGCTGGGTTGCCCAACTCCAGACTCTCATCACTTCCCTGCACAGAGTGTAGGAGCGTGTTCCTCCTGCTTGTTGAGATACCAGACTACACACATGTTGTCTGAATGTATGAGGAGATGACCGGAAGGCTAATGGAGTGTAGAGCTTGAAGGGCATAAAGGACTACTCTCAGTTCGAGCATATTTATGTGCAGGTTTTGTTCAAACTTGGACCAGCTGCCCTGAGTTCTGTCAGACCCGAGGCTCCCCGGCCTTCTCCTGACGCATCTGTCATCAACGCCTCGAGTCGATATTGAAGTGAACCCCAGGCACAGGTTCTCCTGCACCATCCACCATTGCAAGTCCCTGATCATGGGATCAGAAACTAGTACGTCTTGGTCTAGACTGTCCAGTGTTTGGTCCCATTGTGACTGAAGCGTCCATTAAGATATCCTCATATGGAGCAGAGCGCGTGGGACTGTCGGAATGGTGGCAGCCATTAGCCTGAGGAGGCGAAGGACTGACCTGGCTCTGACCCTCCTGCGACCAGATAGAAGACGGGCCTGTGTCTGAAGGGTGTCCACCCTGTCCAGAGGCAAAAAGGCTTTGCCGATGGTCGTGTCCAGAATTGCCCCTATAAACTGGAGGCGTTGGCAAGGGACCAAATGGGACTTTGCCTGGTTGATGGTGATACCCAGGCTGGTGAAAACCTGCAGGGTAAGGGAAAGAGAGTGCAGGAGTTCATCTCTGGATGGGGCCACCAGGAACCAATCATCCACGTACGGGAATACCTGAACTCCCTGGGTATGCAAGTGGTCTTAGTTGCTGGAGGAGCCCCGATAATTGTTGGCCCATTTGCCCTGTGGTTTTTGTTTTTGTTGGTTCTGTCCACAAAAAGGATGCCGCTGCCCTTGAGAGGGCCTGTACATAGAATCTACAAACTTGAGTGTGGTGTCCTTCTCCTGCAAGTCGGTATTGATGTCTTTGACATCACCCCCGAACAGCACCGAACCCCTGAAGGGAGCATCCTGGATAGTGGATTGCACTTCAGGGACCAATCCTGACACACGGAGCCAGGCATGATGCCGTAAGCCTACGGTGAAAGCCGAGCTCCTTCCAGCTGTGTTCACTGCATCGTAAGTGGCACAAAGCATATGCCGACTGGCCAACTGAGCAGAACAGACAAAATATGCCACTTCCTGCTTAGTCTGAGACTCAGAAAGAGAGCCCAATTAGGATTCCACCTAAGGATGGTCTTCTGAAAGTCCCCCATTTGTGCCACATTGTTCAGGGCCCTAATACCCAGGGTAGAAGAGGAATAGATCTTCTTCCCGTATTGGTCCAGAAGCTGTGATTCCTTGTCAGGTGGGGATGAGCTGAGGTGTTTTGGGTTGGCGGAATGGCCATAAGCAGCACTAATGACAACCGAATCTGCCTTGGGGTGTAGGTTCAGAAAATCTATGCTCTCAGGAGCCTGATATAGCCGGTCTGCCTTCCTTGGAAGGTAGGCTAACGTCGAAGGTTGTTTCCAAATAGCAGAAACAAGGTCCGCTTGAGGCTCTATCCAGGGTGGAATCAGTGTAGGAGTAGTCTCGTGCAGATCCAAATGAGCAGTGAGCTTTTTACGCTGAAGGTTGGGCTCCAGTGATTGCCACTGATGGACTTCTTGGATTTTCCTCATTAACTCCAGAAAGAAGGGATCCTCCAGATGAGACTTCAGAGGGGTCCTTGGCCTGAGGCGATCTGGAATAAGTGGCTCGTCGTCAGGATCAGAGCCACCAGTCTCTGACTCAGTCAGGCGTATCAGACAAAAAAAAGAGGAAGACTCGCCCTATGAGGAGGAGGATGGCCCTTGAGGAGTTCCTGGGGCGCATATCCTCCCTTCCCCTGGGCACCAGAGGGCTCTCCTCTGGTGTCGATTAGGGGGAGGGAGTCTCCTGTCTCAGACGTAGGGGATCCTGTAAAGGGTCTGGCGTCGGTAGACAGCTTTTGACCTCCCTAGAGGGCTGAGCCTTGGCCTCAGCCTACCAGGAGGCCAGAGTCTCCTTCAAGTCTGCCAGCAACTGGGGAGTGGGTGGCAGAGGAGGACAGGAATACGGATATTGAGGATATCAGTAAAAGGAGTATCCATAACCTGATGGTGGGAAACCCGGCATCGGATATTGCAGCGTTGTGTACTGCGGCACCGGATACTGCGGAGCCGGGTATTGTGGCACCGGATATTGAGGTGTCTGATACCTGGGAGCCAGGGGCTCTGACGGAGCAGGGGGACCTGGCAGAGGCCCAACTGGCGGGCCAGGCAGTGATAACACTCACCCCACGGGCATCGGGCCCAGCGTAGGAACGCTGTCCGGTAAGGGGACATCGGTCGGCATCGGGTATGCCAACATTGGGGCCGGTGTCCGAGGGTCTGGTGTCAGGGCATCAGGTCTCGAGGAGGGGCCCTGACGGTGGTGTCTCAAGGTCCTCTGTGACGACCAGGAGGAGGAAGGATTAGAATTCCTGTGGGGTCAGCTGAGGGGACACAGGGACCTCAGAAGGCAATGCAACGCACTGCAGAGAGCCTGGGGTGTCAGATGGATCTTTATGGACCAGCACAGGCTCTTTGGCTGGGCGGGCGTCGGAGGTGCCAGCGTTCAACTTATTGGCCGAATTCGGTGGGGCCGGAGGAGCTCACATCTGACTTATCGAACTCCCTGCCAGAGGAAGGTTGCACTGGGAATACGACCTTGTCGGGTGAAAGGTTGGCTGGGCGCCCCCCCCCAAAGGAGCAAGTGGCTTAGCAGCCTTGTCCCAGTGGATGTTGGTGGGACTGGCGACTGACTTACCGGACCCGCTCTGACCCAAAGAATGCGCGTGGTAGAAGCGGCCTTCCCAGGAGTGGAGGCCAACTTTTCCCTGGAGCCTCTTGAAGGGCCCGAGCGTGAGCCAGATGGGAGGGGCGACACCTTCTTGGATACCACCAAGATGGCCGTCATGGAGTGGTCCCCGGAGGGAATTTTACCTTAAGTGCCGTGACTTCGGCCGGAGTCACAGCTGCTGTGGAAGCTGTTTCTCGCTCCCGATGTGTCTCCTTGTCATGCTTCTTGTGACCTTCGGGGGAAGTGGACGCCTGCCTTAATTTCCTTAGCTCCTTTTCCATGGATGCCATTTTTTTCTTGAGGGTATGGGCTTCCAGGGACTGCTGCCTTCTCTTCTGGGTAGCGGAGTTAAATCTTTGGCAGTGTTGGCACTTCTCCATGGGGTGGTCCAGGCCCAGACAGAAGAGGCACGAGGAATGGCCATCCTTGTGTGGCAGTTGGGAGCTACATGAGTCGCACTTATTTTTATGCAATTCGGAGGACGTTGGGGATGACATACACAACGAATTGGTAGGATGACTGAGAAAGAGAAAAAAAGAGGTTGAAAAGTTTGAAAACTAGTGCACCGACGAACTGATGAGCACTGAATTCTACCGCGAGGAACTTTCACAAGCCGACGGTGGGAAAGAACTGGATGTGCAAGCATGGGGACACCCTTTATACTGACATCGCTTGGATGCCAGTCACTTGACCACACGGGGCAGTGCCCCCCAGAGACTGCTAGCTAGAAATTTTTCTATGGTCCCCGACACCTGCTGGTCGGTCCCTATATGTGAATACCTACTGCAACAGCCTTCTCAAGTAAGATCTTCCCTTCCCAAGAGGGGCCAATGTGTTCCCACAGAAAACTCCAGGTCCTTGAGCGAGCAGAATGCAGCAGTTTTGCATCAAGTGGGGATTTGCAAAAGGTCCAACTCTGGATGGACCCATCTGTTGAACAGGATTTCCATGATCAAGCTCAGCAGCTCCCACTCATGTACCCTGGACTGTGACCAGCTTAGCTTTTCCGCCAGGATGTACTGGATACCCAATCACGGACTGCCAAGAGTTCTAGACCATGTTCTAGAGACCAGTATCAGACCCTCATGGCTTCCAGACAGAGAGGGTACAAGTGGGTCCCCCTTGCTTGTTGATGTAGTGGACTACACTGATGTCTGTCTGTACCAACAGATGGCCCAGGGACAGCTGGGTCTGGAAGACTTGCAAGGCACACAGAATGGCCCTCATTTCCAGGATGTTGATGTGAAAGGCAGTCTTCACTTTGAACCATGTCCCCCGAGTTTCATGAGGACCCAAATGAACCCCCCAGCCCAACTCCAAGCATCTGTGGTGAGAATTTGCTGAGGGGTGGGAATGAGGAAAGGGACTCTTTGAACAGGTTGCTGTCCATCCACCAAAGTAGCACCTTTCTGACTGGTGAACAGACCAGAACCAGTTGTTCTAGGTCGTCGATGTGCTGATCCCACTGGACCCTCAGTGTCCACCGAGGAATCCTCATGTGTAGTTTGGCCAGAGGAACCATGACAATGGCAGCAGTCAGCAGGCCCAAGAGCCTGAGGAAGGATCTGGCGGAAACATATCTGCTGTTGTAAAGCAGTTGGGCCTGAGCTAGCTGGCATTCTACCCAGTCCTGAGATGGGACAGCCATGCCATGAGCTATATCCAGAGCAACCCCTATGTACTGTGGGTGCTGAGATGGGATCAAACTGATTTGAGAAGACCGAACAGTGATTTTGAACAGGTATGTTGTACATGCCAGGATCTGTAACAGTTGCTCCCTGGACTGTGCTTTGAGTAGCCAATCACCCAGATAGGGGAAGACATAAAGTCCCTCCCTCCTGAGGGCTGCAGCCACTACAGCCATGCATTTGGTAAACACCCAAGGACAAGCCAAATGGAAAGGCAGAGAACTGGAAGTGTGCTCCCTGAAACTGAAATCTGAGGTACTGTTGGAGGGAGGCACACACCCTGATATGCAAGTATGCATCCTGCATGTCAAGGGAGCATATTCAAGTTCCCTTGTGCAGAAGAGGTAGCAAGGCCTGTAGGGACACCATCCGGAACTTCTTGTACTGGACGTAGATATTTAGATTGTGGCGGTCCAGGATGGGCCGTAGATCCTCTGTGTATTTGGGAACTAAGGAGAAGTGAGATTAGAACCCCATGTCTCTCTGAGCCTCAGGAACGGGTTCTATGGCTCTTTTTCATAGCAATGTGTGAATCTCCCCCCAGAGCACCGGGATGTGGCAGTGGTGGTGGAGTAACTGGACAGAACTGGAGACTGCTCTGGAGGCCAATCCAGGAGTTCCAGAGTGTGCCCATATTCTATGAGCTGCAGAACCCATGCATCTGTGGTGAGCTCCCACCACCTGTTGAGGTGTAGGTAGAAACGACCCCCTACCACTGCCTCCTGCAGTACTGGGGGGCAAGTAAGGAGTCAGACTGAAGTAGCATCTGTGGCCGGAGCCACCCCTCCTCCTCGGATGGCCTTCCCAAAGGAGGAAAAAGGGGTTGGCAAGGCATAGGCTGCTCTGCATTTGCCCTGAGGCTTAGGTCCAGGCTTGGGCCTGCGGGTGACATGATGAAAGGGTATCCTCTGCTCACTTTTCAGCTGGGTATGATACAATGAGTGAACCAACTGCAAGGTCCGACCAGAGGTCTACAGGTCCAAAACTATGTCCTGCACATCCACCCCAAAGAGTTTGTAGCCTCTGAAGGGGGCATTAAGGATAGACTGTTGCACATCCTGGGCAAAGCTTGACACGCTGAGCCAAGAATGCCTGCTAAGGTAAATGCCAACTACAGCTGCCTGAGCTGAAGCATCCGCAGTGTCATAAGCTGATCTCAGCACATGCTTACCAACATCGGCCCTGGACTTATAGACATGAAGCAACTCCTGCACCAGAGGGTCCTCCAGGAGAGCCTTGGCTGCCTCTTTGGCATATCTCCAGAGCTGGTTTTGAAATCTGACCATATGGGCAATATAGTTTAAGACCCTAATGGTCAGAGTAGCTGAGGTGAAGGTCTTTTTGGCAATCAGGTCCAGCTTTCTGGACTCATTGTCCAGAGGACGAGAGCAGAGATGTTTAGGTTTCTTAGTCTGATTGTGGGCAGCATTAATGACCACAGAGTCGGCCTGAGGTTGCTCCGCAAAAAATGGTTTCTCCGCAGGGGCCTGGTACAACTTGTCTGCCTTCCTGGGCATGGCGGAGACCAGACTGTGTCTATACCAGGCAGTCATGGTGGCATCCTCAAAAGGCTCCATCAGGGGAGTATGGTGACAGAAGGAGAGTAAGGCAACCCCAGTCAGTGGGACAGACAGCGTCGGGCAGGGTCCTGTTCCTCTGCCTCGAACCCCATAGTGGCCTGCATCTGCCACATGATCAACACAAAAGAAGGGTCATCAGGGGAGACAGAGGGGTATACCTTGGTGTTTCCTTAACCACGGTGGAATGGAAGGGGCTGGCATCCCCATCATCACCTTCCTCGTCGTCATCAGAAGGAAGAAGGGTTGGATGGTACTTGTCACCCTGCCCAGGATCAGGTAGAGTGGGCATCAGGGTACAAGGGCCAGGGTACTGCCCTGAGGGGTGAGAAGGCGCGAGGGTAAGCATAGGCCCTGCGGACCAGCCCTTGTGGAGGGGAACACTTGCATGAAATCACAAAAGGAATAGAGCACAGCTTGAAAGTCCACCAAGATTGGCGCCGGGATGCAGAACGGTGCAGATTGTGGAGGCAGAGGAATCAGCATTGGAGATGGGCTGGTGACGGGCTACAGTGCAGGCTGAGGCACTGGTGTTGGCTCAATGACCTGGGTGGTCAGGTTCTTGGGAGGAGATGATGATGCAGAAACAGCCTGGGGTGACACCGATAGAGACTGGGACCCTGAGGCCGAAAGAAAAAATTACTCACCTTAGTAATGTTGTTTCTTCTAATGGAGTCTTGCTATATTATGACATATGCAGTGAGTCCCAACCTTCGAACTGCTCCGGAGGTGAAAGAGTTAACTTTCCATGCCAGGCATGGAACTTTGAGCACGAGCTCGGTTGAAAACTCTGTCTGTTGTTCTTCAAACTCAAACTGTCAGATCTTTACTGAGCAAAACTCACTAAGGTTTGTGTGGAAGTCAGAACTCTACACTAGCCAACTGGCTACTAAATATAAGAACACATTTTTGGTCCCAAAACAAAGACTCAAGTCAGGGATCCAAAAATGAAAACATAAACCCAAACACCCCAAAAGGAGGGGTGAAAATAAGGTGGGCATCTACTAAGTGCCAACACTGCACTGCCCACCCACATCCCAAAAGCAGAGGTTCTGAGAGGGCAGGCGGGGAGGTCATATAGCAAGACTCCATTAGAAGAAACAACATTACTAAGGTGAGTAATTTTTTCTTCAAACAGCAAAGTCTTGCTATATTATCACATATGCAGACTACAAGCAGTACCTCCATGGAGGAGGGACAGAACCCACTTAGAAATAGGCTCTGAAGCACAGCTGTGCCAGAACCGAGCATCACTCCTAGCCTGGATGTCCAGGAGTAATGCTTGGTGAAAGTGTGAACTGTTTTCCAGGTAGCTGCTTGACATATCTCTAGGATAGGGATGTCCCTGGCAGCAGCCAGAGACGCAGCTGTACCTCTGGTAGAGTGAGCCTCGGCCTGAGGTAGGAACCTTACCCAGTTTTTCATAGCAAAATTGGATACAAGAGACAATCCACCTGGCAATGGATCTTTTAGTGGCAGGTTTCCCTTTACCAACCTCACCATAAGTGAGGAACAGTTGGAGGGAGTCAAACCTGTGACCCTTGGTACATTCTATGTAGTAACTAAGGGCTCTTTTGACATCTAAACTGTGCAGTCTCCTCTCGCCAGAGGAGGAATGGTCAGTGACGTACACAGGGAGAGACATAGATTAATTAAGGTGGAAGTCTGAAACCACCTTAGGCAAGAACTTTCTGTTAGTCCTGAGGACCACCTTATCTCTATGAAAGGAGATAAAATCAGGCTCCACTGACAATGCTTGTAATTCACTTATGCGCCTGGCAGAAGTGATGGCTACCAAAAACACAGTTTTCCAAGTCAAGTACTTAAGCTCTGCTGAAGACAAGGGCTCAAAAGGGGGTTGCATAAGCTGAGCAATGCAAATATTAAGATCCCAGGCAGGTGCAGGGTCCCTGAATGAAGGGTTGGTGTGAAGCAACCCCTTGGAAAACCTGGAGAATACAGGATGAGCTGAAAGAGGAGAGGGTTTACCTGCTGATAAAAAGCAGACACACATTGCCAGGTGCACTTTTAGGGTAGCTGGTCTCAGCCCTAAAGTATTCAAATGCCATATATAATCCACGACTGTGGGTAAATCAGCAGATTCTGGGAAATATGTTGCCAGAGCACCATATGGAAAATCTCTTCCATTTGGAATTATAAGTAGCTTCTGGTGGAAGGCTTCCTAGAAGCCTTCAATATATCCAATACACCTTGGGAGAGGTGTAGGTCAGCAAACTCTAACTCTTCAAGAGCCAGGCCTTGACATTGAGAGATTTGAGATTCGGGTACCAAACCCTCCCCTGAGCACAGGTTAACAGTTTGTGATTCCTGGGAAGACACAGGGGAAGGTGGACTGCTAAGGACATAAGGAGTGGGTACCAGGGCTGTCTGGCCCAATCTGGTGCAATCAGGATCATCTTGCAGGGTTAAGATCTGATTTTGACTAGCACCTTGAACAGAAGAGGAAGGGGGAAAAGCATAGAGAAACTTCCTTCCCAACTGAGAAGGAAGGCATCCAGAGGACTGAGCCCAACACTGGGGCCTGCAGCAAAAAGGGAAGTTGGTGATTGTCTGGGGCTGCAAAAGATCTATCTCATGGGTGCCCCATCTGGCAAATACTACCTCCAATACTAGGGGATCTAGTGACCATTGTGATGGCCCTGGGAAATCCTGCTGAGAGCATCTGCCAGGACATTGTCCTTGCCTGGGAGGTGAACTGCCATAAGGGAGGTGTTCAGGAATAAGCCAGAGACCACAACTGCATTGCTTGGTGCACAAGGCCATAGACCGAGTGCCTCCTTGCTTGTTGATGTACCACATTGTAGTGGTGTTGTCTGTTCTGACCTGTACAACTTTGTTCTGAACAGAGTGGAAAAACTTGAAGTGCTAGAAAAACTGCTCTGAGTTCCAACAGATTGATGTGGAGCAGAGATTCCTGAGGGGGACCACAATCTCTGCAGTGAGTTCACCATGTGAGCTCCCCACCCCAAGAGGGATGCATCTGTAGTAAGGATTAAGGAGGAGACTGATGGCTGACGGGGACTCTGCTCGATTGCTTCTGCTGGTTGGAGACCTGCAGGGTGAAAGAGGCCAGAGACTAGGTCCTGTTTTTCCATAGGAAGGTGGGCTCTGGCTCTTGTTTGTTCAGTTCTGCACTTATGAAGGTGAGAAGCTGGAGGCTCTAGAACTGACTTGGCAGATTGAATGAAATCTAGATGAGGAGTTGCTGAGTTACCTGAAGTGTAGTTTGATTTGTCGGCTACCATTTAGAGTGTAGTCGTTCAGGTAAGGAAAGATGGTAAGTTTTTCTTTTTGTGGGCAACCGTTACTGCCAGGGATTTTGAATACCTTCTAGAGGAGGTCAAGGGTGTTGTCTGAACTGGTAATGGCTGTTGAATCTGAGTACTTTCGATGAGCTCTGATAAGAACATGGAAGTTGGTATCCTTGAGGTCCAGGGATGTAGCTGGTCCCCGGCCTTATGTAAATAATTCCCAGAGTCACCATTAATTTTGGTTTTAGTGCTGTTTAGGTATTGAGATCCAGGATGGGTGCTTTTCTGTTGTCTTTTGGGTAAGGAAGTACCTGAGTACAACCCTTGCTCCTGGTGTAGGGGGACCCTCCACAGCTCTAGAGCTGGGAGGGTAGAAACTTGTGTTCTAGGCGGTGCTCTGATATTTTGTGGTGGACCTGGTTCTCACTTTGAAATTTTTTGTTGAGAACTAGCCCTGCTTACTGCTTCCAGGACCCACTTGTTGATGTTAAAGACTTGCAGTCCTGACAAAGTAAGCCTGCCTGCCTACAGGTTGATCGGCCCTGGTCACCCCATCAGGTGCCTGCTTGGCAGGGCTTTAGGCTGAGGGGTGAAGCAGGTCTGTTTGTACCCCCTGGTCTCCTCTAAAGAACCCCTCTGGGCATGGAAGAGGAGGCCCGTAGTGTCCACTAATGAAGGAAACATCCCAAATGAGATTTTCTAAAGCAGGGCTAGCACACAGATCAAACTGTTGTACTGGCTTCCTCAAATATACATAATTAGTCTCTTGGTAACACAGATATATTGGCACAGCTGCAAGCGTGTTGAAAAAATGCCAGGATTATGTATTCAGTCTTATAAAATTCAAACATGTAGCACTGTTAATCAAAACCAAACTCAGCGAGTTTTTGAATAAAAAGTTTATAAATGAGGTCATGATTTCCAAAGATAGAACATATTAAGACTCAATAAAATGTGTCTGTTGCAAAAAAGCATTTTTGTCCTTACTCCAGGTTCTTGAAATAAACAGTCTTTTCTCATGTAAAATATGAGCAGCACCCCTTTTATAGGCAGCTTAGAATTGATGTGCAAACTCAGCAGGAAGCATCAATTCTAACTAGATTCCTGGTTTAGTTCAAAATAAGCAATAGACTGGCTGGCAACACATCCACTGTAAAATGAATCAGTTCTTCTGAGAGAAGGCAGCAGCTTTAAAGAGCCAGTGATGCCTAAAGAAGAACTTTGAAAAAACGTGGTATTTAGACACAAAGCAGCTTACATTTCAATTAGCTCTGTATCCCCCTTTATTTATTACTGAGGGCATGTGCATGAAAACAGAAGAATTGTTCCTTGAGGGTTCATCAACTCCTAATGGCTTCTTCCCAACCTGATGTCATAATGCTCTGCTTGTGACGTCACAGTTCTTTCTGGCAACAAACTATGATGTTACAACAGAGCATTATAATTTCAAGTAGGGAATGAGCTATAGAGGCTGGCAAACTTCACGGGATAAAGATCTTGTTTTTGTGTGAATTTCTTCAATAATAACTAACAGAGAGGAGAAATCTATGTAAGATTATATTAAAATACAAGCTGAACTGTGTAAATATAATGTTTTATAATGTTTTCCTAAAGGCATCAGCTGCTCTTTAAAAATACTGCACAGCATGTAAAGACCAGAAATGAATTAAAAAAATCAATGTTTTGGTCTGCAGCAAAGGAGAATAGCAAAAGTTCTCTATGTGAATAGTCTACAGAAATGTGATGTAAAATGTCTTATCACAGGCAGACTTGATGGACCTTTGGTCTCCTTCTGCCGTCACCTTTCTGTGTCTCTCTATGCACTGTGCTAATAAGCATATACTTGAGTTTAGTTTAGTTTATTCAGTTTGGGATTAAAATACCTTTGAGTCAAGGACTCGTTTACAAAGGTTCCAAGTCAGTTAACAGTACAATACAAACATTACATACATTAAACAAACAGTAATACAAGGATTCATACGTATGCAGACAGTAATGCCTAGTAATTCACAAATCTGAAATAGTAATAAAATGGTTTCAGTAGGGTACAGAAAGAAGTTGCATAAAGCATACTTCTCTTAAAACGACAATCTCACATAGGCTCATTAGTGCAGTGAAATAAGCAGCAAATATGAGAGTGCAATACATGTAATAAAAGTGCTAATAGCCACCAAGAGGGGTTTCTAGGTAAACTCAGAGAAAGTATGCAGTGGTCCAGATCCCAGGGTGGGACCACTTTATCAGGAGGAGGAGGAGGAAGGTATCAAGCCAAAAGTAGGCACTTCTAAGGAGGCAGTGAGGATATGGAGGAGGGAGTAACTGGTGTGTGGGGGACAGGTGGGTAGGGGGTGGGATGAGGCTATCACCTGGGTACATAGGGGAAGGGGGTGGGGGGAGGTGCTGAGGATTGCAGAGGTTGAGACATGAGTGTCAAAAGGTAGGCGCAATTAGCAGAGGCATGTACATGTAGGGCATATGTCCATTTTTGTAACATGGATATACATATGTCTCTCTGAGTTAGGAAGAGATGAGGAGTTACCTGGCACAAAGAGACCTAGCTTTGACTACTCTGCACAGGGGCACCTAAGTAAATCCAACTACAGGAAGCAATAACTTAATGTCCAGAACCAGAATTGGGATTTTTCAGTGTGGCTTTATTTATTAACTCACTAAACATAAACAAAGCTCTGTATGGTCCCCCACAGGGCTACGTAACTGTATGCAGATTAGAGGTTAAACACAGTGGTCCATTTGGCAAATGAACACAATACAACAGTTGTCTGGCTTTGGACCCACCAGGCACTCAGCCCGGACTTTGCATGCGCATTGGATACACAGCCCGACTGGCCCGGCTCCCCTGCCGGCCACTCGACTGATGGTCCACTTGGCGAATGACCCCAAACTCTACTTGGGAAAGACATCCCATCAAACAAGGAGACTCCAAAACTGTGGCTCTCACACCACTTAGAAGTCTGGCGACTCCCAGAGAGATTTTATTTCATTTCCAATTCAACCTCCCATCAAACAGGAGACTCCCATCCAACAAGGAGTAATGTTCCCATCCTGTGGCTCCCCACACCACTTAGAAGTCTACTGACTCCTAGAGAGATTTTCAAAGTTGCGACCCATTGTCTAGGTACCCACCATCACTGGCCAAGCGATTAGGCAAGTAGCAAAAACACAGAAGAAATCCGTAGAGGTGGGACCTGGTTACTAAAGATGGGGTTTCCCACCGCTCCCACAGCCCATACCCGCCATTTCTCTGGACACACAGAACTTTAGACTTTAAATGTAGATTGACGGTGGATGACCTAAACCCCCTCTACAATGAACTTTAACACTTTAAACAGATGACTGCTCTATTTGTTTGTTCTAGTTGACATAGTCCTCCAAATACAACTGAAGAAAAGAAGTTGTTTGCCCCTTCAATGGGGCCAAACACTCACCATTCATTGCAGGTGCCCCACAGGCGAAAAACTGTAACCCTTGCTGTTATACATGAACAGACTGAACTAACAGGCAGCTTTCTTCCCAGGGTGGGAGAAGGGATTGCCCCTGGAACCCACAAAGAACTTTTCCTCACCCCCCCCAGAGGGAGGGGGGTAAACAGACAACTACTGTTGTCCTTCTTGTTTGCTTAAGGACAAACTGAAGACTGACTTTGAATTCTCAAGGTTCTAAACTTACTCTGAGCTGAAGATTCCAAATGTGGCTCATGCAGCTGCAACAGTTCTATTATGATGTCATCTCTCAAGTCTCAGCTGTGACTGAGGACAGAGTGAGACAGTGTGAAACCCATTTAACTGGAGTTCCACAAGCTGCCTTCCCTGCCTACCACTAGGTCGTACTGGGATTCTAGTAACCCCGGGTAACAAAGGGGTTACATACAGGTTTTTGCATTCTCAAGCTGGGATCTGAGCCCTGTTTTGAATTCATGAATCTTGGTGCATTTAGTGAGGAGGACTGGAGGATTTCAAACAAAACGCTGCTCGGTTTATAATGTCCCTTGTAGACAGCACACAAGGAAAAGAACTGATACAAAGCTTATAGGGCTAATTAGCTCGGGGGGGGGGAGGGGGCAGCCAAAATTTTCCATGGAGAAATACCTCCCTGTCTGCTAGGATTTACCACTTCTGTGCTTTTCAAATGTTACATTTAGCCCCCTACAAAATGGGGGCGGTCAAGGGTCAAAACTGAGCATAGTAATATGATGAGATTCAGAGACTAACTGAAGGGCTAGGGGGATATATCTCCCATCCAGCCAGGATGTACCAGCTCAAAAGTAGCACAGCTGTGATCCCTAAAAATGCCGTGTGGTGTTTGCAATAATGAAATTAGCAGAAGGTAAAAAATTGTTTTTAACATAGCTGCTTCAATTAGACAAAGTGCTTATGCACGTAAAATGTAGGGCGCAGAATCCAGAAACGGTCTAAATGGATTTTAGTAGTGAAAAAGCATGAGACTGAGCCAGCCTGCCGGTGCAGTGGTTGGATTTCTGCTTGCGGCACTGACAACCTGGGTTTGGAAATGGACCGGGAGTCGGAGGGCTGGCTGGGGAGAAGGATCACGTGTCCTAGGGACTGCTCTCCCTTCTCCGGCAGGAGGGAGGAAGAGTGTCCTGTGCATCATGGACCCTAGCAGAGGCTGGGGTACCACCGCAACCAGCACCATTACATTCGGGGCGGATGCTGGACGCCGTTGCATGTCCCGCCCCTCAGGGAGAAGCATTGGAAAAGCTGCCCCCCCAACATGATGACCCCGCTCCACTGTCCACTGCATCCGGCGTACACTGGGGGTTCCTGCTTCCATGGCCGGGCTTTGCCACACAGTGTCCATTGAGGAAGCCCCACGGCCCCACCCAGGGAGGTAAGCCTGGGCATGAGGCAGGTGGGGAGGGGTCCGAGCTCAAAAGGGGATCCGAACAAAAAAAAATGAAGGAAAAAAGGCATAAGACCAAGTTGTTCATCAGTTGCCAGCAATAGTAATAAAATACTTGCATTATCGAGGTTGCTAGGAGCCAACAGTTGCATGACGAAAACAGTTCTGGATCAAACTAGAAAAAGGTTTTAGTTGCCTAAAACAGCTAAACCTGTAATAAGATGGTTCTTCAGGATGTTGTGAAAGATTTTTCAAAAGAATATTAGCACACTTTAAATACATCATGAAGCTGCAGTAAATATAGCCAGGCATCGTTCCTCAGTAAAAGCAGCTTGTAATCTGCATTAAATAAAACCACCATGAGTGCTTGAATCCTCCATGCAGGTAACTCACCAGGTGTGCCTTGAAATGAGACCACATAATGCAGATATTTTACAACCATTGCTGGGAACCGATGAAAAATTCGGACATGCTTTTCACTGCTGGCGTCATTTTAGACTGTTTCTGGATTCTGCACCCTGCACTTCGCATTAAAGCACTTTATCTAATTGAAACATCTGTAGTATATTAAAAGTCTTTTACCTTCTGCTAATTTAATTATTGCTACTAGTGCTCAGTATTTTAGGGATCACAGAAGTGCCTGTTTTGAGCTGGTATATCCTAGCAGGATGGGAGATACATCCCCAGCCCTTTAGTTAGTCTGTGAATCTCATATTTATATGCTCAAATTTGACCCTTTCGGTGATTCGGTATATGCCTGTGACATTTGAAATTTCCTAAATTAATTATCTGAAAAAGTGCAGAGCTGGTAGATCTAGTGGACAGGGAGGTATGTCCTCATGGAAAATTAATTGGCTGCCCCCCAAAGCTGATTAGCCCTATGCACTTTCTATCGGTTCTTTTCCTTATGCTATCTTCAAGGGACATTATATAGTGAGCAGTGTTTTGTTTGAGATCCTCAAGTACATGCTATTCAGTACAGTGCCTGTATGATGTTTCACATTGCATTTTTATAGACTGTTTATGTTGGAAGCTTTGCTATTCTCATTTGCTGCAGAACAAAAGATTGATTTGTTGAATTTATTTCTGAATGGTCTTTGGATGCTGCACAGCATTCTTAAAACTGCTGCTTTCTCTCAGAAAAACTGATTCATTTTACAGTGGATGTTTCGCCAGCAAGTCTATTTCTTATTTTGCACTAAACCAGGAACCCAGTTAGAATTGTTGCTTCCTGTGAAGTTTGCACATCAATTCTAAGCTGCCTATAAAAGGGCTGCTGCTCGTATTTTACATGAGAAAAGACTGTTTACATCAGGAGCCTGGATTAAGGACTAAAGTGCTTTTGTGCAATAGAGATATTTTATTGATTTTTGAATTGTGTTCTACCTTTGGAAATCACAACTTCATTTATAAAAATTTTTTTTTTCAAATACTCACCGAGTTTGGTATTGACTGATCTTACTGAGACACAGCTCTTGCACGGTTACACCATTAGGACCCGAAGCCGTAGGCGCCAGGACAAGGAAAAATTCTAGCTAACTAACTTCAGGTGACGGCACTCGACGTCGGTCCCACCTCGGCGTCAAGCGTTGGTACAAAGAGCGTTCCGCCAGATTCCCCAGTTCTTTTCCATGCGTCGACTTAGCTACCTGACCCTTGGGTTTCCAGTCTAGCTGACAGCGTGAATAGTTCTTTGAAAATCTTCAGAATCCTCTTCAAGCAAGATCTTGATGTCATCGCAACTTGAACCATCCCTTGAAGTGCGCTTGTGAAAGCAGATCCGTTCAAGGACCCATGCAGACCTGCGTCGGTGCCTAGAGCGAACCACGATACCGGGCCTATCCTTCTGCCAAAGGTTCCAATAGCCCGTACCGGATCCGGCGTCAGAGGGCTTCTGCAGGCGTTTCTTCTGGAGGAACAACTGAAGACCATGTCCTCAAGGGAAAGCTCCAGGGTCCACAAGCGGAGAAGAGAGGAAAGGCCTTCAGGTCCCCTTCTAGGGTTAGGAGTCCCGTAGCTCCGGTTGGAAATCTCCCCGGCTGCAATCAAGAAACCTTCATCTCAGGAGAAATCCATGAGCCTTCCCTCCTTGCAGGCCTTGCGAGAAGTCAAGGGGAGCGACACCATCACCACCCATAAGTCGGGTTCCCGCTCCCCGGTACCCGGCGTCAGGTCTTCGTCGGTGCCTCCATGCAAGAGCGTTGGAGCTCACGCCTTTAAAAGGCCTGTAGCCCAGGCCCCGGCTCGACAGCCATCAGCTGTGCGCCCTTCTTCCCTGGAACGCCGTCGGCCCGGCGACCGGCGCCCGGCCATTACATCCAGCCGGGCGCGGGGACGGCGCCCGCCCCTCCTGAAGAAGAAGGCCCTGTTGCCTCCGACCCGACATCGGTCAGGAGCCTCTGATCGGAGAGGACCTAGAGCAGCCCGAGGACCAGGCCAGGCGACCCGGTCCCGTAGGGTACTCCCAGGGATCCCTACGCCATTACCAGAGCCCCCTGTGGAGCCAGCGCCCAGGACCCGGCGAGCCGCCCACCGGCACGGGCCCGTCGTCCGGGCCCTCTCAATGGAGGTGAAAGATCTGTTCACCTACTGGTGGGATACCATTAAAAGACATGGTTCCCCCCTCCTCCTCTACTCCTCCTCCTCCTACTCCGGTTCCTGCCCCCCTGCGCCCCGGGGTCGGCAGGCCGTGTTCCTCCTCCCGGGGGCTAGAGACCTCCCCGGGGAGACCTGATAAGCGGAGACCTCAGTCGAGATTCCTCTTCTGGATCACCCAGCCCCAAGAGATCCAGGAGGCGCCCGACGTCCGCCTTCAACGAAGGACAGGATCAGACTACTCCACCTCCTAGATCCCCATCTCCACTCTCCATCCCTTCTCCGGACCCACGTGAGATGCCTAGATCTCCTCCGGATGATCCCTCGTTCCTTGATATTATGAGACATATACAAGAGAACATGGGATGGGATGCTGAAGACTTAGACCCGAAAGAGTGCGACTGCCAAATATCTTGACAAAAGGACCCCAAGCCTGTGGTGGTACCACCCTTGGTTGACACCAAGTGGGCGTCACCAAGGCTGCGTGGAGCGTCCACACTGCGCCCGGCGAGACCGAAGAAAGCTGATCACATTGTACAAGGCTCCTAAGGGCGACCAGTACTGTGCGCAGGCATCCTCAGGCGATTCTCCGGTCATCACAGCCTCACATGACCCGGTCACAGAAGGCCACAACATTTTGAAACACCCTGCCACGGACCCAGAGTCCAAACAACTGGAGCGCATTGGGTAGGCGCACGTAGCTTCGCATACCTGCGCCATCAGATCCCTGAACTATTTAACCCACATGGTTCCAGTTCCAGAGCGCTTTGTGGGAACAGGGTCTGGGCGGCTGAAAAAGATGCCCGAAGGTGAGCAGAGAGGAGGATGCTTCAGCTCCCTCCGCCAGAGTTCAGGCGATAGGACCCAAGTGCTAAGAAAGCGTATGACTCCAGCGGACTCATCGGCCCGAGCAGCAGCTTCTGGCGTTTGCCTCCGGAGACACTCTTGGTTGCGGCGTCTCGGTTTTGCCAGACGTCAAAAGAACATCTTGGATGCCCTTTGAGGAAGTATTGTTTGGTAATCCTACAGAAAGATCCTTCACCAAACTCCAAGAGGGCGGAAGCGGTAAAGGTCAGTTCAGGCCATGTATGCCGACCTAAGCTTAGTTCGCTTTAAGTAGGAACCAAAGCCGTTTCGTCTTGTGGACGCGAGAGGCAACAGACCCACTCCGCTGCACCTCAGAGGGCTCTGGTTTCGTAGAGCCCAGGGCAAACACCATCGCCCGAGGCCAGCGTTCTCCTAGGCAGGCCCAGCCAGCGGGTCCATCTGCCGCCACAGCCTGACTCCTTTCCGGCCCCGCCCTCCAGGATCAGCGGGGAGTTTATAGTCGAGGGGGTAATTCTTGAAACTTCCTGCCGGGATGGCAGGCCATTACCACCGACAGGTGGGTTCTTCAGTTGGTCAGTCTAGGCCGCTTTATAGAATTACGCGGAAAGCCACCCTCGAGGCCTCCTTTGCTCTCCCGGTATCAGGGGTCAGCACAAAAGCCTTGATCTGGCAAAGTACTCGGCCACCTACGAAAGGGGCGATAGAAGTCGTCCCAGAGACCAGGAGGACTAGGATACTATTCCACTTCTTCCTGGTTCCAAAAAACAGGGACCTCCGTCCAATCTTGGACCTCAGCGACCTCAATGTAGCGGGTCACTTACAAGAGATTCCGCATGGTGACCCTTCGGGTCTTATCCCCATGCTCAAACAGGGCGCCTTTTGGCGTCTCTAGACATCAGGATGCCTACCTGCACATCCCTATGGCTCAGGGCGCTGGGAGGTTCCTGCGCGTGAGTTTCGACCACCACCTTCAGTTCGAGCCCTTCGCTGTCGGACTGTCTTCCGCACCGAGGGTCTTTACCAAGTGCATGGCAGTCGTGGCTTGGCGTCTCCTGAGGAGACAGGGCCACTCGTGTTCCGATACCTGGACGACTGGCTTCTCATAGCGCCTCCAGAGAGCGTTGCTTCTTGCAATCAAGAGCACCCAGGATCTGTTCCGATCCCTGGGCATCCTCATAAATTAGAAATCTCTCCTGGTACCGTGCAGAAACTGCAGTTCATAGGAGCAGTTCTGGACACTGTTAGGGAAGAGCCTTTCTTCCGGCCCTGACAAGCCGGGCGCATCAGATCATAAGGGACCTATCACTAAGCAAAGGTTGTACCCTGCCAGGTGGGTCCTTTGCTTGCTTCCCGGACACATGTGGCCATTCCTACTGTCCCTTCGCAAGACTCCACATGCGCATTACTCAGTGGATGCTCAAAGTGCAATGGGACCAAAGGCAAGACCACTTGCAGCATCCGGTCAGACTCGAATTCAGTGATTCAAGACTGGCAGTGGTAGCTAGCCCCAGACCGCTCTCATCAGGCGTCCCGTTCATTGCGCCGTCCCGGAGGTCACCCTCACCACAGGCGCTTCCGGTCTTGGGTGGGGGCACACCTGACGGGGTAAAGTCCCAGAATGCGTGGACCCAGATGGAAGCTCACCTTCACATCCAGCGTGCTGGAAATGAGGCGGTCCTCTATGCCCTGCAGGCCTTTCAGTCAGTTATCCCACCGTGTACTCTTCTGCTTCAGACAGACAACACGGCGGTGATGTATTACCTCAACAAACAAGGGCGCACCTCTTACCCCTTTGCAGAGAAGCCATGAGAGTGTGGGATTGGGTAATCAGACATGTAGCGAATCTGATCACTGTGCGCGTTCCGGAGTGGACAACTGCGGTTACCAGGCGGCCTGAGTGGATTCTCAGGCAGAGTCCAGAATGGAACTCCTTCAAGAGGTACGCAGAGGATCTGTTTCTTGAGGGGAACTCCAGATCTAGACTTGTTAAGCCTCCCCATCCAGACATAAAACTGCCCAATTTTTGCTACGCTAGATCCAGGGCCTGGTGTTTTCTGGCGAGCCGTTATCCCTCTCCTGGGCAACAGATTCCTCTACGCTTTCCCTCCTTTCCCGTTGATCAGAGTTCTTCTCCAAACTGTGCAGGGAACACGCAATAATGATCCTAGTGGCCCCATTTTGGCCCCAGACAGATTTAGTTTCCCTTTGTTGATTCAACTTATCTGGGAACCCCATCCCGATGCCACTCAGCTCCCACTTACTGTCTCAGGAGAAGGGTTCACTTGTCCACCGGACCTCGTTCCTTGAACCTGCATGCTTGGCTCCCTAGAGACATAGCCATTTTCGTCACGGGGTCTACTTAAAGAGGTTGCAGAAGTCACTTTCTGCAGCCGAAAGCCCGACAGCGCATCACGTGACATGCATCATGAAATAGGCGCCCGTTTTTGTTAGTCAGCGAGCAGCGACCCAGCTTTCCCCCGCTAGGTTGTCCTGTGGGAGTAATGTTAGAATAGTTGCTCTCCCTCTTTCATTCGGTCTAGCCTACTCCTCTATTAAAGTGCACCTCTGTGCCATTTAGGCTTACCACCTCCCGGTGGGAAATGGTACAGTGAAAAGCTCCAGGTGGGCCGCCTCTAAAAATTTCTTAAGGAGTGTTGCACTTAGACCTCCTAATAGAGACCCTGTGCCTCCATGGGTTGCTTTTTGTCGCCAGACAGCTCACGCTTCCCCCCTTTGAACCTGCGGCGGATTGCGAGCTCAGTTTTTCTATAAATATGACGTTGTTTTGAATTGCTATTACCTCGGCAGAAAAATTTCTGACTTCACGCTCTCATATGCAAGAGCCTTATTTAGTTTTCCACCGGGACAGAGTATCCCTGAGGGCCGAACCTAAATTCTTGCCTAAGGTGGTTTCTTCACTCACTCTGAACCAGGATATCGACCTTCCGGTCTACTTCGAACTACTCTAATAGAGGAGGCTCTGCTCCATACCCTGGATGTTCACAGCAGCCTGAGGTTTTACCTCAACAGAACTCAGTCCTTTCGTAGTTCTGAGCAGCTTTCATTTCCTTCTCTGAGAGAATGATGGGCCAATCAGTATCCAAACAGTCCCTTTCTAGCTGGCTTGTCCAGTGTATTTCTCACTATTATGGTATCAAACAAAAGCCCCTCCGGTACAGTCCAGGGGTCATTCCAAGAGGGGTGGCTACTTCCTTTGCAGCGCTCAAAATGTTTCCACTTCTGCTATATGCTGCAATACTTGGAGTTCTGTGCATACCTTTATCAGGCATTATAGCCTGGACATGCATACTCTCGACAAAGGGCTGGTTTGGTTTGGCCGTTCTTCAGGGTCCTCTGTCCTAAGGTTCAGGACCTGGTTTTTATCCTTTATTTTCCTCCTCCGGATTTTCTGACAGCGTTACTGCTTGGAATCAGTCTAATGGTGTAACCTGCTGCAAGAGCTGTGTCTCGAAGTAAGATAGTACAGTTACGTGAGAACTTACCCGTAACAGTAGATCTCAGAAGACAGCTCTTGCAGCAGGTATTCTCATACCTTCCCCTTGGAGGAGCATGGCTCAGTCTTTCTGAGCATGAATTGTTATCTTTTGGTCTTCTGTGAGTCCTAGGTCTCCCATTTTGATGATGTCAGCCTGCGACGAGAAGTCTCAGTAGGGAGAACTGGGGGTCTGGGGGACGCCCCTTTGGACCCGCCTGGCGTCGGACGGGACCGGCGTCAGGCGGTCCCGCTGTGAGTTAGCTGGCTAAATTTTCCGTGGGGTCCTGGCCTGGCGTCGGTCCCTAATGGTGTAACCTGCTGCAAGAGCTGTTCTCGAAGATCTACTGTTACGGTAAGTTCTTGCGTAACTGTACTTACAGTGCTACATGATTGAATTTTATGAGCCTGACTACATAATCTTGCCATTTTTTTCCACGTACTTGCAGCTGTGCCAATATACAGTATATGGGTTACTAAAAGAATGATCATGTATATTCGAGAGCATCCAACATGACACTTTGATCTGTGCTAGCCCTGCTTTAGGAAATCTTATGTGGGATTTTCCCTGCACTAATGGACTGTTTGCATCTCACTGGAAGGAAGTACATAGATCATTGTACCCTGGGAGCTGTGACCAACCCTTGTGTTTCTTCAATCTTCGTTCTAGTGTTCACCCTCTCCTTGTTGATTCCCAACACCCCTTCTTACCCTAACTGACAGCCCTACCCTCGATCCCCTCCCTGCCCTTCCTTACACGGATCATCAGCTTTACCTGTGTCTCCCCAAATACCACCCCTCCAGTATTTACCCCCCCTTTGCTGATTTATCCCCTGACAGCCTTCCTTAAACTAATTGTCATCCATGCCTGTGTCTCCCCAAATACCATCCCTCTAGTGTTTACCCACCCCTTCTTGATGATGCCCCCCGAGGTCATACCTCTCTTATTGTCAGCCCTACCCATCTCCCCAGATACCTTCCTTGCTGGTGATTTCCCCCACCTCAAGGCCCTTCCTTACATGGATTGACAGAACTACCCTGTGTCTCTCTAAATCCCACCAGTATTTGGCCCTCCCCTTGCTGAGGTCCCCGATACCCTTCCTTACACTAATTATCAACCCTATCTGTGTCTCCCCAATTAACTTCCCTCCAGTGTTTACCCTCCCCATGTTGACAGTTCCCCCAACACCCTTCCTTACACTAATTATCAGCCCTATTCATGTCTCCCCAATTACCTTCCCTGTAGTGTTTACCCACCCCTTCCTGATGATCCCCTCTGACACCCTTCCTTACACTAAATTGTCAGCCCTACCTGTTTGTCCCAATGCTTTCTCTTACTATTTACTGTCCCCTTATTTATGATCACCCTAGGCCCTTAAGTACCTAAACTGTCAGTCCTACCTGTGTCTCCCCAAATACCTTTCTTCTAGTGTTTATCCTTCCCGTGTTAATGGTCTCTCTCAGGCACCATTCCTTACACTAATTATCAACCCTATCCATGTCTCCCCAAATACCTTCCCTCTAGTGATTACTCTCTCCTTGTTGATGATCCTGCCCATTCCCTACCTTACACTGATTGTAAGCCCTACCCGTGTCTTCCCAAATACCTTCTCTCTAGTGTTTGTCCTCCCCTTCCTTATGATCAATCCCCCCGAGGAGTTTCCTTCCACTAATTGTCAGCTCTTCCCATGTCTCCCCTAGTATCTCTCTTCTAGTGTTTACCCTCCTTTTGCTAATTATCCTGTGTGATAGCCTTCTTTACACTAATTGTCCGCCCTACCCGTGTCTCCCCAGATACCATCCCTCTGGTGTTTACCCTTCTCTTGCTAATGATCCCGTCTAACAGCCTTCCTTACACTAATTGTGTGAACCCTGCCTGTGTTTCCCCAGATACCATCCCTCTGGTGTTTATTTTCCCCTTCCTGATGATCCATCTTGACACCTTTCCTTAGAGTAATTGTCAGCCCTACCCATGTCTTCCTCAATACCTTCCGTGTAGTGTGTACACTCTTCTTGCTGATGACCCCCCCCGAGGTCCTACCTGACACCAACTGTCAGCCCTACCCATGTCTCCCCAAATGCCTTCCCTCTAGTGTTACCTTCCCCTTGTTGTCGATTCCCACCCCTGATGCCCTTCCTTCAGCACAGTTGTCAGTCCTGCCTGTATCTCCATTAAATACATTCTTCCAGTGTTTACCCACACTTGCTGATAATCTCCTGGGCCTTCCTTATATACTAGTTGTCAGCCCTACCGTGTTTCCCCATACCTTTCCCTAGTTTTACCCTCCCTTGCTGAGTAGTGCCCCTGCACTTTCTGACACCAGTTGTCAGCCCGCCATGTCTGCAAAATACCTTACTCCCGTGTTTACCCTGCCCTTGCTGATGATCTTCTCAAGGCCCTACCTATGCTATTTTGCAGCCCTACACCATCTTCTTAAATACATTTTCTCTAGTTTTAGCCCTCCCCGTCCTGATGCTTCCTCCAGTGCCTTACCTTACATTAATTTTCAGCCCAGCCTGTCTCCCCAAATACCTTTCCTCCGCCGTTTACCATCCCCTTGTTAATGATCTCCCCGACACCTTCCTCTCACTAGTTGTTAGCCCTACCTGTGTCTCCCATAATACCCTCCCTCAAGTGTTTACTCTTCTCATGCTGATGACCCCCCCTTCCCGAGGCCCTGCCTTTCATTTATTGTTTGCCCTACCAGTGTCTCTCCAAATACCTTTCCTGTAGTGTTTACCCCCTCCTGTTGACGATCCCCCACCGAGGCCATGCCTTACATTAATTGCCAGCCACTTATATGTCTTCCTAAGTACCATCCCTCCATTGTTTACCATCCCTTTCTGAAGATTTCCCTGGACACCCTTTCTCAGAGTATAATTAGCCCGGCATGTATCTTCCCAAATGCCATCCCTCCGAGTTTACCAACTCCTTGCTGATCATCCTCACAAGCCCTTCCTTGCAGTAACTGATAGCCCCACCTGTATCTCCTCAAATACTTCACCTCTAGTGTTTACTCCTCCACTGCTGATGATGCCCCCCAATTACCTTCCATCCAGTGCTCAAACAAAAAACGGACCATGCACACCGACCGCCATCAAAGGTGCAACCACTATACACGACAGAATCAGCTTGAACAAAGTGACGCACACACCATTGCTGGAGAAAATTATTTACTTTTCATCAAACAGCATTCTCGCAGCCAGCCCACCCATACGTAGCACCTTCTCAGGTTTCCTCAGGGGGCGGTGCTTGACAGTGCATCACATGATTAAATAGCCCCAGTCCATTTACATAAATACATATTAATGTGCATAATGTATCACCACGTGGAACACTTACAGAGACAAATACTATAAGGTGCTAAAAACATTAAATCCTCTACATAAAATCTGTGTGAAAAACAGGCTTTTAAGTGCAAACAGTACAAAATTAGGAGGAATATAAAAAATAATACAGTTCTCCTGACAACTAGGAAAAACATCGCTTAATAGATATCCAGTACATAAAAGTGTTGCCTTCCTTCCTAATGGTGCTACTTTTTCTAATAATTATCCATGTAATTCAAACAACATAATTAATCCCAGAAGCATTTATTTATACTTGGAAAACCTACCGGCAGTGTTCATTTATATTATTTTACTTTTAATAATTACATTCTAATTAATGCCATTGACAGAGATATATGTAAGCATGAAAAACAGAAAATGACATTAAAAAAAATATCTGACGTCTGTTTCTGTGTTGAAGCCCATAGGTGCATGCTTTGGATCCTAAAGATCTATTCGGTTTCTTACTGCAGTAGTGTTTTTACTCTGTCTCCACCCCTCTCATTCTCAGGCGCATGATCGAATGCTCTAAATTTAAAAGAGAAGGTGGTGCAGTTGTGGCGTTCTCTAAAGTGATCGTACAGAGCACTTTCTTTTCCACTTTTTGCCATAGCGCAAGCATATTCCTATATCCTTTCTTTTACAGGGCGAGATGTTCTACCTACATAAGGTTTGCCACAACTGCACCACCCCACATAAATCACTAAAGGTGCTCTGCAGTTCAAAAATATTGAGGTCACGAGTTTTTCCAGTAATGGGATTTATAAAAGATCTCCCTTCAAAAACAAATTTACAAATATTGCACCCATGACACGATAAAAGCCTTTTTACCTCACACATTTGTCCATTTTGGGATCCTTATAGTGGCTGTGGACAAGATAGTCTCAAGAGATCTACACCCTCCTGAACGTCCACTTGTGGTTTTGACTAAATAGAAGCCCACCTCACTGTCTTGTTGCAAAATGTGCCATGTCTTATTGATAATATTTCTAATAGCATATGATTTCCTGTGATAATCCATTACAAATGTGGGTTTTGACATATCAGCATTTTGTTTAGTCGGTTTACCACCTTTGGTGTTAGTAAGGTCTCCCTACTCAAACCCTCAGCTTTTTAGTTTGCTTTTTTCTAAATCGTTGCTGAATATCTCCTTTCTTGAAATCTAGTCCACATCATCCTGCTCTCTCTCAGAAGTTTCATTTATTGTATAATGTTTTTAATCATTAAAAACTGGCTAATAAGGGATGCTGTTGATTGGAGATCTTGGGTGGACCCTATCGTCCCTCAGAAAATTATTACCACTGAGGGGCATTCTTGTAGTTCACAGGCTACTTTGTTGTCTTCTCCAATTATAAATCTGATATCCAGAAATTCTGTCTTTCTCCAATTCACATTGTAAGTGCAGTGTATATTTAAATTATTTTCACTGAGCCGTTCAGTGAGTGGTACACTGACTGCAAACCCCATCCCAGACAGGGTCCACGACAAGACCGCTAAAAGAAACACAGCGGGATAAGAGCACAGATAGAATGCTGACACAAAAGCCATGCTTCAGAAATACCGAACAAAGTACCAATAGCGCTTAAGCAAATGAGGTGGGGAAGAAAGTCGGAAATTACTATTACCAGCTCTGGGGTGGGCTGATTTACTGTTTGCAATTTCAGGAGGGAGAATGTCGGGGTGGGGGACCGAATGTTTGAGTCAAGTGCTATACCCCTTAATGCTGTTCTTTTATATGTCACCTTTAACTCATGCTTATTTCTCAGCATGCATATCACTGTGCTATTATTCCGATGCAGTGTTGTTGATATAACCCTCGGACACATAACTGTATATCATCAACAAAACAATACCATTCTACAGTGTGTCTGAGGTCAGGGTTCAAATCAGCAAATCCTGGAAAGAAAGGATACAGGAATATGTTTGCGCTATGGCAAAAAGTGGAAAAGAAAGTGCTCTGGGCAATCACTTAAGAGGGTGCCACAACTGCACCACCTTCTCTTTTAAATTTAGAGCATTTGATCATGTGCCTGAGAATGAGAGGGGGGGACAGAGTAAAAACACTAATGCAGTAAGAAACCGAATGGATCTTTAGGATCCAAAGCATGCACCTATGGGCCTCAACCCAGAAACAGACGTCAGACATTTTTTTTATGTAATTTTCTGTTCTTCATGCTTAGATATTTCTCTGCCAATAGTATTAATTTGAATGTAATTATTAAAAAAGTAAATTAATATAAATGAACATTGCTGGTAGGTTTTTGAGATATAAATAAATGCTTATGGGATTAACTATGTTGGTTTGAATTATACAAACAATTATGAGAAAAAGCAGCACCATTATGAAGGAAGAAACGCTTTTATGTACTGGATAGCTAATAAGGGATGCTTTTCCTAGTTGTCAGGAGAACTGTATTTTATATTCCTCCTAATTTTGTACTGTTTGCACTTATAAGCATGTTTTCACACAGATTTTATGTAGAGGATTTAGCACCTTATGGTATTTGTGTTTCATGTGGTGATACATTATGCTCAATAATATGTATTTATGTAAATGAACTGGGGTTATTTAACCATGCTTACATGTTTTGTGTATGTTCTTCTATAGCAATTATAAAACTAAAATATTTTCCCTGCATGTTCCTATGTTCTTGCTTTTTTCCTTTGACTAATTCCACCATTACTCTTCCTTCTAAATACTGTGTATGCCACTTGTGACTTGTATGCACTTACTGATATTCCTGGTTAGAACTGTAGCCTAGTGATTCTTCCACATTATACTACTATGTTTCGTACTGTACTATTTGCTGTATTCCACAGTGTATTGTTTGTAGCACCTTATGCTGTCCTACCTAGGACCTCCTTGAAAATGAGCTTGCTCAATGGAGCCTTATCCTGGTAAAATAATAAACTAAGCTAAACTAAACCATGTGATGCACTGTTAAGCATCACCCCTGAAGAAGCCTGATAAGGTGCTACGTGGGGGTGTGCTTGCTGTCAGAGTGCTGTTTGAGTAAAGTAAATCATTTTCTCCAGCAGTGGTTTGTTCGCGCCACTTTGTTTGAGTTGATTCTACCTTTCATCCAGTGTTTACCCTCCCCTAACTGTTAATCCCCCAGGCAGACTTCCTTACATTAATTGTCAGCCCTACCCATGTTCTCTCCCTTTGCTGATGATTCCCCCACCCCAGCCCTCCCTTACACTGTGTCAGCCCACTCATGCCTTCTTTCCAAAATACCTTCCCGCTAGTGTTTACCCTCCCTTGCTGATGTTCCCTCTGAGGCTGTTCCTTACACTAATTGTCAGGCCTGCCTGTGTCTCCCCAAATACTTTCCCTCTGTAATTTCTCTTCTCCTTGCTGAAGAGCCCCCTGAGGCACTTTCTTACACCAATTGTCAGTCTGTCCTTGTCTTCCAAAATACGATCCCTCCATTGTCTGCCTTCTCCTTGCTTCTGATCCCCCAGGCACCCTTCTTTATACGATTGTCAGTCCTACCTGTGTCTTCTCAAGTACTTTCCCTTTAGTGTTTATCCACCCCTTGCTGATATTCCCCACAATTCCTTACTAATTGTCAGCCCTATCCATATCTCCCCAAATACCTTCCACTCCAGTGTTTACCCTTCCCCATGATCCCCCTTGATGCTCTGTCTTATGCTAATTGTCAACAGTACATGTGTTTCCCCAAATACTTCCCCTTTAGTGTCTTCCATTCCTTTACTGATGATCCATCTGATGCCCTACCTTACACTACTTCTCAGCCCACCCTCTCTCTCAAATACTTTTCCTGTACTGTTTACCCTCCCCATGTTGATGATCCCCACTACACCCTTCCAGTAGTAGAATTGTGAGCCCACCTGTGTCTCCCCAAATACCTTCCCTTCAGTGTTTACCCTCCCCTTGCTGAAGATAATCCCCTCCCGAGTCCCTTCCTTGCACTGATTGTCACCTCTTCTCATGTTCTGTCTAATACCCTTGCTCTAGTGTTTACCCTCCACTCGCTGATGATTATCCCCTGAGCTTCTTCCTTACACTAATTGTCAGCCCTACCCTTGTCTCCCAAGTACCTTCCGTGGTGGCATTTACCCTCCCTTAATGATGTCCCCCTGGCACTTCCTTTACACTGATTGTCAGGCCTACCTGTACTTCCTGGTGTTTAATCTTCCCTTGCTGATGATCCCCAAAGCCCTACCTTACACTTGTTGTAAACCCCACCCGTGTCTTCCCAAATACCATCATCCAGTGTTTACCCTTCCTTGCTGATGATCCACCATACAACCTTCCTTACACTGTTAGCCCTACCCATGTCTTCCCCCAAATACCTCTCTCTTTTGTTTACCCTCACTCAACTGTTGGGCCCTACTGAGTCCCTGCCTTACACTAATTGTCAGCCATTCTCGTCTCCCAAATACTTTCCTCTGAGTGTTTACCCTCCCTTGCTTTTGATTTCCCCCCACAGTGGCCCTTCCTTACACTAATTGTCAGCCCTTCCTGTTGCTCCCAAAATACCTTTCCTGCCACGTTTACACTCCTTCTGCTAATGATCCCCCAGTGTCCTTCCTTACACTAATGTCAGCACTACCCGTCTCACTACAAATACTTTCCCTCTAGAGTTTATCCTCCCCTTGGTGATGATACTTCCCAATGTCCTACCTCACACTAATTGTCAGTCCTACCCTTGTCTTCCCAAATACGTTACCTCTTGTGTATACCCTTCCCTTGCTGATGATCCACACCCTTATAACCCTTCCTTACACTAATTGTCAACCCTACCCAAGTCTCCCCAAATAACTTCCTTCCCCTTACTGGTGATCCCCTTCTCCCTGAGGCCCTTCTTTACAATGATTCTCAGCAGTACCCATGTCTTCCCAAATACCATTTCTCCAGTGTTTACCCTCCCCTTGATGATGATCCCACCAAGACCCTTCCTTACGCTAATTATCAGCCCTACCTATGTCTCCCCAGATGCCTTCCCTGCAGCATGTACCCTCCCTTGCTGATAATTCTCCTGATGCCTTACCATACACTAATCATCAGCACCCATTTCTCTCAAATACCTTCCCTCAGTATTTACCCTCACTTTGCTAATGATCCCCTTTATACCTTTCCTTATATAATTGTCAGTTCTGCTCCTTGCCTCCCCAAATACTATCCCTTCAGTGTTTACCCTCCTTTATCGATGACCCCTATTGAGGCTCTACCTTATACTAATTGCGAGCTCTATCCATGTCTCCCCAAATACCATCCGCTAGTGTTTACCCTCCCTTGCTGATGAGCCACTCAAGGTCCTTCCTTACGCTGTTTGTCAGCCCTACTTATGTCTCTCCATAATACCTTTCCTCCAGTGTTTACTCTCCCATGCTGATGGTCCCTATATTGTCCAACCATACTTTTATTTTTAACTTTGCATTATTAAGTAAACAATACATCATGAATTGGATGCATTTCATTGAAGATTAAACTTGGGCTGTACTACTTGCCCAGTGCAGAACTTAACCATTTCATAGGTTCATACATTTCATGTCATTTGCTAAGGTCTATATTCCGTTGCTATTTGTCTAGGGATGGCCAATTTCCAACATTCATCTATTTTTTTTTTAATTTATTTTAGTTTTTGTTGACCGGGTAAGTGCACTAGACATCTTCTGCCTATTTTCAGGCACGACCCAAGGGAAGGGGATACAGATGTATGCCATCTTTCTTCGCTTCAGCTCTCACACCCTTACCAATCATGCATGCACACCTCCTGCCTACCTGCCTCTCTCTCCTCCTCCTCCTCCTACTATTGCCTTCTGCTAACCTAATGTCCCTATTAACCCTCAGCCTCACTACTCTAGTGCTTCTACCTGCCATCCCCTCCTTCTATGCCACTGCCCTCCCCTCCCTCCTCCTCCACTCACCCCATATGCTCCTCTCCACCTCACCCCCATCTAGACACTACCTTTCCTCCCCCCTTTGCTCCCTCGGGCATCTTATCACTCAAGCCTTCCCAGCCTGTGCTGCACTACCCACCTGTGCTCACTGAACCCCCTTCTCTTCCTGTCGCTCCCGCGTAACTCTCCTTCTGCCACCCTCTGTCCAGAGCGGCTCTCCTCCTTCTGCCCTGACTGGTAACATACATCCCAATCCCAGTCCAGCTTGCAAAGGCTCCTCAAAGGAATCCACCGACTTCATATTGCTTCCATGAACATATGTAGCCTCCTTAAAAATTCGACTCTCTCAATTGCTGGGTTGCGGTTCATAAACCTGGCGTTATCTCAATAGTTGAAACTTGGCTGTCAGACTCTACCCCTGACTCCCTGGTCTCACTCTGGCTACTCTCTATCGGAGGACCGTGTTGGTAGGCAGAGTCAGGGGCTGTGCCATTCGTCAAAGACCCTCTCGTTGGACTAGCCCTCCCAGCCCCGGTCCTTGACTTCAGGCTCAGGCCTCACCAAAACTATCTCCTGATCCTCTAGGGTCCCATCTACCTGACTACAGTGTACATACCTCCAAAATCAAGCACAAGCACTAGGCCCACTAATGATTATCTTACCTCCCTACCCCACTCCTCCGACCAAATCCTTGTGGGGACTTGAACATCATTTGGCTTAGCCCTTCATCCACTTCCTCCGTGGCGCCTTTGCAGCCATGGCCCTAACCCAACTAGTCTCCCAACCCACTGCAGTGAATCCTAGAATGGGCTGTAGCACACTCCTGGATGTGGTCCTCACAAACCCCGCCCTAACCGCATCCATGTATCCAAATCCTCCCAGACTGCCTTTGACCACTCCCGGTTCTCTTCTATTGGTCAACCTCCTTGCCCAACCCACAGCGCAAACCACCTTTCGCCATCGCCTTAGACTCAGGGCTGAAAGGCCTTAAGCAACCCTAGCCCTCATAGACTGGTCCCCTATACTAAACGCCGGATATTGACACAGCCCTTACCTTCTTTATCCACACCTTCAACTCTGCTTACGACATTTTGCACCCATAACTACGCCGGTCCAAAGTAAGGCATGTCCCTGGTTACCCCCACCCTCGCGCCAACTTCTTAAGCACAGGGACAATCTATGGCAGATTGCCACGAAAACAGGCCCCAGCTGAGGCTGGCCTATGCTGCTGCCGGAACAAATGTACATAGGCCATCCCAGGCGAAGGCTGAGCACTATCAAGCCTCCCTCACTTCCTCATGGGGGACGCTGGGACCTTCTGGGACAACATTAAGCAGCTGAATGGTGGCGCTGCGTCTCCCCCCACCTTCGCTTATCAACATTAATGGTTTGGTTTCCTCAGACCCTGTCCTTATTGCCAACCACCCCAACAAATCTTTCACAGACCTTAGCCTGGTGCTCCCAGATAATTTCTTCACTCCCCCTCCCTCCAGGTCTGTCCCTATTCTCCCACGCCCCTCGCGCTACCTGCGCCGAGTCACTGCCCAGGAAGTCAGACCTTACCTACTCAAGGCCTTAAAGAATAACACAATTGGCAATGACTCCCTTGATCCCAGTGTTCTCCGTCAGGTTCTGGATCTGGTTATCTCACCAATCACCAGCCTCTTTAACAAATCCCTCTGCCTAGGGCATTTCCCCTCTGCCTGGAAGATAGCTACTGTCACCCCAATATGCAAGGGTGGTGATAGGACCCTCCCTAGCAATTATTGACCTATCTCAATCCTCTCTTCTCTCTCTAAGGCCTTAGAAAAAATTGTGGCCACCCAAATCTCTGAATACTTGATAAATATAGCATCCTCTGCCCGAGACAACATGGTTTCAGAGCAGGCCACAGCACCAATACTGCCCTCCTGGAGTTCTCTAACTTTCTTCACACCTCACTGGACTCTGGCTCCCTAGCAGGTGCAGTGTTCATTGACTTATCAAAAGCCTTTGATACTGTCTCCCACCCCTCCTACTAGCTACCCTTAGTCACTTAGGCTTTGCCACTGGGCCTGTTTCCTGGTGCTCCAGCTACTTGTCGGCCCGGTCACAACGTGTGAAAATAAACGGGAAACTTTCCAGCACCTGCCCTATCCGCTCCGGAGTCCCTCAGGGCTCCATTCTTGGGCCCTTGCTCTTCTCCCTTTTTCTCAACTCCCTGCCCAGTGTATGTACTGGTAAAATCCTTCTTTACGCAGATGATGCTGTACTCTTTGCCTCCGACCGTAATCCCATCTCACTTCAGGATTCTCTGCAGGAATCCTACAATGACGCAGAAGCCTGGTTTACTGAGCACAGACTCATAATTAATCTAAAGAAAACCAAAACCATGCTCTTTGCCCACCCCCAAAATAAATCCAGTAACTATCCACTCGCAGTCCACTCCACCTCTAAACTCCCTATTGAGCTAGTTCACTCTTATAAATACCTAGGTATAACCTTTGACCCTGCCCTCTCTTTCCATACCCACATTTCTGCCCTTGCCGCAGCCTCTAACACTCGGCTGGGTATCCTCTATCGTCATAAAAACTGCCTCCCCACCGATGCCCTCCAACTTGCAGTCACATCCTCTGTTCTATCTCTGGTAGACTATGGCCTACCTTGTAGTGCAGCAGAACAGACTGTCCTGCACAAGATCCGCCTCACCTTAAACAAGGCCTGCAGGCTCATAACTGGGGCTCCTAGTCTAACCCACACTTGCCTTCTTTACACCATGGCTAATCTACTCAACCTAGATGAGCGCCTCAAATACCAAACCTGCCTCCTAACAAAAAAATCACTCCTTGGGCTATCCCCACCAGGTCTGTCAACCACTATCCACCATGCAAACCCTACAGTGCATGCCCGTATATCCCACAAAACTGCACTGGTTATACGTGGGGGAACCTCACTAGAGGTCAAAGGGCTTACCCTACAGAGCCCCTGTTGGTATAACGCCTCCCGGCTGAGTCACTGTCACTGCCTCGTTATCTTATTTTAAAACTAGTCTTAGAAATCATCTGCTCTCAACATGAGCTGTACTTGCCTTTAAGCCTCCTCCTATCCTCCCAGACAAGGCTCACTGAGCCGCTCTCTGACCTTCTGTCCAGCTCTACCTTTACTTGCTACTATCTTTCCCACACTCCTCTTCTGATGTCTCCACCCAGCCTTACCTTTATTCTGCCCACTGAATCAATCTCATGTAACTACTGTATATTGTCTACTCTGTAAGTTCACATGTAAGCCTGTTGTATACTGTGTTTGACATATGCCTGTATTTTTGGCTGATTCTAAATGTACTCTGATTTTTTTGTCTGCCTTGATGTTTGTTTCTTGCACTGTTTTGTCCTCACTGTGACGAGGTACCTTTATGAATGAGCCTTTGGCTCAAAGGTTGTTAAACTGATGTTCTAATAAATAAATAAATAAACTGACCTTGAACCAGATTAAGCTGTTGGTGGTATTTTTTTTTTTTTTAGTGAATGAGGGAAATTTGGCCAGGACACTGGGGAGATTCCCCTACTGTGTAGATGGGTGGCGCTGTGTCTACGGGGAATCCCTCAGTCGGATGGAGGAGGACAGTGGAGGAGGACGTGTTGTGGCTGGTAAGCCTGCAAGTTTCAGTGGGGAGTATGGTACGGCTGGAAAGCACCCTCTGGGTGGCCAGCATTTCGTACCTCATCCTCTGCTGCTTGCTGCGGTAGAAATGGGTGGAGGATCCGCTGAAAATGGGGAAAATTTGAATCCCTCTACTGCGGTGATACCAGGTTCTACAGTAGATCCCGGAGCATTCTTCTTGCCTGTAGCGGGAGACGAGGATATTGATGCAATGGTCCGAGCGAAACAGGACCTACTGCTACAGGCAGAAGCGGATTATAGAGCAGCTAAGCTGCGTGCAGAGGAAAAAGAACGGAAACGTCAGGTTCACAGTTTGCTGTCACCTTCTACTGTGTCTGCGACAAAAGTTTTTGCAGTAGCCCCTCTGGCAGAGGACAGTACATTGCTGGAAGTTCCACATAAAGAAACAGGGATTAACAGCTACTTACAGCACGATCCTACATGGTCCCTGGAATGAGCGTTGGAATGGGCTGGTTGGATACAAACAGAGACAGGTCAGTGGGTTGCGGATCCTAATATTCCGCTTCTGGGTTTGGGGGTTGTTAAGGAGGTACTGGAGGGAACTGTGGATGGTCTCCTCCATGATATAAACAGGCCCGATGAAGCTCTGTCTTGTATAACACATGAGCTAGGCTTAGACCCTGCTACAGGGCACATTCGACCGCTAATTACAGCAACAGATGCAGAGGTGGTTATGTCTGACATTCCTATTTCACAACCGCACTCTATTTCTTTTTCCCCTGTATTGTCTCCCTCACATCAGGGGCCCCAGAAGACACACCTGTGGCTAAAAGTTCCCCCCAGCTGGAAGAAGCTTTGGTTACTCTTCCTGCAGTATCTCCTGACAGTATTCCAGTACCCCCGACCTTGACTGCTCCCACCTTTGCTAGTCTATTTCAAAAACCTGTCTCCTTAGCTAAACGCTGAAATGCAGTTTGGCTGTGGTTTTTGGGACCAGTAGACAATATGCCAGATCGCTGCTATGTGGGGAAAGTTTTATTAAAATAGATGCTGTTTTTTTCTCCCTCTGAGGTGTATGCTTTGATTCATACACCAGGAGAGTCTACCTATGATATTAGTTTTCATTCCCCAGACATCCTTAATTGTTTCTGGATGAAGTATGCCCTGTTTAAAACAAATCCTGCCTGGGCCCATTTTCAGGCCATACCCCTAACAAAACAAACTTTTAAAGTAATTACTGTCCTATTTAGGAATGAAGTGGTGAATATTATGGACATTACTTACTGGCTTGAGAAACGATATCAAATACAGGGGAATCCGGAAGGAATTTTTGACTCTGAAGGATTTTGGAACGGAGGATGGAGGTATAAGGTGACCTTATCACAAATGGAGGATGGGCTTCAACATCTCCCAAGTTGTTTTTTACTTGGGACAGGATAAGGGCTTTATCTTTTATCCTGGACAGCCACGACATTGTTATAAGTGTGGTTCCAGCAGACATTTGAGCAGAACTTGCGACACACTGAAGTGCGCACAATGTAGGGAACTGGGACATGTTATGACTGATTGCCATCATCCTCCCACATGCAGTCTTTGTGAGGAACAGCATTCCTTTTTGGACTATCCTTGGGCAGCTCACAATACTACAGATAGAGATTATACTACACAAGATTTTTATCTCAACGTGGCTTTAAAGACAGCTCTAAAGCAATATGGGGCCCCCCCCCACCCAGTAGGGCACCTCCCGAAAGACCTATTGGCCCCTCTTCTGAGGTTTTACCTACAACAATCTCTGTTTCTCAATTACCTCCATCTGAGGCAGAACTATTGGTTTTAGAGGTACCTAATGACATAGGTTCTATGCCTCCGCCCCTCCCACCAGAAGGTGCCTTTACCATAGTTAACAACCGGAGAAGGAGTTTACGGAAGAAAGCTGTGACATCTGCTTCAGAAATCTTCCAACTCCCTGTGCAAAATACTTTTTCTGCCTTACAGGTTGAAGATCGTGATGTAGGAACAGAATCAGATTCAGTCTCAGTTCACTCTTCCCAAGCTGATGGGGGATCTGATACTGAACGGTCTACAGAAGACTTGTCCACCCTTCCAAAAAAGTAAATCTAGAATGGGTTCACGTAAATGGGTTAGGAAAAAATCCTGATGTTTTTCAGTCTCTCTCATGGTTTAAATATAGTCCTTAATGTTAGTTCTTTTGACCCTGTTTGTTTCTAACTGCTATGAATGAGCTATTTGACATCAAAATGGCCTCCTTAAATATAATAGTATTCAGTCAGCAAGGAAACAACTCTTGATTTATGCTTTGTTTGATTCTATTTGTTATGACGTGGTGTTTTTTTCAGGATACTAGGTTGCATAGTAGACAAGATAGAGTCTCTTTGTGGTGGAAATGGGGGGTAACCCACTGGTCTATTGGAGATGACGTTTGTTGTGGAGTTGGTATTTGCATAAATTCTCCCTTGGCAAAGTCTATACAAGTAGTGGACATAGCCCAAGGCTGTGCTTTATTGTTGGATGTTATGTTAAATAACTTACATTGCCGCTTTATCAACGTGTATGCTCCACAAACAAAGACGGCTAGAATTGAGCTTTTCCATATTATACAACCATATTTATTTACTGCTCGTTATGTTTTTCTTGGGGGGTGATTTTAACTGTGGGCTATACTTAAAGGACAGAGGCCCTCAAACCCAAAAACTTTATTGCGATACCAACTGCTTAGCTGCTTTGATTTCTCAAACTGGTTTGACAGATGCTTGTGGACTTTTTGGACAGCCAGTTAAGACTTATTTCAGAGGTAACCTAGCTACCAGGATTGATTTTTGGTTTATATCACATACCTTGGAGATTAAAAATGCCAGGACCCTTCCTATTGCCCCATCTGATCACGCCATTATAGAACTGATGGTCTCCAATTATGATGGTATGCAGCAAGGGCCTGGGTATTGGAGGTTGAATTTGGAACTTTTGTCTCTTCCAACCATTAAAGATGGTTTTATCTCCTTAGTAGAAGCACGCAAATCTGTTAAAATCTTATATGACACCTCACAGGAATGGTGGGAGGATACAAAAACGGATATCAAGAGATATTTCCAACACATTGGCAGATTGAACGGAAAATGTAAAAAAGACCGATATTTAATTTACAAGACACATTTTCAGAATTTGGTATTTCAAGCCTCCCAAGGAGATAAAAAGATTCTTGCAGATTTAGCGGAAACTAGAAAAAAAATGAATGATCTACAATATGATATACTTAAATCCATGGAACAGGAACGGAAGTTTGGAACCCAGGCATCACAGGATTTTATGAATCCATATCAATTCTGCGCTCAACAGCAGTACCGGAAACGGATGTCTCTAGTTCGGGATGCTAATGGCTTTCTTTGTATCACTAGAGGTGATATTATGACAGCTGTGGAGGAGCATGTGCATTCTCTTTTTGGTTATCAGGAGTCCTCACTTGATGGTCATAAGGCATGGTTAGAGAGATGTTCCTTACCACAAGCCTTGTTATCAGATCAACGGGTACTGGTATCACCACTTACCCAATCTGAAATATTGGCCACTTTGGCAGTGGTTAAAAAGAGTTCCGCACCAGGGATGGATGGGATCCCATACGAATTGTATAGTGTGATTGTGCAATATTTGCTACCTGAATTTTTAGAATTATTTCAGGACATGATTTCTTCGGGAAAACTGCCTAATTCCATGGGAAATGGGTTATTTTTATGTATAAATCTGGGGATAGGACAGATCTTTCAAATTGGTGCCCTATTACATTATTAAACACTGACTTTAAATTATATACTAAATTGTTAAATAACAGGCTGTTGCTTTGTGCATCTACACTTATACATCCTTTCCAGACTTGCACTATCCCTGATCGGAGTATTACGGACGGATTAATTTTGTTAAGGGAAATTTTGTCCTGAGGGGAGACTGGAGAGTTAACTGGGTTTATTCTTAGTTTAGATCAGGCTAAAGCTTTTGACGGGGTAAATCATGACTATCTTTGGGACTGTTTGGCTAATTATGGGATTCCGTCTACTTTCATATCCTGGATAAAATCATGTTACACTAATGCTAAAGCTCTAGCATATTGTAATGGATGGACTGGAAGGACATGCAAGGTCACCCGAGGAGTTAGACAGGGATGTTCCCTGAGTCCCCTTCTGTATCTCTTTACACTAGATCCTTTACTTCGTCACATTAATGACAATATTGCTATCTGGGGGGTTTCTTTTTCTAGTACCATAGAAGAAATAGAGAGTATTGCTTACGCAGATGATATCTGCATTGTTGTAGGAGATTTGCCATCGGCAGTTTTAGTGGGACAAACACTCTTGGAATTTACAGAATCCACGGGAGCCAGAGTTAATTATATGAAAAGTAAGTGCCTTCCCTTTGGCATGGGACAATTTTTAGAACCTACTTTAATTGGGGATCCCGGTTGTAACAGGGACCTGCACAATACTAGGACTTTTTTTTGGTTCTGGGGATCTGGCTTTCTTAAATTGGTCCTCCAAACTGGACATTGCTCATGAGAAAATTTTACATTGGAATAAGTGGAGATTATCTAAATTAAAACGGGTGTACATGATCAAGACCTTTTTACTCCCAATTTTTTTGTATCTTGCTGCAGTTTTTAGTCTGCCTTCTAAGTTAGAAACCCGAATGTATGGTTTTTTTTTTTTTTTTATTTGGGGTAGCAGACCGAATCCTGTCAAGAGATGTTTACTGTTTTGAGAAAAAAAACTGTGGGGACTTAAAATGATTAACCCCATTGTATTGTATTTTTTTTTTTTACAATATTTGCTAATATTAACTTGAGACCACTGTTGTTAAAATCTGAGGGTATTTGGATTCCATGGTTTCTGGACTCACTGGTGGGGATACTTCCTTTCTGGCTCCCTCATTCTTGCATTCCAAAGCAGCGATCTTTGCATGATATTCCTGAGACTTTATGGGTATGTTTCGGGAAAATAAAACTTTGGAGTCTAGTACCAGAACATTTTTTCCAACAAGATCGGAAGACATTATATGCCCACCTTATATCTACTTTCTTTCAAGATACAGCTTGTTTTGACTCCAAACCTATTTTTGACAAATTGCTGATTGGGAAAATGTTGACGTCCACTCGTATACCTGTTTATATGTGGGATGTTATGTGGCTTTCCTTACATGGGAAACTCAATGTTAAAGGAAATCTAAAGCATAAAAGTGTGGAGCACCGTTGCTGCCCTAGGGACTCTTGTTTGGAGACTGTGGAAACTATGGATCATTTGTTTTTATTTTGCCCCTTTGTACAACATTTTTGGAATTTTTTACGGGGGAAGTGGCCTACATCACCCTTTTATGATTTAACCCCAGAGATTCTATATTTGGGCATTCTTCCTTTTAAGTGGACTAAACATGACAGGGTTGCACTCTGGTTATTTTTGGTTTGTTTCAGATTCTACATATGGCATGTGAGATGCAGGCTTACACTACAACAAATATTGTACACAGAGGAGCAATTATTTCACATGATCTCTACTGCAATTCTTTGCCATAAAAATTCAGAAAGCAAGTCAGTGCCACCTGAAATCTTTCAGTCCTGGTGGCACAGTATAGACTGGCTATGAGTCGGTATGATGTAATACTGAATTATAATTTCATTTTATGACTTTAAAATTCCTCTGTTTATCTGTGGGAAGCGAATGGTTTTGGTAGGAAGCATTGTTTCTGGCGAGGCCTATTTCTGGTTTCGAGTATGTTGTAAAAATTTTCTAAACAGATAGGAATGTTAGCGTGATGAATAACTATAATTTGATACTGTATGCTGTCGATACTAGTTAGTTTATATGTTTGTTTTTTTTCCAGGCAATGAATAATAATTCCCCTACTCCTTTAGCAGGGAAGGGAAGGGGGTTTTGGTTTCTTTTTAGTTGAGGTCTCTGATATGTAGCGGGGTGTGTGTGTGTATACGTGGGGGGAGAGTTTCTGTTTACTATGTATGTATAGGGTAATATGTATGATGTAATACTATTTTTATGATTTCATCTTATTCACATTTCTTTTCTTATGGTTTTGCATGATAAGAATGCTGTTTTGTTTATATGTTATTTTCAGTTATGGGTAAATATGGACTATTTATGTTTGAGTTTCATGTATGCCGTAATACTTACTTTTGTTTTCGATTTATTTCATTATGATTTTGTATGATGCAATACAATTTTGTTTATTTTGTTTTGAAGTTTTCAATAAAAAATTCCCCTACTCTTTTCGATAAGTGCCATGGGATCTTTTACATCGACCCGAACTACCACCAATCCAATCAGATGGGGCCTCGGTTTAATATCTCATCCGAAAGATGGCACCTCAGAAGTGCAGCACCCCTCTCATGCTGCACTACAGTGTCAGTATTAGGATATTAACCCAAGTGCCAGATGTGGGAACTGAACCCACAGCCCTCTGATCTCCCTGCCTCAGAGGCGAGTGTGCTACCTACTGAGCCACTGACACTGATCTGTATCTATTTTGTTGATTATTAAGTCTTGAAACGAGTATCAGAGGCGAGAGATAAGAATAAACTCCTCCTTGTAACAAATGCCTGCTTCTCTGTATCACTGGCAGAGGTCCAGCTGTTAGATCTCCTAGGATTCTTGGTTTGATTCCTGAGGTCCAGTCCGTAGCTACCCTTAGTTTTTGGCTCTAATTCCTGAGATCTAGTCCATAGATACCCTAGGTTTCTGGCTCTGATTCCTGAGGTTCATTCTGTAGATATACTAGATTTCTGGCTCTGATTCATGAGGTCTAGTCCATAGATACCCTGGGATCTTCTTCGAGGATATCTGTTTCCTCATGCCACACCTATGTAGATATAGCTCCCAGGCACTAGGACCACACATAAACTTTTTTGCAAGCAGTCCACTAGGGGTTGCTCACGACGACTTCCTACATTGACACTTCCCATATAAACGCAGGTGGCCCCTTGCCTCCTTAGTTCTTTTCCCGCCGTTGACCATACTTGCCACACCATCCACGGAGATGCCACCGCTTCAGTCAACTGCAGCTTAGTCTTTTGATATTTCTCTCCCTAGTTCGCTATTACTTTTTAAAAAGAGATCGTTGCTGAAGTGTATGTTGTTGAAAGAACCCGGTAAGCTCTTTAGATACTGGGAGTGTGGTGAAAAGATTTATTCAGGTGCCCCACATGACGTCTGCATGTGCTGCCTCAACGTGGCCGATAACGTTAAGGCCTGCAAACTCTGCCTTAAGTTTAATACTGCTACTCGGCAATGCAGAAAGAACGCCCTGCAAACCCACTTCTTAAATCAGCAGGCAGCCAGGATGGAGAAAGAGCTCAAGGAGAAGAGCTCCACTGCATCACCGGCCCACTCCTTGTGCTCCACATCATCGAAGTCCCAAGATTAAAGTACTGAGCAACACAAGCACAAACACTGGGAGAGGGAAATGAGTAAGGAGAAATCCTCCTTGGTACATTCTCTGTCACCCCTGCAACCCAAAGTGACCACTACAGCGTCATCAACCACATTGGCGATGGCCCCTCCAGTCATTTGACTTCTGACCCCTCCAGGTCAGGTCAGGCTGTGAGTACCACCAGACCTACCACAGCTGGTGAAGGACCATCGACATTGGGACTGCACCTTCTCCATCGATGTCCCAATGCGCGCTTGTGGTACAGGCCATTGCCGACATGCAGGCTGTGCTTTCATCCTTCTCGGACATTTTACAGCACCTGCTGCTCCTGCTACAGGAGTGTCATCGACGGGGCACCCCTGATAAGCCACACTGCCAACACCTCAGCAGTCAATGTGCCCTTTGCCTTCTTGGGCATCGACGACCTCTTCTGTCCCTTCTTTGAGGCCCACAGAAGCTGTCAGTGAGGATCATGAATATAACCCTGACCTCATGTTACAAGAGGAAGAGGAGGAGAAAAACTGTGGGAGTGCTTATGAGAGATCAAGTTCCACTGTTTCCACAAGGAGTGAGGACTGTGTCCTTAATACTGTTGAGGTCCCCCCCCTCCAAGACCCCTCATTCATCTCCATCATGCAGCAACTCCAGACTACCATTGGGTTTAAGTCAGAGGAGAAAGGCATAACCAAGAGAAATTTTGTGGAATTTGTAGACCTACCTGATTACCCACCTATCCTGATTCCTTCTGTATTGCCTGTCCTGGAGGATGCCGCCCTGGCTGCCTGACGTAGGCCTAATATGATTCCTGCCATTCCAAGGAAGGCAAACAAGTTGTACCAGGCTCCCTCTGGTAGACCATTTTTTGCAGGCCAACCTGAGGCTGATTCTGTTGTAATAAATGCAGCTAGTGATAGGTCTAAAGTGCCTAAACACCTCAGCTCTCACCCTCCTGACAGTGAATCCAGGAGGTTAGATGTCCTGGGGAAGAATTTGCTTCTGCCACCTTGGGCCTCAGAATTACAAACTGCTATGCCCATATGGTAAAGTACCAAAATACCATCTAGAGCAGGGCCAAACCTGTGGCCCATGTCCTTCCAGAGGGTACTCCCAAGCAGGAGCTGTTAAAGGCCCTCCAGGCGGGACAGATGTGGGTAAACAACTGTTGAGATCTATGACATTTCAAATGCTTCGGCTAGAGCAACAGCCTCTGGTGTCTAAGGAGACAGTCTTGGTTGAGGGTGGCTGGATTTTCTAATGATGCGCAGCAATCCATCTTAAATGCCCCATTTAGAGGATACAGACTCTTTGGGGCAGATGTTCAGGATATCCTGTTGTCATTCAAGCCTTGGGCAGGAGTGTAAAATCAGTACACTCCCTGTACCATACACGACCCAGAAGTATAGCAGAGGGTGCCTTTTTGTTCGCCCAGTAACAGACACCGGTCAGGAGCCAGACATCAAGGCAAAAGCAGAGGAAGAGCTGCTCTGCCTGCCCCAGGACCCATCCCAGGTGCTCATTCAAAAACCTCTAGAGGTAGAAGTGCGGCTGCAGCTGCAGGATCAGCATCTGTATGACTCCTTATTAGACCTCCACCATCTAGTACTTTTGGAGTTGGTTGTAGGGGGTTGCCTCTCTCTTCATCTGGACCAGTGGAGGAAGGTCACATCAGATGCTTGGGTCCTGCACATAATAGAACAGGACCATGCTCTGGTTTTTGTACAGATGTCTCTGCCACCATTTGTTCTTCTGTAATAACAACTGATCTTACTTCGAGAGGGCTCTTGCAGTTGATATTCACAAGTAGGACTAAGCCGTCAGGCGTCAGAACTACGAAAAAAATCTCTAGCTAGTCTCTGGCGGGGACCACCCCCATGTCAGGTGACGGCGTCAGCCAGCGATCAGTATAAAGGGGGTCCGACTCCCTCTTCAGTTCTTTCCTGCCGTCGGCTTGCGAAAGTACCTCACGGAAAAACAGTGCTCGCTTTTCTCGCCATTTTGGATAAGTATCAGTCTTTTTCAACTTTACTTTATTTACTCTGACATTTGTGTAATACTACCTCGCTGTGCATGTCACCCCCGATGCCGTCGGAATTGCACAAGAACAAGTGCGACTCGTGTGGATCCCAGCTCCCTCACAAGGATGGCCATTCCCTCTGCCTCTTCTGTCTGGGCCCAGACCACCACGTGGAGGAGTGTGAGCACTGCCGAAAATTCAGCATTGCAACTCAGAAACGAAGGCAGCAGTCTCAGGAAGCCCATTTACTAAAAAAGAAAATGGCATCCATGGAAAAGGAACTGAAGAAATTGAAGCAGGCGTCAACTTCTCCTGAGGGCCATCACAAGAAAAAGAGGGACAAAGAGAAACACCGGGATCGGGACTCACCATCCACAGCAGCCACGATTTCAGCTAGAGTCGTGGCTCTCCAGGTAACTTCTCCCTGGGAGATCATCCTTGACGGCCGCCTTAGTGGTATCTCTAAGCCAGCGTCGACCCCCAATCAGGCTTCGCTCCGGCCCGGTCGGGGCCTCAGGGGCGGAGCGGCCTGCACTCCCACTATGGCTTCTAAATCCCGACCTTCCTGTCAGAATGTGTCCGATAAGTCGAGTGTCGGTCCCACTGACGCCCTCCCGGACACGACTGATAAGTTGGTCATCGGCTCGCCTGACATCCGCCCAGCTGGCAACCCTTTGTCAGGCCATTCATACATCCCTGATGTCGGAGAGTCACAGCACCGCACTTCGGCTGCCTTGCCCTCTGAGGACCTCGCATCTTCTCCGGCTCCTCCCTAGGAGTTTACTCCTCCTTCCCCGGCTGGGGTCGAGGAGCCTGCCATGCTGACGTCGGGGGGAGGGGGCACCCCTGACGCCAGATCCTCAAACGCTGGACCTGACGTCAGATGGCCCGACGTCACCCTCCGGCATCCCGCTCCCTGATGATCTAACGTCAGAGCCTTTGGGTTCCCGGGACCACCGACGGATGCCTCTCTGGGCCCTGATGCCTGATCCGTCTGGTCCACCTGCAGGGCCGCCACCAGCACCTCCGACTCCGTCGGACACCCGACTACCAGGATACCAGGCAGCGGCAGCCACCCGGCGCCACAGTATCGCTCTAATCACCGCAGCACTCCAGTACCCGGCGTTGCACTATCCTGACGCTGCAGTACCTCGAGCACTCAATACTCAATGCCGGCCTCCCGCCGTAGGGTTATGGGTACCCTTATTACGGGTTTCCAGCTTACCCATGCACCCCCCCCAGACTCCTCCTCCCCCCCTCCTCCACCTACCCCGCAGCCTCAGGTGGACTTGAGGGAGGTCTTGGCCTCCTAGTGGGCTGAAGCAAAATCACAGATCACCCAAGAGGTCGAGAAACCCATACCGACGCTGGTCCCGATGCTGGACCCCTTACATTGGCGTGAAGAGACACCTTCCTCTGCCTGACACCAGAGCTGAACCTTCTGGTTCTTGGGCCAGGGAGGACACGCTCCCCCGGGGAACCCCCAGAGAGGGCAATTCTCCCCCTCCTAGGGAGGCCTCTTCTTCTGCTTCTCCATCATCAGAGTCTTCGGAGTCAGATTTGGACTCTGAATGCTGTGATCTAGAGGACCAGCCCCGCACTCCAGATAGACCCAGGCCGCAGGATTCTCCGAAGTCCCCTCCGGAAGATCCTTCCTTTCTGGAGCTGCTGAAGAAAATCCAGGCCACCTGTGAGTGGCAATCAGTGGAGACGCATCCCCAGCATAAGAAGCTCGCGGCCCATCTGGACCTCCCAGAGACTTCTCCCACCCTGATTCCACCCTGGATAGAGCCTCATGAGGCTCTTGTCTCCATTATTTGGAAGCAACCTTCCTCATTAGCCCCCCTTCCTCGGAAGGCTGACAGGCTATATCAGGCTCCTGAAGGGAAGGATTTTCTCATACTTCACCCCAAGGCTGATTCGGTCGTGATTAGCGCTGCACATGACCAATCAGCCAACCCTAAGCATCTCAGCTCGTCCCCTACTGACAAGGAGTCCAGTCTTCTGGACCAGTATGGGAAGAAGTTCTATGCTTCTTCCACTCTGGGCATGAGGGCTCTCAATTATGTCGGCCACATGGGGGACTACCCGAAGGCTATACTTAGTCAGATGGAATCAAAACTGGACTCCCTCCCAGATTCGCAAACAAAGCAGGAACTGGAAGATCTTGTCCGCTCCTCACGCTTGGCCTGTAGACACATGCTTCATGCTACATATGATGCGGTGGACACTGCAGGCAGGAGCTCAGCCTTCGCCATATCCTTACGGTGTCATGCCTGACTCTGAGTGTCAGGTTTGGCCCCTTAAGTGCAGCCCGCCATCCATGATGCTCCCTTCAGAGGGTCTGTGCTGTTTGGCGGTGATGTCAAGGACATCATCACCGAATTACAGGAGAAGGGTTTGGCATTAAGGTCTGTTCAGACAATGTACAAACCCTCTCAGAGACAGAAATGGTCCTTTCAGTGTCCCAACTGCCAAAGGCCTAAGCAGACGCAACCCCGACGTCCCAGTAAACATAAGCTGCGTCGCTGCCAAGCCGCCCCACCAGCAAGAAAGCTCCAGGAGCCTCGGATGCTACTCTGCCCCTCGTCTCCTGACTCCCTGCCTCTCCCACTGCCTCTGCCCAGTTCAGAGGAACCAGTAGGGGGGAGAGTCTCTTCCCATCTACTGGGTTGGGAGAGGATAACAGCAGATGCCTGGGTGCTCCAGCTGATTGCAGCAGGACACTCGATATAGTTCATTCAAAAAAAAAAAATTCGCAGACCACCCCTTCCCTCCTCATACTCCCACACTTATCTGCAGTTGGTACTGGAAGAAATCCACTCTGTTCTGCTAAAAGAGGCAATAGAACCCACCCCCCCCCACCTTCAGGGGACAGGTTACTATTCTCACTTCTTCCTAGTACCAAAGAAAACCGGGGACCTGAGGCCCATTTTCGACCTCGGCTCCCTCAATCAGTTTATGGAGTACAAATGTTTTCGAATGCTCTCCCTCCAGAGCCTCCTCCCCATGCTTTGGCCAGGACTGTGGCTATGCGCCCTGGATATGCAGGATGCCTACCTCCATATCCCCGTTTGCCGATCCCACCGCAAATACCTCCGTTTTTGTTTTCAGAGGTCCCACTACCAGTTCAAGGCCCTTCCCTTTGGTCTGTCCTTGGCCCCCCGAGTATTTACCCAATGTCAATGTCAATTTTATTTATAAAGACGCCCAATCCCAAAGGCTCTGGTCGCCGCACAAAACTATACAGTGTGTCATACGTATACATTCGCTATAACATACAAAATTCAATTTCAAAAGCCTGCATAAATAAAAGGTCTTCAGGCGGCTTTTAAAGCCTCTATAGTAGGGGCTCCTCACTTCAGCGGCAGCGGGTTCCAGAGAACTGGAGCAGCAACTCCAAATGTTCGATCCCCAGCTGATTTCAGTCTCGCCTCGGGACTTTGAGGAGGCCACCATTAGAGGAGCGGAGATCACGGATAGAGGGGGACGGTACCAGGAGATCAGAAAGGCAACTAGGCCCTGTCCATGTAGGGTCTTATAGGTGAGAAAACCCACCTTGAACAATACTCTCCACCTGACAGGCAGCCAGTGCAATTCACAAGTATCAGAGTAATATGACTGAACTTACTTTGTCCAGTCAAAACCGGGCAGCAGCGTTTGCACTAGCTGCAGTCTGTGAAGAGAAGTTCCAGAGACCCCGAGAGTAGAGGGCATTACAGTAGTCAAGCCTAGAGTGACTAAGGCATGTACCAAAGTAGGGAGGTCAGAGTCGAACAAGGGGCTTAATCCTGGCGCTATTTCTCAGATGAAAAAAGGAACGAACCACAGAGGATATTTGAGCTCCATGGACAAATTCTGTCAAAGATCACACCAAGATTACGCACCCATGGGGAGGCCATCAGTGACACAGCTCCTAGCACAATGCCAGTCACAGAGTCAGAGGCCATCCATCACTAACTCTGTTCGACTCCACTACTAATACCTCAGTCTTGTTGGGTTCAGTCGCAGCCAGCTGGAAGACATCCAGTCATTTATCTCAGCCAGACAGATATTTAACACATCCATCTGCATTTGATGTTCCTGGGGCAAAGGAAAGTATAGTTGAGTATCATCAACATAGATGAAAACTCAAACCATACCTCCTAATGATCTCCCCAGGGCAGTATGTATACTGGAACAACATAGGAGCCAATACCGAACCCTGAGGGACTCCACACGGAAGGAGGTAGGGTGCAGATGAGAAATTACCCATCACAATCCGCTGCCTCCTGTTAGTAAGAAATGACTCAAACCATTTGATGACAACACCGGTGAGTCTGCATAACTCCCTCAGGCGGAAAAGCAATACACTATGGTCCACAGTATCAAATGCTGAAGAGAGATCGAGGAGAACAAGAATTGTCTTGTCCCCCCGATCTCTAGCCCTGAGGAGGTCATTTTGCACCCGAACTAATGCAGTTTCAGTGCTATGTCTGGCCCGATAAGCTGACTGGAAGGGATCATACAACTCGTGGGTCCTCAGATGTTCCCCCAACTGAAGTGATACCACCTTCTCAACAATCTTTCCCAAAAATGGAAGATTGGAGATAGGACGGTAATTTGCCCTAATCTCCGGGTCCAGAGAAGCTTTCTTTAAAAGGGGTCTCACCAGAGCCTCCTTCAAGGCATCGGAAAGACACCCTGACTCAGGGAGCACTGGACAATCAGGGCAAACACCGGGCCAACAGTGTCAATGCACCTCATCAAGAAGCACGTTGGCACGGGATCCAGTTCACAAAAGGTATACCTCAAGTTGGCCACTATCTCAGTGACCTCACGAACCTCCACTGGCCTAAACTCCCTCCACCCAGAGAGAGTGCTCTTAGAACACGACTGGCGACCACTGACAGCAATGATATTACTGGCTGAGGAAACCTCCCGCCGGATCGCAGACACCCTGTCCGAGAAAAACGAGCAAATTCCTCACAACCTTCATTCAGAAACTCTTCCGGCTGAAGACAGAGTGGATGGAGAAGTCTGTCAACAGTCCGAAGAGTGAGGCTGGTCAGCTTCTCCCAGCAGCAATCTCCCGAGACAAAAATATTGTCTTCTTCGGTTGATTGCCTCCTGATATGTGCAATAATGCGCACACAGGACCAGTTGTCAGCCCCAGGCTGAGGTTTCCTCCAGCGGCTCTAATCTCCGGGACCCAGCCTTCATTTCCTAGGAATCGCCATCATACCAAGGCCACCTCAGGTAAGAAGTTCTGGGTCGCATAACGACAGGTGCGAGGGAGTCAATGGCGCAGATAATACCTCATTATAGGCATCTACCCTGTGTCAACTGCTCCGACGCATGCATCACCCACCCTTGATAGATCAACTGCCGCCAAATAACCCTCAGGGGTAAGATCTTTTAACGGTCGGCAGCGAAATATCTCAGGAGGGGAAGAATTCCCGACGGGAGCACTAAACATGAACCTCACTGTGCAATGATCAGACCAAGCCACTCGACCGACGTCAAGATTAGCGATCTCAAGTCCCAGTGAGAACACCAGGTCCAATGTGCCAAATGTCCAAATGCCTGGCAGTGGTGGCGGCCTTCCTGTGTACCAAGGGGGTCCAAGGCTTCCCCTACTTGGATGACTGGCTTCTGGCAGCCCCGTCCAAGGAGGAACTTTTGGGCTCCCTTTCCCTCACCCTTCAAGTATTCTCCGACTTGGGGATTACAATCAACCCTGCCAAGTCTCATCTGATCCCTTGCCAACGGCTGCAGTTCATAGGGGCAGTGTTGGACACAACTCTGGGCAAGGCTTTCTTACCCCCGGACAGAGCCGAGACACTCTCGAACCAAGCTCGGCTCTTATTGAGTCTCAGAAGGGTCGGAGCCAGGAAGGTCCTTCATCTTCTTGGCCTGATGGCGGCTGCCATCCTGACTGTCCCACTTGCTCGTCTCCACAAGAGGATCTTTCAGTGGACACTGTGGTCTTGATGGGACTAGTCTCAGGATGACCTGGATCATGAAATCCTGGTGTCCGACCCTGTGGTCAGGGACTTGCAATGGTGGATGGTTCCAGAACATCTCAGTCTGGGGATCCCGTTCTGTACCGCCGCTCCCACCCAGACCATGACAACGGATGTGTCAGGGGCAGGTTGGGGTGCCCATCTCGGGCCCCACCGGACTCAGGGCAGCTGGTCTCAGTTTGAACAAAGGCTCCATATAAATGTCCTTGAGCTGAGGGCAGTCCTTTATGCCCTCCAGGCTCTTCTCCCAGTTGTTCTTCCCGGTCACCTTCTCATACAATCAGACAACGTGTGTGTTGTCTGGTATCTCAACAAACAGGGGGAACTCGTTCCTAACCCCTCTGCCGGGAAGCCATGAGGTCTGGCACTGGTGTCCCAGCACAGCCTTCATCTGACGGCTGTTCACGTGCGGGTATGTGTAGAATGCTCTTGCATGACGTTCTTAAGTCACTCGTCAGCCAAGTTTCACGAGTGGGAACTCGACCAGGTCATGCTAGCCGACGTCTTCCAGCACTGGGGGACTCCTCAAATGGACCTCTTCACCTCCCCTAACAATGCCAGGCTTCCTGCCTTCTGCTCGCTCGCTCCAGGGCAAGATGGTTTTTGTCAGGACGTGCTGTCTCTGTGCTGGAAGGACAGATTTGTCTACTCCTTCCCTCTGATACTTTTGATCCCGAGGGTACTCAACAAGCTCAGGTCAGAAGGAGCGAGAATGATTCTCATCGCTCCTTTTTAGCCGAGGCAAGCTTGGTTCTCTCTTCTGCAACAGTTTTCCGAGGAACCTCCTCTTCCTCTACCACTGTCGCAACATTTGCTGACCCAGGAGAAGGGGACCCTCGTTCATCCAGGCCTCAAGTCTCTTCACCTTCACGCGTGGCTCCTTCAGACGTAGCAAAAGCGCGTTTTGGAGTTTCCCCCACAGTTGTTGACATCCTGGTGGAGGCCAGAAAGCCTTCCACCAGGTCCACTTACGACATGAAGTGGAAGCACTTCACCATCTGGGTGGGTTCTGAAAATATAGAACCTTTTTCTTGCCCAGCCAATAAGGTTCTGGACTACCTTAGGCACCTGTATGACTTGGGCCTTAGTTACTTGTCAGTGAAAGTACATATGGCAGCCATTTCGCCTTACCACATCCCTTTTGGGAGCAGGACGTTTGCACAACTAGAAGTCTCGAAGACTTTTCTGCGAGAAGTCCTGCACTTAAGACCCCCCGATCTGCAACCCTGCTCCCCCTTGGGACTTGAACTTCATTCTCGAGAAGATTACTCTGCCTCCCTTTGAACCTGCAGCAGAGGCAGAGCTGAAGTTTCTTTCTTGGAAGACTTTGTTTCTAGTGGCCATCACCTTAGCTTGGGGAATTTCTGAGTTGCAAGCCTTGATGTGTAAAATCCCTTATTTGATTTTCCACAAGGATAGGGTGGCCATGTGTACTAATCCTAAATTTCTTCCAAAAGTGGTGGCTGAATCTTCTCTGAATCAGTTCATCAAGCTTCCAGCCTTCTTCACGGAGCACTCCAGTAAGGGGGAGTATCTCCTCCATACCCTGGATTTACATAGAATTCTTAGAGTTCTATGCTCACAGGAGTAAGGATCTCAGGAAAACAGACCAACTCTTTGTGTCTTTCGCTCACAAGAGAGAAAGCAACCCTGTTTCCAAGCAATGCCTTTCTAAATGGTTGGCCAATTGCATCACTTTCTGTTACGACAAGTATCACAAGACCCTTCCGGGTCAGGTCAAAAGCCACTCCACTAGAGGGGTCGTGGCCTCTGCCGCTTGCTTCAAGAATGTGTCAGCAGCTGAGATTTGTGCAGCCTCAACTTGGACTTCCGTCCTTACCTCCACAAAACATTACAGTTTGGACATTATCTCTCGCCGCAGAGCAGGCTTCGGGCTAGCTGTTCTGCAGGGAATCCTTTCATGATCCCTATTTTAGAAGCTCAGCCTTTGTAGATGTTTTTTTTCCTCCTCCCGCTCCCTTTTTGTTCCAGACTGCTTGGGACTCAGTCGTGAATAATTGTAAATATTGCTGTTCCCCCATTCCCCTGGGTCACACCTGGAAATGAGCCCTGGCTCAGTGTGCCTTTCCTGGTTACCAAAAGTTTAAATAAACAAAATGCTCTAGAACTTCTAGAGCTTCCCCCAGACCATCCACGAGTCCCTTCAGCTTATCCTCCAGAACTCATACCAGTGCTACAAGAGGAAGTACATACCCTAATGTGGAAGAGGGCTATAGAGCCAACTCCTTGGGAACACAGGAACCGGGGGTTCTAGTCCAACTACTTTCTAGTCCCCAGATGCACAGGGGACCTGAAGCCCATTCTGGACCTAAGAAATCTAGACCTTTTTATTCAGTACAAGAAGTTCAGAATGGTCACTCTACAAGGTCTGTTGCCATTACCGCAACAAGGGGACTGGATATGTTCACTACACATGCAGGATACTTACCTGCATATCAAAGTCTGTACCCCTCACAGGAAGTACCTCAGGTTCCTCTTCCAGGAGACATATTACCAGTTCCAGGTTTTGCCCTTTGGTTATCTTCTGCACCATGGGTATTTATCAAATGCTTATCAGTAGTGGCAGCAGCCTTTAGGCGAGAGGGACCATATGTAATTCGCTTGTCTGGACGACTGGCTCCTCAAAGCTCATTCTAGAGCAGCTCTACTTGACTCTAGCATGCTCCAGGCAGTTGTTCAATGCCCTAGGCATCATTGTCAGTATGCTGAAATCTGTCCTGATCTTTTGTCAGCACCTGCAGTACATAGGGGAAGTCCTGGACACAGCCCAAGGCTTAGCTTTCCTGCCTCAGGACAGGGCTGAATGCCTGATTGGGCAGGCTCAGATGGTATACCACAACAGGTATGTCACAACCAGGACATTCCTGAGACTGTTGGGCTTGATGGCAGCCACCATTGTCACTGTACCACTGGCCAGACTGCATATTCAGATCCCTCAGTGGACATTAAGTGCCAGTGGGACCAAGGCACTGGCAATCTAGAACAGAAGGTTCTAATAACATATTCAGTTTGGAAGGTGCTTCAGTGGTGGATGGAACCCTATCATCTGCTGAAGGGGGTTCTTTCCTGATCCCCTCCCCTCATTAGATCCTTACGACAGATTCCTCGTGGATGTGCCAGGGGGCTCATTTGGGGCATCATCAGACACAGGACACATGGACCATGCTGGAGAGCACTCTCCACATAAATGTCCTAGAAATGAGGCCTGTTCTGTATGGTCTGCAAGCCTTCCAGACACATCTGTGTATGGGACGTCTGTTGGTACAAACAGACATCATCAGTGTGGTGCACTACATAAACAAGCAAGGGGGAACTCACTTATAGCCCTTTGCAGGGAAGTGATGTGGGTTTGGTATTAGGATCTGGAACAAGGTCTAGAACTGTTGGCAGTTCATGTTCCAGGCATCCAAAACATCTTGGCAGACAGACTAAGCATGTCACGGTTTTGGATGCACAAGTGGGAACTGCTGACCTCAGTGACAGAAGACCTGTTTGACAGGTTGGGTCGTCCATAGTTGGACCTTTTTGTGTCCCCACACGATGCAAAACTGACACTTTTTTTCTGCTCGCTTGTTCCAGGGCCTCAAGTTTTCTGGCGAGATGCATTGTCCCTCTCTTGGAAGGTGAGGCTCCTTTATGCCTTTCCTCCTTTCCCCCTAATCCAGAGGGTGTTAGTCAAGCTCCAAATGGAAGGAGCAACGCTGATACTCATTGCTCCCCTTTGGCCTTGTCAGATCTGGTTCCCCTTGCTGCAGCAGTTGGCAGTGGAACCACCAGTACCTCTTCCCTATGCAAGGACTTTCTGTCACAGGAACAGGGAACCCTGGTACATCTGGACCTCATGTCTCTCCATCTCCATGCATGGCTCCTGAGGACATAGCCATTGCTAGGTCTGGGATATCTCAAAAGGTGGCTGATGTTCTGGTGGCTGCCAGAAAACCTTGCAATAGAGCCACCGATTCAATGAAGTGGAAGTGTTTTGCTTTGTGGGCTGCTTCACATCAATTAGACTCTTTTACATATCTGGTGAACCTATTCTAGAGTATTTGCTGCCCTTATCAGATGCAGAATTGCAATACTCTTCCATAAAAGTGCACTTGGCTGCTATTTCAGCTTTCCACATGCCTATTTTTTTTTTGTCAACTTTCTTTATCTCTCTGCCACCCTGAAACTCTTGCAGGCACCCCTCTCTCACCACCAATCGCGACTACCATTCGCCTGAAGCCGACCCACTGGGAGAATCGGGGACAGACACTCCCCACCTACCTTAGCCCCAGCGAGGCTCCCCCACTTGCAGGGAACCAAGGTGCAGTAAGGGATCGGGAGAACCAGCGAGTCATGCCCAGCATTGGATGTGTGGAGATGGGGCACTGGAGGGTGCCATCGCCTATCCAGAGTGTGTTTGCTTGTTGTTGCCCTGGGAGTGCAGATGTGCAATGATGCCCTGCATGTGACGGGCATGTTCCCGCACCAACGCGTAAGGTGTCCGCCACCACTCCCCTTCCCCAGAAGAGCGTGCCACAAGTTGCGCCACCCCCAGTCACAACCAGAAGCTGCTAGCACTGCGGCAAGTGCAACCACCCGCCGTGAGGAAAGGAGAGCAGTCCTCTGACTCTCAGTCCTTCTTGCCCCCCCGCTCCGAAAGCTCGCCTCCCGAACCTGTAACCGCATGGTGCATGGTGTATATCCAGCACCTCAACCCCCAGCGCCACTGGGCCAGCCTCCACATACCTATTGACGGTCATATGGTTGCTCAACTGGAGGTGGCCCATACGTTTTTGAGAGACATTCTGCACTTGAAGCCTCCTATCTACAATCCAGTCCCAGCTTGGGACCTGAATTTCATATTAGAAAAGCTTACTTTGGTTCCTTTTGAGTCAGGCTTCTTTTGTGTCAGCTGCAACTTATGGCCTACGCTTTCTGTCCTGGAAAACATTATTTTTAGTTGCTATTACTTCTGCTCGAAGAATTTCGGAGCTTCAGACTCTAATGTGTGAGCCTCCTTATTTGATTTTCCATAAAGTCAAGGTGTCTTTACGTACTAATCCTAAGTTTCTACCAAAGGTGGTGTCTGAATTTACTTTGAATCAAACCATCCACCTCCCAGTTCATTTTCTCAAGCGTTACAATTCAGGGGACGCATTTCTTCATTCTTTAGATGTACATAGAATACTCTGGTACTGTATACACTGAATGAAGGACCACAGGAAGTCCTTGCAGCTTTTTGTTTCATTTGCCCCTTGGAATGGGTGTTTTTGTTTCTAAACAGTGCTCATCCAGATGGTTGGCTAACTGTATTACTTTCTGTTACAGGAGGTATGGTAAGGAACTTCCTGGAGTTGTTTATGGTCATTCAACTAGAGGCATGGCCACTTCTGTTGCCTGTTTCGAGAAAATGCCTGCTGCTGAGATTTGTGCAGCTGCCACATGGAATACTGTCCACACCTTCACTAAGCATTACAGTCTGGACATTGCCTCAAGGGAGAGGGCAGGCTTTGGCCTAGCTGTGCTGCAAGGCCTACTTTCTTAGGCCTGTAGGCTCCTGCCACCTGGACTGTTCTCTGTCAGTACTGCTTGGTACTCATTCCATAGGTGTGGCCTAATGAAAGAGATATCCTCGAAGAAGACAGAGCAGTTACATACTTACTGTAATAGTAGATCTTCGAGAGCATCTCTTTTCATCAGGCCATGATGTCCCACCCTCCATCACCCTTAGGCATAGAGCTCTGTACGTTCTGACTCTTTCTCCAGGATGGTCCACCTGCTGTTTCCAGCCTCACCTGGTAGCTGAAACTATTCGCTCTCTCCTGGTTCCCTAGAGGGAGGTTCTCTGAACGTAATCTCTGGCGGGTAACTGAGAAGGGAAGGGGCTGCCCACGTTTATATGGGAAGTGTCGACGTAGAACATCGTCATAGGCGGCCCATAGCAGACTGCTTGCAAAAAAGTTTCTGTATGATCCTAGTGCCTGTCAGCTATAGTTCCATAGGTGTGGCCTGATGAAAGAGATTCTCTCGAATATCTACTGTTACGGTAAGTATATTACTATTCTTATTTGGCTCTGATTCCCGAGGTCTAGTTCATAGATGCCCTAGGTTTCTGGCTCTGATTCCAGAAGTCTAGTCCATCGACTCCCTAGGTTGCTGGCTCTGATTCCTGAGGTACAGTCCATAGATGGGTTTTTGGCGCTGGTTCCTGAGGTCCATTCTGTAGATACTCTTGGTTTCTGGGTCTGATTCTTTTTTTTTTTTGTCAATGTAATTTTTATTAAGAACATAAGGTTGGGTGCAATACAGATACCATATATAAAGCATTTCCAGTGTAATACATTGTAGGAAGCATTCTACAGAGTGGGTGTAATAAAAGCCTCCAAGTAGTCCACAGAAAAGTCAATTGGTCTTACATTTTACATTTCACTGGCAATCTAGTCCATTAATTTTTGCAGTCAGATATAGTATCAGCGGGTAATCCATTTATATAGGGAAGATGTTATTTTCTACTTATGAGTGGATCCCACAGCTCCCTGAACACATGTAGTTGCCCTGATGCACCAAGTCTTGCTTTTTCTATGGACCTCTGGACATGCATGATCTTAGATTATTGGCCCATTGCTGGACCAAGGGGGAGCTGGAGCCATCCATGCTTGTGCAGTTGTTTTCCTGGCATTAACCAATGCTAGCGACCATAGAGCACCTGAACCTCTTCCAGGTGGGTGCTTTGGGTCCGCACCCAGAAGCAATTCTAAAGGGCTATTGGGGAGAGGGATATTTAAAATATGAGACATGATGGAGTGAATTTCATACCAAAAAGAGGCAACCTTTGGACATAGCAATGCCAAATGTATGAATTCACCTCTGGCTGTATTGCATTTAGGGCAGATCACTGATTTTGCTGAGTCTATTTGGTTGAGTTTTACAGGAGTGAAATAAGCCTGATGCAAAAAATTGTACTGCACTTGCCTTAATTTGTTATTCCTGGAGCATATTGCCAGGTGTTTACATGCATTGATCCATATTTGCTCATCGATTTTAAAACCAAGCTCTTCCCCCCCCCCATTTAGTAATAGGTTTTTGTATGGCAGCCTGGTTTTTCCCCTTTAGAATATGATAGAAAGTGGACAGTAATTTGGCTCCCGGTTGTGGATAATAAAGGCCCTCTTCCAATGCTGTGAGTGGGGCCCACCCATCCTCGATGCACAGAGTAGTGCCAAATTGGTTTCTTGCATTAAGATATATAAAGAAATCCCCTCTTAGAATATTCCATCGCTTAACTAGCTGGTTAAAGCTTAATAGTTGATCTCCTTCATATAGCTGGCCCACCCATCTGAGACCTCTATGTTCCCAATCCTTCAGTCTTTGTACCATGGCTACTGTGGGGGAAGTCTTCAATTTTACCGCCTCTAGCATCAGAGTTTGCCTAGTAGGAGTTGGTGGTCTACCCGCCACTTGATGTGCAGCATACCGAGCTTTAACAGTCGAGGCCAGGAAGGGATTAGGATGAGTTAGTTCCATACCTGTCCAGAGAGTTTCAGCCAGCAACCCTCCCTTAACTTCTCCAACACCATTCGATTCCTCAGTCTGCAGCCAACCCAAGTTCTCCCCTCTCAGTCCAGTGGGAATAGCTGCTAATTGTGCAACTAAGTAGTAGGATGAGAAGTCGGGGAAACCAAGTCTGCCCCATTTCAACGGTAGCTGGAGGATAGTTTTTGAGACCCTGGCAGATTTACCCCGCCATAAGAATCTGTATACAATGGCATTGATTCTTTTAAAACAATTTTTTGGTATTCGAATCGGCAAAGATTGAAAGAGGTACAAAAATTTTGGTAATACCATCATGTTAATCACCCCAACCTTCCCCATCTATGACAATGGTAAGGCCAGCCACCTCTCACAATCCTCAGACGGTTTCCCTAGTAAGGGTTTAAGGTTCAGTCTATACAAGGCATGGGTTTGGTTGGAGATATATACACCCAGGTATTTAATTTTAGATACCAGCTGGAGCCCTTTTAGATGTTGGATCAAAGGTTCTCTGTTTAAAGAACCAACTGGCAACACCTCACTTTTGGTCCAATTAATTTTATGGCCAGAGAGGGAGCCATACTCCTGCAAGACTGAATGCACCCTAGGAAGATCTTCAGGTGGATACTGGAGATACATAAGAAGGTCATCCACGTACATTGCTAATTTATGTTCCCGCCTTTTTATCTGAAATCCCCTGATCTCCGTGTTACAGAGGATTACACTTAAATGCACGTCGCTTAAGTGCACATTCCTGTTTAGTGCACACTTTTTTTCTCTCCTTTTTTTTTTCCCTATAGATTCAGTGTTAAAAATTCCGGTTAAGTGCACACTGCTTAAGTACACATTTTGGTTTAATACACATTTTATCAGTTCACCAGCACCTCTTTCCCCACGTAATTAACACCTCTTTAGTGCACAGGTGAACAGGATTAGGTGTGAGAACAGTATTTAACAGCTAATCTGAGATGCAGGCATTTAGCACAGTGGAGCACAGGAAGTTAACCCTTACACTGGGACAAAAAATATCTTTGTTGCAGCAGTTGGAGCAGCAGGACACTAAACGAACAGATGTAGCCAAACAGTTTGGTGTCGATGTATCCACTGTCGCCCAAATTGTGGCAAGTAAAGATAGATTGTTCTCGGAGTGGGAGCATTCAGACAATCAAGACCGAAAAAGGCGGCATTGCGGGAAGAGCAGGGAGGTAGAAGCTGCACTCCTACGCTGGTTCTCTGCAGCTCACAGTGTTGATGCCCCAATCAATGGCCTGATTCAAAAAAAAAAAAAGCAGAGGATTTAGCTGCAAATATGGGCATTTCTTTTTCTGCGACAAGCGGCTGGCTGAGCCGCTGGAAGGAGCGCAACGGAATAATCTTCAAGCGCTACCATGGCGAAAAAAAAGGTGCTGATGGTGAGAATGCAGACAATTGGCTATCCACTGTCCTCCCACAAATAATGAGAGTATCATACAAACTGTATTTTTAATTGTGATGAAACAGGGCTGTATTTTAGAGCAACCCCTGAAGGAACATTGACTTTCAAATCAGATGCAACTTCAGGTGGTAAAAAAGCTCGGGAGCGGATTTCAGTGCTTCTCTGTTGTAGCCTATGTGGGACTGAGAAATTGAAACCTTTAGTGGTCGGAAAATCCAAAAAACCAAGGTGCATTTCAGGGCTGTCTATGGAGGCACTGCCAGTTGAATATGACAGTAACTCTAATACCTGGATGACTGCTTCAATATTTTCTAGCTGGTTGAAAAATGTTAATTCAGTAGTGCGGCACAAGAGAAAAAAAATTGCCTTGCTCTTGGATAATTGCTCAGCACACCCAGACATCACTCTGAGTCACATCAAACTGTTTTTTCTTCCCCCGAACTCCACCTTGCTAATTCAGCCTCTAGATATGGGCATCATTAAAAATGTAAAACACCACTATCGAAGGCAGGTAAGAAAACAACACTTCATTCACTAAATGCAGTACATTAGATTATTTATTTGGTCACTTTTTTAGGGTTCTGTTTACAGGTTATCCTTTTTTCCTTTTTTAGATGATCGAAAAATTATTGTATGTATGGATGGTGGCAGCCTTACCTCCATTTCTGCACTTTCTAAAACTGTCAGTGCTGGATGCAATAAAGATGCTCGATAGAGCATGGCAACAAGTGAGGGTCGAAACAATCCAGAATTGTTTTAAAAAAAGTCGGATTTGTTGACAGGTCGGCATCATCATCAGCGAGTGTTGTGGAGGACGAAGTGATTGAAGAGCCCGCACCAGTACTTCTCCTGAGCATGAATTTAGAGGACCTTAATTTATACCAGGACATGGATGAGTAGCTACCCACAACAGGAATTCTACAGGACACTGACATCTGCAGTGAAGTGTTGGGTTGGCAAGACGAGGAGGATGATGACTCTGGTGCGGTTGAGAACGACGAACCTGAGGTGTCCATGTTTGAGGCACTCCAGTGCCTAAATAGGATTGGCGCATTCGTCCGTGCTGGGGGGGGGGGAGATTTAACAAGGCTTTTCGAATTTGAGCATTATGTGACTCAGCTCGCTCTCGCAAATCAGAAGCAGAGCAAGATAACTTATTTTTTTAGCATAACAAACTCCATGGGAATTTAATTTTTTTGTTTTTTTACATACAGTACAGTATAGAAATTAAATCAGGAGTGCTAGAATTTGTGTGTGTAGAGACTGAATAAAGTGACTGATCGTGAAATGCCACAGCCGTGTTTCTTTTCATTAATTCTTCTTTCATTTCAGGTCGGAAAAACGCAATTTCAGCTAATTACACGTTCCGCTTAAATGCACATTTTGCCTCTGCAAAACAGGTGTGCATTTAAGCGGAATCCACTGTATTTCATATAGCCCCTGCCAGTGGTTCCAGTGATAAGACATACAGTAGCGGGGAGAGAGGGCAGCCATGTCTCGTGCCTCTACCCAGAGGAAAACTGGGGGATAAGCGGCCATTCACAGTCACCTGAACTGAGGATTCCGTATACAGTGTTTTAACCCAGGAGGGAAAATGTGGACCGAACCCCATCCCCTCCAGCACCTTAAAGAGATACCCCCACTCCACCCGGTCAAAGGCCTTCTCTGCGTCCAGTGCCAATACAGCTGCACCATGCTTATGTTTGAACTTCCCCCAATGGTGGATTATATTCAGAGTTCTCCGAATATTGTATTTCCCCCATCTGCCCTTTACGAAGCCGGCCTGGTCTTGATGGATTACTTCGGGTAGTAAGGGCTCCAATCTCGTGGCCAATGCCTTAGCCAGCAGCTTGTAGTCAGCTGTTAAGAGTGAGATAGGTCTGTACGAAGCACACCAGGTCAGGTCCTTGCCCGGCTTCGGGAGGATAGTTATAGTGGCAGACCGGTTGGGGGGGGGTAGCATCCCACCGGCCAGGCTTTCAGTCAACATATTTCCCAGTGGTTCCGACATCAAATCATGGAAGCACTACAGGAAGTTGATAGGAATCCCATCGGGTCCTGGGGCTTTCCCACTATGCAGGGATTTAATAGCCTTACTGACTTCTGCCTGCGTCAGCGGTACATCAAAGTCAGTGGCCTGTTGTTCAGTAAGTGAGGGCACAGCAGCTTTGTTGAGGAAGGAGTGCACCTCCTCAGGTGAGGTTGAGGCCTCAGAGGAATACAGGTGTTGATAATAATCCCCAAATGCTTGTTCTGTCCCTTCAGGGTCTTCCACTAATACCCCAGGAGTGTTATAAATACTGTAGATCACCTGCTCCCCTTCTTTCTTGCTAGTTGCCAGGCCATCAGCTTACCGGCATGGGCACCGTCAAACTACTGTCCGGCCTGGGATAATAAAATAGCTCTTTCTAGTCGGGCACCACTCATAGCATTGTATTTCCACTTTAGTTGTTGTACTGTGTTGTACAGCACTTGGGTAGGGGTGTTCTTATGTGCCTGCTCACTGGCTTCAATCTCAAGCCTCAGGGCCTCAATTTCTCTGACCGATGCCTGGGATTTATGTACAGCAAAAGAGATGGTCTGGCCACAAATAAAAGCTTTCAGTGCTTCCCATCTGATGGTGTGAGAGGTGTCGCCATTCTTATTAAATCTTAAGAACTCCTCTGTACTTTCTTTCATATGATTAATATAGGGTTGATCTTTCAATAACAATGGGTCCAGTCTCCAGGATCTATTTCCGGTGGTGTCCCCCTCCCCCCATGATAGATCCACTGTTAGGGATGCGTGGTCCGAAACCAGTATAGGGGAATAACTTGCACCTTTTAGCGCTGGAAGGAGTATAGAACTTATCAGGATGCGATCAGTTCTGGCATAGGATCTAGGGGCATGGGAGTAAAAACTATAGTCACTGCCAGAGGGGTAGAGATGTCCCCATGCATCCACCAAACCAACCTCCTCCTCCATAACCCCTGCATTTCTTGCAACTGGTATGGGTTTAGTGTTAGATCTATCTAGAATAACATCCCGTACACAGTTGTCCCCTACCACCACTCAAGGACCTGACCATGCCACCAGCTCCAATGTGAGCTTTTGAAAAAATTGAGGGTCATCTATATTTGGAGCATAGATTGAGCCCACATTAAGGACTCCTGCACCTGGGAACATAACTCTGGCCAGTGCAAATCTTCTGGCCTGACCTACCCGGGACTCCAGAACCTTAGCATGTGATCCTTGAGGCAGCCACACAGCAGCTCCCCTTGCCTTAGATGAAAAATGGGCGGAAACCCAACTCCCTCCCATAAACTCCTCTGTTTTAGTAACCTCAGCCCTGAACATGTGGGTTTCCTGTAATAGGACCACTTGCCATTTAGCTCTTTTCACTTCAGCCAGTAATTTCTTTCTTTTCATCAAGGTCTTTAACCTATTGACATTCCAGGTAGCCACTTTTATCTCAGCAGCCATTTTTTATATACACAAGGTGCCAATTAAATCTCCGTTGCCACCTCTGTACATAGCTAACTGATACAATAACATTCAATTCTAAATCATCTGCATCGCACTCATCACCCAGTCCTTTTTTAACATTAACTCCTCACCCCTCCTTATTTCCAGAAAACTTTGGGGCTATTACAAATGCCCTCAAAAGGAAAATCCAGAGCTGTCCATACAGGAGAATGGCCCACACAGCAAAACAGCCCAGCTCCCGGATGGATATTACTACATAGTTCCCCCCGTTCTCTTTCTGGTACCCCCACTCCATATCGTTAAACAATAAACCCCACAAACAGATAAACATTAAGAACCCCCTTCCCCCCACAGGACCGTTTTCAGCCCTGTCCAGATTCCCTTGCAAACTATTGGCAAACATTTAAATACAATCAGTTTCGCAGTGCAGTCTTTAAAACCGTTCAACCTACATAGGACTGCCTACTTAACAACATAAACATTTGAGCAACTAACTCAGGACATAAGAGATGGCCTATAACTTGCATCACTTAAATTGTTAAATTGTTACCCCCCCCACCATCACTTATTCTCCGGGGCATTAACATCCATGGAAAAAGAATAAGCTTAATAATAGTTCCTTATCTTAGTGCAGCACAGTCCCTACACGTTAAAGTCCATATATGCCGCCGCTTGTTGCTGCATTTCCGTTGATCACATCAGAAACATTGGGCGGGGGGACCAAACCATAGTCTGGAGCACAGTTCTTGTTGATCCTGGAAATAATATCACTAGGCTCCTAGCTGCTATCTCCTACCGCATCAATGTTATACCCAAGAAGGCAGGGAGCCGTAACAAAGGCGCTGATACCTGCAGGAACCATGGCTTATCTCCATTCCCACATATATAAAGATCATCGAGGAAAGCCTTGATTAATTATTCAGAACTGAACCTCTGGCATCAACGGTCATCCCGCTCTCCTTGTTGTGTCGAATTCCCTCCTGCGGCATTCTGAACAACGCCATCCACCCATCGCATGGCTTCTTTGGGACACGTACAGGTACAAGAGGATCCACCGGGTCTGTCTACTTTTAGTTTAGCTGGATGTAATAATGTAAAAGTCCAACCCATTCTGTATAGGCGCCCCTTAATTTCACTGAATTTCTGCCTTCGCTGCTGTAGGTCCTTACTGTAGTCTTGAAATATAAATACTTTAATGCTCCCAAGAACAATCGGACCTTTTTCCCTTGCTCTGCGTAGTATAGCCTCCTTATTTTGGAACCGCAAGTATTTAATCAGGCAGTGTCTAGGGCAGGATTTGCAAACTTAGGGCCTACCCTATGTGCCGCTTGTACTTGCAATTATGCAATTCTGGGAGTAATTTCAAATGTTCCACTAGCCATAAATGCAGCATTTTTCCTGGGTCGTTCTCCTTGGTCCCCTCAGGGAGACCAATGATCCGAAGGTTGGAATGACGAGACCAGTTCTCTTGGTCATCCACTTTTTCAAGTAAGTCTGCCATTTGTTTTCTGAGGACACTGTTATCTCTGGTAGCCTCGGTTGAGGAATCTTCAACTAGGCCGACCCGGTTCTCCAATTCGGCAATTTGGTTAGTGTGTGATGCCGATGCTTCAGATAGTCCGGTTACTATTGATTGCATGTGAGAAATTTGAGTCGTTATATTGTAGAAGCTGGCCTTCATGTCATGTTGGATAAGGGCCAATGTGGTTGGTACTGAGGCAAGGGAACCCTCCATCTCTGTGATGCCTTCCTGCGCCATAGTTGGCCCCTCGGTAATGCTAGTAGCTTCCAGGCCACGGCGTTGTTATCTCAGTTGTAGTGTGTTAAAATGCAGGTTTGATTGTTTATTTTTACTCCTCCCTGATGCCATTAAGTTCCTCTAGTTCTTTCACCAAAAATTACTCGAATTAACTAACGGGCACACCTATTTAACATATGAATTACTGAGTGCCTGCAGGAGCTTGGCTAAGCTGCGTCCGCCATGTTCAGCCTCAAGCCACGCGCCGAGCTCTGGGTCTGATTCTTGATGTTCAGTTCGCAGATACCTAAGTTTCTGGCTCTGATTCATGTTCTGACCAATCAACAGTCTGTTCTCAAGAAGACCAGTATTAGTCCCAGGGTCATCCCACCTCTCCAGAAATTTCTGTCTTGCAGATTGATGGAAGCTGTAATTGTTTCCATCAGCTGGCTACCCCGAACTCTGTCCATTCAGTATATCTAGTGATGGGTGGATTTCATGGTATCTGAACTCTACCCATTCAGCTTAGCTAGCATTAGCACCTTATGCTCTAAGCAGTGTATCATTACACATTTCAGTGCAGCTGCCAATAGGATCAGGGCCAGTTCTGTGCTTTGTGCTGAGAAGTCAGCTGGAACTGAGACACACAAAACCCAGTTCATGAATGTGAAGAGGATCTGCCTTCCCATTTACCTTTCAACCACCTGTAGTACCTCCACCCAAAATATCTGTAATTTTCTACATGTCCAAAAAAGTATGTTGCTGAGTCCCCACTACCCTGCATTGTTGTCTAGCAGGCTGCTGAGAATGACACTCCAAAATGTTTTGTTAACACTCTGGGTCCTAGCCAGCCCAGTGGCACTGAGGGTTGAGGCACTGGACGTCACATTTTGTGCCATGCCGGCGACCCGGGTCCGGGAGTGGATGCGAGTCATAGGGGTTAACACGAGAGGAAAGGATTGAGTGTCTGAGGATTTCTCTCCTTTCCTGGGAGGGAGGAAGGGGGGAGTCAATCCCACAGTCTGGTGTCTCCTAGTGGAGAGTAGTGGCACCACAACAGTCGGGATTCCAGTTTGGGGGTTGGTCATGGCAGCACTCCTGTGGGCGTGCGTGGGAGTGCGCATGTGCCACCTTAGCGTGCACTGCACTGCTGGGCCAATGGGGAACAGAAAAGTGGAAAAGCCCCGGTTGCCTGTTAGGCAAAGATGGGTCCATTGGGACTGACCCCACACACAATACCGGGTCCTCCGGTTGGCTCCTGGTTCTTCCTCTGGACCCTCGTTGCTCTACTGGATTATAGATAGAGCACCAGTAGGAGTCGGTGGTCCTGCCCTGGGAGACTCTGAGCTAGGGGGTCTGGTGGCCAGAGGTGTGAGAGTGGAGGTGGACCCAGACCAGGAAGCCTATCGGGGACTTCAGGTGTATGGGAGAAGGGTGGATCCAGGGTGACCACACCAGAGAGAGGTTCAGGCACTGGTGAGTAAGGGGGCATAAAAAGACAAAAAAAAAAAAAACACCCTGGGTCCTGACAAACCTGATCAGGATTTTGCTTAAGAATTCTATCCATGTCGGAGAGATTGTTCAAGTTCTCACCCGGTTAGTTACGTGCACTTGTAGTTGACTAGTGGGGTGCTGGTTTGTGGGGTGGCCAGCTTCGGTTCCAGGGTCACATACATCAAAATTAAATGCATACTTTCAAGAGGATGCTGACAAAATCCAAAATGTATTGATCCACAGTGCTAAATCCTGCAGCCAAAGTCACATACAATAAAATACACAGAGGGCCCAAACAAATGCCCCAGCGCTTCACCTCAACAAGCTCCATCAAGTTGACTTTGCTCACAGTTACTTTTGCTGTACTTGCCCCTTATCCTCCCATCTGCCTTTATTCACATTTATGTGCCCAAGCCAATATCTGGTAAGCCCCCCAAAAATATACTTGAGTTTGTTTCTCAAAGTAACTACCCAGAAAAGAAAATCTTTTAAGCTGGTGAGTTAGTGCTTTATTTTTTCCGTTTGGCACAGAGTTAAAATGTGGTGTCTCACCTGCATGAATTTGAATAGGTCTTTTTTTATTCTTAAAGGTTTCGAAAGAGACACACTCTCCTCCCTCCAAACATTGTGCATACCTTACTAAGCCCTCCTTCTCCCATCTTGCATACCCTCTATTCAGGTATGGAGCAAGAAATTCTGTGTCATTGATGTTAAGTGAAAGAAGATGAGTTCATTCTATTTTTTTCACTAATTATTTAGTTTTTGGCAACCTTGGATGACAGCAGACTGGACTGCTTGGTGCTGTTTGAGATTGATTCCTTGCTCCTTTGATTATGGCAGAAACCTGTGTCAAATTGTTAAAAACCTGGAAACATAGACAATGATGGTAGAAAAAAGACCTACGGTGCATCTAGTCTTCCCAGAGTTTCCTATCTGCCCAGTGACCTATTGTCCATATGGGGTTTTAGCCATCCCGATCCACCCTTCCCGCTCGCTTTCCTAGTGCTACCAACTTGAGCAACCACCAAACTCTTCACTGTGTCCCAGCCATGCTTGAAACTGTATATTGTCTTGGAACCCACCACTTCCCCTGGCAGACTGTTTCACTGCTCCCTCACCTTTTTCATAAAATAGAACTTCCTCACATCCCTCTTAAACTTTCCCGCTCTCCAGTTTCCATTTGTGAGCTCGGATTCTTGACTCTGTACTCCTGTTAATTAGTTCCCTGCAGTTCACCTTGCTCATTCCCTTCAGGAACTTGTGGGTCTCCATCATACCCCCCCTTGCCTGGTCTTCAGTGAGTGCATGTTCATTCAGATGATCTTAATAAAATTTGCCCTGTTGGCCCTGAATCATCTTTGTCCCCTTGCACTGCAACATCTACAGCCTGTCCCTGTCTTTCCTTGGGTGAGGACTCCAAAGCGGAGCACAGTATTCCAGATGTGGCCTCACCAGTGACCTATATAGAGGTAGCAGTACCTCCTTTTTCCTGTTGTTAATACCCGTTCCAATAAACCCCAACATCTTATTAGCCTTACTACAAGCCTTGTTACAGTGGCTTGATTGTTTCATAGAGTCACTAATATAAGTCCCACATCTGTTTCCTCTGCTGTATTGTTCAACCCCTCTCATCCTGTACTCTGTCTCCCCCCCCCCCCAGGTGCACAACCTTGCATTTCTTTTGTTGGATTTCTTTTCTTTGAAACTCAGCTTTATTCAAACAAAATTTTAAAAAAGAAACATTACATGTATGTAGCACTGGACAGTTCACTTAGACAAATAATACATGTCCATAAAGTAGCAGGTGACAGGCATATAAGGTAGAGTAGTGTCTGCTTCTTGTGGTCTGGAATTCCAGTCCATATTATTATTATTATTAGCATGCAGCTTCCTACAGTCCAGTGGTGAGTTAGACTGTGGCTGTGCTTGACATGGTCCTGTGCTAACAAAGAACCAGTGAACAAGCTGTAAACAAGCTACATACAAACAAACAATCCATCTTTATTGAGGTCTGGTGCTGTACAGCAGTGTCTATATTCCAATACCTAAGTTAGGATGGGTATGAATCCATTCTCCTGTCACTTTTGGTCTTCTGGCTCTCCCTGTGCTGCTGCAGTTCCCCTTACCTTCCCTCTCAACTTCATCCCCCTCCCCAGGCCCCCCCGATGCGCACCACCTCTCTGGTTTCCCATCTGTCCCAAACTACATTGTATTTTTCAAATGAGAGCCCAAGGGTCGCTGTGATACATTCTGTCCTACTGATTTCTACAACACTCTCCATCTACTTTTGGAGGGTGGGAGACTTGTGTCTCAGGCAGCAGAGGTCGCCCCCTTTCATTGATGCCATGCAAAGTGCCTAGAATGAGCACTGGTGAGTTTTGTCCCTGAGTCCTGGGACTGCATGCCTAGGACCATGGTATCAAATGTATTGGGGATGTTCCTTCCCCAAAGGGTCTGCATAGTATCATGAACCTGATCCCAGTAGGGTGTCAGCACAGGGCAGCCCCAAAACACGTAATGTGAGGCCACTTCCCCGCACTTCCGCCAACAAAAGGATGAGTTAACTTGCTTGAAGTGGGTGGTGATCGTAGGGGTGTGCAAAAAAACTAAGCACTTCCATCTGAACTCCCTGCATCTGGGGGAGGTAGTCACTTTCCATCGTCGATACCATGCCCGGGTCCAAGATTGATCCATAAGTTGAGTCTGTGCCTCCTGTTCCCACTATACCTTTAGCTGAAGAAAATCCAGGTGATCAGTACCTAACGATGTCTGGTAGCTCATGAGATTGTACCTCTTCTACCCACCAGCATTGCTTCTCTGTATAAAAAGTCTTCCAGTGGGGACATCTTCTGCCCCACTTGTGATACTAAGTTCTGGGATGTGAGGTAGTGGCAGACTTGCAAAAATCTGTAATGATCCTGCGCTGGCAGGCCAAACGTTTGTTGCAGCTTACCAAATGGGATGCATGTACTCCCACTAACAATGTGCCAGAACCTTGTCAGCCCCAGCCAGTTCCATTTTAGAAACCTGAGGTCTGTGCCAGTGGTTAAAATCAGCGTCCCCTGTTATGCTTGTAAGTGGACCAGTCATGTTCGGGGAATGCAAGAGGATCCATGCTTTCAGCAGCATACGCAGTGTATGTTTCTTCCCTGGGTTAGAGACCTCTGGCCATAAACGGGCTGTAAGTGAGACATGGGGAAGGGCAAAGAGCAGGACTGGCTGGGGCCGCATTTCCATCTCTGACCAGCCCATATCACTTCTCTGCTTAATCCAGCTGGCCACCAGATAGTACCACATGTCTGGCTTAGCTAAGCTTCCTCTACTTCGAGGAAGAAACAGTAAGCTTTTGCAGATATGGTGACGTCCTGAGGCTCAAACAAACCTCTGGATGCTGTTCTGGAGGAAACTCCAAAAGTCTCTGGAATCTTCACCGGAATGGCTTGAAATAGGTATAAGAACTTTGGGAGTAGATTCATTTTTGTGGAGGCTGCTTTGCCCCTATAATACAGAGTAAAAGATCCCAACGCTTCATGTCTGCCTGAGCCTCCCCCAACAGTTTCTCATAATTGAGACTGAAGAGATCAGAAAGTTTGGGCTTGACCCTCACCCCCAGGTAACGTACTGCATTCCTTGGCAGCCAACTGAAGGGGCACAATGTTCGGAAGGCGGGCAGGCAGGTACCCCCCACCGCCAGTCTCATAGCTTCTGATTTCTCATAATTGATTTTGTATCCTACCACTTCCCTGCAGTGCTCTAGTTCTTCCAGGAGGGCTGGCACCGAAGCATCCAGGGAAGTGAGGAAAAAGAGGGAGTCGTCCCATACCGCAAGTGCATATGCTTCCTCCCTTCCAATCGTATACCCTGGATGGCCGGGTTCTGGTGAACCAGATGTGCCAGAGACTCTATGCACAGCATGAACAGGAGTGGCGAGAGGGGGTACCCCTGGTCAAGATGAAATACTCTGATTGGAGGCCATGCACCCTAGCTTGTGCTAGGGGTGAGGTGTACAAGACTTTGATGCTGGTACAGAATGCCTCTCCTAGCCCCATCTACCTCAGTGTAGATGGAGAAATTCTCAGTTCACCTGGTTGAAGGCTTTCTCTGCATCCATAAATACTGCCAAGGCAGATTCAGGGTACTGCTTCTGCCACGATAGAATGTTAAACAGCCTGCAGATATTGTTGTTTATGAGTCGGCCATTGATAAAATCTGTTTGGTCCATGTGACCTAGGGACCTCAACGTTTTTTTTTTTGTTTTTTTTTTGTAGCCTAGCTGTCAAAATTGACATGAATGTTTTCAGGTCAACATTCAAGAGGAAGATGGGGCAATAAGAGCCACACACAGTTGGGTCTTTGTTAGACTTTGGGGTCACTGTGATATATGTGTATTGCCACAATGGGGGGCCCCTCCCCCCATTGCACCTCTTTTAAAACATTCCCTAGCAGTGGAACAGAGGTGTCAGAGAAGGTTTAAAAAAAAATTCAGATGCCAGTCCATCGGGGCATGGAGATTTGCCCGTGTTCAGTTTGTCGTTTGCGGATTGCACCTCAAGGTGGGTGACGGGGCATCAAGCTCTGTCTGAGTCTCCTCTATGAGGCAGTTCAGTGTCACTCGCCTATAAATCTTATCCAGCTTTACCTGGTAGCTAACTGCCCTGTCCTGCATGTAAAGGTTCTTGTAGAACTCTCCGAACAGTTTTTGTTGGGTTACCTTCATAGGAGTTCATGGTTCCCCACCTGTGGAGTCGGAGTACCATGTGACTCACCACCTCTCTGTGCAGCTGCCAAGCAAGCAGCTTTCCTTCTCTGTTGCCAGAGTCATAAAACCTCTGATGGGAGTACAGCAGGGACCCTTCCTCGTTTGCCACCAGGAGATGGTTCAGGTGGTCTTGACATTTTTCTGTTGTTTGACCTGATCACACAGGACAAATGTATGTTCTGCCTCCTGTTTATTTTCAAACTCCTGTTGATGAGCTGCTCCTTCTTTTTGGCTCTGCATAGCTAATCATCTGGCTCTTATGTGCTGATTTTAGACCATCCCACCATAAAGCTTCTGTGGTGGCCTCTTTGAAATTAGTGGCCTTGTGCTCTTCTGCACAGGCTTCCACCATTTTGATATCTTTGTTGTTTAGCAACAGAGATTTAGTCTCCAGCATGGAGTTTTCTGAATGGGTGCAACCAGTAGGTACAGCAGGACCGACATATGATCTGATAATGTCACGTTTTTAATGTCACTGCATTCTGTGACACATGCTTAATCTGAGCCAAGGAGAAAATAATCAGTGCATGAGCAGGCATTATGAGGTGGAGACCAGCAGGTGTAGTCTCTCCCATTGGGGTGCAAGTAATGCCAGATCTCTGTCATCCCCAGTTCCCTGGTGAGCCGTCTGACACAGGTACCCACTTGGGACTCCTTCAAGCAAGGCTGTGTGACCCCGTTCAAATCTTCCCTCCACTAGATAAAGATCTGTAGGGAGGGTGCCCATGAAACTAGCTAGTCCTTTAAAAAAGGCTACATTTTCAGCTTCCTGATTTGGGAAGTATGTGTAGACCAGTGTACAGAGGACCACCCTAAAGGAACATTAATATAAATAAAATGCCCCTTGGATTCTCCATTACCTTGGCCACCTCTAGGGGGCAGGACCTATGCACTATGATTGCAGCTCTTCACCTATGAGGGTGTTCCTAAAAAGAGGAGGTGTACAACAAGTCCATCCAGGGCCTCTTGAGTGAAGCATGCTGCCTCTGAGTCGGGTGCGTTTCTTGCAGACACGTGATCTCCGCTCCTAGCTTCTTTGACTCCTGCAGCACCCTAGTCCATTTAATTGGGCTGTTCAGCCCACGGGCATTGTGTGTCACAGTATGACCATCAGCCAATTTCAAACCGTTTGGGTGAAACTCAAGCCCCCCCACCGAACCTTCCTCTTATCCTACCTACCCCACCACACCACACCAGATACCCACCAAACTCATTTTAGAACAACCAAAACTATGGTACTCCAATAAGTGCACGGACCATGGTGAGCCGAGATGGTGCTGTCTGAGCCACTGGGTGGTGCTGGTGAATGCCAATTGCCTGTCCACCTGACACCCACAAAGCCACCCACTTGTCCTCCTCCTCCAAGCCTTACACAATTTGTCGTCTTCCTTTGATTGTCAGTGAGAGCAAATATATCCCTTCCTACCTACACCCCGAGCATAAGACTATAATGTACTGCTTTGTGCAGTGGGTCCCTCTCTTGCCCAGTGCATGTCCACCAGAGCCACTCCCCATGCTCAGCAGTATGATGTACCCTGCCTCGGCTGTGTTATCTAGTGTCCAGGTTATCTCCTTAAAGGCCCAGTGGCAGCTGGAAGGGCAGGCAGGCCCCAGCACAACATTTCTTATACAGCACCAACCTCCATTGCAGAGCCGCTGTATCTTCCTCGAGGAGGATCCTTGACCTAGGCCACAGGCCGTCGGCATTGAATTTCAACTGCCAAATCTTAGACCACCTCTCTAGCCTTTGTAGATGCCCCTGCACCTCCCTGATCCCTTCACCACTATTTTCCCTTCCGTAGAGCTTTGTGTTGTCTGCGAAGAGACACAACTTGCTCTAGATTCCCTTTGCAGTGTCACTGACAAACATATTGAAGAGGCCAGAACCCAGCACAGCCTGTTCTTAGAAATGTTCCAGCCATATTACCTTATTTCTTTTCAGTACAAGAAAATCATGTGCTGTGTTTCACCTCACCAGTGAGCAACTGAGGCTTAAGGAGATACAGTTTAATTTCATCTCACATTTGATTTTACTACTGCTTATAGTTAAAGTTATTGAATCTCATGAGCCATGTGTACACAGTGTATGATTGTTGTTTCTTTTTTTTTGTAATTATTACTATTTATTTTATTTTATTTTTTTTTTAAGTCAACTGATCATCTGTTGTTGAACTCTTACGTACATCTGTAAAGAACGTGGTGAATATTGTGTTCAGCTTGGAAAATGTTATTAAGGTGCTGACAACAGGGGACAGAATCATGAAGTGCAATCCATTGATTTATGTGGTGGTCCCTTAATTGTGCAGCACCACTGCCATCTAGAGGATTTGCTATGTTTTCACTTTACGAAAGTGCATTTTTGTTGTTGGATGCAGATTGTCGTACCTAGAATTTAACCAAGTAGACAAATGTTTAATGTATTATGGTCATCCTTTTGTTTTGTTTTTTTAACTTTGGTAGCTGTGTAAGGCCCACTGGGCACAAGGCCCATTTACAGGGGTAACCCGGGAGCACCGGGGAGATTAAGTGACTTGCTCAGAGTCGCACAGTATGCAAGTGTAGGTTGTGGGAATGAAACCCAGGTCTGCCTGAAGCGCCAGGCTTGTTCACAGCTTGTTACTCTAACCTCTTGGCTATACTGCCAGCCCATTCTTTTAGCAGTTTCTTCAAGCTTTGAAAGTCTGCAGTGTTGAACACACGTGCATTATTTGAAGTTTTGGCTGAAAGATGCTAGAACTATGGGTAGCTGTTGAGTGGATATTTAAATTTGTTTTTGCTATGTTTCTATGTTCTTCTTGCCATTGGCCATTTTGATTGGTATATACCTAATTGAAGATGGTATAAACATTCCTTTCTATCACTTTTTTAAAAATTTCATATGTAATTTCTGGGTTTTTGTGGGTTTTCTCCCGACCCATACACCCATATATCCCCAACGTGGTGCATGCGCACATGTCGTTCGGAACACCCCTCCCTTCTAGTTACGCCATTGACCGCCTGCGCCAGCACCGAACCTCCATTCGGTGACGGCGGGACTATGGGTGGGTGACCCCACCCCTTACCCAGGAGAGGAGAGCCAACACTCGATCCTGCTCCGACCTTCCCCCCCCCCATGCTGGCACCCCGGCAACCCAAGGTCATTCCCGAACCCGGGTCACCAGCATAGCGTGAGGTGTGGCGTCCAGCGCCTCAACCCTCAGTGCCACAGGGCTGGCTTTGCTATCACTTTTTGAGGCTTTTAGAATCTTGGCTATGGTGACTTGATAATGTATAGATTGTGACTTCCCATTGATTTCCACATTTTGGGCTCTATCTCATGAACCACTTAGGCAGCTGTGATTGGACTTGAAATAGATATTCCTTAGTACAGCTTGTGGATTTCACAGCTAACTGACAAGAAAATAGCAGCAGTGGAATAGAACAGTTACATAAGAACCTACCGTAACAGTAGATCTTCGAGGGGATCTCAGTCATCAGGTCACACCATAGGGACTTCACCGTCGGTGAAGCAGAATCCACACAGAATATTTTCAGCAGTACAACTGGGGCCGCCCACGTCACCACATCACCAACCCAATATAGGCATGAGCCGCTGCTCCCTCCTCAGTTCTTTCCCTGAAGACTAAAGGAGCACACTTGTGCCCTACAGGACCGAGGAGAGAAAGAGGTGCCCAGGCCAAATAAAAAGCTGGAGACACCAGATAGCCAGATCTGAGAGGACCCCACAAAAAGGGGGATGGTGGGAGGGAAAACAGACCTGATGACTGAGATCCCCTCGAAGATCTACTGCTACGGTATGTTCTTACGTAACTATTTTATCTTCTTCTGTGGTATCTCAGTTATCAGGTCACACCATAGGAACAAGTCCCAAACAGTTACAAGTGCAAGAACTATCTGGTGGGGAAGGCCAACTGAAACGCTAGATAAGAGGCCCTGCAGCACAACCCTGCTGAAACCTGCACAGGCCTCAGACTGTAGTGCATGAGAAAGTATGGACAGTACTCTGGGGGCACCAGCGCAAATGCCAGCGACTGAGACCCCTTTAAAACAGGCCACAAAGATAGCCATGCCCCTTATGGAATGGGCTGTCACTGTCTCTGGCGACTCTTCGCCATGCTGGTAGAAGCAAAACACAGTACAAGGTGCCGACCATTTGGACAACCCTTGTGATGAAAACTGAGCACCCTCTCTACCTGGGTGAAAGGAGCGAAGAGCTGCTTCGACTTCCTGTGCTTTATAGCCCAAAGCAGATAATACTGCAAAAATTCTGCATGCACCTAGTGTATTGAGCAATGCTTCGGCATACACAGGAAAATAGACTGTTAGTTGGATGGATTGGGTCAGAGCAGGCAAAACACCACCGTAGGAAGGAACTTAGTGTAGTACACCAAAATTGCCCTGTCTTTGTGGAAAATCAAAGAGGGCTCCTCACAAAGACACTGAATGAGAAACTCCGAGCAGAGATAATTGACACCAAAATGAACGCCTTCCAAGAGAGAGAAAGTGTAACTTGCAAGTCACAGCTGGCTCAGATGGAGACAGGGTCAGTTGTGCCCAAAGCAAAATTCAGATCCCAAGCCAAACCGGAAAAATGGACCGAGACTTCAGATGCAGGGTGTCCCTGAGGAGAGTATGGGACCCCAGCAACTGAGCCATAGTGCAGTCACTCGCTGGCTCATGAAAGTCTGATATAGTCAAAAGGTACACCTTGATGGCAGAGTACTGGAGACCGGAGCTTGAAAGGGACTGTAGGTAGACCAGAACCCTGTCCACTGGACAGGAAAAGGGGTCCAGTTGACGTTTGGTCACCTATAGAGCAAACTGTTACCACTTCATGGCATAAGTGATCCTAGAGAAGGGCTTCTGAGCTGCAACGAGAATGCCCACTGCCCTCTGTGACATGCCCAGCCAGGCAATGGCCATATCTTCAGGAGCCAAGCATGTAGATACAGGACTTGAGATTGGTATTGGCCAGGGTCCTGGGATTCTGCACCAACAGGTCCCTGCAGAGAAGCGGAGGGACTGGGGAAGCACACACCAGCTGTTGCAGCAGCAGAAACCGTGTCTGCCTTGGCCAGAATAGGGATACCAGAATCATGCTGGCCCCCTTCATGTGGGGCTTTGGTAGCACCCTCTGAAATGGCGGAAAGGCATAAAGAAACCTCCTGTTCCAGGAGAGGGGCATCTCTCACCAGAAATCTCTAGGCTCTGGATCTAGCGAACAGAGACCAGGCAGTGTTACATAGACGCAAAGAAGGTCCAACTCTGGATTGCTTTATCTGGCAAAGAGACATCGGCAACAGAAGAGAGGAGCCCCACACATGCATGCTGGACATAGTCCTACAGAGGCCGTCAGCCGGAGTGTGTTGCATGCCGGGAACATGGTCCTGCCTGAGGACGAGACTGTGGTCTGTGGCACGGTACCAAATTCTTACGACCTCCCTGCATAGGGGACACTAGTGAGTCCCCGTGCTGGCTGATGTAATCGACAACTCTAAGGTTGTCCACCTAAAACAACAGCTATCCTTGGAGAAGATGGTTCCGAAAGGCCTACATATGGTGTATGGAACTGCCCACATCTCCGGTACATTGATAAGAATAGGGGATTCCATGTGGTACCCAGAACCCTGCATCCGGGAGGGACCCAGATGCACCCAACTGAGCCCGAGGCATCTGTTGTGCAGACCTGCTGAGGAGAGTAGATCCAAAAATGGATTCCTCTGAAAGAGTCAGAATGGGCCATCCTCCCTTGGAACACCTTGTGGACTGGGGAGGAGCCCAACACTAGACTCTCTAAATTGTCCATGAGCAGATGAAGCAAATGAGCCAAGGGGCAATACCTTGGGTGGATAAAGTTCCCACTGAAAGAAGAAGAACTGCAGAAACCTTCTGTGTGGTAGAAAGAGATAAGCAGGGAAGTGTCCCGCATATCCAGGGAGCACAGTCAGGCGCCCTCCTTGAGAGGGGCAGCAAGCCCTGCAGGGTGACCATACAAAGCTATTTCATGCTGGATGTGCTAGATGAGGTCTTTGAGATCTAGTATGCCCGCAGATCCCCATCCGGGGGGGGGGGTAAGTGTGTGGTACTGAGGGGAGAGGGGTCTCTGGGAGTGTCTCTACAAGCTCCAGAGTGAGACCCCCCCTCTGTACTCTGAAGGATCCAGGCATCTGAAGAGATGCTTCTCTAAGAATTAAAATGGAGGGAGAACAGACCTCTGCCCACCACCTCTTGGTCAAGGACCAGAAGAGGAAGGGTCTTGCCAGGAGCCAAGCGGAGGCAGGATCAGCTGCAGGAACTGGTGAGAAGGAGGTAGCAGGCAAGACAGAGGAGGCTTTTCAGTTATCCTGGGGCCAGGAGGTTGCCCTGGATGTAGGGGCCCTTATAAAAAGGAAGGCGCTGTTTGCTGTTAGGTTGAGTGCGTTAGAGCCAGAAAACTGACTTAATAGCCCTGTCTGATGCCTACAGCAGGCTAATGATGTCCTGAACATCTGGTCCAATAAGTTGGAGATGCTAAACGTGGTGTTAAGTATCCTGTTGGACATTAGCCAAAATACCAGAGGCCGCCACCAGGGGTGCTTCCGAAGGCAAAGACCTGAGGCAGCAGCCCTGGCACTTGCATCAGAGATACAACAAAGTGCCCTGAGGAGATGTTTGCTACAATCCTCTGCACTCTGCAAGCACATGAGAGCCTCACGTTTGAGGGTAAAGAGGAAGGGCAGGGGCGGCAACCTTGCCCTTCTGACAAACAGTCCTCTGATACTCCACTGAGTGGGAAATGGGCAATGTCCAGTTCTAAGGCAGAAAAAGTAGAAACCCTGTTGCCCCCAATGTCATACCTGCAGGATTCCTTGTCAGGGTGGGAGGTAGATGAGGTGCCCAGGTGCCATAGACTGCCCCTGAGCCGCCTAGATTACCACTGCCTCTGACATTGGCTGGGCCACCCAGGTATGACAACCCTGTCGATGGGTCTGGAGAACTCTCTTTGATAGCCCGAATAGCCCGGGGCCTGGAGAAGCATCGGGCCGCAACGGGAAGGGGGGGCTATCGTTAAGTAACTAGCCATTGATGGAGCAGGCATCATTAAGGTTGTTGATGGTAGAAGACATCGTTGACTGCAGAGGGGTCGGCAGCACCGGGCACGACAACCTCATCAACGGGTCTTGAGGGCCCGAAATGCCCGGGGCCTGGAGGAGCATCAAACCGTAACAGAAAAGCTGTTGTCAATGAGCTAGTCATCGACAAAGCAGGCATCTTTATGGTCGACAACGGTAAAAGACGTCGACGACAGAGGGGTCAACAGCACAGGGCATGATGACCCCTATCGACGGGTTTTGAGAGACTGAAAAACCCGAAGCCTGGAGAAGCATTAGGCCACAATGGGAGGGCTGTTGTCGATGAGTTAGTCATCGACGGAGCAGACACCAGAGAGGTCAACAATGGTAGAAGGCTTCTTCAATGGCAGAGAGGTTGATGGCACAGGGCACGATGGCTACGTCGATGGGTTTAATAGCCCAGAGAGCCCAAAACCTGGGCCTGGATAGGCAGCAGGCCACGATGGGAGGGCCACTGCCAATGACCCAGATGTCAACTGGAGCAGGAGCTAGAAAAGTTGACGACAGTAGAAGGTGTCTTCGATGGCAGAGGTGTCGACAACACAGGGCATGATGACCTTGTTGATGAGCTTTAAGAGCCAAAAAAGAGCCCGGGGCCTGGAGAACCATCAGGCCATAGTGGGAGGGCTGCCGCCGACAAGCCAGTCGTTGATGGAGCGGAGGTTGCCAACCTGAGAGTCGGAAGACCAGTCACCCGACCAGGTGGATGACAACACTGTCGGTATGGGTCTGATAAGAGCAAATACCTGGACAGCAATCCTCGATGAGGCTGGAGCCATGGACAAGGACCCCCCCGATGAAGAAGGAGCCATCAGGGCTGGGAACGCCAGGGGAAGCGATTCCGAGAGGCTGAGACCTGATGCTCAGTGAAGTGGGCGACAGTGCTGTCAGCATGGGTCTGGAAAGAGCAAAGACCTGGACAGCAATCCTCAACAAGGCCACAGCCATTGACAAGGAGCCCCCCTGCCCCGAAGAAGAAGGAGCTTTCGGGGAATGGGAATGCCGGGGGAAACCTTTCTGGAAATGGTCTCTCTGCTGACGAATCCCCCAGGGCAGGCCCAGGGCCTCGGAGGCCTGCTAGCTCGAAAAACCCTCCGGCGATGGGGAGGAGGGAACACTGGGAGGGGTCCCCGCCCAAAAACACTCCATTAGGAATGTTCTTCTTGGTAGAGCTAGCTTCTGCGCTGGTGGGCAGGGAGAGTAAACTTCTCAGGACTGCCGACACAGAGGAAAAAATCGTACGTGGAGGATAATTCTAAACAAAACTAGGTAAAATAAAATCGTAGGCAGAAAAGGCTCAAACTGCATCGGAGCTTTTGCGGAGACTCAAGCAGACCAAGTCGACAGCGGGAAAGAACTGAGGAGGGAGTGGGGCCGCTCACGCCTATATTGGGTTGGTGATGTCACTGTTGGCGGCCCCAGTTGTATTGCTGAAAATCTTCCATGTGGATCCTGCTTCACCGATGGTGAAGTTCCTATGGTGTGACCTGATGACTGAGATACCCCTAAAGAAGATCTTCTGTTACTCATCTTGTGCAGCATTTTATTACAGTGAGATTGCAGTGACTACAATGACGCATGAACAGACAACTACACTGACAAAAACTGGAAAAAATCAAAAATGCCTTATAAGCAAAAAAGGTTGATTTGCCTTGTTCAAGAAACTCCAGTTCAGGAGTTAAAAGCATTAAAATGTAAAGTATTAATCATTTTGGATTCAGTATCCCAGTTTTTTTTGGGGGGGGTCCCACATTTATTCCCCCCACACAGTTTGTGGTCTGTGTCCCACATTTTGTCTCTTCCCCACACACTTTAAATACATGAAACCTATCCCTGTACTTGTTACTTTTCTTTTATTGTTGCACCATACTCCCCTGTACCTTGCATAGTGCTTACAACATATCATATTTTGTATTTTGGTTTAGTTCTCTGAATTACTTCTAGGCAACTGTATTTCATTTTGCTCTTGGCTTTTAGTTCTGTGTGTTATCTCTAGGCAGGTGTGTAGCTCCTTTGCATTTTTATGGTTGCAGTGGGCATGGCCGTGCAGACGTCTTGCGAGTACTGTAGAGAAAAGGGAGCTCACACGATACCGAACTGACTGTTAATAGTGGAGGTGAACGGTAATCACTGTGCATTCACCCTGCACTATTTTGTTTGTCAGTACTGGTGTGACACGGCACTGTCTGCCGTGTCTAAGATGGCCGGAGTTCACTGTGCATGTGTGACGACTTGCGTATGCACACTGAACTCTGGGGCACAGCAGCACAGTTTACCATGTCCAAGATGGCCACCTGAGACCAGTGCGCATGCACAAGTCGTCGCACACGCGCAGAGAACTCTGGCAGCCATCTTGGACACGACGGACTGTGCTCACGTGCCCCGGAGTTCAGTTCGCATGCATTAGTCATTGCGAATGCGCAGTGAACTCTGGCCACCAAGTCCACCGTGTTCCTCCCTAAGCTTGGTTGCAGCCATACCATCTCTGGCTAGATATCTTGTTTGTTTATTGTTGGGTCAGTCTCCACTTGTGATATCCCAGGTCGTACCTGAAAATAGGCAAATGATTTGTCTAGTGCACCTACCTGGTAAATAAAAATGATTAATTATTGTGTCAGTGCCTCACATTTTATCTCTTTTCTCCTCGTTATCTATTTATTTATTTTTTGTTGGGTTACTGTGCTAAATTATAAGGTCAGTGTCAGACATTTTGGTGTCCATGTGTCATTTTTTGTGTCTTGTCTCCACTGTTTGGTGTCCATGTCCCATATTTTGTGTCTGTCCCTACATTATTTATTTTTTATTTTATTTAGTTTTTGTTGACCGGGTAAGTGTACTAGACAAATCCTGCCTATTTTCAGGCACGACCCGGGGTAGGGGGATACAGATGAATGCCAACCAACCCTCAACCAGATTAAGCTGTTGGTGGTATTTTTAGTGAATGAGGGAAATTTGGCCAGGACACCGGGGAAATTCCCCTACTCTTTTCGATAAGTGCCATGGGATCTTTAACATCCACCTGAACTACCACCAATGGAGTCAGCATCCACAGTTTAGTGTCCATGTCCCCGCATTTTGTCTGTTTTTCCCTTCATTTTAGGGTCAGTGTCCCACATTTGGTATCTTTTCCCCACATTATGGGGTAAGTGTTCCATATTTTTTCTCTTTTCCCCATTTTATTAGATCAGTTTCCCACATTTTTGGGGCCATGTCCCACATTTTGTTTCTTTTCCCCACATTCTGGGTAATTGTCCTACATTTTTGGGTCAATGTGCTGCATTTTGCGGTCTGTGTCCCTCATTTTACTGTCCCTTTCCAACATTTTATTTTTTTTGTGATGCATTTTGTGGTCAGTTTGCTACATTTTGTTATCTGTATCCCACATTTTGTCTCTTATCCCCACATTTTTGGGTCACTGTCCCACATTTTGTCTCTTTGTTCCCCATTTTGGGAATCAATATCTCATATTTTAGGATCCATGTCCCACATTTTCTCTTTTCTCCCCACATTTTGGGGTCAGTATCCCACATTTTGTCTCTTTTCCCCCACCACGTTATGGGATCAGTGTTCCACATTTTGCCTCTTTTCCCCACAGTTTGGGGTCCATGTCCCACATTTTGGGGTCCATGTCTCACATGTTGTGTCTTTTCCACACATTTTGGAGTCAGTGTCCCACATTTGTCTCAGTTCCCCATATTTGGGGTTTCGTGTCCCAGATTATTGGATCAGTGTTCCAATCCACATTGTGTCTCTTTCCCCACATTTTGTAGTTGATGTCCCACATTTTGAGATCCATGTCTCGCATATTGTCTCTTTTCCCCACATTTTGAGGTCTGTGTCCCAGATTGTTGGGTCAGTGCACCTCATTTTGTGGTCAGTAGCCTACAGTTTGGGATCTTTTTGCCACATTTTGTCTCTTTTCCCCACATTTTGGGGTCAGTTTTCCTCATTGTGGGATTGTGTCCAACATTTTGGGGTCCATGTCCCATGTTTTGTCTCTTCCTACATTATGAGGTCAGTCGTCAACATTTTGTGGTCTGTGATCCACATCTTTTTTTAATTCTTTGATAACCGGATAAAGCCCACTAGTTACAAGTTCCTGTTTTTAGGAGTGACCTGAGAGCACTGGGGCGGTCAAGTGACTTGCTCAGAATCACACAGCATGCAAGTGGAGGTTTTGGGAATCAAACCCAGGTCTGCTGGATGTACCAGGCTCATTCACAGCTCATTACTTCAGTGTGCCCCATTCTGGGGTCAGTGACTCACATCATGTCCCACTGTTTATGAGTCCATGTCCCATATTTTGTCTTTTGTCCCCACATTTTGAGATCTGTGTTTATTTACTGAAAGTTTCAGACAATACCTTTGAGCACAGGTGTTCGTTTACAAAGGTTTCATGTCAGAGACAAAGTTACGATAAAGTTAAATACAGAGGTGAACAAGCAAATCCCAGAGGAATGTTGTCAAAACAGTCTAAATACAAATATAATTGGTACTATTCAGATTACAGAGCTGTTCAGTTAAAAGCCAAATTCCTAGCAGCAGGCTCTATAAAGAATAATGTCCAACATTTTGGGGTTAGTGGTCTGTGTGCCAAGTTTTGGGGTCAGTGTGCCACATTTTGTATCTTTTCCCCACATTTTGGAGTCCATGTGCTACAGTTTTGTCTTGTCCCAGATTATTGGTCCCCCATTTCATGGTCAGTGTCCCATTCTGAGTGTCGAGAGGTTGAGAGTTTGAGAGGCACAGTGGCACTTGGATGAATCCACCCTGTTAAAAGAAAAGGTCAGTTACTTGTAACTGTGTTTCTTCTAGTGGTATTCATCTGTAGCCACATACCTGAGTCCTACCTACACTTCCTGTTACATAGAAACGTAGACTTTACCAGCAGATAAGTACCGCTTGGCCAATCTAGTCTGCTCATCCTCCCGACAGTATCACTGTACACCTTAACTGATCTCCGTTCTTTCTCCTTCCTCCATTCCTAAGATTGCGCTATGCCTATCCCGTGTTCCATGCTTTAAGATGAGGGCACATGTTTGGACTACATGTGAGGTGCTCTTCCCCATCAGTGGGAAAGATCTAATGGAGGCATCCTGGGACAAGCTGTGGGAGTGCTGCATGCTTTGTGCGCCAAATCCTATTGGATGGTTCTGGGCCCCAAATCAAGGAGTCAGGAACCTGTAAGTGTGAGGCTATGGATGAATGCCACTACAAAAAAATAAAGTTACAAGTAACTAGATCGGTCTGCTTTAACGTTCGTTGTTAGATTTTTAGATGTTTTAATCTCCAATTTAAGATGGCATTTGATGACCTATGAAAAATGTACCTGTAATGCAAATACAGAATGTTCAGTTCCCAGGATTTAAAATGTGTTTATTTTTTTTTCCCCACAGTACAATTGCCTTGTGGCTGGCGGTCCGTTCATCTCTGCATTCACATTGATTATACAAATGACATTTAGTGATAGAGTAGTGGAATACCTTGGTACACACGAATGTAATAATAGATAGGGGATTGTGATTTACAAGGCTGTGATACCATTGAGAGGTTCTGGGGACATGTGAACCTTGAGAGATTCTGACATGTCCCCAGAACCTCTTGATGGTTGTATAACTGAGTAATCACAGTCCCCTTTTATTTTTTGTAATATATGGAACCAGGGAGTTGCAATGTGCTGCAGTGCTGAAATGTGTCTGCTAGTTTAGCCGTTGTTTTTTGTCATGGTTGTGGGCCATTGCTATGGACGCCACAATGTCCACATGCCTGTTAAGCGCCCACTGTGTGTTCTGATTGGTTGTTACCATGTGTTTTTTAATAATTATTTAGGGAAAATGTTGGTATGTTTATGTGAGGGGGTCAGGAAGAAGCTCTGTAAAGAGTGAGCTGTCGACTCATTCAGTGGACGGGAGCCGGAGTGAAGAGGTTTTGATTTGAAAATTCATTCATTCAGTGATGTGAAGAGCCATTTCGTTAGTTTCTTGGTTTCCGGAGAGCGGCAAGTCAGCTTTTAATGTACGCGACGGTTACAGTGAAAGCTGGCTCCCGCTCTGCACAAGACAGTTGTGCGCTTCCGCTCTTCTGTTTCTGTGATAATACTATTGTTCAGAGCTCCAGACAATAGTATTATGGGCTCTGAACGATAGTGTTACAGCACAGAAACAATACTATCACTTTTGTACTGTACTATTATGGGAATTTTTTTTGTATGCTTTTCTGTGGTATTATTTGAATGTATCCATATATTACAAGCCAGTTAATCCCTTATCTTTCCTTAGTGAGTGTAACTTTTCCTATTGTTGTTCAGTTTTCAATGTGGAAATAACTTCCATAAAAATGCGTGTCTTGTTCACAGCATAAAGGAACTGATGGTCTAAATCTGTTTGTCTTGAAGAGTGGGTTGCAATCCTGCAGTTATTTAGTAACCATATTGTATGTCATTATTTTAGGCTGGACTCAAGAACCGTCAGCTGGATACTGTGGATTTCTTTCTAAAGAGCAAGGAGAATCTTTTTAGTTTGCCTGAAGGACACACCTTGCAGGAGACGCCAGCGAGCAGCACAAGCCATCTGCACCTCCAGAGTAGGTTGTATTACAAAGTAGAGCTTGCATAGGAATGAACTCCAGAAGTTATGGATTTTGTTTGTCACAATTTGCACATTCTTGTTCTCCCCCCCCCCACACCAAACTGAACTGCCTGACTTGTGTCCTTTCATTTCCAGTTCTGCAGAAAAAAAATATCCTAAAAAAGTATTACAGTGATTACAAGGGGCAATAAGGCAAACTGCAGTAGAGAATGACAGCCCATGTTGCGCTGTCCAACGCTCTTCATACAGAGAGAGAAAGTGAGAGGCTAGCATTTTCTAGAAGGGGTGAGTGAGTGGCATGCAGCTCAGGCTGCACCAGCCTTAGTTACAGTCATTACACTTTGAATACGTGTGGGCTTCACCATTTGTTATTTTTTCTAATAATAAATTTGTGCAGTTTCATAAGCTCACTTTGGTAATTGACTGTTACTTAGCTGTTTTCCTTGAGTGCGTGCGGACCTTCCTGTTGTTTCAGACCCCAGTAATCCATCACTTAAGTTTAAGAAATGCAGTCCTTCCCCTGGAATGAGCAGCCCTGGAGCTTTAGAATTTATTCAGTTAATGAAGTCTGGAACTAAATTCAAACTCTACTGTGTGGTCACACTCACCCCTGTGCTCTAAAGTCATATTTCTTTCTCTGCCTGAGAGAGCAGTCACCCCAAAGTCTTCTCTTCAGTTCTGGCCAGTTTACAGTTTAAATTTACTTTATTTTATAGTATTTTAAGTATTTTAGTTTACATTCAGTACTGCATTAGTTAGGGTGTTATTTGTGTTGCTTACTGTATTTTCCCTGGCTCCTGATTGGTTCCCAGGAACTGGAGAAGGCCATTTTTGGTGTGGTTCCCCCTCTAAGGGAACTGCTAAATTTTAACATTTAAAGTTTTAATAATATTTGTTTTTCATAACTGCTTAGTGGTTTTACATGGTATTAGTCTTGGTTCAATGTTTTTTTTTTTTGGGAACCAAGATGAATTTCTTTGTTTTTACTTCTTGGAACCTCTTTTGAGGTAACTGTTAAATGCAGTTTAATTTTAAACGGAACCAAACTGCATTCACTAGATTTAAAACCCATTTATATTTTTGGGGGCTTACTGTTTTTGGTTCTGTTTTTACTGGGAACCAGAAACGCTTTTTTCTGGGGTCTTCAGTGTTTGGCATGACTGACAGACCAAAAAAGAAAACAGGACCTGCAGGCTTTAAAAATTATACAGTTTATTTTCGGCTCTTGGCAAAGGCAGACTGCCACGAGCTGTGTTTAAAGTGCCTGGGTCCAGATCGTAGTTTTGCCAGTTGTGATGTCTGGATACGGTTTTCCCCTAAAACACAAAAGAAAAGAACTAAAAAAATTAAAAGTCCTAATGGCTTCTCAGTCTGCTTCAATGTCACTACATGGCTCGAGTGAGGGTTCAGCCCCTCAGAGTAAACAGCAGTCCCTGTTAGAGAGGACAGAGAAGAAAAAGCTGCTAAAGATGGTTCGAGGAAAGGAGGGAGAGGGGGACATGATAGAAACTTTCAAGTACCTTAAGGGAATCAACAAAGTCAAAGAGGGTAGCATCTTTCAGAAAAAGAGATGTGCAAGAACAAGGGGACGCAATTTGTTGGTAGAGAGGGGACGGCTCAGAAGTAATGTGAGGGAGTATTTTTTCACGGAGAGGGTTGTGGATGCATGGAACAGCCTTTCTGAGGAGGTCATGGAGTCAAAAACAGTGGGGGAATTCAAGAATGTATGGGACAGACATAAGGCTATTCTAGTTGGGGTTAGGAGGAAGTAGGCTGTTGGTTAACTAGGATCTGTAGCTTATTCAATAGGTAGGGAAATGGGCAGACTAGGTGGGCCAAGCGGTCCTTATCTGCCATCAGATTCTATGTTCAGAACTCCAGTTGTCCAAAAGGGGAACCTGAATTGGCAAAAAATAAAAGGGCATCTGAGCAGACACCGGAGATGGTGCCTTCTAAAAAATTAAAAACACATTGCTGTCCCTTCTCCTGAAGAAGAAAAAGAGCTGCCAGTGGACACACAACAAATTCCCTCATGAGAGAAAGAGGACATGGCAAAGGCATGGCAGTTTCTCCAGGTATTCAAATCAGTAAGAAACTTCACAGTGATGCCCCCCTCCACCACCTCCACTTCCAACCTCAATGCCTGTGGAGGAGGAGGTTGAAATGCATTATGAAGAGGAGGAGGAGGGAGAGCCCGTTGAACCAGATGGTTCCCCTGAGCGGGAATTTTGGCTCTCCTTCTTGGCCTTCAGAGGACTAGACCTAGCACTATACCTTTATGAGGCATATGGTGAATACTCTGGCCTCAGAATCTCCTCCCATGAAATTGAAGAAGATGGTGAGGAGGTAGATTTTATGGATATGATGGGCTTAGCACCCACAAGGAGATTAATGCTGCCCATTCACCAAACCCTCAAGAAAGATACTTTCAGAATCATGTCAGCAGCCACCTCTGCTGCTGGCATTGACAAGAAAATTGAGAAAAAATATCAGGTGGACAGACAGGGTGGTGGGTACCTCTGTTCTCACGACCTCTGACGAAGGGTTTTCATACCCGAAGTGCTGGGCTAGTAGTGGCCCATGAGTACGTCCAAGCACTGGAGTTCGATTTATTTGCAACAAAGCATTTATTTTTGGAAGAAGTTGGTATATTTGGTGTTCTTCTGAGTGCAGGGGTTGGAACTGACTTGTACCTCTATTCTCATCCTTATCATGAGGGAGTGTCTAGACTGCCATCTGTGATAAGGTAAAAGTGCCTCTTTCTTTCTTTCCAGCTTCCAGAAAAAGATTCCAGGAAACTGGATAGTATGGGCAAGAAGGCTTACATGTCCGCTTCCCTGCTTCTAAGGCATGCAGCTTTTTTAGCCTACACATCCCAGTGCCAGAGGGCCTTACAGAATTTCATACTGACAATGAGCGAAAAAACTGCTGGAGACTAGGCACAGGAAATGGCTGACACAGCAAGATCAGCCATAGATGCCACAAAATACCAGTTTCATGTGGCAGTGGGCACAGATGACACCGCATCTAGAGTCATGGCCCGTACAGTTCGTTCTGGTATACGCCATATGGTGTTGAAACAATCCATTGCTGAACCTAACCTAATATTGCCACTGGGAGGGAACGAGTTTTTAAAGGTTTGTCTGACTTAGCACTACAAACCTATCCTAGGACACTCAAACAAAAGCAATGGATTTTCCATGTGAGGGAAATTCACTGTCTGGTGATAAAATAGAGGCTTACATGAAAAAGGTGGGTGAGTGAAAATCCACCTACAAAAGCAGTACTGAGAAAGAAAAGGCCTCCATTGCCAGTAGGCCTTATGTAAGGGGAGGTATGGGTAGGGGATACTATCCTCCTGCTCATATGCCCTATGAGTACCATCCAGAAAGAGGCTACTGTACTTATGGAAGCAGGAGCAAGAGGGGCACTAGGTGTGCAGCTGCAACACCAGCCACCATACCCCAATCAAAGTGAAACTGTTGACATGTCTGTCCACGTGCACATCCATGCCAGCTGGGAGAAGACTGGCCCACTAATTTCAGGGATGGGCAAAAATCTTCACAGATAAGTGGATCCTGGAGGTAGTGAGTCAGGGTTTGTCACTACAGTTCAGAAAATTCCCCAAACTGGAGAATCCAAAGATTTTTCAAGCCTCACACTGTAACGGACAAAATTTTGTTGGAGCAGCTGGTAGAAAAAATGTTGCAAGCAAATGCAGTGAAAGAACTTCCTGCCTCCCAATGGGGCCAAAGGGCTTTTTTCTATGTACTTCCTAACCCACATGAAAAATGGGGAGTGGCAACCCATTTTAGATCTGAGATATCCGAACAAACATTTAAAGAAAGAAAGATTATAGATGGTAACACTGGGCTCAGTGATTCCCTCTCTGCAAATAGGAGACTGGTTGGGGTCCCAGGATCTGAAAAATTCCTACTTTCACATATCAGTTGAGCCAAGTCACAGAAAATACCTCAGGTCACAGCCCTTCTGTTCGGACTCACCTCAGCTCCAAGAGTATTTACAAAGTGCCTAGCTATGGTGGCAGCACGTTTGAGAAGGCAATGGGTGGTGGTTTTTCCTTACCTGGACGACTGGCTGAGTTCAGGAAAGATACAGCGGGAAGCAAGATCCTCTGTATTGCTGATAAAAAAACACATTGGAGGACCTGAGCTTCATCACAGACATTCAGAAGTCCCAAACAGAGCATGTTCAAGTTCTGGACTTTATCAGTGCAGAGCTGGATACCCTGCAAGGGAAGGCATTTCTTCCAGAAGCAAGGGTAGCAAATCTGATTTCAACTGCAGAATCCTACAGAGCAGGTCAACCAAGACCGGCAAGGGACTTTCTGCAGTTACTGGGGCACATGACTTTGTCCACTGCACTACTAGGGACCAGGTTCCAAATGAGAAACATCCAGTATCACCTAGGATACCACTGGTCTCAGAGGAGAGATCCACTGTCCAAATTGGTGCCTGTCACAAAAACCTTGCTAAAAGCAGTAGAGTGGTAGAAGGAAGAATACAATCTCAGAGAGTGAATCTCCTTCCTTCAGCAGCCCCCAAAGCCATTCTCACAACAGATGCCTCCCTCCTGGGTTGGGGTGACCACTTGGAGGACCTCTCTATGAGTGGCACCTGGAGCACATATGAGACTGAAGAACACATAAATCTCTTGGAACTCGGCAGTGTATCTGGCAATGCAGGCTTCATCCTCCCAGATCAGGGGTCAGTCTGTCCCGATCAGAACAGACAGTACCACAGCTATGTACTGTACTACATAAACAAGCAGGGAGGAACAAGATCTTCAGAGTTGTGCACAGAAGTGATGAAGATCTGGAACCTAGCCTGTTCACTGGAAGGTCAGTTATCTGCAGTGCACTTGCCAGGGAAAGACAATGTACTGGCAGACCCTCTGAGCAGGATCAGCCAGGGAAATCATGAATGGACCCTGAAGTAGTAGGTACTGGCATCAGTGTTCAGACAGTGGGGTACACCATAGATACATCTCTTTGCTTCCAGTGAAAAGAGCCAGCTCCCACTTTTTTGTTGTAGACCCCCAGTAATGGGCTCAGTCCCAGAGGATGCTGTAGTCCTCAACTGGTCGGGAAGTTTCTTTATACCTTGCCCCCATTCCCACTTCTACTAAGAGTACTAATAAAGCTGAGGAGGGAGTCTGCAACACTGGTTCTAATAGGTCCAGACTGGGCTAGGCACACCTGGTACTCTGTGCTCTCTCCCTCTCCAACAAGCCTTCTGTCAACTTGCCCCTGAGATACAATCTGCTGAAACTGCCCCAGGGCAGGAAACTTTCCCAGACTTGAGAACTCTGTGTCTCAGAGTATGGTTTCTTGAAGAGCTAGAGTTCTCTGGGCTAAATCTTTCTGAAAAAGTAATGGAGGTGTTGAAAGTTTCTAGAAAACATGTACTCCTAGATGGATTAACCTATCCAGGCAAGTCTGTCTACCATCCTGACTGCCTAGTCCACCTTCAGTCTCTGAGCCTCAGACCTTTAATACTGAAGGTACAGTTGGCAGCAGTAAGTTTTTCAAAGGCCTTAATCACCTATACTCTCCAGTGAGGGAACTTATCCCATCCTGGCATTTAAATGTGTGCATTGCACAGCTCATTGCGTCTCCTTTCAAGCCCTTGACAACTGCTGCACTGAAGTATGTCATCTGGAAAGCAGTTTTCCTGGTTGCAGTAATATCTGCCAGAAGAGTAAGTGATCTATAAGCCCTCTGCACAGATTCAAACTACATAATCTCCTGTAGGGACAAGGTAGTCCTAAGGACAAATAGGAAAATTCTTCCCAAAGTGGTGTTTTTGAATCAGTCAGTTGCCCTTTCAGTCTTCTGCACAGGGAAATCTAGCTTGGGGGGAGCAAAACTCCAGTCTGGATGTAAAAAGGGCACTCGGCCACTACTTAGACTGCACAGAGGATGTTGGGTCCAATAACACCAGCTGTTTGTCACTTATGGTGAAGTGAGGAAAGGTAAACCAGCATCCAAGAGAACCATCTCTCATTGGATAGGCTCCTGTATTCAGTTGTGTTATGCCAAATCTGGTAAATTGCCGCCTAGAGGCCTCAGGCACACACTACAAGAGGTACTTCTGCCTCAGTGGCAGCATCAAGGGGTATCCTCCTGCATGAAGTCTGTAAAGCAGCTACCTGGAAGACAGTACGCACTTTCGTAAAGCACAACTCTCTGGAGATACAGCCCAGAAGAGATGCCAGCTTTAGCACTGCTGTCTTGTAGAACCTTTTCCATAAATAGGTTCTGTACTGAGACGACCAAGGTACTGCTGTGGAGTCTGTGCTTATTAAACTTAAAGAGCAACATTCATGTACAATGGCTGATGTAGTTTGAAAGTTGTTGTTGGAAGTACTCCCGAGATATAGGTGTCGGAGTCTGTTCAATATTAATACTACATTGCAGCCATTGGTAGAACAATGTGATGTCATCAAGGAACAAGTTGTGCTTGACTTTGTGTAGTTAGGCACAGCTTGATCCTCAATGACATCACAATGTTCTAAAAATGGCTGCAGTGTAGTATTAATTTTGAACAGATTCAGTCATCTATATCTCTGGAATGCTTTCGGATACAGTTAAGCCCAATACCTCATCTGAAGGAGCTTATTATGGACTTTCAAACTATGGTGGCCCCTGAGCATGAATATGTCCCTTTAAGTGAGGGATACCTGGGGTCTGAAGAAAAAAATACTCACTGTAGTAATGTTTCTTCTTCCAAAGGGATCCCTCATTAAGTTTAAAGAGTTAGCACGCTGCCTAAAATACATATTCATTTTTAAAAGCAGTCAACTATTACCTTTCATATCTGAGGTACTTTTTCTTTGCCATTTGTTTAACTACAAGGTTGTTTACCTGATATTAGTAGCAGTGATGCATGGGACAGCACTCTGCCTGGCATCTGACGTATATGTCGCTGTTGCCCCTAACTACACCATCAGAATTGTGACATCACTGACTGCTGCCTAGGAACAGCCACTCAGTGGCTGCCAGATCACTCACCTGTGATGTCACTGTCAGTGAGATCACAATGTTGATGATGTACTGGGAGGATAGAGAGAGAGAGAGAATAGAGATGTCAGCTGTCAGCCTGAGAGCTGTTCCACACATCCAGCACATCATCATCACATAGAAGACTTTGTAATGAGCAAAAGGAAAAGGAAAAGTACAGTACTTCAGAAATAAAAAGTTACAGCTAACTACTTAAAATTTGTATTATCTTCCTGTGCGCTTGTTCTGGCTCCACTAGCTCTTTAACAGTCCTTAATCCCTGCATCCCCTTCCAGAACCTGATAAAAGGTTCAGACAGTAATTCATTCTTTTCTACTTGCTTGAGCATTTCCTGTTACAGTGCCTTTACAATTGTTGCTAAGTGGACTGACTGTATTTTTTTTCATAACAAATAAGCTTTTCTGCCTTGTTAACTGTTTTAACATTTTTGGTATATTTGGCTAGTTTCAGTGGTTACAGGCAGCTCACCCTAGCCTTAGAAATAAATCTGACATTAGAGTGCAGGGGTGAGTATGATTACACCGATCAGAGCTTAATTTAGTTCTAAATTTCAGTTCTTTTATATATATACTTTATAAAGCTCTGTGGCTACTCATTCCAGGGGAATGATTGCATTGGTTAAACATAGTGAGGGATCACTTTGGAAGAAAGAACATTACTACGGTGATTAATTTTTTTCTTTACGTCTGGGCTGGCTGCTCCTTTCCCATGGGCACTGACTCGGCACCACTGACGTTATGGTTGTACTGCCTGTTGGATTGCACATTTCTAGAAGAAAATGGATAAAATATGTTCTGGATTTACTGAAAATTGTGATTCCTTCTATTGGAGCAACAAAACAAATTGTGCTTAGATGTTATACACTAGCTTTCAGGGCCACACGGGTCCTGTGGTCAGGTCCAGAGCATGGCAGTCTAAGCAGTTAGTTGTCGTACTTGGGTATTACAATAACCAGCTGATCAGGCCGCAAAGGTCTTTGTCAGGCATAGAACAAGGGACCTGTGTGGCTCCCAGATTTTGTGTTCTATAACATATATGTATGGTTCCTTTCCTGGTCCAATAAAAGGTATTGTATTCAGCAATGAATCCAGGTTTCTAAGATCTAATACAGCGGCAAAATTCACCCTTTAAAACTATGTATTGAAAGCTATTTTTGGACACACACACACACATTCTCTCTCTCCCCCCTCCCCCCGAACCTCAAAGTGAAGGAATTTCAGTTGTCATTTTTAAAAATGCACTTTATTTGAAAGTATTTAGAAATGTAATTTGTGAAGCTGACCTCCATGCATTTCTAGAGTGGCATGCATTATGCAGAACCTGAATGCATCACTGAGCTTGTCGTTTGCTGTCATGAAAGCAAATGCAGTGTTACAGCTCTAAATGTAATTTGTTTGAAGCATCACCAAATGTTAAAGTTGTAATCTCCAAGGTAAGACATGTTTTGTTTTTAAAGTATTGCCACTAAACAGTTGGAAAGGCTTGCCTTTTGTACAAGGTCTCTGACTGTACTGTTTAGGTTATGAGATGATCACGACTTGAGTAAGTAAGTGGTATATTTGCATTTTAATGTAACTTGCTTTAATTTGCAGCCCTAGTATACCCTGATATTGAGTTGACTTGGTTTACAGTGCTTTGAATATATCACTTGAATTGCAGTCTTGTACATCAAAATGCCACGTTATCAAAAATGCATGAGCTGGTGGTTATGGGATATAGTGGGTTGGCTAGTAATGCCATATCCCCTTAATAACAGCCAGCATAGTTTAAAAAAACATGGATTTCTTTAATTCCTTAACTGGCTAAGATGCACTGGGAGCAAGTGTTTTTAGTCTGCCACCCCCTTCCAGCTCTCTGTGGATCAGCGGGGAGCTGAGGCATTGATGGTGGTGGGTTGGTGGGGGTTGCATTAGGGGCTCAGTCCTCAAATGCACTACGGAGAGGGACTAGCTGTTCCTGAATCACCAAAACAGGCTATCTAGAGGGGCTGGCTGTTCTAAACTACAGACACGGGATATAGAATGGGACCAACTATATCCTAGTTACCAGATAGGCTGTGGAGAGGGACTGCCTGGTCCCAAACAGGCTATGGAGAGGTACCAGCTGTTTATGAACTACCAAATAGCATATGGAGAGGGACTGGCTGTGTCTGAAGGACCAAACAAGCTCTGGAGTGGGGCCAGCTGTGTCTCAACTACCAAACAGGCTATGGAGAGGGTTTGTTGTGTCTGAAGTACAGAACAGGGTATGGGGAGAGACTGGCTGTGCCTTAACTACTAAACAGGGTATGGAAAGGGATTGGCTATGTCTGAACTGTCAAGACAGGCTATGAGTGGGACTGGCTGTGTCTGAACTACCAGAAAAGGTATGGAAGGGGATCGGCTGTGTCTGAACTACCATACAGGCTGAGGAGAGGGACTGGCTGTGTCTGAACTACCAAACAGGCTTTGAAGAGGTACTAGCTGTATCTGAACTATAAAACAGGATATGGAGGGGGACCATCTGTGCCGGAACTTCCAAAAAGGCTATGGAGAAGTACCAGCTATGTAAGCTAAGCAGGATATGAAAAGGGACTGGCTATGTCTGAATGACCAGACAGGCTATGGAGTGCGACTGGCTATGTCTGAACTACCAGACAGGCTATGGAGAGCGATTGGCTATGTCTGAACTACCAGACAGGCTATGAAGAGCAAGTGGCTGTCTGACCTACCAAACAGGTTGTGGAGAGCGACTAACTGTGTCTGATCTACCAAAATAGGTTATGTAGAGCAACTGGCTTTGTCTGAACTACCAAACGGGCTATGAAGAGGGACTGGCTGTGTCTCAACTACCAAACAGGCTATGAAGAGGGACTGGCTGTGTCTCAACTACCAAATAGGCTATGAAGAGGGACTGGCTGTGTCTGGGTATGGACAGGGACTGGCTGTGTCTGAACTACAGAACAGGCTATGGAAAGGGACTGTCTGTCTCTGAACTGCCAGACAGGCTATAGAGAGGGATTGGCTATGTTTGAACTACTAAAGAGGCTGTGGAGAGGGACTGGATGTGTCTGAACTACTAAAGAAGCTGTGGAGAAGAATTGGCTTCACCTGCACTACCATACAGGGTGCAGAGAGGGACTAGCTGTGTCTGAACTACCAAACATGGTATGGAGAGGGACCCACTGTGTTTGCACTACCAAACAGGGTATGGAGAGGGATTGACTATGCTTGAATTACCAAACAGGCTATGTAGAGGGACCAGCTCTGTCCAAACTACCATACAGGGTAATACAGGTTATGGGGAGGGACTGGCTGTGTCTAATCTACCAGAATGTGTTATGGAGAGCAATTGGCTCTGTCTGAACTACCAAACAGGCCGTGGAGAGGGTCTGGCTGTGTCGGAACTATCAAACGGGCTCTGAAGAGGGATTGGCTGTGTCTCAACTACCAAACGGAGTATGAAGAGGGATTGGCTGTGTCTGAACTACCAAACAGTCTATGGAGAGGGACACGCTGTGTCTGAACTACCAAATGGGGTATTTATTTATTTATTGAAATGTTTCACCAGGAAGGCACACTGAACAACAGGTTGCTCATCTCCTCGGTCGCGACCTGGGGTGTACAGTTGGATGAAGAATTAGACACAGTTTACCATTTAACGTATCAGAGAAATTAAACATTCAGTTACATTTGTAACACGACATACAGTTAAAAAATATAAATAATCATACAATCGCATTTGTGACATAACATACAGTTAAATATATCGTACCTGTGGAATATGCATTTAATTACAAGTGGCATATCTGAAGAACATAGTACAGAAATTTAATGTGGCCTTGGAGCCAGCTCCTTGCAGGAATGGATCACAGTTAAGAGGCAGATTATTTAGCAATTATTGAATGAATGAGGTGCAGTGAGGGGACATCTAAGAGGGTAGAGGGGTAGACGGGGGAAACCAGCTGGGGGAAGGAGAGGATAATGATGGAGGAACATTACAGTGCAAAGTGAGCAAAAATCAGCTATGAGGGTAGGTTAACTAGGGTTGTGTGCAATCTGAGAGCACCTCAGACAGAACGAAAAGTGCAAGTTATTAGCTCAAGTGAACTAATTCTCTTATTTAAGTGCAGGGGTGTAGAGAGGGGGGCTTGAGGGAGGTAGAGGTAAGGGATAGGGTAGGGAAGGACAAGTCGTACCTGGAACTGGCCCCTTCAGAGTGCAGAGATTGCTGCCAGTGGCGGAAAGAGGTGAGGACTTAGAATAAGGGACAGGAGTAGGCAAGGACAAGTTGGATAGAGATAGTAGAGGGGATGGTAAAGGGAAAGGAGGGGGAGGGCTGGGAGAAACTTGCCTAAGACTAGGCCTCTTCAGGATGCTGAGAACCCTGCCAGAGAGCTGTCAGGCGAGGATGAGTTAGGTAGATAGGATGAAGGGAAGGGGGAGGGAAGGAAGAGTCATTTTCCAGTGTTGGACCCCTCCAGGATGCTGAGAACCCTGCCAGGGGGCAGAACTAGGTGAGGACACATTAGGAAGAGAGAAAAGAAAGGATGAAGAGAAAGGAGGGAAGAGGAGGGAAAGAAGAAGCTTGCCTAAAACAAGGCCTCTTCAGGATGCTGAGAACCTTGCCAGAGCGCAGAATCCAGCAAGGACTAGTTGGGTAGAAAGGATAGAGGGGAAGGGGGAGTGAAGGAAAAGTAATTTTCCAGTGCTGGGCCCCTCCAGGATGCAGAGAACCCTGCCAGGAGATAGAATTAGGTGATGACAAGTTGGGCAGAGGGAAATAGGGGGATAGGAGAGGAAAAGAAAAAAAAAGGAGGGAGGGAAGAAACTTACCTGAGAGTAGACATCACTAGGGTGCTAAGAATCCTGACAGAGGGCAGATTTAGGCGAGAACAAGTTGGGTAGAAAGGAGAGAGGGGGAGTGGGAGGAGGGAGCTTGCCCAGTGCTAGACCCCCTCCAGGATGCTGAAAACCCTGTCAGAGGTCAAAACTAAGCAGGGGCAAATTGGTAATGGAAGAAGGTTAGGGGTAGGAATGAGGGGGTAAGTGGTGAAGGGAGAGGAGAGCGTGCTGAGAAGGAGGCTCGAGGGAGGAAGGTTTAATAGGGTATGTGAGTCATGAAGAGGAGCAGAGGTATAGAGGACGGTTAAGGAGGGTTAAAGCAGGAGCAGTTAGATGAGAGAAACTTGTGTGAGGCAAGGGAGGAGGAGGAGGAGGAATGTCATTTGGGGGAGTTCCAGATTTGCGGAAACGTTGGGTAAAGCCTGGCTGACCGATGAGAGTGGTTCAACGGGGGACCAACAAAGTGCGAGTGTCAGAAGATCTGAGGGAGTGGGAGGGGGGAAGAGAGAGTGAACAAGAGAGGTAGGAGGGAAGTTCTCCTAACCAAAATTTAGAAGTGAGTTTGGCACAATGAATGAGGCACCTGTTGGTAAGCAGGGAAGGGACAGAGTGTGGTAGAGGTCACAGTGATGTGTGCGTCATGGAGCGTCAAGGGCAAAATGACAGAAGGAGTTAAAAAGAGTGTGCAATCTGGTTAGGGAGGATTTGGGAGTGGCACCATAGACTACATCACAGTAGTTGAATATGGGGAGGATCATCTTCTGGACTAGTTCATGCCACACCGTAGGAGGGATGCAACTATGGTTCCTGAATGAGGCACCAAGCTTGGGGCGCAGTTTTTTCAGGACGGCGTCAATGTGGCCAGAGAAGTTGAGGTGTTGGTCCAACCAAACCCCAAGGTATCTGAATGAGGAGGTGTCTTCTAGGATTGTCCCATCAAGGGTATGGAAAGAAGGTAAAGGGTGGAGCCTAGAGAGTCTCTGCCTCGTGCCAAAGGTCATGGAGACAGTCTTTTTGGCATTTAGGAATAGTTGATGTGAGGCAAACCATAGCTGAACCTGGTGGAGGTCATGCTGAAGGGTGGTTGCTACAATGGCGGGGCATTTGCCAGAGGAGAACAGGACGGTGTCGTCCGCATACATATGGATAGAAGAGGAGGGGGAGCATACCGAGGGCAAGTCATTTAGGTAGATGGAGAAGAGAATGGGTCCAAGCACCAAGCCCTGTAGGACTCCTGTGGAAATGTGGGGGGAGATTGTATCCTGGATCTTGACTGATTGTGTTCTGCCTGAGAGGTAAGCTCTAAACCAGTTTTGGGAAGAAATAGACAACCCAGCAACCATAAGGGAGTCAAGAAGTAGGGCATGGGAGACTGTGTTGAAAGCCTTGGCGAGGTCGACAAAGATGGCAGAGGTAATGAGACCATTATCCATCCTGGTGAGGATGGAGTCAGTGAGCCTGAGTAGAGAGGTGGTAGTGGAGTGGTTCTTCCGAAAGCCAGATTGGAACGGGGTGAAAAAGGAAGAGTTATCGAGGAAAGAGGTTAGTTGATAGAGGACCAGGTGTTCTTGGAGCTTAGCAAGGGCAGGGAGGAGGGAAATTGGCCGAAAACTTGCAGGGGAGGAGGGATCACCACCCTTTGGGAGAGAGAGGACCACTGCATGTTTCCAGGATGAAGGGACAGATGAGGATGAGAAGGAGACATTTAGGATTAAGGAGAGAGGGTAGACTATAGCTGAAGCTGAAAGGTAGAGGAGTTTAAGGTCAAGGTCATCCGGTGATGAGCCTTTAGAAGGATTGAGAGAGAAGGGCCATTCGTGTTTCCTCTGGGGAGACAGAAGAACAGGAGAAGGAAGGGTGGGCATGGACGGTTTGAGTGCTGGGTGTGGGAGGATGAGGAGGGGGGAGGTTAGAGGGGAGGGACTTCAGAAGTGTTGTGGGACAGGAGGTATAATAGGAGTTAAACTTTTGAGCCACTGCGCACGGTTCGGAGACAAATGAGTTGTTTATTTTAAGTACTGGGGAGGCAGATGTGAAGGGGGGGGAGAATAGGACATGGACCACTATCCAGAATTTGGAGGGGGAATTGATGTTTTTGAGGAAAGATGATTTAAAATATTCAGACTTGGCATGTCTGGTAGCTTTTGTGCAGGCATTTCTTAACATGCGATATCTGGCATAGTCTAGGGGAAGCTGAGAGGCCTTATGTTTCCTCCAAGCTTTGTCTCGCTCTCTGAGACTAACTTGGGGAGACCCAGGGATGATGGTTGCCACAAACTCTAGTGCGTTTGAATGGTGCATAGAAGTTCCATGTAGTTAGAAATGTATCTTTAAAATAAGCAAGGGCTTGGTCAATGGAAGGGGGAAAGGCAATAGAGGACCAATCGGAGCTGGCCAGTTTAAGAAGGGGGCTTAAGCCGGCCCGGTGGCACTGAGGGTTGAGGCGCTGGACACCACACCTCACGCTACGCTGGCGACCCGGGTTCGGGAATGGACTCAGGGTTGTCGGAGGGGAGGTGGAGGATCGAGTGTCCCAACATACAGTATGCTCTCCTCCTTCTGGGGTGGGTTCCTGGGGTGCTTTGAGCACCTGACACACCAGCCCCGGTGGAAGCACTGGTACCGGGGCACCAGGTAGCTCTTCGGAGTCGGGGTGGGGAGGATGTTGTGGGCATTTGACGATGCACGCCGTCTGTCTGGACGTCGGTCCTCTGTGCTGACACCCTCAGGGGAGGAGAGACCAAGGGAAGAAAAGCGGAAAAACACCTGCGTGAGCCAGGATGACGACCGATCCCAGCCCCGATCACCTACCCACGGGCGGACCCCGCTGTACAGGCTCTCCAGTGGAAAGAGGTGCAAGGTAGGAGGACAACGGAGTAAGCCTGGCACTCTAGGGGCAGATGCCGTTGGAGGGGTTACGGGGGACTGATCGGTCTGAAGGAGTGGACCAAGTAGGCAGTAGGAGGGGATAAAAAAGAAAGTAAAAAAAAAAAAAAGGAAGGGGGATTAAGGTTTAAGGAGCTGAAGGAGTGGAGTTGTAGAATTGTGGGTGGTGGTTTTGGTCTGTGGACTTTCCTGACTATGAAGATTGGGTGGTGATCACTGAGGGCATCTGGGAGGATGCCTGATTTAATGACTCGGTGGGGGTGAGAGGTGAGAGCCCAGTCTTTCAGGGAGTGGTTAAGGGTTTTATGGTTTAGGCGGGTGAGTTCCAGGATGAGCTGGAAGAGATTGAGGGCCGTGATGTCATTGCGTGTCTTGGCAGTTGTTGGTGATAGCCAGTTTAGGTTTGTATCACCCAGGATGCATAGCTCGCCTTTATGTGAGAGGGAGGTTATGGAGGTAATGAGATCCAAAGTATTGGGTGCCTTGGAACCAACTCGACAGTAGATGCCGGCTATGAAGATAGGGGAGGAAAAAGGCAAGGTAATGTTTACTACAAGTGCTTCACAGGCAGAGGGTATTGAGGATGATAGAATGGTTGTGAACTGAAATGAGGACAGGATATACATGGCTACTGCACAACCCCTGCCAGTCCTATCCTGCCTGATTATGCAATAACCTGGGATATTAATGGCGAGATCAGATATTTTAGCGTTTAACCAAGTTTCCATTAAAATTAGATTGTCAGGTGTGAGGGAGATTACCATAACATGTAAAAGGTCAATTTTTGAGACAAGACTGCAGATGTTTAAGTGGAGAATTTTCAGGCCCTTGGGGAAGGCAGAAGGGGTCCAGGAAGTTGGTACGTTAATGGAAGGATTGCAGCTGGCAGAGGTGGGTGTAGTTGGGCCAGGACCGAAATTAACTTTTCCTGATGCAAGTAAAAGGAGTGCTGTTGTAAGGGAGTGGAGTTTAGGGCATTTGTGACGGGCCGAGGATTTGGGGGGGGCTAGGTGAGATTAAGATAAGGAGGCGAAGGAAAGCTAGGTGCTGAGAATAGAATGGCAAGGGGGAGGTGAGGGAAGTGAGACCACAGTATTTGAGGGGGTATAGGAGTTATGGCAAGGATAAAGGTGGGGGCTATGATAGCGAAGGGGAAAGGTGAGAAAGGTTTATTAGACTGAGGAGAGTGCGGAGTTGAGGTAGATAAAATTGATAGAAGAATTAGAAGGAGGGGAAGTGGTGATGGAAGGGTGGGCATATTGAGTATGGAGAGGGATTGGCTGTGCTTGAACTACCAAACAGGCTATGGAGAGGGGACTGGTTGTGTTTGAACTACCAAACATGGTATAGAGAGGGATTGGCTTTGTCTGAACTACTAAATGGTATAGAGAGGTACCCACTCTGTCTGAACTGCCTAACAGGTTATGGAGAGAGAGACTGGATGTGTCTGAATTAACAAAAAAGTTATGGAGAGGGTTTGGCTGTGTTTCTGTGTATGAACTATCAAACAGGGTATGGAAAGGAACTGGCTGTGTCTGAACTATAAAATAAGCTACAGAGAGGGACCACAGGGTGTTACAGTTGCATGCATAGGCAGAGCTCCTGTACAAGGGTGCCACAGTGGTAAGCACAGGCAGAGCTCCTGTACAAGGGTACCACAGTGGTATGCACAGGTAGAGTTTCTTTACAAGGATTCCACAGTGTATGCACAGGCAGAGCTCCTGTACAAGGGTGTCACAGTAGTGTGCATAGGCAGAGCTCCTGTACAAGGCCTCCACAGTGGTATGTGCAAGCAGAGTACAAGAGTGTCACAGTAGTATGTACAGGCAGAGTTCCTGTACAAGGGTGACGTGCACAGGCTGAGCTCCTGTACAAGGCCATCGCAGTGGTATGCTCAAGCAGCATACAATTGTCACAGTGATGTGCACAGGCAGAGCTCCTGTACAAGGGTGTCTCAGTGATGTGCACAGGCTAGAGCTCCTGTCCAAGGGTGTCAAAGTGGTATATGAAGGCAGAGCTCCTGTACAATGCTGTCACAGTGGCATGCACAGGCAGAGCTCCTGCACAATGGTTTCACAGTGTTATACAGAGGCAGAGCTTCTGTACAAGGGTGTCACAAGGGTGTGTACAGGCAGCGCTCCTGTACAAACGTACCACAATAGTATGCACAGTCAGAGCTGCTGTACAGGGTTCAGTTTGATTGCACACCATGCAGCCAACCAGCCACCAGAGGCTGACATCCTCATACAGTTGTACTTATCCAGAGGACTGCTTAAGCTGGCTGGCCTAAGAGACCTACAAGTCAAGTCCAACACATTCCTTTCAACTCAGTTGGCTGGGAAGGGGTGATTCGCCCTGACTGTGCAGCTGAGGCCTTGAGGTACAAAAGAAGGGGCTGGCAGGGAGGCGACTTCAGATGGCCTCTCCGATTCCCGTGTGGAGTGTTCCACAGCTGCTTTTGCCAAACAGCATTCCTGATTACTCCCGAGTGCAGGAATGCAGTGAATTAAAGCATGTAATACTCTACTTTATTTTATTTATCTATTTATTGCTAATTCAGAAAGTACCTTTGAGTCCAAGACTCGCTTACAAAGGCTCCACGTCACATAAAGTAGAACATTACAACAGTGATCACATTTCAAGAGCAGGATTTAGACAGCCTTATTACAGGGAGTACAATAAAAGGCTAACAGTTGGATCCTAAGGCATATTAGGATAGGTCTAACGTAGCTTAGTATACAGGCTCTAGATATGGAGCTAAACAGGCAACTCTGATAGGGGGCAAGAAAAAAAGGGGGGGGCCAGCCAGAGGCCCTTGTCGAGGGAGGGGGCAGGGGTGGGTTCAGCGACAGTCGCAGGGGTTAGAGGACTGGAGATGGCCTCTGAGAAAGGTTTTGAAAGGGCTAATTCTCTTTTCGTTAGTGAGTGCGCTGGGCAGGCTGTTCACCTAGGAATGGGCCCTGTAGCTGAAGGACCTTTGGAATTGGGAGGTTTGGCACCTCGGAACTGATAGGAGCTGCTTGCCAGAGCTTCAGGTGTTTCTAAGAGTTGGGCTGGTTGGATTATAGGGACGAGACCAGAGGAGGAGAGACCCAGGGCAATCTTTTTGGCCATAAGGCATGTGTGGAACTGGATTCTATTTTGAGATTCAACCAGTTAGTAGAATTATATAGTGAGCATGTATGGGTGAGCCGATCACATCCGAGGATGAGGCAGCATGCTTTGTTCAGGGAGAGACAGAGTTTGCCTAGGGCCGAGGTGTTTGCAGCTTCATAGATAAGAATACCATAGTCAAGGAGGGAGAGGACAGAACAGGAGACAGCGAGCCGAAGAGCTTCAGGAATAAGTGTTTGAAATGATAGAGAATCCCGAGTCGGACGTTAAGGGCGATAGACAGATGATGGATGTGCTGGTGGAAGTTAAGGGATGGGTCTAGGGTGATGCCCAGATATTTAAAGGTATCCACTTGCTCGAGGGGGGTCCGATTGGCAGTTAGAATTTGGGAGCAGAGCTCCTTCCAGGAGTTCAGAGGGTGTGAGAAGAACATCACTTTTGTCTTCTTGTAGTTTAGAATAAGACGCTGCGTGGAGAACTATTTTTCGGCATCAGAGAAGGGGGTCTGGAGGGAACTGTGGAGTTGAGTGGGGTCTGGATTGGAGGAATATAAGACTGCATCATCCACATACAATAATAGATTGCCAGAGCAGGACGAGGGGAGGGAGTTAAGGAAGAGACTGAAAAGTAGAGGGCCGAGGATGGACCCCTGCAGAACACTGGAGTGGACTGGTAGTCTGCTATATATGGTGGTACCAATTCTGACCTGTTGGTACTGGTCTGACAGGTAGTCAGTGAACCAGCCGAGGGCGTCCTGTGAGAAGCCAGTGTTGGGGGGTGTGTTTAGTAGGAGGGAGTGGTTGACAGTGTCAAACGCCTTAGAGAGGTCTACAAAGACCGCACCCGCGATGTGGCCTCTGTCTAAAGTGGAGTGGACGTGTGTGGCGAACTCCAGGAGGGCTGTCGTCGTACTGTGCCCTTTGTGAAAGCCGTGTTGCTGTTTACAGAGTAGGTTGTGATTGTTAAGGTGGTCAGTGAGCTGGTCGGAGACAATACGCTCAAGCGCCTTGGATGGGGGGGAGGATAGAGATGGGGCGGTAGTTGGTGGAGGTACGGTCTCCGCATTTAAATATGAGGGTAATGGAGGCAGATTTCCACTGGGAGGGGAATTTCCCTTGGCAGAGAGAGCGGTTGAGAACGTGAGTGAGGGGGTGGAGAACCTCATGTAGTGGTGAGCCAGAGGAGTCTCGGGGATAAGGAGTCACTACTGTAATGGGAGTGGCTTAGGGCTTTTCTAGGTAAGGCTGGGCAGACGCGAGGGTGACACATGGAAGGTGGAAAGGAGGGGCTGCAGGAGGGGTCAGAGAGTAGTAGGGAGGGGGTGGGTCAAAGAAGTTAGGAGGGAGAGACTGATGACACTCGTCAAAGAAATAACCACTTTTCAACTTCTACTTTTTATTATTTTTCAGTCTTGTTCTTTTTCATTATATTAAAACCTTGGACTCGTGAGTATTTTAATTGATTTTTTTTGTGTGTTTGTTGAAATCACAGGAGCTGCTGTCCTTCTCAATGTACGTTGCAAACATAATGTTCAGACATGAGTGGAAGGGCCAGAGATGTCTGATGAATTCAGACTTGTTAACCAAGTAGAGAGCTGGTCTGTAGTGCTACAACATTCCAGTTGTAGCTGCTAGGGGACACCTTTCATATTTTTAATATGCACATCAGAGCAGTTTATTTGCATGGCGTGTTGAGAATAACAGCTTCAGTGATTTCAAAGGATAAAACTATCAATGAAAATTCCAGAGTCCACAGTTCAATAGAAGAATGCTAAAAAGAGACGTAAAAGTGACTAATTATTTGCTGAATGCCATCTGAGACACTTATGAGACAATTGTTTGTGGTATTGTACAGCTTTTCTTACAAGACAGCTGCGTGCGGTATCCTAGTTTCATGCAATATTATGCAGTTGTGTGTGATATCATACAATTTCCCTTTCAAGACAGTTGCTTGCGGTATCATACAGTGATCTTATCTGTGTCAGTCTTCACCATTCATCACAGATGGGTATCTGGCTGGAGGTCAGGGCACTGCGGGAGCTTTTTTTTTTTTTTTATTTAAAGGTAGGCGGAGCCGACACACCACCGGTGCTGCCCTCGAGGCTGACGCACTGCATGGCGCTCGCGGGTTGGCCGTTAGGCTGTGTTGACTCCGCCTGCCTGCCTGCCAGTTCTTTGACTCCTGCTGTAGAGGTCACCTCGTGGGACGCTCTGAAGAAAATCCTAGGCCTGCTAGTTTTCAAAATCCAATCCTTCGGGCGTCAAAGTCAGTCGGTCCTGCTGGTTCTGTTTTGCCTCTACTCGACGTCGCCTGGTAAGATCTTTCCTTGTCTTTATATTTCCGCGACGTCAAGTCTGATTTTGGTGTTTTTTTCCTGTAGGTCATGTCTCGGTCGGAGAGCAGAAATCTTCAAGGCGAATTGACCATCCATGCGGCCAGTGCCCATGCGGACTGAAATTTCTCCGTCACCGACCTGCATGACCAGGTCTCTAGTACGTGGCCCGCTTCCATGACATGGATTCATGCAATGCCTGCTTCTCCATGGACGCCGGGTCCTCAAACAACAGCGTGGAAAATGGGGCGAGCCTCGCCCACTTTCGTGGTCGGGTACATACTCGGGCCAAAGACGCGCTCTCTGCCTTTCCTCCAGGTCCCTCCCGGTTCTATACGGACCGAGGAGGAGGGAGCCTCGACTCCTTAGCCTAGCCGTTGCCGAGGTTTCTTCCAGCGGCGCAGGAGGCCCATCCACTCCTTCCCGGGAGGCGGGCGGGGCCGCCATGGCAATCGCCCCGCCCGGGGTGAAGGCTCCCCGGTGTCGCCCGCTGCATGGAAGGCCCGGTCGGCGCCATCCTCGACGCCGTCAGCTGGCGCCGCCGGAGTCTCAGCAGCCGCCAAGGTACACCAAGGCTCCTGACGGCTGTTGTCTGCGCCAACTTGTCACGCTGCACTGTGGGCCTCTTTCAAGCTGCCACGGCGCCGTGAGATCTACTGCAACGCCATCCCTTGCCACGCTCTGCCTCAATGCCATCCTCGGCGCGAGTTGAGCATGGCGCCCGTGTCCCAGGCTCGGTGCCGTGGGGCCTTTGGTTCCGTCAGTCAGCGCCGTCCGCGGTGCCACACCAGCCCACGGTGCCGAGCCGGGCGATGCCGTGTCTGCCTTTGGCGCCGTCTGCGATGCCGCCCCAGCCCTCGGCACCGTTCACGGTACCAGGGAGCCAGGTTGCGCTGAGGGTGCCGTCGGGACTGTCGTCGGTGCCGTCTCCATCCTCGGCGCCGCTCGCGGTGCCGTGGGACCGGATGGTGCCATGACTGGTCCCGGCTCTGGATCTCTGGCTCGGGCTGGGGCCGTGCCTCCCTCAGATTCTGCTCGCAGGGTTGCGGGCGCTGGCACGACTTCCGGAGCACAGCTGTGGTCTCTGGCCTGGTAGGTAGGATGGTTCTGCCCGCCCTCCACGGTTTGCACAGGGCCTCGGACTCTACCTCCTCGGAGACGGAGTCGAGCTGTGTGTTGGACGTGCAGTCTGACCCCTCGGGGTTGGCTGTTGAGGTGGGCAGCACGGTGGTCTCTTCGACCAGTCGAAGTCCAGCCCCCTTCTGATGTGAGGTTGGTGGCTACCGAGACTAGGGTCAGGGGTGCTGACCAGCAGGCAGTAGTGCGGCCACCATAGCTCTGCAACCTGGTCTTGGCGGTTTCACTGATCCCTCAGTTGTGGTATCCTTCCGGTGGTGTGCCTTGATCGCCCAACTTTGGGGCCAATCGGAGCACCTGCAGGGGGGGAGGGTACTGCACCCTGGATAGCCCCTTCGGGGGCTGCCCAGAGATGCCAGCTACCTAGGCTGGCCCTCTCGAGGAGGAGGAGGACTCTTTCAGACTCCGAGGGGTCGAGGGGTGTGGGGTTGGCGCGCCGACCTTTTTCTGGGGTCCACCTGGGCCCTGGGAGAAGCCGTAGTGCGGATTTCCGCTCCTCCTCCTTGGTCTCTTTGAGAGAGTCCCGTTCTTTTGAGGCAGGTTACCGTCCTTCTGGACCTATACAGCCCCGGTCGCCTCACAGGGGGGATTCTTCCGGGCGCAGCCAAGGCAGGACCAATGTGGTTGTTCAGCTGTCGGCTATGGGGTCTTCCGGGGCACCTTCTTCCGCGAGTGCCCATGGTCCGCTCCTTAGCCCAGGCGGAGGTCAGCCGACATCTCTTCTCGGCTCTGTCCCCATCCCTCTGCCACACTCTCCTGCGCTCCCAGGCATCCTCGGTCCTAGCGGCCCTCTCACCTGGGAGCAGTTCAGAGCAGTGGCAGCTTGGTTCCCTGCTTACGTTAGGGCAATGGACAGCCAGGTTTTTCAACCTCCTCCCGCTGTGCAGCCACCCACTGAACAGATGGTGACCTCCAGCTCCTCATCCCCCTCTTCAGGGGGAGAGGAACCCTCTGTCCACATCTCTCCGGCTGCTGATCTCTCTGAGTATCAGCGATTCCTCGTGAGGATGTTGAAGGATTTGCACCTTTCTCCTTCCACTATTTGCAATCCTGAACACTTGGTGCACGCCTTTCTAGGCGATTTTGGCGAGGTCACACTTGTGGTGCCACCCTGGCCGGCTCCCTTTCAGGAGGCGTCATTGCGTTCCTGGCAGAGGCCCTTCTCCGGAGCTCCTGCCCCAAGGGATCTCAGCCAGAGATATTGCGCACCCCTGGAGTCTCCAGGTTCCATGCCTCATCCACAGTCTGGATTGACGCAGTTGGATACTCCTGATGGGCTTCACGCCCTTCACCGTGACCGGCCCCCCAGATCAGTACTCCTTGGATTTTGATTTCTGGGGTAGGAGGACTTTCTACTCGGCATGGTTACTTCTCTCTATCTCTGCACATCAGGCCCACTACGCAGCCTCTGACAGGTTCTTGTGGTCCAGACTAGGTCAGCTCCTAGCCTCATTGCCTGACATGGAGCAAACCAGACAAGCCATTGCACTCTCTGTGCGTGGCCTGGAGCTAGCAAGGCGCCAAGTGAGGGCATCTTATGATGCCAACAGGGTAGCTACCAGGGTCGTAGGGACAGCAATCTGCACTAGGTGGACGGCATGGCTACGTCTTTCCCGGTTGTCACCCTTGGCCCGGCGTAGGGTGATTAACTCCGCCCACCAGGGAACCTACCTTTTCTCCCGCAGAGTGAGATGGCGCTTGTCTGGGCAACTTCCTTCCCCCTCTGGGGGGACTCCGTCTCTCTCTCTCTCCCCACTCTCAGGCCTCTCCAGGTCCTGAAGGTTCCCCCCCTGAGTGTGTCACCCACTGAGGGCTAAGGGACTTTGTCCCTTAGGGTGTAAAAGAAAACCCCCTTCGTGGGGGGCTCGGTACTCACCCATCTGTGATGAATGGTGAAGACTGACACAGATAAGATATGAAAATTACGTACCTACCATAATTATGATCTTTCTGTGTATCTTCACCATTCATCCCAACCCCACCCTCCATCCCCCTGGGGCCTCAGTCTCTGGGTCCCCCTCCACCTCTGTGACTCCCCCTCTCCTCCTTAGGAGTGGGGTAAAATAGGGACACACAGGGGAGTATTTTTCCAGGAAGAGTGGATAGCTCGAGCGGCACTCCTTCTCCAGTATCTTGTTTCCACCCCTGTGGGGTGGAAGTTGGTAGTTGCCCTCCTCTCCTCCTCCTCCTCCATGTTTCCATCCAAGCTATTTCTCCTAAAAAAACCAAAAAAAAACCTTTTTTCACCAAAATCTTTCCTTGAGAGGGTGCTGAATCCCTGTATCCTGTCCTTCCTCCAGAATAGCTGACTCTGCTTATCTGGAGTGTTTGCCAGTTATTCCGTGCCTTGAATTCTGGCAGAAAGCTTTGCTACTCCTTGCAGTTCCTATACAATCTGGAGATGGACCAGGGTCCAGGATATCTTATCCTTCTCCCCTCTCTCCTAAATTCTTTACCCACCCTACCCCCCTTCTTCTGCTTCCAGAGATGTTCCCAATCCCCTTTAGTTTCTAACCTCTTTCTTTTCTGTCCTCTCAGTCATTATTTCTCCTTTTAGTTCATACATCTTTTCCTTTTTCTGTCCCTTGGACTCTCTTGTCCCACCCTCCACTCCCTTCCTCTTACCCCTCTGGCGACTCAGAACTGGCAGGCAGGCGGAGTCGACACAGCCCTAACAGCCAGCCGCGGCTCCCGCACTTGTCGTGACCTCGAGAGTGGAGCCAGTGGTGTGTCGGCTCCGCCTCACCTTTTTAAAAAAAAAAAAGCTCCCGCGGGGTCCTGACCTCTGGCCAGATACTCATCTGTGGTGAATGGTGAAGATACACAGAAAGATCGTAATTACGGTAGGTACGTAATTTTCATTTCTTTGCGAGACAGTTGTACATGGTGCAGTTGCGTGCAGTATCCTTGTCCCTTATGAGACAGCTGCATGCGCTACTGTTGCGTTCAGTATCATAATTTCCCTTATGAGACAGTTACGTGCTGTATTGTACAGATCTTACTTCGAGAGGTTTCTTGCAGTAGGTCATTACAGATAGGACTGCGCCCCCTGGTGTCAGGACCACACGGCAAACTTCTAGCTAATCATCCATAGCAGGGGACCGCCCCCAGCGTCACCTGACAGGATGTCAGCATGACACTATAAAGGGGCAGTCTGCATACCTGCCCTCCAGTTCTTTCGACCAGTGACCTGAGTAAGTCGAACCTTGCGGAGGACTTTGCCTCAGTCGACTGCCAGCTTACCTGCACATCCATATCCTCCTGGCCCACCACCGCTTCCTCAGGTTCATGTTCCAGGGGAACCACTTTCAGTTCAAGGCTCTCCCCATTGGCTTGTCTTCAGCACCTCAGGTTTTTACCAAGTGCATAGCGGTAGTGGCAGCGGCCTTACGCCACAGGGGATATATGTGTTCCCATACTTGGATGACTGGCTTCTGTCAGCTCTGTCTCAGGACAGTCTGAAAGAGTCTTTTTCCTTCACCCTGGACCTTTTTTGCATGAGTTGGCATTACGGTGAATTACCCCAAGTCCAACCTTTCACCCCCCCAGCATCTCCAGTTTGTTGGAGCAGTGCTGGACACGGTCCAGGGTAGGGCCTTCCTTCTATCGGACAGAGTGGATACTCTGAAACTACAAGCTTCTGCTATAGCCAATTCTCGTTGGATTACAGCTCGCTCTGTCCTTTGACTGTTGGGTCTGATGGCTGCTGCCATTCCCACAGTATCGTTGGCTCAACTGCATATGAGGGTGACCCAGTGGACACTCAGGGTCCAGTGGGATCAGCACTTGGACGACCTGGACCACAGAGTCATGGTCTCCAACAGCATGAAGAGGGATCTGATTTGGTGGCAGGAGACGTCCCATCTCTCCTTGGGGTTCCCCTTTCACCCCCCTCCCCTTCCATGACCCTCACAATGGATGCCTTGGGTCAGGGTTGGGGTGCACATCTGGGAGGTCACCTCACCCAGGGAAGGTGGTCCCAGCAGGAAATGCATTTGCACATCAATGTTCTGGAGATGAGAGCAGTGCTCTATGCTCTCCAAGCCTTTCAGACCCTCTTATGCCTGTGAACACTCCTGGTTCAGTCCGACAACACGGCCACAGTCTGGTACATAAACAGGGAGGCACTCGCTCATACCTCCTCTGCAGGGAGGCGATGCGGGTGTGGTACTGGGCAGTCCAGCACAACCTGCACTTGATAGCAGTCCACATCACAGGCGTTCTCAACGTCCTGTTGGACTCATGAGTGGGAACTAAAGCAAGACGTGGTAGAAGGTCTGTTCCACCTGTGGGGCCATCCAGATCTGGACCTTTTGGCCTCCCAATTCAACGCAAAACTATCCAGTTTTTGCTTGTTCGTTCCTGGGCATGGTGTTATTTGGCTAGACGCGCTGTCACTTTGTTGGGCAGGGTGGTTTCTGTATGCATTCCCTCTCTTCCCAATTCTGCAGAAAGTCCTGCTGAAGCTTCAGGCGGAGGGTGCACACATGATTCTCATCACCCCTCTTTGGCCTCGGCAGATATGATTTCCCCTACTGCAACAGCTAGCATTGGAACCACAGTACCCTTGCCTCTCCTACATGACCTTCTTTCTCAGGAGCAGGGCAGCCTGGTGCATCCGGGACTCGAATCTCTCCACCTGCATGCGTGGCACCTCTGGACGTAGTGGTGTCATGTTTCAGGGTTTCCTCCCAAGTAGCCCAAGTGTTGGTGGATGCCAGGAAACCCTCCACCAGAACTATGTACGCTGTGAAGTGGAAGAGATTCACCATCTGGGCGACTGCCAGGGATATGGATCCCTTTTCTTGCCCAGCGTACTAGGTTCTTGAGTATCTCTTGCATCTTTCTGATTTGGGCCTCTGCTATTCTTGACTGGACTGAAGGTCCATCTTTCTGCAATATCTGCCTATTATGTTCTGGTGGAAGGCAAGAGTATTGCTCTGTTGGAGTTCTCCAAAACCTTTCTTAAGGGGATTCTTCACTTGAAACCTCCGGTCTGTAGTCCAGTTTCCCCCTGGGACTTGAATTTTATTTTAGAGAAGCTTACTTTGCCTCCTTTTGAGCTGGCAGCAAGCTGTGACATGCGCTACCTATCTTGGAAGGCGCTGTTTTTACTTGCTATTACTTCAGCTCGAAGACAGGGTGGCTCTGAGGACTAATCCTTCTTTTCTCCCAAAGGTAGTATCCGAGGTGATTTTAAACCAGGATATCCAACTGCCGGTCTACTATCCCGAATATTCCAATAGAGGGTGTGATGGCGCGGGATACAAAGACATAGCAACCAAAGGTAAACTGCATAAAAAATGCACAAGTGCATTTATCAATTTATTTTCGATGAATAAAAATAACAAAATAATACAGAAAGAAAAATAACAGTTGATTAATTCAACACAATAATTTAGCCTTCTGCTTCCGTCATGCAGCTTTACTTCAGCCAGGATAGCCTAAGTGTAATCCCTTCTTACACTTCTCAATTCTGGTGTGAAAACAGCACACTCCACGAGTGGGTCCTTCCCTGCTCACTGTCAGCACTAGACTGACTCGACTATCAAACATTCCCCTAGTGGTGAGCCCTATTTACACCCTAGGGATTACATCACACTTTTTGGGAGAATTCCCATTTGCTGTGACATTACATATGGGGAGTTTCCATAGGCCGTGACATAACATAATGGGGAGTTTCCATATTTTACCATGTAGGGCCTTTTTATTTGGCCCTTTTTCCCAAATAAGCTTTATTTCTACAGGCAGCCCCAGTTACATCATCTCTGGTGCTGCAGAAACTCATTTTCATATTTCATCTAATTATTTAACACATGTTACTGGGTCACACAGTGTAACTGGGAACATTTCCAGACACCAGAGCTGCCTTCTGGAAATAAGAGCTGCAACATGCAGCCATGGGTCTGGCACTCGATCGCACTCAGCAGTGGGACAATTTAGTAATCAGGGGCACCAGTGTTTTTTCTAAACCTAAAGCGTGATATGCGCTTATTCCCATTTGCTCCCGCTCGGGAGTTTTACAAACAGCGTGACTTGCGCTAATAATTATCTGCAATTTGGGAGATCAAGGAGAAGTGCTTTTAGCGCTTAATGTGCAAGTAGGGGAGTTTATAAGAAAACAGGGGACAGAAAGGCAATGAGAATGTCAGGTTGGCCACCCTGACATAAAAAAAGAAAAGAAGAAAGAAAACGAGAAGACACAAAAGGGGGGAACTGGCACATTGTTTTCTGATTTACAGGGTAAATAACAGGAGCTTCCTGTTACAGAGGGGAATACCTCTTGCACACTCTGGATGTGCATAGAGTTCTACATTACTACATTTCTCGGACCAAGGAGGTGCGCAAATCAGACCAGTTATTTGTTTCCTTTGCGCTCAAATGTCAGGGAAATGCTGTGTCCAAGCAATGCCTTTCCAAGTGGTTGGCTAACTGTATTACCTTCATCTACCAGAAGTACGAAAAAACACTTCTGGGGGAGGTCAAGGGGCATTCGACCTGCGGCATGGCTGCCTCGTCTGCCTTTCTGAAAAATGTGTCTGCATCGGACATCTGTGCTATGGCCACGTAGAGTACCATCCATTCTTTAATGAAACACTACAGTCTGGACATTGCCTCTAGGCGCAGGGCCGGTTTTGGACTAGCTGTTCTTCAATGCCTGCTGTCCTAGCTGGCGTTCTGCTCAGCAGACCTTTTCCACCTCCCGGACCTCAGTCTCCGACTGTTCCTTCTTGACTGCATGGAATCCAGTCCTATCTGTAATGACCTACTGCAGGAACCCTCTCAAAGTAAGATATAACAGTTACGTAAGAACTTACCATGACAGTAGATCTTCAAGAGTGGTTCCTGCAGTAGGTCATAATTTTCCCTTCCACCTTCCCCCAGCTTTTGCTTACTCTTTCCTTTCCCAGGGAGCTTTTTTAGAAGCTCAGGGCTCAAGGAGTTTTTCTCTTTTCTCCTGCTTACCTTTCAGGGGTCTTCCGGCAGGAGAACTGGAGGGAGGGCATGGGGACCATGATGCCCCATCAGGTGACTCCCGGGGGCGTTCCCCTGCTATGGATTGCTAGCTAGAGGTTTGCCGTGTGGTCCTGACACCAGGGGGCGCAGTCCTATCTGTATTGACCTACTGCAGGAACCTCTCTCGAAGATCTACTGTTATAGTAAGTTCTTATGTAACTGTTATTTTCCTTTAGATAATGCTGAAAATAAAACTCGCTTCCTGATTGGCTCAAACACCCTGCCACCCGGGCCGTTATTTCTTAACAACGCCCACTCAGAAAAAGTGCCAGCTCGATCATTCGGAACTGAAACTTACCACCTGCCATTTTATTATCCACTTACTGAGACTGCAGTTGCAACCCGAACCCCACCATACTCCTAAACTAAAATGCCACCGACAGCCTGATACGGCCTCCAAAACTCACCCTCTTCCTCATCACCACCGGAAAAAAAACAAAACATTCATTTTTAAATAATTACATTCCCAGCTCGCTCCACCTCTCGTAATATAAACCTCCCACTCTTCCATGTTCTATTTCCCTTCACCATTGCACGCCCTGTGAAATGTCTTCTCACTGTTAAACCCATCTACATACTTCTGCCACACTTCTAAAGCATATCACATTAAAACTGAAGTACCTGTCACAAAAAATCACCAGTATACATTTCTCCTGTTCTCGAATGGTGTGGGTGGCCCCGCTCCCTCCTCGCTTCTTTCCCGCTGTTTACCTGCAAGCACAGTCTTCACGGAAGCTCCGTCGCAGTGTTTGTGCCTTTTTTTCAGCCTACAGATGCCTTTTTCTACATTTTCAGATATTTCTTTTTGTTTATGTTGAGAGTCAATCCTTCTCTTTTCCTTTGCTGCTGCTGCAGAAAGAAGATTGCCTCTACCGATGAGCATTTGGTTTGTGTCTGCTGTCTTGAGCCTGACCATGACACCTCTGACTGTGAGCTCTGCCAGAAGTTTAACCAAATTACCCTCGGGCAACGCAGAGCTCTAAAAATCTTCATGGAACAACAGGTAGCCAGATCCAGGCAGGGGTCCTCTGGGGCCCTGGCCACCCGGTTGCCTTCTGGTTCTATGAGCTCCCAGGCCTCTAAGGTCCGAGCAAAAAGTTATTTTTGGGGGTGGGGGGAGAATGTCAGAAGAAAAGCAGGGATCACGACTGCTCCTCCCGGTGAAAATCCCGCTCTCCTGTCGGCCTCTCCTTTTTCAGGCGTCGGCAGCTGCCAAGATGAAAGAGACTTGCTGTCCAGATCTCAGTTCCCACCAGGCCCATACCAACATTTACTCTGCCCGACTCTCAGGGTGCACGACCGTCAACCTCCTGGTCGTTGTCCCTCCCTCTGTCACCGCTGGGATCATCGTTAATGACTATCCGGTCGAGACCTGCCTCTTCCTCTCCGAGGGCTACGAGCTTGGTGGGTCTACAAGATGGGTTGTCTGCTTCTGTGCCATCAAATCCTCCTCAGTAGACGATCATGGACAACAACAAAGTTCTTGTCCACTTTACCACTGTGCTGGTCCAACAGTTGGGAACCTTTAATAGGCCTTCATCGCCAGCACCATCGACGACAGCTTCATCGTCAACACCGTTCGTCGACCCAGGAAGCCTTCCTGAGGGCCGTTGACTACTCATATAATGGATGACCCAGAAGAAGAGGTCGATGTCGAGGAGGAGTACTACCCTGACCTCATCCTTCCAGATGATGTGGAGGAGGACGAGGAACAATTCCTCACCTCTGATAAGTCCACTGCCTCTTCAGTCAGTGAGAACTCAGTCAAGCACACCTCAAGGTTGCCTCCTGAGGATGCCACCTTCTTTAACATCCTGAAGCAGCAGTCTGCCACCTTGGGTTTTCAGACAGAGGAGGAGGATGTCACCAGGAATGATCTGTCTGACTACTTGGAGATTCCTGAATCTCCCCCCAAAATTATCCCTCCTATGCTTCCTGCCCTGAAAAATGCTACTATAGCAGCCTGACACAGACCAGACATGGTGCCAGCCATGCCCCGCAGGGCGGAAAAACTCTATAGTGCCCTGCAGGGCATTCCTTATTTTGCTGGTCAAGCCAAAACTGATTCTGTGGTCATTAAGACAGCACATGACAGGTCTAAGGCGCCCTAAGCACCTTAGTTCCCTCCTCCCAGACAAGGAGTTGTGCAAGACTGATCTCTGGGGAGGAGAGGGTATATGCTTCCTCTACCTTGGGCTTGAGGATTGCCATCTACCTGTCACACATGGTCAAATACCGGAATGCTAACTGGAGGAAGGGCAAAGCTGCAGCACAGGCCCTTTCAGATGGTACTCAGAAGCAGGAGTTGCTTCACTGTTTCCAAACAGCTGGAGAGTCAGCAGACACCTCCTCAGGGCCCTCTGTGATATGGCAGACACTGTCACCAGAGCAACTGCCACTGACATATGCCTTCATAGACACTCATAGCTTAGGTCTCTGGGTTTGCAGCTGATGTGCAAAATAAGGTGCTTAACGCCCGTTTCTTTTCTTTTTTTTTTTTTACTCTCATTTTATCCCACCTCAGTCTGCCCTCAACTCTCCACTCAATCTGATCCTCAAAGCCCCAAGCACTTCATCCTACCGACTCAAGGTCTGTCCCTAGAGTGCCCCAGCTCCACTCTCCTAAGGTCTTTTGATGGTCCGGATTTCCCCCCGGGCGGGATGAGGAGAGGCCCCTTACTTACCTTTCCCACGAATGTTTTCAGGGAGAGGAGCCTGCACAGAAGAGTCTGCCTTGCCGGTGGTGACATGCTTGTTGCTGGAGAGGTTGTCACCTAGGAGAGGTAAAGGATGTTTTCCCATGTTCTTTTTCCCCTGACGCTGGCGTGCAATGGGGAACAAGGGGTCAGGCGCATGCAGAGACTTGCTTACGCCCCAGTCCCCTGCTAACGTCAACCCTCTACGTTGCTGCATTCTCCCAACACATCAACATCCCCAGTTCACCAGGAGGTGGCGGTATAGCGGCAGAAGGCAATCCCCGGAGAAGGAGAGCATGCCGTTGGCGCTCGATCCCTTCTTCCCTGTCTGACCACCGGCTACCGAGTCTGCTTCCGAACCCGGATCGCCGGCGTGGAGCAAGGTGTGGCGTCCAGCACCTCGACCCTCAGCGTCACCGGGCTGGCCTTAATGCCCTTTTCAATGGCACCAAGCTCTTCGGCCCTGATGTCCAGGACCTCATTAATGATCTGCAGGCCTCTGGCACAGCCATCAAGTCTGTGCATTCCCTCTATCACACACAGCCCCATGGCAGAGGGCGGTCTACTTTTCATAGACAGGCCAGTAGGCCAGGCTCAGGCGCCTGCACCCAGGGAAAGTGCAGAGCCCAGGCTTCCTTGCCCATCCCCTCCAATGCTGGAGCAGTGGTCAAGCATCCCAGGAATGATGGACCAGCTTCCACAGCTGGTCCTGCCTCAGCTTGGCTCCTTGCCAGACCCCCTCCTCTGGTTAAGTCCCAGGAGGTGATCGGAGGTCGGGTCTCGCTCCATCTGAATCAATGGAGTGCCATAACTTCGGATGCTTGGATCCAGCCGATTATAGAGAAAGGTCACACCCTGGAGCTCATCCAACAGACTCCAGATACCCCTCTACCACCCTCTAACTATCCTCCAACCCACCTGTCTGTTCTCTGGGAGGAAGTACAGTCTCTTCTGTGCAAGCAAGCAATCAAACTGGTGTCAAGGGGTCAGAGAAACCAGTGGTTCTATTCCAGGTTCTTCCTGATCCTCAAAAAGACCGGAGATCTGAGACATGTCTTAGACCTCAAGGACGTCAGTTTCTTTGTCCAGTACAAAAAGATCCAGATGGTAACTTTGCCAAGCCTCATGCCCCTCCTCAAGGTCGGGGACTGGCTCTGTTCCCTGGACATACAGGATGCTTGCCTGTACATCCCGGTCTTTCCTCCTCACAGGAGGTTTCTTCACTTTGCCTTTCAGGGAGAACACTACCAGTTCAAAGTGTTGCCCTTTGGCTTATCCTCTGCACCGTGTGTCTTTATCAAATGTTTGGCACCGGTTGCAGCAGCTCCCAGTAGAGAAGGTCTGTATGTCTTTCCTTACCTGGATGATTGGCTTCTCAAGGCCCCGTCCAGGGAACAGCTCCTGCTGACTTTGGAGCACACTCTCCAGCTCTTCCAGTCTCTGGGCAGAGCGGTCAACCTGCCCAAGTCTGTTCTAGTATCATCCCAAAGATTACAATACATAGGGGTAGTCTTGGGCTCCAAACATGGGAAGGCATTCTTACCCCAGAACAGGGCGGAGTGCCTTATGGCCCTGGCTCAAGAGGTCACTCAGAGTCAGTACATTCCTGTCAGACTGTATCTGAGGCTACTGGGCCTGATGGCGTAAGCCATTCCCACCATTCCACTGGCCAGACTTTACATGCAGACTCTTCAGTGGACCCTCAGAGTGCAGTGGGGCCAGGGTACAGATGAGTTGGACCAACCCATCCTGGTCTCCTCCCCAGTTCGCAAAGTGCTGTAGTGGTGGATGGACCCTTCCAAACTTCTACAAAGGGTCCCTTTCCAGATCTCTTCCCCACTTCAGATCCTCACAACAGATGCTTCGAGCATAGGCTGGGGAGCATACCTGTGTCCCTTTCACACCCAGGGCTCCTGGTCCCAGTGGGAAGCTGCCCTGCATATTAGTGTCCTAGATAAGAGAGTGGTGCTCTGTGCCATGCAAGCTTTTCAGGAGAACCTTGCTCCAGGCCAACTGCTGGTGCAGTCAGACAATCTGAGTGTGGTCTACTACATCAACAAGCAGGGCGGGACTCACTCATACCCCCTTTGCAGGGAGGCCATGAGAGTGTGGCACCGGAGCACAGTTGGCAGTCTCTGCGGTTCACGTGCCAGTTGTCCTAAACACCCTGGCAGACAGTCTCAGCAGGACTCAGTCCAGCATGCACGAATGGGAGCTTCTTTCTTTTTTTTTTTTAATTTAGCTTCTTTATTGTTTTTAACATACACCTGCATACATAGGAACATTATCAGCCAAAGACCTCGGATAACACAAAATGCTATCTATCCATCCATTCCCCCCTCCTTCCCCCACCCGCCCCATCCACCCCTGGAGTGTGCCCTTAGTAAATAGACAGAGAGTACATCATACGCTTTGAAAAGTTGAACACATGGAGAGTTAAGAAACCCCGGTGCAATTAATGCAAATTTAGTGCATATAATTTGCCCACTTTTTGTTAAAAGAGCTTGAGTCTATTGCGGGAGCTAGCAGTCATGCGCTCAGTCCTGAAACACATTGAGAGTTCATTCAGCCATTTATTGTAAGATATGGTGAGCTGGTCCATCCAGTGTTTAAGTACCAGTTTCTTGACAACCATTGAGATTAAGGCCATGTGAAATCTTCTCTCTTTGACCCTGATATTGGTATAACAACACAAAATGCAAATTTCTGCAGTAAAGAGACCTTCCAAACCAAGTAGAGGATCCATATTGTTTTGGATTAACTGCCATAAGGGGGAGACTTTTTCACAATACCAGAATATGTGCAGGATATTCCCTTCTGAATTACCACACCTAGAACATATAGAGGAGGGAAGGCGGCCCAGTCTAGTCAGTTTAACGGGCGTATAGTACATATCATTTAGAATGTGGTATTGGGTGAGTGTAAACCTGTCCTGAGAGTTGTAAATGTATAAATCTTTCCAGATCTGTGACCAGTTAAGGGGTCTTTCTGGTAGCAGGGAATTCCAAACCTTCAAACCTGGTAGGGGTTCGATGGGAGCTTCTTTCATCCATAGCAGAAGGTCTGTTTGACAGATGAGATCGTCCAGCTTTGGACCTTTTTGCATCCCCTCTCAACACAAAACTTTACAGTTTTTGCTTGCTAGATCCAGGGCCTGGAGTTTTCTGGCAAGATGCGTTGTCCCTCTCTTGGAGTGGGAGATTTCTGTATGCATTCCCTCGGTTTCCACTAATACAGGCGTGCTGATCAAGCTACAAATAGGGGGGCAGCATGATTCTGGTAGCCCCATTCTGGCCTCACCAGATATGGTTCCTCTACTTCTTCAGCAGAGGCAGAGCAACTTCTGGTCCCTCTGCTCGTTTGCAGGAATCTGCACAAAAATCTTAAGTTTCTCCCCAAGGTGGTCTCAGAGTTCACACATAATCAGTCTATCCACCTTCCTGCTTATTTTCCTGTGTGTGCCAATCCAGGGGAAGCACTGCTCCATACGCTAGATGTGCACAGAACTTTGAAGTATTCTCTGTTTTGGACTAAGGAATCCAGAGAGTCTAAGTAGTTTGTTTCTTTCACCCCTGGTAGAGAGGGCACTTCAGTTCTTTTTTTTTTTTTTTTGTTTAATATGTTTATTGAATGACGGTTCACATATCCTATTACCAGTAAGCCATTAACAGACAGTGTGATCACCAATATACAGGTAATAACTTCATAGAACATATTTCCTGCTTTATTTGTAAGCTATTTTACAAACTTTGTTTATCCATTACTCTCAATTTTATATTTTCAGACATAACTTAACAAACAAACAATAAAAGGAAAAAAAAATAAACAGATAATACAAACTACATTGGTAAACTCCAGCATCTGAATGGGTCTGTGTCTTACTTATTTCAATTTAATCTGTATAAATGTAATCCTGCATTTGATTTCATCTGTAGTCCAGAGGATCCCCAACCGACAACCAAATCCCTAGTCAAGCCCATTGTTATAATATTCCACTACCCTCTAGCAGAATCCTTTCCCCAATATTCAAAGTACTCAGGTATCCAGTCCAGGCTCGTTCAAATCTGTCCTCTTCTCCCTTCAGACAGTAGGTTAATTTGTCCATTGCAAGTATCTTCAGAGTAAGCCCCTTCGAATGCTCAAGTGTGGGGCCGAAAGCTGTAATCCAGACATTTTGTATTCCTTGTCTGGCAACCACAAGGAGCACTCTAATCCACCTAGGATAGATTACCCAGTCCCCATCTTCTGTTCCTTCCACCCCTAAGAGCAATGATTTCTGTGAGAATTCAATAGGCTGCCCTCTCATGGCTGACATTTCTTTTACTATCCCCCTCCAGTACTGTACTATCAGTGGGCAATCCCAGTGGTAATGCTTATATGTTCCTTGTGCTACCTTACATTTACTACAAGTCAGGGTCACCTCTGGATAGAATCGATGTACCATAAAAGGGGGGTAGTGTAATCTCTGTATAAACGTGTACTGTGCTACCTTGTATTTGTTACAAATTAACAGGCCCCTTTGAGACTCCGATATTAATTGCCAGTTGGAGTCACTGATTTCCTCTCCTAAATCTCTTTCCCACCATTTCTTGGCCACTTGTATAGGCATCTGGAAAAACTTCCTATCTAGTTTCACCACTCTCTCAATAAGCCCCTTTTAGTTTCTGAGTGCCCCCAGTATTTCTCTTTCTGACTCAGAGATCCGAACCGATGCTCCCTGAGAACCTACTATTTTCTTATAATAGTCTCTTGCTTGAAAAAATCTATATAAGTGTGTGTTTGGGAGATTCATTCCCCTCTCTCAGTTCCTGAAAGAAAATCATTCCACTTCTTGTGGTTAAGTCCCCTACACACCTCACCCCTCTCTTCTGCCATAATTTAAAACCCTCGTCCTCTAATCCTGGTAGGAAATCAGGGTTCTCTGCAATCGGTACCAGTAGCGTATAGGGTACATCTATATGTTGCCTCTTTTTTATTTAGTCCCACGCTTTTAAACTCGCTAGCACCATAGGGTTGTGTGCTGATAGTCTACGATGTATTTTTAGGCCCTCCCTTCCCAAGTATCCTGAAACTCTTCCCGGCTTCCCCTCTTCCTCCAGCTCAAGCCAACTTGCCACTTTATTTCTGTTTACCCAGCTCTGGATGTACCTATACTGGGTTGCAAGAAAATATCCCTTTATATTAGGAAAGTTAAGTCCTCCATGGGGTATAGGGGCCTTTAATCTTTTCAAGTTAATACGTGGTCATTTGTTCCTCCACATAAAGTCTGTGAAGGCCTTTTCTAGTTTTTTTATATCCCCTGCCGTTGGGCTAAATGGAAGCATTTGCCTGATGTACAATATTCTGGGGAGTACGTTCATTTTTAAAAGGTTGATCCTTCCCATACATGATATTGGCAGCTCCTTCCACCTACCGAGGTCCTGCACTATTTCTCTAACTAATGGCTTATGGTTCTCATCATATATAGCCCCTAGATCTTTCCCTATCTATACCTAGGTATGTAAAAGTCCTTTGCACTATTTGTAGGCCCCATGCCTCATTTCTTCTAGTATCCCACCCCCCCGGAACATGACCTGTGATTTTTGGATATTGATTTTGTATCTCGAAAATACAGCAAATTGTTCTACTACCGAAAGTACTTTTGGGATCGACCCCTCCGGGTCAGTGAGGAACAGGAGGACATCATCTGCGTAAAGGGTTATAACATGTTCCCCAACAATCTTCCCCATGACTCCCATTATATTAGGGTCACTTCTGAGTTTGATTGCTAAGGACTCAATTGCTAGAGTGAACAATAAGGGTGACAAAGGGCACCCCAGCCTTGTTCCTCTGTGCAGTCTGAATTCTGGGGATGGAGTACCATTTACCAAAATATGGGCCATCGGGGTTTTATAAAAGGCGCCCACCATTTTCACAAATTCCTTCCCTAAGCCGTATTTCTCCATGATCTGTAATAGATAGTCCCATTCAGTCCTGTCAGATGCTTTCTCGGCATCCATGGACAGGACACATGCCCTTCCCAGATGCCGAGAGCCCCACCATATGACATTAAGCAATCTCCTCAGGTTGTGGTATGACTATTGCCCTTGCACAAACCCTGTCTGGTCTGGTCTGACCATCAGGGGGAGAACCTTTTCTAGCCACCTGGCCTGAACCTTTGTTATGATTTTACAATGTTGATTCAAGAGGGAAATAGGTCGATATGATCCACATTCCTCTGCATCTTTTCCGGGTTTGGGGATAACTGTAATGAGGGCTTGATAGCAAGTCTGAGGTATCCCCCCAGGTCCTCCCTAGCCTCTTTCTTGATATTACACAGGGTATCCACCACTTCCTCCTTCAATAACTTATAATATTCAGCCCCAAAATCATCTGGACCAGCGGCCTTACCATTCTTTAGATGTACTTTAGCTTTTTTCACTTCCTCTATGGTGATTTTTGCTCCTAACTTTTTCATCTGTTCATTATTCAACTTAGGAATTTTGAGGTCCTTAAGAAAACTCTCCCTTTCTATGCTCTTGCCCTGACACGCTGCCTGATATAGCTTTGCATAATATTCTTTAAATCTATTCCTAACATCTACGTCTTCCTTTAATATTCCCCCTTCCTATACTTGATTTGGATTATTCTTTTGCTGCTTTTTCCTCCTTTCATAAGCCGCACCAGAAGGGGACCCGGCTTATTCCCCCATTCGTATATCTTCTGTTTAGCATAGAGGATTCTGGTGTTAACTTCCTTTTCTAAATTAGAGTTTAGCATTTCTCTAGCCAACTTCAATTGCCGAGTTTTTTCTTCTCCACCGCCTCTTAGCACCTCTTTTTCCAAGTCTCCTATTCTAGCCTCTAGTTCCCTCTGTTTCTGTCTCTTTTCCCTTTTCTGTTTAGCTGTATAGCCTGTTATTACCCCTCACACATATGCTTTACTGGCCTCCGAGTATGTACCCTCAGCCTCCACTGTGCCCTTATTCTGCTCCTCATACAGTTTCCATTGTTCTGTCACAAAATCCTGAAAATCCTCCTTAGGCAAATAAATAAATAGGGAACTGCCATCTACCCTACCGGCCATCAGACTGAGTTAACTCTATCTCCATCTCAACCATAGCATGGTCCAACAGGAGTATTGGGCTATGCCCCATTGTTCTTGTATGCTGGTATAGTCCTCTTTGAATATAAATATAGTCCATTCGGGACCATGAACTATGCGGGGTGGAATAGAATGTATATTCTTTTAGCCCAGAGTTAGCTGTTCTCCAGCCATCAATGAGGCCCAGCTCCTACAGCCTGAGTTGCCACTGTAGTATCGCCCTCTCTGCCCTATCCTTTCTTCCCAAATAATCCATTTTGGGGTTTGCCACACAATTAAAGTCTCCCCTGAGAATAAGGTGTGGGAACTGCTCCTTGACTAGTACATCTAGCAGCTTTTGGTAAAACGCCTTATCATGATCCGCCGGAGCATAAACATTGCCAAAAGCAAGCTGGCCAGATACCTCCCCCACTACAAATGTGTATCTCCTCTCCATTGCGTCTCTTACCACTCGGGCCTTAAACGGGAGATGCTTGCTTATTAGTATGGCTACCCCTCTTCTGTGAGTAGTGCAAGCTGCAGCGTGGCAGGCCCCAACCCATCCTCTCACTAATTTTTTATGCTCACTATTAGACAGATGTGTCTCCTGCAATAAGGCTACTGATGTGTTTCTTCTTTTTAGGGCAACTAAGATTTTAGCTCTCTTTGCAGGAGACATAAATCCTTTGACATTCCATGAAACTACTTTAGTCATTTGGGCATGTCTCTTCGATGTACTAGCCGTCCCCCCCAGACCACATATCCCTTTGGAGCCTGTGTCAGAACACGGACTCTAACAGTACTAGAATAAGTCAGAACACAGACCACTTTAAAAAAAAAAAAACAGACAATAATGATAAACAGTGTATAAACTTCCCCAACCCCAACTGTAACTTTAAGTAAAATATAGGCCCTATAACTCTATACTTCCATTCACTTCCCTCCCACCTCCCTAACCCCAACTTTAGTTGTTCCCAAAACAGTATTCTTTGTATTATATCTAAATTTTTATATGTACTTCCCATCTTAGAACATATAATTTCGATAAGTATAAATCAGTCCCCTACTATGCCTTACTCCTGCTCCACCCATGTGGCTGTATCCAACCGAGGCGTGCTTCTGGTGACTTTCCTTCCCTCCATGTATTCTTTAATTTCCCATAATTTCACCTATGCCCTGTATCCATACAGCGCCTAATAAGAATCCCTTCCCTGCAGTTTTCATAAATTCACCCTCACAGTCCCAATTCCTGTGCAGTTGTCTTTATCCCAAGTTTCCTCACATCTTTACCATTTTACTTATCCGCTGTATTTTCCCAAATTTACTCATTTTCTCATTAAGCAGCCCCGTCCAAATCATTTAAGAGTCATAACTCGTAAATTGTCCCCATTTGTTTTTAGTGTGTGGTTAAATCCTTGAACCGCGGGGGGAGACCATTGCAGTCCACTCCCCCATTCATACGGATTTTTCAACGGTCTTCCTACACCACCACCATCAAATTTGCCCCACAGGCCTTCCAGGTTAGCAGGTCTTTTCATGGTCTACTCACATGGGTGCTCGCCATTTCCCTTCTCTTTACTTCCCGGTGCCATATGCCCCTTGCGGAGAATGAGTTCTGTCTCTAGTCCACACACGGGAAATCATGTTAAGCGCTGTAACAGTCCATTTTATATATGCAAGTCTAAAATCAACTGCTTATTTTTCTATTTCCACAGCATTCTGTACAATCCTCACCTTCATCTTCCTTCTTTCCATTTTTTAGTGTCTTCGATCGAATCAAACAAAGAATTAACGAGCCAAAAGAGGCAGTACACAGTCTCAATATTTACAGATAGATAAAACGTTTGCCCCACAGCATACTCCTTCAGTTTGCATGACCACTGGTCCTGCTATCCGCATTGAAGCAATCTTCCAGTTGAGCATGTAGCCTACAGCTGCTCATGATTTCTTATTTTTCCGGTCCCATGCTTCCATAAATGCCTGCAATTTCTCAGACTCCCAGAAGGAGAAAGTGGCTCCCTCCACTTTCACCTTAACAGTCGCTGGGTACATCATAAAGAAATTCAGTCCTCTTTTCCTTAAGCCATCCATTTGGGCATTGAATTGCTGTCTCTTTTTCTGGACTGTGAGAGACTTATCTTGATGCAGAGTTATCTTATGACCTTCATACATCAGTTCTTTTTTATTTCTAAATGCATCTAGCAGGGCCTGCCTATCCTGGTAATGATGCAGGCAAAAAATCACCTGACATGGAAGCTGATCGTTTGGAGTCTCGGGGCAAGAGCCCTGTGCGCCCTATCAATTTTGAGCCTGTTTTTTTCAAGTCCATGTCCAACAATTTTGGCAGGGACTCGGCACAAAACATTAGCAGGTTCCCGCCCTCCACTTCCTCCGGTAACCCCCTGATACGGAGGTTATTCCTCCTACTGTAATTCTCCTGATAATCCAAAGCTTCTTTCAATTCCTCCAGCTTTTTCAAGTTGCTGTGTTTTATTTGGGATTTCTTTATTTGTATCTTCAATATCAGAGACCCGCTGCTCCACCTCGTTGATCTGTCACGTGTGCTACTTTGGCTCCTGGGTTAGCCCCTTTAGTGTTTGCTCCATGCTGTCCCAGCATGGCTTGAGGTCGGCGAGAATCTGCTCTGAGACCGCTTGGCTTATTGCTGCGACCTCTGCCTCTGACAGTGAAATCTGGCCTTGTTCACTCGCTGCCGCGCCCTCTTGGCTAGGGGTTTTGTTAGCATTTTTGGCCATTTGCTGGGCCGATTTGCTCGAAGTAATGTATTCGTCCATGTCTGCAGTTCCCAAGTCAGAGATTTTTGATAATTAAGTATGAGAAATTAAGTATTAAAGCATGTTTCTTACTCTTTTAGCGCGGAGCTCCAGACTAGTGCACCAGTCTCTTTAGCTGCTCATTAGCGCCCCCGCACTTCAGTTTCTAAGTAATGTTTATCCAAATGGTTGGCAAATTACATTGTGTTCTGTTAAAACAAGTACGGCAAATAATTGCCTGGTGCTGTCAAAGCTCATTCCACCAGAAGCATGACTACCTCGGTGGCTTGTTTTAATAGGGGCCTCAGCCGCTGATATTTGTGCTGCTGCCTCCTGGAGTATGGTCCACACTTTCACCAAGCATTACAGTGTGGACTTTGCTTCAAGAGCCTGTGCAGGGTTTGGCAGGGCTGTGCTACAAGGACTCCTAAGTTTATGGAGATCCACTCAGTTTGCACTTGCCACTGCTTGGTATTCGTTCCTACGGTGCAACCTGATGACTGAGATACCTCTGAAGAAGGTAGAACAGTTACATAAGAACTTACCGTAACAGGAGATCTCAGTCATCGGGTATGATTTCCCTCCCACCATCCCCCTTCTTGATGCTCCTGTCTAGAACCTGACTATCTGCTGTTTCCATCTTTTTGTCTAGAGCTGGGTCCCTCTGTCTCCCCTTGGTTCCCTAAGGCATGAGCCTTGCTCCCTTTGTCTGCAGAGGGAAAGAACTGAGGAGGGAGAGGGGCTGCCCACACCTATATAGGGTTGGTGACGTCGGCGGACGTCAGCGGCGTGGCAGCCCCAGTTGTACTGCTAAAAATCTGCCGTGTAGATTCCCCTTCACTGACGGCAAAGATTCCTACAGTGTAACCTGATGACTGAGATCCCCTCGAAGATCTACTGTTATGGTAAGTTCTTACATAACTGTTCTAGTTTGACAATACACCTTCTGAAGCTGGATATAATAAAATTGAATGATATGCTAAGCAGGAAACAACAACTGTTTTGCAATTGCTTCCTTAGCTTCTTTTGTTAGGTTGTTCTGGTTTCTGTAGAGGGAAACCAAACTTACTGTTAACTTTTCCAGTTACATTATTTACATGACCTTGCAGAGCTAATGTTTGAGCTAGGACAAAACTAAATAATTAAAATTCTCTGACTTGTAATGGTTCATTATCGACCCAGTTATGTGCAATTTTTGTCCATAAGCATCTATTCTTTGACAAGTTCTAAAAGTCATCACCTTTGTTTTCTTCTCATTCAAAAAAAACATATATTTCTATGGAACCAGTTTTGCAACATCATAGGTCCCCTGCAGGCACTCCTCTAGGTTCGCTCCTGTTTTTTTTTTTTTTTTAGGGATGGTATAATACTGTATCATCAGCATACATGATTGTACCTCATCACATTTTGGCCAAGATTATATTTTTTTTTTCTTTGTAACTAGACATGCTGGTAAAAAAAATAATTTAGCTCCCTGGCAATATCTTTTTCATCATAAAATATTTTATTTTCTACTTTTAGGCTTTCAATCCCATCCCTCATTTTTGGTTGTCAGAAATCTTGTAAAGATTTCCAGAACAATTTTGGATTTGCTACACTTTCCAGCTATTTAGTTTTGTAATAATCTGGATTTGTTTTTTTAATAACGCTTTTAAACAGATTATGTTGATGCCTATATACGATAAGGACCAAAACTGATTTATTTTTTTGATATTTTTTCCATAGTTGATCCCTCAATCTCATCATCATAAGTAAATTAGTGTTGATCCATAAGCTGGCATTGTTCCAAATCCTTTGTCTTTTTGTAGGGCTTTTGCTTACTACATTTCCAAATTTTTTATTAAAAATACTGACTGCTTCATCAACATCCTTAGCCCTGTATACTTCCCATGCTCATTTAGCCTTTTTAAATATCTACTTTCATGAATTATTACTGTAGACATAGCATTTTCTTTCCTTTTTTTTCCTGATAACGTACACAGGACAATGATCTGACATGCTGTCTGAAAAAAAAAAAAAAAAAAAAAAACACCTGCATATGTTATCAGGTTGGGTCTATTTATAAGTATAAAAACTGATTAAAGACTCACCTTTTGTCTTATTATGATGTGTAGTATAACCACTAATTAATTGTACCATGTTACACTCTGGCAGCATGCTATGAACCTTATTATTATTCTCTAAAACCAGCCAGTCTAGGTTAAGCCCAGTATGACTATTTTAAGGCACAGCAAATGGCTATTTACAATGATTCAAAGAAATTGTGGGTCAATTTAAATGAAATGTTGGGAAGAAATAATAACGTTTTCCCTTTGTATTGAGTATTGATGATAAGAATATTACTGACTCAGAGGCTATTTTTTGACCGCTTTAATCATTTTTTTTATTGACAGCAAGAATTTGCCACTGAGAAAGACCCCTATCTGTCTTGGATATTAAGGGTGATTCAGACTTAGATAGGCCTAAGTAATATTTGACCCCCCCCCCAGTTGTCAAGAAGTACTTCGTTGAGTAATTTTCCAAAACTAGATTGGGACCAGATCAATTGGATCTGTCCTTGCCTCTGAAAACAGGGGTTCCACAGGAGTCTGTTCTGGGACTCCTGTTGTTCAGTCTTTTTATTAATACTGTATTTAATGTTCCTAAGTACTTCTGGACAATTCTATATGCTGCTGATACTATTCTTTTTTCTTCAGGGGTAACTTTTGATAAGGTGAAGATGTATTTGCAGTCTGATTTTAAGATGATCTGGGATTGGTTTGAGCAAAATGGTTGGTTATTAATGGAAAAAAAACTTATGTTATTTGGAAGTAGGCATAGTCTTGGTAAATGCCCAGTTTTGACTATTATTGCTCCACGAGGTGAGGATATTGAATAGGTTCAGTCGTTCAGATATCTGGGGGTCTTTTTAGACCTCTTGTTGTCTTTTACATGCCATGTTGACTGTGTTGTAAAAAGTATTAACAAATGGATTGGTCGTCTTTATCAAAATAAGAATAATTTTACTGGGGAAGTTAAAAAGTTACTGGTGAATAGCCTGATCCTTTCAATTGTGTATTATGGAGGCACAGGCTGTAGCTATTAGAATAATACTAGGCAACCAGAGTAAATAACTTACAGTCATCATGGTCTATGTACCGCCCAGAGACCAATACGCCAACTTCAGCAAAATCACCAACTATGTTAATACCCTCAACCGTGACAGGGAATTTCTCGTCATGGGTGACTTCAACATTAATTGGTCATCCAATGATTCAGCACCCTATAAAGACGCACTGGCCAGTTTATGCCTTACCCAAATGATGAGTGAACCAACGAGACTTAACAATCGCACTGGCTCCCACACCCTGATTGACTGGGTTCTCACAACTCAACAGGAGAGAATAACAGAGGTCTCAGTCTACCCGGATTCACTTAGTGACCATTCACCAATCACTTGTTTTTGGTCTAATAAAACACTGAAATCAGTGCCACATTCTACTGCTAGCAGAGTGCTAAAAAAGAACAGCTGAATTCTTTCAAAACCTACCTCCAGCATCTTGACTGGACCCACCTCGACACCTTTTACGATGTCAACCAGGCGCTGGAGCACTTCATTAATACCTACAATGTAGCTTGTGACATCTTTGCCGCAGTTAAAAAGCGGAAGTTAAAAAATCCTAAAAATAGGTGGATCACCCAATCCCTCCTTGAACTCATGGGAGATAGGGACCACCTATGGCATAGAGCCAAGGCAACCAGTAAGCCAGTTGACTGGCAGAGATACAGGGTAGCTAGAAATAGTTGTACCTGTAAGATCAGGCTTGCAAAAGCACAGCACTACAAAGACTTGTCTTAATAAAACCTGGGGGGATGGAAAAAACTTCTGGAGTAACCTCAAAGACCTCACGGGGAAAGTCAGCAAGTCCTTTCTCTCAGTACTCCTGGTTAATGGTGATATTTCACAAGATCCAAAAACCATTACTGACACTTTTAACACAGCATTTTCTGACCTTCGCTCAGTATTCCCTCCAGAATATTTAAACTTCAAAACTAACAGCATGGACAATAAACATGCCATCCATGACCCTCTTCCCCTTTCTACTTCAAGGAAATCTCTGCCCTCGAAGCAAGAAAATACCTCCAGAGAATTCTCGTTAAAACACGGTACAGTAATGACAACCTCGATCTTAAAATGATAGTTCTCACCCTAGATTAAATAGTCAAGCCAGTCACTAAAAGTTTCAACCACTCCCTCAAACTCACACTGTTCTCTACGAAATGGAAGTCAGCTGTATCCACTCTGACGACTGACCGATTTCCATCCTACCTTCCCGTTAGAGGCCCTTGACTGGATAGTGTCAGACCAGCTGGTTGACTGTCTAAATAAATTCAATATTCAGTGCCCACAATGGCATGAATTTCACCAAGCCCATAGCACAACAACTGCCCTCTTAGAATTCTCTGACTATATCCATGAGGTACTTGATATGGAGAACCTGGTGGAGTCAATATATATTGACCTCACAAAGGCCTTTGATATGGTCAACCACAGTATCCTCTTAAAGAAATTGCTTGCCCTTGGCATATCCACTGATGCAGCCTCATGGTTCCAGAGCTACCTAGATCAAAGAACCCAGCAAGTAATAGTACAAAATACACTGTTGGATGTCAGGAAGGTGTCATTGGGGTCCCCCAGGGATACATCCTTGGACCACTACTGTTTAGTCTTTTCCTTAACTCCCTCCCTGAGTTCTTCCCAGCCAAGCTTCTCCTCAACGCAGATGATGCTGTCATCTTTGCAAGCTGCCCCATCTAAATTTACTAACAAACAGTTTTCAAGAGAGATTTCCAGGATTGAGGAGTGGTTTACCCAAAATAAACTGCTCCTAAATTATAAAGAAAAACAGAAGCAATGGTGTTCACCAACCAACAGAACAAGCAAAAAAATAGTTTCTAGGGACATGGATATGTTGTTCAATCCACACTTATTGGCAGGTTCCTTGCCACTTTAAATCTTGCCGGAAGGTCTTCAAGCTGGCTCCTCCCACCCACCTGGGTGGTAAAACTCTCGGCTCTGCCCCATGACGCCAGATCTTCTTTACCGCTTGGAAGCTCAGATTCCCTCCTTTGTGCTCTGCGTTTTAGGCCTGGATCCAAACTCTTCAGTTAACCCAAAACTAATCTTAAAATTTACAAGACTTTGGTCTTTTTCTTCCCTCACAGCGGCGATGGACAAATTGACTCCTGGATTTCGGCGGTGCCCCTGTGGGCAGAAGATGTCCCGGACCGATCCGCACTCCATGTGTGTTTACTGCCTTGGGCTTGAGCACGATTCACAGGCCTGCGACTTGTGCAAGTCCTTCTCGGCCACGGTCTTAGAGGATCGCGCTGCCAGATTGCAACTTGGGCGCCGCCCCGAGAAACATTATCCTCTGGTCAAGTCGAAGGAGGCCCATTGGGCAGTGTCCGCGGTGGCAGGCTCGGCTGAACAGCTCAAGCAAATGATTGCCCTCGAGGAGGAAGCAGCTCAGGCCACATCAACTTCTTCGGTCGCGGCATGTATCCCGCTCTCTTTGGGCTCCTTCTGCACGACTTTGTTCAAGGAGCTTTGTCAATCCCTCTCCACCAAGGTAGAGGGGCCTTCGGGACATTCCTCTTGGTCCAAGAAGAAGGACTCCAAGGGTAAGTCCCACCATCGATGTTCATGGGAGCAGGAGAGGTCCCCTTCCCCGCAGAGTCAACACTACTTCGTCGAGGTTGTGGCTAAGGCCGCTGGCTTCACGGTGTCCCTATCAGGTCAGCCGGCCGAGACACCCGTCAACCCTTCTTCACCAGTTCCCCCGGTGGAAACCGAGGACTTGCCTGTGCCCCCTGTGCCGGAGTCCCCGGTTAAGGTCCCCTAACCGAGGAAGGAGCGGGTTTTCCCTGCTCCCTCCCAGGCCCACCTTCGGAAACACCGAAGGTCTCGGACCACTTCTCAGTCCAGCTGATCCCGCCGATGTCGGCGGTATCGGTCTTGGCACTGTGGAAAACGGTGGCACCGCTCATTCTCGTCTTCATCCTCTTCGGAGGATAGGCTCTGGCGTGATTTGCGTTGGCGCTACGAGGATCTGATGTGGCAGCAGCTCCTTTTGACCGGGAACAAGCCGACTCCGTCGCATTCCCCGGCCATTAAGTGGCTGTCACCAGAGCGGCCAAAACAACCCCTCATTGTACTCGAGAAGCCAAAGCCGGCACCGGTTGTTCGGCCGAAACTGGCTGCGCCACCCATTGTGGTGGAACCCCCACCTCCACAACCTAAAACTGGGGCACCGACCGAGGATTATCGGTCGGGTCAGGGTTTGCCCCATCGGTTGTCGGTCACCCTCACTCCCGATCTACCTCGGCAGGTGGAGGGTGGCTTTGGCCCTCGGCAGCTGTTTGCAGACTCCTCTGAGTCTGACGATGACTCTTCCCTGTTCTCCAGGCCTCTCAACCTGGAGTTCACTGGGGGTCAGTTGGTGGACGAGAGCCCATCCTCATTCCTGGGAATGCTTCGGCTCATCTCAGAGTCTACTGGGATGAAGCTCAAACCCGTTTCAGAGCGGGCCAAGTATCCCCTCGTGCAGATACTGGACCGAGGGGATTCCCCCACTGAGGCCTTCCCAGTGGCTGAAGCCATATTTGGCCCGGCCGTGGAGCTATGGCAGCAGCCGGCTTCCTGTCCAGCACCTTCGGCCAGGATGGTTCGAAAGTATGCCGTTCCCACTGGTTCACACTCCGGGTTCTTGGAGCACCCCTCCGCGGAGGGGCTAGTGACCGACAGCGTTTTCCGGCGCTCCGGAAACGCCCGGGATGTGGACAAGCCACCCGATGAGTCCAAGAAACTGGACTACTCCAGGTGGAAAGTCTATGCTACGTCCTTCCTAGGCCTTCGTCAGGCCAGCTCAGCCGTTCTGATGGGACACTTTTCACACGCCCTTTTGGGCTCCCAGGATGAGGTGATTCCTCATCTCCCGGCTGACCTCCAGACTACGGTCAAGCAGGTGCGGGATCAGGGAAGGGTGGTGGCCAAGCAGCAGCTCCAAACTGCCTTGGACATTGGAGACTCTTGTGCCCAGTCAGTAGCGGCCGCAGTGGCCATGTGCCACAGAGCTTGGCTGCGGATCTCCACTTTCACAGCAGATACCCAGCACAAGCTGGCAGACGTTCCATTCCTGGGTACCGACTTGTTCAGTCCCGGGGTGGAGGGTCATCTGCAAAGGACTGAGAAGTACAACTCCACCTTGGACTCTGTCACGTCCGCCCAGAAGGACAAAGGCCACCAGCAGCAGCGTAAGCCCTTTCGGCCTTCTGCCCCTGCGGCACGTCCGGCCCAGCAACACCAGCATCAGGGCCAGCACTGCCAGCAGGCTCGCACTTAGCACCCCAAAGCCAAGCCTGCAGCTTCCTCCAGCAGGAAGCTGGGAGGGAAAGGTCCAGGAGGCTCCTCGGCCGGTCCTTCCTCCCTCCTGAAGAAATGGGGGTTACTAGTGGGGTACCACAGGGTTCAGTATTAGGACTGGTCCTCTTCAATGTCTTTATAAGCGACATTGCAGAGGGACTGGAAGGAAAAGTATGTCTCTTTGCAGATGACACAAAGATCTGCAACAGAGTTGATGCACAAGGTGGGGTGGAAAGGATGAGAAGGGACTTGGCAAGGTTAGAGGAATGGTCAGATGTCTGACAGCTTAGATTCAATGCTAAGAAGTGCAAGGTAATGCACCTGGGAAACAAAAACCCAGGGGAAGAGTACACAATGGGGGGTGAGATACTAACAACAACAAAAATGGAAAGGGACCTGGGGGTGGTCATATCAGATGACCTAAAGGTGGGCAAGCAATGTGAGAGGGCAGCAAGGAGGACGGGGGGGATACTGGGATGCATAGGGAGAGGCATCACCAGTAGAAAACAGGAAGTTATTATCCCCTGTACAGACAGTTGGTGAGACCCCATCTGGAGTACTGAGTGCAGTTCTGGAGACCCAATCTCCACAAAGACATAGACAGGATGGAAGCTGTCCAGAGGAGGGCAACTAAAATGGTGCAGGGTCTGCACCGGAAGACATAGAAGAGAGACTTAAGGAGCTTAATATGTATAGCCTCGAGGAAAGGAGGGAGAGGGGGACATGATAGAAACTTTCAAGTACCTCAAGGGAATCAACAAAGTCCAAGAGGGTAGCATCTTTCAAAGAAAGAGGTGTGCAAGAACAAGGGGCACAATTTGAAGATAGAAGGGGGCGGCTCAGAGGTAACTTAGGAAGTATTTTTCACAGAGAGGTTGTGGATGCATGGAGCGGCCTTCCGGAGGAAGTTGTGGAGTCAAAAACAGTGGTGGAATTCAAGCATGCATGGGACAGTCATAAGGCCATTCTAGGGGGTGGGGGTAGGAAGAAGTAGGCTGCTGGTTAACTAGGATCTGCAGCTTATCCATTAGGTAGGGAAATGGGCAGACTGGGTGGGCCAAGCGGTCCTTATCTGCCGTCAAAATCTATGTTTCTATGTTTCAAGCCTGCCTAGTGACGGGTTGAGGGGTGTCGCCCCACTTCCTTTCCGCCTGGTCCGATATCACCACGGACCGCTGGGTGCTGGAAGTGGTAGGAAAGGGTCTGCCTCTGGAATTCGAGCAGTCCCCACCCTATCGAGCCGTCACCCCACGGGGGGGCTATGAGGTCCACAGCCTCTCTGTCGGCTCATCGAGCCGACATTGCCCTGCTCCTCCAGAAGGAGGTGATCAGGGAGGTGGCGGATCCTCCACCAGACCCAGGGTTTGTGTCCAGGTATTTTCTGGTCCCAAAACAGATGGGGGGCTAGCGCCCCATTCCAGACCTACATGACCTGAACAAGTTCCTAAGGTCTCGAACCTTCAGGATGGTCACTCTGGCTCAGATCATTCCATTCTTGAAACAAGGCATGTGGTTCTGTTCTCTGGACCTCCAGGACACGTTTTTTCACGTCCCGATCCGTCCATCCCACCAGTGATTCCTCTGCTTTACGAGTTCCGGGCCATGCCCTTCGGCCTCTCTCCAGCTCCCAGGGTCTTCACCAAATGCATGGCAGTGGTGACAGCATTCCTGCGGAGCCGAAGGGTCCAGGTGTACCCTTACCTGGACGACTAACTGATTACAGCCCCCTCCAGGCTGGAGGTGGAGCGGTCCAGGGATCTGGCCCTCCAGGTCTGCTCTCAGGTTGGCCTCCTCATCAACGAGGCCAAATTGGAACTCGTGCCTACGCAGGTGATTCAGTTCATCGGGGCAGAGCTCAACTCTCTACGAGCCAGAGCACGGCTCCCGGTGGACAGGGCCAAGGTTCTTTCCTCCTTTGCCCAGTCATTTCTGGTTGGGAAATTGCACCCTGCCCGGGACTTCCTGTGCCTTCTGGGCCTCATGGAGGCCTGCACCAGCGCGGTCTGTTGGGCCCGTTGGCACATGCGCCCCCTACAATGGGGGCTGGCCCGCCAATGGTCACAGTGCTGCGGTCCTCTGGACCAGCCAGTGATATTGACCCAGGAGATGGGGAACGCTCTCCAGTGGTGGATCGTTCCAGCTCATTTGCAGGAGGGTATCCCATTTGTCCGCCCAGAGCCAACGGTCACTCTAACGACCGACGCCTCTCTGATGGGTTGAGGTTCCCATCTGGGGGAGCTCAGAGCGCACGGCCTCTGGTCCCCTCAGGAGTCTCGATGCCACATCAACCTGCTGGAGCTTCGAGTGGTCCGACTAGCCCTCACTGCCTTCGCTCCGTTTGTATGGGGTCAAGTGGTCCAGGTCCAGACGGACAACATCATGACCATGTACTACCTAAACCACCAGGGCCTATGTGCAAGGAGGCTCTCCGCACTTGGTCTCTCGTGAGCAGACTGGAGGCGGATCTCCTAGCCATCCATGTGGCGGGAGCCTCCAACACTCTGGCCGATGCCCTAAGCCGGATAGGTGCTGCATCTCACGAGTGGTCTCTCCTGCCGGAGGTAGTACAAGATCTCTTCTCCCATTGGGGCACACCTCAGGTGGACCTGTTTGCCTCAAGGGAGAATGCAAAGCTGAGGCTGTTTCATGCCCACCTCCCTCAGCAGGGCTCACTGCAGGGGGATGCCTTCTCGAGGCCGTGGACCTCGGGCCTCTTCTACGCCTTTCCCCCATTTCCCTTGATCCACAAGGTGCTTCTCAAGGCAAGGAGGGACAAGGCGCAGGTGATTCTGGTAGCCCCAGACTGGCCCCACCAGTTCTGGTATCCAGATCTCCTGAGTCTCAGCTCCAGGTTCCCGAGGTGGCTTCCAGCATGCCCGGACCTGATCTCAGTCAACTAGGGGAGGGTTCTCCATCCGGACCTGCAATCCCTGCACCTGACGGCCTGGTTCCTGAGCGGCTAGAGTTCCAGGCCTTGGGTCTTTCCAACGAGGTTCTCAACGTTGTTGAGGCATCCCGTAAGGAGTCGACCAGAAAATGCTACGCCTTCAAATGGAAGAGATTCTCCATTTGGTGTCAGGATAAGGGGTTGGACCAGTACTCCTGTTTCTTGGCCAGCATTCTGGACTACCTGTGGTCCCTTTCTCAGCTAGGGCTTCGGTTGATGACCCCTAAGGTGTACCTGGCAGCCATCTCTGCTTACTGGGCGCGGGCCGGAAAGCAGTTGGTGGCACAGGAGAAGGTGGTCGGGCGCTTTTTCAAAGGCCTTGATCACATATCCCCTCCGGTGCGAGAACCTCCACTTCCGAGGGATCTACTGCTGGTACTGGCCAAGCTCATGGGCAAGCCATTCGAACCTATGCACAGGTGTGATATCTCTCACCTGTCGTGGAAGACCGCCTCTTGGTGGCTATCACGTCAGCCAGAAGGATGGGAGAGCTCCAGGCGCTTTCCATCGAGTCTCCTTATCTGGTCTTCCACAGGGACAAGGTTGTCCTGCGCCCCAACCCGAAATTCCTTCCGAAGGTGGTGTCGGAGTTTCATCTTAACCAGGTGTTGACTCTGCCGGTGTTCTACCCCAATCACACCTCGGAGGCTGAATATAGGCTCCATACCCTGGACCCTAGAAGAGCACTCTCTTACTACAAGGAGCGGATGGCTGAAGTTCGGGGAGAGGTTCACCAGCTGTTTGTCACCTACGCTGAAGCCACACCTGGCAGACCTGCAGCCAAGCGGACGATAGACTGGTGGGTCACCTCCTGCATAGATCTCTGCTACAGGTTGGTGGGCATGGAGCCTCCCAAAGGGATAAGAGCTCATTCTACCCGCCATAGCGCTGCATTGGTGGCTGCTTCCAGGGACGTCCCTATCCAGGAAATCTGCAGGGCTGCTACCTGAAAGTCAGCACACACCTTCATTACCCACTACCACATCGACCTTGAGTCATGCCAGGATGCTGGTTTTGGGACTTCGGTTCTCCAGTCCTTATTTCCCAAGTAGGGGGTGTGCGCCTTGCCTCCCTCCTCCTGGAGAACTGCTAGGAGTCTGCCAATAAGTTTGGATTGAACAACATATCCATGTCCCTAGAAATACACGTTACTCACCTGTAGCAACAGGAGATCTTACTTCGAGAGGGCTCTTGCAGTAGGTAATTACATATAGGACTGATGCCGGCCAGCGGCAGGACCCCACAGAAAAATTTCTAGCTAGCAGTCCCTGGCGGGGACCGCCCCCACGTTAGGTGACCGGCATCATACGATGTCGGTATAAAGGGGCGGTCCCGGATGCCCGCCTTCCAGTTCTTTCCCGCCGTCAGCTCGTGCAGCGCCTCGCGGTGAAGTTCCTATCGCTCAGTCCTGTTACTTCGTTGGTTTTTCCGAAAAGTTTCAGTATTTTATATTTTCTGTCATCAGGTGAACGTCGGTATATGTCGTCCCCTTCAAAAAATAAGTGCGACTCGTGTGGCGCCCAACTGCCTCACAAAGACGGTCACTCCCTGTGCCTTTTCTGTTTAGGCCCGACCACGCGGTCGACAAGTGTCCGCACTGCCTACATTTCAATGCGGCCACCCGCAGACGACGCCAGCAGTCTCTCTAAGCCCATCTCCTCAAGAAGAAGATGTCCGCGATGGAGAAGGAGTTGAAGAAACTTCGGCAGGCGCCGACCTCCCTGAAGGGCACAAGAAGCGGGACAAGGAAAGGCACCGGGGAAGGCTCTCTCCTCCGCGACTCCAGACGGAGTTATGGGCAAGGTAACATCCCTCCGGGATCGCCTCGACGGCAGCCTCCAAGGCTTTGAGGAGGCGCCGCCCGCCTGTCGGGTTCAAGGCTTGAGCCTGCCGGTGCCTCGGGCAAAAGGAGGCTCCAGCCTCCAGTACCGCCGCAGGCTTGTGGCTCACTGGGTGTGGCGCCCTGAGACCGGACGCCGGCCCTCCGGACGTCCGCTGGGAGAAGCCGCTAAGACGCCTGACCTTCGGGCGGCGACGGCAGTGTCCCCATCGGACCAGGCCTCTTCCCATCCTCGCCTGCCTCCCACGACGGACCCCGGTTGGATGCCGCCCTCTGGCGCCCACTGGGATTCGCCCTAAGTCACACGCCGCTCCTCCGATACGCGCCGCCCTCGGAGCCTCACGGCAGACCCTGCTTCGCCTGTCGCACCAGGTTCCCGCAGCCTCGCTGCCGTCAGGGAGCCAGAGTCCCCTGCCTGACTCTGGGGATTTTCTCTTCCGTCCCAGACGAGGCTCGGATCCTGGGCTACCGTCCCGATCCTCTTCCTACAGAGCTGGATCTGACGCGGCTCCCCTGATGCCGGCTCCGACACTGGCCCCTCCGACCCGGGCGGGATATTCCTCTTCCATCGGGCCTCCACCCCACGGGCCTATCCCGGTTGATCCGCCCGTGGAGTACCCGGCTGGGCCGTCTGCTCCGGCAGCTCCTCCAGTGCCTGGGTATCCGCCGTCCTATCCGACACCGGTTTTCCCAGGTCCACAGTATCCTGCGCCGCAGTACCCGACGCTGCAGTACCCGGCTCCGGTATTCCCGCAGCCAGGTTACGGATACTCTCCCTACGGATTTCATCCATACAGCTATCCCTCTCCTCCTCCTCCACCGCCCCCTAGGCCGCCGGTGGATCTCCAGGAGACTCTTGCCTCCTGGTGGGCTGAGGCCAAGGCTCAGCTCACCAAAGAAGTCGAGAGCCGTCTTACGGCGACGGTGCCACCACCGGCTCCCGTACGCCCCAGACGGCACACTCCCTCTCCACCTCTGGATTCTGGGCTTTGCCCTCGGGATCCAGAGAGGGGCAGGACACGCGTCCTGGGATTCCCCCTAAGGAACCCGTTCCTCCCCCTAGACGAGCTAGGGAGTCTTACTCTGCTCAAATTCTCTTCATTCTCTCTCTCGACTCCTCGGAGGCCTCCATGGTGTTCCAAGAAAGACCGACGAGCCGCGCCTCCGTCCAAGCCCGCGCTGAGGACTCCTCCGGTTTCTCCGAGGATCCTTCCTTCACGGAGTTGCTCAGGAAGATCCAGGAAGTCCATCAGTGGCTTCTTTAGAGCCAGATCCTCAACGGGTTAAACTCGCCAACATCTGGACTTGCCCTCACGGCTCCTACTCTAGTGCCACCTGGATCGAGCCTCACGCCCACCTTTGTTTCCACTATTTGGAAGCAACCGTCGGCTTTAGCCCCACTTCCTAGGAAGTCCAACAGGCTATACCAGGCTCCGGGTGTAGACTTTAGACCTCACCCCGCAGACTCGGCTTGGATTAGCACCACTCACGGCCGGTCAGCACACCCGAAACACTTGAGCTCGTCTCCCCCAGATAAGGAATCTCGCCTTCTGGATCAGTATGGAAGGAAGATCTATGCTTCTTCCACACTGGGGATTAGAACCCTGAATTATGTAGCACATATGGGGGATTACCAGAAGGCTGTCCTTACCCAGGCGGAATCTAAGATTGACTCCTTGCCTGACTCCCAAGTCAAGCAGGAGTTAGCCGACCTGGTCCGTTCTGCTCGTTCGGCCAGTCGTCATATTCTGAGGATGACCTACGATGCAGTGGACACTGCAGGATGGAGCTCTGCGTTTGCTGTAAGTCTCCGGCGTCATGCATGGCTCCATGTGTCAGGTCTGGTCCCGGAGGTGCAGTCAGCAATTCAAGAAGCACCTTTCAGGGGTTCTGTGCTTTTCGGCAGTGATGTCAAGGACATCATCACTGACTTGCAGGAGAAGGGGACGGCCCTTAAATCTGTTGATTCAATGTACCGTCCCCATCCCCCACAGCGCCGTCCCTTTCGCAGACGCAGCTGGCCTCAAGCGAAACCTCAGGGAAGGCGGGCCACTAAACGTCGGGCCCCCACAGCTGCCAGGCCCCCGCCGCCCAAAAAAGCAACGGGTGCCCCAGCTGCGGCGCTGCCTCACACCACCTGACTCCTTCCCTCTCCCACCGCCTCTGGCGCCTCGGAGGAACCGGTAGGAGGGAGGTTCTCCCTCCACCTTCCGGGTTGGGAGAGGATAACATCGGATTCATGGGTGCTTCAGATCATAGCAGAGGGGCACTCCATAGAGTTTCTGTAGAAACCTCCACGTCACCCCCCTCTGAACTCCTCTTATTCAAGGGACCATCTTCCTTTGGTCAGGGAAGAAATCTCTGCTCTCCTTGTGAAGCAGGCTATAGAGCCCGTCCCCCCTCACCTCCATGGGACGGGTTACTATTCCCATTTCTTCCTCGTACCAAAGAAGACGGGAGATCTCAGACCCATTCTCGATCTCAGCTCCCTGAACCTATATGTGAAATACAAGAGGTTCAGGATGCTCTCCCTTCAAACCCTCTTGCCCCTGCTTCGGCTGGGCCAATGGCTTTGTGCACTGGATATGCAGGATGCGTACCTGCACATCCCCATTCGTCCTTCGCACCGAAAGTACCTCAGGTTTGCATTCCGGGGGACCACTGTCAATTCCGGGCACTCCCTTTTGGTCTTTCCTTGGCTCCCCGAGTCTTTACCAATTGCCTGGCGGTGGTAGCGGCCCACCTGCGTACTTTGGGAGCTCAGGTTTTTCCCTACCTGGACGACTGGCTCCTGGCGGCCCCATCCAGGAAGGAACTCCTGCATTTTCTCTCCCTCACCCAGCAGGTTTTCACTGGCCTGGGTATTACCATCAACCATTCCAAGTCTCACCTGGATCCTTCACAGAGGCTCCAGTTCATCGGGGCAATCCTCGACACGACAATGTGCAAGCCTTCCTGCCTCTGGACAGGGGGTCATCCCTCCAGTCCCAGATTTCCCTCCTGTCGGAACTCAGGAAGGTTCCAGCGAGGTCAGTGCTCCGTCTACTGGGGCTTATGGTGGCGGCCATCCTGACGGTTCGTGCACCTCCACATGAGAATCTCTCAGTGGACTCTTCGATCTCAGTGGGATCAACGGGTAGACGACCTAGATCATCTGGTTCTGATCTCCTCGCCGATGGTAAGAGACTTGCAATGGTGGATGGTTTGAGAGAACCTATTCGGGGTCCCCTTTTTTCATCCTCCCCCCGATCAGACTCTGACCACGGATGCTTCAGGCGAAGGTTGGGGAGCCCATCTGGGTCCTCACCGAACCCAGGGCCTATGGTCAAAGTTGGAGTTAGTTCTCCACATCAACATGCTCGAGCTTCGAGCAGTGCTGTATGCTCTCCAGGCCCTTCACCAATACATCCTTCTCGGTCACTTAGCTGTCCAAACGGACAACATGTGCGTGGTGTGGTACATCAACAAGAAGGGAGGGACTCGGTCCTACCCGCTGTGCAGGGAAGCGATGAGGGTTTCGGAATGGGCAACGCTTCACAACCTTCACCTCACGGCGATCCATGTTCCGGGAGTCAACAATGTCCTGGCAGACAGACTAAGTCGCTCATCGGCTCTACCACATGAGTGGGAATTGGACGAAAAAGTTCTAAAAAGCATCTTCCAGATTTGGGGGACTCCCCAGATAGACCTGTTCGCCTCCTCCCAAAATGCAAAGCTTCCAATCTTTTGCTCGCTCGCTCCAGAGCGAGCCGCTTTCTGGAGCGATGCTCTATCTCTAAGCTGGAAGGACAGATCTGCCTATGCTTTTCCCCCAATTCCTCTGGTCCCTCGTGTGCTACAGAAGCTTGCTTTGGAAGGAGCGAGAATGATTCTGATCGCTCTTTTCTGGCTCAGGCAAATCTGGTTCTCTCTTCTACAGCAATACTCAGAGGTTCCTCCTCTTCCTCTTCCTTTATCTCCAGGATTGTTGACCCAGGATCAGGGGACCCTGGTCCATCCGGGACTCAAGTCCCTTCAACTTCATGCATGGCTTCTGCAGACCTAGCTCAATCTCGTTTTGGCGTTTCTCCTAAGGTGGCCGAGATTCTGGTGGAGGCTAGAAAACCCTTCACTAGGTCCACCTATGCCATGAAATGGAAACGATTTTCCATCTGGGCTGCGTCCAGGAATGTGGAGTCCTTTTCCTGTCCTATGACCATTCTACTTGAGTACATGCGTCATCTTTTCGACCTGGGTCTCAGTCACTCCTCTTTGAAAGTCCATATGGCGGCTATTTCAGCCTACCATGTCCCTTTCACTGATAAGGCATTTGCCCAGCTGGAGGTATCCAAAACTTTCCTCAGAGGGTCGCTCATCTCAGACCCCTGTCCGGACTCCAGCTCCCCCTTGGGACTTAAACTTTGTCCTCAAAAACTTACCTTCCTCCTTTTGAGCCTGCGGCTTCCGCAGACTTGAAGTTTTTATCGTGGAAGACGCTCTTCTTGGTGGCCATTACTTCTGCTCGCAGAATTTCCAAGCTCCAGGCCCTGATGTGCAAAATCCCTTATCTGATTTTTCACAAAGAACGAGTAGCTCTTCGCACGAATCCTAAGTTTCTCCCGAAGGTGGTAGCGGAATCTACCTTAAATCAGTCTATTGAATTACCTGCCTTCTTCATGCAGTACTCCAATCAAGGAGAATACCTGCTCCATACCATGGATGTTCACAGGATTCTGAGATACTACACCGATAGGATGAAGGATCTCAGAAAGACTGATCAGTTGTTCGTCTCTTTTGCGCACAAAAGAGAAGGCAACGCTGTTTCTAAGCAATGCCTATCAAAATGGTTGGCCCATTGCATCACTTTCTGTTATGACAAGTACAACAAGACCCTCCCGGGTCAAGTCAGAGGTCACTCCACTTGTGGAGCTGCAGCCTCTGCAGCTTGTTTCAAGAATGTGTCTGCGGCAGACATCTGTGCTGCCACCACTTGGACTTCAGTCCATACCTTTACTAAACATTACAGTTTGGACATTGCCTCTCGCCGTAGAGCAGGCTTCGGGTTAGCTGTCTTGCAAGGCCTCCTTTCTTGAGACTCGCAAGATTATTTGCTATTTTTTTGAGTAGTTCCTCCTCCCGGTGCCTTTCATTTGTTCCAGACTGCTTGGGATTCTGTCCTATATGTAATTACCTACTGCAAGAGCCCTCTCGAGTAAGATAGTACAGTTACGTAAGAACTTACATAACAGTAGATCTTCAAGAGGCTCTTCAGTAAATACTCTATCCCTCCCTCCATCCCCTAGGCTTTTCAGCTCCTTTTCCATCAAGTGAAATATCTGCTTCTCTCTCGTCCGGGCCTTCCGGGCCTGTGGCGGGAAAGAACTGGAAGGCGGGCGTCCGGGACCGCCCCTTTATACCGACGTTGTATGACGCCGGTCACCTGACGTGGGGGCGGTCCCCGCCAGGGACTGCTAGCTAGAAATTTTTCCGTGGGGTCCTGCCGCCGGCCGGCGTCAGTCCTATATGTAATTACCTACTGCAAGAGCCTCTCTCGAAGATCTACTGTTACGGTAAGTTCTTACGTAACTGTACTTTCTAGGAATGGTATATGTTGTTCATCCACACAACCCACCCGACCTCCCCGGCTTCGATGCACAACCTGGCTTCCAGCAGGCTAGATCTGGTGGCATGGGGTGGAGCCGAGAGATTTACCACCTGGGTGGGTGGGAGGAGCCAGCTTGAAGACCTTCCGGCAAGATTTAAAGCGGCAAGGAACCTGCCAATAAGTGTGGATGAACAACATATACCATTCCTAGAACTCCTGTTACAGGTGAGTAACCTGTATATTCTCACAATCCTAAACAGCAGGCTTGAACCGCTGGAACAAGTGAACACCTTTAAATATCTGGGTGTTATCCTTGACACCTCCCTCTCTTACACACAGCATATCGACCACATTGTAAAACGGTCAACACTAGAATAAGCCTACTCTACAGACACCGGTCCTACTTGACAAATGTGGCCCTCACCGTAACAGTTAATAGCTCTGTTCTCTCCATTATTGACTGTGACCTTGTAGTGTATAGCACATCCACAAACACCGCACTGAAACAAGTAAGAATGGCGCTCAACAATGCTTGTAGGCTAGTGCTAGGTGCAGATGCCCTAATGCATACCTATATCTATGCCCAAACAAAGTGGCTAAACTTACAAGGGAGAATTCAGTACCAAGTCTGCCTCCTTGAGGAAAAGAAGCCCTACTAGGACCAACCCCGAAATCCACCCAGAGGATACTCAAGCCGGCACACAATTCACACTCAACCAGAGGTAAGGCATGGAATCGCATCCCATTTCATTGCACTACACTTGCCCAAAGAACTTTCTCCTATAAGGCCTCACTATGGCTCAATGAGCTCCCTGCTATCATCATAAATTACCCTGAACTTGGGCCGTTCAAAAGAGATCTCAAACAGGACCTTTATGCCCGAGGGAAATGCAACTGCTCAGATTAAACCCCCCCCCCGCATTTCTTTTCCTCATCTGCTCCTCACACCCTCACGTCCTCCTTCCCTATCCCCACAACTAATCTACATTCTACCCTCCCACCACCTACCTCTGCCTACCCTCTCCTCGCACCCTATCAGCACTCCAGTCAACTCAGGCACTTACTATGTTTTTCTCACCCCCTCCTTTCCTCCTCTCCCATGTCTCCCCTCCTTTTTCCCCTCTCATGTTCTCTTCCTCTTACTTTTTTCCCTGCCTGCCGTTAATTCCTTTCTGCAAGATGTATCATCTTGTGGCACCCAGACCCTCCCACCTCTGTCCCATCACCCCCTGGTTCTAGGTCCACTTCTTCAGCTGCTCTGTTGTAACAGAGTCACTTTCCTGGCAGCTTATTTACCCCCTTAAACACTCCCTTCCTGCTGCCCTCTCCCCTCCATCTTGCACTTTCATTTTTTATATATTTTTTGCCATATTGCCTTGACTGTACTATGTTTGTATATATGCCATCTGTATATGCTCTGTTATTTTCATCTTGTATATAACCTATATAATAATGTCCCACATGTTACTGTTCTATGCTCTATATTCTTGTACCTTTCTGCTTTGCTCTATCATTGACGTGTAGCCTTTTGTAAATGAGCTTGTAGCTCAAAGGTTGTAATTCCAAGACAATAATAATAATAATAATAGTTGTCTATTCAGCAGCGTGTAATACTATTTTAGAGAAAATCAGTGTTGCTGTAAATAATGCTTGTAGATGTGTTCCATATTGTAGAAGGAATAGTCATAGATGTTATTTACGTACTGCTCTAAATTGGCTACCACTTCACTTTCAGATTGATTACAATCTTGCCATTATGTGCAAAAAGTCACTTTTGGGTCATACCCCAATTGGGGTTCAATCACTTTTTAACCAAGCCTTGAATAGATTTCTTACTAGAAACATAGCATGTCAGAGACTTCAAGTCCCTTACAGGAAAACTAACTTAGGACTAAGGTTCATTTCTATCAGATCAGCAAAGGTCTGGAATCTACTTCCATTTGAGTTATGTGGTTTAAATACTTTAAATGCTTTTAAAAACCAGGTACTAAATCTATTTTTAAATAAGTTGGTATGTAATTGTAAATGAAATGGTTGTATTGTACGGTTGTCTATTAGAGACTTGCAGCTGCTTCCGTCAATGACACCCATTAAATTCTGGCTCTATTTTTACTCCTGCCTGTCTCTCCTTCTTGCCTATAATCAACTGAACCTTCTCGCCACACTGGCATTAGACTTAACCCTGCCTGTTCAGTGTGTTAAACTGTGCCTCTGAATGTAGCTGCTTTCATCCCTCCCCTCTGAGCACTACATCCTCTTTTATACCCCTCGTTTACTCTTCCCTGTATATTGAGCACTCCCTCTGCTTATATTGCACATACTACATATGGGCCTTGCTCTACATTAGGCTAGACTTGTCGGCCAGCCAGACAATGGCCTATCATTGCTGAATGTGTAACTGCCTTGTATATAAATTGCTTATAGTTGTATTCTGTCTGCCTTTGCACTTGTGACTGTATCATATGCCTTCCATTATAGTGTGCTTACTATTGCTTTATGCGAAAGTGCCATGCTGTGTTATTTATAAATACTTGTATATTGTCTGCCAATGTACTTATGCCTGTATCATTCTGTTGATGTGCATCTTCCCCAAGTCCATCTTGTAAGTGAGTTATGCTCAATGGTGTTCCGCCTGGTTAAATAAAGATATTGATTGATTGATTGAAGTGAGGTGGACACCTTTGAAAAAGGGGCTATTTTAGCTCAAAGATTTTCTGAATACAATAAACTAAACTAAAATAACCCATTATAATATGCTCTTTGTTTCCTTTGTGAACGTCTGCCAGTCTTTCCAATATGTCTAAATCTGCCTTTGCACTTTCTGGAGGCAAGTACACACAAGAAGCATAAAGAGAAGTACCCAATGTACCCCCAAGCTTCAATATCAAGGTTAGGTTATCAGTAGTACCATTAAAATTCCCAGCCTCAACCAGCTCACAATTGAAACAACCCTTTATATAAATCAAGACTCCACCACCCTTACCCTTTGCTCTGTCTGATCTACAGATCTTATACCCATCAATACAAATATAGTCATTTGGGGGTACTGTTTTTTAGTCATGATTCACTGAGGTCCAAAATGTCATAGTTTTCCATCCTAACCCAAGTTAAAACTTTGTCCAGGTGCACTAAATACTCCTGACGTTTAGATGGCAAAATTTCAAACCCTTACAATTTTGTGAACTAAAAGATTCATTAGGCCCAGGGTGTCTTTCAGTACCCCTCCCTAAGAGCAGTAAAGCCAGCAGAAGAAACTTTCTGTCAGTCTTACCTTGTATAAGGCATCTCCTGCTGACTGTCCCACCTTTGTTTAATGACAGACAGTTTACAACTGAGTAACTTAGAATCCCATTTTTCACTCAGTATTGCAGTTTTAATCCCAAAGTATCTACTGTTCTGAACTTTGCCACGTTCATTGTCTTGAGTTTCTCACAAACACATGGACAACAACTGTTCCCTTTTGAATTTTCCCATTTGCAGTTAAAAAGTTTAAAGTTGCTAACAAGCTTAGTAAGCATATTAACTCATTTACTCCACAGGAGTTCCTTGAGAATTCCACCATTTGTGTCCTTTATACTCTTAACACTGCATCCTAACATATCAACATACGAAATTTGCCAGCAGATAGAGGCCTAGAGGTCTGTTGTCTGCTTGAATGTGCAGCTAGCACCCCTTATTCTGCAGCTGCCTCTCCCTTCCACCCTTCCCCTCCATTGGCCCTCCCCCTTGTTCTGTCCCAGCCCCTTTTGAAGCAGTCCACTGTTCTACTGGATACCGCTTCTGCTGGTAATGCATTGCACCCAGCTACCACCCTCTCTGTAAAAAAGTGTCTCCTCATCTCCCTCCAGTCTCATATCATGGCCCCGGGTGTCCCTCCCCTCCCTTACTTTGAACAGCCCCTCTGTACCTGTCTTGTTTATTCCTTTCATGTACTTAAAGGTTTCAATCATGTCCCCCATCCCTCCTTTCCTCGAGCAAGTACATGTTCGGCTCCCTCAGCCTCCTCTCATATGATGTCCCCCAGCCCCTTGATCATCTTTGTCGCCTTGCGCTGCACCCCCTCCAGTACCTTAATGTCCCTCTTCAGGTACAGGTACCAGTATTGCACGCAGTACTCCAGGTGCTGTCTAACTAATTGCCTATACAGTGGCAGAATCACCTCCTCCCTCCTTGAGGATATACCCCTTGCAGTGCAACCCAGCATTTTGTTGGCCTTTGCAGCGGCCTTCCTACATTGTCCCGAGTTGTTAATTGACCCTGTAATGAGCACCCCCAGATCATTCTCCTCCTCTGTCTGGGCTAGCTGCACTCCCCCCAGCTCGTAACTCCTCCTTGGGTTCTTCACCCCAAAATGCAGCAGCTTGCACTTTTTGGCATTAAACCCCAGTTGCCAGGTGCCTGACCAGGTTTCCAGCTTTGCCAGATCATCCTGCCATCCCCCTAGGTCATCCATCACCGCTCCCATCTTGGTATCATCAGCAAACAGACTGAACTTGCTCTTGATGTCCAATGATATGTCTGCAATGAATATCCCAAACAACACTGGTCCCAACACCAAGCCCTGTGGAACACCGCTTGTCACTACCCTTGGGGACGAGAGCTCCCCACCCACCACCCTCTGTTGCCTTCCCTGAAGCCAGTTCCCTACCCATCTCACCAGCTTTTCATCTGCCCCTGTGCCTTCTAACTTACTTCCCAGCCTCCCATGTGGCACCGAGTCGAATGCCTTACTGAAGTCCAGATACAGGACATCCACTGCATGGCCCCTGTCCAATTGTCTAGTTACCCAGTCATAGAACTCTACCAGGTTGGTTTGGCAGGATCTGCGACATATGAAGCCATGCTGTCTGCTGTCCTGTAGTCCTTTGGCCTCCAGCCTCTACTTCAGGATAGTCTCCATCAGCTTACCCACGATGGATGTGAGGCTTACCAGTCTGTAGTTCCCCGGTTCATCCTTGGGGCCACTCTTGTGGAGGAGCACCACATGAGCCGTCCTCCAATCCTGAGGTACACATCTTGAGTGTAGTGAGGCATTAAATAGATCTGCCAAAGGTTCTGCAAGGACCTCTGCCAGTTCCTTCAGTACCCTGGGGTGGATGCCATCTGGACCTGGCGCCTCGTCCACCCTCAGTACCATCAAACCCTCCAGAACTCTGCCCTCCATGATTTCCCTGTCTGTCACCCCCTCCCCCTCCTGTTTCTGCCATTTCTCTCCCCTTGGGTATCACCCCTCTCTTCTCCTTATTAAATAACGAGCAGAAGTAATCATTTAACACTTCTGCCTCATTGCACCCTGTTTCTACCCAACCCCCCTCCTTCCTAATCCTTACTATGTTGTCCTTATAGTTCCTTTTCTCCCTGATGTACCTAAAGAAGTTCTTCTCCCCCTTCTTAATGCCTTGTGCCAGCCTGAGCTCCATAGATGTCTTGGCTCTCCTTACTGCCCTTGTCACCTCCTTCGATTCCTTCAGGTCCTCCTCCCTGTCCTCCCCACTCCCTGTTTTCTTGTACCTCCTAAAGGCAGCTCTTTTCCTCCTTACCTGTTCCCTGACCTCCTTGCTTACCCAGCTCGGTTTCTTAGCCCTAGCCTTCTTGCTCTGGGCCTTGCTGCAGGTTCTGGTTGCCTCCACTATCCCCAGCTTTATGAGCTCCCACTTCTGGTTAGTGCCCATACTAGGTTGAATTCTGGCCAGGTACCCTTTTACCACTTCCCCCATCCTCCCAAAGTCGGCCCTCCCAAGTCCAGCACTCTTGTACCAGATTCCACTCCTTCCTTGCCCATATCCAGTGTGAGCCATACTGAGTGGTGGTCACTCCCTGACAGTGGTTCTTCCACCCTAATTTCCCTCACAAACTCCGCATTTGCCAACACAAGGTCAAGGGTATTCCCTAGCCTGGTTGGTTCACTGACCATTTGCATCAGGAAGCTGTCCTGGAAGGCATCCAGCAGTACCTGTTCCCTTCTATTCCTGGTTGTGGGGGTACTCCAGTCCACTCCTGGCATGTTGAAGTCCCCCACAATCACCACACTACCCTTCTCGCAGGTCCTCCTGATCTGTCCTGTTAGTTCCTGTCTAACCTCCGCTTGAGAGGGTGGCCTGTATACCACTCCCATTCTGAGAGTCCTATTCTTGGAATCCTGGATTTGCATCCAAAGTGACTCTGTACTACCCTCCTTCCCTTCCTCCCTTACACTGCAGTCCTTCCCTTCACATATAATGCCACCCCCTCCTTTCCCAATCACCCTATCCCTACTTAAATAACTCCGTGACCTTGTACAGACAGGTCCCAATCATTGTATTGGGTGGCCCATGTTTCTGTGATGGCTGCAATGTCCACCTCACCCTCTGCCATGAGCACCTGTAACTCTGCAGTTTTCCTCCCAAGGCTCCTAGCATTAAGAGTGACCACCTTCCACCCCCCATCCTGCCCTTCTTTACTAGCATCACCACTAGTACTTGCCATTTGTCCTTTGTCACTGTCATGGGGATAAGCTCATATGGTTTCCCAGCCTGTGGTCTCTGCATGTCTCTTACCCACTTGCCACCCCCCACTCCTAGTTTAAATTCCCAACTTACTCTATGTACTCCTCCAGCCTTTGTTTCAACACTTCCTTTCCCTCATCGCTCAAGTGTAGTCTGTCCTTGGCATAGAGACTACTGTCCTCCCAGGTCCCTCCCCACCAGCCCATACCTTTTAGCATGACACCAGGTTCTTAGCCATCCGTTAAATTCCTCTATTCTCAGCCTTCTTGTTGTGCTAGCCTTGGGCACTGGAAGTATCTCTGAAAAAGTTACTGATCTTCCTGCCCCCTCACATAATTGTCCTAGTTCCTCAAACCTCCTCTGGACTATATCTACCATTTTGTCAGCCAGGTCGTTCATTCCAAGATGTATAATTAAATGAGGCTTGTCCCTACCCCTTCTAACATATTTCAGAACAGACTGTCCCACCCTTTCTGCTGTCATTCTTGGCATGGCCTCCACCCAAATGCGACTATGCCTCTCCCCTTTGCTACCCCACCTGACTTCTCTTAGTATTGAGTCCCCCAGCACTAAGATTCCACCCCTCTTACTCCCTACTTGCTTCCATTCCTCTCCATCTCTCATTCCCGGCTCCTCTTCTTCCTCCTGCACATTATTTCCCCCCTTCTGTCACTGTTGTAATTTCCCCAGCAGAACTTCCCCCCGCTCCAGTTTGGTCCAGGCATTTATCAGTTACTCCTCCAATTTCATCACCTCCCTCCTCCACCTTCCCCTCTAGCACTGCAAAACAATTTTCTGAAGACCCTTCACCAGTGCTGGCTTCCTCTCTCCTCACAGTAATCTGTTCCCTCCTTTCCACTCCATGACTGTTGCCACTTCTCCTCCTCCTCCCCTCACAAGTCCCTATCTCTTCCTTCCATTTGTCTTTTGTCTCCTGACCTGGTTTCCCCAGAGACCATTCTTCCTGGCCTGGGCCCTTTGTCTCCGCTTCCCTTCTTCTGACCCTCTCCTCACCACTGTTGGCTCAAATTACCCTCCCTCATCTCCCCTCCTCCCTCCGTCCCTCCCTCCAGTATTGGGCTGTAACCCTCCTCCAGTCTGCCTTGCCTGTCTTAGTTCCTCCTGCAGACCCTCTATCTCCTTTCTAAGTTTCTCTGTCATTGCACACTAAACATCCCCCCACCCTCCAGGCAATTTTTAGAAAGATTGGTGCACCACAGTTGTTGCAGTCTACCACCCCACCCATTGCTCTCGTTGCCCACCAGCGATCTCCCACCCTTTTAGATGAAGGATACCAAACACTCCCTCCAAGTCTCCCTTCCCCCCATCAGTGCAAAACATTCTTCTCCTTTTCTTAATTTCCCTTACCCTCTTTGTCGTACACTTCTGGATAGACTGAGCAACTGCTTTTTACATTCCTATCCCTCCTGTCCACACCCAGAAAGAGACTTTAAGCAACTATTGCACAGCCTTCTTCAAACTCCTACCCCTCCTTTCCACAATGCAAATACAAATGCAAACAAGTAACAGTGAAAGCTTCTTGTTTTGCAGTTACTTCCCTTGCACTGAGATAGCAGTCAGCTCTTCACTCGCTGCTGTTCCTTTCCTGGAGGTCTGCTTCTGCTGTGACAGGTGCATGTCCTTTGCCCTTTTGGGGAAGTGATGTCAGAACCCCCGGTATAAAGGAAATCACTGACCTTGGGGCGGGCGGCATGAGGGGCAGAGAGGGTGGGACCAAAATAAATTTCAAAATTCCAACAGCCCCAAAACAATACCTAGCTAGCCCCTTAGAAGTAGTAAGAAAGAACAAAAATAACCTTCTACCAAGTAAAATCCACAAGAACAATGTAAAATCAGCAAGAAGAAGCTACTGTACTGGAATTGATCTGATCCCTTCCCCTTCTGGTTACTTCTGAGAAGCCAAAAGCAACTGACACCACAAACCTGATTCAGCTTCGCCTCTAGTTAGTTAGCTGAGTGAGACCTGGCCAGACCATTAGCACCCTTCCCCCACCATGCACTAAACATTGCAGCTAGTGAAGACAGCAAAAAACATTCACAGTTCAACTCAAAGCACAAAAATAGGTTTGATACCAAAAGAAACAGGTCTCCAATTCAAACAGCCTCACCAACAACACACCAAAATAGGCTTGAAATTAGAAGATATAGGTTCCCAATTCAAAGAAACAGCCCCAATAAAATCACACCAAATAGGTTTGAAATCAGAAGAAAGTAGAAGAAATAGGCCTCCAATGTAAAGGAATGACAGCCCCCACTCAAAATACAACAAATAGATTTCAAAGTGTGGGCCTTTCTAAGCAAAATCAAGCCATAATCAGCATGCCACAAACAAATGCAAATAACTCATGAATCGTAAACGCTACACACAAAGTACGAGTGGCAAAGTTGTTCAGCACAAAATTGTCTTTCCAACGGCGCTGCGCAGTTATTTATAAGCAAGTGTTTTCTATGTTAGTCAAAATAGCAAAAAAAATTTGTTTTTCTGCAATGAAACAGGCAACATAAACCATTTTTGGTAGGAAAATATGTAACATATCGACACCAAATTAAGCACCCATACATTAGATGTAGGTACAAAAGTAATTTTGTACTAGAAAGCAATTTTTCTAATATAAAACACGCATTTTTTTCCCATTTTATTCAAGGTGCTTAGGTGAGCTTGGGGGACAAATGTCAGCATACACACCGTACCATAAACAAATTCGAATAACTCCTAAAGTATACGTGATACACACAAAGTATCGGCAACAACATTTTTCAGCACAAAATTAACTTTCTAACTGTGTTATGCAGTCAATTCTAATCAATTCGGTTCACAAGTAATACAGAGAAATAGTGCTGATGACCTGAGACGTGTCCAGGGCAAACAGGAAGTCTTTGGCTGCTGACTGAAGTCATTGTGGGAGACAAAGGTGATGATTTGGCTGCCACCTACAGGCGTTTCCTGGAGGTAATGCATTAAATAGCCCCAGACTACCATTCTTAAATTTGCTGCTGAATTCATATTGTTATCTTTTAGCAAAGGATAAAGTTTAGCAATAAACTAATTTCCTATGGACATGTCTCTTTTACTTTGAAATAAATTTGCACTACTTACTACAAAGTCTGTAACTTACTATCTCCAAAGCCGAGAAGGAGCCCTACTACAAAAATAAATGTTTTAAACAGCCTTCTGCTGAGCCTCCAACCTGTGAATCTCAGCGAGGACTCTTGCCACTCCTGCGAGAGCCACTCACGTGCATGCTGCTTGTGTAAGTGCTGCATAGGCGGCACAGGCTTTGAAGTGGTGCTGCCCTGCACCCAAGTGACATGCACAGCTGCGTGGTTCACCACTGAACCCCCTAAGCCAGCCAAATGTCTGTAAACTGTCCCGTGCAAACACAAGAACTCTATAGGATACTGCTGGCCAAACCTCTACAGAGTGCTGTTGTTTCAGCTTGGGAGCGTGTCTATGGCAGATGGAGCCTACTGACTGCCCCTAGGTGGCACAGACTTTGAAGTGGTGCTGCCCTGCCCCCTAGTGACGTGCATGGTTGCCTTGTTTGCTGCCGAACCCCCTAGGCCAGCCAAATGTCCATAAAGTGTCCAGAGCAAACACAAGAACTCTACAGGATACTGCTGGTCAAACCTCTGCAGGGTGCTTTCGTTCCAGCATGAGAAAGCATCTGTGTTAGATGGCAGATGGAGCTACTAGTCGAGTACCGTATCATACAGTGTCCCTTACTAAATGGAATACTAAACAGCAAAGTGATAATCAGAAGTGAATTTTGCGGGCCGGCCCGGTGTCGTAGAGGGCTGAGGTGCTGGTGCCTCACTTTCCGCCATGCCTGTGATGGAGGCTCAGGAACAGACCAGGGCTGCTTGGGGAGAGGAGGATTGAACATCCCACAAGATGCTGTCTCTGGGGAGGGAGGACGATGGACTCCACTCCGATACTGCCACCTGGGTGAGCACAGATGGTAGTGTAAGCAGAGCCATCGGGGGGGGGAGGTAGCACCTCCTGACTGGGATGCATGTATTCACATCCATGGGACGCCCGAGGAGGAGGAGAAGAAATGGTTAAAAAAGCCACATGGAATGATGCTGCACTCCTGCGCTGGCCCTGCACTGTTGACTGGGCTGCCCGCTGCCACACATCCATCATCTAGCCGCCTCTCAGGCTTGGTGAACCCGGGAGGTCCCACCATCACACATCCATCACCTAGCTGCCTCTTGGGCTTGGGGAACCCGGGAGGTCCTGCCATGGGGGTGAAATCCATGGGGCACTGAACGGCAGTGAGAGGTAAGTCCCAGAGATGATAAGTGACAGGGCTGGGAAGGGGGTGCCTGGCAGAGCCGGGGGGGGGGGGTGAATTTTGCTAGCAAAGGCTGTTTACCTTTTTCCTCTTATTGATTTCCATCTCCTCCTCCACCTGATGCTCATGGGCACCATAGTTGCTTCCTTGCTTCAATCAGGTAGCAGCGCAGTGCTGATGTCATCCACTGCACCTGCCTCCTGAAGTGAGTTTGAAAAAAAAAAAGGGAAGTTTACACCTTTTTGTCTTCTGTAGCGTGTGCTTACAAGTGTGGATGTGGATATGAATATAAACACTTAAAGACATGCTCACTCCCATAGTGTATATATGTCGAAATGTTCTGTGTTTCTTATTCAGAATGGATTCCTTGAGCTGATTGACTTAAGATCCCTACAAATCAGTACTTGTTTGCAAAGCACACTAAAGTGAAATTGTACATTTTTGCTTAGCAGCAGCTGAGACAGTAAACTTTGTAGTATGGCTAATAAGCAATATTATGGTCAAGTGGTACAGTCATTGCAGTTATTTAAATTGTAGGGATAACATCTCTGTACGCTCCGTGGGGATAATACCTCTGTATTCTCTATGGGGACAATATCCCTGTACGCTCTGTAGGGAAAAATCCTTCTACATACTGTGGGAACAATATCCCTGTACGTTCTGTGGGGATATTTCTTTATGCTCTGTGGGGTCATATCCCTGTACTTTTTGAGGGATAACATCCCTGTGTGCTATATGGAGATAATATCCCTACACATTCTATGGGGATGGCATCCCTGTACATTCTGTGGGGATGACATCGCTGTATGTTCTGTGAGGACAGTATCTCTGTATGCTCTGTGAGGATAATAACCCTGTACTTTTTGGGGGGGTTAATCCCTGTAGGTTCTGCGGGGATAATATATCTTTACGTTCTGTGGGTATAATATCCCTGTACATTCTGTGGCAGTATCCCTGTACATTCTGTGGCAATATCCTTATACATTCTGTGGGGATAATATCACTGTATGCTCCATGGGGATACTATCCTTGTACATTCTGTGGGTATAATATCCCTGTACACTTTGTGGGGATAATATCCATGTATGCTCCATGGGGATACCGTCCTTGTACATTTTGTGGAGATAATATCCCTGTATGCTCTGTGAGGATACTATCCCTGTACATTCTGTGGGGATAATATTCCTGTATGTTCTGTGGGATAATATCCCTGTACTCTCTGTGGCAATATCCCTGTACATTCTGTGGGTATAATATCCCTGTATGCTCCATGGGGATACTATCCTTGTATATTCTGTGGTTATAATATCCCTGTACACTTTGTGGGGATAATATCCATGTATGCTTCATGGGGATACAATCCTTGTACATTTTATGGGGATATTATCCCTGTATGCTCTGTGAGGATACTATCCCTGTACATTCTGTGGGGATAATATCCATGTATGCTTCTTGGGGATACAATCCTTGTACATTTTATGGGGCTATTATCCCTGTATGCTCTGTGAGGATACTATCCCTGTACATTCTGTGGGGATAATATCCCTGTACTCTCTGTGGGGATAATATCTCTGTACTCTCTGTGGCAATATCCCTGTACATTCTGTGGGGGATAATATCTGTGTACGCTCTGTTGGGATAATATCCCTGTACATTCGGTGGGGAATAATATCCCTGTATGCTCTGTGGGGAATAATATCCCTGTACGCTTTGTGGGAATAATATCCCTGAACATTCTGTGGGGATAATATCCCTTTACTGTACATATTGTAAGGGTACTATCCCTGTACACTCTGTGGGGATAATATCTATGTACATTCTGTGTGGATGTTATACCTGTACATTTTGTGGGGGATAATGGCTTCTTACACTCTGTAGGGATAATATCCCTGTACATTCTGTGGGAATAATATCCCTTTACATTCTGTGGGGACAATATCCCTGCACATTCTGTGGGGATAATATCACTCTATGCTACGTGGGGGTGATATTCCTGTACATTCTTTGGGGGTAATGTCCACTGCCCACTACATCTCCACCTAACCCGGCCCCTTGATTGTCTCCACCTATACCCCCCCCCTTTTTTTTCCTGCTAATCCACTACCTTTCTTACCCTCAGACTCCTAACATTTATGTCCCCAGCCCATCTACCGTAGCACCCCTCCTAGAGCAGCTGCAGTCCTTTACCCCTCTCCTCCATATCTGCCCCTTAAGTTTGTATATGTCCTGACCAATGATATGCCGTGCTGTTTGAAAATGTTTTAATATGCTGGCTGTTTCAGAATGTTTTAATTCCCCTTCTCATACGATTCTCCCTAACCTTGTTAACCCTATACCTGAAATACTTGTTATTGCTCTGTGTATTTTTTTTCCATTTCTGTATAATTATATCTATTTATTATTCATACATAAAAGTGTTATTCTTGACCTTGTGTAACGCAGGTCCACCTTGTAAATGAGCCTGCTCAATGGTATTCACCTAGATAAATAAAGACTTGATTGATTGATATCCTTTTACATACTATGGGTGTAATATTTAAGTAATAAACCACAACAGGGTGTGGGTTATGCTGGGATTTACCCATGTCTGGCGCGGTTCGGCAACGAGGCTGCAGGCCGAGTAACCAAACCAGGTCAGGTGTGGGTAAATCCCAGCATAACCCATACCCTGGAGTGGTTTATTGTGATTTATACAGTGTGCCCCTTTTTATATGAGAAAAAAAAAACAAGAATAAAAAGAGCTTTTTTTTTGTATTTTAAACTGTTTTTATGTAATTTATTGCTCCCTCAGAAAAAATAGTTCTGTGTTGCTAGTGAGATGGAGCTGAGCTCAGAGGGTGCCAGTTGATGGGCGATGTCTCTTGAGTGACTCCCATTTGGCAGACAGACTTTTTTTTTCATTTTAATAAAATGTGTACATACAGGGTTTTTTCCTGTGTTGCTGCTGAGACGCAGCATGAATGGAGCTGAAGGGGGAGACGGCCAGTTTCAGAATGCGGAAGTTCAGGGTAGGGCTGGATGTTAGCGTGACTTGGCCCTATTTGGCAGGCATGCAAGCTTTTTTTTTTTTTTTTAATAAAATTGGTACATCCACAGTTTTTCTTGTGTTGCTGTGGGGGTGCAGCGTAAAGGGGGAGACGGCCGATGTTGTGGTGCGGCAGTTCAGGGTGTGGTTCCAGGGTCAGTGTGGCTTTCTGTTCAGGGAAGCGGCGGTGTGAGTTCAGTCTTTTTTTTTGTTTGTTTGTTTTGGTCTCTGTCCATGAATGGAGCTGAAGGGGGAGACAGCCAATGTTGTGGTGTGGCAGTTCAGTGTGTGGTTCCGTGGTCAGTGCGGCTTTCTGTTCGGAGAAGCAGTGGTATGAGTTCCATGATTTTTTTTTTACATTTTGAGGTCTCTGTCCATGAAATCTCGGTAAGGACTGCAAAGCGTGCAGCTCAGTGTCAGGTTGAGTGGCCGCTTGCTGGTTTCAGTTAGTCACCAAGGTTGGGAGGACTGGAGTGTGGGCAGAGGATTCCTTGTATGTGGGTGGATTAGAGAGAGTGAAGGTCTCAGTGCGCTGGGTACTGTGACAGTTTTCACCAATAACACTGTAGAAAATATAGTCTGTTCTTTTGAATCTTCCGCTCCAGCTTTGCCGTTTAGTGGGCAGTAAAGATGGCGGATTGCATTGACTAGCACGTTTGCAGTAGGTAATGCCAGGATTTACCACAGCTGAAAGATGCCAGTCAGATTGCCGGATTCTCGGAGCCCACTGTATAATTCTGTACGTACTGGGTGGTTAATATCCCTGCATGTTCTGGGGATAATATCCCTCTTTGATAAGTGGAGATAATATGCCTGTACGTTAAGTGACGATAAAATCCCTGTACGTTCTGAGGGGATGATAATCTTGTACATTCTGTTGGCATAATATCATTTTATGTTAAGTGGGGATAATGTCCTTGTACATTCTGGGGGGATAATATCTGTGTATACTCTGTGGGGATAATATCATTGTATGCTTTGTGGGGATGCCTCTGTATGCTCTTAAGGGATAATATCCCTGTATGCTGTATGGGGATAACATCCATGTACGTTTTGTGGAAATAATAACCCTGTATGCTCTATGGGATTAGTATCCCTTTACTGTTTGTTGGGATAATATCACTGTACATATGTGGGGAAAAGTTTCCTTTATGCTGTGTGGGGATAATATCTCTGTACGCTCTGTGGGGATAATATCTCTGTACGTTCTGTGGGTATAATATCTCTGTATGCTCTGTGAATATAATATCCATGTACATTTTATGGAAATACTATTGCTGTGTATACTGTGGGAGATAATATCTCTGTACGTTCTGTGGACATAATACAGAGCATACAGGGTTATTATTTTCACAAAACGTACATGGATGTTATCCCCATACAGCATACAGGGATATTATCCCTCAAAAGGAGAACTTGTGCTACTAGGTGACTTCAACATGGACTGGCTTGCTCCCACCTCGAAGGTGCATGCTGACAACATCGAGTCTCTTAACCTCACCCAGCTGCTTAATGAACCCACTCGCTACAACCCTCACTCCCAAAATCACTCCCTCCTCGATTGGATCCTCACTACCCACCCCCATAGAATAACCTCTTCAGGCATCCTAGCAAATGCACTAAGTGATCATTGCATCACATACTGCATCAGAAAGACTTACATGCCAAAGTCAGCCCCCAAGTACATTAACACGCGCTCCCTGAATACATTAGACACAGAGTCCCTGCTCACTAGCCTAGCTCTCGCTGACCGGAGCCTGGTGTACTCTGCCCCAAACGCTGACATAGCCCTCTCCAGCTTCCTACAAACTTTCACGGCTATCTGGGATGCCCACACTCCACTGAAAAAACTCAGGGTTAAAAAGTGTCACAATCTATGGATAACCGCCCCCTTACTCGCCAAATTCAAAGCAAGGGACAAAGCCTGGACTGATTACAAAGCTCACCCTAGCCCACTTAACAGACAGGCCTACAACACCATCTGCAACCAGTGCACTAAGACTATCAGACTGGCAAAAGTGGACTACTTCAAAACACAGCTGGCCCAAGTTCACCCGTCCAAATTCTGAAATGTTGTACACTCTCTCCTAGACCCACCCACACAGCCCAACTCCCCTGCCCTCATGCAACATGGCCAGACCATCACCGACCCCATTGGCATAGCCGATACACTCAACAAATTCTTCACTTTTTGCGCTGTACCGCAGGGCGACCCCCCTGTAATCTTTAGACCCTCCTCCAGTCAACAACTTCATATCTTCTCCCATCTCTGAGCAAGAGGTACTGCAGACCTTGCTCGCTAGTACCAATAAATCGAGCCCTGAGGGGGATTCATACCAGGTCTTCACCCACCTACTCAACCTCTCCTTCTCAACAGTCGTGGTTCCCCTGGCCTGGAAATCTGCCTCCGTCATACCCCTCCACAAAGGTGGAGACCCCTCCCAGCCTGGAAATTACAGACCAATCTCACTTCTCCCAGCTCATGCTAAATTACAGGAGTCCCTGGCCCACTCAAGGCTGGCAGATTACCTGACGACTAATAACATCTTAACTCCACACCAGTCAGGATTCAGGAAGCAGCACTCCACTATCTCCTCACTCCTTCGTGTCTCTAACCTTGTCCATGCTGCCTGTGATCAAGGGCTTCTCACTCCTGCTGTGTTTGTAGACCTGGCTAAAGCTTTTGAGTCTGTCTCCCACCCTCTCCTCCTAACGAAACTAAAAGCTGCAGGCCTAGCCCCTATCACTTTACAGTGGTTCAACTCCTACCTTTCTAATAGATCGCAATCAGTCAAAATCAATGACGTCTCTTCCCACCCCCTCCCCATCCTAGCTGGTGTACCACAAGGCTCGGTTCTTGGCCCCATCTCCTTCTCCCTTTTCATAAATGATCTTCCCTCCTCTTGTACAAATTCCAGTATTCACATGTATGCAGATGACATGATCCTTTTCTCCTCAGGCCCCTCATCTCACGAAGTCCAGGCCACACTCCAAGGCAATTTTCGACAATATTCAACACTGGTTCAACCAAAGCCAGTTAAAACTAAACACCTCCAAAACAGTATCCATGTTATTTGGCACTACTCAAAAACTTAGTAGATCCCCCACTCTCCCATCACCTTCCTCGACTGCACCCATCTCGCCCAGGTCTCTAAATATAAATACTTGGGCATGTGACTTGACCCCCACCTTTCCTTCTCATCTTACATCGATGCAACTGTAGCCAAACTTCGTCCAAAACTTGGGATGCTATTCCGCAATAGAGACTCCCTTCCTCCTCCCACTAGAAGGCAAATTGTAACTAAAATGATCCTCCCCATTGTTGACTATGCGGACGTGGTCTACTGCACTGCCCTCTCAACCACCCTATCCAAACTTGACACCCTCCTAAACTCCTTCTGCCGCCTTTCTACTAACGCACCCTCTAGAACTCACCACTGTGATCTTTACTCCCCCTCTTGTACTAACCCCACTGCTCCACAGACTCTATCCACTCCCTCACCCTTATATCTCAATACTGGTTCAACATGTTACATTCCTACCTGTCGGATAGTCTCTCCCCTGCCTCCAACTCCCCTTATGAACTGAGACACAGAAATGAACGCTGGTTCTGCATACCCCATCCTTCCTCCACCTTTGGACAGGCTGCTTTCTCTTTCCGACTCCCCAGTTTGTGGAACAAACTTGTCCCTTTCATTAGAAACAGCACCTCGTACCTTGTCTGCAAGTACCAACTCCGCTCCCTTCCTCATCCACTTTGCCTCTGCCCCAGATGACCCCTTTCTTTCTAGCACCTGTCCTTTGTGCCCTAAGCCAGTCTACTGCACTTACTGTACTACTCCCCAAAATGTGCGCACTTTCACATGTCAACTCTTTGCCTCTTGGCTCTACCACTGTAAAAACTGAAGATCTCTGTTGCAAGGTTTGTAGCCACTTGCTGAACTGTATGTAATGACCTGAAGGATACCCATTCTGATCCACCCACTGTCTATGTTAAAATGTTGTTGTATCTGGCATCCTGCAAGCAACCTCATCTTGTTACTAGTCGATCTGATGTTGTATGTAATACTGCTGTTTCTTTTTGTTTATTGTTGCACACTATGTATGTACTCCATCTCCCTTCTCCCCGGGTCGCACCTGGAATCGAGTCTCGGTTCAGCGTGCCTTTCCCGATTATCAGTTGTTTAAATAAAATAAAAATCTCTGTATGTTCTATTGGGATAATATCTCTGTATGTTTTATGGGGAAATATCCTGCTACGCTGGGGGTTCACTTCTGCTCACTCATCGATGTGTCATTTCAGGTTATTAAGTAGACAATATGCCTCATGCTATTACACATGAGTTGTGGGGTCATAGTTCACCTATAATATGGGGTTTTGTGCTCTCAGTTATTGTGTCACATAATTTGACACATTTAGTATAGAATAAAATAGTTTTGTGAACAGTGTTAGCCTGGACAGTGTGATGTTAACTGGTATAGCCCCCCAAAGTGTCCACACAACCTTCTACATACTGTAGTGGGACCTTGGTGCTAATTTTGTGAAAATTGTGATTATTGTACATTAACAAGCAGTGCTTTTTGTTATTCTTGTGTCTTTCAGGTGTGGTAGAACTGAGGCCAGCTTTAGATCTACTTTGCTCAGCAATCAAAGAAAATCATTCTGAAGCTCAAAGCAAACAGTTTTCAGAACAGCTCCTGTGCCTCCTCTTAGCATTTCTGAACAAACAAATAAGGGAGATTCTCCTTCATAGACAGGGTACGTTTTGTGGTCATTCTAAGCACGGTTGCCAAAATTTACCATTTGTTCTGTCTAGCTGAAGGATAAAAGGTTGTAAGCCAGACTGCTGTAGGCATACACAAATTGGGGCTTGTTCTGTTGAAGAATGTATCTGTATTTCAGCAAGGTCTCGCAGTTTCACAGAGCAAGGCATGATGTTTAACAAATAATAGGCCTGCTTGCTTTGAATGCAACTTTGAGTAACAATCATGCTACTGCACTTCCTTGGACATTTTGTGAAAAGAAAATTGTGAAGAAAATGAGTTGTTCTAAAGGTGGTGTGGATACAGTTTACTAACCACACAATGGCAGTCTTCCTGGAGACAGTTGAGTCATCAAAATGTCTTCAAGCTAAGCTCCTCCCACCACCCAGGTGGTATATCCTCAGACTCCGTCCTATGGCGTCCAGTCTTTCTTTCCTCTGGAAGGAACAACAGGTATTCTCCTTTGCAACTCTGTACGAGTAGAAGGTTCTAGTGTTTCAAGTGCTTTTCTTTGGTGAGTCTTGACTTATTTAGTCAGTTTTCGATTTACTCTTGCCCCTGCATTTTCTGACTTTGCTCCGCTGACTGTGATCAGTGATGGAAAGACAGAAACCAGGTTTTAAATTCTGTGCACAGTGTAGGCAGATGTTGGCCATGGATCCGCATGGCATGTGGGTCTACTGACGAGGTGACCAACACGACGTCTCAAATTGCAGCAAGTGCAGGGCCATGCTGCCAGCGTCCATCGTAGAACAGAAGGTCAGATTGGCCTTAGGTAGGCCTAAGGACTGCAATTCGGCCTCATCAGCTGCCAGGTCAACTGCTCAGCTTGCAGTCATGGAGAAAGAGGCAGCAGCTGCAGTGAGTACTTCCGTGGTGGCTGCGATGAGTGCCTCTTTAGTTCTGATCTGTTCCTGTTTGGGGCCAGAATGGGGGGGGGGTTGTTCTCTGATGATTCCAGAGAGATGTGTATTGCCCTACAGACCTTCGGGGAGAGCCCTTCTCTCAACAGCAAGAAGCCAAAAATGCATTGTCACAACAGATCATGGGAATGATGAAGCTGTTCCTGCTCCGTCGACTCCCCTGACTGCTCAGACTTGGTGGAGCTTCCTCAGATTGAGGGTTTGGTTGAGGGTTCCACAGTAACCCATTCAGGCCTTTAGACCTTGACTCTGGTCGAGCAAGTGGTCGAGATTTCTCTAGAACTGGTCAACCGGCTGTCAGAAGAGGTCGATGAGGAGTCAGTCTCTCAGATCCCGATGCTCCCTGTCCTCACCCTGATAGATGAGGAAGGGCCAAAATCCCTTACTGAGTTGCCTTGGGAACTGCCTCCACCAGTGTCCATGCCTCTGAGACCTATTGTGGTCTCTCTGTTTAAGCAGGTGGTCTTTTCAGACTCACCGGAGGACACTCGTCGATGCTGACCCTTGGACTGATGTTGGCGGTCAAGGCCCTGTTCGCGATCTCGATCCCTCTCAACTGTGAGACATCACCGCTGACGCTTCTTGACCTGTTTATCCTCTCGTGAGTAGAGGAATCAACACCACATGCATCAGTGCTATGAGGAGCTTATCTGGCAGCAGTGGACCATTGCTGTGGGGGGTAGGACTCAGCCCCCCCCCCCCATGGCCGGCGGTCCCTTGGCTTCCTCTGGCCATTCCTGTGCTGGTACACCAGATTCAGCAGACCATAGTGTCTTCTTCACCTCCACTTTGTGTGGAGGCCCCTCCACCACAGCCACGGTTTGGGGCTCTGACTAAGGACTCCTGCAAGGCCACCAGCTTACCAAGCTGGTTGTCAGTGGAGATCACCCAGGATAAAGATACCAGGGTGGTCCATGGGGATAAATGGTCAAGGGCTGTCTTCAAAGTCAGTTCACCGATGACCTTGACCAGGACTCAGCAGTTGATGAAGAGGTTATTAAAAACGGTCTAGGTTTATCATAGGATCACTATGGAGCTGTAATACAGTGGGGAGGTGGTGAGTTGTGGGGACTGTGGGGTGCTCTTCTTCAGGGTTATGCATGGTTTTGTACTAGAGGAGCCCCATTTGCAGGACCTTTGCAGAGCTCCATGCTCAACTGGTAGCTGCAAGAGATGAGATAACTCAGCTGTGGCACCGACTTAGCTGGGGTCCACCCACCACATGCCCACTCCCCCAGAGGCCCTCTGACCCAAGGCGCTGGAGTGTGGCAGGGAAGGGAAAAGGTGGCGGGCAGCCACAAGGGGTTCAACCTGTCTCACACAATCCAGACATCAAATTGCTTTAAACCCATGGAGGAGGCTCCAGTACCTGACTCCTTTGGGAGAGGGGGAGGGACTCTGAGTCAGTTGGGGGAAATGGGCAGAGGACGACTTAGTGGCATCCGGTTCTTCTGGGAAGCACGAACTGATTAGTCCCTTTATACATGTAATAGCACAGGCATCCAGACAAGTGTTTATTCAAAACAGAGCATTCGCCTGATGGTTGGTTCACCACCTCACTATTCGTTCCCACTAAAAAAGGCAAAGAAAAATATACGAGATGGAGAGAGGTTGTTAAAACAATGGAACCCCCCCTCCCACTCCTATCTCCCCTTAACCAAAAAAATGCAGTTAACAATAGCACTAGATGTAAACATCAGAAAATAAGATACCGTAACTAAAATTGACTAAAGGTAACTTGTTCCTTACTTGTACTCAAGCTTAACAAGCTATTATCTTTGTGTCCCTCATTAAAATCAAAATCAAAGCAGACCTTCAGTGAGTCCGTAAAGTACTTATCATTTAGTCAACCAATAAATGGCTTTAGGGATAATCTCTTTTGCAGCGAATGTGACACGTACTAAGGAGTCAACTGAAAGGCCATGCAAGGCCGTAAAAGCCGTAAGGTGTATTCTGCCGAAGTTAAACTGTAGCTTTTTACTATCGGATCTTAGCCAGTGGGTCCAAAGTCAGCAGGTTTTCTGTATCAAAATAAAAGAAAAAAAAATATCCATATCTTGAGAGACGATATGATCTCAGAACATTAAAGCATCTAAACGACAGCTCAGACAAAGCGTTTTTCAAAATAACGCTATCAGTAATGAAATGGCTATGTTAAATATGAGTACTTGTAAGGTACGAATTAAAACAAATTAAGAACACCGCAGCTATTTTAACTCAACGCACGAATAACGTGCAAACGTATAAAATAAATGATGTAGAGAATAAACGAGCTGCTGACATTTGATTGATTAATCAGTTGATCAACTGGCTGAAAAATCTTTCATCAGTTACATCAGCTACAATAGCTTCCATCCCCACTTCATTCATTGGAGCCTTCCCAAAGCTCAATTAACTAAACATTATTGCCAAGTACCAAAGGCAAAATAACATAGAATTTATGTATAATATAGTTTAGATCAAGTCAAGTTCAAATCAATTCAAAACATTTAAAACTAGCAATCACAAAGATCAAATAATGTAATAATACTTTAGTAAAACTAGTTAATTTAATTGGTTAAACAGACACCTCAAGTTCTAAAAGGCAAAATATGTCCCTATATATCAATCAAAATGCCTGGGACAAGATATAAAAGAGAAACATTATTTTATAAAAAATATATATAAAAATATAAAAATGAAATAAAGTAGGTGAAGCCCACTATAATCAATATATAATATATATAATCGGGTCAGCATCAGCACGACTGGACGTCTGCAAGCAAAAACCCAGTACAAAACATTACCTATAATTCAGCAAAAAACACCAAAACATCAGAATTTAGAATTTCAAATATTATGAAGATAGTATAATGTACTATAAGGAGATTCCGGAGAAGAAAAAATATGCTCCTTGTTTACGGGAACGCCAAGTCCTCAGCGGAGGGCGCTTCGACCATTCAGCTGTCCAAAGGCTGTAGCCCCTTCTCCCCGTGGCGGGGGCGGGCTCCGCCACTGCTCGGACTCCAAGCCCCACAGTCACAGAGCAGGGCTTAGCCGAAGTTTTCACCACTGTATTTAACTGCAGCAGTTGGCCTGGAAAGGCGATTGATTTTTCAAAACCTCAAAGAGGTTTCTTTTCTACCTGGAATACAAAAGCCAGGCAACAATGGCATACCTGTTCCAAGTAGAAAGTTAGCATAACATCGCCCTGCTGCTTCTTGCACTCCTTGCAGAATAGCATTCAGCTGCACTCCGGAAGTTCGAGGAAACCAGCACACCCAATGTAGCATGTGGTCAGCCAAAGGTGAGCAGGAGGAAGTCGGCAAGCAGAGTCTTTATGATTGAGGATTCAGTGATTAGGGGTGAAGAGAGAGGGGTGGGTGGAACAGGGAAGGGCAGCAAAATGGTTAGATGCCTTCCTGGTGCAACAACCATCCGGGATATAGATGGGATAGGGAGGGTGGAGGGGGAGCTGAGGGTGCTACACTGGGGTACCAACGATCTAGTGAAACAGCTAATTGAGGCAGTGAAGCAAAACTTTAAGAGGCTGTGGACAGATTGAGGGTGCACTCAACTTTCCTGGCCTTTTCTGAGGTCCTCCCTGTGTGGTATAGGGGTAATATGAATGAGTTAGGAAGGAAGAGACTGTTGAATTTAATATGAACATACAGAACATACGAAGAAGCCAGCAGAAGGTGGCCATTTGGTCTATCAAGTCTGCTCGTAATGCAGGGTCCATAGCTTGAGCTAATGTCCCTGCCCTCCCTCCCTCCCTCCCCACTCCTCCCATCCTCCCTACTCATGATCCTTACCCTCCCCATGCCTGTCCCAGCCTGTCTTTAAGCTGCCCACTGTCTTCAACGAGATTACCTCTTCTGGCAGCGCATTCCAAGTGTCCACCACCCTCTCTGTGAAGAAGTGCTTCCTGACCTCCCTCCTAAACCTCCCACCCTCCAGCTTAAGACTGTGCCCCCTCGTGTTATGGTTGCCACTCAGCTTAAAGAGACTCTCCTTATCAACCTTATTTATCCCTTTCAAGTACTTGAAGATCCCAATCATGTCCCCTTTCTCTCTTGTCTTTCAGGGAGCACATGTTCAGTGCCCTCAACCTCTCCTCATATGCCTTACCCTGCTGACCAGCTGTCATCTTTGTAGCCCTCCTCTGGACCTTCTCCAGCAGGTTAATGTCCTATTTGAGGTGTGGGCACCAGTACTGAACTCCATACTCTAGATATGGCCTTACCAGTGACCTGTACAAGGGCAGTATAACCTCCTCTTTCCTACTACTGATTCCCCTAGATATACATCCCAGCATCTTGTTTGCCTTTGTTGCTGCTTTCTTGCACTGCGTGGAGTGCTTCAGGTCACTAGTGATCATCACTCCCAGGTCCTTCTCCTCCTCTGATGCAGATACTTGGACTCCATCCAGGTAGTACTCTGTCCTAGGATTCTTGGTTCCAATATACATACGTTTGTATGCATAGTATGCTTAATGTGTGGTTGAAGGGATGGTATCAGGAGGAGGGATACCAATATGTGGGGTAATGGGGGGGCGCTTCTGAGACAGGAGGCTATTCAAGAGTGATGGCCTTCACCCGACATGAGAGGGGGACAGTGCTCTGGGGCAGAAGTTTGACATCTGCATTGGACAGTTCAAACGACTATGGAGGAGATGGAGGCTAGGAGAACTACTGAAATGGGAGAGTGGGTGGGGAACCTAGCTAGGGCTGCCCTAGAACAGGGACTAGTAGCCGCAATGTGGGTGATGGTATAGTTGAATGTCAAATTAGGTTAAGGGAAGAGGCCAATGATGGAGAGCTGACAAAGCCTACATTCAGCATCAAAATTAAAAAATTAAGAATACCTATCTCCGGTCAAGAATAGAGCTGCTCGAGAACCAAGCGAGGGCTCACTATTTAAGAATTTTGGGGCTACCAGAGGGGTGTGACACCGATCACCTAATGATGTTTATACAGGACTGGCTACTTCAACAGCTGGGGGAAGAAATGGCCCCAAAGGTCCAGAAATTCCAAAAAGCATACTGTGTTATTCCCTGAGGCCAACCGGACAGTCCTGAGGCCCTGCGCTTAGTGGTCATTGCAACAGATGGAGTTGGCTTGGAGATTTCTTCTGATGGCCGACAGCCAGCAAACAATTACTGCTCTATGATGGTCAACAGATACTGATGTACCCAGATCTTTCCTATGCCACTTGGCAAAAAAGAAAGCGGGTCAATGGAGTCCGAGCAATGTTTCGCGAGGTGGGAGTGCCTCGTAGTATGGTCTTCCTGGCTCACTTTCGGATTGTGCATTGGGGTAAAGTTTACCCTTTTTCGGATCTGGAGGAGGCCCAGAAATGGTGTCAATGGGACGCTCCATCTTGACCCCAAGACCTGGATGAAGAAGATCCCACGTCTGATGAGGATATTTCTTGACTTTTAATTTGTGATATTTATTTTTATTAAGGATAAACACCTCAAGTTTAAAGAGATATGTGGGTGGGGGTGAAGTTAAAATCCCTAAGGTAAGTTTTTTAAAGCTGTTCCCTGTTGTTTTTCATTATCTTATATTTTATAATGTTTGGGGTCATTAGGGGTAATGATTACCTTTTCTCCCTAAGACAAGCCTTATAACATTGATAATGACAAGTTCTACTCTACTTGTGGAAAATCCTGTTCTTTATTGCATCAATCTGCTAAGCACCTTGTTCTTGTATTAGTAAATGTGGTTTTACAGTCACAATATATAGCATAATATAGTTTGTTGTCAAGAAGTTATTTGCAGAGTGGCAGCAGAATGCTTTTCTGCCTATCTATATACTAATTGCACTTTCAAGTACTTAATACTCATTTATGCATGGTGGAATTCTCACCCACTCAAGGTGGTCTGGATGCTGGACTTCACAGACTTTGTTAAACTCTCGTTCTAGAACCATGTAGCTCATGGACTGTATTACAGCTGATTGAATCTAATTTTGTATGTAACCTATTTGCTTTCCCCCACTACGATGTATCTTTCAACATTTAATGGATAAATTTGAGAATATTAAGAGAAGTGGCGCCCTCTTGATTCAAATATTCATCTGTAAAATTAAATGTAGGAATGTAACTCTGTGTTTGTTTTATAAAATAATAAATATATAGTAGAAAAAAAATAAAAAATTAAGGAGACTAGGGAAGAATAAGCGAGAATGGGTATGAAAAAGTAGGAGGGGCTTAGGATAAAGATGGAAAAGGGTCTGCCTCAATACCAGGAATCTGGGAAATACAATTGGTGAGCTCCAGGAAATGCTGGCAGACACTGCGATGAACTTAGTAGCCATCACAGAAACTTGGGTCATAGAGAATAACGATTGTGACCTGACAGTCTCAGGCTATACCATGTTTAAACATGATAGAGGGAAATGTAAAGTAGGCGGTGTAGCCCTATATTAGGGAAGGCATGGAGGCAGTGGGGGATGGAGACATTAGGAGCGGTAATAATGAAGCAGAATTGCTGTGGGTTCAGCTCACGGCATCCTCAAGCAATAAGCTATGGATAGCGGTAAACTGTAGACCTCCAGGACAAGGGGAAGAGAGAGATAAGGAGCTAAGGGCAGAACTAGAAAGGGGGGCTGGTAAAGGGAGAGGTGGTATTGGGAGATATAAATCTGCCAGATATTGATTGGGTCATTCCAGTGCGCTAGAAGTCAGACCCTTCTGGATACATTGTAGGACTACCTGGGTGCTGCTGGTTAAGGAGCCCACTACGCAGGCTTCCATTCTCGATATGGTGCTCACCAACTCAGAAGTGGCAGGATGAGTCAGGGTAGGGGAGCAACTAAGGTCCAGTGACCATAAGGACAGGAAAGCCTTCATGAAAGGCTGAAGTCCTAGATTTCAGAAGGGAAGATTTCAGTTGGATGAGGGAGCTGGTCCAGGACAAATTAGTCAGAGGGGGCAGCATCAGGGATGAGGAGAAAAGATGGGGGGAATCAAAAGGGCCATTCTTGAGGCAATGAAGTCTTGTATGAGAATGGTAATCAAAAGAAATGGGTACAAGAGACCAATATGGTTCTCTTGAAAGGTCAGGGGAGCAGTGAGAGCCAAAAAGAAGGCCTTCATCGGGTACAAGGAAAAACCAGGGAAGAAAGAATGGGGGGAGTACCAAATGAGAACAAGGGAAACCAAGAGGATGGTTAGAGAAACAAAGGCAGACACAGAGCTGCATATTGCAGAAAGGGTCAAAGGAGGGGAAAAACAGATCTTACTTCGAGAGGGCTCTTGCAGTAGGTAATAACAAATAGGACTGACGCCGGCCGGCAGGACTATGAAAAATTTCTAGCTAGCTGGTCCTGGCGAGGACGCCCCACGTCAGGTGACCGGCGTCATCACGACGCCGGTATAAAGGGGTGGTCTCGACGCCTCTTCCAGTTCTTTTTCCCCGCTAGCTCGTGCAGCGCCACGGTGAAGTTATCGCTCAGTCCTGTTACTTTGTCGGTTTTTCCGAAAAGTTTCAGTATTTTGTATTTTATATTCTATATCGTCAGGTGAACGTCGGTATATGTCGTCCCCTTCAAAAAAATAAGTGCGACTCGTGCGGCGCCCAACTGCCTCACAAAGACGGTCACTCCCTCTGCCTTTTCTGTTTAGGCCCCGACCATGCGGTCGACAAGTGTCCGCACTGCCTACATTTCAACGCGGCCACCCGCAGACGACGCCAGCAGTCTCTCGAAGCCCATCTCCTCAAGAAGATGATGTCCGCAATGGAGAAGGAGTTGAGAAACTTCGGCAGGCGTCGACCTCCCCTGAAGGGCACAAGAAGCGGGAAAAGGAAAGGCACCGGGAGAAGGCCTCCTCCTCCGTGGCTCCGGCCGGAGTCGCGGGCAAGGTAACATCCCCTCCGGGGATCGTCCGACGGCAGCCTCCAAGGCTTTGAGGAGGCGCGGCCCGCCTGGCCGGGTTCGCTCGAGCCGCCAGGCGCCTTCAGGCAAAAGGAGGCTCCAGCCCCCAGTACCGCTGCAGGCTTGCAGCCTACTGGTGCGGGCGCCCTTTGCCGGACGCGCCGGCCCGACGTCCGCCGAGAAGGTCGCTAAGACGCCCGACCCTTCGGGGCGGTGCACGGCTGTGTCCCCATCGGACCGGGCCTCTACCCACCCTCGGCCCATCTCCGATGAGGGACCCCCGAGTCGAACGCCGGCTCCTCTGGCGTCCGCTGGGTTTCGGCCCCTAAGTCACACGTCGGCTCCTCCGATGTGCGCCGGGCCTCGGAGCCTACGGCAGACCCTCCTTCATCTGTCGTACCAGGTTCGCCACAGCCTTCGCTGCCCTCAGGGGAGCCCGAGTCCCCCCTGCCCGACCCCGGGGATTTTTCTCCTCTGTCCCTGGACGAGGCTCGGGGTCCTGGGTTACCGTCCGATCCTCTTCCTACAGAGCCGGATCTGATGTCGGCTCCAATGCCGGCCACGACACCAGCCCCTGCGACGCCGGCGGGGGATATCCCTCTTCCATCGGGCCCTCCACCCCACGGGCCTATCCCGGTTGATCTGCCCGTGGAGTACCCGGCTGGGCCGTCTGCTCCGGCAGCTCCTCCAGTGCCTGGGTATCTGCCATCCTATCCGACGCCAGTTTTCCCAGGTCCACAGTATCCTGCGCCGCAGTACCCGCCGCCGACTCCTCCGACGCTGCAGTACCTGACGCCGCAGTACCCAGCTCCGGTATTCCCGCAGCCGGGTTATGGATACTCTCCCTACGGATTTCATCCATACAACTATCCCCCTCCTCCTCCACCGCCCCCTAGGCCGCCGGTGGATCTCCAGGAGACTCTTGCCTCCTGGTGGGCTGAGGCCAAGGCTCAGCTCACCAAGGAAGTCGAGAGCCATCTTACGGCGACGGTGCCACCACCGGTTCCCGTACGCCCTAGACGGCACACTCCCTCTCCACCTCTGGATTCCCAGGCTTTGCCTTCAGGATCCAGAGAGGGGCAGGACACGCGTCCTGGGATTCCCCCTAAGGAACCTGTTCTTCCCCCTAGACGGGCAGGAGTCTTACTCTGCTAAATTCCTCTTCTTCTCTCTCGGACTCCTCGGAGGGCTCCGGTGGGAGTTCGAGAAAGACAACGAGACGCGCTCTCCGTCCAAGCCCCGGCCGAGGACTCCTCCGAAGTCTCCTCCGGAGGATCCTTCCTTCACGGAGTTGCTCAGGAAGATCCAGGAAGTCCATCAGTGGCGTTCCTTAGAGCCAGATCCTCAATGGGTTAAACTCGTCGAACATCTGGACTTGCCCCTTACGGCTCCTACTCTAGTGCCACCCTGGATCGAGCCTCACGCCCACCTTGTTTCCACTATTTGGAAGCAACACGTCAAAACTGCCCACTTCCTAGGAAGTCCAACAGGCTATACCAGGCTCCGAGTGTGAGACTTCTTGAACTCTCACCCCGTGCAGACTCGGTTGTGATTAATGCGGCCACGCCGGGTCAGCACACCCGAAACATTTGAGCTCGTCTCCACCGGATAAGGAATCTCGCCTTCTGGATCAGTATGGAAGGAAGATCTACGCTTCTTCCACACTGGGGATTAGGGCCCTGAATTATGTAGCACATATGGGGGATTATCAGAAGGCTGTCCTTACCCAGGTGGAATCTAAGATTGAGTCCTTGCCTGACTCACAAGTCAAGCAGGAGTTAACCGACCTGGTACGTTCTGCTCTTTCGGCCAGTCGTCATATTCTGAGGATGACCTATGATGCAGTGGACACCGCAGGACGGAGCTCTGCATTCTCTGTAAGTCTTTGGCGTCATGCATGGCTCCGTGTGTCAGGTCTGGTCCCGGAGGTGCAGTCAGCAATTCAAGAAGCACCTTTCAGGGGTTCTGTGCTTTTCGGCGGTGATGTCAAGGACATCATCACTGACTTGCAGGAGAAGGGGACGGCCCTTAAATCTGTTGATTCAATGTACCGTCCCCGTCCCCCACAGCACCGTCCCTTTTGCAGACGTAGCCGGCCTCAAGTGAAACCTCAGGGAAGGTGGGCCACTAAACGTCGGGCCCCCACAGCTGCCAGGCCCCCGCTGCCTTAAAAGCAACGGGTGCCCCAGCTGCGGCGCTGCCTCACATCACTTGATTCCTTCCCTCTCCCACCACCTCCGGATGCCCCGGGGGAACCGGTAGGAGGGAGGTTCTCCCTCCACCTTCCGGGTTGGGAGAGGATAACATCGGATTTATGGGTGCTTCAAATCATAGCAGAGGGGCACTCCATAGAGTTTCTGCAGAAACCTCCACGTCATCCCCCTCTGAACTCCTCTTACTCAAGGGACCATCTTCCTTTGGTCAGGGAAGAAATCTCTGCTCTCCTTGCGAAGCAGGCTATAGAACCCGTCCCCCCTCACCTCCACGGGATGGGTTACTATTCCCATTTCTTCCTCGTACCAAAGAAGACGGAAGATCTCAGACCCATTCTCGATCTCAGCTCCCTGAACCTATATGTAGAATACAAGAGGTTCAGGATGCTCTCCCTCAAACCCTCTTGCCCTGCTTGGCCGGGCCAATGGCTTTGTGCACTGGATATGCAGGATGCATGCCTGCACATCCCCATTAGCCGCCACGAAAGTACCTCAGGTTTGCGTTCAAGGGGGACCACTACCAATTCCGGGCGCTCCCTTTTGGTCTTTCCTCGGCTCCCCGAGTCTTTACCAAATGCCTGGCGGTGGTAGCGGCCCTCCTGCATACTTTGGGAGCTCAGGTTTTCCCCTACCTGGACGACTGGCTCCTGGCGGCCCCATCAAGGGAGGAACTCCTGCATTTTCTCTCCCTCACCCAGCAGGTTTTCACTGGCCTAGGTATTATCATCAACCATTCCAAGTCTCACCTGGATCCTTCGCAGAGGCTCCAGTTCATTGGGGCAATCCTCGACACAACATTGTGCAAGGCCTTCCTGCCTCTGGACAGGGGGGCATTCCTCCAGTCCCAGATTTCCCTCCTATCGGAACACAGAAGGGTTCCGGCGAGGTTGGTGCTATGTTTACTGGGGCTTATAGCGGCAGCCATCCCGACGGTTCCACGCGCGCGCCTCCACATGAGGATCTTTCAGTGGACTCTCCGATCTCAGTGGGATCAACGGGTAGATGACCTAGATCATCCGGTTCTGATCTCCTCGCCGATGGTAAGAGACTTGCAATGGTGGATGGTTTGAGAGAACCTTTCCCGGGGGGTTCCCTTTTTTCATCCTCCCCCCGATCAGACTCTGACCACGGATGCTTCAGGCGAGGTTGGGGAGCCACATCTGGGTCCTCACGAACCCAGGGCCTATGGTCAAACTTGGAGATAGCTCTCCATATCCAGCGTGCTCGAGCTTGAGCAGTGCTGTACTCTCAAGCCCCTTCACCAATACATCCTTCGGTCACCTAGTTGTCCAAACGGACAACATGTGCGTGGTGTGGTACATCAACAAGCAGGGAGGGACTCGGTCCTACCCGCTGTGCAGGGAAGCGATGAGGGTTTTCGGCGATCCATGTTCCGGGAGTCGACAGTGTCCTGGCAGACAGATTAAGTCGCTCGTTGGCTCTACCACACGAGTGGGAATTGGACGAAAAAGTTCTAAAAAGCATCTTCCAGATTTGGGGGACTCCCCAGATAGACCTGTTCGCCTCCTCCCAAAACGCAAAGCTTCCAATCTTTTGCTCGCTCGCTCCAGAGCGAGGCGCTTTCTGGAGCGACGCTCTATCTCTAAGCTGGAAGGACAGATTCGTCTATGCTTTTCCCCCAATTCCTCTGGTCCCTCGTGTGCTGCAGAAGCTTGCTTTGGAAGGAGCGAGAATGATTCTGATCGCTCCTTTCTGGCCCAGGCAAATCTGGTTCTCTCTTCTACAACAATACTCAGAGGTTCCTCCAATTCCTCTTCCTTTATCTCCAGGACTGCTGACCCAGGATCAGGGGACCCTGGTCCATCCGGGACTCAAGTCCCTTGAACTTCATGCATGGCTCCTGCAGACCTAGCTCAATCTCGTTTTGGCGTTTCTCCTAAGGTGGCTGAGATTCTGGTGGAGGCTAGAAAACCCTCCACTAGGTCCACCTATGCCATGAAATGGAAAAGATTTTCCATCTGGGCTCGTCCAGGGCAGTGGACCCTTTTCCTGTCCTGCAGACCATTCTCACTCGCGTACATGCGTCATCTTTTCGACCTGGGTCTCAGTCACTCCTCTTTGAAAGTCCATATGGCGGCTATTTCAGCCTACCATGTCCCTTTCACTGATAAGGTATTTGCCCAGCTGGAGGTATCTAAAATTTTCCTCAGAGGGGTCCTTCATCTCAGGCCCCGTGTCAGGACTCCAGCTCCCCCTTGGGACTTCAACTTTGTCCTCGAGAAACTTACTCTTCCTCCCTTTGAGCCTGCGGCCTCCTCAGACTTGAAGTTTTTATCGTGGAAGACGCTCTTCTTGGTGGCCATTACTTCTGCTTGCAGAATTTCCGAGCTCCAGGCCCTGATGTGCAAAATCCCTTATCTGATTTTTCGCAAGATCGAGTAGCTCTTCGCACGAATCCTAAGTTTCTCCCGAAGGTGGTAGCAGAGTCTACCTTAAATCAGTCTATTGAATTACCTGCTTTCTTCACGCAGTACTCCAACTAAGGAGAATATTTGCTCCATACCATGGATGTCCACAGGATTCTGAGATACTACACCGATAGGACGAAGGATCTCAGAAAGACTGATCAGTTGTTCATCTCTTTTGCTCACAAAAGGGAAGGCAATGCTGTCTCCAAGCAATGCCTATCAAAGTGGTTGGCTCATTGCATCACTTTCTGTTATGATAAGCACAACAAGACCCTACCGGGTCAAGTCAGAGGCCACACTACTCGAGGAGTGGCTGCCTCTGCGGCTTGTTTCAAGAATGTGTCTGCGGCAGACATCTGTGCTGCCGCCACTTGGACTTCTGTCCATACTTTTACGAAACATTACAGTTTGGACATTGCCTCTCGCCGTAGAGCAGGCTTCAGGTTAGCGGTCTTGCAGGTTCTCCTTTCTTGAGGTTTGCAAGCTTTCTTACTACTTCTTGGAGTAGTTCCTCCTCCCGGTGCCTTTTCTTTTGTTCCAGACTGCTTGGGATTCTGTCCTATTTGGTATTACCTACTGCAAGAGCCCTCTCGAAGTAAGATAGTACAGTTACGTAAGAACTTACCGTAACAGTAGATCTTCGAGAGAGGCTCTTGCAGTAGGTAATACCTTCCCGCCCTCCATCCCCCTAGGCTTTTTCAGCTCCTTTTCCATTGAAGGAAACATCCGCTTCTCTCTCGTCCAGGCCTTCCGGGCCTGTGGCGGGAAAGAACTGGAAGGCGGGCATCCGGGACCTCCCCTTTATACCAACGTCGTATGACGCCGGTCACCTGACGTGGGGGCGGTCCCTCACCAGGGACTGCTAGCTAGAAAGTTTTCCGTGGGGTCCTGCCGCCGGCCGGCGTCAGTCCTATTTGTTATTACCTACTGCAAGAGCCTCTCTCGAAGATCTACTGTTACGGTAAGTTCTTATGTAACTGTACTTTCTTTAGATAATTTGGGTAAAAAGAAAGAAGGGGGGAGGAATTGTTTGGCTAATGGGGGGGTTAGGGTTAATAATGAGGATGGGCAGAAAGCAGCCATTCTTAATGATTACTTCTGGTCTGTATTCACGAGGGAAGACAGAGGGCCTCTGCTAGAGAGGGGCATTAAGGCAGCTGCAAGGGGGATCCCTGAGATGACACAGAAAGTATTTACTAATGAAAGCTGGAAGGAGCTAGCAGCCCTAAAGATAGATAAGACTCTGGGGCCAGATGGGATATATCTGAGGGCGCTCAAGGAACTGGCAGCCAAACTAACTGAACCCCTGGTAGGACTGTTTAATAGCTCAGTTGAGACGGGGATAGTTTCAAAAGGCTGGAGTGTAGCAGACGTAGTCCTGCTTCACAAGGGTGGGGACAAGGAACAACCAGGTAAATACAGTACAGACCTGTCAGTCTTACTTCTGTTGTGGGTAAACTGATGGAGACACTAGTCAAAGAGGACCTTGTGGATTATCTGGAGCCAAATGGACTCCAGGATAGTAACAGCACGGTTTTGTGGCAAGGAGGTCTTGTCAGACCAACCTGATAGTATTCTTTGTTTTTTTTTCTCTTACATGTACATTTTTGGTTTTTGTTTTTTTACCCCCGAGCCGCGGTGTACACAGTGTGGAGGCACACGCACACGCCAGGATCTGGTGGCCTCTTCCACCCCTCCCCAGACTTGCATCGACACTACATGCCACCTGCGCAACCCACTGGGCCTCCACCTGGTGGGAGCGGGAATATGGAGGAGTGGGCATCCACCCCTTTGGAGGGGAGAACTGCGGCTCAATCCCACTCCAACCCAGCCTCCGAGCTGGATCCCCGAGGTTGTTCCCGAACCCGGGTCGCCAGCGTAGCGCGAGGTAAGGCGCAAGTGTCTCAGTGCCACCGGGCCGGCCTCAACCTGATAGTATTCTTTGACTGGATAATGACGGTAGTGGATAAGGTACATGCTGTGGATTTACTTTACTTTGATTTCAGCAGGGTTTTTGTCTCGGTGTCTTACAGAAGGTTACTGAAGAAGCTAGAGGATCTAGGTGGAACGAAGGACACAGATGGGTGAAAAACTGGTTGGAAGGGAGTCAGCAGAGGGTTGTGGTTTACGAGTCAAATCAGAAGAGAGGGAGTTCACCAGTGGGGTGCCGAAAGGATTGGTCCCGGATCCAGTCCTCTACAGTATGTTCATCAGTGACATAGGAGATGGAATCCAGGGCAAGATGTGTCTCTTTGCAGACAACACTAAGTTCTCTGGCAGGGCAGACAGGAAGTAGGGGGTTAGGGAGATTCAAAGAGACTTGCAAAGGCAAGAGGTAGTCAGAGGTTTAGTAGTTGAAATTCAGTGCCAAAAAGTGCAAGTTGGTGCACATAGGGAACAAGAACCCAAGAACATAATACTGGGTGGAGGGGGGTAAAGCTGGGCATGACTTCTAAGGAAAGAAACTTGGGGGTCATCATAAGTGACTCCCCAAAACAATCAAGCAGTGTAACAAGGCCTACAGTAAGACAAACAGGATGCTGGGGTGTATAGGAAGGGGTATTGACATCGGAAGGACGGAGGTATTACTTCCTCTCTATAGATCACTGGTGAGGCCCTATCTCTGGAGTCCTCACCTTAGGGAAGATGAGGACAGGCTGGACACAGTACAACATAGTGTGATCAAAAGGATTCAGAGCCAGCAATGCAGATCTTACGAGCATTGGTTTTAAGGCAATGAACATGTACTCTCTGGAGGCCAGATGAGAGAGGGGAAATATGATAGAAATGTTCAAGTTCCTGAAAGGAATGAGCAAGGTAGATTACGAGGAACTATTTAGCATAAGTAGTGGATCAAGAACACGGGGGCATGCATGGAAACTGATGGGGGGAGGTTCAAGAGGAAAATGAGAGTGTTTTATCTTAACAGAAAGGGTGGTGGAGCTGTGGAATAATCTACTAGCTGATGTGGTGGGCACCAAAACTATCAATGGTTTGAAACATGGCTGGGACAGAGTGAAGGGCTTAGTGGTTGCTCGGGGTGGTAGCGGTAGGGCGGTGGATTGTGTGAGTTAGAACCCTGTATGGACAGTAGGTCCTGGATTTGTTAGGGTTTTATGGGCAGAATGGATGGACCAATGGTCTTTTTCTGTAGTCATTGTCTATGTTTCTGTGAATCCATTGAAGGTCTTACTACTGCACGGGGGCTGACATCTCTTGAGCTTTTGCTCCAGTTAATTTCAGAGTCCATGCATGTGTCCTTAGAATCAGTCCAGAAGTGGGATAAGTACCCTTTCACCAATATCCTGGATAGGGACAGCTCCCCAGGGGTTGCCTTCCCTTGGCTGAGAAGTCATTTTTGGACCAGCTTTAGATCTTTGGCAGCATCCAGCATGCTTCCCTGCACCCCATACCCAGATGATCCGCAAGTATGCAGTCCCTATGGGCACCCTTTCTGGGTTCCCCGACCATTCCTCTGTGGAGGGCTTGGTGTCAGAATCAGCCTTCTGCAAGTCAAAAGGCCAAAGGGACATTAACAGACCTCCTGATAAGGAGTGAATAAAGATTGATATGTGGCCAAAAAGGTGTACGTCATGGCTGGGTCTCGGTCAGGCCAGCTGTTTGGTCATGATGGCAAATTTTGGCCATTCCCTGTTTGGGATTGTTGGACTTCTTCTCCCCCTGCTCCCAGCTGACAAGCAGCCTAGATTATCAGAGACCACAGTCAATGGCAGGCTAAACAGCAGCTGCAGATGGCCTCAGACGTAGGCAACTGTTGTGTCCATGCCATGGCTACAGCCATCACTATGCATTGCAGGGCCTGACTGAGATTATCTACATTCACTGCAAACACTCAGTGTAAGCTGGCCAACGTCCCATTCTTGGGTATTGATCTCTTTGGCCTGGGGGTGGAAGGACATCTCACTTGCATTGAGAGGTTGAATGCCACCCGGCATTCCGTGGTTTTCTGCTAGATGGAGTCGATAACCCCACAAGCCTAAGAAACAGGCCTTTTATTTTCGATCCTTTCAGCCACAACAGCCTCAGCAGCAGCTTCACCTGGGGCACAGCTCCAACAGGGGCAGTACAAGCATTGGCACCCGAAGCTTAAGTTTGGAAACCAGGGGCAAAACGGGGGTGAAGATGGAGGTGCTTCCTTGGCATCACCTGCTGGAGGTCCCTCCAAGGCTGCTAAGTGATGGGTTGTGGGTGCCATTTCCCCTCCCCCAGTTCTCAGTCGGGGACTGATTGTGCCACTTCAAACAATATGAAGTCTTGCTGTATTCTGACTATGTGCAGTGATCTCCAACCTTTGAACTGCCCCGGAGAGGAAAGAGTTAACTTTTCATGCAAGGCATGAAACGCTGAGTTCGAGCTTGGTTGAGCCTCTGTCTGTTGTTGTTTGAACCCCAACCTCCAGATTCTTTACTCCGCCTCACTGAACAGTCGCTCCGCAGATTTCTCCTTCGCTTGGTTCAAATAAGTCGGTTAAAGTGTCATTTTTCTCTCGGTTCCAACCAAATTTCTTCAATCTAACCTGTCGATTAAGTCTCTGTCTGTGGTACCGTTAGTACTAGATAGGTTTCTGTATTAGTTTTCTGTGTGGAACTTGTAAATATTGGATTGGTTCGGTTTGAACCGATCAGGTTTGTGAAAAAGTTTTTCCTGATTTATTAGTGTGGGGTAACCGGTCCGTATCGGTTCTAAAAAAAAAAACTGATTTCATTACGTTTTTTTCCAAAGACCTGTAACACGGTCAGGAACCGATAGGGGTGTCTTGCCTGGCGGACTGCGGAAAAAAGGGTAAGTTTGGTGAGGACTGGCCATGTCTGAAAAACCCAAGAAAAAAACCGGGCCCACTGGGTTTCAACACTGTAGTGTGTGTGGGGAAACCTTGCTAAGGCTGATCCCCACACCACCTGTGTTTATTGTCTGGGTTTGACCACCTCGATTCAGACTGCCAGATTTGCAAAAGTTTTCCCAAAGCTACCCTGGATAAGAGAGTAGATAGACTGAGGGAAAGGGAGGCCGAGAAGTCCGCTGACCCGGATGGCCAGCCCGGTTTGGTTCCGACCAAACCAGAAGGAGTGCCCTCTGACCAGGGTGAGACTTCTTCGGCCAAAAGGAGAACCGACTCTGAGAAGTCGGTTCCGGTTAAAAGAAAAAGAAGGGATAATTCAGTCGGTTCAGATCCAGATCCACAAGTTCTTTCTCCGACCGCTGATGAAATAGCCAAAGCAATAAGGATTGTTCAATCGCTAACTTCGGTTCCGACTGAACCGGCACCATCGGTTAGGGGCTCGGTTTGGTCGGTTCCCACGGTTCCGGATTATAATTTAGAGGAATTTTATGAACCGGAGGAGGAGGAGGGAGAGTATGAAGATAGTGATGGTGATTATGAAAGCCTGGATGTGCCCATTGACCCGGACATCTCCCCAGACAGACCTTCAGGCGTTTCTCCTCCTAGGCTTTCTGAGTCCTCTTCCCACTTTATGTTTTATAAAAAAGTGGCTGAAACCCTCCAGCTTCCTATGGAAGAAGCAGTAGAGGATCAAGAGGAAAAGATCCAAGCGAACACACCGGGAACGATAGTCCCATGGACAACCATGCAGCTCTCTAAGGGGCAGCCAGCCCAATTCAAAACGAAATGCCAAAATGGAGAGCTCAAAAAACCTTAAAGCACAAAATAATGTATAAGCAGAGTGAAGACCCAAAGACCAAAAAATGGGAGCGTTTTATAATAGAAAACACTCTAGCTTTAATAAGGTCATCACAAATGTAACAGAGTACACACCGTGCTGGTGATTGCTGCAAAAGTAAAACACCCTAGCCTCGACTCACACGAGTCTTCAAAGGGGGTACTAGAACCAGTCATAGGCTCGTTTATAAATGTTCAATTAATTAATAATTTATAAGCCCATGATTAATTATTTAAAGTGACAAACACCAAAAAAGAAGAAAGAAAATGAATACCAGTCAATTCTCAAAATTAAAACACAACCTGACAATATTTCTCAACATTTCTATATATTCAGGACACATTTATAGATTTTTTGATTTTTTGAAGAAGTCAGGTAGTAATTCCAACCAGAATCCTAATATAAAAAAGAAACAAAACAAAATTAATAACATTACAATACAAAAAGAATCATTTTAGGAACAAGGCTGCTAAGGTAACAGTCAGATTCAATATCAGGAGAGAATCAAATAATTCATTTAGACCTTAAGAAATGGTTTAACATCCCATTTGTCATTAAGGCCATGTGGCCTCATAGAATTCATCTTAAAGATCACATACACTCCCTTTTTAGAAGTTTATTTGCTCGATCCCTCCGAGGCAAACTAGCAACATGTTCCAGCCCCATAAATTTCAAATGACGTGGATCAGAATTATGACACAGGATAAAATGCATCCCAATAGGAGTGTCTTGACGACCATTCATGGTGGATCTGACATGCTCCTGGATTCTCTGTTGTAAGGGTCTTATGGTTTTACCAATGTACAACAAATCACAGGGACACCATAAGACATACACCACATACGAAGTATTGCATGTGATTAGTTCCCATATATCAACTGTAACACCTTGCTCTTTAGGATGTTCAAAAGCTTTTCCAATCATACTATATTTGCAAATGTTGCACCTTTTACAAGGAAAAAATCTGTTCGTTTTTCTTGGTATCCAGGAACCAATGTCAGAAACACCACACTTTCTTTCCCTACTGTGAACCACCATATCTTTAATGTTCTTGGCTCTACAAAACGAGACCCGTGGCTTTGAACCTACCCTGTCCCACTGTTTCGTCTCCTGTTAATATAGGCCAATATTTATATACAATATTGCCTATCCTTCCTGCAACGTGGTTGAATTCAGTAACAAAACTGCAGATCTCAACGTCAGAAATGTTATTTCTTTTTTCCAAAATTTCTTCTCTATCCATCTCTCTAACCCTACCTAAAGTCTCAATAAGAAATCTTTCATCGTAACCTCTATCTAGAAATCTAGACAGCAGCTTGCTTGATTGTATCTCAAAATCTATATCAGTGCTACAATTACGTCTTATGCGCATGAACTGGCTAAAAGGGATAGATTCTTTAAGTTTCAGGGGATGGGCACTGTCAGCGTGAAGCAAAGAATTCGTAGCTGTTTCCTTTCTGAATGTCTTTGATTTAATGACAAAGACATTGTTACCAATATTTTCACTTGTGAGATTCAAATCTAAGAAATTTAAATTCTTAGGATCAAAAACATATGTGAATCTCAAGTTCAATTCATTGTCGTTCAAATAATCAATAAAAGAACGAGCTTCACTTTCATTTCCTTTCCAAATGCATATGATGTCGTCAATAAAACGGTACCATTTCACAATATGTTTTAGGAAGGTATTTCTACTTCCATTCAACACATGATCCATCTCCCACCCTCCTAAAAACAGATTTGCATAGCTCGGAGCCATAGAGGCTCCCATGGCTGTGCCATGCTGTTGTTGTTAAAAAATCCCTTCAAATTCGAAAAAATTATGTGCAATAATGAATGTAAGTGATTCCAAGATGAATTCTATTGGTATATCATCATTTTTAGACTGACGTAGAAATCTCTCGACAGCTCGAATGCCATCATGGTGAATAATACTGGTATAGAGAGATTCCACATCAATCCCCAACCAACAAAAATCACAATTCCATTCAGGTTTTTTTAATTTTCTCAATAAATCAGAACTATCCTGTACATACGAGATAAGGTTAGAGACAAATGGTTGCAGGAAAAAATCGACAAATTTACCTAGATTCTGAGTTAAAGAATCTATACCTGCAACAATGGGACGTCCAGGAGGCATTTCCATGCTTTTATGCACTTTAGGTAGTGCATAAAAGCATGGAACAACAGGAAACTCCTTCCATAAGAAGCCAAATTCTGTTTCAGTAATTTGATTGTCTGTCACTGCTTGTCTTAAAAATATATTTAAATATTTTCTATACTCAATCGTTGGATTATTAGGAAGCAACTTGTAATTAGTTCTATCTGATAATAATTTTTGTACCATTTCAGAATACATTTCTCTACTCATAACGACAGTATTGCCCCCTTTATCAGCAGGTTTCAGTACAATACTTTTGTCCTGACAAATACTTTCTAAAGCTTCTCGTTCTTTGTGACTAAGATTAAACCTCTTCTGTATGCTATTTGTATGAAGCAAGTCAAATACTTGCTTGGTTACAACTTTTTCATATGTATGTATTGAATTATTAAATGTTTTAGGACAAAATTGAGATGCAGGACGGAAATATTTTTCTCTCAATTTCCTGAAATCATGTCCTACATCAAAAACACTGTTACCTCTCAGCCTAGGTGTAGAAACAGAAGTGGCATTATGTTCCAAAAATAAATGCTCTAAGGCTTCAAAGTCCTGGTCGAACTGAAGTTTCACCTCAGTGGGACTCAAACATGCAGGTTCATCAAGGTTGAACAAAGTTTCTGTCACAATACTAGGGTTAAGGTCAAAAGGATTATCATCTCTAGAAAGATGGTCTATTTCTGATAGTAATATATCCAGGTCAGAATCATCCGAAATAGTCATAGTCTCTGTATTAGTAAACTCCATGCAGGCTTCTCGCTTTTGTTTCTGAAAATGCACTTTCAAATGTAGTTTCCTAAAGAACTTCTGCAGGTCTACATATATTTGGAAGGGATTGACTTGAGGTGTGGGGACAAAGCTAAGATCTTTCTTTAGAACCTCCTTTTCATACACATTTAAGGTTTTATTTGATAAATTTAGTATCTGTAAACAATGTTCCGCTTTCTTTCTCTCAGAATCCACTCTGTTCCACTGTTTACGCTTGTGCCCTCCCCAACGTTTTCCTCTCCTGGTCTTTCTTTTGTTAAATCTTGTGGGGCAGGGCGTTTCTGAAAATTTGGCTTTCTCTGCACTGATCGTTTTAAATTAACTTCTTTTGTTCTTGTTGTTGTCGTTTCAGGGCTTAATCTATTAGAGAATTTAACTCTTGATTTTGATCGTCCTCGGCTCTGAGAGCGAATTTTTCCCCAATTCAATATATTACCACACTCATAATTATTTGCATCCCTTCTTAATTTAGTGATTTTTCTTTGTATAACATCAGCTTCATGATCCCTGATTTTATTATTCAACTGTGAATTAAAATCATGAAATTCAATGCAGTCCTTATATTTCAACACAGTGTCTCTGATAGATTTTAAATCTTTTGTAGCTCTGCATGTTTAATTAGGTCGTCTTTAATCAGAAGCTCCAAGAAAATTTTAGAGCAATTAGCCGCAGCTTGCAACCACTCTTCTTTGAAGGCGAAATTGTCGAGGCCACAAGAAGGAATTACAGAAACCCTTAGACCTCTTGGTGCTTGTTCAAGATTAATATACTCTTCGAGGGTACTGATATTAAACGCTATCTCTGTGTCCTTAATCAATAAAGACTCCAACTTAATAAAGTCATTCCTGATATTCATGTCAGTGCTTGTAACATCTAAAGACATACCTTGTGCCTTGTTCAATTTTTCTCTAAGAATTATTCTCCTTTCTTCGAAAGTAGCGGGTTCTCTTCTCACCCAGTCCAAATTAATGTCTTCACTCGAGCAATTTACTCCAGGTGTAGCATTCATTATAGCAACCCTTAGAGCGAAGAATATTTTACTTAGGACAGGGATAGATTGGTGTTTGTCACTTTAAATAATTAATCATGGGCTCATAAATTATTAATTAATTGAACATTTATAAATGAGCCTATGACTGGTTCTAGTACCCCCTTTGAAGACTCGTGTGAGTCGAGGCGCTAGGGGTGTTTTACTTTTTGCAGCAATCACCAGCACGGTGTGTACTCTGTTACATTTGTGATTACCTTATTAAAGCTAGAGTGTTTTCTGTTATAAAACACTCCCATTTTATGGTCTTTGGGTCTTCACTCTGCTTCTACATTATTTTGTGCTTTAAGGTTTTTTGCACTCTCCATTTTGGCATTTCGAGGATCAAGAGGAGCCTGATTACGTTGAGATGATGGACATCCCAGAGTCCAGGAGATTGTCTATTCCCCTCCATAAGTCTTTTGGGAAACAGACATTTAAAATTCTACAAACTCCTAATTCCATACCTCCTGTGGACAGAAGAATGGACAAGAGGTATACTCTTTCAGGCTCAGATACGGAGTTCCTTTCCCAGCAATGCAGCCATGTTGGGGTAGTGCAGGCTGCTGCCTGTGATAAGGCAAATATACCCTTGGCTTCACACCCCCAGATAAGGACTCCAGGAGGATTGATGCCATGGCAAAGAAACAGTACATGGCAGCATCTTTGGGACTCAGGCAGGCTAATTATATGGCCTACACAGCTAGATACCAGAAGTCCAGGTGGGACATTGTGATGGCTCTAGCTAAACAGGTCCCTGACCAGCTTTCCAAGGAGCTGGAGCAGGTGGCTGCAGATGGGATTGAGGCATCCAAAGTGCAATTTCATGCTGCTGTGGACTCCAGTGATGTTTCATCTAGAGTCATGGCTACATCTGTGGCCCTTGAAGGATGGCTTGGCTCAGATGTACTAGCCTGTCTGAGGATACCCAGACTAAGGCCATGGATTTTCCTGTCATTGGTAATTCTCTGTTTGGGGAGCAGACAGAGAACTACATGAAGAAAATGGATGAGTACAGGACCACCTACAGGAGTGCTCAGGCCAAGAAGGCAAGCCACTCCCCAGAGCAGCATTCAGGGGCAGGGGCAGACCTTTTCATAGGCCTTTTACCAAGCCAGGCCTCCTCTTCTGCCTTTGCTCAGAGGGGTTCTTTAGAGGAGAGGCAGATGGGGTATGAGCAGGCCTGCTTCCACCCCTCAGCCTAAAGCCGCTGCCAAGCAGACACCCTGATGTGTCTGCCGGGCAGATCTCCACTACCTGTAGGGGCAGGCTGGCTTACTTTGTCCAGGACTGGAAGTCTTTAACATCAGACAAGTTGGTCCTGGAAGTAGTAAGCCAGGGATTGGTTCTCAGCTTCAAAAATTCCCAAGATGAGAACCAGATCTTTTCCACCTGCAAATCCTTCAGAGGCCCTTGCCTAGAGGCAGAGGTCTCTTCCCTCTTGGCTCTCAGAGCCATAGAAAGGTTCCACCCTACACAGGAAAGGGTTTGTACTCCAGGTACTTCCTAACCCCCAAAAGACAGGAGAATAGCGCCCATCCTGGATCTAAGATATTTAAACAAGCACCTTTTAAAGCCAAAATTCAAAATGGTGACTCTGGGAATAATTCTGCCCTCTCTAAAGCCAGGGACTGGCTAGTCTCCCTGGACCTCAAGGATGCCTATTTTCACATTCCCATTAGGTGCTCCACAGAAAGTACCTCAGGTTCGAGGTTGCCCTCAGGCCACTATCAATTGAGCAATGCCCTTTGCCTAACATCAGCCCCAAGGGTGTTCAATGCCTAGCAGTAGTGGTTGCTTTCCTAAGGAGAAAAAAGATCTCTGTCTTTCCATACCTGGACGACTGGCTCATAGTGGGTCAGTCTCCAGACCAAGTCAGGTCACATCTCCAGATAATTCAGCAATTGCTCACTTCCTTAGGATTCCTCCTAAATCTTTCAAAGTTATTTCTGGAGCCAGTGCAGCTCCTCACCTTTATAGGGACAGAGCTGGATACATTAAGGGCAAGAGCCTTCCTTCCCCTGGACAGGGCTAGGACCCTTACGAAACTGGCCTCTTCATTCACCCTTCAGGTGTCTCGACCAGCAAGGCACTTTCTGCAGCTCCTGGGCCACATGGCAGCCTCTACGGCAGTGGTCCAGGGAGCAAGGTTTCAGATGAGGGACATTCAGTTCCACTTAAGAGCCTTCTGGTCCTAGAGAAAGGATTCTCTGACCAAACTAGTCCCTGTGACTTGGACCCTGATCCAGGCTCTGCAATAGTGGCAGGATCAGGACAATCTAAGGCAAGGAGTTCCTTTTGTCACTCAATCTCATTCCCTAATCCTTACCACAGATGCCTCCCTCTTGGGCTGGGGAGCCCACTTGGGGGATCTGACCACCCAAGGACTATGGTCACCTCAAGAATCTCTGCTTCACATCAATCTCTTGGAACTCAGAGCAGTGTTTCTGGCACTGAAAGTTTTTTCCAAGTCTGTTCAGAACAAAGTAGTCCAGATCAGAACAGACAATACCACCACAATGTGGTACATCAACAAGCAAGGGGGCACTTGGTCTACGGCCTTGTGCACAGAAGCAATGAAGTTGTGGTCTCTGGCCTATTCCCTGCAAACCTCTCTGATAGCAGTGCACCTCCCAGGGAAGGACAATGTCCTGGCAGATGCTCTCAGCAGGATATCTCAGGGCCATCACGAATGGTCCCTAGATCCCTTAGTTTTGAAGGTGATTTTCTCCAGATGGGGCACTCCACAGATAGAGCTTTTTGCAGCCCCAGACAATCACCAACTCCCCTTTTCTGCTGCAGACCCCCAGTATTGGGCTCAGTCCCCCTGGATGCTCTACTTCTCAATTGGGAAGGGAAGTTTTTGTATGCCTTCCCCCTCCCACTCCTGTTCAAGGTACTAGTCAAAATCAGGTCTCAACCCTGCAAAGTGATTCTGATTGCTCCAGACAGCCTTGGTACCCACTGTTGCTGTCCTTAGCAGTCCACCTTCCCCTATCTCTTCCCAGGAATTACAATCTGTTGACATCCTCTCAGGGGAGAGTTTTGTATCTGAATCTCAAATCTCTCTATCTCAAGGCCTGGCTATTGAAGAGTTAGAGTTTGCTGATCTGCATCTCTCCCAAGGTGTTCTGGATATTCTAAAGGCTTCTTGGAAGCCTTCCACCAGAAAGACTAACAATTCCAAGAGGAAAAGGTTCACTATTTGGTGCTCTGGTAAGCATATTTCTCCAGAGTCTGCTGGGTTGCCTACAGTTCTGGACTATATGGTTCATCTCAATAGCTTGGGGCTCAGACCAGCTACACTCAAAGTACACTTGGCAGCTGTATCTGCTTTTTTGTCAATAGGTAAGCCCTCTTCTCTGTCAGCTCATCCTGTATTCTGTAAATTCTTCAAAGGTTTGTTGCACACCAATCCTCCCTTCAGGGACCCTGCTCCTGCTTGGGACCTAAATGTTTGCATTGCTCAGCTTATGCAACCCCCTTTTGAGCCTTTGTCCTCAGCAGAGCTTAAGTACTTGACTTGGAAAACTGTGTTCTTGGTAGCCATTACTTCTGCCAGACGCATCAGTGAGTTACAGGCCCTATCAGTGGAGCCTGATTTTATCTCTTTTCATAGAGATAAGGTGGTCCTAAGAACTAATAGGAAGTTTTTGCCTAAGGTGGGCTCAGATTTCCACCTTAACCAGTCTATGTCTCTACCTGTTTTCTTCACTGACCATTCCTCCTCTGGAGAGAGGAGGCTGCACAGCCTGGACGTGAAAAGGGCCCTTAGCTACTACATAGAGCATACCAAGGGTCACAGGTTTGACTCCTTCCAATTGTTCCTCACTTATGGTGAGGTCGGTGAGGAAAACCTGCCACTAAAAGATCTATTGCCAGGTGGATTGTCTCTTGTATACAATTCTGCTATGAACAGTTGGTTAGGACTCCACCCTCAGGCCTGAGGGCTCACTCTACTAGAGGCACAGCTGCTTCCCTGGCTGCTGCCAGGGATATTCCTATCTTAGAGATATGTCAAGCAGCCACCTGGAAAACAGTCCATACTTTTACCAAGCATTACTCTCTGGATATCCAGGCTAGGAGTGATGCTCGGTTTGGCACAGCAGTACTTCAGAGCTTGTTCCCAAAGAAGGTTCTGTCCCTCCTCCATGGAGGTACTGCTTGGTAGTCTGCACATAGTCAGAATACAGCAAGACTTCATGTTGTTTGAAGAAAAAATTACTCACCCTAGTAATGTTGTTTCTTCTAATGGAGTCTTGCTGTATTCTGACCTCCCCCCCGCCTCCCCTCTCAGAACCTGGTTTTTGGGATGTGGGTAGGCAAGAGCAGTGTTGGCACCCCAGAGGTGCCTCCTTTTCTCACCCTCTTAATTTTTGGGTGCGTGTTGTGTTTTTGTTTTTTGGGTTTCCTGACTTGAGTCTTTGCTTTGAAACCAAAACACCCTGTTTATTAAATTTAGTGGGCAGTTGGCTAGTGTGAGTTTACAGTTTCCACACAGGATGCCCAGTGAGTATAGCTCGTAAAGATCTGGCGGTTGGGGTTCAAACAACAACAGATAGAGGCTCAACCGAGCTCGAGCTCAGCATTCCATGCCTTTCATGGAAAGTTAACTCTTTCCTCTCCGGGGCAGTTCAAAGGTTGGAGATCACTGCACAGTCAGAATACAGAAAGACTCCATTAGAAGAAACAACATTACTAAGGTGAGTAATTTTCTCTTCTTTCCACTATGGTCCACTGTTAACTCATGTGGGTCCTGGAAGTGATGGGCAGGCAGTTGCCTCTGGATTTCAAGGCTTTCCCACCATACCAACTCTGAGCTCCTTGTGAGTCCAGGGTGCCAGAGGACACATTGTCAATGTTGAGAGTTGATATAGCTCAACTTCTAGTGCACGGGGCGGTAGCTCTTTTCCCAGATGCCCTGGCCACTCAGAGATAATGTGTCCAGCTATTTCCTGGTTCCAAAACAAATAAGGGGCTAGTGCCCCATACTGGGCTTGCACAATCTGAACAATCTCCAATACTTTTGGTTCCCTGCAGAGGGGATACTTTACCAGTTTCTGGTCTTGCCTTTTGGCTTCTTGTCCACACAGAATTTCTTATCTAAGTGCATGGTAGTAGTGTCTGTCTTCCTGCAGCACAAATACATCAGGCTGTATTTCTACCTGGATAATTGGCTGATAGCTGGCCTGTTCAGGGAGACTGTGGAGCATTCCGGGGATCTGTCCCTGCAGACCTGACAAGATTTGGGCCCTCTGGTCAACCTGCCCAAGTTGGAACTGGTTCCTTCACAGGTGATCAAGTTCATCAGGGCAGACCTCGACGACTTTTTTTATTTATGTATGTATTTATTTATTTTAAATTCTCTTTTTCCTTATGGGGCCACTGTCAGTCTTCAGCCCTAGTCACGTCCCCGGGACTTCCACCGTCCTCATTGCCGCTTTATCCCCATTGCGGCCGCAGGGGCCATGACAACGGTCCTCAATCCTGTCGCAGAACTAGTGACTGGTCGGGGATGCGGCGATGATTGGCTGAAGCCCGAGGAGGGCTTCACTTAGACAGTGGCCTCTGCCCGCCTACTCCTTTTCCTATGTTCTTGAGGCGGGGACGTGCAATGGTGCCAGCGTCCGCCCGCCTCCCATGAGGACGGCTGGTGAACAGGTACCTCCCAGCCTCGCCAAGTCCTCAATGTGCGGGCACTTCCCCATCCTCCCCGGAGGAAGGATAGCCGTCCTTGGACTCATCCCTTCTCCCCCAGCTAACCACTTTGATGACTCTGTTCCATTCTCGAACCCGGGTTGCCGGTGTCGCAAGCGGAAATCCAACCGCTGCGCCGCCGGGCCGGCAGACCTCGACTTCTTGAGGGCCAGGGCCTGCTTCCTGGCAGACCTGTCTTTGGATCTTTCCTCCTTTGCCTGATCATTTTAAGTTGGGTGCTCACACCCTGCACTGAACTTCCTGTGACTGTTGGGGCTGATGGCAGCTTCTGCTATCGTGGTCCAGTGGGCACGCTGGAGAATGTGCCCCTGCAGTCGGATTTGGGCCAGCAATGGTTTCAGTGCCCTGGTTGCCTGGATCAGCTGATCTCCCTGATCCAGCCGATGTGGTATGCCATCCAGTTGTGGCTGTGTGCACAGATCATGGAGGAGGGAATCCCATTTGTCCACTCAGAACCACCCATCCTGCTTATGATGGACATATCTCTGGTGGGGTGGGGTGGGGAGCTCACCCGGGAGACCACAGGGCCAACGGGATCTGGCCACCCCAGGGGTCCTGATACCTCATTAGCCTGCTGGTGCTCCATGCAGTTTATCTAGCTGTGACAGAATTTGTTGCATAAATTTGGGGTCAGGTCATCAAGGTCCAGACGAATATCAAGACCACCGCATTCTACCTCAACAGGCAGGGTGGGACGAACTCCTTTCCCTTGTGTTAGGAAGCTCTCCATACCTGAACTGTTGTGCTCAGCCTATGTACTGATCTTCTGGTGATTTCTGTTGTGAGAGAAGACAACCAACTTGCAGACACTCTTAGCCAGGTCGGAGAGATGTCACATGAATGGTCCCTGAATTAGGAGGTGGTAGACCACCTGTTCTTCCAGTGGGACACCCTTCTGGTCGACCTGTTTGCCTCTTGGGAGAATAGAAAAGTGAGATTCTTCTGTTCCAGCCCCCCTTCCTCAGTTTGGGACGCTAGAGGAGGATGCCTTCTCCAGGCTCTGGACCCTGGGCCTTCTGTACACCTTCCCTCCCTTCCCCTTGGTTACTGAGATAGAGGTCAAGGCCCAGAAGGACAGGATATGGAGGATCCTGATAGCACTAGACTGGCACAGACAGTTCTGGTCTCTGGATCTTCTCGGCCTCAGCTGCAGGCCACCATGGTGGTTGCCTCTCCACCCCGACCTGCTGACCAGACGTCAGGGGACTGTCCTGCACATGGACCTTCAGTTCCTGCACCTCTCAGCCTTGCTTTAGAGCAGCTAGAGTTCCAGGCTTTGGGCCTTTTGGAAGATGTCTCCCATGTCATGGAGGTGTCCCATAAGGAGTCAACTTTCAAATACTATGCATTTAAGTGGAAGAGGTTCTTGATTTGGTGCCAAAGTAAGGAGCTTGATAACCTTACCTGCCCAGTAGCGAGCATTCTCGACTACCCCGATCCCTGTCTCTATGGGGACAGCATGCGATGACTCTTAAGATGCACGTTGGAGTCATCTCTGCATGTGGGGTGCAGGTTGGTATGCTGACAGTGCAGGAGAAAGTGGTCGGGTGGTTTTTCAAAGATCTTGATCACTTGTCCCCACCGATGCATGACCCACTGCCTCTGTGGGACCTACTGCTGATGTTGGCTATGCTCATGGGCAAGCCATTCGAACTGATGCACCACACCTGTCATGGAAGACCACCTTCCTGGTGGCTATCACATCAGCCAGAAGGACCAGTGAGCTCCAGGCACTCTTGGTGGTCTCCTTACTTGATCTTCCATAAGGACAAGATGGTGCTTTGCCCCTACCCGAATTTCCTCTGAAGGTCATATCAGAGTTTCACTGTAACCAGGTGACTAACCTGGTGTATTTCACCAGTCTGTCCTCGGATGCCAATTGCAGACTGCATTTCTTGCACCTGCTGAGAGCACTCTCATATTATAAAGCATGCATAGCTCGAGTTCAGGAAGATGCTCTTCAGCTGCTTGTCATGTACACTGAAGCGCCTGGCAGACAGGCAGCAAAGCAGATGATTGCCAGGTGGATCACATCCTGCATCAACCTCTGCTATAGGTTGGTAGGGAGTTACCCAGTGGACTTGGAGCTCATTCTTCCAGGTATACCGCTGCCTTGGTGGCCACTTCCAGGGATAGCTCTGTTGTGGAAATATGCAGGGCTGCAACCTGATCTAAAGTGCACACCTTGATCTCCCATTACAGCATCAATGTAAAGAGTCATCAGGATGCTGCAGTTGGGTCTTTGGTCCTCAAGTCTTTATTTGCCAAATAATGGTTAGCACTTCACCCCCTTCTCCCGAAGGACTGCTAGGAGGTTACCATTGTGTTGATAGTGAACTGTATGTACGCCTTTAGAGATATAGATTACTCACCTATTGCCATAGTTAGAGTGGAATGCAGTTCACATCCACCCCACCCATGCGATCTCCCTGGCAATATGGCACCCAGATCCCTGCTTCCAGCATTCAAAGATCTGACGTCATGTGGGGGTGACATAAGTATGCCACCTGGGTGGTGGTAGGAGCTTAGCTTGAAGACATTCCAATGACTGAGCTCTCTACTGAAAGACTGCCATTGTGTGTATGGGAACTGTATTTTTTGTTTGTTTTATTTTATTGAAATCTAGGATTACAAATACCTTTGAGCAGGAACTGCTCATTTACAAAGGGTTCCACGTCGAAGGAATGGGGGGTATACATACATACAAAGGTCGACATAATAATACAAAGTTACACAATAAAAAGAAGCAAGAGAATGAGGCTTAGGAAATTCCAGTAGTTCGAAATGTGCCAAATGTTAGGTAACAGGACATACCAGCCAAAGGCAATCTTAGAAATAAGCGCTGCAGGTGGTGACAGTGGTGGGGGGGGTATGCAGGCAGGAAGCCCGTTATCCGAGGTAGAGGTGAGGTAAGAAACTTTAGAGGGAAGGGATAAAAGTCAGGAAATGCCCGGGGGTGGGGGTAGCTGTCAAGACTGAAGTGGAGGGCAGTGAGCGGTGGGCCCCGATTAGGCGAGGCAATATACCACTCTTAGAATTATGGTTACAGGTGTGTAACTTTTATAGCTGTACATTCCTTATAATACCTACCTAATTAAATATCTTTGTCAAAGCAGTCTATATTAAACTGATATATTAATTCATGCAAAATAAACTACATTCATAGTTGGGGTTTATTATTAAAGTGAAAAAAACAAGGAAGTGCAATGTTAGACTTGAGTCCTCCAACCCCCCTTGAACTCCACTGAACTGAATGTCAAAGCACACTCTAGGTTTCATACGTATGTTTCAGCATCATAACTAACTAGCATGAGGACAACAGTTACATCCCATGAAAAGTGTTGTGAGACACAAAGCTACAGGATATATGCCTGTGTCAGTTTGTGTAACGGTGCTGCTGTTTCACCAGGGGCCTGCTGTATTGATCAGATGTGCCCCTACAGGTCTGCATAGCTAACATTCTGAATTATCCAGTACTTCCTTGTTAAACAATGCTTTGTTTCTATGATACCATCAGTGTAGAATCATGTTTTGAATTAAGGAGTTCTTTACATCCCTACAGGCTGTGTGTGCATTTGAAATACAATGAGACAAATCATCTGTAAAATTGCACTGCAGTTCCAACTCCCGTTGTTATTTTGCTTTACTCATTGGATGTGGGAAAGAGTTAAACAGAGCTATGTAGTCTACCTGCAATCCCCTATCGGTGTTTATTTCATGATGATTGCTACAAATGTAATGGGCTTTGCCAAGGACGAAGAGAGAGACCAAGTGGCAGAGTCAGTGAGCTTCTGAGTTGTAAAAAATTACAAAATTCATATCTGGGAAACCAAAATCATCTTCAAGGACATCTCCTTCATCAGGCCACACCTTTGGGACTATACCTGCAACATCGTTTAGGAGCACATGGCATGGCCTGATGAAAGAGATTCTCTTTTTTTTTGGTAAACGTTATTTTATTCTGGAAAGACTTCAGTACGAATGAACTAGTTCTCCTTCCTCCCCAAGGGCCAAAGAGGAATTCACAGATTGCAAGGCAACATTGTGACAAGTTTACATGAATTTGTATGCCATTACAGTTAACAATTATTTCCGGAAGTCTAGCACTTCCAATTAGATTAAAGATATGTCCCAAGTGTATAGCACAGGAGGGAGACTTGACACATTTAGTAATTTTCCTCAGGGCATAAATATGGAGTGTCAACGACTACAGGCCAGTTATATGGGAGCAAAGCACGTTAAACGAGAGGGAACCAGGGTTCACCCATGGCAGTTTCTATCAGAGCCCAGATCTTATCATACTTATTCACTTGACCTCGGACTCTGTATTGCAATTTTTCTAACCTCATGATATCTAAAAGAGAGTTTAACCATGAGGCCAGAGAAGGGACCTGGTCCCCCCCTCCACAGTAGAGCCAATTCTGTAAGTCCCACCACTGTCCCCAGTCTTCAGAGTTTATGCCCTGTCAGTTTCCCTCTTTCTTTATAACCTGGGAGGCCCAATAAAATCTCAGCTGGGTCCAAGCTCAGAGGGGTACCCAGAACCAAGGCTGAGAACTGTGGAATGTTCTCACAATATTTCCAAACCTTGCTATATTCCCATAGGAGGTGAAAAAGGGAACCCTCCATAAGTTTACACTTAGGGCAGAATTGCGAAGAGTTAGGGTCTATGATATGCGCTAATCTAGGGGTGAAGTAGGAGCGCATGAGGACATTATACTGAGTAGCCCTCAACTTGTTGTTCACTGAGCAAAAGAGGGCATTTTTCAGTACAAGTTTCCAGTCCCCCCAAGTCAACTCATCTGGGTAAAGGTCCACCTCCCATTTCGGTTCAATTGCCTCTAGAGGATCGGGGCCGGTATCTACCAGCAGTTTATAACACTTGGTCAAGGGTCTGAAAGAGGGGAGGGCAGAGAATTTCCCAAGCATCTGTTCTAGAGGTGTCGCCCCAAGTTCAGTTCTGTCTCCGGGCCTCAGTATCCTCTCCATCCACCCCCTGAGTCTCAAGTAAAGGAAGTACTGGGAGGTATTTAAATTATATTTGTTTTTCAGCGTTTTAAAATCTAGCACCTTCCCATCTTGTGTAAGCTGAGAGATCGTATACAACCCCTTTCTGAACCAAGATCTGCACCCTGTCTCCCCACCCGGGGGTTCCACCGTGACCATAGAGGAAACCCTCTATAGTAGCGTCTGGTGATATTTTCTGGGGTACACCCCAAATTGTATGGGCCTCCTTCCACACCATCAATAAGGATCTGGTGCAGGGATTCTTAACCCCCTTTGAAAACAAGCCACCGGTGGAATGTGTCAGCACTGAGCTGTAGATCGGAAGATTTCCCCCTTCCTCCAGAGCACACCAAGCTGGAGTCTCCGAGTCTCTTACTCTAACCAGGTCTCTAACATGGGCTAACTGGGCATCTAGGTAGTACCAGGTTATATTAAGTAGGCCCAGGCCTCCCTTTTTCACTTCCCTCCACAGAATTTGTTTCTTAATTCTGGGATGTTTCCTTTTCCAAAGCAGGTGAGTGATAGCTCCTTCCATGGATTTGATATATTTCTGTGGGACCCTGATGGGAAGGGATTGAAATAAATATAGGATTTGGGGAAGAATGCACATTTTGATTAAGTTGACCCTACCAATCAGGGTAAGGGGAGGGAACGCCATCTTATACTGTCCTCTTTGATCTTTTTAATTAAGGGATCATAGTTTATTTTAATGATCTGGGATAATCTACTCGGGAGGAGGACACCTATGTACTTGACCTGCTTGGCAGGGGGAGGATAGAGACACCTGCTGTTTTGATGGGGGAGCTGTTTTTGCCCAGGGGCAGCCATTCACTTTTATCCCAGTTAATCATATGGCCAGACAGGGGCCATAAACTTCAAAGAGAGTGCTTAACTCTGGTAATGCCTCCACTGGATTTTCAAAAAACAGCAGGAAATCATCAGCAAAAAGCGATATCACATGGTCTGTTTCTAAGGTGTGCTAGCCCCTGATCTTTACATTGTTTCTAATGGCTACCGCCAGGGCCTCCATTGTTAAGACATACACGATGGGGGAAGGGGACATCCCTGTCTAGTCCCCCTCGTTAAATTAAAGGGTTGGGAGAGAGTATTATTAGTTGATATTTGGGCTTTAGTGGATGAATATATGGTCCTGAGCCAGCCAATGAGAGCTACCCATCCCAAACTTTTCCAACACCTCAAACATGAATGGCCACTCAACCCTTGAAAGGCCTTTCCACATCAAGGCGAGAGGCCTCCTCAAAGTAACCACCCCCGCTTCCAGTTGTACATGATATTGAGGTCGTCTGAGATTATGTTTTGCTGGGCGGCCTTTTACGAATCCTCCTTGATCAGGATGAATCAATTGGGGAAGTAGCCCTTCCAATCTATGGGCAATTACCTTTGCCATAATTTTGTAATCTGCATTTAATAATGAGATAGGATGGTAAGACCCGCATTTAGTGGGGTCTTTGCCAGGTTTGGGGAGAACTGTAATTGTGGCCAACGTCAAGGAGGGAGGAAGAGAACCCTCACTCAGAGCAGTCTGGAACATTTCTGTCATAAGGTCTCCAAGGGACTCTCAAGTGGTTCTAAAGAACTCTGCTGGGAGACCATCTGGTCCTGGAGCTTTGCCTTTTTTGCTCACTCGTACTGCCTTCTCAATCTCCTCCTTACCTATGGGGGTGTCCAGGTATTCTCTGTGCTCTTGTGCCAGGGAAGGGAGGGATATTTTATCTAGGAAAGAGCTAGGTTTTGCTCCCACTGGCATTTGTGAGGTGTATAATAAGGTGTAATACTCTTCAAATATGTATACCCTTGAGGAAAGGAGGGAGAGGGGGGACATGATAGAAACATTTAAGTACCTCAGTGGAATCAACAAAGTCCAAGAGGGTAGCATCTTTCAGAAAAAGAGATGTGCAAGAACAAGGGGACACAATTTGAAGATAGAGGGGGGACAGCTCAGGGGCAATGTGAGGAAGTATTTTTTCACAGAGAGGGTGGTGGACGCATGGAACAGCCTTCCTGAGGAGGTTGTGGGGTCTAAAACTGTGGGAGAATTCAAGAATGCATGGGACAGACATAAGGCAATTTTTATGGGGGGTAGGAAGAAATAGGCTGTTGGTTAAATAGCATCTGCAGCTTATCCTCTAGGTAGGGAAATGGGCAGATTGGGTGGGCCAAGCGGTCCTTATCTGCCGTCAAAGTCTATGTTTCTATGTTTCTAAATACCTTATTTATTTCTTTTTGTTCGAAGGTAATTTTCCCACCCCTATCTTCCATTTTTAATATGTCTCTCTTTTTTACTAAATAAGCTTGCTAACCATTTTCCCGCCTTGTCACCCTCAAAATGGGATCTTGAATTAGTAATCAATGAGTCTCTTTCCTTTTTTTTTTTAATGAGTTGGGTGGCTTTGCCTTTCATATGTTTAAGATCATTGATGCACTCTGTGGAAAATTCCCTCATATTTTCTAGTTCTAAGGTGTGGATTTGGTTTGTTAGAGAGGCTTCTTCTTGGGCTAATTTCTTCTTTTTGTAAGCGGAGAAAGAAGTGGTTTCTTCTCTCACATGAGCCTTCATGGCGTCCCACACTAAGTTTACATGAGTCCCCTTTTACCAATTCTCTCTTATAAATAGTTTGTTTCCTATTAATTTGTTCACAACATTCGGGGCCCAGGAGGATCGCAGGATCCATGCGCCATGGGGGAAGGGGGGGTGGCATTCTCTGGAACGGATCAAAGATATCAGGAGGGGTGCATGGTCAGAAATGATCATAGACCCATATTCAGCTTTTAAGTCACTATTGACGAAAACTGGAGACAGGAGCACATAGTCTAACCTGGTATAAACTCGATGTGCCTGAGAATAGAAGGACTCCCTCTCCTTAGGATGACAGTATCTCCAGGCTTCAACCAATGCTGTTTCCTCCACGATTGCCCTCAAGGCCCAAACACTTTGGATAATTTTATTAGTTTTCCCCAAAGATTGGTCGAGGGAGGGGTCTAGGTATGTGTTAAAATCCCCCCCCCGGATCAAGTTTTCACCAAATGGCGCGAGGGCCACCCTAAAGAGGTAAGAAATCTGGGAGTCAGATTAGAAGCCCATACACGAAACAACTTTAAGTGACTGGCCCCAGATCTCTAGTTCAGCAACAATATATCTCCCCTGCGGGTCAGAAATCAAACTCCGAACCCTATGGGCAGGTTCGGACGGATCCAAATACTTACCCACGTGCTTTGGAGGTGAATGGGGACAACAGCAAGGTACCCCCCCATTACGCCGCTAACTGGCGTTTCTCCTCCTTGTCTAAGTGGGTTTCTTGTAGCAGTATAATGTCCCCTTTCATTTTCCTTATCTATGACCATACTCTTTTTCTTTTAAGTAACATTTCTAGGGACATGGATATGTTGTTCATCCACACTGTCTGGCAGGTTCCTTGCCGCTTTAAATCTTGCCGGAAGGTCTTCAAGCTGGCTCCTCCCACCCACCCGGGTGGTAAAACTCTCGGCTCCGCCCCATGATGCCAGATCTTCCTTACCGCTTGGAAGCTCGGGTTCCCTCCTTAACGCTCTGCGTATAGACTGGATCCTAATTCTTTGGTTCGCCTGAAACTCATTCTTAAATTTTCAAGACTTCGGTCAAATTACTCCCTCGCAGCTGCGATGGACAGATCAACTTCCAGTTTTCGGTGGTGCCCATGTGGGCAGAAAATGTCCAGGATGGATCCGCACTCCATGTGTGTCTACTGCCTCGGCCTAGACCATGACCCGCAGGCCTGCGAGTTATGCCGTTCGTTTTCAGCCAAAGTCCTGGAAGACCGCGCTGCCCGGTTACAGCTTGGGCGCCCTGAGAAGCACTACCAGCCGATGAAGTCAGAGGAGGCGCTTTGGGCGGTGTCTGCGGCAGCTGGCTCGGCTGAGCAACTCGAGCAGATGATCGCCCTCGAGGAGGAGGCGGCACAGGCCGCATCATCCTCTTCCTCGGTCGCGGCATTTATCCCGCTCTCTTTGGGATCCTTCTACACAGCTTCTTTTAAGGAGCTTTGCCAATCCCTTTCCATGAAGGGAGAGGGGCCATCGGGACATTCTTTTTGGTCCAAAAAGAAGGACTCGAAAGATAAGTCCCACTGTCGGCGTTCGTGGGAGCTGGAGAGTCCCCTTCGGACGGTCGACACTCAACCCGGTCGAGGTTGCGGCTAAGGCCGCTGGCTTCACTGTGTCCCCGTCAGGTCAGTCAGCCGAGACACCCGTCGACGCGGTAGAGATTTTTCTTGACCCATCGGACGGGCTGTCGACTGGTGAAGCCGACAACCCTTCTTCACCGGTTCCCTCAGTGGAGACCGAGGACTTGCCTGCACCTCCTGTGCCGGAGTCCCCGGTCAAGGCTTCCGAGCTGAGGGAAGAGCGGATGTCCCTGCCCCTTTCCAGACCCATCCTCGGAAACACCAAGGATCTCGGTCTCGGTCTCGGACATCGTCTCGGTTCAGCTGATCCCGCCGACATCGGCGGTCTCGGCACCGAAGTAAGCGGCGCCGCCGCTCGTCCTCATCTTCCTCCTCAGAAGAGGAGAGGCTTTGATGCAAATTGCGTCGATGCTACGAGGACCTGATGTGGCAGCAGTTACTTCTGTCCGGGAACAAGTCGACGCCGTTGCCTTCCCCGGCCATCAAGTGGCTGTCACCCCAAACGGCCGAAACAACCCCTTGCTGTAGTCGAGGTGCCCAAGCCTGGGCCAGTTCTTCGGCCGAAACCAGCTGCCCCACCGATTGTGGTGGAACCTCCGCCTCCACAACCGAAATCGGGGGCGCTGACCAAGGAAACTCGGTCGGGTCAGGGTCTGCCCCACAGGTTGTCGGTCACCCTCACTCCCGACTGTCCTCGGCAGATGGAGGGTGGCTCAAGCCCCAGGCAGCTCTTCGCGGACTCCTCGGAGTCCGACGACGACTCCTCCCTGTTCTCCAGGCCCATTGTCCATGAGCTCGGCTTCCGGGGTACAGGGTGGAGGTTCTCTCCTCCCTTGCCCGATCATTTCTGGTTGGGCATTTGCACTCTGCCCGGGACTTTCTGCGCCTTCTGGGTTCCATGGCGGTGTGCACCTCGGTGGTCTGTTGGGCCCGGTGGCACATGTGCCCCCTTTAATGGGAGCTGGCCACCCAGTGGACTCAGCGATATGGTCAATTTGACCAGCTGATCACTGTAACCCAGAAGATGTGGGATGCTCTCCAATGGTGGACTGCCCCAGACCGGTTGCAGGAAGGGATCCTGTTTGTCCGCCCAGAGCCGATGGTCATCCTTATGACCGATGCCTGTCTCATGGGCTGGGGAGCCCACATGGGGGACAACAGAGCCCACGGGTTCTGGACCCCCGAGGACTCCCGATGCCACATCAGCCTGTTGGAGCTCAGAGCAGTCAGACTGGCACTGTCAGCTTTCGCTCCTCAGCTCTGGGGTAAAGTGGTTCAAGTCCAGACGGACAATACCACGACCATGTACTACCTCAACAAACAGGGCGGCATGTACTCCCGTCTGCTGTGCAAGAAGGTGCTCTGCATCTGGACCCTTGTAAGCCAGTTGTAGGTGGATCTCCTAGCCATCCATGTGGCAGGAGCCTTGAACCAGCTGGCGGATGCTCTTAGATGTATAGGCCAGCCATCCCACGAGTGGTCTCTCCATCCAGAGGTAGCTTACAGCCTGTTCTCCCGATGGGGCAAACCGATGGTGGACCTGTATGCCTCCAGGGAAAGCAAGAAGCTGAGGCTGTATGATGCCCGCCCCCCCTCAGCAGGGCTCACTGCAGGGGGATGCCTTCTTGAGGCTGTGGACCCCAGGCCTCCTCTACACCTTCCCTCCATTTCCCTTGATCGACAAGGTGTTACTCAAGGTGAGGAGGGACAAGGCGAAAGTGATTGTGGTAGCCCCAGACTGGCAGCGCCAGTTCTGGTACCCAGATCTCCTCAGCCTCAACTGCAGCCCCCTGGAGCGGCTTTGTACACGCCCGGACCTGATATCTCTGAATCAGGGGAAGGTATTCCATCCAGACCTTCAGTCCCTGCACCTCACAGCCTGGTACCTGAGCGGCTAGAGTTCCAGGCTTTGGGTCTTTCCAAAGATGTCTTCACCCTGGTGGAGGCATCCCAAAAGGAATCGACCAGGAAATGTTACACCTTCAAAGGAAAAAGGTTTTCCATTTGGTGTCAGGGTAAGAGTCTGGACCCCTTATTTTGTCCTGTGGCTAACATTCTTGACTACCTTTGGTCACTCTCCAAAGGGGGTCTATGGTCATCGACCCTTAGGGTGCACCTGGCAGCCATTTTTGCTTACCGGGCGCAGGCTAGGCAGGTGACATTGGCACAGGAGACAGTAGTTGGGCTTTTCTTCAAAGGCCTCGATCACATATCCCCTCCTGTGCGTGAACCTCCACCTCCATGGGATCTGTTGCTGGTTTTGGCAAAGCTCATGGGCTAGCCATTCGAACCCATGCACAAATGTGAGCTCTCACACTTGTCATGGAAGACGGCCTTCCTGGTGGCTATCACATCAGCCAGAAGGACAGGGGAGCTCCAGGCGCTTTCGGTGGACTCCCCTTACCTGTTCTTTCACAGGGACAAAGTTGTCCTTTGCCCCCACCCGAAATTCCTTCTGACGATGGTGTCAGAGTTTCACCTTAACCAGGTGTTGACTCTGCCGGTAAACTACCCTAATTACACCTCGGACGCTGAGTACAGGCTCCATTCCTTGGACCTGAGATGTGTGCTCTCCTACTACAAGGAGAGGATGGTCGAAATTTGTGGAGAGGTTTGCCAGCTGTTTGTCACCTGCGCTGAAGCTGCTTCTGGCAGACCTGCAGCCAAATGGACCATAGCAAGATGGATTACATCATGCATAGATCTGTGCTATGAGTTGGCGGGCAAGGAGCCCCCTAGAGGGATAAGAGCTCATTCTACCCGCCATACTGCTGCATCGGTGGCTGCTTCCAGGGACATCTCTATCCAGGAAATCTGTCGGGCTGCTACCTGGAAGTCAGCAAACACCTTCATTACCCACTACCACATCGACCTGGAGTCTCGCCAGGATGCTGGTTTTGGGGCCTTGGTTCTCCAGTCTTTATTTCCTAAGTAGGAGGTGTGCGCCCTGCCTCCCTCCTCCCAGAGAACTGCTTGGAGTCTGCCAAGAAGTGTGGATGAACAACATATCCACGCTCCTAAGAGAACAGGTTACTCACCTGTAACAATGTTTCTAGGAGTGGTATATGTTGTTCATCCCTACAAAACTCGGCTTGGGCACACAACCTTGCTTCCAGTGGGCTAAGATCTGGCGTCATGGGGTGGAGCTGAGGTATATACCACCCGGGTGGGTGGGAGGAGCCAGCTTGAAGACTTCCGGCAAGATTTAAAGTGGAAGGGGACATGCCAAGAAGTGTGGATGAACAAACATATACCACTCCTAGAACTACTGTTACAGATGAGTAATCTGTTCTTTCTAACCTCAGACACTTTTCTTATTCCTCCTGGCTCCAACACTTTCCAGTGACCACTCACACTTTTCCATAAGCTCTCAACACTTTCCCTCAGACGCTCTGACACTGTTGCAGACCACTCAACACCTACTCTGACCTGCAACACTTTCTTCAGATGCCAACCCACAGGCCACAACACTTAATAACACAGTCACATTCTTGTGCTTCAGCCTGCACCATTCATGTTTCTTGCCTCCCGATGGCACAGGCTGCATGTTTGAAATAAGCCCAGAAACAGTGCCATCCAATTTAATTGCCTTTTGTAAATCATCTTGCACTGTCCGCTCCAGCAATAATAATATATCACTATTTAAATCATACCTTGCAGATGTCTGTGCTCTGGGACGGTCGAGTGCAGTTTTAGATGTTGTAGACAAATATTCCATTTTCTTCACCCAGGCGCACTGTTTACCACCGTTGTGTGCTAGTTGCCAAATCGGAAGTGAGGCATGCTCCAGATCCTCCAATCACAAGGCATTCTAACAGCCCATTCATACCAATGGCACTGTAATTGTGGCATGTGGCTACACACAACAGCCTGAGCCACTCTGTGTTCTTGCCCCGAGCTGTCCTATTGGCAGCAAGTTTTAACACCAGGGAAAATCCCCGCGTTTTGCCAGACACAGCGATCAGGACCCACTGAGTCAGATGCAACACTGTGCTGCTGTGTGAATGACGCACTTGCATACAGCATGTCACTTCAGGGTTTTGGCTCCGATTTTTTTGCAGCAAACTGGGTGAATTGACCGGAGTCCTTTAACGTAACATGGGCAACTCTGCATGCGCTAACTCCAGAGAAACACCCGGTCATGATGAAATGACCCAGAACTCTGGACAGGGCGTATAGAGAACAAAAACAGGTGTAAAATATGCTGATACACCCCTTAACTGGACCCCGGCATATACTATTTATTTTATTTATTTATTAAGTCTAGGATTACAAATACCTTTGAGCCTTGGCTCTTTTACAAAGGTTCCACGTCAGAGAAATACAAATTATGGGAACATCAAGACAGACATTACAACAATGTGGACATTGCAAACAGAGTACAGATTAATACAATTCAAGGGTAGCATTGTAACAAGGCAGCCAGCGGCATTTGTCAGAGAAAACAGACAACAGATAAGAAGTGCCAGAGTCATAGGGAGAGGAAAGAGGGGAGGGGGAAGGAATGTAGGAAGGGTGGGGAGAGGGTGAAAAGTGCAGCACTGGGTATACCAAGATGTGAGGGTAGAATCCAGTGAGGAGGAGGGGGGGACCACTAGAGCAGGAAGGGAAGTGGAGAAACAAGGTTGTTGGGCAGTCCAGGAGCTGTTGGTAGTGAGATAGTCCCGGAGCCTAGTTTTAAACATACCAATTGTTGGGGCAGAGGAGATGGTGGGGCTGAGGCCATTGAACCAGAGTGTCGCTAGATAAGCAAAAGAGCATTGTCCCTGTGAAGTGTGACAGTGGGGGACTTTCAGTAGCTGTAGCGTGGATCTCCTAAGGCACCATTTGTTAATTCGGTGTTGTAACAGTGTTGAGACCCCAGAAGGTGCAAGACCAAGGTAGATTTTATTCGCCATGGAGCAGGTGAGAAACTTTATGCGGTTTGATAGTTGGAGCCAGCCGGTCTGAGTGTACAGGTCACATGTGTGGGTGAGACGGTGAGCACCAATGATGAGCCGACATGCCTTCTTTAAGGCAGTTGAGAGGCATCTAAGGGTTGTGGTTGTGGCCGAGCCATAAATGATGAGACCATAGTCTATTACAGAGGTCACAGAGCTCAGGACTGCAACCTTCAAAGCTTCTGGCATGAGGCATGGTCTGTGTTTGTAGAGGAGACCAAGCCGTATATTAGCAGCTCTAGCTACATTATCTACATGAAGTCCATAGGAGAGATTAGGGTCAAGCTGTATCCCTAAGTATTTGAAGGACCCCACCTGATCTAGAGTGTTCCCCTGGGTGGTGGAGATAGCCAAGTGGTGTAGCTTGTGTGGGTTATGAGAGCTGCAGAAGAGCATAGATTTGGTTTTCTTGTCATTGAGGACCAGTTTATGATTAAGAAACCATGTCTCTACAGAACTGAAACCAAGTTGAAGGTTGTGTTGAAGAGTTGCAGGATCTTTGTGAGTGGAGAATACAATAGCATCATCGGCATATAGTATGATCTGCTCAGAGCAGTGGTAAGGTAGGGAGTGTAAGAAAAGGCTAAAAAGGAGGGGGTCCAGTATGGATCCCTGTGGGACACCCGAGCGAACAGGCAGGGTGTCAGAAAGAGCGTTTGCAATTTTTACTCTCTGGGACCGGTTTTCTAAGTAGCTTTTAAACCAGAGAGAAGAGTCAGGTGATAGCCCGGCATTCAGTAGTTGGTGAATTAGTAATCCGTGGTGTACAGTATCGAAGGCCTTGGATAGGTCGATGAAAACGGCCCCTGTGAGAAGGCTGTTGTCAAGGAATTTGTGCAAGCTCAGTGAATTCAGAAGGGCTGTGGTGGCGGCCCGCCCGGCGCAGCGGGGCCACCGCCTTGCGCGCCAGCCACCTGGGCTCAGGCTACGGACTCGGGCGGCTGGAGGGTCGGCTGGGGGAGGAGGATTGCGCCCAGGGGCTGCTCTCCTCCTCGGTGGGTGGATGCAGGTCCGCTGCGATACCGCCACCTGGGTGACCATGGATGGAGGTGCAGCGAGACAGCATATAGGGAGGAGGATGTCTGCGGGAGCCAGGCGTTAGCACATTGTGATGTCGTCACTCCATGGCCCCTTTGCGTGCAGGCGTCCTGTGGGCTGGGACCAAGAAAAGCGGAAAAACCCTGTGCTGGGCTCCTGTGGGCAGGACCCGGCTGTCCCGAGATAACCCTTAACCAGGCTCCATAGATGGGGCTGGTGGCGCCTCCGGCCGCACACTCGAGGTGTGACAGGGGACTAAGGGAGGTCCCTCTCCCCGCCCGGGGTAAACCCGAGGCAGGATGGGGAAAGGCTAACCAGCACCCGGAGGGAGGTACCTGGGCCGGGACTACAGGATCACGCAGCCTAGGGATCCCTGAAGAAAGGAATCCAGTACAGCAAGAAGGGGGCATAAAGAAGAAAGTAAAAAAAAAAAAAAAAGAAGGGCTGTGGTGGTGCTGTGACCGTTCCGGAAGCCATGTTGTTGTGGACAAGGTATATTGTATTTATCCAAGTGGTTGGTAAGTTGATCAGCCACAATGCGGTCGAGTGCCTTAGAGAGTGGGGGCAGTATGGAGGTAGGGTGATAAATTGAGTGATTCGTCTTATCCCCACTTTTATGGACAGGTGTCACGGTGGCTGTTTTCCATAGGTCCGTGAATTTTCCACAGCTGAGAGAGAGGTTTAGGATTTTTGTTAATGGATGAATTACCTCATCGAGGGTGAGCAACAGGAGCTTAAGGTCCAGGGTGTCACTACTAGATCTAGATTTAGAGATAGCTGCAGTAATATAACGGCGAGCTTCATTCAGCCTTACCTCCCTGAAGTAGAAGAGGGGATGGTTAGACTGAGGGGCTGAGGTATTTGGGGAGTAGGCCCTGTTTTTGAAAAAGTCATGGGGTAGAACAGCACTAAGTTCTAAAAAAGCCGTGTTAAAGATGTTTGCGATCACCTTGGGGTCGAGGGTTGAGGATCCATCAACCATTAACATGGCCGGAGAGGTTTTTGGCTGCTTCCCTGTGAAATCCTTGATATTGTCCCAGAAAGCACAACCATTTCCCCATGTATTGGTGAGAGAGAGTCTTTGTAATAGGTGGATTTCATTAGCCGTATGGCTTTTGTGCAGGCATTTTGTGCTTGTTTGTAATTTTGGATGCCCAGTTGTTTGCCAGTGGCCCTGGCAACTGCCCAGAGGTGATCCCTTAGTTTCAGCTGTGAGAGAAGAGCTGCGGTGACCCATGGGTTAGAGAGAGATTTTGTTTTGCGCCTTTTAGCAGGGGCAAAGAGGTTGCAGGCTTTGTTGAAAATTGAGATGAAGTGATCAAGAGCCAAGTTAACATCTGTTGCTTCATAGATGGGTAGCCAGTCTTGTAGAAGCAGGTATTGTTTGAGATGTGGAAGTTTTCCATGAGGAAGGACTCTGCTAGCAATAATTTTGGGAGGGGGCTTAAGGAATTTGTTAGACCATGCACACATGACTGGGGAGTGGTCACTGAGAGAGTCTGGGAGAACGGTCATACGAAATCCTTGTGGGGTGAGTGGTGAGGACCCAATCCAAGAGGGTACTGGTGCCAGTCTTGTAGTTAATCCTAGTAGGGGAGTTTACCATTTGCGTGAGGTTAGCAGCTGAGATGGAGTCTTTATAGGCACTGGCGCTCGATGCTAACCAGTTTATGTTGAAATCCCCTAGTAGAATAAGTTCAGCTTCAGGAGGATGAGAGTTGATAAAGTTTAGGACATCATTGAAGCCATGTTTAGGGTCCCTTGGTGGTATGTATATGGAGACAATAGTCAGGGCTTTATGGTTGGGACCTAGGACGATTTTTATTGGCAGAATCTGGGCCGAGGCAGAAAGTGATGGAGTTGCTACAGGGTGCCAAGACAGGGAGTCTTTGATATAGATTGCGCAACCACCGCCTTTTTTGGATATCCGGTCCAGCCTGTGGACATTGTAGCCCTGTATTGTTACTGCTGAGTCAGGAACTTTAGGTGTCAGCCAAGTTTCCACTGCAAGGATGTCAGGGTTGTGATGGCATATGAAGGCTTGGAGTGCATCCAGCTTTGGTAGTTGGCTGCAGATATTAATGTTGCAAGGATAAGGGCACCTGGAGTTTGTGTGTGGCCTGAGTTTCTAGGGCCAGGATTGGGATGGACGCTGCCTGAGATGAGGAGGAGGAGGAGTTTTAAGGAGCAGAGTCGCAGCTCTTTGAAAGATAATTTTGATCGTTATTTCCGAGAGTAGAGGTTGCAAGGTTCCAGGCGGTATCCCATATGGACTGCAAGGTGGTACAGTGTAGAGAGATGGCCACACGTGTTGACAGTAGTGGTCGGGTTAAGTAACCAGGAATATCCAAACGGTGCACCAAGCACAAGTCTCGAGTGGAAGTAGAGAGTTCCTTTGGAGTAGCAGTGGAAACCAGAGTAGAGGGTGGTGGGGTTGGGGGTGGCTAGGACCAGGGAGAGAGAAGGGGGGGGGCAGGGCAAAGAGGAGGAGGAGAGGCGAGAGAAAGGCAGGGAGAACCCACATGGCTTACGTACTAGATAGAGATATAGCCCTCTAGTGGTGAGAGGATATAATATGCTAATGGAAGTAAAAAAAAAAAATAACTAAACAGGTGGAAAGATCCCAGGGCTAGTGATATAAGTTAGTAAACCTTTAGACCAAGCGTCCTAAAGAGCTCTGATAACCAGATACTGTTTGATATTTGGAGGGTGAGGCTTAAACAGAACACTAGCAGTATAATAAACACCAACAGATCTTTCATACTGGTCCCGGCGATCAGAAGATTTATTTGGATACCCAACCAGTGATGCAGTTCTTCTCAGTCATGAAAAGATAAAAAAAAACTGCCTTTAGGTATTTGAAGTGCTCTAACAGCAGCTTTTTAACCTTCTTTGAGTGGCATGCAGAATAGCATCATTGGTTGGGCATCAAGGTATGCTGTTGATATGAAGATCAGATGTGGAGAAGAAAATAAAATAGAGGTAGAGCTATTACAGGATGATTTGGATGAATTAGCTGAATGAGCAGTCAACTCAAAAGTGCATTTCTTTGTGGTCAAATATGCAGTGATACATTTTTTTTTTGTTTTTGTTTTTAACTTTATTTTTGTCTTCACTTTGCCTGGAGAACTCCTTCTGGCAACCTCGGGGGCTCCCAGTCTCTACCTCCCCCCGTGACCACTACACCTCTCCTCTCGTGCGCCCCAGCACCACCTCCAGGTCTGAACCCTCTGGAGGTAGGACCGCCCTATCCGCCCAGGGCGCTCTATCTAAGGGCAAAGTGCCGGGCACACGAGTGGACCCATGGAGAGGAGGGTAGTCCAGGATTGGAAGTGTGGGCTGAGGAGGTCGAAGTGCCTTCATCTATCCCCAGGAGTGGGTTTTTTCCCATATTGAAGTGTAGATCTTTTCCCCTCGGAGCGCAGCGCGACAAGGCAATGTTATGCCGCAACTCCACCCCTGCATCCGCTGCGTCGCCACGCTGGGCACCCCTGATTACCACCAGAGACTGCTCCAGGAGCCAACGCTCTCCCTACCCTCCCCGAAAGAGAGAGCAGTCCTTGGACACTCAATCTCTCCCGCCGACTCCCAGCAGCCCGGCTCATTCCGAACCCGGGTCGCTGGCGTATCGCAGTGTGGCATCGCGCCTCAGCCCTTAGCGCCACTGGGCCGGTGCAATGATGCATTTTGGCAGCAGGAACTCAAAAAGTGATTATTTCATAAATGGGAAGAGAATAAGAATTTAGGAACAAGTAAGGGATCTTGGGGGCAAGTATAAGTAATAACTTTTAGGTGGGGGATCAGTGTGAGAAGATAGTAAATGGATGTCATCAGGCAGTGGGTAACATCAAGCGGAACTTTGTGAGTAGAGATCGTAAGGTGTTAATTGCATTGTATAGAGCCTTAGTAAGGCCTCATTTAGAGTGCTGTGTGCAGCTCCGGGTACTCTACTGTGTAAAGGACATGAAGAGGGTTACTAAAATGGTGAATGGATTGGAGGATTGGGTATATGGGGAGACTGTTGAGAAGGTACAGAGGAGGGTTACCACAATGGTGAGGAGATTGGATTATTGGGAATATGGTGAGACATTGGACACACTTGACCTGTTCACACGTGAAAAAAGGACAGTTGCAGAGACCTAATTTTATCCTATAGAGCAACTAGGAATGAGGACACGATAAGATGCTTAAACCTGACATTTAAGGGTAATGTGCAGAGAAGTAGAAGGCATTATTTAAGCAATAAGGCATGACAGGGGTTGCTTTATGGTGGGATAAGTGGGGGGGGGTTGAAGCACGAGGTGGAGCCGAGTGCTTCCACCACCCGAGAAGGGCTGTTAGCCCACTATAATGCACTCCCTGGCGTGTCTTATTGTGATTATGAAATGGGTCCTTTTCAGTAAGTTAGATGCATTTTCTAAACATATTTGTGTTGAGCTACTTTCAGCTAGACCATTGTGCTGTGATAATGGCCCAGCTGAAAGGACATCTTGGCCAGTCAGGAGCGAGCATTCTTTCTACCCATTTCATAATTACAGTTATCAGGGGATACTCCAAAGGGAGAGCAGAGAGAAAGAGAATGTTTCACTCCTAGGGTAATCTTTGTTGGAAATAATAGAAACATAAACGTTTACAAACCGAAAAAGACTCATGGTCCATCAGGTCTGTTCAGTCACCACTAGTCTAGTACTGGCAGGTCATTATGTGGCACCCCCTTCCCCTAGTCATATTCCCCCATCCCATGTTCTTATCTCACCCTCTCATGAAACTACCAACTTTCTTTAACACTGATGAGCTCCTCTGGTAGACTGTTCCACTTTTCCACCACCATCTCTCTGAAGAAGTCGTCCCCACCTCGCTGCTAAATTTTCCACCTGTAACTTTAAAGTTGTCCCCTTTGTAATGGACCCCAGATATTTAAAGTTTCAGTCCCCCGATCTCCATGAGTACATGTTGAGGTGAGCCAACCTTTCCTTATAGGTCTTCCCTGCTGACTGCAAATCATTTTGGTTGCTCTTCTTTGGACTGCATCCAGGCAGTTCTTGTCCTTTTTATGTTTGCTTGCACGCATGTGCAAGCAACATAGTGTCACCATATGAGTTTTCGTAGGTGTGCCTCCCCCACTTCCAATGCCTTGCTCCTTTTGCAGGCGCGGCCCCATCGCGCCAATGAATGTCCGAGCTGTCTATGACAGCCGTTCAGATGCAGTGGCGTACAGTTGAAATCGAAAAACCGCTGCAATCAGCGGTTGTAACTTGTAGGCAATTTGCATACTGCCATTGGCGGGTAATTTACATATTGCCGTCGGCAGTATGCAAAGTGCCTACTCTCAGCACTGCATCCTGAACACAGCTGTCATAGACCGCTCCCTTGTTTTCAAGTTCCCCCCTCCCCGGGCCTGGTGGCACTGAGGGTTGAGGCGCTGGACACCACACCTCACTCCATACCGGCGACTTGGGTTCGGGAACGAGCCCGGGTCATCTGGGGTTGGCAGGGGAGGACTAGGATTGAGCGTCCGATGACAGCTCTCCTGGTCCTAGGGAGAAGGGGTGGATGCATGCCGCGCTCTGCTGGTCCCTGGGGACGTCCAGAGGTACTGGAGTTGCACGGGTGCTCAGTTGGGGGCAGCACAGCAGATGTCTGCATGTTTGTGCTCGGATGTCATTGCACGTCCGTACTTCCATCAGGGGACAAAAATGGGGAAAAATGTCAGCTAGAGTCCGCGGCAGCTTGATTGCCACAGTTCCTCCGACCGACGATGCCTGGAAGGCGTGTGCCGGAAATGGATCATCGCCGGGTGCGGGGGCTGAGAGGGGGCCCCCTTTCGATGGTGTAGTTGTGTATGCCAGCTGGGCATGACAGTTTCGGGGTTGGCGGTGGAAAGGAGGAGCGGTGACTGGATATAAGGCAGGACTATGGCTGCAGGTAAAAACACTTAAAAAAAAAAAAAAGTTTCCCCTCCCCAAACGCTTAAGTAACACACTGGGGCCACCCCAAGCGTACTCATCGTCCCCGTCGCACACCGTATGGCTGGCGGGGGTTTCCAATCCCCCGTCGGCTCCGCTGCCCACCCCACAGACTTCTAGGTGCCATGTTGGGAGTCCACCCCAGCGTGGCAAAAGTCAGAATGGCGACGGGCTGCCCAATCCCCCGTCAGCTCCATTGAACCCCTCCCAAATACACTTTCAGCTGCCACGCTGGGAGCCCACCCCAGCATGGCACAAGTCACGCCTCGTCTTCCTAAAAGGAAAAAAAAATCTGAAAACAAAAAACAGTCCCTCATTAATTGTCTTGCCCCTCCCCAACCGCGCCCACCCTCTGTGCATCCACCTCCCCACACCTCCCACTGACCCAATACTTACTTCCAGAGTCCGGCACGACAATCTTCGGTGGACCGGGAACACATCTGCACTCTTCAAAGCCGACCGTGAACTGAAGAAATGCCGGTAAGCTGTATAATGGCATAAATAGGGATTTTTCAACTTTGGTGCATATCTCGGGCATTTTTTGGAATTTTTGCACCAAATTTTCAACATGGGGTTATTGGGGCCCCACCTCATTAACTCAGTCATTGTCATTTTGTTATTCAGTCCCGAAAGGTGATTTACGCGATCACTGCGCGAGAACCACCGTTCGGGGACGATAACGAAATGACAGTGTCACAGTGCATGAGGTAGGCCCCAAAACCCTATGTTAAAATTGGTGAAAAATCCCCAAAATGACTGTTTCACGAGTGTGCATTGCACAGTTCCTACACACACTCGTAACTTCGTAAATTTTTAATATTTTCACTCCAGATTTTCAACATTGCCATTTTACCACTCCTCCTTATGAGTAGTACAGCTGTCATTTTTCATATCTTGCTCAAAATGTGTTTTGCGTATGGCGCCCAATGGCACGGTCGTGTGTGTGAAATCAATGTGGGACAGATTAAGAAAATCACAGTGACACTGTTCATGAGCAGAGGTCTTAAAATGGCTATGTTGAAAATTTGGTGACAGAAGTCCATAAAATGACTGTATTACTGACGTGCATTACACAGTTTCCCGCCCTCGTAAGTTCATGAATTTGTACTATTTTCAGTCCAGATTTCCAACACTGGCATTTTCACACCTCCTTATGTACAGTACAGCTGTCATTTTCACACCCTGGCTGAAATGTGTTTTCGCACTTCCGGCGCAGAAATGTGTGGTCGCTGTGGGAAATCAGTGTTCGGGACAGATTAAGAAAATCACAGAGACACTGTTCATGAGTGGAGGTCCCAAAATGCCTGCATTGACAATCTGCTGTAAAATATCCCCAAACTAATACATTATGGGTGTGCGTTGCGTAGTTTCTAACGCACGCCCGTGACTTCAGTTTTTTTCTTTTTATATTTTCACTCCAGATTTTTAACATTGCCATTTTTTACACCTCCCCATGAACAGTACAGCTGTCATTTTTCACATCCTGTTCGAAATGTGTTTTTGCACCTGTGGTGCCAAATGGCGTAGTCACAGTGCAAAATCAGCTTTCAGCTAACGAACTGATATTGCCACTGTTCATGAGGTGGGGGTCACAAAAAGCCCATGTTGAAAATTTGGAGTGAAAATACCAACGAACGCCTGGGGGCGTTAGGGTTTCCGACTATAACGCTCCACCCTGTGGAGACTGACAGGCATCAGGGATGTGCCTTGGGATTGCCGCCTGTAATGCTCATGCCATTCCGCCCCACCCACACCCTGCAGCCAGTGACAGGCATCGAGGTGTGCCTTGGACTCTTCTGCCCAAAATTCACCTCATTCTCCTATACTGCACCCATCTCACCGTATTTCCTTATGGAATGGGGTGAGCATGAGGCCCAAAGACCCCAAGGCACACCGTGACACTTGTCGGTGTCTGCAGGGTAGGGTGTGGTGAAATGGCATAGCTGTTATGCCCGACAACCCAAAGGGACACCCCAATGCCTGTCAGTCTCTGCAGAGTGGTGGTGGGGTTGGCTTCAGTTCAGTGCTTCACTGCCATTTGTATTATGCATCTCTCTAACTCCTACATTACCAGTGCCAATGCCAGCAAGCAAACATTCGGCATTGACAAATGCTTGTTTATGTTTGGACTGCGTCCAGGCAGTTCTTGTCCTTTTTTAGGTGAGATTCCAAAATGGGACACAGTACTCCAAGTGAATCCTCAGAAAGGACATGTACAGGGGTGGAATCACTTCCTTCCTGTCACTTGAAAATGTCCTCCCAGTGCATCCCAGCATCCTCGTCACATTTCTGTTCAAAATTGACTCCCTTGTAAATGCAGGTTGTGCTTTGTGATGATCTGTATGTCTCACTTCACCCTTAATCCTAGATATTCCAACAATAATCTATCTTTATTACCTTGTATGGAGCAAGAGTATACTAGGATCACACTCCCCCTGAGTCTCTCATTTTCCAAGGAGAACAAGTCCAGACCAGCCAGACTAGCAGTATAGTCCATATCGGTCAATTCCCTAATCAGTCTAGTAGCTTTCCATTGGACCCTTTCCGTGCTCACAGTATAGTACCTTCCCTTTGGTCAGCTCCCCCAAACTACCCACAGTGCTCCAAATGAGGCCTCTTGAATGAACGATAGAGCAGCATAATCACTGCCTTTGCACTACTGAAAAAGTTTCTTGTTAAGCAACCTAGAATGTAATTGCACTTCCCGAGTACCTCATCACACTCTGCCTTCTGTTTAAAATTACTGGAGACTATTACTTCTAGGTCCTTTGGCTGTGCAGTTGCTCAAATTCTACTACTGTTAAGACAGTATGTTCCAGGCCGGCCCAATGGCACTGAGGATTGAGGCCATGGACGCCACATGTTGCGCTATGCCGGTGACCAGAGTTTGGGAATGGGCTCGGGCGCTGGTGGGTTGGCAGGGGCAGGTTGAGGAAAGAGTGCCCTTGTGGTGCTCTCCTCCCCTTGGTGAACGGATTGGGTTGGCTCGGTGTGCCGGCGACCCCCGGTGGAGACCAGGGGTCATTGCAGCAAGCTGGGCAGCACGAGTTTAGCGTGGCTGACGCAGGCAGGGTTGCCGTGCGCCAGTGTGTCGGGGCGTGCCCACGCAGGGGGTGGGGAACCAGTGTAGAACAAGGAAAAAAATGGCTTAGTGGGACAGGCGACGGCACCAGTCCCCCATGCCCTCCGCCGGTTTCTCCTCAGCTGGCCTTCCAGTTCCTCCCTCTGGGCCCACCTGCAGTCAGAGTCTGACTTACAAGAGTCCTCCCCAGGCGGGTGAAACCGGGGCTGCTGACTGCAGGGGGAGGGGGAGAGAAGAGGCACAGACCGAGGGATCCACAGGCGGGCAGGACAAGGACTGGATGCCCGAGAGAAGGTCCCTCGAGCCGTGACCGGAGCGAAATAGAATCAGGGGAAATAAAAAGAGACACAATGTTCCCATCTGGCTATGTCTGTGATGTGTTACATTCATCAGGATGAAATTCCATTTTATTTGTGTCTGCCATATCAGCAACCTGTCTAGGTCTTTCTGAAGATTTTCCTGTTGACTCTCAGTATCCTCTGTCCGCCCCATTATTGTATCATCGGTGAATTTTGCTATCTAGCTCTCACAAGAACTTCCAAAATTGCCAGTTTACAAGTTAGAGAGCAGCAGTCTCATCACTGATCTGGGCCATTGATAACCATGCACACGCAATCTGTTGTCTTTCGGCTAACAAGTTATTAATCCATTTGACTTTGTCTGGGAACCCCCAACACTGCAAGTTTTTTTCCATCTGTTCTTTATGGGGAACAGCATGAAAGACCCTTCTCATGTTGAGAGTGTACCACATAGGCAAATAGTTCCTTACCAAGGCTTTGCAAGCCATCCCGGTAGTGCTGAGGGTTGAGGCGTTGAATGCCACACCTCACACCATGCTGGAAACCCAGGTTCGGGAACAAGCCTGGTCGTCGGAGGTTGGTGGGGAGGGGAAGGGAGAGGATGTGATCGACTGACGGCCCTCCACCTCAGGAGGGAGTACATTATCTCCTTGGAGCTTGGCCACCCCCTGGTGGAGGCTGGGTGGCAGCGTCGCTTCCGAGGAGTGCCAGCATTAGGCCAAGGGAGGGCAAGGGGCTGGTACTGGATCTGCGGTGCGCATATAAACCTCCATGCGCATGCGTCACTGCTTCTGGGGCCTCGGGTAGGGGCAACAATGGAGGAAAATTTCAGCAGCCACCTAGGATGAAGCCTCCGGGCTGGCTCGGGGGTTCCACCAGGGCAGGGCATGCATAGTGCCATAAAGTTCGTAAACGACCCCGAGACTGGTAGGCTGGCAGACGATCCGGTGACCCGCTGCGGAGGATAAATAGAATTGTAAAAAAAAAAAAAAAAAAACAAGGCTTTGCTAACTGTCTCTGAGAAACTCCTTAGGTTTGTTACGCACAGTCTGCTTTGTGTAAAGCCATGCTGCACTTTGTCTCCTTAATCATTCAAATCTAGAAAGTTTTCCAGAATGTCTTTCTCCTTTGCTGCTATGTTTTTATTGGCCGGTGAGGTCAAGCAAACTGCTCTGTAATTACCCATGTTTTCTCTGCTACCCTTCTTGTATTCCCCCAGTCCCTCGGGACCTCACTATAACTCAATGAACTGTGAAAGATATTGTGTACTGGACCCAATACTACAGTAGTCAGCTCCTTGAGTATCCAACATGGGGTTGTAAGTCATCTGGGCCTGGTGTTTTATTAATATTTAACTTATCAACAGCCAGTTTGGTGTTCTCTAAACTAAAAAATGTGGACTGCAGTACACTGTTATTCCCAACTACGGTATTGTTGGGTGTTCCAAACACTGAAAAAAAGTATTCATTCAGGGCTTTTGCAGTCACGGCTACATTTTAATGAACTTCATTCCTGGTTGCTTTTGGACCTACATTTCTGCGAGACTGCCTTTGGGATGTAATGTACCTATACAAGGGCTTGTTATTGTACTTTGCTCTTGTAGCTATCCCAATCTTGGCGCACCTTTTCCTACTCCTAATTAGAGGTGGGTGAAGTTGGCAAACTTTGCTTTGCGGACTAATCTGTGAATTCCATGGAATTTCATGAATTCGGCATGGTGAAGTTCCACTGCAAAGTGCAGAATTCTGCCCACGAATTGTGGAATTTTGCCTGCAAATGGCAGGAATTCACCCAAATTCCGCACCTCAAGGGTGAAACTCCACCGTTTGCGGCTGCAGTTCCACACTTTGCAGCGGAACTTCACCATTTCGAAGTCTCTGAAGGTGGAGAAAAGTTTGCAGAGCTTCGCGGAGGTGAATTTTGTCCACTTTCCAGCATATTTGCCCGCAAATTTAAACTTCGGCCTACCTCTATGTCTAATATTGTTTCTTTTTTCTTTTGTACTCATCTCTTAACTTTACTGGCATTGGAGCTTTTGAGTAATTTTAAAAGCTCTTTTTACTGCCACACACTTTATGACCTTTTGATACAAAAAGGACGTTGCAATTTATTTTACTTTATTTTCTTGATTTGGGGAGAAATGGTCCTTTAATGGAATTAATTTTGTTTTTGAAACGCCCCATTTTTGATGTGTGTTTACTCCAGCAAAGTATTTTTTTCTCTACTAATTTTTAGATAGATAGCTTAGCTCTTTTCTCCATGCATGCATCCTGGGGCCACATGTGTCTAAACCTAGATGCAAGCTGCTATAAAGCCTGTTCACATAACATGAGGGAATCTGGGTAGGAGCATGTCCTAATACTTCTCTCAGGGTGTTACAGCTTGTCCCAGCTAGCAGGGGAGGACAGCCCATACCATCTGACTTCCTGTGTGTGGAGCCTAAAGCTCAACCAGAATTACCTGTAAGAAAATATTATTCCCCTTTCACATACCGCAGATGCATCCGCTGTTTGAAAACCAGGCACAAGTACATCACATGAACTAGGCGCACCTTTGCCACGTCTGTACGTGCAGGCGTTGCACCCTTATTTGAAAATGCTGCCCCTTGTGTGTCTCTGTCAGTTTTGTGTGTTTTGCTGTGTTTTTCTGAGGTGTTCATTTGTCTTTTGAAGTAATCATCCCTGTTTTAAACTGGTCATGCTTGCTACATCTTGAGAAGGGTTTAATTGGCAGACGTGCACTGCAATCGAGAGAGACTAATCTTGAGTTGAATTTCCTAGTTGTATTTTGGAGGAACCCTGCTGGAGGCTGGCCATGTGGGTGATCCTGTATGTATCAGGGTACCCTTGACACCAAAACCTAAGAGCCTCCACAAGTAAAAGGCTGGGCCTCTGAGTAGAGTATGGAATATTGATTCTGGCACCCTTCTGGACACCCTCAGTGACCACCATCTATTCTACTGTGTCCGGAAAGTTCACCACACCAAAGCCCCTCCAGATCCAGTCCTTCCGATCTCTGGATTTATCCTCCCTCCACGCGGACCTGGCAGCTACTGGCCAGCTATGGTTGCCCATCTCGTCTGCCAACTCCATTGATTCTGCCCTGCATTATTTTAAGTCCAAATTCTAGTCTATCTGGGACCAGCATGCTCCTCTCAGAAAAGCCAGGGTCCATGATTCTCACCTCCCCTCCATCTCTGCTGAACTACTGGCCTGTCACCATGCTTGAGATCTTGCCTGGAAGGCCCACAAATACTTTGGCTCCCCAGCTGATTTTCTCAAGTATTGTGCCCTTTGCAATGCCTATACCAAAGCCACTAGGCTTGCCAAGGCGAAATACTTTGCCGCCAATTTTCATCCATGCCCCCCCCGCTCCAGTTCTCAAGATAAATGATGTCACTATTTCTGACCCCCTCTCTGTTGCCTCTGAGTTAAACACTTTCTTCACCACCTGTGCCTCCCCCTTCTTTCCTCAATCCCTCCTCCTCTGCCTCCCCCGCTCCTACCTTCCCTCCCCAACGTCACCTGTTTCGGCTTGAGGTCACAATGTCGTGCCCAAAAACAGCTTGGCAAACAATGCAAACAGTCCAGCATAACATCGGGCACAACAGCAAACACACAGGAAATGCACACCCATTGGCAACAATGGGACTTTCTTTGCAAGGGCTTTCGCCATACCCCCAACATGAAGGGCTTACACCCCGGACCTTAAATAATCAACTCGGGGAGGGATCAGATGAGGAGAAACTGAGGGGAGAATTATTTTTTTAATTTAAAAAAAAAAAGGGGGCACACGGGGTGAACCGAGTCCCAGGTCTCCATCACATGTGTCCTGGTTCCTTAGCCACTCTACCACGGGAGTGGCTCAACCAGGCACAGCAGCACAGGCTTCTTGACTTCTTCCTCCACTTCCGGTCAGCAACAGGGGTACCAGTAATTCCCTACCGCTGTTATACCCCTGTCACTGTAAATCCTTTTGCGCTGTTTGTGAAGTGCTATATTGACCCAGTACCCTTTTTCCTTCTCTCCTATATCTCCTGTTGTCACTTTCAAGTCCCTCCTCGCCCTAAACCCTCTCAAGGGCAAGAGTCCTGTGTCCTGGACCCTCAATTCCTCCATCTCTCTGCCCATGCTATTTCTCTACCACTCTCCTCCCTTCTAAACCTCTTCTCCTTTGCCTCTGTTCCTGAAGCATGGAAAAATGCTAATGTTGTACCTCTTCCTAAAGGTGGTGACCTATCCTGTCCTGGAAATTACAGCCCTATATTCCTGCTCTCCACACTTGCTAAACTTCAAGAGCACCTCGTTCTTTCTCAGCTCTCCCCCTTTCTTGATTCATCCTCCTCCTTCACCCCTTTCCAGTCTGGTTTCCATAAATCCTACTCCACTTCCTGCTGCTTACTAGAAACATAGAAACATAGACTTCGATGGCAGATAAGGACCACTTGGCCCACCTAGTCTGCCCAATTCTTACCTGTCTGATAAGCTGCAGTTTCCAGTTACCCAACACCCTGCTTCCTCCTACCCCTTAATAAAATTGCCGTATGTCTGTCCCATGCATTCTTGAATTCCCCCACTGTTTTTGACCCCACAACCTCCCCAAGAAGGCAGTTCCATGCATCCACCACCTTCTCTGTGAAAAAGTATTTCCTCCTGTTGCCTCTGAGCCGTCCCCCCTCTATCTTCAGGTTATGCCCCCTTGTTCTTGTCCATCTCTTTTTTTCATAAAGATGCTCCCATCTTGGACTTTGTTGATTCCCTTGAGGTACTTTAAAGTTTGTATCATGTGCCCCCTCTCCCTCCTTTACTCAAGGGTATACTAGGGCTTACTGACTCTATTCTCTCAGGTATGGATCAGGGCCTTACCTCCTCCTCCATCTTTGTCAACTTGGCCAAAGCCTTTGACACTGTAGCCCATCACCTTCTCCTTGACAAACTTACAGCAGCTGGGCTTTCTACATTTGCTAATAACTGGTTCCACTCCTACCTTGGTGGTAGGACTCAGTTGGTTAGAACTGGTCATTCCTTATCCCCTCCTCTCCCAATCACCATTGGTGTCCCCCAAGGTTCTGTCCTTGGCCCAATACTCTTTTCAGTTTTCCTGAATGGCCACCCTGCTGCATGCACCTCTGCATCCATCCATATGTATGCAGATGATACAGTTCTTTACGCCTTCGGTTTCTCCCCCTCTGATCTGATGATCAAGCTCCAGCAGGACTTCGACAACATCCAGCATGGGTTCCGTTCAAATCAGCTATCCCTCACTGCCAGAAAAAGGTCTTCTTGACCTTTGGCACTAGGCAGAAACTCTCAAGGATTACTACCCTCCCCTCCTTCCACACCCTATATGGGACCATGATTGATGATGGTCCCACTTTTAAGTACCTTGGGGTATGGCTTGATAGACACCTCGACTTTTCTGGCTATATGGATGCCATCCACAAAAAACTACACCCTAAACTAGGTGCATTATACAGGAACCGTGGTTGCATCCCCCTGCCGACTTGTAGAGCCATTGTCTAGCAAATGATTCTCCCCATTTTTGACTATAGAGACATTGCCTACAGCGCTGCTCCTAAGTTCACCCTGTCCAGACTGGATTCTCTCTTTCACTCCTTCTGTCGATTTGCTTTGGACTGCCTGTCCCTGCATTCACCATTGCTCCCTTTATTCCTTCCTCTTCCTTTCCTCTCTTGAAGCAAGGAGGCTCTCTCATTGTTCCTCCTTTATCGCTATATTCTGGCTAGACTCCTTCCCCTCTTACCTCACCTCACTCCTATCCCCATCCCCTTCTTCCCACTATAACCTCTGTAACTCTGGTTTCCACTTTTTTGCAATCCTTGCTATGTCATCCTCAGCTGGCCAGGCTGCCTTCTTCTACCATTTCCCCAAAGTATGGAATTCTGTCCCCCTCTCCATCTGCTGTGCCTCTTCCCTCTCTCTCTCTCTTCTCTTCTCCTGAAGTTCTCTTCCCACCCCTGACCCCCCCTCTACTCTAACTCCTCTCCTTATATCCAACTGCCAGCACCCATTTTCCCCACTTCCAGTTAGACTCTTCTAATATCTGCTGGTTAGATTGGCTACCATCTGCTTACATTTTTGTGCCGTACACTTAACAGCCTCCTCCTGCTTCTTCTACATGCATCCTTCTATATCTGTTTGTTCTAATGTGCATAATTTGTTTTAATGCCTTATGTTGCTTGTTTTATGATGCTTATGTGATGATTAATATGTTTTTACCTGCTATGTAATTCAGTTTGGATTTATTTTTTATGTCTCTTCCCTACTTCTTCCCCCATGCCACATCTGGAAACAAGTTGTTACTAGCTCAGTATGTCTTTCCTGGTGAAACTTTTGAAATAAATAAATCAATAGAGTGTCAAGGCTGGATTAGGGGGTGTAGAAGCACTTGGGTAACCCTGTGATCTTATACATTGTTCGCTTTTCTTTCATTCTGCCTTCCACTTAGAGAACCATTTTTGGTGCTTTCATTAGCCCCACTGGTAGCTTACCAGCATCAGAGTTTAGTTCTTCATATTTGAAACTTCTGCATTTGATATTTTGTGTCGGTGAAGGGATCATAAATTTCAGTTAGCCGTCCACTCCCTTCCCCTTCCTGGTTCCAGTGTAGTCCAGTACAACCCCCTTACTACCCCTTCGCTCCTGTGTTTTGTGATGTAGGAGTTTGTAGAGTGCAGGGTGTGCTCCATTGATAACAATGGGAGTGTCATTAATGATACATTAATGACGCTGCCATTACTGGCAATGGAGTGTGTCCCGCTCTCTAAGCACATCACAAAATAATAGGGCTGAGATCAGCTCTGAGACCCGGTGATTGACTAGATTGGGACTCAGAAGGGGAAGGGATCGGGCGGCCAGCTCAAATTTACGATCCCTTCCCCCTCACAGAATATCAAAGAAACAAGTTTCAAATATGAAGAATTAAATTCCAGTGCTGGTAAGCTACCAGTGGGGACTTGTTGAAGTAAATTGAAATGAGCACAATTGGTGCTCCTTAAGCTGCCTCCAGATCTATTAAATGCCTCTTTTAGCTACTATGATATTACTTTTTAATTCCCTTGGAAGGAAATTTAAAAAAGGTGAAACAGTGATTCGTCTTGTATTGACAAATATGTTGTTTTTTTCCCATTGCAGACCTAGATGAATATATGCAGAATTGTGTGAACATTTTAACGTGCTACATCAGTGAACTTCGTACCTTCATGAAGAAGTTTCCTCAGAAGCAGACAGGCACAGATTTGTGTGACGGTCCTGAGAACATTTTACATAAAATTGAACAAAGTCAGCTGTGGGACACACTTAGTCAAGAAGTAAGTGGTGCAGTCCAGAAGTAAATGGTACAGTCTGGAAGGGTGGTACTGTCTGGATGTAAGTGGTAGAGTCTGGAAGTGTGGTACAGTCTGGAAGTACGTGGTACAATCCAGAAGTAAGTGGTACAGTCTGGAAATAAGTAGTGCACTGTTTCTAAGTTTCCTGTCAGATGCCTCAGAGTGAATAGTAAACTTTATTTAAGAATACTGCAATTATACGAGCCATGAGCAGATTCTTAAAGCAATATTCTAGCTTAAGTCAATCAGTTCAGTAATAACTAGGTAATAAAAAACAGCAGGTATCCAGTAAAATACAATGTTAAAACTGTCATATTTATAGAAATTGCATTTAACCTTAGTGTGTTTTGGCTTACTTCATTGTCAGTATTTTGACTGGATGGGAGCATTCCTTCCGTCTATAATATATTGAAGTTAACGATAGGGGATATGTAGTGGCCTACCTTAAATCATGCAATTTGTCTTCAGGTGTGTGGTGGCAGGCCATGACTCATGAATGGCAGAGTCACAAGTGAGTTATAGAAGTCCTGCCGCTGCACCAGTGACAATAAACTAAGTGTTTTAAGTCAGACCATTGTATGGTTGATTTATACAGCATTGATTTAATAGTTATAACTTTTAAATCTTCTGTTTGAATGAAGATTTAACTGTTTCTCTTTATATTCAACTGCTGGGTTCAGTGCTTCACAGGGCTGTTGTGATGTGATACTTTGAGTCATACTTGGAGTTTAGATATAGTAGAAGGAAAGCCGGCCTGGTGGTGCAGAGGGTTGAGGCGCTGGACGCCACACCTTGCACCACGCGGACGACCTGGAGTCTGGAACGAGCTTGGGTTGCCAGGGGTTGGCCGGGAAGGAGAGGATTGAGCATCTGGAGGATAGCTCTCCTTTCCTGGGGAGGTTGGGGGTTAAGAGCTGCTGCGGCACTGTCGGCAACCGAGTGGTGGTGTGCGGTAGTTCAGAGAGTGTGGGAATGGCAGGGCAGATGTCGGATGTACAGCTTATGGGTGCACACACTGCGACATCCCAGATGTCATTGCACACCTGCGCCAGGAGAAAAAGAGGAATCCTCCGGCATGATGAAGTCTCGGCCTACTGGCGCCACACCGGATACACCAAGGATTCTCCCTCCTGCCCAGCTCACCAGTAACTCCCCAGTGTGCGGGGTATGTACCCACTGGGTCGAGACCTGGGTTGTGTGCAGGGGGAAGAGGTTAAGAACGGGAGCTGCGGCTGGTGGGGCGCCAGAGGTTGCAGGGCTGAAAGTATAAATAGAGATAGCAGAAGATGAACATATCTATTGGAGACTATCTTGTAATTAAGTAGATTAGTCTTTTATATGATTCCCATCCATATGTGTATCCAACCTATTTTTGAAGGTTAAACAATTACTCGTTTACTGTCTCTCTTGGCAGAGAGTTCCATATCCGTGTTATCCTCTACTTTTAGTACATTTTCCAGTTATTAGTTCTGAAATATGTATTTTGTATTTACCACAAATGACTACGAGTATTATGGGTATCGGTGGGAAAGGTAATATCTAAACTATCCAATATATCACTGGTGTTCTGAAGATAACAGAAATGAGTGTGCAGTCTCTTCTTTAATTGGTTTAGAATTCCAGTGTAAGTACCCAGCTTTGCTAGATATCAATTGTGACATACCCCAAAATGCAAGATATCATGATAGCTTGCAAAGTGGTTCCAAAAATACCAGTTTGTGGAATTTCTCTCCATATCTGTTGCATAAATGAAGGTATCATTTGTTATCGTGCCATTTTATCTCTACTAGTGTTGTATAAATATGTACAGTATATTGTCTAAAAACATACTACGCAGACGTGGCACTGGTGCATCTTATTCTGCTAATCATTTTGTTTTGCTCCTGTACTTTCAGCAAGTGGTTTCTGATGCTGTTCTCAACAACAACATTCCAGCCGCTCAGACATTCTTCAGAGTATGTGGCAGCCCAGCTCAGAATCTCAAGGAACTGATCCACATGGGTTTAAATAGAGTTTATGAATGTTTAGTGAACAAAGATCTCAACACAGCCTCCATACTTTTGAAGAACATGGTGAGTAATGGTAATTTACTCACTTGTAAAGGTGATAGTGTTAGCATATATCCACGGCACTCCCAACTCCTTACAGACTGGGTAGTACTAAATGCCCTGACCGAACTCCTGTTTGAGCCACTCCAGGGTATGGGATTTTTTTGTTTCTTTTGTGTTTATCCACGGCAATCTAACTCTTTACAGACTGGGTTGTTCTAATAAGCCAACAAACATCCACTCAGAGTACCTGAAGTGAGCTGCTCAGATTAAGTAGGTGGGGCTGTGCTTGGGATCTCAGGGCTAACTAATGCCTCTTGAAAACAACGTACTAAATTCCGTAAAAGAAATGTCCCCGCACTCAACTGAAAAAAGTTTATGTTCACTGATAATTTCTCTTTTGAAAAGGCAATGCTGTGTTTAGTACAAAATCCATTCTCTAACTCTTTAAATGAGGCTAAAAAGCTGATATTTATCTAAGTGCATTGAAGTGCAAGTTCATAGTAATTACAGACACTACTGTCTTTCAATAGATATTGCTGTTTTCCGCTCTGCAGCTTACAGAATAAATATGCCAGTCCTATTACTAACAGTATGGCTAAGTCAGCACTTCAAAACATTTCAGAATTTGTAGCAAGGTGCAGAAAAATGTGCAGAGAGTGAAACTGTGTAAATAAATTATGCAAATAAGCAGCAGCATTTTCAGAAATCCATAGGTCAGTGAACTTTACCCTCAGATCTCCACTATACCTGTTCCCTGGTGCATCGACCAACAAAGGGCTTCATCAGGGGCGTGGCTGAAACACCCCACACAGTCTCTTCAAATAGCAGCTGTTGCCATGGTATTATATATTCAAAATACACTTGATTAATATTGTTTAGAACCTGAGAAATCCTGTATGCTGTCATACTTTAAGGTTGGCTAGCTCTGTCAGAAAGCAGCTGTCCACAGGAACCATAGTAAATCTGCAGTCTGAAATACATAATCCCAGACTGCCTCCCCTGGCTTCCTCAGGTGTCTGCTGAAACTCCTTCCCTCCCCCAACTCCTGTTGTCTCTCTCCCTGACATTTCTCCCGCAGCTGCTATCCTTCCTCAGCGTAGGTGTGGCTGAGGTGCTTTTTTTTAACTTGTCTGTTCATTCTGCACTTGTACCTGTTTTCATCATGTTATTCTGATTGCACTGTAACTACGAATTGTGTCTGTGCTTTGCATTTTGTATCCCCTGCCTCCTTTCCCTGGGTCACACCTGAAAATGGGCCTCAGCTGAGTGTGCCTTTCCCAGTCACCAATTTTCAAATAAATAAATAAATCATTGTACCCAGTAGCTCTGTATGAAGTCCGAACCATCCTTTGATTCTCCTGATACAAAATGGCTGCCCAGGGAATAATGAGATAAACTGAATGTAGCCGTTATATTATGTTACAAAGAAACATAGACAGTATGAAGTCTATAAGTGCATTGCGTGTCCTATGGTCCTACATTACTGTAGTTCTCGGCATTACTATTCCCCACCTCCACTGCCCATGATCCCCTTGGAGTTATCCAGCTGTGTTTTAAAACCACTTATGGCCCCAGCATTAGCCACATTGCTGGGTAGGCCTTTCCATTTCTCCACCACTCTGTCTGTACAAAATGCTTCCTGATGTCTTTTCTACACCCCTGCCAACCTGAGATTGTGATCTGTAGTGGTTGAGCCACTCTTCATTCTGTAAAATTCTGTATGGCCCACCCTGTTATAGACCCAAATATATTTATACATCTCTGTAGTATCCCTGCTGTACCTTCCAGCCTCCAGTGAGTATATGTTGAGCGCCTCCAGTCTCTCTTCATAGATATTGCCCTGCTGGCAGTGGTTAATTTTTGTTGCCCATCTCTTGGATTGCCTCCATTTTGTACTGCTCCTTCCTCAAGTGTTGGCTCCAGAACAGTACACAGTACACCAGCTGTGGGCTAACCAGCTCCCTGCACCGTGGCAAAATTACCTTCCTTCTATAGCTGGTGAAGCCAGACCTGATACAACCCAGTATCCTATTTGCCTTAGAAACATTGAACCATAGAATTTGTCAGCAGAAAGGGACTGCTTGGATCACCTAGTCTGCCCAGATGTTCCTTGCCTATTCTGTCTCCATAGACCTTAACTGGTCTCGAACGACTTTCCTTCTCTATTTTATAATATACCCCTATGTCCATCCCACACATGCTTGAAGCCCCCCACTGTTTTCACCCCCACCACCTTTGCTGGCAGTCTGTTCCAAGCGTCTACTGCCCGTTCAGTGAATAAATATTTCTTCACATCTCTTTTAAACCTCCTCTCCAGCTTCATTGCATGCTCCTTGGTCCTGATGCGCTTTCTCATTTGAAAGAGAATCCCCTCCTGCACCCTTTTACCCCATGAGGTACTTGTAGGGCCATCCAGTATGCTTTGCTGCATTGGAGGAAGGATTCAATACTGTTACCGTACCTCATAATTATTACTCCCAGGTCCCTGTGCTCTCAGGAGTGTTCTACCTTTACCAGATTGATCTCGTACTCTGTGCATTTCTGCTCCCAGTTGGCATCACTTAGCACTTGTAGACATTGAACGTTAATTACCAAATGCCAGACCACTTTTTAGTCTTGCCACATCCTTCTTCCTTTGGACTGCTGCAACTGCTTTTCAAACAACATGAAGTCTTGCTATATAATGACATATGCAGTTTGACCCAGCCTTCGAACTGCTCCGGAGGTGAAAGAGTTAACTTTCCATGCCAGGCATGGAATCTTGAGTGCGAGCTCGGTTGAGAACTCTGTCTGTTGTTCTTCAAACTCAAACTGTCAGATTCTTTACTCCGCCTCACTGAACAGTCGCTCCGGAGATTTCTCCTGCTGCTCGGTTCATTTTGTCGGTTAAAAAGTGTAATTTCTCGGTTTTTAAACCGCATTTTGTCTATATTTTAACTGCAACCGGTCGGTTCAAGCTCTCTCTCTCTCTCTGTGGTATTGTAAGTAATAGATAGGTTTTACATTATTTCTGTGTGGAACTTACAAACGATATTATCGGTTCGGTTTGAACCGATCAGGTTGTTGTTAAACTTTATTAAATTGAATTTAGAGTGCGGTTCCCGGTTCTTACCGGTTCTAAAAAGCGGATTTCATTACGTTTTTTTCCACGACCCGTGACACGGTTGGGAACGATAAAGTGTCTTGCTTGGCGGATTGCTGTAAGCGGGCAAGTTTTTGGTTAGAGGCTGGCACTATGTCTGAGAAACCCAAAAGAAAAACCGGGCCCACTGGGTTTCAGCACTGTAGTGTCTGTGGGGAAGCCTTTGCCAAGGCTGACCCACACACCACATGTGTTTATTGTCTGGGGTTTGACCACCTCAGTGCAGACTGCTAGATTTGCAAGAATTTCCCTGCAACTACCCTGAATAAGAGAGTTGGTAGGCTCAGGGAACGAGAGGCCAAAAAGTCCGCTGACCCGGATGGCCAGCCCGGTTAGGTGCCAACCGAACCGGAGGGAGTGCCCTCTGACCAGGGCAAGACTTCCTCAGGCAAGCGGAGGGCTGACTCGGAGGAGTTAGTCCCAGCAAAAAGGACTAGAAAATCAGCAGATGTGGAGCCAAAATTTCCTTCTCCAACCGCTGCAGAGATAGCCAAAGCGATCAAAATTGTCCAGTCGCTTCCCCCGGTTCCGACCGAACCGGCACCATCTGGTAAGTGGTCAGTTCAGTCGGTGCCACCGGTTCAAGAATATGATATAGAGGAATTTTATGAACCGGAGGAGGGGGAGGAAGATTATGAAGAGAGTGAATGTGATCTTGAAAGTCTGGATGTGCCCATTGAACCGGATATCTCCCCAGACAGACCTTCAGGAGTGTCTCCCCCTAGGCTTTCTGAGTCCCCTTCTCATTTTATGTTTTATAAGAAAGTGGCTGAAACCCTCCAACTCCCTTTGGAAGAAGCTGTGGATGAAAAGGAGGAGCCTGACTATGTAGAAATGATGGATATCCCAGAGTCTAGGAGATTGTCTATTCCTTTACATAAATCTTTTAGGAAACAGACAATAAAAATTGTAAAAGTTCCTCACACTATACCTCCTGTGGATAAAAAAATGGACAAGAGGTACACATTGTCAGGCCCTGATACGGAGTTTCTTTCACAACAATGCAGCCATGTTGGGGTAGTGCAGGCTGCAGCCTGTGATAAGGCAAATATTCCCTTGGCTTCACACCCCCTGACAAGGACTCCAGGAGGATTGATGCCATGGCAAAGAAACAGTACATGGCAGCATCCTTGGGACTCAGACAGGCAAATTATATGGTCTATGTTGCAAGATACCAGAAATCCAGATGGGATACTGTTATGGCTTTAGCGAAACAGGTCCCTGGCCAGCTGCCAGGAGCTGGAGCAGGTGGCTGCTGATGGTATTGAGGCATCCAAGGTGCAATTCCATGCTGCAGTGGACTCTAATGATGTATCTTCAAGAGTCATGGCTACATCTGTGGCTTTTCAGCAGAATGGCTTGGCTCAGGTGTACTAGCCTGTCACAGGATACCCAGGCTAAGGCCATGGATTTTCCTGTTGTGGGTAACTCTCTGTTTGGGGAGCAGACAGAGAATTACATGAAGAAAATGGATGAGTATAGGACCGCTTATAGGGTGCACAGGCCAAGGAAAGGCAGGCCACTCCTCAGGCAGCTTTCAGGGGCAGGGTAAGCCTTTTCACAGACCTTTTACCAAGCCCAGGCCTCCTCTTCAGCCTATGCCTAGAGGGGTTCTTCAGAGGAGAGGCAGGCGGGTATGAGCAGGCCTGCTCCCACCCCTCAGCCTAAAGCCCTGCCAAACAGGCACCCTGATGGGAGGCCAGGGCTGATTCTCCATTACCTGTAGGGGCAGGCTGGCCTTAGGTCCAGGACTGGGAGTCTTTAACATCAGACAAGTGGGTCCTGGAAGTAGTAAGCCGAGGGACTGATTCTCAGCTTCAAAAATTTCCAAAGATGAGAACCAGAACCTTTCCACCTGCAAATCCATTAGAGGCTCTCGCTCTGGAAACAGAAGTCTCAACCCTCCTGGCTCTCAGAGCCGTAGAAAAGTACCTCCCCTACACCAGGGCAAAGGACTGTACTCCAGGTACTTCCTTACACCAAAAAAGACAGGAGAATGGCAGCCCATCCTGGATCTCAGATACCTAAACAAGCACCTTTTAAAACCAAAATTCAAAATGGTGACTCTGGGAATTATTTTACCCTCTCTAAGGCCAGGGGACTGGCTAGCATCCCTGGACCTCAAGGATGCCTACTTCCATGTTCTCATCAGAAGCTCCCACGAAGTACCTCAGATTCGAACTGCCCTCAGGCCATTACCAGTTCAGAGCAATGCCCTTCGACCTCACCTCTGCCCCAAGGGTATTCACAAAATGCCTGGCAGTAGCAGTTGCTCATTTAAGAAGGCAAAAGATTGCCATCTTTCCTTACCTGGACGACTGGCTCATAGTGGGCCAGTCTCCAGACCAAGTCAAATTACACCTTCAGGTTACCCAGCAGCTGCTTACATCTCTAGGTTTCCTTCTCAATCTCCCAAAGTCAGTTCTAGAGCCTGTTCAGCTACTCACCTTCATAGATGCAGAACTGGACACAAAGCAGGCCAGAGCTTTCCTCCCTCTAGAAAGAGCAAAGACCCTGGTGGCTCTGGCCTCCTCCTTCACTCTGCAGGTCTCTCGACCAGCAAGGCATTTTCTGCAGCTCCTAGGGCACATGGCTGCCTCCACAGTAGTAGTGTAGGGAGCAAGATTTCAGATGAGGGGCATTCAGTTCCATTTGAGAGCCTTCTGGTCTCAAAGGAGAGATCCTCTAACCAAATTGATCCCAGTAACTCGAACCCTGATCCAGGCCCTACAGTGGTGGCAGGATCAGAGCAATCTGAGACAAGGAGCTCCTTTCATCCCTCAGTCTCACTCCTTAACCCTTACTACAGATGCGTCCCTCTTGGGGTGGGGAGCTCACATGGGCAACCTCACCACCCAGGGATTGTGGTCCCCTCAGGAATCTCTGCTCCACATCAGTCTGTTGGAACTCAGAGCAGTTTTCTAGCACTTCAGGTTTTTCTGCATATGTTCAGAACAAAGTGGTACAGGTCAGAACAGACAACACCACTACAGTGTGGTACATCAATAAGCAAGGGGCACTCGGTCTTGACCTTGTGCACGAGGCAATGAAGTTGATGGTCTCTGGCTTATTCCCTGAACACCTCCTCATGGCAGTTCACCTCCCAGGCAAGGACAATGTCCTGGCAGATGCTCTCAGCAGGATTTCCCAGGGCCATCACGAATGGTCTCTGGATCCCCTAGTACTGTAGGTAGTATTTGCCAGGTGGGGCACCCCTCAGATAGATCTTTTTGCAGCCTCAGACAATCACCAACCTCCGCTATTTTGCTGCAGGCCCCCAGTGTTGGGCTCATTCCCTCTGGATACCTTCCTTCTCAACTGGGAAGGGAAGTTTCTGTATGCCTTCCCCCCTTCCCTCTCTTGTTCAAGGTGCTAGTCAAAATCAGATCTCAGCCTTGCAAGATGATTCTGATTGCTCCAGATTGGGCCAGACAGCCCTGGTATCCACTCCTTCTGTCCTTAGCAGTCCACCTTCCCCTGTGTCTTCCCAGGAATCACAATCTGTTAACCTGTGCCCATGGGAGAGTTTGGTGCCCGAATCTCAAATCCCTCAATCTCAAGGCCTGGCTCTTGAAGAGTTAGAGTTTGCTGACCTACACCTTTCTCAAGGTGTACTCGATATCTTGAAAGCTTCTAGGAAGCCTTCCACCAGGGCTACTTATAATTCTAAATGGAAAAGGTTTTCCATATGGTCCTCTGGAAAGCATGTTTCCCCAGAATCTGCTGATTTGCCCACAGTCCTGGATTATATGGTCCACTTAAATACTTTGGGGCTGAGGCCAGCTACCCTGAAAGTGCACTTGGCAGCTGTCTCTGCTTTTATATCAGCAGGAAAGCCCTCTTCTCTTTCTGCTCACCCTGTATTCTCCAAGTTTTTCAAGGGATTGCTTCACACCAACCCTCCATTCAAGGACCCTGCTCCCGCCTGGGATCTTAATGTTTGCATTGCTCAGCTTATGCAACCCCCCTTTGAGCCTTTGTCTTCAGCAGAGCTTAAGTACTTGACTTGGAAAACTGTGTTTCTGGTAGCCATCACTTCTGCCAGACGCATAAGTGAATTACAAGCTTTGTCAGTGGAGTCTGATTTTATCTCCTTTCACAGAGATAAGGTGGTCCTCAGGACTAACAGGAAGTTCTTGCCTAAGGTGGTTTCAGATTTCCACCTTAATCAATCTATATCTCTTCTAGTGTACTTCACTGACCATTCTTCCTCTGGCGAGAGGAGGCTGCACAGCTTAGATGTGAAGAGAGCCCTTAGTTACTACATAGAGCATACCAAGGGTCACAGGTTTGACACCCTCCAACTGTTCCTCACTTATGGTGAGGTTGGTAAAGGGAAACATGCCACTAAAAGATCCATTGCCAGGTGGATTGTCTCTTGTATCCAGTTTTGTTATCAAAAACTGGGTAAGGTTTCCCCTTCAGGCCTGAGGGCTCACTCTATCAGAGGTACAGCTGCGTCCCTGGCTGCAGCTAGGAACATCCCTATCATAGAGATATGTCAAGCAGCTACCTGGAAAACAGTTCACACTTTCACCAAGCATTACTCCCTGGACATCCAGGCTAGGAGTGATGCTCGGTTTACACAGCTGTGCTTCAGAGCCTATTTCTAAGTAGGTTCTGTCCCTCCTCCATGGAGGTACTGCTGTGTAGTCTGCATATGTCATAATATAGCAAGACTTCATGTTGTTTGAAGAAAAATTACTCACCTTAGTAATGTTGTTTCTTCTAATGGAGTCTTGCTATATTATGACTTCCTATGCCTCTCAGAACCTCTGCTTTTGGGATGTGGGTGGGCAGTGCAGTGTTGGCACTAGTAGATGCCCACCTTGTTTTTCACCCCTTTTTGTTGGGGTGTTTGGGTGTTGTGTTTTAATTTTTTGGATCTCCTGACTTGAGTCTTTGTTTTGGGACCAAAAAATGTGTTAATATTTTAGTAGCCAGTTGGCTAGTGTAGGTTTACAACTTCCACACAGAATCTTAGTGAGTTTTTGCTTGTAAAGATCTGACAGTTTGAGTTTGAAGAACAACAGACAGAGTTCTCAACCGAGCTCATGCTTAAGATTCCATGCCTGGCATGGAAAGTTAACTCTTTCACCTCCGGAGCAGTTCGAAGGCTGGGTCAAACTGCATATGTCATAATATAGCAAGACTCCATTAGAAGAAACAACATTACTAAGGTGAGTAATTGTTTCTTCTTGATCCTTGTCCTCCTTTTATTTCTTCATGCTCTACTAAGCATGTGTAATGAATTGAAACTAATCCCACCCAGTTCCCTTCCATCTTCCTCTTAACTCTACCTCCTTGAGGGTCCCTTCCTTTCATCTCACCCTGTTGCCCCTGCCTTCCTCCCTCCTTCCTTCTATCTATGCAAGCCTTACCAGTACCATTCCCAAACCAAACAATATCCCTATATAACCCTATTGTGATATTGTCATAGTTTTAAGTTGAAGGTATTTTTGCAAACAGCTTGTTTGTTCTCTGTATGCAGTATGATCCATTGTCGGGCAACATAGAATTATGCATATATAGTATACTCTGTATTTCTCCCTGCCCCCTTTTTTGTATTATTCTGCCATGTACGAGTGCATATTTTTTGCTTTTTATTTCCATTTTGGTTTTTTTTTCTTGACACAGTATAACTATGTTTTGTTATGATCATCATTGCACTTTTGTCCAGGCCCACTTTGTAAATCAGCTCGCCTCAACAGTGTTCCTTCTGGTTAAATATAGATGATTAATTGATTCTTCATACAGCTGGTGAGGACAGAACACAGGAGGGGTGCACACTAAAGGTCCGGTGCTCAGCAGACAGCCAGATGAATGTACAGAGACAAAAAGCTAAGCACTTGCAGGAGATTGTAAATAAATGGTTGTAGCATGAAATGAGTTAAATTCGCACCATGCATACAGCTGAACCCTGTCCCCCCTCCCAAAGAGCTTGTCAACGTCTGCAAACAAACTCACTTTTCCCCATGGTCTGATGCCAGTGTTGTTCATGTTAATGAGGAGTAACCCTAAGATGGACTCCTAGGGTGCACAACTGGCCACCTCCTTTACTTCTCAGAATTTCTCATTGAGGACCCCCCTCAGGGTCCTTCCTGACAAACCAATTTAGTCTCATTGGCTCAGTAGGTATCACACTCGCCTCGGAGTTCGGGAGATCAGAGGGCTGTATGTTCAGTTCCCACATCTGACACTTGGGTTAATATCCCAGTTCTGACACTGTTGTACAGCATGAGAGGGGTGCTGTACTTCTGAGGTGCCGTCTTTCGGATGAGACATTAAACCGAGGTCCCATCTGCCTGGATTGGTGGTAGTTCAGGTGGATGTTAAAGATCCCATGGCACTTATCGAAAAGAGTAGGGGAATTTTTATTAAAGTTGGAAAGGAACATACAATCAAAAAAATTTACAAAACCTAAAGCAATTTATACAAATCAATATACAGATACCAAATGTCAAAATAAAACCAAACAGTGTTAAGTCACACAATAATTTTAACTAAACCATACGTTTAAACACAATCACATAATTTATAGGTATATTCGTATAACACAAATACTAAATTATTTATTCTATATCATGCTTAAATATAATAGGCATATATACTTACTATACATACTCATTTTACTTATATCTATTGTAACCAATCAATAGAGGCCCATATTCCTTGAAAGGTTGTTGACCGGATTGAATTATAATCTTGCAACCTGATGTCTTTAATTGCTGTTTCTACCATAAAAATTCAACTCGTCAGAAGTAAAATGTAGTTGTGAACAGTCAATCTGCACCAGACAAACCATAAGTAACATTTAAAACAAACAAGAAATAACCACAGTGTTACTCTAGCATGTTTCATCCACAGAAAAGGCAAAATACCAAGACATAATATTTCTAAAGTCATAAAACCAAACGGAGATGTAGGCCAGTGACGTTGAATTGATTGCCAAAATCCTTGAATAAAAGGGCACTCTAAGATTAAATGCTGCATTGTCTCACTTACATCTGGATATGTTCCTCTAGGACAGTATCTCTCCGACACTTGACTATGCTTTAGATTTTCTCTTACATTTATGCGACCATGCAAGGCCAGCCAAGTTACATCCCACATAAAAGTAGGAATACGAGGGGAAATCAGCATTTCACTTATCAGTAATCCATCTGGCAAAGAACAAGAATCAAATCCTACTGTCTCTTGAAAATATTTTAAAATCAAAGATTCATACAAGTTTTTCCGAGTATAAGAAAGGAGATGCTCTTTGGAAATACCCCATAGCTTTATTTTAGCAAAGCAAGTTCTCATTGAATCAGGTAAATAAGAAATCGAAATTTGTCGAGGAAGGTTATCATACATGGGCCAAATAGAGAAAATAGGTCCCAAGGAATCTAAGACCCAAGAGGACCATCTATTAATTTTTTGAGCTAGCAAAGGGAATAAATTAGCATATAAATATACGGTGAAAAAAAAATACTACAGGTTGTATCATCTTCAACCCTCCATTTCTTTTTTCTCTCAATAGTAAGCCTTTTTTAATTGGATTTAAACGGTTTCTCCAAATACATGAAAAAAAACTATATATTCTGATTTCTAAAGTTGACGGTAAGCTACTACTGTACTTAAATATAAAAATATGGGTAACAAAAAGGTTTTTATCATGTAGATTCACTTTAATTTAGCTAAACGTCAAGTATTCCAAAGATTAACCTTATTTTGTGCTTCATTCAGTTTAAGTGTCCAATTCTGATAAGCCAAATCTCCAGAACCAAATAAGATCCCTAAAATAGGGCTGTCCTTTTAATACTGGTACCCCGATTATTATATCATCTGTGACATCTTCAGCATTAAGAGGAAGGCAACAAGATTTCTGGTAATTTATTTGAGCTCCAGTATGAGTCGTAAAATTAGTTAAAATTATTCCCAGATTATGTGCTGATGGGATATTTCCTATTATAAAACAAATGTCATCTGCATATGCAATGCTCTTTATTTCAGGGTCTTCACAGGAAAAGGATACACCCTGTATACCTCTAGTTTTATCCACCATTCTAAGTAGCGGATCAATGGTAAATAAATATAGCAAAGCACTCAGAGAGCAACTTTGCCGTACTCCCTTTAAATCAGTACAACTACGACCTATCCACCCATTACAAAAAGCTTTAGCAGAGGCAGACATATAATGTGTTTTAATCCAATTAATAAATGTTTCAGGAATGCCATATGTAGCCAAACAACTCCATAAATACTCATGATTAACATTATCAAAAGCCTTAGCTTGATCCAGACTAAAAATAAGACCTGTAAGCTCACCAGTATTAACTCTATGAAATATTTCTCTAAGTAATATTAAACCATCAGAAATCTTTCTTCCTGGTATTGAACATGCCTGAGAACTGTGTAATAGAAAATCAGCCATTGGTATAAGTCTATTATGTAACAGTTTTGTAAATATTTTAAAATCTGTATTAAGCAGGGTAATTGGCCTCCAATTTGATCACTTAGTTCTATCTCCTTTTTTGTACATTAATACCACTAAACCATCCGACATACTATTTGGTAATAATCCTGTAATCAGAATTTCCCTTAAGACCTCTACAAATTATTGTAATAATATTGTAAAAATTATTTTGGATATCTCATATGGCAAACCATCACTCCCTGGGGGCAGTACCTGCCTTTGTTAATGAAAAACTAGCTGATACTTCTAAAGATGTTATATCAACAAGCAACATGTGTCTGCTGTGTTTATCAAGCATAGGTGGAATCACTTGAGCTAACCATAAGGAATGTGGGAAACCAGAAACAGTAACATATCCAAATAATTGCTGTATATAATTATCTAAAGCAGTCATAATATATTTTCTGGTCGTACATTTTTTAGCTGTAGAGTCACAAACCTCTGCCATATATTTTTGATGTCTTTGTTCAGCACAAAACTAATAGGGGTCCATAAAGGCTTTACCTCCTTGGGAACCAAATCTTTCTACATCTAAGGATTTATATCTACTATATTGTGTTGAATTTAATAATTTTCATATTCTATCTAATTCAGATAAGGCTGTATAATCCCCTTGTGCAACTATAAAATGTAAGTCTAAAAACTGTTGTCGAGTTTTTAGATGTGTATCTTTATTAAATTTCCCATTAATCTTGCCAATTATTTGGAAATACTGTCTTATATCTATTTTGTATCTTCCCGCTAATCTCTATCGAATCAAAGAGGCTAACCACTGATTTCCTTGCCTGTAGTACTGCAAAATTCCTTCTTCAACAGTTGGTAACTTAAGTAATTCCAGGTTAAGACGCCAATATCCGGGTCCTCTATGCATTATTTCATAACTACCTATCGTAATCTCAAGTATCACATGATCAGAAGGTGCAACTGGTATAGTTTGAGCTTTTTGTATTGTTAAAGTATCTGAAATAAACCAGAAATCTATCCTTGTTGCTTTAGTACCTTGAAAAAATGTTTTTGTGTTTTACTTAATAAATCAAAAGCATCAACCAGTCCTGACTGTGTCAATAAATCATTAAGACACTTAGTATCACAAAATAACTTTGTGGATCGTATACCTCTATCCATATGATAATGGCTACATTTAAAATCTCCACCTAAATGCACAAATCTAGAAGTGAACAAATAGGGCAATAAAGTCTTAAATAATGCTATTCTGGCAGATTTAGCTTGCAGAGCATAAACTTTAATAAATCTACAGTGTAAATCATTAAGTATCATATCTAACAATAGTATGCAACCCGGCAAAACATCTGTAAGTTGAACTAGGCGTGCTGTAGGATTATTAACTGCTATACCTACCCCTGTGCATAGCTCTTCTCCAACAGACCAATAAACAGTACTCCATTTCCACCTTTCAGTGGCCTGTTCTACCTCAAACCTGGTATGTAACCGAGTATCTTGAAAATAAACTACATCATCCTTGCCTCAGAATCACTATTTTAGTAGATATTAAGTTCTCCTCTTCCTGGGAGGTGGTAGTTGATACAATTTCCGAAATGTCCGCCCATTCCATACTAGGTATGGTTTCAGGCCTACTTGGGGGGGGTGGGGGTACAGGTTTTTGCCTCTGGACCGTGTGTACCGCTGTATTTAGGTAAACATCCTATACGCAAAAATCTCCATTTGTTTTATTTTGGGCAGCCCAAGGACAGTCAGTAAATACATGGGGTTCTTCACAAAGTGAGCATTTAGCTGGATGATGACAATCTGACATTGTATGCCCCAATTCTCCACACTGGACACATTTGATGACTTCACAGTTCCTGCTTAGGTGTCTACCAGAACCACATTTATAACAATGACGGGGCTGTCCTGGATAAAAGATAAATCCTTTATCCCTTCCCAGATAAAAGCAACTGGGAAGATGTTGTAAACCTTCTTTGGTTTGGTTTAAATTAACTTTAAATCCCCAACCACTATTCCAAAATCCTTCTGTATCAAGAGGGGGCTCTGGGTTTCCTTTCAGGGTACACTTTTTCTCCAACCAATAGGAGATATCCTCCACATTAACCCCTTCATTATGGAACAATACAGTAATAACCTTGAATGTCTGTTTGGTTAATGGTATGGCCTGAAAATGGACCCAAGCAGGATTAGTCTTTAATAATGCGTATTTCATCCAAAATCTGTTTAACATATCTGGTGTACGAAAACTAATGTCATAAGTATTGTCCCCTTGTGTATGAATCAAGGCATACACCTCACTAGGCATAAAACCTAGCATTTGTTTAAGTAAGACTTTCCCCATATAGAATCTGTCAGGCATGGTATCAGTGGGTCCCAAAAACCTCAGCCTTGCAGTATTTCGTCTTTTAGCCAAGGAAACAGGGTTGTGAAAAAGGCTAACATAGGAGGTAGTTGGGGTTGTAAAACGTGGTAGGGTATTTTGATCAACATCAGGCCCTATATCATTAGTAGCTTTATTTTGGTTGGCATTTCCTTCCAAATCTCCACTTTGGCATTGTTGAGGTGATTTTGATCCTAGTTTAGGTCTAACTGACTGGTTGTGGTTAACCACAGCACCTGGATCCATTAAAGGCCTGTTTATGTCGGATAATTCTACATTCTGTATTATAGAACCAGGGTCTAAACTACCGTCAGACCTAGCTGCAGGAACACTAGTCTCAGAATTGGGCCCATCTAAAACTGCAAGAGGGGTATGATCCATACCTGGAATTGGTATGGCAGGGTCCACGATCCACTGACCCGAATCTAACAGCAACCACCCTGCCCTTTTCAGGGCAATATCTGGGGACCAAGCAGGGGAAGGTTCTACTTCTATATCTCCTGAAATCTTCGGTGAACAAGCTTGTTTCCCCTCAGGGCTGTTTACACCTTTATGTGCTTTCAAGTCAGTACCTGTATGACCCGAGGGTGAATCTACCTCGGGTCTCTTCCATTTCCGAATCTCTTCTTCAACAGCAAGCTGAACAATTTGATAATCCATAGCAGCCTTCTCCCAAAGGCGTTGTTTCTCTTGTAATATAGTAAGAGCTTGTTGATCTTCCGAAGCATCATCGGCTGTTTCAGCATTTAGAAGTCGCACTTCCAGGTTTGGATTTAAAGCCAACGTGCTCTTGCAATTATAACTAGACATACTCCTCGTATGTGCTGTACTTTCGGTGCATTTTCCACCTTCCAGCTAAAAACTGTGTTTTGAGGGATTAGATACGTTTTGCTGGCCACCACTCGGGTGCATTCCAGCCGTATCATTCTCCTCTGCTCTGGGTAAAGCCTGTGAGCTCTCCTGCATCTGAGCTCCTCCACTGTCGTCGGCCATCCTGAGACTGTTCCTCTCTCCCAACAGTCTCACAGAGCCACCACTGTCCACAAGAGATATTGGAACAGAAAGGGATTCCTTGTCTTCTGTCTCTCCTGTATGCAGTCCTCCTCCACCAGGATCCATGGGAGCTGCCATCTTGGTCCCACAGGAAAATGGGTCCCCCCTGCTCACAGGAAGCAAGAACAGGGAATTTCCCGGTGTCCTTGGCCATTCCCTCATTCACTAAAATACCACCAACAGCTTAATCTGGTTCAAGGTCAGTTGGCATTCATCTGTATCCCCAGGTCGTGCCTGAAAATAGGCAGAATTTGTCTAGTGCACTTACCCAGTCAACAAAAACTAAATAAATAAATAAAATTCCAGGTCCATTCAGTGCATCCATCCGCTGCACACAGGTCACCCACCTTGTTAATCGTTCTTCCATCAAAGGCTTTACTGAAATCCAGATGCAGTATATTAGCTGCCTGATCTCTGAATGGCTGATTCTGTCACTGAGTAGAAAAAATTGATTAGGGTCCTCTGACACAACCTGTCCCTTGAGACCTCCATGCTGCATTTGTCTGTAATATCCCATTTATTATTTAATTAGTTGCCTCCAGAATTTTATCCACAGTAGACATCAGACTTACCAGGATCATATTTGTCCCCACTTTTGTGCAGGGGTATCATGTTTGCCCATTCCTGTCCCTCCAATCTGTTTAAAACTTTCTGTTGCTACTCACTTCATTACTGCAGCACAAGCCTCCCTTAGGAACTACCATGACACATGTTTGGCCCCCAGTACACCTTACCAGCTGATGCCTGTGTCCTCCACAGTAACTTGGCTTGCCCCCCAGGTAGGGATAGGAGTAGTGCGATTTGACTCTAGTTTCCTCTTTTCATCAGGAAATGCATCTGGTGGTTTTAGAACCCGGTTGTAACACGGTCCATTATCTACTGTGCTGGAGTCTATTGTCCCAGTTTCTTCTCCCTTTCCTCTGGATGTCAGCACATGTAAGGCTCATATGGAAAAATGCATGACAGCGAGCCTGGGCTGGAGTCTACCCCACCCCCGAGTCTGCCTCCTCTACACTACCATCTGTGGTCAGCCATGTGGGAGCGCTGCAGCAGAGGCAGAGACCTTCCATCCCTGAAGGCCAGGTGGCAGCAGTGCAACTAAGGCAGGCCCCCCCCCCGAGGTCAGGTGGTAGCACTGCTGCAGAGACAGGGACCCTCCCTTCCAAGAGGTCAGGTGGTAGCACTGCAGCAGAGGCAAGGACCCTCACTCCCCAGAGGCCAGGTGGCAACACTGCAGCAAAGGGCAGGGGCCTTCCCTCCCCAGAGCCCAGGTGGCAACACTGCAGCAGAGTCAGTGACTTTCTTTCCCTGGAGGCCAGGCGACAGCACTGCAGCAGAGGCAGGGACCCTATCTCCCCAAAGGCTAAGTGGCAGCACTGCAGCAGAAGCAGGGACCCTCCCTCCCCAGTGGCCAGATGGCAGCACTGCAGCAAAGGCAGTGACCTTCCCTCCCTTGAGGCCAGGTGGCAGCAGTGCAGCAGAGGCAGTGACCTTCCCTCCCCTGGAGGCCAGGTGGCAGCACTGCAACAGAGGCAGTTACTCTTCCTCCTCTGAGGCCAGGTGGCAGCAGTGCAGCAGAGACAGGGACCCTCCCTCCCCAGAGGCCAGGAGACAGCACTGCATCAGAGATGGCTACTCTCCTTCCCTGGAGGCCAGGATCCAGCGGTGCAGCAGAAGCAGCGATCCTCTCTCCTCAGAGGCCAGGTGGCAGCGCTACAGCAGAGGCAGCAACCCCCCCCTCCCGAGGTCAGGTGGCAGCAGTGCAGCAGAGGCAGCAGCCCTCCCTTCCCAGAGGCCAGGTGGCAACACTGCTGCAGAGGCAGGGACCCTCTCTCCCAAGAGGTCAGGTGGCAGCAATGTAGCAGAGGCAGGGACCCTCCTTCACCAGTGGCCAGCTGGCAGCAGTGCAGCAGAGGCAAGGACCTTCCCTACCCAGAGGCCAGGTGGCAGCAGTGCAGCAGAGGCAAGAACCTTCCCTCCCCAGAGGCCAGGTGGTAGCAGTGCAACAGAGGCAGGGCCTCTCTTTCACCAGTGGCCAGCTGGCAGCAGTGCAGCAGAGGCAAGAACCTTCCCTACCCAGAGGTCAGGTGGCAGCAGTGCAGCAGAGGCAGGGACCCTCCTTCTCAAGTGGCAAACTGGCAGCACTCCAGCAGAGGCAAGGACTCTCCCTCCCCAGAGGTCAGGTGGCAGCACTGCAGCAGAGGCAGTGATCCTCCCTCCTCAGAGGCAAGGTGGCAGCATTGCAGCAGAGGCAGCAACCCTTCCTCCCTACCTAGAGGCTAGAAGGCAGCAGTTGCAGTGACCATCCCTCCCTGGAGGCCAGGAAGAAAAACTGCATCTGAGACAGAGACCCTTCCTTCCCAAAAGCCAGGTGGCAGCAGTGCAGCAGAGGCAGTGATCATCCCTCCCCAGAGGCCAGGTGGCAGCAGTGCAGCAGAAGCAGTGACTCTCCCTCTTCAGAGGCCAGGTGGCAGTACTGCAGCAGAGGCAGTGATCATCCCCCCCCAGAGGCCAGGTGGCAGCGCTGCCACAGAGGTAGAGACCCTTCCTCCCCAGAGGTCAGGTGGCAGCAGTGCAGCAGAGGCAGTGACCCTCCCCCTGGAGGCAAGGTGGTAGCAGTGCACCAAAGGCAGTGACCTTCCCTCCCTGGAGGCCAGGGGGCAACACTGCAGCAGACGCAGTGACCCTCCCTCTCCAGAGGTGGGAATCCTCTTTAAAGTTCTGTCTTCTGACCCAGGCTTGTTCCCAAACCCAGGTAGCCGGCTTTGTGGGCATAGCTCTACCACTGTGCTGACTGTTTTTTCCAAAATATGTCAAATATCAAGGATGCTGTTTTTGGACCCAGGTAATGAACTGTGACTTATTAATCTTTCCCTGTCCGGTTGCCCCATCACATAGTCTGACCCATGCTTGCTTGCTTTTTTTTTTTTATTCTTGTCTTTTTGGCTCCTCGCATTGAGCTGACATCCAGTCCTTGATGCGTTCAACAGGCTCCTGCTCTAGATCATCACTGTTGGCCTGGTACTATCTCCAGATTCAGTCAGTAACTTCCATACCACCTTTCTCCCTCAGCTTTCCCCAGAGGTGGGGTTCCGTGTGTCTGTGCAGTCAGTTAGTGGCCATGTTCATTATCAGTATTATCCTTAAGTGGGAATATTAAACTGAATCCCAGCCCGTGTAAAAAAAAAAAATACTCTGTTCATAGCACATGATAATGTTTGTAGTTTAATTTAAAAAAATGGGTCTCTCTAAATTGTAGTCAGCCCAAGGTAACTTTGACGTAATTGGCTCAACCGAAACCTGGAAAACAAACCAGTGCTAAGTACAGAAACTGAATTAGAAATGTTTTATTGTCTTTGTTTAGAACACAAGTCAAGAGGGGCAGGAGTTGTACTATAAACTCGATCAGAGATAGATCAACCAAAGTTGTGTTTCACGTATAGCATTGCTGGGATAGAACATTTAGTGATTAACATCCAAAATCTTGGTCTGATTATGGGAGTAGTTTTCTACCCCCCCCCCACCACACACAACAATACCTCTGATTTTGAAAAAATTGTCTTAAGTTTTTGTTATCCAATATCTCGGGGAAATGAAATCCTACTAATGGTCAATTTCAACAAAGCCTAGGTTTTACCAGGGGCCTCAAGCTAGAAAGCAGTTTTCAGTCTGTTATAATCCAACAAATAAATCCGACCACAAGGAAGGGAACAACAACGAGCCTGAGGGACATCTTGTACTTGTTGTTTGCATTGCCCAAAATTTGAGGAGTTCAGAATGAAGCAAGAACTCAAAACTAGGCGATCCATAATGTTTTAGTTTGTCAGCTAGCAATCGGAAAAGTAGATATCCCACTTGAATGAAAGATGACAAAATATTTTTCTAAAACTTTGTTGAAAATTATTTTTTCAATAGTCTTTTTTTCCTGAAAAATGGTATAGACTGCTTTTAATTCCTGGTATTGTGTAGTGACCATGTTTTTAAATACTATGGTTGTAATCGGCATGTCCCTAATAAAGCAACAAAGGAAAAGAAAAATTATATGCCATGGGGTAACCAACCAGTTAAAAAAGTTATTAGGGTAAAATATTGTAAATGGACGAATTTGTAAAGGATTTTCTGAGTTTCGGGGAAGGAACATTTCCCTCATCCTGGAAACAAGTTTAGGTCCGACCTCCCCATCTTTAAGGGTGGGGACCTCAAATACAGTGCCTCCAGAAAGTATTCACCCCCTTGGATTTTGTCACATTTTGTTGTGTTACTACCAGAATTTTTAATGCATTGAGATGATTTTCCCCCCTTGATTCACACAGCATACTCAACAATTTAAAGGGGCAAAAGTATTTATATTGTGTAACAAAAAATTATGAAACATTAAAAACTGAAATATCTTGTTTACTTAAGTATTCACCCCCCTGAGTCAGTACTTTGTAGAAGTGCCTTTGGCAGCAATTACAGCTTTGAGTCTTCTTGGGTGTGTCTGTATCAGCTTTGCACATCTGGATTTAGGGATTTTCGCCCATTCTTCCTTGCAGATTTGCTCAAACTCTGTCAAGTTGGATGGGGAGCGTCGGTGAACCGCAATCTTCAAGTCTTTCCACAGATTCTCAATGGGATTCAATTCTGGGCTTTGGCTGGGCCACTACATAGAAACATAGAAGTTGACGGCAGATAAGGACCGCAAGGCCCATCCAGTCTGCCCATTTCTTTTTCTACCTTATAAATGTGCCATCGGCCTTTGCTCTGTCAGTGACCTATCTATTCATAGTCATTTGTATTGCTCCCTTATGCCTATCCCATGCCTGTTTGAAGCCCTGCACTGTATTCATAGCCACCACTTCTTGTGGTAAGCCATTCCATGCATCTACCACCCTTTCTGTGAAAAGAATTTCCTCATTCCCCTTAATCGGCCTCCCTCTAATCTCATGCTGTGTCCTCTTGTCCTGCTATTTTTCTTATATTTAAACATGTTAGACTCTTTCACCTTGTTTATGCCTTAAGGTGTTTAAATGTCTCGATCATATCACCTCTCTCCTCCTTTGCTCAAGGGTATACATATTGAGCTCCGTTAATCTGTCCTCATATGTCTTCTGATGCAGTCCCTGCACCATTTTGGTTGCCCTTCTCTGGACTGCCTCAATTTAGTTAATGTCCTTGTGAAGGTGTGGCCTCCAATACTGCGCAGTACTCCAGATGGGGCCTAACCAATGTCTTGTACAGAGGTTATTACCTCCCTCTTCACGACTTGTGATACCCCTACTAATACCCCTAACACCCCTAGCCTTACCTACTGCTTTAGAGGTCTGCTTGGATGATTTTAGGTCATCAGTGATGATGATGCCCAAGTCTCTTTCTTCCTTTGTGACTGCTAGCAACTCCTCCCAGCCTATAAGTGGCTTCAGGGTTTCTCTTCCCTATGTGCATGATTTTGCACTTCTTTGCATTAAATCCCAGTTGCCACTCTTCTGACCATTCTGCTAGTTTATCCAGATCTCTTCTCATTCTGCCCACCCCATCTGGATCATCTACTCTGTTGCAGATCTTGGTGTCATCTGCAAACAGACAAGCCTTACCCTCTAGTCCATCTCTAGGTCACTAATGAAGATGTTGAATAGGACTGGCCCCAGGACTGATCCTAAGTACCCACTTGTGACTTGCATCTCTTCTGACTGTATACCATTTACCACCACTCTCTGTTTTCTGCCAGTCAACCAGTTTGCCACCCAGTTGACCAACTTCTGACCCACCCGAGCCTACCCTAGCTTATTTATCAATCTTCTAAGTGGAACAGTGTCAAAAGCTTTGCTGAAGTCAAGGTAGGTGACATCAACTGCTCCCCTTGGTCCACCACTCTGGTTACCCAGTCAAAGAAATCTATGAGATTAGTTTGACAGGACCTTCCTTTGTAAACCCATGCTGTCTTGGATCCTGTGCCCTATGGATTCCAGGTGTTGCACTATCCTTTCCTTAAAGTGCCTCCATAATCTTGCCCACTACTGAAGTAAGACTGACCGGTCTGTAGTTCCCGCCTCCTCCCTGCTACCACTCTTGTGGGTGGGATCACATGAGCCCTTCTCCAGTCTTCTGGGACCTCTCCTGTGCTCAGAGACTCACTAAACAATTCTGCTAGCGGCTCTGCTAGTTCCTCCTTTAGCTCCTTAAGTACCCTGGGATGTATGCCATCAGGTCCCATTGCCTTATCCACCCTGAGCTTAGCAAGCTCTTGTAGGACCCTTTCTTTTGTGAAGGGAGTAGTGCTCACCTCCCTCCCCTGTGTCCATGATGCTGAGCTGTGGGCCCTGCCTACCTTCTCTTCAGTAAATACTGAGCAAAGTATCTATTTAGGATAGATGCCTTTACAGGGTCCTCCTCCTCACATGCTCCCTTTTCTCCATTAAGCTTAGCAATACCCCTCTGGACTTTCTCCTTTCACTAATGTATCTATAGAAGTCTTGTCACCTTCTTTTACTGTTAGTGCTAGTGTTTCCTCAGTTTGGGACTTTGCCTGCCTTACTGCCTTACCTGCTTCCCTTAGGGCAGTTTGGTATGCCTCCCTATCTTCATACCGCTGTGTTCCCTTATATTTTCTGAAGGCCAGCCTTTTGGCTCTGACCTTTTCTGCTACTGTATTTGAGAACCAAAGTGGTTTCCTTCTTCTTTTGCACTTCCTTTTCTGTCTAACACAATGGGATGTTGCTTCAAGTATTGTATCCTTAATGCTTGCCCACTTTGCCTGTACCTCCTCACCTGTGTTTCTTTTGCCAGGAGCTAGCTTAACTCTGTTGGCCATCTTATCAAAGTCAGCTCCTCTGAAGTCCCATATTTTTGCTTTGGAATGGGATGATTTAGATGTAGTAGCCAAATTGAACCATACCATGTGATGGTCACTGGCCCCAGGTGACCTTCTACCTGGAGATCTGTGATCCCTTCTTTGTTAGTCAGTACTAGATCTAGGATAGCCCTGTCTCTTGTGGGTTGCTGTACCAGTTGTTTGAGGCCCTCCCCTGCAGGAATCCACTATGAGTCTAGTTCTGGCAGATGTTCCTGCTGGTATTGACCAATCTGTATCTGGCATGTTGAAGTCTCCCATTATCAGAACCTCCCTTTAGCTGTCATGTTTGTATATCTTCTAACAGTAATGTGTCTATGTCCTCCCTCTGGTCTGGGGCCTGTAGACAACCCCAGTTCTTATGGCTGTCCCATTTCCTGTTTCCAGGGTGACCCACAGTTCTTCTGGCTCCTTATGTGTATTCTGAATTTCTGTAGCTTTGATATTTTCATTAACATACAGGGCCACCCCTCCCCCCCTTTTTGCACCTCGGGTCTCTTCTAGACCAATACATAGCCAGGTACTGAAGTCTCCCAAGTGTGGTTACTGGTAAACCCGTCTCACTAATTGCTACTATGTCCAGTTTAGCCTCTGACATTATTGCCTGCAGGTCTGGGATCTTATTTCCCAGGCTGTGAGCATTGTGTACATGATTTTCCATTGGCCAGATTTTGGTGTGTTAGTTGTTGGGTGAAGTTTGGCATTACCCTGTGCATCGTATGGGGAGACAAACCTTTTTCTTACCTGGTGATGCAAATGAGCGCAAACACACTGAATTCCTGTTTGACCACTAGCTGAGGGGAGGGTGTTCTTCCCATTCGGCGACTAGGGTGCTGCACCCTCTCCCCATTTGCTAGTTTAAATATTCTGCAAGGCGTCAAACTTCTGCCCCAATGCACTGACTCCCTCTTTAGTCAGATGCAGTCCATCAAATTTAAAGAACTTTCGCTCCCAGAACTGTTGCCAGTTCCTACAAATCTGTGTCCTTTTCCTGGCACCAGTCCTTGAGCCACGTGTTTAGCTCCCCTATCTCCCTTCTCTGACCTTCCGTCCATCTGCTCCCTTCTCCCAGACTGGGATCTCAGAGAAGGAGATGCAGGCGAAATAGATGATAGTTTGTCACCCAGCCTAGTCAGGTGTTCCTTGGTCTCCACAACTGACCGGCTGGCGAGATCAGTAGTCCCTATGTGTACTAGGACATCAATGTTTTCTCCTGCTTTGTGAACAATTTTGCTAATGCGGTCAGTGTCTCTCCATGCTGATGTACCTGGGAGACATCTGACCATCCCCTGACTGGAGATGGGTATCAACTCCCGAATCATGGAGTCTCCTATGATCAAGTTTTTGGATTTCCTTTGTGCTTGTTTAGTTTTGGTTCCTGATTTGGGTGAGTATTGTTGTGCTAGCTCCTGTGCTGCAGTGTCCTGCTCTGCAGTGTCTTCTGCCTCTTTATTTGATTTCAGAGATAGAAGCAGATACCTGTTTGTAGTGTTTATATGGTTTTGGGTAATGTGTGGAGAGCAGAGAGTGATGGGGCACTTGATTTGCTCCTCCTAACCACCTCCAACCTCCTGGACCAACTACCCTCTGTGGTGAGGTTTTCTGTTGGATGCTGGGGAAATGGCGGGTGGTTCTTATAATGTATTTCCTCTTCAATATGAAATTTGAGGCGTGCAATCCTGCCCATGCTGCCTGGAGCTGAGACCTAAGATCTCCAAAGGCCCAGCATGTGGGACAGTGTCCTAAATCCTGTAAGACTGTCCTTCTGAAAATTGTTCCACAGTACCTGCAGTTAATGAAATCCATTCCAAATAAGTTGGGTTTATAACCTAGTCAGAGTAATTAGAAGGAAAAAAATGCAAGTAATGGTTTAATTGTGCTTTGTTTAACTTGTTATAACAAGTTAAATTACTAGTGCCCTGTAAATGAGATCACCTTGTGAGCCCCACTGATCCGCCCCTTCCTGCTCTGCCACAGGAAATGTCACAACTGTGGTACCCTATAAAAGGAGTGTAGCGTGGGGTGGTTGGGGGGGGGGGTGGCTGGGCCCTTCCCCTGCCTAAAAAGAAGAACCACGGACGAAAGAACAAGGAGGTAAGAGCAGAAACAATCAGTCAACAACAAATGCAGTAACCCTGAAAGCTTATCCTAATGTTAGATAAAACTGTAAAACCTGTAAAGCACCACCTGTAATAATTTCAGAGAAGATATACCCTGTAAGAAACACTTTGCTCCAGAGAAAAATAAAGCAGTAACAGAAGATATACCTTGCAAAAGACAATTTGAATCAGAAGATTACAGCAGTAATCTGTTAGCACACACCTGTAGGCACACCTTGTAATAATGCAGAAGAAGGACATTCACCTTCTTGTTCTGAAGCCACTCCAGTGTTGCTTTAGCTATATGCTTGGGGTCTTTGTCCTGTTGGAACGTAAATCTTCGCCCCAGTCCAAGGTCTATTGCAGACTGATGCAGGTTCTACTCAAGGATGTGCCTGTATTTGGCTCCATTCATTGTTCCCTCTATCCTGACAAGTGCTCCAGTCCCTGCCACTGAAAAGCATCCCCATAACATGATGCTGCTGCCACCACCATGCTTCATGGTAGGGATGGTGTTACGTGGGTGATGAGCTGTGTTCGGTTTGTGCCAGGCATAGTGCTTTGCATGTAGGCCAAAGAGTTCAATTTTTGTTTCATCAGACCAGAGAATCTTTTGCCACTTGGTCTCAGTCTGCCACGTGCCTTCTTGCAAACTCCAGGCATGCTATTATGTGGCCTTTTCTCAGGAGTAGCTTCCGTCTAGCCTCTCTCCCATAGAGGCTACATCTGTGAAGTGCTGCAGAGATTGTTGTCCTCTGGACAGATTCTCCCATCTCAGCCATGGAACTCTATAGTTCTGTCAGGGTGGTCATTGGGTTCTTGGTCACTTCCCTGACCAAGGTTCTTCTTGCCCGGTTGCTCAGTTTGGGAGGACAGCCTGCTCTAGGAAGAGTCTGGGTGGTTCCGTAATCTTTCCATTTCCTAATGATGGACTTGACTGTGCTTCTGGGAACTTTCAACACCCTAGAAATGTTTTATACCCCTCCCAGATCTATGCCTCCTCACAATTCTATCACGAGTTCTCGGACAGCTCCTTGGTCTTCATGGTAGAGTTTCTGCTCTGACATGCACTGTCAACAGTGGGACCTTATATAGACAGGTGTATTTCCTCTGAAATCATGTCAACCATTTGAACTGACCACAGGTGGACTCCATTCAAGTTTTAGAGTGATCTCACAAGGAAATTGGATGCACCTGAGCTCAATTTGGAGTGTGATAGCAAAGGCGGTGAATACTTATCAAATCAAGACATTTCAGGTTTTTATTTTAAATTACATGTACAAAAAATTCCAGAAGTTTCATTCCACTTTGACATTATAGAGTAATTTGTATAGATATGTGACAAAAAAATCCCATATAAATGTATTTTAATTTGAGTTTGCAACATCACAAAATGTGGCAAAATCCAAGGAGGCGAATACTTTCTGAAGGCACTGTAGCCTCCTAATTATAGATCAAGTCTACTGCTGTCTGTCCTTTCCAAAGTTTTAAAAAGATTGGTCCATATCCTAACCAGTTGTTTGAACATCTTGAAACATGCTCGCTTCTTACAAAACATAATTCTGGATGTAGAAAGGCATATTTTGTGAACACCGCACCCGTAGACTTTGAAATATGGTAGCTGCTCAATTGTTTTTTTTTACTTTATATTTTTTTAAAGCAGAAGTACAACAAAAAACGTTCTTCCAAAAAAACAGTTTCAGCCACAGTTAGTAAAAATATTAGTATACCTGTAAAATCTACTTTTCACTTTTCTAGGTACATTACCTACCATGCTGTGCACCATGAGTTTTTTTTTAATGTTCTTACTCCTAACCCTTTGCTAAGTCTACGATGTGATTTCTAAGCCAAATTTGGTGTCCTTTTTTCCTTTATAAAAAAATTAATTGAAACATTTGTAAAATACTTATACTTTGGTGGAACTAGAAAGATTTACCATCAGATAAAATGGGAATATGACTGGAAATCTTTTATAGTGAAAAAGGTAGGGTCATATTTGTTTTGCCCATTTCCATTGTAATATTGCTTTAGTGTATACATGCACAAGCACATGTGGATACATGCATCTGAGAATACATCAAAGTTACAGAGAAGTCTTAGATAAGGATGCAGTCCAGTTATCTTTGCTACTCATATCAAGGATTACCAAATAGTAGTATGGGAATAATAGAAGTCTCATAAGAAATGGTAACAGATTGACTATAAGCAGCAAGACCATTAGCATCTAACCAAATCGGTTTCTGCCAGTACATCCATTGCATTATAGGCCACCCTTGTGACAATACTAGACCATGAAGCTGAAAAACTAAAATTACTGTTGACTGATTCTAACTCAGTTACCTGGGCTTCAGTCGCGTGCCACTGATTGATAGTAATTAACACGTTGTTCACTGAGTGTATAAAAAGAAAAAAAAAGAATTTTCATCAGGTATATCAGTCACCAACATTATCACATCTAACAAACACACTAACAGTATAAATAAACATATACTGTACCACCCTATCAAAATTAGTGGAAGGCAATGGACAGCTACAGCATCTGATACCGGCCATTATATGAGAACACATCAGGCCTCCTCTCCTAATAAAACAGCGGGCGCAATTTCTGCAACAGAAACTTGCCCTTTGATAATAGAAGGGGCAGTGTGGCGCTATTAAAAATGGAAACCACATATCGATTACCTGGATAATCATAAAAAAAGCAGTCTTACCTCTGATACTATGCTAAGCGGCCTTCTTGTCATTGCTAGCAGCAACTAACCACTCCAGGAGCTGGCAGCACTAATGAATACAGTTCAAGTATGTAGTGATCATCAGAGGTTAACATCTAAGCTTTGCTGAGCATATAGCAAATTTTAACAAAAAAAGAACACACACACATTGGTACATTATGTCATTCTGCATTTGCTATACTGGACTGATGATTCCCAGCAAACTAATCTTGCCAGTTGAGGACTATGACAGTCTGATATATTGGCCCGTTACCTGCTTTCTCAATACTTCAGTAGCTGCCACCACTCAGCTTAGACACTCTGTTGGGGAATCTCCAGGTTCATGTCCATTCAGAGCCAGTCTTGCTTAAGGTTGTATGACCAACGCTCTCTGTCACAGCTGAGAACACCTTAGTGTAGAAATAGGATATGGTAACCATAATATTGGCACACTGATAACAAAAAAATCATTACAGATGATAAAACATCATTTATAATAAACTAGCAAGATTTATTCTGTTCTACAAGTATGACGCCACTGTGTAATACATCTGATATTAATCTAGGATTCATTACATGTCAGAAGGGATTAAAAAAAATGGCTTGTAGTAGTGGTCAGTTTACTTAAAACCAATAAACTTGTTCATTTATTCAGAAAATTAACAAAACCACAATATAAATATAGATTTAAACAAATTCAAACCAGGGGGTTTCATATACCAAGGATTCAGGCTAGATACTTGTACAGTGAGTTATTTTTTTCACAATAGTGCATCAGAGACTTTGACTTCACCACCAGTGGGTTAATAGTCTGCTTCATAAACCCCAAAAGCCTTTAGTAGAGGGTTAAAGAGCTCCTGATGTCATAGTCATAACTTTGAAAAAAATTGAATATTTAGACACAGTTTAGCTTATACTTATTATTTTTTATGTAATTCTTTCTCTTCTTTATAGTGTATGGTGGAACGTTGTTAGGGATGGAAATCCATCCCTCCTAAAACGTTGTTATGCTGTACTAGCTACATCAGCTAGTTTGTTATGCTGACTAGCTACGTAGCTAGTGTAGCATAACAACTTAGAACGTGGTCGCACATGCGCGATATGGAACCTCACCAGTTTCAGAAGCAGCTGTGGCAGTTAGAACTTGAAGGAAGGACAATGTGTCACAGTAAAAAAAAAAAATGTGGAGCAGCCACAGTAAATGAACAGAGTAAGGTGAAATGCCACAAGTAGAGAACCATACACTATATAAGACAATGTATGGTTCTCTTTCTACAACAAACGTGTGCGCTGTCTTGGGCTTGCCCATGGCGACTAAAACCTCTTGAGCTTCTCTCTTGAGGTTTAAACTGTCATCAGGGCAACCTCTCGATGGCTACACATGCTTGTTGTAGATATGGAACCATACATTATCCTCTATATAATGTATGGACAGTGTCTATTAACCCCTGTTTTCAATCAGTTTATAACCTGATAATCCCAGCATTATGACATCAGTATGCTGTAAACCTTGCGTAACTATGTCATAATAATGGGATTACAGAATAGAATGTCACCACTTGTCAAAATTCTTGGAAAGGAAAGGTGATCTGCTGCTTGGACATTTGTTCAAAACACACACATTCCACTCAGACAGTTACAGACCCACTGCAGTATAGCTCACAGTGGCTAATTTCAGCACTTCAGTTGCTTAACATTCAAACCAAGAGGCATTCATTGCCAAGCAGGAGAATACACGTACATTGAAAAAAACTGTATTTTTTCCCAGAGTGGCTAGTTTCTTCCATACACTATAAACTACGGTGCCTGTCTAACGGTGGTCAACCAAGGACGTTATCACCTCTCGCAGTTGCCATGACAACTGTAAACCTCTCGCGCTGCTCTCTCGAGGTTTACTTGGTTGTCCTGGCCACTACTTGAGGTGATTACATTGTGATTAACCACTGTTACTCGGGCATTATCCTCTATATTACTAAGAACACTGGCATGTAAACAGGATTGCTGCCCTATCGATTCTGCTGCTAGCCTACACCTGACATTATAATTCTGTTTATGACATTCCAGTCTGTTGCTGTGGAAATAATTATGGTGCCATAAACGGGATTATGATGTCAGGTGTAGGCAAAGTCTAAGATAAAGTGATCCTATTAATACTACTGAAATCAGTAATAAAGAAGTAGAGGATAGATTTATAGGAAATATATGAAATATAAACTGAATTGTGTCTAAATCTCACGTTTTCAAGCTTTTCTAATGGTGTCAGGAGCTCCTTAAAGCATGATTTCCAGATTGGGGAGGGGGATTTTCTAAAGGGTTGAATGCAGATGCAAATGCATACTCCGTCCGCATCTGTTTTCTTGCGTCTAGGCAGCTCTGCTGCTGTTTTCTGAGATTGCATCCATTTATGACAAAAAATCACATTTTGCAGTAAAGAACAGACACAGTTGCATCCAGACTGGACGCAAGTGCAGTTGTGTCCATTTTTGGATGAAAACTTTGATGCTGCTAGGCCAGCTAATAGATGGTCTAATAGGCTTGGACACATTTCTGCTTTAAAAATAGCAGCAGACACATGTTGGTGTGGATCTTTTTGAAAACTCCCCCCACCCCCAGACATTTACGTACTGCTTGAATCATAAATGTTTCACAGTATTTGTATGTATGACAAGTGTATCACTGCCTAACTTGTTAAATGCATGGTAACACACTAAAACAGGATGACTCTGAAAATAGGCTTTGCCTCAACAGTCTAAATCCTGTAGAAAAATAAATGTTTTTTGCTACTGCACTGTACTGGTGTCAGAGAGCCATTACAAACCATAGGCAGGACTAGGGGACAATCCTCCCTGGGCCTAAGTGTATTACATCACTGTCTGTACCGTAAACCACAGCAAAACATAATGACCTGTCCTGTGTTTGTGTTGTGTTAAAACATTCAATAAAAACTCTTTTAAAAAACAAACTGTGGTATAGTGTGTGTGGGTTTATATTAACCAACAAAATTATTTTTTTTGTGTGTGTGTATTTTTTGGCAACCAAGTAAGGTCCACTACTCATAAATGCCTGTCTTAAGGAGTGACCTTGGAGCGCTGTGGAAGTTGGGTGGCTTGCTCAGAGTCACACAGTATGCAAGTGGAAGTTGATGGGACTCAAACCTAGGTCTGCTGCATATACCAAGCTTATTCACGGCTTCTTATTCCAACCTCTAGGCCATAGTGCCAGCCCAAACATTTATACAGAAGGAATTAAAATTAGGAGGGCCACTAAGAGGCAGACATCTAAAAACTGTTTTGAAAAGCACATCTTTGCAGATTAGAAGTAAACGGAATCTTCTTGTTCTTGTTTATAAAGTACATTTTTTTTTCATTTCTAGGGATTTGATGTGCAGGAGCAATTACACCGTATATGCTTCTATACAGCCAATGGAGATCTGCGTGATTTTCTGGTAAGAAAAAATATTTGGGCTTCACCAACCTAAGAATGACATTCAAATTTTATTTAATTATTGTATTGTCAAAAATACAGGATCGTGAGTGGAAAGTGACAGGAGAAGATTCAGGAGGAACACAAGATAGGTTTACTTTACAGAGAGGGAGGGTACAGCCTACTGCCTGATGTGGTGGGTACAAAAACCATCAGTGGTTTCCAGTATGATGGGAACAGTGTTAAGGGATTAATAAAGACAGATGGGTAGCAGTAGCATAGAGGATAATGAGGGGGCATGATGGCATGAATCCTGTCTAGTCATTAGGTTCCAGGATGCCATCGTGTATAACAGGGCAGACAGAATGAACTTCTAGGCTTTTTCTGCTGACATTGTCTATGTCTCTGTGTTAAGTGGGCTGGGTCATTCTTCCCATTTTCGCTACACCTCAGGGAGTGCAGGGAAATTGGCATGCTGACAGTGTACAAAGCAGCAGTGCATCATTACATAGACACATTACAGTCGCAGTGTACAAAGTAGCAGTGCATCGTTACATAGACACATTGCAGTCACACTGTGCAAAGTAGCAGCGTATCGTAACTTAGATACATTACAGTCACAGTGTATGAAGTAGCAATGCATCATTACATAGACACATTACAGTCACAGTGTACAAAGTAGCAGTGCATCATTACATAGACACATTACAGTCACAGTGTACAAAGTCGCAGTGCATCGTTACATAGACACATTGCAGTCACACTGTGCAAAGTAGCAGTGCATCGTTACATAGACACATTGCAGTCACACTGTGCAAAGTAGCAGCGTATCATAACTTAGATACATTACAGTCACAGGGTATGAAGTAGCAGTGCATCGTTACATAGATATATTACAGTCGCAGTTTACAAAGTAGCAGTGCATCATTACATAGAGACACTACAGTCACAGTTTACAAAGTAGCAGTGCATCGTTACATAGACACACTACAGTCACAGTTTACAAGGTAGCAGCGCAGTGTACAGAGTAGCAGCGCATCATTACATAGACACATTACAGTCGCAGTTTACAAAGTAGCAGTGCATCGTTACATAGAGACACTACAGTCACAGTTTACAAAGTAGCAGTGCATCGTTACATAGACACACTACAGTCACAGTTTACAAGGTAGCAGCTCAGTGTACAGAGTAGCAGCGCATCATTACATAGACACATTACAGTCACAGTTTACAAAGTAGCAGTGCATCGTTACATAGACACATTATAGTCACAGTATACAAAGTAGCAGTGCATCATTACATACACATTACAGTCACAGTGTTCAGAGTAGGAGCACATCATTACATAGATACATTACAATCACAGTGTACGAAGTAGTGGTGCATTGTTACATTAGACATTGCAGTCACCGTTTACAAAGTAGCAGTGCATCGTTACATAGACACATTACAGTTACAGTTTACAAGGTAGCAGCGCAGTGTATAGAGTAGCAGCGCTTCATTACATAGACACAGTACAGTCACAGTTTACAAAGTAGCAGTGCATCATTACAGACACATTACAGTCACAATATACAAAGTAGCAGCATATCGTTACATACACATTACAGTCGCAGTGTTCAGAGTAGGAGTGCATCATTACATAGACACACAACAGTCACAGTTTACAAAGTAGCAGTGCATCATTACATGGATACATTACAGTCAAGGTATACAAAGTAGCAGCGCATTGTTACATAGACACATTACAGTATTAGTGTACAAAGTAGGAAAGCATCATTATTCATTACATAGACACATTACAGTCACAGTGTATAAAGTAGCAGAGCCTCATTACCTAGACACAGTGTACAAAGTAGCAGCGAATTGTTACATAGACATATAATAGTCAAAACGTACATAGTAGCAGTGCATTGTTAGATAGACACATAGTCACAGTGTGCAGAGTGGAAGCGCATCGTTACAGAGACACATTATAGTCATAGTATACAAAGTAACAAGACAATTGTTACATAGACACATTACAGTCACAGTGTACAGAGTAGCAAGAGCATCGTTACATAGACACATTACAGTCACAGTGTACAAAGTAACAGTGCATCATTACATAGACACATTAGTCACAGTGCACAAAGTAGCAGCGCATCATTACATAGATACATTACAGTCACAGTGTATGAAGTAGCAGCGCATCGTTTCATAGACACATTACAGTCACAGTGTATAGAGTAGCAGTGCGGCATTACATAGGCACACAACAGTCACAGTTTACAAAGTAGCAGTGCATCATTACATAGATACATTACAGTCAAGGTATACAAAGTAGGAGCACATTGTTACATAGACACATTACAGTCACAGTGTACAAAGTAGCAAAGCATCATTACGTAGACACATTATAGTCACAGTGTGAAAAGTAGCAGAGTATCATTACATAGACACAGTGTACAGAGTAACCACGTATCATTACATAGACACGTTATAGTCACAGTGTTCAAAGTAGCAGCGCGTCGTTACATAGCCATATTGTAGTCACAGGGCTGGATATTCAAAAGGGTTGCGCCATGCGCAATAGGGTTGCGCCTGCGCAAGTCCGAAATTGCGCCATTCTGCCATATTCAGCAGGAGGCAGTTGCGCTCCCCAAGTCAAGCTGAGCAACAGCGCAATGCTAATGAAGGCATGCTTAACGGGCTGTGCAGAGTTGTGCAGGTGCAACCCCCAACCTGCGCCTGCACAACTTTGAGCCAAAAAAAAGGAGTAAGTCGAGGGCCACCCACAGGTGAGCTGCCGCATTGCAGGGCGCAACACAGCAGCTGCCACCTGTGGGTGGCCCTCAATGTACTCCCTGTGCCCCCCCCTGCAGCCCAATCGCGGGCATATAGCAACCCCTCCCCGACTGGCCCGATCACAGGCAAAAGTGTAAAAATCCCTGTGCTCCCGACTGGCCCGATCGTGGGCAAAGTGTAAAACCCCCCTCCCCTGACTGGCCCAATTGCAGGCATAGGTTAAATAAACCATCACCCCCACATAGCCGCTCGCGGGCATAAGTATAATAACCCCCCCACCCCACGGCCGATCGCGGGCAAAGTATAAACAACCCCCACAGCCCGATCGCGGTCAGCAAAAGTCAACCCCGAACATATCCTTGGTGGTCAGTGGACCTCGAAGCCCGATCGCGGGCTGCAAAGTGTTCAACCCCCAAGAACATATCCCTGGTGGTCCAGTGGATCTTGAAAGCCTGATAGCGGGCTGCAAATTGTTCAAACCCCCAGGGACCACCTACCCTGGTGATCTAGTGGCCCGAACCCCACCCCCGGCGGGCGGCAGCATCCCACCTGCCTTCCGGCCTGCCGCCCGCCGACTGACTGCGGGTAGGGCTGCGCCCATTGGTGAGAACAAGAGCCAATGGGTGTGCAGCCCATACTGTACAAAGCAGTCCAGATATCTGGACTGCCTTATGCGGTATGGCTACTGCGCCCGATGGTGCAGAACAAGAGCCAATGGGTGTGCAGCCCTCTATTACAAGGCAGTCCAGATATCTGGACTGCCTTATGCGGTGTAAACTGCGCCCAGTGAGCTCTTGCTCTGCACCAATGAGCGTGCAGCCTACCGAGCAGTCAGTCAGCGCGGCGATGCGCGGCAGGCGGGTGGGATGCTGCTGGCTGACGGGGCGGGGGCTTGTGGGTGGGTGGGTGGGGGGCCACTAGATCACCAGGGTGGGTGGTCCTGGGGGGTTGAACAATTTGCAGCCAGCGATCGGGCTTCGAGGTCCCTGGACCACCAGGGATATGTTCTTTGGGGGGTTGAACACTTTGCAGCCTGCGATCGGGCTGGTGGGGGGTGGGTTTATTCTACACTTTTGCCCTCGATCGGGCTGGTGGGGGTGGGGTTTATTCTACTCTTTGCCCCTGATCGGGCTGGGGGTTATTCTACACTTTGCCCCGATCGGGCTGGTGAGGGTGGGGTTTATTCTGCACTTTTGCCCTTGATCGGGCTGGTGAGGGTGGTGTTTATTCTACACTTTGCCCTCGATCGGGCTGGTGGTGGGGGGTTATTCTACACTTTTGTCCATGATTGGGCTGGTGGGGGTGGGGTTTATTCTACTCTTTTGCCTGCGATCGGGCTGGTGGGGGGGTTATTCTACACTTATGCCGCGATCGGGCTGCAGAAGGCGTCAGTCCCGATGGCTGCTACCTGGCAGGCGCCAGGCGCAAGTCCTCGGGGATCGGCGCACCTGCATGCTAATGGCATGCAAATGGGGCCATAAATAGATGCAAATGGCCCTCCCCGGCGCCTTACCACGAATTATGGCCCCATTTGCATGTCACCTTTTGAATATAGGAAATTTGCACATGGGCGCCAATGGTACGCGCCACTGCAACAGATGCTTCACTCTGACCACTTGCGGTGGCGCAAGTTCCACTGCGCCATGCACAGTGGCTGTGGCGGAGGGTGATATTCAAGGAGTTGCTCAATAAGCGCAACTCCGTTGAATATCGCCCCGGCCACAGCCCTTGCGCAACTATCTTGTGCAGCGCAAGGGCTTGCACCACAGAATAGCGCAGTTTGAATATCCAGCCCATAGTGTATAAAGTAGCAGAGCATCATTACCTAGACATAGTGTACAAAGTAGCAGCGCATTGTTACATAGATACATAATAGTCGCAGTGTAAAAAGTAGCAGCGCATCGTTACATAGACAGATAATAGTGAAAATGTACATAGTAGCAGTGCATTGTTACTTAGACACATAGTCACAGTGTGCAGAGTGGAAGCGCGTTTTTACACAGACACATTATAGTCACAGTGTACAAAGTAGCAGTGCATCATTACATTGACACATTATAGTCACAGTGTACAGAGTAGCACAGCATTGTTACATAGTCACATTATAGTCACTGTACAGAGTAGTACAGCATTGTTACATAGACACATTATAGTCACAGTGTATGGAGTAGCACAGCATTGTTACATAGACACATTATAATCACAGTGTACAGAGTAGCAGTGCATCATTTCATAACCACATTATAGTCACAGTGTACAAAGTAGTAGCATGTCATTACATACACATAACCACAGTGTACAGACTAGCAGCGCATCCTTACATAGACACATTGTAGTCACAGCATACAAAATAGCAGAACATCATTATATAGACACATTATAGTCATAGTATACAAAGTAGCAAGACAATCATTACATACACATTACAGTCACAGTGTACAGAGTAGCAGAGCATCATTAGATAGACATGTTATAGGCACAGTGTACAGAGTAGCAGCGCATCGTTACATAGACATATTGTAGTCACGGTGTACAGAATACTAGGACATCGTTACATATACACTTTATAGTCAGAGTGTACAAAGTAGCAGAGCATTGTTACATAGGCTTATTATAGTGACCATGTGCAGAGTTGCAGAGCGTTGTTACATAGACGCATTACAGTCATAGTGTACCGAGTAGCAGAGCATCATTACATACACTATACAAACTAACAAGACAGTTGTTACATACACACATTACAGTCACAGTGTACAGAGTAGCAGAGCATTATTAGACATGCTATAGTCAGTGTTCAGAGTAGCAGCACATCGTTGCATAGACACATTATAGTCGCAGTGTACAGAGTAGCAGAGCATTATTAGATAGACATGTTATAGTCAGTGTTCAGAGTAGCAATGCATCGTTACATAGACACATTAGTCACAGTGTACAGAATAGCAGTGCATCGTTGCATAGACACATTAGTCACAGTGTACAGAGCAGCAGCACATTGTTGCATAGACACAATAGTCATAGTGTACAGAGTAGCAGCGCATCGTTACATAGACACATGAGTCACAGTGTACAAAGTAGCAGCGCATCGGTGCATAGACGCATTAGTCATAGTGCACAGAGTAGCAGCGCATCGTTGCATTGACACATTAGTCACAGTGTACAAAGTAGCAACGCGTCGGTGCATAGACACATTAGTCATGGTGTACAGAGTAGCAGCGCATCATTACATAGGCACATTATAGTCAGAATGTACAGAGTAGCAGGGCATCGTTACATAGACACATTATAGTCACAATGTACAGAGTAGCAGGGCATCGTTACATAGACACATTATAGTCACAGTGTACAGAGTAGCAGAGCATCGTTATATAGACGCATGTCACAGTGTACAGAGTAGCAGCGCATTGTTACATGGACACATTAGTCACAGTGTACAGAGTAGCAATTCATCATTATATAGACACGTTATAGTCACGGTGTACATAGTAGCAGTGCATCATTACATATGCACATTATAGTCAGAATGTTCAGAGTAGCAGAGCATTGTTGCGTAGACACATTATAGTCACAGTGTACAGAGTAGCAGTGCATCGTTACATAGACACAGTATAGTCAGAGTGTACAAAGTAGCAGATTATTGTTACATAGGCACATGATAGTCACAGTGTACAGAGTAGCAAGAGCATCATTACGTAGACACATTGCAGTCACAGTATACCCAGTAGGAGTGCATCATTACATATATACATATAGAATAAGGTAAGGGTCGGGGTGTGTAATGAGAAGTTGACACACACCCGAGGGGTTAGATGCTACATTTGTTCTCGGGGTTTATGCATAGCATCTAACCCTAAGGGTGTGTGTCAACGTCAGGTTTACACACCCCAACCCATATTTTATTTTATGTAATTGCGGTGTCTTTGTTTTTGGCCACAACAATTATATAAAATAAGAATAGAACAGATGATCTTACTTTGAGAAGGCTCTTGCAGTAGGTAATTACATATAGGACTGACGCCGGCCGGCAGCAGGACCGCATGGAAAAATTTCTAGCTAGCAGTTCCTGGCGGGGACCGCCCCCACATCAGGTGACCGGCGTCATACGACGTTGGTATAAAGGGGCGGTCCCAGACACCCGCCTTCCAGTTCTTTCCCGCCGTCAGATCGTGCAGCACCTCGCGGTTAAGTGCTTATCGCTCAGTCCTGTTACTTCGTCGGTTTTTCCAAACAAGTTTTCAGTATAGAATTTTATTTTTCTTTCGGCAGGTGAACGTCGATTTATGTCATCCCCTTCAAAGAATAAGTGCAACTCATGCAGCGCCCAACTACCTCACAAAGACTGTCACTCCCTCTGCCTTTTCTGCTTAGGCCCCGACCACACGGTCGACAAGTGTCCGCACTGCCTTCGATTCAACGCGGCCACCCGCAGACGACGCCAGCAGTCCCTCGAAGCCCATCTCCTCAAAAAGAAGATGTCCGCGATGGAGAAGGAGTTGAAGAAGCTTTGGCAGGCGTCGACCTCCCCTGAAGGGCATAGGAAGCGGGACAAGGAAAGGCACCGGGAGAAGGCCTCCTCCTCCTCCGCAACTCCGTCCGGAGTCGCGGGCAAGGTACCATCCCCTCCGGGGGATCACCCGACGGCAGCCTCCAAGGTTTTGGAGGAGGCGTCAGCCCGCCTGTCGGGTTCACGTTTGAGCAGCCGGGTGTCTCCGGGCAAAAGGAGACTCTAGCCCCTAGTACCGGTGCAGGCCTGCGGCCTACTGATGCGGGCACCTCCCTTAGGCCGGATGTCGGCTCCTCTGACGTACGCGGAGAAGGCGCTAAGATGCTGACTCTTGAGGTGGCGTCTGGCAGTGTCCCCCTTGGACCAGGCCTCCTCTCCATGCCTCGGCCCGCCTCCGATGGGGACCCCGGAAGTTGGGCGCGGCTCCTCTGGTGTCCCTGATTCCGCCCATAAGCCCCACGGCTCCTCTGACATCTGCCGGGCCTCGGAGCCTACAGCAGACCCTGCAGCGTTTGTCCACCAGGCTCCCGCAGCCTTTGCTGCCGTCAGGGGCCCAGTCCCCTACCCGCGGATTTCTCCCTCCGTCCCGGAGCGAGGCTCGGGACCCTGGGCTACCGTCCGATCCTCTTCCTGAAGAGCCGGCCCCGGCACCGGCTCCGTCGATGCCGGCGGGGGATATTCCTCTTCCATCGGGCCCTCCACCCCATGGTCCTATCCCAACTGATCCACCCGTGGAGTACCCGGCTGGGCCGTCTGCTCCGGCAGCTCCTCCAGTGCCTGGGCATCCGCCGTCATATCCGACGCCGGTTTTCCCGGGTCCGCAGTGTTCTGCACTGCAGTACCCGGTGCTGACTCCTTCGACACCGCAGTACCCGGCTCTGGTATACCCGCAGCGGGGTTACGGATACTCCCCCTATGGATTTCCTCCATACACCTATCCCCCTCCTCCTCCTCCTCCACCGCCCCCTAGGCCGCCAGTGGATCTTAAGGAGACTCTTGCCTCCTGGTGGGCTGAGGCCAAAGCTCAGCTCACCAAGGAAGTCAAGAGAAGAGCCATCTTATGGCGTCGGTGCCACTCCCGGCTCCCGTACGCCCCAGGCGGCACTCTCCCTCTCCTCCTCCGGATTCCCGGGCTTTACCCTTGGGATCCAGAGAGGGGCAGGACACGCGTTCTGGGATTCCCCCCAAGGAACCCGTTCCTCCCCCTAGTCGAGTTAGGGAGTCTTACTCTGCTTCAGATTCTTCCTCTTCTCTCTCGGACTCCTCGGAGGCTTCTGATGGATGTTCCGAGAAAGACAAGCCACGCTCTCCGTCCAAGCCCCGGCCGAGGACTCCTCCGAAGTCTCCTCCGGAGGATCCTTCCTTCACGGAGTTGCTCAGGAAGATCCAGGAGGTCCATCAGTGGCACTCCTTAGAGCCAGATCTTCAATGGGTTAAACTCGCCGAACATCTGGACTTACCCCTTATGGCTCCTACCCTAGTGCCACCCTGGATCGAGCCTCACGCCCACCTTGTTTCCACAATTTGGAAGCAACCGTCTGCTTTAGCCCCGCTTCCCAGGAAGTCAGACAGCCTATACCAGGCTCCGGAGGGTGTAGACTTTTTAGACTCTCACCCCCGTGCAGACTCGGTTGTGATTAGCGCTGCTCATGGCCGGTCAGCACACCCGAAACACTTGAGCTCGTCTCCCCCGGATAAGGAATCTCGCCTTCTGGATCAGTATGGAAGGAAGATCTATGCTTCTTCCACACTGGGGATTAGGGCCCTTAACTATGTAGCACATATGGGGGATTACCAGAAGGCCGTCCTTACCCAGGCGGAATCTAAGATCGACTCTTTGCCTAACTCCCAAGTCAAGCAGGAGTTGGCCGACCTGGACCGTTCTGCTCGTTTGGCCAGTCGTCATATTTTGAGGACGACCTACAACGCAGTGGACACCGCAGGATGGAGTTCTGCCTTTGCCGTCAGTCTTCGGCGTCATGCATGGCTCCATGTGTCAGATCTGGTCCCGGAGGTGCAGTCAGCAATCCAAGAAGCACCTTTCAGGGGTTCTGTGCTTTTCAGTGGTAATGTCAAGGACATCATCACTGATTTGCAGGAGCAGGGCAGGCCCTTAAATCTGTTGATTCAATGTACCGTCCCCATCCCCCACAGCGCCGTCCCTTTCGCAGACGCAGCCGGCCTCAAGCGAAACCTCAGGGAAGGCAGGCCACTAAACATCGGGCCGCCACAGCTGCCAGGCCCCCGCCGCCCCAAAAAGCAACGGGTGCCCCAGCTGCAGCGCTGCCTCACACCACCTGACTCCTTCCCTCTCCCACCACCTCTGGTAGCCCCGGAGGAACCAGTAGGAGGGAGGTTCTCCCTTCACCTTCTGGGTTGGGAGAGGATAACATCGGATTCATGGGTGCTTCAGATCATGGCAGAGGGGCACTCCATAGAGTTTCTACAGAAACCTCCGCGTCACCCCCCTCTGAACTCCGCTTACTCAAGGGACCATCTTCCTTTGGTCAGGGAAGAAATCTTGGCGCTCCTCGCGAAACAGGCTATAGAACCCGTCCCCCCTCACCTCTATGGGACGGGTTACTATTCCCACTTCTTCTTTGTACCAAAGAAGACTGGAGATCTCAGACCTATTCTCGATCTCAGCTCTCTGAACATAACACTGGAATACAAGAGGTTCAGAATGCTTTCCCTTCAAACCCTTTTGCCCCTGCTTTGGCCAGGTAAATGGCTTTGTGCACTAGATATGCAGGATGCGTACCTGCACATCCCCATTTGCCCTTCAAGTACCTCAGGTTTGCGTTCCAGGGGGTCCACTACCAATTCCGGGTGCTCCTGTTTGGTCTTTCCTCGGCCCCCCGAGTCTTTACCAAATGCCTGGCGGTGGTAGCGGCCCACCTGCGTTCTTTGGGAGCTCAGGTTTTTCCCTACCTGGACGACTGGCTCCTGGCGGCCTCATCCAGGGAGGAACTCCTGCATTTTCTCTCCCTCACCCAGCAGGTTTTCACTGGTCTGGGTATTACCATCAACCATTCCAAGTCTCACCTGGATCCTTCTCAGAGGCTCCGGTTCATCGGGGCAATTCTCGACACATCACTGTGCAAGGCCTTTCTGCCTCCGGACAGAGGGGCCTCCCTCCAGTCACAGATTTCCCTCCTATTGGAACACAGGAGGGTCCCGGCGAGGTCAGTGCTCCGTCTACTGGGGCTTATGGCTGCGGCCATCCCGACGGTTCCGCGTGCACCCCTCCACATGAGAATCTCTCAGTGGACTCTTCGATCTCAGTGGGATCAACGAGTGAGCGACCTAGATCATCGGTTCTGATCTCCTCGCCGATGGTAGAGACTTGCAATGGTGGATGGTTCAGAGAACCTCTTCCAGGGGGTCCCCTTTTTTCATCCTCCCCCCGATCAGACTCTGACCACGGACGCTTCAGGCAAAGGTTGGGGAGCCCATCTGGGTCCTCACCGAACCCAAGGCCTTTGGTCAAAGTTGGAGATGGTTCTCCACATCAACGTGCTCGAGCTTCGAGCAGTGCTTTATGCGCTCCAGACCCTTCACCAGTACATCCTTCCCAGTCACCTAGCTGTCCAAACGGACAACATGTGCGTGGTGTGGTACATCAACAAGCAGGGAGGGACTCGGTCCTACCCGCTGTGCAGGGAAGCAGTGAGGGTCTGGGATTGGTCAACTCTCACAACCTTCACCTCACGGCGATCCATGTTCTGGGGTCACGGTGTCCTAGCGGACAGACTAAGTCACTTTCGTTGGCTCTTCCACACGAGTGGGAATTGGACGAAAAAGTCCTAAAAAGCATCTTCCAGGTTTGGGGGACTCCTCAGATAGACCTGTTCGCCTTCTCCCAAAACGCAAAGCTTCCAATCTTTTGCTCGCTCGCTCCAGAGTGAGGCGCTTTCTGGAGCGACGCTCTGTCTCTAAGCTGGAAGGACAGATTCATCTATGCTTTTCCCCCAATTCCTCCGGTCCCTCGTGTGTTACAGAAGCTTGCTCTAGAAGGAGCAAGAATGATTCTGATCGCTCCTTTCTGGCCCAGGCAAATCTGGTTCTCTCTTCTACAACAATACTCAGAGGTTCCTCCTCTTCCTCTTCCTTTATCTCCAGGATTGCTGACCCAGGATCAGGGGACCCTGGTCCATCCGGGACTCAAGTCCCTTCATCTTCATGCATGGCTCCTACAGACCTAGCCCAATCTCGTTTTGGCGTTTCTCCTAATGTGGCCGAGATTCTGATGGAGGCTAGAAAACCCTCCACTAGGTCCACCTACGCCATGAAATGGAAAAGATTTTCTATCTGGGATGCGTCCAGGAACGTGGAGCCCTTTTCCTGTCCTGTGACCATTCTACTTGAGTACATGCGTCATCTTTTCGACCTGGGTCTCAGTCACTCCTCTTTGAAAGTCCATATGGCGGCTATTTCAGCCTACCATGTCCCTTTCACTGGTAAGGCATTTGCCCAGCTGGAGGTATCCAAAACTTTCCTCAGAGGGGTCCTTCATCTCAGGCCCCCTGTCCGGACTCCAGCCCCCCCTTGGGACTTAAACTTTGTCCTCGAGAAACTTACCCTTCCCCTCTTTGAGCCTGCAGCTTCCGCAGACTTGAAGTTTTTATCGTGGAAGACGCTCTTCCTGGTGGCCATTACTTCTGCTCGCAGAATTTCCGAGCTCCAGGCCCTGATGTGCAAAATCCCTTATCTGATTTTTCACAAAGAACGAGTAGCTCTTTGCATGAATCCTAAGTTTCTCCCGAAGGTGGTAGCGGAATCTACCTTAAATCAGTCTATTGAATTACCTGCTTTCTTCACGCAATACTCCAATTAAGGAGAATACCTGCTCCATACCATGGATGTTCGCAGGATTCTGAGATACTACACCGATAGGACGAAGGATCTCAGGAAGACTGATCAGTTGTTCGTCTCTTTCGCTCACAAAAGAGAAGGCAGTGCTGTCTCTAAGCAATGCCTATCAAAATGGTTGGCCCATTGCATCACTTTCTTTTATGGCAAGTACAACAAGACCCTCCCGGGTCAAGTCAGAGGTCACTCCACTTGTGGAGTTGCCGCCTCTGAGGCTTGTTTCAAAAACGTGTCTGCGGCAGACATCTGTGCTGCTGCCACTTGGACTTCAGTCCATACCTTTACTAAACATTACAGTTTGGACATTGCCTCTCGCCGTAGAGCAGGCTTCGGGTTAGCTGTCTTGCAAGGCCTCCTTTCTTGACACCTACTAGATTATTTGCTACTTTTTGGAGTAGTTCCTCCTCCCGGTGCCTTTCATTTGTTCCAGACTGCTTGGGATTCTGTTCTATATGTAATTACCTACTGCAAGAGCCCTCTCAAAGTAAGGTAGTACAGTTACGTAAGAACTTACCATAACAGTAGATCTTCGAGAGAGGCTCTTGCAGTAGGTAATACCTTCCCGCCCTCCATCCCCCTAGGCTTTTTCAGCTCCTTTCCCATTGAAGGAAATATATGCTTCTCTCTCGTCCGGGCCTTCCGGCCTGTGGCGAGAAAAAAGAATAGGCGGGCGTCCGGGACCGCCCCTTTATACCGACGTTGTATGACACCGGTCACCTGACGTGGGGGCAGTCCCCGCCAGGGACTGCTAGCTAGAAATTTTTCCGTGGGCTCCTGCCACCAGCCGGCATCAGTCCTATATGTAATTACCTACTGCAAGAGCCCTCTCGAAGATCTACTGTTATAGTAAGTTCTTACGTAACTGTACTTTCGTGACTCCTGTGTGTCTGCCATCCGCTTTGGTTCGAGTGCACGTCCGTGGCCATTTTTTATTTATTTAAACGTTGTCTCTTCTTTTTTTTGCTGTGGTAGGCAGAAGTTTTTTTATTTTGTTTGTGAGACCCATTGGCGGTTCATCTCTTCTCAGGATGTGGCCAGCGGTCTGGGAGGAAGAGCTGTGGTGGGCGCATGCATAGACTGAGGGAAAACCGTGTGCATATTTGCCGTAATAAGCATTCCTTTATCATGGCAAATTACGCCATGGTTTTTCTTCAGTAAAAAGGAAGACCGTGTTATTATATAGGCACATTATAGTCACTTGTGCAGAGTAGCAGAGCATCGTTACATACACATTATAGTCACCGTTTACAAAGTAGCAGCATATTGTTACATAGATACAATACAGTCACAGTTTACAAAGTTGTTGAGCATCGTTACATAGACACATTACAACCACAGTATACCCAGTAGCAGTGCATCATTACATAGGCACATTATAGTCACCGTGTGCAGAGTAGCAGAGCATCGTTACGTAGACACTTTACAGTCAGTGTACAGAGTAGCAGTGCATCGTTACATAGACACATTAGTCACAGTGTACAGAGTAGCAACGCATGGTTTCATAGACACATTATAGTCACAGTGTACAAAGTAGCAGTGTATCGTTACATAGACGCATTACAGTCACAGTGTACAGACTAGTAGTTCATCTTTACCTAAACACATTATAGTTTCAGTATACAACATAGCAGAGCATTGTTACATTAACACACTATAGTCACAGTGTATAGAGTAGCAGAGCATCATTACATAGGCGCATTATAGTGACAGTGTACAAAGTAGGAGCGCATCGATCTTACTTCAAGGAAGGATCTTGCAGTACGCCGCACCGATAGGACTAAGCCGCCAGGTGCCTGGACCACATGGAAAACTTCTAGCTAGCAGTCTACCATGGGGGACTGCCCACCGCTGACGTCAACCTAACCTGTATTGGTGGGCAGTCCCCCACAACTGCCTCAGTTCTTTTCCTGCCGTCGACCCACGCGCGTCAGACCTTAGTGGATGCTACCGTCAACTGCCGTTACCCGCGCTTGCCACAGTTTCTTTTTCAATTCTTTTCAGTTCTTTGCTAAAACATCACAAATTTGGTTCTTTCTTCGATGAGTTTGTCTTCTCCACGAACCTCATCTTCCGACTGCCCCACGAACTGTGCCTGCGGCAAACAAGTCACTGGAAAGGATGCCCACTTTGCATGTCTCTTCTGTCTAGGCCCCAGCCACTACACTGAAGCCTGTCAGCATTGCCAAAAGTTCAACCAGACCACTTGAAGACGTTGCTTAAAAGCACTGGAGAACCATCTTTTGAAGCAGAAGTTGGTCACGATGGAAAAGGGGCTTCCAGTCAGGAGCTCCTCTGCCTCGTCGGCACTGTCCTCTGAGGCCTGTTCTTCTCATAAGGAGAAGTCAGGGAAGCATAAGCACTGTGACAAACACTGGGACTGGTCAGTTTTCCATTCGAGGTCGCCTCTTAGGCCTCCGGCCACATCTGGGTCATTCTCCCATGGGGGGGGGTTGACCTCTTCAGCCCTCTCTTCCTCTGGGCACCTGGTGGCTCCTATGCCTGTCCTTAGTCCATCTCAGATGGCGGCTCTTCAGGGCAGGGGACTTAGTCTCGTGCTTCCCTGCCCCTGAAGGTCAGGGCCATATCTTGTGTGGGCTCTCAGCCAGGTGTCTTGGTCAGCATTGGTACCTCAGGTGTCCAGTTCTGCCACCATCATGCCCCCCACAGCCATGCTGCTGCCTTTGTTGGTTGCCACTATGGGACTGACGTTATCCCAGTTAGACCACGCCTGCAGCAGGTGTTCGCTGTCTCCTCCATACCATCACCTCTGCCTCTGACACAGAGGTCTCCATCCCATCAGGCACCCGCGTCTTCAGTTGGTCCAGCATCAGAGGCTTAGTCCCCCAAATGCTCCAGGCCATCGCCTTTGAGGCTGCCACTAGTGCTGCTGCAACCCCAGCCTGTGGGCCTGATTCTGTTGTCATCCTTGCCGCTACCTACACCACTGCCAACGCCTGTGAGGCTGACGCTGGATCCTCAACCGGCACCGGGTAGCCCTTTACTGGGGTACCATTTGCCAGCTCCTCAGCCATTGTTACCCTGTTTGCCTTTCCTGCCAGTGTACAATATTGCACCCCAGGTGGATTATAATGCCTTTTTTCCTTGCATGGTGGTCCTTTATGCATCGCCAGACCCCCACCCCTGAAGCTGCCACCGCTTTCTCCCCTCCGCCTTCCCCGGGACCCTGAGCCCCCGGATCCAGATGGGGCTAGCTCTAGTGATTCCCGCACACTGGGGTCTTCAGGGGCTTAACCTGACATTGGTTTGGGTTCTAGACGGGACGAGTGCTGTCAACCTGCGTCAATCCCAGACTCTGATACTATAGAGAATGACTCTGATTCTTTGGAGTCGTCATCCTTTCCTGATGACTTTTCTGAAGGGGAGGACCAGCCTAAAGAGGTTCTCAAGTCCCTCCTTCCCCGACGAGCCATACTTTATGGATGTTCTGCCCCTGATCCAGTCTATTATGGGCTGAGAGATAGAGAAGCAGGACCCAGAGAGGTGCCGTTTGGCACAGTACCTCTAGCAGCATGATGCCCTTCCTGTGGTGGTGCCCCCCTTGATCAAATCCTATGAGGATGTCACCAGGGTGGCCTGGAACCACCCTTCAACCACCCCTCCTCTGCCCAAAAAGTCAGACCACCTTTACCATGCCCCGGCAGGCAAGTCCTTTCTGAAGACTCACCCTAAGGCAGATTCAGTGGTCATGCATGGGGCGTACCACCGTACTAGGAAGCCTAAACATCTTAGTACTCTTCCCTTCCCCCCCCAAACCATGAGTCTAAGCAGTTGGACCACCTCGGAAAATGGGTTTTTGCCTCTACCGCCCTGGCTATTTGGGCCATAAATTATCTAGCCCACATGGTCCAATATCAAAATGTTCTTTGGGACTAAGCCAGAGATCTGGTGCAAACCCTACCCAAGGACTGCACCAAGACACAGCTTGCTCAGCTCATGAAGTCAAGATCAGACATTGGTAGCCACACACTTCGGGCTGCTTATGGTACAGTGGATGCCTCATGGCATGGAGCAGCTGCTGAGGTTCATCTCTGGTGGCATTCTTGGCTCTATGTGTCCGTCTTTGCCGCAGATGTGCAAGCCAGCATCTTGGATGTCCCCTTCTGGGGATCAGTCCTTTTTGGGGGAGATGTCCAGGACATCTCTACCCTGCAGGACTCTGGATGGGCCCTCATGTCGGTCCACTCGCTCTGTCAAACCCAACCTAGAGCGAATCAACATCAGCTCATTCGCAGGTCCTCCAGTAAGCAATCTAGGATCCAGCCTGCCAGGGATCGGCACAAGTGTAAGACCCCAGCGGTCCCAGTTGCTACCGCCACCAGAGCCTCCAGGGCTCCCGTGTCCCCCCTGCCTGCCCCCACCTCCTGACTCTTTAGGAGACCCTCCCCCTCTCCACCTGAGAATCTGAGGCAAGCGGTCAGGGGTCGGTTCTCTCTCCACAGGGAAGGGTGTCAGGGAGTCACCACAGACAAGTGGGTGCTCCAGATCACAGAACACGGTCACACTCTGGAGTTCCTAGAGTCACCACCAGAACACCCTCCAGTTCCCTCCACATAGCCCTCTGCACACCTGTCTCTGGTTTAGGAGGAAATTCATGCTCTTCTCTGAAAAAAAGCCATAGAGCCTGTCCCTTGGGCTCAAATGGGAATGGGGTTTTACTCCCACTTCTTCCTCATCCCCAAAAGGACTGGGGATCTTTGGCCAATCCTGGACTGGAGTCATCTGAATCTGTACATCAAGCACAAGAGGCGACCCCACCCCGGAGGGGTTAAGCTGGGAGTACTGGCTGGAGGGGGGGGCCTTAGGGCGAAGAGGATCTTGGACGGGGCAGGATCAGGCAGGATGCCTGAGAGAGGCTCTGCAGGCTGTGACCGGAGCGAAAAAGAATCTTAAAAATTAAAAAATAAAAAGGTGCATCTTTTCCCCATCTCTACATACCATGCACCTATTGAGGGCAAAGCTGTTGCCCAGCTTGAAGTGTCCCGCACATTCCTGCAGGGCATTTTGCATCTGAAACCTCCTATTTGGGACCCGATCACTCCATGGGACCTCAGCTTTATGGTGGGGAAACTCACTTTTTGTCCCATTGAACTGGCTGCAAGTTGCGAGCTGCACTTTCTGTCGTGGAAAGCACTCTCTTTAGTTGCTGTTACTTTTGCTTGAAGGATTTTTGAGCTACAGGCTCTTATGTGTAAGGAGCTGTATTTGGTTTTTCACAAAGATAGGATATCTTTGTGTACTAATCCTACATTGTTACCTAAGGTGGTGTCGGAGTTTACTTTAAATCAATCCATCCACCTGACAGTTTATTTTCCTGAGTATTCTAATTAGGGGGAGGCGTTGCTCCATACTTTGGATGTTCAGACTGTTGCAGTATTACATGAACCGCACCAAGTCTTAAAGGAAAACTGACCAGTTGTTGGTTTTGTTCGCCTCCAAGAGAGAGGATGCTCCTGTTTCCAAACAGTGTTTGTCTAAGTGGTTAGCGAAGTGCATTGCTTATTGCTATCGCAAGTACAACAAACCCCTTCCGGGGTTGGTCAAGTGCCATTCCACTAGAGGTATGGCTGCTTCTATGGCTTGCTTCAGAAATGTGTCTGCTGCAGATATCTGTGCAGCTGTCACCTGGAGTTATGTCCACACCTTTGCCATGCATTACAGTCTGGACATCGCCTCTAGGCGCAGGGCCATCTTCAGCTTAGCAGTTCTTCAGGGCCTTCTGTAATGAGCTCTGGGCTGCTGACTTGTCCTCCTCCCAATAGTGTCACCCTGGTGATGCTTAGGACTCAGTCCTATCGGTGAGGCCTGCTGCAAGAGTCTTCCTCGAAGTTAAAATAGTACAGTTACGTAAGAACTTACCATTACAGTAGCTCTTAGAGAAAAGCTCTTGCAGCCAGCCCTCCTTGCCCCTGCAGCTCTGTCTCTCTCGCACTATTTCTGCTTTTCTTTTGGCTCTTGGGGAAACCTTCTCGCTTCTCCTTCAGCTGCCAGTACGGGGTCTCTAGAAGGAGAACTGAGGTAGGTGTGCAGGACCGCCCACTTATATAGGCTTGACTGATGTCGGCTGACTGATGTCAGTGGTGGGCGGTCCCCCGTGGTAGACTGCTAGCTAGAAGTTTTCCCTGTGGTCCTGGCACCTGGTGGCTTAGTCTTGTCAGTGTGGCCTGCTGCAAGAGGTTCTCTTGAAGATCTGCTGTTATGGTAAGTTCTTACATAACTGTACTTTACATAAATACATTATAGTCACTGGCCTGGATATTCAAACTGCGCCAGGCTGTGGCACAAGCCTGGGCGCAGCTCAACTTTGTTGTGCAGGGGTGTGGCCTGGGCGATATTCATCGAAGCTGCACTATGGTGCAGCAGCTTTGAATATCGCACCATGGCCACCCACACTGTGCATGGTGCAGTGGTACTGTGCCAGCGCAAGTGGCCAGAGTGGAGCATGGAGATGCGCTGGCGCAAGTGCCATTGCGCCATGCACAGCACCTGCGATATTCAAAAGAGGACATGCAAATGGGCCATAATTTATGCAAGGCGCACAGGGCAATTTGCATCTCATTACGGCCCCATTTGCATGCCATTAGCATGCAGGTGCACCGATCCCCAACGATTTGCACCTGGCGCCCTGCCGGGCAGCAGCCGTCGGGGACCGACGCCCCCTGCAGCCCGATTGCAGGCATTCCTGTAATATAAAAAAAAACCCCATCCAATATCCCTGGTGGTCCAGTGGACCTCTATGTGCCCGATTGCGGGCATCAGTATAGTCCCCCCCCCACGTCCAATATCCCTGGCGGTCAGTGGACCTCTATGTGCCCGATCACGGGCATCAGTATAATCCCCGTCCAATATCCCCAGTGGTCCAGTGGACCGATCGCCGGCATCTGTAACACATAACAGACCCTACCACCCTGGTGGTCTAGTGTACCCCTCACCGCCCACAGAGTCCACCGCCCGCTCCCGCCCGGCGAGCAGCAGCACCCACCGCCTGCCGCCCGCCACGCCGACTGACAGCTCAGTAGGACTGAATGCCCATTGGTTCCTGGCGCGAGCCAATGGGCGCCAGCATACCCGTACTACTCGGTCAGATATGAGATGATTCATTCATATCTGGACAATCAACTCTGACGTAAAACTTCTGCCTGATAACTCACGCTGTGAACGGTAAACGTGCTGTCCGAGAGCTGTCGGTCGGCGAGTAACAGGCGGCGCGAAGTGAAAGTGCTGCACCGCCTCGGCTAATAGAGAGGGGAGGCGGAGTGGTGAGAATGAGCGGTGAAAGCCTGAACCACCGGTGTCATCAAGGGTCTGTTATGTCGTTCTGGACTCATCGCGATCGGGTGGCGTCGGTCCACTGGACCACCAGGGATATTGGATGGAGGAACTCTACTGATGCCCGCGATCGGCACATAAGAGTCCACTGAACCACCAAGACATAAACGTGGAGGGGACTATACTGATGCCCGCGATGGGCACATAGAGGTCCACTGGACCACCAGGGATATTGGACAGGATTGCGCCAGGGATGCCCGCGATGGGGCATGGGGGGGCGCCGCCAGGTGCGGCAGGAACTCGGGTGGCCACCCACAGGTGGCAGCTGCCGTGTTGCGCCCTGCAATGCGGCAGCTCATCTGTGGGTGGCCATCACTTGTTCCCTTTTTTGGGGGCTTAACTTTGTGCTGGCGCAGGTAGGGTGCGCATGCATGACTCTACACATTGTGGGTTGAATATCAGGCTGTGCAGGTTATGCATGGGCACGCCCACCACCTGTGCCTGCATACATTACTGATGCACTCCGGTGCATCGGGATTTGTGCGGCGCACTTTTCCCTTTTGAATATCTGGGCCACTGTGTACAAAGTAGCAGCACATTGTTACATAGATGCATTATAATGACAGCATACAGAGTAGCAGAGCATCATTACATAGACAGATTATAGTTGTAATGTGCAGAGTCACAGAGCATCTTTACATAGATATATTACAGTCAAAGTGTACTCCGTAGCAGAGCATCTTTGTTTAGACACATTACAGTCCCAGTGTACCTAGTAGCATAGCATCTTTACATAGACACGTTACAGTCACAGTGTACCCAGTAACAGGGCATCTTTACATAGACACATTCCAGTCACGGTGTACCTAGTTAGCAGCATGTCATTACATGGACACGTTACAGTCACAGTGTACCCAGAAGCACAGCATCTTTACATAGACACATTACAGTTACCATTTACCTAGTAGCATCACGTCATTACATAGACAAATTACAGTCACAGTGTACCCAGTAGCAGTGTGTCATTATGTGGACACATTATGGTCACAGTGTACAGAGTGGTAGCTCATCGTTACATAGATGCCCATATATACTAGTGTATAAGCTGACTCCCTTTTTCTTGTGGATTTTAGTAGATTTCTTGGCTACGTCTCAAATATAAGTTGACCCCCCCCTTTACTTAATATATAGCTACTGGTACACCTCAACAGCACCAAGAGTCCTACTTTTCAACAAACTCTTCCCTCCTTTTTAGAATACTCACTCCCGATGAAAAACAGACAGTAATACTGTAAAACAACGCAGTCTACCCTCCCTGACCCACTCTCACCAGCACAAGACACTAGTGCTAACGATGCCACTTTCCCTAACCCACCCTCACCAGCACAAGTCACTGAAGTTATGTGTCTTTATTTCATATTTATTTTTTCATTTTTTTGTTTGCAATACTGTTTGACTGAGGGCTCCAAGACACCAATCCACAAACGGTGAAAACACATGGTGCTGATACACTGATCAGCCTCCCCGATCAGTGTCTCTAACCATCCCTGACCCAGCCTTACCAACACAAGTCTCGACCAAAATTCTTATGCACCTCCTGAATAAACTGCTCTGTGTACAAAATCCTACTGCAAAAAGTTCTACTGCTGTACCTTTGATGGCAAGTGACCCTCAAATGCTGAATGTTGAATAAACATTCCCATCATTGCCTTCACTCTCTCGCGTGTGTGAACATGAATTTGTGCAAATAAGACAGCAGGGTTCATTGTAAGAAATTAAAGTTGAACAAAATTATTTAGTTTTATAATATAATAAAGATCTCTCAAAAGCAGTGAGTTAAGTACCAGGACATCAGAAGAGTGGCTAGAAAACAAGCAAGAATGAAATATGTTGCAGCTACAAGCAAGTGTACTGTAATAGTAATGGGCTCTCAAACAATAGCAAAAGCTCCGCAGATAATCACATACACAAAATCCCGGCACTCCCATCCCTGCTATGACAAAAATCAGGTCACACAGATTTTTCTCACCAGTATTTCTTTTATTGAAAGCAAAGGCCCATTGCCTGGAAGGCCGCTAGTCCACACCAACAGAAGTCTCTGACGTTTCAATCGAATAGGTCTTTTTCAAAGATAGTGCCAGCTTCTGTTTAATTCTTATATATACCTTAAAAAGTGATCACATATGCAACTCCAATGTATTGTTAAAGTGACAGTGTGCATTTAAATTAACTTATCACCATTATTTAACCCTACCACATAATAAAATAAGAAAAATTTAATAAAAAAAAGCAGAAAGATTGCACTTTAAATTTTATCTGTTTTTCTCAAGCCTATTTGAATTTCTGTTTTATGGCCAAACAATTCATTATAATCAGTTTTCTTTCCACATATGGATATTTTGTCTAGGACATAATAGGGGAGAAGAAAGATAAAAAATTACAAACTTCACTGTCTAAAAAATGACGGAAAATAAGACAGCATATCAAAAAATAACATGAAAAGCAGTATCATATACCCAAAGGGACTCCAATTTATAGAGCTATATATATTTTCTTGCTATTTCAGTTATTCAGCAACATTGTTTCTTTTTCTATTTTCAGGGAAAAATATATATATATATATGCTCAAAGGACTTTATCCTTCATCTCCTATAAGGTAATTGATAAAGTGATTGTTTTCCTTTTGCTTATTAATATCAATATAAACATTCAGATAGTTCATATAATTTGAATGATCACATATTAAAAACAGTTGCAGGAGAAATATGTTTCAAATTTGACGTCACTCAGGTTTATTTAACTACATTTGATTATAGCATTTTACTTAAAAGAAATAGGGAATAAGAGAGGAGAGGAAGGGAAAAGGGAGGAGGGTGGAGAGAGGGAAGAAGGAGGGGAAGGGGAAGGAAGAGGGAGGAAGAAATGGGAAAGGGGGGACTAGCGGCTTTCCAGGCCATGGGCCTTTGCTTTTAATAAAATAAATATTGGTGAGAAAAATCTGTGTGACCTGCTTTTTGTTGTAGCAGGGATGGGAGTGCCATGATTTTGTGTATGTGATTATAATTATTATCACAGAGCACCCCTTACTTTGAGTGCAGTTGTTTTTGTTTGAAATTTGGCGTTTTGGAGCTTTGCACCGAGTTACCTGCATGTACAACAAGTGGTCACCTCTCACTTTTTCTTCAATTGCCTTTTAGTTTGTGGCATTTAAAGTAGTTATTTCGTTACTCCCGAGATGCTGGACGTTAAATTATGCAGTCCGACGTGTCCGTTGATGAGTTGGTAAGTGCGAGCGTTAGTGCAAGAAACGGGAATGCAACGGAACAGAGAGCCGGAAGTAGCAGTGGAAGAGCAGAGTCTGTAGTAGGATTCATGTACAGCATTTTCAATAACTTCAGGAGAACTAACCCTTTTGGTGAAGCACTGCAATTAGATGGTGATTTAAATGAAACAGAGATGCAGTTTCCATCAAGAGAAAGTACGAACATTAGAGCAGTGTTTTTTGCATATGAGAGGGCGGCTTTGAAATCACGCCGCAACCATTGGCAAATGGAAACCATTTCAGCATAACTTGAGGCAGGTAATGCCCCTCGTGGGCTGAGAATAATAAAAGATCCATCTTTTGGTCTGGATGATGCCGATTTTCTAGCTAAATGGAGGAAGATTTCTGTAGATGCAACTGATTTATGGATGAAATTAATTGTTGAAAAATCTAAAAAAGATCAAGAAAACAAATAATTGGGAGGAAAATAAATAGCATTACAACAACATTCAAAAGATAAACGTTTCTCTAAATTTAAAGTGGAATTACAAAAAGAACTTAAATTCCAAGAGAATAAGATTTGTGCCATAAAAAAGAAAAAAAAATTGCTAGAGATCTGAATGACTATCAAAAGGGGCAGATTTTTAGTTGGCCCAAGAGTAATGTTAAAAATAAGTATAGCTCACAGAAAAGAAAAAAGAAAGTACATTTTTCACCAATATCCATCCTTAAAGGGAATTCAAGTCAGAGTGAAATGAGTGCTAACAGTGGGACAAGTACCCAAGAGACAAGTGACTCTGAGACTTCTGAACCTTTTTTGGGGAGAAAGAAACAATACAGATTGGGCAAGCACAAATTTCATTACCAAATGGACACAGAAGAACACGGAGGGGCAGGCGAACAGGAAGGTCACCACCTGAAGAGGAGATATCAGGAATAGAAGAAAAGGAAGATCAAAATATTATCAAAATGAGTGATGTTATTAACATCTCTAAAGGAGTACTATCAGAAGTGGAAGAAAAGGTTTTGAGTAAAGGTCATTCCTTTATTCCAACTACAGATTTGGACTTTTTTCAAACTACAGTGGAATTAAATCATTTATGTAGGACACTAAGTTTAAAATGCTTCTATAAATCAAATGTTGTTACTGTGTCGAATGTAAGGACGATAGTTTAAATGAAAGAGAGAACTATTGGATTTATATAATGGGAGCTGATCGAGGCAACGGTCTTAATGATCATATAAAACTTAAACCCTTCCTTAAAAAGAGATGAGGGATTTGAAGTATATTTAGTATTTCTTTTCTTTCTCCTTTCTCCCCGTCCCCCTTCTTCTTTCCCCTTCCCATTTCTTCCTCCCCTGTTCCTTCCCCTCCCTCCCTCCCCTTTTCCCTTTCTCTTTCCCCACCCCTTCTTATTCCCTATTTCTTTTAAGTAAAAATGCTATAATTAAATGTAGTTAAATAAACCTGATTGATGTTAAATTTGAAAACATATTTCTCCTGCAACTGTTTTTAATATGTGATAATCTAAAGGATAGGGACTATCTGAATGTTTATGTTGATATGAATAAGCAAAAGGGAAAATTCAGTTTATCAGTTACCTTATAGGAGATGAAGGATAAATTCCTTTGAGCATATATATAAAGTTTTTTTTTCTCTGAAAATAGAAAAAGAAACAATATTGCTGAATAACTGAAATAGCAAGAAAATATAAATAGCGCTATAGATTGGAGTCCCTTTAGGTATATGATGCTGCTTTTCAAGTTTTACTTTTGTTATTTTTTGATATGCTGTCCTATTTTCCTTCATTTTTTAGACAGTGAAGTTTGTAATCTTTTATCTTTCTTCTCCCCTATTATGTCCTAGACAGAATATCCATATGTGGAAATAAAATTGATATAATGAATTGTTTGGACATAAAACACAAATTGAAATAGGGTTGAGAAAAACAGATAGAATTTAAAGTGCAATCTTTCTGTTTTGTTGTTAAAATTTTCTTATTTTATTAAGTGGTATGGTAAAATAATGATGTTAATTTAAATGCACACTGTCACTTTAACAATACATTGGAGTTGCACATGTGATCACTTTTTAAGGTATATATAAGAATTGAACAGAAGCTGGCACTATCTTTGAAAAAGACCTATTCGGTTGAAACATCAGAGACTTCTGTTGGTGTGGACTAGCGGCCTTCCAGGCTATGGGCCTTTGCTTTTAATAAAAGAAATATTGGTGAGAAAAATCTGTGTAACCTGACTTTTGTCATAGCAGGGATGGGAGTGCTGTGATTTTGTGTATGTGATTATACTTATTATCACAGAGCACCCCTTACTTTGAGTGCGGCTATTTTTGTTTGAAATTTGGCTCCATAAATAAGTCCTCCTCATGTGTAAGTTAAGTCTCCTTTCTGCAGTGCCTATTTTTGGCACTGAAAACTCGACTTATATGCGAGTATATATGGTACATGTTAGTCGCAGTGTACAGAGTGGCAGAGCATCATTACATAGACACATTATAGTCATAGTGCACAGAGTAACACACCATTATTACATAGACACATAGTAGCAGTGTAGAAAGTAGCAGGCATCATTACATAGGCACATAGACACAGTGTACAAAATAGCAGGGCATTGGACTGGCCTGGTGTCGCTGAGGGTTGAGGCGCTGGACGCCACATATTGCTCCACGCTGGTGACCCAGGTTTGGGAGTGGACTTGGGTTGCTGGGGGTTAGGCTGGAGTGTTCTAAGACAGCTCGCCTTCTCTGGGAGGTATAGGCAACTGCCTGCAGCTTGCCTGACTCAGTGGAGCTTGAGTACTGCAAGCCCCACTAGGGGATGAGCTGACTGTAACACAAGCGTGGCTCGGCGCCTAGCACCTTGACATCAGGAGAATCCGCGTGCTGTATGGGGAGGGGGAAAGCGGAAAGCACCTGTCATACGCCGTGAAGATGGGGAGACAGGTGCCCACAATCTGCCTCCACCCGCTTAGCAAACCCTGGACCGATGATATGTAAGTTTTGGGGCGTCTGGCCCTCGCCTCGTCCCTGCCCAGGGAGTACAGCCGTGGCTCCATGGGGATCGGGGGTCTGTGCTGGTTGGGTGGGTAGGCAATGAGATGTCCGATGTCTCCGCCTAATGGGTCAGGGGTGGCAGGCTGAGAAGGAGGTAGAAACAGAATTAAAAAAAAAAAAAAGTGAAAAATAGCAGGGTATCGTTACATGTACATGTTATAGTCACAGTGTAAAAAAGTATAGTACAGTCCTGTTTATCCAAACTGGTTATGCGACATGTTTCCGGTTCGGATAAGTGGAAGTTTGTAAAAATGGGATTGCTTGATTTTTTAATTTTTTATTTGGCTGCATTGAAAACACATTGTGACCCTTCGCGAGTGACGCACTTTATACTACATTGCGGCTATAGTGAAGGAGAAGGGCAAAGAGAGAGAGAGAGAGAGGACACAATCCTTCATCTGACCCCCCCCCCCAAATCACTGAGTTCTGCCTCTCACTACTGCCGAGTGCCTGAAGCTGTAGAGGTGCTTCCCCTGCCTTCCCATAATCCCATTCCCTGACTTTAAATTTACTACACCCAGTCGGTTGGCTGAATATCCTGGGAAGGTGGAGTTTTCCAAGCTCTCAGTCACATTAAAGGACAACTCACACTGTGGTTTGGAGTTTTTTTCAGTGCATGGTGATGGAGAAGGGAGGAGTGCTGTGAAGGGAGAAGGGAGAAGGGAGTAGGGAGAAGTGCTGGAAAGTGCTTAACTTTATTTTTCTTTTTTTGATTATGCGTGTGCATACTGTGCGACATACTGTACTGTACTGTACTCAGCATCTCTATTTTTTCCAGTAGTGTAAAATACAGCAGATGCTTTGCTGCCAGTAGTAGGGAGATCCAAGTCAATTACCACTAACTGCCAAATACATTGCAAAATAAAGGAAAATGTCAAGTGCTGTGATCTTTGTGATATTTTTGTGCGATCACAATTGCGGACACAAGTGAACAAATTAGAAGTGATGCACGGCTGCAAAATGATGGGCAACAAGATTGCAGTCTAGTTAAGGGGGAGTTCCGGTTAACCGGGTTTCAGTTAAATGGGACTGTACTGTAGTGGAGCATCGTTACATAGACACATTATAGTCATGGTGTACAAAGTAGCAGTACATCATTACAAAGACACATTATAGTCACAGTGTACCAGGACGTCATTACATAGGCACATTATAATCACGATGTACAAAGTAGCAGCACATTGTTACAAAGAAACATTATAGTCACAGTGTACCAGGTAGCAGGGCGTCATTACATAGGCACATTATAATCGCGATGTACAAAGTAGCAGCACATCGTTGCGTAGACAGATTACAGTCACAGTGTACAGAGCAACAACGCATCATTATGTAGACACATTACAATCACAGTGTGAAAAGTAGCAGCGCCTCTTTAGACACGTTACAGTCTAGTGTATGATGTAGCAGTGCATCGTTATGTACACGCATTACAGTCATGGTGTACAGAGTAGCAGCGCATCATTACATAGACACATTATAGTCACAGTGTACAGAGTAGCAGAGCATCATTACATATAGAGGATAATGTATGGGCATTGATGTACAACCACTCTATCATTTTAGCAGGTGCCATGACAACTTAGATAAACCTGGAGAGTGCAGCTTGAGAGGTTTTCATAAGTTGTCATGGCAACCACTAGAAACAAGAATAAAGTTGTTGTTCATTGCCCATATGTTGTCTTTTATAGTGTATGGGCATTGGTCTGTTTAATTTAAACAAAAGAAGACAATTTGTAGTCAAGATCCTTACTTTTAAACTCTCACTGCTGCTCTCTCAGGGTCCAGCTGTAACCGCTGTGGCCTGTTCAGTAAGACCGGCAGTTTGTGGAACACACATGCGCAGAGCATTCCTTGTTGTTGTACAGTAGATGTGACATACCCACGATGGTATAACAACATTGTGACGTCACATCAAGCTTATAACAACACTAGGAAAAGATGGATTTTGAGGATTTACAACATTCGACCATACATTATAGATATATTATAGTCACAGTGTACAGAGTAACAGTGCATCATTACAGACACACTGTATCGAGTAGCAGCGCGTCGTTACATAGACACTTTACAGTCACAGTGTACAGAGTAGCAATGCATCATTACATAGACACATTACAGTCACAGTGTACAGAGTAGCAATGCATCATTACATAGACACATTGCAGTCACGGTGTACAAAGTAGCAGTGCATTGTTACATAGACACATTACACTCACAATGTACAGAGTAACAGTGCGTCATTACATAGACACATTACAGTCTCAGTGTACAGAGTAGCAGCACATTATTACATAGGCACATTGCAGTCACGCTGTACAGAGTAGCAGCATGTTGTTACATAGATACATTACAGTTGCGCTGTGTAGAATAGCAGTGCATCGTTACAGCGACACATAGCCACAGTTTACAGAGTTGCAGCGCAACATTACATAGACACGTTACAATCACAGTTTACAGAGTAGGAAAGCATCATTACATAGACACATTGCAGTCACGGTGTACAAAGTAGCTGTGCATGGTTACATAGACACATTGTAGCAACAGTGTACAAAGTGATTTCAACTCTTATGCTATCTTTTTTTTAAGGTGGAAAAGCTACAGGATCAAGGTTGTTTATCCGATGAAGAAAAAACATTAGTAACTTTTGTGCATCAAGTAGAAAAACTGTACTCTGCACCTTTGCAAGAAAGAGAAGAGATTCATTCACACATTGGGTAATATACCAAAATCCTCTATCTTTGAAAAAAGAAATATTTGTTTAAATCTGTCAATAACAAGAGTCTGTCATGGTATGCGAGTCTGCCTGTATCCTGGGCCAGAGCATTGACCTTGTTGGATTTTTCGTTGATTACAGTATTTTTCTATTATTGAGAATGTTTAGGTGCCACTGATTGGACTTACCTGAATGCTGGCATGGGTGCCCGCTTCCATCCTACATCTGTGTATAGTTGGTCAGACCGTTCCAAAATGCTTCTGGGGTTCCAGCCTTTGTCGAAGACACTCTGAAGTGCATATTAAGATCATTGCAAGAACTGCTGCCAAGGGTTGCCTGTTTGACTTGCATATCGAGTGTGGGTGGACCTTGGCTGCACTTCAAGATGCCAGCCAGTGGCGGCAATCTTTGTTCCCTTCTATGTCCCGCTCATCACTGTGAGTAAGTGTGCGTGCTTTCAACAATCTGAAGGATGCCAGTTGTTACCAGTTATGCCTCCACCACCACCACATCTCTCCTACGTGTCATTCAGAGAGTAAGCATCATTGCTGCCCCGGAGGAAAGCATCATCACAGATGTTTTGAGCCATCTCTGCCAGCCTCCAATCCCGATGTGCCAGGTTCAGGGTACAAATCCAGGTTCCCAGAATGCCAGACTGGTCCTCTAGCACTAGCAGCCATGCAAATTTAATTCACCTATTGAGTTTTTTATTCTATCCAGTTGTCAACATTCTGTCAGGCTGTCTTCACACATTGTCCAACCCCATCGTCCACTAGCCATACTGCTGCCATGCTTCTCCATGGGGCAGGGGTGACCCAGGCCAGTATCCAGATGTATATTACAGGACTGCATGATGTGGGGCCCCACACTCCCTCATGGTTCTGCCCTCAGTGGGAGGGGCAGCCCAGGTCCATATCCGTTTGTAGGTGGTGGAGCAGCACTGTATGTCATCCATTAATAATACTGCTTCCACATTCTTACATAGCTGTGCCCTCAGTGGCAGGGGGCAGCCCAGGCCTATATCCAGTTGTAGGTGGTGGTACAGCATGGCACGGGGGCCCAGGTCTGTATCCAGTTGTAGATGTTGGTGGTGTGGAGCATAGGTCTATATCCAGTGGTTGGCGTTGGTGCTACATTGTGTGAAGTCCTAGCCCGTATCTAGTTGTAGGTGGTGGGGCTGCATAGAGTGGGGTTCAAGTCCGTATCTAGTTGTAGGTGGCGGGGCTGCATGGTCTGGAGGTAGCTCCATATCCAGTTGTAGTTGGTGAAACTGCATGGTGCATGGCCCAGGTCAGTATCCATTTGTAGGTGACAAGCCTGCATGGTCCCCTTATGGTGAAAACTTCAGCCTCCCATCGAGAATTCAAAAACTCGCTGTTCACTCACCTCCTAGCCTCTGGCCAATGCAAATGCTCTTAATTTGCTTTGTCCCACTGCAGGCTGTCGGGTCTGACCCTGAGTACTACGCTAATGTTCTCCCATGCAATACGTTTGTCTAGGTGGCTATGAACCTTGATGTCTTTACTGTCTTCAGCTGTCTTATGGTTACCCTAATTGCTTTATTTTACATCCTTATTATGATCTATGCCTAAAATGTACCCTTATGTAACTATTACTGTGCTACCCAATGTATGTCTTGTTTTGCTCCTGTACACCTATATTATGTCTGTGCATTTCTGCATATTGTAACCAATGTCCTGTGCTCTCCTGGGTCGTGCCTGAAAATAGGCAGGTCTGTTGCCTAGCGCACTTACCCAGTTACCAAAAGCTAATAAATAAATAAATGGTGCGGGGCCCAGGTCCATATATAGTTGTAGGTAGCTGGGCTACATGGTGTGGGGCCCGGGCCAGTATCCAGCTGTAGTTGGTGGTTCTGCTTGGTACAGGGCCCAGGTCTGTATCTTGTTGTAGGTAGCGGGGGTGCATGGTGTGGGGCCCAGGTCTGTATCCAGTTGTAAGTGGTGGTTCTGCATGATGTGAGGCCCAGGTCTGTATCCAGTTGTAGGTGGCGAGGCTGCATGGTGTGGGGTCCAAGTCCATATCTAGTTGTAGGTGGTGGGGCTGCATGGTGTGGGGCTAACTCCATGTCCAGTTTTAGCTGGTGGGATTGCCTGGTGTGTGGTCCAGGTCAGTATCCATTTGTAGGTGATGGGGGCTTAATGGTGTGGGGGGTCTAGGTCTGTATCTAGTTGTAGGTGGTGGGGTTGCATGGTGTGGGGCCCAGGTCCATATCCAGTTGTAGGTGGTGGTTCTGCATGGTGCAGGGCACCTAGGTCTATATCTAGTTATAGGTGGCGGGGCTGCATGGTGTGGGGTCCAAAGTCTGTATTTAGTTGTAGGTGGCGAGGCTGCATGGTGTGGGGCTAGCTCCTTGTCTAGTTGTAGTTGGTGGGATTGCATGGTGTGTGTGGCCCAGGTTAGTATCCATTTATAGGTGATGGGGCTGCATGGTGCAGGGGGCCTAGGTCCATATCCAGTTGTAGGTGGTGGGGCTGCATGGTAAGGTGCCCAGGTCCGTATCCGGTTTTAGGTGGCAGGGTAGCATGGTGTGGGGCCCTGGTTTGTGTCCAGTTGTAGGTGGCAGGGCAGCATGGTTTGGGGCCCAGATCTCTTTCCAGCTGTAGGTGGCAGGGCAACACGGTGCAGGGCCCTGGTTCATGTCCAGTTGTAGGTGGCAGGGCAGCATGGTTTGGGGTCCAGATCTCTATCCAGTTGTAGGTGGCGGGGCAGCATGGTGCATGGCCCTGGTTCGTGTCCAGTTGTAGGTGGCAGGGCATAATGGTTTGGGACCATGGTCCATATCCAGTTGTAGGTGGTGGGGCTGCATGGTGCAGAGCCCAGGTTCATATCTGGTTGTAGGTGGTGGAGCTGCATGGTGTGGGACCCAGGTCTGTATCTGGTTGTAACTGATGGGGCTGCATGATGCAGGGCCTAGGTCTGTATCTAGTTGTAGGTGGCGGGGCTGCATGGTGTGAACTCAGGTCCATATCCAGTTGTAGTTGGTGGTTCTGCACGGTGCAGGGGCTGGGTCTGTATCCAGTTGTAGGTGGCCGGGCTGCATGGTGCAGGGAATAGGTCTGTATCCAGTTGTAGGTGGCGGGGCTGCATGGTGTGAACCCAGGTCCATATCCAGTTGTAGTTGGTGGTTCTGCACGGTGCAGGGCCTGGGTCTGTATCCAACTGTAGGTTGCCATGCTGCACAGTGCAGGAAATAGGTCTGTATCAGTTGTAGGTGGTGGGGCTGCATGGTGCAGGGCCTAGGTCTTTATCTTGTTGTAGGTGGTGGGGCTGCATGGTGTGAACCCAGGTCCATATCCAGTTGTAGTTGGTGGTTCTGCACAGTGCAGGGCCTGGGTCTGTATCCAGCTATAGGTGGCCAGGCTGCATGGTGTAGGGAATATGTCTGTATCCAGTTGTAGGTGGTGGGGCTGCATGGTGTGGGGCCTAGGTCTGTATCCACTTTTAAGTTGCAGGGCTGCATGATGTGGAGCCCTGGTCTGTATCCAGTTGTAGTTGGTGATTCTGCTTGGTGCAGGGCCTAGGTCTATATCCAACTGTAGATGGCTGGGCTGCATGGTGCAGGGAATAGGTCTGTATCCAGTTGTAGGTGGTGGTTCTGCATGGTGCTGGACCCAGGTCTGTATGCAGTTGTAGTTGGTGGTTCTGCTTGGTGCAGGGCCTAGGTCTATATCCAACTGTAGATGGCTAGGCTGCATGGTGCAGGGAATAGGTCTGTATCCAGTTGTAGGTGGTGGTTCTGCATGGTGCTGGACCCAGGTCTGTATGCAGTTGTAGTTGGTGGTTCTGCTTGGTGCAGGGCCTAGGTCTGTATCCAACTGTAGATGGCTGGGCTGCATGGTGCTGGGAATAGGTCTGTATCCAGTTGTAGGTGGTGAGGCTGCATGGTGCAGGGAGTAGGTCTGTATCCAGTTGTAGTTGGTGGTTCTGCATGGTGCTGGACCCAGGTCTGTATGCAGTTGTAGGTGGTGAGGCTACATGATGTGAGGCCCAGTTCTGTGTGCAGCTGTAGGTGGGTGGGGCTGCATGGTACGGGGTCCAGGTCTGTATCCAGTTATGGGTGGTTGAGCTTCTTGGTGTCATGCCCTGGCCCATATCCAGTTGTTGTTGGTGAGGCTTAGACTTAGTTCTCAATATACGAGGCACTGTGTAAAAGAAAAGGAGAAAAATGGATCAAATTAGAAAAATTGGACATAGTTATTACAGCTGAAAATAAACTGTAAGGACCTGCCAATGAATAAACACTTAACAGAGGTAGTGACTGTTCAAAGAAATAGCTTAAGATTCCATTCACAACTAAGGCCTCTTGGTGAGAGTGTTCCCAGGATAAAAATCCAGTAGCCTTTGCACTCCAGGAGTCTTTTCAGCTTGTCACTCTCCCCCCACCGCTGTTTATTTTGACATGTTCAGTTCCCATGAATTTAAAGTAATTGGGATTGCTCTTGTGATGTAAAATAAAATGCTCCCCCAACAGGTGTGTTTTCCCTTTTTTTTTGGTAATTATGACCTTTATTAAAGAAAACTTTTTTAAAGGAGATAGGAAATGATTTCTTGCTGTTTTCACCTGTTAAACAAAAGATAAATACGAGACAGTGGCCTCTGTGTGTGTTGAGTTTGTATTTTACATGTTTACAATGTGCATTTCTTTATACTATGGTTATATAGCCAGACCATCAGACTTGACCATCTGTGTTTCTGTATCGGGAGTCAGCGGGTGGCAAGCATTCAAAGGCGCATGTCACAAACTCCTGATACAGCAAGCGTTCAGTTAGTAGCAGCTGCCCACACTAGAATCGTCAGCTCTTTCAAAGTAAAGAGTCAAAGGCTGATATCATACAGACAGCAGACTAACATCACTGAATAACTTAGTGACTGCCCCCCCCCAGAGAAAGTCATATTTCTGCTAAGGAAAAAACTACCATGGCTGGGTACCCAACCTAACTTCTTTCTTCACTGTAACTACGCCACCTCTTCTCCTCCTCCCAGGGAAGCACCTTAGCTCACCTGTCATATCCTGTGGAGCTCAGCAGCCTCTAGAGTGCCAGAATCTTTTTTTTTTTTTCCCTTTGCAGGGAGCACAAAAAAAATCTGCAGGTGCTCAGTAAGCGGCAGTAATAAATTTGCTCTGGTGGTTCGTTGTGCTTTTCCGTCCCACTGTGCTGTCTCTGGTGTGGGGGAGCAAAGACCTGCAGACCCATGGGCATATCGATGTGCATGAAGAGCTGGTGCTGCATGCTTTCTACTCAGATGTTGTAATGTCTGTGCAGCCAGGGGAGCAAGGAAATGTGCAGCTGTTCCGGCCATCAACAAGGGGCATGCTGTTTATTCACAGGACCAAATTTCTCAGTTGGGGGGTGAAAAGACCCTGGCTGACTTGTTCGCTGTACAGGGAATGGGCGCTACTGATTGCCTGCTGATTTTTCCACTGGCCCTCGGCCCAGGTACAGCTCAAGAGCAAAAGAAAGGATCTGTGCTTCACAGTGTGCTGGTGCTGCTGACTGAGCCCCACAGAGTACGACAGGTAAGCTAAGGTGCTTCCCTGGGAGGAGAAGGGGCAATGCAGTTACAATGAAAAAAGAAGATAGTTTGGGCACCCATGGTCATTTCTTCCTTTGCAGAAATAAGACTTTTCATGATTTGTATGACGACCGTCGAAGTCCAGTCCCAAATTATTCAGTAATGTTAGTCCGTGTCCGTATGGCATCAGTCTTCACTCTTTACTTTGAAAGAGCTGACGGTTCTAGTGTGGGCAGCTGCTACTAACTGAATGCTTGCCTTATCGGGAGTTTGTGACGTGCCCTTTTGAATGCTTGCCATGCGCTGACTCCCGATACAGAAACACAGACGGTCAAGTCTGATGGTCTGTCTACATAACCATAGTATAAAGAAATGCACATTGTAAACATTTAAAATACAAACTAAACACACAGAGGCCACTGTCTGGTATTTACCCTTTTATTTAACAGGTGAAAACAGCAATAAATCATTTCCTATTTCTAAGTCAGCATACCATGTACAGCATAATATTAGAACATACAGAATAGTGCACTTTCACAGTACTTATTAAACATTCTTAGACATGGTGGGTTAAGAAGAGACACCACTTATATAAACCCACCCTCTTCTGGGTTACAGCGCAGAGAGGGGGGAGCAGATTACCCCACAGTGAACATATTTTCCAACATTTTAATACTGTGCCCCTCGAAACCCACCTGAGACTGATATTCTGTGAACCATGAAGGGGGGGGTAGAAGTCTAAAGGAGGGGGTCATATGAGCCCTCCACTGATGTCCACTGCATGTGAAGGTGGCCTGTGACCGACCACGACTGCATTACATATGTGTACTATGGATAAATATTATCAATCAGTGCAAATGGGTCCCCTTTATTGTTAGGTGTTAAGATTTTTCCTTTTATGGAACAAAGAACAAAATCTGGGTCTCTGAGCATTATGTGGAAGATAAGTTGCTCCAGCTGGAGGAGCACAACTCTTGATTTGTCATTCAGTTTGTGAGTGAGGCTCTCCATTCTATAGATCTGGTTCACTATTGTCGTCCAAACCTTGATGGTGGGGATCTGCTGTGTTAACTAGTCCTTGTGATCGCATTCTTCACAGCCAGTAGTAAAATACCCATTAGATATTGTTTGTTGGCATCTCGAAACCCTCGGGGCGGAAGACAAAACAGGAACATTTCAGCTGTGAGCTGAATAAGTCTTGTGTATAATTCTTCCGTCTCCCCCTGGAAGGATCGAAAAAAAGGGGACAGCTTAGGACAATACCAGAAAATATGTGCATGGTGTGCATTGTTGACACCACAGTGTCTCCAGCACTGTGCTACGCCAGGGGTCAAAAAATGCATAGTTTTTGCCGGGGTGCAGAAGTAATGGATCTGATGCTTCCGGAAGAACTTGTGCCACTGATAGGAGCATGTTATCTTTGAGATCAACCTACATAAGAAATGCCATTGCTCCAATGTAATATGCAAGCCCAATTCCACATTCTATCTGGCTAAAATATATTCAGTGGAATCTACAGTGGAGTTAATTATAGCTTTCTGGACAATGGGCTTTTTATTTGGCGGCATCTGATTGGCTGGTACCCAATCCACAGGGGTACATTAACTTTCAATAGATGCCCACCAAATAAAAAGACCAAGCCCAAATCTGCCTCATACCCAAGCAAGTATCCTTGTGCCCAGCTTGCTTCTTCATTGGCTGAAGCACTGGGCACGCAATTCCAAACTACCGCCATTTTATTTCATTGCTTACCGAGACCCTGTAATGTAAGCCATGCTCAAAACACCCCAACACATTTCCTTGCCATCATTTTCTCTTTTTGTTTTCCCCCTGAAACAATAAGCACATATCTTAAATATATGTACTACTCCATTAGGGACTGAGGGACACAGTCTCCGTGATCCACCTCACCCCCCCCCCCCTTACCTGGCAACAGCTAATAACTGTAAGGTTGGTTCCACAAATGTCAGCAAGGTAAGTAAAGAAAAAATCCTACAGCCAGCCACCCTCTCTGCCTTCTCCTCCAACACTATTCCCGTCAGTCTGTTTAGTTTTAAATATAAAGTTGCACTGGAGTACACAATCACTGCGAGCTCTGATCTTCAACTCCCTTGTCACATTCAGTGCACTCGCGATCTTTCCGGTACCACGACTCAAAAAAATCCTATGGCTGGCCGCCCGTCCGCTCAGCCAAACTTGCACCTCAGTGGATGATCGCCAAGAGCGCCCTCTCAGCCTTCTCCCACAGCATCTTCCTGCCAGTCTCTTTAGTTTAAAATAGAAATGCACACCTCTGTAGTAGATGATCACCAGCGAGCTCCCGATATTCCACTTCCTTGTCCCTGAGTGAACTCGCGGTTTTCCTGCTATCAAAACTCCAGAAAGCAAAAAAAGGCAAGGAACAGAACACACTTTTCCATTCACCTGATGTCCTAGGCTCTTCCTTCTACCGGTGATACTGCTCTGTTTGGGGCAGGCACAGAGGAGCAACCATGACAACCAGGACCAAAACTTCAAGAGCCTAAAGCATAGTAATAGCAGAGGAACTATTTTATTTCAAAACATATGTTAAACTAATATTTTACAAACATTTTTTTAGTAAACTAATTTTATTCTACAGTGCCCATTTTCTAAGTGCAATAATCCCCTCCAGGGTGGACGGTATGGGCAATACCGGACCTTCCAGGGGCTGTAAGGCCCTCCACCTGTGGCATCAGGCCTCATTACGCCCCTGGGTGGTCCGGTATTGCCCAATACCGCACACCATGCTGGGTATTATTGCTTGTATGTAGTCTATTCCAGTGAGCAACCACCCTCTGGCTTATCCAAGACCCTCTTCTGCTGTCCTGTAATTATCACCCTTTAGCTGGAAATTGTGAGCTCTAGTATTTCTGTTGGAGACCCTTAGATCTGATCCAAAGCACTCCCATAGATCCCTGTTCCTAAGAGCTGCATACACAAGGCAGCAATCTCCTCTAAGTCGATGGTATTCCAGTTTATACAATCTTAGATCCTGTAGCCTCTTCTCATAAGTCAGGTGTTTCAACTTGGTCACCTTTTTAGTCGCTCTCCTCTGAACCCTCTGATGTCCTCAGTCTCTCCCCACCATGCCATAGTGAGTCCCGTTTGCTGATGGGCCATGACTAACAGATGGGAAACTAAGTAATAAAGTCTGAGGTTGGGGAGTGCCAGACCTCCTCTCTCCTTTGGGAGAAAAAGGGTGGATAGCTTGATTCTGGGTAGCTGCCCTGCCCAGATAAATTTGGTTATCATTTTATTCCATGTTTAAATGTTTTTTGGGGAATTACCAGAGGAATGTTTTGAAATAAATAAAGGGCACTCGAGAGGGTTACCATACGGACCACCTCAAGGCATTGTATTAAGCTTGATGGCAGTATGTTCCATCTAGTGAAATCCATGTCCATTTGTGTAGTGATGGGGATATAATTACTTTTAAAGGTCTCTGTGGAGCTATGAGCCAGATAAACCCTTAAATATTTTAGTTTCTTTAGCTCCCATCGTAAAGGGTATTGTTTACAGATTTCTGGGGTAGGCTGAAAGTAAAAAGTGAGGGCGTTGGTTTTGGTTGTATTTAGTTTATACCCCGAGATCACACTAAACTGCTTTATCACCTCGAACACTGCCAAAATAGATGTAACAGAGCTAATCAAGTACAGCAGAACATCATCTGCATAAAGAGCTGTTCGGTGGTCCTCTTCAGCAACTGTGATTCCTGATATACGGGGTGATTTCCTGAATGTCTGCACCAGGGGCTCAATATAAATGGCCAACAGCAAAGGGGAGAGATGGCAGAAGCCAACTGAGTGATGTCCCACAAATTTTACACATGCTTTAGGGGCCGCATATAGGTTCTGGATTGTTGATAGGGGAGGTGGGAAGCCCATTTTTCTCAGGGTAGCATAAAGGAACTGCCGGGAGATCCTGTCAAAAGCCTTCTCCGCATCTAAGCTGAGAAGAACCGACGGCATCTGCAGAGACTGCATGGTACAGCGGATATCATCAGTGGTAGATCTCTTCTGCACAAAATCCATCTGGTGCAGCACAATGAGTCGGTAAAATATCGTCACGCTTATGTGCCAATGTAGACATGAGGTATTTATAGTTGATGTTTAAGACTGAGATTGGGCGATAGGATTCACAGAGTTGTGGCTTCTTCTCAGGCTTTAAGATGACCAAGATAACCACATATGACCAACTTGGGGGGGTCTTCTGCAGTAACTTCATTAAATGATTGGAGTAGTAAAGGAAGGACTTGTTCTTTAATGGCTTTGTAGAACTCAGCACAAAGGCCACCGGGGCACGTTGATTTCATTGTCTCAGAGCAGGTGATAACTAGTTCCACCTCAGAGGGTTGGATTGGGCCTTCGAGGAGTTGCTGCTGGCCCTCTGTCAGCTTAGGCAGATGTATTCCAGCAAGAAATCTCTCAGTTTCCCCAGGGTGTTCCTCTCTCTCGGCAGTATACAGGAATTGATAGAAGGCACAAAAGGATTGGGTAATATCATGCAGTCGTGTGTGTCTAGCTCCCGAAGCGGGGTGTTTAATTACTGTTATTGCTGAGACTTGTTTTTGCTTGTGTAACCTATATGCTTGCAGATGGGTGGCTCTGGGAGCAGATGTGTAGTAATGCTGTCATAAGAATGTAAGGGCCATCTCCATCTACTGCAGACAGAGGGCATCTAATTTGTTTTGACCTGCTTGACTTGCTGAAGGACAGAGCTATTCTATTGTTAGTGAGCAAGCTGTAAGAAGTGGAGGGTATCCTCCAGAAGGTGCTGTTTTTCCTTTCTGGCTTTATATTGGTCAGAGGTGTACTTAATTAGGTGGCCCCTGAGGACTTCTTTTAGAGTGTCCCAGAGAATGGAATGGGATACTTCGGAGTTCACATTATCTCTGATTATCTCTTTGATGGTGTCTGATAAAAATTCTCTAAAAGGTTTACTCAGTAGGTGGTAACGGTTGAACCTACACCTATTGGAGCGTTGTTCCTTCCCCAGGTCCCATTGGCTGATCACTGGGGCATGGTCAGAATGGACAATGTCTTCTAAGTGCAGTTCTGAAGTGTGGGAAGATATTCTTTTTGTGAATAACAGTGGTCAATTCTCGAATGTGTACCATGGAATAGTGGGTATAACCCCTGGCTTTTGAGCTCAAAAACCACCAAATATCCTCCCAGCCCACCTCCCATGCATATTGTTTAAACTTTTTTTGAGGCTGTGGTTGTCTGTGAGGGGTAATATTAGTGGAATCCAGATTCGGATTTGGTGCTATATTGAAGTCCCATGCCAAGAGTAATAGTCCCTTGGTCATGATCAAGATTTTATCCGTTAGTTTTTTGAATACTGGGGAGATAGTTCAAGGGGGGTAAGTAAAGATTGGCTTGCATTACTTCCGTTCCATTTAAGAGGCCTTGCACTTTATCTGTCTTCTGCGGCAGACCAGTCCCCTAATTTCTGAAAGGTGGTTTGTCTGGGAATCAGGATAGCAACACCCCTTTTTCTGCACGCACCCCCAATGGGAGAAGAAAAATATATAGAAGTAAACCCCAGTCTAGCTGGTTTCTCATGTTCAGTATTGGATAAGTGCATTTCCTAAAGATAGGCCAGATCTAAGCCAGTTTTCTTAAGGCAAGTTAAAATTCTATTGTGCTTTATATGGTTATTAAGCTTATTCACATTGAGAGAAAAAAGTTGCTCATTTTTGGTAGCCATGAACCATTACTTAAAAGGTGGAGTGAAGTACCAGGACCAGCTTTGAACTCTCCCCCCCCCCCCCACAGAAACCTAAATAACACTGCATCTGATAGATGGAAAAGCTGACTTTTTTTATAACTATGTACATTATCTCCTGCTACCACTGTCTCTAAGCATATGACAATTCCTAACTGCTTTCTAACTAAACAAGGACCCAACAAGGGGAAATGAACTAGCATTGGAGAACGCCAACTGGGCTGTCTCCATGCAGCTGGGGAAACTGAGTACTTCCAGTGTTTCTGGTCCAGGAATGGGACCAGGAGTCACAGAATCTACCATGACATCGGAGGTCACTATATGGGGCCAAATGACGCCTAGGCATCAGGGGGAAAGGGGTATAGGAAGTGACTTGTCATGCCTCGGCTCCATCTGGGACTGGTTGCATTATGAACAGGAAACTTATAGTACAGCAATTATTGTGTAGAAAGGTGGAAGTAATGAGGTGCTGTAGTATCCACTGGTATGCCAGATGACTATTGTCTGTAGGCTAAGAGGCATTGCTCCTTTTGCACTATGCTTACACTGCTGTGTATGCTAGTTGAGAAACAGTGGTCAGTAACGGGGGAGCACAGATGTTATAGAGTATTGTTGCCCATAGGGTTTAATGGTGTTTTAATCCCAAAGGCTCAGTATATATATAAGCAAAGGGGGCCTGGGCTACACATAGGACAGTGTGTATCTAAATACAACAGCTCTCTTGCCTAGATTACAAACCCCTCGATAAAGGTAATCACTGCAAAAGCAGTGTTATGTGGTTGAAAAATTAAAACCTTATTTTTATAGAATTGCTTTGATATGCAAACTATATTCCCGCTTATCTGCTTACTCGAAAACAATGTCTTTGATGTTACGTTATTCTAGGGCTCTTAATTCTGCACCAGAGAGATTTTTACATTGAAACTTTTTCTGAACTTTAAACAAGCTATCAGTTTCTGTCAACACTGTTTTTTCTAAAGTTTTAATGGCACTGTTGCTGGTATTTGGACAGAACATCGACTTTTAAAAGTGTCCTTTCTAAGTTGATCAAATTTCCTAATGAATTCCTCTGTGCCTCTAACAGGTTCAGTCCTCAAAGTCCCTTAAGTCACTGCTAGATAATGTATTACTATTACCTATTTCATTGCTAGCAACTTCATTATCAGTTAGTCCGTGTATGGCATCCAATATAAAATCAATGTCCTCTAAAGTTTCATTCTCCATAAAGTCCAGGGTATGGATATCAAAACCCATATTGTCGGTTGCACTTTTCTTCAAAAAAATATTCCTTCAGTCGGATTTTTCTAAAAAGTTTAAACAAGTCAGCTTGGGTATTGAGTCTGTCGGGTCCTAAGTCCTCTTCTCAGAAGTGATTTATGTGTTTCAGTTAATTCAAAATCGGAGATTTTTTACCTCTTTCGCCTTGTTCATCCTGACCACCATTGCTGCCCTCCACTTGCCTCTCCAGTGGGTTTATATTGGATGCCATAAATGGTGTAGACCACCAGCGCACTGCTGCTGAACCCTTGGGGGCCGCCCTTCGAAGCAGGCCACCAGTGCACTGCTGCTGAACCCTTGGGGCACTCCTCAGAGCAGGCCAGCAACACACTGCTGCTGAACCCTTGGGGCAGCCCCTCTGAGCAGGCCACCAATACACTGCTGCTGAACCCTTGAGGCAGCCCCTCTGAGCAGGCCACCAATATTGCACTGCTGCTGAACCCTCAGGGGCAGCCCCTTGGAGCAGGCCACAAGCGCACTGCCACTGAACCCTCGGGGGCAGCCCCTCTGAGCAAGCTACCAGAGCACTGCCACTGAACCTTTGTGGGTAGTTCCTCAGAGCAGGCCACCAACACACTGCCTCAGAACTCTTGGGGGCAGCCCCTCTGAGCAGGCCACCAGAGCACTGCCACTGAACCCATGGGGGCAGCCCCTCAGACCAGGCCACCAATGCACTGCCGCTGAACCCTTGGGGCAACCCCTTGGAGCAAGCCACCAACATACTACTGCTGAACCCTCAGGGGCAGCCCCTCAGAGCAGGCCAATCACAGTATTTTTTATTACATGAAAAAGAGGTGAACGTACAGTAACTCACGGTTTTAACTGTTTCTTTTGGTATTCTTAATTTGGTTGGTTAAAGTGCTGTTAGGCAGCTCTGTCACTGTGTATGTCATAGAACACTGATATCTATTTTACTTAAAACTAAGGATGCCTTTCAGTGTCACATTGTTCTCCCCTGTTTTGAAGTCTCCAGCGCTTGCAAAATGCAGACCAGGTAGGGAAAGTTCTTTTGAATGCCTGATTCTGTCCATAGTGGGAGATGATGGATAGTCTGCTGATTCAGTCGGTGGGAGACTGTGGATAATCATCTGATTCTGTCAGTACTGGGAGGCCGATAATAGGCTCAATCTGCTAGTAGCTGGAGACTTGGGATAATCATCTGATTCTGTTAGTAGTTGAAAATCTGCTATAATCGCCTAATTCTGTCAGTAGTTGGAGACCTGGGATAATCAGCTGATACTGTCAGTAGCTACAAACCTGGGATAATCAGCTGATACTGTCAGTAGCTACAAACCTGGGATAATCAGCTGATACTGTCAGTAGCTAGAAGCCTGGAACAATCGGCTGATTCTGTCATTAGTGGTAGGCCTGAGATAATTGTCTGATTTGGTCAGTAGCTGTAGACCTGGGATAATTGACTGATTCTGTCAGCAGTTGGAGACCTGGGATAATTGACTAATGGCGGTCTGTAGTTGTAGACCTGGGATAATCAGCTTATTCTATTGGTATTTTGGAGACCTGGGATAATCGACAGTTCTAGGAGCGTGGATATGTTGTTCTATCCACACTTCTTGGCATGTCCCTTTCCTCTTTAATGTTTGCCGGAAGTCTTCAAGCTGGCTCCTCCCACCCACCCGGGGGGGGGGTATATTCCTTGGCTCCGCCCCGTGATGCCAGATCTTCCTTTCCGCTGGAAGATACAGGTTGCCTCCCTCGTGCTCTCGCATTTTGTAGGCCCTGGCTTCAAAAACTTAGGTTTTACTGAAATTGAAACTCGTTCGAGTTAGCGATCGCGCTTTTGTGTCTTCAATCATGGAAGAGAAATCTTCTCCTCGATTTCACTGGTGTTCTTGCAGCCAGAAGATGTCGCGCACCGATCTCCACCTCACATGCTTCTACTGCCTAGGTGTCGGCCATGACACCTCGTTCTGCAGTTTTTGCTTGGCCTTCCATCCCAACATTCTGGACAACCGCATGGTACGATTGAAGTTGGGGAGACTGGAGAAAAGGAATCCTCCGGTGAAGTCTAAGGAGGCTAGGTGGGTCGGTTTCCACACCCACGGGCTCCGCTGAGCAGCTGGAACAAATGAAGGCATTTGAAGAAGACGCCCACGCTTTGGCGAATCGAAGCTCTTGTGTTCCACTCAACCTAGACTCCACCTTCATGAGTTCTTTCAAGGAGTTGTGCCAGTCTCTCCCCACCTAGGATGAGGCACCTGTGGGCTCGCACTCCTCCCGCTCTTGGAAGAGAGACAAAGAACCTGGCTTGTCTTCGTCTCGACGGAGATGCTCTTGGGACAGAGAGTGGTCTCAGTCCCAGGAGCATGTGGTCTCGACCTCGGTCGAGATTGCTTCCTCGGCCGCAGGATTCATGGACCTTCTGTCTGGCCAAACGACCGAGGAAGTGGCCGATGATGTCGAGATTATTCTTGACCCGATTGACCCTCTGATGAGACCCAGCCTGTTGGTGTCCCCATCGAGGTTCTGGTTCCAGACCCTCTGGTTTCACCGTCCTTCCGGTGACTCCCAAGTGACTGAGTCGGCCCGCTTGATCTCGTTTGCGGTCTAGAACCCCTTCGGACGAACGACCGAAGATGAGCCATAAATGCTGTAAAAAGAGGCACAGGTCGTCCTCTTCCTCCTCGGATGAAGAGAGGCTCCGGCGGAAACTCCGGCACTACAAGGACCTTATGTGGCAACAGCTAAGGATTTTGACCAGGGGCAGAAGCCGGCTCCAACGCCTACCCCAGACATTACTTGGCTCTCTCCTCCTAGGCTGAAGCCGACCCCCTTGGAACAAACACCCTCGATTCCTCTGATCGCTGGGCCAGCCCATCCTCCGGCTCAGTCTTTACTGGTCTCTCCACTTATTCGGGTGGAACCACTGCCCAAGCAGCCTGTGGGAGAGGCTCCCTCTAAAGAGGACCGACCAGATGCCGGGCTTCCCAAACATCTGTCGGTTACGGTCACCCGAGACCACCCTCGGCGGGTCGAGGTGATTTAGCGAACTATATACCCGACTCTTGGACTCTGGCGTCACGGGCTCCACTCTCATCTGGGCAATGATGAGTCATCCCTCATAAGGGAATGGAGGAAGGCCCTTCCTCCTTCCAAGGATTCTTCGCTTCATCTCTGATTCCACAGGGATGCCCTTGGAAACCATCCAGAAAAAGGTGGAGTATCCCCTCACGGACATCCTCAAGAGAGGGGATACCCCAATGGAGGCCTTTCCTGTGGCTGAGGCCATTGTTGGCCCGGCACTTGAACTATGGCAGCGTCCTGCCTCATGCCCAGCACTGTCTGCCCGCATGGCCGACAAGTATGTGGTACCCATGGGGTCCCTTGCGGGGTTCACTGAGCACCCTTTGGCTGAGAGCCTGGTGACTGCCTCTGTGTTTTGGCATATGGGCAGTTCTGCCAACACTGACCGACCTCCTGACAGAGTCCAGGAACTTGGACCATTTGGTGAGAAAGGTCTATGTGGCCTCTTCCTTGGGCCTTCACCAGGCAAGTTCGGCCATCATCATGGCGCACTTCTCTCATGCCCTGCTGGGGTCATTAGATGAGGTCCTCCCACATCTCCCTGCAGACATGCAGACTACGGTCAAGCAGGTCCAGGATCAGGGCCGTGCTTTTGCCAAACAGCAGCTCCAGATGGCCCTGGACATTGGGGATTCTTGTGCCTGCTCGATGGCCACCGCGGTTGCCTCTCACCGCAAGGCTTGGCTGAGGCTCTCCTCCTTCCCGGCGGATACTCAGCACAAGTTAGCTGATTTGCCTTTCCTTGGGACCAGCCTGTTCAGCCCAGGAGTGGCCGGTCACCTACAGCGCATAGAACATTCCAGTGCCACCTTGGATGCCACTTCTGCCAAGAGTTCTTCGGGCAAGAACCAGCAGAAGAAAAAGAAGAAGCCCTATCGGCACTCTTCCCTTGCGGTTCAGCAGTCCTCCTACCAAGGAGGACAGCAGCATCAACAGCAGGCTCAAGCTTGGCACCCTCGGCCCAAGTCTGGACCCCAACAGGCCTGTAAGGGAGGCAGAGGGTCAGGTCCTGGAGCTGCTGCCTCCTCTAAGCCTGCTCAGTGATGGGATGGGGGTGGCCACCCCTATTCCCGTCACGCCAGCTCTGGGTCTTCCCGTGGGGTGCCGACTCTGCCACTTCCTTTCTGCCTGGTCCGCTATTACTACAGACAGGTGGGTTCTTGAAGTGGTCGGTCAGGGACTGCCTCAAGAATTCAAGCAGTACCCTCCCAGCTGAGCCCACGCCCCTCAGGAAGAACGGATTCCACATGCACCCAGTCGGCTTTTTGAGACAACATTGCTCAGCTCCTCCTCAAGGAGGCAGTAGCTCTCGCAGCAGATCCATCGGCAGACCCAGGCTTTGTCTCCAGGTACTTCTTGGTGCCCAGATGGACGAGGGCTGGCACCCCATTCTGGATCTCCATGACCTGAATCAATACCTCAGGTCACGCACCTTTCAGATGGTCACTCTGTCCCCGATCATACCATCCTTGGAGCGAAACATGTGGTTCTGTTCACTGGATTTGCAGTATGCGTTCTTTCACGTCCCAATCCATCCATCCCATCAGTGGTTCCTCCGTTTCAAGGTCGAGGAGACCCTGTATGAGTTCTGAGCCATGCCATTCCGGCCTGTCATCGACCCCATGGGTCTTCATCAAATGCATTGCAGTGGTGGCGGCCCATCTACGGCATCGGGGAGTCAGAATCTACCCTTACCTCGATGATTGACTCTTAGCAGGTTCCACCCAACAGGAGGTGGAGAGGTCCAGGGATCTGGCCCTCCTGACCTGCGTCCAGCTCGGCCTCTTGATCAACAAGATCAAGCCAGAAATCGTGCCTTCTCAGGTGATGGGCTTCATCAGGGCAGAGCTCGACTCCTGTCAAGCCAGAGCTCAGTTCCAGGTGGACAGGGCAAAGGTTCTCTCCTCCTTTGCCCAATCATTTCTGGTTGGGCACTTGTGCCCTGCCCGGGACTTTCTGCGCCTTCTGGGTTACATGGCGGCATGCACCTCAATGGCCCGATGGGCCCGGTTGCACATGCGTCCCCTCCAATGGGAGCTGGCCGCCCAGTGGACTCAGCGACACAGTCATTTTGACCAGCTGATCACTGTAATCCAGAAGATGTGGGACGCTCTCCAATGGTGGACTGCCCCAGACCGGTTGCAGGAAGGGATCCCATTTGTCCACCCCGAGCCAACGGTCGTTCTCACGACCGATGTTTCTCTCATGGGCTGGGAAGCCCACATGGGGACAACAGGGCCCACGGGTTCTGGACCCCCGAGGAGTCCCAATGCCACATCAACCTGTTGGAGCTCAGGGCAGTCAGATTGCCACTGTCAGCTTTCGCTCCTCAGCTCCAGGGTCAAGTGGATCAAGTCCAGATAGACAATACCACGACCATGTACTACCTCAACAAACAGGGCAGCACACTCCTGTCTGCTATGCAAGGAGGCGCTCTGCATCTGGACCCTCGTGAGCCGGTTGGAGGCAGACCTCCTAGCCATCCATGTGGCAGGAGTCTCAAACCAACTGACGGGTGCTCTGAGCCGCATAGGCCAGATATCTCACGAGTGGTCTCTCCATCCAGAGGTAGCTTACAGTCTGTTCTCCCATTGGGGCAAATCGATGGTGGACCTGTTTGCCTCCAGGGAAAACACCAAACTATGGTGGTTTCATGCCCACCCCTTTCAGCAGGGCTCGCTGCAGGGGGATGCCTTCTCGAGGCTGTGGACCTCAGGCCTCCTCTACGCCTTCCCTCCATTTCCCTTGATCCACAAGGTGTTACTCAAGGTGAGGAGGAGCAAGGCGAAGGTGATTCTGGTAGCTCCAGACTGTCCGCGCCAGCTCTGGTATCCAGATCTCCTCAGCCTCAGCTGCAGGGCCCGGAGCAGCTTTGTACATGCCTGGACCTGATATCTCTGAACCAGGGAAAGGTCTTCCATCCGGACCTTCAATCCCTGCACCTCATAGCCTGGTACCGGAGCGGCTAATGTTCCAGGCTTTGGGTCTTTCCGAAGATGTCTACACCGTGGTGGAGGCCTCTCGAAAGGAATCAACCAAGAAATGTTATGCCTTCTAATGGAAAAAGTTTTCTATCTGGTGTCAGGGCAAGGGTCTGGACCCCTTATCCTGTTCTGTGGCTAACATTCTCGACTACCTTTGGTCTCTCTCCAAAGGGGGTCTGCGGTTATCAACCCTCAGGATGCACCTGGCAGCCATTTCTGCTTACCGGGCTTGGGCCGGTTAGCTGAAATTGGCGCAGGAGACAGTGGTCAGGTGCTTTTTCAAAGGCTTGGATCACATATCCCTTTCAGTGCATGAACCTCCACCTCAGTGGGATCTATTGCTGGTACTGGCAAAGCTCATGGACAAGCCATTTGAACCCATGCACAATTGTGAATTGTCACACCTGTTGTGGAAGATGGCCTTCCTGATGGCTATCACGTCAGTCAGAAGGACAGGGGAGCTCCAGGTGCTTTTGGTGGACTCTCCTTATCTGGTCTCCCACAGGGACAAAGTTGTCCTGTGCCCCCACCCGAAATTCCTTCCGAAGGTGGTGTCAGAGTTTCACCTTAACCAGGTGTTGACTCTGCTGGTATACTACCCTAATTACACCTTGGACGCCGAGTACAGGCTCCATACTTTGGACCTGAGATGTGCTCTGTCTTATTCTAAGGAGAGGATGGCGGAAGTTCGTGGAGAGGTTCGCCAGCCGTTCATCATCTATGGTGAAGCCGCTTCTGGCAGACCTGCAGTCAAACGGACCATTGCGAGATGGATTGCATCGTGCATAGGTCTGTGCTATGAGTTGGCAGGCAAGGAGCCTCCCAGAGGGATAAGAGCTCATTCTACCCACCATACTGCTGCATCAGTGGCTGCTTCCAGGGACATCCCTATCCAGGAAATCTGTCGGGCTGCTACCTGGAAGTCAGCTTACACCTTCATTACCCAGTACCACATCGACCTTGAGTCACGCCGGGATGCTGGTTTTGGGGCCTCGGTTCTCCAATCTCTGTTCCCTAAGTAGGGGGTGTGCGCCTTGCCTCCCTCCTCCCGGAGAACTGCTAGGAGTCTGCAAAGAATTGTGGATAGAACAACATATCCATGCTCCTAGAAGAACAGGTTACTCACCTGTAACAGTAGTTCTAGGAGTGGTATATGTTGTTCATCCACACTGATCCACCCGACCTCCCCGGCTGCGGATGCACACAACCTGGCTTCCAGCAGGCTAAGATCTGCCATCACGGGGTGGAGCCGAGGAATATACCACCCTGGTGGGTGGGAGGAGCCAGCTTGAAGACTTCCGGCAAGAATTAAAGGGGAAAGGGACATGCCAAGAAGTGTGGATGAACAACATATACCACTCCTAGAACTACTGTTACAGGTGAGTAACCTGTTCATTCTGTCACTAGTTGTAGACCTGGGATAATTGACTGATTCTGTTGGTAGTTGGCAACCTAGTATAATTGGCTAATTCTGTCAGTAATTGGAAACCTGGGATAATTGGCTAATTCTCCCAGTAGTTGGAGACCTGGGGTATTCTGGCAGTAGTTGGAAACCTGGGATAAGCCGCTAATGGCTGTCAATAGTTGGAGACTGGTGACAATCTGTTGATTCTGTCAAGAGCTATAGACCTGGGATAATCGGCTGATACTGTTAAAATGTGGAGACCTGGGATTGTCAGCTAATTTTGTTAGTAGTTAAGCAGAAAAAAGGCGCTCCACAAGTTCAGTTCTCATTCTCTCCCAGTGGCCATTTTTGTTTGGGTTCACCAGTGGATGGTTCCAATGCCATATGACAGCTATGGGACCAAAGTTAACAAGGTGGTGCACTGATATAATCATGAAATCATAACATAAGAACGGTGCACCCACCTCTGAAGAAGCACCGCCCAGACGGAGTGAAATGTAAGGGTCTTTTTGACAATTTTCACTGGTGTTTCTGCTGATGCTGATGGGACTGCCTCCCTTTATGTAATCTTTAGATGCGTTTTGTATTCTATATACTTTTGCACTGTTTCTATGTCACCTACTAAGAAAATTACTTGGAATAAAATTTTATTTTGTTTAAAAATCTTTTTGCGCGTGTCCTGGCATTTCAGTTTCATACTCAGTGCAGTGCTGTTTAGTTGTAGGTGGGCGTACAGTTCTTATGTTGTATAGATGCTGTCAGTAGTTGTAGACCTGGGATAATCCACTGATTCTGTCAGTAGGTGGAGACCCAAGATAATCTACTGATGGCTGTCAGTAATTGTAGACATGGGATAATCAGCTGATTCTGTCTGTATCTGGAGACCTGAGATTGTCAGATGATTCTGTCAGTAGCTGTAGTCCTGGGATAATCGTCTGATTCTGTCAGTAGTTGGAGACCAATGATAATCAACTGATTCTATTGATATTTGGAGACCTGGGAAAATCCGCTGATGTTATTCAGAAGTTGCAGATGAATGATAATCTGCTGATTCTGTCAGGATTTGGGCTACGGGCCCCTCTGCCGATGATGATTCCTCTTTCTGCCATCGACCTAAATGCTATTCCTTCCTCTGTTACCACATTTCTCATTCTGCATATGGTTCCTTGGCCTGGACTGTTGTTGCCTGTGCTGTTGGGTGCTGCTTTGGTGTCAATGCCAGTTCGATCCGCTTGCCCTGTGCCTTCCAGAGAGCCATCAGTACTCTGCCTGTCTGGCCCTGCCTCAGAGCAGGCCAACATCGAGGAAGAATACCACCCTGAGTCCATCCTCCCTGAGGATGAGGAGGAAGACATTGAACTGGATTCCTCTGATAAGTCCACTGTCTTCTCCAGGAGTGACAAATCTGTCAAACATACTCCCAGGTCCCCACCAGAGGACCCCCCCTCTTCAAAATTATGAAGCAACCCTCCTCCACAATGGGGTTTCAGACTGAGGAAGAGGATGAAACTAGGAGGAATCTGGTGGACTTCCTGGGGATCCCAGAGTCTCCTCTCAAAGTTATTCCTTCTCTGCTGCCAATGCTGAATGATGCTGCCACGGTGGCCTGATGCAGGCCCAACATAGTACCATCCATGCCCAGAAAGGCTGACAAACTCTACCAGGCACCTCAGGGGCTGCCATTTTATGCTGTCCAGACAGAAACTAACTCAGTGGTTATCAAGGCCGCTCTTGACAGGACTAAGGCCCCTAAGCACCTGAGTTCCCTGCCCTCTGACTGGGAACCCAGGAGGCTAGACCTCTGGGGCAACAGTACTTTTACCTCTGCCACCCTCAGCCTCAGGATTTCCAACTACTTGACTCATTTGATTAAGCACTAAAATACCCTCTGGAGCAAGGTCAAAGCTGCTGCACAGGCCCTCCCTTAGAATTGCCAGAGACAAGAGTTTCTTAAAGTGCTCCAGGCCTTGGAAGATGTCAGTAAACATCTCCTCAGAGCCACCTATGATATTGCTGATACTACAGCCTGGGCAATTGCCTTTGGTATTTGCCTCAGACTGCACTCTTGACTTAGGGTCCTGGGCTTTGCGACTGATGTCCAACAAAAGGTGTTGAATGTCCCTTTTGTGGGTCACAGACTCTTTGGGCCAGATGTCGAAGATATTGTCAGTGACCTGCAGGCTTCTGGCAGGGCTGTTTGGTCTATCCACTCCCTGTACCATACCCAGCCTAGCAGTAGACTGAGGTTGTCCTTCTGCAAGGTCTCTCACAAGTCAGATTCCAGAACCAAGCTCCAGGGCAAATGTAGAGCCAACTCTGCCTTGCCTGCCCCTCTAGTTCCTCTGCCAAGCAATCCAGAGGAGGAGTTGCAGCCCCGGTCGCCAGTTTAGCTTCAGCCTGACTCCTTGACAGAGCCCCCCCCCCCCATTCCAAGCCAGGAGGTGGTGATCGGATCCTGCAGATAATTGAACAGGGCATGCTCTAGAACAACCTCCAGACGTTCCCCTAGTCCCCACCTTTTATCCTGCAGACTACACAGAGGGATAACTCATGATATGATTCTGTTAGCACCCTTTGCAAACTGTGTGAGAGGCCTTTCGGCACCATGCAATTCTGCTTAAAGTTGGACCAGCATAACATTCTGTGGTGATTTGCATATGTAGCCCATGATGCTTTGCACTGTGGGGGCATGTGTGATTTTGTATTTTCTTGAAACTTGGCTTCCCAGCCAAATGCCCTTTGGGGTAACCCTTGCCTCAGTGTTTGCGCACAGAGGTTCTTTGTCTTTTAAATAGTTTTTTATTTTAATGGGTTCACCACAATATATCCAAGGCACACTGCCTTAAGGGTAGCTGGTCCATTCCACTGGGGTGTCAAACAGACGAGACATACTGATGAGTCCTGGTAAGACGAAACACGTGTCTGTGTCTTCTGTTAGCACCCTTTGTAAACTGTGTGAGAGGCCTTTCGGCACCATGCAATTCTGCTTAAAGTTGGACCAGCATAACATTCTGTGGTGATTTGCATATGCAGCCCATGATGCTTTGCACTGTGGGGGCATGTGTGATTTTGTATACTCATGATATGAGCTACTCAAATTGAGCGACTCAATATAAGTGACTCAATTTGGGTGACTGTGGAGACGAGTATTAGTAAAGAGCAACGGGAATTACAGCGAACATGAAAGACTGTTATGTATTGAATAGCCAGGTAGAGGTATGACGTGAAGGATAGAGGGTGTGTCTGGGAGGGCTGCTTCCAGCTGGCCATCTAGCATAGTAGGTTATGTGGAGGCTTGCGAATGCTGGTGTTCCGGGGGTTCAGGACTGGAGTGGTGTGTCTGTTTTTTTTGTGTGCGTTTTTCAGGTTGTTGACGTTTATTTCTTTTTTGCTTGTTTCTAGAGGTTTTTCTAGAAGTGTTCTGTTCCCGCTAAGGTTGTTCCCCCACCAACTTTCTCCCCTTGTGCACAGGTAGCGCCCTCCCCGTGGTGTAGCCTCCCTCTCATGATTTCCTCTTTTTCCCCAGTGTCACCCACCCTGGAGTTGATTATATTAGGGGGGTTTAGCCCCCCCCACGGAAAATTATGTTTTAAATTTGTTTTGTAAAAAGTAAGATTCAATTGCTTTTTTGTCGGGTGCTGTGATGTACATGGCTTTTATTGCTGTCGCCCATATGTAGTAGCCATTTAGTTCACCGCTGTTTTTGATGGGGCTATCACATGGTACCCACAGAGGTGCTTAGAGGTCCTCACCTTGCTGCACAAAAGGGCCAAAGAACTAGTGCCCAGGCAGCAAAGGAACAAGGGGTTCTACTCCAGGTTCCCAAAACAAAAGGGAACCTGAGGCCCATTCTAGACTCAAGGAGCTGAACCTGTTTATCCAGTACAAAAAGTTCCAGATGAAACATAGAAACATAGACTTTGACGGCAGATAAGGACTGCTTGGCCTATCTAGTCTGCCCATTTCCCTACCTACAGGATAGGCTGCAGATCCTAGTTAACCAACAGCCTATTTCTTCCTACCCCCCACAAGAATTACCTTATGTCTGTCCCATGCATTCTTTAATTCTCCCACAGTTTTAGACCCCACAACCTCCACAGGAAGGCTTTTCCATGCATTCACTACCCTCTCTGTGAAATAATACTTCCTCACATTGCCCCGAACCGCCTCCCTTCTATCTTTAAATTGTGTCCCCTTGTTCTTGCACGTCTCTTATTCTGAAAGATGCTACCCTCTTGGACTTTGTTGATTCCACTGAGGTACTTAAAAGTTTCTATCATGTCCTCCCTCTCCCTTCTTTCCTCAAGAGTGTACATATTAAGCTTCTTTAGTCTCTCCTCATACGGCTTCTCTTGCAGACCCTGCACCATTTTAGTTGCCCTCCTCTGGACTGCCTCTGTCCTGTCTATGTCCTTGTGGAGATGGGGTCTCCAGAACTGGACGCAGTACTCCAGATGAGGTCTCACCAACTGTCTGTACAGAGGGATAACAACTTCCTGTTTTCTGCTGCTGATGTCTCTCCCTATGCTTCTCAGTATACCCCAGCCCTCCCTACTGCCTTCTCACATTGCTTGCTAACCTTAAGGTCATCTGATATGATTACCCCCAGGTCCCTTTCCTTTTTTGTTGTTGTTACTACCTCCCCCGCATTGTGTATTCTTCCCCTGGGTTCTTGTTTCCCAGGTGCATTATTTGCACTTCTTTGTATTGAATCTTAGCTGCCATACTTCTGACCATTCCTCCAACCTTGCCAAGTCCCTTCTCATCCTTTCCACGCCTTGTGTATCAACCCTGTTGCAGATCTTTGTGTTATCTGCAAAAGATACTTTTCCTTCCAGTCCCTCTGCAATGTCAATGATGAAGACATTAAAAAGGACTGGACCCAATACTGAACCCTACGGTACCCCACTAGTAACCCCTCTTTCTTCAGAGTGGACTCCATGTACAATTACCTTCTGTGTCCTGTTGTGCAGCCAGTGTTTTACCCAGGCTACCACCCTGGGACCCACTCCCAGGCTGGTTAATTTGACTATTAATCTTTTGTGTGGGACTGTGTCAAATGCCTTGCTAAAGTCTAGGTAGGCCATGTCCACAGCCCTTCCCTGGTCTACTACTTTGGTCACCCAGTCAAAGAAATCTATTAGATTCATCTGACATGACCTTCCCGCTGTGAACCCATGCTGCCTTGGGTCCTGTGCCCCACTGGCCTCTAGGTACTCAACTATTCTTTCCTTCAGAAGTGACTCCATCACTTTCCTTAGCACAGAGGTCAGACTGACAGGTCTGTAGTTTCCTGCCTCTGTCTTGGTCCCACTTTTGTGAAGGGGAATCACATCCGCCTTCCTCCAGTCCTTGGGTACCACACCATCCTCCCATGATTTATTAAAAAGAGTAGCCAGTGGTTTCACTAGTTCCTCCCTTAATTCTTTTAGAATTCTGGGGTGAATTCCATCAGGACCCATTGCTTTGTCCACCTTCAGTTTTAGGAGTTCTTGCAGAACCCTTTCTTCTGTGAAAGGACTGGGATCGACCCCCCTATCAAGAGTGCTTCTGTTAATTGGATTAGGCACTTCCCCCTCCTCTTTTGTGAATACTTAGCAGAAATATTCGTTCAGTATCCCTGCTTTTTCACTGTCCCCCTCTGCCCACCCACCGTTCATTCTATTCAGCCTCACTATCCCTCCCTTTGTCTTTCTACCGCTGATGTACCTATAAAAGGTTTTATCCTCTCTAACTGAGTTGGCTATCTTCTCCTCAGTTTGGGCCTTTGCTATTCTGACTTCCCTTCCTGCTTCCTTCTGCCTTAACTGGTACAGTTCTCTGTCCTGCTCCTTCTGTGTTTCTTATACTTCTGGAATGCTATCTTTCTTCCTGACTTCACAGCCACTCTTTTGAGAACCATAGTGGCTTTTTCTTTCATTTTGATTTGTTTATTTGCTTCACACAAAGGCTTGTTGCCTCTGTGATGGCAGTTTTGATGATTCCCCATTGTTGCTCCACACCTCCTTCTAGCCTGTTTGCTAGTGCTTTTCTGAGGCACTCTCCCATCTTGCCAAAATCAGCCCTCCTAAAGTCCAGTACCCTCATTTTTGTATGGCTTGACTCTGTAGCTGAGTTTAACGTGAACCACGCTGTTTGATGGTCACTTGTTCCCAGATGGCAACCCACTTCTAGATCTGAGATCCTCTCACTGCCCCCGTTTGAGAGTACGAGGTCTAAGATTGTTCCCTCACGAGTGGGTTCCGAAACTAGCTGTCTGAGGCCTGCCACCTGTAGGGCATCAGGAATGGCCCTGCTCTTGGATGTGGCTGCAGCAAATGTGCTCCAGTTAACATCTGGCATATTCAGGTCTCCCATCAACAGTATCTCCCCTTTCTTTGCCATTCAAAGAATGCCTTCTGTCATATCCTTGTCCATTCCTTCCCCCTGACATGGGAGTCTGTACACAACCCCTGTGCGGATTGTGGTGCCCTTTCCAGTCTCCAAGATGACCCACAGTGCCTCCTCTCCTCCCTGTTTATTCTTTTGTTCAGTTGCTTTTATCCCTTCCTTTACATAGAGAACTACTCCTCCCCCTCTTCTTCCCTGCCTGTCTCTCCTGTAGGTTATGTACCCCGGTATGTTAACATCCCAGTCATGGTTCTCTGTGTACCATGTTTCTGTGACTGCTATGATATCCAGGCATCCCTCTTCCATCAAGACCACCAGCTCAGGGAGCTTGTTGCCCAGACTACGGGCATTGGTACTCATTACCCTCCATTTCCTAATGACTTTACTCCTTTTTGCCCCATCCCTGTTCTTCTTGCCTTTGTCACTTTTTCCATTTACCCCTGCCCTTCTCCCTATCGACACCTCTATGTTGGAATTTGCTGCACTTACTACCGTGATTTTTTGGGGGGGGGGCTAGGATTTCCCTGCTTCTTTCCAGTGCCTCTCCCCTTGGCTAGTTTAAATGCTTGCCAATGAAGCATTTAAACCTATCACCTAGGATCCTGGTTCCCCTCCTGGACAGATGCAGCCCATCATGCCATTATAGACTTGCATCATTCCAGGTGGACCCCCAGTCCCCAATGAAGCCAAATCCCTGAGCACCACACCAGTTTTTCAACCACTTTTTGAATCCCATGGTGTGGAACACCCTAGCCTCTCCTACGCCATAGATGGGCAGCACCTTCGAGAAGGTTACCGTGCGTGCTACTTGTCTAAGGCCCCTCCCCAATTCCACAAACTCTTCCTGCACTTCTCTAATCCCTTTCTTAGCCAGGTCATTTGTCCCTTGGTGGACAATTACATCCAGCTCCCTCCCCTGTGCAGCTGCTCCGGCAATCCTGAGGATTTGCTCCCTGTCCTTCCAAGCCATGGCGCCAGGCAGGCACCTTACCTCCCTCTCCCAGTTCTGCCTTCCCAACAATGGAATCCCCCGCCAGGAGTTGTTTCCTTCCCCTGCGGGGCCCCCAGCCACCCTCCTGTGGGTCTCCTTTGTGGAGGTTCCCAGCATCCTCCTTGGTCTCCACTACGGGTGCCTCCATAAAGGAACCACACTTTGCCAGAATGGCATAGGAATTGTGGAGAGGTACAACTGGAGGGATGTGCCTCTGTTCCACCACCCTCACCCTCCCTGAGCCCACTGTGGTCCAACCGCTCCTCTTTCTTGGCAACCTCTGAGGCAACGGCAGTGGCACTGGTGGTCCCTAGATGGAAGAGGAGGTCCCACAAATCCTGGCCAACAGCCTGGAGATGAGCAACCTCCTCCCTCAGCCCAGAGAGGTGCCTGCAGATGGGACAACACCGCATCCTCCAGAATGTGTCCCTGAAGACTGCTGCTCCACAGCCACTGCACTGCACCACTCCAATCATGTCTTATTTCTGGCCCCTTAACTGTTTGCAATCCTTACTCTTTCCTCTGTTTTTTTTTTCTCTCTCTCCTTACTTTCTGCCTGTGTGCCCTTTAAGCTCCTGATTGTCCTGTTCTGAGACAAGAATATCCTATATTTCTCAGTAGACCCCTTACTTGCTCAGAGGCAGACCTCCAGCAGCTAGAGGGGACCAGAGAGCTAATCTTGCCCTTCTAGGATGGTGGGTCTTTGGTGGCTCTGTGATCACTCACTTCCTGCTCCCAAACAGAAAGTTCCTGTTGCAGTGAAATCCTGTGCCTATAAAAGTAGAACTAGCTTTGGGTGGGAGGGAAGGAGGGCAATATAGTCCCAGTAGAGAAGTCCAGTCACACAGCAGTCCTTTCTCCTGGTGTCTTCTGCCAAGCTATTAGCAGAATCTTTTCTAAGGCATTCTTTAAATGTAGCTTCCTTCTAGCTAAGCCACTCCCCCTACTTACTAGATCTTTCTACAAGTAATTTAAACTTCACAGCTATTAATTCCTTTCAATCACCTGAGATTTACACCTTGATAACTGTTCAGATAACCATTCAGTTCAGTTAACTCAGACAAACACACACTTTTTTTTTTTGTTTTGTTTGTTAGTTTTTTTTTACCCCAAATTAAAGGTCCAAGTACAAGAGTTCTTCTTTAGTCCCAGTAGAGAAGTCCAGTCACACAGCAGTCCTTTCTCCTGGTGTCGTCTTCTGCTGAAGAAGGGTGACTGGTTGTGCTCCCCTTGATATGCAAGATGCCTATATGCATATCATGGTTCCCCCCCCCTCACAGACGATACTCGCGGTTCCTGTTTCAGGGGGTGCATTACCAGTTAAGGGTACTGCCCTTTGGCTTATCCTCTGTGCCACAAGTATTTACCAAGTGCTTAGCAACTGTTGCAGCAGCCCTCTGGTGTGGAGCCCTCTACGTTTCCATACCTAGACTACTGATTACTGAAAGCTCAGTCCAGGGAGGTCCTGTTGTTAACTCTAGAACATACCCTGCAGTTATTTCTGTCCTTGGGTGTCACTGTCTATCAGCCCAAGTCTGTGGTCACCCCATCTCAGCAGTTGCACTACATAAGGGCAGTCCTGGACTCTACTCAGGGGCAAGGCCTTCCTCCCTCAAGACAGGGCAGACCACTTTATTACCCAGGCCCAGGAGATGGCTCAGATCCAGCATGCCCCACCCAGGACGTTCCTTAGGCTACTGGGCCCAGTGGCTGCGGCTATTGTTATGGCCCCTCTAGTGCGGTGGCACACGAGGATCCCAAAATGGACCCTCTGGGTTCAGTGAGATCAGCACTCAGATGATCTTCATCAGCTGGTCCTTGTCTCCTCGCCAGTACGCAAAGTGCTTCACTGGTAGATGGACCCGGCCAATCTCTTAAAGGGGTTCCCCTTTCCTATCCCCACTTCTTACCAAATCCTCCTCCACAGATGCGTCAGGTCAGGGTTGAGGAGCCCACCTAGGCCCCTGTCAGACCCAGGGCCTCTGGTCCTGCGAGGAGACTCACCTCCACATAAACATTCTAGAAATTAGGGCAGTTCGGTATGCCTTACAGGCATTCCAGAAGCATCTCTCTCCAGCTTCTTCATGAACTATGTGACATCAGATCCTGATGACTGCATGGACGGCACCTAATAAACTGTTGCACAAAAATCTTCCATGAGATCCTGACGCCCGATGACTAAGTTCCATAGGTATGACCTGATGACAGAAATTCCCTCGAAGATCTACGGTTATGGTAAGTTCTTAAGAAACTGATCTGTTCTGTCAGTAGTTGAAAACCTGGGATAACTGGCTGATTCTGTCAATTGTTGGAAACTTGAACTTGAGATAATTGTCTGATTTTGTCAGTAGTTGGAGACCTGGGATAATCAGCTGATTCTGTTGGTATTTGGAGACCTGGGATTATGAGCCAATTATGTCTGTAAGGTTCCATGTCAGAACAATGATTGCCAAACTGCAATCGCCATTGCAGTGAGTGTATATCTCCGAAAAAGAAAAATGGTGATGTACATTCCCAGCGAGAACTGGGCAAAAAATGTCAACAGTATTTATGCTGGGGGCTTTGCCCCCGCACCCCCCCTAACTATAGATTAACTCCAGGGGGGTGCATGTCGGGAAGGGGGAGACAGTCACAAAAAAATTAAAAAAAAAATTAAAAACCCACTCACATAAAAAAAAACTTTCCCCTGCCCAGCCCTGAACCCTGTACCTAGCTCCCTATAGCCGGCTACCCTCACCACCACACCATGGAGGCAACTCATCAACACTGGGCTGCACTACCTCCCACATACTGTCTTCCTCATCCTTCCCCTTCCGCTGGCCATCCTACCTTGTTGCTGTTCTTCACTCGCTAACCTGCATCTCCGCTCTTCTTCCACCACTACCCTTTCAGGGTAGCTCACATTAAAGGCGCTGACATTGAGTCGCTCATATGCGAGTCGCTCGATCTTAGTCGCCCATATTACAGGTTACCGTCAGTAGTTGTAGACCTGGAATAATCTGTTGAATCAGTTGGGATTTGGAGACCTCGGATTATCTACTAATTGTGTCATTAGTTGGAGACCTGGAACAATTGACTGATTCTGGCAGTAGTTGGAGACCTGGGATAATCTGTTGGTGGCTTTCAGTAGTTGGAGCCCAGTGACAACCTGCTGATTCTGTCAGAAGTTGGAGACTTGTGATAATCAACTGATTCTATTGATATTTGGAGACCTGGGATAATCCGCTGATGGCTTTCAGAAGTTGCAGGTAACTGATAATCTGTTGATTCTATCAGTAGTTAGACACCGGGTATAATCAACTGATTCTGCCAGTAGTTGGAGACCTGGGATAATCAGCTGATGGCTGTTAGTAATTGTAGACCTGGAATAATCCTCTGATTCTGTCGGGAGTTGGCGACCTGGGATAATTGGACAATTCAGTCAGTAGCTGGTGACCTGGGTTAATTGGACGATTCTGTCAGTTGCTGGAAACCTGGGATAATCATCTGATTTTGTCAGTAGTTGGAGACCTGGGATAATCCTCTGATGGCTATCAATAGTTTGAGGCTGGTGAAGATCCACCGATTCTATCAGTAGTTTTAGACCTAGGATAATCAGCTGATTCTGTTGGTATTTGGAGACCTGGGATTGTAAACTGATTCTGTCAGTAGTTGTAGACCTGGAATAATCTGCTGATTCTTTCGGTATTTGGAGACCTGGGACTGTCAGTTAATTCTATCATTAGTTGGAGACCTGGAATAATTGACTGATTCTGGCAGTAGCTGGAGACCTGGTATAATCTGCTGGTAGCTTTCAGTAGTAGGAGACCAGTGACAATTTGCTGATTCTGTCAGTAGTTGGAGACCTGTGATAATCAACTGATTCTATTGATATTTGGAGACCTGGGATAATCCGCTGATGGCTTTCAGAAGTTGCAGATCAGTGATAATCTGCTGATTCTGTCAGTTGTTGGAGACATGGGATGCTCAACTGATTCTGTCAGTAGTTGGAGACCTGGGATAATCTGTTGATGGCTGTTAGTAGTTGTAAACCTGGGATATTAGTGGAGACTGTCAGTGTTTGGAGACTTGAGACTGTTAGCTGATTCTTTTGGTAGCTGCAGACCTGAGATAATCTGCTGATTCTGGCAGTAATTGGAGATCTGCGATAATCTGCTGATGACTTTCAGTAGCTGGAGACCGGTGATAATCCACCGACTCTGTCAGTAGTTGCGACCAGGGATAATCGGCTGATTCTGTCAGTAGTTGCGACCAGCGCTAATCGGCTGATTCGGTCAGTAGCTGGAGACCTATGATAATCGGCAGATGACATTCAGTAATTGCAGACCTGGGATAATCGGCTAATTCTGTCAGTAGTTGTAGATCTGGAACAATTGGCTAGTTCTGGCAGAAACTGGAGATCTGGGATAATTCGCTGGTGGCTTTCAGTAGTTGGAGACCAGTGATAATCAGCTGAGTCGGTCAGTAGTTGGAGACCAGGGATAATCAACTGATTCTATCACTAGTTGGAGACGTGGGATAATCGTCTGATGACTGTCAGTAATTTTAGACCTGGGATAATTGGCTGAGTCTGTCAGTCGTTGAAGACCTGGAATGATCGACTGAGTCTCAGTAGCTGTAGACCTGAGATAATCAGTTGATGGCTGTCAGTAGTTGTAGACCTGGGATAATCAATTGATTCTATTAGTAGCTGGCCACCTGGGATATTCAGCTGTTTCTGGCAGTAGTTGGAGACTTGTAATAATTGGCTGATTCTGCCAGTAATTGGAAACCTGGAATATTTGGCTGTTTCTGGCAGTAATTGGTGACCTGGGATAATCGACTAATGGTTGTCAGTAATTGTAGACCTGGGACAATTGGCTGATTCTGTCAGTAGTTGGAGTACTGGGATAATTGGTTTATACCAGCTTAATTCTTTTCAGTCCTCTTGTTTAAGTAATAGCTACTCTCAAGGTTAAACAGCAAGAATGATGCTACTGCAGCTTTCTTCTTCCTGTCTCCGCTGATTCACCTCTGGTAAATTGGGATTGCTGAAAGGTGGTCAGAAAGATCTTCATTAAGGGCATCTCTTGCAGCAGGCCACACCTATAGGTGCTAGGACCACACAGAAACTTTCCTAGCTAGCAGTCTACAAGGGGGCCTGCCCATGACGACCTCACACGCTAATGGCGTCCCTTCCATATAAATGTGGGGAGACCGGCGCCCACCTCAGTTCTTTTTCCGCTTTCAGACATCGGACTCCACGGAGACACCGCCAGTTCTAGGGACATGGATATGTTGTTTATCCACACTGTCTGGCAGGTTCCTTGCCGCTTTAAATCTTGCCAGAAGGTCTTCAAGCTGGCTCCTCCCACCCACCCGGGTGGTAAAACTCTCGGCTCCACCCCATGACGCCAGATCTTCCTTACTGCTTAGAAGCTCAGGTTCCCTCCTTAACGCTCTGAGTGTAGACTGGATCCTAATTCTTCGGTTCGCCCGAAACTTATTTTAAAATTTTCAAGATTTCGGTCAAGTTTCTCGCTCGCAGCTGCGATGGACAAATCGACTCCCAGATTTCGACGGTGGCCTTGTGGACAGAAAATATCCAGGACAGATCCGCACTCCACGTGCGTCTACTGCCTCGGCCTAGACCATGACCCACAGGCCTGCAAGTTATGTCGTTCGTTTTCGGCCAACGTCCTGGAAGACCGCGCTTGAGCGCCCCGAGAAGCGCTACCCGCCGGTGAAGTCGAAGGAGGCCCGTTGGGTGGTTACCGAGGTGGCTGGCTCGGCTGAGCAACTCGAGCAGATGATCACCCTCGAGGAGGAGGTGGCTCAGGCCGCATCATCCTCTTCCTCAGTCACGGCATTTATCCCGCTCTCTCTGGGTACCTCATATTCAGCTTCTTTCAAGGAGCTTTGCCAGTCCCTTTCCATGAAGGGAGAGGGGCCATCGGGACATTCCTCTTGGTCCAAAAAGGACGACTCAAAAGGTAAGTCCCACTGTCGGCGTTCGTGGGAGCGGCAGAGGTCCCCTTCCCCGGACAGTCGACACTCGACTTCGGTCGAGGTTGCGGCTAAGGCTGCTGGCTTTACGGTGTCCCCGTCAGGTCAACCGTCTGACACACCCGTCGACGCGGTCGAGATTTTTCTCGACCTGTCGGACGGGCTGTCGACTGGTGAAGCAGACAACCCTTCTTCACTGGTTCCCCTGGTGGAGACTGAGGATCTGCCTGCGTCCCCGGTGCTGCTGTCCCCGGTCAAGGCTTCTGAGCCGAGGGAAGAGCGGGTGTCCCCGGCCCCTTCCCAGACCCTTCATCGGAAACACCAAGGTTCTCGGTCTCGGTCTCGGCACCGAAGTAAGCAGCGCCGCCGCTCATCCTCGTCTTCCTCCTCTGAAGAGGAGAGGCTTTGGCGCAAATTGCGTCGGCGTTATGAGGACCTGTTGTGGCAGCAGTTACTTCTGTCCAGGAGCAAGCTGACGCTGTCGCCTTCCCCGGCCATCAAGTGGCTGTCACCCAAGCAGCTGAAACAACCCCTCGCTGTAGCCGAGGTGCCCAAGCCTGGGCCAGTTGTTTGGCCGAAACCAGCTGCCCCACCGATTGTGGTGGAACCTCCGCCTCAACAACCGAAATCGGGGGCACTGACCAAGGACTCTCGGTCGGGTCAGAGCCTGCTCCACAGGTTGTCGATCACCCTCACTCCCGACCATCCTCGGCAGGTGGAGGGTGGCTCAGGCCCCAGGTAGCTCTTCGCAGACTCCTCGGAGTCCGACGATGACTCCTCCCTGTTCTCCAGGCCCCTGGAGTCCTCCGGGGGCCAGTCAATGGACAAAAGCCCATCGTCCTTCATGGGTTTGCTTCGGCTCATCTCGGAGTCCACCGGGATGCAGCTCGAGCCCATATCCAAGCGGGTCAAGTATCCCTTGACGGAGATACTGGACCAAGGGGATTCACCCATGGAGGCCTTTCCGGTGGCTGAAGCCATTGTTGGCCCAGCCTTGGAGCTCTGGCAGCGGCCTGCTTCCTGTCCTGCGCTTTTGGCCTGGAAATATGCGGTCCCTACCGGCTCTTTGCCCGGTTTTTCGGAACACCCCTCCGCCAAGGGGTTGGTCACTGACAGTGTTTTCTGGCATTCCGGGAACGCTAGAGACATGGACAAGCCCCCCGACAAGGAGTCCAAAAAGCTGGACTATGCCGGGCGCAAGGTGTATGCTGCATCCTCCCTTGGCCTCCGCCAAGCCAGCTCGGCCATGCTGATGGCACACTTCTCCCACACCCTCACGGGCTCCCTGAATGAGGTGATCCCTTATCTCCCGGCTGACCTGTAGACCACGGTCAAGCAGGTATGGGACCAGGGTAGGGTGGTGGCAAAACAGCAGCTCCAAATGGCTCTGGACATTGGAGACTCTTGTGTCAGATTGGTTGCGGCCGCAGAGCATGGTTGAGGATATCCACCTTCACGGTGGATACCCAGCATAAACTGGCAGATGTCCCCTTCCTGGGGACTGACCTGTTCGGCCCTGGAGTGGAAAGTCACCTCCAGCGGATCTAAAAGTCCAATGCCACTCTAGACTCGGTCACCTCCGCCCAGAAGGACAAGGGCCATCGCCAGCAACATAAGTCCTTTCACCCTTCTGCGCCTGCGGCACGTCCGGCCCAACAGCACCAACACCAGGGCCAGCAGGCTGGCGCTTGGCATCCCAAACCCAAGCCTGCGGCTTCCTCTAATAGGAAGCAGGGAGGAAAGGCCCAGGAGGTCCCTCGGCAGGTCCCTCCTCTAAGCCTGCCCAGTGACGGGTTGAGGGGTGTCGCCCCAGTCTCGTCACTCCCCTCGTGGGGGGATGGCTCCGCCACTTCCTTTCCGCCTGGTCCGTTATCACCATGGACCACTGGGTGTTGGAGGTGGTAGGACAGGGCCTACCCTTGGAGTTTGAGCAGGCCCCGCCCTTCCGAGCTGTCGCCCCTTGGGGGGCTACGGAGTCCGCAGCCTCTTTGTCGGCTCGCCGAGCTGATATTGCCCTGCTCCGTGAAAAAGAGGTGATCAGGAAGGTGGCGGATCCTCCTCCAGACCCGGGTTTGTGTCCGGGTACTTCCTGGTCCTAAAACGGATGGGGGGCTGGCGCCCCATTCTCGACCTGCACAACCTGAACAGGTTCTTAAGGTCTTGGACCTTCAGGATGGTCACTCTGGCTCAGATAATCCCATCCTTCGAACAAGGTGTGTGGTTCTGTTCTCTGGACCTTCAGGACGTGTTCTTTCACGTCCCAATCCGTCCATCCCACCAGAGATTCCTCCGCTTCAGGGCAGAGGGATCCCTCTACGAGTTCTGGGCCATGCCCTTCGGCCTTTCTCTAGCTCCCAGGGTCTTCACCAAATGCATGGCAGTGGTGACAGCATTCCTGTGGCGCCGAAGGGTCCGGGTGTACCCCTACCTGGATGACTGGCTGATTGCAGCCCCTCCAGAATGGAGGTGGAGGTCCAGGATCTGGCCTCCAGGTTTGTCCTCAAGTTGGCCTCCTCATCAATGAGGCCAAGTCGGAACTTCGTACTAAAGCAGGTGATCCAATTCATCGGGCAGAGCTCGACTTTCACGAAGCTATGGCTCCCAAGTGATAGGCCGAGGTTCTTCTCCTCCTTTGCCCAATCATTTCAGGTTGGGCACCAGTCTCTGCCTGGGACTTCCCGCGCCTCCTGGGCCTCATGGCGCCTGCACCAGCGTGGTCTGTTGGGCCCGTTAGTACATGCGTCCCCTTCAATGAGGACTGGTCGCAGCACTTCGATCCTCTGGATCAGCTAGTGACAGTGACCCAGGGGATGTGGAACGCTCTCCAGTGGTGGACCGTTCCAGCACATCTGCAGGAGGGCTTCCCGTTTGTCCGCCTCGAGCCGACGGTCTCTCTATTGACCGATGCCTCTCTGATAGGTTGGGGTGCCCATCTGGGGGAGCACGGAGCTCTCGCCCCCTGGTCCCCTCGGGAGTCCCGAGGCCACATCAACCTGCTGGAGCTTCAAGCGGTTTGTCTAGCCTTCACCGCCTTCGCTCCATTTCTACGGGGTCAAGTGGTTCAGGTCCAGGTGGAAAATACCACAACCATGTACTACCTAAACTGCCAGGGCGTGACGCGCTCCATGCCTCTGTGCAGGGAAGCTCTCCGCACTTGGTCACTCGTGCGCAGCCTGGAGGCGGATCTCCTTGCCATCCATGTGGCAGGAGCTCCAACACCTGGCTGATGCCCTAAGCCGGATAGGGGCTGCGTCTCACGAGTGGTCTTTCCTGCCGGAGGTAGTACAAGATCTGTTCTCCCACTGGGGCATGCCTCAGGTGGACCTGTTTGCCTCAAGGGAGAATGTGAAGCTGAGACTGTTTCATTCCCGCCCCCCTCAGCAGGGCTCACTGCAGGGGGATGCCTTCTCGAGGCTGTGGACCCTGGGCCTCTTCTACGCCTTTCCCCCATTTCCCTTGATCCATAAGGTGCTCCTCAAGCCGAGGAGGGACAAGGCGCAGGTGATTCTGGTAGCCCCAGACTGGCCCTGCCAGTTCTGGTATCCAGATCTCCTCAGTCTCAGCTCCAGGCTCCCGAGGCAGCTTCCAGCCTGCCCAGACCTGATCTCAGTCAATCAGGGGAAGGTATTCCATCTGGACCTTCAATCCCTACACCTGACGGCCTGGTTCCTGAGTGACTAGAGTTCCAGGCCTTGGGTCTTTCCGACGAGGTCCTCAGCATCGTTGAGGTGTCCCATAAGGAGTCGACCAGAAAATGCTACGTCTTCAAATGGAAGAGATTCTCTATTTGGTATCAGGGCAAGGGCCTGGACCCTTCCTGCTGTTCCTTGGCAAGCATTCTGGACTACCTGTGGTCCCTTTCTCAGCAAGGGCTTTGGTCGACGACCCTTAAGGTGCACCTGGCAGCCATCTCTGCTTACCGGGCGCGGGCCGGGAAGCAGTCGGTGGCACAGGAGAAGGTGGTCGGGCACTTTTTCAAAGGCCTTGATCACATATCCCCTCCGGTGCGAGAACCTCCACTGTGGGATCTACTGCTGGTATTGGCTAAGCTCATGGGCAAGCCATTCGAACCGATGCACAGGTGTGACATCTCTCACCTGTCGTGGAAGACCGCCTTCTTGGTGGCTATCACGTCAGCCAGAAGGATGGCAGAGCTCAGGCGCTTTCCTTCGAGTCTCTCTATCTGGTCTTCCACAGGGACAAGGTTGTCCTGCGCCCCTACCCAAAATTCCTTCCGAAGGTGGTGTCGGAGTTTCACCTTAACCAGATGTTGACTCTTCCGGTGTTCTACCCCAGTCATATCTTGGAGGCCGAATATAGGCTCCATACTTTGAACCCTAGAAGAGCGCTCGCTTGCTATAAGGAGTGGACGGCTGAAGTTCAGGGAGAGGTTCGCCAGCTGTTTGTCACCTACGCTGAAACCGCACCTGACAGATCTGCAGCTAAGCGGATGATAGGCAGGTGGGTCACCTCCTGCATAGATCTCTGCTATAGGTTGGTGGGCATGGAGCCTCCCAGAGGGATAAGAGCTCATTCTACCTGCCATACCGCTGCATCAGTGGCTGCTTCCAGGGACATCCCTATCCATGAAATCTGCAGGGCTGCTACCTGGAAGTCAGCACACACCTTCATTACCCACTACATCGACCTTGCTGTTTTTTGGGCCTCAGTTCTCCAGTCTCTATTTCCCAAGTAGGGGGTGTGCGCTTGCCTTCCTCCTCCCGGAGAACTGTTAGAGTTGTCAGATCATAGATGAACATATCCATGTCCCTAGAAATACAGGTTCTAGAGACATGGATATGTTGTTCATCCACACTATCTGGTAGGTCCTTGCCGCTTAAATCTTGGGCGCAGAAGGTCTTCGTTGGCTCCTCCCACCCACCCGGGTGGTAAAACTCTCGGCTCTGCCCCATGACGCCAGATCTTCCTTACCGCTTGGAAGCTCAGGTTCCCTCCTTAGCGCTCTGCGTTTTCGACTCGTTCCTGATTTTTCTGTTTCTCCAAATTTAGTTTTGAAGTTTTCTAAAACTTCGGTCTTCTTCCCTCACTGCTGCGATGGATATTTCGTTTCCTGGGAATACCTCCAGGATGGACCCGAACTCCACGTGCCTTTACCGTCTCAACTTGGACCATGATCCGCAAGTTTGCGAATTTTGCTGTGCCCTTTCGACCAGCGCCCTGAGGATCGTATGCCCATTTGGGGCTCTGGCTACCTGGAATTTTTCCGCTCGGAAAAATCTTTAGAGGCTCATCGGGCGGGTATCCGCGCGCTGTCTCCGCTGAGCAGCTCAATCTCTTCCTCCATGGAGGAGGCGCGACCAAGGCTGTCCCCCCACGGTCGCGGCACTTATCCCGCTCTCTTTGAGTTCCTCTCATTCAGCTTTGTTCAAGGAGCTTCGTCAGTCCCTTTCCTCGAAGGGAGAGGGGCCTTCAGGACCTGCCCCTTGGCCCAGGTCAAAGGAGTTGCAGGGTAAGTCCCATCATTGGCGCTTTCGGGAGAGTTCCCCTTCCCCTGTCTGCCGACTGTCGACTTCGGTCGAGGTTGCGGCTCATGCTGCTGGCTTCACGGTGTCCCCGTCAGGCCAGCCGGCCATGACTCTCGTCGACGTTGTCGAGTCTTCTCTCGACCCGTCACCCAGGCGGTCTGCTGCAGGAGCCGTCAACCCTTCGCCGGTCTCCCCAGTGGAGGCCGAGGTTCTGCCTGCACCTTCGGGGTGACAGGCCTCGGTCTTTTTGTCCGAGCCGAGGGAAGAGCGGGTGTCCTCCGCTTCTTCCCGGACCCACCCTTGGTTTTGCCGAGGATCTGGGTCTCGGTCCTCTTCTCGGTCAAGCCGCTCCTGCCAACTTCGGCGGTCTCAGTCAGGGCACTGAGTTAAGTGGCATTACCGTTCCTCCTTGTCTCCCTCCTCAGATGAGGAGTGGCTTCGATGCAGATGGCGTCAACGTTACGAGGAGTTCATGTGGCAGCAGTTGCTATTGTCCGGGAATCAATCGACTCCGATTCATTCCCCGTCCAGCAAGCATCTGCCGTCCGAACGGCCGACACAACCGCTCGCTGCAGTCGAGATGCCCACTTCAGGGCTGGTTGTTCGTCCAAACCTTGCTGCCCCACCGATTTTGGTGGAACCTCGGTCGGGTCACGACCTCTTCCGCAGGTTGTCTGTCACCCTCACTCCCGCCTGCCCTCGGCGGGTGAAGAGTGGCTCAGGCCTGAGGCAGCTCTTTGCAGACCCTTCGGAGTCCGACGACGACTCCTCCATGTTCCCCAGTCGGGAGGGCCCGGGGTCCTCTCCGGACCGCTCTGTGAACGACAGCCCATCGTCCTTTCTGGGTCTGCTTCAGTTCATCTCGGAGTTCTTCGGGATGCAGCTTGAACCCGTGTCCAAATGGGTCTCTTATCCCCTGACGGAGATTCTAGACCGAGGGGGTTCACCCTCGGAGGTCTTCCCGGTGGCCGAGGCCATTGTCGGCCCGGCCTTGGAGCTCTGGCAGCAGCCTACTTCCTGTCCTGCACCCTCGGCCAAGATGGCCAGGAAGTACTGTGTCCCTGTCGGTTCTTTGCCCTCTGCTGAGGGGTTAGTTACCGATAATGTCTTCCAGCGTTCTGTGAACGCTCGGGATGTGGATAGGCCCCCCGACAAAGAGTCCAAAAGGATGGATTATGTCGGGCGCAAGGTTTACGCCGCATCCTCCCTAGGCCTCCAACAGGCCAGCTCAGCCGCACTGATGGCACATTTTTCCCACACCCTTTTGGGCTCCCTGGATGAGGTGCTCCTTCATCTCCCGGCTGACCTGCAGACCACGGTCTGGTGGGTGCGGGACCAGGGTAGGGCGGTGGCGAAGCAGCAGCTTCAGACTGCTCTGGACTTAGGTGATTCCTGTGCCAGGTCGGTAGTGGCTGCGGTGGCCATGCACTGCAGGGCGTGGCTGAGGATATCCTCTTTCTCTACGGATACCCAGCACAAGTTGGTGGACATCCCCTTCTTGGGGACTGACCTCTTCAGCCCTGGAGTGGAGGGACACCTCCAGGGGGCCGAGAAGTCCATTGCCACTCTGGACTTGGTCACCCCCGCCCAGAGGGACAAGGGCCGCCGGCAGCCTTTGCGTAAGCCCCTTTGTCCCTCGTCCCATGCGGCTCGACCGGCCCTTCAACACCAGCATGAGGGCCAGCAGGCTTGTGCCGGGCATCCTGACCCCAAGCCAGCGGCTTCCTCCAAAGAGAAGCAGGGAGGTAAAGGCTCAGGATCTCCTTCGGCCAGTCCCTCCTCCAAGCCTGCTCAGTGACGGGCTGAGGGGCGCCGTCCACGGCCTTGTCACCCCTACCCGGTTCCCCCCGTGGGGAGATGGCTCGGCCCCTCCTCCGCCTGGTCCACTTTCATGGACCACTGGGTGTCGGAGGTGCTAGGGGAAGGTCCTGCCTCTGGATTGCGAGCAGGCCCCACCCTTTCGAGCCGTTGCCCCTCGGGGGGCCATGGGGGTCCGCAGCCTTGCTGTTGGCCCGCCGAGCCGATTTGCCCTGCCCCTCAAGATAGAGGTGATCAGGAAGGTGGCGGATCCTCCTCCAGACCCTGGGTTTGTGTCCAGGTATTCCTGGTCCCCAAACAGACGGGGGGCTTGCGTCCCCATCCTTGACCTGCACGACGGGATGGTCACTCTGACTCAGATATCCCATCCTCGGAACGAGGCATGTAGCTGTATTTCCTGGACCTCCAGGATGTTCTTTACACTTCGATCCGTCCGTTTCTTGGGAGACTCCTCCGTTTCTAAAGCGGGGGATCTCTTTACGAGTTCCAGGCCATGCCCTTTGGTCTCTTCTCAGCAGCGTTCCTGCAGCACCGAAGGGTCCGGGCGTACCCCCACCCAGATGGCCTGACTGTAACCCCTCCAGGGCAGAGGGGGACGGTTCAGAGTTCTGGCCCTCTAGGTTGCTCTCAGACCGGTCTCCTCTCTAATGGAGCCATGTTGGAACTCGTGTCTAAGCGAGTGATCCTTTCTTCGGGACGAAGCTTGACTCTTGAGTCTGAGCTCGGCTCCTGGCGGACAGGGCCGAGGTTCTTCCTCCCTTACCTAGTCATGTCTGACTGGACAACTGCGCCCTGCCCGGGACTTCCTGCACCTCCTGGACCTTGCGGCGGCCTGCACCAGCGTGGTCTGTTTGGACCTGCCAGTCCATGCGTCCCCTTAATGGGGGCTGGCCAGCCAGTGGTCACAACACTGCGATCCTTTGGACCAGTCCATGACAACAGCCCAGGGATTGGGGCACGCTCTCCTTCGGACCGTTCCAGCTCATCTGCAGGAGAACATCCCGTTCGTCCGCCCCGAGTTGACGGTCTTCTCCGACCGATGCATCTCTGATGGGTGGGGGTGCCCATCAAGGGGAATACAGAGTGCACCGCCTCTGGTCCTCTCGGGAGTCCCGATGTCATTCCAACCTGCTGGAGCTCCAGGCGGTCCACTTAGCTCGCACCGTTCGCTCCGTCTGTGCGGGGTCTAGTGGTTTAGGTCGAGGTGAACAATACCACGACCATGTGCTACCTAACCCGCCAGGGTCGGATGAGCCCCTTGCCACTGGGTAAGGAGGTTCTCCGCATTGGGTCTTGTGCACAGCCAGGAGGCAGTTTCCTAGCCATTTCGATGGCAGGAGCCTCCAGCACCCTGGCTGATGCCCTAAGCCGGATAAGGGCTGCGCCTCACGAGTGTTCTTCCCTGCCAGAGGTAGCACAAAATCTTTCTCCCTCTAGGTCACACCTCGGGCGGACCTTTTTTTTTCCCCCCTCCAGGGAGAATACGAGGCCGAGACTGCCTCATGCCCGCACCCTCAGCAAGGTTCGCTGTAGGGGATGCCTTTGAGGCTGTGGACCCCGGGCATCTTCTACGCCTCTCCCCCATTTCCCTTGACCCACAGGCAAGGCGAGGAGGGACTAGGCGCAGGTGATTCTGGTAGCCCCAGACTGGTTTTGCCAGCTCTGGTATCCAGCTCTCCTCAGTCTCAGCCCCAGGCTCCCGAGGCGGCTTCCAGCCCGCCCGGTCCTGATCTCTGTTATTAGGGGAAGGTATTCCATCCGGACCTTCAATCCCTGCACCTGGCGGCCTGGTCCCTGTGTGGCTAGTGGCCAGGCCTTGGGTCTTCCGGCAAGGTCCTCGACATTGTTGAGGCGTCCTGCCAGGAGTCTACCAGATATGCCATGCCTTCAAATGGAAGAGTTCTCCATTTGGTGTTAGGATAGGGCCTGGTCCCCTCTCCTGTTCCTCGGCGAGCATTCCGGACTACCTGTGGTCCGTTCTTCCTCTTGAGCAAGGGCTTCGGTTGACGACTCTTAAGGTGCTCCTGATAGCCACCCCTGTTTTCCGGGCGTGGGCTGGAAGGTAGTCGGTGGCGCAGGAAAGGTGGTCTGGCGCTTTCCAAGGCCTTGATCACACTTCCCCTCCGGGGAGAGTATCCCCATCTCTGTGGGATCTTACGCTGGTATGGGCTTAGCTCACTGGCAAGCCGTTCGAACCTATGCACCTGTTGTGGAAGAACACCTTCTTGGGGGCTACCACGCCAACCAGAAGGCTGGGAGAGCTCCAGGCGCTCCTTTGAGTCTCCCTATCTGGTCTTCCACAGGGACAAGGTTGTCCTGCGCGCCACCCGAAGTTCCTTCCATAGGCGGTGGCGGAGTTTTTCCCTAACCGGGTATTGTCTCTGCCGGGGTTCAACCCCATTCACACCTCGGAGGCTGCACATAGGACCCATTGGGGCCCTAAATTAGCTCTCGCCTTCCCAGGTAGCGTAGGGCTGAAGTTTGGGAGAGGTTCGCCAGCCGTTTGTCATCTACGCTGAAGCCACACCTGGCAGACCTGCAGCCAAGCGGACGATGAGCGGGTGGGTCACCTCCTGTATAGATCTCCGCTATAGGTGGGCGGGCATGGAGCCTCCCAGAGGGATAAGAGCTCATTCTACCTGCCATACCGCTGCATCGGTGGCTGCTTCCAGGGACATCCCTATCCAGGAAATCTGCAGGGCTGCTACCTGGAAGTCAACACACACCTTCATTACCCGGTGAAGCTGGCATATACCATTTTTACCCCCTACCACATCGACCTTGGGTCACTCTGGGATGTTGGTCGGGGCCTCGGTTCTCCAGTCTTTATTCCCTAGGTAGGGGGTGTGCGCCTTGCCTCCCTCCTCCCGGAGAACTGCTAGGAGTCTGCCAGATAGTGTGGATGAACAACATATCCATGTCCTTAGAAATACAGGTTACTCACCTGTAACAGGAGTTCTAGGAATGGTATATGTTGTTCATCCACACTACCCACCCGGCCTCCCCGCCTTCGACGCACAACCTGGCTTCCAGCGGGCTAGATCTGGCATCATGGGGCAGAGCTGAGAGTTTTACCACCCGGGTGGGTGGGAGGAGCCAGCTTGAAGACCTTCCGGCAAGATTTAAAGCGGCAAGAAACCTGCCAGATAGTGTGGATGAACAACATATACCATTCCTAGAACTCCTGTTACAGGTGAGTAACCTGTATTTTCAGCCAACTGCCAAATCTTCGATTTTCATTTTCTTCTTTTTCTATCCCTAGTTAGTGCATCACTTTAGCTCATAAAGTGATTTTATTTATTTCTAATGCCGAACACTGTCCCTGAGAGAGACTCTTGGATCTGTGCCTACGGGAAGACGATCCCCAAGAAGGATGACCACAACGCCTGCATCCTCTGTCTAGGCCCGGATCACAGTGTGAAGGCCTGCAAAATTTGCTGCAGCTTCAACCAGGCTACTAGGAGGTGCTGTCAGAAGGCCTTGGAATCATTCCTCCTTGAACAGAAGGTCGTTTGCATGGAGAAGAAGCTAGGGGTGAGGAGCTCCTCCACTTCCCCAGCCTGTCATTCTTCCAAGTCCGGGAACAAGTCGGCCGGGAAGCACAAACACTGGGATAAGAACCGGTTCAGGGAGAGGTCCTCCCAAGCTCGTTCATGGTCGCTACTTCGGGCATTAGCAGCAGTGGGGTCATCCTCTGCTTTGATGGCACCTCCCCACCACCCATGCCCTCTCCTTCATAGGGCTTATTGTGGCAGAGCCCCCACCAGCCTTACCCTGGTGGGCATAGGCCCTTTGGCATCAAGCCCTTCCTCAACCTCACCAGCTGTCCAGTCCCTGCTGTTCAGGCCCCTATTTTCCATGGACCACCTGACAGGGAGCTCTTCGGGTCTGGCCTTAGCCGGAGTCAGCATGGTGTCTTTGAGGGTCCGGCCAAATCCCCAGGCACAGTCCCCGGCCTTTTTCATGGCATCGGCATCACCCCAGGCTGCTATTATTTTGTCTGCTCCTTCCCCGATGACTGCTCAGGCCGTAGGGCCGACGCCAGGGCCTCGGCCTATTCTGTCGCCCTCTCCGGCCCCACCATCAGCACTGGCCTCCTTAACCGGTGCCACTCGGTGTTCCGATGCCAATTTCTATAGACATTCAGGCAATGCTATACTCCCTTTGGGACTTCATGCATCTCCCTACCCTTCCTTAGGGACCAGCACCACAGGGGCCTGCCAAGCCTCAACCCGCACCGTTACAATCCACTGTGTCCCATCCTGCCCGCCCTCATTTCTCAACGCCATCGGGGACTCTTTTTGAGCTTGGCGATGAGGACGAGTACCAGCCTGACCTTCTTCCCCCTGATGATGATGAGGAGGGGGTCGAGGAGGATGAGAGGAGTGCAAGCCCCTCCCATGCCACTGCCATGGTTTCCTCAGGGGGTGAGGACTCTCCCAGGTATATCCCTCTGTCCCACCTAATGATCCTCTTTCATTTCTGTAGTGCAGCAGTTACAGGTTGCTATGAGGTTTAAGGTGGAAAAGCAATATCCTGCCAGGAGACATCTGACACACTACCTAGAGCTGCCAGACTCTTCCCACTCTCAGCATCCCTACTCTGATGGAGCCTTTTGAGGATGCCATCTTGGCCTCCTGGTTTAGGCCCAACTTGGTTTCTGCCATGCCAAGGAAGGCAGACAAGTTGTACCAGGCCCCTGTGGGGAAGCCATTGTTTGCAGAGCAACTGCAAGCAGATTTGTGATCAATAAATGCTGCCCATGATCAGTCTAAGAAGCCTAAACATCTCAGCTGTCTTCCCCCCCTACAAGGAGTCCAGAAAGCTGGACCTGATTCGCAAACGGACCTTCACCTCTGCTACGCTGATTGTCAGGGTCCTAAATTATATTGCCTATGTGGTCAAAATTCCAAAATGAATTCTGGAGATAGATCAAAGCAATGGCCCAGGCCCTTCCAGAGGATTCCAGAAATGGGAATTACTTCAGGTAATCCAGTTTGGGGCAGATGTCAGCAGGCACCTGCTGCGGTCTGCTTATGACACCGCTGATGCCTCCACTCAGGCAGCTGCTGCTGGCATTTGCCTTCAGAAACATTCTTGTCTCAGGTTGTCTGGCTTTGCCCTGGACATACAGCATGCCATCCTGAATGCCCTTCCTGCCAGCAAGGGACTCCTGAACTCCGGCCACAGGACTAGCGGCCACCGGGCAGTCGGCGCTTCCCTAGCCGCTGCCCGAGACCACTGCCCTGGACGCTCCCTGCCAGCAAGGTACAGCAAAGTTGCAGCCTATCGGAGCGCGAGCACCTTTCCTTAGGTGGACTCCAATTGGCTTGCCCTCCTCTCCTTCACTTTTACTTTATTTTTGCAAAAAAGGAGCTGTTCTCTCGATTCTCGGGGGAAATTTGAAATGTAACTGTTGGAATTTTACTTAGGAAGCCTCATTGTGTTAAAACTGTTGCCTGATTGTTAGAAGAGGGTACAATTTAAGTGATTACAGCCCTTCTTTTTATTTCCATATAGACACCAGCTAGACATAGGGGCGCCTAGGAAATCGCTCCTTTTGTCCTGCAAATGTTAGCTCTGCATAATCACTGGTCTGCTCGGCCTCAGCTGACTGTGACTGGTACTAATAGTCCCCCCTTCTGTCTCCCTTAGGGACTCCTGAACTTCGGCCGCAGGACTAGCAGCCACCGGGCGGTCGGGGCATCCCTAGCCGCCACCCGAGACCACTGCCCAGCATGCCCCTGCCAGCAAGGTGCACGGCAAAGCCACAAATTTTTGCCCACCTGCCCATCCCCGAGTGTTATTTCATAGACCTGTTTGCCCCGCCCTCAATTTTCCATTGGCCCTCTCCACAGGCACTCCTACCAGCCCCTTGTGAAGTGATATCACATCTCTCGCAACCTAAGTATTCTCCTTCCTCTTCTTCATTCTCTTTCTCTCTGCGAAGATCTCACATTAAATGAACCTTGTTTTGAGACGTGTTACTGCCAGGGCTACACTCAGTTACTTTTATTAAACAATGACTCCTAACGTCTCCCAGCAGTAGCAACCTACACAACAAATTTGGGGACTCAAAGACCCTGGTTAGCAGCTCCCGTGGTAGTATGCTTCATTTTTTGTGTAAAAGCAACCATGGGAGGTTTTGGCTGGCTTTGTTTATTAGCCAGCCTTTCCCTGTTATCTAATATGAATGGACCTCCAGACAGATCCGATTCCAATAAAGACACATGCCCTACGCTACCAGTATACCCACATGATAAGACTATGTACATAACATGCTGCCCCTGTTTGCCTCTGATTCATTCAAAGTTTGTTGAATCTACTCGAAGTGGGACAGCAGTCTACTCTACAATGCATGGCCCCAAACCTCAGCCTCCCAAACTCTGTATGGTCTGGTGTTTCTCTGCATGGACCTTAAGCTATGCATCAGCAGGGCAACACAATAGGACGATTCAGTTCCTGGATCCCTGCAATCAAACCTACACTAAACGCAACAAGGCCCATGCTTTTAAAACTCTCCTTGCCAATCTGAGAAAAATTGTGCTCCTTCTGCTATCGTGCTCAGGAGACATAGAACGTAATCCTGGTCCCACAAAATTGATTTCATCACCATCTGAAATTACTGCTCTAAAAGGAATCAGTTTTCTGCATGCCAATGTCTGTAGCCTTCTAAAGAAGTTGGATTCCGTCCAGGCTTGGATTATTCATACTGCCCCAGACATACTTGTGATCTCGGTATCCTGACTTTGGGCATCCACACCAGAAAGTGAGGTCAGTGTCCCCGACTACCTCCTCTTCAGAGCAGACAGAAAGACTGGGGGGAGGAGTAGCCAGTTATGTTAAAAACCAATTCACAGTATCTGTACTAGATGCTACTTCCATTGCTGGGGGATTCGAATGCTTGTCTCTTAAGGTTGAACCTTCCCAATCAGTGGCATTCTGCATAATAGGCTGCTATAGACCCCCAGCAGCAGGACCACAGCTCTTGTCTCATCTGTCATCCCAAACGGACGCAACACCTCTGGAAACAATTATATTAGGCAACCTTAATTACGACTGGTTATCTAATGGCTTGCTACCCCTAAAACAATTCTGTGACTCCCGTGGATTCACTTAACTTATAACTGAGTCAACTCGCATCAACAAGAAAAATCCAGTGAGAAGCACCCTCCTGGATGTCCTCCTTGTCAACAAACCACACTACTTTTCCCCATGCCGGTATCCTTTCAGCGGATGTTAGCGACCACTGCCTTATGGCTGGCATAAGAACCATCACTAAACCACTATATACATCAAAGTTTTCTACTAAAAGATCCAGATGGAGCTTTGACCCTCTGGCCTACTTCAATGACCTAAAAAACTCTGCTCCAGCAGAGTTTCTACCTGGCTAATTCAGTGTGTGATGCCTATGATGTTCTCCATGAAATCATAACCAGTGCCCTAAACAACCATGCTCCTTTGATTAAAGCTCGAATAAAAAACAGAACCTGCCGTTTGTTTTCACCGGATCTGAAGAATGCCTTACTCAAAAGAGACCAGCTATGGAAAAAGGCCCGGAAATCACATGCCAATGCAGACTGGTGTCTCTTTAGGACAGCTAGAAACGCCTGTACGAAACTGGTCAGAGAGGCCAAGACCAATTTTTATCAAAATTAATTGCTCTCTGCATCCAACAGCCCAATCAAATTATAGTCCACCATAAAGGAACTGTCTGGCCACTCCCCAGGTAGTGTGCTACCTTCCAAAATTACCATTGATAATGTCACCATCAGTGATAAATCTGAGATTCTTCAAGCCTTCAACAACCACTTTGCCACCTCAGGCATGGCATTCGATAATGCACCAGTAAGTAGTCTCCGTCTGCAGTTCAACGCCCAGCCTCCGGAACCAAGTAACAAAAATATGATCTTCTCCTTTTCTCCAACCACCATAAAAGAAGTTGAAGACCTCCTGCTACGGCTAGATACTACAAAAAGCGCAGGAGCCGACTCCTTCGACCCATACTTTCTGAAAATAGCATACCACATACTTGCCACACCTATATTACACCTGTTCAACCTGTCCCTAGCCCAGGGCTCTATCCCCATGGAATGGAAAACTGCTCATATTAGCCCTCTATTTAAAGCAGGGTATCCATGTGACCTAAATGATTATAGGCCAATCTCTCTTCTACCTATACTTTCGAAAATGCTGGAAAAAGTCATGGATATACAGTTGAGATCGTTCCTAGACAACTCTACATTGCTTAACCCCATGCAGTCCGGCTTTAGAGCAAAGCATAGTACTATTACGGCACTGGCCAAAGCCACTAATGACTGGCAACGGGACCTCGACAATAAAAAATTTGTTTACGCTGTGTTTTTAGATCTCAGCAAGGCTTTTCGATACCGTTGACCACTGCCTGCTTCTCTCCACCTTAAAAACATAGGCATGGACTCAGTCTCATTGGATTGGTTCCAGGACTACCTCTCTGATAGGCAGCAACAAATCAAGGCTGAAGGAGAGCTGTCTCCGCTCAAACCAATAAAAAGAGGAGTCCCACAGGGATCCATATTGGGCCCTCTACTGTTTGCCATCAACATTAACAACTTGGACCTAGGCATCACGGAAGCCAGTATTCACTTGTTTGCCAATGATACGGTGCTGTATCTAAGCTGTGACTCTCCTGGAGCTGCATGCGCTGAACTAAAAACTGAATTCAATACGCTGCAGCACCAACTTCTCAGCAAAATGCTACTGCCAAATGCAAAAAAAAAAGGCTCTTTTCACCATCTAGTACAGGGGCCTACTCTGCTGCTGCTGGTACTTTTCCTCCCATAACCACCCTACTAGGTGAAAATCTTGAGTCCGTACCTAAATTCAAATATCTGGGTATATGGCTGGACAACAAACTCTCCTTTGTGGAGCACACAGAAGAATTGATGAAAAGGCTTAGGCAGAGGCTTGGTCTTTTTTCAGAATTAAACACCTCCTGACTGTAGACGCAAAAAGACAGCTTGTTCAATCTACATTCCTCTCATTAATCGACTATGCCAACATTATCTATGGCCAATGCCCTGTCTCACACCTTGCAAAACTGGATGTTCTGTACCATAGAGCATTAAGATTTATAACTGGCCTCCCGTCCTCCACACATCACTGCTTTCTATACGCAGCCGTAGGGTGACCTTCCTTTAAATACAGATGGTGTAGAAATGCAGCCGTCTGGACACTTCGAGCCCTTACCAACAAACCCCCAGATTACATTGTTGCCTGTCTCCCCTTGAGTCCAGTCAGTAGCTATGCCCTAAGAAGCTACTCGCTAATTGCCCTGAAAATCCTCAGTATCAGTACCCGCTTTGGTAGGGCTGCCATAAGCTATGCTTTGCCCATGCTCTGGAATAGGATACAAAGATTGTTGAGACTCCGCTCCCCTGTCAGTATTGCCCTGTTTAGGACCATTTATGACAAACCATTTGCCGAAATCTGTAAGTGTTCCCATAGTTCCTTGCAGTCCTGCCGCCGGTTCCCTCTCTGTCCTTACCACATCCAGCCAGTAACCTAGTTCCTTCCTTCCCTATTAACTGGTTCACTAGTCAGCTGCCATACTGGCCCTCAGCACCCTTGGTACCACATTTTCCCATACTACCCTCCTCCTGCCTCTCAAGCAGGAGATACAGACATCATTATGGGCCCCTCCGTAGCCCAAGATCCTCACCCAAGCTTTTAAACGGTCACTGAGGGACGAAATGTAAATAATTGTACCTTTCTATAGAGGCTTGAATAAATATGTTACTACAATTTCTGTATCCATGGATGTTGTAAATACCACAATAATGTTGTGTGATGCATATATTTTCTTACATGAACACTTGGAATGTATATTTTGCACCTACCATTTTTCTGTAATCATTGCTTGTATCTCTTTGTTCATTTTGTATTCTGTACCTTTAGTCTATGTATGTATAACTGTCCTTGACAACAGCAGGTCCACCTTGTAAATGAGCTTGCTCAACGGTGATCGCCTGGATAAATAAAGATTTTGATTGATTGATTGAATGCCCCCTTCAAAGGCTGCAAACTCTTTGGTGTGGATATGCATTACATGCTTTCTGACCTCCAGCCGAACTTTGTGATTAGTCCATTCCCTATACCACACCCAGCCATGAAGTGGCCAGAGGATGCCCTTTCATTATGCCGCCCATAGACCCAAGCCAGCCACTAAACTCCAAGGCAAATGTAGAGCAGCAACAGCCCTTCCTACCGCTGCCTCCACCACTGAGAAGGTTCACAGAGGAGGTGGTGTGACCCTGGCCACAGGTGCTGCCTCAGCATTCCTTGCTCGACCCCCCTCCAGCCCTGCAGGAGGTGGTGGTATGGGGTTGGTTCTTCCTGCACCTCAACAGGTGGTGGGAGATCACTACAGATGCATGGGTATGCAGCTCATACAGCATAGATGAACTCTAGAACTTCCAGAATGGCCTCCAGAGCAACCTCCAGTTCAGTCCAGTTACCCCCCCAATCACATTCCAGTGCTATGGAGGGACATTCACATGTTGCTGCACAAAAGGGCCATAGAACCTTTTCCAGAGGCTCAGAGGAACCGGGGATTTTACTCACATTTCTTCCTGGTCTCCAAGTGCACTGAGGATTTACAGCCCATCCTGGATGTACAAAATCTAAATTTCTGTATCCAATACAAAAAGTTCAGAATTGTGACCTTACAGGGCCTGCTGCCCCTTCTGCACCAGGGAGATTGGATATGCTCCCTCAACATGCAGGATGTAAACCTGCATATTTATTTATTTGCTTTTGATGACCGGGTAGGTGCACTATTTTTGGGCACACCCGGGAGAGTACAATTTACAATAGTACAGTAAGACAAAGAGTACAACTCATGACAATTAGCAAAGACAAGTGGAAAGTACATGCGGCAGAACAACGTAACACACCATAATGTCAGCATTAAGTACAATTATCATTGTAGTACCATAAGCGAGAATAAACATTAGATCAGAACATATATAACTTGCAAAGTAACCAGAATACCAGGTCCTGTGTCCAACGCACTGGAGACAAGAGATTGGTAGACAACATACACTATAGCAATGCATCTGGGGTAGGGCTATAGGGCAGGCAGCAAGCTTGAAGTACGTTAAGTGCAGACGCAGTCTCCTGGCGCGTTTAGGTGGGAAAAAAGTGCATTCTTAAACATTAGGTGGGTTGTAGAGGACTTCACATGAAGGGGGAGTGAATTCCAGAGCCTGGGTGCAAAATAGGAAAAAGCTTGCTCACCCATTTTACTGGAGCATGGCTGAACTGAGAGCAAGGTGGAGGAGGAGGACCTGAGAGCTCGAGTGTGGGAGACAGGGGTCAGCATATCAGCCAGGGCAGCGGGGCGAGGTGTTCTGTTTAGAGAGTCCACGAAGCATCCAAGTACATAGGACTGAAGGGCACTAGGGGACAACCAGTTCAAGGTAGAATAAAGTTGGCAGTGATGTGTGAGGCGAGGAGCCGATAAGGCGAATCTGCAGATGTCCTTATACGTAACATCCCACTTGAGAAGGACACCCATGCCGGCATGGGAGAGTACTAGAAGAGCATACAGTAATTGTGGCATCAACACACCTCTCGCCACAGAGATCCTGGCAGCTGGGGTGAGTGAGTGACGCACTGTGTAGGCCACTCCAGTCTTGGTGTTAACTGTGCTGCATACCTCCTTAACATGAGAAGCAAAGTCCAGACCCTGATCTAGTGTCACACCTAGGTATTTGAACGTTGTAGTGTTCAAGACTGGAGACCCATCTCAGCCACGGACTAGGAGCTTAGGAGACTCTGATGATACTGTTCGAGAGGACCAAAAGAGCATGACCTGGGTCTTGTGAAGGTTTAGGTGTTGATAATTGGAGGCAAACCAAGATTGGAGGATTTGAAAGGCAGGTGATAATTGTTGGTTGAGTTTAGCTATTGACTTGGAGGCAGAGTAAAGAACCAGGTCATTGGTGTACATAATGGTATTACAGAGAGGGGAAGGGTTAGGAATGTCATTGATGTAGAGCGAAAAGAATAGGGGCCCATGAATAGAGCCCTGAGGTACGCCAGAGGAGATATGGGCAGGGGAAGAGAGGATCTTGCAGAATGAGAGTCTCAGAACGATTATCAAGATAGCTGCCAAACCAAGATAGGGTAGAATCAGAGGCTCCGAGAGATAACTTGTCCAGTAGTAGGGGGTGATGAACCATATAAAATGCTTTGGAGAGGTCAGTGAACACATTTCCAGTTAGTTACCCCTTATCCATGTTGCATTTAACATTGCTAGTAAAGAGAGTAAGGGCAGTAGTAGTGCTGTGCCCAGCTCTAAAGCCATGTTGTACAGGGGATTGAAGATTAGTGTTAAGAAGGTGTTCAGAGACCTGTCGTTGGACGATTTTTTCCAGCAGCATACTGAGCGAAGGCAGGAGAGAAATGGGACGATAGTTCAATATAATTTTGTCATCCCCTTTCTTAAACACAGGTATAGTCCTGGCAGTTTTCCATACCGAAGGGACAGAAGCTGAGGAGGTAGATAGGTTAAACAGTCTTGTCACGGGGTCAACAAGCCTAAAGGCAAATTTTCTAAGAATCCTAGGATCTAAACCATCAGGACCAATGCTCCCATAAACAGGAATAGTCCTTAGTAACCTAAGGACTTCTTGGCATGTGACCGAGGCCAGCACAAGCTCAGTAGGTGCAGTAGCAGGTATAGGTTGGGGCTGTAGGGGTGGGAAGAGTGGAAAAGAAGTAATTGAAGGCATTAGCAATCATGTGGGGGTTATTACAGTGGATGCCATTTGTGAACATCTCATTTGGGGTCAGCGGCTTATTGTTACCTAGAATTTCCTTGATCTGAGACCAGTAACGTCTCTAGGGTTAGAGACCGAAGAACTGAGCAGGGTCCTGTAGTACATACTCCTAGCTGTTCAGATCTCCTTTTTACAGATGTTGCACAAAGGACCTGTAGGCATCGAAATCCACCAGATTTTTGGAGGACTTCCATACTACCCAGAGTTTATCCCTGCATTTCGGTAGCTGGAGTAGGGGGCACTTGAGCCATTTAGTGGCTATCCCTTTTACCCGACACGTGGTGACCGGAATATGTTGGTTCTGGAGAGAGAGCAGAGTACAGTTGAAATACTCGGTCTCAGTGTTGATATCATTGGTTATTTAGAGGGGTGACCAGTCGACCAGGTTTAGATCACGCTGGAATGCAGCAGGGTTCAGATTGGAGAAGCTGGAAAAAAGATAGTACTTTAGGAGGTAGGAGGGGGGTGTAGAGTCCCATACGCAGACAACTGGTCAATGATCACTTATGGAGTCAGGAAAAACCCCGTGTGTGTCTCCCACTGGCATTACCTCAGGTTCCAGTTCCAGGCCTTGCCCTTTGACTTGTTCTTGGCACCTCAGGTGTTTACCAAATGCTTGGCAGTAGTGGCAGCAGCCCTCAGGAGGAAGAACTCTGTCTTTCCTTACATGGATGATTGGCTACTCAAAGTGCAGTCCAGGGAGCACCTACCCCAGACCCTAGCATATACCACACGGAAGACCCCTATTTGGCACAGCAGCCCTGGGCCGACTCTTTGGTCATTACGGCCTCGCACGACCATTCCCAAAGACCTCAGCACCTAAGTACCCAGCCTCTGGGCCAAAAATCTAAACAGCTAGATTCACTGGGGAGATGCATGTATGCGGCTGCTATGTGCTCCATGAGGTCTTTGAATTATCTCATGCACATGGTGCAATTTCAGAATGCTCTGTGGGAACAGGGCCAAGACCTGCTAAAGGACTTCCTGGAGGGTGAGAAAAAGCAGGAGTTACTGAACCTCCTATGCACTGGTTCAGACGTTGGGACACAAGTCCTTCGAGCCGCCTATGACTCAGCAGACCTGGCTGTTAGAGGTACTGCTACAGGTGTTTGCCTCCGGAGGCACTCCTGGTTGAGAGTCTCCGGATTCACCCCGGACGTGCAAAAAAATATTCTTGATGTCCTGTATAATGGCGCGGTTCTGTTCGGTGAAGACACCGAAAGAGTCATCACCAAGTTACAAGATGCCAGGAAGGCAGTCAGGACTGTACAGGCCATGTACAGACCCAAGTCTGGTTCCTTTCAGAGGAACCAGAACCATTTTCATGGCTGGCAACAGAGACAACAGCCACGTTCTGGCCAGCAACCCGGGGCAGTTTCAACCGCGAAGGTCAAGCTAAGTTCTTCGGAGGACAGGGACAGAGAAACCCAGAATCTGCCCAACCTGCCGGAACCAGTACCACCACAGCATGACTCCTTCCGGGCCATGCCCCACCCCGGATCAGAGGGAAGGAAGGGTCGGGGGTCACATCTTTCACCACCTATCCGGGTGGCAGAGAATAACCTCAGACCGGTGGGTTCTTCAACTAGTAAGTTGAGGACACTCTATGGAGTTCCTCGACCACCCGCCATTAAGACCTCCTCTGCTCTCCCATTACTCGGGTTAGCATGCCTTGCTCATACAGCAAGAGATCTTGGCACTCTTGGACAAGAATGCCATAGAACCCGTTCCACAGAACCAGAGAAAAGGGTATTGTTTACACTTCTTCCTGGTTCTAAAAAGACAGGGGACCTGTGCCTGATCCTGGACCTCAGCGACCTCAACACTTTCGTGTTGTACAATAGCTTCCGCATGGTCACCCTTCTGGGTCTCATCCCCATGCTCAAGCAAAGCGTATGGTTCGCGTCACTGGATATGCAGGACGCATACCTCCATCTCCCAATTATTTGGGTACACTGGAAGTTCCTGTGCTTCGAGTTCCTGGGATGCCATTATCAGTTCCGAGCACTTCCATTTGGACTATCCTCGGCGCCTCGCGTGTTCACAAGATGCTTGACTTTCGTGGCTCAGCCCTCAGGAGACAGGGCCACTACGTCTTCCCATACCTGGATGACTGGCTCCTTATGGCCCCCACTCGAGAGGCCCTGATGACAGCGATTCAAGACACCCGTTCCCTTTTCGGGTCTCTGGGCATCACCATCAACCAGGAGAAGTTGTGCCTCCTTCCTTCACAGAGATTGCAATTTATTGGGGTGGTCCTCGATACCGGCCAAGGGATTAGGGAAGGCCTTCTTGCCCCAGGACAGGGCGGAATGCATCCATTCCCTCATAGGGGACATCACAGTGAAGAAGCTAGTTCCAGCCAGGACTACACTTTGCCTGTTCGGAGATATGGTGGCAGCCATCGTGACAGTTCCTCTAGCTCGGCTTCATATGAGGATTACTCCAGTGGATGCTAAGAGTTCAGTGGGACCAGAAGCAGGATTGTTTGCATCAACAAGTCCGGGTCACGAATTCAGTCATCTGAGACTGGCAGTGGTGGCTCGTCCCGGAACATCTTGCCAGAGAAGTCCCCTTCTCAGTGCCTACTGCAACTCTAACTCTCTGCATGGATGCTTTGGGGGGCCAGTTGGGGAGCCCATTTGGGAGGGATCAGGACCCAGGGATCTTGGTCGACCCTGGAGTCTCACCTCCACATCAATATCTTGGAAATGAGGGCAGTACAATGTGCTTTACAGGCCCTACAGTCCGAGATCACAACTGGTCCCCTGCTGTTACAAACAGACAACACCTTGGTAGTGTATTACATCAACAAGCGAGGAGGCACTCACTCCTACCCTCTCTGCAGAGAGGCAAAGAGGGTGTGGAATTGGGTATTGCAGCACGGCACCGAGATTACTGTGTTGCATGTTCCCAGAGTGGACAACACCAGAGCAGATTGCCTGAGCCAGTTGCAGGCCAAGGCTCATGAATGGGAACTTCAGCAAGAGGTAGCAGATGACCTGTTCCGCAGATGAGGAACACCAGACATAGATCTTTTCGCGTCCCCATACAATGCAAAAGTGCCAAATCTTTGCTCGCTAGATCCATGGCCTGGTGTTTTCTGGTGAGACGCGTTGTCCCTCTCTTGGGCAGGCAGGTTCCTCTATGCTTCCCACCCTTCCCTTTGATCCAGAGGGTTCTTCTGAAGCTCCGAGAAGAGGGCGCATCCATGATCTTGGTGGCGCCCTTCTGGTCCAGACAAATTTGGTTTCCACTTCTGCACCAGCTGGCCCAGCAACCTCCTTTCCTCTTGCCAGTCATCTCGCAGTTGCTGTCCCAGGAAGCCGGCTCCCTGGTTCATCCGAACCTTAGGTCATTGAGCCTGCACGCTTAGCTTCTAAGGACATAGTGGTCCTTAGACATGGGGTTTCCCAGGAAGTAGCGGACATACTGGTGGTGGCAAGAAAACCCTCCACTCATGCCACCTATGCCATGAAATGGCAGAGGTTTTGCCTTTAGGCCCAGGCTCACGACTTAGATCCACTGGGCTGCCTCAAGAAGTCAGTGCTTATGCTGCCCCATTTCGAACCAGCCACAGACTGCGAGCTGCATCTGCTGTCTTGGAAGACGCTATTTTTAGTTGCTGTCACCTCTTCCAGGAGGATTTCTGAGCTTCAAGCACTCATATGTAAGGAGCCTTATTTGATTTTTCATAAGGACCAGGTGTCCTTAAGGACAAATCCTAAATTTCTCCCAAAGGTGGTCTTGGCTTTAACTCTCAATCAGGATATTGACCTTCCAGTATATTATCTATATTATCTAACCACTCTAACTCAGGGGAAGCTCTCCTACACACCTTAGATGTGCATAGGATCCTCAGGTTTTACCTCTCTAGAACCAAACCACATTGCCAATCCGACCAGCTCTTCCTGTTCTTTGCTGAGAGTATGCAAGGAGCACCTGTATCAAAACAAACCCTCTCCAAGTGGCTGGTTAAATGCATCACATTCTGTTACCAGAAGTGCAACAAGCCCTCGCTGGGATCGGTGAAAGGCCATTCCACGAGGGGGGAAGCTACCTCTTTCACGACGCTTAAGAACGTCGTTACATCTGCCATTTGTGCGGCTGCTACTTTGAGTACTGTTCATACCTTTATCAGGCATTACAGTTTGGACATTGCTTCTAGGCGCAGAGCAGGCTTTGGCCTAGCAGTCCTTCAGGGACTCTTGTCCTAATTTGGTTCATTCTGGGATCACTCCTATCCCCTCCCGAATGGGATGGTTTGTTCCCTCACTGCTTGACAATCAGTGTATGGTGTATGGTGTAACCTGCTGCAAGAGCTGTTTCTGGAAGTAAGATAGTACAGTTACGTAAAAATTGCCGTAACAATAGATCTTCGAGAACAGCTCTTGCAGCAGGTAGTTTCCCTCCCACCTTCCCCTCAGGAGGTCAAGTCTTCAAGCTTGGCGTCTCGGACACAGTCAGATTATGGTTTTTCCTTGTCTTCCTTTGGAAGTGGATCCTCGGTCTCCCCTTCAGAATTCCTTAGTATGCTGTGAGTCTCTGGCGGGAGAACTGAGGGATGCTGGGGGGGACCGCCTCTTTTGTATGACATCGGACGTCAGGGGTGGGGCCAAAGATGGGGGAGGTCTCCCACTGGATATTGCTAGCTAGAATTTTTCCGTGGGGTCCTGGCACCTGCCGACTTCAGTCCTTATGGTGTAACCTACTGCAAGAGCTGTTCTCGAAGATCTACTGTTACAGTAAGTTCTTACATAACTGTACTTTTCCTGCATGCCCAATATACACTTGATAGGATTAATTGTCAGACCTGCCTTTTTGATCGATTGGATAACTGATCGTGGGTGTTCAGGTGGCTTTTCCAGTTTGGACTATACACCACAACATCATCTGGTACGCAGTACAATAACCAGTGTGAGGGGATAACATTACATCCATGTACTGCTGGAATGTAGCGGGTGCGCCATGTAAATCAAATGGCATGGTGGTGAATTGATAGAATCCTATAGAAGTGGCAAATGCAGCTTTGTCTCTGGATTCTTTAGCTAGGGGGATTTGTCAGTAACCCTTGGTGAGATCGAGGGTACTGGTATACTTAGCACTTCCCAGTCTCTCCACCAAATCATCTTTTCTAGGGCATAGGATAACTGTCAAATTCTGACACTTAATTAAGTTTCCTAAAATCAAGGCAGATTCTTACACCCCCTTCTTTTTTGTTTACAATCACCATTGGTGCTAACCAAGCACTTCTCTGTGATACCCAATTCTTTCATTTTTTGTATTTCCTTAACCTCGTCAGCTCTTAACCGCTCTGGTAATCTGCATGTCTTTCATCTAATAGAGCGAGCATTCCTTCTCACTATTACGTGCTCAACCCCTTTTGCTCAGCCTGGTACTGTGGTAAAAGTACTGTTAAATGTCTTTAACAAGTTACAGATTTCTGCAGTTTGTTCAGAGGTTAAGGAAACATTCAACTTTACAGCATCAGCAGTTACAGTGTGTTCCAGTCCGTCATAAGCCACATCAATATCTTCTTTATCAGTTTCTGGTAAAACCAGCATAACAGCTTTTGGTGATTTTTCAACCCATTTCTTGTGGAGGTTAGCATGGTCTATATCTTACTAGGATTTTTCCTGTCAGAGGTCTCAGTCTTATAGCTGTGACAGCATGTCTAAGCACTTTATAAAGCCCTTGCCACTTCATTAACAGTTTATTTTCTGTTGTGGGTAACAGTAGTGAGACCTTTTCACCTGACTCAAACACTTTTTCTTTTATCCCATGGTCATAATACACCTTCTGCTGGTTTTGGGCCTCTTCCTGATTACTATGGGCAATTTCAACATATTTTGCTAGCTTCTTTCTCACTGCACACATATAAGATGTAATAGATTGTTTCTGATGGGGGTTAGCTTCCCATGTTTCTTTTATTACATCTAGTGGTCCTCTAGGTTGTCTAATGTACAGCATTTCAAATGGTGAAAAACCTGTAGATGCCTGTGGTACTTCTCTGTAAGCAGAAAGCTGGTAAGGTAAGTATTGGTCCCAGTCTTTCCGTTCCCCTTTTCCAAAACTTTTTAACATGCATTTTGGGGTTTGATTAAAATGCTCAACAAGACCGTCTGTCTGATGGTGATAAGGAGAGGTTCTTGTGGCAGTGATATCTAGTAGTTGGTACAGCTCCTTCAGTAATGCACACCAAAATTACTACCATGATGATTAATAATTTCTTTTGGTATGCCCACACTGCTGAAAATCTTGGCATGCTCTGCTGCAACTTTTGGGGCTGTGACAGTACGTATAGGAACAGCCTCTGGGTATCGAGTAGCATAGTCACTACCAAAATGAATCGATTACCCATTTTACTTTTGTCTAATGGGTCAACCACATCCATTGCAAGTCTCTCAAAAGGCACATCTATCAAAGGTAGGGGCATCAGGGGCACCTTGTCTTTTTTAGTCACTGGGGCTACTTTCTGACACTCAGCACAGGAGCTGCAATAGGTAGCAACATCATCATGAATTCCAAGCCAGCAAAATCTGTACAGCAGTCTGGCAAGGGTGTAATCCCTCCCCGAGTGACCAGCCGTAGGACTATCAGGTGCTGTCTGTACTCGACGAGGAGCCTTTGTAAAAGAGCCTCCAGGCTCAAAGGTTGTAATTCCGAAAACTGAAATAAATAAATCTGTAACAACTCAGGTCTATACTTTTGTGGTATAACCAATTGTTCTATCTTGTTCTGTGTCTGAGGGTTAACCCAAACTCTGTACATAGCTCAGTACATTTTTTAAACGTAGGTTCACCCTGTTTTGATTTTACCCCAGCTGCTTAAAATAACCTTAGAGAGAAAGATCGTTAGCTTGTTCTGAAAGAAAATCACAATCAGTTAGTTCAGTTTCAGCATTTTCATATGTTAACCCCTTATGTCCATCAGTCTTTTGTTGCCACTGTTTCTTCAGGCGTCGTCTTTCTTTCCTGGATTTCTGAATCTTGGAGCTGTACTCAAACAAGTCTGAATCAAAATCAGTGAAAAGAAAATAGACCCCACCATCTGAAATGTTCTTTGCCTGAGCTCTTGTCACCACAGCTGCTGAAGCATCAGGATTTACTCCCTCTTTAATTAACTCAGTAAATCCTGGAAAGTCATTTCCAATAATCACAGGTACAGGTAACTTTGGTACTACCCCCACTTTTGTTTGGTGCGACACATCCTTAATATTCAAAGTCACTTGGATGGTGGGATAGTATTGCGTGTCCCTGTGGATGCAGATGACACCAGTACCTGGTCCTTTTGGACATTGTTTTCCCAGTTCTTCAATATGCGCTAGGGTCTGTCTGCTTCCTGAATCTATAAGTCCCTTCACAGTCTTATCTCCCACCTTCACATCTGTTAAATACTTGCCCCAATTTGCTAAGGACTAATCTGCTCCAGTATCGCTCTTCTTACTATGGCAATTTCTTGCAATATGACCTGACTTATTACAGTTATAGCAAATAAAGTCTTTGGGCACAGTTGTGTTACCCCTACCAGAGTTCTTATCAGACTTGGAGTTTAAATGGGAAAAAGAATGTTGTACCAGTGCTTGGCTGTTACCTCGCTGCTGTGGCGTCTGTCTGGCCATTTGGTAGTATTCTGCCAAAGAAACTGCCTTTTCCCCACTGTCAGGTCAGTGTTCTTTCACCCAAAGCTGCACATCTGAAGGCAGGATGTTGAAGAATTGTTCCATTGCAGATGTGTTGATGATCTGTGGGACTGTTTTGCTCTCTGGTTGGAGCCATTTTATCAGGAGTTCTCTGAGTTGAGTGAAGGCTTCTCGAGGATTGTCGGCAGAGTTATACTTCAGAGACTGAAATCTCTGCCTGTATGTCTCTCCTGAGATGTCATTCCTTTTCAGGATTTCGCTTTTCACCAGGTCATAGTTTTCTGACTGTGCAGTGTCCATGTTGCTATAGGCAAGTTGGGCTTTCCCTGTCAGGTAAGGTACCAGTCTTATTGCCCTTTGCTACTTTGACCACTGGCAGGCTGCGGCAACCCTTTCAAAAGTTTTCAGGTGTGCTTTGATATCATCGGAGGGACACAACTTTGTAAGTTTAATGTATTTCAAGTGTCCTGCATCCTGTTGCTTGTCTGGATCTGTACCAGATCCTCTGCCTTTGATAGCCTGCAAGGCATCCATCCACTGCTACTCCTTTTGCTGCATCTCTTCTATCTTCTGCTGCTCGAGTTGTTGCATTTCTTCTTTTCTCTGTTTCTCCATCTCTTTTTGTTGTATAGCCCACCATTTGGAAAAAGCAGTCAGGCTTTCAGGTTCTGTCATTGCCTGTTTTTTTTTCTATAACTGGTGCTAGCTGTACAGTCTCAGCTTGGACTTTCTCTGCTAGTTTTGCTGCCATTCTCCTGGTAACCACTCCTGGGCTTGCTGCTGCAGAATTCATACCTTTCTTCTATGCTTCCCTGGTACCAGGTCTAGTACTCCCACACAAAACTCCTGGCTTAGAGTGTGCGCGGTGTAAATCCCACTTAGGCTGACACCATCTGTCGTCGAGGCACAGGTCAGGAAGCATAGGAAAACCAGGAGCAGTTGTAAAATTCGCAACAAGAGTTATTATTAACAGTAAAATAAAAATTAAAAAAATGTTCAGAATAGCTATTTACAATGGCAGTATATACACAGAAAGCAGAGTCCTTTCTCTTCTCAATTTCAAATCACAGTCGTCTCTCTCTCTCTGTCTCTCTTGCAAAACATTGCAGCCTTTTTTTTTTTATAATAATTCTTTGCAGGAACTTAAGAGAACATTCTGCTTCAAACACAGTGTTCTTATCAGTTTCAGCAGATGCAACAAAAAGAACATTGTGACTCAGAACTGACTTCTTGTTTACATCTCTACAAGAGGCTTAAAACTGCATTTCAGGTTAACCCCTTGTATTCCAAATAGCTTTTTGCAATCATTTCAACATTATAACTATATGCAGTTTTAAACAAAGGGATCCCAGTAACAGTGACATTTCCACATAAAGATTCACATATATTTTTATACTTGCAGATATGCAAGGTGGAAGAAAAGACAGAAACCACAAGGGAAGGCAGAGAGAGAGCGAGAGGCAGAGAATTACAAGACCGTCTGAGTGATCAAGTTCTAAGTCTCACGAGAAAATTTGGTTGCGCAACTAGAAATAAAAGAGACAGAAAACGAGAGAATAGAAAAGATCCTTTCTTTTAAACTCTTTCTCCATAACAACTGGGACAGGGCCATATTAAGCCCTGTCACACACACACACAGGAGAGAACAGTGCCCGAAGTTTGTTCTCTCTCTCTGCATCCCCTCTACATGACAGAGTCAGAGTTGGGTTACACAACAGCTGCTGTTAGTGTCTGTGTGAGTATGGGGCTCTTACAGTCTCATGCACTTGTGTCAGCTAGTGTCCATGACTTTCATAATGTACTGCTCAGGTATTTAAAAAAATAAATAAAAAAAACAATGCCTAGAGTATAGAGTGGGTAGAAGGTAGTCAAGTAGGGTGGGAATGTGATGTCTGCATGGGGAAACAGCTATTGACACCTATTCAGGTGTGCTAAACTGTTTAATACAAAGAACATTCCAAGGGATTAGCAGGGGATTAGCAACTCAAGGCATAAATGTCAGGACACAATCATCCCAATAAAACGTCAGGGGTGTCCCATTTAACTAATGGAACTTTCCATAGGATAACATAGCTATGTAATCTGTGCCTAGTGGGGTGTCCTAATAAAGCAAACATCCCTATTATCCATGTCCTAACTAAGTGGCTTCTACTGTATTAGCTTGGCGGGAACCTGTGGCTCTTCCTCGGTTCCCCAGCAGGAGATTTTCTGCTTATGATCTTCGGTGGGAGAACCGAGGGCTGCCCACATTTATATTGAAGGGATGTCATCAGCATGTGATGGCATCATGGGCGCTCCTCCTTGTAGACTGCTACTTAGAAATGTGTGTGTGATCCTAGCTCCTAGCTGCTATAGTTCTGTAGGTGTGACCTGCTGCACGAGATCCTCTCTATGATATGCTGTTACAGTAAGTTCTTACATAACTGTACTGTGCCATGCTTACTGCAGAGGACACCAGTCCCTCTGTCTGCCCACTCTGTAGGGCTGAGCGTTCTGTCTGTGTGGCTGCAGCAGGCCACTGAGTGCTATATTATCTGTCTGCAGGGGAGGGGCTCAGGGCATTCTGTAACTCTCAGCCCATTATGTGCTGCCTTCATCCTGGATGGTTGGGTAGTGGGTGGTGATCAGCCAGCTCCGTAGTTGGCATATCTCTCTCCCCCTCTCCCCCCCCTCACTGTTTACACTCTGGGGGTTATATGCCCTGGCCTTGTCTTTCCTCATGGAGCAAGTTATTGCAGGAGTTCCAGTTCTCTGGATTGCACAGCCTGCACCTATACTCCTCGAACAAGTCATAGTAACTTACATAGCAGTTTATGGTTGGAAGGGGCTCTAGACATCATATGCAGCCCTCTTGCTTCATATGTAGGGGTGAATAAGTACAGTATACTCTGCTAGCATAATACAGTAATTAATAGGGATTCCTTACCCACTTTACAACCCAGTGTACCCTGTGTTTCTCTTGGTAAGCGGAAATATATACAGGCTTTCTTTGAAGGCCTGTGCTGTCTTCATGTTGGCTGATAGACTTTTCCAAAAATTCACCACCTTCTGAAAGAAGTGCTTCCTGATTTTACCCTTGAATTTGCCACCTCTGAGCTTCAGAGCATGTCGCCATATCCTACCGGAGAACACTAGAGCAAACATCTCCTTCTATTTGACCTCATCGATACCCTTGAATATGCAGATGAATGCGATCATGTCACCGCTTGGCTTCCTGTTCACTAGGGTGGACATGTTAAGAGCCTTTAGCCTCACCTCATAACTTTTATCCCCCATACCCCTGATCATTTTGTGGCTATGTTGGACCCTGTCAGCTGCCTCGGTGTTCTTTTTTTATGTAAATGCTTGGAACTGTACATAGTTGGGGGTTCACCTGGAGGGATACAGGCCTATACTGGTGCGATGGTCTGCATCTGTCCAGGAGGGGAACCAGGATCCTAGGTAATAGGTTTAAATGCTTCATTGGCAAGCATTTAAACTAGCCAAGAGGGGAGGCACTGAAAAGGAGCAGGGACATCCTAGCCCCCCACCAAAAAAAAAAAAATCAGGGTGGTTAGTGAGGTAAACACCAAGATAGAGAAGTTGATAGGGAGAAGGGCAGGGGTAAATGGAGAAAAAGGCAAAGGAAGTAAGGACAGGGATGGGGCAAAAAGGGGTAAGGCCATCAAAAAATGGAGGGTAATGAGTACCAGTGCCCATAGCCAAGGTAACAAACTCCTTGAGCTGGTGGCCTTGATGGAAGAGGGATGCCTGGCTATCGTGGCAGTCACAGAAACATGGTACACAGAGAACCATAACTGGAATGTCAACATACCGGGGTACACAATCTACAGGAGGGACAGGGAGGGTAGAAAAGGAGGAGGAGGAGTAGCTCTCTATGTAAGGGAAGGGGTCAAAGCAATGGAACAAAAGGGTAAACAGAGAGGAGGCATTGTGGGTCACCCTGGAGACTGGAAATGGCACCACAATGCGCACAGGGGTTGTATACAGACCCCTGTCTAAGAGGGAGGAAATGGACAAGGAAATGATAGAATGCATCCTTAGGATGGCAGAGAAAGGGGAGATATTGTTGATGGGGTACCTGAATATTCCAGATGTTAACTGGAGCACCTTTGTTGCAGCCACATCCAATAGCAGGACCATTCTCGATGCCCTAGAGGGAGCATGCCTCAGACAGCTAGTGTTGGAACCCTCTCGGGAGGGAACAGTCTTAGACCTACTACTCTCAAATGGGGACGGAGAGAGGATCTCAGATCTAGAAGTGGGTAGCCATCTGGGAACAAGTGACCACCGAACAGTGTGGTTCACGATAAACTCAGCTGCAGAGTCAAGCCATACAAAAGTGAGGGTACTGGACTTCAGGAGGGCTGACTTTGTCAAAATGGGAGAGTCCCTCAGAAAAGCACTAGAAATGAGGCAAGAAGGAGGGGTGGAGCAACAATGGGAAAACATCAAAACTGCCATCACAGAGGCAACAAGCCTTCGTGTGAAGCAAATAAACAAATCAAAATGAAAGAAAAAAACACTATGGTTCTCAAAAGAGGTGGCGGGGAAGGTTAGGGGGGAGAAAAAGATAACATTCAGGAAGTGTAAGGAAACGCAGAAGGAGCAGGACAGAGAACTGTACCAGTTAAAGCAGAAGGAAGCAGGGAAGGCAGTCAGAATAGCGAAGGCCCAAACTGAGGAAAAGATAGTCAACTCGGTTAAGAAGGGGGATAAAACCTGTTATAGGTACACTAGGGAGCAAATAAAAAGACAAAGGGAGGGATAGTGTGGCTGAATAAAGGGGAGGGTGTGTGGGCAGGGACAGTGAAAAAGCAGGGATACTGAATGAATACTTCTGCTCAGTATTCACAAAAGAAAAGGGGGAGATAGCTAAACCAATCAGTAGAAGCACTTTGGATAGGGGGTCGATACCAGACCTTTCACAGAAGAAAGGGTTCTAAAAGAACTCCTAAAACTGAAGGTGGACAAAGAAATGGGCCTAACGCGATTTACCCCAGAATTCTAAAAGAACTAAGGGGAGAACTAGTGACACCACTGACTACCATTTTTAGCAAAGCATGGGAGGATGGTGTGGTACCTGAGGACTGAAGGAAGGTGGATGTGATCCCCCTTCACAAAAGTGGGAGCAAGGCAAAGGCAGGAAACTACAGACCTGTCAGTTTGATCTCAGTGGTAGGGAATATGATGGAATCACTTCTGAAGGAAAGAATTGTTGAGAACATAGAGGCCAGTGGGGCACAGGACTCAAGGCAGCATGGATTTACAATGGGAAGGTCATCTCAGATGAATCTAATCGATTTCTTTGACTGGGTGACCAAAGTAGTAGACCAGGGAGGGGCTATGGACATGGCCTACTTAGACTTTAGCACGGCATTTGGCACAGTCCCCCACAAAAGATTAATAAACAAATTAGCCAGCCTGGGAGAGGGCCCCAGGGTGGGAGCCTGGGTAAAACATTGACTGGACAACAGGACACAGAAGGTAATAGTAAACGGAGTCCACTCTGAAGAAAGGGGGTTACTAGTGGGATACCACAGGGTTCAGTACTGGGTCCGGTCCTTTTTAATGTCTTTATAAGTGAAACTGCAGCGGGACTGGAAGGAAAAGTATGCCTCTTTGCAGACGACACAAAGATCTGCAACAGGGTTGATACAGGGGGGTGGAAAGGATGAGATGGGACTTAGCAAGGTTGGAGGAATGGTCAGAAGTATGGCAGCTTAGTTTCAGTGCAAAGAAGTGTAAAGTAATGCACCTGGGAAACAAAAACCCAGGGGAAGAGTACACAATGGGGGGGGGCGGGTAGTAACAACAAAAATGGAAAGGGACCTGGGGGTAGTCATATCAGATGACCTAAAGGTTAGCGAGCAGCGTGAGAAGGCAGTAGTGATGGCTGGGGTATACTGGGATGTTTGGGGAGAGGCATCACCAGTAGAAAACAGGAAGTTGTTATCCCTCTGTACAGAAAGTTGGTGAGACCCCATCTGAAGTACTGCGTGCAGTTCTGGAGACCCAATCTTTGCAAGGACATAGACAGGATGGAGGCAGTCCAGAGGAGGGCAACTAAAATGGTGCAAGGTCTGCAACAGAAACCATACGAAGAGAGGCTAAAGGAGCTTAATATGTATACCTTTGAGGAAAAGATGGGGAGGGGGGACATGATAGAAACTTTTAAGTACCTCAAGGGAATCAACAAAGTCCAAGAGGTTAGCATCTTTCAGAAAAAGAGATGTGCAAGAACAAGGGAAGACAATTTGAAGATAGAGGGGACGGCTCAGGGTTAATGCGAGGAAGTATTTTTTTACAGAGAGGGTGGTGGACAAATGGAACAGCCTTCCTGAGGAGGTTGTGGGGTCAAAAACAGTGGGGGAATTCAAGAATGCATGGGACAGACATAAGGCAATTCTTGGGGGTAGGAAGAAATAGCCTGTTGGTTAACTGGGATCTGCAGCTTATCCAGTAGGTAGGTAGGGAAATGGGCAGACTAGGTGGGCTAACCAGTCCTTATCTGTTGTCAAAGTCTATGTTTCTTTGTATCTATGTTTCTATCTTTGATTCACAAGAGTGTGATGTGTATATACTGTATCTGGAACCCAAACAGAAGAGAGAAAGAAATAAGTGCTTTAGCTGGGATTTGAACCCAGGCCACCCTTGTTCAAATCCTAGGTACGGCACTTTCTTCATTTTCTATTTTGTTTAACTGTATACAGTTACCCGTAGGGCTTGTGAAGTAGCAGGTCTAATTCCCCAGCCCTGACTGGGGCCTTGTAGAGAGGCAGTATTACTTCCCCTACCCTGCGGCTCACCCCCTCCCACCTTGATGCATTTCTGCATTCAGTACCCCCCCCTTCCCCCATAATACTGGCTGTGCACTGCTTGACATGCATTATACACTTGTCGGTTATGTGCCCCTGGTCCTTTTCCTCCTCCAGTGCAGCAAGGGGGTAGCTCACAGGGCATAGTTCCTGCCTCTGTTTTTCCTCCCCAAGCATTGCACCTTGTATTTGGCTACACTGAATCTGAGACTCAGGAGTCTATCCAGTCACCCAGTTTGTTCAGGTCCTCGTGATGTTTGTCCCCATCCTCAATGGAGTCCATCACCCTGGCCATCTTAGTGTTATTAGTGAATTTAAAGACCCTGCTGGAGACCCCAACTTCCAGATCATTGAAGAAAATGTTGAACATTAGCAAGTTATCCGGGGAGTCTGCTTAGACCAGATGGCATGTCACTGCCAGCAGAAATAGGACCATGAGCCTATGTTAAAAATAATTGAAATCATTGATGCGTTTTCCCAGCCTGCTACTACCAAGCCATGCTGTGCACTGCAGCTGTCACTGGTGTGTGCAACCGCTACTCGAGGAGCCTGTGAATATGCTGGCGTAGTCCCATGTAACACCATATTTGCTCTTTCAGGACTATAAATAGAAGCAAGAAAATCTCAAAAGACTCTGTAATTGAGGTTTTCTACCACAAATCATTACTTAACAACTGCACTGTCTACACACAAGTTGCCGGCCCACTTGAAACATTCAATTACAAATACTGTGATCTGATTGGCTACTCTAACGCTTGTTAACCACCTGCAAATGAGCAATAGCAAGCTAAATCTTTTACTGATGGGACAGACTGTCAGGCTTTGTTGCTTACTTTGAATTTTAATAGCACCCTAATTACTTTTGAAATGAAATCATCCAATCAGATCCCTCAGCAGAGCTCATGGGAGCCGCACCATGTCACTGATATTGCTGTTGTTTTCTGGTTATTGAAATTATGCGCAGTTTATATCGCATGAATGATCAACAGGGGCTCTTGCTATAGATGTCTTTCCTTTCTTTTTTATTCCAGGTCATTAAGGATGGAACAAATTGATCCCAAACACAAAGATATTTTGAAAAACCTAGTGAACCCTCGCCTGGGAGATGTTGCTGTTCCACTGGAATTTTGCAGAATCATTTTAGACTGGGCTCAGTGGTGGGATAAATGTACACAGGAGAGAATCCTTCTGTATAAGCAACCTGAAGAGGGCAAGTACTCAGAACTTTTACATTGTATTCATTTACTATAAAACCAGAACACCATTGCAAGTCCCTGTTCTGAACGTCCTTATTTCATGACTGAGTTTTTCTAATTAAAAAGATTTTAGTATCATGTATTCAGCTATACTACTTCAACATTTTCCAGTACATAGAACTACTACGTGCAAAAGTAGTTTCTGCTACAGAACTGATGACTCCTTTTTATAGAGGACATTTTGATCCCAGGTCTCCCTTGTAGCAGAGCAATGGTGCACCAGCTGGTGCCTCTGGGCCAGGCTGGGACTACCAAATTCAACACAACAAGCAAACAGACTACTGACTTATAGCCTACATTGATCCATTGATCACCATGGGGTCACAGTAACCTCCATAGTTCCTTACCAGTGCTGTATTTTTCTCTTCATTATTTTTGCATTTCCTGTAGTGCAGTCCTTCTGTGCTGATGTATCCGTCCCCCCGGTGTGTCTGGAAACAAGCTGATTTTTCAGCTCAGTACACCTTCCTGGTAAAAAATGTAAAGTAAATATAGAGCTACTTGTGCAGATACTGACTGCCGAGTTAGTTGTTGAACAGCTAGGTTTCCTCATTAATGTGCTGCTGTTGCATTGGACACATTTGAATATGACCAGATGGCAGCCAGGCACAAAGTGAGGTATAAAATATATTCTGTGGTATAAACAGTGCCCTGGAACAATATGAGGCCTAAAATTTACCTGTATCTTAAAAAGGTTCATATACTAAACAATCATCTTGCATTTTTTTGTGCTGTGTATATCTTAAGAAAGTTCACATACTAACCAGTCGTCTTGTGCATTCTGAGTAATGTGTATCTTGAGAAGGTTCATGTACTAACCAGTTGTCTTTTACATTCTAACCATTCGTCTCACACATACATTGTAAGCGGTGTGTGCGTGTATCTTAAGAAAGTTCACATACTAACCAGTCTTCTTGTGCATTCTAAGTAATGTGTCTTTTTTTTTTTTTTTAATTTGGTTTAAAAGTATTCACACTTTTACATTTTACCATGTTCAAGACCAGTCGGTACATTAAAGTAAGGATATTCCTTCTGGAGAGAATAAGCCTCTCCTTAATCTAAGGAAATAAAAGCATCCTGAACATTTTGATACCACGTTAGGGGGGTAATGCAAGATATAACATCCCAGGTACATATTAACAGTATAAACAGCTGTGGTGAAAAGCCCAAGCGCAGTATGATTAATTTCATATTACTAAAGTCCATTTAAGTATAATGTCCAGCACTAAGTATTAAGTCCACAAAGGCGGAGTAAGGGGCATCACACTAAAAATCTTAAGTTAATTGTAAACTTTTAATTTTAAACCCCAGCACCAGAAAAAGCAAAAGCCCTGGTAACTCTTAATGTATTCTTTCAAGCAGTATTTGTATTACGTTTAATTAATGTTATGCCACAGAACTAAATTAAATCTTCCAAGTTGTAGATATAAATTGTAACCAGTTCAAAAGTCCTTCAGACATCTCTGGTATAGTACCGAGGCATCAACGGCAACGAGATATAGGCATACCATCGACTCAGCCAGCTCCCATCTCCCCGACTTCCTCATCCTCGGATTCAGACTCTCTGGCACGCCGATCTGTGGCAGAAATAAAATGCATGGCCCATTTCACGGCCTCAGTGGGATCCGAAAGCAACCACACTTTCCCCTGGTGCACAATGCGTAATCTGGCTGGAAAAATAATAGAATGGGGAATGGAGGCTTTGTGCAGCAGGCGCCGTGTACCATGAACTTCTTATGGTGCATTCTGGTGGCATAACTGATGTCTGGGAAGAAAAGGACGGTATGATCGTCCTGCATAATGGGACTCAGCAGCCTGGCCAACCTCAAGATTCGGTCTCTCGTCCCCACTCCATCTGTCACTACCAGCAACGTGCGAGACATCTCTGATTCCTCTCTTCGACCCCTGGGAGTTACACGGTAAACTTTCTGCACATTAAAGGAGGAGGGTTGATCCATCAAATCGAGTTTCTCCTCTAGCCACTCTTTAATATTCAACAGAGGATGATCTCCTTCTACCCCTTCAGCCAGACCTAGAATTCGCACATTAGAAGAGTGGGACTGATTTTCCAAGGTCTCCATGCGTGCCCTAAGGTGAGCATTTTCTTTAATGATCATGGCCGTTGCTGCTGTAGAGGATTCCACTGCTTTTTTAACGTTGTGGAATTCAGTTTTGAGACCTTCCACATCCGTTTCCACCACTGTAACCCTTGTGGCAAAGGTATCCATTTTATTGTTTAATTCAGCTACCGAAGTAATAATTCTTTTCAGCTTCAGACCTATAGAGGCCACTTGTTTCCTCCGATTCAAGATTAGACTCGACCTGACCTTCACCACGAGACTTAGGTGGATTAAGAATCCCAGTCATTTTCCCTCCTGTTCCACCTCTATCCTTCTTCGGGTTGCCCATCCTAGGGTTTAAGAAGGTCCTCTTTCCAGTGACACCAAAGTTTTTTTCGGAAACTATGAGAAAATACTGTATTTTAATAAAATCTGTTGAAATGTTCAGAGCTATGTTCTCCTGCTGCTGTTAGGCTCGGGCTCCACAGTGCCCCCCCCACCCCAGTAATGTGTGTCTTGAGAAGGTTCATGCACTAACCAATTGTCTTTCACATTCTAACCAGTCATCTCGCACATACATTGTAAGCGGTGTGTGTATCTTAAGAAAGTTCACATACTAACCAATCGTCTTTCGCATTCTAAATGGTGTGTGTATCTTAAGAAGGTTCACATGCTAACCGGTTGTTGTGCATTCTAAGTGGTTTGTGTATTTTAAAGTTCACAAACTAACCAGTTGTGTGGTGCATTCTAAGTGGTGTGTGTATCTTTCTTTGACCAGCATTGAAGTTTTGCTGTCCTGATACTTTGTGGGGGCTCTTATGCTCCCAACATGACTGGGGAAAAATATGCTCTTGGATCGAGGAAGCCACTCGGACACAGGATAACAAGCCACTAGAACAGACCTGCTGGCCACTTCTGACACCAGACATTGTCAATCAGAACACACTTTGCAGCAGCTACATCAGAAATGAAATACTTGACAGGTTAGCAAGGTATGTATATCTCTGCACACTAGTAATCATTTTGCCATTTATTGTATAAACAGAAATATTTCACTTCCTTGTTATGTTGTAAAGAAAGTCAAAGCAGTCTCTTCAGCTAATGGTTAAACAGACATATCCATTTCAGTATTCTTAGTTTCTAAACATATTGCTTTCTTGTGATTAAAACGGTATTAGTTACATTTGAATAACATAAATAATCAACTGCATATATGGCGGATACATGATGGCTCTGAAGATTTATTTAATGGCTGTAAAGATCTATGGATTTATACAATGGTTTATCGGCTCACCCCTATTGTATAAATATCAATATTCAAATAAAACAGAATAAGTAAAATCCAAACCATTTACATACAAACAAAAATAACCTAGTACAAGACTATGTCAAGATCTATGCGGTGGGTTAACCATCAGTAGTACTTTTTTGTTGAGAAACTATCAGTTTTCTATTTTTCTGAACATATTGCATGTCATAACTCTCCATGTGCCGTTGAATTATTTGCCCTCATCTGGTATGTACTGTACTTAACCTTCAGTGAGAGACAACACCAGAGTTAATTATGGGCAGTTTGTCACAGTTTCTTGTATTATTTGTTCCTTTTATGTTGCTTATGAAATTTTTTTTGCCCCTTGTGAGTGGCAGAGAGGTCAACTGTCTAGATCACAGGTTTGGGAACCAGTAGACTCTTGTTCAAATCCTACCCTAGCTACACATACACTGTGATCCTAACTCCCATAAAGCAGCAGTATTTGTTAGTCAGCAACAACGTCATCATATAGTACTTAGTAATAATATACTTTGACAGAATTATCAACATTTTTTATTTCTCTCAGATATTTTCAAAAGAGCTTTTATTGCTTTTTTATAAATACTGACTCAAGTCATTAAAGATGGCCGCCACTAGCAATTAAAAACAAAATCTCTTCCCTTGAGGTTACTTTTTGACTTTCAACACTGGAATCATACTGTGGATGTATTAGGTGGGTGCTGGCACACATTTCTGATAGTAAACAGTATAGCCCCACCCCAAGATGTGTTATTTGATCACAGTGTGCATAGCCAGAAAGCAGGTACTTAAAAAAAATTTAAGTCACTGGAGCAAGTGAGTACGTTCAAGTACCTGGGAGTAACAGTGGAGAACACACTCTCATTTAACCTGCATGTGGACCTCTTAATAAATGCAGCCAATAGAAATTTGGGGTCCCTCTGCAGACACAGGCACAACCTAATGAAGGAAGCTAGGTGAGTGGCAGTCACTAGCTCAGTCCTCCCCATCATTGCTTATGGGATCACTGTCTATGGAGCAGCCTCAGACACCACCCTCAATAGGGTCAAGGTGCTCCTAAATGAAACCTGCTGCTTCATTCTGGATGCAGACAGGCTTACACACACCTGTGCATTATACTCCTGCTCCAGCATATTCCCCTTACAGGACAGAATACAATTCCACACCTGCATACTCGTGTGGGGGGACTACTAGGCCTCGTACCTATTGGGGTACAGAATCTTCTAGCACCCCTCTAAAACCCATACCCCACTAGGGCCATGACCAACAACACCCTTAGCATTCCTTTCTGCAAAACAGTGCAGGTTTCACAAGCATTTACCATTATAGGCCCCCAGTGGCTAAATGATACCAAAAGCCATACTAAGTCTAAATAAGTTTGGACAGTTTAAGAAGCAGCTAGACATCTGCTTACACCCCCAGACATCTACCAGTGTCACTCCCCATCAACAGAACGACAGGGCTCTTGGGGCTGCCTCTAATCCCACTTTAGTGTTTACCACTTCTCCTCTCTGACAAAGCCCTGATTGATGCTACCTTCAAAATGAAAACAAATAGAATGTACATTATGTTATATAATCATGTTGTATGTATAACTGTGCTATAATAATTGGTGAGTGTTTTTTCCCCTAAGGGAAACATGGTTATAATTTGCTGTTATAACCAGCTGGTTATAATAGCAAATGTGTGCTGGGCTCCCCCCACTCTGGGCATGCAACAACCTCTAGTCTCCCCTTTCTCAGCAATCAGAACTTACTGCCGGACTATGTTGCTTCACTGCAGCTCACACTTGGTGGTGAATTAAATAAAATAAATTAAAAAAAGAAAAACAAAGGAGGTACGAGAGGGAATGGGGACACAGAACACAAGCCGCGGGTCACAGACAGACAACAATATTCAACAGAGAAGCAGACAGACAACTGAATGGAAGCTACTGAAATGGGAGGGAATGGAAGTGAAAACAAGCAATAAGTATCGGGAGGGAGGGAGAAATAAAATACACTGAGAGCCATGGGCTGAACTTCTGTGTCTGAATTAAAACAAAAGGGAAGTTTTTCAAAAGCTTCTGACCTCCAACCGCACTTCATCTGCATTGAACGGCGGCTGACAACAGATGTACATTTATTTTATATAATTGCTGTGGTAAAAAAAATGCTCCCCGGCAATTGTATAAAATAAAGGCTGGGTAGGTGTGCAAAACTTGAATTTACACACCCTTGCGTGGGATTTTAATAAACCCTCTAGCTTCGCCCGGGTTTAAGTGGCATCCCAACCTGGGGTCTGTGTAAAATTCTCATTATAACACCTTACTCTGCCATAATTCTTCTGTGTAACTCCTAACGTGATGGTTGCTTTCTGTTTTTATTATTTCTGCCTATACATCCTATAGACCATAGAAGTACACCTATGACCTGTAACTGACGTGGAACTTTTGTAAACGAGCATATTTGCTCAAAGGTGTTACTCCAAATCAAATAAATAATTAATAACTAATATCTAAGTTAAGGAATGAAATAGAATAAAATGAAAATGAATGTATTTGTAACCCCTAGGGGGCGCTACCCTTAGGGCTACCACCGCTGTCTGCCCCCTCTGAGGCAGGGTAAGGGGCCCAGATCCGTGGATGGGTGCCTCCACCCAGAGGTCAGGGTTAGCCCAAGTAAGACTACCTCGGTTACAGCCCTCTGGGCTACTGCAACCCCCCTTTTGTCCCACTAGTGACTCCCACTGGGTACCAACAATTCTGTTCACCAGTACACTTACCCCACGGAAAATATGATCCAGCTCCTTTCGGGGACCCCCTGTAAAGTAAGGCACAGTTATGTTGCAATCACCAAGCAGCAGTTCACCATTAATGTACACATTAGCCAGGATGTAGCTGTACCAAACAATCTGATTTATTTAGGGGGAAAACAAGAAGGACAGGGGGGACCAAGTTAATTAGCTTATCATTATACTCATCTACCTAGGGCTGTGTGCACAGACCTATCCCTACCAGTTACTGTCCCTGGGTACCCAAGCCCTAGTGGCTAGTCCAAACCGTGGCAGCTGGTAGGGGCCCTTTCACACAGAGAAAAGAAAAAGCTAGTTAAACAGTCAGCAGTACAGTAATTCCATTTGGATCCAATGTGGCAATTCAACAGGGAGCTACCCGGAATTAGTACTCACGACCTCTAGACAAGATAGGGTCCTTCAACGTCAGCAGGGCTACTCCTGAGCTCCATGAGACTCTTCACACATTTATATGGCAAACTGCAACAGGCAAAGTCTTTTAATGGCAGAAGGATTTAACTTGAGCTCCTCACACATTTATATGGCAAACTGCAACAGGCAAAGTCTTTTAATGGCAGCAGGATTTAACTTGAGCTCCTCACACATTTATATGGCAAACAGCAACAGGCAAAAGTCCTTTAATGGCAGCAGGATTTACTTGAGCTATACAGACCTCCTCCACATTTACATGGTAAACAGCAACAGAGGGGTACCACACCAGGCAGCTGCTTCCCATGCTCCCATAAACTTCGCCGTCCACTACAGGGATACTGCAAGCGGCAGCCACTTGTCTTGAGACGGCGCGGTTGGCAATTTTCTCCAGTCCTCCTTCAGGTCGAGCCTGGTGGGTAGCTGTACTGCGCACAGCCTCCTCTGACCGCCCGCCAACGAAGTTTCATCGCTGGGCGACAACACAAAAGCAGCGGCTTTTGAGCCTTCCTTGGCGCTTCCAGCGAACACTCTTCAGCGCAGAAGCACACAGCTTCTCACTTCTCACTAGCCACAACACATCTGGCTCTCCACAGCTTTGGGCACTCCTCTGCACTTGGGCGCGACCCGATCCAATTGGCTGGTTGAGCCTGCCAGTCACTTCCTCTGCTTCTCACTGGTGTGAAAAAGTGCCATAGCCCATAATGCCTTTCCCAAATACAAACAGTTCCTCTATTGGTCAGCCGAGACTGTAGGGTTCCGAGGTACTGATTGGTCCAATTCAGCAGTTCTGGACCAAATTGGTGGAGACAGTCGAAACAGTCCTTGCTGCAAAGGAAGGCAGGTTAGAACAACCACAGTATCATTACTACTTTAATAGATAGTCGGCAAACAAACACATCTTCTAACGAAGCTCCCTCTGCGCAATTAGCGATGGCAGAAGCGAGCGATTATTCTGCAACCGGCGGAGTCGAGCATAGCAACACTCAAACCCCCTCCCATTTCAACCAACTCTGACTGCAACAGGCAGCCCTTAAAGGGACAGAATACGGAGGCCCTAAAAGAGTACTCACCAGGTCCCCATTTAGACGGCTTTATGCCGATTACCAACCAGGCATATGGCACGTTAGGAACCCCCATTTGCAAGGGGGTTACATATTTATGTTTTGGTCAGAAATACTGTATAACTAACAAAAAATAAAAAGATATGATGAACTTTGTTTCTGCTAAGTGCTTCAGTTCACCCAGCTGTACAGATGGGAAGAAGCAGGACCCAGCTGAAAGAGAAGTATTGAATCTCAGCTGGGCTATCCTGGCCTGGTAAATAAATTAAGAATAAATCACTTTGATTATTTTTATCACTGAATAGCATACTGTATGAGCAGTGGAGCAAGTTTTCCCATGGCAGTGTGAGGACTGCATACTGTGATTTACACACAGCTGATTCACTGTGTATATATATTCAAACAACATGAAGTCTTGCTGTATTCTGACTATTGCAATTAGCCCCAGCACTCAAACTGCCCCGGAGAGTAGAGGGTTCATTTCTATGCAGAGCATTGAACGTTGCACTTGAGCTCGGTTCAAACCTCTGTCTGCTGCACTTTGAAGCGCAACTGTCAGATTCTTTACTCCACCTAACTGAACGGCCGCACCGGAGATATCTCCTTTGCTCATGGTTCGAAAATCAGTTAAAGTCCTCGGTTTTACCATTTATTTTTTACAAGTTTCGGTTCAGATCTCTGTCTGTGGTACAGTAAGTACTAGGTAGTGAACTAGATATAGTAAACTTGTGGAAATTGTAAAACAAATTTTTTTTGACCGGTTTGGCTGAACCGTCCGTTTAGTGATTTATGTATTCTGTCTTTGTTTTTAAACTTAGCATGTGGTTACCGGTCCTTATTGGTTTAAAAAAAGTGCATTTTCTTGTGTTTTTTTCCAATACCCCATGACATGGTTAGAAACCGATAAGGGTGTCTTGCCTGGTTGTTTGCCATAAAAAGGGTAAGTTTGTGGTTAGGATGGCTACGTCTGAGAAACCCAAAAGAAAAACTGGGTCCACTGGGTTTCAACACTGCAGTGTGTGTGGGGAAGTCTTTGCTAAGGCTGATTCCCACACCACCTGTGTTTACTGTCTGGGGTTTGACCACCTCGATTCAGACTGCCAAATCTATAAAAAAAATTTCCCTAAGTCTACCCTGAAAAAAAGATTAGGTGGGGTCAGGGATAAGGAGACTGTGAAGTCCGCTGACCCGGATGGCCAGCCCGGTTCGGTTCCGACTGAACCTGAGGGAGTACCCTCTGACCAGGGCGATACTTCTTCAGGCAAGAGGAGAGACGATCCTAAGGGATCAGTTTCTACAAAAAGAAAAATCAGCCGGTTCGGATCCAGAGACCCATTTTCCGACCGCCGAAGGGATTGCCGATACGATAAGGATTGTAGAATTGCTTTGCTCGGTTCTGTCTGATCCGGCGCCTTCTGGCAGGCACTCGGTTCGGTCAGTTCCTCCGGTTCAAGATTATGCCCCTGAAGATTTCTATGAACCGGATTTGGAGGAGGAGGAAGATTATGATGAAGATGAAGACAATGACAATGGTGTGGGAGGTCTGGTAGAGCCCATTGAACCAGACATCTCCCCAGACAGGCCTACTGGTGTTTCCCCTCCTAGGCTTTCTGAGTCCCTTACCACTACATGTTTTACAGGAAAGTGGCAGAAACCCTCCAGCTCCCTGTGGAAGAAGCTGTAGAGGAACAAGAGGAACCTGATTATGTGGAGATGATGGACATCCCAGAGTCCACAAGACTGTCTATTCCCCATCATGTCTTTTGGAAAACAGACACAAAATATTTTAAAAACTCCAAATTCTGTACCTCCTGTCAACAGAAGGATGGACAAAAGGTACACCTTATCAGGTTCAGGTACAGAGTACTTGTATCAACAATACAGCCATGTTGGGGTTGTGCAGGCTGCAGCCTGTGATAAGGCTAATATACCCTTGGCTTCACACACCCCAGATAAAGATTCTAGGAAGCTGGATGCCATGGCAAAGAAACAGTACATGGCATCCGCCTTGGGACTCAGGCAGGCTAATTATATGGCCTATGCAGCCAGGTATCAGAAGTCCAGGTGGGACACTGTACTGGCATTGGCTAAGCAGGCCTTCCCCCAGTTAGCATGGGAGCTGGAGGGGGTGGCTGCTGATGAGATTGAGGCATCTAAGGTACAGTTCCATGCTGCTGTGGACTCCAATGATGTGTTATCTAGAGTCATGGCTACATCTGTGGCTCTTCGGAGAATGGCTTGGCTCAGATGTACTAGTCTCTCACAGGACACCCAGGCTAAGGCCATGGATTTCTCTGTGGTGGGTAATTCTCTGTTTGGGGAGCAGACAGCAAATTACATGAAAAAGATGGATCAGTATAGAACCACCTATAGGAGTACATAGGCCAAGGAAAGGCAGGCAACTCCTCAAAAGCAGCAGGCTAGGGGCAGGGGCAGGCCTTTTCATAGGCCTTTCTACCAAGCACAGGCCTGTTCTCCCTTTCCTCAGAGGGGATTCTTCAGAGGGAGAGGCAGAAGGGGGATGAGCAGGGCTGCATCCATCCCTCAACCTAAGGCTCCTGCCAAGCAGACACCCTGATGTGTCAGCCTGGGTCGACTCCCCCATTCCTGTAGGAGGCAGGCTGGCTTGCTTCGTCCAGGACTGGATGTCTGTTACCTCAGACAAGTGGGTCTTGGAGGTGGTAAGCCAGGGGCTGGTTCTCAGCTTCAAGAAATTTCCAAAGCTGAGGGCCAGATCTTTTCCACCTGCGAGCATCTCCGAAGCCATTGCCCTAGAGGCAGAGGTTTCATCTCTACTGGCTCTACAGGCTGTAGAGAGAGAGTTCCTACATTGCACGGGGCAAAGGTCTGTACTCCAGGTACTTCCTTACCTCAAAAAAGACAGGGGAGTGGTGACCCATCCTAGACTTAAGATACCTGAACAAACATCTTTTAAACCCAAAATTCAAAATGGTGACTCTGGGAATAATCCTTCCCTCTCTAAGGCCAGGGAACAGGCTAGCCTCCCTGGACTTAAAAGATGCCTACTTTCACATTCCCATCAGGTGCTCCCACAGAAAGTAACTTGGTTTGAATTGCCTTCAGGCCATTATCAGTTCAAAGCTATGCCTTTTGGCCTGACATCAGCTCCAAGGGTATTCACAAAATGCCTAGCAGTAGTGGCCTTTTTAAGAAGGAAAAAGATTTCCATATTTCCATACCTGGACGACTGGCTCATTGTGGGTCAGTCCCCAGACCAAGTCAAGTCAGACCTTCAAGTGAGTCAGCAAGTGCTCATTTCCCTAGGATTCCTTCTCAATCTTCCCAAGTCAGTTCTCGAGGCTGTACAGCTCCTCACCTTCATAGGGGTAGAGTTGGATACAGTCAAAGCAAGAGCTTTTCTTCCCCTGGAAAGCGCAAGGGCTATTGTAGAGCTGGCTTCTTCATTCCACCTTCTGGTCTCTCAGCCAGAAAGGTGCTTCCTTCAACTTCTGGGCCACATGGCAGCTTCTACAGCAGTGGTTCAGGAGGCCAGATTTCAGATGAGTTTCACCTGAGGGCTACAAGAGTTTCACAAGAGGCCAGATTTCAGATGACTTTCACCTGAGGGCCTTTTGGTCTCAGAAGAAAGATTCTCTAACCAAATTATTTCCAGTGACCCAGACTCTGATCCAGGCTCTCCAGTGGTGGCAGGATCAGGGCAACCTCAGTCAAGGAGTCCCATTCGTCACTCCATCTCACTCTGCAGTCCTAACCATGGATGCTTCTCTATTGGGGTGGGGAGCCCATCTGGGGGCTCTCACAGCCCAGGGACTGTGGTCCCCTCAGGAATCCCTTCTTCATATCTGTCTCTTGGAACTCATGGCGGTCTTTGGCCCTGCAAGCTTTCTCTGTCAGTGCAGAACAAGGTGGTTCAGGTCACAACAGACAACGCCACCACCACCATGTGGTACATCAACAAGCAGGGAGGCACTTGGTCCACAGCCTTGTGCACGGAAGCCATGAAATTGTGATCCCTAGCTTATTCTCTGCAGACCTCTCTGATAGCAGTCCACCTTCCAGGGAAGGACAGTGTGCTAGCAGATGCATTGAGCAGGATTTCCCAGAGCCGTCACGAATGGTCCCTGGACCCTCTGGTGTTGAAAGTGATTTTTTCAAGGTGGGGCACTCCAGAGATAGATCTCTTTGCAGCCACAGACAATCACCAACTTTCTCTGTTTGTTGCAGACCCCCAGTCTTGGGCTCAGTCCCTCTGGATACCCTGATTTTGAACTGGGAAGGGAAATTTCTATATGCCTTCCCTCCGTTTCCTCTATTGTTCAAGGTTCTGGTCAAGGTAAGGTCACAACCTTGCAAAGTGATTCTGATTGCTCCAGACTGGGCCAGGCAGCCTTGGTACCCCCTGTTGCTGTCCCTAGCAGTCCATCTTCCCCTGTCTCTTCCCAGGAATTACAACCTGTTAACCTTCTCTCGGGAGGATTTGGTACCCCAATCTTTGGTCGCTCAATCTCAAGGCATGGCTCTTGAAAAGTTAGAGCATGCAGATTTGCATCTGTCCCAAGGGGTTCTGGATATTGTCAAAGCCTCTCGAAAGCCTGCCACTAGAAAAACTTACAACTTCAAATGGAAAAGATTCAGCATTTGGTGTTCCAAGAAGCATATATCCCCAGACACTGCTGAATTGTCTACAGTTCTGGATTATATGGTTCATCTTAATGACCTAGGCCTCAGACCAGCTGCTCTCAAAGTACATTTGTCAGCTGTTTCTGCTTTTCTGCCAGCGGGAAAGCCTTCCTCACTGTCATCTCACCCTGTATTCTGTCAATTTTTCAAGGGATTGCTTCATACCAATCCCCCCTTTAGGGATCCTACCCCTGCTTGGGATCTTAATGTTTGCATTACTCAGTTTATGCAACACCCTTTTGAGCCTTTGTCTTCAGCAGAGCTTAAGTACTTGACTTGGAAAACTGTGTTCCTGGTAGCTATTACCTCTGCCAGGCATATCAGTGAATTGCAAGCTCTGTCAGTGGAGCCTGATTTTTATCTCATTCCATAGAGATAAGGTGGTCCTTAGAACTAATGGGAGGTTTTTACCTAAAGTGGTTTCAGATTTTCATCTGAACCAATCTATGTCTCTCCCTGTGTTCTTCACTGATCATCTTTCTTCAGGAGAAAGAAGTTTACACCAGTTTGGATGTTAAAAGAGCCCTTTGTTAGTACATTGAGCATATTAAGGCTAACAGGTTTGACTCCCTTCAGTTGTTTCTCACTTATGGGGAAGTGGGTAAGGGTAAACCTGTCACTAAGAGAACTATTGCCAGGTGGATTGTCTCTTGTATTCAATTCTGCTATGAGAAGCTAGGCAAAATACCTCCCTCAGGCCTGAGGGCTCATTCAACTAGAGGTACAGCTGCTTCCCTGGCTGCAGCCAGGGATTTTCCTTTGCTAGAGATATGTAAAGCAGCCACCTGGAAAACAGTCCATACATTTACCAGGCATTACTCCCTGGACATCCAGGCTAGGAGTGATGCTCGGTTTAGTACAGCAGTACTGCAGAGCCTATTCCCAAGGTAGGTTCGAGTCCCTCCTCCATGGAGGTACTGCTTGGTAGTCTGCAATAGTCAGAATACAGCAATACTTCATGTTGTTTGAAGAAAAAATTACTCACATTAGCAATTATGTTTCTTCTAATGGAGTCTTGCTGTATTCTGACCTCCCTCCCCTCTCAGAACCTGTTTTTGGGAAGTGGGCTGGCAGGTGCAGTGTTGCACCCCTGGGGTGTATTTAGGTACTCCCTCCTTTTAGAGAGGGGAAGTGGCTATATTATTAATTTAACAGTCTTAAGTTGTTCACTACGTGGTTTTTGATTTTGAATTTCTTGACTTGAGTCTTTTGGGGATCCAGAATATTTGGTTGCCATTTGGCTAGTAAAAATTGTACAATTTCCACATAGTAGTTAGTATTAGCTCGTAAGAATCTGACAGTTGCACTTCAGAGTGCAGCAGACATAGGTTTGAACCGATCTCGAGCTCAACATTCTATGCTCTGCATAGAAATTAACCCTCTAGTCTCCGGGGCAGTTTGAGTGCTGGGGCTAACTGCAATAGAATACAGCAAGACTCCATTAGAAGAAACATAATTACTAAGGTGAGTAATTTTTTTCTTTTCAAACATGTAACACAGCTGATTCATTGTGGACATATATTTTCAAACATGTAAACAATCACATTTTTAATGCATTATATTTCTCTAGTTGTTGCTTTACAAACCTTTGTTGTTGCTCGATTTTGAGGTAATCCTGCTTTATATTTTATCATCTTAAGAGTGCTGAGATGCTTTGTCTTTTTAGTTTGTATAATGGGGTGCATGGGGGTGGCCTGTGGTGTCATTAATAAAAGCTTAGAGTAGAGATTATTTTTATAACACTTTTGACCCTTTTGTATGAATAATGTAATAATCCATGGTCAGTGTTTAATAACCTCACTTCCTGGATGGTTGAAGGCCCTCTGCTGCACCTTGGGACTCACAGCCCACCCCAGGTCATTTGGTTATCACAATATTGCCGCAGCTCACACCCAACCATGGATTATTCCTTACATTGCATACTTCTACCGTTAAACATACAGCAAATAAAGGATCTTTAACAACAGCTCAACAATACATGTAACGGCAATCTTGTACAAAAGATGTACATAAACTGGGGCGAAAGCAGCCTAACTGCTCTTGCAAACCACCAGATTAAGGTGCGAGCTCTGTGAGCTCCCAAAGTTAGAAATGATTGTTGCAGCTCTGTGGTTCAGTGTGTGGAAGGTACAGATCCAAACTTTTGGCAGTGGTGGAAATCGGGGGCAGGAGAACTTGAAAGAATGCTGTTCCAGGAATGAAATTGTAAGTCTGACTGTTCCAGGAGCAAAATGGAGGAAGGACAGGTCTGTAAAATGTAATGCCTAAATGCCGAAATCTATGTACGATATTCGATGCAGACCTTACATTCAAACTTGTACTTTAATATGAAAAGAAACAGAATGTTACTTGTGAAAATTTGAAATGCCCCCACCACCTCAATGTTTAGTCAGGAGCTTTTAAATAAATTTATTACTAATACAGTATTCTTTTATTATCAGAAAAGGAGTTTTCATCCCATCAGAACTGGCACACTTTGAAGACCTGGTACTACGGCTCAGCCACACAGTTGGGATAATGCAGAACCCCCATCCAGTTCCCAAATACCAGACAAAGGAAGGCCTGGATTTCCATGGGCAGGTCATCCTCTACTGCCTGGAGCACAGCTTGCAACACCTGCTGTATGCTTACCTTGACTTTTATATGTAAGTAATTAGTGTTTGAAACCAAATCCAGGCGTTCCATCTCTGAGTGTAAATTTGACGCTAGGATTAGAGTTTTAGTTCTGGATAATATATAGTACCATATAACAAAAGAGGAGAGTTGGCTCCATGGCACCAAGCGATGGATGTTCGCCGGGTATGCTGGTGATCCGGGTTTGTGCCCCAGGCCTGGTCATCTGGAGTGGAGACCAGCAGAGGGGGAGTTTAGAACATCCTATGGATGCTTCCCTTGGGGAGGGGGGGGGTCGGTCTCCAGTCTCTGTTAGGCAGCTCTTGGTGGTGGTTTGTGGTTGGCATTCTTGGTGGTGTGTGGCCTTGACACACTGCTGAATGCCCCTGCCCTCAAGACACTGCCACAGTCAGACCAGTACATGATGGTGGGTGTGTTGGGGAAAGAAAATAGGAAATGCCTGTTCAGCCAACTGAACGACGGTGGCTGGCCCCCCAACTCACAGTGCAGCCTGGAAGTGTCCAAGCTGATCCTCCACCCGGTGTCAGAGGGACGTCTTTGGGTAAAATCTCCTCTCCTGGTGCCCTGCCCCAAAGGGATATGTCTGGTCATCTGGGGCCTCAGTATAGAGGACATCGAGAATGGCGATGGGATGGTTGGCAGGCTAAAGAAATCCTAGGTGCCCCAATGAAGTGGTCAGCTGAAGGGGCTGGAGCATAAGGAAATAAAGCAAAGGAGGAAAGCTCTCCTAATTGCTATAATTGGGAGCATAGGTGGCAAAGGAGACTTCTGACTGTGAAATTGGGTAGTAAATTAATTTTGCAGCAGTCTAAAATAAGTTACATTCATAACCTGCAGTAAACTGATTAATAGATTGACAAGTGTATATCAAAAAGCTGTAGACTCATCCAGGGGTCAGGACATCAAGGGCCAGATATTCAAAACTAAGCCCGGGCATTAAGGAGTGTTTACCCATGCTAACTTTGTTTTTGTCCCAAGTCTTGTATAGCCCAGCAGAAGCGACTCCTTCATGAAACATGAAGGGTTGCATTCTGCTTTCAGCTTTTCCATTAATGGGCCAAAGAGATTGTTAACACTCACCAGAGCCATCTGGCATACCTCTTGACAGCTAACCTTATCCGACAGTTTTAACGCAGCTGAAATACTTACAAGAGGTCTAGCTGAGAATGAAAATGAAACACAGAAACATGAAAAACAATTTACAGAAAAGTTGTTCCATCCCCCCCTCCCACGAGAAAGGAAAAACAAATACTTTAGAAGTACTAAGTGATACTGGTTTTTCATGTGAGCCACCTGGCTCCCCCTGCTATACCCTCAGTTCTCTCTCTCTGGATGAAGCCCACATTAGTTTCTTCTAGTGTTTCCCTTACCTTGAAAAAAACAAGGGCACTAACTATTGTCTGGACAGCCCATCTGCTTTGCCATGCTGTAACCCACTGCAGTGCCTAGTGTCCATATTATAGGACTGCAGCACCAGGTTCCACCTTAGCAGTTTTGAGTTCTGGCCACTGGTTCTATGTAACCATGTAAGAAGGTTGTGATCAGTAGCAAGGTGAACTCTCTCCCATACAAATAAGGTTTCAGCTTCTGTAAATCTCAGACAACCCCTAGACACTCCGTCTCTATTATGGCATAGGCCCCCTCCTTAGGCAGCATCTTCTTGCTCAGGTTCATGACTGTGCTCCTCTCCTGTGTGTGTAACCTGATTTAGAACCTCATCTAGCCCATGATCAGATGTATCTACGTGCACAATAAACCTAAGAGAATAGTCGGGGCTGGCGAGCACAGGTGCCTGACAGTGCCACCTTCTGCTGGCAGAATGCAGTATCACAGGTTTCCATCCACTAAACCTTTCTTGGCATTTCCTTCCTGGTGAGATCAGATGGTGGGTTAGCTATGCTGTTTAAATTTGGAGAAACTTAAGGTAGTACCCTGCTGTCCCTAGGAAGGCCTGTCAGCGTGGCTCAGTTGGTAGCACATCTGCCTCTGGACTAGAAGGTCGTGGGTTCTCGTCCCACACCGGGATTGGACTTGTACCTAAAATGCTGGCATCCGAGTGCAGTATTAGAGGAGTGCTGTACTGCTGAGGTGTGCCATCCTTCGGATGAGACGTTAAACTGAGGTTCCTTCTACCCATCCTGGTGCTGTCCTGGTGGGTGTCCAGGTGGAAGTAAAAAAGAACCCAGGGAACTCGTTACAAAGAGTAGAGGACATTCCTATTGTCCTGGCCAACATTCCTCTTCCCATAAACTGGATCATGAAGTTGTCCAAGCTCTGTGTGGGTGTTGACGTGCGATATGGCCGCCACTGTTTATTTATTCAATTTTGGTAACCAGGTAGACCCACTGAGCCCGAAGGTCCCTTTTTCAGGGGCAACCTGGAATTAGTTACATAGAGCTTGAGCTAAAAACATTTTGCTTAAAACAGTACTTAAGAGCAGTTCACATTTGGTTAGTATCAGGATGGTACCCAGTGGGGGATCAGACAATCACCAACATATATTTCATATTTCTATCCCGATGAGGGCAATAACAGTTAGGGCTGCAAAATATCTAGGGTTTAATTAAGACAAACAGAGCAAAGCAAGTGGTAGCTATTTCTCTTTAGTGATTTCCAAGGTCTTGAACAGTTCGAGAGAAGGCTAGATTTTGGATTTGTGCTGCTGTGTTCAGGTGCAAAGGTATGTGCTTTTTTCTAGCAGGTGCCCACGAAGTCCCTTGCGGAAGATCCCCAGTGAGGTAGCTTCCTGGAGGTGGACTACACATTGTGACTTCACTACCAGCCTAGCATTGCTTGTAAAGCATTTAGGGTACACTGTGTATGAAAAGCGCTATGTAAATGCTGATTATTATTCTTCTACTTTCCTCGTGGACGTGGATGTGGCTTATCCCTGGATGGCCTCAGTTTTCACTGACTTAGGCTGGATATGCTCACTCCCCACCTGGTACCCAAGGTATTACGCTTCTGCCATTCCTTCCTGGCACTTCTTTACCTTGACTGTAAGTCCAGGGGCCTGCAGTTGATGGAGCATCTCGGTCACATGCCTGAGGTGATCCTCCCAAGTGTTGCTCTAGTTGGTGATGTCATCCATGCATGCCAGAGCGAAATCTCCTCCCCCATTGAAAATACTGTCCATAAGTCATTGAAATGTGGCTGACACATTCTTCAAGCTGAATGGCATTACCCTGAACTCGAATAATTCAATTCAATTCAATTCATGTTTATTTATAAAGCGCCTTTCAAAATCAAGGCACTGTACATAATAATAAAACAAAGATCAGCAAGAAACAAGTTAACTATAAAGAAAAAGCCAAGTTAAAAAGATAAGTTTTTAAAGCAATTTTAAAACTATCGACGGTCGGGCATTCTCTCAACCAATGAGGTAGAGAATTCCACAGGGTAGGAGCTGAACAAGCAAAAGCACGAGATCCTGATAATTTCAAACGAACCCTGGGAATCTCTAGCAATCCCTCATTGGTGGAGCGGAGGGGGCAATAGGGAATCAGAAGATCTTTCAGGTAACCGGGTCCCTGATCGGTGTAGAGGCTTTAAAGGTTAGTAAACCAACCTTAAGATAATCGCCACCGCTGGGCAGCCAGTGCAGTTAAACACAGAAGCGTAATATGACTAGTTCTCAAGGTCCCAGTCAAAAGCCTGGCTGCAGCGTTCTGCACTAGCTGCAGGCGGCTGATATCAATCCTCGAGCCCTAGGTATAGGGAATTACAGTAGTCCAAACTGGTTGTAACAAAGGCGTGAACCAGAGTCGAAGATCCTCCTTGGGAATCAGGTTTTCACCAGGGCGATATTCCTCAGATGATAAAGAGGTTTTGACAACAGCTGACACCTGAGATTTCAGGGTCAGACCGTCAGTCAAAATAACGCCCAGATTTCGCACCTGTCGAGAGCAGAGAGCGGCACCCACCAAGTGATAAGCCTGATGGATGTGCGCACCCAAACCCTCCCAGGAAGATCTGGGCCCACAACCAATACCTCGGTCTTATCCGGGTTAAGCTTCAACCAACTCGAACTCATCCAAATTCTGATTTCATCCAGACAGTTGTTAAGTACAGAGAGTGCATCGCTCTGATCGGGGAGAAAGGATAAATACAGCTGAGTATCATCCGCATAGCAGTGAAAACTCAAGCTGTATTTTCTGATGATTTCTCCTAATGGCAGCATATACACTGCAAACAACATGGGAGCCAAAATGGAACCCTGCGGTACCCCAAAGTACCGCAGGGTTAAATCTGGTACCACACGTAGTTTCTTGCCTTCCCAGAGGATGGCTGAAAACTTCCTTGCCTTCTTTAAAATGTGCTCTCGATCGAGATAATTTAGTAGCTTAAAGATTATAGGCCTTGGGGGATCCGGGGGAGAAGGCTTTGCCCTTAAGGCCCGATGTCCCCTTTCTATAACATATTCAGGCCCATTAGGCGAGGGGCCTACTGTCTTTTTGAGAAACTTTTGTAAGAAAGTAACTGTATTGGAGCCTTCTTCACCTTCCGGGAGCCCCAGTAGCACTAGGTTATTTTGGCGATTCCTTCCTTCAAGGTCATCTAGGCGATCTTCTAGTTTGGTTAGAGACCTCCTGTATTCAACCATGGCAGGGCCTTGTTTCTCTGCGCTTCGTTTTAAGGATGAGATTCGGGCTTCTGCATCGGTGACCCGCCACGCTAGTTGCGTTGTCACGCGGCTTAAGTCAGCAACCTCCTCAATAAGCTTAAATAGAGCGTCTTTAATTGTTGTCAAGTCTGCATATATCCGAGAGGCGTGAGTCGCCTGGCTGGTCCGCCGGGAAGAGCTGCGCCAAGGACGTTACCTCCAGTTCTTGCTTTGATTCCTCCATTTTAGCCAGATTGACCAGATGAGATAACCCTCCGGGCAGTGCACTACTTGGAGTAGGATTATCACCGAAGAAAGCCTTGAAAAATGCGAGGAAAGATCGGTATTTTAAAAACCGAGAGAGAGAGCCCCTTGTGCTGGCTGCTAGACCTTCGAACGCATCACGTGACTCCCCCGCCAGCCAATTCTTTACCCAGGCTGTCATCTTGGGACCCACTCCCAGGCTGGCTAACTTGTATGTTAATCTTTTGTGTGGGACTGTGTCAAATGCCTTACTAAAGTCTAGGTAGGCCATGTCCACAGCCCCTCCCTGATCTGCTAATAGGATTTTAACCAACTCTGGAATGTTTGCACTATAAGGCATTTTTTTTTCTTCAAATTTGAATTCTGGTTTGGCTTTGAAGTGAAAGAAGCTTAGTATGCTCCGAGTCGAAGTCTTAGATTAACAGTACCAGGAAAACTGTACGATTAGAAAACCAAGAGACTTTAAAGTAGGGAGAAGACTGAGAAAATGGAGAAAGCACGAAACACTGACAGACTTATAAACCAGGGAAATCACTGACTCAGAATAAGATGAACTTGTTTCTCCCTCTCGTAATTGTAGACCAGTGTACACACCACTTCATTAATCCAAAGGCACTCTATGCTGCCTTATGAGGGCTGCGCACTAGAGGGACTCAGGAACACACAAGAGGAGTAATCTCAACTTACACAGCTCCACACAGACAGTCGCACAGACTCAACACGCATGAAGACTGGCCACTGCAGGATGCCTGTCTGCGGTCCTGCCTCTCTGGCATGCTGGTACATGGGGCAAGTAGATCTGAGGACACAGGCTGGCATTGAATTGGATGCCTGTTCTGGTCCGGTAGTGGATCCTTTGTTCTGCATGAAGCAGGGTATTGTGGGACAGTGCAAATCCCATGATCAACAGTTGTCAGGCAAGTGCCTGAATGGCCGCCCCAGCCCTCTTCACTGATTGGAGGGCTGGGGAAGCCTGGCAGGCAGCATTTGTTTTCTCAACGCGGTAGGAGTACATTGTGAGGAGCGTGCAGTGACTATGGCAGGATACCTGCCCATATATTCTGCACCCCCTCGCCTGACACTCCATGCCTTCGTGAATGGCACAGAGTGCAGGAATGCCTCCTGATACTCCCTCGGACTGTACGCACATATTGCTGTGAGAACGGCTGGGGTATCAAGTGCAGTAGGGGCGAACCCCTTCTGTGAATGCTGCCCGGGGTCCCGGGACCCCAGCTGTGTGACTTTAAGACTTAGGGTTGCCTATGCGCTGCAGATACACACCAGATAGACATTTGTAATTTTTGTGCCTCTAAGAACATAGAAACATAGACTTTGATGGCAGATAAGGACCGCTTGGCCCACCCAGTCTGCCCATTTCCCTGCCTATTGGATAAGCTGCAGATCCCAGTTAACCAACAGCCTACTTCCTCCTTCCCCCCACTATAATTGCCTTATGTCTATCCCAAGACCATTTCACAGATATTTAGTTTGTGAAACATTTACTGCATGTTCTCCATCAAGTGACTACATTGTAGCAGCTATGATACAGACACTGACATTAAAATAGCAGATTAGTAACTTATCTGGTTAGAGATCCCATCCCTTGAACTCGATCGCCAGCACTGGCAGGCTGAAACTGATGTTTCGCCCTTGTAGGAAAGGGCTTCCTCAGAGTTAGTGACTGGTGGTCTGGCTTCTGTTTAGATAACCTGCTCAATTAAAAAAGAGATTATCAGATCACATTTTTAAAGTGCCGTAGTGCTGCACTGTGGTCATGAATGTAAATAAAAATAACAAATACGTTATAATATACAAAAAGTGATAAGATATTTATAGTTAAACTGGGGACCCCACCCCAACTTCATGCACAGTAGTAACCAGGTACCAGAACAATAGTCTTATATATTTAACATTATTTCGCATGGCTTCCACAGATGTTGGCTCAAAACTGCATTAGGTTAAGGAGTCTCATAGTACTATTATTCTTGTTCTGCTTGCCACATGGCAAAGTGTCCATTCCGTATCCGTCCTGTTTCATTTGGGTAACTTTTTTTTTCCTTTTAGCCGACTGTTCTTTTTTTCGACTCCCACTGTTGTGCAGAGCCGTGTATTTTGTTTGTTGGAAATTGTCTGCATATCGCTACAGTACTTTAGCATTACAAGCCATTGGAAGCAGCTCAGTCCCACACTACTGAAATGTATACCGACAGGAACACATTTAATTTTACAGAGACCACAATCATGTTATTCTTAACATCAGAATCTATGCAGAGCGTTTTCTTTTGGACATTTTTCAATATCCTAAATGTACTATATGTACTATGGATGAAATAAAGAAAAGTATAACAAATATGGATTCAAAAGTCTCACGTGTGGAGTATAAAAATCTCACCCTAAAAAGGCATTAAAGAATCAGAGGATAAAGAAAAGGAACTGGGTAATAAATTGAGAGAGTGAGTCTCATTGCAGGTGTTAAAATAGATGAGTACCAAAGAGCTGGGAACAAAATATCTCCTTAAGAGATGTAGCTCAAGACATTTTTAAATATGTTTTTGAATCCACACAACCCACAGAACCTATGGAAATTAACCACATACACTGGGCCCTAAGAAGGAAGCCAGGGGATGATCAGCTTCTAAGAACTATTCTTTAAATTCTCTTAAAGAACTGCTGATACGTCAAAGAATACTTTTAAAAACATAATGTTCAGGTACAATTCAGGTTTATTCTATTAATTTCTGCACTCAGTTATTTATTACTGAGGACATTTGCATGAATACATGATCTTTATCCCTTAGAATTTATCTGCCTCTGTGTTTATACGCTTCTTCAAGTCATAATGCTCTGTTGTGACATCACAATCTGTTGCCTTGATAATAACTGTGATGTCACAAGCAGTGCATTATGACCTAAGGTAGGGAGAAAGTAACAGAATAAGATAAACTCTTAAGGAGCAAATGTCAAATTTTCTTACAGATGAACTTAGTTATAAAACACAAAACTAATGCAAAATGCAAGTGTAATTGTGTCTAGATATTATGTTTTATTAAAGTGCTCCTGAGGCATCGACTTCTCTTTAAATCAGATAAGAACAAACTCATGCATGCAGTCTATCAAAGAAAAGAAAAAATGGTTCTCCATAAAGGTGCCATAATCTCCATTTTTCAAGATTTGCCTTATGGGATAGTAGTTGTCCAGTTACAGTTGTGGATGTTGGCATGATTCTAGAATCCCTTACTCAGGCTCTTTTCTAACCCGCTACCACATATGAGCTTTTTATGGTGCTTACCCCTGTCTTTGGCAGGGGGATTTCCAAGCTGCGGATGTTAATTCCAGAAATCACTGTACCTTGTTTTGTGCTAAGATCGGGCCTCCGTTCATCCCTATCCTTGGTTCCTTCCCAATGTGTTGTTTGATTTTTACTCTGATTCAAACTATTCTCCTTGCTTTACTTTACCAGGCTTTTCCTTGGAATGCCAGCAGGTGAGGTTATCTTGCATTCTGTGGCTGTTCTTGGACCATTGTGCTTCTGTTTGAATTGCATGTAAGATTGTAGATAGCTGTTGCTTTTTGTATTGTTCCCCCGGACAGTGGAGGCCTCTGTTTTAGCTCAGTGCCATTCCAAGTGATTGGTATCCTGCATTTCCTAATGTTGCCAGATGCATGGAAATGAGTTTCCTGATCCTGTACATGCCACTTATTTGGCAACTTCCATTCCATTTCACGGAAGGAGTGGTAGATGCCTGGAACAGAGTGTTAGAGGCGAAAACAGTGGGAGGGCTTCAAGCATGCATGGGATAGACATAGGGGAATATTAGTAAATAGGTGGGGGGAGGGTCACCTGAAGCCATTTAGGGTCTTTGGAGACGGATTAGGCAAGGAACATCTGGGCAAACAGGGTAGGCCAAGCAGTAATTTTCTGCCAAAACTGCCTATATTTCTATTCCTTTTTGTGGCTGAAATACTGTATGCTTTGCCATCACATAGAATTGGATCAATACTTTCACTAAACATTACTGTATGGATCTATTACCGGTCTGGCTGTGGCCTTGCCATCCAGCATGGTCTACAGTTTTAGGGAGCCAAGTGTCCTCCCTAGTGGGCCAGCCTTTCATTCACTCTACAGTGCTAACTGCTTGGGAATTGTTCAGTATGTGTGAATCTATGGAAGGTGATGTTTTCAAAGAAAATTGTTCAGTTACTTACCAGTAACAGTAGGTCTTAGAGTGAATTTCCTTCATAGTGCCACCATTCTCCCTCCCACCTACCCAGTCTTTGATTTGGAATACTGTTCAAGATCTGCTGATTGCTACACATCTCCTTTCTGTGCTGGTCTATCATAGACTAGTCCTTCTAGAAATCAATCAATATTTTACCAGGTGAAACATCGAGTGGAACTCATTTACAAGATGGACCTGGGAGATTCACAGTTAAACAAAGATACAAAAGTAAAAGAATAACAATGAATCATAGTCTAATAGGCTTGCATGTGAATGTAACAAGATGGACATATTATATGCAGCAATCATTGGGCAAAATAAACTATCCATTGAATTATAGTATCAGCTGAGTATATACACTATATACAATATATACAAAATGGCACAACTTTGCAATAAGAGTGAAGATTAATTACAATGTCGATTCTGAAGAGTGGCAAGGGGGAATCAGTTGGAAACAGTATAAAGGATAGATTGTCATAGCTTGAAGCAGTTACAAGTCACAATGAGGGAGCGAGCCAGCAAGGTTTTAAAGGTAGACAGCTTGACAGTTAATGTTAATTTCAAGGTCTCTTGGATGCTATTCCAGAGAACAGGTAAGGCATGGCTTATTGAGACCTCACCAAATCGCGTTCGAACTCTGGGAACTGCTAGGGTTAAATAGGAAAGGCTTCTAAGGGGGTAGATCATTGTGGTGCAGAAAGGCACACAATCGGATATATACTGAGGTAGCTTGTTGGTAATAGCTTGGTATGTCCAGGTGATAGCATTCTTCTGTCTTCTCAGTTTAAGTGATAACCAGCCTAGTTCAGAGTATAGGGAGCAGTGATGGGTAGATAATGGAGCATTGGTGATGAATCTGAGAGCACGGTGGTACAATATGTCAAGCTTTGCTAAAGCTGTACTAGGGCCCTGGCCATAGAGAAACTCTGCATAGTCAAGGAGCAGGAGAAAGGTGGTCTGAACCAGATGTGTTTTTGCTTCAGGTGTAAGTAAATGCGGAAGAACAGTCCAAGCCTTTGCTTTAGTTTTTTTCATTAGTTCTTCTGTATGGTCAATGAAGGACAACTTATGGTCAACCCAAAAGCCCGGATATTTGAATTTGGCTACAGACCCCAGGTTTTCTCCCAGTAGTGTGGTAATTTGAGGTGCCGAGCAGATGCTGGCTAGTTTAGCGGAAAGTGAAAGGAGCATTGCTTTCTTCTTTTTGGCATTTAGCAAGAGTTTTAGATGGAGTAGATTTTGTTGCAGAAGGTTAAAGTCTAGTTGTAGGTTGTTGCAGGTGAGCTCTGGGGAGGGTTTGTCTATGTAAAGAACCATGTCATCCGAGAATAGGTGGATATTAGCAGCTTTACTACTGGAGTTTGTTATTGATGTATATAGCAAATAGTAAAGGGCCTAAAATGGACCCTTGAGGCACACCTCTCATAAGAGGTTTCAGAGGGGAGAGGTCCCCGTCTGCTTTGATCTGCTGCTGGCAGCCGATGAGATAGCTAGAGAACCAGTTCAGCACAAGGGAGTCCAGGCCAGTGTTTTTCAGCGAGAGCAGAAGCAGGTCATGGTCCACTGTATCAAAGGCCTTCCTAAGGTCAAGAAATAAGGTGCAAACATAGTTTTTATCATCTGGGGACCTTAACCAATCATTGGAGACCTTAGCAAGTGCAGAAACTGTGCTGTGACATGACCTGAATCCTGACTGCACTGGGTTCAGAATGTTGAATGTTTCCAAATGCTTTCTAAGTTGAGAATTAACAACATTTTCCAGTAATTTGGAAAGGATGTGAAGGAGGGAAATGGGTCTGTAATTGTTTAAGTTACTCGGCTCACCAAATTTGAAGAGTGGAATAATATAGGTGGTTTTCCAGACCAGTAGGAGAAAGGGACAAGTTAAACAGGTATGTAATGGGAGCGGACAATACATGATAACCTATATTTAGGTAATAGGGATCGATGTGGTCATTGCCTGCACTTTTCCTGGAGTCTAGCCCCAATAGGAGGTCCTCCATTTGTTTTATTGTGACAACACTGAAGGAGAAAGTAGTGTTGTTGGGTGAAAAAGCTGAGATGGAACTAGATGGGCCCTGGGAAGCTAACTGAGTCTGTAGATTATTGGCTGGGGAGAAGTCAAATGCTAGACCAGGAGTAGCAAAGTGGTTATTAAACAGGTTTAAAATTGTTTGCCTACTGGTATTAATGGAATCACCAGTAGCAATTTTTGTGGAGAGAGAGTTAGCCAGATAGTGGCCTTCTATGTCCTTTAAAGTCCTCCAGAATTTAGCTCCGCCCCAACATCAGCCCTGGTATAAAAGGGGTCGGGCCCAGCTCCACCCCAGTTCTTTTCCCACCGCTTCCCACGCACGTGAAGAGTTCTTCGGCATTGGCTTGCCAGTACCAGCGAAAAAACTTTGGGTTTTTCAGCCTTTTTCTTCCAGTTCTTTTATTTTTTTGACGGCTTTTACTCACCGACGTATGTCTTCACCGTCCTCTGTCTCCTCGTCGGGACCCCACGTCACTAAGTGCGGTTGCAGCCACCAGATTCCATCCAAGGACGGCCACAAGAAGTGCACCTTTTGCCTGGGGCCTGAGCATGACACCGCGGCCTGTTCGTCCTGCCAGAAATTTACCAGCCAGACTCAGATTCACCGTCTGAAGGCCCTGAGGGCGTACCTGTTTGAGAAAAAGATGGACCTGCACACCTCAGGGGAGAAGGTGAAAAATAAGGATAAAATCAAGTGGTCCCAAGAAAAAGACCGTAGTCGGTCTTGGCACCGGTCCAGGTCCCGTCTCCCTCCCGCTCGCGGCCCTATCCCAAGAAAGCCCGTGGTTCGACAGACTCAGGTAGCTGCTCAAAATCCAAGGTGTCGGGCTAAGGCTGGGCCTTCGGGGAGAGGCCAGCAAAGCCTAAGGTGACTCTGCTAAGGGGCACCGTTAAGTCTCGGGCGCGAGCTTGGCCCCTTCAGGCCTCGCGCCACCCGTCAAAGCGTGCCCTCGAGTCGAGACACTCCGGCGCCCCAGGCGATACCCCTGTCTGTCCCTTACCGATGCTGGGTGATGGGGTGACGGAGCCATGTGGAGCCGGCAAAGGGGCTGCGTCTTCATCCCCCAAGTCCTCCTCCCCCCGGGGCTCTGCAGGTGGCTCTCCTTCTAGGGCTGACGTTCTGGATATTCCCTTTCCGGGTAAAGCGGCCTCCGTCTTTACGAAGGACGAGCTTCAGGATCTTTTTTTTCCTTCTGGTGGGGGTGGGTCCAGAAGCAGCCCCCCCCCCAAAGCCTGCCCTGTCACCGGTCACGGACCCTTCAGTTGAACCACAGCCAGGAGGTGCTTCTTCGCCGAGGAAGACCCCTGAGAGGCCGCCGTCTACACCTCTTCCCAAGGCTTGTTCCCATTCACAGTCCGTAGACCGACGCCGGCGCTCTGCCAGATCTGGTAGCCAAAGCCTGGTCAGGTCTCGCACCAGGAGCCATTCCCACTCTGTTAGACGGGACTGCTCCCGACGTCAGTCTCTGCTCCGCCGTCGGTCCCGTGACCCTAGTTGGTCTTCGGACCATTGTCGGTCAGTGAGTCACTGATGTTTGAGTGGTGCTAGTCACAGGGCTAGGTCCGGCTACTTGACATCCAGTAACCCTTCCTCCTCTTCTTCCTCTTCCTTTTTGAGAATAGGGGGTTCCCCGGGAGGGAAGGACCAGCCCTGCTCGCCTCCTGATGATCCTACCTGCATGGGCGTCATAAGGCACATCCAGGACTCTAATGTCCTGGATCCGGAACGCCAGCGATTAGCTAAGTACCTGAGGCAGAAGGAACCTAAACCCTTAGTGGTGCCTCCTTTGGTGGACACATTCCAGGAACTCACCCGGATTACCTGGAAGTGTCCAGCTTTGGTCCCGGCAGTTCCAAAGAAATCAGACAGGCTGTACAGAGCCCCAAGGGGATGAACTATTTCTGGCTGAACACCCTCAGGTGGACTCTTCAGTGATCACGGCTGCTCATGATAAATCTAAGCAGCCCAAACACCTCAGCTCGCAACCTCCCGATCCGGGAGTGTCATTATTTGGACCAGGTGGGCAAGAAGGTGTATTCTGTCTCTACCTGTTCAATTAGATCCCTGAATTTCTTGATGCATATGGTCCAGTACCAGAATGTGCTCTGGGAGCGGGGACAAGAGCAGGTAAATGCCATGCCAGACTCCGAGAACAAAACAGAGATTCTGAACGTCCTAAAATCGGACTCAGGCGTAGGCTCACATGTTTTGCGTGCCTCGTATGACACTGCGGATACAGCAGGCAGAGCATCCGGGACTTGCCGTCTGGAGCCCCCGAATCAGACCCTTACAACGGATGTCTTGGATTTGGGATGGGGAGCACACCTGGGGGCACACCAGACGCAGGGCATTTGGACCCCCCGAGGAGCGTGAACTCCACATCAGTGTCCTGGAGATGTGAGCAGTCCTCAATGCGCTACATGCCTTTCTGGAGGACCTCATACAAGGCTCTCTTCTGATTCAGATGGCCAACATGGCAGTCGTCTTCTATATCAACAAGCAAGGGTGCGCTCATTCTTACCCCCTGTGCAGGGAGGCAATGAGAGTCTGGTATTGGACACTAGAATGGCACATCACTCTCTCCGCGGTGCATGTTCCAGGTGTCCTCAACGACTTGGCCGACAGTCTCCGGAGATCTCAGTCCAAGGCACATGAGTGGGAGCTACTGCAGTTAGTAGTGGACCAGCTGTTCGACACATGGGGTCGTCCAGAGCTGGACCTGTTTGCGTCACTACGCGACACCAAACTGCCAGTTTTCTGCTTCCGAGAGTCCGCGCCTAATGTTTTCTGACCAGACGTGCTGTCCCTTTGTTGGGCAGGGAGGTTTCTTTATGCCTTCCTTCCCTTTCCTCTCATCCAGAGAGTTCTGTTGAAGTTGCAGGCCGAGGGCACTTGAATGATTCTGATTGCCCTGCCATGGCCTCTGCAGATTTGGTTCCGACTGCTTTAGCAGCTATCCATGGAACCTCCAATCCCGCTGCCAATATGCTCATAGTTGCTGTCTCAGGATCAGGGCTCGCTGGTCCATTCCGATCTCCGATCCTTACATCTTCATGCTTGGCTCCTTCGGACGTAACAAAATACAGGTATGGGGTATCCCCAGAGGTGGCGGATGTTCTTGTGTCAGCGAGGAAGCCCTCCACGCACTCCACTTATACTGTGAAGTGGAAGCGGTTCTGCTTTTGAGTCTCGTCTCACCATCTGGATCCCATTACTTGTCCCATGAACACAGCTCTATAGTATCTCCTTTCCTTATACCAGCAAGACTTGAGCTACTCCTCCATTAAGGTGTACCTATGGGCCATCTCGGCTTATCACACCCTTTCAGGGGACAGGGCCTTAGCCCAGTTGGATGTGGCACGCACCTTTTTACAGGGGATCCTTCACATGAGACCTCCCATTCTGGATCCTATCCCACTCTGGGACCTCCTTTTTGTGTTGGAGAAGCTTACTCTTCCCCCCCTTTTGAACCTGTGGCAGATTGTGAGGCTGCGATATCTTTCCTGGAAGGTTTGCTTTTTAGTTGCCATTACGTCAGCTCGAAGAGTTTCAGAGCTTCAGGCTCTTATGTGTAAAGTGCCGTATTACAAGGAAAGGGTTTCCCTGAGGGTGAACCCTAAGTTTCTTCCAAAAGTGGTCTCAGAGTTGACCCTCAACCAGTTGGTTGACCTTCCAGTTTATTTCCCTTCTCCCTCTAATGGGGGAAGCTCTCCTTCACACTTTGGACGTCCACAGGACGCTAAGGTTTTACCTTAAGCGAACGTCTTCTCACAGTCAATCAGAGCAACTGTTTGTGGCATTCGCACCACAGCACTTGGGTAAACCGGTGTCCAAGCAGACCATTTCTAAATGGATTGTCCACTGTGTCTCTTTCTGCTATGAGAAGCACAACAAGCCTCTTCCGGGCCGGTTAGGGGTCACTCCATCAGGGGAGCGTCTGCTTCCTTTACTGCGCTGCGGAACTTCTCGATTAGGGACATTTGTGTGGCTGCCACCTGGAATTCAGTGTATACTTTTGTAAAGCACTACAGCTTGGACATTGCCTCTAGATGCCATGCCGGCTTCGGCCTGGCAGTCCTTCAGGAACTCCTGTCTTGAGCTTTTATGTTCAGCTTCCTCTCTTCCACCTCCTGGGGTCGATTACCTCCTTGGCGAGGGACTGCTTGGGATTCAGTCCTTATTGTGATAGCCTGCTGCAAGAGCTCCCACTCGAAGTAAGATAGTACAGTTACGTAAGAACTTTCTGTAATAGTAGATCTTCGAGAGGAGCTCTTGCAGCAAGTGTTACTTTCCCACCCTCCATCCCCCTTCAGGTGTGCAGAGCATCATCTTCGAGCTTCACCTCATTCTCCTGTCAGGGCTCATCCGCGGGACTTGGCAGGGGAACTGGGGTGGAGCAGGGTCTGCCCCCTTTTATACCAAGGCTGATGTCGGGGCGGAGCCGACATCGGGGGCAGTCCCTGCTGGGTAATGCTGGCTGAGAAGTTTTCCAGTGGGTCCTAGTACCTGCGGAATAGTCCTTATTGTGATAGCTTACTGCAAAAACTCCTCTCGAAGATCTACTGTTATGGTAAGTTCTTAGTAACTGTACTTTTCCCGTACTTTTTTCCATAGAGCATCCCTACAGTTCAGCAAGGATTTCAAGTCCATCGTGAACCATGGGCAAGATACTTTCCTGGTGCACATTTTGATCCGTGGTGCATGTTGGTTTATGGCTCCAAGGACTATATTCTGGAAATGCTCATAAGCCTCAGCCACAGTCCACAGTCCACACTGTGCTACCAGTTGTTCACAACCCTTTAGCCACCTAAATGGTGACCTTGTTATGTTGCCACCACCCAGCTCAATTCTTACTTGGGATATCTTTGGGTTCACTTTTCACCACCAGCCACTGTTCACACAGTACATTGGTATTTCTCAAGGGATAATGACCTACCCCTTTAGTCACTGCTGGGAACACTCTTTTACCTGTCCTTAATTAGACTCAGGTGTGCTGTGGATAGTTTAGTAGCCTGCCTCTTCAGAGATCGATCATGGACTTGTCAGTTACATAAGTTATGTGTATACCATTAAAGCCACAGACAGCATGACGTATATAAGTATAATATTTAATAGTCCACACATTTACATGTGGTACAGGATTATACACCTTAATGACTGTGTAATACAGTACACTGCAGAAATAGAAAGCAGAACATATGAGTAGATAGAATGCTGATAGAAAAAACATCACTTTGTTCTAAACTAGAGTCTAAGTAGATAGTTTAAGCTTACCCACAGCTGGAATCTCTTGTGATAGTTTAAGCTTACCCACAGCTGGGATCTCTTGTGATAGTTTAAGCTTACCCACAGCTGGGATCTCTTGTGTCATAGCAGAACTGGCAGGTATGTTATAGCACAACTGGCAGACATGTTACTGCTTCAGTTCCCAAAATATGACAAAAATTTACAGGAGAAAGGCTGTAAAGAAACAGTCATCCTTGTCCGGCCTCTTAGCTTACATCATCTGCCTGCCTCTCTTATATCACACCGTGGACGTTAAATTGAGCTGTGGCCCTTTCTCCGTGATAGAACTGGCTTGATCTGATTATGTGATTTTGATTTGCTTCTCTCTTATTCACATGGCCCACTGCTTTGCAGGGGGTGCCTAGTCTGCCGATGTCATTTCTTTATATGTAAACAAATAGCCACTTTTCAGATGAATAGAACTCTGTTCGATGGTGAGTGTAAAATAATGTTTGCCCTTAATCCTAAAACAGCAAAAGGAAAAATTCCAGTTTCGGTTCTCTCCATACATGTCTGTCTATTAAAATATTTTACAGAGAAAAAAATCAATAAAAAAATACATGGCATTGTCATTACACCCTCGGTGGGCTCTTTTTATTCCCTCCCTTTCCTATGGAATAGGTCAGGCTTTTTGTCTCCCCTTTCTGTTGGAATAGTACAACTCTGAGTTAGTTTTTGGGGGGAACTGAGGAGATATGGGGCTGCCCACATTATATAGGTGCTGATGATGTAAGCCCCAGCTAGGCAACACTTTCCAAGTGGTCCTGATGCTGACAGCTTACAGTTCAGTATATTGGACTCTGTGGAGGAGATTCCCTGAAGTATCTGCTATTTCTGGTAAGTAGTTGAACTTTCCTGAAAGAGAGGGTGGATCCAAATTTACACTAATTCTAATCAGATATCAAGGTGGGTTTCATGCAGTGCCTTAATGTAAGGTAATGCTTACACTCCTGGCATGTACATGTCTGGAGTAGAGAGAAATAAAAAGAATTGATTAAATTGATTTTCAGTTGGTATCTGTTTGTCTGGGAGTCAGAGTGATGCTCCAGCAGCAGTGAGTCAGGGTCGCCAGCCGTGTATTTGCCCCCCAACACCATAGCACTCACTCGACCAGCTCTCCCTTGCTGAATTGTGTAGCCTGGGCCAGGGTTTCCCCTCTGAGAAGCTACAGGTGGAGGCCTTCCTCTTAAATCTGGATGATAGACAGTGAGGAGCAGTATCCATCCTTTCCCCCAAGCCAAAATATAGGCTTGTGTCATAACTGGCGTAGCGTTATGGGGTAAGGCGTGTGCTGCATTTCCATGTCACCCGCACATTACATGTGTCTGCATCTGAGTAATGGGGAGGCAGGTATCTGTGTGTGTGCGAGCGAATGTAAGTAAGTGTGTGTGTGTTTTAAGAGCCAGTAACAGCTGTTTCTGATTGGAGCTTGTTGTATAAGGCTTTTGACACTGTTACTCTTACTGTTATAGACTGGGATGTCTTTTAGTCCCATGAATTTGACAACATTAGGATCCTGGTTATGTGCCTTAAAGCAGTGGGTACCCATTTCATTGTCACGTTTGCCATTCATTATGGCTCTGATGTTGTCCTGAATGAGGGTTTTTTTTTCTATAGAGCTGTTTTCTCCTTCATGCCACTTATGCCTGCCATCAGGCACCCTTGACTCCCAACTCTGTCAGCCTCTCCCCTTCCCTCCCCATCTTACCGGTGGCAATCCGCAGGCAGGGTCTGAGGGCGTCAGGAGCTGCCACACATGGCAACGGAGAGACATAGGCTTTTCTGTGTTTTCTCTCATTCCGACCCACAGCTGTGGCATGCATGGTGGGCATGGAGGCACACACATGCGCCTAGAACCAAAATTCCCTCCACTCTCCCGACATAATGTCATTCCACAGACCTCTACTCTGACACCCAGCCTCTACTGGCTGTCAGTGGAGAGCAAGGAAGCTGTCCTCCCCAGTCAGGGATATGTAACAGGGAATAACTTCCTCGTTTTGTTCCTGGACCTGGCAGATATTGTTTTTAATTGTTGTCCCTCTGGAGCTGGCAGATATTGTTTATAATTTTGTGCCCTGGTCTGTTGCACAACAGCACTTATGTTTATTTATTGCCTTCTATTGTAATTACCCTTCTTTGCATGTATGTAGACTGGCCACCTACATAATCGCTTCCAGGGTAACTTCCTCATTTTGTGCTTTTTTTATGTTGCCTAGCTCCCAAGGCAAAACGCCCTCTCTGCATTCTCCCCTCTCTATACTTCAGATTTCTCGAATTCCCCTTTTTCCCCTCTTTGATATCTCCATTGAATGATTTGCTTCCTTATGAGTGGATGCCCCACTCCATGTTCAAGCTGACTGTTTTGTTACGGACCTCACGAACATGCGAGAGGCAATTTTAAATGGATAAGCCCCTTTGAATTCAGAACATCGTTTTTTTTGCTGCGGTACTGTACTGCGTATGAGTAAGCCGGGCTGTCCCTCTGATGTAATGCACTCACGAACGTACGAGAGGGAAAACCACTGCAGAGCCAAGAAAAGACCGTGGTTCCTTCTGTTCACATTTTTACCTCAGTTGGCGTAATAGGTGGTTTTACAAACTCAGGCAAACAGCTGAAACGGACAGTAGGAGAGAGAAAAAGCTTACCCTTCGCAATGTTACAAAGCGGAGCTTCTCTCTGGAAGGCTTTCCTTTACAATGTGTGCTACCCATAGCTGGTAGCGTGTCGCAATGTGGTATTTTATCCGAAAGCTGTTTCCCTCATTGCGTAGTAGAGAATAAACATATTAGCTCTTCCAAACACAGCTACCATTTTATAGTCTCCCTGCTTTTAGCCCTGAAACAAGTTTATTCACCCCCCACTTTTTAATAAAAAAGGTTATAACATTTTAAGCTGGGAGACATATTACAGATGGCTATATACAATTCAGGGAAATCATTATTCTCAACATGAATAAATGAACATGAGTGGAAATAATATTGTTTTATTTTTTTTGGAAATGGGAAATGCTTACTTTATATTATATTCCGTTGGTGTCCTGCTCCTGCATCTCCTCCACACCAGGTATACCATACTAAGAGCCGGCCGGCCTCTTTCTGATGTTATTTATGGTATACCTTGATGTGGGAGGAGCTGGAATTAGCAGGAATAGGGAATATTAATGTAGAATCACTTAAACGTCTTATTGTAAAGTTGTAGTCATATTGTTAGTTGCTTTATAAACAAATATAAATTGAAATAAAATAAAAATAAGTGTTATAAAGGAAAAGTTATGTTACATCATGTTATATGGGAGGGGCTTCAGGTCATATGGCCCAGTCCCTAGATAAAAGCGTACATATTCTGAATGAAGTCAGTCTTGAGTTGGTCTGTTATCAGGTCAACATCTCTCTAGTCCCTTCTAGAGCTATATGTGGATACTTATGTTGCCTTTGGAACTTTGTTTTGTCGTTTTAAGTCCGCTTATGCTTTAATTTGTTTTCTGTTATATGAATAAATATTTGGACGAGTGAGGTCCTCCTTCTTCAACTGAAGTGGTGTCCTGTCTTCAATTCCAACACCTTCACAGGATATAGGAATAGTCCAGCGGTTGCTACTATCATCTCCCAGCCTTCCCCCCCCAACCCGCCAACCCAGTGGTCCAAGCTCGCTCCTGAACTCAGGTCATCGGCATGGTGCAAGGTGTGACATCCAGTGCCTCAACCTTCAGCACCACCAGGCTGGCGGTGAATGAGGATATTTAATAGCCTTACACTATGCCCAACATAAACCAAACCACAGACACAGCAGAGCACATAAATGATGAAAGATGTCCAGCACATTATAAACTGTCTTATCTCCATTTTGCTGCCCAGTTGTGTATGACTGAATGAGCTGCCTCATACACAGTACCATATTTGCAAACATTGCAATTCAAACATCTGGGGAACCCAAGCAGTTGCAACGGTAACCTGGAAGGGCAGGAGGTAGGATTTTGTAATGGCTGTGAATAACTTTGTCCCCTATCGTTTTGGCCTTTCTAAAGGTGATCATAGGACCAGTTCAAACAGTTTGTGCCAAATTATGGTCAGTACCAAGAAGGTGCCAGTGTTTTTTGCAAAATATTCTTAATACTGATAGCATCTAGGTTTAACTCTTTAACGAAGTCAGAACCTCTCTGTCATTAGAGCGAAGTTACCTGGGTTACAGTAAACTACATCTGCCTAAATACCAGGATTTAGCAAAGGCATTCTCTAATAGTATTTTTTTAAAATAATATATATTTTTGCATTTCTACATATTATGTTTACATACATCACATAATGTTTTTAATGTTATGATGCTGTTCACACCTACATGGGGGAAGTAACTAAAGTACTGATCCAATACCAATACATATTGGTGTAAGTATATATCTGTGTGTTGCAACATAAAATGAAACTAGTCCAGTTCCTCTGGAGGGGAGAACCTTATTTATAGTACTCAATTTTTATATCAGCATAAGAACTCTTAGCAGCAATATCTAAATATCATGTCTTTCATAGAGTCATATATCCCCCTGTATACTAAACCAAAAAGATAGAAAAGAGAAGGCAAGAACTAAATTCTAAATTTAAATGTTAATATTCACTGTCCATTCTTAGATATCAGAACCCTTTTATATGTCCATCTTCTCTAATGAGGCAAGAATGTCCTTGTCAGAATGTGTTGGGAGTGCAGGAGATATCGTAATCCAAATACGGTCAAATAAAAAGCCCTCAGATAAGCCACCATTGATCCATCTCACAGAAAATGTTTATTTTTCTGTCGTTTTACCACTTTCACTTTGGTCAGAGGTAATGAAGAAAATTCAGCTCCAGTCTCAAGTACCTCTTACGGTACATCAAGAACTTTTTCCTTCTTTGTTGAGCTTAGTAGGCGTGATCTAATAGTTTCACAGTAACCTCTACTTCTAAACCTCATGAACAGTTCACTAGCCTGTTGCTCAAACATGGCATCATCTGAACAGTTTCTACATAGTTTGACTAGTTGGCTGTAAGGGATGGAAATAATGAGATAATGAGAGTGTAAACTAGCTACATGGAAGGGGGAGTTCTCTGCCACCGATTTGCAACAGCCCTCAGCTGCAACATCATGACCCAGAATGCTGGTCAACTGTAGGTTCAAAATATTTATGAAACTATCACATCATGTGTGAAACTGATGTATAAGGTGTTGTTATTAAGATACTGCAGGAAGGACTTAACCTTCTTCATTGTGTCATCTAGTATGCACAGAATATCGTCACTATACCTGACCCCTTTGACAGTCTTCAAAACGAATTAGCCATGGGGTCAGTGATGGCTCCTTCCTCCCTCCAACCCAAAAATAGGTTGGCATAGGAGGGAGCCATTTTCAATCTCATGGCCGTGCCTCTGGTCTGAAAATAATAATTTTGTCAGAAATGTACTGTATCTGCATTCTACAGTGGCGAGTCTGGTAAAACAGGGAATATTAGTCATATATCGACTAAATTGGTAGCCTGGTGCTTTATCTGACACACAAGATCACTGACATATCCTGTGCAAGCAGTATGACCCAACCGTAAGGTTTACTGCATTTCATGAAGGTTTTGTAGCATTTTTCTGCATTGTGTTTAGTACGATTTTTTTAATTTGCATGCTTGCTTTCTGGTACCTCAGTAATTAATGCAGTTTGTCTTTTATTTCTGTTCATGGCCTTTTTCTAGGTTAAATCCATCCAACTGTCCCTCTTTGACCAATCAATCCTTACAAGAAAGTAACCCCTGGTTTGAGTTCTTAGTAAGAATACGAGAAGTCAGCAGCAGTCCTACAGGTAATAATGCCACTAGAACAAAAGGGCTAGGATGTTGCCATTAATAATACATACTTGGTATTTGTGGTTAATATGTTGTTTGTGGAAGTAGAGGCTGTTCAGCAAAAGTGAATAAAAGACAACTGAATGCTGGAAACTAGCTTCATGTCTATAAATGCTGTTGTAAACACATTAAAGGGACACATTCATGTACAGTGGCATACATAGATTGAAAGCCCAAGAAAAGTTCTTTTAATTGAGGTATTGGGCATACCTCTAGGTGGAAGCAGTCCAGAGATATAGATTACTGAGTCTGTGCAATATAAATACTACATTAGAGCAATTCTTAGAACCTTGTGATGTCAGTGACAATCAAGCAGTGCTTAACTGCATTGAGTTGAGAGGGTAAAAACAGGACGATACCTTTTTCCAATATGTAAGTGAGAAAAGAAACCTAAAGGATGAGATAGATTAAAAAAGGAGGGTGGTTTGGCAGAGGGCAGTGAAGAGAAAGCAGGGGTACTCAAATACTTCCTTTCAGTCTTCACTAGAGAGAAGGACAGATCAATGCCACAAGGAAACAGCGGGGTGAGTGTCGGGAGGGAGAAAGTCACGGACGGCGTCATTTGAGCTGACTGGGAACTTAAGGGCCCTGAAGGTGGATAAATCCTCAGCGCCAGATGATGTGCACCCTGAGGTCCTAAGGGAACTGACAGAGGCTCTGGCAGATCCCCTGGCAAACATGTTTTAACACCTCTCTGGAGTCAGCGATCATGCCCAGGGATTGGAGAACTGCACATGAGGTGCCTCTCCATAAAAGTGGACTGAAGGATGAACCAAGGAATTGCAGGCCAGTCAGCCTGGCCTCAGTAGTGGACAAGCTGATGGAGATCATTCTGAAAGAAAGATTGGTGAGTTTTCTGGAGGATAACTGACTCCAGGACATGAGGTGGCATGGCTTTGTATCACGGAGGTCCTGCCATACTTAGGTCTAGGTTATTTTTATCATTTGTGGCAGAAAACAAGATGGCGGCTATGTGTTTTCTGAAAATTGTTGGTGGCAGCATCATCCATATCAGTGCCCAGTGGGCACTGCCTTGTCTTATTCCTGTGTGTTAGACACTTTAGCATACAGGTTATGGCCAATCAGATTTCTTATATGTTAGGAGCCATTCCATAAAGTAGGATACAGTAGGGGTACACAAATGTAAGTAGTATATGGTAGAATACATAGGTATACAAATATTTACACAGTATATGGTAGGATGCAGTAGAGATGCAGCAGTGTACATTGTATATGGTAGGATACAGTAGGTGTACAGATATGTACACAGTATATAGCAGGAATGCAGCAGTGTACTCAGTATAGAGTATGGTGCAATATGGATACAGTAGTGTACACTGTGTATGGTAGGATACAGTAGGGGTACAAGTATGTATATAGTATATGGTTGGATACAGTAGGGGGCACAGTAATGTACACCGTATTTGATTGGATATAATAGAGATACAGCAGTGAACACTGTATGTGGTAGGATACAGTAGGGGTACAGATATGTACACAGTATATAGCAGGGATGCAGCAGTGTACTCAGTATAGAGTAGGGTGCGATATGGATACAGCAGTGTACACTGTATATGGTAGGATACAGTAGGGGTACAAGTATGTACACAGTATATGGTTGGATACAGTAGGGGGCACAGTAATGTACACCGTATTTGATAGGATATAGTAGAGATGCAGCAGCGAACACTGTATATGGTAGGATACAGTAGGGGTACAGGTATGTACACAGTATATAGCAGGGATGCAGCAGTGTACTCCATATAGAAAAGGATGCAGATGGATACAGCAGTGTACATTGTATATGGTAGGATACAGTAGGGGTACAGATATGTACACAGTATATAGCAGGGATGCAGTGTGGATACAGCAGTGTACACTGTATATGGTAGGATACAGTAGGGGTACAAATATGCACACAGTATATGGTGGGATATAGTAGGGGTATAGTAATTTATACCATTTATGGTAGGATATAGTAGTAATGCAATAGTGAACAATGTATATGGTAGGCTACAGCAGGGGTACAGTTGTGTATATGGTATGTAGTAAGGAACAGTAGGGCTGCAGCAGTGTACACAGTATATAGTAGGATGGGTTAGGTACTAAATCCTAGTAGGGTCCTTGGACCCTGCCTGCATTTATGCATTTAAACAGAGCTATACAATTAGTGGTCCTCCATGACTATAATAAATAAAAAAAAAAAAAAAAAAAAAAAAAAAGGACATTAATGAGCTAATTTAGGCAGTCCAATGTCAGGATTTCGTCAGTTGGTCAATTTTACTGTTGGGCAATGTATTTGTTGGGCAAACTGTGCTAGAATTTTGCATGTCGGGATTATATATGTCGGGATTTAGTACAGATCCCTAGTAGGATATAGTAGAGTGACAATGTACACAGTATATGATGGGATACAGTAAGGATGCACTAGTGTACACAGTATATGGCAGGATACAGTAGGGATACACAGATGTACACAGTGTATACGAACATACGAAGAAGCCAGCAGAAGAAGGCCATTTGGTCTATCTAGTCTTCTCGTATTGCAGAGTCCACAGCTTGAGCTACTATTTCTGTCCCCCCTCCCCACTCCTCCCAGACTCCTTACCCCCATGATCCTTACCTTCCCCCTATGCCTATCCCAGCCTCTCTTGAAGCAATCCACTGTATTCAACAAGACCACCTCTTCTGGCAGTGCATTCCAAGTGTCCACCGTCCTCTCTGTGAAGAAGTGCTTCCTGATCTCCCTCCTAAACCTCCCCCCTCCAGTTTAAAACTGTGCCCCCTCATGTTATGGTTGCCACTCAGCTTAAAGTGACCCTCCTTATCCACCTTATTTATTCCTTTTCAAGTACTTGAAGATCACGGTCATGCCCCTTTCTCTCTCCTTTCCTCCAGGGAGTACATGTTCAGTGCCCACAACCTCTCCTCGTATGCCTTACCCTGCTGACCTGCTGTCATCTTTGTAGCCCTTTTCTGGACCTTCTCCAGCACATTCATGTCCTTTTTGAGGTGTGGGCACCAGTACTGAACTCTGTACTTTAGATGTGGCCTCACCAGTGACCTGTACAAGGGTAGTATAATGTCCTCTCTCCTACTGCTGATCCCCCTAGCTATGCATCACAGCATCTTGTTTGCCCGTGCTGCTGCTTTCTTACACTGCATGGAGTGCTTCAGGTCACTAGTGATCATCACTCCTAGGTCCTTCTCCTCCTCTGAAGCAGATACCTGGACTCCACCCAGGTAGTACTCTGTCCTGGGATTCTTGGCTCCAATGTGCATAACTTTGCATTTTTTGGCACTGAAGCCAAGCTGCCAGATCCTGGACCACCTTCCCAGCTTTTACAGATCATCCTGTAGATCCTCTATCCCTTCAGCTGTGTCCACTCTCCCACAGAGCTTGGTGTCATCCGCATATAGGCACATCATTTTGCCCATAATGCCATCCCCAGTGTCATTGATGAAGACATTGAACAACATTGGCCTCAGCACCAAGCTCTGCGGGACCCCACTGGTGACCTCTCTGGAGCTAGATAACTCTCCTCCCAGAACCACCCTATGAGTTGTGTCTCTCAGCCAGTTTTCCACCCATCTGGGCATCTTATCCCCAACCCAGAGAACCGCCTACTTCCTAATCAACCTTTTGTGGGGCACAGAGTCAAAGGCCTTGCTAAAATCCAGATAGAGGATGTCTACTGCTTGGCCCCTGTCTACTGTGTTAGTGTCCCAGTAAAAGAAGTCAGTCAGATTCGTTTGACATGATCTCCCCACCCAGTGAACCCATGCGACCTCGCATCCTGGAGACCATGCTCCTCCAGATACTGTATTCTAGCAACCTTTCCTTAAGTATGGTCTCCATGAGCTTGCACATGCTTGAGATCAGACTGACTGGTCTGTAATTCCCTGGGTCATCCTTAGGACCGCTTTTGTGGAGGGACACCACATATGCTGTTCTCCAGACTCTAGTGAACTATTAAATATGCCTGCCAGTTCCTCAGCTAGTTCCTTTAGTACCCTTGGATGTACTGTGTCTGGCCTGGTGATTTGTCCACCTTCAATGCCAGCAGCCCCTCCCTCACTCCATCCTCTATCACTACATCTGTGTTCCCCTACCTCCATGTTCCTCTTCTCCCTCCTAGAGACACTGGTCCATCCTTCTCCCTGGTGAAGATGGAACAGAAATATTCATTTAGTATCTATACATTCCCCATTATCCTCCACACTTAATTCCTTCAGCTGTCTGCAGCTCTTTCTGTGCCTTAGCTTGCTGGACTTCCTTATTTGCCTCGCTAACCAGCCTTAGGTAATTTTCCCTATCCACCTCTCTTGATCTTCTTGAATTTTCTATAGGTTAACCTCTTTTTCCTTACTGCCTGGGCGACCCCACAACTGAACCAGCTGGGCTTTGTGTGTTCTTCCCCCTGAACCTAACACACTCCTCTGTGGCAACCAGTATTCCTTCCTTAATGATAAACCACTGTTGGTTCACCCCATATCTGCTCTGATGCCTGCCAGGTGGCTCCTTAGCACTTCGCCCATCTTTCTGAAGTCCGCCCTCCTAAAATCCAGGATTTTGGTCTTAGTCAGGATGCTTTCCCTGCCCATATCCAACTGGAACCACACTGTGCAATGGTCCTCCCACCCAAGGGCTCCCTGACTGTTATTTCCTGTATATGCTCCCAATTTGTGAGCACTAGATCAAGAATTGCCTTTGCTCTTGTTTGCTCTGAGTCAGGAACTCATTTTGCAGTCCTTCTAGGATCACCTAACTCCTGGCAAATGTTGTGGATGGTATGCTGCAGTCCACCTTGGGCGGGTTGAAGTCCCCCACAATTACCACCTCTCATTTCCCTGTAGCTTCCAATATTTGCAAGCTCAATTCCCTGTCTCTCTCCCCTCATCCTTTTTGGGTGGCCTGTAAACCACCCCATGTCATCTAGGCACAGGTCAGGAAGCATAGGAAGACCCGGAGCAGTTTCAAAATTTGCAAATAGTGTTTTATTTTTCTCAATAACAGCAAAATAAACAATACAAATTATTCAGTATAACTATTTACAAAGGCAGTACAAACAGAGAAAACAAAGTACTTATTCTGAGTGTTTCTTAATTTCAAATCTCAGTCTCTCACTCTCCTTGTCTCTCTAGCAAAAGCATTGCTGCTGTTTTGATAAGTCTTTGTCTGGGAACTCGTTAAGAGAGCCTGCTTCTCACAGAATGTTCTTGTAAGTTTACAGAATGTTCCTGTCAGTTCTGATGAAGGTGCAGAAAAAAGAACATAGTGACCCATAACTGACCTCTTGTTTACAGTTCTGCAAAGGACTTACAAACTGCATCTCGGGTTAACCCTTTGAGTTCCAAATAGCTTTTTGCAGTAATTTCAACAGTATAACTATATACAGGTTTAAACAAAAGAATCCCAGTATCGCTTAGTTTCTCATAATGATTCATACATGTTTTTTAACTGCAGATATGCAAGGGTGAAGAAAAGACAGAAATAGCAAGGGAAGGGAGAGAGATAGTGAGAGATGGAGAATTATGAAACCATTGGAGTGATCAGTTCCTAGGTCTCACAAGAAAATGTGGTTGCACAACTAGAGAAGAGACAGAAAAGGAGTGAATAGAACAGATCCTTGTGTTTAAACTCTTTCTGCATAACAAATGGGGCACAGCCTTATTCAACCCTGTCACACCCCAACCTCACCTTTCTCCCTCTATTGGACTGTAACTGAACCCATAATGCCTCCACCTTCCCTTCCTCTGACTCCTCCCTCATGCAAGTTATTCTCTCCCTGATGTAAACTGCCACCCCTCCCCCATCCCGACTATCCTATCCCTCCTGTATAGTTTGTATCCAAGGATTGCAAGGTCCCAGTCATGGTGTAGTGTTGCCCAAGTCTAGGTCACTGCCACTGTGTCCACCCTCCTGTCTGCTAATAGTGCCTGTAGGTCATCCATCTTGTTTCCAAGAGTCTGCGCGTTCAGAGACACCACCCTCCACCTAGAATCTGACCTTCCTTTCCTTTCCTCTATTATTCTCTTCACATTTCTCCCCTCTGTATGCACCCCACCTACCTTTGTTATGTGCTCCTCACCCCCTCCATCCTTTGCTGTTTCCTCACCCCTTCCACCTCCTCCTTCCAGACCTCTTCCACCATTGTGTTATATAGTAGGGTACACAAGGGATACAAAAATGTACACATTATATGGACTGTTACAGTAAGGCTACAACAATGTACACAGTATATAGTAGGATACAGTAGGGATGTAGCGATGTACACAGTATATAGTATGATGCAGTAGGGCTGCAGCAATGTACACAGTATGTGGTAGGATACAGTAAGGATACAAAAGTATACACAGCATATGGTAGCATTCAGTAGGGATTCAGCAAAATACACAGTATATGGTAGGATACAGTAGGGATACATGAGTGTATACTGTATATGGTAAGATATAGTACACATTCAACAATGTAAACTATATATGGTAGGCTATAATAGGGTACAAGTAAGCAATAATACCCGACAAGGTAGATGGTATCTAGCTATAACAGACTGCCCAGGGCCTTATAGCCCCTGGAAGGTCAGGTGTAGTCCATACTGCCCACCCAAGAGGGTATTATTGCACTTAGAAAATGGGTTAACTTTTCTGTAAGATAGTCCTTCTACTATTATACCTGCCAGTAAAGGGCACTGCATTGTTTAAGAGCTATTTCTTATTTTTCTTAATTGTCTCAGCACTTGTGTTCAACAGCTCCCCCATCCCCGTCCGTTTCTTTGCAAATCGAGTCCTCACCTTTGTGATCTGTTTTACAGTGCTGTATCTAACAGTGTCAGACTGCAGCAGGTTGCCAGCTCCAAATCTCTAATAGTTATTTAAAAACCTTTACAGCATATCCCCCAACCCCAAGTAGCTGCTAGAGCAGGAATGAGCTTGTGCTCTGAAGAATGGAAGAGAAACCAGCAAGTTTCTTTTTTTTTGTTTTATTTTAGCTAATAATTTATTTAAATTGAGGTAGCAATCAGGAACATGACAGTGTGTGAGGTAGCTCTCAACTTGCGGTTGGAACTGCCGTTAGTGGACTGCATGAGGGCAGGGCATGGTGTGTGGGGAATGGCAGCTCCAGTTTCGCAAACAAGGTGATCTTAAAAAATGGAAAATGTGGGGAGAAATAGTTTTGTGAGGCTGACTGAAGGGGGGGTGTGGAGTGCACTGACTGTCGCTGAGTACTTTTGTGGCACTTAATGTAGCGTCCGTAGGGAGCTCACTCAATAAGCTAGGAAAGAAAATGGCTGCTATTAAAAGTGAGCATTCTGTTCAGCTCACTAATTTCAAGTACAGAGGCAGGCAGGCACAGGGACTAGTTATTTACTGGTCTCTGTTGCCTGATACCCACCTGGATTGAGGGTACTCTCGGCTAGAGAGCAGGATTTCCCAGACACATTTTCTAAAAATGTACACATTATATGGAGGGATACAGCAGGGACACAGCAATTTACACAGTATATGGTAGGATACAGTAGGTTTACAACAATGTACACAGTATATGATACTGTATGATGCAGTGGGGATACAGCAAGGTAAACAGTATATGGTAGGATACAGTGGGGATACAACACTGTACACAGTATATGGTAGGGATATAACAGTGTACACAGTATATGGTGGGATATGGTAGGGATGCAACAATGTACACATTATATGGTAGGATACAGTAGGGGTACAGTTGTGGACACAATATATGGTTGGGTATAGCAGGGACGCAGCAGTGTACACAGTATATAATAGGATACAGTAGGTACATTTATCAAGGGTAGGGGCACCTTGTTCTTGTTGTCACTGGGGCTACTTTGTAACATTCAGCACAAGAACTGCAATAGGTAGCAACATCCTCATTATTCCCAGGCTGGTAAAATCTGTATAGCATTCTGACATGGGTGCAGTCCTTCCCTGAGTGACCTACCATAGGGCTATCATGTGCTGTCTGTGACAGCATGGTTCTGTACTTCTTTGGTATGACCAATTACTCTCTCTGTTCCTGTGTCTGAGGATTAACACAAATTCTGTACAGTAGCCCATTAAACATTTTTTAAACATTGGTTCACCCTAGTTTTGTTTCATTCCCAGCTGGTTAAAATAACCTTGGAAAGACACACTGTTAGCTTGTTCAGAAACAAAATCGCAATATGTTAGTTTAGTTTCAGGATTTTTATATATCAACCCCTTATGTCCATCAGTCTTTTGTTGCTACTGTTTTTTCAGGTGTCTTCTTTCTTTCCTGGACTTCCAGATCTTGGATCTGGGCCCAAACAAGTCTGAATCAGTCACCAAAAGGAAAAGAGTCCCCAACATCTGAGATTTTCTGTGCTTGTGCTGTTTTTGTCACAGCTGGTGAAAAAACAAGGTTTACTCCCTCTGTGATTAACATAGCAAATCATTTCCAATAATCACAGGTACAGGGAACTTTGGTACTACCCCCACTTTCATTTGGTGCAACGCCCCATTAATGTTCAGAGTCACTTGGGTGGTGGGATAGTATCGAGTATCCCTATACCTATCCTTTTGCAGTCTTTTCCCAGAATTTCAACATGCACCAGGGTCTCAGGGTCTGTCTGCTTCCCAAACCTGCAAGTCCCTTCACAGTCTTATCTCCCACCTTGACATCTGTTAAATACATGCCCCAATTTGCTCAAGCCAGATTTGCTCCAGTGTTACTCTCCTTATTTTTATGGCAGTTTCTTGCAATACGGCCTGGCTTAAAACAGTTATAGCAAATGCAATCTTTCAATATAGATTTGTTACCCCATCAGACTGCTTATCTGAGCTGGAGTTAAACTGGAAAAAGAGGATCTTAGCTGTTCTCTGGCTGTTACTTCACTGCTGCGGTATTTGTCTGGCCAGCTGATAGTCCTCAGCCAAAGAAATGGCCTTCTTCGCATTTTCTGGTTGGTGTTCTTCTACCCAAAGCTGCACATCTCTGATTTGATGAATTGCTCCATTGCAAGTATGTCGATGACCTGTGGGACTGTTTTGCCTTCTGGTTGGAACCATTTAATGAGGAGTTCTCTGAATCAGATGAAGGTTTATTGAGGATTGTTGACTGAATTGTACTTAAGAGACTGAAATCTCTGCCTGTAGGTCTCTCCTGAGATGTTATATCTTTTAAGGATTTCTCTTTTCACAAGGTTATAGTTTTTTGACTGTGCAGTGTCCGTACTACTGTAGGCAAGTTGGGCTTTACCTGTCAGATGAGGTATCAGCCTGATTGCCCATTGCTGTTTTGTCCATTGGCAGGCTCTGGGTACCCTTTCAGAAGCTGTCAGGTATGGTTCGATGATATCAGAGGGACACAGCTTTGTAAGTTTAGTATCTTTTAAGTTGTTTGTTGACCTACTGGAGCTGTGCCCGATCTCCCAGATTTGATAGCTTGCAAGGCGTGCAGCCATCACTGCTCATGTCACTGCATCTCTTCTCTCCTCTCCATTTCTCAGTCTCTCTCTATTGAATAATCCACCATTTGAAGAAGACAGACATGCTTTCAGGTTCTGTTCCTGCCTGTTCTGTTTCTTTCATCACTTGTGCCGTCTGTACAGTCTCAGTTTGGACGTTTGTTTCTGCTTCTAGTTTGTATGTCATTCTTCTGGTAATCACTCCAGGGCTGCTTGTGCAGGATCCATACCTTTCTTCCATGCTTCCCTGGTACCAAGTCCAGTACCCACGCACACAACTCCTGGCGTAGAGAATGTATGGTATAACTCCCACTTTGTCTGACACCAGCTGTCAAAGACGCATAGGTCAGGAAGCAAAGGCAGACTAGGAGAAGTTCTAAAATTAAAATGAAATGTTTTAGTATTATCAATAACAGTAAAATAAAGAAAAATACAATTGTACAGGATTGCTGTTCATACAGGCAGTACAAACAAAGTCAGTCCTGCATATGAGAGTCTTTCTCTTTCTCTTTCTCAATTTAAATCTCAATCTCTTTAAACAAAACATTGTTCTCTTCTTATAAGATGTCTTTTCCCGGCAATTTAAACTATGCATCCTGATTGTTGTTAAGTTACATCTCAAGTTTTTCACAAAATGTATCAGAACTATGTTAGTTTCTTTCCTGAGGCTAGCCTGAAGAACAATCTAGTCTAAAGAGGTACAGCAAAATAGAAAATTCAGTCCCAGGACTGGTTTCCTGTTAACAGTACTGTAAACAAGCTTGTGGGGCTTAAAATACATTGCAAGGTCAACCTCCTGTGTTACAGACTGTGTTACAGACTGTTATTTATTTAGGAAAACCAAATAGTTTTCTGTAATCATTTCAACAGTGTAATTGTACACATTTGCAAACAAGGGATCCCAGTTTTGCCTAAGGATTCACATATTTCTTTAATCACAGAGAAGCAAGGGGAGACAGAATAGGAAGAGCAAGGGTAGGAAGGGGATAAAGGGGAAATTGTGAGACCATTGGTGTGGCCAATTCCTAGGTGCCACAGGAACATTTTATTAGACAGGCAAGAAATAGACAAGTTGCAGAATAGGAGAGGGCAAACTAGATCCTTTCTTTTAACTCTCTCTGCATAACAAATGGGACAGGGTCTTACACAACCCTGTCACATAGGGTTACAATAATGCATGCTGTATTTGGTAGGACTGAGTAGGAATATAGCAGTGTACGCAGTATATAGTAGGATACAGAAGGAGTACAGCAATGTACACAGTATATTGTAGGATACAGTAGGGGTACAGCAATGGACACACTATACAGTAGTCTACAGTAGGAGTACAGCAATGTATACAGTACTGTATGTAGTAGGATACAGGAGGGGCACAATACACAGCATATGGTATAATACAGTAAGGATACAGCAGTGCACCCAGTATATGGCAGGATACCATGGGATACAGAAATGTACATATCACATTGTAGAATACAGTAAGTATACAGCAATGTACGCAGTATATGGTAGAGTACAGCAGGGATGCAGCAATGTATGCAGCATTCTGTAGGATATATAGGGGTACAAAAATGTACACAGTATATGGCAGGATACAGTAGGGATACAAATATGTACACAGTATAAAGTAGGATGCAGTAGGGATGCAGCAGTGTACGCAGTATTTGGTAGGATACAGTATGGATACAGCAGTGTTCACCGTATGTGACAGGATATATTAAGGATGCAGCAATTAACACTGTATGTGGTAGGATAAAGTGGGGTACAAATATGAACGCAGTTTATCACAGTATACTGTAGTGATACAGCAATGTACACAGTATGTGAGGGGATACAGTGGGGTACAAACAATGTACACAATATATGACAGAATACAATAGGGGTACAGGAATGGACACCAATATATAGTTGAATACAGTAGGAGTACCAGTATGTATGCAGACTGTGGTAGGATGCAGTAGGGATACAAAAATGGACACCGTATATAGTAGGTATATAAATATATACACAGTATATGGTTGGATGCAGTAGGGATTCATTAGTGTGCACCATATATGGTAGGATGCAGTAAGAAAGCAGACATGTGCTCTGTATATGGGAAGATACAGTAGGGGTATGAATATGTACACAATATATAGTAGGATATAGTAGGGATGCAGCAATTTACACTGTATAGGGTGGGATACAGTAGCGGTACCAATATGTACGCGGTATATAATAGAATACAGTAGGCCTCTGCTTTGTGGAGTTCCGCAGGGATTGGTCTTGTCACCTTTGTTGTTCACGGTGTACATGCTGCCATTGGAAAACATTATCAGGCGGTATGAGCTGGGTTTTCATTGGTATGCTGATGATACCCAGCTATACTTGTCCTGTGCACTGGGTAACCAGATGACGGCCTCCATATCTGACAGCTGCCTAGAGGAGATCCAGACTTGGATGACTCACAACTTGTTACAGCTGAACCCTGACAAGACTGAGGTGCTGGTGGTCGGGGGGGGGATTTGGGACACCTCCCCCGGTCTTGTACTGGGAGGGATCCCATTGCCCCCCTCCTTATGGGTGAAGGATCTGGGTGTGATCCTCAATGACGGCTTGGCATTGGATGCTCAAGTGTCCGCCATCATAAAAAGTGGATTTTACCATCTGAAGAATATCACCCAGATCCAGGACCTTATACCATCTGAGGACCTGACCACATTGGTACACACTTTCGTCATCTCCAGGCTGGATTACTGCAATGCCCTGTACCTAGGGCTATCTGAAGGCAATCTCTGCCGGCTGCAGCTAGTGCAAAACGTGGTGGCGAGGTTACTGATGGGCATATGAAGGTGTGATCATGTTACGCCTGTCCTCTGCAAACTGCACTGGCTGCCAGTTAAGTGGAGGATTGTCTTCAAGGTCGGATTACTGACCTATAAGGCCCTACATGAAAGGGGACCAGTTTACCTGCAAGATCTCTTTGTTCCCCCATCGTCCACTGTAGGCCCTCTGTTCAGTCAAGGGATGCCTCCTTTGGGTTCCCAGGGTTAGGCTGCGGCATTCAGGTGATCGTGCATTCTCTGTTGCCATGCCTACCCTGTGGAACTTGCTGCCTGACCACCTTCGGGAGGCACCCTCAGTGAAACCTTTAAAAAGGGTTTAAAGACCTTTTTAATTAACCAGGCTTTTAATTTATAAATATATATATTTTAGTGACATATTTTAAAGTATAATGATAGATTTAAAGCTTATTGCTGTTAACTCCATCTAGATTTGTTTATGGTGTTGGGTTATTATTGTGTGTTTATACTGTGCTTTTAAATTGTTATGTGAAGTGCTCCGAGTCCCCGGAATAGGGTGCTAGAAAAATAAAGTATCTATCTATCTATCTATCCATCCAACAGTGTACACTGTATATAGAAGTGTACAGTAGGGGTACAACAATTTATGCAGTACATAGTAGGACACAGTAGGGGTACAACTGTGTACACAGAATATAATAGTATACTAAAAGGATACAGCAGTGCACACAGTGCTGTATATGGTAAGATACAGGAGTGGATAGCAGTGTACACCATCTATAGTAGGATGCTGTAGGGGTACATAAATGTACGCAGTTTATAGTAGGATACCGCAGGGATACAACAATTTGGTTAGTATATAGTACGGCTCAGTTGGGGTACAGCAATGTACACAGTACGTAGTAAGATACAGTAGGGATACAGCAATGTACATAGTGTATAGTTGGATACAGTACAAGTACAACAATGTACAATGTATAAGTATATAATAGGATACAGTAGGGGTGCAGCAGTGTACACAGTATATGGCAGGCACAGTAGGGATACAATGTACACAGTATATAGTAGGATACTGTAGGGGTACATAAATGTCCATTGTTCATGGTAGGAAACAATAGAGGTACAGCAATGTACACAGTATACAGTAATATACAGAAAGGGGTGCAAAAATATACACTGTATATGGTAGGATACAGTAGGGATGCAGCAATAAACATATAGTATGGTTGGATACAGTAGGCATACAACAGTGTGCATGGTACATGGTAAGATACAGTACAGATATAGATTTGTACACAATATATGGTAGGATACATTTAAGATGCAGTAATGTACAAAGTATATGGTAGGATACAGTACGGATACAAAATGCACACAGTATATAAGATACTGTATAAATACAAATATGTACACAGTATTTGACAGGATGCTGAAAGGATATGTCAATGTACACGGACTATGGTAGGATATAGTTCAGATAAAGTGTATCCAGTATATGGTAGGACATAGCAGGGGTACAAAAATGTACACAGTGTATGGTAGGATATAGTAGGGGTACAGAAATGTACATGGTATATGGAAGGATACTGTGTGGATGCAGCTGTGTACACAGTATATGGTAGTATACTGTTGGGATGCAGCAATGTACAAAGTATAGGATAGGATACAGTAGAGATACAGAAATGTATACAGTATATGGTAGGATCCAGTAAGGATGCAGATTATGGTAGGATACAGAAGGGATGCATCAGTGTACATAGTATATGGTTAGATATAGTTGAGATACAAAAATGTACACAGTATATGGTAGGATACGGTAGTGGTTCAAAAATGTACACAGGATACGGTAGGATGCAGTAGCGATACAACAATATACATGGTTTGCAGTAGTGGTACAAAATTGTATACATAATACAGTAGGGTACAGTAGATATACAATAATATACACAGTACATGGTGTGATAAGTAGGGATGGAGCAGTGTACACAGGATACAGTAGGATTATGGCAATGTACACAGTATATGGTAGGATACAGCAGGGCACATAAATATATACTGTATATGGTAGGATACAGTAGGGATATAGCAGCGTACACAGTAAATGGTAGAATGCAGTAGGGATGCAGCAGTCTATACAGTATATGGTGGTATACGATAGGGAGAACAAACATTTACATTGTATGTTTGTTTATTTAAGTCTAGGATTAAAATTACCTTTGAGCCAAGGCTCTTTTACAAAGGTTCCACGTCAGGAGAGCACATACATGTTAAGCAAGAGCAGACAACATTAAAGAAGAGCATACAACAATATTCATCAGTTCAGGAACAACATCACAGTAGTAATATACATGAGTAACACATACAGTGATAATTTCAGAAACATAGAAGGAATCGGGGGAAGGGTGAGAGGAATAAGGGAGTGGCAGCCAAAAGAGACAAGAGCAGCTCACGGCATTGTCAAAGAACATCAGAGAGGGTGGCTGAGCTTGATGGGGAATGGGGGAGTTAGGGGAGGCAGTCACAAGAGCTGGAGGCTATGAGATGAAGATGGAAGCTTGATTTGAATAAGCCCAGTGAGGAGATGGAGGTGATGTGAGTGCTGAGGGCATTCATCCAGGCAGGTGCATAGTGTGCAAAGGATCTTTGGCCCAGGTGGTGCGGCATCGTGGGACCTGTAGAAGCTGACATTCAGACCCTCTGGTATTACGAGGATTAATGTTTGGGCGCAGGAGGGCTTGGACACTTGGTGGAGTAAGGCCCAAGGTAGTATTTTTCACTGTCAGGCAGGTAAGGTACTTTATGCGGTTGGCGAGTTGAAGCCATCCCGTTTGAGCGTAAAACTCACATGTATGTGTAAGTCAGTGGGCTCCAGTAAGCAGTCGACAGGGCTTGTTTAGGGAGGTCATTATGCGCCTGAGGGCGGTAGTAGAGGCAGAGCCATAGATTATGAGGCCATAGTCTGTGACGGAGACGACAGAGCTTTGGATAGCAGTCTTCAGTGCTGCCTCGGTAAGGTGCTGTCTATTTCGGTAGAGAATTCCAATGCGTGAGTTCACAGTTCTGGCAACACTATCAGTGTGGGTCCCAAAAGATAGGCACGGGTCGAGTGAGATTCCAAGATATTTAAAAGATGACACTTGTTCGAGGGTATTTGATGGGGAATGGGGGAGTTAGGTGCGGCATCATGTCCACCTGGGAACAGAAGTAGGAGGTTGTTTAGGAAAGAGGTTTGGTTTATATTCTATTTTAACTGAAATATTTGAGTAGTTTTGTACTTGAAATTAGTTCTGTGTGTTAAAAATTACTACTTTGAGTTAGAACTGTTACTTGGGCTATGATATTGTAACTGTTGGGGCTTGTGGGAACACTTGTTTGGCAGTAATAATTGGAGTGAAATTTAATGTGATGTTTTCCTGGTGTTGGGGAGAGGGGTAATTACAAGAATCATCTTGTCTTTCATTGTCCACCTAGGAACAGAAGTAGGAGGTTGTTTAGGAAAGAGGTTTGGTTTGTATTCTGTTTTAACTGAAATATTTGAATAGTTTTGTACTTGAAATTAGTTCTGTGTGTTAAAAATTATTACTTTGAGTTAGAACTGTTACTTGGGCTGTTATATTGTAACTATTGGGGCTTGTGGGAACACTTGTTTAGCAGTGATAATTAGAGTGAAATTTAATGTGACGTTTGCCTGGTGGTAGAGCCCTCCCACCTACCTGTTTTGTAGGCTTTCTTAAATACTGAAAAGCCACTGGGGGTTGGGATTGAAGAGCTGTGCATTTCTGTTTGTGACTGAAATTTGAAGCAACAGGAACTGGTGGGCCTGTGACATCATACGGTACCTGATGTCTGCATACACACACTATTAGCAGGACTGGACACACACTGGACTGTATGTGTTTTTGAGACTTGGGAAAATTATTGGTGGGGTTGAAATAAGGTTCGTAAACAACTGCAGTCAGTATAGAGAGAGACAGTATTCCAGGGGGAAGGGACTGAGAAAAGGGGTGTGTGCCATTATGAACAGAGATGGACAAACAGGGTGGCCACATTCCACCATGGCAGGCATCTTCGAAGGTTGTAGCTGCACAGGCTGTGGGTGGCAATAGTTCTCAACTAGGCCTGGAGAGAGGGAGGCTGCCCACTCTGTAGACAGCTATCTCATATCAGGAGTGAAGTATATTGGTTAAGGAGTAAGCTGGGGGAGTTGGGTGTGTGTGTCCAAGGATAAGGGGTGTGGATATGGGCGGCAGAAGGGTGGAGCTGAGGGGAAGCTGGGGCAATGCTGAGAAATTACAGGACGTTATGTTACACCAAGCAGGAGGAGGGATATTAGGGACAGAGGACCCTTAGATAGGAATATTGATGCTAAGGGGAAAACTTATGGGGTAAACATTCCGAATACAAAGAGAGTGGAGGGGAAGAGTCAGGAGGGGCTGTTGTGGGGAAGCCTAGAAGAGCAGACAATGAGAAGGAGGGGCTGTTGTGGATAAGCCTAAAAGAGCAGACTGTGTGAAGGGAGCTCCTAAGGAGAACAGGCAAGAGGGAGGAAGAGGGGCAGTTTAGAGGGGCAGTCGGGAAACTCAGGTTACTTGATGGAGGCTGGCATAGAGTGTTACAATAAATTTGAGCTACTAAGCAACCTAGAGGGGGAGGGGGGGGTTGCTGGAAATGAAGAAACTGATACAGAGGCCTGGGGGTGGGAGTCTGATGCCCATAGGGGATCAAAGACCGGCAACGGAAAGGATAGAAATAGTCCCAGAGGGAGAAGGGGAAACATAAATGTTAAACAGATGGGGGGCGATGCAACATATTGCAGACATGAGGGAGGAGAGCACGACTGGAGATAAACTGGGAGACAAGGAGGTGGGGGGGCCCCCTTCAGGAGGGGGGTCTGTACCAAGGATGGGGCCCTAGGTAAAGGGGTCCCACAGAGGGCCTCTGGAGGCAGGGGTACTATTAAAAGGGAGGAGGATGGTGGTGTGGGGGAAGGGGAAACCATCAGGGCCAGGATAAATGGTTCTGATAAGAGAGGGTTAAAGGGGACACCTATTCCGGGGGGGTCTGAGTTAAGTGGGCAAAATAACAAGGGAGGGTGACAAGGGGGTCTCTGATAAGGTGGGAAAACCCCCATGGAATTGAGATCACGAATAAAGAGGGGCATGGGGTGTTGACAGCACATAGTGGAGGTAACCATAAGGATGATGGTGGTGTTAAGGTTCTGTTATTGGGACACTCGATGATTAGGGGTATCCATTGGGAGGGACAGGGGGATGGATGCCGTAGCCAGATGAAGGTAGTGAGTATCTCTGGGCTGACTGTGCACAGAGAAAAGTTCAAAGTGTACGAACTGGTTAGGGATTGTGGAGGGAAACCGAATTTCCTGGTGCATTTGGGAACTAACGATCTAGAGGGAAATAGTGTTTTGGAAATCCAAGCAAGGTTCCGAGAACTTTCCAGAGTCTGTCGGGATAATGGATGCAATGTTTCCTTTTCGGAGATATTGCCAGTACCAAAGGCCTCTGTGGAGAAAAAATTGAAGATCACAGAGGTTAATGACTGGCTCAGGAAGTGGGGTGAAGAAAGTGGGTCGGGATGTTAGGGAACTGGAAAGGAGTTCGGAAGGAAAAGAGATTGTATGCCAAGGACAGGCTTCATCTTGCCCCATTAGGGAAGGAAGTCCTTAAACAGGGGGTGGCTGACTACATTCGAGAAAAGTGAGGTTTAAACTTGTGGGGGAGGGAAGGATAAGGGAGGGGTTGACCAGAAGCCCTCTCTTCCAGATGAGGGGAGCAGCCTTCAAACCCAAGGGGGAGGGGAAACAGACTGGGGGAGGAGGTTTCAGGAGGAGTACAGGGTGGGTGGAAGTATAAGGAACCTGGGTGGGGTTCGACAAAGGGATCAGGGATAAGGGTGGGGGTGGTGTTAGTAAATGCCAGGAGCTTGGGAAAGAAGTTGCCAGAGTTCCAGGCTATGCTGTTCGGGGGTGGATGTGGTGGCGGTCATGGAAACGTGGGCCAACAAAAACCATGACTGGGACCTAAACGTGCAGGGGTACACTATGCTTAGGAAGGATAGAAAGGAGGGCAGAGGGGGTGGAGTGGCTATGTTTATTAGAGATGACATAGAAATTGCTAGGGTAGAAGAAGCAGAGGGAAACGTGGAGGTCTTATGGGTCACCTTACGAATCCTGGCAGGAGGTAAGGTCCAGCTGGGTGTTGTATATAGGCCCCCCGGGATGGGTGATGTTCTGGAGGATGGTTTGCTGGACAACATCATTGCCCAATTTGGACCAAAAGGGGAGGGAGTGGTGTTGATGGGGGACCTTAATATGCCAGCTACAAACTGGGGAACCATGTCCTCTAAGGTGGCCAAGGAGCAGAGGCTGCTGGATGGCTTCCAGGATGTGTTCTTAACACAGCACGTGATGGAGCCCACAAGGGAGGGGCATGTCCTGGACATGGTTCTGGCGGACCTGGTTGTAGAGGATCCCCTGACTGGGAGCGACCACAATACTGTCTGGTTTTAAATAAGCATGGGGGGGATCTAGGACATGGCAGTGAACTTCAGGGGGGCAGACTTTGTGGGCATGGGAAATATTCTCAAGGATCACTTGAAGGGGATTCCAACAATGACAAATGTGGAAAAGAGATGGGAGATCATAAAACGGGGACTTCATGAGGCAGTCAGGACCTGCACTAAGGTGAAGTGTAAGGTAGCAAGGTCACATAAACCATGCTGGTGGTCCAGTGAGGTTCAGGTAGCAGTCAGAAGAAGACTGCCTACAAAACATATAAAACAATGAGAGCGGATAGGGAAAAGGAAATGTACCATCTTGCATCTAGAAAAGTCACCCAGATGGTGCGGGGGCAAAGTGCAGTAAAGAGCAGCGGCTGGCACTGGGGATATGGGGAGGGAAAAAGGGGTGGTTCTGATACATTGGAGAGCGGAGAAAAACTAAGGGCCATCTCGGCAAGTTGAGATCAGAAGGAGGGTGGGTGGAAGAGGCAAGGGACCAGGCAGAGGTATTAAACAAGTACTTTGCCTCTGTATTCACTAGGAAGGGGGATGGGATATCTACAAAGCAAGGCACGATGGGGATAGAAGCGGTAGTGAGGAGATCAGGGGCAGCAGAGATGGAGCAAGAGGGAGGAAAGGTACCCCAGGGGTGTCACATCAGGATAAGGATAAAAGGCCAGTAAGGTCGAGAGGACGGATGATGCTATCTCCACCGAAAGGGTGTGGTTAGCCTTAAGGGTCTAAAGAAAGATAAATCTCCTGGGCCGGATGGCATTCATCCGAGAGTACTATGAGAATTGGCGGACATACTGGCTGCACCCCGGCGGAGCCCTTCAATAGGTCGCTTGAGACAGGGAAGGTACCTAGGGATTGGTGAGAGGCACATGTGGTGCCAATCCATAAAGGGGGGTCGAGGGAAGTACCAGGTAACTATAGACCCATCAATTTGACCTCGGTAGTGGGAAAATTAATGGAGAGTATACTAAAGGAATGATTGGGGGAGTACTTGGAGGAGGTGGGAGGTCTTGATAGTCGGCAACATGGGTTTGTGCCAGGTAGATCATGTCAAACCAGTCTTGTGGAGTACTACGAATGGATAACACCAGAACTGGACAGGGGAAAGCCTGTGGATGTAGTATTCTTGGACTTCAGCAAGCCGTTCGATTGTGTCTCCCACAGTGGTCTGGTGGAGAAACTTACGGGGTTGGGAGTAGGCCCTTTGGTGGTCAGATGGATTGAAAACTGTCTAGCTGGGCGCACTCAGAGAGTAGTGGTCAGCGGGGAGCTCTCGAACCCTAGAGAGGTCAGTAGTGGGGTACCGCAGGGCTCGGTTCTGGGTCCAGTCCTGTTTAATACATACATTTCGGACACAAGGGAGGGTATAGGGTGTGAAATGAGTCTCTTTGCTGGCGACTCCAAGATGGGAGCAGTAGTTGAGGGGGAATAGGGGAGGTTGGCCCTACAGTTGGACCTGGACACCATGGAAAGGTGGGCTCACACATGGAAATTAAGGGGAGGCGCTGGAGGCCTCAACAGAGGAAAAAGGCCTAGGAGTCATGGTGGATGCATGTTTGAATAACTCCGAGCAGTGCAGGAGAGCGGCTAGCAAAGCAAACAGGATGTTGGGATGCATCGTAAGGGGGATTACCTCTAGGAGCATGGAAATGATTCTGCCGCTGTACAATGGATTGGTTAGACCACACCTTGAGTACTGTGTACTGGAGACCACACTTGAAGTGGGACATACAGCTCCTGGAGAGGGTACAGAGGAGGGCAACTAAGATGAAACGAGGACTAGGGGATTTGACGTATGAGGACAGACTTGAGGAACTGTGCCTGTTTTCATTGGAGGAGAGGAGAGACAGTGGGAACATGATTGAGGTCTTCAAGTACCTCAAGGGAATAAATAGAATAAACATGGAGGGGATCTTTAGACTAAAGCAGGGAGGTATCACCAGAGGGCATGGTTTGAAGTTGGAAGGTGGAAGGGTAAGGGGGGAAAGATGAAGAGGTTTTTCACTGAGAGGGTGGTGGATCCTTGGAACGTGCTGCCTGGCAAGCTGGTTCAGAGATCCACATTGAAGGGCTTCAAGAGAGGGTGGGACAGACACAGAAAACGGATGTATCAGATGATGGCCTGGCCCAGGGGGGTGGGGATGGATGATGGGGGTTTCTGGAACACAAGGGGGAGGGCCTCGTACCCAAATAGGGATCTAGGGTTCGAGCAGACTCGATAGACTGTAAGGCCTAATCTGCTGGCAATTAGTATGTTAGTATTTCCAGTGCTTGTATTGATATCAAGGGGATATCACCTGTGTTTGTTTTGTGAGCTGCAGAAGAGCATAGATTTAGTCTTTTTGTGGTTTAGAACCAGTTTATGTTTTTCGAGCCAGTTTTTGACAGCAGTGAAAGCAAGCTGTAGGTTGTGAAGTAAGGGTTGTGGGTCCTTATGAGGGGTGAGAAGCATGGCATCGTCGGCATAGAGGATAATTTGTTCTGGGCAGGATTGTGGAAGGGAGTTCAGGAAAAGGCTGAAGAGTAATGGGCCCAGTATAGATCCCTGAGGGACGCCTGAATGGACAGGGTTGGAGTCGGAGAGTACTCCTGAGATTTTTACTCTCTGTGAGCGCTGTTCCAGGTAATTATTAAACCATGCAGTAGAGTCCTGGGAGAGCCCAGCATTCAGCAGCTATTTGGTAAGCAGGCCATGGTGAACAGTGTCAAATGCCTTAGTCTAGTCGATGAATACGGCTCCAGTTAGATGACCTTTGTCCAATGAGTTGTGAATGACTCCAGTGAATTCCAGGAGGGCAGTTGATGTGCTGTGCCCTTGCCTGAACCCGTGTTGCTGTGTACATAGGATGTTATATTTGACCAGGTAGTCTGTAAGCTGGTCAGCAACAATACGCTCAAGGGCCTTGGAGAGGGGGGGTAATATAGAGATCGGCCGGTAGTTCCTCTGAATGGACTTGTCACCACTTTTAAAGACCAGAGTGACAATAGCAGATTTCCATTTGCTTGGTAACTGACTGAGGCTGAGGGAGAGGTTGAAGATTCTGGTGAGCGGGCGCAATACCTCTTCAAGGGTGAGGGATAGCAGCTTAAGGTCCAGTGAGTCCCCACTGGCTCTAGACTTGGAGATAGCCTTTGTTATGTATTTGCGGACATCATTCACCTTGACTTTTTTGAAGTGGAAGGGCGGATGATTTGAGGTGGTAGGGAGGGAAATTGGATCAGTGGAGTCAATTTCCGAGAAAAAGTCCAGGGGGAGAACACCACTGAGGTCGGTGAAGGCTGCATTGAAAGTATTGGCAATGACCATCGGGTCAAGGGTGGTGGCTCCGTCAGCAGTCAGTAGGGTTGGGGAGGATTTGGACTGCTTCCCTGTGACTTCCCTGATATTGTCACAGAAAGCTGTCCCATTTCCCTAAGTGTTGGTGAGGGCATCCTGGTAGTAAGTACTCTTCGTCATTTGTATTTGTTTAGTGCAGTTGTTGTGAGACTGTTTGTAGTTTTGAATGTCCAGTTGGGCGCCTGTGGCCCTAGCTATTGCCCAGAGGTGGTCCCTTGATTTTAACTGAGCCAGTAGCTCAGCAGTGAGCCAGGGACTGGAGAGTGGCTTGACTTTATGCTTTTTTACTGGGGCGTAGGAGTCGCAGGCAGCGTCGAATGTCGTGATGAAATAATCAAGGGCCGAGTCAACATCCAGCGCATTGTATAAGGGTGACCAGTCTTGCTGACTAAGACAGGATTTGAGATGGGTCAGTTGGCCCCGGGGCAAGACTCTGCTGGAAACGGTCCTAGGAGGTGGCTTGTGAAACTTATTTGACCAGTTGCAGATGATAGGGGAATGGTCCACTAAGGGAATCTGGGAGGACAGTGGTGGTGTTGATACGGGTTGGGTGGCTGGCAAGGACCCAGTCCAGAAGAGTGCTGATACCTGTCTTGTAGATCTTACTTCGAGACACAGCTCTTGCAGCAGGTTACACCATTAGGACTGAAGCCGGCAGGCGTCAGGACCCCACGGAAAAATTCTAGCTAGCTATCTTCAGCGGGGACCGCCCCCGACGCCAGCCCCACCTCCGACGTCAGGCGTGGTACATAAGGGGGCAGTCCCGCCAGAATCCTCAGTTCTTTCCCGCCATCGACTTGCATGCCTCGACCCTCCGGTCTCAGTCTAGCGCACGACGCGTGGTTTCTGAACTTTCCTATGGGAATTTACTCTACTTCAAGGATTCTTTCGCTGATGTCCTCTCCCTACCTGGCCATACGCCTATGTGCTTATGGGAGGCAGATCCCCTTGTGACCCTCACATGGCTTGCGCCTGGTGCCTGGGCCCAGAGCAGCGATACCCAGGCTTGCTCCCTCTGTCAAGGGTTTAATATCCGCACGAGGATCCGGCGATAGAAGGCTCTTCAGGCGTTCCTACTTGAAGAAAAATTTAGAGCCATGTCCTCTAAGGGGGAATCTTCAAAATCCCACAAGCACACCGAAAGGAAGAGAAGGGAGAAGGACTCTTCCAGGTCTCCAACTCGGGCCTCCGAGTCCCGCAGCTCCGGGTCTAAGTCAGACTGGTCTCCATCCAGGGCCTCTTCCCTCCCCCCGGCTGCGGTAGTTGTTTCTCGATCTTCTCAGGCCCCTACCACCAGGCCGTCATCGTCCTCCACTCCTAAGGCCTCGCGAAGTCCGGGAGCCATCCACACCACCATAAGTCGGGCTCCCGCCGGCACAGCACCCATCCGGTCCTCTTCAGTGCCGCCCGGAAAACCCTAGAGCTTACTCCTCTGAAGAGGCCGGTAGACCCGCGCCTGGCTCGACCTCCGTCGACCCGTTCGCCACTCCTCCTCTCGAGCCGCTCGTCTGCTGTCAGACCGCCGTCGCCAAGTCTTCCCATCGGACGCCGGTTGGGGACCGCGCCGCAACGCCTGAGAAGAGAACTCCTGTGCCTCCGACCGCCCGGGCAGGAGTCGCTAACGGAGGAAGATCTGCACAGCCCGAGGACCAGACGGGCATCCCGCCTCGTGCAGTCTCCCAGGGCTCCCTCGCGCGCCCGAGGGTCTCTGTGGAGCCGTCGCGGGACCCGGCGAGCCGCCCCAGGCGTCTGGGCCGTCGTCGGGATTATCTATAGCGGATGTGAAGGATCTCTTTACATACTGGTGGGACACCATCAAGAAGGACGTGGCGCCCACCGCTCTTCTTCCTCCTCCTCCTCCTCCTCCGGCTCCGACCCCCTTCGCCTGCGCGGGTCGGTTGGCTGCTCTACTCTCCCAAGGGAGTCCAGATCTTCTCCCGGGGTTCGACCATCAAAGAGAAGACCTCCGTCAAGATCTTCTTCTGGATCACCCAGCCCCAAGAGATCCAGGAGACGCCGACGTTCGCCATCGATGGAGGACACGGGATCAGTATACTCCACCTCTAGATCCCCATCTCCAACCTCCATCCTTCTCCGACCCACGGAGACGCCACGGTCTCCTTCCGGATGACCCTCGGCTCATGGATATCATGCGCCATATCCAGGAGAACATGGGGTGGGATGCTGAGGAGTTAGACTCCAAGGCTGGGCCTGGCTAAAGTATCTCAAGCTGTGGTGGTGCCACCCTTGGTGGACACCTTTTGTGGGCGATCACCAGGCGCGTGGAAGCGCTCACATTAGTACCGGCGGTGCCAAGAAAGCTGACCGCCTTACAAGGCTCCTAAAGAGGACCAGTATTTGATGCAACAACCTCAGGCTGATTTTCTGGTTATAACAGCCTCACATGACCGGTCACAGAGGCGCAGCATTTGAGCACCCTGCCACCGGATCCAGAATCCAAGCAATTGACTTCTGGCAGGCGCGACGACGCTTCCGCTACCTGCGCCATCAGATCCTTAAATTACTTAACCCACATGGTTCAGTTTCAGAACGCCTGTGGGAACAGGGTCTGAGGTAGCTGGAGAAACTACCTGAAGGTGAGCAGAAGGAGGAGATGCTCCAGCTCCTCCATGCCGAGGTTCAGACATGGGGACCCAAGTGCTTAGAGCCCGGCGTACAATTCCAGCGGACTCATCGGCCCGAGCAGCAGCTTCGTGGTTGCCTCGGGACACTCCTGACTGTCTGTCTCCGCTTCACCCCAGACGCCTAGAAGAACATTATGGATGCCCCTTTCGAGGGAGATGTGTTATTTGGTAATCCTTCGAGAAGATTATACAAACTGCAAGAGGTCGAAGGCGGTGAGGTCGGTGCAAGCCATGTACCGTCCCTAGGCTCGGGTTCCTTTTCAGGAACCAAAGCGTGTTAGTGGGCGGACACAGAGCAACAGCCCGTGCCTCCGCTACACAACAGAGGGGCTCTGGTTTCCGTGAGAACCCAGGGTAAGCAACCCGCTAGCAGAGGTCAAGCGCACCCCTAGGTCGACCCAGCCAGCCGGGGCCATCTGCCGCCACAGCCTGACTCCTTTCTGGCCCCGCCCCTCAGGATTAATGGGAAAGCTGGTGGGGGGTCGCATTGTGAACTTCCTGCGGGATGGCAGGTCTCACCACCGCCAGGTGGGTTCTGCAGTTGGTCAGGCCGCCACTTTTAGAGTTCGCAGAGAAAGCCACCCCGAGGCTCCTCCGCCTCCCGGTATCCGGGTCAGCATGGAACCTTAATTTGGCAAGAAGTACTGCAAGCTCCTAGAAAAAGGGGCGATAGAGTACGCCCCGAGGAACCAGAGAGGACAAGGTTATTATTCTCACTTTTCCTGGTTCCAAGAAAACAGGGACCTCCATCCGATTCTGACCTAAGCAACCTCAATATGTCGGGTTACAAGAAAGAGATTCCGCATGGTGACCCTTCCGGTCTTATCCTATGCTGAAACAAGGTGCCTATTTAGCTGCCTCTAGACATGCAGGATGCATACCTGCATATCCCCATAGCTCGCGCATCAGAGGTTCCTGCGCTTAGAGTTTCTAGGCCACCATCTTCAGTTCCGGGCTCTCCCGTTCTGACTGTCATCCGCACTCCGCGCCAAGGGTTTTACCAAATGCATGGCAGTCTGGCGGCGTCTCTAAGAAGAAAGGCCATCTATGTGTTCCCCGCATCAGACGACTGGTTTCTCATGGTCAGCCTCCAGAGGCGCCTGTTTGGCGATCCAGGACACCCAGGACTCATTTCGGATCACTGGGCATCCTTATAAATCACGAGAAGTCCCTCTTGGTACCGTCCGCAAAAACTGCAGTTTATAGGTGCAGTGTTGGACACGGTCCAGGGAAGAGTTTTCTTCCGGGCGACAGGCGGAACGTATCAGGTCCCCGGATAGGGGCCTTATCATCGAATCCAGACCATACCGCCAGGGCGGTCCTTCGCCTGCTCGGACATGGCTGCGGGTTATTCCTACAGTCCCTCTCACACGACTCCACATGCGAATAACACAGTGGATGCTCAAGGTACAATGGGACCAGAGGCAAGACCATTTGCAGCATCCAGTCAGGATCACGAAATCCGTGATTCGCGACTGGCAGTGGTGGCTAGCCCCCGGGTCGCTCTCCAAGGGTGTCCCGTTTGCAGCGCCGTCCCCGGAGATAACCCTCACCACGGACGCCTCAGGTCTCGGGTGGGGAGCACACCTAGACGGGGTGAAGTCTCATCTCCATATCAATGTCCTAGAGATGAGGGCGGTCCTCTATGCACTTCAGGCCTTCCAGTCGATAATTCCACTGTGCATTATCCTGCTTCAGATGGGCAACACGGCGGTAATGTATTACCTCAAAACAAGGAGGCGACACTTACCCCTTTGCAGGAGGCCATGAGAGTGTGGGATTGGGTAATCGGACACGGCACAAACCTGATTGCGTTCCGCTCCCGGGTGGACAACACGATCGCAGACGGCCTGAGCTGTTCCCAGGCCAGAGTCCACGAGTGAAACTTCTTCAGGAGGTGGCAGAGGATCTGTTTCTTCGATGGGAGTTCCAGAGCTGGATTTTGTCTCAATCCCCATCCAACGAAAACTGCCCAATTTCTGCTCGCCAGGTCCAGGGCCTGGTGTTTTCTGGCGAGATGCTGTCCCTCTCCTGGGTGAACAGATTCCTCTATGCCTTCCTCCCTTCCGCTGATCCAAAGAGTTCTTCTCAGACTGCACAGGAGCACGCGAATGATCTCTGGTGGCCCGTTTTGGCCCAGACAGATATGGTTCCCTTGCTGGCACAGCTATCTCGGAACCCCGCCCTGTTGCTCAGCCAGCTCCCACCTACTGTCTCAGGAGAAGGTTCATTGCTCCATCCGGATCTACCTCTCTGAACCTGCATGCTTGGCTCCTAGAGACATAGCCATCTTGGCGCCACGGGTCTCGCAAGAGGTTGCAGAGGTTCTCTCAGCAGCCAGAAAGTCCGGCAACCGATGCTACGATGCCCATGAAGTGGCGTTGTTTTTGTCTATGGTCACGGCTTGTGACCTTCCCTTTGGTTGTCCTGGAGTGGTTTGACCATCTCTTCTCTTGATTTCGAGCTGATGGTGTTTCACCTTAGCCTATTAGGGACCCAGTCTGTGATCTTCTTGTCCTGGAACAACCACGCCTCCCTCCCTTGACCGCCCTGATTGTGAGCTACGTTTTCTGTCGTGGAAGATGTTATTTTTGGTTGCCGTTACTTCAGCCAGAAGGATTTCTGAGCTTCACGCTCTCATGTGCAAAGAGCCCTATTTGGTTTTTCACCGGGACAGAGTATCCCTGAGGACGAACCCAAAGTTTTTGCCTAAGGTGGTTTCGACACTCACTTTGAATCAGGATATCGACCTTCCGGTCTATTTCCCGAGTTACTCTAATAGAGGAGAGTCTTTGCTTCACACCCTGGATGTTCACCGCAGCCTGAGGTATTACCTTAACAGATCTAAACCCTTCGGGTTCTGACCAGCTTTTGTCTCCTTCTCCCAGAGGATGAAAGGCCAACCAGTATCCAAACAGACTTTGTCTAGCTGGCTTGTCCAGTGTATTTCGATACTATTCTGATTAAACAAAAGCCCCTCCCGGTTCTATCCGGGTCATTCTACCAGGGTGTGCCACTTCCTTTGCAGCACTCAGGAATGTATCCATTTCAGCTATTTGCGCTGCAGCTACTTGGAGCTCTGTGCATACCTTTATCAGGCACTACAGTCTGGACATCGCCTCTCGGCGAAGAGCCGGTTTCGGCTTAGCGGTGCTGCAGGGTCTCCTGTCCTGAGTCAGGACTTGGAATGTTTTCTCTTGTCTCTCTGCCTCCTCCCGGATCTTCTGGTAGCGTTACTGCTTGGGAATCAGTCCTAATGGTGTAACCTGCTGCAAGAGCTGTGTCTCAAAGTAAGATAGTATAGTTACGTAAGAACTTACCGTAACAGTAGATCTTCGAGAACAGCTCTTGCAGCAGGTACCTTCCCGCCCACCTTCCCCCTTAGAGGAGGTATGGCTCTGCCAAAAAAAAAGAGAGAAACGAGAAGAAGAAGACGGAGAAAAAGAAGAAAATGCTTATGTCGGGATTTTCTCCCTTGTTGCCTTCTGACAGTGGATCCTCGGTCTCCCTTTTTGATGTCATCCTGCAGCCGGGAGTCTCCGACGGGAGAACTGGGGATTCTGGCAGGACCGCCCCCTTATGTACCACGCCTGACGTCGGGGGCAGTCCCCGCTGAAGATAGCTAGCTAGAATTTTTCCGTGGGGTCCTGACGCCTGCCGGCTTCAGTCCTAATGGTATAACCTGCTGCAAGAGCTGTTCTCGAAGATCTACTGTTACGGTAAGTTCTTACGTAACTGTACTTTCTTCCTTGTGGGGGAGTCGACCATCTGCGTTAGGTTAGCTGCAAAGATAGCATCCTTATGGGTTCCTACGTCATGTGGTGGGATACAGTAGGGATGCACCAATGTGCACAGTATATGGTATGATACAGTACGGATACAACAATGTGCACAGTCTGTGGTAGGATACAGGAGGGGTATAGCAGTGTACACAGTATGTGGTAGGATACAGTAGGGGTACAGCAATGTACTTATTATATGGTAGGGTATCATAGGAATAAAACAGTGTACACATTATGTGGTAGGGTACAGCAGTGTGCACAGTATGTGGTAGGATACAGTCAGAGTACAGCAGTGTACACAGTATGTGGTAGGATAAAGTAGGGGTACAGCAGTGTACACAGTATGTGGTAGAGTATCATAGGGATAAAATAGTGTACACATTATATGGTAAGATACAGTAGGGATACAACAATGTGCATAGTCTGTGGTAGGACACAGTAGGGGTACATCAGTGTACATAGTCTGGTAGGATACAGCAAGGGTACAGCAGTGTACACAGTATGTGGTAGAGTATCATAGGGATAAAATAGTGTACGCATTATATGGCAGGATGCAGTAGGGGTACAACAATGTGCACAGTCTGTGGTAGCATACAGTAGGTGTACAGCAGTGTACACAGTTTGTGGTAGGATACAGTAGGGGTACAGCAGTGTGCATAGTTCATACTCGGACCTCTGGGAAAACCTCCCTTGTTATCACTAGAGCTAGGACCTCTCACGGCCAAAGAGCCTTCAGCTTTAGGGTCCCCTCCTGGTTCAACACACTGCCCCCCTCCATCTCCGAAGCTCCAACTATATCGTGCTTCAAAACGTCCTTACAGAACCACCTTGTTAACACCCGTAGCTGTAATTGCCACTAGTCAAAGCCGTACTCAATACTAATGACAAAGCTTACTACTAAGCTGCTAAGGACAACATAACTCTGATATTGTTTGCATCAATCCTACCTGTACCAGCTTGTTTGTATCTATGTCTTAAGCTACTGTTATACTGTGTTATACTGTTATATTGTGTACTTTTGTTTGTCTTACTGTGACAAGGTACCTTTGTAAATGAGCCTATGGCTCAAAGGTTTTCCAAACTGCTGTTTAAATAAATAAATAAATAAACATAGTGTGTGGTAGGATACAGTAGGGGTGCAGCAGTGTACACAGTATGTGGTAGGATACAGTAGGGGTACAGCAGTGTACACAGTGTGTGGTAGGATACAGTAGGGGTACAACAGTGTACACAGTATGTGGTAGGATACAGTAGGGGTACAGCAGTGTACAAAGTATGTGGTAGGGTATCATAAGGATAAAACAGTGTACACATTATATGGTAGGATACAGTAGGGGGTGCAAAAATGTAGACTGTATGTGGTAGGATACAGTAGGGAAGCAGTAGTGTACACAGTATATGGTCAGATGCAATAGGGCTATAACATTGTACCCAGTATATAGTAGGATGCCATACAGGTACAGATATGTACACAGTATGTGGTGATATGAATTAAGTATCTGGTAGAATACAGTAGGGATACAAAAATGTACACAGTGTATGGTACAGTACAGATACAGATTATGGTAGGATACAGTAGGGGTACGAAAAGGTACACAGGATTTGGTAGCCTACATTAGGGATGCAGCAGTGTATACAGTATATGATTGGATACAGTAGGGATACAATAATCTACACAGTATGGTAGGATGCAGTTAATACAACAGTGTACACCGTATATAGTAGCATACAGTAGAGATACAGTTATATACACAGTACATGGTAGGGTACAGTAGGTGGTACAAAAATGTGCACTGTATATAGTGGGATACAGTAGGTATGCAGCAGTGTGCACAGTATAGGCTAGGCCCCGGTAATATTATAACAATGAACACAGTATGTGGTGGGATTCAGTACACATAGAGATAACAGTATGTATACAGTATTTGGTAGGATATAGTTGGTAATGTACAGAGTATATGGTGGGATGCAAAAGTGTACGTGGTATATGGTAGGATGCAGTACAGACACAGATGTAAACAGTGTTTGGTAGGATATAGAAGGGATGCAGCAATGTACAAAGCATATGGTAGGATACAGATGAGATACAAAAATATACATAGTGTGTGGTAGGATATAGTAGGGGTACAAAAATGTACACAGGATACGGTAGGATGCAGCAGGGATACAACAGTGTATACCATATATGGTAGGATATAGTAGGAGTACAGCAATGTACATTGTATATAGTAGGATTCAATAGGGGGCAAATGTACAATTTATAGTAGAATACACTAGGAATGCAACTATGTATACAGTGTATAGTTAGATACAGTAAGATACCAAAGTGTAGACAGTGTATAGTACGATACAGTAGGGGTACAACAGTGTACACTGCATTTTCTAGGATACAGTAGAGATACTGCAATGTACACAGTATATGTTAGGGTACCATAGGGGTGCAGCAATGTACACAGTATATTGTACGACACTGTAGGAATAGAACAGTGTACTCAGTATATGGCAGAATATAGAAACATAGACTTTGACGGCAGATAAGGACCGCTAGGCCCATCTAGTCTGCCCATTTCCCTACCTACAGGATAGGCCGCAGATCCTATTTAACCAACAGCCTATATCTTCCTGCCACCCACAAGAATTGCCTTATGTCTGTCCCATGCATTCTTGAATTCTCCCACAGTTTTAGACTCCACAACTTCCTCAGGAAGGCTGTTCCATGCATCCACTACCCTCTCTGTGAAATAATACTTTCACATTGCCCCTGAACCGCCCTCCTTCTGTCTTTAAATTGTGTCCCCTGTTCTTGCAAGTCTCTTTTTCTGAAAGATGCTACCCTCTTGGACTTTGTTGATTCCTTGAGGTACTTGAAAGTTTTATCATGTCCCCTCTCCCTTCTTTCCTCAAGGGTATACATATTAAGCTCCTTTAGTCTCTCCTCATATGGCTTCTCTTGCAGACCCTGCACCATTTTAGTTGCCCTCCTCTGGACTGCCTTTATCCTGTCTATGTCCTTGCAGAGATGGGGTCTCCAGAACTGGACACAGTACTCCAGATGGGGTCTCACCAACTGTCTGTACAGAGGGATAACAACTTCCTGTTTTCTGCTGCTGATGCCTCTCCCTATACATCCCAGTATACCCCGCCTCCCTACTGCCTTCTCATATTGCTTGCTAACCTTAAGGTCATCTGATATGATTACCCCCAGGTCCCTTTCCTGTTTTGTTGTTGTTACTACCTCCCACCCATTGTGTATTCTTCCCTGGTTCTTGTTTCCCAGGTGCATTATTTTGCACTTTTTTGCATTGAATCCTAGCTGCCATACGTCAGACCATTCCTCCAACCTTGCCAAGTCCCTTTTCATCCTTTCCACGCTTCCTTGTGTATCAACCCTGTTGCAGATCTTTGTGTCATCTGCAAAAAGGCATACTTTTCCTTCCAGACCCTCTGCAATGCCACTGATGAAGACATTAAAAAGGACTGGACCCAATACTGAACCCTGCGGTACCCCACTAGTAACCGCCCTTTCTTCAGAGTGGACTCCATTTACAATTACCTTCTGTGTCCTGTTGTCCAGCCAATGTTTTATTTCCAGGCTACCACCCTGGGACCCACTCCCAGGCTGGTTAATTTGACTAATAATCCTTTGTGTGGGACTGTGTCAAATGCCTTGCTAAAGTCTAGGTAGGTCATGTCCACAGCCCCTCCCTGGTCTACTACTTTGGTCACCCAGTCAAAGAAATCTATTAGATTCGGCCTGACATGACCTTCCGCTGTGAACCCATGCTGCCTTGGATCCTGTGCTCCACTGACCTCTAGGTACTCAACTATTCTTTCCTTCAGAAGTGACTCCATCACTTTCCCTACCACAGAGGTCAGACTGAAAGGTCTGTAGTTTCCTGCCTCTGTCTTGGTCCCACTTTTGTGAAGGGGGAATCACATCCGCCTTCCTCCAGTCCTCGGGTACCACACCATCCTCCCATGATTTATTAAAAAGAGTAGCCAGTGGTTTCACTAGTTCCTTCCATAATTCTTTTAGAATTCTGGGGTGAATTCCATCAGGACCCATTGCTTTGTCCACCTTCAGTTTTAGGAGTTCTTGCAGAACCCTTTCTTCTGTGAAAGGACTGGGATCGACCCCCCTATCAAGAGTGCTTCTGTTAATTGGATTAGGCACTTCCCCCTCCTCTTTTGTGAATACTGAGCAGAAATATTCGTTCAGTATTCCTGCTTTTTCACTGTCCCCCTCTGCCCACCCACCGTTTATTCTATTCAGCCTCACTATCCCTCCCTTTGTCTTTCTACGCTCGCTGATGTACCTATAAAAGGTTTTATCCCCCCTTCTTAACTGAGTTGGCTATCTTTTCCTCAGTTTGGGCCTTTGTTATTCTGACTTCCCTCCCTGCTTCTTTCTGCCTTAACTGGTACAGCTCTCTGTCCTGCTCCTTCTGTGTTTCCTTATACTTCTGGAATGCTGTCTTTTTCTTCCTGACTTTCACAGCCACCTCTCTTGAGAACCATAGTGGCTTTTTCTTTCGTTTTGATTTGTTTATTTGCTTCACACAAAGGCTTGTTGCCTCTGTGATGGCAGTTTTGATAATTCCCCATTGTTGCTCCACACTTCCTTCTAGCCTGTTTGCTAGTGCTTTTCTGAGGCACTCTCCCATCTTGCCAAAGTCAGCCCTCCTAAAGTCCAGTACCTCACTTTTGTGTGGCTTGACTCTGTAGCTGAGTTTAACGTGAACCACACTGTTTGATGGTCACTTGTCCCCAGATGGCAACCCATTTCTAGATCTGAGATCTCTCACTGCCCCTCTGGAGAGTGCAAGTCTAAGATTGCTCCCTCACGAGTGGGTTTCAAACTAGCTGTCTAATGCCTGCCACCTGTAGAGGCCAAGAATGGCCCTGTTTGGATGTGGCTGCAGCAAATGTGCTCCAGTTAACATCTGGCATATTCAGGTCTCCCATCAACAGTATCTCCCTTTCTCTGCCATTCTAAGAATGCCTTCCATCATATCCTTGTCCATTCCTTCCCTGACATGGGGTCTGTACACAACCCTGTGCGGATTGTGGTGCCCTTTCCAGTCTCCAAGGTGACCCACAGTGCCTCCTCTCCTCCCTGTTTACTCTTTTGTTCAGTTGCTTTTATCCCTTCCTTTACATAGAGAGCTACTCCTCCCCCTCTTCTCCCTTGCCTGTCTCTCCTGTAGGTTATGTACCCTGGTATGTTAACATCCCAGTCATGGTTCTCTGTGTACCATGTATAGTAGGGATACAACAGTGTACACACTATATGGCAGTATACAAAAATGTGTACTGTACATAGTAGGATACAGTGGGGATATTCAGTGTAAACCATATATAGTAAGCTACAGTAGGGGTATAGCAATGCACACAGTATGTGGTAGGATACAGTAGGGGTACAGCAGTGTACACAGTATACGGTGGGATACTGTAGGGGTACAAAATGTACACTCTGTATGGTATGATACAGTAAGAATGTAGCAATGTACACAGTATATAGTCGAGTACAGTAGGGATACAGCAGTGTATACTGAATTTAGTAGGATATAGTAGGAATGTAGCAGTGTACACAGTATATGGTAGGATACAATAGGGATACAACAATGTACACAGTATATGGTAGGATACAGTACGGATTCAGATATGTACACAATACGTTGCAGGATACACTCAGGGTGCAGCAGTGTACAAAGTATATGGTAGGATACAGTAGGGATACAAAAATGTACGCAGTGTATGGCAGGATACAGAAGGGATGCAGCAATGTACACAGTACCTGATAGGATACAGTAGAGGTATAAAAATGTACACAGGATGCAGTAGTGATGCTAGCTTTAAGCCATGACACAACATGGTCCTACTGTGGAATGAATCCATGCTGGGGCCAACCACCCAGGCATGGATTAATTCCACAGTAGAACCACGCTGTGGAGTAGCTTAATGCGCTTGTAACATGGCAAGTGCTTAAAAAATGAACAAGACTCATTATTCACTTACATACCAAAAGAAACACAGACACATTAAAATTTACAAGTTTAACATTGTATTGGAATGGTACACTAGCTGAATGCCAGCTTTTCATTATATATCGTGAGTGCAAGTATGTATTATTTCAGAAGATTCACTTTCAAGTGCGTCGTTTAATCATTGCTACAGATATTTTCAATCATTCTACATGACTTATAGGGAGGTTTTTTGGCTGCTCGATGTATCATGAGGAACGGTTTTGGTAACTGTCTTGGTGCATGCTGGGAACGAAAATGTCACCAATTGATTTGCATACAGTCACTGAGCCGGTTACAGCAAATGCCTGTGTTACCTTTCCTAGAACATTTTAACATTACGGAAAACAATTTAAAACTACTACGTGTAACATTTTGGGATAAGACTTTAAAACTATGCTGGGTAACATTCGGATCGTTACTATGCTTGGGGACTGTTCTGCCGCTTGTGGCTATTACTCTGCTTGGGGAACTGTTCTGCTGCTTGCAGGCACTTGTTCCCCATGCTAAACTGTTGTGCTCCTTCTAGATGTTGCTGTGCTCACTCACTTGCAATGAGTGACATGAGCGCAAGTAACAATGCTGGCTTTATATTACAAGGCGGAACCACGGTTGTTGTAACATGGCACTTGCAAAGGGTATGTTCACCAGGTCCCCGGAGGTCCGTGGGGTGAGTGGGTGAGAAGCCAGACAGAGTGCGCTCCCGATGTCAATCTTGGATTAACTAGGAGTGCGCTCCCGATGGCAACCGTATGTTAACTAGGAGAATCAGTCCATGGTCAAGTGATGTGTTGCAGCCAGTTACAAGTAGACTTTTGCAAGTGCCATATTACAATCAACAATATACGCAGTATATGGTAGGATATAGGAGGAATACAAAACTATACACTGTATGGTAGGATACAGTAGGGATACAGAAGGGGAAGCAGCAGTGTACACAGTGTGGTAGGATACAGTAGGGGTATAAAATGTACACAGGATACAGTAGATATAGTAGGGATGCCACAATATGCACAGTATATGATAGGCTACAGCAGGGATACAAAAATGTACACAGCAATATGGGTACAAAACTATATACTGTATACTGTAGGGTGCAATAGGGATACAACAGTGTACATCATATATTTAAGCAATCAGGCATCACAGGGCATTGGTTGTACTAGGTTTACCCCATGGTCAGAGTTGTTGTAAGGCATGAGGCGACGTTGAGTGCCTTCAGATCCTGACCGTGGGTTAAACCTATTACAACCAGTCCCAGAAGTGCCTTATTGCTTATATAAAATGGGCCCAGAGGCAACTTTAAAAAAATGAACACTAAAAGTTTTCAAACTCACAAAAATAATAGTAAAATGTTGCTAAATAATGTAAAAGAGTCCCTCCACAGATGTTTTTCACCTGTCAGTCATCTGTCTTTCTTCTGTCTTCAGTACACTGTGTGATTGTTTACCATGGAATAGAAAAATTCAAAGCTCTGCATTATTCCAGTAGCAGAATGCCCCCCCCAAAACACACACAGAATGATAACATGGGATACACGAATTCAAAATTATTCAGTGGTCCACTTGCATACACACACACACATACAAGCCTCAAATGGAGCCAGAACCTCAATTTTATCTGTTGCCAGGTAAGGAGCAGGGAGTTCTGTGGCAAACTGGTGGGGATTGGAGGGTGATTTTTCATGGACATCAAAGAAACACCAGCAATGGACATTCTGAATAATACTTGCTTTTTTTAATTTGTGTATGGAGGGGCTTGTGAGTGAAAATGACATTAAATTATTTACTTAGCTAATTTAATAGACTTTCCATTTTTAGGGCCTAGCTGAAGTCTTCTATATATGAATAAAGGTTGCAGCCATGTTTAATTGTGATGGAGATTAGGAAGCAAGTGGCTTATGAATTCTGTGAGTTGCCCCAATTGGCAGGGACTTGTTTTTAGCCATTGGTAGTGCTCTCTGAATGGAATGGCTAGAACCAAGTCTCAGCTAGTCAGGACACAGGGATTTCCTTGGCCATTTTATATGGTGAGATATAGTGGGGATGCAGCAATGTGCACAGTGTATAGTGGGATGCAGTAGGGGTGCAAAAATGCACACAGTGTATGGTAGAATATAGTTGGGGTACAGAAGTTATAGAGGAGCACATTGAACAAGTGCAATAGAGATCTACAAGATGTGGTGTCTCACCACAACCAGTAATAAGGTTAAGTGTTGCAGCAATTACAATTTATTGAGAGGTAATTGTAATTGGATGTAAATTGTTTACTGGAGCTAATCTCCATGGGTTCATCATTCCATATCTTTATTGTGGTATTTCTGGGGATTTCTGGACGCAAAGTTTTTATAGCAGTGAAATGCTGAGGTTCTTATCCTATGACCTAAGGTTCAGCTTGGGTATCAATATCAATATCAACTTTATTTTTAAAAGGCACTTTTCTTAAATCAAAGCGCCTGTACAAATAAATATAACAATAAATATAATAAATCAAATTAACAAAAATCCTTAAAAGCTATATTAAAAAGGTGGGCCTTCAGCACTCTTTTAAAACTAAGGACGGTCGGGCAGTCTCGCACCTGACGAGGTAGAGAGTTCCACAGGGTAGGTGCCATAAAACTAAGCGATCTAGCACCAGATGTTTTCAAGCGTCCCTGGGAATCTCTAGCAATCCTAAATCAGTGGATCGAAAAGGGCAAAGAAGGGCTATAGGGGCACAGGAGCTCTTTCAGGTAGGCAGGTCCCAGATCATGTAGGGCTTTATGGGTCAACAAACCGACCTTGAAGGTAATTCGCCAAAACACTGGCAGCCAGTGCAGTCCATGAACACAGGCATTATGTGACTGGATCTAGAAACTCAGTCAACAGCCTGGCTGCCGCATTCTGCACCAGCTGCAGATGGCGAAGTTCAACCCCGATAGCCCTAGGTATAGAGTTACAGTAGTCAAGCCGGGAGGTAACAAAGGCGTGGATCAATGTTGGAAGGTCCTCTGGAGGAACCAAGTGCTTCACCCTGGCAATATTCCTCAGATGAAAAAGAAGTCTTTATAACCGCTGACACCTGGGATTTAATTGTCAAGCGGTCATCAAGTACTACGCCAGATTTGGCACACCTGGTCTGAGGTCGTCAGCTGGACATCTCAAGCCATAGGCCTGAGGTGATCCCTCTGGCAGACCCGCCTCACAGCGACCTATATCCACAACCAACACCTCAGTTTTCTCCGGTTTAACCTCAGCCAACTCCCATTCATCCATTCTTGGATTTCTTCAAGGCAGTTATTAAATACCGACAAGGCAGCGTCCTGACCGGGCACAAAGACATATACAGCTGGGTATCATCTGCATAGCAGTGAAAACCCAAACCGTGCATATCAATAATCGCCCAATGGTAGCATATACACGAAAACAACATGAGTAAGTAAATGGAGCCCTGTGGTACCCACAGGGCAGGGAGAATGATGCTTAGGAAAAATTCTCACATCACTCTCTGAGTCCTACCCTCAAGGTAAGATTGAAACCATCTGAGGACCATACCAGACAGTTCACAGACTAACCACGAGGCGCCCAATAGCACACCATGGTCAACGGTGTCAAAGCGCTGCAGAGAGATCAAGTAGTACCAAGATGGATCGGGTCTCACGATCTCTTGCCATTAGAGGTCATTTAGTACTAAATACGGCGCTGTCTCGGTACTATGCCTTTTCCTAAATCCAGACTGGAGCAGATAAGTAGATATTGTTGTTGGTCAGATGATCCTCCAACTGCACCCGACCACTTTCTCAGCAACTTTACCCACAAGGTAGAGTTAGAGACCCCAACCTGTAATTTGCTGGACAGTATAGGGTCTAGGAGGGTTTCTTTAAAAGGGCTTAATTATAGCCTCTTTGGGGATCTGGAAAATCCCCTCTCAAAGACTTCCATACGATCAAAGCTAGGACTAGGTCAATCTTATCCACGCAACCCACTAAGAGGCGCGTGGGACCAGGGTCCAAATCACAGCAGGTCGGTCGCGGTGCTCGAATGATCATCACAACACCTCGATTATGGGAAGGCTGAAGTCAGACCATTCCAACTGGGTGTTTGACATCTCCTGACGACCACCGCTGCTCCCATTAGGAGGGAGAAGCGTAATGTCCGATCTGATTTTGGCAACCTTATCTGCAAAGAAGAGAGCAAGCTCCTCACACCATTCTTGAGATAAGGCTCTTCTGGGCTGAAGACAAACTGGATTGCACAGTCTGTCCACAGTCCCGAAAGAGCTGAGCCGGGTCTATTCTGTGTCAGCCACTATCTCTCTCGGACAGGAATTCTGCCTTCTTACAAGAGATGGCGGATTGATAGACTAAATAATGGTCCATCAAACTAAGCTTGTCATCCTCACAACGGACTTCCGTAGCGCCTCTCCAGCCTTGCTAACTCTCCTCAATTCCCTCATGGTCTCATCAAACCAAGGAGACCTGGGGCGAGGAGTAAGAGGACTAACGAAATGGTGTAATAGAATCCAGGGCCCTGTTACGCGCCTCATTATAGGCGCTGTAGCAGATCACCTGGATCCATGCAATCTATCGGTAGGCTTGATAGGTCCAACACCGCCATCAGGTCCTTCTGGGGATACGCCTCAAAGGACGTATCGAACCATCTCCGCGGGGGCAGACCTAACAGGGGTGGCCTCAAAACTGAATCTAATGGAGTGATGGTCTGACCATCCAACCGGTTCCACCACCAAGTCAGATATCCCCATCCTCAGAAGGAACACCAGGTCCAATGAGTGTCCACCCACATGGGTCGAGGAGGAAACCACCTGTGTGAAGCCCAGTGATATCATCAACTGGAGGAAATCTTGACCAAACCGAGAGAATTCATCGTTGACCCAGGCATTGAAGTCCCCCAGAACCAACCATCTGGGGGACCCCAATGTTAGGTCGACAATGAAGTCTACGACTTCCTGCAGAAAAACATTCTCGTCACCTGGTGGACGGTATCTGATATCCTGCACACCCTAAGCCCACAATGTACTCAAAGGATCTGGTGACTCCGCTGGCACCTCCACCAGACCCAGTTCTGACTTATAACACATGGCAACACCCCCACCCCTACGATCCTGCCTCGGGCGGTGTATCATCGAGTACCCAGCCGGAATTGCTGCAGCTAATACAGGCCCAGCATTTTCATCCAGCCAGGTCTCGGTAATGCATGCCAGGTCAGATGACTCAACAAGATCAGCTATAATAGCCGTCTTGTTTTTAATAGACCTGGCATTGCATAACACCGCTCGAGTAGGACAAACCTCCGGTTGAAGTGAGTGGCATTGCACAATGCATGGTTTGCAGGCCAGTAATCCATGCTTCTGTAATACTGAGGTGTATAGTGATGTGGAGTATCAGTAGATACTCGGGTGTATTCTTCCTGCCACATGAGATTTTTGAGCCTCCCAGAACCTTAGTGCCCCTTACATATAATGATTATGCTTCTTATTATCATTTAATAGTAATGGGATTTGTATTATTAGTATTGGAGCCCATGTGTATTATAATGTTCCATTATAACTGGCTGGTTACATTTGCGGTCACGTACCACCATGCAGCACTTAAGGTCACACATTTCCTCTCGCTTACACAGTACAGTATTCTCAACTTGAATATGTCTTTTACTCGAAGAGAATAACCGTACAGCAGTGCAAGTCACCATTTCATTTCCATTTGAAGAACGTTGGAGACAATAGCTGGACCAACCAGACAAGTAAAGAAAAGAAATACAAAAAAGCAGAGGTGGCTACGGGTGCTTGGGCGGGGGGGCACTAAAACTCAAGATCCTTGGGGGCAAAAAAAAATTTGGAGCAGTTATTTGAAACACAGATGGGTTGATGTCTAAACTCGATTTTATAGACACCCTTGGTGTGCAATGCATGCATGAGCCTCTCGAGTGCAGCATAGCATACCTCAGGTGTATGAAATGTAGAATAATGCATGGGGAAGTGTGTATAACAAGGATTTTATGTGCACCCAAGTTGTACGATGCCCCATGTACCGCGAGGGCGAAGCTCAAGGGGTTTAGCAAGGCATCGCACACTGAGGGTGTGCATAAATCTGAGTTGATATACATGTCCCCATGTTTTATTTTTATAACTGGCTCCTTTTATTTTTTTAATTTTTTTTTTTATGTTAGAATTTTTGCAGAAGGTGCTTAACCAAATTCCATTATACACAGGTGATTATACACACATGTGTATAATCAAACTCCATTATACACGGGTAATTATACATATACATGTATAATCAAACTGTTATGCACATGTGTATAATCACCCGTGTATAACGGAGTTTGACAGCTTCTGCCCACAATTGATAATCATCACTAACCAGTTATTATATTCTCATTACACACACCTCCCAGTGCATTAGTCTACATATTGTTTGCATTATTAGTAGTTGCATTATTTGTTTTGCGTTCACATCTGTATATTGTGTTGTCTCAAACCACTATGAGTGATGATAGAGTTTGTGTCCATTACCTACACCCATGACTTGGTGCAGTATCTTTGTATGTCGATTATCCACACCCATGACTCTGTGCAGCACCTTTGCATGTCCATTACCCACACCTGTGATTCAGTGCAGTACCTCTGTAGGTCCGTTATTTACACCGGTACCTGTGCATGTCTCTTACCCACACCTGTGACTCAGTGCAATACCTTTATGTGTCCATAATTCACACCGGTGACTCAGTACGGTAACTCTCTATGTTCATTACCCACACCCATGACTCGGTGTTGTACCTTTGTGTGTTCGTTATCAACACCCATGATAACTCAGTACATTACCTTTGTGTGTCCATTACCCGCACCTGCGACTCACTGGAATGCCATTGCGTGTCATTTCCCATACCTGTGACTTAGTGCGATACCATTACTTATACTTGTTACTCGGTACAGTACCTCTGTGTCCATAACCCACACCTGTGACCCACTGCGGTACCTTTCCATGTCCTTTACTAACATCATGTCTTGGTGCAGTACCATTGCATGTCCATTACCCACACTCGTGACATGGCATGGTACTTTTGTATGTCCAATACCCACACCCATGAGTCAGTGCAGTACCTATTTGTGTCCACTACCCACACCCGTTACTCAGTGTGGTGCCTCTGCATGTCCATTACCCACACCTGTGACTCAGTGCGGTACTGCTGTGCATCCATTACCCACACCTGTGACTCAGTGCTGTACCTTTGTATGTCTCTCACCCACACCCATGACTCAGTATGGTACCTGTGTGTGTCCATTACCAACACCCGTAACTCACTGAAATGCCATTGCATGTCATTTCCCACACCTGTGACTCAGTGCGGTAACATTACTCATACCTGTTACTCGCTACAGTACCTCTGTGTGTCCATAACCCACACCTGTGATCCGGTGCGGTACTTTTGCATGTCCTTTACCAACATCCATGTCTTGGTGCAGTACCATTGCGTGTCCATTACCCACACTCATGACATGACATGGTACTTTTGTATGCCCAATACCCACACCCATGAGTCAGTGCGGTACCTTATTGTGTCCATTGCCCACACACGTGACTGAGTGCGGGACTTTTGTGTGGCCACTATCCACAACCAGGACTCTGTGTGGTGCCTTTGCATGTCCATTACCCACACAAATGAGCCAGTGCATTACCTTTGCATGTAAATTACCCCTACCTATGAACCGGTGCAATAACACTGCGTGTCCCTTACCCACATCTGTGACTCAGTGCAGCACCTTTGTATGTCCATTACCCACACCATTACTCACACCTGTGAGTTAGTGCAGTATCTTTTTGTGTCCATTGCCCAGGACTTCTGTGTGTCCATGATCCACACCTGTGACTTGGTATGGTGTTTTTGCCTTCCAATTACCCACACCCGTGAGTCGGTACATTACCTTTACATGTCCATTACCCACACTCGTGACTTGCTGCAGTCATTGTGTGTCCCTTACCCACATCTGTGACTCAGTGCTGTACCTTTGCATATCCATTAGCCACATCTGTGAGTCAGTGCTTTACCTTTGTGTGTCCATTACCCACATCTGTGACTCAGTGCACTACCTTTGTGTGTCCATTACCCACATCTGTGACTCAGTGCAGTACCATTGTGTGTCCCTTACCCACATCTGTGACTCAGTGCAGTACCATTGTATGCCTTTTACCCACATCTGTGACTCAGTGCGGTATCTTTGTGTGTCTATTACCCACACCTGTGACTCAGTGCACTACCATTGTGTGTCCATTACCCACATCTGTGACTCAGTGCACTACCTTTGTGTGTCCATTACCCACACCTGTGACTCACTGCGCTACCTTTTTGTCCCTTAACCCACATCTGTGACTCTGTGCGATACCTTTGTGTGTCCATAACCCACATCTGTGACTCGGTGCACTACCTTTTCGTGTCCATTACTCAAACCTGTGACTCAGTGCGGTACTTTCGTGTATCTATTACCCACACCCATGACTCAGTGCGGTGCCTTTGTGTGTCCATTACCAACACCCGTTACTCAGTACGGTACCTTTGCATGTCCTTTACCCACACCCAAGACTCAGTGTTGTACCTTTGTGTGTCTGTTACTCACACCCGTGACTCAGTGCGGTGCCTTTGCATGTCCATTACCCACACCCATGACTCCGTGCGGTGCCTTTGTGTGTCCATTACCAACACCCATGACTCAGTACGGTACCTTTGCATGTCCTTTACCCACACCCATGACTCAGTGTTGTACCTTTGTGTGTCTGTTACTCACACCTGTGACTCAGTGCGGTACCTTTGCTTGTCCATTACCCACACCCATGACTCAGTGCGATACATTTGCATGTCCATTACCCACACGTGTGAATCAATGCAGTACCTTTGTATGTCCATTATCCACATCCGTTACTCAGTGCTGTATCTTTGCGTGTCCACTACCCCACCTGTGAATCAGTGCGGTACCTTTGTATGTCCATTACCCACACCGGTAACTCAGTGCTGTACCTTTGCGTGTCCATTACCCACACTTGTGACTCAGTACGGTACCTTTGCATGTCCATTACCCACACCTGTGACTCATTGCTGTACCTTTGCATGTCCTTCACCCACACCCATGACTCAGTGCGGTGCCTTTGTGTGTCCATTACCAACACCCGTGACTCAGTACGGTACCTTTGCATGTTCTTTACCCACACCCATGACTCAGTGTTGTACCTTTGTGTGTCTGTTACTCACACCCGTGACTCAGTGTGGTACCTTTGCTTGTCCATTACCCACACCCATGACTCAGTGTGATACATTTGTATGTCCATTACCCACATGTGTGAATCAGTACAGTACCTTTGTATGTCCATTATCCACATCCGTTACTCAGTGCTGTATCTTTGCGTGTCCACTACCCCACCTGTGAATCGGTGCGGTACCTTTGTATGTCCTTTACCCACACCCATGACTCAGTGTTGTACCTTTGTGTGTCTGTTACTCACACCCGTGACTCAGTGCGGTACCTTTGCATGTCCATTACCCACACCCATGACTCACTGCGGTGCCTTTGTGTGTCCATTACCAACACCCCTGACTCAGTACGGTACCTTTGCATGTCCTTTACCCACACCCATGACTAAGTGTTGTACCTTTGTGTGTCTGTTACTCACACCCGTGACTCAGTGCGGTACCTTTGCATGTCCATTACCCACACCCATGACTCAGTGCGGTGCCTTTGTGTGTCCATTACCAACACCCATGACTCAGTACGGTACCTTTGCATGTCCTTTACCCACACCCATGACTAAGTGTTGTACCTTTGTGTGTCTGTTACACCCGTGACTCAGTGCGGTACCTTTGCTTATCCATTACCCACACCCATGACTCAGTGTGATACATTTGCATGTCCATTACCCACACGTGTGAATCAGTGCAGTACCTTTGTATGTCCATTATCCACATCCGTTACTCAGTGCTGTATCTTTTCGTGTCCACTACCCCACCTGTGAATCGGTGCGGTACCTTTGTATGTCCATTACCCACACCAGTAACTCAGTGCTGTACCTTTGTGTGTCTGTTACTCACACCCGTGACTCAGTGCAGTACCTTTGCTTGTCCATTACCCACACCCATGACTCAGTGTGATACATTTGTATGTCCATTACCCACACGTGTGAATCAGTACAGTACCTTTGTATGTCCATTATCCACATCCGTTACTCAGTGCTGTATCTTAGCGTGTCCACTACCCCACCTGTGAATCGGTGCGGTACCTTTGTATGTCCTTTACCCACACCCATGACTCAGTGTTGTACCTTTGTGTGTCTGTTACTCACACCCGTGACTCAGTGCGGTGCCTTTGCATGTCCATTACCCACACCCATGACTCAGTGCGGTGCCTTTGTGTGTCCATTACCAACACCCCTGACTCAGTACGGTACCTTTGCATGTCCTTTACCCACACCCATGACTAAGTGTTGTACCTTTGTGTGTCTGTTACTCACACCCGTGACTCAGTGCGGTACCTTTGCTTATCCATTACCCACACCCATGACTCAGTGTGATACCTTTGCATGTCCATTACCTACACGTGTGAATCAGTGCAGTACCTTTGCATGTTCATTCCCACACCTGTGAATTGGTGCTGTAACTGTGTATGTTCATTACCTACACCCGTTACTTAGTGCGGTACCTTTGTGTGTCCATTACCCACACCTGTGACTCAGTGCGGTACCTTTGTGTGTCCTTTACCCATACCTGTGAATCGGTGTGGTATCTTTGTGTGTCCATTACCCACACCTGTGAATCGGTGTGGTATCTTTGTGTGTCCATTACCCACACCTGTGAATCGGTGTGGTACCTTTGTGTGTCCATTACCCACACCTGTGAATTGGTGCCATACCTTTGTATATCCATTACCAGGGTTTTAAATAATTGATTAGCAGTGTTATGTTTGTTAAACACAGTGAGGCAGGTGCTATGCATTTTCACAATGTTGTAGCACTTTTATGAGCAAAACACTAATCAATTTCTAGAGTTAAATAAAACCCTGCATTACCCACACCCGTTACTCAGTGCTGCACCTTTGTGTGTCCATTACCCACACCCGTTACTCAGTGCTGTACCTTTGCGTGTCCATTACCCACACCTGTGACTCAGTGCAGTACTTTTGTGTGTCCATTACCCATCCCCATGACTCAATGCAGTACCTTTTCTCCCCATAGAGTTTTTTGCCCTCCCGCCAGCAATTACTCCTGCCATCAGGCCCTATCGAGGTCTCCCAGTCCTGTCTGCCACTCCCCCCCCCCCCGCTGTCTTGCCAGCAGGGATCCTCCTGGAGCAGGACCTGGGAGTTCCCCACGGGCCATCACATATGGGGATACATTGCCTGTTTCCCAGTTTTGTTTCCCCAGGCAGACCGCACAACATGCAGTAGTGTAACAATGAGCTCTACTTCCGTGGAGACATCTTCAAATACCTGTGATTGGTCATGTGCTGTGTGCCTATGCTGTGCTACCACCTGGACACCTCCGGGTGGCAGACGAGCAGCAGGACACACTACCCCACTCTCCGAGGGAGAATAATCATCCCTTGGGACGCTTAATCCTCCCTCCCCAGGCCAATTCCCCAAGCGACCAGCGTCTGTTCCCGAACCCGGGTTGCTGGTGTGGCAGGAGGTAAGGCACTAGCACCTCAGCCCTCCACGCCACTGGGATGGCTAATGCGGTACCTTTTGTGTTCATTTCTTACACCTGTGGCTGTGTGCAGTACTTTTGAATGTCCATTACCCACACTCATGACTTAGTGCGGTACTTTTGTATGTCCATTACCCACACTCATGACTTAGTGCGGTACCTTTGTGTGTCCATTACCTACACCTGTGACTCAGTGCTGTACCTTTGTGTGTGTCCATTACCCACACCCGTGATTCAGTACGGCACCTTTGTGTGTCCATTACCCACACCTGTGAATATGTGCAATACCTTTGTGTGTCCATTACCCACACCTGTGACTCAGTGCAGTACCTTTGTGTGTCCATTACCCACACCCGTTACTTAGTGTGGCACCTTTGTGTGTCCATTAACCCAGACCTGTGACTCAGTGCAGTACTTTTGTGTGTCCATTACCCACACCCATGACTCTGTGCAGTACCTTTGCATGTCCATTACCCACACCCATGACTCTGTGCAGTACCTTTGCATGTCCATTACCCACACCTGTGAATTGGTGCAGTACCTTTGTGTGTCCATTACCCACACCTGTGAATCGGGGCCATACCTTTGTATATCTATTACCCACACCTGTTACTCAGTGCTGTACCTTTTGTGTGCCCATTACCCACACTCGTGACTCAGTGCGGTACCTTTGCATGGCCATTACCCACACCTGTGACCCAGTGCAGTACTTTTGTGTGTCTATTTCCCACATCCATGACTCAGTGCGGTACCTTTGCATGTCCGTTACCCACACCTGTGAATCAGTGCAGTACCTTTGTGTGTCCATTACCCACACCTGTGACTCAGTGAGGTACCTTTGCATGTCCATTACCCACACCTGTGAATCTGTGCAGTACCTTTGTGTGTCCATTACCCATACCCATGACTCAGTGCGGTATCTTTGCATGTCCATTACCCACACCTGTGACTCAGTGAGGTACCTTTGCATGTCCATTACCCACACCTGTGAATCTGTGCAGTACCTTTGTGTGTCCATTACCCACACCCATGACTCAGTGCGGTACCTTTGCTTGTTCATTACCCACACCTGTGAATCAGTGCGGTACCTTTGTGTGTCCATTACCCACACCTGTGACTCAGTGAGGTACCTTTGCATGTCCATTATCCACACCCATGACTTGCTGCAGTACCTTTGTGATGAGCAAATAAAATAAGCATCACTTCTTGTTTTTGGCTTCTGCAGATTCCCACGTGGTGTTCCAGGCCAGTCTTGCCAATGCTCAGATCATGATTCCCAGTAACCAAGCCAGTATAAGTAGCATGCTGGTGGAAGGACACACATTGTTAGCACTGGCAACCATCATGTATGCACCAGGTGGCGCAGATCAGGTACATTTGTATAATATGATATTTCTGCATGGGCTGAGCCAACTTAGTTCTTCAGGTTGTTAAACAAATCATTGTTTTTACCTTCCAGATATGTTGTAGCAGCAGATTAATGAGATAGGGCAAAACAAATGTGATCTACCTTTTTGTTTTCCATATAGCTTTTTATCCCTCAGGTCACCGACTGCTCTGCCTCTACCTGCAACCACCTCCCCTGGGCTTACCTCTTGCACGGAATCTCCCATGGCATGGGCGAGAGTGGAAGGCTGCTCCCCAATGAATGTATCCAAAGTGAACCTTGAGTTGCCGAGGTGATAGTGCAGGTCTGGAGAGGTGTGTGGTGTGATGGCTAACCCTCTGGTCCTGTTTTCCATTTTCTGCTCCTGATCAAGCCAAGGTGACATGGGAGGTGCACATGCTACCTGAACCTGCGACTTTCTTCCCACACTGGTGATGCAGATACATCTGCCACTTGGGCGTTGAGCTGCCACCAGACTTCCACTTGGTGACAGCCAAGAGTGGAGTCAGCAAAGCTCTCTAATCCGGGAAGGAGAGCTACCTGCTGGCTGCTGTGGCAGCCACTTCCCACTGACTCCTGGTGACCCAGGTTGTAAGAGCAGTCGCTGCATTAACATTTCCTTGTTGTGGTTTGGTGTTTTGGTAGTGTGTTCATACTCAAGGGGGGGGTATTTGAGAGTGCTCGCTCCATCAGCACTTCCCTGTTGTGGATAGCTGTGGTGTTAATGTAGTCAGACTCAGGGCAGGGGGACATATAAGATCACTCAATGTATCAACACCTACCTTTTGTGGCTGAATATGGTGGTAGTGTGTTCAGATTCGGGACGGGGGAAATGTTTGAGAGCACTCACTGTGTCAGCACTTCCTTATTGTAGTTGACTGTGATGGTGTAGTGTGTTCAGACTTGGGGTGAGTAGGGGAACAGTCACTAAATCAGCAGTTCCCTGCTGTGGCTAGCTATGGTGGTGGTGTGTTCAGATTCTGGTGGTGGGGGGGGGGAGATAGAATGAGAGCACTTGCTGTATTAGCACTTCCCTGTTGTGGATGGCTGTGGTGGTAATGTTGTCAGACTCAGGGCAGGGGAACATATAAGAGCACTCGATGTATCAACACCTCCCTTTTGTGGCTGGCTATGGTGGTAGTGTCAGCAGCCATTAGCTGTTTCCAACTCTGCTGCAGCACCACTGAGTAAGTTGAACGCGGTGTTTTGTATTCGTGCCAAAGCTCCTAACTTCAGCCCTCAGACTTGCAAACTTCCCCCCAGCCCAGCTGAGAGAAGGAGGGGACTGGAGGACTGTGTCATCCAGTAGGAGGGGCAGGACATATTTAAACCCTCGCGCCACACTGCAGCGTTTGCCATCAGCTGTTTCCAACTCTGCTGCAGCACCGCTGATTAAGTTGAACGCGGTGTTTTGTATTCGTGCCAAAGCTCCTAACTTCAGCCCTCAGACTTGCAAACTTCCCCCCAGCCCAGCTGAGAGAAGGAGAGGACCGGAGAACTGCGTCATCCAGTAGGAGGGGCAGGACATATTTAAACCCTCGCGCCACACTGCAGCGTTTGCCATCAGCTGTTTCCAACTCTGCTGCAGCACTGCTGAGTAAGTTGAGCCGCAGTGTTTTGTATTCATGCAAAGCTCCTAACTGGCCCTCAGACTTGCAAACTTCCCCAGCCCAGCTGGAGAAGGAGGGGACCGGAGGACTGCGTCATCCAGTAGGAGGGGCAGGACATATTTAAACCCTTGTGCCACACTGCAGCGTTTGCCATCAGCTGTTTCCAACTCTGCTGCAGCACCGCTGAGTAAGTGGAACGCGATGTTTTGTATTCATGCCAAAGCTCCTAACTTCAGCCCTCAGAGTTGCAAACTTCCCCCCAGCCCAGCTGAGAGAAGGAGGGGACCAGAGGACTGCGTCATCCAGTAGGAGGGGCAAGACATATTTAAACCCTTGCGTCATACTGCACGAGCGTGAGCGAGCGCCACTCTGGAGAGAAATTAGCCCATGAGTGACTGTTAAGTAAGTGTTATAAATATTCAAGCATACAAAGTTTGAAATTGTATTTGAATCTTAATATTTTTAGTAATTGAAGGAACCTGTAAGATTTAAATTGTGCTTGGGAGTGTATCCTGGAGATAGTGTGTGCACAGGTTGGGAGGACTGTGTAGATAGGAGTTAGCAAGGCAATAGGGTATAAAATAATTAAAGGGTAATTATAAGATCCAATTTAACGGATTTACAAATTAAAATGCTTTTAAAAATGGAATTATGTGTTAGGCTTATGTCTTATGCCATTATAGCATGGATGTTTTTTGTGAAGATTTCAACCCCCCAACATATTGAAATTACAAGTGCCTTGGCCTTGGAGATTGGGCTTGCTTTGAAACGTGGAAAAAGTTTACTTACTGGAGGGAATTGGTCTAGAATTAATGGAAGAAACCCATTTTCAAAGATTAGAAATCAATTATTAAGGAAAGTACCTGACATTTCTGTAGTGGGTAAGGATAAACAAAAATTGACAAATTGTTTAATAGTTATTTTGACATTGGGAGGGGACATCGAAATAAACCCAGGTCCTGAAATTAAAACTGAGTTTAAAATAATATATGATAATGCCCGATGTTTAAAAAATAAACTGGATCTTTTTAAATCTTGGACTGCCATAGAGTCTCTGGACCTGAATGCTTTAACTGAATCGTGGTTAACAAATAATAAAAATACGAGGGAGGTTGAACCAGAAGGCTTTTTTGGCCATCGTTTAGATAGGGTAGGGAAAAGGGGGGGGGGTTCTTTTATTTACCAAAGAGGAACTGGGACAAACAACAATACAATTTGCAGGACAGATAGGGCTTATTGATTGTTTATTAGTAAAGATACAAAAGTTAGCCCTCATTGTGGGGGTTGTATATGCCCTTCCAAAATCTCCAATTAGTGCTTTTGATAAATTAGCTTTAACCATTCAGACACACACCATGGGATTTGAATTATTACTTATAGGGGACTTTAATGCAGCCTGGGAAAAACCTCGTGGAAATGCATTACAAAAATGTTTTAAATCTTTATATTTAGAACAAAAAATAGCACTTCCAACCAGAAAAACTTCTCTTAATAGTGTAGGTAACATCTTGGACTTAATCTTTGTTTCTACAGAGATTATAGTTCAACAACTGGAAGTGAAACAGCCAATTTTGGGAGACCATAGCTCTATAAGTTGCACTTTTAAACCCAAAGGGAAGGAAATCTCTGTGGGACAGATCCCATTAAAGGTTAAAAGGAGATGTTTCAAAAAGTATAATAAGGATGTTTTCCTGGCCAGATTAGCCTCTATTAATTGGCAAAGATTGTTTTTAATTCCATCAATAGTTTTGGCTATTCAGGAATTTTCAAACTGGTTTCTAGAAGTTTGTAATGAGTTGGTCCATTTCAAACTAATTAAACAGAGGAAAACCCATGTTCCCTCGGTAACAGAAAAAATTAAAAAACAGATTAGAGGGAAAAATAGATTATGGAAAATTGCAAGAAAATCATTAAAAACAGAAGATTGGGAAAAATATAAGAATAATAGAAATTCATTAAAATTGTTAATTAGGAAGGCCAAACAAAAATATTACGAAATAAAGACAAAGGAGACTACTGATCCAAAAAAATGTTGGGCCTTATTAAAATCTTTTGACTCTTCTGTAAACCTAAAACCTCCAGTTCAAATGGAAAGCAGGGGTATTCTTCAATCTATCAGACATTCAGCAAATATTTTAAACAATTATTTTGTAGAATTGTCAGACTTAAACATTCCTCAGTCTATTTTAGGGAAAAGTAATAATAATATTAATGCACCCAAATTTAGTTTTACATATTTCACATGTAAACAGATTAAGGAGGAAATGAGAAAACTTAAAATAAAAAAAAGCATTTGGTCTGGATTATATAGAAAATCGATTTCTTAGAGATTCCATTCAGGTTACTGCACCAGTGATAACCAAACTTTTCAATTGGAGTTTAAAGGAGGGAATTTTTCCTCGTATGTGGAAGAACGCAAAGATAATCCCTATTTATAAGGGAGAGGGTGATATTACTATGCCTACAAATTATAGGCCTATTGCTTTATTATCAGGTCTTTCCAAGGTTATGGAGAAACTGGTTCAGAAACAACTTACGAATTATTTGGAGCAACACTCCTTACTTACAAAATATCAATCAGGATTTCGTAGAGGTTTTTCTACAGGCACCGCGCTCACGGACATGGTAGATATTGTTGCATCTAAATTAGAGGACGCCATGTCTGTGGGCGCGGTGTTCGTGGATTTATCCAAGGCTTTCGATACTGTGGCCCATGATCTGTTGGGGGAACGTCTAGAAGAAATAGGAATGGGAGACAAATCTTTAAATTGGTTTAAATCTTATCTGGGAAAAGAACCCAACAAGTGTATATTGATGGTACCCTCTCAGATAGAGTTATGGTTAAGCGAGGAGTGCCCCAGGGTTCGATTTTAGGGCCAACCCTTTTTCCTTATATATATATAAATCAGTTAGTTGATAATGTTAAGAATTCTAGTATTCGTTTATATGCAGATGCCACTATATTGTTCTCCGGTGGTAAGACCCCAGAGCTCATGGAAATGTATTTGCAGGAAGATTTTTCTAGGCTTTGCACATGGCTGTCTAACTCGGGGTTAATAGTTAACGGTAAAAATACAAAACTGATGATATTTCAGAAGGAGGGAAAAGATTTGAACAAAAGAAATAAACAAATTCAAATTAAAACATTACAAAATGAAATTTTGGCTCAAGTTAAGGAATATAAATATCTTGGGGTATGGTTTGATAATCAGTTAAAATTTGATTTCCAAATAACCAATACATTATTAAAGATAAATAAAAAGTTGGGGGCATTTAGGCGATCTAGTTTTTGTATGAACAGAGTAATGAGGGAGTCTATAATAAATCAACTTATTCTCCTGTGTTAGAGTATGGTAAGCCATGTGTCGTCCTAGCTTCAAAAGGCTTGCTGTCAAAAATAGATGTAATGTACAATCGTTTGGCTCGTTTTGTATTAAAAAAGGATTATCATGAACATAATTGTAAATTAAATGAGGAATTAGGTTGGATAACTCAGGAAAGTAAAAGGAAACTTATTTGGGCACAGCAGATATATAAAGTTGTAAATACAAATCAGCCATTGTATCTTTATGAAAAATTGGAAAATAAATACTATAATTATAATATCAGAAGCTCGACTATTAGGAGTTTCGAGTCCCCCAAACTTAAGAATAAGTATAGTTATATGCGATTCCCCATAATTATGAACAGATTATGGAGTTCTTTAAAATCAATTACAGGGAAACAGTACGAATCCATTAAAGGGTTTACATTCACTTTAAAAGATGAATTAAATATAATATGTGTTTTGGATACATTTTGTGTGTTTAGGGTATTTTTTATACTATTGGACTGAGGAATCTAACTATATAATTAAATATTGATGTTTGTTTATTGTTGGAGTAATGTTATGTGTTTTTGTTAAGATGATTTTTGTATTGTTTATTCTGTTAATTGTCTAGTTTTTTTTGAAATTTTATGTATAACTACTAATGTTTTAAATAACAGGACCATCTTGAAAATAGGACTTCTCCTAATGATGTGAAAATTTACCATCTACTATCCTGTATAAAAATAAAGGTTTTACTACTTCTACTAGTGTGTTCAGATTCGGGACGGGGGAATGTATGAGAGCACTCACTGTGTCAGCACTTCCTTATTGTAGTTGACTGTGATGGTGTAGTGTGTTCAGACTTGGGGTGAGTATGGGAACAGTCATTAAATCAGCAGTTCCCTGCTGTGGCTAGCTATGGTGGTGGTGTGTTCAGATTCTGGGGGGTGGGGGATAGAATGAGAGCACTTGCTGTATCAGCACTTCCCTGTTGTGGTCGGCTGTGGTGGTAGTGTGTTCAGACTCTGGGTGGGGAAATATATGAGAGCATGCATTGTAGCAACACTTCTCTGTTGTGGCTGGCTGTAGGGAAAGGTTGTTAAGACTTGGGAGAGGATATATGAGACCATTGGCTTTACCTGCACTCCCTTTTGTGACTGGCTATGTTGGTAGTGTGTTCAGATCTGGGGAAGGGAGACATGAGATCATTCACTGTGTCTGCACTTCCCCATTGTGACTGGCTGTAGTGATAGTATGTTTAGACTTTGGGGCGGTTATAAGAGCACTTGCTGTATCAGCACTTCCCTGTTGTGCTCGGCTGTGTGGTAGTGTGTTCAGACTCAAGGAGGGTTATATGAGCACTTGCTAAATCCGAACCTCCCATGTTGTGGCTGGATTGTGGTGGTAGTGTGATCAGACTGATGGGAGGTGTTATTAGAGTACTGGTTCTATTAGCACTTCTGGCGGGTATAAGAGGACTGGTTGTGTCAGCACTTTGGGGAGATATGAAAGGACATACTGCATGAGCACTTCTCTGCTGTGAGTGGACTGTGCTGGTAGTGTTCTAGGACTCTGGGGGGATATGAATATATGACAGCACACGCTGCATCAGCACTTAGTTGTGACTGGCTGTGTTGGTACTGTGGTCTGACTCAAGTGGAGAGGGGGATTAGATCACTCACTGTATCAGCATTTCTTTGTGACTGACTGCGGTGATAATGTGCTAAGATGGATGGGTATATGATTCCACTCACTGTATCAGCACTCACTGTTGTGGTAGTCTGTTCAAACTCTGGGAGGTATGAGAAGACTTGTTGTATCAGCACTTTCCTGTTGTGGCTGGCTGTGTCGGTAGTGTGTTCAGATTCGGATATGAGGTAGCAGTGAGGTTCAGACTCGGGGAGAATATAAGAGCACTCGATGAATCACCACCTCCCTGTTTTGGCTGGCTATGATGGTGGTATGTTCAGACTCGGGGGAGGTATGAGAGCAGTCGCTGTATGAACACTTTCCTGTTGTGGTCAGCTAAGGTGGTAGTGCGTTCAGACTCGTTGGGGGGGTTATAACAGCACTCAATGTATCAGCACCTCCTCTTGTGGGTGGCTGCAATGGTAGTGTTCAGAGTCGGGGGTGGTTGAGAGGCCTCACTGTATCAGCACTACCCTGTTGTGGCTGGATGTGGTAGTAGTGTGTTCAGACTTTGGGGGAGATATGTATGAGTGAACTCATTGTATCAGCTTTTCCCTGTTGTGGCTGGCTGTGGTGGTATGTTCCAGACTCGTTGGAAGTACTAAATTGCACTCGGTGATTCCCCAGCTCCATTTTCCACTAACCTCTTGCTGCTGCTTGATCTCCCCCACCCCAAAAGTTGTATTGTCCTTTGGACGGGATTCAAGGCGAGATCATCTTGCTCTTGAAACAGATATCATCTGGTGGAGCAGGCAGGAAGGGATTTGAGGTGAGGGCCATCTTGCCCTCAAAGCAGGCCTCATTGAGTGCAGCAGGCAGCAGGTGATTTGTGGGGAAATCCATCCCCCCCCAAAGCAGACATCAGGTGGAGCAGTGGCAGGGGATTTGAGGCAAGCTGAGCTCCATCTCCCCCTGGAAGCTGATGTCATCGAGCAGAGCAGGCAGCAGGTTTCATGTGTGGGCATTGTGTCAGTCATTTAAACTAAGTCTGGGCATTTACACCCCTTTCTTTTATTCCCTTTCTCCTTCCATGTGCACCATGGATAGCCATTGATGACCTTGTGCATGTACAGTTTTCCCCATGTGGTGGAGCAAGCTCTCCGGCCCTCTGTAGGGCTCGCTATGGAGCAGAAACACAGTGTCAACACTCCCTGAGCTGAGGCCCATTGCTGTTGGCAGCTGCCTCAGCCCTGGCCTTCTCCCCTATTCTAGTAACCTGAATCCACTCTCAAACCTGGGTCACCTGTGCAGCAGTACAATGTGATATGCTGGGCAATCTGGGTGACCTGATGTACAATTTTTTTTTTTTTTTTAACAATTCAGCTTTATGACCATTCTTTTTTATTAACAGGATTACATGAATAAGATTGGCTTTTGATAACGTACTACACTGCTTTTCTTGCTTTGGCTTGAGTTACATATTTCATGATATGCTAATTTAGTGCTAAGCTGTTAGAAAGATGAGTTACAGTACCTTCACTGTTTGCATTCTTCCGGTTGTCACAGTAAACCATTTTCAAAAGGCAGTTTAGATTAATGCCCAATGTAGAGTTCATAAAAGGGAATGTTTATCCTGCTAAATCTTTTGCCAATGTCATGCTTGCTTCTTTGTGATAGGTTGTATGTCAGGATGAACAGGTTGGTGGCCCTTTATGGAAAGTGGATCCACAGCTGTTAAAAATGGCCTTGGCCCCGTACCCCAAGCTGAGAGCAGCCCTGTTTCCTCAGCATGCTCTGCATGGTGTTCCTTCACCTGACATCACTCTCTACCATCTCATTCAGGTAGGAAAAATGCCTACTTTATATGGAAATTGTAAAATATGTGGCATATAATATATGTATGTCCATATTAGAATGTCTGTCTAGAGGGTATGCAGTGACCTGACTCAGCATATGCCATGTAAGTTCATGAATGAGGTGCTGGGAGTAAAACTCAATGAGTGGCAAAGTCACAAAGGAGCAGTTAAAGTCCAGCTCCCTCACCGGTCATAAAAAATCCATATCTGCAGGAATACGTAATCTGCAAACACAGATCTTATCTGTGTCAGTCTTCACCATTCATCACTGTTGGAGTGCGTGGCTGGAGGTCATGACACATGAGGGAGCTCTTTTTTTTTTTTGGTAGGTGGAGCCGACGCACCATTGGTGTTGCCCTCAAGGCCGACACATTGTGTGGCGCTCATGGGTTGGCTTTTAGGCGCTGTCGACTCCGCCTGCCTGCCAGTTCTTTGTCTCCTGCCATAGAGGTCACCTCGTGGGAAGCAAGCTCTGATTTGAGGCCTACTGCCTATGCGGTTAGTTTTCACCGCTATTTCCCGTGCCACAGTCCATCAGTGCCGTGTCCTGCCGGTTCTAGTTGCTTACTCGACGTCGCTGGTAAGGTCTTTTGATATATTTTATTTCTTGGCGACGTCGAGTCTGTTTTTGATGTTTTTTATCTCCTTAGGTCATGTCTAGGTCAGAGGGCAAGAAAACTTCCAGGGCGGAGTTCGGCCCCATGCGATGGTGCTGTCGGCGAAAATATTCCATCACCGACCAGCACGACCGTAGCCTTTCGTGTCTTGGCCCGCTTCACGACATGGATTCATGCGATGCCTGTTTCTCCATGGACGGCCGGGTCATCGAGCAACACGCGTGGAAAGTGGGGTGAGCTCCACCAACTTTCAGGGTTCGGGCGCGCACTCGTCGGGCCAAGCCATGTACTCTTGGCCTTTCCTCTGGGTCCCCTCCTGGTTCTACATGAACCGAGGAGGAGGGAGCCTCGGCTACTAGTAGCCTGGCCGTTGCCAAGGCTCCTTCCACGGTGCAGGAGGCCCATCCCGCTCCTTTCAGGGGGTGGGTGGGAGGCACCGCCACGGCAGTCGCCCCTTTGGGGGTGAAGGCTCCCCCCGTATCGGATCTGCGGTTCGCAAGGCCCGGGTCGGCGCCGTCCTCGACTCGGTCGGCGCCATAGGCCCTGACAAGCGTCATCAGCGCCGGTTTAATGCGCCGCGGTGCCATGGCTACTGTCGGAGCTGTGTCGCGGTGCAGATATTGCTAGTATGCCGTGGGAGTTTTCCTACGGTTGCCGTCTTTGCTTTTGACTACGGCCGTGGGGCTGTCGGTTCTGCTGTCGGTGCCGCCTCTGCCCTCGGCGCCATGGAGACGTGGCTGTTCCCGAGTCTGGAGCTCCTCTTTGGGCTAGAGCTGTGCCCCCTGTGGATTCCGCTCATGGTGCTATAGGGGGCACTGGCTCTGGCTCGGGTGTGGTTTTGCTTTCTGGCACCCCCTTTGGCAAAAATGGCAGTGGACGCCCTCCTATGGTCTGGCACAGGGCCTCGGGCTCTACCTCTTCAGAGGCGGAGTCGGGCTCTGAGTCAGACGGACAGTCTGACTCTTTGGGGTTGACTGTTGGAGTGGGCAGCCCTGTAGTATCCTCAACAAGCCAGAGTCAGCCCCCTTCTGAGGTGGGGTCGGTAGCTACCGAGACCGGGGTCGGGGTGCTGACCAGTGGGCACTGGTGCAGGCCACCATTGCTCTGCAGCCCAGTCTTTGTGGGTTCATTGACCCCACAGCAGTGGTACCCCCGCCTGTGGTGTGCCTGGATTGCCCAGCTTTGGCGCCGATCAGAGCACCTACGAGAGGGAAGGGTACTGTGTCCTGGATAGCTCCTTCGGGTACTGCCCAGGGCTGTCAGCTACCTAGGCTGGCCCTCTTGAGGAGGAGGCCTCTTCCAGTTCGAGGTCAAGGCGTGGGGTCTGCATGGCGGCCTTTGAGGGCCACCGGGCTCTGGGGCGTGGTGCGGATCTCCGCTCTTCCTCCTCGGTTTCTTTGAGAGAGCCCCATTCTTTTGAGGTAGGAGACCATCCTTCTGGACCTATACGGCCCCGGTCGCCTCACAGTGGGGATTCTTCCAGGCTCAGTCAAGGCAGTACTGAAATGGTTGTTCAGCTGTCAGCTGTAGGGTATTCTGGGGCACCTCCTTCCACGGGTGCTCTCGGTTTGCTCCTTAGCCCAGAAAGAGGTAAGCCGACATCTCTTCTTGGCTCTGTCCCCATTCCTCTGCCACATTCTCCTGTGCTCCCAGGCATCCTTGGTCCTAGCGGACCTCTCTCCTGGGAGCAGTTCAGGGCTGTGGCTGCTTTGTTCCCAGCTTACGTTAGGGCAATGGACAGTTAGGTTTTTCAACCTCCCCCTGAGCAGCTGCCCTCTGAGCAGCCGGTGCCTTCCAGCTCTTCATCCCCTCTTCTGGGGGAGAGGAACCTTCTGTCCACATCTCTCCAGCCGCTGATCTCGCTGAGTATCAGTGCTTCCTTGTGAGAAAGTTGGAGGACTTGCACCTCACCCCTGCCGCTGTTAGTAATCCAGAGCACTCGGCGCATGCCTTTCTAGGCGATTTTGGCGAGGCCACCCTTATGGTGCCCCCCCAGGCCTGCTCCCATTCGGGAGGCGGCGTTGCGCTCCTTGCAGAGGCCCTTTTCCGGAGTTCCTGCCCCTAAGGATCTCAGCCAGAGGTATTGCGCCCCCCCCCCCCGGAGTCTCCAGGTTCCATGCCTCATCCGCAGTCTGGATTGATGCAGTTGGATACTGCTGATGGGCTTCGCGCCCTTCACCATGACTGGCCCCAGATCAAGATTCCTTGGATTTTTTTTTTTTAATTCAAGTTTATTGACAACAAACAGGTACACCATATTTATACATTCTGTTGATATCTGTACTTTTCTCAAATTATAAATTGATTTTAAAATATTCTATCTAGTTTATCTCACTTCTCTCAACAGTTCAATAAATATTGTATTATTGTTTCCTATGGCAGCAAAAACTCCTTTATTTTTTTGGAGTTCTAGGAAATTGATCACCGTCTCTCTTCAGCCTAGGCCAGAACAAAGCCCATCCCCCTGCTTTCGGTTTTCTTCCCTCCGTCCTCCTAACTTTTTTTTTAGTAGTGGATCTCTCCTCTCCCACTGCTAGACCAGCTGTTGATCTTTCATGCACTATTTCATTTGAAGAGCACCAATTCTCCCATCTAGTCCACCTTCTCAAGTAAGTGGGGATTCGGTTGTTAATTCTGAAAGTAAGTTCTTCCAATTCTGCTATCATACCTACTCTCTTTATCCACTCTTGCGTAGTGGGGGGAGTAGGGGAATGTCACCTTTTCGTAATAGTCTTGTGTGCTGCTGTTATTAATATGGACCACAGATACATTGTATTCATGTCTTGTATCTCTTCAGGGGGAGCCCCAGGATCATCCTAGGCCAGTTTAGCGGGGTCTGTGCCAAAATATGTCTTTGAATGCCTCCACTATTTCACTCCAAAAGGTCCGCAGACCCATACAGGACCAGAAAATGTGCAAATGGTTTGCTTCTGTCGACCCACATCCTCTACAACAGTGAGCTATGTCATTTGGATCTCTTTTACTTATTATATGGGGAGTCATGAAATATCGTACCTTAATTTGCCACGAGAATTCCTGCCAGTACGGTGATTGAGTCGTTTTTTTAGTTAAGAAAAAATTGGGCCCAGTTAAGTTCTCCCAGGTCTTGGGGCGCTTCATCCCTCCATTTTGTTTTGATTTTAAGTGGGTCCCCTTTCAATGTCGATAAAGCTTTATAGAGGAAGGAGATCAACCCTCTTTGCTTACTAGCCCTGCAGCTTTCCTGGATGGCCCTAAGAATCTGCTGGGCCCAATCTGAATCTATGTCTTTTTTCTTTAGCGTAGAGATATAGTTTCTAGCCTGTAAGTACCTGAAGTGGTCTATATTTTGCAGTCCATATTTATTTTTAAGGGATTCAAAGTCTAAGAAAGTATCACCCTGCCAGAGTTGTGCAAGACATCTGAGGCCTTTCTCCTCCCATGTATGAAATCCTCTGTCTAGGCGTCCAGGTTAAAAATCTAGGTCCCATGCTAGCCTTTTTAAGGGCCAAATGGAATTTCTGAGTTTATATTTCTGCCATATTCTGTGGGCCGATCTTATTGTGTCTCTAATCGAGGTCAACCGGGGGTGCGGACATCTATTTATATTGGAGACCAGTAGTCTGGTTTCCAGGGGCTGTAGCCCTGTCCCCCTCTCTTCTTCTTTTTCCATGAGTTGCCAGCCCATAGTGGCATTAGGATTGGACCACATTATGGCATTTTTTAGTTGAGCTGCCAAGAGGAAGTCTTAAAGATCCGGGAGGGATTGTCCACCCTTTTCTCGGTGTGTTTGAAGAATTCTTATTTTGGGCTTCTGAGAGCTCCAAACGAATTTGGAGATCATTTTGTTCCATGTTTGAAAGATCGATTTTTGTATATAGAGTGGAATGCATTGAAACAAATACAAAAACCTGGGGATCGCATTCATTCGCAGTGTGTGCATGTTAGCATATGCTGGGAGATTCAATAGGGACCATCTCTCAAAATCTTTTTGTAGGGTATTTATTAGGGGGGCATAATTCGCAGCAAACAGTTGGGAATACTGCTTTGTGATATATGTGCCTAGGTATTTCATTTTAACCGCCTTCCAATTTACTGGGAGAAGATTGTATAATTCTGGGTTAGGCTTATAGAAAAAAGTGAGCACCTCTGTCTTATTTTTATTAAGTGAGTATCCTGAGTGTCTGCCGAACTCGGACAGGATAGTCCAGACTTGTTTTATAGATTGTTGGGGTTGTGTGAGACTCAGGAGCACGTCATCTGCATAGAGCGGTATTTTTTTATGCAGGTCTCCCACCATCACCCCCTTTACCTCCTCCGCTCTGTGGACCACCTCCGCAAGCGGCTCAATATATAGAGCGAAGAGCAGTGGGGACAAGGGACATCCTTGATGTGTTCTTCTGCCCAGGCCAGACCTCTCCGATATTCTGCCATTCACCTGGACATAGGCCTGCGGAGTAGAGTAGAGTATCTGAATAACATTAATGAATGATTGGGGGAAACCTCTGTGTTCTAATGCAGCAAAGAAGAAGCTCCATGAGACTTTTTCAAAGGCTTTTTCGGCATCTAGGCTCATTAAGCATGACGGTGTACCGGATCTCTGAACAGTATCTATCAGGTTTATTGCTGATCTGACATTGTCAGGGGCCTGACGGCCAGTGATAAAGCCTGTTTGGTCCAAATGTACTAATCTAGGTAGTATAGGGTTCAGCCTGGAAGCTATTATAGCTGTGAAAATGTTGTAGTCCACATTTAGTAGGGATATGGGGTGTTAAGATTCACAGAGTGTTGGATCTTTCCCCTCCTTATGAATAACTGAAATTGTGGCATACTGCCAAGAGGGGGTATAGGGTCATTCCCAGTCCACACCGCTGTGAAGACCTCCAAAAGGGTGGAGGAGATCTCTGGCTCAAAGGCTTTATAGAATTCCACGCTGAATCCATCAGGTCCTGGACACTTTGCTGTTTTTAAATTTTTTATTACATTTTTAATCTCTTGCTGAGTGATGGGTCTAGTAAGGGTCTTTGCTTCAGCCCGGGATAAGGGAGGGAGGGGAGAGAATCTAAGTATTTCTTTTTTTCTTGAGGGGAGGTTTCCTCCTGGGGAGAATATAGTTTAGTGTAGTAAGCCACAAAGGCCTTTGCTATTTGGGCGGCCTGGGTGGTTTTCTGATTGTTATCAGGGGAGGTTATCTTAGTGATTGTCACCCGCACTATGTTTTGCCTAAGTCTGTAGGCTAGTATTTTAGTTCCTCTGGGTCCCCCTTCATAATATTTTTGCTTTAAATAAAACAAGGCTTTCTCTATTTCTAATTTTTGTATTTTTTGCAGACGTTTCCTGGCTTCAATTAATTTCTTCTCTCTCTCTGGATCCCATTTGATTTTCTGGTCCTTTTCCCAGTCTTTAATCTGGGAAGTTAGTTCTTGTTGCTTCTGGGTTACCAGCTTTTTCTTGTAGGTGGCTATTTGAATCAACTTCCCTCTGATAATTGCTGTAAGGGAGTCCCATAGGATCTGGGGTGACTACCCAGGGTATTGTTTTCCTCTATAGATCTTTTGAGGAATTGTTTGAGTTCTTTAACTATCTCTTTATCTTGGAGTATAGAGGTGTTCAGTCTCCAGAGAGTTTTCCTTTTGGGTAACCCTAGATCTACTTCTAGGAAGAGCGGACTATGGTCCGACAGAACACTGGTTCTCACCCACATTGAGGCAAAGGAGGACAGATCCCTTGAAAAAGTAAAGAACATATCCAACCTCGAGTAGATATGGAACCTCGGAGAGTGGCATGTGAATTCCTTGTTGGTAGGGTATTTTTCCCTCCAAATGTCTACCATACCTGTTGTTGCGCCAGCATCTTGAATGTTTTGGCTTTATTAAATTCTGGCCTAGGTATCTGAGATGTGGTATTCATCTCCCTGTTAAGAATTGTGTTCCATTTGCCCCCCATTACAAGTGTTCCCTTCGCCTTCTCCGCCACTAGCCATAGCAGGGTCGTATAGAAGGAGGTTGGTGACCCTGGAGGAATATATACACTGGCCAAGGTGATAAACTGGTCTTGCACTGTTCCCCTTACCAATAGGTACCTTGCACTAGGATCCTCAATCACTTCATGGAGTTGGAAGGATAGTGTGGCCGAGAGCATAATGGCCACCCCTCTCTTTCTGGCCCCTCCAGGGAAGAGTGGAAAAACTGGGGCAGAGCCCTGCACTTCAGCTTTTGGACCTCTCTAGGGGTGAGGTGTGTTTCTTGCAGAAATACTAAGTCGCAGTTTTGGGCATTCAAGTATCCTGCAACCTCTTCCTTTTAACAGGGCTTGTACAGCCATCTGTTTAAGGAGACTATCTTTGATAGGTGATTAGCCATTTGTATATGTGTTTGTCTCAGCTGCTAATCTCAAATACCTTGCACCCTTGAGATAAAAGATTTGGTCAAAATAAGTACCATGCAATAATATAAACCATATAACTTCATAACATTTCAACTTTTCCGTTAACTTTAACAATAAGTATATTAAACAAGTAAACCATTGCTTTGGCCTCGTCCAACATCGAGCCTTAAGCAAACTCAGTGAACTTATGTCCATGGGCAGAGAAACTCGATGCCATGAGACCTTGATTCCTTTTAGTGAACTTCCTAGGTGTGACTGAATGATAAAACTCAGTGGAGGAGGAGATGTCCCTACTGGACTTGTGAGGGGGCTCGGCAGTGCAATGAGACCTCCTTTTGACCCCATCCGAAAGTTTCTGGTGTGGTCATCCTCCTTCAAGTCACCTCTTTGGCATAACACCATTTCAGGCATTGCCTCCCTTCCCCGGAAACTATTCATCCCCCCCTGACCCGAGGGGTCAGGGGAAAGAGGGAGAAGGGTAATGAGCTACGAATCGCTCTCAACTTAGGTAAGCAGGTATTTAAGGGTCCACTTTTACCCTGTTATGGCATCTCCCGTTATTTTGGAGCTTTGTTAGTTTGCCCTCTAAACCTACGGTTCCACATTCTATGGCTTTCCTCATTATCTCCCTGGATCTCCCTTATTTGAGTATTATACTCCAGCCCTCGTCTATAAGAGTGGATCTGGGTGCTTTTCAAAGCCTCTTTGGTCTTCGAGTCAATGGGGTAAGTATCCGTGGGTAGTCTAAGTTCCCACCCCTGACAGGACCTCTGTGCAACAAGTATTTTAACTTGCCGTTCTGTGTTAGGAGGGGGAAACACTTTTTTTTTCCCTTTTCCCCCTGTTCCCCTCCTTCTCCCCCTCCCCTGTTGTGTTCTAGTTTCTCTGTAGCCCCGGATTTATCTTGGGTCAGGGGTTGTTATTCAGTCCCTCATAATCTCTGCCTCATTTACCGTGGGGTGTCTCTGATCAGCCCCAAGTGTGCTCACCCACTGTGTTTTTGCCCATAAGATTCTGTCTTCCCTCCTCAAGGCCCCCCTCCTCGCGAAGTGGAGGAGGCCTCCGAGTGCACCCCAGGCCATGAAATTCCCATCTCCTGATCCAGCCTAGTCAGCCCGTCTTCCGACCTCCCCCGCTTCATCCCCCTCCCTCACCCCCATCCCGCTCTGTTGACTCAGTGGTCGCATGTTGTACCCATGGTTAGTGGGAGTTCAACTGCTGTCCACTCGCTCAGGTCATTATTCTTACTTAAAGCTTTGCCTCACTTGGGCATCTCAGTTAGGAAGGGTCATCCCCTGGGTCTGTTTGCAGGCTTTGCATCACCGCGCTATCTGCGGTTCGTGACAGATCCCCTGAAGGGCTCCAGTCCCCCGAGCTGTCCTTCGTTTAATTCCTATCTTCTCTTCATCCTATGTCACCTCGGTTTACCTTCTCCCCCCACCCCCATACCTTCTTCCATCCCCGGAACCTCCATTCCCTCACCTTGTGTTGGTTAGCGTCTTATGTTGTGGTCAGGGGTGCCTGTAGTGAGTCCAGAGGACAGTCTCAGCCCGCAGATGATGTGCCAAGCAAGGGTAACCCACCTCCCAGAGTATAAACATGGCTCCGGCATCCATTCTCACTCTACGCATTACGTTTCACTCTTACTTCCATCAATTGGGGTTACAAGTTACTCAGGTTTCTTTAATCTTTTAACAAGGGTGGTCTGTGCTCTGCAAGGCCCAGTACTCCAGCCCATCACCGATCCCCTGAACCCGGAAAAACACCACGGAAGGCCTCGCAGTCTCAGGGTATGTCAGGGTACGTCTCTTTTACCTCTGAAGATCCCTGGAGGACCAAGTCCTCGCCCACGCGACCAGGCCCCTCTCGTTTCATCCAGGAGTAGGGCCTTTGACTCCCAACAGCCGGGGGAACTCTACATGGGGGTCTGTGGCTCCAGGACTTTACAACTCAACCCTCAGGCTGTTTCCCTAGTTGCAGGAGCCTCCGGTCCAACCTCGCAGGACAGGCCCCCCCACCCTCACTTCATTGTGCTGATTCGATTGTTTTTCTCTAAGGAGTGAGGGTCCCGCTCGGTGAGGTCAGAACTGGTGCATGTTTGCATTTGGGGTCAGCATCATAGGGCTCCCCTCACTTCGCGCCTTCGGATTAGGAATCCGCCCCCCAGTCTTCACATTTTACAGTTCCACCTTCCCTCACTTCCCGCGTCATAGGTCGGTGAGCCCATAACTTCTCATTGTAACAAACTTCTCCAGTCTCTGATATCATATTTTTAACATTAGACTCAACCTCATGTAAAAGAAAAACTTTAAAAGTCTCCTTTACCCTGGTGGAGGGAATCTATTGCGAGTGAAGCCTCTCTGGGAGCAAATCTGCAGCCAGTCTGGGTTCAAGACTGCCCTTCAGGGCTCGTTTCACTTTGATTTCTTCCTTCCCTCCGCCCCTCTTCCCCCCTTTCCGTCTTCAGGTTTTATTGTACGGCTCTACTAAACAATATTTCTGGGCAGTTTGTACCAATCGATTAGGCCTCTCCAACTCTGGACGTTTCGATTCCCAAATGTACTTACTCTTAATAGAGTCAAACAGGGTTGTTCAGAGATTAGTCATCGGGAGGCCAAGTGCAGCGTCAGTCAAGGGTGGTCGACAACCAAAACCGGGAACCAGGTGCAGCATCGGTCAAGGGTGTTCAGGAATCAGGACTGGGAGCCCAGGAGTCGACAGAGGCGCCATTCGTGAAGAGTGCAGGTAAATTCAAGGGCTCACCAAGGTTTCTGGGCATGCACAACTCATCTAGAGCTCTGTTGTTCCTCCATAAACATTTCCTCTGCTCGGGGGGGGGGTGGGTCTTCCTCCTCTTCTGGTCGTTCTGTCTGCTGAAGGTGCTGCGCTGCTTTATTCACTGTTGCTGAGTCGCCATACCTATGAATCATCGAGGCGACATCAGCACGAAGGGTTATGTTTGGATTTCTTTGTGTGGAGCCTTTTTTTGCTGTCCCCTACTATGCTATCGCCTATGCCGAGGAAAGAAGGACTCTCTCCAGCTTCTTCTTTGCCATTTGTGGAATGGTAATGCCTAGGCCCTCAAGGTACAGGGTTGCTGTTAGGAGGTCCTTAAAGACCTTATTACCTTGCTGGGTGGTGATTTTAAGCCTAGCTGGTGCAGGACTTGTGCCTTGAGGCCTTTGGCTCACAGCTGCTTAATCACTGGCCAGATAGTCTTTCTCACCTCTTGTACTTCGGCAGTGTGGTCATTATCCAAAGCTATTCTGTGTCCCCTAAACAGGAGGGTATTTTGCTGCCAGGCTTTTCTCAAAATTTCTTCCTTTCGTCTATACGACGTTAAGTGCACTATGAGAGATCGAGGCCTCGCATCTACATTTCTGGGGCGCGGGACCAGAGATCGGTGGGCTCGTTCTATCTTGAGATCCAGCTCCTTTGGTAGTTTTAGGGACTCTTGGAGGAGGGCTTGTACAAAAGTGATGGTATCCGGCTCTTTTTCTTCCAGGCCTTCCGGGACTCCATATATACAAATGTTCTGCCGCCTGCTTCTTCCCTCCAGGTCATCGAGCCATCTGTTGAGCTCACAATCTCGGGCCAGTAGATAAAGGATAAGTCGGTCCTGCCTGTCAGTTTGCTTCATCATCTGTGTGAGCCCCAGCTCCAGCTGTTCAGTTTTATGTTCTATTTGATTTAGATCTGAGCGTAGATCTGTACAGGTATGGTCTATTTTCGTCTGTTTTATCATCTCGATGATATCTTCTGGTGGGTGATCGCGCTGTGGCGAGGCCTGCTGTTGGTCCGACTGTACCCCTCGAGGCTCCGGCAGTGCGTCGATATCTGCTTGGAGCATCTCTCTCAACTTTTGCATAGGGGTAGTCTGAGGCTTTCCCGGTTTATTCTGTTTTTGTTTAGCTGGAGATGCAATTTTTTTAGAGTGATTAAAAGGGATTTCAATCTATGGGATCGAGGAGCTCCTCTATCAAGGTGCCATAATGGTCGGTGACGTCACAGGAAGTCCCCAGTATTCCATTTCTGCACATCAGGCCCACTATGCAGCCTATGACAGGTTCTTGTGGTCCAGGCTACGTCAACTCCTAGCCTCGTTGCCTGATACAGAGCAAACCAGACAAGCCATTGCGCACTCTGTGCGTGGCTTGGAGCTAGCAAGGCACCAAGCGAGGGCATCCTGTGATGCCAATGAGGTAGCTGCCAGTGTTGTAGGGACAGCGATCTGAACTAGATGGACAGCATGGCTGCGTCTTTTCCGGTTGTCACCCTTGGCCTGGCGTAAGGTGATTAACTCCGCTCACCAGAGAACTTACCTTCTAGGAGCGTGGATATGTTGTTCATCCACACTACCTGGCATTGTCCCTTTCCCTTTTAAATCTTGCTGGAAGTCTTCAAGCTGGCTCCTCCCACCCACCCACCCGGTGGTAAATACCGCTCTGCCCCATGACACCAGATCTTCCTTTCTGCTGAAAGATACAGGTCTCTCATGCTACTTTGCAAGTACCATAGGCCCTGAAGTCAAATCGACGGTTTTCGCCGCACTTACTCGCTTTAAAACTCATCAGAGTTTACGATTCGGATCCAAACGCTTCGGATATGGAGGACAAGTTGTCCCCTGTGTTTCGCCGGTGTCCTTGTGGACAAAAAATGTCTCGCACCGACCCCCAACTCTCGTGTGTCTACTGCCTAGGTGCTGCACATGATACTTCGGCTTGCACCATCTGTTCGGCCTTCCATCCCACCATTCTGGAGGACCGTAAGGTGCACCTTAAGTTGAGGGAGACCGAGCCGCCAATCCAATCGGGTGAATCGTATGCTGAGGCCATGTGGGCAGTTTCGCAGCTGCAGGATCCGCCAGGCAGCTCGAGCAGATGGTGGCCTTCAAGAGGAAGTTGTCCAAGCTCGCCACCGAACTTCTTTGTGCCGCTCAACCTGGGCTCCACCTTCACGGGATACTTCCAGGAGTTGTGCCAGTCTCTCCCTACTAAGGGTGAGGCGCCTTTGGGCTCGCACTCCTCCTGATCCAAGAAGAAGGATAACAATCCAAAATCTTCGTCTTCTATCCGAAGAAGATATTCCTGGGACCGAGAGCGGTGCGACACTCAGGAGCAGGCGGTCTCGGCCACAGTCGAGATCGCTTCCTTGGCTGCCGACTTTTTGGACCTTCCGTCAGGCCAGGGCACCAAAGCCAAGGATACGGCAGAACCGGCTGAGATTTCTCTTGACCCAATCGAGCCATTGTTGCCGACGCCTGTCGACGACTCCTTGGAGAGGACTCCCATTCACTCCTTCTCCGACGAGGAGACCCGTACTTCGGGCATCCCAATCGAGGGACAAGAGCTAGAACCTCGGTTTTCACCGAATCCAGCTTCTCCTGACCAACAGAGCCGACGCCGTCGGTCTCGATTGAGGAGTAGGACCCCGTCGGTCGGTAAACCGAGAAAGGGTCACAAACACTCCCGGAAGAGGCGCCGCCACCGTTCTTCATCCTCCTCAGATGAGGAGAGACTTAGACGGAAGCTCCGACGTTATGAGGACCTCATGTGGTAGCAACTTCTTTTGACGGGTCAAAAGCCGTCTGCTCTGGCTGTACCGGCCATTACTTGGCCCCAGCCTCTTCGGCTGACACCGACTCCCTCGGTTCCGAGGACTCCGGTAGGACCGGTGTGTATTTCGGCTCAGCCTGTTATGGGCTTCCCACCAATTTTGGTGGAACCACCACCCAAACAGCCTCAGGAAGGGGCTCCCTCTAAGGAGGATCGACCAACTACGGGCTTGCCCCATAGGTTGTCCATTACAGTCACTCCTGATCGCCCCAGGCGCATTAAGGGGCACTTAGGTGGGAGATCCTTGTATCTGGATTCCTCGGATTCGGATACTACCGGCCTTCACTCATATGATGAGCTGTCAGTGACAGGCCTGGAGGAAGGCCCTTCTTCCTCCAGGGCATCCTTCGACTCATTTCAGAGTCCACAGGTATGCCTTTGCAGCCCATACAAAAGAAGGCAGAATATCCTCTCACGGATATTCTCAAGAGGGGGGATACCCCGATGGAGGCCTTCACAGTGGCCGAAGCCATAGTTGGCCCAACACTGGAACTTTGGCAGCGTCCTGCCTCTTGCCCGGCTTCATCTGCCTGCATGGCCCGCAAGTACACGGTGCCTATGGGGTTCTTGGCGGGCTTCACTGAGCATCCCTCGGCCAAGAGTGTTGTGACTGTCTCAGTGTTTAGGCACATGGGCAGCTCTGCGGATGCTGACCGCCCTGCGGACAAGGAGTCCAAGAATATGGACCACTCGGGTTGGAAGGTTTACGCGGCATCATCCCTAGGCCTTAATCAGGCTAGCTCAGCAGTGATCATGGCACACTTCTCTCACGCCCTTCTGGGGTCACTTGATGAAGTCCTCCCTCATCTCCCAACAAACATGCAGACCACGGTCAAGCAGGTCCGGGTCCAGGGCTGTGCTGTTGCTAAACAGCAGCTCCAGATGGCCCTGGACATTGGTGATTCCTGTGCCCGTTCACTAGCTGCCGCGGTAGCCACTCGCCACAGGGCTTGGCTGAGGTTATCCTCCTTTCCCGTGGATACTCAGCACAAGCTAGCTGACATGCCCTTCCTTGGCACCGATCTCTTCAGTCCAGGAGTGGCAGGTCATCTACAGCGCATTGAGCAGTTTAATGCCACCTTAGATGCCACCTCTGCTAAGGGTTCTTCGGGCAAGAACCAGCAGAAGCACAAGAAGAAGTCCTTTCAGCATTCTTCCCCTGCGGTTAGAGAGCCCTCCTTTCAGGGAGGTCAGCAACAGCAGCAGGCTCCAGCTTGGTGCCCTAGGCCCAAGCAAGGTCCCCAAAAGCCCCGCAAGGAAGGCCGAGGTGCTGGTCCAGGTGCCTCCTCCTCCTCCAAGCCTGCACAGTGACGGGTCGGGGGTGGCCTCCCCTACACCCGTCACACCAGTTCTGGGTCCTCCCGTGGGGGGCCGGCTCTGCCACTTTATTTCCGCCTGGTCCGGTATCACTTCAGACAGGTGGGTTCTGGAAGTGGCGGGCAGGGACTGCCTCTAGAGTTCGAGCAGTACCCCCCAGCCGGGCCCGAGCCCCACGGGAGGAAAGGATCTCAGTTGGCGCTCAGTCGGCCCTTTGGGACGACATTGCTCAGCTCCTCCTCAAGGAGGCGGTAGCTCCAGTGCCGGATCGTCCTTCAGACCCAGGCTTCGTCTCCAGGTATTTCCTGGTGCCCAAGCGGGGGGGAGGGGGTGCCCCATCCTAGATCTCCACGACCTGAATCGATATCTCGGGTCTTGCACCTTCCGGATGGTAATTCTGAACCAGATCATACCATCTCTGGAGCGAAACATGTGGTTCTGTTCACTGGATCTTCAGGATGCGTTCTACCACGTCCCAATCCGTCAGTCCCATCAGCGGTTCCTCAACTTCAGGGTTGAAGGGACCCTATGCAGTTCAAACCATGTCATTCGGCCTGTCATGTTACGGGTCTTCACCAAATGCATCGCAGTGGTGGCAGCCATCTACAGCGTGCATGCTCAGATTTACCCCACCTAGACGATTGGCTCCTTGTGAGTTCCTCCCTACAGGAGGTGGAGAAGGCCAGGTACTGACCCTCCGAACCTGCTCCCACCTGGGCCTCCTAATCAACGAGGCCAAATCAGAACTCATGCCCTCTCAGGTGATGGGCTTCATCAGGGCAGAGCTCGACTCTCGTCAAGCCAGAGCTCTGCTCCCGGCAGACAGGGCGGAGGTTCTTTCCTCCTTTGTGCAATAATTTCTGGTTGGGCACTTGCGCCCTGCCCGGGACTTCCTGCACCTCCTGGGTTACATGGCAGCGCGTGCACCTCAGTGGTCCGTTGGGCCAGATTGCACATGCGCCCCCTTCAGTGGGAGCTGGCCGCCCAGTGGTCTCAGCATCAGGGTCTCTTCGACCAGCTGGTCACTGTCACTCAGAGGATTTGGGATGCTCTCCAGTGGTGGACCACCCTGAGTCATTTGCGGGAAGGGATCCGGTTTGTCCACCCCGAGCCGACGGTCGTCCTTTCGACTGATGCCTGTCTCATGCGCTGGGGAGCCCACATGGGGGACAACAGAGCTCACGGGTTCTGGACCCCCCGAGGAGTCCTGATGCCACATCAACCTGTTGTAGCTCAGAGCAGTCAGACTGGCACTGTCAGCTTTCACTCCTCAGCTCCAGGGTCAAGTGGTTCAAGTCCATACGGACAATACCACGACCATGTACTACCTCAACAAACAGGGCGGCACGCACTCTCATCTGCCATGCAAGGAGGTGCTCCGGATCTGGACCTTCGTCAGCCGGCTGGAGGTGGATCTCCTAGTCATCCACGTGGCAGGAGTCTCGAACCAACTGGCGGATGCTTCTCGGCCGCATAGGCCAGACATCCCACAAGTGGTCTCTCCATCCAGAGGTAGCTTATGATCTGTTCTCCTGTTGGGGCAAACCATTGGTGGACGTGTTCGCCTCCAGGGAGAACACCAAGCTGAGGCTGTACCATGCCTGGCTGCCCCCTCAGCAAGGCTCGCTGCAGAGGGATGCCTTCTTGAGGCCGTGGACCCCGGGCCTCCTTTATGCCTTCCCTCTATTTCCCTTGATCCACAAGGTGTTACTCAAGGTGGGGAGGGACAAGGGCGAAGGTGATCCTGGTAGCCCCAGATTGGCCATGCCAGTTCTTTTTTTTTGTTTGTTTTTTTGTTTAACCAGGAGTAGCACACTAAGCTGAAAGCTTTTTTACAGGTGCAACCTGGGAGCACAGGAAAGTTAAGTGACTTGCTCAGGGTCATTCAGTATGCAAGTGGAAGCTGTGGAATTCAAACCCCAGGTCTGGTCTGCTGGATGTCACCAGATTTGCAGTTCAGAGGCTTTAACCACTGAACCTTCCTTCTGGTATCCAGATCTCCTTGGCCTCAGCTGCAGGACCCCGGAGCGGCTTTGTACACGCCCGGACCTGATTTGTTGAACCAGGGGATGGTCTTCCACTCTGACCTTCAATCTTTGCACCTCACAGCCTGGTTCCTGAGCGGCTAGAGTTCCAGGCTCTGGGTCTTTCCGAGGATGTCTACACCGTGGTGGAAGCATCTCGAAAGGAATCGACCAGGAAATGTTATGCCTTCAAATGGAAAAGGTTTTCCATTTGGTGTCAGAGAAAGAGCCTGGACCCCTTATCCTGCTCTGTGGCTAACATTCTAGACTACCTTTGGTCCCTCTCCAAAGGGGGGCATCGGTCATCGACCCTTAGGGTGCACGTGGCAGCCATCTCTGCTTACCAGGTGCGGGCCGGTCAGCCGACATTGGCACAGGAGACAGTGGTCAGGCGCTTTTTCAAAGGTCTGCATACACCTCTGTGGGATCTCTTGCTGGTTTTGGCAAAGCTCATGGGCAAGCCTTTCGAACCCATGCACAAGTGTGAGCTCTCGCATTTGTCGTGGAAGACTGCCTTCCTGGTGGCTATCACGTCAGTCAGAAGGACAGGGGAGCTCCAGGCACTTTCAGTGGACTCCCCTTATCTGGTCTTTCACAGGGACAAAGTTGTCCTGCATCCCCCACCCGAAATTCCTTCCGAAGGTGGTGTCAGAGTTTCACCTTAACCAGGTGTTGACTCTGCCGGTATGTTACCCTAACTACACCTCAGATGCCGAGTACAGGCTCTATACTCTGGACCTCAGATGTGCTCTCTCCTACTAAGAGGAGAGGACAGTGGAAATTCGGGGAGAGGTTTACCAGCTGTTTGTCACCTACGCTGAAGCCGCTTCTGGCAGACCTGCAGCCAAGCAGACTATTGCAAGATGGATCACATCATGCATAAGTCTGTGTTATGAATTGGCGGGCAAGGAGCCTCTCATAGGGATAAAAGCTCATTCTGCCCGCCATACTGCTGCTGCTTTGGTGGCTGATTCCAGGCACATCCCTATCCAGGAAATCTGTTGGGCTGCTACCTGGAAGTCGGCAAACACCTTTACCCATTACCACATCGACCTTGAGTCACGACGTGATGCTGGTTTTGGGGCCTCGGTTCTCCAATATCTTTTTCCTAAGTAGGGGGTGTGCACCTTGCCTCCCTCCTCCCGGAGAACTGCTAGGAGTCTGCCAGACAGTGTGGATGAACAACATATCCGCGCCCCTAGAAAAACAGGTTACTCACCTGTAACAGTAGTTCTAGGAGTGGTATATGTTGTTCATCCCTGTCACCACCCGACTTCCCTGCCTTAAGGCGACAACCTGATTCCAGCGGGCTAGATCTAAGGCCATGGGGCTTAAGCTGAGGTATTTACCACCTGGGTGGGTGGGAGGAGCCAGCTTGAAGACTTCCAGCAAGATTTAAAGGGAAAAGGGACAATGCTGGACAGTGTAGATGAACAACATATACCACTCCTAGAACTACCGTTACAGGTGAGTAACCTGTTTTTTTCTCTCATAGAGTGAGACGGCGTTTGGCGGGGCAACTTCCTTCCCCCTCCGGAGGGTCCCCATCTCCCTCTCCCCACTCTCGGGCCTATCCAGGCCCTGAAGGTTCTCCCTCTTTGTGTGTCACCCACTGAGAGCTAAGGGACTTTGTCCATTAGGGTGTAAAACAGAACCCCCTTCAGGGGGGCTCGGCACTCACCCAACAGTGATGAATGGTGAAGATTGACACAGATAAGATATGAAAATTACGTACCTACCATAATTATGATCTTTCTGTGTATCTTCACCATTCATCACAATCCCATCCTCCATCCCCCTGGGGCCTCAGTCTCTCGGTCCCCCTCCCTCTCTGTGCCCATCCCTTCCCCCTCTCCTTTCTTGTCAGGAGTGAGGTAAAACAGGGGCATATAGGGGTATAATGTTCTGGGGACAGTGGTCAGCATGGGGGGCACTCCTTCTCCAGTGCGTTAGCGCCAACCCTGTGGGGTGGGAGTTGACAGTTGCCCTCATTCTGTCCTCCTCCTTGTTCCCATCCAACTTATTTCTGCTTGTCCTTGGACTATCTTTTATTACAAAAAAAAAATCAGTTTTTCTTTTTTTCACCAATAATCTTTCCTTGAGACGGTGTTAATTCTTGTCCTTCTTCCAGAATAGCCGACTGTGCTCAACTGGAGTTTTTTTGCCAGCCATTCTGTGCCTTGAATTCTAGCAAGAAGCCTTTGGCTACCCCTTGCAGCTCCTATGAAATCTGGAGACGGACCAGGGTCTGGGATGTGTTTAACTCTTTTCCTCTCCTCCTAAATTCTCTTTCCCCCCTACCTCCCTCTTCTTTTCCAGAGATTGGGGCCCCTCCCAATCCCCTTAGTTTTTGTCTTCTCCCTGTTCTGTCCTCTCAGTCATTATTTCTTCTTTTAATTCATATAGCTTTCTCTTTTTCTTTTTCTATACCTTGGACTTTCTTGTCCCACCCTCCACTCCCTTCTTCTTACCTCTCCGGTGACTCAGAACTGGCAGGCAGGCGGAGTCGACAGCACCTAATGGCCAACCCGCGAGTGCCACGCAATGCGTTGGCCTCGAGGGTGGCACCGATGGTACGTCAGCTCCGCCTACCAAAAAAAAAAAAAAAGAGCTCCGGCCATGTACCCAACAGTGATGAATAGTGAAGATACACAGAAAGATCATACTTACAGTAGGTATGTAATTTTCATTTTTATCAAGTGATGGGTTTCCACCTAACAGAAAAAAAAGCCAGTTTCATTTTCATTTTTATTTTTTGCACTGGCTAGCAAGGTAAGCTAAATAGCCTGTTTTCACAAATGACCAGTTTAAAACAAGGAACAAAGAGAAACGATAGCCAGGACACAGGCATCAGCAAGTTACTGTAGTACAGTCAAGTGCAACAATTTACAGTAGTACAGTCAGGTATCTCAGTTGTACAGGTAGATGGATATAGTCAGGTGCAACAGTTTACAATACTACAGTCAGGTGTCAGAATTGTACAGGTAGAAAGATACAAATCCGGTGCAACAGTTTACAGTAGTGCAATTGGGTATCTCAGTTGTACAGGTAGAGGGATACAATCAGGTGCAACAGTTTACAATAGTAAAATTGGGTGTCACAATTGTACAGGTAGAAGGATGCAATCAGGTGCAACAGTTTACAATAGTACAGTTGGGTATCAAAATTGTACCGGTAGAAGGATGCAATCAGGTGCAGCAGTTTACAATAGTACAGTCAGGTATCAAAATTGTACAGGTAGGCTACAATGAGGTGCAACAGTTTATAGTAGTACAGTCGGGTATCTCAGTCGTACAGGTAGAGGGGTACAATCAGGTGCAACAATTTATGATAGTAAAATCAGGTGTCACAGTTGTTCAGGTAGAAGGTTACAATCAGGTGCAACAGTTTACAGTAGTACAGCCAGGTATCAAAAGTGTACAGGTAGAAGGATACAGTCGGGTACAACAGTTTACAGTAGTACAATCAAGTATCTCAGTTGTACAGGTAGAGGGATACAATCAGATGCAACAGTTTTGTAATAGTACAATCATGTATCCCAATTGTACAGGTAGAGGGATACAATCAGGTGCAACAGTTTGCGATAGTACCTCAGTTGGATAGGTAGGGGGATACAATTGGTGCAAAAATTTACAGTAGTACAGTCAGGTATCAAAATTGTACAGGTAGAAGGATACAGTCGGGTACAACAGTTTGCAATAGTACAGCCGGGTATCCCAATTGAGCAGGTAGAGGGATACAATCAGGTGCAACAGTTTGCAATAGTACAGTCGGGTATCTCAATTGTACAGGTAGAGAGATACAATCAGGTGCAAAGATTTACAATAGTACAATCGGGTATCACAGTTGTACAGGTAGAAGGATACAATCGGGCAAAACAGTTTACAGTAGTACAATCTAGTATCAGAAATGTACAGGTAAAAGGATACAGTCAGGTGCAACAATTTACAGTAGTACAGTCCGGTATCTCAATTGTACAGGTAGAAGGATACAATCAGGTGCAACAGTTTACAGTAGTACAGTCAGGTATCCCAATTGTACAGGTAGAGGGATACAATCTGGTGCAACAATTTACAATAGTACAATGAGGTGTCACAATTGTACAAGTAGAAGGATACAATCCAGTGCAACAGTTTACAGTAGTACCATCAGGTATCACAATTTTACAGGTAGAAGGATGCAGTCAGGTGCAACAGTTTACAGTAGTACAATCGGGTATCTTGATTGTATAGGTAGAGGGATATAATCAGGTGCAACAGTTTGCAATAGTACTGTCAGGTATCTCAATTGTACAGGTAGAGGGATACAATTAGGTGTCACAATTGTACAGGTAGAAAGATACAACCAGGTGCAGCAGTTTACAGTAGTACTGTACATTCAGGTATTAAAAATGTACAGGTAGAAGGATACAATTGGGTACAATAATTTACAATAGCAAGTAGGTATCTTGATTATACAGGTAGAAGGATACAGTCACGTATCTCAATTATACAGGTAGAGGGATACAATCAAGTGTAACAGTTTACAATAGTACAATCAGGTGTCACAGTTGTACAGGTAGGATACAATCAGGTACAACGGTTTACTGTAGTACAGTCAGGTATCAGAGTTGTACAGATTGAAAGATAGAATCAGGTGCAACTATTTATCTATTTATCTAGTTTTTGTTTACCAGCTAGGTGTGCTAGACAGCATACAATGCTTGTTTTCAGGCATAACCCAGGAGAAGTACATACATTAAATAAACATTCGTACAGGCACACTAGTACAAAGAACAATCTTACATGTAAGAGGACATGCAATACTAAAGTACAGAATGAAAACATCCTGAGTTTCACTACAAAAGGCACAAAATAAATGACAGTACAAGGTGTTAGTTACAGGAGCATTTATCAATTTTCAGAAGAAACTTACCAAGCTCTTTCTTGAAAGCTAGGTGAGCCTGAGAGTTCCTGAGATTAAACGGAAATGAGTTTGAGCTTATGGGCAAAGACTGAAAAGCCTGCTGTCCCATTTTTGTAGTGCATTTAGGCACTGCCAGAAACCACATATCCTTTGGATCAAAATGTGGTAGGCCTGATAGATACCGGCAAGGGCAACAGGTGTACCTGACCTGTCAGTGGAGCAGCCACGGTTAAAGAGACGATGTGAAGCTGGATAGAGCCAGCCAAGGCTTGGCTAGAGAGAGCAGTGATGAGTCAGCCTGGGTACTGAAAGGGCAGAGCGACAGATACTGTTGTAGCAGGTATCCTATTCATTTACATTACATCTGTTTATCTCTGAGTGAGGTATCAGACCGTAAGTGAGTCTTGGCAACAAAACACCCTGAGCTATACTTGACCTACTCACTGGAGTCAGGACATGCCTGACTTTATTAGCAACTCCTACAGTAGTTATGGATTAACAGATTTGCAAGTTATTGATATGTGAAGACTAAAACCAAGGGCCGAGTCCAGGGTGATGTCAAGGTATTTAAAAGAATCAACAACAGTAAAGGGTGAGCCATCTGAGCAGTAAATAGTGAGGGCAGGTGAACATGCTCTTAGTTTGGTTGCAGAACCAAAAAGCATGGAGTGGGTTTTGCTAGAATTTGGGAGAAGCATGTTTTGAGTTAGCTGTGATGGTGTACTCCTGAAGTCAGCATTAAGCCACATGTGGATTTCTGGTGTTTCCTTGGAACTTGTGTACAGCACCATATCATCTGCATAAAGCAGCGTAGAATAAGAGGCAGTAGATCCAGGCAAATTATTAAAAACAAGGGTAAAGAGCCACAGACCAAGTATGGACAATTGTGGAACACCAATGTTTATAGTAGGGAGGTCAGATCTGGCTCGGTTAATATTTACAAACTGATGTCTCTCATTTAGGTAGCTCAAAAAACAGGTAATAGCAGGAGACAAGACTTCCGGTTGAGCTGTCTCCTGGAATGCAGCACTGAAAGATCAAGCTCCAGGGACCCAACAAAAAAACTCCCAGAATCGGTACAAAACAAATCACGATCAGAAAAACCTTTTTATACAAGTGGCTAGAGGAGTTACAGAACTGAATGGGAGCGCGAAAAAATCAACTGCTTTAGCTGCACAGCAGACCAGACAAGTGAAAGACTGGTGATTCCAGCCTACCAGACATGGCGGAACCCCCACTATCTCGTAATGGACAACCCAGCAATGCTGCAATTCTGGCAGAACTCAAAGGATTCAGAGATGAAGTTTGCTCCTTTCGCACTGAACTATCCACAGAACTGGCTAAAATAAATCAGAAGATATCTGAATTGGAGTCGGCTCACACAGAAATTGATACAAGAACCGATAGCCTGGAGAGAGTTGTGGTGCATTTAATAAATGAACAAAAGCTATTAACAAATGTGAAGACCTTGAGAATAGATCAAGGAGAAATAATCTACGCATTCATGGAGTGCCAGAGGAGGAGGAGGAAGAAGGACATGATATGCTTAAATTTGTGGATACTTTATTACGGGAGGTACTACAACTTGATCCAGCCACTGGACTAGACATAGAACGAGCTCGCAGAGCCCTCACCCTGAAACCTCAACATACTGTTCAGAGGCCGCGCTCTATAGTACTCAAGCTATTAAACTATGCAGTAAAACAGCAGTTGTTGTCAAGAGCATGGCACATGGGGGACATGCAATACAAGGGCAGACGTCTTTATTTCGATAATGACTACTCCCCACAAATAGCAGCAAGTAGAAGGGCCTATGCCCTGATACTTTGCACCCTGAAACAGCAGCAGTTGAAGTTTGTTGCACCATATCCTGCAAAGCTTATAATAATGTTTCCTGAAGGCCCACAAACACTTGAAACTCCAGAGGAAGCTAGCAAAGCTCTCCAGGCCAAGAACATCATGGTACCCCAGTGGATAACATTGGAAACTCGGGACCTAGAGACACTCAAGTCAGGAATCGTGTGGAAGAAGGTGCAGAACATGCAAACCAGAAAGAGACAAGACTACTCCACATTACAAGATGTTAAAAAACTTTTACTCAAGTTCCAGAGGACTGCCCAGATTGACTGTCTGAGAAAGGGGCTCTGGTAATCTTTCCAGCCCACGACGAGAGTCTGGGCATGCACTTACTTTCAGAGCGGCTGTTTGAGCCATCTAAAAAACTAGCCGAGGTGGTGTGATGTTATAAGGGCTGAATCTTTGTAATTTAGAATGCTAGTCAGAGATATTAATCAAGGGAAATGGGGGCTGAAGTACAGACTCAAGCGATCTACGCATAGTAATCTGATTTCTTTTTATTGCTTAATGTAAAAAAAAGAGTCTGGGACAATTATGGTGGAACAACTGAAAACTTTATCTTACCCCCCTGCCCCCATTTATGTCTACCTCTGTAAATAGCCTCGGCTACCATTCCTCATTTGTTGACGAGCTCCCCTAATAAAACTAATTTTTTAAATAATACTGTTGGGTCCCATGCCACGAGCTAATGGAGATGCATTCAGCTAGACGGCAACATGGCGACAGTCACGTGCAGCAGATATTGGGACAGCATCAATTTATTTTGTGCAGTCCAGAGCTGCCCATGTTGTTTGCCTGCTCCATGTTACTAATTTTTGTACATGGTGCTGAGGGCCCACGATGGCCTCGTGAGCTTCCTCCACAGGGAAATAACATTCATCCCTGCCCAGGAGGGAGTACAGATCCCTCCCTACCTAGGGAGTCATTACAGACTAGTTCAATTACCCATGTAAATAAGTTAATGTTACACTGTTATGATGAGAAACCTAGGCATGAAAGTTACAAATTCTCCCCCGAACCAATATTCTTTTACTTTTATTACTCCTGCAGGCTAACACGAATTAAGATATGCGTTAAACCTGGCTGGAAACAGTACATGGTTGGGAGTACCACCAAATCACCACTAGAGGGGGATAAATACTATCATCTATTACTGATCTTTTGTAAGGTATACAAATATGTTTTGAACATTTGTACCCTATCTTATGGGTATATTATTTTGTATATGTTGTTAAAATTAGACAATGAGGACTCGAACATACAAGAGGCTATGTTGGTGCGTTTTCTTTGGATTGAAACTGCTTACCAGCAATTTGGGCTGATAATATATGGAGAGGAGATGTTTACTATATTGGGTAGCAAGGAGAACAGTAGGAAACTGGGCTTATGCAATATAAAATACTTGTTCATGATACAAAATGGGGAAATCATCAGTGATATTGTCCCTTAATATTAATGAGATCCACTGCCTAGTTAAGAGATCCTGTTTGATACAGTTTATTGAAAGAGACAATCCTGAAATCATATTTTTGCAGGAGACTCATTTGTCCTCTCCTGAGCATGAAAAATTCACCAAATAGGGGTTTCCCACGGTGATAGCTTCATCTCACAGCTCGGGTAGGAGACGGGGAGCTGCCATCCTGATCAGACATGGGGTACCATTCAACCTCCGTCAGAAGGTAATAGACCCAGAGGGATGATTCACAGTTGCAACAGGCATGCTTCGTGCTCGCCCAATTACTCTGGCATCCATTTATTTTCCCTTGGGGACCTCAAAGAGATTGGCTCAGGCTTTTTTTGCATGGCTTTTGGAGATCCTCTGGGGCAACTTCTGATGGGGGGTGACCCGAATACTACTCTGTACCCTGCAAGAGATGTCTCAGTCCATCTTCCTCACAGGGTTAACCTGCTTCAGAAGTACTTGCAAGGTACAATTGCTCCTTTGGGTCTGGTAGACATCTGGCGTCACTGTTACCCCACACAGATAGAATATACCCATATAGCAGCGGGACCAGGGGTGGCTTCTCAACTAGATTATATGCTTACCACAGTAGAACATCTAGAAACATTCCCTAGTATATGCCAGATTTGATTTGGGCAGGGGACATAAAACAAACTTCTGGCACTTCAACTTGATACACCTGAGAGCTCCAGAGTTTAATCAAATGGTTAAAGACAGGATTCCACAGATTCTGGGGGAGAATGGTGACCCAGATGTTTCGGCAGCGGTTCAGTGGGATACCCTTAAGACAGTGTTGCGTGGGGATATTATTGCTTATTCATCAAGGAAAAATAGAGAGAGAGAGAGAGAGAGGCACAGCTTATTAAGCTCCAGAGGGACTGAAATTACTGCAGTCTTTATATGCCCAGGGGGATGGAACTGTAAAGGTACAACTTCTAACAATAAAACAAAAAAATTCAAAAATTCCTATATCAGAAAGTAAAGCAACAGCTCTTTTATCTCAGACTCGCAGCACATCAGGGGGGCCCTAAAGGAGCCAGGAATCTGGCCCGTAAACTTAGAATGCATAAGGCTAGAGCCTGTGTTATGGCCATGCAAGACTCTACTTCGGGGAAGCTAGAACATCACCCTAAGATCATTAGACGAGTCATGGCTTAATATTGTCGGGATTTATATAGGGCAGAGTCTAAAGACCGTAGTCAACAGATAGAGGCATACCTTAACAACTTAAAGCTTCCCAAATTGATTGCCTCCCGGATAGATATTTTGAGAGCCCCTACTACTTTGATTGAGATAGAGGGAGTGTTGCAGAGAGCTCCAGGACCAAATGGATATCCATTGGAGTTCTATAAAACTCATAAAGAAGAAATACTACCACCATTACTCCAGCGTATCCATGAGATGCAGGAAGGAGGTATTCTTCCCCCCTCTTGGCAATACGCAGCGATATCTGCCATACATAAACAAAATAAAAGCCCTACCCTGCCCTCATCATACAGGCCAATTTCAATGTTAAATTTTGATTACAAAATTTATATGTCCGTGCTAGCACATAGACTTGAAAACATCACGCCTTTGTTGATCAATCATGATCAGGTGGGCTTTATTAGGGGACAACAGGTTCACGATGCAGTGCAATGAACACATGTACTTAAAGAGTACGCAGCAACATGTTCAATTCCCCTGGCACTCATTGGATTGGACACCAAAAAAGCATTTGACAGAGTGGCCTGGCCATTTCTGTGGGCTACCTTGTCTAGTTTTGGCTTTCCTCTGGAGTTCATTCAACAGTTGCAAAATATATATAAACACCGTCGGGCTTACTTAAAATTAGATGGCTCTGTCTCTGACCCTTTTCCTCTACAGAGGGGAACTCGTCAGGGATGCCCCCTCTCACCCCTGTTATTTGCTCTGTATTTTGAGCCATTAGCCTAAGCCATTAGAGCGTCACCAGGAGATTGAGGGCATACCTATGGGAGGCACAAACCATAAAAGTTCACTATTTGCGGACAACATCCTTCTCACTTTGTCCTCCCCGGATATATCAATCCCAAGGGTCTGGAAACAACTGGAGATGTATGGTAAAGTCTCAGGGTATAAAATTAACCAACAAAAAACAGAGGTACTGCTATGTAACTACATCCCTTCCCCTGCTTTAAAACGTGCATTTCCCCTTAAGTGGTATAAACAATCGATGCTTTATCTTGGGATCCATCTTACTAAAAATCAGATACATGCAGATATTGCAAATTTTGAACCCCTAACCCAAAACATAACTGAGGACCTCACACGATGGTCATAGATACCTTTGAGTTTCCTAGCTCGAATAGAACTGTTAAACAAAACATATTTCCCCGGATTTTGTTCTGTCTGCAGACACTCCCATTATTTCCAACACAGACTTATTTTCAAGCTTGGAATAGGTTGATCTCTCACTTTATATGGCAGAGAAAATCTCCCAGGATTCGGTACTCTCTATTACAGTTATCAAAAGACAGATGTGGGTTAAATTTACCGAATCTCCTGAATTATGCCCGAGCTTCTGAATTAAAGATTTTACTCTCCTGGATAAACCCAAATTATATTGTGCCCTTGAAGCAGTTTGAGTTGACTTGGAATGGCATAGAAGACCTGACGGATTGTCTCTTTGGACATCCTCCTGGTTGCATATCTCTCTCTAAATTGCCACAATATACTGCAGAAGTGTTTAAGCAGTGGCTGACTGTACTCAATAAAAGAGTATTGCCCATGGAGGCACTTTTTCTGAGATCTCTTGCAGTGAACAGTGCCTTTCCACCCAATTCTTTGGATAGATCCTTAACCCGGTGGTATAAATATAATATCAAACATATTTTTCAATTATTAGGCCCACAGGGCCTTTATTCATTTGTCCAACTCCAGGCTCAGTATAAAATACCCCAGGGCTTCTTTCGTAAGTATTTGCAGCTAAAATCTTATTTCAGGCCAATGGAGGAAGCACTGGCAGTAGTGGCTGAAAACCCTCCACTAATAATAAAATTACTTTTATCACAGTGACAAGGTACCACTCTAGACCAAGGTATCAGTCTGGTCTACCTTGCTTTGTGAGAGAAACCAGAAGACTCTACTGAGTCGATTAGTGCCCATTGGTCCTTGGAATTGGGGACTGACCTACCATTTACTAACTGGAAGATGGCCTCCCCACTTATGCTTAAGGCCTCAGGAACCCCATATTGGAAAGAGTTTGCATGGAAATTACGATATAGATTTTTCCACGCTCCTGCTGTGGTAGCTAGTTTTACTGGTGATCCTGAAGAAAAGTGCTGGAGGGGATGTGGAGCAGTGCATGCGAACCAGACTTGTATATTTTGGAATTGCAGCATGCTGGGTCCTTACTGGGGGGAGGTAGTGCAGGAGCTGGTGGCAATATATGAAAACCCAGGTCTTTTTACCTGTGGGTATATACTGACAGCTACGACCCCATTTGGTTGAAAAGTAGGGAAGAATGTATACCTGCAAACTACATTGCTGATATTAGCTGCAAAAAAGTTAATAACCAGACTATGGGGAACAAATAGGCTGCCAACTGAGGGAGAGTGGCTAAACTTGACAAGACAGATATCTAGGATGGAGAGGATGATGGCCAGAGTATGGGATAGAGTGGAAGTATTTGATACAAAATGGAGAAAATGGATTATGTATCAGTTAAGCACTTATTCAGACTTTGTTCCCTGAAGCTAATCAAATCAATAGAGGAGAAATGTAAAGCGAGACTCGTCTAGTTCATGTGATTAATTAGTCCTGATGCTGGGTGAGAGTCCCCCACGAGTCCAATGTATAATTCTATAAACTGAATGAATATATCTACTGTATGTAAAATGTCTTGTATGATGTATAAATGTCCTTGTGCCTAATAAAAATTTTATTAGAAAAAAAAAAAGAAGACAAAAAACCAAGGGTATACAATTTGGATGTTAGTAGGGAGTGGTCCACAAGGCCAATGGCCTTAGTTAAATTAAAGGACTCATAAATAGGGGTTATGGAATCTGCCTAACAAAAACATAACACCGTAGGTTATATGCTTATCTACATAATGCTGTGCTTCTTTTGCCTGGAAATGCTGTAAATCCGTAGTCGTTATTATTGAAAGGTCTCCGTAACTTGTAAACAACCCCCGGCCCCATCATATTTAAACCTGCTGTTTCAGTAGCTGTCTAAAATGGTTGCTGCGTGCTTACAGGATGATGTTAGTGGCAAGGCAATTTTATTTATATAGCACCCAATCCCTGGGACTCTGGGTGCCATACATAAAAACAGGTAAGGTCGACAGTACAATACATATAAACTTAAAATACTTGGATTGACAGTGCTGTGGAGTGTTAATATTGTCTGTATGGGGAACTTATTAATTGACTATTAAAATAACTTTAACAAAGCGCTTTTCCTTCAAAGCCTTTACTGTGTAGGTGTGAAAAGGTTGCCACACCTGCACGGTAAAGGCTTTGAAGGAGAAGCACTTTGTTAATGTTATTTTAATATTTAATTAATAAGGTCCCCATACAGACAATATTAACACTCCAGAGTACTGTTGGTCCAGATATTTTAAGTTTATATGTATTGTATTGTCGACCTTACCTGTTTTTATGTAAGATGCCCAGAGCCCCAGGGATTGGGTGCTATATAAATAAAATTGCCTTGCCTTGCCACTGACATCATCCCATAAGCACATAGCAGTCATTTTAGGCAGCTACTGAAGTGGCAGGTTTATATGCGATCGGGTTTGTTTGCAAGTTATGGAGGCCTTTACAACATTTCCAGGCAAAAGGAGCACAGCATTATGTAGGTAAGCATCTTATTTACGGTGCTATGTTTTTGTTAGGCAGATTCCCTAACCCCTATTTATGAGTCCTTTAATAAAGACAACCCTAGTGAGTATTCCTCCCTTCATGGCAACTTTGACATTGTTGGTAAACTGGATGAGGACGGTAGATGTGCTGTGAGATTGCCTGAAACCATGCTGCGCTGGGGATAGTAAACTGTATTTTTGAAGATGCTCAGTGACCTGAGACTGAGGCCACAAGTTTCTCCAGCAACTTACTGAGCACAGACAGGATTGTGAAGGGACATTTGTTTTCCATGCACTTTTGGCCATCTTTTTTGTGGATCGGCATCACTTTGGCAACCATTCATAGCCTGGCACTATCCCAGAGGAAAGGGACAGGTTAAATATTCAAGTTAGTGGGGCTGCTAGCTGAGGATCAGTAATCCTAAGGAACCTAAGTACAAGTCCATCATAGCCAGCACTGCTATAGGAAGATATGGACCTCATAAGGTATAATACCTCTCCATGAGTGACAGCCCTGAGATAGAAGGGTGGGAAAGCTAGTCTCCCTACAGGAGAACTCAGGTGAGTGGCACACCAGGGCATATTTGTATGCTTGGAAAGATCAGAGAAGTGAGAACTGAATGCATTAGCAATTGTCACATCATTACTGGAGTTTGTACCAGCCAATATCATATCTAATATTTTGGGGCTAGCACCCTTTCCCATAAAACACAATACTTGACTGGGTGACTGAAGTAGTAGACGAGGGAGGGGCTGTAGAGATGGCCTACTTAAACTTTAGCAAAGCATTTGACACAGCACCACACAAAAGATTAATAAACAAGTTAGCCAGCCTGGGAATGGGTCCCAGGGTGGTAGCCTGGGTAACAAAATGGCTAGACAACAGGACTCAGAGGGTACTAGTAAGTGGAGCACACTTTGGAGCAAGGGGAGTTACTAATGGGGTTCCGCAGGGTTCGGTACTGGGACTAGTACTCTTTAAAGTCTTTATAGGTGACATTGCGGAGGGGCTGGAAAGAAAAGTATGCCTCTTTGCAGATGAGACAAAGATCTGCAACAGGGTTGATACACAAGGAGGGGTGGAAAGGATGAGAAGGGATTTGGCAAGGTGAGAGCAGTGGTCACGAGTATGGCAGATTGGTCTCAATGCAAAGAAGTGCCAAGTAATGCACCTGGGAAACAAAAACACAGGGAAAGAGTACACAGTTTGGGGGGGGGGATAATAACAACAAAAATGGAAAGGGAAATTGGGGTACTCTTATCAGATGACCTTAAGGTAGACAAGCAACTTGAGAAGGCAGTAAGGAGGGCTGGGGTGATTCTGAGATGCATAGGGAGAGGTATCACCAGTAGAAAGCAGGAAGCTGGCATCCCTCTGTACAGACAGTTGGTGAGACCCCATCTGAAGTACTGCATGTAGTTCTAGAGACCCCATCTCTGCAAGGACATAGACAGGATGGAGGCAGTCCAGAGCAGGGCAACCAAAATGATGACCGGTCTGCATCAGAGGCCATATGAAGCAAGACTGAAAGAGCTCAATATGTATACCCTTGAGGAAAGGAGGGAGAGAGGGGCATGATAGAAACATTCAAGTACCTCAAAAGTCCAAGATGGTAGCATATTTTAGAAAAAGAGATGCAGGAACAAGGGGCACAGTTTGAATATTGGGGCGTGTTCAGGGCAATGTGAGGAAGTATTTTTTTCACAGAGGGGGTGGTGGATGCATGGAACAGCCTCCTGAGGAGGTAGTGGGGTCAAAAACAGTGGGGGAATTCAAGAATGCATGGGACCGACATAAGGCAATTATGGGGGTGGGGGTAAGAGGAAGTAGGCTGCTAGTTAACTGGGATCTGCAGCTTATCCAATAGGTAGGGAAATGTGCAGACTAGGTGGGCCAAGCAGTTATTATCTGCTGTCAAGTTCTATGTTTCTATGTTCTGTGTTAAAATACAACTCCAAAATCTACAGGAGTCATCTACAGAGGACTGGTGAAGCTGTATTTACAGTAAAGACATGAGGATGATGGTTACTAATAGAGCAAGATGGCAGCCACACTGGGCTGACTATCGTTTGGTGGGAAATAATTGTACATTACAGAGTGTTTTTATAGTTTTATTCATCTATTTTTGTTTGCAGTCTGTTCAAATTTTAGATGGCGATATATTTGAGTGGGATAATGATAATAAATTATATACTGTAATTGATAGTTTTGTAGTGAGTTAGTGTTATGAGATTTTTGTTGTTGTTTGTTTTTAGATAGGGCAGTCCCGATGCATAGTATTCATTTCATAAATATTACATCCATTTCATTCACTTGCCTGAGCTGTGTTTCTGTTGCTGGCTGTTTGGTGGGCTTGTCCTGAAGAATTGTGAGTGAGAAGCCTTGCATGTGGTCTGGAATGGAACCCTAGAAGCCTTGGCATGGGGTGCTGGAACGGCTCCTTGAATAAACTTTGTTGTTCCTGTTGGTTGGTGATTTCAGCCGATTGGCTGACGGATTGTGCTGTGGCAGCTTTGCCTGGATCTTTGGCAGACCACTGGGTAACAACTGCAGTTCCTGGTAGGATGGTGTACAGTGGTGCCTGCTTGTAGTGGAGACTTCTGAGGACTGTGAATTTTGACCATAAACAGTGGACAAGTCATGTTTTGGCCATAGTGTGTGCCGAGATAGCTGGATGTAGGAGCTGAACTTCAAGCGAAGATTTGATTTCTTACTGTGCGTCCCAGCCCCAGTTAGATAAGCCCAAATGTATGCCTGCTTCGGGAGTTTACCTGCTCAGGTACTGTGTGACGTATATTGATAAGCCATATTTGGCAGTGAGGGTACCAAAGAGGGGGCTAAATCATATTCTCATCTTTTGTTGGAGGCTATGGGAGGGACGTTTTGATTATTGGATTTAAAATAAACAACTGATCCTGCCAGAGTCGATTGAAGGGAGTGAGAGAGCCTTCAGTCTTCTCAGAGCTTTGACTGACAATTTGGAAGTGAGAATCCCATATATCATATTTGTTATTTTTTGTAAACTACAGTTACTGATTTATGATTGGTGCACCGTGGACTTCTCCATATCTGACTGCCTGGGACATTTGAATTGTTGATTGAAAGGGGAAGGGGGTTAATCATTTTGTGTTGGAGTGATTTGTGTTTGTGTTGGTTTGTGTGAATTTTGAGTGTTGGAGTGAATGGTTTTATGTCTGTATTTGTAAATGAGATCTGTTTTAGTCTGGTTTGATTTATTGGGTATTTGGACAGTCAGAATGTGTCGGTTTCTAGGCTTCCAAGGTGCAGCTACTCCACAGCTCAGCTGTGCGACCTCCAAACTTTTGAACTTCCTTCCCAACCTGCAGAAGTATATGTTGGGTGCAGGGCTTTAGGGATTGTACGTAATCGGAGGTCGAAGCAGAAGGATATGGGAGTGGCGGCCAAGGAGATGGCTATCCCAGTAGTGAGGTCCAGGAGGCACCCTGGGGCAAAATGGGTACAGGAGAGGGGATTTCCCTGTCTGGTGCCCATACCCAAGGGTTCCACTAAGGAGAGTGGGCAGGTGGTCAGTAGTCCAACAGTTCCCACTCCTCCAACCTGGGCTGTGCTTTGTAATGCCAGGTCATTGAGGAACAAGATTGCTATAATGGCAAACCTGATTTCTTTGGTAGACCTGGCTTGCATCGTTGAGATATTGCTGAATGAAAATGCTGGCCCCATATTGGATGCAGCTGTTCCAGCTGGGTACTCTGTGATACACAGCCCGAGGAGGGATCACAGAGGTGGGGGAGTGGCCATTTGTTTTAAAACCAGCATGAACCTCTTGGTGCTCTTAGTGGGTTCTACTAGGTCCTTTGAGTGTGTGTGGCCATGCTGGGGGGTCCTAGCGCAGGTTGCAGTGTCCTGCTCATTTACCGCCTGCCTGGCAGGAAGAAGGAATTCCTGCAGGAGGCCGGGGGGGCCTCATTGCCGGCCTGGTGTGGGAGTCTCCCAGATGAGTGATTCTGGGAGACTTCAACATCTGGGTCAACAGTGAACTCTCATCGTTTGGCCGCGACCTCCTCCAAGAGATGGAAGCTCTGGGCCTGTTGCAGGTTGCCGCAGCCCATTCTCATGGGCACATGTTGGACATGGTGTTCACACTGGGTCTTGAGATTGTTGTTCTCAGGATTGATCCAGTGGTATGATTGGATGACTGCACCATGAGTTATTCCCCCCCCCCACTGATGGTCCTTCCTCTGTGGAGATGGTCCGCTACCGCCCTTACGAAATTGTCCACAGCAGGACTACAGGTGGTGCTGGAGCTATCGAGTGTGGATACTGCGTGAGAGATGGGTGCGGAGGGGGCAATGGCAGACCATTATATGGCTGTCACTGCCACCTTTCACACTGTCGCGCCCGTCCATGTATGGCCATTGTCCACTCAGCGGAGACCCCCCATAGTTCGATGGGGAGCTCAGGGAGCTTAAGATTAAGGGCCAGAGGTTGGAGCATTGCTGAAGGAGGTCCCGGCTGATGGAGGACAAATTGGCTTTGAGGTCACATTATAGTGACTCAAGGGGCAATCTCCTGAAAAAAGGTGGATTTTCTGTCTAGGGAGATTGCTGCAGCCAGGAACAGACTGGCTCAGCTCATCCACATGATAGACAGGTTGTTACACCTGGCCTGTCTCTGTCCGGGGGGGGGGGCTAGTTTAAACATAGAAACATAGAATTTGACGGCAGATAAGGACCGCTTGGCCCACCCAGTCTGCCCATTTCCCTACCTGATGGATAAGCTGCAGATCCTAGTTGACCAGCAGCCTACTTCTTCCTACCCCCACCCCCTAGAATTGCCTTATGACTGTCCCATGCATGCTTGAATTCACCACTGTTTTTGACTCCACAACCTCCTCTGGAAGGCTGTTCCATACATCCACAACCTCTCTGTGAAAAAATACTCCTTAAATTACCTCTGAGTCGCCTCCTTCTATCTTCAAATTGTGCCCCTTGTTCTTGCACACCTCTTTTTGAAAGATGCTACCCTCTTGGACTTTGTTGATTCCCTTGAGGTACTTGAAAGTTTCTATCATGTCCCCCCTCTCCCTCCTTTCCTCGAGGCTATACATATTAAGCTCCTTAAGTCTCTCTTCATATGTCTTCCGGTGCAGACCCTGCACCATTTTAGTTGCCCTCCTCTGGACAGTTTCCATCCTGTCTATGTCTTTGCGGAGATTGGGTCTCCAGAACTGCACGCAGTACTCCAGATGTGGTCTCACAAGCTGTCTGTACAGAGGGATAATAACTTCTTGTTTTCTACTGGTGATGCCTCTCCCTATGCATCCCAGTATCCCCCCAGCCCTCCTTGCTGCCCTCTCACATTGCTTGCCCACCTTTAGGTCATCTGATATGACTACCCCCAGGTCCCTTTCCATTTTTGTTGCTGTTAGTATCTCACCCCCCATTGTGTACTCTTCCCCTGGGTTTTTGTTTCCCAGGTGCATTACCTTGCACTTCTTAGCATTGAATCTAAGCTGCCATACATTTGACCATTCCTCTAACCTTGCCAAGTCCCTTTTCATCCTTTCCACCCCACCTTGTGCATCAACTCTGTTGCAGATCTTTGTGTCATCTGCAAAGAGACATACTTTTCCTTCCAGTCCCTCTGCAATGTCGCTTATAAAGACATTGAAGAGGACCGGTCCTAATACTGAACCCTGTGGTACCCCACTGCTAACCCCCCTTTTTTCAGAGTGGACTCCATTTACTATTAGTCTCTGTGTCCTATTCTCCAGCCAATTCTTTACCCAGGCTGTCATCTTGGGACCCACTCCCAGGCTGGCTAACTTGTATATTAATCTTTTGTGTGGGACTGTGTCAAATGCCTTGCTAAAGTCTAGGTGAGCCATGTCCACAGCCCTCCTGATCAACTACTTTGGTCACCCAGTCAAAGAAATCTATCAGATTTGTCTGGCATGACCTTCCCCGTCGAATCCATGCTGCCTTGGGTCCTGTGCCCTCTGGCCTCTAGATATGCAACAGTTCTTTCCTTCAGAAGTGATTCCATCATTTTCCTACCACTGAGGTTAAACTAACAGGTCTGTAGTTTCCTGCTTCTGCCTTGCTCCCACTTTTGTGAAGGGAATCACATCTGCCGTCCTCCAGTCCTCAGGTACCACCCCATCCTCCCATGATTTGTTAAAAGGGTAGTCAGTGGTGTCACTAGTTCTATCCTTAGTTCTTTTAGAATCCTGGGATGAATCCCATCAGGCCCCATTGCTTTGTCCACCTTCAGTTTTAAGAGCTCTTCAGAACTCTTTCTTCTGTAAATGGGCTGGTATCAACTTCTGTATCCAGAGTGTTTCTACTGTTTGTTTTAGGTACCTCCCTCTTCCTTTGTAAATACTGAGCAAAAATATTTGTTTAGTATCTCTGCCTTTTCACAGTCACCTCTGCCCACCCTCCTCCCCTTTATTAAGCCTCACTATCCCTCCCTTGGTCTTCCTTTGCTCCCTGATGTACCTATAAAGGTTTTATCCCCTTCTTAACTGAGTTGGCTATCTTTCCTCGGTTTGGGCCTTTGCTGTTCTGACTGCCTTTCCAGCTTCCTTTTGCTTTAACTGACACAGTTCTCTGTCCTGTTCCTTCTGTGATTCCTTGTACTTCCTGAATGCTTTCTTTTTCTCTTGAACCTTCACTGCCACTTTCTTTGAGAACCATAGTGGTTTCTTACCTCATTTCGTTTTGTTTATTTGCTTCACACAAAGGCTTGTTACCTCTGTGATGGCAGTTTTTATTATTCCCCATTGTTCTTCCACCCCTCCTTCCTGCCCATTTGCTAGTGCATTCCTTAGGCACTCACCCATTTTGGCAAAGTCAGCCCTCCTAAAATCCAGTACCTTTGTCTTTGTATGGCTTGACTCTATTGCTGTGTTTATTGTGAACCATACTGTTCGATGGTCGCTAGTTCCCAGATGGCTACCCACTTCTACATCTGTGATCCTCTCTTCATCTCCATTTGAGAGAACCAAGTCTAAGATTGCTCCCTCTCGAGTGGGCTCCAATACTAGTTGTCTAAGGCATGCCTCCTGTAGGGCATCTAGAATAACCCCACTCTTAGAAGTGGCTGCTGCAACTGCACTCCAGTTAACATCTGGCATATTCAGATCACCCATCAGCAATATCTCCCCTTTATCTGCCATTCTAAGTATACTTTCTATCATTTCCTTGTCCATTTCCTCCCTGAGAGGGGTTCAGTATACAACCCTGTGCGTATTGTGGTGCCATTGCCTGCCTCCAAATTGACCCACAGTGCTTCTTCTCCTCCCTGTTTACCCTTTTGTTCTGTTGTTTTGATTTCTTCTCTTATGTAGAGAGCTACCCTCCTCTCTTTTACCCTCCCTGTCCCTCCTGTAGATAGTGTATCCTGGTATGTTTACGTCCCAGTCATGGTTCTGTGTGTACCATGTTTCTGTGACTGCCACAATATCCAGATCTTTCCTCCATCAAGGCCACTAATTCAGGAAGCTTGTTACCCAGACTACGGGCATTGGTACTCATTGCTCTCCATTTTTGATGGCTTTACCTTCTGTAGCGGCAACCCCACTGACCTTTCTACCTTGGTCTTTTCTCATTTAGTACCCTGTTTTGTAGGGGAGGCTGGGATTTTCCTTCTGCTTATCAGTGCCTCCCCCCTTGACTAGTTTAAAGGCTTGCCAATGAAGCATTTAAACCGATTGCTCAAAAGACTTGTTCCCTTCCTGGACAGATGCAGACCATCCTGCCAGTATAGGTTGATGTCCCTCCAGGTGGAACCCCAATCCCCAATGAAGCCAAACCCCTGTGCTCCACACCATTTTTTCAACCATTTGTTAAACTGCATGGTGCAAAGTACCCTCGCCTCACTCATGCTGCTGACAGGCAGCACCTCTGAGAAGGATACTGTGTGTGCTACTTGTCTTAAGCCCCTCCCCAACTCTACAAAGTCCTTTTGCACTGCTCTAATCTCATGATGAGCCAAGTCATTTGTCCCTAGGTGGACAATGATGTCCAGCTCAGACTCCTGTGCAACTGTTCTCGTGATCCTAAGGATGCGCTTCCTGTCCCTCAAGCCATGGCACCAGGCAGGCACCTTATTTCAGTTTTCCTGCTCCCCCAGTTCTATCCCCTAATAATGAGTCCCCACCAGGAGCTGCTTTCTTTCCCTGTGGTGCCTCTGCCTTCTTCCTGAGGGCCTCCTTGAGACAGTTGTCTGCACCCTCCTTAGTCTCCTCTCATGGTGCATCCATAGGGGAACTATGCTCCCAGAATGGTGTATGGATTGTGGAGTGTAACAACTGACTGGTGTGCCTCTGTTCCACCACCCTTACCCTCCTGAGCCCACTGTGGTCCAACTGCTGTGCTTTGCAACCTCTTTGGTAGTGGTGGTGGCTGTGGTGCTCCTGGATGGTGGACGCCCTGCCACTGTCCAGTGCGGCCTGAAGATGGGCAACTCCTCCCTCAGGGCAGATAGTTGTCTGCAAACAGGGAGCATCTCAGCCCAGAAAGACTCCCGGAAGACTGCTGCCCCACAGCCATTACATTGTACTACTCCCACATAACTGTCTCACCTTGTTTATTTTTTTTTTTTTTTTGTGTGTGATTGTGCGTTATACAGAAATATATGTATTTATATAATGTGTATGCTTATATTGTCAGTGCAGTGTGCTAGACAGGATATGACAGTGATGAGTACCTTGCCCTCTTGAGGAAATGATGTCAGAACCCCCAGGTATAAATGAACTATTTCCAGGGGTGGGTGGGGTGAGGGGTGGGAAGGGTTGAGCCCTAAACTGTGCCCTCACGAAACAATCAGCTAAGCGCTCCGACCTACCGATGCGATGAGTGCCTTCCTGTCAGCAAGATGCCATACACGACAATTTGTAATACTGCTTCAAACCAATTTGACAGAGAAAATACCCTGCTAATCAAACAGAGAAAAATCCAAACATCCAAGTCAGACACAGGTAAACCTCCCCAGCCCCAAAAGAGCCTGGTGACTTGTGCTCTGAAAACAGTCAGCCCCAAAACACGTCAGCTGTGCAGAAGGGCAGACATAGAAAACAGTATTTAGCCTATGTGGGTTTAAACTCTTCCTGCACTGAAAACCTTAACACTTGTAACACAAGTAAAGCAAACTCCACCTCCCTCTGTTGATTAAAAAGACTGCCTTTTCTGATAATTCTAAGTTGCTTATTTCACCCTTCAGTTAGAAGTATCCTCCACCTGAAGAATATTAACTTTCCTAAGGAATCTGCTTCAAACCAAAGACAATTGTAAATTGTAGGTTCCTCCTCTGTTGTGAGCACTACTCACTTTCTTGCAAATCTTAAGTCCAGTGTTGCAGCTTGCAGCCAGATGTAGCTTCACCTGAAGACTATGAGGTTATCTGATGAGCCTGCTAAAATTAGTACTTTTATCAAGGTCTGTAAGATTCTTCCAGAGCTATTGGCTGTTAAGTAGCTGTGATGTAAGCACTTCCTGACACAGTCTGGCTTGGCCTTATAAGGCACACCGAGGTAAACAAAAGAAAAAACAGTTTCCACCCCCTAGGGACTGTCTGGGTCCAATACACAGCCTGTAACCTGCTCTCAATTCAGGGCTTGTGACAAATTCTTAGCCCAGTGAATACTCACAGTATTACAAATATTGCAATGCAAACAGTCAATCACTAACTCCAATCAAGTCAGAAGGGCAGAAACACAGAAAACAGTAAAATCTCAACAATTGTAACAAGTAAAGCAAACTCCACCTCCCTCTGTTGATTGAAAGACTGCCTTTTCTGGTAATTCTAAGTTGCTTATTTCACCCTTCACTTAGAAGTATCCTCCACCTGAAGAATATTAACTTTCCTAAGGAATCTGCTTCAAACCAAAGATAATTGTAAATTGTAAGGTTCCCCTCCCTCTGTTGTGAGCACTACTCACTTTCTTGCAAATCTTAAGTCCAGTGTTGCAGCTTGCAGCCAGATGTAGCTTCACCTGAAGACTATGAGGTTATCATTAGGTGTGATGAGTGGGCTCTGTTCTTTGCTGACAAAGTATCCTCTATCAGATCCGGTATCTCCTCCAGGGTTGCTCAGTTGGCTTGTGGGGTTGAGCCGGCAGTGTGGGGAGGCATCCCTCTTGGGTAGAGTGAGTTCGACCCAGTTGAAGTGGATAAGGTGAGTGAGATAATCTCAAAGCTACATCCAACCTATTGCGAACTAGACTCTGGTCCAACCCGACTTTTAGTCGGTTGTATTGGCCTGATTGTAATTGTGGTTGCTGAGATTGTCCAATGTTCCACGAGGAGTGGGGTCTTCCTAATAGTGTTGAAAGAGGTTCTGGTGAGACCCCTTTTGAAGAAACCCTCATTGGACCCAGACTGTCTCACCAACTACAGACCGGTCTCAAACCTTCCGTTTTTAGGGAAGGTTCTAGAAAAAGTAGTGGCAGGTCAGCTCAAGGCTCTTCTTGCTTCCTCTGCTATTTTGAGTCATTCCAGTCTGGAGTTAGACCTAGACGTAGCACAGAGACTGCCCTGGTAAGGGTGTCTAACGATATTAGAGTGAGGGTTAGAGGAGAACGATCTGTCCATGTTCTCCTCAATCTCTGCAACGTTTGACACCATGGATCATGAGGTGTTGTTGGACCGTCTGTGGAACTGATGTGGACTGACAGGTTAATGTCATCAGCTGGCTTAAGTTCTACCTTGTGGACAGAGCGCAAAGGGTGGTGATGAAGTTATCTTCATCCAGCCTAATGCCCCTGTGTTGTGGAGTTCCATTGGGTTCAGTCCTGTCATCTCTTTTGTTCACGGTGTACATGCTGCCCTCGGGAGAAGTTATCAGGCGGTATGGCTTGGGTTTTTATTGCTGTGCTGATGATACCCGGCTATACCTGTCCTGCGCACTTGGAAACTGGATGACAGTTTCTGTGTTTAAAAGCTGCCTGGCTGAGATCCAGGACTGGATGACTCGAAACTGGTTATGACTCAGTCCAGACAAGACGGAGGTATTGGTGGTGGATCCGGGGTCATCGGCAAGGTGGAGGGGCACTAGGTAGTGACCTGGGTCTTAGACTGGGTGTCTTATCCCTGATTCCTACCACATGGGTTAAGGATCTGGACATGGTACTTGACAACGGCCTGACACTTGATGCTCAGGTGTCAGCCGTCATCCAAGAAACATTGCCCGGATCAGTTCCCTGGTACTGCTCGATGACCTTGTCATCCTAATACATGCCTTTGTCACATTGAGGTTAGATTACTGCAATGCCTTATACCTGGGGTTATTGGGAGCCAGTCGTCGCCATCTGCAGCTGGTACAGAAAATGGCGGCCAGGCTATTGACGGGTGTACCTAGATTTAAACATATTATGCCAGTTCTCCATTGGCTGCACTGGTTGCCGATAAGGTGGAGGACTGCCTTCAAGGTCAGTTTGCTGACCTATAAAGCCATACATGGTCAAAGACCTGACTATCTGCAAGACCTCCTCATTTCCAACTGCCCGGCTTACCCTCTTCATTCCTCCGAGCATGACCTCCTGGTGGTTCCCAGGATGAGGCTGTGGCTTTCGGGAGATTGGGCATTCTCCTTGGCCGTGGTATACTCCTCGGCTCCGCCCCATGACATCAGAGCTTCCTTTCTGCTGAAAGAGGCAGGTCTTCTCCTTCACAGCTCGATGTGCAGTATAAGCCCTGAAGTATTGTACTTTTACTTCCACTTCACCTTCAAATTGCTCAGTTATTTGAAATCTTCTCTTTCTTCATCTGTCGTGGATTAAGAAGAAGCCTCTCCAGTCCCAGATTGAAACGTTGTGTCACTTGCAGCCAGAAGATGTGCCAGATGGACCCACATGCATTGTACATTTACTGCTTCGGGGCAGAGCATGACGCCTGGGCCTGCAGCTTTTGCCAATCACTTTTGCCCTCGTTGCTCGAAGACCGTTACCCCCACATCCTCCTTGGTTGTCTGGATGAACGGGACTTCGTGGTCTGCTCAAAATATGCACGCATGGTGGTGTCCACAGCTGCAGGCTCAGCTACTCAACTTGTGGCCATGGAAGAGGTGGTGGCCCAGGCTGTGTCAGATGCTTCTTCTGTGTTTGCATTGCTCCCGGTCAAGACCAGCATCGGGGCGTCCTTCACGGGCATGTTCCGTGAAATGTGCCAGTTTCTGCAAACACTCAGGTAGGTCTTTTCCCAGGGTGATAAAAAGAAAATAAAGAAGTCCCACCAACAACTGTGGGACTGGGAAACGGGCATGCTGTTCCCGCTCCCAACACTCCCTCGACCGCTTGACAGCTGTTGAGTGCCGAGCATTGTCCAAGGTGGAATTGGTCGAGGGTCAGGATGCTAGCTCTGTGTTATCCCTGTTGGACTTGTTGGCCGTGATGCAGGCTGACCATCCAGTTCAGATTTTTCTCGACCTGGTTGACCCCTTGTCTGAGGGGATCGAAGATGACTCAGTTTCTAGGACTCTGGTCCTTTCTACTCTCTCCCAGGAAGGTCAAGAGCAGTCGGTTGACCAGACTGTCTCCTCCCAGGAATTACTTCCTCCTGGGGTCCCGGCAGCAGGAGCCGGTGTGTGTCCTGTACATGGACCCTCCTCCTTCATCTCCTTGCTGTCGATGCTTCAGTCATCAGTCTTGGTTGAGGTCAAGATCGCGGTTGAAGGACTCCTTGTGTTCCTGTGCTCAACCTTCGGTGAGGAAGCGCAATTGGCACTCCTCTTCCACTTTGTCTTCGGATGGCAAGGGGCTCCATTTCAAGCTGTGTTAGTGCTATGAGGAGCTCATGTGGCAGCACTGGGTCCTCAGGCAAGGTAGGCTTCTTCCCCCAGGCCCTGCACTTCTCTGGTCACCCCGGTCTGGCCTGGTCATGCCAAGCCTGGTGTCTCTGACCACGGCCTCTCCATCAGTTAGGGTGGAACCGCTGCCCAAGCAGTCTTACAGTAAGGCTTCCCACCCAGCTACCGGCCCTCCCGGTCAGCTGTCAGTCGAGATCACCCTCTTGGATGAGTCTGGGGTGATTCACAGAGAAAAGCGGCCAAGGGTGGTCTTTGAGGAGTCTTCAGACTCTGATGGGTCCTCTATGCAGTCTTCCAGGACCCCAGGGTTTGACCATGATTTGACCAAAGACCTAACCACTAAACACAGTCCAGTCTCCTTCAAAGGCTTTACTCTGGTTGACCTCAAAATCAAGGGCGAGCACCTTGGAGCCGGTCCAGAAGTGGGACAAATAACTCCTCTTGGATCCTGGCTCCAGATGATTCCTGGGGTCACCTTCCGTGTCACAGAGACTATTCCGGGCCCTGCGCTGGAGCTCTGCCAGCACCCAGCTTCCAGCATGGCGCCCTCGATCCGTATGGTCCGCAAGTATGTAGTCCCTTCTTCCATAAGACAGGCAGTGTCAAGAGTGTGGATGGACTCCCTGACAAGGAGTCCAAGAAATTGGACTTCATGGCCAGGAAAGTCTGTGCTGCATCCTGCCTGGGTCTCTGTCAGGTGAGTTATGCCTTGATGATGACCAGCTTTTGTCATGCCCTGATGGGCGTCCTTTCACATGTCCTTCCCCACCTTTCTGTAGGTTTGTAGTTGGTGGGTATGGTGGTCAGAGGCCAGCATCGCGCGCGCTGGCCAAACAGCTTCAGACAACTTTGGGCATCGGAGACTCCTGCACCCGGTCCATTTTTGCTGCAGTTGCGATGTGTCACAAGGCCTTGCAGTGGATTTCCATCTTCATGGCAGACACCCAGCACAAATTGTCCAGCGTCCCCTTCTTGGACACTATCCTTTTCAGCCCTGGGGTGGATGGGTACCTTACAAGGAATAAGAAGTCCAATGCCACCCTTGACTTGGTGATGTCCTCCCAGAAGGATCATGTGGGAAAGCAGCCAAAAAAAAAGTCTCTTAATGCTTGATCCTTTCCATCCCAGCAGCCCAAACAACAGTAGCCCCAGCTGGGGCAGTAGCAGCACATTCCCAAAACTAGCATGCTCTGACCTTTGAATTGCTCACAGAATAAAATTCACATTTCTACTGAGGTGTGCATTTCAGAGCTCGGGAACTAGGGACCAAACCATGAGTCTCACCTTGACGATCTGGTGGTTTGGCTTGCTCGCATTGGAATTCCAATCTGATAACTAAGAGGACCCCTTTTTTCATGTAGTTTAAAGAAAGAAAAATCAATTCAGGCAGTTAAAATGTTTAATTTCTTAGATGTGCCATGTTGGGGTGGGGGGGTGCACTGGATCTTGTCTGTTTGTCTGGGGCAATAGCAGGCCTGGAACCCTAAATCTAAGATCTTCTTCGAGGTAATATCTTGCAGCAGGTTATAAACTTGGGTGTCCGCCAGAGGGTGCTTTCGTCGATGGTAGCTTTCACCAGCAATGCTGACTGTGGGCCGCCCATGATGACATCAGTCCATGCACATTTATAAATACGTGTGCGGCCCCTAGTGGCCTCAGTTCTTTTCCCACTGTCTCCCAGCTCGCTTCACGTGCCGCTTTCTCTGCTAGTGTGTCAACACCATCATCGATGAGGAAAGTTCACAATGTTTTATTTTCTGTATGCCCAGTTTGGATTCCCTTTTCTGCAGGTGCCATTGTGGAAGAAAGATCTACCAATACGATAACCATTCTCTGAATTCCCTGTCTGGGAGCTGCCCACAGTGTCCATTCCTGTGCTCATTGTCAGGGAATTAAACCATGCTACACATTGTCGATGACTTCAGGAATTAGAATCCTATCTCATGGAGCAGAAGGTGTCTCTCCTGGAACAGGAAATGCAGTCCTGCTCCTTGTCATCTCAGTCTCTGTCCACAAGCTCCCAGGCATCACAGTCTAAGCATCACTCTTCATCCAAGCATAAACACCGAGACAAGGACAAGGCCTCAACAGGTAAAGTCAAGGACCCCCAGCTGTCGAATCTAAACCTAAGTTCATCAGTCAGAGCTTCAAAAAGCTGGTGCCGGTGCCTCCTCTAAAGCTGCTTAATGATGGGTCGGGGGATGTCTGCCTCCTGCCCATCCAGTCCATGCCTCAGCCCCCATGGGGGAGTTTGGCTTTGCCAGTTCTCGCACGCCTGCTCCACTATCACCTTGGACAAATATGTGCAAGAAGTGGTGGGCAGTGGAGGCTCTCCCACCCTACTGAGCCTTTGCTGCATGGGAGTCTGTGGTGTCACAGGACAAGTTGTCTGCCCTCAAGGAGAACATTGCTCAGCTCCTAGAGTAAGGAGCCATAGTCCGTATCTCAGACATCATGGCTGGCCAGGGCTTCCTATCCAGGTGTTTCCTGGTCCCCAAATGGTTGGGGGAGGGTTGGCGCCCCATACTGAATGTTCACAGTCTCAATCAGTTCCTGAGGAAGCGCAAGTTCTGGATGTTCACTCTGAACCAAATCATTCCATCCTTGGAGCAGGGCCTGTTGGTCTGCTCTCTGGACCCCAGGACACCTTCTTCCACATTCCAGTCCATACATCCCACTGGCGATATCTTCGGTTCCACATGGAGGTAGTTCTTTCTGAGTTCCAGGTCATGCCTTTTGGCCTCTCGTCAGCCCCCAGGGTCTTCACCAAGTGCAGAACAGTGTTGGCAGTATTCCTGTGGCACTGAGGAGTTCAGGTCTATCCATACCTGGTCAGCTGGCTTATGGCCACCGACCAAGGAGGTGGTGAAGTGGTCCAGGCACTTGGCCATCCAGACCTGCAGCAACTTGAGCTTTCTGGTCAACCCAGCCAAGTCCAAACTCAGCCCCTCGCAGGTGATCCACTTCATTGGGGCAGAGCTAGACTCCCTCCAGGCCAGGACTTGACTCCCTGTGAACCAGGCATCCAGTCTTTACTCCTTTGGCCAATCATTTCAGGTTGGACAATCAGGCCCTGTCTGGGACTTCCTTCAGCTGCTGGGGTAAATGGCATCCTACACCAGTGGGGTCAGGTGGGCCCGCTGGTGGATGCACCTCCTACAGTGGGAGCTGGCCTACCAGTGGTCTCAGCACCTAGGTCACTTGGATCAGCCAGTTGAAGTGACTCGGCCAGTGTGGGATGCCATCCCGTGGTGGCTAATTCTGGAATATCGTAAGGAAAGAGTCCCATTTGTCTGCCCAGAGCTGACAATCACCCTGACAACTGATGAGTCTCTGGTGATAGGGGGACACCTAGGGGACCCCAGGGCCCACATGCTTTGGAACCTCAGTGAGACCCATTACCACATCAGCCTGCTGGAGCTCTGTGCAGTGTGCCTTGCTCTAATGGAATTTGCTCCTTTTATCTGGAGTCAGGTCGTGCAGGTCCAGATGGATAGTACTATGACAGTGTGCTACCTGAACAAGCAGGGAGGAATGCATTTTCTCCGATTGTGTTGGGAGGCCCTCCACACCTAGAGCCTCATGCGCAACTTGGATGCCAGTCTCCTGGCAATTCATGTAACAGGATTCTCCAGCCAGCTAGTGGAAGTCCTCAGCCAGGTGGGTGAGATGTCTCACGAGTGATCCCTGCATCAGGAGGTGGTGAACCATCTGTTCTCTTATTAGGGCACTCCCCTGCTCGACCTGTTTGCCTCCTGGAAGTATGCAAAGCAGAGGCTGTTTTTGTGCCTGCCTCCCCACAGTGTGGAACACTGCTAGGGAATGCCTTTGCAAGGCCCTGGACCCCTTCCCTTTTCCCTGATCCACAGATTGTTGGTTAAGGTCTGGAGGGACAAGGTGTGGATGATCCTGGTAGCCTCGGACTGGCCACGCCAGTTTTGGTACCCGGATCTCCTCAGCCTGAGCTGCTCTCCTGTCATGAGGGGAAGGTCCTGCATCTGGACCTTCAGTCCCTGCACCGTGTTGCCTAGTTCCTGAGCGGCTAGAGTTCCAGGCTTTGGATCTCTCTGAACAGGATCTCTGTGCCGTAGAAGCCTCCCAGAAAGAGTCAACCCGCTAGTGCTGCGCCTTCAAATGGAAGAGGTTTTCCATTTAGTGCCAGGGCAGGGAGCGAGACCCCCTAGCCTGCTTGTTGGCTAGCATTCTGGACTATCTTTGGTCCCTCTCTTAGTTAGGCCTGAGGTCGATGACCCTCAAGGTGCACATGGCAGCCATCTCTGCATAGCGAGTGTGGGCTAGTACACTGACAGTGTGTCAGGAGAAGGTGACTGAGTGCTTCTTTAAGGGCCTAGACCACCTGTCCTCGCTGGTGCATGAACCACCGCCCCCCTGGGACTTGTTGCTGGTACTGGCAGTGCTCATGGGCAAGCCACTGGAACCAGTGCAGAGGTGTGACATGTCACACTTGTCATGGAAGACTGCCTTTTTGGTGACTGTCACCTCTGCCAGAAGGATTAATGAGCCCCAGGCCCTGTCAGTGGAGTCTCCATGTTGAGTGTTCCAGAGAAACAGAGTTGTCCTCCACCTTCACCCGAAGTTCCTCCAAAAGGCTGTGCCAGAGTTCCACCTTAATCAGATGATAAACCTTTCAGTGTACTTCACCAGTCCAGTCTCAGAGGCCAAGCAGAGGCTCCATACATTGGACCTGATGCGAGCATTCCCTTGTTATTAGGAGCACACGGCTGTTGTTTGAGGAGAGGTGCACCAGCTCTTTGTAACATACGCTGAAGCTGAACCTTGTAGATCAGCAGCAAAGCAGATGATTAGCAGGTGGATTGTCTCTTGCATCAATCTGTACTATTGGTTGGTGGATAGGAGTGGTGCTAGCTCTGACCCCTGCCTTTTCTCCTGAAACAACCTCATTTGATAGAAATCTTTTGTTTTTCTGAGTTGAGAAAAGTTGCAGTTTTGGAGCATCTGAGGGGTTAGGAGTGGAGCTGTCTGCTTAGCCGTCCATACTGGATGGTGATGTCACCGGACTGGTACCATTGTATTTTCACACTTATTCTTCTGGTGCCTAGCACGCATGCGCGTATTAGACTAGTACCGATCAAGCTAATTCTGCATAACCAATACCGATAGAATAAGTGTGAAATTGTGCTCTGTTTTATATCAATACAACATTACTGGCATATAGATGTTTCCCCCATGGCTTAGCCTGTTGTTCGTGTCATCCAAGTGCTGGCCATAGGGAACTTTGGGAGTTTTAGTTTGGTAGAATGATGGTCAGGGGATGCAGGATCAACCAGATAAGTGGAAAATATTACAGACTGGTAAGTGCATTAAAAAAATATATTTTCGACTCATTTTGCTTAATCAGGATCTCATTAAAGCAGGGAAGCTGTGAGTTCCCTTTTCATGTGTAGTAATTAAAGCATGAAGAATGGTTACCTGAAAGTGGCTATAAAAAGTCACCTGTCTGAAATATTATGTGAATTCAATAGAATCAAACTGTCAAACTGCCTGACAAGATATCGGATGTGACTACAGGAGTGTTGTACCAAGAATACTTTGGTAGACTCATTTTGTGGAAAGCCTATACTAATATATGTCACAGACAGTCAGCCTTACACTTTTCAGTGCGCTAATTGATTTAGTGCCTTTGTCTCACGGTGAACTAAACAGGAAACTACAGGACCCTATCTGCAAACAGGGTTCTCCCATTCTGTGCCTGTAGTAATTTTGAAAACTGAAACCCTTGTACTTAAGCTCTGTATTTTCTGGTTCAGCAATGCCCCCAGTATACACTTCATACTAGAACTTAACTTAAAATGACTAGAAATGATCAACACCTCCACTCCTTTTAATTTCATTCTGAAGATTTTTTTTTCTGTTGACTTGTTTTCTAAATATATAATGGCTTTCTTTTCAGTCACTGCACCCATTTGATCCTTCCAGGCTGTTTGGATGGCAGTCAGCCAACACTCTAGCCTTAGGCGGTAAGTAATCTTATTTTCTATAAAGCTTTTATGAGGAAAATATAAGCTGACAGCTCGAACATTATTATGGAGTTTAGAGTTATTTTAGAAACACTTATGCTGACATACTCACTGCTGGCTACTATTGTAAATTGTGTTTCCAAGACTTATCTTTCCCCTTTAGAGGTTGCACTCTTCTCCAGTATTACCCTTTCTTGCCACCCTGCAGAACTCCTATTTGTGGGTGCACCAATACACTGTACATGGCATTATTTAAGCATTCATGGTTCAACGATTTGGTGAGGAAAGCATTTATTATGGGTTCCTTTTCCAAGAGGATTGCTATCATTTTGAAGCCTGTGTGACCAGGTATAGTGGTTTGCTAGGACAGTGGCTACTTGCCTCCCCTAAATGATTCTCAGATATATAGTCACCCCTGTGCTAGCCTTTGCATGCCCTCTGCATCAGGGAGTGATTGATGGGATTAATTGTTGCCTTGCTGTCTCTACTGCAGAATAACTTGTGGATAGGTTTTGACTGTGGTATCAGGTTCAGGTGCAGCTGTTTTACATGGGGCAACTGTTATCCATGGGGCAATATTGGGAAACTTTCAGTCTGCTTCGAGGATATGTCTTTCATCAGACCACATAGCCACTGGGTACTAAGACCACACAGAAAATGTTGCAAGCAGTTCACCAGGGACCACCCACGATGACGTCTAACATTGGCTACTACATAAATGTGGGCGGCCCCTTCTCTTCTCAGTTCTTTTCCCACCATTGACCATACTCGTCGGATCATGCATGGAAACACTGCTGCAATAGCTGCCTCTTTCTTTATTTTCTCAACATAGTTAAGTAATTACTTTTAGAAGTGATTTTTGACAGCATTATAACTGGGTAATAAAATGACTTTTCTCAGGTTCTTGTTGAAATGGCGCAAAGGAAGAGACAACAGACAAGTGGTGCACATGTAGTAAATGTAATTTATTACAGGTAAATGATAATACTGGCTTACTACCAACAGTGAATACACTGGAAGAGCTTCCGGTTTTCCTTACCCACATAGGTGCAGTCTCTCGTCTCAGAGAAGCTGCGTGCTGCAAGGGGTCTTGTACCCCAATAACAAATATGGTAACTACTAAAGAAGATACATAAAAAGTATATAATTGGACAGTAACAGGTGGCATGAGCAACCATCCTAACTAACATGAGAAGTTGCTTAGCTAGCAGAGATAGCATGAACAATGGGATCTCTAAGTCTCCAAGGTCAGTTGCAGTTACAGTGATGCACAAGCACTAAAGGTGGCACTGTTGCTTAATTTATGATTATGCAGTAAAAATATAATGGAAAGCATCTCCGAGGAGTAATATACATTGGTAAAACATAATGGAGCATAATATGCATTAGTAAAATACAGTAGAACACAGATCATGACACGTATGCTTGTACAATAAGTGTCTCTGCCCTAAGATTAGTACATATACCTACATATGTGTTGCTGTGCGCGAGATGGGGGTACAGTCAGGGGTGCTGGACCATGGATAACATTCCCTCCCTTGTTGCCTTCAAAAGAAAAGGCAACAACCACAAGAAAGGAGTGGGATGAAGATGAAAAGTCATTTACAAGCCCGAGGCACAAGCCTTGTAAAGGAATTTGAGGTGTTCTCTGTGTTGTCTTGTAGTACATCGCAGACAGCTAAGAATTAGTATCAGAAAAACAATCAAAAATGCTTGGATAATAACCAAATATTGGATAGAGCAGTTCTTAAATCACCATCATGAATAAGATCACTAAGAGCATCGCCAGCCTTAGTAATATTATTGCTAATATAAATCAAATGCGAATCTTTCCTAGCTAAAAGAGATTTTAAAGAAAGAGTCAAAGGGTCAATGTACATGTTAAATACGGGCAAATACTGAGACAAGGCATGCAAGTATTGCGGGTCGGTATCGATAACATCTGGTTCAGGGAGAGGAACAGGAGTAATAACTATGTGACCTATAACTGTTTTCTGCTGTAGAGTGAAACAGAAGTTAGGAGCTGAAATAACAAGATTTCTGACCATAAGCAAAGGATTTATGATTTGTTACTACACAATACTGCCCATCGGAATTGTAAGTAACTCTCACAGTTGGAACCCTCCATCACTGTAGACGTATAGGACAAGCAAAGGACTGGTGGGTGAAGTGAAGCGATGTACCTCTTATAGGCAGCTTCAGGATGCAGCTGTTTCGGCATTATGCGCTGAAGATGCAGCTTGGGAAGATTTGGATTTGTCATCCAGGTCAGTCAGGTTGAACAGCAAATCATCACCCAAGGTAAAGGACTATTTGAGGTGTTAAGGGGAGTAACCGCAAACAGGTTTCACAATATCAGAAACATCACAGTGGCACATGTAGTGGTATCCCTTCTTGGTGCAACAGTTCATGTGGGGCGCCACCCAGGCTTAGAGAACAGAATGGTAGACCAACAAGGAAGAGAGGTCAGTTCTTTCTCAATAGATGTTGTCATCAGGGTGTCCGATGGAATTAATTGCAGCCAACTTGTCAAAGACAAAGGTTTCAGGATCAAAGCGTGGTAGTGACACGGTAAAGGTAATAAACATATTGTCATGTATTGAGCAAGTCTTAGCAAAGTAGCAAAGGTGCTTGATTTGGATATCATGAGACATATTCAAGGTTTCTAGCTGTGGATATAGAAATGTTAACAGAATTTGCTAAACAAATAGTAATGCAGCCATTAGATTTGCAATGAGGACAGTACCATTTAGCCATCCTCCTATCATGAATAAGATCTGGAATGTATCCTGTTTCCACGTCCCTGAAGAGATTGTTAACAGTGGCAATTACATAAGAACCATAGGCAGAGCATAAAAGTTAATGGGCAATATATTGCTCTTCTCCCTCCTTGTTATTTTGAAAAATCAGTTTATTAATCTTATTCTTAGTATCATTGAACCCTTTGGCAATTTCCTGCGTGTTATATACAGTAAAACGTTCTTATTTACTTAAACCATATATACCATGTGACAGTGGGGATAGGATATGATTCTTAATAGCTTGCTGAAAACTAAAGAGTTTGTGCTTTAATAGCAGCTATATCTGCTCTATTCCAGATAGACATGCCTGAGCCAAAAAGGTCAGAGATGGTGCCTGCTGCACCGGTAACATCTACAGTGTCACGCCTAGTGCATGGTCTAGCTTTAGCATTAGGTGCGGGTCTAAAGACTCCTATATGATCAGTGGTATGAGGTCCACTAACTGGATCATTAGTGTATGTTTGGTAAGCAGCTACAATAGCTATAAACATCATACTGAAAAATTTAGAAGTATTGGCCGTGTGACAGAGACCAATCTCAGCCATATTCCAATGTGTAAGATTGAAAATAACTGGGACATGCATAAATTGTACATTATTAATCAGGGCACCTGGAAGGGAAGTGGCGGTCAAACCACTAGGAGGACCTTCCTCCTGGAGAAGGCAGTCAGTCATTTTTTCTTTGGTTGGTGGGACTACAGAAAGAAATAGGGCTTCAGTAGCTACATAGTTATGAAGACTGAAAGCGTGTGGCTCCTCAGAGGTGAGTCGGTCACACCAAGCGGGATCTAGGAGAGCAATAAGATTGTAACGACCAGTATGTCTTGGAGAACTCTGTTGAATAGAGAGTGTACCATTTGGAAAGATGCCTGTATTGGTCCATCCCTGTAAAGTACCTTTAGATAAGTGAGCTACAGGAAGTGTGTAACCATTAAGATCAGTTTTCCATTGGATTTGCAATGTAGATTTGTCTGGCGCTACTACCATGGCATTAAGATAGGTGTCTGAGCTTTCCTTAACAGTAGTCATTTTGTTGGCTACATTAATATGAACTCCCATGGAGGTGAGTGTGCAAGTTTGCTAAGCAAATGTTCTATACGTTGTTTATGTGCAGTCGATAGGGGTTTGTTCTGAGAATCAGTCAAAGAGAGTAGTCCCACCAAGATGAGGAGGTGCAAGATAGCCATCTTGCCAGTGTACCTGAAAGAAAACAGAGAAGGATTAAGTGAGGGGTACTATTCCACCGTAAGTGAGCTAGGAAAAGTAAGTTTAGTCACCTTTGTACAACTTGAGCTGATTAGAAAGAAAACAGAAAAGGATTAAGTGAGGCGTACTATTCCACCGTAAGTGGGTTAGGAAAAGTAAGTTTAGTCACCTTTGTACAACTTGAGCTAATTAGCATGGAACCACTTGTCATGGTCTATTTTTACTATTTAACTCGGACCTGATAGACAGCAGGACCAAGTCTGTTGACTGTGGGATATGGGCTTACCCATTTGCTGGCACATGAATGAGTTGGTTGTCTATATTGGAGAAGCAGAACTTGGTCTCCAACTTGCCAGTTGGCTTCTTTCACATGCTTATCGAAATGAGCTTTAGCTTGTTGTTGAGCTTTACCCATTTTATTGGCAGTGAACAGGTCTGTCTCCATGATGTCATCATGAAGCTTTTCAACACACTTGTCTACACATACTCTGTCTGCAGTAGGAGTGTGAAAATCAGTCAACAGGTGCTCAGGTAATCTCATGGCTGTACCATTCATAACCTCATGAGGTGTACACTGGGTAGTTGCAGCAGAAGTGCCTCTGATTGCCATCAGTAGTAGTGACAGGAGTGAATCCCAATCCTTGGGATTATCATTGATCAATTTGCATAACATCTGTTTGATTCTTCTGTTGGCTTTTTCTACCTGGCCTGAGGATTGAGGATGGTAAGGGATATGGAATTTCTGATCTACTGTCAAGTAATTGGAGTGTCTGCTTCACCAGCTCAGCTGTAAAACTGGTTCCCTGGTCTGAGTCTACAAAGCAGGCCCCACCTGGAGAACAATTTATCCACCAGGATCTTGGCAGTTGTCTTTGCCATGTTATTCATAGTGGGAAATGCTTCTACCGACTTAGAAAACAAATTTGTGACAACAAGTGCATAATTGCTGTTCTTGCTGGGGTTGGTCAAGGGGCCAATGAAATCGATTTGTGTCGCATTCCATGGTCCAGTTTGCCTTTGTGGCAAAAATCTGGCGTTTTTTTTTTCACTGAAATTGGATTATTCTGGGCACACACTATGCAGTTGTCCATAGAGTGCTCTACATCTTTTGCCATGCCAGACCACCAGACAACGGTTCTGAGTCTCTGGAGGGTGTTGTCTGCCCCCTGGTGTCCACCAGTGGGGGTATCATGAACCATATGGATGAATTTGGTTCTCAAAAATTGTGGTACAACCCCCAGTTTGTCATCTGCATCTGCTTTTTGATACCAGATGAGCTTCTGGTTGCTAGACGAGTGTATGGACTACCAACAGGTAGTGGTTGTTCAATTCCCACGTCCAGGAATTTGAACACATCTTTCAGTTCTGGGTCAGATTTTTGTGCAGCAGAAAGATCCAGTGGAGATTCTGTTACAGGTTTCTGCCTAGTGTTGGCTGTTAGGAAAATAGCTGCCACAGCTACTGGGTGAGTCATTATCCATTTCCCCCCCCCCCCTCGAGCACCTACTTTGGCAAGTCAGTCGGCTAGATCATTGAATTCATGGTAAGGGTCAGACTTACAGTGAGCCTTTACTCTGTGGATGTACAGTTTATGAGTAAATTGTTGTGTCAGGGTGTGTGTATATACACAGACAGACCCCTGTATTTGACAGGTGTGCCATCAGAGGATGTAAAGCTATATTTCTATCAGAATGGTGGAAACTCAGTAAGGGAAGAGCAGACCGAATTAGAGTCTGCAAAGATGATGGCATCTTTGTCACCATGGGGCATGACCTCCAAAGCACAGGTCACAGCTGCTAATTCAGCATACTCTGAGGAAATCACAGTGCACTTCCCAGAAATGCGCTTGAAATCGCCATCTTTGTCTATTTTGAGCACCCCAAATCCTGCTACCTGTTCTTCATCTACATAGACAGTGTCGGCACATAAGGGCCTATGGCCCATCCAGTCTGCCCATTTGAGCTTGTAAGTTCAGTTTATGTTTTTCTAGAAGTCTGTTGCCCCTTACCCCTGACCTCCAAAATTCCTTTATGTCTATCCCATGCATTCTTAAATCCCGTGATTGTTTCAGCCCTCACCACTTCCTCTGGCAGGGTGTTCACTTGTCCACCACCCGTTCTATGAATAGAAGGCGGAGCCATCTGTAAAGACAAAATGCATGGTGGTATCCTCTAGAACATCTGGTGTTGCTGGTAAGAATGGTCCCAGCTCAAGTAAGTCAGGAGGTTGGTGTGCACAGTCATGGGGCTTACCTGTGTAGAGTAGGCCATGGGCCAGGATGGATGGCATTTTTGCAGGTAGTACTTTGATGTCCCTATCTTTAAAAGCAAGGACCAGTGGGTAAGTCTGGTGTTGGAGACTGAACCATCTTTACCTTGTCTGAAAGCAAGAAATTGGTTGGGGTGCGACAGGTATGCAAGACAATAGGTGCATACACAATGATGTACATAAAATGTTTGACAGCCCAGTTGGTTACCAAAAGTGTTCTTTCACAGAGACTATACTTTCTCTCTACTGGGAACAGCATATGAGATGCATAGGCAATGGGTCTGAAGTACCCATTGTATTTTTGTGCCAGCACTGCAGACATGGCCACATCAGAGGTGACAGTTTCCAGATGGAATGGGAGATTTAGGATCGATCAGTGCTGGGGCTGAGGCTAAAGCCTGCTTTAGCTGTGTTACAGCTTCAGTGTGAGTGGGGCCCCATGTCCATGGGATGTCCTTTTTCTGAAGTTCATACAAGGGAGCAGCCTTCAAGGTGAATTTGGGGATAAAATCCCTGGAGTAGTTTACCATGCCGAAAAAGCGTCTTGAGTGTTACCATGGTAGTGGCAAGTGGCAGATCCTGCAAGCCCTGGATCTTTTTGACAGCTGGGTTTCTGCCTTGGTCTGTGATGTGTAGGTCAAGGAAGATGACCTCTTTTTCACACAGTTGTGCTTTAGAGGGGTTGCACTTGAGGCTTGCTCTCTTGAGGGGAGAGAGAGAGAGAGAAGTTCATCTAGAAGGGCCAAATGATCTTCTTTTGTGGTGGTTGCTAGAAGCAAGTCATCCACGTACTGCAGGAGACCCTGGAGAGTGGGAAACCCCTGCAGGGCATCCATCATGTGGAGATGGAAGAGATGAGGGCTGTTGTGAAAGCCCTGGGGAAGGCAGGTCCAGGTGTACTGGCGTCCATCAAAGGTGAAAGCAAGTTTGTACTGGCTTTCCTGTGCTAATGGGAGTGACCAGAATCTATAGAGATGTCAAGAGCTGTGAACCACTTTTTGTCAGGTGTCAACAGTTTGAGCACATCAGGTGCTGATGCTACTGTTGGGGCGCAACTGGGGGTAACTTGATTGTTAGCTGTAATCAGTTGTAAGTTTCCAAGCTCTGCTTGGCTTTTTCACAGACCAACTAGGCAAATTGACAGTGGAGACACAAGTCCTAATCACTGCTTGCTGTAGCAGTGATTGTATGGTCTTCCTCAGTGATGGCAAGGCTTCAGCAGGGAATCAGAACTGCTTCTGCCCCACAAATCAGGTCTTGTAATCTCAATGGTAGTGTGCATCCTACCACAGTCGTGCTTGTTGGTGGCAAACACATTGAGGTGTTTTTGCAGCAAGGGTGCAAGTTCAGAAAATAAGTCATGACTTTTGAACAAAGCCATGATGTCATACTCATCATTATGGGAGATGGCTGCCACCACATGTGAATCTGGAATGGTGACAGCATGACATTGTCCTTTGATCTGGAGAAGTAGCCTGTTGGCTAGGTCCACTACACAGCCATGTAGTGCTAGAAAGTCAATTCCCAGTATGCTGGGGTGATGATGTAATACCATGGGGTTAAAAAGAAAATCAGTTCTGAGGTGGCCTACCACCGCAGGTAGAGGAACAGATTTGTAGGTATGTAGCTGGGTATCATCTACACCCTGGGCACTGGTCTTCCAGTCGGTAGGCCAGTCAGATGAGACTGGATCCTCCTCATGGAGGACTGACATGGCTGCTCTGGTATCCAGAACCATGGCAGGTTGGCGGCCCGTGATCATGGCCTTTACACAAGGCCATCCGTTTGTGTCAACAGTCAAGTCACTCACAATCTAGACTGGGGCCTGTAATTGTCAATTTGCATTTTCAGAGTCGTAATCATTATCCTGCTCCTGAAACCTGAGGCCTGCAGGATCTTTCAAGGCCTCCTGAATGTCTTACATAGGATACAGATGTACCTGTGATGTCACAGGCACGACAGCGGCCTGCACGGATGGTTCCTCCTTGGTCGTCGCATCGGCCTGGCCAGTAGCCAATGCTACGAAAGGATTTTTTTCCCTTGGCCGTTCATTTGTTTGGTAGCTGGAGACAGGAAAGGATTACCTTGATCACATGGCTGTCCAGCAGCCGGAGCGAGGGCTGCTACGGCTCGTATACCTTAGCCACTCTTTCAGCGCCAATCTCCTCCAACATTTTGCAGAGGATCTCGTTTTCATCTTTGAGACTTCGATAGGTAGGGTCTTTGCGGTTCTACTGCTATACTGCTGGGCATTTGGATTTTTCCAGTTGCTCCTGTCTGTGTTTCTGTTCCCCCTCCCCCCCTTGTGCGATTGCTTGCCATCAGAAGGAGCCTCATTTTTCTGGTTAGTGCCTTCCATGATGTGGTGGGTAGGCATATCGAGGGTAGGCTGTACTATGGCCACCTGTGCTGCCTGGACTTCTATCGTGGCAGCCTTGTTGGTTTTACCGGAAGCAAGGTTACGGAGGTAGACATGGTAGGCATGCTCAGTCTTGGTGAGAATAGCTGCAAAGGTGTCGGTACTCGGGTAAACATTAAGCTCAACCTTTTCCTGCAAGGCTGGAGTCATGTTCCGGATGTAGAAATCCTTGTACTGAACCTGGTCTTGGTCTGCAAGTTCACATGCTATGCCTTTGCCATTGTAGTGTGTGAGCTATAACCATTGGTGGTAGGCCACGGAGCTTTCCTTCACATTCTGCTTTACCTTGTAGGCGAAGCAAGCTCCTATGACACCCGGGGAGTTAGTGACAATGAGGGTTGTAGCAATATCGTTGTAGACAAAAGTATCGCAGTTCCATACTGTCTCTGGGAGTTTGGCCCAGAGGGTAGGTTTGATCGTCTGTCGCAAGACTTTAACCTGGTACTTGGGTTGGAGAGAAAGCTTCTTGCAGAGGGAGTACACCTTCTCCAAGTGGCAACTGAGATTGTCAGTTGGGCCATCTGTTGAATATTTTGGGCAATTTGCTGGACAGAGTGAGCAGCTTGCAAGGGATTGAAAGTAGTAGTTGTTGCATTCAACCCGATACGTTCCCTGGCACCGTGAAGTGCAGCTTCCACTGCCGTATTGGTGACTGCCTTGTACGCATGGTCCTGATTAATAGTTTCTTTGAACACTTTGTCAGTTTGTTACTGGATGGCTCTCCTTTGGTCCTCCGGTACTGTGATGCTGTTAATGGCTTCCTGGATTAGGCCACAAACTTCCGCCGTGTCTCCCCTGGTGAGAGGAGCAAGGGGAAGCGCATTACGAAGTACAGGCCATCTGCCTATGTCATGGGGTCACCATCTTGGCATTGTGCATGACGTCCACCATGTTTGCGTAGACATGGTGACAGAGTGTGTGCTGGCGTAGGCGCCATCTTGTAAATGACTGGTAGGAGTTACACCACCATGGTGGTTGGACCTGCATGTGACTAGGCATGCCTCGTCATCAAAGTCAGTCATCATTGCTGGATGATGCAATCTCAATGAACATATAATGAAACCTGTTCATTGCCTTAATGTGGCTGGCAGGAACCTCCCACTGATGGTGCAACTTCGCCATCTTTTCTCTACACTTGTGACAAACTCTTGCAGTGCCCTGCTCAATACCTTTCTCAACCTCACGCTGCAACACTCTGTACGCGGCGCCCAATTCTGCGTTTTCCCCAAGTTCTTTCTCTAACTCACAACTCACTGTCTGATACTCCTCTTTCAACTCCGTATTCTCCTCTCTCAAACCCTCATTCGTATCACTCAAATATAATTCAGGTATGCTAACTCTTTCTCATCACATTTCAACCTTTCACAATCATCTTTTAACGTACAAATTTCTTGCTCAGAGTCTTGATCAGTACAGTGCAAGTCTGTTATTGGCATTGCAAAGTGACTGTGTCTTCTCCGCTAGTTTCTGTTGCTTTTTCTGTAACTCCGATGCCTGCAAGTCCATCTTTTTTTTTTTTTTTTTTTTTAAGAGCAGCATTTTGCAGTTCAAGGGAGGCACACTTCACTGTGAGACTCAACAGCAGTATGTAGAGTCGCAACCAAAAGACCTTTAAGGTTGTATTTCTTGGCTGTTTGTTTAGACTCCAAGTAGTGGTCAGATATAAGCAGCAATAGTTTTTCTGCAGATTTTGCATCCAGCACGAAATCTGTCCATCCTCCATGGGATATGAGGTAGTTCAAGACATTGAGTCTCAGTTCAGTACAGAGTTCACATATGACAAATAAGGGGTAGACGAACAAACAAAGAAGCAGTCAGAAAACTGGACAAAATCCTTGGTGCCGTCATCAACAGCAGGTAGCCTGCCTGGAGAAGGAGCTCCAGCAAATAGACTTCTGCTGTGTCACCGGCCCACTCCAGGTTCAGGTTGTCAGAATCCCAGGAGAACTCATCCAGGGCTCACAAGCATATGGCACTGGGAGAAGGAAGGGGAAAAGGAGAAAACCTCTACGGTGCGCTCCAGATCGCCCCTTCGCACAGATGCAGCCTCTACAGCACCGTCGACCATGCCAGCAGTGATGCCGCCCTGATCATCGACCTATATTCCAGGTTGGTGCAGGTCATAGGCACCACCAGGCCTGATATGGCTGGTGCATCAACATTGGGGGACTTTCCTCCTCCATCGACTTCCACTAGCATACCCATCAACCACATGGGCATCAGTGCAATTCAAACCCCCCTCAGTGACGGATCCTCGGCCTGTCTCTCAGCTGCCTTGTCGAGTACCGACAGCCTTGCCAGCGCACTTCCTTTGACGCATCGACAAGACTGACAATGATTTCAAGTATAATCCTGATCTCATGGTGCAGATTGATGAGGAAGAAGCTGAAGACTATGAGGAGAGTCTGTGAAAGAATTAGTTCCACAGTCTCTACTTGCAGTGAGGACTCAGTGGCTTAAACCCTATAGTGCCCCCCCCCCACCAAAAGACGCATCTTTTATTACCATGATGCAGCAATTAGAGGCTGCCATGGGGTCTGATTTGGAGGAACAGGATACAACCAAGAAAAACTTCATAGATTTCTTGGAGTTACCTGATGCCCCTCCTGTAGTGGTACCATCTCTCCTCTCTGCCCTGGAGGATGCCACCTTGGCTGCCTGGCATAGGCCAAATGTAATCCTTGCCATACCAGGAAAGGCAGATAAGATGTATATGGCTCCCTCAGGGGAAACCCTTTTTTCTAGGATCGCGGATGTGCTGTTCTATCCACACTGTTTAGCATGTCCTTTTCCTTTAAGATTCTTGCTGGAAGGTCTAAAAGCTGACTCCTCCCATCCACCTGGGTGGTATCTCCCTCAGCTCCACCCCTTGACGCCAGATCTTCCTTTCTGCTGGAAGATTCACGTTCCCTCCTTATCGCTACCATGTTATAGTAGGCCCTGTCGTACAGATCTTTGGATTTACCTAAAACTAAACTCATTCAAGTTTCTCCACATCGCTTTGCAATCACAACTGTGATAGAGGATAAGTCCTCACCCGGGTTCTGCCGGTGCCCATGTGGGCAGAAGATGTCTCACACTGACCCACTTGCCGCATGTGTTTACTGCCTGGGCCATGCCCATGACACCCAGGCCTGCGATTTTTGTTGTGTGTGCCAAACTAATGTCTTGAGCAACCGTATCGCATGACTTCAGCTAGACAGACTGGATAAACGGAACCTGCCGGTTAAATCAAAAGAGGCCTGTCTAGGAGGAAGAGGTGGCATGGGCCATTGATCGGTCCTCTTCCATTTTGGTCTTCATCCCGATCAATTTGGGCTCCACCTTTTCAGGCTCCTTCACAGAGATGTGCCAGTCTCTTCCAACCGGGGAGGGCCCTTTGGGTGCACACATGTCTCGCTCCCGTAAAAAGGACAAGGAGTTGAGAGAAGGGTCACCTTGTTGATGATGTTCTTGGAACTGAAAGAGATCTCAGTCCCAGGAATTTGCTGTCTCAAATTTGGTCGAGATTGTACCCCCGTCAGGTCAACCTGCTCAGACGCGGGACAACGACCTGGTCTGGATTGTGCTTGACCCCATCTACCCATCATTGCTTGATGAGGCCGACAGTTCAGGACCCCGGTCCTGACCAGACCTGCTGAAGAGGAGACCCAGCCTGCTGGGAACCTCTTTACAGTCCCTGTCCCTGACCTGGAGGAGCTGCGGTTCTCCCCGGCTCCTTCTGAGCACCCATGTCAGTCCCTGTGATGGTTAAAGTCGAGGTCTCGGACTCCTTCGACCGATAGGCTGAAGAAATCGCATAAGCGTTCCAAGAAGTGGCGCCACCGTCATTCATCCCCATTCTCCTCAGAAGAGGAGAGGCTTTGATGCAGGGTGCATCAACGTTATGAGGATTTAATGTGGCAGCAGTTGATTATCACTGGTCTGAAGTCGATTCCAGCTTCCACACCAGCCATCACTTGGCTGTCACCTTCCAGGCCAACACCGACTTCCTAGGAGCCGGTTGACACAGCCCCTCCACCTGCAGAGCCAGTAAAGACCCTCCTGGCTCAGCCAGAACCAGTCTCTCCACCAATTCGGGTGGAGCCGTCATCTAAGTAGCCTCCCTCTGGGACTCCTACCAAGGAGTCTTAGCCCATCAAGGGCCTTCTTCATAGGCTGTTTGTCACTCTCACTCTCGACCGTCCCACGGTGGGATGAAGGTGACATGGGTGGTCGGCTGATCTATCCAGTCTCCTTGGAGTCCGAGGACTCTGATTGCATTCCCGTCTCTTGGACGGAGACTCCTTCAGGATTATCTCGACGGAGGAAGGTCCCACGTCCTTCATGGGCATTCTCTGTCTCATCTCTGAATCTACAGGGATGCCCTTGGAGCCCATTCAGAAACTGGTTGCATATCCCATCACTGATATCCTCAAAAGAGGGGATTCTCCGACAGAGGTGGTCTTTGTGGCCAAAGCCATTGTTGGCCCAGCCTTGGAGCTGTGGCAGTACCCAGCCTCCTACCCTGTACCGTCAGCCCTGATGGCCAGCAAGTACACGGTTCCCATCAGCTCCCTTTTGGGATTCACAGAACACCCCTCAGCCACCTTTTTCAATGTGATGAAGTAATTGTCTGCCATAATGGGCTTGTGGGCTGAGGGAGAGGATGTCACCAGGAAAGATATGGTGGACTTCTTGGAGATTTCTGAATCTCCCCCTAAGATCATTTCTCCTATGCTTCCAGCACTGAAGAATGCCACGACGGCAGCCTGACACTTACCAGACATGGTGCCAGCTATGCCACATAGGGCAGACAAGCTTTATAATGCCCCTCAAGGCCTTCCTTATTTTGCTGCCAGGCTGAAACTAACACTGTGGTCATCAAGGCAGCCCATGACAGGTTTAAGGCACCTAAGCACCTTTGTTCCCTTCCTCTGGACAAGGAGTGCTTCAGGATTGACCTCTTGGTCAACCAGGTTTATGCCTCCTCTACTTTGGGCCTGAGGATTGCAAATTATCTGTCACATATGGTTAAATACCAGAATGCCAACCGCAGAAAGGGCAAAGCTGCCGCCCAGGCCCTTCCTTATGGCTTCCAGAAGCAGGAACTGCTTCAGTGTTTTCAAACTGCTGAGGATGTTAGCAAACACCTCCTCAGGGCCCTGTATGATATGGCTGATACAGTGGCCAGAGCAGCTGCCACTGGCATACGCCTTTGTTGGCACTCTTGGCTTAGGGTCTCAGGATTTGCAGCCGATGTGCAGAACAAGGCCCTTTCAGTGGCACCAAACTCTTCAGCCCTGATATCCAGGACCTCATAAATGATATGCATGCCTCAGGCATTGCCATTAAATCAGCCCAGTCTCTCTACCACACTCAGCTACGAGGTATAGGACACTCTGCCTTTCTTATAGAGGTCAACAGGCCAGGCTTGGCTCTTTATACCCAGGGTAAATGTAGAGCCCAGGCTCCCTTGCCCAACCCCTCCAATGCTGGAACGGCAGCCAAGCATCCCAGAAATGACAGATCAGCCTCTGCAGCTGGTTACACCTCAGCTAGACTTCTTGCCAGACCCCCCCCACTCTGGTCCAGACCCAGGAGGTGGCGGTCAGAGGTCAGTTCTCCCTCCATCTGAATCAGTGGAGAACCATAACTTCAGATGCATGAATCCTGCATATCATAGAGAAGGGTCATACTCTGGAGCTTATCCAGCAGCCTCCAGATAACCCCTCCCCACCCTCCAACTATCCCCCGGCTCACTTGTCTGTCCTCCGGGAGTAAGTACAGTTTCTTCTGCATAAGCAGGCATCCGAATTAGTGCCAAGGTGACAGAGAAATCAAGGGTTTTATTCCAGATTTTTCCTGGTCCCCAAAAAGACCGGAGCTCTGAGGCCCATTGTAGATCTAAAGGCGCTCTTTGTCCAGTACAGAAAGTTCTGGATGATAACTTTGCCAGGCCTTATGCCCCTCCTCAAAACCGTGGACTGACTGTATTCACTAGACATGCAGGATGCTTACCTGCACATTTCGGTCTTTCCTCCTCACAGGAGGTTTCTTCGTTTTGCCTTTCAGGGTGGGCATTACCAATTCAATGTGCTGCCCTTTGGCTTATCCTGTGCACCACGTGTCTTTACCAAGTGCTTAGCAGTGATCGCAGCAACTCTCAGAAGAGAGGGACTCTATGTCTTCCCTTCCCTTACCTGGACGTTTGGCTTCTCAAAGCCCTGTCTAGGGAACAGCTTTTGCTGACTGTGGAGTGGACAGTCCAGCTCTTCCACTCTCTGAGCATTATAGTCAACCTGTCCAAGTCAGTTCTAGTACTATCCCAAAGACTTCAGTATATAGGGGCGGTTCTGGATTCCAAGCAGGGGAAGGCCTTCCTACCCCAAAACAGGGTGGAGTGCCTTATGGCCCAAGCTCAGGAAGTCGCTTGGAATCAGTACGTTCCTGCCAGGCTGTACCTCAGGTTGTTGGATCTAATGGCAGTGGCCATTCCCACCATTTCACTGGCCAGGCTTCACATGCACAATCTTCAGTGGACTCTCAGAATGAAATGGGACCAGTGCATGGACAAGTTGGACCAACAAGTCTTGGTCTTCTCCCCAGGTCGCAAGGTACTGCAGTGAGGGATAGTCCCCCTTAATCTTCTGCAGGAGGTTCCCTTCCAGATTTCTTTCTCACATCAGATTCTTAGCATGAATGCTTTGGGTCTAGGCTGGGGAGCACTTCTGGGTCCCTTCCAAACCCAGGGCTCCTGGTCCCAGTGGGAAGCTGCCCTGCATATCAGTGTCCTGGAGATGAGAGCGTTGCTCTATGCTATGCAGGCATTTCAAGAGCATCTTGTTCCAGGCCAACTGCTAGTGCAGTCAGACAATCTGAGTGTCGTCCACTGTATCAAGAAGCAGGGTAGAACTCACTCATACCCCATTGGCAGGGAGACCATGAGAGTGTGGTATTGGGCACTGGACCACAGTCTGACACTCAATGCGGTCCACATGCCAGGTGTCCTAAACACCCTGACAGACATTCTCAGCAGGATTCAGTCCAGCATGCAGGAATGGTAGTCATAGCAGATCTGTTCGACAGGTGGGGTCATCCAGAGTTGGACCTTTTTGCGTCCCCCACTCAAAGCAAAACTGCCCAGTTTCTGCTCACTAATTCCAGTGCCTGGAGTTTTCTGGTGAGATGCGTTGTCCTTCTCTTGGAGTGAGAGATTTCTGTATGCATTCCCTTTGTTTCCCCTAATTCAGAGGGTGCTGATCAAGTTGCAGATGGAGGGGGCCAGCATGATTCTGGTAGCTCCATTCTCGTCTCGCCAGATATGGTTCCCTCTGTATCTGCATCTGGCAGAGGAACCTCCGGTCTCTCTGCACCTTTGCAGGAATCTGCTGAACCAGGATTGGGGGACCCTGGTCCATCCCTATCTCAGGTCCCTCCATCTGCATGCCTGGCTCCTGAGAACATAGCCATTGCCAGGTTTGGGGTCTCTAACAGGGTGATGGATGTCCTGTGGCCACCCATAGGCCTTCCACCTGTGATACTTATGCCATGAAACGGAAGCCGTTTGCCATCTGGGCTGACAAACATTCCCACCTAGAACCTTTCAGCTGTCTGTTGAATCATATCCTGGACTATCTGATTTCTTTGTCTGACTCGGGCCTCCAGTATTCCTCCCTCAAGGTCCACCTTTCGGCTATTTCTGCCTTTCACGAGCCCATGAGTGACTGCACAATTGCTCAGCTGGATGTCTCCCACACTTTTCTCGGAGGCATTCTGCACCTGAAACCCCAAATCCATTTCCCGGTCCTGGCTTGGGGCTTTTAAATTTTATTTTGGAAAAGTTGACCCTGTCTCCTTTTGAGCCAGTCACGACTTGCGATTTGTGCTTTCTCTCTTGGAAAGTGCTCTTTTTAGTTGCAATTACTTCTGTTCGAAGAATTTCAGAGCTTCAGGCCCTCTGGTGCGAGGAGCCTTATTTGATTTTTCATAAAGACAGGGTATCTTTACACACAAATCCTAAGTTCTAGGGACATGGATATGTTGTTCATCCACACTTTCTGGCAGGTATCCTTGCCACTTTAAAGCTTGCCGGAAGGTCTTCAGGCTGGCTCCTCCCACCCACCCGGGTGGTAAAACTCTCAGCTCCGCCCCATGACTCCAGATCTTCCTTACCGCTTAAAAGCTCAGGTTCCCTCCTTAACGCTCTGTGTATAAGACTGGTTCCTATTTCTTCGGTCTAACCGAAATTACTTTTAAGGTTTTCAAGACTTCGGTCATTTATCTCCCTCGCGGCTGCAATGGACAAATCGACTCCTGGTTTGCGGAGGTGCCCATGCGGGCAGAAGATGTCTCGGACGGATCCGCACTCCACGTGCATCTACTGCTTGGGTCGTGAGCATGACCCGCAGGCTTGCGACCTGTGCTCTTCCTTCTCGGCCTACGTCCTGGAAGACCGCGCCGCCCGTTTGCAACTTGGGTGCCCCGAGAAACGTTATCCTCCAGTAAAGTCGAAGGAGGCCCATTTGGCGGTTTCCGCGGCGGCGGGCTCGGCGGATCAGCTTGAGCAGATGATCGCCCTCGAGGAGGAGGCGGGGCAGGCCGTATCTTTGTCTTCCTCGGCCGCGGCATTTATCCCGCTCTCCTTGGGATCCTCCTATTCAGCTTCTTTCAAGGAGTTCTGTCTGTGTCTCTCCACTAAGGGAGAGGGACCATCATCTTCAGGGCCTTCCTCTCGGTCCAAGAAGAAGGACCACAAAGGTAAGTCCCTCCGTCTACGCTCTTGGGAGCGGGAGAGGTCCCTCTCACCAAGTAGTCAACCATCGACTTCGGTCGATCCTTCGGCCACTGGCCTCACGGCATCACCATCAGGTCAGTTGACCGAGACTCCTGTCGAAGCAGTCGAGATTTTTCTCGACCCGTCGGATGGGTTGTCGACCGGTGAGGCCGAAAACCCTCACTCCCCGGTTCCCCCGGCGCAGATTGAGGTTTCCGTGGACTTGCCCGTGCCTCCGGTTCCGGAGTCCACGGTTGAACCCTCCGAGCCGAGGGAGCGGGTTCCCCGCCCTGCCCCAGAACCCTCCTCCCGGAAAGCCGGGGTTCGCGGTCTCGGTCTCAGACTTCCGTTCCAACCCGATCCCGCCCGTCATAGGCGAGATCTCGGTACCGCGGCAAGTGGCATCGCCGCTTGTCCTCGTCCTCCTCCTCGGACGAGGGGAGGCTTCAACACAAGTTGCGTCGGCGCTACGAGGACCTCATGTGGCAACAGCTTCTTCTGTCCGGGAGCAAGCCGACGTCGTCGCTTTCCCCGGCTATCAGGTGGCTGTCACCGGAGCTGCCGAAGCAACCCCTCGCTCTAGCCGAGGCGCCTGCTCCCAGGTCTGTTGCTCCACCAAAACCTCCGCCTCCACACCCGTTGTTTGGGGCCCCAACCAAGAGTTCTCGGTCGGCCAATGGTCTGCCCCATTGGCTGTCTGTCACCCTCACTCCCGATCGCCCTTGGCAGGTGGAGGGTGGCTCAGGCCCAAGGCAGCTCTTTGCGGACTCCTCTGAGTCCGACGATGATTCCTCCCTGTTCTCCAGGCGGGTTGACTTGAAGTTCTCGGGGAGGTCAGTCGCTGGACAATAGCCCATCGTCCTTCATGGGTTTGCTTAGGCTCGTCTCGGAGTCCACCGGGATGCAGCTCAAGCCCATATCCAAGCGGGCCAAGTACCCCCTCACGGAGATTTTGGATCGAGGGGATTCTTCTACGGAGGCCTTTCTGGTGGCCGAGGCCATTATGGGGCCAGCCTTGGAGCTCTGGCAGCGTCCTGCTGATGGCAAGGAAGTATGCGCTCCCTACCGGCTCCCTGTCTGGTTTCTCGGAACATCCCTCAGCAGAGGGATTGGTTACTGACAGCGTCTTCCGGTGTGCAGGAAGCGCCAGGGACATGGAGAAGCCTCCCGACAAGGAGTCCAAGAAGTTGGACTACGCCGAGCGCAAAGTCTACGCTGCGTCCTTCCTTGGCCTTCATCAGGCCAGCTCGGCCGTGCAGATGGCGCACTTCTCTCATGCCCTATTGGGCTCTCTGGACGAGGTGGTCCCTCATCTCCCAGCTGACCTGCAGACCACGGTTAAGCAGGTGCGGGACCAGGGCAGTGGCCAAGCAGCAACTTCAGACTGCTTTGGACATCGGTGACTCATGCACCAGGTCAGTAGTGGCCTCAGTGGCTATGCGCCGTTGGGCATGGCTGAGGATATCCACCTTCACAGCAGATACCCAGCACAAGTTGGCGGATGTCCCCTTCCTGGGGACCGACCTCTTTGGCCCTGGAGTGGAAGGTCACCTCCAGAGGATCGAAAAGTCCAATGCCACTCTGGACTCTGTCTCATCCGCCCAGAGGGACAAGGGCCGCAGACCGCAACCCAAGCCCTTTCGTCCGTCTGCGCCCGCGGCATGTCCGGCCCAGCAGCATCAGGGCCAGCAGGCTCGCGCTTGGCATCCCAAACCCAAGCCCGCGGCTTCCTCTTCCAGGAAGCAGGGAGGTAAAGGCCCAGGTGGTCCCTCGGCCGGTTCCTCCTCCAAGCCTGCTCAGTGACGGGTTGAGGGGTGTCGCCCCCAACCTCGTCACCCCACCCCAGGTTCCCCCCATGGGCAGACTGCTCCGCCACTTCCTTTCCGCCTGGTCTGTTATAACCACAGACCGGTGGGTGTTGGAAGTGGTAGGAAAGGGCCTGCCTCTGGCGTTCGAGCAGGCCCCGCCCTTCCGAGCTGTTGCCCCCAGTGGGGCCTCGGGGTCTGCAGCCTTGCTGTTGGCTCGCCGAGCCATCATCGCTCTGCTCCTCGAGAAAGAGGTGATCAGAGAGGTGGCGGACCCTCCCTCAGACCCGGGGTTTGTGTCCAGGTACTTCCTGGCCCCAAAACGGACAGGGGGCTAGCGCCCCATTCTCGACCTGCACGACCTAAACAAGTTCCTAAGGTCTCGGACCTTCAGGATGGTCACTCTGGCTCAGATAAAACCATCCCTGGAACGCGGCATGTGGTTCTGCTCTCTGGACCTACAGGACGCGTTTTTTCATGTGCCTATCCGTCCGTCTCACCAGAGATTCCTCTGCTTCCAAGCGGAAGGATCCCTTTACGAGCTCTGAGCCATGCCCTTCGGCCTTTCTCTTGCTCCCAGGGTCTTCACCAAATGCATGGGAGCACAGGGCGCTCGGCCTCTGGTCCCCTTGGGAGTCCCGATGCCATATCAACCTGCTGGAGCTTCGGGCGGTTCATCTAGCCCTCACCGCCTTTGCTCCGTTCCTATGGCAGGGTTTTAAATAATTGATTAGCAGTTTTTTGTTGGGATAATGCTAACTGTACAGAAAGTATTTATATAGGTTTTCTAGAAGTGTTATGTTTTTTAAACACAGTGAAGCAAGTGCAATACATTTTCACAATGTTTTAGCACTTTTATGAGCAAAACGCTAATCAATTTTTGGAGTTAAATAAATCCCTGCTATGGGGTCAAGTGGTTCAGGTCCAGATGGACAATACCACAACCATGTACTACCTAAACCGCCAGGGTGGGACGCGCTCCATGCCTCTGTGCAAGGAAGCACTCCGCATTTGGTCACTCGTGCGCAACCTGGAGGCGGATCTCCTAGCCATTCATGTGGCAGGAGCCTCCAGCACCCTGGCCGATGCCCTAAGCCAGATAGGAGCTGCGTCCCACGAGTGGTCTCTCCTGCCGGAGGTAGTACAAGATCTTTTCTCCCATTGGGGCACACCTCAGGTGGACCTGTTTGCCTCCAGGGAGAATGCGAAGCTGAGGCTGTTCCATGCCGGCCCCCCCCCAGCAGGGCTCGCTGCAGGGGGTTGCCTTCTCGAGGCCATGGACCCTGGGCCTCTTCTACACCTTTCCTTCATTTCCCTTGATCCACAAGGTGCTTCTCAAAGCAAGAAGGGACAAGGCGCAGGTGATTCTGGTAGCCCCAGACTGGCCCCGCCAATGCTGGTATCCAGATCTCCTCAGCCTCAGCTGCAGGCTCCCGAGGCAGCTTCCAGCTCGCCCGGACCTACTCTCAGTCAGTCAGGGGAAGGTGTTCCATCCGGACCTTCAATCCCTGCACCTGACGTCCTGGTTCCTGAACGACTAGAGTTCCAGGCCTTGAGTCTTTCTGACGAGGTCCTCAATGTATTTGAGGCGTCCCGTAAGGAGTCGACCAGGAAATGCTATGCCTTTAAATGGAAGAGATTTTCCATTTGGTGTCAGGGTAAGGGCCTGGACCCTTCCTCCTGTTCCTTGGCAAGCATCTTGGACTATCTATGGTCCCTTTCTCAGCAAGGGCTTAGATCGACGACCCTAAAGGTGCACTTGGCAGCCATTTCTGCTTACCGGGCGCGGGCCGGGAAGCAGTCGGTGGCGCAGGAGAAGGTGGTCTGGCGCTTTTTCAAAGGCCTCGATCACATTTCCCCTCCGGTGCGAGAACCTCCACCTCCGTGGGATCTACGGCTGGTACTGGCAAAGCACATGGGCAAGCCATTCGAACCGATGCACAGGTGTGATCTCTCTCACCTGTCGTGGAAGACCGCCTTCTTGGTGACTATCACGTCAGCCAGAAGGATGGGAGAGCTCCAGGCGCTTTCCATCGAGTCTCCTTACCTGGTCTTTCACAGGGACAAGGTCGTCCTGTGCCCCAACCCGAAATTCTATCCGAAGGTGGTGTCGGAGTTTCACTTTAACCAGGTGTTGACTCTGCCGGTGTTCTACCCCAGTCACACCTCGGAGACTGAATATAGGCTCCATACTCTGGACCCTAGGAGTGCGCTCACTTACTATAAGGAGCGCACGGCTGAAATTCGCGGGGAGAGGTTCGCCAGCTGTTTGTCACCTACGCTGAAGCCGCACCTGGCAGACCTGCAGCCAAGTGGACAATAAGCAGGTGGGTCACCTCCTGCATAGATCTCTGCTATAGGTTGGTGGGCATGGAGCCTCCCAGAGGGATAAGAGCTCATTCTACCCGCCATACCGCTGCTTCGGTGGCTGCTTCCAGGGACGTCCCTATCCAGAAAATTTGCAGGGCTGCTACCTGGAAGTCAGCACACACCTTCATCACCCACTACCACATCGACCTTGAGTCACGCCGGGATGCTGGTTTTGGGACCTCGGTTCTCCAGTCTCTATTCCCTAAGTAGGGGGTGTGCGCCTTGCCTCCCTCCTCCTGGAGAACTGCTAGGAGTCTGCCAGAAGTGTGGATGAACAACATATCCATGTCCCTAGAAGTACAGGTTACTCACCTGTAACAGGAGTTCTAGGAATGGTATATGTTGTTCATCCTCTGACTCCTGTTCTCCTGGCGGACGTTACACCTGAGCTTCCAGCGGGCCAGATCTGGCGCCATGGGGCGGAGCTAAGAGTTTTACCACCCAGGTGGGTGAGGCGCCAACTTGAAGACCTTCCGGCAAGATTTAAAGTGGCAAGGATACCTGCCAGAAAGTGTGGATGAACAACATATGCCATTCCTAGAACTCCTGTTACAGGTGAGTAACCTGTATTTTCTACCCAAGGTGATCTCTGAGTTCACACTTAATCAATCTGTCCACCTTCCTGCTTATTTTCCTGAGCGTGCCAGAACTTTGAAGTATTATCTGCTTCGGACCAAAGAGTCCAGAAAGTCAAAGCAGTTGTTTGTTTCTTTCACCCCGGTAGAGAGGGTGATTCAGTTTCTAAACAATGTTTATCCAAATGGTTGGCAAATTGCATTGTGTTCTGGTACAATAAGTTCGGCAAAGAATTGCTTGGTGCTGTCAAAGCTCATCCCACCAGAGATGTATCTACCTCAGTGGCTTGTTTCAAAGGGGTCTCAGCTGCTGACATTTGTGCAGCTGCCACCTGGAGTACAGTCCACACTTTCACCAAGCATTACAGTCTAGACATTGCCTTAAGAGCCCATGCAGGTTTTGACAGGGCTGTGTTACAAGAACACCTGTCTTACTTTTATGGAGATCCAGCCTCCCAGACTGTCTGTTTACACCTGTCACTACATTGTACTTATTCCTATGGTGTTACTTGATGACTGAAATACTCCTGAAAAAGAACAGTTACGTAAAAACTTACATAACAGTAGATCTTTGAGGGATTTCAGTCATCAGGTATGACTTCCCTCCCACCATCCCTTTTCTTTGGGCTCCTTTCTAGGACTTGGCTACCTGTTGTATCCTGTCTTCCTCTGTCTCTCTTTGGTTCCCCAGGGCTTGAGCCTTGCTCCCTTCATCTCTGGAGGGAAAGAACTGAGGAGGGGACAGGGCTGCCCACATCTATGTAGTGTTGCTGACGTCGATGATATATGCGGCCCCAGGTGTACTGCTAAAAATGGGTCCGTAATATTCCCCTTCACCAACGCTAAGATTTCTATGGTGTTACCTGGACAATTGAGATCCCCTCGAAGATCTACTGTTATGGTAAGTTTTTACATAACTCTCCTTTTTCTGGCAGGTAGCATTGTCCCTCTCTTGGAAGGGGAGGCTCCTGTATGCCTTCCCTCTGTTCCCTCTCATTCACAGGGCGCTACTCAATCTCTAGACAGAGGAGGCAACTCTGATCCTTATTGGTCCCCTATGGTCTTGCCAGAACTGGTTCCCTCTACTGCAGCAGTTGGCAGTGGAACCACCAGTACCCCAGCCTTTATGCCATGGTCTTCTGTAACAGCAGCAGGGAACCCTGGTCAATCTGGACCTCAGATTGCTCATCTTCATGCATCACTCCTGAAAACATAACCATTGCTAGATTTGGGGTTTCCCAAAAAGTAGCTGATGTTGTGGTGGCTGCCAGAAAGCCTTCTACCAGGGCCACTTCTTCTATGAAGTGGAAGTGGTTTGCTTTGTGGGCCATTTCTTGTCACTTAGATCCATTTACCTGTCCAGTAAATCAGGTTCCAGGGATGGGGATATGGTGTACTGTCCACACTTCTGGCAGTGTTCCTTTCCCTTTAAGAATCCAGCCAGAAGATCTTCAGACTAGTTCCTCCCACCCACCCAGGTGGTATTCTGTTTAGCACCGCCCTGTGACGTCAAATCTTCCTTTCTGCAGGAAGCATCATAAATATATAGATACATAGACAGTGTCGGCAGATAAGGGCCTATGGCCCACCCAGTCTGTCCATTTGAGCTTGTAAGTTCAGTTTATGTTTTCCTAGAAGTCTGTTGCCCCTTACCCCTGACCTCCAGAATTCCTTTATGTCTATCCCATCATTCTTAAATCCCGTGATTGTTTCAGCCCCCACCACTTCCTCTGGCAGAGTGTTCCACTTGTCCACCACCCGTTCTGTGAAGAAATTCTTCCTCATGTTTCCTCTGAATCATCCTCCCTCCAACCTCATCCATGCCCTCTAGTCCTGGTACATCTTTTTCACTGGAAAAATAGTGTACTCCTGCACCCTGTTCCTCCCCGTGAGATACGTGTATGTCTCTATCATATCCCCTCTCTCCCTCCTCTCCTCCAGGGAGTATATGTTCAGTTCCTTCAACCTGTCTTCATAGGACTTATGATGCAATCCATGCACCATCTTTGTTGCCCTCCTCTGAACCTTCTCTACCCTGTCTATGTCCTTACGTAGGTATGGTCTCCAGAACTGTACACTGTACTCTGTACTCCAGGTGGGGCCTCACTAGTGTCTTGTATAGCGGAATTATGACCTCCCTTTTCCTGCTGGTGATGCCCCTGCCTATACATCCCAGCATCCTATTTGCTTTACCTGCTGCCTTGTCACACCGTTTCCCTACCTTGAGGTCATCAGAGATGATAACCCCAAGATCCCTTTCCTGTTTGGTGCATGCTATATCCTCACCCCCCAACTGATAAATTGTGCCAGGGTTTTTGTGCCCCATATGCTTTATCTTGCACTTCTTTGCATTGAATTTCAACTGCCAAACTCCTGACCATTCTTCAAGTTTCTGCAGGTCCCTTCTCATTCTGTCTACACCCTCTGGTGTGTCTACTTCCAGAGCTTTTGTGTAACAGTGTTAGAGCTGTTAGACACAGCAAAATTGGGCTTGGAGGCTTCCAAATACCAATTTCAGATGGCAGCTGACACATGATACAGCTGCGAGGTCGATGGCTGGTACCATTACTCTAAGAAGATTTGCCTGTCTGAGGGCTACCAACCTCACCCAGGACACCCAAACTAAGGCAATGGACTTTCCTGTCAAAGGCCACTCTCTTTTTGGTGCCCAGACTGAGGCATATATGAAAAAAGTAGATGAATATAAAGCTACTTTTAGGAGCAGCTCGACCAGAGACAGGCCCTACTTCAGCTTCATCTTATTCTAGGGGAGGCAGGGGCAGGTCCTCTTTTAGGAGGCCTTTCTTTCAGGTACAGGCTGCTTCCCAGCAGCAGAACCAACCACTGCAGACTGGATTTTACAGAGCTAGAGGTAGAAGGGGTTCTTGGAGAGGATCCCAATCTGCTCAGCCTCAGCAGCAAGCAAAATAGAACCCCTTACTTTTCCCTTCAGGCTGCCTGTCCACATCCTGTAGGGGGGCAGACTCAACCACTATTTCCAGGAATGGTTAAAAATAACCACAGTCAAGTGGGTCCTGAAAATAGTGAGTCAGGGTCTCTCTTTGCTTCAAGTCCCTTCCTCCTCCAAGGTTAAAATATTTTGCACCAGCTCCGTTCTCAGAAAGAAAACTACTGGAGTAGGAGGTACAGACCCTACTGCTGGCAAAAGCAGTGGAGCCTGCCCCTCACAACCAAAGAAGGCAAGGGTTCTATTCCAGGTATTTTCTAACAACAAAAAAGAATGGAGTGTGGCGGCAGATACTAGACCTCGGACTGCTAAACAGGTACCTGGTAAAGCCCCAGGTTCAAAATGGTCATAATGGCCATGATTTTGCCAACTCTGCAAAAAGGGGATTGACTAGCCTCCTTGGATCTAAAGGATGCATATTGCCATATTCCCATAAGGGAGTTACACAGAAGGCATCTCAGATTGACTCCCTTCAGGCCACTACCGGTTCTCAACACTTCCTTTTGGCCTTACGTCTGCACCAAGGGTCTTTGCCAAGTGCATAGCAGTGGTAGTGGCACACCTCAGAAGACTGGGTGTCACAATTTTTCCTTATCTGGATGATTGGCTAATCTTAAGGAAATCCCACCAACAGGTGTCCGACCACCTTCAGGTAACCCAGGATATGCTGCTTTCCCTGGGTTTCCTTCTCAATACCAAAAAGTCAGTCCTGACCCCTGTGCAGGTTCTGCAGTTCACAGGTGCAGAACTGAATACAGTAGTGGGAAAAGCTTTTCTTCCTTAGGAGAGGGCAGAAAGCATTCAGCTTCTGGCAGGCTCTTTTGCCCTGGGCAGACCAAAGCCAGCAAAACAGTTTCTTCAACTGTTAGGGCACATGGTTGCAGCAACAAGCACAGTCATAGGTGCCAGGTTTCAGATGAGAGATATTCAGTTCCACCTCAGAGCACACTGGTGCTAAAGGCGGGACCCCCTCTCAAACCCAGTACCAGTCACACAAACATTACTGTAGGCCCCCAATGGTGGAGGGAACTGAAAAAGTTAAGGGAAGGGGTTCCATTTCTGCAGGAGCCTCCTTCCCTGGTTCTCACAACCGATGCTTCTCTGCTTGGTTGGGGTGCTCTCTTAGGGGATCACACCATCCACGGTACTTGGGAGAGTGCAGACTCACTCCTGCACATAAACCTGCTGGAGTTAAGAGCTGTTTATCTGGCCCTTCAGGGTTTCTCTCATCTCACACAGAGAAAGGTGGTACAAGTCAAAACAGACATTACCACAACAATGTAGTACATCAACAAACAAGGAGGGACAAGGTCCACTTCTCTGTGTACAGAGGCAATGAATATATGGAGCCTTGCTTACTCTCTAAATGCCTCTCTACAGTCCATTCATCTGCCAGGCAAGGACAACACCTTGGCAGATGCCTTGAGCAGGATAAACCAGGCCCATCACGAATGGGCATTGAACAAGGAAGTGGTGAATGCTCTATTCAGGAGGTGGGGACCCCAGAAATAGACCTTTTTGCTTCCCACCAAAATCACCACTTACCTCTTTATTGCTGCAGGGCCCCAGTGATGGGGACAGTTCCAATGGATGCCCTGATTCTGGATTGGACAGGCAGGTACCTCTATGCCTTTCCTCCTTTTCCTCTGATACTCATGGTGCTAATCAAGCTCAGGTCACAACCAGCTTCGATGATTCTGGTAGCCCCGGATTGGGCAAGAAAGCCTTGGTACTCCCTGTTGCTCTCAGTGTCTGTGAGCAAACCAATGCACCTCCCTCAGAGGTACAATCTACTGAGTTCCTTTTAGGAGAGGGTAGTGTACCCCAGTCTCGGGTCTCTCAAGCTCAAGGCATGGCTGTTGAGGATTTAGAATATGCAGATTGCCAGTTCTCTGAAGCAGTTTTAGAAGTCCTTAAGGGTTACAGGAAGCCTTCCACAAAGAAAACCTATGCCTCAAAATGGAAAAGATTTTCCATTTGGTGCAGTGACAAGGGTATAGTCCCAGCCCAGGCCAGGATCCCAACCCTTCTTGATTATTTGTCTCACCTGCACTCCCTGGGGTTGCAGCACTCAACTCTGAAGGTGCACATGGCTTCAGTTTCAGCATACCTTTCGGCTAGAAAGGATACCTCTCTGGCATCAAACCCTATATTCGAAAGATTATTTAAAGGGCTCTCTCATTTGTTTCCCCCTCACAGGGAACCACTGCCAACATGGGACCTTAATATTTGCATTGCCCAACTTATGCTTCTGCCCTTTGAGCCTATGGCATCTGTAGAGCTTTAATTTCTTACCTGGAAGGTAGTTTTTTCTGGTAGCAATCACTTCTGCCAGAAGGATAGCGAGCTACAGGCCCTCTGTGTGGAAAAGGACTGTTTCTTTCCACAGGGACAAGGTAGTGTTGAGAACTAATAGAAAGTTCCTCCCCATGGTGGTTTCTGACTTCCATTTGAACCAGTCTATAACACTGCCAGTTTTCTTTACTGAACACTCTAGCATAGGTGAGCATAGACTGCACAGCTTGTATTTAAAAAGAGCACTGTGTTATCACGTGACTCATACCAAAAATCATAGGCAGGACAGACAACTGTTCCTCACCTATAGGGAAGTAGGTAAAGGTACTCCTGCTTCAAAGAGGACTATCTCTTGATGGATAGTCCTGTGTGTTCAGTTTTGCTACTTAAAGGTATGCAAGGTTCCTCACTCTGGTCTTAGGGCCCACTCTACAAGGGGCACAGCTGCCACCATTGCAGCTGCCCGTAAGGTACCTCTAATGGAAATATGTAAAGTAGCTACCTGGAGGTCAGTCCACACCTTCACTAAGCATTATAGCCTGAACACCCATTCCAGGAGTGATGCCAGTCTTGCAGAATCTTTTTCCTAAATAGATTCTGGCCCACCTCTTTGAGGTACTGCTGCATAGTCTGCAAGAGTAATAATATTAGTGGATTCCTGGGGTGAGAGAAAAAAAAATACTCACCTGTAGTAATTTTGTTTCTTCCAAAGGGAGCCACTAATATTATTACTCCCCACCCTTGCCTCCCCTTTCAGAATCAGTAACAAGAAAAATCCTCTCCACAGCTGATAAGATGTATAGTTGGAGTGGCATACCACCTGCTGGCAACTTTTAGTAATGTCTTAACTTGTAGGTTTTTTTCTAAAGGCATATCTGACTTCAGAAAAAAAGGGGACATTTGTTTATTCTAGTCCTTTGGTTAATGTTATTTGCCCAGTTGGGCATTATTTTTCTATAATTATTTAAATAGTGATTCACATGTTGTTATGGCCTCTTTGCAGGCTTCTGAGAAATCTGAGTTAGAATGTAGGCAGTTGACACTGGGCAGTTTGAAAAAAGATGCACAAGCTAAACATTCCATGATTAGCATAGCATTCTGTTCTCTCTGGGGCAGTGCTGGCTTAAGGGAGCACTGCAAGAGTAATAATATTAGTGGATCCCTTTGGAAGAAACAAGATTACTACAGGTGAGTAATTTTTTCTTCTCGCTCATCAGCCAAAAAGTGCCATCGCTCTCCTCTTCCTCATCATTTGGCGAGGAAAGGCTCCACTGCAAATTGAGGCACTGGTATGAGGAGCTTTTTTAACAGCAGTGGATTCTTGGCCAAAGCCAGGCTCCACTACTGATAACTGCACTTCCTTGGACGCCGGTGCCGTGGCCCGTTCTGGTCTCCCCGGGTGGGCTGATGCCTGCCTCACCACCCGTTTGGGTGGAACCACTGCCTCTGCAGCCTTTGCACAAACCCCCATCCAAGACTGCGTGCTCTGCCCCCGAACTTCCTGGTAGGCTGTCAATACAAATTCACACCCACTCTGAGCCCTGCATTGTTCGCAGGAAGCTAACAAGGTGGCAGTCAAGGAGTCCTCGGATTCGGAGGTATCTTCAGTACATTTCTCGTGGAGTCCAGGCTTTGACTAGGAGTCCCTGGAGGCGCTCCTGGTGGATCATGGCCTACTTATTTCAGGGTCCTGCTCCACTTGATCTCAGAATCAATGGACATTCCTATGCAACCAGTCCAAAAGTGGGTCAAATACCCGTTGACAAGAGATCCTGGACAGGGATGACTTCCCTGGGGGTCACCATCCTTATAGCAGAGGCCATCCTTGGTCCCGCTCTGGAAATGTGGCCACAATCTGCCTCCTGTTTGACGCCATCCACTTGCATGGTTCACAAGTATGCAGTGCCTACCAGGTACTTGCCTGGGTTTACCGACCGCTCTTTGGCTGAAGGGTTGGTAGCGGACTCAATGTTTTGGCATATGGGCCATGTTGGCGATGTCAACAAGCCCCCGGCAAGGAGTCCAAGAAACTAGACCCCTTCTTGGGGACCAGCCTTTTCGGGCTCGGCATTGAGGGACATCTCACTTGCATAGAGAGTCCACCACCACCCAGAACTCAGTCTCTTCCTCCCAGAAGGACGTTAAGGGCCAGAAACAGCGGAAGAAGCCCCTTCAGTTTCGGCCCTACTCCAAGCCCCAGGCAAGACCACCATGGCCCCAAATGGAGCAGCAGCAGCAGGCATGGTGGGCAAAGCCTAAACCAGCTTTCTCTGGTGCTAGATAGCCCAGGGGCTGAGGGGCCACCCCTCCCTCAGCTGGACCCAGAGCTGCCTCTAAGCTTGCCCAGTGACAGGTTAAGGGATGTCCCTCCTCTGCCCATCTTGCTCAGCCCAGGACACCTGTGGGGGGCCGGCTCCACCACTTCATTTCCACTTGGTCCATCATCACCACAAACAAATGGGTGCTAGAAGTGGTGGGTCGAGGGCTGCCTCTGGAATTCAGAGCTTCCCCACCCAGCCGAGTCCATGCCCCACTACTCACAGGTGGATGACAAAAACAATTCCAACAGTTGAGTGGAGAAGCATAGTACGTTCCATTTACCAAATGAAGCAATTAACAGCAACCTTACAGGACAAAATAACGAGGTTCTCAGACAAATGATAGTGCTGGATAATGTATATGATGCAGATTGATGAATCATTTGTCCCTTAGATCATGATATTTGAGGGGTGCTGCTCTCAATGCAGGGAAGGGGGATGCTTCAAGTTAGCAATGAAGTACAAAACAGCCTGTCTTTATAAATTGTGTTTATCTGCAAAGATGTCTATTAAATGCATTGCCAGCTTAGTAGAGAATGGACTCGAATTATTAACAATGTGTGTAAGTTTGATGACTATCACTCAAGCAATCATGTTGTATACACTCCTCTATATTATGTAAAGTGTGTCTTGTCAGAGATAAACTTAATAAGAACTGTATTTAAAAAAAAATAAATAAAAACAAGATGCATGTGCAATGGTTGAAGAGCAGAACATCTCTCTTATGAACCTGAATTGGTAGTATGAGATCTGATGGATACGTATGAATAGTATGCAAGACCTTGTATCTGTGAAATTAATGTTTATTGATATTCTTTTTGTATATGAATTGTTTTGACTTGTTTAGTATATTATATGTGGAACACTTAGCGGGCCCAGTGGCGCTGAGGCGCTGGATGCCTTACCTTGCACCATGCCGGTGACCCGTGTTCGGGAACGAGCATGGGCACTGGGGGTTGGCAGGGAGGAGAAGAATCGAGCATCCTTAGGACTGCTGTCCTTCTCCGGGGAGGGGGGATACCGGCTGTCAGTGCACTGATGGCTCCTAGTGGTGGCTGGGAGCTAGGGGCACTGAAGGCAGCAGTAGAGGAAGCTGAGGCAGACGTTTGGAGGAACGTGTATGGGAGCATGTGCGTTCGCTCCTTGGACGTCACTGCATGTCCTCTGTTTGGCGGAAAAAGTGGAAAATGGTCCTGGCTTCATGATGGTCGGTTCCTGCAGGTGCCACCCCCGCCACAGGCAGCAACACTGGCACTGAATCCTAGTGTGAGGTAGGTTGAGGGATCCCTGTTACCCCACCATGGGGGGAAAGCCGTGGGGTAGCTGGGGGTTGAGCTGCGAGCGGGGGACGGGGCTGGGACACCGATGGGAGGAACAGCCACCAGGGACCAAGGAGGAAAAAGAAATTAACAGAAAAATGTATGGAACACTTAAAGAAATTGATATTTTATAAATCAGGACCATCTTGAAAATACTGTAGGTCTCTTTGACCTAATGATGTGAAACTGAGATCTTATCCTGTATAAAAATAAAGAACTTTACTACTACTGCATGGTGGCTTGCACCAGCATGGTCCAGTGGGCCTGCTGGAGGATGCACCCCCTGCAGTGGGAACTGGCCCGTCAGTGGTCTCAGTGCCTTGGTTTCCTGGGCCGGCCGGTCACAGTAACACAGCTGATGTGGAACGCCATTCATTGGTGGCTTGTCCCAGACAATCCGCAAGAAGGAGTCTGGTTTGTTCGCCCAGAGCTGATGGTCCCTCTTACGACTGACACCTCTCTCACGGGGTGGGGAGCCCACCTGGGGGACCACAGAACCCTAAGGAGTCCCATTGTCACATCAGCTTGCTGGAGCTCCTTGCAGTGCACTTCACCCTGATGGCCTTTGCTTCTGTAGTGCTGGGTCAGGTCGTCCAGGTCCAGATGGGCAACACAACATCCATGTACTACCTCAACAAGTAGGGTGGAGCACATTCCCTCCCATTGTGCTGGGAGGCTCTTTGCACCCAGATCCTTGTTCACAGTCTGGAAGCTGACCTTCTGGCAATTCATGTGGACGGTGTGTCCAACCAACTGGCGGACACTCTCAGCCGTGTGGGCGAGGCGTCTCATGAGTGGTCCTTTTACCAGGAGGTTGTCAATCACTTGTTCTCCCAGTGGAGGGGGGCACTCCCCAGGTCGACCGGTTTGCCTCCCAGGAGAACATGAAGCTGAGGCTGTTTTGTGCCCTCAGTGCGGGACACTGCTGGTGGATGCCTTCACAAGGCCCTGAACCCCAGGCCTCCAGAACGCCTTCCCTCCCTTTTTCCTAATCCACAAGGTGCTGATGAAGGTGCAGAGGGACAAGACATGGATGATCTTGGTAGCTCTGGACTGGCCATGCCAGTTCTGGTACCCTGATCTCCTCAACCTCAGCAGCAGGCCCTCATGGAGATTGCCTCACCACCTGCTCTCTTGCTCTCAGGGGAGGGTCCTCCACCCAGACCTTCAGTCCCTGCAGCTGACAGCCTTGTTCCTGAACGGTTAGATTTCCAAGTTTTGGGGTCTCTGGCGAAGTCCCCTATGTTGTGGAGGCCTCTTAGAAACAATCAAATTGCCAGTACTATGCCTTCAAATGGAAGAGGTTTTCCATCGAGCTAATCCCCTTGTCCTGCCCAGTGGTGAGCATTCTGTGTTATCTTTGATCCTTTCCCCAGTCAGGCCTCCGGTTGATGACCCTAAAGGTGACCTGGTAGCCATCTCTGCATACCGAGTGCGGGCTGGTATACCAACAGTGGCACAGGAGGTGGCGGTCGGGTGCTTCTTTGCAGGCCTTAACCATCTGCCCCAACTGTTGCATGAACCACCACCATCTTGGAACTTATTGTTGGTTTTGGCTTCGCTTGTGGGCAAGTCATCTGAGTCTGTGTGCAGGTGTCGCGTCTCACCTGCCATGGAAAGCTGTCTTCTTGGTGGCCATTGCCTTAGCCAGAAGATCAGTGAGCTCCAGGTACTCTCCTTGGAGTCTCCTTATTTGGTTTTCCACAAGGACAAAGTTGTTCTCCGCCCCAGCACAAAGTTCCTCCTGAAGGATGTTTCGGAGTTTCACCTTAACCAGATGATGTATCTCCTGGTGTATTTTACCAACCCAACCTTGGAGGCTGAGCACAGGCTTCATACGTTGGACCTGAGGCGAATGCTCGCTTATTGTAAGGAGTGTATGGCTGAGTTCAGGGTGAGGTTAGCCAGCTCTTTGTTGCCTGCACTGAAGCTGCACCTGGCAGACCAGCAGCTAAGCAGATGATTGTCAAACGGATAGTCTCCTGCATCAGTCTCTGGTCGAGGTTGGTTAGTAGGAAGCCTTCTGTTGGGCTTATGGCTCATTCCACTAGACATACCGCTGCCTCAGTGGCTTCTTTCAAGGACGTCCCTATCCAAGAATTCTGCAGGGCTGCTACCCAGAAGTCAGCACACACCTTTATCTCCCATTACTACATCGACATTCAAGTCATGCCAGGATGCTGATTTTGGGGCCTTGGTTCTCCAGTCTTTATTTCTCACATAGGAGGTGTGCGCCTTGCCCTCTCCTCCCAAAGAACTGCTTGGAGTACACCATATACACATCCCTAGAAATGAGGGTTACTCACCTGTAACCATAGATCTTCCACGGAGTGATCTCTTGCAGCAGATAATACACTTAGGTCGTCGTCAGAGGTCACTGTGGAGCATGGCAGCTTTTCTAGCAGTCTTTTCAAGGGGCCGCCCACATGTGACGTCATCTTCCTGTTTCCTATATAAGTGTGGATGGTCCCTGGTATTCTCAGTTTATTTTCCTACCATCTTCAGCTTGCACGCAGCAGCTAGCGCAACTTCAGAACAGCATTCATCGACGAGAATCTGAGCAAATGACGAATGTCCAAAGAATCTTCAAGCAAGATGGCACTATTTCGTTCCTAATGTTGAGGTAGGAAAATCTACTGCTTCGACAACCACACTACTTGTGTAAGGTGTCTGGGACCCACACACAACACCTCTTCCTGCATACATTGCCAAGATTTCAACCAGGCAACCTGTCGACGACAGCTGCAGGAAATCAAAAACCATTTAATGGAGCAGAAATTGTCTCTCCTGAAGAATCAGGGGGCTCGTTCCAAGAGCTCCCCATCCACTGATTGTCTTAAACAGCACAAAAAGGAGAAGGAGAAGCCCTCCTCAACCTCTGTGCCTTGACACTCATCGACGACCACCATCTCAAGTGCCCCACCACCGACAAGGCATTGTCATACTGCCTCTTCGCCGATAGGAGGTTATACCCTCTGGTCGACGGCTCTTTCCAGTGCATTGATGGCAGTTTATGATGAACCTTTTATAGGTTCCGTTAATGCCTCGTTGATGGGACTGTCATTTTCAATGCATTGTACAGTTTCCCCAGCGGTTCCGTCAACGACGAGCCGCATTCCACTGGGGAAACCTGCTGCATTTGCTATGCATACTGCCCCATCACCCTCGCAGGTGGGTACCCACAGGGGTCAGGTGGACAGGGATCTGGACCCTGAACTTTACTACCCAGAGGCAGGACTTGCTCAGGCTATGCATCCACTCCCCTCTATCCTCCCTTTGATTTCCCAGAAACCCCCCTCCTTACCCCCCCTCAACTGGATGGTACTTCAGTAGTACAGCACGTCTTTCATGCCTTGTGGCATGCTCAGCCATCCGATCCAGGAAAGCCGAGCCACCCATCCCGCTCCCCTACTCCTTCACCAAACCAATTTCAGGGTGACAGGGACCCTTTACCACCTGGTCACTTCCCACATACATGGATGAGTACCTATCATACGAGGCTGAATTTCTGGGAGATTTTACTGGAGACCTGGAGGACGAGGAATTCCAGGATATGGATTTCCAGACCCAGTCTCCTCTATTGGTCTCCTCATTAAATGAGGACCTGTCCAGGCACGTGGCTGCCTCTCCTCCAGATGACCCATCTTTCCATAACATGATGGTCCAAGTTCAGGAAGTCATGGGATTCTCTACTACTGAACATGACAAACAACGTAAGGATATGGCAGACTATTTAGAGTTACCAGAAAATCCAGTCTTAGTGGTACCCCCACTAATCCGAACATACCAAAATGCTATGCTTGCAGCCTGGCACTGGCCTTCTTCGGTCACAGCTGATCTTATCTGTGTCAGTCTTCACCATTGATCACAGATGGGTACTGGCCGGAGGTCAGGACTCTGCGGGAGCCTCTTTTTTTTTTTTTAAAAGGGCAGGCGGAGCCGACGCAGCATCGGCCGCCCTCGAGGCCACGCGACCACGTGGACCACCTCGAGGATTAAATAAGCTGTGTCGACCGCCTGACTACTCAGCTCCTTCGTCTCCCGCCATGGAGGTCGCCTCGTGGGAAGCCTGAAGTTTGAAGTAGTCTGTCAGTTTTTCTAGGCCTTACGCCTGCGATATTTCCGTCGCCAGTCCGCGGTCTGCTAGTTCTGGGTTCTGCCTCTACTCGATGTCGCCGGTAAGATCTTTCCTTTTTATTAACATTAAGCTACGTCGAGTCTTTTTTGGTGTTGTTTTTCCGTAGGTCATGCCGCAGTCGGAGGGCAAAAAGTTCTCTAAGGCGGGGCGGCCCCCTATGAGTCAGTGCCCGTGCGGCCGCAATTTCTCCGTGACCGACCAGCATGACTGGTGTCTCGCGTGTCTCGGCCCGCTTCACGACATGGATTTGTGTGACACCTGTTTCTCTATGGACCGCCGCGTCCTCGAACAGCACGCGTGGAAAGTTGGACGAACTCCGCCGACTTTCGGGGGATGGGTTCGCACGCATCGGGCCAAGCCACGCTCTCTCAGCCTTTCCTCCGGGTCCCCTCCTGGTTCTGTATGGACCGTGGAGGAGGGAGCCTCGACCTCCAGTAGCCTAGCCTTGGTAGAGGCTTCTCCCCGCAGTGCAGGAGGCCCATCCGCTTCCCCGGGAGGCGGGCAGGGCGACCGCCATGACAATCACCCCTTGGGGTGAAGGCCCCCTGGTGTCGCTCCCCGTTCGCCAAGGCCTGGGTCGGCGCCATCCTGAATGCCATCGGTCGGTCTTGTTGAGGCCTTCGGCGCCGTTCGCGGTGCCGAGGGCCTTGGCGGCGCCGACGTCGGTGCCGACTCGTCTCTTGGTGCCGCTTGCAGCGTTGACTCTGCTCGCGGTGCCATGACCCTGGATCCAGCGTCGCCTTTCGTTATGTCTCGCCTCGGCGCCGCGGGACCCTCGGAGTCGTTGGTCGGCGTTGCCCGCTGCATCTGCTCTCGGCGCCGCTCGTGGCGCCGGGTAGCCAAGCGGCGCCAGGTCTGTTTTGGGGCAGTCGGCGCCGCCTTGGTTCTCGGTGCTGCTGGAGCCGTGGGGTTTAACAGCGTCATTGGCACGAGCCTGCGCTTCGGGGCGGCGTGGCGCCCTTCGACTCTCGGTGCTGCGCGCGGCGCCGGGGGGCCTGGCGGTGTCTGCGTCTCCAGAGCCACTGTTGAGGCTGCTGCTGGTGCCGTCTTTGTCCCTGGCACCACTCCCGGTGCCGATGGACTTGGCGGCGCCGCGGCTGGCCCTAGCTCCGGACCTTTGGTCTCGGCTGCCCTACCGCCTTCTGCCAGCTCCGCCCCCGGGGCCGTGGAGGGCGTGGGGGTGGCCTTGTCCACTGCCACGGTTTCTGGGCCCTTCGCGAAGGTCGCTTTTCCTTGCCCTCCTACTGTCTGGCTCAGGGCCTCGGATTCCACCTCTTCGGAGTTGGAGTCCGGCTCAGAGTCAGATGGGCAGTCACACCCTTCGGGGTTGACTGCACAGGAGGGTGAGCCGGTGGTCTCTTCAACGATTCGGAGTCAGCCCCCTGCTGAAGAGCGTCGGGTTCCCCTCCAGGTCGGGCCAGCAAGCTGTGGTGCGTGCCACTATAGCCTTGCAGCCTGGTCTGGGAGGGTTCCTTGACCCTTCAGCAGACATACCCCCCCGTGGTGTGTCTCGATTGCCCAACTTTGGGGCCCATCGGGAAGCCTACGGCTGGGGAGGGTGCTGCGCCCTGGATTTCCCCCTTGGGGACATCCCAGAGATGCCAGCTACCTAGGCTGACCCTTCCGAGGACCAGGACCTTCTCGGACTCTGAGGGTCGAGGGGTGTGGGATCGGCACATCGGCCTTTCTCTGGGGTCCACCCGGGCCCTGGACAAAGCCAAAGTGCGGACTTCCGTCCTTCCCCTTCTGGTTCCTTCAGAGGGTCCTATTCTTTGGAGGCAGGGGACCATCCTTCTGGACCTATACGGCCCCGATTGCCTCACTGGGGGGATTCTTCTGGGCGCAGCCTAGGCAGTACCAACGTGGTTGTACAGCTGTCGGCTGCGGAGTCTTCCGGGACACCTTCCCCGGGTGCCCATGGTCCGCTCTCTAGCCCTGGCAGAGGCCAGCCGATTCCTTCCCTCGGCTCTGCTCCTACCCCTCTGCCACATTCTCCAGCGCTCCCGGGCATTCTTGGTCCTACCGAGCCTCTTACCTGGGAGCAGTTCAGGGCAGTGGCTTCTCGGTTCCCTGCTTACGTTAGGGCCTTGGACAGTCAGGTTTTTCAACCTCCCCCCGAGCAGCCACCCTCGGAGCAGATGGTGACCTCCAGCTCCTCATCCCCCTCTTCTGGGGGTGAGGAACCTTCTGTCCACATCTCTCCTGCCGCTGATCTCTCGGAGTATCAGCGTTTCCTCGCGAGGATGTTGGAGGACCTTCACCTTTCCCTCTATCCATGAGCAATCCAGAGCATCGCGCCGCGCCTTTCTGAAGCGATTTGGGCGGCCACCCTTGTGGTGCCCCTCGGCCTGCTCCTTTTCAGGAGGCGTCCATGCGTTTCTGGCAGAGGCCCTTCTCCGGAGTTCATGCCCCTAGGGACCTCAGCCAGAGGTATTGCGCACCCACGGAGTCTTCAGGTTCCATACCTCATCCGCAGTCCGGATTGACGCACCTGGACACTCCTGACGGGCTTCGCGCCCTCCACCGTGACCGGCCCCCTGATCAAGACTCTTCGGATTTTGATTTCTGGGGGAGGAGGACTTTCTACTCGGCACGGTTGCTTCTCTCCATCTCCGCTCATCAGGCCCACTATGCAGCCTACAACAGGTTATTGTGGTCGCGCTGGGTCAGATCCTAGCTGCTTTGCCTGACTCGGAGGAAACCAGGCAAGCCATCGGCGCTCTGCCCGTGGCCTGGAGCTAGCAAGGCACCAAGCAAGGGTGTCTTATGATGCCAGCGAGGTAGCTACCAGGGTGGTAGGGACAGCGATCTGCACCAGAAGATCGGCATGGCTTCGCCTTTCCCGGTTGTCACCCTTGGCCCGGCATAGGGTGATTTGCTCCGCTCACCAGGGAATCTATCTCTTTTCCCGTAGGGCGAGATGGCATTTGTCGGGGCAGTCTCGGGCCTACCCAGGCCCAGAAGGTTCCCCCCCCCCTTAGTGTGTCACCCACTGAGGGCTAAGGGACACTGTCCCTTAGGGTGCAATCAGTCAACCCCCTTCGGGGGGCTTGGTACTCACCCATCTGTGATGAATGGTGAAGATTGACACAGATAAGATATAGAAATTACATACTTACCGTAATTATGATCTTTCTGTATCTTCACCATTCATCTCAATCCCCTCCATCCCCTGGGGCCTCAGTCTCTGGGTCCCCTTCCCTCTGTGCCTCTCCCTCTCTTGAGTAGGGTAAAGTAGGGACACACGGGGGGTGTAATTTTTTCCCCTTAAAAAGGGTACAGCCCGAGTGGCATTCCTTCTCTACAGCATATTTCCACCCTAGCAGGGTGGGAGTTGTTGATTGCCCTCCTCCTCCTGTCATCCAAATGTTAAAACCCCTTTTTTTCACCAAATTTCTTTCAGAGAGAGTACTAATCCCTGTACCCTGTCCTTCTCCAGTATAGCCGACTCTGCTTTTGGGGTATTGCCTTATATTCTGTGCCTTGAATACTGGCAAGTAAGCTTTGGTACTCCTTGCAGTTCCTATACAATCTGGTGAAGGTCAAGGGTCCTGGATCCTTGTTTTCTCTCACTCTCTCCTGAAATTTCTCCCCTTCCCTCCTTCTTCGCTTCCAGGATTGGGGCCCCTACCCAATCCCTTAGTTTCATCTTGTCTCTGCTGTCCTCTCAGTTGTTATTTCTCCTTTTGGTTCAGCTCTTCCTTCCTTTTCTGTCCCTTGGACTCTCTTGTCCCACCCTCCATCCCTTCCTCTTACCTCTCCGAGACTCAGAACTGGTAGTCAGGCGGAATCGACACAACAACGGCTAATCCTCCAAAGCGCCACATGATGCGTCGGCCTCGAGGCGGGCGCGATAGTCAGCTCCGCCTGCCCTTTTTAAAAAAAAAAGGGCTCCAGCGAGTCCTGACCTCCGGCCAGTACCATCTGTGATGAATGGTGAAGATACACAGAAAGATCATAATTACGGTAAGTACGTAATTTCTGTTTCCCTGCAAGGTGGATCGCCTTTACCAGGCTCCTCTGGATCATCTTTTTATCCACCACTCGTGAAGCGGATTCGTGGTGATTGGTGCCGCTCATGATCATACCAAACATCCAAAACACATGAGCTCCTTACCTCCTGATAAAGAATCCCGTAGGGTAGTGTATCTGGGAGAAAAAAGGTATTCTAATCAAGTACCATGAATCTCAGAATCCTAAATTATATGGGACATATGGTCAAATACTAGCGTACACTCTGGTCCTCTGCCATTGAATTAGTCAATAAACTCCCTCCTTCACAGGAAAGGGAACAATTACTGGTTACAATATCTACTGGCAACTCCATTTCCCATCAGCTACTTCATTCAGGATATGATGGGGTTGATGCTTCAGCCTGCATGTCAGAAACTAGCATTACCTTTCACTGCCATGCTTGGCTTCGCGTCTCAGGCTTCACACCTGATATACAGCACAGAGTAGTTAATGTCCCCTTTAATGGGTACAAACTATTCGGGCCAGGTAGCCAAATATTGATATATGATCTCCAGGCTTCAGGAAGAACTCTGCATACAGTGCTTGGCATGTACTATACTTCTCAGCCATTCTACTGTCCTCAGTCCTCTTTTTGTACCGAAAGAGCTGGAAAATACAGAGGCTCAAATAGAGGCAGATCCAGAGGTCATTCCCAGTCTACCAGAACCAACACCTCTGCTGCCAAGGGTCCCCACTCCCACCCTCCTGGTGGGGCTTGTCAGCCCACCTCCCAATGACCTACTTAGACTCTGCCCACGATTCCTCGACCAGGCCTTGGAAGCTGTGGGCAGTCATTTAGTCTTCCATTTGGAGGCCTGGAAAATGATTGCATCGTATGTGTGGGTATTTCAGATCATTCAGAGAGGTGACACTCTGGAATTACTTTCCAGACTTCCCCCACACCTCCCCCCCCCCCGCTCTGTCCATTACCCACACAACCATATTCCTGTTCTCCAGGAGGAACTACTGGCTCTTCTTACCAAGAAGGTGGTACCAGTACCCCTGTCAGAACACGAAGGGTTTTACTCCCACTTCTTCCTGGTACCCAAACGAACTAGAGATCTCAGACCAATACTGGACCTCAGACAACTGAACCTATATGTCCAGTACAAAAGGTTCTGCATGGTCACCCTAAATTTCCATCATGCCAATACTGAAACAAGGGGATTGGCTATGTGCTCCAGATATGAAGGATGCTTACCTATATATCCCTATCCATCCTGCCCATCACAGGTTCCTTCGTTTTCATCTGCTGTCAACACTACCCAATTTCGGGCACTCCTGTTTGGCCTTTCATCGGTCCTACAAGTGTTCACCAAATGCCTAGCAGTAGTAGCAGCAGCACTATGGCAGGATGGGCATTTTGTCTTCCCATACCTGGTCGATTGGCTCATAAAAGCAGAGTCCAAAACTGCTCAACTTTCTTCCCTAGAAGCAACCTTAACTCTGTTCCAAGTTCTAGGGATTACGGTCAGTTGACCGAAGTCCAATCCAACCCCTACTCAGTTGTTCCGATATATAGAAGCAGTCCTAGACACAGTTTCCACCAGGACCTACCTTCTGGCCGACAGGCAAGACAAATTTCAATCTCTGGCATTGCAGATACAAGCTCCAAAAGTTGCTACAGCCAGACACATGCTATGTCTCCTAGGTCATATGGCCCGCTATCATCCCCATGGTAGCTTTCGCCATTCTTCAGATGAGATCAGTCCAGTGGGTTCTCCAGAACCAGTGGTCTCAAAGAACAAGAAATTTCAAAGACAAAAATCAGAGTCACTTCCTCGTTGTGGTCTGCCCTAGTATGGTGACCGCTCTGAGCCAACATGTGTCAAGGCATGCTCTTCCAGCCCCCCCCATCCACGCAGATGTTGACCATGGATGCATCCCTGGAAGGGTGGGGTGCGCACCAGGGTCCTTACAGGACACAAGTCCAAGTGGACCACTTCTATACCTCATCCCTTGGCTCCTGAGGACGCTTTCATAGCACGTTTACAAGTGTTCTCTCCTGTTGCCAATATATTGCTGGCATCACGTAAACCAGCAACCAGGGAAACATATAATGCCAAATGGAAATGTTTTTCCATATGTGCTGCTTCCTGATCACTGGATCCCTTCTTTTCTCCATTGACAAAAGTCTTGGATTACCTAGCCTTGATTGCCCGAGATAGGATTAAGCTATTCCTCCATCAAAGTCCATTTGGCTTCTATTTTGGCCTTCCATGAACCTCTGGATGGTAGATTACTGTATCAACATCATCTAGCCAAAATGTTTTTAAAAAGAGGAATGTTACATATTAAGCCACCTATTAGAAAACCCACTCCTCCGTGGGATCTCAGTTTCCTAATAGAGAAATTAACCCTTGAGCCCTTTGAACCGGTGGCCACTTGTGACCTCCGTTTTCTTTCGTGGAAAACACTATTCTTAGTGGCTGTCACTTCAACTCGACACATTTCTGAGCTCCATTCCCTCATTTGTAGAGAACCTTACTTGATTTTTCACAAAGATAAGGTGGCATTTCATACCAACCCTTCCTTCCTACCTAAGGTAGAGTCTGAACACACCTTAAACCAGTCCCTCGAGTTACCAGTATATTATCCTGAACACTCCAGTCAAGGTGAACACCTCTTACATACTTAAGATGTCCATTGTATATTACGATACTACACTAATCGAACTAAAACGATTAGAAAGATTTCTCAACTTTTTGTCACCTTCGCCTCAGGCAAGGAAGGTCTCCCAGTCACTAAACGGACTCTCTCCAATTGGCTAGCATATTGTATAACATTTTGTTATTCAGACTACAACAAGCCATTACCTGGACCTGTCCAAGCCCTTTCTGCCAGAGGTATGGCTACCATTGTGGCCTGCTTTAAAGGGGCCTCTATCACGGATATCTGCAACACAGCTACCTGATCCACAGTTCACACTTTCACTAAGCATTATAACTTAAATATTGCTTCACGCTGTAGGACAGCCTTCAGCCTTTGGCCGAGCTGCTCTACAAGGCCTCCTGTCGTAATGACCACCCTTTCTGGGTTTACTGCTTGGGATTCATCCCAAGTGTATTACCTGCTGCAAGAGACTACTCCGTGGAAGATAGTACAGTTACATAAGACCTTACCATAACAGTAGATCTTTGAGGAGTGTCTCTTGCAGCAGGTATGATCCCTCCTTCCACCCCCCTCCTTCTCTAGGAGAACAAATTCTGGTCCAATGACTTATGGGTTGGGACACCTATGGTATCTTGGCTTCCCCTTGGTCCTCGCTTAGCGAGCTGAATCTGGCGGGGAAACTGAGGATCTTACTTTGAGAAAGAGCTCTTGCGGCAGGTTATACCATTAGGACTGAAGCTGGCAGGCAGCAGAACCCCACGGAAAACTTCTAGCTAGCTAAGTACAGCAGGGGACCACATCCCGATGTCGGCCCTGCCCCTGGCATCACACACATCATAAAAGGGGTGGTCCCACAGCATACCTCAGTTCTTTTCCCTCCCTTGATTCGCAAGCATTGGTTTCACAGATGCCTTCAGCTATCGAACAACGCCATCACTTGAGTATTTCTTCTTTATTTCTTCTTTTTCTTGGAGAAGTTTGATTTTCTTTTCTACATTCGCATGTCGTCTTCCCAAACATCCTCTGTCGAAAAGCTTTCCTCTAAGTGTGCTTTGGCAAACAAATTCCTTTTAAGGACCAGCACACGGCGGGTGTCAGATGCCTAGGCCCAAAACATGACACTAAGGCTTGCTCCATTTGCCAAAACTTCAACAGCTGCACGAGGATCTGCAGACAGAAAGATTTGGAGACCTTCTTTTTAGAAATAAGATTAGCAGCCATTCAGAGAAGTTTCTCCTCTTGGGAAGAGTCATCACACAGATTGGGGAAATGCAAGGAAAAAAGGAAGGAGAAGGAGAAAGAGCACTCCTCATCCGCGCGGACATCCGACTTCAGGGTTAGCTCGAACTCTGCCTGTTCCACCAGATTTCCATCTTCAGCAAAGACCCAACCTCCACCAGCTAAAGTCCGGATGTCGGGTGATACAGAGAAGATATCCAGCCTTCAGTCTCTTAAGTTCCACCCCAAGGACTCCTCGCTTAGCCGTCCTTCGGGCTCTTCAGGCCAATTTGTATTGACTGATCGTCCACCTAAGGTGCTCTCCAAGCCAGCTGCCACTGCAGGTCCGACACCCTGGACTGGCGCCAGGACACTGACCATGGCAGATTGGTCTCCCAACCCCCCCAGGGATTCCATGGGGACGTCTGTTAAGTGGACTACAGATCTGATGTCTCTCAAGTGGACCTCAGACCAAAAGCGGATGTCAGAGCAGACGCCTGCCAAATGTCCCAAGGAGTCAGAAGTCCTTACTCGCCAGAAGGGCGTCACTTTGTCTGTACCAGATGACAGTCATCCAGGACGTTTGGACGACAACCTTACCGACGACGGGGTCGAACAGATTAATGATGACCAGGCATCAGGAGGCAGAGAGGAAGGATACATCCCACATGACCTGATGCCACCCAAGGACCAGTCGACTGGTGCATCAGGCCACAAACAGTCTGATACAGGCGACGGGCAGACACCTAGAGAGGAACCGACGCCAGGTCAGTCATCGGGCCTTAACATAAATGAAGTTAAGGAATTGTTTTCCTGTTGGTGGGAAACCATTAGGAAGGACGTAGTTCCCACAAAACCTCCAGTGGAGAACCTACCTCCTCCAAAAGAGAAAACTCCAGACAGACCACTTGACCTAGCCACCCAAGCTCGGCTCTACGTTTATTGCTGATGACTGATCATGTGACGTATCACATGATCACCTACACTAATTTCTAAGTGTCCACTTTCCCCTTTGCAACTTATATTTCTTGACCACTAGGAGTCACTACAGAGCCCTGCCTACCCCTGTTTTCTCCTTCCACTATCCTCGCTGTCTTACCCTCCAAGACTCCACTCCTCCTGCTCTCCCACACCTAGACTCTGACATCCAACACCTGTTCCCAGCTTTGTTCTACTGTCCCCTGAGAAGCCTCAAACCCTGGACCCTTGGCACCAAGGCCCGAAGCCCTACCACTAAGACAATGTATCTGGCCAATTTCTTGTGTTCTATTAGTACCCTTAACCTCTCTCTCTTGCCCACCCCAAAAAATAAGAATACACACCTAGACTCTTAACATCCAGCACCTTTTCACAGTTTCGTTATACTGTGTCCTGAGTAGCCTCAAACCCTGGACCCCTGGCATTAAAGCCCAGATCCCCACCGCTAAGCAAATGTGCCTGGCCAATTTCTTGTGCTTCTGTTAGCACCCTTAACCTCTTTCTTGCCCCCCCCCCAAAACAAAGAGAATAAAAAACAAAACTACACATAGACTCTGACATCCAACACCTTTTTTCTAGTTTTGTTCTGCTATCCCCTGAGAAGACTCAAACTCTGGACCCCTGGCACCAAAACCCAGAGCCCCTCCACTAAGCCAGCATGCCTGGCCAATTGCCTATGATCAGTTAGCATCCTTAACCTCTTTTTAGCACCCCCTCAAAAAAAAGAAAGAAAAATCAAAACTACACCTAGACTCTGACATCCAACACCTTTTCCCCATTTTTGTTCTACTGTCTCCTGGGAAGCTTCCAACCCTGGACCCTTGATGCCAAAGCCCAGAGCCCTACCATTAAACCATCAGGTCTGGACAATGTATTGTGGTGTATCACCTTTGACCTCTTTTGCTTGCCCCCTCAAAAAATGAAAAATAAAAAACAGTGTTCATCATGATTTCTCTCGCTGGTGCCTCCCCTGTCCCCTGGCTTGCGCTTCGACTCTTTACCTCCCTAATCCTGCTAGGTCACATATCACACATGCTTCGGCATAATGAGCCAGAACAACCACTCCACGGGCTTATCTTAATAACCTCCCCCTCCTCCACTATGGCAGCACCTCACCTACTTGGCCAGACAGCCTCGCTCCCCCCTCCCTCAGCCCTCCTTGCTGGCTTTACCACAGTTCGGCGCTGGACACTACTGCCTTGCTGCTCCCTTCCTTCGGCAGCGACCCATCCCCATCACCATATGCTGCCCCTCCCCCTCCCTGCTGATCTCTAAACTTGTACATAAATGACTACGTTTGGCAGCCATATGCATCCTCCTCCTACTTGTGCTCTCAGGAGACGCTCACCCTAACCCAGGACCTGCTCAACCCCCTCCACCCAAGGTGGCTACCTCTAAGGGTCTCGTAGTAGCCTCACTCAGTATATGTAGCCTTCTCCACAAATTTGGCTCTTTCCAGGGCAGGGTTGCCCTGAATCACCCTGATGTTATCTCGGTAGTAGAAACCTGGCTAGACATCCGAACCCCAGACTCCGCAGTCTCACTCCCAGGTTTCTCGCTTTACCAGGCTGATAGAACCTCTAAAATAGGATGTGCACTGTACATCCTGGACTCACTGCAATGCCTTGCCCTCCCCTCCCCAGCCCTTGAACACGGGGCCCAGGCACTCTCAGCGAAAATCACACTTGCACCGAACAGGGCACCTCTGTTCCTCTCTTCCATATACTGTATATTCCTCCCGACATCAGAAGAGTGCTTTCCACTCTGTCCTAGACCACCTCCAGACATTCCCTGACAAGATCGAAATTATTGCCCTAGGGGACTTTAAGATAAACTTGCTAGCAGACACATCCGCACCTCTCACAGAACCTATCCCAACTAGTGTCCATTGCCACTAGAGTCAACCCGAGGATTGGCACCGCCACCCTCCTTGATTTGGTGTTAACAAATGCACCCCACAAAGCTGCTCAAGTCCAGGTGGTACCAAATGCCCTGAGTGACCACTCCCCAGTGCTTTGCCACTGATCTTGTTTTGGGGGGGGGGGGAACTACTCCCAAAACGATCCTCCAATGCTACGTTAAACCAAGCAAGCTCCGGTCCCTTAAGCAATGTCTCACAACTAGTGACTGGTCCCCTATCTCTACCACTGGGTGCATTGACTCTGCCCTTGAACACTTCATCACTACCTTCAACTCTGCCTGTGATCTCTATGCGCCACTACTCAACAGGTCATCAAAGGGGTAGATACCCCCTGGATGTTGCAAGCCCTTCTAGACCAAATGCGGGACCATGACAACCTGTGGCACATTGCCCTGGAAACTGGGAAGCCCACTGATTGGCAGCGCTACCAAAAAGCACAAAATAAATGCACTCGGGATATCCGCAAGGCCAAAGCGGAATTCTACTGAGCCTCACCTACTGCCTCCTGGGGCTCTGGATGCAAGTTCTGGGACTCCCTCAAGGAGCTCAGTGGCAAAGTTTCTACCACACCCCCATCCCAACTCTGGGCCATTGGGTCTATCACCACAGACCCCGCCGTGATTACTAACACACTTAATGTCTCCTTCTCTGACCTCAGTAGTGTCCTCCCCCCAATTTCTTCTACCCCACTCCACCTGTGCCTTCTGTCACTCACACTACCCCCATGTTCCATTTCAAAACAGTCTCGCAGCGTGAAGCCATCCCTTTTCTTCTCAAAGCACTCAGCAAATCACATTTTAGTAGTGACGCACTCAATCTCAAGCTAATTAGGCTCACCTTTAATGAAGTCCTTCCCCCACTCACCATGCTCCTGAACCGCTCTCTATCGCTGGACCAGTTTTCCTTTAGGTGGAAATTTGCCCTCGTCACACCCATCCTTAAAAGTGGAGACCACACCAGTCAGGGAACTACCGTCCCATCTCAATCCTGACCCCCTCTCCAAAGCCCTGGAGAAAATTGTAGCTACCCAGCTAACCGACTACCTGTCCAAATATAGCCTCCTATGTCCCGAGCAGCATGGCTTCCATTATAACCACAGCACTACCGCAGTCCTACTGGAGTTCACTAACACTCTCCACGCATCACTTGACCTAGGCCACGCTGCAGGCACTGTTTTCATAGACCTCTCCAAGGCATTTGATACAGTGCACCACACGCTTCTCTTGGACTCCCTCTCACAGATAGGCCTGTCCCCTGAGACCACTGGCTGGTTTGCTAGTTATCTATCCAAGAGAACCCAGTCAGTTAGAATTGCCCATACACGATCTACTCCATTACAAGTTAGCTCGGGAGTCCCTCAGGGCACCATCCTGGGCCCCCTGCTATTTTTCCTTTTCCTCAACTCCCTTTCCAAGGAATGTTCTGGGAAGCTACTTCTATATGCAGATGACACTGTCCTCTACAGCTCCCACACAGACCACACCACTCTCTGAAATGCCCTCCAGAAATCTTTCTCAGACGCTGAATCCTGGCTTGTTCGGCATAGATTAATTCTCAACTACAAAAAAACTAAATCTATGGCGTTTGCACATGCCCAAAACAAAAATCATAGGCTACTCCTGCTCATTCTAAACTCACAAAACAACCCCCTTGAGCAGGTCACCTTATTCAAATTGCTCGGTATCACCCTGGACTCAAGGCTCACTTACCATGATCATCGCCGAAATCTGTGCTCTGCTGTCAGTGTTCGTACTGGTCTGCTACACCGGTACAAGCACTGTCTCCCCCCTGAAGCCTTACATTTAGTTGTATCGGCTTTTATACTATCCCTCATAGACTATGACATCATAGTATATGGAGCAGCTGACAACACGCACCTCGATAAAATTAGGATAGCCCTAAATAAGGCCTGTAGGCTAGCCACTGGCTACGATAGGCTCATGCATACCTGCACTCTTTACACCACTACCAACTGGCTAAACTTTAATCGTAGGCTAAAATATCAGACCTGCCTCTTCACTAAAAAAAAATAACTGCTGGACTACTCCCTCCTGCTCTCACCCCTCTACTCCAAGCACCCCTGTCCACCCGCCACACACGGCATACTGCAACGACCCACTTCTGGGTACCCTACTGCAAAGTCTCCTTGGGCCAAAGAACGTTTAAGTACCTGGCTCCTGGCTGGCTGAACTCCCTCACGAATTCCCTCATCACAGAGCCTGAACTTGGCCTGTTCAGATCCCACCTCAGAGACCTACTCGCCCAAGATTCGGTCTGTGACTGTCCCTTATTTTCTCAGGCAGTTCTGTATCTCATTAGAATACTTACCTCCCTGGTACCGACGCCCTAGAGCGTGCGTATGTATGACAATGGACTCCTATGGTCCTCCCTGAAATTGCTAATAACCACCAGGGCATGGCTACGCCACTGTCCTGTAGTGTATGTTCCAGTTAGAAACATAGACTTTGTCGGCAGATAAGGACCACTTGGCCCACCCAGTCTGCCCATTTTCCTACCTATTGGATAAGCTGCAGATTCTAGTTAACCAACAGCCTACTTCCTGCAGCCTTCCACTATAATTGCCTTATGTTTGTCCCATGCATGTTTGAATTCCCCCACTGTTTTAGACCCCACAACCTCTCCAGGAAGGCAGTTCCATGCGTCTACCACTCTCTCCGTGAAAAAGAATTTCCTCACATTACCCCTGAGCCGCCCCCCCTCTAACTTTAAATTGTGCCCCCTTGTTCTTACACATCTCTTTTCCTGAAAGATACTACCCTCCTGGACTTTGTTGATTCCCTTGAGGTACTTAAAAGTTTCTATTATGTCCCCCCCTTCATCAAAGGTATACATATTAAGCTCGCTGTCTCTCTTCATATGGTTTCTGATGTAGACCCTGCACCATTTTAGTTGACCTCCTCTGGACTGCTTCCATCCTGTCTATGTCCTTGCGTAGATGAGATCTCCAGAACTGCACACAGTACTTCAGATGGGGTCTCACCAACTGTCTGTACAGAGGGATAACCACTTCCCTTTTTCTACTTGTGATACCCCTCCCTATGCATCCCAGTATCCCCCTGGCTCTCCTTACTGACATCTCACATTGCTTACCCACATTTAGGTCATCTGATATGACTACACCCAGATTCCTTTCCATTATTGTTGTTGTTAGTACCTCCCCTGCTATTGTGTACTCTTCTCCCGGATTTTTATTTCCCAGGTGCATTATTTTGTACTTGTTTGCATTGAATCTAAGTTGCCACATGTCTGATCATTCCTCCAACCTTGCCAAGTCCCTTCTAATCCTTTCTACCCTCCCTTGTGTATCAACTCTGTTACAGATGTTTGTGTCATCTGCAAAGAGGCATAACTTTCCTTCCAGACCCTCTGCAGTGTCACCTGTAAAGACGTTAAAGAGGACTGGACCCAGTACTGAGCCCTGAGGTACTCCACTAGTAACCCCCCTTTCTTCAGAATGTGTTCTATTCACTATTACCTTCTGTGTCCTGTTGTGCAGCCAGTTTGCTACCCAGGCTACCACCCTGGGACCCACTCCCAGGCTGGCTAACTTGATTATTAATCTTTTGTGCGGGACTGTGTCAAATGCCTTGCTAAAGTCTAGGTAGGCCATATCTACAGCCTCCTGGTCTATTACTTTGGTCACCCAGTCAAAGAAATTAATTAGATTTGTCTGACATGACCTTCCTGCTGTGAATCCATGCTGCTTTGGGTCCTGTGCCCCGCTGGCCTCTAGGTACTGAACAGTTCTTTCTTTCAGAAGTGATTCCATCGTTTTCCCCACCACTGAGGTCAAACTAACAGGTCTGTAGTTTCCTGCTTCTGCGTTGCCCACACTTTTGTGAAGGGGAATCACATCTGCCCTCCTCCAGTCCTTAGGAACCACCCCATCCTCCCATGATTTGTTAAAAAGTGTGGTCAGTGGTGTCACTAGGTCCTCCCTTTGTTCTTTTAGGATTGTAGGGTGAATCCCGTCAGGCCCCATTGCTTTGTCTACCTTGAGTTTTAGGAGTTCTTTCAGGACTCTTTCTTCTGTAAATGGACTGGCGTCAACCCCACTACCCAGAGTGCTTCTATTGTTTGGTTTAGATAACTCCTCCTGTTCTTCTTCTTTTGTGAATACAGAGCAAAAGTATTCAGTATCTCTGCCTTTTCACTGTCTTCCTCTGTCCACCTCCCCTCTCCTTTATTAATCTTCACTATCCTTCCCTTAACCTTTCTGTGCTTCCTAATGTACCTATAAAAGGTTTTATCCCCCTTCTTAACTGAGTTGGCTATCTTTTCCTCGGTTTGGGCCTTTGCTTTTCTGACTGCCTTCCCCACTTCTTTCTGCTTTAATTGATACAGTTCCCTGTCGTGCCTCCTTCTGTGATTCCTTATACTTTCTGAATGCAGCCTTTTTCTCCTTAACCTTCCCTGACACCTCTTTTGAGAACCATAGTGGTTTTTAATTCTGCTTTATTTTCTTTATTTGTTTCACGCAAAGGCTAGTTGCCTCCATGATGGCAGTTTTGATTTTTCTTCATTGTTCTTCCACCCCTCCTTTCTGGCCATTTGCTAATGCATTCCTCAGGTATTCACACATTTTGCCAAAGTCAGCCCTTCCAAAGTCCAGTATCCTTGTCTTTGTATGGCTTGTCTCTATGGTTGTGTTTATTGTGAAGCACACTGTGCAGTGGTCGCTTGTTCCAAGATGTCTGCTGACTTCTAAATTTGTGATCCTCTCTCCATTTGAGAATACCAGGTCTAATATTGCTCCCTCCCAAGTGGGTTCCACCACTAGCTGTCTAAGGCATGCCCCCTGTAGGGCATCGAGAATGACCCTGCTCTTGGATGTGGATGTGGCTGCAGTCCATGTCGTCAAGTTAACATCTGGCATATTCAGGTCCCCCATCAACAGTATCTCCCCTTTTTTAGCCATTTTGAAAATGCCCTCTATCATTTTCTTGTCCATTTCCTCCCCTTGAGATGGGGGTCTGTATACAACCCCTGTGCGGATTATGATGCCATTCCCCATCTCCAAGGTGACCCAGAGTGCATCTTGTCCTTCCCCTTTACTTTTTAGTTCTGTAGCTTTGATCCCTTCCCTTATGTAGAGAGCTGCTCCACCTCCTCATTTACCCTCCCTGTCCCTTCTGTAGATTGTGTACCCTGGTATGTTGACATCCCAGTCATGGTTCTCCGTGTACCAGGTTTCTGTGACTGCCACAATATCCACGTGTTTCTCTTCCATCAGGGCTACTAGCTCTGGAAGCTTGTTTCCCAGACTGTGGGCATTGGTACTCATTGCCCTCTATTATGTTGGCTTTATCCCTTTTTACTCCATCCCTGCTCTTATTGCCCTTGTCTATTTTTCTATTTACCCCTGCCCTCCGTCAAGCTCTGTACCTCAGTGTTTACCCTACTACCTGCCATGTTTTGTGGGGGGAGGCTTTAACTTTCTTGTTTCCAGTCAGCACCTCCCCCCCCTTGGCTAGTTTAAAAGCTTGCCAAGGAAGCCTTTAAACCTGTCACCTAGGAGTTTGTTAGATCCTACTCTGCTTCTTTGCTCCTATTCCTGTACATTTATGTACCATTGTATTACTAGCTGTAATGTCTCAACCACCTGTAACCATGTTTGATACTGTACTGATTGTAGTACTTGCTGCTTTTGTTACCTGTGCTCGCACTGTTGCCTTTGTATATGTTGAACTATCTGTCGTTTTGCTTCTTTACTCAGCTGACATGGAACCTTTGTAAAGGAGTCTTTGACTCAAAGGTGTGTATCCGATATTCATCAGTAAAATAAAAAATGGAGAGGAGAGTCCAATACCTAGGGGCAGGTCCAAGGATAAAAGGTCTCACAAGGATAGGAAGCAGCCGAGGTCTCCCTCCCAGACCCCTTCCCGCTCTCCTAGTGCACATAGGCCTAAGAGACACCATAAGAGATCAGACTCTTCATCATCAGCTGAGTCTCACTCCTCATGTTCTGAATCATCCAGGTTGGCATCACACTTTAGTGTCCCTTCTCCAGACCCACGGGATCTGCCAATGTCATCCCCGGACGACCCAACATTTATGATATCATGCGATATGTCCAAGACAATATGGGTTGGGACACTGAAGACTTAGATCCCGAACGATGCCAACTGGTGAAATACTGTAGAAAAAAGGACCCCAAACCAGTGGTGGTCCCGTCATTAGTGGACACCTTCCAAGACGTAATGAAAGCTGCTTGGAAGCACCCTTTCTCTTTCCCAGCAGTCCCCAAGAAGGCAGATCGCCTGTACAGGGCTCCTTTTGAGGATCCCTATTTAGGAGAACAACCAGTGGCAGACTCTTATGGTCATAACGGCCACTTACTACAGGTCTCAAAGACCACAGCATTTCAGTACACAACCCCCAGACCGAAAATCAAAGCAACTTGACTCCATGGGGAGAAAAATAAACACATCAGCACCTTGCTCCATTAGCTCAATTAATTTTCTGACCCACATGGTGCAATTTAAAATTGCCTTGTGGTAACAAAGGCCAAGACCTGGTGAAAGATATGCTGGAGGGAGACAAAAAAGAGGAACTAATAAAACTCCTCCAGACAGGCTCTGACTTCATTGGAGGTTCCTGCAATTCGAATTCCAGGGTCACCACTATCAATTCCAAGCCCTACCTTTTTGCCTTTCCTCGGCTCCGATGGTATTCACCAAATGCCTGTCAGTGGAAGCGGCGGCACTCAGGAGAAAGGGCTACTATGTCTTCCTCTATTTAGATGATTGGCTCTTGATGGCTGCGTCCCAGAGAGAGAGTTAAACCAAGCTCTGTGTGATACCTAAAAGTGGGTAGCCATCTGGGAACAAGTGACCACCAAACAGTGTGGTTCACTATAAACTCAGCTACAGAGTCAAGCCATACAAAAGTGAGGGTACTAGGCTTCAGGAGGGCTAACTTTAGCAAGATGGGAGAGTGCCTTAGAAAAGCACTAGCAAACGGGCAAGAAGGAGGGGTGGAGCAACAATGGGGAAACGTCAAAACTGCCATCACAGAGGCAGCAAGCCTTTGTGTGAAGCAAATAAATCAAAACAAAAGAAAAAGCCACTATGGTTCTCAAAAGAGGTGGTGGGGAAGGTTAGGGAGAAAAAGATGGCATTTAGGAAGTATAAGGAAACACAGAAGGAGAAGGATAGAGAACTGTACCAGTTAAGGCAGAAGGAAGCAGGAAGGGAAGTCAGAATAGCAAAGGCCCAAACTGAGGAAAAGATGGACAACTCAGTTAAGAAGCGGGGATAAAACCTTTTATAGGTACATCAGGGAGTGTAGAAAGACAAAGGGAGGGATAGTGAGGCTGAATAGAATGGACGTTGGGTGGGCAGAGAAGAACAGTGAAAAAGCAGGGATACTGAACGAATACTTCTGCTCAGTATTCACAAAAGAGAAGGAGGGGGAGGTACCTAATCCAATTAACAGAAGCACTCTGGATAGGGGTCAATCCCAGTCCTTTCACAGAAGAGAGTTCTGAAAGAACTGCTAAAACTGAAGGTGGACACAGCAATGAGGCCTGACTGGATTCACCCTAGAATTCTAAAAGAATTAAGGGGAGAACTAATGACACCGCTGACTACCCTTTTTAACAAATCATGGGAGAATGGTGTGGTACCTGAGGACTGGAGGAAGGCAGATGTGATTCCCCTTCACAACAGTGGGAGCAAGACAGAGGCAGGAAACCACAGACCTGTCAGTTTGACCTCTGTGGTAGGGAAAGTGATGGGATCACTTCTGAAGGAAAGAATTGCTGAGTACCTAGAGGCCAGTGGGGCACAGGACCCAAGGCAGCATGGGTTCACAGCGAGAAGGTCATGTCAGACAAATCTAATCGATTTCTTTGACAGAGTGACCAAAGTAGTAGACCAGGGAGGGGCTGTGGACATGGTCTACTTAGACTTTAGCTCGGCATTTGACACAGTCCCACACAAAAAGATTAATAAATTAGCCAGCCTGGGGGAGGGTCCCAGGGTGGTAGCCTGGGTAAAACATTGGCTGGACAACAGGACGCAGAAGGTAATAGTAAACGGAGTCCACTCTGAAGAAAGGGGTTTAGTAGTGGGGTACCGCAGAGTTCAGTACTTGGTCCAGTTCTTTTTAATGTCTTTATAAGTGACATTGCAGAGGGACTGGAAGCAAATGTAAGCCTCTTTGCAGATGACACAAAGATCTGCAACTGGGTTGATACACAGGGAGGCATGGAAAGGATGAGAAGGGACTTGGCAAGGTTGGAGGAATGGTCAGAAGTATGGCAGCTTGGATTCAATGCAAAGAAGTGCAAAATAATGCACCTGGGAAACAAAACTCTGGGGGAAGAGTACACAATGGTTGGGGGTAGTAGCAACAACAAAAATGGAATGGGACCTGGGGTTAATCGTATCAGATGACCTTAAGGTTGGCAAGCAATGTGAGAAGGCAGTAGGGAGGGCTGGGGGTATACTGGGATGTATAGGGAGAGGCATCACCAGCAGAAAACAGGAAGTTGTTTTCCCTCTGTATAGACAGTTGGCGAGACCCCATCTGGAGTACTTCGTGCAGTTCTGGAGACCCCATCTCCACAAGGACACAGGATGGAGGCAGTCCAGAGGAGGGCAACTAAAATGGTGCAGGGTCTGCAAGAGAAGCCATACGAGGAGAGACTAAAGGAGCTTAATATGTATACCCTTGATGGAGGGGGGACCTGTTAGAAACTTTTAAGTACCTCAGTGGAATCAACAAAGTCCAAGAGGGTAGCATCTTTCAGAAAAAAGAGATGTGCAAGAACAAGGGAACACAATTTGAAGATAGAGGGGGGACGGCTAAGTGGCAATGTGAGGAAGTATTTTTTCACAGAGAGTGTGGTAGATGCATTGAACAGCCTTCCAGAGGAGGTTATTGGGGTCTAAAACTGTGGGGGAATTCAAGAATGCATGAGACAGATATAAGGCAATTCTTGTGGGGGGGGGGTTAGGAAGAAATAGGCTGTTGGTTACCTAGGATCTGCAGCTTATCCTGTAGGTAGGGAAATGGGCAGACTAGGTGGGCCAAGTGGTCCTTATCAGCAGTCAAAGTCTATGTTTCTGTGTTTCTATTCCGTATTTGACTCCTTAGGTGTCACGATCAATCTGGCCAAATCAACCTTCATACCCTGTCAAAGACTTCAGTTCTTTGGCACGGTACTGGACACAAGCAGTGGAAGGGCCTTCCTACCAGCAGATAGGGCAGAACGTCTACAAGCCTTGATAAAACACATCAGAGCTCAGTTAGGTCCCAGCGAGGACCATGCTGCACCTTCTGGGGCATATGGTGGCTACCATAGCCACGGTTCCCCTTTCACGGCCCCACATGAGAGACATTCAGTGAACACTCAGGGTCCAGTGGGATCAACGCCAAGACAGCTTGGACCAGCTAGTCTTTTTTTTTTTTTTGACTCCTCCTGCACCTAGCCAGTCACTCTTTTGGACCCCCTCATGAACTTGCCCACCGCGACTTCTCCCGACCCCTATCGACCCACATTGCAGCCAGCCCTAGGTGACCCCGGTGTATCCCTTCACCGGGCGGGTCTCTTACCTCCGTAGGAGAACCGCCTGTTGGCCAAACAACAATCCTGGGGTGCATCTGTACCGGCATATCGAGGTCCGGGAGCCTGGTGGTGAGGGTTCTGGAGGGTCATCACCGATCTATCTGGTGCAATTTTTCTGCTTTTACTTCCCAGAGAGTAACGTGCCACTGACATCAAGGCGTATGCCGACGTCCGTCACTCCCTTGTCTATTGGGGCTGAAGTCCTGCTGTGCTCCCAGGCTCCGCCAGGAGGCAGCAGGCACCAAGCCGCGAATCCACCTCCCCCCCCAGAAGGCGGGCCATCGTCAGACGCTCATTTCCTTCTCCCCAGCCAGCTCTCCAGCAACCCGAGTCCGTTCCCGAACCGGGTTGCTGTGTCACTGGGCAGAAATCCAGCAGCTTTCGCCCGGCAGGCTCCGACCCGACCAGCTAGTCTTAATCCCAACTCTATTCTCCGAGTCTTGCAATGGTGGATGGTTACGGAACACCACTCGATAGGAGTTCCTTTCTTGTCTCCTACCCACTCCCTGATACTGACCACAGGCGCGTCTTGATCAGGTTGAGATGCCCATTTGAGTGGCAAAAAGACTCAGGGACTATGGTCAGGGACTGAAGGAGCTCTTCTCATAAACATCCTTGAGATGAGGGCAGTTCTTTACATCCTTCAGGCCTTGCAAACTGACATATCCCCAGGACACTTACTGATCTAAACAGACAACATCTCAGTAGTGTTCTACATCAACAAGCAGGGAGGCACTCACTCCTAACAACTCTGAGGCCACGAGAGTGTGGTACTGGGCAACAGAGCACAACGTCACACTGTCTGCAGTGCATGTTCCTGGGTTATAGAACATGCTGGCGGATCTGTTAAGCAAATCTCGATACAGCGCACTCAAATGGAAGCTCCAACAACCAGTAGCTGAAATGCTTTTCGGAAAATGGAGAACGCCAGATCTGGATCTGTTTGCCTCCCCATACAACACAAAACTGCCCAGTTCTTACTTTGAGAGGAAACTCTTGCAGCAGGTAACACATATAGGAACAGCGCCACCTGGTGGCGGATCTCGGCAACTCTTTTTCCAGCAGTACCAATGTGAGGAGCGCCCCCTGCCGACGTCGGCTCCACTCCGACGATCACCCTACATAAGGGAGGAGTTCCCCCGTGATCCAGTTCTTTCCAGCCGCACGGCTCGGATTAGCTTGCTTCGGCTACAGTTTCTCTCAGTACCAAATGCTCGTTAGTTGTTTTTCTCCACTCTCTTGCAATTTTTCGACAAATCTTCGACCTATGTCATCCTCTTCCAAAGGGCATACCAGCAAGTGCTCTTGAGGGTGACAGATCCCCGCCAAGGACAGCCACTCTTAGTGTCTCTACTGCCTTGGGCCCGACCACGATACCGATGCCTGCCCCCACTGTCAGGCCTTCAGTAGCCGGATGCGTATTCAGCAACAGAAGTCCCTCTCAGCCTTCCTTGCAGATTCCAGATTAGCCACAATGGAGAGATCTTCCAAGGGGGAATCTTCCCACTCACCCGCTAGCAGGAAGCACCAGAGAGAGAAGCATCGGGTAAAAGAGAGAGAGGTCCTGATCTAGGCCTCAGGCTCGAGGTCTGCCTCTTCGAGGGGAACCACGCCTTACATCCCTCAAAACTTCTTTGGATATGGCCATTGGGTCTTCGGCGTCTAAGCCCTCGGGGACCTTCCTTACACCCTTGAAGGTGTACCCGCCCGCCAAGAAGGTTTCCTTGGCTTCTTCAGGTAAGACCTCCTCCCGCTGAGCCTCTGTCTCTACGGCCAACCTCCGGGCATTCTGACGGCAGGGCTGCTTCTAACCATACAAATCGAAGCACTCTGTCATCAGCCTACGACTCCCAGCTGACGTCCGGAGAAGCATGATAAACATAAACACTCTGACTGTCCCAAGGCTGAGCCTCCAAGGGATGCCCATCGGAGTCCGGAGATAGGCAGGCTCCAGACTGACATCCGGCTGCCCCCCCAGCATGGGTTGTACCGCCGCCAGTGACCATTGTCCCGATGACAGTTATGCTGGCCCGACCAGTCGTCAGCTCCAGAACCCCTTCTCCCCAGCAGACGCTGGTCCATCCGACATCAGAGCCCAACGATGGGGTAACTGTCACCCCCCACCCCGTCACCTATTTTACTGACACCGGTGTCCCCGGATGCTGGTGCCGGTGGCTCTGGGCTGACATCAGTACCCCCTGACAACAGTACTGACGTTGGTTTTTGTGCACCTGCTCCACCTCAGCCAGAGTCCCCTAAGCTGGCTCTCTCACAGGTTAAGGAGCTTTTCTCCCACTGGTGGGACACTGTTAAGAAGGAACTCCCAGTGGGTGTGCCTCCTCTCATACCTCCTGTTCTGGAACCTCGGGGTGAACCTGAACCAGACAAAGCTGACTGATGCAGAGCCCTCCGACCATGAGGCAGGGGGAGAACCCACTGCACCCAGGAAGCACAGGGACAAGAGACGCAGGAGGACCAGATCTTCAAGTTCCTCACGCTCTTTTTCTCTCAATAAGAATCACAAGAGGAGAAGGTGCCATTCTCCCTCCTCTTCCTCCTCAGCACCTTATGTCGACTCCGGTTCCTCTGTCCCAGGCTTGGACGTCAACCTAGACCTTGATCTTGGAGATCAGGAGGGACACCCTAAATCACCTTCTGTTAACCCAAGTTTTATGGAAGTTATGAGGCACATCCAAGAGAACATAGAAACATAGATTTTGACGGCAGATGAGGACCGCTAGGCCCACCCAGTCTGCCCATTTCCCTACCTAATGGATAAGCTGCAGATTCTAGTTAACTAGCAGCCTACTTCTTCCTACCGCCACCCCCTAGAATTGCCTTATGACTGTCCCATGCATGCTTGAATTCCACCACTGTTTTTGACTCCACAACTTCCTCCGGAAGGCCGTTCCATGCATCCACAACCCTCTCTGTGAAAAAAATACTTCCTTACATTACCTCTGAGCCGCCTCCCTTGTTCTTGCACACCTCTTTGTTTGAAAGATGCTACCCTCTTGGACTTTGTTGATTCCCTTGAGATACTTGAAAGTTTCTATCATGTCTCCCCTTTTCTCGAGGCTATACATATTCAGCTCCTTAAGTCTCTTCATATGTCTTCTGGTGCAGACCCTGCACCATTTTAGTTGCCCTCCTCTGGACAGCCTCCATCCTATGTCCTTGCAGAGATTGGGTCTCCAGAACTGCACGCAGTACTCCAGATGGGGTCTCACCAACTGTCTGTACAGAGGGATAATAATTTCCTGTGTTCTACATGGGCTGGGATACAGAGGCCCTGGACCCTAAGCGCCTGTGGTTGGCTAAATACTTCCGCCAAAAAGATCCTAAGCCGATGGTCATCCCTCCCATAGTGGACACCTTTCAGGACATCACCTACACTACTTGGAGGCACCTTCATTCCTCCTCGATGGTGCCAAAAACGGCTAACAGGTTGTACCGAGCACCTAAGGACCACCCCGTTTTGTCCGAACCACCCACTGTGGACTCTGTTGTGATTTCTACACCGGGGTCGTTTGCAGAGGCCCAAACACCTGAGCTCCCAGCCACCTGACAGGGAGTCAAAGCAACTGGATTCGATGGGATGTAAGGTGTACTCTGTTGCCACTTGCAGTATCAGGAGCCTTAACTTCCTGACACACATGGTCCAATACGAGAATGCCCTTTGGAGCAAGGTCTGGACATGGTGCAAAGCCTGCCAGACTGCCCTCAAGGGGCTGAGCTTGCCAAATTGTTGCAGTCTGGTCCTGCGCTCAGCCAACGACTGCAGACACCTCTTCTAGGGCGGCAGCTACTGGTATCTACCTCTGTCGCCATGCTGGACTTCGGGTTTCTGGGTTCGATCCAGATGTGCAATCCAACATTCTGTATGCTCCCTTTAAAGGCTCTGTGCTCTTCAGAGAAGACCTGGAGAGGATCATCACGAAGCTACAGGACTCTGGTTGGGCTATCCGAACCATGCAGTCCATGTACTGCCCGAAACAGGGACGATCCCGGAAGTCTAGTTTTTGTGGCTGTGAGGAACAACACCCTCAGCAGCCCACTATCAGCTCCAGCAGCAGCAGCGGGCAGCTTTGGTTGCAGAGGTGGAGCCAGGGGTACCTCGGCTGCCGCTTCCCAACAGGCCAAGTCAACAGTTGTGCCCTCAACCCCTTACACAGCCTGACTATCCAGATGACCCACCTCCCTTACACACACTGCCAGGGGAGGTAGCTTTTCTCTCTACGCTGAGGCCTGGAGTCAAGCTACCTCTGATCAGTGGGTTCTCGATCTCGTAGAGTTTGGGCACTCTATTGAGTTCGACAGTATCCCTCCGGACACAACACCTCCTCCATGCCGCTACTCGAGGGAACACCGGGTTCTAATTCAAAGAGAAATTGTATCTCTCTTGGACAAGAATGCCATCGAGCCAGTGCCTCTGGCTGAGGTGCAGACGGGTTTCTACTCTCACTTCTTCCTAGTCCTGAAGAAGTCAGGGGACCTCAGACTCATTCTGGACCTCAGCGATCTGAACAAATGGGTTACCTTCTGGAAGTTTCGAATGGTCTCCCTTCCTGCTTTCCTGGTGCTTCAGATGACAGGAGACTGACTGGCTTCAATCGATATGCAAGATGCATATCTTCATATCCCAATTGCCAGGTCTTGTCGAAGATTCCTGAGGTTCAGAGTTATGGGAAGGCATTATCAGTTCAAAGTCCTTCCCTTCAGTCTTTCGTCAGCCTCAGATTATTCACCAAGTGCCTGGCAGTGGTCACCGCGCACTTCAGAGAAGGGGCTTTTTCATGTTCACTTACCTGGACGACTGGCTTCTGGCCCACGCCAAGCCTCGCCAGTTGGAAACCATCAGGGATACTCTATTGCGTTTCTGGCGTCTAGGGATCACCGTCAGTCAGGAAAGTCTCAGCTCCCCACCCCACCAGAGGCTTCAATTTATTGGGGCCATTCTGATTCCACCCTCGGGAAGGTTTTTCTTCCCCCTGACAGAGTGGGCCGCATCCAAGTCTTGGCGTCTCAGGTCTATATAGCTTCAAAAGTTCCAGCAAGACTCCTTCTCAGGCTATTGGGACACATTGCAGCGGCCATCATTTCAGTCCCTCTAGCATGGCTGCACATGAGGACCATCCAGTGGTCCCTGAGGGTCCAGTGGGATCAGCCCAGGGATGATCTAGATGCCCTGATAGGGATCTCAGAGACAATCCACAGAGAGCTTCTCTGGTGGATGATGTCACAGAACCTCCTGGAGGGGCTTCCCTTCCACGCAGGAGTCCCCTCCCGGACTCTGACCATGGATGCTTCGTCTTTGGGGTGGGGCACCCATTTGGGATCCCATCGTACACAGGGTTCCTGGTCTCCAATAGAAGAGAATCTGCATATCAGTGTCCTGGAATTGAGGGCAGTCCTGTATGCTCTCCCAGCCTTAGCATCAGTCTTGTTGCCAGGCCATCTGTTAGTCCAGATAGACAACAGTTAGTGATGTTCTACATCAACAAACAAGGCGGCACTCACTCGTATCCCCCTTTGCCGGAAAGCCATGAGAGTGTGGGATTGGGCACTGGAGCATCAACTCACCCAGTCAGCAGTCCATGTTTCAGGACCACAGAACGTGCTGGCTGACACTCTCAGCTGAACCAGGTCTCAGGCTCATGGGTGGGCGCTTCTTCAAGAGGTTGCAGATTATCTGTTCCGCAGATGGGGGACTCCAGAAATGGACTTCTTCGCATCTTCATCCAATGCAAAACTACCCATTTTTGTGCTCACTAGAGCCCAAGCCTGGAGCTTTCTGACAAGAAGCATGTCCCTCTCCTGGAAGAGGAGATTCCTTTATGCCTTTCCTCCCTTCCCCTTACTGCAGCGGGTGCTCCTCAAAGCCCAGACAGAGCAGTCCACCCTCATTCTGATAGCCCCGCTGTGGCCCAGTCAGATTTGGTTTCCATTGTGTCAGCATTTAGCGGCAGAGCCTCCATTTCCTCTTCCAATATCATCTTGACTCTTATCTCAGGACAGTGGATCCCTGGTTCACCTGAATCTGCGCTCTCTTCAGCTGCATGCTTGGCTCCTCAGGACTTAGCTAAAGTCAGGTTTGGGGTCTCTGACAAGATAGTGCAGGTTTCGGTTGAGGCATGTAAGCCTGCCACCAGGGCCACTTACGCAATGAATTGGAAACATTTTTGTGTCTGAGCTACAGCCAAGAATGTGTACCCCTTGGTCTGTTCAGTGAATTCAATGTTGGAATACCTGCTTTCCCTTTTGGAGTCAGGTCTCACTTAGTCCTCCATCAAGGTACACCTGGCTGCCATATCTGCCTATCACATGCTGCTCCAGGGTAAGATGGTGGCTCAGATGGCGGTCTCCAAGGCTTTCATGTCTGGTATACTACACAGTAGACCACCTATCTGGGACCCTGTCCCTCCTTGGGATCTTCTCTTTGTTCTAGAGAAGCTGACTCTCCTCCCTTTCGAGCCAACAATGGAGGCTGAGCTTCGCTTTGGTAGCTATTACTTCGGCAAGGCAGATTTCAGAGCTTCAGGCTCTTACGTGTGAAGAACCACATCTCATTTTTCATAGAGACAGAGTTGATCTATGTACTAATCTTAAGTTTTTGCGAAAGTGGTCTCGGAGCTCACCCTCAACCAGGCTGTCCAACTCCTGGTCTATTACCCGGAGTACTCTAATAAAGGGGAAGTGTTGCTTCACTCTCTGGATGTTCACAGGGCACTCCATTGTTAACCTAGCTAGAACCAAGGGGGAAAGAAAGTCCGGCCAGTTGTTTGTCTCTTTCGCTCAAAGGTCCTTAGGTTGCTTGGTTACCAAGCAGACACTGTTACGCTGTTTGGTCAACTGCATCACCTTTTGTTATGAAAAGCATAACAGGTCTGCTCATGGGCCGATCAAGGCGCACCCTACCAGAGCAGTCACCACTTCCTTTGTGGCTCTAAAAAGGGTCTCAGCGGCTGATACTTGTTCTGTCGCCACATGGCATTCTGTCCACACTTTGTCCGGCATTACAGCCTGGACATTGTTTCCAGATGCAGAGTGGGTTTTGGCCTTGCCGTTCTGCAAGGTTTGGTCTCATGAGAGATTCCTCTTGCTTCCCTTGACTATCTTTCCTTCTTCCCCTCCCAGAAGTTGTCTTTAGTTTATACTGCTTGGGAATCAGTCCTATATGTTTTACCTGCTGCAAGAGCTTCCTCTCGAAGTAAGATAGTACAGTTATGTAAGAACTTACTGTAACAGCAGATCTTTGAGAGAAGCTTTTGCAGCAGGTATGATTTTCTCTCCCTTCTTTGCCCCCCCAAGGATCAGACCTCAACCATTGTGGCCTTCCCCCCTCTCTGATGGGAGAGCGTATATTCTCCCTCATCTGTCGCCTAGTGTGATTCCACTTTCCTGTGATGGGTGTGCAAGAACTGGAGCACGTGGGGAACTCCCTCTGTTATGTAGGGTGATGTCAGGGGTGGAGCCGACGGGAGGGGGCGTTCCCACGTTGGTACTGCTGAAAAAATAATTGCCGAGATCCACCGCCAGGTGGCGCCATTCCTATATGCGTTAGTGCTGCAAGAGCTTCTCTCGAAGATCTACTGTTACAGTAAGTTCTTACGCAACTGTACTTTCTAGGATCGTGGATATGTTGTTCATCCACACTTATTGACATGTCCCTTTCTCCTTTAAATCTTGCCGGAAGTCTTCAAGCTGGCTCCTCCCACCCACCCGGGTGGTATATACCTCGGCTCCGCCCCATGACGCCAGATCTTCCTTTCCGCTGGAAGATGCAGGTTGCCTCCCTCGTGCTCACACATTTCATAGGCCCTGGCTTTCAATACTTGGGTTTTACCAAAATTAAAACTCGTCCGAGTTAGCGATCGTGCTTTTGCATCCTCGATCATGGAATAGAAATCTCCAGGATTTCGCCAGTGTCCTTGCGACCAGAAGATGTGCACCGATCCCCATCTCACGTGCGCCTACTGCCTGGGTGTTGGCCATGACACCTCGTCCTGCAGCTTTTGCTTGGCCTTCCATCCCAACGTTCTGGATGACTGCCTGGCACGTTTAAAGTTGGGGAGACCAGAGAAAAGGAATCCTCCGGTGAAGTCCAAGGAGACAAGATGGGTGGTTTCCGTGGCCTCGGGTTCCGCCAAGCAGCTGGAACGCATGAAGGCATTCAAAGAAGAAGCCGCCCCGCTTCGGACAATCAAAGCTTTTTTGTTCCTCTCAACCTAGGCTCCACCGTTTCAGGTTCCTTCAAGGAGTTGTGCCAGTCTCTCCCCACCCGGGGAGAGGCGCCCGTAGGCTCGCGCTCCTCCAGATCTCGTAAGAGAGATAAAGAACCGAGCACGTCTTCATCTCGGTGAAGACGCTCTTGGGACCAAGAGAGGCCTCAGTCCCAGAAGCATGCGGTCTCAACCTCGATCAAGATCGCTTCTTTGGCCACAGGCTTAACGGACCTTCCATCAGGCCAGCCGACCGAGGATGCGACCGATGAGGCAGAGATTGTCCTCGACCCCATCAATCCACTGTCGCCGGCCCCTGTTGATGACTCCTTGGAAAGGACTCTGGTCCTTGTCTTCCCCGATGAAGAGACCCAGCCTGCCGGTGTCCCCATTGAGGAACCAGTTCCGGATCCCCAGGTATCACCGGTCCGGCCGGTGTCTCCCGAGTGACCGAGTTGGCCTGTCTGATCTCGGTCGAGATCTAGAACCCCCTCGTCCAGACAGCCGAGGAAGAGCCACAAGCATTCAAAAAAGAGGCAGTGGCACCGGTCGTCCTCGTCCTCTTTGGATGAGGAGAGGCTCTGACGGAAACTCTGGCTCAACGAGGACCTCATGTGGCAACAGCTGATTTTGTCTGGGTACAAGCCGGATTCAACTCCTACCCAGGCCATTACTTGGCTTTCGCCTCCTAGGCCAAAGCCAAGCCCCTCAGAGCTGAAGCCGTCGGTTCCCCCACCCGCAGGGCCGGCCTGTCTTCCGGTTCGGCCTATACCAGTCTCTCCACTGATAGTGGTGGTGCCACCACCTAAGCAGTCTGTGGGTAGGGCTTCTTCCAAAAAGGACCAACCAGATACCAGGCTTCCTCGACGTCTGTCGGTCACGGTCACCACGGACGACCCTTGGTGGGTTGAGGGTGATTTGGGTGGCAGGCCACTGAACCCCGACTCTTCGGACTCAGATGTCACCGGGCTTCACTCTCATCCTGGGGATGATGAGTCATCCATTGGCACAGGGATGGAGGAAGGTCCTTCCTCCTTCCAAGGGATCCTTCATCTCATCTCATCTGTGATTCCACAGGGATGCCCCTAGAACCCATCCAGAAAAAGGTGGCGTACCCTTTTACGGACATCCTTAAGAGAGGGGATACCCCGACGGAGGCTTTTCCTGTGGCCGAGACCATTGTTGGTTCAGCATCCGAACTATGGCAGCGTCCTGCTTCATGTCCAGCACAATCTGCCCGCATGGCCCGCAAGTATGTGGTGCCCATGGGGTCCCTTGTGGGGTTCACAGAGCACCCTTTGGCTGAGAGCCTGGTGACCACCTCTGTGTTCAGGCATACTGGCAGTTCTGCTGACACCGACCGACCTCCCAACAAGGAGGCCAAATATTAGGACAACTCGAGGCGGAAGGTCTATGCGGCGTCCTCCTTGGGCCTTCATCAGGCAAGTTCGGCCGTCATCATGGCACACTTCTCCCATGCCCTTCTCGGGTCATTGGATGAAGTCCTCCCACATCTCCCTGTAGACATGCAGACCACGGTCAAGCAGGTCTGAGATCAGGGCCGTGCTGTCACTAAACAGCAGATCCATACGGCCCGTGACATTGGAGACTCATGCATGTTCAATGGCCGTCGCAGTTGCCTCTCACCACAGGGCTTGTGTGAGGCTCTCCTTCTTCCCGGCAGATACTCAGCACAAGTTAGCTTATGTGCCTTTCCTTGGGACCGACTTATTCCCTCACTATAACGAACAAAACGGGAGCATAATCTGCATTCCTTATAACTCCCCATTTGTTACATTGAGGGATGCTGAAATAGACCATACTATACTGTTGTACTGTTGCCTCTCCCGCCTCCCGCCCTCTACCCCTTGACTGAAAATAAAGACAGCAAACAATATGTTGTCAATTTTATCATTGTACCTTTTTTAACATAGTTTGATGGGAGTGAGTAGATAGTATTAAAGCTAAGTAGATTAATGGACACACTGTATTTAATTTCTGCTCCTGTCTTCCCACCCGAGATTGGTTCCTCCCACCTGAGATTGGTTTTCCTCTCAGTTTTTTCAAAAACAAAACAAATAACTACTAGAAAAATAATTCATTAAATGTATTCTATGACATTTCTGGGGAATTGTAGTCTTGGGTTTGGGTTTCGTTACTAAACATGGAAGTCACAAACACAGAAATTGGCTAGCACACCACGGCATAGAAGAAATCCAAACCAGTACTCTTGCTACTTCAGATCGAAGGTGGCACACATGTATAAGGAGTATCCCTATAAACAGCAGATGAAAAAAGTTATGAAAGGCACACAAGACCAGGAGCCCCCGACGACTTGAGTTGAATAGTGAGAATTTATTGAAAAAAACTGCAAAATTAAAAAAGCGCTTGTACCTCGCAGAAAGGAGACAGAACCAAACAGCCATGACCAAAACACCAAGTTTAAGGTGTAAGTGCTTTTTTACTTTTGCACTTTTTTTCAACACATTCTTATTATTCACCTCAATTCTTGGATTCCTGATCTTGTGTGCCATACATATCTTTTTTCATTTGACATTACTGCATAGACCCTGCTGCTCCTACTGAAAAAGAATGTGTTAAATGCATACTGTGCTGTACGTGGGAAATTGTACCTGTCATCTTGGGTTTGGGTCTCGGCACTAAATACAGAAGACGCAGGAGCTGGGCACAAAGAAATCAGCTGCTGCTCCTCCTTTAGCTTCTTGTGTGGTTATAATCAGCAAGGCCTAACAGCATGCTGTGGTGTTCCCCATGACCGAGCTGAAAGTAGCTGGACAGGAATCAGCAGTGTGTGGTAGGCAATCTGCCGTCAGCAGCTGCAGGTTTCATTTTAGGTTTAAAGAGACAGTGCTCCCTCGCTGATAATATACACTTCTTATATCACAGACAGATGATACCGTATTAACTTTTTCTCGGGCGCCATGTTCCCCATTCGTTATACCCAGGATTATGCTACAGCGGGGTTCATTACAACACGGGAGCACTGTACCTCCAGATGGAAAATGAAGTGATTACGTTCAAAGTGTTCACAATATTCACAGATTTTTTTACACAAAGGTGTGCTTGTTTTTTCCTGTTGGTGTTGATCCGATTAAATATGGTGACCAGCTGGTGATGCGACCCTATACATGTGTGTAGGGATGCCCTGCCAACCAGTGACAGAACCCTGTGCATATGTGAAGGGCTGCCCTGTCAACCGGTGAGAGAATGCAACAGGAATTCCATCAATGCATGCAGGTTTCTTCTGTCTACTGACAGTAAAACATATAATCTTTTCTTTTTTTGCTCACTCACCTCATTTTCATTTAACTGTTGGATCTTATTGATACCGTCATTCTCTCCTTGCTGTCCTTCTACACAAAAACACTTGTTTCCCACCTGCTTGCATGGTCTCTTGTAGCCAGAGTGCACATATGCTCATTCCCTGCCTGCCGCGGCACCACTTGTCTACACACTCATTTCCAACCTGCCAATGAAAAACCCTTGAAACCACACCTGCTCATCCCCTACCTGCCTGCCTATGTTGGCTTTTGTCTACCATCTGCTCACATACTCATACTCTGGCTGCCCATGTTATGTTATTCTTTTGTTAACCAAGTAGGACCCGCTAGGCACAAATGCTTGATCTTCCTGGACATAAAGTCTCCACCACTCATTCACACTAATGGGATCTATGCCTGAGGTGCTTGCACCCAGCGGGAGCAAACTTTTCAAGAGGGTCGGTGCCAGAGATGGAGCCGCGAGGAAGCAGCATCATGAGCTGTGGCCCATGCAGTAAAGACTACCTTGGTGTCGACACTCCAGCTGCCTCAGTTCCTTTTTTCCCACCGTTGAGTGCGTTTCAGTGATGACATTGCTCGCCCTTGGGGAGTCAAACTTCAAACTAGCAACATAGTCTTCAGTTTATTGTTTTGTAATTTATCTTTAAAGCAAGTACTGAGTAGATTTAATTTTATTGATTAATAAAGAAGTCTTCAGCCCTCCATTGACGGAGTCGACCGTGAGCGGGTCAGGTGATGGTAGGGAGACTTCGTATTAAAGCTGTTCAGTCAGCTGGGCTGGGTCTGGTCCACCACCCTCCCCGGAGGGTGGGTCTATCAACAGACAGTCCAGTGTGCAGGGAGATGGGTGGTCCTTATGAAGGCATAAAAGTAAACGGTCACATTCGTGGCACCGTTCGGCCTCGAGTTCTCTGTGCATAAGTCAAAGAGAAGGTATCACTTGAGGTATGTCTCTTGGCGTCGATGGTCGGTCATTGGGGCTGGGCACGGTCTCTTCCTCTCCCGGTCACCAGTTTCTGGCTCTGGTGCCCGACCTCTTCGACGTTGGAGCCCATCCCCGCCTATTGGACGGGTCTCCGATGAGCAGTTTCACTAGTGGGCTGCTGTTATGGAGCAATGGGCTCGGAGGTTGGTCCAGCTGCCTGACCTGGTCACTCTGGGGTCTTCGGGCTGTTTGATGGACTGAGTAGGGTGGTTGGACCTTTCTAGTTGCGCGGCGCCGCCTCCGGTGCCGTCGACTCCATGCTCAGGTGTTTTCCCCCCGCACATGGCTGCGGCACAGGGGTTCACACTGATGCCTCTATCTCCTGTTAATTTTCCTTCTTTTCCTTCAAATTGCAGTTTTCAGAACCCTGGGACACTCTTGGAGCTGTCCTCGGCACTGAGGGCTCTGTCGGCACCATCCGTGGTGCCTGGGGGTTCTGTTGGCGCCGTCTGCGGCACCAGGGGGTCTGTCGGAGCTATCCGGTGCTGAGGGCGCTGTCGGTGCCGTGGCCTTTGTTGGTGCCATGTGCTGGGTTGTTTCCGATGGCGCTGACTTCCTTGGGTTCAGTGCCGATGCTTGGTTTGGTTCCTCTTCTAATTTTCCTCTGATTTTCACTCCCTTCCTGTCCATACAGTCCCCCCGGACCGTCAGGAGATGATTTTGAGCCTTACCCAAATCTTCATCTAGGTGATGATGTTGAAGGAGCAGGGATCAATCCTGCTGCAGAGATTGTGGTCGAAGACCTTTCCTTTAAGTTTCTGCTGAAAAATTTAAATTCTACTCTTTCTCTCCAGACTACAGAAATCGATCCCAGGAAGCTTTTAAGACTCCAATACCTACATGTCCCAGAGATCCCTATGGATTTAACTCCTCCGGTACAACCATCTTTTGAGACCCTTTCTCAGATGGTATGGAACAATCCTGCTCTCATCCCTTCATTGGCTAAGTCCATAGATAGGAAGTATGCTGCTCCCAAGGATTGACCCATATTGGCCTCACAAGCTTTAGCTGATCCCATTGTAGTCTTAGCAGGGAATGACAAGGCCATCCTCCCTCAGGCATCTGCAGCCTGGCCTATTAATAAAGAATCTCGTAAGATAGACACCTTATGTAAGAGAGTCTTTGCTCTCTCCACCCTGGGTATGCGTATTGCTAGCTACCATGGCTATTTTTCTCAACATGAGTATGTCCTTTGGCATCCGCTCAAGCAAATGGTAGAAGCTCTTCCTGTATCAGAAACTAATTCAGAGCTACTTCACACCATAACCAGGGGTATCGAGTCCAATAACCAACAGGTTAAAGCAGCAATGGATGCTTTCGATACTGCTTCTCGAGCAGCAGCAGCAGGCATTTGTACCCGTCGTCACTCTTGGTTATATACTTCAGGCTTCACGAATGATGCCCAGCAGCAGGTCATGGCTTTACCCTTCGATGGTATGTATCTGTTCGGACTCCAGGTGGAACAAGCTCTGGAGGCCACACAGAAGAATAGATCAGCCATTAAGACGGCTCGACCTGCACCCGCCCCCTCTCGGGAAGGGGGGTGCCAACAAGCATCAATTTCACATCTATCAGTCCTTTCGGGGCAAAGGTAGGGGAGGTTCTAACAAAAACCACACCCCGCAGCAGCAAAAGAAAATGCAGCAGAAGACACAAGGCACCAAAGCGCCGAGTGCCACCTTCTGAGTTCTTGGCCCAGGTTCCACCTCAACTGCCCAAGGGGGACTCTTCCTCAGAGGTGGGAGGATGTCTGACTCAGTTCTATGACCAGTGGAAGTCTATAACATCAGACAAATGGGTCCTCCGGATAATCCACGAGGGGTATTTGCTCAATCTTTCAGACCCCCGGATCATCCCCCCAAATGACAGCCCAGGCTGTCGGCAGTACAGTCAGACCTTCTTGCTTCTGAGGTACAAGGCCTTCTGAACAACAGGGCAGTAGAAGTAGTTCCCCCGGACTAACGAAACACAGGTTTCTACTCCCATTACTTTCTAGTTCCAAAGAAAACTGGCGGCATACGCCCCATTCTGGATCTCAGAAAGTTAAATTCCTTCACAAGGAAAAGTTCAAGATGATATCTCTAGGTATCCTTCTACCTTTGATTCATCAGTATGATTGACTAGCCTCCCTGGACTTGCAGAATGCCTACCAACACATTCTTATACACCCAAAACACCACAAATACCTAAGGTTTGTGGCATTGGGTCAACAGTATCAGTTCAGAGTCCTACCCTTTGGGCTATCCTCTGCACCGCAAGTTTTTACAAAGTGTTGTGCAATTCTTGCAGTGCATCTGAGGAAAATCGGAATTCAAGTGTTCCCATATCTGGACAACTGGCTTCTAGCAAGCCCCTCCAGACAGGGAACTCTGGATGCCATAGCCAAGACTTCAGACTTCCTCACGTCCATGGGAGTCCTACTAAATCACAACAAATCGCAGTTGCAGCCCTCCCAGAAACTACTTTTCTAAGGATTTCTTCTGGATATCTCTGTCCGAAAGCTTTTCTCCCAGAGTACAGAAGGAGCAATATCCTACAGATGGCCCGATACATCAGAGAAACCAGCTCGGTTTGAGCTATCTCGATTCAACGGATGCTGGGTCTCATGGCATCCTCGGTGTTTACTGTACCCCTAGCACGTCTCCAAATGAGAACCTCTCAGTGGATGCTCAGTACTCAGTGGTTCACAACCACTCCCCTCAGTCCTTTCCCATCAAGGTGACAGAACCTCTGAAGAGGTCACTCACCTGGTGGTCGCAGGAGGACAACCTTCTGGAAGGGTATCCCTTTGCTCCTCTGGATCATCAGCTCTCCATTACCACCAACGCGTCCCTGATGGGGTGGGGAGCTCACTGCCAGAATCTCCACACCCAAGGTACGTGGACTCAGGACGAGTCTTGGCTTCACATAAACGTCCTGGAAATGAGAGCCATCCTCTATGCAGTCCGGGCCTTGAAGGACATACTCTGTCACAAGAACATTCTTCTTCAAACGGACAACAAAGCAGTGATGTATTACATCAACAAGCAGGGCGGTGCACACTCTTACCCATTATGCAGGGAAGCTATGAAAGTGTGGGAATGGTGCCTGGAGCACAATGCTCTAATCCACACGGTTTACCTGCCAGGCGTGCAGAACGAACTGGCAGACCGTCTCAGCAGAACGGAGACAGATCCTCACAAGTAGTCTCTTGACTCAACTGTTGCTCAGTCACTCTTCAAAGAGTGGGGAACTCCAGACCTGGACCTTTTTGCATCCCCACTCATTGCAAAACTACCAGAAATCCAGGACCTGGCATTTTCTGTCAGGATGCATTCAGGCTGCAGTGGACAAAATGCTTTCTACGCCTTTCCTCCTCTTCCTCTAATTCAGAGGGTACTTCTCAAATTCTAGTCTCAGGGGCACAAAATGATTCTCATTGCTCCCTTCTGGTCTCGACAGATATGGATCTTACTTCGAGACACAGCTCTTGCAGCAGGTTACACATTAGGACTGAAGCCGGCAGGCGTCAGGACCCCACGGAAAAATTCTAGCTAGCTATCTTCAGCGGGGACCGCCCCTGACGTCGGTCCTGCCTCCGACGTCAGGCATGGTACATAAGGGGGCGGTCCCGCCAGATTCCCCAGTTCTTTCCTGCTGTCGACTTGCATGTCTCGACCCTTCGGTTACAGTCTAGCGCGCGACGCGTGGTTCAGAGCTTTCCTTCAGGAAATTCATTTTTCTTCAAGCAAGATTGTTGCTGATGTCCTCTCCGACCTCCGGTCATCCCTCCAAGTGTGCTTGCGGGAAACAGATCCCCTTCAAGGACCCCCACATGGCCTGCGTTAGGTGCTTGGGCCCAGACCACGATACCCGGGCCTGTTCGTTCTGCCAGGGGTTCAACAGTCGAACTAGGATCCGATGTCAGAAGGCCCTCCAGGCTTTTTTGTGGAGGAAAAGCTGAAGACCATGTCCTCCAAGGGGGAATCTTCATCCAAATCCCACAAGCATGCGGAGAAAAGAAGGGAGAAGGCCCCTTCCAGGGCTTCGGAGTCCCGCAGCTCCGGTTCTCGGTCCGACCGCTCTCCTTCCAGGGCCAGCTCTCAGCCTCCCCCGGCTGCAGTAAGGAAGCCTTCTTCTCAGGCCAAGTCCACCAGGCCGTCGTCGTCTTCTTCATCCAAGGCCTTGGCGAAGTCGGGGCGCCACCACCATCACCACAAGTCGGGTTCCCGCCCTTCGGTTCCCGACATCCGGTCTTCTTCTGTGCCTCCTCGGAAGACTTTGGAGCTCACACCTTTGAAGAGACCTGTAGACCCGACACCGGCACGACCGTCGTCGGCCGTGCGTCATTCCTCCCTGGAGCCGCCGTCGGCAGGACGGCTGTCGCCAGCCAAACCATCCCAGCGGACACCGGTAGGGGGACCGACGTCCGCTCCTCCTGAGAAGAGGGCCCTCACGCCTCCGACCGATGTCGGTCAGGAGACGTTAACTGAGGAGGACTTAACGCAGCCCGAGGACCAGGCGGGCGGCCCGGCCGCCGAAACTCCCCAGGGCACCTCGCCTTACCCGAGGCCCCTGTGGAGCTGGCTGGGACCGACGACCGCCCACGTGCCCGGGCCGTCGTCGGGCCTTCCTTTAGCGGAAGTGAAGGATCTCTTCACTTACTGGTGGGACACCATTAAGAGGGACATCGCCCCCACCACTCCTCCTCCTCCTCTCCCTCCTCCTCCTCCGGTTCCTGCACCCCCTTCACCTTCGGGGTCGGCAGGCTGTTTACCTCCCCCCCGGGAGCCTAGATCCTCTCCCAGGGGGAGATCAGAAAAACGGAGACCTCTGCTCAAATCCTCTTCGGTCACCCAGCCCCAAGAGATCCAGGAGACACCGACGTTCGCCGTCACGGAGGACACGGGATCAGTCTACTCTTCCTCTAGATCCCCATCTCCTCTCTCCATCCCTTCTCCGGACCCACGTGAGACACCGAGATCTCCTCCGGATGACCCTTCGTTCATGGATATTATGAGACATATCCAAGAGAACATGGGATGGGATGCAGAAGAGCTAGACCCCGAAAGGTTACGCCTCGCAAAATATCTTCGGCAGAAGGCCCCTAAGCCTGTGGTGGTACCACCCTTGGTGGACACTTTCGTGGACGTCACCAAGGCAGCATGGAAGCGTCCACATTCGCTCCCGGCGGTGCCGAAGAAAGCTGATCGCTTGTACAAGGCTCCTAAGGATGACCAGTACTTGACGCAGCAGCCTCAGGCCGATTCTCTGGTCATCACAGCCTCACATGACCAGTCACAGAGGCCACAACATTTGAGCACCCTGCCACTGGACCCAGTGTCCAAGCAGCTGGACGCACTGGGCAGGTGCACGTATGCTTCCGCCACCTGCGCCATCAGATCCTTGAATTATCTGACCCACATGGTTCAATTCCAGAACGCTTTGTGGGAACAGGGTCTGGAGACAGCTGAAAAACTGCCGGAAGGTGAGCAGAAGGAGGAGATGCTTCAGCTCCTCCGTACGGGTTCAGACGTGGGGACCCAAGTGCTTCGAGCCGCGTACGACTCTGCGGACTCGTCGGCCCGAGCAGCAGCTTCTGGCATATGCCTCCGGAGACACTCCTGGTTACTTGTCTCTGGTTTTACCCCGGACGTCCAGAAAAACATTATGGACGCTCCGTTCGAGGGAGAAGCCTTATTTGGTAATCCTTCCGAGAAGACCATTACCAAACTTCAAGAGGCCGGGAAGGCGGTAAGGTCGGTTCAGGCCATGTACCGACCCAAGCTTGGTTCCTTTCGTAGGAACCAAAGCCGTTTTCATGGGCAGACACAGAGGCTGCAGCCCCGCTCCGCTACACATCAGAGGGGCTCCAGTTTCCGTAGAACCCAGGGAAAACAGCCCGCCAGCTGAGGTCAGTGTTCCCCTAGGCCGGCCCAGCCAGCGGGCCCATCTGCCGCCACAGCCTGACTCCTTTCCGGCCCCTGCCCCTCAGGATCAACGGGAAATCATGGTCGGGGGTCGCATTGCGAACTTCCTGCCGGGATGGAGGCTATAACCACCGACAGGTGGGTTCTGCATTGGTCAGTCTAGGCCACTTTATAGAATTTGCAGAAAAGCCACCCGAGGCCTCCTTTGCTCTCCCAGTATCCGGGCCAGCACAAAAATTTGATCTGGCAAGAGGTACTCGCACTCCTACGAAAGGGAGCGATAGAGTACGTCCCGGAGAACCAGAGAGGACAAGGATATTATTCCCACTTCTTCCTGGTTCCCAAGAAAACAAGGGACCTCCGTCCGATTCTGGACCTCAGCGACCTCAACGTGTCGGTCGCCTACAAGAGATTCCGCATGGTGACTCTTCTGGGCCTTATTCCCATGCTGAAACAGGACGTCTTTTTAGCGTCTCTAGACATGCAGGACGCATACCTGCATATCCCTATAGCTCAGGCGCACCAGAGGTTCCTGCGCTTCGAGTTTCCCGACCACCACTTTCAGTTCTGAGCTCTTCCGTTCGGACTGTCATCCGCACCAAGGGTCTTTACCAAGTGCATGGCAGTTGTGGCAGCGTCTCTGAGGAGACAGGGCCACTATGTGTTCCCGTACCTGGATGACTGGCTTCTCATGGCCGCCTCCAGAGAGGCGTTGTTACTCGCGGTCCAGAGCACCCAGGACTTGTTCCAATCTTTGGGCATTCTCATAAATTACGAGAAGTCTCTCCTGGTACTGTCGCAGAAACTGCAGTTTATAGGCGCAGTACTGGACACTGTTCAGGGAAGAGCTTTTCTTCCGGACGACAGAGCGGAGCGCATCAGATCCCTCATAAGGGATTTGTTGTCGAACAAGACCGTACCTGCCAGGTCGGTCCTTCGCTTGCTCGGACACATGGCTGTGGCCATTCCTACTGTCCCTGTCGCAAGGCTTCACATGCGGGTAACCCAGTGGATGCTCAAAGTGCAATGGGACCAAAGGCAAGACCACTTGCAGCATCCGGTCAGGATCACGAACTCAGTGATCCGAGACTGGCAGTGGTGGCTAGTCCCAGGGTCGCTCTCCAAGGGCGTCCCGTTTGTAGCGCCGACCCCGGAGGTAACCCTCACCACGGACGCCTCAGGTCTTGGGTGGGGGGCGCACCTGGACGGGGTAAAGTCCCAGGGTACGTGGACCCCGATGGAAGCTCATCTCCATAGCAATGTCCTAGAGATGAGGGCAGTTCTCTAAGCCCTGCAGGCCTTTCAGTCAGTAATCCCACCGTGTACTCTTCTGCTTCAGACAGACAACACGGTGGTGATGAATTACCTCAACAAACAAGGAGGCGCACACTCTAACCCCCTTTGCAGGGAGGCCATGAGGGTGTGGGATTGGAATCGGACACGGCGCAAATCTGATCACTGTGCATGTTCCCGGAGTGGACAACACGATTGCAGACGGCCTGAGTCGTTCCCAGGCCAGAGTCCACGAGTGGGAACTCCTTCAAGAGGTAGCAGAGGACCTGTTTCTTCGTTGGGGAATTCCAGAACTAGACTTGTTCGCATCCCCATCCAACGCAAAACTGCCCAATTTTTGCTCGCTAGATCCAGGGCCTGGTGTTTTCTGGTGAGACGCATTATCCCTCTCCTGGCAAAACAGATTCCTCTACGCTTTCCCTCCCTTCCCGTTGATCCAGAGAGTTCTCCTCAAACACGCAGGGAGCATGCACTCATGATCCTGGTGGCCCCATTCTGGCCCAGACAGATCTGGTTCCCTTTGTTGGTGCAACTATCTCGGGAACCCCCGCTCCCGTTGCCGCTCAGCTCCCACCTACTGTCTCAGGAGAAAGGTTCATTGGTCCATCCGGACCTACGTTCTCTGAACCTGCATGCTTGGCTCCTAGAGACATAGCCATCTTGCGTCACGGGGTCTCGCAAGAGGTTGCAGAGGTTCTTTCTGCAGCCAGAAAACCGGCAACGCATGCGACGTACGCCATGAAATGGCGCCGTTTTTGTTTATGGTCACGAGCTCGTGATTTTCCCCTTTAGGTTGTCCTGTGGGAGTAGTGTTGGATTACCTCCTCTCCCTTTTTCATTCAGGCCTAGCCTACTCCTCTATTAAGGTGCACCTCTGTGCCATTTCTGCCTATCACCTCCCGGTGGGACATCGTACAGTAGCTCAATTGGACGCCTCTCGGGAATTTCTTAGGGGAGTGTTACACCTTCGGCCTCCCATTAGGGACCCTGTGCCTCCATGGGATCTGCTCTTTGTCCTGGAACAGCTCACGCTTCCTCCCTTTGAACCTGCCGCGGATTACGAGCTACGTTTTCTGTCGTGGAAAACGTTATTTTTAGTTGCTGTTACTTTAGCAAGAAGAATTTCTGAGCTTCACGCTCTCATGTGCAAAGAGCCTTATTTAGTTTTCCACCGGGACAGAGTATCCCTGAGGACGAACCCTAAGTGTTTACCTAAGGTGGTCTCTTCACTCCTCTAAACCAGGATATTGACCTTCCGGTCTACTTCCCGAGTTATTCAAATAGAGGAGAGGCTCTGCTCCACACCCTGGATGTTCACCGCAGCCTGAGGTATTACCTCAACAGAACTAAACCCTCTCGTAGATCTGATCAGCTTTTCGTTTCCTTCTCTGAGAGAATGATGGGCCAAACAGTCTCTGTCTCGCTGGCTTGTCCAGTGTATTTCTTACTGTTATGATATAAAGCAAAAGCCCTTCCCGGGCTCAGTCCGGGGTCATTCTACTAGGGGTGTGGCCACCTCATTTGCAGCACTCAGAAACGTCTCCACCTCTGCTATTTGTGCTGCAGCCACTTGGAGCTCTGTGCATACATTTATCAGGCATTATAGCCTGGACATCGCCTCTCGTCGAAGGGCTGAATTCGGCCTCAGCGGTGCTACAGGGTCTCCCTGTCCTAGGTTCAGGACCTGGAATTTTTCATATTTTCCTCCTCCCGAATTTCTGGCAAGTACTGCTTGGGAATCAGTCCTAATGGTGTAACCTGCTGCAAGAGCTGTGTCTCGAAGTAAGATAGTACAGTTACGTAAGAACTTACCGTAACAGTAGATCTTCGAGAACAGCTCTTGCAGCAGGTACCTTCCCGCCCACCTTCCCCCTTGGAGGAGGCGTGGCTTTGCCTTTTCTTGTTGGGATTTTCCTCCCTTATTGTCTTCTGACGGTGGATCCTCGGTCTCCCATTCTGATGTCATCCTGCGGCCGGGAGTCTCAGCGGAGAACTGGGAGACTGTGGGACCGCCCCTTATGTTCCTCGCCTGATCCGGAGGTGGGACCCGACGTCGGGGCAGTCCCCGCTGAAGATAGCTAGCTAGAATTTTCCATGGGGTCCTGACGCCTGCCGGCTTCAGTCCTAATGGTGTAACCTGCTGCAAGAGCTGTTCTCGAAGATCTACTGTTACGGTAAGTTCTTACGTAACTGTACTTTCCTGCTACTCAACAGTCAGTCGGCAACCCTCCTGAAGGCACTTCCCCTTCAGACGAACCTTTTGATCCAGGGGCCCGTGGTCCATCCCAATCTGAAAGCGCTTCACCTTCATGCTTGGCTCCTGAAGAGATAGAGGTGACTAGGTTCAGTGTTTCCCATAGGGTTTCAGATATTCTTTTGGCTGCGTGTAAACCAGCCACTAGAAAAACCTACACAGCCAAATGGAAGCGTTTCTCTCTCTGGTGTGCAAAATCCTCTTCAAACCGTTTTTCCTGCCCACCAAATAAAGTCTTTGAGTACCTTTTAGACCTCTCATATTCAGGTCTGCAGTACTGTACTGTCAAAGTTCACCACTGTGCCATTTCAGCTTATCATGAGCCAGTACATTCCTTGTCTCTGGCTCAGTTACCTGTAGTTAAGAGGTTTCTTAAGGATATTCTGCATACCAGACCTCCTATCAGATGTCCAGTTGCAGCCTGGGACATTAATCTTGTGCTAGACATGCTCACTCGGAAACCTTTCGAGCCTTTTGCTACCTGCGATTTGAATTTCCTCACTTGGAAAACGGCCTTCCTGGTGGCCATCACTTTGGCCCGTAGAGTTTCTGAAATACATGCTCTGGTCACAGAACCCCCATACACTGTATTTCACAAGGACAAAGTAGTTCTTAGGACTCACCCTAAGTTTCTCCCTGAGGTTGTCTCAAAATTTCATCTAAACCAATCTTTAGTCCTACCTACCTACTTTGCTAACTTTCAGAATGAAGGGTAACGTACTCTTCATTCTTTGGATGTTAAGAGAGCACTGCGATTCTATCTGGATAGAACTAAAGAAATTTGCAAGGCTCAACAACTGTTTGTTTTCTTCGGCGAGACCCGGCTGGGTCAACCTGTCACTATTAGGTGCATTTCAGCGTGGCTGGTAGCATGTCTCCACCACTGATATTCTATGGCACAGGTTAAGCTGTAAGGCAGAGTGTACGCTCACTCTACTAGAGCGGTTGCAGCATCTCTGGCGGAAATCTGCAGTGTGCTCATTGCAGATATTTGCAGTACGGGTACATGGAGCTCAGTGCATACTTTCATTAAGCACTATACTTTGGATGTTCATGCCAGACGACATCTGTCATTTGGTAGGACTATTCTTAACTGACTTCTGTCATAAGTATGTGAGCTGTTAGTTTCTCCTGCCACCCGTCTAGCAGGTTTATTAGCTTGGTACTCTCCCATTAGTGTGAATGAGTGGTGGAGACTTTATGTCCAGGAATATATGGAAATGACGTACCTACCGTAATTCTTGATCTTCTTGGACGAGATTCTCCATCACTCATTCACACGCCCATCCACCATCCCCAGAGCTCACGTCTCTGTTTTTGGTCTTCACTTCCTCAGTGGCTGGGTTGTGAAGACTCTATTGTTGACCCTTCTTACATGGGTCATTTGGACTATCTCATGTCCGATTTTGTTTGGTTAGTCCCTCTAGGTTAGTTACGCTGCACCTCCTTGGGAAAAAAGGTACTGAGGTGGTTGGAGGGTCAACGCTGAGGTAGTCTTTACTGCACAAGCCACGGCTCATGGTGCTGATTCCTTGTGGATCCATCTCTGGCGCTGGGTCCTAGCACCTCCGGTGTAGATCCCATAAGTGTGAATGAGTGATGGAGACTTCGGCCAAGAAGATCAAGAATTACGGTAGGTACGTAATTTCCATTTTTCCCAGGAGCTTTGGGGTGGTTAAGTGGCTTGCTCAGAGTCACACAGTATGCAAGTGGAGGTTGTGGGAATCAATCTCAGGTCTGCTGGATGTACCAAGCTCATTCAGAGCTCATTACTCTAACCTTTAGGCTAAACTTCCAGCCGCAGCTCCCATGTATATCTTAGCCTGTGCTGGCTGCCAACACACTTGTTCCTTGTCAGCATGCTGCAGTGCACAATAACTTGATGGTTTCCCATTCGTCAATGGCTTTCTGATCTAGCTTTGAACTCTGCCAAATTGATAACAAAAGTCTGATCTGCATTCCGTTGTCCCTTCTGGACTCCCCTACCACCCTCCCACTGCCTAAAACTCCTGCGTCTAACTGTGCTCCTGAAAAATAGGAGAAGCACAGATAACTAATTTTCTCCCCCAGAAAATGTGCCTCTGTAATCACTGACCATGCTCAGAGCACAACCTTAATTCTACCCCTGCACTATACATGTGTATAGGGCTGACCTGCTAACCAGTGATAGAACTGCATGTATATGTGTAGGGCTGCCTGCTATCAGGTGACTGCATCCTATGCATGTGTGTAGGGCTGCCATGCCAACCAATGACACAACCATATGCATGTGTCTAGGGCTGTCCTGCCAACTGGTGACAGAACCTTATGCATGTGTGTAGGGTGGCCCTGCCAAACAGTGACACAACCTTATACTTGTGTGTAGGGTTGCCCTGCCAAATGGTGACACAGACCTATGCATCTGTGTAGGGCTGCCCTGCCAACCGGTGACAAAACCCTGTGCATGTGTGCAGGGCTGTCTGCCAACTGTTGACAGAACCCTAGGCAAGGGTGTAGGGCTACCTGCCAACCAGTGACAGAACACCTGCCAACCAGTGGCAGGCGAGGGTGGTCCTACCAACCAACGACAGAACCCCCTGCATGTGTGTAGGGCTGCCTACCAACCAGTCACAGAACTCTATACATGTGCGTAGAGTTGTCCTTCCAACCAATGACAGAACCCTCTGCATATGTGTAGAGTTGTCCTGCCAACCAGTGACAGAACCCTCTGCATGTGTGGAGGGCTACCCTGACAACTGGTGACAGAACCCTATGCCTGCCAACTGGTGATGCAACCCTATGCATTTGTGTGTAGGGCTGCCCTGCCAGCCAGTGACAGAACTCTATGCATGTGTGTAGGGATGCCTGTCAACTGGTGAGAAGAACCCTTTGCATGTGTATAGGGCTGCCCTACCAACCGGTGACAGAACCCTCTACATGTGTGTAGGACTGGCTACCAACCAGTGACAAAACCCTCTGCATGTGTGTAGGGCTGCCCTGACAACTGGTGACAGAACCCTATGCAAGTTTAGGGCTGCCTGCCTATCAGTAATAGAACCCTACACGTGTGTAGCAGTGCCTACCAACCAGTGACAAAACCCTCTGCATGTGTATATGGCTGCCCTGCCGACCAGTGACTCAGTCATATGCATGTGTATAGGGCTGCCCTTCCAAATGTTGATAGAACCATATGCATATGTGTAGGGCTACCTGCCATCGGGTGACTGAACCCCAGTGCGTGAGTGTAGGGCTGCCCTGCTAACCAGTGACACAATTCTGTGCATGTGTGTAGGGCTGCCCTGCAAACGTTGACACAACCCTATGCATATGTATAGGGCTGCCCTGCCAGATGGTGACAGAACTGTATAAATGCATGTAGGTCTGGCCTGCCAAATGGTGACACCACCCTATGCATGTGTGTAGTGCTGCCTGCCAACTGGTGGCAGTACTCTGTGCAAGGGTGTAGGGCTGCCTGCCAACCGGTGACAGAACCCTAAGCATGTGTGTTGGACCACCTACCAACCGGTGACGCAACCCAGTGCATTGTTGTGTAGGGATGCCCTGCCAACAGGTAACAGAACCCTGTGTGTGTGTATACAGTGCTACCTGCTAACTGGTGGCAGAACCCTATGCAAGAGTGTAGTCCTGCCTACCAACTGGTGACACAACCCTATGGATGTGTGTAGGGCTGCCCTGCCAACCAGCGACAGAACCCTGTGCATGTGTATTGGGCCGCCCATCAACTGGTGACAGAACACTCCATATCACGTATTTAGGGCTGCCTGCCAACCAGTGACAGAACCCTATAAATGTGTGTAGGATTGTCCTGCCAACTGGTGACAGATCCTTCTGCATTTGTGTAGGGCTGCCCTGCCAGCTGGTGGCAGACCACTATGCATGTGTATAGGGCTCCCTGCTAACCAGTGAGAGAACCCTATGCATAGGTGTAGCACTGCCACCCTGCCAGCCGGTGGCACAGCCTTTTGCATGTGTGTAGGGTTGCCTGCCAACTGGAGACAGAACCCTATGCATGTGTGTAGGCCTGCCTGCCACCTTGTGGCACAATCCTATTTATGTGGGTTGGGCTTCCCTGCCAACTAGTGATGGAACCCTATGCATGTGTTTAGGGCTGCCCTGTGAAATGGTCACATACCCTATGCATGTGTGTAGTGCTGCCTGCCAACCTGTGACAGAACCCAATGCATGTGTGTAGGACTGTCCTGTCAACCGGTGGCACAGGACTGTGCATGTGTGTAGTGCTGCCTGCCAACCTGTGACAGAACCCAATGCATGTGTGTAGGACTGTCCTACCAACCGATGGCACAGGACTGTGCATGTGTGTAGGGCTGCCTGCCACATGGTGACACAGCTCTATACATGTGTGTAGGGCTGCCCTCCCAACCAGTCTCACACAGTCATATGCATGTGTGTAGGGCTGCCCTGCCAACTGGTGACAGAACCCTATGCATATGTGTACAGCTGCCCTGCCAACCGGTGACGCAACCCTGTGAGTGTGCATAGGGCTACCTTGCCAAATGGTGACACCACTCTCTGCATGTGTGTGGGGCTGCTGTGTCAACCAGTGACAGAACCCTATGTGTGTGTATAGGGATGCCCTGCCAACTGGTGAAATAACCCTTTGTATGTGTGTAGGGCTGTCCTGCCAAATGATGACAACCCAGTGCATCTGCATAGGGCTGTCTGCCAACTGGTGTCACAACCCTATGTATATGTGCAGAACTGCCTGCCAACTGGTGACACAACCCTATGCATGTGTGTGGGGCTGCTCTGAACCCCATCAGTGCCCTCTGCACATCCAGAAACCACCCCCACCTCTTGAACGCAACCCCAGTCAGATCTAGCACTGTTGGGGGAATCACTTGGGTGTTGGAGGGTAGTAGTACACAAACTGCATTGGTGCCTTTCTACTTGGGTGCTTTGGATGTGTCAGGAGGCAGGAAAGTGGGGGGCCTTGTACCATGGCATCCGTAAAGCCCGGTTGGAGCTCAAAGAAGGTGTAAAGGACATATGAGGGAGGACCCCAGGTGCAGCTCCTTCACATTCCCCTGCCATGATCATGAAATTCAGTTCTGGTCCTAACCTGATCTCCCAACAGAACATCCACAGACCTCTGTAATAGCATGGAAGTCTGGGAAGTTTTTGTAACACTTTGAAATTTACCAAGGAGGACTGCCATACTACCCCATGATCCTCTGCTACTAGATGGCTAGTCTTCGCATCCGATTCGAAAACCGGTGTTTGACCATACTTTCCCCAGCCCTACAAGGAGTTTTGTGGTATGTTTGCCTGAATGCTTTTTGGAGGGGCTCTTTAATTTGTAACTTAAAACAGAGACAAACACACCTTCTCCTAAGCTGATAGAAAAATGCAGTAGTACACTGGCTGTGAGCCCATATTAGAAGTGTTTTGCCTGCATTAGCACAGCATGGCTATGGACCCCATATTAGGAGTTGTTCTGTCCGCATTAGTAGGCAGTGGCTATCGCACCCATGTTTGAAGCATTTCTGCCTGTGTTGTTCAGATATTGTTTGCATGGCATTAGTAATGCTGTGTCCTGATGGTGCATGGTCATATAAATGCTGCAGGGTTGGAGTATGCTGCAGCTTGCATCTTTGTAAGCATAGACTGTGTATAGACAGCCCTAGACCAATTAGTTTCTGTTTTCAAAAATGGCCAATTCAGTTTGGCAAAATCTTAAGATCCATTTTCTTCTCCCAGAATTGTGGGAAAATGAGCATGTTTTGTACAAAGATTTGGCTCAAATGGAGGGGTTTGTCAAAAAAAACTGCGGCAAAGTGGGTTGTTTCATGAAAAATTGACTTCTATGTGCTTGTTTAAAATGATAAATTCCAATCTCCCCTTGTCAGTCTTCACCATTCATTACTGCTCGGGTAGTGCCAGAGCCGCGCACCTACTCTGGGAGATTTTTTTTTTGGAGTCGGCTCCAACGGTGCAGCCACAGAACCAGCGATGCGCTCGTCATGTGCGAGGGGCGGCTGTTAGGTGCCGCAGACTCCTCCTCCATCTCAGTTCTGTTTCTCCCGCCGTGGAGGCTGCACCTGCTGCGCGGTCAGATTCAGTTAGGCCTAGTGCGACATCTCCGTTACAGACTCCTCCTGATTTTCTCGACGTCGTCACCGGTGACACCATTCTTTTTCCCTTCTATTTTTCGACGTCGCCGAGAGCTGTGCTTGTTTTGGTCTTAATTTTTTCACATCATCAGGTTTGGGGGAAAAACGTAAGTCGACGGCGGGCCATGCCCCTATGCATCGGTGCTCCTGTGGCCGCCATTTTTTCGTCATGGACAGACACGTTGTTTGTCTCCGTTGCCTGGGACCCAACCATAATATGGATGCATATGACACCTGTTTCTCGATGGACCATTGCCTCCTGGAATTACGCGCGTTCAAGATCGTCAAGGCCCCGCCGACTTTCAGGGGTCGGCGCCGCTCCAGGGATTCCCAGGTAAGGTCTCTAGACCCTTGCTCTGGGTCCCCTCTCAGGCCTGTACGGTCTGTAGAGGAGGAGGCTTCCTCATCTTCTCTTGCCGAAGAGGAGGCTTCTTTTGCGGTGTTGGAGGAACGCTGAGGTCCCTCCTGGGGTAGTCACCTCCTCGGAGGTGCAGGCTCCCCTAGTGTCGAGGCCCAGGTCTGCTGGGCTCGGTATCGGTGGATCCTCGATGCTGCCTTCCGGCACCGTTTAGGATCCCGGCGCCGTTTATGGCACCGGTGATTGAGATATGGACCCATCCTGGCACCCTGACTGTTCGGAGTCAGGGTCTCCAGTGGGACGAGGTGCTAGGCGGCCCAGCATGCCTATTCCTCTGTCTCTGCTGCTGTCCTCCCCTGAGGTCTCCCAGGCTGGGGGTGGTCTGGGGTCCCTGGAGGGGGATGGTGCGGAGATGGAGGGAGGGGCTGTCCCTCCTGAGGGCGTCGTGGCAGCTGGCGATCTCGGTGCTGCTGCACCCCTTTGGGGTGAGGGGGTCGCTGGGGTCCAGGAGGAGGGCGTTCTCGGAATCCAGGGGGTCGAGAGACAGGGTTTAGGCACCTCAGTCTTCACCTACCATCCCTCGGGGGGGGGCGTGTAGGAGCCGTAGTGCTTGACCCCTTCTTTCCCCCTCGTGCCCCAGGGACCCCTCTGGTGGCATTGCTGTGGGCTGCTCTTCTGGATCCATGCAGCCCCAGGTTCATCACAGGGGAGGATATCCTACTAGGCTCTTCCAGGCTTCGCATCCCCAGGGTTCCGTTCTGCGTCCTGGTTTGTTGTCCGGGATCCCGCCAGCTCGGGCTCCATTCCCCAGATTCCAGAGCCTTAGCAGAGGACAGTTGCCTCACCGTAGGTGCCCCTCTCCCATTCCTCTGCAACCACCGCCCTCTTTCCCAGGACATGTCGGTCCTATGGGCCTGTTATCCTGGGAGACGTTCAGAGGCTCTGCGGCGGCCTTCCCCTCATATGTTAGTTACATGCATGAGTGGGTATTTCACCTATCCCGCAAGAGTCCTCTGGACATTCGAGCTCTCCATCATCCTCGTCTCCCTCCTCTGAGGGAGAGGAACCCTCTGCTCATCTCTCCTCCGATGCTGATTTCACTGAATATCAGTGATTCCTTTCAAGGATGGCGAGGGATCTTCGTATCTCCTTTGTTAGGCGAGACAATACCTAACGGGAGATGCGTGAATTCCTTGGTGAATTCAGTGCCCAGCATTTGGTGGTACTATCCTGGCCTATTCCCTTCCAGGAGGCGTCTGTCCGTTCCTGGCAGTCACCAGCCACGTTTTCTCCAGCCCCAGCAGACTGTGAACGAAGGTGTTGTGCCACATCGGAATCTCTAGGTACTCTCCCCAACCCACCCTCGGGATTGGCCTACCTAGAAACTCCATCCGGGCACCACCACCTGGCGCACGACCGTCCACCGGACTCAGATTCTCTACAATTTGACCAGTGGGGGCGAAGAGTGTTCTCTTCCTCTCGTGCGATGTTATGCATTGCATCACATCATGCTCACCATGCTGCCTACAGTAGGCATTTGTGGTCGATGCTTCCCCAAATCCTAGCATCAATGCCTGATACGGAGCAAACCAGACAAGCTATTGTCCTCTCTGCTGTAGGCCTGGAGCTGGCAAGACACCAAGCAAGGGCATCTTATGACACTAGTGAGGTGGCTTCCAGGCTTGCAGGGACAGCGATCTGTATTAGACGGACAGCATGGCTTCATTTATCAAGGTTGTCACCCCTGGCCTGGCGTAGGGTGATTCGCTCTGCTTTCCGGGGGACCTGTCTCTTTTCCTCCAGAGCTAGGAGACTTCTGCAGGGGCTTCCTCCATCTCCACATCCTCGGGGGACACCTCCTAGCTCTCCTCCACCATAGGCTTCTCACTCGATTAGCCCAGGGTCTTCCCCTTCTGTTTCTCACCAACAGGAGGCTGGGGGTTTTGCTTCCTCAGGGTTTCTTCGTCCCGGCTTGGTACTCACTCAAGCAGTAATGAATGGTGAAGATTGACAAGGGAAGATATGAAAATTACTTACCTCCCGTAATTCTTGATCTTCTCTTGTATCTTCACCATTCATTTCTGAAACCCACCCACCTTCCCCTCAGTAGCCTCCTACTGTGGCGTCTCTCCTTTCCTTTGGTCTTTATGCAAAAAAAAAAAAAAAAACTATCCTGGTTTCCTTCTTCTTGGACAGATCTTTTTTCCAAGGTAAAGGGGAACGAATAGGACTTTTCTCCTTTCCTGAGGGAACTCTTTCTGACTGCCTCTAGGGGTGACCTCTTGGCTCCTTAGCCACGGTGCTCAGTTCACAGCTGAAGAGACTGTCCCTCTTGGCTCGGTCTCAAAATTAAGGCTCCCCCGGCAGGCATTATTAATTGTTAGTTTCTTCTGGTTGGTGCTTCTGCACTTCTTAACCTTGAATGGCTGCCTTTGCCTTGCCTTCAGGGAGTCCGACTGAGTTCCCACCCTGTTCTTCATACAAAGCTGCCTTTTGTAAGGCCTAACCCCTACCCACACACTTTGGTATTAGCACTTAACAAGGTTCTAAGGGACTTACCCCCCTCATAGTTGGGCGCTCTCTTTCCGGAACAATTTCCTGTCTGGCATTCTGCAAGCTCTCAGCTAGAGTGTAGGGGGTTGGGATGATGAGATTATACAGAACCTGCCCTTTGTGTCTAATCTATTCAAGCGGTTCAGTAGAACCTTTTCTCACTCCTGTTAAGAGGGATTCTTACTCCCTTGGTTTTTGGTTCTGAGCTTAACCCTCTCAACCAATATATCTATGGGCAGTGTTCTCCCCTCTCAACATCCCTTCTTTTTTCTCTTTTCTTTTTCTTCCTTTTCTCTTTTTCTGTTTCTCCCTTAGAGCCACACCAGATGGGAGGCCCTGCAGTCCTTTAGGGTAGGTATTCTCCCTCTTCCATCTGTTCTCTACCGGCTTATTCCTTCTTCAGTTTATATCCTTTCCTTTTTCTATCCCTCGGCTCTCTTGCCTCGCTCTCCCCTTTTTTCCTTTACCTTTAATCTTGCCTCTCTGGCTACCAGAACTGAGATGGAGGAGGAGTCTTGGCACCTAATGGCTGCCCCTCGCGCATGATGCAGTGCGTCGCTCTCGTGGGCGGCGCCGTTGGAGCTGACTCCAAAAAAAAAAAAATATCCCGCAGCAGGTGCGTGCTTCTGGCACTACCCAAGCAGTAATGAATGGTGAAGATACAAGAGAAGATCAAGAATTACGATAGGTACGTAATTTTAATTTTTTTACAGATGCTTGCCGTTAGAAATTGAAAATCATTAGCCGTACAGCCCACCAGCCTTAAAGTTGCCTTATGTGTTTGTGGCCATAAGAAATTGCCCATTTTATTCACCATGAGACAGTGTGAAACACGGGGGTGGGGGTAGGAGGGTGCTGTGTCAGGGAAAGGGATTTGGGAGGCAGGTGCTTTATGTGTGTGGGAGCTGCACAGCACAGGGAGAGTTGAATACTGGATTTAAGCCTGGTGATTTGGAGGTACAGAGTGGTTAACTTTGGGGTATGTGTATGATCGAAGGGTACATTATGTTTATGATGGGTGTGTGCATAACATAGGGTCAATTGTGTTTATGACTGGGTGTTTTATGGTTGTGGGTACAGAATGTTTAGGATGGGGTGTATGTATGATTGAGTGTACTTAATGTTTATGATGGGTGTGTGTGATCAGGATACAGTATATTTGTAATGTGGGTATGTGTATGATTGATGGTATGGTATGTTTATGATAGGGTATGTATGACTGAGGGAACAGTATGTTTATGGCAGGGATATGTGTATGCTCAGAGGATACAGTATGTTTATGATGGGTGTGTGCTTGATCAAGGGTGCAGTATGTTTATTATCGAGTATGTGCATGATTAAGGGTACTGTATGTTTATGATGGGGTATGTATACGACCGAGGATACAGTATGTTTTTTTAAATTTAAGTTTATTGGGTTTTCAAACAACAACAAACAGATGTATCTGATAGAGTACAGAATGGCAAAACCGTACAACCAAAACCCCCCATCCCCCAGCCCTTCCCACCAAAAGACCACCCCACCCTCCCAACAGTAAAAGGAAAAAAACCCCAACCCCCAATTAACATGCAAATAAGGAAAGGATCTACCTCTAAAACGCCCACCCCACCCTCCACCACCCTCCTCCTCCCTCCCCCTCTACAGGTGCGCCATCCCAATATGGAAAATATTCTGGGTAATACAGACAATCATCTTTGATAGTACAATCATCAATACCAACAAGGTTACAAAGTAATATACGTAACCAAAATAGAGATATTTATACGGACTACAGGGATCAGGTCTCAGGTTCACTAGTGCAGACATAATGCCTGAAGTTTACCCCATCTCTTCGAAACGGTCCATCCGATCATTCAGACTGGCAATCAAACTCTCCGAATTGAAAAACGTAATGAGTTCAATCAGCCAATCTGCATACGACAAAGCCAGTTGATCTGTCCAATGTCTCAAGACTAATTTCTTGACCGCCATGGACACCAAAGCCATATGATATCGACGTTCTACACTATCTGTATGAGAATATTCACCTAGAATGCAAATCTCCGGAGAGAAAAAGCCTGACAGACCCAGAAGGGGATCTTGTCTGTCCCGAACAAGGGACCACAAAGGGGCAACCTTAGGACAATCCCAGAACATATGAATAAGGTTACCTTCTCCTTGTGAACATCTAGAGCAAGTCGGGTGGGGGAGTTTTTTAAGCTTGAAAAGTTTGGCAGGGGTATCATACAGGTTATTAACAATATAGTATTGGGTTAACCGTAGTCTATCCTGGGTATGATACCTATGTATGTCCTTCCATATACAAGGCCAACTCAAAGAGGCATCAGGTAACAAGTGTGCCCAAACACTAGAGCCCTCAACAATCTCGGGAAATTTGTAATTCAAAAGGAAGGAATAAATCAAGGAGATGGAGTGGGACTGAGAAGCAAGATTAATAATTTGCGCAAAAAAGGGATAGGCCACAGAGTCTCTAGAAATGGTACCAAATTTCCCGGCAATAAGATGTCTTAATTGGTACACTTTAAAGACCCCTCTAATGGGAATGCCAAACTTATCCAGTATATCACCAGAAGAAAGAAGGGATCCCTGATTAAAGAAATGCTCCACTTTGGCCTCTCTAATCTGTGGGAGCCAATCCGGCGTAAGCCAGAAACTATCCAACTTTATATTCGGATTGAGAATTACCGGCTGACCCTGATCCGAGACACAAGGAATGTGGAAAGATACCAAACATTGAGCCAGTGACTTAAGGGCAACTAGAATCGTGCTATCGGTCACCCACTGTGAGACTGCTGCTGGAGGAGTATAAAGTATAGCATAACTATCGAGTTTAGCCTCAGAGAGAAGCGAACGCTCAATCTGAAGCCAAATTGGACAAGATATTGTGGAATTTGTAGAGAACCATCTCCCCAATTTAGAAAGATGAGCCGCCCAATGGTAACGTAGAAGATTAGGTAATCGAAGACCACCTTTTTCTTTAGGAAGAGATAGCTTAGCATATGAGCGCCTAACGCCCTTCCCACGCCAGATAAAATTAGAAAGCATAATATGAAGCTGCTGAAAGTAGGTGATAGGGAGCCAAAGATTTAACAAATTCAACGGGTAAAAAATCCGGGGGAGGCCATTCATTTTAATAATATTGATCCGGCCCCAAAGAGAGATAGGGAGGGCAGACCATCGCTGCAGATCTTGATAAACCAGACTTTTAATTCTATCCAAATTTAACTTCCTCAAAAGAGAGGGATCAGTCGAAAAATGAATCCCCAAATACTTAATGGATCTAGGGCCCACCTCATCCCAAAGGAGATAAACTCCTGCTTATTAGTGTAAACATTTAAGGAAAATTTCGGACTTAGAAATATTCAATTTGTATTGAGAGAAAAAACCGAATTGTTCAATAATGTCGATCGCTGCTTTTAAAGACTTTGCCGGGTATTCTAAATGCAGAAGTATGTCATCTGCATAAGCAGAGAGCACCAGTTCCTGCTGTTGTAACATACAACCTCTAACCTGGGGGGATGTTTTAAGTCTAATAAGCAACGGTTCCAGATATAAATTAAACAACAAAGGCGAAAGGGGGCACCCCTGTCTAGTACCAGTGTGAACGGAAAAGAGGGGAAAAAACCCCATTACAATAAATTTTAGCTGAGGGGGAGCCATAAAACATCTGAACCATTTTCAGAAATGGTACCGGAAATCCCATCCTCCCCATCACGGCCCAAAGGAAGGTCCAGTCCACTCAATCAAAGGCCTTCTCTGCATCGAGAGAGACCAAAGCTACCGGATAATGGACTGATTGGGCATACTGGGAAATATGAGACAAGAGCCTTAAATGGTCCGCAGCAGACCTGCCAGAAACAAAACCTACTTGCTCGGGGCTAAGTAAACCAATCCAGACTTTCTTAATTCTTTCGGCTAATATCTTAGCAAGAATTTTCATGTCATAATTTTGAAGGAAATAGGCCTATAATTTGCCGGATCCGTGGGAATTTTATCAGGTTTGGGAATCAAGATAATTGTAGCCTCAAACAGGGTGGGATCTATTACAACAGAAACCGATAAATAATCATATAACTTAAGGAGGATAGGTGCCAGCTCTTTAACGAAAACCTTATAAAAATTAGCGGGGAAGCCATCAGGGCCAGGTGCTTTGTCAGGAGCCATAGAAGTAATAGTCCTTTCTACCTCCTCCAACGAAATAGGAGCCAATAGGATTTCCTGTTGGGACGCTGACAAACAAAGAATGTCAACATCTTCCAAATACGTGTTAATATTTGAGATAGAGGCAGACGATGGGGACTTACTATAGAGGTCCAAGTAATATCTCTCAAAAATACGGGCAATACCTCTAGGGGAGGATACTGTAGAACCAGATGGGGAAAGCAGAGAGGGATTATCCTAGAGCCTTCCAACGCCCATGAGCACAAGGCCAAAGTTTCCCAGCCTTTTCCCCATGATCAAGATATTTAGCTTGAGTTCTTATCAAACAGTACTCGTTTTTTCTTTCAAGAGATCCATATACTCAGCTTAGCTATCAAAAGATCCTTAAGGGCCGTAACGAAGAGGTTGAAGAGTAAATAGCTTCCAGCTCTAATTTTACTCATTAAGGACAAAGATTTTGCCAAGCGAGCTTTCTTCCTGGAGGAGGCCATTTTTATTAACTCACCCCTGAGATAGCACTTCAAAGAGCACCAAACTAAATCAAGTCTCGGGGTAGAATTCAGGTTCTCCGCCAGGAATAAAGAAATCAAAGACTTAATATTCGAGACAATTTGAGAGTCTTTCAACAGCTGAGTGTTTAACCTCCAGACGGAGTCCCGACAAAACTCAGGGTCTAAAGAAAGTCTGATCCAAACTATGGCATGATCCGAGAAAATGATTGGATCAATACCGGACTGAAGAAGACTGGGAAGAAAGGATTTACTAGTTAAAACAAAGTCTATTCTCGATTTTGAACCATGTGGCTGAGAAAGAAAAGAGAAAGCACGACAAGAAGGATTGGAAAGCCTCCATGGGTCACATAGCCCTAACATTGACAATAACTCCTGAAGGGCTCTCTGGGCAGGAGAAGGGGGTCGCTTATCCTGAGGTTCCTTATCCAATATAGACGAAAGGGGGACATTCCAGTCCCCTCCCAATATAAGCTGAGAGGAGAAAATTAGAAACCTTATCTGCACGAGACATAAAAAATTCTGGGCTCCCCCCCACCGGTCCATATACCGAACCTAGAACAACACTGCCACCGTTGAGAGTACCCCTAACCAGAATAAACCTCCCCCCGGGTCTGAAATAATCAGTTCTTTCATGAATAAAACATGTTTTTTAATGAGAACAGCAACACCTTTACTAAGACTGGAATTCCCAGCCAAATAAATCTGGAAAAACCAGAGCGAGATAGGAGTTTGTTGTCTGCATGGCTTAGATGCGTTTCTTGGAGAAAAAGAATATCAACTTGCAACAATGAGCAGTGGTTGAAGATCTGAGACCGCTTGACCCGATCCCTGAGTCCGCGCACATTCCAAGAGACTATTTTAATTGTATTATTAGCCATTTTAAATACCAAATAAAGAAAACATGCACCCAGAAAAGATCAATAATAAAAAAAGAAGAAAGGCACACCAAAGCTAAATGAACCCAGAGTTTAACAGTCCTCCAGCACCCCCCAGAATAAACAACCAATGAAAAAAGCCCCACCAAACTGACCAAGATAAGATAATACCACACTCTAAGCTGGCAAACTAAACCTAACCACCCAAAGCCCACCCACCCCACACTATTACCCCCAAAAAACCTATCCCACCCAAAATGCCTCAATAACAACTATCATCTAAATAATGCGACCTATAATAGTACAGCAATACTTGGCAAAACACAGTGCATAACACGAGTAACATCCCGCCCCCACCCCCAACTCCGCCAAACTACCCCACAGATGACTTAAACAAAAGGAGTAGACAGCAGAGCCCAACCACCCACCCCCAACCCAGATCTTAAACCCCAGAAAGCAATTATTTACACGGGAACCAGGGCAAGGACCAAACCGATTCAGGCAAAGAAAGGGGCTCTGACCACCCGACCCCAATTGCGAACCTCTGAAACCCCAGTAGTGACTGGCCAGGCCAAAGGAGGGAAGCATAACCCAGAAATTTAGCTCCACGGCCAAGGGACTCAACCCCACAAAAGATAACCAGCAGTACTCCCACCACCGGGGTGAGGTTAGCCATACCCCCAACCTTAGGCTCGCGATTCCACATCCAGCAAGCCGCTAAAACTCCAGGCCCAAGCACCCCCCCTGCACCTCAATCACCAGCAATCAAAAAGAACTGCAGAGAATAAGGGAAGAACCCCCACCCGTGATGCCTCCCCCCCGGCTGCCAGTAACAACGTACCCATAACCAAGCCATCCGCAAGATCAAACCAAAAATCTCACTCACCCTCGAGAGACTATGACCGCACGCAGAGGTAGCTTGAGCTGGAAGCAGAGCAAAAATCCAAGAGAGCTCGCTGCCTAGGCCCGATGTTTCAGGGGGGAACTATATCGATTCTGGACCAAACCGGTCCCACCGCCAGGAAGTTAACCCAGAGGAACCACCACTCAGCAAATAGGTTCCGGAAACGCAAAACACACCGAGGCCCGGCGGAGGAGCTCTCACCCCAACCCACAGAACAGCGCCCAGCCACCCCAACCAGCCAACAAGGATCCACCAGGTAAGGGCCAAACCAGACGGTGGGGAGACTTATCGAGCCCAAAATCACCAACGAGGGAAATAAAGGAGATTTGGCACTAAGGTCATACAACCAGATTAGGGTAGAACAGAGAGTAGACCATAAAATAAAAGAAGAGATAAAGGGGAGAGCTAAGCCATCCAACTAAGATTAGACCCCAAAAGAGTGACGGCAATGCAAAAATATATAAAAGTACATAATGTCTCTCAGCCAGAATTCTTAAATAAGTCCGGAAGCTTAACAGCCAGATCCTTCATAGCCGCCTCAGGGGAGCTGTAGCTGTAGGTAGAGCCTCCAAATGTGACCTTTAGCGTCGCCGGATAAATCATTCTAAAGGGGATGGAGGCGGCAATTAATTTCTGGACTGCAGGATGGAAGGCCGCCCTCTTCTCTCTGGTTTCCTTCGGAAGGTCCTGGGTAATCCGTATTCTGGTCGATCCCCACAATAGCTCTTTTAACTCTCGAGACTTGCTGTAGACATGTTGTCTCTCTATGTAACTTAAAAACTTCATAATAATAGGACGCGGAGGGGATCCAGACGGGGGTCGAGGCCTCAGCGAACGGTGGGCCCGCTCCAGGTGATACAAGGGGCTAATTGGTGACGGGTCTACTACTTTAGACAGGAACCTCTGGAGAAAGGCTAGTAGATCTGGGCCCTCTTCCATCTTAGGTAAACCCAGGATCAGGAGATTATTCCGACGATTGCGCCCCTCTAAGTCCTCAGTTTTTGCCTGAAGCTTTTTAATCTGTTGTTTAAGCTCAGAGACCTCCAATTCTGCCTTAGGTCTCCATTGCTCTATAGAGAACACTCTGGCCTCCGCATCAGACACTTGGATAGAAACCGAGGACAGGTCGCTCCGAAGAGATTTAAGTTCACCGGCTAACTCTTGTAAAATTTCCTTCACCGGGGTCAATTCTTGTAGAAATCTATCCTCCGTAAGAGGGTTGGGTAGCTGCAGTTTATCCCCACTTCGCTCCGGTTTTGAACCACCCTGGTTGCGCTGTTTCTTAGCTGCTTTTCAGGAGATGTGGTGGTGTATGTCTGATAGAGCCTGTTTCCCATCCACCTCCATCCTGTTAATTTAGACGGTCTACTGCAGACAGACTTCACTCCCACTTGGTAGAGGGCGTATATCAAGTCCTTTAATATCGATATCAGTCGATTAAAGCGCCGGGGAGTTATAAAAAACTGGCGATTAGAGCAGCAGGAGGGAAGAGCTCTAGGCCTCAGCTGCTGCCTAGCTGGCTGCCATCACGTGACTCCTCTACAGTATGTTTATAATTGGGGAGTATGTGTATGATCAGAAGAGTCAGTATGTTTATGATGGGGATATGTATATGATTGTGGGTACAGTGCATTTATGATGGGGGTATGTGTATGATTGGGGGTATAGTATGTTTATGATAGGCCATGTATACAGGGGTACAGTGTGTTTATGATGGAGCATGTGTATGAGAGTACCGTGTGTTTATGATGGAGTATGTGTATGATCAAGGGTAAGATAAGTTAATGATAGGACCATGTGTATGTTTGGGGGCACTTTGTGATGGGGATATGTGTATGATCGGGAGCACAATATGTTTATGACAGGTGTTATGTGTATGATTGGAGAATACAGTATGTTTATGATGGGGCTATGTGTATGATCGGGGGAACAGTTTGTTTAAGGTGGGGGTAGGTGTATTATCGGGTGTAGTATGTTTATGATGGGACTGTGTATGGCTGTGGGCACTGTATGTTTATGATGTGGATATGTTCATAACTGGGGTACAGTATGTTTATGATGGGGGTATGTGTATGATGGATGGATACAATGCATTTATGAGGGGTGTGCATTTATGATCAGGGATACAGTATGTTTATGATTGGTGCGTAAACTGTGTATGAGCAGGAGTACAGTTTTTATGATTGAGTACAGTATTTTTATGATGGGGATATACTGTATGTATAACTGGAGGTGCAGTATGTTTATGATGAGCTATATGTATGATCTGAGGGGGGGTTATGTGCATGACTTTGGAAGGGTATGTACGGGAATGGAGTTTGACTGTAGTGATGTGGGCTGGAACCAGCGCTGTTTGCTGTCACTGGTAGTAACAGGCCTGCTCCTGATCAGTAGTCATAGGTGTATGACTCATTTTCCAAGTAGGACTCGTGTCTTGCAATTCTTGAAATGGTCCACTGTGCAGATAGTAACTCCCTTAAACTCACAGAGCCGCACCAAGGGGAACGGGGTGCTCAGTGGCACAGTAAATAAATCACAGCAAGAACTAGTCCCAGCACTCGCCTTGAGTACGAATACAAACGAAGAGTCCACAGTAGTATATGACTTTAAATCTCTGTTTATTCAAACTTGCCAAACAATTACAAATGACCCTCCTGGGTCAGAGAGAAAGACAAAACAAGCTCTGACGTTTCACCTTGCAAAGGCTTTATCAAAGATTTAAAGTCATATACTGCTGTGGACTCTCCGTTTGTATTAGTACTCGAGGTGAGTGCCATGACTAGTTCTTACTGTAGATAGTAACTCCCCTAGTTTGTGCCCACACAGCTGACTTGGGCCAGAAACCAGCCTGCTTTGTATCTGGTCCCAGTTGTACATTTTGTGCTCAGTGCCATTTTTAGTGTTCTGAATTCCTTTCTGTGGGTTTGGTCAGTTATTCGGATAACCTTGCATTCAAGACTACTATATTCACTGTTTATTACAATAGGTGAGTGAGAAATATAATGTCGATGAGTAAAAGTGCTGTTAACATGGAAAACTGCTCTCTTTGAAGTATTTATAGAACATTTCCAAGGTTTGGGATGAGTATTGGTACTCATCAGAACAATTTTTTTTTAGAGTTTTTCTTAAAAGTTGATAAATAAAATATAGGCCAGTACTTGCCTTATCTGGAGCACTGGATCCGGCAATTTTTCTAATAGCTAACTGCTTGGGTTAAATCTTTTAGTTTGTTACTCTTGTCAGCTTGTTAATACTGGAATAAACATTTATGTTAGGGTACTTGAAATCTGCAGCTTTTTTTAATGTAGTTATTTGTGAACTACCAAAATCTGAAATATTGTGTGGAAAGCTTATAATGATCTCCTCTGTTTTTCCTAGATACCTCGAATGACTTACCTCATTTCTCTAGGCCTGATCTTGTGAACAAATATGCCATCACTGAACGACTGGATTTCCTTTACTATTTGCGCCATGGTAGACCATCATTTGCTTTTGGGACTTTTCTGATCCAGCAGGTGGTGAAGAGCAAGACTTCAAAGCAGCTGTGAGTGACACAAGCCATTTGATTCTGCCTGTCCTTTGTTATCAGTAACGTACTCTCAAGCTCTTAAAGTGCTTGCTAGGTAATAACTAGTCAGTTATATAGAGGATAATCTATGGTCTTTGGTTAATAACCACGCTGAAATCACTTTGCGAGGTTGCCATGACATCATTGTAAACCTCCAGAGCACAGCTCTCGAGGTTTTCAGATGTCCTGGCAACCTCACGACGTATTTTCAGCGTGGTTGTTAACCAAAGACCATACATTATATTTTACGGTGTAAAGGCTACCAAGATTGTGTAATCGCGGATTGAATTACTTTACTGAATTACTTTACAGAACATTGCTGTGAGCATTCCATTTTGTTATATCATTGATGTGACATACTCAAGAAGGGTTAACAACAGAGTGATGTCATAACAAGGGTGTAATCTGCTTGATTTCAGTTAATAATAAGGGCTCCCCATACATTAAATGTGTGATTAAGATGGAAGAGAGCAATAGAATCACTGTACTTGTAAAGAGAACAAAGTTTCCAGGGTGTCTGCTATTGGTTCTGCATGTGTCACGTACATTGTTTCATTTGTTAGGTGTTATAACATCTTCATTCTGCTTAGTCAGTCCATAAAACACCTTCACTCTGCTCGGTCAGACCATATAAAATCACCTTCACTGTGCTCGGAGGTCAGACCATATAACACCTTTGCTCTACTTGGAAGTCAGACCATAAAAATGACCTTTGCTCCCTTTGCTCAGAGGACAGCCCATGTAACTTGACTTTGCACTGCTTGGAGGTCAGACCATATAAGTCACTATCGCTGTGCTCAGAGGTCAGACCACATAAATCACCTTTGCTCCGCTCAGAGGTCAAACCATAGAACATCTTCACTCTGCTCAAAGGTCAGCCCATATAACACCTTCGCTCCACTCAGCAGTCAGACCACATAACAGCTTTGCTGTGCTCTGAGATCAGACCATATGACACCTTCACTCAGCGTGGTGTTCATACCACAGGAAACCTTTGCTCCACTCAGAGGTCAGATCATAAAACACCTTCGCTCCACACAGAGGTCAGACCATAGAATACTTTAGTTCCACTCAGAGGTCAGACCACAGGAACCCGTTGCACTGCTCAGAGGTCAGACCATAGAAACCCTTTGCTCCGTTCAGAGGTCAGACCATAGAAAATCTTCACTCTGCATAGAAGTCAGACCATGGAACACTTTCACTCCACTCAGATGTCAAACCATAGGAACCCTTCACTCTGCTTGCAGGTCAGCCCATAGATTTTGTGCAGTTCAGAGGTCAGACCACAAGAAACCTTTGCTCCACTCAGAGGTGAGACCATATAATACCTTCACTCCATATGAAGGTCAGACCATAGAACACCATTCCACTCAGATGTCTGACCATACTCACCTGCATTCCTTCTATGCCCCCGATGCAGTAATGAACTCTGATACATAAGGGAGCTTTTACCTTGATCACACCTCTTTACTTTCTGTGCTTTGGAAATTTTGTCTCATTTGTGATTTTATTTGCTCCTCTTGCCTCTGGTCGGCCACTCCATTGGGCCACCAAGGCCCACTGCTGCCACACGCCCTGTCACCATCCACCGCCCCTTCATTGCTGTGACCCCGGGTAGCCCGACATAACCCTTCGCTGGGTGAGCCCCCTTCCTCATGGGAAAACTTCCCCCACCCGAATTCTTTTTATTCTTGCTGCTTTACCCTGAACTCTCTCCAGAGGGTCGCTCGGCACTGCCATGTTCCCGCCCGCCTGAACTCCTCCACTTCTTCCTCTGTGACCCGCCTCTCCAGACGCTACTCAGCCACTCAACCCCCCCCCCCCAGCTCTGAGTCTCCCGAGGTGGGACGGCCTACTCCTCCTGGCACTCTCTAATCTGGTAGAGTAGCCAGGCAGGGAGGAGAGCCAGAGGAGCAAACGGAAGGACCTAGCACTGGGTGTGGTTGGCCAGCCCCTGTACCCTCCTTTGCCTACAGGGAGGCAGGGTATTTTCTTTGTTTTGCTCCCTGGTGTGGCCGTGCAATGGTGTCAGCTCAGGGTTGCCCGTAGACGTCCTGCCAACACCAGACCCCATCTACTTGTTTCAGCTTCTGGGCGATGCCCCCAGCCTCTGCCAGGAGCAGCCACTGAGCGAGGAATCCCTGGAACCCACCCCAGGAGAAGAGAGCAGTCCTCCGAATGCTCGATCTTCTCCATCCCCTGCCGACCCACGACAGCCCAGGCTCATTCCCGAACCCAGGTCACCAGCATCGCATGAAGTGTGGCATCCAGCGCCTCAGCTCTCAGTGCCACCAGGCTGGCTCTCCCCATGGGGGAACTGGGGGAGGAGAAATGCCCACAGGCATCTAGTATGTATCCCAGGCACGGCGGGGTTGGCATAGACACTTCCGGTCTACCGTGGTGACGGGGACTGGCGGACGTCATCTCGGTTGATCAAGGGTGGAGTTTCCTCTTTTCTCCTGAACCGCCCAACCTCTCCCACAGTGGGATGGTAGCGGTGTTATCGTGGGTGTAGAGGTGTTTGGCAGTTTGTTGAGGCCACACGTCACCAAGAACGCCACCCCCAAGGGCTGATAAACAGCGGTCAGAAGCCCCCACCCCCCAAAAAAAAAAACAGGGAGGGAAGCATCTAAGGACGCTCTAAACTCCCTCACTGCTGGACTCCGCTGCTGACACCTGGGCTTGGGACATGAACCCAGGTCACCAGTGTGCCAAGCAAACACCACTGTTCAGTGCCACTCAACTGGCTATATGATTTTTTTTCAGAATATGCATTAAAAGATTTTTTATGATATTCAGGTTGTTTGTGTGCTTCCGGTCTTTGATTTTATGATTATTTTTTTTTAATTCCTGTAGCCATAGGAAGCAGCACCTTAGTGTCTGTGCATTTCTATTCCTTTGGGTTTATGTGTTGCAGACAGTCTCAGCCTCCTAGATACCAAGTGCTGTCAGACATGAGATGACAGTTAAACTGAATGGAGTAGCAGATCACCTCAGCTGTCTGGAGACCGAGTGTAAGATGGTGGGTGAGCTGACGGGAGCAGTATTCCATCTCAGCTGTCTGGATACTGAGGGCTAGAGGGCATGAGATGGAGGTCATGCTGAATGGAGTAGTAATCAGTTTCAGCTGTCTGGGTACAGAGGGCTACAGGGCATGAGATGTGGGCAAGCTGAATAGAGTGGTAGTCTCAGCTGACTGGATACAGAGGGTTAGAGGGCACAGGACAGTGGGTGAGCTGAATGGAGTAGTAGTCTCAGCTGTCTGGATGCATAGGACTGTAGGGCATGAGACAGTGGGCAAGCTGAATTGAATTGTAGTCAGTCTTTGCTGTCTTGATACAGAGGGCTTCAAGGTGTGGGATGGTGGGTAAGCTAAATGGAATACTAGTCAGTCTTAGCTGTCTGGATACAGACGGCTACAGGGCATGAAATGGAGGTCATGCTGATTGGAGTAGTAATCAGTCATCGCTGTCTGGATACAGAGAGCTGCAGGGCATGAGGTATAGGGTGAAATGAAGGGAGTAATAGTCTCAGCTGTCAGGATACAGAGGGCTACAGGCCATGAGACGTGGGCAAGCTAAATAGAGTGGTAGTCTCAGCTGTCTGGATACAGGGGGCTACAGGGCATGAGGCAGTGAGCTGAATGGAGCTGTAGTCAGTCTCAGCTGTCTGGATACAGAGGGATACACAGGGCATGAGACGATGGATGAGTTGAAAAGAGTAGCAGACAATCTTGGCTCTCTAGAGAATGAGTACTGTCTGTTATTAGACAGTGAGTGAACTGAACAGGGTAGCAGACAGTTTTAGTTGTATGGAGACTGAGGACTGTTGGGCATGAGATGGCAGGTGAGCTGAACAAAGTAGCAGAGAGTCTCAGCCGTCTGGATACGGAGTATTGTGTGGCATGAGCTGGGTGAGCCAAAAAAGAATAGCAGATCTTCCAGAAACCAGCCATCACCATTGATTCACCCTAACGTGTCTGAGCCGGAGGTGCTAGGACCCTGCCTGAGTCAGAACTTTTCAGGAGGGCTGGCACCGAGGTAAGCTGCATGCACACGTGGCACTGTAAGACTAGCTCATGCTGCATGGCTTACATCAACACCAGCCCTCAACCACCTCAGGTCCTTTTTTTGCTACCATCGAGTGTGCATCTGTAATGACGTTTGCTCACCGGGAGTCGGAACATCTTGTCTGTATGACAGTAGTGCACAGTTCTCAATTTGTAGTGTCTGAAGTTATTTTTGTGTCAGTTTACTGATTTTACATTTTTCTATCAGTCTGTAACAACCCTACCAAGTCAGCAGTTGACAGCCATGAACAACAATGGCAAGCTGCTCTGGCAGCAGGGCCACATCTAGTCCACTTTCCCCATCTGGGAAGGGTTCTGATGGTGGGTGGTCCTGTGCCCGGCGGGAATGACTGTCCTTCTGGAAGCACAAAAAGAAGTGGGCCTGTTCCCGATCTTGGTCAGATTCTCACCATTACTCGGCCTTGAGTTCATCCTCTTCCCATCAGAAGGGGAAGAAGCAGATCTTACTTTGAGAAACAGCTCTTGCAGCAGGATACGCCATTAGCACTGAAGCCGGCAAGCGCCAGGACCCCACAGAAATGTTCTAGCTAGCAGTATCCAGCGGGGACCGCCTCCGACGTCTGCCCCACCCCCAATGTCAGGCATCATATAAAAGGGGGTGGTCCCCTAGAATCTCCAGTTCTAGGGACATGGATGTGTTGTTCAATCCACACTTACTGGCAGGTTCCTTGCCGCTTTAAATCTTGCTGGAAGGTCTTCAAGCTGGCTCCTCCCACCCACCTGGGTGATAAAACTCTCCGCTCCGCCCCATGACACCAGATCTTCCTTACCGCTTGGAAGCTCAGGTTCCCTCCTTTGCACTCTGCGTTTTAGGCCTGGATCCTAACTTGTCGGTTAACAAAAACTTATATTATAATTTACTAGACTTCGGTCTTTTTGTTCCTTCGCGGCTGCGATGGACAGTCAACTCCATATTCAGTGGTGCCCTTGTGGGCGAAGATGTCGGACGATCCACACACTCGTGCGTTTACCGCCTTGGAGGCTCGATCACGATCCATGAGCCTACGGTGTGCAAGTCGCTAAGCCAATGTTCTTGAGGATCACTCTGCCAGACTACAACTTGGGCGCCCCGAGAAGCGTATTCCTCTGGTAATGTCGAAGGAGGCCTGTTGGGTGGTGTCCGTGGCTGCGGGCTCGGCTGAACAGCTTGAACAAATGATTGCCCTCCAGGAGGAGGCGGCCCAGGCCGCATCTACTTCTTTCCCAGTTGCGGCATTTATCCTGCTCTCTCTGTGCTCCTCCTACATAGAAACATAGAATTTGACGGCAGATAAGGACCACTTGGCCCACCCAGTCTGCCCATTTCCCTACCTACTGGATAAGCTGCAGATCCTAGTTAACCAGCAGCCTACTTTTTCTTACCCCCACCCCCCATAATTGCCTTATGACTGTCCCATGCATGCTTGAATTCCACCACTGATTTTGACTCCACAACCTCCTCCGAAGGCCGCTCCATGCATCCACAACCTCTCTGTGAAAAAATACTTAACTTACCTCTGAGCCGCCCTCCTCTATCTTCAAATTGTGCCCTCTTGTTCTTGCACACCTCTTTTTTGAAAGATGCTACCCTCTTGGACTTTGTTGATTCCTTGAGGTGCTTGAAAGTTTCTATCATGTCCCCCTCTCCCTCCTTTCCTCGAGGCTATACATATTAAGCTCCTTAAGTCTCTCTTCATATGTCTTCCGGTGCAGACCCTGCACATTTTAGTTGCCCTCCTCTGGACAGCTTCCATCCTGTCTATGTCTTTGCGGAGATTGGGTCCCCAGAACTGCACACAGTACTCCAGATGGGGTCTCACCAGCTGTCTGTACAGAGGGATAATAACTTCCTGTTTTCTACTGGTGATGCCTCTCCCTATGCATCCCAGTAACCCCACAGCCCTCCTTGCTGCCCTCTCACATTGCTTGCCCACCTTTAGGTCATCTGATATGACTACCCCCAGGTCCCTGTCCATTTTTGTTGTTGTTAGTATCTCACCCCCCATTGTGTACTCTTCCCCTGGGTTTTTGTTTCCCAGGTGCATTACCTTGCACTTCTTAGCATTGAATCTAAGCTGCCATACATTTGACCATTCCTCTAACCTTGCCAAGTCCCTTCTCATTCTTTCCACCCCACCCTGTGCATCAACTCTGTTGCAGATCTTAGTGTCATCTGCAAAGAGACATACTTTTCCTTCCAGTCCTTCCGCAATGTCGCTTATAAAGACATTGAAGAGGACCGGTCCTAATACTGAACCCTGCGGCACCCCACTAGTAACCTTCCTTTCTTCTGAGTGGACTCCATTTACTATTACTCTCTGTGTCCTATTCTCCAGCCAATTCTTAACCCAGGCTGTCATCTTGGGACCCACTCCCAGGCTGGCTAATTTGTATATTAATTTTGTGTGTGTCCTACACGGCTTCATTCAAGGACCTTTGTCAGTCCCTCTCCACTAAGGGTGAAGGGCCTTCGGGACATTCCTCTCGGTCCAAGAAGAAGGAATCTAAGGGTAAGTCCCACCAACGACATTCGTGGGAGCGGGAGAGGTCCCCTTCCCCGGATAGTCGACACACAGTTTCGGTCGAGGTTGCAGCTCAGCCGGCTAAGACACCCTTCGATGCAGTCGAGATTTTTGTCAACCCGTCGGATGGGCTGTTGACTGGAGAAGCCGACAACCCTTCTTCACTGGTTCATCCGGTGGAAACCGAGGACTTGCCTGTGCCTCCTGTGCCGGAGTCCCCGGTTAAGGTCACCAAACCGATGGAGGAGCGGGTTTCCCCCGCTTCCTCCCAGACCCACCCTCGGAAACACCAAAGGTCTCGGTCTCGGACCTCTTCTCGGTCCAGCCAATCCCGCCGACATCGGCGGTCTCGGTCTCGGCACCGAGGAAAGCAGCGGTGCCGCTCATCCTCGTCTTCGTCTTCTTCGGAGGATAGGCTCTGGCGCAAATTGCGTCGCCGCTATGTGGATCTGATGTGGCAGCAGCTCCTTTTGACCGGGAACATGCCGACTCCGTCGCCTTCCCGGCCACTAAGTGGCTGTCTCCAGAGCAGCGGAAACAAGCCCTCGTGGTCATCGAGCAGCCGAAGCCAGCGCCAGTTGTTCAGCGGAAACCGGCTGCACCACCCATTGTGGTGGAACCTCCGCCTCCACAACCTAAAACTGGGGCACCGACCAAGGATTCTCGGTCGGGTCAGGGGTTGCCCCATCGGTTGTTGGTCACCCTCACTTCCGATCTGCCTCGGCAAGTGGAGGGTGGCTCAGGCCCCTGGCAGCTATTTGCAGACTCCTCGGAGTCTGACGATGATTCGTCACTGTTCCGCAGGCCCCTCGACCTGGAGTTCACTGGGGGTCAATCAGTGGACGAGAGCCCATCCTCGTTCCTGGGAATGCTTCGGCTCATCTCAGAATCTACTGGGATGAAGCTCAAACCTGTTTCTAAGCGGGCCAAGTGTCCCCTCACGGAGATACTGGACCGAGGGGATTCCCCTACGGAGGCCTTTCCTGTGGCCAAAGCCATTGTTGGCCATCTCTGGAGCTATGGCAGTGGCCAGCTTCTTGTCCAGCACCTTTGGCCAGGATGGCCAGAAAATGTGCTGTTCCCACCGGTTCACTCTCCGGATTCTCAGAGCACCCCTCTGCGGAGGGGCTACTGACCGACAGTGTTTTCCGGCACTCCAGAAACGCTTGGGATGTGGACAAGCCACCCGATAAAGAGTCCAAGAAACTGGACTACTCTGGGTGTAAAGTCTACGCTGCGTCCTCCTTAGGCCTTTGTCAGGCCAGTTCGGCCGTACTGATGGCACACTTTTCCCACGCCCTTTTGGGCTCCCTGGATGAGGTGATTCCTCATCTCCTGGCTGACCTCCAGACTACGGTCAAGCAGGTGCAGGATCAGGGAAGGGTGGTGGCTAAGCAACAGCTCCAAACTGCTTTAGACATTGGAGACACCTGTGCCTGGTCAGTAGCGGCCACAGTGGCCATGCGCCGCAGGGCTTGGCTGCCGATCTCCACTTTCATGGTGGATACCCAGCACAAGCTGGCAGATGTTCCCTTCCTGGGTACTGACTTGTTCGGTCCCGGGGTAGAGGGTCATCTGCAGAGGATTGAGAAGTCCAGTGCCACCTTGGACTCAATCACATCTGCCCTGAAGGACAAAGGCCGCCTGCAGCAGCATAAGCCCTTTTGGCCTTCTGCCCCTGCGGCACACCCAGCCCAGCAACATCAGCATCAAGGCCAGCAGGCTCGCACTTGGCACCCCAAAGCCAAGCCTGCAGCTTCCTCCAGCAGGAAGCCAGGATGGAAAGGCCCAGGAGGCCCCTCGGCCAGTCTTTCCTCCAAGTCTGCCCAGTGTTGTGTTGAAGGGTGTCGCCCCCAACCTCATCACTCCTCCCTGGGTTCCCCACCATGAGGGGACAGCTGTGCTACTTCCTTTCCACCTGGTCCACTATCACCATGGACCGCTGGGTGCTGGAAGTGGTAGGAAAGGGTCTGCCTCTGGAATTCAAGTAGGCTCCACCCTGTCGAGCCGTCGCCCCATGGGGGGCTACGGGGTCCGCAGCCTCTCTGTCTGCTCATCGAGCTGACATTGCCCTGCTCCTCCAGAAAGAGGTGATCAGGGAGGTGGCGGATCCTCCACCAGACCCAGGGTTTATGTCCAGGTATTTCCTGGTCCCAAAACGAACGGGGGGGGCTGGTACCCCATTCTAGACCTACACGACCTGAACAAGTTCCTAAGGTCTCGAACCTTGAGGATGGTCACTCTGGCACTGATCATTCCATCCTTGGAACGAGGCATGTGGTTCTGTTCTCTGGACCTTCAGGACGCGTTCTTTCACGTCCCTATCCGTCCGTCCCACCAACGATTGCTCCACTTTAGGGTGGAGGGGTCCCTTTTCGAGTTCCGGGCCATGCCCTTCGGCCTCTCTCCAGCTCCCAGGGTCTTCACCAAATGCATGGCAGTGGTGACAGCATTCCTGCAGTGCCGAAGGGTCCGGGTGTACCCTTACCTGGATGACAGGCCGATTGCAGCCCCCTCCAGACCAGAGGTGAAGCGGTCCAGAGATCTCGCCCTCCAGGTCTGCTCTCAGATTGGCCTCCTTGTCAACGAGGCCAAATTGGAACTTGTGCCAACGCAGGGGATTCAATTAATCGGGTCAGAGCTCGACTCTCTTTGAGCCAGAGCACGGCTCCCAGCGGACAGGGCCGAGGTTCTTTCCTCCTTTGCCCAGTCATTTCTGGTTGGGCAATTGCGCCCTGCCCGGGACTTCCTCCGCCTCCTGGGCCTCATGGCACCACCCTGCATCAGCATGGTCCATTAGGCCCTTTGGTACATGCGTCCCCTACAATGGGGACTGGCCCGCCAATTGTCATAATGCTCTGGCCCTCTAAATCAGCCAGTGACAGTGACCCAGGAGATGTGGAATGCTCTCCAGTGGTGGATCGTTCCAGCTCATCTGCAGTAGGGTATCGCGTTTGTCTGCCCCGAGCCGATGGTCAGTCTAACGACCGACGCCTCTCTGATGGGTTATGATGCCCATCTGGGGAGCGCAGAGTGCATGGCCTCAGGAGTCTCGATGCCACATCAACCTGCTGGAGCTTGAGTGGTTCGACTAGCCCTCACCGCCTTCACTCGGTTTGTACGGGATCAAGTGGTCCAGGTCCAGACGGACAACACCACAACCATGAACTACCTAAACCGCCAGGGCGGGACGCGCTCCTTACCCCTGTGCAAGGAAGCTCTCTGCACTTGGTCTCTTGTGAGCAGACTGGAGGCGGATCACCTAGCCATCCATGTGGCAGGAGCCTCCAACACTCTGGCCGATGCCCCAAGCCGGATAGGTGCTGCATCTCATGAGTGGCCTCTCCTGCTGGAGGTAGTACACGATCTGTTCTCCCATTGGGGCACCCCTCAGGCGGACCTGTTTGCCTTCAGGGAGAATGCGAAGCTGAGGCTGCTTCATGCGCACCCCCCTCAGCAGGGCTCGCTGCAGGGGGATGCCTTCTTGAGGCCGTGGACCCCGGGCCTCTTCTACGCCTTTCCTCCCATTTCCCTTGATCCACAAGGTGCTTCTCAAGGTGAGGAGGGACAAGGCGCAGGTGATTCTGGTAGCCCAGACTGGCCCCACCAGTTCTGGTACCCAGATCTCCTCAGCCTCAGCTCCAGGCTCCCGAGGCAGCTTCCAGCCCACCCAGACCTGATCTCAGTCAACCAGGGGAAGGTTCTCCACCTGGACCTTCAATCCCTGCACCTAACGGCCTGGCTTCTGAGCGGCTAGAGTTCCAGGCCTTGGGGGCTTTCCGACGAGGTCCTCAACGTGGTTGAGGCATCCCATAAGGAGTTGACCAGAAAATGCTACACTTTCAAATGGAAAAGATTTTCCATTCGGTGTCAGGAGAAAGGGTTGAACCCTTCCTCCTGTTCTTAGCCAACATTCTGGACTACCTTTATCGCTAGGACTTCAGTCGATGACCCTTAAGGTGCACCTGGCAGCCGTCTCTGCTTACCGGGCATGGGCCGGCAAGCAGTCGTTGGTGCAGAAGAAGGTGGTTGAGTGCTTTTTCAAAGGCCTCGATCACATATTCCCTCCGGTGCGACAACCTCCACCTCCATGGGATCTACTGCTGGTATTGGCTAAGCTCATGGCCAAGCCATTCGAACCGATGCACAGGTGTGACATCTCTCACCTGTCGTGGAAGACCGCTTTCTTGGTGGCTATCACGTCAGCCAGAAGGATGGGAGAGCTCCAGGCGCTTTCCATTGAGTCTCCTTATCTGGTCTTCCACAGGGACAAGGTTGTCCTGCCTCCCAACCCGAAATTCCTTCCGAAGGTGGTGTCTGAGTTTCACCTTAACCAGGTGTTGACTCTATCGGTGTTCTAGCCCAATCACACCTCGGAGGCTGAATATAGGCTCCATACTTTGGACCCTAGAAGAGTGCTCTCTTATTACAAGGAGCAGATGGCTGAAGTTCGGGGAGAGGTTCATCAGCTGTTTGTCACCTACGCTGAAGCTGCACCTGGCAGACCTGCAGCCAAGCAGACGATAGGCAGGTGGGTCACCTCCTGCATAGATCTCTGCTACTGGTTGGTGGGCATGGAGCCTCCCAAAGGGATAAGAGCTCATTCTACCGCCATACTGCTGCATCAGTGGCTGCTTCCAGGGACGTCCCTATCCAAGAAATCTGCAGGGCTGCTACCTGGAAGTCAGCACACACCTTCATCACCCACTACCACATCGACCTTGAGTCACGCCAGGATGCTGGTTTTGTGACCTCGGTTCTCCAGTCCTTATTTACCAAGTAGGGGATGTGCGCCTTGCCTCCCTTCTCCTGGAGAACTGCTAGGACTCTGCCAGTATGTGTGGATTGAACAACATATCCATGTCCCTAGAAATACAGGTTACTCACCTGTAACAGGAGTTCTAGGAATGGTATATGTTGTTCATCCACACAACCCACCTGACCTCCCCTGCTTCGACACACAACCTGGCTTCCAGTGGGCTAGATCTGGCATTCATGGAGCGGAGCCAAGAGTTTTATCACCCGGGTGGGTGGGGGGAGCCAGGTTGAAGACCTTCCGGCAAGATTTAAAGCGGCAAGGAACCTGCCAGTAAGTGTGGGTGAACAACATATACTATTCCTAGAACTCCTGTTACAGGTGAGTAACCTGTATTTCTTTTTCTGCCGTCGACTCACCAGCATCGGCTTCACGGATGCCTCTTCAGCAAATGACAACTAGAACTTTTCCAGCAAACTATTTTGCTTACTAAATGTCAGCATCTCCTACTCCTACTCCTTCCACAGAAGGACACCCTTCCAAGTGTGCCTGCGGCAAACAGATACCCTTCAAGGACCTTCATTTGGCCTGTCTGTGGTGCCTAGGCCCAGAGCATGACACCAAGGCCTGCTCCTTTTGTCAGCAATTTAATAGCTGCACCAGAATCCACCGGCAAAAGGCACTCCAGGGGTTCCTGTTAGAGAACAAGTTAAAAACGATGGAAAAAGACCCTGTCTCCAGAGGTGAGTGAGACTCCAAGGCCCAGAAGCACCGGGAGAAACGCCGGGAGAAGGCCAGGTCCAGATCCCCGATCCGGGCCTCGGACTCGCGTACCAGCTCAGGCTCCACGCGCTCAGACCGCTCTCCCTCCAGGACTCGCTCCCAGTCTCAACCCGTGATAGTTAGATCCTCAGGTGGTCATTCAGCTTCTCTCCACCTGCTAAAAACTTCCAGGACTTCGGACCCTTCTCCAACGCCCTTCTGGGCCTCAGTGAAATCATCCAACCGTTATAGGTCCAAGTCCTCTTCAAAGTCTGCTTCTGCTTCCTCGGACAGACGCCGGGAACCCGACGCCAGATCGGCCTTCCAGCCTCCCAGGGGACATGATCCCCCTCCCAGGGAGACCAAGGACCTGACGTCTCTCAAATGGACGACGGAGCCTAAGCGGGCTGCTGATCCTTCACCAGCTAAACGCCCGTCAGACCAGATGTCCCTCAAGCACCCGATGACTGCCCTCCCTTCACCGGTCGATACTGGTAGCCAGGGTTCATCAGTGGAGGGTCTGACGTTGCCTGATGACCATGCAGGCAACACTGAAGATGCCGGGCTTCCTCGGGAACCTTCACCCGAACCGGCGATGACCTCGGACCAGATGCCTGATACTGGCAACAGGCCAACCCCGACGCCTGGCCCATCGTCTGACATGAATATTCAGGAAGTCAAGGATCTCTTCACTTTTTGGTGGGACACTATAAAAAGGGATGTGGTCCCTCTAAAGCCTCCTCATCCTCCTCCCCAGGGTCCAGATGGTAGAGCCCTGACCCTCGAAGAGCCTACACCACCTCCTAGGGGTAGATCCAGAGACAGGGGAAGTCCCCCTTCACAATCTCCCTCAGGGTCCCCCAGCCCTAAGTGACCCAGAGGAAGAAGTGGGTCACTCCGCAAGGGGACGACATTTGACCAGACTCATCAGATACCTCCAGGTCTCCTTCTCCCATCAGTATTCCATCTCCAGACCCATGAGACCTCCCCTGGTCACTTCCGGATGATCTCTCCTTTGCTGAAATCATGCAGCACATCCAGGAGAATATAGGATGGGAAACTGAAGATCTAGATCCCGAACGACAGCACCTAGCTAGATATCTTCGGCAGAAAGATCCTAAGCCCGTGGTGGTGCCACCCTTGGTGGATACCTTTTCAGACGTAACCAATGCTGCATGGAAATATCTGCATTCTACCCCCGCTGTGCTGAAGAAGGCTGACCGCCTGTACAGGGCCCCTTTGGAGGAGCAGTGTTTGGCACACCAACCCCTGGCCGATTCACTGGTCATCACGGCCTCTCACGACCGGTTTCAACGGCTGCAGCATCTGAGCCCCCAGCCACCGGACCAGGAATCCAAGCAATTGGATTTGCTGGGGAGGCACATGTATGCAGCTGCTACATGCTCTATCAGGTCACTGAACTACATGACACACATGGTTCAGTTTCAGAACACCCTATGGGAACAGGGCCAGGACCTGGCTAAAGTCCTTCCAGATGGTGAGCAGAAGGGGGAACTTTTGAACCGTCTTCACACAGGGTCTGAAGTGGGGACCCAAGTTTTGAGAGCTGCCTATGACTCTGCAGCCAGGGGAACAGCCTCGGGCGTCTGCCCCTGGAGACACTCATGGCTTTTCATCTCTGGATTTACTCTGGATGTCCAGAAAAATATCCTGGACATCCCCTACAACGGAGAGGTCCTGTTTGGTGAAGACTCCGAAAAGGTAATCACCAAGGTACAGGATGCCGGGAAGGTGGTGAAGACTGTACAGGCCATGTACAGGCCCAAGACTGGTTCCTTTCATAGAAACCAGAATCGCTTTTGTGGCCGGCAACAACAGCAGCAGCCACGTTCCGGCCAGCAGCAAAGGGTCAACTTCAATTGCAAGGCTCAGTCTAAGGCTTCCCCAGGCCAAGGTCAGAGATGCACTAAACCAACCCAGCCCGCGGGAAGCAACACTGCCACAGCATGACTCCTTCCTGGCCCCCGGCCCTCCTCTGGATCATTGGGAAGAAAAGGTTGGGGGTTGCATCTCCCACCACCTCTCAGGGTGGCAGACGATAACCGCCGACTGGTGGGTTCTACAGTTAGTAGAAAGAGGACACTCTATAGAATTCCTCGACCACCCACCTTCAAGACCTCCCCTGCTTTCCTGTTACTCGGGACAGCATACCCTGCTTAATCAGCAGGAGGTGCTAGCGCTTCTGGACAAGAAGGCCATAGAGCATGTACCACAGAACCAGAGAGGTGCAGGGTATCATTCCCACTTCTTTCTGGTTCCCAAAAAGACAGGGGACCTTCGTCTGATCCTGGACCTCAGCGACCTCAATGCTTTGGTGCTTTACAAGCGCTTCTGCATGGTGACCCTTCAAGGGCTAATTCCCATGCTCAAGCAGGGCGCCTTCTTAGCATCACTGGACATGCAGGATGCCTTCCTGCATATCCTGATAGCTCGGGCACGTAGAAAGTTCTTGTACTTCGAGTTTTCTGGGTTGCCATTATCAATTCTGAGCCTTCCCCTTCGGACTGTGTTTGGTATCTCGGGTTTTCCCTTTTCGGATCGTTGGGCATCACCATCAGTCAGGAGAAGTTGCACCTGGTTCTGTCCCAGAGACTGCAGTTCTTAGGAGCAGTTCTGGACACTGTCCAGGGGAAAGCTTTCTTGCCCCAGGACAGAACAAAGCACATCAGATCCCTCATAGGGGATATCTTGGCGAGGAGGACCGTTCCAGCAAGATTGGTCCTTTGCCTGCTCGGACACATGGCTGCCGCCATTGCAATGGTCCCTTTAGCCTGTCTCCGCATGCGGGTGACCCAGTGGATGTTACTGGTGCAATGGGATCAAAAGCAAGACCATCTGCAGCATCCAATCAGGATCACGAATGCCGTCAACTGGGATTGGCAATGGTGTCTCGTTCCAGAGCACCTTTCATTGGGGGTCCCCTTTGTAGTGCCGTCTCCAGTTGTGATGCTCTCCACAGATGTTTCGGGGTCTGACTGGGGAGCACACCTCAACAGTGTCGGGTCTCAGGGCTCATGGACGACTCAGGATGCTCACCTCCACATAAACATTTTTCTTTATGCCTTACCGGCCTTCCAATCAGAGATTCCACTGGGTACTCTTCTGCTACAAACAGACAGTACCGCGGTGATGTATTAACTCAACAAACAAGGAGGCACTCATTCCTACCCTCTTTGCAGGGAGGCCATGAGGGTGTGGGATTGGGTACTTCAACACGGCACAAACCTTATTGCTGTACATGTTCCTGGAGTGGACAACGTTATCACAGACAGTCTGAGTCACTCTCAGGGCAGAGTCCATGAATGAGAACTACTCCAAGAGGTCGTAGAGGACCTGTTTCACAGATGGAGGACACCAGACTTAGACCTTTACGCGTCCCCATCCAACACAAAACTGTCCAAATTCTGCTCGCTAGATCCAGGGCCTGGTGTTTTCTGGCGAGACTCATTGTCCCTCTCTTGGTCGGGCAGATTCCTCTACACATTTTCTCCCTTACCATTGATCCAGAGGGTTCTTCTGAAACTCCGCAGAGAGCAGGCAACACTGATCTTAATCGTGCCCTTTTGGCCCAGGCAGATTTGGTTCCCTCTGCTGTATCAACTTGCTCAGGAACCGTAGGTGCCTCTGCCACTCAACTCTCACTTACTGTCCCAGGAGGCAGGATCCTTGGTCCATCCAGACTTGCGCTCTCTGAACCTGCATGCCTGGCTCCTAGGGACCTAGCAGTTGTGCATTACGGGGTCTCACAGGAGGTAGCAGTTGTTCTAGCGGCTGCTATAAAACCGGCCACTCATGCCACGTACGCCATGAAATGGCACAGATTTTGTCTCTGGGCTCAAGCATGGGGACTTTCCCCACTGGATTGTTCTGAGGGTTCAGCATTAGACTACCTCCTGTCCCTATTTCAGGCAGGCTTGGCCTACTCCTCGATAAAAGTACACATCTGTGCCATCTCAGCCCATCACGCTGCTATAGGCCTACGGTCCATATCCCAATTGGAAACCGCACATGCCTTTTTAAGAGGCGTTCTCCACCTTAGGCCTCCGATTAAGGATCCCATTCTGCCTTGGGACCTACCCTTTGTCCTGGAGCAGCTTAAGCTGCCTCCTTTTCGACCAGCCGCAGATTGCGAGCTATGTCTTCTTGCATGGAAGACGTTATTTTTAGTTGCTGTTACTTCTGCCAGAAGGATTTCTGAGCTCCACGCACTCATGTGCAAAGAACCTTATTTGGTTTTTCACCAGGAGAGGATGTCCCTAAGGACAAATCCAAAATTTCTGCCTAAGGTGGTCTCAGCCCTTACTCTTAACCAGAATATCGACCTGCCAGTGTTCTTCCCAAAGTACTTCAGTAGAGGAGAGGCCCTGCTGCTCACTCTCAATGTGCATAGGTATCTAAGATACTACCTGACCAGAACCAGATAACACCGTAAATCTGATCAGCTTTTTGTCTCCTTCGCCCATAGGATGTTGGGTGCTCTGGTCTCTAAGCAATCTCTTTCTAGATGGCTTATTCATTGTATCACATCCCTACCGGGCTCGGTTAAGGGACATTCCACAAGGGGGGTGGTTACCTCCTTTGCTGCTCTGAAGAACGTTTCCACTTCAGCCATCTGTGCAGCAGCTGCTTGGAGCACCGTGCACACCTTTATCAGGCATTATAGCCTGGACGTTGCTTCAGAGCGAAGAGCTGGTTTTGGTCTAGCAGTCCTTCAGGGACTACTGTCCTAGGCTCTGGTTCTACTCATGATCTCTCCTTAGCCTCCTCCCGTCTGAGAGGGGTTTCCAGAATTGCTTGGGAATCAGTCCTAGTGGTGTAACCTGCTGCAAGAGCTGTTTCTCAAAGCAAGATAGTACTGTTATATAAGAACTTACCGTAACAGTAGATCTTCAAGAACAACTCTTGCAGCAGGTAGTTTCCTTCCCACCATCCCCTCTGGAGGTAGAGTTGTTCCATCTATTACTACCTAGGATTCGGTGTTTTCAACACCTCCCTGCTGCATACCTTCTTTGAAGGTGGATCCTCAGTCTCCACTTCAGATGTCATCTAGCGGCCGGGAGTCTCCAGTGGGAGAACTGGGGATTCTAGGGAACCGCCCCCTTTTATGTGATGCCTGGTGTCGGGGCCGGTCCCTGCTGGATACTGCTAACTAGAAAATTTCCTTGGGGTCCTGGCGCCTGCCGGCTTCAGTCCTAATGGTGTAACCTGCTGCAAGAGCTGTTCTCGAAGATCTACTGTTACGGTAAGTTCTTACGTAACTGTACTTTCTGCTCGAGGTCACCCTATGAGATCTGCTGCCGGATCCTCAGCCTCTCACAGTCAGAGGCTCTCACTTGTGCCATTGGCATCACAATGGGCCTCTATTTCTAGGAGGTTGAAGTCTCAGGCCCGGAGTCCCTGTCTGTTTGTTAGTGGTGACTCCAGTGGGCATTTCCACCATTGGGCAGCTCTTATGGAGCGGTGGATGGAGTGTTTGGCTTGATCTAAGTTCGAGGGTGGAGCTCTTGCAGCAGGTAATACCGTTAGGACTAAGGCTGCCAGGCATTAGGGCCCCACAGAAGAGTTGTAGCTAGCAGTCTGAGGCGGGGGACCTCCCCCGACATTGGCGTGGTATTAAGGGGATGGTCCCCCGGTGCCATCTCAGTTCTTTTCTCGCCGTCGACCCACGAAGTTCGGCTCCACGGATGCCTTCTTAGCAGTTGACAGCTTGAAGAGTTATTTTTTGTTCTCACATTCGAATCAGTTCGCCTAGTGCATGTTGTCACCTCTTCCACCGTGGTGTAAAGCTAAGTGTGCATGCAGCAAGCAGATTCCAGCCAAAGACAGTCACGCAGCCTGCCTCATCTGCTTAGGCCCAGACCACCGTCCCGATGTCTGCACCCACTGCCAGCAATTCAACCAGAAGACCTGCGCCAGGAGAGCCAACACACTCAAAACTTTCCTGCTGGAGAAAAAACTAGCGGCGATGCAGTGAGGCTCAGGGGCTAGCTTCTCTTCTTCCGCCAGGGATTCCCCACCAAAAGAGAAGTCCTCGAGTGTGAAACATCACCATAAGGAAAAAGATCGGGCTAGATCCGAATCCCGCCCTAAATCACCATCTAAGCGGGCCGCTTCCTCTTTGACCTCCAGCCAGAGGTGACCAGGTGACCGGACATACCCGAGCAAGAAAGTCCACACCTGCCTCTTCTCAGGGCAAGCACCGGGAGTCTGCCTTCTCGGGACGCCACACTTCCCTGGCTCATCGACCCCATAAATTTGCCTCAGAGTTGACCCAGGAGGGCCAGTCCAAATCCTCAAAGGACAAGTTTAGTTCATCCGATAAACGGAAGACATGGGACGAACACACAGGTAGGCAGGAGGTCGTCTGGGCTCAGACGCCTCCCCCTCCTCCGGCTAAGGTTTGTCCATCTGCTGAACAGCGAAAGCCTAGCCGGTAACCCCCTCCGCCGTCCCGCTCCCAGGCGCCTGATACGGGGAGGTCACTGGCAGAGGACCTGACGACTACACCACCCTCCGGGGGTCGGTCACCTGCCGAACCTTCTCCGGACACCAGTCTCTCAGGAGATGGCGACACTGGACGCCAGCCTTCAGGTGACGGGGCCTAGGATACAACGCCTTAGGATCCCCAGATGCCTGCTCCGAATGGCCAGACGCCAGGCCCCACGAACTCGACGCCAGGTCCAGCAGTCGTCCCGGTAGCGGACATGGGCTTCCTATTCACTACATGGTGGAATACAGTTAAAGGGGATCTCCTCTAAAGACCCCCAGATTACACCCCTAATCCACCACCCATAGGACCTCCACCCACCCCAACCCCTGCAGGGGGTGAGAGCCCACGCCCAGACTCTAAGGGCAAAAAGAGGAGGCATCAGCAGTCTCCCATACCTTCTTCTCCTCCCTCATCCTCTTCAGAAGAGGGAGACACAGAATCTGAGACAGATTCAGATGGGGAATTCCTCCCTCCCTGGGACCCAAGGATTCCCCACAGTCCTCTCCGGATGACCCTTCTTTCCTCAATATAATGAGGCGCATCCAGACTATTTATAAGTGGGACACAGAGGACTTGGACCCAGAGCACAAGCAACTGGCCAAGTATAGCCTAGAGGTTAGAGTAACGAGCTGTGAACGAGCTTGGTACATCCAGAAAAGCAGACCTGGGTTTGAGTCTCACAGCCTCCCCTTACATACTGTACAACTCTGAGCAAGTCAATTAACCTCCCAGTGCTCCCAGGTCGCCCCTGAAAACAGGCATCTGTGCCTAGTGGGCCTAACCTGGTTATCAAAGACTAAAATAAAAAAAAAAAATAAATAATCTTACTTTCCAGATGCTGCTCAGGAATATGCATGCTGCACTTGATTTTGAGCCTTCAGCCATTGTCCTAGGTAAACATTTCCATCTGCAGTAGTCAGATGTTCAAATTGAACAAGGTGCACACAGGATATGTGAGCGGTGCTGAGATAAGGCTACCAGCCTGTAGTTAATCACAAACAGAAAAATCAGCACTCATAGAATTCAAAGTTACAGATTGTGACATTTTATTTCTGCAGCTGTCTACCCACAGCAACCTTCTTCCCTGGTGAAGGGGAGAAGGTTGCTGTAGGCAGACAGATGCAAGTAAAACTACACAGTTTGTAACTTTGAATTCTGCGAATGCTGATTTTTCTGTTTGTGAGTAGTCAAATGCTGGATACTATTCAGTTTGGTTCCTTCTATTCCACCAGCATTGGAGACCTGTCACTTGCAGTCTGGAACAGACCTGCCTCTTCTCTCCATCTGCAAGCAGATAGACAGGAAATGCACTGCCCCAACAGATAGACTAGTGTATGTTTCTCAACTGATAGCTGATGCCATTGTTACTCTCGCTGAGAATGACAGACATTCTTCCGCAGGAGGTTACTGCATACCCTGTTAACATGGAGTCACGCAAGAGTGACACTACGGGCAAGTGGGCTTTTGCAGCAGCTACCTTTAACATGCAGATTGCTAGCTACCAAGGGCATTTTTCCAGTTATGAGTGTACCCTTGGAAGCTCACTGAAATCTCTGGCAGAGTCCCTGCCAGACTCTGAAAGTAAGCTGAAGATTCTGAAGACTGCTACTCATGGCGTTGAGTCTAACAGTTATCAGCTCAAAGCAGCTATGGATGCCTTTGATACTGCCAGTCTTTTGCTGCAGGCATCTCTAAGGCATTCCTGGTTACGTACTTCTGTTTTTTCTCAAGCTGTCCATCAACAGGTAAAGAACATCCCCTTTGATGGCACTTACCTATTTGTACAGACATCCAGGTCAGCTCCTGCTAACCCTCGGGGGGGGAAGATATACTTTCTTCCGGAACCAGCAGTCCCTTTGTGGAAAAGGCAGGGGGACCCAAAGCAAATCTCAACCTCGCCAGCCTCAACAGAAGGTGCAGCTGAAGGCACAGACGCCAAAATCACCCAGTGTCACCCTCTGAAGCTCCAGCCCCGGTCCTGACTCAGTTGTCTGAGGCAGACGTCTCTTCCCCAATAGGAGGGTGCCTGACACAGTTTTTCGATCAGTGGGAGTCCATCACAATGGACAAGTGGGTCCTTAGGATCATCTGAGAGGGATACTCCCTGGACTTCATAGAAATCCCTCCAGACTATTCACCCAGAAGGCAACCTCTCTTATCAGTCCGTATGTCAGAGCTTCTTCCACAGGAGAATGCGGGCCTTCTGAGCAGCAGTGCAATGGAGTTAGTGCCAGAGTGAGAACAAAACACAGGCTTCTACCCCCCACTGTATCCTAGTTCCAAAGAAATCAGGAGGCATGTGCCCCATTCTCAACCTCAGATAGCTGAACAAGTTCTTGGATCAAGAAAAATTCAAGATGATTTCTCTGGGGTCTCTGCTACCCTTCCTGAAGCCTCAGGATTGGTTAGCTTCCCTAGATATATAGGATACAAACCTGCACATATAGGTGCACCCCAGCCACCACAGATACCTCAATTTGTTGTGCTGGGGCAACATTACCAGTTCAGAGTCCTGCCATTTGGGTTCTCCTTGGCACCTCGAGTCTTTAAAAAATACTTTGCACTATTTACAGCGCACCTCAGAAAACTAGGACTTCAGGTTTACCATTACCTGGATGACTGGCTTATAGCCAGTCCATCCATGCAGGAGACAGACAGGCAGTAGCACGACCTCTCAGTTCCTTACCTCCATGGGAGTTCTGCTGAATCTAGAGAATAGTCTCGGCTGCAGCCCTCACAGCAGTTGCTGTTCATAGGAGCTCTTCTGGATATGATCAAAGCGCAGGTCTTCCTTCCACATAGCTGAATGCAGGTGATCCTGTAGATGACATGCTACATAGTGGAGTGCAGATCTGTGCAGGCTCGCTTCATGCAACGCGTGCTGAGTCTGATAGCCTCCTCAGTATTCACAGTACCCCTGGCATGACTGCATGTGAGAATGACTCTGTGTATGTTAAGTGCACAGTGGTCACAGTGGTCACAAGCATCACTTCCTTAGACCTACCTCATACGAGTGACCAAGCCCCTGGCTCAGTTGCTCGAGTGGTGATCAGTGGAGGACAATCTCCAGGGCTTTCCCACAGCTGGAGCCTCAGATGACACTCACCAAAAATGCCTCCCTGTTGGGATGGGGTGCCCACTGCCAGGGCCTCCAAACACAGGGTGTCTGGGACCCATCATAGACTTATCTCCACATCAGTGTGTTAGAGATGTGAGTTTTATAAGGCCTCTGATCCCTAGAGGATCTCATCAGCCACAAAACAGTCCTCCAGAAAGACAAGTGATGTATTACGTCAGCAAGCAAGGGGGAAGTACACTCCTACCCTCTCTGCAGGGAAGTGTGAGAGGATGGGAATGGTGCGTGGAGCCGGAGATCCTTCTCCAAGCCATTTAGCTGCCAGGAGTTCAGAATACTCTGGCAGACAAGCTCAGCTGAACAAAAGCTGATCCTCATGAATGGTTACTAGCTCCAGACATTGAGATCCTTGTTCGACGAGTGGGGCACCCAAGATGTGGACCTTTTTGTGTCACCACTCAATACCAAACTGTTTCAACTCTGCACCAGAAATCCATGACGTGGTATTTTCTGTCATGATGCATTCAGACTGCAATGGTGAAATCTTTTTCTGTATGTATTCCCTCCAATCCATCTAATGCAGAGGGTATTGCTCAAACTGGAAGCTCATGGGAGCAAGATACTACTGGTAGCCTCCTGCTGGCCTCGACGGATATGGTTTTCTCTGTTGAACAGACCATCTGTCAGCAAACCGAGGATCCTTCCACTCAGACGGACTTACTAATTTACAGTCACTTGGTCCATCCTAACCTGCACTCTCTTAATCTTCAGGCCTGGCTCCTGAAGAGATGGAGGTTGAACATTTACAAATATATCTCAGGGGGCCTCTGAAATACTTTTCGCCATCTGTAAACCTTTCTCAAGGAAGACTTAAAAGAGCAAAATGGAAAAGGTTTTCCATCTGGTGTTCCAAAACCCACATGGACCCCTTTTGATGCCCACCTGAAAAAGTTCTGGAGTACTTGCTAGACCTTTCTGATGCTTGTTTACAGTATTCTGCAGTCAAGGTTCACTTGTGTGCTATTTCTGCTTACTATGAAGCCTGTTGGTACCCTCTACCTGGCACTGCTGCCGCTCTTCAAGAGGTTCCTTAAGGGCATTTTACACACAAGGCCTCCCATCAGGAAGTCAGTGGCTGCCTGGTATGTCAACCTTGTGCTGGACATGCTGGCCCGCAAGCCCTCTGAGCCCCTTGCAACATGTGAGCTTAAGTTTTTAACTTGGAAAGCAACATTTCTAGTGGCTATCACCTCTGCTCACAGTGTGTCTGGAATACGTGCCTTGGTCACAGATCCCCCGCCCCCCCGTATACTGTTTTCCACACGGACAAGGCAGAACTTTCTTCGAGGGGGCTTTTGCAGTAGGTAACACCTCTAGGACTGAAGTTGGCAGCTGCTAGGACCCCATGGAAAACTTCTAGCTAACAGTCTGTAGCGGGTGACCACCCCCCTGACATCGGCCCACCCCGATGTCACGTATGGAATAAAAGGGGCAGTCCCCCAGTCTATCCTCAGTTCTTTTTCCACCATCGGCCTGCGCACTTCAGCTCCACAGACGCCTTCTGCTCTCAGTTGACCACCATTTTTGCGATTACATGCACTTCTTTATTTTTGCAAAAGTCTTTATTCCTACAGGTTCTTGTCCATGTCTTCTTCTCCCCCCCTTCCATCAAATGGCAGTGATCTAAGTGTGCCTGCGGTAAACAGATTCCTTACTAGGATGGCCATTCGGCTTGCCTGTCCTGCCTAGGCCCTAACCACGACACAGAGGCCTGCCAGCATTGCCTAGATTTCAACCAGCGCACTTGGCTTCACCTCCAGAAGACCCTAGAAGCCTTCTTGCTTTCCTCCAAGCTAACTGAGATGGAGAAGGAGCTTCACCGGAAAAGTTAATCTTCTTCCCCGGTTTCTGGGGCCTCAACTTCTTTTTCCCATCTGGAGAAGTCGTCAAGTGGCAAGCATAAGCATAGGGAGAAACGCCAGTCAGCTTTCCGCTCCAGGTCTCTGACTAAGTCAGCGACCACTTCTGGGTCTTCCCCCTGGAGGGGGTGGACTCCTTCTACCGGGTTACCGGTGGACAAATGTCCCTCCCTTCTTAGTGTTTTGGGAGGAGGTTCTTCAGGGCTTGGGACTTTGTTCTCCCCTCTTAGTCCCTGCGGGTCCTAAGTCAGGTGGCACAGCCGGTGGTTCTTCGGGTGTCAGGTCTTTGTCTGTCACTCTCCCAGGCAGGGTGTCTGCCGAGTCTTCCTGGACTTCAGTAGCCGACTCCAATACTCGATGCGTGGGACAGGCGCCCTCCTCCCCAACGAGAGTGGTGCCTTCGTGCCACTCTGGAGCCAGATCCCCAATTCAGGTGACTCCTCCTAGGTGGACACCAGCTGCGTCTTCAGACCAACATCTACCTATGCCCGTACTTTCAAAGCAAGCTTTGCCAGCATCCCTTCTGGCGCCCCCCATTGCCACCTCTTCCTCCTAAGTCGCTGGCTGGGCCCAATGTCCACTCTCAGCTGACGCCCAATGGCCTGACGCCCGGTCCAGCCCGTCCGATGCCAGATGGTTCCATCCCCCAGGGACTGATGCCGGGTAATCTGGATTGTCTGACACTGACACCCAGGTTACTACAGCCTAATGACCAGACGCTGGGGCCCTCTAAACCAAACCCCCCGTTGCCGGACACATCTGCCCCGCTGCTCAACCTTCCACAGGCTCTACATGAGCTTTTTGCGACCTGGAGGGCCTATTTTAAGGACACCCCTAAGGGGCCCTCCAAACCTACTCCTCAGGGCCACCTCCTGACAAGCCTCCGGTTTGCCCTCCTACTCGTCCCCCTAGGGGAGCTATTCCAACACTGAATGGCATTGGTACCCCCCAACCAAAAGGGAGGCCACACAAGCAACCACACCCTCCTTTGGCCTCCCCAGATTCAGGGAATTCGGATGGGTACTCTTACTCCTCCTCAGGACGAGGCAATTCCAACCTTCCATCGGAGCCAGAGGGGGTTACGGATACCCCTCGGTCCCCCCGATGATCCAACCTTCATGGACGTCGTGGCACATCCAACAGCTGAATGGGTGGGACACTGAGGAGCTCGAACCGGCGCGATGTCTGCCATCCTCCTTTCGCAGAAAGGACATCCTGCCCATGGTTGTTGTTCCGCTTATTGACTCCTATAAGGATGTCAACAGGGCAGCTTGGAAAGCGCCTTTTTTCGATACCGGTGGTCTCCAAAAAGTCAGACCAGCTGTATTGTATTCTTAGGGATGATCCCTTTTATGGGAGCACCTGGAAGCAGACTCTGTTGTTATTAATGCTGCCCATGATCACTCAGAGAATCCTAGGCACCTAAGCTCTCAGCTCCAGATAAAGACTCCAAGCATAGATACATAGACAGTGTCGGCAGATAAGGGCCTATGGCCCACCCAGTCTGCCCATTTGAGCTTGTGAGTTCAGTTTGTTTTCCTAGAAGTCTGTTGCCCCTTACCCCTGACCTCCAGAATTCCTTTATGTCTATCCCATGCATTCTTAAATCCCATGATTGTTTCAGCCCCCCACCACTTCCTCTGGCAGGGTGTTCCACTTGTCCACCACCCGTTCTATGAAGAAATTCTTTCTCATGTTTCCTCTGAATCGTCCTCCCTCCAACTTCATCCCATGCCCTCTAGTCCTGGAACATCTTTTTCGCTTAAAAATAGTGTTTTCCCTGCACCTGTTCCTCCTGTAAGATACTTGTATGTCTCTATCATATCCCTCTCTCCTCCTCTCCTCCAGGGAGTACATGTTCAGTTCCTTCAACCTGTCTTCATAGGACTTGTGACGCAATCCATGCACCATCTTTGTTGCCCTCCTCTGAACCTTCTCCACCCTGTCTATGTCCTTACATAGGTATGGTCTCCAGAACTGTACACTGTACTCCAGGTAGGGCCTCACTAGTGTCTTGTATAGCGGAATTATGACCTCCCTTTTCAGAAATTGACCAGTTGGTCAGAAAGGTTTATTCCTTGGCCACATGTGCTATTCTGTCTCAGAATTTCCTCGCTCACATGATCCAGCACCAGAATGCCCTGTGGGACAAGGCCGTGCAGGTAACTCAGGCCATGCCTGACTACCCTAGTAGGGCAGAACTGATGGCCATCCAGAAATCAGGCTCAGACATTGGCAACACGTTCTCCGAGCCTCTTATGATATGGTAGACTCCACGGAAAGGGCTGCAGCCTCAGCAATCTGCATTCATAGATGCTTATGGCTTAGAGTGTCCGGTTTTGCACCAGATGTACAATCCAAAATTTTGGTTGCTCCTTTCAGGGGTCCTGTCCTGTTTGTTGTTGACTCACAGAACATTATTACCCACTTGCAGGAATCAGGAAAGACTGTCAGATTTGTACATACCATGTACAGATCTCAGCCTAAACAATTCTCTAAGCAGCCCTTTCATTGTAATGTCTGACCACAACCTAGAGGATAGCAGCATAGAGCTGGATTCAAGCATAAAGCTTCCACCCCTGCTTCCGGAGGTTCCGCCCCATGCGTCCCCAGGACTTCCCAGGCAGTGCTGCACCTTCCCAGTTCTTCAGCCTGACTTTGCCCGACCCATCTCCCTCAGCCGAAGCCTTGGGGGAGGCAGTGGGGGGTTGATTCTCCTTGTACATTAAAGGCTGGCATCTGATAACCACAGACCAGTGGGTTCTTCAGCTGGTAGAAAAGGAGCACACTCTGGAACTCACATAATTGCCCCCGGACGACCCACCTGTCCCCTCCCATTACCCTCAGGCTCACATTGCCTCCTAGAAGAGGAAATTCAGGCCCTACTGCAGAAATAGGCCATAGAGCCAGTTCCTATGGCACAAAGGGGGAAAGGGTTTTATTCCCACTTTTTTCTGGTGCCAAAGAAGACAAGAGACCTATGTCCTATCCTCTATCTCAGATACCTGAATCAGTACATAGAGTACAAATGATTCAGGATGGTCACACTGCTCGGTCTTCTTCCCCTCCTCCATCAAGGGGATTAGCTACGTTCTCTGGACATGCAGGATGCATATCTCCACATATTGGTTTTCCCACCCTACAGGAGGTTCCTGCACTTCCGCTTCCAGGGAAGTCGTTTCCAGTTTTGGGCTCTACCTTCCGGCCTGTCCTTAGCTCCCAGAGTTTTCACCAAGTGCCTTGCAGTCGTGGCTGCAGCCTTAAGGAGACAGGATCAGTGTTGTGGCAAGCTGCCCAGCCCGCAGTCCTTATTTGTAGATATAATTCTGTTGTATATATTTTTTTATGTAATTCTGTGTATATGTGCATGCCACAAGAAAATACCAGTGTTAATTCAAGGGGACATAGACTGGATTTAAAAAAAAAAGGATTTGACCTTCTTTTAACCTGCAGGCCAGCCTTGCTCGCCAGGAAAATGATACGTTATTGTCAAAAAGCTTGGGGATAGCTGATCAAAGAGTCTCCTCTAAGTTACCTACCCAAGGGAAACAGAAGTATTAAAATGTCAGGAAGATAGCCCTTTTCACTTCAAGAAAAACAGAATGCTTTGATCCCACAAAACTGTTTACATAATTTTATGAGGTAATAGGAAAGAACGCATCCTTCTAGCATACCTGTGTGAAATTCTGCTTACAGGAGTTATGATTGCAAAACCTGGGTTACCTATGGGTATCTGACCCATCAAGTATTATCAGGAAAATAAGATTTTAGGGAAGAGCAAAAGTGCCATCTACTGGCCTGAAAATTGTGGGATTTTCACTCACTATTTCAAGGGGAAACCAGAGGTATAAATAGCCCCAAATCGGGGCATTTTGAGATGCACCTTTTCATCTGGACACTGCTTGGCACACACCAGAAGCCAAACTGCTGAGACCCAGTGTGGCTGCCAAGGACTAAAGGTAACTGAAAACCTTCATCCACTATTTCTGGACTTCAATTTACTGCAAATATAAGGTAGACTTTTTGGCTAACAGTTTTAGTGTGTTTTACTGTGTATTTTTCCATTTTTGTTTATGTATATTGTAACTCAAATTAGTATATTCCCTTTTAGTTGTAACTGTATTTATCTAAAGATTTTAGTAAAACATTTGTCTTCCTAAAGAATATTTGTCTAAGTGAGAATTTCTTATATTGTATGTGTGACTGTTGAAGGTTTATTAATAATCTGCGACAACTGTTAATTGCTTAGAGGGGCCACCATAAGCAACCAAATTGAGAAAAGGGTATGGAAGGGATCTGGAAGGATAGGGAGAATACCAAAGTCTCAGGGGCGAGTCTGCAGGGATTTTGAACCAGGCTATTGCATGTCCTGTAGGGAGGAGGCCAAATCAGGCTTACACTGCTGCCCCAAAGAGAGTGTGATGCCTGGGTCTTCCTCCTTTGTGTAATAGCCAAGGAAAGGGTTCATATTTGGCCACAAGACTTGAGACTGGTATTGTGCCCTTATCCAGCATTAGAAAGATGTCCTGGCTCCTTGTGGCGGAGGTGCAGTTGTGACCTTGACAAGCATTCAAAAAGAATGAGGAGGGTACCCCTGCCCCCCGCATCACGGATTTCACTTAAGGGTGGGCACTGTGAGTTTTGTGGGTCTGACCCCAGGAGTGGGTTTGTGACAGATCTGGTGTGCAGCATTGGGATCTGAGAGATTTGGTTGCACAGTGTTGCGATTCAAGAGATATTGATGACACAGGCATAACAGTTGGATTTGAGCCCAGTGTATCAAATTGATAAACTGAAAACAGTCCACACATAATCAAGGCAAAGATTAAAAAAAAACAGTCCACACACAAGCAAGGCAGAGATTAAAAAAAAAAAGAAATATATAAAATTTGATTACAGTATAAAGTTTCCTAGCTGTTTTCTTTCTTTTCTCTGTTGTAAGCTACTGTAGTAACAGTTAGGAAAGAAGATGACTTCCAACTATAATGCATACACTACAGACTGCCTAGGGCAGTTGTGTCAGGACAGAGTTGTCCAGTACGAGGGTCTAATCAAAAATAACTTTGTGGAGGCTCTTGTGGCAGCCGATGAACTAGTGGTTGCCTAGGACCTCGAGTCCCTCCCAGTGACTGAAAAGGACCAGAGCCTGGGCGTGGGGGTGACAGGGTCCATTGTGGAGTCTAGTCCCACGGTGGAGGACAGCGAGACCAGAAGGAACCCAGAGACATAGCAGCAGGGGAAGGTTGCCACAGGGCTGGAGCTGAAAGGGATCAGGCTGCAGCTGGAGTTGAGGAAACTGGAGCTGGCATTCGAGCAGAGGAAGTTCGAGAAGGAGTTGCAGGAAAAGCAGCAGCAGTGAGAGGCCAAGGAAAGAGAAAAGCAGTGGCAGCGCGAGGCAGAGAAAAGAGAAAGACAGCTTCAGACAGAGGATGAGGAAAGAGAAAAACAGCAGCAGAGGGAGTTTGAACTGGAAAAGCTGTGACTCCAACAACCAGCACCAGAGGAGATAAGTGGTAGGGGTGAACCGGAACTCTAGGACTGGGATACAAATTAGATTCTAAATTAATAACTGAATGTAAAGAGGGGGAGGATATGGATGAATTTTTGAATTCATTTGAAAAGGTCTGTATCCAGGCTAAAATACCCAGGAAGTCCTGGAGCTTCCAGTTATCCCTGCTACTTACTGGTAAAGCGTGTGAAGCACTAGGCCAAATGGACAATCAGGACAGTAGTAATTATGGGAAACTTGAAGCAGCATTGCTTAAAAAGTATGAATTAAAGACTGAAGCATACAGGGTTAAGTTCCGTAAGCTTCGGAGAAGCCCTGACATGAGCTATGAGGAACTTGCAGTTGCCACACAGCAGTGTCAGTTTTGAAATGCTGGTGGAAGGGAGTAGAAGCAAACTCTGTAGAGAAAATTGAGGAGGTTGTATTTCTGGAGCAGTTCTTTTGGGCTTGCGCAGCAGACCTAAAAACCTGGTTAGAGGACCAAGACCCCAAAACAGCGCAGAAGGCTACAGAGCTCTCGGACTGCTATGACAGGAGCAGGCCTGCTCTGAAAGGGAGTGGGGCGGGTGTGGCAGCGCAGAAGGGGAAAAGTGCGACTTCAGAGCAGCTAAAACCCTCACTGCCTCCACAAAAAAGGGGGAAGCCTCAGGTTAAAAAAAAAAAAAAAAAAGGATTTATCGTATAAAAGAAATGATGATTTCAGGAGTGTGGATGTGTTGTTCATCCGTACTCTTTGGCATGTCCCTGTCCCCTTTAAGGATCACCAGAAGTCTTCAAGCTGGCTCCTCCCACCCACCCAGGTGGTATATACCTCGGCTGTGCCCCATGACGCCAGATCTTCCTTTCCGCTGGAAGATTCAGGTTGCCTCTGGCTTTCAAACCTTCGGTTTGGCCGAAACTTCATATCTTTAGAGTTAGCGATCGCTTTTTCGCATCTTCAATTATGGTAGAAAATCTTCTCCCGGATTTCACCGGTGCTCGTGCGGCCAAAAGATGTCGCGTAGCGATCCCCACTCCATGTGCGTCTACTGCCTCGGTGTCGGCCATGACACCTTGTCCTGCAGTTTCTGCTTGGCCTTCCATCCCAGTGTCCTGGACGACCGTCTTGCACACTTACAACTGGGGAGACTGGAGAAGAGGAATCCTCCAGTGAAATCTAGAGAGGCTAGGTGGGCAGTTTTTGCGGCTGCAGGATCTGCCAAACAATTGGAATGCATGCAAGCGTTCGAAGAAGAAGCGGCTCGCGCTGCGGGCTCTTCCCGGAGCTTCTTCGTTCTGCTCAACCTGGGCTCCACCTTCTTGGATTCCTTCAGGGAATTGTGCCAGTCTCTTCCCGCCAAGGGGGAAGTGCCTGTGGGCCCGCACTTTTCTCGATCCCTTATTCAGGATAAGGATCTGAGCAAGTCTTCGTCTCAACAAAGGCACTCTTGGGACCGAGAGAGGTCTCAGTCCCAGGAGCACGCGGTCTCGACTTCGGTCGAGATCGCTTCTTCAGCTGCTGGCTTCTTGGACCTTCTATCGGCCAGCCGACCGAGGATGTGGTCGACGAGTTATTGATGCCCTGTCGCCGACTCCGGTCAACGACTCTTTAGAGAGGACTCCGGTCCTTGTTTTTCTCAGTGAGGAGACGCAGCCTGCTGGAGTCCCCATCGTGGATCCGGTCCCAGACTCTGGGAAGTCACTGGCCCCGCCGGTGTCTCCCGTCCAACTGAGTCGACCTTCCCGATCTTGGTTGAGGTCTAGGACCCCATCATCCGACAGGCTGAAGAAGAGCCACAAGCACTCTAAGAAGGGGCGATGCCATTGTTCGTCCTCATCCTCCTCAGATGAGGAGAGGCTGTGGCAGAAACTCCGGCACTACAAGGACCTCATCTGGCAGCAGCTGATTCTGTCCGGGCAGAAGCCTACCCTGGCTTCCTCCCTGGCCATTACTTGGCTTTCGCCTCCTAGGCCAAAGCCAACTCTTTTGGAACCGACAAAACCGGTTCCCCAGCCCGCGGAGCTGGCACGGCCAACTGTTTGGCCCATGACAGTCTCTCCACTTACTGTGTGGGAGGGGCTCCTTTCAAGGAAGACAGACCGGACACCGGGCTTCCCCAGCAATTGTCGGTCACGGTCACCCCAGACCGCCCACGGCGAGTCAAAGGTGACATGGGCAGTAGGCCATTGTATCTGGATTCTTCGGATTCAGATGTCACTGGTCTTCATTCACAGCCCAGGGGACAATGATTCGACCACTGGCCTAGAGACGGAGGAAGGTCCCTCGTCCTTTCAAGGGATCCTCCATCTCATTTCTGAGTCTACAGGGATGCCCCTGGAGCCTATTCAGAAGAAAGCAGAGTACCCTCTCACCAACATCCTCAAGAGAGGGGGATACCCCAACGGAGGCCTTTCCTGTGGCCGAGACCATTGTTGGACTGGTCCTAGAACTTTGGCAGCTTCCTGCCTCTTGTCCAGCTCCATCTGCCCACATAGCCCGCAAGTACGCGGTGCCCATGGGGTCCCTTGCAGGGTTCACAGAGCACCCTTCGGCTGAGAGCCTTGTGACCGCTTCTGTGTTCAGGCATACTGGCAGTTCTGCCGACACTGACTGACCTCCTTATAAAGAGTCCAAGCTCTTGGATCATTCAGCCAGGAAGGTCTGTGCAGCTTCCCTCCTTGGGCCTTCGTCAGGTAAGTTCGGCTGTCATCATGGCACACTTCTCTCATGCCCTTCTGGGGTCGTTGGATGAGGTCCTCTCACATCTCCCCACGGACATGCAGACCACGGTCAAGCAGGTCTGGGATCAGGGCCGAGCTGTTGCCAAACAGCAGCTCCACATGGCCCTAGATCTTGGGGATTCTTGTGCCCGTTTGATAGCTGCCACAGTTGCTTCTCCTTGCAGGACTTGGCTGAGGCTTTCCTCCTTCCTGGCAGATACCCATCATAAATTAGCTGACGTACCCTTCCTTGAGACCGACTTGTTCGGCCCAGGAGTGGCCGGTCACCTTCAGCTCATTGAGCAGTCCAGTGCCACCTTGGATGCTACCTCTGCCAAGAGTTCTTTGGGCAAGAACCAGCAGAGGAAAAAGAAAAAGCCTTTTCAGCATTCTGCCCCTGCAACTCAACAGTCCTCCTTTCAAGGTGGATAGCAGCAACAGCAACAGCAGCAGGCTCAAGCTTGGCACCCTCTGCCCAAGTAGGGTCCCTAGCAGGCCCGTAAAGGAGGCCGAGGTTCAGGTCCTAGAGCCTCCTCCTCCAAGTCTGCTCAGTGACGGGATGGGGGCTGCCATCCCCGCTCCCATCACGCCAGCTCTGGGCCCTGCCGTGGGGGGCCAGCTCTGACACTTTCTTTCCACCTGGTCCGTTGTCACCACGGACAGGTGAGTTCTGGAAGTGGTCGGTCAGGGACTGCCTGTGGAATTCGAGCAGTACCCTCCAAGCCAAGCCCGCACCCCTCGGGAGGAATGAGTATCCGCTCAGACCCAGTCAGCTCTCAGAGACGACATCGCTCAGCTCCTCCTCGAGGCAGTAGCGCCAGTGGCAGATCCTCCAGCAGACCCAGGCTTTGTTTCCAGGTACATCCTGTTGCCCAAGCGGACGGTGGGCTGGTGCCCCATTCTAGATCTGTTAGACCTGAATCAATATCTCAGGTCACGCACTTTTCGGATGGTCACTCTGTCCCAGATCATACCATCCTTGGGAGCGAAACATGTGGTTCTGTTCCCTGGATCTGCAGAACACGTTCTTTCACGTCCCAATCTGTCCGTCCCATCAGCGGTTCCTCCGTTTCATGGTCGAAGGGACCCTGTACGATTTCCGAGCCATGCCACTCGGCCTGTCATCGGCCCCACAGGTCTTCACGAAATGCATTGCAGTGATGGTGGCCCATCTCCGGCATCCGGAGGTCAGAATTTACCCCTACCTCGACGATTGGCTCCTAGCAGGTTCTACCTAACAGAAGGTGGAGAGGTCCAGGGACCTGGCCCTCCAGACCTGCTCTAACTTGGCCTCCTGATCAATGGGGCCAAGTCGGAACTCATGCCTTCTCAGGTGATGGGCTTCATCGGGGCAGAGCTAGACTCTTGTCTAACTAGAGCTCGGCTCCGGCGGACAGGGCAGAGGTTCTCTCCTCCTTTACCCAGTCATTTATGGTTGGGCACTTACGCCCTGCCTGGGACTTTCTGCGCCTTGTGGGTTACATGCTGGCATGCACCTCAGTGGTCTGTTGGGCCCAGTTGCACATGCACCCCTTCCAATGGGAGTTGTCTGCCCAGTGAACTCAGCGCCATGGTCATTTCGACCAGCTGGTCACTGTAACCCAGAAGATGTGGGACGCTCTCCAATGGTGGACTGTCCCAGACTGGTTGCAGGAAGGGATCCCGTTTTTCCACCCCGAGCCGACGGCTGTCCTCACGACCGATGCCTCTCATGGGCTGGGGAGCCCACATGGGGGACATAAGGGCCCATGGGCTCTGGAACCCCAAGGAGTCCTGATGCCACATTAACCATTTGGAGCTCAGAGCATTCAGACTGGCACTGTCAGCTTTCGCTCCTCAGCTCCGGGGTCAAGTGGTTCAAGTCCAGATGCACAATACCACGACCATGTACTACCTCAACAAACAGGGCAGCATGCAATACTGTCTGCTGTGCAATGAGGCACTCTGCATCTAGACCCTCGTGAGCCAGTTGGAGGCAGATCTCCTAGCCATCCATGTGGCAGAAGCCTCAAACCATTTGGTGGATTCTGTCAGCCGCTTAGTCCAGACATCCCATGAGTGGTCTCTCCATCCAGAGGTAGCTTACAGCCTGTTCTCCTGTTGGGGCAAAGCAATGGTGGACCTGTTTGCCTCAAGGGAAAACACCAAGCTGAGGCTGTTTCTTGCCTGCCCCCCTCAGCAGGGCTCGCTGCAGGGGGATACCTTCTTGAGGCCGTGGACCCCAGGGCTCCTCTACACCTTCCCTCCATTTCTCTTGATCCATAAGGTGCTTCTCAAGGTGAGGAGGGACAAGGCAAAGGTGATCCTGGTAGCCCCTGACTGGCCGCACCAGTTCTGGTATCCAGATCTCCTCAGCCTCAGCTGCAGGCATCCGGAGCGGCTTTGTACACTCCCAGACCTTATATCGCTCAATCAGGGGAAGGTATTCCATCTGAAGCTTCAGTCCCTGCACCTCACAGCCTAGTACCTGAGCGGCTAGAGTTCCAGGCTTTGGGTCTTTCCGAAGATGTCAACACTGTGGTGGAGGCATCTAGAAAGGAATCGACCAGGAAATGTTATGCCTTCAAATGGAAAAGGTTTTCCATTTGGTGTCGGGGAAAGGCCCTGTGCACTTTATCCTGTTCAGTGGCTAACATTCTTGACTACCTTTGGTGTCTCTCCAAAGGGGTCTCTGGTCATCAACCATTAGGGTGCACCTGGCAGCCATCTCTGCTTACCGGGCATGGGCCGGTCAGCCGACGGTGCAGGAGACAGTGGTTGGGTGCTTTTTCAAAGGCCTGGATCACATATCCCCTCCAGTACGTGAACCTCCACCTCCGTGGGATCTACTGCTGGTACTGGCAAAGCTCATGGGCAAGCCATTCGAACCAGTGCACACGTGTGAGTTGTCACATCTGTCATGGAAGATGGCCTTCCTGGTGACTATCATGTCTGCCAGAAGGACAGGGGAGCTCAAGGCGCTTTCGGTGGACTCCCCTTACCTGGTCTTCCACAGGGACAAGGTTGTCCTACGCCTCCACCCATATATTCCTTCTGAAGGTGGTGTGAGAGATTCACCATAACCAGGTGTTAACCCTGCCAGCGTAGTACCCTAATTACACCTCTGAAGCCGAGTACAGGCTCCATACTTTGGACCTGAGACATGCTCTCTCCTATTATAAGGAGAGGACAACGGAAATTCGGGGTGAGGTTCGCCAGCTGTTTGTCACCTACGCTGAAGCTGCTTCTGGCAGACCTGTAGCAAAGTGGACTTCTGCAAGATGGATTACATCATGCATATGTCTGTACAATGAGCTGGTGAGCAAGGAGCCTCCCAGAGGGATAAGAGCTAATTCTGCCTGCCATACCGCTGCATCGGTGGCTGCTTCCAGGAAATCTGTCGGGCTGCTACCTGGAAGTCAGCAAATGCCTTCATCACCCACTACCACATCGACCTTGAGTCTCGCCGGGATGCTGGTTTTGGGGCCTCTGTTTTCCAATCTCTGTTCCCTAAGTAGGGGGTGTGCGCCTTCCTCCCTCCTCCTGGAGAACTGCTAGGAGTCTGCCAAAGAGTGTGGATGAACAACATATCCATGCTCTTAGAAGAACAGGTTACTCACCTGTAACAGTAGTTCTAGGAGTGGTATGTGTTGTTCATCCACACGGACCCACCCGATCTCACCTGCTGCGGATGCACACAACCTTGCTTCCAGGGGGCTAAGATCTGGTGTCATGGGTCGGAGCCGAGGTATATACCACCCAAGTGGGTGGGAGGAGCCAGTTTGAAGACTTCCGGTGATCCTTAAAGGGGAAAGGGACATGCCAAAGAGTGTGGATGAACAACATATACCACTCCTAGAACTACTGTTACAGGTGAGTAACCTGTTCTTGTTGGTTTTGCAAACAGCCAGGGCATTTTGCTAGACAGTGTCCTAAAAAAGCACAGAGTGGACAAAGTGGTGCTCGAACAGAGTTTGGTGCAATATGTATCCCTTAGAGCATGCATATGAACATGAGGGAGCACATACACCCAGTTACTGTAAATAGGGTGTAGGCCCATGGGTTAAGGGACACGGGGCATCTCTTACCTTAGTTAAAGGGGATTTGGTTGGGCCTGAACAGCTTATACCTAATCAGTTTGCAACAGTAAGGGAATTCACTGGGGAAGAAAATACTCTGCTACTAGCTAGTGTTCTACTGGACTAGGGTGAGACAGGAGAGAGGGTACAAAAGGTGGCCATGGCAGACAACCTTGCCCTGGATGGGACTAGAGGGAACAATCTCCAGAAGGGGGTGGTGTGTGTGGTTACCAGTGGTCAGATGGCAAAGGCCGAATGTGGTTCCCTGGACTCCATAGAAGCCCCTGTGGAAAACAGTGGGAGGCTGGTTCCCCAGCCTATGTCTCCTGACATGGAGTGTAGTGAAAGGGAGGTAGGACTACAGCTACAAAAGGTTACTCTGAGGAGGGAGGAGTAACCAGTGGTCAGAAGGTTAGGGATGGCAGTGACCTTGAATGCCCTGTCGCTAGAGATATGGACTCCAGTTTAGGAATTGAAGGGGACATGTCCAATGCCTTTAGGAAATGTGAAGAATCTGCAGCTGCTCAGAGGGCTGATCCTAGTTTGGATAGCCTGAGGGCTTGTGCATAATCTAACGGGACACAGGGAGGTGACATGAGATATAGAGTATATTGGGACAATGGACTGTTGTATACGCAGGATGTAAGGACAGAGGGAGGGGTGATGGGCAGGTAGCTTGTTGTTCCCCATGGGTACCATGAGTGTTTGCTCAAGATCGCCCATGATATCCCCAAGTCTGGACATCTGGGAATCGCATGCATCACCCAGTGATTGGCCCAGAATTTTTGTTGGCCCAACTTCACCTAGCAGGTGAGGGAATATTGCAGGTTTTGTCACCGGTGCGAACAAATAGGGAAGGCAGGTAGTAAAACCAAAGCCACCCTAATTTCCTTGCCCATTGTGGAGGAGCCATTCCGGAGGGTAGGAATGGATACTGTGGGTCCTTTGAGTACCAGAGCTCCTCTGGGAAGAGGTTTGTCCTGACGGTGGCAGATTATGCCACCCAATACCCAGAGGTGTTCACCCTCTCCTCACTGAGGACAGACAAAGTGGCAGACGCTTTGCTAGGGATTTTCTCCTGTGTTGGGTTTCTGCAAGAGGTTATCACTGATTGAGGGGGTACTTTCATGTCAGACCTGATGAAATGTTTGTGGGAGAAGTGTGGGATGGTGCAGAGATGCACGACACCTTATCATCCGCAAGTCAGTGGGCTTGTGGAAAGGTGTAATGGTACCCTAAAATCGATGCTCCAAGCATTTACAGTGTCAGTGGCTCAGTAGGTAGCACACTTGCCTCTGAGGCCAGGAGATCAGAGGGCCGTGGGTTCAGTTCCCACATTTGGCACTTGGGTTAATATCCCAGTACTGACACTGTAGTGCAACATGAGAGGGGTGCTGCACTTCTGAGGTGCCATCTTTCGGACGAGATGTTAAACTGAGGTCCCATCTGCCTAGATTGGTGGTAGTTCAGGTGGATGTCAGTGATCCCATGGCACTTATCAAAAAGAGCAGGGGAATTTCCCCGGTGTACTGGCCAAATTTCCCTCATTCACTAAAAATACCACCAACAGCTTAATCTGGTTCAAGGTCAGTTGGCATTCATCTGTATCCCCCTCCCTTGGGTCGTGCCTGAAAATAGGCAAGATTTGTCTAGTGCACTTACCCAGTCAACAAAAACTAAATAAAATAAATTTGCTGAGCAGCATGGTAGGGACTGGGACAGATACCTTCCCCACCTGTTCACATGCAGGGAGGTGCCCCAAGAGTGGACAGAGTTTTCCCCCTTCGAACTCTTATATGAACGTAGGGTACATGGTCCCCCAGACTTCATCTGGGAAGGCTGGGAAGGCAAGCACGCCAACCAGGGAACTCTCATAGTGGAGTATATCCTAAAGCTCAGGGAAAAGCTTATGTCCTAAAGCTCAGGGAAAAACTGAAGGAGCTTATGGGAGAAGCCCGAGAAACCTGTCAGTTGCCTAGCGGAAGCAAAAGGTCTGGTATGACCACAGAGCCAGCGTTCACTCATACAGTGTAGGTCAGGAAGTCATGGACCTAATTCCAGTTCGGAAGGATAAGTTGCAGGCTGAGTGGGTGGGACCATACAAGGTAGTCTGACAGGTTAATGACATGAACTGTATTGTAGAACTGCCTGATAGGAGACATACCCATAGAGTGTACCATGTCATCATGATGAAGCCATATGCAAATAGGGCTGACATGGTATTTGCAGTGAGTAGCCCTGGGGAGGGGACGGACGAAGGAAAACCCCCTACTAGGCTTGCTGGAAGAAAGCAAGCAGGAGTTCTCTATGGAGGCAATCAAACTGTCACCCCAGTTGACCCCGGAATAGACCCAGGAAGTGAGGGAGGTTTTAGCGGACTTGGCACCTTTGTTTATGGGCAAGCCTGGACTAACCCCCTTAGCGACACACGATGTAGACACGGGGATGCAAGTGCCCAGATGGCGGACAGCCTACCTGGTGTGTGAGTGTGTCCTTAAGGACATCAGGAGGGAGATGGAGGAAATGTTGGATTTAATCCAGAAATCCCACAGCCCCTGGGCCTCACCCGTACTTCTCATTCCCAAGGTGGATGGCTGTACTCGCTTTTGTGGGGACTGTCATGGACTTAATGCAGTCACAAAGTCTGACGCCCACCCAGTGCCATGGATGGATGAACTACTGGACAAGTTGAGAGGGGCAATGTACCTTATAACCATTGACTTGACCAAAGGGTATTGGCAGGTGGAGTTAACTACCAGAGCTAGGGAGCAGTCGATCTTCATCACTCCAATAGGATTATTTGAGTTCAGGGTAATGCCTTTGGAATGAAGAATGCCTCTGCTGCCTTCCAAAGGTTGGTCAATCAGGTGTTGCATCGTACTGAAGAGTATGCAGTGGCATATCTGGATGATATTGCAGGGTTTTAAATAATTGATTAGCAGTTTTTTTCTTGGGACTATACTAACTGTCCAGAAATTATTTATATGGATGTTCTAGAAGTTCTGTGTTTGTTAAACACAGTGAGGCAAGAGCTATGCATTTTCACAAAGATTTAGCACTTTTATGAGCTAAACGCTAATCAATTTTTAGAGTTAAATAAATCCCTGTATTGCCAACTTCAGTACCAGCTGGAAAGAATACCTGTCCCACCTTAAGGAAGTGTTGGGCAGGATACAGAGGGCAGGGCTCACTGTCAAGGCTGAAAAGTACCAGGTAGCCGTGGCATAGGTGACATACCTGGAACATGTAGTAGGGCAGGGGCAGCTCCATCCCAGTCAAGCCAAGACTGAGGCGATAGAGGTGTGGCCCAGGCCTGAAACCCAGAAGCAGGTTCGGAGTTTCCTAGGGACCGCCGGGTACTATCGAAAGTTTGTACCAAATTACAGTACCCTGGCCGCTCCCCTCTCTGCCCTGCTAAATAAAAGAATGCCCAAAAAGGTAAAATGAGAGCCAGCCTGTGAACGAGCCTTTGCCTGGCTAAAGGAGGCACTGTGCAGTGCCCGTGTGTTGGCTAGTCCAGATTACAGTAAGCCATTTATAGTCCAGACAGATGTCTCTAATGTGGGATTGGAGCAGTCCTCAGTCAGACCTCTAATCAGGGAAAAGATCACCCAATAGTGTACCTTAGCAAAAAGTTGCTTCCCTGGGAGCAGGCCTATTCCACAGTTGAAAAGGAATGCCTTGCACTGGTATGGGCCTTGAAGAAATTTGAGCTATGCCTCTATGGGAGGCACTTTGAGGTACAGACCAATCTTAATCTCCTAGTGTGGCTAACACAGATGGGGAAGACGAATGGTTGTCTCTTAAGGTGGAGTTTTGCCTTACAGGGCTACGATATAACCATTACCCACAGTGCCGGATCGGCCAATGCCAACGCAGACGGGCTATCTTGCCAATTAGAGCAGTGAACAGAATTTGTGAAAATCATACTGTGCATAGGGATAGATTCCCACAAATTCACTCTAGGAGGGAGGGGTATGGCCAACTACCAGGCTGCCAGTCCTTATTTGTAGATATAATTCTGTTTTGTGTGTGTATATACATATATATATACATATATATATATATATATATATATATATATATATAAATATATATATATTTTTTAATGTAATTCTGTGTATATGTGTATGCCACAAGAAAATACCAGTGTTAATGCAAAAGGACATAGACTGGATTTAAAAAAAAAAAGGGTTTAACCTTCTTTTAACCTGCAGGCCAGTCTTGCTTACTAGGAAAATGACACGTTATTGTCAAAAAGCTTGTGGCTAGCTAATCAAAGAGTCTCCTCTAAGTTAACTACCCAAGGGAAACAGAAGTAATAAAATGTCAGGAGGATAGCCCTTTTCACTTCAAGAAAAACAGAATGCTTTGATCCCAGGAAACTTAATATTGTACTTCATTTTGTGTGGTAATAGAAAAGAACACATCCTTCTAGCAAACCTGTGTGAAATTCCACTTACAGGAGTTATGATTGTAAAACCTAGGTTAACTATAGGAATCCGACCCATCAAAGGTTATCAGGAAAATAAGATTTTGGGGAAGAGCAAGAGTGCCATCTACTGGCCCAAAAGTTGTAGGCTTTTCACTTACTATTTCAAGGGGAAAACAGAGGTATAAATAGCCCCAAATCCGGACATTTTGACACACACATTTTCATCTGAACGCTTTGCTTGACACACACCAGAAGCCAAACTGCGGGTGTTTCTCTAATTATTTTCACAATCTCTGACAGGTGCTATAGTCCCAGAGTCTGTTTCCTCAGCCACCTCTCAGTACCCTGTAATCTGCCTCAGATTTTAACACTACGTACCTTGTGTTGCCTAAGCCTATTGTTTTGGACTCATTTGCTTTGCTCCTGCTCCATTGTATTTGACTTGTCCTCAATGCACAGTTATACTTTATATTTCTGTATTTTGTACTTATTCAGTGTATTTTGACTACGAGTTTAACACTCTCTATCTTATGTTACCGAGGCATATTGTTTTGTCCTCGCTTCATTGCTCTGGCTCCATTGTGACTGACTTGTCTTCCATGCACTATTGTACTATGAATTCTGTATAATGTATTTTGTTTATCGTTTCCTCCTGTGCCATTGCCATACATGCATGAAAACGGTCTCTGGGATCAGTGTACTTACCCAGTCATCAAAGTCCTAAATAAATAAATAAGACCCAGTGTGGCTGCCAGGGACTAAAGGAAACTGAAAACCTTTATCCTCTATTTCAAACAACTTGAAGTCTTGCTGTATTCAGACATAATGCAGTTAGCCCTAGTACTTGAACCACCCCAGAGAGGAAAGAGTTAACTCTGTGCAGAAGCATAGATCATTGAGCTCGAGCTCAGTTTTCAAACCTCTGTCTGTGGTACTTCCCAGTGTAACCGTCAAGATTCTTTACTCCGTCTAACAGTGAAGTCGCTCCGGAGATTTCCTCTGCTCGGTTTGGTAAAACAAAAATAAAACGTTCGGTTTAAACCACATATTTTTGTTATTTTCAGATTTCCAACCTTTGTCTATGGTACAGGTAGTATGTAGATAGGTAGTGACTGTGTTTTATTTTGCTAAAAAGAGTGGAAATTGTCTTTCTTCGGTTTCTTTCCAGTCGGTCCGTTTTGGAACCGACTTTGTAAAATTTTTCTCTCTTTCTGGGATTAGTGTGGTATTAGAGCGGTATTACTCCTGACTCTGTCCCATGACTTCAGATTTTTCTGTCCACTGGCAGAACAGGTCACCTTCTTCGCAGCTCCCTGCTTAGGTTATCTGGGCACGGGGTCATAACGTTGCGGCCGAAACAACGTAAAACACATTGCTGCAGACAAAACAGTGTGTGCTGAAATAAGGTTGGTAAACAATGCCTACCACAGCAGAAACAGTTAAAACAAATAACCCTACCTTTTTCCACACACACACACCCTGGACTAAATATATCCAACTCTGAGGGGGTGAGTTCTTCAGGGATGGGGTGAAAAAAGCCGCAACATAATGGAACCTGGGGAAACCAAACCATGGCCCCAGGTCCAATACACCGCCGGGTGCTGGAGCCCTAGCCACTCCACCATGGGAGCGGCTCGACCAGACATTGCACCGCCAGCCTCCTTAACACTCGCCCATTAGAGCGTACAGCAAATGGGTAGTGGAGCAGTGCAAGCCAGGTTTCAGATTTTCTGTGTGGTGCTGGCAAAAGATGTTGGTCACCAGTCCACACAGCACATGCATGTACTGCTTTGTTGGGCAACATGATGTGGACAGCTGCATTCCCTGTAAAAGCATGCTTCCTCAATCCCTCAGGGACAGGAAGCTCCAGCTGTCACTTGGTCGGCCTTCGGAGCACGATCTGAAGGACCTCACTAAGGGCTGTAAGAAGGCCTCAGCTGTGGCCAGTTCAGCTGAATAACTTGCGACTCTTGATGTGTAAGTGACTGCTACTGCGGTGGGCACCTCCTTGGTCTCAGTGCTGTTCCCTGGGGCCAGCATCGGAGGGTCTTTCACAGAAGAATTCTGTGAAATGTGTTTGGACCTCCAGACCTTGAGGGAGAGCCCTGTCCACCATGATGCTAAAAGCAAGCTGGTCGTGGGACCAGGAGCGATTGAGGTCCTTCCCATCCCTTGACTTGTACAAACCATTCGATGGCTGTCACGCTTTCCTCAGCTGGGGGCATGTCAAGGGCTCTTCAATTACTTGTTGAGCCAGTTGAGCTCAACTCTGGTTAAGCAGGCCTCCAAGATTTTTCTCGAGTCTGTCAACAAGCGGTCGAACAAGGTCGAAGATTTGATTTTACAGACCCTGGTGCTCCTGGTCGTCACCCAGGGGGACATAGTTGGTGTCGTTGTCCAGCTCTCGATGGGAGCAGCCTCCTCTGGCAGTTGGGTCTTCCGTGTCCATGTTCCTGAACATGAGCAGGCACATGGTCTATAGCAGCCCACCAGAAGGCCCTTCTCACCGTCAACCAAGTGATGGTTGAGGTTGTAGTGGAGACTGTGGTCGAGGTGTTCCCGCTCTCGATCTCACTCGACCTGGAGACATCGCTGTCGACGTTCCTCATCCTCCTCATCCATGAGTGAGGAGAAGAACTGCTGCAAGATGTGCTGGTTCTACAAGGAACTCCTTTGGCAACAACGGGCCATTGCAGGGCAGAATAGATCTCTACCCCTGAACTTTTGGTCTCCTGGCCATTGCCAGTGGTATCCCTGGTGGTCTACCCGAGATAGGTGCAACCCACAGCTGCTTCTCCACCTCTTTGGGTAGAGCTGGCACCACTGCAGCCAAAGGTGGACGCATCAGCTAAGGAGGCCAGCCACTCAGCCACCGCCTTGTCAGCCGATTGTCGGTAAGGATCACTCCAGGAGAGGATTCCAAGGAAGTCTGTGGTGAGAGTCAGCCAAGGGCCATTTCTGAGGAGTCCTCAGATGACTCAGATCATCAGTCCCTGGTCTCCTCTGAGACTGCCCTCTTTGACTGTAGTTTGATTGAGGAACTTTCCACCATGCATGGCCCACTGTCTGTTGAGACACTTCTCTGACTCATTTCAGAGTCCATGCCGGCCCCACTTGAGCTAGTCCAAAAGAAAGCCTTGTACCCACTCATAGACATTTTTGATGGGGACAAATCCTGTATGGTTGCCTTCCCTCTAGATGAGGTTTGTGACCAACCCTTGAGCTTTGGCAGCATCCAGCATCCTGCTTGGCACCCTCTGCCTGAATGATCTGCAAGTATGCAGTCCTCCTGGGTTCTCTTTTCGGATTTTCAGACCACCCAAGGACCAGAAGAAGAAGAAGAAGCCTAAGAAACAGGCTTTCCCATATCAGCCCTTTCAGTTATAACCTCCTTGGAAGCAGTCCCAGCAGGGGCAGTTCCATGCCTGGTGCCCCAAGCAGAAATCTGGGGCCCAGGGTCCAAAAAGGTGGAGGGGCAAGGGTAGTGGTGCCCCTCCGGCAGCAGCCACAAAAGCTGCCCAGTGACAGTTTTAGGGTTGGGGGTTGTCCCTCCACCTGTCCTGTTTCTGACTGCTCTCCCTGTCAGAGGCTGGCTGTGTCACTTCTTAACACGTTGGTCTGCTATCACAACAAACAAGTGGGTGTTGGACATAGTGGGCGGAGGATTGTCTCTGAACTTTGAGGCTCTCCACCTTACCGCCTCCCCACACCTTGAGAGTTCAGGGTGTCCCAGAGCACAATGTTCACCCTAAGGGTGGACATCACTCAGCTCCTTGCAACGGGCAAGCGCCTATATGCCAGATGCCCTGGTCAGTCAGGGTTGTGTGTCCAGGTACTTCCTGGTCCCAAAACGGACCAGGGTCTGGCACCCCATACTGGATTTGCATGATCTCAACTAGTTCATGTGGAAACACAAGATCTTATCTGTGTCAGTCTTCACCATTCATCACTATCTGGGTACCTGCCAGAAGTCAGGACCTGTTGGGTACTGTTTTTTTTGTTGTTTTCAACAGTAGATCATGTCTGGTTCAGGGGACAAAAAGTAATCTAGGGCAGGGTTGCCTCATATGTGTCGGTGCCCCTGCGGCCGTCAGTACTCCATCATGGACCAGCATGATCGTTGTCTCTCCTGCCTTGGCTCGTCCCACGACGTGGATAACTGCGATGCCTGCTTCTCCATTGACCGCTGGGTCATTGAGTTGAACGCGTTGAAAGTAGGGTGCGCGCTGCCGACTTTCGGGGGATGAGTGCACAGTCGTAAGGCCAAGGCACGGACACTTGACCGTTCCTCCGGATCCCCTCCTGGTTCTGTATGGACTGTGGAGGAGGGGCCTCCACCTCTTCTAGCCTTGCACCGAGTAGCTTCTTCCGTGGTGCAAAGCCAGTCCACCCCCTTACCGGTGCAGGCGGGAGGCATCGCCCGACAGTACCGCCTCCTTAGGCGAGGGCTCCCCAGTGTTGTGTCCTGGGGTCGGCGGCAGCAGCCTTAGCGCCATCTGCCGGCACTGTTTTGGGCCTCGGTGCTGTTCGTGGTGCCAGGGGCTTGGATGGCGCCATGGTCGGCGCTGTTTTTGCTGACGGCGCCAATAATGGGAGCAGCACTGTGGGAGGTGTATCTCTTGTTTCTGGCCTCTGCGCCATTTGCCGCTCCGGGGCTGGGGATGGCGTGATTTCAGCTCTGGTGCAATTTGCGGCACCAGGAAATTCGAGATAAGCGTCATGGTCAGCACCGTATCTGCCTCCGTGCCGGGAAGAGTTGGGTGCCATCATGGTACTGTTTCTGGCTCCAGGGAGGGGGCAGCACTGACTCTGGCTTCCAGTGCTGTGGTTGGCACCGCTGCAACTCAGGTGCCATTCGCGATGCCGGGGGGGGGGGAGTGCGGCGCCGACCGTGGTGCTGAGACTGGCACCTCTCGTGGCCCAGGAATGGGTAGGGGTCGGAGGGTGGTCTAGCATCAGGCCTCAGTTTCCACCTAGAGTCTGAGCCTCCTTCCCTTCCCTTCCCTTCTGTCTGTTTTTCTCATTACTCCCCATTACCTGTGCCTTTCCACCAACTGCTGCTAACCCCCTTGCTTCCCCTTCATCTTCCATTCCCCCCCACCGACTGGTAAGGGGGGAGGTCTGCTGACCTCTTCCTCCTACCGGAAACTCAGGGCCTGCAGGCCCACTTGCCCTCACCCCAGTAGTTTAAATTATGTTTTTGGTTTATGTATTCTCTCCCCAGCCCCCAATACAGATGTGCCCTTCCTCCTTGTGCCACTCCTCAACCAGTCATAGAACTCCTCTATCCTTTTCTTCCTGACCGTGTTGGCTGTTGGTACTGGCAACACGTCAGAGAATACAAGTGATCTAGCTACCTCTCTGCAGGTCCTCCCTACTACCCTGAATCTTTACTGTACTTCATCCACTTCCTCCCTGCCTAGGTCATTGGTGTACCTAGGTGTATAGCTGTGAGTGGTTCCCCTCCAACTCCCCAGTTTATGAGCACACTTTCTCCTCTGTGATCGCTAGCATGCAAACCACCATCCTACCCATATATGGGCCCTCCTTCTTTCCCCAGTGAATACCTTTACTCATGGAGTCCCCTAGAATTACCCCCCCCATTTGTGAATCCCTCTTTTCCATTTTTGACTGCCTTATGAACTTCTGCCCACCTAATTCCTCCCCCTCCATCATGGTTACCACTCCACTCTTATTCTCCCCAAGCCCTGCTTGACTGACACCTCCACAGTCTCTACTCATCCCTCCATCTGCTCTCCTCCCCATCTTTCCCTTTGTGGCCACACAGATCTACCCTCTCCCTCCCCCCCCCCTTGTCTTGTTACCTTACCCCCTCCCTCCACCGCCTACTGCACTCTCCATGTTCTCTTCTCCCACCCACCATGACTACTACTGTCCTACCCTACCCATTTCTTCTGTCCTTCTTCCTCCAACCTCATTGTTCTAGCCTGAACTCTCTCCCACCTCCTGTTCCTCCTTCATCACTTCCAGATAGTGGGCAAAATCTATTCCTTAAAAGCACCTGTTTGAATGTTCCCACTCCTGTTGCTTCTCTAATAGTCCCCCCCTTCCCCCCCACCACCACTTTCCATTCCCTTTGCTCCCCTGCCCTCTGAGGTAGCGGTACCCCCTGAACTTGGATGATTCCCTCTACACCCTTCCCCTGCCTGCTGACGTCACTCCCCTGGGCATTCCCTATCTGTCTTTCCCCTGCCCTGCTCCTCCTGTGCTCCACGCCATCTTCCCCAGCTCCCGTCCAAGCTGCCTTATTTCTGCCTTTAGGTGCTCAAGGCTCCTGCACACTGACCAGCCCCCTATTACCCACATCGTCTCCAGGAATACCACTGCCCCCCCAACCGTTACAGCACAAAACACTGTTCCCACTGTCCTGATGCCTGTACATGTTTCTGTTCTCCCACATCCTCCCCACCACTGGCTCATTCACCCTCCAGATAGGAACCTCCACATGTAATCCATTTGGGGATGGCTGCAAAACCACAGATCTTACTTCGAGACACAGCTCTTGTAGCAGGTTACACCATGAGGACTTCAAACCGGCGTCAGGACCACGGAAAAATTCTAGCTAGCTATCTTCGTGAGGACCGCCCGGCGTCAGTCCGCCCCCGGCGTCAGGCGTGGTACATAAGGGGGCGGTCCCGCCGAATTCCCAGTTCTTTCCCACCGTCGACTTGCATGTCTCGACCCTTCGGTTATAGTCTAGCGCACGACGCGTGGTTAAGTGCTTTCCTTCGGGAAATTTTGGAATTCTTCTAGCAAGATTTTTCCTGATGTCCTCTCCGACCTCCGGTCACTCCTCCAAGTGTGCTTGCGGGAAACAGATCCCCTTCAAGGATCCCCATACGGCCTGCGTTCGGTGCTTAGGCCCAGACCACGATACCCGGGCCTGCTCCTTCTGCCAGGGGTTCAATAGTCGTACCCAGATCCGACGTCAGAAGGCCCTTCAGGCGTTCTTATTGGAAGAGAAGCTGAAGACCATGTCTTCCAAGGGAATCTTCACAAAGACCCACAAGCACGGAGACTTGAAGGAGAAGGCCTTCAGGTCCCCTCCAGGGCTTGGACTCGCGCAGCTCAGTTCCAGTCCGACCACTCTCTTTCCAGGGCCAGCTCTCAGCCTCCCCCGGCTGCGGTAAGGAAGCCTTCTTCTCAGGCTAAGTCCACGAGGCCATCCTCGTCTTCTTCCTCGAGGGCCTTGGCGAAGTCCGGGGATCGCCATCATCCACCATCATAGAGTCGGGTTCCCGTAACCGGTACCCGGCGTCAGATCTCTTCTTTGCCTCCTCGCCAAGGCGTTGGGCTCTTCTTCAAGCGACCCGGACCCGGCGCGGGAGTGCGTAGGTAAGTCGACCTCGCGTCATGCATTCCTGGAGCCACCGTCGGCAGGCGCCGTCTCAGCTAAGCCAGCTCCTCAGCGGACGCGGTAGAGGACGGCGACCACTCCCCTGGGAAGAGGCCCTGGCGCCTCCGACCGGCGTCGGTCAGGAGACCTTGACTGAGGAGGATCTTATGCAGCCCGAGGACCAGGCCAGGCAGCGGTCCATCGAGACTCCCAGGGAACCCTCGCCGTTACCCGGGCCCCCTGTGGAGCCGACGCCAGGACCCGACGACCGTCCACCGGCGCCCGGACCGTCGTCGGGCCTCTCATTAGCGAATGTGAAGGACCTCTTCACTTACTGGTGGGACACCATAAAGAAGGACATGGTTCCCACTCTTCCTCCTCCTCCTCCAGTTCCTGCACCCCCCTCGCCATCGGGGTCGGCAGGCCGCTTACCTCCTCCCAGGGTCCAGATCCCCTCCCAGGGGGAGACCAGAAAAGCGAGAGACCTCCGTCTAAATCCTCTTCTAGGTCACTGCCCCAAGAGACCCAGGAGACACCGGCGATCGACCCGGCAGGACACGGGATCAAGTACTCTTCTTCTAGATCCCAATCTCCCTCTCCATCCCTTCTCCGGACCCACGTGAGATGCAAATCTCCTCGGATGACCGCCGTTCTCGGATATTATAGAGACACATCCAAGAGAACATGGGATGGGATGCAGAAGAGCTAGACCCCAAAGGATCGCCTGCGCCAGATATTTTCGGCAGAAAGACCCCAAGCCTGTGGTGGTGCCACCCTTGGTTGACACTTTCGTGGGCGTCACCAAGGCAGAGTGGAAGCGTCCACATTCGCTCCAGCGATGCGAAAGCTGATGATAACGCACAAGGCTCTAAAGAGACCAGTACTTGACTCAGCAGCCTCAGGCCGACTCTCTGGTCATCCAGCCTCACATGACCGGTCACAGAGGCGCAACATCTGAGCACCCTGCCACGGACCCAGAGTCCAAGCAGTTGGGCCAGCGTTGGGTAGCGCCGTGTCGCTCCGCTACCTGCGCCATCAGATCCTTGAACTATTTGACCCACATGGTTCCAGTTCCAAACGCTTTGTGAGAACAGGGTCTGAAGCGGCTGAAAAACTGCGGAAGGTGAGCAGAAGGAGGAATCGCTTCAGCTCCTCCATGCGGGTTGGGATGAGGGAACCCAAATGCTACAGCAGCGTGCGACTCCAGCGGACTCAGCCGGCCCGAGCAGCAGCTTCAAGCGTATGCCTCCGGAGGCACTCTTGATTCTAACGTCTCTGGCTTTACCCGGACATCAGAAGAACATCATGGGCGCTCCATTCGAGGAGAGTCTTGTTTGGTAATCCTTGGAGAAGATTATTACCAGACTTCAAGAGGCCGGAAAGGGCGGTAAGGTCGGTTCAGGCCATGTACCGACCAGGCCTAGTTCCTTCGTAGGAACAAAGCCGAATTCATGGGCAGAATACAGAGCAGCAGTCCGGTCCGCTACACAACAGAGGGCTCCGGCTTCCATAGAGCCAGGAAACAACCAGCCAGCGGAAGCCAGCGTACTCCTAAGCCGGCCCAGCCAGTGGGACCCTCTGCCGCCACAGCCTGACTCCTTCCCGGCCCCCACCCCTCAGGATCAACGGGAAATCATGGTCGGGGGTCGCATTGCGAACTTCCTGCCAGGATGGCAGGCTATAACCACCGACAGGTGGGTTCTTCAGTTGGTCCGAAGAGGCCACTATATAGAGTAGATGAAAAGCCACCCTCGAGGCCTCCTTTGCTGTCCGGTATCCGGGTCAGCACAGATCTGATCTGGCAAGAAGTACTGTGCTCCTGCAAAGGAAGCGATGAAATCGATCCCGGAGAACCAGAGAGGACAAGGATATTATTCCCACTTCTTCCTGGTTCCAAAGAAAACAGAGGACCTCGTCCGATTCTGGACACTCAGCGACCTCAGCGTGTGATGCGCCTGAAGATTCCCGCATGGTGACTCTTCTAGGTCTTATTCCCATGCTGAAACAAGACGCCTTCTTAGCGTCTCTAGACATGCAGGACGCATACCTGCATATCCCTATAGCTCAGGTGTGCAAGAGGTTCCTGCGCTTCGAGTTCCTCGACCACCACCTTCAATTCCGAGCCCTTCCATTCGGACTGTCATCCGCACCCAGGGTCTTCACCAAGTGCATGGCAGTCGTGGCAGCGTCTCTGAGGAGACAGGGCCATTATGTGTTCCCGTACCTGGACGATTGGCTTCTCATGGCCGCCTCCAGAGAGGCATTGTTACTTGTGGTCCAGAGCACCCAGGACCTGTTCCGATCTCTGGGCATCCTAATAAACTACGAGAAGTCTCTCCTGGTACCGTCGCAAAAACTGCAGTTTATAGGTGCAGTACTGGACACTGTTCAGGAAGAGCTTTTCTTCAGGCGACAGAGCGGAGCGCATCAGATCCCTCATCAGGGAGTTATCATCGAACAAGACCGTCTCTGCCAGGTCGGTCCTTTGCTTGCTCGGACACATGGCTGCAACCATTCCCATCGTCCCTTTCGCAAGGCTCCACATGCGGGTAACTCAGTGAATGCTCAAAGTGCAATGGGACCAAAGGCAAGACCACTTGCAGCATCCCAGGGTCGCTCTCCATGGGCGTCCCGTTCGTAGCGCCGTCCCCGGAGGTAACCCTCACCACAGACGCCTCAGGTCTAGGTGGGGGGCACACCTGGACGGGGTAAAGTCCCAGGGTACGTGGACCCCGATGGAAGCTCATCTCCATATCAACGTTCTAGAGATGAGGGCGGTCCTCTATGCTCTGCAGGCCTTTCAGTCAGTAATCCCACCGTGTACTCTTCTGCTTCAGACAGACAACATGGCGGTGACGTATTACCTCAACAAACAAGGAGGCGCACACTCTTACCCCCTTTGCAGGGAGGCCATGAGGGTGTGGGATTGGGTAATCGGACACGGCGCAAATCTGATCACTGTGCATGTTCCCGGGGTGGACAACACGACTGCAGACGGTCTGAGTCGCTCCCAGGCCAGAGTCCACGAGTGGGAACTTCTTCAAGAGGTAGCAGAGGATCTGTTTCTTCGATAGGGAACTCCAGAGCTAGACTTGTTCGCATCCCCATCCAACGCAAAACTGCCCAATTTTTGCTCGCTAGATCCAGGGCCTGGTGTTTTCTGGCGAGACACGTTGTCCCTCTTCTGGGCGGACAGATTCCTCTACGCTTTCCCTCCTTTCCCGTTGATCCAGAGAGTTCTTCTCAAACTGCGCAGGGAGCATGCAATCATGATCTTGGTGGCCCCGTTCTGGCCCAGACAGATCTGGTTCCCTTTGCTGATGCAGCTATCCCGGGAACCCCCGCTCCCGTTGCCATTCAGCTCCCATCTTCTGTCTCAGGAGAAAGGTTCACTAGTCCACCCAGACTTATGCTCACTGAACCTGCATGCATGGCTCCTAGAGACATAGCCATCTTGCGTCACGGGGTCTCGCAAGAGGTTGCAGAAGTTCTTTCTGCAGCCAGAAAGCTGGCAACACATGCGACGTATGCCATGAAATGGCGCCGTTTTTGTTTATGGTCGCGGGCACGCGATTTTTCCCCTTTAGGTTGTCCAGTGGGAGTGGTGTTGGACTACCTGCTCTCCCTCTTTCATTTGGGTCTAGCCTACTCCTCTGTCAAGGTGCACCTTTGTGCCATTTCTGCCTACCACCTTCCGGTGGGACATCGTACAGTGGCTCAATTAGACGCCTCTCGGGAATTTCTGAGAGGGGTGTTACACCTTAGGCCTCCCATTAGGGACCCTGTGCCTCCATGGGATTTGCTCTTTGTCCTGGAACAGCTCACGCTTCCCCACTTCGAACCTGCCACGGACTGCGAGCTACGTTTTCTGTCGTGGAAAATGTTATTTTTGGTTGCTGTTACTTCAGCGAGAAGAATTTCTGAGCTTCACGCTCTCATGTGCAAAGAGCCTTATTTAGTTTTCCACCGAGACAGAGTATCCCTGAGGACGAACCCTAAATTTTTGCCTAAGGTGGTCTCTTCACTCACTCTAAATCAGGACATTGACCTACCAGTCTACTTCCTGAACTACTCGAATAGAGGAGAGGCTCTGCACACCCTGGATGTTCACCGCAGCCTGAGGTATTACCTCAACAGAACTAAACCTTTTCGTAGTTCTGAGCAACTTTCGTTTCCTTCTCTGAGAGGATGATGGGCCAATCTGTATCCAAACAGTCCCTGTCTCGCTGGCTTGTCCAGTGTATTTCATACTGTTATGATATCAAACAAAAGCCCCTCCCGGGAACACTCCGGGGTCATTCTACTAGGGGTGTGGCCACCTCCTTTGCAGCACTCAGAAACGTCTCCACCTCTGCTATATGTGCTGCAGCCACTTGGAGCTCTGTGCATACCTTTATCAGGCATTATAGCCTGGACATCGCCTCTTGGTGAAGAGCCGGTTTCGGCCTGGTGGTGCTACAGGGTCTCCTATCCTCGGTTCAGGACCTGGAATGTACTTCCTATTTTCCTCCTCCCGGAATTTCTGGCAGCGTTACTGCTTGAGAATCAGTCCTAATGGTGTAACCTGCTGCAAGAGCTGTGTCTCGAAGTAAGATAGTACAGTTACGTAAGAACTTACCGTAACAGTAGATCTTCGAGAACAGCTCTTGCAGCAAGTACCTTCCCCCTTGGAGGAGGCATGGCTTTGCCTTTCTTACAGGGATTTTCTTCCTTATTATCTTCTGACGGTGGATCCTCGGTCTCCCATTCTGATGTCATCCTGCGGCCGGGAGTCTCCGGCGGGAGAACTGGGGAATCTGGCGGGACCGCCCCCTTATGTACCACGCCTGACGTCGGGGGCGGGACCGACGTCGGGGGCGGTCCCCGCTGAAGATAGCTAGCTAGAATTTTTCCGTGGGGTCCTGATGCCTGCCGGCTTCAGTCCTAATGGTGTAACCTGCTGCAAGAGCTGTTCTCGAAGATCTACTGTTACGGTAAGTTCTTACGTAACTGTACTTTCCTCGTCAGCCTAGGCAGCTAACTCTCGATACTCCAACCGCCTACCCAGGGCTCCAGATAAGCTGCGTATAGGGCTTATTTATGCTTCAAGAAACTGCATTTACACTAATTTTTTAACCTGGTTTGCGTATCAGATATGCATCTAAAACCAGGTTACTGTGTGTGCCCTTTAAGATGCTTCCTCCTCTGGTCACGTCCTCCTCCTGCCTTAAAAAAAAAATCTTGCTCCACTACCCCACCCCTCCTTGGCCAGTGTCAGGTAATGTACATGGCGCAGCGTGCACGGATTTGCAGACTCCACAATGGCCACCCAGAATGTGTCACATGATTGGCTGTTGGGTAGTAGAGCTTTGCACTAAACAACTGGCCGGGAATTCAGCGTGCAGTGTGGCAGACAGATGGTAGGCAGCTCGGTTGGAACCATACCGTGGGTGGTTTCAGTCAGTGTGAAGGGCGCTGTGAGCAAATTTGACAGTCACGTTCTTTGAAACTGCAAAGGAGCCTCGGCACCTGGAGAGACAACCTGTCGAGATTGTCCATCAGAGATCCACTCAATCCGACCCGACCTACAGCATGCACAGATCCAAGGGATGACAAGGCAGGTATGGGACTTCATTAATTACAGGCCTTGTCCTGGGAGAGCAAGAGAGTGTACCCTGGTCCAGCCCCAGCGTGTGCCCCACCAGTAAGCCCGACCATCCAAAGCTGGATTGGATCCTTCTCTGCTGCTGAGCTGAGCTCAGAAAAATAAAGCACCAGGAATCTCGAGTTTTTTTTTTTTGCCAGCAAAGGGAGAGTGTTTTTTAGCCCTGTTTCCTTCCCACAGTGACAGGGTTATGGTGTGAACTCGGGACTGTGAGGGAACATGGTGCAAAATCTGAGGATGAAGAATGATTGAAAAGGAGTTGGCTCAAACTGGAGGGGGGGTTGCAATGGGCTGGGGCTACTGGTGGGGTTAGTTTGATGAGGTCAGACAAACGAAGTGCTGTGAACCATCTGTGTTCTTCTGACTTATAGTAAAAGGGAGCTTCTTTTATTTCCCCAGTTTCACGGGGCTAAGTTAGGGTCAGGACTCAGGACTGGAAGTAATGAGAGAGAGAGATATGAAGAAAGGGAATCGGTTACACAAACCTGTGTGTGTGTCCAGCAGCAGATTTGGGGGAAAAAACTTACACTGCAGTTGGTGCTGGGGAGGCGTTCAGCAGAAGCACACAGTGTACACTGAACAGATAGACTTCACTATGCAGTTGCTATTGTGTAGTAAAGTGTGAATCGTTTTAAAGGCAGTGGGCATACAATACACAAGGTATTATAAGCTGGGGCCCCCTGTCACTGCTGTTACTACAGCAGAAGCTACTTCAGGATGGAAAGAGCATGTGCCACGCCGTGGGCTTCTTCCCTAGCATTCAAATGGCTGGTAGCTACTGACATTTATACTGACAGATGCCCTCTGTTCCACACTGGTACTGCTGCTGCTGTGTGCTTGTTGTCAGTCGCCTATCTTGTTTGCCCACCTGGCTGCAGCATAGCTTTGAGTTACTAAACCAGCTTGCCTGTCATGGATGCGATTACCTGCATTTTCTACTGGTTTAGTTTGAAATGAATAACATACTGTCTCTGCTGTGCCATTGTCTTGTGTGTCTGACTTAATTTTTTAACTGGATGTATAAACTGCCTACTTGATTTTTTTTCTTGAACCTGTCTTGCTTGACTTGACTTTCATTTAATTTCTACTGCATAGAATATTATGTAACGTAAACCAACACAGTAACACAGAGGCTGTGTATGTTTGGGAGGTGGTGAGTAGATGGCTGTGTCAGACTGCAATAGGCAGGATATTTGTTGTTTTTTCCCCTGAAGAGAGTATGTGCACAAGAAAGACAAATGGAACATCACAGCTTGATTTAGTGTGTTTTATCACGTGCAGGAAAAAATACGTTACTTTGAAAAATGTACTCATCAGTCCACGTTGTTGAGTCATTTGTTGTACTCTGAAATTGCTTTCACTCACATCACTTTAAAAATGAGGAGTAAAATACATACCCCAAAAAATCTTATCTGGAGCCGTGCCCCTACCACTTCCTTGAACCTCAATGCAAATGTAAGCGTAACCTAGATAGGGACCAGCTGCACTCCATTGCCTGTGTTACCCTTGTGGGCTGCCCCAGATAGGATCTGGTGGCCCTCTCTAGCACGTCCCTTTACAAGCTGACGTTAGATAGGAATTAGCTGCAAATCCCTACCAGCGCCTGTCAGTGTATTTTCTGCCCTCCCTTTTCCCTTGCCTACCCTCCACTGACCAGTGTGGTCTGCGGTCCTCCCTGCGGATGTGCTGCCGACGTCCCTCCCCCAGACGCCACTTAAATAGATGCCACACTCCTGCTTCATGGCACTAATGCTTTGGGATCACTTGGAATTCTGGGAATTAAATAAGAACTATAGCCGCCCTGTTGGCTGGCTTGTACTATCTAGGTAATTGCATATGCACTGCCTCCCACTAGCAGTGTCCTCCCTCACCCCCATTGCCACACACATTCCCCTCAACACAATTTTTTACAGCATTTCCCAGTTGTACAAGTACAATCCCAATAAAGCAACTGAAAAAAAAAAAGCACTTCCCTGCTCCTTTTGTGTGCCCCTTTGCTCTGCAGCAGCTGCAGACTCACACAAGGACTTCAAGAACGCCCCTATTTGACCCGTGGAACTACAACCACCCTGTTGGCTGGCTTGTAGCACATGGATAATGGTGTTTGCACTCCCTCCCACTAGCAGTGTCCTCTCTTTCCCATACACAGTGCCCCCAACACATTTTTTTACAGCAGTTCCCAGTTGGACAACTACAGTCTCAGTAAAGCAACCAAAAAAAAAAAAAAAAAAGCACTTCCCTGTTCCTTTTGTGTGCTGCTGTGGTCTGGTTAGCAGCAGCTGCAGACTTGCACAAGGTCTATGGGAACGCCCCTGCTGAACTCACAGCACTTCAGCCACCCTTTTGGCTAGTTTGTAGCACATGGGTAATGGCATCTGCACTCCTTCCCACTAGCTGCATCCTCCCTTTCCCACACACACAGTCCCCCCAGCAGTTTTTTTTATAGCATTTCCCAGTTGAACAAGAACAATCTTAGTAAGGCAACCAAAAAAACAAACTTTCCTGCTCCTTTTGTGTTCCCCTTCGCTCCTCTCGGTGGTGGCTGCATGCTCACAGGACTGCAAGAACACCCCTATGTAACCCATGGAACTAAAGCCGCCCTATAGGCTGGCTTATAGCATGTGGGTAATGGTGATTGCACTCTCTCCACCCTTTCCCACACAGAGTCCCCCCAGCACATTTTTTATAGCATTTCCCAGCTGCACGAGCACAATCCCAGTAAAGCAACCAAAAAAAAGCACTTCCGTGCTCCTTTTGTGTGCCCCTTCCCTCCGCTCATTGATAGCTGCAGACTCGCACAAGGACTACAAGAATACCCCTATTTAACACACGGAAGTACAACCACCCTGTTGGCTGGCTTGTAGCATGTGGGTAATGGCGTCTACACTACCTCCCCATAGCAGTGTCCTCCCTTTCCCACAGTCACCCAACGCAGTTTTTTTTTTTTTTTTTTTTACAGCATTTCTCAGTTGCACAAGCATAATACCAGGCCCCTCCAGTGCATGAACCCACAGCACCTTGGGATGTACTGGTGGTGCTGGCTTTGCTCCTGGGCAAGTCATTTGAGTCTATGCACAGGTGTGAGATGTCACACCTGTCGTGCAAGAATGCCTTCTTGGTGGCCATAACATCAGCCAGAAGGATTAGTGAGCTCCATGCACTTTCGGTAGAGGCTCCATAACTGGTCTTTCACAAGGACAAGGTCATCCTTCACACCCACTGGAAATTCCTCCCAAAGGTAGGATCAGAGTTTCACCTTAACCAGGTGATTAACCTTCCAGTATATTTTACCAACCTATTTTGGAGGCTGACTGTAGGCTCCATGCCTTGGACCTACAGAGAGCACTCTGTTACTATAAAGAGTGCATGGCTGGAAATTGGAGTGAGGCTCCCCAGCCATTTGTAGCATATGCTGAAGCTGCGCCTGGCAGGAAAGCGGACAGTTGGCAGGTGGGTATCATCTTTTTAACAATTTGCTATATATACATGTCACTTTTCTTTATTAGTATTAATTTATTCAGTTCTGTCTACATGGGTGTCATAATTTAGCAGCAGGAGGGACATAGCTGACATTCCAGGGAAAAGTCAAGATTTTTATCAGAGACAGACTCACTGACTCTGAGATCAGTTACTGTCTGTGCTTTCCTGTATCACAGCAGGACCCCTGGATAATTTATGGGATAACTTAGAAAGTGTCTTTTCTTGTTTCATGGAGGAGTCGCTCCTGCTGGTCTAGACAGGACTTGGGATAAACAGCAGATGTATTTGTATGCTGAAAGTCTGAAGTCCTGATTGGACCAGTTTTCCAAGTGGACCCAGCTTTCAAGATGCAAAGAATTTTGAATCTATGATATCAGAGTGACATACTGGATGACGTGTCACTGGGGGACAGCTAGATGGTCTTAAGATGTGGCAGAGCCTAAAAGAGACGGTTAGGTTTGGGACTGCAAACAGCTACCATCTGAAGTTCAAGTGTGCCCTGATCCACTGAGTGGTCTTCTGTGATGAGCTATTCTCCCTTGCTAAAGAAAGAGAGGGAGAGAGAGAGAGAGAGAGACGGAGATATAGGTTTTTCTGTGTGTAACTTACGTCAAAAGGCGTTTTTTTTTTAGTTCTGTAGAATGACTGTTCCCCAGAGGCTTTCTGTAGTATCTTGTATCATATGTGTAAATACCATGAAGTTAATAAAACATTTTTTATATACTTCATGTTTCTGTGACAGAGCTCTTTGCAGTACAGTTAACTGATTTACAAATGACCAATGAATTGTGTTTCTGCCTCTGAAGAGAAGGCTACAGTTACCATAATCTGTTTCTAAAGTAAGGTGTTCTCGGCTGTGAAAGAGTGGGGTGGGTCGTGTGCGCTTGAGCAAGGAGTGGTGTACCATGTGAGCAGTGACTCTGGAGGGATTCAGACCTAGAGATACACCGAGAGAGTGCTATGCTGAGTAGTGGCAGCTCCTGAAGGGTTGAGAAAGCTGCTAACACTGTCAGGTTAAGTCTGGGATAGAACAGTTTGGCACAATCCTCCATCGACCTCTGCTATAGGTTGGCTGGTCGGGAGTCACCAACTCCCTAGCTCAGTGTTCCCAGTAGCTCCGTATAAAGTCTGAACCATCCATAGTTTCGTACAGGTCTATCGACCAAAGGCCATGATGACCCTCCACATATCAGTGGAAATGCATTGTCTTTCTTTTGCCCCATATGATTATCCAGTTGTTTTTTTAAAATGCGTTAGTGTATGCCGGCCCGGTGGCACTGAGGGTTGAGGCGCTGGACGCCACACCTCGCACCACGCTGGCAACCTGTGTTCGGGAACGGAAATGTGCAGCCAGGGGTCGGCAGGAGTAGGGAAGGATGGAGTGTCCGGAGGACTGCTCTCCTTCCCTGGGGGGGGGGGGAGTCTTCTCGGCACCTGCGTGCCTCCTAGTGGAGGCTGGGGAGCAAAGGCGTATGGGCGTGTAAAAGGAGGGGAGTTGGGTGCAGATGTCACAAGGAGAGTGCACACGGGAGTGTGCGCAGGCCATCTTGGATGACGTCATTGCACGCATCTGACTCCAGAGGGAGCAAACTAGAAAAAAACCCTGCTGCATGCCTATATGAATCTGCTTCGCCATCCCTCTTTGCTCCCAGGCTGACTCCCATTCTAGACCTGTGTCTATGACACCTTGGCTGGTGCCATGGCCCCGCCTTGGGGGGCAAGCCAGGGGGCAGGGAGGACAGCTCATATGGGAGTGGGGACGGCGGGGGCCGTGACTGGGCTGATGCATGGCGATGAGGCAGAAAAAATAAATAAAATAAAATGTGTTAGTGTTCTAGAAGTTACCACCATCTCAGGGAGTGTATTCCAATGTCCCACAGCTCTCTGGTTAAACCACTCACTCTTTTTCTTAGTCGTAGTTGTTTCCCCTCTTAATCTGAGAGAATGTGACCTTGTATGCCTTGTGTTTTCTGAACTACAAAGACCTGAAGTTAGCCAACGTTGTTCATTGTGGAATGCATACGTGTAGCATAAATCACCTCTTAATTTCCTGTATTGAAGTAAGTACATACCCAAGTTATCCAATCTCTCGTTATAAACCTCCCCCCTCATACCATAAATCATTTTGGTCACCCTTCTCTGCACCTTCCCCATTTGGTTCATATTTTTATTTTATACAGATATGAAGGGGGGCACAGTACTCCTTAATGCAGAATGGCCGCCCAGGGTACAATGAGCCCAACTTCTCTTAAACCCTGCTATTTACTCTGCCTTCACATCTATGTTTGGAAGTTTGTTCCTCCCATCCATCAAGCTTTCTGTGAAATACAGTAGTACATTCTAATGTCTTTTTTTAACCCTTCCCTTCTCAGTTGAAAGTGGTTTATGAAAGGTTGTCATAGCAAATGGCAGTAGTAACCCGCAGGAGTTGTGAATCCGTCTCCTACCATTCAAATTGCCAAAAAGTTCTGTTTTTCATTAAAAAAAAATCCTTTTATTTCTCTGCTCTGCTTTATTTGCATAACCTTGCCCCTTTTTTTTTCTCAGTGCTGCAACCCCCAACCGTGATATCATGCAAGGGAAACAGTCAGTTTTTAGCTGACTCTTGACATTGTTTGCAAGTAGCTGTACCTAGTATTATAACGTGTAGAAAAATTCTAGTAATTTTTTGTACTTTTGTTGTTTGGTGTGCCTAACCTTGTTTTACAGGGGGTCTCTAGGGTTGAACTGGTGGAACCAGACCTGGTGGTAAGTGTAAACAGTGTGAGTGCTTGCATGGTGAATAAGGGGCATTGCAAAGTTGATTACTGTGTATTGTTCCAGCCACTAGAAGGGACAGAGGGGCGCTACAGTGTTCCGGAGGGCTGTGCCTAGGTTAGCTTGACTACTAACAACCCTGACCTCCAGGTGGAGGCACCCGTTTCAGTACCCAGGCCCCTTAACCTGCTACTAGCCAAGCAGGCAGGGGTAGTAACCCTTGGGATAGCGCCACTTAGAGGTTACATCTTGGAGGCACCTCTGGGATTAGCTCCCCCTAGTGGCCAAAATTACGAATTATTGTCAAACATAAATGGCTACCCCAACAGAGTGGCTATGCATCAGTTGATGGGGTGGTGTATGGGGCAAGAGAGTGGCCCTCACAATGCCTTGCTTAGATTGGATATTCCCTTGAGCATTAGTAAAGACACTGTAGAAGGCGTACTTTCCAAAGTTAAATGTTTAACAAATATTGTAGTGGTGGGGTGACAGACTGATTTGCCCCCCCAAATTTTCATGGCCTTGGTAGAGTGTAGTGACCCAGTAGACAGTTCCAAAGTGCCATGGACTGTTGCCTCAGAAGGGGCCCCAGCCGCCTGGAGAGTGATAACTAAAGACAGTAAAGTCCCTGAGGGGGATGAGCCCCCACCATTATGTGAGACTTTTAAGGAAAAGCTGTCTAAGTTGTTGCTGGAGGAGGGAAGGACTGTAAAGGATTTTAAGAGACTATTCCTACTGCTTGGGGGTGATCCTTCTCCCACACCTCCACCCACTCCAGTAGTGGGTCCTGCCCCAGCTCCTGTGTCGGCACCCCTGCCCGTGCCTGCAGTTAGTCATGACACACACTGCAAGTTGAGGATGTTCTCAGGCATTCTTCCCATCCCACCGGGGGAGGATGACTGGGAGACCTGGATCGACTGTGTTTCCCCCTTGGTACCCGAGTGGCAGTGTGCGGAGGCTGAGAAGTGGAAAAGAATCATAGAAAGTTTGAGGGGTCCCGCCCTTGAAACCATTAAATCTTTGAGGCCCACAAACCCTGATGCATCTGCTCAGAAGTACCTACCTGTACTCGAAGGCAATTTTGGAAGCATTGAGTCAGGGGAGACTTGAATGTGGAAATTCCAAGGTATCAAACTATGGAAGTGAAAAAGTTTGTCTGCGTATGTTACTTGCCTAGAAAGAGCTTTGCAAAAAGCTTACCGGAAAGGTGGGGTAGCTGCCAGTAACTTGAACCATGTGAGATTGGGACACATACTGCAACACTCCAAGCATTCTAAATTACAAATCATCCAGTTAAGGCTCCAGGATAGGAGAGGTAACCCACCTGACTGCTGTGACTTGATAAAAGAACTTTGGGAGGTTGAAGGTGAAGAGGGAGATTGTAATTATGGGGTGAGTGCAGCCCAAGGGATCATGGAACCGGAATGCCCTTCTGAAATGGAGACCGCTAAGAGTGTCCCGCCGTGGGCTAAACGGTGGTGAGAGGAGTTGCTGAAGGAAGTCAGAAAAGTACAACCGGATGCCTTCACTGAGCTCTCCCCCACTGACAAAGACCTGACCCCTGTCAAAACGTGACTGTCATGGGGTTGGGGGTGCACCCTCAGGTATTCTCTACTGAGGGTGACTTATCGACAGTTCAAGGAATTTGACTGCCACCCTAAAGGAACTTTTGAGACATGTTACACTACCAGCAGAAGTCAGATCGCAATATTCTGTCAATGTTCCAGCATCCCCTGCACTGTTTTCCCCAAGGATGTCCCTAGAGCCTGTCATCTGTCACAGCTGTGGCAAGGACGGCCATGTGAAGAGGGAATGCTGGTTTTGGAAGGACTTAGAGAAAGTGGTGAACCGTCTTCAAGGGGAGCTCCGGAAAATGTAGCAGTGGTCAAAGGGTGCATGAAATCACCGCAGTGAAGGCTTCGGACATCCTAACTCAACCTCTTTGTGGCTAAATTGTCTGTCCAGGCCCCTGCTGCTGTCCCTCCAGACTGGTCCAAAATAGTGGGCCCTTCAATGGAGACTACTGTGGCTGTGAATGGTATTCATACTCTGGCTGTGCTTGACAGTAGGTCGCAAGTGACCATTGTGTTCCAGGACTGGTATGACAAACACTTATCTGATGTGCTGTTACAGTCCCTAGATGGCCTACATGTGTGGGGCCTGAGCGACAAGTCTTATCTCTACCTAGGATATGTCTGCCTCTGGCTGTCTTTTCCTGCAACTGTAACTAGTGTAGAGGAGCAAATAGAGAGACTGGCCCTGGTGTGTCCCCCTACTGGACTGTATCTTGGAGTTTCCCTGTTAATTGGAACAAATGCCCACATGTTTGGGATACTAGCACAACTCTGCCATGAGAAACAAGGGCAACTGACTGGACATGCCATAAGAATTTCAGCCTTAGTTAAAAGGGCTTATGACTTGCAACAGAAACCCGATGAAGTGGACACAGATGAGCCAGTGGAGATGGTGTGGAAAAAGGAACCTGACTCTTTGGTGTTGGCCCCCAATGCCCAGTGCACAATCCATGGAGAAGTCCGCCTAAAGAGAAACGTAAAGAACAAAATATTAATGTTGGATGCACCAGGTGATGGAAAGTTACCAGAAGGATTATTGGTTAAATCCAGTATCTTGCTGCCTGTGCCCATGCCTATGCACGACGAGTGATGGTTCAGATTAGAAATGTGTCAAATCGGGAGGTCCAGGTGAACAGAGGGTGCACTCTAGCTAAAGTACACTACGCGGACACTGCAGTATTACCCAGTAACAAGTACTCTGGCGAAAAAGAGAGAGTGACCCCAGACTTATTTGACTTTGGTGATCACCCTTTGTCAGCTGAATGGAAGGCCAGAGTTAGCAAGAAACTCACCCAGAGAGACCAAGTGATCTTATCTGTGTCAGTCTTCACCATTCATCGCCTTTTGGTAATGTGGCCAGAGGTCACGACCCCTCGGCAGCTTTTTTTTTCGGGGGGGATGGGCGGAATCGAAGCACCATCGGCACTGCCCTCGAGGCTGACACACTGCGTGGTGCTCGTGGGTTGGCCGTTGGGTGTCGTCGACCCACCCTCCTGCCAGTTCTTCGTCTCCTGCCTGATTACACCTCTTGAGGGGCACTCTTGACGTCAAAGGCCTACTGTTGAAAAACCGTTATCGACACCAAAATTTGTCCATGCCATGGTAGTGTTCGACTCTTGCTGGTTCCGTTATCGCCTACACTCGACGCCGCTGGTAAGACTGCTCGTTTTCTTTATTTTCTCAGCGACATCGAGTCTTGTTTAGCTTGTTTTAACGTAGGTCATGTCTCGGTTGGGGGCGGCAAGAAATCCTCGAAGACGGGATAGCCCCTTATGCAATGGTACTCATGTGGCTGTAAATAATCCATTACCAACCAACATGACCGTTGCCTCGCATGTCTTGGTCCGCTTCACGACATGGATTCGTGCGATGCCTGCTTCTCCATGGACCGTTGTGTCATCGAGCAATGCACGTGGAAAGTTGGAAGAGCTCTGCCGACTTTTGGGGGATGGGCACACACTCATCAGGCCAAGCTGCGGTCTCTCGGCCTTTCCTTCGGGTCCTCTCCTGGTTCTTTACAGACCATGGAGGAGGGGGCTTCTGTTCCTAGTAGCCTTGCCATCGCAGAAGCCCCTTCTGCGGTGCAGGAGGCCAGTCCATCCCTGGGGGTGGGCAGGAGGAGGCATCACATTGGCAATGCCGCCGGGTGAAGGCTCCCTCGGTGTCGTCTCCTTGGGCTGGGAAACCTGAGTTGGCGCCGTCTTCGACGTCATCCGTCAGTGCTGTCTTGGGCCTCAGCACCGTTTGCATCACCGTGGGCCCTGATGGCACTGTGGTTGGTGCCAGTCTGTCGCTTGGCACTGTCTCTGCTGTTGGCGCTGTTCGTGGTGCCGTGGGAGGTTTTATGGCGCTGTCCTTGACTTTCAATGGCACTGAGGCTGAGCACGGCGCCGTGTCTAGCTCTGGTGCTGCCTGCAGCGTCAAGTGAGGACATGGCACCATGGGGGTTACTGCTCTCGGCACTGTTCACGTTGCTGAGAGAGCTGTCGGAGCCATCGTTGGCACAGTCCCAGACCTCGGTGCCGCTTACGGCACCGTGGGTTGGGACGGCGCCGTGACAGGCACCAGCTCCAATGCTGCTGCCACCCTCGGCACCGTGTCTTCTTCACACACTGTTCACGGTGCAGTTTGGGGGCTTCTGCACTGACTCTGGTACAGTCACCCGGACTGGTACCCACTTCGATTGGGATGGCAGTGGGCGTCCGCACACTGTCTGGCATCGGACTTCGGTCTCAACCTCCTCGGAGGTGGAGTCGGACTCTGAGTCGGACAAGTGGTCTGACTCTTTGGAGTTGGTCGCTCATGTGGACAGCCTGGTAGTGTCCTCGACTGACCGGAACCAGACCCCCTTTGAGGAACGGGCAGTTGCCCCCGGTTCCAGGGTCAGGGGTGCTGACCAGCATGCAGTGGTGCAGGCCACTATTGCTCTGCAGCCTGGCCTCTGAGGGTTTTCTGATCCCTCAGTGGTGGTACCCCCTCAGGTGGTGTGGCTGGATTGCCCAACTTTGGGGCTGATCGGAGCACCCACAGGAAGGGAGGTTGCTACTCCTTGAATAGTCCCTTCGGGGACTGACCAGAGTTGTCAGCTGCCTAGGCTGGCGTTTGCGAGGAGGAGGGCTGTATCGGTCTCTGAGGGGTAGGGGTTCGACACGGCGACCCTTTTCTGGGATCCACCCGGGTTCAGGAAGGAGTCATAGTGCGGGCTTCTGCCCTGCTTTCTTGGTCTACTCAAGGGGGCCCTGTTCTTTAGAGGTACAGAACTGTCCTTTTGGAGTTCCATGGCCCCAGTCACCTCACGGGAGGAATCTTCAGGGCACAACCTAGGCAGTTCCAGTATGGTTGATCAGCTGTCGGCTGTTGAGTTTTCCGGAGCTCCCTCTTCCCTTAGGGATCCAGGTGCACTCTTTTGCCCAGGCAGAGGACAGTTGACTCCTGTGGTCAGCTCTGCCCTCACTCCTCTGTCACCTTCTCCTGCTCTCCCAGGCATTCTTGGTCCTAGCGGACTTCTCTCCTGGGAGCAATTCGGCACTGTGGCTGCTCATTTTCCTTCTTATGTTATGGCCATGGACAGGCAGGTGTTCCAGCCTCCCCCTGAACAACCAGCCACTGAATCTACAATGTCCTCCGCTTCTTCATCCTCCTCTTCGGGAGGAGAGGAACCCTCTGTCCACATCTCCCCTGCTGCTGATCTCGCAGAGTGTCAGTGTTTCCTCATGAGGATGTTGGAGGACCTGCATATCACCCCACCCACTCAGCACAATCCGGAGCACTCGGCGCATGCCTTCCTAGGCGATTTAAGTGCGGACACCCTTGTGGTGCCCCCCTGGCCTGCTCCCTTTCAGGAGGTGTAATTGCATTTCTGGCAGAGACCCTTTTCCAGAGTCCCAGCCCCTAGGGATCTCTGCTAGAGATATTGTGCCCCCCGTGGAGTCTCCAGGTAGTTTGCCTCATCCTTAGTCATGACTGACACAACTGGACACTCCCGATGGGCTTCGCGCCCTTCACCGTGACCGGCCCCCAGATGCAGATTCCATTAATTTTGACTTCTGGGGGAGGAGGACTTTCTACTCGGCCCAGTTGCTCCTTTCAATATCTGCACATCAGGCCCACTAAGCTACCTATGATAGGTTCCTGTGGTCCAGGCTAGGTCAACTCCTAGCCTCTATGCCTGATACAGAGGTAACCAGACAAGCCATTGCACTCTCTGCACGTGGCCTGGAGCTAGCAAGGCACCAAGCGAGGGCATCTTATGATGCCAACGAGGTAGCTTCCAGGGTCGTAGGGATAGCGATCTGCACTAGGCAGACGCCATGGCTATGTCTCTCCCAGTTGTCACCCTTGGCCCGGTGTAGGGTGAGTTCCTCCACATACCAGAGAACCCATCTTTTCTCCCATAGGGAGAGGCGGCGCCTGTTGGGGCAATCTCCTGCCCCTTCCGGGGGGTCCCTGTCTCACTCTACGCAGTCTCAGGCCTCTCCAGACCCGTGAAGGTTCTCCAACTCTCAGTGTGCTACCCACTGAGAGCTAAGGGACTTACTCCTTTAGGGTCCAGGGCCCCCTTCCAGGGGGGCTCAGCACTCACCCAAAGGTGATGAATGGTGAAGAGTGACACAGATAAGATATGAAAATTACATACCTACTGTATAATTCCTGATCTTTCTGTGTATCTTCACCATTAATCACAGTCCCACCCTCCTTCCCCCTGGGGCCTCAGTCTCTGGGTCCCCTTCCCTCTGTGTGCTCTCATTACCCCCCCCTTCCTTTCTACTGCTCAGGAGTGGGGTGACCTTGGGTACACGGGGAGACTTCTGCATTCTGTCAGGAGGTGGAGGTATCGGGAGAGGGCACTTCTTTCCTCAGTGCCTTGGCTCCACCCCTGTGGGGTGTGGGTTGGTGGTTGCCCTCTCTTCTTTTCTCTCTCTCTCTTCCTCCCTTTACACTATTCTCCCTCGTTCTTGTCCTTAGGGACTCAACCCTCAAGTTAATTTACAGAAACCTGTTCCTTTCCTCCAAATTGGGTTTTTTGGGGGGGGGGCAGCCCTGTATCCTGTCTTTTCTTCCAGAATATCCACCTCTGCTTTTGTTGGAGTTATTGTCAGTGATTCTGTGCCTTGAATTCTGGCAGTATAGCCTTCTGGCTACTCCTTCGCAGTTCCTATACAATCTGGAGACAGGTCAAGGCTGTAATGTTTCCTCCCCTCCCACATCCTTACTTCTAATTCTTCCCTCCCTCCCTTCTCTTCTACTTCCAGAGACTGGGGCCCCTTCCCAATCCCCTTAGATTTCCAGCTCTCTTTCTGTCCTCTTGTTTATTTCTCCTTTTAGTTTGTATAGCTTTTCCTTTATCTGTCCCTTGGACTCCCTTGTCCAACCCTCCCAATCTTTTCTTACTCTACGGTGACTCAGAACTGGCAGGAGGGCGGGGTCAACGACACCTAACGGCCAACCCACGAGCACCACGCAGTGCATCGGCCTCGAGGGCGGCGCCGATGGTGCGCTGACTCTGCCCATCCAAAAAAAAAAAAAGCTCCAGTGGGGTCGTGACCTCTGGCCACATTACCCAAAGGTGATGAATGGTGAAGATACACAGAAAGGTCAAGAATTACGGTAGGTGTGTAATTTTCATTTTTTGTTAAAAGAATGGGACGTGGGGTTTGTCCAAGGTACAGAGCATCACATTCACCTGCATGATGACTGGCCATTTCGAGAGAGATCCCGACGTCCCACCCCAGCAGACATAGATGATGTTAGGAGGCATCTGCAGGAAATGCTCGCTGCTGGCACTATACAAGAATCAAGGAGCCCAAATTCATCTCCCAGTGTGGTTGTGCGTAAGAAGAATGGGTCAGTGAGGATGTGTGTTGATTATTGAACCCTGAACTGGCGGACCGTCCCAGATCAATACACCATGCCCTGTATACAAGATGCCCTGGATTGCTTGAATTGGAGCAAATGGTTCTCAGTATTGGATCTTCGGAGCGGATATTACCAGATTCCGATGGCCCCAGAGGACCATGAGAAAACAGCCTTCATCTGTCCTTTGCGGTTCTATGCGTTCCTGAGAATGCCACAGGGGATTTCAGTACCCCGGCCACCTTTGAGCGACTGATGAAACGTGCGGTGGGAGATATGAACGTGCTGGAATGTCTAGTGTACCTAGATAATGTCATTGTGTTCGGACGCACAATAGAGGAACATGAGATCGGACTGTTTAAAGTCCTAGACCGACTGGAAGACTTCAGCCTGAAGCTGTCCATTGACAAGTGCCAGTTTTTTCAAACCTCCGTGAAGTATGTTGGGCACATAGTATCTGCAGAAGGGACAGAGGCCGATCCCAGTAAGGTTGAATCACTGATTACCTTGCCCCAGCCCCATAACTTGAAAGAACTACAACGTTTTCTGGGGTTCTGTGGTTACTACTGCAGCTTCATCAAAGACTATTCAAAGGGGACTTCCGGTTCTAGTTATGCCTAGGTGAAGACGTGCATCAGGAAGCTGTCGCCTGAATTTAATTAAAAAGAGCACAAACTAGGTCTAAACTCAAAAAATGTGGGACTTTGTCCCACAATTACTAAATCGCTATACTCCAACTATCAAATAATGGCCAAACAACACCGTAACCGATTCTAGCCTATCGCGGAATTTACAGAAACGGAGGACCCTGTGTCTGACGAGGGGGAGGCCCAGTCTAGGCCTACTCTGGGCTGGGGGAATAGTCCTCTTCCAAACCAAAGGGTCCTAAAAAAAAAACTGAGCCGAACTCTGAAACTGTCTTACAAGCGATCACGGACTTCCATGGTGAAGTCCGTGAATCACTAAAAGATATTAGAAATGAACTAAATAGCCTACAGAGTAGAGCTACAGAGGCAGACCATCAGATTTCTACGAATGCTTCCAGACTCGACAATCTCAAGGAAACAGTTTGTTCTCTTGCTGCTGAGCAACTAGCCATTTCCATTAGGCAAGAAGATGCAGAGAACAGGGGCAGAAGAAGAAATATTAAAATCTTTGGGCTTGAAGAGGGAAATTACCCCAGGGCTTTTGCGGACTGTTTTCTTTGCCTATCTCTAGAGCTGGACCCAGATTTTCAATTAGATGTGGAAAGGGCCCATTGTGCGTTGGGTCCAAAACTCTCTTGTCCTGAGGCCAGACTCCATTCTTTTGTTGCGCACCTCCTAAGCTTTCAGACCAAAGATTCCCTCCTAAATAAGGCCTAGCAGAAGGCCGAAGTGATGTGGGGCCAACAAAGTCTTCTTTTTGACAATGATTATGCTCCGTGCACTCAGAGGCAATGCAGAAAATACAGCCCACTATTTCCCATCCTCCGATCACAAAAAATCCAATTTCGAACCCCTTACCCTGCCAAATTGGTGGTAACATTATCATCAGGTCAGCAAACATACTCATCTGCTACAGAGGCCATGTCCAACCTTCTGCTCAGAGTAATCATCTCGGAGAAGGCAGCCGAGGCAGTGAGATAACACCAGAAACAGGGTAATCGACCGGAGCACTCCAACTTGCCCCAAGCAACAAATACACCAATTGCAGAAATTCTGAAGCGCCTTCAGCAATATCGCAACCCTACAATGCCTCTCTGAACTATTCTGAGGTACTCTTTATCCTTCTTGTCTTGAGCTTGGTGTGGGTACCTGCCTTGTGGAGCTGGTGGGGGAGTCTGGGAGGGATGCCAGTGGGCCGAGTGAGGGGTGCGTCTTCTATTGGTCCAGGCAGCAAAATAAATAACATAAATTCGGTGTAGGGTTGCCATTTGGACCATTGTGTGCTCCTGGATGGTGGGGATTTTCCCAAACTAGGGAGCATCATTACTCGAGGACTATGGCTTCCTTTCTCTTGTGCCCTTGTGGTTGATTTGTCCCTTTTTGGGGCTCCCACTCCCTTTCCCTGGCCCTAAAATGGGCTTGCCCCAGCTGTCCTCAGTATATGGATGGGTATTTTCAGACCTTGGATTCGCTTTCATGAGGATTGCGGTTTGGAAGCTGGATTTTGGAAACTATCGGAAATCATATTCCTCCTGCTCAAGTGTTTCGCTTACTGATTTGAAGAATGCCTCTTTGAACTGCTCTGAAACTTTGACAGTTTATTTCCCACCTATACTTCAAATGCGGACAAAATTTTGTTTTCATTTTCGGGGCGGTGGTGGCGGCTTGTTGGGGGGGGGGGGGTATGTCTCCTAAGCAGTCTAGGCAACATGTGAATTGCTCAGCCAGTATACTTGTCTCTGCAGGGCTAGATCTGGTGTTGCATCCTAGATTCATGATTGCCCTTATGGGTTGGAGAGTTCCTGTCACCCATGGAAATTTTGACTAATGGGGACTGCTGCCCCTCTTTCACTTCCTGGGTTGGGTTTGGCCCCTTCTGGTGCCCCTTTGTTCTTACCCTGCCACGGTCATTTGTGAGGCGTGACCTCCTAGGTTTTCGGGGGGTGAGGGCCCAGATGATGTGTTTCTGCCTACAGGGGTGAGGGGTCAGGATTTCGGGTCCCCTGCTGGACTTGGCCACCTTTGTGGTATTCTGCAGGTCCCTGATATGTTTTCTTTGTGGGTTCTGAAGTAGCTAGAAAGAGGTCTGCCAGAATTTGTATACTCTTGGGTTTGTATCAGGAGTTGGGGGTTCGCCTGGGCCTCCCCTAATAGGCTTAGACAGTGATTCTTTGGGCAGGGATTCGAATAACTGGACTGTGGGGGGTGATGGGATCACTCCAGTACTATACTGGGATTGTGTTGCGAATGGGTCCTACTAATGGATATACATTTTTTATTTTCCTAATAGTATGCTTCCTTATTGATAAAATGGGGCTATTCTCTTATATATACTTGGTGGGGCCTTCTTTGTGGTACAAATCCTAGGACTGAATGTCACATATCACCTTTTGAGCTGCACCCCCGCACCCTATTATGTCTGCCTAATGGTTTAACAAAAAGACAGTATGCCTCCGAGGAGACAGGGTTTTGTAAAGCCTTGGTGCCACCGGTTCCACCCCGGAGTGATATTTTTTCCAATCCTTTTGGGGCTCTGTTACTGATTCTGGGAATATTTCTTCCTGGGTTCAGTTTAAGAACCTCACATTCCTCTCCTATCCTTTGAGGATTCCAGGACAGGATGTCACAGGGGGAGCTCTGTATGAGCACCTCCCAATTGGGAGTCAGACTGTACATAGTTTTATTTTGGTTGAAAACAGTTTGTAAAAGTTTTACCTCTAATGGTTTTGAATTATATTACAGTGTATGGTGGAACGTCGTTCTCCACCGAAATCCATCGTTGTCAAAATCTTGTGGTCACACACTAGTGATGTTCACAGTGCAGCAGAAGGATTTTTTCTACTGCACTGCGAACGTCACGCACTGTGTCCTTGAACAGCATTTGACAGGGCTGTCTCCACAGAAAGGACACACAGCGAAAGCAGCAATGTCGGCGGCAGTACTAATGTTAAGTTAAAACGTTCAAAATGTAAAGTTCTGAAACAGTTAAAATGTCAAGCGTGAACACGTTCAAAAGGTAAAGTTTTTTCTTCCTTCTAGTAACCCAGGAAGAATGTTTGGAAGCAGAAACATGCTGTAGTGATTTTTTTTCCTCAAAAAACAACATTCTACCATACACTATAAAGAAAAGTGCTTGGGGAACAGTTGACAACAGGGCATCTTTCACCTCGTTGGCACTATGACGACGGATTACCTCTCGAGCTGCGCTCTCGAGGCAATCCGTCATCATAGTGCCAACTCGGTGAATGAATAGCCCTGTTGTCAACTGTTCCCCGTGCACTATCCTATATGTTTAATAATTGCTCTTTCTACCTTTACTACACAAAGGCAAAAAATGCCCAATGACCTGTTTTTTGGTCAAAATGTTATTTATGGATTATCCCACAAAATGGTTATTCGTGAGAGTTTACTAGATAGAGAACTTATAAGAAGGGGGTGGGGGTGAAAAACCACACGTACAGAAAAATGATGTTTTGAAAGCATGTTTTATTGAACAGTTTGCAAATCTGTAATCAACTGATGACTTTTCCTTGGTGGTCGGGTTTGGTCGCATGGTGGGGCATGGTCCGGTTGGTATCTTGCATGTCCACCCTGGGGGTGGGGGGAGGAGAGAAATGAGAGATGTTAGTTTCCCTAAAACCAAAAATGTCAATAAACTCAGTTAAAATTGTATCACACAATATCAATGGTCTTCATGACCCTGTTAAAGAGCATGTCTAATGCAATTCCTAGCAAAAAAAAAAAAACCCTCAGATCTTATTTTTCTTCAGGAGACACACCTCTCAGAATCTGAACATCTCAAACTAAACTGGGGAAAGAAATATTGGGTTGTGACTTCATCACATCCTAGAGGAAGAAAGAGGGGCAGCAATTTTAATTCCTGAGAATACTCCTATGGAGATACAACAAACACATACAGATGCCCAGGGTCACTTTGTAATTATCAGTGGATTATTATACGGCAAGCAGGTCACACTGGCCAGCATATACTTTCCTCCACAAACAAAATTCCCTACATTCAGGGTTTTTTATATCCACCCTACTTGATCTCCTTCAGGGTCAGTTGATTATGGGTGGAGATTTGAATTTAACATTGTCTCCCCATGTTGATTGTTCTAATCTGCAAAAACACAGGAATTCTACCACTACAAAACAATTCAAAAGCACCATTGAACAATTTGGACTAGTAGACATGTATTTCCTTCTACCGCTGGCTTTACTTATTATTCCCCAAGATTTAACTCTTACTCTAGATTAGATTATTTTATGACTACATGTGAACACCTGTCCTTGGTTCAGGACATTATCATTGGCCCAAAACTGTTATCCGACCACCACCCTCTGATTCTAAAGTTAGATATGGGAAGAGAGAAGAGGAAAGCCCTTTAGAGACTGAACCCATCCATATTAGTGGACAGGGAATTCCAGGAGAATATCTCATCCAGACTCCCCCTCTTTTTCCTTGAGAATGCAGATCCATAAATTTCAGAGGCGATGTAATGGGATGTGATGAAGGCCACCATCCAGGAGGAAATAATAGCATACTAGACCAAAAATTATAGAGAAAGAGAGGCTAAATACCAAAGGTTGTCAAGTCAGCTACTAGACTTCCAGATGTTATACCATGAGGGAGACAGTGATCTCCAGAAACAAATTAGAGATACAAAGGCTGCTTTACAATGGATTATAGACAATAAGGTTCTGCAGTCTTTATATTATCTCCGTCAGTCAGTGCATGAGGGGGATCCCCGGGTTATTAAGAAATTGGCACACAAATTAAGAGCTCAGAAAAGTTCTTCACTATTCTTAAACTTAAGAATCTATCTACAGGGAAAATACACCACTGGGATAGCCATATCCAACAGGCCTTTTCCGAATTCTATTCTAAACTATATTTCCCCCTTAATAGATCCGTCCCATTGTCAAACCACATCCAAACAATTTCTCAATCAATCGAACCTCCCAACTCTTTCTCCCCTTCAAATTAAAACATTGAAATCTTCTATTTCAACCATAGAGATAGAAGAGACCATCAAAAATCATAATCCTGGGCATTGTTCCAGGCCAGATAGCTACACTTCAGAGTGGTACAAGAAATTTCTTAAGAAGCTAACCCCAAAACTACACTCTTTATTTAATGTTATCTCCCGGGGTGGTCTGCCTCCCCCATCCTGGGATTTTGTTACAATTGCCCCAATACCCAAACCAAATAAGGATCCCTCAGATCCAGGATCCTATCGCCCCATATCTGTTCTTAATGTAGACTATAAAATGTATATGACCATATTGGCATCTAGACTAGAACTCATTATCCTTCAAATCATACACCCTGATCAATCAGGCGTCATCAAAAATAGACATACTTCCAATAACATTCGATGAGCATTGGTCCTACAGGAATTTGTTCACAACAGACAAATTCCATCTGCATTCATTAGTCTCGTCGCTGAAAAAGCCTTCAATCGAGTTTTGTGGACTTTTTCTGGGATACCCTGAGAGCCTTTCAATTCCCCAATAACATGTCTAGTTAATTTGTAAAATCCCCACGAGCCTATATCCGCACCAGCGGTTCATTGTCTCCCCCACTTCCCCTTGGCAGAGGAACACGTCAGGGATGTCCCTTGTCCTCTTACCTTTTCGCATTATTCCTTGAACCCCTGGCGTCTGTCCTCCACAACACTCCCCAGGTCGAGGGGATACTGATTGGCCCACAAGAGTACAAAATAAGCATGTTTGCTGATGATGTGTTGTTGACCTTAGTGACCCCCTCAGTGTCCATCCCTGCCACGTGGAGAATTTTGTCCCTTTTTGAAAGTATATCTGGCTTCAAATTAAATGTAGCTAAAACAGAAATCCTTACATTTAATTTTGTACCTACCCAGCAACTGAAGAAGGCTTTTCCATTCAGGTGGTTGTCTACTAAAATAAAATATTTAGGTCTCCAAGTACCACTTGACTTAGATGTTTTGGAGACTATTAATTACGAACCCCTCATGCTACAGATCCAGTCTGATTTAGATAGATAGGCAATAGGGTTCTTTCCGTTCCATCAAAGAATTTCGATTGTTCGTACAAATAGTCTCCCTCAGATATTATATTTATTTCAGACTGTCCCCTTTTCCCCTCGAAATATTATTTGAAATCCTGGAATAGACTGATTCTAGGGACATGGATATGTTGTTCGTCCACACTGTCTGGCATGTTCCTTGCTGCTTTAAATCTTGCCGGAAGGTCTTCAGGCTGGCTCCTTCCACCCACCTGGATGGTAAAACTCTCGGCTCCGCCCCATGACGCCAGATCTTCCTTACCGCTTGGAAGTTCAGGTTCACTCCTTAAGGCTCTGCGTGTAGACTGGATCCTAATTCTTCAGTTCGCCCGAAGCTTATTTTAAAATTTTCAAGACTTCGGTCAACTTTCTCTCTCGCCGCTGCGATGGACAAATCGACTCCCGGATTCCAGCGGTGCCCTTGTGGGCAGAAAATGTCCAGGACGGATCTGCACTCCACGTGCGTCTACTGCCTCGGCCTAGAACATGACCCGCAGGCCTGCGAGTTATGCCGTTCGTTTTTGGCCAACGTCGTGGAAGACTGCGCCGCCCAGTTACAGCTTGGGTGCCGGAGAAGCGCTACCCGACAGTGAAGTCGAAGGAGGCCCATTGTGCGGTTACCGTGGCGGCTGGCTCGGCTGAGCAACTCGAGCAGATGATCGCCCTCAAGGAGGAGGCAGCACAGGCCACATCATACTCTTCCTCGGTCGCGGCATTTATTCCGCTCTCTCTGGGTACCTCATATTCAGCTTCTTTCAAGGAGCTTTGCCAATCCCTTTCCACAAAGTGAGAGGGGCCATCAGGACATTCCTCTCGGTCCAGAAAGAAGGACTCAAAAGGTAAGTCCCATTGTCAGTATTCGTGGGAGCGGGAGAGGTCCCCTTCCCCGGACAGTCAGCACTCTGCTTCGGTTGAGGTTGCAGCTAAGGCCGCAGGCTTCATGGTGTCCCCATCAGGTCAGCAGGCCGAGACAACCATCGACGCGATCGAGATTTTACTCGACCTGTCAGATGGGCTGTCGACTGGTGAAGCCGGCAACCCTTCTTCACCGGTTCCCCTGGTGGAGACTGAGGACTTGCCTACACCTCCAGTGCCGCAGTCCCCGGTTAAGGCTTCCAAGTCGAGGGAAGAGTGTATGTCCCCGGCCCCTTCCCAGACCTGTCCTTGGAAACGCTGAGGATCTCGGTCTTGGTCTGGGACATCGTCTCGGTCCAGCCGATCCTGCCGGCATCGGCGGGTCTCGGTCTTGGCACCGAAGTAAGTGGTGCTGCCCCTTGTCCTCGTCTTCCTCCTCAGAAGAGGAGAGGATTCGCTGCAAGTTGCGTCGACACTGCAAGGACCTGATGTGGCAGCAGTTACTTCTGTCCGGGAACAAGCCGACACCGTCGCTTTCCCCGGCCATCAAGTGGCTGTCACCCAAGCAGCCGAAACAACCCCTCACTGTAGCTGAGGTGCCCAAGCCTGGGCCGGTTGTTTGGCCGAAACAAGCTGCCCCACCGATTGTGGTGGAACCTCCGCCTCCACAACTGAAATCGGGGGTGCCAACCAAGGGCTCTCAGTCGGGTCAGGGCCTGCCCCACAAGTTGTTGGTCACCCTCACTCCCAACCGTCCTCGGCAGGTGGAGGGTGGCTCAGGCCCCAGGTGGCTGTTCGCGGACTCTTCGGAGTCTGACGACTACTTCTCCCTGTTCTCCAGGCCCATTGACCTGGAGTCCTCCGGGGGCCAGTCGATGGACGAAAGCCCATCGTCCTTCATGGGTTTGCTTTGGCTCTTTCCGGAGTCCACTGGGATGCAGCTCGAGCCCGTATCCAAGCGGGCCAAGTATCCTCTGACGGAGATACTGAACTGAGGATTCACCCGGAGGCCTTTCCGTGGCATGAACCATTGTTGGCCCAGCCTTGAGCTCTAGCTAGCGGCCTGCTTCCTGTCCTGCTCGGCCAGGATGACCAGGAAGTGGCGCGGTCCCTACCGGCTCTTTTCTGGTTTTTGAACACCCTCTGCCGAGGGTTGGTCACCAATAGCTGTTTCCTGTGTTCCGGGAACGCTAGGGATGTGGACAAGCCCTGACAAGGAGTCCAAAAAGCTGGACTATGCCGGGTGCAAAGTGTACGCTGCATCCTCCCTTGGCCTCCGCCAGGCCAGCTTGGCTATGCTGATGGCACACTTCTCCCACGCCCTCATGGGCTCCCTGGATGAGATAATCCCTCATCTCCCAGCTGACCACGGTTCGGCGGGTACGGGACCAGGGTAGGGCAGTGGCTAAACAGCAGCTCCAAATGGCTCTGGACATTGGAGACTCCTGTGCCAGATCGGTTGCGGCCGCGGTGGCCATGCGCCGCAGAGCATGGCTGAGGATATCCAACTTCACTGCAGATACCCAGCACAAACTGGCGGATGTCCCCTTCCTGGGGACCAACCTCTTCGGCTCTGGAGTTGAAGCTCACTTCCAGCAGATCGAAAAGTCCAATACCACTCTGGACTCGGTCACCTCCGCCCAGAAGGACAAAGGCCTCCGACAGCAGCAGCACAGGTCCTTTTGTCCTTCTTCGCCTGCGGCACATCCGGCCCAACAGCACCGGCACCAGGGCCAGCAGGCTCATTCAATTCAATTCAATTCAACTTTATTTATAAAGCGCCTTTCAAAATCAAGGCGCTGTACAAATTTAAAAATAATAAAATCACAACATTTAAAAGACTGCAACAACTAACAAAGATACGATAATCCAAAAAGATATGTTTTTAAAGCAACTTTAAAATGATCAGCGGTTGGACATTCTCTCAACCAACGAGGTAGAGAATTCCACAGGGTCGGCTGAGAAGGCAAAAGCACGAGATCCCGGTGACTTCAGTCGGACCCTGGGAATCTCCAGCAATCCTCGTTGGCGGAGGGAGGGCGGAGGGGACAATAGGGAATCAGAAGATCTTTCAGGTAACCGGGTCCCTGGTCATGTAGGGCTTTAAAGGTTAGTAAACCAACCTTAAAGGTGATCCACCACCAAACCGGCAGCCAGTGCAGTTCGCGGAGCACAGGCGTAATATGACTGGTTCTAGAAGTCCCAGTCAATAGCCTGGCTGCCGCGTTCTGCACCAGCTGGAGGTGGCGGATATCAACCCCTGGTAGCCCTAGGTAGAGGGAGTTGCAGTAGTCAAGACGGGTGGTGACAAAGGCGTGGACCAGTGTTGGAAGGTCATTCGGGGGAATCAGGTGTTTCACCCGGGCGATATTCCTCAGATGGTAGAAAGAGGATTTGACGACAGCTGACACCTGGATTTCAGGGTTAAACCATCATCAAAATAACGCCTAGGTTTCGTGACCTGTTTAGAGGTAGGAGTGGTATACCACCAAGTAATAAATCTGATGGTTGCCAACACCCACACCCAACCCCGGACCCTGGATCCACAACCAGCACCTCAGTCTTATCCGGTTGAGTCTCAACCAGCTCGAACTCATCCACAGTCTGATCTCATCAAGGCAACTGTTAAGTACAGAGAGTGCATCACCTTGACTGGGGAGGAAGGACAGATACAGTTGAGTATCATCTGCATAGCAGTGACAACCCAAACTGTATCGCCTGATGATTTCTCCTAATGGCAGCATGTACACTGCAAACAACATGGGAGCTAAAATGGGGCCCTGTGGTACCCCACAAAGCAGGAAGTGAGTGTCAGAGGAATAAATTCTGGTGACAACTCTCTGAAACCTGCCCGTGAGGTAAGAACGAAACCATTTTAGGACTGTACCAGACAGTCCGCAAAAGACCCGCAGGCGATCCAATAGCACTCCATGGTCTACAGTGTCAAATGCAGCAGACAGATCGAGAAGGACCAGAATGGTACATGCCTTTTGATCTCTGGCCATCAGGAGGTCACTCAATACCCGGACAAGGGCAGTCTCTGTACTATGTCTTTTCCTGAAACCAGACTGGAGAGTATCGTAGACATTGTGAGATATAAGGTGATCATCCAATTGTAACGCAACTGCCTTTTCAATAACCTTACCAACAAATGGCAGGTTAGAGATAGGCCGGTAGTTAGCAAGACAATCTGGGTCCAAGGAGGATTTTTTAAGGAGTGGTCGAACTACCGCCTCCTTAAGGGGGTCAGGAAAGACCCCCCTCTCCAGGGACATCCAGACAATGTCTGCTAGGATTGGGTAGATAACTTCTACACAACTTACTAAAAGTGGTGTAGGACCCGGATCCAAACTACAGCTAGTTGGTCGCATTGTTTGGATGATCTTTACAATATCCCCAAATTCCGGCCGGTGAAAATCTGACCAGATAGACTGAGGGCAAGCCACTCCCAATCGACTACTACAGTCCCCATAGGAGGGATCGGACCGATGCCAGACCTAATGCGGCAACCTTATCCGCAAAGAACCGAGCAAACTCCTCACATCTTAACTGAGAAAACGCTTCTCTGGCTGAAGACAGACTGGATTGCACAGTCTGTCCACAGTCCGAAAAAGCTGAACCGGTCGATTGTGTGCAGCAGAAATCTCTCTGACAGGAATTCTGCCTTCTTACGATCGATTTCTGACTGATAACTATCATAATGAGCTATCAGTCTAAGCCTGTCGGCATCAAGGCCTGGCTTCCACCAGAGTCTCCAGCCTTCGCCTACTGCTTCAACTCCTTCAAGGAGCCGTCAAACCACGGACTTCTTGAACGAAGAGTGAGAGGCCGAACACGAACAGGAGCAATTTTGTCCAGAGCATCTCCCACAGCCTTATTATAGGCCAATACAAGATCATCTGGACTCATGCATTCACCCTACAAACTCGATAGATCCAGCACCGCCATCAGGTCATTGGGGTTAACACCCCTTAAAGGGCGGTACTGAACCATCTCCGTAGGGGCAGACCTATTGGAGGGGGCCCCAAAGCTGAACCTTATGGTGTAATGGTCAGACCAACTGACTGGTTCCACCCCCAGATCAGTGATCTCCATACCCAGGAGAAACACCAGATCCAATGAATGACCACCTATATGGGTAGAAGTGGTAACAACCTGTGTCAGGCCCAGCGTATTCATCAGCTGGAGGAGATTTTGCCCAAACTGAGAGAATTCATCGCCGACCCAGGCATTGAAGTCGCCCAGAAGTATCAGTCTGGGAAACCTCAACACCAGGTCGACGATGAAGTGTGCAATCTCTTGCAGAAATTCTCCACCGTCCCCTGGTGGACAGTAGACGAGGAGAATCCCACAACCTGCACCCTCACCCAAGATATATTCAAAGGAGCTGGTGCTGCCCAATGGCATATCCACAAGACCCAGCTCAGATTTAAACATGATACCCACACTTCGCCTCTCGATCCAACCTATCGAGTGTATCATGAGAACCCTGCTGGAGTTAATGAGGCCAATATAGGCCGGGATTTCATCGGCCAGGTTCGGTGATGCAAGTCAGATCAGATGAACTAACAAGATCAGCAATAATAGCTGTCTTGTTCTTAATTGATCTGGCATTGCATAACACCGCCAAGGCAGGATGGGTTGTCGGGAAGACCTCGCACCTGTCCACTTTCAATGGAGCCCTTGGGTATGGGAACAAGACAGGACAAACCTCTATCCTGACCCCATTTTCACTTCAGGCGTCTTCTGGACCCTAGCACCCTAATCCGCCCTCCCCTCCTGTCCCCCACCAGGCCCAGCTTTCCACCTCGCCTCATGCCTCCTCAGGATGCCCAATGCACGGCACCTAAAATAGGTGTCAGATGACAATAATGGCACTCAAAGGACGAATTCCTGAGCCTCGTGGGGAATAATGTCCAACCTCCATAAAATAAAACAAAAGCTAAACCTAAAAATAAAATGAAAACAAAACACTCTCCTCTCTCTCACAGAGGGAGAAAAACAGACAATCTAATTTAAATAACAATATAAATAAAACCCACCCAATCACAAAATTAATCCCAACCCAAAAATATCCCAAGTAATAAATATATTAAGACAAAATCAGTAAACTAGACCACACTGTCGATGCTAACACATGCCACTGGATACTCAAAATTGTACTTTGAAGTTCAGTGAAGCACCTCTCACGTGCTTCAGTCCAACAAAGTGTCAAGATATTAAAATATTGTATTGTATTGTGTTCAACGAAGCACCTCTCACGTACTACAGTCCAACGGTAATGATAAAATGTTATACACTCCCTCAATACGTCCTCTCACATGGATTGGGATCGTTCATAACAAGCAAACTGTTAATAGATATACACTCTCACCACCCCTAAATCCAAGAACAGAGTAGGGACAGGGAAGCCAGTTCTTCAGCAACTCCACATAAAAGTGAAACAGAATCGAATCCAACAGGGAAGAGACAAGATAAGTTCTCCAGCAAACAGTCACAGTAGAAATCCAAATATGGCCAAATGGAAAAACAGTTCCCAGTCAATCCGCCGGTAGCCGATTCTCACGCCACATTTAGGTCAAATTCCAGACAGATGAACGCCAAGGGAACAGTCACAGATAGAGTGCGAGGACACCCCCAGCCAGTCGATGACCCACGGCTACAGACGCCCTAACAGTCAGCCCAAAGGCTGAACCCCAAGGTGGCTTAGGAGAAGCTCAGGTCTCCCCCAGCTTCCTAGGGATCACGCAGCAACTCCTGCCCGGTCGAAGAACCGAAATGGGGGCCGTCACCGCCACCCCACCGAACCAAACAAACCACCACTCTGACAATGTCTGCCGAAACAACAGCAAGCAAGCCTGCTAATCAGCGAGCAATCTTGTCGCAAATCCCAGCAAATCGTAAGTCCAACAGCAGCTCCTTCCCTGCAGAGAAGTTCTCGGAAAACTTCAGTTGTAACAAAAGGTTCCGCAAGTTCGCATATCCACATCGAAGCAATGTATCAGCGCCAGGCGGCAACACGACAGTGCGATAACACGATAACACAAACTAAATAATCCAACTACAAGTTAAAAAAATTAAAACACAATTTAACGAATCACTTCATAAAACGCTTAGTGATTCTTAAAAGCTCTCCGTGGCTAGCCCAACGCGGCCGCCATCTTGGATCTGCCTCACTCTGCAGCAGTAGCAAGCCCACATTGCTCTGCCCCTCCTCATGCTTGGCATCCCAAACCCAAGCGCGCGGCTTTCTCCAACAGGAAGCAGGGAGGTAAAGGTCCAGGAGGTCCCTCGGCCGGTCCCTCCTCTAAGCCTGCCCAGTGATGGGTTGAGGGGTGTTGCCCCCAGCCTTGTCACTCCCCCCTGGGTTCCCCCTGTAGGGGAACGGCTCCACCACTTCCTTTCCGCTTGGTCTGTTATCACCACAGACCATTGGGTGTTGGAGGTGGTAGGAAAGGGCCTGCCCCTGGAATTCAAGCAGGCCCTGCCCTTCCGAGCCATCGCCCCTCGGGGAGCTACGGAGTACGCAGCCTCTTTGTTGGCTTGCCGAGCCGATATTGCCCTGCTCCTCGAAAAAGAGGTGATCAGGAAGGTGGCGGATCCTCCTCCAGACCCAAGGTTTGTGTCCAGGTACTTCCTGGTCCCAAAACTGATGGGGGGGCTGGTGCCCCATTCTCGACTTGCATGACCTGAACAGGTTCCTAAGGTCTCGGACCTTCAGGATGGTCACACTGGCTCAGATAATCTCATCCTTGGAACGAGGCATGTGGTTCTGTTCTCTGGACCTTCAGGATGCGTTCTTTCATGTCCCAATCCGTCCATCCTACCAGAGATTCCTCCACTTCAGGGCAGAGGGATCCCTCTACGAGTTCCGGGCCATGCCCTTTGGCCTTTCCCTAGCTCCCAGGGTCTTCACCAAATGCATGGCAGTGGTGACAGCATTCCTGCAGCGCCAAAGGGTCTGCGTGTACCCCTACCTGGACAACTGGCTGATTGCAGCCCCCTCCAGAATGGAGGTGGAGTGGTCCAGAGATCTGGCCCTCCAGGTTTGCTCTCAGGTTGGCCTCCTCATCAACGAGGCCAAGTTGGAACTCATGCCAAAGCCGGTGATCCAATTCATCGGGGCAGAGCTTGACTCTCTACGAGCCAGAACATGGCTCCCGGCGGACAGGGCCGAGGTTCTTTCCTTCTTTGGCCAGTCATTTCAGGTTGGGCAATTGCACCCTGCCCAGGACTTCCTGCACCTCCTGGGCCTCATGGCGGCCTGCACCAGCGTGGTCCATTGGGCCTGCTAGTACATGCGTTCTCTTCAATGGGGGCTGGCCAGCCAATGGTCACAGCGCACTTCGATCCCTGGATCAGCTAGTGACAGTGACCCAGGGGATGTGGTACGCTCTCCAGTGGTGAACCGTTCCAGCACATCTGTAGGAGGGCATCCCATTTGTCCGCCCGGAGCTTACGGTCTCTCTCTATCGACCGATGCCTCTCTGATGGGTTGGGGTGCCCATCTTGGGGAGCACAGAGCGCATGGCTTCTGGTCCCCTCAGGAGTCCCGATGCCACATCAACCTGCTGGAGTTCTGAGCGGTTCATCTAGCCCTCACCGCCTTCGCTCCATTTCTACGGGGTCAAGTGGTTCAGGTCCAGATGGACAATACCATGACCATGTACTACCTAAACCACCAGGGTGGGACACGCTCCATGCCTCTGTGCAGGGAAGCTCTCCGCATTTGGTCACTCGTGCGCAGGCTGGAGGCGGATCTCCTCGCCATTCATGTGGCAGGAGCCTCTCCAACACCCTGCCCGATGCCCTAAGCCGGATAGGGGCTGCGTCCCACGAGTGGTCTCTCCTGCCGGAGGTAGTACAAGATCTGTTCTCCCACTGGGGCACGCCTCAGGTGGACCTGTTTGCTTCCAGGGAGAATGCGAAGCTGAGACTGTTTCATGCCCACCCCCCTCAGCAGGGCTCGCTGCAGGGGGATGCCTTCTCGATGCCCAGGACCCCTGACCTCTTCTACGCCTTTCCACCATTTTCCTTGATCCACAAGCTGCTTCTCAAGGCGAAGAGGGACAAGGTGCAGGTGATTCTGGTAGCCCCAGACTGGCCCCGCCAGTTCTGGTATCCAGATCTCCTCGGTCTCAGCTCCAGGCTTCCGAGGCGGCTTCCAGCCCGCCTGGACCTGATCTCAGTCAATCAGGGGAAGGTATTCCATCCGGACCTTCAATCCCTGCACCTGACGGCCTGGTTCCTGAGCGGCTAGAGTTCCAGGCCTTGGGTCTTTCCGACGAGGTCGTCAGCGTCGTTGAGGTGTCCCGTAAGGAGTCGACCAGAAAATGCTAGGCCTTCAAATAGAAGAGATTCTCCATTTGGTGTCAGGGCAAGGGCCTGGACCCTTCCTCCTGTTCCTTGGCAAGCATTCTGGACTACCTGTGGTCCCTTTCTCAGCAAGGGCTTCGGTCGATGACTCTTAAGGTGCACCTGGCGGCCATCTCTGCTTATCGGGCACGGGCTGGGAAGCAGTCGGTGGCGCAGGAGAAGGTGGTCAGGTGCTTTTTCAAAGGCCTTGACCACATTTCCCCTCCGGTTCGAGAACCTCCACCTCCATGGGATCTACTGCTGGTATTGGCCAAGCTCATGGGCAAGCCATTCAAACCAATGCACAGGTGCGATATTTCCCACCTGTCATGGAAGACCGCCTTCTTGGTGGCTATCACGTCAGCCAGAAGGATGGGAGAGCTCCAGGCGCTTTCCATCAAGTCTCCTTATCTGGTCTTCCACAGGGACAAGGTTGTCCTGCGCTCCACCCGAAATTCCTTCCGAAGGTGGTGTCAGAGTTTCACCTTAACCAGGTGTTGGCTCTGCTGGTGTTCTACCCCAGTCACACCTCGGAGGCCAAATATAGGCTCCATACTTTGGACCCTAGAAGAGCGCTCGCTTATTATAAGGAGCGGACTGCTGAAGTTCGGGGAGAGGTTTGCAGCTGTTTATCATGTACGCTGAAGCCGCACCTGGCAGACCTGCAGCCAAGCGGACGATAAGCAGGTGGGTCACCTCCTGCATAGAGCTCTGCTATAGGTTGGCGGGCATGGAGCCTCCCAGAGGGATAAGAGCTCATTCTACCCACCATATCGCTGCATCGGTAGCTGCTTCCAGGGACATCCCTATCCAGGATATCTGCAGGGCTGCTACCTGGAAGTCGGCACATACCTTTATTACCCACTACCACATCGACCTTGAGTCACGCCGGGATGCTGGTTTTGGGGCCTCGGTTCTCCAGTCCTTATTTCCCAAGTAAGTATCGGGGGTGTGCGCCTTGCCTCCCTCCTCCTGGAGAACTGCTAGGAGTCTGCCAATAAGTGTGGATTGAACAACATATCCATGTCCCTAGAAATACAGGTTACTTACCTGTGACAGGAGTTCAAGTGGTATATGTTGTTGATCCACCCACCCGACCTCCCCGGCTTCGACACACAACCTGGCTTCCAGCGGGCTAGATCTGGCGTCATGGGGCGGAGCCAAGAGTTTTACCACCCGGGTGGGTGGGAGGAGCCAGCTTGAAGACCTTCCGGCAAGGAACCTGCCAATAAGTGTGGATGAACAACATATACCATTCCTAGAACTCCTGTTACAGGTGAGTAACCTGTATTTTCAGGCTTCTTATGGAGTAAAAATCTCCCAAGAATCAGGCTTTCAGTTTTAAAGCTATTATTGTCCCGGAGGGCCTTAATCTCCCTGATTTTGGTTTATATGCTCAAGCAGACTTTTTAAGAAAACTGGTACTGTGGTTGGCAGAGTCCTACCGCTCTCCTTGGAAAACCATAGAATTTCACTTAAATGATCTCTTTGACATCAAGAGAATTTTGTTCTCTTCAAAGGAGAGATCAGTTTCGGCTTCAGACCTAACAAATATTACATCTCAAACTTACAAGCTTTGGAAACGTATGAGAATATCTGGCCCAATTCTTAAGGTCTATGAATATTGTAAACTTATGTCTCAAGATGAAACTTTTGTCCCAATCCACATGAACCATGCTTTTTCCTCTTGGAGGGGGGATTGGCCTTTCTCATGCTTTCCAATTCCTGTCTCCATGGGGCATTATTCCCTTTGATAAATTACAGTCCCAGTATCCACTTAGCAATTCTGAATTGTTTTGTTACTTTCAAATTTGTAATCATATTCTTTGTAATAGAATTATTCAGCCTAGCATTCCGTCTCCTATCCCCAATTTATTAAAGTTATTTATTAAGGCAACCAAGGGTGATTTGGGGTCACATATTATTGGTTTAATCAATAGAGAGCTGAGAAATGAAATGCTGGAGTCCGCTGCATCTATCCATTGTGAATGGAATAAGGACCTCAGTCTAGACGTTTCCATGAAAATGTGGTTGTGCTGCACACTGATCGAGGTGAGGTCAATAACATCCCCTCATTGGAGGTAGTTTACGTGGAGGTACCGTTCCTGATTTTTTTGGGCCCCGGCGGTTCTTCTCAAATACCACCCAGAGAAGTATGGGCATTGTTGGAGGGTTTATGGATGCCGGGTTGCCACTCTGGGTCATGTTTTTTGGCTCTGCTCTTACCTTATGCAGTATTGGCTCTCTCTCCAAATTGAGCTCTCAACCTTGTTTAAGGAACCTATAGAACTTACAGCCGAAAATGTTTTTACTGGGGGATCTTCCCGATTACGCCCTGCATGGGGTGGGGGTACTCTGTTACCAGTTTGTCTTTTAGGAGCCAAAAAGGCAATCACTCAACGTTGGATGTCACCTCTGATACCAGCAATACAGGAATGGAGAAAGATTATGTCGGAGATTTATCATTCAGAGTGTTTTAACACAGAGTTACAGGGTAAAGGTCCATCTGTCATGCTGAAGCGGCAGGGCTGGGTTCATTACTGTTCCGTGGCCCAATGATCCCAATGTTTGCCCTTGACTATAACCAAGAGAAGGAAGACTAGTAACTACAGTGGACAAATAAAGCATTCCAGATTGGCTCTAATAGGTATGGTTTGGGGTGATGCCTTTGGCTTAATTTGGGAACTTTATCTTTGGGAATGGGCAACATGGAGATAAACCTTCCCTAGTGTTCTAACTAAGTAGTGAACTTGCTGGCTCATAACTTACTCTACCCTTAAAGATTAATTGCTTGTACAGACCAACCTGTATTAATTGCTGAATGCAATGTTTAACATTTCCTTTGTAATTGTGTGGAGAAAACTTGAAATAAAAACAAATAAAAAAAAAAAAAAAAAACCTATTTAAAGGTGATTCAACGCTCCTGAATCTTACCCAGGGTTACCCCCCTACTAACCGTAAATACAAACAAGCATTTGTCAGTGCTGAATGTTGTCTCGCTGGCATTGGCATTGGTAGTGCAGGAGTTGGAGAAGCATAATAGGAGTGGCAGTGAAGAATTGAACTAACCCCAACTCCACACCCACCCTGCAGAAACTGACAGGCGTTGGGGTGTGCCTTTGGGTCATCAGCTATAACACTCATGCCATTTTACCTCACCTTGCTCTGTAGACACTGACAAGTGTCGTGGTGTGCTTTGGGTCCTTGGGCGTTATACTTACCCCATTCCATAAGGAAGTATGCTGAGGTGAGTGCAGTATAGGAGAATGGGGTGAACTTTGTGGCTGAACACTCCAAGGCACACCTCGATGGCTGCAGGGTGGGGGTGGAATGGCGGGAGCATTACAGCTGATGATCCCAAGTCACACCCCTGACGCCTGTCAGTCTCTACAGGGTGGAGTGTAACAGTTGGAAACCCTAACGCTGTAGGCGTGTGTTGGTATTTTCACTCCACATTATCAACATGGGCTTTTTGTGACCCCACCTCATGAAGAGTGGCAGTATCAGTTTGTTAGCTGAAAGGTGATTTTGCACAGTGACTGTGCCATTTGGCGTCACAGGTACGTAAACACATTTTGGGCAGTATGTGAAAAATGACAACTGCATTGTTCATGAGGAGGTGTTAAAAAATGGCAATGTTGAAAATCTGGAGCAAAAATATGAAAAATTGGTGAAGTCATGAGCATGCATAGAAACTGCGCAACGCACATCCGTAGCCCAATTATTTATTTATTTTTTTAAACCACATTTTCAACATAGGCATTTTGGGACCTCCCCTCATGAACAGCGGTACTGTGATTTTCTTAATCTATCCCAAAAGTTGATCTCCCACAGCGACCACGTCATTGTGAAAAATGACAGCTGTGCTGTTCATAAGGAGGTGTGAAAAAATGCCAGTGTTGAAAATCTGGCATGAAAATATTGCAAATATGTGAAGTTACAAGGGTGCCTGAAAACTGTGCAACACATGCTTGTAACACAGTTATTTTATGGACTTTCATCACCAAATTTTCAACATAGGCATTTTAAGACATCTGCTCATGAACAGTGACACTGTCATTTTGCCAAACTGTCCTGAAAACAGATTTTGCACAGTGACCGTGCTATTTTTCGCCGGACGTGCAAAAACGCATTTCGGCCTGGATATGTAAAATGACAGCTGTACTGTTCTTAAGGAAGTGTGGGAAAATGGCAATGTTGAAAATCTGGAGTGAAAATATTACAAATTCATGAAGTTATGAGCGTGCGTGGAAACTGCGCAACGCACGCTCGTAAAACAGGCGTTTTTTATTTTTGTCACCAAATTTGCAACATAGGCTTTTTGAGAGCCCCTCTCATGAACAGTGCCACTGTTGTTTCGTTAATCGGTCCCGAAAGGTGATTCCGTGCATTGACCGCGAAATCACCTTTCGGGACCCAATAATGCCTTGACAGTGACTGAGTTCATGTGGAGGGGTCCCAATAACCTCATGTTGAAAATTTGATGCAAAATTCCCCAAAATGGCTGAGATATGCACCAAAGTTGAAAAAACACTATTTATGCCATTATACAGCTTACCGCATTTCTTCAGTTCGTGGTCGGCTTTGAAGAGTGCAGACATGTTCCTGGTCTACCAGAGATCATCGCGTCAGGCCCCGGAGGCAAGTATGTGGTGGGGGGGGGGTGTGGGGAGGTGGGTTATGCAGAGTGTGGGTGCAGGTTGAGGGAGGGGGCAGGACAGACTGCGAGGAACCTTTTTCTGATTTACAGGTTTAAAAAAAAAAACAACGTTGCAGGACTTTTTTTATTTTTTTACAGAGGCTTTTGGTACACTGGAGTTGGCTTCCATCGTGCCACCTGAGTGTTTGGGGGGGGGTTCTGTAGCCGACGGGGGATTGGGCACCCCTGTTGGCACATACCAAGGCAAGGGGACAAGAGCCGAGGGGGAGTGGGCTCCTCCATCGGCAAATTAAACTGTGAAAGGGGGACTAAAGCTGACAGGGATCGGGCCCCCCGTCGGCAAAGAAAGACTGTTTAGGGGGCATATGATGCTGAGGGCAGAGGGAGTGGGCTCCCCTATCGGCAAATTAAGTGGGTCAGGGCATCCTGACAGGAGGATTGGGCACCCCTGAAGTTGGCGCTGTATGCGGCGGCAGTCAATGGCGCCATGTTTATTAAACTGCTTCACCAGGATAGGCACGCCGCTGCATGACAAGCTTGGCTCTCATTGCAGTGGACCTTTTCTTTGATCTGGTGGCAAGTTTACGTGTTGCTGGTGTCAGCGCCTGCAGCTGCCTTATTGGGGAATGAGAGACGCACCTACTGATGTGTGCCCTACATTCGCCCACAGTGACTGTACCTCCAAATCTGCTACTACTGCAATATGTTGGCTGGCGCACATACACAAGCCAACATAAAAAGGGGCTGTCAAAGAACCTGAGGAAGTGTACTTCTGAACAGGTGAACCTTTTGGGCCCCGCTGGACACCTGAATGTGAAACAGCATTCTACGTAGTCATATACCAGCTCACCCATGCCCCCATCCTCGCCCATGCTGACCCTACCAAGCCGTATGTGCTGGATACAGACACTAGTCTGCAGGGCCTAGGAGCTGTGCTGTATCACGTACATGAGGATGGTTTGAGACTGGTAGCTTTCGCCAGTAGGAGCTTGACTCGTCAGAATGAAACTACCCTATGCACAAGCTGGAGTTCCTTGCCCTAAAATGGGCCATCATTGACCAGTTTCATGAGTACCTCTATGGGGCAAAGATATTGGTGAAGACTGACAATAACCTGTTAACCTACAGTATGTATAGACTTCAGCTAAGTTGGATGCCACTGAGCACCGGTGGCTTTCCGCCTTATCAACCTATGATTATGCTGTTGAATACAGACCAGGACTGAACCATATTGATGCTGACACCCTGTCACGAAGGCCAGCTTCCAAGAGTGATTGGGTCAGGCTGTTTGAACCTGACATCCAAGCATTGTGCCAAAAGTTTGACAGAGATAAATCGATGTCTGCAGACACAGTGGATTGTCTAGTAGAGTGCTTGGGTCCTCCTGATACCTGCATACTGACTGCCTATTGCCATTTCTCGGCTCTAGATATTAGTGCACTACCTCAATTCAACAATGACAGTATTCAGTGGGCTCAGTCCCAAGATCCTATGATTCAACCAGCATTTGACGCCCTGCATGTGGGGAAAGATGTGTCTAAGTTGCGTTCCCCTGACTACAAACTGCCCTATTGTTTAAAGAAGGCCCCAGGTTGAAGTTGCATAATCGGTTGTTATACAGAGAGACAGTGGATCGTAGTGGCCAAGTAGACAATCAACAATTGGTCCTGCCCACGGCCTTCAAACACTTGGTACTGAGGTCCCTCCACAATCACATGGGACACCTCTGTATTGACAGGACTCTCGACCTGGTGCGATCTCGATTCTACTGGCCCAAGATGGGGACCGATGTTGAGCACCATGTAAAGACCTGCAGTCGTTGCCTTCAAAGGAAAGCCCTGACTCAGAGGGCTGCCCCCTCTTGTCAATACCACTACCAGCATCCCCATGGAACTGGTTTGCTTAGAACCCGACCAGAGGAATACTGGCAACGTGTTAGTGGTTACTGATCATTTCACATGGTATGCACAAGCTTTCCCAACTAAAGATCAAAAGGCGTCTACCGTGGCCAAAGTGCTAGTGGAAAAATTCTTCATCTACTCTAGTGCCCCCCCGAATGGATCCACGCTGACCAAGGCAGAGACTTTGAAAGTAGGCTAATCAGAGAGTTGCTGTCTCTGTGGGGGAGGGTGCGGAAGTCAAGAACCACCCCCTATCACCTACAGGGGGATCCTCAACTAAAACACTTTAACCACACTCTTCTAGACATGCTGGGCACTCTCCATCCAAAAGACAAGAATAAGTGGAGCTAGCAGATTAGCACCTTGGTACATGCATACAGTTGCACCAAAAATGATGCCTGGGCCTTTGTCAGAAGGTAATAATGAGCAAAGCAAGGTGGAAACAGAGTCTGCAGAGCCAGGAGATGATAGTGTTCCCAATCTGGACATTTCAACCAGTGCAGAGGCATCCCTCACTACAGGAGAAGAACTCAGTGCCAGTGTTGACTGCCCAGAACCTGTGTCTGCGCCCCCGAAAATCTGGGTGACCTGTTAAGACAGTGCTATGTTTTAGCTATGATTCCATGGGAGGCCTGTTTTTATATTTCTCGGAGCTCACTACCCAAACTGAGCTTAATGGACAATTCCAGGTTGATTGTTCTTCCTTCTCAGTGTGGTGCCTCTGCCCCATCCAGTCCCAAGTTAGCTGATAGGGAAGGGCTCCCTCCTACATTGTTTAATATACAAGAAGTTATAACATGAATCTCAAATTATTTAATAGATATGAATCATTAGATAAACCATCTGAGGAAGCACCAGACAATAGCAAGCGATTAAGTAAGTTGACTGAGAATGGGGAATTTGATGGGATAGCGAGTCCTAAAGAATCACACCAGCCAGTTAGTAATGTTAAAGGGACATTGCATACTATACCAGTGGAAGATTTGAGACAAAATAAGTTTAAAAGGAAGGATATTCTGGTAATTTGAGTTTCTACAACAAGAGGGACTGATGAAATAGTTTGTAGAAATAGGAAAATGTATGCAACAGTTGGCACTTTACCTGGGACAAACGTGACAGATCTGGATTAACTACTGGATGGATTAATGGAAAATTCTCAGGAACCTTTGGTCATATTACACGTGGGGATAAATGACATAAGTAGAAACTATTAAGGAATGTTTTATGAGTATAGTGGATAAAATTCAAGGCTAAGGAAGGGGATATTATAATTTCAGGGATTTTTACCAGTGCATGAACCAAGTGAGCACAAAAATTGAGCTATAAATCAAATAAACGAATGGCTGCGATCTTTCTGTGCAGATAAACAAATTGCTTTTATGGACAATACCAATACATTTCAAAATAGGCAATCTTAAATATGATGGGATACACCTGAATAGAGCAGGAACTAGAATCCTGGGTACAAAGCTAAACAAAGTGATACAATTTCATTTAAACTGGAAGGAGGGGGGCAGGAGTTTACAAACATGAAGGAAGTGAAAAACTGGGGCCTGTGTGGGAACAAGTGTGTGGAATGTAATATAGTATTGTTAAACTCAAGAAGTTTAACAACTAAATTTCATGAATTCCAAAATATGTTAGAATATAATAATAATGATATAGCTTTAGTAACTGAAACCTGGTGGGACGAATCAGATATTTGGGAGAAGAATATCGCAGGTTGTAAATTATATTCAAGATCTAGAGTGCAAAGGAGAGGTGGAGGTATGTATATATAAATGACTCTATAAAAAGTGACCAATAAATGGTTCACTTGGAAAATGTGGAGATGTTATGGTTGAAAATAATGCACAAGTCTCAAACTAAAACAAGATTGGGATTGGTCTATAGGTCTCCCTCTATAACTAAGCAAGATAATGACCTTCTCTTGGAATATATTGCCAATTTAGACCCAGCAGATGATATTCTGCTGGCAGGGGACTTTAATATGCCCAATATTGACTGGTTGGAATCTAAGGGGAAAACCAGCATGAAAATGAATTTTTTTGTAAATAATAGACCAGATGGGGTTGAACAATGAGTGTCATTTCCAACCAGGGGTCAAAACACCTTGGATTTAGTTCTGACCAATATGGGTAATAAAATAAACGGCATTAAGGTTGGAAGCCCCTTAGGAAATAGCAATCACTGCACAGTGTTTTTTAAGATGACAGGGGAACCTAGTACTAACAACGTCACAGGGTTACCAGAGAAACTAAATTTTAACAAAGCAAACTTTCCAGGATTAAAAGCAGAAATGGCTGCTTGGGACTAGGAAACGGAGTTTGCAAACCAATCAGTGGAAAATATGTGGGAAAAACTGAAGAAAAAGATATTAAGGGAGGTGCAAAATTACATACCAAGTATGAGTAAAGTTAACAGGAAAGGTAATAAAGGATGGTTTAATACTAGGATTAAAAAACTGGTATAAGAGAAGGATAAAATCTTCAAACGGGTAAACAAACAAAATAACCAAGAAGGATGGCTTGTTTATAGGCAGAAGGCCAAGCAGCTCAAGAAGGAAATAAGAATGGCCAAAGCTGAGTATGAGTTTATGCTAGCTTAGAGTGAGAGATAATCACAAATCATTTTTTACATATATAAATTGCAAAAAGAAGTTACAAAATAATAGTGGTCCCTATATTAATACACTGGGGGAAACTATGACTGATACCCAGCAATTGGAAAATATGCAGAACTCATATTTTAGCTCAGTATTCAACAAAATAACTGATTCACCAGATAATAGGATTAAGTCAAGTTCACAGAAAGGTCAAATGCTGATAGATCCTGAAGAGGTATTAAGAAGACTGAAGGAAATTAATATCAATAAATTCCCAGGGCCAGACGGTATACACCCCAGAGTACTTAGAGAATTGGCAGACAACATAGCCCCATTACTGACTTATATATTTAAAAAATCTTTGGATCAGGCCATAGTGGTGCAGAGTTGGAGAGATGCATTGGTGGTACCCTTATTAAAGAAAGGACCTAATACAAAGCCTGAAAATTTCAGACCAGTTAGTTTAACTTCTATAGTGGGTAAGATATTTGAGGATATTATAAAAGAGCATATCTTAGCCATATAACACTATACAAACTAACAGATGAAACCCAACACGGCTTTACAAAAACAAGGTTGTGCCAAACAAACATGTTAACCTTTTATGAAAAAGTAAATAAGGCCTTGGATATGGGGAATGCAGTAGATATTATATTTCTGGATTTTTCCAAGGCATTCGACAAAATACCCCATAAAGAATTAATTGAGGTTCTGATTAGTTCAAAATTATCTGCTAACATAGTGAATTGGATGGAGGTATGGTTGAGTAACAGAAGACAGAGGGTTACTATAAGAGGGATAATGTCGGATTGGGAAGAGGTTACAAACGGGGTCCCACAGGGGTCAGTGTTGTGCCCATGTCTATTTAACATATATGTGTCCTCAATTAAGTGTAGTTTCCCAAACATTTGGATGAACAAGTTCAGAGATGACTGCAGGATTGGTTGTTTTGTAAACACAATTGGAGAGCAACATAATGTACAAAAACCTTGGATATGATGGTAAAATGGACCGAGCAGTTTAAATTGGAATTAAACTTAAACAAATGTGCAGTGATGCACCTGGGAAAAAGAAATACCAACCTCAATTACAATGTGGGAGGAACTGTACTTCACAAAACTGAAGAGGAAAGAGACCTGGGGGTGAGAGTAACAAGCGACTTGAAGTTTAGTGCACACTGTGGTTTGATTGTCAAGAAGACAAACCAGGCATTGAACTGCATCTTTAGACACACTGGTAGCTGCGATAGCAGGGTGATTCTGCCCCTGTACCAGGCGTTGGTGAGAACACATCTCGAATATTGTGCGCAGGTGTGGTCCCCATATATAAAGGCTGATGTCAGAAGGTTGGAGGGGGTACAAAAAAGGGCAACAAAGAATTAGGGGCGTGGAGAAACAAACATATCATGAGAGAATACAGGAGCTGGGATTGTATACATTACAATATCGTAGACTCAGGGGAGATATGTGCATGATTTATAGGGCTTTCCAGGATGAACAATTAAGTGAGAATTTGGGACTTACAGTAAGGAGGACTTATTTGTGCGAACATAGGGGACATATGTTGCAATTAGAACAGGAAAAATGGAATACCTAAAAAAGGAAAAACTGGTTCAGTCAGAGGGGGGTCCGGCTGTGGAACATTTTACCTAGGGATATAGTACAAAGCAAAACTATGGACTCATTTAAACTAAGTCTGGATACATTTTATAAAAACGAGCAATTTAATATAATGTAGGCAAGGCAAGCATTAAGGACGAAAGTCTATGTAGCTTGAAAAACCTATGAAACCTATGAATCAGTATTGTGATGTTACTATTATGTTGATCATAGTGGAATCAGTATTACATGTATGAAACATGCATAAGTATTATCATTATGGATATAGTATTGTGAAGTGTAGTGAATATGTATAGCAAAGTGATAAGTTTTGAGTTGACTGATGCATCAGATGTTATTTGCAAAGCATGCTCATATTATAAATGTCTCGTATATGTTGCATTTCCAGTATTGTGATGGTATAGACTTAACGCGGACGCCAAGTTTTCTCCAGGCAGGGAAGGGTGTAACCCCCCTCCCGTACAAATGGGGGTTCTGAAAAAGTCTTCCTTGAGCTCACCTAAATGCTCACTGCCAGGCTGGTGTTCTGCGTTTTTAGCAGTTTAAACGTTATTGCCAGAGAGTGCCTGTATAGCCTCTGTGTATTATCTCTTTAAGAGCTGTCTATATTGCAGTTATAATTAATCTGCGAGGGGGGCTGAGTGTTTCTATGCTTGAGTCCTGCCTGGGCTGCCAGACAATTGCTGTGTTCTGCCATCGCTATTTGTGCAGAGGGAGCTCTGTTAAAAGATGTACTTGTTTGCTGATTACCTGTTAGAATGGTAAATATATTGTGGTTTGTCTAACCCGCCTTCTTTGCAGCATGGACAGTCTCATTTATCACCATCTTGGTCCTGGACTGCTGAAATGGGCCAATCAGTACCTTTGGGAATTCAAAAATGGAGCCTGTCCCCAGAGGTCTTGTGGGAGCAAAATTATGTAGGAATTGTAGTTTTGGAACTTTGGCGCCCAGATGGACCTGGAGGGGGAGCCCTTAATGTGACTGACAGACAGATCAGCCAACATAACCTTTTGGATCCTGGGGAAAGTCCCACGCTGCTTGCAGCTAGAATCAGTCCGAATTGGGAAGTGAAAGAGTTAACAACTCGAGATAGTCGAGCAACAATCCTGCATAGATTCGCGCGGGAGAACTGTGAAAGGGCTGAGTTTTGGCCTGTCTGCCTGCTGTCCCTGAGAGGGAAAATAGTTTATTCGGACGGAATGCGAGCTGTGAGAACGATTTAAGCCTCTGAACTGTGACCAGGCCTTAACCTGAAGAAGACCGAAGATTTGCTGAATGCGATCGGCCTGTCAGGACCTCCAGCCACCTCTGAACTCCTGGATTGTGCAGAGACCCTGTAATTGCGACCAAAGACACATTTGCCTGGAACAGTGAACTTTCTTTACCTGTAAATGTGCTGTGTGTTGACAGTGGGTCATGATTTGGTTCACCACTGTGTCCTGAACTGTGCTCTGCTTGCTGGAGGCTGCATCCAGCTCCAACAGACTGAATCCGTATTCATCTCGATTTGGTCTGGGGCTTGCCACACTGGCCCAGCGAGACTACCCGCTTCACAGAGAAAGTCATTGACGAGAAACCTGCTTGGGGATCAGCCCCCAGCTCAATGGTTTGAACAGGAACAACGCTTTGGTGATTCGTGTGGGCCCTGCTTCTCCTGGCACTCCAGCTCAACAACCTGCAGTCTCAATTTCGTCCTGCCTGTATCCTGTATTGGGCATCGTGAGTAAACATCAGGGTAGCTCCCTGTAGCAATGGCTAAATCTAAAGTGTTGTCATCTGATTGCCTTGCTGTCTTTTCTTTCACGAACTGAGCCCTCCGGCTCCAGATTACAAATAGTGTGTGTTGTGCATGTTGCTTTCTTTCATCACAGGGCCCCAACCAGCTGCGATGCCGGCCTACCCCAGGCAATGTTCTTGGCTAGCCCACCCTTTTCCTACCTGGGTACACAGAGTGTGTGACTGTGTAGGGACTCTGAAGTGCATGCATAACTGTTTGATTGATCTAGCATTTAAGCCAATAAACCTAATTACTCCCCTTCCTTGTTCAAGGACCCTGAATAAATCAGATATAACTCTTTTTGCATTTAACCTGACTGTGGTTCCAGTTTGTATTGAAAGCACCGTACTGTTGTTGTTTGCTGTGCCTAACCTTGTTTTACAAGGGGTCTCCAGGGTCAAACTAGTGGAACCAGCCCTGGTGGTAAGTGCAAACAGTGTGGGTGCTTGCATGGGTGAATAAGGGGCATTGCAAAGGTGATTACTGTGTATTGTTCCGGCCACTAGAAGAGACAGAGAGGGGGTTACAGTGTCCCGGAGGGCAGTGCCCAGTGTAGCTTGACCACTAACAACCCTGACCTCCGGGTGGAGGCACCTGTTTCGGTACCCAGGCCCCATTAACCTGATACTAGCCAAGCAGGCAGGGGTAGTAGCCCTTGGGATAGCGCCACCTAGGGGTTACACTGTACGCATAATGCCTTGTTTTGAAAATAAACATATAAGAACTTATATTGTTAAAGCCACTACAGAAATAAGAGACTGCACCTCACAGTAAGGAATGGCTTCTTACTGTTCCCACAATGTATTGCTATGTATATCGACATATTAAGTGTTATTCTACAGTCACCACTACCAAAATAAGAGACTGCACCTCTGAGTAAGGAACATTTAAGTCAACTGTATAATTTACCCAGAATTCCTTGTTGCTGTATGTAAAACATCGACAGCTCCCTTGCTTGACATCATTCTGGGGGTGTGGCCATACAGAAAAAACTGGAGGGCAGCCAGAAACAAAACACTGATAAACCGTTGTAGGATTCTCTACCCCTATGTGCACACCTTGCACTTTTTGCCATTAAATTTCAATTGCAAATACTATACCATGTCTCTAGTCTTCTTGCATCCTGTCTCATGATGTTAACTCTGTTTTCGGAGAATCTGTCTGCTCAGAATCCCACTCTTTAGACTTAGAACTGGAGGCCACAGGACCTCGTGGGAACCAGAACTTTTGGTGCTAGGGACACTGACATTTAGCACTGATGCACAGCATAGTCCATGTGCTCACAGGGTATATACCACCACAGGCCCCAACTGTCTCAGTTCCTTTTTTCCCACCGTCCAAGCACAGTGCATTCCTCATCAGGGACCAGAATATTAGTGTATATTAGATAGGAATCTTGTCTAGTTTGTCACATTTCTATCCCCAAGATTAACTACATTGTTTGTTTGGTAGCAGTTTAGTTTATATTGTCAAGTTTTCTCACAGCCCACCTCCTTTGACAACAAACAAAAACCGGTATGGTAGGCAGGTGCCTGAAAAGTCAAATTTATCTGGCAACGAGGTTTTGTCTGACCATCACTCCTCTCTAGTCGAGTGTTCAGGTACTGGGTAATGTTATTGTTGAGGGAATAGGCAGCCGTCTCATAGGTACAAAAGAAAATGGTCCCAGCCCTGCTCACTCTTGGCATAGGGTTGCAGGGTGCATTTGACCTCTGCTTCATCCTTGCATAAAAAGAGTAAAGAGAAACAACGACACAGGGCCAGGGCTTGTTCTCACCCCTCTGCCTCGAGGGAGCAGTCTCCCTTGGGTGCAGGAGTTCTGGTGTCCAGTCCTTCTTCGCCATCGATGAGAGATGATGTCATACTGGACTTTTTTACACTCGCAGGACCAGCTTTTCAATTTTCAACATCCCCTGCCTCTTGGGGATGTTTGGAATGTGCAGTTTCATCGATGGACAGCTCTTACTCTTTTTGGCTTCACTTGCGGTGCTCTCTGAGCTGCCAAAGACTTCCTCATGACCAGTGCTGCTTTTGGGTCTGGTGGTGCCTGCACCACTGTCAGTGCCACTGCTGCCTTAGGCACTGGTGCATTCTGTGTTTTGTGGCTTTCCCATGGGATGCTGCTACCAACACTGAGGCCAGCCTTGATGCTGGGCAGAGAATGCCCTTTGGATCCTCTGGCTCCTTCTCCCTTATTGGAGGATCAGCAAGAGTACGATCCAGATCTTAATGATGAGAAAGAGGATTTTGAAGTGTATCCTCCAAACCTAAAGAAGATTCCATCTGCTCAGTCTAAGCACCTCCAGAGATCTTTTTTCAGTCACTGTCGAAGAACTTGCCCAAAATTCTAAACTTTGAGACAGTGGCCGTGGATGAAGCTAAGAAATGGAGTATGTCAGTATACCTTCTTGTGGGGGAGGGGCGGGCCTGTGGAGCCCAAGCTGCATAGACCCATGGAACCTTGGCTTTGAGGACAATATTTTTTTTGTTTTGTTTGTTTAATGGTTTTATTAACTTTTCTACGGAGAACAAGACAGACAAACATACAAAGATCATTAAAAGTATTTACATGGGTCCAAATAAATACAATAAAATAGCCTATTAGAGATGCATTTCCCAACTTACATTCAATAAAACAGTCATTTGCAAGATTCTGTTCTAAAATTAATCCATTATAATTGGAGACTTTATATTCATGACCCAGAGTGAATCACTAACAACTCCTCTGCACTTAATGTACTTGGGTACGTGCCCCACAAATGTGTAAAGTTGTCCAACCTTTTCCCTGACCTGATATGTTCTTCTCTCCAGGGCTAAAGCTTTCACTGTTAGGATACGCCATTGTGAGACTGTAGGGGTCTCTCCAAATACCCAGGTGTCCAAAATAGCCTGTGTAGCCTGCAATAGGAGGACTCTGATCCATTTTGCCTGTAGGGTCCATTTTCCATCTGTACTGTCCACCATACCCAGAAGGAGATCTACAGGAGAAGACGGGGCCTCAGGCCCTATTAAACTTTCTAGCTCTTGTTTCACCACATCCAGAAGTTTTGTAGATCCTTGCAGGCCCAAAAGCAGTGGTAGTATGTACCTCTGTCTACACCGCATCTGCTGCAAGTCTCTGGGACCTCCGGTCTGAATCTGTGAGTGGTCACTGGTGGGCAATACAGCCTATGGATGAATTTATAAGCTGCCTCCTTGTACCTATTGCTGGACAGTAGGCCCATGTGTGATTCAAGTACTAGGGACCAATTTCGTTGAGTTATCCATATACCTAGGTCTCTTTCCCACAGCGCCTGCTTATTGAGGGTCATGATTTGAATGCTGACTCAGAGAAGGTGATTCGAATCTCTTATGATCCCCCTGGGGTCCTTCCAAGCCCAATATATCAGACGCTCAATCTGCTCTAGGGGTGAGTCCTCTATCCCCTGCCTCCCTATCGCCCTGCTATAGACCCTCAGCTGAAAGAAGCAAAACAGATCACTGTTTGGGGCTCTCACAACTTCTTTGAGTTGCCAAAAGAAGCATAGACTCTTCCCCTTAAACATATCCCCTATACATTTTATGCCACTTTTTTTTCCACTCCCCGAATGCCGGATCCTCTAGGCTCGGCCTGAAAAAAGGGTTCCTGGCTACGGGTAATAAGAGAGTTTCATCTCTATCTGCATTAACCATTTTTTTTAATCTGCAGCCAGCCATTTAGTACCTGTCTAACTAGTGGGTTTTGGTTGTCCAGGGCAGAGTATGCCCTCTGTCCTCCCTTGGCCAGGTAAGCTGTTAGTCTTCCCCTTGCTCCTGTCTCCTCTAGGTCTACCCAGCTTGCCTCTGGTGGTCTGCCAACCCAGTCCTTTATATACCGCACTTGTGCCGCCAGAAAATAATTATTTAAGTCAGGGGACTTCCGGTCCGCTATGCTTGCGTGAGCAAGCAGATGGAGAGGCTCCTGCCTACAACAAAAGGAAAAAGAGTGATGAACCCTCTTTACAGCTTGAATCTTGAGAGTTAATAAATATTATAGTTGGGGTAAGCACTCCGTCAACTAAAAATGGCAAAAAGCTGCCGTAATCGGTTCCAGCCCTTTGCTGATCTGACCGACGCAGAAAACCGCATGTCGGACAAGGGTGACTCACAACTCGGGCCGTCCCAAGTTTAGAGAAAAAATCTACCACTTCATCCCGATCAAGGGGTGCAAAAAAACCTCCAGAGCCCAACAGCAAATTAATATTTCAGGCGATCGCGGAGCTCTATGGTGAGGTCTGCGAGTCTTTAAAAGGCATTAGAACCGAGCTGGGCACACTGCAAGGCCAAGTGGCAGAAGCAGACCTCCAGATTTCCCGAAACACCATGAGGCTGGAAGAGCTTGAGGGGTCAGTTAAAATTCTTGTGGCTGAGCAATTAGCCATGTCCATCCTCCAGGAGGATGCAGAAAATTGGGGTAGGAGGAGGAATATTCGAAGTTTCAGTCTCCCTGAAGTCGAAGAGGGGAATGACCCCAGAGCCTTCATAGACTACCTATTGCTATTGGTCCTTGATTTGGAGCCTGACTTCCAGATCGATGTAGAGAGGGCTCACGAAGCCCTGAGCCCCAAACCCTCCGGCCCTGGGGCAAGACCACGCTCTTTTGTTATTCACCTGTTAAGTTACCAAAATAAGGAGACCCTTTTATGAAAGGCATGGCAAAAGGGCAAAGTGATGTGTGGTCAACAGCATTTGCTTTTTGATAATGATTATGCCCCTTGTACCCAGAAACAACACCAGGACTACAGACCACTGTTTCCAGCACTTTGTTCCCAAAAGATTAGATTCTGCACCCCTTATCCAGCTAAATTAACAGTTTTCCTCCCCTCTGAGCAGTTATTTATTTATTAGCTTTTGTTGACCGGGTAAGCACACTAGACAAATCAATTGCCTGTTTTCAGGTACGACCCGGGAGAGTACAATGAAGGACAAGTCCCTACAGAGAACAATAAGATACAGTCATACATTACACAGGATCAAGCAGCGTAGTCAGATGACATTGAACAAGCAGTCAAGAATTGACTTATAACTCGGTGTCCGAGGTGACGGCAGACCTTTTAACTAGAGGCATTATTTCAGACAAGATTGCTAAAGCTATAAAAACAAGACAGAGCCAGATGGAGAAAACGGAATGCTCTAGACAGCCCCATGTATCAGCGATGCCACTCGTCATCATGTTGAAGAAATTGCAGCAGTATAGGAACCCTACCTGGCCAACATGAGCTGTCCTCCAGGATTGGTAGATAAGTTAAAATCCCCCTTTTGTGACTTTTCTTGTTAGTTTGGGGTTTCGTTCTCTCTGGCTAAGGGGCTTCTCTGCTAATTTGGGGGTGGGGGGTTAATCCCTGGGTGTACTATTGAGGTCCCGTATCTCTCCCCTATCTTCTTAAGAGGTAGGGTGAGGATGTCCCGGGGGAGCTCAGAATGAGCACCTCCCACTTGGGAGTTACTTTGCACATAGTTTTAGTTATGGTTATTAGGTTATTCTGTTGTGAAGGTTCACAAGTTTTAACCATGGGTAGTTTATCCCATAGAGTTCAGGGGTTTTCCTTGGGTGGGGTTGGGGGATTAAGATTTTCCTGTGGGTATCAAGATTTCTCAACAATTGGTTTTATGGGCTTATTGTCTTAAACTGTACTTACCTTTAAGCCCATATATTTTACATATTAAGATAACCAGTACCTCAACTTGTGGAACCCTCATAGGAAATTCTATTGTATCATTTACAAGTTTGATAAACAGAGAGAATATTTGGGGGGGGTCAGGGGAGGAAGAAAAATCACACACATTAAAAATTTTGGTTAATCAAATATGTTTCATTGGTTACAGTCATGAATTCTTGTTAGCGGATATCTTCTATTTTAAAGCTGGGCCATGACCTCTGGGGAGTGTGGTCCGGACTGCAGCCTTTTCTACTGCCCTAAGGGAAACAAAATGAATTCTGACTATTCTAAAAATTTTATATGATGTCAGTTAGCCCAGTCAAACTTTTATCGCATAATATTAATGGTCTCCATGATCCCATTAAAAGGACTCGCCTCATGCAACATCTTAACAAGCAAAAGGCAGACCTGTATTTCCTCCAGGAGACCCACCTTTCGGAGGTGGAACACCTTAGGTTAGCCTGGGGAGGCAGATGTAAGGTGGTTACCTCATCGCACCCGAGGGGTAGAAAGAGAAGGACAGCCATCTTGATTCCCCATAACACCCCCCCCTAGAAATTTTACAGACACATATTGATGCCCAAGGGAGATATGTGATTATCAGGGGCCTTTTGTGCAGTCAGAGGGTCACTTTGGCTAGTGTTTACTTTCCCCCACAGACAAAATTTCACACCCTACGGGGGTTTATTACAACCTTGTTAGACCTTCTCCAGGGTCAGTTGATCTTTGGGGGAGACCTTAATCTAGCCTTGTTGCCCCACATGGACTGCTCTAATCCACAGAGGCATCAGAATTCATCCACCTCTAAACAGTTTAGAAAAACTATGGATCACCTGGGGTTAATAGACATGTGGCAATCTTTATTCCCTTCCTGTCCTGGCTACACCTACTATTCTCCTAGATTAAAGTCCTATTTAAGATTGGACTACTTCATAACTACATGTGAAAATTTGACATCAGTCCAGGATATATCAATCGGCTCGAAGGTCCTCTCAGATCATCACCCCTTAATGCTCAAGGTTGACATGGGTAAGGAAAAGAAACAAACCCTTTGGAGATTGAACTCCTTGACCCTGACAAGGGATTCCAGGAGGAAATTAGATCTAGACCCCCCTTTTCTTCTCATATAATGCATCCTCTGATATTTCTGAAGCTATCCAATGAGATGTGATGAAAGCCACAATCAGAGGGGAAATAATAGCCTATTCCACTAAAAAACACAAAGAAAGAGAGGCTGAATATTGGGCGCTCTCTGAACGGCTTTTGAATTACCAGATGTTGTCCAGAGAGGGTGACACGGAGGTGCAAAGGCTGATTAGAGACACAAAAGCTGCCTTGTTTATAGATAATAAAATATAACAGTCACTATTTTACGTTTGACAAACGGTACATGATGGTGGACCAAGGGGGGCCAGGAGGCTTGCTCAGAGGCTTAGATCACATAGACGTACTGCCACTATTTTGAAACTTAAAAACTTAACCACAGGGAAAGTTCATCATTCTGATAAACATATTCTCCAGGCATTTTCGAACTATTATGCCAAATTATATTCAGCGGAGGATTCTCTAAACTTTTCTGACTCCACACAATTTCTAAACCAAGCAAATCTCCCAAAATTGTCACCTTCCCATATTAATGATTTAAAAGCTACCATCTCTCAGGCTAGATAATTGTGACAATTAAAAAACTTACTTCGGGTCGTTGCCCCTGTCCAGATGGTTATACATCAGAATAGCGCAGGATGTTTATTAAGGAATTAACCCCCAAGATTCACTTTCTGTTTACTGAAGTCTTTCAGGGTGGGGTGCCTCCTCCATCTTGGTATTTCGCAACTATTGCCCCAATACCTAAGCCCCAGAAGGACCTTTTGGATCCTAGATCTTATAGACCTATTTCCATATTAAATGTTGATTATAAAATTTATACTGCCATTTTGGCCACTAGATTGGAATTTATTATCCCACACATTATACTCCCAGATCAGTCTGGATTTATTAAATATAGGAGCACTATGGACAATATTCGCAGATCATTAGTCCTGCAGGAGTATGTCCAAACTAGGAAAATCCCATCTGCATTTATTAGCCTTGATGCCGAGAAGGCTTTTGATTGTGTCTCTTGGTCTTTTTTGTGGGATACCCTTGCGGCATTTCACTTCAGTTCCTCATTTTTCACAAGCCTAACCAAACTTTATAGGTCCCCGAGGGCTTATATACGAGCTAATGGGGCTCTGTCCCCCACGTTTCATCTCAGCAGGGCTGCCACCTGTCTCCCTTACCTTTTTGCAATATACCTTGAGCCCTTGGCCTCTGTCTTGAGATCCTCATCTCAGATAGTAGGCATACCTATAGGTCAGCAGGAATACAAAATTAGTATGTTTGCAGATGATATATTATTAACATTATTGTCTCCCAATACTTCAACTTGGCAAATACTGACCTGGTTCAAAAGAACAGCTGGATTTAAACTAAACTTGTCCAAAACAGAAGTTTTAGTATTTAATTTTATATCTCCTCAACATCTTAAGAGGGCCTTTCACTTTAAATGACAATCCACCAAAATTAAATACTTGGGCCTACATGTTCCTAAAGACCCAGTTGTTATAGAAACAATAAACTATGAACCCATTTCATTACAAATCCAGTCCGACCTCAATAGATGGACCTTAGGATTATTTCCTTTTTATCAGCGAATTGACATTATTCATGCTAATATTCTCCCTTGTCTCCTATATTTGATCCAAAACGTCCCCCTTTTTCCCCTCAACTTATTACTTCAAATCATGGAACAGAACAATAGCTAGTTTTGTATGGGGTAAGGGTCGTCCAAGAATAAGGTTATCCATTCTTAAGTTATCTCTGGCCCAGAGAGGTTTTAATCTTCCAGATTTCAATTTATATGCTAAAGCAGCATTCCTGAGAATCTTGATACTGTGGTTGACAGAGACTTATGTGTCGCCTTGGAAAACTATTGAATTTCACTTAAATGATTTATTCGATATTAAACGAATACTGTTTTCCTCAGATGAGAGGTCAGTGCCAGTCTCGGATCTCACGGGTGTTGCCTCTCAAGTCTTTAAATTATGGAAGCATATGAGAGGGTCCCACCCAATCCACACCATTTATGGGTACTGTAAATTAATTTCTCAGGATGAAACTTTTGTTCCCATCCATATGGATAATGCTTTCTCTACTTGGAGACAGATGGGATTGTCCCATGTTTTCCAATTTCTTTCCCCTCGGGATTCTCCATTTTGAAAAATTACAGACTCAATACAGCCTTCAGTACTCTGATTCATTTCGATATTTCCAGGTCCGAAATCACCTACTGCAAAACAGAAACCTACAGGTCAGAATGCCCTCCCCACTCCCTAATCCATTAAAATTATTCATTGAGGCTACGAGAGGAAACTTGGGGACCCACATTATAGGACAGTTTTATAAGGAGCTGAGGAGTGAACAGTCAGAATCCACTGCTTCAATCTTACAAGAATGGAATAGGGATTTGTCTCTGGAGGTTTCTCTTGAGGCTTGGTTGGGATTGGCATTACAAGCTATAAAGATCACATCATCTCTTCGATGGAGGGAGTTTGCTTGGAAGTGCCGCTCCACTTCTTTAGGGCTCCAAGCGATTCTTCTAAATTTTCTACCTGAAAAATATGGGAGGTGCTGGCGAGGGTGTGGGTGTCCCAGGCTACCTTGGGCCACGTGTTCTGGCTGTGCCCTCTGTTGATGCCATTCTGGCCCACCCTTCAGATGGAACTTTCAACGATATTCAATGAGCTGGTAGAGATAACGGCTGAGCAGACTATACTAGGGATCTTTCCGGACCACACTCCCCCATGGCATAAGGCACTTCTCCCGGTTTGCATCCTGGTGGTTAAAACAGCTAAAACTCGTAGGTGGATGTGAACCCAGATTCCTACGGTTCAAGATTGTAGAATCATCATGTCTGAAATATACTGTTCAGAGGGTTTCAGTGCTAAAGTACGGAATAAGGGTCCATCTCATATGTTGAAATGGCAGCAGTGGGCTTTCCACCAATCGTCGGTGGACCCCACCTTCTGCTCATAATCCTCCCTTAATGTGGGTTAATAAGTCTGAGTTATTCATTTTGCAGGTTGAGGGGGGGTGACATGGGTTATGTAAGGGTCAAATTGACCTAAAATTTTCCACACTTTAAATACAATATAGTAATGCAAGATTAACCCCCTCTCCTCAGCATTATTAATTGGGGAATAACATTATATGGAGATGGACTATTTATTCTGTACCATAAACTGGACTACTGATTTGCCATGACACCGTTTTTACCCTTGGAAATTAATGAATCTGCTGTAAATCCAATGGTAGCATTGTAAGTATTAACTTACTGTAACCCTTCTTTATCTGAAATATGTGAAACGAAAACTTCAAATAAAAGAAATTTCAAAACAATTCCTTAAGTCAGGGAAATGTAGACCCCCCCCATGTATTTGCTTTTAGCCTCCTCAGGTTGGTTCTGGCTCTTTTACCTTGCCCTAAGAACCCAGAAAAGGCCTTCTCCACCTTCTTAATGTCTTTTCTAGTTAGGCACATAGGGAGCATCTGCAACAGATAGAGGAGTCGGGTGAGCACTGTCATCTTGATCAAATTGATCTGTCACATCCAGGATAAAGGAAGAGCTCGCCACCTTCTAAGTTACTCACTTAGTTTCCTAATCATGGGAGTGTAATTTATGTGATATAAGTTAGTAATGTTTCCCCCTATTTGTATCCTCAGACATTTAAAGGACGACTCCACTTTTCGAAAGTCCCATTTCCCTCTTGGGGGGCATTCCCTAAACCCAGGTACAGGATTTCCGACTTATCCAGGTTGATCTTATAGCCTGAGAATTCAGAAAATTTTGAGATAAGGGATAAAAGAGGCGGGACAGATTTCTGTGGATTTCTTAAATGTAATAGCATATCGTATGCATAGAGAGATAGCTTGTGCTGTTCCACTCCCCCCTCCTCTGACTCCCTCTATGTCAGGGGTGTGCCTTATGGCTATGGCCAGTGACTCAATCACAAGGGCAAACAGGGAAAGGGGACATCCCTGCCTTGTTCCTCTAAAACGTGGAAACCACTCTGAAGGTAGGCCATTGATCAACACCAATGCCCGGGGGGAGGAATACATCGCTCTCACCATTCCCACAACTCTTCCCCTAGGCCAAATCTCCCCATTACCTCAAAGAGATATCCCCACTCAGTCCGGTCAAATGCCTTCTTGGCATCCAGTGAAAGCACAGCTGTTGTCCCTGGGCTCCGAGAAGGGCATCAAATCACATTAAGGGCCTTCCTGGCATTATGATAGGAGTGACTTCCCCGAATGAAACCAGTCTGATCCGGATGAATAAGAGTCGGGAGAAGTTTGTCCAAACGTAAGGCTAATACTTTTGCATATATTTTAGCATCGGAGTTGAGCAGTGAGATTGGGCTAAGTGAGGCACATTCTCGAGGATTCCGTCCGGGCTTCGGTATCACACAAATAGCTGCCTGTCCCATAGAGTCAGGAAAGGGATCCCCCTCCCTGACCTCTCTGAAGACCTCCCACAGGTGGTCTGTTACCCCGTCCCCTATCACTTTATAGAATTCTGCAGGCAGCCCATCCGGGCCACTCTCTTTCCCAGACTGCATGGGTTGGATCGCTGTCCTAATTTCTGCTTTAGTGATCTCCTTGGCCAGCAGTGCCCTTTGGGTGGGGGTGAGTTTGGGTATCTCAGCACTGTCCAAGAACTCCTTTGCTTTATCCAGATTGCCATCATGCTCCGCTTTATATAGGCCATGATAAAACTGGCTAAATCTATCTCTTATGCCTTTGGGCCTGGTTTGTTGCCCCATTCATAAAACTTATGTTTCAGAAAAAAGTATTGTTTGTGGGCCTCTCCAATCAGCATGTTGTTGAGTGATTCCCTGGACACTGCCAGGAGCCACAGCACCTCACTCCCCTCCACCCTTGCAGCCCTGCATTCTAGCTCCTTAATCTGCATTTGGAGCTCCTCGTGTTGCTTCCATTTGTCTTTCTTATACCTTGCCAGGTAACTGATTGACCCCCTCATAAAGGCTTTACCTGCATCCCAAAATACCTTTTTGGAGGAGACCGTGTCCCTGTTAAGGTTGGCATATAATGCCCACTGATCCTTAAGGTAGATTCTGAATTCCTCAGATCCACACAAATACGTAGGGATTTGTCAGGCACCGCCCCTTGTCTGTTCCTTGTCTATTTCTAACATAACTATGACCATAGCATGGTCCGAAATATGTATAGGGCCATACCTGATCACAGCTAATTTTGAGTACCATTCTGTATCAATGTATATGTGATCCATTCTGGACCACGTCCGGTGTGGGTTGGAGAAGAAGGTGAATTCTTTAAGCATGGGGTTAGCTGCCCTCCAGGCGTCCAAGAGATCAAGTTCCAGAATTCCTTCTTGCCACTTCCTCATGCACTGCCCTCCTCTTCCCTTACCCTCTGAGTGATCTAGCTGTGGGTCCGGTGTACAGTTGAGATCCCAACCCAGCACCAGTCCCTTAAATTGTTCCCTGGTCAGCAAATCCAGTATGCCCTAGTAGAAGGCCTGGTCAAAAACAGCAGGAACATAAACATTTCCAAAAGTAATGGAGACTCCATGCAACGTGCCTTCCACAAAGACATATCTATCCTCCTTCGCATCCTGGACCACCCTAGATACTTTAAAGAGTAGGTGTCTGTGTATTAGTACAGCCACCCCTCGCTTATGTGATGAGTAAGAAGTGGCATAGCATGTCCCCACCCAGTTCCTGATCAGTTTTTGGTGTTCAGCCGGGGTCAGGTGTGTTTCCTGTATGAGGGCCACCTGAGCCTGTGATCTTTTAAGTGCTGTCAGGTCGCACATCCTCTTTACTGGGGATGAAAAACCCTGTACATTCCACGAGATGACATTAATTCTTTCTTTCTTAGCCATTACTGTTAGTGAATGCTCCAATACGTCGCCCTTTCACTTGGTATAGTCTCAGTGTTTCAATTAACAGATATCTTAACTTCGTGCTTGCCTCATACATTTTGATGGGCCTGTTTTTAACAAAGAACAAATAAACATAACAGTACATAGGAGTATAACTGCTATACTATAACTATTTACAACTCCCCCCCAATTGCCCCGATGTCATGCAGCATCCTCTAAGAGAAAAGGTACGAACTGCCCCTAAAAAAAATGTTGTGCGCTGGCTTATGCCTCATGTTCCCATTGTCCTCCCCAATCCCTCCAACTCGCTTCATTTATATCTACAGCTATAACCCTTCTGTCAAACATTAAACCTTCCCCTCTTTCTGGCCGCTCCCTCCAAAGGGCTATTATAGATTAAGGCACCCCGAGATAGGATGTCTAGGCCTGCAGAATGACAGGCAAACCGAAATCCCTTCCCTCACTGTGCACCGGTCAGCTTTACGTGCTTCCCAGACCCAGTCTCTCTCTTTCTCTCTCTTCACAGCCCTCGCCCCATCCAGTGCCCTCGATACAGTCTGCCTCCTTCAGCTTCATTCTCTACCCCCCCCAGCCTTTTTACGCCCCTGGCCGTGCGGTAAAAATGATCTTACTTCAAGAGGGTTCTTGCAGTAGGTAATTACAAATGGGACTGAGGCTGGCAAGCGTCAGGACCCCACGTAAAAATTTTTAGCTAGCAGTCTTTGGTGGGGGACCGCCCCCACGTCAGGTGACCAACGTCAGTATAAAGGGGTGGTCCCCTTCGTCCGCCTTCCAGTTCTTTCCCGCCGTTAGCTCATGCAGCACCTTGTGGTTAAGTTCACTGCTTCACAGTCAGTCGTCGGTAGTTTTACCACCTATTTTCTACTTTTTTCACGATTTTTCGTCAGCCTTACCTACAGCTTCCGTGTATGTCGTCCCCGACTCCCTCCGAGCACAAAAACAAGTGCGATTCTTGTGGCGTCCAGCACCCACACAAGGATGGGCATTCCCAGTGCCTTTTTTGTCTAGGCCTCAATCATCCCATCAAGAAGTGTCGGCTCTGCTAGCAGTTCAACGCGTCCACCCTAAAGCGGAGGCAGCAGTCCCTGGAGGCCCACGTTCTTAAACTGAAAATGACATCCATGGAAAAGGAACTGAAAAAACCTCCAGTGGGATTCAACTTCTCCGAAGGGCCACCACAAGAAGAAGCACCGGGACCGGGACTCCTCATTGGTCGCCGCGGCCTCAGATGGGGTTGCGGTGCTGCAGGTAACTTCCCCCCTGGGAGGCAGTTCCATGGCAACCATCTTGGAGGTTTCCAAGGCGGCGTCAACCTCCCGTTGAACTTGCGCTTGGGCCCCTTGGGAGCCTCTGGGTCTGAGAGCAGCTGCTCCCAGTAAGGCCGCGGCTATCTGCATTTACAGGCTGGCGGCCCGATAGAATCGGACGTCAGCTCCTCCGATGCCCACCGGTAAGGCCGTTAACAGGCCCGACCCTCTGGGGCAGCGCCACGGCCTCCAAGCACCCGCCAAGGCCGCCCCTCTTCGCGGCCATCGTCGGGCGCTGGGTCCGATAAGTTGGACGCTGGCTCCTCTGATGTCTGCCCGGATCCCACTGATAAGACGGATATCGACTCCTCCGATGTCCGCTCGGCGTTAGAGCCAACGCCAGACCCTTTGGGCCTCTCTGTCGCCCCGAGCTCGCTGCAACGCTCGTTGCAGTCCAAGGTGCCAGCGTCTCCTTTGCTGGACCCCAGGGATGGTAACCCTTCTTCCCCGGGCGACACGGAGGAGGTGGGTATGCTGCCGTCGGGTCTCCCTCCCACTGGGCCGGATGACCCGACGCGTCGCCGGCCTATCCGATGCCGATATCCCATTGCCAGATGCTGCCTCTACGCCGGGCCTGCTGCTCGCCAGGCCTCCTGTTCCGGGTCCACCCACTGGGCCGTTTACGGGGCCCTCTGCTCCTGCAGACCCCCCAGTACCTGGGTATCCGACCCTGTTCTATCCGACACCGTCCTACTCAGGCCCGCAGTATCCGGTACCCAAGTACCTGACGCCGCAGTATATAGTGCCCCAGTACCCAACGCCTGGCTTCCCACCATCAGGATACGGATACGTGCCTTACAGATACCTTCAGTATCCCTATACCCCTTCTCCTCCTCCTCCACCACCCCCTCAGCTGCCAGTGGACTTGAAGGAGACTCTGGCTTCCTGGTGGGCTGAGGCCAAGGCTCAGCTCACCAGGGAGGTAGAGAGCCATCTTCCGACGCCAGTCCTGGTTCCGGACCCCGTACGTCGCAGGTGAGATATCCCCTCCCCCCTTTCGGATACCAGAGGCGAGCCCTCCGGTTCCAGGGCAGGGCAGGATATGCTTCTCAAGGGGTCCGTTCCTCCCCTGTGCCAGGAGGAGGAGTCTTCTTCCTCGTCATCCTCCTTGGAGACCTTGGATGACTCCGACGGTCGTTCTGATTTGGACAATGAGCCACGAACTCCGGACAAGCCCAGGCCTAGGACTCCTCCGAAGTCTCTTCTAGAGGATCCTTCCTTTACGGAGCTGCTGTGTAAAATCTAAGCAGTTCATCAGTGGCATTCCTTAGAGCCAGATGCACAGAGTAAGAAACTTGCTGCACACCTGGATCTGCCCGAGACCGCTCCTACCCTGGTGCCACCCTGGATTGAGCCTCATGCTGACCTTGTCTCCACTATTTGGAAGCAACCGTCGGCATTAGCCCCCCCTTCCTAGGAAGTTGGACAGGCTTTATTAGGCTCCGGAGGGTGTTGACTCTTTAAATTCACACCCTCGAGCTGATTCAGTCATGATTAGCGCCTCTCATGGCCAGACAGCTAACTCCAAGCACTTGAGCTCATCACCACCCGACAAGGAATCCTGCCTTCTGGACCAGTACAGGAAGAGAAGGTCTGTGCTTCTTCCACTCCGGGTATAAGGGCCCTGAATTACGTTGCTCATATGGGGGATTACCAGAAGGTGATCCTTAGCGAAGTGGAAGCTAAATTAAATTCCCTTCCTGAGTCTCAGACGAAGCAGGAAGTGGCTGATCTAGTCCGGTCTGTGCGTTCGGCTAGTCGGCACATGCTTCGTGCCACATATGATGCAGTGGACACTGCCGGTTAGAGCTCGGCTTTCGCCGTGGGTTTGCGCCATCATGCCTGGCTCCGGGTGTCAGGTTTGGTCCCGGAGATGCAGTCTGCTATCCAGGATGCGCCCTTCAGGGGTTCAGTGCTGTTCGGTGGCGATGTCAAGGACATCATCACCGATCTGCAGGAGAAGGGTACTGCACTTAAGTCTGTCGACTCCATGTACAGACCCCCTCAGACTCAGCACCGTCCCTTTCACAGAAGTTCTCTGCAAAAGGCAAAACTTCAGGGAAGGCGGGCTGACAAACGTCAGGCCCCTCCGGCTGCCAATGTCACCCCCGCCCAAAAAAGCAGCGGGAGCTTCAGCCGCGACACTGCCCCACACCTCCTGACTCCTTTCCTCTCCCACAGCCTCTGGGCCTTCCAGAGGAACCAGTAGGAGGGAGATTCTCCCTCCATCTACCGGGTTGGGAGAGGATCACTTCAGACAGTTGGGTGTTCCAGCTGATCACAGAAGGTCACTCAATAGAGTTTCTTCAGAAGCCTCCTCAAACCCCCCCCCTCCAAAGGTCGTCTTACTCCCCCAACCACCTTCTTCTGGTTCAGGAAGAAATATCCTGTCTTCTGAAGGAGGTGATAGAGCCTGTCCTTCCCCATCTTCGAGGGACGGGTTACTACTCTCATTTGTTCCTGGTCCCCGAAGAAGTCAGGAGATGTGAGGCTGATTCAAAACCTAAGCTCCCTGAACTTGTTCGTGGAGTACAAAAGATTCAGGATGCTCTCTCTGCAGAGTCTTCTGCCCCTTCTTCGGCCGGGACAGTGGCTGTGCACTGTGGACATGCAGGATGCATACCTTCATATCCCTATTCGCCCTTCCCACCGCAAATACCTGCGTTTTGCATTCTTGGAGGACCACTACCAGTTCATGGCCCTCCCATTTGGTCTTTCCATGGTGCTCCGAGTGTTCACCAAATGCATTTCGGTGGTAGCGGCCTACCTGCATACCTGGGGGGTGCAGGTTTTCCCGTACGTGGATGACTAGCTCCTTGCGGCCTCATCCAGGGTGGAACTCCTGCGCTTCCTTTCCCTTACCCTGCAGGTTTTTACCTGCCTGGGTAGTACCGTCAACCAGGTCAAGTCCCATCTGATCCCGTCCCAGAGGCTTCAGTTTATCGGGGGCGATCCTGGGCATGACCTCTGGCATGGCATTCCTGCCACTAGACAGGGCGGCCTCACTCCAGGCTCATGTCAGCCTGTTGTCCAACCGCAGGCGGGTCAGCGCCAGGTCAGTCCTTTGCCTCCTCGGGCTCATGGTGGCTGCTATTCTGACAGTCCCTCGTGCTCGGCTCCACATGAGAATCTCTCAGTGGATGCTTCGGTCTCAGTGGGATCAGTTGGTGGACGACCTAGATCAACTAGTTCTGGTCTCCAATCCTATGACTCAGGACTTGCAATGGTGGATGGTTCAGGAGAACCTTTGCCGGGGAGTTCCCTTCTGCCTTTCTTCCCCCTTCCCAGACACTGACTACAGATGCCTCAGGCGAGGGTTGGGGAGCCCATCTGGGGTCTCACAGGACCCAGAGCTCCTGGTCCAGGCTCGAGAAATCACTTCACATCAATGTGCTTGAGCTTCGGGCTGTGCTGTATGCTCTTCAGGCTCTGTATCTGTATTTGCTCTCAGGGCATCTGGCTGTCCAGACAGACAACATGTGTGTAGTCTGGTACATCAACAAACAGGGAGGAACTCGTTCCTACCGTCTCTGCAAGGAGGCGATGCGAGTTTGGGAATGGGCAGTGCAGCAAAACCTTCACCTCACGGCAATTCATGTCCCGGGGGTTGAGAACACATTGGCAGACCACCTCAGTCGGTCGTCTGCTAACGCTTACAAGTGGGAACTAGGTCAGGGGGTTGCAGACGATATCTTCCTGCGCTGGGGGACACCACAGATAGACCTGTTTGTGTCTCCTCTCAACGCAAAACTTCCCTCCTTCTGCTCGCTAACTCCAGGGCGCGACATTTTTTGGAGAGACGCTCTGTCTCTAGACTGGAAGGGCAGATTTATCTATGCCTTCCCCAGATCCCCTTGATTCCGAGGGTCTTACAGAAACTCAGCTCAGAAGGAGCTCGCATGATGCTAATCTCTCCTTTCTGGCCCAGGCAAGTTTGGTTCTCTCTTCTGCAACAGTATTCAGAGGAACCTCCTCTTCCTCTGTCGCAACGTTTGCTGACCCAGGATCGGGGACCCTGGTCCATCCAGGCCTCAAGTCCCTTCAGTTGCACGCGTGGCTCCTGCATATGTAGCTCAAGCCCGTTTCGGGGTTTTCCCGATGGTAGCTGAGATTCTGATGGAGGCCAGAAAGCCCTCCACTAGATCTACCTATGCCATGAAATGGAAACGGGTCTCTATTTGGGCCGCTTCCAAAGATCTTGAGCCATTCTCTTGCTCTGTTGGACAGCTTTTGGATTACTTGCGCCATCTCTTTGATCTGGGTCTCAGTCATTCCTCTCTGAAGGTTCACATGGCGGCCATCTCCGCTTACCATGTTCCTTTTGGGGACAGGACTTTTGCGCAGTTGAAAGTCTCTAAGACTTTTCTTAAAGGGGTTCTCCATTTGCGACCCCCTAGTCATGTTCCTGCCCCTCCTTTGGATTTAAATTTTATCCTTGAGAAGCTTACTCTGCCTCCTTTCGAGCCGTGTGCCTCTGCAGACCCAAAGTTCCTTTCATGGAAGACTCTCTTCCTAGTGGCCATTACTTCTGCTCGAAATATTTCCGAGCTTCAGGCCGTTATGTGCAAAATCCCGTATTTGATTTTCCACAAGGAACGTATGGCTCTGCGTACCAACCCTAAGTTTCTCCCTAAGGTAGTAGCGGAATCTGTTGATGCAATCCATGGAGCTGCCTGCTTTCTTTACGCAGCACTCCAATCAAGGGGAGTACCTCTTGCATACTTTGGATGTTCACCGAATTCTGAGATACTACACCACCAGGACGAAGGATCTCTGAAAGACTGATCGACTGTTTGTCTCTTTTGCTCATAAAAGAGAAGGCAATGCTGTATCTAAGCAATGCCTATCTAAGTGGTTGGCTCATTGTATCACTTTCTGATACGACAAGTACAAGAAGACCCTACCGGGTCAAGTCAGAGGCCACTCCACCAGGGGGGTTGCTGCCTCTGCTGCTTGTTTTAAGAATGTGTCAGCGGCAGACATCTGTGCAGCCGCAACTTGGACTTCTGTCCATACATTTACGAAACATTACAATTTGGACATTGCCTCTCGCCGTTGAACGGGCTTCGGGTTGGCTGTTCTGCAAGATCTTCTTTCCTAAGACCTTCACAGCCAGAGGGTCTACTTTTGGGTAGCTTCCTCCTCCCGTTTGTTTCTTCTTTTTCCAGATTGCATGGGACTCAGTCCTATTTGTAATTACCTACTGCAAGAGCCTTCTCGAAGTAAGATTGTACAGTTATGTAAGAACTTACCGTAACAGTAGATCTTCGAGAGAGGCTCTTGCAGTAGGTAATACCTTCCCCCTGTCCATCCCCCTAAGCTTTTTCAGCTCCTTTTCCAGTGAAGGAAGCATCCGCTTCTCTCTCATCTTGCCTTTTGGCCTTTGGCGGGAAAGAACTGGAAGGCAGGCATGGGGGACTGCCCCTTTATACTGACGTCGCCTGACATCGGTCACCTGACACGGGGGCGGTCCCCCGCCAGAGACTGCTAGCTAGAAATTTTTCCATGGGGTCCTGATGCCTGCCGGCTTCAGTCCTATTTGTAATTTCCAACTGCAAGAGCCTCTCTCGAAGATCTACTGTTACGGTAAGTTCTTACGTAACTGTATTTTCCATGCACACCCTGTCGTGTCTTATTGCTTACATGATCAGCTAGGTTTGTGTAGCAACAGAGTTGAGTGTGTTCATTCATTACAAAGTGGGTGGCCATGGAGGTGTGCTGGTTGTGCCGGTTGCCTTGGAGGGCTGCCACTTGGGTGCTAGGGGGGAGGAGGGTGGATTTATAAGGATTTATATAGCGCAAACAAACATTTTGTGTTACACAGCACTGGGGCAGGCGATGCAAGTGGGCAGGTTATGCTGGTCATCTACTGTGGGAGACAAAATAACATTGTAATGATTTTACAAATGTTGTGTGGGTGCTGTGGGAGAGGGTGGGATCGGGGTCAGACAACAGGTGGGGGACAAGGGAAATGTTTGATGGCAAGGGTTTGCAGTGAACTCTGCAAGGGTAGGGGAACGGTATTTTGTAGGGTTTTTTTTTTGTTGTTAAAGCAGTTCCTCAATATCTGAATACTGAATACCTGTATATTTGGCCACTAAATACCAAATATTGGGGAAAAGGTATTCACATGGCCCTAATAGGAATGCCAAGAAGAAGCTTAACTGTGCCTATAATACGTTTGATAATATTGCATGGGTTCTGTTGTTCACAGAGTCCCGAGAGTTACCATGTTCTAAAATTATGTAAATGTTTTTGCTATTGAGGTTAGTGTCATGGTGTCCAAAGTCCCTACTAAGCAGTGTTTTTCATAATCCTGTTTTTTAGTACTATCACCATGAGCTCCTGGGCTACAGTTCGCAGCAATATTGAATGTTTTTACAGTGTCAAATCCGAGACTTCCGTTGATGTCACGGTATCGATGCAAGCTTAGTCCGTGACGCTCTGAGCCAGGCAAACCCAGAAACCCCCCAAAATACTTTAGAATCCAGCCAAAAATGTCAAAAAGCTCAGGGGGACATTCTCAGCAAACTAATAGAGGTAAATCTCGGCAAGAATTTAAGATGAGCAACAAGGATGCGGCCAGATTAAAGTCAGGCCCACTTAGCAGGGCGTCCTCGCCGCAGGGCCGTCGGTCCCCAGAATATGATACAGATGGAGAGTCTGAGCAACTATTGCGGTCCAAATTTGAGAGATTGCTTCACGAAATAACTGAATCAAGGAAAGAAAATAAGCAAGAGTTCCGAGCAGTACAACAGCAACTAACTGCTTTTGAGACTCTGGTTAATCAGTTAGAGGAGAGGCTCTCTGAGACAGAAGACACAACTACACAAGTGACAAAGGTGATTCATAGCTTACTACAGCAAACAGAAACTCTAAGGGCAAAATGTCTGGACCTGGAGGGGCGTTCTCGAAGAGACAATCTGAGACTGTATGGCCTCCCGGAGAACTCGGAAATTGCCCCATGTCTTCCTTCTTCGAAAACCTGCTGAAAGACGTACTCGACCTCCCTCCCTCCATGGCATTCCATATAGAAAGAGCACACTGTGCACTCCAGGCAAAACCAGCTGACCCTGCAGCACGGCCGAGATCTATAGTTTTCAAATTGAACTCATTCTCTGCTAAAGAGGAAATACTAAGGTGAGCATGGGCAAAGAAGGATATTAGATATTTGATTCACAGGCTATACATTGATCACGACTATCCATCTGAAATACAAGTGGAGAGAGTAAAGTACCTGCCCATACCGAGAGCACTCAAGGAAATGTCAATACGCTTCTATACTCCTTACCCTGCAAGACTGAGGGTCTTTTGGGACGACGGAACGAAGATTTACACTTCAGCAGATAAAGCCTTGGATGCCCTGGGGAAACGGGCAGTTGCGATCAAGGAGAGAAGGAACCAAGAATTGGGAACTCAGGAACCTTCCATCCAGCAAGCAGTTGGCAGGAAGACAGGAGGAACCAGAAGAGGGACGCACACTGAGTTGATGTGTACTGACAAGAGACTTCTCGCAAAGAAGGTTGTACACCGAGAGTCCCCCCCATGATGGAGCCTTATCCATACGGAGCTTTTTCTTAGGAAAACTCTTTTTCTGACTAGGGCAAGGACTCAGCTCTACTACTTGCTGAAAAACCAAAGGAAGACTACAAAACTACCACTAAATGGGAACTTTGAGAAAGGTTAATGGACAGATGATAGAACTTGGAGATCTAGTACTACTTATTAAAATGGTGCCTTTTGGGGGGGGGTTATTTTTTTTTTTTTTCTCTATCCCATGTTCCTCCTTTGAAGCTGCAACTAATGGAAAATATCTTCGGAAATTCAATCATTTCCTGGGCAGAGAGGAGGCCACGGGGATCATATACTTTGGGAGCAGCTGTATTTTCATGTGAGAGCCAAGTGGGGAGTACTGTAGAAACCTCTCACCAAACGAATGTTATTTTAGAGATGGTTAAGTGCAGTGGGCTCACCATGCCTGTGATAGGCCTGTTTGCTCCTTACAAGAGTGCATTCCCCTCAACTGCTGGGTGCTATCCTAAACAGTAACGTGCCCACAGGTGGAGGGGTTTGGAGGTGTACTTATACTGCAGCAGATACACCCCCCTCCTCCCTTTTCCCTTCCCTCCCCGGGACCTTGAAATACCTAACAAAGAGACAGAAGGGTAACAAATAACATACAGGGGTACTATTACCAGGGTCTCTCCCCCAACTCGAGAACTCTTGAAGATAATTCCCACAGGGTTTAAACGGTGGGGAATACACCCCGGATGGTCCAAAAAGAGGGGAATAAAGTTCTGTGTTTCTCTAGAATGAGAGAGGGTATGAGGCTAAGATACAAGGCCAAGATCCGAGATCCCTATCTTGAGTATATAAAGTCCTTGAGGCGTAAACTGGGCCTGCCTGGTTCAGAGTAGGTGACGACCTTGCTTTAAGGCGCACCTTACAGGAGCCTAGCGAAAGTGTGGCTCTGGGGGTGGGGTCCCCCAGAAATGGAAGGGTAAATATCCTCCCTGCTCTCCTATTATGATGACACATAGGGCTATCAATTTTGTATAGCCCCCAACCTTGGAAGCACATGTTTTGTGTCAGTTTAATACTTGAAATGTTATCAAAGTTTAAAGTTTGTTCTACATTTTGGGTTGTATTTGGCAAAGCAGGGCAATTGAATAAGGCAAGCATTAGAGATGCTGTACTGAGAGCAGTGGCGATGAGGAAGAAATGGGGCAGCTACCAGGGGGGAAGGTATGTAGAGGAAGGAAACCAGGTCAGGGAAACGTCTTTGAATTTAGGAAATGACACAAAACTGGGTAGTTTGCACATATAATGTGCACAGATTCACTAATCCTATCAAAAGGGCTAAGATACTTCAGTTGATGAGACGTCACTGGGCGAGTGTTCTGCTGTTACAGGAGACCCACCTCTCGAATGCTGAACACAAAAAATTCGAGAAAGTGGGCTTCTTCCAGGTGGTTGCCTCATCATATAGAGGAGGAAGGCATAGGGGTACGGCGGTACTGGTTAGAAAGGGTACCCCATTTGAATTTCAGACAAAGTAGTTGATAAAGAGGGTAGGTTTGTACTTATTAAGGGTTTGATGGAAGGTCAACAAGTAACGTTTGCTTCAGTATACATCCCCCCCAGCCTTGGAATTTTCAGTTTATCAGAAGTTCTTTACAAAATTGGCAGGATGGGCGGAGGGTAGTTTGATCTGTGGGGGCGACCTCAACTTGGACATAACAGGGGGACGTGGTTATTCTACCCAGGGTAGAGCATCTATGTTGGGTAGAAAAGTGCAGAAACTGATGCAGGAGTTGGGTTTTGAGGATGTCTGGAGGCATCTGCGGGGTTCGGACAACCGACGCACGTTTTATTCACAGCTCATGATTCGTACTCCTGCTTAGATTATGTAATTGCGCATAGAGAACACTTAGGATTTATCGGAGAAATTTGGCTTGGAGACTTTGCTCTTTCTGACCATAGGCCCATTTTTTGTAAAATACACTCCCTGGTTCCCAAAAAAAGGACATTTTGGAGACTCAATTTTTCAATACTCAGGGATAAGGAGACGCAGGAGGAGATTAACAGCTCAATAACTCAGGCAGTGCAGGATAATGACGTACAAGGGACATCTGTATCAGTACTATGGGATACGGTTAAAGCACTGGTGAGGGGGAAAATTTTGCAATCTCCTCACACAAGAAAAAACTGAGGGAGGAAGGGAGGCTTTCATTAGAAAGTAAAATAGCTAAACTAGAGGAAGGACGAAAGGTAAAACATTGTAAAAATCGAACCCAGGAATTGGATACCCTCAAAAACAGCTCAATAATATTTTAGATTATGAAGTAGAGCAAAGGTTAATATATTTGCATCATAGATACTATGATGGGGGCCCTAAGTTTACCAGAATGGTTGCAGCCCAAATAAGAAACCGAAGGGCAAAGGCCACGGTAGTTAAAATTAGGCATCCGCTCACTGATGACCTGAAAACCACTACTAGAGCCATCACAGAGGCCCTACGGGACTACTGTTCTGTCCTCTATACAGAGAAAACAGACCCCTCTGAAGGAGAGATCAAAAACTTCCTCTCAACCCTCCAACTTCCTGCCCTAACCCAAAAACAAGGAGAGAGAGTTTACTAGCCCCAATTTTACCCAGTGAAATTTCAGCTGTGATAGGAAGTCTAAAAACAGGTAAATGTCCAGGGACGGATGGGTTCCCAGGAGAGTTTTACAAGACTTTTTCTAAAGTGCTGACACCTCTACTCACCAGGGTGTTTGCTTTTGTCACCTCACAGAGTGGAGAGATCCACCCTTCGTGGAATGAGGCTATAATTTCAGTTATACCCAAGGAGGGTAAGGATCAAACCTTCTGTCCCTCGTATCACCCCATCTCTGTCTTAAATACCGATTACAAAATATTGGCCAAAATATTATCTAAACGCCTGGTTGAATATGCCCCATTATTAATAAACATAGACCAAAGTGGTTTCATTCCTGGACGTCAAGCCCAAGATAATGTAAGACGTACGGCCTATATCATAGAACAGATTACTGAGCAGCACACTCCAGCGATTTTGCTGGGACTCGATGCAGAAAAAGCCTTCGATAAAGTAACATGGAAATACTTAAAAGAAGTCCTCCTGTCACTAAAGTTCCCTATCCCCTTAGTGGAAACCATTTTCAGATTCTATAGAAGCCCCATAGGTTATATACGGGCAAATGGCCATATTTTGGAGAAGTTCATCTTGCAGCGTGGGACCAGGCAGGATTGCCCCCTTTCCCCCTCTCCTGTTCGCCTATTATATAGAGCCTTTGACCCAAAGCCTGAGACAGGCGCTGGAATTACAAGGTGTTTTGGTGGGGGGAGTGGAACAGAATTTGGCCTTGTTTGCTGACGACATCCTGTTATATATTACCAACCCAGAAAAATCTCTACAGATGCTTTTTACATTAATCAAGCGATTTGCCAGCCTTTCGGGGTTTACCCTTAATGTAGGTAAATCAGAAGCTCTAGTTTTTAACTACCAACCGACTCCATTGATCAAAAAGCAGTTTCCAATCAAGTGGGGTAAAGAAAGCATAATGTATTTGGGAATTCAAATCCCTACTAATTTGAGAGGACTACTCACTCAAAACTATGATCCACTAGTTCATAAAATAAAACAAGATCTAAGGAGGTGGTCTCTGCTCCCCACAACATTCCATATTAGAAATATAACCCTAAAAAATAATATTCTCCCAAGATTTTTGTATCTATTCCAATGTGTCCCTTGTGCCCTCACTCCCAAGGAACTTCTGTCCTGGCAAAAACTGCTAAACAATTACCTATGGAACTATAAAAAATCAAGAGTAAGCTTTGCAAAGCTAATACTTCCTAAAGATAAAGGGGAAATAGCCCTTCCCTCGCTCCGTGAGTACTGGTCTGCCTCACAAGTGAGGTTAGCACTATTACGGGGAAATAAAACTTATCAAGCAAGGTGGAAGCAGATAGACCTGGCAAGAGAAACACAGATCCCCCTTCAGGCATGCCTATTCTCACCCAAGCACCTTAGAGAGATGCTCAAAATAGTTCTGTTTACGACTTTGCCCATCCTGAAAGGATGGCAGATGTGCATGAAGTATAAGAAGCTCCTGCAGTACTGCTGGAGATATAAATGGCTCACTCTGGTTCCGGTATTTAATAACTAGTGGTACAAAACCCAAATAAATAAAGGGCTAGAGGCCCCTCGGCAGCTAATGAGAGGTGATGAAACCCTGAGTTTTGAAGAAGCAAAAAAAAATTCGGGTGGACAGAAAAGGATAGGTTATTTTTTTATCAAATAAAAGACTATATTTCGAAGCAGTTAAGGTATCGGGAAAGGAATACCTGGGTATTAGAGGGGAACCCCCATTTGAGCGAATATGGTCCTCGCAATATGGTGAGAAAGCAATAACGGACCTATATAAATATAGCACAACCTGGGCCGTGAATGCTATTACTCCGGTACAAACTAAATGAGAGCAGGAGCTTAAACGCCCAATAACCACCATAGAATGGGAGAGGATCTGGAGAGGTACATGGGCAACCACTTCATCTCCGACGTGGGGTGGGGTTTGTTTGGAAGGTGCGGGTGAGGTACTTCCTGGTTCCCTCAGCAACGTTCTTGGTGCGGCAGTGGGGCTCTTCCTGGTGCTGGAGGGACTGTGGAGAGGAGAATGCCTCGCACATGCACATTTTCCTGGAATGCCCAGGTATAGGACGATTCTGGAGTCAAGTTACGGAACATATAAAAGGGGTTTTGGACATACAAGAGGAGATAGAGCCCCATCATTTGATTCTAGGAGTGCCACCATCAGGGCTGAGGGACAAAGCCAAAAAATATCTTTGGGCAATATTATTAGGTTCAGCGTGCAAGTCAATAACAAAAAAATGGCTTCAAACAACCCCATCCTACCTTAAGGAGTGGAAAGCAATAATATCGCAAATTCAACAAAATGAGCAAATCTCTATGGGCTTACAAAATCGAACAGAAACCTTTTTACTGAGATGGGCAAGGTGGGAACTCTATCAGGAGAAAGCTGGGTCAGTATTCTGTGTAGGAGAGGAAGGGTAAAGCATCAGTATTTTGAAATGTATTGCCTTAAGTATATTATTAATTGCCTTGGGTGTTGATAGTAAAAACATCAATGTACAGTTAGTGTAATGGTAAGACCCTGCCTGCTGTTGTTAATAATTGCCAAAATTGATTTTATTTTCTTTTTATGCTTTTAAAGTTGAGATGCTATCTATTTAAAACTGATACGAGTAATTGAACATTAAGTAAGAACTCAGTTGTTTGTGAATCTGAAAGTAAAAGCTAATGTTTTTTTAAGCTGAAAGATAATAAATAAGTATAAAAAAAAATACAATGTCATTCTATCTTTTTAGGTCAGCTGTCCTAGTTGGATATATATCCTCGGGATGCAAAGTCACTGATGAATATAACAATATACAGTTCTTTGAGTTGATGTTTTATATGTGTTGTTCCTTGGACAGTCGTAATTTGTATTACATAATTTTTTTTAAATAAAAAAGATATATGTATTTCTAGGAGCGTGGATATGTTGTTCATCCACACTCTTTGGCACGTCCCCTTCCGCTTTAAATCTCACTAGAAGTCTTCAAGCTGGCTCCTCCCACTCACCCGGGTGGTATATACCTCGGCTCTGCCCCATGACGCCAGATCTTCCTTTCCGCTGGAAGATTCAGATTGCCTCCCTCGTGCTCTCGCATTTCGTAGGCCCCTGGTTTTCAAACCTTCAGTTTTACCGAAACTTCGCATTGTGCATATTAGCGATCGCAAGTTTGCAGCTTCGGTCATGGAAGAAAAATTTTCCCTTGGATTTCATCGGTGCCTGTGTGGCCAGAAGATGTCGTGTACCGATCCCCATACTATGTGCGTCTACTGTCTCGATTTCGACCATGACAGCTCAACGTGCAGTTTTTGCTTGGCTTTTCATTCCAATGTCCTCGACGACTGTCTTGCATGCCTGAAACTGGGGAGGCCAGAGAAGAGGAATCCTTCTGTGAAATCCAAGGAGGCTCGGTGGGTGGTTTTCGCCGCGGCTGCAGGATCTGCTGAGCAGTTGGAATGCATGCAAGCATTCAAGGAGCAGGCGGCTTGTGCCACGGAGTCTTCTCGGAGCTTTTTCGTTCCGCTCAGCCTGGGCTCCACCTTCTCAGGTTCCTTCCAGGAGTTGTGCCATTCTCTCACTACCAAGGGAGAGGCGCCTGCGGGCTTGCACTCCTCTCGATCCCGTAAGCAGGAGAATGATCCGAGTGCATCTTCATCTTCATCTTGACAGAGACGGTCTTGGGAGCAGGAGAGATCTTGGTCCCAGGAACATGCAGTCTCAACCTCGGTCAAGACCGCTTCTTCGCCTGCTGGCTTTTCGGACTTGCCGTCAAGCCAACCGACAGAGGGTTTGTCCGACGACGTGGAAATTGTCCTCAACCCTATTGACCCTTTGTCGGCGACTCCAGTTGCCAACTCCTTGAAGAGGACTCCGGTTCTTGTTTTCCCAGAGGAGGAGACCCAGCCTGCTGGAGTCCCCATCGAGGAACTGGTCCCGGACTCTGGGAAGTTACCGGCCCCGCCGGTGTCTCCTGACCGACGGAGTCGGCCTGCCCGATCTCGGTTGAGGTCTAGGTCCCCCTCGACCGACAGGCAGAGGAAGAGCCATAAACACTCCAAAAAGGGGCAATGCCATCAGTTGTCTTCCTTGGATGAGGAGAGACTTCGGCAGAAACTCCATCGGTGCTACGAGGACCTCATGTGGCAGCAGGTGATTTTGTCCGGGCATAAGCCTACCACTGCTTCCACCCCAGCCATTACTTGGCTTTCACCTCCCAGGCCGAAGCCGACTCCTTCAGAGCCAACCAAATTGGTTTCCCAGCCCGTGGAGCCGGCAAGACTACCTGTTCAGCCCAAAACAGTCTCTCCACCTATTGTGGTAGAACCACCACTCCAACAGCCTGTGGGAGGGTCTCCTTCCAAGGAAGACAGACCGGACACCAGGCTTCCCTGGCGATTGTCGATCACGGTGACACCAGACCACCCTCGGCGTGTCGAAGGTGACTTTGGTGGTAGGCCATTGTACCCGAATTCCTTGGATTCCAATGTCACCAGTTTGCATTCACATCCAAGTGATGATTAATCAACCGCTGGCCTAGAGACAGAGGAAGGTCCCTTGTCTTTCCAATGGATCCTTCACCTCATCTCTGAATCTACAGGGATGCCCCTGGAGCCAATCCAGGAAAAGGCAGAGAACCCTGTCACGGACATCCTGAAGAGAGGGGATACCCCAACGGAGGCATTTCCAGTGGCTGAAGCTATTGTCGGCCCGGCCCTTGAACTATGGCAGCACACTGCCTCTTGTCCAGCTCTGTCTGCCCGCATGGCCTGCAAGTACGCAGTGCCCATGGGGTCCCTAGCAAGGTTCACAGAGCACCCTTTGGCTGAGAGCCTGGTGATCACCTCTGTGTTTAGGCATACTGGCAGTTCTGCTGATGCTGACCGACCACCTGAGTCCAAGCTCTTGGACCGTTCAACCAGGAAGGTCTGTGCAGCTTCCTCCTTGGGCCTGCGTCAGGTAGGTTTGGCCATCATCATGGCACATTTCTCTCATGCCCTTCTAAGGCCATTAGATGAAGTCCCCCCACATCTCCCCACGGACATGCAGACCATGGTCAAGCAGGTCCGAGATCAAGGCCGAGCTGTTGCAAAACAGCAGCTTCAGATGGCCCTGGACATTGGGGATTTGTGTGCCTGCTCGATGGCTGCCACAGTTGCTTCTCATCGCAGGGCTTGGTTGAGGCTCTCCTCCTTCCCGGCGGATACCCAGCACAAACTAGCTGATGTGCCCTTCCTTGGGACCGACTTGTTTGGCCCAGGAGTGGCCGGTCACCTTCACTGCATTGAGCAGTCCAACACCACCTTGGATGCTACTTCTGCTAAGAGTTCTTTGGGCAAGAACCAGTAGAAGAAAAAGAAGAAGCCTTTTCGGCACTCTTCCCCTGCGGCTCAGCAGTCCTTCTTTCAAGGGGGACAGCAGCACCAGCATCAACAGCAGGCTCAAGCTTGGTGGCCTCGGCCCAAGCCCGGAGCCCAACAGGCCCGTAAGGAAGGCCGAGATTCAGGTCCTGGAGCCTCCTCCTCCAAGCCTGCTCAGTGATGGGGCGGGGGCAGCCACCCCCTCTCCCGCCACACCAGCTCTGGGTCCTCCCGTGGGGGGTCCAGCTCCATCACTTTCTTTCCATCTGGTCTGATATCACCTCAGACAGGTGGGTTCTGGAAGTGGTCGGTTGGGGACTGCCTCTGGAATTCAAGCAGTACCCCCCCAAGCTGAGTCCATGCCCCTGGGGAGGAAAGAGTATCCGCTCAGACCCAGTCAGCTCTCAGAGATGACATCGCTCAGCTCCTCATTAAGGAGGCAGTAGCGCCAGTGGCGGATCCTCCAGCAGACCCAGGCTTTGTCTCCAGGTACTTCCTGGTGCCCAAACGGACGGGGGCTGGCGCCCTATTCTAGATCTGCATGACCTGAATCAATATCTTAGGTCACGTACCCTTCGGATGGTCACTCTGTCCCAGATTATACCATCCTTGGAGCAAAACATGTGGTTCTGTTCACTGGATCTACAGGATGCGTTCTTTCACGTCCCAATCCATCTGTACCATCAGTGGTTCCTCCTCTTCAGGGTCGAAGGGACCCTGTACGAGTTCTGAGCCATGCCATTCGACCTGTCATCGGCCCCACGGGTATTCACCGAATGCATTGCAGTAGTGCCGGACCATCTCAGGCATCAGGAGGGTGTCAGGATTTACCCTTACCTCGATGATTGGCTCTTAGCAGGATTCACCCAACAGGAGGTGAGGCCAAGTCAGAACTCGTGCCGTCTCAGTTGATGGGCTTAATTGGGGCAGAGCTTGACTCTTGTCAAGCCAGAGCTCAGCTCCCAGCTGACAGGGCGGAGGTTCTTTCCTCCATTGCCAATCATTTCTGGTTGGGCACTTGCGCCCTGCACCTTCTGGGTTACATGGCGGCGTGCACCTCAGTGGTCTTTTGGGCCCGGTTGCATGTGCGCCCCCTCCAATAGGAGCTGACCACCCAGTGGACTCAGTGCCACAGTCATTTCGACCAGCTGGACACTGTAACCCAGAAGATGTGGGACTCTCTCCAATAGTGGATCGCCTCGGACCAGTTGCAGGAAGGGATCCCGTTTGTCCTCCTCAAGCTGACAGTTGTCCTCATGACCGATGCCTCTCTCATGGGCTGGGGGATCCCACATGGGGGACAAAAGGGCCCACGGGCTGTGGACCCCCGAGGAGTCCCGTTGCCACATCAACCTGTTGTAGCTCAGAGCAGTCAGACTGGTACTGTCAGCTTTCGGTCCTCCGCTCCGGGGTCAAGTGGTTCAAGTCCAGACGGACAATACCACGAACATATACTACCTCAGCAAACTGGGCGGCACGCACTCCCGTTTGCTGTGCAAGGAGGTGCTCTGCGTCTGGTCCCTCGTGAGTCAGTTGGAGGCAGATTTCCTAGCCATTCATGTGGCAAGAGCCTCAAACCATCTGGTGGATGCTCTCAGACCACGAGTGGTCTCTCCATCCAGAGGTAGCTTACAGCCTCTTCTCCCATTGGGGCAAACCAGCGGTGGACCTGTTTGCCTCCAGGGAAAACACCAAGCTGCGGCTGTTTCATGCCCGTCCCCTTCAGCAGGACTCACTGCAGGTGGATGCCTTCTCAAGGCCATGGACCCCAGGCCTCCTCTATACCTTCCCTCCATTTCCCTTGATCCACAAGGTGCTCCTCAAGGTGAGGAGGGACAAGGTGAAGGTGATCCTGGTAGCCCCAGACTGGCCGCGCCAGTTCTGGTATCCAGATCTCCTCAGCCTCGGCTGCAGGCACCCGGAGCGGCTTTGCACACGCCCGGACCTGATATCACTCAATCAGGGGAAGGTATTTCATCTGGACCTTCAATCCCTGCACCTCACAGCCTTGTACCTGAGTGGCTAGAGTTCTAGGCTTTGGGTCTTTCCAAGGATGTCTACACCATGGTGGAGGCATCCAGAAAGGAATCGACCAGGAAATGTTATGCCTTCAAATGGAAAAGGTTTTCCATTTGGTGTCAGGGTAAAGGCCTGGACCCTTTATCCTGTTCAGTGACTAACATTCTTGACTACCTTTGGTCTCTCTCCAAAGGAGGTCTCCGGTCATCGACCATTAGGGTGCACCTGGCAGCAATCTGTGCTTACCGGGCGCAGCAGTGGTTGGGTGCTTTTTCAAAGGCCTGAATCACATATCCCCTCTGGTGCGTGAACCTCCACCTCCATGGGATCTACTGCTGGTACTGGCAAAGTTCATAGGCAAGCCATTCAAACCTATGCACAAGTGTGAGTTGTCACACTTGTCGTGGAAGACGGCCTTCCTGGTGGCTGTCACGTCTGCCAGAAGGACGGGGAGCTCCAGGCCCTTTCGGTGGACTCCCCTTATCTGGTCTTCCACAGGGATAAGGTTGTCCTATGCCCCCACCCGAAATTCCTACCGAAGGTGGTGTCAGAGTTTCACTTTAACCAGGTGTTAACTCTGCTGGTTTACTACCCTAATTACATCTCGGAGGCCGAGTACAGGCTCCATACTTTGGACCTGAGACGTGCTCTCTCCTAATATAAGGAGAGGATGGCGGAAATTTGGGGAGAGGTTCGCCAGCTCTTTGTCACCTATGCTGAAGCCATTTCTGTCAGACCTGCATCAAAGCGGACTGTTGCAAGATGGATTACATTGTGCATAGGTCTGTGCTATGAGTTGACGGGCAAGGAGCCTCCCAGAGGGATAAGAGCTCATTCTACCCGCCATACTGCTGCATCGGTGGCTGCTTCCAGGGACATCCCTGTCCAGGAAATCTGTCAGGCTGCTACCTGGAAGTCAGCAAACACCTTCATCCCCCACTACCACATCGATCTTGAGTCACACCGGGATGCTGGTTTTGGGGCCTCAGTTCTCCAATCTTTGTTCCCTAAGTGGGGGTGTGCACCTTGCCTCCCTCCTCCAGGAGAACTGCTAGGAGTTTGCCAAAGAGTGTGGATGAACAACATATCCACGCTCCTAGAAGAATAGGTTACTCACCTGTAACAGTAGTTCTAGGAGTGGTATATGTTGTTCATCCACACAGACCCATCCGACCTCCCCGGCTACGGACACACACAACCTGGCTTCCAGCAGGCTAAGATCTGGCGTCATGGGGCGGAGCTGAGGTATGTACCACCTGGGTGGGAGGAGCCAGCTTGAAGACTTCCGGTGAGATTTAAAGCGGAAGGGGACATGCCAAAGAGTGTGGATGAACAACATATACCACTCCTAGAACTACTGTTACAGGTGAGTAACCTGTTCATATATCTCTCTACTTCCTCTCCATGTATCTCGGGTGCCACCTATCCAGCCCAGTCTATAGATTCTCACAGAGGTGGCCTGGAGCAAACCAACTTCCATTTGGGCAGGCTCCCCTACCTCCCAGATAAAAAATATATGGTACCCAGGATGAAATGGCTTCACTACACTCAGCCTACAGTGTATGCTATTATTAATGCTAATAATGATAAATGATTCACACTAAAATGAGTTTGCTGCGTAGCCTCCTGGTAAACTGTCTCGTGAGATTGAGATTATGGGAAAACAGGAGTTGAAAGCTACCAATCCCACATTTTGAGGTGTGAATAATCGCTGTAGAACAGGCTTGGGAGATCTCATGGAGAGCCTGCCAAAGTCATCCTAAAGCAGGACTTGTTACTACGCAAGGGTTTGAGTGTAATGACAAACCGAGGGCTGCTTTGGATGCCTCTGATGGAGCGGCCCTTGTAGCCACTGCTGAGATTTGTATCCAGAGCATTCCTGGCTAGGAACAGCAGGATACATCACCTCTGATATCCAACAGAAGATTATGAACGTTTCGTTGTGCAAATAATTATGGACATTCTGTTTAACAGCACCTGTTTTGTCGGCATGTGGAAGAGGTATTAAAAGAAAATTACCCTTAAGAATATGAAGAACATCCATTCTCTTATTAGGGAGGTAGACAGTGTGGCTTCTTCCACTGGCAACAGCCATTTCTAGGGACATGGATATGTTGTTCATCCACACTGCCTGGCAGGTTCCTTGCTGCTTTAAATCTTGCCGGAAGGTCTTCAAGCTGGCTCCTCCCACCCACCCGGGTGGTAAAACTCTCGGCTCCGCCCCATGACGCCAGATCTTCCTTACCGCTTGGAAGCTCAGGTTCCCTCCTTAACGCTCTGCGTATAAGACTGGTTCCTAATTCTTCGAATCTTCGAAATTAAAAGTTTTTTGCTAAAAAGACTTTGGTCTTCTCTCCCTCGCGGCTGCGATGGACAAATCGACTCCCGGTTTCCGGAGATGCCCTTGCGGGCAGAAGATGTCTCGGACGGATCCGCACTCCACGTGCGTCTACTGCTTAGGCCTTGAGCACGACCCGCAGGCTTGCGACCTGTGCCCTTCTTTTTCGGCCTACGTCCTCGAAGACCGTGCTGCCCATTTACAGCTGGGGCGTCCCGAAAAAAGAATTCCTCCGGTTAAGTCTAAAGAGGCCCGGTTGGCGGTGTCCGCGGTGGCGGGCTCGGCGGATCAGCTCGAGCAGATGATCGCCCATGAAGAGGAGGCGGCGCGGGCCGCTTCTACCTCGGCTGCGGCATTTGTCCCGCTCTCTCTCTCGGTGCCTCGTATTCGGCTTCTTTTAAGGAGCTTTGTCTGACCCTCTCGACGAAAGGTGAGGTTCAACTTCTTCTGGACCTTTTTCTCGGTCCAAAAAGAGCAAAAGTAAGTCTCTCCGTCGACGCTCTTGGGAGCGGGAAAGATCCCGCTCCCCCAGTAGTCGACAGTCGACTTCGGTCGACCCCTTGGCTTCGGCCACTGGCTTCACGGTGTCCCCGTCAGGCCAGTTGACCGAGACTCCCGTCGATGCAGTCGAGATTTTTCTCGACCCGTTGGACGGGTTGTTGGCTGGAGAAGCTGAGAATCCCCTCTCCCCGGTTCCCCCGGTGAGAGTTGAGGGTCCCGTCGGCTCGTCTGTGCCTCCGGTTCCGGAGCCTTCGGTGGAATCTTCGAACCGAGGGAGTGCGATTCCCGACACCTCCCGCACCGTCCTCGGCCCAGCCGAGGTTCTCGGTCTCGGACGTCTTCGCGGTCCAGCCGATCCTGCCGCCATAGGCGGTCTCGGTCTTGGCACCGCGGCAAGCAGCGCCGCTGCTCTTCCTCTTCCTCCTCCTCGGACGAGGGGAGACTTCGGCGCAAGTTGCGTCGGAGGTATGAGGAACTCATGTGGCAACAGCTCCTTCTGACCGGGAATAAGCCGACCCAGTCGTCTTCCCCGGCCATTAAGTGGCTGTCACCGGAGCGGCCGAAACAACCCCTCGTTATAGCCGAGGAGCCTGTTCCCAGGCCGGTTGTTCAGCAAATTCCAGCTGCTCCACCGATTCTGGTGGAACCTCTGCCTCCACAGCCGTTATTTGGGGCTCCGACCAAAAATTCTCGGTCGGCTCAGGGACTGCCCCATAGGCTGTCTGTCACCCTCACTCCCGATAAGCCTCGGCAGGTGGAGGGTGGCTCAGGCCCGAGGCAGCTCTTTGAGGACTCTTCCGAGTCCAAGGATGATTCCTCCCTTTTCTCCAAGCGAATGGACTTGGAGTCCTCAGGAGGACAGTCGGTGGACGATAGCCCTTCGTCCTTCCTAGGATTGCTTTGGCTCATCTCGGAGTCCACCGGGATGAAGCTCGAACCCGTTTCTAAATGGGCCAGGTATCCCCTCACGGAGATTCTGGACCGAGGGGATTCCTCTACGGAGGCCTTTCCGGTGGCCGAGGCCATAGTGGGCCCGGCCTTGGAGCTTTGGCAGTGCCCTGCTTCCTGCCCTGCGCCTTCAGCCAGGATGGCCAGGAAGTATGCGGTCCCTACCGGTTCCCTGTCCGGTTTTTCGGAACACCCCTCTGCTGTGGGGTTGGTTACCGACAGCGTTTTCTGCCGCGCCAAGGCATAGGGATGTGGACAAACCTCCCGACAAGGAATCCAAGAAATTGGATTATGCCGGGCGAAAAGTCTATGCTGCGTCCTCTCTCGGCCTTTGTCAGGCCAGTTCGGACGTCCTCATGGCACATTTTTCTCATGCTCTGTTGGGCTCCCTGGATGAGGTCGTCCCTCATCTTCCCGCGGATCTGCAGACTACGGTCAGGCAGGTGTGGGACCAGGGCAGGGCAGTGGCCAAACAGCAGCTCCAGACTGATTTAGACATTGGGGACTCATGTGCCAGGTCTGTGGCGGCCGCAGTGGCCATGAGTCGGCGGGCTTGGCTGAGGATATCCACCTTTACTTCGGATACCCAGCACAAGTTGGCGGACGTTCCCTTTTTGGGGACTGACCTCTTCGGCCCTGGGGTGGAAGGTCACCTGCAGAGGATCGAGAAGTCCAATGCTACCTTGGACTCGGTCTCTTCCGCTCAGAAGGACAAAGGCCGCAAGCCTCAGCCTAAGCCCTTTCGTCCTTCTGCACCCCCGGCACGCCCAGCCCAGCAACGTCAGGGCCAGCAGGCTCGGGCTTGGCATCCCAAACCCAAGCCGTTGGCTTCCTCCAACAGGAAGCAGGGAGGTAAAGGCCCAGGAGGTCCCTCGGCCGGTCCCTCCTCCAATCCTGCCCAGTGACGGGCTGAGGGGTGTCGCCCATCCCCGCCACCTCACCCCTGGTTCCCCCCGTGGGGGGACGGCTCCGACACTTCCTTTCCGCCTGGTCCGTTATTACCATGGACAGGTGGGTACTGGAGGTGGTGGGAAAAGGCCTGCCTCTAGAATTCGAGCAGGCCCCGCCCTTCAGAGCCATCGCACCTCGGGGGGCCTCGGGGTCTGCAGCCTCACTGTCGGCTCGTCGGGCCGACATCGCTCTCCTCCTCCAAAAGGAGGTGATCAGGGAGGTAGCGGATCCCCTCAGACCCGGGTTTGTGTCCAGGTACTTCCTGGTTCCGAACGGGACGGGCTGGGCGCCCATTCTCGACCTACACGACCTGAACAAGTTCCTAAGGTCTCGAACCTTCAGGATGGTCACTCTGGCGCAGATAATACCATCTCTGGAACACAGCGTGTGGTTCTGCTCTCTGGACCTGCAGGACGCGTTCTTTCATGTCCCTATCCGTCCGTCACATCGGAGATTCCTTCGCTTTCGAGCGGAGGGATCCCTCTTCGAGTTCCGAGCCATGCCCTTCGGCCTGTCTTCAGTTCCCAGGGTCTTCACCAAATGCATTGCAGTGGTGACAGCTTTCCTGCGGTGCCGGGGGGTCCGGGTGTACCCTTACCTGGACGATTGGCTGATAGCAGCCCCCTCCAGACAGGAGGTGGAGCGGTCCAGAGATCTGGCCCTCCAGGTTTGCTCTCAAGTCGGCCTTCTCATCAATGAGGCCAAGTCGGAACTCGAGCCGAAGCAGGTGATTCTGTTTATCGGGGCACAGCTCGACTCTCTTCGAGCCAGAGCACGGCTCCCGGCGGACAGGGCCGAGGTTCTTACCTCCTTTGCCCAATCTTTTCTGGTTGGGCAATCGCGCCTGCCCGGGACTTCCCGCGCCCCTGGTCTCATAGCTGCCCGTACCAGCGTGGGTCCGCTGGGCACGCTGGTACATGCGCCTCTTCAGTGGGATCTGGCCAGCCAGTGGTCACAGCGCTGCGATCCATTGGACCAGCTAGTGATGGTGACCCAGGGGATGTGGAACGCTCTCCGGTGGTGGACCGTTCCATCTCATCTGCAGGAGGGCATCCCATTTGTCCGCCCCGAGCCGACGGCTCTCTATCGACCGATGCCTCTGATGGGTTGGGTGCCCATCTGGGGAACACTGAGCGCACAGCCTCTGGTCCCCACGGGAGTCCCGATGCCACATCAACCTGCTGGAGCTCCGAGTGGTCCGCCTAGCTCTCACCGCCTTTGCTCCGTTTCTCCGGGGTCAAGTGGTCCGAGTCCAGACGGACAATACCACGACCATGTACTACCTAAACCGCCAGGGCGGGATGTGTTCCTTGCTTCTATGCAAGGAAGCTCTCCGCATTTGGTCACTCGTGCGCAGCCTGGAGGCCGATCTCCTAGCCATTCATGTGGCAGGAGCCTCCAACACCCTGGCCGATGCCCTGAGCCGGATAGGGGCTGCATCTCACGAGTGGTCTTTCCTGCCGGAGGTAGCACAAGATCTGTTCTCCCACTGGGGCACACTCAGGTGGACCTGTTTGCCTCAGGAGAACACGGTTGAGGCTGTTTCATGCCCGCCTCAGCAGGGCTTGCTGCAGGGGATGCCTTCTCGAGGCTGTGGACCCTGGCTCTTTACGCCTTTCCCCATTTCCTTGATCCACAAGGTGCTTCTCAAGGCAAGGAGGGACAAGGCGCAGGTGATTCTGATAGCCCCAGACTGGCCCCCAGTTCTGGTACCCAGATCTCCTCAGCCTCAGCTCCAGGCTCCCGAGGCAGCTTCCAACTCGCCTGGACCTGCTCTCAGTCAATCAGGGGAAGGTGTTCCATCCGGACCTTCAATCCCTGCACCTGACGGCCTGGTTCCTGAGCGGCTAGAGTTCCAGGCCTTGGGTCTTTCCGACGAGGTCCTCAATGTTGTTGAGGCATCCCGTAAGGAGTCGACCAGGAAATGCTATGCCTTCAAATGGAAGAGATTTTCCATCTGGTGTCAGGGCAAGGGCTTGGACCCTTCCTCCTGTTCTTTGGCAAGCATTTTGGACTATTTATGGTCCCTTTCTAGTCAAGGGCTTAGGTCGACGACCCTAAAGGTGCACCTGGCAGCCATCTCTGTTTACCGGGCGCGGGCCGGGGAGAGTCTGTGGCACAGGAGAAGGTGGTCTGGCGCTTTTCCAAAGGCCTTGATCACATTTCCCCTCCGGTGCGAGAACCTCCACCTCCATGGGATTTACTGCTGGTACTGGCAAAGCTCATGGGCAAGCCATTCGAACCAATGCACAGGTGTGAACTCTCTCACCTGTCGTGGAAGACCGCCTTCTTGGTGGCTATCACGTCAGCCAGAAGGATGGGAGAACTCCAGGCGCTCTGCATCGAGTCTCCTTACCTGGTCTTCCACAGGGACAAGGTTGTCCTGCGCCCCCACCCGAAATTCCTTCCGAAGGTGGTGTCGGAGTTTCACCTTAACCAGGTGTTGACTCTGCCGGTGTTCTACCCCAGTCACACCTCGGAGGCCGAATACAGGCTCCATACTTTGGACCCTAGAAGGGCGCTCGCTTATTATAAGGAGCGCATGGCTGAAATTCGGGGAGAGGTTCACCAGCTGTTTGTCACCTACGCTGAAGCCGCATCTGGCAGACCTGCAGCCAAGCGGACGATAAGCAGGTGGGTCACCTCCTGCATAGATCTCTGCTATAAGTTGGCGGGCATGGATCCTCCCAGAGGGATAAGAGCTCATTCTACCCGTCATACTGCTGCATCGGTGGCTGCTTCCAGGGACGTCCCTATCCAGGAAATCTGCAGGGCTGCTACCTGAAAGTCAGCACACACCTTCATTACTCATTGCCACATCGACCTTGAGTCACGCCGGGATGCTGGTTTTGGGGCCTCGGTTCTCCAGTATTTATTCCCTAAGTAGGGGGTGTGCGCCTTGCCTCCCTCCTCCCGGAGAACTGCTAGGAGTCTGCCAGACAGTGTGGATGAACAACATATCCATGTTCCTAGAAATACAGGTTACTCACCTGTAACAGGAGTTCTAGGAATGGTATATGTTGTTCATCCACACGACCCACCCGACCTCCCCGGCTTCGACGCACAACCTGAGCTTCCAGTGGGCCAGATCTGGCGTCATGGGGCAGAGCCGAGAGTTTTACCACCCGGGTGGGTGGGAGGAGCCAGCTTGAAGACCTTCCGGCAAGATTTAAAGCGGCAAGGAACCTGCCAGACAGTGTGGATGAACAACATATACCATTCCTAGAACTCCTGTTACAGGTGAGTAACCTGTATTTCTTGGCAAACCTGCGAAAAAGTGCAAAATCATGCACTTGAGGCACAGAAACCTAGGGGTGGAGTACAAAATGGGGGGTATAGTATTGACGACCACAAAACAGGAAAGGGACATGGGAGTAATCATATCTGATGACCTGAAGGTGGCCAGACAGTGTGACAAAGCAGTGGGGAGAGCTAGTAGGATGCTAGGGTGCATAGGGAGGGGTATCACCTGCAGAAAGGGAGAGGTGGTGTTACCGCTGTGTAGATCACTGGTGAGACCTCATCTAGCGTACTTTGTCCAGTTCTGGAGACCACACAACTGGAAGGACATAGACAGAATAGAGGCGTCCAGAGGAGTGCTACTAAAATGGTGCAGGGTCTGCATCAAATGCCATATGAGGAGAGACTAAAGAACTTCAGTATGTACACACTGGCGGAAAGAAGGTGGGGGGATATGATAGAGGATTTCAGATACCTCATGGGTATAAATAACGTTCAAGAGGGATGCATTTTTCAGAAAGAAAGATGCTGAAGAACAAGGGGGCATGCTATGAAGCTGGAGGGGTAGACTCAGGGGAGATGTGAGGAAGTACTTCTTTATAGAAAGAGTGGGATGTCTTGAACAGACCACCAATGGAGGTGGTGGGGGCAAAAACAGTAATTGGATTCAAGAATTCATGGGATAGGCATAAGGGAACCTTAGTGGTAAGGAAAGGGGGGTGGGGTACAGCCAGAGATCAAGTAGGGTCCTGTGGTGTTACAGAAAGTAGGGAAAATGAGCAGACTAGATGGGCCAAGTGGTCTTTATCTGCTGTCAGATTATAGGTTTCTATGTAGCGAGGCTTCCACAGGCTGTTTAAGCCTAAACTCTTCTAGTAGCAGCAGAGACAGAAGCCTCAGCAGAAGGCACAAATAGCAAAGGCATCTAGCGCTACCCTCTTACAGGGTGCTAGCCCCGTGTCCACCTCAGCTGCCTGAGGTGGATCACTCATCTCTAGGGGGTGACTAGTCCTGTTCTGTATGCAGTGGGAGACCATTAATATGGACATGGAGTCCTGAATATTATTCAGGGCAGCTACTTCCTAGAGCTGTTACAGAAGCCTCCATGCCACCCTCCAAGGAATCAGATTCAGCTGACAGTCCCAATGGCAAACCTCCATTTCCTGGAGGAAGCAGGGCTCATTCAGAACAGGGCAGTAGAGAAAGTACTGGAGTCAGACTTGGGTAAAAAGTTTCTACTCCAGGTATTTCCTCATTCCTAAGAAGACAGGTGGCATGTGTCCAGCCTTAGAGCTCAGGCACCTGAACAGGTAAATGTGGTGCAAAAACTTAAGGATGTTGTCTCTGGGATCTCTCCTTCCATACCTAAGACCCTAGAATTGGTTGGCGTCTCTTGAAATGTAAGCTGCGTACCCAGCGTATCGCTGTCAGGGCCAACCACCGCAAATATCTCTGATTTGTGTGGATCTTGAACATTACCAGTGCAGAGCCCTGTGTCATCTCCACATTGTTGTGCTAGGAATAAGAGCTGTTCTGTATGGACTGCAGGCCTTGTCGAACCTGGTGTGCCACAAGGTAGATCATCTCCATATGGACCACAAGTGTGTCATGTTCTACCTCAGCACGCAAGGAGGGGCTCACTCCTACCCTCTGTTCAAGGAAATGATGAGCATCTGGAAGTGGTGCTTGGAGCATGAGACACTTCTGCAAGTAACCCATCCTTCATGGGTAGAAAATATCGTAGCAGATTACCTCAAACAGTTGTAGATTCTCATAAATGGTCCCTAGCTGATGACAGTTCTCTCCCTGTTCGACAAGTGGGAATGTGGGAGTTGGACCTTCTTGCATCCCACCACAATGCAAAATTGCTGCACTTCTGTTCCAGAAATCAAGATAATGGCACTTTTTGTCATCAGGATGCATTTAGGCTACAAAGAACAGGTCATTTTCTATAAACCTTCCTGCTGCTGCCCCCTTTCTAAGGGGTACTTCTCAAGATGGAGCCTCACAGAGGCAAAATAATACTACCAGTCCCATGCTGACCGAGACAGGTATGGTCCACTCCACCCATTGCTCTGCCAGTTCAGTAGCCACAGACTGTACCTTTGAGGACACACCTCTTTGACCCAGTCCAAAGGTCAGCTGGTGCATCCGAACCTCAGATCTTTGCATCTCCAGTCATAGTTCCTGAGGAGATAGAAGTCAAAGGTTTAAAGTGAATTTCCAACCTATTCCAACCAGATAATGGGCTTTATAGCATTAGCCAGTTGCTGACAAAATTATAATTTTTAACTGTGTACTTTGAGGAAGGGAAGGGATCATAACTGTAGCCAAAGCAATGGCCAGCCTGATACCTTCCACTTCCTGGTTTGCCATCCCTGTCCCCATGCTCAGATGTTTTGTGACGTCTAAGGAGGAAGAGTGTGGGGATGTGCCACATATAACTCTATGGGGACATTTTTTCAGTGCCATTTTATGTATGTTTAGGCAATCTTATAGGAAAATGAAAGCCATTGTTCAACTAATAGGGGCCAGTTATCCCATCCCTTAGCCCTAGTTGTCTCACCTTCCTGAGTAGCCTCTTAAATGGCACTGAGTCAAATGTCTTGATAAAATCTTAAGTGTAGCACATCCATTGCCTGGCCTGTTTGCCATATGTGTCACTATATTAAAAATGTGTAGTACATTAGTCTGGTGAGTCCTCCCTCTGGTGAGTCCATGCTGGTTACGATCCATTAAGTCTTTTTCTCCAAGAATGCAACTATCTCCTCCTTATAACATGGGTTGACAAAAGGAGGAAAGCTCATTGGCCAAACAGCACTACCTGACTGTGGATTAAATTCACTATTTAATCCACAGTCTGGGTGACATGTCTGGCCAGCAAGATCCCTGGGCAGAGCGGAACTTCTTGTCTCTGGCAAAACTCAGTATGGACAGGCAGCCATTAAAAAAGGCACCTAAGTAAGACAGAGCCACAGTGGTAACTTACTGGCCGCCTGACACTGCTGTACCCAATTCCTGTGTTATTTCTCCCCCATCCCACATGTTGTTGTGTCAGTCCTCCCCCATCACGCATGGAGTCCAGGACAGTGAAAATGTGTATGTCCTGCTTCACCCCTCCCTCCGAGAGAGACCACAATCAACATATGAGAGAGAGAGCGCCCTGCATGTCTTGTGACAGCGAGCAACTCCTACTTCAGTGTTTTAAGTCTGTGTTTCCAAAAGGAAAGAATAATGGGTGAGCAAGTGCCTTTCTAAAGCTGGCTGTGTTCCTGCTATAATAGAGCTGTCACAGCACACCACTGTCTCTGTGTATCTCTCTCTGTTTCAAGCAAGGCAACGGGCATCACAGCAGAGCTGTGGGCTCTGAGGAGTGTGTGTGTTGGTGGGGGTGTGGTGTGTGTGATAGAAAAGTAGTTTGGGCTCGACCCCAGGGAATCCCTGAAGCTCTCTCAGTTGTCCCCATCAGCTCCGGGGCTACCTCCCCAGTGTAATACTCCCATCCCACTTCCAATAATACTCCCAATCAGACGTGCTGCTTCAAAATGTGCAGTAGTAGTGTCAGCTCTACCCCCCCCCCGGCCCACATGCAGCGCTGTCAAGGGGGTCGACGTACTTACAATGTAGCGACAAACTGAGAATGTGCCAAACGTTCTTGTTGCATAGTACAGCAGTCTACTGTGAAATTGGCCCCATAGCGGTGTGTTTGCAAACCCCAGTCAACTCCGAAATTCTTACATGTTTACATGCTGCTTCTTCCCAGCTAGCCTTACAAAACAAGCGCGCTGCCTACTAAAAACATTAAGACTCCTTGGAGCTTTAAAAAGAAAATGAGGAAGTAAACAGTGTTCTTCCTGCTGCAGTGTCCTTCTCTTTTCCCTCCCCGACAGTGCTAGTAGCTCCTCTGAGAGAGAGAGCGTCACTACTTAAATGTAGTGACTGCATAGCTCTCTCTGTCTATCAGCATGTCACTGTTAGTGCCTGGCAATTTGCAGTTGCGGAACTCACAGCTCAACGTGGTGGAGGAGAGTGAGAGAGACACAGCGAGAAGTGTAGTGCTGTGCTAGAGAACCCCTGACAGGCTGTGCCTGGAGCGAGAGAGTGCAACAGTGAGCTGAGAGAGGGAGACAGAGACACAGACAATATGAGAGCTGATTGGAGGAAGACACACACACAGTGTGAGCACCCCACTGCAGTATTGTCATCGGGAGGTGTGTGTGTGTAAGATCCTCACAGCTCTCATTGAGCTCCCACGTGCGTGGGGGGGGGGGCAGGAAACTAACCATCGTAGGAAGTATAGGAATCGATATTATGCATAAGAAATGTCAGAAATCATGTCAGTACTGTATGTCTTACATTTCTACGTGCATATCATCAATCACATATGCATAATTTGTTGGGCACTATTTTTCAAGGTGGCAGGATACAGTACCTTTCTTGCTTTTTAAACAGGGAAAACCCCTCTTTCTGAGTTTTTTTTCCCTTGTTTTGCACATAGCCCATGTTATAAGAGCAATAACCCAGTCCAGGGTATGGGGTTATAGTTATTTAATCCGTGCCTCGGGCGTTGAGGACCTTCGGCCTGTGGACTCATACCTCACAACGCACCCAAGGCGTGAATTAAATGTCTTTATAACATGGGCTTTTTATTCTGATAATCTGATTGGGTAAGAGAGGTCAGGTGGGGATACATTTATCCTACATATATGAACAGTTAGGATGAGTAGGCTCACAAATCAGTCCTCACTGTATGTGAAAGCGAATCAGCTAGCTGGATCTTTTTTCCTCACCAGAAAAGTGTCATTGTTTTATTATATTACAGTGTAGAAATTGTTCTGCTTAAAAAAGATAAGTGATAAACCAAGAAGGGGGCAAATCAGTAAAATAGCCCTGTGAGTATACTGACAGCTGTCTGACAGCGTAGGATGTCTAAATGAGTATTCCTCATGGAGTGAGTAAAAAATGCTAGCCGGCAAGCTGTGTTACTCGCAATGACATTTCCATGCTATAGACAGTATTTGTTCTTTCCCACCCAACCACCCAGTTGAACTCGTACTTACTGCTAGCAAGCTGTGGCATATACGCAAGTTGGAGTCTGTAGAGCTGTCCGAATTTATCTGAGTGTCTCGCTCCTTACAAAGAGCAATGGTACATGTAACAGATAGAGAGAAATTGAATTTCCCACACACCCGCTGCAGCGAATTTGTTAATACTCGTAGCTAACGACATGACTGACATGTAATCCTGTTGTTAGTTGACTTGTTTTTTCATCATGTCATGAATAAAGCTGTTTTCCCAGAGTAATAAATATACTTTAGTATTGAAAAACTGTAACATTTCCATGTGTACTCGTTGGGTGGAACTGAGCAATTATCTACTGTTTCCTCACTGCCGAGATAGTAAGAGCACAGTGGAGCAACTTAAAATGTGTTCCTCCATTGTGAAAAACGGTCTATAGTATTTGTTTTCTTTAACGAGCAATGTAGGGTTTTCTTAGTACACTGTTTAAAAATGTAATGATGTTTTTAGTGCGTTAAAATAAAGCTTCGGAACTGTATCAATGAATATTGTCATGACTTGCTTTTGTCCTAATGACTCATTTTACATGTTGAGCTGTCTGTAAGGAAACATTCCAACAGATATGTATAATTTCTGTTAAACAAAGTATTGTAAACAAATAATGTGTCAGAGTAATATATTGCAAGGGCCGGCCCGGCGGCGCTGAGGGTTGGGGCGCTGGACGTCACACCTTGCGCCACGCTGGCGACCCGGGTTCGGACGCAAGCCTGAGTCGTCAGGGGTTGGCGGGGGGGGAGATAAGGATTGAGCGTCCGGCGGACTGCTCTCCTATCCCTGGGGAGGGATCCAGGGAGCCATCGCTCTGCAGCGACTGGGGGCACTGCTAGAGCTGGCATAGAAGAATGGAGTGCGGCAGACATCTGCACGTTTGTACCCCGATGTCATTACACACTCGCACTCCCAGGGCCCAGAAAAAAAAAAAGAAATAGTGGAGCAGCACAGATCGCGGCAGCTTGATGGCCACACTCCACCGGCCGAAGATGCCTGGATGTGCATGACTGTAATGGTTCCTCGTCTGGCACGGGGGCAGTGGGGTTGCCCCTCTTGAAGGCAGAGCTGCATATGCCAGCTGGGTGTGCAGCTTCGGGATCAGAGGTGGAGCTGGAGCAGTCGCTGGATTAGGGCAGGTCAGTGGCTGCTGGGGGTAAAATATGTTAAAAAAGAGTAATATATTGTCAAACATATAATGCAGTATTTAATAGCAGTACAGTAGAAATGTAAAAAAGACACAAATCAGTTTTTTAATCAGACACTACTTTATTAGGAGGAAGGATGCATAACAAAACAAACACATTTCAATCGCTGCAAAATAAAATCATTAATATTTATCACAATCTAGTAAGCCCATGTTATAAGCACAATAACCCACTCCAGGGTGTGTGGTTATTGGGGATTAATCAACACCTTGGGTGCTGTGAGGACACTCTGGCTTCACCCTCGTGCCTCTCAACGCACCCCTGGTGTTGATTAATGCCCACTAACCACACACCCTGTCATGAGTTATTGCTCTCATAGCCCCATACCCTGTTGTGGGTTATTGCTAACTTGATAAATGTCTCCAAAACTTTTCCTACTACAGTAGAGCCCACTTATAAGAACATTGGTTATAAGAACATCTCGTGTATAGCAACATTTTGGCTATGTACCGATCTTGCCTCATTATATTCAATGGGAGGGAAGCCCATTTAGAAGAATACCCAGATCGTTTTTAAGAACTTTATTTTTTGGTAGTGCACTGAGATCTGTGCTGTCCGACAGCCGCCAACTGATGTTTTTTCAAAGGTTCATAGCTTCCTAGGTGTCTCATTCAGTTGCTAATCACAGCACATTCATGGCATATTAGTGCTATCGTTCCTCCGTGGTTATCTGCAGTGATTGTAATGCAGCTGCCTAAGGTATCTAATGGCAACTAATGACAGCCTATTCATGGCCAGTTAAGTTTCTCACTCCTCCGTGGGCACCAGGAGTCATTTTACTACTGCTTGTTAAAGTAGCTAATGACAGTACACTAAGTGCTCCTTAATGAGCGCATTCCGTTGGTTACCTGCATCCTTCTAATGCACCTCCTTAAAGCTAATGAAAGCACATTTAACACTCACGTTCCTCCATGGCATACCTGCCTTGTTGCAACACAATTTAAGCCACCTTGTACAGCACAAATTTCAAAGCAGGCTGCCATGGAGAAAAACTGGAGAACCATGCTGACACTTGCCAAAAAAATACAAATCATTGAGTGCTTGAGTCAACCTGGCACAAATCAGGCAGACAAAGCAAAATAATACACAATCACACATGCCCCCACAATGCAAAGCATCATGGGCTACATATGCAAATCACCACAGAATGTTATGCTGGTCCAACTTTAAGCAGAATTGCATGGTGCCGAAAGGCCTCTCACACAGTTTGCAAAGGGTGCTAACAGAAGACATAGACACGTGTTTCATCCTACCAGGACTCATCAGTATGCATTGTGGGGGCATGTGTGATTGTGTATTTTCTTGAAACTTGGCTTCCCAGCCAAATGCCCTTTGGGGTAACCCTTGCCTCAGTGTTTGCGCACAGAGGTTCTTTGTCTTTTAAATATTTTTTTATTTTAATGGGTTCACCACAATATATCCAAGGCACACTGCCTTAAGGGTAGCTGGTCCATTCCACTGGGGTGTTAAACAGACGAGGCATACTGATGAGTCCTGGTAGGATGAAACACGTGTTATGTCTTCTGTTAGCACCCTTTGCAAACTGTGTGAGAGGCTTTTCGGCACCATGCAATTCTGCTTAAAGTTGGACCAGCATAACATTCTGTGGTGATTTGCATATGTAGCCCATGATGCTTTGCATTGTGGGGGCATGCGTGATTGTGTATTTTCTTGAAACTTGGCTTCCCAGCCAAATGCCCTTCGGGGTAACCCTTGCCTCAGTGTTTGCGCACAGAGGTTCTTTGTCTTTTAAATATTTTTTATTTTAATGGGTTCACCACAATATATCCAAGGCACACTGCCTTAAGGGTAGCTGGTCCATTCCACTGGGGTGTTAAACAGACGAGGCATACTGATGAGTCCTGGTGGGATGAAACATGTGTCTATGTCTTCTGTTAGCACCCTTTGCAAACTGTGTGAGAGGCCTTTCGGCACCATGCAATTCTGCTTAAAGTTGGACCAGCATAACATTCTGTGGTGATTTGCATATGTAGCCCATGATGCTTTGCATTGTGGGGCATGTGATTGTGTATTTTCTTGAAACTTGGCTTCCAGCCAAATGCCCTTCGGTAACCCTTGCCTCAGTGTTTGCGCACAGAGGTTCTTTGTCTTTTAAATAGTTTTTTATTTTAATGGGTTCACCACAATATATCCAAGGCACACTGCCTTAAGGGTAGCTGGTCCATTCCACTGGGGTGTTAAACAGATGAGGCATACTGATGAGTCCTGGTAGGATGAAACACGTGTCTATGTCTTCTGTTAGCACCCTTTGCAAACTGTGTGAGAGGCCTTTTCGGCACCATGCAATTCTGCTTAAAGTTGGACCAGCATAACATTCTGTGGTGATTTGCATATGTAGCCCATGATGCTTGGCATTGTGGTTGCATGTGTGATTGTGTATTTTCTTGAAACTTGGCTTCCCAGCCAAATGCCCTTTGGGGTAACCCTTGCCTCAGTGTTTGCGCACAGAGGTTCTTTGTCTTTTACAAAGCAAAATAATTCCACGTAAATGTCTGCACCATATCTAAAATGATGGCAAACAAGGAAAAACTGTATGAAGATTTCCAGTGTGGTTTTAACACTGAAATCAAATGCAAATGAACTGGTAAAGATGAAGTTGAAGAGATTGCCTTACTTTGCTGGTTCAGCACCTGCCGTACCGCAGATGCTGCCATTAGCGATCCTGCCCGTCTCACAAAAGCCTGGCAGATGGACTAGGTGTTGAGTTCACACCTGCAAATGGCTTACTTTGTTGCTGGAAAGAGCGGCACAACATTCATTTCAAGTGGTGCCATAGGGGAAAACAAGATGCAGATTGCAGTGATGCAGGTAACTAGACTGACACCATGCTCCCAATGCTGTTAGCCAAGTTTCCACCAGACTCAATTTACATTTTCGACGAGACAGGAATTTATTACCGAGCCATACCTGATGGAACTCTCTCATTCCATAGTGACCGAGCATCAGGGGGCAAAAAAATCAAAAGAGAGGATCTCTGCTCTGGTTTGTGCTAACATGACAGGAACTGATAAAATGCAACTGCTAATTATTGAAACGTCAATGAAGCCTTGGCGCTTCAGAACCATGGATGTTGAAGCACTGCCTGTCCAGTATCATGCCAACAGCAACTCCTGGATGGCTGGCCAGATTTTCACAGAATGGGCTAGCAAGTGGAATGTGAAACTACGGAGAAGAAGGATAGCTCGAGCAGCGGTCGTGGATCTGGCGTTGCCTTCGGACGTATCCTTGGCTGCTGCCACTACCGCTGCTGATAGTGCTGATTTCCTGCTGCCCTCCTGGTCCCGATTCTCGGACTCCACTACAAGGAATGGCTGCTGTGCATTTGCTAAGATGGCCCGCATATGGCGGTTTGCCGATTGGTGCGCCTTTTTTTTACTGATGACTCTGGATTGGCTTAGAGGTTATGGCAGGGCTCCTGATTGGTGCGCCTGAAAGCCGGCTTTCCGGACTGTCATTCCCTGCTGAAAGGTGCATTTTTACAAGGGCTTGGACACATAAGTGTGGTGTTTTTTCTCTCCCCCCACCCGGCCTCCTATTAAATACACTAACAGTCCCCGCCTTCCACGGCTTGCTCTATTTCTACTTGCTAACACTGTGCTTCTCCCCTCCCTGCCACGTAGTATCTGCAATCTCCTTGTGTGGCTCCAGAAACTTACTTAATTATTGACTACCTCTCTTTATCAGTTTGTCCAGTTTCAAACCACCTCTTTCAGTTTACATGTTCTTTTACTGACGCCGTATACTCCTTGAGCATCCACACAGCTCTGTCCTGATTATCTCATAGCTCTGTCCTATCTTACAGCTCCATCCTACCTATCTAAAGTTTGACAATCTGGTCCTTTTTCCCCCTACTACTTCCCAATTTTTCACGTCGCCTCCCCTCTCAGGCACCCCAAATTCCTCTGTTACCACTTTATTTTAATTCTTACTGTTCTCTGTCTGTTACCTTTCTCCTCCTCGCTGTTGCCTACCCTTTCTAGAACTATTTTCTCACCATATCAATACTCCCAGGGCGTATTAAATTATATAAACTGCTGCTGCTAATGTGTCTCCTATCCACCCTGCATCTTCTACGCCTATCTACTCCAGGAATCCCCTATGCTGATTCCGCTTTTTCACCTACCCTAGAACAGGATTTTACATTCTCCAATCTACTATTGGCTCCTGCAACCTGGTGTGATCCCACTCCTTTACTCCTAAGCAAAACCTGGACCTGTCTGGTTGCTCATGCCATCAAAGGTTGCTCCCTGCGACTTCACACCATATCTCCCTTCCCACATCGTAAGCTCTGGTGCCTCCTCCTACTGGTCATACTGCTTTCTGGGGATGTTCAGCCTAACCCAGGGCCCTTGACTCCTAATCTAGTGCCTATTTGTAATGCTAAAAGCCTGCTTATTACCCACCATAATATCAGGAGCCTGGAGCAGAACTTCTTGGAACTTGAATCCTGGACCACACTCTACAAACCAGATATACTGTGCATTACAGAAACTTGGCTGAAGCCATCCATCCCTGACTCCCGGTACTCCCTGCCATCTTACAATCTTTTGCAGAATGATAGACCTGCCCTGAAAGGGGGGGTGGTACAGCCATTTACCTCAAATCACACCTACACCTCTCAGTGATTAGTTCCTCCTCCCTAAACCACTATGAGGCACTCCATATCCTCTTCACCCTTGGCTCCAAGAAACTGAATATTATTTGTGCCTATAATCCCCCTACCCATGGCCTGAAAGGACTAAATGAACTACTTGAACAATCTGCTATTCACTATGGAAATAATGAAGTTCTTATATTGGGGGACATTAATATAAACTGGCTGGGGAATACACAAATGACGGCCCTGACTAAACTACAGAGTTTCATCCTTCATCAGCTCGTCTCTGTACCCACCCGGACTATGCCTCTTTCCAATACCAGCATCTTGCTGGATTGAATTATGACAAACCACCCTGAAAATATTGTAGATGCTTGAGTACTAGCAGATGCCATCTCGGACCACTCCCCTACTTTCTGTATCTGGGGTAAAGGTCGGCAGGCTCTGATGAAGCCACGCTTCATTACTTTTCGTGATTATGCTAACTTTGACCAGGAGGCCTTCTTGTCTGACGTCGCTTGCATCGACTGGTTCTCTCTGTTTAGCTCATCTGATGTTCGAACTTCTCTAGATATTTTCTTGTCCAAATTCCTAGCATTACAAGAATTCCACTGTAAACTTGTTACCAGGCGGGTTAGGAATGGACCGACCCGATGGTTAAAATCCGACCTACTGTCTAAATTACGGTAGAGGGACAAAGCATGGCTCCATTACAAGAAATCTGGTTCTCCTGCTGGCTGTAATGCTTACAGATCCTTAAGAAATACTTGTAAGAAGGAGACCTCCTAACTGACTGTGAGGGGGACCCTAAAAAATGTTGGTCCCATATAAAATTCTTCCTGGGGTCCTGCCAGTCCATCACTCCGAATAACATGTCTCTCAGTGGCATCCACTGCAACAATCCCCTCACAATTGCAAATTTCTTTAATAGACAATTTGCTGATCTTAACCGTTACACTTCCGCCTTCACTACCCCATCATACCCTATCTCTCCAGGGAATACCACAGGACTTACTCTCCATTTCAAGGCTATCTCCAAAAATGATGTTCTCCGACTCCTTAGTAACATCTCAGAGCACGCAGCGGTTGGGTATGATAACTTGGAACCCAAGCTCCTAATGTTGGCTGCCCCTTATATAGCGACTCCCCTTGCTAAGATTTTTACCCTCTGTCTGTGTCACTGCACAGTACCAGATATCTGGAAATCTGCTCGAGTTACCCCTGTGTTTAAAAATGGAGACCTGCTTGATCCATCTAACTATAGATCCATTGCCATCCTATCTGTTCTCAGTAAAATTCTTCTGAAACTTGTTGCCACCCAAACTACTACCTTTCTCTTGAAACATGACCTACTAACTGAAGCTCCACATGGTTTCTGCAAGGGCCATAGTACCACACCTGCCCTGCTCAAATTATCGTTTGACATCCTAGAGGCTATGGATTCTGGTAGACTAACTGGGGCCGTCTTTATTGACATGACCAAGCATTCGATTTAGTAGACCATTCCATTCTAGCTGCTACCCTAAGCTCTCTAGGTTTCACACCAAATGTAGTAAAATGGTTTGACAGCTATCTGACGGATAGGTCCCAATATGTGAAATTTAATTCCACTTACTCAGACAAGGTCTCCATCAACATTGGGGTACCTCAAGGTCTATCTTGGGTTCTCTACTTTTTTCCATCTTTATCAATATCATTACTACTAATCTCCTTAGAACTTCCTCTTCACTCTATGCAGATGACATCATTCTGTATTACAGCTCAAATAGTATGGAGGACATAAACTCAAAACTCTCCCGTGATTATCAGCTATCCAACTATGCTAACAGATCACAAACTTGTTCTAAATAAATCAAAGACACAGGCTATGCTATTTGGCTCCAGTATCAAACTCAAACACTCCCAAACTCAGCTAAATGTCTCCTCCTTTGATGGCACATCTGTTGGGGTGGTAACCTCCTTCAAATATCTGGAGGTCACTCTTGACCCATCCCTGAGTTTTGACCTTCATATTCAATCTACTTGCAAGCAAGTTAACTCTAAGCTTGTGATTGCCTACCGGACAAGCTGTGCTCTCAATCCTGCCGCCAGACTTGTGATTGCCCGTGGTATATTGCTTCCCTCTCTCACCTATGGGGTTGCTACCTATGTGACAGTCAGCAATTTGAGTCTTCGAAAGTGGGAGGTTACTTACAATAACATCTGTCATTTTGCCTTCAGCTCCCCATGACTTGAACATCACTGCCTTCTCTACTCGGATCTTGGATGGCTCCCGACTAAAGAACTAAGGTCCTGTGCTCTTGGATCAATCACTGACAACATTATCAGATCCCAAACACCCAAATCTCTGGCCTGTCTCCTTCCCTACCAGAAATCCAAATATGCATTACGCTCTGCTGAAAATGCCCCTGTCTTTATCCTGAGACACCATACCTTAAAAGGCAGTCATGCCTTTGCCTGTCATGGACCCCTTCTCTGGAATTTACTCCCTCCAACACTTTGTCCATCTGCTTCCCACATCTCTTTAAAGAGCGAACTTAGGCACTATCTCATCTCCTCCCATATATGCTCCTATTTTCAACCACCCTAGCTCTTACTCTCTCCCACTCCACCCCCTCTCAGCTGTTACCTTATGGTATTGGAGTCTACCCCACACTTGAGGCACTTCCTCCCAGTTTCACTCCCTTATCTCTTACTTTCTCATCCTCCGTTTTCCCCTTTCCAGCATAAACATGCACTCTCTTTATCTCTCGTCGCCTATACCGCTGGCACTGCTGTTTCTCTACTCCTCTCACCTCTCTCTCCCCCTTCAACAATTACTGCCAAACTGGTATTGCTCTCATAGCACTTTATCCCACTTTAATACGGTGTCTGGATGCCTTAGTTTTGCCTGATTGTATTGCCTTATGTTACCTAAATTTTGTATCCCTGTGTATTTTGTTTTGCTACCTAAAATTCCTTGTCATAGTTACCACTGTTATGCTTTAATACCTGTCTGTAACTTGTGTTTTGTGTTCATTAGTGTTCACATGAAAGTTGTGTCTTTGTACACTCCCGGGTCATGCCTGAGAATAGTCTCTGGCTAGTGCACTTACCCGGTAAACAAAAACTAAATAAAATAACTGCAGTGCTTACCCAGCTCTCTCCCTCAGTCACCTTAAACTGGTGTCTCCCCCCCCACATGACCTCCCTGATCTAACCTGTGGATCAGGGGGTTATAAGAAACCTTAAGCTGCTGTATCGCAAAAGAATCGTTGAGAAACTGCTCATTTCCATCGGTGCTGGCAAAGCTGCTAAAGCGAGTGAGCTTACAAAAGAGATTATGATACTGGACTGCATAATGATGCTAGATGCTGCCTGATGGCAAGTGAAAGCTGAGATGATAGCACATAGTTTCAAAAAAGCTGAATTCACAGTCCTGGAAAGCCAAGAAACTCAGGATGCCTCTGATGGTGCCAGAAGCAGCAGCCAAACCCTGCCCGAGGACAGCTTTCCAATAGGCGACTTTAGCAATGAGGAATTGGAGCAGTACGTGGCTATCGACAATGTACTGGAGTGCTCTGGTGCAATAACTGAGGAGGACATCTGCCGGGGCATTAATAAAATGACGAGAGCAGTGATGAGGAAGACCAGCCTGCTGTCAAACCCCCACCTGTCTAAGAGGTAATCACATGTATGGACCAAATCAGACTGTATCCTTAGAAAAAAAAATTGACCTGACAGCCTTCCATCAGTTTGATGCCTTTTTTTTATTAACTTTCCCTTGCAAGCAACAAGCAGCAAAAATTACAGACTACTTTGCAAAACTGCATGGGTAATTATGCTTTTTTAATGAATTTAACATAGTGTACTGTGCTGATTTTTACAATCTGCTGTGTTTTTATACATGCTACAGTACTATGCTGATTTTCACAAACTGCTGTTTTTTTTATATATGCTACAGAACAGTATTTTGTACTGTAATTATATTTTAGTGTGATTACTGTGTTTTAAAATTTGTAGTTTAATTTTTTTTCATACAGTAAAGATACTACAATCAGAACATCATGTATTACTGTTTTTCCACACAGTGAGGGTCAGGCGGTGGTATAGATTTTTTCTGAAAGACCACATTTAGTAACAGCCCATTTATAAGAACATTTCTCTGTGGTAAATTGAATATTCTTATAAATAGGCTACACTGAATTGATGTCAGGCTTACTGTGCTATAATTGCCTCAATTTTCCTAACACCCTCTTTGTGTAATGGAACCCATTAGCAACCAGCCAAGCTACAAGCACTGCACGTGGTACTGTTGATTCTCCATCGTGGATTCACAGCGATTATGCCAGCACCTGCCTTGTTTCCTGTAACACTCTAGGATGATCCCATATGGACCGGGAGGGGTTATAATGTGTTGTTTTTAGTTTCCCACCCCCTTTAGTACCCCGTTCCCTTGAAATTCGTCCCATCTTAAACTGGTCCCATGTATCACCCATTAATTTCCTCCTGCTGTCTGCGAGTGGGACTGCTTTCTCAACTGCAGACAACGAACAAAAATATTAATTTAGTGTTCTTGTGTGCTCTTTATCAGCTGCACTAACCCACTCTTTCCTTATCCTGTCTATGCTGTCTCATCTTCCTTATTTTTGCTAATGTATCTACAGCAGGAGTTGTCATTTTCCTTTACTCTTTCTGCAAGCCCTAATTCTGCCTTCCTAATAATCTTTTTGCTTATATCCAGTTTCTCTTTAAAGGATACTTAAACAGGGTTTTTATTGCTTTCACCATTCCCAGAACCCCCCTGTGTATCTGTAGCTAAGAGGGAGTGCTTGTGAAAATTGAGATAAATTACCTTAAAATATGTGACTTTACATGTTTTTGGCAAGTTAATTTTCCTGCAATCAGGAAGAGTTTTCTGAGCCCCACACCGATCGGATCATGTGACCTTGGTGTATGTGCGATGTAATTATAGCAAGACATCTCACCTGTGATAAAAAAAAATCCTATGGATCCTGATACTTAATGTCTAAAATTACCACTATATGTTAACGCAGCAAGGACATTTGTTGCGTGATGGCAAATTTGGGTGTGGTTGTCAAGTACAGGTTAGGTCACGGTTTTCTTAGCTGATAGTAGGGGTTGGGTAGGTAGGGGTTCTTTGAGGTGGGAATTTATCAAATGTTGTGTGCTGTTACAGCAGTGTCCTTTTGTCTAGAGTCTTTTGTGTTGCTGACTGCCTCTAGGAAATTACCCTAACAGAGTGTTGTGACTGTAGTGCCCTGCTGCCACAGAGTTATCCAGCCCAGCCCCTGAATGTGTTTACCTTGTTTGTGAAGAAAGCCTGATGTGCAAAATAGGACACAAAACATTGTCTCTTGTGCTGATTATACTTACAAACAGAACATTCAGTATGATAAAGTTAAAAATAGTGATTTAAAAAAAATGATAATCATAACCAGGGCCACTGGAAAATTGCACCTGCAGTTTTTTTTCGGAATCCGCAGTTTCATCATTCTCCGCAAAAACTGACATGTTCTGCAATTTCTTGCAATTTTTGAGTTTTTATATTGAACTGTATAAAAAGTATTAACATTTTTAATAAAATACTCTCAAATATATTGACAATTTTGCATGCAGACTTGGGTTTGGCCGAAACAATGCAGTGCAAGGTAGGGCAAGGGATTTACGTGACAGTGATTTCTTTTGAATCCATGTCTTGTTTGGTTTCAAAATCCACTGGCCAAGAATAAGTACACTTAAACACTTAACATTTGTTCTGTGTTGAAGCAGTCTATTAGAAAACATTTTGTTGCCACACAAACTGAAACAAAAGATGGGATTAAAGGTGCAAATTATCCCATTCACTTAAATGGGGTGCTAACCATTAATCCTTTTTGAAAGTGGCAGGGCAAGTATTTCCTTGTGAGCATACTTTCATTCACACTAATTTTGATTCAAACAGCTGAAGATTTTTGGATGGCCCTGCCGATTTTAAACTTGAATAAGCTAGTTGCTATCAGTGATCTCACTCTTAGCAACTACCCCTAGATGCTCACATGCAAAGACTACAATAAAAACCTGACTAAAGTCTAAAAACAAGCTTATTAAACACAAAATGTATCTGACCATTTATCTTTAAACAAAATCATTGCAGCCAGAGTAAAACAAAGGTAAATTACAGGGTACCCTGACTACTGTATGATGCAGTAAAAATATATTGGTACTTTTTTTTATATTTTTTGGTAACCGGTTAAGGCGCACTAGGCACAAGTGCCTGTTTTCAGGTACAACCCAGGAGCACTGAGGAGGTTAAGAGACTTGCTCAGAATCACACGGTATGCAAGTGGCGCTTGTGTGAATCAAACCCAGGTCTGCTAGATATCGTCAGCTCACTCACAGTTTGTTACTCTAAACTCTAGATTATACTGCCAGCCCCAATAACCCCCAGATTCATTGTTTAAGTATGTGATTTCAAAAATAGTGTACAGTACAAATTATGACCATTAAACACTTTTAACAACATTTTACTAAAACTCAATTATTCACCACTCTATCTGCTTATTTTTTCTCGTACCAAAGTGGGTGAATAGCTGGCAGAACACTGTAAACAGCTGTTGATTAGGCTGCATTATTCTACAGCCAGAAACAAAAAAATATATTTCTTCTGGATTTATTTAATATTGATTTGCTGTGGCTCACTTTTATAGAATCTAATTAGCACTGTATGAGGCAGATGCTTTTAACTTTTGGAAGATAGGCAACGCTTATGATAGCCTATCAGTTTAGTATTCTTTTTAGGAACATAAACTTTTCTTTATGTTTTAAACATATTCAGGTGTCAGTGTATTCATTTAGCAATTTATACCAACTAATATATGCTGTAGAAAACATTAAAAGATTTATTGTGAAGCACTCAGGGTCTATAATAGAACCCCCGCAATTTTTGCAAAATGCTCCGCAATTTTGGGTAACCTTTTCCGCAGTTTTCAAGTGGCCCTGATCATAACCCACTGGCTACTAATCAAAACATGTTTTTGATTAGCAGTTCTGCTAATCATGTCTCTGGAACTAATGTATGCCTTGCACATTAACAGATACATAAAAATAGTCTATATAAGCAGCACAGTATATGAAAAGGAGCATTCATAGTAAACAGTGTGTCCCGGATGGGTGTGGTTGTGCAGTCAAAGGCGGCCAGCCCAAACTCAAAAGGGAAACACACGAACCGAATTTCAGAAAAAAGTACCAACAGGACTACAAGGCTAGTAGTCTTGTTGGCAGTTTTCACTGGAGTGCAATCCTTATTGTTCCTTAATTATAAATAATGCAGTGTGAAACAGTACAACAAGGGGTATGTGGTACGTAAAAATCTGAGCTTGTGTAGGCAAAACACAACTGGGCATAAGTGTGGGGAAGGGGGCCTGGAAACATGGCCAGGGCAATAAATGTAGTGGGATTGGGGGGGCAGGTAATGTAAGGGGTCAAAGACAGTTGCAGGTGAGAGCAGAATAGTTCCAAAGAAGAGACTTAAAGAAGAAGAGGCAGAGCAGATAGACAGGAGAAGAGATGACCAGAGTTTAGGAGACTGATATGAGAAGGCAGCTTGACAAGCAGTTGATTTCCTAGGTGGAATAGGAAACATTTCTGCAGAGAGGGTATGAGGTAAGTGGGGGAAAGGATAGGAGGTTTGGCTGTAATTGAATTATTCTTACACTTCTGCTGATTTTTTGAAACAACAGTTTGGATGTATATATTTGCTGATAGCGCTGTTTAGTTTGATACATACAAGCAAGATAGGCGGCATGTCCCCCTAGTTTCCTCAATGTGTGGTTTATTGGTCTATCATTTTTATTGGCTTTCACTTTATAGCCTTCTGACCTCCCTGTTTTTCAACAGTATGCCCATCGCTTTTAGCTATTTATTTCTAGGTGCATTGAACATAAGCTGATCACCCAAGCATTCTACAAGTACAGAGATACAGCACATAGCTCGGTACATCTGAGTGGTAGAGCGGTACATCCCTGCTCCCCCAGAACAGCTTTTTTCCCTTTTTAGTGCTATTACTCCTTGCAACCAGTGTATGTGAATTTAAATCAGTGAATGAACTGATATTTGTGTCACCATTATTGTTGCCGAAGGTATTTCACTGTGCAGAATTGAATGTGGCATGAATGAGACATTTTAATTGCAACTTGCGGATTTGGTATATAAAACTACAAATAAAATTTATATCAACAGTTCTCTGCTGACTTTAGTCGATCTTTTTACGGCTACATAGTTAGAGCTACTGTATGCTGATGTCGTGCTATTACATAGAGAAGGGGTCTCTGGAAGCACGTCAATGTGAACGCACCACAGATGGCTCCTTGCACTGAGTGGGGTTGAAGCACATCACTCCACGTCTTCTCCATTCAGTACAGTGTGCTTCCTTCCTCCCTATGCCACACTATTTCCTTGCCCCTGACACCACTGGTCATACCTCTGTAGTGCTTTCTAATATTGCTGTCTGTCCCCCACCAGCTTGTGGGCTGAGCTCCTCCAGCCAACAGAGAGAGAGAGACTGAACAGCAGCATGACTCCGTCTCGGCTTCTACAGCATCGCTGAGCCAGACACACACAGAGCAGCCCTCACTCTTGGCCAGCAAGCAGTGGGCATCACAGGAACCATAGTGCCTCTCTCTTTCTCTCTCTCTCTCTGAGGAGATGTGTACATCCTCAGCCTCAGTTGAACTACATGTTCCAAAATTCCCTGCGCTGCAGCTGGTTGCTTGTGTTCCTGGAAGATGCAGTGGTTGCAATAATTAAAGAGTTTGTAACACCAAAAATGGCCACCGGAAGCATACCTCTAAACAGTCCCTCATTAACAGCGATATCCCTCATTTCACCCCTCAGAGCAAGTGCTCTAGTCCATCCCAAATCTTTCCCGCATTGGGAAGGAGCTGTAAACTCAGAATTTATTTATTTTTAATTTTTTTTTTGCTCCCCAACCACACACTGGCCAGTCACTTCTCCGGCCTCTTCACAGATCAATTCTTGTCCCAGGCTACTCCCAGCCACCCATAGTAGCCACCAGGGGTATCCCTTCATCAGTCGGGTCCCCTTCTTGTGAAGAAAATGAACCTTACTGGCCTTTCAGTGGTCCTGGGTGCTGCTGGGGCGGCCCTTTGTGGTTCGGGAGCTCCGGTGGTGAGGGTCCAGGACACTGTCACCCAACCGGCCAGTGTGCCATTTTCCTTCAGTTTCTTCTGCAGGAGTGTGACATGCTGGACGTCAAAGCACACACCGCCATCTGTCACACTCCCCTAGATAGCGAGACCCAGACTCACTGCTATTCTCCTGGCCTCTGCTAGAAGTCAGTAGGTGCCAGCCCTCAACCCCACCCTACCCCCAAGAGAGGACGAGCAGTCCTCAGACATTCAAGCTTCTTCTCCCCCGGCCGGCCCTCCCAACGAGTCCGTTCCCAAACCTGGGTCACCGGCGTCACGGCGGTGAATCTCTGATGTACTGGACGGCTGGCTATGTAAACTCAGAATTTAAAGCTTTATTTCTGAAATTTTATGATGCCAAAGAAAAATTTAACTTTGCACAATAAAGGTACTGCAAACTGCATATGTCCTCACAGGAGTTCAACATGAGCCAAACACTGGATGACATCAGAAAAATTAAGATGGTGGTACACTAAGGACTTATGAGCATCTATATTCAGATTCCTTTAATACTACTGCAGTAGCAGCCATTGTGGCTCTGACCAGAGTTTGTTTTTCACTGTATATGTCCTGTGTTTGATCCCCATTCTTTCCATCACTTGAAGCTCCAGTGACTACTCATTTCTCCTCCATAACTGATGCATCCTCCATCCCCCTCACATGCATTGCTAGCACTCCCTCTGCTGTTCTTCCTGTCCTTTCTGGAGTTGATAAGGTACTTGCTGTATAAGCTTGATGTCTGTATGCAGCTGATAACAGATGACAGTAAAATTGGACCAAGCACACTGGTGATACAGATTCAGATCTCACTGCATCATTCTGAGCTGTTTTGCATTTTGTGTTGCAGGATTCAGCAGGCTGCAGAGGAGGCCTACAGTCTAGGCCTTGCCCACTTCTGTACGCTGTCAGTGGCTGCATCGTGTGTTTGCTTTCTGGAACTGCTTGGTGTTGACAGCCTTAAACTCAGAGTGGACTTAAAAGTTGCAAATATAATCTTGAACCACATATCCAAAAGTGATGTGGAATCTCCACATGGAGCAAGACAAACCTTAGGTATACATACTGCACAAGTATTTCTTCTGATTTCTGTTAAAGCTTGAACCTAGTATTAGACATTTTAAAAAAGATTGCAGACAATGCCTGAAGTGGCATTTAGAACAGATTGATACGTGTTATATGACATAACCATTGAGGTTTCAATTCAGTTCACAGTGCCAATGGCTCAGTAGGTTGCCCAGTCGCCTGTGATGCCAAAGGGTTGAAAGGTCATGGGTTCTAGCTACACACACAGAATTTTGGCCCATACCGAATACTGACAGTGTAGTGTAGCTCGGGGCTTGTTGTACTGTTGTGGTGTCGCTTTCAGATGAGACATTTAACCCTGGTCCTTCTGCCCAAATGTGGTGGTTCTCCAGGTGGAAGTTAAAAATTCTGTGTCATTTATTTACTGTCAATAAAACTGATCCATGTAATCCACCCTCCAGAGCCAGACCTGAAAACAACCTGTCTTAGCTCATGCAGAACAGTGGACTTGGTACTCCTCCCGCTCGAAAACACATTTTGGGGTGGATTTTTATGTATCCATTGAGGTAGTCATGAGGTGGGGGTGTGACTAAGACATTTCCCAAGTTTGGAGAGAAACAAGTGTAAAACAAACGAGTAACAGATGACGCCAAGTCTACATGTATCAACACTAGCCTTTTAAAGGCCTTAGTTTTTTTTCAGGACTTCAAACAGCAGACAGTAGACAGTCATGAAGGCAAGATAAGGCTAGGTGCAGGCCACCATCTCAGGCAAGGGAGGATAAGACTTTGGCATGGAGGAATGCCACCAGGAGGGAGAGGTCCACTAGACTACCAGGGAGAGTCATAATTGAACAAATGGGCACCGGGCTATGGAGGGGGGACAACTAGACTACCAGTGATGACCCTGACTATTGGAATGGGTACTGTATTAGGAAGGGGACCCACTAGACTGCCAGTGATGGCTTTGACAATTGGGATGGGAACCGGTTTAGGGAAGGGGGCCATTAAACTGCCAGTGATGGCTTTGACAATTGGGATGGAAATCAGTTTAGGGAAGGGAACCACTAGACTGCCAGTGATGACTTTGACAATTGGGATGGGAACTGGTTTAGGAAGGGGGGCCACTAGACTACCAGTGATGGTTTTGACAATTGGGACGGGAACTGGTTTAGGAAGGGGGACCACTAGACTATCAGCGACGGTTTTGACAATTGGGATGAGAAGCAGTTTAGGGAGGAGTACCATTAGACTACCACTGATGGTTTTGACAATTGGGACAGGAACCAGTTTATTGAGGGGGGCCACTAGACTGCCAGTGATGGTTTTGACAGTTGGGATGGGAGCCAGTTTAGGAAGGGGAGCCACTGGACTACTAGTGATAGTTTTGACAATTGCGATAGGAAACAGTTTAGGGATGGGGGGGCCACTAGACTATCAGCGATGGTTTTGACAGTTGGGACGAGAACTGGTTTAGGGAGGGGGGCCACTAGACTACCAGTGATGGTTTTGACAATTGGGATGGGAACTGGTTTTGGGAGGGGGGCTCTTTAGACTACCAGTGATGGTTTTGACAATTGGGACGGGAACCAGTTTAGGTTGGGGGTGCCACTAGACTATCAGTAATGGTTTTGATAATTGGGACAGGAACCGGTTTAGGGAGGAGTGCCATTAGACTACCACTGATGGCTTTGTCTGGCACAGTGGGCACATTATTACAGAGGGAACTGCTACACTGCCAGTAGCTTTTATTATTGGAATGGGAACCAGGTTAAGGAAGAGGAACCACTAGACTACCAGGTACAGCTTTGACTATCACAGCTGGCACAGGTTAGGGAGAGGGTCCACTAGACTATCAGGGATACCTTTGACTCTCACAACAGGCACAGGGTTAGAGAAGGGGAATCACCAGACCACAAGGGATAGCTTTGACTATCACAATGAGCACTGGGTTAGGGAGGAGGGACCACTAGGCTACCAGGGATAGCTTTGACTATCACAGCAGGCACAGTGTTAGAGAGACGGGATCACCAGACTATGAGTGATAGCTTTGACTATCACAACAGGCACTGGGTTAGAGAGGAGGGACCATTAGGTTGCCAGGGATAGCTTTGACTATCGCAGTGGACACAGGGTTAGGTAGGAGGGACCACTTGGCTACCAAGAATAGCTTTGACTATCACAGCAGGCACTGGGTCATGGAAGAGGGATCACTAGGTTAGCAGAGATAGCTTTGACTATCACAGTGGGCACTGGGTTAGGAAGGAGGGACCACTAGGCTACCAGGTGCAGCTTTGACTATCGCAGCTGGCACAGGTTAAGGGGAGGGGACCACTAGACTATCAGGGATAGCTTTGACTATCACAGCAAGAACAGGGTTAGAGAAAGGGAACTACCAGACTACAAGGGATAGCGTTGACTATCACAGTGGACACTAGGTTAGGGAGGAGGGACCAGTAGGCTACCAGGGATAGCTTTGACTATCACAACAGAAACTGGGTTAGGGAGGAGGGACCACTAGGCTACCAGGGATAGCTTTGACTATCACAAGGGACACTGGGTTAGGGAGGGGGGACCTCTAGGCTACCAAGAATAGCTTTGATTATCACAGTGGGCACTAGGTTAGGGAGGAGGGACAACCAGAGTACCAGGGATAGCTTTGACTATCACAGTGGGCACTAGGTTAGGGAGGAGGGACAACCAGAGTACCAGGGATAGCTTTGACTATCACAATGGGCACTGAGGTAGGGAGGAGGGGCTACCAGGAATAGCTTTGACTATCACAGTGGGCACTGAGTTAGGAAGAAGGGACCCATAGGGTACCAGAGATAGCTTTGACTATCACAATGGGCACTGTGTTAGGGAGGAGGGACCACTAGGCTACCAAGGAGAGCTTTGACTATCATAGTGGGCCCTAGGTTAGGAAGGAGGGACAACCAGAGTACCTGGGATAGCTTTGACTATCACAGCTGGCACAGGTTAAGGGAGGAAGGACCACTAGACTAACAGGGATGGCTTTCACTATTGGAATAGTCTCTGGGTTAGGGCAAAGGGACCAACAGACTACCAGGGACTGGGTTTTTGATAACTGAAGTGGGTGACATTGGAGGGGGAACTGTAGTCCGGGTCCTGTCTTTTAATGCCATGTTGTCATTAGCGCACTATTAAAACATGGCTCCTGGAAGTTAACTAGCACCGTGTTTGCATTTTGTTAGTGCTTCCAGGAACCATTGAAGATACTGGTGTGCCCTGTATCCATGGGGACCCCTCATTTGCATGGGTGCGCTGCTGTCTGTAGTGTTTGCACACTGCCAGCTTAGGGATGTGCGAAGTCACTTGGTTGAAATAGCAGTTGCCACATTACTAGGCTGTCTGCAGTACTGTTACCACTTAGCACATCACTAAGCCTGTTAGTGTGGCACTGAAGTATTAAAGGAGTAGTCTACCCAGAATGTACAAAAATCATGTTATGTAGAGTGTTTTGATATGTATGTTAAGTCCTAGTGTGTCCTTCCCTCTGTCTGCTATTTGGAGTTTTTCCTAAATTGCCTGCTAGCTGTATGGTAGTTTTATGACCCTGGGGATCTCCATAACAAATAGTTTTATTGGCTTTCTTTCTCCTATGATGCCCCCTGTCTCATGTGACAGTGATGTAGCCTTGCCCTTAGATTTAACATGGGTACTACTTTAAAATTAGTTCAGCAACAGCAGAGCCTTGTAACTATTCTTATCCAGGGAACACAAATGTCAACAGCTTGCTTTCAGGTATCTGCTAAACTAACTGGGGTTTCTGTAAGAAAACAGCTGCTAAATAGCTCTAATTCATTATTTGTTTTTGATGGTAAAACACTCCTGCTAGCTAGACCTGATGCACAGAGAAAACAAAAATAGTGAATTAAAGCTATTTAGTAACTGTTGTCTTACAGAAACCCCATTTAGCTTGCTTTTAGGTATCTGCTAAACTAACTGTTGACATTTGTGCTCCCTGGATAAGAATAGTTACAAGGCTCTGCTGTTACTAAACTAATTTTAAAGCAGTACACATGCTAAATCTAAGGGCATGGCTACATCACTGTCACGTGAGACAGGGGGCATTGTTGGAGGAAGAAAGCCAATAAAGCTGTTTATTATGGAGATCCCCAGGGGTCGTAAAACTACCATACAGCTAGCAGGCAATTTAGGAAAAACTCCTAATAGCAGATGGAGGGAAGGACACACTAGGACTTAACATATACATATCAAAACACTCTACATAACATATGTTTTTTTGCACATTCTGGGTGGACTGCTCCTTTAATGCATCTGGCCTAATGTCTCCACTGTGTCTCTGCAGAGAAATGAGGGTGTTTCTGCACTAAAGAGCAGTACTGGTCAAGTGCAAATGTTCTGTTGGATAACCTAACAAATACAGAAGATGATTAGGTTTTTATAGGTAGCCTGCATTTGTCAAAAAGGGATGGCATATTTTCCGAATACTAACATATCCAGAGCACATTAATTATTTTGGGATAAGTATAAAGCAAACAACTTAAAATGTGCACCTTTCACTGTGTGTTTTAGCTCTGACAGTCAGTGTATATCACCTTCCTAAGTTTGATTTCCAGCCATTCTTCGTCCTTCAAGCAGCAGTATTTGTTAGTCACCATTTACTTCTTTTCAGCAGTAGCATATTTCTGTCCAAAATATCAAGATACACATTTTTTCTTTTATTATATCATATCATATCAGTTTTATTTATAAAATGTGCCTTTCTAAAACCAAGGTGCCTGTACAATAAAATACATAAAATAAGTTATTATAAACAGACATATAAATTCCAACAAAAAACAGTATAATAGCAGCATAACAAACTTAATTAACCACATCAATCAACAAAAGTCAGGTTAAAAAGATACATTTTTAAATCAATTTAAAAACTCTGGACGCTTAGGCAATCTCGTACCGGATGAGGTAGAGAGTTCCACAGGGACGGAGCAATAAAGCTAAATGTCCTTGCTCCCGATGTCTGCAAACGTACCCTGGGAGCCTCTAGCAATCCCTTATCAGTGGATCGGAGAGGACAGAGGGGACAGTAGGGACAAAGGAGATCTTTCAGGTGACTCGGTCCCTGGTCATTGATTCCTGAAACAAGATAGAAACATAGAAACATAGAAGCTGACGGCAGATAAGGACCGCAAGCCCATCCAGTCTGCCCATTTCTTTTTCTACCTTATAAATGTGCCATCGCCCTTTGCTCTGTCAGTGACCTATCTATTCATAGTCATTTGTATTGCTCCCTTATGCCTATCCCATGCCTGTTTGAAGCCCTGCACTGTATTCATAGCCACCACTTCTTGTGGTAAGCTATTCCATGCATCTACCACCCTTTCTGTGAAAAAGAATTTCCTCACATTCACCCTTAATCGGCCTCCCTCTAATCTCATGCTGTGTCCTCTTGTCCTGCTTGAGATTAGTCACCATTTACTTCTTTTCAGCAGTATCATATTTCTGTCCAAAATATCAAGATACCCATTTTTTCTTTTATCATATCATATCATATCAGTTTTATTTATAAAATGTGCCTTTCTAAAACCAAGGTGCCTGTACAATAAAATATTGCTTGAGATATGGGATTTCTACGTTTTTAGAAGTCCCCACTCCTGTGCCATGCCTGTCATGACAAAACTAAATATCTTGATACAGTGCTATGATGTTTACCATCAGAAAAACATGGTAACACCATCCTAATACATCCATATTATGACTCTAGCATGTACGTTCAACAGGTAATCTCAGCAGAAGAGAAAATTGCAATGGACAACCGTCTTTAATGACATGAATCATTAGTTATATAATTAGCTATAAAAGCTTTTTTAAAAATATCTGAGAAGCTAAAAAATACACCAAAGATGAACCTAAGGATGTCAAAAATTTTTGCTAAAAAAACTATATGATGAAATTTGTTGCCGCCTAACAAATAGTGCTGCTTTAAGCTTACCAGAAACACTTGTTGAAGCTCAGTGTACTGCTAAAAAATTTTTTTTTTTTTTTTTTTGTTAATAGCTGAAAAGGTAGCTAAATTGGCTGACTTAGAGAAGGCAACAGCAGAGGATCTGCTTACACACTTAGAGGAGGCTATTTGGGATAACATCCAAAAACAGGATCTAAACAGGTAAGCAAATCAATATAATTTTTTATTGTTATTTTGTTCATCACTTGCCCTGTTTATGCGGATTCCCCCAACCTATGGTCGGAGAAACCAGCCCATGGTTATGGCCTTCCTGTGGCAGAGAGAGCAGGGGATGGCTACTCCCTTTCTGCAGCCAGGAGAGCAAAGGAGTGGATTTGCTCCTCTGTGGCTGGGAGAGCTGGGGAGTGACTGCACCCTTCTGTGGTTGGATGAGCAGGGAACTGACTGTGCCCTTCCTGTATCCGGAAGTAGTGAAGTGGCTGTGCACTTCTTGTGGTCAGGACAGTCATTGTGGCATTCCTCAAGAGATCAGGGGAGTACTTGTGCCCTTTCTGTGATAGGAGAGCAGGGGAATGACTGCCCTCTTCCTGTGGTCAGGCGAGCAGGAGGAGTGACTGCACCCTTCCTGTGGCCAGGAGAGCAGGGGAGTGGCTGCACCCTTCCTGTGGCTGGGAGAGTAGGGGAGGAACTGCACCTTTCCTGGGAGAGCAGGGAAGGGACTGCGCCCTTCCTCTGTCAGGGAGAGCAGGGAAGTGGCTACACCCTTCTTGTGGCCAGGTGAGCAGGAGAGCGACTCCACTCTTCCCGTGGCTGGGAAACCAGAGAAGTGGCTGCTTCTGCGTGTGGCCAGGAGAGCAGGGAGTGAGAGAACTCTTCCTGTGGCCTGGGAGAGATGGGGAGTGGTTCCTTTCCTGTGTCCCTGAGAGCAGGGCTGTAACTGCACCCTGACTGTGGCCATTTATCTTTTCCAGTTTTGTCCACACCCAGCAGAACGCTAACAAGAAGTCTTAATTTTAGTGTTTGAAGTGGGAAGGATTCACTGAGAGAGCCCATCACCACCTGTCTAGTATCAAATATATCTGACAGGGGTCTGGGGGTATGCTTCTTCATGTATGTTGCATTATTTACACTTTATGTAGTCAGTTTTATGCTTTTAGGTTGTGTGTGTGTGTGTGTTTTACATAGAAGCAGTTCTTTATTTGACTTCTGAATCTGAGTCAGACTTTTAATTTCACTCCTGGAACTGAGTTCTTCTGGGCTCAATCCCATTTCCAATGCTGTCTGCTTTTAGCTTCACTAATCAGCTTTAAAAATGTGACAGAGAGATGGTGTTGGGGTCTAATGATTAGATCACAGGCTTGGGAACTAGCGAGTTCAGGTTGGAATCCAAGTAGAGACACTTACTATTAAGGCCATATCTATGGCTCTGGATGTCATTGCTCCTGTTGAAGTTTGTCCTCTCTCCTTTCGCCCTCGGTCCCCTTGGTTTGATGGGTCCTTGACGGAGATGCGGCGACTAGGACGAAGGTTAGGGCGTTGCTGGCAGAGATCTGCCCTTGATACCGATCGCGGTAGATTGATGGACCATTATCAAGCCTATCAATCCACAATCACCAGTAAGAAGACAGAGTTCCTGTCCCGGGAGATTGCGGCCACTCAGAACTGACCAGCTCAGCTTTTTCGAACCGTGGACAGACTGTGCAATCCAGCCTGTCTACAGGTCTGAAGAGCGTTTTCGCAAGTTGAGTGCGAGGAGCTTGCTCGATTGTTTTGTGGCTAAGGTGGGTGACATCAGGGCAGAACTCCAACCAGCACACTCTATGGGCATTGCACTGAACCGGCATTCAGTCTCTACCGCTCGGTTTTCCTGGAGTACCTTCAACCGGCCAGATCTTATGGACATAATGCGGATTGTCCAGGGTATGTGCCCTGCGTGCTGTAGTTTGGATCTGGGACCAATTACCCTGATTTTGGGTTGTAGTGACATCTTTGGCTGGATCCTAGCACGGATAGTCTGGTGCTCCTTGGAAACGGACGAGTTTCCTAGCTCCCTGAAGGGGGAAGTGGTGACACCCCTCCTGAAGAAAGCTTCTTTGGACCCAGACTGCCATGCGAACTACAGACCAGTCTCGAACCCCTCCTTTATGGGGAAGTTGATCGAGACAGTAGTTGCTGTACAACTGGGGAACCATGTGACCATCCATGATGTCTACAAGCCTCTCCAGTCTGGTTTTCGAAAGAGGCATAGTACTGAGACGGTGCTGGTTCAGGTGCTCAGTGATCTCTTGATGGCTAGAGATTGGAAGAACCACTCCATCTTGGTTCTTCTTGATCTATCTTCAGTGTTTCACACTGTGGACCATGGGGTTCTGCTCGATTTATACTATACTAGTTGCCAGCAGATTAGGCCTTAACGGTCTATCGAGTCTGCATGAACCTCAGATACCTAGTTGGGTGCCCCCACCCCCTTGTGTTCCAGAAACTCCTATCATCCATCCCCACCCCCCTGGGCCAGGCCATCATCTGATACATCCGCTTTCTGTGTCTGTCCCACCTTCTCTTGCAACCCTCCACTGTGGATCTCTGAACCAGCTCGCCAGGCAGCACATTCTAAGGGTCCACCACCCTCTCAGTGAAAAACCTCCTCCTCTTTTCCCCCCTTACCCTTTCAACTTCAAACCATGCCCTCTGGTGATACCTCCCTGCTTTAGTCTAAAGATCCCTTCCATGTTTACCCTATTTATTCCCTTGAGGTACTTGAAGACCTCAATCATGCCCCCCACCCTCCTCTCCTACAATGAAAACAGGCAGAGCTCCTCAAGTCTGTCCTCATACGTCAAATCCCCTAGTCCTCGTATCATCTTAGTTGCCCTCCTTTGTACCCTCTCCAGGAGCTGTATGTCCCTCTTCCAGTGTGGTCTCCAGTACTGTACACAGTACTCAAGATGTGGTCTAACCAGTCCATTGTACAGCAGCAGAATCACTTCCATGCTCCTAGGGGTGATCCCCCTTACGATGCATCCCAACATCCTGTTTGTCTTGCTAGCTGCTCACCTGCACTGCTCAGAGTTATTCATACATGCATCCACCATGACCCCTAGGTCTTTTTCCCCTGTTGAGGCCTCCAGCGCCTCCCCTCCCAGGGTGTACCTGTTTTTAGGGTTTCCCTGCCCAAGATGTAGTACCTTGCACTTGGTGATATTGAAATTTAATTTCCATGTGTGAGCCCAGCTTTCCAGGGTGTCCGGGTCCCCTTGCAGGGCCAACCTCCCCTCTTCCCCCTCAACTGCTGCTCCCATCTTGGAGTCATCAGGGAAGAGACTTATTTTACACCCTATACCCTCCCTGATGTCAGATATGTATGCATTAAACAGCATCGGACCCAGGACTGAGCCCTGCGGTACCCCACTACCGACCTCTCTAGGGTTCAAGAGCTCCGAGGTTCATCTGTGGTCTGTCAGGTACGGTCCTCAGGTGGTTTTCATCTTTCCTCACCGGAAGAACTCAGAAGGTGGTGTTGGGGATTTATTCCTCTGACCAAGTTCTGTTATCATGTGGGGTTACTCAGAGATCATTGTTGTCCCCCATGTTGTTCGCAGTGTACATGCTACCCCTTGGAGACATTGTAAGAAGGTATGGGCTGAGGTTTCACTGCTATGCTAATGATACCCAGCTGTACCTTTCTTTTGCACCTGACCAGGATAGAGCTCTCTCAGCATTTAATAACTGCCTCATAGAAATCCAGGAGTGGATGAGTTCGAGCTGGTTGAGGTTGAACTCGGAAAAGACTGAGGTGTTGGTGGTGGACCTGGGTCACTGGATAGAGTGGTTGGAGGTGGGGTCACCGTCAGGACTTTTTCTTGGGGGTTTGCTACTCCCGACCTCTGAACAGGTGCGAAACCGGAGGGGGGGGGTAGTTTTTGATGAGGGTTTGACACTGCATTTGCAGGTGTCGGCTGTCATCAAATCCTCTTTTTATCATCTAAAGAATATCTCCAGATTTAAGCATCTTGTTCATCTGGTGATCTTCCTAAGTTGGTCCGTGCCTTTGTGTCCTTGCACCTGGATTATTGCAATGTCTTATACCTAGGGCTTCTGGGGGTGGATATTTGCCACTTGCAGCTGGTGCAGAACACAGCGGCCCAGTTGTTGACGGAACACACCCCCCCCGGTCCTGTCACACATTTGGTGTTGCACGAACTGCACTGGCTGCCAGTTCAGTGGCGAATCACCTTCAAGTCAGACTTCTGACTTATAAAGCCCTACATGGACAGGGTCCAGTCTACCTGAAAGAGCTTCTGGTCCCTTACTGCCCTGGGCGATCGCTTTGCTCGACAGACGAGGGGTTGCGAGAGATTCCAAGGGTTTGCTTAAAATCTTCTGGGGCCCGAGCATTTATGCACGCTGCCCCCACCCTTTGGAATTCTCTACCCCATCAGTTATGTGAGTGCCTGACTGTGGAGGGATTTAAACAGGCCCTTAAAACCATTTCATGGATTCGAGCTTTTGGGGAATAATCTGAATATTGTTGACTGTTTACCTCTATTTTATACTAGTTACAACATATGTAATTTTACACTGTATCTGTTTTTACTGTCTGTGAGGTGCCTTGGCATTTGAAAGGTGCCATATCAAATAAAATTAATTGATTGATTGATCCCAGTTAAGCTGCAGTAGCTAAGTGTATGCTCCAGTTTAATATCAGGAATGAGTATGGTGTTTTGTAACAGGTTAAATTGGGGTTTGATCTTCTTCAATTAACAAGAAGTTGCTAAAGTGCACTTTCACAACAAAACTATTGAGCTCTCTTTATCCTTTCTTCTCCTCCTCCTCCTCCTCCTCCCCCACCACCACTTATTTTTGCTGAAGACATTGTGCGTAACAGTGTGGATCTAGTTAGTTTTATTCTGGTGGAGAAATATGATAGCTGTGTTAGTCCAGTATATAATGTGGATGAAAGAAAAATCATGTTTACACTCTCTGCATACCTGCGTAAACTGGAGTCATTATCAATTTAATGAGTGACTGACTGTCTCATTCTCACCACCATTTGTCTCTCTCAGTAGATACTACAGAGATAACACAAAAAAACTGTTTTTGCTATGTCAGATCTACATTGGTTGATGATGGAATTTTTCTTCAGTCACAGAACTTGCCTGAGCTATGCTATGTATTGTGTACTTGGTAGCATTCTTCCAGCTGCAGAAGTGGCACAGAAAATAGAATGTGCCACAACTGTAGATTCATAAATAAAGCAGATCTGGTTGGCGGAAGGGGAGGGAGAGAGGGATGGAGGCACAGACAGACACAGAAAAGCAGGAATCTCATGCATACCAGTGAGGTGATGAAACTTATGCAAGTTTGATTCAACCTAGCTGTTGAAAAGGTAGAACCAATGGTGTTGCATAAGATCACACACTGTTGAACATTTTATGAAAAGTGGAGAACTTTGGATCTTCTTCAGGAGTATCTCAGTCATCAGGTAACACCTTAGGAACCTTCGCCATCAGTGAAGGGGAATCCACGTGGAAGATTTTCAGCAGTACAACTGGGGCCACCCACGCAGTCGATGTCCTCAACATCACCAGCCCTGTATAAGCATGAGTGGCCCTGCTCCTTCCTCAGTTATTTCCTGCCATCGACTCACTCGCTTGAGTCACCACGGAAGCTCTGTTGCAGTATTCGCACCTTTTTTAGCCTATGACTTTTCTTACCTTACCTTTTACAAATCTTTTTAAAGAGATTCCTTCTATTTGTTTATGTCAAGAGTTAATCTTTCAGCTTCTCTCATCCGTCGCTGCCACTGTAGAAAAAAGACTGCCTCCCCAAACAAACACTCCATCTGTGTCTGCTGTCGTGGGCCTGACCATGAAGTTTCTGACTGTGAGCTCTGCCAGAAGTTTAACCAAACAACCCTCAGGCGATGCAAAAAGGCTCTCAAAAATTCTTATGGATCAACAGATAGCCAGTTCTGGGTAGGAGTCCTCCAGGGTCCCGGCCTCAGTCCCTCACTGGTTCTTCAAGCTCCCAGGCCTCAAAGGCCTGAGACAGTCCTCAGAGAAAAGTCACAAAAAAGATCGAGATTGCGACCGCTTCCCCTGGCATCGATCTCGCTCTTTGTTGGCTTCTCCTTCTGGGGGATCTTTGTTGGCTGCAGCCGCACCAACAAAGAGAACTGCTGTCCAGGTCTCTGTGCCCACCAGACCCATACCAACAGCATCTCCACCTGATTCTCAGGCCAGCCATCGATCTCCGGATCATCGGCCCCTCCATTATTGTGATGACAGGCTCATGGTTGATGACTCTCCCGTCAAGACCTGCCCCTTTTTCCCGGTGCTGGAGCGGCGACCAAGCTCCCCAGAAGTGAGGGACCAGCCCCTGTGGCTGGCTCCACCTCTGCTTAACTCCTTGCCAGACCTCCCCCCCCCCACCACCACCACCACCACTGGTCCCGGACCAGGAGGCGGTGGTCGGAGGTCAGTTCTCCCTCCATCTGAAACATAACTTTGGATGCATGGATTCTGCAGATCATGGAAAAGGGTCACACCTTGGAGCTCATCGAGCAGCCTCCAGAAACCCCTCCTCCACCCTCCTGTTTTTCCCTAACTCACCTGCTGTTCTCCTGGAGGAGGAGGTGCAGACCCTTCTGTGCAAGCAGGCCATTGAGCCAGTACCCAAGTGCCAGAGAAACAAGGGGTTTTATTCCAGGTTTTTCTGGTCCCCAAAAAGCCTGGAGATCTGAGGCCTATTCTAGATCTAAAGGACCTCAAGTCTGTATGTCCAGTACAAGAAGTTCTGGATGGTAACTTTGCCAGACCTAGTGCCTCTCCTTAAAATAGGGGACTAGCTCTGTTCACTGGACATGCAGGATGCTTACCTGCACATTTCGATCTTTCCTCTGCACAGGAAGTTTCTCAAACATCATCAGTTTAAGGTGCTGCCCTTTGGCTTCGGCTTGTCCTCTTTGCCTCGAGTCTTTACCAAGTGCTTATCAGCGGTCGCAGCAGCTCTCAGAAGGGAGGGACTGTATGTCTTCCCTTGTCTGGACGATTGACTGCTGAAGGCCCCCTCCAGGGACCAGCTTTTGCTGACTCTGGAGTGAACTCGTGAGTGCTTCCACTCACTGGGCATTACCGTCAACCTGCCCAAGTCGGTTCTAGTACCATCCCAAAGGTTGCAGTATATATGGATGGTTCTGGGCTCTGCTCAGAGGAAGGCCTTCCTCCCCCAAAACAGGTCAGAGTGCCTCATAGCCCAAGCTCAGGAAGTTGCCCAAAGCTGGTACATCCCTGCCAGGGTATACCTCAGATTGCTGTACCTGATGACAGCTGCCATACCCACTGTTCTGCTGGCCAGGCTCCATATGCGTACCCTCCAGTGGATCCTTTGGGTACAGTGGGACCAGCTCATGGATGAGCTAGACCAACCAGTCCTGGTCTCCTCCCCAGTACACAAGATACTGCAGTGGTGGATGGACTCCCTAAATCTGCTTTAAGGCATCCCTTTTAAGATCTCCTCACCACAACCGATCCTAACTAAAGATGCCTTGGGTCCGGGCTGGGGAGTGCACCTGGGTCCCTTGCAGACCGAGGGTTCTTGGTCCCAATGGGAAGGCTCCCTACATATCATTGTCCTGGAAATGAGAGCAGTGCTGTACACCATGCAGGCCTTTCACGAACACCTTGCTCCAGATCAATTGCTGGTGCAGTTGGACAATCTAAGCATAGTATACTACATCAACAAGTAGGGGGACTCATTCATACCCTCTTTGCAAGGAGGCCACGAGAGTGTGGTACTGGGTGTTGGATCACAGACTGACACTCTCTGCAGTCCACGTGCCAGGCATCTTAAACACCCTGGTGGATAGTCTGAGCAGGACTTAGTCCAGCATGCACAAATGGGAGCTTCTCTCATCTGTCGCGGAAGACTTGTTCAACAGATGGGGTCATCCAGAATTGGACATTTTTCCATCCCCACTCAACGCAAAACTGCCCAATTTCTGCTTGCTAGATGCAGGGCCTGGATTTTTCTGGTGAGACGCATTGTCCCTCTCTTGGAGCGGGAGTTTTCTTTATACATTCCCTCTTTTTCTCTCTGATTTAAAGGGTGCAAATCAAGTTGCAGATAGAGGGGGCCATCATGATTCTGGTAACTCCATTCTGGCCTCGCCTGATATGGTTCCCTTTCCTTCAGCAGAAGGCAGAGAAACCTCCAGTCCCTCTTACATGTTGCAGGAATCTGCTGCCCCAGGCTCAGGGGACCCTGGTCCTTCCCAACTGTAGGTCCCTCCATCTGCATGTCTGGCTCCTGAGAACATAGCCATTGCCAGGTTCGGGGGTCTCTAACAGGGTAGTGGATGTCCTAGTGGCTGCCCGAAAGCCTTCCCTTCGAACCACGTATGCCATGAAGTGGAAGCGGTTTGCTGTTTGGTCTGCCAAACATAGCTTAGACCCTTTCTCCTGCTCAGTGAGTCATATCCTGGACTACTTGATCTCACTCTCCGACTCAGGCCTCCAGTACTCTTCCCTCTAGGTCCACCTTTTGGCTATTTCTGCATTTCGTGAGCCTATGGGTGACCGCATAATTGCTCAGCTGGATGTCTCCAGTACATTTCTAAGTGGCATCCTGCATTTGAAGCCTCTAATCTGTCCGCTGTCCTGGCTTGGGACTTTAATTTTCTTTTGGAACAATTTACCGTGTCTCCATTTAAGCCAGTCGCAACTTGTGATTTATGCTTTCTGTCTTGGACAGCATTGTTTTTAGTTGCAATTACTTCTGCTCGAAGAATCTCAGAGCTTCAGGCCCTCTGGTGTGAGGAGTCTTATTTGATTTTTCATAAAGACAGGGTGTCTTTGCACACAAATCCTAAGTTTCTCCCCAAGGTGGTTTCAGAGTTTACACTCAATCAGTCTGTCCACCTTCCTGTTTGTTTTCCCGAGCATGCCAATCCAAGGGAAGCACTGCTCCATACGTTAGATGTGCACAGAACTCTGAAGTACTACCTGCTTAGGACTAAGGAGTCCAGAAAGTCTGAGCAGTTGTTTGTTTCTTTTGCCCCAGGTAGAGAGAGCGTTTTAGTCTCTAAGCAATGTTTATCCACATGGTTAGCAAATTGCATTATGTTCTGCTACAACAAGTACAGCAAAGATTTGCCTGGTGCTGTCAAAGCTCATTCCACCAGAGGAATGGCTACCTCGGTGGCTTGTTTCCAAGGGGTCTCAGATGCTGACATTTGTGTGGCTGACACATGAAGTACAGTCCATACTGTCACCGAGCATTACAGTCTGGACATTGCCTCTAAGCCCGTGCTGGATTTGGCAGGGCTGTGTTACAGGGACTCCTGTCTTAAGTTTATGCAGCGCCCTTCTCTCAGACTGTCTGTTATACACTTTTAACTGCTTGGGACTCATTCCTGTGGTGTTACTTGATGACAGAGATGCCCCCAAAGAAAACAGAACAGTTGCGTAAGAACTTACCATAACAGTAGATCTTCGAGATCATCTCAGTCATCAGGTATGCTTTCCCTCCCACTATTCTCCATCTTGGGGCTCCTGTCCAGGAACTGTCTGTCTGGTGTATCCAGCCTTTCTTTTAGCTCTGGGTACCCTCTGTCTCTCGCCTTGGTCCCCCATGGCAAGAGCCTAGCTCCCTTAAGTCTCCAGAGGAAAGAACTGAGGAGGGAGCAGGGCCGATCACACCTATGTAGGGCTGGTGACATCAGTGGACATTTACAGCATGGACGACCCCAGTTGTACTGCTGAAAATCTTCCATGTGGCTTCTCCTTCACTGATGGTGATGGTTCCTACGGTGGTACCAGATGACTGAGATCCCCTCGAAAATCTGTTATGGTAAGTTCTTACATAACTGTTCTTTGCTTTGGTTTGCCAGCAGTAGGATCAATTGTCTGAAAAACAGGTGACTGCTCAGCATCCTTACCCCTGTCAGGAACAGATGATCTAACACTGTAGTGAGTCAGTGAAAGGATGGGGGGGAGAGAGGGAGGGAGAGAGAGAGAGAGAGAGAGAGACTGTACGTGCATTAATTATGTGGTACACACTGACTGGATAAGGACGAGTATATTACACTGTCAGTGATTGGTTTTAACTGCTGCACACCCCAATATGAAGTGAACCAAGTTTGTGTAAGAACCCATGTGAGGCACTAGCTGTGTCCCATCTTTTTACAATCACTCAGCCTTCAGTCTCTTGGGCAGTGTGGTCGAGTGTCTTTCTGGCTCTGCTGCACTTATTCAGAAACTCTGTGTCTGTTTCAGTTGATTCACTATGACAAAAAAAAAAAAAGACTCTACAGCAGTACAGACAATTTTGTGTATGTGAGGGTGGTTATTTACTGTATATCAGGTTTTGACCTGGGCATTTGAGACTGAGACAGTCTGCACGCTGCAGTCACTCTAATAGAGTTAAGTTAGTTAGCTTCTACTTTTTTCCCCTTAGGCAAGTCTTGACTCATTGTTTAGGGAGCCAGCATTTCTCTTCTTGTGTTGCAGGAGCAGCAAATAATTTTAAACGCCAGCATGGGCGTAGAGTTTAGGTTTTCCAGAGTGAGGGGGGACTCTCAGGCTCAAAACTATTGGTGTAAACAGCGAACCTATTTTTAGACTACCCAATTGGGAAGGGGGGCTTGGAAGCCCCCACAGACTGTACACTTATGCTAGCCAGTCTCCCACAAAAAACTGTAATATAATAAATATGTCTAAAAAAAAATTCTGATTCTGAACTAATGTTGATCTGCATCAGCATTCGGCCCACTCTCTCTGCTACGTGCTGAGAAGTACATTTTATTTTGGTAGATCAGAGAAACTGCTAGAGCTTTTTCACATGTTGTTTTTGTGTACTGCCCTAGATTACTCAGTCAGAGTTTCAGGTTGCAAAATAAATACCACAGCCAGTCAGTTTAGCAATTTGATAAAGAACAGACTCCCAGGAACAGACTGGAGGCAGTCAGAGGAAAATACAAACAATAGTGCTAGTTCTGTCCATAAAATTAGCTTTTTTTTTTTGCAGATCTACAGGACTAATGTTATACAAATCATAGCACACTCAGTCCTGCCTCTAAGAACTATGCTTAGAGAGAAACGTGCATGTTAAAATGAGCCCCACCTCAGTGTGAGGCAGGGCCTGATAAAGACTTATGTAATATTTTTTACCTTTTGGTGATTTTAAGTATTTTAATAATTCATCTGATTGATCCTGCCTCCCTGTCCGCCCAGCATTTTACGATTCAGTAGTGGCAGCAGCACGCCCACAACCACCCGCGGCTGTCCCGAGAATGACGTGTCAAGCGGGGGATCAGCCGTGGATCTGTCCTTTATATCTGTGTGTTCAGTAGCTTCTAAAGGCTCCGGTTGGTGCATACATGTCTTGGTATAGCACCGGGACATATACTCTCCAAACAAGAGCTTTTAGAAGCTACTAAATACATAGATATAAAGGACAGACCCGCAGGTGATCCCTGTCTGACATGTCATTCTCAGGACAGCTTCGGGTAGTTGTGGGTGCGCCGCTCGCACTACTGAATCATAAAATGCCAGGTGAACAGGGAGGCAGGTTAAACCAGATCAATTATTAAAATATTTAAAATTGCCAAAAGGTAAAAAAATATTACATTTCCTAAAAGTCTTAATCAGGTCCTGCCTCACACTGAAGTGAGGCCCGTTTTAATGTGGATGTTTATCTTTAAATAAACTGACAGTTTGCATGGCAGAATTCTTTTGTTCACAGCTCTCTTACTGTTGTGCATTTATATTGTCTTGGTTGGGGGTTAGCTACTTCAAAATTTAAAGAGAATAGCACACAAATCCTCCAGCTTCTTATAAAAAATCATGGGCCCCATATTCAAATGACTTGCACATCACTTTCACTATCGGGGTTTGTGATGTGAAAAAAATGCTTTGGGCATTCCAGACCCTGTTAGAGCTTCAAGTGCTGTATTCCAAGGCACAGTAATTACTGTGTAAAGCAGTGTGTGCCTGTTCATTAACTGGTGCCTAGCGCATATGCAAATACATGGCATAGCGCTGCACATGGGCACGCTGCCATAACTGTTTTCATTAGCACTAACGGGCTGGTTGCACCGTGCTAGTTAATGCTGCCAAAAAAACTGCTCCTGATATTCAGCACAGCGTTGCCTGCCCAGGCCTCTCTGGTGTTATGTTTAGCAGGCTAGTGGACCCCCTCCTAGTATCCGATGCATATCCCCCTCAGTGGTACTCTCCCTGCTGTATGATGGCACCCCGTCACTCCCCTTTGTGCTCCAGCCCCCATTCCCAGCCTGATTCCAGAGAAGGTGGCCAGCACAAATCCACCAATCACCTCAGCAGCTAGCTGCCCTCTGCGTCTCGTAAGTTCTTGCAGCACTTCAGAACTCTACATAGTAATACATTTCTTGTGGGATGATGATTCCAAATCACATAAGATTTGTAATTTTTTAATAGTTGTCCAGTACTGTATCATTATACAGAGTTTCATATTGATACAAGTACTTATAACAGGGACATGGCAGCTGACTGTAGAGGTGTGTGGTGGGTTTGTGCTGGTCTCCATCTCTGGGCATGGGGGGGGGGAGATGTTTGGGGGCATGGGGAGGATACCATACACTGAGGGGAATTTTGGAGGTAGATGAGCATGGGATACTGAGACATGCTGGGGGGGGGGGTCCATAATACTACCAGGGATTATATTAACTTTGATACTGGGATTGGGTGAATGTGTGGATTTGACTACCATGGAGTAATTTTACTTAACTACAAACACATTATTTGGGACAGGAGAGAGAGAACCTAACAAGGGTTATTTTTCTACCGAATACTTCACCCACTTGCCTGTGGGTTGTGGTTCCACACACAGCCCTTCATGCAATCCACAGGGCAACAGCCAGCGTGTCATTAGTATATGAGACCATAACGGAATGCAAATGACCTCTGAGCACCTTGTCTGAGGTCATTTGCATCAGGACTTCAGAATATATCAAGTTAGTGCAAGAGTGTTAATTGATTTGAGAGGCGCTAACTGCTTTTGTTCCTTGTTAGGTCAATGTTCTGTGTAGGCACATAGGGGCTATTTTTAGTGCCATGGGCACCTGTTGTTGTCTTTGTTAGGGCTGCGCTCAAGGGGACTGTATTCAAACAAATTCAGGGCACTCACACTAGGCTTAGAACTTGTTTGAATGCAGCACATTTAGGGCCTTGTACTCAGGATAGGGCCTTTGAAAGGAGCAGTCTGAAAATGTCAAATATAGGGCACAGTGTATTTTAATTGACTGACAGGTGATTTCTCCCATTCACAGCACCCATTTTGCATTATTGTCCTCTCACATGGGTCAAAAACAGGAGACAGGGGATTGTATTTTTTTTGAATAAGGAGCAGCTCATTAGGTAAACAAGTGCTCTTTACAGAAAACACAATCCAAAAACGCTGGCATTCTGGGAGGCTGCTATGTAGACTGGCTATTGTGCAAATAAAGCATGTATTAAAATATAATGCATCAACGACTTGCAGAACAAGCCCTTAGTATGTAAATACCTAAACAAGCAAACAACTTCAAAACTAAGCATTACTCTAACTTTGGTGTGGCTTAAAACAGACACTGTCAATTAAAACCTGGTTATAAAAGGAAGAGCCTGGTTTTACCTGGTAGAACCAGATAAAACATGGGTACAACTATTTGGGTGGTCTTCTTCTAAGATTTGCACAGCAGAACTTAGAGGTTTGCATAGCCCTACTCCACTGTGAAAGTGGAAGGTAATATTTGTCAGTTCCTGTTCCTGTCTGCCCTGCTCCCTTTGCTCTTGTAAGCAATATGTTGCAGAGCTCTTACTGCGCAGCCGTAAAAAGCTGTTCAGATATTGGCACATCCTACATGATTGGGAAACATCATTTGTCCACCAGAATTTCAGAAGCATAGTTATCACTGAGGTTTTATTTTTCTGTTAAACACAGGACATCCTATGAGTCTGGTCAGGAGTGGTCATTAGCAACACAGTTCTGCAGGCTCCATGGCTTGATCCTGAGCACGACCTTTCTTCATGAATGTGCTAGAGCAAATGACTGGCTGCAGTTTATTATCTTCATCCAACTTAATAACTACCACGCAGATGAGGTGAGTCACTTCCCAGTGTTCAAAATTATCAAGTAAAACTGTGTGTGTGTGTGTGTGTTATTTTTACAAACATTTTTTTAGTGGAAAGGCTAATGCATCTGTTATAAACAGAATATTGATATACAGTAAATCGCTGGGGGATTCTGCAAAAATCAAGAACCACAAGGATGAAGTGTAAGTGGTTTACAATGTCACCAGGCTCTCTTTACGGAAATGTCAAGTCTTATAAATGTTCCATTTCTATTAATTTTTTATGATGTATGAATCCAGGTTACATTCCCTTCTTCTTACCAAAAGTTGCTGTCCTCTAATTCCCCTCCTGAATCACAGTCCATTTGTTTTTATTAAAGAACAACTATGGACAAACTCAACAGAGCCACTGCTGCATATATTGTGGTTCCAATACCCCGATCTCCCCCGGAGTCACAATATATATTTTGTGGTTTAAATATGCTCGTAAACGTTGATAAAAATGTCTGTGGTGTAGCCGGCATTTTGTGAAAGAGGGCACAGACTGCCCAAGATCATGCTGAGATGGCTTTGCCCCTTCCTGTATTATGCCCATATGTACGGAGATTTAACACTCGGTAATTTTCCTATGCTCAGTGAGTTTTAGACTTTGCTCAATGCCACACACACTGGCATTTAGGCAAATTCTGTAAAAATAGCACTGGGCATGGAAGATAATGAAGATTTTTAACTCTCCATACATGTGAGCAAAATACATCTGGCGGCTGAGAGGAAAGAATCTGCAGCATGCAACTATAAGCTACTGATGAGGGCTGTGGAGCAGGAGGCTCCAACAACAGAATTAATGCCTGTATTGGTAGTCCAGGCAGAATGCATCTAATAATTTTTGAGAATGACGACAGTATAGCCTAAGAGTCGATAGAACCCTGTAAAGGGTATGGGACTACTTGTGTCCCAACAATGATGGCATCCTACCATCCATAGTATGTACGACAGCATATAAGCCAGGCTCTGACCTTGGTGTCTCATCAGCATTCCGGGGGGGGGGGGTCTGTAGTCAGTGCCTCCGGAGCGGGCAATGACGCATTACATTTACCTTGTCCCAGTGGTGACCTGGGATCTCGCCAGCAAAGCAGTTCTTTCTTTCTCTCTCTCTATGTTTATGCTTCTGGCTATATGACAAGGAGGGCCACGATGACAGCCACTCCCTGTCCTCCTTTGATGGCCACTACTTGGACACCAGGGATGGAGACACAGACTTTGCGCCCTGTTCCTTCTCCATGACTTTCAAGGTTTTGAGAAGGAGTACATTTTCTAAAGCTTTCTTGCAGCATCGCCTTGTAGCCTGGTTGAAGATCTAGCAAATCTCTCAAGTCCTCACATTGTGAGATAGGAAAAGACAGCACACAGACTACATGTGTGACTTTGCTGTGCATTTTTTCTCTGCATTTACTATACTGAAATAAAGGCTCTTGTGATTTCGGTGGCATGCAGAGACGACAAAATAAACAGTTTAGTAAAATAAAAGAATAAACTGCAATGGTTAGGTTGATCGCATTTCCATCAGCAGGTCTGACGAGGAAGATTGACGGTGGAAAAAGAACTGAGGAGTGATGGGGCCACCCATGCTTATACAGATGCAGACGTGGCATGCCATCATCCTCAAGAAAAGTATTTGAATGCATGATGGTAAGGTTTGCACTATCCAAAAATGAATCCTTAAATGTAATTGGTTGCTATCAACCCCCCAAGCGTGGGTCAGAGCTCCTAAAACACATAAGTAATATGGCAAGCAATTATCCTAACAGATGTTTAATAATTGGAGATCCAAACCTGGACTGGCTCACTAACAAGTCGAATGAACTAAAAAACCTGTGTGATGAACTTGGATTCATGCGTCTTATAATGGAACCCACTAGACCAAATCATATCAACCCTGAAAAATAACTCTTAGACCTGATTCTAACAAACAGACTACATAAATGCATCCACTCTGCAGTGTTTCACAGTGACATCAGTGAGCATCACTAGGTAGTTGTGTGGGCCAGAGGTACAAAATTCCAACTAGCCAACCTAAATTCATATTTAAAAGGCATTTTACCAATTCCACTGTTAGAAATTTCCATAATGAACTGACATTTATCAACTGTCAATCATTTTACCTTGCCACCACAGTACAAGTGGCAATGGACGTCTTCAACAAGTTATTGCTTGAGGCTATAAATAAGCACGCCCTCATGACCAAACGAAGGGTAAAGAAAGTAACCTACCCTTGGTTCACCACTGAGCTGAAAGTGGCTCTGAGAAACAGGGACCTACTCTGGAGCAACTGCCAGAAGCATGAAACTGGAAGCAGACTGAGCCAGCTTTAAAAGAATAAGAAATTACTGTACCAAACTAATTCGTAATAAAAGCTAATTGCTATCTAAGCTCACTGGACACCAACCAACATGATACTGCAAAATTCTGGAAGCTCATCAGATCAGTAGAAGGAGCCCTACCTGCCTCCACCCTTCGGCAGAAAAATTCTAGTAAATGAAAACCTCATAACAGATTAACTATACTGGATGAAACAAACTGCATCACATCTGCTGGGCTAGCCTTTAATAAGTCCCCTGCTGCATCTCATCAGACACCCTCACTGGACACAGCAAGCTCCAGTAACCCCACCATTAGCCCTTTTGCCTTCCAACCCATCACCTACCAACAGAGCAATTTCTGTTAGGGCTTGACACCAAAAAAGTGCAGGCGCCAATGGCCTGGACCCTTTTTTCCTGTAGAAGGCTACATATACCCTACAGCACATAATAAATCTTCACTTATCACCTCAAGTAATGACATACCAGTACTCGAAAACAGCACATCATCATCCCCTTTCTAAAATCAGGCTGCCGTACTCTGCTTAGCAACTACAGACAGTACAGTTACATAAGAACTTAACGTAACAGTAGATCTTTGAGAGGGGCTCTTGCAGCAGGCAACACCGGTAGGACTAAGCTGCCATGTGCTAGGACCACACAGAAACCTTCTAGCTAGTAGTGATTAGCGGGGGACCGCCTCCGACGTCAGTCATGCCCGATATCCGCCTATGGTATAAAAAGGGCGGTCCCCCAGCCCAACCTCAGTTCTCCTGCTGGAGACCCCAGCATACTCAGAAATTTGGAAAACCAATATGGTTCCTCAAAAACCGAGGAAAGCAGAGCAGCTGTGATGGAGAAGCAGCCATCAGGGGATGGTGATAGGGAAAGCAGCGCCTGCTGCAAGAGCTCCTCTTGAAGATCCACCGTTATGTTAAGTTCTTACGTAACTGTACTATCTTACGTCCTGGGGGCTCTTGCAGCAGGCAACACCGGTAGGACTGAGTCCCAAGCAGTACAGGATCTGATCCGGTCAGCTGGGAGGAGGAAGAAATCAGTGGAAGGTGTTCAGGAGAGGAGGCCCTAAAGGACTGCAAGTTTGAAACTTGCCCTGCACCTAGAGGCAATGTACAGACTGTAATGCCTGATGATGGACAGAGCTCGAAGTAGCAGCTGCACATATGTCTGCAGCAGACACATTCCGGAAAGAAGCAACAGAAGTAGCCATGCCTCTGGTAGAATGGCCTTTAACCAGTCCTGACAAAGGCTTATCGTACTTGCGGTAGCAATAAACAATACAGTTGGCTAACTACTTAGACAAACACTGTTTGGAAACAGGAGCCCCTTCTCCCCTGAGGGCAAGTGAAACAAACAATTGATCAGTTTTCCTAACAGCATGCGTGTGATCCAAATAGTACCGGAGCACCCGATGAACATGCAGAGTATGAAGTGAGGCCTCCTCTTGATTAGAATACTGGGGGGGGATAAACAGGAAAGTGGATGGACTGATTCAGCACAAACTTAGACACCACCTTAAGAAGAAACTTAGGACTGGTATGCAAAGTGACCCTGTCTTTGTGGAAGACCAAATAAGGCTCTTTACACATCAGAGCCTGGAGCTCGGAAATCCTCCGAGCAGCGTAGCTCGTAGCTTGCGGCTGGCTCAAAGGGAGGTAAAGTAAGCTTCTCTAAAATGCACAAAAGATCCCATGGTGGGACAAGATTCATAATGGGAGGCTTCAAATGAAGAATGCCTCACGGAAGGGTGGGGGAAAGATCCAACTGGGCAATAGATGCATAATATGAGATGGCAGAAAGGTGCACCTTAAGCGAGGAGTAACCCAGACCTGAGTCCAAGAGGGAGAGGATGTACGCCAGAATGAGGTTCACTGGGCAGGTGAAGGGGTCTGTGTGCTGAGCGGTGGCCCAAATGGAGAACTGCTTCCACTGCGTGGCGTAAGTAGCTCTAGTGGAAAGTTTTCTGGCTGCCACTAAAACATTTGCCACCTGAGAGGCTACTCCGAAGCAGGAAATGGCTAATTCTGCAGGAGCCACGCATGGAGATGAAGTAACCTGAGGTCCGGGTGGATCAGAGTGCCTTTCCCTGAGAGCATGTTGGAGTAAAGTGACAAGGGAAGTGGAGGCTCCACTGCTAGTTGCTGCAGTAGTGGAAGCCATATCCGTCATGGCAAGTAGGGAGCTATTAGGATTATCACTGCTCCCCCTGACTGCAGTTTGAATAGAACCCTCTGTAGGAGTGGGAAGGCGTACAGAAACCTCCTTGTCCAAGAGAGGGACAATGCGTCTCGCCAGAAAACACCAGGTCCTAGATTGAGCGAGCAGAAATTGAGCAGTTTTGCATTGAGTAGGGATGCAAAGAGGTCCAGCTCTGGATGACTCCACCTATCAGCATTCTGCGGCTCCCATCGTCAATAGGGTTGTTGGCAGTGAGGTTGAATATAAGCCTAACTTCATGGTTTTAGAGGAGGAATATGAGGGAGAACAATATGTTGTACCATGCTGTAGTTCTGTCCTCTTGTCCTGCAGGCTTGGCAGAAGACACCAGGAGAAAGGACTGCTGTGTGACTGGACTTCTCTACTGGGACTAAAGAAGAAGAACTCTTGTACTTGGACCTTTAATTTAGGTTAAAAAAAAAATCTAACAAAATAAAAAAAAATGTGTGTGTTTGTCTGAGTTAAGTGAACTGAATGGTTATCTGAACAGTTATCTAGGTGTAAATCTCAGGTGATTGACAGGACTTAATAGCTGTGAGGTTTAAATTACTTGTAGAAAGATCTAGTAAGTAGGGGGAGTGGCTTAGCTAGAAGGAAGCTACATTTAAAGACTGCCTTAGAAAGATTCTGCTAATAGCTTGGCAGAAGACGCCAGGAGAAAGGACTGCTGTGTCACTGGACTTCTCTACTGGGACACAGAGCCACCAAAGACCCACCATCCTAGAAGGGCAAGAGTAACTCTCCGGCCCCCTCTAGCTGCTGGAGGTCTGCCTCTGAGCAAGTAAGGGGTCTACTGAGAAATGTAGGATATTCTTGTCTCAGAACAGGACAAACAGGAGCTTAAAGGGCGCACAGGCAAAAAGTAAGGAGAGAGAGAAAAAAAACAGAGGAAAGAGTAAGGATTGCAAACAGTTATGGGGCCAGAAATAAGACATGATTGGAGTGGTGCAGTGCAGTGGTTGTGGAGCAGCAGTCTTCCGGGAGACGTTCTGGAGGATGCGGTGTCCCATCTGCAGGCACCTCTCTGGGCTGCAGGAGGAGGTTGCTCATCTCCAGACTGAGTTGGCCAGGATTTGTGGGACCTCCTCCTCCATCCACGGACCACCAGTGCCACTGCCGTTGCCTCAGAGGTTACCAAGAAAGAGGAACGGTTGGACCACAGTGGGCTCAGGGAGGGTGAGGGTGGTGGAACAGAGGCGCATCCCTCCAGTTATACCTCTCCACAATTCCTGTGCCATTCTGGCAAAGTGTGGTTCCTCTATGGAGAAACCCGCAGTGGAGACCAAGGAGGATGCTGGGAACCTCCACAAAGGAGACCCACAGGAGGGTGGCAAGGGACCCCACAGGGGAAGAAAAAAACTCCTGGTGGGGGACTCCATTGTTAGGAAGGTAGAACTGGGGGAGGAAGTGGAGAGGGAGGTAAGGTGCCTGCCTGGCGCTATGGCTTGGAGGGACAGGGAGCGAATCCTCGGGACTGCTGGAGCAGCTGCACAGGGGAGGGAGCTAGATGTCATTGTCCACTTAGGGACAAATGACCTGGCTAAGAAAGGGATTAGAGAAGTGCAGGAAGAATTTATGGAATTGGGGAGGGGCCTTAGACAAGTAGCACGCACGGTAACCTTCTCGGATGTGCTGCCCATCTATGGCATAGGAGAGGCTAGGGTGTTCCGCACTATGGGATCTAATCAGTGGTTGAAAACTGGTGGGAGCCCAAGGATTTGGCTTCATTGGGGACTGGGGGTCCACCTGGAGTGATGCAAGCCTATACTGGCATGATGGGCTGCATCTGTCCAGGAGGGGAACCAGGACCCTAGATGATATGTTTAAATGCTTCATTGGCAAGCATTTAAACTAGCCAAGGGGGGGGCACTGGAAAGGAGCAGGGAAATCCTAGCCTTCCCAAAAAAATCAGGGTACAAAGTGCGGCAAAGACCAATATAGAGGTGTCGATAGGGAGAAGGGCAGGGGTAAATGGAGAAAGTGACAAAGGCAAGAAGGACAGGGATGGGGCAAAAAGGAGTAAGGTCATCAGGAAATGGAGGGTAATGAGTACCAATGCCTGTAGTCTGGGCAACAAGCTCCTGAGCTGGTGGCCTTGATGGAAGAGGGATGCCTGGATATCGAAGAGTCACAGAAACATGGTACACAGAGAACCATGACTGGGATGTTAACATACCAGGGTACATAACCTACAGGAGAGACAGGCAGGAGAGAAGAGGGGAGGAGTAGCTCTCTATGTAAAGAAAGGGATAAAAGCAACTGAACAAGAGAGTAAACAGGGAGGAGAGGAGGCACTGTGGGTCACCTTGGAGACTGGAAAGGGCATCACAATCTGCACAGGGATTGTGTACAGACCCCCATGTCAGGGGAAGGGAATGGACAAGGATATGATAGTAGGCATACTTAGAATGACAGAGAAAGTGGAGATACTGTTGATGGTAGACCTGAATACGCCAGATGTTAACTGGAGTACATTTGCTGCAGCCACATCCAAGAGCAGGGCCATTCTTGAAGCCCTACAGGTGGCAGGTCTCAGACAGCTAGTTTCACAACCCACTCGTGAGGGACCAATCTTAGACCTCATACTCTCAAACGGGGGCACTGAGAGGATCTCAGATCTAGAAGTGGGTTCCATCTGGGAACAAGTGACCATCAAACAGTGTGGTTCACATTAAACTCAGCTACAGAGTCAAGCCATACAAAAGTGAGGGTTCTGGACTTTAGGAGGGCTGACTTTGGCAAGATGGAAGAGTGCCTCAGAAAAGCACTAGCAAACAGGCTAGAAGGAGGTGTGGAGCAACAATGGGGAATCATCAAAACTGTCATCACAGAGGCAACAAGCCTTTGTGTGAAGCAAACAAACAAATCAAAACGAAAGAAAAAGCCACTATGGTTCTCAAAAGAGGTGGCTGTGAAAGTCAGGAAGAAAAAGATAGCATTCCGGAAGTATAAGGAAACACGGAAGGAGCAGGACAGAGAGCTGTACCAGTTAATGTAGAAGGAAGCAGGGAGGGAAGTCAGAAGAGCAAAGGCCCAAACTAAGGAAAAGATAGCCAACTCAGTTAAGAAGGGGGATAAAACCTTTTATAGGTACATCAGCGAGCGTAGAAAGACAAATGGAGGGATAGTGAGGCTGAATAGAATGAACGGTGGGTGGACAGAGGGGGACAGTGAAAAAGCAAGGATACTGAACAAATATTTCTGCTCAGTATTCACAAAAGAGGAGGGGTAAGTGCCTAATCCAATTAACAGAAGCACTCTTGATAGGGGAGTCGATCCCAGTCCTTTCACAGAAGAAAGGGTTCTGCAAGAACTCCTAAAACTGAAGGTGGACAAAGCAATGGGTCCTGATGGAATTCACCCGAGAATTCTAAAAGAATTAAGGAAGGAACTAGTGAAACCACTGGCTACTCTTTTAATAAATCATGGGAGGATGGTGTGGTACCCGAGGACTGGAGGAAGGCTGATGATTCCCTTCACAGTGGGACCAAGACAGAGGCAGGAAACTACAGACCTGTCAGTCTGACCTCTGTGGTAGGGAAAGTGACGGAGTCACTTCTGAAGGAAAGACTAGTTGAGTACCTAGAGTCCAGTGGGGCACAGGACCCAAGGCAGCATGGGTTCACAGCGGGAAGGTCATGTTAGACGAATCTAATAGATTTCTTTGACTGGGTGACCAAAGTAGTAGACTAGGGAGAGGCTGTGGACATGGCCTACCTAGACTTTAGCAAGGCATTTGACACAGTCCCACACAAAAGATTAATGGTCAAATTAACCAGCCTGGGAGTGGGTCCCAGGGTGGTAGCCTGGGTAAAACATTGGCTGCACAACAGGGCACAGAAGGTAATTGTAAATGGAGTCCAATCTGAAGAAAGAGGGGTTACTAGTGGGGTACTGCAGGGTTCAGTATTGGGTCCAGTCATTTTTAATGTCTTCATCAGTGACATTGCAGAGGGACTGGAAGGAAAAGTATGCCTTTTTGCAGATGACACAAAGATCTGCAACAGGGCTGATACACAAGGAGGCATGGAGAGGATGAGAAGGGACTTGGCAAGGTTGGAGAAATGGTCAGAAGTATGGCAGCTAGGATTCAATGCAAAGAAGTGCAAAATAATGCACCTGGGAAACAAGAACCCAGGGGAAGAATACACAATGGGGGGGAGGTAGTAACAACAACAAAAAAGGAAAGGGACCTGGGGGTAATCATATCAGATGACCTTAAGGTCAGCAAGCAATGTGAGAAGGCAGTAGGGAGGGCCGGGGGTGTACTGGGATGCATAGGGAGATACATCAGCAGCAGAAAACAGAAGTTATTATCCCTCTGTACAGACAGTTGGTGAGACCCCATCTGGAGTACTGCGTCCAGTTCTGGAGGCCATCTCCGCAAGGACATAGACAAGATAGAGGCAGTCCAGAGAAGGGCAACTAAAATGGTGCAGGGTCTGCAAGAGAAGCCGTATGAGGAGAGACTAAATGAGCTCAATATGTATACCCTTGAGGAAAGAAAGGAGAGGGGGACATGAAAGAAATTTTAAGTACCTCAGTGGAATCAACAAAGTCCAAGATGGTAGCGTCTTTCGGAAAAAGAGACGTGCAAGAACAAGGGGACACAATTTAAAGATAGAAGGGGTCAGGGGCAATGTGAGGAAGTATTATTTCACAGAGAGGGTAGTGGATGCATGGAACAGCCTTCCTGAGGAGGTTGTGTGGTCTAAAACTGTGGGAGAATTCAAGAATACATGGGACAGACATAAGGCAATTCTTGTGGGGGTAGGAAGAAATAGGCTGTTGGTTAACTAGGATGTGCGGCCTATCCTGTAGCTACGGAAATGGGTAGACTAGATGGGCCAAGCGGTCCTTATCTGCCGTCAAAGTCTATGTTAGGGAGGACTCAGTGGTCTGCACCCAAGTTTTACTCTCGAGAATCCAACTTTTCAAGCTATGATGCAGCAAATACAGTCTACCATGGGCTTTGCTGGGGAACAGGAAGATTCCACAAAAAGAAATCTAATGGAATCTTTGGAGGTGCCCTGCTCTCCCTTCATTATAATTCCACCTATGTGTCCTACATTATTGGATGCTACCTTTGCTGCATGGTGCAGCCATAACTCACTTCCTGCAGTTCCTAGAAAGGCTGATAAGCAGTATCCACCACCTTGTGCTATCAGAAACTGACTCTGTAGTCATTGTGGCTGCTCATGATAGGGGTGGAACACCTAAACACATGATTACTCTGCCTCCTGGTAAAGAATCTAGGAGGCTGGATGTGATGGCCAAGCATGCAAAAGCCTCTGGTGTACTGGGCCTTAGAACTGCAAACTGCCAGTCCCACGTGATAAAATAACAGTACAGCCCGAGAAATCCTCGTCCTGCAGCCCAGGCTTTGCCAGATGGCTATGCGAAGAATGAGTTACTTATAACATTTTCTTCTGGTGCTGAGGTGGATAGATATTAGTTATGATCAATTCATGATGCATCTGATGCTTCTGCAAGGGCTGCTGTTAACATTTGCATGAGGAGATATTCTTTGCGTAATGTTGCTGGCTTGCCACTGATGTGCAACAGGTTGTTTTGAATGCCCCGTTTAAATGGACAAAACTGTTTGACTTTGATGTTGAAGAGGCCCTATGTGGCCTTCGTACCTATAAAATGACTAAGATTTGTAAAGTCCATGTATCCCACTGCTGCTAGGAGTCGTGGAAGGGGGGATCCTTTCGTCAGCCTGCTGCCCAGGTGGCCATGCCACCCATCAGAAAGGCCGTGGTATGGGAAGTGGCCCCCTATCATGTTCACTCTGCCATGGTGTCCATACAAATGCACCCAAAGCAACTGGTTCCAGTGGCACTGCCCCCACCAGTACCACCTGACTCTCCGTTACCTACAACCCCACCTCCATTGTTACCTCCTGGGGTGTTTGGAGGGGACATGACCTCGGCTCCATATGAAATAGAGGTGGAAGATCCCCACAGATGAGTGGGTTCTGGAAATAATCGCAAGGGGGCATGATCTGGGGGTGTTAGAAATCTCTCCAGATCATTTCTTCATTTTCTTTGTGTTATTCTTTGGGCCCCTTTGTCCCTTCTGAAGGAAAAATTCAGTCATTATTCCAAAAAATGTGCTACACACCCGTTTCCCCCTCTGTAGAGAAACAAAGGGTTTTATTCCAGATACTTCCTTGTCCCAGAATGGACAAGGGATTTGCATCCTGTGTTGGATCTCAAGGATCTCAACTTCTGCATTGAATACGAAACGTTTCAAATGGTATCCCTACGAGCTCTGATTCCCCCTCTGTAAATGGGCTGGCTTTGTTCTGTGGACATGAAGGATGCATACCTCAATGTAAATATCAGGCAATCTCACAGACAATACCTCCGCTTTATTCCGGAGGGAGAACACTATGAGTTCAGAGAATTGCCCTTTTGCTTGTCTTCTGTGCCACGGGCCTGTACCAAATGCTTGGCAGTAGTGGCAGTAGCCTTCACAGAGAAGGCCTGTATGTGTTCCCCTATCTTGACAACTGGCTTCTGAAGGCCAGCTCCAGGGAAGCTTTGCAACATACTCGGTATTGGACATGTCAGATCTTACTTCGAGAAACAGCTCTTGCAGCAGGTTACACCATTAGGACTGGAAACTGCTAGCTAGAATTTTTCTGTGGGGTCCTGGTGCCTGCCGGCTTTAGTCCTAATGGTGTAACTTGCTGCAAGAGCAGTTCTCGAAGATCTACTGTTATGGTAAGTTCTTACATAACTGTACTTTCTTCGATGACTTGTGGATCATGGTAAATGTGCCAAAGTCTGTACTGACTCCCTGCCAAAGACTGCAGTACATTGAGGCAGTCTTGGACACAAAGAAGGGATATGCTTTTCTGCCTCAGGACAGACCAGATAATCTGATTGCAGAGGCGCAGTTGGTATACAGGAGCCATTATGTCTCTGCGAGACCAATGCATGTAAATGTCCTGGAAATGAGGGATGTCCTGTACAGCCCATAGGCATTTCAGGAACATTAGTGTCCCGTTCCTCTGCTAATCCAGATGGTCAATGCCAATGTGAAGTATTACAGCAACAAAAAAGGGGGCACTCATTTCTATCCCCTATGCAGGGAAGCAATAAGAGTATAGTACTGGACTCTGTCCCACGGCCTGCATCTATCAGCCATGTGTTTCCCAGGTCTACAAAACATCTTGGCAAAACAGCAAAGCAGGTCACAGTCCAGGCTTTACAAATGGGAACTGCTGACCTCCATGGTAAACGACCTCTTTGCAAGATGGGGTCATCGAGAGTTGGACCTTTTTGCATCCTCACACAATGCAAAACTGCCAATTTTTTCCTTGCTCGCTCCAGGGCCGGGCATTTTTTGGTGAGACACATGGTCCCTTTCTTAGAAAGGGAAATTCCTGTACACATTTCCCCCAATTCCTCTAATAAAGAGGGTTCTGCTCAAGCTGCAGATGATGAGTACAACTGTCATCCTCATTGCTCCATTATGGCCTCACCAAATAATGGTTTCCACTTCTACAACACATGGCAATGGAGTCCCCCATCCCTCTACCTTTGTGTCAGGATCTGTCATCACAGGACATGAGATCCCTGCTCCATCCAGACTGGAAGTCCTTATATCTGCATGCATGGCTCCTGAAGACATATCCATTGCACATTTTGGGGACTCCCCCAAGGTTGTTGATGTACTGATTTTACCTAGCATATCTTTTACCAAACATACTTATTCCTTCAAATGGGAATGTTTCACTCTGTGAGCTGCTTCCAAGAATCTGGATCCATTTACATGTCCTGTAAATGCTGTCTTGGAATACTTGATGTCCTGGTCAGACTCTGGTCTACTTTCTTAAGGTGCATTTGGCAGCTGTATCAGCTTTCCTTATTGACGGTTTTACAGTTACCCAGTTAGGTGTCCCGTACTTTTCTGATGGGTATTCATATAAAACCTCCTGTCCATAATCCACTCCCACCTTGGGACTTGAATTTTGTGCTTGAGAAACTGAGGTTGGCTCCTTTTGAACTGGCAGCAAGTTGTGGCTTACATTTCCTATCATGGAAAATGTTGATTTTGGTTGCAATCACTTCTACTCGAAGGATTTATGATCTCCAGGCTCTAATGTATGAGCCTCTTTATTTGATTTTATGGTCTCTGCATACAAATCCAAAATTTCTACCAAAGATGGTACTTGAATTTAAATTGAATGAAATGGTACACCTTCCTGTGTATTACCTTGAGCATGCCAGTCAGGGTGAAGCATTGCTCCATACTGTGAATGTACACAGAATGTTCAGATCCTACATTACTCACACCAAGGACTATAGAAAGTCCTTTCAGCTTTTTGTTTCATTCACCTCTGGGAAAGAGGGCACCCCAGTGTCTAAACAGTGCCTGTACAAATGGCTGTCACATTGTATTATGTTTTGTTATAGGAAGTGTGGTAAAGAACTTCCTGGTGCAGTTCGTGAACACTCCACAAGGGGGTATGGCCAGTTCTGTTGCCTGTTTCGAAAATGTTTCTGCTGTTGACATTTGTGCTGCAGCCACATGGAGCACTAGCCACACATTCACAGAAAAGTAGAGTCTGGACGTAGTCTGTCGTAGACATGCTGGCTTCGGGCTTGCTGTACTGCAAGGCCTCCTATCATAAATATATATCAGACTGTACCATCCTCCCAGTTTTTACTTAGGACTGCTTGAGAATCATTCCAAATGTGTGGCCTAATGGAGGAGATAATCCTCGAAGAAGCTGGAACAGTTATGTGAGACCTTAACAAATATGAACATACGAACATACGAAATTTGCCAGCAGATAAAGGCCTAGAGGTCTGTCAAGTCTGCTCGAATGTGCAGCTAGCACCCGTTATTCTGCAGCTGCCCCTCCCTTCCCCTTCATTAACCCTCCTCCTTGTCCTGTCACATCCTCGTTTGAAGCAGTCCACTGTTCTACTGCATACCACTTCAGCAGGTAACGCATTCCACCCAGCCACCACCCTCTCTGTAAAAGAGTGTCTCCTCATCTACCTCCTGAACCTTCCTCGCTCCAGTCTCATATCATGGCCCCTGGTGTCCCTCCCATCCCTTACTTTGAACAGCCCCTCTGTACCTGTGTTGTTTATTCCTTTCATGTAATTAAAGGTTTCAATCATGTCACCCCTGTCTCTCCTCTCCTTCAGTGAGTACATGTTCAACTCCTTCAACCTCCTCTCGTATGATAAGTCCCCCAGCCCCTTGATCATCTTTGTTGCTCTGCACTGCACCCCCTCCAGTAACTTAAAGTCCCTCTTCAGATTCGGACGCCAATACTGCACGCAGTATTCCAGGTGTGGTCTAACTAATGACCTATACAGTGGCAGAATCACTTCCTCCCTCCTCGAGGATATACCCCTTGCAATACAACCCAGCATTTTGTTGGCCTTTGCAGCTGCCTTCCTACATTGTGCCGAGTTGTTCATTGACCCTGTAATGAGCACACCCAGATCCTTTTCCTCCTCTGTCTGGGCTAGCTGCACTCCCCCTTACTGGTAACTCCTCCTTGGGTTCTTCATCCCAAAATGCAGCACCTTGCACTTTTTGCCATTAAAGCCCAGTTGCCAGGTGTCTGACCAGGTTTCAAGCTTTGCCAGATCATTCTGCAACCCCTGCCATCCCCCTAGGTCATTCACTACCGCGCCTACCTTGGTATCATCAGCAAACAGACTGATCTTGCTCTTGATGTCCCATGATATGTCTGCAATGAATATCCCAAACAACACCGAGCCCTGTGGAACACCGCTCGTCACTGCCCTTGGGTGTGAGAGCTCCCCACCCACCACCACCACCCTCTGTTGCCTTCCCTGCAGCCAGTTTCCTACCCATCTCTCCAGCTTTGCACCCGCCCCTGTGCCTACTAACTTCCTTTCCAGCCTTGCATGTGGCACTGAGTCGAATGCTTCAAGAGAATCTCTTTCATTAGGCTATGCCATCCCTACCTCCTTCACCCCCTTCTGCCGTAAATGAGGGATACATCAGATGCTATGCCTAAAACCTGTTCCATGCGTCCTGTACCCATCCCCATGCCTCTCCTTGTATTGGTCTTATCTCCTGGTTCCCCACAGTTGGAAGAGGATGGCAGAGAAAGGGGAGATACTGTTGATGGGAGACCTGAATATGCCAGATGTTAACTGGAGCACATTTGCTGCAGCCACATCCAAGAGCAGGGCCATTCTTGACGCCCTACAGGTGGCAGGCATTAGACAGCTAGTTTTGGAACCCACTCGTGAGGGAGCAATCTTAGACCTCGTATTCTCAAACGGAGGCAGTGAGAGGATCTCAGATCTAGAAGTAGGTTGCCATCTGGGGACAAGTGAACATCAAACAGTGTGGTTCACGTTAAACTCAGCTACAGAGTCAAGCCATACAAAAGTGAGGGTACTGGACTTTAGGAGGGCTGACTTTGGCAAGATGGGAGAGTGCCTCAGAAAAGCACTAGCAAACAGGCTAGAAGGAGGTGTGGAGCAACAATGGGGAATTATCAAAACTGCCATCACAGAGGCAACAAGCCTTTGTGTGAAGCAAATAAACAAATCAAAATGAAAGAAAAAGCCACTATGGTTCTCAAGAGAGGTGGCTGTGAAAGTCAGGAAGAAAAGATAGCATTCCGGAGTATGAGGAAACACAGAAGGAGCAGGACAGAGAGCTGTACCAGTTAAGGCAGAAAGAAGCAGGAGGGAAGTCAGAATAGTAAAGGCCCAAACTGAGGAAAAGATAGCCAACTCAGTTAAGAAGGGGATAAAACCTTTTATAGGTACATCAGCGATGAGAAAGACAAAGGGAGGGATAGTGAGGCTGAATAGAATGAGCGATGGGTGGGCAGAGGGGACAGTGAAAAAGCAGGAATACTGAACGAATATTTCTGCTCAGTATTCACAAAAGAGAAGGGGGAAGTGCCTAATCCAATTAACAGAAGCACTCTTGATAGGGGGGTCGATCCCAGTCCTTTCACAGAAGAAAGGGTTCTGCAAGAACTCCTAAAACTGAAGGTGGACAAAGCAATGGGTCCTGATGGAATTCACCCCAGAATTCTAAAAGAATTTAAGGAAGGAACTAGTGAAACCACTGGCTACTCTTTTTAATAAATCATGGGAGGATGGTGTGGTACCCGAGGACTGGAGGAAGGCGGATGTGATGCCCCTTCACAAAAGTGAGACCAAGACAGAGGCAGGAAACTACAGACCTGTCAGTCTGACCTCTGTGGTAGGGAAAGTGATGGAGTCACTTCTGAAGGAAAGAATAGTTGAGTACCTAGAGGTCAGTGGAGCACAGGATCCAAGGCAGCATGGGTTCACAGCGAAGGTCATGTCAGGCCATCTAGTAGATTTCTTTGACTGGGTGACCAAAGTAGTAGACCAGGGAGGGCTGTGGACATGGCCTACCTAGACTTTTAGCAAGGCATTTGACACACTCACACAAAGATTGATAGTCAAATTAACCAGCCTGGGAGTGGGTCCCAGGGTGGTAGCCTGGGCAAAACATTGGCTGGACAACAGGACACAGAAGGTAATTGTAAATGGAGTCCACTCTGAAGAAAGGGCGGTTACTAGTGGGGTACCGCAGGGTTCAGTATTGGGTCCAGTCCTTTTCAGTGTCTTCATCAGTGATATTGCAGAGGGACTGGAAGGAAAAGTATGCCTTTTGCAGATGACACAAAGATCTGCAACAGGATTGATACACAAGGAGGCGTGGAAAGGATGAAAAGGGACTTGCAAGGTTGGAGGAATGGTCAGGCGCATGACAGCTAGGATTCAATGCAAAAGTGCAAAATAATGCACCTGGGAAACAAGAACCCAGGGAAGAATACACAATGGGTGGGGAGGTAGTAACAACAACAAAACAGGAAAGGGACCTGGGGTAATCATATCAGATGACCTTAAGGTTAGCAAGCAATGTGAGAAGGCAGTAGGGAGGGCCGGGGTATACTGGGATGTATAGGGAGAGGCATCAGCAGCAGAAAACAGGAAGTTGTTATCCCTCTGTACAGACAGTTGGTGAGACCCCATCTGGAATACTGTGTCCAGTTCTGGAGACCCCATCTCCATACGGACATAGACAGGATAGAGGCAGTCCAGAGGAGGGCAACTAAAATGGTGCAGGGTCTGCAAGAGAAGCCGTATGAGGAGAGACTAAAGGAGCTTAATATGTATACCCTTGAGGAAAGAAGGAGAGGGGGGACATGATAGAAACTTTCAAGTACCTCAAGGGAATCAACAAAGTCCAAGAGAGCATCTTTCAGAAAAGAGACTTGCAAGAACAAGAGGACACAATTTAAAGATAGAAGGAGGGCGGTTCAGGGGCAATGTGAGGAAGTATTATTTCACAGAGAGGGTAGTGGATGCATGGAACTGCCTTCCTGAGGAAGTTAATGAGGTCTAAAACTGTGGGAGAATTCAAGAATGCATGGGACAGACATAAGAGCAATTCTTGTGGGGGCAACGAGAGATATATAGGCTGTTGGTTAACTAGGATCTGTGGCCTATCCTGTAGGTAGAGAAATGGGCAGACTAGATGGGCCTAGCGGTCCTTATCTGCCATCAAAGTCTATGTTTCTATGTTTCTAAGTCCTCCGAAGGCTTGGGCTGGCAGTATAGCCTAGAGGTTAGAGTGACAAGCTGTGAATCAGCTTGGTACATCCAGCAGACCTAGGTTTGATTCCCATAACCTCCACTTGCATACTGTGTGTCTCTGAGCAAGTCATTTAACCACCCATTGCTCCCGGGTCGCCCCTGAAAGCAGGCACTTGTGCCTAGTGTACCTAACCCGGTTACCAAAAGACTAAAATAAAAGTAATCTCTGGTGGAGAACTGAGGAGTGATGGGGCCGTCCACGCACTTAGAGATGCAGATGTGGGACATTATCATGAGCAGCCCCCAGCTAATAAACATTTCCATGTCATCCTAACGCAGACAGCTGCAGTTCCAAAGGTGTGGCCTAATGGAGGAGAGTCTCTCAAACATCTACTGTTAGGGTAAGTTCTTAGGTATCTGTTCTTTTCTTGGAGTTGAAAAGTTGAACGCTGCTGATGAGTGGAACGAGTAAGCATTTCTCAATTGTGTAAACATAGTCGCATCATACTTACACACACACATCATACTAAGGTAGATATAACCAATCTCATCATACTTATGAACACAGTCACATCATGCTTACATACACATAGCCAGTCGCGTCAACTTATGTACATGTACTGACATATCTGTACACAGTCGGTCAAATCATACTTTCATACACGTAGCCAGTCACATCATACTTACGTACACATATGAAATGGGTCTACAAATCAAAGAACTTTAATTGGTTAAAACCAGGAAGGTGACTGTGCATTATTAGAACATAATGCACAGTCATCCTGGTCCTAAACCTGAACAAATTTGTTAGTAGCCACATCACACAGTGAGAAAATCAGTCCACCTACAACCAGAACTGATCTTCTAACAGACCCCTAAAACCAGAACTGATCTTCCATCACAGAAATGGCTGCTGCTGCTGCTGTTACTCAGTAAAAACCTTCAGCTGGGCCCCAAAAATAAAATTACCTTTAAAAAAAAAAAAGTTTAATTAAATGTTGTTTCCCTAATCATCATACTTTCCTTACACACACAAACAAATTAGAAACATTAAGTATTGTTCATAGTTTTCCTTACAAATGTTTCTTTGCTGATGATGAAAAATCTGCCTCCTGTCTTTACCACTTACACTGACAGTGATGTAATTGAGTCTTTAGAAAATGGACTATTTTATTTTGTGGGCTCTGACTGGCTGGTACCTATTCCAGAGGGGTACATTGACTTTTAGTAGATGCCCAGGAAAAAAAAAGTTTCAGCCTGCCTTGCCCCAACGCCAAACTGGTATCCTTGTGCCAGTTTGGAATTGAAAATCAGAACCACAATTTCTTTCCACTCAGTAAGCAGACAACGGCTGAGCCAGCCCCCCCACCCGACAAGTCAAGTACAGTGTAAACACACACACTGCAGTATCTGTATTCAAGTGGCACACACTGGGCCCATTTGTATTTAAAGTCTCCCTTCTCACTACATTAAAACAAATAAAAAACCTTTTTTTTTTTTTACTTGTAGTATGGTCAAAGACCGTAGAGCACTACACGCTTGGGCACATCTTTTCTGTCACTTGCTCCCCACTTTGCACGCGCACACACACACACATTCATTCTCAGTCAATAACTGAAGATCTTTATTGAGGGTATCCTTTGCATCAGGTCACAGCTATGAAACTAAAGCTGCCAGGTACCAGGACCATATGGAAACTTTTTAGCTAGCAGTCTACCAGGGGCTTAGTTTATTTCCCGCTGTCAACCATTTAGACCAGGTGTAGATGCTTAATCTGGTTCAAAGTCAGTTGGCATTCATCTATATTTCCCCTCCCCTGGGTCGTGCCTGAAAATAGGCAGAATCTGTCTAGAGCACTTACCCAGTCAACAAAAACTAAATAAATAAATTTCAATGCAGAATCCTTACCGTTTTGGCAGGGGTGTTCAATTCAAAACTTTTAGAATTTGCCCAGCCATGACTGTAGCTGAATTTTCACTTGCCCTTATTCATTACAGTGAAATTAGCTCTTTTTTTGTACTTGTCTTTCAAGGAAATTTGCTTGCCCTGGACAGGGGGCAATAGGATTTGCTCACCCCTGCCTTTTAGACAACATAAAATTATATTATAAAGTGCAATAAATCCTGTCTGACATGATTAAATATAAGAATATTTTGAAATTTCCCAAGAAATTAAGGGGTAGTGGTTGGTATTTATATAACTTTTAACACTAATTTTTTGAGGTAACATAGGGTTTACCTTTTAAAGCTCTAACGCCCACCTATTCATTGAGGCCACGCTTGAATATCTATTTGACTTACTCTTGAAGTAATGGCCCAAGAATCTGCATTATGCACATGGAGCTGAAAATCGCAAAATTTGTCGAGGTGTCAGTACAAAATGGATGCAAACTACCATTTTGCCCCAGCGTTCATGTGGTCAACAGACAGAACATGAATTTGGGGTGTATCTGCTACATTAAACAACCATCTGCATTTATTTAACTCTCGGGTGACACCCCACCTCCATCTATACCTGGTCTAATTGCACATTGAACTCCATGGGGATACTACCACTTCAGTCAGACTCAGACACCAAATCTTTGATTTTTAGTTTTATTTTCTAACCCTAGTTCATCTATCATTTTATTTTTTTAAATGATTTTCCTCTTTATTTATGCCGACCGAAACTCTTCAGATACTGTGGGTGCGGTAAAATGATGTACGATAAGGACAACCTCGACACCTGCATCTGCTGTCTCGAGCGACCACGACGTTAAGGACTACGAGATCTGCCACAAATTCAACCAGGCTACCCAGCGGTGCCATCAGACAGCCCTAGGGTCCTTCCTTTTGGAACAAAAGGTCACTGACGCTGCAAGGTGCCCCTGCAGTGCTGATCACCATCAAGTCCAGACTGTGCTTTCTTCCTTTTGGGAGTTTATGCACCACATTGCTCATCCTCCAGGCCCGTTGACACCGAGGCCTATCAAGCCAGCTCCCACATCGACACCTACATCACCGTGACCTGCTTGTTCTCGGTCGTCAACATCTTCTGTGCCCTATTCAGAGCTAGTTGATGAGGTGAGTACCATCCTGATCTCATTCTACATGAGGAGGAGGAGGATGAGGACGACGAGAAAGAGGGGCTGGGGCCCCTTCCAGTTCTGTCTCTATTGTTTCTTCCGGGGGTGAGGACTCCACAAAATATATCCAAAGGTTCCCCCCCTCTCCGATGACCCCTCCTTCATCTCTGTGATGAAGCAGCTGCAGACAGCTATGGAGTTTGTTGTTGAGGAGCAAGATGGTACCAGGACAAATCTGACTGAATATTTGGAATTGCCAGATTCTCTCCCTCTGATTATTCCTCCCCTGCTGGCTACCTTTGAGGATGCCACCTTGGCTGCCTGGTATAGGCCAAATATGATTCCTGCAATGCTCAGAAAGGCAAACAAATTGTAGAAGGCTCCCTCTGGGAAGTCTTTTTTCACAGAGCAACCCTAAGGCAGATTCAGTGGTGATAAATGCTGCCTCAGCTCTCTCCCCTCAGATAATAAGGAGTCCAGAAAGCTGGATCTTTTGGGCATAAGAGCCTATGCTTCTGGCCACACTGGCCCTCCGAATTATTAATTACATTGTCCATATAGTCAAGTACCAGAATATCCTGTGGAAAAAAGGCCAAAGCTGGAGCTCAGGCCCTTCCAGAGGGTCCCCAGAAGCAGGAACTGCTCAAATCCCTCCAGTCTGGGGCAGATGTGTGCAAGCACCTCATGTGGTCTGTCTATGATGTCTCAAGTGCCTGTGCTAGAGCAACTGTGGTTGGTGTCTGCCTCAAAAGGTATTCTTGACTCAGGGTGTCTGGTTTTGCTACTGACATACAACAGTCTATCCTGAATGCCCCCTTCAGTGGCTATAAACTCTTTGGGACAGATGTATAGGACATCTTTTGTGACCTACAGACCTCAAGGAGGACCCTACAGTCAATTTACTCACTTTACCATACCCAGCCAAGAAGTGGGCAGAAGGTGCCATTTTGTCAGGCCTCCCACAGACCCAAGCCGGGTACCCGACAGCCAGGCAAGCATGAAGCAGGAACACCCCTGCCTGCTCTTACCTCCACCACCGGGAAAGCCACTAGAAAAGGAGGTGTGGCCCATAATGCTGGTTCTGCCTCAGCATTACTCTTTGCCAGTAACCCACCTTCCAGTACCACAGGAGATGGTGGTTGGTGGTCACTTCTCCCTTCGCTTGGAATGGTGGCGGGAGATCACAACAGATGCTTGGGTCCTGCAGCTCATAGAGCAAGGCCACACTCTAGGACTTCTGGAGTGGCCTCCAGATTTACCTCCATTTCCTTCAAACTACCCTCCAGACAACATTCTAGGGCTGCTGGTAGAATTTATTTATTGAATTTTGTTGACTGGTAGGCCCACTGAGACTAGAAATCCCTTTTTCAGGGGTGACTTGGGGGGGTGGGGATACAAATGGCAACCAACTGAAACTGAACCAGATTAAGCTGTTGGTGGTATTTTTAGTGAATGTGGGAAATTTGTTCAGGACACCAGGGAAATTCCCCTAGTTTTCAGGAAGTGCCATGGGATCTTTAACATCCACCTGAGCAACCTCCAGAACAGGCAGACAGAACAGAGGGTTCTATTAAATCTTCTTTCTAGTTCGCAGATCCATAGGGGATTTGCAACCCATCCTTGACCTGAGAAACCTGAAATTCCACATCCAGTACAAGAAGTTCTGGATGGTAACCCTACAAGGCCTGCTGCCTGTACTACACAAGGGAGATTGTATATGCTCCCCGGACAAGCAGGATGCATACTTGCACATAAAGATTTGTGCCCTCCCCCGCCCACCAGCAGTACCTCAGGTTCCTGTTTCAGAGGGAGCATTACCACTTCAGGGCCTTGCCCTTTGGCTTATATTCTGCACCACAGGTCTTTACCAAATACTTGGCATTGGTTGCAGCAGCCCACAGGAAGGAGGGACTGTATGTCTTCTCTTACCTGGACAACTGGTTGCTCCAAGCTCAATCCAAAAAGTAACCGCTCTGCATCCTAGCACGTACCAGACAGCAGTTCCACATAATAGGGATCACAGTCAATTTGCGCAAGTCAGTCATGACCCCTTGGCAGTGCCTTCAGTACATAGGGGCCATACTTTACACTGCCCGTGGTGCAGCTTTCTTGCCCTAGGACAGGGCAGAATGCCTAATGGAACAGGCCCAATTGCTTTACAGCACCAATATGTCTAACATACTGCTAACATACTAAAATGCCAGCAGAATAGGCCTAACAGTCTTTCGTGTCTGCTCGTTTGGTCAGCCCCCACCCTGGGAGCTGACCTTGCTGCCCCCCTCTCCCTCTCTGGCTTCTCCCTTCCCAGTCCCAGATATTCTCGCTGCACTGATTTTTGCTTCCGGAACCCTTCCCCTGTGCCTGTCCCACTCCCTTCTTGAACCCTTCCACCGTTTCTGCCTCCACCAGGCCCCTAGGCAGCGCATTCCATGGCTTCACCACCCTCTCAGTGAAGTAGCACCTCCTACTTTCTCCCTGAATCTCCCCCAACTTCCACCCATGCCTCTAGTTGTCCCCTCCTTCCTTCGAGCACCCTGACTGCTCCTCCCTATTTACTCCCTTCATGTACCTGAAGACCTCTTTCATGGCCCACCGGTCCCTTCTCTCTTCCAATGTGTACATATTTAGCTCTTCGAGCCTCTCCCCATAGGTCCTATCCCCCAAGCCCCAAATCATTTTGGTTGCTCTCTTCTGGACCCTCTCCAGGAGTTCAATGTCCCTCTTTAAATGTGGCCTCCAAAACTGCGTGCAGTACTCGAGGTGCGGTCTCACCAAGCAGTTATACAGTGGGAGTATCACTTCCCTCCTCCTGGAGGTGAGCCCTCTAGCGATGCATCCAAGCATCCTGTTGGCTTTTGCTGCTGCCCTTCTACAAGTCTCTGAGTTGTTCATCTTGACATCCACCACCACCCCCAGGTCCCGCTCAGCCTTCGAGACTTGTAGCATCTCCCCCCCCCCACCCCGGGTGTCCACTTGGCCCAGGTTTCTGGATTCCAGGTGCAGTACCTTGCATTTTCCTGCATTGAACCTCAGCTTCCGCTTTCTAGACCACCTTTCCAGAGCCTTCAGGTCCCCCTGTAGGGCCACCCTCCCCTCCTCCCCATCCACCACCACCCTCACTTTTGAGTCATCTGCAGAGAGACTCATCTCACTCCTGATACCCTTCCTTATGTCAGAGATGTAGGCGTTAAACAGGAGGGGCCTAAGGACCGATCTCTGAGGGACTTCACTAATGACCCTCCTTGGGGATGAGACTATCCCACCAACCACGACCCTTTAGGTCCGGTTCTAGAGCCAATTTCCTATCCATCTGATCATCTGGTTCCCCACCCCATTTCTCCGAGATTATCCAACAGGCACCCATGAGGAACAGAGTCAAACGCCTTGCTGAAGTCAAGAAAGAGGACGTCTAGTGGTCTAACCAGGTCCAAGGCACTCGTCACCCAGTCATAGAACTCCACAAGGTTTGTCTGACACGATTTCCCTGGGACGAATCCATGCTGTCTGTCATCCAGGTACCCCAACTTTTCCAGGTCCCCCCCCCATGTCTGTCCTTGACAATGCCCTCCATCACCTTGCCCACCACCGATGTCAGGCTGACGGGCCTGTAGTTCCCTGCCACCTCCCTTGACCACCCCCTTGTGGATAGGCACTATATGCGCCACCTTCCAGTCTTGGGGCACCCACCCTGTCCTCAGCGGGATGCTGAAGAGCTCCACCAGGAATTTCGTCAGGACATCTGCCAGTTCCTTCAGCACTCTGGGATGTAATTTATCCGGCCCTGGTGATTTCTCCATCTTAAGGGACCTGAGGGCTTCCCTCACTCTCTCTGCCGTGATTTACACCTCGTCCCCCTGTTTTGGCTTCCCCCCCACCTGCCAGTGATGCCCCCTTCCCCAGACCAATTGGTAAGGATGCAGCCCCCCCATTTTCCTTGGTGAAAACTGAGGCGAAGCACTCATTTAGTACCTCAGCCTGCTCCCCGGTCTTGTGCCCATCCCTCCGCTGTTTTAATCCTGCTAATCTGCCCTTTCACCCTTTGTTTTTCCCCCAGTGTATCTATTTTTTTTTTTATTTACACTTTATTCCTCCTTCGCCTAGCCACCGACCGCCCGGGACTATCAGCCCGTGCAGCTTCCACCTTCTCCAGAACGGCCTCGAGCCCTCCGGTACCCCGCGGCTTACCCCACGCGGGCGGGGCTACTGGGAGCGGGGAAACACCTCGCAGACACTATTTTTGAACCGAGGGCCGGCCTGAGAGGTTAATTGAAGTCATGGGCGCTCATGTAGGTTACTGGCCCATTGTTTTTTCGGGAGGCGGGAGCGTGCAATGGCGTATGACGTCTGGCCCGCCTCAAGTCCTCTTAAGTGTCGGTGGCTTGTGGCTCCGGGCCTCCGCCCAGTCGCTAGTGCTTCGATCACTGACCCACCTTCCCCTGGAGAAGGAGAGCAGTCCGTGGGACGCTCATCCTTCTCCCCAGCCGCCCTCTCCGGCATCCAGGTCCGTTCGAACCCGGGTCGGCGGTCGCATCCCACCGCGCTTCGTAGCCCAGGCTGGCTGCTCCCCCAGTGTATCTAAAGAACCCCTTGTTTCCCTCTCCTAATTTCCCTGGTCAGGTTCTGCTCCTTCCTTGCCTTAGCCGCCCTCACCACCCTAGTGGCCCTTCTGGCCATCAGCTTGTACTCCCCTCTGTCCCTTTCACTCCTTGAGCACTTGATTTGCCTATAGGCCGCCTTCTTTCCCCTCACCACCTCCTGAACCTCCCTGGTCCACCAGCAGGGTTTTTGGGCCCTACTGCATTTTCATGTTACGCTTGCGCAGGTGCTGGTAGCATCCTGCACCACCCCCCCCCCAATGATTTCCCACTGCTGTCAGCGTCCATGTCTGGCCCAATCCCATCCAAGTGCTCCTTAAGGATCCTTCCCATTCCCTTGAAATCCACCCCCCTGAAGTCAGTTACCGCCATCTTTGTGCAGCCTTCTACCCCTCTTAGGTTCAGGTAGAACCAGACCATGGTATGGTCGCTCCCTGCCAACGGGTCCCTTACCTCCAGGTCCCCAGTCTGGTCACTGTCTGCCAGGACCACATTCAGTATCTGCTTCTCCCTGGTCGGTTCCCCCACCTGCTGAGTTAGGAACGCGTCCTGAAAGACATCCAACAACCTCTATTCCCTGGCCACCGAGGATGTCATAGTCTCCCAGTCTGTTCCTGGTATGTTTAAGTCCCCAACACCACCACCCTTCCTCTTCTCAATCTGCAGTGTCTCCCAACATCTGCCACCAGACTCTCCTCTAGCTCCTCCGCCAGCACAGGGGGTCTACACACCACTCCTATTTTTACTCTCTTGCCCCTCTTGTTATCAAGGTGACCCAAATCACCTCCACAGTTCCCTCTGCCTCCTCCACTCCTCCTATGGCAATTCAGTTTTTGACTATTATTGCTACCCCTCCTCCCCTTCCCTGCCCCTGTCCTTCCTGAACATGGTGTACCCCTCCAGGTTCAGGTCCTAGTCGTGCCATGTGGTGGCCCAGGTCTCAGTGACCGCTGCCACATCCACCTCTCCCTCAGTTAGCATCGCCTGGAGCTCAGGCATTTTATTGCCCAAGCTCCTGGCATTTAGCAGTACTTTCTTCCACCCTTTCCCTATACTTCCATTTCCCCTGCTTGTGTTCCTGTGGGGATTCTGTCTTCCCCTGGTCTGCACCTTACCAGTCGGCCTTTTCCTGCATTCCTCCAGCTCCCCAGGGGGGTGGAGACAGAGTCCCTCCTTTACCGGACCCCCTTAACAGCCTTTTCTCCCATCCCTCCCCCTTCACAAGTTTAAACCCCACGTTTCACCAATGAACCCCTCTATTTTCAACTTAAGGATTTCCTTCCCCTCCGAATTGAGATGGAGCCTATCTCTAGCATACAGCCCCTTATCCTCCCAGGTCTCCCCCCAATCTCCCATCAACCCATATCCTCTGGCCCCACACCACTCACTGAGCCACTGGTTTATCACCCTAATCTTCCTCTTGTGTGCCCCACTAGCCCTTGGCACCAGCAGGATTTCCGCGAAGGAAATTCCACATCCTGTATCATGACAGACCCTGACAAGCTCCCTGTATCTCTAGCTCACTATTTCCCTCAATGTCATTGGTACCCAGGTGGACCAGTATGTCCGGGGAAGCTCCACAATCCTTTGCCAGCTGATATACCTCATGCTTGGCCCTGTGCACCATTAGTCCAGGGAAGCATTTTGTTCTAACCAGGCAGGCTTCTCCCTCCCTGTCCCATTTGATTCCCCTGATCATGGAATCGCCCAACGGGAGCACTCTGGCTGCCCCTTTTCCTCCATTTTCCCCCCCTTCCATGTCCCTCATCCTTTCTACCAGCCCCTCCCCTCATCCGGCTCCTTGCTCCTCTTCCTATCTGGGTGCCACCTGCCATGCCCTCCTTATTTAACCTGGCCACCCCTTCCCCCTCCGATCCTATGCCCCTTGTCCTCCTGAGTATCTTTCTGTACCTTGCTACCCCCACCATTACTGCTCGCGACTGGTCCCCTCCCATCTGCTAAACTAGCCTGGCTCATCCTCCCTTCTTTCCCGTCTCTGTTCAGCCCCTCCTTGCTTGTCGTGCTCCCCTGGCCTAAACCCTCAGCTCCCTTTACTGTATCCTCATTGTACTTCTGGTCCTTCTCCTTGCCCTTTCCTCCCAACTGGTCCTTTTCCTTGTGATTTCCTCCTTCTACCCCCTCATCCTCCTGCTGTGATCCCCTGCTCCCCCCGTTTTCCCACATTCCAAGTTCCCCCCTGTTCTTCCCGCTATCCAGCCCCCAGTCTCAGTCAGGACATTCCTGTGGCTGCTGGGTTTGATGGCTGCAGCCACTGTCATGATGCCCCTGGCAAGGCTTCACATGTGGATCCCCCAGTGGACTCTTAGGAGTCCAATGGGATCAGCACACCAGCAGTCTAGAACAGAAGTTTCTAGTAACTTCACCAGTAAGGAAAGTGTTCCATTGGTGGATGGAACCCAGCAATTTACTCAAAGGGGTTCTTTTTCTGATTGCCTTCCCTCATCAGATTCTCACCACAGGTACTTCAAAGATGGGTTGGGAAGCACACCTGGGCCCTCACCAGACACAGGGTATTTGGACTGTGTTGGACAGTTCTCTCCACATAAATGCCCTAGAGATGAGGGCCATTCTATACAGCCTGCGAGGCTTCCAGGGCTACCTGTCCCCTGGGCCTCTGCCTGTGCAGACAGACAACATCAGTGTAGTGCACTACATCATTAAGCAAGGGAGGACCCAGTCATACCCCCGTGCAGAGAAGCAATGAGGGGCTGGTACTGGGCTCTAGAACATGGCCTAGAGCTGTCAGAAGTCCATGTTCCAGGCACCCAAAACATCTTGGCAGACAAGCTAATCAGGTTGCAATCCAGGATGCACAAGTGGGAACTGCTGACCTCGGTCATAGAAGACCTTTTTGACAGGTGGGGTCGTCCAGAGTTGGACCTTTGTGTGTCCCCACGCAATGCAGAACTGCCGCTTTTCTGCTCGCTCTCTCCAGGGCCTTCCGTTTTCTGGTGAGACATGTTGTACCTCTCTTGGAAATGGAGGTTCCTCTATACCTTCCCTCCCTTCTCGCTGATTCAGAGGGTGTTACTCAAGCTTCAGATGGAACGAGCAACTGTGATCCTCATTGCTCCCTTCTGGCCTCGTCTGATCTGGTTCTCCTTACTGCAGCAGCTGGCAGTGGAACCTCCAGTGCCCCTGCGTAAAGACTTGCTTTCACAGAAGCAGGGTACCCTGGTCCATCTGGACCTCAAGTTATTTCACTTCATGCCTGGCTTTCAAAGATATAGCCATTGCTTGATTTGGGGTATCCCAAAAGGTGGCAGATGTTCTGGTGGATGCTAGGAAGCTTTCCACCAGGGTCACTTATTCCATGAAGTGGGAGCGCTTTGCTGTGTGGGTGGCTTCCCATCGTTTGGATGCTTTCACTTATCCCTAGAATCAAATTCTGGAGTACCTGCTGTTTCTTTCAGATTCTACCCTGCAATACTCTTCCATTAACATGCACCGGGCTGCTGTTTCAGCCTTCTATGCCCGTTGATGGCCGAACAGTGGTACAACTGGAGGTGTCTCCTACATTTTTGAGAGGCGCTCTTCACCTGAAGCCTCCCATCTGCAATCCAGTCCCACCTTGGTACTTAAAATTTTGAGTTAGAAAAACTTACTTTGGCTCCTTTTGAGCCAGCCACGACATGCGAGCTACTCTTTCTGTCGTAGACGCATTATTTTTAGTTGCTGTTTACTTCTGCTCAGAGGATTTCCGAGCTTCAGACTCTGATATGTCTCCTTATTTGGTTTTCCATAAAGACAGTGTCTTTGCGTACCAACCACAAGTTTTTGCCAAAGGTGGTGTCTGAGTTGATGCTAAATCAAACTGTCAACCAACCTGTTTACTTTCTGGAGCATGCAAATTCAGGGGAAACATTGCTCAATATTTTGGATGTACATAGAATACTCAGATATTATGTTCATGGCACAAGTTACTGCAGGAAGTCCTCACAGCTGTTTATTTCCTTTGCCCCTGGGAAAGAGGGCATACCAGTTTCTAAATAGTGCCTGTCCAAATGGTTGGCCAACTGTATTATTTTCTGCTATAGGAAGTACGGTAAGGAACTTCCTAGGGTTGTGTGTGCCCACTCCATCAGAGGCATGGCCACCTCTGTTGCCTGTTTCAGAAATGTGTCAGCTGCTGACATTTGTGCCGCTGCCACTTGGAGTACTGTGACACTTTCACTAAACACTGCAGTCTTGACATTGCTTCTAGGAGAAGGGCAGGCTTCGGCCTGGCTGTGCTTCAAGGCCTTCAGTCTTAGGCCTGTAGCCTTCAGCCGCCCAGACTGTCTCTTTGTCAGTACTGCTTGGGACACGTTCCATAGGTGTGGCCCGATACAAGAGATACCCTCAATGAAGATGGTACAGTTACATAAGAACTTACCATAACATAGATTTTCAAGAGGATCTCTTGTATCAGGTCATGCCGTCCTGCCCTCCATCCCCCTTGGCCTGTGGGCTTTTCTCTCTTCCTCTCGCTCTCACTCTGTCTCTCCAGGACAGTTTACCTTCTGTTATGCCTTGCTTCGTGGCAGGAACCTCTTGCTCTCCCTCGGTTCCCCAGAAGGAGATCCTTTTTATATTGTCTCCAGCAGAGGAACTGAGAAGGGTGCACGGCCGCCCACATTTATATAGGAAGGACATTGTCAGCTGACATCATTGTGGCCAGCCCCTGGTAGACTGCTTGCTAAAAAGTTTCCGTGTGATTCTGGGGCCTGGTGGCTATAGTTTCATAGGTGTGGCCTGATGCAAGAGATCCTCTCAAAGACCTACTGTTATGGTAAGTTCTTATGTAACAGTACTTTTTTACCATTAAACAGAACAAAATAATCATACCAAAATCATCTTTCCCTGCTGATCGCCAGCACCGCTTCCGATGTTCCACTAGCTCTCAAGTTTCGCTTGTATACAGAGCACCTGCCACTGCTGACCCAATGCTGACTAAATGTAAAGGGGCTAAGAAAAAGAAACGGAAGCCCCAACTTTATGACCCCCCCCCAAAAAAAAAGTAAAGTTAGCTTTCTGATGCCTCGCCCTGTTCCTGCATACTTCTGGGTGTCACGCCATCTAGTCTAGAGTGAGATAACAGCTGCATCTACCTTCTGACCACAGTCCTATTCTTGTTATTTATGATGCCATTAACCAGTCGTACAGACAACTGCAAACAGCAGCAGTGCCCTCTACTGGCAAGTATGCCATGTACACTAGTAGAGGAAGTACTTTACAACAAAACTGACTACTCAGTGCTTTTAAATTGTGTTTTTATTTATTTCATTTTTTAAATATTTGATAACAACCGCTACCTATAGGCCATTATCTGTGCGCAGTAATACCCTCCAGGGTGGAAGGTATGGGCAATACCAGTCCTTCCAGTTCCAGGGGCTACAGGGCCCTCTGCCTGCAACGTTAGGCCGCATTATGCCCCTGGGCAGTCTGGTATTGCCCAATGCTGCCCATCATGTCAGGTATTATTGCTTATGTGGCTCTACAAGAGGCCTTTGTTGTGTATGTGTGCAGTATGTTGGAAGAGGAACATTCTGCCAGAGGAACTGAGCAGAATTTTGAATCCCTGTATTCTATGGTAAACATTCCATACAGTATGTTGAATGTGGGGAAAGACAGAGAAAAAAGAAACAGAAGAGAAAAGGTGGGAAAGCACAGTTCATAGGCAGAAGCAGACCCAAACTGCTCAAATACATTCCTAAAATTTATAAAAGCACATACATTTGAATAATATTTGGATGTTTTCAGGTGAAATTACCACCCCCCCCAAAAAAAAAAAAAAAAAAAAAACATTGTCAGGTTCAAAGTTTTGAACACATTTCCATTAAAATGCATTACTTGTATTGACTGGAATGTAAGGTAACATTTCTTTTTCTAAGAAAAAGGTGTGCCACATGTGGTTTTCATTATGTTTATTGTTTTTAGCTACCCCCCCCCCACCCGTTACTAGAATATGGACTTTGTTTTTTGTATTCAGAGTTGAAATGGAAGTATATTTCTATGAAGGGTCCAAATTGTATCATTTTAAAATACTTTCTTCTTATTTTCATTCATATTAAGTCAAATATTTAAATGATATTTTATAAGAGCAGAAGACACTCCAGGGTGTGCCATTATAGTGAAATAATAGCACTTCTCAGGTGCAGTTAACAGCACTCGGCTGCACCTCATGCCTGACAACTCACCAGGAGCATGTGATTATTTCATCATCACATCTAGGACACACATGTACACATAGCCAGTCACATCATACTTACATACACATATCCTGACGGATCGTATTTACATGTATTTAGTCAGTTGCATCATACTTGCACCACATAGCTAGTCAGTATCACTGTTGGGCAGTTTATAGTCTGCATGAGTTTTACCCAAATGATTGATAATGATTTCATGGTAGAGGAGGCAAATAGGACATTGCATTGCTCTCCAGACCTTTCGATAGTACTGTATGATACCTCTGCGTATACCCCAGGAACACAGAAAGCAATCTTTGGATAAACTTCCCCGAAACTTTGTGTCTTCACCTGCAGTGTCTGTCCTAGAAAAAGAGGAAGGAGGCCTATGCCACATTTCTGCATACTGTATGTGCTCAAGAGGTCACAGTTTGCTTTGAAACCTGTAAGGATATCTGCTATCTTCCATTTTTTCATAGGTGAATACTCTTTTAGAGGAGTTTAATCCAACACTAAAGGATCATCTGTTGCTGGCTTTTAAGAATCTGCAGATTGTTTCACATCGAGAAATGGAGAGCTATCAAGAAAACCTGCCATCTATAAAGATAGAGCAGAAGAAGAAGGTGGAACATCCAGCTGATCTCTTTCAGGTTCTTCTTTGCTGCCAGGCTAAATCAGTACCATGGCAGTACCTGTCAAGTGAGGCAGTACGCCAGCAAGCCCCCATTCTGACTGTCCTCGCTGCATGTCTTCAGGTAAGGCAGCTATGCCAAACAAGAGTGGCATATGACAATTTGCTTGCTCTGTTTGTTTACATAGTAACTTTAGCTCATGCTAATTTAGGCAAAAGAAGACAAATAGCCCTTATAAATTGCCTGCTGGTTCTCGCCAGTTGTACCTTGCCAATGTAGGCACCCCCATGAAGCTGCGTAATGTACTGTTAAATATATTCAAATTGCTGCTACTAACCACATCTTCCAGTAGTCCATTCTATCTAGCCACCACTCTCGATGTAAACCAGTACTTACTGCAGTCAGTTTTCAAAAGGTCACCAGTAATTTGGTATGAACGTATTCTTATTCCCTCCTAAGTTACTCTGGTTTTTAAATTAAGAGTCTCAAAAGTGGTTGATTTCTTGTAGCTCTGTAAATTAAAATCATGCCATTGCTTTAACATCTCCTCTCTATTGTAAACATATTCCAGTCATTCACATGGGGGATTAATAGGGCAGGGGGTCATGCCAGATGAATCTGATAGATTTCTTTGACTGGGTGACCAGGGAAATAGATCAGGAGAGGGGAGTGGATGTGGCCTACTGGGACTTAAGCAAGGCCTTCAGCACAGTGCCTCAGGTGTGAAGATACAGAAGACTGATAAAGAAACTGAGCAGCCCAGAGGTGGGATCCAAAGTGGTGAACTGGGTTAGAAATTAGTTAATGAATAGGAGACAGAGGGTGGTGGGTAATGGCACTCACTCTAATTTAGTTATTTAAATTTTGGTAACCTGGTAGGCCCACTGAGACTTTGACAGTCCCTTTTTCAGGGGCGACCCAGGATTAGTTACATGTACCTAAAGGGGAAAAGAAAACCAATGCTTTTGATTGTAATACAGTGTATGGTACATTGATCATGTATAAGTGTCACAGAGATAGACATTACTACTTTTTATTTATTTATTTATTTTTATTTAGTTTTTGTTGACCTGGTAAGTGCACTAGACAAATCCTGCCTATTTTCAGGCACGACCCGGGGGAGGGAGATACAGATGAATGCCAACTGACTTTGAACCAGATTAAGCTGTTGGTGGTATTTTTAGTGAATGAGGGAAATTTGGCCAGGACACCGGGAAATTCCCCTACTCTTTTCGATAAGTGCCATGGGATCTTTTACATCCACCTGGACTACCACCAATCCAAGCAGATGGGACCTCGGTTTAACGTCTCATCCAAAAGACGGCACCTCAGAAGTGCAGCACCCCTCTCATGCTGCACTACAGTGTCAGTACTGGGATATTAACCCAAGTACCAGATGTGGGAACTGAACCCACAGCCCTCTGATCTACCGGCCTCAGAGGCGAGTGTGCTACCTACTGAGCCACTGACACTGCTGACTACAAACTACAGTTGACATAGGTGAGTTTACGTATGAACAACCTTGTTAGTTACACATATTCATGAGTAGATAGTAGATGTAAGTGCAGTTCAGTACATTATGTCCTTCCTTACTGTTGATGAGAGCGTGACTAGCAGGGCGCAGCAGGGCTCAGTACTGGGACCTGTCCTCTTCTGTGTCTTCATTAGTGATATTGCAGAATTTTTGCAGATGTTACCAAAATCTGTAATGAGGTCTACACCCCAGAGTAGAAGTAGAGAATGCACAGGAATCTTGGAAAATGTGAGGAGTGTTCAATAGCATGGCAGTTGGGATTCAACACCAAAAAGTGCAAAATCATGCACCAAGGGCACAAGAATCCAGGAGCTGAGTATAGGATGGGGGTTCTGACGGTCACCAAACAGGAAAGGGACCTTGGGGTTATCATATCTGATCACCTCAAAGTGTCTTGGCAGTGTGACAAAGCATTGAGTAGTGGCAGTGGGATGCTGGAGTGCGTAGGGAGAAGTATCTCCAACAGAAGGAGGGAAGTGCCGCTGCATCGCTCACTGGTGAGACTCCACCTGGAGTATTGTGTCCAGTTCTGGAGGCCACACCTCATAAAGGACGTAGACAGGGTGAGGCAGTCCAGAGGAGGGAAACAAAAATCATGCAAGAATTACACAAGAAGCCCTAAGAGTAGAGACTGAGGAATCTCAACATGTAAACCCTGGAAGAGAGGACAGCGAGAGGGGACTTGATAGAGACCTACAGGTGAACAGAGTATGGGAGGTGAATTGTTCAAATGAGCAAAGAGCACCAGGACCAGGGGGCATGCAGTGAAGCTGGGGGGAGTGTAAGAGGTATGTGAGGAAGTACTACTTCGTTGAAAGGGTGACAGATGCATACAACAGACTGCCAGCAGAAGTGGTGGAGGTGAAAACAGTGGTGGGCTTCAAGCATGCGAGGGATAGACATTGGAGAATATAATAATAATAATTTTATTTTTAAAGCGCCTTTCAAGTTTTCAAAGCTGTACAAAACATATAATAAAAAGAAAACCAAACATTATAATACAGTATAAAACACACATAAAAACTACAATTTCATCAACAATTCATACGGAATACTATAAAAGGGCAATTTGATACCGCTGAGTTTTTAAACCACTCAAATTCCCCCACGGAGGTGCACTGCCATAACCAACGGGGTAGAAAATTCCAGAGAGTGGGAGCAGTGAAGGAAAAACCTCTACAGCCAGAAGAATTTAAACTCACTCTCAGAATCTCTATCAACCCCTCATTGGCCGAGCGGAGCGATCGGCCAGGGCCGTAGAAAGTACATAGGCAGGGAGGGGAAGGGTCACCGGATACCAGTTAGGGTCTGCAGATACAGATTAAGAAGGGAACATCTGGGCAGACTGGGTGGTCCAAGTGGTCATTTTCTGCAGACGGATTCTGTTTTTACGTTTCATTCGCCTACATGACATAATTTCCATTCTTTAATTATCTTGGTAAAATGCCTTTGCACCCTCTCCAACTTAGGCAACGTGTCGTCCAGTGTGAGAACTCCAGAACTGCATTCCATACTCCAAATGGGGTCTGACCAGTGAGCTGTACAAGGGCACCATCACCTCTCTGCCTCTGCTAATCATGTTGCATGCTACGAACTCTAGTGTTTGGTTATATTTTTTTGCCACTGTGTTCCATCTCTGATTCCACTGAAGTTTATTGGAGAAAAACCATCCCCAGATCTCTCTCATTACCCAAACTACTCAGACTGTGGCCATTTGGAGTGTAGTCTGCAACAGGATTTTTACTATTAAAATGGAGAACCACACATTTGTCTTATATGGATTAAACTGTTTTCACTTCTAGTAGTCCATATAAACAGACAATTTAGTAAAAGAAACATAATTATACAATGGCAAGAAAGAATCTCGGACTGTGATTGGTCAGTTTGGGGCTGGACCCATGGCGTTATTCCAGCATAATGCCACAGGTCTAGTCTCAGCACTGTGAACCCATGTAGATGACCATTTGTTGGACCATTACTGTACTCTTTTTTTGCATCTCCTCTTAAGAAACAAAAATATTTTTCCACAGTAATAAAAACATTCTTTTAAATTATTTTTTTTTATTTTATATATAACAAGCTATTGTGCAGTATGAATAATGCACTCCAGGGTATGTGTGCTGGGATAACACCATGCCTGGGACATTGGATGCACTCTGCCTGTGGCCTCATGCCCAACCCCCAGGCATGGCGTTATCCCAGCACGACACACACCCTGTCATGCATTATTCCTTTAATATAAACATGTCTTATGGGTAGAAAAGTATGCTGAAATCAGGGCGTCTCATATAAACATACAATGAAGCCAGCAGAATAAGGCCATTAGGTCTTTCAAGTCTGCTTATATTGCAGGGTCCTCAGCGTCAGCTACTGACTGTTCTCCCCGCCTCAATCAACCCGTTCCCTCCGTCTGCCCCCTCTTGACTGTTATTTTCCCCATAACGCTATCCCAGCCTCTTTTAAAGCGGTCTGCTGTTCCCAATGAAACCACCTCCTCAGGAAGTGCATTCCAACCAGCCACCACCCCCCTCTTCATGAAGAAGTGCTTCCTAACCTCTCTCCTAAACCTCCCCCTCTCCAGTTTAAGAAAATCTCCCCTCATGTTTTGGTTCCTGCTGAGCTTGACGAGACCCTTTTTATTCCCTTAGAAACTTGAAGGCCTCAATCATATCTCCTCTGTACATGTTCAGAGCTCCCACCTTCTCCTTATACATCCTACCCTACCCTTCTGGCCCATGATCATCTTAGCTGCCCTCCTTTGCACTGTCACCAGCAGGTTTGTGTCCATTTTAAGGTATTTGCGCCAGTACTGTATGCTGTACTCTGAATGTGGCCTCACCAGCGACCTTTTCAAGGGCATTATTACCTCCCACCTACTGCTGATCCCTCTGCCATTGCAGCCAAACATTTTATTTGCTTATGCTTCCCCTTCCTACATTGTGAGGAGTGCTTCAGATCACTAGTAAGTGTCACCCTCCCTGGCTCCTTCTCCTGCTCTGATGCAGATGCCCAGACCCCACCTAGACTGTACTCGGTCCTTGAGTTCTTGGTTCCAGTGTGCATAACCAAGCATTTCTTTGCATTGAAGCCAAGTTGCCAAAATCCCAGATCACCTCTGTAGCTTTTCCAGGTCTTCCCTTAGGTCATTTACCTCTTCTGCTGTGTCCACCCTCCCACAGAGCTTGGTGTCGTCCATGAATAGACGGATGTTGCCCTTTGTTCCATCCCCAGTATTACTGATGAAGACATTGAAAAGCACTTATCCGAGCACTGAGTCCTGTGGGACTCCACTGGTGATCTCCCTGGTGCTGGAGAGCTTACCTCCCATCTCCACACTCTGGATCCTGCCTCATAATCAGTTTTCCACCCACTCGGTCAGCATCTCACCAACTCCTAGATCCAGCAAATTCCTGATCAACCTCTTGTGGGGCACAGAGTCCAGGTAAAGGATGTCCACCACTTAGCCCCGTGCACTGTTTAAATGACCTGTTCAAAGAAGTCAATCAAATTTCTGTTTCAAATTCTCCCTCCCATAAACCTGTGTTGCCACTCACCCTGGAGGCTGTTCTCTTTCAGATACTCTAAACTGTTCCTTAAGTATGGTCTCCATGAGCTTGCACATGATTGAGGTCAGACTGACTGGTCTGTAGTTCCCCCGAGTCATCCTTAGGATCGCTGTACATGTACATGTGCTGGTCACCATTCCTGTGGTACCATACCCAACTCCGGTGAACTACAGAACAGGTCAGCCAAGGGGCCTGCAAGCTCCTCCTCCAGCTCCCTCAGCACCCTTGGGTGTATGCCATCCAGGCCTGAGGATTTATCTACACTTAATGCTAGCAACCCTTTCCTCACCCTATCCACCGCTATCAAAACATCTGTGTGCCTTCCCCCCATCTCCTCTCCTCTCCTTCCCCTTAGTGGCACCAGTTTGTCTCTGTCCCCAGTGAAGACCGAACAGAAATACTCATTTAGTACTTCTGCACTGCCCCATTCTCCTCTATGTACCCATCCCCCTTTCCTGAGCCTAACAATCCAATCTTTCTTGTCCCTTTTCTTGCTCATATAATGAAAAAAAAGCCTTTACCTCTTTTTTTAATTCCCTCAGCTAGCTGCAGTTCCTTCTGAGCTTTAGCCCGCCAGACTACCCTACCCTACTACACTAGCCAACTTCAACTAGTCCTCCCTCTGGGTCCTCCTGAGCTTCTTGTAGGCTGGCCTCTTATCCTTTACTGCCTGGGCAACCTCTGTGCTAAACCAGCTGGGTGTTTGGCCCTCAAGATTTTCTGTTTGAGCCTAATGCACTCCTTTGTGGCTACTGTTATTCCCGCTTGATGATGGTCCACATTTGATCCTACCCCATATACCCTCAGGTGCTTGCCAGGTGACTCCTTATCAGCTTGCCCATCTTTCTGATGTCCACTTTTCTAAAATCCAGGATTTTAGTCTTAGTGGGGGCCTTTTTTCTGCGCACATCAAACCAGAACCACACTGTGCAATGCTCACTTCTACCCTGGGGCTCCCCAACCTTTATATCATGGACAGTGTCCCCATTTGTCGACACCACCACATCAATGACTTCCCCCTCCTTGGTGGGTTCTGTGATGCTCTGCGCCAGGAGTCTACTTTGCAGTGCATCTTGTATAACCTGACTCCTGGCACAAGTTGTGGCCAGTACCCTCTAATCCACCTTGGGCAGGGTAGCGTCTCCCACTATTACCACCTCTCCCTTCCCTGCAGCAGTCTTTATTTGTGAGTTCTATTCTCTGTCTCCTTCCTCCTCCTGGTTGAGTGGTCTGTAAACCACCATCAACCTCACCTTCCTCCCTCTATTCGACAGTAAATTGAATCCACATTGCTTCTGCCTTCCCTTCTTTTGGATTCCTTCCTCTTACAGGTTATACCCTCCCTGATGTAAATCACCACCCCTTCCCCTTTTCCAACCTCCCTGTCCATCCAGTATAATTTAAACCCAGCGATTGAGAGGTCCCAGTCATGGTTAGGTATGGCCCATGTCTCTCTGACCACAGTGATGTCCACTCCACTGTTCGCCAGCAGGCCATCAGTCTTGTGTTGCACATGCTCACTCCCAAGCCCTTTGAGCCTATTGCGATGTGTGACTTAAAGTTCATAACTTAGAAAGCAGCATTTCTAGTGGCTGTCACCTCTGCTTGTAGAGTATCTGAAATTCATGCTTAGGTCATAGATCTTACAGGTGCTGTTTTCCGTAAAGACAAGGTAGATCTTACTTCAGGAGGGCTCTTGCAGTAGGTAATAACCATTAGGACTGAGCTGCCAGGCGCTAGGATCGCATGGAAAACTTTCTGTAGCAGTGTATAGCGGGGGACCGCCCCCGATGTCACGTGACCGGTGTGACAGGGTTGAATAGGACTCTGTCCCAGTTGTTATGGAGAGTTTGAATGCAAGGATCTGTTCTGTTCTTTCCTTTCTCTTGTTGTTCTGGTTGCGCAATCAAATTTTCCTGTGAGACCTAGGATTTGATCACCCCGACAGTCTTGCAATTCTTTGCCTCTCACTGTCTCTCAGTCTTCCCTTGCCGTTTCTGTCTTTTCCTCCCTTGCATATCTGCTGGTATAAAATATATGCAAATCATTATGTGGAAATGGAGCTGATATTGGGATCCCTTTATTTAGAAATTATATAGTGTTACTGTTGAAATGTATATCATTATAGTTTCAGATGATTGCAAAAAGCTATTGGGAACTCAAGGGGTTAACTTGAGAGCAGTTTTTAAGCTCTTTTTCAGAAGCTATGGAGAAGGGGCCTCAGTTCTGGGACATTGTGTTCTCGCTGCACCTGCCTGAAACATAAGAGAACATTTTGGAAAAAACAGGATGCATGTTAAGGAGGGGGGATTGCAAAGACTTATAAGAGAGAACTGAAATGTTTTGGGAGACGCACAGAGATTGAAGGAAAACTCAGATGGATCTTCTCTGTTTATTCTGCCTTTGTAAATAGTTATTCTGAACAATTTTTTTTTCTGTTACTGCTAGTACTAATAAATACTGTTTGCAAATTCTACAACTGCTCCTGGTTTTTCCTATACTTCCTGACCTGTGCTTCGACGACAGATGGTGTTAGCCTAAGTGAGATTACGCCATGCATACTCTAAGCCAGGAGTTGTGTGTGTGGGTACTGGACCTAGTACTAGGAAAGCAAATAAAAAGGTATGGATTCTGCAGCAGCAGATCCAGGAGTGGTTACCAGGAGATTGACAGCCAAACTAGCAGAGACAGAAGTCCAAGCTGAGATTGTACAGCTAGCACCAGTTATGGAAAAAGAATAGGCAGTGCTAGAACCTGAAAGTCTGATGGACTTTTTCAAATGGTGGGCTATACAACAAAAAGAGACACAGAAGTAGAGAGAAAAAGAAATTCAACATTTAGAAGCACAGAGGAGAGAAGAGATGCAGCGACAGGAGCAGTGATGGCTGGATACCTTGCAAGCTATCAAAGGCAGAGTATCTGGCACAGATCCAGATGAGCAACAAAACACAAGCAACTTAAAAGCCATTAAACTTACAAAGTTGTATCCCTCGGATGATATCAAGGCATACCTGACAACTTTTGAAAGAGTTGCCACAGCCTGCCAATGGCCAGAGCAGCAGTGGACAATCAGACTGGTACCCTACCTGACAGGGAGGGTCCAACTTGCCTACAGCAGTATGGACACTGCACAGTCAGAAAACTATGACCTGGTGAAAAGTGAAATCCTGAAAAGGTATGACATCTCAGGAGAGACCTACATGCAGAGATTTCGATCTCTGAAGTACAACTCTGTCAACAGTCCTCGAGAAGCCTTCACCTGACTCGTCGAACCCCTGATAAAATGGCTCCAACCAGAGAGCAAAACAGTCCCACAGATCATCAGCACACTTGCAATGGAGCAATTCATCAACATCCTGCCTTCAGATGTGCAGCTTTGTGTGAAAGAACATCGACCAGAAAGTAGGGAAAAGGCTGTTTCTTTGGCCAAAGACTACCAAATGGCCAGACAGACGCCACAGCAGCGAGGTAACAGACAAGCACTGGTAAGACACTCTTTTTCCCATTTAAACTCCAAGTCTGATAAGAACTCTGGTGGGGGTAACAAATCTGTGCCCAAAGATGTTATTTGCTGTAACTGTAATAAGCCAGGTCATATTGCAAGAAATTGCCGTAAGAAGAGTGACACCGGAGCAGATTTGCCCTTGGCAAATTGGGGCAAGTACTTAACAGATGTGAAGGTGGGGGATAAGACTGTAAAGGGATTCATTGATTTGGGAAGCAGACAGACCCTAGTGCAAGATGAAGTGCTGGAGAAACACTGTGTAAAAGGACCAGGTACTAGTGTCATCTGCATCCACGGGGACACTTGATACTATCCCACCACCCAAGTGACTCTGACCATTAAGGGTGTGTCGCACCAAATGACAGTGGGGGTAGTACCTAAGATCTTACTTCGAGTGGGAGCTCTTGTAGCAGGCTATAACCATTAGGACTAATGCCGCAGGCCTTAGGACCCACCGGAAAATCTTAGCTAGCAGTACTCAGCAGGGACCACCCCCTGACGGCTCCACCCTGTCGTCGGTCACGGTACATAAGGGGGCAGACCCCCACTTCACCCCTGTTCTTTTCTGCCGTGACCCGCTCACATTGGGGAAGCTCTTTGCTATCACAGCAGTTTCCAGCTAAAAATTGGATTTTTCTTCGGAATTCAACAGTTCTTCTTTCAATTTTGACTTCAGTGTGGCGTATGTCGTCTCCATCATCAGTATCCTCCTCCGGACTGAAGAGGAACAGGTGTGATTGTGGCCACCAGATACCATCCAAAGATGGGCACTCCAAGTGCATTTTCTGCCTGGGTCCAGACCATGATAGCGCTGCCTGCAGCACTTGTAGAGGCTTCATGAGCAGGACGAGAATTCAACGCCTGAAGGTGGAGGTTCCTCCTGTGGAGGGGGCTCCCGCTAACGTTCTGGTGACCCCCAGATCTTCCACTCTGCAGGGCTCTTCCAGGGGACTCCCCCACTCATGAACTTCCAGATCCTCCAGCTTCCCCAGGTCCCTTCATGGGAACAGCAGCCGCTGTTTTTAACAAAGAAGAACTGCAAGAGCTCTTCTCCTTTTGGTGGAGTCGGGTAAAGAAAGAGGAGACTGTACTGAAGCCGGACCCGACACCGGTTCCTGACTGGCTGGACAACCTTGAACTTCAGGGCCTTCCTACTCCTCCTTTGAAGAAGACTCCCGAGCGGCCCCTGCCTCGCCCGCCCTCGAAGGCTCGTTCCCAGTCCCGGTCTGAGGACCGTTGTCAGCACTCTTCTCGATCGGACAGCCGTCGTCAGTCATGGACTCAGCCCAGAAGCCAATCCCACTCTCCCAGGCTGGCCTGCTCCCGATGCCGGTCCCAAGGCCGACGTCAGGTCGTTGCTCCATCGTCAGTCCCAGGACTGATGTCGGTCTGGTAGCTACCGACGCTCAAAGGGGGGGGGGAGTCCGAGACACAGCCCAGGCTGTTCTAGGCCCAGTAGCAGACCATCTTCCCCTTCTGCTTCCTCATCCCTCTTGGGGGTTAGGGGTTCCCTGGGGGAGAAGAACCAACGCCGCTCGCCTCTTGACGATCCGACTTTTATGGATGTCATGAGGCACATCCTGGCCTCCAGTGAATGGGAGACGAAGAACCTGGTTGTGGAATGCTGTCGACTGGCCTGTTACCTGAGGCAAAAGGAGCCCAAGTCTCTGGTTGTGCCTTTATTAGTGGACACCTTCCAAGATCTCACCAGGATAACTTGAAAGCATCCAGCCTCAGTCCCAGCTGTTCCGAAGAAGTCAGATAGGCTGTATAGAGCACTAAGAGATGAGTCTTTCCTAGTGGAACCCCCTCAGGTGGACTTATCGGTCATTACGGCTGCTCACGAGAAGTCTAAGCAGCCTAAGCACCTAAGCTCCCAGCCTCCTGATCCAGAATCACGCTACTTGGACCAGATGGGCAAGAAGGTCTACTCTGCCTCCACGTGCTCCATAAGATCCCTTAACTTCCTCACACATATGGTCCAGTACCAGAATGCATTGTGGGAGAGAGGGCAGGAGCTAGCCAGTGCCTTGTCAGACTCCACACAAAAGACGGAGCTTCTGGATTTATTAAAATCAGGCTCGATGCTGGCTCCATGGCGCTGAGCAAAGGGGTTCGCTCGGCAAGCTGGCGACCTGGGTTCGCGCCCCGAGCCTGGGTACCAGGAGTGGAGACCAGCAAGGAAGGGGTTCTACAAGCGTCCATTGGACGCTTCTCTCCCGGGGGGGGTGGGATTTGCCTGGGGACCTGTGGGCGGATTGGTGGCGAGCTTGGGGATGTGGCCTCGACCGCCCGCCCCAGGAATACCCTGCGTGTTTACGCAAGGCCGAGAACTGCAATAGCTGGGCGCAGAAAATGGAAAAGTCGCCCCGGCCGACTGGATGATGACGCCTGGGCCCCTGCCACCCAAAGCCCCGGAGCCAGCCTGGATCCAGCCCCGCAGCACCTGGGATGCAAAGGTCAGCCGTAAGGCCATTCCCCCCTGAAAGAGAGGGACCCTCCCGGCATAGGGATACGCCGGGCTACCCAAGGTAGGCTGCAGTTGGGACTGGGAGTAGGTGGCAGGAGGTCGGAGGGAGGCAGGAAGACGTTGGCGCTCTGAAGGAGTGGCTGGTTGGGGTGTGTGTGGGAGGTGCATAAATGGATAAAGCAAAAAAAAAAATCAGGCTTGGACGTAGGCACACATGTTCTCCGTGCCTTGTACAACACTGCAGATACGGCGGCCAGAGCATCAGCGCCAAGTGTCTGCCTCCGGCGCCATGTCTGGTTGAGAGTCTCAGGTTTTCACCAGGATTTGCAGTCCGGAATCCGGGACCTCCCGTTCCGGGGTTCCGTCTTTTTGGGCAGGAGATGGAGTCTCTTATCTCCCGTCTCCAGGAGTCGGGCAAATCTATCTGGTCCGTCAGGCAGATGTACAGAGGGGACCAGAAACGAATGAGACGACAGCCATTTCGGAAGCCCTCAGGTGCCCAAGCCTGTGGAAACCAACTGGGCCAGAGAGGTGGCTTCAAAGGGAAATCCGGCAACCAGCAACCTGCAACCTGGAGGTGCTCCATTTCGAGGCCCCAAGTCCTCCCAAGCCTCTCTGCCCATTCCTGGCTCCACCCAATGACCCCGGAGGAGGTTCCAGGGAGGTAGTAATGGCGCTCTCCTTCATCTGAAGGGTTGGAGCTCTATTACGGCGGACCAGTGAGTCCTAGACATTATACGGTGGGGACATACGCTGGAGTTCACTGAAATTTTCCCCAGACACTCCACCAAGGTCTCAAGATATCATCCTTCTCACATACCCCTTATAGAAGGAGAGATTCAGACCCTCTTGCGAAAAAGGGCGATAGAACCAGTTCCTCTGCAGCAGTGGGGAAAGGGCTATTACTCCCACTTTTTCCTAGTTCCAAAAAAGACACAAGATCTTTGGCCCATCCTGGACCTCATTTCCTTAAACAACTATATAGAGTACTGAAGGTTCAGGATGGTGACCCTTCCAAGTCTTATTCCTTTGCTGCACCAATGAGACTGGCTCTGCTTCTTAGACATACAAGATGCATACATGCACATCGGGGTGTTTCCCCCTCACAGGAACTACCTGAGGTTCCACTTCCAGGGGAAGCATTATCAGTTTTGGGTTCTTCCATTCGGCCTCTCCTCCGCTCCTCGAGTCTTCACCAAATGTTTGGCAGTGGTAGCTGTGGCTCTAAGCGCCAGGGGCATTACGTCTTCCCTTACCTTAACGATTGGCTGCTTGTGGCCCCATCAAGGATGCGCCTCCTTAAGGCTCTCAGAGACGCCTGTACTCTATTCCAAGAGGTGGGGATCCCACTGAACCTTCCAAAGTCTTCCACGGAGCCAAGCCAAAGACTTGTCTTCATAGGGGCGGTCCTGGACTCAGTTCAGGGCATGGCTTTTCTACCTCCAGAGAGGGGCGATCACCTGCGGGAGATAGCCAGATCGGTCCTAGTAACCCCGCAGGTCCAAGTCAGGACCTTCCTCAGACTTCTGGGGCACATGGCAGCGGCCATCCCTGTCACTCGTTTGGCCCGCCTCCACCTGAGAATCCCACAGTGGATGCTCAGGGTGCAGTGGGATCAATGCTCAGATGACCTAGACCACATGGTCAGAGTCGCAGAGCCGGCCAAGAGGACATTACTTTGGTGGCTGGACCCCTCTCAATCTAGAGGAAGGGGTCCCTTTCCATCAGGAGCCCCCAAATCAGACCCTAGCGATGGATGCATTAGATTTGGGATGGGAGCACACCTAGGGGCCCGCCAAACGCAAGTGGTCTGGACCCCAGAGGAGCGCGACCTCCACATCAGTGTCCTGGAGATGCGAGCGGTCCTCCATGCGCTGCATGCCTTCCAAGAGGACCTTGTACCAGGCTGTCTCCTAGTTCAGATGGACAACATGGCGGTCGTCTTTTACATCAACAAGCAAGGGGGAACGCACTCCTACCCCCCATGCAGGGAGGCGATGAGAGTCTGGTACTGGGCGCTGGAGTGTCACATCTCTCTGTCCACAGTGCACGTTCCAGGCATCCTAAATTGCTTGGCAGACAGCCTAAGCAGGTCTCAGTCCAAGGCGCATGAGTAGGAGTTACTACAATCCATAGCGGACCAGCTGTTCGACACATGGAGTCGTCCAGAGCTGGACTTCTTTGTGTCCCCATGCAACGCCAAACTGCCAGTTTTCTGCTCGTGCCTGGTGCTTTCTGACCAGACGTGTTGTCCCTTTGTTGGACAGGGAGGTTTCTTTAAGCCTTCCCTCCCTCCCTTCCCTCTCATTCAGAGAGTACTTTTGAAGATACAGGCCAAGGGGGCTCAGATGATTCTAATCGCCCCATTGTGACCTCAGCAGATTTGGTTCCCACTACTTCAGCGGTTGTCCTCGGAACCTCCAGTTCTGCTGCCAATATGCTCACAGTTGCTGTCCCAGGATTGGGGCATGCTGTGCCATCCAGATCTCAGGTCTTTGCACCTTCATGCTTGGCTCCTGCAGACATAGCAAAATCAAGGTATGGCGTCTCCCAGGAGGTGGCAGATGTCCTTGTCTCGGCGAGGAAGCCCTCTACTCGCTCTACTTATGCTATGAAGTGGAAGCGTTTCTGATTATGGGCATCGTCTCACCATCTGGACCCTCTTACCTGTCCGGTGAACTCAGCATTGCAGTATCTCCTCTCCTTATACCAACAAGGCTTGAGCTACTCTTCGATAAAGGTGTACATATGGGCCATTTCTGCATATCATGTCCTCTTGGGGGATAGGACCTTAGCCCAACTGGATGTGGCCCGCACCTTATTACAGGGTATTCTGCATATCAGACCTCCCATTAGGGATTCTGTCCCTCCCTGGGACCTCCTGTTTGTGTTGGAGAAGCTCATCCCCCTTTGAACCGGCAGCTGATTGTGACCTGCGATATCTTTCCTGGAAGGTTTTTTAGTTGCTGTTACTTCAGCTCGAAGAGTTCCCATGCTCCAGGCTGTGATGTGTAAAGAGCCTTATTTGGTTTTTCACAGGAAAGGGTTTTCCTTCTAACAAATCCTAAGTTCCTTCCCAAAGTGGTCTCGGAGTTGACCCTCAACCAGTCGGTTGACCTTCCAGTTTATTTTCTTCTTCTTCTTCTTCTTCCAATAGGGGAGAAGCTCTCCTACACACACTGGATGTTCAGAGGACACTGAGGTACTACCTCAAGCACACAGTTACACACCGTAATTCGGAGCAACTGTTTGTGGCCTTCGCACCACAACACTTGGGCAAACCGGTGTCTAAACAGATCTATTCTAAGTGGCTTGTCCACTGCATTGTGTTTTGCTAGGAGAAGCACAACAAACCCCTTCCGGGCCCGATTAGGGGGTCACTCCACCAGGGGAGTCTCATCTTCTTTTGCCACCTTGAAGAATGTCTCTATCAGAGACATCTGTGTGACAGCCACCTGGAATTCTGTGCACACATTTGTGAAGCACTATAGCCTGGACATTGCAGCCAGACACCATGCCGGTTTTGACTTGGCAGTCCTTCAGGGACTCCTATCCTGACTTGCTGTGTTGTCAGCTTTATTACCATCCTTCCTCCTCCTGGGGTAAGGCACCTCCTTGGCACCGGACTGCTTGGGATTCAGTCCATATTGGTTATAGCCTGCTGCAAGAGCTCCCACTCGAAGTAAAATAGTACAGTAAGAACTTACCGTAACAGTAGATCTTCGAGAGGAGCTCTTGCAGCAGGCGCTGAATTCCCGCCCGCCATCCCCCAGGTGAGGTGTTCAGCATATCATCTACTGGCTTCGCTTCTTTCTCTCATTAGGGCCTGTTCGTGGGTCTTGACGGGGGAACTGGGGTAGAGCTGGGGTCCGCCCCATTATGTACCGTGACCAATGTTGGGGTGGAGCCGACATCGGGGGGTGATACCTGTTGGGTACTGCTAGCTAAGATTTTTCTGGTGGGTCCTAAGGCCTGCGGCGTTAGTCCTAATGGTTATAGCTCCTCTCGAAGATCTACTGTTACAGTAAGTTCTTACATAACTGTACTTTACCTGCACCCATGATTATTGGAAATGACTGTCCAGAATTTACTGAGTTAATCTCAGAGGAACTGAACCCTGCAGTGTCAGCAGCAGTGGTAACGAGCTCAGGCAAAGAAAATCTCAAATGGTGGGAACACTTTTCCTTTCAATGACTTTGATTCGGACTTGTTTGAGCACAGCTCCAAGATCTGGAAATCCAGGAAAAAAAGACGATGCCTGAAGAAACTGTGGCAACAAATGACTGTTGGATATAAGGGGTTAATATATGAAAATTCTGAAACTAAACTCATCACTGATTGTGATTTTCTTTCAGAACAAACTACAGGTGGTAATGTTTCTCTCCAGGGTTATTTTAAGCAGCTGGGGATGAAACCAAAACAGGGTGGACCAATGTTTAAAAAATGTAATGGGTTACTGTAGAGAGTTTGGGTTGAACCTCACGCACAGGAACAGACAGAACAATTGGTTATACCACAGAAGTATAGAACAGAGTTGTTACAGATAGCACATGATAGTCCTATGGCTGGTCACACAGGGAGGGATCGCACCCTTGCCAGATTGCTGTATGGATTTTACTGGCCTGGAATTCATGAAGATGTTGCTACCTATTGTAATTCCTATGCTGAGTATCAGAAAGTAGCTCCAGTCACTAGAAAAGACAAGGTGCCCCTGGTGTCCCTACCCTTGATAGATGTGCCTTTTGAGAGAATTGCAATGGACGTGGTTTGTCCTTTAGACAAAAGTAAAAAGGGTAATAGATTTATCCTAGTAGTATGCAACTATGCTACTCGATACCCAGACACAGTTTCAGTGTGTACTGTCACAGCTTCAAAAGTGGCAGCAGAGCTTGCAAAATTTTCAGCAGAGTGGGCATACCTAAAGAAATCATTACTGATCAGGGTAATAATTTTGGTGCTTCATTACTTAAGGAGCTGTACTGACTACTAGGTATCACTGCCATGAGACCCTCCCGTTATCACCCTCAGACGGACGGTCTTGTTGAATGTTTTAACTAAACCCTAACGCATGTTAAAAAGATTTGTAAAAGGGGAAGGGAAAGATTGGGACCAGTGCTTGCCTTACCTGCTTTTTGCTTACAGAGAAGTGCCACAGGCATCAACAGGGTTTTCACCATTTGAAATGCTGTATGGTAGGCAGCCAAGAGGGCCACTGGATGTGATAAAAGAAACGTGGGAAGATAACCCCACTCAGAAACAATCTATAATGTCTTATACGTGTATGCTAAGAAAGAAGCTGGCAAAATGTGTTGAAATTGCCCATAGTAATCAGGAAGAGGCCCAAAACCAGCAGAAGGTGTATTATGACCATGGGGTAAAAGAAAAAGTTTTTGAGCCAGGTGAAAAGGTCTTGTCACTGTTACCCACTACAGAAAATAAACTGTTAATGAAGTGACAAGGGCAATATAAGGTTCTTAGATGTACTGGCACAATTAACTATGCGATTGAGACCCCGGACAGGAAAAATTCTGCTAGGATTTACCATGCTAACCTCCTCAAGAAATGGGTTGAAAAAACACCAAAAGCTGTTTTACCAGAAACTGATAAAGAAGCTATTGATGTATCTTATGCTAGACTTTTTTTTGTCAACATAATTTTTATTAAGACAGTGGTAAGAGCGATACAATTAATATATACAGGTCAACTTACAAATAAATGTACAGTGGTAAGAGTTTTACAGAGTGGCAGGAGCAGGAATCACAGTGGTGCGACTTAAATACAGTTAATTAGACAATGATTATGAATATCAATGGCATTTACCACAGTTGGTTTCTATGATCAAATACATTGATATAAAGATTTTATCAAGTAGGGAATAGGTTATTTTCTATGGTTTTTTCGAGTGGGTCCCATAGTTCCATGAACACATGAAGTTGGCCAGGTGCACCGAAACATGCTCTTTCTGTTGACATACAGGATCTAATGTTATTGGCCCATTGTTGTACCAAGGGAGGTGAAGGTGCCATCCAGGCTTGTGCTATATTTTTTTGGCATTAACCAAAGCCAGAGACCACAGAGCTCCTGGACCCTTCCCTGACTGATGGTCTGGATCTGCCCTCAGTAAGAACTCTACAGGGCTGCTTGGGAGTGAAATATCCAATACTCAGGACATAATGGAATGGACTTCGTGCCAAAAGGGGGCAACCTTTGGGCGTAGCAGGGCGAGATGCATAAAGTCCCCTTTGGCTGTAGTACATTTGGGGCAGATCTTTGACTTGGTAGGATCCAGTCGGTTTAGCTTAACTTGGGTGAAATAGGCCTAATGCAAGAAATTAAACTGCACTTGCCTTAGCTTATTGTTTCTAGAACACACTGCTGGGTGCTTACATGCACTAAGCCATAGCTGTTCATCAACTTTACAGCCAAGGTCATCTCCCCATTTTGTAATGAGGTTTTGTATAGCTGCCCATTCCCCCCCCCTCCTCAAACCACGGTAGAAAGTGGATAGTAACTTTACTCCTGGTTGAGGGTAATAGAGACCCTCTTCAAATGCCGTGAGCATGGCCCATCCATCCTCAATGCCCAGGGTATTACCAAATAAATTTCTTATGTTAAGAAATATAAAAAAATCTCCTCTTGGAATATTCCATTGAGCATTTAATTGATTAAAGCTTAACAAATGCTCTCCCTCATATAACTGACCTACCCATCTGAGACCTCTGTGCTCCCAGTCCTTCAGTCTTTGCACTATGGCTACAGTGGGGGAGACCTTCAATTTTATTGCCTCGAGTATCAATGTTTGCCTAGTAGGGGCTGGTGCTCTACCCATGAGATGATTCACAGTGTACCATGCATTAGCAGTCAAGGACACAAAGGGGTTGGGGTGTGCTGGTTCCTCGCCCATCCACAAGGTTTCAGCCAGTAACCCCCCTTTAACGTCTCGGGCACTGCTCGACTCCTCAATCTCCAGCCATCCCAGATCTTTCCCACCTAGTCCAGTGGGGATAGCTGCTAATTGTGCAGCTAGGTAGTATGATGAGAAGTTAGGGAGACCCAGGCCGCCCCATTTCTGAGGTAGCTGGGGAATAGTTTTTGGAACCCTGGCAGACTTATCCCGCCATAGGAGTCTATGTATGATGGCATCTATTCTTTTAAAGTAATTTTTGGGTACTCTAATCAGCAAAGATTGAAATAAGTATAAGAATTTCAGTAGTGCCATCATGTTAATCACCCCCACCCTCCCCATTAAGGACAGCGGCAAAGCCATCCACCTTTCACAATCTTCAGACGCTTTCCCAAGCAGAGGTTTAAAGTTCAACCTGTAGAGGGCATGGGTTTTGCTGGATATGTAAATACCAAGGTATTTAATTTTAGACACCGGCTGAAGTCCTTTTAGATGTTGAATCAAGGGCTGTCTGTTTAATGTGCCGACTGGCAGTACCTCACTTTTGGTCCAGTTAATTTTGTGGCCAGATAAGGAGACATATTTTTGCAAGACAGAGTGTACCCCTGGGAGGTCATCAGATGGGCACTGTAGCTACAGAAGGAGATCATCAGTGTACATTGCCAGTTTATGTTTGTGCTCTTTTATCCGAAATCCCCTGATCTCTGTGTTATTTCGTATAACCCCTGCCAGTGGTTCTAGGGATAGAACATGTAATAATGGGGAGAGAAGGGCACCCCTGTCTCATGCCCCGACCCAAAGTGAATCTCGTGGTCTCCCTGGTAGTGTCAGCGACCATAGCCCAGTCTTTTGTTGTTGGTCTGCACAGAGAAAAACTGTCCCTCCTGTTTTTGTTTTCTCACGTAATGTAAAGACACTTGACTTAGCTGCATTCAGGCAGGCTGTTGCTAATACAGATTGGTCTAAGGTCACTCAGAGTCTGAATGTGGATACAGCATTAGGGAATTTTATTGATTTATTTAATTTAGTATGCGATAAATTTGCACCCCTAAAGAAGTTAAGGATTAGAGGTAATAAACAGGCATGGGTTACATCTGAATTAATAGAGCAAATCAGAATCAGAGATAGACTGTGGAAGGCCTATAGGAAGACCCCTAGTCAAACTAGTCTAGATCTATATAAACAGGCTAGAAATACATATAAAGCTATGGTTAGACAATTAAAAATAAATGATTTCCTCGAAGGCAGAAGGACTTTCGGGGAAGGAATGTTTCTGAAACCTGGAAGTTAATTCATGAATTTACTGGGAATAAGAACATTTCCATTATTCAATGTTTACAATCTGAGAATGGTATCATTACTGATCCATCTGAAATTGCCCAGGAACTTATTGAATATTTTTCTATTCCAAGTTTCTAATTGGGAATTCACTGTCGCAAGTTAGGGTACCCCAGGAGGATTTGGCCTTGAACATCCCAATGTTCTACTTTAAATCCTTGTCACCAGGTGATGTTTTGAAATACCTCCAGTCAATGGACCCTCATCCGTCTGTGGGTAAGGATGGCATAGATTTTTGACTTGTGAGGACCACTGCTGATCTTCTTTGTTTTCCCCTTTCTGCTATTTTTAATTTATCTTTATGTGGGTCTAGTTTTCCTAAGATTTGGAAAGATTCTACTATTGTTCCTATATTTAAAGTGGGTGATATTTCTGATAAATCTAATTATCGTCCTATTTCTTTATTAGCTCCCCTCTCAAAAGTATTGGAAAGGGCTGTTTTTGACCAAATCATGGAGTACTTGTCTAAATATAATGTCTTAACACCTGCACAGCATGGCTTTAGGCCAGGACATAGTACCACGACTGCCTTGGTGGGGTTCACGAGGCCCTTGATAAGGGCCATTTTATTGGGGCTGTGTTCGTGGACCTCAGCAAGGCATTTGATTTGGTTGATCACCCTGATTTGTTGTCTTCTTTAGTTAATTTGGGAATTTCTAAGGATGTTGGGGATTGGCTAGGTAATTACCTGGCTGATCGTACACAGGTCACAAGGGTTAGTGGTACATTTTCTTCTTCTTCCAAGGTTTCACTTGGTGTTCCCCAAGGTTCTATTCTGGGTCCCCTATTGTTTAGTCTTTTTCTTAATACCTTACCTTCTGTTTGTACTAAATCTCAAATTTTTTTATATGCTGACGATGCAGTGGTCCTCACAAGTGGACCTTTCTTTGAAAATGTACAGAAAGATTTAGCTGATGATTCCTTGGAGGTACAGAATTGGTTCCGAGCCCATGGATTGGTCTTAAATGAAAAAAAAAAAAATCCATGGTTTTTGCAAGTACTAAAAAAAAGATTGATATTGGACCCTATATTGTCACTATACACTGTTTCTGGTACCTTGATCGAACAAGTTAAACAATTTAAGTATCTGGGTTTACTGATGGATGAGAATCTTTCTTATGAATCTCATATTCTTCATATGGTAAAGCTGACTCACCAGCGTCTAGGGGCCTTATATAGGTTGTCTCCTTTACTCACTAATACTACATGTTGTCTGTTGGCTCAAAGTTTTTTACTACCATTAATTGATTTGGGGTTTTGTTTTACTATTCTGCAAGGGAGGGATTGTTATCCAAGGTAAAAGTGTTACTTAATTCAGTTGCTAGATTTGTAGTGAAATCACCATTAAGGGTCCTTCATTGTAATCTTTTAGAGCAAGTGGGTTGGCTTCCTTTGGATGGTGGGTATAAACTTCAATTGGGTATTTTGGCCAAAAAGGTGATACTTAGTAGAGTCCCTGACTGTTTCTCCCTAATTTTTAAAAAACAGAACTCTCGGGCAAATACTTAGTCATCAGTTAAATTTTCTCTTTGCATTCCAAAATTGCGTACTTCCCTTGGACAAAGGGCAATTTCTTGTATGTTACCCATTTTTCTCAGTATGATACAATCAGTTTTTGACTGTATGAATCTTTCCCTTTATTCTTTTAGGCATAAGTTGAAAGAGTACCTTTTACAGAATGTAAGTGTAAATGTTATTGAATGATAATGTTGTGATATATCAATTTGTATCTGTCTCTATTTAAGTTGTATGTATTTATATTGTATGTAATTGTTATTTGTACAGTGATCACCCATGAAAATGGGTCTTTTCTGGCCTATGGTCCTATCAGTATAAGTAAATAAAACAAGTGGCCATTCACAATTACCTGAGCCGAAGGTTCCATATATAATGTTTTTTATCCAGGAGATGAGATGTGGACCAAACCCCATCATCTCCAGCACCGTGAAGCGGTAACCCCACTCCACCCACTCAAAGGCCTTCTCTGTGTCCAACACCGATACAGCGGCACCATGTTTATGTTTGGATTTCCCCCAGTTAAGAATTATTTTTAGGGTTCTCCATATATTATATTTCCCCTGTCTGCCCTTCACAAAGCCTGTCTGATCTTGGTGAATTATCTCAGGTAATAGGGGATCAAGTCTAGTGGCTAACGCCTTGGCCAGCACCTTGTAGTCAGCTGTTAGAAGTGAGATAGGCCTACACGAGGCACACCAGGTCGGATCCTTGCCTGGCTTTGGGAGGATAGTTATAGTGGTAGACTGGGTGGTGGTGGGGGGGGAGCACTCCAGAGGTCAAGCTGTCAGACAGCATATCTCCTAGCGGCTCCAGCAATAAATCATGGAAACATTTTAGAAAATCAATTGGGATCGCATCGGGTCCTGGGGCCTTCCCAGCATGTAAGGCTTTAATAGCCCTACTGACCTCCGCTACGGTCAGTGGTGAGTCAAGATCATTGGCCTGCTGTTCAGTGAGTGAGCGCAAGGCAACTTTGTCAAGGAAGGAATGCATTTCCTCAGGTGAAGGTAATACTTCGGAGGCATAAAGTTGTTTATAGTAATACCCCAAAGGCCTGACGCAACCCCTCAGGATCCTCCACTAACACTCCAGCAGAGTCATGGATTCGATAAACTGCCCTTTCCGCATCTTTCTTATGCAGTTGCCAGGCCGTCAACTTCCCAGCTCAGTCACCATCAAAATACTGACCCGCATGAGACAGTAAAATAGCTCTTTCTAGTCTGGCACCACTCATAGTCACCACTGCTGCACTGTATTGTATAACGCCTGAATGGGGGTGTTCTTATGTGCTTGCTCACAAGCCTCAATCTGAAGCCTCAGGGCCTCAATTTCTCTGGCAGTTGCCCAGGTCTTATGTGCAGCAAAAGAAATGGTTTGGCATCGAATGAAGGCCTTCAATGCTTCTCATCTGGTGGTGTGAGAGGTATCTCCTTTTTTGTTAAAACTTAAAAACTCCCCAATGCTTTCTTTAATGAGGTCGGCATAAGTTTGATCTTTCAGTAATAATGGATCCAATCGCCAGGGCCTATTTCCGGTAACCCCCCCCCCCAAGGATAAGTCCACTGTAAGGGATGCATGGTCCGATACCAGTATAGGGGAATAGTTTGCCCCTTTTAGTGCCGGAAGAAGCGTGGGACCTATTAAGATATGATCTATTCTAGCGTAAGATCTATGGGCATGGGAATAAAAACTATAGTCTCTGCCAGAGGGGTAGAGATGCCTCCATGCATCCACTAATCCGACCTCTTCCTCCATTGCCCCCAGAGCCCTCGCATTCTTAGTGATTGGTATAGGCTTAGTGTTAGATCTATCAAGGATTACATCCCGCACACAATTATAATCCCCTCCCACCACCCAGGGGCCCGACCATGCCACTAACTCCAGGGAGAGTTTTTGAAAAAACTGAGGGTCGTCAGTATTAGGTGCGCAGATTGAGCCCAAATTAAGAACACCTACTCCCAGAAACATAACTTTAGCCAAGGCAGATCTTCCGGCCAGATATGGCAACCCCCCTGGCCTTGGTTGAGAAGTAAGCGGAAACCGAGCTCTATCCCATAAAATTCTCCGTTTTAGTAGCCTCTATCCTAGACATATGGGTCTCCTGTAGTAAGACCACTTGCCATTTAGCTCTTTTCACTTCAGCCAACAGTTTCTTTTATTTTTCATTGTTTTTAACCCATTGATATTCCAAGTAGCCACTTTTATCACATCAGCCATTTGGTATGTTGTAAAAGATGCCACTTAACTCCTTGCAACCACCACTGCACATGCCCAACAAAAACGGTAAAGTTCAGTTTTGAATCATTGGTATCGCATATATCACCCAGTCTTATTTTAATATTAATTTCCCAACCCCCCTTGTCCCTTGGAATCCCTGGGACTACTACAAAAGCCATTGTTAAGGAAATCTGTGGGTGACCAGACAGGAGATTAGCCCACACAGCGAAACAGGCCAGCTCCCGAATGGACAAAGTTCCATAGATCTTCCACACGCCCCTACTCCCTTTCTGACCCCTCCAGTTCATAAACTTCAACTAATGAACCCCACAAACTTAGAAACATTGAAAACCCCCTTCCCCCTGCAGGACCATTATTGGCCCTACCCAAATTCCCTTGCAAACAATTGGCGAACATTGAAATGCGATCAAATTAGCAGTGCACTCATTGAAACCATTCAACCTGCATAGGAGTACCTAAATAACAGCATAAACGTATGAACAACTATCTCTAATTGTAGTGAATAACTTATACCATGCAACATATAAACTGTCCCCGATTCTCCCCCCTCCCCCCCACGGCGACCCATACTGTCCGAAACAGTAACTTCAAAAAAAAAAAATTAGAGAGAGGTCCTTATTTCGGTGCAGCATTGTCCCTGTATGTACTGCGGTCTATGGTTGTCACCGTGTGTTGCTTCCCCGCTGATACCCTGATCCCCAGATCAGGTCGGGAGTTTGAAAGTTTAGGTCTATAATCCGAAGAGCACTACTACTCCCATCAGAGCTTAAACTTAATAAGTACAGAGAACAACACTTGGCTGCTGAGCAATATCCTCTGTCCACGGAGCCATCCAAGATGCCACCCTATCGAGCAGCTCTAGAGCCACGCCGAAGGAGGAGGGAAGCCATTATAAAAGCGCTGCTATCCACGAAAATTGTGGCCCATTGTAGTACCCCATTCATTCAGGGATCAGCAGAAAGGGCCTTGTACAGATACTCAGAGCCAGTCCTAAGGCATCAGTGATCATCTTGCTCCCTATGTTGTGGTGTACTCCCTCCTGCGCCATTCTTAACACCATCCACCCATTTCATGACTTCTTTGGGACATTTGAACATGCGAGAAGCTCCACCAGGTCGATCCACTTTTAGTTTAGCTGGGTATATAAAAGCAAATGTCCAGCCCATTTTGTATAGGTGCCCCTTGATTTCACTGAATCTCTGCCTTCTTTGTTGTAGATCTTTACTGTAATCTTGAAAACTAATACCTTAGTGTTCCCCAGGACAACTGGTCCTCTTTTTCTTGCTATATGCAGTATGGCCTCCTTACCCACAAATCGCAGGTATTTGATCAGGCAGTGCCTGAGGCGAGGATTCACGGTCTTAGATCCTACTCTGTGCGTGCGCTCAACTTCGCAGTTATGCAACTCTGGTGGGAGTCCCAGATGCTCAATGAGCCATGCATGTAGCAGTTTCTCTGGGTTGTTCCCCTCGATCCCCTCAGGGAGACCAATTATCCAAAGGTTGGAATGACGAGATCGATTCTCTTGGTCGTCTACTTTTTCAAGTAAGTCCGCCATCTGTTTTTTGAGAGCGCTGTTATTTCTAGCTGCCTCACATAAGGAATCTTCTAACAGGCTGACCCGCTTCTCTAACTCTGCAATCTGGTTAGTGTGAGTGGCCGATGTTTCCAAGAGCGCAGTTACTATTGATTATATATGCGAAATCTGCATTGTGACATTGTCAAAGCCGACCTTCATGTCGTGCTGCATAAGGGCCAAAGTTACATTTACCGAGGCAAGAGAACTCTCTAACTCTGTGGCGCACTCCTGTACCATAGTTAGGCCCCTGGTGCTGTTCGTAGCTTCTAGGCCGCGACGTTGTGGTCTCAGTTGCTGCAACGTGTTAAAATGCAGCTTAGATTGTTGTTTTTGCTCCTCCCTGATGCCATCAAATTCAACCAGCCCTTCCACCAAAAGTTGTTCAGATTTACCAGCGGGCACACCTGTTTAATGCGAGTAGTACTGAGTGCCTGCAGGAGATTGGCTAAGCTGCATCTGCCATGATCAGCCTCAAACCACGCCCCAGCTTATGATAGACTTGAACAAACTGTAAGTGCTGATGCTGTAAAGGTGAATGTTTCCTTAACCTCCAAACAAACCACAGACATTCGTAAAGTGCTAAAGACATTTAACAGTACTTTTACCGCAGTAAAAGGTTGAGCAAAAGGGGTAGAGCATGTAATATTGCCATGAATGCTCGCCCTGTTAGGCAAAAGACATACAGGGTACCAGAGCAGTTAAGAGCTGATGTGGTTAAGGAAATACAAAAAATGAAAGAATTGGTTATCATAGAAGAGTCGAGGAGTGTTTGGTCCTATACAGTGGTAATTGTAAACAAAAAAAGAAGGGGGTGTTAGAATCTGCCTTGATTTTAGGAAACTTAATCAAGTGTCAGAATTTGACAGTTATCCTATGCTCAGAATAGATGATTTGGTGGAGAGATTGGGGGGTGCCAAGTATATCAGTACCCTTGATCTCACCAAGGGTTACTGGCAAATCCCCCTAGCTGAAGAATCCAGAGACAAAACTGCATTTGCCACTCCTGTTTGATTCTGTCAGTTCACAATCATTCCGTTTGGTTTACATGGTGCACCTGCTATATTCTAGCAGTACGTGGATGTAATTTTATCCCCTCATGTAGAAACATAGACCTTGACGGCAGATAAGGACCGCTTGGCCCACATAGTCTGCCCATTTCCCTACCTACTGGATAAGCTGCAGATCCTAGTTAACCAGCAGCCTATTTCTTTCTACCCCCCACAAGAATTATCTTATGTCTGTCCCATGCACTGGTTATTGTGCTGTGTACCTGGATGATGTTGTGGTGTACAGTCCAGACTTTAAAAACCACCTGGAACACCTACGTGCAGTTATCCAAGCTATCAAAAAGCAGGTCTGACTGTTAATCCTACCAAATGTGCATTGGGCATGCAGAAATCCAGATATTTGGGCTATGTGTTGGGAAATGGAGAAGTTAAGCCAGAAATTTCTAAAATAGAAGCTGTAGCTAACAGCCCTGTCCCTAAAACAAAGAAACATGTCAGGTCATTTTTAGGGCTGGCTGGTTATCGGAGATTTGCTCCCAACTTTGCAGAGTTAGCTACTCCCCTCACAGAACTCATGAAGAAACTGTTCCCAAATAAAGTGAAATGGACCCCAGAGTGTGATGAAGCTTTTCAAGCCATTAAGGATGCATTATGTTCAGCCCCTGTTTTAAGAAGCCCAGACTTTGAAAAACCATTTTTGTTACAAACAGATGCATCAGAGGTGGGCCTAGGTGCAGTCTCGAGTCAACATATAGATGGGAAAGAACATCCTATTCTGTACATATGTAGGAAGTTGCATGACAGAGAGAAAAGGTACTCCACCATTGAAAAGGAATGTCTAGCAGAAACGTGGGTCATGGTGTCCCTTAAGTTTTACTTACTAGGAACTGACTTTGTACTAAGACAAAAGAGGCATCATAGGAGGCCCAGGAAGGAAGCCAAAAAACAAGGAGCATTTCCCGACCATCCAAACAAAAACAGGTTCGCTCCGCTGCTACCAACCATAGACAAAGTAATGCAAGGTAAAGAAATCAAACCACCAAAAAAGGCTAACATGCAAAATAAAACCAGTACAAACTACAATAAAACCAAAAATACTAATACTCAAAATGCAGTATAACCAACAACAATACCAAAACCAAATGCAATAACAACAAAAATACTAAAACTCAAAATAAAAACGACACAAACATAAACAAAAAGCAAAATTCTCATAATCGGGGATTCCATGATCCGAAGAGTGAACACCACCTAACACATAGAGGATAATGTATGGGTATCAGTTAACAACAGTGCTGTATTCACTTTGAGAGGTTACCATGGCAACTGTGTAAACCTTGAGAGCGAAGCTCGAGAGGTTTACTGTTGCCCTGGTAACCTCAAGAAGTGAATTCGGCGAGATTAACTGATGCCCATACATTATCTTGTATAGTGCATGGGCCCAGTACAATGAGAATTCACTACTAAAGGTTGTCTACAATTAAAAAAAACAACAAAAAATTGCTGTCCAGTTTTGCTGCCCCACTCCCCTAAAAATGAGTTACAATCGTCCCAGTCCCCTCGATCTCGGAGACAACATTTTGTTTAAGAAATGCATTTAAACACCTCTGCTGTTTGGACATTAAACTTCCTTATTTTCTGAGGCGTTCTTCACTTTGGGGGGCATTTTTCACCACTGCGGCCGTTACCCAAGCTGTGTTGCTTAACTTACGCACCTGCGCGATTGTGTTCCATGCTGTTGTACCATCAATGTGACATACTCAGGATGGTACAACAAGGTTGTCTTTCTATTGAATTAAGCATATAACAACGTTCCACCATACACTATAAAATGTTAAAGGCGACATTGTGGCAAAGTGTCTACCAGGAGCCTCTGCAAGTAGGGACATTAACCGCATAAAGACAGTTGTGCAGGAATCATGGGATGTTGCAGATATAACAGTACACCTTGGTACCAGTGACTTGGCAAATCACACAGTTCAGGAGGCCACGAAACACTTCGAGGACCTGGCTGGCAAACTTTCTTCCCTTCCATCCAAATTAGTCTTTCCAGAAATGCTGCCAGTGTGGAAAAAAGGAAAAAGCACCAAGCGAGTCAGAGAGATTGAAGTAAGCAAATTCAACTCATGGCTGCATGATTGGTGCCAAGACAAGGGATACCACTACATAGGGAACTGGCACAAATTTTAAGAAAGAGCTTTTTTTTTTTTTAAATATGACTTATTGCACCTAAACAGAGAAGGTGTGCGAGCACTCGAACAAGAATGTGATGTCTGTACAGATAGTTTAAACTAAATAAGGGGGAGTATCATGCAGCTCACACTCCTACCATCAGTGGGCTGGTCATCACTCCCCAGAATGCCAAATGCGCACATATTTCCTCAGAAAACAAATCGGAGCCAACATCTGCCCAAACTAGCAACCTCCATAATCTCTTGGCTGGAAAGAGCAAACTGGAGCTGTCCAGGAAGAGGGTATGTACAACCTCGCACTAAAGAGGATGTACTTTCCTGGAAGGCAATGGTTGCAAATACTAGGAGCCTAACCAACAAACTTTCCAAACTAACAGCCATCTTGGAAACAGAAAGGTTGGACTGGGTGGCTGTAACAGAAACATGGTTCACGGAAAACCACAGATGGAATACAGCCATTCCCGGTTACAATCTGTTAAGGAAAGATAGGCAGGGCAAAAAAAGGAAGGGGGGGGGCGTACCCATTTACATTTGGGAGGAAATAAAAGCCACTGAAGTAAAAGGGCAACCTGAGGACTTTGAGTCACTGTGACTAACAGTAGACACGGGCAAGAGAAAACCTATTCAGAATTGGCATTGTGTAAAGACCCTTAAATCAAGGAGACAAAGACCTAATAGAGGAAATCCACAAAATGTCTGACAAAGGTGAAGTAATACTGGTGGGGGACTTCAACCTACCAGATATTAACTGGAGCACACTAACGGCAGCAACAAGAAGAAGTAGGGACTTCTTATTGTCACTACAAGGTGCGGGGCTGTGCCAACTTGTTAAAACCCCAACAAGAGGAGATGCCAATTCTCGATCTCGTCCTCACAAACTTGGAAAGGATCAAGGACATTAAAATGGGATGTCATATGGGCAACAGCGACCATCGCATGTTAAGCTTTAAGGTAAACATAACACAGGACACCAGCCACTCAAAGATCATTTGAACCTGTATTTTCATTGTACTCTCACAGGTCGTACCTGAAAGTAGTCATATAACTTGTCCAGTGTACCTACTTGGTCAACAAAAGATAAATAAATAAATAAAGGAGCTAGATTTCAGAAAGGCTGACTTCCAAAAAATGAGGAACAACATAAGTAGCCAGTTAATAGAGGTTGAGAAGGTAGAGATCATGTGGGTGAGACTCAAAAGAGCAATAAAGACTGCCACAGATCAATGTGCCAGGTGGGTCAGCAAAGCAAAAAGAAAACCTCTGTGGTTTTCTAAAGAAGTGGCTACCACAGTCAAAGAAAAAAAGAAGGTGTACAGCATATACTAGGAAACCAAAACTGAGAGAGACTGGGAGTTGTACAAGGAAAAAATGAGAGAGTCAAACAAATTAGAAAGGCAAAAGCCCAGACAGAGGAAAAGATAGCAGAAGGGGCAAAGAAAGTTGACAAATCATTTTTTAGATACATTAGGGAATGTAGGAAGACAAAAAGGAGGATAGTAAAGATTGCTACTGAAGAAGGGAAATGCAGCAAACATGACCCAGAGAAAGCCGAAATCCTCAAGAAATACTTCTGCTCAGTGTGTACCAAAGAGGACCCAGGGGATGGCCAGCCCTGAAAAAACACAATACCCTAGGGCCAGGGGTAGACACGAGTCCCTTTATAGAAGCTAAAGTACGAGAGGCGCTAAATAAACTAAAAGCAGACAAAGCTATGGGACCAGACGAGATGCGCCCCAGAATCCTTAAGGAACTGGGGGCAGAATTAGCAGCCCCTCTGGCACTTCTATTCATGAAATCCTTGAAGAGCGGTGTGGTACCCGAAGACTGGAAGAAGGCAATAGTGGTTCCACTTCACAAATCAGGCAGTTGCGAAGAGGCTAGTACACAAAAACTACCGCTGCTCATCATAGGCAAGTCGCAAAATCCTCGGTGCTTTAAGCATACCAACATGTCCTGCCTCCCTGCCCTGTATCGAGTGCAGCGTAGTGCTTGGATGAATGCTGACTTGTTCAAGGAATGGTTTGTTCAATCATTTGTTCCCTCTGTAAAGTCTCATTTGCGGTCAAAGAGACTGCCAATAAGAGCCATTCTATTGATTGACAATGCTGGTGCGCATCCCAGTTCAGAAAGTTTGCGGACTGCTGACGGCAGGATACGCTGTGAATTCCGGCCAACAAACACAACCGCATTGATTCAGCCTATGGATCAAGGGATCCTTGCAACAGTTAAAAGGATCTATCGCACTAAGCTGTTAATAACAGTGTTGAGTGAGGAGAATGAGCAGTCTATACTTGTTGACATTATAAAATCAATAACAGTCAAGGATGCCCGCATGATGTTGGCAGATGCCTGGAGAGAAGTACGCCCTGAAACAATTAAAAAATGCTGGCATAAATCAACACTGCTGCTCGAGCCTCCTGCGCCTCCAATGACCACAGACCAAGCAGATCAAGAAGAAACTGATCAGCTCGCTGATGCTACAGTAGCACTTCATAAAGCTGCTGAGGATATGGAGTTCACTGTTTATGTGGTAGAGGAATGGATGGCAACCGACGACCTGGAGAGTGGATACGGAGAGATGTCAGACAGTGACATCATACAAGCTGTGAGGTGTGACACTGACGCGGAGATTATGGATGGGAAAGAGGACACAGCTGATCAAGAAGCAACTGTGCCCCCCCACCCACAGATGCAGAAGCTGCTGACTCCTTTGATAAATGTATTTCCTGGCTGGAGAGTCGGAAAAATGCGGATGGGGTTCAGCCGCTGTTGTTTTGGCTGCGAGCTATGCGTCAGAGAAATGAAAAGAAAAAACAACAATCAATTCAGGACTACCTAACAAAATTTTAAGGACTGTCATGTAATGTATAACTTTTTTTTAACCCAAACCAAATGATTGCTGAACGCTTTGTTACGTGTTGTAGTCAATAAAATCATAAGTATATGCAGTACTTTACTTTTGTTCATGTCGTTCATGTAACATTAGGTTAGCAGCATTTTATTTTCGGTTATTTTCGCTTATCCGAAACCCCGTTTATCCGAATATTTCGGATGTAACCCTGCATGTTGGATAAACTGTAATTACAGACTGGTGAGCCTCACGTCTATAGTAGGGAAACTAATGGAGACACTGCTCAAACAGAGGATCATAGCATTCCTTGATACTAGCAGTCAACAAGACCCTAAACAGCATGATTTCACAGCAGATAGATCATGCCAGACAAATCTGTTAGAGTTTTTTGACTATGCTACAAAAATAGTGGACGACGGTGGTGCAGTAGATGTGGTCTACCTAGACTTTAGTAAGGCCTTCGACTTGGTTCCACACAGAAAGCTGGTAAAGAAGCTTGATCACACATGGGTTGGTCCCGAAGTAGTCAGATGGGTACAAAACTGGTTACAAGGCAGAACCCAGAGGGTACAGGTTAATGGAGCTTAATCGACGGAAGGCAGGGTGACCAGCGGGATGCCCCAGGGCTCAATGCTGGGACCTGTGCTCTTCAGTGTTTTTATAGCAGACACCACTGATGGACTGGAAGGGAAGGTGTGTCTGTTCGTAGATGACACCAAGATATGTAGCAGGGTGGACACTCTAGAAGGAGTGAGCAAGATAAAAGCTGACCTCAAGAAACTAGAAGAATGGTCTGGAGTGTGGCAGCTGAGATTTAATGCCAAAAAGTGCGAGGTCATGCACATAGGAAAGAAAAATCCAAGAAAGGAGTATTACCTAGGAGGCGAAAGACTGGCAGCCTCAAACCAGGAACAAGATCTGGGAATCATAATCTCAGGTGACTTAAAGGTTAGCAAGCAGTATGAAAAGGCAACAGTGAAGGCCAACAGAATGCTGGGCTGCATTGGGAGGGGAATCATGAGCAGGAGGAGAGAGGTGGTACTACCACTGTATAGATCGCTGGTCAGGCCTCACCTGGAATATGGAGTCCAGTTCTGGAGACCTCACCTCAGGAAGGACATTGACCAGGTGGCAACAGTACAGAGAAAGGCGACAAAAATGATTCAGGGTCTGCAGTACATGTACTATGAGGAAAGACTTAGGGAACTGAATATGTACTCCCCGGAGCAGAGAAGAGAGAGAGAGGGGACATGATTGAAACATTCAAGTACATAAAAAGCACTAACAAGGTACAGGCACAGGAACTTTTTCACTTCAAGAAGAGCTCCAGGACCAGGGGACATGACTTCAGGTTGCAAGGAGGGAGGTTTACTATCAACACACATACTTGAGGAGCTCTGCCTGTTTTCATTGGAGGAGAGGAGAGACAGGGGGGACATGATGGAGGTCTTCAAGTACCTCAAGGGAATAAATAGGGTAAACATGGAGGGGATCTTTAGACTAAAGCAGGAAGGTATCACCAGAGGGCATGGTTTGAAGGTGGAAGGGTGAGGGGGAAAAAGAGGAGGAGGTTTTTCACTGAGAGGGTGGTGGACCCTTGGAATGCACTGCCTGGCAAGCTGGTTCAGAGATCCACAGTGGAGGGCTTCAAGAGAGGGTGGGACAGACACAGAAAGTGGATGTATCAGATGATGGCCTGTCCCAGGGGGGTGGGGATGGATGATAGGGGTTTCTGGAGCACAAGGGATGGGAGGGCCTCGGCACCCAACTAAGGATCTAAGGTTCGAGCAGACTCAATAGACCGTAAGGCCTAATCTGCTGGCAAATAGTATGTTAGTATGTTAACACCAGGAAGTTTTTCTTCACAGAAAGAGTGGTGGATGCTTGGAACAGCCTGCCCCAAGAGGTTGTGGGGTGATTCAAGAATGCATGGGATAGATACAAGGAAGCCCTAACTACAAAGGGCAATTAGAGTGTCAAAATAGGTCTAAAACAAATGGGCAGACTAGGTGGACTTAGTGGTCTCCTTCTGCTGTCAACTTCTATGTTTCTATGTTATAACAGATCACAATCCTCTCTGTTGGCTTAACCAAATGAAAGACAACTAAATTCAAGGTGATACACAAATCTGTTAAAGAGAATGACAATGCCGATTTTCTGTCAGGATATGGATCAGGAAATTAGGGTTCTGAAGGTTGAAAAACAAATGTATGAGTTTAAACTTTACTGTTTGCTGTACTGTTATAGAAAAAAGCATACTGCACATGTGCTTAATTTCTGAAAATTAGAAGCTAACATTAGTAGAAAGTTTTGGAAACCTGTTTAATAAAACAGGTTCCCTCTTAAGGTGGGGGGTGTATGTGACATGGTTGAATAGGACCCTGTCCCAGCTGTTATGGAGAGTTTGAATGCAAGGATCTGTTCTGTTCTGTTCTTTCCTTTCCTGCCTCTTGTCTGTCTGGTTGTGCAACCAAATTTTCCTGTGAGACCTAGGCAGTCTTGCAGTTCTTTGCCTCTCACTGTCTCTCAGTCTTTCCTTGCTGTTTCTGTCTTTTCCTCCCTTGCATATCTGCCGGTATAAAAATATATGCAAATCATTTTGTGGAAAAATGTAACTGGTATTGGGATCCCTTTGTTTAGAAATTATATGGTGTTACTGTTGAAATGTATATAATTATAGTTTGAGATGACTGCAAAAAGCTATTGGGAACTCGAGGGGTTAACCTGAGAGCAATTTTAAGCCCTTTTTCAAAAGCTGTGGAGAAGGGGCCTCAGTTCTGGGACATTGTGCTCTTGCTGCACCTGCCTGAAACATACAAGAACATTTTAGAAAAAAAAAGGATGCTTGTTAAGGAGGGGGATTGCAAGGACTTATAAGAGAAAGCTGAAATGTTTTGGGAGACACACAGAGATTGAAGGAAAACTTAGATGGATCTTCTCTGTTTATTCTGCCTTTGTAAATAGTTATTCTGAACAATTTTTTTTTTATGTTACTGTTAATACTACTAAATACTTTCTGCGAATTCTACAACTGCTCCTGGTTTTTCCTATGCTTCCTGACCTGTGCCTCTACGACAACCGGCGTCAGCCATACACCATATAAGGAGCGGTCCCCATGCCCACCCTCCAGTTCTTTCCCATTATTGACCTGCGCATGTCAGACCTCGCGGAATGCTGCTACAGTTCGACCACCATTTTCGATAAGTATGGCTTTCGAATTTGTTTTTTACTCACAAAAACAGTAGAATTTGTTGTTGGATTGCATGTCTTCAACTCCTTCCGAATCGCATCACAATAAGTGCGCCTGCGACAAGCAGCTCCCTGAGAAGGGCACCCACACTTCGTGCCTCTTGTGCTTGGGACCTGACCATGACACTGAGGCCTGTGCAGTATGTCAGAAATTTAACCAGGCCACACAGAAACGCAGGCAGCAGGCCCTGGAAGCCCACCTTTGGAAAATGAAACTCGCGTCCAAGGAAAAGGAACTGCAGCAGATGCAAAGTGCTTCCACGTCCCTGGGAGGTTCTTCTGACTCCCCACAAGCAGAAGAAGGACAAGGAGAGACACCGGGACTGGGATTGGTCTCCTTCTAGACTGTGGCTCCCTCTGGGGACTGCGGTCGACGAGAGGCCATCCTTCAGCGAGAGAAGTGCCCCTCTGGCTAAGTCTGTTCCCGCTGCGGAGCAGACTGAGCCCCCCCACCTCAGCTGATTACAGTTCAGGCGGGCACCTCCAGGGATTCAGAGGCTTCATCCACCCTTAGGCCCCTCAAAACTTCTGGGTCTAAGCTGTGGTTCGCCAAGTCAGGTAGCGGCCTTCTGATGAATGCACAGCCTCGGCTGATAAAGTCAGTCCTTCCGACAAAACGCCCAGCCTTGGTGCTCCAGTCAGACCCTGATAACAGGTCTGATGCTGGTCTGCCGCTTATGCTGCAGCCTCCTTGGGAGGAATCCCCCCCCCGGACCCTCCTACACCACCTCCGTTGGTACCTCCAGTCTCCCCCATCCTTTCTAAGCCGTAAGAGGAGGAGGAGCAGCCGCCCACAGTTCACTTTGAAATACCAGCACTGGACCGCCCATCGCTGGACCTCCCTTCAGGGACTCCAGCGCCCATGCCTGTGGACCCTCTGTCTGGGTCTTCTGCCCAGACTCCAGTGGGTTCTTCCCTTCCTTAGGGACCAATGCCGAGCCTACCTCCAGCAGACCCGCAGCCTGATCTGATCCAACCAGGGCCCTCCGAGAGTCCTTCTGGGCCACTGTCATGTCCTTCAGCATCACCGTTGGGGCCTATACCAGGCTACCCAACACCGGGGTACCTGACATCGGGATACCCTACGCTAGGGTACCCAGTACCACACTATCCAACGCTAGGTTATCCAACGCTGGGCTTTCTGACACTGCAATACCTGGCACTGAGCTATCCAATGCCAGGCTATATACCGCTGTACCAGCCGCCTCTACCTCCACTTTCTCCACAGCTGCAGGTGAATTTTGAGGTCTTTTTTGACTCTCGGTGGGCTAAAAGCAAGTTTCACCTGGAAACAGAGCTTGGCCAACATCAGCCAGTGGCGACGTCCACAGTGGTTCATCCGACTCCCACTCCATGGTCTCCGTCACCGGTGGAGGTGTGTCCCTCCATCTCGGTTTGCTTGTTGGGTGTCTCCTCGGTGGAGGGCCACAGCAGTGGATTAGCTGAACCTCACAAGGAGTTTCCCCTTCCCAGGGCTTTGTCCGCAGATTGGGGTCCTTCGTCAGACTGAGTCTGACTCTTTCTCTGCCTCAGGGTACAAGACTCTTCCTCTGGAGGATTCCAAGCCTAAGGAGACTTCCAAATCTCCCCCAGAGGACCCTTCCTTTATTGAAATCCTCAAGAAGATCCAGGAGGCTAATATATGGAAGACTGGGGACCAGGATCCTCAGCGTAAGAGATTGGCGGAGCACCTTGACCTCTCTGAGTTGTCTCCCCTTCCTCCCTGGATTGGGCCTCACGAAGACTTGGCCACCACTATCTGGAAGCAGTAGTTGTCTATCCCTGCTGTTTCCAAAAAGGCAGACAGGCTATACCATGCCCTAGAGGGCAAGGACCACCTCAGTACCTACCCCAAAGCTGATTCGGTGGTCATCAATGTGGCACATGACCGCACCACTAAGCCCAAACATACAGTATGAGTACCTCACCTCCACATAAGGAGTCGAGGCAACTGAACCAGTTAGGATGCAAGTTCTACTTGTCCTCTACTCTGGCTATGATGGCTCTGAATTATTTGAGCCATATGTTTCTTTATCAAAAGACTATGCTAGGGCAGTTCAAATCTAAATTTAAGGCTTTGCCTGCTTCTGACACCAAGACTGACATTGAACAGTCAGAATGGCAGAGATTACCTGCCGCCATGCCTTGCGAGCTGTTTACGACGCTGTTGATGCTTGGGCTTGGAGCACTGCCACGGCTGTTTGCCTACGCAGATATTCCCCTGGACGCTGGTCTCTGGATTCGGCCAGGATGTTCAGAACTCTATCCTGGATGCCACTTTCTGAGGTACCATACTCTTTGGGAGAGATGTCAAGGACATTCTGACTGAATTACAAGAGAGTGGGAAAGCTTTATGCTCAGTGCAATCTCTGTACCAGTCTAATACTAATCATAAGCAGCCCTTTCATCACCAGCAAAGGCACCAAAACAGGCAGCAGCCAGCCAGACCAAACGTTGGGCTGTGTCCTTAGCCTCCACCCCTCCAGCCAAGTAGCAGAGAGCTTCCGAGGTGGCATGTTCCAACCCTCCCACTGCCTCCTGACTCGCAGCTGCCCCAATCCTACACTGGGTCCAGAGGAGCCGGTAAGGGGCAGCTGATTGCCAACCACCTGGTGGGTGGGAGACAATCACGGCAGACTCGTGGGTCTTTCAACTCACAGCTCTAGGTCACACACTGGAATTTCTAGAGAGACCTCCAGAAAATCCTCTAGGTCACTCTCATTACCCAAAAGGTCACATTCCCCTCATTTGAGAGGAAATTGAGGCTTTGTTGGGAAAATCAGCCATACAGCACGTTCTTCAGGACCAGATTGGAAGAGGATAATACTCTCACTTCTTCCTGGTCCCCAAAAAGATGGGAGACCTTCAACCAATATTGGTTCTCAGCATGTTCAATTTGTACATAGAGAACAAGATGTTTTGCTTGTTGACTCTCCCAGGTCTGTTGCCACTGCTCCACCAGGGACAGTGGCTCTGCTGACTGCACATGCAGTATGCCTGCCTGCATATCCCAGTCTTCCCTGCCTACCACTGTGTCCTCAGGTTTGCCTGCCAAAGGGGGAGCACTTCCAGTTCAAAGCTCTCCCCTTTGGCCTGTCCTCGGCACCTAGGGTTTTTACCAAGTGCCTATCAGTAGTGGCAGTGGCTTTGTGTTGTCAGGGCTATTATGTGTTCCTGTACCTTGACGACTGGCTTCTGTCAGCTCCATCGAGGGACAGCTTGGTAGCCTCTCTGTCTGCTACCTTGGACCTGTTCCGTCAGTTAGGTATTACTGTGAACTAACCCTAGTCTCACCATATCCCTTCTCAGCGCCTCCAATTTTTTGGGGTGGTGATAGATACATCTCAGGGTCAGGCTTTCCTCCCATTGGACAGGGTGGAACCACTGCAGCAACAGGCCATGCATGTGGCTTCCAGCCGCTGGGTAATGGCCATGGCCATTTTCCATCTGTTGGGCCTTATGGCAGCTGCCATCCTCACTGTTCGTTACCCAGGCTCCACATGCAGGTCTCGCAGTGGACCCTCCGTGTTCAGTGGAATCAGAGACCGGACAACCTGGACAGCAGGGTTCTGGTGTCCAATCCCATGTGGCAGGATCTCCTGTGGGGGCAGGACCTGAACAACCTGTGCCAAGATGTTCTCCTCCAGCCCTCCACTCCGAATTAGACCCTGACTATGGAGCACAGGTCAGGACTGGGGAGCCCAGCCCGTCTGGGAGACCGCAGGGCTCTGGGATCTTGGTCTCAGAGGGAGCTCTCTCTTCACATCAGTGTGCTAGAAATGAGAGCGATTTTGTATGCCCTTCAGGCATTCCAGTTCCCTTCTCCTTCCAGGCACACTACTTGTCCAGTTGGACAACGTGCATGATATGGTACCTCAACAAACAAGGAGGCTATGTAGGCGTCTGTGCAGGGAAGCGATGCATGTGTGGAACTGGGCAGTCCAACACCACCTCTAGCTCATGGCAGTGCAAGTCCCAGGCGTTCAAAACATCCTAGCGGACCATCTCAGCTGCACCCAAGCAAAGGCCCATGAGTGGGAACTGAGTCTGGCGGTGGCCGAAGAAATCTTCGACCTCTGGGGTCGCCCAGATCTGGATCTGTTCGTTTTCTCATACAGCGCAAAACTACTCCCAGTTTCTGCTCGCTCGTTCCCGGGCCTGGTGCTTTCTGACAAGATTCACTGTCTCTGTACTGTACAGGGAGGTTCTTGTATGCCTTCCCTCCCTTTTTATTCCTACAGAGGGTACTTCTGAAATTATGGGCGGAAGGGGGTCAAATGATTCTGATCGCCCCTTATTGGCAGGGCCCCGTGGTTTCTGCAATGCTGCGATTGCAGCAACTGCTGCAGAAACAGCATTTTTTGGTGCCGTAACAATGGCCATCGCCACTGAAACCCCAATTCAATGGCTAAAATGATAGTGAGCAAGCTTAAAATCGCATTAGTGTGAGTTGTTGGCAGATCCATTATACATCCATCCCCACTGGGTTGCAGCAGTCATTGGGGCCACCCCTTTCCAATCCACTGGCACTCAGCCCTGAAGCTTATGATCATTATGGCCTTCTAGAAAAACTGAGGGAACTTCAGGAAGTCTAGTTCATGAGAAAGACTAGTGGTTCTGTTTGCCAATTGCAGAACTGTGGAATGAAGAATTATTAGTAATTATTCCAGACAAAAAAAATGGGAGACTTTCTGGACCTTTGTCTAATGTAAAATGATCCAGCTACTCTCTAGCCTCACAGTAAATCCTTACAACAGAGTGGCAGAAAAGATGATGTGGAAGCCAAGTGGCATTGGCACAAACCGGTGTTGAACTGCGCAAGTAGGAGGAAGCAACTGGAGCAGTGTTACAGCACAAACCATCACCACTAGGCTTCAAGCAAGTGGGTGAGAGGGAACCATTGAAGCAGTACTGTTTTGCAATCAGGCAGTACTGGTCTTCAAGCAACTGGGCAGGCGGGGGAGAAATTCTCAGGAGTATAGCTGTGGTATACTAGCACTGGGCAGGTGAGAGAGAGCCATGGAACAAAACGGACTGCAATAAAAAATAAATAACCCTTCAGTTCCCCATGCCCTACATCCAATCCAAATCATGGTGGCAGAACTGCTTTGAAGTACTTTGCCTGTGCATCTGATAAACTGCCCCAGGCTGCCTTTTCCTGAGCATTCTTTCTGAGTAACTAGATTTTATTTGGGGGCTCATTTGAGTTGCCAGAGAATATAAAGCCCACCGCAGATTTGCTGCAGAATCACCGCAGAATTGCTCATAGCCTGACCGCAGCAAGCATGAGGTGTTGCCACAGAATATAGGTCCAGTTTGCCGCAATGAACATGGGGCCCTGCTTATTGGCCTTGCCAAATTTGGTTCCCTATGCTCCAGCAGTTAGAAGTGGAGCCCCCCGTTCCTCTACCTCTCTGCCAAAACCTTCTGACCCAGGAGTAAGGCAGGCTGGTTCATCCAGAACTCGAGTCCCTTCACCTTCATGCATGGCACCTTCTGACATAGCTGCCTCACGCTTCCAGAGTTGCTCAAGTCCTTGTGGAGACCAGAAAGCCATCCGCAAGAACTACTTGCGCTATGAAGTGGAAATGGTTTTCCATATGGGCAACCTCTAAGGGTTTGGACCCGTTCTCCTGCCAAGTTCTGCAGGTCATGGAGTACCTATTGCACCTTTCAGACCTTGGACTGAGCTATTCTTCACTGAAGGTCCACTTGTCTGCCATTTCTGCCTGCCATACCCCATTGGATGGCAAAACCTTGGTTCAGTTGGAGGTCTCCCAAACTTTTCTGAAGGGGATGCTCCATTTGAAACACCTGGTGCGGAACCCTGTTCCCCTGTCGCATCTGAACTTTGTTCTCGAGAAACTCACTCATCCTTTCTTTGAACCGGCCGCGAGTTGCAACCTGCGCTATCTGTCTTGGAAAGTGCTCTTTTTAGTTGCCATTGCTTCTGCTCGAAGGATTTCCAAGCTTCAGGCCCTTATGTGTAAGGAGCCCTATTTGATTTTTCACAGAGATTGGGTAGCTCTGCGTACTAATCCTATGTTTCTACCAAAGGTAGTTCCTGAGTTTACTTTCAATCAGACTATACACTTGCCAGTGTATTACCCGTAACATTCTAATCAAGGGGAGGCAATTCTGCACACCTTGGATGTGCACAGAATTTTACGTTACTATACAAATCAAAGTCAGTCTGTCGGATGGATCAGCCTTTTGTTTCCTTTGTGCCCAAAAGAGAGGGCGCAGCAGTTTCCAAACAGTGTTTATCCAAATGGTTGGTAAACTGTATTTTGTTTTGTTATCAGAAGTATAACAAGCCCTTTCCAGGGGAAGTTAAAGGGTACTCAACCAGAGGCATGGCTGCATCTGCTGCTTCTTTCATAGATACATGGATATATAGACAGTGTCGGCAGATAAGGGCCTATGGCCCACCCAGTCTGCCCATTTGAGCTTGTAAGTTCAGTTTATGTTTTCCTAGAAGTCTGTTGCCCCATACCCCTGACCTCCAGAATTCCTTTATGTCTATCCCATGCATTCTTAAATCCCGTGATTGTTTCAGCCCCCACCACTTCCTCTGGCAGGGTGTTCCACTTGTTCACCACCTGTTCTGTGAAGAAATTCTTCCTCACGCTTCCTCTGAATCGCCCTCCTCCAACTTCATCCCATGCCCTCTAGTCCTGGAACATCTTTTTCGCTTAAAAATAGTGTATTCCTGCACCCTGTTCCTCCCTGTAAGATACTTGTATGTCTCTATCATATCCCCTCTCTCCCTCCTCTCCTCCAGGGAGTATATGTTCAGTTCCTTCAACCTGTCCTCATAGGACTTATGATGCAATCCATGCACCATCTTTGTTGCCCTCCTCTGAACCTTCTCTACCCTATGTCCTTACGTAGGTAAGATCTCCAGAACTGTACACTGTACTCCAGGTGGGGCCTCACTAGTGTCTTGTATAGTGGAATTATGACCTCCCTTTTCCTGCTGGTGATGCCCCTGCCTATGCATCCCAGCATCCTATTTACTTTACCTGCTGCCTTGTCACACTGTTTCCCTACCTTGAGGTCATCAGAGATGATAACCCCAAGATCCCTTTCCTGCTTGGTACATGTTATATCCTCACCCCCCCAACTGATATATTATGCCAGAGTTTTTGTGCCCCATATGCATTATCTTGCACTTATTTGCATTGAATTTCAACTGCCAAATCCCTGACCATTCTTCAAGTTTCTGCAAGTCCCTTCTCATTCTGTCTACACCCTCTGGTGTGTCTACTGTGTTACAGAGCTTTGTGTCATCAGCGAACAGTGAAATTCTACCTTCTTGGTCCTGCGCAGTGTCACTGATGAAGATGTTGAATAGGACCGGTCCCAACACTGATCCCTGTGGTACCCCACTGGTCACTCTTCCCCCTGTGGAGTGACAGCCATTTACCACCACCATCTGTGTTCTGCCGCCCAGCCAGTTACCTACCCACCACACTACTGTCCTGCCCACACCCATATTCCCCAGTTTGTGTAATAGTCTTCTATGTGGCACAGTGTCAAAGGCCTTGCTGAAGTCCAGATAGGCCATGTCCACTGCCCTCCCCTGATCCACCTCCCTAGTCACCCAGTCAAAACATTCAACGAGGTTGGTCTGACATGACCTCCCCCTGGTGAAACCATGCTGCCTTGGGTCTTGTAGTCCATTGACAACCAGATGTTCCACAATCTCTCCTTCAGTAGTGCTTCCATGATCTTCCCCACTCACCGAGGTGAGGCTGACTGGTCTGTTGTTCCCCTTCCTCTTTGTTCCCACTTTTGTATAAGGGGACTACATCTGCTGTCCTCCAGTCTTTGGGTACCTCCCCTGTTTCCAGTGATCGGCTAAACAGGATAGCCAGAGGTTCAGCCACCACCTCTCTTAGTTCTTTAAGGACCCTGGGGTGCACCCCATCTGGCCCTATTGCTTTATCAACTCTTATTACTTCCAGTTCCTTCAGAACCCTTTCTCGTGTAAAGGGACTTGTGTTCATTTCTACACCATTCTCACCCCTTGTACTCCCTTCAGACCCATTACCCTCCTCTTCCTCAGTAAAGACTGAGCAGAAATACCTGTTCAGTATGTCAGCTTTACTGTTGTCATCCTCCACGCGGCCCCCATCCTCCCCCTTCAGTCTCAGTATCCCTCCCTTTGCCTTTCTTTTTTCACTTATGTACCTGTGAAAGGTTTTGTCCCCTCTACCGACTGATTTTGCAATGTGTTCTTCTGTCTGAGCTTTGGCTTCCCTTACTGACCTCCCTGTCTCTCTTTGCTTCTCCTGGTACTTCTCCCTATCCTCTTCTGCCTGTGTCTTTTTGTATTGCCTGAATGCAATCTTTTTGGCTTCCACTTTCTTTGCTACCTCTTTGGAAAACCATAATGGTCTCCTCTTCCTTTTCCTCTTGCTAACCTGCTTAATGCATAATTATGTTGCTCTTGTAATCCCCATTTTAAATACTACCCACTGTTCCTTAACCCCTGATTCCTGCCCCATTCCCCTTAATGCCTCTTTCAAGTATCTCCCCTTTCCCAAAGTCTGCCCCCCTAAAATCCAGGATACATGTTTTTGTGTGGTTTGGTTCTGCTCTTTCTGTTATTTCAAACCACAATGACTGGTGGTCACTGTTCCCCAGGTGCTCCCCAACTGTTACCCCCATCACATTGTCCCTGTTTGTGAGCACAAGGTCCAGTATTGCCTTCTGCCGAGTTGGTTCCATGACCAGTTACTTGAGGAAGGCACCCTGAAGGGAGTCCAGGATAAATCTGCTCCTAGTTGATGCTGCTGCTGGGATGTTTCAGTCCACGTCTGGAATATTGAAGTCTCCAACCAGTACTACCTCCTCCTTGTCTGCCATCCTTTGGATGGCTAGCATCAGCTCCCTATCTGTTTCTTCCTCCTGGGCAGGTGGTCTATAGACCACACCTGTGCGGATGGCTGGCCCCATTTTCCTTTCCAGCTTAACCCACAGTATCTCTCCCCCATTTTGCTCCTCCTGGATCTCTGTGGCCCTTATGTCATTTTTCACATACAGTGCCACTCCTCCTCCCTTCCTGCCTGCCCTGTCTCTTCTGAATATGTTGCAGCCAGGTATGGCCATCTCCCAGTCGTAGTTATCATTACACCAGGTTTCAGTGATGGCCACAATGTCCCGGTCTGACTGCACCATGACAGCCTCCAGATCTTCCATCTTGTTGCTAAGGCTCCTGGCATTTGCACACATGGCTTTCCATGATTTGACCTCCCTAGACTGTTTCACTGTTCTACTCCAGCCCCTTCCTTGGTTGTCCTTTATACCTGGTTCTCCTTGCTGTCTGCCCTTCTGCTGAATATTGCCCCTTTTCTGCCTATCCACCTCTTGGGCGCTAATCTCCATCTTTTGCACACTGTTTTGTAGAGATGGCCACTCCTCTGGTTCACTGATTCCACTGCTAGCTGTGGGGGGTGAGCAAGTAGGTACCCTCCTTGCTGGCCTACCACCCCTCTTTGCTAGTTTAAATGCTTGTCAATGTAGCATTTAAACTTATCATTGAGTGCTTGGATTCCCCTCCAGGATGGATGCAGGCCGTCAGGCTTGAACAAACCTCCATCCCTCCAGGTGGGTCCCCAGTCACCAATGAATCCAAACCCTTCCTCACAGCACCAGTTCTTCAACCATGAGTTAAAGTTCCTGATGCATGCACCCCTATGCTCTTCCTTGCCTCTCACAGGTAGTACTCCTGAGAAAGTGACAGAAGTAGCTACTTGCTTGAGAGCCCTCCCCAGTTTCCTAAACTCTTCCTGAACTTCCTTTGACTCCCCATTTGCCAGGTCATTAGTACCTAGGTGGATAATGACATCCAGCTCACCCTCCCGTCTTGCCTTCCCAGTGATCCCCAGGATCTTCCTTCCATCCCTCCATGCCGTGGCACCTGCTAGGCACCTCACCTCCCTGTCCTCACCATCCTGTGTTCCTAGCGGGATCCCTCTTATGAAGGAGTCCCCCACCAGGATTCGCTTCCTCCTCCTCCTCTGGGGTCCACTGCTTTCCCCGCTGAGGTCACCTCCTTGGCTAATCTCCACATCCTTTCCTTCCACTTCTCTGGGTACCTCTATTTGGTTGTCCCCTGTTTGCCAGTGTGGCATATAAGTTCTTAAGTGGAATAGGATCTGGGATGTGCCTCTGCCTGACCGCTCTAACCCTCCCTGAGCCCACTGTCATCCAAGTGTTCCTCATTCTCGGCATCCTTTGAGGTAGTTACATTGGACTGGGTGGTCTCTGGATAGGGGTGATGGTACTCCTGACCCAGTTTACTTCCGCTCTGAGTCTGGCTACCTCATCCCTCAGTCCAGAGAGATGCATGCAGATAGGGCAGCATCTCAGTGTCCAGAAGGTCTGCCTGAATATGGCTGCCCCACAGCCACTACATTGCACCACTCCCCACATTATACTGCAATTATACTGCTATTCCACTACTTGTCTGCTACTGAAGCTCTCCTAGTTCCCTTTTTATTAATTTACTGTCCTAAAAATCCTGCCACTGATCCTCAGATACTTTTCTTTTTAAACAAGAAAATAAACCAATAAATGAGTCAAAACAGTTGTCGTGCTGAGGGTGGGCTTCTTCCCCCTTATGCTCCTCCTACTCCACACCCCTTGCTATACCCTGTGTTTAGCTCCTGTCAGTCAGATTTAACAGGGCATATAATTAAGAGTTAGGGAAGGGAGGAAGGGAGGGTGAAAATTTGCAGCAATTAAAGACAGCAAAGAAATACACCACCACTACGTTTTAAATTTTCAACAGCCCAAAAACAATTCTAAGTAAAGACAACTAAGAAAGTACAGTGTCACTAAAAGCCCACAATCTAAGTTTAAAAGAACAATAGCAATTACCAGTTACTGTAAAGCACTGAATTGAATATGTTTCCTTCCCCTTCTGAGAAAATAAAACTCACTTGCTACCTCAACTCAGACTAAGCCCCACCTCCAGTTATCACGTAGCTGAGGTCAGAGGCCAGACAATTAACACAATGTTTCTGCCGCGGACATTCATGCGGCAGCCACTTGGAGCTCTGTCCACACCTTCACTAAACATAACAGTCTGACATTGCCTCTAGGCACAGGGCAGGCTTTGGTCTAGCCATCCTTTAGGGCCTTCTGTCTTAATTTTGTGCATACTGCAAACCTTTCCTATCTCCCGTATTCAGTCTATGTCTGACTTACTCTGCCCTAACGATTATTACCTACTGCGAGAGCCCTCTCAAAATAAGATAGTACAGTTATGTAAGAACTTATCGCAACAGTAGTTCTTTGAAATAGGCTCTTACAGTAGGTAAGCGTTTCCCTCCTTCCCCCCTGCTGCTGTTCTGTTTCAGCATTTCTCCTGTCTCACTTTTTCAGGTTTCTGGCAGGGAACTGGAGGGCGGGCGTGGGCCTGCCCCTTATATGGTGTCTGGCTGATGCTGGTTATGTGACGGGACACTGCTAGCTGAAGCTTTCTGTGTGGTCCTAGTGCCTGGCGGCTCAGTCCTAACGGTTATTACCTACTGCAAGAGCCTCTCCTGAAGATCTACTTGTATGTTTTTACGTAATTGTACTTTCTCCATACATGCTCCAAGTTTGTACTGAAAGTGGTGTCAGAGTTTCATCTTAACCAGTTCTTAGTCCTACCTACCTACCTTGCTAACTTACAGATTGAGGAAGAGTGGGCTTTCCACTCACTGGATGTCAAATGGGTCCTTAGGTTTTATCCGGACAGAACCAAGGACTTCAGACAATCCAAACAGCTCTTGATACTCTTTGTGCTCAAGGATATGGCAGCTGCGTTATAACACAGAAAAGTGTCAAATAATGCATTTGGGCTGTAGAAACCAGGAAGCTAGTACAAAATGGGCATAGTGCTACTGACAAAAAACAAACAGGAAAGAGACCTAGGAGTAATCATATAGGATGACCTGAAGGTGCCTAGCCAGTGTGACAGGGCAGCTGGAAGGGCTAGTGGAATGTTGAGGTGCACAGAAAGGGGAAAAGGTGGCCTGGCAGTGTGACAAGGCAGCTGGAAGGGCTAATGGAATGCTGGGGTGCATAGGAAGGGGCATCGCCAGCAGGAAGAGGGAGGTGTTGCTGCCCCTATATAGATTGCTGGCAAGACCTCACCTTGAGTACTGTGTTAAGTTCTGGAGACCACATCTCAGGAAGGACAGAGACAGAGTAGAGGCAGTTCAGAGGAGGGCTACCAAAACGGTGCAGGATCTGCATCAAAAACTCTACAGGGAGAGGCTTAAGGAGCTAAATATGTACACTCTGGAGGAGAGGAGGGAGAGGAAGAATATGCTAGGGACCTTTAAATACCTCATGGGGGTTAGTAAGGTACAGGATCGGGGTATTTTTCAGAGAAAAGGGTTCTCTAAAACAAGGGGGCATGCTAAGAAGCTGGAGGGTAAATTCAAGGAGGGATGTGAGCAAGTACTTCTTAACAGAAAGGGTGGTGGATGCCTGGAATAGCCTGCCAGCGGAGGTAGTGGGGGTGAAAAGAGTGGTGGGGTTCAGAAATGCCTGGGAGAGGCACAAGGGAATCACAGGAGTAAAGAAGAAAGCAGAAGAAATGGCACCATAGATCGACAGCAGATCTGCAGCAAAAAATGAAGGTTAAAAAAAATGGACAGACTGGTTATGCCCAGTGGCCCTTATCTGCCATCACATTGTATGTTTCTGTGTTTGATCTCCTTCTATACTAATGGGAAGGGACAGCCTGTTATAATAAAGTGTGTGTCTGCTGAGACTGTGAATTGTCTTTGCCACTGTTATGCTATGGCTCAGATTAAATTGGAGAGCAGTGTGCATGCTCACTGCACCAAAGCAGCTGCCACGTCCCTGACAGAGATACGCTGTGTGCCTGTCTGAAAAATTTGCAGAGCTGCAACTTGAAGCATGCTGCACACTTTTCCTGTGGACTGTGCCCTGGTTGTCCATGCTAGGCAACATGCCACCTTTGACAGGACAATTGCGAAAGGATTGCTATTCTAAGTGAGCCTTCAGTTCCAGCCACTCTAGTCAGGGGGACTTTTTCTGAGCTTGGTACTCTGACTCACTAGTGGGAATCAGTGATGAGGCTTGATTCTTGGAAGATGTTAAAATTATGTACTCACCGTAGTTCTTGACCTAAAAATATCGTCTTCATTGAGTTACACGCCTGCCCCACCATCCCCTGAACTCACCCCGGTAAGATTGTGCTGGTCTTCATCCCTTTATGCTTGGTTTGGGTTTTGAAGACATTGTGTCACTGGATTTGGTGGCTCTTCTTATACATCCACTAGGGCTGTTTTATGCCCTTAGGTTAAAGGACTTATAAATAGGGGTCCGAATCTGGCCAACAAAACAACAGCACTGTAGGTTAGTGGCTTACCTAAATAACGCTGTGTTCCTTTTGCCTCAAAATGCATTTAATCCATAGTCAGTCAATCAATCAATATCTTTATTTATCCAGGCAGGCACCATTGAGCAAGCTAATTTACAAGGTGGACCTGTGGATCCAAAGGTTTCCGCAAATTGTAAACAAACCCCCGACTTGGTATTCAAACATGCCACCTCAGTAACTTTCAAAAATGGCTGCTATGTGTTTACACAATGACTTCAGTGGAGCGACAGTGCTCTGGAGTGTTAATACAGGCCATATGGGGACCTTATTAATTAAATATTAAAATAACATTAACAAAGTTCTTCTGCATTAAATCCTTTACTGTGCAGGTGAGAAAAGGTTGTCACACATGCACAGTAAATGATTTCATGCAGAAGCACTTTGTCGATGTTATTTTAAAGGACAACTAAATAGGGTTTAAATTAAAAATGAAAAGGGGAAATCTGAAAACATCGAGCTGCCGTCTAAGTCCTGACCTGCTATAGTATGCCCCTCATTTTGTGCCAGATGTCGATTTAACAGCATTTCGTTGCATTTCCAAAAATGTAAACAAATCCACACGTTCTTCAAAATACCCACTCCAATAGCAGGCCTAAGCTGGTCACAATGTGCATGTGTGATGATGTCATTGGAGCGACAGCACTCCAGAGTAATAATGGGCTGTCTGTAGCAGCTTTTCGGCAGTTCAAGAAGTCTGGGAGGGAGGGAGGACAGGGAAATTGTATGCAAAGAAATCCAGGGAGGTAACCAGATTAGTCAGGGTGGCCAAGGCTTCTGGGGTGCAAAGGCTGGCACAGGGCATCAGGGAAGGGGAAAAAGACTTTTTCAGATACATAAGGGAGAGAAGGAGCCACAGGGACCAGTTGAGGATTAGAAAAGACGGGGAGTGGGTGGAGAAGGGGGCAGAACAGGCAGAAGCACTAAATGAGTATATCTGTTCCGTGTTCACGAAGGAGTAGGGTTGACGGCTACCTCAGGGATGGGGAAGGTGGGCAAGGGGGAGAAAGGGGTGACAGATAGGTAATTACAGAGGGCAGGGTGCTGGAGGGTCTGAAGACACTAAGGGTGGGTAAGGCACCAGGTCCAAATGGCATTCATCCCAGGGTGCTGAAAGAACTGGTGGGGCCGCTGGCAGACCTGTTCAGTACCTCCCTGAACACAGGTTGCATACCACAAGATTGGAGGATGGCTCACATGGTGCCCCTCCACAAGAGTGGCCCAAAGGATGAACCAGGCAATTACAGACCTGTAGGCCTCACATCCATTGTAGGAAAACTTATGGAAGCAATCCTGAAAGAGAGGCTGTTGACCTTTTTTGGAGGAAAATGGACTCCAGGACAGTCAGCAGCATGGATTCATCTCTGGAAGATTCTGCCAGACTAACCCAATTGAATACTACGACTGGGTAATGAGGGAACTGGATAAAGGCCATGCAGTGGATGTGCTGTATTTAGACTTCAGCAAGGCCTTTGATTCAGTGCCTCATGGGAGGCTGGGGGGTAAGTTGCAATATGTGGGGGCAAGGACAAAGATGGTAAACTGGATCGTGAACTGGCTGAAGGGGAGGCAGCAACAGGTGGTGGTGGTGGGCACTCTCTTCCCCAAGGGCGGTGACAAGCAGGGTGCCGCTGGGCTCAGTCCTGAGTCTGGTATTATTTGGGTTATTCATATCGGATATCTCACACGATGTTAGGAGCAAGATCAGTCTTTTCGTGATGATACCAAAGATTGGGGTAGTGGTGGACGACATAGAGGGGTGACAGGGGTTACAGGAGGACCTGATCAAACTGGAGGAGTGATCGGAAAAGTGGCAATTGAGCTTCAGTGTGAAGAAGTGCAAGGTTACGCACTTCAGAGCAAGGAACTCAGAGAGGAGCTACTAGTTAGGAGGGGTTCAGATAGAGGTCACAGAGGAGGAGAAGGACCTAGGGGTGATCATAATGGGTAACATGAACAACTCGACTCAGTGCAGGAAGGTGGCAGCTAAAGCCAACAAGATGCTGAGGTGTATTGCGAGAGGAATCTCATCCAGAAATAGGGATGTGATCTTACTGCTGTACAGGTCACTAGTCAGGCCACATTTGGAGTACTACTTGCAGTTCTGGCCTCCGTTTCTGAAGAAGGATGTCAGACTGGTGGAGGGGGTGCAGCGTGGGGCATGATTATCCAGGGGCTGGAGGGTGAAACCTATGAGGGCAGGCTGAGCGAGTTGAGTATATACACCTTGGAGGAAAGGAGAGGAGAGGAGGGGTCAGGGGATATGATAGAGACCTTCAAATAATTGAAGGGGATTAACAAAATGGGCACAGAAGGGATAGTTAAGCTGAGGAGAGGAAGGGACACCAGAGGTCATGGTCTCAGATTGGAGGGTGGAAGATATCGGAGCGAGAGATGAGGAGGCATTTTTTTCACAGAGATGGTGGTGGAGAAATGGAACACTCTGCCTGAGGAGGTGGTGTCTTGTAGCACAATGGGCAGTTTTAAAAGAGCATGGGACAGGGTGCGAAGGGGGTAAAGGTGAGGGGGGAGAGGAAGGAAGGAGGGAGCTATAGTATAAGGGTGCTAGCTGCGCATTTAAGCAGACTAACTTGATAGACCGCAAGGCCTGTTTCTGCTGGCAGATTAATATGTTCATATATATTAACACTCCGGAGCACAATCGCTCCACTGACGTCATCGCATAAACATGTAGCGGCCATTTTAGGAAGCTACTGAGACAGCATCTTTGAATACCGAGTGGGGGGTTTGTTTACATTTTGTGGAGACCTTTGGATCCTAGCGACTAAGGGTTAAAAGCATTTTGAGGCAAAAAGAGCACAGTGTTATATTGGTAAGCCACTAACCTACAGTGCTGTGGTTTTCATTGGCCAGATTGGGATACCGCTATTTATAAGTCCTTTAAGTGCCTTAATTCCTGTTGGACTATGCTATTCCCCTCCTTTGTTAAAAAAAAAAAAAAAAGGTACTGAGGTATTTAGGGGATGATGCTGCCGGTAAACCAGGGGCTACATGTGCTGATGACCAACGTCATGCATGCGTGTTACCGACCACAGCGCCAGCCCTCTGAAAGGTTCTGACTCCCACTGGGTCCTTGCACCTCCAGCTCAGACCCACTAGTGTGAGTCTATGGTGAAGATATTCTTAGAAGATCAAGAATTATGGAGAGCACATAATTTAAATTTTTGCCTTCATGGGAATTTAGTGAATCATCTTATAAGAACGGTATTCATAATATAGTTAAAACCATATGATATGGGGGATACTGTCAAATGTCACCCAGTTCTTTACTACGTTTAGTGCTGAATTCCAAATGCATACCGACTTCACGTCACATTTAGATGATTGCCGGTCAGTGTTATTTGGACGTGCAGCATCATCGACCAATAAAATACAAGTTACAGGTTTTTATAAACTTGGCTGATGGACTTTTTACTGACACAAACAAAAAAACTTTCGGCCACAAGTACATCATATCGGCTTTTAGTGTGAGTTAAATGTTCTTGATTCTGGCTATTAAAGGAGAACTACGGGCAACAGTAAAGATGTGATTGGAGCACAGTTTGGGGCTCCAGTACCCCGAACCCCACCCCGCAGTCACATTATACATTTGCTTGTTTAAGTACCTTAGCACTCAGAAATTCTGGGAATCCCCGCACGGCAACCAGCATTTTCTAATAGGGGGTGCCCACCACTAGAGATCCTGCTACAAAGAACATGATATGCTGACGCACCTTTGACCCTTCCGATATTGTACCTGTATGTACAGAGATTTAATAATCTATGCATCTCCCATGCTCAGTGCTATTTTTCCAGAATTTGCCGAAATGCCATGTGCATGCCTGACACACAAATGGCATTTAGGCAAATTCTTTTTTTTTTTTTATTTGTCTTACTTTTTGCCCCTTCTCTGCCGTACGTCAGGTTTCTGCCCTGGTCACGGCGCTCCCGCGACTCCACCACCTTATAAGCCCCTCACTTCCCCAGTCATTCCTGGCATACCCCCCAGGAAGCAGGGCACGGCACCGTAGAGGGCACCGGTGCCGTGAATCCGTATCTGGTTGGGGGACCACTCAGCCAGGCAGCTCATTGAGTCCGGGGGTAGGGCGTCATAGAGACGCATTGCAGAGAGGGATTTTAATCCCTATAGGCTGGGGCAGAGACGTGCAATGACGCCAGCGTCTGTCGTGACCCAGAGTCCCCTTGACCATATGTCGGTGCCTCGGGTGATATTCCTAGGTGCCACTCGCGCACCGACTGCAGGACCCCCCCCCCGGAGGAGGAGGAGAGCAGTCCTTAGGACGTTCAATCATTCTCCTCCCTGCCGGCCCTCCAATGACCCGGGCTCATTCCTGAACCCGGTGCGCCAGCGTCGCACGTGGAAATCCAACGGCTGCACCAGCGGGCCGGCCATTTAGGCAACTTCTGTAAAAATTCCTAACTCCTGGGACAGTCTCTTGATGAATTGGCCCACTATGGTCTCTGATGAGATGTACCTAAAATTCAGCAGCTGGGCTTCATTATGAACATTGCAAAGTTATACGCATTGGGTGGAAAACCCCAAGAGCTGAATAGCAGGCAGGTGGGGGAGTCACCATCACAGTTTCCAAGGAGAAGAAGAACTTAGGGGTAGCAGTCACAAGTTCCCTCAATCCATTGGCACAGTGCAGTAAGGAAAGCAAACAGAATGCTGGGATGTGTAAGCAGGCTGATCAGTAGTAGGTGCAGGGAGGTCATACTTCTTCTGTATAGATCCCTGATATACCCACACCTGGAGTATTATGTCCCCTATATGAGGAAGGATGTGAGTAGATTGTAGGCTGCCCAAAGGAGGACCATGAGAATGATACAAGGTCAGCAAAGTACTGAGCAGAAGTTGGAAAGCTGGAACATGTACTCACTGGAGACCATGAGGGAGGAAGGGAGGAATGGTAACAACAAAGAGGACTCCATCAAATTTTTCTAACAGCAAGATTACATATACCCAGGGAAATGGTAGCAGACTGGCGGGGGGGGATAGGTTCTGGAGGGATGCTCGGAAGTTGTTCTTCACAAAGAGGGTGGTGGTGGGATAGAGCAAGCTGCCAGAGGAAATGGTAAATGCAAAATCTGTGAGAAGTTTCAAGAGGAGGTGTGACACATACACGGGGAATGATCAAGGGGTAGGGGTAGAGGGGGACTTGGTCAAGTAAATGACAAGCGCACCCCCCCCCCCATCAGGCAGACTCAGTAGGCCATAAGGCCTCTTCTGCTGGCTTTTTCTCTGTTTCTAATAAATTAATAAATGTGGCAGCAGTGTCTAGTGGCTGAGGCACAGGCTTACTTTTCAGGAACTGCAGGAGACCAACAAATAGACGAGAGAAAGAAATGTGCCTTAACTGGGATTTGAACCCAGGTAGTGTGGAATACTGTTTCGCTGCACTATCAGCTTTGCTGCTAAGGTAACTGGAAATCTGAGACCCCCAGAAGCGCTTTATTCATTCTCACATGCACAACCTTGTTCTACATAAATTAATTATATTTTTATTCACAAGAGTATGATGTGCATCTATATGGAATACAAGCAGATGGAAGAGAGAGAGGTGTAAGTACGCTAAGGCAATGCTTTCTTCCTGTCTACTGCCTGTTTGTAGTCCATATATATACACACACCACAGCACTGAGAATAAACAGATAGGAGCCCCAGGTTCCAGTGTCACCAGAGCCACTTACGTGCTATGTGACTGTGAACAAGTCACTTAACCTCTCAGTGCTTCAGTCCTACTCAGAAGTAATAATGGGTAAAAGGGGGACCCTCTGAAAATGAGAGAGCATCTCAGCTGAGTTATCCTGAGTAAATAATTTTTTAATATATTTTGTGTTCCTCCAATAACTGCAGGATGCCAGTGTTCTCCATTGCCTCTGTGTTTGGATTATTACACACATGGATACCATCACAGTGGGTGAAGCCACAAGTCACGTGAAAGACTCACTAGAACACCATGAGTGGGATCTCCATGACCTCACAGTGATATGGAAGGTTCTACTGAAAAAGCAAAACAGCAACATTCTTATCAGAGGTTTCCAGCTGTTTCAGAAGGTAACTGCAAATGTTTTAGCCTACAATTTATGCATATATCTTGGTATCTTCGAAACTAAACCAGTTTTCCCCAAAGTTTGATATATGGGGTTGATAAGTCTACTTTTGCAGTATATTTCATAATTGTTAAGTAAATAATTTTTAGTATATTGATTCTCAAAATTCACAGCGTAACTGTTACAATTTGGGATTATTCGTCGCTCATCCTGTCTTCTGCTCTTGCTTACCGTGTACAGTGCATCATACACTTACTCACACAGAACAATGCACCTTTGGCACTCCTGGACCTACCCAGAACTGTTATCAGAGCACTGCAAAGGCTGATGTCACAGCAGAGGTCACATTGAGAGGGGGCTTAGAAGAATGTAAATAACATTACAGTTACATTCGGGTTTCATGTTTATGACGTGACTAATCTGCTTAATTTAATATACTGCTGCAAGGAGACCCCCAATCATACACGGATCCATCATGGGTTCTAGCAGCTTGTTTTTGCATTTCTGTGTTTTCTTGACTAAAATGACTGGGGGACAGGGGGTACTTCCTGTTGTGTTTGTAGTGACACTCGACCTGGTTGTCAGTGGGACTCCGACAGCACCACCGAAGAGCATGGGGCAGGAGGCCAGTGAAGGGTTTTGCAGGGTGCTCCAATAAAGTGTTTTGTAGGTGCACTGAGATCCTAGTCATAGCCCTGTGCCCACCTGCTCAAATTCCAGGTTCCCTTTGCTAGTTCAATGCGGAGACCTTGGAAAACACTGCACTGGTGATCCGGGCATCACTTGGCGTCTCATCCCTTGAAGTAGATGCAGACTGTCAAAGAAATGCTCTCCTGCTCCCTTGCATAGATAGGTTTTAAATATTTAACAAGATTTACAAAATGTGCATTCCTTATCATAACGCGTGAACAGGACAAGTTTATATTACGGTATCGATAAGTACATCAGAAAAATATCAAAACAACTGCAAATGGATTGTTTCTAAGAGATAAACATGGTGTGCCATCCCCAGTCTGCTTATAGGGTTACCACCTTTTAAGAAGCCCAAAGAAAAAATTACTCACCTTAGTAATGTTGTTTCTTCTAATGGAGTCTTGCTGTATTCTGACATATTGCAGTGATGTCCAACCTTTGAACTGCCCCAGAGATGAAAGAGTTAACTTTCCATGCCAGGCATGGAACGCTGAGCTCGAGTTCGGTTGAGACTCTGTCTGTTGCTGTTTGAACTCAAACCGTCAGATCTTTACGAGCTATACTCACTGGGTGTCCTGTGTGGAAACTGTAAACTTACACTAGCCAACTGGCTACTAAATATAATAAAAAGATTTTTTTGGTCCCAAAACGAAGACTCAAGGCAGGAAACCCATAAAATAAACAAAACACAACACCCACACACCCAAACTAAAGGTGTGAGAGAAGAAGTGGTGGGGGCACCTCCCGAGTGCCAACACTGCTACTGCCCACCCACATCCCAAAAACCAAGGTTCTGAGAGGGGAGGCGGGGGGAAGGTCAGAATACAGCAAGACTCCATTAGAAGAAACAACATTACTAAGGTGAGTAATTTTTTCTTCAAACAACATGAAGTCTTGCTGTATTCTGACATATTGCAGACTACTAAGCAGTACCTCCATGGAGGAGGGACAGAACCTACTTAGGAAATAGGCTATGAAGCACTGCTGTGCCAAACCGAGCATCACTCCTAGCCTGGATATCCAGAGAGTAATGCTTGGTAAAAGTGTGTACTGTTTTCTAGGTGGCTGCTAGACAAATCTCTAAGATAGGAATTTCCCTGGCAGCAGCCAGGGAAGCAGCTGCACCTCTGGTAGAGTGAGCCCTCAGGCCTGAGGGTGGGATCCTACCTAGCTTTTCATAGCAAAATTGTATGCAAGAGACAATCCACCTGGCAATAGATCTTTTAGTGGCAGGTTTTCCCTTACCAACCTCACCATAAATGAGGAACAGTTGGAGGGAGTCAAACCTGTGACCCTTGGTGCGCTCTATGTAGTAGCTAAGGGCCCTTTTCACATCCAAACTGTGCAGCCTCCTCTCCCCAGAGGAGGAATGATCAGTGAAGAAAACAGGAAAAGACATAGACTGGTTAAGGTGGAACTCTGAAACCACCTTAGGCAAAAACTTCCTATTAGTCCTGAGGACCACCTTATCTCTATGGAAAGAGATAAAATCAGGCTCTACTGACAGGGCCTGTGACTGACTTATGCGTCTGGCAGAAGTGATGGCCACCAAGAAAAGTTTTCCAAGTCAAGTACTTAAGCTCTGCTGAGGACAAAGGCTCAAAAGGGGGGTTGCATAAGCTGAGCAATGCAAACATTAAGGTCCCAAGCAGGGGCAGGGTCCCTGAAGGGAGGATTGGTATGAAGAAATCCCTTGAACAATTTAGAAAATACAGGATGAGCTGAAAGGGAAGAGTGTTTGCCTGCTGAAAGGAAGGCAGAGACAGCTGCCAGATGCACTCTTAGTGTAGCTGATCTGAGTCCCAAGGTATTAAGATGAACCATATAGTCAAGGACAGTGGGCAGGCCAGCAGACTCTGGAGAAATATGCTTCCCAGAGCACCATATAGAAAATCTTTTCCACTTGGTGTTGTAAGTGCTTCTGGTGGAAGGCTTACGGGAAGCCTTTAAGATATCCAGAACACCTTGAGAGAGGTGTAAATCAGCAAACTCTAACTCTTCAAGAGCCAGGCCTTGAGGTTGAGAGATTTAAGATTCGGATACCAAACCCTCCCCCTGAGCACATGTTAACAGGTTGTAATTCCTGGGAAGAGACAGGGGAAGGTGGACTGCTAAGGACAACAAGAGAGGGTACCAGGGCTGTCTGGCCCAGTCTGAAGCAATCAGAATCACCTTGCAGGGTTGAGACCTGATTTTGACTAACACCTTGAACAGGAGGGGGGGGGGAGCATACAGGAACTTTCCTTCCCAATTGAGAACTAGGGCATCCAGGGGGACTGAGCCCAACACTGGGGGCCTGCAGCAAAAGAGAGGAAGTTGGTGATTGTCTGGGGCTGCAAAAAAGATCGATCTGTGGAGTGCCCCATCTGGAGAAGATCATCTTCAAAACCAGGGGATCCAGGGACCATTCGTGATGGCCCTGAGATATCCTGCTGAGAGCATCTGCCAGGACATTGTCCTTGCCTGGGAGGTGTACTGCTGTAAGAGAGGTGTTCAGGGAATAGGCCAGAGATCATAACTTCATTGCCTCTGTGCACAAGGCCGTAGACCGAGTGCCCCCTTGTTTGTTGATATACCACATTGTGGTGGTATTGTCTGTCCTGATCTGAACTACTTTGTTTTGAACAGGCTTGGAAAAAGCTTGACAAAAGGAACTTCCTGTCTTAAATTGTCCTGATCCTGCCACCACTGTAATGCCTGGATCAGGGTTCGAGGCACTGGAATCAGTTTGGTCAGAGGGTCCTTTTTCTGAAACCAGAAGGTTCTCAAGTGGAACTGAATGTCCCTCATCTGAAATCTTGCTCCCTGCACCACTGCTGTAGAAGCAGCCATGTGCCCCAGGAGCTGCAGAAAATGCCTTGCTGGTTGAGACACCTGGAGGGTGAATGAAGAAGCCAATAAGATAAGGGTCCTTGCCCTGTCCAGGGGAAGGAAAGCTCTTGCCCTGACTGTATCCAGCTCTGCCCCTATGAAGGTGAGGAGCTGCACAGGCTCTAGAACTGATTTTGAAAGATTCAGAAGGAAACCTAGAGAAGTGAGCAGTTGCTGAGTTATCTGTAGATGTAACTTGACTTGGTCTGGAGACTGGCCTACTATGAGCCAGTCATCCAGATATGGAAAGATGGAGATCCTTTTTCTCCTTAGAAAGGCAACTACTACTGCCAGGCATTTTGTGAACACCCTTGGAGCAGAAGTTAGGTCGAAGGGCGTTACTCTGAATTGGTAATGGCCTGAGGGCAGCTTGAACCTGAGGTACTTTCGGTGGGAGCTTCTGATGAGAATATGGAAATAGGCATCCCTGAGGTCCAGGGAAACTACCCAGTCCCCTGGCCTTAGAGAGGGTAGAATTATTCCCAGAGTCACCATTTTGAACTTTGGCTTTAAAAGGTGCTTGTTTAAATATCTGAGATCCAGGATGGGCCGCCATTCACCTGTCTTTTTGGGGGTTAGGAAGTACCTGGAGTACAATCCTTTTCCTTTGTGCAGGGGTGGAACCCTCTCTATGGCTCTCAGAGCCAAGAGGGAAGAGACCTCTGCCTCTAGGGCAAGTGCCTCTGAAGGATTTGCAGGTGGAAAGGATCTGGTTCTCATCTTTGGAAATTTTTTGAAGCTGAGAACCAGTCCCTGGCTTACTACTTCCATGATCCATTTGTCTGATGTTAAAGACATCCAGTCCTGGACAAAGTAAGCCAGCCTGCCCCCTACAGGTGGTGGAGAATCGGCCCTGACAAACCCATCAGGGTGCCTGTTTGGCAGGGGCTTTAGGCTGAGGGGTGGAAGCAGGCCTGCTTGTACCCCGTCTGCCTCTCCCTCTAAAGTACTCCCTATAAGCATAAGCAGAAGAGGAGGCCTGGGCTTGATAGAAAGGCCTTTGAAAAGGCCTGCCCCCTGCCCCTGGAATGCTGCCTCTGAGGAGTGGCTTGCCTTTCCTTGGCCTGAGCACTCCTGTAGGTGGTTCTGTATTCATCCATTTTCTTCATGTAGTTCTCTGTTTGCTCCCCAAACAGAGAATTACCCACAACAGGAAAATCCATGGCCTTAGTCTGGGTATCCTGAGACAGGCTAGTACATCTGAGCCAAGCCATCCTACGAAGGGCCACAGATGTAGCCATGACTCTAAATGAAACATCATTGGAGTCCACTGCAGCATGGAATTTCACCTTGGATGCCTCAATACCATCTGCAGCCACCTGCTCCAGCTCCTTGGCAAGCTGGCCAGGGACCTGTTTAGCTAAAACCATTACAGTGTCCCATCTAGATTTCTGATATCTAGCTGTATAGCCATATAATTAGCCTGCCTGAGTCCCAAGGATGCTGCCATGTACTGTTTCTTTGCCATGGCATCAATCCTCCTGGAGTCCTTATCTGGGGGGTGTGAAGCCAAGGGTATATTTGCCTTATCACAGGCAGCAGCCTGCACTACCCCAACATGGCTGCATTGCTGAGTAAGGAACTCCGTATCTGAGCCTGAGAGAGTATACCTCTTGTCCATTCTCTTGTCCACAGGAGGTATAAAATTAGGAGTCTTTAAAATTTATGTCTGTTTCCCAAAGGACTTATGAAGGGGAATAGACAGCCTCCTAGACTCTGGGATATCTATCATTTCAACATAGTCAGGCTCCTCCTGGTCGTCCACAGCTTCTTCCATAGGAAGCTGAAGAGTTTCAGCCACTTTTTTGTAGAACATAAAATGGGAAGGGGACTCAGAAAGCCTAGGAGGAGAAACCCCTGAAGGTATGTCTGGGGAGATGTCTGGGTCAGTAGGCACATCCAGACTTTCATAATTACCTCACTATCCTCATACTCTCCTTCCTCCTCCTCCGGTTCATAAAAATCTTCTAAATTATAATCTGGAACCGGGGGAACCGACCGAACCGAGCCCTTCCTGATGGCACCGTTCGGTCGGAACCGAGTTAGCGACTGAACAATCCTTATTGCTTTGGCTATTTCATCAGCGGTCGGAGAAAGAATTTGTGGATCCGCACTGCTGACTTATCCTTCTTTTTCTTTAACGGAACCGACTCCTCGGAATCAGTTCTCCTTTTGCCCGAAGAAGTTTCGCCCTGGTCAGAGGGCACTCCTTCTGGTTCGGTTGGAACCGAACCGGGCTGGCCATCCAGGTCAGCGGACTTCTTGGCCTCCCTTTCCCTGAGCCTACCAACTCTTTTTTTCCAGGGTAGCTGCAGGAAAATTCTTGCAAATCTGGCAGTCTGAATTGAGGTGGTCAAACCCCAGACAATAAACACAGGTGTTGTGGGTATCAGCCTTAGCAAAGGCTTCCCCACACACACATTACAGTGTTGAAACCCAGTGGGCCCGGTTTTTCTTTTGGGTTTCTCAGATATGGCCAGTCCTAACAAAACTTACCCTTTTTTTAGGCAATCCGCCAGGCAAGACACCCTGATCGGTTCCTGACCGTGTTACGGGTCGTGGAAAAAACCGTAATGAAATCTGTTTTTTTAGAACCGATAAGGACCGGTTACCACACTCTAAAAGTCGAATAAACTTTTTCTGAACAACCTGATCGGTTCACACCGAACCGATCCCACGTTTACAAGTTCCACACAGAAAAACAAGAAAATAAACCTATCTAGTACTCACGATACCACAGACAGAGACTGAACCGACAGGTTAACGGATTAAATTCAGTTGAAACCGAGAAAAATGCCATTTTAACCGACAGCTTGAACCGAGCAAAGGAGAAATCTCCGGAGCGACTGTTCAGTAAGGCGGAGTAAAGAATCTGACGGTTTGAGTTCAAACAGCAACAGACAGAGTCTCAACCGAGCTTGAGCTCAGCGTTCCATGCCTGGCATGGCAAGTTAACTCTTTCATCTCCGGGGCAGTTCAAAGGTTGGACATCACTGCAATATGTCAGAATACAGCAAGACTTCATGTTGTTTGAAATGGGACATTTCTTACTGATACATGATTTTTCATAGGACGCTGATCGTTCTCCACTACTTATTACAGAGGAGAACATCTGCAGGGTACGTAAGGGATAAACATGGTGTGCCATCCCCTGTCTGCTTAGCAATTCACCCCCTCCTCCCAGAATCTATGTGCGCCACAGCTGGGCTAGTTAACTGTAGTGCCTCCCTCCCCTTTTGGGGCTGTAAAGCATCCCAGCAGTAAAGCTACAGGAGAGGGGAAATTGTATTAATTAGCTCAGAGTCATGGACATTAACCTAGTGTACCTGCGTAAGTCCACATCCCACACAATCAGTCCTGGTGTACTGATTGTAGGAAACGAGTATCTGAACACTACTATGGAATAATTAAGGGAGAGTTTTAAAAAGTTACAAAGGGTTTTGGCAGGCGCTGCTCACCATATGATTCTAACAGATCAGGGCAAACACTGTATCACCATTGACAGGTGTTTAGTTCTCCTGTTCAGTCAACCAAGAAAACACTGGTCTGAGTGTCAACATTCAGTTCTCAGGTGTCTTTTCGTGGGTGATCTGCTTCATGATCAGTTTTTCATCTTCCGTCACCATTCCACAATCATGAGCAGCCCCATTCAGGAAAATCTGCAGTATGGCAAGAAAGCTCACGGAGTACTGGACTCAGCTGCTCTTACTTGTTGACCTCATCAGAGACGCTGCATTTCTGTTATTTCCCTGGGTGGGTGGGGTAGTCTTGGAGAAAAAAAATGTATAGTGTCTCTCTCCCAGGTCTTTTGTTTGGCCTGCCTCATTTTGATACTGACCATTTCATTATCTTGGAACTGCATAAAAACATAGAGACCCCATATATGTAAAACTAGAGGTGACATCAGCTGGTATTTCTGGGGCTCTCTGTCCCCATACGCAAGTTATTCCCTTTAACATTAAAGATGTAAATGACACAAAACAACAAAGTCACATTATGTCCCCTCTAGTTTTTATATAAATTAGATTTCTATGGTAAAAACGTTTGATTATGACACACAGTTTTTCTCGTTTCTGCAGCAGGAGCTAAAGAGCTCTGGTACAGCTGCAATTCAGTCAGTGCAGTTAAGTCCAGCTGAAGGATTTAAGGTAAAGCCTTTTGTAGAAATTCTGTTAGGTTTTTCCCTTCATGTTTTTTGGGAATACCCACGATGTGGAGATTTTTACGTCTCCCTCTGGTTTCCACTTCCGCTACTCTGCTCCAAAGGTTATGAATCTCCCACTGGTTGCTGGCTACCATGCTTTTAGTTTCTTTCAGCTTTGTCTCGGCCTCATCTGTATTCTTTTCCATTATCCTGATTCAAGCATTAAAGTCCCTGAGGTGGGACTGTATTGGAGTGATGGTTTGTTTCCCTTTGTGCACATCTGTGGGGAGGCCAGAGAGAGTTTTTACCAAGAGATTTCATCTCGGCCATCAGTGAGGAAAGCAGTTAGAGAGAAAAGGAGGGTGTTCAGGGCGTATAAGGCCTCTCAGAGGGAGACAGAGAGAGAGAGAGAGAGAGAGAGATTATAAGGAGACACTGAGGGAGACAGGGAAAATAATCAGATGGGCGAAGGCAAAAACAGAAGAGAATATAGCAAGGGAGGCAAAGAGGAGGATGAGAAGTTTTTCATATATGTGAGTGACAGAAGGAAGGGGAACCGGGGATTATGATTATGAAGTTTAAGGGGGAAGGGGTAGCACTGGTAGAGGGGGATGTGGAAAAGGCTAATATTCTAAATGACTACTTCACGTCAGTTTTTACGGTGGAGGAGGGGAAAGGGACGGAGCTGAAAAGCAGGGGATGAGAAGGCAGAGAAATGGACTCAAGTCCCTTCACAGAGGCCAGGATATTGGAAGAACTAGGAAAACTGCAGTTGGATAAAGCAATGGGCCTAGATAAGATTCACCCGAGGGTGCTCAAGGAGTTAAAACAGGAGCTGTGGGCAACCCTCATGAGGTTATTTAAGCTGTCGCTGGACAAGGAGAGGGTCCTTGGGGAGTAGAAAAGGGCCGAAGTGGTGCCATTGCATAAAGGGGGAGTCAGGGAGGAGCCGGGAAACTACCGCCCAGTTAGCCAATCCTCTGTTGTAGGGAAGCTAATGGAAACACTTGTTAAGGAAAGGCTGGTAAAATATCTGGAAGAGGAGGGCCTTCTGGATGGCAACCAGCATGGATTCACAGGTGGAAGGTCCTATCAGACCAACCTGATTTAATTATTTGACAGAGTTACAGAGATATGGGACATGGGAGGGGCAGTGGGCGTGGCCTGCATGGACTTCAGGAAGGCCTTTGACACCGTCCCACACAGGAGGCTGGTAGGCAAGCTGGGCGGCTTGGGAGTGGTGAGCAAACTCACAAACTGGGTAGAACATTGGTTAGAGGGGAGGACACAGAGAGTTATGGTAAATGGGGTGCACACAAAGGAAGATAGGGTGACGAGTGGGGTTCCGCAGGGGTCTGTTCTGGGATCCATACTTTTCAGTATATATATTGGGGACATTTCGGAGGGTCTGCATGGGAAGGTGTGCCTATTTGCAGACAACATGAAGATCTGTAATAGGGTTAATACGCTGGGGGTGTGGAATGTATGAGGGAAGATCTTATCCGGCTGGAGGAGTGGTCAGAAAAGTGGCAGCTACAATTCAGTGCTAAAAAATGCAGAATTATGCACATAGGGTACAAAAACCCAAGTGCAAAATACTGGTTTTGTGGGGGGGGGGACTGGGGGTAACAGAGCAGGAAAGGGACCTGGGGATCACAATTAAAGACAACCTGAAAATTCGGAATCCGTGCGACAGGGCAGCAGGGAAGGGAATCAGAATGTTGGCATGTATAGGAAGGGGCTTTACAAGCAGGAAAAGGAAGGTGATCTTTCCACTATACAAAACAATGGTCAGACCACACCTGGAATATGGGGTCCAGTTCTGGAGCCCATACTTACAAGGGGACAAGGACAGGTTGGAGAGGGTCCAGAGAAGAGCAACCAAAATGGTGGCAGGGCTACGTGAAAAGTCATACAAGGAAAGGCTGGGGGAGCTCAGCCTGTACACACTGGAAAAGAGGGGGGAAGGGGGATATGGTTGAAACCTTAAAGTACTTGAGGGGTATAAACAGGATGAGGGTTGACAGCATCTTCAGAAGGAGTGAGAACAAATCCACTAGTGGCATGCACTCAGACTGGAGGGGGGTAGCTTTAGAGGTGATGTCGGGGGGGGGTTCTTTACTGTGAGGGTCGTGGGGCCATGGAATAGACTGCTGGAATGGGTAGTAGGGGTGGATTCAGTGGACACATTTAAAAGAGCTTGAGTTACCTACATGGGCCTAAACAACAAGGGGCAGGCAGAGAATGGAGGGGGGGATTAGGGCAGACAGGATGGGCCATGGGGTCCTTTTCTGCTAACAAAGTCCTGTGTTTCTATGTCAGCAGTTGAAGATGTTGTCTGTATGGTGAGAGAGGAAGGCTCAGATGGCAGATCTGGTTTAGTCTGGATGTTGGGGAAGATGATCTCTGATGGAGCCAATTATCAGCCTGTCTGTTCTTGGCTTGCTTGCCTTGCATTGTTCTTCCAGTTTAGCAGGTGGCTCCACTTGTGCTGATGAAATGTTGGAATTAGTTTCCTGGAGGTATGATACTTTCTGGCTTAAGCAGCCATCTTGTCTGCTGCTCAGCACCATCTGTAATGAGTGGACCTATTCCATGATAGAAGTTCACAATTATCTTTATTGAACACTCTGAGAGTATTACAGCCAGAGCCTTGTTTCCCCAAACCTCCTGGGGCTCTATTGCCCCCTACCTGTCTGGACCCCTCATGACAGTGGTTGCATCCATATCATTACATCTCCCCTTTTTTTTAAAACAAATGACTGTTTATCACTTTTAAGTTCTCAGTGTTATAAGTCCAGTTTTATGTTGGGTTTGTGATTTCTGCTTGGATAACATCTTTCAGTAGTTACAGTACCTGCGGTGCCGTTTCCTGTGGAGCGGTCACCTGTAGGGCCGTTATCTGTGGGGTTGTCACCACCTCCCATTCAGGTGGCGTTGGACCTTCAGATACAGGGTCTTCCTGTGTGTTTGTTATGATGTCTTCTTTTGTTTTGATTTCTCTTCTATTTTTTCTGAATTGTTGTCCTCCAGTTTCCACTATGTATGGACGTGGCTCTGGGCTCATTCCAACTGTAACCCTCTTGTTACCCGGGGTTACTAGAATTCCAGTAAGACCTAGTGGTAGGCAGGGAAGGCAGCTTGTGAAACTCCAGTTAAATGGATTTCACACTGTCTCACTCTGTTCTCAGTCTCAGCTGAGACTGAGGGATGACATCACCAATAAAACTGTCGCAGCTGCATGAGCCACACTGGAATCTGCAGCAAAGAGAGTTAGATAGAATGTTGGGAGTTTTGAAGTCAGTGTCTTCAGTGAATGTGTGAGAAGCTGGGAGCTTGCTGTTAAAGCAGCTCAGTGAAGGCTCTAGGAGCCTCAGCCCTGACAGAGGGCTACTTTTCAGTAATAGGGTGTGTGTCTCCACCTTAAAGAGAGACACAAAAGATTACTGAAGTGGTGGAGACCGTGTTTTCGGGTCTCAGTGCCCCCTCCCTCCGGGGGGAGAAGGTTTCCCTGCAGATTCCTGGGGCAATCCCCTAGTTCTGCTTGTGGAGGAAAAGCTGCCTGTTCGTTCCAGTATTTATTTGGGAGAAAAGAAGATTTGTGAGTCGCCTGTAGGGCCTCTGCAGTGTAAAGGTGAGTGTCTGCTCTGGCTAAAAGGGCATATGTTTTTCACCCTGGGACTTGTGTGACAATGTGGGAATTAAACTACTAAATATTGGGAAGCCTAGAGAAATGGGCTAAGCAAAGTAAAAGTAGTTTCACGTTCCAGAGTTTGTTGGGATGCAAATAATATGTAGAGGTGATGTGACAGACGTCTACCCTTAATCTACATTTGAAAGTTCAGTGAAGGAATTGTTCAGTTTCCAGAGAAATGGCCGGGTATGGGCTGTGGGAGCTGGAGGTGGGTGGCCCCCCATCTTTAGTGACCAGGTCCACCTCTACGGATTTCTTCTTTGGATTTCTGCTCTGCCTGAGGCACTTGACCAGTGATGGGGAAAGTACCCAGACGTTGGATTGTAAGGAAACTTCTCTCTAAGAGTCGCAGACTCTAGTGTGGTTTGGGGAGCCACAACAGGATATTTGGTTCGTTCTTCAAATGGACTGCGGATCAAGTGGCCGTCGGGGGAGCCGGGCCAGTGGGGAAAACCCAAGTGTGTACAAGTCTGGCTGTGTACCCAAAGCTGCATGCAAGTCCAGGCTGTGTGCCTGGTGGGTTTAGAGCCTGAGGGCTGGAAATAGTGATAAAGTGTTCTGTAGTCTCTAATCTGCATTACCAGGAAATGTAGCCCCGTAGGGGTCCATCTTTGCTTTGTTTGTTCAGCTTGGATGTGAATAAAAGCCACAATGAAAAATCCCATTCCTGGTTCTGGACATTACAGTTATTGCTTCCTGAGTTTGGATTTACTTGGGTGTCCCTGTGCAGAGTAGTCAAACCTAGGACCCCTGTGCCAAGTAACCTCATCCTCCCCGAACCCAGTCCCCACCAGGTACTGCTGTCAACTTCAACAGCATGCCACCTGTCATTTTGCTAAAACGGCAGGGGTGAGGGGTTACAAAAATGGAGGCACCACTTTGGATTTTGTTCTGGGAGGAAGGTGCTTGGGCAAGGGGGCTAGCGTTTTGGCTATCTGTCAGTGCATAGCCCAAAAAGCTGAAGCAGTTGCCCTGGTGTGTTGCTGTGTGCTATGGATCTTGTGCTGCTGTTTAAAATTGCCAACTGTTTACCGAGGAGCAGTAAAGCAAAAGAGTGTGCCCTTGTCCTGCATCAATTGTTTACAGCGTTTTTGCCTGCTTTAAAATGAACTGTTGTGAAGAAAAGTGTGGAAGACTAGGGGTAGCAACAGGAAAATTGTGCCCTGGATGTTTGAAATGCTTTTAAAATGAACTGTGGTAAAGAAAAGTGTGGAAGACTAGGGGTAGCAACAGGAAAATTGTGCCCTGGATGTTGGAAATGCTTTTGAATGAATGAGAGACTTGCAGTGTAATGGCTATGTTAAATGGCTGAAATGGCTCCCCATGTGAGCCGGGTTGGAAAAAGTTGCATTCCTGCAGTTTAAATTTGCTCTTGCCCGACGATCACGGAGGAGAAGAGCCCGCGAAGAAGAGGCTCATTTGCATGGCATCGTGTGATTGGTCAGGCTGAGATCAGTCCCGCCCCTCAGCCAGCTCTACAGAGACTGCCCCAGCATTCGAGAGGGAGTGTGAGTGGAGTGCATGTACTGGCAGTGGAGGAGCATCGCAGAGTGTTAAAATCGCTGTAAACTTGTTAAAAATAGACTGTCTAGTTTAAAATCGGGCTCAACCCGCTAATCGATCGTCGGAATTGCAAGTTTGGTGGTTGAAAAGATGATCGGTAGGACTGCCCGCCCATTTCTGTTCTGAGGCCTCCAAGAACTGGCTACAGGCCGTTTTTCCCCATCGCAGCAAACTGCTACTGATAACAGTAAGTAACCAACTTAAAACTGCTCAATCAGTGATTTTCTGCCCTATGCCATATAAATGTGTGTGCAGCAGTGTAGTCAGTCGCTTTGCAAGTAACGACTGTGTTAAGTCCTGCCAGCAAGTGCAAGTCTGTTAAGCCATTGACTGTGTGCATAGTAATGAATTCAGCCTCAGTTTAAAGTTTGAAGCCAGAGAGAGACTGTGGGTTGTAGCCAAAGTGCAGCACTAGTAATACAGGCAATCCTTTGCTAAAAACCTGAAGCTTTAAGGGACTGTAAATCAAAGAAATGTTACCAGAATGTAAAACAGCCATGGAAAATCCTGTAAATGTGTTTAAAGCAAGAACAGAGCAAGTTGTGCAGTTTGAGCAAAAGTTATCAGTAGTTTGTGTAAATCGGTTGCGCAGTGGCTTGACCCAGATTCTGAATGTTGATGCACAGGAGTGCTGCCGCTGCCATTACAGGGTGGGGTAGTAAAGTAAACACAGCAGCAGAGGAGCCATTTTACAACTAAAGAGTGTGTTCAATAAAGTGGGACTTTCAGTTACAGTGAACTTTTGTTTGTTTTTCTGCAGTTATAGCCTCAGGACCAGCTCGTTACCCGGATCATGCCTGGGTTGCAGTAACAGCAGCAGTGAATACACTGAGGGATATTTAAAAGTGGTGCTATGGAGGACAACTGCCTCCTCATGTGGCAATTCCTGGTTTTCCAGTGCATGTATGTCAAATATGCTTGAGAGCTGGAAGGGACGTCTTCAGGATTGCTGACTGTGCTGGATGCCTAGAAAAATATGGCTTGTATAAAGCGCCTCAAATTCTGTTGGCTCCCACATGGACAAAGGTTCACGAATCTGCAGTTGGCAGCACACAGCACCAGGCGGAGCCTGTGGAGAAAGGCCCCTCGGGGGAGTGTGGCACAAAGCTAGAGGGTGCAGAGTTAGAGACAGAACCAGAAGTTGAAGTTTCAGATGCTGGATCCCAGAAAGAGAGTTTGGATAAAGCATCAATAGACCCCTGGGGGGTGGCCTAGCCCAAGTCTCTTAGGCGAAGGTGAGATGCGGGAGGCCTTTGAGTGGGAGGTGTCGACCTCCGTGCCTAGTGATGAGTGGATAGTCTCAGGAGTGAGGATGACTGCTCACTCCTGGGCTCAGATCCTCAGTAAAGAGGAAGATGAGGGGGAACCTGTGTGGCCTTGTGAAAAAGGAACGGGTACACAGACTCAAAATTTTGCCTCGGAGGAATGTATAAAATAGACTGTTGATGCCACTGCCCTGGCTTCGCAAGAGGAAGAAGTCAGGGATCCATTTCTAATTTCTTTAAGGATGCGTAGCTGGCAGAACCAGGACTGGCCACCCCCAAGCCAGGCCAGTAGTCTCAGATTGACCAAAGCAAGTAAAGAGGAGAGACTGGTTCGTAGAAAGGCAAATGAGATCTATGGTATGACCTTTCCTACGAAAGTCTGGGAGGAGATTGAGAACTGCAGAAAATCCTGGATCTGGGATGAAGCAATGAAAAGTGTGCATCCTGGGGCCAACAAGCATGTAAAGAACAGACTGTTTCACGAGAAGTATACCCAGTGGAAGAGAGGCAGGACACTGTTTATAGACAGAGTGAGAATAGTGGACGGAGAGGGACGTGAAATCTCCCACTGTGTGAATTATGTGCGCCCAGACGGGGTAATAATTCAAGCTCCTGACCCCCGGTACTATTGGCCTCAGTGCAAGGACCTCCCAGCAAATGTGCCCATGCCTACTAAATGGAGAGCTGAGCAGTGGTAGTCAATACTGCCACACCAGACTGTGGAGTACCTTATTGATCCACCAATATGGACATCCAGGACTCAGGTGCCCCACATTCATCAGTCTATAGTGTACTGGCCTTCCCAGAAACCATCGACTGGCCCACCAGATGACTTCAGATCCAGAGAGGACACCAGCCCAGCTGTATCCTGTTCATCGCCTGGTAATCGGATGACATCGGACCAGCTGTTTTCTTTTTGTTCCTGTTCTAAGGTTCCATCTCCAGAGATGACATCAACCCAGCAGTTCCCAGATGTGCCCTTCTGTGTGTAACCCCTAGATGGCGCTTATCCAGGGCTACTACACCTGCCTGATTTGCCACTAACAGGTTGAGGGCCTGGATCCAATGGCGGGTGCCTCCACCCAGAGGTCAGGGGTTTGCAATAGTTAAACTAACTTGGTCACAGCCCTCTGGGACACTGCAACCCCCTTCTTCCCACCAGTGGCCCATACACAATACATCAGGACCACCTCTCACAGTACACTTACCCCAGGTCTGATTCTGCACTGGGTCCTCCTGTGAAATGAGACAGCAGTGCAACAATCACAGTACAGTACTTTAACATAGACAAATACCTCAGGTATAACTTTGCTGAAACAAGCAGCTCTGATTTATTTAGGGGCTATAACAAGGACAGAGGGAATCAGGTTAATTAGCTTATCACTCTAATAATCTACCTTATGGCTCTGTGCAGAGGCTCTTATCCCTATTAGTTACTGTCCCTGGGCACCCAAGCCCCAGTGGCTAGTCCAAACCGCGTGGCAGCTGTTAGGGCCCTTTCACACAGAGAAAAGGAGAATTAAACAGTCAGCAGTACAGTAATTCCATTTGGATTTAATGTGGCAATTCAACAGGGAGCAACCCTGAATTAGTACTCACGACCTCCAAATAAGATAGGGTCCTTCAATGTCAGTAGGGCTCACTTGAGGTACACAAACCCTCTTCACACATCCATATAAAAGAAAGCACTATACCAGGCAGGCTGCATCTGTATCCCATCGCACTACTGCACAATACCCGGGAGAACACAGCAGATTCTGTTCCTGACAGACCGAGTGCAATTTTCAGCAATTCTTCCAGTCTTCTACAAGGTGAGCCTGGTTTCTACTCTTCAGAGATCCTTGATTCTTTTCACAGGACGGATTCAGTCCTCAACAAGCTGTTACACAAGCGCAGACCGGAACTCTGGGCCTTACACATGCTTTTTGACTAAACCGCATTAATTGTTAAGCAGGGCTCCTTCCTCTTCACTGCCAAAGCTCAACTGAAACTCCAACCGACAAAAACGGGCACTTCCTTTGAGTTCCTCCCAGTTCTTGACTGGATTGGCTGTCACTCACAATAGACTGCTGCTGTTGGTCCAAAAAGGCACTGAAGTCTAAACTACATCTCCCAGAGTCTCTGCCTCATACAATCCTCTTGTGGCTGGCTCAGATTAAGAGTCCAAGTTCTGATTACGTCCATGCACCATTTTAGAGCTAGCTTACCCACACTGATTGGTCCAGTTCAGCAGTTCAAAACTAGAATGGGGAATCATAGACACAGTTCTGACTGCAAAGAAAGCAGGTTAGACAAACTGTAATTTCATTATTACTCTAAATAATTTCTGGCAAACAGTTACATCTTTCAGATAGGTTCCTTTGCACCTAGTGACTGCAAAATGAAGTGAATTGGCAGCAGCTCGAGTGGTACTCAATCAAAGCAAACACACAGTCCTCCATACAATTAATTTTATGTCTGCAAGCAGACAGCTTTTAAAGAGACAGTACCAGAGGTTCTAAAACACTCACTGATAAATGGCTTAAATGCAAACACCATTCAGGCTTGGAGGCATTCAAACAAGCTCCTGGAAGTCTTTGGGAACCCCCATTTGCGAGGGGTTACACCCCTTCCTGGTTTGGGAAAGCTGACGCCCCATACAAGCAAGTATCCCCATAAGTTTCAACTGCAACCATATACATTTGCATTAGGCTCGCACATGGAATCGTCAGTCAATATATCATTTTACTAGAACAATATTTCGAAACATTGGCACGTCACTCTTGTACACAGTATTATACACACATTGTACCATAATCCCGTTACCTCTTGTACATGAAACCTGAAGAGAGGGGGCCCTTCCTACTGACGTTACCTTGGGGCTGGACGGGCAAGGGCACCATACTAGAGGGCAACACAATAACTTGGAGTTAGCACTGATGCTCAGTTTGGGCAATGAGCTCGGACACATACATCCTTTATGGACAACGTTGAGAGGCAAACCACAGGCCTCCCAAGGGAATCATAACTGAGGGTGCACCACAGGCTTTACAGCTCGACCGAGTCTTTCTAGGGGAACTGTTCAGGTCTCTGCACTGAGCCTCATTTCAGCATTGTCCACACTTGTCGGGAGTCTTCCATGGGGTAGAGAGGTTAGAACTTGGGGCACTTTCTTTCAGCTCCAGGAGTTACAGTTTCTGAGTCCACAACACGGCTCGCATGGAGAGCTTTCTTCGGACACTGCAGGACTGTCAGGGCACTCAAAATACCCTTCTTGTTCGGGAGGTATCACCAGTCTGCCCCATCTATCATTTTCTCCCTGAAAGCTCAAACAGTTCAACCATGCACAATGATTCCATTTCATCTGATCTGATGCTTTGCACTTCACTTTCTGGGGAGCATGTTCCAGGGATGAAGCTGGGGTTTAGACAGTCCTAGAAGGCCCAGCTTTGTCTCCTTGCATTGACTAGGGATTGCCCAAACAATTGACTCAGTTCGTAAGAAGGATAGTATTCAAAGTCACTCTCACTTTCTTCCATATGGACTGACAGTCATGCTCAACTGGGACTTTGTGGAGGGGAACACTTTAACTTTGCTTCTCGGTGTAGACTTTTCTTGATCTTTTCTTAGCAGCAGCTTAGTCACTGGTCCAGAGGGGTATCTTCTAGGCTCAGACTCAATTAAGATTTGTCCAATGGGCATAATGATTTCTATGCATTGTTTTTACATCTTTTGAATTATTCTCAGGCCTTACTTTTGTACACTGGCAGATCATCTGGTTTGCCCACTACAATGTGAGGGATGGATGACATCTGTCAGCAATCTTGTGCTTGCTATGCAATCCCAGATTTCTTAGCAATACCCGATCTCCCTCCTGGAGTTCCTAGTGCTTTCACCTTTTTATCATACCTTTCTTTGTTGGCCAGATTTCTTTTGGCAGCCATGGTTTGAGCCAGTTGGTCACGCATGGAGTTAGCTGGGCCTTTAACTTTGCACATACTGTAAATAGTTGTCAGTTTGAACCCCATCAGGAGACCCCAAACACACATCTACTGGTAGTCGAGCTTTCTTCCAAAACATCAGGCGTAGGGGAGAATCCAGTAAATACCTTTTTGGTGCAGTTATAAGCATGTACCAGGGTGCTAATTTGTTAGCTCCATCTAGGCTTGTCCTTTGGGTGCAGGGTGTCTAGCATGCCCAGCAAAGTCTTGGTTGAAGCGTTCAGGCTGTGGGTCTCCCCTGGGGGTGGTGAGGAGTGGTTCTGGACTTCGCTACCCCACAGAGAAAGCATCTCTTTGATCAGACGACTCTCAAAGTCTCTCCCTTGATCAGAATGGATTCTTTGTGGTCCCCATAGTGAACAAAAAGTTTTCTACAAGTACTTTGGCCACAGTGGATGCTTTCTGGTCTTTGGTGGGGAAAGCTTGGGCATATCTCGTGAAATGGTCAGTGACCACCAGCACATTACTGATATTTCTTTGATCTGACTCCAAACTTAGAAAATCAATACAGACCAGCTCCATGGGTACTGGTGGTGATGTTAACAAGGGGGCAGCCCTCTGGGGCAAAGCTTTCTCTGTAAGAAAGTACTACAAGTCAATGTGTTGCTCCACATCAGCCCTCCCCCATCTTAGGCCAATAGAATCTGGATCTCACCAAGTCAAGTGTTCTGTCTATACCAAGGTGCCCCATGTGGTTGTGCAAGGACCTCAGTACTGAGTCTCGAAAGGCAGGGCAGACTAGTTGTTGTTTGTCTACTTGTCCCCCTCTGTCTACTGTTTCCTCTGTATAACAGTTTATTGACTGGCTCAACTTAGGACCTTCTTTTGTATAACAGTGCAGTTCTCAAATCAGTGAGCTTAATTTGGACACATCTTTTCCTGCATAGAGGGCTTCTAAAGCTGCTTTGATCATGGGATCGCGGGATCAAGCCCGGCCAATACTGTCATTGTCCAGCTGAGGCAGTGCACCACTATTGCAGAAAAGGGCACAAGCAGCAGGTATGCACCTCTCAGAGGCTCCCACAATCCAATTATGCAGTCCACTGCGTGCCGTGAGACATTGTTCCTCCCTGTCAAACTCTCGCAGAGTGCCCGAATGTCAGGTTCTGCCAATCGGACCCCATCATTCTGGGGAACAGGCCCGGGAGAGAGCATCAGCATCTATGTGGTTCAGACCTGCTCGTATTCGAGAGTATAGTCATATGTAGATAATGCAGAAAGCCACCTATGGCCAGTGGCATCCAACTTAGCTGGAGGTCTGCACATAGGGTCAAAGGATTATTGTCAGTTTTACTAGTATTTTAGCCCCATACAAGTACTCATGGAATTGGTACAGCTCACTTCAAAGCTAGGAACTCTAACTTATGTACGGGATAGTTCTTTTTCGGATGGGTCAGGCTTCTACTGGCAAAGCCTACTGGTCTCAGGGCCATTCTCGCGTTTTGGTACAACACAGCCTCTAGCCCTTGCAAGCTAGCATCAGTGACGAAGGTTTTCTTGATCGGCATAGGCCAGCACTGGAGCAGTGTGTTGATATATGATCTCGTGAAAAGCAGTCTCACAATCAGGAGTCCAGCGGGCCCCAAATACTTCACTCGGATGAAAATACACTTTTCAGTCTTGAGGGACGCTGACTTTGTGGTATTTTTGTGGGTTGGGGATACCTTTGAGTAAGGTTAAGTAAAGGCGGATCACCTTGAATAGTCCTTGATGAGCGCCGAGTAATAACCACAGGATCCCCAGGAATCTTTGCAGTTCTTTTAGATTTTTTGGGCAGGCCAGGTGGTCAAGGCCTCAACTTTACTTGGGTCGGTCTCTATTCCGGTGGATACTATGTGTCCCACATACTTTACTGATGTTTGAAAGAATTGACACTTATCAATGGACAGTTTAAGGCCAAAGTCCTCAGTCGTCCAATACCTTAAATAATCTGCTCTCATGTTCCTCCAGTGAGCTGCCAAACACAATAACATCATCTAGGTATACCAGGCACTCTAGTAAGTTCATGTCCCCACTGCACGCTCCATCAATTCGTTGAAAAGTGGCTGGGGCACCTCAAAATCCCTTGAGGCATCCTCATGAATTGTTCATAGAAGCCAGCCGGACAGATAAAGGCTGTCTTTTCCGCGGTCCTCTGGGGCCATGCGAGGATCTGTGATAGGTACCCACTCGCGGAGATCCAGCACAGAGAACCACTTGCTCCTGTTTAGGCAGTCCAAAGCATCCTGAATGCTGGGCATTGTGTACTGATCAGGGATAGTCCGCGGTTTACAGCGTATAATCCACAACATCCTTACTGTTCCATTCTTTTCCTCACTACCACAATGGGGAAGCATAAGGGCTTCTGGATTCTTGTATTACACCAGCAGCTAACATCTCTTGCAGATGCCGTCTCACATCATCTATGTCAGCAGGTGCCAGGCGTCGAGACCTCTCACGAAATGGTCTTTCGTCATGCAGCGGATATTGTGCTCAGCCCTTGCACGCATCCTACATCCCATTCCTTTAAAGAAACACCTGGTCTCTCTGGGCAAGCTTCTCACTGATCTTCACTTTCCATTCAGCTGGCAGCGGGAGTCGCCGAAATCAAACAAGTCAGGCGTTACTCTGTCATTCTTCCTTGAACTCTTGCTGCTGGGTAGCACTGCAGTGTCTACACAATGCACATAGCCAGGATGCAACCTCTGTTTACTCGAATGTCTCTTTCAGACACATTATGAACTTGGACCATTACCCTTCTGGCATAAGCATGGGCTCTAGCGGGCAAAATACTAGGCTTGACCAGCAGTCCCTCTGGCAATTTTCCATCGCTTGGTGCATCCAACATTAATATTTTATTCTTAACATCCTTTCTGATACGGACCTCTCCCTGTAAGGTACACTGGGCATTTGCGCCAGGATCAGAGACTCAGGATCCTTCTTCCATACAATTCCGACCGGTTCCTCTGGTTCTGTTTTTCAGCATCTCTCTGTGCCTCATAGGCCTTCTTAATTAAAGCCGAACTCTTAAAGCTCTACTAGTCTTTGACCCCTGTTTTTCATAACACAACTGTGCCAGCCTTCCGAACATATGAGCATTTGTTCCAATCAACAAAGGACACCATCATACAGTCCAGTGGGGACACACTAAGGCTAGGGTCTCTACTTGTTCGGCCACCCAGCCACGGAGGTGGGGAAAGACAGTCAAATTCGGATATACCCGGAATAGGGTAGCCTCTCACTAACCCCCATACATGCAGTCCTTCTAATGGTTGTAAGGGTATGTCTGACAAAGCTTCTGATACCAATCTTGGAACATAATTGTCACTTGGGAGCCACTGTCTAATATAGCTCTTGTAGACACTCCGTTCACCTTTACAGTGGTCTCCATGGAGGGACCCACTATTCTGGACCAGTCTGGAGAGGCGGGAGGGGCCTGGGCAATTGACCTTGCCACAAAGGACGTGAATTAGCATTTTGGTGCCCTCACTGGGATCATCGTGCACCTCTTAACCACTGATTTCTTCTCCGAAGCTCTCCTTGTAGCCTATATGCAACTTTGTCAGTGTCTTTTGGGGACTGGCATTCCCTTTCATGTGCCCATCTTTCCCACAATTATAGCAAAACATACTTTCTGAGTTTGAGCTGGCCCGGCCACACTGGGAGCCAGGGGTATTACTAACTGGAAACCTTGTGCCATCTCTGTCTGTTGGCGTGATAAGCATTTGAGACATCTCTGCCAGTTTCTCACTTCCATGATCAAGGAATCCGAGTTCGAGCTGTTATCAGCAGAGATACATGGTGGTACCTCACCTATAGCAGATGCAGTCGGATATAGGTCAGCTCCAGACTTGCAGGCGTGGCCTTTCATAAAGGGACTGTTTTTGAATTCCCGGATCTCTCAACAGTTCGCCCATTGTGACATATCTTTTCCTTGTCAGAGCACTCATTGACTGCCAACCTCTGCCCTGAACTTCACTTGATGGGTCACCTCAGTCACTCGGTCGTAGCCGCAGCTATTGGTGCAGGTCCTCCCGAGGTCGCTTTTCTCAACCTCGAATTCTCTCATTAACTCATCATAGGAGGGTGGGGATTCCAGTCGATCTGCCAGGCGTAACTGAAGCAACAGCAGTTCTGAGAAGGGGCAGACTTAGGATCCTGTCCAGCCTGGTTCGGTCCAGTTCAATCGCTGGCAAACTACCTTTTCTGAGGCATTCTGCAACAATTTTTCCAGCCGAGATACATACACAGACAACAACTCCCCTTGGTACTGTTGTGCATCTCTTTTACTCTCACCATAGGTCCTCATCAGAATCTGGGCTCCCATACACATTCTCCAAGGCCTCAAGATAGGCCTGTGCAGTCGACTTCAGGGTTACTGGCCCGTTGCTTGCCAGGATGGTAGCCAGGGCAGGACCTCGGAGGCTCACTAACCCTCTTTCGCTTTTCACCTTCCGGCATTGCCATTCTAGCACTTGGGGGCAACATAGTTATCCAGGTCTCCCAGTCATCCTCCCCTTGGGGGTGGGAGGTGCCAGAAAGATCCTCAACCTTCGTAAGAGTCGTGACTAATGGCAGGTGCAGAAATAGGAGTCTGCATTGGTTCAGCCACCATTACGGGCACTGGAGCAGGAGAGGTGTTGGGGAGGAACACCTCAGGTGGCAAGAATAGTTTCTTCAAGTCCTCCACAGTTTTCCCTCTCCCAGCAACCATTCAGCAAATTTCTCCTCAAAAGTTTCAGATAGTGGTGGGGGCTGATTCCCCGGTCTTACTGTCCTTAGTTATCACTCTCCAAGCAGTGAGGGCTCCCTCTGGGGTAATGGTCTGTGGCACTTTGGAGCTATCTGTGGTATCCTTAAACTACTGGGGCCAGGAAAGTGTGGTGAGCAGATTAGCATGCCACCCACCACCACAGGGTTTTGTAAACCTTCCACCTTGGAAAGTACTCCTGCACAGTGTCCTATTGATACCCAGGGGATGTCCAGGATAAGCATAGCATTTTGGGGTCGATCTCCTCCCAGTACACCACTCCACCAGCCGGTGCACAGCCACTTCTGTCGGGTACCCATTTTTTCTTAACAGTGGTTCAGTAATATGGCCACTAGAGGACACAATCCCAGCGGTGAGCTCAAGATGTAACCCTAGATGGCTATCCCAGGGCTACTACCCTGCCTGATTTGCCACTAACAGGTTGAGGGGCCTGGATCATGGCGGGTGCTCCACCCAGAGGGTCAGGGTTTGCAATAGTTAAACTAACTTGGTCACAGCCCTCTGGGAACTGCAACCCCCTTTCTTCCCACTAGTGGCCCACACAATATATCAGAATTACCTTCACAGTATACACTACCCCAGGTCTGGTTCCGGCACTGGGACCTCCTGTGAAATGAGATACAGTGCAACAATCACAGTACAGTACTTTAACATAGACAAATACCTCAGGCAGTATAACTTTTGCTGAAACAAGCAGCTCTGATTTATTTAGGGGCTATAACAAGGACAGAGGGAAATCAGGTTAATTAGCTTATCACTCTAATAATCTACCTATGGCTCTGTGCACAGGCCTATCCCTATTAGTTACTGTCCCTGGGTACCCAAGCCCTAGTGGCTAGTCCAAACCGTGGCAGCTGGTAGGGCCTTTCACACAGAGAAAGGAGAATTAAACAGTCAGCAGTACAGTAATTCCATTTGGATTTAATGTGGCAATTCAACAGGGAGCAACCCTGAATTAGTACTCACGACCTCCAAATAAGATAGGGTCTTCAATGTCAGTAGGGCTCACTTGAGGTACACAAACCTCTTCACACATCCATATAAAGAAAGCACTATACCAGGCAGGCTGCATCTGTATCCCGATCGCAATTACTGCACAATACCGGGAGAACACACAGCAGATTCAGTTCTGACAGACCGAGTGCAATTTTCAGCAATTCTTCCAGTCTTCTACAGGGTGAGCCTGGTTTCTACTCTTCAGAGATCCTTTGATTCTTTCACAGGACGGATTCAGTCCTAACAAGCTGTTACACAAGCTGCAGACCGGAACTCTGGGCCTTACACACGTTTTTTGACTAAAACTGCACACTGAAAAAGCACAGGGCTCCTTCCTTCTTACTGCCAAAGCTCAACTGAAACTCCAACCGACAAAACCGGGCACTTCCTTTGAGTTCCTCCCAGTTCTTGACTGGATTGGCTGTCACTCACAATAGACTGCTGCTGTTGGTCCAAAAAGGCACTGAAGTCTAAACTACATCTCCCAGAGTCACTGCCCATACAATCCTCTTGTGGCTGGCTCAGATTATGAGTCCAAGTTCTGATTCAGTCAAGGCACCATTTAGAGCTAGCTTACCCCACTGATTGGTCCAGTTCAGCAGTTCAAAACTAGAATGGGAACTAGCAGACACAGTTCTGACTGCAAAGAAAGCAGGTTAGACAAACTGTAATTTCATTATTACTCTAAATAATTTCTGGAAACAGTTACATCTTTCAGATAGGTTCCTTTGCACTCCTAGTGACTGCAAAATGAAGTGAATTGGCAGCAGCTCGAGTGGTACTCAATCAAAGAAACACACAGTCCCCCATACAACTAATTATGTCTGCAAGCAGACAGCTCTTAAAGAGACAGTACCAGAGGTTCTAAAAACACTCACTGATAAATGGCTTAAATGCCAAACACCATTCAGGCTTGGAGCATTCAAGCAAGCTCCTGGAAGTCTTTTGGGAACCCCATTTGCAGGGGTTACATGGTTCCTGGAAGATGTCCGCCCAGCTGTATTGGAAGAAATGCTGCCAGAGAGAGTTTTCGTCAGAGGTGCAGGTTGGTCCCAAAATTTCGTACCACAAGTGGCTGGTAAGTCCGAACTTTTTTATCTTTATGACATTGCAGTACACACCCTACAATAACAGACTTCAAAATGTGTGAACTGTCCTCAAAGACTCTCCCCTTTGGGACTTTGGCCTGTTAGAACTGTGCTTCACTGGGCTCCAGCCCAGGAAAGACTCTTTATTGGACTAGCCTTCGGGCATTGTCGTCACTAGTTGGGACTTTAAGGGCACTCCATCCCCCCCCAAATGTGTATTGTAAATAATGTCATTGTTTTCTAATGTAAATACTGTTTTTTCTACCTTTTTCTAAAAAAAAAAAAAAAATCTTTTGGGATTATTCAGTGTTCATGAATTCATTCACATATCTGGACTGAGTAGTATGGTATGGGCTGCTGCGATTGGCTCATGCTGTCAACCAGTGGGTGTGCAGCCCTACCGAGCTGTCAGTTGGCGGGCGGCAGGCGGGTGGGTGCTGCCCGCCAGCTGAGGAAGTGGGGTGGGGGTACACTAGACCACCAGGGATATTGGACTTGGGGGGTGCTATTATTGATGCCCGTGATCGGGCTCAGTGCGGTCCACTGGACCACCAGGGATATTGGACTTTGGGGGAGGGGAAGGCTATAGTGATGCCCAGCATGGGGCATGGGGGGCACCGCCAGGTGCAGCAGGAACTCAGGTGGCTACCCACAGGTGGCAGTTGCTGTGTTGCGCCCTGCAGTGCGGCAGCTCACTGTGGGTGGCCTCAGCATTCCCTTTTTGGGCATGCTTTTGTGCAGGCGCAGGTAGGGAGTTGTGCATGCATGACTCTGCACATCCCGGCTGAATATCGGGCTGTTCAGGTTATGCATGGGCACCCCACCTGTGCCTGCATACATTACTGATGCGCTTGATTGCACGGGATTTGTCGCGGTAGCACTTTTCACACAGAAATGCTCGCTGGGGCGCATCAGTGGAGTTGTGCATGCAAAACCCTTTTTGAATATCTGGGCATCTGAGTATTACAGCCAGAGCCTTGTTTCCCAAACCTCCTGGGGCTTTATTGCCCCCTACCTGTCTGGACCCCTCATGACAGTGGTTACATCCATATCATTACACCATCCACCATTCATGCATTCTTTATTTGTTTGAACTGATTGAACCCAACTGAAGTGTGTATATAATAAAATAATAAAAGTGCAAAATGCCATTTTTCAAACATAAAAGAAAAGCACAAGATGCATAACAGTTGAAACAACTATGGGAAAAGTATACAGTACATTTATGTCCTGTGTTGGTGCAGTAAAACTTATAAAATGTTTCTTTCTCTTTCCTCTTTTAGGATTCTCCCTTGTTACACATGTTGCAGATATACGAACTGTGTATGGAGCACAAAAATTACACTGAAGCAAAAAGCAAGCTGCTGGAGTTTCAGAAATGCCTTACCAGTGTAAGTAGCCATGCAGTTAATTCATAATTGATATCTTTGTCTGCCTAGCTGTGAATACTATATGAACAAGCAAAGTCTTGCCACTAGTTAACATTGTTGCTCACACTTTCTGATAGTGAGCCTCCCCCAAACCATGGGAAAGATTTTGAACCTCCCTCAAATGTGGAACAAATTTTGGGCCTCCCCGTAGCAAAAATATCATACTTTGCAGAGTATGCCAGGTATAAAGTAAGATTAAAAGCTGACTGAGTATATTCTCTTTTTATTCAGCGTGTTGTTCTCCATTCCCAACCCCACGCCCCAGGTTATCCTTGTCACTCCACTTTTTTTTTGACTCTTGGACCCCAGGCTTGGACCCTTATTACTCTGTTTTCCCTCTATCTGGCAGGGTCCTCAACATCCTGAAGGGGGAAATCAGGAAATGGCTACCCCTTCTCCTCATATTCAGTTCTTGCCTCTCCCCCTCTCTTTTCCACCTGCCCTTCTGGGTCACCAGTGTGCACAACCTAACCCCATCTTTTTTACTCCAACAGCACTTGCCTACTACCTCGAGCCTTCTCCTGGTACACTCATGCACTGTAAATGGTTATATCACATTATTAGTGTTTTGTATGTTTATATGTTCCACTACTGTTTATTGTACAATACCATATGTTCCAACTGTTGCACAGTCTACGTTATATTGTTTGTACTACCCACATACTATTGTAATTGATCATTCTTCACCATCCTATGTAACCCTTCCCCAGGTCGCACCGTAAGACGAGCAACTTGTTGTTCAGTGTGCCCTCCTGGTGAAACATTTCAATAAATAAAATAAATAAAACATATCTGGAACAATTATCCTAGCCATCTTCATCTCTCCTTCTCTTAACCCTGTTGTTAAGCAACTTCATGAACCCTTTAGCCAGGTCACATCTGTAAACAAGCCTTGATTCAGTGTGCCTTTCCCAGTCATCAATTTACATATAAACACCTACTGTAGGAACGAGCCTTGACTCAGTGTACCTTCCAAGCCACCAATTTACACATAAATGCACACCAAGAAACAAGTTCTGACTCAATGGGCCTTTCCTGGTCACCAATTTGTGCATAAGTAAAGAAATTCTCTTGTCATTATCCCTGTTTAATTTGCATCATCCCTTCACACAATTATCCAAAACTTAAAATGTAAACACTGTACATTCTCAGACTTAAATGGGCCTCCCCTGGAACAGTTTGGGGCCTCCCTTGGGAGGCTGGCCTCACCATTTGAGAACCATTGCACTAGTACTACACTGAGTAGTTCTTCAGCAGCACAGTGAACAGGAAGGAGGGGATGATCTTGATTTGCCTTTGAGATCTTTTGTAGAATTTGTGGGTAGTTGGAACTGGAGAGGGCTCCTTAGGCAACTCACCTGTTGTGACGGCTTACAAGCAAGGCATTAGAAGCTTTTTCCGGAAAGGACAGTGAGGGCTGCATGGACTATGATGAAGTGAAAAATGGCTTGCTAAAACATTTTAAAGTTAACTCCACAGCCTTTAGGCAAAAATTTAGAAGGCCAAGAAAGACACTGGAGATAGCTATGCTGAAATGTGTGTGTGCAGCTGTGTAATTTGTTAGAATGCTGGGTAGCTGGGTGGAGGGTGCAAAAGCTTGCTCAGCAGAGGAAAAAAAGGATAATTTCTTCTGGAACTGTTCCTTAAAATTGTACCTGAGGAACTGAGAATATGGTTGTTGGATAGAACTCTGAGCTGCATGAGGGAGGCAGCCAAGAGGGGCTGATCAGTTCATATCCAGCTGACTATCCTCTTTATCGCAAAGGTGATGAGGGAGGGACAGCAAGTGGTTTTAAGGGAATCTGGGAGGCAACCTAAAGGAAGCCAGCCTGCACTCAACCAAAAAAGGAAAGCCAAGTGGTTTCAGAGTAGAGATGGGTGAACTTGGCTAAATTTGCTTCTCAAATTTATCCATAAATTTAGCGCAATTCACGAAGTGCAGAATTTCATCGCGAATGGCAGAATTTTGACATTCGCTGTCAAAATTATACCATTTGTGGGCAAAGTTTCATACTTCGTGAGCAGAATTCCACCATTTGCATGGAAAACTTCACAGTTTCAAGCAAAATTGAAGTTGCTGAGGGCAGGGCAAACTTCACGAAACTCAGCGGATGCGAATTTCAGTCACTTTGCAGCAATTTTACCACCAAATTAAAACTCCGGTACACCTCTATTTCAGAGGTAAAGAGTCAGGGAACACAGGTGTTATATCTCTCAGAAACTGGGGCATTTGCCTTATGATTGTCCAAAAAACATAATAAAAGGGGCTAGTGCTGAAGGAGGGGGTAGCTTGAGGAGCTCACAGCAGACAGTGGCCTGATACACAACGTGCAGTACCATCTACTCCACTGCACATATGCACCCAGTGATGGTTAATGTATTGGTAAGCCAGGGATTGAGTGACACTGGGGCTTCCATTTCTGTGGTGAAGCAGGATTTGATTCATGAGGAACACATCCCGCCGGGCCAGTTTTCTCAAATTAGAGGGGTGACGGGTCTGGCGGTCTCAGTACCAATGGTCCAGATCTTCCTAAGGTGGGAAGGTAGTCAGAGCATACAGGAGCCGGGTGTTGTAGCAGATCTGTCTGTGGATGTGATTATGGGGAATGACTTTAATAGCTGGGCCAATATTGTGTGTGTCACTACCTGTAGCAAGGCAAGAGAACATGTTCCTGAGGATGCAGAGGGAGCAGTGCGAGATGAATCCACCTCTACCTCACTAGCCAAGGAAGTTATAGCTGAAGGACATGATGAGAGCAGCAGTTCTGAGCCACAGCTGCTGACAGAGAGTCCAGCCATGGGCATCTCTCCCATAGGAGAGTACGTTTTGGGGAAGGTCAGGTGTGCACAGCTGGGGAGAGCTAAGCAAGATGATCCATCCCTCCAGAGATTAAGGGAGTTAGCCACCGGTGTGGAAGGTGACTCTCCAAGTTCTGGGAAAAGGGAGGTGTACTGGGAGAATGGGCTTCTGTACTGTGAGTGGGTTCCTAAGGGAGGACAGTTGGGCTGGCAGAGGTTGTGGGAACCTGCTTTTGCTGAGCAGCTGGGAAAAGGATTTTAGTAGCTGGATAAGCTTTAAATTCTTATCAGGCTGTGGACTTTCAGGGCAGGAGTGCTGACTTGTGTAATAAGTGTTGATCTTACTTCGAGAGGGCTCTTGCAGTAGGTAATTACATATAGGACTGGCCTTGGCTGGCGCTGAGACCCACTAAGAAAAATTTCTAATAGCAGTCCCTGGCGAGGACCGCCACGATCAGGTGACCGGCATCATGCGACCTCGGTATAAAGGGGCGCTCCTGGACGCCTGCCTTCCAGTTCTTTCCCGCCATTAGCTCGTACAGCACCTCGCGGTAAAGTTCGTGCTTCGTCAGCCCCCTTTCATCGGTTTTACCGAAAAATAGTTATTCTTTTTTCAAACGTCAGGTATATTGTCGGTGTATGTCGTCCCCTACACCCTCCGAGCACAAAAGCAAGTGCGACTTGTGCGGCGCCCAACTGCCACACAAGGACGGTCATTCCCAGTGCCTCTTCTGCCTAGGCCCCGATCACCCGGTCGACAAGTGCCAGCATTGCATCAACTGCAACGCGGCTACCCGTAAACAGCGCCAACAGTCCCTGGAAGCCCATCTCCTCAAGAAAAAGATGTCTTCAATGGAGAAAGAGTTGAAAAAGGTGAGGCAGGCGTCCACTTCCCCCGAGGGACATTGGAAAAAGAAGGACAAGGAGAGGCACCGGGAGAAGTCCTCCTCTACCGCATTTCCCGCCGGAGACGCGGCCCAGGTAACATCCCCCCCGGGGGACCGTTCGACGGCAGCCTCCAAGGTTTTGGAGGAGGCGTCGGCCCGCCCATCTGGCTCGCGCTCTGGCCTTGCAGGCGCCTCCGGGTGAAAGGAGGCTTCAGTCCCCGGTTCGGCCGCAGGCTTATGGCCTACTGGTGTGGGCGACTCCACTAAGTCGGACGTCGGCTCCTCCGACCTACGCATGGAGAAGGTCGATAAGACGCCCGCCCTTCGAGGCGGCGCGACGACCACCACCCGACCGACCGATCTTTCCCTCGCCCCTCCGTGAGGGATCCTGTAAGCCGGATGCGGCTCCTCTGGCACCCGCCGCCAACTTGGCCCCTATGCCGCACGTCGCCTCCGACACCGGTATCGGTACCACCGGACATTCTGTACTGCCGACGCCAGCTGGGATATCCTTCCGCCGGGCCCTCCAGGCCCCTTAATATGGACCCACCTGTGAGCCGCCGACCGGGCCATCTGCTCCAGCAGCTCCTCGGCTTCGGTACCCGCTGGCCCCTATCCGATGCACGCCATACCCAGGACTGCAGTATCCAGCATCGCTGCATCTCGACGCCAGTTTTCCTGATGCCACAATACCCGACGCCGGGTTTCGGATATTCGCCTTACGGGTACAACTCATACGCCTTTCCCCCTCCTCCTCCACCTCCACCGCCCCCATGGCCGCTGGTGGATCTGCAGGAGACTCTGGCCTCTTGGTGGGCCGAGGCCAAGGCTCAACTCACCAAGGAGGTAGAGAGCGGCCTTTCGACAACAGTGCCGTCACCGGCTGCTGTACATCCGAGGCGGCACACTCCCTCACCACCTCCAGATCCCAGGGTTCTCGCCTCTTGATCCCGAGAGGGGCAAGATGCGCGTTCCCGGGTACCACCCAAGAAACCCATTCCTCCCCCTAATCGTGTCAGGGAGTCTTTTTCTTCTTCTGCTTCTTCTTCTTCCTTCTTGGACTCTTCCGATGGATGCTCCGAGAAAGACGAGCAGCCCCGCTCTCCGTCTAAGACCCGGCCGAGGACCCCTCCGAAGTCTCCTCCGGAGGACCCATCCTTCACGGAGTTGCTTAGAAAAATCCAGCAAGTCCACCAGTGGTGCTCTTTGGAACCAGACTCTCAGCGGGTTAAACTCGCCCGCCGAGCATCTGGACCTGCCCATGACAGCTCCAACCCTAGTGCCACCCTGGATAGAGCCTCACGCCCACCTTGTCTCCACGATTTGGAAACCGCCGTCGGCATTAGCCCCACTTCCCAGGAAGTCTAACAGGCTATACCAGGCTCCTGAGGGTGTAGATTACCTCAATTCTCACCCTCGGACCGACTCGGACGTGATTAGCGCCGCTCATGGCCGGTCGGCACATCCAAAACATCTGAGCTCGTCTCCTCCGGTAAGGAATCTCACCTTCTGGACCAGTTTGGAAGAAAGATTTATGCCTCTTCCACACTGGGAATTCAGGCCTTGAACTACATCGCCCACATGGGGGGATTACCAGAAGGCTATCCTTACCCAGGCGGAATCCAAGCTGGACTCGTTGCCTGATTCCCAGGTCAAACAGGAGCTAGCCGACCTCGTCCGTTCTGCTCGTTCGGCCAGTCGCCACATTTTGCGGATCACATACGATGCAGTGGACACTGCCGGATGGAGTCCCGCTTTCGCCGTGGGTCTACGGCGTCATGCCTGGCTCCGCGTGTCAGGTTTGGTCCCGGAGGTGCAATCTGCTATTCAGGAAGCTGCTTTTCGAAGGTCAGTGCTTTTCGGGGGTGATGTCAAGGACGTCATCACTGATTTGCAGGAGAAAGGGACGGCCCTGAAATCCATGGATTACATGTACCATCCCCATCAACAGCAGTGCCGTCCCTTTCGCAGACGGATTCTGCCAAAAGCGAAACCTCGGGGAAGGTGGGCCACCAAACATCGGGCCCAAGCCCCCCCCGCCCAAAAAAGCAGCAGGTGCTTCGGCCATGGCGCTGCCCCACACCACCTGACTCCTTTCCTCTCCCACCGCCTCTGGACTTTCCAGAGGAACCGATAGGAGGGAGGTTCTCCCTCCACCTTCTGGGATGGGAGAGGATAACTACGGTTTCCTTGGTGCTCCAGCTCAGAGCGGAAGGGCACTCCATAGAGTTTCTTCAGAAACCACCACGTCACCCACCTCGGAAGTCAACCTATTCAAGGGAACACCTTCCTTTGGTCCGGGAAGAAATCTTGGCTCTTCTTTCGAAGCAAGCGATAGAACCCATCCCTCTGCATCTTCAGGGAATGGGTTACTATTCCCATTTATTCCTGGTCCCAAAGACGACGGGAGATGTCAGACCATTTCTAGATCTCAGTTCCCTGAATCTTTATGTCGAATACAAAAGGTTCAGGATGCTCTCTCTGCAGAGCCTTCTGCTCCTCCTTCGGCCGGGTCAGTGGCTTTGTGCCCTGGATATGCAGGATGCCTATCTGCAATTCCCCATTCGCCCTTCTCACCGCAGGTATCTTCGCTTTGCGTTTCAGGGGGACCACTACCAATTCAAGGCACTCCTTTCTGGTCTATCCTCGGCCCCCCGAGTATTTACCAAATGCCTGTCTGTGGTAGCGGCCCACCTGCATACAATGGGAGTTCAGGTGTTCCCTTACCTGGACGACTAGCTCCTGGTTGCCCAATCCAGGGAGGAACTCCTACATTTTCTCTCCCTTGCCCAGCAGGTGTTTACCCACCTGGGTATTACCATCAACCATTCCAAGTCTCATCTGGTTCCTTCCCAGAGACTACAGTTCATCTGGGCCATCCTCGATACGACTGTCAGCAAGGCTTTCCTGCCTACGGACAGGGCAGCCTCTCTTCAATCCCAGATTTCCCTGCTTTTGGAACGCAGGAGAATCTCGGCAAGATTGGTCCTCCGTCTTCTAGGGCTTATGGCGGCCGCCATTCCGACGATCCCCCGAGCTCTACTCCACATGAGGATCTCCAAGTGGACTCTTCGCTCTCAATAGGATCAACTTACAGATGACCTAGATCAATTAGTCCTGATCTCATCACCGATGGTACGAGACTTGCAATGGTGGATGGTCCGAGAAACATAGAAACATAGAATTTGACAGCAAATAAGGACCACTTGGCCCACCCAGTTTTCCCATTTCCCTACCTACTGGATAAGCTGCAGATCCTAGTTAACCAGCAGCCTACTTCTTCTTACCCCAACCCCCCCAGAATTGCCTTATGACTGTCCCATGCATGCTTGAATTCCACCACTGATTTTGACTCCACAACCTCCTCCGGAAGGCCGTTCCATGCATCCACAACCCTCTCTGTGAAAAAATACTTCCTTAAATTACCTCTGAGCCACCCCCTCTATCTTCAAATTGTGCCCTCTTGTTCTTGCACTCCTCTTTTTTTGAAAGATGCTACCCTCTTGGACTTTGTTGATTCCCTTGAGGTACTTGAAAGTTTCTATCATGTCCCCCCTCTCCCTCCTTTCCTCGAGGCTATACATATTAAGCTCCTTAAGTCTCTCTTCATATGTCTTCCAGTGCAGACCCTGCACCATTTTAGTTGCCCTCTTCTGGACAGCTTCCATCCTGTCTATGTCTTTGTGAGATTGGGTCTCCAGAACTGCACACAGTACTCAGATGGGGTCTCACCAGCTGTCTGTACAGAGGGATAATACTTCCTGTTTCTACTGGTGATGCCTCCCTGTGCATCCAGTAACCCCCAGTCCTCCTTGCTGCCCTCTCACATTGCTTGCCCACCTTTAGGTCATCTGATATGACTAACCCAGGTCCCTTTCCATTTTGTTGTTGTTAATATCTCACCCCATTGTGTACTCTTCCCTGGGTTTTTGTTTCCCAGGTGCATTACCTGCACTTCTTAGCATTGAATCTAAGCTGCCATACATTTGACCATTCCTCTAACCTTGCCAAGTCCCTTCTCATCCTTCCACCCCACCCTGTGCATCAACTCTGTTGCAGATCTTAGTGTCATCTGCAAAGAGACATACTTTTCCTTCCAGTCCTTCCAAGAATGTCGCTTATAAAGACATTGAAGAGGACCAGTCCTAATACTGAACCCCGCGGTTCCCCACTGGTAACCCTCCTTTCTTCTGTGTGGACTCCATTTACTATTACTCTCTGTGTCCTATTCTCCAGCCAATTCTTTCCAGGCTGTCATCTTGGGACCCACTCCCAGGCTGGCTAACTTGTATATTAATCTTTTGTGTGGGACTGTGTCAAATGCCTTACTAAAGTCTAGGTAGGCCATGTCCATAGCCCTCCTGATCTACTACTGTGGTCATCCAGTCAAAGAAATCTATCAGATTTGTCTGGCATGACCTTCCTGCGAATCCATGCTGCCTAGGGTCCTGTGCCCTCTGGCCTCTAGATACTGACAATTCTTTCCTTCAGAGTGATTCCATCATTTTCCCTATCACTGAGGTTAAACTAATAGGTCTAGTGTTCCTGCTTCTGCCTTGCTCCCACTTTTGTGAAGGAATCACATCCCTCCTCCAGTCCTCGGGTACCACCCATCATCCCATGATTTGTTAAAAGGGTAGTCAGTGGTGTCACTAGTTCTCCCTTAGCTCTTTAGAATTCTGGGATGAATCATCAGGCCCCATTGCTTTGTCCACCTTCAGTTTTAAGAGTTCTGTCAGACCCTTTCTTCTGTAAATGGGCTGGTATCAACTTCTGTATCCAGAGTGTTACTACTGTTTTGTTTTATATACCTCCCCTCTTCATTTGTAAATACTGAGCAAAATATTTGTTTAGTATCTCTGCCTTTTCACAGTCTCCTCTGCCCACCTCCCTCCCTTTTATTAAGCCTCACTATCCCTCCCTTGGTCTTCCTTTGTCTCCTGATGTACCTATAAAGGTTTATCCCCTTCTTAACTGAGTTGGCTGTGTTTTCTCGGTTTGGGCCTTTGCTGTTCTGACTGCCTTCTCATCCTCCTTTTGCTTTAACTGATACAGTTCTCTGTCCTGCTCCTTCTACGTTCCTTGTACTTCTGAATGCTTTCTTTTCTCTTGAACCTTCACTGCCACTTCCTTTGAGAACCATAGTGGTTTCTTACATCGTGTTGTTTTGTTTATTTGCTTTACACAAGGCTCGTTACCTCTGTGATGGCAGTTTTATTATTCCCCATTGTTCTTCACACCTCCTTCCTGCCCATTTGCTGAGTGCATTCCTTAGGCACTCACCCATTTGGCAAGGTCAGCCCTCCTAAAGTCCAGTACTTTTTGTCGTTGTATGGCTTGACTCTATTGTTGTGTCTGTTGTGAACCATACTGTTCGATGGTCGCTAGTACCAGATGACTACCACTTCTACATCTGTGATCTCTCTCCATCTCCATTTGAGAGAATCAGTCTAATATTGCTCCCTCTCGGTGGGCTCAGTACTAGTTGTCAAAGGCATGCCCCTGTAGGGCATCTAGAATACTGCACTCTTAAGTGGCAGCTGCAACTGCACTCCAGTTAACATCTGGCATATTCAGATCACCCATCAGCAATATCTCCCTTTTTCTGCCATTCTAAGTATACTTTCTATCATTTTCCTCATCCATTTCCTCCTGAGGAAGGTCTGTATACAACCCCTGTAAGTATTGTGGTGCCATTGCCTGTCTCCAAATTTACCCACAGTGCTTCTTCTCTCCCGTTTGCCCTTTGTTCTGTTGTTTTATTTCCCTCCCCTATGTAAAGAACTACTCCTCCTCCTCTTACCCTCCCTGTCCTCCTGAGCAGTGTATCCTGGTATGTTTATGTCCCAGTCATGGTTTTGTATGTACCATGTTTCTGTGACTGCCACGATATCAGATGTTCCTCCTCCATAAGGCCACTAATTCCAGAGCTTGTTACCCAGACCTCAGGCATTAGTACTCATTGCTCTCTATTTTTTGATGGCTGTACCTTCTGTTGCAGCATCCCCACTGACGTTCTACCTCAGTCTTCTTCTCAGTTAGTACCCTGTTTTTGTAGGGAGGGCTGGGATTTTCCTGCTGTGTCAAGTGCCTCCCCTTTGACTGGTTCCAAAGCTTGCCAATGAAGCATTTAAACCGATTGCTCAAGGCGTGTTCCTTCCTGGACAGATGCAGACCATCCTGCCAGTATAGGCTGGTGTCCCTCCAGGTGGAACCCCAGTCTCCAATGAAGCAACCCTGTGCTCCGCACCATTTTTTCAACCATTCATTAAACTGCATGGTGCCAATTACCTCGCCTCCCCATGCTTTTGACAGGCAGCACCTCTGGAGAAGGATACTGTGGTGCTACTTGACTGGGTCCCTCCCAACTCTGCAATGTCCTCCTGCACTCTTTAATCTCATGATGAGCCAAGTCATTTGTCCCTAGGTGGACAATTCGTCCAGTTTGGAATCCCTTGCAGCTGTTCTCGTGATCCTGAGGATGCTTCCTGTCCTCAAGCCATGGCACAGGCAGGCAGGCTGCCGCCTGATTTTCCCAGCTCCCCCAGTTCTATACCCTAATAATTGGGTCCCCACCAGGAAGAACCTGTTTGGGGTCCCTTCTTTCATCCTCCTCCCCAGACTCTGACTACGGATGCGTCAGGCGAAGGCTGGGGGGCCCATTTAGGACCTCATCGGACCCAGGGCTCCTGGTCCAAATTGGAACAAGCTCACCACATCAATGTGTTAGAGCTTCTGGCTGTGTTGTATGCTCTCCAAGCCCTTCACCAATACATTCTTCCCAGCCACCTAGCCGTTCAGACAGACAACATGTGCGTGGTGTGGTATATCAAAAAACAGGGAGGAACTCGAGCCTACCCTCTTTGCAGGGAGGCAGTGAGGGTTTGGGATTGGGTGACACAGCACGACCTTCACCTAATGGCGATTCATGTCCCAGGAGTTGACAACACTCTGGCAGACAAGCTCAGCCGCTCCTCTGCCCTAGCTCACGAGTGGGAACTGGATCAAGGGGTACTAGATGACATCTTTCAGCTTTGGGGGACTCCACAGGTGGTCCTGTTTGCTTCCCCCCAGAACGCAAAACTTCCCCCTTTTTGCTTGCTTTCGTTCCAAGCGAGCAACTCTCTGGGCAGCTCTGTCTGTAGACTGGAAGGACAGATTCATCTATGCTTTTCCCCAGTTCCTCTGATCCCACAGTGTTGCAGAAACTAGCCATAGAAGGCACCAGAATGATTCTCATCACCCTTTCTGGCCCAGGCAAATTTGGTTCTCTCTTCTACAACAATATTCAGAGGATCCTCCTCTTACTCTTTCCTCTGTCCGGGGTTGCTGACCCAGGACCAGGGACCCTGGTTCATCCAGGACTCAAATCCTTCAACTCATGCATGGCTCCTGCAGACCTAGCCCAGTCTCATTTTGGAGTCTCCAAAAGTGGGCGGAGAATTTTAGTGGAGCTAGAAGCCATCCACCAGGTCTCTTATGCCATGAAATGAAGAGATTCTCTATTTGGCCAGCCTCTGGAGACGTGGAGCCTTCCTCCTGTTCAGTGGCTTTTCTGCTGGAGCACCTGCGTCATTTATTCGATCTGGGTCTCAGCCATTCATCCTTGAAGGTTCACATTGCGGCTATCTCAGCCTACCATGTCCCCTTCGCAGGTAAAGCTTTTGCTCAATTGGAGGTCTCCAAGACCTTTCTCAGAGGGGTCCTTCATTTGAGGCCCCCCATTCATACTCCTGCTCCCCTTTGGAACCTGAACTTTGTCCTAGAGAAACTTACTCTTCCTCCCTTCGAACCTGCAGCTTCTGCAGATTTGAAATTTCTTTAAGTGGAAGACGCTCTTCTTAGTGGCCATTACCTCAGCTAGGAGAATTTCAAGACTTCAGGCACTGATGTGCAAAATCCCCTACTTGGTTTTCCACAAAGAGCAGGTGGCTCTTAGCACAAATCTAAGTTTCTACCTAAAGTAGTAGCAGAGTCTACCTTGAATCAGTCTATAGAGCTACCTGCCTTTTTTACGCAGCACTGTAACCAGGGGGAGTACTTACTCCATACTATGGATGTTCACAGGATTCTGAGATACTACACCAACAGGACGAAGGATCTCAGAAAAACGGACCAGTTGTTCGTCTCTTTTGCTCACAAAAGGGAAGGCAATGCTGTTTCCAAGCAATGCCTCTCTAAGTGGTTGACTCATTGCATCACTTTCTGTTATGACAAGTACAACAAGACCCTTCCGGGTCAAGTCAGAGGCCACTCCACGAGAGGAGTAGCTGCCTCAACGGCTTGTTTCAAGAATGTTTTCACAGCAGACATCTGCGCTGCTGCCACCTGGACTTCCGTCCACACATTTACGAAACACTACAGTTTGGACATTGCCTCTCGTCGTAGAGCAGGCTTCAGGCTAGCTGTTTTGCAATGCCTCCTGTCTTGAGGCTTGCATGGCTAAAGTTACTTTTTGGAGTAGTTTTCCTCCTCCTGGTGCCTATCTTGTTCCAGACTGCTTGGGATTCAGTCCTATATGTAACTACCTACTGCAAGAGCCCTCTCGAAGTAAGATAGTGCAGTTATGTAAGAACTTACTGTAACAGTAGATCTTCGAGAGAGGCTCTTGCAGTAGGTAATACCTTCCCGCCCTCCATCCCCCTAGGCTTTTTCAGCTCCTTTTCCAGGAATGGAATAATCCGCTTCTCTCTCGTCCGGGCCTTCGGGGCTGTGGCGGAAAAGAACTGGAAAGGCGTCCGGGACAACCGCCTTTATACTGACTTTGCATGACACCGTCACCTGGACATGGGGCGGTCCTCGCCAGGGACTGCTAGCTAGAAATTTTTTCTGTGGGTCCCATGCCTAATCGTAAGGCCAGTCCTATATGTAATTACCTACTGCAAGAGCCTCTCTCAAAGATCTACTGTTACGGTAAGTTCTTGCGTAACTGTACTTTTTGTGTGGAGGATCCTAAAAGGAAGCTGGATATTCATTTATCTTTTCTACAGGTATTGTGAGCAGCTTCTGGAAGCTTCTGTCTTTCTCAGCCAGGATCAATTTAAAGTTCATGGGGGCTTAAATACCAGGGCTTCTCACATAGCAGTACAGCAGAAACAGTTGGGACTGGCAAAGGTTGTGTGAACCTGCTATTGCTGAGCAGCTGGGGAAAGGATTTTAGTAGCTGGATAAGCTTTAAATTCATAACACTCTGTGGTCTTTTAGGGCAGGAGTGCTGACTTGTATAATAAGTGTTGTTTTGTGTGGGACCTTCCCCCACAAGATGTTGCAGTGCTTGGAGGTGCGGTGAGGGGCAGACACAGGGCTGATACACTCTCGTGAGAGTCGGGTGTGGCCCAAATCCCCTCCACCCCCTCGCCTTCCTTCCCGAGCACAGCTCATTTATAGGGAACGCCACCCCCCCTGCAATTGGAGGAAAGGCTTTAGGTGCAGCTCATGTAGTTGTAGCCACTGGGGTTGGGTTTAAAAGGCTGGGAGAGAGGAGCGTAGGGAGTTGTAAACTTCCCCTGTAAGCTAACTCTCAAGGCTAATAGTCAGATGGGGAAAAGTTCAGCCACCCAAGTGTTGCAAGTTTAAAATTCTGCATGCTGTTTGGGGGAAATCACCTAGGTATAGGTACTGGTAGCTCAAGAAACAATAGAACCACTGAGTTGGTAATTTGGCCTGGAAATGACTGCTGTGATGATGGGGAAAGAACCGCACATCACTAGAGCTGGTATCTTTGGGCGGGTGGTTGGGTGCACAGGGTGTGGTGTGGCCATGATACTGGACTGGGCTTGGAAGTTTGGGGGATGCCCAGTGTGCTACCAGCTGGCACAACTTAAGGAGGGGTAGAGGGGATCCAAAGGCAGCTGGGGTGGGAAGGATTGGAGAGGTAGGAGGCAATCGGTCACCTACATGGAAGCACTAGGTGCTGGGGCCTCCCAAGCTGGGGGAGGAGTGAAGCGAGTTGCTCACACTAGGAGAGGAGGCAAGTGGGGTACACAGGGGGCTCTAGGGGACCCTGGCAGATGGGGCCCAAAAGGAGGAAATTTCCACAGCAGTAGGCAAGAGTCTGGGGTGTCCAAAGGAAACCGAGAGGCAGTAGGGATGGGGGGCACTGGGGATAGACTAAGGCTCACAAATTGTTTTAACCCTCTACACCCATTGGTAGAAGGGGGGGTGTGGGGGAGGAAGAGGAGGAGGAGGAGGCTGCTGCTGGTGTAGCTGGGGCAGGGACAGATAGAACTGGTGAAGGGGCAAGTGGCAAGGGCACAATAGAGGGGGGCCCGTACAAGATGGTGAAGAGGAGTAGGAGGGCAGAAGAAAATGGAGGATCAGGCGGACAAGAAGGAGGCTGATGGTATGGAACAGGGGAGCACGACAGGCAGGAAGGCACAGGACAGAAATGGGATGATAGCGAGCAGAAAGCCAAGTAGGCAAACGGATAGGACGGATGGATTACTAAGGAGTGGGGAAAGAGATACAGAGAAAGATACTCTGGTGGGGGGATAAAGAAGGCCAGGACACGGGTAGAGGAGGTGACCAGAGACAATAGTGAAGGGGCTACTTTCAGCACCCAGATTGTGGGAGGTGCGAGGAGCCAGTTGAGGGGAGAATCCAGATGAAGGGATGAGGAGGGAATGGAAGGAGGGGGATCCAGAGGGATGAACAGGAAGGCAAGGGGGAAGTTAAAGTACTGCTATCGGGGGACTCTATGATCAGAGGCATCCAGTGGGAAGGGCAGGAGGAGGGTAAAACCTGTCTGATCAGAACCAAATGCCACCCAGTCTTGACAGTGCACAAGGCCAAACATGAGTTGTATTCATTGGCAAGGGAATGTGGGGGGACCTCGGACATTCTAGTGCACTTGGGGACAAACGACATAAATGGAAATAGTGAACGAGAAATTCTGGCAAGGTTCCGGGAGTTGGCCAAGGTATGCCTTTCCATAGGCTGTAAGATCTCCTTTTAGGAAATCCTGCTGGTGCCAAGGGCTAGTGGGGAACACAAGATGAAGATCAGGGAGATAAATCAGTGGCTTAGGGAGTGGTGTAGGAAATTGGGGTATGGCCCGGTGGGGGACTGGGGGCAGACCTGGGAGAATAAGGGGCTGTACACTAGGGACAGGCTGCACCTTAATTTGGAGGGGAAAGAAATTCTTAGGCTCATACTAGCTGGCTTCATCAGCGAAAGGTGGTGTTTAAACTTGTGAAAGGGGGAGGGATCAAAAAAGGGCCAGTGCCAGCAGGTACGATAAATGCGGGACATGGTCTCCACTCCTCTAAGGGGCTAGGGAGATATGGAAATGCATCACCAGGTATGGTGCAGGAGCTGAGAAATGGGAGCTCAAGGGGGAGAAAGGAGAGGAGGGAAAAGGGGTGGAGGGTGGTCCTGATAAATGCCAGGAGCTTAGGAAATAAAATGCCTGAGCTCCAGGCAATGCTAGTTCAGGGGGAGGTAGATGTGGCAGCAGTCACTGAGACCTGGACCACTCAAGGGCATGAGTAGGACCTAAATCTGGAGGGCTACACTATGTTCAGAAAAGATAGGGGGGAGGGAAGGGGTAGTGGTGTAGTACTATTAGTCAAAAATGGTATTGGTATTGGAGGGGTAGAGGGGAATGTGGAGGCCATTTGGGTCACCTTGCTGAACAGGGGTAACAGAGTAAAAGTCGGAGTGGTATACAGACCACCAGCACTGGCGGAGGTCCTGGAATAAAGTTTGGTGGCAAATCTCGAGGGACACTGTATATTGGGAAAGGGAAGGGTAGTGGTAATGGGGGACCTCAACATGCCAGGAACAGACTGGGAAACTATGACATCACCAGTGGCCAGAGAGCAGAGGCTGCTGGATGTCTTCCAGGATGCGTTTCTGACACAACAGGTGGGTGAGCCTGAGCCAACTAGGGAGGCCCGGACAGTGGTCAGATTAGGGGCCTAGAAGTGAAGGACCCATTGGTTGGGAGTGATCATGCCACAGTCTGGTTCTTCCTGGTCCTGGGGGGGAGGAAAGCTGAACAAGGACAGTAGCAACTGACTTTAGGGGTGCAGACTTCAGGGAGATGGGAAGGATCCTTAAAGATTGTCTGGACAGGATAAGGCCGAATATGGATGCCGACAGCAGGTGGGGGATCATTAAGAGGTTACATACAGGAGGTTACCAGATCCTGCACAAGGGAAAGGCATAAGTTTGGTAAAGCTAGAAAACCCTGCTGGTGGACCCGGGAGGTACAGGAGGTGGTGAGGGAAAAGAAGGCGGCCTATGGGTGCTTCAGGTGCTCAAGGAGTGAAGGGGATCTGGAGGAATATGAGCTGAAAACCAAGAGAGTCTCCAGGAGGGTGAGAGCAACTAAGGCAAAAAAGGAGCAGTCCTTGGCCAGTGGGATCCGGAGGGGGGACATGGGGTTCTACAGATACAAAGGGGGAAAAGGAAAGTAAGGGGGAAGATCAGCAAGATAAGGATAGGGGAAGGTTGGGCACAGGAGGCGGGGGAACAGGCAGAAGTCCTAAATGAGTACTTTGCCCCAGTTTTTACCAGGAGTGATGGTGGGGCTATGTCTTATGAGGGGAGCGGGGCAAACTGGAGCAAGGGGTGGGACCGGTAGAGACCAGGGGCCCTGATGGGTCTGGGGAAAGGGAGTGGCCACCACAGACAGGTGGGGGCACAGCAGTGCAGGGTGAAAAGGGGAAGACGTGGAGGCTGAAATCCCAGTAGAGAGAGAGTAAGGAAAGCCCTCAGGTCCCTTCGGATGGAGAAAGCACCTGGGCCAGATCAGATACATCCCGGGGTGCTGAGGGAACTGACGGAGCTTTTCAACATCTCTCTGAGGACTGAGTGGGTGCCCCAAGACTGGAGAGTGGCCCATGTTGTGCCGATCCACAAGGGTGGATCAAGAGAGGAGGCAGGAAATTACAGGCCCGTCAGCCTGACATCAGTGGTCGGCAAGGTGATGGAGGGTATTGTCAAGGAAAGGCTAGAGGGGTTACTGGAGCAAACTGGGCACTTGGATGATAGGCATCATGACTTTGTCACGGGAAGATCATGCCAGACAAATCTTGTTCAGTTCCATGACTGGGTGATGAGGGCCCTGGACCAGGGTAGGCCAGTGGACGTCCTCTTTCTGGACTTTAGCAAGGCATTTGATTCGGTACCCCACAGTGGCCTGCTGGCTAAGCTGAAGGAAATGGGGGGTAAGGAGACAGTTGTTAAGATGGATCGGAAATTGGCTTTCTGAGCCTACTCAGAAGGTGGTGGTTGGAGGGTTAGCTTCATCCCCAAGCTGGGTTACTAGTGGGGTTCCCAAGGGGTCAGTGCTGGAGCCACTCCTGTTCAATGTCTATATCTCAGATGTCAGGAGGGGGATCAGGAGTGAGATGAGTTTCTTTGCAGATGACTCAAAGCTGGATGCAGTGGTAGATGGGGAGTAGGGGAGGGTGGTCTTGCAGGAGGACCTGGAGGCTCTGGAAAGGTGGTTGGGAAAATGGAAACTAAAATTCAGTGCGGGGAAGTGCAAGGTTCTGCACCTGGAAGTCAGAAATCCAGGCCAGGGGTATACCCTGGGAGGAGACATGATTCAAGTCACGGTTGGTGAGAGGGACCTGGGGGTAGTGGTAGATGTCAAAATGAACAACTCAAGAGACCTGTAGGAGGGCAGCGGCAAAGGCAAATAGGATGCTGGGATGCCGCCAGAGGATTACCTCCAGAAAGGCGGAAGTGATCCTTCCACTGTATAACTGCTTGGTTAGGCCACACTCAAGTATTGTGCATAGTTTTGGAGACCACATTTAAAGAGGACATTACACTCCTAGAGAGGGTCCAAAGGAGGGCAACCAAAATGATCTAGGGCCTGGGGAGAGGACCTATGAGGAGAGGCTCAAGGAGCTCGATATGTACACCCTGGAGGAGAAGAGGGATGGGGGGACATGATAGAGGTCTTTAAGTACATGAAATGGATCAATAAAGGAGGCCCAATCAGGGTGTTCGAAAGGAAGGAGGGTGGGGCAGCAAGAGGTCATGGTTGTAAGCTGGAAGGGGGCAGGCTCAGAGGGGAGAGGAGGAGATATTATTTCACTGAAAGGGTGGTGGAGCCATGGAATGCACTGCCCAGGTAGCTGGTAGAGGTGGAGACTGTGGGCGGGTTTAGGAGGGGATGGGACAGGTACGGGGGAGGGTAAATCTGACTAGGCCCAGTACAGATGGAACATCTGGGACTGGGGACAGTATAACCCAAGGGGGGGACACCAAAATGGGCCCTCAGTGTGAGTGCTGAAAATTGAGTAGACTCGAGAGACCCGTTAGGCCTATTCTGCTGTCATTTTAGTATGTGTGTTAGTATGTGATACTCTGGCAGATAGTGGTTCCTAGGCAGTACAGTAAACAGCTTCTGACCTTAGCCCACAACATTCCCTTTTCTGGGCACTTAGGGGTCAGTCATACAAAAGGCAGCTGACTAACAATTTTTACTGGCCCAATATTTTTAAAGTTGTGGCAAACTACTGCCGGACATGTTTGCAGTGCCAGAGGGTGGAAAAGGTTGGGGACAAGGCTAAGTTGGCATTGGTTCGCCTGCCTAACATTAAAGCGTGATTCAGTCAAGTTGCCATGGACACTGTGGGGTCACTTAGCATCCCAAGTCACACTGGCAAGCAGAACATCTTGGTAGTTGTAGATTACACCACAAGGTACCCAGAAGCAGTGCCCTTGTCCTTCGTTGAGGCTGAGAATAAGGTGGCTGATAAATTGCTGGGGATATTGAGCCAGGTATGTTTTCCCCAGGAGATTCTGTCAGACAAGGGCATCAACTTCATGTATGTAACTTCATATCTGAGTTAATGACTACTCTTTGGGAGAAGTGTGAGTAAGCCAGCTCAGGGCCCCATACCGTCCTCAGACTAATGGTCTGGTCGAGAAATTTTTTTTTCATATATTCTTTTTATTAATTTTTCAGCTGATTAAAAAACATACACTGCCAAGGACATACTATAAAAAGAACAACCTCCATAAACTATATTCAGATGGTCCATATTTCATTACTAAAATAACTGCTGCTATCACCCCTGCTGTTACACAGATAATAGTCTCTGATTAGTTTTACTATTCGGTGATCTGTTCCAAAAGGGCATGAAGGGGATCTCTGGGCCATAAGGCATGCATCTGAAAACCCAAAACAACCAACGGGGTGGGAAGGGAGCACCCAGTCTCAAGAGTATCACCCCCTCCTCCCATCCATTAGTCAAAGTCACACTAGGCCTTCCCTCAGCATGTGAGCTTCTACAGGTGACAAGGAATTCAAGAAAGGTTCCCAGACTGAGGAGACCCATTCCCCTCTACCCTTTGTAAAATACGAAAGGCATTCCATCACCAGCGTTTAGACAAAGTCCTCCATTGCTGGATTGTGGGCGGGGTGGTCGGCCAGTTTAATGCATCTTGTAAGACTATGTTGAGAACATTTGCTGAGCAGTATGCAACTGAGTGGGTCAAGTACTTACCCCGTCTCTTATTTGCATACAGGGAAGTCTCCCAGGTCCACAGGTTCTTCAAACTCCCTGTTGGCCGTGAGGTGAGGGGCTCCCCTCACAAAATCCAAGATTGCAGTTTAGGTCAGCTCTCCAGAGAGGTGGTACTTTAAGCAAACAGAGAACTTGTCAAATCCATGATGACAGAGTGATATATTTGATGATGCAGCATAAGGGGGCTGGCAGCTGAATTATTTTGAGGTGGAGGCCAGACCCTAGCAAGTCAGGTTGGGACACCAAACAGTCAGGGCCAGATTAAGGTTAGATGAATACTCACTATTTATTTTATGTATTTAGTCAGTCATAGGAATTACAACCCTTTGAGTCATAGACTCATTTACAAAGACTCCGCATCAGCATAGTCATACATTGAGGTAGTACACTAGTGGGACATCACATTTCAAGTTTTTACATACAATAGCCATGGTGGCTGAAAATCTATACATGTAGTAGCTAGGGTATTGATATTATTACAGTGGTACAATTATAGAGCAAGTGCAGCCTCTGGGGCATTGTCGTACAGTAGGAAGAGTAATGAATACATTAGTGAGACAACACAGTTTAGGCCAAGTAATAGCCGGGGTGACTGTTGACCTGTACATTTAGTAGCTAGGGTATTGGTATTAGTACATGAGATATAGTTACAGTGTGGGTGCAGCCTCTAGGGCATTGTCATATAGCAGAGACCGAGATCAGCAGCAAAGATGTCCTATATTCGGTAGTTAGTCCTACGCAATTGGTAGCAATGTCAATGTGGAGCGGCCTAGTGCAGCTCTGTGCAGGTCAGTTAGGAGGATTAGTAGTTGCACTGGCATTGGCGCAAGGAGGGAATGTGTTTTTTTAGGATGGTGTTGAAGAGTCCTAGCTTGGGATGGAGGTTATGGCTGGGGGGGCAGCTCATTGTACCAAGTGGGAGCGCTATAGAGGAATGATCTCTGAGCTAGGGAGGTTCTGACCCTGGGCAAGGTCCACAGATGTTTGTTAGCAGAATGAGTGGACACAGTGCGGGAACATGAGAGTAGTGAGGCCAAGACCCCCAGTGGAGTTAACACTAGGTGGATTTTTTTGGTGAGGAGACAGGATTGATATTGTAGTCTTTCCTCCAGGGTGAGAATGTTTGCTAGAGTGTAGGAGGTGCAAGTATGGGAGCGTTTATCAGCACCTAGGATGAGTCGGCACACTTTATTAATGGCTATGTGAATTTTGTTTAGGGTGGTGGTGTCCGCGGCAGAGTAGATGGGGAGCCCATTGTCAACGAGAGAGAGGATAGAAGAGGTGACAGCCAGATTGAGAGCTTCTGGCATCAGGCAGTCTTTGTGCCGGTATAGGAAGCCGATGCAGGTATTAATGGCTGAGGTCAGGATGTTAATGTGGTCATGGAAGGATAGGGAGGTGTCAAAGGTAAGGCCAAGGTATTTATAAGTGAATACTTGTTCCAGGGGGAGGTGAGCATGGGAGAGGATTTTTAGTTCAGTGTCTTAGGCCTTGCTCTGTTGTTGGTCAGATAGCATGGCTTTTTTTTTTTTTTTTTCGATGTTGCCCACCAGTCTGTGACTGGTGAACCAATTTATGATCTGATTGAACGAGTCTTGGAGGGAGAACTGTAGGTTGTCAGGGTCAGGGTGCACAGCGTAGAGAACTGCATCATCAGCATATAGCAGTAAGTTACCGGAGCAGGATTTGGGTAGTGCATTTAAGTAGATACTGAAGAGTAGGGGACGCAATATGGATCCCTGAGCAGACAGGCAGGGTGGAAGATAGAGTACCATTTATCTTAACACATTGGGATCTGGAAGTAAGGTAGCTGTTGAACCAAGAGAGTGGTCCGTGTGATAGACCACTGTGGTGGAGTGTGTCCAGGAGGAGGGGGTGAGAGACCGTATCAAAGGCCTTAGAGAGGTCCATGAAGATGGCTCCAGCCAGATGTTTACGGTTAAAGGCAGAGTGAATGAAACTGGAGAATTCGATGAGGGCGGTGGTTGTGCTGTGGCATGATCTGAAGCCATGTTGTTCACTACATAATAAATTGTGGGCTCTCAGATACTCGGTGAGTTGGTAGGAAATGATTTTTTCAAGTGCTTTTGTGAGAGGGGGAAGGATGGATATGGGCCGATAGTTGTTGGGGTTAGTATTGTCTCCACTTTTTTAGTATTGGGGTAATTGTAGCAGTTTTCCAGGCTGCTGGAAACTGCCACAAGCATAGGGAGCGGTTAAGGAGGTCAGTCAGGGGGGAAAGGACAGTGTCAAGAACCCGGTAGAGGATTTTCATGTCAGAGGAGTCTTTGCAATAGTTGGAGCCACTGAGAGCTTTGGAGAGGTAGGATTTGGCTTCCTGCTTTGTAATGACCCTAAGGTAGAAAGGGGAGCGCTGGAGGTTTGGTTCAGAGGAGGCTGGGATAGGGTCGAAAAAGTTGCGCGGGAGGACTGTACTAAGATAGGAAAAGGTTGAGTTAAGGCAGTTAGCGATAGCCTGCGGGTCAGTTGAGGTGGCATTGTTGATGCAGAGTTGGGAGGGTGGGGGGAGGCGGGACTTGCCATTAAGTTCTTTAATGTTATCCCAAAACTTTCATGCACTCCCCCAGGAGGAAGCCAGGGTGTCTTTATAGTATTCAGCCTTGGCCTTGCGTATGGCCCAGTTGCACCTATTGCGCTCTGCTCTGTAGGCTAGTCTGTCTGCTTGGGAGCCAGATTCAACGGCTCTGTGCCAGAGGTCTTCCCTTTGTTTTAGTTGTTGCCATTATGAGGGCGTGATCCAAGAGACATTACATTTTACAGTTTTCATTTTAGTCAGGAGGGAAAAAATGTCACATGCTTTGTTGAAGGAGCATGTGAAGTAATCAAGGGCCAGGTCAATGTTAGGGGCCTGGGTTATAGGGGCCCAGTCCCACTGTGCCAGATAATGTTTGATTTTGCAAAGGCCACCTGGTCGTGAGCGCCTGCGAGTGGATACACTAGGTTGGAGTTTAGGCAGCTGACATGACCAGGTGCAGAGGATAGGGGAGTGGTCACTCAGAGAGTCTGGGAGGACCATTAGGTCAGAGATTCTATGTGGTCAGTTAGTTAATAGTATGTCTAGGAGGGTCTGGAAGCCATTTGCGGTGTTTACCCTGGTGGGTAGGTGGACCAGCTGGTCCATGCTTCAGTAGCTGGGGTCGAGCTGGGTCCAGGGGCAGACAGACCTGGCTACATCAGCTGGATCAACCACGATGAACCACACCCACTAGTTACAATATTCAAAGACATTGTTTTATTTTATGAATACAGCAAAATGCAGAATACTGGCTAATCCTAGTGCAGGATGCACAGACTACCCCAACGCTTCGCTCGAGAGAGCTTCATCAGGGGATGGAGTCTAGTAGTAGGAGACTGCCTTAATTACCCACAGAAGTGCACACATACAGTACTGTAAATATTCTATAAATTGTGTAAAATACATAAATAAGTGATATTCTTCATTATAAAACAATTATAGAAAAAAGTGCCAAAAGCAGCAGATATTATTTACAGAAATTTGGTTTAAAGGATGTGTGTATTTTAGGAAAGTTCAGACCTTTTGGATTAACAAACCTACTAGCCAAAGTGGCTAGTGGTCGATGTAATAAGTGTATGCCTGAATATCATGTACCTTCAGAATATAGTGGCAAATTCAAAACATATATCCTCTGTTAATACTAGTTGATTGTACTAATTCCTATTTTTTTTATTTTACTATTAATTTAATAGCCACATGGCTATTTATTGTAAAATGCAAAAAATGCTTAAGGAATCTCATTATAAACAAATTGAGTTGTTCTTTTAACAAAAAGTACCTATAATATAAGTTACATGGTGGTGGTGATCACCAGCTTCCTGGCACAAATTTTGTCTAGTAGCCACAGTGGCTACTAATTCTAATTTAATAACTCAAATACAGGGAGCATCTAACAAGTCTGTGTGAGCAGTGGTTCTAGTGGGGTTCGGACCAAGAATGTCCCCTGGTAAGAGAATCACTTCTGTGTGGTGGCAGATGCTGAGTGCACTTTCAGGTGTGGAGGGCTGGGAAAATTGGCAACCTGAATGTGGATGGGTTGTGACAAGTGGATTTACTCTACTTTGAATTCAGCAAGGCATTTGACTTGGTACCTCACAGAAGGTTACCGAAGAAGCTAGAGGATCTGGGTGCAGAGGACACAGTTAAATGGGTTGGAAGTTGGTTGGAATGGAGTCAGATCCAGCTCAATGCTGGAACCTGTGGGCTCGGGGATGCTGCAGTCTCCTCACTTTTGCCCATGAGCATTCATAGTACCCCTGTGCTTGAAACAACTACCTTTTTACTGTGTGCACTTTTGAACTTAAGTACCCCTACTTTTCCCCATGTTCCAGCACCTATGGATCCGAGGAGAGGGAGGTCACCAGTGGGGTGCCACTGGGTCCAGTCCTTTTCAATATATTCATCAGCGACACAGGAGGAGGCGTTCAGGGCAAGATGTAGCTCTCTGCAGTTGACACTAAACTATGTGGTAGGGTAGACAGCGAGTATGGTCTAAGGGAGGCACAGAGGGACCTGCAAAGGTTGGAGATGTGGTCCAAGCTTTGACAGCTGACAGTCAGCACCAAAAAATGTAAGGTGATGCACATAGAAAACAAGAACCTCTGAACAGAGTATTCCATGGGAGGGGTTAAGTTGGCCACTACTTCTGTGGAATGGGACCTAGGATTCATCTTAAGTGACTCCCTTAAACAATCTAGCAAATGTAACGAGGCATACAGTAAGGCAGACGGGATGGTCTGGTGTATCCAGAGGGGTTTTGACAGCAGGAGGAGAGTTATTATTGCCTCTCTATGGTGAGGCCACACTTGGGAGTACTGTGCCCAGTTCTGGAGTCCTCACCTAAGGAAGGACAAGTACAGGCAGGAGATAGTGCAACATTGGGTAACCAAAATGATTCGGGGCTAGCAGGGCACATCCCATTGGGATCAGCTTAGGGCGCTGGACATGCATTTGCTCGAGGTCAGATGAGGGAGGGGTGATATGATAGACGCCTTCTGAGTCCTGAAAGGAATGAACAAGGTGAACTGTGAGGAACTGCTCAACAGGAGTAGTGAGTCTAGAATACGAGGACATGAGTGGCTCCTTTCCTGTGGCTGGCAGAGTAGGCCAGTTGCTGCACCCTTGCTGTGACCAGGAAAGAAGGTGAGTGTATATGCCCTTCCTGTGACTGGGAGAGCAGGGGAGTGGCTGCACCCTTCCTGCCCCTTCCTATTGCTGCGAGAGTGGAAAAATGACTATGCCCTTCCTGTGACTAGGAGACCAGAAGAGTGGTTGCTTCCTTTCAGTGGCCATGAGAGTAGGGGAGTGGCTATGCCTTTCTTATGGCCAGGAGAATGGATGCTTATTTCTAGGACCGTGGATATGTTGTTCTATCCACACTGTTTGGCATGTTCTTTCCCTTTAAGAATCTTGATGGGAGGCCTTGAAGCTGGCTCCTCCCACCCATTCGGGTGGTATAACCCTCGGCTCTGCCCCATGATGCCAGATCTTCCTTTTCGCTGGTAGATACAGGTTCCCTCCTTACCGCTCTCACGTTCAGTAGGCCCTGGCTTCAGAATCCTCAGATTTGCTTAAACTTAAACTCGTCAGAGTTAATAAAAATCTTCCCCTGGTTTCCGCTGCTGCCCGTGCAGGCAAAAGATGTCTTGCACGGACCCGCATGTCACGTGCGTGTATTGCCTGGGTGTCGTCCATAACACCCTGGACTGTGAGATGTCACGCATTTCACCCGAACGTCTTGGAAGATCCTCCTGCACAGCTAAAATTGGGCAGACTGGAGAAACGGAATCTGCCGGTCAAATCTAAAGAAGCCTGATGGGTGGTCTCCGCCGAGCAGCTCGAACAAATGAAGGCCTTTGAGGAAGCGGTGGCTTGGGCCTCAAAGTCCTTTTTTGTCTCGCTCAACTTGGGCTCCACTTTTTCTGGATCCCTTTGGGAGATGTGCCAACCCCTTCCCACCAAGGGCGTGGGGCCTTCGGGCATGCATGTCTCTCTGTCCCATAAAAAAGACAAGGAACCAAGAGAATCTTCATCTCACCGACTATGTTCCTGGGATCATGAGAGATCTCGGTCCCAGGAATCACCTGTTTCGACTTCGGTCGAGGTTGTGGCCTCAGCCGCTGGTTTCACAGTTCCACCATCAGGCCAGCCGGCCCAGACCCTGGACGACGATCTGGTTGGAATCATTCTCAACCCAGTCAACCTGTTGTCGCCTGACGAGGCCGACAGCTCTTTATTCAGGACCCTGGTCCTGCCTCTCCCTGATGAGGAGACCCAGCCTGCTGGGAACCACATCAGAGAACCGGTCCCCGACCAAGAAGAACCACTGGTCTCCCAGTGCCTTCTGATCAATGCTGTCAGTCACCCCGATGATCAAGGTCGACGTCTCGGACTCCTTTGACTGACAGTCCGAAGAAAGCTCTCTAAGAAGAGGTGTCGTTGTCATTCTTCTTTGTCCTCCTCGGATGAGGGGAAGCTTCGATGGAAACTCCATTGACACCACAAAGACTTAATGTGGTAACAGCTGATCTTGTCCGGTCAAAAGCCAGCTTTGGCTTCCACCCCAGCCATTACATGGCTGTCACCTCCCAGGCCGAAGCTGACTCCTCCCGAGCCAGCTCGTACCACTCCTCCTCCCACAGAGATGGTCAAAACCACCCCGGTTCAGCCAAAATCAACCTCTCCACCAATCTTGGTGGAGCCACACCTAAACAGCCCCAGGTGGGAGTGCCTGCCAAAGGGTCTCGGCCTGTTCCAGATCTCCGGCATAGACTCTCTGTTACCCTCACTCCTGACCGCCCTAGGTGGGTGGAGGGAGACTCAGGTGGCCATCTGAGTTACTCGGACTCCTTGTGATCTGATGACTCAGACCTTCATTCCCGTCCTTTGGACAAGGAATCGGTCGGTATTCTCTCGTCGGAGGAAGTCCCCTGTTCCTTTATGGGCATCCTCCGGCTTATCTCCGAATCCATGGAGATGCCTCTCGAACCCGTACAGAAATGAGCCAGATATCCCCTCACAGATATCCTCAAATGGGGGGATTCCCCGACAGAAGCCTTCCCTGTGGCCAAGGTCATTGTTGGTCCAGCTTTGGAGCTATGGCAGCATCCTGTCTCCTGCTCTGTGCCTTCTGCCCTTATGGCCTGCAAATACATGGTGCCCATAGGGTCCCTTTCGGGGTTCACAGAACATTCCTCTGCCGAGGATTTGGTGATAGAATCTGTGTTCAGATGCTCGGGTAGTTCGGCAGATACAGATAGACCTCCAGACAAGGAGCCCAAAAAACTGGACTATTCTGCCCATGAAGTCTATGCCACCTCTACGCTAGTCCTCCGTCAGGCAAGCTTGGTCGTCGTCATTGCGCATTTCTCTCTCGCCCTTCTGGGCTCCCTTGATGAGGTTCTACCTCACCTCTCTGCAGACCTCCAGACCACAGTCAAGCAGGTCCAGGAACAGGGTCGGGCAGTTGCGAAACAGAAGCTTCAGATGGCTCTGGATCTTGGGGATTCATGTGCCTGTTCAGTGGCAGCCACGGTTGCCATGTGCGGCAGGGCTTGGTTAAGGGTCTCCACCTTCATGGCAGACACCCAACACAAGCTAACGGACTTCCCTTCCTGGGTACCAGTCTCTTCGGTCCAGGTGTGTATGGTCATCTCCAACGCATTGAGAAGTCCAGTGTCACCTATGACTCCATAACTTATGCACAGAAGGAATCCCAGGGTTCCAAAAACCAGAAGAAAAGCCATTTCGGCACTCTGCCCCTGCGGCCAAGCAGCCCCACTTCCAAGCGGGGCAGCAACAGCAGGCACAATCTTGGCACCCTCGGCCCAAGTCAGGGCCTCCAGTGGCCCTTAAGCCTGGAGGTCAAGGCTCCGGTGGTCCCCAATCTGGATCCTCTTCTGCTAAGCCTGCCCAGTGATGGGATGGGGGTGGTCACCTCCATATCTGTCACGCAGGCTCTGGGTCCTCTCATGGGGGCTGGCTCTACCACTTTGTTTCTGCTTGGTCCACTGTTACCATGGACAGGTGGGTTCTAGAAATGGTGGGCAAGGGACTGTGTCTGGAATTCAAGCAGTACCCTCCAAACTGAGCCCGCTCCTCATGGGAGGATATGGTGTCCATACATACTCAGTCGGCTCTCCAGGACGACATTGCCCAACTCCTTTGCAAGGAGGTGGTGGCCAGAGTCACGGACCCCCCCCCAGTCAACCCAGGGTTCATATCCAGGTACTTCCTGGTTCCGAAGCTGACATTGAATGATATATTGTCAGCGAATGTGACAGGAGCAACCATGAAGAAAGAACGGGGCAGAGGGAGTGTCGAAAGATGGCGACTTCTGGAAGGGTATAGTGTGGGTCTGGATGGGATGTGAGGTGTTGCTCAGCAGGCTGGTTCCAAGCCGCTCCTGTGGTGCAGTGGCTAGTGTTACAGCCACTGATGCCGACGACCCGGGTTCGGACCTGGTGCGCTACTATTTTTAGTGTGTTGGGTGGGTGTTGTTTGAGGGTGAAGGTTTTTTCCCCAGGGGTTCTGTACCCCCGAGTTTGCCCCCCCCGACACTGTTCTCCCCTCCTGACAGGTGGCCCCACCCAAGGTGCATCCCCCCACGAGTTTCTCCATTCCCCGAGATGCACCCCTCTGGAGTTGGTTATACTAGTATGGGTGGTGCAGGGGCATAACATAACATTGAGTTATGTTGTCCTCTTATGGCGCTGTATAGTGCCGTTGCTGTGTAGCTAATTCATTCTTGTAGGTGGTGAGCGCATATTGTGTTCAGCAATATGGACTCGCTGTTCGGCAGGTCGCAGTTCCGTGTTTGCAATTATGACATGGAACCAGGGAGTGGCTGTACCCTTCCTGTCCCGTCCTGTGGCCAGGAGTGCATGGTAGCGGTGGCACCCTTCCTGTGGCTGGAAGAGCAGGGGAGTGGTTGCACCCTTTCTGTAGCCAGGATAGCAGGGGAGTAGCTGTGCCCTTTTTGTGGCTGGAGAGTGGCTGTGCCCTTTCTGTGGCTGGGAGAGCTGGGGAGAGTGTGTGTGCCCTTCCTGTGGCCGAAAGAGCAGGTGAGTATGGGCTTATCTAAATACTAATAATCTAGGGAGTGAAATAAAATCACTGAAATCGTGATACCCGGACATTACCACTTATTTAGTTGTTTATGGATATTATGCTTTCATAAAATTTACATTCAGCATTTCTAGAATGAAAGCACTTCACTTATGGAGGTGAAAACTCCCAAATCCAGACATACTTGGGCCAGATTCCTGTAGTGTTTAACATTTGAAATCTTTGTTTCCACAGCTTAAAACGTCTGATCCAAAGCCCCTTTGTGTGATCCCTGTAGCATGGCTGGAGTCGCAGGCCCTTTCCCTTCTCCAGCTGATGATGCAGCAGTGCCGAACACAGTATGAACTGGGAAAGCTCCTCCAGTTACTGGCAGATATGGATAATGTTCTCATCTCAAACGGTATATTTTACACCTTCATGCATTTCATAGTTGTGTAACTTGAATTAACTTTCCAAATGAAAATGGAACTGTCTCAAACTAAAAGGCTTCTTCTGGCATGTCAGGGATAAGATTACAAGCCTGTTTGTATCAGACCACATGGACTAGGATAACCCAAACTGCATCCTAACTGAACAAATTTTTTTTTTATATAATTCTTCGCTCCTTTGGCTGCCTGAGCTGCTCCCCTATGGGGACATCTAGCCACCGACACGCCTCTACACTTTGACACAGGCTCCTTGACTTCCCCCAAAGTGGGGCCACAGGGGCCCCCCCCCACTCCCTGCGGAACACAGATCCAGGCGGGTGTCACGGCAAAACTGCAGACGGCCATCAAGCCGCTTGCTTCAGGTGCCATTTTTCCTTGTTTTTCTTTCCCCATTAGTGCATGCTCAGGCAGTGCCTGCAGTCTCCACTGGGGGTCGCTACTGAGTGATGTTTTCCCTGATCTCACCCCCGGAGAGGAGGGCAGTCCTCCAGATGCTCAATCCTCTCCGCCCCTGTCGACCCCCGGTGCTCCGAGTCCATTCCCGAACCCGGGTCGCCAGTGTGGGTCGAGGTAAGGCACCAGCGCTTCAACCCTCTACACCATAACTAAACACATTTTAATGAGAAAAGATAAAGGCTTTTAGAATCAGATCATCAAAAATCATAATTACTGTATGCTAGATAATTCTTATTCATCCAGCAGATCTTTTAAAGAATATGAAAGGCTTAAAAAGATTTGTTAAACAATTATGTTCAACTGTGTTTTCTGATTGTTTTCTTTCTCATGTTATTGGGTCCCTAAATATTTCAGTATTTAACTGTCTCTTTCAAAAAGCATCTGGCTATCCCAGTTGACCTCACAACTGTAACATATGAAGTCACAGTCTCTTGTCATGATGAGCACTATGATGTCATAAACAAAGGCTTTATGAGGTCATTTGGGGACAGCTAGATGCTGTTAATGCAAGCTTTATAGGTAGGCTTCCAAGATGTGTTGTAATCTCCAGAAAGGATAACTGATAATATTGTTACAGAAGCATCTTGACTATTAAAATACATACTGTACTGAACTGCATGCCTGCTGTTTAATATTCCAGCAGTTTAGCCTGTGAGCTCATAAATTAAAATTATGTGCTTCGTTTCTACGGTATGTTTTCTAATGTCCTGCAAGATTCTTAATTGTGCTGTGCATTAGTAAATGACATATATTTGGTAGTCAATAAATAAACCATTTGCGTCAAGGTTGAATCTCGGCAAACTAAAATTATCCATGTTATTTGCATGTAATTTCCTGTTATAAAACTAAAAGTGGAGCTCCGTCCTCCACCAAAAAACAAATCACGGTTTGCTTCAGTGGCACTCAGTTGCACCATCTTTACAACCGAGGGTATTTGCATGAAAACAGGAGTGCTCCCCCTCACAATTTATCGACAGCTGAGACTTATTCTGGAGAGGAAGGGGCTTCATTTTCAAAGGGTGACACAAGGCATGCATCAAGCTCTGCCTCAAACCCATTTTTTTGTTGCAGCTGCTCCAGACTCTTGACGCAGCTGCACCTGATTTTAGTACATTTTCCTGAATTTACAGCAGCTTGCCCGAAAGCTTTGGCGCAAGTCCTGTACAAAGGGTGCAAGTTAGACCAGGGAAAAACTGGTCTAACTTGCGGAATTTGGCTCTTGGTATTGAAAATCCCAGTCTCCGGCCAGGAGAATGCTCCAAGCTCTGTGTGGCAAACGATTGGTGCACCAGGTGCTTGCGATTTTCATGGGGCTTTGAAAGTCTTTATTTTTCTTTTTTTTTTAACTTTGTTTATTGTTTTTGAGAGAACTAACACGTAGTTTAAATTACAAGCAAAGTTTTACATTTCTTTTGTTTATCCACTTGAGGGCGCCACTCCTCTTAAAACATTTGTATATTCTGCCTTTGCTAAAAGATACGTCCTTGAGGGGTTTTATCGTTAATAAATTACCGGTATTGTACCAAACATTAAGCTGCTTTTAAGCCCATGAGCGGCATGGTTAAAATTTCTTAAAGTCCAGAAATGCAATGTCCAGTGTCCAGACCCTCTTCAGAGGGAAAAGAGGAATACCGTGCACATAAATACTGTAGCACAATAAGTGCTTAAAAAATAATTGAAGAAAGCTCAGAAGTTATTTATAATCTGAATCTATCAGCATTATTAAATAATGTATAATATAATGGCGCTTTAAGGTATGCATCACCCAATTCCCCATTACATACAACTAGGGAAAAAAAACACATCAGCATTGACAGTACTTGTGTAAACAAGAAAAATCCAGCCTAAAAACTAAAGGCTTTGTGCATTAAGATTCCATCCATATGTTTCTCAGTGGCCCAAGATTTATCTCTACTATTATTTTCAAAATAGCAGGCTCTGAGTCAAAAAAGGATTTTTCCTTTCCTATTAATAAAATTAAAAGGTTTGGTAAATCCAAAAGAAGGTAAAGTTCCTTAGTGTCTTCTGCTGTTTCAGAGCTGAAGTTGAGTTGTCTTACCTCAATGCAAAGGATAAGTCAGATTTAGAGCAACAATATTGAAAACAAGAGGCAAAAACTCTTAAGTGTCCTCTTCATCCAATGTATCGACATCTGAAACATTGACTCGATCTCTGGGGGACAGTATGCTTTTGGCTCCATTTCAATGCTTCATTCAGATCCGAGAACAAATAAATTCTCCCTCTGTGTGCTATACGAAGGGGAGCCGGAACAATCATGCCATGCGATATGGATGCTTCACAAAGTAGGGCCCTTACACCGTCGAATTGTTTCATCTTCTGGCAGGTGGTATAACTAATATCTGGGAACAGTTGAGCCCTTTGGCCATCTTGTAGTAGGGTCCCCCAATGACGAGCCAGTGCCAGTAATGTATCTCTGGTGCCTGCACCATCTATCACAATGACAATCGCTCGTGGTGCGCCGGGGTTCTCCATTCTGCCTCTTTGAGTAACTCGATAGGCCTTTTGAAAAAGAGTAGTTTTGGCTGTGATGTCTTCTTCTAGTTGCTGTATGAACCATTCTTGAAGGAAGAGCAAAATATGATCTTCTTCGCATTGCTCAGACATCCCCAAGATACGTATATTCGGCAATCTAACCTGGTATTCCAGTGTTTCCAGTCTTGCCTTCCATTGGGAGCTCTCTTTGATAACATTAGAGACCGCACCCACGGCCGAATCAGCGCGTTTAGCTGCATCTGTTGTAGTTGTCTGCATTGTCATCTCCAGGGTTGCGACTCCATTTGTGAGCCCATCAAACTTATCTGACAAGTTAGCTACCAAGGCAATCAAACGAGAAAGCTTTATCCCTATTGATTGTAGGGTCTCTTCTCCCATCACCTCTGCTAAATCCTCACTTCGGGCCTGAGCTGACCTCGTGGCTGGAGCCGCAGCATTAGTTTTAGACTTGGCGCCTGAACCGTGTGCATGTTCCTTACAGGGATTTCCCATTCTGCAGTCATAGCATTCTTATTTAGTCTCCCATAATTTCTGCGTCAATTAATTCAGAAAGTACAACTTATTTAATATAAAATTTACTCTCTATGCAGAGCTCTCTCAGTTGACTTCCACCTTGCTCGGACTCCACAGTGCCCTTCCCCCCAGAAAGTCTTTATTTTATTTATTTATTGAAAGAGTTTTACCACGAAAGGCCTACTGAGCCAAAATAGCTCATTTTCAGAGGTGTCCTGGGAGGAGGGGTGCATGGGAGAAAACTGAAACGTATCACATCACACAATGACAGTGTCACTCCAGGTGATAGAAGTAAGCATGGAACAGCAATAAAATATACCTGAGCAGAATTACACAATATAGTATACATACATTCACGGTATTCAGTGCAGCTTCAAATGTGGAGATTTTGGCAATTAAGGCAGTTGCAAACAAGATACACTTGAGCCAAAATAACAGTTAATAAACATTGTTTATAATATTCAGTGTAGGTCCAAGGGCAAAATATGAGATTAATTCCTGACTTGTGATATCACAGCCATTTTCACAGTAACAGACTGATGTCACAAAAGGCATTATGTCATCACTTCTGCTATGAGGACAAAGATCCAGTGTTCATGTAGCTTTCTTCAGTAAGGGAAATAATGACTCTAATATATTTTGGAATTCTTAGCAATTCTGCTCTACTGTGGACATTTGTGGTGAGTTTGCCAGTGATCAGAGTGGCTCTAGACACAGAGCCTTTTCGGTGGGTGGCCTGCGGCAATGGGCATGTGCATTAGCATTGACTGATGCACATGCCCAGTGCCATGGTTTCACTTTCAAACACAGATTTAACCGTGTTACGGCACTCGGTTCTTAAAAGGAATCACTTTAGTTAATTCACCTCTTTGTCTAGTCTGTAAACATGTACAGTACGCGCCAAATGTACCGTCCACGTTTGAACCGGACAGCCGCTTGTAGCGGACAAAATACATTTTCCAAATGCCATTTCTATTGACTCCAGTGTTAAAAATCACAATTATAACGGACCTGGTGCTCCGCCGGTACCGGCCACTTTGCACCCACTTTTGTGTAATCACTGCACCATTTGTAATGCACCAGATGATGACCCAGCAGTTTCTTAAAGCACCTTGACCCCCTCACCTCGATCATCAGCTGAACTGTCTCCTACCATAAGGCAGCTATAAGTGAATCCCTTTTTCAGAGCATCTCGGCTCTTGCCCCTCCCCACAGCTGCAGATGCTCGCTGAAAACAAAATTGCAGCTGAAACAAAATTGGTCTCCAGGCTGTGAAGTGCTCCCTCTCTTACCTTCACTAAAGCAGTAGCAGTTTATGGGCAGCACAGAACCAGAGAACGGAGAGAATTAAGAAAAAATGAGGGAGGGTGGATGGGCAGCATAGCACTGGAGGTCTGGTGTTCAGTTCGGTTTGCCAAAAATAAAATGCAGTTTATCGGCAGCTGACAGTCTCCCTTCAAGGTTTATCTGATTAGATTAGAGAGTGGTGCAAGTGAAAAGAATCAGATCTCTGCGGCACTCCGAGCGATCCCCTTCCCCTTAAAGCTTTTCGATTACCTTTCTTTGCCAAGTGAGGACACAATGGGATCCGTATAAACAGAATCACCTCTTTCTTTCTTTTTACACGTACTGTTTGCTCTACCCTCTGCCTTTATGCACAATGCAGGTGTTTTTTAATTGTCCGATTTCCTGCATGTCTTCACACCTCTGCGTCATTCAGAGCGATCCCCATCACCTGAAAACTGCAGTGCCCGGTGTCAAAAAGCCGCAATACATGTACCAGACGCCGCTTCTACCGGACATGGTAGCACATGTCAAACTAGTCCGGTACAAGCGGCGCATACTGTACTCGTTTGATGTTACTTAAATTTTGTCAAAATTGTCTATGGTCAAGCTGTCAATGCTTCGGCACCATGTAGAGATGTGAACGTGCCAGTGAATGGGCATTAACATCGGGCAGATGGAGATAAAGGCAGGTCACCAGGATTACTCATTTTCATTAAAACCTTGAAATATAATGGTATGATGTGGCATCCTTTCAGCATCTATACAGTAACTGACCGTGCAGAGGGCTCAAGTCACCTTTGTTAATAGGAGGGAAAAGTTATACCGAAGCGGACCGTGTTCCTTTAAGTATGGTGAGCCTAGCTGAGGTTCATGCATATAAGCGACAAAACTGTATAAGGTGCAGGTCTAGACTTGACAAGTAGCACGCTACAGAATAGGGAGGGCAGGCAGCGGGATCAGCAGCAAGAAAATAGTGTGATGGGGGGAGACAAAGCAGAGATTGTGGATATCAATCTAGTCAAATTTAAACATTAAATGTCTGTACTTTGTCCTGTGTAAACAGCTGATGGCACAAAGGTACAGCCTAGTTTTGCTTTTTATATTGATTGCTTTACTGCACTAAAAAGCCTCACTTGGCACAGAGTCTGGGCTCTGGCTTAGTGCAATCATGAGCAATTTGGCCATGCCCCGTACCTCTATACTACATACAGTCCTTCAAAGAAACTTTAGTTAAGGTTGGACTTCAGGTGGAAAATTAATAATCAATAAATACAGTATTCCATCCACTTAGAGTACCTCAGTGAAAATATTTGGCTAGCAGGCTGAAAAAATAAAGTTCTCCAACTTCTCTTATGGTTCACCATGGCTGCTGCTGCTGGCTTGGCACTACCACACTGCTAACTTCAGGGTGGTGACAGAGTGACAGCTGGATGCTGGCAGGCTGCATAGTGATTAGCTCTTTTGTGACGATCAACACCTGTTTTGTGTTTTGTTGTTTTATGCAGCTCTGTGCTGGATCTCCCAGTTGAGCTGCTGACCAGCGCTGGCAGCACCTGGCTGTACATACCCCCATGACTTCTCTGTTGGGAGTCCAGGCAGCTTATCTGTTCTTCACTCTGCGGTGCGGTGGGTGCCAGCATCAGTCTGCAGTTCCTCTGTGGCATACTGGAAATCTCTTCAGCTATCTGGAGCCAAGAGCACCAGAGGGGGGAGCTTAAAATCCTCAGGAACTGAGGGAGAACAGAAATTAAGCTGTGTGGTGGTGATAGGATGTGGCAAACTGAGACAGACTACGAGGTTTAGGTGAGCACACTTGATTGGCTGAGGTGTACTCATGATGAAGGACGCACGCTGGTCTATTGCTGGAAATTAAATGTAGAGGGGAAAAAACAAAGTGAACACAGGAATGCTGATTCCGTGTGCTAATGATGGTGTTCACAAACAAATGCAGAATGTGCTGGGGCTATGTAGGGACTAGAACTTTGTTATTGGGATCTCCTCAAAAAATCGGGACAGCTGAGAGGTATGTGTAGTGAATGGTGAGGGCAGGCAGCAAGAAAATAGTGCGTTGGGAGATTGGCAGTACTGAAATGGAGACAGCAGAGTGACTGTGCAAGTAGAGGAGTGAAGTACTTTAGCCCCACAGTTTTGTGCTTTGTTCGGAACCCGGTCACGTGCTTCCAGAACCCCCTTTTTCTACTACGTAACAGCAAGACATCAGCATAGCTCTCACTATGTAGCTGTAAAAAGGATCCAACAGAGTCCTTTAATTATGAAGCCAGAAAATCTTAACTGACAAGGCTAGCAGTGTATTTCAATGGAAAACTCCAAATATGTTTTCAGATATTTATGGAGAAAGCGTTCTTCCATTAACATATATTATAGGTTTAAAGGAAATATGTGATTATTTTTTTGTAATATATGAGCTTCTGTTGTGATTTAAGAGGTGATATTTTCTTCTCAGCCTGATTTTTTTCTTTGGAAGAAGAAAACGGAAAGTTAATTACTGTTTTATAAAAATGTAAAATCATAACAATGGACCACAATATTACAGACGTATAAAAGGCCCACTCTGCTGCAAAAAAAGTGTATAAATTTCTTGTGAAAAAACAGTATAAATAAATCTCTAGTTTCTCATTGATACATTGGGCTTCTAAGTAGTTGGGGGTTTCTGACTTCATAATACCCTAATTCTACTGTTTTTTTTTTTTTTTTTTTTACTAGCAATTTGAAAAACTAAAGGTGAAAACCCACTTGTTCACTGCAACAAGTACCTTATTAGAAAAGTAGAAAGTGATTACTAACACATTTAAACACACAAATAGCCAGTTGTCTGTTTATTAGACATACATGTATGCTCGTTAATGGATTTTCCCGAAAATGTGTGTTATGAAAACAATAGACTCAATTTAGTGCATGTAGAACCTTCCAATGTCAGTGAAATTTTTCCATGACATGTGCTGCAGCTCGTTCAGAATAAAGGCTATTTCTGGTTATTCAGACATTTTTCATTAATGCTTTCTCTGACAGACAGAACAATTTTTTCCTCCTGATTCCATTTCAAGTTTATCTTGCGTGAAATTCATATTTTGGCTGTTATAGTTAGTGCCATTTTAATCTGAGCCATACGCAGCATCTTTCATCATCAGACGGAAGAATACAGCATGAGAGATTGATCAATTTCATGCTCTTCCATAGTTAACAGACACTTTATCTCTCAAGTCATGGCCATCTAGGCTTGGAAAAAGTGATTCATCTTGCCTTAAAATCAGCTTTGTTATTTCACTAGAACCACAAAGATTTCAAAAGTCCCCTGTCAAAAAAATCAGTCTCTTCTCTTTCTTTCTTCCTTTCTTTCCTTAGAAATGAATGGTTTTCACCTTGTTTTTCCGCCTGTTTTGCAAACCAGTTTTCAAGACAGAATATCTAATTTTTACTACACTAATATTCTGAGCTTGACTGTGACTCCACCATGCTGCTGTTCTGCAGCTTAATCTGCAGCGCTTCCTTCTGATTGGCAGGATTCCAGGCCTTGAGGCAGAATTGTTTATTGCTTACAAGAATGCAGAGCTCTGTAGCTGCCTCAAGCACCTTCTTCAAAAAATACACCATGTGCTATGTGCTCTGCATTACTATCTTCACACAGCCGCTTCAGGCATTTTGACACCAGGTCCTTCATCTTGGCAAAGTCTGCTTTTCTAAAATTACTGGTCCTGGTAGCTGAGGTCCTGCCACCATAGAAGAGGTTACCCAGTTGTGCTCACTGCCTCCCACCAGTTACTTCTACACAAAAGGACACCATCCCCACTACTTAGAACAAGGTCAATGGCGGCCTCTAACCTAGTACCCTGTTGGACATATTGCTGTAGGAAACACTCGTAGGTGGGCCAGAATTTGGTCTTAGCCATGCGGTTTGCTTTCTCCTGACACCAGTCTGTGCCCCGGTGATTTAAGTCTCCCGTGATCTCCACCGTCTACAATTTGGCAGCACTCATTTTTTCCCCAGTCAACAGGTGCCACACTGAGCTTGAGGACCTGTAGCGCCGTCCTAGGATTACTGCCCCCCTGTCCCCTAACTTGACCCATTTGGACTGTGTGACATTGTTTGCCCCTGATGCCCTCCTTGTCCTTATCAGTGACTCCTTCCCTTACAAAGAGGGCCACCCCCTTTTAGGGCTATGCACTTTTGAGCATTATAAGCTCTTGATCAGATCAGTGGAAACAGCTTAATATCATGTCAGCCAGACATTTTAGATGTTTTTACACATGCGCACACACACCCTTACTAGCCTTTTGAAGTTTCAGAGTACTGCAAGTTAATTTGGGATAATAAAAGATGGGAGGGTTGCTGGGGATCTGCCCTGTGTATTCAAGTATCCCTGCTGTGTGTGCTCATGTATTCCCCATGTGTGTACTCAAATATCTCTGCTGTGTGTACCCTTAGTATCCCCTCTATGTATACTCTAGTATCCCTGCTGTGCATACCGTAGTATCCCCTCTGTGTGTACTCTAGTATTCCCTCTGTGTGTATTTTAATTTCCCCTCTTGTGTACTCAAGTATCCCTGCAATGTCTATTCTAGTATCCTCACTGTTTGTACTTGAGTATGCCCTCAATGTGTACTTGAGTATTCCCACTGTGTGTACTTGAGTATCCTTTTTGTTTTTCCATATAGCTGATTGGCCCTCCTCTGCTACCTACACCTCACTTCAAGGCCCTTGTGACCCCCCCCCAGCTCAGACTGCCACACACCCCGCCATCCTGGCCAGCGGGGATCCATATGATGTAGTGTCCAAGGATCACTGGGACCATGATATGTAGTGGTCGAGACACATTGGATTTTCCCCTTGTGTTTTACTGTGGTTCCCCTCCCACCACCACTGTGATGTCATGCATATCCTTTACCGGCCTTGGACGTCAGCAGCATTCACTGGGCTGATGCCACCCCCCCACATGGGAGGGGCTCCCTGGCTCACTGCAGGGGCTGCTGCTGTTGTGTTGGAGCTCGGCTGTATCTCTCCCCAGCTGGTTAGCATTCCCCTCTAAGGAGCACTCCTAGCTTAGCCCCTAGGCTGAGCTTCATCGTGCTTCCACTCTGAGACATTGGGAGGCTTGAGTATCCCTCTTTGTATGCTTTTGTATCCCTCTGTATACTTGAGTATCCACTCGTGTGCTTGAGTATGTCCTCTGTGTACTCGGTATCTCCTCTATGTTTTCATATATCCCTCTGTGTGTACTGAGTATCCCATCTGTGTGTACTTGCATTGCCCTTGTGTGTACCTGCATCTCTGTGTATACTCGATATCCCTTCCATGTACTTGTGTGTCTCGCATGTCTTCTTTGTATGTGCTCTAATCCTCTGTCTGAACTCACATATCCCTTCTATGTATCCCCCTGTTTGTGCTGCATCCCTTCTGTTTGTACTTGTATGATTCTCTCTGTGGACTCAAAGTCCCCTCTGCGTGTACTCTAGTGCCCTTCTTTGTGTGGTCAGTAGCCCTCTGTGTACTCTCTTATGCCTCTCTTTGTGTACTCTAGGTGTCTCTTCTGTGTGTACTCGAGGTGGCCCTCTGCATGTACTCCCCTTATCCACTCTGTGTACTGGCTCAAAAGATCCCTTCTGTTTATACTCAGATATCCCCCTGTGATATACTTTCATGTGATTCTCTGTGTCTGAGTATCTCCTCTGTGTGTACTTGAGTATTTCATCTGTGTGTCTCTAGTCTCCCTTCTGTGTGTACTCAGTGGCCCTCTGTATTCTCATTTATCCCTCTGTGTGGCACTTTATTTATCCCTTTGTGTGCCTGCCTATCCTCTGTGTGTGCTAGGCATCCTCTCTGTGTGTAATTTATCTATGTCCCTTGCATATTCCTTATGTGTGTACTCTATGTAATTTGAATCAACATCCAACCTGTCTATGTTGTTTTTTTGCCTCTGTGGGAGTCTTCAGGAGACAAAATCATAATTCTGTATGTAGTCCCCTTCGGGAGGAATGGGATTATGATTTGGCCAGAGGAGAAGATGGCCACCTGATCCCTTCCACTTCCCAAGGCCCTTGGTAAACAAGTTGGGTAGGATGGGGGTGGGCAATAAGGTGGTAACTTGGGTAAGAAACTGGTTAGGGGATAGGAGGCAGAGGGTGATGGTAAATGGAGTTTGCTCCAAGGAGGGTAGAGTGACCAGTGGGGTATCGCAGGGATCAGTACTGGGGCCAGTCCTCTTTAATGTCTTCATTGTGACATAGCGGAGGAACTAAATGGGAAGGTCTGCCTCCTTGCGGATGACACCAAGATCTGCAAGAGTGGACACTCCACGGGTGCAAATGATGGTAAGAGATTTAAAACTGCTGTAGGCGTGGTCAAAAGTTTGGCAGCTGAGGTTTAATGCAAAAAAGTTCAAAATATTGCACTTGGGTCACAGAAACCCGGGGGTGGAGTACAAAATGGGGGTAGAGATACTTGCAACAACCAAGCAGGAAAGGGACCTGGGGGTAATCATATTGGATGACCTGAAGGTGGCCAGACAAAGTGATTGGGAGAGTTAGTGGGATGCTGGGTGTATAGATAGGGCTGTCACCAGCAGGAAAAGGGACGTGATGTTGTCCCTATAAAGATCATTGGTAAGACCCCACCTGGAGTACTGTGGCCAGTTTTGGAGACCACATCTCAGGAAAGACATTAACGGAGTAGCGACAGTCCAGTAGAAGGCTACCAAGATGGTACAGTGTCTGCATCAAAAGCTCTATGAGAAGGGGGTAAAGGAACTAAACATGTACACACTGGAGGAGAGGAGAGATATGATAGAGACCTATAAAATACCTCACAGGGGTGAATAAGGTATGGGTGGAAGGTATTTTTGGAGAAAAGAGTGCTCTAGAACAAAGGGATATGATATGGAGTTAGAGGTAGATAGGTTCAGGAAAGATGTGAGAAAATACTTCTTCACAGAAAGAGTGGTGGATGCCTGGAACAGTCTTCCAGTGGGGTTGAAAACATAGACTTTGACGCAGATAAGGACCACTTGGCCCACCCAGTCTGCCCATTTCCCTACCTACTGGATAAGCTGCAGATTCTAGTTAACCAACAGTGTACTTCCTGCAACCCTCCACTATAATTGCCTTATGTCTGTCCCATGTATGTTTGAATTCCTCCACTGTTTTAGACCCAACAACCACCTCAGGAAGGCAGTTCCATGTATCCACCACTCTCTCTGTGAAAAGTAAATTCCTCACATTACCCCTGAGCCGTCCACCCTCTATCTTTAAATTGTGCCCCCTTGTTCTTACACATCTCTTTTTCTGAAAGATGCTACCCACCCTTTGTTGATTCCTTTGAGGTACTTGAAAGTTTCTATCCTGTCCCCCCGTTCCTCCTTTCATCAAGAGTATACATATTAAGCTTTCTCAGTCTCTCTTCATATGGTTTCTGCCGCAGACCCTGCACCATTTTAGTTGCCCTCCTCTGGACTGCTTCCATGCTGTCTGTGTCCTTGTGTAGATGAGGTCTCCAAAACTGCACACAGTACTCCAGATGGGGTCTCACCAACTGTCTGTACAGAGGGATAATCACTTCTCTTTTTCTACTTGTGATGCCCCTTCCTATGCATCCCAGTGTCCCACTGGCTGTCCTTACCAACTTTTCACATTGCTTACCCACGTTTAGGTCATCTGATATGACTACCCCCAGGTCCCTTTCTATTTTTGTTGTTGTTAGTACCTCCCCTGCTATTGTGTACTCTTCTCCTGGGTTTTTGTTTCCCAGGTGCATTACTTTTGACTTCTTTGCATTGAATCTAAGTTGCTATATGTCTGACCATTCCTCCAACCTTGCCAAGTCCCTTCTCATATTTTCTACCCTCTTGTGTATCAACTCTGTTACAGATCTTTGTATCATCTGCAAAGAGGCATACCTTTCCCTCCAGACCCTCTGCAATGTCACCTATAAAGATGTTAAAGAGGACTAGACCCAGTACTGAGCCCTGAGGTACTCCACTAGTAACCCCCCTTTCTTCGGAATGTGTTTCATTCACTATTACCTTCTGTGTCCTGTTGTGCAGCCAGTTTGCAGCCAGTGAAGCCATAGCCCATGTCCCCCACGCCCTGGCAAGTCAGGAGTACATGTCCAGGTACTTTCTGGTCCTGAAACGGATGGGGAGCTGGTGCCCTATAGTGAATCTGCACAATCTGAACTAGTTCATGTGGAAACGCAAGCTCTGGATGGCCACTCTTAAGTCAGATTATGCCATCTCTGGAGCAGGGAATGTGGCTCTGCTCCCTGGATCTCTAGGACACGTTCTTCCACATGCCAGTCCATCCATCTCACTGATGATATCACTGCTTCTGCATAGGAGGGGTCCTATATGAGTTCCATTTCATGCTCTTCGGCCTCTTGTCTATACCCAGGGTCTTCCCCACGTGCATGGCAGTTGTTGCAGCCTTCCTGCAGCGTGAGGGCATCAGGGTATATCCTTACCTGGTTGGTTGCTAGCTGGGCCGTCCAAAGAGGCCATGGAGCTGTCCAATGTGGTCCCTTGGGCATGCTGGCAGATGCACCACCTGCAGTGGGAGTTGGGCCGCCATTCTTCTCAGTGCCTAAGTCATCTGGAACTGCCGATCTTGATGAGCCAGCCAATATGTGATGCCATCTAGAGGTGGCTGGTCCCTCAGCACCTGGAGGAAAGAATCCCATTTGTCTGTCCACAACTGACCATCTCTCTTATGACAAACGCGTCTTTGGTGGGGTGAGGAGCAGACCTAGGAGACCACAAGGCCCATGGGTTCTGGTCCTCTTGGGAGTCCCGTCACCACATCAACCTGCTGGTTCTCCATGTAATGCGGCTGTGTCTCACGGAATTTGCTCCTCTGATCAGGGGTCAGGTCATGCAGGTCCAGATGGACAATACCGCAGCCATGTTTTTTCTGAACAGTCAGTGCAGAACACACTCCCTTGTTCTGTGTCGGAAGGTCCTCGGCACCTGTACACTCATGTGCAGTTTGGGTGCAGATCTCCAGGAAATCCATGTCATGGAGTGAACAGTCAGCCATCAGATGCTGTCAGCCAGGTGGGAGAGACATCTCAAGTGATCCCTGCATCAGAAGGTGGAACGCCACCTGTTCTTCCTGTGGTGCACCCCCTGGTGGATCTGTTTGCCTCCTGGAAGAACAGAAAACTGAGACTCTTTTTGCCCTCCCCCCCACAGATGGGGATACTGTTGGGGAAGGCCTTTGGGAGGCCCTGGACCCCAGACTTCATGTACGCCTTCCCCTTGATCCACAAGGTGGTGGTCAATGCCTAGAAGGACAAGGTGTGGATGATCCTGATAGCTCCAGACTGGTCCACACAGTTTTGGAATCTGGAACTTCTCAGCCTCAGCAGCAAACCTCTGTGGTGTTCCCTCTTGTCGGAGCTACTGACCAGACAACAGGAGATCATCCTACACCCAGACCTTCACTCCCTGCACCTCATGGCCTGATTCCTGAACAGCTAGAGTTCCAGTCCTTGGGTCTTATGAAAGATGTGCTCCACATTGTCAGATCGTCCCATAAAGAGTCGACCCGCCGGTGCTATGTCCTCAGATGGAAGAGGTTCTCCATTTGGTGCCAGGACAAGGAGCTTGATCCCCTTGCCTGCCCTGTAGTAAGCATCTTGGAATACCTGTGGCTCCTCTCCCAGGTAGGACTGTGAGCAATGACCCTCAAGGTGCACCTGGCAGCCATCTCTGCATACTGGGCATGGTCTGGTATGCTGACAGTGACAAGGAGAAGGTGGTCAGATGCTTTTTTCAAGGAGCTTGGACCACCTGTCCTCTCCGGAGCATTAACCACCACTACCTTGGGACTTACTGCTGGTGCTGGCTGTGCTCATGGGCAAGCCATTTGAGTGTATGCACAGGTGTGAAATGTCATGCCTGTCATGGAAGACAGCCTTCTTGGTGGCCATCACATCATCCAAAAGGATTAGTGATCTCCAGGTGCTCCTTATCTGGTCTTCCACGAGGACAAGGTCATCATTTGGCCCAACCTGAAGGTCCTCCTGAAGATAGTACCAGAGTTTCACCTTAACCAAGTGATAAACCTTCTGGAACACTTTACTGACCCATCTTATTTATTTATTTTATTTATTTATTAAGATCTTGGATTACAATAAACCTTTGAGCTGTAAGCTCTTTTACAAAGGTTCCATGACAGGTTAAAAAGGCAATACAATACAGTACAAACAATTATGTTACCTGACAATACTATAATGGAGAAATGCTGTACATGACATACATATCTGGGTATTGTACATAAGGATAAAAAAGCATTTGATCAATACAATCACAGTGAGTCAAGGGGGATACAAGGATCATGGTGGATAATATCATTAGCATGGCAACATATTAGAGCCTAGGATGCCAGTGCCAACAAACTCAGAATACAGGCAACATAGTTAATGATTACAGGGTGCCAGTACAAAATCGGCCTAGAAGGCATTGTCCAGCAATACAAGTGATAGAGGGAGGGGGGTAAAGAGAAAGCAGAGCAGGGATTGAGTTAGCAGTAGGGGGCAGGGTGAAATAGACAGGCAAGTGCTGAGCAAGAGTTGAGTTACCAGTAAAGGGGACAGGGTGGCAGACAGGCAAATGTTGTGTGGTACTAGGGCTTGTCACTGAGAGGAGCATGCTGGCAGTTTGCTAGCATAAGCAGCAGTCGCAGCCACCTGTAGCAATGAGGTGTTCCTGAAGTTTTCGCTTGAATGGACCTAGTTTGGATTCTAACATGATGTTGCATTGGCAGGAGTTAAGCTAGCTAGGGGCACGGTACGCAAAAGACCTTTGACCCTATGTGGTACGGCAGAAAGGGACCTTGTACTTATGGCAGCTAGAATCTTGGGGCCGATAAGGGTTGGAGTTACAGCACAATAGGTCCTGGACGCACAAGGGGGTGAGGCCTAATCTAGCTTTCTTGGCTAGCAGGCAGGTGTGGTACTTTAAACTGTTCATTAGATGCAGCCACCCTGTTTGGCCGTACAGGTCACATGTGTGTGTGTGTGTGTGTGTTTGTGTGAGCGCCTGTGCGTTCCAGACACAAGCCTGCAGGCTTTGTTTAAAGCAACTAGGACCCTTTTAAGGGTAGTGTCAGAAGCAGCACCATAGACGACTAGGCCATAATCAACTATGGAGATGACAGAGCTGTCCACTGCAATCCAAAGTGCCTCATTTGTCAAACAGTGCTTGTGCCTGTGTAATAGGCTGAGTCGGGTGTTGATGGCTTTGGTGACATTGTCAATGTGGTTTGAGAAGGACAGGGTGCTATCGAGGGTAACCCCCAGGTATTTGAAGAATTGGGCCTGGTCGAGGGGGGATGCTACAGTTATTTACTATAGTGAGTTTGAATGCTCTGTTTTTGTTGTGAGGGTTTGTGAAAGTCATAACTTTTATTTTTTTTTGTAATTCATGAGCAGTTTGTGCTTTAGAAACCAATTCTCGACACCAGAAAATTGCATCTGAAGCTGCTTCTCCAGGAGAGATGCTTGTGAAGATCACAGAATCATCTGCATATAGGAGCATTTTTGGGGGACATTCAATAGGGAGATGCTTGAGAAATAGGCTGAAAAGTAGGGGGCCCAGGATTGATCCTTGGTATGGACACTGATTTTCTGTTTTCATGGATAAACAGAAGTGAAAGCGGATCCCTGATTGGTCTGCGGAAGTTCGGCGCCAAAACGGAAGCAGCGATTGTTCACAGAGCAGCTGGGATCTGCAGTCTTTAAAAGCTCAAACAAAGCGCATGGTTTTCCTTCTTGCATTTACTGCTGCTGTCCTACTATTTCTGTTGCTGTCCTTGTCTGCCTGGTCTGCCCACTGAATGTTTTGCCAATTAATTAAGTAAGTTGAAAATGTTGCTTTCAAACTTTTAATACAGTGACTGAGATCTGTGATCTCTGTAGTAGAACAAAAAATGTACCAGATTGTCACAAACGGCTTCTTCACAGCACTGTTGATGGATGGTTTGAGGTTTACGCCGAAAGCACTCCACGATATTTAGCATAGAACTATTCAGTGCATTGTTTTGTTACTTTTCTTTAATATACCCTGCACTGACTCCTTGATGATCATCTGTATGTGCATGTTAGTACTGTGTAGCTCTAATATGCGACTCTGGCCTGAGTGTTTCTACAAAGTTCGTCTCTGCCATCCTTGCCACAGTGCAGTGACACCTCAATAAGGTATATATTTTTTTATTTTTGCTCCATTGCCAAAAAGGGGATTCCCTCGACTCCTTGTTGGGTTTTTGTAAATAATTCAGCCATATGCAAAGATCACGAGGTTTTTTGGGGGAATTAGGACAGACTGGTAGTTATGTTTGCCAGGCTGCTGCCAAATCGAGGAAAATCAGGATTATTTGCGCTAATATACATCTGATTTGATATAATATGCTGTGATTGGATGCCAGGTGTTTCGGGGGGGGGGGGTGCAGGTTGGGAACTGAGCTGTTTGTTTTGTTGACGTAGTTAACTTGCGAGGTTAAAGTCTTTGTTTTATTTTGCTGTTTCTAGTTTGGGAGCTCACTTTTTTGGCTCTAATATTTATTTTTCTTGCATGTATACTATGTCAACGTCATTCAGCTTGGGGGAGGGAGGTGTACAGCCACCATCGCAGGTTCAGCTTGGGTGATGTAGATGAGTGGCATTTTGCAAGTTCCAAAGGCAGCTTCATTTTTTCCACAGTTCTCTTTTTTTTTTGTGTATACTGGGACAGAGAGCTGGTACATTAAATACAGATAATCAATAACAACTGATATAGTGGTAAAATATTGTAGCAAGAGCTGTTTGTTGCAGGTAGGTTGTGTGGATGGGTTGGGGACACTAGTGTGTGTGTGTGGTGGGCACACTGATTGTGTGGGGTGAGGACACTGGCCGTGTGTTAGTGGGGTGGGGATGTTGGTGGGCTGGGTACACTGGCCGTGTTTTGGTGGGGTGGGGTCACTGGCCATGTGTTGGTGGGGGGGGGCACTGGCCTAGTGTTTTTTGTGGGGTGCTGACACTGACTGAGTGCTGGTGGGGTGGGGTGTGGTGTGAACATTGGCCAGGTTTTGGTGAGGTGGGGACTTTGTCCTTGCTGGTGTGGTGTGGTGGGCACACTAGTTGTGTCTGTGGCATGGTGACATTTGCCGTGCAGGTGGGGTGGGGACATTGTGTTGGAGGGATGGTTGGCCGTGCTGGTGGGGTTGAGTGGGAATACTGGCCATGGAGGTGGGGTGGAGAGGGGACACTAGCCCTGGGGGTGGGGTGCGGACACTGGCCATGTTTTGATGTGGTGGGATGGGCCGTGCTGGTGGGGGTGTGGTGGGGTCACTAATTGTGTTTGTGGCATGGTGACATTGGCCATGCTGGTGACTGGGGATATCGTTGGCCGTGCTGGTAGGGTGCTGACATTGTTTGTGTTGGTGGGATGGTGAGGTTGGCCATGCTGATGGAGTGGGGACATTGGCTGTGGAGGCAGGGTTGAGTGGGGATACTAGTTGTGGAGGTGGTGGGGTGGGGACACTGGTCGTGTTGGGGTGGTGGTGTTGTGACTGGCTGTGCTGGTCTGTCAGGGTGTGGAGAGTGGCCTTGCAGGTCTGTTGCGGTTGGGAGAGTGGCTGTGGTGGTCCGGGGTGGGGAGAGTGGCCATCATGGTCTGTCAGGGTAGGGAGAGTGGCCATGCTGGACCATCATGGTGGGGAGAGTGGCTGGGCTGGTTCATGGGGGTGGGGAGAGTGCCTTGTTAGTCCATCGAAGTGGGGAGAGTGTCTGGGCTGGTCTGTCTGGGTGGAGAGTGTGGCCGGGCTGGTCTAATTGGGGTGGGGAGTGGAGAGAGTGACCATGCTGGTCTGTCGGGGTGGGGAGAGTGGCCATGCTAGTCCGGGATGGAGAGAGTGGCTGAGCTGGTGGGGTGGAGAGAGTGTCCATTCTGATGTGGTGGAGTGGGGACAGTGGCACAGCTGTTGGGTTTCACTAAAGGAACTGTAATTCACTTGCTGACCTGCAGACCTGCCATCCTGCACTTTAGTCTGCTTCTGGTGTGCTGCTGTACTGACCTGCCACGCCAGCTTTGTGCTGCTAACCTGCTCTACCAGCTTCCTTGTGCTGCTGACCTGCTGTTTCTGCTTGTTTGTGCTGCTGCTGACTGGACCTGCCTTGCCATCTGCTGCAACAGGACAACTGTCTTTCTAAGTGCCTGCCATAGTCTGGTAAGTTTTTCTGTTGTTTTTTTTTTGGATAGCCTTGCTGCTGCTGTTTGAATGGGAAAGCAAGGGAGGGAAGGTAGGGGAGGGAGCATGAGCTGGCATACTTAATTATAAAAAAAAATTGTTTTTGATATCTGTTTTTTTGGGTGTGTTACCAGTAGGTCAGGTCAGTCCATAGCTACTATGCCAGGACAACCCTTGCTACTGTGGTCTCTTGTTCATTGTAGGTGGAAGGACAGGCCTGGCAGGTACAACATGTTTAAACAAAACTGTTCTGGCCTCTGGTTGCCACGAGGGAGGGTCAGACAAGAGGAGTGTTACAGAAATTTTTTTTAACATGTATGGCAGTCCGCTGGGTCTGTGCCATGCTCCTGTGGTTTGTCGTTGATGGTCGAGGGAGGAACAAACTTGGCAGATTGGTACGTGTGCTAAAAAAAATTTGTTCTTTCCTCTAGTGATGGAGGAGGGAGGGGTGGATGGGCAGACTGGCACAGAACATTTTTTTCAACATGTATACCAGTCCACTGGGTCCATGCCATGCTCCTGTGGTTTGTTGTTGACGGTTGGTGGAGAAACAAGTTTGGTGGATTTTTAAACGTGCCGAAAAAAAATTCTGGTCTCTGGTGATGGAGGAGAGAGGGGCAGTGGGCAGACTGGCACAGAACCATTTTTTCAACATGTGTGCCAGTCCACTGGGTCAGTGCCATGCACCAGTGGATTGTCTAGGCTCAGCAGACTAATATACATGCCGTGAAAAATGGTTCTGGCCTCTGGTCATGGAGGAGGGAGGGGCGGACAGGCAGACTGGCACAGAACCATTTGTTTTCAACATGTATGCCAGTCCGCAGGGTCTATGCCATGCTTCAGTGGCTTGTCGTTGATGGTCAGCGGAGGGACAGGCTTGATGGATTGGTACACATGCTGGGAAAAATGGTTCTGGTCTCTGATCATGGAAGAGGGAGGAGCGGACGGGTAGACTGGCACAGAACAATTTTTTTCAACATGTATGCCAGTCCACAGGGTCTGTACCATGCTTCAGTGGCTTGTTGTAGATGGTTGGCAGAGGGACAGGCATGGCAGACTGGTACACGTACTGGGAAAAATGATTCTGGCCTCTGGTGTTGGAGTGGGGCGGATGGGCAGACAGGCACAGAACCATTTTTTTCAACATTTATGCAAGTCCGCAGGGTCTGTTCCATGCTCCAGTGACTTGTCATTGATGGTCGGTGGAGGAACAGGCTTGGCACGTGTGCTGGAAAAAAATTGTTCTATCCTCAGGTGATGGAGGACGGAGGGGCGGACGGGCAGACTGGCACAGAACCATTTTTTTCAACATGTATGCCAGTCTGCTGGGTCCATGCCATGCTGCAGTGACTTGTTATTGATGGGTGGCAGACAGACAGGCTTGGTGGACTGGTACACGTGCTGGGAAAAATGGTTCTGGCCTCTGGGGATGGAGGAGGGAGGGGGTGGACAGGCAAATGGACACAGACATTTTTTCAACATATACCCTGTTTATTCCCACCCTGTCTTTTTCCTGAATGTTAGCATGTGTTGATTCAACAGGGTATGCATTTTCAATGGACCACTTGCACATATATACAGGGTTCATTTTTGGGTGGTGTGTGTGTAGAAAGATCCGCACACTCTAACAAAAAAGCTTTAGTAAACCTCATCAAACTGAAGCAATCATGTTTCATCTGTGCCCTTCAAAACAGTAGGATGAGACCGTTTATAAGTAGTTGGCGGGGTGGGTGAGCCTTAGCAGCAACATAAGCTACCACAACCAGGTCCTCCACCTACTGTGACAGGCGATACTAAGAAAAAACACAAACCAAGTACTTACCTTTCAGGGTGGGTCCTGCATGGCTGTGCATGGATATATGGAGGTGTCATTCACACAACCTTCCTGTGGTGTGGTGGGACTTCCTTGGTGCCAGGGCAGTCTGTGTTTGCTTGGATGGGGTTGGGGAACTATAGAGATGAAGAGTTCTTAAAGGAAAACTACTGGCCGGCCCAGTAGTGCTGAGGCGCTGGACATTTTAGCTTGCGCTAAGCCTGCAGCCTGGGCTCGGGAACAACCTTGGGTCGCCGGGGAGCCAGCTCGGAGGGTGGGGGAGGAGCAGGATTGAGCAGCCAGACGGCAGCAGCACCTCCTTTCCTGGGGAAGTGATCGCTCCCCTCCCATAACCCTGCCACGCGGTGGTGGTCTGATGTCTGCGCGGTGGAGTGGGTGGCACCAAGGGCGGGCATCTTGATGCATGGCGGCTGAGCCTCAACACGTGCACGCATGTGAGAAACTGAGTGGAAGTAAAACAGGGTAAAAGTCTACAAAATATATATATAAATAAAAAAATAAATAAACTACCGGCAGAAGTAAGCCCGACAACTGTATACAAATTGGGGCTTCACCTCTGTGATTATTCCCCCCACAGGCACCATATTAAATTACTTTGTACCTGATCACTCAAAAACTGATAAATCCTCCGGTGCGTCCGGCATTTTAATTTTGGCACTCGTGAACATCCCGCGCTATCGCTCATGAGCTGATGACGCTGACTTGCCCCTTCCTCAGTCGTGCCCTTATGTACGGAGATTTTACAAAGTTTATATCTCCAATGCCCAGTGCTATTTTTACAGAATTTTCATAAATCCCATTGGTATACCTAGGGCACTATTGCCCTATTGAGGAAGGGGCAAGGCAGCGTCATCAGCTCGCAGTGTTATGAGCAACAGGCGTGTCATGTTCAAGAGCACCATAATTAAAATGCTGGGCACACCGGAGGATGTAATAATTTTTACTAGTAATTAGGCACAAAGATTATTAATTTATTATGTTGACTGCAGGGGGAATTGGAGAGGTGAAGTCCTGATCTGTGCAGCGGTCGTGGCTTCACCTCTGCCAGCAGAACTCCTTTAATGAGTTTGAGCTCCGATATGAAAACTGAGAGGCTCCCTTTTCATAGAGACCAAGTAAGAAAGTGGTCAGTTTACTGTGGATGCTATTCTGGATTGGTGTATTCTTTGGGAGATTATGTATCTCTTCATTAGCATCCTCATTATTCACTTGTGGATTTTGTTAGTGGGATACACTTTGTTTACAATTAAACCAATTTATGCAGCTCAATGCTAGATAGGAATGAACTGAGGGAGTCCACCTTGGCATCTGGTGCTTCGGCTTAATTCACGTCTGAGCTCTGACAGACAAGCTTTGGTACATGGCATTGGGCGGGTGCCACAGTGACCTACTGCCATCATACCTGAGGGGTGGAGGCTTTAGTGCTGCACCGGCTGCCGTCACACCTGAGGGCTGGGGGCTTCAGTGCTGCTGTTGTCGAACATTGACGATTGGATGAAAGTTACAGAGAAAGGCCATGTGGGGTGGGAACTTAGTCTGCACTGTGTGGTGGTTGGTGGCAGTTGCCAGGGCTCACAGCAAGTAGTTATTCATTCATCCATGTGTCCTGCAACCTGGTTTTCCATATTGTTGTCACACGTGAGGGATGGGGGCTGCAGTGCTTCTGCCACCATTCCACTTGAGAGATGAAGGTTGCTGCTGCCATCACTCCTGGAGGATGGGGGCTGCAGTGCTGCTGATGTCACATATGAGGGATGGGGGCCACAGTGCTACTGCCATCACACCGGAGGTATGGGGGCCGCAGTGCTGCTGCCATCACACTGGAGATATGGGGGCTGCAGTGCTGACGCCATCACACTAGAGGGAGGGGGACCGCAGTGTTTCTACCACCATTACTCGTGAGGGATAAGGGTTGCTGCTGCCATCACACCTGAAGGATGGGGCCACAGTGCTGCTGCCATACCGGAGGTATGGGGGCTGCAGCGCTGCCGCCATCACACCTAAAGGATGGAGGTTGCAGTGCTGCTGCCATCACACTGGAGGGATGGGGGCTGCAGTGCTGGCCATCACACCTGAGGGAGGGGTTCACAGTGCTGCTGCCCCCATTGCACTAGAGAGAGGGGGCCATAGTGGTGCTGTCAGCATACCTGAAGGATGGGGGCTGTAGTGCTTCTGCTGCCTTCACACCTTGTAGCTATAACAATAACTTAACAGCTACAAGTATAGATATACAACAGTAGAGGTCAAAATGCTAAAATGGAGTCTAACAGAAGAAAAAAAATACTGTTAAATAAAGGTCACAAAGCAAACACCAGTAAAAACGGATTTTGGCCTTGCAGATACTGGTGACAATACCGGTTTTGTCAATCTGTAAAACAGAATTTACCTTTTCTCAATCACGGTAAACCAGTTTCCCTGGGGTAACTCCAGTGTGCACTGCCTGACTTTCTTATAAGACTTCACTTATCTTTACCTGCTGAATTCTGTCGGTAAGGTAGCTTCTGAACCAGCCTATTGCTCTGTATGAGAGCCCAGTGATGGATAGTAGGTTTAACAGTAATTCACGATTTACCGTGTCAAAGGCCTTGGTGAGCTCTATGAAGGTCATCCCCACGATGAGGCCACGATGATAGCATTATGTATATAGCTGGTACATCAGTTAGTGTAGTGGTAGTGCTGTGCAATTTCCTCAAACCATGCTGTTGGGCACACTGAATCCGACATTTTCAAAGTAATCAACTAGCTGGTCTGCCACTATATGTTCCAACGCTTTGGGGGAATGGATATGGGATGATAATTCGAGTGCATGGTCCTGTCTCCACTTTGTCTATCAGTGATACAATAGCAGCTTTCTATCTCTGGGGGAGTTTGGCAAAGTGCAAAGATAAGTTCAGGTTATGTGTTAACAGTGTTAACAGGGAGAGAAATTCATCAAGGGTGAGGGCAATAAGTTTGAGTGTGTCACCACTAGACAGAGGTTTCCCAAGGACACGTTGTAAGTATTTTTTTTGCTACCTTTCTGGTTATGGCTTTATAGTGGTGGTGGGGGGGGCTGTGGTTGATTTTGGTTATTGACATTTTTATTCTGTTAAGCTGGCTTGAAATAGTCAGGGGAAGGACACAACTGAGATCGTTGAAAGCATTGGCAATGGCTTTTGGGTCTAGGGAAATAATTCCGTTTATGTCTAACATGGTCAGAGCAGCTATGCTGGCTTTCCCCATAAGTTCTTTAATGTTACCCTAAAATGTTCTACTATCTCCCCAAGAGTTAGCAAACTCATCTTTAAAGTCCGACTTTTGGCAGCATGTATTGCACGTGTGCAGGCATTCCTGGCTTTTCTGTATTCCTGTAGATCAGCCTGCTTGCTAGTGGCAATAGCCTGGTGCCACAAGTTGTCTCTGCTTGTCAGCTGCCCAAGTACAGTTGGTGTAACCCATGGATTATTGGCACCCTTGATCTGGCATTTGCACAGAGGAGCGAAGATGTCACAGGCTGCGTTGAAGACATGAATGAAATAATCAAGGGCTCGGTCTCCATCCTCTGAGCCACTGATAGGGGACCAATCTTGCTGCCTAAGGTGAGACCTTAATGAGTCGAGATGCCCTTTTTTCAATACTTAGCCTGTTAAAGTTTTAGCGGGGGGCTTGACAGCTTTATTTGGCCAATGACATAAGATAGGGGAATGGTCACTGATCGAATCAGGGGGAACAGAGGTATTGTTGACCCTCTTGGGCCGGTTTGTAAGCAGTCAGTCTAGGAGTGTTTTAGATCCTGTCCGATAATTTATTGTAGTAGCGGCGTCTACTAGCTAGGCAATATTGATGGAGCATCTTTGTGGGGAGCTGCATCAGAAGGCAACCAGTTAACATTGAAGTCACCCACCATAATTACTTCAGAGTTGTGGTTAAGGTTACTGTAGTAGTCTATGACCCCTTTCAAGCCAACCGCCTGTCCTTTTGAGGGGGGGATATAGATTGACACTGTAGTGAGAGCCTTGTTGTGTGTGCCTAGTAAGACTTTTAATACTCGTGCTTGGATATTGCTATCTGTACCTCGATAGGGAATGGTGTGCCCCTGGAGGATATCCTTAAGATAAATAGCACAACCGCCACCTCTCTTGCTTAGTCTGTCCCATCTACAGAGGGCGCACCCATCTATGTCAATTGCAGAGTTAGGGATCTTTGTTGTGAGCCAAGTTTCTACCACTGAGAGTATATCTGGCCTGCGCTAAGTGACCCACACCTGCAGCATGTCAAACTTGGCAAGCAAACTGCATACGTAAATTGAGGCAGTTGATAGTGCACCTTGCTTCTTATCGAATCTCACCACTTGTCTCAGAGGGCCACAGTTAGGGTGGATGTTTCCTGATATTAGCAGTAACATTAGGATAATGCACAAGAATTTGGCCCTAAGTAGTCTGAGGTTAGATTGGCAGTGCCGCCTACTGACTCACCAACTTCGCTTTACAGTGAACTATGGTCAGATCAGTGAAAGGGGGTGGATGTGGGATGTTTATGTAGTTGAGCCATGGTAGCCACTTATGTGGGTGTGCAACCCTGCATTGCATACCTGTGGGTGAGCTAATTGTATCTAGAATATAGCCAGTATTACGTAGCAATGGGGTTATTGTGGTGCTGCTGAGTGAGATCAACACCCATTATGGATAGAAGGATGATCAAGAGGAACATTTTCAATATTAGATGTGAGGCAGCCATAATCATGAGGGAGGTAGTTGTCCATATGGGATTCAAGGATGGTATCTATCAACCACGGTCAACAAGATGCGTACTAACCAGTTGGGGGTACAGTGGGTTTGGTTTATACTGAGTAGAGAATGCCAGGCAAGCACTGAGTTTGGGGGAGGTGGATACTTTTGACTTGGTGCTACCAGTTAAACTACTAGAAGTGTAGGTAATCCTAGAGAGAACAGATGTAGGTTCCAGTAGCCCCTGATAATCCAGCACTACCTTGAACTGTAGGGAGAGAGGGGTGAGATCAGAGGGCAAGAGTAACTTGGCTCGGGGGGGATAGATATTTCAACTTAAGGATACGTAAAGCTGCTGGTATACTGTTATCTCCCGGATAGCACAGCAGTAGTGACACTGCCTTCAGTACAGAGGGTCAGCTGTTCAAATACAGCATTAAACAATGGTAGCACAGCAGGGGTACAGATTAGAAATGGAGGTTATGTGAAAGAGTGCAGGATGAGTTATGGGCTGTGGATAGCTCTGACTGTTTGAAAGGAGGGTGAGGTAAATTTACAGTGCTCAGTGGTGACTCCCAAGTGTCCAGAGAGGATTACTGCAGGAGGAGTAGGAAGTCAACAGTGGCTCCTAGCGGCTAAGGGAGATAACCTGCTAATGGGAATGCAGGGAGTTAGAAAAAAGACCATGGAGTCCCGTGACCACAAAGAGCAAATAAAGGAAAGTTCCACCCAGAATGGGAAGGTGGGGGATGGGTGGGGCAGTTGCCGGGTAAGCGGTGATGGGCTAGCAGGGTCAAGAACTTGTAGCAGTCTGCCGACCACTCTGGGAAGCTCTCTACCTTCAGTCTTGTTGCTCCAGGTGCCTCCTTGCTTCAAGGAAGGGGGTGAGATGCAGACCAAAGCAGTCAAGGAGTGGGGAAGAAAGTACAATGGAGTAGGTTAAAGTGCTGCTGCAGGGCCAGGGAGACAAAGAGAGAAGGGTAAGGGCAGGAGTACAGACAGAGGGGGAGGAGGAGGGGAAGGTGCCACTGAGACTGCGCATGCGCGAGAGGGCCACCAAAGCAGGAGGAACAGCAGGAGGTTGCAGCACAAGAAAGTAAAAAACTACTGTTAACCCTTGCTGTGCCGCAGACTGATATATCAGTCCAGAATTACTATGCGTTCTAATCTTATCTGTGTCAAACTTCACCATTCATCACCCTTGGGTAATGTGGCCAGAGGTCACAACCCCACGGGAGCTTTTTTTTTTTTTGGATGGGCGGAGTCAATGCACCATCGGCGCTGCCCTCAAGGCTGACACACTGCGTGGCACTCGCGGGTTGGCCGTTAGGTGTCATCAACCCTGCCCACCCGCCAATTCTTCGTCTCCTGCTGTAGAGGTCGCACCTTGTTGGAAACTGCGCAAGAGGCCTGGTTCGTTGAAAAAAAGCCTTTGACACCAAAAACCCTTCAATGCTGAAATCCCTTTGACGCCGTCTTTGTATCCTGCCGGTTCTGTTCTCGCCACCACTCGATGCCACTGGTAAGACTGTTCCTTTTCTTTATTTGTAAGCAATGTCGAGTTTTTTGTTTGGCTTGTTTTACCGTGGGTCATGTCACAGTCAGGGGGCAAGAAATCGTTAATGACGGGGCAATGGTGCCCGTGCTGCCGCAAGTACTCTGTCACCGACCAACATGACCGTTGCTTTACATGTCTTGGCCCGCTTCACAGCATGGATTCGTGTGACACCTGCTTTTCCATGGACCATTGTGTCATCGAGCAACGCGTGTGGAAAGTTGGATGAGCTCTGCCGACTTTTGAGGGATGGGCATGCACTCGATGGGCCAAGCCGCGGTCTGTCGGTCTTTCCTCTGGTCCCCACCTGGTTCTATACGGACCATGGAGGAGGGGGCTTCTGCTCCTAGTAGCCTTACCATTGCAGAAGCCCCTTCCGCGATGCAGTAGGCCGAGATCCACCCCGAGTGGGCAGGAGGCACCGCATTGGCAATCGCCCCTTCAGTGGTGAAGACTCCCCCAGTGTCGTCTCCTCGGGCTGGGAAGCCTGAGTCTGCACCGTCCTCGATGCCATCTGTCGGTGCCATCTTGGGCCTTGGCGCCATTTGTGGTGCTGTGGGCCCTGATGGCACCGTGGTTGGTGCCAGTCCTTCACTTCGGTGCCATCTCCGCTGTTGGTACCATTCGCAGCGCCGATGGTGCTGACGGCACAGTGAGATGTTCTGCGGCACTGTCCTTGACTGTTTTTGCTTGAGCATGGTGCCATGTCTAGCTTTGGTGCCACCTGTGGCACAGAGCGAAGACACAGCGCCATGGGGGCATCACTCTCAGCGATGCCGAGGGAGCTGTCGGTGCCATCCCTGGCCTCGGCGCTGCTTGTGGCACCGTGGGTTGGGACGGCGCCATGGCAGGCACTGGCTCTGATGCTGCTGCCACCCTCAGCGCTGTAGCTTCTTCGCGCACCATCCATGGTGCAGTTGGGGGCTTTGGCACCGACTCTGGTGCAGTCACCCAGACTGGTACCCCCTTCAGTCAGGATGGCAGCAGGAGTCTGCGTACTGTCTGGCATCGGACTTCGGTCTCCACCTTCTCGAAGGCGGAGTCGGACTCTGAGTCAGAGAAGCTGTCTGACTCTCTGGAGTTGGCCACTCACGTGGACACCCTAGTAGATTCCTCGACTGACCGGAACCAGCTCCCCTCTGAGGAGTGGACAATTGCCCCCGGGTCCAAGGTCAGGGGTGCTGACCAGCAGGCAGTGCAGGTCACTGTTGCTCAGCAGCATGGCCTTTGAGTGTTTTCTGACCCCTCAGTGGTGGTACCCCCTCAGGTGGTGTGCCTGGATCGCCCAACTTTAGGGCCGATCGGAGCACCGTCAGGAGTGGAGGGTGCTACTCCCTGGGTAGTCCCTTCAAGGACTGACAAGAGTTGTCAGCTGCCTAGGCTGGCGTTTGCAAGGAGTAGGGCTCTATCAGACTATTGACAGGTCAAGGGGTAGGGGTTTGATACGGCGACCCTTTTCTGGGACCCACCCAGGTTCGGGAAGGAGTCGTCGTTATGTGGACCTCCACCCTTCCTTCTCTGTCTCCTTGAAAGGGCCTGCCCTGTTCTTTGGAAGTAGGGGACCATCCTTTTGGAGTTCCATGGCCCCTGTCACCTCACAGGGGGGAATTTTCAGGGCACAGCCTAGGCAGTTCCAGTATGGTTGATCAGCTGTCGGCTGTTGAGTTTTCTGGAGCACTCTCTTCCCTTGGGGCTCCAGGTGCACTCTTTTACCCAGACAGAGGACAGTTGATTCCTGTTGTCAGCTCTGTCCCCACTCCTCTATCACTTTCTCCTGCTCTCCCAGGCATTCTTGGCTCTAGCGGACTTCTGTCCTGGGAGCAGTTCAGGACTGTGGCTGCTCATTTCCCTTCATATGTCAGGGCCATGGACAGGCAGGTGTTCCAACCTCCCCTGAGCAATCAGCCACTGAATCTACAAGGTCCTCCACTTCCTCATCCTTCTCTTCGGGAGGAGAGGAGCCCTCTGTCCACATATCCTGTGTTGCTGATCTCGCTGAGTATCAACGTTTCCTCATGAGGATTTTGGAGAGCCTGCATATCACCCCACCGAAGCATTTGACACACACCTTCCTAGGCGATTTCAGTGTGGACACCCTTGTAGTGCCCCCCTGGCCTGCTCCCTTCTGGGAGGTGTTGTTGCGTTTCTGGCAAAGACCCTTTTCCAGAGTCTCAGCCACTAGGGATCTGCACTAGAGGTATTATGCCCCGGAGTCTCCAGGTAGTTTGCCTCATCCTCAGTCAGGACTGATACAACTGGACACTCCTGATGGGCTACGCGCCCTCCACCGTGACTGGCCCCCAGATGCAGATTCCATGGATTTTGACTTCTGAGGGAGGAGGACTTTCTATTCGGCACGGTTGCTTCTTTCAATATCTGCACATCAGGCCCACTATGCTACTTATGATAGATTCCTGTGGTCCTGCTGAGGTCAACTCCTAGCCTCTATGCCTGATACCGAGGTAAGCAGACAAGCCATTGCACTCTGTGCATGTGATCTGGAGCTAGCAAGGCACCAAGTGAGGGCATCTTATAGTGCCAACGAGGTATCTTCAAGGGTCGTAAGGACAGTGATCTGCACTAGGTGGACAGCATGGCTGTGTCTTTCCCGGTTGTCTCCCTTGGCCCGGCGTAGGGTGACTTCTGCCGCATACCAGAGAACCCATTTCTTCTCCCGTAGGGACAACCTCCTGCCCCTTCCGTGGGGTCCCTGTCTCACTCTCCCCAGTCTCAGATCTCTCTGGACCCATGAATGTTCTCTCTCCCAGTGTGCCACCCACTGAGAGCTAAGGGACTTAGTCCTTTAGAGTCCAGGGCCCCCTTCAGGGGTGCTCGGTACTCACCCAAAGGTGATGAATGGTGAAGATTGACACAGATAAGATATGAAAACTATGTATCTACCATAAATCCTGATCTTTCTGTGTCTCTTCACCATTCATCTCAATCTCACCCTCCATCCCCCTGGGGCCTAAGTATCCAGGTCCAGCTCTCTCTGTGTGCCCTCCTCCCCCTGCCTTCCTTTCCATTGGTCAGGAGTGGGGTGACCTTGGGCACACAGGATTTTTTACATTCTGTTGGGGGAGAGTGATCAGGGGAGAGGGCACTTCTTTCCTCAGTGCCTCGGCTCCACCCCTGTGGTCTGCTATAGGTTGGCTGGTAGAGAGTCTCCCAGTGGGCTTAGGGCTCATTCCACCAGACATACCGCTGCCTGAGTGGCTTCCTCCAGAGACATCCCAATACAGGACATCCATAGAGCTGCTACTGGGAGGAAAGCACTCACCTTCCCATTACAGCATTGACATTATATCATGTCCTCACACTGCTTTTTGGGTCCTCAGTTCTCCAGTCTCTGGCAAATAGAGTGCTGTGCCCCTTCTCCTGGAGAACTGCTAGGAGTCTGCCAGAGTGTGGACAGTGAACTGTATCCACACCCTTAGAAATGCAGTTTACTCACCTGTAGCAGTAGTTCTAGGAGTGGTATACAGTTCAAATCCACACAGCCCACCCGGCTTCCCTGGCAGGTGGCACACAGATCCCTGCTTCTAGCCTGCGGAGACCTGACATCATGGGGCAGAGCTGAAGGATATACTGCCCAGGTGGTAGGAGGAGCTTAGCTGAAAGACATATGACTGATATCAGAGTTCCAGTGGAACTTGCCAGAGTGTGAATGTGAACTGTAAACCACTCCTAGAACTACAGATCTTATTTCAAGGGTGAGCTCTTGCAGCAGGATGTTACTGTTAGGACTATTGCCGCAGGCCTTAGGACCCACTTAGCTAGCAGTACCCAGCAGGGACCGCTCCCTGACGTAGGCTCCGCCCCGACGTCAGTCATGCTATAAAAGTGGCAGATCCCGGCTCCACCTCTGTTCTTTCCTGCTTCGACCTGCTCATGTTGGGAAGTTCTTAGTGAGTTTCTTCACAGCAGTTCCAGCAAAACCTTCCATTTTTTCTCAAATTCTAGTGTTTTTCCTCTGCATTCATTCCTTTTTCTCAATATCGTTCTCCTCCTCCTCTGATCTTCACTACTGTTGCATGTCGTCACCATCGTTTGTCTCCTCCTCCAGTCCCAAGAAGACGAAGTGCGCCGGTGGCCACCAAATTCCATCCAAGGACGGCCAAGACCTGTGACATCTGTCAAGGCTTAACTAGCAGGAAGAGGATTAGATGCCTGAAGGCCTTAAAAGCCCACTTGCTTGAGAAAGGGATGAACGTCCTGAAGTCTTCCCCTGGGGACAAGACAAAAGTCGGGAAAAGGCGCAAAAGTCCCGTGACAGTGAACATAGTCAGTCCCAGCACAGCTCCCATTCTCCCCACAGGAAGGCCTCTTCCTCCAGCTCGGGCGGGTCCGACCACTTCAAGCATTCTAGGCACAGAGAAAAATCGAGGCCTGAAGCTCCCTCCAAAATACCGACATCATTCCCATCGGGAGCTGCTACTTCTGCATCCAAGCCATTGAAGCCGAAGACCACACCGCTGTGTGTGTCCTCCGCTCTGGCAGAGTTGGCAAAGGCCTCTTCCTCGGCACAAGCCTCGGCCCTGCCAAAGAAGGCCCCCGACTGCGGCTTCACCGGACACCAGAAAGCCATCTGCAAAGGACCGGGACCCCAAGGCTAAGACCTCCTCTGCATCCCACCCTTCTAAGTCAGCCACGTCGGATCCGGCCCCAGCTAAGACACCAGTGCGGTCAAAGTGCCTGTGACCAACGGGGCTTCCATTGCGCTGGTGCCGGTCAAGGTGCTGATGCCGGCCCCTAGGTCCTCTACTCCGGAAGGCTTATCCTTGGGTTCCTCCCTGCGAGCCCTTCTGGACCCCCCCAACGTCTAATATCCCCCCACAGGGGGCAGCAGCATCTCGTTTTAGTAAGGAGGAGGTGGGAGAATTCTTCTCATTTTGGTGGAGCCAGGTCCACAAAGACACACCTCCGCCTCAACCGTAACCGGCACCACTTCCAGACCGACTGGACAACTAGGAGCCTGGGGGTTTGCCAGCTGGCTCACCAGCCAAAACCCCTGAGGACCAATGCACGTCCTCTGTTCCTCAATCCCCTCTGGCCATACTCAAGGTCGGTCAGCCGTCATTGGTCAAAGCCCTGGAGCAGATCCCACAGCCGCTGCAGGTCTTCATCTAGGCGGGCTCGCTCCCATAGTCGACGCCGGTCCCGGGACAGGTGTCAGTCCCCGTTCTGTCATCGGTCTGGAAGCTGTCGTCAGTCTCAGGACCGGTGTCGGTCCAGGAGTCACCGACACTCTTCAGAGGGTAGTCCCCAGAAACATATTTCGGACACCTCGAGGACCAGGAGGAGATCTTCCTCCTCCTCTTCCTCTTCATTTTCAGGAGTTGGGGGATCTCCTGACGATAGAGATCTACCCCATTTGCCTCCAGACGATCCCACTTTCATGGACGTCATGAGGCATATCCAGGCCACTAATGAGTGGGAGACAGAGGACCTGGATCCAGAACGCCGGAGACTGGCTCCATTACCTGAGGCAGAAAGAGCACAAACCCCTTGTGGTGCCTCCACTGGTTGACACATTCTAAGATCTTACCAGGACAACTTGGTAGCATTCAGCCTCAGTCCAGACCATTCCCAAAAAGTCGGACAGGCTATACGGGGCCCCGAGGGATGAGTCTTTCCTGGTGGAAAACCCTCAGGTGGATTCCACTGTGATCACGGCTGCTCATGACAAGTCAAAGCAGCCAAAGGATCTAAGCTCCCAGCCTCCCGACCAGGAGTCCCATTTCTTGGACAAGGTGGGCAAGAAAGTTTATTCTGCATCCACCTGCTCCATCCGTTCCCATAATTTCCTTACGCATATGGTCCAGTACTAAAATGCGCTCTAGGAGAAAGGACAGGAGCTTGTCAGTGCCTTGCCAGATTCTGCACAAAAGACAGAATTTATGGATGTGTTTAAATTGGGCTCGGACATAGGCACACATGTTCTACGTGCCTCATTCGACACTGCGGATAAGGCAGCCAGGGCGGCAGTGTCAGGGATCTGCCTTCGCTGACATGCATAGCTAGATGCTCTGGCTTTCAGAATGATCTGCAGTCCAGAATTGGGGATCTCCCGTTCCATGGTTGCATCCTCTTTGGGCAGGAGACCGAGGGTTTGATCTCTCGTCTCCAGAAGTCGGGCAAGTCCATTTGGTCCATCTGTCAAATGTATAAAGGGGACCAAAGATGCTTCCAGAAGTGGCCGTTTCTTAAACCCTGAGGTCAGCAAGCCCATGGCAACAACCAGGGACAGAGAGGTGGCTTCAGAAGAAAGGCCGGCAGTCAGGGGCCTGGTGGTGCACCTTTTTGAGGCCCCAAGTCCCCCCACACCTCTTTCCCCACTCCCGGTTCCACCCAGTAATTTTCCACTGACCCCCTTTCTCCAGTGGAGGCTTCAGGGGAGACAGTAGGGGGTCACTTCTCCCTCCATCTGAAGGGATAGAGCTGTATTACATCAGACCAGTGGATCTTGGACATCATAAGGAGGGGTCACATGCTGGAGTTCGCCCAGATCCCTCCAGAAACTCCATCAAAGTCCTCGAGATACCCTCCTTCTGACATTCCTCTCATAGAAGGAGAAATTAAGGCCCTCTTTCAGAAAAAGGCAATGGTGCCAGTTCTTCTGTGGCAGCGGGAAAAAGGATATTACTCCCATTTTTTCCTGATTCCAAAGAAGACACAGGATCTTCGGCCCATTCTGGACCTCAGCTCTCTGAACGTTTATAAAGAATACTGAAAGTTCAGGATGGTGACCCTTCTAGATCTCATTCCTCTGCTGCAACAAGGAAACTGGCTCTGTTCCCTGGATATGCAAGATGCTTACATGCACATCGGGGTCTCCCCCACAGGAAGTTCCTGAGGTTCTGCTTCCAGGGGGAACATTATCAGTTCTGGGTTCTTCCGTTCGGCTGGTCTTCCACCCCTTGAGTCTTCACCAGATGCCTGGCAGTGGTAGCTGCGGCTCTAAGGCACTGGGGACATTACATCTTTCTTTACCGTGATGAATGGCTCCTAACGGCCCTGTCAAGAGAGCGCCTGCTTCAAGCTCTCAGAGACACTTATATGTTGTTTTGAGAGGTGGGGATCATCCTGAACCTACCAAAGTCTTCTCCAAACTCCAGCCAGAGACTCGCCTTTATAGGTGCGGTCCTGGATTCAGCCCAGGGCATGGCTTTTCTTTCTCAAGAAAGAGATCATCGCCTGAGAGAGGTGGCCAGTTTGGTCCTAGTAGTCCTGCAGATCTCAGCCAGGACCTTCCTCAGACTTCTGGGGCACATGGCAGGGCCATCCTGGTAGTTTGCTTGGCCTGCCTCCGTATGAATGTCCACAGTGGATGCTCAGGGTGCAGTGGGACCAGGGCTCTGACTGTCTGGACCATGTTGTCAGGATCTCAGAGCCGGTCAGGAGGACCCTATGTTGGTGGTTGGACCATTTGAATCTAGGCAGAGGGATTCCGTTTCGTCAGGAGTCCCCAAGCTGGACTTTGACAACAGATGCCTCTGATTTGGGCTGGGGGGCACACCTCGGGGATTGCCAGACTCGGGGTGGGGGGGGGAGTCTGGACTCCGGAGGAGCGCAGCCTCCACATCAATGTTCTGGAAATGCAGGTGGTCTTCAACGCCCTATGGGCCTTTCAAGAGGACCTCATGCCAGGCTCTCTTCTCATACAGACCGACAACATGGCGATTGTCTTTTACATCAGCAAGCAAGGGGGAACTCACTTCTACCCCCTGTGCAGGGAGGCAATGAGAGTCTGGTATTGGGCACTGGAGCATCACATTTTGCTGTCCGCCATCCATGTTCCAGGTGCCCAAAATGGCTTGGCAGACAGCCTTATCAGGTCTCTGTCCAAGGCACACGAGTGGGAACTGCTACAGTCCGTAGCAGACCAGCAGTTCAACACATGGGGTCGTCCGGAGCTGGACCTGTTTGCGTCTCCACACAACGCCAAACTGCCAGTTTTTTGCTCACGAGAGCGCGCGACTGGTGTTTTTGGCCAGACGCATTGTCTCTTTGCTGGGCAGGGAAGTTTCTTTATGCCTCCCCTTCCTTCCCTCTCCTTCAGCGAGTGTTGCCGAAGGTACAGGCTGAGGAGGCTCGGATGATTCTGATCACCCCACTGTGGCCCCAGCAGATTTTTTTTTTTAATCGTATTTATTCGCCTACTGCGGCGACTACCGTCAGGGGCATCCAGCCGCTGGCCCTGCCCGCCAGGAGAGCACTAGGCTCACTCACATGATGAGGGATCCGGCACGGCCGTCGCCGGTCCGCTGGAGGGTCTCCCCATACCCTGTCCAACCAGATCGGCCCCGGACCCCCAATGCAATTCCACGCGAGTTCTCCCAGCGAGGCATGGCACAGCTATCAAGCTGCTCGGTCACGCCCAGCCATTTTCCACGTTTTCCTCCCCATTGGGAGCGCAGACGTGCAGTGACGTCTGTGCACATTCGTGCCGGTGTCTGCTGTGCCCCCCGGCACACCATCATGTGCAGTACCTCCAGGCATCCCCAGGAGCCGCTGCCGCGTGGTGTAGGTTCCCCAGCCCGCCCCAGGAGTAGGAGAGCTGTGTCCTGATGTTCGATCCTAGTCCTCCCTTGCCGACCCCCGACGACCCGAGCTCGTTCTCGAACCCGGGTCGCCAGCATGGCGCAAGGTGTGGCATCTAGCGCCTTAACCCTCAGCGCCACCGGGCCGGCTGGCCCCAACAGATTTGGTTCCCACTACTTCAGCAGTTGTCATCAGAACCTCCAGCTCCACTGCCAATATGCTCACAACTGCATTCCCAGGACCGGGGCAGGCTGGTGCATCCAGATCTCGGGTCCCTACAACTTCATGCTTGGCTCCTGCAGACATAGTCAAATCCAGGTAAGGGGTCACTCAAGAGGTGGTGACATCCTCGTTTCAGCGAGGAAGCCCTCAACCTGCTTCACTTATGCCATGAAGTGGAAGTGTTTCTGCCTTTGGGCTTCATCCTACCATCTAGATCCCCTTTCCTGCCCGGTGAACTCAGCATTACAATATCTCCTTTCCTTATATCAGCAAGGCTTGAGTTATTCGTCCATAAAGGTACACATGTAGGCCATTTCTGCTTATCATGTCTTGTTCAGAGACAGGACCCTGGCTCAGTTGGACGTGGCCCGCAGCTTTTTATGGGGCATTCTACACCTACGACCTCTCATCATGGATCCTATCCCTCCCTGTGACCTCCTTTTTGTGCTGGAGAAATTGACTCTCTCCCTCCTTTGAACCTGTAGTGGAATGTGAGCTGCATTTCCTTTCCTGGAAGGTTTCCTTTTTAGTTGTGGTTACTTCAGCTCTTTTCTTAACCCTACTAATCAGGGAGAGTCTCTCCTGCACACATTGGATGTCCACAGAGCGATGAGGGATTACCTTAAGTGGACAGCGGCACATCACAGATCGGAGCAATTGTTTGTGGCCTTTGTGCCTCAACACCTGGGCAAACCGGTGTCAAAACAGACCATTTCCCAGTGGCTTGTACGCTGCATAGTGTACTGCTATAACAAGTACAACAAACCTCTACCGGGCTCAGTCAGAGGTCATTCCACTAGAGAAGTCTACCTCCTTCGCCTCCTTAAAAAATGTCTCCCTTCGAGACATCTGTGCAGCTACTTGGAATTCAGTGCACACCTTTGTGAGGCATTACAGTCTGGACATTGCTTCCAGGTGCCGAACCGGTTTCTTGTCCTAGTTTGCTGAATCCAGCCATAGGCTTTGCCATCATTTTATCTGTCATCCTACCTCCCGGGACTAGTCACCTCCTTGGTGCAGGACTGCTTGGGATTCTGTCCTAATAGTAATAGTCTGCTGCAAGAGCTCCCCCTTGAAGTAAGATAGTATAGTTATGTAAGAACGTACCGTAACAGTAGATCTTCGAGAGGAGCTCTTGCAGCAGGCGCTGCTTTCCTGTCCTCCATCCCCAGGAGATTTTTCAGCATGTCTAGGACTGGTTTCGGTCCAGTTTTCTCACTGAGTTCAGCTCGAGGGTCTTGGTGGGGAACTGAGAGTGGAGCCAGGGTCCTGCCCTTGGTAGCATGACCGACGCCAGGGGCGTCGCTGGCTCACAGCCAAGCTAAAGGTTTTATGGTGGTCCTAAGGCCTGCGGCAATGGTCGTAATAGTAAAAGCCTGCTGCAAGAGCTCCTCTCAAAGATCTACTGTTACGGTAAGTTCTTACATAACTGTACTTTACAGATGAGTAACCTATACTTCTTGACTAGCGAATGGTAGTGTGTAAAAATCAGTATACCTTAGGAAAGATCTACGTGAAAGTTGAATGCACAGTGTCATGAAAGTAATTGGTATTTACAGTATATTCTCAAACAATGGAAGATGCATGGTGGAGATGGGAGAATTCAGTGTTTCACATATGGCTTATGGAATATTGATTTCTTTCAGTTATTGATGTGTTGTTGTTGTAATAAAATTTTGTATTTTGAATACAGGCCCAGATTTCAAGAAGCTGAGCTTGCTGAGTCAGATTCTGCAGGAAACGTCAGTTTCCATCAATCCCGCTATCTTATGTAATTACGCCATGGAGAGCCTGCAGAATGAGTGCAAGCGAATCCTACAACAACTGCTGGAAAAACAACTTTTCTCTCTGGCCAGGCAAGTGGCCACACTAGCCAAACTTCCTGTGGACAGCTTAGTGATCAATGAGGTGAGATAAAACAACTTGGCTGCCAGTTTGCTAATATCTCCTTTCTTATCTTTTTCATTATTGGGTTATAGCTAATGTCCAGAATTCTACTCGGTGATATAATTTCCCTGACGCTGTCTCCCTCATCAGAGAGTTATGTATCTTAACTATGCCAAGATCAGAATTCTTTTTCTTACGAAATAGAAGATTTGGAATGTTATAAGTTAATAGGGTCTCCAAGAGATCGTATAACAGACCCGAACATGAGGTTTGGGCAAAAGGACCATGAACCCAAAATGGAGTGGTTCTGTCTGCTCAGACCTCATGAGAGGAGTGTTCTAATACCACAGAGACATCCTTCTGAGGCCATTCTATCTTATTATAAATCACTCGAGTTTAGCTTGGTGATTTAATGTATTTATATTTATGCACTGAAGTGGAGTGCTGCCTCCTACTGCTCCTGTACAAGAACGCACTGTACACAGGATAAGATGTACATTTTCCCTGCACGCTGATTGGTTGACATCATCTAAGTGATTTATAATATATAATGTACTAAAGGCGAATGTCAAACTTGGCAGATAATATATATATATATATATATATATATATATATATATATATATATATATATATATATATAGATACATAGACAGTGTGACAGATAAGAGCCTATGGCCCACCCAGTCTGCCCATTTAAGTTTAGTAAGTTCAGTTTATGTTTTCCAAGAGTCTGCTGCCCTCACCCTGACCTCCAGAATTCCTTTATGTCTATCCCATGCATTCTTAAATCCGTGATTGTTTCAGCCCCCATCACTTCCTCTGGCAGGGTGTTCCACTTGTCCACCACCCGTTCTGTGAAGAAATTCTTCCTCACGTTTCCTCTGAATCGTCCTCCTCCAACTTCATCCCATGCCTCTAGTCCTGGAACATCTTTTTAGCTTAAAAATAGTGCATTCCTGCACCCTGTTCCTCCCTGTAAGATACTTGTATGTCTCTATCATATCTCCTCTCTCCCTCCTCTCCTCCAGGGAGTACATGTTCAGTGCCTTTAACCTGTCCTCATAGGACTTGTGATGCAATCCATGCACCATCTTTGTTGCCCTCCTCTGAACCTTCTCTACCCATATATACTATACTTTAAAATATCAAGAGTGTACCTGTTTTGATGGTAAATATTGTTTGCTTGGAATTCAAATTAATCCACTGAATTTCCATAGTTCATTTTGATTATAAATTTCATATTATATGTATTAATTTTGGATCACCACTAATTTCCCTGAGGAAGTTGGTTGAAGCTAAGAAACACTGGAATTTTGATTAGTGGTGTGGTCACAACAATAGATCTTATTTTGGAATTGAGTATTTGGTTCTTAGTTTTATTTCAGGTACATTAAGGGGACCATTCTTGAGGCATCTGAGCTATGCATGAGAATGGTAACCAAAAGAAACTGGTACAAGAGACCAGTGTTGTTCTCAGATAGGGTGAGGGAAGCAGTGAGGACCAAAGAAAAGGCCTTCATCTGATACAAGGAAATGCAGCAAGAGGAAGGATGGGGAGAATACCAAATGAGAACTAAGGACATAAAGTGGACAGTTAAGGAGGCAAAAGCAGACACTGAGCTGTGAATTGCGGAAGGGGTCAAGAGTGGGGAAGAGCAGTTCTTCAGATATATTAGGGAAAAAAAGAATGGTCGGGCAATTGTTAGGCTGTCTGAGGGAGGTAGGGTAATAGAGGAGGATGTGCAAAAGGCAGTTGTCGTTAATGATTACTTTTGCTCTGTCTTCACAAGTAAGACTGTGGGCCTCTGCCAGAGAGTGGCATTAAGGCAGCCATAAAGGGGGTCCTGGAGATGACGCAGCCAGTAATTGCCAGCTAAAGGGTCTGCAAAGAGCTAGCAGCCCTAAAGATAGATAAGGCCCCGATCTTGATGGAATACGTCCAAGGGTACTCAAGGAATGGGCAGTGGAATTGACTGAACCCCTGGCAGAGCTATTGAAAGAAACATAAAAACATAGAATTTGTTAGCAGATAAAGGACTAGTTGGCCCACCTAGTCTGCCAATTTTTTCCCTACCTACAGTACCACTGTAGACCCTACCTGCTCTCCAGTTCTTCCTCCCTTCCCCTATTTCTTTTCACTAAAATCCCCTTATTCTAACCCCAGTAATACTCGTAACTTTCTGCAGTAAGCCTGGAGGGTTGGACTGCCTGGAGAGAATGGAACGTATGCAAATGATGGAATCATCAGCATGTGATAACTTTTTAAATGCTGCCCTGTACTAACTGCCAATGTTCTAAACCTACTTAGATTTTACTCTTCGCCTGAACAGTCTGGTCGCTCGGAGTGTCGCTCTTCATCATCTGTCAGAAGTGAAGAAACTTATAAACAACATATAAGTATTGCTTTATTTTTTTCAATTGCTGCCTTATACTGATTGTTTTATTTAGCTAAACTTGTTTTTGTAGTAATTTAGTTATTTTTGCCAGTTCCTCTCGGTTCCGGAAACCAGGAGGAAACCGGGTTAGTTTTCATAGCCTCTGGGTTTCTCTAGCGCAAAACCCACATTATTTTTGTTTTAAATATTGTTTAAAAGTGTTTTTATGTAATCGAAGTTATCGATTACTAAACCGCTAGTACCGGTTCCAGAATTTTTATCAGTTTGGTTCCTTTGGTTCCAGAACCGAACATAACTGCATTATTGTTGTTCAGATTTTTGCCTTTTGCGGTTCTCTTTTTGTCAGTTTAAATGGCAGAAAAACCGAAGAAAAAGACCAGTGAGCCCGGTTTTAAGAATTGTGCTCAATGTGGGGACGTTTTTGCAAAGGCAGATAAGCACACTATGTGTGTTGCTTGTCTGAGATATGAGCATCTTAAAGAGGACTGTCAAATCTGCCTGACTTTCCTTAAAAAAACAACTGAAAAACACCTGAAACGACTAAAGAAAAAGCTCCCCAAGCGTCCCTCTGGCTCTGACCAGCCGATACCCTCTGTTACGGTGGCTGAACCACACCTGTTGTCACTTCCACCCCTGATACGGGTGATAAAATTACTAAGAGGTCTTCTAAATCGGCTTGCTCCCCCGTTCCCTCTAAAAAAGCATGCAAGCTGAAGCATACTGAACCCCCAGATGTTAACCAGGGGACTTCTGTATCTGCTAGTGTCATGCCAACTCCTCTGAAAATTGCACGGGCTTTTAAAGTTATTCAGGCTTTGCTGGGTTTGGTGCCCCCTGCACAGCAGCCACCTGTCATGGCAGGACAGCCTGGCATTATTCCCCTTATTGAAGAAGAGGACTGCAGTGATTATGAGGAGGATGAAGGGGAACCCATCTTGCTCGAGGTCTGCCCTGAACAGGACTTTGGATCACCCCCCAGGACATCTGAAGATTTTTCTTCTCACTTTACCTTTTCGAGAAATATGGCAGATGCCTTTGATATTTCCACAAGGGAAGAAGTGGAGGATGAGGAGGAAATAGAATATCTGGAGATGATGGCCTTAACTCCCACCAAAGCCCTCCTCCTCCCAGTCAATACATTTTTTTTAAGAAAGATGCTCTAAAGTTGTTGCAGACCCCAAATTCTGTCCCCCCCTCTGGATAAGTGGTTGGACAAGAAATACGAGTTGGAGAGGGAAGGGGCAGAGTTCTTTTTTTCCCATCCGGATCACCAAGGGGTCATCCAACAGGCAGCCTGTGATAAGGCTAGAGTCCCCTTGGCATCCCACCCATCAGATAGATACTCTAAGAAAATAGCATGGCAAGGAAAGGATACCTGTCAGCCTCTCTAGTCATGCAGCTAGCTAACTTCCAGACCTATGCTGCCCAGTACCAAAAGTCCCTGTGGCAGTCAGTACTGGCCATTTCACAGAAAGCTCCCTCACCCCTGTCTGATGACCTAGCAGAAACAGCTAGGTTTGGGTGAGAGACAGCTAAGTAGCAGTTCCAGATGGCTGCTGATACCAGCGATACTGAAGCCAGATGGATGGCAAATACGGTAGCCCAAAGGAGATTTGCTTGGCTGAGGGCCACAAATCTCAATGCTGATACACAGTCTAAGGCCCTAGATTTTCCTTTAGAGGGAAATGCTCCTTTTGGAGAATCCACTGTAGCATACATGAAGAAAGTGGATGAGTACAAGGTCACCTATAGGAGCAACTCTAGTAGAGAGTGTCTCCATCCAGGCCTAATGGAAGGGGAGACTGGGGCAGGTCCTTCCACACCAGGCTCTTTTTCCAGCCAGTGGCTATACCCCAGTACCAGCAGTACCCACAGCAGGGGTACTTTAAGGGCAGGGGTCGAAGGGGATCTAAGCATGGAGCTCAAGCACAACCTCCACCCCAAGCTAAGCAGACTCCCTGAAGTACAGGCCACCTCCTCACTCCCTGTCGGAGGCAGACTTTGCCACTTCCTCCATGCTTGGCTGACCATCACCACAGACAAGTGGGTCTTGGAGGTAGTCTGTCAGAGTCTGTCTCTGGGTTTCAAATCCCTTCTTCTTTTAACAGCCAAGGGTTTCAGTGCACCTTCTCTGGCAGAAACAATTCTGCTGGAAGCAGAGGTCCAGAAACTGCTACTTTTAAAAGCAGTGGAACGTGTCCCAAGCTCATTGAAAGGAAGGGGCTTTTATTCCAGATACTTCCGCACCACAAAGAAAAATGGGGAGTGGCAGCCCATATTGGATCTCGGAGCTCTAAACAAGCATCTAAGAAAGCCAAAGTTCAAAATGGTAACTAGCATTAATTCTGCCAACAGTCCAAAAAGGGGTTTGGTTGGCATCAGTGGACTTGAAAGACGCCTATTTCCACATTTCCATAAAGGAGTTTCACAGGAAATATCTCAGATTCAAACTCCCTTCTGGTCATTACCAATTTTCAACCCTGCCTTTTGGCCTTTCTTTGGCCCCAAGGGTGTTGACAAAGTGCCTAGCACCAGTGGTAGCACACCTTCGAAGGCGAGGTGTGACAGTTTTTCCATATTTGGACGACTGGCTGTTGGTGGGCAAATCACCACAACAGGCCATTCAGTACTTAAGCCTTACTCAAGGCCTCCTGGAATCATTAGGATTCATTATCAATCTTGAAAAGTCAGTCCTCACTCCTGCACAAAGGTTGCAGTTCATGGGGGTAGAGATAGACACCCTACAGTGCAGGGCCTATCTCCCTCTGGACAGGGTCAAAAGTCTTCAAGGGGTAGTAGATTCCTTCACCTTGAACAGGAGCAAGCCTGCAAGACAGTTCTTGCAACTTCTGGGACATATGGCTGCATCCACAGCTACAGTGCTGGGTTCAAGGTTTCAAATGAGGGACATCCAGTTCCACCTCAGGGCTCACTGGAGTCAACGAAAAGATTCTCTGTCAAAACCCATTCTGGTTTCAAGAACCGTGCTACAAGCCTTGCAGTGGTGGAAGGAAGTACGCAATCTAAGGGAAGGTGTTCCCTTTCAGAAAGACAACCCCTCAGTTGTTCTCACAACAGATGCATCCCTTTTGGGCTGGAGTGCCCACTTGGGAGATCATACAATACAGGGCACCTGGTCAACCTCAGAGTCCCTCCAGCACATAAACCTGGTAGAACTCAGGGCTGTTTTTCTGGCTCTAAAATCTTTTTCAGGATTGGTACAGTCATAGGTGGTACAGATCAGAACAGACAATACCACCACAATGTACTACATCAACAAACAGGAAGGTACCAGGTCAGGGCTGTTTTTCACAGAGGCCATGAAAATGTGGACCCTGGCATATTCTCTGGGAGTCTCCTTGCAAGCAGTACATCTACCAGGAAAGGCCAATACTCTGGCAGATGCCTTAAGTCAAATCAACCAGGCCCATCACGAATGGACTCTGAACAAACAGGTGGTGGACATAATATTCTGAAGGTGGAGCACTCCAGAGGTGGACTTGTTCGCATCACACCAGAACCACCACTTGCCTCAGTATTGCTGCAGGCCACCAAATCAGGGCAGTTTGCCACCGGTTGCCGTGACTCTAGATTGGTCAGGAAGGTTCCTCTACACTTTCCCTCCTTTTCCCCTGGTCTTCAGAGTGTTGCTCAAGCTCAGGTCCCATTCAGCATCCCTGATTCTAATACCCCCGGACTGGCCCAGACAGCCATGGTACTCTCTAATGCTCTCAATGTCTGCGGACAAACCGATAAGACTCCCTCTGATGCTCAGTGTATTGACCTCCAACCAGGGGACCCTGTTATACCTGAACCTCCAGTCCCTCAATCTCAAAGTTTGGTTCTTGAGGAGTTAGAGTATGCTAACTTGCAACTCTCTGAATCGGTGCTTCACATTCTGAGGGGCTATAGGAAACCCCCTACTAAGAAAACTTACTCTTCTAAGTGGAAAAGGTTTTCCATCTGGTGTTCGATTAAGGATTTGATACCATTACAGGCTGGGGTCCCAGCTGTTTTGGATTACACCTCTCATTTACATTCTCTGGGTCTACAACCAGATTCATTCAAGGTACTCCTTGCAGCATTGTCTGCTTACATTTCTGCTGGTGCTAGGGTATCATTATCTTCAGACCCCATTTTTAAAAGTTCTTGAAGGGTTTGGCTCATTTGCACCTTCCCCGCAGGGTACCTGTGCCAGCATGGGACTTTAATGTTTGTATAGCCAAGCTCATGGGGCACCTCTTTGAGCCTATGGCTGCAGCTCAACTTAATGTAACCCCCTTGTTACCCGGGGTTACTAGAATCCCAGTAAGACCTAGTGGTAGGCAGGGAAGGCAGCTTGTGAAACTCCAGTTAGATGGATTTCACACTGTCTCACTCTGTTCTCAGTCTCAGCTGAGACTGAGGGATGACATCACCATAGAACTATCGCAGCTGCATGAGCCACAATGGAATCTGCAGCAGGGAGTTGGAGTAGAATGTTGGGAGGTTTGAACAGTAGTCTGTAGTCAGTTGGAATTTGGAGCTTGTTGTGAGAGGAGCACAGCAGCTCTGTGTTAGGTTCTTAGAGCCCCAGCCCTGACATAGGGCTACATTCAGGAAAAGGTGTGTGTTTCCACCTAAAGAGAGACACAGTGAGCTATTTTTAAAGTGGTGGAGACCGCTGATTCGGGTCTCTGTGCCCCATCCCTCAGGGATGGGGCAGGAAGGTTTTGCCTGCATTTCCAGGGGCAACCCCCTGGCTACTGCTAGTGAAGAAGCTGCCTTATTTTGTCCAAGAGTATGGGAAACAAGAAGATTTCGTGATTCGCCTGTGGGACACCTGCAACCGGAGGGTGAGTTCTCCTCTTTCTAAAGGGCCCATGTTTTCACCCTGGAACTGTGTTATAGTGGGGATTGGACTACTGAAGTAATGGGAGGCCTAGAGTAATAGGCTTAGCCAAAAGTAAAAGTATGTTCAAGTCTAACACATAGGGGAAGTCAAGACATGTAGAGGAGATGTGACACACGCCTACCCAGTAATCTACATTGCCAAGCTTTCAAAAGAGTTGTTTAGTTTCCAGAGAAATGGCTGGGTATGGATTGTGGGAGCTGGAGGTGGAGACCCCCATCTTTAGTAACCAGGTCCACCTCTACGGATTTGCTCTGTGGATTTCTACTTTGCCTCATGCACTTGGCCAGTGATGAGGGAAGTACCCAGACGTGGGATTGGAAGGAAGATTCCCTCTAGGAGTCGAAGGCTCTAAGGTGGTTTGGTGAGCCACCAACAGGAAAACTGGTTCATTCCCATAATGGACCGTGGATCAAGTGGCCGGCGGGGGAGCCGAGCCAGTGGGGAAAACCCAAGTAGTGTACAAGTCAGGCTGTGTACCCAAAGCTGCATGCAAGTCCGGGCTGTGTGCCTGGTGGGTTCAGAGCCTGAGGGCTGGAAATGTGAAGAAGTGTTCTGTTGTCTCTAATCTGCATTACCAGGAATGTAGCCCTGTGGGGGTCCATCTATGCTCTCTTTGTTCAGTTTGGATGTGAATAAAAGCCACACTGTAGAATCCTATTCTTGGTTTTGGACATTACAGTTATTGCTTCCTGTGTTTGGATTTACTTGGGTGCCCCTTTGCAGAATAGCCAAACCTAGGCCCCCTGTGCCGAGTAACCTAGTCCTCCGCAAACCCAGTCCCCACCAGGTACTGCTGTCAGCTTCAACAGCATGCCACCTGTCGTTTTGCAAAAAGGCAGGGGTCCGGGGGTTACATTAAATATGTCACTTGGAAAACAGTTGTTCTAGTGGCAACTACTTCTATAAGAAGAATAAGTAAACTAGAAGCTCTCTCTGTGGAGCAGGATTATATCTCTTTTCAGAGATAAGGTAGATTTGCGAACAAATAGAAAATTCCTACCAAAGGTAGTCTCTGATTTTCACATCAACCAATCCATTACCCTACCTGTCTTTTTCACTGAGCATTCTACTTCTGGTGAAAGAAGACTTTATAGTTTGAATGTGAAGAGTGCTCTTAGTTACTATATTACAGCCACTAAGGACCATAGGTAGGACAGAAAACAGCCATTTCTGACCACTGGGGATGTGGAAAAAGGTAATCCAGCTTCTAAAAGATCCACTTCTCATTGGATAGTCCAGTGTATTCAATTCTACTACACAAAAGCTGGTAGGGAGCCCCCAACAGGGTTGAGGGCATATTCCACCAGGGGGCAGCTGCTACGCTCGCAGCTGCAAGGGATGTTCCTCTAGTGGATATTTGTAAAGCAGCTACCTGGAAAACAGTACACACCTTTACAAAGCATTACAGTCTAGACATCCAGTCCAGAAGTGATGCTAGGTTTGGCATAGCAGTCCTGTAGAGTCTATTTCACAAGTAAATGTTGTGTGCCCACCTCCAGTGGTACTGCTTTGTAGTCTGCAGAAAGTTATACATACCTGAGTATTACTGGGGTTAGAAGAACAAATTACTCACCTTAGTAATTCTGTTTTCTTCCCAGTGATACTCAGGTATTCATAACTTCCCATCCTACCTCCCCTTCCAGAACTCAAGCCTCAGCACTCCTGCATGCTGCACTACCACAAAAGGGTTCACCACTATATATATATATATATATATTGTCACATAGTGGTACAAGTTGGTAAACAAGGCTCATGGTCTTTATTCTTTGCATGTTTTGCTGGCATGCTGACTTTTCAGTAATGCTGCTGTGTTTTCTGCAGTTGGAGTTTTTTTTCTTATGACCAAATTGGGGTCATTTTGAATTATTTTTCTCTTTTCAAATACTTTTTGTTTTTTACTGGGTTGCTTGTCTATTCAGGCTTCTAGAAAATCTGAGGAGTTTTAGAACATTAGCAGTTAGTATAGGGCAGCATCATTGCATACGTTCCATTCTCTCTGGGCAGTCCAACCCTCCAGGCTTACTGCAGAAAGTTATGAATACCCGAGTATCACTGGGAAGAAACAGAATTACTAAGGTGAGTAATTTTTTCTTCTTATACTATGCATTCTTGAATCCCATCACTGTTTTCGCTCCTATCACCTCTGCTGGCAGGCTATTCTACAAATCCACCACTCTTTCTGTGAAGAACTTACTTGCAACTCATCTGAATCTACCCCCAGCCTCACAGCATATCCCCTTGTTTTTCTGCAGCTTTTGTTTTGAAAAATACTTCCTTCCTTCCTGTACCTTATTTACTCCCCATGAGGTATTTAAAGGTTTCACTCATATCCCCCCTCTCCCTTCTTTCTTCCAGGGTGTACAAATTGAGTCCCTTCAGTCTCTTTTTATAGGGCTTCTGATGCAGACCCTGCACCATTTTAGTTGCTCTCCTCTGGACAGCCTCCTCTCTGTCAATATCCTTGTAGAGATATGACCTCCAGGACTGAACACAGTACTCAAAGTGAGGTCTTACCAGTGATCTATACAAAGGCCACAGCATTTCCTTCCTTCTGCTGGTGATACCACTCTCTGTGCACCCCAGCATCCCAATATCCCTTCCAACTTCTTTGTCACATTGCCTGACTACCTTTAAGTCATCAGAGATTTACCCCAAGGTTTCTCTCTCTCCTGCTTGGTGGTCATCAGTGATACTCTACTGATTTTGTTCTTTGCCCCTGGGTTTCTGTGCCCCAAGTGCATTATTTTGCACTTTTGTGGTATTAAAACCCAGCTGCCATACTCGTGACCACTCTTCAAGTTTTCTCAGGTCTCTGCTAATCCTTTCCACCATACCCCCCCCGAATAACCTTCCTATTACAGATTTTGATGTGCTCTGCAAATGGGCAGACCTTCCTTTTCAGGTCCTCTGCAGTGTCACTTATGAAGACATTAAAGGGAACCAGTCTCATCACTGAGCCCTGAGGCACCCTGTTGGTCACCATCCCCTCCTCAGAATGAACTCCCATTTACTGCCACCTATCCCCTAACAAGTTTACCATTTTTTGACCCACTCTTAGGCTACTCAACTTGCTTAATAGTCTTCTGTGTGGAACTGAGTCAATTGCTATACTAAAGTCTAGGTAGGCCATATCCACCACTCCAACCTGATCTAATTCCTTGGTCACCCAATCAGAGGAATCTATCAGACTCGTTAAGACAAGATCTTCCACCCATGAATCCATGCTGTCTCGGGTCTTGTTATCCATTTGATTCAAGATATTCTACTATCCTTTCCTTCAGCAGTGATTTCATTAACTTTCCCACACCAATACGCAATAGCTCATTATAGGTGGTGGTAGTTCCAAAAGACTGGAAGGTAGTGGACATAGTTCCACTCCATGGGGGGTTGGAGGGGCAAGGAGCAAGCGGGACACTACAGGCTTATCAGTCTTAACCTCTGTTGTGGGTAAACTGATGGAGTCTCTGGTCAAAGAACAGTAGACTACAAGAGAGTAGACAACATAGGTTTATGGCAGGGAGGTCTTGTCAGATCAGCCTGACAGATTTTTTGACTGGGTGATGAGGGTATTGGATAGGGGCCATCCCACAGGTTTACCCAACTTCGACTTCAGCAAGGCTTTCAACTCAGTGTCCCACAGAAGATTGCTGAATAAGATGGAGGATCTGGGTGCGGCAAGGGACATAGTAAGATGTGTAGGAAGTTGGTTGAAGGAGAGGCAGCAGAGGGTTGTGATTAATAGTGTTAAATGAGAAAAAAGGGAGGTCATGAGTGGGGTGCCACAGGGATCTGTCCTTGGTCCTGTCATCTTAATATGTTTATCAGCGACATTGGAGAATGAATCTGGGACAAGCTGTGTTTCTTCGCAGATGACACTAAGCTCTGTAGGAGGGTAGCTAGTGATGAAGTGATGAGAGAGTTCCAGAGATAGAGAGTGACCTGCAAAGACTAGAAATGAGGTCTAAGGTTTGACAAGTTAAATTCAGCACTAAAACGTGCAGGGTGATGCACCTTGGGAACGAGAGCCACAAGACAGAGTACTGGATTGGTGGGATAAAGCTGAGCACTGTGGCTGAGGAAAGTGACCTAAGAGTCATCATTAGTGACTCCCTTAAACAATCAAGCCAGTGCAAGAAGGCCTATAGTAAGGCAATTAGGATGCTGGGGTGTATCAGAAGTAGTACTGACAGTAGAAGAAAACAGGTGTTACTACCTCTTTATAGAATATTGGTGAGACCACACCTGGAGTACTGTGCCCAACTGTGGAGTTCTTATCTCAGGAAAGATAAGAACAGGCTAGAGACAGTGCAACGAAGTATGACCAGTATGATTCAGGGCCAGCAGACCAGACCTTACTAGGATCAGATCAAGGCACTGAACATTAACTCGCTGTAGAGGAGATGAGAGAGATGTGATATGACAGAGACCTTCAAGTTCCTGAAAGGAATAAATGGGGTGAATTGCAAGGAATTATTTAGCTTGAGTAATTAAGGACTCTGAGGCTCAAGTGGAAATTGATGGGAGGGAGGTTCAAGAGGGATATCGGAACAAAGGCAGAGAAAAAACTAAGACTGACGCAGGGGATTAAGGAAGGAGAGAAGGACTTCTTCTAGTACATTAAGGAGAGAAGAAGCAGAAGGGACGGGATTGTAAGGATAAGGAGGGAGGGAGGATGGGCAGAAAAGGGTGAAGATCAAGCGGAGGCATTAAATGAGTACTTTTGCTCTGTCTTCACTAAGGAAGTGGATGGACCTGTACCACAGGGTAGGACTAGAGGGAGTCGGGGGAGGATTATGAAGGGGAGGTTGAGGTAGACAGCCTTAAGGGGACTAAGGGAACTGTGGGTGAACAGGATACTGGGCTTAGATGGTGTACACCCAAGGATCCCGAGGGAGCTGGCAGGGGTACTAGCAGCCCCACTAATGGACCTGTTTAACACCTCACTGGAGAAGGGGTGTGTGCCACAGAACTGAAGAACAGCTCGTGTAGTACTACTCCACAAAAGCAGGTCCCAGTGACAAGCCTGGTAACTACAGGCCAGTTAGCCTAATCCCCATAGTGGGGAAGTTAATGGAGACCATTCTAAAGGAAAGGCTGGAGTCCTTCCTTGAGGTAAATGGTTTCTAGGATGACAGGCAGCATGGGTTTATCAAGGGGAGCTCTTGTCAAACCAACATAATTGACTTCTTTGACTGTGCTGTGAGGTCACTGGACAGGAAGCAGGCAGTGGGCGTCGTGTACCTGGACTTCAGCAAGGCGTTCGATTCAGTGCCACATGGCAGGCTGATCAGAAAGCTGAGGGACCTGGGAATAGGGGACAAACTCCTGGGGTGGGTCAAGAGCTGGCTGCAGGACAGGAACCGGAGAGTGGTGGTAGGGGGTGAACTATCCAAACTTAGACCTGTAACCAGCGGGGTCCCACAGGGCTCAGTACTCGGACCTGTGTTGTTTAACATCTTTAGTGGTGATACAGCAGAGGGGTCAAAAGTAAGATCTGCTTTTTTAGCAGAGGATACTTAGGTCTGTGGGAGGGTGGACCAGAGGAGGGGAGACAGGATTTCAGGGAGGATATGGCTAGGCTGGAGAAATGATCGGACATCTGACAGTTGGGTTTCAGTGCTAAGAAATGCACAGTCCATGCACCTGGGTGCCAGGAACCCAGGGGCCAGTTTCTGGCTGGGGGGTGTACAAATGACAGTCTCAAAGGAGGAAAAGGACCTTAGAGAGATGGTCAGGGGTGATGTGAAGCACTCTGCACAATACCATAAGGCAACAGCTAAAGCAAATAAAATGCTGTGCTGCATTGCCAGAGGAATCACCTCTAGGAGAGAGGAAGTTATTCTGCCACTGTACAGGTCGCTGGTGAGGCCATATCTGGAATACTGTGTACAGTTCTAGTGCCCATAGCTGAAAAAGGATACGAACTACTGGAGGGAGTCCAGCAGAGGGTAACCAAAATGATTCAGGGCATGGGGAAGGGGGCAGAACATATGAGGAGAGGCTGAGGAAGCTCAATATGTACTCCCTGAAGGATGGGGGAACATGATAGAGACCTTCAAGTACCTTAAGAGCATAAACCAGTTTGGATCAGAGGCATCTTTAATTTAAGAAAGGAAGGTACAACAAGGGGGCATAGCCTGAAACCAGTGGGGAATAGATTTAAGAAGGAAATGAGGAGGCACTTTTTCACTGAAATGGTGGTGTCTGAGTCGAACAAGTTGCCAGAGGAGGTAGTTGCGGCAAATACGGTGGCTAGATTCAAGGGAGGGTGGGATAGGGTGAAGGAGAAAATCAGGACGGGAGGAGTCATTACAGGGATGTGAAAGGGGGATTGTACTGGGGGGGTGATGGACTCCAAGAGGAGTAGGGGGGCATCTCCAGGCAAGTAAACTGAGCTGCAAACTTGATAGACCATTATGGCCTGTATCTGCTGGTAATTTCCTAAGTTCATAAGTTTTATTTTACAAAAAGGGTGGTGGAACCACAGAACAGTCTGCCTATTGAAGTGGTAGGTGCCAAAACCATAAATGGTTTCAAGCACGGCTGGGAAAGAGTGAAGGGTATAATGGTTACTGAGGGCAGTAATAGTAGTAGTAGGGAAGGGAACAGGGGTTGATAGTAAGGGCTAGTACCCTGTATGGACAGTAGGTCCTGGGGTTTGATAGGGAACTACGGGCAGACTGAATGGACCATGTTTTTTTCTGCCGTCACTGTCTATGTTTCTATGAAACATGTTATTTCCACTTAGAATCTGAAAACAGAACACAGAAAACAATGGGCCAGCTGGAGAGTTTACAGTGGAAAGAAAAGCAGTTTTAAGCAAACACACTAATAAAAAATTAAAAATAGTGTGGTTTATATATCAAATACATAATGGGTTGCAGTAGAATTTATCTCCACACATGAGTAGTAAGACCTTTCTTAACTAAATTGTGGCTTCTTCACCAGGGTTTTACGACTCAATAGTGGGAACACGTTTTATTTCATGCAACCTTTTATGCATTCCCTAGTTTTTTAACTACTGAAGCATTCTAAATGAAGATAGAATAGAACAGTGGATGGGCTCCCATGCACAGTAAGCGTAGGATTCCATTGGGGCCTTTTGAAGAAATCGGTGATGATGAGAATGAAGCTTGAGTGGTCGCAGATTTCATCAAAAGCCTGAGATGGAATGTTACACTTGTTTCTGCATGGAGGAGCCCAGTGACTATTTTTTATAGTATCTGGGCAGTGTTTATTTACACTGCAATTTAAAAGCAAGTTACATAGTTTATTTAGGATTTGCAGGCATTAGGAACAAATGGGTTTCAGGAGTTAATTCTGTGTGGATTTGACTTTTCTAAATTCAGATACTAAAAAATGGTCAAAAACAACAGAATGAAGTAAACAAACTAGTCCAACAACTAGTTAACTATTAATTGAATGGCTACATCTAAAAATGAACGGGCAACAACGTGGCAGAAATTTTAAGATATGTTAGGTTACTCCGAATCACTGTCTGAGTCAGCTATCACATTTCTGCAGTTTTTCAGTTTCACACGCTCCGAGTGAAGAAAGTGAACGCCCGTATTTTTTTAAATGCAGCGCATGTCTTTATTAGTGGCTTGCTGTTGTACTATCAGTCTGATGTCAGATCGATGGTACAACAGCTTTTCAGCTGTCACTGAATTCCATACAGAACAAACGCTGCTCATATACTATAAATAATTGATCTCAGTTTGGAAGCTTCATCTGCATTTATGTCAACTTGGGATTGTGACAAAGGAACTCTTAACCATTTGGAGTGCTGCTAGCACAATGCTTGACTACATTGCAGGGGCTTCAGCTGCACTTCTAACAGAGCAGTGAAATCGCACAGAAATAGTTACTTTATAAAAAAAGTACATTGTTGTTGGAAGAATTGCCATGATTTTTCATCCAGAACTAGGCCGTAATGATTCAAAACATTGTGCGCTACTTACATAAGCAAAATTGTGGTACTGTTTATGCTTTTAATGTCTGCCTGCACTGATAGTTGTGTTTTGTGTTTGACTCATAGTTACTGCAAGAGCATCTTGCTTTGAAAGACCAGGGACAGTGGTGTCGAAAGGAAGTCCGAGAACATTTTTGGAGAAAGTGCCATGATGTTTTCATAAGCAACTCTGTCACACACAACTCTGCTTCAGAATTTTTCTTAAGTCAGGCCGGTACCATTCCAGTCACAGAAACAATGTTTGACTCTTCAAGTGAAGTGGAGATGGACAACATTCAAGAGAAATGCTTCCTGCTTACTATGGCAGGTCATTGGTTAGCACAGAAAGATGTGGTGCCGGTTGACCAATTAGAAGAAGTAGAAAAGGAAATATGGCTCTGTCGCATCGCTCAGCAAACTGCAATAGACAATTGTGAACACAGAGCTTCGAGATTTTCTAGGCAGTTTTCAGTTGACAGAGCTTCTTTTGACGAAGCAGCCAAGGAGTTTTCCTTTTCTAAACTGGCTGTGCTGAATACATCGAAATATATGAAACTTGAAGGTCTTCCAACCAGAGAGGCATCTGAGAGTAGAATAAATAGAGCGCAGAAGGGGGCTCTTGACCTCTTGATTGGACGTCTGCTGGATGAAGGCTATATTCATGAATCCAGCCGCGTTTGTAGATATTTCAGTTTCTACAACAAGGATGTGTCTTTGGTTCTGCACTGCAGAGCACTAGCTTCAGGGGAAGCAGATTTAACACAGCTTCACCCAGATATCCAGATTATTCTTACAGCAAGGGCTTCATTGGAAGAAGATAATGAGACAGAGAAGGGACAGTCACTTAACAGTAAGTAGAGTTGCTCATGGTATGATTTATAACACACAGTACTTCTTTGTAAGGTTGTTTTCTAAGCCTATAAATAGATGAAATGCCATTTTTATGGGGAAGCCTTATAGTCCAACAGAAGTGTGTCGCACTTCCATGCCAGGGACCCAAGTTCAGGAGCCAGCTTGTGAGCTCATGCTTCGGTTGGTAGGCTGGGGGAACACACACATGAGAAAACCTGATGCTGATGGCAGCATGTCCAAACTGGGAGATGGGAGGCAGAACGTTCCAACGTCACAGCACCTCCTGCTGCTGGACCAGGAAGCTTGCAGTTCCAGAAGAGGCATGCTGCATGCACCCCAGCCCCCCCACCACAACTGATGCTGCAAATGCCACCTGGGGACAGGGACAAATGTGGCAGAAAACCTGATGTAAACCAGATGAACGTCTGCCCCCTACAGCCCTCGCACCACCAACCATGGTATCAGCCTCCAGTGGATCCTGGTCCCCAGAGGGACTCTCAGAGATGTTTCCAGAGAGAACCTGGCAATCCCCACCATGGGGTTCAAGCCATGAGGTACAGAGGTTTTGTGGCTACTTGGAAACGGTGAGTGACTGGGCTTGGGGGGGACCGACTAGGTGCAGGCCACTCTGGGAGGATCATTAATACATGAGTAAAAATAAATAACAAGGGTGCCCCAGTGGCATGGCAGTAGCATGACCTCCTGGCACGCTAGCGACCTGGTTTCAGGAGCAGACTTGGGTCACTGGGGATTGGCTGGGGGGTGGAAGAGGATTGAGCATTCCATGAACTGCTTTCCTCTCCTCTTCACTGCCACCAGAGACATAGAAACATAGAAGCTGTCAGCCGATAAGGACCTCTTGACCCACCTAATCTGCCCTATTTTCCCTACCTACTGTGCCACTGCAGACCCTACTCAATCTGCAATTTTTTCCCCCTTGCCTCATTTCTAAGGTCCACTTGTGTCTGTCCCAGGCATGCTTGAATCCTGTAATCGTTTTAGCACCTACCACCTCTGCTGGGAGGCTGTTCAAGGTGTCCACCATGCTTTCCGTGAAGAAGTATTTCCTCACATCCTCTCTGAGTCTCCCACCCCTCAGCTTCATAGCGTGACCCCTTGTCCTCGAGCATCTTTTTCCATGTAAAATGCTACTCTCATGTACCTTATTATTACGTGTGAGATAGTTGAACGTTTCTATATTGCACCCCCCCTTTCTTCTAGAGAGTACATATTTAATTCCTTGAGTCTTTTTTCGTAGGACTTTTGTTGCAGGCCATGCACCATTTTGGTTGCCCTCTTCTGTACCACCTCCCCTCGATCTATGCCCTTCTTGAGATGGGGCTTCCAGAACTGGACACAGTACTCGAGGTGTGGCCTTACCATTAATCTATACAGTGATAACACTATCTTCCTCTTTTTGTTGGAGATACCCCTCCCTATGCACCCGAACATCCTTGTAATTTAATGTTTATTAAAGTTTCCAACATACAGTACATCATAGTCACGGTACATAGAATGTGAGCATGTACTTTCAGCAAAACCAAGGAAAGAAAAGAAAAGAAAAAAAAAAAGGAAGGAAAGGAAAATTTCCCTTTCCCCTCCACCCACCCCTAGGTGAATTAAGAAAATTATCCTACCCCATAATGAGAACCCCCCACAGTATCCTACCATCCCCCCATCACTCCTCACCCATCCCAGGCTGGATTGTCCAGAGCATTACTTTACATAAACCTCTATTCTCAGAAGTTCGTTGTGTTTATGGCGTTTGCAGAGAGTATAAGTTAAAAGCAAGGCCCAGATTTTATTAAATTTGCTCAATTTGTTGTGCAAACTGGCTGTTATCTTTTCCATTCTGATACTGGCCAAAAATTCCTTCAGCCATTCGGCGTATGATATTGCTTCGCTATCCTTCCAATGTCGGAGTACCAGTTTTTTGACTGACATGGATATGAGAGCTATATGATATTTGCGTGTGATTACAGGGATTTCTGAGTAATTTCCTAAAAGGCAGATTTCAACTGCAAACAACTCACCAAGTCCCAGTAAGAGATCTGTTCTTTGTTTGATTTGCGACTATAGGGGGGCTATTTTAGAACAGTGCCAGAAAATGTGTACTAGATTGCCCTCACCATGGGCGCACCTCAAACAAACGGCAGAGGAGGCATTGCCAAACTTAGCTATCTTTTGAGGGGTATAATATAGGTTGTGCAGGATTTGAAGCTGCATAAGTCGGAGCCTATCTTGTGTAATAAATTTGTGGCATCCTTGCCAGAGTTTCTCCCAGTTAATAGGTGTTTCCGGGAGGAGCATTGCCTATTAATCAGTGGGTCCATAAGGTCCGGGATAAACTTTGTTGTGTAGAACTTCAAAAGTCTTAGATACCACGTGTGGGAGGCCCACTATTTGGACCAAATCCGCCCAGAAGGGGGGAATCTCTTGCATCTGAGGTTTTTTCCCCTATGGCTTTCACCAGGATATGTCACAGTTGGAATATTTTAAAAATGTTGGAGGCCGAGATTCCTAACTGATCTAGAATTTCTGTGGATGAAAACCATGTCTGTTCTGTCCCCTTCCAGAAATAAGTAAGCTTAGCTTCTTTAATTTGTGGAATCCACGAGGGGGAGAGGACTTTCCCACCTAATCTAATATTGGGATTGCCTATCAGAGGTTGCTTCAGATCCAAGCAGTGATTATATTTAATGAAAGAACAAAACTGGGAGTGAACCCTCACAGATACGGCAATAGGTGACGCTATAGCGGTTTTGGGAGGTTCTTGGGTTGCACGAAAAGCAAAGCCGCAGGAGAAAGATTGTGACTTCGAATTTGGGCAGATTCTGTTTTGGTCCAGAGGGGTTTGTACTCCCCGGATTTTCCAGAATCACTTGGGGTGAGCCACCTCAAGTATTTACTCGCATGACTGGCCCAATAATAAAGGCCAACATGTGGTACCCGGCCACCTTTGGGCTTCGGGGCCGCCAACTTGTGGAAGGCCAACCGGTGACATTAACCGGCCCAAATAAAATTAGAAAAAAATGTTGTGCACTTTCTTGAACCATGATTGGGGTAACCAAATGTTCAGGAGATTAAGTGGGTAGAACAGCCGAGGAAATACGTTCATTTTAATAAGGCTAACTCTGCCCCAGATAGTCAGTGGGAGAAAGGACCATCTATTTAGATCTTGGGTAATAATATTTAGTAAGGGGTCTAGGTTGTATTTTTGCAAAAGAGTAGTGCTTCTTGAGAAAGTAATACCTACATTTTTCAATGACTTCCTTTCCCATGACAGGCCTAATGTATTAACCTCATGTCTCATCACTCTTTGATTAAGAGGGAAAACCACCGTTTTTCCCACATTTAATTTATAATTAGAAAGCAAACTGTACTCTTTGATAGTTTCCAGTAAATGTGGGATAGACTTTCCAGGATACGAGGTATGAAGCAGTAGATCATCTCCATAGGCCATTACCTTGATTTTGATACCCTGTACCATTATACCTTGTATCTTGGGGTTATCAACCAATCTTCGGATGAGGGGTTCTAGATACAAGTTAAAAAGAAGTGGGGATGGGGACAACCTTGTCTAGTGCCTGAGTACAAAGGAAACCGGTCGGAGATACACCCATTACATAAGACCTTAGCCATTGGAGATTTATAGAGGGCCTGTATCCAGTTTTGGAACTCTAGGGGGAAGCCGAAAGCTTGTAACGTCCGGAAAAGAAAATTCCAATTTACTCTATCGAAGGCTTTCTCAGCATCCAGAGAAGCCAAAGCCGCTGGGTATTCCGCGTTTCTGGTTACCGAGAAAACATGTGCTAGGGTTCGAATATGGTCACCGGACGACCTACCCTTCATGAAGCCCACCTGCTCTACTCCTATTAAATCCGGAAGAACTGTGTTAAGGCGGTCCGCTAACAATTTACTCAGAATTTTAATATCCTGATTAAGTAGTGATATCGGCCTGTAACTTGCCTTATCCTCTGGTGTTTTGCTGGGTTTTGGCAGGAGTATTATTAGTGCCTCAAACAATGTGCTATCTGTACTCTTACCAGCGAGAATCTGCTAGAACATAGAGAGAAGCAAAGGGGCGAGTTTCTTTGCAAATGTTTTATAAAAATAAGGGGAGAACCCATCAGGTCCCGGGGATTTATCAATGGGAAGGCTATCTATAACTCTTAAAATCTCCGCTTCTGTTAAAGGAGCGCATAATATAGCTTGTTGCGCTTCTGTGAGAGAGGGCAGATGAGATTCAGCTAGGTAATAATATAAATCCTTAATAGATTGGGGATTCGCCACCGGAGAATATAAAGATTGGAAAAACTTTTGGAATTCTGTTACAATTTCTTTTTGATTATTCACGAGTGTACTATTATGGGACCAAATTGAGGCAATGAATCTGGCAGATTCTTGTTGTTTGACTCGAGCAGCCAAAAGGTGACCCGCTTTCTCCCCCTGATCAGCATATATTGCTTTCGATTTCAGGATCAGGAACTCTGCCTTCTCTCTAAGAAGCTCCGAGTAGGAGTCTTTAAGTTTAACCAGATCCAACAAAGTTTGCTCCGGTGTGTGAGGAGACATATTCTTTTCTAAGACTCTGATCTGGTTAAGGAGTTGCGTTAACTTTTGCTCCCTCATTTTTCTCCTCTTTGATGCCACCCCAATTAACAGACCCCTGAGATAAGCTTTAAGGGCACCCCATTCCATGTCAGGTTTACCAGTAGAGTTAAAATTAGCAGACACAAATTGTGAAATATGGCCACTAATGTATTCCAGTATGGTTGGGTCTTTTAAAAGTTGGTTGTTAATTTTCCAATGGCCTTCCCCTTTTGGGATAGCCGCCAAGGAGAGCTGACAAGTGACTAGTGAGTGATCTGATGGTGGTCCTGGCTGTATGGCCGAGTCAACAACCCCGGATAATAATCAATGAGAGATCATGATGTAATCGATCCTGAAAGATGTTTTGTGAACTGGGGAGGTAAACGTATAACCTCTGTCTGTAGGGTGTAGTGTACGCCACACATCACATAGTCCCACCTTGTCCCACATATCTCTTAGGGCTCTTTGGGCTGGGGACAGACCTCTAGGTTTATTTCCTGTGCGATCTATGCTCGGGTCAATTACTAAGTTTAAATCCCCTCCCAAAATCATTGGGGTTGTAAGAAAGGGGGCCAGTTTATTAATGAGTTCTATAAAGAACTCTGGAGAGTCGGAATTCGGTCCATATATGCTACCCAGTAATACCTCCATGGTATATATTCTTCCTTGGACGAGTACATACCTCCCATGGGCATCCCTAAATCTGTTGATTGGTACAAATGGGACTCTGCTCCTTATCAGGATCATGACCCCTCAACTCTGCCTGGTATCTTCAGCTGCAAATATTTGTCCTATTTGTTGCCTTCTCATTTTTAGTTCTTCTGAAATCAGCAGATGAGATTCTTGTATAAAAGTGACGTCAGACCTCAACAGTTGTAAGTGCTTACGCACTTGATATTGTTTGATTTTCTGCCTAATTCCTTTTACATTCCATGAAGAAAAAATCAGATTACTCATCATAAGTTAAATCTGTCCTTGTGTGGGAATTCTGGGCATTTTGTCAGCAGACTCTTTTCTGGGCCTTATGTCTATGGATTGATCCAGACAAACCTGGTCCATCCCCCTCCCAAAATTCAACCACTTGGCAGAAAGATATATTGATATCAGTATCAAGTAAACTCCCTGCCCCTCCCCTCATTGCTGCGGTCAGTGGTCAACAGAACACCCTGCTATGCCCGCCCTCCCCCAGCCCTCCGAACCCATCTGCCACCCCATTGACTCAAGTTGTTGTTAACATCATGGAATGAGCTAGACAATGGGGTGGGAGTGTAACTTAATATTCTAACTAATTCACACTGTTCCAAAACCCGCTCCACTCATAACTACTTTACTTTGTTAAATGCGCGTTGTACAGCTGGCAGTTTAACCGTAACCTGGTGTATTGTGATCGAAATTATCTAATTAACTATTATCTTATAGAACATTATAGTAGCTTCATATAACCTGATATAGCCTGCGGAGTAACAGTTTACTTTCACAAAAGAAATGTGCATAAAATAGGATTATTAGGAGCGTATACTGTCTCCTTTATGCATAACTAACCAAACTCAATCTCGTGAACTAATATTCAAACTCAGTTCCAGTAGTCCTGATAACTGACAGTTGTAGCTGCCCTAATTATAAAGATGACTTAAACGAGAGTGTTTATGGTATCTTTTAAACCAATATTCATTTCAAGTCTTTCCAGAGATCAGTGTCACATCTTTAACAAAATGACTGAAGCAGATTGGTAGAGATGAGTTAAAATGAAATGCTCTCCACTGTCATGAGAGAAAGGTTTGACCATCACCGCTGATTTCTAGGATTATCATCTTTGGGGTGAAAGGTCAGCTGTGGTCCGCACCGCCGTTCTATGAGATGAAACTTAGCTGGCAGAATTTTGTAATGAGCAACAGCGATGCCACTGAGTTATTGGCAGTAGCTGCTTTCTGATATTTCTAGACTTCAGGTGCCCTCTAGTGGCGATCATTGCTGGGATGTAGCAATCATGGTTACCGAGAACCGGTAGGATAAGCATTGAATGAAAACTGCATTTCGGTGAGACGATATAGAGAGCCGACTTAAGGCATACTCTTTACTAGTGCCATAAGGGCTTTGAGGTAATTGCAATGAGAACTATGATATAAACATTGCTTTCCCCTGTTGAGCCATAATGTAGCTTCAGAGATTGCTAAAGGGAGCTCAGACACAGGGGGAGAAGAAAACCTTTTCCAGGAAGCGCTCAATGATCCTTTAATGAGCTTTGTAGTTAGTGTCCCTTTTCCACAGAGCTTTCATGCATCTTTAAACAAGTCGGGGAAAGCACTTTTAAGCCCTTTAATAGCGGCGTCTGGGTCTTCAAAAGATACCCAAGATCCTGATATCAGAACCCCCAATTTCGCAGGGTAGCCCATCCGGAATTTCACACTGGCAGCGATTAACTTGGACACCATGGGATGAAACAGGCCTTTTTTTTGCCTAACAGATCCTGGTAAGTCCTGTGCTACTCTAATTTTAACACTTTCCCAGCACACTTCTTGTAGCTCTTTGATCTTTACAAAAAGGTGTTGTCGCTCTAGGAAGTTTAAAAATTTGAAAATCAGCGGGCAAGGAGGGGCACCTGTTGATGGTTTGGGGCGAAGAGCCCTGTTCGCTCGTTCGATAGTATAAGTCGGGCAAAAGGGCGATGGACTGGCTAGTTTTTCAACTAACTTTTGTATGAATCCCACAACGTCGGATCCTTCTGCGTTTTCGGGGAGACCTATGAGAACCACGTTGTTTCTACTACTGCGGCCCTCTAGGTCTTCTATCTTAATCTCCATTCTTGTTAGTTTATGGTGGATTGCTATGATCTCGGGCTTCACTTTCTTGATTCCTTTTTCCACCGAACTAATTCTGACTTAGTTGTCCGATGTTCTTTGATGTACATCTTCCAACACTTGAGTTAGGCTTTTAATTTCTGCTGTTATTGTACTCATACTTTCCTTAAAAGAAGCAAATTCATGTAAGAATCGTTGCAGGGTAAGAGGCTGCTGCTTCTCCGTAATGACTCCAGCTGTCTGTCCATCTTCGCCACCTGAGGCCCTGGCTTTTTTTGAGGCCTTTTCCAGCGTAGTTGAAGGGGTATGTTTGGAAGGATTTTTCCTCAACATTGTCTCCATGTAGAATAGTATGTTCGAGGTTCTGATCCAAACCCTTTATTAAGCACTTGAGGATCGATTTTAGATGGAGATCGAATAGGTATTTCGAAGGTTTTGAAGGTTTTTTGGGTCAGAGGGCTGGAGCTGAGCTGAAAGGCTACTACCTAGTGGACTGCATCATGTTATCCCCTGCACCCGAACATCCTGCTAGCTTTCCCCACTGTCTTATCACAATGCTTTGCTACCTTGAGGTCATCAGAAATTATTACCTCCAGGTCCCTTTCCTGTTCTGTAGTTGCCAACACCTCCCCACCCAATTGGTACCTTGTCCCTGGGTTTCTGTGCCCCAAATGCATGATTCTGCACTTTTTTTGCATTGAAACCCAGTTGCCAAACCCTTGACCAGTCATCCATTTTTCAGATCGTCCCTCATTTTTTCCATCCCCCCCCCCGTGTATCCACTCTGTTGCAGATTTTTGTGTCATCCGTGAACAGGCATACTTTCCCTTCCAGTCCTCCTGCAGTGTTGCTAATAAAGGCTTTGAAGAGGACCAGGCCTAGTACTGACCCCTGTGGCACCCTGCTGGTCAACTTGCCTTCTTCAGAGTGAACTCCATTTACCACCACTCTCTGACTCCTGTTGCTTAGCCAGCTTCTTACCCATTTTACTAGTTTTGGACCCACTCCAAGGCTGCCCAGATTACTCACCAATCTTCTGTGTGGAATAATGTTGAAGGCCTTACTGAAAGCCCTGTAGGCCACATCCACCACCCTGCCCTTATCCAGTTCCCTAGTCACCCAGTCAAAGAACTGTCAAGTTTGTCTGGCAAGACCTGGTGGTAGTACAGGCTGGGGCTGTCTGTTTGGCGTAGGATGTGTGTGCCTCCACATGGTATGCACCACTGGCTGTCCATGGCTGGGACAGGGCACCAAAACACAGAAGAGAGGCCAGTTGGAAATGAAGCCTTCCCTGCCTTCCCTCATCCCAGCCAGACCACCAGACTCTGGCTTGTTGTACCAGGGGGGGGGGACGGAGAGCGCTGGTTATGGGAAGGTGGGGACAGGACTGATAGGCCATCCACATGGTCTCCGCGAGGCAAAAAGCTTTATGGAATAAAACAAAGCAATCCCATTTTTATTTTATAAAATGTTGTCTGATATTTTATTGAATAGCATGTTTTACATAGTACACAGCTCTGTGAATATTTTATCGAGCAATGTTTTGCACAGTACACGTTCCTTGGATACTTTCACATGGTTCCTTAGATATTTTATTGAACAATATGATTTACATAGTGCTGTGTTCCATGGATATTTTTATCTATCAATGTTCTACACAGTACGCATTTTTTTGTACTCTAGCAATTAAATGAGAAATGGTATTTTTTTAAAAACAAAGAATTGCATACCATATTGCAGTTAACAGCTCTTATTTCTCTACGGACACCATTCCAGGAGATGGGGGGTCATAAAAGGAGAATGATGTGTCACTGAAAAAGGATAGCTAGGTGAAAGGAAGAGAGGAGGGACTTAGAGGTAGAGCATGGGGACCAAGTAGAGGAGTAAGGTATAAGCACGTAAGATAGCTGAGGGAGCAGGTAAAGAAGGTGAATATAAAGGTCGGCCCAGTGGCACTGAGGGTCAAGGTGCTGGACGCCATGCCTCATGCCATGTCGGCGACCCGGGGTTGTGAGCGAGCTTGAGTTGCCAGTGGTCAGCAGGGGAGGGAGAGGATCGAGCCTCTGACTGACTGCTTTCCTCTCCCAGGAAGGGGGAATTGGCTGTCTCTCTCCTTGGCTACCACCTGATGGAGGATGGATGGCAGCATTGGAGTCTGAGCAGCAAGTAGGGGGGGGGCCGTGGCACGTGCGCTTACAGTGCCGTGGCATGGGAAGAAGGAGAATGTAAATAGAATAAAATGGAATGTAAACTCTCAAATTTCAAACCCACTGACAAAATTACTGAACAAGTCCTTTTCAACTGGAGAAGTTCCACACGAGTGGAGATTGGCAACTGTGTTACCCCTACATAAAAAATGGGACAACACTATAGTATCTAACTTTCGACTGATTAGCTTAACATCCATCCTTTGTTAAAAGCAAAACTTGATGAGAACTTAGAGAATATCAATTTTATCAATAGCAGACAACACGGGTTTAGACGCAACAGCGCATGTATCACAAACCAACTATGAAACCGTACACCATTGAAGTAGACCATCATTTAATCAAATGGATAAGTAACTGGCTTACTGACAGGAAGCAATGTGTCAGAATTGGAGGATGTTGCTCTGACTGGTACAAGGTCACCAGTGGGGTCCCCTAGGGCTCTGTTTTTTGCCTTATATATAAGTGACCTACATAATGACATTGAGAATTGGATTGTCAAATTTGCAGATGATGTGAATCTAGGAGGCCCCACCAGCACCACTGAAAATACAGCCAGCCTGGAAAAAGACTTGAAAAAAATAGAAGAATGGTCAGAAGCGAATGGCGTGCCATTCAGTGTAGACAAGTGTTCAGTAATGCATATGGGGAAGCACAATAGCCATCACACCTATAGTCTAAACAAAACCCCTGTTAAAAGCAATTGAAATAGAAAAGGACTTTGGTATTTTTATTGATAAAAGTCTAAATTTTAAAGGTCATGGTAAAAAAAAAAAAAAATACATACATAAATCAAACTACACGATAAGGAACATCAAAAACAGTTTTTTTAATCGTTCATCAAGTTGTATGCTGCCCCTATACAGGTCTTATGTAAGACCGCACTTGGATTATGGATCCTCATTATGGAGTCCATATTATAAGGGAGCGATAGACAGGGTGGAGCGTGTTCAGCGCAAATTTACAAAACTTATATCAGGCCTTAGAGACATGGACTATGAGAATAGATTATGTAAGTTAGGTCTATATACCCTGGAAGATAGAAGAATATGGGGTGATGTATTAAACACGTACAAATTCATGAATGATGAAGAATCAAAGTCAGAGATAGGAATTGTATTACATGACAAACCTGATGACCTAAGGGGACATAAACTCCAAATCAAATTAAATACTGTAGTTAATAATGAAAGCTTCAACTTCTTTATACATCATACCGGTAGGATTTGGAACCAACTACCAAGTGAAGTAGCCTATAGTAATACCTTGGTCATCTGCAAAAAGAGACTCGATCTTGAATTGCTAAACAGAAATAAACCAAAGCTGGGGCCTGACTGCTCTCGCTGATGTGGGTGGACGGCTTAAATGGGCACTTAGCCTTCTCCCGTCCATACTACCCAGTATGAAACCAGTATGGAGGAGGAAAACAGCAGCCATAGGCTTCTCGAAGCCCTGACTGCCAGCCCTCATCCTGCTCCATCGCCAATTTGCCTAAGCCCTGATCTGGAATATGTATCCTGGGTGGGGGAATACAGCCCTCCCCTTCCTGGCCCCGACACGGTGGGGGGGGGGGTCTGTGGGAGAATGGGTCTCCGTAGTGGTGGTGATACGGCAGACGGACTTGGGTGGCAGGGACAGGGTGGAGCTCAGCCCCCTACAGTACGCTTGTCATGGAGCAACCTATATGAAAGAAGGTGAGTTTGGGGAAATATGGATTTTAAAGTCTGACGCACAGGGAGGAAGGGGTGTGAATGTAGTTTAAAGTAATCAAGGCTCAAAATAATGAAGGTGAGAATAAAGGTTATACTCTGTAACTACCTGGATTTCTTCCTAGTAGACATACTAGTGTAGATCCACTGAGCATGTACAAAGTCCTCCGATGGCCCATTGATTAGTGTTAGCTCCTCCCTGCCCTCTTGTGCCCACACCCCTCCATGCTCCACATCCTCATTTCCACTGGAAAAGTGAGATCATTCATTAGGTAGCTCCTGCCTTTGATGCTGTTTTCTGATTTTTCTTGGACTTCTGTGCATCTTTGTATGCTGTGTGGAGCCTTTTTTTGTTCCAGGTCTGACAGTAGTTGTTTTCTTTTTTTTTAACCAATTATTTTACAAGGTTAGACACACTAAGCTGAAAGCTTGTTTGCAGGTGCAACCTGGGAGCACGAGGAAGTTAAGTGACTTGCTCAGGGTCACACAGTATGCAAGTGGGGGCTGTGGGATTCAAACCCACGTCTCCAGATTTGCAGCACAGTGTCTTAAACCACTGCGCCCTACTGCCTCCTCTCACTGTATGTTTGGAACTTTCCTTGGTCAGGGCACTGAGAAGACTGCACCTCAGCTGGGCTTCCAGCACTGTAAGAAGATGTCTACTACTGACCCTCATGAAGTGTGCCTGAATTGCCTGGGGTCTGACCAGGACCTGAAAAACTATGAGCTCTGTCAGTCCATGTGGTCTGATACCCTCACCTGCAGCAAGAAAACCAAAAAAACACTTTTTGGAATGTTTCATTAAGTCAGATGAGTTGAAATTTGTAACTTAGGGCACGTTGACTGTGGAACATGGACCCTCCTTGACTCCCATTTCTTGACTTTATTGAACTTCTTGTGTGGTTACTGGTCAAGAGACTGTCAGCATTCTTAAAGGAGAACTGCACTGTCTCTATAAGTCATTATTCCCAGTAGAAGCTGTTTTTTGGGTACTAGTTCAAATATTCTTATTGCTGTAGCTATCTAGGCTTTCTAGTTAGCAAACTCGGTGTTACTGATTTACATGCTGCTGGTAAGAACCATTTTAGAACTGTATGATGTCATTTATGTCCCTGTTCTACTCTCCTGTTGTTGGCACAATGTATCCATGTTCGACTATAGAACTCTGAGATTGTTTGGGACATAAACTACATCATACAATTCTAAAATGGTACTTGGCACCAGATGGTGAAGCAGAGGCACCACTGATGTTACTAATGGGCTTACATAAATGGAACAATAACAGAATTTTAACCAATACTTAAAAACAGCATCTACTGAGAAAAATGAGTAGCAGGTTCAGCACAGTTCTTCTTTAATACTCCATCTCACATCTAGGCACTAAAACTTAGGGCACCTCTGGATAGTCCTCTAAATCTGTCTTTGGACAGAACTGTCTGGCACCTTTGTGAATAATAGCCAGCAAGGGTAAGCAGGCTCTGGTCAGCCCTCTGGGCCTTAGCAGATGTTTCTTGTCACTGTTCAACCATCATCAGGCTCCGGTCAATAGGGAACATCCAGATAATCTTGTGACAGGTTTCAGCCTGTGATGGTTGTCCTCACTGTGCGTAACTGCCTTTTAAGAAGTCTTCTTCGAAGGTGCTACAGCAAAAGTCTCTCAAGCTTCTGTCTGGGTTCAAACATATGTTGGCTGGAACATGCAACACCTAACCCTCAGATAGCTTCCAGGGTGAGTACTCTCTGCAGGGGAGGTGCTCCGGAACACCTGGAGCAGCCAGAGTCCAAAGTCAACCCCTATGAAGGGGGAAGGATCGTAGTTGTCTGTGTTGCCACATGGTCAATCCCAGTGTCCTGTGAGCAGCTGAAGAAGAAGTCCTTCTGTAATCCAGTCACCATGGTCAAGCAAGGTCCAGCCCTCATTGTCAGAGATACTGGCGTAAGGAAAAAGGGTGTAATAGGTGCAAAGGATGGAAAACTGGTCAGTGCCACCAGTCATCTTTGTTGCACCGCCCTTGCCGCTGACAGAAAATGCTGCATGGGTGACACAGGACCCTTGAGATAATTAAAAAATGTGTCCACCATCCTTTGAATCAGGCACCCTGAGTCCTGGACCCTTGCCTGTAGATGCAGTTGGTTCTCTTCGCCCTGAGCAGTTAATTGCCTCACCCCCTCAGAGGTCTATTGGAGTGCCAATCATGCTGGTACGTCTGCCTCCACCTTCAAGTTATACTAATGGTCCCAACATATATGCTCATGACAGTGATTCCTACATCTGTCACTCCTGCTGATTTTGAAGCCTCAATTAGCAAGGAGGACAATACTAACAGTTTGGCACACTCTTTGGTATTCAGTCTGGAGAAACTACAGTCATCATTCTTGCATCTCCAACATAAATCCAGCACAATTAATGTTCCTCTGAAGGAAGTCCATCTTGATTTTCATTTCATTTTTGTGTTGCTTGCACGCACGTGCAAGAAACACACATTGCTTTCAGCAGTTAGAGAGAATGCCTAAATCGTCCAGGAAATACGGGCCATATCACCACGCAGTCAGCTGTTTTGGTGCATTACAAGCTACCAAAACAGCTGATTGGTGTCCCCATGGCTCCGGCTTCTCAGTCAGCTTCTCACAGTGCCCAGGAAGCCGCTGCCCACCGTTCAGTGTGCCTTCCTGGTTAAACATTTCAATATAAAACCAAAAAAAAGCTGATGGGGTGCCCAATCCCCCTGTTGGCATATCCCCTTCCAGTTCCATTTGCAGACAGGGGAGCCCACTCCCCCTCAACATAATGCCCCCCTTCCCAGATTTGTTGTCTGTCGAGTGGTGCCCAATCCCCCTCGACTCTTGCCACACCCCCCTGCACTTATATGTGCTGACAGGGGTGCCCAGTCCCCCTGTTGGCATTCCCCCTTCCTCGTAATTTTGACAATGGGGGAGCCCACTCCCCATCAGCATAATGCTCCCCCCAACAATTACTTGTGTGCCAAGGGGGGTGCCCAATACCCCTCGGCTGTTGTGCCCCCAGCACTCTGTATGTGCCAACGGTGGTGCCCAATCCCTTGTCGGCTACAGCCCCCCACAAAAAAAAACACTCAGCTGTCACGCTGGGAGCCCACCCCATTGTGCCAAAATTAAATGTCCATGCAAAAAAGAAAACCTTCAAGTGAATTTTTTTTCCCCCCCAATAAACCTGTAAACTACAAAATGATCCCTTGTTGAGTCCGGTGGTCCCTCCCCCAACCTGCGCCCACCCACTGCATACCCCACCTCCCCACACACACATACCCTCATCCCATACTTGCCTCTGGTGTGATGATCTTCAGTGGACCGGGAACACGTCTGCACTCTTTAAAGCCGACCGCGAACTGATCAGCCATTTTTGGGAATCTTTTCACCAAATTTTCAACATGGGGAGTTTTTGGGACCCCACCTCATGAACTCAGTCACTGTCATTTTGTTATATGGTCCCAAAAGGTGATTTTGCAGTCACTACGCGGAACCACCTTTCGGGACCAGTTAACAAACGACAGTGTCACAGTTCATGAGGTAGGCCCCCAAAAACCCTATGTTGAAAATTTGGAGAAAAAATTCCCAAAAATGACTGTTCTACGAGTGTGCGTTGCTCAGTTTGTATGCATGCTCGTATATTTTCACTCCAGATTTTCAACAATGCCATTTTACCATACCTTCTTATAAACAGTACAGCTGTCATTTTTCACATCTCGCCTGAAATGTGTTTTCGCACATGTAGCGCACAATGGCACAGTCGGTGTACGAAATCAATGTTCAGGACAGATTAAGAATATCACAGTGACACTGTTCATGAGGTAGGCCCCCAGAAACCCTATGTTGAAAATTTGGTGAAACAGTTCCCCAAAAAGACAGTTTTACGATCGTGCATTGCGCAGTTCCTATGCACGCTCATAACTTCGAGCATTTTTAATATTTTCACTCCAGATTTTCACCATTACCATTTTACCACACCTCCTTATGAACGGTACAACTGTCATTTTTCACATCTCACCTGAAATGTGTTTTCGCACATGTAGCGCACAGTGGCGTGGTCAGTATGCAAAATCAATGTTTGGGACAGATTAAAAAAAATCACAGTGTCACTGTTCAAGGGCAGAGGTCTTAAACTGGCTATGTTGAAAATCTGGTGACAAAGGTCCTTAAAATTACTGTGTTACGAGCGTGCATTGTGCAGTTTCCATGCACCCTCGTAAGTTCACAAATTCATAATCTTTTCAGTCCAGATTTTCAACATTGGCATTTTTCCACACCTCCTTATGAACAGTACAGCTGTCATTTTTCACACCCTGGCCGAAGTGTGTTTTCTTACTTCTGGCACAGAATTGCATGGTCGCTATGGGAAATCAGTGTTCGAGATTAAGAAAAATCTCTATGACACTGTTTATGAGCGGAGGTCCCAAAATGCCTGTGTTGAAAATCTGCTGTAAAAAATCCCAAAACTAATTACATTACAGGTGTGCATTGCACAGTTTCTACATACACTCATGACTTCACCAGTTTTTTTTTTATATTTTCACTCCAGATTTTCAACATTGCCATTTTTTACACTTCCTCATGAACAGTGCAGTTGTCATTTTTCACATCCTGTTCAAAATGTGTTTTTGCACCTGTGGCACCAAATGGCATAGTCACTGCGCAAAATCACCTTTCGGCTAACAAACTGATAGTGTCACTCTTCATGTGATGGGATCACAAAAAGCCCATGTTGAAAACCTGGAGTAAAAATACCAAGAAACACCCAGGGTGGTAGGGTTTTCGACCATAACACCCTACCCTCTAGGGACTGACAGGTGTCAGGGGTGTGACTTGAGATTGTCGACAGTAATGCTCATGACATTCCACCCCTACCCTGTAACCAGTGGCCGGCACTGAGGTGCGCCTTGGACCCTTTGGCCCCAGAGTTCACCCCACTCTCCTATACTGCACCCATTTCAGTGTATTTCCTTATGGAATGAGGTGAGTGTAAAACCTGAACACTTCAAAGCACACCTCAACACTTGTAAGTGTCTGCAAGGTGGGGTGAAGTGAAATGTTGTGACTGTTATGGGCGATGACCCAAAGGCACACCCCAATGCCTGTCAGTCTCTGCAGGGTGGGGGTGGAGTTGGCACCAGTTCAATACTTTACTGCCATTCCTATACTGCATCTGACTCATTTCTGTACTTCCACTGCTAATGACAGTGAGCAACACTTGGCATTGACAAATGCTTGTTTATTTTTTATACTTGAAAGCAAGATGAGTACAAGTGCCCTTTTCCACAAGCGTCAAGTGTACAAAAAACACTTAAATAGACAAGACATAATTCAACAATAGACATAACAGACATTACAATAAACAGTTATTAAGAATTGCGTGAACAATCATTAGAGGAATCCAACCATAATTTGAGTCGACATTTAAAAATACGAATCTTATAACAATTCAAGTAGATCTCTTGGAATAGAATTAAAAAAGTGGGGAGCACGATATAGTAAAGATCTTTGACCATAGGCTTCTTGATACAGTGTTAATTGGAAAACATATCTACACTGGGATCTAGTTGTACATGTAATAGAGCTTTTGGGAAATAATGTAGTAAAAAAAGCAGGGACAGAATCCTTAGAAACTTTAAATACCAGGGCTCCTAGACTAATTTATTTATTTATTTCTGACTATTTTTCCCTCCTGTCACGGTCCAAAGAGCCTCTCTCAGGCATCCAGCTGGATCCTGCCCTGCACGTAGTCCGCCTGTCTGAGCATTCTCTCTCCTCCACCCTACCTCACAGCTGGCACCCCCGGCTTAACCCCTCCGGGGTGGGGCCGCCACTCCTCTATGGGCGCACTTGCATACATAGACTCCAGCTGCAGGCAAAGGCCCGGGTGGAGGAAGTGAAAGGCCAGACAGGTCGGGCCTGGCTACGACCATGGGGGCTGGTGCCGTCGCCTACCCCATGGACTGGGTTTTTCCTTTGTTCTTGAGCTCTCCCTCCCATGTGTGGTGCATGCCTCGATGCACTGGCGCACAACAATCCTGCCAGCGTCAGCCACGCTGATCATGTGCTGCCTGGCATGCTGCAGTGCCCCCCGGTCTCCACCGGGGGATGCTGGCACGCCAGGCTGTCCCATCCCTCCCTCCCGGGTAGAAGAGCACCACAAGGGCACTCAATCCTCAACCCTCCCACACCAACCCCCGGCACCCGAGCTCGCTCCCAAACCCAGGTCGCCAGCATAGCGTGAGGTGTGGCGTCCAGCACCTCAACCCTCAGCGCCACCAGGTCGGTTCCTAGTCTAATCTTGACCCTATTTCTTAAGCAGGAGCATCTAGATTCTTTATACAATAAACAATGATGGGTCCTCTGAGGAAGATCTGTGATGAACCTTAAAGAACAATTGTATGTTGAATTTAATTTAGAAAATATCCTTTCACTAGTAGCAGTATAAATTGCTAAACCATAGTCAAGTAATCCAAAAATAAAACTGAGTGTTAATATCCTTTTCGAAATCTTCAGTCAAAAACTGTTTAATCTTAAACATACAACCCAGCCCCTGATGTAGGACTTTAATAATGTTGGTTGTATGAGCCTCGAAAGTAAGACCCGAATCCACGGTAATACCTAGATATTTGAAATTATCAACTACGTTAATAGGTTCACCCTGAATATCAGCTAAGGAGGCCACTAATCCTTTTTCTTTTTAGCTTCAGGTCGCTGAATATATTATTGTAGTAAGGCTTTTCTTTCTAAGCAATCATCACCAATGATGGGCCTCACTGACACTCTCTGGAACCACCTGGCATCTGTCAGTCCTTCCCATCAACACTTTGAGTGACAGCGAGCTGTCCACCTGACTGATTAACGAATTGCTTGTAACCTGTAAGCTAGTATGAGTGATTGATTCTGCAGTTATGGTGTTTCTTCTGCCTATTTTGCAGTGATACAACCTGTATCTGGCAGAAGCCATCATTCAGACGGTGGCTGACTTTTTCTCCCAGCTTTTTTCCCATCCTTCCCGCAGCCCAGTGGACTGGGCAGTAATCACTGGGCTCATGTATAAACACAGAATTGGAATATGATGAAGACTATAGTTGCTTTTGATTGATTCACACTTATCTACACAGTTTGTTTCATCAGGAGCTCCTCATTGCCCTTATACAAATTTTAGACACTGTGAAGTTTGCTAGTATTTAGTGCAAGCCAATTCCACAGTAAGCCTGACCCCTAATGAAGACTCTGGTGAGTTGAACCGCTGGGCACGCTATTGGAGACAACAGGCAGGAAACCCTGTTTGATGCTGATTTTGTGACTTGCACTAAAAAATCAACAGCATGAAGTCATTGAAACCTAACCCATGGGTTTATTTTCTCTCTGAAGAGCTGCTGTGTTACCATTTGTCACGGAGCTCGAGTTTGGGGAGCGAGCCTTCCTGCATGGAGTACTGATCTCCAGCACCTGGTGATGTAGTTCTAGTTCCTGTTGGTGAGTGGATGGCACAGTAGACAGGGTTATCACTGGACTCCTACCACCTACTGTGATATGTCACACAGAGCGCTTGATCCTGTTAGGTGACAGCTAATATAGTTATCTCTGGATTGCTACAGCCTACTGTGATGTCTCACACAGAGTGCTTGATCTTGGTGGGTGTCACTGTAGGATGGTTATCTCTGGGCTAGTACCACCTACTGTATCATTTCACACACATCTCTTGATACTTCTGGGTGGCATTGCAGCCAGGGTTATTTGTGGAGTGCTACCACCTGTTGTGATATCTTGCACTGCTGGAATCCTGGTCAGTGGCACTGTAATCAGGGTTATATCTGGACTGATACCACCTAATGTGATAGCTCACACTGTTTGATCTTGGTGGGTGTCACTGTGGACGAGGATCTTACTTTAAGATGGAGCTCTTGCAGCAGGTAACACAAGTAGGACTGAAGCCAGCAGGCGGCAGGACCCCACGGAAAATTTGCAGTTAGCAGTATACAGCGGGGGACTGTCCCCGACGTCGGCCCGCCCCGTCTCATGTGGTATAAAAGGGGCGGTCCCCCAGCATCCCTCAGTTCTTTTCCCGCCGTTGACTCACGTGCATTGGCTCCACGGATGCCTTCAGCTTCGATCAATCACCATCTTACCCACGTTTTCAATGCTTTATTTGCCTCTGGAGCACTCGAATCAAGGAGAAGCTCTGTTACATACACTGGATGTTCACCAGGCTCTCCATTATTACCTAACCCGAACCCGGGGATCCAGACAATCTGACCAATTGTTCATCTCCTTTGCCCCCCCCCCCTCCGAATGTTAGGGGCACCTGTTACAAAACAAACCCTTTCTAATTGGTTGCTTAACTGTATTGTGCTCTGTTGTCAGAAGTACGGCAAGCCCTTACCAGGACTGGTGAAGGGCCACTTCACCAGAGGAGTCGCAGCCTCCTTTGCTTCCTTAAGGAATGTGTCTGCAGCAGGCATATGTGCAGCTGCTACCTGGAGTTCAGTCCACACATTCATTAAGCATTACAGTCTGGACATTGCTTCTAGGTGCAGGACCGGCTTCGGCCTTGAGGTCCTGCAGGGCCTTCTCTCATGAGGGACACTGTCTTTATCTCTCTGCTACCTCCACCCTGTATGTAAGGGACTTTGTACTGCTTGAGACTCAGTCCTATTTGTGTTACCTGCTGCAAGAGCTCCATCTCAAAGTAAGATAGTACAGTTACGTAAGAACTTACTGTAACAGCTCTTGCAGCAGGTGCTGTTTCCCACACACCTTCCCCTCAAGGGATTCCTTCTGCATTTACAGTAAGAGCATTCTGACCTCCTAGGTTACTGGAGGATCCTCAGTTTCTCCATCCAATTTCTCATCCATGTTGCCGTCTCCAGCGGGAGAACTGAGGAATGCTGGGGGACCACCCCTTTTATACCACATGGGACATCGGGAGCTGGTCCCCCACTGTATACTGCTAGCTAAATATTTTCCGTGGGGTCCTGCTACCTGCCGGCTTCAGTCCTACTTGTCTTACCTGCTGCAAGAGTTCCTCTCGAAGATCTACTGTTACGGCAAGTTCTCACGTAATTGTACTTTATCTCTGGACTGTCACCAGCTACTACGATATCTCACAGCATACTTGGTCCTGGTAGGTGGCACTGCATCCATAGTTATTTTTGGACTGCTATCACCTACTATGACATGTCTCACACAGTGTTTGATCCTGGTGAGTGGCATGTAGCCAGGGTTATCTCTGGACTTCAGCCACCTCCGGTGACATGTCACACTGAGTGCTTGATTGTTGTGGGTGGCAATGTAAACAGAGCTATCATTGGACTACCACCTTCTGTGACATGTCACACAGGGCACTTGATCCTGGTTGTTACTGTAGACAGGGTTATCTCTGGACTGCTATCACCTACTGTGACATGTTGCACAGAATGATTGATCTTCAAGGGTGGCACTGTAGACTTGGTTATTTTGGACTGCCACCCTACTGTGACATGTCTCATACAAAGTTCTTGGTCCTAGTGACTGACACTGCAGACATGGTTATGTCTGGACTGGTACCACCTAATGTGACATGTTACATGCAGTGCTTGATCCTGGTGGGTGGCACTATAGACAAGGTCATTGCTGGACTGTTACCACTAACTGTGACATGTTGCTTGCAGTGCTTGATCCAGGTAGGTGACAATGCAGACAGGGTTATCTTTGGACTAGTACCACTTACTGTGATATCTCACACAGAGAGCTTGATCCTGGCCAGTGGCACCTTAGCTAAGGTTATCTCTGGATTGCTATCATCTATTATAGACAGGGTTATCCCTGGACTGCTGCCACCTACTGTGACATGTCTCACACAGCATAGTTTCCTGGTGGGTGGCACTGTAGACAGGGATCTTCTTCAAGGATATCTCTATCATAAGGGCACACCTATGGAACTTATAGCCGCCAGGCACTTGAACCGCATGGAAACTTTTTGCAAGCAGTTCATTAGTGGCTGCCCATGACGACGTCCTGTGTTGGCTCCTCCCATATAAATGTGAGTGACCCCTTCCCTCCTCAGTTCCTTGCCTGCTGTTGACCATTCTCATCAGGCCCTGAATAGAAACGCTGCCATCATAGTTCACCTCTTTCATATATTTGTCTCCCTAGTTAGCAGTAACTTTTAAAAAGTATTTTCTGATGTATATGTTGACTAAAGAGTTGTCATAACTCTTTAGATGGTGGAAGCTAGGCTGGAATCGGTTGAAGAAAAGGCTCAAGGGGCATCAAAAACTGCTGAAAAGACACTAGTAACTACCTCAAGCCTGGTGAAGGAAGATCTCCTCCTCTGGCGCTGGCTAGTAAATCTTGAAAATGGGGCACGGGCATCCCATATATGAATCCTGCGACTGCCAGAAGAATCGGAGGGGGAAGACCTAATTAGCTTTTTGGAGCAGTGGCTTCAGGAGTTTCTGCACCTTGATTTCCCGGTATCAATTGTGAGAGCTTACTGGGTGAATGCCAGGGGTCCCTGATTGCATACCGATTCACGACACCCAATGAGTCGAGCTGTTTTGGTGATGCTGGGTTCGGTTAAGGACAGAGATCATGTTCTCCAGGAGGCGAGACGAAGAGGACCATCGCAATGGCAGGATGGCCCGTATACATCTTTCCTGATCTTAGCTTCACCACGAGGCAGTGTCGCAAGGCCTTCGATGGGGTGCGCACTAAGCTGCGCTAACTGAGGATCCACAACGTCCTCCTGATGCCGGAAACCCTGAAGATCACATATGGAGCTAAAACATATCAGTTCGCTGACCCAGTGGACGCTGCAGTATTGTTAACTAAAATTGAATTAGATTAATGCAGTGAGGGGCTCTAACTCCAAATCAGAAGATGAGGAAAACAACTGAAAGCCGCAGCGGTCTGGTACAGTGAGTTAAATATTTGCCTACTTTCCACAATGACTTTTTGCAGTTTAAATCTTTTTTTAGTAGTTCATTCTGCTTAAGTAGTGCCAAATTTATCTCTGTATGCTTTCCCAGGTCATAAGATCTGGGGAGCACTAGTGTTAGCATAAAATGATGTAGATAAGTTCTGTCAAGTATTAGGGTAAAAGTCCTGCAGTACAAGGAATTTTATATCTTTATACGTTTTTGTAGTAACATTTGAGATAATCGGTGAGCTTTAATTACAAAGAGCAAGCAGCTCTGATGTTGGCTATTTATTAAAAGTTAAAAGTTTATTAAAAAGTGTATTTGACCTACTCCGGCCATATTTAGAAAATGGGTGGTGTAGAAGGTGGAGAGAGGGTTCTTACACTATTGGATTGTCCCAATTTTGGATACAGGAGTAGCTTCACCTATAAAAGGGGTGTCTTATATTTTCTCTTATCCTTATACAGTATTTTCCCTGTCATAGCAGCAATAGCCATTTTAGATTTTTTTTTATTTGGAGATGTAACTATGGATAGCCTCTCTATGATGTAACAAGCTAGGAGTGCCAAAGATACTGTACGTTCATTGATATCTGAATTGTATTTACACTGTGCACTGTCCTTCGGGCTATTCTTGTATCTATTGAATGTCAAAATCAATAAATATAAGTTTAAAAAAAAAACTCTTTAGATATTGCGAATGTAGTGAGAAGATATACTTGGGTGACTCACATGTTGTCTGCATGTGCTGCCTTGGTTTGGCCCATAATGTTAAGGCCTGCCAGATTTGCAGAAATCAACACCACCAATTGGCAATGCCGAAGGAACGCTTCAGAGATGTACCTTCTGAAACAGCAGGTAGCCAGAATGGAGAAAGGACTCCAGAAGAAGAGTTCCATCATGCCGCCCACCCATTCGTTGGGCTCTACTTCTTCGAAGTTCTGAGAGAAGACTTCAGGTCAGCATAAACATAAGCACCAGGAGAGGGAGTGCATTAAGGACAAGGCCTCCCCGGTCCATTCACGGTCATCCCTCCACTCCAGTGTGACCACCTCATCGTTAACGCTACCAGCTATCCAGACCGTCGACCCTTCTAGGTTGGGGCAGGCTACAAGCGCCACCTGGCCTAGGATGGCTGGTGTGTTGCCATTGACGTCTGGGACTGTGCCTCCCCTGTCGACACCATCCAGCATTCCTGTCGACCACATGGGCGCCAATGTCCAGGTGGTATTCTCGTCCTTTGCGGGCATATTTAAATGCCTGGTACCTCTTCCTGTAACAGGAGATATGTCAGCAAGGCATTACAACAAAACTCAGTGTCAACACCTGCTAAGCTGATGCGTCAGCTCCCCTCTTGGGCATCAGCGACTTCATCTGCTCCCTCTTTACTTCCCGTTGAACATGTTCATGAGGATCAGGAGTACAATCCTGACCTGATTATACTGGAGGAAGAGAATGTGGAAAGCTCCTATGAGAGGTACAGTTCCACTGTATCTACAGGGAATGAGGACTCAGTAATATATACACCAAGGTTCCCTGCTGAAGATCCCTCTTTTATCTCCATGATGCAGAAGCTTCAGACTGCCATGGGGTTTGAGTCAGAGGAACAGGACATTACCAAGAGGAACCTGGTGGAGTTCTTGGAATTGCCTAATCCCCCCCCCCACCAAAATCATTATTCCTCCTCTTCTGCCTGCCTTGGAGGATGCGGCCCTTACTAACTGGCATAGGCCCAATATTTATTTTTATTTATTTCAGCAATTCGGATTTATACCTTTGAGCACTGAGGCTCTTTTATGAAGGTTCCATGTCAAGTGGAGATGCAAAACAAACAAGGTCAGAGTAGAAACAGTAATACACAACACATGGCTAAAGCAAACTGAGTTCTAGGAACTAATACAGAAATACTATCAAATAATGAGTATAAATAAGACATCAAATACTAATAAACATTTTTTCTCTATCGTAAAAATGGTTTACCCATGCTGCAACAACAGTCATCACGGAGACATCTCCGACAGCCGCAGTGCCGACTGTCGGCATTGCAGTGTAGGGGATGCCTCTGTTTAAACCTTCGGGGGTCTCGGCCCCCCCAGACCCCCCGTTCTCTAGGATTCTAACTCTGAGTCGGAGTTGGACGGGGGGGGGCAAACACCAAGCGAGCAGCCCCGATCGCCATACAGACCACCACAGCAACTGGCAGATTTTGCCCGATTCCTGTCCCTGTGGTGGTCTTCGTGATCAGGGAGTCTGTGCGGCAACAGTATATGCGTAAACATATGATACCTGTCATACCTAGGAAGGCAGGCAACATGTATCAGGCTCCTTCAGGCTACCTTTTTTTGCAGGCCAACTTGAGGCTAATTCAGTGGTCATAAATGCTGCCCATGATGGATCTGAAGCACCAAAACATCTTAGGTCCCTCCCTCCTGATAAGGAGTCCATGAGGCTAGATGTCTTGGGCAAGAGAACCTTTGCTTCTGTCACTTTGGGCCTGAGGATTGCAAATTACAAGGACCATATGGTTAAATACCAAAATACCCTCTGGATGAAGGCCAAAGCAGCTGCCCAGGCCCTCCCAGAGGGTACACCTGAGCAGGAACATTTGAAAGCTTTAACAGCAGGAGCAAACATAGGTAAACATCTCCTATGGGCCACCTATGATATTTCTGATGCTTCTGTCCAGGCAGCAGCTTTTGGAATGCGCCTCACGAGGCATTCCTGGTTAAGGGTGGCGGGCTTTGTGAATGATATTCAGCAATCCATTCTCAATGCCACATTTAAAGGGTACAGATTTTTCAGTGCAGATGTACAAAATATCCTCTCCAATCTGCAGGCCTCAGACAGAACCCTGAAATCTGTGCTTTCCCTGTATCACACCCAGCCAAGGAGTAGACAGCAGTAGTAGACACTGTTCCACTGCCGTCGGATACCAGCCAGAGCATTCCTCCACCTGTAGGGGCACATGGCAGTGGCTATAGCCACAGTTTCCCTGGCCCATCTGCATATAAAAGTTCTCTAATAGACTCTTCAGGTTCAAAGGGATCAACGCATTGATAACCTGGATCAGCCGGTGATGGTCTCCGACCTGCTGAAAAGGACCTTGGAGTGGTGGCAGAACCCTCTTCTTCTGTTATCTTCTGTTAGGGGTTCCCTTTTGAGCTGTCCCCCCTCAGCAGATTCTCACTCACTTATATGACCGCCAGACCCAGGGGAACTGGGCCGAGTCAGAGCAGCATCTCCTCATCAGTGTACTGGAGATGTGGACAGTTCTTTATGCTCTGCAGGCCTTCCAGACCCATATTCTTCCCGGCCCACTGCTAATACAGATGGACAACATGTCTGTAGTATATGTCATCGACAAACAGGAGGCACTCATTTCTACCCCCCCTTTGTTGGGAGACAGTGAGAGTCTGGTACTAGGCCATCAAGCACGACCTGGAACTTTCAGCTGTCCATGTTCCAGGCATCGAAAACACCCTGCTTGACAGTTTAAGCTGGTCCAGGTCAAGGGCTTATGAGTGGGAACTCTGTCCTCGGTGATCGAACATGTCTTCACCAGGTTGGGCCATCCAGAGTTGGACCTTTTTGCATCCCTACTCAGTGCAAAACTGCCACTTTTCTGCTTGCTTGATCCAGGGTCTGGAGTTTTCTGGTGCGATGTGTTGTCCCTCTCTTGGAATGGGAGGTTCCTATATGCCTTCCCACTCCTGCAGAGGGTTCTTCTCAAGCTTCAGTCAGAGGGGGCAGAGATTATTCTCATAGCTCCCTACTGATCATGACAGATTTGCTTTCCCCCTGCTGCAGCAGCTGGCAGTGGAACCTCCTGTACCCTTGCCACTCTGCACCAGCTTGCCTTCCCAGGAACAGGGCAACCTGGTCCATCCTAACCTCAAGTCTCTACATCTACATGAGTAGTTCCTGCAAACTTTGCTATTGTCCACTTTGGGATTTCTTCAAGGGGTCACTGATGTTGTGGTGGCTGCTAGAAGGCCTTCCACTAGAGCCACCTATGCCATGAAATGGAAGCGCTTCTCCCTGTGGGTCACTGCTCGCCACCTGGATCCCGTCATCAGTCTGGAAAAACTGATCTTGGAGAACCTGCTCTGCCTTTTGGACACAGACCTGGGGTACTCTTCTCTTAAGGTGCACCTTTCTGCCATCACTGCATACCATGCACCTGTTTTGGGCAAAGCTGTTGCCCAACTGGACATATCCCGCACATTCTTGCGAGTTATCCTGCATTTGAAACCTCCCATTCAGGACCCTGTCCATCCATGGGAACTTCTTTTCATGATGGAAAAGCTCACTTTGCTTCTCTTTGAGCCAGCCACGAGTTGCAAGCTGCACTTTCTGTCATGGAAAGCGTTGTTTCTAATTGTGGTTTCTTCTACTCAGAGGGTGTCTTTACGTACTAATCCTAAGTTTCTGCCTGAGGTGGTATCTCAGTTCACACTAAACCAATCCATCCACCTGACTGTTTATTTCCTTGAGTATTCTACTCAGGGGGAGGCATTACTACATACTTTGGACATTCATAGGGTGCTTCGTTATTACACACATTACGCCCAACCGGTTAGAAAGACTGATCAGTTGTTTGTTTAGTTGGCCCCCAACGGAGAAGGGGCATGTGTTTTGAAACGGTGTTTGTCGAAATGATTGGCAAATTGCATTGTTTACTGTTACCGTAAGTACAACAAACCCTTGCCTTGGGCGGTTAAGGGACACTCCACCAGCGGTATGGCTACCTTAGTTTCAGTTTATTTTTTATACTGGAATGGCATGTGAGCAAAATTGCCCATTTTCACAAGTGTCCAGTTAAGACAAACAATAGAAGGCTACAGAGTTTACAACAGTAGTAGGTTACAGGGTTTACTGGAAAGTGCAATTACATAAAGACTAATAGACTAAGGGTGCAAAACAAGTGCCATCAATGTGAATGGTACAGTACATTACAGTAAGGCAACTGACAATCGATATCAGAGGTGTAGTGTTCGGGTATAAAAAAAACAGACATCCCTGGACAATTCATGGCCTAGAGCATTTGCATGACAGTGAACTGGAGAGGGGACCCTTAAGGTTGTATTTGAAAGAGGCAGTTGAGGGACATAGGACAAGTGACGGGGGGGGCAGGTTGTTGAATAGTTTAATGCCCTTGTAGGAGAGGGTGTTTTGGCCTTGGGTAATGTGGCAGAAAGGGAGGGACAGGGAAGAGGACTGTCTCGAGGGCTGCATGGGGGTGGACAGGGGGAAGAGGGAGGTGATGCTACTTGGTAGAAGTCAGAGAGTGCATTTGTGGAGGAAAGTCAGGATCTTACTGTCAGTGTTGGCAAGTTTGTACAGGTCACAGTGGTGGGTCAGTCTAGGGAGGCCTGTTGCAAACTGGCTATCACTATGGTAGGTGCTATGCAGCCAACTGAGATTCCTTTGTGATGGGTGGGGGGTAGCACAGCAGAGCACCATAGTTGAATAAGGAGAGCAGGAAGCTGGTGACCAGAAGTGTCCTGGATTCTGGGATTAGGAAAGGTTTGACACGATATAACATGCCAAGCCTTTGGTGCGCTTTCTTAATTAGCTGATTGACATGAAGTTCATAAGTTAGGTGACAGTCTAGGACCAAGACAAGGTATTTAAACTCTGAGACTTGTTCAGTGGGGTTGCCATCGTTGTCCAGGAGAGAGAGGTTGAAGACTGCTGATTTTCTGGAACCGGAGAAAACAATGGACTTTTTTTTTTTCGAGTTAAGAACTAACTATCCCTTGGGAAGAGAACCAGGAGTGTAATCTGACGGAGTCCTGCTGGAGATTGTCACGGAGGGAGGAGGGGTCCTTGTCTTTACAGAAGAGCACAACATCATCAGCATAGAGGATGATTTCAGTGTGCCTGCAGATTTCAGGGAGGTAGTTAACCATGAGTGAGAAGAGGAGGGGTTCCAGGATTCGAGCCCTGGGGAACTCCATATTTGATGGGAGAAACAGCAGAATGAACACCTTCGATTACCTCTACCACCTGTTTCAGGAATGTGTCTGCTGCGGACATCTGTGCAGTTACCATTTGGAGTTCTGTTCATTGCTTCCAGATGCAGGGCCAATTTCCGGACTCGCAGTCCTTCAGGACCTATGTTCCTGACATTTCTGCTGACATTTTCTGCCTCCTCCCAACTGCACTTTGGGTAGGTCCCAGTACTGTATGGGACTCAGTCCTACAGGTATTGCCTATTGCAAGAGCCCCCTCGAAGTAAGATAGTACAGTTACGTAAGAACTTACCGTAACAGCAGATCTTCGAGAGGAACTATTGCAGCAGGCACTGCTTTCCCTCCCTCCTTCCCCCTAATAGCTGCTTCTTCTGTGCATTTATTCTACTTTTCCTGAGCTCTGAGAAACCGCCTCGGTTCTCCTTTTTTATCTTCTGTGCCAGGGTCTCTGCCAGGAGAACTGAGGTAAGTCTGGGGATCGCCCCTTTATAGGATAGGCGGACTTCAGCATGCTGACATCAGCGGGGGGCGATCCCCCATGATAGACAGCTAGCTAGAAGTTTTCCATGCCCTGGTGCCTGGCAGCTTCAGTCCTGCAGGTGTTGCCTGCTGCAAGAGCTTCTCTCGAAGATCTACTGTTATGGTAAGTTCTTCCGTAACTGTATTTTCCTTGTGGGTGGCACTGTAGGCAGGAATACCTTTGGACTGTTACCATCTACTGTGATATCCAAGAGCACTAGATCCTGCTCAGTAACACTGTAGACAAAGTTATCTTTGCACTGCTACCATGTAGTATGACAGGTCACAAAGAGCACATGATCCTGGTAGGTGGTCTGTAGACAGAGTGACTTCTGAACTACTTCTGCCTACTGCGACATGTCTCACATAGCATATGTTCCTGGTGGGTGGCACTGTAGCCAGTGTTATGGCTGGACTGCTACGACCTACTGTGATGTCTCACACAGAGTACTTGTTCTTGGTGTTGGCACAGTAGTCAGAGTTATCTCTGGACTGCTGCCACCTACTGTGACATGTCACACAGAGTGCTTGATCCTGGTGGGTGGCACAGCAGACAGGGTTATCTCTGGACTGCTGCCACCTACTGTGACATGTCACACAGGGTGCTTGATTCTGGATGGAGGCAGTGAAGATAGAGTCATCTCTGATCTGGTAACATCCCCTGTGACATGTCACATGCAGCACTTGATCCTTGTGGGTGGCACAGCTGATGGGGTTCTTTCTGGACTGGTACCACCTGCTGTGACATACTGTACCGTAGCTGGTGTTTGATTATGGTGGGTGGCAGTATAGACATGATTATCTCTGGACTGCCACCACCTACTATGACATGTCTCACGTAGAGTGCTTCATCCTGGTGGGTGGCACTGTGAACAAGGTTATCTCTGAACTGCTGCCACCTACTGTGACATGTCACACAGAGTGCTTGATGCTGTGGATGTCACTGGTAACAGGATTATTTCTGGACTGGTACCACCTCCTGTGACATACACATCGTTTGATCCTGTGGGTGTCACTGTTGACAGGGTTGTCCTTGGACTGCTCCTGACACCTGTGACATGTTTGATGCAGCATATGTTCCTTGTGGATGGCACTGTAGACAGGGATATCACTGAACTGCTACCAGCTATTGTGATATCTCACACAGCGTGCATGATCCTGGTCAGTGGCACTGTAGACAAGGTTACCTCTAGACTGCTGCCACCTACTGTGACATGTCATACAGAGTGCCTGATCCTGTTAGGTGGCACTGTAGACAGGTTATCTCTGGACTGGTACCACCTACTGTGACTTGCAGCACACAGTACTTGATCCTGGTGTGTAGCACTATAGACCGGGTTATCGCTGGATTGGCCCCACCTGCTGCAACATATATCATACAGCATATTTTCCTGGTGGGTGTCAGTGTAGACCGGGTTATCTCTGGACTGGCCCCACCTACAGTGACATATATCACACAGCATATGTTCCTGGTGTGTGGCACTGTAGACAGGGTTATCTCTGGACTAGTACCGCCTACTGTGACATGCTACAGTGCTTGATCCTGGTTGGTGTCATTGTTGTCAGGGTTATCTCTGGACTACTACCACGTACTGTGACATGTCACAGAGAGTGCTTGATCTCTGGATGTGTCACTGTAGATGTGGTAATCTTTGTACTGGTACCATCTACTGTGACATGTTACACAGAGCGCTTGATACTGCTGGGTGTCACTGTAGACAGGGTTGTCTCTGGACTGCTTTTTATTTATTGTTAATTACTTACTTACGGTATTTACTTAGTGTGTCCAGAGGACATTTGAGCTTGAGCCCTTTTTCAGAGGTTTCCAAGTTTATCAATTTTATCAAGTTACATACAACAGCAGAACAAGTTACATTTGACAGCTGACCAAAACAATAAACAACAGGTATAACAATAATTATCATACTGTAAGGAGCAGTAAGTTAACAGATTTCTACAATTGCATGAGGCATCAGCAAGGGTGCAGGCTATTGCAACTAGCAGATGCTATTTAGATTCACTAAGGTTCGGCTGAAGGAGTAAAAGGTAGGTGCTCATTATAGCTCCTGTCGACTTAATTACAATAGGACTTCAAACTACCAGAGAGTAACCATTTGTCTAGTCTATTTTTAAATATTGATTTAGTTTCACTTATAACTACAGTATATGAGTTGGAAGAGAGTGCCATACCCTTACCACTCTTAGTGAGAAACAGTTGCTACGTCTGAGGGTACGAAACTTTTATTTGGTGAGCTATAGTGGATGTCAATGGGTGTTCCGTGTGATACTCATGCAGTGCAGTTTCTGGAAAAGGTCGGTGGTGTCTTGGGCCTTAGAGGGGGAGTAGCAGGGGAAGCAGTGATAGCTGTGGGCAGGGAGTTCCAGACTTTGATTGCTCTAGCTGCAAAGGAGCATTGGCCAAGAGTAGCTTTTCTGAAGTGCAGGAGGAGTTTGTAATTCCTCGTTGCTCAAGTTTTATATCTGTTCGTGACTGGGGAGAAGAGGTTGCAGACACTGGTGGCATTTGACCAGAAGTGCTATATTTTATAGAAGGGCTTTGCTGAAGTTAACTCAGAGATGAAAAGGAAGCCAGTTGGTAGAGAAGTATAGGTCACAGCAGTGTGAGTCAGGTTTTATGTTGCATGCAATCTGCAGGCTCAGTTGAATGCTACTGATATTGTTCAAGTACAGTGTTACTGGCTGCAAAGTAGATGACCGCATCATAGTCAGTCTTTAAGATGTTGAGGCTGCTATCTGCTACTGTGACATGCCACACTGAGTGCTTAATCCTGGTGGGTGTCACTGTAGACAGGGTTATCTCTAAACTGCTACCATCTACTGTGATATCTCACACAGAGCACTCGATCCTGGTTGGTGGCACTGTAGCCAGAATTTTCTTTGGACTGCTACCACCCACTGTAGCATCACCCAGAGCACTTGATTATGGTGGGTTGAACTGTAGACAAGGTTATCTCTGGACTGCTGCCATGTACTGTGGTATCTCACACTGTGCTGGATCCGGGTGGGTGGCACTGTAGCCAGGGTCATCTCTGGACTACTACTACCTGCTCTGACATCTCATGCTGCGCTTGATCCTGCTGGGTATCACTGTAGATGGGGTTATTGCTGGACTGCTACCACATACTGTGATATCTTACACTGTGCTTGATTCTGGTGCATGTCACAGTAGACAGGGTTATCTCTGGACTGCTTCCACCTACTGTGATTTGAACTGACATCACCTACTGTGACTTGTCACACACAGCACTTGATTCAGGTGGGTGGCACTATAGACAGGGTTATCTCTAGACTGCTACCACCTACTGTGATATCACACACTGTACTTGATCCTAGTGGGTGTCACTCTAGAAAGGGTTATCTCTGGACGGCTACCACCTACTGTGATATATCACACTGTGCTTGATCCTGGTGTGTATCACAGTAGACTCAGTTATCTCTGTACTGCTACCACCTACTATGATATCTCACACTGTGCTTGATCCTGGTGAGTGTCACTGTAGAAAGGGTCATCTTTGGACTGCTACCACCTACTGTGATATCTCACACTGTGCTTGATCCTGGTGCATGTTGCAGTAGACAGGGTTATTTCTGGACTGCTACAGCCTTCTGCAATATACTACACAGACAGCTTAATGATGGTGGGTGACAGTGTAGACAGGGTTATCTATGGACTGCTACCACCTACTATGGTATGTCTCACACAGTTTTTAGTCCTGTGGATGACACTGTAGACAGGGTTATCTCTGGACTGGTGTCATACAGAGCGCTTGGCCCTTGTGGGAGTCACTATGGCCACAGTTATTGCTGGACTGCTACCACATACTGTGATATCTCGTACTGTGTATGATCATTGTGGGTGGCAGTGTAGACAAGGTTTTCTGTGGACTACTACCACCTACAGATTTAAGCCCACAGTTGTTTAAAGAAGCTTTTCAAGGGCTTCCAGACTTTGAGTGCTATTGCGGTCTTAAACTCACTATTAAGACCCTGTCCTCACAAGTAACCCACCACTGGAATCTGACGCTTGTCTCTGGGAGTGAACTGTGGGGAAGGCCCTAAAGGCTTCCTCCAGGAACCCCCAACTCACAAGAAGCAACCCGCTGCTGGAATCGGATGTCTGTCTCTGGGAGTGGACTGTGGGGAAGGCCCTAAAGGCTTCCTTCAGGAACCCCCTAGCTTCACAAGCAACCTGCCGCTGGATTCGGATGCCTTTCTCTCTGAGTGGACTGTGGGGAAGGCCCTAAAGGCTTTCTCCAGGAACCCCCCCCCCACAAGCAACCTGCCGCATGATTCAGATGCCTGTTTCTGGGAGTGGACTATAGGGAAGGCCCTAAAGACTTCCTCCAGGAATCCAACCCCCCTGCCTCACAAGCTACCCTCCGTTGGAATCTGATGCCTGTCTCTGGGAGTGGACTGTGAGGAAGGCCCTAAAGGCTTCCTCCAAGAACCACCCCTGCATCACAAGCAATCCACCGCTGCAGTCGGATGCCTGTCTCTGGGAGTGGACTTTGGGGAAGGCCCTAAAGGTAATGGCTCCCCTGGTCTGAATAACTGCTATGTGGGAGTGTTGCATCACCACCTTAAGATACCGACTGATTGTTTCAACGCACCACAAGTGTTCCTCAGCGTAGTGGACTTGTGCTCAGTTTGGGAGTGTGATTTAATTGTGTGCTCACTGGTATGGGGGGGATATCAGGATAGTCCATGCTCAGGGTTTGGGCATGAATTTCTGGTGTTTATGCTATGTTATTGCCTGCTTTACTGGGAAGTTAATTTGTTTGATGCCAGTGGGGATCACAGTTGGTGTATACATCTGCCATTGTATTTGTTGCTTTGTACTTACGTTTGCGCTGGTCTCAAGGCTCACTGCAGCTGGTCCCAACTGTCGCGCATGCGCAGGTGCAATTGACAGCCCCCCCTCGCTCTCTTGCTCCCGCTGAATCCCTGTTTCCTAATCCCTTCCTTTGTGTTTGTCCTCTCTTAGGCTTCATCCAGGACCCCCCCCCACCTCACAAGCAACCTGCTGCTGGAATCGGATGCCTGTCTCTGGGAGTGGACTGGGGAAGGCCCTAAAGGTAATGGCTTCCCTGGTCTGAATAACTGCTGTGTGGGAGTGTTTACCTGTCGACGCCTCACGTCGACTCCCCACCCACCCAAGGGCCAGCCCTCGTTTTATCTATCTCATAAGGTCACGTGTGGGAGTGTTTACCCATCGATGTTTCGCGTCCCCAGCCATCCCTCCCACCCAAGGCCGGCCCTCCTTTTATCTACCTCATAAGGTCATGTGACCTTGTCTGAGTCCTCGTTTCTCCATTAGCAGCTTATCTCAACTAGCCACTAGGAGTCAGTGTTGTGTCCCTCTACTGTTATCCCTCACCCTATTTCTCCTTACTCTCTAGCACTACTCTGTCCTCACTAGCCCTCAATCTGCCACTGTGTTTTGAGTCTCCCTGCCCAAGATCTGAACTCCTCACCCTTGGTACTGCAGTCGGTGACAATACCACTGTACAACCTAGTCAGTCCTGTGCTAGGGCACATTATTAATTGCTCACCATACTCACCCTTATTGCCTGTCTTTAAGCTCCCTCTCATCCTGCATACCCATGCCCTTCCCTCCCAAATACCCTCATCTCAGCTTCCCTATTTGTTAGCTTCCACCACCCCTCCTCATCCCTGTACTTACAATCTTCCTTCTTCTGCCCACTGCTGGTCTCAACTCCTCTACCCCTATACCTTTCAATCCCTTTCTTCTCGCCCCTTCCTCACCTGACTTCTACAGTTGCCACCCCCACCTTACCCTCCCTCACCCTCTGGGTATCCTGATGCCCCCTGCCCCTTCTCCTCCACCGCTGCCTCTCCTTTGCTCTCCCCCATCTATGCACCCTTCTCATCCCTGTCTCCTGCTCCAAACCAAACCACTCCTTTTGCCCTGGCTCTGCTCGGCACAGAGAACTTAAACTCATTATCATTAGATTCTCATTGTTCTACTGCTCCTATCTGAAACATCCATCCTATCCCTGGTCCTCCCCCAATTACCACCCCGCACTGTAGGTCTATTAATGGACTTTGTATTACCTACATTAATATTTGCAGTTTGCAAAAGAAGATCTTACCTCGAGAGGGCTCTTGCAGTAGGTAATTACATATAGGACTGACGCCGGCAGACGGCAGGACCCCACAGAAAAATTTCTAGCTAGTGGTCCCTGGCAAGGGACAGCCCCCACATCAGGTGACCGGTGTCAGGCGACATCGGTGTAAAGGGGCGGTCCCGGACGCCCGCCTTCCTGTTCTTTCCCGCCGTTAGATCGTGCAGTGCCTCGCGGAAAAGTTTGTGCTTAGTCAGCCCTACCTTTGTCGTTTTTTTACCGAAAAATCTTAATTTTTCGTCAACGTCAGTACTAACGTCGGTGTATGTCATCCCCTACACCCTCCAAGCACAAGAACAAGTGCGATTTGTGAGACTCACAACTACCGCACAATTACAACCACTCTCGGTGCCTGTTCTGCCTAGGCCCGGATCATCAAGTTGAGAAGTGCCAGCATTGCCTTAGCTTTAACGTGGCCACCTGAAAAAGACAGCAGCAATCCCTGGAGGCCCATCTTCTTAAAAAGAAAATGAGCTCTATGGAGAAGGAGCTTAAAAAGCTAAGTCAGGCGTCCACTTCCCCCGAAGGCCATCGAAAGAAGAAGGACAAGGAGAGGCACCGGGACAAAGGCTCCTCCACCGCGTCTCCATCGGGAGTCGCAGGCATTCAGGTAACATCCCCTCCGAAGGATCGCTCCTCGACGGCCGCCTTGGAGGTTTCTGAGGCAACGTCGGCCCACCCATCTGGCTTGCGTTCGGGCCTTGCGGGCGCCTCCGGACAGTTGGAGACTTCCGCTCCTGGTACAGCCGCAGGCTTGCGGCCTACCAGAGCGGGTGACTCTGGTAAGCCAGGCGTCGGCTCCTCTGACGTCCGCCTGGAGACGACTGGTAAGATGTCCGACCCCTCGGGGCGACGCACAGCTTCCTCTCCTCCGGACCAGGCTGACTTTTCCTCTCCAGGGTAGGCTCACGTAAGTCGGACGTTGGATCCTCCGGTGCCAGCCGAGAGCTCGCCTCTGTGCCTCACATCGGCTTCTCCGATGTTCGGCCGGCGAGGGAACCGATGACGGACCCTCCTATGTCCGTCGTCCCTGGTTCACTATAGCTTTCGCTGCCATCTGGGGAACCAGATTCCCCCCATCCTGACCCCGGGGACTTTTCCCCACTGTCCTCGGGCGCAGTGGGGGATCTTTTGCCTACATTAGTCCCTCCTCCATCTGGAGCGACGGACCTGACGTCTGCTCCCCGGACGCCAGCCCTGACGTCGACCTTACTGACTCAGGGAGAGTTTCTGCTCCCATCGGGCCCTCCTTCCGGACTGTCTGCTATGGACCCGTCTGCGAGGTTCCCAGCCTGTCTGTCTGCATGGTAACTCCCCCCGGCTTCGGGTACCGCTGTCTTATTTGGCACCAGTATGCCAGGAATGCCGTATCTGATGCCGCAGTACCCGACGCTGGGCTTCCCTACGCCACAGTACTAGACGTCTCAATACCCGACGCCAGGCTACCCGCAGCCAGGGTTTGGATACGCTCCTTATGTGTATAGCCCATATTCTTGTCCCCCGCCTCCTCTTCCACCGCCCTCGCGGCTGCCGGTGGACCTGCAGGAGACTCTGGCCTCCTGGTGGGCTGAGGCCAAGGTTCAACTCACCAATGAGGTAGAGAGCCACCTTCCGGCAACAGTGCCTTCCCAGGTCCCTGTATGCCCCAGGTGGCACACTCCCTCACCACCTCCGGACTCCAGGGTTCTTCCGTCTGGGTCCAGAGAGGGGCAGGTCACGCATCCCCAGGGACTACCCAAGGGACCTGTTCCTCCCACGGGTCGGGAAAGGGAGTCTTACTCTTCTTCTTCCTCCTCTTCACTCCCGGACTCCTCGGACGGCTGCTCTGACAGAGACCACGAGCCTCGCTCTCCGTCAAAGCCCCGGCCGAGGACTCCTCCGGAGGATCCTTCTTTTACGGAGTTGCTCAGAAAAATCCAGGAGGTCCATCAGTGGCACTCTTTGGAACCAGATCCTCAGCGTCTGAAACTCGCTGAGCATCTGGATCTGCCCATGACAGCTCCCACATTAGTGCCACCCTGGATAGAGCCTCATGCCGACCTTGTCACCACGATATGGAAACAGCCGTCGGCTTTAGCCCCACTTCCTAGGAAGTCGAACAGGCTATATCAGGCTCCAGAGGGTGTTGATTTCCTAGATTCTCACCCTCGTGCCGACTCGGTCGTGATCAGCGCCGCTCATGGCCTGTCGGCGAACCCAAAGCATCTTAGCTCGTCACCTCCCAATAAGGAATCTCGCCTTCTGGACCTGTACGGGAGAAAGATTTACGCTTCCTCCACACTGGGGATTCGGGCCCTGAACTACGTCGGCCACATGGGGGACTACCAGAAGGCCATCCTTACTCAGGTGGAAGCCAAGCTGGACTCCTTGCCTGACTCTCAAGTCAAACAGGAGTTGGCTGATCTCATCCGCTCTGCTCATTTGGCCAGTCGCCACATGCTAAGTGCGACATACGATGCAGTGGACACTGCTGGGCGGAACTCTGCTTTCCGCAGAAGTAAGCCCTATGGCGTCATGCTTGGCTCCGTATGTCAGGTCTTGTCCCGGAGGTGCAATCTGCTATTCAGGAAGCACCTTTCTGGGGGTCGGTGCTTTTTGTGGGTGATGTCAAGGATATCATTACCAATTTGCAGGAGAAGGGGATGGCTCTTAAATCAGTTGATTCTATGTACTGTCCCCTTCAGCAGCAGCGCCGTCCCTTTCGCAGACGGAATCAGCCAAAGGCGAAACCCCAGGGAAGACGGACCACAAAACGTCGGGCCCCCACGGCTGCTAAGCCCCCTCCACCCAAAAAAGCAGCGGGTGCTTCAGCTGCGGCGTTGCCCCACACCACCTGACTCCTTTCCTCTCCCACTGCCTCTGGACTCCCTGGAGGAACCGGTAGGAGGGAGGTTTTCCCTCCACTTTCTGGGATGGGAGAGGATAACCACGGATTCTTGAGTGCTCCAGTTTATAGCAGAAGGACACTCCATAGAGTTTCTTCAGAAACCACCCCGCCACCCTCCTCTGAAGTCGTCGTATTTATGGGAACACCTTCCTTTGGTCCAGGAGGAGATCTCGGCCCTTCTGATGAAGCAAACCATAGAACCCGTCCCCCTTCATCTTCAGGGGACGGTTACTATTCTTATTTCTTCCTGGTCCCAAAGAAGACAGGAGATCACAGACCGATTGTAGATCTCAGTTCCCTGAACCTTTATGTAGAGTACAAAAGGTTCAGTATGCTCTCCCTGCAGAGCCTTCTGCCCTCCTCCGGCCGGGTCAATGGCTTTGTGCCCTGGATATGCAGGATGCCTATCTGCACATTCCTGTTCGCCTCTCCCATCGCAAATACCTTCGTTTTGCGTTCAAGGGGGGACCACTACCAGTTCAAGGCGCTCCCATTTGGTCTATCCTCAGCCCCCCGAGTATTTACCAAATGCCTGGAAGTGGTGGCGGCCCACCTGCATACCAGGGGAGTACAGGTGTTCCCTTACCTGGATGACTGGCTCCTTGCAGCCTCGTCCAGCGAGGAACTCCTGCATTTCCTCTCCCTCACCCAGTAGGTTTTTGCCTGCCTGGGTATTACCATCAACCATTCCAACTCTCATCTGGACCCTTCCCAGAGGCTACAGTTCATCGGGGCGATCCTCGATATGACCATGGGCAAGGCCTTCCTGCCTCCGGACAGGGCGGCCTCCATTCAGACCCAAATATGTCTGTTATCCAACCGCAGGATGGTCTCAGCGAGGTCGGTCCTTCGCCTTCTTGAGCTCATGGCGGTCGCCATACCGACAGTCCCCCGCACTCGACTCCACATTAGGATCTCTCAGTGGACTCTACGCTCTCAGTTGGATCAACTAGTGGACGACCTAGATCATTCAGTTCTGATCTCATCGCCAATGATGCGAGACTTGCAGTGGTGGATGGTTCGAGAGAACCTGTTTCGGGGAAGGGTCCCTTTCTTTCATCCTCCCCCATCCCAGACTCTGACCACAGACACCTCAGGCGAAGGTTGGGGAGTTCATCTAGGCCCTCATCGGACCTGGGGCTCTTGGTCCAGGCTAGAACAGGCTCTTCACATCAGTGTGCTTGAGCTTCGGGCAGTGTTGTATGCTCTCCAAGCCCTTCACCAATACATCCTTCCTGGCCACCTAGCCATCCAGATGGACAACATGTGCGTAGCGTGGTACATTAACAAACAGGGAGGAACTCGATCCTACCCTCTATGCAGGGAGGCAATGAGGGTTTGGGATTGGGCAACACAACACGACCTTCACCTTATGGCGATTCATGTTCCAGGAGTCGACGACACCCTAGCAGACAGGCTAAGTCGCTCTTCTGCTCTGACTCATGAGTGGGAACTGGACCAAGGGGTCCTAGACGATATCTTCCAACTTTGGGGAACACCACAGGTCGACCTGTTCGCATCCCCCCAAAACGCAAAACTTCCCACCTTCTGCTCGCTTGCTCCAGAGCAAAGGCGCTTGAACAACGCCTGTCTCTAGACTGGAAGGACAGATTTCGCTCATGCCTTCCCCAATTCCTCTTATCCCATGAGTCTTGCAGAAACTAGCTTCAGAAGGAGTGAGAATGATTCTGATCGCTCCTTTCTGGCCCAGGCAAATCTGGTTCTCTCTTCTACAACAATATTCAGAGGATCCTCTTCTTCCTCTTCCTCTTCCTCTGTCTCGAGGTTTGTTGACCCAGGATTGGGGACCCTGGTCCATCCAGGCCTCAAATCTCTTCAACTGCATGCGTGGCTCCTGCAAACCTAGCCCAATCCCATTTTGGTGTGTCTCCCAAAGTGGTGGAGATTTTAGTGGAGGCCAGAAAACCCTCCACTAGGTCTACTTATGCCATGAAGTGGAAAAAATTCACTATTTGGGCCGCCTCCAAGAACGTGGAGCCTTTCTCCTGTTCAGCGGGGCTTCTGCTGGAGTATTTACATCATCTGTTTGACCTGGGTCTCAGCCATTCCTCTTTGAAGGTACACATGGCGGCCACCTCAGCCTATCATGTTCCCTTCGCAGACAAAACTTCACATAACTGGAGGTCTCTAAGACCTTTCTCCGAGGAGTCCTCCATCTGAGGCCCCCCATCCGTACTCCTGCCCCCCCTTGGGACTTGAATTTTGTTCTCGAGAAACTTACCCTTCCTCCCTTCGAACCTGCAGCTTCTGCAGATTTAAAGTTTCTTTCGTGGAAGACTCTCTTCTTGGTGGCCATTACTTCGGCTCGAAGAATCTCCAAGCTCCAGGCCCTGATGTGTAGAATCCCCTACTTGATTTTTCACAAGGAACGAGTTGCTCTTCGCATGAATCCTAAGTTTCTACCTAAAGTAGTAGCAGAGTCTACCTTAAATCAGTCCATAGAGCTACCTGCCTTTTTTACGCAGTACTCTAACCAAGGGGAATATTTACTCCATACTATGGATGTTCACCGGATTCTGAGATACTACACCAACAGGACGAAGGATCTCAGAAAGACTGATCAGTTGTTCGTCTCTTTTGCTCACCAAAGAGAAGGCAATGCTGTTTCCAAGCAATGCCTGTCTAAGTGGTTGGCGCATTGCATCACTTTCTGTTATGACAAATACCACAAGACCCTCCCTGGTCAAGTCAGAGGCCACTCCACAAGGGGAGTAGCTGCCTCTGCGGCTTGTTTCAAGAATGTATCTGCGGCAGACATATGCACTGCTGCTACCTGGACTTCCGTCCATACCTTTACGAAACACTACAGTTTGGATATTGCCTCTTGCCGTAGAACAGGTTTCAGGCTGGCTGTTTTGCAAGGCCTCCTGTCTTGAGGCTTGCATGGCTAGTGCTACTTCTTGGAGTAGTTCCTCCTCCCAGTGCCTTTCTTTGTTCCAGACTGCTTGGGATTCAGTCCTATATGTAATTACCTACTGCAAGAGCCCTCTCGAAGTAAGATAGTACAGTTACGTAGGAACTTACCGTAACACAAGATCTTCGAGAGAGGCTCTTGCAGTAGGTAATACCTTCCCGCCCTCCATCCCCCTAGGCTTTTTAAGCTTCTTTTCCATTTAGGGAAATATCCGCTCCTGTGGTGGGAAAGAACTGGAAGGTGGGCATCCGGGACCGCCCCTTTATACCAACGTTTCCTGATGCTGGTCACCTGACGTGGGGCAGTCCCTCACCAGGGACTGCTAGCTAGAAATTTTTCCATGGGGTCCTGCCGCCTAACGGTGTCAGTCCTATATGTAATTACCTACTGAAAGAGCCTTTCTCAAAGATCTACTGTTATGGTAAGTTCTTGCATAACTGTACTCTCACCCTCCTCCAAGGTTGGATAGCCCAGCACCAACCGGACATACTTTCGATAGTTGAAACCTGGCTCCCTAAAAACACACCTGACACGTTAGTCTCTATTACCGGTTACTCCATCTTCCGTGAAGATAGAATCGGCAAATGTGGTAGAGGGTGTGCCATTTACCTTTGGGACTTTATCCAGGGTCTCAAGCTTCTGCCCACCCAGTTGGAGCATGGCACTCAGGTCGTAACCTTGGACATTTCAAATGGCCCTGGCAGGTCCCACCTTCTTATTAGTTCTGTTTATATCTCTCCCCCCCCCCAAAGCCTGACTTTGATTCTGTCTTGAGCTACTTCTCCACCTTGCCCCATAACTCTGAGCTCGTTGCCTTAGGAGTCTATAATATCAACTGGTTATCCAAAACAAATGCCCTGCTTAAGGATGCAATTGCTTCAGTGGACCTCTTCCAAGTCATTACTTCCCTATGCATCTAGATCCTAAAACTGGCTCCTCTGGCCTGTTAGATCTCATTCTAACCATCTGCCCTTACAAAATCACCAGTGTCTCTGTGCTGCCGGATGCTCTCAGCAACCATTCACCTGTGCTCTGCACTTGGTCCTCTAAGGTTAAAAAAAGTGCCCCCAAAACTGTGTATCAATGCCGTATCAAACCTGGTATGCTGTGTCAATTCAGAATTTTCCTAGCGACCAGTGGCTGGTCTCCTGTCGACCATACCCATAACATCGACACTGCCCTTGACTTTTTTATCACCACCTTCAATGTGGCCTATGACAAGTTTGCCCCGCTAACCAAGCGCATCATCAAAGGTCCACATACTCCATGGATCTCCCAGGCCCTCCTTGACAGAATGTGCCACTGAGATGCCGTATGGCACCTAGCCCGAGAGTCTGGTGCAACTGTTGACTGGCAGCACTACAGCACTGCCAGGAATAAATGCATTTGGGATATCCGGAAAGCCAAAGCTGAATATTATAGAACCACTCTCACCTCGTCCTGGGGCTCGGGACAGAGATTTTGGGACAACCTAAAGGAACTCAGTGGGAAAACCGTATCCCCAGCACCCTCCCAACTTAACATCAGTGGCAGCATCACCACTGACCCCTTACTCATTGGCAGCTCCCTAAACTCACCTTTCTCTGACCTCAGCAGCATGCTCCCCCAACTTCTTTGACCCCCACCCCACTCCTCAGCTCCCTGCTAGCTCCCCACCCTTTCCACTTCAAAGCCATCACAAGGCATGAGGCCAAGCCATATCTCCTAAAAGCCATTAATAAATCCCAGTATAGTAGTGATTCCCTGGACCCAACTCTCTTTTGCCTAGCCTTAAATGAGGTCCTTTCCCCGCTTACAAAATTCATAAACCACTCCCTCCAATTTGGCCAGTTCCCGACTACATGGAAAACAGCGATCATTACACCCATCCATAAAGGTGGTGACCGCACCTCCCCGGGGAACTACCACCCCATTTCCACACCCCCCCCAAGGCACTGGAAAGAGTCATTGTGGATCAGCTTACTGAACACCTCAATAAATATGAGCTGCACTGTAAGGAGCAGCATGGCTTCCATGCTTGGCACAGCACTACCACTGTGCTTCTGGAGTGCACCAAGGCTATTCATAAGGCCCTCGATGGTGGCCATTTTTTTGGATCAGTCTTCGTGGATCTATCAAAAGCCTTTGATACCATCATTCACTCCCTACTTCTCTTGGCCCTTACCCAAACTGGCCTCTGCCCTGAGGCCACCATGTGGTTTGCTGACTACCTAGGTGGACAGTCTCATTAAGTGAAAGTTGGTACCACACTCTCCTCCTGCCTCCCAGTCCGATCCAGGATTCCCCAAGGCTCCATCCTTGGACCCCTCCTATTTAGTCTATTTCTGAACACGCTTCCCCACTGCCTGCTCCAGTCAACTACTTTTGTATGTGGACAACATGGTTCTTTTCTGCTCCCATTCTGACCCACTCACCCTGCAGTTGACACTCCAGAACTGTTTTACTGAGGCAGACTCCTGGTTCGCTGACCACCGATTGGTAATTAACTATAAAAAAAAAACAACTTATGATGTTCTCCCATAACCAGAACAAACACAAGGGCTCCCCCCTGCAAATCCTCAACTCCAATTCCATGCCATTGACCAGGCCTACTCCTTTAAGTACCTAGGGATTATCCTCGACCTGGTCTCACCTTCCAGGAACGTATCCACCTCCTCAGCTCCACTGTTAACTCCAGAATTGGTATACTCTATCGGCACAAACAGTGCCCTCCCCCCAGCCCCTTCGCCTGGTGGTCACCTCATCCATCCTGTCCCTTATTGATTATGGGATCACAATCTATGGGGCTGCCTGCAACACTGTCCTTAGTAGACTCAAAATGTCCCTAAACGTAACTTGCCACCTAGTCACCGGTTGAGATAGGACAAACCCATACTTGTTCACTTTACAGCCAAGCCAACTGGCTCAATCTTGACTGTACCCTTAAATGCCAGACTTGTCCACTTGCCAAAAAAATAGACTGTGGATTAGCCCCTCCTGGTCTCTCCAACCAGCACCCATGGTGAATAGCACCCGTAATGCCTCCAGACCTTCCTTCCTGGTTCCCTACTATAGAACATACCTGGGTCAGAGATCTTTCTCCTACGGGGCCCCTCTCTGGATGAACGCATTGCCTGGGGTCATAGCCTCTGACTCCTTTAAGATCAACCTTACAGAACGCCTCTGGTCCTTCAGCACTTGTAACTGTTACTAGCCCTAAGCTCTGCCTTTCTCCTCCCCATTCTCATTCCCCTCATCAGCCCTCAACTGCAGCCCTGCTCCCTGCCCCCTGCCCCTACCTCCCACTCTCTCATCCTCCTAACCCTGCTGTCTAACAAGGGATGCCTTATCCTGCTCTAATAATACTGATCTACCCTATTTTGTATATGCGACTTCATTTGCTATGACTTACCTGTTATTATTCACCATGTATTGTATTAATTTTATTCCTGTCTTCTCTGTGCTCTGCAACTACCTTCAGTGTTGTTATGTTTTTACCCTGACGTGGAGCCTTTGTAAAGGAGTCTCTGACTCAAAGGTTTGTAATTCTGATACATTCTAAATAAATAAAGAAAGATACAGTCTAATCCGCTTATAACGGGCACATTCGTGCATCATGAATCTGCCCATTATATAGCATGGTCGCTATAACCAAAACGAAGAAAAAAACACAAAAGCAGTTTGCAGGTAAAATCGTTATTTATTGATCGTGAAGCATGGTCCCCAGACCCCAAGCCCAAGTTAGTGTACAGTAACACACAGTGACACAGCTCTGTTTTGGAAATTTCTTACTCCTGGATTGTTCTCTGGTGTACTTGCTTGCTGTGATAGGGTGCCCAGACCTTTTCTGCTGTTGACATAGCAGCCCAGCTTGGTTCAAGGTTAGGGTGTTGCTCCATAGCTTTTCTTAGCATTAGTAAGGCTGCCTTCACATCAGTAGCCGTTACTTTCTTATCCAGCATCGAGTCTTAACCTTCATCATCTTTGGGGTCAGGCTCTTCCTCTGTACGCATCGTTTTCGCCCATCTGAAGGGTTAAAGTCTGGGTGTCCCAAAGCATCAGCAAGCTGCTTCACTTTCTGCATGAGTAGGGGGCCGCTTATCATTGCAAACCAGTGAAAGAGAGACTCCTCCACTTCTCCTTCCTTGCCTTCTCGTTTTCGCTTCCTGTCAGGGTTGACATTTAGGTGCCAATCATGCATGATCTGCTTGCTCCTTCTGGCACAAGTCAGCAGTTGTGATTTTGGAAGGGAAAAATGAGCAGCTAGTTCTCTCTGGCTCATCTTGGGCATGCTGCCTATTTTGTTGAACAGGTCCACCTTTTTCGTGAGTGACATTGCCTTTCATTTAGTCCCCATTGTCAAGAGTACACTAACAGGGTAATAGAGCTGTGAATGAAATGTAACTGAATAAAGTGGGGCTTATGTACCGGTAAGGGCTGATGTTACTTCGAGAAACAGCTCTTGCAGCAGGTTACACCATTAGGTCTGAAGCTGGCAGGCGCCAGGACCCCACAGAAATTTTCTAGCTAGCAGTATTTAGCTGGGACTGCCCCCAACGTCGGTTCCGCCCCCGATGTCAGGCATAGTATATAAGGGGGCGGTCCCCCAGAATCCCCAGTTCTTTTCCCGCCATCGACTCGCCAACATCGGCCTCTCGGTCTCTACCTAGCGCACGACGACTTTGAACTTCAAGAGTTTCTCCAAACTGGTGTTCTCTCCAACTCCTTCAATCAAGGGACACCTTTCCAAGTGTGCCTGTGGAAAACAGATCCCTTTTAAGGATCTTCATTCCTCCTGTGTGCGGTTCTTAGGCCCGGACCACGACACCAAGGTCTGCACTTTCTGCCAAGGGTTCAACAGCCGCACCAGGATCTGCCGTCAGAAGGCACTTCAGGCTTACCTGCTGGTAGAAAGACTTAGTAGGATGAACCAAGAATCTTCCCCAGGGCGATTTTTCTTCCAAGGCCCATAAACACCGGGAGAACGTAAGATCCAGATCCCCGAACCGGGCCTCAGACTCCCGTAGCTCAGGCTCCACCAGATCTGACCGCTCTCCCTCCAGGGCTCGTTCTCAGCCCCCTCCGGTCAAAGTCCAGGCTTCAGGCGGCTCTTCGACTCTCCAGCCCATCAAGACTTCAAGGCCCTCGGCTTCCTCTACTCCCTCTCGGCCTCCTCCAAGTCTTCAGAACGCCACAAGTCTTCCTCATCAACCCGATGTCGGGACCCCGACTCCAGGTCGGTCTCCCAGAGGTCCAGATCCACCACCCAGGAAGACTAAGGACCTGACGTCCCTAAAGCGGACGTTGGACCCGACATCGGCCAAGCATACAAAGCCGGCCAGGTGTTTGCTGGAGCCGTGGACTCCAGCCAGGCACCAGACGCCGGCCGGGAGTTCGCCGGACCCGAAGATGTCGGTCTCCCATTCTCCGGAGCCTAAGACCACCCCCAGTCACTGGTGGACACTGGTCACAGGGACTTAACAGAGGAGGACACAACGCTGCCCGAAGACCAGGCGAGCGACACTGAGGATGCTGGTCTCCCTAGGGAACCTTCACCCAACCTGGAGACACCCGGGGACCCAACGTTCGACCCTGGCGACAGACCACCGGTGCCAGTTCCATCGTCAGCATGAACCTGCAAGAAGTAAAAGACCCCTTTACTTTCTGGTCGGACACCATCCGAAAGGATATGGTCCCTGTAAAACCTCCTCCACCTTCTCCACCTCCTCCTCCTCCTTCACCTCCTCCACCACAGGGGCCAGCAGGACGACCACCAACCCCTAAAGAGCAGACTCCACCTCCCAGGGGTAGATCCAAAGATCGGAGAAGGCCTCCCTCAAGATCCCCATCAGGGTCTCCCAGCCCCAAGCGACCCAGACGTCGGCGGTATACTCCATCAGGGGAGGATTCAGATTGGATACTTCTGATTACTCCAGATCTCCTTCTTCACTCAGCATTCGATCACCTGACCCACATGACCTGCCCAGGTCTCCTCCGGACGATCCCTCTTTCTCTGAGATCATGAAGCACATCCAGGACAACATGGGATGGGATGCTGAAGACCTCGAACACCGAAAGACAGCACCTTGCCCGTTATCTTTGGCAGAAAGACCCAAAGCCTGTGGTAGTGCCACCCTTGGTGGGCACCTTCATGGACGTCACCAAGGCTGCGTGGAAGCGCCCGCATTCTATTCCTGCGGTGCCGAAGAAAGCTGACCGCATGTACAAGACTCCGAGAGAGGACCAGTATTTGTCTCAACAACCTCTGGCAGACTCCCTGGTCATTACGGCCTCACATGACCGGTCTCAAAGACCACAGCACATGAGTACACAGCCACCGGGCCAGGAATCCAAGCAATTGGACGCCCTGGGGAGGCGCATGTATGCGGCTGCTACATGCTCCATCAGGTCCCTGAACTACCTAACCCACATGGTACAGTTTCAGAACGCCCTATGGGAACAGGGCCAGGACCTGGTCGATAAGCTTCCAGATGATGATCAGAAGGTGGGGCTCCTAAACCTTCTCCACACAGGGTCTGATGTGGGTACCCAAGTACTACGAGCTGCATACGATTCTGTGGATGAGAGCTGCAGCTTCAGGCATCTGTCTCTGGTGACACTCTTGGCTCCGTGTCTCCGGCTTCACCCCATACATACAGAAGAACATTCTTGACATCCCCTACAATGGCGAAGTACTCTTTGGTGACCCCTTGGAGAAGGTTGTCACCAAACTCCAGGACGCTGGGAAGGCAGTCAGGTCTGTACAGGCCATGTACAGATCCAGGTCCGGTTCCTTTCATAGAAACCAGAGCCGCTTTCACAGCCAGCAACAAAAGCAGCAGCCACGTTCCGGCCAGCAACAAAGGGTCACCTTTCAGCGGAAAGCCCAGGCTAAGTCGTCCCCAGGCAGAGCCCAACGCTACACTAAACCGGCCCAGCCTGCAGGGACCAGTGCTGCCACAGCATGACTCCTTCCAGGCCCCCGCCCCTCTTCTGGATCAACGGGCACAAAAGGTCAGGGGTCGCATCGCTCGCCACTTTTTAGGGTGGCAATCGATTACCACCAACAGGTGGGTTCTCCAGTTGATCAGGAAAGGTCACTTTATAGAATTCCTTGACCACCCACCAGCAAGACCTCCCCTGCTTTCCCGTTACTCGGGTCAGCACGCCCTGCTCATACAGCAGGAGGTGCTCGCGCTCCTGGGAAAAGAAGCGATGGAGCACATACCACGGAACCAGAGGGGTGCAGGGTATTATTCTCACTTCTTTCTGGTTCCCAAGAAAACAGGGGACCTCCGTCTGATACTGGACCTCAGCAACCTCAATGAGTCAGTCCTGTACAAACGCTTTCGCATGGTGACCCTCCCAGGTCTGATTCCCATGCTCAAGCAGGGTGCCTTTCTAGTGTCCTTGGACATGCAGGACGCTTACCTGCATATACCCATTGCTCAAGCGCACCAGAAGTTTCGGCACTTCGAGTTCCAGGGCCACCGTTATCAGTTCCAAGCCCTCCCCTTTGGACTGTCATCGGCACCTCAGGTATTCATGAAGTGTATGGCGGTTGTAGCGGCGACTCTGAGGAGACAAGACCACTACGTGTTCCCCTACCTGGATGACTGACTTCTCATGGCGCCCTCTTGGGAGGCCTTGATGTCAGCCATTCATTATACTCAGTCTCTGTTCGAGACGCTGGGCATCATGATCAGTCAAGAGAAGTCGCGCCTGGTTCCGTCACAGACTCTGCAGTTCATAGGTGCAGTTCTGGACACCGTCCAAGGGAAAGCTTTTCTTCCCCAGGACAGAGCGGAACACATCAGATCCCTCATCAGGGACATTTCGGCGCAGAAGACCGTTCCTGCCAGATTGGTCCTTTGCCTTCTCGGACACATGGCTGCGGCCATTGCAACAGTCCCGCTTGCTCATCTGCACACGCGGGTCACCCAGTGAATGTTACGGGCCCAGTGGGATCAAAAGCAAGACCATCTGCAGCTTCCAGTCCGGATCACAAAGACCGTAATCCGGGGTTGGCAATGGTGGCTAGATCTGAAGAATCTATCGGCAGGGGTCCCCTTCATTGCACCGTATCTAATTGTGACACTCTCCACAGACACCTCAGGGCTCGGATGGGGAGCACACCTCGACGGTGTCTGGTCTCAGGGCCTGTGGACAGCCCTAGAGACTCATCTCCATATAAACATCCTGGAAATGAGAGCAGTTCTTTACGCCCTGCAGGCCTTCCAGTTGGAGATTCCACCGGTTACCCTTCTGTTACAAACAGACAATTCCATGGTGATGTATTACCTCAACAAACAAGGAGGCACCCATTCCTACCCACTTTGCAGGGAGGCCTTGAGGGTGTGGGATTGGGCTTTGCAACACGGCACAAATCTCGTTGCTGTTCATGTCCCAGGAGTGGACAACGTCATTGCAGAAGGCCTGAGCCGCCCTCAGGCCAGAGTCCATGAGTGGGAACTACTCCAGGAGGTAGCAGAGGATCTGTTTCACAGATGGGGTACACCAGAGTTAGACCTTTTCGCGTCCCCATCCAACGCAAAACTGCCCAATTTTTGCTTGCTAGATCCAGGGCCTGGTGTTTTCTGGCAAGACGCGTTGTCCCTCTCCTGGGCGGGCAGATTCCTCTATGCCTTTTCCCCATTTCCATTGATCCAGAGGGTTCTTCTGAAACTTTGCAGAGAGCAAGCGATGCTGATACCCATCATGCCGTTCTGGCCCAGGCAGATCTGGTTCCCTCTACTGCATCAGCTATCCCGGGAACCTCCGGTGCCTCTGCCAATCAGCTCTCACTTGTCTCGGGAGAAGGGCTCCTTGGTCCATCTGGACCTTCGTTCGTTGAGCCTGCACGCTTGACTCCTAGAGACATAGCCATTTTGCAACATGGGGTCTCGCAAGAGGTAGCTGATGTTCTGATGGCTGTGAGAAAATTGGCCACTCATGCTACTTACGCCTTGAAATGGCACCGTTTTTGCCTACGGGCTCAAGCGCAGGTGTTTTTTGCCTCTAGACTGTCCAGAAAAGTCGGTCTTGGACTTCCTACTGTCTCTGTTTCTGACAGGCTTGGCCTACTCCTCAATCAAAGTACACCTCTGTGCCATATCAGCCTATCATTGTCCTATAGGCCAACACACCATATCCCGGTTGGACACGGCACGAGCCTTCCTGAGAGGTATTCTCCACTTTAGTCCTCCGATTAAGGATCCAATTCCGCCACGGGATCTACCCTTTGTCCTGGAGCAGCTCACGCTGCCACCCTTTGAACCAGCCACAGATTGCAAGCTACATCTTGTCACTTGGAAGACATTATTTTTAGTTGCCGTTACCTCAGCCAGAAGAATTTCTGAACTCCATGCACTCATGTGCAAAGAGCCTTATTTGGTTTTTCGCCAAGGCAGGGTATCCCTACGGACTAATCCCAAATTTCTGCCTAAGGTGGTCGCAGCTCTCACCCTTAATCAGGACATCGACCTACCAGTGTACTTTCCTAATTATTTGAATCGAGGAGAGGCCCTGTTGCACACCTTAGATGTGCATAGGTGTCTCCGACACTACCTGACCAGAACCAAACACCACCGAAAATCGGACCAGCTTTTTGTCTCCTTTGCCCACAGGAAGATGGGAGCTCCTCTTTCCAAACAGTCGCTGTCCAGGTGGCTCATTCAGTGTATCACGTTCTGTTATCAGGAGCGCAACAAACCCTTACCATGCGCAGTTAAGGGTCATTCCACAAGGGGGTGGCTACTTCCTTTGCGGCCCTTAAGAATGTGTCCACCTTGGCCATCTGTGCTGCAGCTATTGGAGCTCTGTGCGCACTTTCATCAGGTATTATAGCCTGGATACTGCATCGAGGCGAAGAGCATGTTTTGGTCTAACAGTCCATCAAGAACTTCTGTCCTAGGCTTTGGTTTCATTAAGGATTTCTACCTTCCCTCCTCCCAGTGGTGTGGGATTTCCATTATTGCTTAGGAATCAGTCCTAATGGTGTAACCTGCTGCAAGAGCTGTTTCTTGAAGTAAAATAGTACAGTTACATAAGAACTTACCGTAACACTAGATCTTCGAGTATAGCTCTTGCAGCAGGTACTTTCCCTCCCACCATCCCTGCTGGAGGTAGACTCTAGTTCCAACATCCTTCTCCTAGGATCAGGTGTCTCAGCATCTCTCTGACTGCCATTTGATGGTGGATCCTCAGTCTCCTCTTCTGATGTCATCCAGTGGCCGGGAGTCTCCGGCAGGAGAACTGGGGATTCTGGGGGACTGCCCCCTTATGTACTATGCCTGATGTCGGGGGCGGGACCGACGTTGGGGCCGGTCCCTGTTGAATACTGCTAGCTAGAAAATTTCCGTGGGGTCCTGGCGCGTGCCGGCTTCAGTCCTAATGGTGTAACCTGCTGCAAGAGCTGTTCTTGAAGATCTACTGTTATGGTAAGTTCCTACGTAACTGTACTTTACCGCAGTTAACACCTACAGAGGTGTGACAGTAGTTAATTGCTTCACTTGCTGAGGTGCTTACAGTGATGCAGAATTGCCCAAAATAGGCGGCTGACAAGTATCGTTATAACTGCAGTTGCTAACATAGGAGTCTACAAGGCTTGACAAGTGGTTTTAAACTTTTGCCCAACATATCTGGTTGCCCAAATTAACCGCAGTCATTATAACTGGAGTGGACTGTGTTCTGTATACTGTAGCTGGGTTGCAAGACCAGAATATTTCTGAAAAATGTCTTGCTATTCCCAAGTATCGGGTATCTGGGAATACCTGAAACAAACATAGTAACAAGTCTTAGGATGACAGTAGGTCTACCCATATGATCTTTGCATTTTGGCATAATGGTGGGGGAAGGGTAGAATATTAGAATTTTCCCACAAGATTTAATTGCATCTTGTCTAAGTTCAGTTGCTAGTAGCAATCTTTTAAATGTAATATATGTATCGTGGTTTGGTTGTTAGCATCCCTGATCAAACATAAATGATATAATTTCATTGTTTTAAATGTAGAAATTAAACCATCTTTCGTTTTTCAGACTCCAGTTTGAGTAGTTGCTCGTCATTTGTTGTGATTCAGCAGCCAGAAGATAAGGTTGTTAAACACCTACAGATTCTTACCAAGGAGTGTCTCCATGGAGCCAGCTACTGCAGGCAGGTGGTCAGCTTATATGAACTCTCACAGGTACGTATTGTTCTTTTCCATCTTTTACCATGGAACAGTTTTACACTGCTTACCCATGAAATAGTTTGATTTTGGTCACTGAGGGCATTTTATTAGAAACAGCATCCTGAGAATTAAGTTGACTGGCAGGAAAATTCTTTGTCAGAATTCGGAGACACATTTGAATTAACACTGTTAAAAATACGTATACACTGCCCGTCTTTCCTCATTTTTATACCCACTCTATAAAATGTGGCTGGCATCCAACTGTGCATCTGAAAATACTGCTTAGAGAGCTTGTGACTTAAAAAAAAAAAATGTAACCTGTCATTGGGAAAGTTTAAAATATAATATTTATACTCATTTCTACTTCTGCTTCTGCACTTATCTTTTCCTCTTTGTCTATCACTAAGCGCAGGTTGTAGAGAACCAATCCTGCTAAATTTACAACTCCCCCAAAATCGGAGGAAGCTCCCTTACCTACACAGGAGCTACTCCGTACCAAAAAAAAACAGCTTTTGAAATTATGGCCCCGAGGGTAGGGAAAGGAAGGGATTGTAAATTGCACCCAAAGGGTTAGCAGCGTGATCCTTTCTACTTCCCTGTTGCTGGCCACGCCCCATTTTATGAGGGAGAGCACAGGGAGCGTGCTCTATTGAAGTGTGTGGAGCGTGATTTTAAAGTATAGTTTTCAGCCGTTTAAGTGGCCATTTGGTAAAATCGGAGCCATGGTTCAACTAACAAAAATCTCGTTAAATGAACCCCGGCTCCAGTTTTACCAAATGGCCACCTAAATGGCTAAAAACTGTATTTTAACATCTCGTTCCATACACTTCAATGGAAAGCACCCCCGCGCTCTTCCTGTTGCGGCATCATAAAACCTCAGAGTGCAAGGGCGTGGCCGGCAACGAAAAGAAATAAGAAAAGAGATCATGCTATTAGCACGCTGAGCAATTTTCGATCCCTTCCTTTCCCTCTGAGGAATAATTTCAAAAGCTGTTTATTGTGCAGAGGAGTTCCCGTGGAGGTAATGGAGTTTACTCTTATTTCAGTGCAGCACCTAGAAAGGTGCTCTTTAAAGACAGAATTCTTGTCTCACAGACTTTATCTCCTCCTGCTGCCTGTATATGGATGATGTTGTAATCATCTCTTTATGAATCAAATTGTGATTCATAAACCATTTCAAACAATTTGAGTATAATGTCATAAGCAGAAGATTATAATATCAAATCTTACCATAACAGTAGATCTTCGAGAAGCGCTCTTGCAGCAGGTAACACAAGTAGGACTGAAGGCAGCAGGACCCCACAGAGAATTTCTAGCTAGCAGTGTACTGCGAGGGACTGCCTTCGACTTCAGCCCACCCCCAACATCCCATGTGGTATAAAGGAGGCAGTCCCCCAGCATCCCTCAGATCTTACTTCAAGTGGGCTCTTGCACTAGGTACTCACATATAGAACTAAGCCACCAGGCACTAGAATCACACAGAAAACTTCTAGCTAGCAGTGTCTGGTGGGGGACTGCCCCTGACATCATGTGACCGACAGCATGGTGCTATATAGGGAGCCATCCCCATGCCCGCTCTCCAATTCTTTCCCACCATGTACCTGCGCACCTCGGACCTCGCAGAAGATCGTTGCTACTGTCGACACCATCTTTGAAAGAGTATTGCTTAAACTTAATGGTTAAATTACTGTTTATCATTGTTTTTCATGTTAAAAAAGTATATCTGTATCGATCGTGTATATCATCGCTGACGCCGTCAGAATCGTGTAAGAACAAGTGCGACTCCTGTGGAACTCAGCTTCCTCATAAGGACAGCCATTCCATCTGTCTTCTTTGCCTGGGTCCAGGCCATAAGATTGTGAGGTGTGAGCATTGCCAGAAATTCAATCCGGCCACACGTCAACGCCGATCAGCAGTCCCTGGAAGTTCATCTTTTGAAACAAAAGATGGCCATTATGGAAAAGGAGCTAAAGAAACTCAGGCACTCTTCTTCCTCTCCCAAGGACCATCATAAGAAAAAAAAGGACAGAGAGACATAGGGACCAGGAAGGGTCCCCCAGCAAACCCGCTGCCTCCAGCCAGAGTCGTGGCCCTGAAGATAACTTCCCCTCCAGGGGATCCATCTTCGATGACCGTATTGGTGTCTACCAAATGGCCATCAGCCCCCACCCCCCCATATGGCCCAGGCTCAGGCCCGACAGGAGCCTCCGGGGATCAGAAGGCACCCACCTCCTCCTCTAAAGCCTCCTGATTCAGAGGCCTAGCGGTACGAGTGGGACCGGTAAGTCGAGTTCTGGCTCCTCCTGGTCTTGCACAGCTATGGCTGTTAAGTCATCTGTTGGCTCTTCCTACAGTCACACAATCCCGGATCCTCTGCCTTGCCCTCATAACAGGCCTGATGATGGGGTGACGGACCAGCTGATGATAAATACGCAGCTGACAATGGAGATTACTCCAGCTTCTCCTTTACCGCTGATTGAAACAGTACCTCCAGTTCCCCCCACAGGGGAAATGGAGGGTGGAGATCGCCTGCTGTCGGGGGGGGCCTCGCCACCCCCTACGCCAGAGCCTCAAATGCCTGAGCCACCGTCGGACCAGACGAAGGTCGCTCTGACTCTCTCAGACCTGTTGGTTCCTCAAGGACTGCCATCGGGCCTGATGGCCTGAACCCTCGGGACCCTCGGGGTTTCCTACCCTGCTTCCTGATCCCCCCCGTCGGGGCCCTCTGCACCCCCATCAGGGTGTTTTCCAGACCTTTCAATACCACCGTCAGGACAAATGCCAGTCCCTTGAGCCCCTCTGTCGGGTCCTACACCAGGGCCGTCTGACAACCCTTTTGGGCTCCTGACACCCGGTTATCCAACGCCACACTACCCCACGCCGGATTTTCAGATGCCGGGTTATCCTCCATCAGGCTTTAGTTACCCTTACTACGGGCACCGGAGCTACGGATATCATAACCCACTGCCCCCTCAACCACAAGTGGATTTGCAGGTGGCCCTCAAATCGTGGTGGATGGAAGCCAAGTTCCAGCTCACATCGGAGCTCGAGAAACACCAGCCACCGACAGTCCCTACACTGGCCCCTAGGTCTTTTTCTCTGTCACCACCTCCGCCGTTGGGCCCTTGGATCCTGACGTCGGACAGAAGAATGGAATCATTGCCACCTAATCCATGGCCTCTGGATATTTCCCAGCCATCTGACTTCTCAAGGCCAGTGGATATTGCACCTCCTATGATCAGCTCACCTGACGAAGGTCAATCATCGGACTCAGCCAGCGATTCGGTCCCCTCTGGCTCGAACTTTGAGTCCCCTATGCTGGAAGACCGTGGACCGAAAGAATCTACCACATCCCCACCTGAGGACCCTTCCTTTTTGGAGCTCCTCAGGAAGATCCAAGTGGCATATGACTGGCGTATGATCGCCCAGGATCCACAGAGACAGAGGTTGGCTGCACACCTGGATTTGGCAGATTCCTCACCGACCCTCATTCCACCCTGGATAGAGCCACATGAGGATTTGGTCACAACAGTTTTGTAATAACCTTCATGCCTGGCTCCAGGAAGGCAGACAGACTTTACCAGACCCCAGAGGGCAAGGACCACCTTAGCCTCCATCCCAAGGCTGACTCAGTGGTCATCAGCAGGGCCCATGATAGGTCCGCAAAACCTAAACACCTTAGTGCTTCTCCTCCTGACAGAGAGTCTAAGGTTCTCGACCAGTACAGGAAAAAGATCTATTCTTCTTCCACACTGGGATTAGGGCATTAAATTATGTCGCCCTCACGGGGCATTACCAAAAATCAGTCTTAGGACAGCTGGAGTCCAAAATAGACTCCTTCCAAGACTCAACCTCGAAAGGAGAAATGGCAGATGTAGTCAGGTCGGTTAGATCTGTGTGCAGACATATGTTAAGAGCTACCTTTGATACGGTTGAGGCTGCTGGTAGAGGCTCAGTGTCAGCCATCAGCCTCTGATGCCACACTTGGCTTAGGATCTCAGGCACCCAAAGTACAGACAACTATACAGGATGTCCCCTTTTTTGGCTCAGTTCTGTTTGGGGGAGATGTCAAGGACATCATAGCTGACTTACAGGACAAGGGCAAAGCCTTGAGCTCTGTACAGTTTATGTACAAGCCACCCCAGAAACAAAAGCAGCCATTTTGGCGACAGCAACGTCATGAGCGAAGACAGCAACAAAACCAATGCCAAAACAAACACCGGGTACCTTTGGCTGGAAGAGCCCCCTGCCAAATCTCAAAAGACCTAGGGTGTGCAGCCCCCTCTCTGCTTCCTGACTCTAATCCTGCCACCTCCACTGGATCACTTTCCAGAGGAAGTGGTAGGGGGAAGATTCTCCCTCCACCTTCCGGAGTGGGAGAAAATCACAACAGATTTATGGGTGCTGCAATTGGTGACAAAAAGGCCATACAGTAGAATTCACAAAGAGACCACCAAAAATTCCCCCAGGTCACTCATTCCACCCATCTCATTACATACCCTTGGTAAGAGAGGAAATAAACTTCCTGCTGGCAAAGGCAGCAATAGAGCCAGTTCCAAAACTATATCAAGGGAACGGGTACTATTCGCACATCTTCCTGGTTCCCAAGAAGACAGGCGATCTCAGATCTGTTCTTGATCTGAGCTCCCTGAACCTCTGTGTGGAATACAAAAGGTTCAGAATGTTGTTTCTTCCCAGCCTACTTCCTCTATTACAGAAGGGTCATTGGCTCTGCACTTTGGACATGCAAGATGCCTACCTGCATATCCCGATTTTTTTCAGCCGCACTGCAAATTCCTCCGGTTTTCTTTTCAGGGAGAGCATTTTCAGTTCAAAGCTCTTCTTTTGGCCTTTCGGCAGCACCCAGAGTGTTCACGAAGTGCCTTGTGGTGGTGGCAACCCTTCTACACAGACAGGGGGTACAAGTACTGTGTATTCCCATACCTCGATGATTGGCTGATTTCAGCTCCATCGAGAGATACTCTGGCCAACTCTTTGGCCCTTACCCTGGATGTTTTTCAGTGGGTGGGCATTACAGTCAACCATGCCAAATCCCACCTTTTTCCTACCCAACAGCTCCAATTTATTGGAACAGTATTGGACACAGTCCAGGGCAAGGCCTTCCTGCCACAGGACAAGATGGCAACATTACAACAGGCACACCTGGTAGCATCACAGAGGAGGATACCAGCCAGGTCAATCCTTCGACTACTCAGGCTCATGGCTGCGGCCATCCCTTCAGTCCCCTTAGCCAGACTACATATGAGAGTCTCTCAGTGGACCCTCAGAGTGCAGTGGGACCAGGGTCAGACTATCTAAACCATGAAATCCTGGTCTCAGACCCGCTGGCTCTGGACCTCTTGTGGTGGCAAAACCAGGACAGCCTCTACAAGGGTGCCCCATTTCACTCAGACATTCCCTCCCAAACCCTGACGACAAATGCCTCAGGCCTGGGATGGGGAGCACACCTGGGAAACCACAGGGTCCTTGGTCCCACAATGAACTGTCCCTTTATATCAATGTACTCGAGATGAGGGCAGTGTTGGAACGCCCTAAAGGCTTTTCAACACCTCATCCAGCCAGGTCAACTCATGATTCAGACAGACAGCATGTGCATAGTCTGGTACATGAACAAACAGGGCAGAACCCGCTCTTATCCCCTCTGTCAGGAAGCGATGAGAGTGTGGTACTGGGCAGCCAATCACAACCTTCATTTGACAGCATTCCACAAGCCAGATGTTCAAAATGTTCTGGCAGTTGCACTCAGCCACACACAAGCCAGTACACATGAGTGGGAGCTCAGACAGTCAGTGGTAGACGACATCTTTGGAAGGTGGGGAAGGACACAAATAGACCTGTTCGCCTCCCCACTCAGTGCAAAACTACCAACCTTCTGCCTGTTCGCTCCAGAGTGTGGTGTTTTCTGGCGAGATGCGCTGTCTCTATGCTGGAAGGGGAGGTTCGTGTACGCCTTCCCTCCACTTCCACTGATTCGGAGAGAACTAATGAAACTCCAGGCAGAAGGAGCACGAATGATTCTTATTGCTTCCTTCTGGCCAAGACAAAAATGATTCTCTCTACTGCAGCAACTGTCAGTGGAGCCTCCATTTCCACTGCCAGTCTCTCAAGATCTCTTGACACAGAAACAGGGGCCCTGGTACATCCAGGTCCCAGGTCCCTACTGACAATGCTGCTGCACATTTTGGGGTCTCCCCGAGGGTAGCACAAATTCTGGTGGAGGCCAGAAAGCCTTCCACTAGAGCCACTTATGCCATGAAATGGAAAAGGTTTTCCATATGGGGAGACTCGAAGGGGCTGGAACCTTTCTCTTGTTCGGTCACACAGGTCTTAGATTACATGCTGCATCTCTACGATCTGGGTCTTAGTTACCCGACTTTGAAAGTCCATTTATCTGCCATTTCTGCCTACCACATTCCTGTGGGAAGCAAGACTCTGGACCAGCTGGAGGTATCCAAACCTTTAAAGGGGATCCTCCATTTAAAACCACCTGTACGGAGCCCTGCTCCACCCTGGGACTTGAATTTCATCCTAGGGAAACTCACTCTTCCTCCTTTCAAGCCGACAGTGAGTTCTGACATGCGCTACCTTTTCTGGAAAGCGCTCTTCCTAGTGGCCATCACTTCAGCTTGAAGGATTTCCGAGCTTCAGGCCCTAATGTGTAATATACCTTACTTGATTTTTCACAGAGACCGGGTGGCTCTACGAACTAGTTCAAGGTTCTTACCTAAGGTGGTATCAGAATCCACCTTGAACCAGTAACTTGACTTGACAGTGTACAACCTGGAGCACTCTAACTGGGGTGAAGCACTTCTGCACACTCTGAGTGCACACAGAATTCTTCGGTACTACATGAACAGGACGAAGCCTGTCCATAAAACTGGCCAGTTGTTTGTTTCCTTTGCTCCCAAAAGAGAGGGCGCTGCTGTTTCAAAACAGTGTTTGTCCAAATGGTTGGCAAACTGCATTACCTTCTGTTACAAGAAGTACAACAAACCCCTTCCAGGAGTGGTCAAAGGACATTTAACCAGAGGTGTGGCTGTTTCTACTGCTTGCTTCAGGAATGTTTCAGCTGCAGACATTTGCATGGCTGCAACTTGGAGTTCTGTCCATACCTTTACCAAACATTACAGTTTGGACATTGCTTCAAGGCGCAGAGCGGGCTTTGGCCTTGCTGTTCTGCAGGGACTCTTATCATGAGTACCCTGTTCTTTTCTGCAAACCTGTTCCTACCTCCCATGTCTCAGACTTGTCTCAGGTCACTGCTTGGGACTTAGTCCTATATGTGAGTAGCTACTGCAAGAGCCGTCTCGAAGTAAGATAGTACAGCTATGCAAGAACTTACCGTAACAGTAGATCTTCGAGAGAGGCTCTTGCAGTAAGTACTGCTTTCCCAACCACCTACCCCCTGGGTTTCTTCTACTCTTTCTCATGTAATTGCTTTTAGCTCCAGGAGCCCACTCCTCTCCTGTCGCACCTTTCTAGGTCTCCAGTGGGAGAACTGGAGGGCAGGCTTGGGGACCGCTCCCTATATAGTGCCATGCTGACGTCGGGGGTGGTCCTCCGCCAGACACTGCTAGCTAGAAGTTTTGCATGTGGTCCTAGCACTTGGCAGCTTAGTCCTATATGTGAGTACCTACTGAAAGAGCCTCTCTCGAAGATCTACTGTTATGGTAAGTTCTTACATAACTGTGCTTTCTCCCTCCGGAGACTCTGGCACTGATGAAGGTTTTATGGAGAAACCGAGGATCCTCCTATAGCCTAGGAGGCAGATGTTGCTGCTGTGTATGCAGAAGGAATCCCTTGAGGGGAAGGTGGGTAGGAAACAGCACCTGCTGTAAGAGCTCCTCTAGAAGATCTACTGTTACAGTAATTTTTTTTTTTTGTACTTTGTCTATTGAAAATCTCAGATAAACAGAGATGCACACTTCATATGTCAGACATTAGAATCAGATACAGGAGTCATCTAATGATACAGGATATATAAATCTAGGCATAGCGATTACGGATATGGAGGAAATTACATGTAAACAGGAAGTATTTATATGAATGGCTGCACTCTACAAGAGAGGTGGTCAGTCCATATCTATAAAATAGAAGACCAAACAACATAATCAACAACCAGTGCTGATTAGACCCCTTTTCCAAACATATTAAAGGTACCAAAATGTTAGTACTCTCCCAAAAGCTCTAAACACCATTTTGAAAAATAAATACTTCCTGTAAACATATTTAATCATATGTACTGTATAAGTGGAGCTAGATAAATGTTTAAAGCAGTAATTATACTTTAAAGCTCAATCTGAAATATCGCAACAAGCTGAAATGGTAAAAAAAGAGAAATTATGTAAGTCCAGAATTAAGGTATCAAACTTGAAATAAGCTTAGTCCAGTATAGGTATCCAGCTCAAGTTTCATCCTCTTTGGACTCCCGATCCAAGTCAGCCCAGGTTTGAGAGGCCTCAAATTCCTTCTGGATTTTCTCCACCTGCTGGCAAGCTTCCAGGGACTTGGTAAACTGGAAAGTATGCCCCCCATAATAGATCCACAGGCGTTCGGGCATAAGCAAGGAATGCACCACTCCAAGGCATTTTAAAGTGGCCCGAATCCTGTCAAACTTTTTACGATGGGCCCTAGTGGCAAATGAAAGGTCCGGAAAGAAGTGCAAAGTATGCCCCTTAAAGTTCAGCTGTTCCACACTATGAGCTGCCTGCAGGATCTGTTTTTTTATTGCAGCTGCATCTGTGACCGAGAGAACAGTTCTAGGAAGATCCTTCAGTGCCTCCACAGAGCGAGGCGAAATGTGGTAAGCTTTCACAAAATGGGCACTCGAATCAAAAGCCAAATTTAGTACAGCAGGTAGTCAGTTCTTTAAAAAAGTTAGGAGGTCCAGATCCTCGGACACCTCCGGTAGCCCAACCAGTCTGATGTTAGGTGCACGGTTAGCATTTTCCAGCACTTCCAATCGGTGACGAAGCTGGCCATTCTCCTGAACCAACTTTGCCATGGTCGATAAGGTTTGAACAGCTTGGCTTTCTGCTGCATTAGGTATCTTGGTGGCCACTTAAATTTTTAGATCTTGTTCACCCAAACCTGAAGTATGGACTCCACTTTTGAGTCTATGGCTTGGATAGATAGTTGCAGTACCTTCCAGGGCAGCTCTCTGTGATGCTAGTCGGTATAGAGGTTAGCGGCCTGTTGTTCCAATAATGGCTGTGATTTTCCCCAACTGGGGCCACTTTTGTGAGTACTCCCCATTGCAAAGGTTGGTATCGAGCTGTTCCAAATACCACCAGGAACCCAATGATGATAGAAGATCCACTCCAACACGCTTGGAAAAGGTAATAAAAGTTAAACAACTTTTACTCAGAGCAGGGTGATTGAGAGGCACATCCGCTCACTAGTAGTGCTCAACAGCGCCTCACAGTAAGTTCTTATGTAACTGTACTATCTTGGCTGGCAGTATAGCCTAGAGGTTAGAGGAACGAGGTGTGAACGAGTTTGATACATCCAGCAGACCAGACCTGAGTTTGATTCTCACAGCCTCCACTTGCATACTGTGAGACTCTGAGCAAGTCACTTAACCACCCAGTGCTCCCAGGTCGCCCCCTGAAAACAGGCACTTGTGCCTAGCGGGCCTTACCCGGTTACCAAAGACTAAAATTAAAATTAAATATTACTTTGACATGGAGCTGTTGCAGCAGGTAACACAAATAGGACTGAGTCTCAAGCAGTACATAGTCCCTTACATGCAGGGTGGGGGAAACAGAGAGATACAGACCGAGTCTCTCAGGAGAGAAGACCCTGCAGGACCGCAAGGCCAAAGCCAGTCTTGCGCCTAGAAGCAATGTCCAGACTCTAATGCTTAATGAATGTGTGGACTGAACTCCAAGTGGCTGCTGTGCATATGTCTGCTGCAGACATGTTCCTCAAGGCAAAAGAGGCTGCTACTCCTCTCATGGAGTGGCCTTTACTGGTCCCGGTAAGGGTTTGTCGTACCTCTGGTAACAGAATACAATGCAATTCACCAACCATTTAGAAAGGATTTGTTTTGTAACCGATGCCCCTAACATTCAAGGAGCAAAAGAGAAGAACAGTTGGTCAGACTGTCTGGATCCCCGGGTCCGGGTTAAATAATACAGAAGAATCCAGTGGACATCTAGGGTGTGTAACAGAGCTTCTCCTCAATTCGAATGCTCTGGATAATAAATAGGCAGGTTGATGTCTTCGTTAAGGGTAATTTCAGACACCACCTTTGGCAGAAACTTAGGATTTGTTCACAGGGACACCTTCCCCCTGTGGAAAATTAAATATGGGTCTTTACACTTCAGAGCCTGAAGTTCAGAGATCCTTTGAGCAGAAGTGGCTGCAACCAAAAACAGTGCTTTCCAAGCAAGAAAGCACAGCTTGCCATCTGTGGCTGATTCAGTGGGAGGTAACATAAGTTTTTCCAGGACAAACAGAAGGTTCCATGAAGGGATGGGATCCCTAATGGGTGGCTTCATGTGAAGGATGCCATGCGAGAAGGTGCATGCAAGATCTGACTGTGCCAGGGTTTGTCCCTTCACAGGTGCATGATAAGATGACACCACAGAGAGGTGCACCTTTATGGAAGAGTAGCTGAGGCATGAGTCAGACAGGAAAGAAGGTACTCTAGTACTGAGTTCACTGGGCAAGTGAAGGGATCCACTTGACAGGAGAGTGCCCAGAGGCAGAAGTGTTTCCATTTCACTGTGTATACGGTTCTGGTGGTTGGTTTCTTGACGACCACCAGAACGTCAGCTACTCTGGACGAGACCCCATAGCAGGAAACTGCTAAGTCTGTAGGAGCCACATATGCAGGCATAAGGATCTCAGGTCTGGGTGGACTAAGATCCCGTTGTCCTGAGATAGCAAGCGTGAAGTGAGTGGGAGTGGAAGAGACGGTTCCCTTGCCAGTTGCTGGAGTAGTGGGAACCAAATCTGTCGAGGGCAGAAGAGTGCAACCAGGATCATTTCCACCCTGTGTGAATGGGGTTTGAGAAGAACCCTCTGTATCAGGGGAAAGGGAGGGAAGGCATAGATAAATCTCCTTGTCCAGCAGAGGGACAGTGCATCTCGCTAGAAAACACCAGGCCCTGGATCTAGCGAGCAAAAACTGGGCAGTTTTTCATTGTGTGGGAATGCAAAAAGGTCCAAATCTGGCAAACCCCACCTGTTAAACAGATCTTGCATGACTGATTGCTGCAGTTCCCACTCGTGGGCTCTGGATCTTGACCGACTTAGGATGTCTGCCAATGTGTTTTGCACACCTGGGACATGAACTGCTGAGATCTCCATCTGGTGAGCTATGGCCCATTCTCTAACTCTTATGGCCTCACGGTAGAGTGGATATGAGTGTGTTCCCCCTCGTTTGTTGATGTAGAACATCACCAACATGTTGTTTGTCTGGACCAGGAGGTGTCCTGGAAGTATGTCTGTTTTCAGTGCCTGTAAGGCATGTAGGATGGCCCTCATTAATAATACATTGATATGCAGGGACTCCTCGGTTGGGGACCACAATCCCTGAGTCCTGCAATCATGTAGATGTGCTCCCCAGCCTGTGTCTGAGGCATCTATTGTCAATATCTGGGTAGGCCATATCCTCTGGAAGGGGGTACCCACAGATAGGTGAGTCAGCTCCAGCCACCATTGGAGGGCTTGCCAGACAGATTCTGGGATTGAGACCAGTTGGTCTAGCTCAACCCAGTGTTGATCCCATTGGGCCCTCAGTGTCCACTGGATTGTCCTTATCTGAAGTCTGGCCAGTGGTACAGTGGCAATGGTTGCTGCCATGTGGCCGAGAAGTCTGAGCATTGTCCTGGCCAAAACTTGTCGTAAAGACTGAATGTGACAAGTGAGACCCATTAGGTGGTCCGTTCTGTCCTCCGGAAGGAGGACCTTCCCTTGAGAGGTGTCGAGTAGTGCCCCGATGAACTGGAGCCTCTGAGTTGGCATGCTGACTGTGATTCCTAGTGCCTCAAAAAGAGAAAAGGTGTCTTCCACTGTGTGCCGAAGAGCCTCTCTAGATGGTGCCATAAGGAGCCAGTCATCCAGGTAAGGGAAGACATAATGGCCTCTCCTCCAGAGAGCTGCTGCCACTACTGCTAGACACTTGGTAAAAAACATTGATGTCGAAGACAGGCTGAATGGTAGCTCCCTGAATTGGAAGTGCTGGACCTGGAATTCAAATTGTAGGACTCTCTTGTGGTGCCTGGCTATCAGAATGGGTAAGTATGCAACCTGCATGTCCAGGGATGAGAGCCAATCTGGTTAGTGGATCATGGGGAGTAGACCCTGTATGGTGACCATCCGAAAGTGCCTGTACTCCACGTAGTCATTTAGGTTGCTGAGATCTAGGATGGGCCTGAGGTCTCCCGTTTTCTTGGGTACTAGGAAGAAGTGAGAATAGTACTCTTGTCCCTTCTGACTGTTTGGCACAGGCTCTGTTGCCCTCTTGCCCAGCAGGGCCTGGATTTCGTCCTGAATGAGAGCAGCGTGGGATTGGGAGTAACGGGAAAATAGGGGTGGTCTGTCTGGGGGTATCTCGGTAAATTCTATCATGTGACCCCACTGAATCATTTGTAGAACCCATTGGTTGGAGGTGACCAGCCTCCAGCCCTCTAAATAGAGGGAAAAGTGGCTTCTGGCCACCTCTCCTGCTAAATCTGTCTGGAGAGGAGTGTTCGGCCAAGAGTCTGGCATTAATGACCGAGGGCAGAGTGGTCTGAGTGGGTTTGGCTGACCGTTGCCCTGAGTTTCCAGAGCCATGAGAGGGGCCTTTGTGACCAAAACCACCTTTCTGGTGCTGCTGTTGCTGCTGGTACCTGGTTTGTTGGCCAGATTTGCCACAAAAATGGTGTTTTCAAAATGTTTTTTTGTCTGGGCTTATACATGGTCTTGATTGTGCGTACAGCTTTCCCAGAATCCTGAATTCTGGTTACTGTCTTTTCAGATTCTTCTCCAAAAAGGACTGAGCCCTTAAAAGGAGCATCCAGGATTCTTGCTTGGACATCTTGGTCGAAACCAGAGACCCCAAGCCAAGAGTGTCTCTTGAGACATACCCCCATAGTGGCTGCTCTAGCTGCAGTGTCTGCTGAATCACAGGCTGACCTCAGGATGTGAGCGCCTATATCTGATCCAGTCTGCATAAGCTTTTCCAATTCAGCTTTTTGGGGACAGTCTGGTAGATCTCAAACTAAATCCATCCCTTGTTCCCACATGACGTTCTGAAACTGTACCATGTGGGTCAGGACGTTCAGAGATCTAATAGTGCAGGTGGCAGAAGAATATACTTGCCTGCCCATTGAATCCAGCTGTTTGGACTCTTGGTCTGGTGTCTGCATGCTTAGATGTTTTGGTCTCTGGGGCCTATCATGAGCATCCATGATGACTATGGAGTCAGCTAATTGTTGTTTGCCTAGGAAGGGCTACTCTCAGGGTGCCCTGTAGAGGCAATCTGCCTTCTTTGGGACGGCCGAAGAGGTAAAGGGATGCTTCCATGCCGCCTTGGTTACGTCCTGAAAAGTGTCCACTGGGGGTGGAATAACCACTGGTTTTGGGTCCCTTTGGTGCAGGTATTTTAGTCCTTAGTGACCCAGCCCATGTTTGTTTGGATGTGATGCATAACCTCCATAAAGGAGGGGTCATCATGTGGCGACCTTGGTGTATCCATTGGGTCCAGGGATGGGAGGTTTTACCCTGAGGAGGACCTGAATGAGGAATATGAGGAATGGTCTGATTCCACAGAGGAGGGAGGACCTGGACCTAGTGTGTCTGCACTTATGCTTGTGACCCTCCATGGAGCTCCTTGTCTGGGAGTGCTTTTTTTGGCCTGAGCGACCCCTTCCAGCTGGTGGAGGGGTGGGCTCTTTGGACAGAGGAGTAGGTTCTTTAGGTGGAGGAGTTGGATCCCTAGGATTAGGCTGCTCGACCCCTGTAAGTTTGGCTGAGAGGACATCAGTCTTGATAGTGTCCCACCAAGAAGCAAACAGGTCTTTTACCTGTGGTAGGTGGAGTCTTGGCCCCTGATCTGGCATCGGCCGGTGCGATGGGCTTGGCTCCTGAGCCTTCGTATGGTTTGGGGTCGGAGTAGGAGGCTTCGATGTATCTGTTGTTAGCCCTGGTGGCGATGGGTCTTTAGGTTGGGGACCCACCAGTGGTGACGAGGCTTTAGGTGGGGTTCTAAGGTCATCAGCCGGAGTCTTGTGTGAGACTGATGTTAGACTACCTGACAGTGGGTTGTCGTGTTCGTCAGCCGAAGACAGTAGTGTAGCCAATGACGCTGGCTTTGAGGTAGTAGGAGCCTTGGATTGCTTGGCGTCGGACTCTTGCGCCTGACGACGGGTGTCATCTGGTGACTTACTTGGAGCCGTCGTCCATTTTTCAGACGTCAGGGTCTGGCGGAGGAGTGTGTCACCAGCCAGCGGCCGTTTCTCCGTCTCCCTCTTATCTGCCATTGGCTTGAGCAACATTATGCCCCTAGGGGGTTGACAGAGAGACCTCCAAGAGGAATGGCCCGAACTCCTGCATCTATCCAGGGAGTCGACTCCCAAAGAGGCCGACCTGGAGTACGCTTTTGTTGGTCTGTCACTGGAGGAAAACCTGACATTGGTGTCTGAATGACTACCTGAAGAGTGGGAGTGTGGCTGAATTTTCAGAGGTTGTAGGATAGAAGACCCTTGCGTAGATCCCCCCCTTCACCCTTACCTGGGCGGGTGGTCTGACTACCGTTTACCTGGTAGTAGAATTTGCTGTCTGGGAGGCTGAGTCCGAACTCCCCTTGGAGGCAGACCAGGAGTCAGATGACCTAGACCCCAACGGGGATCTGTCTGTTTCCTTCTCTCGCCTCTTCTCTTTATGATGATGCTTCCCCAATTTTTTGTGAGAGGGACCCTCCTTGGCAGAGGAATCCTTCTGCATGGTGGCTAATTTCTGCTCTGTTAAGTAGGCTTGGAGGGTCTTCTAGCGGCGTATCTTCGTCCTGCTATTAAATTTCTGGCAGCATGGGCAGGCCGAGTGTTCATCTTGCAACAGAATTTGTTTGCCACAGGCACCCTTAGAGTGGTGACAGTCTATGGACAATGTCGGGAAAGTCGACATGCAGAAAAATAAAAGTAAAGAAAAGCGAACTTATTAGAAAATAAGGTGTTGAAAATGCGGTAAAATGGTAGTCTATCAAAGCTGAAGGCGTCTGTGGAGCCGATGTGTGCGGGTTGACAGCGGGGAAAGAACTAAGGGATGCTGGGGGACCGTCTCCTTTATGCCACATGGGACTTTGGGGGCGGTCCCCTGCTGTATACTGTTAGCTAGAAATTTTTTGTGGAGTCCTGCCGCCTGCAGTCCTACTTGTGTTACCTCCTGCAAGAGCTCCATCTCAAAGTAGGATCATTGGTTAGGGAAAATCCTGGCCTGTGTTTGGCTGAGGCAGCCTGGTACTCATGCTTTTATTTCAGTACTGTGCAGAGCGAATAAAAGTAATGTTGCCAGGCTGCGCGATAAATAGATGGATGGATGGATGGATGGACAGACAAACAGACACTGTTGATAGATACTGTAATACTGAATAAGGGAATGATAATGGCTGAAAATACAGCTAGAACACTGCATATTATAAAGCATTGGTTCCTGTTTACATTTGGTGTTTCCATCCCTCTGTGTGGATAGCATTCAGCGTACCCCTATGAGACCTAGGTACGGAAGGTAAAAGCTCAAATTTATGTTTTCTGCATTTTGTTAAACATTGGAAACCGGATTGCTTCCAAAGCTTTCTACACAATTTATGGCAAAATAAGGTTCCTATGACATCACCATTCATCGGTCTGTCGTTGGATTGAATAAGATGCCACGTGATGCTTACAAACCAGATATGAATAGTATTCAGTTTATGTTTAAATTAATCTCTGCCCCTGTGAGCTGGGCACAGAATGTCAAGTTTGTAAGTTTCTTAAAATTTGCATATACAACTTCTCTCAAATGTGGTATTTGTTTGTTTTACCAGGATCAAACTATGTTGAAGTACTGTAATTTACTTTTTTTTTTATTTTAATTTTTTATTAACACATAAAAAATAACGAACCGGGTAAGCGGCTTCTCTACGGGCCTTTATGTAATAACAAAGTTTGTACTTGCAAGTACTGGAAGTATTCCCTATTGGGCAGCTCATGGGCCTCTTGAAGCCGAGCAAAGGAAACAACTCCCCACATGTCTAAAAACTGGAAAATAAACAAGAGGCCTCACAAATGCCATCTCCGAAATGTAAGATCGATCTGTGCTGGCAGAAAGTCTTATTTCCGTTGTTAACTATCTTAAGTAATACAGTATGGGTGCCAGAGATGGGAGAGAACACAGCTTAAACTAGATGCGGAGAGTGTGCTGGGCACCCAGGTAAAAATCGGATAGTTTAGGGAGGGAAGCCAAGTGAGCAAATACCACCTGGGTCGCATTGTGTAAATCATTGAGTGTACACTCAATATACTTCCAAGCCGTTGTATATTCAGGGTTTAGCCAACACAAAACAGTACTCATAGTGACTGCATAAGCATAATCCAGAAGACTGAGGAGATTCAGTCCACCTCTCTCGATGGGAAGTTGAAGGAGGAACCATCTGAGGCGTGGATGGTGACCTGTCCATACAAAACAAGAGAGGGATTTATTCTGAGAGGTAAAATAATACAGAGGGGGTGGGATAGGAATAGTTTGAAACAAATATAATAGCCTGGGCAAAATATTCATTCTAATTGTTTTTATCCTAGAATAAAAAGATAAACACAATTGCGACCATCGATGGAGCTCATCTTCTATGGTCTGTGTTAGAGGTTCATAATTAATTAAACATATGTTTTGCAGGGATTGCGGTAAATAGATACCCTAATATTTAATTTTAATGCTTCTCCACTTAAAAGGGAGGTGGGCTCTTAATACTGGGGAAGGGGAGAAATTAAAGGTTAACACCTCAATTATAGATACATTTAAGGCATAACCCGAGATCTCACCAAAATCTCGGAGGATCTGCCACACAGCTGGGACAGATGTCTCCAGGTCCAGGAGGGTCAGCAGAACATCATCTGCATAAAGGGAAAGCTTGCATAACTCTCCTCCCAGAGGCACCCCCTCTACATCTGTAGATTTTGTAATAGCCAGAGCCAACGGCTCGATGTGAATGGCAAATGGAGAGAGGACAACCCTCTCTTGTGCCCCAAGCTAAAGCAAAAGGAGCAGAAACATAGCCATTCACACAAACGTAGGCTGATGGGGAGGCGTAAATATTACCCAGCCAGGAAATGAACTCCTCGGGAAAACCAAAGGAGGACAGTACCTGCCATATGTATTGCCAAGCCACTTTATCGAATGCCTTGTCGGCATCAAGGCTTATAAAAGTAGCTGGGATGTATCTTCTAGTAATGTGGTCCATTAGATGAATAGTTACCATCCAGGAAATCTGTAGAGATGCTACCTGGAAGACAGAACACACCTTCCTATTATTGCATTGACATCATGTCCCATTGGGATGTTGCTTTTGGGACCCTCCATTCTCCAGTCTCCGTTTGCCAGGTAGGGGGTGCGCTCCTTACCCCCTCCTCCCAGAGAACTGGTAGGAGTTTGCCAGACTGTGGATAGTGAACTTCATCCCGCCACTAGAAAGATAGGTTACTTAAGCAGTACACCACTACAGGGTGTGGGTTATGCTGGGATTCACCCACGCTTAGTGTTGTTTGGTCAAGAGGCCGCAAGCCTAGTGACCAAATCCACACCAGAGGTGGGTAAATCCCAGCATAACCCACACCCTTGAGTAGTTTATTATGGTTATACAATGTCCCCCTTCACTCTTGATAACAAAAATTAAAGAAAAATTAATTTTTTTGACACATTAATTTTTCTTTACTTTAGTGTTGCGCCAGAGAAAGTAGCTCCATGTTGGTAGGTAGACTAATTCTCCACCCCAACTGAGATTTGTTTTTAACATGACTATTTGCTTTAATAAAAAAATGTTAAAAGAACCCTGGTTTTAGCACTTCTAACAGGATTCTGACAGATTTAACAAGAGAGCCGTTAGGTCGGAGGACTCGGGAGATAGCAGTAGTACCGTGTTTGCATACAGTTTATCTTTCCCGGGAAACAATGTTCTTCAGCTACACCAGATCAGCAGATCACAGCAAATGAACCATACATTAATTGTGAAAGTAAAGTAGCACATATCTCAGACGGTTTTCACCTGCTTATAGACCACAGAAATTTTGAGGACACAACATGGTGGTGGTGCCACTCACATTTTCTTTTTTTTTTTTACTATTTTTTCCTCCTACCTACCTACCTACCTCCATCTCCGACCCATCGGGGGCACCTGGGAGTCATCCCTCTGCCAGCCACCCTACCCAGGACCAACCCTGCACCCATGGAGCTGCGGTTATCCCCCCAGGCGGGGAACGAGGTGGGGCCCGTACACCCTGTACACATCTGATTTTGTCAGGCAAGGCAGCATGGGTGGGTGGTGGCACTTCGAGGGCATGCTCTTGATGCCCCGTCTTCCCAGAGATGGAAGGACATTTTCCTCCTTTCCTCCCTCACGTGGTGTGTGCCCTGACGTCAAGGCACTATGTGCCGACGTCCACCACACGTCTTGGCCGGCCCCTCCTGTGCAAGTAGACTTGCTGTACCCAAGCCTTTGCTCGGGGTCAGGCAAGCTGCGGGCCTTGGCCCCTTCCCCTCCCCCCCATCCAGAGAAGGCGAGCAGTCATGGAACGCTCAAGCCTTCTCCCACAGCCGGCCTTCCAGCGACCCAAGTCCGCTCCCGAACCCGGGTCACCAGCATCACAAACGGAAATCCAACCGCTGTGCCGACAGGCCAGCACTTTGCTGCTCACATTTTCAAGCCACATTTCTGTGTATGCCCAGACATGCTCGTCAGGTGAATTGAGAGACCAAGTACTGCGGTAATAAGGGAAGCATTTCTTCTAGTTCTGTGAAGGGAGACACATTGGTAGTTTTGTGACAGGAAGACAGGAGAACTGATGCAATACTCTGGCTGTGTGATCTATTCAAATATGTTAGCTGCATGCTGCCATCTTTACACTCCAGATGATGCTTGGTACTTTAAAAAAAAAAGGCAGTGACTCAGCTGCAGTTCACCACCCAATTTTATCCTCTAAGCTACCTTTTAACCTGTTTTGTAAATGAGGGACAAGGCTTAAAGAAAACAGACACACATGACCAAAATCCATAGCACTGGAACAAAAAGAATAGAGGCTAAAACAGAGAAATCTCACCCGAAAAGATCAGCCGTGATTTCTGTATGTTTTAGGCTGCATTTTTGAAAAAGAAACACTTTTCCCAACTTGACAACTGTTCAAACTATTTAAAATAATGTAGTACTTGTGGGGTGATGATGGGAGCCGACCAGAACGCTTCCAGGCTGCAGTGCTATGGCACTGTACTGTCACTTAGCGAGGCTTTGTCACTTTATCTGTTGTGGTGGTTATCAGGGAAAATATGGCAGTGGTTTGTTTGTTTACATTTTTACTTACTGAGATGGATTTCTCTTGTGAAGGAGCTACTGGAGCTTTACCCATTGGTTGTTGTAGGATTTACCCACAGTGACCAATCAGATTTCTAGAAAAACGTAGCCCATTGTATAATCATCTGTAACCATTGTTCTAGGATCGTGGATATGTTGTTCATCCACACTCTTTGGCATGTCCCCTTCCTCTTTAGATCTTGCCAGAAGTCTTCAAGCTGGCTTCTCCCACCCACCCGCATAGTATAACTCTCCGCTCCGCCCCCATGACTCCAGATCTTCCTTTCCATTGGAAGATTCAGGTTGCCTCCTTCGTTCTCTCGCATTTTGTAGGCCCTGGCTTCAAAACCTTCAGTTATTCAGAAAATCTGTCTAGTTCGCATTAACGATCGCAACTACTTAACCTTTGATTATGGAAGACAAGTCTTTCCCTGGATTTTGCCGGTGCTCCTGCAGCCAGAAGATGTCGCGCACCGATCCCCACACCGCGTGCGTGTATTGCCTCGGTGTCAACCATGACACCTTGAAGTGCGATCTTTGTCTCGCTTTTCATCCTAACGTCCTCCATGACCGTCTTGCATGCCTGAAGTTGGGGAGGCCAGAGAAATGGAACCCTCCGGTGAAATCTGAGGCAGCTCGGTGGGCAGTTTCTGCAGCTGTGGGATCCGCTGAGCAATTGGAACACATGCAAGCATTCGAGGAGGAAGCGGCTCGGGCTGCAGAAACTACTTCTCAGAGCTTCTTTGTTCCCACTCAACCTGGGCTTCACCTTCTCGGGCTGTTTCCAAGAGTTGTGCCAGTCTCTCCCCTGACCAAGGGAGAGGGTCCTGCGGGCATGCACTCCTCTTGGTCTCTTAAGTGGGGAAAAGGACCCAGGATCATCTTCATCCTGACAGAGACACTCTTGGGATTGGGAGAGATCTCAGTCCGAGAAACCGGCACTCTTGACTTCAGTCGAAATTGCTTCTTTGGCTGCTGGCTTCTCGGCTTTGCTGTCTGGCCAGTCGACCGAAGTGTTGATTAATGACGTTGAAATCGTCATCGACCCGATCAACCCATTGTCGCTGACTCCAGTCGATGATTCTCTCAATTGAACTCCAGTCCTTACTTTCCTCAACGAGGAGACCCAGCCTGCTGGGAATCCAGTCAAGGAAGTGGTCCTCGACCCAGGGAAATCACCGGCCCTGCAAGTGTCTCCAGAACGACTGAATCGGCCTGTCCGATCTCAATTGAGGTCCAGGACCCCCTCGACTGAAAGGCCGAGGAAGAGCCTCAAGCGCTCTAAAAAGAAGCGATGCCATTGGTCATCCTCGTCCTCGTTGGAGGAGGAGAGGCTCCGGCAGAAACTCCGGCGCTACGAGGACCTCATGTAGCAACAGTGATTTTGACCGGGCACAAGCTGACCCCGGCTTCTACCCTGGCCATTACTTGGCTTTCATCTCCTAGGCTGAAGCCAAATCCTTTGGAGCTGATCAAGTTGGTTTCCCCACCTGCGGAGCTGGCGAAACCTCCAGTTCGGCCTAAACTAGTCTCTCCACTAGTAGTGGTGGAGCCACCGCCCAAGTAGCCTGTGGAAGGGGCTTCTTCTAAAGGAAATAGGCCAGACACTGGGCTTCCCCGGTGTCTTTCGGTCACTGTCAATCCGGACCACCCTCGGCTGGTCAAGGGTGACCTGGGCGGTCGACCATTGTATCCAGATTCCTCAGATTCGGATGTGACCGGCCTGCATTCTCATCCCAGGGATGATGAATCGGACGGTGGGTTAGAGACGGAGGAAGGTCCTTCGTCCTTTCATGGCATTCTTCGCCTCATGTCTGAGTCCACAGTGATGCCCCTGGAGCCAGTCCAGAAAAAGGCGGAGTACCCTGTCACGGACATCCTCAAGAGAGGGGATACCCTGAAGGAGGCTTATCCTGTGGCCGAGGCCATTGTTGGCCCGGCTTTAGAACTCTGACAGTGCCCTGCATCTTGTCCAGCACCATCTTCCCGCATGGCCCGCAAGTATGCGGTGCCTATGGGGTCCCTTGTAGGGTGCACAGAGCACCCTTCGGCTGAGAGCCTGGTGACCTGACAGCCTCTGTGATCAGGCACACTGGCAGTTCTGCTGACACTGACCGACCTCCTGAGAAAGAGTCCAAATTCTTGGACCATTCGGCCAGGAGGTCTATGCGACTTCTTCCTTGGGCCTTCGTCAGGCAAGTTCAGCCATCATCATGGCACACTTCTCCCATGCCCCCTTGGGGTCTTTGGATGAAGTCCTCCCACACCTCCCTGCGGACATGCAGACCACGGTCAAGCAGGTCCGGGATCAGGGCCGAGCTTTTGCCAAACAGCAGCTTCAGATAGCCCTGGACATTGGGGATTCTTGTGCCCGTACAATGGCGGCCACAGTTGCCTCTCATCATAGACTGCTTTCATTCCACCGTCTACAGGGCATGGTATTCCTTCTACACCATTGACGGGGATGATCCCACCATCAGTGGCCAACATTCCACCGTCCACAGACCATGCCTTAACATATATATAACATATAATTAATGGGAGACATTTTCCATCAGCTGAACATTAACATGGTTACATATTCTCAACAACAGGGTGTACCTCTTCGACGGATGTCTCTTGGCTGCCTCCTCTATCAACGAAGGTACAGGGCTTTTTCACATTCATTTACGGAGCAAAAAAACCCACCAGTCGACGATGCCAATATATACAACTATGAGACTATTTATCAATAAAATATATGGCATACCCCTACTATTCAAAGGGGCTTATTTCATCAACATCAACTTCATATTTTACTACAATCAACATATCTGATTCTTTGGCATCCACTACTTGGGACCCAGAACTGACTAAGAAGGCATCATACTGTCGCCTATACCTTGCGGATAACCTCGCCAATATTAGAGACACACCTCAGGACGGAAGGTAACATGTTTGTCATGTTCATGTATACATATTTAATAGAGTTATCACTGTTACAGGCCGTTACGGGCACTTCTTCAGGATACCTCTCTGCCTGTTGTGCGCCAGACCCTCGTGTCTGTCCCACAAACAGAACCTACTACTACACTTCCCTCTCTCGACATTTATAAAGATTTGGATATGACATTGCCGACACTTCGGCTACAGCCTCTGCAGTCGTTATTCTTATACACCATCAGGCATGGCTCTGACTCTCAGAGCTAGCACCAGATATTCATCAAGAAGTGGCTAATGCCCCTTTTTTCTGGCAACCATCTCTTTGGCCCAGGGGCACAAACAATACTGGATAACCTACAAGCCTCAGGCAGACAACTAAAAACAGTACGATATATGTACCACAAACCATGCCCTCAGTATAATTATTCATGCAAAACTGGAAATTACCATAACCAAAAAAAGAAACCTTAGAGGCAAAGAACGAATGACAAGGAACACATCTAAGCCGACCCATGACCGCCCTTTAGGACGGCCGGATGCCTCTCCCTCTCATTAAAAACTTCAGACTATGCTCCAACCTCCTCTTCTAGGCCTCGGAGACTTTTATCTGGGGGCTTTGATTCGAAATTATACTGAGGCCTTTCCCGTGAAAGGGATAGAGTTCGAAAGAGCCAGCCATGTGCCTCATAGGCGTGGCTGTAGTCTCCTCGAACCACCACCCCAGATGCCTCCACTAGCCGCCATTGAGCTCCAGAAAGCCGGTTGGAGCCCTGAACAGGCCAGCCATGTGCCTCATAGGCGCGGCTGCAGTCTCCTCAAACCGCCACCCCAGATGCCTCCACTAGCCGCCGTTGAGCTCCAGAAAGCCGGTTCGAGCCCTGAACGGGCCAGCCATGTGCCTCATAGGCGCGGCTGCAGTCTCATCAAACCATCACCCCAGACGCCTCCACTAGCCACCTTTGAGCTCCAGAAAGCCGTATCGAGCCCCGAATGGGCCAGCCGTGTGCCTCACAGGCACGGCTGCGGTCTCCTTGAACCACCACACCAGATGCCTCCACTAGCCGTCGTTGAGCTGCAGAAAGCTGGATCGAGCCCCGAATGGGCCAGCCGTGTGCCTAATAATCGCAGCTGTGGTCTCCTCGAACCGCCACTCCAGATGCCTCCACTAGTCGCCGTTGAGCTCCAGAAAGCCAGATCGAGCCAGAACGGGCCAGCCATGTGCCTCATAGGCACGGCTGCAGTCTCCTTGAACCGCCACCCCAGACGCCTCCACTAGCCACCGTTGAGCTCCAGAAAGCCGGGTAAGGACACCCCTGGGCTGGGGAAGCTGTGATCGGCTGCTATTGGCCAACCACTCTCCGCCCTATTCACAGATTGGCGTCTGGCTCCGGCCACTGCCTTCTGATTGGTCTATCACTGACTCTACTTTACTGGGCTCTGCGCCCATTCAGTTGCATTGCACAGTGCTGAAATTTTACTATTGGACTTGCTGCCTGAGCTATTTCCTAAATGTCTGCTCCGTTTTTCTTGTATCTGCAGTTTTAATCTGAATGTCAAGCTATATTAGTGTTTGTTGCGGAATCCAAAGTTGCACAAGCCCTGTTAAAATAGTTGTAATTTTTGTGAATGCTCTGTTTATTCCCTAGTACTGACTATTGTGCAGTGATTTTCGCCAGTGGTATAGAATAGCCTATACTGTGCCTAACTGTGTTTAACTCTGTCTCTCTCACTCTCCTTCTCTTTGCCCTGCCTGCTTGCTCTGCCTATCCTCTGCCTCTTTTTTTTTTCTCTCCCTGTGCAATTATCCAGCCTTTTTTCACCCCTTCCTGCTGGCGCCAGATCAAGTTGCTGATCCAATTGTTCTGGCCACTACTGTCCCCCCCCACCCCCACCCTAATTTCCATCTTGAAATAGTTGTAATTATTTTCTGTCTCCCCCTCTCGCTGCCATGTCCGGCGTATTCCCCCGCCCTGTGATTTAGACTCTGCGTCATGATCTTTTGTTCCTGATAGCTTATAGCTAACTCAGTCTGTTCTATTTTCCCCTCTCTAGATTGAGCCCCGAACAGGGCAGCCGTGTACCTCATAGATGCAGCTGCTGTCTCCTCGAACCCCAGATGCCTCCACTAGCCGCCGTTCAGCTCCAGAAAGCTGGGTAAGGACATCCCTGGGCTGGGGAAGCTGTGATCGGCTGCAATTGGCCGACCACTCTCCATGCCGTTCACCGATTGGCCTCTGGCTCTGGCCGCTGCCTCCTGATTGGTCCATCATTGATTCTGCTTTACTGGGCTCTGTGCCCATTCAGTTATATTGCACAGTGCCAAAATTCTATGCCCATTCCCCCCCCCCTCGACCTTAATTAAATAGTCACTGGATCTGCCCCCGCCCTCAGGACACACCCCTGATTCTTTTCTCCTCCTATCCCCTAGCTAAGCTACTCTCCCTCCACCTACATTCCTGTTTTTCTTTTCGTTAGGTGACTCATCCAAGCTACTATGTGCACCTGCTATTTATTTCACCCTCTGCTGGTACACAGCTCTCAGCGCTCTCCATTCTATTCTCTGTCTGCACCTCACCACCTACTACAATGCACCTCTGTTTTCAGTATTTTCCTCTTTCTCCTCCTGTTGCCATCCCTGACTATGCCTCTCGCCAACCACCTCCTCTTGCCCTCTCTTTTTTTCCCTCCCCTCAGCTATCTTCCTGGTGCCTGCTACCCCTCTCCACCCTCCTCGTACCCACCCACTACTGCCAACTTGGTACTATGGCCCTTGCTCCCCGCCCACTCTTGTAGCACCCCTCTGCAAAGGACTGGCCACCTACAACTAATCATCCAAATGAAATTTGGGCAAACCGACCCTTGCTACTAGCCGTTGCTTTGCACTGGGACCCTCAACGCCTACGCTGCATTCAGGCAAGCAAGTATTGGAGATGGAATTTCACCTACTATGAGCAACATCAGATGGCTCTAAAACTCCTGCTCCTCGTCCTGATGTCAGGAAGTGTTCATCCGAACCCTGGACCGGCTCACTCCAGTGCAACAAATCTTGCCAAAACTGAGGGGGGTCTCACAATTGCTACCCTCAACATTTGCAGCCTCCTTCCAAAGCTGGCCTCTCTTCAAATCTGTACCAACCAACATAACCCCAACATCCTAGCCATTGTTGAAACCTGGCTGACACCCAATACTCCGAAGCATGCCATCTCACTTCAGGGCTACAGCGTCTTCAGACTTGATAGGATTACTAAAAAATTGGGGGGGGGTGCAATTTACTTAAAAGACAACATCACTGGTCACCCTGTCTGCACTACCTCCTTAAATACCCCAGTACAATCCCTTCCTGTCAAGCTACTCCTTGGTGCCCAAAATAAAGTCTTCAGTGTAGTTGCTGTCTACATCCCACCAAAAGACCCAGGGACTGGTCTCCAGACTGTCCTTTAATTTGTAAGATCACAACCTCCTGGCACCAAGATCCTCCTCCTTGGCGATTTTAATATCAACTGGCTTGCACCTGATGTAGGGTTCCACAAGGATGCTATCTTGTCAGCTAACCTAACGCAGATGATCAACTCCCCCACTAGGAAGAATTACAAATCTGGCACTAGCACCCTCCTAGACTGGGTCCTTGCCAGCCACCCAACCCATATCAAGTAACACCTCCGTCCTCCCAGACTCCCTCAGCGACCATTCCCGTTATCTGCACCTGGACAAATAAGTTTTGCAAGCCACATCCAAAAACCATCTCAAGCAGAGTACTACCGCATGACAGTCTGACCCATCTCAAGTCCTGCCTCAGTCGCCAAGACTGGCCACCAATATACAATTCTCAAGATGTTGACTCAGCCCTTGATTACTTCATCACCACTTTCAATGCTGCCTGCAACTCCTACGCACCAGTAAAAAAGTGTAAAGTCAAAGCTCCCTCTAATCCCTGGCTCACTGCTAAGCTTTTGGCCCAACTAAAAACAAGGGACCACCTCTGGGCAATAGCTAGAGCCACAGTCTCCCTGCCGGACATTCAAAGGTACAAACAGTCTTGCAACTACAGCACTAAACAGATACGAATGATGAAGAGTTCCTACTTCAAGGAAGTCCTTACCAACACCTGGGGTGACAGGAGAGCTTTCTGGGACAATATCAGAAATATCACAGGAAAGCAATCCAGATCCTCTCCTACTCTACTGACTGCTGATGGAGCCACTACCCTAGACCCAATGGTCATGGCTAATACCCTCAATGCAACTTTCACCGACCTTAGTGGGGTCCCCCCCCCCGGACTTTTTTTCTGAAGCAGACGCCTTGGAACCAACATTGCCCCCTGCCACACCAAATCAGCTGCCTTTCCATTTCAAAAAAGTTAGGGCACATGAAGTCCGCAAATATATAAAAAAGGCCATCTCTAAGTCCAGAGCAAGTGGCGATACTCTAGACCTCATGCTGCTATCCCTTACCCTGGAAGAGGTACTGCTCCCACTCACAAGAATTTTCAATCTCTCCCTCTGCCTTAGTCAATTCCCTAGCAAATGAAAATCTGCAATTGTCACTCCAGTGTTCATAAGTGGAGACAAGTCTTTACTTGGGAACTATCGTCCAATATCGATACTACCACACCTCTCCAAGGCCCTTGAGAGCATTGTTACAGATCAACTCTCAGACTACCTGCGAAAGTATAATATCCTCTGTGCACAGCAACACGGTTTCAGGCAAGAGCACAGCACATCGACCACCCTCCTGGAATTCACTGGAGCCATTCACAATGCAATGGACAAAGGATACCTAACTGGAGCTGTATTCATCAACCCAACTAAGGCATTTGACACTGTTCATCATGGCCTGCTTGTCAAACAGCTACTGACTATTGGGCTCTCACAGAACTCTAGTGCTTGGTTCAAAAGTTACCTGGCCCAACGCTCACAAAGAGTAAAAATCTCAGGAGTTCTCACAGACTCAAATCCGGTTCTCTCAGGTGTCCCCCAGGGATCCATACTGGGCCCACTTCTCTTCAGCATATTTCTGAACTTCCTTCCTCAGTCTTGCCCAGAACAAATTATTCTCTATGCTGATGACGCCATGATTCTCTCCACCCATAAGGATCCGAAACCCTTACACCACAGCCTGCAGCTTGCTTTCACCAATGTTGAGAACTGGTTCACAGAACACAAACTGGTCCTAAACCACAAAAAAACTAAATCCATGCTCTTCTCCAGCTCACAAAACAAGAAAAGGCAAAATCCACTTGTAATCAATACCTACGCAGGAAATACCCTCAAACAAGTGTCATCATTTAAATACCTTGGAATCTCTCTCGACCCCTGCCTACCCTTTGGGACCCACATTGATAGTGTTGTGAAAATTGTGAACCAACGCATTGGTATCCTATACCGAAACTGACTGCACCTTACCCAAGCTGCGCTGAAGATTGCTATCCAAAGCTCTGTCATCTCTGTCATAGACTATGGCCTAATTATCTATGGCTCTGCCTCAACTACCACCCTCAGGTGCATAACGACCTCCCTCAACAAGGCCTGTTGGCTGCTCACTGGAGCCCAACGATGCACTCATACATGTGACCGCTTCGCTCAAACGGGATGGTTACAACTCTCCAGTCGCATAAAGTACCTTTCCTGCTTGATGGTGAAAAAATCTACCTTGGGGCTCACTCCACCTTGTATCCAAGACCTCCTATGCCCTAACACCAACCCCCGTTACACCAGAAGTTCGGAACGTCAGCTTCTGCAGATCCCCCGATGCTGCACAACTCGGGGCCAAAGATCCTTTGCCCACCGTGCACCCAGCTGGTATAATACCCTCAGCACTTACATCACCGCCTCCGCCTCCCTAGGATTATTCAAATCTAGGCTCCATCTTCACCTCACAGCCTCCAGCTCTTGTGACTGCTTCAACTAATTCCCCCCCTCCACTTTTCTACTCAGCCTCCCGTCCCTGATCACTTGACAAAGACGTGAGCCGCACTAGTCTCCTCACATCTGCCACTCCCTTCTTCTCTCTCCCCCCACCCTTGTTTTCCCTCTAGAATTCTTGCAATCACCCTGTATGTGTTACTCAAGTATTTTATTCCATGATGCCGTACCTGAACTGCTTAATACTGTTTAACGCTGTCTTCATAAATGCTGCATGTTTTGTTTTTAATATTGTTTGTACTCTACTGACATGGAACCTTTGTAAAAGAGCCATGGCTCAAAGGTATTGTAATTCCTAGATTTTAATAAACAGTGAGGCTTTATACATCTTGCCACTTTTGTGGTATCAATGTTACAGGCCATTGTGGCCATTTCATCGGGATACCCCTCGGCCTGTTGTGTGCCGGACTCTCATGTCCCTCCCACGAACAGAGCCTACTATTACTCACATGCTGAGAAACAATCGATATATCCTAATAATATTATAATATAGATCATAATATTCTTACCAACCTTTTACTGCTACATGCAGTCTTCACCTGGGCCATAGATAAAGGCCACAGAAACGATGATGAGTACATATATATTATAAATTTTATAAACTCTGCAAGTCTTCTCAATTTTTTGATCCACGCTACTTGGACCAAAAAAAAAACTTCTGATTCTCCCAGATTAACATGTTTCGAATCTCAAAGATGAGATCTAATGGCTCATAACTGCAGTTATCCAGATCATTATTTAAACTTTTGTTCACCAGACAGCATAAATAAAGGGCCCACTATACTAACATTTCAGATTTACACCTAAAATAGTGGCAGGCCCTGACATACTTGGGACCCCCCTTGCAAATGAAACTACTAAGGCACGATGGAGCTGACTACATCATTCTGTTGCATTCCATGTCTTTACCCTAAAATGGGTACAATATTGACTACAATACTACTGACTCTAAGAGGTACTGGATTTCATTATGAAATAGATGCATTGTTTCATTTCTTAACATCTTTGTTTGTTACTTATGTAGCTTATTCATTCCAAAAATGGATACATTTTTCCTAATGCCTTGCCAGACATGACAAAGCACTGTACTATCTTGCTACATTGTAGCACTGCAAAATAATAACATTGGTTATTTGGGTGACTATTCAAAACTCAAAACCCAATAGGATTTGACGTGCTGTCTTTTCCAGTGCATGACACTGAAACCTACCAATGACTCATTATATGGCTGAATTTCTTCTGATTTATTACATTATCTAATATGCCATACCCTGATCGGGTTTACATCTGCTTAACTCATCTGACGATGCCCAGTAACAGCCAGTCTGGCTCGTCTTTCAGCCATAACTCTATAACGAATACTATAATGGAGTACTTGGAGATAAAATACAAAATTCTCTTTATATGCTGATATACTACTTTCAGCTCCTATAGGTCCTAAGACCACACTATATGTACGGCAGAATGCCATATCTGGCCACCCCACTGCCACATAACTGCTTTGGAATCTCCCAGAAGTAATGACTTACTGCAGGAGACCATTCCGTGGAAGATAGATCGGTTACGCAAAGACTTTTGTCATAACAGTAGATCTTCTAGGAATGTCTCTTGCAGTAAGTAGCTTCCCTTCCTCCGGCCCCCTGTCATTCTGTAACAGGGAAAACGATGTAGGGTCGGGAGGCTTTGGTACCTCGGTTCCCCTCAGTCCCTCGCTTTCATGAGCTGAAACCAGCGGGGAATGGAGATTACCAGGGACCACCCACTTTTATACGCACAGCCCAGGCAGTGAGGACATGTGGGTGGTCTCTGATGTGGATACTGCTTGAAGAGACTGCCGTGCTAGAGTGCCACCTATCAAGAACTCCCAGAAGTAATGACTTACTGCAAGAGGCATTCCTAGAAGATCTACTGTTATGACAAAAGTCTTTGCATAACTGATCTTTCTACTGTTCTACTGTTCTAGGAGTGTGGATATGTTGTTCATCCACACTTGGCATATCCCCTTCCACTTTAAATCTTGCCAGAAGTCTTCAAGCTGGCTCCTCCCACCCACCTGGGTGGTATATACCTCGGCTCCACCCCATGATGTCAAATCTTCCTTTCCGCTGGAAGATGCAGGTTCTCTCATGCTCTCAAAGCATATAGGAGGCCCTGGATTCTACTTGTCGGTTTTCACAGAAAATCATTCTCAAACTCATTCAAGTTAGCGATTGTGCTTTCACCGCATCCGCCATGGAGGAAAAATCTTCCCCTGGATTTTGCCGGTGCCCCTGCGGTCAGAAGATGTTGCACTCCGACCCCCACCTAATGTGCATTTACTGCCTAGGTGTCGGATATGACACCTCGTCATGTGGTTTTTGCCTGGCCTTCTATCCCAATGTCCTGGACAACTGCAAGGCGCGTTTGAAGCTGGGGAGACCGGCGAAAAGGAACCTGCTGGTGAAATCGAAGGAAGCAAGGTGGGCAGTTTCCATGGCTGTGGGATCAGCCGAGCAGCCAATCGAAGCTTCTTTGTTCCCCTGAACCTTGGCTCCACCTCTACAGGCTTCTTCAAGGAGTTGTGCCAGTCTCTCCCCACATGAGGTGAGGCGCCCTTGGGCTCGCACTCCTCCCGCCATAGGAAGAGAGATAAGGACTCCATGTCTTCGTCTCGATGAAGACATTCCTGGAATCGACTTCGGTCGAGATCACATCCTCGGCTGCCTGCTTTACAGATCTTCTGTCTGTCCAAGGGACTGAGGAAGTGACTGACAAGGTCAAAATTATCCTCTACCCGATAGACCCTTTGTCACCGGCCATGGCCGACGACTCATTTGAAAGGACTCCGGTCCTTGTATTCCCTGATGAGGAGACCCAGCCTGCTGGTGTCCCCATCAAGGACCCAGCTCTGGACCCTCAGTTTTCACCGACCCCGGTGTCTCCCGATCAGCCGAGTTGGCCTCCCCGATCTTGGTCAAGGTCCAGAACCCCCTCAGCTGAACGGCTGAGAAAGAGCCATAAGTGCTCTAAAAAGAGGCGTCGCCACAGATCCTCATCCTCCTCGAACGAGGAGAGGTTCCGGCGGAAACTCCGTCAGCACTGTGAAGACCTCATGTTGCAACAGCTGATTTTCACCAGGCATATCCTGGCTCCTGCCTCCTAGGCCGACACCGACCCCTCCAGAACTGAAGCCAGCTGTTCCTCCGCCCGTGGGGCAGGTCCATCTTCCCACTCTGCCTATTCTGTTCTCTTCACTGATCCTGGTGGAACCACCGCCTAAACAGGCTGAAGGAGGAGCGCCATTGAAAGAGGACCAACAAGATACCGGGCTTCCCCGACGTCTGTCGATGACGGTCACCATGGACTGCCCTCGGCACATCGAGGGTGATAGGCGGTAGACCGCTCTACCATGATGCCTCAGACTCAGACGTCGCCAGCTTGAACTCACATCCCGGGGATGATGAGTCACTGTCGGCACAGGGTTGAAGGAAGGCCCTTCCTCCTTCCAGGGCATCCTCCGCCTCATCTTTAACTCCACCGGAATGCCCCAGGAGCCCATCCAGAAAAAGGCAGAGTACCCTCTTACTGATATTTTCAAAAGAGGGGATACGCTGACGGAGGCCTTTCCAGTGGCCGAGGCCATCGTTGGCCCGGCCCTTGAACTTTGGCAGTATCCTGCCTCCTGCTCAGCACTATCCTCCTGTATGGCCCACAAGTACACGGTGCCCATGGGGTCCCTTGCGGGGTTCAGTGAACACCCCTCGGCCGAGAGCCTGGTGACCGCCTTGGTGTTCAGGCGTACCAGTAATTCGGCTGATATTGACTGACCCCAGGACAAGGAGTCCAAAAATATGGACCACTCTGCCCGCAAGGTCTACGGTGCCTCTTCTCTGGGCCTTCATCAGGCCAGCTCGGCTTTTATTATGGCACTCTTCTCCCATGCCCTCTTAGGGTCATTGGACAAAGTCCTCCCTCATCTCCCACTGGACATGCAGACTTCCATCAAGCAGGTCCATGACCAAGGTCGTGCTGTTGCCAAACAGCAGCTCCAGATGACCCTGGATATAGGAGATTCTTGTGCCCGCTCGTTGGCTGCCACAGTGGCCTCTCGCTGCAGGGCTTGGCTGAGGCTGTCCTCCTTTCTGGCGGATACTCAGCATAAGCTTGCTGATGTGCCCTTCCTGGGGACCGACTTGTTCGGTCAAGGAGTGGCCGGTCACCTTCAGCATATAGAGCAGTCCAGTGCCACCTTGGATGCTACTTCTGCCAAGGGTTCTTCGGGCAAGAACCAGCAGAAGAGAAAGAAGAAGCCATTTTGGAACTCTTCCCCTGTGGTCGGGCAGCCCTCCTATCAAGGATGTCAGCAACAACAGCAGCAGCAGCAGGCTCAAGCTTGGCGCCCGTGGCCCAAGCAGGGTCCTCAACAGTCTCGTAAAGGAAGCCGAGGTGCAGGTCCTGGAGCCTTCTCCTCCTCTTCCAAGCCTGCTCAGTGATGGGTTGGTGGTTGCCACCCCTACACCCATCATGCCAGCTCTGGGTCCTCCTGTGGGGGGTCGGCTCCGCCACTTCCTTTCCACCTGGTCCACTATTACTTTGGACAGGTGGATTCTCGAAGTGATCGGTCAGGGACTGCCTCTGGAATTCGAGCAGTACTCTCCCAGCTGAGCCTGCGCCCCTCAGGAGGAACAGATCTCCGCATGCACTCAGTCGGCTCTTCGACAAAATGTGACTCAGGTCCTGCACAAGGAGGCAGTAACTCCAGTGCCAGATCCTCCGACAGACCCGGGCTTTGTTTCCAGGTACTTCCCGGTGCCCAAGCGGACGGGGGGATGGTGCCCCATCCTAGAGCTCCACGACCTGAATCAGTATCTCAGGTCCTGCATCTTTCAGATGGTCACTCTGAACCAGATCATACAATCCCGGGAGTGAAATGTGTGGTTCTGTTCACTGGATCTACAGGACGCATTCTTTCACATCCCAATCCGTCCGTCCCATCAGCGATTATTCCGCCTCAAGGTCGAAGGGACCCTGTATGAGTTCCGAGCCATGCTGTTCGGCCTGTCATCGGCCCCTCAGGTCTTCACCAAATGCATTGCAGTGGTAGCGGCCCAGCTTCGGCATCGAGGAGTCAGAATCTACCCCTATCTCGACGACTGGCTCTTGCAGGTTCCTCCCTTCAGGGATCTGGCCCTCCAAACCTGCTCCCAACTCGGCCTCCTGATCAACGAGGCCAAGTCGGAACTCATGCCCTCTTGGCTGATGGGTTTCATCAGGGCAGAGCTCGACTTTTGTCAAGCCAGAGCTTGTCTCCCAGTGGACAAGGCAGAGGTTCTTTCCTCCTTTGCCCAATCATTTCTGGTTGGGCACTTGCGCACTGCTCGGGACTTTCTGTGCCTTCTGGGTTACATGGTGGTGTGCACCTCAGTGGTCCATTGGGCCCGGTGGCACATGCGCCGCCTCCAATGGGAGCTGGCTGCCCAGTGGATTCAGCATCATGGTCATTTCAACCAGCTAATCACTGTAACCCAGAAGATGTGGGACGCTCTCCAATAGTGAACCGCCCCAGACCAGTTGCAGGAAGGGATCCCATTTTTCCACCCCGAGCTGATGGTCGTCCTCAAGACCGATGCCTCTCTCATGGTCTGGGGATCCCACATGGAGAACAACAGGGCCCACAGGTCCTGGACCCCTGGGTCATCCCAATGCCACATCAACCTGTTGGAGCTCAGAGCAGTCAGACTGGCATTGTCAGTTTTCGCTCCTCAGCTCCGGGGTCAAGTGGTTGAAGTCCAGATGGACAATACCACAGCTATGTACTACCTCAACAAACAGGGCGGCACACACTCCCGTCTGCTGTGCAAGGAGGCACTTCGCATCTGGACCCTCGTAAGTTGGTTGGAGGCGGATCTCCTAGCCATTCATGTGGCAGGAGCCTCGAACCAGCTGGCGGATGCTCTCAGCCATATAGGCCAGACATCCCATGAGTGGTCTCGCCATCCAGAGGTAGCTTACAGCCTGTTCTCTCGTTGGGGCAAACCACTGGTGGATCTGTTTGCCTCCAGGGAAAACACCAAGCTGAGGCTGTATCATGCCCACCCTCCTCAGCAGGGCTCACTGCAGGGGTATGCCTTCTCGAGGCCATGGACCCCAGGCCTCCTCTGCACCTTCTCTCCATTTCCCTTGATCCACAAGGTGTTATTCAAGGTGAGGAGGGACAAGGCGAAGGTGATTCTGGTAGCCCCAGACTGGCCGCGCCAGTTCTGGTACCCAGATCTCCTCAGCGTCAGCTGTAGGCCCCTGGAGCGGCTTTGTACACACCCAGACCTGGTATCTCTGAACCAGGGGAAAGTCCTACATCCGAACCTTCAGTCCCTGCACCTCACAGCCTGGTTCCTGAGCGGCTAGAGTTCCAGGCTTTGGGTCTTTTCAAACATGTCTACACCATGGTGAAGGCATCCAGAAAGGAATCGACCAGGAATAGTTATGCCTTCAAATGGAAAAGGTTCTTCGTTTGGTGTCAGGGAAAGGGTCTGGAGCCCTTATCCTGTTCTGTGGCTGACATTCTCGACTACCTTTGGTCTCCTCTCTCTCTCTCTCTCTCTCTCTCTCTCTCTCTCTCCAAAGGGAGTCTATGATCATCGACCCTTAGGGTGCACACTGGCAGCCATTTCTGCTTACCGGGCACAGGCCGGTCAGCTGACATTGGCGCAGGAGACGGTGGTCAGGTGCTTTTTCAAAGGCCTGGATCACATATCCCCTCTGGTGCGTGAATCTCCACCTCCGTGGGATCTGTTGCTGGTTTTGGCAAAGCTCATGGGCAAGCCATTCGAACCCATGCACAAATGTGAGATTTCACACTTGTGGAAGACGGCCTTCCTGGTGGCTATCACGTCTGCCAGAAGGACAGGGGAGCTCCAGGCACTTTCAGTGGACTCCCCTTATCTGGTCTCTCACAGGGACAAAGTCGTCCTGCGACTCCACCTGAAATTCCTTCCGAAGGTGGTGTCAGAGTTTCACCTTAACCAGGTGTTGACTCTTCCAGTTCAGCTCGCCGTATATCAGAGCTTCATGCTCTAATGTGTAGAGAACCTTTTTTAATCTTTCACAAAGACAGAGTGGCTCTTTGTACCAGTCCTTCCTTTTTACCTAAGGTCTCAGAACACACGTTAAATCAGTCCATAGAATTGCCAGTTACCACCCTGAGCACTGTAATCAGGGAGAATACCTCCTACACACTTTAGATGTTCATCGTATTTTGAGATGCTACAGTATATAAATCGTACCAAATCTGTTAGAAAAAATCCTCAGCTTTTTGTTACCTTCGTCTCAACCAGGGAAAGTTTCCCAGTCACTAAACAGACCCTATCCAACTGGTTGGCACATTGTATAACCTTTTGTTATAAGAAATATAACAAGCCATTACCAGGACCTGTCCAAGCCCATTCGACCTGAGCCATGGCCACTATAGTGGCCTGCTTAAAAGGGTCTTCTCTCATGGATATCTGCAGTGCAGCCACATGGTCCACAATACATACTTTCACGAAGCACTACAATTTAGACATTGCTTTGCGCCGTAGGACGGCCTTTGGCCATGCTGTCCTACAAGGCCTTCTGTCATAACTTTCCACCCTTCCTGGGTTTACTGCTTGGAAGTCATCCCAAGTGTATTACCTGCTGCAAGAGATTACCCCCGTGGAAGATAGTACAGTTGCATACTTTCCATAACGGTTGATCTTTGAGGGGTATCTCTTGCAGCATTTATGGTCCCTCCCTCCATCCCCCTCCTTCTCGAAGAGAACAACTTCTGATTCAAAGATATATGGGAAGGAATACCTACCTATAGTACCTTGGCTGTCCCTCAGTCCTCATTTAGTGAGCTCAATCTGGTGTGGAACTGAGGATACCAGGGACCACCTACTCTTATATAGGAGCAGAATGATGATGTCATGTGTGGGCAGCCCCTGGAAAAAGACTGCTAGAAGAGAGCTGCTGTGAACCACAGCCCCTCTGGTGATGACCCAAGTGTATTACCTGCTGCAAGAGATACCCCTTGAAGATCTACTGTTACAGTAAATACGCAGCTGTACTTTCTAGGAGTGGTGTGCAGTTTGCATCGACACACAACCCCGCCGGACTCCCCTAGCAAATGACGCCTAGATCCCTGCTTCTAGCATACAAAGATCTGATATTACAGGGCAGACTCAGGGGATATACTTCCTGGGTTGTGGGAGGAGCTTAATTTAAAGACATCCAATGGAAAACCTGTTCCAGTGGAACTGCCAGAGTGTGGATGTGAACTGTATACCTCTCCTAGAGCAGTGGTTACAGGCGAGTAATGCATCTGTTCTGGTGACTGTTAAGCAGTGTATTGACTGAAATTGTCACCAGATCAAAGCCTCTGTGGATGCCTTGATGCAGCACACACTGCAGCTGCACATATTTGCATCAGTCGGCATTCCTGGCTGTGGACTGCTGGCTTCACCTTGGATGTTCAGCAACAGGTAATAAATGTTCTCTTTGATGGCACTTACCTATTCAGACAGCAGGTGGAGTAGTCTCTTAAGGCATCTAAGGAAACTGTAACAACTCTTCAGATGTCCAGACCAGTTCCCTTCAACTCCTAGAGAGGCAAAGGACACAGGACCTTTTACAGCAAGCAGTAGTTTCATGGCAAAGGCAGGTGAGCCCAAAACAGAAGTAATCCTCCCCCAGCCTCATAAGAAGGCACTGTTGAAGGCACAGTTGCTGAAGGCCCCTAGTGCCACCATTGGAAGCTCTGGCCCTGGTCCTGCCTCAGCTGTCTGAGGCAGACTTCTCTTCCTGAGTGGTGTAGCACCTCAGTGGGAGTCCCGTCACTATGGACAGTTGTCTGAGATGGGTATTCCCTGGACTTCACAGAAACTTCTCTGGACTTTCTGCCCAGAAGGCAACCCCCTTTGTCAGCTTACATGTCAGAACTTCTGGTGCAGAAGATATTGGGCCTTCTGAGGAACAGGACACTGGAAATAGTGCCAGAGTCAGAGCGGAGCACAGGTTCTAGGGGCATGCATGTGGTTCACTTATCCACACGATGGCAGTTCTTCCTTAAGAGCTAATTCACCAGAATGTCTTTAAGCAATGCTCCTCCCACCACCTGGCTGTTATATCCCTCAACTTCACCCTGTAACATCAGATCTTCCTTTCTGCTGGAAAAGTTCGGTCTCCTCCTTCACAGCTCTGCACATTGTACGGTGTATTAAGTATGCCATTGGCAAACTTGGTGACATTTTACTTTTTGATATTTTTAGTATATTCCTCAGTCCTGCTCTTGGCATTCAATCGAAAATGTGGAACACAAGGAAGCAATGCCCACTCCTGGCTTCAAACAGTATGTCACATACCGGCAGAAAATGTCACAGACGGACCCACATGTGTCGTGCCTGTACTACCTTGGGACAACACATGATGTTTCTGGTTGCAGCCTCTGCCAGATGATGCGCTCATCCTCGCTCGAAGACACAAAAGCTTGCCTTCTCCTCGGCCGGCCAGCTTATCAAGATACTAAATTTTGGGCCAAGGATGGTCGCAAGCCGGCCTCGGCTGCGGTGGGTTTCTCAGCCCAACTAGCAGCTATGGAAGAGACAGCAGTGAAGGCTGCGCCGGGCACATCACCAGCCTCAGTACTACTCCTGGTTAGGGCCAGTGTCAGAACATGCTTCACAGGGAAGTTCCGTGACATGTATTGGGCCCTCAAGACCTTCGGGGAGTTCTCTGCCCACTGTGGTAAAAAGTACAAAAGCAAGAAACACCATTGTCAGTCATGTGACTGGGAGAGATCATGCTCCTTCCATTCTCTTGTCTCACCTGACCACTCAATTTTCGAGCACTCGGCTTTGGCTGAGCCCCAGCTGATAAAGAGTCAGGTCACTAGCTGCACAGTACCTCCGTCAGGCTTGCTGATCTCGACACTGGTCAATCAGGCAGTACAGATTTTGTTTTACCCCATTGACCTGTTGTTGGAGGGGGTTAATGATCATTCAGTCTCCAAGACGTCGGTCATCCTGGTCTTCACTCAGGAGCTTGTAGAGTGACTGGTATCCCCAGCTGTCCCTGCTCGGGCTTCCTCGGGATCAGTCTTCCCCAGAGGTCATGCAGGAGATTTACACCGTACCCCCAGCTGTGTCTCATCAACATTGGCCCCCAGGTTGAGGTCAAGTCGCTCTTCAAGTTCTCAATCCCACTCGACTGGGAGGCATCGTCACTGACACTCCTCGTGCTCTTCAACTTCAGATGATGAGAGGCACTATGAAGAGCTCCTCTGGCAGTAGTGGGCTTTGGCAGGGACAGGTAGGGCTCTACCCCCCCACCCCCTATGGTCAGTTGGCCATTGCCACTCAAGCCCATGGCAGTCTACCCTAGACAGCTGTCTCTGACACATGTCTCTCCACCCTCGTTGGTGGAACCAGCTTCACAGCAGCCTGTGTGGAGTGCTCCTTCAAAAGGACTCCTGTCCAGGGACCAGATTGCTTGCCTGCCTGGTTATCAGTGGAAATAACCCACTCAGATGACTCCAGTGTGATCCGCAGCAGTAAATGGTCAAGGGCCGTCTTTGACGAGTCCTCTGATGATTCTGATGGGTCCTCCATGGAATCTTCGAGGGCACGTATTTTCAGTTGTTAATCAGTTGAGGAACTGACCACCAACTACAGGACAGTATCTTTCGGGGCTCTCCTCCAGCTATTTTTCAGAGTCCAGAAACATTACTTTGGAGCCATTTCAAGAGGGCTAAATACCATTTCATGACATCCTGGATATGGAAAAATCAGGGGTTGCCTTTCCCATAGCTGAGGCCATTCTGTGACTGGCTCTGGAGCTTTGGCAGCATCCTGCCTCCTGCCAGGCATCCTCCGCTCATAAGGACCGCAAATACGTGGTCCCCACCAGCTCTTTGTCCAGATTCTCTGACCACCCTTAGTCGAGGGCCTGTTCTTCGATTCCATTTTTCTCTGGAAATCCAGCAGTACTAGGGACATGGACGAGCCCCTGACAAGGAGTCGAAGAAGCTTGACCACGCGGCTAAGAAAATCTATGCCTCATCCTCTATTGGTCTCTGTTAGGTGAGCTACACCTTGATGAAGGCCTACTTTAGTCACTCCCTGCAGGAAGTGCTCGATAACTTCCTCCTCTACCTGGCTGCCAACAAGCAGCTCCTGGTAAAGGTCATCCAAGATCTAGGTCAAGCACTGGCTAAACACCAACTCCAGATAGCCTTGGACACTGATGATTCTTGCACCCATGCCGTGGTAGCAGTCATCATAATGCTTCGCAGGGCCTGACTCAGGATCTGCACCTTCATGGTGGACACTTAACACAAGTTGGTCAATGTTCCTTTCATGGGCACTGACCTCTTTGGCCCAGAGGTGGAGAGGCACCTTACAAGAATTGAGAAGTCCGGTGTCACCTTGGATTCTGTGGCTTCATCCCAGAAGGCCCTGAAAGGTCAAAAGGAAAAGAAGAAGGCCTTTCAGTTTCGGCCATTTCAGCCACAGCAGTCTCAGTAGCAACAGTCCCAGCAAGGGCAATTCCAAGCCTGGTGCCCCAAGGCCAAGTTCTTTGGCCAGGGGCCCAAAAAAGACAGGGGTGGAGGAAGTGAGGCCCTCTGGCTTCAGCAGCCAGTGCCCCCTCTAAAGCTGCCCAGTGATGAGTCGGGGGTATTTACCTGCTGCCTGTCCAGTCCCTGACGCAGCTCCTGGTGGGGGAGATTGGCTTCGCCACTTCTGGCCTCACTGGTCCATCACTACTACAGATAAGTAGATTCTCCAGGGGGTTGGCAGAGCATTGTCTCTTGATTTTGAGGCTCTTCTGCCCTACCGAACCCAATCTTCAAGGGAGTCCTCTATGTCATAGGACACACTGCGCGCTCCAGGGAAGACGTTGCTCAGCTCCTTACAAAAGGAGATATAGTCCATATCCCAGACACCCTGGCAAGTCAGGGATACATGTTCAGGTACTTCCTGGTCCTAAAACAGATGGAGGGCTGGCACTCCGTACTGGATCTCCACACTCTGAACCAGTTTCTAAGGAAGTATAAGTTCAGGATATTCACGTTGACCCAGATCATGCCGTCTCTGGAGCAGGGCATGCGATTCTGCCCCTGGACCTGGCAGTACCTCCAGTTCTTGACAGAAGGAGTGCTCTGTCAGTTCCAGGCCATGCCATTCATCCTGTCCCTGGCACCCAGGGTCTTCAAGTGTATTGCACTGATGACAGCATTTCTGCAGCACCAGGGCATCAGGGTTTATCCCTGTTTAGATGACTGGTTGATAGCTGGGCTGTCCAAAGAGGCAGTGGAGCGATCCCGGGACCTGACCCTCTAGACCTGCAGAGACTTGGGCCTCTTGGTCAACCCGGCCAAGTCTGAACTGATTCCCTCACTGGTGATTCATTTAATTGGGGCAGAGCTAGCCTCACTGTGGGCCAAGGCCCACCTCCCTGTGGACTGGGCACTGGATGTTACCTCCTTTGCCCAGTCATTTCAGGTTGTGTGGTCATACCCTGCCTGGGACATCCTGAGACTGCTGGGGTACATGTTATCTTGCACCAGCATAGTCTGGTGAACTCATTGATGGAGTGACACCTGCAGTGGATGTTGAACGTCCGTGGTCAAAATGCCTAGGACACCTAGATCAGCTGGTCACAGTGACCCAGCCGATGTTGGATGCCAGCCAATGGTGGCTGATCCCAGGACATCTGGAGGAAGGAGTCCTGCTTGTCCACCCAGAACCAGCCATCACTCTTGTGATGGACACATCTCTGGTCAGGTGGGAAGCACACCTGGGGGACCACAGAACCATGGGTTCTGGTCACCCAGGGAGTCCCATCATCACATCAACCTGCTGGAGCTCTGTGCAGTGCGGCTAGCTTTAATGGAATTTGCTCCCCCAGTCAGGAGTCAGGTCGTGCCAGTCCAGAGGGACAAATGCCATGACCATGTTCTACCTAAAGAGGCAGGGCAGAACGCACTCCCTTCTGTTGTGTTTGGAGGCCCTCCACACCTGGACATTTATGCTCAGCCTGGGTGCAGATCTCGTGGAGGTTCATGTCACAGGAGCACACAGTCAGCTGGCAGATGCTCTCTGCCAGGTGGACGAGACGTCGCACAAGTGGTCCCTGCATCAGGAAGTGGTGAACCACCTGTTCTCTCTGTGGAGCACCTCTCTGGTGAACCTGTTGTCCTCCTGGGAGAATACAAAACTAAGGCTGTTCTGTGCCCACCCCCACAGTCCAGGACACTGGTGGGGGATGCCTTCGCAAGGCCCTGGACCCCAGGCCTCCTGTATGTCTTTCCTCCCTTTCCACTGATCCACAAGTTGGTGGTCAAGGTATGGAAGGACAAAATACAGATGATCCTCATAGCTCTAGACTGGCCTCACCAGTTCAGGTACCCAGAACTCCTCAGCCTCAGCAGCATACCCCCATGGCAGTTGCCTCGTCTCCTGGATCTACTGACCCAACAACAAGCAAAGGTCATGCACCTCACAACCTGGTTCCTGAGTAGCTAGAGTTTCAGGCTCTGGGTCTTTTGGAGAATGTTCTCCATGTAGTGGAGGCTTTCTCGAAAAGAGTCGACTTGCCAGTGTTATGCCTTCAAATGGAAACAATTTCCCATTTGGTGTCAAGGTCAGGAGCTTGATCCCCTGTCCTGCCATGTGACTAGGGTCTTAGAATACCTCTGGCACCTGTTCCAGCTGGGACTGCGATCGATGACCTTTAAGGTGCACTTGGCAGTCATCTCTGCATACCGGGCGTGAGCTAGTATGTACTGATGGTGGTGCAGGAGAAGGTAGTTGGGCACTTCTTTAAGGGCTTTGACCACTTGTCCCTGCCGGTGCATGAGCCACCACTACCTTGGGACTTGTTGTTGATACTGACTGTGCTTGTGGGCAAGCCTTCTGAGCCAATGCACAGGTGTGAGATGTCACACCTGTCATGGAAGATGGCATTCTTGATGGCCATCACATCAGCCAAGAGGGTTAGTGAGCTCCAGGTGCTCTCAATGGAGCCTCCTTATCTGGTCTTCCAGAAGGACAAGGTAGTCCTTGACCCCTACCCGAAGTTTGTCCCAAAAGTCTTCTTGGAGTTCCACCTTTAACGAGGTGATGAACATTCTGGTATACTTTACCAACCTATGTTCAGAGGCAGAATGACGGCGTCATTCTTTGAACCTGCGACAGATGCATTCATATTATGTGGAGCACATGGCTGGAGTTTAGAATGAGGCTCACCAGTTCTTTGTTACCTATGCTGAAGCCGCACCTTTCAGACTGGCAGCTAAGAGGATGATTGGCAGGTGAACTTCCTGAATTGACCTGACCTCTTTTATAGACTGGCCGGTAAGGAGACTCTAGTAGGGCTCAGGGCTCATTCCACTAGACATACTGCTGCCTCAGTGACTGGTTTTAGGGACATCCCTATTCAGGAGATCTGCAGGGCTGCCTCCTGGAAGACAGCATACATCTTCATCTCCCATTACAGCACTGAACTACAGTCTCACCAGATGCTGCATGTGGGGCATTGGTTCTCCAGTCTCTGTTTGACAAGTTAGGGTGCGTGCCTTGCCCCCTTCTCCTGGAGAAGTGCTGGAAGTCTGCCATTGTATGGATAAGTGAACCATATCCATGTCCTAGAAAAAGAGGTCACTTTCCTATAACTGTAGATCTTCCATGGGATGGTCTCTTGCAGCAGATAATACACTTGGGTAGTTGCCGGAGGTCGCTGTGGTGCACGGCAGCTCTTCTAGCAGTCTTTCACCAGGGGCCACCCACCGATGACATCATCGTCCTGCTTCCTATATAAGAATGGGTGGTCCCTGGCAGCCTCAGTTCATTTTCCCGCCATCTTCAGCTCACACACAGCAGTTCCTGCAAAGTGTAGGCAATCATCGACGAGAAACTGAGCACAACAGAATGTTTTTTTTCTCATTCCTGCTCCTTCATCAACGGATGTCAGAAGGATCTTCAGAAAAATCACCTCTATTTCGTTCTCGTCATTGTAGTAGAAAAATCTACCATTTTGACATTCATTCAGTCTGTGCCCGTTATTTGGGACCCACACATGACTCATCCTCCTGTGAACTCTGTAAGGAGTTTAATCAAGCAGCTCATCAATGATTGCTTGACATCCAAGCTTACCTTATGGAACCAAAAGCTGCTCTCTTAGAGAAACAGGGGGCCCATGCCAAGGACCCGTAGTCAGTGCTTCAAGTAAGAAACACCAGCGTGATAAGGATGCTTCCACTTCAGCATCCTGTTCTAAGCGTTCGTCGACGATGACCATTTCAGGTCTTTCCCCATCTAAGATGCCTTCAAAACTTGCCTCTTCATCGACGGGAGTTTACTCTCTCTCGTCAACAGCACTTTCTAGTGCTTTATCAGCAATTTCGATGGAAACTTTTACTGCTGCCATTGGTGCCTCATCGATGATGACTCGTCTCTCCTTGATGACGATGGCTATTTAACATGTTAAATCTTCCTCTTTTCCTGCCCTGTCGATGACTGGCCAGGGTACTTTAGGGAATACCATGGATTTCACTTTTTTGGCTGCCCCTCCTCCTTCACGGTCTTTTGTACATCGGGACCAGCCTAAGTGGGACCGGGAACCCAGCCTGTTTCATCCAGGTTCCAGACCAGCTTCTACTCCATGTCCACTCTCCTCCATTATTCCTTTGGTTTCACAGAAGCCCCCCCCTCCCCTCCAACTACCTCTATGGACATGGCTACTGTAGTACAGCAGGTTCTGGATGTAATGAGGCATTCACAGCCTCCAGCTCCTGGTAATGGAGGGGTCATCCATCTCGGTCGCCCACACTGCCGCCAAAGCAATTTCTTGGTGAGTTCTCCACCAGGTTTCCCATCTGATTATGAGGAAAAATATTATTCTGAGGATTTAGAATTCCCAGAAGGCATTCCGGAGGACCTGGAGAATATTGACTTCCAAGAATGGGACTCTCATCCTCCGTCCTCACTCTCCACTATGTCATCTCTGCATGAGGAACCTTCCTGCCATGCAGCGGCCTCTCCCCCGATGACCTGTAATTTCACGACATGATAGACAAGATTCAAAAAATGATGGGTTTCACTACTACTGAACATGATAAGTAGAGAAAAGACATAGCAGACTACCTTGAACTGCCGGAGAACCCGGTAGTTGTGGTTTCCCCACTCATCCAGACCTACCAAAATGCAGTACTAGCAGCCTGGGATCAGCCTTCTGCTGTTCCCGGCTCTTCCTCGGAAGGCAGATCACCTTTACCAGGCTCCCTCTGATCACCCCTTCTTCTCATCTAACCCTGAGGCTGATTCAGTGGTAATCGCCACCGCTCATGATTGTACTAAACACCCCAGACACATGAGCTCCTTACCTCCAGATAAGGAATCCCGTCGCCTAGACTACTTAGGGGAAGAAAGTCTTCCAGGCGGACACACTGAATTTGAGAATCTTGAACTATATGGGGCTTATGGTGAAATACTAATGTACCCTCTGGTCCTCAGCTATTGATGTAGTCAATAAACTACCTCTATCACAGGAGAAAGATCAATTACTGGCTACGATATCTACTGGAAATTCCATTTCCCGGCATCTCCTGCGCTCGGGATATGATGCAGTGCATATCTTTGCCCGGGCAATGGCTATGGGTGTCATCCACCACCGTCATGCCTGGCTGCATGTCTCAGGTCTACTACCAGATATACAACATAAACTGGTCAATGTCCCATTTGATGGCGCCATACTTTTTGGCCCAGGCACTCAAATGCTCCTGGATGATCTCCAGGTATCTGGCCATGCTCTCTGTATGGTGCATGGTAAGTACCATACACCACAGTCCTCATACCAGTTCCGTTCACAAAATTTTCAAGTCAAACAGAGAAGCAAGAATAGAGGGACCGATCGAGGTGGCTCCCATGGATGTTCCAATACCTCCTTCAGGACCCCCCCCCTCCTCGAAGGGACCCATTCCCAGCCTTGGGGGGATGGGCCAGCCCCCTGTCCAGTGACCCATTAGGGCTTACCCCGCTTCCTTGTTCATGCCTCTGAAGCTGTGGGGAGCCATTTTGCCCTTCATCTAGAGGCCTAGAAAGTCATTACTTCGGACAAGTGGGTACTCCAAATCATACATATGGGGCACATGCTGGAACTTACATCTCCACCTCACCTGCTTAGTCCATTATCCACCCGACCATGTTCCTATTCTCCAAGAGGAACTTGCAAGATGGTATTTCTGGTAGCCATCACTTCAGCCCACCGCATCTCCGAGCTTCAGTCTCTGATGTGTAGAGAGGCTTACCTAATCTTTCACAAAGATAGAGTGGTTCTCTGCACCAATCCTTCCTTTCTGCCAAAAGTGGTTTCAGAACATACCTTAAACCAGACCATGGAATTCCGCATTTACTACCCGGAGCATTTGTATCCAGTGGAACATCTCTTACATACCTTAGATGTTCATCGTATGCTGAGGTACTACATAAACCATACCAAATCCTTGAGAAAAAACTCTCAATTGTTTGTCACCTTCGCCTCTACGAGGGACAGTTCCCCAGTTGCCAAGAAAACCATTTCCAGTTGGTTGGCAAATTGCATCACATTTTGTTACAAAAAATACAACAAGCCCCTGTCGGGAACAGCACAAGCCCATTCTACTAGAGCCCAGGCCTCCACGGCGGCCTGTTTCAAAGGGGTCTCAATCACTGATATCTGCAATGCAGCCACATGGGCCACCATTCACACTTTCATGAAGCATTACAACCTATATATTGCTTCTCGTCACAGGACAGCCTTTGTCCACGCAGTCCTACAGGGTCTCCTATCCTAATTCCAACCTCTTTGGGTACACTGTTTGGGAATCATCCAGAGTGTACTACCTGCTGCAAGAGACCATCCTGTGGAAGGTAGTACAGTTATGTAAAAACATACCGTATCAGTAGACCTTTGAGGGATGTCTCCTACGGCAGGTATGTTCCCTCCCTCCATCCCCCTCCTTCTCTAAGAGACTGTCTTTGTTCTACTTAGCATGTGGGAAGGGACACCTGTGGTATCTCGGATTCCCTCGGTCCTCGCTTAGCGAGATGAATCTGTTGGGGAACTGAGGATACCAGGGACCGCCCACTCTTATATAGGAAGCAGGATGATGATGTCATCAGTGGGTGGCCCCTGGTGAAAGACTGCTAGAAGAGCTGCCGTGCACCCCAATGACCTCTAGCGACTACCCGAGTGTATTACTTGCAGCAAGAGACAACCCTCAAAGATCTACTGTTTACGGTAAGTTTTTACATAACTGTACTTTCTAGGAGTGGTATATGGCTCACATCCACACCACCCCCCCAACCTCACCTAGGTATCTGGTCAATATAGGTTGAGCATAAACGCACCCCAAAAACTACACAGTGAAAATAGCATTGGGGAAAAATAGCAATCGGGATAAAACAGCGTTGGGATGTTATCGCCCCCCCCTCCCCACTGTCAGCCTTCTGGGGTTACTAACAGTATATCACCCCCCACCAACTTTCTTTTCTCCCCGAGTTTGAATAGTAATCCCCCATGATTCACAGTCATTGGTTAGCACTGCATTGCCCAGGTGTGGTTTTTGATCCAACCATTTTTTTGCACGATTACTGACCGTGCAATTTTGCTTCTCCCTGCTTCCAGCATGCAAGACCTGACGTCATGGGGCATAGCTGAGGGATATACCACTTTGGTGGTGGGAGGAGCTTTGCTTTCAATTAATCAGCTCGTAAGGAAGAATTGCCATCCTGTGGATGTGACCCATGCACAACTCCTAGAACTACGGTTACAGGTGAGCAATCTATTTTATTCTACTCCTAATACTTCCTAGTTCCAAAACAGTTGGGGTATGTGTCCCATTCTCAGCCTCAGAATTCTGAACAAATTCATGGATCAAGAAAAATTCAGAATAAATTCTCTGGGCTACCTTACCTGAAACCTCAGAATGGGCTAGCATCACGGGATATGCAAGATGCATACTAGGACATACTGATACACCCCAGCCACCACTGATACCTACGCCTTGTTGTGTTGGGTCAACATTCCAGTTCAGAGTCCTGCCTTTTGGGCTTCCCTCAATGCCACAAGTCTTTACAAAGTGCTTTGCAGTTCTCCTGTGCATCAGAGGAAATTATCACTCCAGTTCTGTCCAGACAGTTGACGGAGCAGGCAGTAACCACTGTTTCTCAGTTCCTAACCTCCATGAGGGTCTTTATGAACTTCAGAAAATCTCAGCCCCAACCCCCACCAATTACTGTTCATTGGAGCTCTTCTGGATACAACCCGGTCCTAGGCTTATCCTCCAGAAAGCATATTACAAGCAGTTCTGCAGATGGTATGCTACAACATGGAATGCAAGACTTTGCAGGCCCACTCCATGCAGCGTATGCTGGATCTGATAGCATCCTTGGTGTTTACAGTGCTCCTAGCTTGCCTGTGTATAAGGACAGCCCAGTGGATGCTCATTGCACAGTAGTTGCAGGCATCACACCCTCAGACTTAGCCCATTCAGGTGACCAAACCTCTGATACTGTCCCTTATATGGTGGTCAGTGAAAGAGATCCTCCTTCAGAATTTCCCCTTCTCCCAGCTGTATCCAAAGGTGATCCTTACCACAGATTCTTCCCTGTTGTGGTGGGGGGCCCACTGCCAGGGCCTCCATACACAGTGTGTTTGAGACCCGGCAAGAGAGTCATTTTCACATCAGTGTGTTGGAGATGTGAGCAGTGTTTTACAATCTGAAAGCCTTAATGGGCCTCATCAGCTGCAAAACAGTCCTCCTCCAGACAGACAGACCACAGGTCTGTCAAGTATTATGTCAACAAAGTCTGTCAAGAATTATGTCAACAAACAGAGAGGAGCACACTCTTACCCCTTTTGCAGGGAGGCAGTGAGAGTGTGGGAAACATGCCTGGAGCAGGGGGATCCTGCTTCAGGTAATCTGTCTTCCCGGAGTTCATAATAGTTTGGCAGATGAACTCAGTCGAACAGAGGCTGATCCTCACAAATGGTCACTAGCATAAGACATCGTGAGATCACTATTCGATGAGTGGTGTACCCCAGATGTGAACCATTTTTGTGTCCCTACTCGATGCCAAACTGCCTTGGTTCTGCTCTAGAAAAACAGGACATGGTGTTTTCTGTCAGGATGCATTCAGACTCTCATGGCAAAATCTGTTTCTGAATTCATTCCCCTCTATCCTTCTCATTCAGAGAGTGTTGCTCAAATTAGAGGCGCAAGGGGGCAACATGATTTTAGTGGCCCTGTGCTGGCATCAACAGATATGGTTTCCACTGCTGAACAGACTTTCAGACAGCAATCAGAGGACTGTACCACACAAGACAGACTTACTGACACAAGGTCAACTCAACCCAACCTGTGCTCCCTTCACCTTCAGGCCTAGCTCCTGAACAGATAGACGTGAACAGGTATAATATATCTCAAAGGGTCTCTGAAATACTTGTGGCTGAATGTAAACCTTCCATAAAGCAGACATACACAGCCAAAAGATTTTCCATGTGGTTCTCCAAACCCTGCATGGACGTCTTCAGGTGTCCGCCAGGCAAGGTTCTGGGGTATTAACTGGACCTTTCTGATGGCAAGTGTGCAGTATTCCACAGTTAAGTACCAACTGTGCTTTCAGCATACCACAAGCCCATTGGTACCTTCTACTTGGTGCAGCTGCCATTGTTTAAGAGGTTCCTTAAGGGTATTTTACACACAAGCCTCCCATCAGGAAGTCAGTGGTTGCCTAGGATGTCAGCCTTGTGTTGGACATGCTCACCCACAAGACATTTGAGCCTATTGCAATGTGTGACTTGAAGTTCTTAATTTGGAAAGCAGCATTTATGGTGGTCATCACCTCTGCATCCAGAGTATCTGAAGTCCATGCTCTGGTTGCGGATCCTCCATATACCGTTTTCCATAAAAACAAAGTAGTTTTCTATACACACCCAAAGTTTATACTGAAAGTGGTGTCTGAGCTCCATCTTGATCAGGCCCTAGTCCTGCCTACCTACTTTGCCAACTTCCAGAATAAGGGAGAGAGAGGACTCTTCACTCACTGGATGTTAAGAGGATCCTTGGATTTTACATAGATAGAACCAAGGACTTCGGACAATCCAAACCACTCTTTGCTTTGATCCTAATCAGATGGGGCAGCCTGTTACAATCGAGAGCATTTCTGCCTGGGTTGTGAATTGCCTTCACCACTGCTATGCCATTGCTCAGGTTTAACTAGGGGACAAGGTATGTGCCCATTCCACCAGAGCAGTTGCCACATCACTGGCAGAGATATGCTCTGTGCCTATTGTAGAAATTTGCAGATCTGCAACTTGGAGCAAAGTGCACACCAGGCAGTATGCCACCTCTGGTAGGACAATCCAGAATGGATTACTATCCTGAGTGAGCCCTCTACTCCAGGTGACCTAGTCCATTTTTTTCTGAGCTTGGTACTCTGATCCACTAGTGGGAATCAGTTGTGAAGATTGCTTCTTGGAAGATATAAAAAATACATATACTTTGATCTACTAGTGGGAATCAATGATGAAGACTGATTCTTGGAAGATATTAAAAATACATACTCACCATAATTCTTGATCTTCTTAGAATACCTTCACCATTGAGTCACATGCCCACCCACCATCCCCTGGAGTTTCTCCAGTATAGTTGTGTTGGTCTTCACACTTTTATGCTTAGTTTTGGGCTGTGAAGACACTGTGTTACTGGATTTGGTGGCCCTTCTTACACAGCCACCAGGGCTATCTTATTCCCTTACATTAAATGCATAGGCAGTAATGTTATGCTGCACCTTCTTGGTAAAAAAGGTACTGAGGCAGTTAGCGGACACCAAGGTAAACGAGTGGCCACGTGCACTGACTCACAGTGTTGCACATGCACACTGCTTATGTGACATTAGTTCTCTTAAAAGTTTTGGCTCCTGCCGGGTCCTAGCGCCTTTGGCTAAGACCCACTAGTGTGACTCAATGATGAAAAAATTCTTAGGAGATCAAGAATTAGCTAGCTCACTCTGCAACTTGGAAGACAAAGAAATGCCAGCACAGCCATAACCTCTTTGCACTGTGGTGTGGACCTGCTAGTAGACAAAGAAAAAATGTTATAGTAAATATGGTCATGGATATTTTTCAAATATCTGGGATTTCCAGTGTCCAAGGGCCTGGATCTGATTGTCAGTTCAAACCACTGGCCCTCATATTGGTCGCCACCCCCTTTGAAAAGAATGGGTCTTGAACTTCTTTGTGTTTAACACTGCTGTTCTGACGGCTTTCCTAGCACATGTCTGAATTGTTAGCCTGTAACCAGAAACCTATACTTATGGGCGAAGAAGGCTGACCCAGCAGCTGGCCTGAACGCAACATACAGCTGGATCATAGCCTCCAGGTACCATTCAACCCCAGTGGTGGGTGTATATTGCACCAACACCAGCATGCAGAGTGGACCATTTTACTCTTCCATAGCCTGATGGACATCATGTAGGGTGTGTTCCTGAGGCAACTAGTATTGGAACCCACTCGTGAGGGGACACTACTGGAGCTAGTGCTGACAAATGGGGACAGTGTGTCTGATGTCACAGTGGGGACCACCTGAGGACCAGTGACCACTGTACAGTGAGGCTTGATATAAGAAGTGTGACAGGATCAAGTCATATAAAGGCAAAGGTCCTGGACTTAAGGAGGGCCAATTTTAAGAAAATGGGAGAATGCCTCAGGGTGCCCTAGCAGGGATAGGAAAGCTGGGGGAGTCGAGGAATGGTGGGCAAGGATAAAAGAGGGCATTAAACAAGCCACAAACCTCTGTGTTAGGCAGGTTAGCAAGGGCAAGAGAAAAAGGAGACCACTGTGGTTCTTAAAGGAGGTAGCAGAAAAAATTTGAGCAAAAAAAATGGCTTTTAGAATGTACAAACAACCACAGAAGAAGGGTGATAGGGAGACTTACCAGAAGCAAAGGGAGGCTGGGTAGGCAGCTAGAAGGGCAGAAGGGCAAAAGTGCAAACAGGAAAATATTGTAAAATCTGTGACAAAAGGAGATAAAACGTTGTTTTAGATATATAAGGAAAAGAGAAAGACAAAGGGAGGGATAGTAAGGTTGAAGGGGGAAGGAGGGGAGTGTCTGGAAGAGGACCAACAAAAAGTGGATACTTTAACCAGGTACTTATGTTCAGTATTTACAGAGGAGGGGATAGGAAGCGGGCCAAGGATCAGGGACAAGGAAATAAAAGGACAGGAGGTGGACACAAACTCTTTTACGGAAGAAAGAGTGCTAAAGGAACTAACAAAGATAAAACTGGATAAAGTGAGCCGGCCCGCCAGTGCAGCGGTAGCGCTACCGCTTGCAATGCCAGCGACCCAGATTTGGTAGCAAGTCTGGGTCACTGGAAGTCCACCTGAGGGGAGAAGGATTGAGGGCCTGATGGGTCGCTCTCCTTCTCCATGGAGGGTGGGCTGCAGTCCCCGCTGCTACACTGCCACCTGGGTGACCACGGGTGGTGGTGCAGCAGGGACACAGTAAATTCGGGAGGGGCAGACGTTGGTTGAGGACCAGAGTGAAGGCATGCCTCTGCATGCCTCCATCTTATTGGTCCTCCCCAGGAGCCGGCATCTACAGGGGCACGACCAGAACAAGGAAAAGCCCCATGTCCACACCAGGAGACTGGCCCAGCGCCAACGACTGGGGGAACCAAGGGATGCAGCTCCAGGTGTCAGCTCCCCCCGAGGTCTCCCAGGGGGTAAGGGTAGACCTCCTCCACCCCGCCCGGGGAGTTATCCAGGGATGGGTGGTTCAATTGGGAGTGGGGCACTTAAGGGAGCAAGGTGTCCTCCAGTTCTTCCCCAGTGTAGCTGTGCGGCACATTGGGAACCCTGAGGGAAGGGGTGGATGTGATGAGAAGAGGAGCATAAATAGGAGGTAAAAAAAAAATGGATAAAGCAATGGGGCCAGACAGGGTGTACCCCTGGATACTGAGGGAACTGATAGAGGAGCTGGCTGAAACTCTGACAGCCCTTTTCAACCTGTCACTAAGAACATGGTAGGTGCATGGGGACTGGAGGAAGGCAGATGTAGTCCCACACCACAAAAGTTGAAATAGGGAGGAGGCAGGAAATTACGGGCTTGTCAGCCTGATATCAGTGGTGGGCAAGGTAATGGAGTCACTACTGAAGGAAAGGATTGGGGAATACCTTGTTACCAATAGTTTGCAGGACCAGAGGCAGCACGGTTTCACACTGGGGAGGTCTTGTCAAACAAACTTGATAGAGTTCTTTGATTGGGTAACCGGAGAAGTGGATCAGGGAGATGCAGTGATCGTGGTCTACCTGGACTTCAGCAAGGCCTTCAACACTGTTCCACATAGAAGACTGTTAAGCTGGGGAGCCTAGGAGTAAGTCCATAAATAGTCAAATTGGTGGAAAGTTGGCTGGGCAATAGGAGCCAGAGGGCATTGGTAAATGGCACACACTCTAGAGTAGGCAAAGTGACCAGCGGGGTGCAACAAGGATCAGTACTGGGGCCGGTCCTTTTCAGTGCCTTTATTAGTGACATTGCGGAAGGGCTGGAAGAGAAAGTATGCTTGTTCACAGATGACACAAAGCTCTGCAACAGAGTGAACACAACCGGGGAGAATGAAGAACAATCCAGGGTTTGGCAGTTGGGTTTTAATGCAAAGAAGTGCAAAACCATGCACATGGGCCACAGGAATCTGGGGGCAACTTACCAACTGGGAGGTGAGGTATTGGCGGTCACATAGATGGAAAGGAACCTGGGGGTGATAATTTCTGATGACCTGAAGATAGCAAAGCAATGTGACAAGGCAGTGTGGAGGGCTGGCGGGATGCTGGGATGTATAGGCAGAGGAATCACCAGCAGAAAGAGGGAGGTAGTAATGCCGTTGTATAGATCATTGGTGAGACCACATCTCGAGCACTGTGTACAGTTCTGGAGGCCTTGTCTCCGCAAGGACATAGATAGGGTGAAGGCGGTACAAGGGAGAGCAACAAAAATGGTGCATGGCCTGCATCATAAGCCCTACAGGGAAAGGCTAAAGATGTTAAATATGTACTCCCTGGAGGAAAGGAGGGATGTGATAGAAACTTCCAAGTACCTCACAGGTAAATACAAGGTACAAGAAGGAAGCATATTCCAAAAAAGGAAACTCAGTGGAAGGGGTCATACTATGAGGACAGCAGGGGGGGCAGCTCAGAGGAAATATGAGGAAGTATTTCTTCACGGAGAGGGTTGTGGACACCTGGAACAGCCTCCCAGTGGAGGTGGTGTGGGATGAAATGGTTACAGGATTCAAGAATGCATGGGATAGGCACAGAGGGATCTTAGAGGGGAAAGGGGGGTGGGGAAACAGGAGAAGTACAGTCTGCGGGACACTACGGTAGGGAAATCAGGGCAGACTAGGTGGCCCTGGGGGTCCTTGAGCTGCTGACAGCTTCTATGTTTCTTTATTTCTAAAGCTAGCAGTGGAAAGGGTTAAGAAGTAAATGCCAGTCCCAGTTCCACCACAAACAAAAACTAACACCTAGTGAGCTCAAATCCCAGAGGGAGGGGTAACTTTCTGACCACGTACAGCACTATCAGTCTGTCACAACACACAGTTTGGTGCTGGGTGCTGAAGAGTGTGAGGGTGGGTCTCCGTCTTTCTTGTGTTAAAAATCCAGAACAAAATTTCAAGCCAAATTCTTCAGCAAGATGCAGCAGTTAAAACTGTAAGTTTGAAAGTTGCAAGCTGTGAATGTTGTAGAGAAGGTACTAGTAAAGGAAAAAGTCATCTTAAGGATGAGTGTACAGTTCCTCTCAGAAATCCACTTGAATCAGACTACTACCGTATCTGTGTATTTCCCAGGGCCAAATGCCAATAAAGGGAAGGAATGGAATCAGACCCGTCCTCCGTGCACAAGCTATTATAATTGGACCAAAAGTTAGTCAGACGTGTATAAATATTTGAAATTAGATACCGGTTAATGCAATAGAATCTGTATTATACTCCACAGCAATTATTTAAAATGGGCAAGAGATCCTATGACCTGTGCTCCAGGTGTTAAAGGGCCCTGGCACTTTATATTATGTGGGAGTGTGAAAGGGTGTGCCCTTTCTGGGATTCCCTTAGAGACAGACTTAACCCTCTCTTATGTTTGGACCAGGCATTCCATACTGATATCTGTTTTACTGATTATCAGGATAAGCTAGTAGGTCATCAGAAATATCACATGTCCCTTATTACTGCTTGGGCCAAAACAATTATATTAAGACATTGGCTGGATACTGATATTCTTACTTATGTAGAATGGCATAGAGAAATCTTATTTTCTTTGCAGTCAGAAAAAATTATTGCTAGCATGAATGATTATTTATATATATATATATATATATAGAGAGAGAGAGAGAGAGAGAGAGATAAACAACATTGTGAACCTCCCCATGCCCTTCTGCTTTTGGCTCCTAATAGCTAATGTGCTTTATGGTAGGTTTTTTCTGTTTTCTTAGGGTGTGTTTTATTTATTTATTTATTTACTTAGTTTTTGTTAACCGGGTTAGGTGCGCTAGCCAAAGTTGACTATTTTCAGGCACGACCCAGGAGAATACGTACATAAAATGAGATGAGATTATACAATATATAGTATATAGTACAGGTACATAGTATATAGTACAGGTAGGTTAGAATACAGATCAAGTCAGTCAGTACTCGAGATAATACATATAGTTATGCAGAGATGACAAAAGTGACATTAGTACATGCAAATAACTGAAACTGGGCTAAGTGGCAGCTTATACTGTAGCAAAGCTTGTTTAGAAGTGCAGCAGTGTCTTGGGCGAAATAGGGTGGTTAGCTGTGAGGCATTAAGTGGGATCAAAGCATGTGCAGGGGTCCCGGAATTGGTGGTGATATAGTTCTTTTTTGAAGATTGGGTGGGAGTTAGCCTGCCTCAGGGCAGGAGGGAGGGAGTTCCAGGTGGCTGGGGCGGTGCAGTGAAATGCTCCAGAGTTTTTTGAAGTAAGACACCTGGGTATGGTGAGTAGAAATCTGTTTGCCGAGCGTAGTCTGTGGGCAGGTGTCTGTGGTACAAGTAGAGCTGCAAGGGAACAGGGGGTTTGGTTACGGATTACAGAGTCTGTGAGGGTCCCTAGGGAGTATAGTCGGTAGGCAGTTGGGTAGAGCCAGCCTAGGTCGCTATACAGTGTGCAGTGGTGCTTGAGGTGATGGGAAGAGGAGGCATACCGACATATGTTGTTATACGTGACATCCCATTTATGGAGAGCAGTCTTATGGGCATTAGCAAAAGTGGAGACACCATATGCCAGCACTGGAAGCAGATCACCCTTGACAATTGCCAATTTGGCAGATGGTGTTAGCAGGTGACAAGTCTTATAGATGATTCCAAGTTTGGCATTTGTTGCTTTACAGGTTGACTGGATGTGCAGACTGAAATCAAGGGATTTATCAAGGAGGACTCCCAGGTATTTGAAGGATGTGACACAGTCGATGAGAGACCCCCCAGAGTCATGGGTCTTTGTTGTCCTGAGGATGAGCTTATTAGCATTTAGCCATGTTTGCACATTCCTGAAATCCGAGGAGAGGTTTTTGTTAATGATGTTAACTTTGTCAGTGCTGGAGTAGAGGACAAGATCATCAGTGTATAAGATAGCTGAGCAGGAGAGTGTGGCATAATCTATCTTGTTCACGTATAGCGAGAAAAGAAGGGGTCCCATGATGGAGCCCTGGGGTACTCGGATGTCAGTGCTGGTCACATCCAAGAGAGCGGAGTTGAATTTAACAAGTTGTAATCTCCCCCAGTGAGTACATGTTCAACTCCTTCAACCTCCTGTCGTATGATAAGTCCCCCAGCCCCTTGATCATCTTTGTCACTCTGCACCCCCTCCAGTAACTTAATGTCCCTCTTCAGATACGGATGCCAGTACTGCACGCAGTACTCCAGGTGTGGTCTAACTAATGACCTATACAGTGGCAGAATCACCTCCTCCTATGGATGAGGCTAGGGTACTCCACACCATGGGATTCAATGACTGGTTGAAAAACTGGTGCGGAGCTCTGGGATTTGGCTTCATTGGGGACTGGGGGTCCACCTGGAGGGATGCAGGCCTGTACTGGCATGATGGTCTGCATCTGTCTGGGAGGGGGACCAGGATCCTAGGTGATAGGTTTAAATGCTTCATTGGTGAGCATTTAAACTAGCCAAGGTAGGGAGGCACTGAAGGGAAACACGAAAAGCCCAGCCCCCCCCCCACACACACACACAAAATAGGGTAGTAAGGGAAGTAAACACCACGGTAGAGAAGTCGATATGTAGCAGGACTGGGGTAAATCCAGAAAAAGGCAGTAAGGACAGGGATGGAGCTAAAAGGGGTAAGACCATCAAAAAATGGAGGGTAAGAAGTACCAATGCTAGTAGTCTGTGTAACAAGCTCCCTGAATTAGTGGCCTTGATGGAAGAGGGGCACCTGGATATCGTGGCAGTCACAGAAACATGGTACACAGATAACCATGACTGGGATGTCAACATACCAGGGTACACAAGCTACAGGAGGGACAGGGAGGGTAAAAGAGAAGGAGGAGTAGCTCTCTATGTAAGGAAAGAGATCAAAGTAACGGAACTGAATGATAAACAGGGAGTACATGAGGCACTGTGGGTCACCCTGGAGACAGGCAGTGGCACCGCAATCCGCATTGGGGTTGTATACAGACCCCCATCTCAGGGAGAGGCAGTGGACAAGGAAATGATAGAAGGCATCCTTAGAATGGCAGAAAAGGGGGAAATATTGTTAATGGGGGACCTGAATATGCCAGATGTTAACTGGAGCACCTTTGCTGCAGCCAGATCCAAGAGAAGGGTTATTCTTGATGTCCTACAGGGGGCATGCCTCAGTTAGTTTTGGAACCCACTCGGGAGAGAGCAGTCTTAGATCTGGTACTGTCAAACAGGGATGGAGAAAGGATCTCAGATTTGGAAGTGGGTAGTACTCTGGGGACAAGTGACCACCAAACAGTGTGGTTCACGATGAACACAGCCATACAAAAGTAAGAGTACTAGACTTTAGGAGGGCTGACTTTGGGGAAAATGCGAGGTGCCTCAGAAAAGCACTAGCAAATGGGCAAGAAGAAGGTGCGGAGGAACAATGGTGAAAAATCAAAACAGCCATCACAGAGGCAACAAGCCTTTGTGTGAAGCAAATCAGCAAAACAAAATGAAGAAGAAAACCACTATAGTTCTCAAAACAGGTGGCAGGGAAGGTTAAGGAGAAAAAATGTAGCATTCAGGAAGTATAAGGGAACGCAGAAGGAGCAGGACAGAGAACTGTACCAGTTAAAGCAGAAGGAAGTAGGGAAGGCAGTCAGAATAGCAAAGGCCCAAACTAAGGAAAAGATAGCCAACTCAGTTAAGAAGGGGGATGAAACCTTTTATATGTACATTCGGGAGTGAAGAAGACAAAGGGAGGGATAGTGAGGCTTAATAAAGGGAAGGGAGGGTGTGCAGAGGGTGATGGTGAAAAAGCAGGGATACTGAACGAATACTTCTGCTCAGTATTCACAAAAGAAGAGGAAGAAGGGGAGGTACCTAAATCAAAGAATAGAAGCACTCTGGATAGGGAGGTCGATACCAGTCCATTCACAGAAGAAAGGGTTCTGAAATAACTTTTAAAACTGAAGGTGGACAAAGCAATGGGGCCTGATGGGATTCACCCAGGAGTTGTAAAAGAACTAAGGGTAGAACTAGTGACACCTCTGACTACCCTCTTTAACAAGTCATGGGAGGATGTTGTGGTACCCGAGGACTGGAGGAGGGCAGATGCGATTTCCCCTTCATAAAAATAGGAGCAAGACAGAGATAGGAAACTACAGACCTATTAGTTTGACTCGGTGGTAGGGAAAATGATGGAATCACTTCTGAAGGAAAGAATTATTGCATTCCTAGAGGCCAGTGGAGCACAGGACCCACGGCAGCATGGATTCACAGCAGGAAGGTCATGTCATGTGAATCTAATAATTTCTTTGACTGGGTGACCAAAGTAGTAGACCAAGGAGGGGCTGTGGACATGGCCTACATAGACTTTAGCAAGGCATTTGACACAGTCCCACACAAAAGATTAATATATGTTAGCCAGCCTTGGAGTGGGCCCCAAGGTGGTAGCCTGGAAGTAAAAATTGGCTGGGCAACAAGGACGAAAGGGTAGTAGTAAACTGGAATGCACAGTGAAGAAAGGAGGGTTACTAGTGGGGTACCACAGGGTTCAGTACTGGGACTGGTCCTTTAATGTCTTTATAAGTGACATTGCAGACAGACTGGAAGGAAAAGTATGTCTCTTTGCACACGACACAAAGATCTGCAACAGGGTCGATACAGAAGGTGGGGTGGAAAGGATGCAAAGGGACTTGGCAAGGATGGAGGAATGGTCAAATGTATGGCAGCTTAGATTCAGTGCAAAGTATGCACCTGGGAAACAAAAATCCAGGGGAAGAGTACACAATGGGGGTGAGATACTAACAACAACAAAAATGGAAAGGGACCTGGGGGTAGTCATATCAGATGACCTAAAGGTGGGCAAACAATGTGAGAAGGCAGTAAGGAGGGCTGGTGGGATACTGGGATGCATAGGGAGAGGCATCACCACTAGAAAACAAGAAGTTATCCCTCTACAGACAGTTGGTGAGACCCCCATCTGGAGTACTGCATGCAGTTTTGGAGACCTCATCTCCGCAAGGACATAGACCTGATGGAATCTGTCCAGAGGAGGGCAACTAAAATGGTGCAGGGTCTACACCAGAAGACATATGAAGAGAGATTAAAGGACCTTAATATGTGTACCCTTGAGGAGAGGAGGGAGGGGGGGACTGGATGGAAGCGTTCAAGTACCTTAAGGGAATCAGCAAAGTCCAAGAGAGTAGCATCTTTCAGAAAAAGAGATGTGCAAGAACAAGGGGGCACAATTTGAAGATAGAGGGGACGGCTCAGAGGTAATGTGAGGAAGTATTTTTTCATGGAGAGGGTTGTGGATACATGGAACAGCCTTCCTGAGGAGGTAGTGGAGTCAAGCAGTGGGGGAGTTCAAGAATGCATGGGACAGACATAAGGCAATTCTAGTGGGGGGGTAGGAGGAAATAGACTGTTGGTTAACAAGGATCTGCAGCGTATCCATTAGGTAGGGAAATGGGCAGACTAGGTGGGCCAAGTGGTCCTTATCTGCCGTCAAATTCAAATTCTATGTAATCTGTTTGATAGGTAGTTGTTAAACCAATCAACTACTGAGGATGAGAAGTTAAGTCTATGCAGGGTTGAGAGAAGCAGGGGATGAGCAACAAGATCAAAAGCTTTGGTAAAATCGATAAATACTGCTCCAGTGAGTAGGCCTTTGTCCATGTTGCAAAGTACATTGGTGAAGAATTTGAGAAGAGCGGTTGAGGTACTGTGCCCTTTTCTGAAACCATGATGAGTGTCTGAGAGAAGGTTGTTCTTTGTGAGATAGTCAATGGTTTGGGTTTCAACAAGCTTCTCCAGTAGCTTGCTTAGCACAGAGAGGATAGCTATGGGCCTGTTGTTGATATCCTTTGGGCCTCCTTTTTTAAGGATAGGCGTAACTCGGGCAATCTTCCAGAGATCTGGGACAACGCCAAGAGAGAGAGAGAGAGAGTGAAAATCTTGGCCAGTGGCGAGGCAATTAATGGTGCTGCTAGCTTCAGGAGTCATGGCTCAAGTGAATCTGAGCCAGGGCTAGTGTTGTTGGATATGTTTTGCAATAGCCTTTGGACCTTGGATCTAGATATAGCTTTAAAGTGGAAAGGGGGGGTAGTAGTTAGTTGGCAGTGGTCAGCACCAGATGCAGATCTCTGGGGCATGCAGTAAGGCTGAGATGCTGTGGGAGGTGAAGCGAAGGACGAGGTATACTGAGACAGGTCCAGCTTATTCTTTCTTCTTAAGTATGTTCCACTTTTGGTATCTGTAATTGTGACATTAAGAGTGACAGCAAACAGATAGCCTAAGATTACTTTTATAGTAAATTGCAACTCCCCAGCACATTTTGGAGGTGGCCTGTCACGCCTCATAAGGTTGTAGTTAGGTAGCAAGCAACATGTGTCAGGGACTGTGTGCTTTAACCAGGTTTCCGATAAACAAAGAACATCTGGTTGGTAGTTGGTTACCCAGGCTTCGAGGTCAGCATGATGGTGGAGTAGACTTCTTGTGTTTAGGTGCACAATACGCAGTCCCTTAGCATAGTAACCAGCGCTATTGGTTGAGACTTGGTTGGCTTGGGACCCCGGTTTGACTCAATGTCACCAGAGAGAATGAGGGCTAACAGCGCTAGATACCATAGCTTCCTTGTCACACGAGGGGGTGACAGATATACATGGTGACGCCACCACTTAGTAACAGATGCAGCAGCCAAGTAGATAAAGAATCTTGGAAGTAATGCCAGGGTAAGATCACGGTGCTTATAAGATAAGACTAGCATATTCGAGTAGGTGAAGTCATACAAGTCCAGGTGAGTATGTTGATGTTGCTCTGTGCCAGAGAAAATTGTGATTTTACACAAGGAAAAAAGTGACAGGCTGAAAGACAGCAGTAATAACGTTTGGCTGACCATCATGATTACACTTATCACAGGACGTAAACCAATTTATCCAGGTGTGTTAGACACCAAGATACAATGACAACGGATATGCATGTCAAATGTTAAATCTGTGCCTGCAAGAGCAGAGAAGTTACAAACATCCACAGTTTTGAATCTTCACAAAATGTTGGAAATATTTACATAGTAATATTTTGAACCCCTAATGACAGGGTGACCCCTGTCATAGTGGACACCCCTGGGGCCACCCCAACCATCAGGTTCCGACGTCACTCACCATATAAAAACGTGGGTGGCCCCGCTTCCTCCTCAGTTCTTTCTCACCGTCGACCATTCACGCATGGACCCCATGGAAGATCATGGAAGCACTACTGAAGGAGAGATTGGTGGAACATCTGGTTGTCAATGGACTACAGTACCCAAGGCAGCATGGTTTCACCAGGGGGAGGTCATGTGAGACCAACCTCGTTGAATTTTTGACTGGGCAGCTAGGGAGGTGGATCAGGGGAGGGCAGTGGACATGGCCTATCTGGACTTCAGCAAGGCCTTTGACACTGTGCCACATAGAAGACTATTACACAAACTGGGGAATATGGGTGTGGGCAGGACAGTAGTGTGGTGGGTAGGTAACTGGCTGGGTGGCAGGACACAGAGGGTGGTGGTAAATGGCTGTCACTCCACAGAGGGAAGAGAGACCAGTGGGGTACCACAGGGATCAGTGCTGGGCCGTCCTATTCAACATCTTCATCAGTGACATTGCGCAGGATCTAGAAGGCAGAATTTCACTGTTCACTGATGACACAAAGCTCTGTAACAGAGTAGACACACCAGAGGGTGTAGACAGAATGAGAAGCGACCTGCAGAAACTTGAAGAATGGTCAGGGGTTTGGCAGTTGAAATTCAATGCAAAGAAGTGCAAGATAATGCATATGGGGCACAAAAACCCTGGCACAATATATCAGTTGGGGGGTGAGGATATAGCATGCACCAAGCAGGAAAGGGATCTTGGGGTTGTCATCTCTGATGACCTCAAAGTAGGGAAACAGTGTGACAAGGCAGCAGGTAAAGCAAATAGGATGCTGGGATGTATAGGCAGGGGCATCACCAGCAGGAAAAGGGAGGTCATAATTCCACCTCTACAAGACACTAGTGAGGCCCCACCTGGAGTAGAGTGTACAATTCTGGAGACCATACCCACGTGAAGGACATAGACAGGGTAGAGAAGGTTCAGAGGAGGGCAACAAAGATGGTGCATGGATTGCATCACAAGTCCTATGAAGACAGGTTGAAGGAACTGAACATGTACTCCCTGGAGGAGAGGAGGGAGAGAGGGGATATGATAGAGACATACAAGTATCTTACAGGGAGGAACAGGGTGCAGGAAAACACTTTTTAAGTGAAAAAGATGTTCCAGGACTAGAGGGCATGGGATGAAGTTGGAGGGAGGACGATTCAGAGGAAACATGAGAAAGAATTTCTTCACAGAACGGGTGGTGGACAAGTGGAACACCCTGCCAGAGGAAGTGGTGGGGGCAGAAACAATCACGGGATTTAAGAATGCATGGGATAGACATAAAGGAATTCTAGAGGTCAGGGGTAAGGGCAAACAGACTTCTAGGAAAACAAACTGAACTTACAAGCTCAAATGGGCAGACTGGGTGGGCCATAGGCCCTTATCTGCCGACACTGTCTATGTATGTATCTATGTATGGAAGTCTCATTGCTCAGTTCAACCGCCAAGTTTGACTTTTAATTTCTTTTGTCATTGTATCGCTTTTATTTAAAAGTGATTCCTTTCTCCTTTGTATGTAGAGAACTACACCTTCGTTTGCTCTGTTCCATTGCTGTCACTGCAGAAAGAAGATTTCCTCCCCTGATGAACACTAGTGCTGTGTCTGCTGTCTTGGGCCTAGCCATAACGTCCTTGCCTGCGAATCCTGGCAAAAATTCAACCTCATCACCTGGCACTGACAAAATAAAGCCCTGCAGAAGTTCCTCATGAAACAACAGGTAGCCAGCAGAGGGCAGGGGTGTTCTGCAACCCCCCCCCCCCCAAGTCACTGGTGTCCTCCATGGGTTCGCAGGCCGCTAACGCCTGGGACAAATTCTCTGGAAAGCACTCTCAAAGGGATAAGGAATAGCACAAGGACTGCTCCCCCTGTCGGTAATACCAGTCCCTGTTGGATTCTTCTCTTGGGGTCGCCTCGTCCCATGCAGTTCTGTGCTTCTTCTAGGCCCCACATGGTGGATTCCTCTCCCGTCCATTATAGGGCTGTGGAAGGGCCCCTGTCCCACCATTGAGACCTCTCAAGCCTCGCAGTCCATCGGCGCTGGGCCTATATGCTACCTCTTCAGTTAGTGGTGCGTTTTCGGACCAGGGTCTTGCGCCCCCTCCATCTATGCCAGTGTCGACAGTGGTTCCCTTCCCTGCTGTCAACCTCAATACCATTCTAACCTCCATTACTTCCTCTCTTATCCAGTGGCTAGTGTCATGGCGAGGGCCATCATCACCTGCGCCATCTGCAGCTGTTTCGGCGGCATCACCAGTTAGACCTGCGTGCCCCATGCCCCCTATAGAGTTGTCGGCGTGGCGTTCATTGGTCCCTGCTCAACAGAAGTTCGACATTGAAGATGAGTACCATCCTATCTCATCCTCCCTGAGGAAGAGGAGGATAAGGAGGAAGTTGATGTGGGAACCTCTGATAGGTCCACTATCTCCTCTGTGAGTGAGGGATCTGTCAAGCACACTCTCAGATCCCCTGCCAAGGACCCTTCCTTTTTCAGTGTCATGAAACAGCTCTCCTGCACCATGGGGTTCCAAACAGAGGAGGAGAATGAAACCAGGAGGAATATGGTGGACTTCTTGAAGATCCCCAAGTCTCCACGTAAGATTATCCCTCCTCTGTTGCCAGCCTTGAATGATATAGACACAGCAACCTGGAAAAGACCCAGTATGGTGCCAGTCATACCTAGGAAGGCTGACAAGCTTTGTCAGGCACCTCAAGGGTTGCCCTTCTATGCTGCCCAGCCTCAGACTGACTGTGTGGTCATTAAAGCTGTTCACGACAGGACTAAAGCCCCTAAGCATCTTAGCTTCTTGCTCCTCCCCGAGTCGGGAGTCCAGAAGGTTGGATCTACGGGGCAAAAGTACTTTCGTCTCAGCCACCCTTGGCCTTCGTATTGCTGATTATTTGGCTCATCTTATCAAGTACCAAAATACCCTTTGGAGGAAGGGCAAAGTGACTCCTCAGACCCTTCCTGAGGGTTCTCACAAGCAGGAGCTTCTCAAGGTACTCCATGCCTCGGAGGAGGATGTTAAGCACCTCCTCACAGCCACCTGCGATATGGTCGACACTACAGCCCGGGCAGCTGCCTCTGGCATTTGCCTCAGATAGCACTGCAGGTATCGGGCTTTGCCATTGACATCCAACAGAAGGTGTTAAATGCCCCTTTTGTGGGTCACAAACGTTTTGGTTCAGATGTGCAGGACATTATTAATGAGCTGCAGGCTTCTAGTAGGGCCATTCGGTCTGTCCACTCCTTATATCATACCCAGTCCAGGAGTAGACCATGGCCCTCCTTTCAGAAGGGCTCCCACAAGTTGGATCCTGGAGGCAAGCCTCAGGATAAATGCAGAGCCAGCTCAGCCTTGCATGCTCCCTCTTCCAATCCCTCAGCCAAGCAATCCAGAGGCAGGAGTGCAGCCCCAGTCACCAGCTCAGCCTCTGCCTGACTCCTTGCCGGACCCCCCTCCTCCTTCCCCAAGTCAGGAGTGGGTGATCGGAGGCTGATTCTCCCTCCATTTGCCCCAGTGGAGAACCATCACAACAGATGCTTGGATCCTGCAGATAATCGAATAAGGCCATGCTCTTGAGCTTCGAGAACAGCCTTCAGGTATTCCCAATTCCCCCTGTTTTGCCCTCTACATCATACAGAGGTACTCAGAGAGGAGGTCCTCACCTTGTTGCGCAAACAGACCATAGAACCAGTGCCCAGGTGGCTAAGGAACAAGGGTTGTACTCAGGTTCTTTCTAGTTCCCAAAAGAACAGGGGACTTGAGGCCCATTTCAGACCTAAAGGAGCTGAACTTGTTTATTCAGTACAAAAAGTTCCAGATGGTCACTTTGCACAGTCTTCAGCAGGGTGACTGGCTCTGCTCCCTTGATATGTAGGATGCGTACCTGCATATCATGGTTTGCAACCCCCCCTCACAGCCTGGTACCTGCGGTTCCTCTTCCAGGAGGAGCATTACCAGTTCAGGGTATTGTCCTTTGGCTTATCCTCTGCACCACGGGTCTTTACCAAGTGCTTAGCAGATGTAGCAGATGCCCTTTGGCACACAGGCCTCTATGTGATCCCATGCCTGGATGACTGGTTGATGAAAGCCCAGTCAGGTGAGCTCTTGTGGGTTTTTTTTTTTTTTTATACATTCTGTTCATCTCCGGAGGGCCAGGGCATCTCTCGGCTGTACTCTCTCGGAGTCTGCCTCCTCTCCCCACTTGAAACCCCCCTCCACCAGGCGTACAAGGGCTTAGTATCCCCTTCCCAAGCCTATGGACTTGGCCGAACCCCCCTCAGATCTAAGCCCCCCAGGACGGGACCACCACTTCTTACCTGGCAACCTTTCTGAAATCTAGACGGTCGGTCCATGGCTGGGTTGAGGGGCACGGGAGAGCCAGTGGGAAGGTAGTCCGGTGTTGGGATGTGGGCGTCGTCCTCTGGGGTCACCGTCCTCTTCCTGGACCCTTCGGGGTTTTTCCATGCTATTCCCCCCCCGAGACCCTGCGCGGCTCCTCCTCCACCATTGGCGTCACCTCACCCACATCAAACGTCTCTGCTCATGTGAAGCTCCCAATCTCCATTGGGAGTCACTACAGAGCAGGGAACCCCCTGTAACCCACCCTGGGAGAGGAGAACAGTCCTCCGGATACTCAGTTCTCTCCCTCACCTGCCAACCCCCAGCATCCTGAATCTGTTTCCGAACCTGGGTCGCCAGCATGGCGCAAGGTATGACATCCAGTGCCTCAACCCTAAGTGCCACTGTGCCGACTCCCAGGGAGCTCTTGTTGACTCTAGAATGCACCCTGCAGTTGTTTCACTCCTTGGGCATCACTTTCAATTGGCCCAGGTCGGTGCTGACCCTTTCTCAGAGGTTACAATACATAGGGGCAGTCCTGGACTCTACTCAGTGCAAGGTCTTCCTTCCTCAAGACAGGGTAGACTGCCTTATTGCCCAGGCTCAGGAGGTGGCCCAGAGCTGGGATGTCCCAGCCAGAACATTCCTGAGACTAGTAGGCCTCATGGCCGCGGCCATTGTGACAGTCCCTCTGGCCATGTTGCACATGAGGATTACATAGTGCACCCTCACTTTAGGTTTAGATCAGCTTAATCTGGTTCAAGGTCAGTTAGCATTCATCTGTATCCCCCTCCCCCGGGTCGTGCCTGAAAATAGGCAGGATTTGTCTAGTGCACTTACCTGGTCAACAAAAACTAAATAAATAAATAAAGATCAGCTGGTCCTTGTCTCCTCTCCAGTATGCAAAGTGCTTCACTGGTGGATGCACCCAGCCAATCTCCTAAAGGGAGTCCCCTTCTTATCCCCACTCCTCATCAAATCCTCACCACGGATGCTTCGGTTCAGTGGTGGGGAGCCCATCTTGGCCCTTATCAGACCCAGGGTCTCTGGTCCCTCTGGGAGGCTCACCTCCACATAAATATTTTAGAAATGAGAGCAGTTCTGTATGCCTTACAGGCTTTTCAGAGCCATCTCTCTCCAGGTCCTCTGTTGGTGCAGTTGGATAATCTCAGTGTGGTCTATTACATCAACAAGCAAGGGGGACCCATTCCTACTCTTTGTACTAGGAATCATTGAGGGTCTGGTACTGGGCTCTAGATCACATTCTAGACCTGTCAGCCATCCATGTGCCAGGCACCCAAAATGCCTTGGCAGACAGTTTCAGCTGGTCACAGTCCAAGGTGCATGAGTGGGAACTGCTGACCTTAGTCACGGAAGACCTGTTCGACAGATGGGGTTATCCAGAGTTGGACCTTTTTGCATTCCCACTCAACGCAAAACTGCCATGTTTCTGCTCGCTACATCCAGGACCTGGAGTTTTCTGGCAAGATGTGTTGTCCCTCTCCTGAAAAGGTGGTTTCTTTATGCATTTCCTCTCTTCTTTCTGATTCAGAGGGTTCTCATCAAGCTGCAAATGGAGGGTGCCACCCTGATTCTGGTGGCACCATTTTGGCTGCAGCAGATATGGTTTCCATTGCTGCAACAATTGGCTGTGGAACCCCCAATTCCTCTGCCTCTCTGCTGGGACCTGTTGACACAGGCTCAGGGGATCCTGGTCCATCCAGACCTCAAGTCCCTCCATCTGCATGCATGGCTCCTGAGGACATAGCCATTGCTCGGTTCGGATTGTCTCAGAAGGCGGCTGATGTCCTGGTGGCTGCTATAAAACCTTCCACCAAGGTCACTTACTCTATGAAGTGGAAGCAGTTTGCTGTCCGGGCTGCTTCATACCATCTGGACCCTTTCACCTATCTGGTGAACCAGGTTTTGGAGTATCTCCTGACCTTGTCTGATGCCAGTCTCAAATACTCCTACCTTAAAGTGCACCTGTCTGCCATATCAGCCTTTCATGTGCCCACTGATGGCCATACGGTGGCACAGCTGGATGTGGCCCATACTTTTCTGAGAGGCATTCTTCAGTTGAAGCCTCCCATCCATAACCCAGTTCCTGCTTTGGACTTCAGTTCTGTTTTGGAGAAGCTGACCCTGCCTTCATTTGAGCCAGCTGCATCTTGTGAGCTATGCTTTCTGTTGTGGAAAGCATTATTTTTAGTTACCATTACTTCTGCTCGGAAGAATTTCAGAGCTACAGGCTCTCATGTATAAGCAGCCGTATTTGATTTTCCACAAAGACAGTCTGTTTGCATACTAATCCTATGTTTCTTCCCAAGATGATGTCTGAGTTTACCTTTTTATTTATTTATTTATTTAAAAGTTTTGCCAGAAAAGGCATACTGAGCAGAGTACCACTCGATTCCAGATGCGTCCTAGGGGTTGTTGGGGACAGGATGATAAATACGTATGAAATACAGAGATGCAAAATACAGAATATCGAAATTTCACAGATTATATACAAAAGATATATACAGGAATATAAACAGTATGTACACAGCAAGCAACAGGCAGTAATTAGTAGAAAGTGCAGTGACAAATAACCAGGACAGAGTTAAACATTTCGAGTGAACCATAGTTGTAGCAGCTGGCGAGCTAGCCCATTCTAGTGTGAGTCTAGGCAGCATGAGCAGTTGGTGGAGACTTGCCCTTTATGAAGGGAAATTTGTTGCCGAGATGAGGGGGTGTGCCAGATGTCCCGTAGACAGGGAGTTCCATAGTTTGGTGGTCGGGCTCTAATAGCCAACTTGCCGGCAGAGGCCACCATGTACAGGACTTGAAGGAGCCGGGAGTCAAAATTCCTGAGTATGTAGATGGTATTTGAGCAGTTAGGGTAGAGGCGAGCTAGGAGGGCAATAACTGGGCCCAGAATTTGGCTGTGAGTCTATTACAGTGGTACTGGCGCCTGTCAAAAAGTGAGCGGAGGTTAAGGGACCGATAGAGGTCGCAGTGGAGGGTGGACAGTCCAGCGCGAAATGACAGAAGGAGTTGAAAAGAGAATCCAGTCTAGCCAGAGTGGATTTAGGGGTGGCACTGTATACTACGTCCCCATAGTCAAAAATAGGATCATTTTCTGCAGTATTTCTTTGCGGGCTGGCAAAGGAATGCAGCTATGGTTCCAGTATAATGCGCCCAGCCTGGGGTGCAGTTTTTTGTGGGTTGCTTCAATGTGAGTAGACAAGTCGAGGTGTTGGTCCAGCCAGACCCCTAAGTATCTGAAGGAGGTACAAACTTCTAAAGGGGTCCCATCAAGGGTTTTGGAGGTGGGGGAGGCACGGAGTCGGGAGAGTCTCTGTCTCGTGCCAAAGGTTAAGGAGATCATTTTCTTGGCATTGAGAATAAGTTGATTAGTGTGAAAACAGAGCTGAACTTCGGTGAAATCTTGCTGGAGTCTGGACACTACTTCCAGGGAGGAGTGGCCTGAGGTATACAGTACTGTATCGTCTGCGTACATGTGAATGGATGTATGTGGGCAGGTTGATGGCAGGTTGTTGAGGAAAATGGAGAACAAGATTGGGCCAAGGACAGAGCCTTGGGGGACACCAGTGGTGACAGGGAGGGGGTTGGAGGTGGAGGCACCAATTCTTACTGATTGGGACCTGTCTGCCAGGTATGATTTGAACCAGCTGATGGCCGCCCTGGAGAGACCTGCGTTGGAGAGATCGACAGGAGAAGGGCATGTGAGACTGTGTCGAAAGCCTTAGCTAGGTCAATGAAAATGGCAGATGTGATGTGACCTTTATCCACACCTGTCAGGATGGAGTCAGTGAGTCTGAGGAGGGAAGTGACAGTGGAGTGAGATTTCCTAAAACCCGACTGGTTAGGAGTAAAGAAGGAGGAGGAGTCAAGGGAGGCGGTAAGTTGCGAGAGGACTAGATGTTCCTGGATTTTGGCTAGAATGGGTAGGAGGGAGATGGGGCGGTAGTTACCGGGGGAGGATGGGTTGCCTCCTTTAGGGAGGGGGGATAACTGTGGCATGCTTCCAATCTGAGGGTATAGAGGCTGTAGTGAAGGAGAGGTTGAAAAGGGATGCTAGAGGCATGGCGATTGCTGAGGCAGAAAGATAGAGCATTTTGGCATCCAAACCTGAGGGGCATTTACCCTTAGAGGGATTGAGGGCAAGCAGGGCTTTGAGTACTTCGGATGGAGTAACCAGGGAGAAGGAGAAAGCCAGGTAAGGGGTTTGGGTGGGTAGGGATGTGGATGTCTGGTGGTGTGTAGCAGGCGGTGGGTTAGAGTAGTGAGGGGACACACTGCTAGTGAACACCATGTTGGAAACGTGGCAACTGCATGTGGTTCTGATATGGTGGAGCCGCCTACATCTAGGGCAGGGGTGGGGGCTGGGTGGGAGGGAGGGAGAAGAGTGATTTGATCGACCTCCAAAATTTGGCTGGATGATTCAGATTTTTTTGAAGGATGATGTGAAGTAGTGGGCTTTTGCCTGACGGATAAGCCTGGTGCAGGCATTTCTAAGTGTTCGCTAGTGTAGGTGGTCGGTGTGCGTCCCCGATGATTTGTAGGCTTTCCACACCTGTTCCCTGGTGCGGAGGTGGTCCATGAGGTCTGCAGTGATCCATGGCAGATGGGCTCCCCTTACTCTAACCTTTTTGAGTGGGGCATAGTGGTCCCAGATGGCAAGAAATTTCGACTTGAAGTCTAGGGCGGAGTCCATGGAGGTGGTCCTGGGGATGTAGGACCAGTCCAAGTTTGCTAAGTCATTTAGGAGACCTTCAAGGTTAAGGGATTTATGTGACCTGATGAGGAGAGTTTTTGGTGGGCGTGACTTGGCTTTAAATATTTTTCTTACTATGTATATCATATGGTGATTGCTCAGGGAGTCTGGTAGGATGCCAGAGGCTATTATCCTGTGTGGGTGAGAAGTGAGGGCCCAATCCAGCAGGGAGTGGTTCAGAGTTTTGTGGTTTAGACGTGTGGGCTCAGTGATCTGTTGAGACAGATTTAATGTTGCCACATGGTTTCAGAGCTTGGTGCTAATACTAGAGAGCCAGTTCAGGTTAAAGTCATGAAGGATGTGGAGTTCCCCTCCTGAAGTAATGTTTTTAAGGGTGCCCAGGTGCACTGTGACCGAGTTTAATTGGGAGTCTGGGGAACAATAGGAGCCTGCTATAAATATGGGGATTGAGTGGGGTAAGGAAATATTTATTAGTAAGGCATCGATGGTTTCTGGGAGTGCAGATAGCGAGACCGGTGAGAAATTTACCTGGGATGATATGTAAATGGCTATACTGCCACCTCTCTTTGCGCCCAGGCGGTCATGACGAGTGATGGAGTAACCAGGAATAACTACTTCTGCATCCAGGTTGTGTGGTTTCAGCCAGGTCTCAGTGATAATCAGGATGTCGGGACATAGTAATAATACTAGTGGTTGTAGCAAGGGCAGTTTTTGTAGGAGGCTGCATATATTTAGGTGGGCTGTTTTTAGGCCTCTGGGTTTGTGGCTAGTGCGGGTGGCGGGTCCAGGGTTTAGCTTGATGTCTCCTGCGAGGATGAGTAGTAAGGTTAGTACCAGTTTTGAATTTGTCAGAATATTTTTTGGCCTGCAGTGAACAGAGGGAGTCTGGGGGGGCTGTGTGAAATAACTCGACATGGGGAGTATCAGCACTGTCAGCCCAGCATGAAAAGATGGGGGAGGATGGATGGACCAGGAATCCAGTAACAGTGAGGCCCAAGGGGGTACTGTCCAATCATGGAGGAGGAGCAGAGACTTGGGTGGGTGTTTTGTGAAGTGATTACTGGGGGTCTAAGCTGTGATTTAGGGAGGAGCAAGGGTGGGAGGGATGCTAATGTGGCAATAAAGGCTTTCCCTAAAATAGATTTATAGGCTATGTGCAACATGGCATTGCTAGAGTGGGGGGATTTAGTGCAACAATTAGCTGTAGTGGCCACTAGTGGTGAGAACTGATAAGCTGCAAATGGGAAAGTAGGGTGATCGGTTAAAAATGTCACCTGACACAGTCTATATAGTGAGTTGCTCACCAAGAGTGGTGGTGAGGGTGGTGGGGCAGCTGATGCAGAGCGTCAGCAGGAAGAAACACAGTCCTCAGAGACACAATGGAGTAACTGACGCGCCTGAGTGCCTCTTTTCGTACCTTCGATTTTGGCTCGGGGGAGGGCGGCTCTGTATGCCCTTATGACCACCACGGAGAGCCTTTTTTCTTGCTTGGGGGCTCCGTGAGCCCTCGCTACCACCGGGGGACCTGAGGAAAGAGGACTAACAGAAGGTATTTATAGGAGATGGTATGCGGGGAGGGGGGGGTAGCAAGCAAGCAGAAGCATGTTACTGCCATTTACTGCAAGGTTTGTTCGAAATGCTAGGTTCTGCCACAGGTTTTGTTTCACAATTAATTTAATTCCCTGTGGGCATAGGATTGCTCACTAATTTCCTGCACAGTACACTCCTGAATACAACCTAGGTCTTGTGTTTAAGTAGCAGTAGATTTACTGGTAAAAGTGAATTGAATTCAGATGACAAAATGTGCAGCAAGGGCCTTATACCTTAAACCAATCCATCCATTTGCTTGTTTATTATCCAGAGCATGCCAGTCCAGGAGAAGCATTGCTCCATACTTTGGACTGCAGGAAGTCCAAACAGTTTTTTTGTTTCTTTCATCCCTGGTGGAGAAGGCAATCCAGTTTCGAAACCGTGCTTGTCCAAATGGTTGGCCAAGTGTAGTATTTTTTTGTCACAGGAAGTACGTTAAGGAACTTCCTGGGGTTGTTAAGGGTCACTCCTCCAGGGGAATGGACACTTCAGTTGCCTGTTTCAGAGGCGTGTCTGCAGCCTTGATTTGCGCTGCTGCCACTTGGAGTCCTGTCCACATTTTCACTGGGTGGGTTATCCTTGATCCCCTCTGCTCGGGTTAGGGATCTGAGCAATGTTCTTTTTTTTTGTTTGTTTGTTTTTACCAAGAGAGAGACACTAAGCTGAAGCTCGTTTACAGGTGTGTCCTGGGAGCACAAGGAAGTTAAGTGACTTGCTCAGGGTCACATAGTGTGCAAGTGGGGGAGGTGAGATTCAAACCCAGGTCTCCAGGTTTGCAGCTCAGAGCCTTAAACCACTGCACTATACTGCCTCCTCCATTCTTGACGACAGTTTGACACTTGATGCTCAGGTGTCAGCCGTCATCCAAAGTGGCTTTTACCATCTGAGAAACATTGCCCGGATCTGTGCCTTGATTCCTCCTGATGACCTGACCACCCTAATACATGCCTTTGTCATGTCAGGGTTAGACTACTGCAGTGCCTTATACCTCGGGCTTTGGGAGGCAACCTCCGCCATCTGCAGCTGGTGTAGAACATGGCGGCCAGGCTACTGACTGGTGTCTCCAGGTTTGAACATATTAACGCTGGTTCTCCGTGGGCTGCACTGGCTGCCGCTAAGGTGGAGGATTCCTTCAAGGTAGCTTTCTTGACCCATAAAACCCTACATGGTCAAGTACCTGACTACCTGCAAGATGTTCTGGCTCCTCATTGTCTGTCTCGCACTCTTCGTTCCTCTAAGGGTGGACTCCTGACTGTTCCCAGGATGAGGTTGTGGCTGTCAAGTGCCCAGGCTTTCTCGGTGGCCACACCTGTCCTGTGGAATTTGTTACAGTTACATCTTAGAGAGACCCCCTCAGTGGAAACCTTTAAGAGGGGGCTTAAGACACTGCTGTTCGAGCAAGCATATAGCCTTATATAATTTTATATTTTAGGGCTAATAGTTGCTACTGATAAAGAATACTGAATTTTAGTTGATCTTGTTGGGAGGTGGGGGATGGGAGATCTACTCTGAAATATGTATGTGAATAATGTTTTATGAATAGTTTGTGATGTACTATATGTGTGAAATTGGACAGTGCTCCAGGCCCCTGGGAAGGGGTGATTTAGAAAACAAAAATGTTGATTGATTGATTTTCACCAAGCACTGCAGTGTGGACATTGCATCCTGAAGAAAGGCAGGCTTTGGCCTTGCTGTGCTTCAGGGCCTTCTTTCATAGGCCTCATGCCAGCCAGACTGTTCTTGCTCATAGCACTGCTTGGGACTCGTTCCATAGGTGTGACCTGATGACAGAGATATCCTCGAAGAAGATAGAACAGTTACATAAGAACTTACCATAACAGTAGATCTTTGAGGGAATCTCTGTCATCAGGTCATGCCATCCCTTCCTCCATCCTCCTTTTCTCACTGTCTCTTTCCAGCTCAGCTTTTCTATTGCTCCATCCCTTCTGGTTGCTGGGCACCTTTTCTCTCTTTCTCCTCGATTCCCTAGTGGGACTCCTGTCTCCGATGGCCTCCAGCTTGGGAAGAACTGAGGAGGGAACAGGGCCACCCCCGCTTTTACAGGGTGAGTGACGTTGGACCCTGACATCGGTGTCAGCGGCCCCTAGTAGGCCGCTGCAGAAAAGTTTCCATGGGATCCTAGTGCCTGATGGGTAAGTTCTATAGGCGTGACCTGATGATAGAGATTTCCTCGAAGATCTACTGTTATGGTAAGTTCTTAATGTAACTGTTCTTTTCCCCTAGTTTTTCAGTTGTATCCTGCCGACCATTACCAGGCCACCCTCACCTCCTCCTGGAGGTACGCCCGGACTTTCTGGGATAATGTTAAACAATTAAATGGGAAATCACGCTCCCCCCCCCATCCCAGCTCACAATTGATGGCACCACCTTCACTGACCCTGCCTGCATAGCTAACCACCTAAATACCGCATTCACCGACCTTAGCTGTGTCCTCCCTAGTAATTTCTTTGACCCTCCCCCTACCCTACCTCCCCCTGACCTCCAACTCCCTAGTTTCCATCTTCGTAGGGTATCTGCCCAGGAAGCCAGACCACTCCTAATTAAAGCTTTAAAAGGCAACAGCCTCAGCAGCGATTCCTTGGACTCCAGCATTCTCCGGCTGGTGCTGGATGAAGTCCTCGACCCACTCACCAGCTTACTCAACCGATCTCTCTGCCTGGGGCAATTCCCCACTGCATGGAAAACAGCCACAGTCACACCCATCCATAAAGGGGGTGACAGGTCCTCCACCGGGAACTACCGACCTATCTACATCCTTCCTCTCCTCTCCAAAGCCCTGGAAAAAATCGTGTCCATACAAATTACAGAATATCTTACCAAACATAACGTCCTATGCCCAGAGCAGCACAGCTTCCGTGCTGGTCACAGCAGCGGCACTGCACTAGTTGAGTTCTCCAATTTCCTACACTCCTTCCTGGATGCTAGCTCACTAGCTGGTGCAGTGTTCATTGACCTCTCAAAGGCTTTCGACACTGTCTCCCACCCCCTTCTGCTGAATGCCCTAAGCCACACTGGTTTCTCCACTGGCCCCCTCGCCTGGTGTGCAAGTTATCTATCCACTCGCTCCCATTGTGTAAAAATCAATGGAACACTCTCCGGAACCCGTCCCATCCACTCAGGAGTACCTCAGGGCTCCATCCTGGGGCCCCTACTCTTCTCTGTCTATCTAAACACCCTGCCCAATGCCTGCTCTGGCAATATTCTCATGTATGCCGACGATGCTGTCATTTTTGCCACCCACCGCAATCCCATCTCACTACTGGATACTCTCCAAAAATCCTACGATGATGCTGAGGCATGGTTTAAAGAGCACAGGCTAGTCATTAATCTTAAAAAAACCAAAACTATGTTTTTCGCCAACCCCCAAAACAAAGCCCGCAACTTCCCACTTCATATCTTCCCTAGTACCAATCAACCGCTTGAGCAAGTCAGCTCCTACAAATACCTTGGGGTCACTTTTGACTCAGCCCTCACCTACCACACCCACATTGATGCCCTTGCCTCCACCACCAACACACAGCTTGGCATCCTCTACTGCCATAAAAACTGCCTCCCACCTGACGCTGTCCGACTAGCAGTCACATATTCAGTGCTGTCACTCATTGACTATGGCCTGCCAGTTTATGGTGCGGCTGACACCACCGCCCTCAACAAAATTCGACTTACCCTAAATAAGGCCTGCAGACTGATTACTGGTGCCCCCAGGCTCACACATACTTGTCTTCTCTATGATGAAGCAAAATTACTAAACCTGGATGAAAGACTACACTATCAAATCTACCTCCTCACAAAGAAAACCCTACTCAGGTTGTCCCCCCCCGGGGTGACAGCCTCCATCCGCCATTCCCAGCCCTCCATCCCAACCCGAACCTGTAGCAAGTCCAGTCTTCTGGTCCCCAGATCCAGGACCACCCATGGACAGAGGTCCTTCTGCTACAGAGGCCCATCTTGGTTTAACTCTCTCCCTGCATCTCCACCTTCAAAAATGCCTTTCGGAGCCAACTGTTTAGCACTCGCAGTTACGCCTGTCTGTAAACAGCGCCTTGACCTAAACACACTTGACAATGCCACTTAGGCAGCACTCTAACTCTCCCTCCCCACCATAGCATTTTCCCTCTGCTATTACCAGCATACTATCAGCTGTATCATTGCAATATTCTACCAAATTGTTTAAAATGTACGGAACCACTCTTTGTAACCCTAAGTATGTAACACTTTTGCTGTAACCAAAAATATATTGACTTTCTATGTATGTTTGTAACACTTTACTGTAACCAAAATTTACTGTCTGTTTGTCCTCAATGTGATGAGGTACCTTTGGAAATGAGCCTCTGACTCAAAGGTTGTAAACCGATGTACAAATAAGTAAATAATAAATAAATATATGTACATAGCTTGGAGTAGTAAAACATTTTTTTATATACTTAATGTTTCTTTGACTGAATCCTTTGAGGTACAGCTAACTGATTTTGTAACTGACAAAAAAATTTGTTTCCACCTCTGAAGAGAAGGATGTGATTACAATATTAAATTTCTATAATGAGTTCTCAGCTGTGTCAGAGAGGGGTGAGCCAGTTACCCTTCAGCAAGGAGCACTGTTCCCGCTCCACAAGAGTGGGTAGGAGGGATGAAGAAGGGAACTACAGACCAGTCAGTCTTACCTCAGTAGTGGGCAAGATTATGGAGGCAGTCCTTAAGGAAAGGATAGTGCAACACTTGAATCCATAGGAGCACAGGATCCAAGACAGCATGGGTTTACAAAAGGAAGGTCCTGTCAAACTAAAGCTCATAGATTTCTTTGATTGGGTAACCAGAGTGGTGGACCAAGGGGGAGCAGTTGATGTCGCCTACCTTGACTTCAGCAAAGCTTTCGATACTGCTCCACATAGAAGATTGATTAATAAGCTGGGTAGGCAAACTGGTTGACGGGCAGAAAACAGAGTGATGGTAAATGATATACAGTCAGAAGAGATACAAGTCACAAGTGGGGTACCTCAGGGATCAGTCCTGGGGCCAGTCCTCTTCGATATCTTCATCAGTGACATTGCAGATGGACTGGAGGGTAACGTTTGTCTGTTTGCAGATGACAGCAAGATCGGCAACAGAGTAGATGATCCAGATGGGGTGGGCAGAATGAGAAGAGATCTGGATAAACTAGCAAAATGGTCGGAAGAGTGGCAACTGGAGTTTAATGCAAAGAAGTGTAAGATCATGCACATAGGGAAGAGAAACCCTGAAGCCACCTATAGGCTGGGAGGGGAGTTGCTGGCAGTCACAAGGGAAGAAAGAGACTTGGGCGTCGTCATCACCTATGACCTGAAATCATCCAAGCAGACCACTAAATCAGTAGGTAAGGCTAGAGGGATGTTAGGGTGTATTAATTGGGGTATCACAAGTCGGAAGAGGGACATAATCCTCTTTACAAGACACTGGTTAAGCCTCATTTGGAGTACTGCGTGCAGTACTGGAGGCCACACCTTCACAAGGACATTAACCAAATTGAGGCAGTCCAGTGAAGGGCAACCAAAACGGTGCAGGGGTTGTATCAGAAAACATACGAGGACAGATTAACAGAGCTCAATATTTATACCCTAGAGCAAAGAAGGGAGAGAGGTTATATGATCAAAACATTCAAAAACCTTAAGGGCATTAACAAGGTGAAAGAGTCTAACATGTTTCAATATAAGAAACACAACAGGACAAGAGGACACAGCATGAGATTAGAGGGAGGCCGATTAAGGGGTAATGTGAGGAAGTTCTTTTTCACAGAAAGGGTGGTGGATGCATGGAACGGCCTACCTCAGGAAGTGGTGGATATGAGTACAGTGCAGGGCTTCAAACAGGCATGGGATAGTCATAAGGGAGCAATACAGATGAGTATGAATAGATAGGCCGTTGACAGAGCAAAGGCCGATGGCACATTCATAAGGTAGAAAAAGAAATGGGCAGACTGAATGGGCCTTCCGGTCCTTATCTGCAGTCAACTTCTATGTTTCTATGTTACTGTGAAAACAAAACAAAATATGACCCAAACCATGATTCATTAATGCAATAGTGTGTGCTAAAATAGTCCAAACCATGTGAACCAGAATACATGGTAAATAAGCCATTCAGATGGATACACATCCAATGCCATTTCATATTGTGCACCAGCACTTCATGGTTATACACACGATTCATGACCTAAAAAAGGAAAACAATGTAAAATCAATGAGACTTGCAGAAGCATGTAAGTAACAAATGTACACAATAATAAATATCACAAAGTGATTAATAAAATACTGACCAGGCACTCAGAGAAAAATTGGAACATCATGTAACTATGTTAAAATGGAAGGTGTGGGTGGCTGGAAAGGAGGAAAAGAAGAAAGGGGGTTATATATCCGTTATTATGCTCCTGCTGTATGTTTTACATTGGTAGAACTGAGAGAAAATTTAAGGAGAGAATCAGGAAGCACCTTAGTACCATACAAAATAAGAGGCAGGATTACGCTATGGCTGTACATATTCATGAAAATGGGGGTCCCAGTGTCCATAAAATTAAAGCTGTTGTATTGAACATGTTAAGCAGCCTATTAGAGGTGGGGATTTTGAGAACTTGTTGGAAAGGAGGCAGTAATTGTGGATAGATCATATAAGGGCACTGAAACCCCCAAGATTGAATGATAAATGTGAGATTCAGACATTTTTGAAATACTAGGTGCGTCCTTTTTCTTTTTCCTTTCTCTTTCCCCCTTTCCTCCTTTCCAGCTACTCCCTGCTACACCTTCATTTTCAACATAGTTATATGATGTTCCAATTTGTTCTCTGCATGCCTGGTCAGTATTTTATTAATCGTTTTGTGATATATATGATTGTGTATATTTGTTAGTTACATGCTTTTGTATGCCTCATATATTTTAGATTGTTTTCCTTTTTTTGGTCATGAATCATATGTATGATCATGAAGTGCTGGTTCACAGTGTGAAATGCCACTGACTGGATGTGTATCCGTCTGAATGGCTTATTTACCATGTATTCTAGTTCACATGGTTTGGACTATTGTAGCAGACACTATTGCACTAATGAATCATGGTTTGGATCATATTTCGCTTTGTTTTAATGGGTTTGTTATTTGTGTAAATATATGTTTTCTTTTGCATGCTGTCAGCAACCGAATGACATTTCGTATGATGTCAAAGGTTCACTGTGTATTTATACCAGTTGCCTTACCTCTGACAATGCTGAGGCCATTGTGTTCAATATATGTTTGGAGTTTTTTATGAACTGCATGTTGGAACGTTATCCAGAAGTTTTTACAGCAATAAAATTAAAATGCTGTTGGAGGCAGTGAGCTTGGATAAGTGCAGTTTCTTCAGTTTGTAAACTTGTTATGGATTTCAGTCTGGGTGAATGCTGACCATTACCTGGGACAAATTAAATATTAATATTCAGACTTACTGCTTTAAGTCTCTCACCGCACCCCATCTAGGTAACAGAGCAGGACTTTAGTTAAACCTGATTGCTTATTTGTTTGCTAAAATACATTGAGAAAGACCAGCAAAAAGGAAGAAACACATTCTGAATTTCGTATTGATTGATTTCACATTGATTTATTTGCATATTCCAGAAACTGGGTTGTTCCTTCCGTGACATATCAGCACAGGACCCGGAGATGGTCCTAAGAGAAGTCCTGTCATCATCACAGCCCGACAAATATAAGAAGGCCCAGGCATTTATCATGACCCAGAATCTCGAGCCACAAACGGTGGCGGACTTAATTGCAGAAGAAGTGCTGCAAGCATTACTGTCTTCCAGTGGAGTAAAAGGTAACCCTATGTTATGTTCTTTCCGGTTTATGTCACAATTTATCCTAGTACTTGTCTCTGTCACAAATATATCTGAGTAAATATTATAGGTCAGAATAATCCTACAAGTGCTACAGCTACTACAGAAATAGATATTTAAGAAGTACACGTTCCTTCCTTTTAATTCTATTTCTGGTGTGTTGCATCATCTGATTTCCTCACTCCAATCCATGCTAGTATAGATCATTTGTTAAATTAAAAGTTTATTGAATTTTTCTGGAGCAGTACAGTAGTTTTTGTGCAAGCTGTTGGTTTTGACACAGCATTCAATGGATAGCAATAGGATCAAATAGCTCTAGAGAATATGCAGATTTGGGATAGTTTACAGATATTACATCCCAGCATATCTAAATAATAATCATGTGGCCCCTTAGAAAATACTGACTGTGTTGCTCTTGTTAGTTTTTCTGGGATAATATCTGGACAGTGTTCCATTACCCAGAGCAACCATACATTCCAAAAATCATCAAAACTTTTCAATTCTCAAATTCCGACTTGCTGTCAGTTTCTCCATTCGCTATATCTCCTGCACCATGGGTGGGTTTGCTGCAGCCACTTCCTCAACATAGCTTTATTGACTGCTTTAAGCAGCTGACACACCAGGGACTGAGAGAGCTTGTTTCTAAAGTGTTTTAATGGGTAAAGTAAAGTAAACTTGAAGATTAGGGAGAAAAAGATAACATTTAGGAAGTATAAGGAAACACAGAAGGAGCAGGACAGAGAACTGTACCAGTTAAGGCAGAAGGAAGCAGGGAGGATAGTCAGAATAGCAAAGGCACAAACTGAGGAAAAGATAGCTAACTCGGTTGAGAAGGGGGATAAAACCTTTTATAGGTATATCAGGGAGCGTAGAAAGACAAAGGGAGGGATAATGAGGATGAATAGGATGGATGGTGGGTGGGCAGAGAGGGACAGTGAAAAATCAGGGATACTGAATGAATACTTCTGTTCAGTATTCACAAAAGAGGAAGTGGGGGAGGTGCCTAATCCAATTAACAGAAGCACTCTGGAGAGGGGGGTCGATCCCAGTCCTTTCACAGAAGAAAGGGTTCTGAAAGAACTCCTAGAACTGAAGGTGGACAAAGCAATGGGGCCAGATGGAATTCACCCCAGAATTCTAAAAGAATTAAGCAGAGAACTAGTGACACCACTGACTACCCTTTATAACAAATCATGGGAGGATGGTGTGGTACCTGAGGACTGGAAGAAGGCTGATGTGATTCCCCTTCACAAAAGTGTGAGCAAGACAGAGGCAGGAAACTACAGACCTGTCAGTTTGACCTGTATGGTAGGGAAAGTGATGGAATCACTTCTGAAGGAAAGAATTGTTGAGTACGTAGAGGCCAGTGGGGCACAGGACCCAAGGCAGCATGGATTCACAGCGGGAAGGTCATGTCAGACGAATCTAATTGATTTCTTTGACTGCGTGACCAAAGTAGTAGACCAGGGAGGGGATATGGACATGGCCTACCTAGACTTTAGCAAGGCATTTGACACAGTCCCACACAAAAGCTTAGTAGTCAGATTAACCATCCTTGGAGTGGGTCCCAGGGTGGTAGCCTGGGTAAAACATTGGCTGAACAACAGGACACAGAAGGTAATTGTAAATGGAGTCCACTCTGAAGAAAGAGGGGTTACTAATGGGGTACCGCTGGGTTCAGTACTGGGTCCAGTGCTTTTTAATGTCTTTATAAGTGACATTGTAGAGGGACTGGAAGGAAAAGTATGCCTCTTAGCAAATGACACAAAGATCTACAACAGGGTTGATACACAAGGAGGCATGGAAAGGATGAGAAGGGTCTTGGCAAGGTTGGAGGAATGGTCAGAAGTATGGCAGCTTGGATTCAATGCAAAGAAGTGCAAAGTAATGCACCTGGGAAACAAAAACCCAGGGGAAGATTACACAAGGGGGGAGGTAGTAACAACAACAAAAATGGAAAGGGACCTGGGGGTAATCATATCAGATGACCTTAAGGTTGGCAAGCAATGTGAGAAGGCGGTAGGGAGGGCTGGGGGGATACTGGGATGTATAGGGAGAGGCATCACCAGCAGAAAATAGGAAATTGTTATCCCCTGTACAGACAGTTGGTGAGACCCCATCTGGAGTACTGTGTCCAGTTCTGGAGACCCCATCTCTGCAAGGACATAGACAGGATGGAGGCAGTTCAGAGGAGGGCAACTAAAATGGTGCAGGGTCTGCAAGAGAAGCCATACTGAGGAGAGGCTAAAGGAGCTTAATATGTATACCCTTGAGGAAAGGAGGGAGAGGGGGGACATGATAGAAACGTTTAAGTACCTCAGTGGAATCAACAAAGTCCAAGAGGGTAGCATCTTTCAGAAAAAGAGATGTGCAAGAACAAGGGGACACAATTTGAAGATGGGGGGAACGGCTCAGGGGCAATGTGAGGAAGTATTTTTTCACAGAGAGGGTAGTGGACACATGGAACAGCCTTCCTGAGGAGGTTATGGGGTCTAAAACTGTGGGAGAATTCAAGAATGCATGGGACAGACATAAGGCAATTTTTGTGGGGGGTAAGAAGAAATAGGCTGTTGGTTAAATAGGATCTGCAGCTTATCTTCTAGGTAGGGAAATAGGCAGATTAGGTGGGCCAAGCGGTCCTTATCTGCTGTCAAAGTCTATGTTTCTATGTGCCGGCATCATTAATAATATAACCAGTTTTGGGGGAGGGGCTAAATGGACCTGTAGTGGGAAACAACTCCATCATATCATTGCCCACCTCCTGCCAGTACTGTTACAGGGCAGGACAATTCCAGAATATATGAGTGTGGGTGGCACATGTCTGTATTGTCTCCAGCAGCACGTACCTCTCTGAGCATCATATTTCCCAGTTCTCTGGGGAGTACTGAAGAAATGTGTACTACATTTCCACCCATACTTTCTCCATATGAAGAAGGAGGTGAGTTTGTGTTGCCTAAAACATATGGCGCTCCAGGCAGCATCTGGGATGATGCAGTCCATTTCCTTCTCCCACCTATTATTTGTTGCTTCTAGATTTAGATCCTCTAACCCATGGATACCTTTGTAACATTCTGATGGTATGTGACCGAGGGTAGTTCCTGCTTGCAATAAAACTATCAGTTGGAGGAGTGGGTGCGCCTCTGTACTATCCCTTTGAAGTCCTAATCTGGCTCCCAGGTAGAGTCGCTCCTGGAGGTACCTAAAGTGGTCGGAGTCTCGGAGGACAAACTGTTGTTTCTGGGCTTGGAAGTATTTGAAGGTCCCTGTCTCATAGTACTGGTGATTATAGGCAAGGTCTGCACATTGCTAGCGAAGAATGGTGGGGTTTCAGGAAAGATGGGATGAAACATGGATCATGGACCACCATCTCAAAGCAGCAGGATGATTGTTAAAGGACCAGGGTTTTCAGAAGCTCCCACCAGCTCTGTATTACCTGGCATGTGAATATGGACTAAGTGTCCTGTGTTTGGTAGTGGTTAGTGTAAGAGGATGTCAGTTGTAGCATACGTATCAACTTAGCATTTATCATGTATGCCAGGTCCCTCCAGTGCAAGGTGGAGGTTTCATCTAGCCAATGTAGGGCATATGAAAAGGGCAAACAAGGCTGTCTGGCAGTATTCTCTTTAAGTTAGGGAGGGCTAAACCCCCTTTGGTCTTGCTCAGTTGCAGCTCCTTATATTCAGTTCAATGTATTCCCCCCTCCTAGGATACCTGAGATTTGTTTCAAAGAAATAGAAAATCACACATACCCACATAATGCAAAGCATCATGGGCTGTATATGCAAATCACCACCAAATTTAAGGCTGGTTCAGCTTTTAAGTAGGAATGCATGGTGCTAAAAGGCCTCTCACACAATCTGCCAAGGTTGCAAACAGAAGTCACAGACACGTGTTTCATCCTACCAGGACTCATCAGTGTGCCTCATCTGTATGACATCCCAGTGGAATGAACCAGCAACCCTAAGTTGGTCTGTTGGGTTTGGGTTGTGGTGAGTCCCCCAAAAAAAAAAAAAACTAAAAAAGAACCTTAGTACGAAAGCACTGAGGCAAGGGTTACTCCAAAGGGCACTGACTGGAAAGCCAAGTTCCAAAGAAATACAAAATCACACATGCCCCCATAATGCAAAGCATCATGCCTGTATATGCAAATCACCACAACATTTAAGGCTGTTTCAGCTTTAAGCAGGAATGCATGGTGCCGAAAGGCTTCTCACACAATCTGCAAAGGGTGCAAACAGAAGACACAGACACGTGTTTCATCCCATTAGGACTCATCAGTATGACACCCCAGTAGAATGAACCAGCTACCCTAAGTTGATCTATCGAGTTTGGGTTGTGGTGAGCCCCCCACCCCAAAAAAAAAAAACAAGCTAAAAGACAAAGAACCTTAGTGCAAAAGCACTGAGACAAGGGTTACCCCAAAGGGTACTTACTGACTGGGAAGCCAAGTTTCAAAGAAATACAAAATCACATATACCCCCATAATGCAAAGCATCATGGGCTGTATATGCAAATCACCACAAAATTTAAGGCTGGTTCAGCTTTTTTGGGGACTCACTACAACCCAAACCCAATAGACCAACTTAGGGTAGCTGGTTCATTCCACTGGGGTGTCATACAGATGAGGCACACTGATGAGTCCTGGTAGGATGAAGCACGTCTGTGTTTTCTGTTTGCACCCTTTGCAGATTGTGTGAGAGGCCTTTCGGCACCATGCATTCCTGCTTAAAGCTGAACCAGCCTTAAATGTTGTGATTTGCATATACCGCCCATGATGCATTGCATTATGGGGGTATGTGTGATTTTGTATTTCACTGAAACTTGGCTTCCCAACCAGTACCCTTTGGGGTAACCCTTGCCTCAGTGCTTTTGCACTAAGGTTCTTTGTCTCTGAGATTTATTACATCTATTAAAATCTTCCTTTGAAGGGAGAATGGGAAGAGCTTGGAAAAGATATAGCACCCAGAGTAACATATTCATCCAAATGGTTTCAGCTCTGTGTATGAGAGGAAGAGGACAATGCATCCACCCTCTGCAGGCTTCCTGGAGCTATCTTTTAAGGGGAATCATAATTTGAGGTGTGCAGCTATGATGGGGTGCTCAGGATATTGCTGCCTAAGTATCAGGATGTTGGGAGATTCCATCAGAAGTGGGAGGTGGTTTCAAGGGCCAAGGGGTGGAATAATTAAGTTGTAGGACTTCGGTCATTTCTGTGTTGAGTTTGTACCCAGCCAGATTTTCCATTTCAGCTAATTCTGTGAAAAGAGCCAGCAGGGATGTCTCTGGGGTGAGTATGGTAAATGAGCAGGTCGTCCATATAAAAGGCGACTTTGCACTCTGTCCTTCCCTGCTGTATCCCCTTAATCAGATCGTTCCCTCTGATATCTGGTGCCAAGGGTTCCGCATATAGTGCGAAAAGCAGGGGGGACAGTGGACACCCCTATCTCATTCCCTGCTCCAGGGGGAATCTGGTGGAATACGTTCTGTTTATTTTAACAGTTGCTTGTGGCATGGCGTAAAGTACCCTCATTATTTGGCCGAATGAGTCTGGGAAGCAAGTGGAATTACATTACAAAATGATGAAGAAACTTCTGTGACACCCGGTCGAGTACTTTTTGAGCATCCATATTAAGCAGAAGTGGGGTGGCCGATCTGGTGGCATTGTCTAGTACTTATAATGCTCTATTTGTGTTATCAGCTGCTTGTCTTTTGGGAATAAAACTGGCCTGCTCTTGATGGATGAGGACCGGGAGTATGTTTTCCAGACGTTCTGCCACACTACACCAGGACCGAGATCGGTCTGTATGATTCACACTTTAAAGGGTCCTTTCTGGGCTTCAGTATCACAGAAATGTTAGCATATTGGCAGCTTGGAGGTGGTGGGGAGTCTGCCATCAGGAAAGCTTGAAACACATCTTGTAGGACCTGTAATAGGTCATGTTTGAAGGCCTTAAAAGAATTCCGACAGGTAGCTATCCAGGCTGGGGCTTTTATTGCTTGTTGTGTGTTTGTTGGTGATGTATATCTCAGCCACAGATGTGGGTTGCATGAGAACTTTGTGCTAGTCCTCTTTAAGTGTGGGGAGTCTGAGCTTGGCTAGGTACTGGCAATACTAATCATTCTCTGGTTCTGGGCCCTGTGTGTAGAGGTCTGTATAAAATCTTTAAAGCTATCCAGTATACCGTGTGTGTGATACATGGGACAACTAGTGCAGGGGTGAATGATCTTGGTAATCGTCATCAGCGTTTGTTGCTGTCAAGGGCGGTAGATGAGGACTTTGGTGGCCCTCGCTCCCACCCCATAGTATTTTTGTTTTACATAAAGCAGGGCCTGCTCGGTTTCATGAGTCAAAAATTCTTGTCATTTCGTTTTAACTCGAATCATCTGGGGGAGGACCTCATCGTCCCTATGCATGTGTGCCAGCTGCAGAAAGGATAATTCCTTCTGAAGGTCTGCTTGTTGTCACTCCCTCTGCTTTTTTTTTATTTTTTGCAGTGGTCAAACTTATTATTCTCCTCCTCATAACACAGTTTTTACTGTGTCCCAGTGGATCGTCTGGGAAGTATCAGGGGCATGATCAACACTAATTATTTGCAGTAGTCTAGTTTTAATGAGGGCCTGAAATTGCGGGTCTCTGAGGAGTGTGACCTTAAAGCGCCACTGCTTGGGGGGGCACAGTCAGAGTCTAAGGTGAGGTCCTGTTAGATAGAGGCATGGTCTAAAAACAGAATACATGTAATGTTGGTTTGATGGACCCTGCTGAGACGTTTTGAGCTAACTAGAAAGTAGTCTAGTCATGAGTAGTTATTGTGCACATTAGAGTAAAAGGTGCACTGTTGAAGGTTTGGGTGCAGATACTCCCAGACGTCTGTCAGTCCAAAATCTTTGATCAGACGTCTGCCAGGCCTCTGTTCTATTGGTCAGTTTTGGGGGGGGTGTAGATTAGAGCTATCCTTTCCTCCATCCTTAAGGAGGTTCAGAGCCCCCCCAGGATCAGAAATCCTTGGTTAAATTGTAAAATTTTGTCAAATATTCATTGATGAATGGAAGCCTCTGACCTCAGGGGGATGTACGTACTCCCCACTGTGCAAATTGTACCTTGAATCAAACCCACTGCTAGGGCCAGGCAGCCTCCCTATCCATGTACGTTGATTCTATCTGAAACAGGGAGAGTTGGGAATGAGTATGGCTGTTCCCCCCGCCCTGCTGATATGTGCTAGCAATTACTTGCACCGCGCCATACTTTACTAGTTTCTGGTGCTGCTGTTGAGACAGGTGAGTTTCCTGTAATAGTATTAACTGAGGTTGAAGTTTTTTAAGGTGTCATAATTTTAGTTCTCTTTACTGGGCTGTCAAATCTGTTAGCGTTCTGGAAAATAACACTGAATTGCTTAGGAGCTGCCATAAATATGCTGGCCGACAGTGGACATCCTCTCAACTGACCCCTGCTCCGTCAGTTTGGGCGCCCCTGGGAAGTGCTTCCACCCATCCTTGATCTCTTGCTTGTCTCCCCATGGCTGCACCATTTCATGTAGACAGTGTTGACCATCTGGGCTCTGTGTTAAGTAAAAAAAAAAAGGACCTACAACTAAGGAATGGCGAAGTGTGGTGGGAGGTGCCAGTGGGCTGCTGCCACCAAATCCAGGGTCCCCACCCATTGGGAACTGGGTGTCGAAGTCAAACTATATTACAGACAGACAGATATGATTTCCAAGGGGAGGGTTGTGGGAAATCCCACACCCTAGTCTACCAAGGGGGTACTGCAGTGTGCAGCTCATCCCACTGGACACAGAGCAGTATCCAAGACTAGTCCAGGCCTCTGGAGGGAGCAGGAGCTCCCACTGTTGGAAAAGGAGAAAAAAGAGCACGCGAGCCTGAGAGGGTACCGGCTCATGCGTGGAGGGTTTGGGGGATGACACACATCCCATGTTGGCCTGCAGCAGTTCCCCACCCCCCAACTAATGTGGTAGAATGAATACATGATGAAACCTCCAGCATTTTAGTAGTGTCTGCTATAACGGGCAGATAGCATAGTTACAGGACCTGTGTTGCTTCTTATGAAAGCAAGACAAGGAAATTTTATTTAAAAGATGCCCAAACCCCGGAGGCTCTGGGCGCCGTACACAAATCAAATCAATTGCAATGATAAAACCAACAATATAATAAACATTATAATAACTATGACTAAATTAAATCACATAATTAAACAAATTAAATAGATAAGTCAGAAGATAACTAAAGTAGCAGCCAGGGACAGAACTGAATCACAGGAGTCAGGCCAGGGCAATATTATAAAGCAAAGTCTGGGAAAGCATGATTGTACAGGAAGGCCTTGAGGCGTGCTTTGAATACCTCTACTGAAGGGGTCTCTCTTACAGCTCAAGGTAGTGAATTCCACAGGACGGGGCCAGCGACACTGAAAGCTCTGTCACCGACTGTTTTTAGCCTTGTCCTGGGAATCGCGAGGAAGCCCCTAGAGGAGGAGCGGACCGAGACAGCAGGTGTAAGAAGGTCCATCAGGTAACCAGGGCCCAGGCCGTGTAGAGCTTTAAAGGGGAGCAAGCCCACCTTAAAGAGGACCCTCCACCTGACCGGCAGCCAGTGCAGTTCATGTAACACTGGGGTGATGTGGCAGTACTTAGACTGCCCCGTCAACAATCTGGCAGCTGCGTTCTGCACCAGCGGAGGGTACCTCCAGAGACCTTGAGATAGAGTGCATTACAGTAGTCAAGTCTAGATGTCACAAAGGCATGCAATAAGGTGGGGAGGTCCAGGGGTAGAACTAGGGGCTTTATCCTGGTGATATTCCTCAGATGGTAAAAACTGGTATGGACAACGGACGATACCTGGGATTCAAGTTTCAGTCCACTGTCAAGAATAACGCCAATATTACGCACCCTAGAGGAGGCCTTCAATGGTACAGATCCAAGAAAAAACCCTGTCTCTGCACCAGAGGCCATCTTATCACACCCTCTGTTCAACTCCACCACCAGTACCTTGTCTTATCAGGGTTCAGTCACAACCAGCTGAAGGCCATCCAGTCATTAATCTCATTTTATTTTATTTTTTACCCTTGTAAGTCTGATGAGCAAATTGCCCGTTTTCACAGACGACAAGCAGTACATTGAACAAAAGACAAGAACAATAACATGTACAATACATTAAAACAATTCACATATAAACATTTAACAAGTGCATTCTTGAGTATCCTGTAGGTACTTTTTCAACTTTGATTTAAAAGAAAATATAGAATTGCTATATCACATGGGAGTAAATTAAAATAACTTGGTCCCCTGTATAACAATGAACGTTGTCCCAAGGTTCTCTTAAAAAATGGAACATTAAATGTAAACTTTGACTGAGTTCTAGTGCAATTAGGGTTAACATATTTAGAAAAAAAGTGAGCTCATTGGAATTAGGTAAGAAACCAGCTTTGATTTTGAATAGAAACAAACACATCTTAAACTGAATTCTATTTATGAGGGAAAGACAGTTGGAAGACTTTAACAACAAACAGTGGTGAGTTTGGGCAGGAAAAGACAGCATGAATCTCAATATAGAATTATATGTTACTGTCAATTTACCCAGAAGTTTGGAACTAGAGGGAACATATACCACCAACCCATAATCCAAGACAGAAAAAAGGAAACTGTGTGCTAACAACCTCCTAGATTCAGTTGTTAAATAGTGCTTAACTCTGTAAAGACATCCAAGTCGTTGATGTACTTTTTTTTTTATAATAAGAGACACATGCTGTTCAAAAGTGAGATTAACATAAAAAATTGTCCCTAAATATTTAAATGTCAACTAATTCAATGGTATTTCCCTTAACATCACAGACAGATGGAAGATCAGACAAATTAATCTTTTTTTTTTTGAAAAAATATAATTTTTGTCTTTACTGAATTAAGTACAAGGGAATTGGCAAACAACCAGGTTTGGAATAAATCAAAGCTAACTTGAAGCTTATCCAAAGCCTCCTTTGGGTTAAAACTTGCCTTGTAAATAACTGCATCGTCAGCGTACATTATAATAGAACTAGATGGACACGAAGATGGAGCACCATTCATGAGAAGGGAAAAAAACAAGTGGGCCCAAGACAGAACCCTGGGGGACATCACATTTAATAGCCTTAGGGGAGGATAAATGGCCTTCAGTTGTTCTCACATGTGACCTTTCTGCAAGGTAATGGGAAAACCATTTAATCACTTCACAGGAAAAATGCATTTCTTCCATAATATGAGGAAGCACATTGTGCTCCACCAAATCAAAGGCAAGGTAAGTATTTAGCACATCCACTGCATTGGATGTCCCAGGGGCAAAGGAAAGATACAGTTGGGTATCATCAGCATAGCAATGAAAACCCAAACTGTACTTTCTAATGAGCTCTCCCAGGGGCAGTATGTACATGGCAAACAACATCAGCAACAAGACCGAGCCCTGAGCTACTCCACACGACAGGAGGCTAGGGGAGGAGGAGAAATTCCCCATCACACTACCCTTTGCCTTTTGTTGATGAGAAAAGACTGAAACCAGCAGATGACAGTGCCGGCAAGTCGACAGAATTCCCTCATGTGGTCGAGTAACACACAATGGTCCACCATGTCAGATGCTGAGGAGAGATCAAGGAGAACGAGAACGAGAATTGTCTCCTCTCCTCGAACACTCGCCCTAGGGAGGTCATTATGCAACTGAACTAAAGCAGATCTTACTTCAAGATACAGCTCTTGCAGCAGGTAACACCATTAGGACTGAAGCCGGCAGGCGTCAGGACCCCACGGAATTCTTCTAGCTAGCTAACTTCAGCGGGGACCGCCCCCGACGTCGGTCCCACCTCCATCAGGCGTAGTACATAAGGGGGCGGTCCCGCCAGATTCCCCAGTTCTTTTCCTGCCATCGACTTGCATGTCTCGATCCTTCGGATCGTTACTAGCACACGACTCATGGTTAAGTTCTTCCTTCGGGAAAAAAGTTCTCTTTTCCGGCTCAGTTGCTGTCTGATGTCCTCTCCAACCTCCGCTGAAGGCCATCCCTCGAGGTGCGCCTGTGGGAAGCAAATCCCGTTCAAGGATCCGCATTTGGCCTTTGTCCGGTGCCTAGGCCCTGACCACGACACCCGGTCCTGTATTTTCTGCCAAGGGTTCAACCGCCGGACCCGGATCCGTCGCCAGAAGGCTCTGCAGGCATTCCTGCTCGAGGAGAGAGTTAAGACCATGGACACCTCCAAGGGGAGTTCCACTGAGAAAGCCCGGAAACATTCTGAGAAGCATAGGGAGAAGGCTCCATCCAAGTCCCTGTCTAGGGCCTCCGACTCCCGTAGTTCCGGCTCCCGGTCCGACCGTTCACCTTCCCGGGCCTGTTCTCAGCCTCCCTCCACTGCAGTGAAGAAACCTTTGGGCTCCTCTTCCTCCTCACAGGCTAAGACCTCCAGGCCCTCTTCGTCCTCTTCTTCCAAGGCCCTGGTTAGGTCTGGGGACCATCATCGCTCACCACAAGTCGGGTTCCCGCCATTCCGAACCCGGCGTCAGGTCTGCCTCCTTGCCTCCCTCCCCAGCGGAAGACCAGGAGAGCTTACCTCCGCTTAAGAAGCCGTTGACTCGAGCATCGGCCACTCATCACAGGTCCCAGGAGCTGCCGACCGCCAGACGCCTGGCCACCGTCATGCCTTCGCTCTCGGGTCGCCGCAGGAGGGTCAGACGCCTGGTACGAAAGGAGAAGAGGGCTCCGACGCCTCCCACCGACGCCGGTCAGGAGATATCACAGAGGAGGAATTGACACAGCCCGAGGACCAGACGGACGAACCCGGTCCTGTCGAGCCTCCCAGGGAACCCTCCCCACAACCTGAGGCCCCTGAGGAGCCGACACCGGAACCCAACGACCGGCCTCCGGCGCCCAGTCCGTCGTCGGGCCTTTCCTTTTCTGAGGTGAAGGAGCTCTTTACCTACTGGTGGGATACCATTAAAAAGGACGTGGTTGCCACACCACCTCTTCCTTCTCCGCCACCTGCATCCCTCCGGCCCCTGCGCCCCCTTCTCCATCCGGGGCAGCAGGCCGAGTACCTCTCCCCCAGGAGCCTACGGACCCTCCAAGGGGAAGACCAGATAAAAGGAGACCTCCGTCTAGATCCTCTTCAGGGTCACCCAGTCCTAAGAGACCCAGAAGACGCCGCCATTCGCCTTCAATGGAGGATACAGGATCGGAGTCCTCGGTAGGATCCAGATCCCTCTCTCCCCTTCCGCTCCCTTCTCCGGACTCACGTGAGCTTCCTAGATCTCCTCCGGATGACCCATCGTTCTTGGAAATCATGAGGCATATCTAAGAGAACATGGGCTGGGATGCAGAAGAGTTAGACCCCAAGAGACTACGCCTTGCTAGATATCTTTGGCAGAAAGATCCCAAGCCTGTGGTGGTACCACCCTTGGTGGACACTTTTGTGGACATCACCAAGGCAGCGTGGAAGCGTCCACACTTGCTCCCGTCCATGCTGAAGAAAGCTGACCGCCTGTACAGGGCTCCTAAGGAGGACCAGTTCTTGGCTCAACATCCTCTGGCCGACTCTCTGGTCATAACAGCCTCTCATGACCGGTCCCAGAGACCGCAACATTTGAGCACCCTGCCACCAGACCCAGAGTCCAAACAGCTGGACGCCATGGGCAGGCACACATATGCTTCCACTACCTGCGCCATCAGATCCCTGAACTACTTGATCCACATGGTGCAGTTCCAAAATGCTTTGTGGGAACAGGGACTGGATCTCACGGATAAATTGCCAGAATGTGAGCAGAAGGAGGAGATGTTGCAGCTCCTCCGTACGGGTTCGCACGTGGGAACCCAGGTGCTTCGAGCCGCGTATGATTCCGCGGACTCCTCGGCCAGAGCGGCAGCTTCAGGCGTATGCCTCCGGAGACACTCATGGCTCCGTGTCTCCGGATTTACCCCAGATGTCCAGAAGAACATCATGGACGCCTCTTTCAAAGGAGAAGTTCTCTTTGGTGCACCCTCTGAGAAGGTTCTCACCAAGCTCCAAGAGGCCGAGAAGGCAGTGAGGTCGGTCCAGGCAATGTACCGACCAAAGCTTAGTTCCTTTCATAGGAACCAAAGCTGCCAGGACGGACACAGAGACAACAGTCCCGCACCGTCCGACAACAGAGGGCTCCGTGTCCCGCAGAGCCCAGGGAAGACAGCCCACGGCAGAAGTCAGCGCCCAGCTGCTGGCTCAGCCACGACTCCCTCCGCCGCCACAGCCTGACTCCTTCCTGGCCCCCACCCTCAGGATCAACGGGACATCAAGGTCGGGATCGATATAATTACCTGCCAGAATGGCAGTCCATAACCACCGACAGGTGGGTTCTTCAGTTGGTCAAAAAGGCCACTTTATAGAATTCAGACAAGCCACCTCAAGCCTCCTCTGCTCTCCTGTTACCGGTCAGCACGGATTGCTTATCTGGCAAAAAATACTCACGCTCCTGCAGAAGGGAGCAGTGGAGTATGTTCCGGAGAACCAGATAGATTCCGGATACTATTCCCACTTCTTTCTGGTTCCCAAGAAAACAGGGGACTTCCGTCCAATCTTGGACCTCAGCGACCTAAATATGTCGGTCGCCTACAGATGATTTCGCATGGTGACCCTTCCGGGCCTCATTCCCATGCTGAAGCAGGACACCTTTTTAGCGTTCCTAGACATGCAGGACGCCACCTGCACATCCTGTGGCTCAAGCGCTGACAGGAGGTTCCTGCGCTTCGAGTTCCTCGGCTACCATTTTCAGTTCCAGGCCCTTCTGTTCGGACTGTCATCGCCCCAGGGTCTTTACCAAATGCATGGCAGTCGTGGCAGCATCCTTAAGGAGACAGGGCCACTATGTGTTCCCGTGACTTGGACGATTGGCTCTCTGGTACGCCTCCAGAGAGGGTGTTGTTGCTGGCTATTCAGAGCACTCCAGGACTTGTTCCAGTCTCTGGGCATTATAATCAACTACGAGAAGTCTCTCCTCGTACCGTCACAGAAGCTGCAGTTTATAGGCGCAGTTCTGGACACCGTTCAGGGGAAATCTTTTCTCCCAGACGACAGAGCGGAACGCATCAGATCCCTCATCAGGGAACTCTCGGCGAAGAAGACTGTCCCTGCCAGGCTGGTCCTTCATCTGCTCGGACACATGGCTGCGGCCATTCCGACCGTCCCTTTGGCAAGGCTCCACATGCGGGTTACTCAGTGGATGCTCAAGGTGCAGTGGGACCAAAGGCAAGACCACATGCAGCATCTGGTCAGAATCACAAATGCCATGATTCGAGACTGGCAATGGTGGCTAGACCCAGGGACACTCTCTGTGGTGTCCCGTTTACAGCACCGTCCCCGGAGATAATCCTCTCCACAAACGCCTCAGGACTAGGGTGGGGAGCGCACTTGAACCCCTCAGGAAGCCTCCACCTCCACATCAACGTGCTGGAGATGAGGGCGGTCCTCTACGCCCTGCAGGCCTTTCAGTCAGAAATCCCATCTTGCACACTTCTGCTTCAGACAGACAACACGGCGGTGATGTATTACCTCAACAAGCAAGGAGGCGCACACTCTTACCCCCTTTGCAGGGAAGCCATGAGAGTGTGGGATTGGGTAATTCGACACGGCCCCAACCTGATTGCAGTTTACGTTCCCGGAGTGGACAACACAATCGCAGACGGCCTGAGTCACTCCCAGGCCAGAGTCCATGAGTGGGAACTTCTTCAAGGGGTCGCAGAGGATCTGTTTCTTCGATGGGGCACTCCAGAACTGGACTTATTCGCTTCCCCATCCAACACAAAACTGCCCAGTTTTTGCTCGCTAGATCCAGGGCCTGGTGTTTTCTGGCGAGACGCGTTGTCCCTCTCCTGGGCGGACAGATTCCTCTACACTTTCCCTCCCTTCCCGTTGATCCAGAGAGTCCTTCTCAAACTGCGAAGGGAGCATGCAACAATGATCCTGGTAGCCCTATTCTGGCCCAGACAGATCTGGTTCCCCTTGTTAACGCAGCTGTCCCCGGAACCTCCTATTCCATTGCCTTTCATCTCCCACCTCTTGTCTCAGGAGGAAGGTTCTCTAGTCTACCCGGACTTACGCTCACTGAACCTGCATGCTTGGCTCCTAGAGACATAGCCATTTTGCGACACAGAGTCTCGCAAGAGGTGGCGGAAGTCCTTTCCGCGGCCAGAAAGCTGGCAACGCATGCGACATACGCCATGAAATGGTGCCGTTTTTGTCTGTCGCCGCAAGCACGCAGCTTTTCCCCTTTAGGTTGCCCAGTGAAAGCGGTGCTAGAATACCTGCTCTCCCTTTTCCATTCGGGCCTTGCCTACTCCTCTATTAAGGTGCACCTCTGCTCTATTTCTGCTTACTACTTCCGGTGGGACAGCACACAGTGGCTTAACCTGACTCCTCTCGAGATTTTCTGGAGAGGGTGTTACACCTTAGGCCCCCATTAAGGACCCTGTTCCTCCATGGATTTACTCTTTGTCCTGGAACAACTCACGCCTCTTTGAACCTGCCGCTGATTGCGAGCTGCGTTTCCTGTCATGGAAAACGTTATTTTTAGTTGCTGTTACGTCAGCAAGAAGAATTTCTGAGCTTCACGCTCTCATGTGTAAGGAAGCTTATTTGATTTTCCACCAGGACAGAGTGTCCCTGAGGACGAATCCTAAGTTCTTGCCTAAGGTGGTCTCTGCACTCACTCTCAATCAGGACATTGACCTGCCTGTTTATTTCCCTAAATATGCTAATAGAGGAGAAGTGCTGCTCCACACCCTGGATGTTCACCGCTGTCTTAGGTACTACCTGAGCAGGACTAAACAGCTTTGCAAGTCAGAGCAACTCTTTGTTTCCTTCGCTGAGAGGATGATGGGCCAACCAGTATCGAAGCAGTCCCTTTCTCGCTGGCTTGTCCAGTGTATATCATACTGCTATGATGCTAAGCAGAAGCCCCTCCCGGGTACAGTCCGGGGCCATTCCACTAGAGGGGTGGCTACCTCCTTTGCAGCACTTCGCAACATCTCCTCCTCGGCCATTTGTGCTGCAGCCACTTGGAGCTCTGTGCATACTTTTATCAGGCATTACAGCTTGGAAATTGCTTCACGGCGAAGAGCCGGTTTCGGTCTGGCCGTGCTACAGGGTCTCCTGTCCTAGAGTCAGGACTTGGATGGATTTCTTAGTTTCCTCCTCCCAGAATGCTTACAAGCGTTATTGCTTGGAAATCAGTCCTAATGGTGTTACCTGCTGCAAGAGCAGTATCTCGAAGTAAGATAGTACAGTTACGTAAGAACTTACCATAACAGTAGATCTTCGAGAACAGCTCTTGCAGCAGGTACCTTCCCGCCCACCTTCCCCCTTGGAGGAGGCATGGCTTACCGAGCCTTGAGCAGGGGCTTACGCCCTTTTGTCTTCTGATGGTGGATCCTCGGTCTCCCATTCTGATGTCGTCCTGTGGCCAGAAGTCTCCGGCAGGAGAACTGGGGAATCTGGCGGGACCGCCCCCTTATGTACTACGCCTGACGTCGGAGGCGGGACCGACGTCGGGGGCGGTCCCTGCTGAAGTTAGCTAGCTAGAAGAATTCTGTGGGGTCCTGATGCCTGCCAGCTTCAGTCTTAATGGTGTTACCTGCTGCAAGAGCTGTTCTCGAAGATCTACTGCTACGGTAAGTTCTTACGTAACCGTACTTTTCTGTGCTATGCCTCACACAAAACCCAGACTAGAGAGGCTCATATAGCTCATGGGCCACAAGGTGTTCCTCAAGCTGAAGTGCCACTGCCTTCTCTACAGTCTTACCCAGGAATGGAAGGTTGGAGATGGGACGGTAATTTGCCTTGACGTCAGGGTCTAAAGATTGTTTCTTCAGAAGGGGACTCACCAGTGCCTCCTTCAAGGCATCGGGGAAGACCCCCTCCAACAAAGAACACTGGACAATCAAGGCAAACACCGGGCCAATGGAATCAAAACATCCTATCAAAAAACGTGTCATCACTGGATTCAGTTCACAAAAAGTGTACCCAGCTTGGAGGCAACCTCAGTGACCTCAGCCACCTCCACCAGTCTAAACTCGCCCCAGCTAGGCGGAGTACTGTCTGGACACCCATGACTACCTCCATGTGGCTCACTGGCGGAATTCCGTGCTTGATAGCAGACACCCTGGCAGAGAAGAACCGAGCAAACTCTTCACATAAAGTGTCAGAAAAAGCTTTTTTCGGCTGCAGACAGGCAGGATGAAGAAACCTGTCTACAGTCCGATAAAGCACAGTTGGTCGGTTCCTCCCGGCGGCAATCTCCCTGGACAGGAACTCTGCCTTCTTACGGTTGATTGCCCCCTGGTACACACCATAATGTGTATGCAGAGCCAGTTTGTCCGCCTCCAGCCCGGTCTTCCGCCAGCAGTGCTGTAATCTCTGACCCATAATCTTCATCGACTTGAGCTCCCCATCACTTCCAAGGGGACCTCAAGTGAGAAGATTTGGGTCATACACGGACTGGTGCGAGGGAGTCGAGCCCACCAGACATCGCCTTATTATAGTCAGCCACTGCTGCATACATACCCCCAACGCATGCACTGTCCACACTAGATAGACCAGCCACTACCAGAAAACCCTCGGGGGTCAAACCCCTCAAAGGGTGGTAACTAACCATGTCAGCAGGGGGAGGGCTTTCAGGGGGGAGGTGAACAATAACTCTGCCATGCAATGATCGGACTAAATGACCCAATCAGTCTTGAGATCATTTATCTCAAGCTCCAGGGAGAAGACCAGGTCCAGCCTGTGGCTGCCCTGGTGGGTTGCGAAAGAAACATCTTTCGACAGTCCCAGAGATGACAGATTCTAGAGGAAGTTGTAATCAAGCCAAGAAGATTCGTCGCCAGCCCAAACATTAAAGTCCTCCAGCACTAAACATCTGGGGGCCTCCAGTGTTTCACCAACGATGAAGCCAGCTACCTCCTGCAGGAATTCTCCTGCTGCCTCGGGGTGGGGGGCGGTAGATCAGGGGAATCCTGTAACCTGTGCCCGGAACTCTACGAATAGCCACACAATCAAATGAACCTGGTGCTGTCACTGGGTGCAGGGTGAAGCCTAGTTCAGATCTAAAAATGATGGCTACCCCCGCCCCTGCATTCTGTTCTGGGACAGTGCATTACAGAGTACCTGGCAGGACAGCAGCCTCTAGAACCGGGCCAGCATCATCACATACCCAAGTCTCTGTGATGCAAGCTAGATTGACTGAAGAAATCAAGTCCGCTATAATTGCAGTCTTGTTTCTGATCGATCTGGCATTGCAAAACACTGCCCTCAGGGGATTGGTGGATATTTAACCCCTTTGGCTACCTGCCCACTCGGTCTGGTGGGAACCCTGGTGATGGGCAACAAACATGTCTGGCCTCTCCCTTGGATCCATTGAAACCTAGGGTGCCGCCTTCACCCAACAACCTGAATCCTGCCCCCTCCCACAGTGCATGAGGCACTGCTCCACAATCAATCAATGCGGCTCTTCTTAATCCCAGCCTCCCGACAGCACCTTGCTGTAGTGGAGGAAACTGGGAGGTCAGAAAATGGCTGCAGATCAAGCAGCTGGGATGTCCCATACTCTATCCTAGCCCACCCCAGGCCCTCATACTTTCCCAGACACATCCTGCCTGAGTAAGACGTTCCAAGCACACAAGGTCCTAACTATACAACCACACAAAACACAGACATACACTAAAACAACAAAACCCTAAATTGCACACACCGCACACTCACATTAATAAACTAGAACCCTCACCCTCCACCCCCGCACCCACAACCAAGAAAGCAGAAAGCCCGCAGATAAGTTTAACAAGTTCTGGAGAGCAGTCTGCAGCTCACATATAAGATCCTAATGATCAGGATCACAATTATTTACAGTTAAAAAGGTAACAAAGAAATAGTGCTAAGTTTCACAGCCCAGACCACTTTAAGGCTGAGGGCCCTCTCACTGCCCCAGTCTCTTCGTAGTTAGATGATCCAGCAAAAACAGTTTAGAATGCGTCCACAAGATACACTCCCAGGGGTACCACAGAGCTGCTCTCACCAGCTAGTGGGACCTCAGGGAAATTACTAGAGTCTGGAGATCTTTGGCCCCCTAACCGGTAAATCCACGGTGGCACAGGTCCTAGTCCCGGATGGCGTTACCTCCACTTAGCTCAACCGACCACTCAAGTCCACCCAATGTCCCCGCAGCACTCCGTGAAATCAACCAATGCAGTCAATCCAGCAGTACACCCTTTGCCCTGGGTTTGATGACGTGAAAGTGCCCTCAGCGACCGCGTACCCCCAGAATGCATTCCGGCAGTAATGTGAGACCAAGTCAACATCGATTGTCCTCTCGTTTGATGGAAAAAGAAGCACCAGCAAGACGCACAGTCCACAGAAGTTGGCAGCTGTACAAACGAAGAAGCGCAAAGAGTCCTGTCTTCCAGACCGTTCGAGCTGGAGGGAGGAATCCTTTGGAGCCAGCCCCTCCGTTAATCAGGAGAGCACCTTCCAGTGAGGTGCCACACTGGACTTATAGTAGCAGCCGAAGTGAGCAAAAGTGGGACTCTGGAATGAACGTCAAAACACCGGCAACCAGGAATACAGGGAGGCAATCCAAAGAAGTGAGTGAGCTGCAGAACTATCTCGAAAACAATAAAACTAACTGCCTCCCTGCCTTGCCTGTGCAAAAAACCCTAACGGCCTAGCTAAGAAAAGCTGACTAAAGCAATTTGGGTTCTCTCTGTCAAATTGAGGAAGACCTGAGAACACACGCACCAGATTCACCAGTCACTCTCCGAAAAGTTTTAAAACAGGTATTAAAAACTGTGAAAGGAGAATAATGCGCTCTCATGGAGAGCTTGGCAAGCTGCATCAGTGAAGGAACTCTGTTTATCCTCATAGGGACCTATCACCAAATAGCACTATTGAAATTCCACTAATTCCAAGTAGGGCTATAAACAATTATATATCAATAAAACACAAACAGCAAGAATTATTAAGCAGGTTTCCCGAATTCCATCTGCTCTGGTTTCCCTCGACGCAGAGAAAGCGTTCGATAGGGTCTCCTGGGATTATCTATTCCACTTACTATCCCGTTTCAACATACCCTCACAATACGTCAAATGGATAAAACTATATACACAGCTCTCTGCATGGGTACTTTGTAATGGCCAGCTATCACAACCTTTTATACTGCAACAAGGAACCAGACAGGGATGCCCACTCTCCCCTTTTATGTTTGATTTATATCTAGAACCCCTTATCAGACGCATCAACATCTCCCCCAAGACTTCCAGCATATCTATTGGTCCTCACCAATATAAACTCTCAGTTTATGCTGATGACATACTGCTGCATGTCTCACATTCTTCTACATAGGTCACTGCCACATTTGTACTCATCAAGGAATTTGGTACATTCTCTAATTATAAGCTTAATGTATCCAAGATGAAGATCACGCCTCTGAACGTTTATACATTCTCAGCTGACATCTGCTATCTGGGACTCCACTGAGTCAAGGATAAGTTAAAGTATTTGGGGAATCTAGCTTTCCTGTTCCAATGCCAAGATGAAACAATACAATCTAGATAACACCCTTGCTCAAATCAAATATATCTTTCCCGCTTTCTCTCTGGGGGCGAATAAACGTGGTGAAAATGAATTTTCTCCCCCGAATACTGTACCCCTTACAAATGACGGTTCTCCTTACCTAAAATTTGGTTTACACAAGCACATACACTCATCTCTAATTTTATTTGGAATGGTAAGACACCTCGGAGGGCCCTTTTCAAACTGCAGAAGAGCAGGGAAAAGGGGGGACTACAACTACCAGATTTATTACTTTATCACTTCTCCATTACATGCTCAGTCCTCACATACTCTGACCATATCGATGCTATCTCAGAAAAATTATGCCCCATGCTCAGTGCACTATATAGGAACCGCAGCAGCCTCCCTCCCTGAGTCCGACGTGAACTGATGCTGAAGATGATACTCCTCTCCATCGACTACTGCGACATTGTATACAGTGCAGCCCCTAAGTCTACCCTATCTAAACTGGACACACTTTATAATGCCTTCTGCCGCTTTGCTCTCGATTCCTCTCCCCTCACCCACCACTGCAACCTCTACCAAGCCTTGGCACTACTGTCTCTCGAAAACCGCTGCATTTCTCACTGTGCTAAATTTGTCTCCAACCTATGGCTCGGGTCCATCCCCTCCTACCTTGCCACCGTGCTCACAGATGCCCCACCCCCTCCCATCATCTAGATCCAATGACTCCCGCCAACTTTCAGTCCCTAGGTGGAAGACCTCTGCTGGTCAAACTGCCTTCTCACACTGGCTACCCAAGCTCTGGAACGTCCTCCCACAGCAAATTTGGCACTCCTCCTTTTCCTACACTCTGTCTTCCGCCCTGGAAAACTTCCTTACTACAAATTGCTCCTGTCCTTGAACCTGCCATGCCACACTATCCCCTCCCCAATGCCTGACCAGTGGCCTTGGTCTTTCTACAGAAGCTGGCATATAACCCCAACCTTGCACTTACGTCCTGGGCCTATTTTGCCCTATGTACTGTGTATAACTGTATAACTGTGATGTATGTCCTCTGTTGTTTACCCTATGTACTGTGTATAACTGTATAACTGTGATATGTCATCTGTTGATTACAGCTGTTACTAGTGTGCTAATTTACCTTGTCTGCTGCTTCTTGTCACAAAATTATTTGATGCTATAATATCCTAAGCATTCAATGTGCGCTGCTTGTATATTCATGCAATCGTGTATCCTTATGCTGCTTTTTATTTGCTTCTGTTAACTGTTCACTTGATAACCTGCATGTTATCATATCCATGTGTACCTCCGCCCCCCCAGGTCGCACCGGGAGACGAGCATCTTGTTGCTCAGTGTTCCTTTCCTGGTGAAACAATTGCAGTAAATAAATACTGGTTGAAGACTACGACATGTGTTAATCAGACACAGTATTACCCACTGCGGCTTAAACTAGAAAGGGACCTCGGCTCATTACATAGAATAGCTCTCAATACTCTTACATACAGTACACTCTCTTCAAGAATTTACCCCAAAATCTCCTTTATTTACCCATTGGGATAACACTTCAAACGCATGCCCAATTCTGTGCCACTTTCCAGCTATCTATAGTAAGAGATGTATCTCAACCCATTCTCTGCAATCTTAACTTTTAAGATAGGAGGTTCTCCTCTCCCAAATAATTTTTGGCCAGTGAGTACCCAACTTAAGATCTCAGACTTGCTTCAAGAACACAAACTAATGTCATTCCAAACAGGACGCACACAATTTAATCTCCCTACATCGTTTTGTTTGAAATACATCTAACTACAACACCTGCTATTGCATCATTTTGGCACAGGGCTATGGGAACAAAATTTAGCAGGTCCACTTCTCTCAGCTGTTTCTAATTTACCTTCATCTCATCTCATTTCATTCTTCTATCGCCTCCTAAGGGATGGTATAGGGGAACTGCGAGGAACCCCATACTATTTCTGGGACCAAATGCTACCCTCCGATTCCTCAACCATGGTCCAAAATCTGGTCACAACTATATCAAGATGTGAAATGGATCAGATACCGCATTTTACAATTCTGTGTTCTTTACAAAATGGGGAGACTTTTCTCTAATCTCTGCTCTATGTGTAAGAAATGCCCTGGTACACTACTACATATTCTCTGGGATTGCAGTAAGTTAAACCCTCGATGGATCACTATCAGATCCAAACTGGATCCTCTTCTAGGCCTCTTGGAAGCTTTTAAACCAGAAATCTGTATAATAGGGGATTACGGGGAACTCCTGAGCGGTAACCAACGTAAACACATGGCACTAATTTCTTTAAGTGCCAAGAAAGTAATTATGCGACACTGGTTAGATCAGAACACTCCCACTTATACAGAATGGCTAACAAAGATACTGTTCGCTTTACAGGCAGAAACTATAATCGCTCATAAAACCAAAAGACCACACCACTACCAAAAGGTATGGGCACCTTTACATACATTACTATATGTTTAGAGAATAAAACTCAGAGCACACTAAATCTTTAGGCAGGTAGTCTAATAAAAAACAATATCACTCTTAGGTTTTTCCCAGTAAATACATCCAGGGTTAATAAATCCTAGAAATACTTCCACTCTGTACCTGGGGAGATATAGGAAGATAAGTTCATGAATCTAAAGTGCTGGAGAGATCTATATAGAGAAGGTATACACTTATCTACTAACTATTGGATCCATATCTGATTATGTTATCGTGGAGGCTCTCCACCTTATTTACTCTTACAGTACAAACATGGAACATGTATCAATGATTTCTTACTTTCTGCCTGTAATCTAATGATATGGAAAAATCTTCCTGCCAAAAAAGCATACTTATTTTGGAAAAAATTATGAAGCAATGTCCATGTTTTAGCTAGTCAGGGCTGGTAGTGAAAATGAAACTGTTTAAGGAGGCATGTGCTACAAGACAGGACTGTGTCTGCACATTAGCATGCGTCACCTAGTCTGTATTTCTTTCATAAACTACTACAGACAGAAACTTTGAGCTGGTGTTTTTGCATCATTGGTAGCAATGCTTCTCCAAACCTGGTGTGCCGCTGGTTCCTTTTTTTGATTGGTAGTGAAAATCATGTTGTTCCCTGGTTGCCATGACTTAGCAAGGCATGTTCAGTTTCCAGTAAGTATATATAAAAAAACAAACAAAAGAAAATGGTCTTAGGTGACCTTCAACAGAAAGGTCCCTAAATAACTTGGGTTGACCTGAGAATTAACGTTCCAACACCAACTAGATATCAGATGAAAGTTGGTAACTTTAGGACATCAAGTTCATAACTTTAGGGCATCTGAACTGACCTGAAACAGCATAATTACAAATGCGAGTCTAAACTGAACCTGGGAATTAAACGCAGACAGGAAACTAGGAACCCATTCCCAGTCTGGTATAACATGCAGAATGAAGACATTACACCTTTCACAGAGTTTCTACAAAGGTACTTAAGTCTGGCACATAGCTCAGAGGCCTGAGAAATAGCTTTAAGGTTTCAGCCATTAGATCCTACAACTTTTTCAGGTCACTATCTAGATCTTGGAGGTTAACCGACTTGGGCACCAAGTGAGGAATAGTACTGAGAGGACCCAATGAATGTCTCTACTGCTGTAAGTCCTGTCACTCTCATGCCGTGTCTGGGCCACAAGATGGTGGGTTATTAGAGTGGTGAAGACAGTCCATAGGTCAGGACAGGGCACTGTGACTGGGAGGGCCAGTAACTGTGGCGGGGAGTCAGGGTCCGTGGGACACTCCCTTGTGGCCCCAGTTTGTATCACAAAATGGGTTTGTCACAATTTGAGTTAAACTGTAAGACTGTTAAGTTCCTGGCCATCAGCATTTTCACTATCATGAAATCAGTGAGCCTCGTCAGCCACAGTTTTCCATAAGAAACATGACTGCCATCTTTAATCACTAAAAATCTTCAACTAGGCCCTAAAAATAAAACTACCTTAAATCAAAAAAAAAAAAAATGATTTGCCTTCATAATCCTTATCTTAACATATACAGTATGTAAATTATAAAATGAGGAAGTACTGTATTTAGTTTTTAATTTCTGGTGTTTCATTGCTGACTGTGAAGAATCCCCCTTATTCTTACCTGCATACCAGGGAACTCTCTCCCTCATGCCTAACAACACACCCGGGGTGTGCTTTCATCACACCGCAGCGCACACCGTATCATGTCTTATTGCTTAACTGACTAGGTGAAATACTTGAACCCAAAAATGAGATGAAAAAACATATTTTGACAAACTGCTGTGCCTTACCTATTGTTCTACTTCACACCGTGGGTGTGTGCCTTACTTACTGTTGTCTTTTACAGTGACAGTCCGTACCTTACTTACTGTTGTACTTCACAGTGCCGGTCTGTACATTGCGTACTGTTGTGCTTCATGGTGCCAGCCTGTACCTTACTTACTGTTGTACTTCACACTGGCAGTCTGTGCCTTATTTACTGTTGTAGTTCACACTGCCAGTCTGTACCTTACTGTTGTAGTTCACACTGCCCATCTCTACCTTACTGTTGTATTTCACACTGCAGGTCTGTACCTTATTTACTGTTGTACTTCACACTGCCTGTCTGTACCTTACTTGCTGCTGTACTTCACACAGCCAGTCCATACCTTGCTTACTGTTGTACTTCGCACTGTCGATTTCTGCCTTACTTACTGTTGTACTTAATGGTGCCAGCCTGTACTTTCCTTACTGTTGTAATTCATGGTCCTGGTCTCTACCTTACTTACAGTTGTACTTCACACTGCCAGTCTCTGCCTTACTTACTGCTGTACTTCACACTGCCAGTCTCTGCCTTAATTACTGCTGTACTTCACACTGCCGGTCTGTACCTTACTTACTGCTGTACGTCACACTGCCGGTCTGTGCCGTTCTTACTGTTGTACTGCACATTGCCAATCTGTGCCGTTCTTACTGTTGTACTGCACATTGCCAATCTGTACCTTACTTACTGCTGTGCTTCACACTGCCGGTCTCAGCCTTACTTACTGTTGTACTTCACACTGCCAATCTGTACCTTACTTACTGCTGTACTTCACACTGCTGGTCTGTACCTTACTTACTGCTGTGCTTCACACTGCTGGTCTCTGCCTTACTTACTGCTGTACTTCACACTGCTGGTCTCTGCCTTACTTACTGCTGTACTTCACACTGCAGGTCTGTGCCTTACTTACTGCTGTACTTCACTCTGCCGGTCTCTGCCTTACTTACTGCTGTACTTCACTCTGCCGGTCTCTGCCTTACTTACTGTTGTACTTCACACTGCTGGTCTCTGCCTTACTTACTGCTGTACTTCACACCACCGGCCCCTGCCTTACTTACTGTTGTACTGCACCTGCCAATCTGTACCTTACTTACTGCTGTACTTCACACCGCCAGTCTCTGCCTTACTTACTGTTGTACTTCAAACTGCCAGTCTGTACCTTACTTACTTACTGCTGTACTTCACAGTGCTGGTCTCTGCCTTACTCACTGTCTGTTGTACTTCACACTGCTGGTCTGTACCTTACTTACTGCTGTACATCACACTGCCGGTCTGTACCTTACTTACTGATGTACTTCACACTGCCAGTCTGTGCCTTTTTTATTTATTTCTTCATTTGTTTACCAGGTGGGTACACTTATCCCAGGCACCATTTTCAGGTACGACCTGGGCCAGTGAGATGGCACATCTGACAACAAGGTGCAGGTTAGTTGGAATCACAGTAGAGAGAGAAAAAATAAAAATACAACAATCACAAGTTTACAATACAAAATGGGAAAGAGAGAATCCAGTAGCAAATTGGCAGACATAGATAAGATAAGCTGTCACTTATTTCGTAGACATTATCTGCTCTCATATCAAATGACAGCAAGTAAGTGCATTTAAGTGACCTAGATAGTTGATTGCTAGGTAAGGGCATCCAGCTTTCACTTGCTAAATTACTTGGAGTAACATTCACATAAGGATCTGCCTAGCATAGCTTCCTGGAACTTCAGTTTGAACATGTGAGGAGAAAGTGGTGCTTGCAGTTCGCTAGGGAGGGAGGGAGTTCCTAAATTTAGGGGCTGCATAGGAGAAGGCCCTTCTACGCGTCTCAGTATTGTGTCTGGGACATTCAAGAAGCCTGCAGGTAGTGGACCTGCGTTCACGACTGTTTCTTTTTATGTGTAGCAGCCCGAACAGAGGTGACTCAGTTCTGTCCTGCAAGGTTTTTGATATGGATGTTCCAAGCCTGAGATCTCTCCGGTCAGAGGGGGAGAGCCAGCATGGAGATTTATAGAGATGGTAGTCATGGGTATGATATGAAGCTAGGGTGTTAAATCTACAAATGTTGTTGTAGGCAGTATTCATGCAATTTAGAAGTGAGGAGAGTGCAAAGGCTATTACCGGAGAGCAGTAATCGAGTATGGGGAGGAGGAGACCCCTCCCAATTCCTAGTCTTGCCTCAGAAGACAGGAGGTGCCTTAGTCTAAAGCACATGCTGATTCGCTGTACTTCACACTGCCAGTCTTTGCCTTACTTACTGTTGTACTTCACACTGCCAGTTTGTGCCTTACTTACTGTTGTACTTCACACTGCCGATCTGTGCCTTACTTACTGTTGTAGTTCACACTGCCAATGTGTGTCTTACTTACTGTTGTACTTCACACTGCAGGTCTGTACCTTACTGTTATACTTCACACTGCCGGTCTATATCTTACTTACTGTTGTACTTCACACTGTAGGTCTGTATCTTACTTACTGTTGTACTTCACACTGCAGGTCTCTGCCTTATTTACTGTTGTACTTCACACTGCCAGTCTGTACCTTACTTACTGTTGTACTTCACACTGCTGGTCTCTGCCTTACTTTACTGTTGTACTTCACACTGCCAGTCTATATCTTACTTACTGTTGTACTTCACACTGTAGGTCTGTATCTTACTTACTGTTGTACTTCACACTGTAGGTCTGTATCTTACTTACTGTTGTACTTCACAATGTAGGTCTGTACCTTAGTGTTGTACTTCACACTGCAGGTCTGTACCTACTTACTGCTGTACTTCACACTGCCAGTCTCTGCCTTAATTACTGCTGTACTTCACCCTGCCGGTCTGTACCTTACTTACTGCTGTACTTCACACTGCCGGTCTGTACCTTACTTACTGCTGTACGTCACACTGCCGGTCTGTGCCGTTCTTACTGTTGTACTGCACATTGCCAATCTGTGCCGTTCTTACTGCTGTGCTTCACACTGCCGGTCTCTGCCTTACTTACTGTTGTACTTCACACTGCCAATCTGTACCTTACTTACTGCTGTACTTCACTCTGCCGGTCTCTGCCTTACTTACTGCTGTACTTCACTCTGCCGGTCTCTGCCTTACTTACTGTTGTACTTCACACTGCTGGTCTCTGCCTTACTTACTGCTGTACTTCACACCACCGGTCTCTGTCTTACTTACTGTTGTACTGCACCTGCCAATCTGTACCTTACTTACTGCTGTACTTCACACTGCCAGTCTCTGCCTTACTTACTGTTGTACTTCAAACTGCCAGTCTGTACCTTACTTACTTACTGCTGTACTTCACAGTGCTGGTCTCTGCCTTACTCACTGTCTGTTGTACTTCACACTGCTGGTCTGTACCTTACTTACTGCTGTACATCACACTGCCGGTCTGTACCTTACTTACTGATATACTTCACACTGCCAGTCTGTGCCTTTTTTATTTATTTCTTCATTTGTTTACCAGGTGGGTACACTTATTCCAGGTACCATTTTCAGGTACGACCTGGGCCAGTGAGATGGCACATCTGACAACAAGGTGCAGGTTAGTTGGAATCACAGTAGAGAGAGAAAAAATAAAAATACAACAATCACAAGTTTACAATACAAAATGGGAAAGAGAGAATCCAGTAGCAAATTGGCAGACATAGATAAGATAAGCTGTCACTTATTTCATAGACATTATCTGCTCTCATATCAAATGACAGCAAGTAAGTGCATTTAAGTGACCTAGATAGTTGATTGCTAGGTAAGGGGCATCCAGCTTTCACTTGCTAAATTACTTGGAGTAACATTCACATAAGGATCTGCCTAGCATAGCTTCCTGGAACTTCAGTTTGAACATGTGAGGAGAAAGTGGTGCTTGCAGTTCGCTAGGGAGGGAGGGAGTTCCTAAATTTAGGGGCTGCATAGGAGAAGGCCCTTCTACCCGTCTCAGTATTGTGTCTGGGACATTCAAGAAGCCTGCAGGTAGAGGACCTGCATTCACGACTGTTTCTTTTTATGTGTAACAGCCCGAACAGCAGTGACTCAGTTCTGTTCTGCAAGGTTTTTGATATGGATGTTCCAAGCCTGAGATCTCTCTGGTCGGAGGGGGAGAGCCAGCATGGAGATTTATAGAGATGGTAGTCATGGGTATGATATGAGGCTAGGGTGTTAAATCTACAAATGTTGTTGTAGGCGGTATTCATGCAATTTAGAAGCGGAGGCTATTACCGAAGTGCAGTAATCGAGTATGGGGAGGAGGAGACCCCTCCCAATTCCTAGTCTTGCCTCAGAAGACAGGAGGTGCCTTAGTCTAAAGCACATGCCGATTCGCTGTACTTCACACTGCCAGTCTTTGCCTTACTTACTGTTGTACTTCACACTGCCAGTTTGTGCCTTACTTACTGTTGTACTTCACACTGCCGATCTGTGCCTTACTTACTGTTGTAGTTCACACTGCCAATGTGTGTCTTACTTACTGTTGTACTTCATACTGCGGGTCTGTACCTTACTTACTATTGTTATTCACACTGCTGGCCTCTGCCTTACTTTACTGTTGTACTTCACACTGCAGGTCTGTACCCTACTGTTATACTTCATACTGCCGGTCTATATCTTACTTACTGTTGTGCTTCACACTGTAGGTCTGTATCTTACTTACTGTTATACTTCACACTGTAGGTCTGTATCTTACTGTTGTACTTCACACTGCCAGTCTGTACCTTACTTACTGTTGTATTTCACACTGCTGGTCTCTGCCTTACTTTACTGTTGTACTTCACACTGCCAGTCTATATCTTACTTACTGTTGTACTTCACAATGTAGGTCTGTACCTTAGTGTTGTACTTCACACTGCAGATCTGTACCTTACTGTTGTACTTCACACTGCTGGTCTATATCTTACTTACTGTTGTACTTCACACTGTATGTCTGTATCTTACTTACTGTTGTACTTCACACTGCCAGTCTGTACCTTAGTGTTGTACTTCACACTGCCGATCTGTGCCTTACTTACTGTTGTACTTCACACTGCCGGTCTCTGCCTTACTTACTGTTGTACTTCACAGTGCCGGTCTGTGCCTTACTTACTGTTGTACTTCACACTGCAAGTCTGTACCTTACTGTTGTACTTCACACTGCCAGTCTGTGCCTTACTTACTGCTGTACTTCACACTGCAGGTCTCTACCTTACATACTGTTGTACTTCACACAGATGGTCGCTGCCTTACTGTTGTACTTTACCCTGCTGTTCTGTACCTTACTGTTATACTTCAGACTGCCATTCTATATATTACTGTTGTACTTCACATTGTCAGTCTGCACATTACTTACTGTTGTACTTCATACTGCAGGTCTGTACCTTACTTACTGTTGTATTTCACATTGCCAGTCTGTGCCTTACTTACTGTTGTACTTCACACTGCCTATTTATACGTTACTCTTGTACTTCACACTGCTGGTGTGTACCTTACCTAGTGTTGTACTTCACACTGCTGGTCTGTACCTTACTTACTGTTGTACTTCACACTGCTAGTCTCTGCCTTACTGTTGTACTTCACACTGATGGTCTGTACCTTCACACTGCCAGTCTGTACTTTACTGTTGTACTGCACACTGCCAGTCTGCAGATTAGACTGTTGTACTTCACACTGATGGTCTGTACTTTACTTACTGTTGCACTTTATACTGCTGGTCTGTACCTTACTTACTGATGTACTTCACACTGCCGGTCTGTACATTACTTCCTGTTGTACTTCATACTGCCGGTCTGCACATTTCTTACTCTTGTAATTCATACTGCCGGTCTGCACATTACTTACTGTTGTACTTCACACTGCAGATCTCTACCTTACTGTTGCACTTCATACATCAGGTCTCCACCTTACTTACTGTTGTACTTCACACTGCTGGTCTCTGCCTTACTGTTGTACTTTATACTGCCAGTCTGTATGTCACTTACTGTTGTACTTCACATTGCGGGTCTGTACCTTACCTACTGGTGTACTTCACTCAGCCAGCCTGTACCTTACTGTTGTAGATAGTCAAATGAAAGTCATGGCACTCACCCTTTTATTAAAGCCTGTAACAGGTGAAACATCAGGTGTCTGTCTGCTTATCTCCTGCTTTGGCATTCTGCTGTAAATAAAAGAGAAGTTTGTTGCAGATTTGATGAATGGACTCCCATTTGTTTTTCTTGGAAGGTGAGTGCTGTGACTTTAATTTGACTGTGTTAATTCATTGTCACTGGGCACACTGTTCCATTTAAGCGGCTCTGCTGGTACACTGCCTTACTGTTGTACTTTACACTGTCGGTCTGCACATTACTTACTGTTGTATTTCACACCAGTGGTCTGTATCTTACTTACTGTTTTACTTCACACTGTGGGTCTGTACCTTATTTACTGTTGTATTCACACTCTGGGGCTGTACCTTACTGTTCTACTTTATACTGCAGGTCTGTACCTTACTTACTTACTGTTGTACTTCACACTGTCGTTCTGTACCTTATTCATTGTTGAACTTCTCACTGCCGGTGTGTATCTGACTTACTTTTTTTTTTTTTTTGTGAACTTACTTTTTACATCCCTGCAGCCCTGGCATTTTCTGGGGTGCTCACGCGGCATAGGTCTGTACTCCTTACCTGAACCCTGTCATCAGCTTTCTCCCCCCTGAACACCCAGGCACTTACAGCCCCTCGGATCGCCCCCCCAGAGGAGGGCCAGCCCAACTGTGGTGTCTTTTCTAAGATTAGAGGGACCTACCTGGGTGTCGGGTCAACCCATGGGAGTCCCCTAGTGCGCTGGGCTGGTGATGAGATGTGGGCCTGCCCCTGGAGCCCCCTTCATCTCCGCAGTGAGGTTTTTCCTCTTGCTTTCCCTTGCGGAGCGCGAACATGCAATGGCGTCCGTGGTGTTGAGCACCGATGCCTGCTGACGCCTGCCCCCCAGCATCCGGGCCAGCCGTGAGGTTCCGCACTGCCCCGGCCACCACCAGCAGCCACCCTGGAGTGGCAGAATCTCAAATCCCACCCGAAAGGGAGAGCAGTCCTTCGACGCCAACCTTTCTCTCTCTGCCGACCCCGGCTCAAGTCCATTCTCGAACCCGGTCGCCGCGAGCATGAGGTGGCTGCCCATGCCACAGCCCTCCGTACACTGTGCCATACATGACTTATTTAATGTTTTATTTCACACTGTCAGTCTGTCATTTACTTACTGGTGTTCTTCACACAGTTGGTCTACACCTTCACTTACTGTTGTATTTTCTACAGATTGTCTTGAATAAGGCCTCAAATGTAATTATAATTTGAATTCTCTTGTCTCAGCATTTCAGTGCCATTCTCTAGTCCTTGAGAGCCTAGTAATACAACAGTATTTCTGGAACATACATTTACTTCTTTATGTTCTGCACCTGTTGAAGGATCTTTGGACAGTATGAACTAGCTCATGGAAAACTGATAAAGCATGTCTTGAAGACTAAACTGCATTGGGACTCAGCCATGCTGTTTGTTTTATATTTGCAGCTTCTGGTCAGAAACAGATGTACAACTCCGCTGATGGCAAAGAAGAGTTTCGAAAACTGGCCAAGCTGTGCCAGGATCCTAATCTGGTCGGCTCCAAACTGTTGGATCGAATCTGCTCAGTACCAAATGGGGAGCTAGCATGCAGTAAGTAACCAGAGGGTACTCTTTCTGCAAGTATCTTTGTCAATTTACATGTAACAGTACTAACACAAAGTAGGGTTTCTGTTGTTTCTTATTCATGCAGTGTCCTTTGCTCAAACAAACGAAACCATAAAGACCAAAGTAGAAACCAGTCATGATTTTCAGTGTGTGTATGTGTGTGTGTGTGTATTAATGCACCAGTTAGGGTTCAGATTAAACCGACAAAAGTAGGGAAATGTGCTCTTAGGGTTCCCCCACCCTAGTACCCTACCTCCAACCTGCATGTAGCAAAAAGAAAAACCCATTACAGTTTCACCTCTCCCGAGTCTTTGCAAATCAGTCCTGGGGTCTTCCTTGGGGTTGTCAGCCTTAATGTTCACCCCATTCCATCAGTAAATCGGCTCAGATTTGCAGAGTATATGAGAATGGGGTGAGCATTAAGGTTGACAACCCCAGGAAGACCCTAGGCATGATTTGCGAAGACTCAAGAGAGGTGAAACCGTAATGTTTTTTCCACTTGCTGCCTGCAGGGTGGGAGTGGGGTGTTATGGTTGGGAACCCTAACAGCACATTTCCCTGCTTTTGTCATTTTAATCTGAACCCTAACTGGTGCATTAATGAAGTTTTTTGCAAAGAATTTTCTTAATTTTTGAGATAGTATAATCATATCCTCATTAGGGACCTGCGTGAACATATCTATTTGCCTATGGAGGGCCCTGCCCTTCCATCCCTCCATAGATACGTACATCCACGTTGGTGTGGAAGCACAGGACTCAGGGGGCTTTGCTCTTCCATTTGTCCAAAAAAGCAATTTATTTGCTTGGTTGTATTGCTTGTTAAACTTCCAATGTTATCTTATGGGAATTTTTTTTTAATTATTTTTTACAACTATTTTTCTCACCTTTCTACTGCTGGCCTCTCTCCGGTGTGTGATCTCGGTTGGTGACTGTCTCCCGTCTGCCTGAAGCTCTGTCCATCTTCTCCGGTGCAGGCACCTCTCCCTCAGACTGCTGACCTGTTCCCCCAGAACTGAGTCCCCCGGGGAGTGACCGCCGACTCCTCTGGCATTGTATCTACAGTGTTGTGGGTCACAGTCATCTGAAGGGACCGGATCAGGTGTCAGATGCCTGGCGGTGACATGGGGTCACGACCCCTGGCCCTACCGACGGCGAGAGCGGTTTTTGTGCTTTTTTCCCCCTGCCCCTCCTCCCCCTAGTGGAGCTCGGACGTGCATTGATGGCCAGTGCCCGCCGAGCTCCACCCTGCCATACAGAGGCCACGCTTGTTCCATGGCTGCCCCTGACAGCCGCCAGAGGTCACTCAGGAGCAACACTTGTCCCTGTACCATCCCCGGGAAGGGAGAGCTGTCCTCCGGATGCTCATATCCTACCCGATGTCCTGGGCTTGTTCCTGAACCCAGGTCGCCGGCATGGCCCGAGGTGAGGCGTCTAGTGCCTTAACCCTCAACACCACCGGGCCGGCTATCCTGTGGGAATTTTTTTTTGTTGTTGTTTTTATATGGCCTCTACATTTGGGGGGGGCGGTATTGTGTATGAGTCTTGTAGTGCTCATTAAAGAGACACTGTCAACCCCTGCAGGCTTCAAAGCGTCCCAAGTTTAAAAAAACACATATTGTGATTGTTCGCATTCTGTAGAGACTGCTGATATAGCTGGCTATTTAAATCTGAGTCTCATTTTGTTTTAAAAAGTGAAAAACAGACAGCCCACCATGCTGGTGTTACCACACAAAAACATGTTTGTTTATATTCCTTGATCGACTGCTACTGCATATTTCCTGGACTTAGGAACATTCCAACAAAGTCTAGCCACTCAGTATGCAGTGGGAGTTTAGGAAGCTATTGCATTATGCGTAGCTGCACTGTTTGGGGTGTTTCTAATGTTCAGGAAGTATTCAGTAAGAATAGATCAAGTATCTGACACAACACAGGGTTGTTTATAACTATACAGTGCCATGCATTTCAGTTCTGCTAAGCAAGGAGGCAGATAAAACATTCAACAACATCGATGAATTTTAGAGAAGGTAAGCAATCATAAAATGTAGCTTTTTAACTAGAAATAATATGATGTAAAACAGGTTGACAGTTTGATAAATTCATTCTCCACTCCAGGAGCAGATAATAACCCACCTTGTGATGGTAGACAGTCTTGATAGGCCCTTGGCCTTCTTTTGTCTAGACATACCAAGTGTCCCTTTAAGACCTTTGTTTTGATATATAGATTGTCCTATAACTGCAAGAGTTATGGCTTGTTAAAGCTAAAATGTGGCAAAAAAAAACAACTTTGTATGGAGGGATCTTTTTTTATACGAGACAACCTCACAAAAAAGATCCCTTCATATAAGAAAAAATGTGAAAAAAAACTAAGTCCAGATCATTTTTTCATATGAACGGATCCTTTTTCGTGAATTTGCTTCATTGATACAAAGGATCCCTTCATACGAAAAAAAAGAATGTGGAAAAACAACTAAATTCAAATACTTTTTTGGTATGAAGGCATTTTTATCGTATGACCCTATTCCTTTTTTGTATGTCCATATGAAAAAAGAAATTCGAGTCACGAAAAAAAGATTTTAAAGTGTGTTAAAAACACATTTGTGGATAATTTCTCAAAAACATAACTGCCGAATCCACCTATTGGAGTCCCGACTACCAAGATACATGTATTGGTGTCTCTGCAGGATAAGATGGCAACCATACAATACAAGAATTTTTTCTCATAAAAAAATATTCCCCCATACAAAAAGAATATTTTTTCATATGAAACAGCTATCAAAAAAACTGTACTGAGAATGCTCATAACTGAAATTTCAAATCCTTATAACTGATTAATATTTTTTCACCAGACCAACGCAAGGCACCATTCTGGGCCAAGCCCTGTCACCCTGAAAATTTCAGACCAAAATTCCAAATCATCTGGGTGCTAGGCGATGACCAAAAAAAAAAAAAGTTTTCACTGTTTTCAGAATCTGCACAGCTGACCAGAATAAAACTTTGCAAGTCAAGAGATGTTGCTCCCAAATGCAAAACATTTGTACAGATCCTTTGAACTGGGGCAAAGCTATTAAAGTGAAAAGTTTGGGGTTTAACATAGATATGCCTATTCAAACCCTAACTATAGTGGCACTACCATGCCACTATAATACATATATATATGTATGTGTGTGTGTATATATATATATATATATATATATATATGCAAAACTACGTTAATGCAGACATTAGGATTGAAACATAGACTTTGACGGCAGATAAGGACCGCTTGGCCCACCCAGTCTGCCCATTTCCCTACCTATTGGATAAGCTGCAGCTCCTAGTTAACCAACAGCCTACATCTTCCTAACTCCCACCAGAATTGCCTTATTTCTGTCCCATGCATTCCTGAATTCCCCCACTGTTTTTGACCCTGTGCCCCGCGCCGATGTCCCACGTGGTATAAAGGGGGCGGTCCCCAAGCACCACCACAGTTGTTTTCCTGCTGTCGACCCACTAGTATCGGCTCCATGGATGCTTCTCTCACAGTCGACCGCCATTTTTCATGCTTCGCTCAGTTTACCGTTCAATTGGTATTTCTCGTCGCTTTTCAATTTTTACATGCCTTCTTCATCTCCGCCGTAGCACAAGTCTAAGTGCTCTTGCGGCAAGCAGATCCCAGCCAGAGATTGCCATTCGGCCTGCCTTATCTGCCTAGGCCCGGGGCACAAGCCAGACTGCCAGAAGTTCAACAACAAAACTCAAATCTGCCGACTTAATACTCTGAAGGCTTACCTACTGGAACAGCAAGTGGCCACCATGCAGAGGACCCATTCGGGACACAGTTCTTCCTCTTCAGCCAGGGATTCCTCCCCTTAGAGAGGAGAACTCGGGCGGGAAACACCACCACAGAGACAAGGATCGAGCCAGGTCAGAGTCCCACCCTAGGTCCCCCCACAAGTCCTTTGCCTCCGGTGGGAAGTTAGAATCTGTTGCCCCAGGTTCCTTAGCCCTTCCCAGGGATTCCACCAAGACGACTCCTGACTCCTCCCATGTACATGGCAAGGAGTCTTCTGGGCATGGGTGTTCATCCACCCCTATGTCCCTGGCTTCAAGGCCCCACAAGCAGTCACTAGGGTCTACGCCAGAAGGACATGCGTCGTCTTCGGGTGCTAAGTTCATATCCAGCACCCATAAGACTTTGGAGCCATCCAACAAGACGAAGGGGTCAGGCGGCTCCACCAGATGCCAGGAATCAGAGCACTGCCAGAAGCACCCACCGCCCAAAGAGAAGGAGATGACCACTTCAGAGGATCGCCAGACCTCAGGGCCCCTCAATTTCCACATGCCGGAACTGGACCAGGCGCCCCTCCCAAGCATCCGATCTGCTCTGCAGACCAGATATCGGACCAGGCGAGGGCCTCACACCTAAGACCGAACGCCGTGACCTCTGGAAAGAGGTTCAAGCCCACCATCGCTGCCTTCTCTTAAGGAGCCAACATCCACCCCCTAGGGATTCTATCCCAGAACCTCTGATACCAATGCCTGATGTTAGTCAACCGGTAGACTGGATGGCCGTGCCAGACGCACCACAAGGGCTGCTGTCAGGGACACCAGATGCCCCTACCCCACCACCAGCTCAGCCTGTCATCTCTCTGGTGGAGGTAGGGGCCCTGTTCAACTCATGGAGGAACACTATAAAGGGAGACCTGCTACCCAGACCACAGGAGCAGTCGCATAGTCCCAGGCGTCTCTCACCGCCACCTCTCCCCAAGGAGCCATCGCCTCAGAGGCGCCCCAGACAGCCTCCAACGCCTGACCACCTGACGTCCGGGGATGAAGACCGGGGGTCACCAACACCATGGCCGTCACCCGTCATCCTTTCCATCGTCAAATGGATGTCTGCATTTGTCCTCAGATGAAGACCCAGGGGACTCTTCCTCCTATTATTCCTCAGAGGATGAGCTACCTCTGCCCTCTCCAGACCATAAGAAGGACTCCCCCAGATCTCCTCCGGATGATCCTTCTTTTATGGACATAATGAGACATATACAATATCTTAATCAGTGGGACACGGAGGAGCTTGACCCAGAAGGATGTCGTCTGGTGAAATTTCTAGGAGCAAGCGACCCAAACCCTTGGTCATCCCCTCTATAGAACCTTCCAGGATGTCACAGAATTGGTCTGAAGATCCTCAACTACTTTGGCTGTCCCAAGGAAGGCAGACCACCTCTATAGAACACCAAAGGGAGAGCCTCACTTGAGTGAACAACCCAAAGCAGACTCTATGGTGCTGACCGCAGCTCACAGCAGGGCACAGCAACCTAGGCACATGAGTTCACAGCCTCCTGATCCTGAGTCTAAGTAGCTGGATCAAATGGGCAGAAAGGCATATTCCTCTGCCACTTGCACAGTCAGGTCCCTGAACTTCTTGGCACATATGGTCATGTACCAAAAGTCATTATGGAACAAGGCAATGGACTTGGCAAAAACTCAGCTGGATTCTGACCAAAAATCTGAACTGATGGCTGTTATTCAGTCCGGCATGGATGCAGGCAAACATGTCCTGAGAAGCTCATATGACCCCATGGATACGGCCGACAGAGTTGCTACCACAGGGGTCTGTATGAGGCATCATGCCTGGTTGAGGATATCAGGATTCCGGCAGAACCTGCAGGACGCTATCCTGGATGCACCTTTCCAAGGGGTAGTTCTCTTCAGCCCAGACACCGAGAAACTGATCACCGGGCTACAGGACTCTGGTAAGGCGGTCTCCGATGTTCACCAAATGTATAAGTCAGAGCCAGCCACTACCAGATGCCAGTCATTTAGTAAGATCAAGTGTCAACAGGGACGGTGTCAACAACCTAAAGGGGGATTTAAGAGAAGAGGTCCTCCCCTACCCTCAGGCACTCAGGGTCCCAAAAATGCAAAAAGTGCCAGACCTCCTGTGCCCAATCCCTCTGCCTCAGCATGACTTCCTGCCTGTGCCCCTCCTCCAGCGGAGTTTCAGGGAGGCAGTATGAGGGAGATTCTCCTCTACCTCAGAGGATGGTCCAGTATCACTACAGACCAGTGGGTCCTCCAGATTATAGAAAGGGCAGTGGCGTATTGGAGAAGGCAATTTCTCCCAGAAAGTGAGACTGGGACAGCAGGACTTTTAATGGGCCTTTTCAGCTTTTTTCCTCCTCTTGCCTGGACTGGTGTCTGGACCTGGCTGCTCGGGGCAGGGCTGGCTCCTCAGTCTCTCTCTCCCATCCATTAAAAAAAAAAAAAAATGTAACCTTTGCTGGTCTTAGTTGGTGCCCCCTCCTGGACTGCCCTTAGCACTCGCATTGAAGTCAGCCCTTAGGGTGAGCTTAGCTTGTGCTGCTGCTTGCTGTGTATCTGCGATGCAGAAGTCTGACCCCGACCTGACATGTAATGGCCCCATTTTCGGTTAGTTTTGGTGTCGGGTCGGACTTCTGCTGTGTGACACGCTTACGCTGCTGCGCCTGCACGATACCGGCACAAATTGATCCAGTTGGATGTTCTGCCACTCAACAGTTACCGGAGTGCTCTATTTGCTGCTTCCATTAGCCCACTTAAGTTGCGAATTTCATACCAGCAACAGCATAATTTCTTTTTCTTCTTGGTGAGTGCTGAACTTTACTGATGAAACCTGTCCAAACCCCCGCACTCCTCTTCCCTCATCAGTGCGGGTGCTGAGATGAGAGTCAAGAGCAGCAGTAGCCCAGCCCAGTAGCCTACTAGCCAGCCCACTACTGCTGACTGTGCAGCACAGAGCCCAGTCAGTCCAACAGCTCCTGGAGTCGGTCTGAGACAGCCAACAACAACACGAGGACAGAGAGAAGCTGCCTGTCTGCAGAATGAAGTTGAATGAACAACCAACAGAGAGAGACAGGGTCCTGACTGAGTCTGCTTGTGCCTTGATGTAAGTGCCTGGGTTTATTGTATGTGACTCCATATACTGTGGGAGGGACTCAAGGAGAGAAGAGCATGCACAGCATCCTGCCACTGTGGGTGAGCAATCCATGGGGACCAGATTGGGAGGTGGTGGTGGATACCTGCTGGAAATGGACAGGATGGATGTCCCTGCTCACCTGGCTTGTGGATGGGGAATGGCTGTGGTTCTCCTGGCTTGGGAATGATCCTGCTTTGTCTGGCTCTGGGGTGGGGGTCCCTACTTCACCTGGCTTGTGGATGGGGAATGGCTGTGGTTCTCCTGGCTTGGGGAATGATCCTGCTTTGTCTGGCTCTGGGGTGGGGGGTCCCTACTTCACCTGGCTTGTGGATGGGGAATGGCTGTGGTTCTCCTGGCTTGGGGAATGATCCTGCTTTGTCTGGCTCTGGGGTGGGGGGTCCCTACTTCACCTGGCTTGTGGATGGGGAATGGCTATGGTTCTCCTGGCTTGGGGAATGGCCCTGCTTTGTCTATCTGTGGGGTGGGGGTATGGTCCTTCCTCTGGTGGGGGGACTCCCTGCATCACGTGACTCGTGGATGTGGAATGGCTGTAGTTCTCCTGGCTTGGAGAATGGCCCTGCTTTGTCTGGCTGTGGGGTGGGGATATGGTCCTTCTGGTAGGAGGGGTGTCCCTCCTTCACCTGACTCGTGGATGGGGAATGGCTGTGGTTCTCCTGGCTTGCGGACTGGCCCTGCTTTGTCTGGCTGTGGGGTGGGGATATGGTCCTTCTGGTGGGAGGGTGTCCCTCCTTCACCTGACTCGTGGATGGGGAATGGCTGTGGTTCTCATGGCGTGGGGAATAGCCCTGCTTTGTTTGGCTTAGGACCCATCACCATCCCTGCACTGCAGCTGTTGTGTTGCCAAGCTGAACTTGCAAGTTGGCCACCTCAGTTCAAGTCCGGACAGAGACTAGGAGGAGGATTTCTCCTAGTCCTCCATGCTCCAGTCATCCTCGGTCACCGCTGGTAGCGGATAATTTCCCTGACTGCTCCACTGCTCCCCAAGATGCCAGCTATGCCGCCAATCCTGAGGCTCACCTGAACCAATGAACACCCACTGCCAGGCCCAGGAAGAGACCAGATTCAGGAGGAGATAGGAACAAGAGCATGGTGAGGTGCACCACGACTGTAGCCAGCTGCTTCAACCCAGCCTTGTACTGATTTGGTAAGGAAAGGCTGAGGGTATATGGGCAGGTGTTCTTAACTGTGTAACTGTCTGCATTGCAAAAGTAAACTAAAGACTATTTCCTTTTATTTTTTTATTTTAATTTTTTTGCATAATAGCAACAGAATCCTCCATGCTCACTGCTAACCAGACAGTATTGTTAGGTGGTGGCTGGCTCTGTGTGTCATGGGAGAGAAGGGGCTGCCTGCCCTCCTAATTATATTAAGACTTGGCACAGTAGCAGTGTCATGTCATGGGAGCAGTGGACAACCAGTCGCAAAGGAGTAAGTAGGTCAGGACTAGAAAACACAACAGGAAGAATAAAGAGGAGAAGAGGGAGACCATGAGAAATGCTAATTGAGGGGCAGCAGGTATGGACTAGGACATCAGTGATTACAGAAAAGATGTATTTTAAAATGGGAAGAAGTACAGGGATGGAGTGAGGAAAGGGGAATCAAATTTCAGAATGAAGGTGTGGAATGGAGAAAGGCGGTAGCTACTTGACATGTCAATGAGGTGGGTCATAACACACAGATTCAAAAGCTGTGGAAAGCAGCAGAATGGAAAGAACAAGATGGGAGGAGGGAGGGAGAGAGCAAGGAGTGAGCTAAAGCCATATGTGGAGAGAGAAGGGGTACAGTGTGAGAGGTGCCTGTCAGGGACACAGTGTGTCTTGGGCTGAGCCAAGGGACAGATAGGTCAGCAGAACACCCAGAGAGCACTTTATTACTGTGACCATACCTTTTGATAAAATGTGTGATAAAAGAAGTTTCACAAATTCACACATTCTGTCACAAGGAAGGGCACAGTAATGCAGTCCTTTCTGAAAATGTGTGAGCAACACTGTAAATCACTAACCAAGCTACAGGACCACCACTACTGGAAATTTCAACCCCCATGGGTAGAGTTACCTCCCCAGTAGCTATGCAGTTTCCAATGCTGAAAATAATTAATGGTTTTAAATATTAACAGGAAAGTAAATGAAACTGGGTTGCATTGCGCTGAATAAATATTGTATACTTGTGAGATTTGCATTTTTTAAGTTCATGTGTCTGTTTATTTGATAATCTCTGGGCAAAGTGTTTGTGAGGTTTCATCATGTTCCATTTGGTTGTATTGTACCATAAAAGACATTATGAACAAACCTTGTCTTGCTACCTTCTTTGACGGACCAATACTTGAGGTGTGGAATACCAGCTTGTACTGTCTTACACTTGGGGGGGGGGGGTACATTATTTTCTATTGTTTGTATTGTTTGAATGGGTCTGGATAGCATGGACTCTGGGTTGTGGCAGTTGCTGTACTATACTAGTATTATCTGTATAACACAATAATGATAAATATATAGTCATAATAAAGGTCACAGGTCAATGCTAGCATCTACTTGGAGTTGCCTCTGACCTTCATTATGAATACTGTATATTTTATTTATATTGTAAGATTTGTTTTTTAGTCAAGTGGCTGTGGTCAGTGGTCAGGGACTGTTTGATTGCTGCTACATATGGCTGTCTTTTACTCTGGCTAGCCAGTAGCCATAATTTAACTTGGGACACTGGTAGAAAAAAGAAATGATAAATGGTGGTGTCATATTTTATCTCCAGAGTGGTCACTTCCCTTATGCTGTATTTTTTTTAAACAGCATTTGTAAACCCTATGTGCAATATGTTTCCCAATGTAAACATGTTAGGGCTGAATTTTCTGTATAAATAGGTTTGCGGTTTCTGCTCCTTGATACTGATCAAGAAGTTGCTTTAAATTTGAAATTTTTTTTAAAGAAAACAAAAAGTTAGTTATTTTGATAGGGATAGCGGTTGTTTTGTAACAAGTCAAACAAGGCTTTAAAAGCAGCCAGACAGTGCCAAAATAACCCTTAAAATGCACCAGAATGCATCAAAAACCTGATAGCTTCTGGGGGCCTAGGCGACCCCCAGACCCCCGGCCTATTGATTTGGGGTCTATGAGGAAAAGCAGGACTTTTATCAGTCTTTGCCCCCCTGTAAAAAAAAGCTAACTACGCCCCTGGAAAGGGGGTATGCACTGGAGTTCACACAAATTCCACCGGAAAACCAACCAGTTCCCACTCACTGCTCCCTGTCCCATGCCGCCCTCATAAGAGCAGAAATCCAATTGCTCTTGCAAAAGAGAATGATTCAGGAGGTACCTGCAAAGTCACAGGGGAAGGGGATATTACTCCCATTTCTTCCTTGTGCCAAAGAAGACGGGTGACCTCCACCCCATTCTAGACCTGAGCCAACTGAACAACTTTATAGAGTACAAAAGGTTCAGATGGTGACTCTGCCCAGCCTGCTGCCCATGATCCTCCAGTGGAATTGCCATGGTGAACCTGGATTGGCTCACCCAGGGACTAAAACAAAACCGTATCCTAAAAGTGTAGTGGCACTGCAGAAATTTATAGCAAGGAGAGCACTGGTTGAAATCTGGAGGCACTCTCACCCTGGCGGCAGGGAATATTCATCCTGTTCCCACTCCCATCAAGTTTATACTAGGCTAGACTACATTTTTGTTTCCCCTCAGATGGTCACAGAAAACATGAAACATAGAAACATGGAATTTGACGGCAGATAAGGACCACTTGGCCCACCTAGTCTGCCCATTTTCCTACCTAACAGATAAGCTGCAGATCCTAGTTAACCAACAGCTTACTTCCTCCTACCCCCACTAGGACTGCCTTATGTCTGTCCCATGCATTCTTGAATTCCCCCACTGTTCTTGACTCCACGGCCTCCTCAGGGAGGCTGTTCCATGCATCCACAACCTCTCCATGAAAAATACTTCCTCACATTACCTCTGAGCCATCCCCTCTGTCTTCAAATTGTGCTCCCTGTTCAAACAACATGAAGTCTTTCTGTGTTCAGACATAATGCAGTTAGCCCCAGCACTTGAACTGCCCCGGAGAGGAAAGAGTTAACTTTATGCAGAAGCATAGAACGTTGAGCTTGGTTTTCAAACTTCTGTCTGTGGTACTTCCCAGTTTAACCATCAGATTCTTTACTCCGCCTAACAGTGAAGTCACTCCGGAGATTTCCTCTGCTCAGTTCGGTAAAGGAAAAATAAAGCATTCGGTTTAAACCGCATATTTTTGTTATTTTTGGATTTCCAGCCTCTGTCTATGGTACAGGTAGTATGTAGCTAGGTAGTGACTGTGTTTTATTTTACTAAAAAGAGTGGAAATTGTCTTTCTTCAGTTTCTTTCCAGTCGGTCCGGTTTGAAACCGACTTTGTAAAATTTTTCTCTCTTTCTGGGATTAGTGTGGTGTTCCGGTACCAATTGGTTTCAAAAGAACCGGACTTTTGCTGGTTCTTTTAAAAAGCCCGTGACACGGTTTGTAACCGATTGGTTGCTTTATTACCTGGCTTGAAAGCTTCTATAGGGTAATTTGTTAGGTTGGCCATGTCTGAGAAACCCAAGAAGAAAACCAGTCCCACTGGGTTTCAACACTGTACTGAGTGTGGGGAGGCCATTGCTAAGGCCGACCCTCACCTCATCTGTGTTTATTGTCTGGGGTTTGACCACCTCAAGTCAGACTGCCAAATCTGTAAGAACTTTCCTAAAACCACTCTAGATAAAAGACTGAGTAGGCTGAACGGAAAGGGAGGCTGAGAAGTCCGTAGATCCGGATGGCCAGCCCGGTTCAGTTGCTGGCGAACCTGAGGAGGTGCCTACTGGCCTAGGCGATACCTCCTCGGCAAGGAGAGCTGACCCAGGGCCAGTTCCATCAAAGAAAAAGTGCAAATCTGCCAGTTCGGATCCTGTATCCCACTCCAACTGTGGACGAAATAGCTAAAGCGATTAGTATTGTCCAATCGCTTAGACCGGTTCTGTCTGAACCGATACCACCGGTTCGGCACTCAGTTCGGTCACATCCGTCTCCTCCAGATTATGACCCAGATGCTTATTATGAGAAGTGGGAGGGAGACGAAGACTATCCCGGTGATGATGATGACGATGAAGGGGGTCTGGATGTGCCCATTGAACCGGACATCTCCCCAGACAGGCCCTCAGGTGTGTCTCCTCCCAGGCTCTCTGAGTCCCCTTCACACTTTTTGTTCTACAAAAAGGTGGCACAAACTCTGCAGCTTCCCTTGGTTGAAGCAGCAGAGGAGGATGAAGAGCCTGATTTTGTGGAAATGATGGACATCCCAGAGTCCAAAAAGCTGTCTATCCCTCTTCATAAATCTTTGGGGAAACAGACACACAAAATTTTACAAACCCCTAATTCAATACCTCCTGTGGATAAGAGAATGGACAGGAGGTATTCGTTATCAGGCTCAGCTGTGGAGTTCCTTTATAGTCATTGCAGCCATGTTGGGGTAGTGCAGGCTGCAGCTTGTGACAGGGCTAACATTCCTTTGGCTTCACACCCCCCAGATAAGGACTCCAGTAAAGTGGATGCCATGGCCAAAAAACAGTATTTGGCATCCTCTTTGGGACTCAGGCAGGCTAACTTATATGGCCTACACAGCCAGATACCAGAAATCCAGATGGGACACGGTTCTGGAACTGGCTAAACAGGCCTCTCCCCAGCTAGCCAAGGAGCTGGAGGTGGTGGCTGCTGATGGAACTGAGGCATCCAAAATGCAATTTCATGCTGCTGTGGACTCCAATGATTTGGCATCTAGAGTCATGGCTACATCTGTGTCTCTCAGAAGACATGCTTGGTTCAGATGTACTAGCCTTTCACACGATACCCAGACTAAGGACATGGATTTTCCTGTAGTATGCAACCTCTGTTTGGGAGCAGACAGAGGCTTACATGAAGAAAATGGATGAATATAGGACCACGTACAAGAGTGCACAGGCCAAGGAAAGACAGGCCACTCCGCACAAGCAGCAGTCTAGGGTCAGGGCAGGCCCTTTCAAGGCCTTTTACCAGCCAGGCCTCCTCTCTCTTTCTTCAGAGGGATGGGTAGGAGAGGATGAGCTGGGTGGCTCCCTCCTCCTCTCAGTCTAAGGCTCCTGCCAAGCAGATATCCTGATGTGTCAGCCTGGGTCAATTCCCCATTTCCAGTAGGAGGCAGGCTTGCTTACTACTTTCAGGCCTGGAAGTCTGTGACCTCAGACAAGTGGGTCCTGGAAGTAGTAAGCCAGGGACTGGCCCTCAACTTCAAAATATTTCCAAAAAGAAGGGCCAAGTCTTTTCCACCTGCATCAGTCTCAGAAACCCTTGCCCTAGAGGCAAAGGTTTCCTCTCTTCTGGCTCTCAGAGCTATAGAGAAGGTTCCTACTCAGCATAAGAGAAAAGGACTGTATTCCAGGTACTTACGTACCCCAAAGAAAACAGGGGAGTGGCGACCCATCCTAGACCTAAGGTATCTGAGCAAACACATTTCAAAGCCCAAATTCAAAATGTTAACTCTGGGAATAATCCTTCCCTCTCTAAGGCCAGGGATTGGCTAGCATCTCTGGACCTCAAGGATGCCGACTTCCATATTCCTATCAGGTGCTCCCACAGAAAATACCTCAGGTTTGAGTTGCCTTCAGGCCATTACAAATTCAGAGCCATGCCATTCGGTCTAACATCAGCTCCAAGGGTGTTCACAAAGTGCCTTGCAGTAGTGGTGGCTTACCTCAGAAGACAGGGTATCACCATCTTTCCGTATCTGGACAACTGGCTGTTAGTGGGTCAGTCTCATTTACAGGTCAAGTCAGCTCTTCAAACTACCCAGGACCTACTCAGCTACTTGGGTTTTCTTCTCAGTCTTCCAAAGTCTGTACTTGAACCAGTTCAACTTCTCACCATTATAGGCATAGAGTTGGACACTGTACAAGCAAAAGCCTTCCTTCCCCTGGCAAGGGTAAAGGCCCTAGTGGATCTCGCTTCCTCCTTTCGACCTTAGGTCTCCCGCCCAGCAAGACAGTTCCTCCAGCTCCTGGGCCACATGGCAGCTTCCACGGCAGTGGTGCAGGGAGTAAGGTTCCAGATGAGGGACATTCAGTTTCATCTGAGGTCTTTTTGGACTCAAAAGAAGGATTCACTTACCAAACTGATTCCAGTGACTCAGACTCTGGTCCAAGCTCTCCAGTGGTGGCTGGACCAGGACAACCTCAGACAAGGGGTTTCATTTCTTCCTCAAGTCCCATCAGTAGTTTTAACTACGGATGCTTCTCTCCTAGGGTGGGGAGCCCACCTGGGAGCCCTGACAGCTCAAGGGGTCTGGTCTCCACAGGAGTCTCTCCTTCATATCAATCTCCTGGAACTCAGGGCAGTTTTCCTAGCCCTGCAGAGCTTCCTGGATTCAGTCAAGGGTAAGGTGGTCCAAGTCAGAATGGACAACACCACCACAATGTGGTACATCAACAAGCAGGGAGGCACTCGGTCCTCGGCCTTGTTCACAGAAGACATGAAGCTGTGGTCTCTGGCCTGTTCTCTTCAGACTTCTCTGGTTACAGTTCACCTTCCAGGGAAGGACAACATACTAGCAGATGCTCTGAGCAGAATTTCACAGGGACACCACGAATAGTCCCTGGAGCCTCACATACTGAAGGTCATCTTCTCCAGGTGGGGCACTCAGAGATAGATTTCTTTGCAGCACCAGACAGTCATCAACTTCCTCTGTTTTGTTGCAGACCTCCAGTCCTGGGGACAGTTCCCCAGGATGCTCTCTTTTTGGATTGGAAGGGCAGGTTTCTCTGTGCCTTCCCTCCCTTCCCTCTGCTGTTCAGAGTTCTGATCAAGATCAGGACTCAACCGTGCACAGTGATACTGTTGGCTCCAGATTTGGCCAGACAGCCTTGGTATCCTCTACTGCTGTCCTTGTCAGTGTCACGTCCCCTGTCTCTGCCCAGGACATACAATCTCCTGTCCTCCTCCCAGGGGCGGATCTGGTATCCCAATCTCCAGTCTCTCCATCTCAAGGTCTGGCTCTTGAAGAGTTGGAATATGCAGCTCTACATCTTCCTCAGGGAGTTCTGGATATTCTGAAGGTCTCTAGGAAACCTTCCACTAGAAAAACTTACAACTCCAAATGGAAAAAGTTCAGTATTTGGTGCTCTCAGAAAGGCATCCTGCCTGATTCTGCAGACATTTCCACAACCTTAGACTATCTAGTTCAACTCAATGGTTTAGGCCTTAGGCCTGCCACTCTGAAGGTTCATCTAGCAGCTGTCTCTGCATTCCTCTCAGCAGGGAAGGGCTCTTCCCTGGCATCTCATCCTGTTTTCAGAAAGTTTTTCAAAGGTGTGGTTCACATTAACCCTCCCTTTAGGGAGCCCACTCCACCTTGTGATCTTAATGTCTGCATAGCTCAGCTAATGCAGCCACCCTTTGAACCTCTGGCTTCAGCCGAATTGAAGTACTTGACCTGGAAAACTGTGTTCCTGGTAGCTATTTTCTGCCAAGTGGATTAGTGAGTTACAGGCTCTGTCAGTGGAACCTGACTTCATCTCCTTCCATAGGGACAAAGTAGTCCTCAGAACCAATAGAAGGTTCTTGCCCAAAGTGGGTTCAGATTTTCATCTCAACCAGACTATATCTCTCCCTGTGTTTTTCAATGACCATTCTTCTTCAGGTGAAAGAAGGTTACACAGTCTGGACGTTAAGAGGGCCCTTAGCTACTACATTGAGCATACTAAGGCACATAGAAATGACTGCCTTCAATTGTTTCTCACTTATGGTGAAGTGGGAAAGGGTAAGCCTGCCACTAAGAGAAATATTGCCAGGTGGATTGTTTCTTGTATACAATTTTGTTATGACAAGTTGGGTAGGACGACTCCTTCAGGCCTGAGGGCTCACTTGACCAGGGGTACAGTTGCTTCTCTAGCTGCAGCCAGAGATATGCCTTTGTTAGAGATCTGTAAAACAGCCACCTGGAAAACAGTACATACTTTCACCAACATTACTCCTGGACATCCAGGCTAGGAGTGATGCTAGGTTTGGTACAGCAGCACTGCAGAGCTTCTTCCCAAAGTAGGTTCTGCATTCCCTCCTCCATAGGGAACTGCTTGGTAGTCTGCATTATGTCTGAATATAGCAAGACTTCATGTTGTTTGAAGAAAAAATTACTCACCATAGTAATGTTGTTTCTTCTAGTGGAGTCTTGCTGTATTCAGACCTCCCCCCACCTCCCCTATCAGAACCTAGTTTTTGGGAAGTGGGCTGGCAGGTACAGTGTTGCACCTCAGGGTGTACCTGGTACCCTCCCTCTTGGGTGGGGTAGATGTTATTATTATTATTTTTTCTGGTGTTTTACTAAATATTGTCACTACCTTTCCTTCTTGGGTTCTTGACTTCAGTCTTTGGGGCCCAAGAAGATATATTTTGCTCTTTGGCTATATTTGAACAATTTCCATACTTTAGTTACTAGTTAGTTAATCAATCAATGTCTTTATTTAACCAGGTGATCACCATTGAGCAAGCTAATTTTCGGGTGGACCTGGGTTTGTTAACAAGGGACAATATACATGGGATGCAACACACAAGAAAATAGTAATTATACAAATAAAGTGAGATACAATAATTCAGTATATAAAGTATCAGCAGGTAGCATTGACAGTAGTATATGTTTGGAACAGAAGATACAGCTAGTTTTGGGTAGGACACTATTTTTCATTAAAATAAAGAAATATACATATCAGGTATATATTAGCTCGTAAGAATCTGACAGTTACACTGGTAAGTACCACAGACAGAGGTTTGAAAACCGAGCTCGAAGCTTAACGTTCTATGCTTCTGCATAGAGTTAACTCTTTCCTCTCTGGGCAGTTCAGGTGCTGGGGCTAACTGCATTATGTCTGAATACAGCAAGACTCCATTAGGAGAAACAACATTACTATGGTGAGTAATTTTCTTCTTGCACATCTCTTTTTCTGAAAGATGCTACCCTCTTGGACTTTGATTCCCTTGAGGTACTTGAAAGTTTCTATCATGTCTCCTCTCTCCTTCTTTCCTCAAGGGTATACATATTAAGCTCCTTTAGTCTTTCTTCATATGTCTTCTGGTGCAGACCCTGCACCATTTTGGTTGCCCTCCTCTGGACAGCCTCCACTCTGTCTATGTCTTTGCAGAGATGGGGTCTCCGGAACTGCACACAGTACTCCAGGTGGGGTCTCACCAACTGTCTATACAGAAGGATAACAACTTCCTGTTTTGTACTATTGATGCCTCTCCCTATGCATCCCACTATCCCCCCAGCCTTCCTTACTGCCTTCTCACATTGCTTGCCCACCTTTAGGTCACCTGATATAATTACCCCCAGGTCCCTTTCCATTTTTACTGTTGTCAGTATCTCACCCCCCATTGTGCACCCTTCCCCTGGGTTTTTGTTTCCCAGGTGCATTACCTTGCACTTCTTTGCATTGAATCTGAGCTGTCATACCTTTGACCATTCCTCCAACCTTGCCAAGTCCCTTCTCATCCTTTCCACTCCATCTTGTGTATCAACCCTATTGCAGATCTTTGTGTCGTCTGCAAAGAGACATACTTTTCCTTCCAGTTCCTCTGCAATGTCACTTATAAAGACATTAAAAAGGACCTGTCCCAGTACTGAACCCTGCGGTACCCGCTAGTAACCCTCCTTTCTTCACTGTGGACTCCATTTACACTACCCTTTGCGTCCTGTTGTCTAGCCAATTTTTTATCCAGGCTACCATCTTGGGACCCACTCCAAGGCTGGCTAACTTGTGTATTAATCTTTTGTGTGGGACTGTATCAAATGCTTGCTTGTGTCCACAGTTCCTCCCTCCCTGGTCTACTGCTTTGGTCACCCAGTCAAAGAAATCTATTAGATTCGTCTGACACGAGCTTCCCATCATGAATCCATGCTGCCTTGGGTCCTGTGCCCCACTGGCCTCTAGGTACTCGACAGTTCTTTCCTTCAAAAGTGATTCCATCATTTTCCCTACCACTGAGGTCAAACTAACTGGTCTGTAGTTTCCTGCCTCTGTCCTTCTCCAACTTTTGTGAAGAGGAATCACATCCACCCTCCTCCAGTCCTCAGGTACCACCCCATCTTCCCATGATTTGTTAAAGAGAGTAGTCAGCGGTGTCACTAGTTCTACCCTTAGTTCTTTTAGAATTCTTGGGTGAATCCCATCAGGCCCCATTGCTTTGTCCACCTTCAATTTTATTAGTTCTTTTCAGAACCCTTTCTTCTGTAAATGGACTGGTATCGACCCCCGTCTTCAGAGTGTTTCTCTTGTTTGGTTTAGGTACCTCCCTCTCCTCTTCCTTTGTGAATACTAGGCAGAACTATTAGTTCAGTATCCCTGCTTTTAACTGTCACCCTCTGCCCATATCCTCCACTTTATTACGCCTCAGTATCCCTCCTTTGGTCTTTCTTCACTCCCTAATGTACCTATAAAAGGTCTTATCCCCCTTCTTAACAAAGTTGGCTATCCTTTCCTCGGTTTGGGCCTTTGCTCTTCTGACTGCCTTCCCAGCCTCTTTCTGCTTTAACTTATAAAGTTCTCTGTCCTGCTCCTTCTGTGTTTCCTTATATTTCCTGAATGCTATCCTTTTCTCCTTAACCTTCGCTGCCACCTCTTTTGAGAACCATAGCGTTTTTTTCCTTCATTGTGTTTTGTTTATTTGCTTTACACAAAGGCTTGTTGCCTCTGTGATGGCTGTTTTGATTACTCCCCATTGTTCCTCCACTCCTCCTTCTTGTCTGTTTGCTAGTGCTTTTCTGAGGCACTCTCTCATTTTCCCAAAGTCAGCCCTCCTAAAGTCCAATACCCTTGCTTTTGTATGGCTTGATTGTATGGCTGTGTTTATTGTGAACCACACTGTTTGGTGGTCGCTTGTTCCCAGATGGTTACCCACTTCTAAATCTGAGATTCTTCTCTGTCCCCATTTGAGAGTACCAGGTCTAAGATTGCTCCTCCCAAGTGGGTTCCAATACTAGCTGTCTGAGGCATGCCCTGTATGGCATCAAGAATGACCCTGCTCTTGTATGTACCTGCAGCAAAGGTGCTCCAGTCAACATGTGTCATAATTAGGTCCCCATCAACAATATCTCCTTTCTGCCATCCTAAGGATGCCTTCTGTCATTTCCTTAACTATTCCCTCCTGAGATGGGGGTCTGTACGCAACCCCCATGGATTGTGGTGCCATTTCCGTCTCCAGGGTGACCCAGAATGCCTCATCTGCTCCCTGTTTACTCTTTAGTTCTGTTGCTTTGATCCCTTCCTTTACATAGAGCTACTCCTCCTCCTCTTTTACCCTCCTGTCCTTCCTGTAGATTGTGTATCCTGGTATGTTGACATCCCAGTCATGGTTCTCTGTGTACCATGTTTCTGTGACTGCCACAATATCCAGGCAACCTCTTCCATCAAGGCCACTAGTTCAGGGAGCTTGTTACACAGACTATGGGCATTGGTACTCAACACCCTCCACTTTTTGATGGCCTTACCCTTTTTAGCCCCATTCCTGTCCTTACTGCCTTTACCTTTTTTTACATTTACCTCTGTCCTGCTCCCTAATGACTTCTCTACCTTGGTGTTTACCTCACTAATTACCGTGTTTTGTGGGGGGAGGCTGGGATTTCCCTGCTCCTTTTCAGTGCCTCCCCGCTTGGCTAGTTTAAATGCTTGCCAGTGAGGACAATATATGGGCCCATGCTGATTTCAGATCATGCTCCACTGCAGTTACACTTACCAGCAGGGTCACAACCGACCACAATGGAGATTTGATCCCATCCTGCTTCTAGATGGTCAATATATTAAGCATATAAATGGGAAAATTATAGAATTTATTGCCCACAACAAGGGCAAGGGGACACACATACATTTTGTGTGGGACGCTTAAAGGCTTTCATCCGTGGGGAAACAATTTCCTATGCAGTATATAAAAACTGACAGTCCCTTAAGGAGAAAGAACAACTTACGAGGAAATTCAGGAGCTAGAGAGGAGGGCCATGGCTCAGCCTCATCCACAACTAATACAAGACCTAAAATCATTAACAGGGAAATTGCACAGATTGTCTCCTGAAACTTGAATGAGACCTAGTGGTCACAAAATCATACACGCATTTCGAGGGGTCAAGTCAGGCAAATGGTTGGTTAGCCTAGTGAAGCACAAGAAAGTGGAATGGGCCTTACTTAAAATGACTAAGCCAGATGGCTCTCCTACCTTTGACCAGAAAGAAATTAATGAGGTCTTCATGGCATTTTATTCACAGCTGTATACTACTCAGGTACCACCTGAGGGTGACTCAGAGGACTTTCTCCAGGGAGTGGAAATGCCATGCCTGGGTGGAGATCTAAGAGACAAGTTAAACTCCCCCCAATCCCCTGAGGAGATCAGACAGGCTGTTTGGCAAACAAACAAGGGGAAGTCACCGGGCCCCGACGGTATTCCTGCTGTATTTTATAAATGCACTTGGGAGGCCCTTGGCCTTCTTATGGGAGAAGTTCTAGAAAATGCTCTGATACAGGGAGAGTTGCCAAACTCTCAGAAGTTGGCCACCATTGTAGTGCTCCCCAAGCCAGGTAAGGACCCTACCAAGTGTGGATTGTACCGCCCTATTTTGCTTCTTAATGCGGATTATAAAATTTTAGCCAAAATATTGGCAAATAGGTTGGAGAGGGTCCTGCCGGGCCTGGTGCACATAGATCAAGAGGGATATGTCAAAGGACGGCAGGCTAAACACACAATCTCCATAGGTCCATCAATGTCATTCATAGATGGAGTGGGGGGGCATAGAGGACTTCTAGCACTCGATGCTGAAGAGGCATTCGATCAGGTCGAGTGGCCCTTTATGTTTGCAGTACTACGAGGTTTGGGTTGGGGAATCCTTAGTCAAATGGATAAAAGTCTTGTATACCAATCCCCAAGCCCAGATATTAACTAATAGCACTATTTCGCCCCTTTCACGACTGTCTAGAGGGACAAGACAAGGCTGCTCCCTGTCGTCCCTATTATATGTTCTTACTATGGAAGCACTGGCAAATGCCATACGGGGAAACAGAAAGATCAAAGGATGCAGGATGGGAAGTGATAATCAGGTGATATCTTTGTTTGCCGATGATATTCTGACATTTTTGAATAACCCTGGCGAAGCTCTGCCAGCACTGGGCAGGATCTTTGAGAACTATGGTCCCTTTCGGGACACAAGATTAACTGGGACAGAAGTGAGTGGCTCCCTTTGGGGAAAAAGTAAAACCTCAATAGAGATAGCTGGGGCCATAATAAACCCAACTTAACAGATAAAATATTTTGGGATTTTGCTCCCGAGCAAACTCTCCCAGATTATCCCAATTAACTGTAGGCCTCTGATTCAGAAGCTTAAGACAGACTGCACTAATTGGAGGGCTCTTCCCCTCACCCTACTGGGCGGGGTTATCTTATTAAGATGTACATCCTACCAAGGGCGCTTTACCTCTTTCAGTCCATTCCAATCTCTGTCCCACAAAAGCATTTAAAGGCACTGGAGGGAGCATGCACGCAACTGCTGTGACAAGGAAAGAAACCTAGAATTAGGAAGGAGATATTGGGGCAACCAGAGAGTTTGGGGGGCTTGAATCTGCCTAACATGCGTCTATCTTATGTGACCTCTCAGCCCATGTCCAAGATTTACTAAGAGTTGGGGAGGGAATCCCAACCTGGAGGAAAATGGAGCGTGGAGGAGATGCTCACCTATACTGTACCCTATTTGTTAACTCCCTGAGGGAGTAGACCCCCCAAGCCTCTCTAACCCATGCACTAGAGCGACCTGGAGAGCATGGGCAGCAGCCCACTCATTAATAGGCCATAACCCATGTTTGTCCCCCGATATGACCCTGGAAGCACTTTTCAAGGGGGGGGAAAGAACTAACCAACAACAACATTATGGGTCTCAAATCATGGAACACATGTGGCCTTTTTCGGCTTAGTCAGTTCCTGGATGGAGGGGAGGTGTGCCAGTTTGTAGCCTTGAAAAGAGATTTTAAGCTACACACATCTCAATATTTCATCTACCTTCGGCTCAGAAACAAACTGCTGGGAGAGTTACCAAGTCTTCAAGGATCCCAATCCATACAGTGCTCTCCATTTGAGGAACTGTTTATAAAATTTTCCAATATCAAGGGCTGCAGACCTCTAAATAGGTGTTACAAAATATTATTGGGGAGCTTACAGGACCCTATGGAGAGAATTAAAAGGGCCTGGGAGGAGGATATCTACCAGAGGGACTCACCGGGGGACTGGAGATTACTTTTAAAAACATCTTAAAATGTTCAGTTAATAACCGTTTCAGAGCTATTCAATATAACTTCCTTCTATGAACATATCATACCCCTAAACGGGCAAATAAGATAGACCCTGAGTCCTCTCCATACTGTCCTAAATGTTCCACCGGGGTGGGTGACTTCTTCCACATGGTCTGAATGCGTCCTAAAGTTTATAGGTTCTGGACAGGGATAATACACATTTTATCAAAAACCCTAAATATGACACCTAGATCAGATCCAATGGACATTTTGTTGGGGCTCCCTACACTGGGTAGCTGGAAACCTAGGAGAGGTCAGCTATTATGGAGAAATTGGTTTAGTAGTAGGAATGCGGGAGTTGGCCTTTTATTGGAGACTCAAACAGGTCCCTACTATAGCCTCCGGGACTACGTCCCTTATGCAAGTAATGAAATTGGAAAGGACACAATAACTAGTCAGAGGACAACTTGGTAAATAGGAGGATATTTGGCTCCCCCTGGAACAAGCCCTCCACAGAAACCGGTTCCCTAGCTTTTGATGGGCCGTGCAATCCATTGGCACTCCATTATTATTTTATTATTATTATTATCGTACTGCTATTTTTAATATCCTAATGGAAGCAAGATTTTGACCTTGACCATGTTTTACATCCTTTCCTTTTTCAAGAAACTTTCATTACTGTCCTGTATCATTACTAAATGACCTTCTACTGAATGTAAGATAAACGAATCCTTATGTACCTGTATCTCATGAAGATGGTTGTACCCTCCCTTTGTTTGGAGGTAAGGTATGTCTGAATTTGTCCTGCTTTAAATAAAGTTTACAAAAGAAAACATTAAAGTGCTTACTCAACCCTAATATAGAGGCGCGACCATGCCTATGTAATATATATAGATAAAATATTTACGCCATACCTATGAGGATAACTGATGGCAAATATCACTGATATTTTTACCAGTATGGAACCTAGAGTGAGAATATCATGATATTTTCGCTCTAGGTCTATAGTGACTAAAAATATACTGTACACCCTGATTGGCTAGAGTCAACAATGCAAGTACCACTTTCACTTTCAAACCCTTCAGCTAACATGCGTGCCATCTCCAGCCATCAGTGTATCAGCTGAATTAAAAGCATGTCACAACAAAAATTCTAAAACTTTACAGTTTACCTTTTCTGGATTCACGTACTTGTCACTCATGCCAGGTCACCATCTGTATCTGGCATTGCTCGAGTGTTTGAAACTGCCATTCTGTAAAGCCATACTCCCGCACATCCCCTACACCACTCTGCCCTGCTCCCCAGCTGCTTATCCCCATTTGGACTGCACACCACATCGACAACATCGGACACCAAGCAGGCCATCAAGAACCACTGTCTGACATGCTGATGCAATGATGCCGAGTGTCAGCACACACGCTTGCTCTCTTCACCAATGCAGCTGAACACTAACATGAACCCTTGACCAGTCACACCTTAAAAGTATTTAAAAATATGAATAATTAAGAAAAACAGCATCAGTTCAACACAAAAATTATGCGAAAGTACAGGGCACAGTATAAAAAGAATATGCATGGCTCCTGAAATATTGTGTCATTTTTCCTCATGCAGTTGGCTTTTGACAAAATGCATGCAGGAAAATAACACTGATATTTTCAGAGGGGCCATGGCATATCCCTCATATATATATATACTGTATATAGATATTACAACTCATTGTTATCACCGCTAATGATTTTCATTTTCTTTGTGTAAATATAACAACAGGCTATATGACCTGTTGTATGACAGGCATTTATTATAAGCCAGCCCGAACACAGGAAAACTGTCATTTCTAGGGGTGTGGATATAGTTCACTATTGACAAATTGGCAGTTCCAGTGGAGGTGCTGATTCGTCGGAATGGCTTCAAGCTAAGCTCCTTTCACCACTCAGGTGAGTATATCCTCCAGCTCCACCCAGTGACACCACATTTTCCTTTCCACTGGAAGAGTCCGTCTCCTCCTTCACAGCTTTGCTGCATTGTAGGCTGCCATTGTGTGCCTTTGGTGAATTTGTTCGAAAACAATGAAAACTTTCTTCAGGTTTGCAATGTTTCTTGATGGCTTTCCTCTCCTTCACTCTGGCTTTGCCTTATCAACGGAAGAGGGACTCCGGGAAGCAAAGCTTGTTTGCAGCTTCAAATTCTGTCACGTGTAAGAAAATGTTGAAAGTTGGCCCACACTTATCTTACCTCCTTTGCCTAGGGCAGCGCATGACATTTCTGACTATAGCTTATGTTGAGCAATGATTCCCTTCTCTCTGAAGATTGCTTGACAGCTTCTTCTTAGCCAGTCGACAGAGATCCTAAGCTCCAGCGAAGGGTCACAAGATGGTCTCCACTGTGGCAAGGTCGGCAGCTCAGCTCGCAGCCATGGAAGAAGTGGCTGTTGGGGTAGGAACCTTTTGGCCTCAACACTCCTCCTGGCTGGGGCTAGCATTGGAGGTTCTTTCATGGAGGACTTCAGTAAAATGTGTCAGACCCTTCAGGCTTTTGGGGAGAGCCCTGTCCACCATGATAAGAAACACAGGCACCACTGCACTAGTCATGGGTCAGGAGAACTCATGTCCTCCCATTCCCTTGACTTCCCAACCACTCAACACATTTGGAGCACTTGCCTTCGATCGAGCTTCATTTGTTCAAAGGTTCAGTCAACATCTCTACTGTACCTTCATCAAGCTTGGCGACCTTGACACCAGGGATCAGGCTGTCAAAATTTTTCTTGACTCTGTCAACTACATGTCAGAGGAGCTAGACGAGGAGTTAATCGCCAAGACCCCATTCTCACAGTCCTCTTCCAGGAGGACATGGACTGGACAGTGTCCCCAACTGGCTTTGCTCAGGACCAGCCTTCACTGGTGGTCATGCAGCTGAAGACAGTGCTCTTCTTGGCACCTTGGCATGTGGTCTGTATCAACCTACTTGTGGCTTCTTCTTGGCATCAGCCCATGGGTTGACAGTCAAGGTCATGATCCAGGTGCCCTTCATGTTCTACATAGTGCTTGACTGGGAGGTGCCCCTGTCGACATTCCTCAACCTCTTCATCCTCTGGTGAGGAGAGGTACTGCCTCAGGATGCGCTGGCACTACAAGGAACTCCTCTGCTGGCAACTGACCATTGCTGGGTAGAGTAGGACTTTACCCCCCTGGTCCGGTGGCCAGCTGGCAGGTGCCAGTTTTACCCATGCTAGTCCATCCCCCAGATGTCCCTGGCATCTGCCTCTCTGCCCTTGTGGGTGTGGCTGCCCCCACCGCAGCCTTTGGTGGGAGCACCGACCAACGACTTCTGGGCTACAGCCTGCTTACCAGGTCAGCTGTCGGTGGAGGTCACCCAGTCACAAGACTCATGGTGATCAGGGGAAAGCATGGCCATTGGCCATCTTCAAATAGTTTTCAGATGACTCTAGCGGGTCATCCATGGTGTTGTTGAGGACCTGCACCTTCAACCGTGTCTTGTCGATGGCCTGTCCACCGACCAAAGGCTGGTGTCATCTGGGGCTTTTCTCCATTTAATATCAGAGTCTATGCATGTATCCTTGAGCTGGTCCAGAAGCCGCTAGATACCCCTTTACTGACATCTTGGACAAGGATGATTACCCAGGGTTGCATCTCCCATGGCTGAGGCTGGGACCAACTCTGAAGCTTTGGCAGCATCCTGCCCAGCACCCTCCACCCATATAGTCCATAAGCATGCAGTCCCTGTCAGATCCCTTTCAAGGCTGTCAGAACATCCCTCAGCTGAGAGACTGGTTTCAGACTTTGCTTTCTGGAAATCTGGAAGCCAAGGAGACATGGACAAGCCCCTTACAAGGAGTCTAAGAAACTTGCAGCCAAGAAGATCTATGCTGCTTTCTCTTGGTCTCCATCAGGTGAGCTACTGCAGTGATGATGGCCAGCTTTGGTCACTCCCTGATGGGAGTTCTGGATGAAATCCTCCTTCACCTTCCTGCTGACAGGCAGCTTCTACTGTAGTTGGTCAGAGACCAGTGCCAAGCGCTGGCTAAACATCAGCTTCAGACAGCCTTGGACATTGGTGACTCCAGTGCCTGTGTCATGGCAGTAGCCATCGCAATGTTTCGCAGGGCCTGGCTGAGGTTGTCCACTTTCACTGTGGATACTCAGCACAAGTTGTTTGATGTCCCCTTCATGGGCACCAACCTTTCTGGCCCTGGGGTAGAGGGACATCTCATAAGGAATAGAAGTCCAGTGTCACACTAGGCTCAGTGGGTTCATCCCAAAAGTACCCTAAGGGCCAGAAACCTAAAAGAAGCCCTTTCAGTTTTGGCCTCTTGGCCACAGTGCCTTGGCAAGCAGTACCAGCTGTGGTATCCTAAAGCCAAGTTCTCTGGCCAGGTGGTGAAAAGTGGTGGGGGTAGGGAAGGTGATACCTCTCCAGCCTGAGCAGCCAGTGCCCCATCCAAAGCTGCCCAGTGACAGGTCTGGGGGTGTTAACCTTCTGCCTGTCCAGTCCCTGACCCACATTCCTGTGGGGGGTTGACTAAACCACTTCCAGCCATGTTGGTCCATCATTACTATAGACAAGTGGGTCCTAGAGGTTGTATGCACAGGGTTGCCTCTGGATTTCAAGGCTGTCTGCCTTACCGATCCCACTCTCCTCGGGAGTCCTTGGTATTACAGGACATACTGCCTGTCTGCCCTAAGGGAGGATGTCACTCAGCTCCTTGTGAAAGGGGCTATAGCCCATGTCCCAGATGCCCTGGCAAGTCAGGGATAGGTATGCAGGTATATTTCAGACTGTGGTGGACTGGAAGCTTTCTGTACACATTTCCTCCCCTCCCTTTAGTTCAGAGGATGCTGCTCAACCTGAAAGCACAGGGGAGCAGGATGATCCTCATCACCCTGCATTGGTGTCGTCAAATATGGTTCCCACTAATCAACAGGTTGTCAGGAAGTTCCTCTTCGGGTGGGCCCCCTGACACAGGGACCCCTAGTCCATCCCAACCTGTGCTCCCTTCATCTCCATGCATGATTTCCTGAGGAGATGGAGGGTAGGTCTGCGGTCTCTCAAAGGATATCGCAAATCTTCTTAATGCAGGTCTTCCACTGGGAAACTTGCACGACTAGGTGGAAGTGATTTTCCAACTGGTGTGCAAAAAAGTCCACGCTGGACACATTTTGTTGTCCATCAAATAAAGTGTTGGAGTACCTCTTAGACCTGTCAAATGCAGGACTGCAATACTCAACAGTGAAGGTGCATCTCTACGCGATTTCCGTCTACCATGAGCCAGTGCAAAACATGTCGCTGGCTCAGTTGCTGCTAGTCAAGAGATTCCTCAAGGGTATCCTACACAGTAGACCCCGCTCAGGAAACCAGTGTCCATGTGGTATATTAACCTCATGCTAGATTGCTCACTCATAAACCTTTGAACCTCTAGCCATCTGTGAGTTGAAGTTTCTGACCTGGAAGACTGCCTTCTTGGTGGCGTTACTTGGTTTGCAAAGTTTCTGAAATTCATACCTTGGTCACTGTGAACATGGGAACGAATGGAGTCCGGCAACAGTGTCAGGATGCAAAAGTTCAAAAATTTATTGTACAGCAGGATAAATAAAATGGACTGAGAATGGAAAATAAAGAACCAATGCAAAATAAACAGGTCTATTCCATAGTTAGCAGCCCCTAATGGAAGACGAAACAAAATTCCTCCTAGAAACAGGGTAGGGGACTGGTAGGTTTGACCTCTTACCACCAACTGATTTCTAAGTCCCATTCAGAGTATATTTATACTGTGGTTGGGTCACATGACACAGCAAACTCCTCCCCTACAAACACTTTAAATTGTTACAGAGGAGCTTTAAATTCTGCATCACAACATGAAATCACACATTACTAGAGCCTTTTAATGTTTTACAAATGTTCATTTCAAATAAAACACAATAAGAACTAGAAATGCAAGATTTGGAAGATACTCGGGCTCCTCCCAGCAGATACTGTCATAAAAAAGGAGGAGAAAGACTGGCCAGACGGCTCTAATGGAAGACATGTACGCTGCAGGGAGGTCCTGACCAAACCCCAAACACTAGACAAGGCTTCAGGTGAATATACATCTATTTCAGAGTTTTGCCACCAATATTTCCTTTGAAAAACATTCTTCTAGCTTCTAGCAGTAACAAAAACTCTGTGGCTTTGTAGCTTTTTATTAGCATGCATGCATTTTATTTAATTTTCGCTCTTGCAGTGCAAACAACACTAGAAACAGGCTATCTGTACTGTAGTTGCCTGTGACAACCTTTGAGAACTCATAGGAAAGCAGTGTACTCTTTCAGGCTTTCCTAGTACCCAGTTTTGGGCTTAAAGTCTTGTAAAAGGCATAAAATAAAATTAAGTTTAAACCCTGCTCACTCTGAAAACGAGCTGAATGCAGACAATTTGGGCAAAGGGAGAGTCAGATAAGAGTTTCAAGGATGAGGAGAATACCTACAAATGGCCAAGATGTAGGTAGGGAAAATAATAAAGGCATAGGTAGCATTAAGCTGCAGAAAAGAAAGAAGTAAACAGAGTAATACTGTTGCATCAGATTTTAAAGCTTTTTAAAGGGAAAGCGTCACTCAAACTCAGCCCAGAGAAGCAGCAATCTTTTTTATTATTAAATTCCTATTTTTATTCCCTTTTAACCAGTTTGGGAGATTTGTTAGAACACTGAGGCTTAAACAGCAAAAGGGGTGTAAGGGGGGCACCAATATGTCCCCTATCACAGTCACAGACCCTCCATGTACTGTCTTTCACAAGGACATGGTGGTACTTCATACTGTCCCTAAATTCCTGCTCAGGGTGGTTTGGGATTTCTACTTAACCAATTCCTGGTTCTTTCCTCTTATTTTGCTAACTTCCAGAATGAAGGGCAACGCACCCGTCACTCTCCAGATGTCAAGAGGGGTTCTACGTTTCTACATTGACAAAACTAAAGAGTCTCACAATCCAAGCATATTTTCGTATTTTTCATCATGACTCGGCTGGGTCAGCCTGTTGCCATTAAATGCATTTCTGCATGGTTGGTGGCATGTCTTCATCATTGCTACTTGATGGCTCAGCTCAGGTTGGAAGGCTGTGTTTCTGCCCACTCTACCAGAGCAGTTGCGGCATCCCTGGCAGAAATTCATAACGTACCCATTACAGATATTTGCAAAGCGGCAACTTGGAGCTCAGTGCAAACCATTGTGAAGCACTATGCTCTGGATGTCCATGCCAGACAGCACACTTCCTTCAGCAGGACAATCCTTAATGGACATCTGTCCTGAGTGAGTTCTGTCTCCTGCCACCTTACTCAGTGGATTGGTTTTTAGCTTGGTGCTCTCCCATTAATGTGAATTAATGGTGAAGACCTTTAGTCCAGGAAGATATGAAAATTACGTACCTACCGTAATTCTTGATCTTCTTGAACGAAGTCTTCATCGTTCAGTCACTCACCCACCATACCCTGAGCTAACTCATACTGCTTCTGATCTTTACTACCTTGTTGGCTTGGGCTGTGAAGATACAGTTGAGTAGACCCTTCTCACATGGATCATCTGGGCTGTCTTATGCCTGTATTAGGTTAAGTGTTCCTAGGTTAGTTTATGCTGCACCTCCTCGGTCAAAAAGGAACTGAGGTGGTTGGAGGGTCAACACCAAAATAGCCCATACAGGTGTGAGCCAGCCTTGCATGCTTGGTTCTACCTCGGCATTGGCCCTCCTGACGATTTTTGGCTCCCACTGGGTCCTAGCACCTCCGGTGTAGTCCCATTAGTGTGAATGAATGGTGAATACTTCATCCAAGAAGATCAACAATTACAGTAGGTACGTAATTTCCATTTCCAGGAGGCAGTCGGGGCGGGGTGGAGTCATGTGACTAGGCTCAGCCAGTCACACAGCTCCAGGAATTCTAAAGTCCAGTATAAATTCAGCCACTTCTGATGTGTCCCATTCACATCCCAGAGCAGGAGCTGAACAGAGCAGGAGAAGAATAGATTGGTGTCTTAAGTGTTAGCAGATGACAGCAGTCACACAGGAACTCTGCCAGTCCACTGAGGTAAGGTAAAGCATCAGTTTTCTTGCTACTGCCTGTGCAAGGAATTACTGGAAGAAGTTAAGGGGGTAGCAGCAAGGGAAGAACAGTTTGTATAACTAGAAACTACCGCTGTAGGGGAAGTAAGGAAACACTCTATCTAGGGTAAGCGTACAGAGGGGTAAATGCAAAGTTAAAAGAGGCAAACTAGAATCACCTGTGGTGTGGGAATAGAGGTAACACCCTAACTAGGGTAAGGGTAAAAGAAAGATAAAAGAATCAAAAAGAGGAAAACTTAGAATACGTTGTCTGGGGTCATGATACAAAGGCGAAATTAAAAATACCCTATCTAGTGTAAGGGTACAAAGTTCTTCCCAGTTTTTTCAAGTTCAAGTGTCTTTATTGTTCAGCTTTTTGTTTAAAAGTCATTACAGTATGTTATAAATATAACATAAGTAAATCCTCAGAACACAACATAAAATAATTTTCACAGTATATAAATACATTCTCATGAACTTCACAGTAATCAAAGAGTTCTATACTATATACTACATTGCACAATACACCTAACATATTTAAAATTGGAGGTAAATAAACAAGGCCTCAAGTATTTTCTACTTTTCTCAGATGTAATCCCTTCATCTCTACAACTTTAAAAAAGGCAACCGCATTCAATATTCACACATTATTTGATTTCAAGAAATATGTCACCATAGTTATAAGATCATATTCCAATAGACTTAAATAGGGTCCCAATAATTGTTTTCTTATATCATTATAAAGAGGACACAAACTCATCAAATGTTTTAGGTCATCCATGTCATTTTCACAATTGCATAGTACCCGCCTTATTTTTGTCTTGACTATATAAATTTATTTTCCAATTACTTGTGAACAATTCAAACCTGAGCCTGGTGATTATTTTTCACAAGTCTGGATTAGTCATTTTAACCAAATATAATTCTAATTTGTGTAATCTTTAATTTTCTGATAACCAGTTGCAAATCTTACTTTGCCGTCCTATTCGCTCATCTCTTTGCCTGTAATTATCTTCTGTTCTCTCCTTGTTTATTGGCTTTACTTGAGAGAATGGTAATCGGAGGCTATCTGTTATATTAATTATTAGTCCTAAAGGTTTGATAACTCTTTCCAGAATTACCATACTTGGAAACATTATGATCTTCCTGGACATAAGGTCTCCACCACTCATTCACACTGATGGGATCTACGTCGGAGGCGCTAGGACCCAGCGGGAGCAAACTTTCTGCAAGAGGGCCGGCACCAGAGATGGAGCCGTGAGGAGCGACGCCGCAAACCTCGGCTTGTGCAGCAGTGACTATCTCGGCGTCAACCCTCCAACCTCCTCAGTTCCTTTTTTCCCCGACGTCGAGTGCGCTTCAGTGACGACATCGCTCAACCGCCAGGAGTCAAACATAGAAACATAGAATTTGTCAGGAGATAAAGACCGCTTGGCCCACCTAGTCTGCCCAGTTCCCTACCTAACGGAGAAGCTGCAGATCCTAGTTAATCAACAGCCTACTTCCTCCTACCCCCCACTAGAATTGCCTTATGTCTGTCCCATGCATTCTTGAATTCCCCACTGTTTTTGACTCTATGACCTCCTCAGGAAGGCTGTTCCATGCATCTACAACCCTCTTTGCGAAGAAATACTTCCTCACGTTAACTCTGAGCCGTTCCTCCTCTATCTTCAAATTGTGCCCCCTTGTTCTTGCACATCTCTTTTTGTGAAAGATGCTACCCTCTTGGACTTTGTTGATTCCTTGAGGTATTTGAACGTTTCTATCATGTCCCCCCTCTCCCTCCTTTCCTCGAGGCTATACATCTTAAGCTCCTTTAGTCTTTTTTCATATGTCTTCTGGTGCAGACCCTGCAACATTTTGGTTGCATTCCTCTGGACAGCCCCAACCCTGTCTATGTCTTTGCGGAGATGGAGTCTCCAGAACTGTACACAGTACTCCAGATGTGGTCTTACCAACTGTCTGTACAGAGGGCCAACAGCATCCTGTTTTCTACTGGTGATGCCTCTCCCTTTGCATCCCAGTATCCCCCCAGCCCTCCTTACTGCCTTCTCACATTGCTGGCCCACCTTTAGGTCATCTGATATGATTACCCCCAGGTCCATTTCCATTTTTGTTGTTGTCAGTATCTCACCCCCCATTGTGTACTCTTGCCCTGGGTTTTTGTTTCCCAGCTGCATTACTTTGCATTGAATCTAAGCTGCCATACATTTGATAATTCCTCCAACCTTGCCAAGTCCCTTTTCATCCTTTCCACCCTACCTTGCGTATCAACCCTGGTGCAGATCTTTGAGTCATCTGCAAAGAGAAATACCTTCCCCTCCAGTCCCTCCGCAATGTCACTTATAAAGACGTTAAAAAGGACTGGCCCCAGAACTGAACCCTGTGGTACCCCACTAGTAACCCTCCTTTCTTCACTGTGGACTCCATTTACTACTATTACCTCTTGTGTCCTGTTGTCCAGCCAGTGTTTTGCAGGCTACCACCCTGGGACCCACCCCAGGCTGGCTAATTTGTTTATTAATCTTTTGTGCAAGACTGTGTCAAATGCCTTGCTAAATAAGTCTAGGTGGGCCATGTCCACAGCCCCTCCCTGGTCTACTACTTTGGTCACCCAGTCAAAGAAATCAATTAGATTTGTCTGACATGACCTTCCTGCTGTGAATCCATGCTGCCTTGGGTCCTGTGCCCCACTGGCCTCTAGGTACTCAACAGTTCTTTCCTTCAGAAGTGGTTCCATCATTTTCCCTATCACTGAGGTCAAACTGACAGGTCTGTAGTTTCCTGCCTCTGTCTTGCCCCCACTTTTGTGAAGGGGAATCACATCCACCCTCCTCCAGTTCTCAGGTACCACACCATCCTCCCATGATTTATTAAAAAGGATAGTCATTGGTGTTACTAGTTCTTCCCTTAGTTCTTTGAGAGTTCTGGGGTGAATCCCATCAGGCCCCATCGCTTTATCCACCTTCAGTTTCAAACTAGCAGCATAGTTTTCAGTTTATTGTTTTTCAATCTGTCTCGAAATAAGTACCGCTTACTATTAAATTACTTATTAAGAAAAGAAGTCTTCAGCCCTCCATTGATGGAGTCGACCACGAGCGGGTCAGATGACGGTAGAGAGACTTCGTATGAAAGCTGTTCAGTCAGCCGGGCTGGGTACGGTCCACCGCCCTCTCCGAAGGGAGGGTCTGACTACGGACGGTCCAGTGCTCAGGGGGATGGGCGCCTCTCGAAGCATAAAAGAAAATGGTTGTACTCGGCACCATTCAGCCTCGAGCTCTTCTTGACCTACAGGTCAAAGAAGAGAAGGCATCACTCGAGGTCACCTTCTGGTATGTCTGTGCGTCGACGGTTGGTCGTTGGGGTCAGGTGCCGGCCTCCTCCTCCTTCGGAGTCGCCGGTTTCTGTCTCCGGTGACCAACCTCTTTGACATTGGAGCCCTTCCCAGCCTCTTGAAAGGGCTTCCGATGAGCAGTTTCATCAGTGGGCTGCTCTTATGGAGCAATGGGCTCGGAGGTTGGTCCAGCTGCCTGGCCTGGTCAATCCGAGGCCTTCGGGCCTCTCAGGGGAGCAGGTAGGGCGGTTGGACCTTCCTAGTTGCGCGGCGCCATCTTCGGTGCCGTCGACTCCATGCTCAGGTGTTTTCCCCCCCTCACATGGCTGCGGCGCAGGGGAGCCACACCAATGCCTTTATCTCCTGGTATTCTTCCTTCTTTTCTTCAAGTCGGAGTCTTCGAGGACCTGGATTGCTTTGGCACCATCGGGGACACTTTCAGTGTCGATGGGTCCTCTTAGCGATCTCGGCTTTGCTTCTAGGGGTGTCAGGCGCCATCCTTGGTGCCAGTCGCCTGTTGGCACTATCCTCTGCGTCAATGGAATTGTCTGGCGCCATCGCCTGTGCCAGCGCCTATCGGCACTGTCCTCGGCGCCGCTAGGATTGTCGGCACCGTCCCTCGGGCCGGGTGGCCTGTCAGCGCTGTGTGCGGGTTGTTTCTGACGCACCATCTCCCTTGCCTTCAGGGCCATGTTCTTCGGCGCCGAGGGTTGGTGCGTCGCAGTCCACCCTTCAGGGGTTCTCGGCTCCGAATCCTTTCTCTTCATTTCATACTGATTTTCACTCCTTTCCTGTCCATACAGTCCCTCCTGGACTGTCAGGAGATGATATTGAGCCTGAGCCAGATCTTCGAGTGGGTGATGATGTTGAAGGAGCAGGGATCAATCCTGCTGCAGAGCCTATGGTTGAAGACCTGTCATTTAAGTCTCTGCTGAAAAATTTAAATTCTACTCTCTCTCTCTCTCTAGACTATGGATATCGATCCTGGGAAGCTCTTAAGACTCCAATATCTTCATGTCCCAGAGATCCCTATGGATTTAACTCCCCGGTACAACCATCCTTTGAGACTCTCTCAGATGGTATGGAATAATCCGACTCTGATTCCTTCTGTGGCTAAGTCCACAGACAGGAAGTATGCTGCTCCCAAGGATCGACCCATTTTGGCTTCCCAGGCCTTTGTGGACCCTATTGTAGTCCTGGCAGAGATTGATAAGGCTGTTCTTCCTCAGGCATCTACAGCCTGGCCTATAAACAAAGAATCTTGCAAGATAGACACCTTAGGTAAGAGAGTATTTGCTGCCTCTACCCTGGGTTATGCGTATTGCCAGCTACCAGGGCTATTTCTCTCAATATGAGTATGTTCTTTGGCATTCGCTGAAACAGATGGTTGAAGCTCTGCCCGAGTCAGACACTAGTTCAGAGCTTCTTCAGACCATAACCAGGGGTATCGAGTCCAGCAACCAGCAGGTTAAAGCAGCTATGGACGCTTTCGATACTGCTTCCCGAGCAGCAGTGGCTGGCATTTGTACCTGTCGTCACTTTTGGCTACACACTTCAGGCTTCATGAATTGTGCCCAACAACAGGTCATGGCATTACCCTTTGACAGTATGTATCTGTTCGGACCTCAAGTAGAGCAAGCTCTGGAGGCCACGCAGAAGAATAGGTTGGCCATTAAAATGGCTCAACCCGCTCCCACCCCTTCTTGGAGGGGTGTTAAGTGTCAATTTCACAACCATCAGTCCTTCCGGGGGGAGGGGCGGTTTTAACAAAAACCAAGCCCCCCAGCCTCAAAAGAAAATGCAACAGAAGGCACAAGGGCCCAGCTTCCAGTGCCACCTTCTGAATTTCTGGGCCAGGTCCCACCTCAGCTGCCCGAGGGGACTCTTCCTCAGCGGTGGGAGGATGTCTGACTCAGTTCTACAACAAGTGGAAGTCCATAACATCAGACAAATGGGTCCTCCGATAATCCACGAGGGTACTCCCTCAACCTTTCAAAGCTCCTCCGGATCGCCCCTCAAACGACAGCCCAGGCTGTCAACAGTACAGTCCGAGTCGGCCCAGTGGCACTGGAGGGTTGAGGGGCGCTTGAACGCCACACCTCAGGCCACGCTGGCTGCACTCCAAGTTCAGGAGCGAGCCTGCGCCGGGGTTGACAGGGAAGGGACTGGATTGAGCGCCTGTGGGGCTGCTCTCCTGTCATGGGGTGAGGGCATCAGGAGCTCGGCGCCCGCGGCCCCTGGTGGAGACTGGGGGTGCTGCAGTAGCGCAGAGTGGTACGTAACGCGTGCCTGACGCTGGTAGGGTAGCTGCACCATTGCATCAGGGAGTGCACACACAGGGAAGGGAGTGGCGGAACAGAACACAGAAAAACCCAGTTCTAGGGGTAGCGCACTAATCCCCATGCCCACGACTAGGCCCAACTTGGCTGGCCTTCATAGATCCTCTGCCCAGGGCCCACATCTGCAGCTGGAGTCTACAAGTTAAGAGCGCCCAAGGTAGGAGGGGTTAAGCTGGGGGTGCCAGCTGCGAGGCGGAGGAGAGGAAGGTTCCGTCGGTGGGACTTCAGGCAGGGCAGGATAAGATTGGATGCTGGAGAGAGGCTTCTAGAACCGTGACCGGAGGGAAAAAGAATTGGAAAAAAAAAACCAATACAGTCAGACCTTCGTGCTTCAGAGATACAAGGCCTTCTGAACAACGGCAGTAGAAATAGTTCTGCTGGATCAACGAAACACAGGTTTCTACTCCCATTACTTCCTAGTCCCAAAAAAGACCAGTGGCATGTGCCCCATTCTGGACCTCAGAAAGTTAAACAGGTTTCTTTTCAAGGAAAAGTTCAAGATGATATCGCTCGGGACCCTGTTACCCTTGCTTCATCAACACGATTGGCTAGCTTCCCTGGACATGCAGGATGCTTACCAACATATTCTTGTACACCCAAAGCTTCACAGATACCTGAGGTTTGTAGCGCTGGGCCAGCATTATCAGTTCAGAGTCCTGCCCTTTGGGCTATCCTCGGCGCCACAAGTTTTTACAAAGTGTTGTGCAATTCTCACAGCGCATCTCAGAAAAATCAGAATACAAGTGTTCCCATATCTGGATGACTGGCTTCTAGCAAGCCCTTCCAGGCAAGGAACTCTCGACGCCATAGCCACAGCCTCAAACTTTCTCACGCCCATGGAGTCCCAATCTGAAGAAATCTCAGATCTACTTCGAGTGGCTCCTTGCAGTAGCTAATTATATACAGGTCATCTGGCTGTTCAGACAGACATGTGTGTAGTCTGGTACATCATCAAACAGGGAGGAACCTGCTCTACCATCTTTGCAGGAGGCTGGCGAGTTTGGGGATTGGGCAGTGCAACACAAACTTTACCTCACGGCACTATGTTCCGTGGGTCGAGAACACGGCAGACCACCTCAGTCGATTGTCTGCCCAGGCTCACGAGTGAACTGGATCAGGGTAGCAGACGATATCTTCCTATGCTGGGAAACTCCTCAGGTAGACCTGTTTATGCCTCCTCACAACGCAAAACTTCCTGCCTTCTGCTCGCTCGCCTCCAGGACGTGACATTTTTGGAGAGACGCTCTGTCTGTAGACTGGAAGGGCAGATTCATCTATGCCTCCTCGATTCCCTTCATTCCGAGGGTCTTACAAAACTCGGCTCAGAAGGAGCTCGCATGATCCTAATCGCTCCTTTCTGGCCCAGGCAAGTTTGGTTCTCTCTTCTGCAACAGTATTCAGAGGAACCTCCTCCTCCTCTTCCTTTTTAGCAACTTTTGCTGACCCAGGATCAGGGAACTCTGGTCCATCCACGCCTCAAGTCCCTTCAGTTGCACACGTGGCTCCTGCAGACATAGCTCAAGCCCGATTCGGGGTTTCTCTGCTGGTGGCTGATATTCTGGTGGAGGCCAGAAAGCCCTCCACTAGATCTGCCTATGCCATGAAATGGAAACGGTTCTCTATTTGGGCCTCTTCCAAAGATTTCAGCCATTCTCTTGCTCTGTCGGGGGCTTCTGACTGCATGCGCCATCTCTTTGATCTGGTCTCAGTCATTCCTTCTGAAGGTTCACATAGCCATCTCCGCTACCATGTTCCTTTGGGGACAGAACTTTGACGCAGTTGGAAGTCTCTAAGACTTTTCTTAGAGGGGTTCTCCACTTGAGACCCCTATTTGCATTCCTGCCCCACCTTAGGATTTGAATTTTATTCTTGAGAAGCTTACCCTGCCTCCTTCAAGCCGCAGCCTCAGCAGACCCTAAAGTTCCTTTCCTGGAAGACTCTCTTCCTAGTGGCCATTACTTCTGCTCGAAGGATTTCGAGGCTTCAGGCCTTGATGTGCAAAATCCCGTATTTGGTTTCACAAGGAATGTGTGACTCTGCGCACTAACCCTAAGTTTCTCCCTAAGGTGGCAGCGGATTCTATGCTGAACCAATCCATTGAGCTGCCTGCTTTCTTTATGCAACACTCCAGTCAAGGGGAGTACCTCTTGCATACTTTGGATGTTCACCGAATTCTGAGATAGTACACCACCAGGACTAAGGAACTCAGAAAGACTGATCAACAGTTTGTCTCTTTGCCCATAAAAGAGAAGGCAATGCTGTCTCCACGCAATGCCTATCTAAATGGTTGGCTCATTGTATCACTTTTGTTACTATTAGTACCATAAGACCTCGTTGGTCTAAGTCAGGAGGCCACTCCACCAGGGGTGTCGTTGCCTCTGCTGCTTGTTTCAAGAATGTGTCAGCGGCCGACATCTGTGCAGCCGCAACTTGGACTTCTGTCCATACCTTTATTATTACAGTTTGGACATTGCCTCTCGCCATAGAGCTGTCTTCGGGTTGGCTGTGCTGCAAGGTCTTCTTTCCTAAGACCTTCACAGCCGGAGGGTCTACATTTGAGTACTGCAAGAGCCTCTCTCGAAGATCTGCTGTTACAGTAAGTTCTTACATAACTGTACTTTGCAGCCCTCTCAGAAGTTCCTTTTTATAGGAACTTCTGGACACCTCTTGTGCGAAAGTTTTTCTACCAGAGGACAGAAGGAGCGTATATCCTACAGATGGCCCGACAATCAGAGAGAACAGCTCAGTTCGAGCTATCTCAGTGCAACGGATGGTGGGTATCATGGCATCCTTGGTGTTCACTGTCCCTAGCACGCTCCACATGAGAACCTCTCAGTGGATGCTCAGTACCAGTGGTCCCCAACCACTCACCCTCAGTCCTTTCTCATCAAGGTGACAGAACCTCTGAAGAAGTCACTCACCTGGTGGTCATAAGAGGACAACCTTTTGGAAGGGTATCCCTTTGCACCCCTGGATCATCAGATTTCCATTACCACGGACGCGTCTCTGATGGGGTGGGGAGCTCACTGTCAGAATCTCCACACCCAAGGTACGTGGACTCAGGACAAGTCCCAGCTTCCCATAAATGTCCTGGAAATGAGAGCCGTCCTTTATGCAGTCTGGGCTTTGAAGGACATTCTCTGTCACAAGAACATTCTCCTTCAAACGGACAACAAAGCAGTGATGTTTTACATCAACAAGCAGGGCGGTGCACACTCTTACCCTTTATGCAGGGAAGATGAGAGTGTGGAATGGGTGCCTAGAGCACAAGGCTCTAATTCAGCGGGTCTACCTGCTGGGAGTGCAGAACCACTGGAAGACTGCCTCAGCAGAACAGAGACAGATCCTCATGAGTGGTCTCTCGACTCAACCGTAGTTCAGTCACTATTTACAGAATGGGGAACTCCAGACCTGGACCTTTTTGCATCCCCACTCAACACAAAACTGCCTCTGTTCTGTTCCAGAAATCCAGGCCCTGGCATTTTCTGTCAGGATGTGTTCAGGCTGCAGTGGACAAAACACTTTCTATACGCCTTTCCTCCTCTTCCACTAATTCAGAGGGAACTTCTCAAATTCGAGTCCCAAGAGGACAAAATGATCCTCATTGCTCCCTTCTGGCCTCAACAGATATGGTTTCCGTTACTCAGCAGTATGTCGGAAACCCTTCTTAGCAAGCTCTCAGATGAACCTTCTGACCCAGGGTCTGTGGTCCATCCCAATCTGAGGTCGCTCACCTTCATGCCTGGCTCCTGAAGAGATAGAAGTGAACAGGTTCAATGTCTCTTGAGAGTTTCAGATATTCTTTGGCTACAAGAAGTCAACCACCAGAAAACTTACACAGCCAAATGGAAGTTGCTTTCTGGTGTGCTAAACCTCTTTGAATCCTTTTTCCTGCCTACCAAATAAAGTTCTAGAGTACCTTTTAGACCTCTCAAATTCAGGTCTACAATACTCTACAGTCAAAGTTCACCTTTGTGCCATTTCAGCTTATCATGAACCAGTACTTTCCTTGTCACTGGCTCAGTTACCTGTAGTGAAGAGGTTTCTTAAGGGTATTCTGTATACCAGACTTCCTATCAGACGTCCAGTCACAGCCTGGGACATTAATCTTGTGCTAGACATGCTCACTTGAAAGCCTTTCGAGTCTCTAGCTACCTGTGAGCTGAAATTTCTCACTTGGAAAACGACCTTCCTGGTGGCCATTACCTCGGCCCGCAGGGTTTCTGAAATACATTTTGAGGTTTTATTTTGTTTTGTTTATGTATATATTTAAAAATTGATTGTGGTCTCCTTTAAGATTTTGCTTTAAATTGCTCATCCTGAAGCACCTTGGGACACTTCCTGAAGAGGCTACTGCGAAACCGGTAAAAGTCAGTTGGGCCCTGCCCTTGTCTTTCCAGCCCATGCTACCAGCATTTTGAAGGTCTGTGGATTTTATACATTTTGTGTTTGAGGCTGTATTATTATTAGACTGCATTTATTTGGACATTCACTGTGTGTCTTTTGCCTTTTTGAGAGGTAGGTACTGCTGGCTTTTTATGAGTTGTTTCGTCTATATGAGGCTGCATTAGCACATCCTGACATGGGGCGGCCAGTAATTCAGTATATATTTCTGAAATACATGACTTGGTCACAGACCCTCCGTATACTGTGTTTCATAAGGACAAAGTAGTTCTTAGGACCTATCCTAAGTTTCTCCCTAAGGTTGTTTCAGAATTCCATCTAAACCAACCTTTGGTCCTACTTACCTACTTACTTTGTAAGCTTCCAAAATGAAGGAGAGCGCATCTTCATTCTTTAGGTGTCAAAAGAGCTCTGCATTTCTATTTGGATAGAACAAAAGAAATTCGCAAAGAGTAAAGAACTGATATTCATTGTGTATACCTTTAGCCAGTAATTTACTTCTCGCTGTCTAATTTGATTCTCTGTTTGTAATTGTCCCATTTGTGCCCTTACCAGTGCAGAAGGTGCACCTTTTGGGAGACCCATTATCCTTTTGTAGAATGTATTTAATATAGAGGCTGATATCTTACTATTGCCTTGCCCCAAATCTCTGCTCCATATAATAGTAAACTTTTTAGCTTTGCATTAAGAACTCTTAGAATTCCTTTTACTGAATTGCCTCCGTACCTATAGGCAAAGAGATTTAGAGTCAGGAGGAATCTTCTTGCTTTATTTTCCACTTCATTAATGTGTTTGTTCCATGTTCCATCTTGAGACAGCCCTCGATAACAAAATTCCCTTACCACCTCTAATTTATTGCTGTTCAAATAATAATTGTACTCCTTTTTATTGCCCTCAAATACCAATACCTTGGTTTTCTCATAATTTATCACCAGATCTGCTTTTTTTACATTCCTCTAGAAACTTATTCATCATTCTTTTTAACCCAATATAACTTGTGGAAATTAATACTGCATGATCCGCATATGCCAGGTATGGGCAGGGAGTTGTGTCAATCCTTGGCATATGATAATCAGAATTATATAAACTGTTCAACACTGTTTGAAAATAGAGATTAAACAATAACAGCGATAAAGTGCATCCTTGTTTCTCACCAATATTTGATTCGAACCATTCAGTAAGAGATCCAACATTTGAATATCTAACACTTGTGTAGTTATTACAATACAGAGTTTTTATAATACCCAAAAGTGCTTGATTAATACTAATTCTTCCAGTCTAGCCCATAATTTGACTCTGTTAACTCTGTCAGATGCTGTGTTCTTCCCAGTTAACATAGTGAGTGTAGGAACAGGAATGTTGGGAGTGGTGCAGTGCAGTGTCTGTGGAGCGCAGTTCAGAGAGACCTTCTGAGACTGAGGTGCCCCATCTGCATGCACCTCTCTGGGCTGAAGGAGGTGGTCACAGACTTCAGGCCAAGTTGGTTAGGATTCTGAGACCTGTTCCCCACTCAGGGCCACTGAGTCTATGACCACTGCCCCAAAGAGGAAGGCCAGCTAGACTGTGGTGTGTGCCGGAGGTGGGGTGGCAAGTCAGGGGCATTCCTCAACCTGTGCCACTAAGAAACCTTATTTCCACTCTAGCTGGACAGGACTGTCAAGAGCAGTGTCGCTGAGGCACAGGTCAGAAAGCATAGGAAAACCAGGAGCAGTTTCAAAATTCTCAAGTAGCTATTTATTTTTCTCAATAACAGTAAAATAAAAGTTATTCAGTATAACTATTTACAACGGTAGTACAAACAGAGAAAACTTAAGTCCTTCTGAGAATATCTCTTAATTCCAAGTTTCAGTTTCTCACTCTCTCACTCTTCTTGTCTCTCTAGCAAAAGCATTGCTGCTCTTTTTATGTCTTTGGGAACTCATTAAGAGAGCCTGCTTCTCACAGAATATTCTTGTAAGTTTACAGAATGTTCTTGTAAGTTTCATTCCTTGCAGGTGCAGCAGAACAGTACATGGTGATCCAGAACAGATCTCTTGTTTACAGCTCTGCAAAAGACTTACAAACTGCATCTCAGGTTAACCCCTTGAGTTCCAAATAGCTCTGCAATCATTTTAACAGTATAACTATATACAGTTTTAAACAAAGTGATCCTAGTATCAGTGATATTTCCACATAAATATTCACATATTTTTATACTGGAAATGTGCAAGGGAAAGAAAAGACAGAAATAGCAAGGAAGCGAGAGATAGTGTGGAGGGAGAATCTGAAACTGTCAGAGTGATCGGTTCCTAGATCTCACAAGAAAATTTGGTTGCGCAACCAGAGAAGAGATGGAAAAGGAGAGAATAGAACAGACCCTTGCGTTTAATCTCTTGTTGCATAACAAATGGGGCAGGGCCTTATTCAGCCCTGTCACATACCCCACTCTTTAAGAGGGAACCTGTTTTACAAAAACAGGTTTCCAAAACGTTCTATTAAATTCCTATTTAACATCTGCTTATAACCTTTACAGTTCAGTGCATATGCAACATAGCAAACAGAGAAGTTTCAACTCACATTTTTTTTCAACCTTCGGAATTCTCAATTCCTGATCCATATCTTGACAGAAAATCACCACTGACATTCTCTTTCCCAGATTTGTGCATCACCTTCAGTTTAAATGGCTGTAGTGCCAGGTACCACCATGTGATTCTAGATTTTTATCCTTCTTTGCTTAAGCCAACAGAGAGGATTGTGATCTGTTAGAAGTACAAAGTCAGTCTAGTAAGTAAACTTAAGAGACTCATGGCCCACCTTGCCACAAGGCATTCCTTTTCAATGGTGGAGTACCTTTTCTCTCTCTCGTGCATTTTCCTACTTGTGTACAGAATAGGATGTCCTTTCTGTAGTGGGGTTGAATAACAGGATACAAATAATGGGCTGACAACCAACTTTAGTGCATAAAAAGCACCTTACAGACACTTATCATTTTATTTTCTTCTTTTCAGAGACTTTTTGCACAGAAAATAAAAGTCAGGTATTAGTTCATTTGCTTACTCAGGATAAGCCAACAGCATTTGATCTTAGCAAGTCCATCATTATGCCCAAAAGTGGCACGTTTCAGTCGCTTTCACCTATCTCTTTCTCTCAGCTCATCTCAGCATCTATGTAGCTTCTTTACTCTAATGGTAGCTTTTATAGCATATCTCATGATGACCTCACAGCATAGGGATCCACCCACTTAGGTCAATTAAGCAAATGCATCACTTTCTAAGGCTCATATCCCAGCCTATACAGAATTAAGAAAGGGATATTTCTAAGCCTGTAACAAGAATTTACTTTTCTGATATATCTCTTAAATATCCCAGCCCTTAACAGTTTTATTTATTTCAATAACTTAATGACCCTCATTAGTCTGAACTCCTCCCACTAATCAGCTTGCTCTATGATCCAGTTCAGTATTTATACAGAACACTAGGGGTCGCTATCTTCCTATAGGAAACTTCATTTTTCCATGAGCTCTCCTAGGAACAGGTCAGTCTGAAGTAAACTATCTGCTATCTTTTTACATGTATTTTTAAACTCTGCAAAACCCTGCAATTTCTCTCTCACTATATTTCTATCTCTGCTAAGGGACACGCCTTCAGAACACATGCCATTCCTAAAGCTCTTTCCTTTAACTGTGTTATTTTATTTCCTTTTTTTTCCCCAATAATATTTTGTTTCTCATTTATCTTTCTTTATGTGCTATCAACACACTTCGTCCTACATTAAAGGATTATCCCTTCAGGCATTCATATTATTTTATTAGGCAACTCCTATCTCTAAGGAGCACTTTTCTTCATTCTCCCAACCGCTGAAATCTCAGCCCATCAGCTATTCCTTTCATTTGGGCCTCTTTTCTGTTTCTTTCAGCCTTCGCTTTCTCTTTACTTATTTATTCAGGTAGCCTATTCAACACTTCTCTAGGGCTGCCAAACCCTTTTAAAACTCATTCATTTGGTTTCTGGAACTTCACTGAGGCTCCTGTTCTCCTGCTCGTAGTGTCCCACCAGCTTACACTCTTTATTCTTGCCGCACTGTGCGGCAGTCTGTAATGCTTTGGAGCATGCCCTTTGCTCGATGCATGTTTCTTACTTCATTCTCCGAACTGGGAGTATTTTTGCAGTAGCTGGAGCATCCTGCTCCGGTCAGAGTTACATTCCTGAGTCGACTCATACCAGGAGAAACAGGGCATTCCTCCCCAAGCTGCATTTATTTGCAGAATTTACTCATTTGTTTGAGCAACAGGGCCATTGCACATAAAAGCAGCTGCTTTTGCAGCACAAGTTCGGCGCTTACATGTGCCTGCCAGGGAACCAGCTTCACTTACTAGGGCACCTAAGTGATTCAGAAGCTTCATGCACTAGTATAATTCCTCCCGCTCAGGAGTTTTTTCCTGCAGCATGACATGCTCTTCTATAATGAAACAGGGCATGTATTTGTTTACATCATTAGTGCGATCTTTATTCTTATCTCAGTTCTCACTATTCTTTCTCATTTCCCCACGGCTACTCAACTGTTTACAGGGGCACATACATATTTTATACTGAAGGACACCCTAGTCCTTTTCTTTACTTTCATGTGCTCATTTTAGGGTGGGGGGAGCTTTCAGCTAAACAAGGCACCGTAACCATGCCAGCAGCTGAGAGCATACAGAGCACACATGCTCCTATTTTAAAACCATTTGCTCTCTTTTCCTTTCTTTTAAACCCATATCTACTTTGGGGCACCAGTATTTATATACTGTCCAACGCAACCTATGTTTCTCTTATTCTTGCTTCGACTAATATCTTTCTACTTACAGCACTACCTCTGGGCACGTTATGACTCCATCCTGAATCATTTTCTTACAAGCTGTTCTCTCTAGCTATCTACTGTCTTCTTTATGGGGCACTTATCCTTGACAGAGGAGACACTGTCACACTTTCCCATCTATATGCTGACTCAAGACTGCACCTAGGCACTCTGATGCATCAGTCTGTAACAGAAATTGTTTCTCAAAGTCTGGGCTTCTTAAAACAGGGGCTGAACATAATGCAGCCTTAATGGCTTGAAAAGCCTCATCACACATTTCACATTATTCAGGAACCATTTCTTTGGGAGTTCAGTGAGGGGCATAGCTAACTTGGCAAAGCTGGGAACAAATCTTTGATAATAACCAGCCAGCCCTAAACTGACCTGACATGTTTCTTAGTTTTGGGGACAGGGCTGTTAGCTACAGTTTCTATCTTAGAAACCTCTAGTTTGACTTCTCCATTTCCCAAACATATAGCCCAAATATCTGGTTTCCTACATGCCCAATGCACACTTGGTAGGATTAATTATCAGACCTGTCTTTTTTTTTGTTGTTAACTTTCTTTATGCACCCTATGGCCCTGGCATCCTTCCAAGGTAGTCACTCGACAGAGGCCTCTATTCCATGCCTGAACCCCGCGCTACCAGATTCCTCCCCCGAACACCCAGGCAAGTCCAGCCCCCCGGATTACCCCTGCAGGGGTGGGCCCACCCTCCCTTGGCAGCCTTTCTGAAATTAGAGGGACCTACCTGGGCATCGGTTCGGCCACGGAGTCCACTGGTGCACTGAGCTGGCTTTGGAATGTGGGCCTGCCCCTGGAGTCTCCTTCATTTCCACAGTGCTGCAGAGGGTTTTTCCGTGTTGTTTTTCCCCCTTTGGAGTGAGCGTGCAATGACATCTGTGCACTGCTACCCTGCTGGCATCTGCCACACTCCACTCCTTACACTGGCTGGTGTGCCTGCAGTGTCCCTGATCTCCATCGGGGGCTGCCAGGACACCGAGCAACCCTGAATCCCTCCTCAGGGAGAGGAGAGCTGTCCTCCGGATGCTCCATCCTCTCACTCCCCTGCCAACCCCTGGCAACCCGAGTCCGTCACCGAACCCGGGTTGCCGGCATGGCGCAAGGTGTTGTGTCCAGTGCCTCTACCCTCAGCACCACCGGGCCGGCTCAGACCTGCTTTTTTGATTGATCAGATAACTGCTCGTAGGTGTTCCTGGTGGCTTTTCCAGTCTGTACTGTACACCATGACATATCCAGGTACGCAGCACAATAGCCAGTGTGAGGGATAAATTACATCCATGTACCACTGGAATGTAGCGGGTGCACCATGTGAACCAAACGGCATGGTGGTGATCTGATAAAATCCTATAGGATTGGCAAATACAGTTTTGTCTTTGGATTCTTTAGCTAGGGGGATTTGCCGGTAACCCTTGGTGAGACAGAGGGTATTGATATACTTGGCACTTCCCAGTCTGTCCACTAAACCATCTATTCTGGGCATAGGATAACTGTCAAATTCTGACACTGGATCAAGTTTCCTAAAATCAAGGCAAATTTTACACCCTTCTTTTTTGTTTATAATCACCATTGGTGATGACCAAGCTCTTCTTGACTCTTCTGTGATACCCATTTCTTTCATTTTTTGTATCTCCTTAACCACATCAGCTCTTAACCACTCTGGTAATCTGTATATCTTTTGTCTAATAGGGTGAGCATTCCTTGTCGCTATCACATGCTCAACACCTTTAGCTTGGCCTGGCACTGTGGTAAAAGTACTGTTAAATGTCTTGAGCAAGTTACGAATTTCTGCTGTTTGTTCAGAGGTTAAGAAAACATTCACTTTACAGTATCAGCAATTAATTTGTTCCAGTCTGTCATAAGCTACATCAATATCTTCTTTACCAGTTTCTGGTAAAACCAGCAAAACAGCTTTTGGTGATTTTCAACCCATTTCTTGAGGAGGTTAGCATGGTATATCTTAGTAGGATTTTTCCTATTAGGGTCTCAACCTCTTAGTTAACTGTGCCAATACATCTAAGCACTTTATAAGGCCATTGCCACTTAATTAACAGTTTATTTCTGTATTGGGTAACAGTAGCAAGACCTTTTCACCTGACTCAAAAACTGTTTCTTTTACCCCATGGTCATAATACACCTTCTGCTGGTTTTGGGCCTCTTCCTGATTACTATGGGTGATTTCAACATATTTTGCCAGCTTCTTTTTCAGGGCACACACATAAGATGTAATAGATTGTTTCTGATTGGGGTTATCTTCCCTTGTTTCTTTTATAACATCTAGTAGCCCTCTATGTTGTCTACCATACAGCATTTCAAATGGTGAAAAACCGGTTGATGCCTGTGGCACTTCTCTGTAAGCAAAAAGCAGGTAATGTAAGTACTGGTCCCAGTCTTTCCTTCCCATTTACAGACTTTTTAACATGCGCTTTAGGGTTTGATTAAAACGCTCAACAAGACCGTCTGAGGATAAGGGAGGTTCTTATGGCAGTGGTGCCTAGTAGTCGGTACAGCTCCTTCAGTAATACAGCACCAAAATTACTACCCTGATCAGTGATAATCTCTTTAGGTATGCCCACCTTGCTGAAAAGTTTGACAAGCTCTGTTGCTACTTTTGGGGCTGTGACAGTATGCATTGGAACTGCCTCTGGGTATCGAGTAGCAAATTCAAATATTACCAAAATAAATCAATTGCCTTTTTTACTTTTGTCTAAGGGGTCAACCACATCCATTGCAATTCTCTCAAAAGGCACATCTATCATCAGGTGCACCTTGTCTTTGTTAGTAACTGGGGCTACTTTCTGACACTCGGCACAAGAACTGCAGTAGGTAGGAACATCTTCATAAATTCTAGGCCAGTAAAATCTGCACAGCAGTCTGGCATGGGTATGATCCCTCCCCAAGTGACTAGCCATAGGACTGTCATGTGCTATCTGTAACAACTCAGATCTATACTTTTGTGATATAACCAATTGTTCTATCTGGCCCTGTGTCTGAGGTTTAACCCAAACTCTGTACAGTAGCCATTACATTTTTAAACATATGTTTACCCTGTTTTGGTTTCACCCCAGGCTGCTTAAAATAACCCGGGAGAAAAACATCGTTAGCTTGTTCTAAAAGAAAATCACAATCGGTGATCAGTTTAGTTTCAGCATTTTCATATGTTAACCCCTTATGTCCATCAGTCTTTTCTTACCACTGTTTCTTCAGGTGTCGTCTTTCTTTCCTGGACTTACAGATCTTGGAGCTGTGCTCAAACAAGTCCGAATCAAAATCAGCGAAAGGACGAGTCCCCACCATCTGAGATTTTCTTTGCCTGAGCTCTTGTCACCACAGCTGCTGAAACATCAGGATTTACTTCCTCTTTGATTAATTCAGTAAATTCTGGAAAGTCATTTCCAGTAGTCACAGGTACAGGTAACTTAGGTATTTACCCCCACTTTTATTTGATGAGACACCCCATTAATAGTCAGAGTCACTTGGCTGGTGGGATAATATCGAGTCTCCCTGTGGATGCGGATGACACCAGCACCTGGTCCTTTTGAACATTGTTTTCCCAGCACTTCAACATGTACTAGGTTCTGTCTGCTTCCCAAATCAATAAGTCCCTTCACAGTCTTATCTCCCACCTTCACATCTGTCAAGTACTTGCCCCAATTTGCTAAGGACAAATCTGCTCCAGTGTCACTCTTCTTACTAAGACTATTTCTTGCAATATGACCTGGCTTATTACAGTTATAACAGATAAAGTCTTTGAGTGCAGATTTGTTACCCCCCACCAGAGTTCTCATCAGACTTGGAGTTTAAATGGGAAAAAGAGTGTCTTATTGGTGCTTGGCTGTTACCTCGCTGCTGTGGTGTCTGTCTTGCCATTTGGTAGTCTTCAGCCAAAGAAACAGCATTTTCCTCACTTTCTGGTCGGTGTTCTTTTCCCCAAAGCTGTACCATCTTGGTAGGATTTATTTATTTTATTTATTTTCAGTTCTCGGATTAACCATTTGAGCTCAGAGCTCTTACATAGGTTCCATGTTAGTACATTTCAGAACAAGTAGGAGATTATACAGAGGATTGAGACAAACAAGGCAAATAGGATTAAAATGAGACATTTAGGTACATTTGGTCATTAAACAAAGGAATGCAAAAATACAACGATAACTAAAACTGGATTAAGTAAACACAGTCGGATACATACAGGAAGAGACTAAATAACTGTGCCCAACAGGGAACCTGTTAGTTGTCAGTAACTCGAAGGTGTTAGGTCTTAGAAGTGCTGGAGAGAAAGGAGTGGGGGGGGGATGAGCCCCAAGTGCAGTGTGTACAAGAGAGAGAGAGAGAGAGAGATCAGTTCAGCGGAGGGGAAGATGGTATGAGATGCCTTTGCTTGGTGCTAGCGATGACAGGCGCATTGAGATTCCCGCATTAAATTATTCTTTAGGTTCCTTTTGAAGGTCCACAGTGTGGGCAGGCTAACAATGTTCTCATGGAGGGAGTTAAACAACAGCAGGGCCCGATAGATAAAGGACCTTTGTCCTTGAGATGTACGACATTTTGGAGTCAGGAAGGACTGCAGTTCCGAATTTCGGGTGGGCCTCGGATTTATGCCGGGAACCAGGAGTTGTTAGACACCTGGTGGGAGCTGACCAGTGCAGATCTTTTTGGCCAGGAGGCAGGATTGATATTTTAAGAGACCATAGAGCATTAGCCAGTGAGCCTTTGCATAGAGATCGCAGGTGTGGGTTAGTCGGTGCGCCCCTAAAGTGAGCCTGCAGGCATTGTTAAGCACAGGTTTCATACATCGGAGGGCAGTATCTGTGGCAGAGCCATATATCGGCAGTCCATAGTCCACTAGGGAACCCACAGAACTGTGGACCGCTATGCTGAGGGCTTCTGGGGTCAGGCTCTATGGCGATAAAGTAGCCCTATGCATTTGCTCATTGCTTTAGCTGTGATGTGTGTGTGGAGGGCATAGGACAGTGAGCTGTTAAGTGCTTCCAAGATATTTGAAGTGATGAACACGTTCAAGAGGAACACCACCCCATCACATATTGATAGCGGGTAGTTTTTGTGTTTGTTCTAGAGGCTGGTGAACAACATGGTTTTGGTTTTTTTATAGTTCATTATCAATTTATGATTTTTAAACCACCTCTATACTGGTGAAGTCACGCTGTAGTTGTTGCTCAAGGCCAATGGGGTCAGAGCCATTAGAAAATAACTGCATTATCTGCGATGAGGAGGATACGGCCCTGACTGGCTAGGGTGAGGCAAATCAGAAATAGGCTAAAAAGGAGGGCCCTGTATTGACCCTGTGGAACACCTGAGCAGACAGGCTTGGTGTCAGAGAGAGTGTGTTTATCCCGACCTGCTGTGAGCGGTGTGCAGGTAGCTGAGGAACCATGCAGTGAGTTGGTCGACTAGGAGGGCATGGTTGACCATGTCAAAGGCCTTTGTTAGGTCAGTATAGATTGCCCCGACGAGCTGGCCAAGAGGGATATGTGGATGAAGCCTGTATATTCCAGGAGGGCTGCAATTGTGCTGTGCCCTGCCCTAAAGCCATGTTGCTTAACACATAGGAGTTTGTACTTGTCCAGATGTTTGACAAGTTGGTCCGCAACGATTCATTCAAGGGCCTTCGAGAGTGGTGGTAATATAGAGATGGGTCTATAGTTCCCAGGGAGGGCACGATCCCCACTCTTGTACACCAGGGTGACTACTGCAGCTTTCCAGTTTTGGGGGAATACTGCGAGACGGAGCAAGAGGTTAAGGATATGGGTAAGAGGAGACAGGATTTCTTGAGTGAGAATGAGATGAGTTTCAGATCGAGGTTATCCCACTGAATCTCCTCTTCCCAAGCCCTTTATGCAGATATTTCCTGGCTTCTCTGAAGGTAATAGTCTTGAAGTGAAAGGGGATCGATGGGGATTGCATGGGTGCAGCAGGGTTGGTGGGGAGAAGAAGTCATCCGGGAGAACATTCTGTAGGTCAGTGAAGGCATTGTTAGAGGTGTTGGCATTAGATTTAGGGTCTAGGATGGGGGAGCCATCAATGCAGAGCATGGTAGGGGCCGTTTTGGGCTCTCACCCAGTGACCTCTTTTAGGTTAGCCCAGAATTTGCACCCGTCATTCCAGTTCTTGGTTAGGGCATCTTTATTGTATACGTTTTTGGCTAAACGGATGGTCCTGGTACAGTTGTTCCTCACACATTTGTAATTCAGGATGTCAGGCTGCTTGCCTGAGGCTCTAGTTATAAGCCAGAGGTGGTCTCTTTTTTCATTAGTTCAAGGGGGTCAGGGCTCATCCAGGGGTTGAAGTAGCCTTTGATCTTCTGCTTTTTTATGGGAGCATGGGTGTCGCAGATTGTATTGAAAAGGAGGATGAAATGGTTCAGTACATTGTCAACGCCGGAAGCCTCAAAACCATGGACCAGTCAGCATTGAGGAGATCTGTTTTGAAGCAGTGGCGTGACCAGGTTTGAGAAACTTGCCGTGACTGTTCTAGGAGGATTTGGAGAAATTATTAGCCCAACTGAACATGACTGGGTGGTCACTGATGTCGTCCGGGAGGATGGAGGCGTTAGAGGCATGCTCAGGTTGGTTAGTGAGCACCCAGTCAATCAGAGTACTAGTGCCTGTCCTGTAGTTAGTCCTAGTCGGTGTTTCAATGAGCTGGGTAAAGCGGATAGACTGAATCGCATCCTTGAATTGGTTAGCTTCAGGGGCAAACCAATTAATATTGAAATCACCTAGGAGTATAACCTCAGAGCTTAGGGTTAGGCTTCCAAGACAGTCTGTGATGGCATGGAGACCTTGGGCCGAGTTCTTTGGGGGGATGTAGCCAGATAGAATTGTGGCAGTTTTGTTGTGGGCCCCAAGAAGGACCTTAATGGCAAGGGCCTGGCAGAATGACCCAAGGCTGGGTAAATTCAGGACTATGCCCTGAAGGCTGTCCTTAAGGTAGATTGCACAACCGCCACCTCTTTTAGATTTATGATCTTGCCTAAAGATCAAATAGCCTGGCAGACTGTACCACTGACAGTACGTCTGGATTATGGAAGACTACCCAGGCTTAAAGGTTGTCAAACTTTGCTGTCAAGCTGCGGATATTTAGTGATGCAAAGATTAAGGTGCCTGGTTTCAGAGCACTCATCCCTGATATAGAGGGGGGCTGGGATTAGGGTGGATGTTGCCTGAGAGCAGTAGTAACAGAAGGGCCAATCTGACCAGGTAACTTTTATAGTGCTTGAGGCTAGCTTTGTGCTGTCTTTGTGGATTCTTTCTAGTGGCATTCTTGTCAGAGAGCACGACCAGTTTAAGCAGGAGTGCAGAAGGGGGAAGCCCTGGCTAAGCTGGATGCATTCTGGACCAGGTAAGCCATGAGTGTTTGTTAGGCACATGCAGTTGGTAGGTGGGCCAGAGCTATGCCGGATGTTATCGTGCTGTAGGTGTTGCCATAGGGGTGCTCAAGATAAGAGGATCAGCTGATTTAGGGTCATTCTCATGGCTGCCCTCTGAGCAAACAGAGATGTGCAGGAGTATAAGAAATGGCATTAGTCTGGTTGCCATGTTCAAGATTGGAAAGGGTGGTGGTACAGCAAGAAGGGTCTTGGGAAGGAAGGAAGGAAAGTAAGAAGAGGCAAAATGTGATGGAGCTAGGAGGTGTCCTGGCTCTATTAGCTGTTGTGTGCCCTTAAAGTTGGGCGGAGACCTTGTTCAGGACAGTGGAGGTCCAAGTAAAGAGAGAGAGGAAATCAGGCCAAGAGATGAGAGTGGCTAAGTGTTAATGTTGGGGAGGAGGGTATTTAATAGCAGTCGGAGTTGGAGCGGTGGGCAGGAAAATTAAATGGAGCCTAGGAACACTATGGCCATGGAGCAGAGTATAAATCAGTCCCAGTTCCTGGTCTGGAAGCATGGACCAATCGCGTGTTTCCAGCGCCAGGTTGCAGGCCAATTGAGACTGAACTGGAGAAGCTTTGTCCAATTGGGTAGTGGTGCTTAGCTGCAAGGAACTGAGAAAGAGAGACATACCTTTGGTTGAACCCCTGCGGGCCATGGGAGATGGGTGGCCGGCGGTGCTAAAGCCGTGCCCAGTGACCCGGAGCTGTTTGGGCCAAGCTTTGGTTGAACCCCACAGGCCAGGGAGATGGTGGCTGGCAGCGCTTCAAGCAGCGTGTGGTGCCCGGGTTGTTTGGGAGCTTTTGCTGAACCCCTGCGGGCCAGGGGAGATGAGTGGCCGGTGGTGCTTCAAGCCACGCCCAGTGCCCAGAGCTGCTTGGGCAAGCTTTGGTTGAAACCCTGTAGGCCAGGGAAGATGGGCGGCCGGCAGCACTTCAAGCCGCACCCGGTGCCTGGAGCTGTTTGGGCAAGCTTTGGTTGAACCCCTGCAGGCCAGGGGAGATGGGCAGCAGGCGGCGCTTCAAACCGTGCTTGGAGCTGTTTGGGCAAGCTGGAAAAAAAAATGGATGTTGATGATTTGCTCCATTACAAATGTTTCGATGATTTGTGGGAGTGTATTGCCCTCTGGTTGGAGCCATTTCATAAGGAGTTCTCTGGAGTCAGGTGAAGGCTTCTCGAGGATTGTCGACTGAGTTGTACTCCAGAGACCAAAATCTCTGCCTGTACGTTTATCCTGAGGTGTCATATGTTTTAAGGACCTCTCTTTTCAGCAGGTCATAGTTTTCTGACTGTGCAGTGTCCATATTGCTGTAGGCAAGTTGGACTTTCCCGGTCAGGTAAGGTACCAGTCTGATTGGCCACTGGCAGGCTGCGCAACCCTTTCAAAAGTTGTCCAGTATGTTATATTATCCAAGGAGCACAACTTTGTAAGTTTAAGGTTTTGAAGTTGGTGTTTTGTTGCTCTGCTGGACCTGTGCCAGAACCTCCAGCTTTGATAACTTGAAAGGCATCTATCCATCTCTGCATTTTTCTCTCTTTGTTGCTCCTCTTGTGGGGAGACAGAAAAGGAGATCCAAAACGCCTTCTCCCCCACCCCATGTAGGGAGGAAAAAGCGAGGGAAAGAATGGTAGGTAACAGGGTGAACAAGGGGGTGGGGGGAAGGGGGGGACGGACAGGGTCAAGCCAGGGAAGCAATTAAAAGTGGGGGTAGAAGGGACAAGGTGGACAGTGGTGTCCCTCAATGCATGCAGCATAGGGAACAAGATGGAAGAACTACAGGCCCTCTTGAGTGAGGGCAATGTGGACATTGCAACCATTACTGAAACCTGGGCCACAGTATACCATGACTGGGACCTCTCAATCCCAGGGTACAGGCTGTACAGACAAGACAGGGAGAAAGGAAAAGGAGGAGGAGTTGTGGCTTACATCCGGGAGAGGATCGTGGCGTGACAGAAGGTGGTGGAAGGGGGGGCAGTGAGGCATTGTGGCTATAGCTGCAGACCAAGAGGGGTAGGAAAATTAGGTTAGGGGTGGTTTATAGACTGCCTAACCAGGGAGAAGAAATGGACAGGGTGCTAGGTGAACAGCTGAGAGACATAGCGGGGGGGAGGCATAGTAACGGGGGAGTTTAATCTGCCCAGAATAGACTGGGTAACTCCTGCCATGACCTGCGCCAGAAGCCAGGTGATCCTCGATGCTATACAGGATGGCTTCATGACACTGATGGTGGCAGAACTAACTGGGGGGAAGCAATCCTGGACCTTGTGCTTACAAATGGGAGCACATCCAGGAAATTGACATCAGGGATCCCCTAGGTGTGGGAGCCACTGTTCAGTATGGTTCAAGATAAATATGGGTAAAAAGGATATCCAAACAAGGACTAGGGCACTAGACTTTAGGACAGCCAACTTTACTAGGATGAGGAAGTGATCAGGAGAAACTAGGAACATTAGAGGAGGATGGGGAAGAAACACTGTGGGGACATATCAAGAGAGCCATTCAAACAGCCATGAACAGTTGCATAAAGACTAAAGGGGAAGAAGGCAAAGACAAGATGCCTGGCTGGTTTAGCATGGAAGTAGATCAATAAGGAAAAGAGAGCAGCTTATAGGAAGAGCAAGTTAACTGCTAGAGACAAGGATGAAGAGGAATTCCGCAGACTGGCCAAAATAGCCAAAAAGGAGGTCCAGAAGGCCAAGGCAAAGAAACAGCTACACATAGCACGGAATAAAAAGGAGGGAAAAGGCCTTCTTTAACTATATAAGAGAGAAAAGGGACAAAAAAGAAGGCATCGTCCGACTCAAACAGCGGACAGAATGGGTAATGGAGGACAGGGCAAAAGCAGAGGTTTTAAATGAATACTTCTGCTCAGTCTTCACGAAAGAAAAAGAGGGGCTGATGCCACAGGTGGGAGTCAGGAAAGAGGGAATGGGGGTAGACCCAGTAGGGATTATTGAGATAGATAGGGTAAGAGAGGGTCTGAGGGCACTAAAAGTGGATAAATCTCCAGGGCCGGATGGGATACACCCCAGGGTACTCAGGGAATTGGCAGATGAACTGGCAGGTCCGTTGGCAGTTCTGTTCAATAGTTCCCTGAACTCGGGGGTGGTGCCGGTGGAATGGAGAACAGCTAATTTAGTACCACTCCACAAAAGCAGTCCCAGAAAGGACCCGGGCAACTACAGGCCAGTAAGCCTGACCTCTATAGTGTGTAAACATATGGAGTCTATACTAAATGAGGGACTGGTGAAATACTTGGAGGAGAATGGTCTGCATGACAGTAAGCAACAACGGTTTGTGGTGGGAGATCTTGTCAAATTAATTTAATTGAATTCTTTGACTATGTTACTGAAGGTGGTAGACAAGGGTCAGGCAAAGACATCATATACTTGGACTTTAGCAAAGCCTTCGACTTGGTGCCACACAGAAGGCTGATAACAAAACTGAAGGTACATGGGTGGGGGAATATTGGTCAGATGGGTGGAGAACTGGTTGGGGGCAGGATGCAGAGGGTGGTAGTAGGAGGGTTGCTCTGTACAATGGTGGTCACTAGCGGGTACAACAAGGATCGGTCTTGGGCCCAGTAATGTTTATTGTGTTTATAAATGACATTGGGGAGGTATTCAAGGCAAGATGTGCCTCTTCGCTGACGATACCAAAATCTGGGGAGGGTGGACACTCGGGGGGGGGGGGGTATAGGAACTAAGTGAGGACATAGCCAGACTGGAGAAGTGGTCAGGGATTTGGCAGCTGGGCTTCACTGCAAGGTGATGCACATAGGGGCAAAAAAATCCAAGAGCCGAGTACAGTATAGGAAACGTACAAGTAACTGTGTCTAAGGAATAAAAAGACCTAGGGGTAGCAATCACTAGTGACATGAAGCCATCCACACAATGCAAAAAAGTGGTATCAAAGGCCAACAAGATGCTGGGATGCATCACGAGGGGATTCAGTAGCAGAGACAGTGAGGTTATTCTGCCACTGTATAGGTCACTGGTGAGGCCTCACTTAAGAGGATAGAGTGAGGTATTGGCACCCGTACCTAAAGAAAGGCATCCAACTGTTGTAGGGGGTGCAGAGGAGGGCAACTAAGATGATCTTGGAGCAGCATGACAGGTTATACAAAGAGAGGCTGGAGTCCCTGCTGATGTACTCACTGGAGGAGAGGAGAGGAGGCAGTGGGGGGGATATGATAGAGACCTTCAAGTACCTAAGGGGTATAAACAAGGTAGCTGGGAAGGGGGCTCTTCAATATAAGAGAAAATACCTCCACCAGAGGACACAGGCTAGGGCTAATGGGAGGAAAATTTAGGAGGAATTTGAGGAAACGCTTCACAGACGCCTTGGAATGTACTGCCCAAGGCAGTTGTGCCATCCTAGACAGTGGGATCTTTTAAATGAGTCTGGGATAAACACAGAGGGAGGAGGTGGAGACAAGGAAATGCAAGGGGGAGGGACAAGAGGAGATACAAACATTGGTGACGGGATAAAATACAAGATCCTGACACAAATCGGGCAGACAAGACAGGCCTGGAGGTCTCCTTCTGCGCGGCTATTGCTTATGTTATTATGTTCTTGTCGCTGCATCTCTACTTTCTCTGCTTCTCAAGTTGTTGCCTTTCTTTCTTTTTCCTGTGCCTCTAAACATTAAATCTCTTTTGTCTCTGCTGCATCTCCTCTCTTCTCTGTTTCTCTGTGTCTTATTGTTGTATAGCCCACCATTTGAAAAAGGCAGTCAGGCTTTCAGGTTCTGTCACCGACTGATCTTTTTTTTTTTTTCTTACCATGACTGGTGCTGGCTGTACAGTCTCTGCTTGGACTTCTGTCTCTGCTAGTTTGGCTGCCATTCTTCTGGTAATCACCTCTGGACTTGCTGCTGCAGAATCCATACCTTTCTTCTATGCTTTCCTGGTACCAGGTCTAGTACCCATGCACAAAACTCCTGGCTTAAAGTATGCACAGTGTAAATCTCACTTCTCACACCATCTATCATCATGGCACAGGTCAAGAAGCATAGGAAAACCAGGAGCAGTTTAAAAATTCGCAAATAGCATTTTATTTTTCTTAACAGCAAAAAGAAAAATTTTCAGTATTACTATTTACAAAGCAGTACAAACAGAGAAAACAAAGTCCTTCTTCTGAGAGTATCTCTTAATTCCAAGTTTCAGTCTGTCACTCTCCTTGTCTCGTTAGCAAAAGCATTGCTGCTCTTATGTCTTTGAGAACTTCGTTAAGAGCCTGCTTCTCATAGAATGTTCTTGTACATTTCATTCCTTGCAGGTGCAGCAAAACAGTACATGGTGACCCAGAACTGACCTCTTGTTTACAACTCTGCAAAAGGCTTACAAACTGCATCTCAGGTTAATCCCTTGAGTTCCAAATAGCTCTGCAATCATTTCAACAGTATAACTATATACAGTTTTAAACAAAGTGATCCCAGTATCAGTAATATTTCCACATAAAGATTCACATATATTTTTTTACCCGGAGATATGCAAGGGGAAAGAAAAGACAGAAATAGCAAGGGAAGGCAGAGAGATCGTGTGAGGCGGAGAACTGCGAAACCGTCAGAGTGATCGGTTCCTAGGTCTCACAAGAAAATTTGGTTGTGCAACTAGACAGAGAAGAGACAGAAAAGGAGAGGATAGAACAGACTCTTGCATTTAAACCCTTTCTGCATGACAAATGGGGCAGGGCCTTATTCAGCCATGTCACAAGCAGGCACTCATGGTAATGACCAGGGAGGATGTTGGGGTCCTCAGTAAGGGAGGCCAAAAGGTGTGAGGTAGAGGACCCCAGCAGGGGGGAAAGCAACTTTGGTGGGGGATGTGATCATTAGAGGTGTAGATTTGGGAATAGGAAGGAAGGGGAAGGTGAGATGCCTAACTGGTGCCTTGGCTTAGAGTAATGGAAAGCAGATCCTAGGGATTGTTAGGTAGCAAGGCAGGAGTGGGAGCTGGATGTCACTGTCCACCTGGGGACAAATGATCTGGCTAGGGACAGGGCTGGTATTGTACAGGGAGATGTTAGAGAGCTAGGTAGGGGTCTTAAGCATGTTGCACATTCAGTGGCTTTCGCTGAGGTGCTACATGTCTGCAACATTGGGGAGGATAGAGATCTCTGCACCAGGAGCTTCAACCCATGGTTAAAAGAATGGTGTAGAGATGAGAGGATGGGATCAGCTACACTGGGGGCCAACCTGGAAGGATAAGGGCTGATACAGGGGTGATGACCTGCATCCATCTGAGAAGGAATTGCAGTCCTCAGTGGATGGTTTAAATGTTACTTTGATAAACATTTTAACTAGCTGAGGGTGGCAAAAGAAATTGGGAGGCATAAACTGACCCCCCAAAACTGAAACAGAGAGAAGGAATCCCTAGGGTGCAAAATAAAGAAAAAAAACAGTGGTAGAAATGAAAGGGGACAGGAACACAACCTCTAGGGAAAAGGAAGCAGGGAAAAAAAGAGGAGTAGCAGGCAGAGTGGTAACAAAATGTGGAAGGCCATGAATGCAAATGTAAGAAGTTTAGGAATTAAAATTCCAGACCTAAAGGCCACCATGTTAGAGGCAGACCTGGACAGCATGACCATTACTGAGTTGTGATGCACAGGAAACCAGATCAGAGACATGGCCATACCAAGCTATTATCAGTTCAGGAAAGATAGGGTGGGAGGGAAGACGGGTGGTGCTGCATGTAAGGGAGGATATCAAAGTAACAGAGATAGAGGGAATCCAGGAGGGTATGGAGTGGTTGGAGGTACTAGGGGTCACCCTGGCAATGGGAAACGGAGCCACTATTGACATGACGTGAGCTCCAGACCTCCAAATGGGAGAAATTAAATAAGATACTGGTGAAGCCATTGGCACAATGGCAGAAAAAGGGGAAATGTTGCTGGTGGAGGACTTTATTCAGCTTCAGCTAGAAGCAGAGTAGGGACATCTTGGACTCCCTGTAGGGGGTGTTTCTCAGGCAGTTAGTCGGGGAGCCCATTCATGATGGGAAAGAACTGGACCTGCTGCGAACTAACAGGGACATTATTGCAGATATCAGCGTGGGAGGCCACCAGGGGACCAGAGATCATCATACAGTGTGGTTCAACATAAGGACGGTGGTGGAAACAAACCACACAAGGACAGGGGTGCTGGACTCAGGAGAGCATATTTTAAATAAAAATGGGTGAATGCCTTAGAGACGACCTAGCGGGGCATGACCTAGGTAGGGTGGAGGAACAGTGGGCTAAGCTCTGGGAAGGCATAGCGAAGGCAACAAACCTCTGCACAAAGGAAGTGATCAGTGATCCCCCTGAAATCTTCTGGGCTGCGCATTGCTTCTATGAACATCTGTAGCCTCCTGAAAAAACTGGACTCTCTACACTGCTGGGTGACGCTTCATAAACCTGATGTTGTTGCCCTGGTTGAAACCTGGCTGTCTCCCTCCACTCCTAACTCTCATGTCTCTCTCCCCGGCTACACTCTCCACCGGTTGGACCGTGTCGGCAGGAGAGGTGGGGGCTGTGTCTTCTATTTGAAGGATTCTCTTATGGGGCTACCACTCCCCCCGCCTGACCTCGACCATGAGGCCCAGGCACTTACTCTAAAGCTGTCCCCTGACCCAGCTAGAGGCCCACTATTCCTAACCGTAGCCTACATACCCCCCAAGAACCAATCCCAGGCCCTGGGCCCACTAATTGACTACCTCACCTCCCTACCCAACTCGTCGGACCAAATCTTGGTGGGCGACTTGAATATAAACTGGCTCTGCCCCTCGTCCTCCTCCCACCGTGAGGCTTTCGATTCAATTGACCTAACTCAACTGGTCACACAGCCTACTAGAAAAAACCCTAGGGGGGAGGCACCCTCCTGGATGTGGTCCTCACAACAGGCCAATCCATCCACAACATCCAAATCCTCCCTGACTGCCTCAGTGACCACTCCCTGTGCTTTTCAACTGGGAAACCCCTCGGCCCTCATCCCCGGTCAAAACCACCTCTCGAAGGCGGCTTAGGCCTGGGGGACTCATAGGCCTTAAGCGCTTCCTTGCCCACACTGATTGGTACCCTCTGACGAGGGCAACCAACATTGACTTGGCCCTGGCCTTCTTTGTAAGCACTTTCAACTTTGCCTGTGATATCTTTGCTCCCATAACTGCTAGGAGGTCCAAAGTGAAACATGCCCCTTGGATCACCCCTGCCCTACTGTGGCAACTTAAGCAACGCGACAATCTTTGGCACCTTGCTGTTGCTACTGGCCGTTCAGCTGACAGGCAGTCCTATGCTGCGCCTGCAACCAGTGCACCTGGGCCATCCGCAGCATAGGCAGAATACTACCAAGCCTCTCTTATCTCCTCCTGGGGAACCCCAGGTGCTTGGGACAACATCAAGCAACTGAATGGTCACTCCCAGTCCCCCTCCCCTTCTCTTCTCAACATCAATGGTACCGTCTCCTCTGACCCTGCCCTCATTGCCACCCACCTCAATAACTCCTTTACCGACCTTAGCTCAGTACTTCCTGGTAACTTTTCAGTCCACCTCCTCCATCTCTACCACCAGCCATTGCCCGCCCCTCTTTCCACCTGCATCGTGTCACCATGCAAGAAGCTAGGCCTTACTTGCTAAAAGCCCTAAAAGGTAACACCATCGGTAATGACTCACTTGATCCCTGCCTTTACGCAGGTCCTGGATCAGGTCCTCTTACCTATTACGTGCATTTTCAACAAATCACTCTGTCTCGGACAATCCCTCTGCCTGAAGATTGCCACAGTTACCCCTGTCCATAAAGGTGGTGACAGGACTCTTCCGGGTAACTACCAACCCATCTCAATCCTCTCCCCCCTCTCTGAGGCGTTAGAGAAAATTGTGGCGTCCCAAGTCTCTGACTACCTCTGTAAGTACAATGTTCTCTGCCCTGAACAACACAGGTTCAGAGCAGGTCATAGTACCAATACAGCACTCCTGGAATTTTCCAACTTCCTCCATGCCTCCTTGGACTCTGGTGCCCTGGCTGGTGCTATATTCATTGACCTGTCTAAAGCATTCGATACCGTTGCATCCTCTTTTGCTCTCCACCTCGACCTAATAGGCTTTGCCTCAGGACCGTTTCCTGGTGCACCAGCTATCTCTCCATCGCTCCCAATGTGTGAAAGTCAACGGTACTCTCTCTGAAACATGCCCCATTCGCTCTGGGGTGCCGCAGGGCTCAATTCTTGGACCCCTACTATTCTCACTCTTTCTTAACTACCTACCCAGCAGTTGTATGGGTAAGGTGCTTCTCTATGCTGATGATGCTGTTCTCGTTGCCTCCCACAATGACCCCATGCTGCTACAGAACTCCCTCCAACTAGTCTTTGACTCTGCAGCTACCTGGTTCACTGAGCACCGACTTGTTATCAACCTTAAGAAAACAAAAACGATGCTCTTCTCCCACCCCAAAATAAGTACAGCTGTCCACTCCACACTCAATCTTGTCATTGACCAGGTACAGTCCTATAAATATCTTGGTATAACCTTTGACCCTGCACTTTCATTCCATGGACATATATCTGCCTTAAATTCTGTCGCCAACTCACGGCTAGGCATTCTTTACCGCACAAGAAATGCCTCCCTCCTGATGCCCTCCGCCTGGCTGTCACCTCCTCTGTCATGTCTCTCATTGACTATGGCCTTCCGGTCTATGGCTCAGCAGATCAGACTGCCCTCAACAAGGTTCGCCTCACAGTTAATAAGGCCTGCAGACTTATCACTGGTGCTCCCAGACTCACTCACACATGTGAGCTGTACACCCTGGCTACCCTACTCAACCTGGAAGAACGATCATGTATCAGACATGCCAGCTCACCTTTAAAGCCCTGCGTGGCTCTATCCCCATAGGCCTATCCAACTCCATTCGCCGTACTGCACCGACCCTGATCACGTGCAGCCTGGTCAAGAGCTACCTTAGTTATTCGGAGAGCCAGGACCTCTCAAGGTCAGAGGGCATTCCCTCACCGCTGCCCACTGGTATAACTCCTCCCTGCCAGTGTCTCAAACTCACTCAACCTTAGCTTGCTTTAAGCCCAGGCTCAGAAACTTCCTGCTTAGCTCGCAAATGCAACTGCCCGCTAGCCTAGTGTAAAAAAAATATATATATATATACTCTGTTTGACAATGCTCACTGAGCGGCTCCCCCTTCCTTTCCCTACCAATTCCTCCTCCCTATCTCCTCCTTCTACTCCCCCAGCTCTCCCACCATAAGTTTTGCACCTTTGTTATCTTTGCTTCGTTGGAGATTGTATTCTATTGAAACAAAATTGTAATTGAACTGTAACTTTTGTTTGTAAGTACTGTGTCCCTTGTACTACTGTTCTGATGTCCTCTTTGTGACGAGATACCTTTGTAAATGAGCCTCTGGCTCAAGGTTTCTAAACTGATGTTTAACTAAATAAATAAATAAAATAAAAACAAGGAAAATGAGGCTGCAGTGATTCTCAAAGGATGGGAATGAAAAGGTGAAGGCTAAAGGGGCAAGCTTTCAGGAGGTATAAAGAGACGCAGATGGAAGATGACAGGGAGTGTATCAGGAGAAGTGGAAGGAGGAAGGGAAAATGGTGAAGAGCACAAAGGTGCAAACTGAAGAAAGAATAGCCCTGAGTGGACAAGACATTTTTTAGGTACTTAAGTGAAAAGAGGAAGACTAGAGGAGGGATTATGAGGTTAAGAAGGGCAGGTGGAGGCTGTACATAGGAGGAACAGGAAAAAGCAGATACGCTGAGCAAATACTTTTTTTGTTTAGTCTTCACAGAGGGCAGGGTATGGATCATATAAAAGCAACAGGAGCACTGGAGGGAGGGAGGGAGGCAGATACAAGTTATTTTACAGAGAAGAATGTCTTTAAGGAACATACAAATCTAAAAGTGGACAAAACTATGAAGCCAGATGTGCTACACCCAAGGGTATTAAGGGAGCTCCGGGAGGTACTGGCTGTACCTCTGACAGTCTTTTTTAACAACTCACTGGAAACAGGAGTGGTTGCAGAAATCTGGAGGAGGGCAAATGCTGTCTTGCTTCACAAAAGTGGTAGCAGGGAGGAGGCTGGCAACTTTAGGTGAGTCAGCCTGACATCAGTGGTGGGAAAGTTAATGGAGTCACTGCTAAAGGAAAGGACTGTGTAGTATCTTGAATCCTGCAGGTTACGAGACCCGAGGTAGCAAGGATTTATTGGAGGGGGGGGATCATCGTGAGACAAATCTGATAGATTTCTTTGACTGGGTGACCAGAGAAATAGATCAGGGTAGGCTGACGGGCATGGTCTGCTTAGACTTGATAAGGCTTTCAACACTGTTCCATGTTGGGCTCCTCAGGAAACTGGACAACTTTGTGGGTGGGGTCCTAGGATAACTGGTAAACTGGGTAAGAAACTGGTAAAAGGATAGGCTACTGGGTGGTAAATGGAGTTCACTCCCAGGAAGGGAGGTGACCAGTGGGGTGCCTCAGGGTTCAGTACTGGGAGAAGTCCTCTTTAAATGTCTTTAGGTGACATTGTGAATGAGCTGGAAGGGAAGGTTTGCCTTTTGTGGATGACACCAGAATCTGCAATAGGGTAAAAATGTACAGGGAGTGGTCAAGGCTATGGCAGCTGGGTTTCAGTGCAAAATCATGCATTTGGGAGAAGAGGTATTGATGGTCACCAAATAGGAAGGAGACCTGGGGCAGTCATATCTGATAACCTCAAGATGGCAAGGCAGTGTGACAGGGCAGCTGATAGGGCCAGTGGGATGCTGGGGTACATAGGAAGGGGTATCACCAGCAGCAGGAGGGAGGTGATGCTGCCACTGTGTGGCTCGCTGGTGATGGGTGTAGCCAGGATTTGAGATCTGCACACCAAGTCACTCACTGCTACCTCCGCTAGGGTGAGCTCCCCGGGTGTAGCCAGACAGTATACAAATGTACACCAGGACCGTGGTCTGTTGCCTCATTTGGCACAATAAATACAACTTGTATCTCATGACAGTGGTTGTTGCCATGCATGGGTAAATACAAATGCCATGCAATGTTCCCTAAGACACCCACATACCAGCCCAGAGCCTGTAAAGTTGTATTGTCCTTGGGATGCAAAGAGAGTATTAGTGACCGGTCCTTCTAGTTTTGACTCCTATGAATAAAATTACAGAAAGGTTCAGTATTTTCTTTGTTAGTTTTCATGGAAAAATGAAGCAGTTCAGAGCCTATTTGCTACCCCCCTTATAATTGCACACCATGGAGTGCTTGGAGTATGCTTGCCTACACCTATGGTTGGTGAGACCCCACCTGGAGTACTGTGGCCAGTTCTGGAGACAACAAGGACATAAAGAGTGGAGGCTGTCCAGAGGAGGGCAACTAAAATGGTGCAGGGTCTGCATAAGAAGCCCTACGAAGAGAGACTGAAGGACCTCAGTATGTACACCCTGGAAGAGAGGAGGGAGAAAGGAATATAAGATGGAAACCTAAAAATACCTCACAGGGCAGGGCACTGCTCAGTTACTGATAGTACCTTCCCCCATCCAGTACTCTGCTTCTGTGTTCCTATGCCCTAAGTGCATGATTTTGTACTTTTTTGGCATTGAACCCCAACTGCTATGCTCTTGACCACTCCTCGAGTTCCCCAGGATCCCTGTGCATTCTCTCTACCACCTCCTAAACGTCCACCCTATTACAGATTTTGGTATAATCTTCAAGGCATGCCTCCTAACAGCACAAGTCCAGTAATAATGCCATACAAAAAATACATCATCTCCACTCTGAGATGTTGCCTTTGAGTTTAGAATGGCACTGTGGAATCAGAACTCTTTTTAAATGCCGCTGTGTGCTGGTGCTTCTTCTACCATTCTAACATCAGATTTGTTTTCTCGCTGAAGAGAACAGTCACCTCGAGACCTCTCCAAATCTATCAGCTGATTCTTTATTTTTTTTTTTATTTGTGAAAACTCCTAACATTATTTCTATTTATTTCTTGATATTTGAGTTAGTTAGGTTATTTTTATCTGACTTTGTAAGTTTAGTGGTTTTCTACAGATCTTACTTTGAGGGTATCTCTTGCAGGAGGCCACTCCGGTAGGACTAAGCCACCAGGAGGCACTAGGATCACACGGAAACTTTCTAGCTGGAAGTCTGCCTGAGGGGACCGCTTACCCCCGACGTCAGCCTGTCCTGTAAGAGTGGGCGGCCCCCCATAACCTCCCCAGTTCTTTTCCCACTGTCGACCAATGCAGACCTCTGGAAACTGCTTCAACTTCAGTCAACTGCCATTTTTGCATGCTTTCAGCATTTTTTGTTCTGAATTCTCACCATAGTTCTTTTCCATTGTTTTTCCTTTTTTTATGTGTTCAGAACCATTTTTGTCCTCGGATCATTCCAAAACCAAGTGCGCCTGCGGAAAACAAATCCCAGAGAAGGACAGTCATTCTGCCTGTGTCTGCTGCCTAGGCCCAGACCATGACATCCAAGCCTGTGAGGTCTGCCAAGGTTTCAACCAGGCCACCTGGTGACGCCACCTGCAGACCTTGGAGAACTTTCTCCTGCAGCAGAAGGTTGCCTCCATGGAATGGGAGCTGCAGGCCAGGAGCTCCTCAGTCTCCCCAAACCAGTCTTTGGGCTCTAAGTCATTAAAGTCCATGAACAAGGTCATCGGAAACATAAACACTGGGACAAGGACTGGAATAAGCCCCAGGCCGCTTCTTCCTCCCATTCGCAGTCTCCCCACCATCCTTTGACCATAAAGGGGTCTTCCTCCTTTGGGGGATCGGTACCAGCTGCCGCGCATGCCCTCTCACCCACAGGGCTACCGACAGCACCGCCTCCTGCTATTATTACAGTTTCGGGCAAAGGCCATTCAGGTCAATGCTCTCTCCCTGCACCTCAGCCCCTGCTACTCAGGCTCATGATCATGACGGGCAAACAGCATGGTGGCTCGGCCAACGGTCTTCTGCCAAGCTAGGTTTGGTGGACATCAGGCTTCCTTCTAACACCTGCCCACCACCCACAACTCGGGTGTCTGCCTCCTATTTGGGTTTGACACCTGTCCTTCAGCTCCAGGCTGGCGCCTGCAAGACACTGACACCTCCCGAGAGCCAAGTCCTCCCCCACTTTCACCTGTAAGGGCTTCTCCCTCCCTGGCACCTGGGTACCTTCTCCAGCCTTGCCTCAGCCAGCATCCATCGAGCCTGCGCTCATTTTCCCTCAGCCAACACCCATGTCACCTACGTCGGGGTACCCACAGCTGGCACCCATGGGGCCTGCGCCAGTTTATCCACAGCCCATGCTCACAGGGCCTACACTGATTTACCCTCAGTTGGCACCAGCAAGGCCAACACCAGTCTATCCTTATCCGGTGCCAACAGGACCGACGCCTGTTACTGTCGATTTTCAAGGCCTGCTTTAATCCCTTTTGGGGCTTTATGTGGTCGCAGGTTCCTCTCCTCAGGCCTGGTACCTCCCAGTCTCCAGGGACATTCTCCTGACCAGCCACCTGGTGCTCCCACGGCCGACCCTCAGCCTTCTGGCTGACTCAAGACCCCAGCGACCCAGATGAGGGGATGAGTATCACACAGACCTGCATCTGCCCGATGAAGATGATCAGGATGAGGATGAGGGGGACAAGGGCAATATCAGTGGTTTGTCTACCCCCCTCCACGGGCTCCTCTGAAGGGGATGGGACCCCTAGGTATGTCCCAAATCCCCATCGGACAACCCCTCCTTAATAGCTGCCATGCAGCATATTCAGGAAGCCAAGGGGTTCGAGACAGAAGAGCAGGACCCAGAGCGATGCTGACTTGCTGCCTACCTTCGCCAGCCAGAGACTCCTTTGTTGGTGGTTCCTTCCCTCATAGATAGGATACCATTATGGCCACCTTGGTCAGTCTCGTCCTAGCCATGTCCAGAAAGGCTATACCATGCCCCAGTGGGAAAACCCTTTCTTGGTGAGCAGGTTCAAGCAGATTCCATAATGATAAATGTTGCTCACGACTGTACCAAATGGCCTAAGCATTCAAGTTCCCTGCCACCTGACAAGGAGTCATGTCGGTTGAACCTTCTAGGCAAGCGGGCATTCGCCTCAGCCATCCTGGCAATCCATGCCCTCAATTACTTGGCGCACATGCTCCAGTACCAAAATGCCTGTGGGACCAGGCTAGGGATACCATCCAGTCCCTTCCAGATGACCCTGCCAAACAACAAGCACTGGGTACTTTAAAATCAGCCTCCTACCTCAGTACCCACTTACTCTGGGCAGCTAACAACGCTGTGGATACTTCAGCCCAGGCAGCAGCAACTCACAAATGCATGCACCAGCATTCTTGGCTTCGGGTGGCCGGGTTCGCCCAGGATGTCCAGTTGTCCATCATGAATGCCCCTTTTAGAGGGCACACATTGTTTGGAGGAGATGTTAAAGATAACCTTTCCCAACTACAGGCATCTGGGAGGACCCTGAGGTCTATCCAGTCCATGTATCACACACAGCCCCAGTCTGAGCAGAGGATGCTGTTTTATTGGGCTACCCATAAGCAAACCCTAGCATCTGCCAAGCCTCAAGGAAAGTGGTGGGCAGTGGTGTCAGCCCTGTCCACCCATCCCTCTGCCAGCAAGAGCTCCTGGGCAGGTCCTGCAGATCTGATCATGCTGGTTCTCTTCCTCCCCCTGACTCTTGCAGGCAGTCAGGAGGTGGCCATAGGGAGTCACTTCTCCTTCCATCTGGACAGGTGGCGAGAGATAACTTCAGACAGTTGGGTGCATCGGCTCATAGAGTATGGATACTCCCTAGAACTTCTGGAGTGGCCTTAAGACAGACCTCCAGTTCCATCCTCGTATCCTCCCAGTCACAACCCTCTGATCTGGGAAGAGAGCCATACCCTGCTTCGCAAAAGGGCTATGGAATCCTTTTCACAGTCCCAGCATGGAAAAGGGTTTTACTTCCACTTCTTCCTGGTTCCCAAATGTACGGGGGATCTCCGGCCCATTTTGGACCTCAGCGAGATGAACCCGTCCATCCCATACAAACAGTTCAAGATGGTCACCTTCAGAGTCTGCTGCCCCTGTTGTACCAAGGGGATGGGATTTGCTCCCTTAACGTGCAGGATGCCTATCTGCATATCACTGTAGGCGCCTCCCGCAGGTGCTTCCTCAGATTTTATTTTCAGGAGCCCATTTCCAGTTCAGGGCTCTGCCATTCAGCTTATCTTCAGCCACCCGGTGTTCACTAAGTGCTTGGCAGTGGTGCTGCTACCCTCAGACGGCAGGGGTTCTATGCGCTTCATTCTGGATGACTGGGTGCTAGCAGCACCATCCAGGGACCATCTGCTCCAAACCCTTGATCATACCTGCTGCCTGTTCCAGGATTTGAGTGTCACAATCAGCCTGCCAAGTCATTCCTGACCCCTCGCCAATGACTTTAGTACATTGGGGTGGTACTGGATATAACTCAAGGGATGGCCTTTCTTCCACAAGATAGGAGGAGCCCTGATGGATCAAGCCTGTCAACTCTACTCCAGCCATCACGCCCTAGCACGGATCTTTCTGCACCTCCTGGGAACTCACAGCTGCAGCCAGTTACAGTCCCCTATCCAGTCTGCATAGGAGAATTCCTCAGTGAACACTGCAGGTCCAGTGGGACCAGTGTACAGATGACCTAGAACAGCCAGTCCTGGTCTGGGACCCAGTCAAAAAGGTGGTGTTGTGGTGGCTAGAGCCCAGCAACCTCCTGAGAGGGGTGCCATTCTTCATTCCCCCCCCCAGCAAATCCTCCCAACAGATGCCTTGGGCCTTGGCTGGGGGGTTTACCTGGGTGCCCATCAAACTCAAGGGACAGGGGTCCACGGTGGAGTTGGAACTCCACATAAACGTTCTAGAGATGCATGCAGTTCTGTATGCCTTGCAGGCCTTCCAGACCCAACTGTCCCCGGGCCCACTGCTGATTCAAGTGGACAACACCAGTGTGGTTCATTACATCAACCAACAGGAGGGACTCATTCATACTCTCTGTGTCGGAAGCAATGAGAGTCTGGTATTGAGGCAATAGATCACGGCCTGGAACTCTTGGCCATCCACATTCCCTGCAACCAGCCTAAGCTGAACTCGGTCACAAGCTGATGATTGGGAACTCTTGACCTCCATGGTGGATCTTTTCAACCAGTGGGTCATCCAGAGATGGCCTTATTGCATCCCCACTCAATGCAAAACTGACACTTTTCTGCTCGCTTGCTCCAAGGCCTGGAGTCTTCGGGCGAGATGCGTAGTTCCTCTCTTGGAAAGGGAGACTCCTTTACGCCTTCCTCCCTTCCTGCTCCTTCATAGGGTTCTGATCAAACTTCAGATGGAAGGGGCATCAACAGAAACATAGACATTGACGGCAGATAAGGACCGCTTGGCCCACCTAGTCTGCCCATTTCCCTACCTATTGGATAAGCTGCAGATCCTAGTTAACCAACAGCCTACTTCCTCCTACCCACCCACTAGAATTGCTTTATGTCTGTCCCATGCATTCTTGAATTCCCCCATTGTTTTTTGCCCCACGACCTCCTCAGGAAGGCCATTCCATGCATCCACCACCCTCTCCGTGAAAAAATACTTCCTCACATTGCCCCTGAGCCGCCTCTATCTGGAAAATTGTGTCCCCTTGTCCTTGCACATCTCTTTTTCTGAAAGATGCTACCCTCTTGAACTTTATTGATTCCCTTGAGGTACTTAAATGTTTCTATCATGTCCCCCCTCTCCTCAAGGGTATACATATTAAGCTCCTTTAGTTTCTCTTCGTATGGCTTCTGGTGCAGACTCTGCACCATTTTAGTTGCCCTCCTCTGGACTGCCTCCATCCTGTCTGTGTCCATACAAAGATGGGGTCTCCAAAACTGAACACAGTATTCCAGATGGGATCTCACCAGTTGTCTGTACAGAGGGATAACAACTTCCCGTTTTCTACTGGTGATGCTTCTCCCTCTGCATCGCAGTATCCCCCCAGCCCTCCTTACTGCCTTCTCACATTGCTTGCCTACCTTTAGGTCATCTGATACGACTACCCCCAGGTCCCTTTCCATTTTTTTGTTGTTAGTACCTCCCCACATTGTGCACTCTTCCGCCGTGATTTGTTTCCCTGCCCCACTGGCCTCTAGGTACTCAACAGTTCTTTCCTTCGGAAGTGATTCCATCATTTTCCCTACCACCGAGGTCAGACTAACAGGTCTGTAGTTTCCTGCTTGTGTCTTGCTCCCACTTTTGTGAAGGGGAATTACAGCCGTCCTCCTCCAGTCCTTAGGTACCACACCATCCTTCCATTATTTGTTAAAAACGGTAGTCAGTGGTGTCACTAGTTCTCCCCTTAGTTCTTTTAGAATTCTGGGGTGAATCCCATCAGGCCCCTTTGCTTTGTCCACCTTCAGTTTTAGGGGTTCTTTCAGGACCCTTTTTCTGTGAATGAACTGGTATCGGCCTTCATCCAGTGTGCTTCTATTGTTTGGTTTAGGTACCTCCCCTCTTCTTTTTGTGAATACTGAGCAGAAGTATTTGTTCAGTATCCCTGCTTTTTCACTGTCACCCTCTACCCACCCCCTTCCCTTTATTAAGCTTCACTATCACTCTTTTGGTCTTTCTTTGCTCCCTAATGTACCTATAAAAGGTTTTATCCCCCTTCTTAACTGGGTTAGTGGTCTTTTCCGCAGTTTGGGCCTTTGCTATTCTGACTGTCTTCCCCGCTTTCTTCTGCTTTAACTGGTACAGTTCTCTGTCCTGCTTCTTCTGTGTTTCCTTATACTTCCTGAATGCTACCTTTTTCTCCCTAACCTTCCCCACTACCTCTTTTGAGAACCACGGTGTTTTTTTCCTTCGTTTTGTTTTGTTGATTTGCTTCACACAAAGGCTTGTTGCCTCTGTGATGGCTGTTTTGATTTTTTCCTCATTGTTCCTCCACCCCTTCTTTTTGCCCATTTGCTAGTGCTTTTCTGAGGTACTGTCCCATTTTCCCAAAGTCAGCCCTCCTAAAGTCGAATACGCTCACTTTTGTATTCTTGACTGTACAGCTGTGTTTATCTTCAACCACACTGTTTGGTGGTCACTTGTTTCCAGATGGCTACCACTTCTAAACCCAAGATCCTCTCTCCATCCCCGTTTGAGAGTACCAGGTGTAAGACTGCTTCCTCCCGAGTGGGTTCCAACACTAGCTGTCTGAGGCATGCTCCCTGTAGGGCATCAAGAATGACCCTGCTCTTGGATGTGGCTGTAGTAAAGGTGCTCCACTTAACATCTGGCATAGTCAGGTCCCCCATCAACAATATCTCCCCTTTTGCTGTCATTCTGAGGATGTTGTCTATCATTTTCTTGTCCGTTGCATCCCCTGAGATGGAGGGTCTGTATACAACCCCATGCGGATTGTGGTGCCATTTCAAACAACATGAAGTCTTGATGTATTCTGACTATTGCAGTTAGCCCCAGCACTCAAACTGCCCCGAGAGTAGATGGATAATTTTCTATGCAGAGTATGGAACATTGCATTCTCGGAAGCTTCAGTTCAGACTCTGTCTGCTGCACTTTGAAGCTAACTGTCAGATTCTTTATTCCACCTAACTGAATGACCGCCGGAGATTTCTCCTTTGCTCACGGTTTGTAAGTCAGTTAAAGTCCTCGGTTTATTGATTATTTTCACAAGTTTGGTTCAGATCTCTGTCTGTAGTACAGTAAGTACTAAGTAGTGAACTAGACATAGTAAACTTGTGGAAATTGTAAAATTGATTTTTCAACGGCTTGGCTGAACCAGCGTTTAGTGATTTATATATTCTGTCTTTGTTTTAAACTTAGAGTGTGGTTACGGTCCTTATCGGTTTTAAAAACTGTATTTTCTTGTGGTTTTTCCAATACCCATGACATGGTTAGAAACCGATAAGGTGTCTTGCCTGGTTGTTTGCCTATAAAAGGATAAGTTTGGTTAGGATGGCTATGTCTGAGAAACCCAAAAGAAAAACCAGGCTCACTGGGTTTCAACACTGCAGTGTGTGTGGGAGGTCTTTGCTAAGGCTGATCCCCACACCACCTGTGTTTATTGTCTGGGGTTTGACCACCTCAATTCAGACTGCCACATTTGTAAAATTTTCCTAAGTCTACCCTGGAAAAAGATTAGGTAGGCTAGGGATAAGGAGGTTGAAGTCCGCTTGACCCGGATGGCCAGGCCTGGTTGGATTCCGACCGAACAGAGGAGTGCTCCTCTGACCAGGGCGATACTTCTTCTAGGACAAGAGGAGAGCCAATTCTGAGGGACTGGTTCCTACAAAAGAAAAGTAAAATCAGCCAGTTTGGTTCCAGAGACCCATTTTCCGACTAATCAAGAGATTGCCAGTGCAAAAGGATTGTAGAATTGCTTGCCCAGTTCCGTTCGATCCAGCGCCTTCTGGCAGGCGCTCAGTTCGTCACGGTTCCTCCGGTTCAAGATTATGCCCATGAAGATTTCTGTGAACCGGATTTGGAGGAGGTTGAAGACTATGATGATGATGACGATGATGGTGTGGGAGGTCTGGTTGAGCCCATTGAACGGACATCTCCCCAGACAGGCCTTCTGGTGTTTCTCCTCCTAGGTTTTCTGAGTCCCCTTCCCACTACGTGTTTTACAGGAAAGTGGCAGAAACCCTCCAGCTCCCTGTGGAAGAAGCTGTAGAGGAACAAGAGGAACCTGATTATTTGGAGATGATGGACATCCCAGAGTCCACGAGACTGTCTATTCCCCAGACACAAAAGATTTTAAAGACTCCAAATTCTGTACCTCCTGTCGACAGAAGGATGGACAAAAGGTACACCTTATCAGGTTCTGGTACAGAGTACTTGTATCAACAATACAGCCAGTTGGGGTTGTGCAGGCTGCAGCCTGTGATAAGGCTAATATACCCTTGGCTTCACACACCCCAGATAAAGATTCTAGGAAGCTGGATGCCATGGCAAAGAAACAGTACATGGCATTCACTTGGGACTCAGGCAGGCTAATTATATGGCCTATGCAGCCAGGTACCAGAAGTCCAGGTGGGACACTGTACTGGCACTGGCTAAGCAGGGCTCCCCAGCTAGCCTCGGAGCTGGAGGGGTGGCTGCTGATGGGATTGAGGCATCTAAGGTACAGTTCCATGCTGCTGTACTCAATGATGTGTCCTCTAGAGTCATGGCTACATCTGTGGCTCTTCGGAGAATGGCTTGGCTCAGATGTACTAGTCTCTCACAGGACACCCAGGCTAAGGTCATGGATTTCCCTGTGGTGGGTAATTCCCTGTTTGAGGAGCAGACAGAGAATTACATGAAAAAAATGGATGAGTATAGGATCACCTATAGGAGTGCACAGGCCAAGGAAAGGCAGGCAGCAGGCTAGGGGCAGGCCTTTTCATAGGCCTTTCTACCAAGCACAGGCCTCTTCTCCCTTTCCTCAGAGGGGGTTCTTCAGAGGGAGAGGCAAAAGGGGGATGAGCAGGGCTGCATCCATCCCTCAACCTAAGGCTCCTGCCAAGAAGACACCCTGATGTGTCAGCCCAGGTCGACTCCCCCATTACTGTAGGAGGCAGGCTGGCTTACTTCGTCCAGGACTTGGATGTCTGTTACCTCAGACAAGTGGGTCCTGGAGGTGGTAAGCCAGGTGCTGGTTCTCAGCTTCAAGAAATTTCCAAAGCTGAGGGCCAGATCTTTTCCACCTGTAAGCATCTCCGAAACCATTGCCCTAGAGGCAGAGGTTTCATCTCAACTGGCTCTAAAGGCTGTAGAGAGAGTTCCTACATTGCACAGAGGCAAAGGTCTGTACTCCAGGTACTTCCTGACCCCAAAAAGACAGGGTATGGTGACCCTTCCTAGACTTAAGATACCGAACAGACATCTTTTAAAACCAAAATTCAAAATGGTGACTCTGAGAATGATCCTTCCCTCTCTAAGGCCAGGGGACTGGCTAGCCTCCCTGGACTTAAAAGATGCCTACTTTCACATTCCCATCAGGTGCTCCCACAGAAAGTACCTCAGGTTCAAATTGCCTTCAGGCCATTTTCAGTTCAAAGCTATGCCCTTCGGCCTGACGTCAGCTCCAAGGGTATTCACAAAATACCTAGCAGTAGTAGTGGCCTTTTTAAGAAGGAAAACTATTTCCATACCTGGACGACTGGCTCATTGTGGGTCAGTCCCCAGACCAAGTCAAGTCAGACCTTCAAGTGACTCAGCAAGTGCTCACTTCTCTAGGATTCCTTCTCAATCTTCCCAAGTCAGTTCTCGAGCCTCTATAGCTTCTCACCTTCATAGGGGTAGAGTTAGATACAGTCAAAGCAAGAGCTTTTCTTCCCTGGAAAGGGGCAAGGGCTATTGTAGAGCTGGCTTCTTCATTCCACCTTCTGGTCTCTCAGGCCAGCAAGGCACTTCCTTCAACTTCTGGGCCACATGGCAGCTTCTACAGCAGTGGTACAAGGGGCCAGATTTCAGATGAGGGACATTCACTTTCACCTGAGGGCCTTTTGGTCTCAGAAGAAAGATCCTCTAACCAAACTAGTTCCAGTGACCCAGACTCTGATCCAGGCTCTCCAATGGTGGCAGGATCAGGGCAACCTGAGGCAAGGAGTCCCATTCGTCACTCAGTCTCACTCTGTGGTCCTAACCACGGATGCTTCTCTGTTGGGGTGGGGAGCCCATCTGGGGGCTCTCACAGCCCAGGGACTGTGGTCCCCTCAGGAATCCCTTCTTCATATCAATCTCTTGGAACTCAGAGCAGTCTTTCTGGCCCTGCAAGCTTTCTCTCAGTCATTGCAGAACAAGGTGGTTCAGGTCAGGACAGACACCACCACCACCACCATGTGGTACATCAACAAGCAGGGAGGCACTCGTTCCATGGCCTTGTGCACAGAAGCCATGAAATTGTGGTCCCTAGCTTATTCTCTGCAGACCTCTCTGATTGCAGTCCACCTTCCAGGGAAGGACAATGTGCTAGCAGATGCTTTGAGCAGGATCTCTCAGGGCCATCAAGAATGGCCCCTGGACCCTCTGGTGTTGAAAGTGATTATTTCAAGGTGGGGCACTCCAGAGATAGATCTCTTTGCAGCCCCAGACAATCACCAACTTCCTCTGTTTTGTTGCAGACCCCCAGTATTGGGCTCAGTCCCTCTGGATGCTCTGATTTTGAACTGGGAAGGACATTTCTATCTGCCTTCCCTCCTTTCTCTACTGTTCAAGGTTCTGGTCAAGGTTAGGTCACCAACCTTGCAAAGTGATTCTGATTGCTCCAGACTGGGCCAGGCAGCCTTGGTACCCCTGTTGCTGTCCCTAGCAGTCCATCTTCCCCTGTCTCTTCCCAGGAATTACAACCTGTTAACCTCCTCTCAGGGGAGGATTTGGTACCCCAATCTTCAGTCGCTCAATCTCAAGGCATGGCTCTTGAAGAGCTAGAGTATGCAGATTTGCATCTGTCCCAAGGGGTTCTGGATATTCTCAAAGCCTCTCGAAAGCCTGCCACCAGAAAAACTTACAACTCCAAATGGAAAAGATTCAGCATTTGGTGTTTCAAGAAGCATATATCCCCAGACACTGCTGAATTGTCTACAGTTCTGGATTATATGGTTCATCTTAATGGCCTAGGCCTCAGACCAGCTACTCTCAAAGTACATTTGTCAGCTGTTTCTGCTTTTCTGTCAGTGGGAAAGCCTTCCTCACTGTCATCTCACCCTGTATTCTGTAAATTTTTCAAGGGATTGCTTCATACTAATCCCTCCTTTAGGGATCCCACTCCTGCTTGGGATCTTAATGTTTGCATTGCTCAGCTTATACAACCCCTTTTGAGCCTTTGTCTTCAGCAGAGCTTGAGTACTTGACTTGGAAAACTGTGTTCTGGTAGCTATTACCTCTGCCAGGTGTATCACTGAATTGCAAGCTCTGTCAGTGGAAGCTGATTTTATCTCATTCCATAGAGATAAGGTGGTCTTTAGAACTACTAGGAGGTTTTACCTAAAGTGGTTTCAGATTTTCATCTGAACCAATCTGTATCTCTCCTGTGTTCTTCACTGATCATTCTTCATCAGGAGAAGAAGTTTACACAGTTTGGATGTTAAAAGAGCCATAGTTACTACATTGAGCGTACTAAAAGGCTCACAGGTTTGACTCCCTTCAGTTGTTTCTCACTTATGGGGAAGTGGGTTAGGGCAAACCTGCCACTAAAGAGAACTATTGCCAGGTGGATTGTCTCTTGTATTCAATTCTGCTATGAGAAGCTAGGCAAAATACCTCCTTCAGGCTTGAGGGACTCATTAGAGCTAGAGGTACAGCTGCTTCCCTGGCTGCGACCAGGATATTCACTTTGCTAGAGATATGTAAAGCAGCCACCTGGAAACAGTCCATACATTTACCAAGCATTACTCCTGGACATCCAGGCTAGGAATGATGCTCGGTTTTAGTGCAGCAGTACTGCAGAGCCTATTCCAAGGTAGGTTCCAATTCTCCTCCATGGAGGTACTGCTTGGTAGTTTCAAATAGTCAGAATACAGACATTTCATGTTGTTTGAAGAAAAAATTACTCATCTTAGTAATTATGTTTCTTCTAATGGAGTCTTGCTGTATTCTGACCTCCTTCCCTATCTCCCCTCTCAGAACCTGTTTTTGAGAAGTGGGCTGACAGATGCAGTGTTGCACCCCAGGGGTGCATTTGGGTACTCCCTCCTTTTAGAGGGGGGGGGTGGGTTATATTATTAATTTAACAGTCTTAAGTTGTTCACTACCTGGTTTTTGATTTTGGATTTCTTGACTTGAATCTTTTGGGGATCCAAAATATTTGGTTACCATTTGGCTAGTAAACATTTTACAATTTCCACATAGTAGTTAGTATTAACCCATAAGAATCTGACAGTTGCGCTTCAAAGTGCAGCAGACAGAGGTTTGAACCAAGCTTGAGCTCAGCGTTCTATGCTTTGCATAGAAAATTAACCATCTACTCTCTGGGGCAGTTTGAGTGCTGGGGCTAACTGCAGTAGTCAGAATACAGCAAGACTCCATTAGAAGAAACATAATTACTAAGGTGAGTAATTTTTTCTTCCTGTCTCCAGGGTGACCCACAGTGCCTCTTCTCCTCCCTGTTTACCCTTTAGTTCTGTTGCTTTGATCCCTTCCATTACGTAGAGAGCTACTACTCTTCTTCTTTTACCCTCCCTGTCCCTCTTGTAGATTGTGTACCTTGGTATGTTGACATCCCAGTCATAGTTCTCTGTGTACCATGTTTCTGTGACTGCCACGCTATCCAGACGTCCCTCTTCCATCAAGGCCACTAGTTCAGGGAGCTTGTTACCCAGACTACGGGCATTGGAAAATGACATCCAGCTCCCTCTCCCGTGCAGCTGCTCAGCGATCCTGAGGATTCGCTTCCTGTCCCTCCAAGCCATGGCACCAGGCAGGCACATTACCTCCCTCCTCCCTCCCCAGTTCTACCCCCAACGATTGACTCCCCACCCCAGGAGTTGTTTCCTTCCCCTGTGGGGTCCTGTACACCTCCTGTGGATCTCCTTGTGGAGGTTCCCAGCATCTTCCTTGGTCTCCATTGCAGGTGCCCATAGAGGAACCACTCTCCACCAGAAAGGCGTATGAATTGTGGAGAGGTACAACTGAAGGGATGCTCCTCTGTTCCACCAAGCCCACCTTGGTCCAACCACTCCTCTTTCTTGGCAACCTCTGAAGGAGTAACGGCGGCCCTGGTGGTCCCTGGACAGGGGAGGAGATTTCACAAATCCTAGCCAGGTCGACCTGGAAACGGGCAACCTCCTCCCTCAGACCAGAGAGGTGCCTGCAAATAGGGCAGCATTGCAGCCTCCAGAATGTCTCCTGGAAGACTGTCACCCCACAGCCCCTGCCCTGCACCACTCCCATCATGTCTTATTTTGTGGCCTCTCTCCTGTTGCTTTATATGCTTACTCTCTCCTCCATTACCTACTTTCCTACTGTCTATGTGCCCTTACAGCTCTCATGCTTCCTGTTCTGAGACAGGAACTTTCTGTATTCTTCGGTAGTCTCCTCCTTCCTTGCTCAGAGTCAGACCTACAGCAGCTTGGGGGAGGAAAAGCTACTCTTTTCCTTCAAGGATAACGAAACCTATGTGTATCAGTGATCCTTCCTTTCCTACTCCCAAACAGGATGTTCTTGTTGTCAGTCAAATCCAGTGCCTATAAAAGTGGAACTGGCTAAGGGTGGGAGGGAAGGAGGCCAATTAGTAAGTAAAGTTCTAGCTCTTTATTTAGCTGCTCCTTGCTCTGAAAGCAAGATTGCTGTCTGCCAAAAGCTAGCAGCAAGGAACTCTAATTGGAGACAACTGGTTTTCTGCTGCCTAAGTCACACCCACAATTAACTGCTGTCCTCCTGACTTAGCAAACTGAGAAGCTGATACAGTCCCCTTCCCCCAACACAGAAGAACACACTGACCCTCTTTTGTTTTACCCAGTTTGAGACTCCACACTTCTAATATTGTATATTTTTGCTTAATCCCAACAGGCTCTGACTCCTGCAGAGATAGAAGTGTTCTATTACTAGTAAGGTTCTAGCTCTTTAGTCAGCTGCTCCTTGCTCTGAAAGCAAGATTGCCGTCTACAAGCAGCTAGCAGTGATGATCCTGATTGCCCTCTTCTGGCCTCATCAGATCTGGTTCTCCTTGCTTCAGCAGCTGGCAGTAGAACCTCCAATGCCTCTGACCCTATGCACAGACTTGCTCTCCCAGGAGCAGGGCACCCTGGTCCATCCAAACCTCAGATCTCTTTATCTTCATGCTTGGCTCCTGAGGACATAGCCATTGCAAGGTTTTGGGTGTCCTCTAGGGTGGTTAACGTTCTGGTGGTGGCTAGGAAACCAGCCACCAGGGTCACCTATTCCGTAAAGTGGAAGTATTTTGCTATATGGGCTGCATCGCACCACTTAGACCCCTTCACCTGTCTGGTGAATCAGATTTTGGAGTACTTGTTTTCCCTTTTGGTCTCAAGTACTCCTCCATCAAGGTACATCGCTCAGCCACCTCTGCTTACCATGTACCTGTCAATGGCCGCACTGTGGCTCAACTTGACATGTCTTGCACGTTTTTGAGAAGCATTGTGCACTTGACGCTTCCTATCCACAATTCTATCCCAGTTTGGGACTTAAATTTTGTGTTAAAAAAACTCACCTTGCCTCTGTTTAAACCAGCTGCAAGTTGCGAGCTGTGCTATCTATTGTGGAAGACATTATTTTTAGTTGCTGTTACTTCTGCTCAAAGGATTTCAGAGCTTTAGGCACTCCTGTGTGAGCAGCCCTTTTTGATTTTCCACGAAAACAGGGTGTCTTTGCATACCAATCCCAAGTTTCTTCTGTAGTCTGTGATGATGGCGACTGCGATTGAGCGCTTTCAAAAAGGGCGACTCGGTCACAGCGCCTGTGCACAGGAGCTACGGTCAGGAGGTGACCGGAAAGGGGTCGGTGAGAATATAGCTACATGATGTCGCTTATATATACACGCTGCATGTCCGGGAAATTGTTTTGTGTGTTTTGCACCCCCGACATGCCTCCGGAGTTGAGAACCTTTACTCAGGGTGTTTGTGTGGGGACACAGCCTCGCATAACAAAAATTAGAAGTCTCCGCGCCTTGCTGTGCGCCATATTTAGTGTACATCTCCGAATAGATTTTTGGCGATGTACACTCGCCCAAACGGCAATCGCCTTTCCGCGATCGCCATTATGACATGGAATCATTTCTTCCTAATGTGGTGTCTGAGTTTACTTTGAATCAGTCCATCCACCTGCCTGTTTATTTTCCAGAGCATGCCAATCCAGGGGAGGCATTGCTCTGTACTTTGGATGTGCATAGAATTTTTAGATACTGTAGGACTATAGGAAGTCCTCCTAATTGTTTCCTTTGCCCCTAGGAAAGAGGACTTTCTGGTGTCCAAACAATGTTTATCCAAATGGTTAGCCAACTGTATTTTTTTCTGTTACAAGAAGTATGGTAAGAAACTTACTGGTGTGGTTCATGGCCATTCAACCAGAGGCATGGCCACTTCTGTGGCATGTTTCAGAAATGTTTCAGTTGCAGAGATCTGTGCAGTTACTACTTGGAGTTCTGTCCATACCTTTACTAACATGCCTAATGCTAATTATGGCCTGGCTGTTCTTCAGGGCCTCCTATCTTAGGTTCTTATGGCCAGCCTTACGACCTATCTGACAGATGCTGCCAGAACTGCTTGGGACTCATCCTACCGGTGTGGTCTGCTGCAAGAGATACCCTTGAAGTAAGATAGTACAGTTACATAAGCGCTCACCATAACAGTAGATCTTCAAGAGGATCCCTTGCAGGAGACCATGCTTTCCCTCCTTCCCTCTTTCCCCCTTTTTCTCATCCTTCCTGACTTTGGCATGCTGCCTAGCTCTCCTTTTCCATAGAGGAGAATTTTCTGTCTGGTCTAAGGATACCTCAAATACCTCCTTAGTTCCCCTAAGCGGGCTCTTACTTTTGGTCTCCAGCGGGAGAACTGAAGAGGCTATGGGGGCCGCCCACTCTTATATGATAGGCTGACATCAGAGGGTGATGGTGGTGGGCGGCCCCCTCTGGTAGACTTGCTAGCTAGAAAGTTTACAGGCGGTCCTAGTGCCTGGTAGCTTAGTCCTACCAACGTGGTCTGCTACTAGAGATCCTCTCAAAGATCTACTGTTATGGTAAGTTCTTACATAACTACTTTTCCAGTCAGTTCCCTGGAACTTGGGAATAGTAATTAGTAGTTCCTGGTTAAAACCAGTAACTGTTTTTTTGGTTAAAACACATTTAAACAACCACCTGTTTTATAATTTTTATTTAGCAGTTTTCAAATGTTATTATATAAGGAGCCAGCAATACTAGTAGTCACTTGATGTGCTGAAGGAAGTAGCTGCTCCTCTTGACTCTCTGCACCCTGAGTTCAAATTAATATAACTTTTACCGTTCTTTGCTCGGTTTTCTTTTGTTTGACAATCCATGTGGTCTTCTAAAAGTTTTCAGTACTCAGTGTTGCTGGAGATCCGTCGAAAAATGGAAATCAAGATGCGCTCTTCTCCACCTCGTCATACTCCACTGATCACTCCTGAGAAGGAGAAAGGCCCAAAACGGGCGAAGGCTCAGGTTGCGTTTGCTTCTAAATCTGTCTCACCTCCCACAGCACTATCGGAGAAATGCTTCTTAGCAGAGTTTACTCCTTTTAAGGATTCTTTCATTTGGTGACCGAAGAATTAATGGCACTACGGGCGACAGAGGAACACCGTCCCTTGAGGATTGGGGACACAGAGGCAAGGGTTCATTCTCTGGATTCTTGGCGTGATAAAATGAACCCAAAGGTGACGGCCTTAAAACAGAAGCTGATGAAGTTGGACTTAAAGCTAGATGACCAAGAGGGGTACAGCCGGTGCACTAATGTAGTTGTGCTTGGTCTTCCAGAGTGGGTGGAGGGTCCCAGTTCTGTGCTGTTTGCACAAAAGTTATGTGAAAAATTAGTGGGACCCTCCCCCAGTGGCCCAACTTATATTATAGGATGGGCCCACTGAGCGCTCCGTGCAATGCACAAGAATCCAGAACCTCTGCATCCTTTTATTTTTAAATTTCTTAATTTCTTAGATCGGCAACATCTCATCAGTAAAGTGAGAGAGTTACAGTCTGTGACGTGGGAGAATTCCAAAATACAGATTGCTCAACACTTGTCTGTGGCAGTGAGGCAAAAAAGGGGTGCATGTTATCCCATTGTTTCTAAATTGTTGGCAGCAGGTTTTAAATTTTGGGTACTCTATCCAGCCTGACTCCAGGTAACTATTAATGGGCTTCAGTGCTCTTTTGATTCAACCGAGCAAGCAGGTCGAGAACTGTCTACCCTTCTACATGATTTATTCAAATCACCCTGATCATGGTGGTACAATATGGTGGGGATGTTGCCGTGCTGATTTCTAGAATCTCTGTGGTGTTTGGATGCTGCTGCCAGTACCTACATTTAATATGTCCAAATAGCCTGGATTGTAGTGTTGTAATCCCTGCCAATAACTGTTAATATTCCTTGTTTTAACGTTGTTGGGCATAAGACTGGCTGCAATAATGTGGTGTTTTCTTGAAGGTTCTACTCCGCCCAGCTCTGGGATCCTGTTACTTTTCTTTGTGGAGGCTGCAGTACGATGATTTTCCAGTAGAACTGAGACTGTTCCTGCATATACACTTCAGTTTATTTTGGTTGAACCTCTCTTTATATTGATTACACTCAGATGCTTTGCTCTCCTGTCTGCAATTCCTTATTTTATTTTTGTTTGGGCTCTGAAGATTTTGGTGGGACAATACTATCTGAGCATCTTTGTACCTGAGGAAGTACTTGTCTGCTTTCTTGGTCCCTATATCTTCCGCTCGTGAGGGAGTCTCAAAAACTGACTGTGGTTGAGGGCTCCTATTACTGGATGGGGCATTCCTTCTGCCACTTCGAGCTGGTACCGTAGCTTGTCTCCCCAACAGCCCCTTTTGCATGAGTTGCCCTTTTTTACGACTGTACTTCTTACCAGCTGGAGGGCTGTGTTCTCTACAATAGTTGTCTTTACTGGTGCTTTTGACTATTCTGGCTGAACGTATGGCTTTCTTTTATTTTATATCTATTGGTGCACCCAGAACTTTACTGGTTCCTGTTTACCTGTGTCCCCGAAGTTCTGGCAACTTTAATTTTTCTATATCGGGTGCACACAGTTTTGTTTCTTAGGTTAGGTTGACACTGTACAAACCCTTTCTGTGCTGGGACTACATTGGATTGTCAGCTTGAAGATTTACAAGGTTTATGTGGATATGGGAAGTGTAACCTCTTTCTAACTTTTTGTTTTCTTTTCACAGGATTTAGTTTCCTGTGGGACTTATTATTAACGCTTATGGTTTTATTTTTTCTAGGTTTTTCTAGTCTGCCATGTCACTGCAGTTACTAGTTGGGCATTAAAAGTAATGGGGATTATGTGATAGAGTATGTTATTTACCATATTTTTCTTCCTTTCCTCTTACGCTTAATGTTATATTTGATTTATATTATACTTATCTACACCTGGATATGGTGCTGGGGAAGGGTGGTTGCTGGAGATTTTCATTTTGGGGGTTTCTTATGATTATTGCTTTTTCTGTTTCATCCTTATTGTGACTATTGAAATTGGGGGTGGGGAGATCTCTGAGTGGGTTTCTGGAACACATCACAGGCCAGTGCGGTTCTGGAGTGCAGTCATTGGACTGGAGATGAGTTTGGTCTTTGTTTTGTTTTGGGGGTTGTGGGTCTGATGGGGTTGGAATGGTTTTTTCCATGTTATATTTCTCGGGGGTGGGATTTATTTTCAGGTCTTGCTTTTGTGGTGTGGATTTGTGTGGTGGGAGTGTGGGTTGATTAGGACTCATGGTGAGGGATGGGTGGAGGGTTGGGTGGGCCGGAGCATTATTTTTTTTTTATGCGATAGAGGAAGTATCTCTTTGGTGGTGATTATGTTTTTTTCCTTATGAGTAATTACTTTAGATTTGTTTCATGGAATATTAAGGGGCTCAAGATAAGCAAAAATGAGCTATTCTGCTTAAGCATTTAAAACAAGTTCAACCGGGGTAGTTTTCCTTCAAGAGACTCACACGAGAAGATAGGACATATTGTACTTTCTCAGAGAGTGTGGGGCAAGTTTTCTGCGGTCTGACCCAGTAAAGGGGGGATGTGTGTTATTTTAATACACCGACGGATGCCCCTTAATACAGGAGTGTTGGGACCCATATGGGTGTTATTAATTATTGCAAGGGCCTAAGCCTAATGGAGGTGGTTCTGTGTTGTATATGGGCCTAACGCTGATTCCCAGTTTTTCTCAGAAATACTTTCTCTTGCAACGTTATACTGGTTTGCCCATCTTTCTGGGGGATTGAATTTGTCTTCCAATCTGATTTGGACTATTCAGGTTCAAGCAGAAGGGGTTTCTTCCAGGTCAATGCGATTCCGGGAATTGATAGACATTATGGGCCTAGTAGACCCCTTGTGGGTTCTACCTCCTAATACCCATGATTACACTTTTTATTCCCCTCCCCATTCAAAATGTATTTATAAAACGCTATTCCAGATAGACCATAGCATTGTACATCCATAAAAACATAAATAAAAGCGATAAAAACAAATGGAATAAATGAATATAAATACAATTAATAAAAGCAGATCATACAAACAGCAGGTATTCAAATGTCAGAAAATGCAAAGTCACATAAATAAGATTTTAGAGTAGATTTAAAGACCTCTACGGATGGGCACTCTCTAATCTGACGAGGTAGAGAATTCCACAGGGTCAGGGCTGCAGAAGCAGTCAAACGGACCTTGGGAATCTCTAGCAATCCCTCGTTGGTGGAGCAGAGAGGGCGAAGGGGGTGGTAGGGACAAAGGAGGTCTTGCAAATAACAAGGTCCCTGTCCATGTGGGGCTTTATAGGTCAGTAATCTGACTTTGAAGGTAATCCTCCACCATACTGACAGCCAGTACAGGCTGTGGAGCACAAGTGTGACATGACAAGATCTCAATAAGCCAGTCAACAACCTGTCAGCCCCATTGTGCACCAGCTGCAGATGGCAAAGGTCCACCTCTGGAAGCCCTAGGTATACGGCATTGCAGTAATCAAGGCGCAAAGATCACAAAGTTGTGGACCAACCTCAGAAGATCATCAGGTGGGATCAGGTGCTTATCCAAGCAGTGTTTCTCAGATGGTAAATGAAATCTTGACAACGGCAGACACCTGAGATTTCAGTGTCAATTGTCATCAAGAACAATGCCCAAATTCCGCACCTGGTCGGAAGTTAGTAGCTGGTTACCCCCCCAGCCAAAGACTGGAGTGTTGCCCAGCCACCATCCCCTCAGTACAATGACCTGGGTCCACAACCAACACCTCAGTCTTATCCGAATTCAACCTGAGCTAGTTGGCACTCATCCAGTCTTGACTCTCAGAAAGGCAGTTGTTAAAAGTTGAGACAGCGTCATTATGCTCGGGTGCAAAGGACATGTACAGCTGAGTATCATCTGCATAGCAGTGAAAACTCAGCCCGTACTGCCTAATAATGTCTCCTAACAGCAGCATATATACCATGAACAACATGGGTGAAAGCACCGAGCCCTGCAGCAACCCACACGGCAGGGGTGAGGGGCTGAGGGAAAAACTACTCCACTCTCTGAACCCTGCCTGTCAGGAAAGATTGAAACTATCTGAGGACCGTACTCAGACGCCCACAGAATAGGCGCAGGGCACTCAAGCAACACCTCATGATCGACGTGTCAAATGCTACAGAAAGATCAAGGAGGACTAAGATGGAATGACTCCTCCGATCTCTTGCTATCAGGAGATCATTAGACCCGAACCAATGCTGTCTCAGTATGCATCTTTCTGAAACTGGACTGAGAGGATAATAGATATGGGTGGTAAGATGTTCCTCAAGTTGCAACACAACTGCCTTCTCAATAACCTTGCCCCCAAAAGGCAGGTTAGAGACAGGCCTGTAGTTTGCAAGACAGTCAGGGTCGAGAGAAGGTTTCTTTAGAAGAGGGCAGACCACTGCCTCCTTCAGGGTGTCCAGAAACACCCCGGCCGCTAACTAACACCCAACAATCTTCAAAAGGACCGGTCCGATTACCTCCACCAGGAGGCGTGTTGGACCTGGGTCCGAACTACAGTATGTCAGTCGCAAGCCCATGGTAATCTTCACAACATCCCTGATCGCCAACCGATCAAAGTCAAACCAGATAGACTGGGTGGCTGTAACCTCACACTGATCTCCACTCTGCCCATTTGAGCGAGCTCTGCAGATCTCTGACCTAATGATGGCAAACTTATCTGCGAAGAACTGAGCGAACTCATCACACTTCAACTGTAAAAAAAAAAAAAAGCTCCCCGATTCTGGAGACAGGTTGGATTGCACAGCCTGTCCGCAGTACAGAAGAGCTGAGTTGGTCGATTTCACGCAGCCGCAATCTCCCTGGACAGGAACTCTGCCTTCTTACAGGAGACTGCAGATTGATAGTCCTTCTAATGGGGCATCAGTCTGATAGTCCTTATGATGGGGCATCAATCTAAGTTTGCCATCAATCAGGCAAGATTTCTGCCAGCATCGCCTCCAACCTTCTCCCCACTCTCCTCATCTCCCTCAAGGTCCCGCGTTGATTATTTTTTGATCAGCAAGGACAGTTTAGCTCAGCTCCTGTCCTGTTCTATCCAACCAATGGTCATTTCTGACCACTCTCCAGTATTGCTGGATCATATTTTACGGGGGTAGGAAATTCAGGACAGGACCTGGTGCCTTAACTCCCATCTCCTTAAAAACCCAGATTCTTTAGTTGCTGTTAAGACTTATTTCACTAATGTTTTGCAAGAAAATGAGGGTTCAGTTGAGACCTTAGATGTGCGTTGGTCAGCAGTTAAATGCGCAATGCGGGGGGAGTGCATAAGATTGTCTGCTATTGCAAAGAAATCTCGGTCCCAGAAATTAGATAGCCTTCTCTCTCAGATCCGCAGCATTGAACACTCTTTCCTCCCAGTCTGATTCCACCTTCTGGTTCCATTTGCATGTACCTAGGGCAGAGTACTATTGACTGCTGGTGGTCAAAGCGGATTTATCTTTGCAGTATACTAAGATACATTACTTGGAGTCTGGGGAGTGAGTGGGGAAACTTTTAGCCCTTCACTTGCACCATTTAGATTCCTCAAAAGTAATTCACAGCCTTCAGCCTTCTCCTGGGGTCTTATTCTTACCACGAGGGGATATCGTTAAGCTTTCCGTGATTATTATACTGCTTTGTATAGTCAGCAACCTTTTCTCCGTCATTGCTGGAGAAACTGAACTCTGTTTAGTCTCATTTTCTCTCCCCAGACTCTCAAGTGCTCAGCAAGAACTCCTGAAAGCTCCTATCACTCTGTCCGGGGAGCACAACAATACGCTCCCGACAACTGCGCTCCGAAAATTAGCTCCTGACAGTTCATCCCCTGATGTCAATTCACTCCATTAGCAATCCGCCTCTATCAATATGCTCCTGTCGGCAGCATGTCTAAATACAACCGAGAGCAATACGCCCTGACCAACATAACAACAGCAATAACTGAGATGTAGGAAACAATAACCAATAATAAATCGCTAATATGCAAGCATCTGATCATCACAGCAATATTTTGCCTTCCCTTGCTCAAGACTGCAGGTGGGGGTGTGCTAACTCTCAAGATGACACAGACGCTGTAGCGAAAGCTCCTGGGCAAACAACTAAAATGAAGTGTCTATTCTAGCTGGCATAGAAGCTATCACCTCTAAATTGACTTTGCAGAGTCTGGGGTTCTATGGCATCCACAAAGCAGAAAAGCCGCCAAGGAAAAATCCAATTTGACACAGCAAAAGCATCAAGATATGGAAGGCACAGCGAGGAGCAGAGGGCCGCTTCCATGGAAGAGCCGAGCGGGTCAGAGATCCCCAAAACAAACTTGCTCACTCGCTCTATAGCAGGAGTTCCTGCTACTCTCCTGCAAATGCAGCACGAAATGAAAACAGGGTTCGTAAATATAACTGCCCAACTCACCCACCTTCAGGGCATAGTAACGGGTCTCTCCGAGGCGTCGGCCACCCACTCTATGGATTGCTGATCTCGAGCACAGGGTGAGCTCTTTAGAAGATTCACTGTCGGCGGAGAGGAATGGCATGAAATCCTCGCTGGCAGAGCTGAAGGCCAAACTGGACGATCAAGAGAATAGAGTGAGATGCTCCAATCTCCGCATTATTGGTCTTCTGTGGGTACCAAGGGCCGGGATGCAGCGGTAGGCCTGCAAAAATGGCTGGTGGCTCAATTAGACCTCCCGTTTGATCATGAGAGCTTTGAAATAGAACGCGCGAACCGGGTGGGGTGCCCACCTAAACCAGGAGAAAGAGCCAGACACTATCTGATAAAGTATCTCCGCTTTCATGACAAAGAAAAAATGCTGCAGAAAGCAAAGCAATTGGGTCCAATCTCATTTGAGAACACTGAAGTATTTATCTATCAAGATTTCAGCACAGATCTGCAGCTCAAATGGCAGAGCTTGTATCTAATTAAGTGCAGATTGTTTAAGCTAGGCTGGTCCTTCACATTCCGATACCCAGCCCGCCTGCAAGTTGACCGCCCAGGGCAGGCCTCTTGAGTGTTCCTGTGCCCTAAAGAAGCTGAGAAGTGGATCTCCGAGGAGGAGGCCAGACGGGGGAAGGCCCAGGCAGTAGGTACCTGACTGTATTTGAATTATGTTTGAGTATGTCCTGGCATCTCCTGCTCTGGAGCTCTTATTTCCTCGGGGATCTGTGTTCTCTGAATCTTGTCGATCTGCGTTCCACATGCACAGATGGCCTTCTAGGATTGTTACAAGTCATGGAGACTCTCAGTGTTCACCCTCTGCATGACTTATGTCTGCAGTTACTTGCTACATCGCTGAAGAGGTTTGGAACTTTATTGCCCGACCATGTCTAGGGACATGGGTATCGACGGGCTACGTGCTGTAATGTAGAGTTAGTTTTTTTTTTCTTCTGTTGTTGCTTTTTTTTTGTTTTTCCTTTTGTGGCTACACTTGGACAGCTTCTAAGAATCTTTCGTTTTATCTCTCCGGCGAGGTGTTCATGTTGGACTTTTCTATCATACCTGGACTAGAAGCTAGATTGATTGATAGAATTGTTACAATATTTTGCCCTTTGCAATTCAATTTTCATATCAGTATTTTCTGCCAATTGTTGTTGTTTGGGGATTCTTGCAGGGCTGTTCTTTCATGTGGGGGAGGTGGTAGTTATGGGGCTGGGTTTGGGTAGGAGTCCTTTTCTAGGCCTGCCAGGGTAGCGCAAGAGCTGCCAGGGGTGTGACTTATGGAGGCGGGTTCGGTCTGGGTTACCTGGGAGAGTCTTATGAATCTGTACCACACTCTCTACATGAGTGCCCTGGCTGGTTCTGTCGCTCCTAAGGTGTACGCAGTAGGTGGGAGGTAGAAAGGAGGGGTTTCTGTTTAGTTTGGGGGCTAAACCGTTTGTTAAAATCGTTAAAATGGTTGGTTATGGATGTACACAGCTACCCTTGGTGCAGGTAGGGTTGTAATACACTGCAACAGTGTCCTCAGGACTTAGGGTAGTCACATGGAACGAAATGGGCTGAAGTCCATTCTTAGCGAGGAGGGTACAGACTGAGATTTGGAGGCTGAATGGAAATATCGCATTTTGTAGGAGACCCACTTTTCCAACATTGAGGCCAATAGGACTGATTCCTCTGTTGGGGAACGTGGGTGTCTTTCGCCTCATCTAAAGCTAGGGTGCATCATTCTGGATACCAAGGGGCAGTTTGGTGGAGGTTGTCAACACGCTTGTGGATTCTGGGGGTCGTTATGCCCTCGCCAACGTCCATGCGTTGGGGGGGGGGACAATCCTGCTGGGTTCTGTTTATGCTCCCAACGTAGAAGACTCAGACTTTTTTCAAATGCTAGCAGTGGATCTGGAAAGCTGGGAGGGCCCCTGGATATTGGGGGGAGACTACAGCTGTGTGCTTGACACGGTACTGGACCGTTCCAAAACCACTTTGGTTCCAGTGTTTCGCAATGCCAGGGCTCTGGAGCAAGTTCAGGCTGAAGCGGGCCTTGTGGATGTATGGCGTCATTATCGCCCCCCCAGACAGGGATTACAGCTTCTACTCCCGCTCTCACCAGTTCTACACTAGGATAGATAGACTGTTGGTCTCCACCCCTCTGTCGGGGAGGTAACATATCATCCTATACTTATTTCTGATCACGCCCCTCATTCCCTTCTTCTGCTCCCCCAGGGAACACCTTCCTCATCACGAATCTGGAGGCTTGATCCACTCTTCCAAGGATCCCAATATGTGGAGTCTTATGAAGGGCAGCATTCAGGAATTCTTGTCACACGATGTTAGAGAGGACACTTCCCATGGTACCAGATAGGAGGCTTTAAAAGCTATATTAGGGCCAAACCATCTCTTTATGCTTCCCATAGTAAAAAGAGAGAGAGCGGAGTTGTCCCACCTCATAATAAAAATCGCAGCTTGTGAATCTGCCCATAAGAGCAAAACATTAGAGAGCATATATCGTATAATCCAACGCTTGCATTACAAGTTTAATACTTTTAACAGTGCTAGATTGGAACGCACTATACTAATTGCAAATGCAGGGCCTACTTTGATGGTGATCGTGGAGGTGTTTCTTGGCCTGGCAGATTAAGCGGAGGGAGGCAGAGCGGGGGGTAGGGGCGATAATGGGTTTGGGAGGGGGACTAGTGCATGACACTGGTAGCATAGGGAATGAGTTTGTGCAATTCTATAAAGGTTTGTATACGTCCGAATGTCACCCAACGAAGGGAGAAATTGCCTCATTTTGCAATCAAGCCCCGTTGGCTAAATTAGGATCTGAGGACGCAAAGCTGTTGGAAGCCTCTTTATCTAAGCAGGAAGTATAGGTGGCAATAGCATCTCTAAAACGGGGAAGCTCCAGGTCCAGATGGGCTCCCAATTGACTTTATCAAAACCTTTTGCCCGGTACTGTTGGACCTCTTGTTTGACATGTTAGAAGAAGGGCTGCAGAAAGGTATCCTACCCCAATCCTCCCGCTCTGTAGTTATCACTGTTCTCCCCAAACCGGGGAAAGATTTGACCAAGTGTGCATCATATCGCCCCATTTCTTTGCTTACCACGGATTATAAAATCATGGCTAAAGTACTGGCATCACGGTTAGAGCCAATATTGCCCAGGCTGGTTCATCATGACCAGTCTGGCTTTGTGAAGGGGAGATTTGGCAAGCACAATATCAGAAGAACCCTCAATGTGACTCGCAGGTGGTATAAGGGGAGAGGGCCGCAGTTGTGGCATTAGACACAGAGAAAGCATTTGATCGGGTGGAGTGGGGCTGTCTGTTTGAGATCTTGGAAAGGATGAGGTTGGGTATGGTTTTCTGTCAATGGGTGCATACTTTATACATGGACCCCTCAGCACAAATCTTGATAAATGGTAGTCTCTCCAAGCCCTTTGGCTTGGAAAGGGGCACCCGTCAGGGCTGTCCCCTATCCCGTGCTATACGTCCTCTCCTGGAACCTTTAGTCAGAGCTTTATGGGCCCATCCTAAAATAGAGGGGTTTTTGGGGGGGGGGTGTCTACACATAAGATCGCAATGTATTCAGATGATCAGCTGCTTTTTCTGCAAAATCCGGCTAGGGACCTCCCAGCGGTGCATAAACTTATGAAGGAGTATGGTGCTGTCTCGGGACATAAGGTGAATTGGGCTAAAAGTGAGCTAATGCCTATCGGTTTGTGCGATAGAGCACAACTGATAGCTAATTTGGGAGGACTACAACTAGTCAAACATGTTAAGTATCTGGGTATCTGGGAGTAATGTTGTCAGCAAACATCAATCAGCTGTATACCCTAAACTATAAACCCTTGGTGTGCAGTGTGATAGAAGACTGTGAGCGGTGGAATGCCTACCTATTTCCCTTCTGGGCTGAGTTGGTACTATTAAGATGATGATACTGCCCCGGTGTTTGTATTTATATCAGTCCTTGCCAGTTAAAGTCCCACAGAGTTACTTCAGGGCCCTGCACGCAGCATTGCACAAATTTCTTTGGAGGGGACGGGGGGGCTCGAATTAAGAGAGCAACTCTGTTTCAGCCAATGGTTGAGGGTGGTGTGGGTTTGCCTGACTTCAGGGCTTACTATTGGGCGGCCCAGTTGGCTTTTGTTAATCATGGGTTTGATAAAAACATACCGGTGTGGGTAGGGCTGGAGCAAGAGTCAGTACTGGGAAACTATAGATTTGACTTAAGTGGGAGTGTTTCCTCCTTTGCCGGTCAAACTGGTAATCCACCAGTTAACCCCTTCACAGCTAACACTCTGGCTATTTGGAAGAGATTGTATACGCACATAGGTTGGCAGGGGGGATTTTCCCATTATCTGAGCCTGTTGAGTGCTGTGAGGAGGAGGGGTTCTCCTTCGGTGCAACTCATCCAGAGGCTGAGCCATTGGAATAAAAAGGGCCTCACACATGGGAGGGGCCTGCTCCACAGTTTTCAGGAGATAGGTGATATTTGGGGGATCCACCCAGGGGACTTTTTATTTATCTCAGACTCCGACAAATATGCAGGGTCAATCTGTCTCTTGGGGATGGCTGGGCTTCCCCCTCCCCCTTCGAGGAGGAACTGTACAAACCTCAGCGGGTAGAAAACCTCTGTCGACCTACTATCACACCATAATGGGACATAATGTAGAAGCTCCGCTAGGAGCAGGCTCAGATGGTAGGAGGACCTATCCTTAAATATAGATCCAGAAATCTGGAACTTGGCATGCTCTCTTTATTTTAACTGTTGATTAACAATAGATTGAGACTTATGCAACTTAATTTCTTACACAGAGCTTACATCACCCCAGCCAAAATGCACCAGATAGATGGCTCAAAATCTGATGTCTGTCCCAAGTGCAAAACAGGAGGGTGACTTTTACATACGACCTTGACATATGCTAAAATAGCCCCATTCTGGCATAAAATAATAGAATCATGTCCAGGGTTTGGGCTATGCCCCTCAAAATCCCTTTGGAATTATTGTTGGTTGCAGACCCAGACTCCCCTAGGTGTGCTAAAAGAGACAATTTCTGAATATGGCACTTATAAATGCTTGCCTCACCATCGCTCAGGTGTGGTTATCCACAGAGGCCCATCTACCAGCAGATGGTCAAAGAATTTATTATCTTACATGACCATTGAAAAGCACAGCTTAGTGCTTTGGGTAAATACCATGCCTTTGATCTGATGTGGGGTCCTCTGGTGGGAGCAATCGAAGCTGGTTACTTTCCTGTGTAACTTTGTCTACATTTTGATTTAGTGCCCTAAATGGTTCATCTTCTGTGGCTGTTATCTTGATTACTATAGGCAATGGTGTATTACTAACAATATATTGTAATGTAGGGATGCGCCCAATCTCATGGGATAATCATGGTCATTTAAAGTATGCCTTGGAAATAGCAGGTCTGGCGTGCATCTCCTGGATTGATTTAATTATGTCCTGTTTAACCTGCAATTGGATTGAACATTTTTAACTGTACTGTTGTATTCCTTGAACCGACCAATAAACTATTTTTGAAAAAAAAAAAGAAAAAAGACTGCAGGTAGCTACGATGTTCATTGTACAGTTTTGGTATTTCTCAACTTCTGGCAGATAAGATGTTCAGGGTATAGTTGATGCATTTCCATTCGCATAAAAAGCACACTCTTTATGAAATCATTTTTAAAACAAAGTTAAAACTAAGTCACGCTGCTAGTAGTTGAAGCAGTGTGCGACACCATGGGGGAACTCCTCTGTTGTGCAATCCTCACATTTTTCTAGGATGTAAGCCAGCCAGTCTATGCTGTCCTTGTACACTCTTCGGGATCCAACAGGTGGTTTACCAGCTATTAGCTGTTCGATCTCAGAGTCCCTTTTTTTGTGTATTCCACGGATACCATCGATAAACTTCCACAACGTTGGATGTGCCATAGAAAATATGCTCTGCATACCTCTATGAAAAGCTTCCACAACATTGTTAGATCGTACTTCGAGAGGGTTCCTGCAGTAGGTCTCAACATATAGGACTGTGCCCATTGGCGTCAGGTTCCAACGGCAGACTTGTAGATAGCAATCATCAACTGGGACTGCCCCCAACGTCAGGTGATGTGACATCAGCCCGACTATAAAAGGGGTGGTCCCGCGCCCACCCTCCAGTTCTTTCCCGCCATCGCCTCAGTTTGTTCAGCTCGCGAGTTAGAACAGCGATCTAACGCCCGCGTTTCAGTCGAAGTGTTTTCTTCAATCTTAACTTTTTGCCTCACTTATTCGACTGATTGTATGTCGACTCATATAAAAAAGAAGTGCTCGAAGTGTGGAGCCCAAATCCCAAATGGGGATGACCATTCCCGCTGCCTCTTGTGCTTAGGCCCCAAGCACAACTCGGATGAGTGTGCCATCTGCCAGGCCTTCAATCAAGCCACTAGGACCAGGCGCAAGCGGACCTTCAGGGTCCACCTCCTTACCCAGCGGCTGACGTCGATAGAAAAAGAGCTCCAGGAATTGAGGGAAAGGTCATTGCCGCTGGCCCCAGGAAAAGGACAAGGAAAAGCGCTGGGACAGGAGTCCATCGCCACGCGGGAGGCCTGCTCCAAAAACTGTGAGAACTCCTTCAGGTACCCCGTCTGCCTCTTTGGGCTGGGCACCTTCTCCCCCTTCTGCTGAGGTGAGTGGGCAGCTGGGGGTAGCCTCTATCGAGGTTTCTGTTGTGTCTCCTCCAAGCACTGCCGATAAGTCACCCCTCAACCCCGTCGACGGGTGCACAGCATTGACCAATAAGCCTAGCAACGGCCTTTCTGCTGCCATTAGCCGGTTTAGGTCTGATAAGTCTGACTGTGGATCCTCCATTGCCTGCCTGGACCTTTCTCGCCTGTCAGGCTCCTGCGAGGCCCCCAGCGCTGGCCTGAGTATGCTGTTGAGAGACCCTGCATCCCTCCGGGTCCTGCACCCCAGGGATTTGCCACCCGATCTTGCATTGTCCCTGCCAACAGGATCATTGTGCGGCCTTTTGTTGGGGTCCCTCCCAGAATTACCCCCTTCGCCAAGTCTGCTGCCGCCTCCAGACAAGAGTCCGTCGCCGGCTAAGGATCCTGTTATGGAGCCCCCTCCCTCAGGACCTTCGGGTCCCTCCCAGATCCCATGCCACCCAGTGGCCCTCTGGCACCTCCCGTAGGTCCAATCAAACCTCCTGGCAGTCTTCCACAGCCAGACCCCAGGCACTGCAGCCGGGTGGCCCACCATCGGCTCCTCAGTAACCAACACCAGGCCACGTGCCTCCGGCGCGGGATACCTGGGTATAACCCTTATGGGTATACTCCTGGATTGCCTGAGGCTTTCAATACCCTTCTTGGCAATACCTGCAGTACTCAGGCTAGCCCGGCACCAGCCTCCTCCTCCTCCTCCTCAACCTCCAGTGCCAGATCAGGAGACAATCCCCACGTTGTAGCAGGATGCCAGGACCCAGCTCATCATGGAGCTCAGGCAGTCGGTGGGAGACATCCCTTTTCCAAGGGCCCTTCCCCCACCGATACCCTCCAGCCGAGCAGCGGGTGCTCTACCAGTAGACTCATCTGGGGTAGACCCTTCCATTCCCAGTGGTTCTGAGCCTTCCAACTCGGACTCTGACTCTGAACCTTTGGACCCTCGGTCCCCAGTCGAAGTACCCCCCCCCCCCAAAAAGAGTCCCCAAAATCTCCTCCAGAGGATCCCTCCTCTGGGACCTTTTAGCACTATTCAGGCAACAGGAGGCCTTCCAAAGAAGTGGATCCCCAGCATAAGAGACTGGCAGAACATTTGGATTTAGCTACTACAGACCCTCTACCCATCTCCCGGATGGGTCCTCACAAGAGTCTGGCTTCAGCTGTCCTCAATCCCTGCTGTCTCCAGAAAGTAGACCATACCTACTATCCCTGGAGGATTCAACATCTCACGACTCATCCCAAAGCTGACTGTATGGTATTACTCAGCTCACCACCATTCAGGGCAACCATAGCATTTGAGTTACTAGCCTCCCGACAAGGACTCTCGGCAGTTGGATCAGTTTGGTGGGAAGATCTATTCCTCTTCCTCTTGTGACATCCGGGTCCTCAACTATGTTTCACATAGGTGGCATCCAGAAGGCCTCTCTCCGAGTTGAAGAGGGACCTTCAGGAGGTCCAGGATAAGTCACTTTGTAACAAATTGCTGGACAAAGTCAGAATGGGTAAGTCTTCTTGTCGTCATGCTTTGCATGCAGCGTGATGACTCAGTAGACTCAGTGGCTGGAGCAGCAGCCACGGGATCTGTAACCGTCGCCTTTCCTGGTTTAGGATTACAGGTCTGGCTCAAGACGTCGCGTCTTCCCTTCTGGACGCCTTTTAGGGGTTCCGTCCTTTTGACGGTGACACCAAAGATATAATTACTGGGCTGCAAGAGAGGATGCTCCTTCAGGACGGACGCCAGTGTGACTGGACGGGCAGAAGAAGCAGCCTTTTCATCGCCAAAGGAGATGAAATAAAAACCAGAGTCAATTTCAGGGCAAGCGACAAGCCCCTGATTCAGGAGTCCAAACCCCCCCAGGCCAAGTTCCCTAAACTGGCCTCTGGGCAAAAGCTCCCTTCCCCTCAGCGTCCTGACACCTTTCCCCTCCTTCCACTACCTCCAGCAGTCATGAAGAAACCGGTAGGAGGGAGATTTGGCCTCCACATGAAGGGGTGGGGGTTCATCATCACAGAATCATGGGTGTTACAACTCATCCAGTGAGGTCATTCGATAGAGTTTTCTGAGATCCCTGTCCCTCATCCTCCGGGGCGGTCTTTTTATCCAAGGGATCAGATTCCCATAGTCTTCCAGGAGATTCAGGCCCTCCTGTCAAAAGCGGCCATAGAAACCCATCTCTCAAAACCAGCTAGGAAGGGGATTCTACTCCCACTTCTTCCTAGTTCCAAAGAAGACGGGCAATTTGAGACCGATCCTGGACCTCAGCATGCTCAACCTCTTCGTCGAGTACAAAAAGGTTTCACATGCTGACCCTTCAGGGGCTTCTTCCCCTGCTCCAAACAAATTCTTGGCTGTGCTCCCTGGACATGCAGGATGCCTACTTGCATATTCCTATCCTACTGGCCCACCGCCGCTTCCTCCGTTTTACTTTTCAGGAGAACCATTTTCAGTTCTGAGCACTCCCCTTCGGCCTTTCCTCGGCCCCCCAGGTGTTCACCAAGTGTTTAGCGGTGGTTGCGGCTTTTCTTCACCGCCAGGGCATTTACGTGTTCCCGTACCTGGATGACTGGCTCCTCGCTGCACCCTCTCTGAACAGCCTGAAAGAGTCTCTTTCTTTCACTCTGAGCTTGTTTGTTCTTCTGGGTATCACGGTCCAGTTGCCCAAGTCCCAGCTAGTACCATCTCAACGGCTCCAATTCATTGGAGCAGTACTAGACACACTTCAGAGCAAGGCTTTTCTGCCATCGGATCAAGACGAGACCCTAGTTTCTCAAGCCACTCCCGTGGCCCAGGCTCGGTGGATCCCAGCACATGCTGTGCTTCGTCTCTTGGGACTTACGGCAGTGGCCATTTCCACAGTCCCCATGGCCAGACTTTATATGAGGGTCACCCAATGGTCTCTCCAAGTCCAATGGGATCAGAGGACGGATGACATGAACCAGAAGGTCATGATCTCCAACAGCCTACAGAGAGATCTTTGCTGGTGGCACGATCTTTCCAGTCTCTTATAGGGAGCCCCTTTCCATTCCCCTATCCCTACCCAGACACTTACCACGGACACGTCAGACTTGGGCTGGGGAGCCCATCTGGGGGTTCACAAGACACAAGGGTCCTGGTCCGACCAGGAGCTTCTGCTTCATATCAACGTTCTGGAGACCAGAGCAGTTCTGTACGCCCTCCAGGCATTCCAGTCCCTTCTATTACCGGGATCACTTCTTATCCAGACGGACAACATGTCCACAGTCTGGTACATCAACAAAGAGGGAGGAACTCGCTCGTACCCTCTCTGCAGAGAAGCAGTGAGGGTTTGGTACTGGGCGATTCAGCTCAGCCTTTTCTTGACAGCAGTCCACATTCCAGGTGTAAGCAACATCCTGGCGGACAGTGTGAGTCGATCTGTAGCCAGGGCTTACGAGTGAGAGTTAAAGCTAGAGGTGGTCGATGATCTCTTTCTTCGATGGGGTCAGCCAGAGATAGATCTGTTCGCCTCCCCATTCAACGCAAAACTACCCAACTTTTGCTCACTCGTTCCCGGGCATGGTTCTTTTTGGCGAGACGCACTGTCTCTCTCTCTTGAACAGGGAGGTTTCTTTACGCTTTTCCTCCCTTTCGTCTCATTCAGAAGGTTCTGGTGAAACTTCAGGAGGAAGGAGCACATTTGATTCTGATTGCTCCTCTGGCCACTCCAGATTTGGTTCCCCTCTTACAACATCTGGCACTAGAACCTCCGTTCCCCTGCCGTGTCCCACTACCTTCTGACTCAGGAGCAGGGCACCCTGTACACCCGAGCCTTGGTCTCTTCACATTCATGCATGGCACCTGTGGACTTAGCGGCTTCCCGCTATGGTGTTTCTTCACAGGTTACCCATATCCTGGTGGAAGCCAGAAAACCATCTACCAGATTCACCTACGCCATGAAGTGGAAAAGATTCTTGATCTGGGCCCTAGCCAGAAGCTGGGATCCCTTTTCGTTTTCAGCTGCCCAGGTGTTAAGAGTACCTCGCACATTTGTCAGAGACGGGCCTTAGCTATTCTTCTGTTAAGGTCCATCTCTCTCTGCGGTGTCTGCCTACCACCTCCCGGTGGAGGGCAAACCTCTGGCTCAACTGGAGGTCGCCAAAACTTTTTTGAAAGGCATCCTCCACTTGAAACTTCCGGTCCTGAATCCCTGTCCCCCCGGGACCTGAATTTTATGTTAGAAAAGCTGACCTTGCCTCCTTTTGAACCAGCCTCTAGTTGTGACTTGCACTTCCTTTCTTGGAAGACTGTTTTTAGTTGCAGTAACTTCCGCCAGAAGGGTTTCAGAACTTCAGGCATTTATCTGTAAGGAACCCTATCTGATTTTCAATAGAGACAGAGTAGTCCTTCGGACAAACTCTTGGTTTCTTCCAAAGGTAGTCTCAGAAACCATTCTCAACCAGAGTGTTGAACTGCCGGTCTATTATCCACAGCATTCTAACAGGGGGGAATACCTCCTGCACACTCTTGATGTGCACAGGATCCTGACGTATTACACAAACCAGACAAGAGAGATCCACAAGACGAATCAGCTCTTCATGGTTCTTTGCTCCCCAGTACCAGGGCAAGACCATTTCCAAACAGACCATTTCTAGATGGTTAGCTAACTGCATCCACTTCACTTACCAAAACACGGAAATCCCTTCTGGGGTGGTTAAGGGTCATTCCACTAGGAGTGTTGCTACTTCTACCGCCTTTTTCAGGAATGTGTCCACTGCAGAGATCTGTGCAGCGCCACGTGGTGCGTCTGTCACACACCTTCACTAAGCATTTCAGTCTAGACATCACCTCTAGGCACAGAACTGGCTTTGGGCTTGCCGGTTCTGCAAGGCCTCTTGTCGTAACTTGCAGTTGCGATGTCTCCTCCTCCCGGATGTACCTCCATATTATTTCTTTTGGGACTTCTTGGTATTCAGTCCTGTATGTGAAAACCTACTGCAGGAATCCTCTCAAAGTAAGATATTGCAGTTACGTAAGAACTCACCGTAACAGTAGATCTTTGAAAGAGGTTCCTGCAGTGGTCAAATTCCACCACCTTCCCCTACTCCTGGAGCGTTTCCTTCATTTCGTCCTGACTAGCCCTTGGATCTAGAGAGGAAGCATGGTTCTAGGAGTCTTCACTCCTATTTTTCTGCTTACCTTTTTTAGGTCTCTGGTGGAAAGAACTGGAGGCGGGTGCGGACTGCCCCTTTATAGTTGGTTGACATCACATCACCTGACGTCTGGGGTGGTCCTCGCTGATGATTGCTATCTACAAGTTTGCCGTTGGAACCTGATGCCAGGGGGCGCAGTTCTATATGTGAAGACCTACTGCAGGAACCTCTCTCAAAGATCTACTGTTACGGTAAGTTCTTACGTAACTGCAATTTTTTGCATGTGTACCAGTTTCTTCTTCTGTCTCTCTGAGGTAAGGAAATGGAAAGCCATAGTGCAAGGTGAAGAAAACTGAGCAAACCCACAGGTAGCTGGAAGGAGGCTTAAAAGCACAACCAATTGATGATAGCTTTCACTTACAGCTTGGGCTGCTACAGTGATTTGATAATTAGGTACATTGTAGATTAAACAATTAAGCAATTACAGTGCTTCTGTAAGTGAATTTGCTTTGACTACATGTAATGCGTGGTCATGTTTTTTTACAGCGGGAGTGAGTTTGAAAAGGAGCGAGTTTGAATGGGGGTGAGTTTAGCGGGAGTGAATTGATGGGAGCGAGTTGTCATGTACCCCACTCTGTCCAAAGTTTGTCAGGTAATACAGCATCTCCCTCAGGAGAAGGCTCTGGGACCAGATGGTTTTCTAAACTTGTTTTATATTTCTTGTATTGATATTTTGGTCCCCTTTCTTATCTGCCTTTTTAACCACTTGCTCTCTGTGGGTCTTACTGAGTTTTCTTTCACCCAGGCTTGGATCTTGCTTATACTCAAGCTGGGTAAATGAGCTACTCCCAAGCAGTTACCGACCTATTTCCTTCTATATTCTGACTTTAAAATATTGTCCAAGAACACCGCCTGGTGGCGCTGAGGCTGAGGTGCTGAATGCCTTACCACGCTGCCCCAGCGACCTGGGTTTGGGACAACCTCAGGTCGCCGGAGTGCCGGCACGGAGAGGGGATGGGAGCAGGATTGAGCAATTGCTCTCCTCTCCTCTCCTGGGTGGGGGGTCGCCCGCCCATAGTCCCCCGTTCCTGAATGGAGGTTCGGTGATGAGCGCAGGTGGTACCTGGCGACTGGTAGAGTGGGGAGTCCCATAAGATATGTGTGCACGTGCCTCCACACGCGTGAGTCACATTGGGCACGCGCGGGAGTGGGATGGGAGAAAACCCATTAAAAAAAAAATAGAAACTACTAATGGAAAAAATATATATATATATATATATATATATATTGCCCAAGATCCTTGCTAACCGGCTGCTTCAGGTCTAAGAGGGTTTAATTTCTCTGGAGCAGGGTGGTTTTATGGCAGGTCGTTACTCCTGCGATCATGTGCGTAAAGTTGTTGTACTTTATTTCTCGTCCGGGAGAGCAAGAACCTCAGTCTTGGTCTCCTGGACACGGAAAGTCTCTTCACCCTTTCTTTTCGCAACCCTAATAAATTTGGGTTCCTCCTGCCTTTGTAACTCGATCAGAGTTATGTACTGCAGCCCAACAGCTATGATCAAGTCTAAAGTTCACTTCGCCCCAGTGCTACTGCAACGTGGCACCAGGCAGGAGTAACCACTTTCCCCTTTTATATTTAATTTGTATCTGGAACCCCTCCTTCGTAAGATTCAACTTAACCCGGATATTCAGGAGATACTTGTGAGGGATTCCAGGTACAAGTTGTCTGCTTATGCAGACGACCTTCTTCTTCATGTAGAGGCCCCCAATCTCGATTCTCACTGCCCTAAGAGAAATTACACTTTTTTCTGAACTTGAGGGTTATAAGTTGAATTTGGGAAGACCAGGTCCTACCTTTGAATGCCTATCGTTTAGTGATTCAATTGAGGATATGGGCCTTTGTTGGGAACCTAAGGCCATCATCTATTTGTGGATTCGTGATGTCCCTTCCCTTTCTCTCTAAGGTAGAGTGAATACAATTAAATGAATTCTTTACCCGTTAGGCATGTTGGGCCTATTTCTCCTAAGACTTGGTTTCTCGCTCATATAAGTCTCCTCTCAGATTTTTCATAGAATAAAGGTGCGACCAGGAGAACATATTTTAAGCTAACCGTGCCCAAAAGACAGAAGGGTCTCAGTTAGCCAACTTTTTCTCTAATATTTGTGCCCTACACAGTTCAAAATTGTTTAAGCTGGGCTCGGTCTCAGATGCCTTCTTCAGGCTCATCCTATAACCCCTCTGGCTTTCTATAGAAACCCAGATTTGCAAAAAACTTTGGCCTGCAATTATGTAGTTTGTTGTACCTTAGCCCCTCCTCTCTGTCTTCTCAGTTACGTCGGACTCCTTTGATGTGGTCCCTTAAAGCACTTAAGTGACTTTGATTTATTTGCATGTTGATTGGAGTAAAGACCTGTCAGAACCCTTCTTGGTAATCTTAATGTTCGTATATCTAATTACCCCATCCCAGTCCATTTTTGCCTGCAGCTTCAGCAAGAAGAAAGGGTTCTGAAAGAACTCTTAAAACTGAAGGTGGATAAAGCAATCCCAGAATTTTAAAAGAAAGAAGGGAAGAACTAGTAACACCACTGACTACCCTTTTTAATAAATCATGGGAGGGTGGGGTGGTACCTGAGGACTGGATGAGGGCAGATGTGATTCCCCTTCACAAAAGTGGGGGCAAGACAGAGGCAGGAAACTACAGACCTGTCAGTTTGACCTCAGTGATAGGGAAAATGTTGGAATCACTTCTGAAGGAAAGAATTGTTGAGTACCTAGAGGCCAGTGGGGCACAGGACCCAAGGCAGCATGGATTCCCAGCGGGAAGGTCATGTCAGACAAATCTAATTGATTTATTTGACTGGGTGACCAAAGCAGTAGACCAGGGAGGGGCTGTGGACATGGCCTACATAGATTTTAGCAAGGCATTTGACACAGTCCCGCACAAAAGATTAATAAACAAATTAGCCAGCCTGGGAGTGTGTCCTAGGGTGGTAGCCTGGGAAAAACACTGGTTGGACAACAGGACACAGCGGGTAACAGTAAATGGAGTCCACAGTGAAGAAAGGAGGGTTACTAGTGGGGTACCGCAGGGTTCAGTACTGGGGCTGGTCCTTTTTATAATGTCTTTATAAGTGACATTGCAGAGGTACTGGAAGGGAAAGTATGTCTCTTTGAAGATGACACAAAGATCTGCAACAGGGTTGATACACAAGTTGGGGTGGAAAGAATGAAAAGGGACTTGGCAAGGTTGGAGGAATGGTCAAATGTATGGCAGCTTAGATTCAATGCAAAGAAGTGCAAAGTAATGCACCTGGGAAACAAAAACTCAGGGGAAGAGTACACAATGGGGGTGAGATACTGACAACAACAAAAATGGAAAGGGACGTGTGGGGCTAGTCATATCAGATGACCTAAAGGTGGGCCAGCAATGTGAGAAGACAGTAAGAAAGGCTGGGGGGATACTGGGATGCATAGGGAGAGGCATCACCAGTAGAAAACAGGAAGCTGTTGGCCCACTGTACAGACAGTTGGTAAGACCACATCTGGAGTACTGTGTACAGTTCTGGAGACCCCATCTCAGCAACGACATAGACAGGGTGGAGGCTGTCCAGAGGAGGGCAACCAAAATGATGCAGGGTCTGCAACAGAAGACATATGAAGAAAGACTAAAGGAACTAAAGATGTATAACCTCGAGGAAAGGAGGAAGAGGGGGGACATGATAGAAACGTTCAAATACCTCAAGGGAATCAACAAAGTCCAAGAGGGTAGACGGCTCAGAGGTGATGTGAGGAAGTATTTCTTCACAGAGAGGGTTGTGGATACATGGAACAGCCTTCCTGAGGAGGTCGTAGAGTCAAAAACAGTGGGGGAATTCAAGAATGCATGGGACAGACATAAGGCAATTCTAGTGGGGGGTAGGAGGAAGTAGGTTGTTGGTTAACTAGGATCTGCAGCTAATCCGTTAGGTAGGGAAATGGGCAGACTTGGTGGGCCAAGCAGTCTTTATCTGCCGTCAAATTCTATGTTTCTGTGGCCTCGTTAGAATCTTTGATGGTGGAAGATAAAATGTGCTCTCCTGATATCATTCAGCATCGCTTTGCTATTCTGGTTTATCATCCCTTTAAGCATATTCAACTTTCTGGCTTTTTGTAGTTTTTGGGTCCGGTCCTTGGATTGGATATTGGATTCCTCTCCATCCTCACTGAGCTTTTAACAATTGCTGAGCAACCCCATTCTATTTCCAAATGTTATGCTTACTTTCAACTTCATGATCCTGGTGGTCTATCAGGAGTCTGTTATTATTGGCAGCAGTCGGGTTTACAGTTAAATCTTAAAGACTGGCTCTTGCTCTGGGCAAGGCTTTACGAACTTATTAAGCAGGATAGATATCATTTTGTTCCGTTCCATATTTTACATAATTTATGTTACACCCCCCATAGACTACACAGGATGGGTAGAAGAGCCTTGGCAGAGTGTTCTCGTTGTGGCTCTGGTCTTGGATCTCTTTTGCATATCCTTTGGAAATGCCCGAAAGTATCCCTTCTTTGGTCTGCTATTCGTAACTTCCTCTATCCCTTTTTGGGCCTAGACTCCTTTTTACCCCTGATATCTGCCTTATCGGCGTCTACCCGTAAAAGCTTTTTGGTCCTCAGAAAGCCTATATGGCCTTGATTTCGATTACTACCAAGATTGTCATCCTCTATCACTGGATGGATGATTGTATTCCATCACACGGGGAATGGCACCAAGAAATTCTTCAGGCTCTGGCTACAGAGAAGCATATTGCTTCCCTTCAAGGCTGCTATCAGAAGTATTGGGATCACTGGGAACCTCTTGAGGCTCTTCTCTCTTTCTCTAATCATATTCCCCCCTTTCCTTTCTTTTTTATAAAGTTGTTCTTGGCTGAGTTTGCACTTTATTCCTTGTTGGGTATCTATAGATCTTACTTCGAGAGGGCTCTTGCAGTGAGTAATCACTTGTAGGACTGCACCCCCTGGCACCAGGACCAGACAGAAACTTTTGCTAGCAGTGTCTGACGGGGTACCACCCATCCGCCATCACGTGATGGACATCAGCGTGACACTGTATAGTGGGCGGTTCACCGTCCACCATCTAGTTCTTTCTCGCCATCGACCTGTGCCGTTGGACGACTGAAGCTCGTCGCAACAGTTCGAATGCTTATTCGGATGAGTATCCGTTTTCTCTATTTTCAGTAATATTTCCTAACAATAGTTTATGTCGTCCTCTTCTTCCACAGAATGTCATAACAATAAGAGCAGTTCTTGCGGCGTCCAACTACCACATAAGGACCAGCATACCCTCTGCCTCTTCTGCTTGGGACCAGATCACAACATCGAGGAGTGTGAGGCCTGCACTCAGTTCAACCAGGCCACACGGAAAAAGCGCCAGCTTTCTCTCGAAGCCCATCTCCTGAAACTGAAAATGACTTCAATGGAAAAAGAACTTTCAGAAGCTTAAAAGTGCCTCCTCCTCTCCAGCTGACCACCCCGTAAGAAGAAAAAGAGGGACAAGGAAAAACTTCGGGACCAGGAGCAGTCCCCCCCCCCGAAGCTGCCCACAGACCCCTCGGCAGAGGCACCAGCTACTTCCTCCGGGAAGGCGCTGGCAAGCTGATCTTGCACTCCGCCTACAGAGCAGGCTTTGGACATCCCTCCACCACTGGATTTACAGTGGTGGCGGGGAACCTCGGATTCATCTGAGGCCTCCGTCACACTTAGGCCCATCGCTACCCCGGACTCTGAGTCGGCAGGCACGGCCAATAAGCCGCTCATCTCACCCTCCGACAAGCGCCCAGTTGGGGTTGGTAAGTTGGGGGTCGGGGTCCCTGACTCCTGCACGACTCAGGTCAATCAGCTGATCGTTGGAGCCTCTGACAATCACACAACCATTCTGCATCTGTCAGGCTCTAATGACGCGCAGTTGGACATCAGCTCCATCCCGGCTGGAGGGCAAGGGTCACCCTGGGAGTCCACCCATGGAGATCCCCCATCTCCTCCTCTGTCGGAGATTCCTCCTCTGTTGCCAGTCCCGGAGGTCCCGACGGAAGAATACCTTTCATCAGGTATACTTGACGGGGTTCCAAAAGGCCTTACGGTGACTCCACCACCCCCAGTACAAGTGCCAGACCCTACCCTTCCTCAACGCCCGCAGGGCCCTTTACCTTCTCTGTCAGGGCCGCCAGCGAGCTTCCCCTGTTGGGGCTCCTATCAGGTTTCCCACCTTCAGGGCCTCTTTTGGGTCTTCCACGTTCAGGCCCTTCACCTGGGTTCCCCCAGCATGACCACCAGTGGGCCTTCCTTCAGGTTACCTTCCATCGGGTCGCCATCTAGCTACCCTCCATCAGGACCGCCATCTGGCTACCCTCCATCAGGGCCGCCATTAGGCTACCCTCCATTAGGGCCGCCATCAGGTTACCCTCCATCAGGACAGCCATCCGGCTTTCCTTCACTGGGGGCACCATCCAGGTTTCCGCCATCAGGCTATCCTCTGTCAGCCTTGACGCCAGACCCCTTTTCGATGGGCTTATATTACTCAGGTTACCTTGGTTAGCACTCTCCAGGTTATCCTCAACACTATCCTTCTACAAGTTTCTTATGAGATGGATCCGGGTCAGAGTTCCCTCACTGTCACCCTCTACTTCCTCCCACTCCACCTCCTCCTGCTCAACCACAGGTGGATTTTAGGGAGATTCTCAAATCTTGGTGGTCTGAGAAAGGAATCACAATTAGTCTCAGAGTTGGACAATAGGCATCCGCAACCCCTGGAAACAGGACGCCCAGATCCTACCACTAGGGCGCCCTCTCTGGTCATCCCTCATACCTCGACATCGGGCCAGACGACAGCCTGATCGCAACCCCTGACATCAGAAGGGACTCTCAGGGAACCAGAACCCCCGATTCCTGACAAAAGCCTGGAGGATTCCGATGATTCCAAAGCGGATTCCGATTCCTCATCCAAGGGTTTAAGATGCCTCCCCATAAGGAACCAGTCCCTAGGGAGTCTCCCAATTCCCCTCCTAAAGATCCCTCCTTCGTGGACCTCCTCAGGCAAATGGTGGAGGCGCAAGGATGGAAATCAGACACTCTGGACCCAAAATGTCAGAGATTGGCAGAGCATCTGGATTTCCCAGAGATGAGTCCGATGCTTACACCCCCATGGCTGGAACCCCACGAGGATTTATCCTCAACTATTTGGCAGAGATGTTCCTCTATCCCAGCCATGGCCAAGAAAGCCAACCGGGTTTACAGGACCCGTGAAGACAGACACCACCTCAGCGTGCATTCTGAGGCTGACTCGGTGGTCATCACTGCAGCCCATGATCGGTCTGCGAAGCCAAAGCACCTTGGCACCTTTCCTCCAGACAAGGAATCCAGACAAATGGACCTGTTCAGGAGGAAAGTCTATTCTTCTTCTACACTAGCCATTCGTGCTCTGAACTACATTTCACACATGCTAGTGTACCAGAAGTCTTTGTTCCACCAGCTTGAGCCCATTGTCGAGGCCTTTCCGAGCTCTGAAGCAAAGACCACCTTAGCGAACACCTTATGATTGGCCAGGGTGGCAGGACGTCATTCCTTACAGGCCACCTATAACGTGGTGGATTCCTCCGCGAGAGGTACGGCCACAGATGTGAGTCTTCACCAATACTCCTGGCTACGAGTATCTGGCCTAGCCCCTGATGTTCAGTCAGCTATCCAGGATGCCCCTTTGAGAGGCTCTGTCCTGTTTGGTGGAGATGCCCAAGACATTATCACAAGCCTGCAAGATAAAGGCACAGCTCTTCGGTTGGTCCACACCATGTACCACCCAAAACTACAACAAAAATGTTCTTTTCACTGGCAAAACAGACGCCAGACGAAAATCCAGCAGACACCCAAACGTCTGTTCAAACATAGGGCTCCTATACAGCCGCGACTCCAGCCAAAAGCCAAAGGGCTTCAGGAGTGGTCCTCCCAACCCTCCCCCATTCCTGAGTTGCTGACTGCCCCTCCTCGTCTTTCAGAGGAACAGGTGGGCGGAAGGTTCGCAAGGTATCTGGGAGACTGGGAGTCCATCACAACTGACGCCTGGGTGCTTCAGGTAGTCAGACTTGGTCACACTCTTGAATTTCGAGAAAAAAACCCAAGCAGTCCTCTGGGGTTTTCACAGTACCCAAGGGTGCACATTCCCCTTTAAAGGGAGGAGATCATGGCTCTTCTTCACAAAGAAGCGATAGAGCCATTGCCGGAAAACCAGATCGGGAAGGGATTCTACTCCCACTTCTTTCTGGTACCCAAAAAGACACAGGATCTACGCCCGATCCTAGACCTCAGCACCGTCACCCTCTTCATAGAGTACGAGAGGTTTTAGATGCTGACACTGCAAAGCCTGCTGCCTCTCCTTTCTAAAGGACAATGGCTTTGTGCCCTGGACATGCAGGATGTGTACTTTCACATCCCAACATTCCGTCCACACTGCAGATTCCTCAGGGTTTCTTTCCAAGAGGAGCATTACCAGTTCAAAGCTCTCCCTTTTGGTCTTTTCTCCGGACTGCAGGTTTTTACCAAATGCCTAGCGATAGTGGCAGGTGCCTTAAGGAGTCAGGGGCACTACATCTTCCCTTACCTTGACAATTGGCTTCTTATGGATCCGTCGGGGAGGGATTGGAGACTTCATATCAGGGACCCTGCACATTTTCAGTGTCTAGGTATTGCTGTCAGTTATCACAAATCCCAGCTTGCTCCTTCCCAGCACCTAGTTTATTGGGGCAGTTCTCGACATGATACAGGGTATGGCCTCCTCTCCCTGGACAGGAATAGACCCTAGAGAGGCAAGCCAAGCTGGTATCCTCCGATCGACACATTTCAGCCAGGGCATTTGTCTGCCTTCTCGGCCTTATGGCAGCGGGCGACCCCACGGTCCCTCTGGCTAGACTCCACATGCACATCTCTGCAGTGGATTCTCAGGTCCCAATAGGATCAGAGGGCAGACGACTTAGACAGTCATGTCCTAATTTCCAGTCCAATGCAGATGGATCTGCAATGGTGGCAGAACTCCAGCAACCTGATTCGAGGAGTTTCTTTCCAGGCCCCTCCTTCACTCCCAAATGCTGACCACGGATCTATCGGGCATGGGATGGGCGCGATCTGGGACACCACAGGACCCAGGACCTGTGGTCGACTGTGTAACTACACTTGCACATAAATGTGCTGGAAATGAGAGCAGTGCTTTACGCTCTTCAGGCCTTTCAGCACATTCTTCAGAAAGATGCACTGTTGGTCCAATTGGACAATATGTGCGTAGTGTGTTACATCAACAAACAGCGCACTCCACCTCATATCCTCTTGCAGGAAGCAATGCGGGTCTGGAATTGGGCTGTTCTGCACCAGGTCCATCTTCTGGTGGTCCACGTCCCAGGCATGCAGAATGTTCTCTCAGACAGCCTCAGCCGCACCCACGTAAGAGCCCTTGAGTGAGCTAAACAAGAAGTTCTAGATCACATCTTCGACCTTTGGGTTCATCTGGAAGTGGATCTGTTCACAGCACCATCAAACACAAAACTTCCCAAGTTTTGCTCGCTGATCCCATGGTGCTTTTGGCAAGACGTACTGTCGCTTGGATAGGGATTTCACTTTCCCTCCCTTCCCAGTCTTACAGAGAGTGCTGATCCAGCTACAGACAGAAGGAGCACAAATGATATTGATAGCTCTGTTTTGGCCTCAACAAATTTGGTTCCACTGCTTCAGCAGCTAGCAGCAGAACCTCCGGTTCCTCTACCACTTTCCTACAGTCTCCTGACCCAGGAAGGGGCATGCTAGTACTTCTGGGACTGAAATCCCTTCATCTTCACGCGTGGCTCCTCAAGACATAGTCGCTTCTAGATATGGGCTTTCCCCAAGGGTAGCTCAGATTTTGGTAGAGGCAAAAGCCATCTACCAGAACTACCTAATGTATGCCATGAAGTGGAAACTCTCTTCCATCTGGACCACCTCGAAGACTTTGGATCTTTTCTCATGCCCCGCTTCCCAGGTCATGGAGTATCTTCGCTATCTGTCACTGAAGGTGCACTTAGCGGCCATCTCTGCCTACCATGATTTAGTAGGGGACAAGACTTTGGCTCAGTTAGAGGTCTCAAAAACCTTCTTAAAAGGTATTCTGCATGTGAAACCCCCAGTGCATAACCCTGCTCCACCGTGGGACCTTAATTTTCTTTTAGAAAAATTGACCTTACCTCCTTTTGAACCGGCAAGGATATGTGACATGTGATTTTTGTCCTGGAAAGTGCTCTTTTTAGTTGCAGTCACTTCTGCTCAAAGAATTTCCGAGCTTCAGGCCCCGATGTGTAAGATGCCATATTTGATTTTTCACAGAGACCGGGTGGCTCTGCGTGTGTTTCAGAAATGCATCTGCCACAGAGATCAGCGTGGCTGCTACTTGGAGTTCTGTCCACACTTTTGCAAAACACTACACTTTGGACATCGCCTCCAGGTGCAGGGCTGGTTTCGGACTTGCAGTCCTCCAGGGACTCCTGTCCTAAGTATCCGGCTACATATTAGCTTCCTGTTCCAGCCTGCCTTGTTTTCCTGTCCCTTGGACTCTGATTGCTTGTGACTCAGTCCTACAAGTGGTTACCTACTGCAAGAGCCCTCTCGAAGTAAGATAGTACAGTTACATAAGAACTTAACATAACAGTAGATTTTTGAGAGAGGCACTTGCAGTAGGTAACCTTTTTCCCCACCCAATTTCCCCCTACTTAGTTTGTAGCTCTCTTTCCTGGAGCCTTTTCTTGGATTCAGGAGCCTCTTCCCATTCTCCTGTCATGACTCTTAGAGGTCTCCGGTGGGAGAACTGGAGGGCGGATGTGGGGACTGCCCACTATATAGTGTCTCGCTGACATCCGTCGTGTGGCGTCAGGTGGTGGTCCCCTGTCAGATACTGCTAGCAAAAGTTTCTGTGTGGTCCTGACACGGGGGCATAGACTCACAATTGATTACCTACTGCAAGAGCTCTCTCAAAGATCTGCTGTTACAGTAAGTTCTTACGTCACTGTACTTTTTATCCCTCCTGATTTTATTTTGATGAGTGGGTCCTCAGTGCTCCAGGTGGGGAGGGGAAGGATGTGGTTGAGGTTGGGGGGGGGCTGTATGTTTTGGGATTACTGTTACTGGTAGCATTTGTTGCTGTTTCTGGAAGTATTGTCTTGTGATTGTTTTTCCTTGTGTACATGTATATTTTGTATTTAGAGAACTTAATAAAGTATATTAAATGGAAACAAAAAGGAACCAGCAATACCTTTTGACTAATTTAGATCAATTGGTATGACTGAAAGGCCTAAGAAAAGGACAGGACCTACTGGGTTTTGAAAACTGTGAATTTTGTCACTAGATCCTAGCAACAATAGACCACCGCAATCTGTGTTTTGTCATTTGGGCCCTGACTATGACTATTTAAATTGTGATTTGTTTTATTTATTCAAATGTTTCACCAGGATAGGCACATTTTATTTTTATTTATTTATTTAGTTTTTGTTGGCCGGGTAAGTGCACTAGACAAATCCTGCCTATTTTCAGGCACGCCCCGGGGGGGGGAATACAGAAGAATGCCAACTGACCTTGAACCAGATTAAGCTGTTGGTGGTATTTTTAGTGAATGAGGGAATTTGGCCAGGATACCAGGGAAATTCCCTGCTCTGTAGATGGGTGGCGCTGTCCATCTGTCTGCAGAGATGGAAGACCTCAGTCAAAAAGGTGAGGTGGGAGGAGGATGGTCTAGCTCTGGAGCCTTTGAATACTTTTACAGCTACTGAGAAGAAATCAGAGTGCTTTGAAACCCAAAAGGGTTTTTCGCAAGCAGAAGGAAAAGACATGTTTCTAGATACATCTGAATCTGAAAATGAAGAAGAGTCTTTATTGCATGAAGAAATGGAGGAAAAAAGGAAGCAGCTTTTGGACTTAATACAGGTGGCTGAAAGAGATTAAGGTCTATGTCAAAAGTGTTTAGAAGAGGAGAAAAAAAGAAAACGTTCAAATGCCAGCCCTTTATCGACAGGTAACAAAAGACTACCTATTACCTCTCCATCTGGAGTGCAGCCTGCTTTCCCGGTTGCGAATGCAAGTAGCGAGGTCCTTTCGGATGGAACGCTTCCCCCGATTACAGGTGACAATGGGATGTGGTCAAAAAACGAAGTTCTAATCAAAGCAGGTTGGCTTATAAAGGCATTTGGGTCCCTGACCCAAATTTTTCATTTCTGACGTCCAGCAAGATTTAACACAGGATGCATCCTGTCCAGCAAATTTCGATTTACAGCCTGAAATAACGAAGTCCCAGATCTGCGGGAGTACGCAACTGTCAGCTGAAGGAGAGGCTGATATGAATAAAACTGCGTCAGACGCTGTGGAAAACTGTTTTTATAGTAATGACAGGCCGCTTCCAACAGCAGGTACAAAGACTTTAAACATGGGTGACGATGTTTCTGTTTGTGAGGACTTTAATTCTCAAAACCAGAAAACAATACTTTCCAGGAAATACAGATACAGGGAAGAAAAATCCTTTGCTGGACTTTTTCGGCGTCCTGCTCAAGAGGCAAGACGAGATTCTTGGTCAGACTTCGCTATAAGGGGTTAGCTCCGATTGTCCCGGACAGACTATGGGTGGGGAACCCTTTTACTTGATAGTTTGGGGTTTGTACCCTCGGATGTTTATGCTTTCATTCATTCACCTGGGAACTCTCAATATGACATAAGTTTTTGTTCTATGCATCTATTAGATAGGTTTTGGAAACGATATTATGAAGTAAAAGATCAAGATATATGGAAAGATTTTTTAGCAATTCCTGTCACTAAACCTACAATTAAAATAGTAACTATTCTGTTTCGCAATGAAGGTGTAAATATAGCGAATATAATGTATTGGCTAGAACAGCATTGTAGAATAATAGACAATCCCAGACCTATAGTAGATGATAATGGTTTCTGGATGGGCGGTTGGACTTTTAGGGTTGAATTGTCCCATGATGAATCTGGAATACAGCATTTACCCAGTTCTTTCTTTTTAGGCAGGGATAGAGGAATAATTTTTTACGTGGGTCAACCAAAAAGTTGTTACAAGTGTGGTTCACTGGATCACTTAAACACTGATTGTGACACAGTAAAATGTTTTTCTTGTGGAGTTCTTGGGCATGGGGCAAATGAGTGTGAAGCCCCCCCGTGTGTAACCTATGTGGAGATTCTGAGCATGGGTTTGAGGATTGTCCATGGAACACAACTGATTTGGATGCAGCTTCTGATCAGGCACATTTTTTGTATAAAGCCAAGAATCCCCACACAAATCAGAACATAGGCATTCAGTCATCTGAGAGACGTAGGGGAAGGGGGGCTGCGAGGGGAATGAATACGGCCTCTATCCCATTTCAAACTAATCTTCAAATGAGTACAGGAATTTGGATTATACCAACACAGGTGTTGACCAAACTCAAAAGTCACGAGGAAAGATACCCCTTTGTTACCCGCATGAGGAACCTGTGAGCCCCAGACAACCTTATTTGTTGGTTCTACTGAACGTACACGGAGATTATTCAATTGGTAGACCATCCCTTGATTGTTTAGATAACTCAAACTTTTAAGACAAGAAGATAGTTTGTGTTAGTGAAGAGAACAGGGAATATTAAAAGTACAGACATTGTTGCTAGTGTGCCCCCAGTAATGCTCTCAAATAGATTTTCCCCTCTTCCTTCTTGGAGCGAACAGATGGAACAGGCTCAGCCTATTGATTTAGAGGGGGCTGAAGATGTGCCCACACAAACACAGGAGAAAGATGGAGAGGCAGTTTTGTCTGTTGAAGGGAAAAGTATACCTTTTCCAGCAAAGCAGGTTATAAGGTCCAGTGGGAAATCAAAAAAAAAAAAAACTCCATAAATGGTGAGCTTTTCTATAGCAAGTTTAAATGTAAACAGCATTAAAAATAAGAAACGTCGATTCATTATGTTCAGCATTTTACATTCACTGAGTTATGATATTTTATTTTTACAAGACGTAAGATTACTAGATACAGTTGAGTTTCAGCAGTCCTCTACGGATTGGGGATGGGGGTTTTCTATTTGGTCATCGGGAATAGATCCCTGTAGTGGGGTGGGTTTTTGTTTTCGAACATATGATGTTCAGATCGTCAGAATAGTAGAAATAGAGCCGGGTAGGGCTTTTCTGTTAGACATTAAGTTTCATGGTGTTCCTTTACATTTAATAAACATTTATAACCCTCAAATAAAATCATTACGTAACGATTTGTTAAAAAAGATACAGCCTTATTTACACACAAAGCATCATTTGATATTTGGGGGTGATTTCAACATTAATTTTAAGGAACAAAGAAAAGAAGCTAAGCAGTATTGTGACAAGAATTTCTTAAAACAAGTAATTTTCAGGCTAATTTAAAGAATGTTTTTGCAGGTACCCCTTTGGCTAAAAAGCCTTCTTTTATAAAGGCACCCTTTCTTCTTGTATAGATTTTCTTTTGTTAACCAGGCTTTTCAAGTTTTTCTCCCAAATTGGTCCCTATTGAAATTTCAGATCATTGGTTATTAGGGTTCCGGTTTGAGTGCCCCCAAGACGTATAGCTGGAAAAGGAGTGTGGAGGTTAAACGTTTCTTTAATGTCTGATGGAAATACCTTTCAGGAATTACAAGAGGTAATTCATGATAAAGTAACTACTTTAGATCTTTATGAAAATATAGGCCTTTGGTGGTCGGATTTGAAAATATGTTTACATAGATACATAGACAGTGTCGGCAGATAAGGGCCTATGGCCCACCTAGTCTGCCCATTTGAGCTTGTAAGTTCAGTTTGTTTTCCTAGAAGTCTATTTCCCCTTACCCCTGACATCTAGAATTCCTTTATGTCTATCCCATGCATTCTTAAATCCCGTGATTGTTTCAGCCCCCACCACTTCCTCTGGCAGGGTGTTCCACTTGTCCACCACCCGTTCTGTGTTTAATTTGTTTTTTTTTAAATGGTGGGTTCACATAGGGTGAAATCAAAAAGGGACATATACTTAGAATTTAGGTGTGAATTGAGGACATTATTATCTCGACAAAATTTGGGGGGACTCGATTTAAGAGATCGTATATCTAGTATAAGACACCAAATGGCAGATTACCAATATTCTAGAATGCAGTCCTTACGAAAGGAACAAATGTTTGGTACCAAGGGAAAATCAGAGCAGACTAACCCATTTTTAGCTAGCAAAGCAAGGATAAATAGAAGGGTTTTTTTCAAGTCTTGTGGATTCTGCAGGAATAGAACACTGTGACAATAAAGGTATTATGGGGGTAATTGAGGATTATATTAAAAACTATTTTGGGACCTTGCAAGGAATTGATCCATTAGCTAACAAGTTTTTACAGATGGCGTCACTTCCACAGACTACCAGTATTCAGAATTCTCTTTTGGTTTGCCCTTTTACACCACAAGAAATGGATAGAGTAATACCATCGTTACACGAATAATGTTGCCTCTGGTTCAGATGGATTATCAAGTGAATTATATAAAAGTATTATGGTCTGTAATTCCGGTTGTTTTTTGCATATTTACTATTTTTCTTGGAAGAAAATACTTTGCCTGCCAGATGTATGAGGGTTATTAATATTTTTACATAAATCTGGTACTAATAAGGATTTAAGTAATTGGAGACCATTGACTTTGTTGAACGTGGATTTTAAGATTTTTGCAAAGTTATTAGGGAACAGATTAGCGGAAATAATGCCTTCACTGATAAGTCCAATGCAGTTTTGCGCTGTTCCAGGCAGGAATATTTCTGATGCCTTATTAATGATAAGGGAAATTATTAATGTCTCAATGGCAGATAATGTTACATCAGAGATACCAGGGTATTTAATTAGTTTGGATCAAGCCAAGGCTTTCGACACAGTCTCACATTCTTTTTTGTGGGACTGTTTGTCAGCCTTTGGCTTACCTATGGAATATATTGCATAGATAAAGCTTTGTTATGCATTAGCATACATAGTTCCGTATGAGAATGGCTGGAAAGGAGATTCTCATTTAATATACACAGGTTTACGGCAGGGATGTCCTTTAAGTCCCTTATTATACGTGTTCGTATTAGACCCTCTATTGCGAATTTTGAATAAGTCCCCATTGATAAAAGGTATAAATGGTCCTGTAGTTTCTAAATGTAAAGTGTTAGCGTATGCTGATGATGTGTGTTTACTGTTAAACAGTGAACATTCTTTTTGTTTAGCGAAAGATCTTATTCAGGAAGTAGGGAAGACAACAGGGGCTACTTTAAACCTTACTAAAACGAAAATTTAAGTTTAAGCGGGATTTCTGCCATCCTCAAATTTTGGGAGGGTTTCTGTGGCTCGACAGCCTTGTAAAATCTTGGGGATTTACTGGGTGGAGTGGATATGTCCCTTTAATTGGGAATGCACTTTAGAAATAGCAAAGGGAAGGTAGAGGTGTGGAATCATTGAAAACAACAAAGAAGAAGAGGGTATATTATGTTAAATCTTTTGATCCGATATTTCTTTATTTAAGTGCTATATTCCTTATAAAAACAGTTGGAGGCACAGGTTTTGAGGGTATTTTTACCTGTATTTGGGGTAGTAGATTAAATCCAATTAAAAGGAATACATTGTTTAAACGCTTAAGACGGGGTTTGAATGTGATTAATCCAATCGTGTTTTATTTCACAATATTTTTTCCATAAACTGCTTCCTCTAATTAAGAATGAATCAAATGGTGAACAGAGCTTGGTCTTTAAAAGTTAAAAGTGTGTTAGGGAATGGAGGAATGATACTTTTTACATAAAATAAACGGAAACCGAGATTATTAGATATATGGGAATCAGTTTTGATAAAATAAAATTATGGAATATTAGTTATATGAGTGCATTACAAATGTCATGGAAAGCCCTTTATATGACGATAATAAACACGCTTTTACAGATTCCTCTTTACAGAATTCTCAGAACTTCAACAAAAGCAGATTTCCAGTTATATCACTAATAACAGGATCCCTGACCATAAGTGGGACACCGTTTGGTTAGCGATTCATAATAGGGTAAATGTGAAGAGTAATCAGAAACATAAGGCTTTACAAGAGCATTTCTGCCCAAGATCAGACTGTCAGGGCAAGATGGAAACCATGAATCATTTGTACTTTCAGTGTCCATATGTGGTTCGGTTTTGGGATGCTCTAAAAATAGATGGCTGAATAGTATGAGTTGGTTAACACTTCCCCTTCACAGAACTTATTATATTATGGCATTCATCTAGCTCTTAGTATAAGAATTTGTCCAAGCACATTACAAGTTATTCATGTGCATTTTTTGTATTGGCTTTGGCTTAGTAGATGCCGCTTAGTTTTGCAACAGCAGGATATTCCTGAAAATAACTTGGTACAAATAATTGTGAATGAATTACAAAATTTAAAATGTGAAGAACATAATTGCCTTTCTCCACAGCCATGGCAAAAGAAATGGAATGAATTTGCTATTACATAGAATTTGATATAAAACGGATTTGTGTACAATTGTTATGGTGCATTTATGAGAAAAAGGAAAAGGGGAGGGAAGGGTTTTTGTTTTTCCTTGTTTTTTCCTTATATATGTTTGTAACATTGATTTGGTATATATATTATTAGGAATTTGGTAGGAAAAAAAAGAAAAGGGGGAGAGAGAAGGGGTGGTTTTTACCACTTTACTTTTATGTTCTGGATTATTATATGAATTAACACTTGTTTATGTTTTAATACTGATATTGTATGTATATTGTTATGATTCTGTTTTGTTAAAAAAAAAATTCCCTACTCTTTTAGTGGGGTGGGTGGAGGGTTGGTTCAATTATTTTTTCGCTTGAGGTTACTGTATGAAATAATAACTATTTATGTTCTTGTTTTCCGCCTTTTTTATGATTTTGTATGATGTAATACTGACTTATATATGATTTGTTATGATTTCAATAAAAATTCCCCTACTCTTTTCGGATAAGTGCCATGGGATCTTTAACACCCACCTGAACTACCACCAATCCAGACAGATGGGACCTCTGTAACACCTCATCCGAAAGACAGCACCTCAGAAGTGCAGCACCCTCTCTCATGCTGCATTACAGTGTCAGTACTGGGATATTAACCCAAGTGCCAGATGTGGGAACTGAACCCACAGCCCTCTGATCTCCCAGCCTCAGAGGCAAGTGTGCTACCTACTGAGCCACTGACACAACATTGAACAACAAGTTGCTCGCCCCACGGTCTCCTGGGGAGAGGGTCACAAGGAGACACCTAATAAAGTACATACACAGAGTAGCATAACAGTTAACAGATTAAATGAACAGCTTAATGGTATAGACATAAACATAGTACAACAATATATACACGATCACATTGTAATTCAAAGTAGAGTGCAGAGTATTCATGACTACACTGAAGTGTTATGAGAAACAACTATACATGGTGATATGAAGTCTCATATGCATAGTGTTAAGAAGACTGGTTAAGCATAGTAATGAAAGAGAAGTGCATCCTGTATATGAGCAGTTAGCTGGAGGGAGGTAGAAAGCAGTGAGCCAGCTTGAAACAGGATGTATAAGGACTAGCCGCAGGTACAGTTTACTGTAAGAAAGTTTTGTAGGGCTAGCGTAATGGAGCATGAGGAGGAGGAGGAGTAATGAATCTGTGGAGGGAGGTTATTCGGAACTTAGAGGTGATGCAAAAGGCCATCTGTCCAACCAAGGTGAACTGATGCGGAATGAATGAAAAATGTATTTTTATACAGGATGTACAAAATGTAAAATACATCTTGACATTTCATGTCAAAAGGGCGTCCTGGTTACAAGCCAGTCCTGTAAAAGGTGTTACAACATACAAAATTACAAAAAAGTCACTCATAAAATAATACAATAATGACATAGAGTCACAGCAATAAGTATACATTCATAAATTAGCAGTGGCATAACTGCTAGCAGTCGAGAGTCATATGACCTAAGGGAATGGGCCTGTGGGGAGAGAATAGTAAGGGAGGAGGAGGTGAGATATGAGTGGAGCGAGCCAAACCAAAATTTTGATGCACATTTAGTACAATGTAGGAGGCAACGATTTAGGGAGGCAAAGCCGGGAGTGGTACAGAGAACAGTGGTGAGTGAAAGAGGCATCAAGAGTGAAACGACAGAAGGAGTTAAAGAGTCAATCTAATCTGGTTAAGGAGGACTTGAGAGCGGCACTGTAGACTACCTCACTGTAGTCAAAGATAGGTAGTATCATCTTCTGTACCAGTGCACGCCTAGCCAGTAGCGGGAGGCAGCTACGGTTCCTGTATAATGCACCAAGTTTGGGGCACAACTTCTTCAGGATGGCGTCTGTGACACTTGGACAGCTGGTTCTGATTAATCTATGCTTTTTGTAATATAAAAATGTGTTATTGAATGTCTTATCATGAGAGATACTGACAGCCTGTGGAATGACAACCCCCCCCCCCCAGGTTTTAGCTACAACATGTTATCTGGAAGGCCAAGAGATAATTACAGACTAGAAGAGGCCTAAATTAAGCATCTCCTTTTTATCTAGCTTATTTGTGTCTTGCCAGCTGCTAAGATGGGAAATCATAAACTTTTATAACGTTTAGAGGAAGAAGAGCAGGTTATGATGCCTTAGTGCGAAATCATAAATGTTTCTTTGATGTCTGTGAAGAACAGGAAGGCACTCTACATTTATTATTTATTTTATTTAGTGTTTGTTGACCGGGTAAGTGCACTAGACAAATCCTGCCTTATTTTCAGGCACGACCGGGAGGGGATACAGATGAATTCCAACTGACCTTGAACCAGATGAAGCTGTTGGCAAGCTACATTAAAGGGTCATATGAGAAAATGAGTTGTGCTGAGGTCACAGAATTTAATACTTTGATAAGACATCCTGTTTTGCATAGATATTTTTTTTATATTCTGACAGGGAGTAGCTAGGTGACCTCATGCAAAGAGGTTGGCAAAGCCAGTTTTTAAACAATATTCTGTTTTCCATTTAAACACAAATGTTTGGACTCTGAAAAAGCAACATCAGGCACTGTTAGAAGAATATACCTTAGAAGAGACAATTCTAAGAGTACTGTGGTAGAAGATTGAGTCTGCACTTTTAAACCTGTTTTTTAAGTGATTTGTATGTTTTGTGATATATGGTTCTGTATTTACATTTTACATTTGTATCTATTTTTAAGTAAACCTGTACTTTAGAGACTACTTGGTGTGCCTTTGAATTTCTTTTTCTTGACAAATGAAGTATACATGGGTAAAGCTGACACTGTACAAAGTTTACTGGTTTTACCAAACTGGGGAAAGGTAAGAATTTATTCTGAGGTCTTTAATAGACTTTTAAGGGTTCATTTTGTACGCCTGGTTAGGTGCCCGTAGGCAAAAGATATCTGCGCCCCCACCCAAGAGCAGAATTATCTGAGCCTGTACATTGGGTATGCTATAAGAGGTTCACAATTTGAATCCCTCCAGAACTGAGACCAAAGTTTGATTCAAACCCACAAAACAGACAGGAGGGTTACCCTGTTTCTGTTTCCTGTTCACAAGACTGCGCTAAGAGGTTGGCACTGTGGGAGCAGAGGGTCTGACCTGCTGAGTGGGTTTGCGACAGATTGGTTTGCAGCAGTGCGATAATTTTGGTATTACAAGCTTTTATTGTTCAGTGTGTCAGCTTGAGACCATCAGCTCACTTGCAAAGAAAGAAAAAGGCAGTGATTTATTTTTAAAAAGGAGACAGAACTATATCACTTGACATACAGTCAAGTTCCTACCCCCCCTTTTTTTTCTAAAGTGCAAGTCAGAGTAGCCATAGTTAGGGAAGAAGATGGCTTCCAACTACAGCAGGCACACTGTAGACTACTTAAAGCAGTTGTGTGGGGACAGAGGAATCCTCGCTTGAGGTGAAAGCCAGCAAACAGAACCTCGTGGATGCCCTAATTGTAGCAGATACCCAGAGCATCGAGTCACAGACAGTGAGTGATAAGGACCAAACCTTGAGTGTGGCAGGGCTAGCAGCCAGTGCAGTGTCCAGATCTGATGAGGAGGGCAACAGGGCCACTGTCAGTGAAGGGCTATAGCAGCAGGGGGATGTCGCCAGTATCCTGGATCCAGAAGTACTCAGGCTGCAAATTGAGTTGTGCAGAATGGAGCTGGAGTTCCAGAGGGAGAGGGACCGTGAGGCAGAACGAGAATGCCCAGATGCAGACCATGAGGAGCAGGAGTACCAGAGGCAACACGAACAGGAGAAGCTACGACTCCAACCAGCGGCACCAGAGCAGGTAGGTGACTTGGATTTAACTGGGACTACAGGACTGGGTTACAAATTGAATTCAAAATTGATAGCCGAATTTAAAGAGGGGGAGGATATGGATGCCTTTTTAAATTCTTTTGAAAAAGTTTGTATTCAGGCTAAAATTCCTAGAGAGTCCTGGAGCTTCCAGCTATCCCCACTACTTACCGGGAAAGCTCGGAATGCATTGGGTCAAATGGACAATGAGGACAGTGATGATTGCAGCAAACTTAAAGCTGCACTTTTAAAAAAATGTGAGTTAACTGCTGAATCATACAGAGCTAAATTCCGTAAGCTCAGGAGCTAGCCACAAAACAACGTCAGTTTTTAAAATGGTGGGAAGGAATTGAAGCAAACTCTGTTGATAAAATTGAAAATGTGATTTTGTTAGAACAGTTTTATTGGCATGCCCAGCTGAGCTGAAAGCCTGGCTGGAGGACCCAGATCCCAAAACAGTGAAAGAGTTGTTGAACTCTCAGACCGCTATGCCAAGTGCAGACCTGGTCTGAGAGCCGAATGGGGCAGGCGTGGCAGTGCAGAAAGGGAAAGCGACCTTCAGGGTAGCTAAACCCTCACTGCCTCCACCAAAACCAGTTAGTTCCAGGTTTCAGAGAAAAGATTTCTGGAGAAAGAAATGAATGTTGGTTGTGTAAAGAAACTGGGCACATTGCCAGACAGTGTCCCAAACAGACGAGCAATAATATGCAAGGTGGTGCTAGGAAGGAAGTGGGTTGTTTGTGTGTCCCTGGAAGTAAGTCTGTGAACATGTGGGAACACATGCACCCAGTCATGGTGAATGGTATACAGACACAAGGGTTAAGGGACACAGGGGCATCCCTAACATTGGTAATACGGTATCTAGTAGAGCCTAGTCAGCTTATACCCAATAAATACATCCCTGGACAGGATTTTACTGGTGAAGAGAAAACATTGCCACTGGCTAGTGTTCTCCTAGACTGGGGTGAATCAGGGGGAACTGTGTAACAGGTGGCAGTAGCCAAAACATTAGCAGTGGATGTGATCCTGGGCAACAGTCTCAAACAGGTGATGGTATTTGCTGTTACCCATAGCCAAGCGGCAAGGGAAAATTGTAGTTCCCTGAACCCCACAGGAGCCATTGTGGAAACCACTGAGAAGGAGGTAGAAATTTCCCCAGTAGCAAGTAACCACACAGCTACAGGGGGTTACTCCAAAGAGGGAAGGGTGACCCATTGTCAGAGGGTTGGGACTGAAAGTGATCTTGAGTGCCCTGACGCTAATGCTAGGGACCCGAGTTTAATGACTGAAGGGGACCTGTCCCTTGCCTTGGGAATGTGTGAGGAGTTTGCAGCTGCTCAGAGAAGTGGCCCTAATCTAGAGAAACTGAGGGCGTGGGCAGACTCTGACGGAGCACAGGGAGGTGACGGCAGACATAAGGTTTATTGGGAAAATGGACATGTATACTCAGGCAGTACAGACAGAGGGAGTGGTGCTAGGCAGGCAGCTTGTCGTTCCCCAGGGGTATCGTGAGCAGTTGCTCAAGCTTGCCCATGATATTCCCTTGTCTGGTCATCTGGGAATCACGCACACTGCGCGGCGGTCGACCCAGAATTTCTGTTGGCCTAACTTCACCTAGCAGGTGAAGGAGTATTGCAGGTCTTGTCACCGGTGCCAAGAAATAGGGAAGGCGGGCAAGAAAACCCAAGCCACCCTGATTCCCTTGCCCGTAGTGGAGGAGCCATTCCAGAGGGTGGGAATGGATATTGTGGGGCCTTTAAATACCCCCAACTCCTCAGGGAAGAGATTCATCCTGATTGTGGTGGATTATGCCACCCGCTACCCAGAGGCAGTCGCCCCATCCTCACTGAGGACAGACAAAGTGGCAGATGCCTTACTTGGGATTTTCTCCTGTGTTAGGTTTCCACGGGAGGTTATCACCGATTGAGGGAGTTCCTTCATGTCGGATCTGATGAAATGCTTATGGGAGAAGTGTGGGGTGGTGCAGAGATGCATGACACTGTATCACCCACAAGCCATTGAGCTTGTGGAAAGATTCAGTGGTACCCTAAAGTCAATGCTTCGGGTGTTTGCTGAACAGCATGGGAGGGACTGGGAGAAATACCTTACCCACCTGCTGTTTGCATACAGGGAGGTGCCCCAAGAGTCGACAGGATTTTCCCCCGTCGAACTCTTATATGGACACCGGGTACGTGGGCCCCTAGACTTGATCCAGGAGGACTGGGAAGGCAAGCACGCCATCCAGAGAACTCCCATAGTGGATTACATCCTTAGGTTTAGGAAAGGCTGAAGGAACTTATGGGGACAGCCCAGAGCAACCTGGCAGCTGCCCAACAGAAACAAAAGTGTGGTATGACCACAGAGCCAGAGCCACGTACATGGTGGGTCATGAAGCCATATGCAAATTGGGCTGACATGGTGTTTGCAGTGTGTAGTCTTGGGGAGGGGACGGACGAAGGAGACCCCCTTCTAGATTTGCTGGAAGAAAGCAAGTGGGAGTCCTCTGTGGAGGCAGTAAAATGGCCTCCCCAGGTGGCCCCGGACCAGATCCAGAAAGTAAGGGAGGTTTTAGTAGACTTTGCCCCATTGGTTAGCACCAAGCCTAAACTAACCCCCTTAGCGACGCACAATGTGGAGACAGGGACACAGATGCCCATACGGCGGACAGCATATCAGGTGTCAGAGGCTGTCCAAAAGGACATTAGGAGGGAAGTGGAAGAGATGCTGGATTTAGGGGTAATCCAGAGATCCCACAGCCCCTGGGCCTCACCCACAGGTCTTGTGCCCAAGCTAGATGGCTCTACTCATTTCTGTGTGGACTACTGTGGACTGAATGCAGTCACGAAGTCAGACGCTCACCCAATGCCCCGGACGGATGAACTCCTGGACAAGTTGGGAGGGGCGACCCACCTTACGACCATTGACCTGACAAAGGGGTATTGGCAGGTAGAGTTGACAAACAGAGCTACAGTAGGGAGATGTCGGCCTTCATCACTCCGATAAGCTTATTTGAATTTAAAGTAATGCCTTTTAGAATGAAGAATGCCCTGGCCACTTTCCAAAGGTTGGTGAACCAGGTGTTAAATGGCGCTGAGGAGTACACCGTGGCATACCTGGATGACACTGCCATCTTTAGTGTCAGCTGGGAGGAACACCTATTCCCACCTTAGGGAAGTGCTGGGCAGGATACAGAGGGCCGGGCTCACTGTCAGAGCCGAGAAGTGCCAGGTGGCCATGAGAGAAGTGGCATACTTCGGGCATGTGGTAGGCCGGGGACAGCTCCGTCCTAACCAAATAAAAATAGAGGTAATCCAGGCATGGCCCAGACCAGAAACACAGAAGCAGGTCAGGAGTTTTCTAGGCACAGCAGGGTACTACAGGAAATTTGTACCCAATTACAGTGCCCTGGCTGCTCCCTCATCTGACCTGACAAAGAAAAGGATACCCAAGAAAATTACCTGGGGCCCAGCCTGTGAGAAAGCTCTTTCCAAACTAAAGGAGGTACTGTGCAGTGCTCCTGTTTGACAAGTCCTGACTATAGCAAACCCTTTATAGTTCAGACTGACGCCTCAGACGTGGGTATTGGGGCAGTACTGAGTGAGACATCCATCCAAGGGAGGGATCACCCAATAGCATACCTGAGTAAAAAGTTACTTCCCAAGGAGCAGGCATACTCCACGGTGGAAAAGGAGTGTCTTGCCATAGTGTGGGCCCTAAAGAAATTAGAGCCATACTTGTATGGGCAACATTTTGTGGTACAGACTGACCACAACCACCTGGTTTGGCTGACACAGATGGGGAAAAACAATGGTAGATTGCTAAGATGGAGTCTTGCTTTGCAAGGGTATGATATGACAATTCTACATAGGGCTGGAGCCAAAAATCAGAACTCTGATGGGCTGTCTCATGTGTACGAGATGTGAACTGATTTGGGAAGCTCATCTCATGCAGGGGATAGAGCTCCCAAATTCAGTCTAGGTGTGGAAGATTGTGACACTTGGGACATCTGGTTCTGATTAAGCTATGCTTTTTGTAATATAAAAATGTATTATTGAATGTCTCTCATGAGAGATGCTGACAACCTGTGGAATGACAACCCCCCTCCCAGGTTTTTTTATTTTATTTTTTTATTTATTGAAGTAATCAGTTTTACAACCTTTGAGTCAGAGACTCGTTTACAAAGGTACCTTGTCATGTGGGTGGGGGAGACAACAATAAGTGCAGTTATAGACAGAGGTTACATACAGGTGAGATACATACATACGTTGAGTTACAGATCATTATATACACACAAGTTATTATATACACACAGTTATTACAGCTGCAGTTGCTACAGTTGCCCAGTCATCGGACTTGGGGGGCTGTTTGAGACAGGGTTGTGTTCCACTACAGGCAATTACAGCACCGGCTGTTGATGATATGTTTCCGGAGGGCTATTTTGAACCGTCCAATCCCGGGGATCTTTGATATTCCCTCAGGAAGGTTGTTAAACCAGGTCGGAGCTTTATGATGGAAGGATCTTTGGCAGAGAGAGGTCCTTGCCCTGGGTACCAGGAAGGTGGCTTTGGTAGAGTTACGGGTATGCACCGTTTGGACGGCTGGTTGCAGGGATGCGGAGACCCCTGATGGGCATAACCCAGATAGTGCTTTTTTTGCCAGAAGGCAGGTGTGGTATTTCAATCGTTCTTCAAGAGTGAGTATGTTGGTGGCAGTGTAAAGCAGGCAAGTGTGAGTTCTGCTATGTGCGCGGTCAGGAGCCTACAGGCTTTGTTAATAGAGGTCTGGACTTTAGTCAGGGGGACAGATCTGCTGCTGCGAACTGGAAGGCCGTAGTCGCCAAGGACAGCACAGATGAGGTGATGGCCAATTTTAAGGCAGGTTCTGGGAGGCAGTCTTTGTGGCGGTAGAGGAGCCCGATCCTGGAGTTCATGGCTGAGGACAGGGTTTTAGGTGAGCATGGAAAGTAAAGCCTGCATCAAAAGTGATGCCCAAATACTTATATGTTGTTACCTGTTCAAGTGGGAGGAGTGTGCTAGGGTGATGAGAAGGGAGTGTCCTTGGCATTGTTTTGCCGATGTGCGAACAGCATTGATTTTGTTTTTTCAGGTTCAGGACTAGCCGATGGTTACTGAACCATTTTCAGCTTGGAGGAAGGTGCTTTGCAGCGTGCTTTGGAGTTGGAGAGGGTCTGAGTGTGTTGCTAGGATCACCGCATCATCCGCATAAAGCAGTATTTTGTTGGAGCAGGAGCTTGGGAGGGTGTTTAGAAGAGACTGAAAAGAGTGGGTCCAGGATGGAGCCTTATGGACCCTGAGAGTACCGGTAGGCTGGTGGACAAGGTTCTATTTAGCTTAACTCTTTGGGATCTGTTGTGCAGGTAGCTTGAGAACCAATTTAGGGGCCAGATGAAAATCCCAGTTGGCTAAGGAGTTTAACAGCAGGGGTGGCACACAGTATCAAAGGCCTTTGATAGGGTCGATGAAAACTGCCCTGCAAATTGACCTTCATCAAGCGCAGAGTGTATATGGTGGGAGAATTCCAGAAGGGCAGTGGATGTGCTGTGGCCAGGACGAAACCCATGCTGCTCAGGACATAGGATGTTGTATTTAGACAGGTATTCCATTAGCTGGGTGGATACTATTTTTTCCAAGGCTTTGGAGAGGGGGGGAAGGATGGAGATGGGTCTGTAGTTATTTGGTATTGTATGGCTCCCAGACTTATGGATGGGGGTGACTTCGGCCTCTTTCCATGCTTCCGGGAATTGGCCAAGGCATAGGGATCTATTAATGACACACGTGAGGGGGATTAACATGACCTCTAGCGTGAGGCGTAAGTATCCTGGAGTCAAGAGGATCATTACTTGGATTTTTGCGAGAGAGATTTTAGTAGGAAAGGTTTGGCATCATGGGGTGAGATTGTCCGGAAGTGGAATGGGGCCAGGAGGCGAGTGTGTGGGAGGGCAAGGGACAGGGTCAAAGAATTGGGCAGGAGAACTGCACTTAAGTCCGTGAAAGTTTTATTAAGGCAATCTATGATATATGATTGGTCTGTCTAGACTGCCCCATTTGAGACAATCTGAGACGGAGGGGAGGCGGGTTTTGCCATTCAGTTCTTTAATATTGTCCCAGAAGGCTCTGGTTGAGCCCAGGAGGATGTCAGAGCAGCCTGATAGTGTCTAGCTTGCTTGCTTGACGGCCCAGGTGCATTGGTTGCGAGCTGCTCTATAGGCTTGCCTGTCTGCCACCCTACCAGACTCATTTGCTATGTGCCAAAGATTGTCTCTCTGTTTAGTTGCTGGATCAGTGCAGGGGATATCCGTACTGCGGCCCGTTTTTCTTTCTAGGTGTGGTGATGGGGGCAAATAGGTCGCAGGCATTGTTGAAGGCCCTGGTGAGGTAAGTTAAAGCAGAGTTTATGTCAGATGCTAGGATCATTGGAGTCCAATCGATTTGTGCGAGGTGATGTTTGAGGTTGTCAAGACCCCTGGGGAGAAATCTGCGACGAGGGTGCTGCAGTGCTCCGGCTGTGTGTGGGGAGCACCAGAAGCAGATGACAGGGGAGTGGTCGCTATGAGTCCGATAGGACTTCACAGAATCCAACTTGTGTGGCGGGTTGGAAAGAACTATGTCAAGGAGAGAGCTAGTCTCTTCGCTTGGTTAAGTCTGGTGGGCTGGGTGACCATTTGAGACAGGTCAAGGGCTGCAAGCTCGCCCTTTAAATTGTCAGACGAGGGGCTGAGCCAGTTGGTGTTTAGGTCTCCCAAGATCAATTGTTCAGCTTTTTGAGGTAGGGTGGACAGATAGTCTAAGAGGGAGTTGATTGCAAAATTTTTGGTACTCGGGGGTATGTAAGCCGTGCTTAGGTATAGGGGGCCACGACCAGGGTGTGGGGTGATTTTTAGGGTAATGGCTTGTGCCCCATATTTGAGCTCAGGGATTGGGAGTGCATGACCTAGGACTGAGTTACGCAAGTTTTAGCTACAACATGTTACCTGGAAGGCCGAGAGATAATTACAGGGTAGAAGAGGCCTAAATTAAGCATCTCCTGTTTATCTAGCTTATTTGTGGCTTGCCAGCTGCTAAGATGGGAAATCATAAACTTTATAATGTTTAGAGGAAGAAGAGCAGGTTATGATGCCTTAGTGCAAAGTCATAAATGTTTCTTTGATGCCTGTGAAGAACAGGAAGACACTCTACATCAGAGGGTCATGAGAAAATGAGTTGTGCTGAGGTCACAGAATTTAATGCTTTGATGAGACATCCTGTTTTGCATAGATATATTTTTTATATTCTGACAGGGAGGAGCTAGGCGACCTCATGCAAAGAGGTTGGCAAAGCCAGTTTTTAAACAGTATTCTGTTTTCCATTTAAACACAAATAGGAAATAAAATAACCAGGACTCAACACTGGACACCAGAAAACAAAACCACAACTTGGCTTAAAAGCGAAATCAAAGGTTTTTTCCCCTGTGGTAACTGTGTTCATTGTAATAATGGACAAAAAACGAAACACATAAAAAGTACATGGAATGACAAGGAATACGTGATAAGGGATTTCATCACTTGCAAAGCAGAATATGTGGTGTACTGCATTATTTGTTCCTGTTCGTTATATTATATTGGTGAAACGACTAGAGCATTAAAACAACGTATATCTGAACACAAAAGTAACATCAGAAGAGGAGAAATAAGGTCCCCATTAGCAAGACATTTTATTGAACACCATCATCCTATGTCGAGTTTAAAATTTTTTGGATCAGAAAAAATAACAGCGCATCCATGTGGAGGTAATGGAATTGGTCTTACTTCGGAGAGAAGCATGGTGGATCTACACACTAAGGACTTATATACATAGATATGGTCTTAATGAAAATTTGATTTGGTCCACTTTTAATTAAAATCATGTTCATAATTATACATTACACATTGTAATATTAGATCATCCTATATTATTTTACCCGCATGAAGTGTATAGAAATTAAAACAGTCATCCCTTTGTTTAGCATTATCTGTTTTAAAAAAATTGTTTCATTAGTGATACTGGTTCTACTCCCACCTAAATAGATTCAGTTTATAAGTCATTTTAAATGTGAGTTCCCCCAGTTTCTCCAAATACATCCCATCTCATTATTTTTATTTGAATAAACATGATTGTTATTGTACTCCACAATCAATATTAGTTTTATATCGAGGTTTGTTATAATTTTCGTAATTTGAATTGTGAGATAAACATTAATTTTATATATAATCAACAAGGTACTAAAAATGTACACCCGATTCTTTTAGGAAATGTTTATTGTTATAATAAATATCATAGGCATTTTGGCAATGATTAAAATTCACATAAAAACTTGAAGAAGGGGACTTCATGGAGGTGTGTTTACTCCATTTAGTTTCGTAAATGACCGGGCCGCATAGGTGACGTCATTAATGACGTCAACACGCCTACAGGTGTGTATTCGTTTGTCCCAGCCCTTCTTGTTCACCTGGAAGGTGAATTCAGTTTGCATTACAATGAGCTAGCGTGTAATGGCGCCGGGAGCAGTAGCGTCTTTGCCTTCTTGGATAAAATATCAAGTATTTATAAACAACAAGTTCAGGTAAAATAAATGATATAAACCAATACTTTGCTTAAACATAATCCTGAATGTTTATTGGGGACGTTGTTTAAATAAAACATTTTTTATTTATTCATAGTGATTCATGAATGCCTTTGCGCATGAAAGATTTAAGTTTTGAAGATAGAATTATTTAATGCTTTGGAATTACGAGTAAGTGAAACACAAAACAAGTGGTTTAATACTCTTTTTAGAATTTCAGACAATATAAAGGAGTAACTTGGGCTTACTTATCATTTTAGACAGAAATTGATACCAAAGAGCATTTACAAGGCAAAGAGAGAGCTCTGCGTCCCCACCCCTTAGCAGGCTAACCCAAATTAGAAAAATATAAGAAAAGGTCCAAAACAGGTTTGTTCCACCTGATATTGAGCCGAATTTATTAATACACATACAATCAACATTAGACTTCATTTATTTACACTAAGATTTCAAAAAATATATAAATAATGATAAAACTATTTATAAATTAAATTTTTTCTTTATTTAGAACATTTAAGACAAAGCTCCAAATCTGATGAAGGAACGAATCAAAGTTCTGAAACGTTACTTATAAGACCAATTTCAGGAGCATGTGAATTTGAAACTTGGATATATAAGAGAAAATACAGGGGCATGTGATTTTGAAACCTGGAAAACAAAATAAAAAAAGAAACAAGAAATAAATGTATTTCTCGGCATATATTTTTTTCAAGGTCATTTGGGTAGAGTGAGACTTATTTTCTGCATAGTCACAATTATCCGTATAGTCTCACTCCCTATTTTCTTTGAAATTTATAAAAATAAAAATGTTTCAAAAAAAGGAACCCGGAGAGACTTATGAGTGGAACTGTTTCTGCCCCCCAGGCTTAGGCATTTCTGAGCCTGAGCAGGAGGAGGATGAAGGGGAACCGACAGAGCTGGAGACAACTCCTGAACATGACTTTGGTTCACCACCAAGTCAGTAAGGGTTTTCCTCATACTCCTCTTTTGTAAGGCACATGTTTGAGACTCTAGATATCCCTCCACTGGGACTGAGGAGGATATAGGCGTGTCGGAATTTATAAGTATGCTGAGACTGACCTTCTTTATAGCGCCCATATCCTCCCATGTTGGCCCCCTGTCCCTAGTGTAGCCAAAGCCCTCCTTCATGTTCCATGCCTTCAACTGGTTGTTAAATGCTGTGGCACAGAGTACTCTTTCCTCTCTCTAGCCGTTACAGGTAACACCTCGGCAAAAGCTGGCGTGCATTTCACCTGCTTGAGGCCCCTCAGATTGCCTGAAATTATTCTGCACTACCACTACCCTGTCCCTTGCCAGGTCATTTGTCCCAGGTGGACAATGATTTCTAGCCCCTCCCTTCTCCTGTTGCCCTAGTGATCCTCTGGATAGCCTCTGCATCCCTCCAGGCGGAAGCATGTCTCAGGCACTTCACCTCCTTTCCCTTCTTCCCCTGCCAGGTCTATCCTCTAACAATAGAGTCCCCATCAGCAGCTGCTTTCTCAAGCTGGGGCCTCTTCCTCCTTCTTGGGCCTTCCACTTCTGAGGACCCTCACCTCCTCCTTTCCACTGCTGTGGGTGCCTCCTCTGCTGACCAATCTAGCCAGTATGACATAGGAATTCTGCAGTGGTACAAGCTGAGGAGCTGCACCCTTCCTGCCACCCCACCCTCCTGGAGTCCACTGTGGTCTAACTGCTCTGCCTAGGCATCTGCTGGGGAGCAGTGGCAGACTGCTGGACCCTGGGTGAGGCAGAATGTCCTCTGAACCCTTGCCAGTTCAGCCCTGAGTCCAACAACCTTTGCCCTCAACCCAGAGAGGTGAGTACAAATGGGACAGCACCTCAGTTTCCAGAAGGTGTCTTGACAGACTGCAGCCCCTCACCTGCTGCATTGCACCAGTCCCATGATCTTTCCTTCATTTACTTAGTGTCTATTCAGACTTCTTTGTACCCTCCTGTTTCCTTTCTACTCCTGTTGAATTCTTACCTCTTCCTTTTGCTTTTTTAACTTATTTGTTATCCTGCCCAAGATAGGTGTCTCTTATTTCCCCTTTTGTAATCCACCTACCTGTAGCTAACTTACCCTGATGTCTACTGCTCTTTACCCACTTGCCTGAACTTTGTTACCCTACCCTTTCATTTGCCTGAATCATATTTGTTACCCTTCCCTAGACAGAGTATCTCTTATTTTCCCTTATCTAACCCTCCTACCTGTACCTACCTTATAACCTCTAATGAAGCATGTTTACTTTGTGTGTATCTACAGTACAACACATTATAACCTCTAATGATTTTTATTTACTTTGTGTATATCTAGTACAGCTTGTTGTAACCTCAGGGAAGCCCAAACAGATGGCAGATACATGTGAAATAGTGGGGTGCCTGAACTATGTAAGGGGGGGTTGGAGGATCTGAACTGGGGATTTGGGAGATATGTGCTAGATATTCCATTCAGTCAGAGCCCCATCCTGACCAGTGAGGAAGCTGGTAAGTTGGTGTGCTAGGCGGGGGAATGTGTAATAAAAATATACATTTTCTGCGCTGGAGGTCAGGGGTAGAGTAAGATAGCCTTACCCCAGTAAGACAGGTAGAACGCTGCTTGTGAAGGGATAATGGAGTTTCTGTCAAAGAGCAGAGAGGAGTTAGGCTCAGCACTCTATCCTGAGCCAGGGTAGACTTAAAAGAATTTACCCAGGGGTGGGACATGTTAGCTCTACTTGGTTCATCCTCAGAGTTGCTTTGAAGTGTGTTTGCAAATCACAAATCCGTGAGGCACATGGATATACATTACTTAGTTATAGGTTAGACAGACTTCATTTGACAGGGAGTCTGGTTTTCATGTAAGAAGGTTCATTATGGCAGCAATTTTTTTAACTTTCTATTTGCAGCACCTCCCTGACACTCGTGTCCCATATCAACTTCCATTGCCCATCACCCCACCATCTCTCAGGACTACCCTTATTCCTGGCCTGTCGCTCGTGGCATCCCTCCCATGATGGAGGCTTTCGGCTGGGCCAAGTCCCTCTGGAACAGGCAAGTTGCTCAGCAGCCAGGAGAAAGCCCAGGTCAGCATGTGTGGGGTCTGGGAGCAGTGCTGGGCTTTATGCCGCATGATAGGGTCCTTTACTTTTTCTCCTGCCTCATGGGACCCCAGCCAAGAGTAGGATGTGTGTCGGCTCCCACTTCTGCCATTCGGTCTCTCTCCCCCTCAAATTGCACTCCATCCTGCACTACCACCCATTGTAACCCAGGTGGTGGTCACGTGGCAGTAATGCACCGCCTCCCCCCCCCCCGAGGAGGAAAGTGTCCTATAAGATGCTCAGTCCTCCTCTTCCTAGCAGGCACTTCAATGATCCAGGCTCGTTCCTGGACCCAGGTCATTGGCATCACAAGTGGTAGCTCTAAAGCTGTGCCAGCAGGCCAGCCTATACAGTACTTTCTAGTATTCAAAGATTTCATTTCATGAGTCGGAAGGTGGTACCAGTTAAATAGGTTAATCCCCCCCTCCCAGTTGGCCACCGGCCCATCAGGGGCAGATGACTCCCACTGTGTGACTGCCAACTGGTGAAGATCCATGGACTGCTCTCCTTCCTTGGGGGGGGGTCCCATGGTGGCACTGCTGCCTGGTGAAGATCCACTGACTGCTGTCCTTCCTCGGCGGTGGGGGGGGATACTTCCACTGTGGGACTGTCTGTGACATGGTTGAATAAGACCTTGTCCCATTTGTTATGTAGAAGGGGCTAAACGCAAGGATCTGTTCTGTCCCTTCTGTCTGATTACAATCAAATTTTTCTCTGCCTTCACTTGTTTGTCTTTTTCTTCCTTTCTTATCTGGGGTTATAAAATGTATGTTAATCTTTATGTGAAACTGTGATCCCTTGGTTGAAAATGTATGTAGTTATATTGTTGACATGATTGCAAGGGGCTATTTAGAACTTAGGGGTTAACCTGGAATGCAGCACTAGCCTCTTTTGCAGAGCTGTCAACAGGAGGTCAGTTCTGGTACACAATGTACTGTTTTGTTGCACTTACAAGGAAGGAAACTGACAAGAACATTTTCGGAAAAACAGGATGTCTCCTTAATGAGTTCCCAGGCAAAGGCTTATAATAAAACAAAAAAAGGCAACAATACTTTTGCTAGAGAGAGAAAGAGAGCAAGACTGAAACTTGGAATTAGAGATATCTTCAGATGATGGACTTTGTTTTCTGTGTTTGTACTGCCTTTGTAAATAGTTATACTGAACAATTTAATTTTTTATTGTTATTGGAAAAAAATAAAACGCTACTTGTGAATTTTATAGCTGCTTCTGGTCTTCCTATGCCTCTTGACCTGTGCCTCGGCACCACTGCCACATGTTGAAGATCCTTGGACTGCTCTCCTTCCTCAGGGTGGGGAAGGGAGAAGACTCCCACTGTGAGACTGCCACCTGGTGAACATCTATGGACTGCTCTCCTGACTCGGGGAAGGGAAGTTTCCCATTGTGGGGCAGCTGCCTGCTGAAGATCCGCGGACTGATCTCCTTCCTGGGGAACGGACTCCCACTGTGGGACTGCCATCTGGTGAAGATCCATGGACTGCTAACCTTCCTCAGGGTGGGGTGGGGACTCTACTGTGGGACTGCCACCTGTTGAAAATCCATGGACTGCATTCCTTCCTCAGGGTGGGGGGAGTCCCACTGTGGGACTGCCGCCTGGTGGAGACCCATGGACTGCTCTACTCCTTTTTTATTTAATTTTATTAAGTATTTTATTTTACAGATAGTTGACCGACAAATAAACAAGGAACAGAGAGTATCACAAACCAGAGTCCATAACTCATTTTTGGTGGAGAGGTCCATGTGGGGAGCAGTGGGTGACAGTCCTGCAAGAGTCTTTCAGAGGAGTCCACAATTCCGTAATATAGTCCCTGAGTAGTCCTTGTTTATCTGTAGCAAATGTGACTAGCCCCAGGGCTTCCCATTGATTTAAAACATTGTACAAGAAACATATATCAAGCCATGCAGTACCTTAAATAAAACCAATTGTATTATTGGTTTACATACAGTAAAACTACTACAGGGGTCTCTCGACCTATTACAGGGCTTATTTCAGGGGATAAAGTCCAGGTTATCCTCCAACTGGTAAAGGACTCGGCAGCACCAGAATTTATCACATTTTTGCTTGTGCCCTCTGATTTTGCATGTCAGTCTTTCCATATAATAAATGACATTAACAATATTAGTCCAATTTTTCTAATGTGGGTAATTTTGTAGAGAGACACAATCTCATCGCCATTTTTTCCCCCACAGTTAATAAAAGTAATATTACTTTCAGTATCGTGCATCTAATCCCAGTCCTCTTGCTGCGGCTGTAGAGGACATGATAAACAATTGCTGAATATCTTGTCCTCTTGCTGTGGCAAAAGAGGACATGACAACATTAGACAGTTGGTAATACAACACAGATGGCAATAATGATTGATACTGAAAAAGCCTTTGATAGACTTACTTGGATGTATTTAAAGCTAGTGATGCATAAACGCGGCTTCGGCTGAACCTTTTGGGGATGGATTGATATGCTGTACTCTGCACCGTGTGAAAGAGTCAAAGTTAACAGTGCAATCTCACAACAGCTGTATGTTGATAGAGGGACTTAGCGTGGGTGCCCCCTATCACCACTATTATTTGCCATTAGCATGGACTCTTTTACAGCCATAGTGAGAGATTCGGAAAACATAGGGTATGAAAATATGATTTTGTTATATGAACTGACACTTCGTTATGAGAAATCCTAGTACATCTTTGGCTTTAATCCTACTGACTACTGATTGCGTTAAAATGCTAGAACCTAAGCAAAAATTAGAAATGTGTACTATTTATTCACAAGGTCATCTACAGTACTAACTTGTGATGTTCTTTTCTTTTCTTTCTTACCTGTAGCTGTAGATCTTCTCATCCTGGCTCATGATTGCTTTACTGCAACATGTCACATGAAGGAATTGCTCGGTATTGAGGCTGCCCGCACCTGAGCCACAATCTCTTTGCCCCAGCGAGGAGTACAGTCTCATGGTATGAATTTGGCTGTCAGGATGAATGTAAATAGGAAAGCCATTTTTTGCAGAAATATTATACAAAGGACATACTAATCACAAGGCAGTTGTCGTTTATACTAAATGAATTAATGAGAGTATTTTCAAAGTTAAGTGCATTGTTTCCTAGGCAACTTTTGAGGTACAGTCTAACATTTACAAATCCTGACATGCAGCACAACTTTTGAATACATCACAACTTTGTCAGATAATGGCTTTTATATCACAGATTGCACACCAATTTTAAGATCCTAAACATTGTGTTAATAACTGAGACCAACAGTTTTCATGTTATCCTTCAAAATATACCAATACAAAACAACCATCAGAAGATTTAAATATATAGGGCCCAGTGGCACTGAGGGCTGAGGCGCTGGACGCCTACCTCGCGCCATGCCAGTGACCCGCTTGCCGGGTGCCAGCATTGGGGGCGACATTGAGCAAGTCAGCAGGCTGTCCTCTCCTGGTGGTGGTTGGGGTGGTTGTGTCCCCTCGTAGTTCCGCCCGCTGGGTGGAAGTCCAGTGGGGTAGCATAGACGAGGAGGGGCTGCAGTATGGTGAGCAGACAGGGCTGAACTGGCTTTGCAGTGTGCATGCTTGACTCCACACGCACGTACGGCCATGTGCCGGGGCCTTGGGTGGGGGGGAAGCAGAAGAAAACCTACGGAAAATAAAAATCTCTATAAAAAAATTTTAAATATAAAATTTTGTTCTAACTCATAATGCAGTTGACACAAAAAGGAACTTACTGCAGCCAAGAACAGACCAGTCAAACTCTTTCCCACAGTAGACCATCTTTTACATACTGACTGTCTACAGGGCAGGGAACTGATCTGTTTGCAGAGGTGCAGACAGTTTAATGTATTCTTCAAAGCCAAGATTGTCAGCACTACAAACTGCATTTCAATGCAACTAAACAGGCAGCAGATTGTTTCTAACAGGCACTAGCAACACCAGTGGGCAAGGGAGATACACTTGGTTGGGGGGGGGGCGGCATTTTCTGCAGACTGCTGCTCTAAGCTGATACCCCCAATTATGACAACCCCATGCTCCTGTCCTTGCATTCCTGCCCGCTGGCTATTAGGAATTTTTTTCCTTTTTCAATTCTTTGTATCCTCCTACGATGGGTCTCCTCTATTGTCTGCCACCCAACTGGAGCTTGGGGACTTTCGAGGTCTTGTGGCATCATTACGTGCCTCGACGGATCCCCAGAGCCCAGTCTGGAGGCTTCATCCATGGTGGCCCATGTTTTTTTCTCCGTTTCTCCCCAAGTGTGTAATCCTGAGACCTCCGAAAGCGGACGTGCACATGCACACCGCAACTCCAGTACCGGGACCCTTCCGCCCTACCTCGGCCTAGCGCCAGCACTCCTTGGAGTGACACCACCACTCCAGCCTCCACCAGGGGGAGGCCAAGCTCTGAGGAGACAAAGATCTCCCTCCCGAGGCAAAGAACTGCCAGCCCGCTGCCTACTCACATCCTCTCCCTCCCTTCCTCGCCGGCTCCGGCGACCCTGGCTTGTTCCCCGAACCTAGGTCCCCAGCGTGGTGCGAGTTGTGGCATCCAGCGCTTCAACCCTCTGCACCATCGGGCCGGCTTATTAGCAGTTTTAAATGCAGGAAGGGAAGGGCCTTGGCTAAGCCAGATTCATTGGCCAAGGTCACATGGGCAGCTAGTCTCCCATCGTACTAAGGCATGAAATGTAAAAGTTCTCGATTTACTTAGAGCAGAAACGGGTCCTAGAACCTTGATAACATTTGTCATGTTTCTGTCCTGCTGTTGACAAAAGTTAATTACTGAATCATCAGGTCAGTGGCTCTTGGGATCCCTTATGGGGTTCTGGGAGCTAACATTTTATGGTCATTGGACTAAGGTAAGAGCTTGTTGTTAATTGTTGTTCCACTAACCTTGATTATACAATGTGGTAACATAGTATGTGTCAGCCTTGAAAGTTAACCTCTCTCTCTGGTAGAGGATGATGTAATACCCAGCAGTATTGACCAAGTGACAGCACTGGGACTACAGTAAAATAAATTAAATTAAATTGGATTTCATTTCTTTCTTTATTATTTTCATATAATGCAAAACACATACAATCTGCAGTGAGCTTACACACCCATTTTCTTCTAGCCAAGTCTATTACAATAGGAACATTAGAGAATGTGTGTTACAGCTTTAGAAGTAAATCTGTTAAAAGGTAACATTGTCCTGAAAATCAAATGAGCTACTGCACCTAATGGGCATCATAGACTCCCATTCCTGAAATGCAATCACAGTTCATTATTCCCAGATCTGGATGTGAAGCTATAGTAATAGTCAGTGTATGCAGCACCTGCCAGTAAAAAAAAGAGATAATAGAACACCAGATTATAGCATTAGGCAGCCAGTCTCTTCTTTTAATAAAACAGTTTCATCACTAGTGTACTAAAACAGTCAATAAAGGAACAACACTGCAGCCCCCAAGATGTCATCCGTACCAGTTAAGGTTACCACCTACTCGGTTTTTGACCGAATGATCTGGTTTTCTAGGTCCAGATTCGGTCCTCCTGTTTTCACCTTTGCAAATTCGGTTTTATGGTGGGTCAAGCAGCACCTGTTAGATTCCCCACTAACTGTTTCATTTTCTTCTCATCTGACTGTAAGCAAGTGTCTGACATTTCAGTGTGCTTGCTTGCTTGCAGTGCATGCTAATCAGAAGTGCCTTCAAGTGCAGGGCACTTAAAGAGCCAAATATGTCCGTCTGCTCAGTTGTCACCTCTAACTTCACACCAGCAAATTGAAGATTATTCATGGAAAGGGTAAACAATACCACCTTAATTAACACCTTCATTTTTCTGAAACCAGACAGGCTCCACATTAGGGTAGCTTCCTGTCCCAGTATGGACTGTACAATGTGTTTCAGAAACTTTACCTGCTAATCCAGTTTTATTCAGAGGTAGTACTTTTTCAGTCATTTTGAATGCTCACATACTTGTAAATCAGATTCTGTTAAATCCTTCACCATTTTACTTGCATGGTCAGATTACAAACAAATGTTGATGTCATGCAGACCTTTGTTTGTATACCAGTCAGTCTGATACAATAGTTCTCAGACTTTGTCACAGTGAGCCTCCCCAAATCCATGGAAAAGATTTTGAGCCTCCCCCAAAAACTGAAAAAATCTTGGGCCTCCCCAAAGAAAAATAACATACTGTACTTCTATGCAGTACACCATGAATAAATTGAACCATCTGAGTACTTGGCTCCATTCAGTTCTTTGTCTTATACTGATGTGGAAAATTTGAAAAAGAGCTCCTGTGCCTAAAGGTGTCATTTGAATAACAAAGAAATACAACAAAAATATTATTATTCAGCTTATTGTAACCCCACTCACTCCCTAGGCTAGTCTATGTCCTCTGCTATTTTTATTCTTGAACCATTGTTGCCCCTTGTTGTCAATAATTTTCATGGGCAGACTACTTTTTCTGTTTCCTATATGAAATAGCTCCTACTTACTTTGCTCTCCTCCATCCCTGTTCATAAGCAACTTCTCAGGATTACTTTTTACTTCCTGCTATTGCTCCTAGCACTTTGATACTAACCCTTGTATTTGGGTTGTTCTGGTTATCAGACTACAAATTGAACAATTACCACCACTCATTATTAGTTTGTTGTTCATATTTGTTTGCACTATTGTTCACTGTGTATTTCTTGGATTGTTTTGCAGTTACCTTTTGAAATGTATTCACTCCCTACCCTTTCCTGGGTACACTTGAAATAAGCCGTGGCTCATTCACCTTCCTTGTCACCTATTAGTAAATAAATATACAAAATTCAATTTACTATTATCCTCTTTCAGTTTGCTTCATTTCTTCACACAAAATATATAAAACTCAAAATTTAAATACAGTACTTTTTCAGACTTGCTTGAGCCTCCCTTGGAACAGGTTGGGGCCTCCACAGGGAGGCTGGCCTCACCACTTGAGAACCCCTGGTCTGATAGGTGTAAAGTAGGGCTATTAAGACCATTAGCAGCAAATCAACCTAATCCTTTCTAGGCTGCATTGTGAGTATAGTCTTTGACTGCTGTGATAAGGAATACTTTTATACCTTTAAATGTTCACCATTTTTTTCTTTTAGGGTCTGTCCTATATTTTAATATTGGTTACCCCTTTTGTTAAATTAATAATCTAATATTTTATTTCATTTCTAGCAATACTATGCCTCTCTCTCCTCAGTAGTTATTGTTGTGAATTTTCATACTACTTGGATATTCCAGGAAGACCAGTCCAGGCCTTTCAGATGAGCAGCACAGAATAATATGGCTAATGTCATGCTAAGCTACAGAAATGAGAAAAGGAAGAGAGAGAGCAGTAGCTGATGAGATGACAGGAACGCAATCTACATTTGATGGCACTGCAAATTTAGGCAATATGTCAAAAATTTTTCAAAACATTATTATTTTTTTTTTTACCAGAAGAGAGACGCTAAGCTAAAGCTTGTTTACAGGTGCAACCTGACAGCACAAGGGAATTAAGTGATTTGTGTAGGGTCACAAAGTATGCAAGTTTGGGCTGTAGGATTCAAACCCTGGTTTCCAGAATTGCAGCTCAGAGCTTTAAACCACTGCACTATACTGCATCCACACTACATATCACATATCATGCTATCTGCTGTGTATGACTGACATGGAAAACAAAATAGGTGTTTAACAGCATGGAATAGTTCCTACCACTTTTAAAACTTATCTGACATTACAAATAACTTTCGAGTAGGAGCAATGGGAGGGACAGTAACACATCTTAAAATGGCAGATGATATTTGTAATTACATCTTGTCCACCATTACTGGTGTAGTTTATTTATTGAAAGAGTTTTACTAGAAAAGGCCCCCTGATCCAAACTAACCAGTTGTCAGAGGTGTCCTTGTAGTCACTCGATTTGTCAGCTAAGCTGTGTACACAGGATTGAAAGTCCCCTGAACCCCCCCAACCCCACCAAATGTTAACACATACTGAAATTTAAAATATTTAGATCTAAATCAAATAAACCAAAAATAATAATCATGATGTAATTTAAATAAGTTGTACACAATGTTGTATCAGCAGCAATTCTGAATAAATCAAGTGAATCAGAGTCCAAGCGATGCCCTCATTAGTCATAAAAGGGGCGGTGTTAGGGGTGGAGTTTGGAGGTGTGGTTTAGTATTCGGTTTTCATCTCATCCAAAGGTGGCAACCCTAGTACCAGTCTGGATACTCACATAGCAAGGATATTGAGAAAACGTGCCATAACATGTGTATAAAACAACACTGCAGCTGTGTGCCATTTATACCTGTTGTTTCAGACCTGTGTTAAAAATCAGACTGCTAAGTGGTCATCTAAGGTGTAGCTTTCTGTTTCTTTATCCTAGGGTTTCTATCCATCTGCCGTATCTGCAGGTACCTCTCTGGGCTGAGGGAGTAGGTTGCCTGTCTCCAAGCACAGTTGGCCAAGATGAAGGCAACATCCACCCCAACCCAGAGACCACCAGGTCCACAACCTGTACCTCAAAGGATGTCAGGGAAGAGCAGTGATTGGACTCACGTGGGCCCAGGGAGGTGAGGGAGGGAGGGAGGTCAAAAGCACATCCCCCAACTGGTCCCACTTAGTAACTCCTACTCTGTTTTGGAGGAACAGGAAAGCCCCACTCAGGAACCCAAGACTGGGACCAGGGAGGATGGGAGGGTCCTCCAGGATGGAGCCCCAGGGAAGGGAGGCAGGGGACCCCAGAGGAGGGGGAAACTTCTCCTAAGTGGGGGACTCTATTGTCCGGGGAGTGGAGTTAGAGACACCTAGCAGGGAAGGGGGGCGGTCAAGTGCCTCCCAGGAAGCGCTGTATGGAGGGATGGGAAGCAGATCCATAGGATCGCTATGACAGTAGGTAGGAGGGAGCAGCTGGATGTCATTGTCCACCAGGGAACTAATGACCAGGCTAGGAGAAGGGTGGAGTTAGCCAGAGTCCAGGAGGATTTCAGGATGCTGGGGAAACCTAAAACAGATAGCACACCCTTCTCATTCTCAGAGGTGCTACCTGTCCAGGGCACAGAGGAAGTTAGGGCACTCACATCCATACCTTCAACTCCTGATTGAAGGATTGGTGTGAAGGAGGGTTTGGCTTCATAGGAGACTGTGTCCTGACCTGGGCAGATGTGAGCTTATATAAGGAGGACAGCCTGCATCTGTCCGAGAAGAGGACCTTGGTCCTTTGTGAGAAGTTTAAATGCTTCAGCTGTGAGCATTTAAACTGGCCGGGGAGAGCTAGGAGGGTCGAGGGGCTTAGGAACACCTCCCCCCCATGGGAATATGCAAGAACATAAGTTGACTACAGGAACAGCTAAAGCAGGCAGGGAGGGGCAAGCAGGTGAAGAATGTATAACAAGTGATACGGGCGGGTGGGTGGGGAGGAAGAGCACATAGGAAAGGAAACCGGGTTGGGGGAAGACGCTGGAGAGGGAGAACAAGAGCAGAGGGAGAGCAGACTGTAAAACATGGAAGGTCATACTAATGAATGCCTGTAGCCTAGGAAATAAGGTTCCAGACCTGGAGAACTTGTTGGCAGATGAAGACCTTGACACAGCAGCAATAACAGAGACATGGTACTCTGCTAATCATGACTGGGAAGTCAATGTGCCAGGCTATACACTGTTCAGGAGGGACAGGAAGGGTAAAAAAAGGGTGGGGGAGTGGCCCTGTACATCAGAGATGGTATATAAAGGCTACAGAAGTTCAGGGAAGACAGGGGGAGGCCAAGGTAATCTGGGTGACTCTGGAGCCAGGGAATGGAATATGCACAGCAATATGCACAGGGGTGATCTACAGACCTCTAGCACAGAGACAGGAAGTAGACAGGGAACTAGTGGAGAACATACACGACATGGCAGCTAAAGGCGAAATCCTGCTACCGGGGGATTTCAATATGCCGGATGTGGATTGGGCCACCCAGGTGGCTGCTTCAGCCAGCAGCACAGCCATCCTGAAATCCCTGTAGGGGGTTGGACTCAAGCAGCTGGTGCATGAGCCAACCAAGGATAAGTTAATTCTGGACCTCGTATGGCCCAATGGGGACAGAGGCAAAGAAATACAGGTGGAAAGGCAGCTGTGGTCCGGTGACCACCACATGGTGTGGTTCAGCATGGAGACATGGACTCAGTTAAGCCACACAATAGCAAGAGTATTAGAGTTCAGGAGGGCAGATTTCACTGAAATGGGTAGATGTATAAAAGCAGTCCTGGGGAAGGGAGAGGTAATAGAGGGGGTGGAAGAACAATGGGACAAACTGAAAGGAGCTATAGTGGATATAACAAACCAATGCGTTAGGATAGTGGGCAAAGGGGAAAAAAGAAGGAAACCACTATGGTTCTCCAAAGAGGTGGGGACAAAGTCAGGGCTAAAGGCTGAGTTTCAGGAATTATAAGGGGAGCCAAAGGGAGGAGGACAGGAGGTGTACCTTGAATGTCTAAGGGAAGCGGGAAGGTGGTTAGAGGAGGGTGCAGACAGAAGAGGCTTAGCATAGTCTGTAAACAAAGGGATAAGGCATTTTAAAGGTACATCAGTGAAAGAAGAAAAACAGGGATTGTGAGGCTTAAAGGAGAGAAGGGAGTATAAGTATGGGGATCCGGACAAGGCAGAAATACTGAGCAAATACTTCTGCTCAGTATTCACTAAGGAGGGGAGGGGAGGTCAAGGACCACAGTTGGGTTGCAGAGGCAATGTAGGGGAGAAGTGCACACCAGTCCATTTACAGTGGAGAGAGTTCTGGAAGAACTCACAAAGCTGAAGGTGGATAAAGCCATGGAGCCAGACTGCATCCACCGAGGATATTAAAGGAGCTGTGAAGAAACTAGCAGCACCTCTGGTGGCCCCTGTTCAGAGAGTCACTCAACACGAGTGTCATTCCAGAGGACTGGAGGAGGGCACATGTAGTCCCACTGCACAAAAGCGGCAGGAGGGAGGAGGCGGGGAACTACAGGCCAGTCAGCCTCACCTCAGTGATGGGAAAGATCATGGAGACACTGCTGAAAGAAAGGACAGTGGCACATAGGAATCCAGTGGTCCTCAGGATCTGAGGCAACACGGATTACCAGCAGGAAGGTCATGTCAATGAATCTAATAGATTTTTTGATTAGGTCACTAGGAAATAAATCAGGAAGGCTGGTAGACATCGCCTACCTAGATTTCAGCACAGCCTTCGACACCATCCCACATAGGAGACTGATTAACAAGGTAATGTGAGGAAGTTTTTCTACACAGAAAGGGTAGTCGACGCTTGGAAAAGTCTGCCACAGGAGGTAGTGGAGGGGTTTAAGCATACCTGGGACAGGTACAAGGGAAGCTTGAGAGGGGAGGGAGTGATGAAAAGCCATTGATCACATAGGGTCAGTGGCCACATACAATGTATAGGGCCTACAGGCAGACTGGGTGGGCCTAGCGGTCCTTATCTGCTGACAATTTCTGTGTTTTTGTTTCCCACAGCCTCAATGTATAAGACCAATGGCCATATGCAAGCTATATTTTCAGCGCCAAAATAATGGGGGAGGGATAGTAGGTGGTTTTAAGGGGGGAGCAACCTAAGGGAAGCCAGCCTGTGCCTGAGCAAAACAGGAAGCCAAGTGGTTCCAAAAGTAAGGAGTCAGGAGAGTGCAGGTGCTATATCTGCCATAAACTGGGACACCTGTCATATGACTGAAACATTTTATTTTATTTTATTTATTTAGTTTTTGTTAACCAGGTAGGTGCACTAGCCATAAAATGACTATTTTCAGACACGACCCAGGAGAGTACAACAAAAAGAGAACAGTTGAACAGCAGCAACCTGGGTACAATAATACAAATAGAGGAACAGTACAGCAGTGCTACAAAAATACAATGGGTAGAGACAACAAAAAATAATGGCAAGCATTATACAGATAATGGCAGTAAGATGTATAATAAGTGCAGAAACCACGGACCCGACCTGTGGAGTGAAAGGGTTAATAAGATAGTAACGGTTATATAGAGAGAAATGTGAGGAATGTTCAAACATAACAAGAAAGACTGACAGAAGGAAGGTCAGGGGTGGTAATTGGCAAAACAACAGTGGATGGTCAGCAACAAGGTTCAAGAAGGAAGAGAGCTAGTAGTCAAGACGTTATTTACAAAGAGAAGGAAAAATATGGGGAGGGAAGAGGAGACAGTCTTGGAGCTGGATTAGAGCAGGGTGACATTATTGGTAAGTCTCAGGAGCTTCAGGTTGGGTCCAAGGCAGGAAGCATCAGCTGAGGATAGATAACGCATCTATATTCACTTTTAAATCCAAAGTGAGACTGAGACAGCCAGAGGTTGAGTGGAAGAGCATTCCATAGCCTGGGAGCAGAGAATTGGAAGGCCCCTGTGCCTTTAGTCATCCGACATCTCGGAACATAGAGCAAGGATTTGTCAGCTGATCGCAGGCCATGGGAGGATGGCTGAGGGACCAACAACGCCACCAGCTGGGATGTTTTTTTTTCCCGGATGATCAAGTCCATTAGTGATCCAAGGTAGTATTGTCTACTGGCAGAGGGTGAGAGCCAATTCAGATCCTTATAAAGAAGGCAGTGATGTTTGAGTTGAGACTATAAGAGGCAACTCGGCATATATTGTTATAAGTTACGTCCCATTTTAGTAGGGAGGTTTATGGGCAGAGGTAAGAATAGCTGCCCCATAAGTAAGGGTTGTGAGCAGAATACCTTGGGTAATTGCTAATTTGGCCGAGGATGTAAGCATGTAGCTCGTTTTGTAGCAGAAAGGGTGAGTAAGTTGGAGATGGTAGCACTGGAAGTTTCCCCAGCTAGTGGCCTGTACCTAGAGTGTAGTTCTCACTAACTCCACTGTACGTATGCACTCGTGTTAGTAAATGGGATGGTAACCCAGAGCTTAAGGGACACTGGAGCTCCATTTAAATGGTAAAACAGGATATGATTAACAAGGAACAGATGCCGCTAGGTCAGTTTCCAGAATTAGAGGTGTGATGGGTCCTGCAGTCTGTGTCAATGGCCTGGATCTTTCTAAGCTGGGAAGGTGGCCAGGGAATATGGGAAGTGGGTGTTGTACTGAACCTGCCAGTCGGTGTACTTATGGGTAAAAGCTTTGACAATTAGTCCAACATTGCATGTGTCACTACCCATAGTAAGGCTAGGGAACTGGCTCCTGAGGACACGGGGCAGCACAGCTTGAAACACCCCCTCCCTCAGCAGCAGAGGAAGTTGTAGCTGAAGACCAAGCTAGGAGCAGCATTTCTGAACCACAGCAACAGAGTGGAGAGAGCCTGGCTAGCCGGGAGAAGCAGCTCTGAGCCACAGTGACAGAGTGGAGAGAGCTTGGCTATAGACAGATTTCCCATAGGAGAGTGTGTTTTAGGGAAGGTCAGGCATGCTCAGCAAGCTGACCCATGCCTACAGAAATTAGAGGAGGTGGCCACCTAGGTGGAAAATGACTCTCAGGGTTCAGAGAAGAGGGAGGTATACTGGGAGAATGGGCTCCTGTATCATGAGTGGGTTCCAAAGGGAGGACTGGAGGAAGGGGTACTCTGGCAGATAGTAAGTTCCTAGGGAGCATATGAAGCAGCATCTGGTCTTAGCCCACAATATTCGCTTTTCCGGATACTTAGGAGTCAACTATACAAAATGGCGACTGACTAACAATTTTATTGGCCCTGCATTTTTATGAATGTGGTAAACTATTGTCAGACTTGTCCGCAGTGCCAGAGGGTGGGAAAGGTTGGAGATGAAACTAAGGCAGCTTTGATTCCCCTGCCTATAATTGAAGAGCCACTAGGCAAATTGCTGTGGACATTGTGGGACCATGCAGCACTTTAAGTCACATGGGCAAGAGGGGCATACTGACAGTCATGAATCAGGCCACAAGGTACCCAGAGGCAGTGCCCTCGTTCTCCAGTGAGGGGAAAAAAATGGCTGACAAACTGCTAATATTCATCCAGGTGGGTTTTCCTCAGGAGATTCTGTCTGACTAGGGCACCAGTTTCATGCCTGCCCTAATGGCTAGTCTGTGGGGAAGTGTGGGGTGTGGCATCTCAGGGTCTCCCCATGCTACCTCAAGACTAATAGTCTGATTCAGTGATTTAATGCATCGCTTAAATCTATGTTACGGGCATTCACTGACCAGCATGCGAAAGTGGGACAAGTATTTACCCTTTTTCTTATATGCATATAGGAGGTTCCCAGGAGTCCACATGGTTCTCAGCCTTGAGTTCCTGTTTAGCCATAGGGTAATGGATCCCCTTTGATTTGGTAAGGAATGAATGGGGGACCATCATGCTTGCCCCCCACGATTCACAAGTAGGGATGAGTAGCATATATTACAGATATGTACCTGGAAAAGGGCTTACTTCCAGTTTGCCTTTTCTGGTCAACAACATGTAAACAAGAAATGTAAGTTCCCCACCCACCCTACTAACCAGGTACCATGTGATTCCCTTTGTGCCCTACTACCCAAGGTACCCTCTCACGATTCCCTCGTTGCCCTAATACCCAGGTACCCTGTGATTACCTGTGTGTCCTGCTACCCAGGATATCCTGTGATTCCCTGCATGCCCTAATACCCAGAGTAACCTGTGATTCCCTGTGCCCTATTACCCAGGATACCTTGTGATTCCCTACATGCCCTAATACCCAGGGTACCCTGTGATTCCCCATGCCCTAATACCCAGGGTACCCTGTGATTCCTACATGACCTAATACCCAGAGTACCCTGTGGTTCCCTATGTGCCCTACTGTAATAAGACTGTGGGTAAGGATAACACTGGACACGGTATATCAGGTACAACACACCTCAGTATGGCTTTATTTTATACAAAAGTATAAAATAAATACACATATTTACAAAATAAATACAGAAAATAATAGCACAATGCTATTTCCTTTAAGTAGATTCACCTTCCTTCAGGTTTCAAAGACAGTTCAAACAGCCAGTTCAGCTTTTCCTGCTGTGTTGCTACCAGTACCTATCCAGGTACAGGTCCTTCTCCTTGTCTCATTCAGACAAGTGAGACAAGCTTCTCAACTCATCTGCCAATGCATGGGTTTGAGGGGTTTATATAACCTCACACTTAATTTTAGTCGTCCATACAAAAGGCAATTACATAGTTTGTCTCTGAGCTCACAACTAGGCCTATACAAAAATAAATAGTTGTTTCTAAGCCTGGATTATAGAGAGCTTTCCAACAATATAAACTAATACAAATAATCATTTCTCTGGCCAGTATTATTACCATTATAAACATAAGGGTCCATTATGTAAGTAAACTCTTCCCACTGGTCAGCATGGTTATGCAACAATTCTTTATAGATATAGGCCACTAAGGGCCACTATCTTCCTATCTACATGTCTGGACATGCTGTTTCATGTCTGAACATGTTGTTTGAGGAGACTTCCTGGTTCAGTCATTATTTATTAACCCAAGAACATTTTAGCCGGCCCGGTGGAGCTGAGGGTTGAGGCGCTGGACTCCACACCTCATGCCACGTTGGCGACCCGGGTTCGGAGAAGGACTTGGGGAGCCGGAGGTCGGCAGGGGAGGAAGAGGATTGAGCATCCAGAGGACAGCTCTCCTCTCCCTGGGGAGGGTTCCTGGGGCTGCTCAGTGTCCTCGCAACCCCCGATGGAGATCGGAGGTATTGCAGGATTACCAGCCAGAACGTTGGGGCAGGAGTGCAGCAGATGTCAGCAGGCAACCGTGCGCGGATGTCATTGCACTCCCGGGGGAACCTACATGTAGAAAATCCCCGACCTCGATGATAGGCGACGGCACCTTCACTCTCTCAACCACACTCCACCGCCGGTTGCCCTCCTCTCCTGGGCCGAGCCCAGCCCGGCCTGAATTCAAGATAGAGTGCCCTGGGCAGATAGGGCAGCCGTACTTCGGGGGCTCAGAGGTAGGGGGATAGCCGGGCTGGTGCCTGGAGATGGAGACCCCTTAGGTACGGAGGTAGAGCTGGGGGCACTGGAGGATGCCCGAGAGAGTTCCTCACGTGGGTTGGTGCAAAAATAGATGATAAAAAAAAAGAACATTTTAAATGCACATATTTACTTTGAATTGTTCCAAATGCACTTTAAACAGTTCTGAATGCAATTTTATTCATTCATAGGCATTTTATGCCCTACAGACGCCTTAATAATTGTGTTGCTGGCTAGCATGCTGGACTTGAACATGGTGTTACATGGGAATGGTGGTGAGGGATGGATAAATTGAATAGGAAAAATAATGTACAGTAGTAGGAAAAAGGTATACAGAGAAAGCAAAAGACTGACGTAGATGGGCAACTTACGTCAGGGCTAGAAAAAGGCAAAGGATAGGGTAAAGAAGTACAGCTGTGCAACAGATTTATAGTAGTGTAACCACCCTTTCCCTTCTACCTGCACACCCACCTATAGGTGGTGCTGCCGCCTCAGGGAATTTAGGTTAGCACCTGGGTTCGTGGGTTAAAATTGGTTGGGTGATTGGAGCGGTGCCTCCACCTATGGAGATCCTTCCAACAGCGTACTGCCAGGGTGCTTCCCACAGGAAATGATGTTCTGTCCCCTCCCTTGGAAACAGGTAAAACAATATACAGTCCTCCCCACTTATAACTCTAAGCATGAAATATCACACTACACAATAATGCAATGGCTACCACAGTTTTCAGAAAATAAACAATGGATTTATTTTATTGTGGATAAAAAGGTAGGAGCATTGGAAGCAAAGGGAAATAAAAGCATTCAATAATAATGTTGTAAACTCTATGGAAATCAGCAACAAAACATTGGCATTCATAAATGATACTATGCAGTCCAGCATTACCAGCCCCAGTTCTACTACCCCACTGGTGCACTATTTAACCCCACAGTCCCTGTAAGAGCTCAGTTTTGTGTGACACACTGAGCAGTTGCAGGCCTGTGACGTGAGAAAACGGGTGCAGCACAGATGAAACACTGAGGTGCTGCAGAGCAAGTACCAACTACTCCAGCTGGTGCAGTGAAGCAGTTGTCTTCCTGGCTGTACTAGTTGCTAAGGGCATTGCTAAGGTTGTGCAGGAAGCCCAGATGTAAAGTTAACAAGCTAGCTAGCTGAACAATTAGGAAAGTATTTGGTTGGGTGAAACCCAGTACTCATGACCTTTGTTGAACAGATGCAGGATGTTGGGGGCGTCTCCCTTTTCAAGCAATTTGGAAGAACAGGCAGGAAAGGCTTGGAATGCAGATGATGATCCTGCTCTCCCCACAGAGGGACTTGTCTTCACCCACCTCGACCATAGGTGGGCAGTCTTCACCCACCTCGACTGTAGGTAGGCAGTCTTCACCCCACAAAGAGACTTGTCTTCACCCACCTTCACTGTAGGTAGGCAATCTTCACCCTACAAAGGGACTTGTCTTCACCCACCTCGACTGTAGGTAGGCAGTCTTCACCCCACAAAGAGACTTGTCTTCACCCACCTTCACTGTAGGTAGGCAATCTTCACCCTAAAGGGACTTGTCTTCACCCACCTCGACTGTAGGTAGGCAGCAGCAGATCAAGTCAGCAGGCAGAACTGCAGAGCATAGGTCCTGACAGGAAGCTCAGTCTCTGAACTGTTAAGGAAAAGAGGCAGTAGCTTTGTTTTACCTCTCCACAGCAGGCAACAATTTCTTCAGCAAGCGTTAGGATATTCAGTCACCAGTTCTAGAGCTGCACAGAAAGCACCAACAACAGGATCTTCCATCTGGCCACTGCAGAAATAAAAAATATGCCTTCTCATATACAGTCACTGGCAAGTCTCACTCTGACTTTTAGCTTGTGCAGGAGGCACAAAATGGCAGGATTTTAGGCTGTCAGCAGCAGGCGCTGACAAGAAACACTCTTTCTCACTTCAAAACCCTCATTCAGAGTCACACACACATAAACTGTAAAGTTCAGACTCCTCAGGTTTAAAACTCTGTCTCTGATTGGTCCACACAGCTCACAAGCTCTTTGTCCTCATTGGATGTACTGCAGCTACCAATCGGATCCTACGCTGTTACCCAGCAACCTCTGCAAAGATGGCCGCCATCCAACAGTTCTTCTCAGCTCAGTCACTTTTCATAAACTGTAAATATATATATATATATTCACTGTTGGCAGCATCTGACTTTATGGCTGGCACCCTTCTGGTCCCTTCTAAGGGTCACTAAAGCTAGGAGGTACAGTTCTGGGACAGGAGTCGAGTTGCTGGCTCGATTTTAAAGGCTCCCCTGGTGGAGCTATGTCTACAAACAGCCATCCTCAGCCGCTAAGCATCATGGGACTTGTAGTCCCTGCGGTTACCAGGTTCCCCATTACTCCGTGGCCCACTGAAGGCATTGGCAGGGTCAGGGAGTGCTTTACAAAGTTAATTTTCTTCTTCTTCTGGCTCACCAACCCCTTAGGCAGTCCAGTGGGGCTGGGTAGATGAATTCACCCCCATGGTGCTTCTGCCGCATCTTACGAGCACCTGGGAGGCACTAGGCCACTCATACAACCTTGTTTCTGGTGCTCCCCGCCCCACTGTGTAGCAGTTCGGGGACGGGGGAGCAACTGCTCTGTGCGGCACACTGGCCACATGTATTTAGATGCAGGAAGCGCTGAAATGGATTTTTGTCTGCTTCCCAGCCCCAATTGCAGTTCGAGGGAGCTGGGGAAGCCAGGAGGACCAGGTGGCACACCGCCGCTAAGAATCAGGGTGCAGGAGGCGCCAAAGTAAATTTGTAGTGCTCTCCAGCCCACTGGCAGTCCAAGAATGGGCTGGGGAGTGAGAGACAACGGCACCCTTTGGAGCTGAAAGAGGCAGCAGGAACAAGGTAAGCTCCTGACTTTGGGAGGGGTTACAGTAAGAAGAAAAGATGAAAGATAGATATTCCTCCACTGGGGTACAAGGCCTGGCAGAATGCAATCTTGCCACACTGCTCCTCCCTTTTCAAGAAAAAAACATCAATCAACAACATACTGTTTTTAAGTAACAAACCCCCAGAATGTTAAGCATACATTCTGTACTAATGAGGGCTTGGGTTGGAGCTTCCACCACCTCGCTTTAGAAGCTCCACCCCAGTGTCCCTTTTAATAAATGAAGTAGATTATACAGTACAGAATTAACTTTACTTACTGTAAATACTTCTATACCCTGGAGCTTTTACAGTACTGTTAAATCATCATAGTGCCTAACAGTCATCATCAACAGTATATCTTTCAAACATTTTGTTTTTCATTTGTTCCATCTGCTCCATGTCTGGATAGGAAGTCTTCATTTTGGTGCTGACTCCCTGGTCAGTGTTTTACCACAACTCTATAAGGCTGTAAAGTGAGGTACCACCTCATAATGCGGGCATTCTGATCCTTCATCTGGTTAATCCAACAAAGAGGGTTGTGATCAGTCAACAGTGTAATTTCGGCACCCCATAAATAGAGACGTAAAGCTTCTATGGCCCATTTTATGGTAAGGCACTCTTTCTCTGTAGTGGCATACTTCTGTTCCCTGTCATGTAGTTTCCTACTTGTGTAGAGAATTGGGTGCTTGTCTCCTTCTACAGTTTGACATAGTGTGGCACCAATTCCACTCCCCAAGGTGTCTGTATGCACCTTGAAAGGAACATCAAAATTAGGGCATTTCAAACCGGGGGACACGCAGAGGGCTGCTTTGATGGCCCGAAAGGCTTCATCACATTCAGTAGTCCATTTTACTATGTTGCTACACCTTTTCTTTGTTAGGTCAGTTAACGGGCTAGCTATAAGGCAAAGTTTGATATAAACCTCCTGTAGTGCCCCGTCAGTCCCAGAAAAGACCTCGCATGTTTTTTTGTTTTAGGAATAGGGCTCCAAGCTACAGCCTTTACTTTTCTATTTCTGGGCGTACAGTCCCATTCCCCAACATGAATTCCAAATATCTAGTCTTGGTCATGGCAACAGCACACTTGGCTGAGTTGATGGTAAGACCTGCCTGCTGTATGGAATATAACACAGCGGTCAACTCGTCATGTAGTGCTGGGCTAATCCAGACTGTATACTACCACATCATCCAAGTGGGCGACAGTATGAAGCATAGGGAGTCAAGATTGTGTCCATTAATCGTTGAAATGTGGCGAAGGGTTTTATTTAACTCCAAAAATTGATTAGCGTTTTGCTCATAAAAGTGGTAAAACATTGTGAAAATGCATAGCACTTGCCTCATTGTGTTTGACATAACACTTCTAGAAAACCTATATAAATACTTTCTGTACAGTTAACATTGTCCCAAGAAAAAAAACTGCTAATCAATTATTTAAAACCCTGTGGCAGGTGCTCCATGTAGACAAAAGGGCATGGTAGTAAACTGGTATAACCCTAGTGGTGAACTGAATGCAGTCTTTTCCTTGGAAGCAGGAGCTAACAGGATTTGCCTGTATCCTTTAGTCAGGTCTAGGGTGGTGATGTATTTGGCATTCCGTGTATTGTCAATGATATAGTCGATCCTTGGCATGGGATAACTATCAAAGCTAGAGACCTGGTTAACCTTCCTGAAATCCAAACAGTCTTATACCACCCCCTTTCTTAGGGACCACCACTATAGGGGAGTACCAGCCACTATTTGATGGTTCTATGATGCCCAGCTGCCTTAATTTCTCGATTTCCTGGTTGACCCCCAGCCTGACTTTTTCTGGTAGTCTGTACGGTTTTTGTCTTATGGGAGAGGCATCCGTCCTAATGTGGTGTTCTACCCCCACAGCCTTCCCTGGCATACTGGTAAATAAGGGGGCAAAGATGTGCAATACCCGGAAAAGTTCTTCTTTCTGGTGGGTCTGCAGTGTAGGGTTAACCATAATTTCCATCAGGCTGTCTTGTTCATCCGGCCTTCTGTACACTTCTTTTAGCTCAGACTCACCAGACTCCGTGAGCATGTGTAGGCTAACAGGGTTTTCTTCCCTCTCTACCCATTTTTTCAACAGATTCATGATGCACTTTTTTATCTGGGTGTTTATCAGGTGTTCTCAGCTTGTAGGTTATTGGGTCAAGTTGTCTTAAAACAGAATACGGGCCTTGCCATATCATTAAAAGCTTGTTAGCAGAGGTGGGAAGCAATAACAAAACCTTGTCCCCTTCCTGGAACTCTTTAACCTTGCAGTCATAATATGCTTTCTGTAGCTTCGGGGAGTCGCCACTATTCTGGTGGGCTTTTTAGAGTACTCTACTAGTCATTTTCTTAACTGCACCATGTACTCTGTAATATTAGTCTGTCCCACTTTAGTTCCTTCTTCCCAGTACACCTTCACAATATCAAGTTGACTTCTGCGGTTTCTCCCATATAGCAAGGCAAAGGGGAGTATCCGGTGGCTGCCTGGGGAAACTCTCTGTATGCAAACAATAAGAGGGTAGGTACTTGTCCCAGTCTCTCCCCTCATCATGTATAAATTTCTTTAACATACGTTTCAAGGTTTGATTAAATAGTTCCACCAAGCCATCTGTTTGTGGGTGATAAGGTGTGGTTACGTATAGCACTTACACCCAACAAAGCGGTACAATTTTTAACAGTTTTGCCTGAAAGTTACTCCCTTGATTGGTTAGGATCTTCTTTGGTACCCCTAGTCTACTGAACACCTTGATAAGTTCTTCCGCTATCTTAGGGGTTTTATCAGAGCGTAAGGGTATGGCTTCCAGATGCCGAGTAGCATAATCATAAATGACTAAAATGTATTTATGGCATTGGGTGCTTTTCTGCAGGGGCCACCGATATCCATAGCCATTCGCTCGAATGGCATACTCACTACAGGTAAGGGCATTAGGGTACCTTGTCCTTTTTGTTATCTGAGCTACTTTCTGACACTCCAGGCAAGCTACAATATTCAGAGACATTATCATGAATATTGGGCAAAGAAACGTAAAATTCGAGACAGAGTTCTGTCTCATCTTGCATGTCTTGCTCAAGGGAGGTCATGGCCTAAATGCATCAGCTGGTTTCTGAAGGGTTCAGGAACTACCAATTGTTCCACCTTCTCACCAGCACGTATATCGGTACTACTCTATACAGAATATTATTTTTACATTCGTATTTTGGGGCCTCTGGGTTCTTTGTCCAACCTATTTGCAAAAATAAGTCTGCTAACATAGCATCCCTACGTTATTCACTGGCAACATCACATTTTTGAAAGACATCAGTTACAACCGGTGTTATTCCATTATTCTGCCTCCAGTTCTTCTGTGCCTTTTTCTTCTCCCCTTTTGATTTGGTCTCTTTCTTTGGGGTTGCAAATACCTGTTCCTCAAAAGGAAAAGAATCGCCGAGGTTCCAGATTTTAGTCTGAGACCTTGTGGTAACAGCAGTAAATTGTTCTTTAGGGGTAAGTAGTTCATCAAAATATGGGAAGTCCTGACCAATAACCATAGGTAATAGTAATTTAGGTACAGTCCCCACAGTCATTACGCTTTCTGTTCCCTCAATGTCTAATGTTATCTTGGTGGTAGGATACTGGGGTGTTTTCCCATGGACACAAGTAACTCCTGTAAAAGCTTCTACCATGTGGTTTCTCTCTAGTACATCCACTAGCGGACTACAACAGCTGTCTTTTCTGTTAAAGAGGAAACACGTTATATTTTCTACTTCCTCTTCTGCTCTAGTGGACCTGGGATACCTCTCTTTCTGAGGACCACCCAGGGTTTTTCTGCCTGTTTCTCAGGCCGAACCATGCTCATCCACTAAAGCTGCAAGACTTGAACGCCTTCCCACTCCCTTTCTGTACTGGTGGAGCAGGGCCAGAAACAAAGCTACAGACCAATCTTGCCACACTGGATTGCAGCCTCGAACTACCTCACTGGCTCAGCTGCAAAGAGTTGCTCCACAGGTACGTTCAGCGCCAAAACCTCCTCTCAGCCAAGAAAAGGATTTTGATCTTATGACACCTGATCGCCGATTGGTCTAGGCTTCTAGAGACTTTTACTGCCAGCTGGTGTGGCGTTTAGATCTACCATGGGAAGTTACAGCTGGTTCCTCTGTGTGTCACTAGCTTTACTAGTGCTCAGCTCAATTTTTCAGAACCCGCATCCCTCCCTAAAGTGGAATGACCCTTGTGCGTCTCCCTGTCTTGCATCCAACAGCTCCTTTCAGGTAGCCATTCTGGACTATTGAGCTTCTCAGCTGTCTCTGCTGGGGAGTGGGACATCTCCTGAGCTGCCTCTGCAGATTACTCCCCCATCCAGGCTTGAGACTTCCTACTCATGGCAAAGTCCTGCCTGGACACTAGTGGCTGCAACACTAAGCCAGTATAACACCAGGAGCAGGTACAGACCTACCCATCAAGACCGCCTCCCCTATCGCCCAAAAATAGTGTTTACAAATTACACTTCGCTGCCTTAAAAGAATCCTGCTTCTTTTGCTATTGTGCTCAGGCAATGTCGAACTCAACCCAGGACCATTAGACACCCTTGCTTCTCCATCAGACCTGGCAGGTATCAAAGGAATGTCTTTTATGCATCTTAATGCCTGCAGTTTGCTGAAAAAGTTCACCCTTATCCAGGCTTGGGTGAGCCATACCCTACCTGACATCCTAGTGATCACTGAGACCTGGCTTAGGCCAGCCACCCCAGACAATGAAATCAATATCCCGAATGATTTACTCTTCCGAGCAATTAGGTATTCAAGAAGAGGTGGGGTGGCAATTTATGTAAGGGACAAATACTCAGCCGCATGCTTGCACGCATCATCCTCCCCCAAAAAATTTGAGTGCTTGACCCTAAAGATTGAACTTTTTCCTTCCAATGCACTCTGTCTAATAAGCTGCTACAGGGCCCCTTCTGCCAGGCCTCATCTCCTGTATCACCTCAGTTGCATACTGGGACTCAGTTCCTTGGAAACCATTATTCTTGGCGACCTGAACTGTGATTGGCTATCAAGTGCATCAGCTCCCTTGAAATCCTTTTGTGACACCCTAGAGCTGGTGCAACTCATTGGCGAGCCTACCCGCCCAAATAAAAAGAACCTCAACAACAGCTCCCACTTAGATGTAATTTTGGTTAGCAAGCCAAACCTCTTCTCTCATGTCGGAACATTTTTCTCAGACATTAGCAATCATTGTATAATCACCACCATTAGATCCGTGCACAACCCACAATTTGTGGCAAAGTTCTCTATCAAGAGGTGCAAACACAACTTCGATTTGTTTGCATACATCCATGACTTGAAACATTCCCGTGATGGCAGGAATTCTTCCTAGCCAAAGCGGTTAACAGAGCATATACTATTTTTACGATATTTTAAGTGAGGCTTTAAATAAGCATGCACCCTTGATTAAGGTGTGGTTCAGGAGCAGCACCTGCCATTGGTTCTCACCTGAGCTCAAAACTTCCCTGTTAGAAAGGGATACTTTATGGAAAAAAGACAGAAGAAGCAAGAACGACTCTTGATTGGTGTCTTTTTAAAAGAGCACGTAACAAGTGCACCAAGTTGGTCAGAGCAGCCAAGGCTGCTTACTATCGTTCGAAGTTAGCCTCTGCCTCAAGAAATCCTTCAAAGCTCTGGAAAACATTAAAAGACATGTCTGGACACGGACCTGGTAATTCCATTCCAGCAAAAATTAAGTCCGGTGGCAGCGTTATCTCTAACCGATCGGAGATATTGGAAGCCCTCAATAACCATTTTGCAACGGTAGGACTAGCATTTGATACTTCCCCTGCCAATGACCTCCGCACAGCTCATGGCCCACCATCCCACGAGTCCCCTCTACCGTGGAGGCCTTCTCCCTCCTGCCTGTCTCTGTAAAAGAGGTGGAAGACCTACTGCTGCAACTGGACACCAGGAAGGGAGCAGGCTCCAACTTCATAGAGCCATACTATCTGAAATGTGCCTACCATGTGCTTGCGGTGCCAATCACCCACCTATTCAACATGTCACTCTCCCAGGGTAGCCTCCCCACTCAATGGAAAATAGCCCATGTCATCCCTCTATTAAAAGCAGGTGACCCCTGTGATCTAAATAATTATAGACTGATCTCCCACCTCCCCATCCTGTCTAAATTACTAGAAAAAATAGTGTGTGGCCAGCTAGGGGTATACTTAGAATCCAGAAGACTATTAAACCTGGTTCAGTCTGGATTCAGAGCAAAGCACAGCACCATAACAGCCCTAGCTAAGGTGACCAATGATTGGCTATTAGATCTTGACAACAAGAAGCATGTCTGTGCCATTTTCTTAGTAAGGCATTCGACCCAGTCGATCACAGCCTGCTTCTTTCCTCCCTAAGCACCTTAGGCCTGGACCATAAATCTATGTGCTGGTTTGCAGACTACCTCGGAGAGCGGAAACAGCAGGTTAAAGCTGAAGGTGATCTTTCTCCATTAAAACCTATGTTGAGGGGTGTGGCCAGGGCTCTATCCTTGGTCCCCTCCTTGCAGTCTACATTAACAGTATCAGTGACCCCATCAAAAGCCAACATCCACTTATTCACGGACGACACTGTACTGTACTTGAGTCGTCCACGGAAGCAGCCTGTGAAGACCTCCAAGCTATTTAACCTTCCTACAATACCAGCTCATAAGCGAAAGCTTTTGCTCAGTGCGAAAAGACAAAAGCCATGCTCTTCTCCCCTCCTTGCATGCAGCAGTTCCTGCTGGGGGCTATCCCACAAATTACCACTGTTCTTGGAGAAACATTAGAGTATGTAGCTAAATTTAAATATCTAGGAGTTTGGCTCGATCATAAACTTTCCTTCCCCGACCATCTCAAAGAACTACAGAAGAAACTAAGGCAAAGATTAGGACTATTCTGCAGAATTAACCACCTGCTCACAAAGGAGGCTAAGATTCAACGGTTCAAGCTACCTTCCTATCTTTAATAGATTACGCGGACCTGCTCTACAGCCACTGCACTGCCTCTGCACTGGCTAAGTTGGACACCCTCTACCACAGAGATATCAGGTTCATTACTGGCCTTCCACTTTCCAAACAACACTGCTCCCTGTACTCATCGTTAGGCTGGACTTCCCTTCACTATAGAAGGAATAGAAATGCTTCCCTATGAGCCTTCAGAGCGGTGACCAACAAGCTCCCCTCATATGTCTCAGATTGTATTCCCCGGAGTGTGTTAGGCACCTACGCTCTAAGGTGCTGTTCCCTAATTGCCCTCCAAGTTCCAAGGGTCAAAACTCATTTCGGCAAAGCTGCTCTAAGCTTCTCTTTACCCACGTTGTGGAATGGTTTAAAAAGGAACTTGAAGCTGAGCTGCCCTGTTAGCCTAAATATCTGCAAGGCGCTATACGATCGCTACATGAAAGCACCTTGCAAATGTTTTCCTCACTGCTAGCCCACTAATTCTGCAACTCCCCCTTTTCCATCCTGATGCTCGCCATGTTTCTACCCCTGGCTCTCACTTTTTCCCCATTAACTCTTCCTGCTGCACCCACCCTTCCCTGTCTGCTCCAGCCTGGCTGAAGTCCCACCCCATCCATAGCGGTGTCCCAATTATCTACCCCTCCTCCATCATTATCATAATGAACAAGTACACGACAGCCATCATCACTTTCTGTGGTTTTAGCCCAATTTTTCCCCCAGTCATTGGTAATATATCCCTCCTCTTCTTTACCTCTCTAACCTGCCACCCCATACACAGCCTCTTTCCCCTATATCTGTAGTTGCCAGCTGCCTCACTCAAAAGGTCTATGCTTATAACCCCCGTATGCCTGTGGTAGATTGTACATCTGCTGACTTCTTCAATTGTAAAATAATGTTGTTTTTTTATTTATTTCAACTTTGTACTGTACTGTATACACTTTTTCTTCCTTGTATATTATTGCTTTTTGTATACCTGCTTCTGTACTGTACTTTGATGTATTCATGACCAGGTCCACCTTGCAAATGAGCCTTGCTCAATGGTGCCCACCTGCATAAATAAAGATTTTGATTGATTGATTGACATCTGGGTTTACTAGGGTATGTTTGCTTCCAATGTCTGTTAATCCCATCATGTTTTTATTCTGTATTTTTACAGTCATGGCAAAGTTACCCCAGTTAAAGGGCCAAATAGGTAGCCTCATTTTTCTTTTATAACAAAATATTTCAGTATGGCCTTTTCCATAGCAATATCAACAAATGATGTCGGGATTATAAGGTCTACCCCCTCTACCTTCTTGCCTCCCTGTCTTTCTTTCTGAGGGGCGTGGAGAAATATAAGTAGAGATTCTTACCAGTTGCTGGGTTGGGGTGATGGTAGGGTCCATTGTATTATACAGCTTCTTGGCTGGTTGCCTGGCCACCAGGAAATCCACCGCCAGTGTAGTAGCCACCTCTGCTGATTCCAGGTGATGCTCCCTAACCCAGATTTGGATGTCTGCTGGCAAAATTTGTAGGAATTGCTCCATTACCACAGATTCTATCAGGTCCATCAAGGTCTTTCTCTCCAGTTGTAGCCATTTGTTGCATAACTCTTTCAACTGGGTATATGTTTCTCGTGGTGTTACCTTGATGATTTAGGGCTCTGAAGCATTGTCTGTAGGTCTCCGTGTTGATCTCTAACCGCTTCAGGATCTCTTTCTTCACTAGGTCATATTTCTACACACTTTTATGGTCCATATGGCTATATGCCAACTGGGCTCGAACCTGTGAGATAGCCAGTCTCACCACCCACTCTTCAGGAGGCCATCCACATGCCTTTGCCACCTTTTCAGAAGTAGTGAGATGGGCCTCTATGTCATCAGTGGCAGACATTTTCATTATTTTTATGTTCTTGGGAATAGTCTGAACACTATCAGTGGTTCTACTACTCCCAATAATTTGTAGGGCCCTCTTAGTATCTGCCCATCTCTCATCTTGCCGCTGTCACCCTTCTCCCATTCCTGGTTGTCCTTCTCCTGACGTTGTTCCAAGTCTAATTGTTTCTTGGCAGCCACTTCAGAAGATCCTGCATGTTCTCCAGGGGCTCAACTCGCATTTCTTCCAGTTCCTCAATCGCATCTTCTTCTTCTTCTTCTCCATATGACTCCAAGGAATGTCGTACTGGTTTGACCCTTGGCTTTCTCTCGGACTCCAGTCCTGGGAGCAGTTCTTCACCTGTCTGCTCTGCCATCGCTCTGGTCAGGGCGGGTCGTGCAGGGGTTACCCAGGAGTATTAGGTCTGATACCTACTGGAATCCACCCACCGGGTTTAGGACTTCAAATAAATCCCACTTTTAACACCAAATGTAATAGGACTGTGGGTAAGAATAACACTGGACCCAGTATATCAGGTACAACACACCTCGGTGTGGCTTTATTCTTATACAAAAGTATAAAAATAATAACGGTAATAATATTTACAAACAAATAAAGAAAAATAATAGCACAATTCTATTTCCTTTAAGTAGATTCATCTTCCTTCAGGTTTCAAAGACAGTTCAAACAGTCAATTCAGCTTTTCCTGCTGTGTTGCTACCAGTACCTATCCAGGTACAGGTCCTTCCTCTTGTCTTACTTCAGACAAGTGAGACAGTGTCTCAGCTCATCTGCCTATGCATGGGTTTGGGAGTTTATAGCCCTCCACTTAATTTAGGCCCACCCACAAAGCATGAGTTGTACAGTTTGTCTCTCTAGAGGCTCACAGCTAGGCCTCTACAAAAATAAATTGTTTCTAAACCTGGATTATAGTGAGCGTTCCAACAATATAAACTAATACAAATAACCATTTCTCTGGCCAGTAGTATTACCATTTTAAACATATGGGTCCATTATGTAAGTAAACTCCTCCCACTGGTCAGCATGGTTATGCAACAATTCTTTATAGATATAGGCCACTAGGGGCCGCTATCTTCCTATTTACATGTCTGGACATGCTGTTTCATGTCCTATCATGTTGTTTCAGGAGACTTCCTAGTTCAGTCATTATTTATTAACCCAAGAACATTTTAAATGCACATATGCACTTCATACTGTTCTTATGCACTTTAAACAGTTCTAAATGCACTTTTATTCTTTCACAGGCATTTTGTGCCCTACAAGCACCTTAATAATTCTATTGCCAGCTGGCATGCTAGATTTGAACCTGGTGCTATGTGGGAATGGTGGAGAGGGACGGATAAATTGAATAGGAAAAATAAGGTAGTAGGAAAAAAGCCTTAGAGAGAAAGACTGATGTAGATGGCCAACCTACGTCAGGGCTAGAAGAAGGTGAAGGATATGGTAAAGAAGTACTGTTGCACCACAGATTTATAGTAGGAATTAAAAGATGATAGGATAGGCATTCCTCCACTGGGGTACAAGGCCTGGCAGAATGCAGTTCTGCCACACCTACTACCCAAGATACCCTGTGATTCCCTCATTGCCCTAATATTATTTATTTGCTTTTTGTTGACGGGTAAGTCACACTAGACAGCCAAGTGCCTATTTTCAGGTGCGACCCGGAGAGTTACAAACTTAAGTAGACAGGTACAGTGACAAATCAGTTTTACATACAGTGGGATAACAGGTGATGGAATAGAATGACAACCAGTAACAAGTCACGAACCCTGGGTGTTACAGGTGACCGGGACAGTTATAAGCTAGAGCATCGCCAAACAATGAGTGAGTCAAGATTTACATATAACGGAGAGCAGGCTAAACCAATATGGCACTCAAGGAGGAGATAGTGCGCTTTAGAAAGATTTGGGTAGGTGGTTGACAGTCCTCAAAAGTGGTTGGGACAAGTGCACACAGGTTCAGTCATAAGTTAAGCCAAATAAGTGCCTGCATGTGGAGGAGGGGACCTAGGGAAGAGCTGACGATGGAGGGAGGGCCTGGTGACCTTGTTCGGGAGGTAGGACAGGGGCAGCCATTACTTGATCAGTGGATGGGAGAATAAGTGCGGTAGACCCTAGGGAGCTAGAGACTCCCCATGCCTTCATAGTGCAGGGGCTGCGTGGTGCATAGACAGGTGGAGGAGCCCTTCAGGAAGTTCCAAAGGGAAGTTTTAAAGCTTGGAAGGGAAGGGGTGGACCAAGTAAGGACTGAGGACGAATTCCATAGTTTAGGGGCATAGTTGGCGAAGGCCCGATCACCCGCTTTGGTGCGTGTCCTAGGAACCGAACAGTTGAGTGTCGTGCTTGACCTAAGGTGGTAGGCAGAGGTGCAAGGGTTGAGGGGAAGGGCGAGGGCAGCAGGGGTGGCTGATCTTACAGTGCTGTCAATGAAGTTCCCTACTACAAAGGTGTGGTGTTTCTCGGGAGGGAGCCACTCAAGGCATGTGTAGAGGTTGCAGTGGTGAGTCAGAAAGCGCAGAGCGGCAGATGCTGTTGTAGGCCATGTCCCATTTCGAGAGGCTGGATTTTGGCAGGGGGGCAAAAGTCACTAGCTCATAGCAGAGAGAGAGAGGAGGAGAACACCCCTAGCTAGGGCCACCCGAGCAGCCGGGGTCAGGCAGTTTTTGGCTCTGTAGGCAAGACCAAGTTTGATGCTTGTAGACTTGGCAGACGTTACGTATGTGCAAGGAGAGATTCAGCTGAGGGGTTCAGAGTGGCGCCCAGGTATTTGACAGCAGCCACCGCCTGCAGGCGCGCCCGTCAGCCCCAGATTAGTAGGGGGCGGGCTGGATTCTGTTTTGTTCAGGGAGCCAAAGAGCATAGCCTGTTTTTCTTAAGATTGGTGGTAAGCTTGTGTTCCACCAGCCATGCTTGGATCCGCTTGAAGTTGGAGTTTAATTGGGAATTGATGGTGTCAATGTCGCATGCGCTGTCCAGAATGACAAGGTCATCAGCATACAGGGTGGTAAGCCCATGGGTGGTGATAGAGGGTAGCTCGTTGATGAAAAGGGAGAAGAGCGTCAGACCGAGGATAGATCCCTGTGGGACTCCACATTGCACGGTGGTGGGGTTGGAGAGAGTCCGGTTAAAGTTGCTGTATTGCTTCCTACCAGTAAGGTACTTGAGGAACCAGGCATGGGCAGAGTTTGAGAGTCCGAGGGAGAGAAGAGTGGAGCTAAGGAGGGAGTGAGCTACCCTGTCGAAGGCTTTGGACAGATCCACGAAGATCGCTCCAGTGAGGTAACCCTGGTCAGTTGCAGTTGTGATCTGCGAGGTGACTACAGCGAGGGCGGTAGTCGTGCTGTTTCCCTTCCTGAACCCGTGTTGGGCCAGAGAGAGGAGGTTGTGTTCCTGTAGGTACTCAGTTAGCTGAGAGGTCACAACTTTCTCCAGAATTTTGGAGGCGGCCGACAGGATAGCTATAGGTCGGTAGTTCAGGGGGTCTTTGGGGTTTCCTTGTTTAAGAACAGGGTAACCTTGGCCACTTTCCAGACATCTGGGATGACACCAGTGGTTAGAGAAGAATTGAATATATGCATTATGGGCCTGCGACGGTGAGCTCCTAGCTTTGAGCAGCTTTTGCCTCAGGCTGTCGTGCCTGCTCCAGTATGAGGGGAGAGGCTAGCAAGCAGCCTCTGGGTCTGTGTGTAGATACCTGTTGTAGGAAGAAGGAAGGTTGGGTCTCAGTGCCAAGTGAAGGGGTGATAGGGGACTTGGGCTCGGGTGGTTGAGAGTTTGGGGACCTGGGGGGAGTAAGCTGGGAAGGGGGGCTGCTCTGAGAACATAGTGTTGAGGGTATTAGCAATTGTGTGTGGGTTATTGCAGCTAGCCACGTCAATGAGCAAGTCCATGACTTGCGATCTTGCAGAGCCCCCAACCATGCTTCTAATGTTCTGCCAGAAGGTCCTAGGATTGCTGGCTGAGGAGAGTAGGGCGGATCGGCAGAACTCACTTTTTGCTGCCTGGATGGCTTTTTTACAGGAGTTTCTGAGGCACCTGTAAGCAGTGAGACATTGATGCTTTGGGAGGCCTTCCCAGAGTACCCTGTGATTCTCTATGTGCCTACTACCCAGGGTACCCTGTGATTCCCTCTCGTGCCTGCTACCCAGGGTACCATGTGATTCCCTACGGCCCTACTACCCGGGTACTTTGTGATTCCCTACACATCCCACTGCCCAGGGTACCCTGTGATTCATTTGGTAGGTAGAAATTTGTTCAGGTTTATCTTAAAGGCCTGCACTTGTTCAATGTCCACCTAAAGTTACTTTGAATTTACCCCTTCTGAGCTTCAGGGCATGTCCCTGCGCCCTACTGGAACTCACCAGATCAAACATCTCTGTCTGTTTGATCTTGTCAGTACTCTTTGTCATCGAGGCACAGGTCAGGAAGCATAGGAAAACCAGGAGCAGTTGTAGAATTCACCAAAAATATTTGTTTACTCTAACAGTAATGTAAAAAAATAAATTTTAGTATAACTGTTTATAAAGGCAAAATAAAATAGAGAACATCCATCAGAGTCTTCCTTCAAGCTCTCTTTTTCTCCTCTCAAGCAACTGCAGCTCAGCTCTTATAAGTCCTTCCAACTCCATTCTTAATAAGCATCCTGTTCTTGTAAGTATCGGGCAAGTGCAAGGCAGGAACACTGTGTTCTGAGCTGAGGCCCCTTTTCAACAGCTCTTCTGTAAAAGGTTTAAAACTTGCACTCTGGTAACCTCTTGAGTTTACAATAGCTTTCTGCAATCATCTCAAACTATAATTATATACATTTCAAAAATTAACAGTATATGTTTTCTTAACAAAGGGATCTTAATATCAGTTACATTTCCACATAATGATCTGCATATATTTTTATATCATCAGATATGCAAGGGAGGAAAAATAGACAGTAAGGGAGGGCTGAGAGACAGTGAGAGGCAAAGAATTACGAGACTGTCGGGGTGATCAAGTCCAAGGTCTCACAGGAAAATTTGATTGTGCAGCCAGACAGATAAGAGACAGGAAAGGAAAAACAAAGCCTTGCATTTAAACATTTTCTCCATAACAACTGGGACAGGGTCCTATTCAACCCTGTCACACACTTGAGTATGTGGAAAACAGATATCATGTCCCCTTAGCCTCCTTTTGTCCAAAATAAACATTTAAGGGCCTCTAGCCTCCCTCATAGCTTTTGTCTTCCAAACCCCTGATCATTATAGTGAGCTCGTGGTAGACCCTTGACTGCTTCAATGTCCTTTTTCTGTTGAAGACCCCAGCATGCAGTACTCCAGGTGGGGCGTAACCAGTGCCTTCTAAAGTGGCAGGGTTACTTGCCCTGCTCTTCTGCTTGCCTCCACTTGATGGACCATAGCATTTACCGGCCTTGTTGACGAGGGCTATACACTGCTTGTCATGTTTCAGACCCTTGTCTGTTATGAACCCAGGTCCTTTTCCTCCTCCTGTAGTGCAGCAATAGCAGCCCCAGACAGTGTGTATATCCTACCTTTGTTTTTACTACCCAAGTGTAGCACATTTTGTTTGGTTACATTGAATCTGAGACTCCAGGAGACTGATCAGTCACTCGGCTTGTTCAGGTCCTCCTGAAGTTTGTCCCCATCTTTAAGTGAGTCCACTACCCTGGCGAGCTTAGTGTTATCAGTAAACCTAAAGTGAACAGAGGCTGTGAGTCATGAACCCAGGACTGCACCACCCACAAAGGACTATAGCCAACTGCTCTAGCCAGTAGTACTATCCTGCCAACAAGAGTTTCTGGTTGAAACTATATTAACACTATGACTGGAACCTTTGTAAACGAAGCAGTTCCTGCTCAAAGGTATTTGTAATCCTAGATTTCAATAAAATAAATAAAAACTCCTATTTTGTCTCCTTTGCTCTAAGTACCTCCTCCCACCACTACAGGTCAACATATACCTATCCTATCCTTTAAGCCCACAGCCTTCTAATGCATCTAAGCATGCCGATCATACAATATTCCTCCTCTCTTGCTACTCTGATCACAACACTAGGTACAACTACACAGCTTTTACACAATAACAATTCTACAGTGCAGAGTTTACAATCTTTGTCTCACAATAATTTTAAACCATTTTAAGAGCACTGCATCCAATACAATGTTTCAATGTAGTCATTATAACCTCCCCTTCCCCCGGGTTCCTACACCAGTCCTACACTTCCCTTGCCACCATTTACTGGACGTCGCAGCTCAGGATTGTTGCCACATCACTTAAACCTACACAGACACGTTGCCAACATACCCCAAGGAAGACTGTCTTCTGGGTGATCTAGAATGTGATATTGATGCCGTTGCTATTGTCAGGCAATATCCACCCCAACCCTGGCCCACCCCACCAACAGACAGTTAAGAATAGTCTCCCTAAATATTTGTTGACATTTGCTAAATTACCTGTTCAAGCATGGGTAGGCCAGCTCAAACCTGAATCATATCCCTGACTGAGACCTGGTTAACCCCTAAAATCACAGACACTGATATAACACTGCAAGGCTTCTCAGTCTTCAGGCAGGACAGGGATGGGAGGAGGAGGGAGGAGTGGTGGCTGCTTGCAATACAGCCACACTCATTTCTGGGCAGAAAAGATGCCACTGACACACCCCATTACAGAATGTGAGGGACTAGCTACCAGGATACACCTGGTGGGGGGGGTAGTAAAACACTAAACATTATGACCGCTTACATCCAGCCTAGGGAGCCCCAAGAAGGGTTAGAGGTTTTGACCCATTAATACCAAGAAGTCGGCACCAAACACAAAACTGTGGTGTCAATATTGACTGGTCTGCAAGCTACAGCAATACACTCAGGGACACAGTAAATACCTTGTACCTTACACAGGTGGTAGGCGAAAGTACCAGGCACGACTACTGTACTGGTAAGGGTACACTCATTAACTGGGTATTGACGTCCAAGCCAGAGAGGATTGCCAAAGTACAGGTCCTGCCCGATGGGATTAGCGACCACTCCTCAATTTTAGCTAATGGACCTCCAAGACAGAGAGACAACCACCTAAACTCATTGCATATAGAGTACTACATGGCAACTCTGATGCCTTTAGACAGCACTTGGCACAAATAGACTGGAGCTACATGGACTGTATTACTGAAGTGGATCAGGCCCTGGATTTCCTTGTAAAGGAGATCATATTAGCGGCTGACAAATTTGCTCCCATCAAAAGACGCATGATCCGGAGGTAGATGTGCAGATTGGCTCACCCCAGAGCTACTAGAACTAATGCATCTCCTAGACAATGCCTGGTCCAGAGCTTAGACATTCAGTTAGCCCCATTGGATACTCACAAGGCTGTACCCGGGCTGTTAGGGAGGCCAAAGCCAGATACTTTAGGGAGAAACAAAACAAACTCTGGGGAGATGGAAAGAAGTTCTGGGGGGTCCTAAAGGAACTCCTTGGGAGCACTGACAAGGGTGCACTGCAGCTGATCACTCAAGGTGATTCCTACATGTCCGACCCTAAAGAAATCACAGACATTCTTAACACCGCCTTCACAGACCTTAGCTCCTACCTCAACACCATTGACTTCACCACCCAGCACACCTCGTTCAGTACCCCGCTGCATAACACCATAAACACCGCACCTACTAAAGCCGCACATACCGACCGCCCCAAGTTTTACTTTAGAACAATATCAGAGTCAGAAACTGTAAGATATGTTAAACAGTTACTAAATAAAACTAGAGTAGGGAGAAATACAATTGACAAAAAGCCACTTGCCTTATCACTAGACATCCTGAAACACCCTATCTCCAAATTGTTCAACCTCTCCCTCCGATTCGCTAAATTCCCACCCTCTGGAAATTTGCAGTTGTCACTCCAGTACACAAGGGGGGTGACAAAGCGTGCATTACTTATTACAGTCCAATTTTCATATTCTTCCCCCCGTCCAAGGCCCTTGAATGAGTAGTTGTGGACCAGCTGGTGGCCTACCTCAATAGCTACAGCCTTCTGTGTCCTCAGCAACACTGCTTTAGATGACAGCAAAACACCATCTCAGCCCTGTTAGAATTCACAAACTTACTGTACGAGTCCCTTGACAAGGGTGAAATGGTTGGGTCATTTCATTGACGGACCAAGGCATTCAACCTCGCGAACCACACACTACTTGTGGAAGGACTCACGGGGATTGGCATAGCTAGGGAAGCAATGGGGTGGTTTGAGAACTACCTAGCTGACCACTCCCAAAAAATAAAGATCAATGGAATTCTCTCTGACTCAAGGACAGTCTCAGTACGTGTCCCCCATGGTTTAGTGGATATATTATGGTAGACCGAAACTCTGTGTCCCAACGCTCTGGATACTGAATTTACAGTCCCGAAAATCACTGCCCCAAACAGATCGGATGCCTGACAGTACAGTGTTAGGCATCATGCAAATGGGTAGGATGGCAGTGCGAGGGGCTTTGACCCCCACACCCCGTAATTAAAATGGCCAACTCCAAGGGGAGTGGATCCCAGAGTAAAAGATATATTAGTTATGGGCGGGTCAGTAAAAGATGTAACCTGGATCAGAACCCGGTCTCACAAAGCATGCTGGCTAAGCTACACTGGCGGTTTAGCCTCACACGACTGGAGCAGCTCGCCAAGTGCCCTAATCAACTGCCCTTACTGTGCACCAGCAGGAGTAAGGTAGTAAGTGTCACATCCGCTACCTTACTCCCTGTCAACATCCATTGGGTATTTCAGCATCGGATGATCACTATCAAGATACCGCACCTGTCGGGCAATAGTGCCCAGGCAAGTGAGTGTCAGGATAGTGAGCCGTGGGATTTCATAAGGGTACAGGTTCAATTCTGGGCCCACTACTGTTAAGCTTGTTTATAAATGACCTGCCCAGCACCTGCATTGGTGCCCGTATCCTGCTATATGCAGATGATGTAGTAGTCTGTACCAGCAGCACTTATCAGTTAACTGTCGACCACACCTTACAGCACAACTTCCAGTCCCTTGAGCACTTGTTCCTATGGAACAAGCTGCTCCTGAACCACAAAAAAATTAAATCAATGATATTCGCAAGCCATCAGAGGATGAACAAAGTCCTCCACTCTCCATCATTAACCAGAATGGAGAGGTACTAAAACAAGTGACCTTCTTCAAATATCTCGGCATTCATCTTGGCAGCTCACTAACTTATACCCGGCATATATGCCATGTGGTCGGTGCAGTGAACAAAATCTGGGGGTTCTGTACAGACACAAGCACTATATGACACCTGTGACTCGTAAGCTAGCAGTAGCCTCTTTAGTGCTCTCCACAGTGGATTATGGTCTAGTTATCTATGGAGTGGCTGTGGACACAAACTTGAACAGAATTAGGACCCTCCTAAATAAGGCATGCATCCTTGATCTAGATGCGAACAGGCTTACACACTCTTGCAATCTTTATTAGAGTACAAACTGTCTCACTCTTGACCTAAGATTACAATTCCAAACCTTCCTCCTTGGAAAGCAGGCACTATTAGGGCTCACCCCACCATCGCCACCTCCAATCTCTACTACATACCCTGAAAACCACCACTCTATTAGGAGTGCTACAATAATTGTGCTGTTCATTCTATTTATGTAGGACCAGTCAATCCATGAGGGCTTTCCCAGAGCAGGGCACTGACCTGGTTGAATGAACTCCCCACCTCCGTGTTGGAGCTACCTACATTGAGTTTATTTATTTATTTAGGTCTTGGGATTAATACCTTTGAGTCAGAAGACTCCTTTACAAAGGCTCCACATCAGAAAAACAAAGACAAGAATACAATATACACAGTATAGAATATATACAATATACAGAGTAAAATGATGCAGCAGCAGTTAATGTGTAAACACAAGGAATCAGTGAGGTTAACAGCAATACAACAAAACTAAATTCAGGACAAAAGGGTAATGGTAGAGGTTGTGAAGAGGGAAAAGAGCAGAGGGACCTGGGGGGCCCGAAGAGACAAGGGGGAATGGAGGTTGAGGGGACAGAGGGACAGACTGGTGGTGATAGGGTATGAGAAGTAGTAGGAGAGGCAGTCAGTAAAGACATTGTCACAAAAATTGAAATGGCTAAGGGTGGGGAGAGTAATTAAGAAGGGGCTATAGCAGGGCAAGCTTAGTGGCGTCACTGAGCTGCTGGAGGCAATGAGATGCAACCGGAGTTTTGTTTGCAAGAACCAATTTTATTAACAGAGGAAATCTCAGGGGGCAGGTCATTAAGCCAGTGAGGGGCCCTGTACATGAATGCCCTCTGGCCCAATGAGGTCCTACAAAATGGGACAAGGAAGGTGACTTTGGATGAGCTTTTGGTAGCCCAAGTAGTAGGGGCAGGGGTTAGGAGATATTGAGTAGCAGAAGGGGAGAGGCTCATGGCTATCTTTTTGGCTGGCAGGCTGGTCTGATAACAAAGCCTTTCACTGAAGTTTAACCAATTAGAAAGTTGATACAGGTCACAGGTATGCATATACCGATCACAACCAGTCACAAGCCTACTGGCTTTGTTCAAGGTGACCCTAATTCTGCTTAATGCAGTGTCAGCTGCCGATCCTTAGATAATTCTGTAGTCGACTAAGGACATTATTGAAACTGGTTAAAGCAAGGCGAAGGGCATCAGGAGGCATGCAGGACCTATGTCTGTAGAGAAGACCAATCCTGGTGTTGGCAGCCTTACAGACCAGATTTATGTGCTCATGGAAGGAGAGCGTGGAGACAAGGGTGATCCCTAGGTACTTGAAGTTAGGTACTTGCTCCAGGGGTTTGAAATGGGAGTTAAGAATGGTTAGAGGAGAGTCTTTGTTTTTGTTTTGTGGGTTTGCAAACAATATCACCTTTGTTTTTTTGTAATTTAAAATGAGTTTATGATATGAGAACCAAGTTTTGGATTCCGAGAAGAACCTTTGAAGATCATTTTGCAGAGTGGTTTTGTCAGGATAACTACAGAAGATTACAGCATTATCCACATAGAGTAACATCTGCCTTGAGCAGGCTTGGGGAAGTAAGTTGAGAAAAAGACTGAACAAGAGTGGGCCAAGGATTGAACCTTGGGGAACCCCTGAGAGAACTGGAAGACTGGAGGAGAGAGTACTGTTGATTTTCTCCCGCTTGGTTCTTCCACTGAGGTAGTTAGCAAACCAGGAGGTAGCATCTGTGAGAGGCCCAGAGATGGAAGGGTATCAATTAGAAGTGCGTGGCTAACCACGTCAAAGGCCTTAGTTAGGTCTATGTACACAGACCCAACTAAGTGACCACGGTCTAGGGCTTTATGTAGGAAGCCTGAGTATTCTAGGAGAGCAGTAGTAGTACTGTGACCCTTCCTGAATCTGTGTTGCTGACGACAAAGAAGATTGTATTTTGAGAGGTAGTCAGTGAGATGATCAGAAACTATCTTCTCAAGAGCTTTGGAGATGAGGGGGAGGATGAAGATCGGGTGATAGTTACAAGAGGAGGTTCTATCACCACTCTTAAGTAATGGAGTGATCATCCCGATTTCCATTGTGTGGAAATGGACCTTAGAGCGAAAGGAGAGATTATGAAGTTTGTTAAGGGGAATAGTACAACATCCAGGGCAGGTAGTAGGAGCTTCAAATCCAGTGAGTCACCACTGAATCTAGATTTACCCAGGACCTTGGAGAGGTATGATTTGGCTTCCCAAGGGGAGACTATCTTAAAATAGAAAGGAGGGATACCCGTGGGGGTGGGGATTGGGAGCATGGTTGAAGAAATATGGAGGGAGAACCTCACTGAGGTCAGAGAAGGATGAATTGAGTGTGTTTGCAATAAGCTGTGGATCCTGGGTAGTGACACCATCGATATTTAGTGGGGGGGGGTAGGTTTACCAGTAAGGTCCTTTATGTTGTCCCAGAACTTCCTCCCTTGGTCCCCATGAGGACGAGAGGCTGGCTTGTAAATGGGCAGCCTTTGCATGGCGAACTTCCCGAGTGCAGGTGTTTCTGGCAGCCCTATAGCGTCTGTTGATGGGGAAACCAGTTGCCAAGACTACGTGCAAGAGGTTGTCACGTTTATGCATAAGATTGAGAAGAGCCTGAGTGATCCATGGGGCAACAGGGCCTTTCATAATATGCTTGGTGTATGGGGCAAAAATGTCACAGGCTAAGTTAAAGGTGGAGATGAAAAAAGCTAGGACACTATCAACATTAGAGGCGTAGTCTGGGGGGGGGAGATCAGTCACAGTTACGGAGATGAGCCTTGAATTGCCCAAGAGAGAGCCTTTTTTAAGGGAACGCTGATGAGAGATTTTTAGAGGAGTTTTTGGGAGCAGTTGGACCAAGTGCATAGAATAGGGCAGTGGTCACTTAGTGTATTGGGAAGGACCATGACATTATGGAGTCTCTCATCAGTTGGTGAGATTGAGATCAGTTATGGTACTGGTACGGTACTGTCCTGTAGTTGATCCTAGTGGTGATGGCACAACCTGAGTAAGGTTGAAGGCAGCAACAGCATCCCTATGAGGTGCTGCAGAGGGGGCGGACCAGTTAATATTTATATCACCGAGCACAGTAGCCTCAGCCTTATTAGGTAACTGGGAGACACATTCAAGGATGGAATTGGGGCAGAGTTTTGAGTTTCATGGTGAGATGTAGACAGACATGACTGTGAGTGATTTGCCCATATTGCCCATAGCTATTTTGATAGGACCTGAGCACCATTAGAAGGAGCGGTGGTCTGGAGTATGTGCCCTTGGAGGGAGGCACGGAGGTAGATGGCACATCCTCCACCTTTTACCCAGTCTATCTTCCCTGAAAGAGCAGGTAGCCATTTAAGGCTACGGCAGAGTCAGGTATTTTGGGAGAAAGCCATGTTTCAGCATACCCAGGGACATCAGGCTTGTGTTGCATGATCCAGCCTTGGAGGATGTTGTGACAGAAATGGTAAGGAAAGAGTTAATGGTTTGGATTCTCTAGCTGGTGTTTTTTTAGCAGTTTGAAAAAAAAAAAACACACAGGCTAAAATCCACTGTCCAGCAGCATCCACAAGCTGGAATTTTCAGTCCTCCCTAGCTGCTAGATAAGAGCTGGGTCATAAATCTCGAGTGGACATCTCTCCACACACACACAGACCTGCAGACATATACACAGGCCATTGTGAATAGATTGGGTCATTCAAATATAAACTGAAGGTTAAAATGGAATATAATTGGTCACTGATAGGTGTTCAGTCTGATTGGGACAATTAAATACATACATGTTAGATGGTTGGTGCATTCAGAAGGAAAATAGGCATTACCTAGTCCCAGGAGAATATATAAGAGGCTGAAAGACAATGAAGAATGTTCCTCATTCTTTGGAAGCTGGAAGGGAAAACATAAACTGAGAGCCTACACTTTTAGCTATGTCTGTGAGAGCTGGCAGTTGGAACAGGGTCCAGTGTCTCTTGTAAGGACAGGGAAGGGTAAGTTTCGTACTAGCATATTTCAGTAATAGCCTTCTTCTTTTGCCATCTGCTATTTAAAACATTTGTTTACTTTTCCCGTATGAGTGTTATTCTCTTGTGTTGTAAATATATATCCTGTAAATGCTTGGTGCACTTTCTGTTAAGTAAAAAGCTATTTATTTGCTCAACAGTTGTGACTGTGATGTAATTTTTCTAAGGTAATATTTGGTTTCCACTGGCTCAGGTAAACTCTGTGTAGTATCCACCACCCGAGAGAGACACACTACCAGACTTTAACTTGTTCAATTGCACTTTTGATTATTAAAGTTTGTAAGCTTGAAGGAGGTGCCGGAAGAGAGTCTGGCTAGTGGCAGCGAATACCTGAGGACAGACACCTCTCTAAAAGCTGTTTCAGCCCAGAGGGAGAGGTGGGTTGTCATAGATGTCATGCTTCTGTAGTAGGCTGCTGATATTTAAGGAGGCTAGTAAGAGGCCACCAGTATGGGGTGGGCATAGCAAGGGGCCCAGGGTTAGAGTGCACGTTGCCAGAGAGGAGGAGTAGTAGTAATGTGAGCCTATAGAGGATGTATTGCAGCAGTTTAGACTTGACAGAGAATATTCAAGGAGGCTTAGCACCCGATAACGGAATTGGGAGGGAGAGGACATTGGGCATAACAAGGAAAGCTTTGAAAGGCTTTGACTTAAAAGTTAAAGTTGGTTCTGAATATACTGGGCTGACAGCGTAATGTTTGATTACAGGAACTGGGTCAAGCATTGTCACTATCTGGTATCATCTTGTTATCTTGTACTTGTTTCACCCAGGTCCACCTCAAAAATGAGCTCTGCCCAATGGTGATCACCTGGTTAAATAAAGATTTTGATTGATTGATTGACACATGAATTAGTGAGCCAAGCATAAGCCAGAAAATATCTTTATACAGGTTTGTTCTCACCTGGTAGACACATTTGTGTTTACGCATTACATATATAACATAAAGTTGTAAATTAATGGAAGACATCAGTACTGAAACAATGTTTTGTTTGATTTTTTAAGCCTGTAAATTGAGCTACTCTGTAATCTGATGAAGGGACAAGTGGGTCCTGAAACGTAACTGATTTTGCTATATTTGAAAGAGAGCCAGAAAGATGTAAGCAGAGGCTGATTCTATACAAAGAAGCTTGTAAATATGGATACACTTTGAAAATAAATTGATTGAAGCAATTATTTTGGAGAAGAAGATGTACAATTAAACATAAATATAAATGAAAAATAAGTCTGTCTCCTATATTTGGGGGTTACAAATCAGAGCATAACAAGTAGGGACAGTTTGTGCAGATGATGGGACGAGCAGGATGTTCCATCAAGGGGATACGTGGTGTGGGTAGCTAAGCTACATACGGTACCTGCTGGCCGCGCAAGGGTATCATTGTTAAGAGAGTGTTAATTGGTGACATGGAAGTATGGGAGGGAATGCAGGGTGAGGCTAGTGTTAAGTGAGATAACAAGGGGCATAAAAGCCTGAGTGAGGGTATCATAGTTGCAGAAGGGGGGGGAGTGGTCAGAGAGCGAGAATGTCAAGTTTTAGAGGGTAAAGAGTAATTAGAGTAAGAAGCAAAGACAGGTAGAAGGTAGACAGGGCAGATAGCACAGTGATAAGGTGACTACCTTTAGTGCAGAGGGTTTAGGGTTCAAATCCATCATCCAGCAGGGGAAAGAGGGGGAGGAGCAGGCAAGAGGAGAAAGAGTGGAAAATTAGTATGGAGTGATTAAAAAAAACACTGCTTGCAGCACCCACAAAACAAGGTCCGAAAAGAGAGGCAGTGTCTCAGCTGTTGGGCTGAATTATCTTGCATGTTACTCCCAGATGCGGGCTTCTCCTTGGCTGAAGAGGGAGTCTGTTTAAATCATCTCTGAGAAAATACCACGCTTTACAGCACATATGTTGGTGCTACCACTAGGCTGTCCCACTAATAATGCCCCAGTAGTCCCACCTGTCATACCTGGCTTGCTTGATGACAAAGTTGCCTTCCTGCAACTGCTCTACCACCAACAAGGCATACACAACTGCTGCACTTGTATTATTGGTGAGCATAGGAACTAACTGTCACTCTGTCCTCAGTCTTGTAATTTGCTGAAATTGTATTATTTGTGAATATTGGGATTTGCTTTTATTCTATTCCCAGTTTGTTGTAATTTGCTGATTATGACTCTCGGATCTTGTATGATCCACGATTATGTTTCTTCTCTGTATATATACTTCTGTATCTGTTGACGTGGAACCTTTGTAAATGAGCCCTGCTCAAAGGTGTTACTCCGAATATTCCAATAAATAAATAAAATAAAAACTTTCCAGCTTTATGTGCATTAGCTACTACTCACATATTCCAGTAGCTGATGCTGGTGATAGTAATTCCAGCTACTTTTAAGAAAGTTATTTTAAGTCACTATTTCTGTGGAAGGGATCATAGTTTGGCTCAACAAGGTGGCAAGCTGATCCCTTCTGCTTCCCGATAGTTCTCGCATGCCCCCGTGCTCAGGCACGTAATGACATGTGACAGGGAGAGTGCAGGGGCGCACCCCCATTGAAGTCAATGGGGCTCCATTTCAATTGGATTTTTATGCCTAATAATGAAAGGCTACGCTTGGATAGAGGCACATTTCGACTAACAAGGCCCTTGTTAGTCGAGTGGTGGCCTTCATTAATCTCCAACTGGCCATTATTGTGCATAACTATCCAACTGAAATGGAGTCCCATTGACTTCAATGGGGCTTGCCCCCATGCTCTCCCTGGTCACACATCACTGCGTGCCTGAGTGCAGGAGCATGTCAGAGCTATTAAGAAGTGGAAGGGATCAGCTGGCCACCTTACTGGGCCAAACTACGATCCTTTCCACATAAATACTGTACTGACTCAACATTCTTTAAAATAGCTGGAACTAATGTCGCCAGCATCACCTACCTGAATATATGAGTGGGGGGAACCCCTTGTAAATCACTTTAAGTAGCTTTCTGGAGACCCCAGCTTCCAGATTGCTGATGAAAATGTTGAATAGCAATTCTAAAACTTTTATTTTGTTTTTCAGGTACGACTTCTGACTGGCATTGGCAGATACAATGATATGACTTATATCTTTGACTTGCTCCACCAAAACCATCGCTTTGAAATGTTGCTGAGGAAGAATGTAGAATCGGTATGTGTAAGAGACTGAGGTTGGCTTGGCTTATGCACACATTGGTGATTTTTTTTCTGTAAGCACAAAACTGTTTTCTGGCAAGCATGTGAAACTACTGAGAATCGCCTTGCTCTGCTCAGCACTTGACGACCCAGGTTTTACTTAGCACGTTGACAGCCCGAGATCTGCTGAGCACGCTGACAACCCAAGTTTTACTCAGCATGCTGATGACTTGGGTTCTGCTTGGCACGCTTTATGACTCAGGATCTGCACAGCATCCTTACGACCCGGGTTCTGCTCTGCACACTGATGAACCATGTTGTGCTCAGTGCACAGATGACCCGGGTTCTGCTCTGCACACTGACGAACCATGTTGTGCTCGGTGCACAGATGACCCGGGTTCTGCTCTGCACACTGACGAACCATGTTGTGCTCGGTGCACAGATGACCCGGGTTCTGCTCTGCACACTAACGAACCATGTTGTGCTCGGTGCACAGATGACCCGGGTTCTGCTCTGCACACTGACGAACCATGTTGTGCTCGGTGCACAGATGACCCGGGTTCTGCTCTGCACACTGACGAACCATGTTGTGCTCGGTGCACAGATGACCCGGGTTCTGCTCTGCACACTGACGAACCATGTTGTGTTCGGTGCACAGATGACCCGGGTTCTGCTCTGCACACTGACGAACCATGTTGTGCTCGGTGCACAGATGACCCGGGTTCTGCTCTGCACACTGACGAACCATGTTGTGCTCGGTGCACAGATGACCCGGGTTCTGCTCTGCACACTGATGAACCATGTTGTGCTCGGTGCACAGATGACCCGGTTCTGCTCTGCACGCTGACGAACCATGTTGTGCTCGGTGCACAGATGACCCGGGTTGTGCTCAGCATGCTGACGAGCCAGGATTTGCTCAGCACGCTGCCACCTGAGGTTCACCAAGCCCAGGACAATACGAGCAGAGGCCAGTAGGAGAATGAAAGAGGATCTGCCAGGATGCTTTGTCCTGGAGGAGGGTTGAGCACTGATTTGCTGTAGTGCATCTTCTAGGATGCTGTCCCCCTGGAAGAGGGTTAGTGCTGATTTGCTTCAGTGGATCTGCCACGATTTGCTTTACTGGATCCACAAGCATGTGTCTGAGCATTGATTTGCTGTAGTGGATCTGCCAGGGTGCTGTTCTCCCTTCCCCGAGGAGGGTTGAACACTGACTTTCTCTTGTGGCAGTCCCTGGAAGTGGCCTAGTAGGAGTGCACATGATGGCACGGGTAACCATGCACGGTCGGGTTCCACCCTCACATGATACAGGCTGTGTGTGCCTTCCCCTGGGAGGTGGGAGGACTGAGGGCAGAAAAATAAATGGCAGTCATCCTGGCATGCCAGATGTCCGCTCCACATCTCCCATGTTAGTCATTCCTCTAAACTGGGACCTTCTCCCCACCCCCAAACACTGATACATCAGCATGGCCCTACCTCCCCTATTAAGAGCAGGGGCCCTGGATGGAGTACTTTGACAGGGGCCTTTCTTCCTGTTAACAGCAGGGAGTCCCTGATGGGGTACTCTGACATGGGACCTTCCACTGCTTAGAATGGGGGTCTGTATGGTATTCTCTGACATGGGTCTTCCTCCCTCTAGTGAGAGCAGGGGCCCCTCAACGGGTACTCTGACATGAGGCCTTACTCAGATGGGGCCAATGGATGTAATACTCTGACAATGAGCCCTTACTCCCGTGAGTGAGAGGGGCCTGGATGGAATAGTCTGACATTGGGCCTTCTTCCTACTAGTGAGAATGGGGGACCGAGCCTGGTGGGGTATGCTGACATGGGCCTTCCTCCCTGTAGTGAGAAAAGGTGGCCACTGCATGGGATACTCTGACAACAGGCCTTCATCTTGCTAATGACAGCATTGTGCCCCTTAATGGGATACTCTGACATGGGTCCTTAGTCCCCGTAGTAAAAGCAGGAAGCTCCTGGATGGGTTAGTCTGACATGGGCCTTCCTTCCACTAGTGAGACTAGGGGACCCTGGATGGGATACTCATGACATGCAGACTGCCTCTCGAGAGTGAGAGCAGGGGACCCCTGAATATGATACTGTGACATGGGGCCTCCATCCTCCTAGCGAAAACAGGTGGCCACTGTGTGGGATACTCTGACATTAGGCCTGTGCTCTGCTAATGAGAGCAGGGGCCCCTGGATAGGGTACATTAACATGGGGCCTTTTCCCCTGAGTGAGAACAGAGCACCCCTGGCTTGGATACTCTTAAAAATGGCCTTCCTCTCCCTACTGAGAACAAGGGACCCTGGATAGAATACTCTCACTTGTAGCCTTTCTCCCCTAGTGAGATCAGGGAGGCTCTGGATGGGGTATTCTGACATGGGACCTTCTACCACTGGAGAGAGCAGGAGACTCCCGAAAAGAATACTCTGACGTGGGCCTCCCTCCCCTAGTGAGAACTGGTGAGCCCTGGATGGGACACAGTGACAAGGGACCTTCCTCATCCTAGCAAGAGCAGGGGACCACTGGATGGGATACTCTTGACTTGGGGCCTTCATCCCCTTAGCAAGAGAAGGGGGGCCTCTGCATGGGATACATTAGCATGGGGCATTCCTTCCCCAAGTGAAAGCAGGGCCACTGGATGGGACAATCTGACATGGGCCTTCCTCCATCTAGTGGGAGTGGGGAGGGCCTTGGGTGAGATCCTCTTTCTCCCCGCAGTGAGGGCAGGGGGCCACTGGATGGGATAATCTGGACCTTGTCGGTGGAAAATTTGGGAGCCTGGAGATGGTTGTCGGCAAGAAGGGTGAGTCTGGTGGGTAGCAGGATGCCAGGGATGACCAGCTGGAGCAAACAGAATCCTTGCTACAGGCTTTGACAATTCTACATCAGCACGAACACCCTATAGTAATATTTTTGGTTAGGATTAAAAGCTGAATCCACTGTGGTTTTATAGAGTACTTTGTAATGAATAGTTTAAAATGTTTATGGAGTCGGCATCACAAGTAGCAGATTTTTGGAGGACAGCACCTTATGTCAAAGGTGGGTTTTCTCTCCAGCTACTGCCCTCATAGATTCATGGGGTACATACTATGAGCTTGGGCTCTGCAGGATTGACTTGAAAGTCAGGGTCCCTAGTGGGGCAGGGATTGGGTTTTTCCCATTCCCTATGCACCATTTTCCCTTACTCTCTAGTATGACTCCCACAAACATAAATAAAATACCATGTTAGCATGTCACTCCTCCCCTAATATCACATGAACATAAGAATTTGCCAGCAGATAAAGGCCTTATGGTCTATCGAGTCTGCTTGAGTGTGCAGCTAGCAACCCTTATACTGCAGCTGCCACTTCCTCCCTTCCCCTGACCCTCCTCTTACCCTATCCCATCCCCTTTTGAAGCAGTTCACTGTTCTACAGGATACCACTTCCGCAGGCAACGCGTTCCACCCAGACACCACTCTCTCCATAAAAAAGTGTCTTCTCATTTCCCTCCTGAACCTTACCTCCCTCCATTCTGAGATCATGACCTCAAGTGTCCTTACACCCCTTAACTTGAATAGTCCCTCCGTGCCTCTCTTGTTTATTCTCTTCATGTACTTGAAGGTTTCAGTCATATCAAAACCATAACATCCTCCCCCAGCACACTCACAGCCAGTGCACTTTAATCCTTTCAAGCTTCATTTTGTGACCTTCAATCTGAATTCAACCTGTTGCAATACCAGCTTTTAAATAAAAAGCTATTACTTAACACCAAGAAAACCAAAGCAATGCTTTTTCTCCTTCCGTTCATGCAGCAAAATCGCCTCTGCTGAACAAGTGCCACAGATTACTACAAATCTTACTTAGAAACATCTCTTGCAGCAGGTTACACCATTAGGACTGAAGCCAGCAGGCGCCAGGACCCCAGGAAATTTTCTAGCTAGCAGTATCCAGTGGGGACCGCCTCGATGTTGGCCCCGCCCCCGGTGTCAGGCATCATACAAAAGAAGCGGCCCCCCAGAATCCCCAGTTCTTTTCCCACTGTCGACTCACCAGCATCGGCATCACGGACCCATTTCAGTGAACAACATCTTGAGCTTCCGGCATTTACTTACTAAATGTCGCCATCTCCTACTCCTTCCTCAGAAGGAGACCCTTCCAAGTGTGTCTGCAGCAAACAGATCCCTTTTAAGGATCTTCATTTGGCCTGTCTACATTGCCTAGGCCCGGAACATGACACCAAGGCCTACTCCTTTTGCCAACAGTTCAACAGTCGCACCCGGATCTACTGCCAGAAGGCACTTCAGGGGTTTCTGTTGGAAGAAAGATTAAAGATTATGGACAAAGACCCTGCTTCCAGGGGTGAGTCTACCCCCAAGTCCCATAAACACTGGGAAAAACACCGGGAGAAGGCCAGGTCCGGATCCCCGAACCGGGCCTCAGACTCACGCACCAGCTCTGGCTCCGAGCAATCAGACCGCTCTCCCTCTAGGGTTTCGCTCACAGCCCCTCCCGTTAAAGTTAGGACTTCAGGCAGCTCTTGGCTTCTCTACATCCACTTAAGACTTCCAGGACTTGGACCCTTCTCCGGCGCCCTACGGGCTTCAGGGAAGTCTTCTGACAGTCATCGGTCCAAGTCCTCTTCAAAGGCCACTTTGGCTTCTCAGACGCTGGGAACCCGATGCCAGATTGGCCTCCCAGCCCAAGGGACGGACCCCTCCCAGGAAGACCAAGGACCTGACGTCCCTTAAGCGGATGATGGATACTAAGTGGACTACCAACCCTTCCTCAGCTAAATGCCCATTGGACCAGACGTCAGCCAAACACCCGACGTCGGCCAAACATTCTCAGGAGCTGACAACTGCACCTCCTTCACCAGTGGATACTGGTCACCGGGGTTCTACAGAGGAGAATCTGATGTTGCCTGATGACCAGGCAGGTGGCAATGAGGATGCCGGGCTTCCACAGGAGCCTACACCTGATCCGGCAACACCCTCTGACCCAACGCCCAATACCGGCGACAGACCAACCCCGACGCCAGGACCGTCGTTCGGTATGAACATTCAAGAAGTCAAAGACCTCTTTAACTTTTGGTGGGACACAATCAAAAAGAAGGTGGTCCCCGTGAAACCTACTCCTCCTCCTCCTCCTCCTCCACCACCACCACAAGGGCCAGCAGGAAGACCCCCCGACCCCCAAGGAGCCTACTCCACCTCCTAGGGGCAGATCCAGAGAAAGGAGAAGGCCCGCTCCAAGGTCTCCCTCAGGGTCTCCCAGTCCCAAGTGACCCAGGCATAGATGGTCCACTCCGCAGGGGGAAGACTCTAGACCTGACTCTTCGGACACCTTCAGGTCTCCTTCTCCAATCAGTATCCCATCGCCAGACCCATGAGACCTCCCCAGGTCCACTCCAGATGATCCCTCTTTCTGAAATCAAGAAGCACATCCAGGAGAATATGGGATGGGAAACGGAAGATCTAGACCCTGAACGACAGCGCCTTGCTTGATACCTTGGCAGAAAGATCCTAAGCCTGTGGTGGGTGCCACCCTTGTGGACACCTTTGCGGACGTCACCAAGGCCCCGTGGAAACGTCGCATTCCACCCCCGCAGTGCCGATGAGGCTGACCGCCTGTACAGGGCCCTGTGGAGGACCGGTATCTGGCGCAACAACCCTGGCAGATTCACTGGTCATCCACGGCCTCTCGCGGCCAGTCTCAGCGGCCGCAACATTTGAGTACACAGCCTCCGGACCAGGAATCCAAGCAATTGGATTCACTGGGTAGGCGCATTTATGTGGCTGCTACATGCTCCATCAGGTCACTGAACTATCTGACACACATGGTTCAGTTTCAGAATGCCCTGTGGGAACAGGATCAGGACCTGGTTAAAGTCCTTCCGGATGACAAACAGAAGGAGGAACTTCTGAGCCTCCTTCACACAGGGTCAGACATGGGGACCCAAATTTTGAGAGCCGCCTATGATTTGGCGGACTCTGCGGCCAGGAGAGCAGCCTCGGCATCTGTCTCTGGAGATAATCATGGCTTTGCATCTCCGTATTTACCCCGGATGTCCAGAAAAATATCCTCGATGTCCCCTACAACGGAGAGATCCTGTTTGGTGCGGATTCCGAAACGGTAATCACCAAATTACAGGACATCGGGAAGGCGTGAGGACCGTACAGACCATGTACAGACCCAAGACTGTTTTTTTTTCATAGGAACCAGAATCGCTTTCACAGCCGGCAACAACGGCAGCAGCCACATTCCAGCCAGCAGCAAAGGGGCAGCTTCAACCATAAGGCCCAGCCTAAGTCTTCCCCTGGCCAATGTCAGAGATGTACAAAACTGACCCAGCCTGCAGGAGGCAACGCCGCCACAGCATGACTCCTTCCTGGCCCCCGACCCTCCTTTGGATCAACGGGAACAAAAGGTCAGGAGTCGCATCTCTCGCCACCTTTCAGGGTGGCAGACAATAACCGCCGACCGGTGGGTCCTTCAATTGGTTGAGAGAGGACACTCTATAGAATTCCTCGATCGCCCACCGTCAAGGCCTCCCCTGCTTTCCTCTTATTTGGGACAGCATGCACTGCTCATTCAGCAGGAGGTGTTAGCACTTCTGGAAGAAGAAGCCATAGAGCATGTACCGCAGAACCAGAGAGGCGCAGGATACTATTCCCACTTGTTCTGGTTCCCAAAAGACAGGGACCTCTGTCCGATTCTGGACCTCAGCAACCTCAATACTTGATTGCTTTACAAATGCTTCCGCATGGTGACTCTTCAGGATTAATTCCCATGCTCAAGCGGGTGCCTTCTTAGCGTCACTGGATATGCAGGATGCCTACCTGTATATACCGATAGCTCGGTGCATAGAAACATAGATTTTAACGGCAAATAAGGACGCTTGGCCCACCCAGTCTGCCCTTTTCCCTACCTAATGGATAAGCTGCAGATCCTAGTTAACCAGCAGCCTACTTCTTCCTACCCCCACCCCCTAGAATTGCCTTATGACTGTCCCATGCATGCTTGAATTCCACCACTGTTTTTGACTCCACAACCTCCTCCGTAAGGCCGTTCCATGCATCCACAACCCTCTCTGTGAAAAAATACTTCCTTAAGTTACCTCTGAGCCGCCCCCTTCTATCTTCAAATTGTGCCCCCTTGTTCTTGCACACCTCTTTTTTTGAAAGATGCTACCCTCTTGGACTTTGTTGATTCCCTTGAGGTACTTGAAAGTTTCTATCATGTCCCCTCCCTCCTTTCCTCGAGGCTATACATATTTAGCTCCTTAAGTCTCTCTTGTATGTCTTCCGGTGCAGACCCTGCACCATTTTAGTTGCCCTCCTCTGGACAGCTTCCATCATGTCTATGTCTTTAAGGAGATTGGGTCTCCAGAACTGCACAGTACTCCAGATGGGGTCTCACCAACTGTCTGTACAGAGGATAATAACTTCCTGTTTCTACGGTGATGCCTCTCCCTATGCATCCCAGTATCCCTCCAGCCCTCCTTGCTGCCCTCTCACATTGCTTGCCCACCTTTAAGTCATCTGATATGACTACCCCAGGTCCCTTTCCATTTTTGTTGTTGTTAGTATTTCACCCCCATTGTGTACTCTTTCCTGGGTTTTGTTTCCAGGTGCATTACCTTGCACTTCTTAGCATTGAATCTAAGCTGCCATACATTTGACCATTCCTCTAACCTTGCCAAGTCCTTTCTCATCCTTTCCACCCCACCTTGTGCATCAACTCTGTTGCAGATCTTTGTGTCATCTGCAAAGAGACATACTTTCCTTCAGTCCCTCTGCAATGTAAGCATAAAGACATTGAAGAGGACCGATCTAATACTGAACCTCTTGGTACCCACTAGTAACCCCCATTTCTTCCAGAGTGGACTCCATTTACTATTACTCTCTGTGTCCTATTCTCCAGCCAATTCTTTTACCCAGACTGTCATCTTGGGACCCACTCCCAGGCTGGCTAACTTGTATATTAAAATCTTTGTGTGGGACTGTGTCAAATGCCTGCTAAAGTCTAGGTAGGCCATGTCCACAGCCCCCCTGATCTACTACTTTGGTCACCCAGTCAAAGAAATCTATCAGATTTGTCTGGCATGACCTTCCCGCTGTGAATCCATGCTGCCTTGGGTCCTGTGCCCTCTGGCCTCTAGATACTCAACAGTTCTTTCCTTCAGAAGTGATTCCATCATTTTCCCTATCACTGAGGTTAAACTAACAGGTCTGTAGTTTCCTGCTTCTGTCTTGCTCCCACTTTTCGAAGGGAATCACATCTGCCTCCTCCAGTCCTCGGGTACCACCCCATCCTCCCATGATTTGTTAAAGAGGGTAGTCAGTGGTGTCACTAGTTCTACCATTAGTTCTTTTAGAATTCTGGGATGAATCCCAGCAGGCCCCATTGCTTTGTCCACCTTCAGTTTTAAGAGTTCTTTCAGAACCCTTTCTTCTGTAAATGGGCTGGTATCAACTTCTGTATCCAGAGTGTTTCTGCTGTTTGTTTTAGGTACCTCCCCCCTCTTCCTTTGTAAATACTGAGCAAAAATATTTGTTTAGTATCTCTGCCTTTTCACAGTCACCTCTGCCCACCCTCCCTCCCTTTATTAAGCCTCACTAACCCTCCTTGGTCTTCCTTCGCTCCCTGATGTACCTATAAAGGTTTTATCCCCTTCTTAACTGAGTTGGCTATCTTTTCCTCGGTTTGGGCCTTTGCTGTTCTGACTGCCTTCCAGCATCCTTTTGCTTTAACTGATACAGTTCTCTGTCCTGCTCCTTCTGTGATTCCTTGTACTCCTGAATGCTTTCTTTTCTCTTGAACCTTCACTGCCACTTCCTTTGAGAACCACAGTGGTTTCTTACATCGTTTTGTTTTGTTTATTTGCTTCACACAAAGGCTTGTTACCTCTGTGATGGCAGTTTTTATTATTCCCCATTGTTCTTCCGCCCCTCCTTCCTGCCCATTTGCTAGTGCATTCCTTAGGCACTCACCCATTTTGGCAAAGTCAGCCCTCCTAAAGTCCAGTACTTTTGCCTTTGTATGGCTTGACTCTATTGCTGTGTTTATTGTGAACCATACCGTTCGATGGTCGCTAGTTCCCAGATGGCTACCCACTTCTACATCTGTGATCCTCTCTTCATCTCCATTTGAGAGAACCAGGTCTAAGATTGCTCCCTCTCGAGTGGGCTCCAATACTAGTTGTCTAAGGCATGCCCCCTGTAGGGCATCTAGAATAACCTCACTCTTCGAAGTGGCTGCTGCAACTGCACTCCAGTTAACGTCTGGCATATTCAGATCACCCATCAGCAATATCTCCCCTTTTTCTGCCATTCTAAGTATTCTTTCTATCATTTCCTTGTCCATTTCCTCCCCCTGAGAAGGGGGTCTGTATACAACCACTGTGCGGATTGTGGTGCCATTGCCGGTCTCCAAATTTACCCACAGAGCTTCTTCTCCTCCCTGTTTTCCCTTTTGTTCTGTTGCTTTGATTCCTTCCCTTGTGTAAAGAGCTACTCCTCCTCCTCTTTTACCCTCCCTGTCCCTCCTGTAGATAGTGTATCCTGGTATGTTTACGTCCCAGTCATGGTTTTGTATATACCATGTTTCTGTGACTGCCACGATATCCAGATGTTCCTCCTCCATCAAGGCCACTAATTCAGGAAGCTTGTTACTCAGACTACGAGCATTGGTACTCATTGCTCTCCATTTTTTGATGGCTTTACCTTCTTTTCAGCATCCCCCACTGACCTTTCTACCTCAGTCTTTTTCTCATTTAGTACCCTGTTTTGTAGGGAGAGGCTGGGATTTTCCTGCTGCTTATCAGTGCCTCCCCCCTTGACTAGTTTAAAAACTTGCCAATGAAGCATTTAAACCGATTGCTCAAAAGACTTGTTCCTTCCTGGACAGATGCAGACCATCCTGCCAATATAGGCTGCTGTCCCTTCAGGTGGAACCCCAGTCCCCAATGAAGCCAAACCCCTGTGCTCCACACCATTTTTTCAACCATTCATTAAACTGCATGGTGCAAAGTACCCTCACCTCACTCATGCCATTGACAGGCAGCACCTCAGAGAAGGATACTGTGTGTGCTACTTGTCGTAGGCCCCTCCCCAATTCCACAAAGTCCTTCTGCACTGCTCTAATCTCATGATGAGCCAAGTCATTTGTCCCTAGGTGGACAATGACGTCCAGCTCAGACTTCCGTGCAGCTGTTCTTGTGATCCCGAGGATGTGCTTCCTGTCTCTCCAAGCCATGGCAACAGGCAGGCACCTTACTTCAGTTTTCCCTGCTCCCCCCAGTTCTATCCCCCTAATAATTGAGTCCCCCACCAGGAGCTGCTTCCTTTCCTTGTGGTGTCCTCTGCCTCCTTCCTGTGGGCTTCCCTTGTGACAGTTGTCCTCAGCCTCCTTAGTCTCCTCTGCGGGTGCATCCATAGGGGAGCTATGCTCCCCCAGAATGGTGTATGGATTGTGGTGTGGAACAACTGACTGTGTGTGCCTCTGTTCCACCATCCTCACCCTCCCTGAGCCCACTGTGGTCCAACTGCTGTGCTTTCTTCACAACCTCTGAGGTAGTGGTGGTGGCTCTGGTGCTCCCTGGATGGGGGAGGTTCCCTTCCTACCGTCCGTTGTGGCCTGGGAGAAGGTTCCCTTACTACTGTCCAGTGTGGCCTGAAAACGGGCAACTTCCTCCCTCAGGGCAGAGAGTTGTCTGCAACTGAAAATTCTTGCGCTTCAAGTTTCAGGGTCGCAATTATCAGTTCCGAGCCTTCCCTTTCGGGCTGTCATCGGCACCTCGGGTATTCACGAAGTGCATGGCAGTCATAGCGGCAGCTCTCAGAAGACAAGGCCACTATGTGTTCCCCTACCTGGATGACTGGCTTCTCATGGCCCCTTCTCGGGAGGCTCTGATGTCCGCGATCCACTGTACTCAGTCCCTCTTCGGGTCCCTGGGCATCATCATCAAACAGGAGAAGTCACACCTGGTTCCATCTCAGAGATTGCAATTCATAGGTGCAGTCTTGGACACCGTCCGGGGGAATCTTTTTTGCCCAAGGACAGAGCAGAACACATCAGATCCCTCATCAGGGATATCTTGGCAAAGAAGACTGTTACAGCAAGACTTGTCCTTTGCCTGCTCGGACACATGGCTGTGGCCATTGCAACAGTCTCTTTAGCCCGTCTCCACATGCGGGTGACCCAGTGGATGTTACGGGTGCAGTGAGATCAGAAGCAAGACCATCTGCAGCATCCAGTCAGGATCCTGAATGCCGTCATCCGGGATTGTCAGTGGTGGTTCGACCCAGAGCACCTGTCTTTGGAAGTCCCCTTTGTTGCACCGTCTCCAGTTCTGACACTCTCCACGGATGCTTCGGGGTCCAGTTGGGGGGCGCACCTCGACCAGGTCAGATCTCAGGGCTCATGGATGTCCCAGAGGAAGCTCATCTTCACATAAATATTTTGGAGATGAGAGCGGTCCTTTATGCCTTCCAGGCTTTCCAATCAGAGATTCCACCAAGTACTCTGCTGCTGCAAACAGATAATACCACGGTGATGTATTACTTCAACAAACAAGGAGGCATTCATTCCTACCCTCTTTGCAGGGAGACCATGAGAGTGTGGGATTGGGTTCTGCAACACGGCGCAAACCTTATTGCGGTTTATGTTCCAGGAGTGGACAACGTCATTGCAGACAGTCTGAGCTGATCTCAGGCCAGAGTCCATGAATGGGAACTACTCCAGAAGGTCGTAGAGGATCTGTTTCACAGATGGGGGACACCAGAGTTAGACCTTTTCACGTCCCCATCCAATGCAAAACTGCCCAATTTCTGCTCGCTAGATCCAGGGCCTGGTATTTTCTGGCGAGACGCGTTGTCCCTCTCTTGGGTGGGCAGGTTCCTCTATGCATTTCTTCCCTTCCCATTGATCCAGAGGGTTCTTTTGAAACTCCGCAGTGAGCAGGCAATGCTGATCCTAATTGCGCCCTTTTGGCCCAGGCAGATTTGGTTCCCTCTGCTGTACCAACTTTCTCAGGAACCACCGGTGCCTCTGCAAATCAGCTCTCACTTGCTGTCCCAGGAGGAAGGTTCCTAGGTCCATCCAGACCTTCGCTCTTTGAACCTGCATACCTGGCTCCTAGGGACATAGCAGTCATGCGCTACGGGGTCTCACAAGAGGTAGCAGATGTTCTAGCGGCGGCTAGAAAACCGGCCAGTCATGCACGCCATGAAATGGCGCAGATTTTGTCTCTGGACTCAAGCTCGAGGACTTTCTCCACTGGATTGTTCTGAGGGTTTGGTATTAGACTACCTCCTGTCCCTTTTTCAGGCAGGCTTGGCCTACTCCTTGATAAAAGTACATCTTTGTGCTATCTCGGCCTACCACGCCCCTATAGGCCTACGGTCCTTATCCCAGTTGGAAACCGCATGTGCCTTTTTGAGAGGCATTCTCCACATTAGGCCTCCGATTAAGGATCCCATTCCTGCTTGGGACCTACCCTTCATCCTGGAGAAGCTTACGCTGCCTCCCTTTGAACCAGCCGCGGATTGCGAGCTACATCTTCTCACTTGGAAGATGTTATTTTTAGTTGCTGTTACTTTGGCCAGAAGGATTTCTGAGCTACACACACTTCTGTGCAAAGAACCTTATTTGATTTTTCACCAGGACATGGTGTCCCTAAGGACAAATTCAAAATATTTGCCTGAGGTGGTCTCAGCCCTTACCCTTAACCAGGATATCGACCTACCAGTGTACGTCCCCAAGTACTCTAATAGAGGAGAGGCCCTGCTGCACACTGTCAATGTGCATAGGTGTCTAAGATACTACCTGACCAGAACCAGGCAACACCGTAAATCTGATCAGCTTTTTGTCTCCTTTGCCCATAGGATGCTGGGTGCTCTGGTCTCTAAACAAACGCTTTTTAGATGGATCATCCATTATATCACATTCTGTTACCAGAAGCGTAACAAGTCCCTACCGGGCTCGGTTAGGGGACATTCCACAAGGGGTATGGCTACCTCCTTTGCTGCTTTAAAGAACATGTCCACTTCAGCCATCTGCGCAGCAGCCACTTGGAACACCGTGCACACCTTCATCAGGCATTATAGCATGGACGTTGCTTCACGGCAAAGAGCTGGTTTTGGTCTAGCAGTCCTTCAGGGACTACTATCCTAGGTTTCAGTTCAACTCGCGATCTCTCCCTAGCCTCCTTCCATCTGAGAGGGATTTCCATAATTGCTTGGGAATCAGTCCTAATGGTGTAACCTGCTGCAAGAGCTGTTTCTCGAAGTAAGATAGTATAGTTACGTAAGAACTTACTGTAACAGTAGATCTTCGAGAACAGCTCTTGAGCAGCAGGTAGTTTCCCACCCACCATCCCCTCTGGAGGTAGAGTTGTTCCATTTATTACTACCTAGGATTCGGTGATTTCAGCACCTCCCTACTGCATACCTTCTTTGAAAGTGGATCCTCAGTCTCCACTTCAGATGTTATCTAGCAGCCGGGAGTCTCCGGCTGGAGAACTGGGGATTCTGGGGGACTGCCCCCTTTTGTATGATGCCTGACGTCGGGGGCGGGGCCGACGTCAGGGGCGGTCCCCGCTGGATGCTGCTGGCTAGAAAATTTCCACGGGGTCCTGGCGCCTGCCGGCTTCGGTCCTAATGGTGTAACGTGCTGCAAGAGCTGTTCTCGAGCCAGCCCGGTGGTGCTGAGGGTTGAGGCGCTGGACACCACACTGCACCACGCCGGCGACCTGGGTTTGGGAGCAAGCTCTGGACGCCAGGGGTCGGCTGGAGAGGGTTGAGGATGAGTGCCCTTGTGGTGCTCTCCTCCCCGGATAGTATGGGGTGGGTTGTCCCGGTGTGCTGGTGACCCCCGGTGGAGGCCGGAGGCACTACAGCAGCCAAGACATGCACGCATCTAGCGTGGACAATGCTGGCAGGGATGCCATGTGCCAGAACGTCGACGTGGACCATGCAGGGAGGGAGTGGGAGGGCTCACAGAACAAGGAAACCAGCGGCGCCATGGGCAGGCGACGGTACCTGTCCCCCATGCCCCTCGCCGGGCTAACCCCGACTAGCCTTCCAGGTCCTCTGTTCTCCAGTCTTTCCCCGAGCCAGAGTGAGCCAGTGTCTGACTAGTAAGTGTGCCCAAGAGGAGAGGGCGACCCACCCCGGGCGGGTCAAACCGGGGGTACTGGCTGTGGGGAAGGGGGAGGAGAGAGGAGGTTCAGTTCAGGGAGGCTTCAGGCTGGGCAGGAATAGGACTAGGCTGCCTGAGCGAGGATCCATGGCACCGTGACCGGAGGGAAAAAGAGAAGTTAAAAAAAAAAAAGGCTGTTCTCAAAGATCTACTGTTACGGTAAGTTCTTATGTAACTGTACTTTCTAGGTGAAAAGTTGGAATTTGTCTCCAAATTTAAATACCTGGGAGTATGGTTGGACCACAGGCTCTCATATACAGGGCACATCGAGGAGTTACTCAAAAAATTACGATAGAGACTCGACCTTTTCTTGAGAATAACTCACTTTTTAACTAGAGACACTAAACTGCATCTGGTCCAAGCAACTTTTCTCTCATTGATAGACTACGCTGATTTCCTGTGTAGTCAATGCCCTACCTACTATGTCACAAAACTTGACACGCTTCATCATAGATCTTTGAGGTTTATTACAGGTCTTCCGTATACTTCGCATCACTGCTCCTTATATGAAGCAGTAGGGTGGACTTCCCTCTAGTATAGGTGCATAGAAATGCAACTATATGGACCTTCAGAGCTATTTCCAAAAACTTCCCAATATATTACAGACTGTCCCAATAAACTCTATAGGCAAGTATGCCTGAGAAGCTGCACATCTATCTCACTGAAAGTACCCAAAGTTAACTCTCACTTTGGTAGGGCAGCTGTAAGCTTTGTGCTGCCCTCCCTATGGAATAAACTGCAAAAAACGATAAAATTAAGCACACCCGTCAGCATCTCTACCTTCAAGTCCTTATACTCTTATCTCAGAAAGGAACCGTGCAACTGTTTTCCATGATTCTAATCTGTAGCCGTGTTAAATTTGTTACACTTCTTACTGGTCCATAGCGCCTTGACTAAGCTGCCGTACCCATCATACTCTTTTCAACCGTATATTCAACCATCTTGTGATCTCTGTTCTGTGCCTATACATCTCTTTTCAGCACTGACTCACATCAAGCATCTTCATCCTCAGTTCCCCCTTAAAGGGTGGATTTACCTCATCTTCTGGTCAACATCACCTGCCCCTCCCTTGTCGGCTCTTCTTTGTCCCCTGCTAGTCCTCTCTATCATATCCATAATCACGATAGTTACCCCCAAGCCTGCTCGATCCAGTGTACTTCACTTTCCTCCTGGTACCCCCACCTTTCATTAGCTGACTGTTCATGTTTGCCTCATGGGCTGTGTTCATTATCTCTTCTGGCAAGTTTGTATATATTTGTATTATTGTATCGTGTAAACGGACCTTACATCATATACTCACTTGTGTAATGTTGCTAATGGTGTATCTGCAATTTGTAATTGGTTCTCCCAAGATAGGTTCTTTGTTGTTATGGTTCTTTAGGGTTTTTTTTTTTACACCTTATCATGACCTTTTTGTACCCATTTGTACTAAAGTGTATATACATATGTATGTTGTTTTATCGTACCCTGACCTTGTTCAACTCAGGTCCATCTTGCAAATGAGCTCTGCTTAATGATGTTCGCCTGGATAAATAAAGATTTTGATTGATTAATTAAGAACCCTGCCAAACCTCCACCCCACCACTAACAATAATGCTATTCAAATGCAGAAATATCTTTTTATTCCGAAGTTGACCAGCAGTGTGTTTATGCACCAAACAGCCAGTCCACTAACCGCCTCCCCACCGAGTCTTAGCCTGTTAGATTTGTTCTGCAACTTGAATTCTATTGCCCAGTGGTGCTAGTGTTAGGCAAGAAGTACAGGAACTCTGGCATTAGCATATATGAAATGAAGAATGAAGATCCTTAATCTGAAGGATAAACTGTGTCGTGACATATCTGTCTGTTTAGATACTAGTAGATTCAGCTAGAGATATTGAAGTATTTCTAGGAAAACAGCACTGTTGTACAAGTCAAGTGTTGTTATGGAAACCCTGATTTCAGGTCACAGGTCCAGAAACTGTCATTATGTTGCTGGTTTAAGAATTTCAGTTCCATTGTCAGTTGGAAGAAGTACAGAATCTCGTTCCTGCTGCAAAAGGTACAGGAACTTGAGTTCCTGTACATTTCTGTTCACTTTCATCACTGCTATTGCCCAAAGTAATTTTGTAGGTTTGAATCCCACTATAAACAGCGACTCGCTGACATAACTTGATTAAGTCACACAACATCTCTGGTTGTCAGTCCTCACTGCCTCACAGCTGTAATGTTAGGGAGAATTGCGCCCCCCCCCCAACCACACACACATATCCACACAGCTGTAGAATTAGGATTCCACACACAGACACATCCTCACAGCTGTAATATTAGAGATGCGAGGACTCTCCTATCCCCCCACACACACACACACCCTCACACAGAGCGGTAACAGGGACAGAAAGAACCCACATGCACAGTGGTATAATGCAGAAGCAGTACCCTCCACTCCACATACATCCTCACAGCTGTAATATTAGGGAGAAGCAGGACCCTCCTCCCCACACACAGCTGTAATATTAGGGAGATTCAGGACCCTCCCTCCCCCACACACACAGTTGTAATATTAGGAGAAGCAGGACCCCCACAAACACAGCTGTAATATTAGGGAGAGGCAAGACCTCCCCACACACAGCTGTAATATTAGGAGAGTTGGGACCCCCACACACATAAACACAACTGTAATATTAGGGAGAAGCAGGACCTCCCACCCCAAAAACACAGCTGTAATATTAGGGAGAAGCAGGACCCTCCCCTCCACACACAGCTGTAATATTAGGGAGAAGCAGGGCCCCACACACCCACAAACAACTTAAATATTAGGGAGATGCAGGACCCCCCCCACACACATATTCCTTACAGATGTAATATTAGGGAGACGCAGCACCCTCCCCAAAAACACACATCCTCCCAGGTGTAATACTAGAGAGAAGCAGGACCCCCAGTCACACAGCTGTAATATTAGGGAAAAACAGGACCCTTCCCCAACACACACCTGTAATATTATGAAGAATCAGGACCCTCCCCTCACACATCTTCACAGCTGTAATATTAGGAGAAGCAGAACCCTCCCTCAACACACATTCACAGCTGTAATATTAGGAGGAATCAGAACCCCACATACACATCAGTAGGCAACAGAGAGAAGCAGGACCTTCCTCACACATCTTCACAGCTGTAATATTAGGAGAATCAGGACCAGCACAGCACACACACATCCTAATATATGAAATATTAGGTAGACAAAGGACCCTCACAACCCCAACACACACACACCAGTAATAGGGAAAAGTAGGACCCTCACCCCATCACCACACACACAGACCGTAGTAACAGAGAGAAGCAGGACCCCACACAAACATCCTCACAGCTGTAATAGTAGAGCAACATAGTTCCCCCCACACACACACACACACACACATCTTCACAACTGTTATTTAGGGAGAATTAGGAGCCTCCTCCCCGCACATACAGAGCGGTAATAGGGAGAATCAGCACCTTACCCCCACATCTTCACAGCTGTAATATTAGGGAGAACTAGAATCCTCCCCCATCTCCACTTGTCCACCCCCACACGCGCGCACACAGTAATATTAGAAGTAGAACCCTCCCCCCAACCCACACACACACAGCTATAATATTAGCGAGAAGCAGGACACCTCCCCACCCACTCACACTTAATCTCTAGTCATTGGTCCTCACAGCTGTAATATTATGGGGAAGGAGGACTCTTTTCCCCACACACACACATATCCTAACACAGCTGTATCATTAGAGAGAAGCAGGACCCTACCCCCTCCACACACATGGAGCGGAAATGGGGAGAAGCAATACCCTCTCCCTCACACATCCTCACAGCTGTAATATTAGAGAGAATCAGGAACCACACACACTCAGTGGTGGCACAGAGATGCAGAACCCTCCCCACCACCACCACCACCCCCACACATCCTCACAGCTGTAATAATAGGGAGAATCAGGATCCACAGACACACACTTAGTGGTGGTATGGAGAAGTAAGACCCTGCCCCTCAGACAAATCCTCACAGCTGTAATATTAGGGAGAAGCAGGACCCTTCCCCTCCACACACAGTAATACTGGGGAGAAGCAGGACCCTCCCGCACACACACACATATCCTCACAGCTGTAATATTAGGGAGAATCAGGACCCTCACCCCCACACACATCCTCACAGTTATAATATATGGGAGACTTGGGATCCTTCACTCTCACAGAGCTGTAACAGGGAGAATCAGAACCCTCCCCCCCCACACATCCTCACAGCTGTAATATTGGGAGAATCGGGGACCCCCACACACACACACTCACTTTCAGCGGTGGCACCAAGAAGCAGGACCCTCTTCCCCCACACATCCTCACAGTTATAATATTAGGGAGAAGCAGGACCCTTCCCCTCCACACACAGTAATATTGGGGAGAAGCAGGACCCTCCCACACACACACATCCTCACAGCTGTAATATTAGGGAGAAGCAGGACCCTGCCCCTCCACACACACATCTTCACAACTGTAATATTAGGGAGACTTGGGATCCTTCACTCTCTCAGAGCTGTAACAGGGAGAATCAGAACCTTCCCCCCCACACATCCTCACAGCTGATATTGGGAGAATCGGGGACCACACACACACACACACCACTTCTCAGTGGTGGCACCAAGAAGCAGGACCCTCTTCCCCACACATCCTCACAGCTGTAGTATTAGGAAGAATCAGCCCCCCTCCCCCACATCCTCACAGCTGTAATATTAGGGAGAAGCAGGACCCTGCCCCTCCACACACACATCTTCACAGCTGTAATATTAGGGAGACTTGGGATACTTCACTCTCTCAGAGCTGTAACAGGGAGAATCAGAACCCTCCCCCCCACACATCCTCACAGCTGTAATATTGGGAGAATCGGGGACCCCACACACACACACACACACACACTCACAGCGGTGGCACCAAGAAGCAGGACCCTCTTCCCCCACACATCCTCACAGCTGTAGTATTAGGAAGAATCAGCCCCCCCCCCACATCCTCACAGATGTAATATTAGGGAGATGCAGTTCCCTCCCCCTCTCCATAAACATCCTCACAGTTGTAATATTAGGGAGAAGCAGGACCCTCACTACACCCCCACAGACAGCGGTAATGGGGGAGAAGAAGGACCCCCCTCCCAATCCACACATCCTCACAGCTGTAATATTAGGAAGAATCAGCCTCCCCCACATACATCCCACAGCTGTAATTGGTAGATTGGTGGAAGATGTAGAATCCTTCCACCGCCACACACAGAGCCGTAACGGAATCAACACCATCCCACCACACATTCTCATAGCTGTAATATTAGTGAGAATCAGGACCCCCCCATGCACACACACACAGGAGCAACAGAGAAGATCAGGATTCTCCCTTCACACACACATCCTCACAGCTGTAATATGAGAATCATAACCCACACACACACACATATTCTCACAGCTGAACTATTATGGAGGTGCAATTCTATTCCTCCATACACATCCTCACAGCTGTAACATTAGAGAGAAGCAGAACCCTCTACAACCCCCCCCCCCACACACACACACAGCTGTAATATTAGGAAGATGCAGGACCCTCCTCTTGCACGCGCGCATACACATACACACACAATGGTGATATTAGGGAAATGCAGGACCCTCCTACACACAGCTCTAATATTAGAGAGAAGTAAGAACCTCTGGTCCACACAAACAGCTGTAGTATTAGGGAGAGGCAGGACCCTACACACACATCAGTAACAGTGAGAAGCAGGGCCCTCCCCCCCGCACACATCCTTACAGATGTAATACTAGGGAGAAGCAGGGCCTTGCCCCCCAACACACACACACCTTCCCAGCTGTAATACTCGGAGAAGCAGGACCCCCCACACACACACACACACACACACACACAGCTGTAATATTAGGGATGTAGGACCCTGCCCCAAACAAACACACACACACACAAAGACAGCAGTAATATCAGGAAACACAGGACCCTCCCCCACACACACACAGCTGTAATATTAGGGATGTGTAGGACCCTGCCTCCAAACAAACACACACACAAAGACAGCAGTAATATCAGGGAAACACAGGACCCTCCCTTACACACACACAGCTGTAATATTAGGAAGAATCAGGACCCTCCCCCTCACACATCCTTACAGCTGTAATATTAGGAAGAAGCAGGACCTTCCCTCCAACACACATTCGCAGCTGTAATATTAGGGAGAATCAGGACCCCCACACACACATCAGTGGCAACAGAGAGGAGCTGGACTGCCCACATACACATCCTCACAGCTGTAATATGAGGGAAAATCAGGACCATCACACCACACACATCCTCACAGATGTAATATTAGGGAGACACAGGAACCTTTCCTCCCCCCTCCCAAACACACACACAGCGGTAACAGAGAGAAACAGGACCCCCGTCTCTCACACACACACACTCACACACATATCCATCCTCACAGCTACATTAGGGAGCTCGACCTTCATGACACACGCACACAGACACAGTAATATTAGGAGAAGTAGAACTCACACCACACATGCACACACACACACAGTAATGGAGAAACAGAACCGCCCAATGCCCACACAGCTGTAATATTGACGAAAAGCAGGGACCTTCCCACCCGCCCACACATGAATTCTATAGTCATCAGTCCTCACAGCTGAAATACTAGGGGAAATCGGCACACACACACACTCAGTGGTGGCACAGAAAAGCAGGAACACCCCCAAACACACACACACACACACACTTCCTCACAGCTGTAATTTTAGGGTGAATCAGGACCCTCACCCCACACACACATCTTCACAGCTGTAATATTAGGGAGAATTGAGATCCTTCCTCACTCCCCCCCCAACACAAACACAGTAATATTAGGGAGAAGCAGGACCTCCCCCACACACACATATCCTCACAGCTGTAATATTAGGGAGAAGCAGAGCCCCTCCCGCTCCGCCTCCACACACACACATCCTGACAGCTGTAACATTAGGGAGACTCAGGACCCACCACACTCAGAGCAGTAATGGAGAATCAGCACTCTCCCACCACTCATCTTCACAGCTGTAATATTAGGGAGAATCAGGACCTGTGGTGGCAAGGAGAAGCAGGACCCTTCCCCCACACAAACATTCTCACTGCTGCAATATTAGGGAGATGCAGTTCCCTCCTCCCATAAACATCCTCACAGTTGTAATATATGGGAGAAGCAGGACCCTCACTCCACCCCCACAGACAGCGGAAACAGGGAGAAGCAGGACCCTCCTCCCAACCCACGCATCCTCACAGCTATAGTATTAGGAAGAATCAGGACCCTCTTCCACATACATCCCATGGCTGTAATAGGTAGAAGATGCAGGACCCTTCCACTGCCACACACAGAGCGATAACAGGATCAGCACCTTCCCCCCACACATTCTCACAGCTGTAATATTAACGAGAATCAGGACCCCAACCCCCACCCACAGGAGCAACAGGAAAGATCAGGACCATCCCTCCACACACATATCCTCACAGCTATAATATGAGAATCATGACCCCCTCCTCCACGACACATTCTCACAGCCGAACTATTATAGAGGTGCAGTTCTCTCCCTCCATACACATCCTCACAGCTGTAACATTAGGAGAAGCAAAACCTCTACAACCCCCCACACACACACACACACAGAGCTATAATATTAGGAGATGCAGGCCCCTCATGCGTATACACACACAGCGATAGTATTAGGAAATGCAACCACACACACACACACACACACAGCTGTAGTATTAAGGAGAGGCAGGATCCTACACACACACACACACTGGTTATATTAGGGAAATACCTCTTCCCAACACACACACACCCCTGTACTATTATCCTCACAGCTGTGATATTACAGAGATGCACAACCTTCCCCACACACACACACCCTCAACAGCTGTAATATTAGGGAGAATCAGAACCCTACACATACACCAATAACAGTGAGAAGCAGAACCCTATCCCCCACATGTCCTCACATCTGTAACGTCATGTCCTCACATCTGTAACGTGAGGGAGACATAGAGACCCTCTCCCCCCACACACACATACACATAGCAATAAAAGGAAGAAGCAGTATCCTCCTCCCACACACACATCCTTACAGCTGTAATATTATTGAGAATGCAGCTGAAATACCTGAGGGAGACAGTTCCCTCCCTCATACACATCCTCACAGCTGTAATATTGGTGAGAAGCCAGACCCTGCTCCACACACACATTCTTATAGCTGTAATATTAGTAAGAAGCCAGACCACCTCTCCCTTGTGTACGCGCATGCACACACACACACACACACACACACAGAGACAGCAGTGATATTAGGAAGACTCCTCTGCCCCCACAAACACACATACACACACAGCTGTAATATTGGTGAGAAGCCGGACCCTGCTCCACACACACATCCTTACAGCTGTAATATTAGTGAGAAGCCAGACCACCTCTCCCTTGTGTACACACGCACACACAGACAGTAGTGATATTAGGAAGACTCCCCTGCCCCCACAAACACACATACACACACAGCTGTAATATTAGGTAGAATCAGAACCCCCCCCAAAGCACACATATCCTCACAAACAATATATTGGTAGACCTGGTTCCTGTCCCCCACACACGTCCTCACAGCTGTAATACTGGGGAGGAGCAGGACGCTCACCCACACACAGTTGTAAAATTACAGAGAAGCAGGACCTCCCCACGCACGCACGTGCGCACACACACACACACACACACACACACACGAGTAATTTTAGGAAATGCAGCCCCCACACACACACACACACACACACAGCTGTAATATTAGGAACAATTAAGACCCTCCTCCAGCACACACAGCTGTAATACTAGGGAGAAGCAGGACTCCCACACATATGCACCCCTCCACACGCACTGTAATATTAGAAAGAGTCAGACGCCTTCTCCCTCCCCTCATGCACAGCAAATAGGGAGAAGCAGGACACTCTTCCCCCCCCACACACACACACACACACACTTCTTCACAGCTGTAGTATTAGGGAGAATCGAGACACCCCCCCCCACACACACACACACGTCCCTCATAGCTGTAAATTAGGGAGGCGCAGAACCCTCTCCCCCAACACACACGCACACACAGCAGTAACAGTGAGAAGCAGGATCCACACACACACACATCCTCACAGCTGTAATATTAGGGAGAAGCAGGATCCCCCCAATACATACACACATCTGTAATATTAGGGAGAATCCACCCCCCCACACACACACACAGCTGTAATATTTAGCAGAATCAGGACACACACACACACAGCGGTAACAGGAGAAGCAGGACACTCCCCCCTGCACACATCTTCACAGCAGTAATATTAGGGAGAAGCAGGACCCTCCCCCTGACACATACATCCACACAGCTGTAATATTAGGCAGAATCAGGACCCTTCCCCCACATACACATACGAACCTACGACAGTGCTATCAGAATTAGACCTCAAGGTCTATCGCTTCTGCTTGAAAACATAACTCACAGTTCAGACAACTGCTGCTGACCCCCACCCTCCCCTTTCCATCCCTACTGCCAAATTTTCCCTCTAAGTTCACCACCCTGGTCAGTTCTCTTCCTACTTGTACCTTGCCTATAAACCTATCCCATCCCTTCTTAAAACTCCCCACTGAATCCAGCGAGGTCACCTCCTCACACAGCGCATTCTAAGTCGCCACCACCCTTTCTGTGAAGTAATGCTTCCTCAGCTCCCTCCTGACCCCCCCCCAAACCACCATTTTCAATCTGTGTCCCCTCGTGGTCCCTTCCCTCTTCAGTCTGAACATACCTCCAGTGCTAACTTTGTTTATGCCCTTCAAGTACTTGTGTGTCTCGATCATATCCCCTCTGTCCCTTCTATCCTCCTGGGAGTACATGTTGAGTTCTCTTAGTCTCTCCCCATAGGATTTCTCCTCCATTCCCTGGATCATCTTGGACGCCCTCCTCTGGACTCCCTCCAGGAGCCTAATGTCCCTCTTTAAGTATGGGCGCCAGAACTGCATGCAATACTCCAAGTGCAGTCTCACCAGTGATCTGTACAGTGGCAGAATAACCTCCTTCCTCCTTGAAGTGATCCCCCTAGCAATGCACCCCAGTATTGTGTTTGCCTTTGCAGCTGCTTTTCTACACTGTACTGAGTGATTCATATTCCCTGTGATCATCACACCCAGATCCTTTTATTCCTCAGATATGGATATCTGCTCTCCCCCAAAAAAAAAGTGGTTACTGTGTCCTGAGTTCCTGTCCCTGAAATGCAGTACACTGCACTTCCTAGTATTGAACCCCAGCTGCCATGTGTTTGACCACTGTCCAAGCCTTTCCAGATCCTTCTGGAGTACCCTCCTCACTGTCTACCACCGCACCTAATTTGGAGTCATTGGCGAACAGACTCATCTTGTTCTTAACTCTCTCCACTATGAAAACATTAAATAGCAGTGGATCCAAAACTGATCCTTGCGGGACCCCACTAGTGACCTTTCTGGGTGACAAGAATTCCCCCAACCACCACCCTCTGCTGTCTGTTGCTCAACCAGTTCCCTATCCATTGTACCAGTTGCACCCCTACCCCCAGGTTCCTCAGTTTGCCCATCCATCCTCACAGCTGTAATATTAGGGAAACACAGGACTCACACAAAGAGACATACACACACGGCTGTAATACTAGGGAGAAGCAGGATGTTCCATGCATACAGATACACGTACGTGCAACACACACACAGAGTGACAAATCTGTAAAATAAAAAAAATTGTAACAGTTTATAGTTATACTGTGTATCTGTTTTTCCTACAGAATGGCCACCTGAAGACGGCTTTGCTAGACTACATTAAAAGATGTCTCCCAGGAGACAGTGAAAAGCATAACATGGTGGCCTTGTGCTTCAGCATGTGTCGTGAAATTGGAGAAAACCATGAAGGAGCTGCCCGAACAGAGCTTAAACTTATTGAGTCTCTGACATGTGGTGAGTGTGAAATTAAAATGTAATTATGTAAATGGGGAATACTGCTCAATAAATGAGGAATGTCTTAGTTTCAGAAAGAAATTGTTGTGTGCAGATGAGTTCTGGAAAAAAGTCTCCCAGAATTGGACGAGGCTTCGGAGTGAGAAAAACAACATGTAGCTTGAAGAATATGGTGTTGCAGAAAAATGCTTTCTGTTGCCTCAACTTATAGTCAATACAGAAGCAAGCCACCTCTTTCTGTAATTGATTAAAAGAACGTCACTACTTCAGAGATACATACACAGATACAAATATGCATTGATACATAAACATGCAGGTACAGAGATACACACATAGATAATATAGATACATACAGAGATAGAGATACATTGATAATACACAAATACAGTAGTAACGTAGAAACAAAGCTGTCAGCAGAAAAGGACCCCTTGGCTCATCTAGTCTGCCCTTAAGAAATTACCTACCTAATGTGCCACTGCAGACCCTACCTGACCTGCGACCTTCCCCCACCAGCCCTATTACCAGGGTCCCGGTGTCTATCCCATGCTTGCTTAAATCCTGCTACCATATTGCTCCCTATCACCTCCACCAGCAGTCTGTTCCAGGTGTCCACCATCCTTTCCATGAAGAAGTTGTTTCTCACATTTCTTCTGAGCCTCCCCTTCCAGCTTCATATCATGTCCCCTTGTCCTTCAGCATCTCTTTCTATGTAAAATGCCTCCCTCCTGTACCTTATTGATGCCCTTGAGGTATTTGAATGTTTCTACCATGTCTCCTCTTTCCCTTCTGTCCTCTAGAGAGTACATATTTAACTCCTTGAGTCTTTCCTTGTGGTGTTTCTGATGCAGGCCATACACCATTTTGGTTGTTCTCCTCTATACCGCCTCTACCCAATCAGTGTCTTTCTGGAGATGGGACCTCCAGAACTGGACATAGTACTCCAGGTGGGCCTCACCATTGACCTATATAGAGGCAATACCACTTCTCTTTTTCTGCTTGTGGTACCCCTCCTTATGCCCCCAGCATTCTGCTAGTCTTACCTACTGCCTTATCACACTGCCTTGCTACCTTGAGATCATCAGAAATGATGAACCCCAGGTCCCTTTCTTGTGCCCTATGTGCATAATTTTGCACTTTTTTGTATTGAAGCCTAGCTGCCATACTCTAGACCATTCTTCCATATATTTTTTTTTTTTCAGGTCATTCCTTTTCTGTCCCCCGGTGTATCCACTGTGTTGCAAATTTTTGTATTGTCTGCAAACAGGCATACTTTCCCTTCAGCCCCTCGGCAATGTCACTAAAGAAGACTCTAGAGAGGACTATCCCAGGCGTGATCCCTGTTACACCCCACTGGTTACCTTTCCTTCCTCTGAGCATACCCCATTTACCACTACCCTCTGGCTCCTGTTACTCAGCCAATTTTGTACCCATTTTACTACCTTTAAACCAACTCCCTAGGCTGCCCAGCTTGTTCACCATTCTTTTGTGCGGAACAGTGTAAAAAGGACTTATTGAAATCTAGGTAGGCTACATCCACAGCTCCACCCTGGTCCCCGTCCCTTGTCACCCAGTCAAAGAAGTCATTCAGGTTTCTCTGGCAAGATCTTCCTATAGTGAATCTGTGCTGCCTTGGATCTTGTAATCTTTTTGCCTCAAGGTATTCCACAATCCTTTCTTTGAGTAGTGTTTCCATAAGTTTGCCTACCACTGACACAGGCTTACCGGTCTGTAGTTCCCTGCTTCCTCCTTATTTCCACTCTTGTGAAGTGGAACCACATCCACCCTCCTCCAGTCCCTCTATACCACCCCTGTATCCAGTGAAAGGTTGAACAGGGCTGTCAGAGGAGCAGTGAGCTCTTTCTTACGTTCCTTCAGTATCCAGGGATGTACCCCATCTGGTCCCATTGCCTTATTCACTTTTAGTTTCTCTAGTTCTTTGAGGACTCTCTCCTCTGAAAAAGGGCTAGTATCTACCTCCTTTGCATTAATATCCTTGTCCTCTTATCTGTAGTCAACCACCCACCCCCTTTCATAAATACTGAACAAAAATACTTGTTCAGTATGTCTGCCTTCTTCTGGTCCTCTTCCACACTGTCCCCCTTTTTCCCTTTTAGCCTGTCCCTGCCCTGTTCTTCCTTTTTTTTTCTTATGTATCTAAAGAATATTTTATATCCCATTTTCACTGTCCTGGCTAAACTCTCCTAGCCACCTTTGCTGCCTCCCTTAATTTCACGTGATAACCCTCTCTGTCCTCTTCCTTCAGTGTTACCTCGAACCTCTTGAATGCTAACCTCTTTGCCTCCACTTTTACTGCTACTTCTTTGAAGAACCATAGTGGTTTCCTCTTTCTCTTGTTCTTTGTAATCTGCCCAACACAGAGGTTTGTTACATTCTCTATAGCTCCCGAGTGATGCTGGTGCCGCAGGGGTGCCAGTTGATGCTGTCTGACAGAACTAGGGAAAGATCTCCGTTTGCAGACCTCTCTTCCGCAGAACTTGTGGTGGGATGTTTCCGTGGAATTAAGTCCTATTCTGCGGATTATTTTTCCACACATCTTAGTGGGTGGCGGTCTGCATCAGGTCTCATCATCCAGCGGTTTTCTGCTGATGGGACTCTTCTTTTCTGTTCTGTCAGCAGAATCTCTCATTCCGCTCAGCACTTTCTCAGCTCCCTACGTGGTGCCAAGCTCCTCGACACCCTTCCTGGTGGCAGAGTCTCTAGTGGCTCTAACCTAGACCTCTTTTTGGGGTCCTTCTGTGGTAGAAGGGCATCTAGATGAGTCTTCTCCCTGTCCTTCTGGTCAGTGATACAGCGGATGACTCATTTTATATACTGAAAGACATGTCCAATTCCTACTTCCATGCTTGCTTCAACTTAACAGACGACATGCTCCTTTCTTGACCATAGGTCAAGTAGGTCTTTTCTGAGGTAGCTTCTCAAATATTCACACCTTCAGTTCCTGTGCATTGGTTCCGTGCCAGTAGCACTCGAAGCTATCCTCTCCGACTGCATGACAGAGCGGTGATGTTTGTTTTTCAACAAAGCAAACTAGAGAGTCCTTCCTACTCCCTTCAGGGAGGCGGAGTAAGTAGTGTCTCACCGCGGTGAGCCACTTCTCGTGCTATTCAGTCACTTCAACCAGTGGGTTGGCCTAACTTGGTCCTTCTGTGTCCTCTCGGCGACATCTGCCTCTATTTGCCTTACAAATCCAGCCCGTTTTTCTGTCTAAATGTTTTTTCCACAGTGGACCGTCCTCCTGTACACTTTTCCTTTCTTCCTTGAGTTCAGAGACTGCTTCTACAGTTATACACACAGGGGCAGGATGATTCCCTTTTGGAATATGCAGTGACTAGGATTTGATCCTACTAGACCACCACAAGAGGCTTCTAAGTTGTGCTTCGCCTTCCATCAGGAAGTTTCAGTGACTTAGTACAAACCATTTTCCTTGATGAGCTAACCCCACCTGGACCTTCTTTTGCTCACCAAGTAAGGGGTTCAAATGCTACTGGACCTGTTGTTTGCAGGTCACCCATACTTGGTAGTGGGGGTTCCATCTCCGCTTTTCGGTCTACCATGAACCTGTACACTTTACCTCCAGCTCTTGCAGTTCCTGAGGTCCTTTACATTAGATTAGCACATGTCTTTGACTGTTAGTTTTGGTCCTATACCACATTGTGAGTCCTGGTTTTCGCCTCTCTCTGAGTGGTTGCGGCTTCCTGGCAGAGTTTCATTTTGTGCCCATTGCAGTCGTCTGCAAAGTGGTGTGTTACAACTCGAGCGCTTATTTTGCAAGCATCATGTTCTGGATGCTCTTTACAAGATGGCTCTTTTTACTAGCAGGACAGTCCTTGGCCATCCTTTCTCCTACCACCCTACTCAGGGTTGTGGGTTTTAGCTTGGTACTCTCCCACTAGTGTGAATGAGTGATAGAGACTTAGTCCAGGAAGATATGGAGATTACGTACTTACTGTAATTATTGATCATCTTGGACAGTCTCCATCCTCACACTCCCACCCCATACCCTGGGTTCACTCGTTTTCTTCCTGGTCTTCATGGCCTATGGTTGGGACTGTGAAGACATTGTTCTTTGACCTTTCTTACAAAGGCCATCTGGGCCCTCTCAGGCCCAGAAACTCAGAATAGAGTTATTCTCATTAGTTACGCTGCACCTCCTTGGTAGAAAAGGTACTGGGCGGTTGGAGGTCGGCAGCTGAGATAGCCTACACAGGCGGCAGAGTCAGTCTCGCAGTGCCGTGCATCGTGGTCTACCTCGGCGCCAACCCTTCAGAAATTTTTAGCTCAGCTTGGTCCTAGCACCTCTGGGCGCTATCCACTAGTGTGAGTGAGTGATGGAGACTGTCCAAGAAGATCAATAATTATGGTAAGTACATAATTTCCATTTCTTACACATCTCTTTTTCTGAAAGATGCTACCCTCCTGGACTTTGTTGATTCCCTTGAGGTACTTAAAAGTTTCTGTCATGTTCCCCCGTCCCTTCTTTCATCAAGGGTATTCATATTAAGCTCTCTCAGTCTCTCTTCATATGGTTTCTGATGTAGACCCTGCACCATTTTAGTTGCCGTCCTCTGGACTGCTTCCATCCTGTCTATGTCCTTGCATAGATGAGGTCTTCAAAACTGCATGCAGTACTCCAGATGGGGTCTCACCAACTGTCTGTATAGAGGGATAACCACTTCCCTTTTTCTGTTTGTGATGCCCCTCCCTATGCATCCCAGTATCCCCCTGGTTCTCCTTACTGACTTCCCACATTGCTTAACCACCTTTAGATCATCTGATATGACTGCACCCAGATCCCTTTCCATTATTGTTGTCGTTAGTACCTCTCCTGCTATTGTGTACTCTTCTGGATTTTTGTTTCCCAGGTGCATTACTTTGCACTTCTTTGCATTGAATATAAGTTACCATATGTCTGACCATTCTTCCAACCTTGCTAAGTCCCTTCTCATCCTTTCTACCCCACCTTGTTTATCAACTCTGTTATAGATCTTTGTGTCATCTGCAAACAGGCATACCTTTCCTTCCAGACCCTCTGCAATGTCACCTATAAAGACATTAAGAGGACTGGACCCAGTACTGAACCATGAGGTACTCCACTAGTAACCCCCCTTTCTTCAGAATGTGTTCCATTCACTATTACCTTCTGTGTCCTGTTGTGCAGCCAGTTTGCTACCCAGGCTATCACCCTTGGAGCCACTCCCAGGCTGGCTAACTTGATTATTAATCTTTTGTGCGGGACTGTGTCAAATGCCTTGCTAAAGTCTAGGTAGGCCATATCCACAGCCCCTCCCTGGTCTATTACTTTGGTCACCCAGTCAAAGGAATCGATTAAGATTCGTCTGACATGACCTTCCTGCTGTGAATCCGTGCTGCTTTGGGTCTGTGTGCCGGCTGGCCTCTAGGTACTGAACAGTTCTTTCTTCCAAGTGATTCTTCATTTTCCCCACCACTGAGGTCAAACTAACAGGTCTGTAGTTTCATGCTTCTGCCTTGCTCCCACTTTTGTGAAGGGGAATCACATCTTCCCTCCTCCAGTCCTCAGGTACCACCCCATCTTCCCATGATTTGTTAAAAAGTGTGGTTAGTGGTGTCTCTAGGTCCTCCCTTAGCTCTTTTAGGATTCTAGGGTGAATCCCGTCAGGCCCCATTGATACAGAGATACATGCATACTGTAGATGCTTGGCTGTAGAGATGCATATTTTAGAGACACAGGTACATACATACGCACATGTAGTAGGCTGCTGCCCACCGCCCTCCTAACTCTGCTCCCCCTCATCCTGCATCAGCACCAGTGCACTCTCCTCTTCCACCCTCCCTAACCCACAACCCTTGCTCCCACTGTGATCCTCAGTATTGCCTTCTGTGCATTGCAAATGTTATTATCCTCCAGCACTTCATTGTATTGTAGCGCACATTACAAACGTTGTTATCCTCCAGCACTTCATTGTATTGTAGTGCACATTGCAAACGCTGTTCTTCTCCAGCACTTCATTGCATTGTAGTGCACATTGCAAACGTTGTTATCCTCCGGAACTTTATTGTAGTGTAGTGCTCTTACACAAGATTCCTGTCCATGTGCAGTTGGAATTTATGGTGCTTACTTATCTGTTATTTGTATTCTATTCCTCCCTTTCCCCCTCACCCCCAGGACACACCTGGAAATGAGCTGTTGCCACTTCAGTATGACTTTCCTAGTAAAGGTTTGAAATAAATACATACACAGATACAGAGATACATGCTTAGATACACAGATATAGAGACACGTAAATACATAGATACACACATACAGTACATAGATACAGAGATAAGTGCATAAATACACACATACTAAGATACATACATACATAGATACAGAGAAACATAGACATTGATGGCAGAAGAAAGACCAGTGGTCCATCCAGTCTGCCAGAGTTCCTTATTTAGCCCTGGGACCTACTGTCCATCCAGAGTCCTATCCCTCCCCATCCTCTCTTCCCCCCCCCCATTCTTCTTCCAGTTTCTGTCACCTTGAGTAACCACTATACCCTTCATTATGTCTCAGCCGTGCTTGAAACCATTAACAGTTTTAGCACCCGTCACTTCAGCTGGTAGATTGTTCCATGACTCCACTACCCTTTCAGTAAATAATACTTCCTCATGTCCCTCCTGGACCTCCCTCCTGTCAGTTTCCACTCATGCCCACAAGACTGTGAACTAGTATTCAAGCTAAATAATTCCCCACAGTTCACCTTGTTAATTCCTTCTTGAAGGTCTCTGTCATATCTTCCCTCTCCCTGCTGGTCTCCAATGAGTACTTGTTCAGTGCCGTTAGGTGCTCTTTGTTAGACCTGTCCTGTTGGCCCTGAATCATCTTTGTTATGCTGTGCTGTACTGTCTTCAGCCTACCCCATCTTTCCTGAGGTGAGGACTCCAGAAGTGGTCACAGTACTCCAGGTGTCACCTCACTAAAAATCTATATAGGGTAAGTGTTACCTTTCCTTCTGCTGACAGTGCCCCTCCCGATACATCCCAGCATCCTACTCACTTTACTATATGCCTTATTGCACTGGCTCGCATTGTTTGGGGTGTCACTGATGATATGTCCAAGGTCCCATTCCTCAGCCATAGTGCATACAGATTCATAGAAACATAGAATGTGACAACACAGCCGCAGCCAGTCTGCCAATATTTTCCAGCCTTCATTTTTTACTGCAGACTCTGCTTAATCAACGGTGTACTCCCCCCCCTTTACCTCTATGATTCCCTTCTGTCTGTTCCAGGCATTTTTTTTTTTTTAACTTCTCTGTTGATGCTCCATCCTAAGCCACTGAGCTGAGCCACTCTCTCTGGGTCTTCCAAGTACCTTTGGCTAGGCATACTACCGCACTACCCCGGTACTCTGCCTCCACGCTGCCTCGAATTGCCGTCTGAGTGGGGAAGGAGTGAGCACTCCCTTTCTTCATCCCCCTACCTTCACAAACTTTTGTCAGGTGGTGGTCATGGGTTTCTTGGCTCGGTTCTTTGTTGTCATACCGGAAGCCTTTGTCTGGCCAGCTGTGGGGTCTTTTTGTCATTTCTCCCATCCCTGAGGATGTCTGCATGCATGGAGGTCCAAGGAGTGTGTACACACAAGGCATTCTGCCGCTCCGGATGTCGGCCGATGTCCTCCCCTCCCACAGCACCCCTGAGCTGTACTGTCACCCCGGTGGAAGTACTGCAGTGGGAACAATGACCCTTCCTCCCCAGAGGAGGAGAGCATCCTCTGGGGCACTCAGTCCTCTTCCCCACAGCTGGCCCCTGGCTTCCCGAGCTCATTCCCATACTCAGGTCACCAGCGTCATGGGTGGTAGTGCTACTGTTGTGCCTATTGGGGTGGCACCTGTCCTGGGCATTTTTGAACCCCACCATTGTTTCCGCCCTCAGCCCTTGTGCTGGAAGGCTATTCCAGGTATCCACCATCCTTTCTGTGAAGAAGTACTTCCTCACATCCCTCCTGAATTTACCCCTTCCAGCTTCACAGCATGCCCCCTTGTTCTAGAGCACCTTTTTCCTCTTAAAGATACCCCCGGTCCTGTACCTCATTGGCCCTCATGATGCATTTAAAGGCTTCTGTCATATCCCCCCTTTCCTCCAAGGTGTCCATATTTAGCTCTTTTAGCCTTTCCTCATAAGGCTGTTGATGTAGGCCCTGCACCATTTTGGTAGCTTCCTCTGGATGGACCACCTCCACTCTGTCTATGTCCTTCCTGAGATGTGGTCTTCAGAACTGTACACAGTACTCAAGGTAGGGTCTTACCAGCGATCTATATAGGGGCAGCAGTGCCTCCCTATTCCTATTGGCAATGCTCCCTCCTATGCACTCCAGCATCCCACTAGCTCTTCCAACTGCCTTATCACACTGCTTGGCCACCTTTAGGCCATCCGATGTGATTACCCATAGGTCTCTTTTCTGCTTGACCTTTACCAGTACCACTTCACCCATTTTGTACTCCTCCCTCAGGTTTTTATGGCCCAGGTGCATTATTTTGCACCTTTTCTGCATTAAAACCCAGCTGCCATGTCCTTGAACACTCTTCCAGTCTTTTCAGACCATGCCCATCCTTTCTACCCCAGTGTCCACTCTGTTGCAAATCTTGGTGTCACCTGCAGAGAGACAGACCTTCCCTACCAGTTCCACCGCTATGTCACTTATAAAGACATTGAAAAGGACTGATTCCTGAAGCACCGCACTGGTCACCCTCCCCTCCTCAGAGTGCACTCCATTTACTATTACCCTGTGTATCCTATCTGCTAATCAGTTCCTTACCCAGGTTACCACCTTATTACCCACCACAAGTTACCCAACCTGCGTACTAGTCTCCTGTGTGGAAGTGTCAAAAGCCTTGCTGAAATCCAGATAGGCCTCATCCACTGCTCCTCCCTGATTCAGCCCCCTTGGTCACCCAGTCAAAGAACTCTTATCAGATTTGTTTGGTGTGACCTTCCCTATGTGAAACCATGCCATCTTGGGTCCTGTAGTCCATTGGATACAAGATATTCTGCAGTCCTTTCTTTTAATAGTGTTTCCATTAACTTACCCACCACTAGTGTCAGGCTGACAAGGACTTTAATTGCCCATTAAATGCCTGCCTCCTCCTTACTACTACTTTTGTGAAGTGGAATTAAATCTGCCCTTCTCCAGTCCTCTGGTACCATGCCAGTCTTCAGTGATCTGTTGAAAAGGTCTGTCAGAGGAGCAGCTAGTACTTCTATGAGCTCCCTCAGCACCCTTGTATGTACCCCGTCTGGCTCCATAGCTTTGCCTACCTTCAGGTTAGCAAATTATTTCCGGACTCTCTCCACAGAAAATGGACTAATGTCCATTTCCCTCCCATCAAAGCTCCTGGCACTCTTTTGTGGCTCATTCTTTTCCCCTTCTACTGTGGACGCTGAGCAAAAGTATTTGTTCAAGATGTTTGCTTTTTCTTGATCTCCTTCCATACAGTAACCCCCTTCCTCTTTAACCATACAATCCTTCCCTTTGTCTTCCTTTTTTCACTCACATACCTGAAAAATGTCTTGTGCCCTTTTGATGCTCCCTGAGCTGTTCTTTGTTCAGTTTGTTCATTTGCTCTCCTTACTGCTTTGCTTGCCTCTCTCTCTCTGTTTTCCATGGCATACTTCCATATCCTCCTCTCTGTGAGTCTCAGTGTACCTTCTAAATGCTACTTTTTTAGCCTTTACCTTTTCTGCTGCCTCTTTTGAGAACCATACAGGTCTCTTTCTTTTGCTTACTTGCTTGACACAGAGGTTTGTTGCCTTCAGTATACCCTCTTGTTATTTGGCCCACTTTTCCTCCACCTCCCCCCACCCCGGTCATCTTCTCTGCCAGGTCATTCCTCAGACGTTCACTCATCTTAGTAAAACCAGCCCTTCTGAAGTCCAGGACTCTCGCCATTGTGTGGTTGGATTCTGCGGCTGTTCTTATACTGAACCACACTGTACAATGATTGGTGGTGCCCAGGTGGCTTCCCACCTTGATGTCTGTAACACTGTCCCTGTTAGTAAGCACCAAATCCAGTATTGCCCATCATGACTTGGTTCACAAACTAGTTGCCTGAGAAACGCCCCCTGCAGGGAGTCTAGAAGAAAAAATTAGTCGCCTTAGTAATGCTGTTTCTTCTAATGGAGTCTTGCTGTATTCTGACATATGCAGTGAGTCCCAACCTTGGAACTGCCCCGGAGATGAAAGAGTTAACTTTCCATGCCAGGCATGGAACGCTGAGCTCGAGCTCAGTTCAGACTCTGTCTGTTGTTCTTCAAACTCAAACTGTCAGATCTTTATGAGCTAAACTCACTAAGGTCCTGTGTGGAAGCTGTAAACCACTAGCCAACTGGCTACTAAACACAAAAAACACATTTTTGGTCAGAACACAAAGACTCAAGTCAGAGACCCAAAATGAAAACACAGCACCCACTCACCCCAAAAAAAGAAGGTGAAACAAAAAGGTGGGCACCTACTAAGTGCCAACACTGCACTGCCCACCCACATCCCAAAACAGAGGTTCTGAGAGGCAGGCAGGAGGTCAGAATATACAAGACTCCATTAGAAGAAACAACATTACTAAGGTGAGTAATTTTTTCTTCAAACAACATGAAGTCTTGCTATATTCTGACATATGCAGACTATTAAGCAGTACCTCCATGGAGGAGGGACAGAACCTACTTAGGAAATAGGCTCTGAAGCACAGCTGTGCCAAACCGAGCATCACTTCTAGCCTGGATGTCCAGGGAGTAATGCTTGGTAAAAGTGTGAACTGTTTTCCAGGTAGCTGCTTGACATATCTCTAGAATAGGGTGTCCCTGGCAGCAGCCGAGGAAGCAGCTGTACCTCTGGAAGAGTGAGCCCTCAGGCCTGGGGAGGAACCTCACCCAGTTTTCATAGCAAAATTGGATACAGAGACAATCCACCTGGCAATGGTCTTTTAGTGGCAGGTCTCCCTTACCAACCTCATCATAAGTGAGGAACAGTTGGAGGGAGTCAAACCTGTGACCCTTGGTACGCCTATGGTAGTAACTAAGGGCTCTTTTCACATCTAAACTGTGCAGTCTCCTCACTAGAGGAAGAATGGTCAGTGAAGTACACTGGAAGACAGAGATTGATTAAGGTGAAATCTGAAACCACCTTAGGCAAGAACTTCCTGTTAGTCCTGAGGACCACCTTATCTCTATGAAAGGAGATAAAATCAGGCTCCACTGACAAAGCTTGTAATTCACTTATCGTCTGGCAGAAGTGATGGCTACTGAAACACAGTCTTCCAAGTCAAGTACTTAAGCTCTGCTGAAGATAAAGGCTCAAAGGGGTTACATAAGCTGAGCAATGCAAACATTGAGGTCCCAGGCAAGGGCAGGGTCCCTGAATGGAGGGTTAGTGTGAAGCAATCCCTTGAAAAACTTGGGAGAAAACAGGGTGAGCTGAGAGTGAACAGGGCTTACCTGCTGAAATAAAAGCAGACACAGCTGCCAGATGCACTTTCAGTGTAGCTGGTCTCAGCCCCGAGCTATTTAAGTGAACCATATAATCAAGGACTGTGGGCAGATCAGCAGATTAAGGGGAAAATGCTTCCCAGAGCACCATATGGAAAATCTTTTCCATTTAGAATTATAAGTAGCCCTGATGGAAGGTTTTCTAGAAGCCTTCAGGATATCCATTACACCTTGGGAGAGGTGTAAATCAGCAAACTCTAACTCTTCAAGAGCCAGGCCTTGAGACTGAGAGATTTGAGGTTCGGGTACCAAACCCTCCCCTGAGCACAGGTTAACAGGTTGTAATTCCTGGGAAGACACGGGAAGATGGACTGCTAAGGACAGTAGGAGTGGATACCAGGGTTGTCTGGAGTCTGGAGCAATCAGGATCATCTTGCAGGGTTGAGATCCTGATTTTGACTAGCACTTTGAACAGGAGAGGGAAGGGGAAAGCAGAAGAAACTTCCCTTCCCAATTGAGAACTAAGGCATCCAGGGTACTGAGCCCAACACTGGGGGTCTGCAGCAAAAAGGGAAGTTGGTGGTGTCTGGGACTGCAAAAGATCTATCTAGGGGTGCCCCATCTGGAAAATATCACCTCCAAGACCAGGGGATCCAGTGACCATTCGTGATGGCCCTGGGAAATCCTGCTGAGAGCATCTGCCAGGACATTGTCCTTTCCTGGGAGGTGAATTGCCATGAGGGAGGTGTTCAGGGAGTAAGTCAAAGATCACAACTTCATTGCTTCGGTGCACCAGGCCGTAGACCGAGTGCCTCCTTGCTTGTTGATGTACCACATTGTGGTGGTGGTGTCTGTTCTGACCTGTACAACTTTGTTCTGAACAGATTTGGAAAAAGCTTGTAGTGCTAGAAATACTGCTCTGAGTTCCAAGAGATTGATACGGAGCAGAGATTCCTGAGGGGACCACAACCCCTGGGTGGTGAGGTCGCCCATGTGAGCCCCCACCCCAAGAGGGAGGCATCTGTAGTAAGGATTAAAGAGTGAGACTGAGTAACAAAGGGAACCTCTTGTCTCAAATTGTTCTGATCCTGCCACCACTGTAGGGCCTGGATCAGGGTTTGAGTTACTGGGATCAGTTTGTTCAGAGGGTCCTTCCTTTGAGACTAAAAGGCTCTCAAATGGAACTGAATGTCCCTCATCTGAAATCTCGCTCCCTGCACTACTGCTGTAGAGACAACCATGTGCCCCAGGAGCTATAGAAAATGCCTTGCTGGTCGAGACACCTGCAGGGTGAATGAAGAGGCCAGAGAGACCAGGGTCCTTGCCCTGTCCAGGGGAAGGAAGGCTCTGGCCTTCTCTGTGTCTAGCTCTATGCCCATGAAGGTGAGGAGCTGGACAGGTTCTAGAACTGACTTTGAAAGATTTAGAAGGAAACCCAAAGAAGTGAGCAGTTGCTGAGTTATCTGTAAGTGTAACTTGACTTGGTCTGGGGACTGGCCTACTATGATCCAGTCGTCCAGGTAAGGGAAGATGGCAATTTTCTGCCTTCTTAGAGAAGCAACTACTACTGCCAGGCATTCTGTGAATACCCTTGGAGCAGAGGTGAGGTCAAGGGCATTGCTCTGAACTGTAATGGCTGAGGCAGCTCGAACCTAGGTACTTCGATGGGGAGCTACTGATGAGAATATGGAAGTAGGCATCCTTGAGGTCCAGGGACACTAGCCAGTCCCTAGCCTTAGAGGAGTAGAATAATTCCCAGAGTCACCATTTTGAATTTTGGTTTTAAAAGGTGCTTGTTTAAGTATCTGAGATCCAGGATGGGCCACCATTCTCCTGTCTTTTTTGGGGTAAGGAAGTACCTGGAATACAATCCTTTGCCCTGGTGTAGGGGTGGAATCCTTTCCACAGCTCTGAGAGCTAGGAGGGAAGAGACCTCTGCCTCTAAGGCAAGTGCCTCTGATGGATTTGCAGGTGGAAAGGATCTGGTTCTCCTCTTTGGAAACTTTTTGAAGCTGAGAACCAGTCCCTGGCTTACTACTTCCAGGACCCATTTGTCTGATGTCAGAGACTCCCAGTCCTGGACAAAGTAAGCCAGCCTGCCCCCTACAGGTAGCTGAGAATCGGCCCTAGCAACCCCATCAGGGTTCCTGCTTGGCAGGGCTTTGGGCTGAGGGTGGAAGCAGGCCTGCTTGACCCTGTCTGCCTCTCCCTCTAAAGAACCCCTCTGGGCATAAGCAGAAGAGAGGCCTGGGCTTGGTAAAAGGCCTATGAAAGGCCTGCTCCTGCCCCTGGGAAGCTGCCTTTGAGGAGTGGCCTGCCTTTCCTTGGCCTGTGCACTCCTATAGGTGGTCCTATACTCCTCCATTTTCTTCATGTAATTCTCTGTCTGCTTCCCAAACAGAGAATTACCCACAACAGGAAAATCCATGGCTTTAGTCTGGGTATCCTGTGACAGGCTAATACATCTGAGCCAAGCCATTCTTGAAGTGCCACAGATGTAGCCATGACTCTTGATGACACATCATTTGAGTCCACTGCAGCATGGAATTGTACCTTGGATGCCTCAATACCATCAGCAGCCACTTGCTCCAGCTCCTTGGCAAGCTGGCCAGGGACCTGTTTTGCTAAAGCCATGACAGTGTCCCATCTGGATTTCTGATATCTAGCCATATAATTCACCTGTCTGAGTCCCAGGGATGCTGCCATGTACTGTTTCTTTGCCATGGCATCAATCCTTCTGGAGTCCTTGTCTGGGGTGTGTGAAGCCAAGGGAATATTTGCCTTGTCACAGACTGCAGCCTGCACTACCCCAACATGGCTGCATTGTTGTATAAGGAACTCTGTATCAGAGCCTGACAATGTGTACCTCTTGTCCATTCTCTTATCCACAGGAGGTATAGTGTGAGGAGTTTTTAGAATTTTAAATGTCTGTTTCCCAAAGATTTATGCAGGGAAGAGACAGCCCCTAGACTCTGGGATATCCATCATTTCTACAAAGTCAGGCTCCTCTTGATCATCCACAGCTTCCTCCATAGGGAGCTGGAGGTTTCAACCACTTTTTATAGAACATAAAATGAGAAGGGACTCAGAAGCCTGGAGGAGACACTCCTGAAGGTCTGTCTGGGGAGATGTCCGGGTCAATGGGCACATCAGACTTTCAAATCCACATTCACTCTCCTCATACTCCTCTTCCCTCCTCCAGTTCATAATATTCCTCTAAATCATACTCTTGAACCGGTGGAACCCATAGCCAGAAGCCACCACTGTGGTGCAGTTGGTGCAGTTTCGAAGCGACTGGACAATTTTGATTGCTTTGGCTATTTCTTCAGCGGATGGAGAGAAAAGTTTTGGCTGCACACCAGTTGATTTTCTAGTCCTTTTTGCTGGAACTGACTCCTCAGGGTTGGATCTCCTTTTGCCCGAAGAAGTCTCGCCTTGGTCAGAGGGCACTCCTTCTGGTTCGGTTTGAACCGAACCGGGCTGGCATCCGGTTCAGCGGACTTTTTGGCATCCCTTTCCCTGAGCCTACCAACTCTCTTTTCCAGGGTAGCTGCGGGAAAATTTTTACAAATCTGGCAGTCTGCATTGAGGTGGTCAAACCCCAGACAGTAAACACAGGTGGTGTGGGGATCAGCCTTGGCAAAGACTTCCCCACACTACAGTGTTGAAACCCAGTGGGCGGTTTTTTCTTTGGGTTTCTCAGACATAGTGCCAGTCCTAACCAAACTTACCCATTTGCCAGCAATCGCCAGGCAAGCCCCATATCGGTTCCCAACCGTGTCACGGGTCGTGGAAAAAACCGTAATAAAATCCGTTTTTTTTTAGAACCAATGAGAACCGGTAACCACACTCCAAAAGTACAATTTAAGATTTTTTCAAACAACTTGATCAGTTCAAACCGAACCGATGAACTGTTTACAAGTTCCACACAGAGAAGATAAAATATAACCTATCTAGTACCCACAAATACCACAGACAGAGACTGAACCAACAGGTTACGGTTTAATTTCGGTTGAAAACCGAGAAAACGGCACTTTAACCGACAAAATGAACCGAGCAGAAGGAGAAATCTCCGGAGCGACTGTTCAGTGAGGCGGAGTAAAGAATCTGACGGTTTGAGTGTGAAGAACAACAGACATGAGTCTCAACCGAGCTCGAGCTCAGCATTCCATGCCTGGCATGGAAAGTTAACTCTTTCATCTCTGGGGCAGTTCCAAGGTTGGGACTCACTGCATATGTCAGAATATAGCAAGACTTCATGTTGTTTGAATATCCCTGCTTCTAGCTGAAGCTACAACAGGGAGGCTCCCATCTACATCTGGCAGATTGTCACCCACCAGCAACACATCACCCTTTTCTGCCATTTTGCCAGTTGTTTCTAACATTACCTTATCTATGTCCTCCCCCTGTGCCAGAGGCCTGTAGATCACACTTGTCCATATAGTGACTCTGTTTCCCAACTTGAAGGTGACCCACAGCACCTCCCCCCCCCGAATTCCCTATATTTCTGTTGTTTTATCATTTGTTTCATATAAAGTACCACCCTCCATCCTTTCCTTCCTACCCTGTCCCTTCATAACATTATGTAGTCTGGTATGACATGTCCCAGTCATGGTTGTCAGTGCACCATGTCCCAGTAATGGTCACAGTATCCAGGATGGCCTCTGCCATGATGTCCTCTAGGTCTGGGATGTTATTTCCCAAACTCCTAGCATTAGCACACATGACCGTCCAGATTTTGCTAGCTTTTGTGCTTGTAGCTTCCCCCGTTTTCCTTTTGTTCCCACTTCCTCACCCTTTTCTTCTGCCTGCTATGTTCCCCACCTTCCTCCTTTGCTAACCCCCTACTTCCTTGATTGACTTGCTTCATTGTGGGACTCTCACCCATCAGAATCTCCTTACACTCTAACTCAGCCTGTGGGGGAACAGTTTCTGCTTTCCCTTTTTTCTTACACCACCCGCTCGGCTAGTTTAAATGTACATCAAAGTAATGTTTAACAATCCACTGAGAACTGTGGTTCCCCTCCCAGATGGATGCAGGTTATCACCTCTGTATAGACTATTATCCTCCCAGGTGGGCCCCAAGTCCCCAGTGTAGCTGAACCCATCCTCTCTGCACCCACGCCAGTCCTTCAACCCATTTGATTCACAGATAGAGTTATAAACACTGTACATACATAGATATAGAAGGTATACCATTGCCGCAGTGACTCCCAGATCGCAAAGACCACCACAGCGACAGGAATCGGGCAGAATCCACCTGTCTCTGTGGTGGTCTGGGTGTCGATCGGGACTGCTCGTTGGTGTTGCCCCAGTCCAACTGTGACTCGGAGTTAGAATCCTAGAGACCGGGGGGTTCAAAACACAGCCCCGACACTGCAATGCTGACAGTCGGCACAGCGGCTGTCGGGGATGTCTCCATTAAGTCTGTCGCTGGGGCATGGGTAAACTGATACAGAGATGCCTAAATACACAGATACAGAGATGCACACATAAAAAATACAGATACAGAGGTACATATAGAGATGCACAGGTACAGAGATACATTCATAGATACATACAGTACAGAGATACACAGACACAGATAGTCATAGATACACAGATACAGAGAAACATGTAGAGATATACAGATACAGAGATACATGTATGCAAAGATACACAGATTCAGAGATGCACACTGAAACATACACAGATTTAGAGATGCATACATAGATACACAGATAGCCATCATCATGCTGAATGATACCGTTAACCCCCACTTCTATTTTTCTGAGAGGGTTGTGGATGCATGGAGCGGCCCTTCGGAGGAAGGTTGTGGAGTCAAAAACAGTGGTTGAATTCAAGCATGCATGGGACAGCCATAAGGCAATTCTAGGGGTGGGGTAGAAAGAAGTAGGCTGCTGATTAACTAGGATCTGCAGCTTATCCATTAGGTAGGAAATGGGCAGACTGCGTTGGGCCATGGCTCATATCTGCTGTCAGATTCTATGTTTCTATGATATCGGCCATTATGCTGTACCGTGACCAGCTAGTCAGTACCTGGGCAAGATATGACATTCAATGCCCGGAACAGCACAGCTTCAGAAAAGGGCATAGCACCACCACCACTACACTGCTGGAATTTACAAGACTCATAAACGCCACCCTCAACCAAGGTAACTGTGTGGGGGCAATATTCATCAGCCTTACTAAGGCCTTTGATACCGTTAACCACCCACTTCTACTTAGCAACTGTCAACCATTGGGCTCTCCAATGACGCATTGCCCTGGTTCGCTGGCTAACTGTGGGGAAAGGGTCTAGCATGTTAGAATTGCCGGTGTCACCTCCGATGAAAAACCAGTCCTTTCTGAGTTCCACAGGGATCCATACTTGGCCCTTCACTCTTCTCTCTTTTCCTGAATAACCTCCTAGTGTTTGCCACTCAAAATACTACTCTCGCAGACGATGCAGTCCTGTTTAATAATCATCATGACATCAAACACCTGGAGAGTCAGTTGCAAAGAGACTTTAGTCATGTTGAAGAATGGTTCAGATCTCATAAGCTTATCTTAAATTATACCAAAACCAAGGTCATGACTTTCTGCAACACACGGAGCAAGTACGAATCTCAGTCCCTCACCATTAAGAACCAGTCTGGGACTTCACTCGAACATGTGCCCAAGTTTAAATATCTTGTCTGCATACTGGACAACTCCCTCTCCTATGCACGGAACATCAACAACGTAGCAAAGGCTACCAACATACAAAGTGGTCTGCTCCACAGGCACAAACACTGCTTTACTACGGATGCCCTTAGACTGGCTATCTACAACTCTGTCACCTCCATCATTGACTATGGTCTAGCTGTCTGTGGCTTTGCTTCCCCTACTGCACTCCACAGGATATTGGTGTCACTCAACAAAGTCTGCAGGCTCCTAACTGGTGCTGCCCGTCGAACTCACACCTGTGACCTGTACACACAGGCCGGTTCTCATCCACTTCATAGTAGAATTCAGTATCAGACATGCCTGATCTTCAAGAAGGTTCTCTTGGGTCTCATGCCACCAGGTGTTCAAAGGCTCATCACTGCATAGAGCAGTATCCAACATACACATAGGGTTCAACATCAAACCTTCTAGGTCCCTAGATGCAGGACCACAGTGTGCCAAAGGTCATTCACCCATAGAACTCCTCAGTGGTACAATGCCCTCAACAATGAAGTACTTACACCTGCAATACTTGGACCCTTTAAAAGGTAACTCCGACTATACCTAACATCAACCATGCCATGTGACTGCTTCTCCTAGGAGCAGCCTCCTCTCTCACTCCAGTTTAAGGTGACCTGTTACCCCCCCCCCCAGCATTTTCCCCCATCACTTGCTTTCCTCCTCCCACCCCTACCTTTCCCCACCAACACCCTGCCTTACCCTCCACCTCCCCTCTTGTAGGCACTTTCAGATTTGCGGGTCCCCCAACTCCTACCTACCCTGCACTTATGCTACCCATCCATCGCCCTCTGACAGTGGCCCTTCAGCCTGCCCACTCCTTTCCTTAAACCTACCACCCTACAATCGCTATCTGTTCTATATAATGTACTGTCTGCACTGAAACGTCCTGCTCTCATAAACTGGCTCATAATGCCTCGCCATCATGTGCTTTACATTTAAAGCCCAGCCTTCACTGTATTATACCGTAACCATGGTCTACCTCTGTATGTATGTATGTTTTCCCTCCATCCTTTGACGTGGAACCTTTGTAAATGAGCAGCAATTGCTGAAAGGTATTTGTAATCCTAGAGACTAATAAAATAAAATAAATAAATAAACCATGAGGCAGTATTGTTCTCGTTATCTTTGTTACCCAATTCATACAAAGTGATGTCAGCGTGCAACGTGACTAAAATTGCTTGTTATGGCTACTAATGGCATTGGCTGCCACTGTACATAGATACGCAGATACATACATAGATACACAGATATCTGTATAGATGCAGAGATACATCTGTAGATACACAGATACATACATACAGAGCTACATATAAAGATACATGATATATATATATAGATACAGGGATATATGCACAGCGACACAGAAATATATACAGAGATAAGTGATACGTTATAGATGCACACACACACACTATATATATATATATATATATATATATATATATATATATATATAAAATAACTGGTCAGCAATTTTCCTATGGGCTGGACCAGTTGATATTTTCCCGTAACAACTTGACTGGTTGTTATGGCATTCAGAGCCATTTCAATCAAAGCATGCCACTCCCTCATTGGCTCTTGTCTTGCTTGTGGGTGGGCGTAACAGTTCAAAAAACATGGCAGCTCTATCTCTCGCTTACCACGGAGCGCCACAACTTGAGTTTTCAGGATAGTTTTTTTTTATATCTGGTTGATCCTGCCTGAAAAATATTGCTGCCCAGTGTATTATAAAAAATAAAAGATTGGGGAAGGGGTGCTATGAGAATTTTATGCACACCCTTATTGTGGGATGCTTTGATAAACCCCTCAGGCTTCGCCCTCAGGGATTTATGTGGCATCCCACAACTGGTATGCATTAAATTCTCATAGCTCTCCCTTCCCCATCTTTTATTCTCTATTTGTACACACAGTTACTCAGATAAACAGATATATCACACTTTGTTTATCTCCATCCCATTGTATAAATACATAAATACATATATACACACACGTTGATATATAGATACACTGAAACAAACATATAGCTACAGAGACATAAAGAGATACAGTGAAACATAGATACACAGATACAGATCGTTTCGGTACCGTGCTCCTCGTTGGCTTAATGCACTACCTCCTTGGCTCACTCAGTCACACAGCATCTCCCGTTTCAAAGCAGGCCTCAAAGCCCACCTAGCTGAATCCCATTCCTGTGCCTGTGGCTAGCTATTCTTCTCCTAAGTAGGCTACCTTACCACACTAAATAAAAAAAAAAAAAAAAAAAATCTGACACAGGGTCTCATGGACCCCAAGAATCGCCTTCCATTAAAAACTGACACAGGGTCTCATGGATCCCACGAACACGCCTCCCCTAGTCTAACAAATGATACCTTAATGTCCTGCTACAGTCACTGCTGTATTAAGATAAAGCCTGGACTGCACTGTTCAGAACTGTCATGTGTATTATTTTGAGTGTGTATGTTTCTCCTGTATACTCCTTACTATGTATGTATCCTTGTACCTCGTCTCCCTCCACCACTGTAACCGCGTGGAGCCTTTTGCAAATGAGTCTGCGACTCAAAGGTTTGTAATTCGGAAAATATGCAATAAACAAATAAAACATACAGATACAGTGATACCTACATAGATACACAAATATATACAGAAATACATGCATGGATACACATGCACTTACATACGCAGATACATACAGAGATACAGTGGGCATACATAGATATACAGATACCAACAGAGATACAAAGATAGTAGACATATACAGAGATACATACAAAGATAAAAAGATACAGATACAGTGATACACATACACACACACACACACACACATATACATATAGATACATAGATATACAGGCACATACGTACGCAGATACATACAGAGATACAGTGGGCATACATAGATATACAGATATCTACAGAGATACAAAGATAGTAGACATATACAGAGATACATACAAAGATAAAAAGATACATACAGATACAATGATACACACATATAGATAGATATATATATATATATATAGATAGATAGATACATAGATACACAGATACATACAGATATGTACATAAATACACCGACACAGTGATGCATACATGGATATATACATAACTACAGAGATACAGTGACATATGCCTAAATATATGTACAGTATATAGAGGTGCATAGAGATACATAAGCGGATGCACAGATACATACTTACATACATGCACACATAGATACACAGATATAGAGATACATACATAGATACATATATATATATATATATATGTATATATACACAATGTCATACATCAAGATCTAGCAGTATCAGCATTTTTGCTCTGATATCCTGCAGGATATTGGAGAAACTTGATTTAATCCAACAGCAAACACTGAAATATCACACAGTACACTTGATCCTGGTTTATGGCATGTAAATGGATACAGAGATACGTACATACACATTACATACATAGATACACAGATACATAACTATGTATTTACATATACTGTACATGGATACAGAGATATTTAGATACGCATACGTACGTAGATAAGATACATAAATATGTTTACAATTACTGTACATGAATACAGAGATACACAGATACATAAATAGTTTTTGTTTTAATTGGGTTCACCACAACATAACCCAGATAGACCATCTTAGGGTAGCTGGTTCATTCCACTGGGGTGTTAAACAGACAGACACACACTGATGAGTCCTGGTAGACGAAACACGTGGTCTGTGTCTTCTGTTGGCACCTTTGCAAACTGTGTGAGAGGCCTTCAGCACCATGCATTTCTGCTTAAAGTTGAACCAGTATAATATTCTGTGGTGATTTGCATATGCAGCCCATGATGCTTTGCATTATGGGGGCATGTGTAGATTTGCATTTCTTTGAAACTTGGCTTCCGGCCAGTGCCCTTTGGAGTAACCATTGCCTCAGTGCTTGCGCGCTTTCTTTGTCTGTCTACATAAATATGTATTTGCATATACTAATTATTACTTTGTACTTTCTAGTAACATAGTAATGCATTTTGGAGAATATGTGTATATATGTATGTCTTTAAGAGAGAGCTATTTATTGCCATCATTTATTGTGTGCCTTGCCTTTGAAAAAGCACATTTCATGGTGTGAATTGTGTCAGGGCAGCTCACACCCTGTGAGGCTTGCTGGTTTTAAAATTTTGTACCCGAGACACTGAATAAAGATTATGTACTAACCAGTGCCTTAGAGCAAAGTTATTTCTGATTAAGGTGTGCTCTGACTGTGTGGCTAAGACATTTATATATACTGCACATGAATACAAAGATACGTACATGCGTACATACATACATACACACAGACACATCACATACATAGATACATAAATATGTATTTGTACATACTGCACATGGATACAGAGACACATACATAGATACACATTACATACACAAATATGTAAATATTTATATTTACATACAGAATACACTAACAATGTATTTTATTGTACAGTGTACCCAAAATGGAAAAATGTGTTTGTATGTCACTGACATTTTTGACAGTATGATACTTTAACTGTGCTGTTCGCACTGTTTGCATTTTTTGCTGTTTTATGCAGAACTCTGGTTGTGCACCAATCAACTCACTTTGAATACCAAAGAAAAACCTGTCATAATGTTATTTGGCATAAGGCAGCATCTGAGCAGGATCAGCTTGGCCTTTCTTTTTTTGAAACCCTCAATGGCGTCCTCTTGAAGCTGTCCCCAACACGTCTATAGATTATCTCACTGTATTTGGCCTCCAGCTGGTTGCAACTGAACCCCGATAAGACGGAGGTATTGGTAGTGGAGTCGAACAGAGTTCATGATAGGATGGCCTCTGACTCAGAAACTGGGCTTGTTCTTGGAACTGTGTCATTGAAGGCCTCCTCTTGGGTGCGAAATCTGGGAGTGATTCTGGACAGGGACTTAACCATGGAGGCTCAAATATCCTCCACGGTTCGTACCTGTTTTTTCCATCTCAGAAACATTGCCAGGATTAAGCCCCTTGTTCCGCCTCTGGACCTCCCTACCTTGATACATGCCTTAGTCACATCAAGGCTTGATTACTGTAATGCGCTCTATCTCGGGGTCACAGGAGGATCTCTCCGCAGACTGCAGCTGGTGCAAAACGCATGTTCGTTATTGACTGGGCAGCAAAGTTTTGTCATATTACACCGTTCTATGCGAGTTGCATTGGCTGCCAGTCAAATGGAGAGTCCTCTTTAAGGTGGGTCTTCTCACCTATAAGGCCATACATGGGCTGGGCCCCAGTTACCTGTCAAACCTTCTGTTACCTGCCCTCTCCACCCGCCCTCTTGGCTCCTCTAATGGTGGCTTCCTGGCCATTCCCAGAACAAGGCTTAAATCCGCTGGCGATAGGCGTTTAACATGACTCCTGTTCTATAGAATTCTTTGCCAATTATGGTCAGAAGCCCCAGTAGATATTTTAAGGCCCAGTTGAAGACTTTTCTTTTTTCAAGCATTTGATATTTAGATTAATATTGATGGCAAAGTTTGTGATTTTATCAGATTTTGTATTTTTATTATGTATAAATTTGTATGATTATTATGTCTAAACTCTGTTTAAAAATTTGTCAGGCAGCCAGAGCCTCTGGGATTGGGCGTCTTTTAAATAAATTTTGCCTTGCCTTGCTATTTGTAGACTGTATCTGTCTCACAGACAGTCTCTATCCATAAAGGGTATTCTGTTTATAGACTGTATTGTATTTGTAGATGGTATCCGTAGACAGTTTGTGTTTGTATATGGTATTGTATTTGTATACTGTATCTGTCTGTAGACTGTACTGTATTTGTAGACTGGCTGTGTCTATAGTCTGTATTGTATTTTGCAACAGGATGTAGACTGTCTGAAAACTAAAGCTGTTTGTAGACTGTCTATAGACAGTATTGTATTTGTAGGCTGCATCTGTCTATAGAGGGTTTTGTATTTGTAAACAATATCTGTTAGTAGACTATCTGTACACTATTTGTAGTCTGCATCTCTGTACACCATACTACATTTGTAGATTGTATCTGTCCACAGACAGCATCTGTCTATAGAGGGTATTGTTTTTGTAAACTGTTTTATAGACTGTGTCTGTTTATAGACTGGATCTATCTACAGACAGTATTGTATTTGTAGATAGTATAAGTCTGCAGATGGTTTTGTATTTGTAGACTGTATCTGTTTGAAGACTGTATTTTATTTGATGTTCAGGTGTCTAATGTGATTTCCCCTATTCCAGATGAACCTATCAGTGAGGTGCCTGGAATACAAAATTCGCTGACAAAGGTCCTTACGCTTCTTAAAGATGCAGCTGAAAGCTATTCAAAGGTAAGATTTCATTAGGTAAGACATATCTCACAATGTTTGAAGATTTTTTTAAATGAATTGTCAAATGCCTTAGGACAAAGAGTCCAGTTATTTATTCTCTTTATGTCCTGTCACTGGTGCTGCCTCCCAGCCTCATCCGTTCCTTCTCCCTCTCTTACCCAGTCTCGGGGTCTACAGATCAGCCTGACTCCCCTTGGTGCCTTTCTGATGGAGGTTGAAGAGTACAGAATGCCAGTATAATTTTGCCTCACTCTGAGGTTTTCCACCTGACGCTTCTTTTGGAGTGTATGCCCTCACTCTAAGATTTTCCACCTGATGTTTCTTTCCTCCCTCAGGAGACAGGCGCGAAGACTCCAAAGGTGCATGCATATCACTCAGAGGATTTTACCTGACATTTCCTCCCTCCCTTAAGAGACAGGCAGTGAGAAGTTCAGAGTGTGACTGTGCATCGGTCCGAGTTTTTCAACTGTAGTGTGCTATGCTCATGGCTGTGCACTTCAGAACCAGCCCACATCCTCCTTTCTGCCAGCATCTCCATCTGCACCATTACCTATTGTCCCTCAGGTGGCAGTACAAGAGCAGAGACAGCTGCCCTCCTCCTGGAGAATAGTGTCCTACCTTCTGCCTCAGTGTCCTTGCTCTTTCCTAAACCTGTGTCACTGGCGTCCTGAGTGGTAAACCTGCTGCATCTCTGACAGGCTGGCTACCCTATCAAGTTTAGTTAGCACAGTTGACTAACAAATTATCTGACAGGTGAATTGTAATTTGTTAAAGGATGAGTGTTTTCCTAATTAAATTATACCTACCCATCCTAAAGGGTTTTGTCATTTTTCTAAATAAACAGCAGAAAGAAACAAAATGTTAGCTTGACTTTGTGACTGGGAGATGATAACATAAACTGTGAGGGCTGACATTTACTTTCGTTTAACAGGATTCCTGTGTGAGACAAGCCTTGCGCTGTGTTAAACTTGCGAAATTAATAACCCTACAGCTGTACTTCCTAAACAACAACCAGAATGTGCGACTGATCAACCTGCAGAGGCAGGATTTGGTGAATCAAATAATATCCCTACCAAGGTTTTACCAGGTAAAGAATGGATCAGCTCAGATAGCCTGAAAATAGTGACTAGATGAATGTCTCAATTGTTGAGAATGGAGCACTGTGTGATATAACTCATACTGTCTCCCTGTCTGTCTCTGTCATATGTGATGTGCACAATGTGAACACTCTTTCACACTCTCTCTCAGACCCACTGGGACAAACGCCCAGTGTGGACACTCCCTCAGATACACAGTGACTAATGCACAGCCTGAACACTCTTGCTCAGATCCACAGTGACTAATGCACAGCCTGAACACTCTCGTTCAGCTCTACAGTGAATAATGCACAGAGTGAACATTCTATGTCAGATCCAACAGGACAGGTGCACAGTGTGAACACATTTTTTTGTTTGTTTTTTCAAGTTTATTTAAGGTTAAGTCATAGAGCTAAAGCTCATTTAAAATGACATCCCTACATATATACACACCAATGTTACATCATGTAAAACATTTACATACAGTAAAAAAAAAAAAATCACTTAAAGGGATTTTGTACCTTTCAGAATTCAATGTATTGCTTACATCAAATCATAGCTATTGCTGGCAATAGTCTGTTTCTGTAAGCATTGACATTTTTTTGTGCAGCCATTATGTAACTGGAAGAGATCGTAGTTTGGCACTGACAAGGTGGCCAGTTGATCCCTTCCATGTCCAACTGATGTACAGTTGTACATGCCCTCACACTCAGGCACATTATGACATGCAGCAAGGGGAAGCATGGGGACATGTCCCATTGAAATGAATGAGAGCTTTTTTTTATACACTACGACAGTGAGTTGGAGATCAATGAAAGTCACCGCTCGACTAACAAGGGCCTTGTTAACCGAACCATGGCTTTTATTAACCTCCAACTCGCCATCATAATGTATAAAATAGTAATAAAAGAATACTTCCGTTCATTTCAGTGGGGCATGCTACCATGCTCTCCTTTGCTGCACGTCATAATGTGCCTGAGCATAGGGGGGTGGTGTGTACATCAGTATGTGAGTACTTTTTCCTCAGTGTTTTGTTTATTCTGTTTAGTTTATTGCTAAAGTGTGCATTTAATACAGAATAATCAGTGGTCATGTGAGGTCACTTGACCAGGTTACAGGACTTTTATGGTCCGTTTTATCACATGTAATTTTACCATTCTCAAACTGATTACATTAAAAATTACTTGGATGACCAGTGATTGGACTACTAGATTGGCTATAACAATTCTCTCTAGTTATACACAGAAAAGTATATTTGAAACAGCAAAGTGGCAGCCCTGAGTAAGCATCCATTTTAAAGAAAGGAAGAGGGCCGTCATGATTTCATGCCCTCAACAGCCCTGGGAGTATGCAGTGAATCCGGTGAGAACTAACTGCTCCTGCCTGCAGGGATCCTATTGACCTATACAAAAAGCATGGTCTTTTTCTGCTGTTAAAGTTTAAAGAGATTTTCCTGTTGGCGAAGTTTAAAAGTATTGTCCAGTTTCCAGCATACACTATCAGCAGCATTCATGATATTTAAAAAAAACAATCATTCTAGAGTCAGGCTTCTGCATCGAGTCCCACTCTGTGGTCTTAGAGCCAGAGTCTAGGACTCCACTGGAGCAAAGCTTGGCAGCACCATCAGCCCGACTGCCTCCATGCTTTTTTTTTTCTCTGCAGAAAGCACATCTCATCAGAGGCTCAAACAAACAACAGGTTCGACATGTAGACCATAGAGATTTGTTATTTTTGCACTGGATAGCTAAATGAAAGAGAGACGATTCTCTTTCCGTGCTACTTGGTTTAGGAATAGACTGTCCTGTGCCAACGTGCATGTTTAGTACTGTAAGTCCTTAGGCCTGGATCACACCATGGCACCATGTTGGGCCAGATGCCCCTCTTACTGAAACATTGATGTTGAATCATGTTACCCTGCTTTCTGGATTCCCAAGGCTGTTGTCATTTACAGTAACAGTTTCTGGTGCCCTAAGTAACAGTTTCAGGTGCCCTAAGTCTTCTGGTATCCTTGATGCCAGGAATTGTCTGCCTTTTTAACCTAAAAACTCCTTCCATGGAACCTTAGCCATTAACCTTTCTTTGACTTACAGTAGGTGATCCAATCACACGCAGCATGCCTGATGTCCCTTCAAACATGCCACTACTGTTGATTTGTACACAGCAACTTTCTGTTCCCAGTGGTTTTGGAAATCTCACTTTTTACAGCGCTCTTCATCTTGCCATGCCTGATGCTTCTGCTCATCCTGTGGTTTCTGCTCACTCAAACAGGCTGATGACTCTACATCCCTGGAGTTCATTCTATGGTGTATCTTTTACGGCTACATTTGCCTTTTCGGGCCTTGTACTTTGTAGCCAGGGGCATGGCTTCTCTCAGAGAATGACTGCATGACCACCTTGTTTATCCTCCCTGCCTGTTCCTTTCCTCTGTTGGACTTTGGGACTGCGCCACTCCATCCTTCCCTTAGTGTGGATTGGGTATGTTTGGGTGTGGGGGGGTCACTCAGTCAAGCTTCTGCTGTCATGAGATTTTTGTCGGCACCCTGGTCATAGAATCATAGAATTTGACGGCAGAAAAGGACACCTTAGCCCATCAAGTCCACCCCTCCCCTCCACTAATCCTCCTTCCCTCCCTCTCTTAAGGCTCTTACCCCACCTCCCTGTATCCCCATGTGCTTGTCCCATGCTCATTTGAAGCCTGACATGGTCTCAGCCCCCACCACCTCCTCTGGAAGTCTGTTCCAGGGCTCTACCACCCTCTCAGTGAAGAATCACCCTCTCACAAGTTACAAGATACTTCCCAACATTGCAGGTTGCTTCAATGACACAGCCTCCACATCTGCTTCCTTCCACTAATCCCACCCGTAATTTATGCTGTGGGATTTCCAGGTTCCCATGTCTATCCTAATGGTCTGTCTTCACTTTACAGCTTCTCCTGTGGTTTCTCACTGCCTGTTTGGTACCCACCAGCTTTGTACAAATTGTTCCTAGCCTGGTGTTTTCTCTGGCATGAGCAGGTTCTCTTTTCCTGGATAGATACTTCCACATCTCTCATCCTGTTTCCTCTAGAATTTGTTGCCTCTCCGGGCAGTGCTGGCCTCCTTGATTCTTGTGGTCACCTTTAGTTTTGGTCTGTTTGGTTGCCCTACTGGGGCTTCTTCCAGAGCAGACCTCTGTCTCCTGCCCTTCTGGGGTGGGGATCCTGCACCCATCTTGATTTGGGTTTTTCCCCGCCGTCTAGGGCCTTCTGTTGGAATTTAGACAGCCTTCTTCTGACACGTATCATCCCTATAATACAGCCATTTTCAGTATTTGATGTGCTGCTTGCTCCCTGGTCCCCTTTTCCTGTCCAGTTTAGTAAGTTGTGGGTCCTTATTGGACTTTGGACTCCTGTACTCTTATGTGATGGTACTAAACATCTCCCAACCTTTTCTCCCTTTCATGCCCTCATAGAGGGCACATCCTCCTGAATGTTGACATTATTTTCTTCCCATCAGTTTCCGAGGATTTTTTTAAACTCTGCTTTATTGTGTGGTAAAGCATATATATCCAACTACATCAATGCATACAGAATAATACATATCAAAGTACACTGTACTATGGTGGAACTGACAATACCATTTCATACTGATCACTTGCCACTCAATTACAAGCAATATGTTGAGACTAGTAGTACAATCTACAGTAGATGTATAACCAGTTTAGTTCATAACAAGTAGCTGTAACTCTTAGGAAGAATTGCCCCAAACAAACTTGTATTCTTGTCCTCAACTGTGTGACAAACATAGAAAGATAACATAGAAACATAGAATTTGATGGCAGATAAGGACTGCTTGGTCCTCCTAGTCTGCCCATTTCCCTATCTGATGGATAAGCTGCAGATCCTAGCCAACCAACAGCTTACTTCATCCTACCCTCCACTAGAATTGTCTTATGTCTGTCCCATGTATTCTTGAATTCTCCCACAGTTCTTGACTCCACAACCTCCTCAGGAAGGCTGTTCCACGCATCCACAACCCTCTCCATGAAAAAATACTTTCTAACAATGCTTCTGAGCCCCCTCCCCCCATCTTCAAATTGTGCCCCCTTGTTCTTGCACATCTCTTTTTCTGAAAGATGCTACCCTCTTGGACTTTAATTCCCTTGAGGTACTTGAAAGTTTCTATCATGCTCCCCCTTTCCTCGAGGGTATACATATTAAGCTGCTTTAGTCTCTTTTCGTATGTCTTCTGGTGCAAACCCTGCACCATTTTAGTTGCCCTCCTCTGAACAGCCTCCACTGTGTCTGTCTTTGTGGAGATGGGGTCTCCAATACTGCACACAGTACTCCAGATGGGATCTCATCAACTGTCTGTACAGAGGGATGACAACTTCCTGTTTTGTACTGTTGATGCCGCTCCCTATGCATCCCAGTATTCCCCTCAGCCCCCCTTACTGCCTTCTCACATTGCTTGCCCACCTTTAGGTCATCTGATATAATTACTCCCAGGTCCCTTTCGATTTTTGTTGTTGTTGGTATCTCACCCCCATTGTGTACTCTTCCCCGGGTTTTTGTTTCCCTGGTGCATTACCTTGCACTTCTGTGCATTGTTTCTGAGCTGCCATACATTTGACCATTCCTCAAACCTTGCCAAGTCCCTTTTCATCCTTTCCTCCCCTCCTTGTGTATCAACCCTGTTGCAGATCTTTGTGCTGTCTGCAAAGAGACATACTTTTCTGTCCAGGTGCTCTCCAATGTCATTTATAAAGACATTAAAGAGGACTGGTCCCAGTACTGAACCCTGTGGTACCCCGCTGGTTACCCTCCTGTCTTCACTGTGGACTCCGTTTACTGTTACCCTTTGTGTCCTGTTGTCCAGCCAATTTTTTATCCAGGCTACCACCTTGGGACCTACTCCAAGGCTGACTAACTTGTATACTAATCTTTTCTGTGGGACTGTGTCAAATGCCGGTCATGAAAAGCAGGAATGGAGTAATGAGGCGAAGTGTTTCTAGGTCGCCCCCACTGTGTGTTTGAAATACTGTGTAAGTTCCATTGCCTTCCACAGAGCTGAGTGCTTTTCTAGGGTCAGATGAAGCATGGCCTTTATTCCTTCCATCTTGCATAGATCTCCCACCCTGCCTTTCCAGGAATCTATGGAGGGTGGCTTGGTCTGCAACCATAGAGACATTATGTCTTTCAGGGCCATGGTTCAAAGTTCCCTAAACAGCCCATGCTGGCACAATTCCCCATCTGTGGGACAGGAATGCCCAGAATTACATTCAGGAAAGAAAAGGGGATTGGAACATTCCAAAGCTGCTGCATTTCCACCTGAACTTGTATCCAGTAGGGATGGAGAACGGGATGGTCCCAAAGTATGTGAAAGTGGGACCTGCCCATATCGCTTCCAACCAAGTTTGAAAAGCCTCCACTGAAGTGATATATTTGGTAGAGGTGTTGAAGAAGCAGATCACATGTCCAGCAGAATTCTCTCCAACTGGGGACACTGTGATCTTCTAGCCCACTGCCAGCATTTTAGACCAGTCCCTTCCGAATATGAGCACGGGAATCTTCTTTCAAAAGCAGCCTGAATCTTTCCTCTTGTGGATATGTAGTCCCCCCACCAAGTAGGACCTAACATGCTTTGGCTATCACTGCCCAATACAGAAAGTCTTCAAAAGGTGACAGATCATGGGCCACCAGATTTTTTGAAGTTAGGTAGTGGCTAACTTCTAGATACCAGAAAAAAATCTTGTTTTTGTATCCCGTATCGTTGTTTAAAAAAGGAAACCCAGAAACATCGAATTTGACAGCAGATAAGGACCGCTTGGCCCATCCAGTCTGCCCATTGCTCCCTACCTACACTATTACTGCAGACTGTGCCCAATCCACAGCTCTTTCTCCCTCCTTCCCCTTCCTTTCCACTATGATTCCCTTGTGCTTATCCCATGCATTCTTGAACCTCACCACTGTTTTCACCCCCACTACCTCCGCTGGAAGGCAGTTCCTGGAAACCACCACTTTTTCTGTGAAGAAATACATCCTCACATCTCTCTTGTATCTACCCCCCTCCAGCTTCTTAGCTTGTTCCCGTGTTCTTTTTTTTTTTTTTTTTGGACTTTCTTTTTACCCCCTCATCACCGGTTTACCTGAACTCTGTCCAGCATTGACTCACAGAACGGTCTGTTCCCACCTGGCCTGAAACCCCTAGACTCTTATATCCAGGCAAGGGCCCATTTCCCCACTGCATCACCTGGCCACCCGATCCCCCAGCTCTGAGCCCCCTGGGGCAGGACCGCCGACTCCTCTGGCACTCTATCTGAGTCTAGTGGAGCAACCAGGGGGCAGAGGGAGTGCCTGGAACGGAGCTGGGAAGCCCAGCATTGGGCGTGGGGACCAACCACGGGTCCCACTTTCACCTATAAGGCGCCGTGGTTTTTCTGCTTTTCTACCCCTCCCTGTGGAGCTCAGATGTGCAATGACGACCAGCATCTGCCAAGCTCCACCCCCAAAGCCATGTGGCAGCGTCACCTATTCCTGGCCACCCTTGACTGCCACCAGAGGTCGCTCAGGAGCGATGTTGTACCCTACACCCTCCCCTGGAAGGGAGAGCTGTCCAATGGACGCTCAATCCTTCCCCACCCCCTGCCAACCCCTGGTGGCCTGGGCTCGCTCTCGACCCAGGTCACCGCATGGCGCGAGGTAAGGCATGTAGTGCCTTAACTTCAGTGCCACCAGGCCGGCTCTGTCCCTTTGTTCTTGAGCACCTTTCTTCTGAAAATACCTCTCCTGTAGTTCGTTTACAGGAGACATAGTGATTGCCCTACACCAAGTGTTTGCATCTTGTTAGTGTCAAATTATACCATCTATAGAAGCCTGGGTCTAAACTTACAGGAAGGAACTGGGGATCGTTGTACAGTACAAGGGGCCCAGGTATCGGGGTGTGATTACTCGCTTGGCTTTCAAGTACATTCACAGCTTATACCTAGTCCATGGGTTGAGAATATCTGACAATAAACTGGTGTTGGTAAGGGCTGGTTCATCTCCATTTCAAGCCAACCTCTGTCGGCTCCTCTGCTTGGTCCAAGAGACCACCAGGCTAATTTGTGCCGTTGAGTAATATAGGTGAAAATCTGGCATCGTGAGTTCCCCTTTCTCCGGACAGAGAGTTAAGAGTCATCCATTCACCCAGTGTCTTCCAGCAGCCCAAACAAAAGGTGTTGAGCATCCATAGTAAACATTTTCAGAAGTCCTCTGGGATTCAAATTGGAAACAGCCGAAAGAAAAAGAAAAATCTGTGCAGAACATTCAGGTTTCCTGGACATAAAGTCTCCACCACTCATTCACACTAATGGGAACTCCGCCGGAGGCGCTAGGACCCAGCAGGAGCCAAAAATCTTCAGGAGAGCTGGAACCGAGGTAGGGCCTAGAGGAAGTGGCACCACGAGCCCAGCTTGTGCTGTATAGGCTACCTTAGCGTTGACCCTCCAACTGCCTCAGTTCCTTTTATCCCGCTGTCGAGTGCGCTTCAGTGACAATGTCGCTTGCCTTCTGGGAGTCAAGTCTTCGCATCTATACAACAGCAGCTTAGTTGTTTGTAGTATTTGTTAGGTTTTATTTATTTTAGTAGTTCTTAAATAAAGTAGTTTTTCGTTAAAGAAGTCTTCACCCTTCCTTCGACGGAGTCAACCATGAACAAGGCGGGTGACAGTAGGGAGACTTCTCACGAAAGCTGTGTTTTCAGCAGGGCTGGGTCTGGTCTGCCATCCTCTATGGAAGTGAGGGGGTCTGACTATGGACAGTCCAGTGCTTGGGGGAATGGGCGGTCCTCCCAAAAGCACAAAAATAAGCGGTCCCATTCTCAATCTTCGTCACGAACTTGGCATCACTTGACCTCGGGTTCTTCCACAACATCCTGGTCGAAGATGAAACGGTACCACTCGAGGTCGCCCTCTGGTATGTCTGCGCATGGATGGTCACTGGCCAGGGGCAGGGTTTGACTCTGACTCCTCTGGGGTTTCCCATAACCTCTGTTCCTGGTGACTGGCATCCTCGACTCCGGGTTCCTCTCCGCCCCCTCGGGGGTCTTCCAGTAAACAGTTTCATCATTGGGCCACTCTTATGGAGCAATGGGTTCAGTGGTTGTCCCACCTGCCTGAGCCGGTGAATCCATCACAGAGGCCTTTGGGCCTTCTGGTTTCAGACCTGCGGGCAGGGCGGTTGGGGCTTTCTAGTCACTTGGCACCTTCTTCTGTGCCATCGACGCCACGCTCTGGTGCTTTTCCCCCTCATATGGCTGTGGTGCAGGGGCCAGTACAGGTACCACTCTCTCCTTCTGAATTTCTCTGTTCTTCATCCCTGAGTGGGTTGTTGGAAGACCCTGGTCCTGTGGCACTGGGTGTGGTGCCGGCGCTGCCTGTGTTTTTGGTGCCACACTCTGTGCCGGTGCCAGGAGTGCCTGCGATGCAGTGTATAACACCAGGGTTCTCAACCATTCACGGAACTCCTCCTCCTCTCTTTCCTCCCTTTCCTATTTATTCTGTCCCTTCAGGATTAGTAGGAGATGATATTGAGCCTTACCCTGATCTGCAATTGGGAGATGACTTTGATGATGATTCCTTTCTAGGGGTGGTGAATAAGCCTTCTCTTTCTGCAGAGCCTTTGGTCGAGGACCTTTCCGTTAAGTCTCTGCTTAAGAACATGAATACCACACACTCTCTCTCTCTCTCTCTCCAGACTTCAGAGATTGATCCTGGGAAACTGCTTCATCTGCAGTTTCTTCACGTTCCAGATATTCTTATTGAATTGACTCCTCCTGTGCAACCCTCTTTTGAGACTCTCACAAATGGTGTGGGATAATCCGGCGCTTATTCCCTCTGTGGCCAAATCCATAGATAGGAAATATGCCTCTCCCAAGGATCTTCCTATTCTGGCCACGCAAGCCTTTGCTGATGCCATAGTTGTCCTGGCAGAGAATTACAAAGCTGTTCTTCCTCAAGAATCTACGGGACGTCCAGCAAACAAGGGATCATGCAAAATTAACACTTTGGGGAAGCAAGTCTGTGCTGCCTCCACCCTGGGTATGCACATTGCTAGTTGCCAGGGTTATTTCTCTCAGTATGAGTATACCCTCTGGCATTCACTCAAGGCCACTGTAGAAGCTCTTCCAGAGTTGGATGTTAGCACAGAGCTTCTTCAGGCCATTACTGAGACATTGAATCCAATAATCCAGCTTAAGGCCGCTATGGATGCCTTTGACACTGCTTCCAGGGCAGCAGCAGCTGGTATATGCTCCCAACGCTACTCTTGGTTACGTACTTCGGGATTCACAAGTGATGCCCAACAAAGAGTTATGAGTTTACCATTTGATGGACGTATCTGTTTGGCCCTCAGGTAAAGCAGGTACTAGCGGCCACACAGAAAACTAGAATGGCTATCAAAATGGCCAGGCCGCCATCTGCAGCCCCTCAATGAGGCGGGAACTGGTGGCAATTTCATAACCATCAGTCTTTTCGTGGCAAAGGCAGAGGGGGCTTCAACAGAAATCAAGCCCCCCCAGCCACAAAAGCAGCGAAGGCACAGGGCCCCAAAAGCGCCTAGTGCCACCCTCTGATTCCGCCCCAAGTGCCACCTCAGCTGTCGAGGGGACTCTTCCTCGGCAGTAGGAGGGCATCTGACTCAGTTTTACAACCAGTGAAAGTCGGTCACTTCAGACAAATGAGTACTCAGGATAGTCTGCGAGAGTTGCTCTCTAAATCTTTCAGAAACCCCTCTGGATCATCCACCCAAACGACAGCCCAGGCTGTCTATCTCTCATTCAGACCTTCTTGTTTCCGTGATTCAAGGCCTTCGGAACAACGGGGCAGTAGAAGTAGTTCTGCTGGATCAGCGGAACACAGGTTTCTACTCCCATTACTTCCTAGTTCCAAAGAAAACAGGTGGCCTGCATCCTATTCTCGATCTAAAGAAGTTAAACAAATTTCTTTACAAAGAGAAGTTCAAGATGATATCTCTTGGCTCCCTGTTACTTCTGATTCGTAAAAACCACTGACTGGCCTCCCTGGACATGCAGGATGCCTACCAGCATGTTCTAATACACCCAAACCACCACAAGTATCTCAGATTGGTGGCGTTGGGTCAGCACTACCAATTCAGAGTCCTGCCCTGTGGGCTATCCTTGATGCCTCGAGTCTTTACAAAGTGTGTTGCAGTTCTCACAGCACATCTCAGGAAACTAGGAATCCAAGTGTTCCCATATCTGGATGACTGGCTTCTAGCAAGCCCCTCCAGACAAGAGACTTAGGAAGCCATGGCTATGGCTTCCAAGTTCCTCACATCCATGGGAGTTCTGTTGAACTTTGGAAAATCACAGATGCAGCCCTCCCAATGGCCTCTCTTCATAGGAGCCCTTCTGGATACCTCCAACACAAAAGCCTTTCTTCCAGAGGACAGAAGGAATGACATCCTTCAGATGGCCCATGTCATCGGAGAGAATGACTCAGTTTAAGCTCTCTCAGTGCAGCAGATGTTGGGTCTCATGGCATCCTCAGTGTTCACTGTGCCTCTGGCTCGTCTTCACATGAGGACTACTCAGTGGTCCCTGAGCACACATCCCCAGTCCTTTCACATCAAGGTAATGGAACCTCTAAAACAGTCTCTCCCCTGGTGGGCTCAAGAGGACAACCTTCTGAAAGGTTTTCCCTTTACCCCACTGGAATCTCAGATCTCCATCACCACGGATGCATCCCTACTCAGATGAGGAGCTCACTGTCAAGCTCTCCACACCCAAGGTCGATGGAATCAGGACGAGTCTCAACTCCACATAAATGTCTTAGAAATGAGAGCTGTCAAGTATGCAGTCTGTGCTCTGAAGGACATTCTCTGTCACAAGATCATTCTCCTTCAAATGGACAATAAAGCAGTGATGTACTACATCAACAGACATGGCGGAGCACACACTTACCCCTTATGCAAGGAAGCAATGAGAGTGTGGGAGTGGTGCCTATAGCACAAAGCCCTGATCCAAGCGGTTTATGTGCTGGGAGTGCTGAACGATCTGGTGGATCATCTCAGCGGAACAGAAACAGATCCTCATGAGTGGTCTCTAACACAAGCGTCGTGCAGTCACTCTTCAGAGAGTGGGAACTCCAGGTCTAGACCTTTTAGTCCCCATTCAATGTAAAATGCCTCTATTCTGCTCCAGAAACCCAAAACCTGGCATTTTCTGTCAGGATGCATTCAGACTGCGGTGGACAAGACACTTTCTGTTCGCATTTCCTCCTCTTCCCTTAGTTCAGATGGTACTGCTCAAGCTGAAGGCACAAGGGGGCAGCAGAATGATCCTCATTGCCCCTTTCTGGCCTCGTCAGATTTGGTTTCCATTAATCAACAAATTGTCAGAAACTTCACAGAGACAGCTTCCACTTCAAATGGACCTGGTGACCCAGGGTCCAGTGGTCATCCCAGCTTGAGATCCCTTCACCTCCATGCATGGCTGCTAAGGAGATAGAGGTGAGCAGGCTTGATGTTTCTCATAGGGTGTCAAACATTCTCCTAGCGGCACGCAAGCCAGCTACTAGGAAAACTTATACGGCAACGTGAAAGTGGTTCTCCGTCTGATATGCAAATTCCTCCCTGGACCCCTTCTCTTGCTCACCTAACAAAGTCCTGGAGTATCTTCTGGACCTGTCAAATACAGGACTGCAATACTCAACCATGAATGTTCACCTCTACGCAATCTCAGCATACCACCACGACCCTGTGTACTCCATGTCTCTATCTCAGTTGCCTTTGGCCAAGAGGTTCCATAAACGTATACTTCACACTAGGCCACTAGTTAGAAGCCACATGGGACATTAACCTTGTACTAGACATGCTCACCCATAAACCTTTTGAGCCCCTAGCAACCGTGAGCTGAAGTTCCTGACTTGGAAGACCGCCTTCCTGGTAGCCATTACTTCGCTCTGAAATACATGCTCTAGTCCCAGAACCCTCCCCAATATACTGTATTTCACAAAGACAAGGTGGCTCTTTGAACTCACCCTAAGTTTCTCCCCAAAGTAGTCTCAGAATTCCATCTGAACCAGCCCTTGGTTCTTCCGATCTGCTTCACGAACTTCCAGAATGAGGAGGAGCGTACCCTGCTTTCTCTGGATGTTACAAGGATTTTGTGGTTCTACATAAACAGAACCAAAGAAATCCAAAAATGTAAACAACTATTTGTCACTTTCAGCATGGCCCAGCTGGGTCAGCCTGTTGCTATCAGATGTATTTCGGCATGGCTAGTGGCATGTCTTTACCAATGCTACTCCATGGCACAGGTTAAACTGGAAGGCAGAGTTTATGCCCATTCTGCCAGGGCAGTCGCGGCATCTCTGGCAGAAATTCAAAGCGTGCCCATTGCAGACATCTGCAGTGCAGCTACTTGGAGCTCTGTGCACACTTTTGTGAAGCACAGTGCTTTGGATGTCCGTGCCAGACAGCATCAATCCTTTGGCAGGACAATCCTTAATAGACTCCTGTCCTAACTGAGTTCCTCTCTCCTGCCGCCTTACTCTGGGAATTATTTCAGCTCGGTACTCTCCCATTAGCGTGAATGAGTGGTGGAGACTTTTATGTCCAGGAAAATACGAAAATTACATACCTACCATAATTCTTTTTTTTTTTTTATATTCTCTTTTTTACGCCCCCTTCTCACCCCAGTACTTCGTCACCTTCAGGAGTCTCCTACAGCCTTGTGCGTCCCTGCTTGTCTGTCAGCATCGGGTGCAGTCATCCCCTCACGCTGCCTTGGTTTGACCCCCAGGCGGGTACAAGGCGGGGCTCCCCCTTCCACCACCCTGAGCGACTGTGATTTCGTCGGGGATCCATCACCCGTGCTGGCAGGGGCCCTGGGATCAGGGCCTGAAGCTCCATCTACAGGGAGCACCGAAGGGTATTTTTCTTTCGCCCCATTCCCATAGGGCGTCTGCATGGTGAGAGTCTAGGAGCATGTATTACAAAACGCATAATGCTCCAGCTCCCGGAGATGTCCTCCTCCCGCTACATGCGGTCCTCGCTGCACCACCACCACGTGGTCACCCAGGTGGCAGTATCGCAGCAGGACCCGCATCCCACCCACCTGGAGGAGAGGCAGTCTCTGGGCTCGATCCTCCTCCCCGGCACCGTCCTCAGCTGCCGAGTCCGTTTCCCGAACCGGGTCGCTGGCGCTACGAGCAGTAACCCTACCGCTGTGCTGGCGAGCCGGCCCACCTACCATAATTCTTGATCTTCTTGGACAAAGTCTCCACCTCTCATTCACATGCCCATCCTCCATCCCCCAAGCTCACTTATCTGTTTTTGGTCTTCACTCCCTCGATGGCTGGGCTGTGAAGACTCTGTTGTGTTGACCCTTCTTTTATGGGTCATTCGGACTACCTGATGTCCGCTATAGGTTAGTTTCACTAAGTTAGTTTATGCTGCACCTCCTCAGTAAAAAAGGTACTGAGGCGGTTGGCGGGTCGATGCTGAGGTAGCCTATACGGCACGAGCCAGGCTCGCAGCGCCGCTTCCTTGTGACCCTACCTAGGCGCTGGCCATCCTGAAGATTTTTTGCTCCCACTGGGTCCTAGCGCCTCTGGCATAGTCCCATTAGTGTGAATGGGTGGTGGAGACTTCGTCCAAGTAGATCAAGCATTATGGTAGGTACGTCATTTTCAATATTTGCTGCTCCCCGATTCTGCTGTGCTCCTGCTCACCTCTGCAGTCTCTGAATCTGCCTGTCCAACTGTGCCTTGCCCCGTGATGCAGCCTCCTGCTCTCTGCTCTGTCCAGGTTGCTTCTGTGCCCTCTCGCGGTCTCAGCCAGGCCTTCTGCCTCTGGCTCCGGCTTGTCTCCGACCACCTGCAAAACAAAAAGTCATAATTTAAGTTAACCAGACAACAGCGCAATGACGATAAAAATAATTTGACATAAAATAAAGAAAATTCACCTTTGGACTCCTGCTCGACCTCCCAACACCTACTTCCTCTTCTTGGTGAGCTGCAAAAGGACTCAGTCATGTTTCTCCCGTGTGGGGATTGGGTGGGGAACAGGAGCATCACTGGAACAATGAGGGAACAGCTTGGGGTTAAAGGGGTGGGGCGTGGAGAAGGAGGGCAAAAAATGGATACCAGGACAAAAAAATGTTTTTTAAAGTGACAGTGCCCAGTAAGGCACTTTTACAGGACCCAGGATCAGTTGGCAATGATTAACAATAACTGCTAATCGTTGCCAGATTTGACTCACTTTATAACGCTTTTGGGTCGCAAATTGCAATGCGAACTCGCTTGTTTTATGCGTTGCACTCACTAGCTTGTTCCCAAGTGCAGTCCTATAAGAGGTGGCAGAGAGATGCACCCCCATAGCTCAGCTCCTTTTATAGACAGATGAAATAGAGTTGGGTTACCCCACGTCACCTAAGTGACGTCAGACGCACGCCTAGCAACCATGTGTCATGATGTCACCCCCGAATGGCCAGAGGCCACACCATTATGTACAGGAGAACAAGTAAAAAGGCAAACAATGCCATAGTAGTGCTAGCTGATGTAACAGGGTATTCCCAGAAAACCTTATATGCTGACGGCTTTGCCTTTTGTTTCATTTTAATTCTCCCTGATTCTCAACTTCATATTTGAAATTTTTATTTATTAGCTTTCAGAAATACCTTTGAGCCAGAGGCTCACTTACAAAGGTTCCACGTCATAAAACAAAATATAGAACATAAGAAATAGTACTTTTAACAACTGGTACAGAAAACAATTTTTCTAATTATACAGAATATTCACAGGTCTAGTACATCTGAGATTCAGGAGTAACATTTTCCTGGAGACAAAAATGGGGAGAGCTGGGAGACAATTACAACAGTAGGAGGACACATCGAGGTATGAAAGGGTAAGAATAGTTCCAGGGGACCTAAGCAAGGTTAGGAACCAGAACTTGATCGGAGATGCAGTTGCATCAGACTAGAGCAGGACAGAAAGTGAAAAAGTTGGAGAAAGGGGAACATGGTATTAGGCAGAGAACGGTGAAGTAAAGCAGAGGGGGAAGGTGACAGTACAAGGGTAGAGGGGAGTGGAGAGGGAGAAAAAGGCAGAGGGTAGGCAAGGAAGGACAGTTACTGAGACAAGAGGAGGAGCATAGGAGAGGTGGGAGGGGAGTGAGGGGCATACCAGCAGGTAGCAGTGTCAAAGGAGGGTGGAAGGGAGTGAGGCTGGTGGAAGAGAGGATAGTAGGCTGGTTAGATTAAGGGGTGGGCGAGGCGTGAGGTGGAGGAGCAGAGGGAAAAAGTGAGGGGTTGAACAAGGGTGCTTGAGCGAAAGGGTGGTGGGCAGGGGTGAGAGGGAGGAAGGTGCAAGGGTCAGGGAATCGCAACCACTAGGAGGGTAGGAGAGAGCCTAGTTCCAACAGTCACATCCACTAGTAGCTGTAAGCAGTGTGCAAAGTTTAGCCTTAAACTGACTAAGCCTAATTTCCTTTTGTAGGTCTACACTAAGAGAGTTTGACTGCTGGCCTTGCACCGTATGGCGGAAGATGACTTTGAGGGAGTGGTAATGGGTGTTCCTGGTGCTTCTGGAGGAGTCAGGGAGGCTAAGGAGGTTCCTGATACCCAACAGGGTAATTCTGAGGGTAGCTTTATTTGACAGCAGTCAGACATGATACTGTATCCTGCAATCCAGGTTAAGCCAGTCAGTCTGTTCATAAAGGTCGCAAGTGTTGGTCCTCTGGGTAGCTCCCAAGATGAGCCTACAGGCCTTATTTAGGAAAGTTTTCACCCGCTTGAGGGCCGTAGTGGTTGCTGATCCATAAACTACAAGCCCATAGTCCATGACCGATAGAACTGTGCTGGTGACTGCCATTTTGAGGGCTTCAAAGGTTAAGCAGTGTTTGTTTCTATAGAGAAGCCCTAGCCTTGAGTTTGCTGTCTTAGCAACTAGGTCGATATGTTGTGAGTAGGAAAGAGCGCCGTCCAGAGTTGCACCCAGATATTTAAAGCAGTTTACTGTCTCTATTGGGGAGGCGAGTTTGTTGTAAATTTGTATTTTGAAGGATTTGTGTTTACTATTGCAGGATGCAAATATCATGGTTTTTGTCTTATTGTAGTTTAACAATAGTCTTGATTTGAGGAACCATTGCTCAGCAGTGGCGAAAGTGACTTGCATTTGACTTTCCAGAACAGTAGGGTCTCGGTGGCTTGAAAAAAGTACCGCATCATCTGCGTACAAAAGGATATTGTCTTTAAGAGCTTCTGGGAGTTCGTTAAGGAACAAGCTGAAAAAAAGAGGTCCAGGGAATGGACCCTTGCGGAACACCTGTTTTTACTGGTTTGCTATCAGAGAGTTTTTTTTTTGGATTTTTACTCTTTGCTGTCTCCCAGAGAGGTAACTCCTGAATCACGGGATTGTGTCAGGTGAGAGACCAACTTGGGTTAGTTGGTACAGTAACAGTTCATGGTTAACGGTGTTGAAGGCTTTGGTGAGGTCAATATATAGGTTGCCCCCACCACGAACCCTCTGTCAAGGGCATGGTGTATGAAGCCTGTAAACTCTACTAAAGCAGTAGTGGTGCTATGCCCCTTCCGGAAGCCATGCTGTTGGCGGCACTGTATCTGGTATTTGTCCAAGTAGTCTGTTAGCTGATCTGCGACGATACGCTCGAGTGCTTTTGAAAGGGGTGGAAGGATTGGATTAGGTCTGTAGTTAGCGTGGTTAGTGTGATTCCCACCTTTATGAATAGGCATGACCACTGCAGATTTCCATAGGGCCAGAAATACCCCAGTAGTAAGGAACAGGTTTATAATTTTTGTTAGGTGGACAAGGAGGATATCATTGGCAAACCCAACGAGCTTTAGATCGAGTGAGTCACTGCTAGCTCTGCAGTTGTTGAGAGTTTTTGATAGGTATTTTTTTGCTTTCATAGGAGAGATGATCTTCAAATAGAAGTGGGGTGAAAGGCCCTGGTATGTCCCCTGGGCCTCAGAGTGAGGTTTGTCCTCCAAGGGTTCTAGGAAGCAAGGGGGCAGGATGGAGCTTAAGTCTGTAAATGCATTGTTGAATGTGTCTGCAATAGTCTTTGGGTCCATAGTAGGGGTACTGTCAATATTAAGTAATGTGGGGGAGGTCTTGGTTGGTTTACCTGTGAGCTGCTTGATGTTTTCCCAGAACCTTCTGGGGTTCCCCCACGTATTGGTTAGCTCTGATCTAAAATGGAGGCTTTTTGCTTTCCTAATTGCCCATGTACAATTGTTCCTACAAATTTGCTCTTTATATTCTATTGTTGTTTCTAAATACATCAACTTAAGAGTCCCTGAACAGGTCCCCATGTTCAAATTCCCCCACTATCATTCCTAATTTGTAAAATGTTTAGTTTGATACTATTTTTCATGCCTCAGTCTCATTATTTAGGAAATCTATTGGATTCTGGTTACAGGCCACCACACATTCTTATAAATCCCTAAAATAATCCTGTTATTGCAATGTTCAGATCCCTTTACTGACTACTGGAGTAGCTGTAATTACTCAAGTTGTTTTATTTTATATTACCACCAGCTACCCAGTTGTCCCTTGTAATGTTTATTCTGTACTCTCTATGCCCCTCATCGCTTATTCAAGTCCCACTACTTTCTTTGGTGTTGATCATATTCTGAGATAACTGATGTTTTTTAGGAATGGTTTTCACAGATGTTTTATAAAACTATGCAGTGTTCCTGGTGGTCACAACCATTTCCTTTCGAAATTGATTCTATTTTTATTTCAGGATTATCTTGTTTTATACATCATTTACTTTAAGATTATTTGATGGAACACTGTGTACCCCTGGGAGGCCAGGTTCTCATATCTCATGTTTAACAATCCTCTAATCCCTTCAGGTTGTAACTATTTGCTTACCATATATCCTTATACTTACATAATAGCCTGCCAATTAATTTCATTCAGGCTATATTTTTTGTTCAAATCTTTAAACCATAATATTCAAAATGTCTCATTAAAAGCAGTGTCTCCCAATCACCACCCCTACTTGGTGCATTTACTTTTTCAGCACCAGAAAAGTCTTAGTGTGGATACCTGGGGCAGATATTGAGTGAAAGTGGAGCGCAAAGGTTTGCGCTCCGCCTGCCCTTCCTAGGACTCCGAGGATGCTATATACAATTTGATAGCGCACTGGCATTATCCAGCTGAATAGAGGGCCATGTCAGGGCAGTGCAAAGTTGAATAGCACTGCCCCAACAGGGATCTGGGCTGTATGCAGCCTATACTGAAGGGCATGGAACTGCTGTGCCCCTGGTGCGATATTCAGCTAGCAACATGCAAATGAGTCCATTGGGTATGCAAAGCGTGAAGGGGCTATATGCATGCACATTATGGTCTCATTTGCATGGGAAGTGGTGGCAGGTTTGTGCCCCTCCTGTGACTGGCCCCCCACCCGATCGCCTTTCCCTGTAAAAGTGTCAGTATTCCCTGGTGTCTAGTGGCACCCCCCACCCCGACCCCATTCCCGTCAAAGCTACAATATTTGCTGGGTGTGGCACCCCCCACCCTCCAGTTCCCATCCCTGTAAACATGTCACAATTCCTTGGTGTCTAGTGGCACCCTCTGTCCTCCTATCACTCATGGCTGTCCACTAAAGGAATTTCCCAGTGTCCAGTGAACCCCGCCCCAGAGCACCTCTTCCAGAAAAGAGGCCGTATGCCCTACCATCTGGCAGACCCCCCTCCCTGCACTTGGCACACCACCCTGCTCACCCCCCTTACTGTAGTCACCTGTGCCATGGGAAGATGATACGGTGACTGGCACAGCCCTTCTCTCACCATCTTGGCTGGCCGCCATATGGACTGATAGAGAGAGCAAGGAGTACACATCCTATTTACTGTAAAGAGAACATACGTACAATACAAGCACTCCTTTTACAATACACAGGACACGTGCTCCCTGTCAGTCCATATGGCAGCCGGCCGAGGTGGTGAGAGGAGGCTGTGCCGGTCACCATTATGGCTCTCTGTGGCACAGGCAACTATGGTGCGGGGGTGGTGGACGCTAGATGCCAGGGCATACAGTCTCTTTTCTGGGAGGGGTGCTGGTGCTGGAGGTTCCACTGCACACCAGGGAATTCTTTTAGTAAGCAGCAACAAGCGATGGGAGGGTGGGTGGTGCCACTAGGCACCAGGAAATGCTATACAGATACAGGGCCGAGCAAGCAGAGGGTCGGGAGGGTACCACTAGACACTAAGGAATAGTGAAGCTTTTACAGGAACGGACTGGAGAGCGGGGTGTGTGTGGTACTGGACACCAGGGAATATTGAAACCTTTTTTTTTTTTTTTTTCATTTTTTGGTTCCAGGCCCCCCCCCCTCTTTTTTTGAGCTTGGACCCTCTCCGCCTGCCACCCCCATGTCCAGGCCCACCACCTCGGGCGGGGCCTCCGGGGCACTGTGGGCAAAGCCCCAGCTTATCCCTTGGGTCGGGACCATGGGAGTGGGGCTCCACCGGCGGACATCTGAGGCAGTGGACGGCGGAGTGGGTCATCATGCTGGGGCCGGGCGGTTTTTTCCCAATGCTTGATCCCTAGGGGTGGGGACGTGAATGACATCCAGCATTCCCCTCCAAATCTTAATGACGCCAGTCGTGGCAGTACCCCAGCCTCGCTTAGGGGTCCGTGATGCGCTGGACACCTTCCCCTCAAGAAGGAGAGCAGTCCTAGGATGCTCGATCCTTCTCCCCTGGCCGGCCCTCCAACTTCAGGTCCATTTCCAAACCCAGGCCATCGGCGTCGCAAGAGGAAATCTAACCACTGCTCTGGCGGATCGGCTATATTGAAACTTTTTTACGGGGACAGGAATTGAAAGCAGGGGGTTGCCACTAGACACCAGTGAATATTGAAACTTTTACAGGGACGGGGATTGGAGAGCAGGAGTTGCCACTAGATACCAGGGAATAATTACACTTTTACAGAGATGGGGATCGGAGGGCAGGTGGCTGCTACTGGACACCAGGGATGTCACCGCTTCAACAGGCCAGGGCAGAGTGCTGCAGCCTATTTGCTTACCACGAGGGCCTTGTATCCCATTAAGTTGAAGTTTGCAATGGCGAAAACTTGAGCCCGTTCAGGTGGCAATTATCCTCTGTGTAAACCTCTGAATATGCCGCTGTACCCATATACAGGGAATGACCCTCTCATTTACGTGAGCACAGCGGTAACTTAGCACTTGGGAGCTAATAGGTTTTGCCCACGCTGAGGGGAGATCTCTGAATTTAGACCCCACCCAAAACTCAGACGTAAAACCCAGTTAGCATGGGCAAACACCCATTAGCGCCCCGGCTGTGTTTTGACCATCTGGGGCCCAATATTGGAAAATGAGCAAAAGTGGAACGCAAAGGTTTGTGCTGTGCTTTCCCCCTGTCCATGACCCTGAGGATCCCATATTCAGTTGGATAACACACTGGTGCTATCTGACTGAATATAGGGCCATGTCAGCGCAGTGTTAAGTTGAGTAGTGCTGCCCAGACATGGATCTGGGACGTGCAGGGAACAACGCCACCAGACTCAATAGTGCCGGGAACTCCTGGCACAATATTCAGCTGGCACCATGCAAATTAGCTCATAGGGCATGCACAGTGCTCAGGGGCCATATGCATGCCCATTATGGACCCATTTACATGGGTAGCGGCAGCAGGTTTGCACCTCACCTGTGATGGGCACCCACCCAGCTGCCCGTCCCCGTGAAAGTTGAAATATTCCCGGAGTCTAGTAGCACCGCCTGCCCTCTGGTCCCCATCCCTGTAAAGAATAAATCATCCCCTAGTATCCAATGGTTACCCCCTCATCCTCTGATCCCCATCCCTGTAAAGAATAAATCATTCCCTGGTGTCCAGTGTTATCCCCTGCCCTCTGATCCTTGTCCCGTAAATGATGAATCATTCCCTGGTGTTTAGTAGTACCTCCTGCTCACTAGCTCTGTAGGTTTAATGATCACGTTTGAACAGTAATGGGAAAACAGCAAAGACATCACAGTGACAAAATCGGCAGTTCACTGTGATGGTCCACTGGTTTCCCAATGCTGCTTTCTCTGGGAAGTATGCCCCCTCCCTGAATCAGCTCCGACTCGGAGTTCAGAATCTCTTCCCCCTGCAAAAAACGCTTTTATACAGTGATGGCACAATGCCAGTTGTCAGCATTGTGTCATCGCTGTACTGATGGTTGGCAAATTTCCTGTCGCTGTGGTACATGGAACCTCTAGCGGCACCCCCCAACCCTCTGATCACCGTCCCCATAGTTGAATAATAGTCTATGATGTCTGGTGGCACCCCCACTCTCCAATCGCCGTCCCCATGGTTTGAATGATAGTCTGTGGTGTCTAGTGGCACCCCCCACCCTCTGATTGCTTGCTGTTGCTTGTTAAAAGAAGTCCCTGGTGTCTAGTGGTCCGTCAGCACCACCTGCACTGGGTAAACCACCCTTCAACCCCCTCTTACCACAGTCACAGCTGCCATGGGAAGTCCATACAGCAACCGGCACAGCCCTCCTCTCACCACCTGGGCTGGCCACCGTATGCGATGACAGGGAGTGTGTGTCCTACATACTGAAAAAGGAGCATGCGTGCCGTTATACACACTCCCTGTCATCACATACGGAGGCCAACTGAGGTGGTGAGAGGTGGGCTGTGATGGTCACTGTATGGGCAGGGGGTAGCAGGGTGATATACCCAGTGCAGGTGATGCAGAGGGGGGCCACTATATGCCAGGAACTTCTTTAATAAACAGCAGCGTGTGATCAGAGGGTTGGGGTGCCACAAGACATGAGGGACTATCATTCAAACTACAGGCACGACGACTGGAGGGCAGTGGGTGCCAATACACACCAGGGACTATTATTAAACCTACAGGGCTGGCGATGGGGAAGGGGATGCCACTGGATACCAGGGACTATAATGATACCTATGGGGCAGTCGATTGGAGGGCAGGGGGGTGCCACTAAACACCAGGGACTATCATTAAACTTGCGGGGCCAGCAATCAGAGGGCAGGGAGTGTCACTAGACATCAGCAAATGAGTCATAATTTACAGGATAGGGATCAGAGGATGGGGACTGCCACTGCACACCAGGGGATGATGAATTCTTTATGGGGATGAGGATCAGAGGATGGGCGGTGCCACTGGGCACCAGGGAATGATTTATTCTTTATGGGGATAGGAATCTGAGGACAGGGGAGTGCCACTGGACATCAAGGAATGATTTATTCTTTATGGGGCCAGTGATCGGAGAGCGAAGGCGCCCCTGGACACCAGGGTTGTCATTGGTTCAACGGCTGGGGTGGGCAGCTGCAGTACCTTTACCTGCCACCAGGATCTTGCACCCCGTTAAATTGGAGTTTGCAATGGTGGTAACTTGTGCCTGTTTGGGTGGCAGTTAACCTCTGTGCAAACCTCTGAATATGCCACTGCGCCCATATGGAGGAGAAGACTCCCTTATTTGCATGGGTGCAGCGGTACCTTAGTGCTCAGGCACAAATGGTTTTGCCTCGGGGGGGGAGTCTGAGTATAGACCCCCACCAAAAAATCAGGTACAAATCCCAGTTAGTGTGTGCAAACATCCCTTAGTGCCTGGGCTAAGTTTTCAATATCTGGCCCCTGACCCTTGATATCTAAACAAAATGTTGTGCTACTAGTGATGTAGGATAATTTCTTACTGAACTTTTATGTTCACCCACTCTGACTTTCAATTGTCTCGATGTTTCCCTGGATATATATCAAGTCACAAGGACATTTTTTAAACAGTCTCATTTGACAGGTAATTAAGTCTTGTAATGTCCTCATCCAGAGTCACATTCTGAATTTTTATTAGTTTATATGTATTTAAATAGTGAGTGCAGTTACCACAGTCGTAATTGCTTTGTGTCCTAAAAGTAGCAAGGAATGTCTCTGCCCCTCTGTCTGGAATTTTGTGTTCCTGTTTTGACAACTTCGTTTTCAGAGTCAGGTGATCTCTTTGCCACTACCAGAGGTTTTTCCTTGAATGTCTTTTCTTTTTTTCATTAGGCAAAGTATGTAGTACATCCTCAGTGAGAGTCCAAGAACATTGTTGAAAATACAGTTCTCTCATTCTGTACAGTTCTGCTTCTGGTTTCCAGGAGGTCCCCCACTAGAGTCCTTACAGCTCTTTCCCTGGCCTCTTCTAAGCAAACTCGAGTTCCCTCTATCCATGAATCTAACATCCATTTCATCAGCCTCCATTACAAAATCAACTTCTCTGGAACAGTTCCTTTTAATTCTCAGATATTGTTGAATTTTGTTGACCTGGTAAGCTCACTGGGCCTAGAAGACCCTTTTTCAGGGGCGACCGGGGATACAGATGGTAACCAACTGAAATTGAACCAGATTAAGCTGTTGTTGGTATTTTTTCTAGTGAATGAGGGAAATTTGGCCAGGACACCGGGGAAATTCCCCTACTCTTTTCGATAAGTGCCATGGGATCTTTAACATCCACCTGAACTACCACCAATCCAGGCAGATTGAACCTTGGTTTAACGTCTCTTACGAAAGACGGCACCTCAGAAGTGCAGCTCCCCTCTCATGCTACACTACAGTGTCAGTATTGGGATATTAACCCAAGTGCCAGATGTGGGAACTGAACCCACAGCCTCTGATCTCCCAGCCTCAAAGGTGAGTATGCTACCTACTGAGCCACTGACACTAAACATTGACCTGTTCGTATCCCCTCTTTTAGCTTTTTTGGGGTGGCAGCTGGAATAATGTAGTATGCTATTCCTGTCCACTTCTTTTCTGTGTAAGCCTGTATGTAGAATCCCATTTTCTACAGAAATCTCTAAATCTAAAAAAAGCTATTTTTGTCACTGATGTTAAGTACAAATCCTAAAAAGTCAGCTGTGCCATTCAAAAATTCATTAAAGTCCTCTAATTCCTGAACACTCCCCTTTCATTACATAAAAAAATATTATAATAACTGGTTAGTGATGATTATCAACTGTGGGCAGAAGTTGTCAAACTCCATTATACACGGCTGTGTATATCAGAGTTTGATTATACACATATTTGTATAATCACCCATGTATAACAGAATTTGTTTAAGCACCTTTTGCAAAAGTTCTAAAATCACTCTCATGCTAGCGCTACTGGCTCCTCGCACTGTCAATCTGATTGCACTAACCTCACTGAACTGGAATCTAAATTATGTGTGGCTGAAGAAAGACATATTTCTCACAGAAATGAAAAATAACCAGTGGTCTGCTGAAGTCCGTCTACCGACCTAAAAAATGGCACATTCATCACCATTTCAACAACCTAGTGATCTAGAAAGGCACAAATTCATAGAGCAGCAAGAAAAAAAAACACTAAGAAAAACCAAGACTGACATTAGGCTGTTCAACAAGCACCTGCCTAACAAAGAAATGAAAGCAAGCAGTTGTTATAAAAAATAAAACGGGGGAAGTGTGTGTCAACTCGGATTTTATGCACACCCTCAGTATGCAATGCCTTGATAAACCACTCGCGGGGTTTATGAGGCATTGCACACCTCAAGTGTGCATAAATCCTTATTACACACACTTCCCTGTGCATTACTTTACATGTTTTAATTTTTGCATAATATGGATTGACTATAATAGATATTTTTAAACTTTAAAAATGTATTTACCTAAACCGAGCTGCCAGTTTCTCAACTAAAGCATTAGATGGTCTAGTCTCTGTTTTACCCTTTAAAAGGTTCCCCATTGCCTCCAAGCCTACTCTATGGAATATGCAGGCGCTTAAGTCCTTTACATCCAGTGTTAGTAATGTCACCTCAGTTAGAGCTTCATTTTCCTCATTTATCTTTTCCAAGATATTAATGATGTGCATACTGTGACTGTTGGCCAGCTGGTTATGATTGTTCTATGATATTTGTAATATAGAATGTGGTATGTGAGGTGTCTTACATGAGACATCCTGTGCTCCTGGGTGTAATTAACTTCCTTGAGAAGTTGCATTTTATATTTTTTTATGACCTCCTGCCTCTGAAGCTGCGAAACTAAAATATACATTTTGTGACTTCAGATAAGCTGATTCCTTTGAAAGGTCATAAACTCATTTGATGTGGCCTGGGAAGAGGAACTACTTGAGATCAAAGAGGGGATATTAATAAAGGAGTCATATTGGGAAATTGTTTTTGCTGAAGTCACAGTATTTAAAATATCTCCTGACAGGAAGATCATTGTTTGTATAATTTTTATATGCTAAAAGGAGGATCTACCGAGAGACATTTATTTTTGGACTCTTAAGAAACAAGACCTAACTAAGGTACTTATAGAGGTAATACATTAGATAGAAAAGTCTAACTGTATGTTGGTAGGAGTTTGTCTGTAGTTTCTTTGCTTTTCTATTAAGTGATTGTATGCTTTGTGATATATTGTTCTGTGTTTACATTCTACATTTTTGTATCCATTTTTAAGTAAACCTTTAATTTGAAAGAGACTGCCTGGGTGTGTCTTCCAAGTTCTTTCTTTTGCATGTGACGTATGGAGGGTTAAGACTTACAAAACTGTTCATAAGCTTGATGGTGTTACCAAACTGGGAAAAGGTAAGAATATACCTAAGGTCTTTTATAGAGTTTTAAGGGTTCATTTTGGATACCTGGTTAGGTGCCCTTAGGCGAAAGTTATCTGGCGTCCCCCCAAAGAGCAGATTATCTGAGCCTGTACATTTGGGTACGCTAGCATAAGGTTCAGTTTGAATCCCCCCAGAACTTGAGACTAAAGGTGATTCAGACCCACAAACAGACAGGAGGGTTACCCTGTCTGTTACCTGTTCACAATACTGCGCTCGGAGGTTGGCACTGTGGGAGCAGAGGACCTGACCTGCTGAGTGAGTGTGTGACACATACTGTCTCTGACGTAACTCTGGCAAGATGGCGGCTGCTATGAGTCAGCCAGAACATTAACTCTCTGTTGTTTAATTTTTTTGTTTTATTTTATCCCGTTTCACCCCGTTTTTGACCATTTTGTTAAATTTTTTTAAGGTTTTTATTTGTTTTTTATTTTCCATTTCATTTGTTGAATTAGTGGAGACAGGGCTGAAGAAGTGAGGCAGCTTATGGGGAATAAGTGTCACTCAGGTTGTGCGTCTTTTTAATTTGTTATCCCGGTACTTTCAGTGGAACATTTGCGGGGGTCTTGGTGTGTTGGGCTTGTCGCAGTGTGGCAGACTGCATTTTACGGCCCTGTGCCGAGACAAACAAGTTTATATTAACACTGCAATATTTTCTCTACTTTGGTAGAGTTTGCTTTAGGGAGGTGCTTTAACCATTGTAGCTGCCCCTCTGTCCAGATGACGCGGCAATCCTTAGCCACAAGTACTTTTATTTGGAGGCAGTTATAGGAGAGGACGAGTTTTATGCCCATCTTGCATTAGTTCCTGGAAGCCACCGCTTCTGATCTCATTTACTGTGAAGAACGTTGAAGAGGAAAAGGAATCTGAACAAAGAGGAATCCGAAGCTTTTGACTGCGGTCGAGGAGTGCAACACTATAGGAGATTGAGAGTCCCAGTGTTTCCCTTACTATTTACCATCATCACTGTGTGGATTTTACAACAGCAGACCACCCAAGGACTGTGACCATTGAGTTCACAGGAGTGGAGGGAGGGGCTGTATGCAGCCTAGAATTGTCGGAGTTTTTGCTGCTGGGCTTCTGTTGGAGGACAGGGGTCTCGGCAGGGAAAGGGCCTGAACCATGTGTCTGTCGGTGGACGGCCGGGGATTTGGGCTATAGTCTCTGGTGGTTCGAGGGCAGCGTTCGCTTCTCCTCCCGCTGGTGGACATCATTTGGGCTGATTGAGACTGTTGGATCATTGGAGACCACATCTGGCTGGGTCAGCAGGTTAAAGGTGGCAAGATTCAGTGTGGTAACATCTGACTGTGAATGGAGGTTTGAACTTGGATGTGTTATTATAGAGCAGATGGTGGATGAAGTTTTATTTTCAGTGGTGCTGAGTACTTATTTCTGCCTTTATATTCTTTGGATGAAGGTGGTGAGAGGACCTTCAGATAAGTTTTGTGCACAACTACATAAATAAGTAACTGACGGAATATGACTTTAGTGTGTTCCACTGGACATGTAAAAAGATTTTGCTTGCTGGGAGTTAGTTTCAGTGAAGCAGTTTGGCTGTTTGATTACTATTGGACTCTGCCACACACATATGTGTGTATATATTGTGTGTGTGTGTATATGTATATATATATATGTATATATATATAGCTTCTTTTGCTTTTACTGGTAGAGGGGAGGGTTTATTAATATAATTTGAGGGGTTACTTAAGTTGGGGTTGAGGGAAGTCAGGGAGTTATTTATATTTATGTTTTATCTAATTTATTTTTGGGAGTCGTATGTTAATTGGTTTTGGGGTGATTAGAATTTGTTCCGAACTAACTGGGAGCTGGGTTCTGACTCCATTAATTATGTGTTTAAAGGTTGCTGTCCTTGCCAGGCACTATTCTCCTTCCAAGCTCCGGGACTCCACCCTTTTAACTGTTCCCCATTGCCTGCGGCAGTTTATGGTCGCTGTAGGGCTCTGGGGATAGTGGAGAGGGGGAGGGGGTCCTGGACCTGGGAGGGGGGAGAGCTGAGTGGCCGGATTGGAGTAGTGGGGACCAGGAGATGCCCTGGGATGAAATGGAATCCTGAACAAGGTTTTCCTTGTCTGGTGCCCATAGCCAAGGCTCCACAGTAAGAAACAATTACTCACCAAAGTAATATTACTTCTTCCAGGGTATTCTTTAGCATTATTGACAGGTGCAGTATGCCAGCTGGGTTCAGCTGCCCCGGAGAGGAGGAGTCAATGCAAAGGAGGAAAGCATTGGCCAATCAGGAAACAGAGTAGAGTGCTGCCTGCAGTCAGCCGGAGGGACCTCAGAACGCATTTCAGAGCTGAATAAGAGCAAAAACTGTGCTCACCAGGGGCAAAAGAACTGTTAACAATAACCCACTATATATTCTAACCCACTATTATGAAAAACATTTTTTTTTTTTTAAACACACGAATAAATGAAAGTCGTGAAATTTGGCTAAATCCCTTCGCAGAGCCTTTAGACAAGGTTTCCAGGGGAGGAAGGGTGGGAGTGTCAATAATGCTAAAGAATACCCTGGAAGAAGTAATATTACTTCAGCGAGTAATTGTTTCTTCTCACCCCAGGAATTCTTTAGCATCTATTGACAGGTGCAGACTTCAAAGCAGTGTAGTTGGGAGGAGGGCACATAAACCTATTTAAAGAAGAGGCTCTGAAGTACCATCCTGTCAAAATTGGCATCCTATCAGACTACACATACAAGAAAGATTTTATTGAATACGAAAAACAAATTTCAAATAAGTGGTCTGCACACTTCTGGTGAGGATATAGCCTTGAACGCTGCCCAGGAGGCAGCTGGTCTCCAGGAAGTAGGCCCTAAGCACGAGTAGGGCTGAATGTCAGCCTTACTGTAGCAGACCCAAAATATTAGAAAAAAGTCCCATGGGAAAATACTGTTGGTCACTGGTTTCTCCTTTACTGCAAAAAATGCAGGAAAGGAAGGTATGATAATGACAGTACCTGAACTGCTAGGACTGCTGACGCAGACCGACAGGAGTAATTCATGCCCCATCCAAGCACCTTGAGATAGCCTACACAGGACTTGCCTGAGAGCAGTATAGACAGAGAAAAAAGGGTTGATGAAGGTGGAAATGGTAGAACACTTGGGAAAAGGATTTCCTATCCGTCCAGAAGACTAAATTGTTCTTAAAGGCACTGAGAGGATAAGGCCTAAGAGAACAACCTGAAACACGTCTGACAGAGGAAAGACAAGCAGAAAAGTTGTCTTCGATGTTACTCGCTTCAGGACATAATTTCCACAGGTTCAAAAGGACACCCTATGAACTTGAACGCACAGAGATTTGTGTTCCATGGGAAAAAAAACTCCGGTCCCTAGAAGGGTCTGGAAGTGAAATGGCCCTTTGCAGAATTCTTTGAAATGGTCTGAGAAATGACAGATTTCTCTTGCCTGATGGAAAAAGAATCCGAGTAACCGCTAGGTGTACTCCCAAAAGAGAGGCCTACTGTCCCACTGTTGGAAGGAAAATAAAAACCTTTATATTTTTAAAGGAAACAAGTCACAAGACCAAACTAGTTCAAAGTACAAGACAGTAATGCCTTGATATGAACTAAAATAATCCAGTCATGAGAGGAAACAGGATTGAAAAACTCTAGGCTCTTGTCCTTGTACCAAGGGAAAAAAACACTTCCCCTAGGAAACTGAGGTTTTCATGACGCTGAAACCTTTTTTTTTCATAGACGTTCCAGGCCTTGTTTGGATACAGGGACTCTAGGAGATCTAGCCTCTCAGGAACCAGGCCGTGAGAAGAAAAGACTGGGAGCTGAGAAAAACACTACTCCTGTGCAAGAAAGGAAGTAGCTTGTGGAAACAAAAGCAACCAGAAGGCTGTTTAACTGAATTTTTTTTTTTTCAGAACGTACCAAGGTTGTCCAGAGCCACCGGGATCATGGTGGCTGATACCTTAACTAGAGAGGTACTTAGGAAACAAGGGATATAAGGAGAGAGAGAGAAAACTTCTCAGGCCAGTCTTAAGATACGAAAATCCATTGGATGGAACCCGAGATGGGGCCTGCAGCAGGAAAAAAGGAAAAAACTGTAGGTTAGGGCTGGAGGTGAAAATTGAGATCTCGGCCTGACCTTTCCCCCTGAATGATGTGGCTAGGACTTGTGTGCTGAGGGCTCACTTGCGGTGGCCCTGACTACTGCGGCTTAGAGGATCTGCCAAAGGGCCCACTTGTGGTGTCCCTGCCAAAGTTTTGTCCTTGCCCGACAGATGGATGAGTGATTAAGATACCTCAAAAAAAGTCAGCTAGAGATACAACTCATAGCTATTGCAGAGAGATTGGAAGCCCTGTGTCCCAAATGCTCGTTAGTGCGATACAGGGCAGGGATATCGAACTAAATGGCCTCTGGACCGAAAAAATGCAGGCCTGAAAGAGATACCCTGAGATTCCAGGGACTGATGAAAGAAGGACTCTCTCAGAACCCAAGACCCAATGATGGAACCCCCCAAAGGGAAGCGCCAACTGGAAGGAAGCCTCTGTACCGAAGATTTGAAGGGGAGAGGTGTGAAGTTCACTGTTTCCTTACAGCAGTCCAGCTTGTAATAGGGTTCAAGCTTCACGAAAAATTCTCTTATTTGGAATCTAACCTAGAGGCCTAGGCCCTGGGACTTTAATGACAAAATTATGCACCCCATGCAGGGAAAGAGCTTCCCCTGACAAGAGATGAACATTGCCCCCTAATAGTTGCCGAGATTTAAATAGTTAGAGAACTTTTTTCTAGTAGGTACAAAGAACCCTCGAGACTGTAGGAAACAAAATGTCAGACTTAGGGCTTGAAAACCAAAGTCAGTGAGAATTGGCTAAGGTCGGCCAAGCCCCGGATAAGGGAAACCAGAGATTCCCTGTCTTCAGGAGAGAACCGCCAACCTACCCAGATACCTGGAGAACAGCTTGATTTTTACTCCGTATCTGAGAACACTCTGGAGGCAGTCTAAATGGCATGGAATAAAACTGCCTAAGGAAAAAAACCTGTAATAAGGAACTGAGAACATAGACTGTATCGAAGGAGACAAGAAAAAATTCCCTGCATTTGCAAAAGAAGGACCTGAGTCAAGGAAGCTTCCTGTCCCCAGGTTGTGGAAATTTATAATGATTTGCTGTTCCCTATTTTCCTTTAAGATTCAGGTAATACCCTGAGAAAAAGGTCCAACTCCCAAGCAGGAGGGAACCCTTTCACGACTTCAACCCTCGAGAGGTTCTGGTGCTCTAGTTACCACTGCTGGCATGCTACTGAAGAACAACAGAGAATGCAGCATTTGGACGTAAACGTTAGATAATTATTTAGTTATCATGCATAGATATACTGTATATATATTTAAATATTAATATCTGCATATATTTATCTTCCTTTAATTATTTTTTTTCTTTTCACCAACCAAAGAAGGGGTAAAAACTTGAACCAAGAAGAAAAGTAACAAGAAAAAAGGGATTATCAGGAATGAAAAGAGCATTTCTACCTAAACCCCCAAAAAACTTCACATTTGGAAATTTCCTAATGTGTTGGCGTAGGGAAAAAAGGTTAAAGGGAGAATAATTCCTACCTGAAGCCCCCCATTAAGACTTCTGGTGAAGGAACGCTTATATTTAACTTAGTACTAGGAGAGTTAAGCTCGTCCATACGTGCCTGTCAGCTTCAGTTTGCCATAAAGACAAACCAAAATTTGCACCACAGCATAACCCAAAAGGCTGGAACTTCTCAGACAGGCAAGCCTGAGAGAAATGACCTACGCCAAGACTCTGGAAGCTGTAACATTATGAATTACTATGAGAGCATAGTGCTACTAAATGCTCCTTGTGTATTCCAGCAAACCTCCTTGTGAATAGTGCTCCAGAAATGCCGCACTATGGCAAGGATAGTAAACATCAACACACTCTTAATATATAATAGCGTATGCTACAAAAATTAAAGGCATTATGTAAAATTTCTTACACATGGTATATGATTATCTAAAGTCTAGCTATGGAGGGAAAGCAGACAGTGGCACGAGGCTGAGATGCAGGCCACTATTTGCACTAACTCTCTTTAATCTGAAAGTGTACAGATAAAAACAGCAGAACACTTACCGAGCTGGTAATTCATCTGAATGTTTCTGTCAACCCCGAAAGAGAAGGAGGGGTTTCCAGAACCTACCTGTAGGTGTCTTCAGAAAGTTGTCAACTTCTTTGGAGGCGAGAAACCACCAGATCTATGAAGTCGTCGTCCTCCACCTCTTTATTGGCATCATCCTGGAGGGGAAAGTCCAGGGAGTCCACTGAATGAATGAATATATATGCCTCATTATACCATAACCTGAATCATCCTCAGGGTGACCGACTGGAATTAGCGGGCCCCGAGAGGAGTTCATGAAGGAAAATCCTCTCCTAAATTACTAATAATAATTATAACAATAATATCCTTGGGCGTAAGGATTAACAAGGAGAGGAATACTCGGAGCGAAGGAGCCGAGAACATGCCCAGAAAAATAAAGTCTGGAATAATTGCCAAGCTCTCAGAAATTAAGTTGCAGAGGGCATCATTTTATCAACCTCTGATGTCTCACTAAGTCCTTCAGGAGGGAGGATCAGAGGAGATTAATCTCTATCTTTGTGCAGAGAAGAGGACACCCTGCCTATTTTCAAATTAAAGGCTTGGACAGAGAAACAACTACTTCAGAACCAGACTTGTAATAATAGAAGGCCCAAGGGGACTTTTATTTCTTTCCTTTAACTTGAGGTACCCTCCTCAGTGCTTTTAGAGGAGGGGAGGTAGACTAAAAGCCCAGATAATAATAGTTAGGCCAAAGCTTAAACAAATCAAAATCAACATTGAGCTTTTTTTTTTTTCACAAAGAGGATAAAACAGAACCACCTCCACACCTCTTGTTAGCAATGCCCATTGCACAGCAAACAAGAGAGTCTCACCCCAAAAGAGAGGGGATTACCCTTCAAATATTAATCATTTTGAATTTAAATAGAGAAAAAAAGGGTTCCAAGAATTCGCGCTAGTGCGCAACGGAAAAAATGTGCACGCGTGTGAAAAAAAAACAAATCAATGATTTTACCACAAAAGCATTAAAAACCACTGATAAATACTAAAAACTAACAAATTAAATAAAAATGATGCAATTTATCACACATGCGGGCAAATTTTACTTCAGAAAAAAATGCCGAAGTGGGAAAATACGAAAAAATCCAGCAACTGCATGGAACCCAGCGCAGATGCAGTAAAAATAGATAAAATGAAGAAAATATACAAAATACCTTAAAGCAGCACTCAAAAAGAAAGAAAATGGCACGGGAAGATCTCTGAAGAGAGGAGCTCCAGGGCAGTGTTGCCAGTTCAGCGGAGAAAAAAGTTCTGGGGTCCCTCAGGCTGACTGCAGGCAGCACTCTGCTTTATCTGTATCCTGATTGGCCAATGCCTTCCTCATTTGCATTGACTCCTCTTCTCCGGGGCAGCTGAACCCAGGTGGCATACTGCACTTGTCAATAGATGCTAAAGAATTCCTGGGGTGACAAGTGAGCCAGTAACTCGGCCGGCCATGGTATCTCATCCAACCCGGACGGTGTTGTGCAATGCCAGATGTATTAAAAACAAGACTGCTATTATAGCTGATCTTGTTGGGTCAGCAGATCTGGCTTGCATCACCGAGACCTGGCTGGATAATAATGCTGGTACTGTTTTGGAGGCAGCGATTCCGGTTGGTTTCTCGGTGATACACCGTACGAGATTGGATCGCAAGGGTGGGGATGTAGCAATTTATTTTAAATCGAAATTGGGCCTTGCTGATGTGCCAGTCGAGGATACCAAGTCCTTTGGGTGTACTGTGGTCGCAAGTGTGGGGTGCAGGATCATTCTCATCTGTCGTCTACCCAGAGGTGAGAAGTTGTTCCTGCAGGAAGTCGTGGACTTTGTCATCGATATGGTGTTGGAGTCTCCCAGGCTGATGCTACTGGGGGACTTCAGTGCCTGGATCGACGGCACACTCTCTCAATTTGGTCAGGACTTCCTCCGACTTATGACTTTGTTAGGCTTCACACAGGCAGTTACTTCTGCTACTCAGTATTATGGCCACTCATTGGATCTGGTTTTCCTCCTGGGGATGGAGACCTACAATCTGGTGGTGGAACCAGTTGTATAGTCCGATCGCCAATAAGGTTCAATCTCCTGGCCCCCCTTATAGGCCTGCTCCTGTGGAGATGGTCCGATACCACCCTTTGCAGGCGCGGACCCAGAAGGCTTCTTGGCGGTGTCAGACCTATTGGGAATGCCAGGTGAAAGCGAGGGTCCAGAGAACCTGCTCCAGTCTTATAATTAAGCAGTGACAGGGGTTCTGGATACCCTGGTTCCTTCCGTATTCACTCTCTCACTCTTCACCCTCAGTCCCCCTAGTTTGATGGGGCCTAGGGGGAGTTGAGATGAGTTGAATGAAGGCTAGAGCATCGCTGGCATAGATCCAGCCTGGATGCTCACAGACTTAGACTGATGGAACATTATAGAGACTTATCAGTCAGCAATCTCTCATAAGAAAATAGAATTCCTGTCCAGGGAGATTGCTGCAGCTCAGAACCGACCAGCTCAGCTCTTTCAAACTGTAGACAGACTGTGCAGTCCAGCCTGTCTGCAAGTTCGGAGAGCATTTTCTCAGACCAAGTGTGAAAGAGTTTGCTCGCTTCTTTGCTGATAAGGTTGCCGACATCAGATCGGAAATTTGCTCAGCGCCCTCTATGGAGGGTGGTGGTATTCGGAGTGAGGTTGCTACTCCTCGGTTTTGTTGGATGGAGTTCGATCGGCTGGAGATCACAGATATCATGCAGTTTCTCCAGGGCATGCAGCCAACTACCTATAGTTTAGATCCGGGCCCTATCTGCCTTTTAACAGGGTGTGTGGATGTTATCGTCCCGGTTCTAGCAGAATTAATCTGGTGCTCACTTGAGACGAGTGAATTTCCTAACTCCCTGAAGGGTAACACCGCTTTCTCAAGAAATCTTCTCTTGACCCAGATTGTCCTGCCAACTACAGACCGGTCTGAAACCTCTCCTTTATAGGGATGGTTATTGAGAAAGTCATTGCACTGCAGCTAGAGAATCACCTCACCATCGACTGCATCTACAATCCTCTCCAGTCCGGATTTCATAGAAAACATAGCACAGAGACTGCTCTGGTTCAGGTGCTCAGTGATCTCCTGATTGCGAGGGACCAGAAAGCGCCGTTCCATCTTGGTGCTTCTTGATCTCTCATCAGCCTTTGACACCATGGACCATGGGGTGCAGCTGGAGTGCTTGTGGGTCATCTGCAGCCTGTCTGGTACTGTTCTCAGATGGTTTCACTCTTTCCTCACTGGCAGGTTGCAGAAAGTGGTATCAGGGACTTGCTCCTCTGATTCATTCTGTCTGTCATGTAGGGGCCTGCAGGGCTATGTGCTGTCCTCCATGTTGTTCGCAGCATACATGCTACCATTAAGAGACATTGTGAGGTGGTATGGGCCGAGTCTTCATTGCTATGCAGATGATACGCAGCTCTGCCTGTCCTTTGTATCCGACCAGGATAGTGCGCTGTCAGTGTTTAACAACTGTCTTGTGGAAATCCAGGACTGGATAAACTCAGTTCTGACAAGACTGAGGCGTTCATGGTGGAACCAGGTCGCCGGATAGAGGGGTCAACGGTGGGAGGCCCCTCAGGGCTTTGGCTTGGGGTGCCCAGTTGCTGACCTGAACGGGTGCAGAATCTGGGGGATACTTGATGATGGGCTGACACTTCGTTCTCAGGTGTCGGCTGTGGTCAAGTCCTCTTTTTACCATCTGAGGAACATCACCCGGATTAAGCACCTTGTTCCATCTGTTGACCTTCCAACTCTGGTCCATGCCTTTGTGACCTCGTGCCTGGATTACTGTAACTCCTTGTATCTAGGGCATCTGAGTGTTGATATCCGCTGCCTGCAGCTGGTGCAGAATGCTGCAGCCACGTGGTTGTCCGAATCAACTCGATCCAGTCACATTACACCTGTGCTGCTCGAACTGCACTGGCTGCCAGTTCAGTGGCGGATTACTTTTAAGGTCAGCTTGCTGACCTATAAAGCCCTACACAGACAGGGTCCGAGTTATCTGCAAGATCTTCTGAATCCTTACTGTCCCCTCCGCTCAGCTGACGAGGGAATGCTGGAGATTCCTAGGGTACAGTTAAAAACATTTGGAGCTCGGGCATTTGCTTTCTTTTTTCTTTTTTTTAAACCAGGAGAGAGACACTAAGCTGAAAGCTTGTTTACAGGTACAACCTGGGAGCACAAGGAAGTTAAGTGACTTGCTCAGGGTCACACAGTGTGCAAGTGGGGCCTGTGGGATTCAAACCCCAGTCTCCAGGTTTGCAGCTCAGAGCCTTAAACTACTGCGCTATACTGCCTCCGCTGCCCATACCTGTGGAATTCTCTACCTCGCCAGATACAAGAGTGCCTGACAGCAGAAAGCTTCAAAACTGCATTGAAAACACATCTTTTTGGACTTGCTTTTGCAGAATGTGTTTAAACTAGTGAGGATTAATATGTTTTGATTTTAATTATATTTCTTGGTTTTAAGATGGGGGAATGTTTTTGCGTTTTTAGAATTCCTACTGATTTTAAATGGTTTATTCTTTCTTGCATAGCGCTATGGTACATTGTAAATTGCTCTTAAATAAAGATTATTATTATTATTAAAAGTGAGTAAGGAATTCCACATAAGTAGATAATAGTATTCATAAGAGAACCAATACCTGCTATAATTGGCCTCCCAGGTGGTTTCTTATCACCTTTATGAATTTTAGGTAATGTACAGAGTACCAGTATTATGTTGTTTGTTTTTTTTTTTCTGTTCAGAGCATCTTTCTCTCATTCTGTTCTCTCTCCCCTATCAAATGCTTCTTCCAAAATCCTCAGTATTTTTGTTGATGATTGTTCTGGGGGGTTCCCTTTCAATTTTCTATACATTTACATGTCATTTAATTGCCTCAGACATTCCTGTTTATATGTAGCGTAGTCTTGAATTACCACTGCTCCACTGCCTCCCCCACTCCAGTCTGCACTCCTGATTACTAAATTGTTACCATTTTCTAATGATCTTAAAGCTGCAAACTGATGTGAGGTCAAGTTATAGGTTGTAATCGTGTTAGGTGACCTGCTTTCTTTGATATTTTCCATCTCCTTTTCAACCACTTTTATATATGTATCAGTTCCTGCTGCCCCCACCAGGTAAAAATTGACATTTTAGAATCGAAACTTGCCAAGTTCCATTTGCGTTTGTCATTCTTCCACATTCTCTTCTCTCATTTCTAAATTACCAATGTAATGTTGAAGTCTTATCTTATGATAAAATTTTTGTAAATCCAGTTCAAGTTGAAATTATTCTGTTTGTTATTTCGACTGAAAGATCATAGGACCTTCTTCAAAACTTCTATTTCTAGATCTAACTCTATTTGCTTGTGCTGCATAAATTCAATTGGGTTGGTATTACTGTATCTTTGTCTTTTCTTTTATACTGCTGTTCCTCTTGTCTTTCTGCAGACACTGAAGTTCCTGGCTTGAACCCTCTCTCTTTTCTTCCTGTTACCTCTGGCATTGTCCCCCATTGTCACCTTCCATAATGTCTTTGAAACCTGCCCCTGGTCCCTCTGCCAAAACAAGATTTATTAAACTGCTGCTGATAGCCTTTGTCTCTGCTATCTGATGAGTAAAGGTTGCTGTGAGTCAGGGATGTATTTTCTACAGTATTGGGGACCCTGTGTGAATAATCTACCCATTAGCCCATGTACTGTATACATTTTATCCTCCTGGTAATCTGTTAAATCTCTATGGAATTTACACAGTTTCTGTGATTTAATAATGTCTTCCAAATCTTCTATTCCTTTATTTACTTTATTCAAAGTCACTTTAATATCTTGGGTGTCAGTTTATCTGATATCTCCCTAATTTCATCTGCTACTTTATCTCCTTCCCTAGTCAGTGACGCTAAAATTTCAAATAGAAAGTCATGGGGAAGCCTTATTCCATATGCCATCCCATTGTTTGTCCAAAACTGTATCTTTGTACCCCAAATTTGATTCAAAAGTTATCCTTACTTTCTTCTGAAATTTTTTGTTTTGTGTATTCTGCTAGTGTTACTGAATGCATTCTATTTTCCACTCTTTAATTCCTAATTTTCTTGTCACTCACTCCTATCCCTTACGCTAGGAAGCAATCGGAGTACAGTACTGGGCTTTTTCTCATGACCTTCACATCCCTCTTGGAAAGGGGAATTCCTATACACATTCCTCCCGTTCCTCTAATACAGAGGGTTCTGCTCAAAATGTGGGTAGCGAGTGCCGCTCTCATCCTCATTGCTCCATTAAGGCCTCACAAAGTATGGTTTCTGCTCCTTCAGCATCTGGCAGTGGAGCTTCCTGTTCCTTCCTCTACCTCTGTGTCGGGGTCTGTTGTCACAGGACAAGGGGTCCCTGGTCTGTCCAGACCTGAATTTACTACATCTGCATGCATAGCTCCCCAAGACATAGCCTTAGCATGGTTTAAAGTATCCCTTAAGGTTGTTGATGCCCTGAATGCTGCTAGGAAGCCTTCTACCAGACATACTTATTCCCTGAAATGGAAGATTTTCACTTTGTGAGCTGCTTCCCGGAATTTGGACCCTTTTACATGTCCTGTGAATGCTTTCCCTATCTGACTGTATCCTGCAGTGTTCCTTGATTAAGGTGCATTTGGCTGCTATATCAGCTTTCCATGTCCCTGTTGATGGTCATACTGTTGCCCACCCAATTAGAGGTGTCCTGTACATTTCTTAAAGGTAGTCTTTCTATGAAACCTGTCTGCAATCCAGTCTCACCCAGGCAGGAACTAGAATTTTCTGCTTGGGATATTGATGTTGGTTCCTTTTGAGTCAGCTGTAAGTTGTGGCATACATTCCCTGTTACGGAAAACGGTTTTAGTTGCGATGACTTCTGCTCAGAGGATTTCCGAGCTTCAGGCTCTAATATGTGAGCCTCTTTGTTTGATTTTTCACAGAGTCTCTTTGCGTACGAATCCTAAGTTTCTACTGAAGGTGGTATCTAAATTTACAATGACTCAAACAGTGCACCATTCTGTATATTATCCTGAGCATGCCGACCAGGATGAGGCACTGCTCCATACTTTGGCTGTACACAGAATACTAAACACTAAGGTACTGTATTACTCGCACCATGGGCTGCATAAAATCCTCTCAGCTTTTTGTTTTGTTCACCCCTGGGAAAGAGGGTGCTCCTGTATCTAAACAATGCCTTTCCAAATGGCTGGCACATTGTATTATGTTCTCTTATAGGGGAATTCCTGGTGCTGTTTATGGTCACTTCACAAGGGGTATGGCTACTTCTGTTGCCAGTTTCAAAAATGTTCCTGCAGCTGACATTTGTGCTGCAAGCCACATGGAGCACTGTTCACACTTTCACTAAACATTACAGTATGGACACTGTCTCTCGTAGACGTGCTGGCTTTGGGCTTGCTGTACTGCAAAGCCTTCTGCCCTGATCATTTATCAGACTGTGCCTTCCTGCTAGTTCACTTTATACTGCTTGAGAATTGTTCCAAAGGTGTGCCCTAATGGAGGATATATCCTCGAAGATGATAAAACAGTTACATAAGAACTTACTCTAACAGTAGATCTTCAGGAGACTGTCTTTCATTAGGCCATGCCATCCCTACCTATGTCCCCCTTTTTGCTTACCGTGGGGGTCATTTCAGATGCTGTACTTAAAAACCTACTTCAAGCAACCTGTATCCACCCCCATGCCTTTCCTTGTATGCCTAGTGCTGATCTCATCTTCTGGTTCCTTATGGTTGGAGGTCCTCTGAGGCTAATCTCCACCAGGAAACTGAGGAGTGATGGGGCTGCCCACATTTATATACACATAGACGCTGCATATCATTGTCAGTGGCCCCTGGTTAGCAAAAGTTTCCGTGTGGTCCTAGCACTGATGGCTTGTAATTCAAGGGAATGGCCTAATGGAGGAGATTGGTAACTGTTCTGTCTTCACTAATCCCATTTCTTGAACTAGTCCCTGGATGCAGTTCCCCACTCTATTCCCTGTTCCTCCTCTAACCCCAGATCTATCTAGTGCAGATTTTTCATAACCCCATTAGTCACCCCCTGCCAAGTAGGGGGTCACCTGTGGCTGAAGCGTGTGCTGGTAGTTGTTTTTTAGGAAGAGTACTGCCTCACCCTCCACATTTGGAGCATATACATGTTCAGGACTGTGCAAGGTATCCACCTCCGTAACCTCTTCACACAAATAAATTGACTCTCTCCGGGTCCCCCATGGTGCTTGTAGCTTCTAAGGAGCAAAATCTGTGTACAAGGATAGCTAACCCCCAATGATCCAGATGCACCTCATATGTAGAGGAGTAGACCACCCCAAGCCAGGAGCGTTTTTACTTTTGGCATGCTCAGTTGCCATGAGGTGGGTCTCTGAGTCCTGCACAAAAGCAACAGCTTTATTACACTGTAGTTCTTGGAGAACCCCAAATCCCCTAAGTGGGCTATTTAAACCCCGTACATTGTACTGTATGTCACAACTCATCCCTCTGTCTTGGTAGTGTCAGATTCATGTCTCCGCCCATTCCTGCCAGGGATTTAAGGTACGCGTGATACAGGAATACACAGCAGGTAGAACAATTAAAACAGTAAACGGCAAAAACAAGAACAGTGAAAACTTAAGTGAGTCAAAGTACCACCCAGGTAGCATATTCGATGGTAGTTGAGCTGCTGGATGGCACTGACTAACAGTCGACTGGGGGCACTTCTGACGCCTTGGAGCAGCTCTCCTACACTCTCTCCTGGTGGCTCAGAAGATGTACCTTCCATCCCAGTCTGAATGTGTCCCCAACAGACATGCTAAGGGTAACCACCCACCCCACCCCCCCAAAGAAAAAACAATTTTGCCAGCTTGGAACATAGGTGGCCATGAGCACTTCGTCTCCCTGCTGATTTGCAGTCTGACGTCTGTGCTGACATAGGCCACCGTACAGCTGCCCCGGCTGAGGTCAGTGGCCATTGTGTAAAAAGAAAGACAGAAGGGGCATTCAATCCCTTCCCCCTGCATCCCCAGGAAATGTTTAAAATGTTTCTGCAATGCTATGAAATCGTTTGCAAACAGGGGAAGGGGAGGGCACCGGTCATCAAATCTGTGGTCTGTCAGCCGGCCCGTCGGCACAGCGGTAGCACTGCCGCTCGTGATGCCAGTGACCTGGGTTCAGGTGCAGACTTGGGTCATCGGGGGCTGGCCGGGGGGGAGGAGGATAGAGCTTCTGTTGGATTGCTCTTCTTCTCCAGGAAGGGTGGGCTGTAATCCCCGCTGCAATACCACCACCTGGGTGACCAGAAGTGGAGGTGCAGTTCGGGGATGCCGTGGGAGGGGAGGATGTAGGTCGAGTTCCGGGAAGGCCGTCACATTGTGACATGCCTCCCTTGGAGCTCCTAGAGCACCGACGTTCTCAGGATCGGGAGAAAAAGCAGGAAATACCCCCAAAGCCGAACCCGGAGATGGTCTCCAACACACAGCCCTTCTACCTTGACGATCCCTGAGAGGCGCCTGACAAAATTACAGACAGGTGGGGGGGAGTGGTTAGGGGAAGACTGCTCTCCCTCTCCCCGCTGAGGGGCAAACCAAGGCAGCATGGAGGTGGCTCCAGGGAAGAGGTCCGGGTGCTGCCATGCACTGATGCTTAAGAGAGCCTGAGGAAAGATAAGGCTGGGGGGGTGTAAAAAAGCAAATATAAAAAAAAAAAGAATCTATGGTCTGTCCTTCCTTATAGGGAGAAGGAGTTGCAGTCCTCTCAGCCCAGCACTGTGGCTCTTGTTCACAATGATAAGATAGTGCAAACAGCCATGGGCCCCACCAGCATTAGGGGAAAGGGGGAATTGTCTAACCAAAGGCACACGAAGCTGGAGCTTGTTTCCAAGTGCGACCTGGGAGCATAAGGGAGTTAAGTGACTTGTTAGGGTCACATAGTAAGCAAGTGGGGGCTGATGGGATTCAAACTCGAGTCTCCAGGTTTGCAAACTCAGTGCCCTTAACCACTGCACTATACTGCCTTAGGGACATGTCTCCCCCCCCCCATGGCGCGAGCCAGGCTGGGCACCCCCGCCACACTAGATAACATAGTTAAAACAGGCATTCTACACTGTCGCACAGACTAATGACCAGCTTTTGAGTACCAACGGTGGCCCCCGCCCACCTGCAGCCCATGGCCCCTTGCAAAGGTATGTGCACAAGCACTAACACACAGTGACAATGTTTAGGCTGTCTGCAGAAATACCGCCGCTATCTATGGGAACTGGTTGTGGCCGACAGGTTACAGCTGTCCAGCTTCCACCTCAGTCCCCCTCTTCTCTTCCTTATTCCAGTAATGGTGCTACCAAGGGTGTTGGTGCCTCTTCTGATAAAAATGTCTGCATTCCGGGCCACTGTAGCAATAGGAGACCACACCTGATGAGCCCCATTTCATACATACGAATAGGCCATGTCTGGACAGAGCAGCGCACCGGAAATAAAAACGAGTTACCCCAGGTCGAGGTAAACGTGTAGCAGCAGGCGGCCAGGCCAGCCCCCACTATTCAAACATGGCAGCCATCCTACACATAATGTTAGGGACCAACCATCACACAGCCTACAGTGTGGCAGGGCTGAGAGTAACCACCCCTCTTTGTTAACGAGACTGCTAGAATCAAATTTTAAAAATATGCAGAGTCAGAAATGTACCCCCCCCCCCGCTACCGCTACTGAAATAAACCTTTTGGCATGACACACAAAGGACAAGGATAAAGGTTGTGAATGACCACATATTAAAAAGTCTCAATTTTTCACACCTGTTTACCAGTTAAGTCTTATTCAGCGTTCCCCTTACACACAAGAGGGTTGACTGTACATGACCTGATTTACCAGTTGAGTCATCCTGGATCTTAGCTGGCCAGATCTTATAGGTGAAACAGGACAGTTAATATTTTATGAACCAGTACTGTGTTCCAGAAGTTCAGCTTGCCTCTCTCCTCTGCATGTTGCGACCATCACTGAGTCAGCACTTACCTTCTCTTGCGGGTGACTGGTAGAAGGGGGGGCCATCAAGGCCTGATGCTGGTGATTCCATTTTCTGGAGCATGTGATAGTCTTCCAGGACTGGTAGTCTGGCAGAGAAGTGAGGTCTGGGTCTGAGGAGGAAATTAGCTCTGATGGCAACCCAACTTTTTTATCAGTGGTCCGGCTTCTGCAAGGGAGCAGAAGAAATATTTTTGTCTGCAAGATCTTTCTGAATTGCCAGCAGGATATGCCTCGTAAGCAAAGATAAGGGTGTAAAATCATGTTTGAAACAGAGGCAAATGTCACTGAACACCAGTCCCTTCTCAGCCCAGGCCAATTGAAGGACTTTGATTTGGGCTGTGTAGTCCAGGAACTTCAGGATTATGTAACGTGGCCAGACCTTGTGATTAGATGGTTTCAGGCCCAAAGCTGTGTGAAACGAGACAACGTTAGGAGTCTCATCTGCAGGCCAGCTGAGGAGTTTTTAATAAAGGATTCTAGAAAAGGTTCCATTTGGCCCAGTTCAGTTCCCTCTGGAAGCCTGTGAACGCGTATAGTATCCCGCCAGGAGTGGAGCTCTATTATCAGTTGTGTCCATTAATTCTTGTTCCTGGCAACTGTGTTGATGCATCACATTGGAGGCCTTCGTCAGACCACTCTCGAAGTCTGCAGTATGCTGCTATACCTCCTGCAGCTCCCTGTTATTTTCCCTCGCAGCTTTCTCAAGGTGCTCCATTGTAGAGCCCCATTTCTGAAGTTAATAGAAATGTTTCTGGAAGGTAATAGTAAACTGTTCATCCAGCTTCTGTTGACTGTGGCAGCTCATGTGTTCAGGTGTCACATTGAATGTGGCTACAGGCCCATGTGTCAGGATTTTCGGGCTGGATTCTGCTTTGATCTGTGGGTGGTAAGACACCCTTAGGTTTATTTTTATTCGGCATCTTGTAGCAGGTTGCGAAAATGTATTTTTAGGTGCGATTTTTGTCTTTACGGTGCAGATTTAGATTGATTTAGACCGTGGGGGGAGGAGGGGACTAGACTTAGAAAGGCAGAACTGGAAGGTAGTTTCCAAGAATTTAGACTGTGTGCAACTAACAATAAAGGGCAGCAGAGTAATTTTTTTTTTATTGAATTTCCAAACCAAAAAGTCACTTCACTGATGCTGCACTGTAAGGAAACTGTGTGGTTACAATTGTTTTGGTTGAAAGGAAAGTAAATCTGTAAAGCAGTCCTAAAGACAGGAACAGTAAATGTATGCATTATGTCAGCACACTGTGAGCCCTTAATAGATACAGGCTCAGTTAGTCTGTGGTACACAGCATATTCACAATAAAAAAAGTTGTTTTATAGAAAAGTCCATTCCATACTCGCTGGGTCAGACTAATTAGTACTTTTATCTGGATCCAACTTTCTTAGCAGTCTGTTTCATATTTACACTTTTAGGCTTCTGTTGTTGCTGAGGCATATGACTACACTCCCGACTGGGCTGAGGTTCTCTACCAGCAGGTGGTTGTTCGTGGTGACTTTACCTACCTGGACGAATTTAAACAGCAAAGGCTGCTGACGCCTAGTTTGTTTGAAGAAATCTCTAAAAAGTAAGTAACTTGTTAATGTTTCACACATTGCAGTCTGTCTTTTTCTTCAATATATTAAAGGAGGCTGGATCTATCGAACAATGGCATAGATGTTCCCCAGTTCTTTAAAGATAATTGGGGACCGAGGGTGTGGGTGGTAGGAGTCATCCAAGAGAGACACTAAGAAAGCAATGCAGTGAAGAAATAATCCATTCTGTTATTTGTCAAGGATATGAATCCCAGCAAAGGTGGATTTCATGCCCATCAAAGTATTGATCCCTTTACTTTGTCATTTTAATTATTTCAGATTGTGAAAAGGAAAACACTACCATGTGGCCTACCTCTGTCTTCAGAACCTATTATTTTACCAGTTACCTGGACTAACAAAAAAGCATCTTATTTATTTTTAATTATTCTTTTCAGTGATTTTTTCCCCCAATTCCCCCTTCCAGTTGGCAGCCAGTTGGTGACCTCTGACCGGGTGTGAAATCTGGGCACTATGTTTGACAATGGGCTGGTGCTTAAATCTCAGGTGTCGGTGCGTCATCAAGACCTCATTTTACCATCCGAGGAATATCGCCCGGATTAAACACCTTGTCCTGCCTGATGATCTTCCGACATTGTTCCACGCCTTTGTGACCTCCCGCCTTGACTACTGCAATGCCCTGTACCTAGGGCTACCGGGGGTTGATATCCACCGCTTGCAGCTGGTGCAGAATGCGGCTACTAGGCTGTTAACTGGTATACCTAGATCATGCTAAGTTGCGCCTGTGCTCCGTGGCCTGCACTGACTGCCTGTTCAGTGGCAGATCACCTTCAAGGTCAGTTTACTGACCTGTAAAGCCCTACATGAACACAGACCGCGTTATCTGCAAGATCTTTGCCCCTTGCTGCCCACTGTGCTCTGCAGACGAGGGATTGCTAAAGGTTCCCAGGGTTTGTTTGAAGACCTCGGGTGTTCAGGCATTTGCGGTTCCAACCCTGTGGAACTCTCTACCTCATTGAGAAAGAGAGTGGCTGACCGTGGAGAGTTTTAAATCTGCACTTAAGGCCCACTTATTCAAACATGCTTTTCCTGAGTCTTCATTAGTTTTAGCTTGTTGATATGTAATTTAATATGCTTTTAGATGTGATAATTGTAAGTCTTTTTTATTAGATATGTACAAGCGCTTTGGTCATTTGTGAATTGCGCTTTTTTATATATAAAGAAATTGATGCCGGCCCAGTGGCATGGAGGGCTGAGGTAACGATGCATTGCCTCCTGCCACGCCAGCAACCCGTGTTTGTGGTATGAGCAGGTCATCAGAAGCCGGCCGGGGTGGAAGAGGATCAAGTGTCCGGAGGACAGCTGTCCTCTTCAGGGGAGGGTGGGGAACAGGGGCCAGTATTTGCCTGACACCTAGCAGAGGCTGGGTGTTGGCATGCCTGGCCAATACAGTGTGGCATGGAGGTGGAGCAGCTGGCGGACGCATTACATGTGGTCACGCGCGTGGCACGCCCACTGTCTACATTGCACGCTCCGCCGCCAAATAAAAAGGAAAACAAAATGGCAGCCAGGTCGTGCAGCTTGTTGGTCGTCTCACTAACACACTGTCTCTGAGGGCGCCACCTGTACTGGATCCAGTCCTGGTGGAGAGTTGGTGGGCTCCCCGCCACCCCACCATGGAGGGTATGCCATAGGGGTAGCAAGGTGGTGGCCCGGTTTGGAGACGGATGTGGGACAGACGGTGGCCGGAAGAAGAGGATGCCCAGAAGCAGGAGCCAACTGGGGGCCAAGGGGAGAAATAGTAAGCAAAAAAATAAATAAATAAACTGATTAATTCCCCACTGTGATATGGTTCCCCTTGCCCCCATTGTTATGTGGTTTCTCCTGCACCCATCAAGATGAGTTCTCCCTATGCCCATCATGACAGGGGTTCCTGCCTCCATCCTCATGTGTTTTTTTTCTGCCCCATCATGACATGGTTCGCTCTACCCCAACCCTGACATGGTTCCTCCTGCCCCATCCTGACATGGTTTCCCATATCATGACATGGTTTCCGTTGACCCTGTCCCATCATAACATGGTTCCCCTGCCCCCATCATGACATAGTTCCACTTGCCTCTACATGTTGTAGTTCCCCATGCCTCCATTGTGATATTTGGATAACCATGGCTACACTCTTCCAAGACAGCGGTTGAATGACAACCTTAACAGTCGTTACTAATGTCGTTCTGTTGTCAGGCAGCAAAGGGTGTGGAATGCCATGTGGCCACTGCCTCCCTCCTTGGAAGCTGTGCACCTGAAATTCACACAAAAGTACTTTATGAAACCAAATTCTTATTTTAACTTCCATTTTACGTTTGCAATTTTGTTATATGTTTCTAATCATGGCCAATATCAATACACCGTGGAGGTGATAAGTGACACAACCTTAACTACAGCTTCCCAAAGGAAGTCCTTTTGCAGTGGCTTCTGTTGTATGACTGCATGCTGCTGCATCACCAAACCAACAGCTCCCAGTGCATGACTGCATTCCGTTGTGCCCCTGACGCAAAAGCTTCTGGACATTTTGCAGTGCCATGGAATCAACAGCTTCCAGTGTGCTTCTGCATTCTGCTATACCACTGACCCAACACCTTCCAGTGCATTACTACATTCTAGTGTGCCACTGACCCAACAGCTCCCAGTTCATTACTGCATTCCAGTGTGCTATAGACCCAACAGCTCCCAGTGCATTACTGCATTCCACTGTGCCACTGACCCAACAGCTCCCAGTGCATTGCTGCATTCCGGTGTGCCACTGACCCAACGGCTCCCAGTGCATTGCTGCATTCCAGTGTGCCACTGACCCAACAGCTCCCAGTGAATTGGTGCATTCCACTGTGCCACTGACCCAACAGCTCCCAGTGCATTAATGCATTCTGCTGTTACACTGACCCCAACAGCTCCTACTGCATTACTGTATTCCACTGTGCCACTGACCCAACAGCTCCCAGTGCATTACTACATTCTGCTGTTACACTGACCCCAACAGTTCCCAGTGCATTACTGCATTCTGCTGTACCACTGACCCAATAGCTACAAGTGCATTGCTGCATTCTGCTATTACACTGAACCCAACAGCTCCCAGTGTATTACTGCATTCCGCTGTGCCACTGACCCAGCAGCTCCCGGTGCACTGTTGCATTCTGGTTTGCCACTGACCCAACATCTCCCAGTGCATTGCTGCATTCTGATCCGCCACTGACCCGACAGCTCCCAGTGCATTGTTGCATTCTACTGTTGCACTGACCCCAGCAGCTCCCACAGCTCCCAGCACCTTACTGCATTCCATTGTGCCACTGACTTAACAGCTCCCAGTGCGTGACTGCATTCCATTATGCCCCTAACACAAAAACTGGTGCATTACCACATTGTTACCACATTTTGCAGTGCCATGGACCCAACAACTTCCAGTGTGTTTCTGCATTCTGCTCTTACACTGACCCCAACAGCTCCCAGTGCATTGCTGCATTCCACTGTGCCACTGACCCAGCAGCTCCCAGTGCATTGCTGCATTCTGCTATTACACTGACCCCAACAGTTCCCAGTGCATTACTGCATTCTGCTATGCCACTGACCCAACAGCTCCCAGTGTATTGCTGCATTCTTCTGTCATACTGAACCCAACAGCTCCCAGTGCATTACTGCATTCTGCTGTGCCACTGACCCAACAGCTCCCAGTGCATTGCTGCATTCCGCTGTTGCACTGACCCCAATGGCTCCCAGCACATTGCTGCATTCTGCTGTTGCACTGACCCCAACAGCTCCCAGTGCATTACTGCATTCTGCTATGCCACTGACTCAACACCTCCCAGTGCGTGATTGCATTCCTTTGTGCCTCTGATGCAAAAGCTTCTGGTGCATTACCACATTTTGCAGTGCCATGGATGGTATGCCCCCAGTACAGTGACACTATTACAGTGAAAATGTTGATGCCGACAACATCGACATTTTCACTGTAATAGTCAGCCCAAGACCTCGGCACTCTCTCCTGGTCCTGCACCCCCTCCCCAATCCAATTCTGACTTGGAGTTAGAATCCTTTAGATCGAGGGGGTGAAGCCCCCGATTAATAAACAGCCAGGGTCTCCAGTTGGATTCATGTCACCCGCAAGTTGTGGTCGACATAAGTCCGTCACTATGATGGCAGTCGGCAGCTTAGTTGTGGAACCGGCATCGTAGAGCCCCATGGACCCAGCAACTTCCCGTGTGTTTCGGCATTCTGCTATGCCACTGACCCAACAGCTCCCAGTGCATTACTGCATTCTGGTGTGCCACTGACCCAACAGCTCCCAGTGCATTGCTGCATTCTGCTGTTACACTGACCCCAACAGCTCCCAGTGCATTACTGCATTCCACTGTGCCACTGTCCCAACAGCTGTCAGTGCATTGCTGCATTCTGGTGTGCCGCTGACCCAACAGCTCCCAGTGCATTGCTGCATTCTGCTGTTACACTGACCCCAACAGCTCCCAGTTCATTACTGCATTCCACTGTGCCACTGACTTGACAGTTCCCAGTGCATTGCTGCATTCTGCTGTTACACTGACCCCAAAAGCTCCCAGTGCATTGCCGCATTCCACTGTGCCACGGACCCATCAGTTCCCAGTGCATTGCTGCATTCTGTTGTTACACTGATCCCAAAAGCTCCCAGTGCATTACTGCATTCCACTGTGCCACTGACCCAACAGTTCCCAGTGCATTTCTGCATTCTGCTGATGCACTGACCCAAGCAGCTCCAGATGCCTTACTGCATTCTGCTATGCCACTGACCCAACAGCTCCCAGTGCTGCATTTCTGCATTCTGCTGTTACACTGAACCCAACAGCATTCCGCTGTGCCACTGACCCAGCAGCTCCCAGTGCATTGCTGCACTGACCCCAACAGCTCCCAGTGCATTACTGCATTCCATTGCGTCACTGATTTAACAGCTCCCAATGTGTGACTGCATTCCATTGTGCTCCTGACACAAAAGCTTCTGGTGCATTACCACATTTTGCAGTGCCATGGACCCAACAGCTTCCAGTGTGTTTCTGCATTCTGCTATGCCACTGACTCAACTGCTCCCAGTGCATGACTGCATTCCGTTGTGCCCCTGACACAAAAGCTTCTGGTGCATTACCACATTTTGCAGTGCCATGGACCCAACAGCTTCCAGTGCATTACTACATTATGCTGTTACTCTGACCCCAACAGCTCCCAGTGCATTGCTGTATTCTGCTGTTACACTGAGCCAGCAGCTCCCAATGCATTACTGCATTCCACTGTGCCACCAACTTAGCAACACCAAATGATTTAATGCATACAGCTGTGCCACTGACTCAACATCTCACAGTGTGTTACTGGATTCTGCTGTTGCACCAACCAACAGCTTCCACTGATTACTGCGTTTCCTTGTGACACCAGCCGAACAGCTCCCAATGTGTTACTGAATTTTAATTACACCAACCCAAAAGCTCTCAGTGCATTACATCATTCCATTGTGCCACCAGCTCAGCAGTTCCCAGTGTATTATTGCATTCTACTGTGCCACTGACTCAGCAACTCCCAATGCTTGACAGAATTCCACTTTGCTACTGACCCAACTACTTTTATGGATTACTGCATTCCACTGTGACACCAACCCAACATCTCCCAGTGCATTATTGCATTCTGCTCTGCCACTGACTTAGCCACTCCCAATGACTGACAGCATTCCACTCTGCCACCAATCCAACAGTTTCCTGTACGTTAGTGCATTCCACTGTGGCAGCAACCTAACAGCTTCCTGTGCGTCTGTGCATTCCGCTATGACAGCAACCCAGCAACCTCCAATGTGTTACTGTATTCCATTGTCCCGTCAACCCAACCTCTTCCAGTGCATTACTGGATTCGGCTATGACACTGACCCAACAGCTTCCAGTGCATTACTGTATTCAGCTGTGACACTGATCCAACAGCTTCCAGTGCATTACTGGATTCAGCTGTGACACCGACCCAACAGCTTCCAGTGCATTACCGGATTCAGCTGTGACACCAACCCAACAGCTTACAGTGCATTACCGGATTCAGCTGTGACACCAACCCAACAGCTTCCTGTGCATTCCCGGATTCAGCTGTGACACCAACCCAACAGCTTCCAGTGCATGTGACACCGACCCAACAGCTTCCAGTGCATTACCGGATTCAGCTGTGACACCAACCCAACAGCTTCCAGTGCATGTGACACCGACCCAACAGCTTCCAGTGCATTACCGGATTCAGCTGTGACACTGCCTCATCAGCTCAAGTGTATCATTCTGGCTACTTTCAGTGTGATGTTCTGTTTTAATAATCTATTTCTAATCACTTCTAATAGTGGTACAGATATTATAATATAAAATGTGGCATGACTAATATCAATTAGTTGTCTTCCTTTGCTTAGTTTGAAGACACTGATTGTTTCATACATTCCTTGAAAATTTCTATCTCATCTCTTCCCAACCCCCTCACCCTTGCTGCAAGTGTTCTCTGTGACACCGGTGAGTAGGACTGGCTAAAAAAAAAAAGCCTCCAGTGCCCCTCCCTGGTTTTTCTGCTTTTAATAGGAAAAGTCAGTCTTTTGTGAGTTGTTGGGGTGCACTAGCCTGGATTTTCAGCTGTGTCTGTAGTCTGTCAATGGATAACATATATGATCATCTTCTATTGGAGATGCATTAAAGGAGCTGTAAAAGAGATGGCTGATTTTCACAGAATTCCACCTCAGAAAAAAAATCCTATCTGTACTTTATTTAAACAACGAGACGTGACAGGGTGTTTCTTATATTTGGATAACAGCACACCTAGGGGTGTAGAATCTTGTGGCTTTAATTCTTGGAAGTGCGGTTATCCACCTAAAACCCTACAGTGTCCTATTGTGCTTATAAAATAGGTTTTGTGCAGAGCTTTTAGAAAACAAAACATTAATATGTTTTCAAACTAGCAATTATGTACAGAGTAGCCCTCAGCTCCTGGATTGTCACCAGGGAAAATGGTATAGGCAGTAGTGCAGATGCTAATGTGCGCAGCATACTTATGTCATCCCAGATTAAGGAGCGGGAGGGGCGAACATGATAGACCCAGAGTCCCTTCTGACCTTAAATTACTCTGTTACTAGATTAATGCAGTCTGTGTGCTTGATGTCTGGATTGTTTGCTGTGTGGTTTATTATTTATTTTCATTGGTTATAGTGATTAGGTGATTCATTGTGTAGTTATTCTGTGCAGTTATATTAATTGCTGCCATTGAGGTAGTGGTGATGTGTTGGTGCCCGATGTTCCCAATAAGCCCCAAAGGAAACTGGAAATTCAAGCCTAACTGATATGTGGTCCGTGTTTACAGTGCATGTTAGGTGGTTCTGGCAGTTGTGCTTTTAAATAAGAACTTTGATGTCCTGGCTTTTGGCTATCTATGTACTGTTTTGGAGCGAGTTCCTGGGAGTTACATCAGTTATTCAGAACATTCAGAGGCAGCACACCAGTGAGGAAGTTTGGAAGGAGAGTAGGATGTGGAATCCATAAGGGATAGGAGGAAAGAAATAACTTTCAATTTATTTGGATTCGGTATCTCTCTCCAATCCTTCCCCCACCCCTACACACACAAACACACACAATACTCAAATCCAGTGCAGAGCATCATGGGTATGCAATGGGAAGCCATAAAGGATACAAAGAGAGAAAAACCTTTCAATCCATTTTGGTATCTGTCTCAACCCCCAAACACACACACTCACAAGCCTCAAATCCAGTGCGAAGCATCATGGATATGCAAATCCTTGTGTGTGGGTAGGCTGACAAGGCTTCAGCAAAACAAGTCACTTCCTATAAGGCTTTTTACATCCATTTCAGCTAAGGCCAAGAGCAACAAACTACAGACAGAAGTTTCATCCTGTTGAGACACCGCAGTGCATTTCATTCGCTATCCCAACCAGATACCAGGTTAACCTATAGCATGTCAGGCAGTAAGTACATTTGGAGATAGCATATCAGAAAGAAAGAGAGGAATAAGTGCTATTTGAGTTGAAACCGAAGTAAAAACCTGCGTAGAAGGCAAATTTTGTTCTTGTGAAGCCAGGCCATTCAACCCTTCCAACACACACTTACACCCACAGATTTGCATACCCATGATCCTTTACGCTGGCTTTGCAGTTTCAGAGTTAATGAATTGGTTTTGAGCAAGGGAGTGAGTGGGTGTGAGTGCAAGAGGGGACATGGTGGCAGTATATTAAGCTCTGGTCAGAGCCAATATGGCTGTGGAGATCTTTTAGGAGCAGCAGGAGTGGTGAACAGAATATGCTGTGCTCTCTCTGCACAGGAGTCGGACGTAATACTGCAGCAGTTACAGTACTGCGCATGCATGATACTCGCACACGTGCAGTGTGCCCCAGAGTCAGCCTTGCATAACATGGCGGTGCTGACATAACTATGTGTAAGAACCTAGTCCCCTTGGGTTACTAGAATCCCGTTAATACTAGTCTTAGGCAGGTAAGACAAGGCAGCTGGTGGGGAGGTCATTAGGGGCTTTCTACATCATGTCATCATTGTTTAGTCAGCCTGAGAGAAGGATGATTTTATTTAGAATTCTCACAGTAGCATAGTAGGAGCTTAGAAAGTTCATCAGTAAGTTCATGTGTGGCAGTTAGACTGGTAGGAGGTCTGCCATTGGGGCTCTGTCAAATGGAGCCCTGGTGTTTCTCACCCTAGTTTGGTAAAACCGTCAGTTTGCCTGCAGGACTCTTTATTTTCACTCCAGGGGAGTGAGAGGGAATGCAGTTCTTGTGGATCCAAGGGACAATCCGCTGAGGTTCCTGAAGTTCACAACTGCTTTAAAGAAGAGCCATGAGTAGAATCTGACAGCTACCAGAGAAAGCAAGATGCCTTTTGTTCTTCCCATGACTGGGAGAAAGGAACAACTAATCTGTGAGTACAGAATTTAAGACTGTTCTCTGAGGGAGTTGTCTGAGGTGTGTGTGCCCTAGATAAGGCTAGATCACACCGGTCAGGACCCCTTTCACCACAACTGTGCTGAATTTAAAGTTAAAGTTGGGAGTCTTTAGCAATTCATTGTGGATTGGAGACTGATTTGTTGTAACCCTGAAGGAATGGCAGAGGCTGTTTGGGGTAAATGGTGAGGAACGCCATCTGGAGTTTCAGGCAGGGCTAAGTGGTTTGTGGATGGGCACCAGTATTCCCTGGGCAACGACCGTGCACCAGGAGGATTTTAAAGTGTATGGCACATCCCACAGAGATACACTTTGGAAGAGAGATAGAGATGTTTTTTGTGGAAAACAGTACTGCCTAGCAAAGTGTCGTGCAAAAGAGAGTGTGCCTGTATTGCAGTGATAAACATTTAGGGGACCACCCTTGCTTTAAGTAACATCTGTAAATAAAGTCATACTGCAAAATCCCAGTTACTGCTTTGGACATTCCGCTTATTACTTCTAGTGTGAACGTTATTGGAGCTCCTCAGCAGTTAGGTGTAGCATATGCCTAGCATCCTCTCCCCTGGACCTGGTTGTAAATAAAAGGTCCATTTTAGTATGTACCCCAACCCCCATCCTTTATATAATGAGCCTGGTATACACTCCAACGCCAGGGGTGGTACCATGAGTGTAGCTCTGCCAAAAGAAAATTGTATGCCATGTAGTTGTCAGTAGTTCTTTTAAGGGGGGTGCTGGCTAGCCAAAGGTGGTGTGGGGATTACATACATATGCACAATACTCGTGCATGCAGTTTAAATCTGCACCACTATGTTGCACACGGCCATCACATCCGCACTTGCGGAAAGGAAAAGTAGTGCACCAGGAAGTGGGCATGTTTATGCATCCCACAGAGGGGCAGGGCTGCATAAACAGAATCACTGGAAACTATGCTGGAGCACTGGGGCAGAACATCAGACAGCGATCCAGTTACACGTTTGTTGACTGGGGCATCTAGAAGATCTCATATTACCCCAGTGCTGCATGCTCTGCACTGGCTGCCAATACAGTAGCAAATAACCTTTAAAGTAGGTCTATTGACTTATAAAGCCCTACACAGATCGGGTCCCAATTACTTGAAAGAGCTCCTGGTTCCTTACACCCCTTTGCGACAGCTCCACTCAGCTGATATGGGGTTGCTGGAGATTCCGAGGACTAACTTAAAGTAATCTGGTGTGCGTGTCTTTGGGTTTGCAGCACCTACCCTCTGGAATTCTCTGTCCCATCAGCTCTGGGAGTGCAGGACGGTGGGGAGTTGTAAGCAGGCACTTAAGACTTTTTTATGGGAGAAGGCATTTCCTGTTTTATTGTGATCTTATATTATACGTATTTGTATATGTGTTTTGTTTTTATGAATATTGTACAGCGCTTTGAAATTTGAAAGGCGCTTAATCAAATAAATTTCATTATTATTATTACATGCTTCCACAGTGCTCTTTTACAAATCTGATGATGGCATAACATCTGTGGAGCTTGGCCAACCCAACTGTAAAAATCAGACTCAGGAGGAGACTATTAGCAAACTAGAGATCTGGTCTTGGATTTGCTCGTCATCCCAGTCACTTTCTCATTCTTTTCTAAGCAGTAATTTCTGGTAAATGTGCCTTATCCATATTAATCTCAGTGCTGGTAGACTACTTCTGGTTTTCCCCTGATTGTATTAGGAGAAGGTGGTAGCAGTCTTGAAGTGGTTGCTGCCAGCAGTGGCATGCTCTGAAAAAAGTGGTCTCCATGCTCATCTGCACATTTTAGAAATGACCCCTTGAGTTAAAGGGGACAGGAACTGATTACTTATGCAGCTGTTTGAAATGTCTCTGTTTTTCTAAATTACAATCATACCTCTAAAGGATCCCTATTTTATCTGTGCCAGAATAAAAGCTGAAATTGTAAGTTGTTTTGTTTTTAGATTTATAGAACTGTTATTTAATACAGCAGCAGATTAGGTACATAGCATGGTAACATGTTGATACATGGACATATTAGGATGACAGTATCTCAGTTACAAGGGTGTCTGTGTTAGGTTTGGGTTTCGAATGTACACATACAATAGCCACTTGTTACAGAACTGCAGATATGTCATGTTTAAGATAGTATAAGTTTGACTGTTCATGAGTAATATGGACTTATTGTACACAGAGTTTAAGAAAAATGTATCCGTTACTTAACACATATATATTTTCATATTTATAAGACTTTTAAAGTACAGTTACGTAAGAACTTACCGTAACAGCAGATCTTCGAGAACAGCTCTTGCAGCAGGTTACACCATTAGGACTGAAGCCAGCAGGCGCCAGGACCCCACGGAAATTTTCTAGCTAGCAGTATTCAACAGGGACCACCCCTGACATCGGTCCCGCCCCCGATGTCAGGCATAGTATATAAGGGGGCGGTCCCCCAGAAGAAAAAAATTACTCACATTAGTAATTATGTTTCTTCTAGTGGAGTCTTGCTGTATTATGACAATTGCAGTTAGCCCCAGCCTTTAAACTGCCCCGGAGAACAAAGGGTTAACTTTTCTATGCATGGCATAGAATGTTCATCTCGAGCTCGGTTGAAGCCTCTGCTTGTTGTTATTTGAACTGCAACCATCAGATCTTTATGAGCAAAACTCACTAGGTGTTCTGTGTGGAAACTGTAAAATTTTTAACTAGCCTACTGGCAGAAAAATCGTATTTTGGGTCCTAAAAGGAAGACTCAAGTCAGGAAACCCAAAAATAAAAAACAATCAAATGAAATAACATTCCACGCAAAGAGAACAGAGGGTGTAAAAAAGGGGGCACCTGTAGGGTGCCAACACTGTGCCTGCCCACACACATTCCAAAAATCTAGGTTCTGAGGAGAGGCGGGGGGGAGGTCAGAATACAGCAAGACTCCACTAGAAGAAACATAATTACTAAGGTGAGTAATTTTTTTCTTCAAACAACATGAAGTCTTGCTGTATTCTGACAATTGCAGACTACCAAGCAGTACCTCCATGGAAGAGGGACAGAACCTACTTTGGGAATAGGCTCTGAAGTACTGCTATGCCAAACCGAGCATCACTCCTAGCCTGGATATCCAGAGAGTAATGCTTGGTAAAAGTATGGACTGTGTTCCAGGTGGCTGCTTGACAAATTTCTAAAAGAGGGATATCTCTGGCAGCAGCCAGGGAAGCAGCTGTACCTCTTGTGGAATGAGCCCTCAGGCCTGAGGGTGGAGTTTTACCCAGTTTTTCATAGCAGAATTGTATACAAGAAACAATCCACCTAGCAATAGATCTCCTGGTGGCAGGTTTGCCCTTCCCAACTTCTCCATAAGTGAGGAACAACTGGAGGGAGTCAAACCTGTGACCCTTGGAACGCTGTATGTAGTTGCTAAGGGGTCTTTTAACATCCAAACTGTGTAGCCTCCTCTGTCCCGAGGAAGAATGATCAGTGAAGAAAACAGGGAGAGATATAGACTGATTCAGGTGGAAATCTGAAACCACTTTAGGCAAGAACTTTCTGTTAGTTCTAAGGACCACTTTATCTCTGTGAAAAGAGATGAAATCAGGTTCCACTGACAGGGCTTGCAATTCACTGATATGTCTAGCAGAAGTAATGGCTACCAAAAACATAGTTTTCAAAGTCAAGTACTTAAGCTCTGCTGAGGACAAAGGCTCAAAAGGGGATTGCATAAGCTGAGCAATGCAAACATTAAGATCCCAAGCAGGAGCAGGATCCCTAAAGGGGTGATTGGTGTGAAGCAGTCCCTTGAAAAACTTACAGAATACAGGGTGGGATGACAGAGAGGAAGACTTGCCCACTTACAGGAAAGCAGAAACAGCTGCCAAGTATACCTTGAGAGTAGCTGGTCTGAGACCTAGGCCATTGAAATAGACCATATAATCCAGAACCGTAGGCAATTCAGCTGCGTCTAGAGAAATATTCTTCTTAGAGCACCAAATGCTGAATCTTTTCCATTTGGAGTTGTACGTCTTTCTGGTGGAGGACTTTCAAGAAGCCTTAAGGATATTCAGAGCCCCTTGGGAAAGATGCAGATCTGCAAACTCTAACTCTTCAAGAGCCAAGCCTTGAGATTGAGAGACTGAAGTTTGGGGTACCAAATCCACCCCTGAGAGAATGTTAACAGGTTGTAATTTCTGGGAAGAGACAGGGGAAGATGTACTGCTAGGGACAGCAACAAGGGATACCAAGGCTGCCTGGCCCAGTCTGGAGCAATCAGAATCACTTTGCAAGGTTGTGACCTTATCTTGACTAACACTTTGAACAGGAGAGGGAAGGGGGGAAAGCATACAGAAATTTCCCTTCCCAGTTCAGAGTCAGAGTATCCAGGGGGACTGAGCCCAAGACTGGGGGTCTGCAGCAAAAAAGAGGAAGTTGGTGATTGTCTGGGGCTACAAAAAAATCTATCTCTGGAGTGCCCCATCTTGAGAAAATCACCTTCAACATCAGAGGATCTAGGGCCCATTCGTGATGGCCGTGGGATATTCTGCTCAGTGCATCTGCTAGAACATTGTCCTTCCCTGGAAGGTGAATTGCTATCAGAGAGGTTTGCAGGGAATAAGCCAGGGACCACATCTTCATTGCTTCTGTGCACAAGGCCGTAGACCGAGTGCCTCCTTGCTTGTTGATGTACCACATGGTGGTGGTGGTGTCTGTTCTGACCTGAACCACCTTGTTCTGTACTGATTTGGAAAAAGCTTGCAGTGCCAGAAACACTGCCCTGAGTTCCAAGAGATTGATGTGTAGAAGAGATTCCTGAGGCGACCACAGTCCCTGGTGGTAAGTTCCCAAATGGGCTCCCCAGCCCAGCGGGGAAGCATCTGTGGTGAAGACTACTGAATGAGACTGAGTGGCAAATGGAACCCCTTGCCTCAAATTGTCCTGATCCTGCCACCATTGCAGGGCTTGGATCAGAGTTCGAGTCACTGGAATTAGTTTAGTAAGGGAATCTTTTCTTTGGGACCAAAAAGCTCTTAAGTGGAACTGAATGTCCCTCATTTGGAACTTTGGCGCCTTGGACCACTGCTGTAGAAGCTGCCATGTGGCCCAGTAGCTGAAGGAAATGCCTTGCTGGTCGAGACACCTGAAGGCTGAATGAAGAGGCCAGTTCCATGAGGGTCCTTGCCCTTTCCAAGGGAAGGAAGGCTCTTGCTTTTACCGTATCCAGCTCTGTCCCTATGAAGATGAGGAGCTGCACTGATTCGAGAACTGACTTTGGTAGGTTGAGAAGAAATCCTAAAGAAGTGAGCACTTGCTAGGTCACTTGCAGGTGTGACTTGACTTGGTCTGGGGACTGGCCCACTATGAGCCAGTTGTCCAAATATGGAAAAAATGGAAATCTTTTGTCTTCTTAGGAAGGCAACAACTACTGCCAAGCACTTTGTGAAGACCCTTGGGGCTGATGTTAGGCCAAAGGGCATTGCTCTGAACTGATAGTGGCCTGAGGGCAACCTGAACCTGAGGTACGTTCTGTGGGAGCACCTGATGGGGATGTGAAAGTAGGCATCTTTGAGGTCCAGGGAGGCTAGCCAGTCCCCTGGCCTTAGAGAGGGAAGGATAATTCCCAGAGTTATCATCCTGAACTTTGACTTTAAAAGATATTTGTTCAGGTATCTTAGGTCCAGGATGGGTCACCACTCTCCTGTCTTTTTGGGGGTTAAGAAATACCTGGAGTACAATCCTTTGCCCCAGTGTAGGGTAGGTACTCTCTCTATAGCTCTTACAGCTAGGAGAGAAGAAACCTCTGCCTCTAGGGCAAGGGTTTCTGAGAGATTTGCAGGTGGAAAAGATCTGGCTCTCATCTTGGGAAATTTTTTGAAGCTGAGAACCAGTCCCTGGCTTACTACTTCCAGGACCCACTTGTCTGATGTAACAGACATCCAGCCCTGGACAAAGTAAGCCAGCCTGCCCCCTACTGGGATAGAATCGACCCGGGCAGACCCACCAGGGTGTCTGCTTGGCTGGGGCTTTAGGCTGAGGGGTAGATGCAGGCCTGCTCATCCCCCTTCTGCCGCACCCTCTGAAGAACCCCCTCTGTGAAAAGGAAGATGAGGCCCATGCTTGGTAAAAAGGCCTTTGGAAAGGCCTGCCCCTGCCCCTGGACTGCTTCCTTTGAGGAGTTGCCTGCTTTTCCTTGGCCTGAGCACTCCTGTAAGTGGTCCTGTATTCATCCATTTTCTTCATGTAATTATCTGTCTGCTCCCCAAACAGAGAATTACCCACTACAGGAAAATCCATGGCCTTAGCCTGGGTATCCTGTGAGAGGCTAGTACATCTGAGCCAAGCCATTCTCTGAAGAGCCACAGATGTAGCCATGAATCTTGATGATACATCATTGGAGTCTACAGCAGCATGAAACTGAACTTTTGATGCCTCAATCTCATCTGCAGCCTCCTCCTCCAGCTCCTTGGCAAGCTGGGGGGAACCCTGTTTAGCCAGTGCCAGTACAGTGTCCCACCAGGACTTCTGGTACCTGGCTGCATAGGCCATATAATTAGCCTGCCTGAGTCCCAAGGATGATGCCATGTACTGCTTCTTTGCCGTGGCATCAATCTTCCTGGAGTCCTTGTCTGGGGGGTGTGATGCCAAGGGAATGCTTGCCTTATCACAGGTAGCAGCCTGTACAACCCCAACATGGCTGCATTGCTGATAAAGGAACTCCGTATCTGAGCCGGAAAGAGTATACCTCTTGCCCATTCTTCTATCCACAGGAGGTATGGAATTTGGAAACTTAAGAATGTTTTGTGTCTGTTTCCCAAAGGATTTGTCGAGGGGAAGAGACAGTCTCCTGGACTCTGGGATGTCCATCATCTTTACGTAGTCAGCCTCTTCCTGATCCTCCACTGCCTCCTCCACAGGAAGCTGGAGGGTATCAGCCACCTTTCTGTAAAACATGAAGTGTGAAGGAGACTTAGAAAGCCTAGGAGGAGAAACACCTGAAGGTCTGTCTGGGGAGGTGTCCAGGTCAATAGGCACATCCAGACTTTCACCATCACCATAATCATCTTCCAGCTCTCCTTCCTCCTCAAACTCCGGTTCATAAAATTCTTCTAGGGTATAATCCGGAACCAGGGGAACCAACCGAACCGAGCCCCTGCCAAAAGGTGCCGGATCAATCAAGACTGAATGAAGCGATTCCACAATACAAATCACTTTGGCTATTTCATCGGCGGTCGGAGTATGAGATTCTGGATCCGAACCGGTTGATTTGTCTTTTCGTTTTCTTTTTGTCGGAACCGATTCCTCGGAATTGGCTCTTCTTTTGCCCGAAGAAGTATCGCCCTGGTCAGAGGGCACTCCTTCTGGTTCGGTCGGAACCGGGCTGGCCATCCGGGTCAGCGGACTTCTCAGCCTCCCTTTCCCTCAGTCTACCTAATCTCTTTTCCAGGGTAGATTTGGGAACATTTTTGCAAATTTGGCAGTCTGAATTGAGGTGGTCAAACCCCAGACAATAACACAGGTGGTGTGGGGATCGGCCTTAGCAAAGACCTCCCCACAAACACTGCAGTGTTGAAACCCAGTGGGCCCGGTTTGTTTCTTGGGTTTCTCAGACATGGCCAACCTAATCAAACTTACCCTTTTTTCGCAACCGCCAGACAAGACTCCCCTATCGGTTCCTGACTGTGTCACGGGTCTTGGAAAAAAACATACTAAAACCCATTTTTTAGAACCGATACAGACCGGTAACCACACACTAAAGTAAAGAACAAATTTTACCTGAAATGATTGGTTCAGTCGAACTGATCCACACTTTTTACAAGTTCCACACAGAAAACAGAACAAAACCTATCTAGTACTCACGGTATCACAGACAGAGACTTGAACCGACTATGAGGAAACAACAGTTTCAGTAGAAAAAACTATCGAAAACCGACACTTCAACCGGCTTTGAACCGAGCAGCAGGAGAAATCTCCGGAGCGACTGTTCAATGAGGCAGAGTAAAGAATCTGACGGCTGCAGTTCGAATAACAACAGGCAGAGGCTTCAACCGAGCTCGAGATGAACATTCTATGCCATGCATAGAAAAGTTAACCCTTTGTTCTCTGGGGCAGTTTAAAGGCTGGGGCTAACTACAATTGTCAAAATTCAGCAAGACTTCATGTTGTTTGAATCCCCAGTTCTCCCGCCGGAGACTCCCGGCCGGTGGATGACATCAGAAGAGGAGACTGAGGATCCGCCATCAAATGGCAGTCAAAGAGATGCTGAGACATCTGATCCTTGGAGAAGGATGTTGAAACTAGAATCTACCTCCAGCGGGGATGGTGGGAGGGAAAGTACCTGTTACGGTAAGTTCTTACATAACTGTACTATCTTACTTCGTGAAACAGCTCTTGCAGCAGGTTACACTGATAGGACTGATTCCCAAGCTATAATGGAAATCCCACACCAAGGGAGGAGGGAAGGTAGAAACCCTTAGTGAAAACTAAGCCTAGGACAGAAGTCCTTGCAGGACTGCTAGACCAAAACCTGCTCTTCGCCTTGATGCAATATCCAGGCTATCCATGGAACTCCAAGTAGCTGCAGCAGAAATAGCCGAGGTGGACACATTCTTAAGGACTGCAAAGGAGGTAGCCACCCCCCTTGTGGAATGACCCTTGACCACGCCCGGTAAGGGTTTGTTATGCTTCTGATAACAGAACATGATACACTGAATGAACCACCTGGACAGCGACTGTTTGGAAACAGGAGCTCCCATCATCCTGTGGGCAAAGGAGATGAAAAGCTGGTCAAATTTTCAGTGGTGTTTGGTTCTGGTCAGGTAGTACCGGAGACACCTATGCACATCTAGGGTGTGCAACAGGGCCTCTCCTCGATTCGAATAGTTGGGAAAGTACACTGGTAGATTGATGTCCTGATTAAGGGTAAGAGCTGAGACCACCTTAGACAGAAATTTGGGATTAGTCCGTAGAGATACCCTGTCTTTGTGAAAAACCAAATAAGGCTCTTTGCACATGAGTGCATGAAGTTCAGAAATTCTTCTGGCCGAAGTAACGGCAACTAAAAACAACGTCTTCCAAGTGAGAAGATGTAGCTCGCAATCCGCAGCTGGTTCAAAGGGGGGCAGCGTGAGCTGCTCCAGGACAAAGGGTAGATCCCATGGTGGAATTAGATCCTTAATCAGAGGTCTAAAGTGGAGAATACCTCTCAGGAAGGCTCGTGCCGTGTCCAACTGGGATATGGTGCATTGGCCTGTCGGACAATGATAGGCTGATATGGCACAGAGGTGTACTTTGATTGAGGAGTAGGCCAAGCCTGTCTGAAAAAGAGACAGGAGATAGTCCAAGACCGACTTTTCTGGACAGTCTAAAGGCGAAACCCCCCGCGCTTGAGTCCACAGGCAAAAACAGTGCCATTTCATGGCATGAGTGGCCGGTTTTCTCGCAGCCACCAGGACATCAGCTACCTCTTATGAGACCCCGTGTCGCAAAATGGCTATGTCTGGAGGAGCCAAGCGTGCAGGCTCAACGAACGAAGGTCCGGATGGACCAAGGAGCCCGCCTCCTGAGACAACAAGTGAGAGCTGATTGGCAGAGGCACTGGAGGTTCCCGGGATAGCTGGTGTAGTAGAGGGAACCAGATCTGCCTGGGCCAGAACGGCACGATGAGTATCAGCGTCGCTTGCTCTCTGCAAAGTTTCAGAAGAACCCTCTGGATCAATGGAAAGGGGGGGGAAGGCATAGAGGAATCTGCCTGCCCAGGAGAGGGACAACGCGTTTCGCCAGAAAACACCAGGCCCTGGATCTAGTGAGCAAAAATTGGGCAGATTTTTGTTGGATGGGGATGCAAAAAGATATAACTCTGGTGTACCCCATCTGTGAAACAGATCCTCTACTACCTCCTGGAGTAGTTCCCACTCGTGGACTCTGGCCATCTGCGGTGACGTCCACTCCTGGGACATGAACAGCAATGAGGTTTGCGCCATGTTGCAAAGCCCAATCCCACACCCTCATGGACTCCCTGCAAAGTGGGTAGGAATGGGTGCCTCCTTGTTTGTCGAGGTAATACATCACCGCAGAATTGTCTGCTTGTAACAGAAGAATACCTGGTGGAATCTCTGACTGGAAGGCCTGCAGGACGTAAAGAACTGCTCTCATTTCCAGGATGTTTATGTGGAGATGAGTCTCTTGGGCTGTCCACAGGACCTGAGACTGGACACCATCGAGGTGTGCTCCCCATCTGAGCCCCGAGGCGTCTGTGGAGAGTGTCACAATCAGAGACAGCGCAACAAAGGGGACCCCTGCCGATAGATTCTTCGCATCTAGCCACCATTGCCAATCCCGGATTACGGTCCTCGTGATCCAGATTGGAAGCTGCAGATGGTCTTGCTTTTGATCCCATTGGACCCGTAACATCCACTGGGTGACCCGCATGTGGAGACGAGCAAGCGGGACTGTCGCAATGGCCGCAGCCATGTGTCTGAGCAGGCAAAGGACCAATCTGGCAGGAACAGTCTTCTTTGCCGAAATGTCCCTGATGAGAGGATCTGATGTGTTCTGCTCTGTCCTGGGGAAGAAAGGCTTTCCCTTGGATGGTGTCCAGAACTGCGCCTATGAACTGCAGAGTCTGGGACGGGACCAGGCGTGACTTCTCTTGATTGATCATGATGCCCAGCATCTTGATCAGAGACTGAGTATAATGAATGGCGGACATCAAGGCCTCCTGAGAGGGCGCCATGAGAAGCCAGTCATCCAGGTAGGAGAACATGTAGTGGCCTTGCCTCCTCAGAGTCGCTGCTATGACCGCCATACACTTCGTGAATACCCGAGGTGCCAATGACAGTCCGAAAGGGAGGGCTCAGAACTGATAATAGTGGCCCTGGAACTCAAAGTGCAGAAGCTTCCTGTGTGCTAGAGCGATGGATATATTCAGGTAAGCGTCCTGCATGTCTAAGGACGCTGGAAAGGTGCCCTGCTTGAGCATGGGGATCAGACCTGGGAGGGTCACCGTGCGGAAGCGCTTGTACAGGACCGACTCGTTGAGGTCGCCGTGGTCCAGTATCAGATGGAGGTCACCTATTTTCTTGTGAACCAGAAAGAAGTGAGAATAATATCCTGCACCCCTCTGGTTCCGTGGAACGTGCTCTATCGCTTCTTTTTCCAGGAGCGCGAGCACCTCCTGCTGTATGAACAGGGCGTGCTGATCCGAGTAACGGGAAAGCAGGGAAGGTCTTGCTGGTGGGTGGTCGAGAAATTCTATAAAGTGACCTTTATTGACCAATTGGAGAAACCACCGGTTGGTGGTAATCGACTGCCACCCTGAAAGGTGGCGAGCGATGTGACCCCTGACCTTTTGTGCCCGTTGATCCAGAGGAGGGTCGGGAAGGAGTCATGCTGTGGCAGTGCTGGTCCCTGCAGGCTGGGCTGGTTTAGTGTAGCGCTGGGCTCTGCCTGGGGACAACTTAGCCTGGGCTTTCCGCCGAAAGGTGCCCTTTTGTTGCTGGCCAGAACGTGGCTGCTGCCTTTGTTGCCGGCTGCGAAAATGGCTCTGGTTCCTATAAAAGGAACCGGGCCTGGGTCTGTACATGGCCTGTACAGACCTGACTGCCTTCCCAGCATCCTGGAGTTTGGTGATCACCTTCCGAAGGTTCACCAAAGAGTACATCACCATTGTAGGGAACGTCAAGAATGTTCTTCTGTACGTCCGGGGTGAAGCCTGAGACATGGAGTCAAAAGTGTCGCTGGAGGCAGACGCCTGAAGCTGCAGCTCTGGCAGACGAGTCCAGAAAATCATATGTGGCTTGTAATACTTGAGTCCCCACATCAGACCCTGTGCAGAGAAGGTTTAGGAGCTCCGCCTTCTGATCGTCATCCAGAAGCTTATTGACCAGGTCTTGGCCCTGTTCCCATAGGGTGTTGTGAAACTGTGCCATGTGGGTTAGGTAGTTCAGGGACCTGATGGAGCATGTAGCAGCCGCATACATGCGTCTCCCTAGGGCGTCCAATTGTTTGGATTCCTGGTCTGGTAGCTGTGTGCTCATGTGTTGCAGTCTTTGGGACTGGTCATGTGAGGCCGTAATGACCAGGGAGTCTGCCAGAGGTTTTTTAGCCAGGTACTGGTCCTCTCTCTGGGCCTTGTACAGGCGGTCAACTTTCTCCGGCACCACAGGAGTGGAATGCGGACGCTTCCATGCAGCCTTGGTGATGTCCGCAAAGGTGTCCACCAAGGGTGGCACTACCACAGGCTTCGGGTCTTTCTGCCAAAGATAACGGGCAAGGCACTGCCTTTCAGGGTCGAGGTCTTCAGCATCCCACCCCATGTTGTCCTGGATGTGCCTCATGATCTCAGAGAAAGAGGGATCATCCGGAGGAGACCTGGGAAGGTCAAGTGGGTCAGGTGATGAAATGCTGAGTGGAGAAGGAAATCTGGAGTAATCCAAGGTATCCGATTTGGAGTCCTCCCTCGACGGAGTATACCGCCAACGTCTAGGTCATGTGGGGCTGAGAGACCCTGATGGAGGTCTTGATGGAAGCTTCTCCGATCCTGGGATCTACCCCTAGGAGGTGGAGTCTGCTCCGTGGGGGTTGGTGGTGGTTCTGCTGGCCCCTGTGGTGAAGGAGGGGAGGGGGAGACTTTACTTGGGGCCACGTCTTTACGGATGGTGTCCCACCAGAAAGTAAAGAGTTCCTTTACTTCTTGAACATACATGCTCGACGACGGGCCTGGCGCCGGTGGTCTGTCGCTGGGGTCATGCGTCGGGTCCTCCGGTGTCTCTGGGGTGGGCGAAGGCTCCCTCGGAAGCCTGGCATCCTCTATATCGCCCACCTGGTCTTCGGGCAATGCGGTGTCCTCCTCCATGTAGTCCCTGTGACTGGTGTCCACCGGTGACTGGGAGGCGGTCTTCGGCTCCGGTGAAGCCGGCGTCGGTCGCTTGGCCGATGACTTCGGGTCCGGTGAACGCCTGGCCGGCATCTGGTGCTTGGCCGACGTTGGGTGCTTGGCCGACATTGGGTCCATCGTCCGCTTGAGGGATGTCAGGTCCTGCATCTTCCTGGGTGGAGGATCCGTGCCCCTAGGGGGATGGGAGACCGACCTGGAGTTGGGGTCCCGACGTTGGGTGGAAGAGGGAGACTTGTGGCATTCAGAGGACTTTGAAGAGGCCCGAGGGGGAGTAGAGGAAGCCGAGGGCCTGGAAGTCTTGATGGCCTGAAGATTCAAAGAACTGCTGGAAGCCCAGAGCTTAACTGGAGGGGGGTGAGACCTAGCCCTGGACGGAGAGCAGTCTGATTGGGTGGAGCCTGAGCTCCGCGAATCCGAGGCCCGGTTCGGGGATCTGGACCTTGCCTTCTCCCGGTGCTTGTCCTGGTGTTTGTGGAACTTGGATGAAGAATGCCCCTGGAGGAAGTTTCTTTGTCCATCCTGCTAAGTTTTTCCTCTAGCAGGTAAGCCTGAAGTGCCTTCAGACGGGGGATCCTTGTGCCGCTGTTGAACCCTTGGCAAAAGGTGCAGGCCTTGGTGTCGTGGTCCGGGCCTAGGCACTGCACACAGGAAAAAAGAGGATCCTTGAAAGGGATCTGTTTTCCGCAGACATACCTTGAAAGGTGACCCTCAAATGAAGGAGTTGGAGAGGACATTAGTTAAGTAGAAACTCTTGAAGTTCTAAGTCGTCGTGCACTAGGTAGAGACCGAGAGGCCGATGCTGGCGAGTCGACGGTGGGAAAAGAACTGGAGATTCTGGGGGCCGCCCCCTTATATACTATGCCTGACGTCGGGGGCGGGACCAACGTCAGGGGCAGTCCCTGCTGAATACTGCTAGCTAGAAAATTCCCGTGGGGTCCTGGTGCCTGCCAGGTTCAGTCCTAGTGGTGTAACCTGCTGCAAGAGCTGTTTCTCGAAGTAAGATCATTATTTACTATTTATTGCTTAAGCTTATTTTTCCTTGTGTTTTTAATCATTGTCATTTACTAATGCTAGCACAGACACACACACAGAGTTTTAAAATGAAGCTTCAGTTGGTTTATAGCTTGTGTCAGGGAGTGAATTTTCAAGTCAGTGAAATTTGACCTTGGGATAGCTTTCTTTTGATAGAACTAATCCTGCCTTGGTGAAGTAATTTACAACTTACAGATAATAAACCTGTTTGAAAGTTGTTCAGGACAACAAGACCTTTCAAATGAGCCTATTCACTAAGCTGCATGAATGATATGTTTTAAATTATGGCCATCTGATTACCTCAGTTATCATTTTTCATACGGGTTATGCCAAACAAATATAAATATCTCTAAAAGTATACGAGTTATGCATAAACCATCAGCGTGAAAGTTGTTCAGGACAAAACAGCCTTCCGAATTAGCCTATTCATTAAGCTGCACTAATTATATTTTTTAAGCTATGGCCATCTGATCACCTGAATATTTCATCACAGTTTTCACCTTTCGGATGACTATATTTAAAAAATCTAATGAATTCAGATTAGTAACTACCCTCATTTGAAAGGACATTTTGTCCTGAACAAATTTCATGTAGTTGTATATTGGTAACTTGTATACTTTCCAAGATATTTACATTTGTTTGGCATGACTCCTGCTGTGTTCACTCATAGAGAGAAAAAAAATGAGGTAGTTTGGAAGACCATATTTTACAAAATATAATTAAGTCAGATTAGTAACTACTCTCATGAGAAAGGTCTTTTTGCCCTGAACAACTTTCATGCTGGTTGTTTTTGTATACCTTGAGTAGTTTTAAAGATATTTAGATTTGTTTGGAAGGTGTGCACATTTGCTCTCAGAGAAAAGCAGCTTGGAGTTCTGTGTCCATCATTTTAATTAAAAAAAATACTCCCTTCTTTCTGTTTAACTGCCATGGGGATTTGCAGAATGGAAGGATACACTGAAAACTCCTAAAAGATGTGTTCCACGGAAACACCTTTTTATGGCCCACAGCCATAAAAAGAGCTGATAAATGAAAAAACAATGTACAGCATGAGAAACCAAAAACTGGAGATAATATTCAAGGAATAGTGTTCTTGAGTGGCTAATTTAGTATTTTTACGATTTTGGGTTAACAGGAGAAAAAGAACAGTGGACATTTAAAAATTAAAATTTTAAGGTGGCACAGGAATTTTTTCAGTAATGGGATAAGGCTGGCAACAGAACTTTTTTTGTTTTATCTACTGGTTGTTGTGATAGTCATATGGGTAATAAATGGCCTCAGCCAATCAGAGAATATTACACTGTATCCATTTTATAATGCAATTCAATGCAGTAGCAATCATTTTAAAGTTGGTTTTATCTTTTGAGGTTTGTCTTAGTTATTTTATTTTGATTGTTAATTTAAGTTTTGGTTTTAGGAGGTTTTTTATTAGTTTTAGTTTTTGTTTTTCTAAAGTGGAATAGAATGTGTCCGACACCGGCCCCCACAGTTGTGCACTCCTCCTCCTCTCTTCGTGTCCTTCACCCTTTTTTCACCCCCCTCTTCACGTCACATGTTACCAGCATTGTAGAGTGCTGGATATAGTGCGCAGGAGCTGGAGGCGGGCGAGGGTCTGAGAACAGCGAAGGATGAACAAGGGGGGGCATCGTATCAGGTTGGCAAGATCCAGAAGACGCCCTGGGGCGAAATGGAATCCAGAACGTGATTCGTCATGTCTGGTGCCCATACCCAAGGGCACTACCAATAGTGGTAGGCAGATGGCCTGGGCGGTCCGGGAGGTTCGTCCAACTAAAGCAATGTTGTGTAATGCCAGATCTATTAAGAATAAGGCTGCAATTATTGCAGACCTCATCGGAACAGTGGACCTGGCCTGCATCACCGAGACCTGGCTGGATGAAAATGCCAGCCCCATTTTAGAGGTTGCCACTCCGGCTGGGTACTCGGTGATTCACCGCCCGAGATTGAACCGGGGGGGGGGTTGCGGTCAGTTTTAAGACCAACAAACTCAACCCCACGCGAGTTCTAGTTGAAAAGGTTGAGTCTTTTGAATGTGCCATTGTAGCAGGTGTAGGCTATAGAATCGCCCTAATTTACCACGTTATCTTCAGGAAGTGGCAGACTTCGTCATCGACATGGTGTTTGAATCACCCAGATTTATGGTTCTGGGTGATTTCAACACCTGGGTCAACGGGGAACTGTCGCAATCTGGTCAACACTTCCTACAGTTAATGACATCTCTGGGCTTTACACAGGTGGTTGCCACTGCTACTCATGAATACAGTCACTCTCTAGACTTAATCTTTCTTCTAGGGATCAAGACATCCAACTTGGGAGTAGAACCAGTTGGGTGGTCTGATCATTACACTGTGGGGTTTAGTTTTTGCACCCCCTCTCATAGGCCTACCCCTGTGAAGATGATTAGGTATCACCTTTTACGGGATATAAGTTCTCAGGGCCTAATGGCGGTGCTTGATTTATCGTCCCCCTCGTTCACAAGCAGTGATCCAGAGACCCTCGTGATGACCTATAATTCAGCCATCTTGATGGCCCTGGATTCCATTGCTCCAGTCCGTGTTCATCTTCTCGCCCTTCACCCCAGATCCCCTTGGTTTGACAGGACTCTGAGGGAGCTGCGGAGACTTGGACGAAGGTTAGAGTCTTGCTGGCATAAGTCTGCCCTTGATGCCGACCGCCTTAGATTGATGGACCATTATCAAGTCTATCAATCCACAATCACCTGTAAGAAGGCAGAATTCCTGTCCGGGGAGATTGCAGTTGCTCAGAATCGACAAGCTCAGCTTTTCCGAACTGTGGACAGACTGTGCAGCCCAGCCTGTCTACATGTTCAGAAAGCTTTTTCACAATTGGAGTGCGATGAGCTTGCTCAGTTCTTTTCAAATAAGGTGGCCGACATCAGGTCAGTACCTCAGCCAGCACATTCTAGGGGAGAGGCTTTTGATCAGTATGAGGTCACTATGCCTCGACCCTCCTGGAGTACCTTCAGTCGACTGGAGTTCATTGATGTCATGCGGATTATCCAGTATATGTGCCCCACATGTTGTAGTTTGGACCCTGGACCAACTTCCCTAATTCTGGACTGAATTGATGCTATTGGTCTGGTCCTAGTGCAGATAGTCAGGTGCTCCCTGGAATTGGGTGAGTTCCCTGGCCCCTTGAAAGAGGCGGTTATGACACCACTCTTGAAGAAAGCTACCTTGGACCCTGATTGTCCTCACAAACTACAGACTTGATTTCTAACCTTCCCTTTATAGGGAAGGTGATTGAGAAAGTGGTGGCGGCTCAATTGGAAAACCATTTGACCATCCATGACATCTGTGAACCCCTCCAGTCCAGTTTTTGTAAAAGACACAGTACCGAGACAGCGCTGGTTCGGGTGCTCAGTGATCTCCTGATGGCGAGAGATCGGAAGAACCATACTATCTTTGTCCTTCTAAATCTCTCTCCAGCTTTTGACACTGTGGACCATGTGGTGGTGTTGGGGCATCTGAGACACATCTGTGGACTGTCGGGGACAGTCCTCAGATGGTTTACATCTGTTCTCACTGGAAGAACACAGAGAGTTATGTCTGGGATTTATTCTTCAGGCCCTAGTACTCTGTCATGTGGGGTTCCTCAGGACTCTGTACTGTCACCCATGTTGTTCACGGTGCATATTCTACCCCTCGGAAACATTGTAAGAAGATATGGGCTGAGGTTTCACTATTATGCAGATGATACCCAGCTGTGTCTTTCTTTTGCACCTAATCAGGATGGAGCTCTCTCGGTTTTTAATAACTGTCTGCAAGAAATCCAGGAGTGGATGGATAACAGCTGGCTAAAGTTGAACTCTGAGAAAACTGAGGTATTGGTTGTGGACCCGGGTCGTCCGATAGGGGGGCTGGGTATCGGCGTGCCTTCTGGAATTTTTCTCGGTGGCGTTGCACTCCCAGCCTCTGAATGGGTGCGTAACCTGGGGGTAGTTTTTGATGCTGGATTGACCCTGCAGTCTCAGGTGTCTGCTGTAGTCAAAACATCCTTTTACCATCTTAGGAATATCGCCAGGATTAGGCACCTTGTTCCATCAGGTGACCTTCCTACTCTGGCCCACGCCTTTGTGTCCTCACACTTAGATTACTGCAGCTCCCTTTACTTGGGGCTTTCTGGGGTTGAAATCCGTCACCTGCAGTTGGTGCAGAATACTGCAGCCCGACTTCTGATGGGATCTACTCGATCGTGTTATATTATACCAGTGCTACGCGATCTGCACTGGCTGCCTATACATGGCGGATCACCTTTAAGGTCAGTTTATTGACCTTTAAAGCCCTACACAGACAGGGCCTGGACTATCTGAAAGAGCTCCTGGTTCCCTACTGCCCCGGCAGATCACTCCGCTTTGCTGACGAGGGGTTGTTAGAGATTCCAAGGGTGAATCTGAAATCATCTGGTGCATGACCTTTTGTGTATGCAGCTCCCACCCTCTGGAATTCTCTACCCCATCAGTTACGTGAGTGCATGGCTGTGGAGGGATTTAAATGGGGCTTAAAGACTTTTTTGTGGCACCAAGTGTTCTTACCCAATTGAATATTCTGTTTTTATTTGATTTACTGCTTTATGTATTTTAATTGAATTAATGTTTTATTTAAGTATTTTGTGAATAATGTAATTGTTTTATATTGATGTAATTGTTTTATACTGTTAGGCACCTTGGTAATTGATAAAGTGCCATATAAATAAATGTATTATTATTATTATTAATTACGCATAGCATACATTTTGGTCCCTGATGATGAAATGGGGGTTGGGGTGGACTTTCTGGAACTAGAATCTCTTCCAGCCTTAAATTATTATGTATGTGTGCTAAGCTCTGCACACACTTCCCGAATGGGGACCCACTTTTCACCCTGAATCTTTTTGTAACAAAAATCTGTTTACCCAGGATAGCCCAGATAAGATGCAGAGAGATCCTGCTGCTTCCCTAGTCTACACCTGGGCTAACAGGTTCAATAACCTGCTCAAGATCACACAGAGAAAGCAAGTGACTGTAATGGTGTCAGATGACACCAAGATCTGCAACAGTGGATACTCTGGACAGGGTGGAGAATGAGGAGGGACCCGGAGAAGCTTGAAAAATGGTCTAAAGTGTGGCAACTCAGGTTTAGTTCCAAGAAGTACAAAATAATGCTGCTGGGAAGAGGGAACCCTGGGGAGAGCTACAGGATGGGGGAAGGAGTATCTGACTACTACCAAGGAAGAAAGGGACCTGGGGGTTACCATTTCTGACAACCTAAAGGTGTCTAAGCAGAGTATAGAGGCTGCAGGAAGGGCCAGTGGCATGCTGGGGTGCATAGGTTGAGGTATCACTAGCAGAAAGTAGGAGGTGGTGATCCCATTGTACAAAATGCCAGCGAGGCCTCACCTAGAGCACTGTGTGCAGTTCTGGGGGCCACACCTTTGTAAGGACATTGACAGGGTAGAGGCAGTCCAGAGAAGGGTGACTAAGATGGTACAGGGCTTACACCGAAAAACATATGAGGAGAGATTAAAGGACCTCAATATGTACTCGTTGGAGCAGAGCAGAGATTAGGGGGACTTGATAGAAACATTCAGGTACCTTAAGGGCATTAACAAGGTGCAGGGGGGAAGACATCTTTCAATATAAGAGATGTACAAGAATGAGGGGGCATGATATGAAATTGGAAGAAGGCAGGCTGAGGGGAAATGTGAGCAAGTTTTTCTTCACAGAGAGGGTGGTGAAGACGTGGAACAGACTGCCACAGGATGTGGTGGGGCAAGCACAGTGGAGGGTTTTAAACATGCATGTGGCAGGCATAAGGATACCTTAGAGGTGGGAAGGAGGGGTGAAAAGCACTTCATCAGGTAGGATCAGAGGCCACAAACTAGTGTGGGGCTTTCAGGCAGACTGGATGGGCCTGACGGTCCTTATCTGCCAACAGTTTCTATTTCTAAGATTTAAATCTGTAACTCCTGACTCATAGTTCTGGGCTCTAATCACTAAACTACACTACCTGCCTATTCTGTCTTCAGTAAAAAACAGTAAAAAGTCAGATGTTGAAACCAAAGTTGTATATCTGATAGTCTCACAAGATAAAATGTACTGTTTTTCAGGTTCAAGCAGAATAGCTCTGATGCCACAGCCAGCCAGAATCTAAAGAAGTTACTCAAGCACTGTGAGGACATCTACATTTACTACAAATTGGCATATGAACATAAATTTTTTGACATAGCCAATAAGCTTCTGCAGGATGTGCGAACTAGTTGTTATCTTAATGACATGCTTGCCAGCTAGATTCCTCTGTGGAGAACTATCACGAACCAGCAGATTTCCTTACTGATCTTTAAACAGTTGATATTGTAGAAATAATACTGCCATGGAAAGGTTTTTCTGGCAGCCTCTGGATTAATTAAGAGACTTTGCAGCTTTGTAATGCTTATGTTTCCATTTTTATTGTTTATACGTTTTAAAAAATCTGAAGAATGAGTGCACTTTATCTTGATAAACATTTTCTGAAAAAAATTATGTGTAATAAAGTGGACTTAGCGTTATTTTTTTGTATTTTTTTAGTAACAGATAACTTGTAGTCACAGACTAGCGTTCGGTAATTGGTACGTGCCATGAGTTAGTGCAGTGGGTATCCCAGGCACCAAAGTAACAATCCTTTGTGCTTTATATAGTCTTCTTATGATCTGAAAATACTGTAAACACTGGAATCTAATTTAGATAATTTCAGAATTGTTTTATATTTATTAAATTGCAGTGGGTAACCAAATCCAGAAACAAGGATGTGCCCACCCCTATAGAAAGCAATGAAGAACTGTGTACCCCCACCTAAATGGAGCCAAACTTGATAGTTTAAGATGGTACAAAAGCCCGAAGGATGTGTTTTGCACGTATCTCTATTCACTTTACATTTAGTAAAGAAATTCAATAGATACTGCAGTTCATAGATTTGTATCCTCCCTCTCTCCAAAGTGAAGTTTAATCCCATCATGACACAGAAAATAATTCTAATCTTTTTTTTTTAATTTCACTGTTTTTCAAATTTATGACTTTAAATGAGAAATGCCTATAATATGGTAGCACTGAACAAAAATGAGTAAATTATAACATTTTATTTTATATTTCATTGTTCTCATGTTTTTTCTTCATAAATCAGATTTTGACTGTATATTGCATTTTAGATTTTATTTTTCATTTGATACTGAAAATGTTTTTTGCATTGTCTGCAAACGTTTTTTTCCACACAAATATTTTTGCCTGCTATAAATGTTTTCTACTTATTTTAAACTTAGCTAGAAATAAAAAAAAATGCATCTGCTGTCTGATAATGAACATGTTTATTACTAGAGAAGTTATCTGCATTTTATATTATAACCGAAATAATCAAGATATGAACTTTTGCTTAATGTTAATTACAAATGTTAGCATTTACAATTAGAGACTTGTTTGTTGCCATATTGATCCTTGTACAAACAGATGAACAAAGTAGGTGATTCGACACATTTTACTGGACCAATAAGACATTTTCAGGTCTCACACTGTGCCCTTCTTCATGTGAGTCTGACAGCTTGTGAAATAAAACATTCTTGTAGGTCCAACAAAAGGTATCCAATCATCTTCTTTGTTCATCTGCATTTACCGGTAGCACCAGGTTAATGGCTTCCTTTGCGCCATAAGTCTGTCTATTTTGGAATACGATCCCCAGCTGGCATGTGCAGAAGTCAATCCCAATATATTCCAAATAAATGGGTATTTTAGGCCATCATATTTTTTATTATTGTGGACAGGTACATTGTCCCTCATGGTTCACTTACTTCTCTCCCACTGAGGCTTATTTATTCAGAAGGAGGAGGAGGTCAGAATGCCTTACTTGTGACATCACAGACATGGCAAAAGCAAACAGATTGTGATGTCACATTTATTTATTTATTTATTGAATTGTTTCACCAGGAAAGATACACTGAGCAACTTAATGCTCGTCTCACGGTACGTCCTGGGGGAATGGGGAGAGAGATGTAGAGAGTGAGAGTTCTTACATATATACATAACAGAGGGAGAATACATACTGTACATACAGTTACAAAACAGGTTCATGGCAACTGAGTACATAATAGGCTGATGCAACAGGTACTGTACTGGCAGTTCACAGGAGCAGGATACATATAGAATCAGTATAGGGAACAAGCACAGGATGCATGGTTGACAATGCATACATTACAGGCAGTCCATTAGTGATGCAGATGCAGCAGGGTGAGCACATAGGATCCAGTCACCCTTTTTAAGAGCTACTCTGTAAGGGGTAGTATAAGTGCAGGTGGGGTAGGGGGGATGAGAAGAGGAGAGGAGAGGGAGAGAAAAAGTGAGAGGGAGACAGGCATGCAAGGAGGGGGTCAGGAGCAGGTGCAGGTAGGTGTCAGGTAATTGTGCAGAGCAGAGGTAAGGGAATATAGGGAGGAGGAGTGGCGGATTTGTGGAGGGAGTGCATTCCACATTTTAGGCACGTGGTAAGAGAAGGCTTTTTGGCCAGAGGGAAGTAGTTCTGCAGGGGACTGAGAGTGTATGAGTGTCAGCCTGGGATCTCAGGGAATAGAGGGAGTGGGTAGGGGGTGCCAAGAGAGGAGGAGATACATGAGGGGAGAGATGCAAGCCAGAATTTAGAGATGAACTTAGCACCATATAGTGCACGCCAGGAATGTAGGGGAAGGAGGTTGAGAGAGCGGGAGAGGTCACAATGATGGGTGCAGGGAGGGGCATCAAGAGCAAAATGACAGAAGGAATTGAAGAGAGAGTCCAGTCTGGATAGGTGGGACTGTGGGGCAGCATCGTAGACTATGTCGCAGTAGTCAAAAATGGGTATGATCATCTTCTGTACCAGCTCATGCCTGGTGGAGAGTGGGATGCAGCTGTGGTTGCTGTAAAGGGCCCCAAGCTTGGGCCTTAGTTTTTTCAGAATGGCATCAATGTGTACAGAGAAGTCAAGGTGTCTGTCCAGCCAGATGCTGAGATACCTGAAAGAGGAGGAGTCCTCAAGAGCAGTCCCATCAAGGGTGTGAAAGGTGGGTAGGTGACTTAGCCTAGCAAGTCTCTGCCTTGTGCCAAAGGACATGGAGACTGTCTTCTTGGCATTTAGAAAGAGTTGATGAGAACTGAACCAGGGTTGGACTTTAGTGAAGTCGGACTGGAGCCTGGTCATGACATCAGCAACAGTATTGCCAGAGGTAAACAATACTGCATCATCAGCATACATGTGGATGCTGGATGCAGTGCAAACCAGGGGAGGTCATTCAAAAAGATGGAGAACAGAATAGGGCCTAGCACTGAGCCTTGGGGGACTCCAGTGATTATAGGCAGTGGGGGTAGAGATAGCATCAGCTATTCTTACTGATTGCGACCTGCCGGACAGGTAGGCACTGAACCATCCTGTAGCAGAAGGGGATAGTCCAGCAGCTGAAAGGCTGTGAAGGAGGAGGTGGGGTGAGAGACAGTGTCAAAGGCTTTGGCCAGGTCTACAAAGATAGCTGAGGTAATGTGCCCTTTGTCAAAGCCTGAGTAGATGGTCTCAGTTAACCTTAGCAGAGAGGTGGTGGTAGAGTGGGATTTCCTGAAGCCAGACTGGAAGGGTGAAGAAAGCGGAGTCTGAGTTGGTTGAGGGCTATGTGTTCATGTAATTTAGCTAAGGTTGGCAGTAGAGCACTAGGACGATAGTTCCCAGGAGAAGAGGGGTCACCCCCCTTCGGGAGGGGGAGGACAACAGCATGTTTCCAGATAGAGGGCACAGTGGCAGTCTCAAAGGAGAGGTTTAGTAACAGGGAGAGTGGGAAGGCTATGGCAGGAGAGGTAGAGGAGCTTCGGGTCAAGGCCATCAGGTGAGGAGCCTTTGGTAGGGTTGAGTGCCAGGAGGGCTTGAAGGGTAGTGTCAGGAGAGAAGGAGAACAGGGAGGGGGGGTGTAAGGTCCGGAGGAGAGGTACAGGGCAGAGGGGGCAGGGGACTGGATGTGGGAGCAACATGGAGGTGGGAGGAAGAGCAGTGGAGGGTGTGTCAGTGTATGGGGCATAAAAAGGGGCCAACGGAGCAGGGGATGGGCTTGGGAGGGTGCTTAGAAGAGAAGAGGCACAGGTGGCGAAGTAGGAGTTGAAGCATTCGGCAATGGCAATAGGTTCAGAGGTTCAGTGCCATACAAAGGCAAAAGTACTGGACTTTAGGAGGGCTGACTTTGCCAAATGGGTGAGTGCCTAAGGAATGCACTAGCAAATGGGCAGGAAGGAGGGGTGGAAGAACAATGGGGAATAATAAAAACTGCCATCACAGAGGTAACAAGCCTTTGTGTGAAGCAAATTAACAAACGAACGATGTAAGAAACCACTATGGTTCTCAAAGGAAGTGGCAGGAAGGTTCAAGAGAAAAAGAAAGCATTCAGGAAGTACAAGGAATCACAGAAGGAGCAGGACAGGAACTGTATCAGTTAAAGCAAAAGGAAGCTGGGAAGGCAGTCAGAACAGCAAAGGCCCAAACCGAGGAAAAGATAGCCAACTCTGTTAAGAAGGGGGATAAAACCTTCTATAGGTACATCAGGGAGTGAAGGAAGACCAAGGGAGGGCTAGTGAGGCTTAATAAAGAGGAGGGAGAGGGCAGAGGGTGACTGTGAAAAGGCAGAGATACTAAACAAATATTTTTGCTCAGTATTTACAAAGGAAGGGGGGGAGGTACCTAAAACAAACAGTAGAAACACTCTGGATACAGAAGTTGATACCAGCCTATTTACAGAAGAAAGGGTTCTGAAAGAACTCTTAAAACTGAAGGTGGACAAAGCAATGGGGCCTGATGGGATTCATCCCAGAATTCTAAAAGAACTAACGGTAGAACTAGTGATACCACTGACTACCCTGTTTAACAAATCATGGGAGGATGGGGTGGTACCCGAGGACTGGAGAAGGGCAGATGTGATTCCCCTTCACAAAAGTGGGAACAAGGCAGAAGCAGAAAACTACAGACCTGTTAGTTTAACCTCAGTGGTAGGGAAATTGATGGAATCACTTCTGAAGGAAAGAATTGTTGAGTATCTAGAGGCCAGAGGGGCTCAGGACCCAAGGCAGCATGGATTCACAGCGGGAAGGTCATGCCAGACAAATCTGATAGATTTCTTTGACTGGGTGACCAAAGTAGTAGATCAGGGAGGGGCTATGGACATGGCCTACCTAGACTTTAGCAAGGCATTTGACACAGTCCCACACAAAAGATTAATATACAAGTTAGCCAGCCTGGGAGTGAGTCCCAAGATGACAGCCTGGGTAAAGAATTGGCTGGAGAATAGGACACAGAGAGTAATAGTTAATGGAGTCCACTCTGAAGAAAGGGGTTACTTGAAAGGTACTGCAGGGTTCAGTATTAGGACCGTCCTCTTCAGTGTCTTTATAAGCGATATTGCAGAGGACTGGAAGGAAAAGTATGTCTCTTTGCAGATGACACAAAGATCTGCAACAGAGTTGATGCACAAGGTGGGTGGAAAGGATGAGAAGGGACTTGGCAAGGTTAGAGGAATGGTCAAATGTATGGCAGCTTAGATTCAATGCTAAGAAGTAAGGTAATGCACCTGGGAAACAAAAACCCAGGGAAGAGTACGAATGGGGGTGAGATACTAACAACAACAAAATGGAAAGGGACCTGGGGGTAGTCATATCAGATGACCTAAAGGCGGCAAGCAATGTGAGAGGGGCAGCAAGGAGGGCTGGGGATACTGGGATGCAGAGGGAGAGGCATCACCAGCAGAAAACAGGAAGTTATTATCCTCTGTACAGACAGTTGGTGAGACCCCATTTGGAGTACTCATGGCAGTTCTGAGACCCAATCTCCGCAAGGACATAGACAGGATGGAGGCTGTCCAGAGGAGGGCATCTAAACGTGCAGGGTCTGCACCAGAAGACATATGAAGAGAGACTTAAGGAGCTGAATATGTATAGCCTCGAGGAAAGGAGAGAGAGGGGACATGATAGAAACTTTCAAGTATCTCAAGGAATCAACAAAGTCCAAGAGGGTAGCATCTTTCAAAAAAAGAGGTGTGCAAGAACAAGGGGGCACAATTTGAAGATAGAAGGGGGGCAAGAGGTAATTTAAGGAAGTATTTTTTCACAGAGAGGGTTGTGAATGCATGGAATGGCCTTCCGGAGGAGTTTGTGGAGTCAAAAACAGTGGTGGAATTCAAGCATGCATGGGACAGTCATAAGGCAATTCTAGGGGGTGGGGGTAGGAAGAAGTAGGCTGCTGGTTAACTAGGATCTGCAGCTTATCTAATAGGTAGGGAAATGGGCAGACTGGGTGGGCCAAGCGGTCCTTATCTGCCGTCACAATCTATGTTTCTATGTTTATACAGCATGATTGTGCCTGAGGATGGGGAGGCAGGGGGTAGAGGATGGTGAGAAGAGGGAGTGAACGACTTTCCAGAATTTAGAAGAGTTGTTTGTATTAGTTTGGAAATTAGACTTGAAATGCTCAGCTTTGGCAAGGCAGATTACTTTAGTGCAGCCATTCCTAAGTTCACGGTAACGTTGGTGATCACCAGGGCCGTTGGAGACTTTGGCTTCGCGCCACGCAAGGTTGCGAGCACGTTGGCAGGCCAGAAACTCAGCAGTGACCCAGGGGAGGTGCCCACCGCGGACCCTGGTTTTACGGGTGGGGCACGGGAGTTCCAAACCTGTAGAAACTTAGAGGTGAAGTAGGCAAGGGCCTTGTCAGCTGATGCTGCTGTGATAAGGGGGGACCAGTCAGCTTGTGCAAGGTCGTGGAGCAAGGATTGCAGGTCAAAATGGTGCGAAGGGTCTAGTGAGAATAGTTTTAGCTGGGAATTTAGGCCTATGTATTTTCCACACTACAAAGGTCATGTGGTGGTCACTGATAGAGTCTAGTAGTAGCCCTGAGGCCATTACTCGATGGGGATGGGATGTGAGGACAAGGTCCAGCAGGGAGTGGTTTAGTGTTTTAAGGTTTGGATGAGTGGGTTCCATAATCAGCTGATGGAGATTTAAGGCTTCGATAGTGGAGCATGCAGGGGATCATTCCTTTTCAGATACATTTTTAATTTTTTCCTAAATTATAAGTTTATATGGATATTCAGGCTGTCTCTTATGACTTCAAGCATTTTTATAACAAAAGAACTGCATAATAAAGGTAAGGTGTTCTGGAGCCCTAACAATTTTACTTATTCAGTTTGTTAACTGAATAGGAGCACTGGACCAAGGGTCCTTTCTCAGGCTCAAAGCAAGTTACAGTTGAACATAACCATTTACAACAGATATCAAAATTACAAAAAACAATTACATTGGCATTGAGTATGAAAGTATTGCTTAAAATGCTTTTTTAAAAATAGAAAGAAAACCAGGTTTGTAAAATTTAACTCGTGATACACTAACATGCATTTGTTGACATGTTCAGAGTGTTTCGTCTTTTTTAACCGAAAAAAGATGGACGCCCAGCTAAAAAGTGGAACTTTATGCAGTTTAAAACGCTGCACGACTGGGTGAATCATGTCTGATGATCTATAATCAAACAAGGATTAAGGGTCTTTATTGTGTTTGTCAGTTATTTCAAACAGGAAAGGTATTTCATTGTCCAAGAATTTAAATGTTAAAGTTTATTTGTTTAGTTTTTGTTAACCAGGTAAGTGCACTAGACAAATGGATGCCTATTTTCAGGCACGACCCAGGAAAATTACATTACACAACAGTAAACAATGAATGCAACAATAATAGAGGATTAGGTAGACAGTATTCAAACCAGCAGTGCTTAAGTGCAGAATTAACAATAACAAGTTACCATTTGATAAAGTAGCACAGAGGGGAAGTCACAACAGAAACTGGCACAGAGCATCAGGTAACTAAGACATGAAAGATCACGACTGAGCAGACATCAGCATACATTACAATAAGTGTGGGAGAGAAGTAATTAGCAAATATGAAAAAATTACCTTAGTAATTATGTTTCTTCTAGTGGAGTCTTGCTGTGTTCTGACCAGTGCAGTTAGCCCCAGCCTTTAAACTGCCCTGGAGAACAATGGGTTAACTTTTCTATGCATGGCATAGAATGTTCATCTCGAGCTCGGTTGATGTCTCTGCCTGTTGTTATTCAAACTGCAACCGTCAGATCTTAATGAGCAAAACTCACTAGGTGTTCTGTGTGGAAACTGTAAAATTTTTAACTAGCCAACTGGCAGAAAAATAATGTTTTGGGTTCTCAAAGGAAGACTCAAGTCAGGAAACCCAAACCCAAAAACCAATCAAATGAAATAACATCTCACCCCATGAGAACAGAGGGTGTAAAGGGGGCACCCCTAGGGTGCCAACACTGCACCTGCCCATCCACATCCCAAAAAAATCTAGGTTCTGAGAGGGAAGGCAGGGAGGAGGTCAGAATACAGCAAGACTCCACTAGAAGAAACATAATTACTAAGGTGAATAATTTTTTCTTCAAACAACATGAAGTCTTGCTGTATTCTGACAAGTGCAGACTACCAAGCAGTACCTCCATGAAGGAGGGACAGAACCTACTTTGGGAATAGGTTCTGAAGTACTGCTGTGCCAAACCGAGCATCACTCCTAGCCTTGATATCCAGAGAGTAGTGCTTGGTAAAAGTATGGACTGTTTTCCAGGTGGCTGCTTGACAAATTTCTAAAAGAGGGATATCCCTGGCAGCAGCCAGGGAAGCAGCTGTACCTCTTGTGGAATGAGCCCTCAGGCCTGAGGGTGGAGTTTTACTCAGTTTTTCATAGCAGAATTGTATACAAGACACAATCCACCTGGCAATAGATCTCTTGGTGGCAGGTTTGCTCTTCCCAGCTTCTCCATAAGTGAGGAACAACTGAAGGGAGTCAAACCTGTGACCCTTGGTACGCTGTATGTAGTAGCTAAGGGCTCTTTTAACATCCAAACTGTGTAGACTCCTCTCTCTCCCGAGGAAGAATGATCAGTGAAGAAAACAGGGAGAGATGTAGACTGATTCAGGTGGAAATCTGAAACCACTTTAGGCAAGAACTTTCTGTTAGTTCTAAGGACCACTTTATCTCTGTGAAAAGAGATGAAATCAGGTTCCACTGACAGGGCTTGCAATTCACTGTTGCGTCTAGCAGAAGTAATGGCTACCAAAAACACAGTTTTCCAAGTCAAGTACTTAAGCTCTGCTGAGGACAAAGGTTCAACAGGGGGTTGCATAAGCTGAGCAATGCAAACATTAAGATCCCAAGCAGGAGCAGGATCCCTAAAGAGGGATGGTGTGAAGCAATCCCTTGAAAAACTTACAGAATACAAGGTGGGATGACAGGAAGACTTGCCTACTGACAGGAAAGCAGAAACAGCTGACAAGTGTACCTTTAGAGTAGCTGGTTTGAGGCCTAGGCCATTGAGATGGACCATATAATCCAGAACCGTAGGCAATTCAGCAGTGTCTGGAGAAATATTCTTCTTAGAACACCAAATGCTGAATCTTTTCCAGTTGGAGTTGTAAGTCTTTCTGGTGGAGGGCTTTTGAGAAGCCTTGAGGATATCCAGAACCCCTTGGGAAAGATGCAGATCTGCAAACTCTAACTCTTCAAGAGCCAAGCCTTGAGATTGAGAGACTGAAGATTGGGGTACCAAATCCTCCCCTGAGAGGATGTTAACAGATTGTAATTCCTGGGAAGAGACAGGGGAAGATGGACTGCTAGAGACAGCAACAAGGGATACCAAGGCTGCCTGGCCCAGTCTGGAGCAATCAGAATCACTTTGCAAGGTTGTGACCTTATCTTGACTTAACTCTTTGAACAGGAGAGGGAAGGGGGGAAGCATACAGAAATTTCCCTTCCCAATTCAGAATCAGAGCATCCAGGGGGACTGAGCCTAAGACTGGCGGTCTGCAACAAAAGAGAGGAAGTTGGTGATTGGGGCTGCAAAAAGATCTGTCTCTGGAGTGCCCCATCTTGAGAAAATCACCTTCAGCACCAGAGGATCCAGGGCCCATTCATGATTGCCCTGAGAAATTCTGATCAGTGCATCTGCTAGGACATTGTCCTTCCCTGGAAGGTGAACTGCTATCAGAGAGGTTTGCAGGGAATAAGCCAGGGACCACAACTTCATTGCTTCTGTGCACAAGGCCATAGACCAAGTGCCTCCTTGCTTGTTGATGTACCACATGGTGGTGGTGGTGTCTGTTCTGACTTGAACCACCTTGTTCTGTACTGATTTGGAAAAAGCTTGCAGTGCCAGAAACACTGCCCTGAGTTCCAAGAGATTGATGTCTAGAAGTGATTCCTGAGGCGACCACAGTCCCTGGGTGGTGAGGTCCCCCAAATGGGCTCCCCAGCCCAGCAGGGAAGCATCTGTGGTAAGGACCACTGAATGAGACTGAGTGGCAAATGGAACCCCTTGCCTCAAATTGTGCTGATCCTGCCACCATTGCAGGGCTTGAATCAGAGTTCGAGTCACTGGGATTAGTTTGGTAAGGGAATCCTTTCTTTGGGACCAAAAAGCTCTTAAATGGAACTGAATGTCCCTCATCTGGAATCTTGCGCCTTAGAAGCTGCCATGTGGCCCAAGAGCTGAAGGAAATGCCTTGCTGGTCAAGACACCTGAAGGCTGAATGAAGAGGCCAGTTCCATGAGAGCTCTTGCCCTTTCCAGGGGAAGGAAGGCTCTTGCTTTTACCATATCCAGCTCTGCCCCTATGAAGGTGAGGCGCTGCACTGGTTCGAGAACTGACTTTGGTAGGTTGAGAAGAAATCCTAAAGAAGTGAGCACTTGCTGGGTCACTTGCAGGTGTGACTTGACTTGGTCTGGGGACTGGCCCGCTATGAGCCAGTCGTCCAAATATGGAAAAATGGAAATCTTTTGTCTTCTTAGGAAGGCAACAACTACTGCCAGCCACTTTGTGAAGACCCTTGGGGCTGAGGTTAGGCCAACGGGCATTGATCTGAACTGATAGTGGCCTGAGGGCAACTTGAACCTGAGGTACTTTCTGTGGGAGCACCTGATGGGAATGTGAAAGTAGGCATCTTTGAGGTCCAGGGAGGCTAGCCAGTCCCCTGGCCTTAGAGAGCAAAGGATAATTCCTGTTATCATCTTGAACTTTGGCTTTAAAAGATGTTTGTTCAGGTATCTTAAGTCCAGGATGGGTCGCCACTCTCCTGTCTTTTTGGGGGGTTAGGAAGTACCTGGAGTACAGTCCTTTGCCCCAGTGTAGGGTAGGTACTCTCTCTATAGCTCTTAGAGCTAGGAGAGAAGAAACCTCTGCCTCTAGGGCAAGGGTCTCTGAGAGAATTGCAGGTGGAAAAGATCTGGCTCTCATCTTGGGAAATTTTTTGAAGCTGAGAGCCAGTCCCTGGCTTACTACTTCCAGGACCCACTTGTCTGATGTAACAGACATCCAGTCCTGGACAAAGTAAGCCAGCCTGCCCCCTACTGGGATAGGAGAATTGACCCGGACAGGGGCTTTAGGCTGAGGGGTGGATGCAGGCCTGCTCATCCCCCTTCTGCCCTCCCTCTGAAGAACCCCCTCTGTGAAAAGGAAGAAGAGGCCTGTGCTTGGTAAAAAGGCCTGCCCCTGCCTTTCCTTGGCCTGAGCACTCCTGTAAGTGGTCCTGTATTCGTCCATTTTCTTCATGTAATTCTCCGTCTGCTCCCCAAACAGAGAATTACCCACTACAGGAAAATCCATGGCCTTAGCCTGGGTATCCTGTGAGAGGCTAGTACATCTGAGCCAAGCCATTCTCTGAAGAGCCACAGATGTAGCCATGACTCTTGATGATACATCATTGGAGTCCACAGCAGCATGAAACTGAACTTTTGATGCCTCAGTCCTATCTGCAGCCACCTCCTCCAGCTCCTTAGCAAGCTGGGGGGAAGCCTGTTTAGCCAGTGCCAGTACAGTGTCCCACCTGGACTTCTGGTACCTGGCTGCATAAGCCATATAATTCGCCTGCCTGAGTCCCAAGGAAGATGCCATGTACTGCTTCTTTGCCATGGCATCAATCTTCCTGGAGTCCTTGTCTGGGGGGTGTGATGCCAAGGAAATGCTTGCCTTATCACAGGCAGCAGCCTGTACAACCCCAACATGGCTGCATTGCTGATAAAGGAACTCCGTATCTGAGCCGGAAAGAGTATACCTCTTGTCCATTCTTCTATCCACAGTAGGTATGGAATTGGGAGACTTAAGAATTTTTTGTGTCTGTTTCCCAAAAGATTTGTGGAAGGGATTAGACAGTCTCCTGGACTCTGGGATGTCCATCGTCTCTACATAGACTCCTCCTGATCCTCCACTGCCTCCTCCACAGGAAGCAGAAGGGTATCAGCCACCTTTCTGTAAAACATGAAGTGCGAAGGGGATTCAGAAAGCCTAGGAGGAGAAACACCTGAAGATCTGTCTGGGGAGATGTCCGGGTCAATAGGCACATCCAGACTTTCACCATCACCATAATCATCTTCCAACTTTCCTTCCTCCTCAAACTCCGGTTCATAAAATTCTTCCATGGTATAATCTTGAACCAGGGGGGACCGACCGAACCGAGCCCCTGCCAAAAGGTGCCAGATCAGTCAGAACCAGGTGAAGCGATTCCACAGTACAAATTGCTTTGGCTATTTCTTCGGCGGTCGGAGTATGAGATTCTGGATCTGAACCGGTCGATTTGTCTTTGCGTTTTCTTTTTGTCTGAACCAATTCCTCGGAATCAGCTCTCCTTTGGCCCGAAGAAGTATCGCCCTGGTCAGAGGGCACTTCTTCTGATTCGGTCGGAACCAAACCGGGCTGGCCATCTGGATCAGCGGACTTCTCGGCCTCCCTTTCCCTCAGTTTACCTAATCTCTTTTCCAGGGTAGACTTGGGAAAATTTTTACAAATTTGGCAGTCTGAATCAAGGTGGTCAAACCCCAGACAATAAACACAGGTGGTGTGGGGATCGGCATTAGCAAAGACCTCCCCACACACACTGCAGTGTCGAAACCCACTGGGCCCGGTTTTTTTTCTTGGGTTTCTCAGACATGGCCAACCTAACCAAACTTACCCTCTTTTTGGCAACCGCCAGGCAAGACTTCCCTATCGGTTCCTGACCGTGTCACGGGTCTTGGAAAAAAACATACTAAAACCCGTTTTTTTTAGAACTGATACTGACCGGTAACCACATAATGTAATGTACAAAATTTATCTGAATGATTGGTTCAGCAGAACCGATCCACACTTTTTACAAGTTCCACACAGAAAACAGAACAAAACCTATCTAGTACTCAACGGTACCACAGACAGAGACTTGAACTGACTATGCGGAAACAAAATTTTGGTAGAAAACCAACACTTCAACCGACTTTGAACCGAGCAGCAGGAGAAATCTCTGGAGCGACTGTTCAGTGAGGCGGAGTAAAGAATCTGACGGTTGCAGTTCGAATAACAACAGGCAGAGACATCAACCGAGCTCGAGATGAACATTCTATGCCATGCATAGAAAAGTTAACCCATTGTTCTCCGGAGCAGTTTAAAGGCTGGGGCTAACTGCACTTGTCAGAATACAGCAAGACTTCATGTTGTTTGAACAAAAACTTTCCCACAACACAGAACAGTTGAACAAAGTACTGTACATAAATTAAAAGGCACAGAGTATCAAGAACTGCAGCATGAACAATTGTCAAGGGACATAAGGTACTCTCAAAGTTTAGCCTTAAAGCTAGAATGTGACTTTGCTGCCTGGTGGTAAGGGGTTAAGTGTTCCAACATTGAGGAGTGAAGTAGGAAAATGCCTGTTTACCCATATTAGTGACACATTTAGGTATTAAGAGTAGCTCCTGGTCAGTGGACTGCAGGGGATGCACTACTTCAGACTTCTTAAACATGGCAGCAAGGGCAGCAGGGGTACCTGATCAAAGAGCTTGTCAATAGTACATCCTAGTACGTAGTGTTTAAGAGACGATGGCGCATCGCCATACTAAGTTTCTGTAAAGAGCACAGGGGTGAGTCGGTCTGTGTGCAGATAAGGCAAAGCAACAAATGCCATTGTAGGCTGTGGTCCATTTAGAGAGAATACAGGAACTAGTTTGGGAGATAGGTACCAAGCTATAAGTGAAACTAGGTAATAATTCTCCACGTGCAGTGGCAAGTCTAGCAGAAGGGGTGAGGGCATGCCTGACTCTATATGCAAGTTCTAATTTGGAGTGCACTTACTTACTTACATTGGAAATATGAAATGAAAAGTCTAAGGAGGGATCTAATGTAATGCCAACTACTTAAAGGACTTAACTTCAGCAAGAGGATACCTTTTGAACACAGTACAATTAGATCAGTTGGGCAGGCTTTGAGTTTAGGAACAGAACCAAAGCACATGGCGTATGTCTTACTGGTATTCAGAAGAGTCAATTTTGTAACAGCCACGTTTAAACTTAACGAAAATCAGCATTAAGCAGAGTTACTATCATCCATGAATTTCTTCAGGATATCTCTTTTATCAGGTCACACCTATGGAACTTAGTCATCAGGCACTAGGATCCCACAGAAGCTTTTTCTGTACCAGTCTACTAGGGGCTGCCCATGCCGATGTCATGCGCCAATGTCACAACCCTATATAAACATGGGCGGCCCTGCTCCCTCCTCAGTTCTTTTCCCACCATCTACCTCTTTACATGGACTCCATGGAAGCTTTGTTGTTCAGTCTAATGCCACATTTATTTTCTCTGCTGTAGGACCGCTTTTATACAGAGTGGTTCCTTCAGTCTTTTTTTTTTTTAAAACTTGTTTTATTGGTGTGTGAATGAATCAAGACATTAGTTCATTATACTTACATTTGGCTGCAACATTTGGCCCAAGTGCACTTTACAAGTCATAGTTAATGTTTCAAAACAACTTTCCCCTTCCCACATTTCTACCCTGCCCTTACTTAGCTCTGTCTCATCTCCTCCAGGTCTTTACACCTTCGTAGACTTGCGTTCACCATTTACTTTATCTGCTTGATCCTCCTTTAGCCGTTTTCTATTGTCTGGTTTCTTCTCTTGTTAAATAATCTAAATCTATAACTTTTAACTTTGAAACCTTCATGGCAGAACTAACAGCATTATTTTTAGGTTCTCTCTCTATACTCTACTCTTCTCTTTGTTTTTTAGTCTTATTCATACAACAGTTGCTCCAGGACAGGAGTACCTTCTAGATTTTCTATCAGGTGTGCAAAAGGCAGCCATCTGGTATTGAATGCATCTGTTCTCTGGTTTAACCTGGCTGTCATTTCCTCCAACATCTTAATCTTTTTGCATTTCATTAACCATTGATTCAAACCAGGGGGCTCTGGAGACAGCCATTTCTGCGTTACCGCTTTGCAGTCTGCAGCTATTAAAATATTGTATATGTATCTCTTTTTCCCTCTAATTGGGCATAAACCCCACCACCACGTTCATCGCCTTCAGTTCCTGCTGTATTTCCAACATCTCTTTTATTCTATCCACTACGTCCCTCCAGAATCACTGTAGGCCTCTGCACTCCCAGAAGATGTGCAGTGCTGTTCCCCATTCACCACACTGTCTACAGCATTGGTCCGAAGCACTGGTACCCATGTGTTTAGATCTGTCTGTTGTGATAAAAAAACCTCATCAGGATTTTCCATCTGAACTCTCTCCAAAACCCTGAGGAGGTCTTGTGATGTACTTCCCTCCAAATCTACATCCAGTCAACCTCTCTATTTCCTCTCCCATTTTTGTTGGAATCTCTTCTACTCCTCTACTTCCAGTTTCCCTGTTGAGTTCTAAGTATATTTGCGATACTCTTCTTTTGGCCATTTGTGTTTGGATTAACATCTTCAATGTGTTAGTATTATTTGTGGCCCCATTTCCTCCCTGTCTCTCTCCTTAGCCTGAATAAATGACCTCACTTGCAGATATCTTATGAAGTCTGTGTCCGGTCATATTCCCTCTTCAGTTGCTCAAATGTCTTAATCCCTTCTCCCTGCTGAAGCTGTGTGGCATATTGTAGTCCTTTTCTGGCCCATTCTGTGAATGTACGGTCTGTATGACCAGGTTGGAAGTGAGTGTCTTTCCAAATTGGTATCCATTCTTCCTGGGTCTGCACAATATGTTGTTGTTTTTTAACCCTGATCCAGTTTGCATAGTCCATCTGTAAAGATAGTTGTCCCAGATCTGCATTACTTGCTGTACTCCATATTAAGGTGTCTAAGTGTTTTATCCTATTAGTGTTCTTCTCTATGTCCTTCCAGACTGGGTCTTGTGTGGTGTTGGAGATGTCTAGTATTGTAATCAATTGTGCTGCTCTATAATATGTTTGGTAACCCATAACCTCCACTCTACTTTAGTCTCTGAAGTATCCCCCAAGCTATCCTAGGCCTTTTACTGTTCCATAAGAATCTTCTGAGTACTTCTGCTAATTCCTTACACTCTGCTAGGCACTGCCAGGGGTAGACATTGGTACAGGAATAAGAATCATGGTAATTCGTTCATCTTTATGGTGTTTATTCTATCAGTAAGGGACATTGGGGGTAGAGCCCATCTTTTATGTCTGCAAAAATCTCTGTTTTTAATTTGCCATAGTTTGCCACATACAACTTGCTTAGGTGCTTTGGTATGTGGATCCCTAGATACCGCACTTGGTTCTGATTCCATTTTCCCGGCAGTAATTGTTTCATTTCCCTGTTCAGCTCCCCACTTATTCTTATTATTTCTGTTTTTGTGATGTTCATTTTAAAGCCTGAAATCTCTCCATATTCTCTCACCAGTTCAAGCAAGGTCTCCAGGTTTTCTTTATGGTGTCTCGTATATATTACTGTATCGTCTGCGTACATGGAAACCTTACTTTCCACCACCCCCACCATTACCCCCCCCCCCGATAGCTTACTCTGTCTGATTGCTTCTGCAAAGGGCTCAATGCTGACAGCAAACAGAAGGGGCGACAATGGGCACCCCTAACGTGTTCTCCGTTCAGTACTGAATTAACTTGATAAGGTGCCGTTCACCTTGACTCTGGCCACTGGACCTTGATACATTAGGTTAATTATATTTAGAAATTCCTCCCCAAAATCCATCAACTGCAAGGTGTGTTTAAAAAAAAAATCCAATTTAGCCTATCAAATGCTTTTTCAGCACCTGTTAGTATTGATATTTGTGGGGCTCTGTTTTTCTTTCCTTCTATGTTTAACATGTGCCTAATATCTGTGAGGTGCCTCCCTGGGATAAATCCTGTCTGGTCCAGGTGTATGATAGACTGTATCACCTACTGTAATCTAGTGGCTATGATTTTAGAGAAAAGTTTTAAATTTTGGTTTAAGATGGAAATTGGGTGATATGATTCGCACTGATCTCTCTCCTTCCCATCACTGATATCATGGCTTCCTTCCATGTATGCAGGACAACCTCCTCCTTCTTCTGGCAGTGTCTGAATAGCCCTCCTAATATAGGATTTACTTGTGCACTAAAGGGCTTGTAGAAGTTGGAACTGAATCCATCTGTCCCCGGTGCCTTGTTAGTTTTTAGTTCCCTAATCATATTGTAGACTTCTGCATTACTTATTGGTTCTTCTAGTGTCTTTGCTGCCTCCTCCGTCAATTTTGTGAGCTTTACTGCTTCTAGGAAGCTTGTAGCTTTTTCTCTGACTTTGTCCTCTTCCCTTTCTTCCTTATACAGATTTGTGTAAAATTCTTCAAATCTATTTGCAATTTGGTTCACTTCTGTTTTGCATCCCTGAGTTCTGAGGTGGTCTTTAATTTTAATTATCATCCTGTCTGCTTCTTTCTTGCGTAGCCTGTATGCTAGTACTGCTGTCGCTGTCCCTCCTGTTTCATAATAACTATGTTATGTGTACCTCAGTTGACCTCTATTTTCCTATTCATTATGTCTTGTATTTCCTGTCTTATCTTCTGTATCTTTTGCATCCTGTCTCGAGATGGTATTCGTTTATTTCCGGCTTCTAACAATTTTGGTTCCTTTTCCAGATTCTCCTGTCTCTGCCTGTTTTTCATGGTCACCCAGCTAATTATTTTTCCTTGAAAAACTGCTTTCATAGCATTCTATACCACCTGTTCTTGCACTTCCTCTCTTGCATTTATTTCCCTGAACGATCTAATGTCCTCAATAATTTTCTCCTTAAAAGCCTTATCATTTAATAAGTTGTTAAACCTCCAGAGTGTTTGTTTTCTGGTCTGAGTCATGGACAGTGTGATCGAGATCGGAGCGTGATCTGAGAGTATCATCTGGTGGATATCACTTGAGTCCACCCTGTGTAAGTCAGCTCTGCGGGTGAGGAACATATCAATTCTAGAGTACTGCTGGTGTGGGTGGGAAAAGAAAGTGTAATCTTTTTCACTCCTGTGTTGTTCTCTCCACATCTCCACCAGTCCCTGCTCTGTCATGCAGTTCCTCAGCATTTTATTTGTACTTTTATTAGTCTGTGTATTGTTTTTTTTTATATATATACTTATTTTATTGTCAATACAATCAAGTTAAGTACATTTCAATACACAATACTTCATCTGGACTTTAGTGTACATTGGGAGTGGCAACTTGTTCAGCATATTATTTAGTTAAATGCTCTCTAATCTCACTTTTCCATTATCATCAAAAAGAACTAGTACATACAAGTTACCAATACAAAACACATTAATCTTTTTAGTATAAACATAAACAGTCCCGGGTGTGATCATAACAAACCTTGATTTAATCAGTAATTCTAATACCATAAAAATAATAGTCTGAGCTCAGTAAGGCAGAGTCGGACATCTCAGAAATGGGGGGGAGGGGTCCCTTGTCCCCTGTGGTCGGGGTATAGCTAAGTTTCCTACCAGCCATCATAAAGTAACCACCTGGTCCATCTTTGTTGATATTTTTCAGGTTTCTGATTAAAGTTAATTGTTATATTTTCCATTCTATGTATAGATTAGATTACTTCCCCCCAGTCTTGTACCCCCGAGGGTCATGGCTGCCGCCAACTCCTAGTGATGGCTTTTAACGCCGCCACCACCAGGATTATCCACAGATATTTCACATCCTTATCTGTCCGTTCAGGGGGTATGAGGCCAAACACCAGGTGTTCTGGTCCCAGCTGGGTCTGTGTCATAAATATATGGTTTAAATGGAGGATCACCTCCTTCCAAATTGGGGAAATAACTTGGCAGGACCAGAAAATATGGGCCTGTGTAGCATGGCTATCCCAACAGTCCCTCCAGCAGGCAGATGTGGTCCTCCCTGTAAAATGTACTGTCTGAGCTGGCACCAAGAAGTACCTGGACCTCATTTTCCAGCAGAAATCCCGCCATGTCAATGAGCTAGTTGTTAACCATGTACTTCTCCATATTAGGGACCGTTGTCTATCCGTGATGGAAATTAACAAATCTTGCGCCTATCTGTTTTTCAAATATTGAGAGGAGTTATCCATATCAAACATGTATCTGGTGTACAATAATGAAATAGCATGCTGTGCTCCTTGAGGGTCCCATATCCTTTGAAACAGACCAATCCTCCCCCCCCCCCAAGTCAGGTTCTTCTAACATTAATTTATTGATTTGTATGTTCAGGTAATCTCTCAACTGATAATATCTAATTTTACCCATCTGTTTTAACCAGTATTTCTCCTGTATTGCTTTGAAGGCAAGTACTGTGTTGCCCACCATTATTTGGTAAGGTGCACAGAGGCCTCTCTTAGCTTGTATGTGATACCATCTGTCAAATGTGGCCAGTGCAAACTGATGGTTGAAGGCCCATCATTTGTATCTCCAGAGTTGCCTGCGTGTAGCTCCCCGACTCATACCCCTCTCCATTCCTCAAGGACAGCTTTTGTGCCTGAGAAGCCCTTTATTTCGTCCGGACCCTGAGGCCCAAATAGGATCGCTTGCAAGGGGGGGGGACTGCCCTGCTTCCAGACATCTAGTCTCTTCCAGTGTGCATCATATCCACTATTGCCCCAAAGCAGAGCAATCCTCATCTGTGTCGCTATCCAATAGCCCTGTAAACAGGGGAAGGCAAGTCCTCCCTCTGCCTTCAGGAGATACAGAAATGATTGTTTCAGCCTAGGTTTCTTACCCTTCCATAGGAAGGAAAAGAACATACTTTGCCAATTTTCCAAATCTGTTCGAGGAACTTCACATGGGACACACTGGAACAAGTATAGGAGGCATGGTAGTGCGTTTGCGTTCATCTTAAGAGCTTGCACCCTGGCACATAACGACAATGGCAATAAAGACCATCGCTAAAAGTCATTTTTTGATTGGCCTATTATAGGTGGGTAGTTCAGTTTCATTAAGTATGCATTATCTTTACCCAACTTAATCCTAAAATACTTACTCTCCATCTGATTCCATAGCATTGGGTATTTAAATTTGGTCTCCTGATCCAGGGTATAAAAAAAAAACCAATATTTCGTTTTTTGTGTTATTTAATTTATATCCAGCTAGTTTTGAAAATTCTTCTAGTTGACGGAACATAAAAGGAAGAGATGTCTCTGGTTCTGCTAAATATGAAGAACGTTGTCAACATACAGGGCCAACTTATGGGTCTGCTCCCCCATACTGATCCCCTTTATTCCAGAGTTCTGTTGGATACTTTGGGCAAATAGTAATGGGGATAGAGGGCATCCCTGCCTCGTTCCCCGGCCCAATCTAAAAGCCTCCGAAAGATGGCCATTTGCTCTAACATATGCATGTGGTGATTCATATAGCTTAAATATGGCTGTTAGAAGTGGCTTCGAGAACCCAAACTGGGAAAGGACCTCCCCCTTAGAAAAGGCCAAGACACCCTATCAAAGGCCTTTTCAGCATCCAGGCTTATCAACAGAGAGGGGAGCGTTTGCAAATTGAAGTGGTCAATTGTATGGGTTGTTCTACACAAGTTGTCTTGGCCCTCTCTGCCTGGTATGAAACCTGTTTGATCTATATGTATTAGAGAGGGAAGGTATTGTTGTACACGTCTAGCTAAAATGGAGGCCATGATCTTATAGTCTGTATTTAATAGTGATATTGGACGGTAAGAGGGGCATCTGGCAGGGTACTTTCCCGGCTTGGGTATCACTGAGATGACCGACCTGGCCCAGGATGGCGGTGCTGGGCTCTCTCCCACCAACACTTCCCCGAATACCTTTATCAGCATGGGTTGAACCCATTCTCCAAAACATTTGTAGAATTCTGCAGGGACATTTATTAACTTTAAGGCATTTGATTTCACCCTTTATCTCCTCAAGTTTGACTGGGCCTAATAGAGTCTTCCCCTGTTCCTTGGTTAAACCTGGCAGCTTGAGCATCCTCAAAAAGTCATATATGCTTTCATCCCCCACATCTATCTCTTCCATATGCAGCTTTGAGTAGTAGGTCTTAAAGGCTTCTGTAATCTCCTGGACCCCCTGCATCATCTTAACTAGTTGGAGGTGCCATATTCTTGCTATTGTTGCCCTAGCCCTCCTTGCCCGCAGTCTGCTGGCTAAGAGCCTCATGGATCGGGGCCCTTCTTCATAATATTTCTGTCGGAGAAAGAGTAATTGCTGCTCCACCTGACAGTCTAGGATTCTCATTAGTTCTTTTTTATATTCAAGTAGCTGTCTCTTATGTCCCTTATCATATCTCTGTTTTTGTTGTCCCTCTAGTTCTTGAATATATTGAGTGAGTGCAAGCCTATTAGCTTCCCGCTCCCTCTTTTTCCGGGAGGCTAATTGTATGAACTTACCTCGCATCACCGCTTTTGCAGCATCCCGTCGGATCGCTTACGAGGTATCCTGCCCCTTATTTTCCCTCAAATATGTTTTGTATGTCTCTATAATAGTGTCCTTAATCTCCTTATCCCTCAGAAGTGATAAGTTTAGGCCCCAGTAAGTGTTACGGCGCACCTCCCCTAGGTCTAATTTTGTATATATGGGCGCATGATCTGATAATAGGAATTCTCCTATCCAGGAATCATAAACCCTGTGCACTTCATTTTTGGGAACCAGGAAGTAATCCAGTCTTGAGTACATAAAGTGCCGCTGAAAAAATGCATAGTCCCTCTGCTTACTATGTAGGTGTCTCAATGTCCAGGAGACCCGTTTCCCCTAATAGTTTTTGAACCTTTCTAGCTATATTATGGGGCTTTCCCCTTACCTTCGAGGAGGAGTCCATGTCAGGGTTCAAAGGTATGTTCAAGTCCCCCCCTACAAATCGGCACCCCCCTCCCCATTCCAATAGCGTGGTCAGAAACATACGGTATTCAGATAGTGCTGAACCAGGAGGGAAATACACCGATGCTAGTGTCACCACATTACCCTGGAATTTACCCTTTAGCATCATAAAGCGTCCCTCCTTATCTGCCCTTGAATCCAATTTCTCAAATGGGGTCCCACTGTGGACCAGCACCACCACCATGCCCCTGCGTCTGCCATTTTTGTAGGATGCAGCAGCCATCTCTCTAAAACCTAGTTTTAACAATTTGTCATGCTCCTGCACCAACAAATGGGTCTCTTGTAGAAACAGAAAATCTGTCACGGCCTTCTTTGCCTGGCTCAGAATCTTACTTCTCTTGATAGGATTCGTGAGCCCATTGACGTTGTAGGAGCAAAATATCGTACCCCTACCCTCCATCATGGAAGTAAAGTGCTATCCTTTTTATTTTAAACTCCCCAAAGACTCCTCCTCGAAGTTCCCCCAGTCCTCCATCTCTGTAATACCTGATGGTTCTTTGAATAGATTCACATCCCATAGACGATACAAACACATAACAGTCATAAACAAAACGTAGTAATCCATAATGGCCAACCGGGCCTGAAACCAGTAAAATTTGAGCGACCACCAAGGTAGAAGACCCATATTTTGGGTCTCTTTTTCTTACCCACGCCCTATCAAGGAGAAGGTAAGCTCAAAGGGGTATCTAGCGTCCCCACCATGGAAGACCACCTCAAGGAGCTCTCGTGTGTTATCTACAGCTCCGTGCTTATGTCTATGACCCTGTGTTGTGTAGGTCATAAAAGCTTTAAAATTAGGAGCGTCCAATAGTTCAAAGTCCACTAATCTTTGTATGTTGAGCAGATTCAGTGCTAATACTCCCCTCCCCCGACAATAATGCTGTAGGTTATGTAGGTCAGGGTTGTATGCGTCAGGTAAGTGGGACCTCCCCCCCGGAAGCAGATAACCCCCGAGAGAAGAATGAAGGAACCGCAGTACGGAGGCCATCCAAGAACAAACCAGCACTAGCTCAGGCATGCAGCATCTACATCCCCGTGGCCAGTGATAGTCTTATATTTATTATTTTGGTTATCCTGATTTGTTACGGCTCAGCTCCATGACCTTGGTCGTCCGAAGGGGGTATCCCCCACCATCCTATCCGCATCTAAAGCCGACCTCCAGGGCATTACCTTGAAATTGCCGTGGTCTCACAGTTGGCCCCCTCCCCCCTGAGCAACCATATATAGTCACCCGTAGGGAGGGCCACCCAGACCATTCAGCTATTCTGGAATTCTGCTTTAAGAATTAACGCTGGGGCCCATAAAGCTCATGCGTCAAGACCGTTGTGCAGGGCAGATAACAGGCATTCTCTCCCCCTCCTCAATCAGACGACCAATGGTGCCCGCCAGTCGAATAGCCTCCTGGTCATACCCCCCTTCCTCAGGCATCGCCCCCCCGAGGGTGCCCCCCCAGAACCGCCCCACAACCCACTCCTATGCCTCTATATCCACGTATGCATATATATATGTATATATCATCCAAGTCCCAACCCACTAATTTGTGAAACCCAGTGAATGGGTATAAGTATATCAGACACTTTTAAACTAATTAGAGTTTTTAACAGAATCCACAGATTGTACATTATTATACAAGTATCTTCCACGTTAAGTTGAGACCCAAAGCCAGATTCTGGCATTAGAGAGCACCCTGTCCCACACACCGGATGTGTCCCTGTGGAAACTGCTACCCTGCCTTTCTGGTCCTTTAGCCATCCACGCTCTCTCTCGCAAATGGTGTTGGGTTTGGTCTTCCTGAACCTGCGGTAGTGTGAACCCTTGCTGTTCCAGAAATTCTCTGGCCTCTTCAAGCTCCTGGAATCATTGTTGGCCCTTATCTGTTAAAACTTTCAGCCTGGCAGGGTACTCAACGAAGGCTTTACAGCCTTTTTGCTGCAGCATTTTAACCACCGAAAGAACTTGACATCTCCTCATTAATAGCTGGGGAGAACAATCATGATCGAAATACAAACGGACGTCTCCAAATAGCACACTTTTTTAGACCATGCCAATATTAGGAGTTCCTCTTTAACCCTGTAGTCCAAGAAAGCTAGCACCACAAATCTGGGTCTGGCCTTTGGATCTCGGGGCCATGGTACCAACAATCTATGAGCCCAGATTATGTCCAGGCATTTCTTGGGAGGTAAATTTAGTATTTCTTGGAGGAAGGAGTCCATAAACACCACCATGCTCCCATATTCTGTGCCCTCTGGCAATCCGTGGATTCTAATATTGTTCCTTTGGTTTCGATTCTTCAACTCCTCCAGCTTTTGTTCAGGCAGCAAGGTACATTGGTGGGCCTCCAAAAGGGCTGTATTGTGTGCATCGGTGGCCTGAGTGTAATCCGTGACCACTGTTTCTATGTCCTCCGTTTTCTGATATAGGGCGGCAATATCCTGGTGCTGTTCTGATACCTTCGACTCAAGCCTTTGTAGCATATCATTCATCTGTTGCAGCATCTGGCAAAGTTGTCTGGAAGTTATTGTACAGTCCGCCTCTCGAGTTATTTTGTCATCTTCCATATTGGCTGAAGGGGGTTCTCGCACCGCACAGGCCTCTGACTGGCTGTTAGTTTCTTGTCCAGTGCCCCGTTGTCTACCTCTTCCATTCAGCTGATTGTCTTTAAATCTCTGCTTTGGTCCCATCAGGTAATCTTTTATTGTTCTGTTGGAATGCAAGTTGAGAGTTACACGGTCGGATTGACATGGATTGGTGCTACTCAGTTCAGGAGCAGAAAGCCTAAGCCGCCATTAAAACAGCGCTCCAACTGGAAGTCTCAGTCTGTGTATTGTTGGATGTCCTATAACTCTGTGAGTGGAAGGCAGGGTAGAACTGGCTCCTTGTTTACTCTAACATCTAGTTCTGAGCCGTGTGTAAAAAGAAGGCTTGGGCCTACTTCTGGGCTGGATGTGGCAGAGGAATTGGACAGACCAATGGCTCCGACAGAGGCTTGTAAGATGTTAATGGCCAAAAATCTGGAAGCCCACTGAAGGGCCCATTCAAGACCTTCTGCTCAGCAGGTCCTTGTCTCCTTATCTGCCTGAAAGGTGCTTCAGTGGTGGATCGATCCTCGCACCTTTTTGAAAGTGGTCTCTTTTCCCATCCCTTCCCCTTCCGGTTGTAGACCCACCTCCAGATGACTGTTCTAAAGATGAGGGCAGTTTTATCCACCTTGCAAGCCCTCTGAAAGCCTCTTTCCCTGGGTCTTCTGCTGGTGCATTCTGACACTGTAAGTATGGTTACTACATCAAGCAAGGGAACCTCACTCTTTCCCCCGTGTTGGTAAGCGACAAGAGTTGGGTGCTGGGCTCTAGAACATGGTCTAGAACTGTTGGCTGTCCAGGTTCCAGATGACCCAAATGTCCTGGCAAATGGTGTCTGCCAGCCACAGTCCAATAAGCACGAGTGGTAACTGCCGACCTTGGTCGGCGGACTCCTGCTTGACAGGTGGCAGCGTTCAAAGTTGGACTTTTTCTTTTGTGTCCCCCACTCCATGCAAAATTGCCACATCTCTGCTCACTAGATCCAGGGCCTGGAGTTTTCTGGTGAGACACATTGTATCTGTCTTGGAAGTGGAGGTTCTTCTATGCCTTCTCTCCCTTTCCTCTGCTCAAGAGGGAGCTGATCAGGCTCTAGTTGGCGGGTGCCACCCTGATTCTGGGGGCACTTTTCTGGTCTTGTCAGGTCTACTTTCCATTCCTGAAGCTGTTCTCTGCAGAGCCACCAGCTCACCTGCCCCTTTGTCGGGCCTGTTTGCACAGGAACAGGGCACCCTGGTCCATCTGGACCTCCAGTCCCTTTATTTGCATATGTTTTTCAGGGAGGCATTCTCCATTTGAAGCCTCCCATTAGTCATCCAAGTTCTGGCCCAGGTCCTGATGTTATGTTCTAGAGATGCTAACCTCTGCCTTCTTCTGAGCCAGCCATGTCTTGCGAACTCCGTTTTCTGTTGTGGGCAGCGGTATTTTTAGTTACTCTTTACTTCTGCTTGAAGGATTTCAAAGCTACAGACTCTCATGTGTGAGCAGCCTTCTTTATTTTTTGTTATAGGAAGTACGGTAAAGAACTTCCTGGAGTTGTGCTGGGCCATTCATCTACAGGCATGGCCATTTCTGTTGCCTGTTTTAGGACTCTGTCAACTGCGTACATTTGTGCTGCTGCCACTTGGTGCACTGTCCACACCTTCCCTAAGCACTACAGTCTGGACATTGCTTCTAGCAGGAGGGCAGGCCCTGGTCTAGCTATACTCCTAGGCCTTCTTTCTTAGGCTTTTAGCTTCCTGCTGCCCAGACTGTCCCATTCTCTGTAACTGCTTGGGACTCATTCCATAGGTGTGACTTGATGAAAGTGATATCCCCGAAGAAGATAGAATAGTTATGTAAGAACTTACCGTAACAGTAGATCTTTGAGGGAATCTCATCAGGTCATGCCATCCCACCCTTCATCTCCCTTGTGTCTCTGTTTCCTTTCTGTTTTTCTTATTGCTCCAGCCTTTTATTTATAGCTGGACACCTCTCTCTCTCTCCCCCTCCCCTCCCCTCAGTCCGTTAGGGGAGGCCTAGCTCACTTGGTCTCTGGCAGGGGGGAAAGATCTGAGGATGGAGCAGAGCTGCCCATGATTATATAGGGTTGTGACATCAACACATGGCATCGGCATGGGCAGCCTCTAGTAGACTGCTACAGAAAAAGCTTCCATGGCATCCTAGCGCCTGATATCCAAGTTCTACAAATGTGACCTGATGAAAGAGGTTCCCTCAAAGATCTACTGTTACGGTAAGTTCTGACATAACTGTTCATTCTTTGAGCCCATATAAACAACCATGTCATCTGCATATAACAATGACGAACACTTTGAGATGACTCTAGGGAGGTCATTAATAAATGACTGATCGAAGCCCACTGGGCTGGTACTGCTGACACGGTCCCCTCCACAAGCAGCCTGCCTGCCTAGGATAGGCCGAGAAGGTGCCTGCTGCCCACGCTCCTCCTTGGCCCATAAGGCTGATTGGAGCCCACTGGACTGGTACCTCTGACACGGTCCCCTCCACAAGCAACCTGCCTGCCTAGGACAGGCTGACAAGGCGCCTGCTGCCCACGCTCCTCCTTGGCCCATAAGGCTAATCGGAGCCCATTAGGCTGGTACCGCTGATGCGATCCCCTCCACAAGCAACCCACCTGCTTAGGACAGGCCAAGAAGGTATGTTCTGCCTACACTCCTCCTTGGCCCATAAAGCTGATCAGAGCCCACTGGGTTGGTACCACTGACGCGTTCCCCTCCACAAGCAACCCACCTGCCTAGAACAGGCCGAGAAGGCACCTGCTGCCCATGCTCCTCCTTGGCCCATAAGGTAACACCTGGTCCTGGACACAGAACAAGGGAAAGAGGATTTTTGAGCCTTCCTCCCAGTGAGAAATGAAAGGTTCTAGATGGCCTGGAGCGCTGACATTGGTTTCTTGCCCAGTACTGCAGCCAGAGCTGAAATCATTGGACTAGGGCATAAGACTGCAGAGAAACATTGATCTTTGATGTTTCTTCCTTTAGCAGCTGTGTAGTGAAGTCCTGATCTTTTTGCTTGCCAATTCACTCAGTTGTCTACTTTTCCATTTGCAAGTTATGCTGTAAAGCCACTAGAGGGCAACAACACGTGTAGGTTGCAATCCTCTACCCACTGCTCTCCCCTAACACTTCTAGTCCTGGGTCATTCATACTTAAACCAAATTATCAATGTCCTAACATTCAGTGGTGTGATCTGAACCTGTAAGCCTGTACAAAGCCTCTACTACCCTACCCAGAATGGTTTCCATCTCCCTCCTATTCATACCCTTCCTGGTTCTTACCCTTATCCCAGTCTCCCTCTCTATACCTATTGCCACTTCTCTTTCCCCTTTCCTTCCAGATACCTCCTTCATTCTGTCAATCACCCCTACAGCTCCCTTGTAAGCAGACCCCACTTTCCCTACTACCCTCCAGCATCTGTTTTCCCTTCCTAGTCACTTTGCCTTTCTTTGTTTCCTTATTTCCTTCTCTCCACCCCTCTGTACCTCTTCCCCTCCCTCACGTATTTCCTACACCAATTAAAAAAAGTCCTAAACTTCAGTATTTCATCCTTGCCCTCCTTTTATCAGGGAACATCCACCCCAACCCTGGCCCTATTTCTTCTCCTACCCTGGCTCCTTACCCAAATAACATGTCTCCAAACCCCACTCCCACTACAACACTCCCTAACCAGTTGAAGCTCCTCCACCTGAACATCTGCAGCATGCTACCTAAAATCGACCTCCTACAAAGTCTTATGATTTCACACACCCCTGACATCCTAATTATTACTGAGACATGGCTCAAAAAAAGCACCCCTGACAGTGCCATTGCTATCCCTGGGTATTCCATCTCCAGACAAGATCGAGCGGGTCATGGCGGGCGGGGGAGTGGCCATGTATACCCTGTCCTCACTTCAGTTTATTACCACCCTGTCTACCTCCATCCCAGCTACCTATGAAGCCCTTGTCACCTACATTACCCTTCCTTTCTCAATCCCAATCTTTGTGGCTGGGATCTACTGCCACCCAAGCATTCAACCCTCGGTTACGACTGAACTCTTAGCCAATATCACCTCCCTCTCGCAATCTGGTGAACTTTCCATAATGGGTGATGTGAATCTAAATTGGTTGTCTCTCAAGTTAAACAAGCTGTGCAATGATGTCACTGCTCTAAACCTCACTCAACTTATACTTGAGCCCACACTCCCTAATTCCAAAACACAAAACCACACCCTGCTTGACTGGGAACTCACAACCCACCCGCACTGCGTCATTAAATCTGGTCTCCTCCACGATGCCCTTAGTGACCACAAACCCATTTTCATTGTACATAAGGCTCATCGCCCCAAACCTCCCCCAAAAATCATACAGCTCCAGTCCTTTAAATCCTTAGACTTTACCCCAATCAGCTCTGCACTCGCTTCCACTGACTGGGCCCCCCTTTCCACTGCCTTTTCTGCCGACCAAGCACTTGACTATTTTAAGGATAAATTCATTGCCACCTGGAATGCCTTTGCTCCTTTCAGACAGACCAGAGTCCGTGGGCTTCACCTCCCCTGGATCACCCCCGAACTACTAGCCTGCTTCAGGGAGTGTGATCGGGCCTGGAGAAAACACAAATCTACTAAACATCCTAATGACTACGCCAAGTACAGAATGTTACGCAATTCATGTACTAAAGCTACTAAACTGGCCAAGTCTGATTATTCCAACTCTTCATTCCTAACACTAACTCTCCATCTAAATTCTGGAGGGTAATTCATGCCCTGTTCTCTCTCTCTCCTTCCCCCTCCAGTTCTCAAAATAAAATAACTCCTAGTTTCCGACCCACCGGCTCCGTATTGTGAATTTAATGCCTACTACACCTCGTGCACCACGTCTCTTCTAAATTCCCTCTCCCCATTGCCACCTACTAACTTCAGCCCTTCACCTCAGCCAGTGCCTACCCCTCACCCATTTTCCTTTTCTACTATCTCCTCTGATGAAACTCTTAATGCTCTCCTATCCCTCAACCCCTCTAAAGGCTCCTCACCAGTTGAGCTCAATCCTAAACTTCTCTACCTTTCTGCTCCTGCAATTGCTTATCCTATCTCCCTAATCCTTAACCTGTCCTTTATTTCTGCCCAAGTTCCCTCATCCTGGAAACACGCTGTAGTCCTTCCTTTCCACAAGGATGGTGATGCATCCACTCCTGGCAACTATCATCCCATTTCCCTCCTTCCTACCCTTGCCAAACTTCATGAACATTTAGTTTTCTCTCAGCTATCACCCTTCCTCTCTGATTCTTCTTTCTTCACCCCCTTCCAATCTGGTTTTCAGAAGAACCACTCAACAACCACCTCCCTCCTCAGGCTTACTGACTCCATCCTTTCAGGGATGGACGACGGCCTGATCACCTCGGCCATCTTTGTCGACCTAGCCAAAGCTTTCAACACTGTTTCCCATTCCCTGCTTCTTCATTCGCTCTTCTCAGCTGGTCTTGCTTCATCAGCCACCAACTGGTTTAAATCCTACCTCACTGGCAGGACCCAGTTGGTAAGAATCTTTGATTCCATCTCCCGTCCACTCCCCATCAACACTGGTGTCCCTCAGGGCTCAGTGTTTGGTCGCTACTATTCTCCATTTTCCTTAATGATCTTCCCACAGCCTGCTTATCCTCTTCTATCTACATGTATGCTGACGATACTGTTTTGTACAGTTCCATCAAAAACCGTGCTGCTGTGCAAACCAGCTTACTGCATGACTTCAACCCAGTTCAGCTCTGGTTTGCTTCTCACCAGCTTTTTCTAAATGCCAAGAAGATATCTCAATGACCATCGGCACCAGGCAGACACTCTCTAGGATCCCAGCCTACCCACCTTCCACACCCTTAATGGGACCATCTTGGAGGACACCTCCTCATTTAGATATCTGGGAGTTTGGCTGGACCAGCATCTCAACTTCTCTGTGCATTTCAATGCTGTCCTGAAGAAACTGCACCCCAAGCTTGGTGCTCTGTACAGGAATCATAGTTGCATCCCACTGACTGCGAGGTATGAAATTGTCCAGAAGATGATACTTAAGCAATAAGCCATGAGGGGGTGTGGGTTATTGGGGGATTTACCACAGCTGGAGTGGTTTGCCCACGAGGTGCAGCTGAGTGGGCAAATCCGCCAGCTGTGATAAATCCCCAATAACCCATATCCCTCAGAGTGGCTTTATTACATTATACCAAGGTTCATTTTTTACTATAATAAAATACAAAGAGTTATAAAGTTATAAAAGTTATAAAGAGTTTTTTATTGTATTTATTACTATGCTACAGATGTCATAGATGATGCCCTTTTCATCAGCCATTGATTATCAGAGGATTTACACTGGTGGTAAACTGCCAGTCTGACGATTTCATTGGCTGTTCACTTATGTCCATGGTATAATTCCCATCTTTGACTACTGTGATGTAGTCTATGGTGCTGCTCCCAAATCTTCCCTGACCAAGTTGGACACACTCTTTAATGCCTTCTGCCACTTTGCTATCGACTTTCCTTCCCACCACTGTGAACTCTATTGCTCTCTAACCTTCCTTCCACTATTTCACAGACGCATCTCTCACTGTGCCAAACTAACCTCCAAATTCTGGTTCGGGGGGCTCCCCTCCTATCTTTCATCCTGTCTCTCCACTCCACCTCCCCCCACCCACTCTCTCAGATCAAATGACGCCCGCACCTTGATGGTCCCTTGCCGCTCCACCTTCATTGGTCAGACTGGTTTCGCCCGTTGTTTCCCTAAAATCTGGAATTCCCTCCCCCCGAAACACGACACTCCTCCAACTACTCCCTTACCTCTGCCCTACACACTTATCTTTCTCTCAGCTGTTCCTGCTTTAACCCACCTTAATACCTATCCCCAGTTTCTGCCTTCCTACCATGACCCTCCCCCCCCGGAGGCTTCTCAACATCCTGAAGGGGGAAATCAGGAAATGGCTACCCCTTCTCCTCATATTCAGTTCTTGCCTCTCCCTCCTATCTTCTCCACCTGCCCTTCTGGCTCACCAGCGTACACAACCTAACCCCATCCTTTTTACTCCAACAGCACTTGCATACTACCTCAAGTCTGCTCCTGGTACACTCATGCACAATAAATGGTTCTATTGTATTAATACTGTTTTGTATGTTCATATGTTCTTTTGTATGATTTTGGGACATGTATTGTAATTTACCCAATGTTCCACTACTGTTTATTGTACAATACCTTGTGTTCCAGCTGTTGCACAATCTTACAATGTTGTATTGTTTGTACTACCCACATACTATTGTAACTGATCCTCCTTCACAACCCTATGTAACCCCTCACCCCAGGTCGCACCATGAGATGAGCAACTTGTTGTTCAGTGTGCCCTCCTGGTGAAACATTTCAATGAATAACTAAAATAAAACTGGTAAATAGCAAAGGGCCCAGGATAGATCCTTGTGGAACACCAGATCTTCCACCGGGATAATCTCTTGCAGCAGGTAATACACGGGTCATTGTCAGAGGGCGCTGTGGTGCACAACAGCTCTCTTCTAGTACTCTGTTGCCAGGGGCCACCCACACATGACATCATCATTCTGCTCCTATATAAGAGTGTCGGCGCCTGTTATCATCAGTTCATTTTCCCGTCGTCTTCAGCTTGCACACAGTACCTAGTGCATAGAGCAGCAGTCATCAATGAGAACTTGAGCTGGGAAAGGATTTTCTGTTTCCTTTCCTTCATTTACGAATGTCCAAAGAATCTATAAGCAAGACAGCACTTTTTCGATCATGATGTTGCGGTACAAAATTCTACCGTTGCAACAACCATACCATTTGTGTTAGGTGTCTGGGTCCCTCACGCAACACCATCTCCTGCGTTCATTGCCAGGGATTTCAACCAGGCAACCTGTCGACGATGGCAACAGGAGATCGAAGCTCACCTCATGGAGTAGAAAGGGTCTCTCTTAGAGAAGGGGGTCCATCCCAAGAAGCCCCTCACTACTGCTTTACATAAGAAACATAAACACGATAAGGATAATCATCTTCATCAGGCAAATGCTCATCAATGGCCTCCATCACAGGTGCGCCACCATCGATGATGCCATCCAGGTCTGCTTCCTCGTCAACACTGGTTTACACCCTCTCATCGACTGCACTTTCTAGCGCCTTTTCAGCAGTCCCTGTGGAACCCTATGTTGGTTTCTTTAACGTTCCATCAATCTTAACTCATTTCCCGTCGACGTCTCCCTTTAAGCATTCCAATGCCTCCTCCCTTGCTGCCCCGTTGATGACAGGCCATTCCTCTATGGGCAGAACTACTGGGTTTGCAGTCTCCGTGGCCCCTCCGCCTTCACAATCATTCTCTCATAGGGGCCAGGTGGACAGGTATCGGAACCCTGGACTTTACCACCCAAGGGCTAGACCTGTTTATACCTCACATTCTAGTTCCTCAACAATCCCCCTGGTTTCTAAGAAACTCCCCTACCTCTACCTCATTGGACATAGCCACAGTGGTACAACATGTTCTACAAGTAATTAGGCACTCTCAATCTCCCACTCCGGGGGAGACGAGTCACTCTTCCTGTTCTTCTACCCCTCCACCAAAACGCTTCCAGGGAGACAGGGAACACTCACCACCCTCGTCTCCTCCCTCATATGAGGAAAAGTACTTTTCAGATGAGGCCAAATTCCCAGAAGGCTTTCCTGGAGATCTGGAGGATGTTGACTTAAAGGACATTGACTCTCATCCCCCGTCCTCTCTTTCTACTATCTCCTTCTTACATGAGGATGCCTCCCGCCATGCGGCCATGTCTCCTCCTGATGACCCATCTTTTCATGAGATGATAGTTCAAATTCAGAAAATCATGGGGTTTTCAACCACCAAACATGATAAAGAAAGGATATGACAGACCATCTCGAAATGCCTGAAGAGCCTATAGTAGTGGTAACCACACTTATACAAACTTACAAAAATGCCATACTGGCGGCTTGGAACCAACCCTCAGTGGTCCCAGCCATTCCTAGGAAAGCAATTTGCCTTTACCAGGCTCCTCTTGACCATCCCTTTCTTTCCACTAGCCCCAAGACTGACTCGGTAGTGATTACCGCGGCTCATGATCGTACCAAATGACCAAAACACATGAGCTTATTACCCCCCTGATAAGGAGTCCCGCCGACTTGACTACCTCAGGAAGAAGGTGTGCCAGGTGAGTACCATGAATCTCAGAATTTTAAATTATATGGGACACATGGTTAAATATCAATGTATTCTCTGGTCCTCTGCTATAGAACTAGTCAATAAACTCCCTCCATCTCAGGAGAAGGACCAATTATTGGCTACAATTTCCACTGGCACTTCCGTATCTCGACACCTGCTCTTCTCAGGTTGTGATGCAGTGGATACTTCGGCCCACACAACAGCCATGTGGATTTCCCTGAGACGCCACACTTGGCTATGAGTATAAGGAGTCACGCCAGATATACAATATAAAGTGTTAAATGCCCCTTTTAATGGATCCAAACTGTTTGGGCCAGGTACCCAAATGCTTCTGGATGATCTCCAGTATCATACCTCCCAACCATCTTACCAATACCTCTTTCAGTCCTCCATTCAATCAAAAAGGAGTCAGTAAACACAGAGGTACCTACAGAGGTGGGTTCCGTGGTCATTCCCAGCCATCTTCCAGGACCGTCACTCCTACCTCCAGGGGTTCCCTCTCCCACCCCCCCCGGGTGGAGCCCGCTTCCCAGTGACCAACTGGGGCATTGTCCGGGCTTCCTCCACCAGGCCTCAGAAGCCATGGGCGATTGCTTTGCCCTCCATTTAGAGGCCTGGTAGGTGCAAACATCGGACGAGTGGGTACTTCAGATCATAAGGACAGGGTCACACTAGAACTCACGTCAGTGCCTCCCCCTCATCCTCCCGCTCTGTCCCTTACCCTCACGACCATATCCCTATTCTCCAGGAGGAACTTCAGGCATTTCTTCACAAGAATGCAGTCTATCTAGTCTGAGTACATTGGAGTACCACCAGGGATTTTACTCCCATTTCTTTCTGGTACCCAGATGAACTGGAGATCTCAGATCTATACTAAACCTCAGGCAACTGAATCTACACATTCAATACAAAAGGGTCCAGATTGTCACCCTAGCATCTATAATGCCAATGTTAAAACAAGGGGATTAGCTATGCGCATTAGACATGAAAGATGTCTACCTACATATCCCCATCCACTCCACCCACCACCGGTTCCTTCGCTGTTACCTGCTAGGACAACATTACCAATTTTAGGCACTCCCGTTCAGTCTCTCATCCACCCCGAGAGTCTTTACCAAGTGCCTAGCGGTTGTGGTGGTGGGACAGACATTTTGTCTTCTCGTACCTGGACGATTAGCTTGTAAAAGCAGACTCAGAATCCTCTCTGCTTTCATCCCTCCAGGCGACCCTCACTCTGTTCCAGTCCCTAGGAATTACTGTCAACTGGCCCAAGTCCAATCCAACCCCTACCCAATCGCTCCAGTATAAAGGAGCTGTTCTAGATACTGCCTCCGCCAGGGCTTACCTCCCTGCCAACAGACAAAACAGAATTCTATCTCTGGCTTTCCAGATAAAAACTCAACAATTTATCACAGCCAGACATCTCTTATGCCTTCTACGGCATATGGCCAAAGCCATCCACACAGTGGCCTTTGCCCATCTACATATGAGACCAGTCCAATGGACTCTAAAGAATCAGTGGCAGCAAAAGGCAGGAGATTTCGAAGACAAAATCAGAGTCACTCCTGTTCTATGCTCTGCCCTGAATTGGTGGACCCAGCGTGCCAACCTATCTCAAAGCTTGCCCTTCCACTTTCCTCCTCCCCAGCAGATGTTGACCACAGATGCTTCCCTCGATGGCTGGGGTGCACATCTGGGTCCCTACAAGACACAGGGCAGGTGGCCCCAATTCTTCTCATATAAGTCTACTGGAAATGACAGCAGTCCACCTCACCCTTCAGGCCTTCCCCCCACCTCTCCCTGGAGCCTCTACTGATCCAATCAGACAACACCTCAGTGGTGTACTACCTGAAAAATCGAGGTACCAAGTCCCACACTCTCTGCAGAGAGATGATGGCAGTTTGGCAGGAGGCCATACTTCAACACCTATCATTGATAGCCGTCCATCTACCAGGACACCACAATACCCTGGCCAACATTCTCAGTCACCAGACCTCCTTGCACAAGTGGACAATTCATTACAAAGTTCTTCAGATGATCTTTCGATTGTGGGGGACCCTGCACCTCAACCTCTTTGTCTCCCCCGTCAATCACAGATTCCCCAGATACCATTCCATTATCCCGAACAGAAAGGGATAGTCTACAGATGCCCCGTCCCAACCATGGACAGGACTCTTCTTATATGCTTCCCCCCCCCGTCCCACTCCAGCAACGGATTCTACTGAAACTACAACTTGAACCTGCCACCATGATCCTCCTAGCCCCTCTGTGGCCTCGGCAGGTGTGGTTTCCCTGACTTCAACAGTTCTCGGTAGCAGACCCCATTCCATTGCCGATCAGGTCAGATCTGTTGACTCAAGATCAAGGAATCCTTCTTCATCATCCCAACCTGAAGTCACTACACCTTCATGTTTGGCTCCTGAAGATGCTTTTATAGCCCATCTTCAAGTCTCCTCACCTGTGGCCAATATTCTGTTGGCTTCATGCAAATCATCTACCGGGGAAATGAATAATGCTAAATGGAAACGCTTCTCTATATGGGTTGCTTCCAGGTCGTTGGACCCTTATTCATGTCCACTGACTAAAGTATTGGACTACCTGGCCTTCCTTGCCGAGACAGGTTTGAGCTACTCCTCTATTAAAGTTCATTTGGCCTCTATCTTGGCCTTCCATGAGCCCTTGGAAGGGAGACTACTGTGTCAAAATCATCTTGCCAACATGTTCTTAAGAGGAATGTTACAGATCCCACCTCCCATTAGACAACCCACCCCTCCGCGGGATTTGAATTTCTCTTTGGAAAAACTGACCCTTGAGCCTTTCAAACCAGCGGCCCCTTGCGACCTCTGCTTCCTTTCTTGGAAAACAGTATTTTTAGTGGCTGTCACTTCTGCTCAGTGTATATCCGAGCTTCATGCACTCATGTGCAAAGAGCCTTATCTAATCTTTTGCAAAGCCAAAGTGGCACCTCCGGATATGTGCACCATGGCGGACTGAAGAGTCCATGGGAGACAAGGTGAGGGGTGGGGGTAACCACTAGGCCGGCATCCTTTTATCCAGGTCTGAAACCAACTGTGACCTGGCTTCCTGCCACCAGGACTGAATCATAGTCTGGAAGTCCTGTTGTGGTGGAGGAGGAGGAGGCTATAGTATTGTGCGCCCATCCCGCGAGTAATGAAGGGAAGGATACCCCTGAGGCTGGTAAAAGGAATGAGAGTAGCCTGGTGCCTGATACCCAGGATAATATCCCTGGGAAAAAGGGGCAATAGTCAGGCCCAATGGTGGAAAACCTGACGTCGGAACACCCAGGTAAAGGCGGTAGCCTGATGGATGGCCCTGATCTAAAGGAGGCCTCGAAGGGCCTGGAAAATGATCTGATGCCTGGAAATTCCACATCAGAGGGTTTGGTGTCGGATCCGGCGCCACGTCAGCTGGTGTCAGGAGCAGTCTTAAGGGCCCTGACGGCAGCGCCAAAGACAGGCTAATGAAAGGATCCGGCGGAACACCAGGCATTAGGTGTACGATGCCTAACTGAGGGACCTCTGAAGGAGGGGCTTGAGATGGGACCATCGTAAGAGAGAGAGGTTTCTCGGAACCGGTGTCAGAACTGGTTCTGATGTCAGATTATCCGAGGGAGTAACTGGGGATACAACCGCTGGAGTTGGTGTAGGTGGAGCCACATCCAGGGGACTCTCTTCCTCCACCATTCCAGTCATAGGGTCTGGGGCTGGAGGTTCTACTGGGCAGGGTGGAGGGGAAGGCTCCTATCCAGGAGGGACCTGGGAGGAGGGCCGACCAGCAGAGGTCAGAGAGTTCGACTGGACATTGGGTGTTACCGCATCTTCCCACAATGGATGAGCTTCAGCTGGGTGGTCTCCAGAGTTCCCCAGCGGCTGACTTATCGGTCGAAAGAGAAGCAAGGCGGATGGGGTGGGAGAACCCCCGACCGGCTTATTGGCAGGTGTCAAGCGGATTCCCTCTTGGTGGGAATCGGTCTTACTGACTACCGGGCGGACTCCGGGAGACCCGGGGTCTGAGTTAACGGTAATAATGGGCACTTGCTGTAAGAGCCAGCAGGCAGCTTATCAGTTGAGGTGCCAGGTTTGGAGCCCGTTTTAATAGTCCTAAAAGAATAAGAGGTACCTGGCAAACTCTTGGAAGCAGCCTGGACAATCACCAGGGGAGGTGGCGGGAAAACGGCATTGCTCATCGAGGGGGCTGCAGTCTTGGCCCGGCGATCTTACCGGAGGAAACCTGCTCCCAGTCCTCCAAGCATTCCTGCTCCCTATGCTTCTCTTTATCTTTCTTTTTCTTCTTGAGCTCCAAGGAAGGAGAAGAAGCGGATTCCCTCAGCATTAGCATTTCTTTTTCCAAGGTGGCCATTCTGGATTTGAGAAGATTGACTTCTAGGGCTTGTTGCCTGCATTTGTGCATGGCCTGGTTAAAGGTTTTCCAATCAGGGCAGGTCTCAGTATCGTGATCCAGGCCTAGGCAAAAGAGGCAGTGCTGGTGGCCATCCCTGTGAGTGATTTGTGCACCGCACTTATTTATTTATTGAAAATATCGGATTTACAACCTTTGAGTCATAGACCCATTTACAAAGGCTCCACATCAGAGAACAACACAGAACAATAAGCAGAAAGCAGTATATAATAAGACAAAACACTGGGCATTAACAGTACAATCAATAAGGAGATGCCTATACAATTAGGTAGCTATACAGGTCCAACTAAGGAGCTTGTAATTGTCAAAGGTGCAAGCAGTCGAGGGCCCACTGTCATTAACAAAGTCAATAAAGTGCAAAAGAAAAATATACACATTGTGATATATTGTCATTAACACAGTAAATAATGCACAAAGAGAAGTATACATTAACGGCAGGGAATACAACTTTAACACACACTCTCTCAACGTAGTACTGAATGTTTATATGCACCAGCTGGCATCACCATCTATGCTCCACCACCGGGGCAAGGACTGGGCAGGCCAGGGTCTGGTAGCCGTGTATTGAAGGGGCTAAGCCGTAGGCCATTACTAGCCATTGCATTGGCAGCAACGAGTGGAGAGTATGTGGTCTTTAAGGGCTATTTTGAAGGGGCCTAGTCTGGAAACAGAGGTAATGGAGGGGAGAGTTCATTGTACCATAATGGCGCTCTGTAGGTAAAAGACATTTGGGCTAGGGAGGTCCTGACCCTGGGAACAGACCACATCAATTTATTTGCTGAGCGGGTGTTTGCTGTGGCATGAGAAGTATGGAGGGAGGCAGCAACTCCAAGTGGGGTAAGTCCTAGTTGAATTTTTTTTGATGAGAAGACATGTTTGATAATGTACTCTTTTATCCAGAGTGAGGATATTTGTTGGGGCATACAGGGTACAGCTGTGGGGACGCCTATCTACCCCAGTGAGGAGTCTGCATGCCTTGATAGCCAAGTGGATTTTGCTGAGAGCTGTGTGGTCAGTGGCTGAGTAGATGGTGAGTCCATAATCTACTACAGAGAGGACAGAGGAGGTAAAGCAAGGTTAAGGGCCTCTGGTGGTAGGCAGTCTCTATGCTGATACAAGAGTCCTATGTGGATATTTATGGCTGAGGAAGATTACTGATATTGGGGTGGAATGAGAGGCAGGGGTCGAATGTTAGGCCCAGGTATTTATAGGTATGGACCTGTTCCAGCGGGAGGAGAGCTTTGGAAAGGATTGTTAGCTGGGCATCATTGTCTTTGCTCTGTCGGTGGGCAAAGAGCATTGACTTAGTCTTTTTTACATTGACTACCAGTCTGCAGTCAGTGAACCAGTTTTCAATCTGGTTAAAGGCAAGTTGTAGGGAGGACTGTAGGATTGTGGGATCAGGGTGGGAGACAAACAGTACTGTATCATCTGCATAGAGCAGCAGATTGCACTTCTTGGACTTCGAAGCCTGAGGTGAAGAAAACATACAAATTTTAAGAAATGTACTTTAAATCGAGAAATAAGTTAATAATACTTATACAAAATGGTGACTGGAGCAATGTTCACCACGAGGTCCTTGCGCTGGTCAATGGCGGGAAAGAACTGGAAGGTGGGCGTGGGGACCACCCACTATATAGGTTCATGCCGATGTCCATCACATGACCTTGGGTGGGCGTTCCCCCGCCAGACATTGCTAGTAAATGTTTGCCATGTGGTCCTGATGCCAGAGGATGCAGTCCTATATGTTATGACCTACTGCAAGAACCCTCTCGTAAGACCAGGCTATATTTTTGCAGATATGCAGTTACCTATATGGCAACTAGTTTTTCAAGGATCTTATTAAGAACTGGCAAAATCATAGTTGGATGATCATTCTCCAAGTTTTTGTGGTCTCCTTTTTATGGCTGTTGGCGGAGCCTACAGCCATCTTGATGTCTGTAGCTGGAAAAATGGAATACCGTGAAACACATTTTTGGAGTTTCCAATGTATCCTTCCACAACTACAAATCACTATGCCAGTTGAAATAAAATACTCATTCTTTCTGTTTAGAATGTTGGAGACAGAACTCCAAGCTGCTTATCAGATGGCCATTAGGAAACTGAAACAGCTTGTTAAATATTGGTTGACTATTAAACTGGAGATTTGTTTAACTGCTTCCGGGGAAATTTCTATCCCCCTTTCATTAGTCTCCATAGCAGGAGACACAGGCTGGGGAACCAGCCTCCCAGTGGTTTCCACAGTGGCTTCTATGGGGACCAGGGAACTACAATTTTCCCCTTGCCGATTGGCTATGGGTAACTGCACACACCATCCCGTTTGAGATTGTTGCCAAGGATGACGTCAGCTGCTAATGGTTTGGCTAAATCCACCTGTTGCACAGTCCCCCATTTCACTGCAGTATAGGAGAACACTAGCAAGAGGCGATGTTTTCTCCTCCCCAGTGAACCCTTGTACAGTTACAGATTTATTGGGTATAAGTTGACGAGGCTCTACCAGATCCCCTTTTACCAACATCAGGGATGCCCCTGTGTATCTTAACCCTTATGTCTGTACACCATTCACAGTGACTGGGTGCATGTGTTCCCTCATGTTTGCAGGCGTGCTTCCAGGGACACACAAACAACCCACTTCTTTCCTAGCACCACCTTACATATTGCTCGTCCTTTTCTGACACTGTCTGGCAATATGCCCAGTTTCTTTACAAACCTAACATTCGTTTATTTTCTCAGACAAATCTTTCCTTTGAAACCTGGGGCTAACTGGTTTTGGTGGAGGCAGTGAGGATTTTAGCTGCCCTGACAGTGTGCTTTTCCCTTTCTGTGCTGCCACCCCTGCCCCATTTGCTCTCAGAGCAGGTCTGCTCTTGGCATAGTGGTCTGAGAGTTCAGTAGCCTCTTGCACTGTTTTGGGGTCTCGGTCCTCCAGCCAGGTTTTCAGCTCTGCTGGGCGTGCCCAAAAAAATGCTCTAACAATATAGCATTTTCAATTTTATCTAGAGTTTGCTTCAATTCCTTCCCACCAATGTTTTAAACACTGACGTTGTTTCATGGCTAGCTCCTTGTAGCTCACGTCAGGGCTTCTCCTGAGCTTACATAATTTAGCTCTGTATGCTTCGGCAGTTAAATCAAACTTTTTTAAAAGTGCAGCTTTGAGTTTGCTGTAATCATTACTGTCCTCATTGTCCATTTGATCCAATACATCCCGAGCTTTCTCGGTAAGTAGCGGGGATAGCTGGAAGCTCCAGGACCTTCTAGGAATATTTGCCTGAATACAAACTTTTTCAAAGGAATTTAAAAAGGCATCCATATCCTTCCCCCTCTTTAAATTCAGCTATCAATTTGGAATTTAATTTGTAACCTAGTCCTGTAGTTCCAGTTAAACCCAAGCCACTTACCTTCTCTGGTGCTGATGGTTGGAGTCGTAGCTTCTCCAGTTCATGTTGCATCTGGCACTCACTCTCTTCACGGTCAGCTGCTCACTGTTATCACTCCTTCTCCTTTGTGGCTCACTGTTCTCACTTCTCTTCCCTCTGGAACTCCAGCACCATCCTGTGCAACTCAATCTGCAGCTTGATCGCTTCTGGCTCCAGAAAACTGGTGCCCTTCCCTTGTTGCTGTGTTACTTGGCTTGCACTGGCCCTGCTGTCCTCCTCACTGTATTGGGACACTGGCCCCTCCACACCCAAGGTTTGGTCCTTTACAGTCACAGACTGTAACTCAACACTCTGGGCATCTGATGCCATTAGGGCATCTATGAGGTTCTGCTTGTTGACTTTCTCTCATACTGGACTTCTCTGTCCTGGCACAGCTGCCTCAAGTAGTCTGCAGTGTACCCGCTATAGTTGGAAGCCATCTTCTTCCCTAACTATGGGTACTCTAACTTGCACTTTAGAAAGAAAAATAACATGTAGGAACTTTGACTGTAAGCAAAATTATATAGTTCTGTTTTCTTTTTAAAAATAATCACTGCCTTCTTTTGCAAGTGAGCTGTACAGTATTAAGCTGACACACTTAGCAGTTAAATCTTGTGTTACCAATATTTTATCGCACTGCTGCCAACCAAATCTGTCACATGCGCACTCTGCAGGTCAGGCCCTCTGCTCCCAAAGTGCCAACTTCAGAGCACAATAGTGTGAACAGGTAACAGACAGGATAACCCTCCTGTCTGCTTTTGGGTCCAAATCACTTGTTAGCCTCAAGTTCTGGAGGAATTCAAACTGCAAACCTTCTGCTAGCATACCCGAATGTACAGGCTCAGATAATATTTTCTTCAGGGGGATGCAATATATCTTACACCTAAGGGCATCCAACCAGGTATCCAAAATGAACCATTAAACTCTGTAAGAGACCTTAGGTATATTCTTACCTTTCTCCAAGCTCAGTAACACCATCAAGCCTTTTTAAACAGTTGTCAGACTTAAAAATGGTACTTTACTAAAAATATGAAAATAAATAAGATAAAATATAGAACAAATATCAAGAGCTTAAAATCTCAAAAGAAAATGGGAAAAAGTTACAGAACAAAACTCCTACCACAATACAATTGGATCTTTTCTATCTAATATATTACTTCTGAGAGTGCATTTAAAGTTGGATGTTTCTGCTTTCAGAGCCCAAAATGATCTCTCACATTTCAGATACACTGATACATTTTCAGCTCTATTTCCACACCCACTTGATGAGTCATCTAGCTCCTCCTTTTAGTATGTAAAATGACAAACATGATTTACTACCAGGAGGTATGTTAAATAATGTGACATCAGAAGAAAAAAGACATTTCCTGAATATGACTCCTTAATTAAACATTTTTCCTTTGAACTTAGCAATCTCAGCATTTGTCATTTAGGTGTTAAATTTGATAGAAACAGCCAAATTACCCTTTCGTTCCTGACATCAGAAACTTTAGATTTTGTTTCAACTCCAAAAGCCTGAGCATGTCATAAAAAGGTAATAAAATGTCATTTCTTTAAGGAAGTCCTAATTACAGGAATCTCCTGGTCAGTGTAATACATCCTGTGATTTTCAGCTGCTGACCTTGTAATTTAAAGGCCAAATCTCTCCCACTGAAATGGTAATACACAGATCATGTATTTATAATACCAATATCATACAATAATCATAACCAGCTGGCCAAGCGTCACAAGTACCATTAACTAACTTATCAGACTCAAGAACTCTAGTACTGCTACCCATGAAGCCTTTAATATGACTCCAGAAATTTCTTGGATCACCCACAGTTTCCTATATTCATGCCAGTCAGACAGAGAGCTAGTGGCTTTGAACGTAGCCCAGCACTTATCCCTAGCTTTGATTTCAGTAAGGAGGGCACTGTGAAGCCACTTAGTGGCCGCACCCCTGACCCTACGCCTTATAAATTAAATATGCTTGTCCTGGTGGACCTGGAGCTGAGATATGAAATAGGATAGAGCCTCATCCACACTAGTAAAATTACAAATAGGGGTACAGTCAATTTGACTCAGATCTGCTATGAGGTCAGGGGCTAGAGTCATAAAAAGTTGCAAAGTGCAGCACAAACATTTGCGTTGGGCTATGTGATTGTCCAGGTGTCAAAGGTTGCTATTCACAGTCAGATAAGGCATCTGCACTATCCAACTGTGAATAAGGCCAGGAAGAGTCAGCGCTAACCCCATTACTGCCACCGTTAACCCCACTAGTGCTGCCCCAACATGCAGCCAGGAGTATGGCTCCACAATGAATAGTACAGGTATGCTATCTGGAATTCAACAAAAGCCGCCATGTAAATGAGCCAATTGGGCATGCAAGGTGTTGTGTGGCTATTTGCATGCTCATTATGGGTCCATTTATATAGGCTGCACCGAGTTTAGTGCCCCCCCCACCAATCACTGGCCTGATGTTCACAATAAAAGTCTCCCTGGTGCTAGTGGTAGTTCTCCCACCTTCCCCCCACTACCACTGATCACCAGCCTGAAGGCGAAAATTCAGTTCTTTGAGAGGGTTCCTTCAGTAGGTCATCACATATAGGACTGGCATCGGGCCGCACGGCAGACTTTTCTAGCAATACCTGACGGGGGACCGCCCACCCAACGTCACGTGACTGACATCAGCGTGACTGTACATAGTGGGTGGTTCCCATGCCCACCCTCCAGTTCTTTCCCGCTGTCGCTAGTGTCAGTTGCATCGCAGACTTCCAGTAGCGATCATTGAGAAAGTTCTTTCACGTCGGGTTTTTCCCTCGCAATTTTCTTTAATAATTCTTCAACAACCTTTGATGTCTTCTCTGAAGAAAAAGTGCTTAGCTTGTGGCACGCAGATCCCGCACAAAGATGGTCACCAGAAGTGCGTTCTCTGCCTAGGTCCAAACCATCCTATCTCCTCCTGCCCTGAGTGCCAGTCATTCAACCAGGCCACTAAAAAACAGAGTCAGCAGGCATTGGAGGCCCACCTCTTAAATCTCGTCTGGCCTCCTTGGAGAAAAAGATGGAGCACCTTAGGGATTCGTCCGAAAAATGTTTCCCTTCAAAAAAGCACAAGGAGAAGACTAGGGAGTGGGCTCACTCTGCGGACGACACCAGGCCGTCCACAAGCAAGGCCCAATTACCGCCGATGAAGACAGATGGTAAGTTGGACAAGACTCTAGCGGATAAGTTGGCTGCCAGCTCCTCCGGTGACCATGCCACTCCTGCCGGTAAGTCGGCCCCCGGCTCCTCCGGAGACCGCACGGTGGCCACTAAGTCAACTCCCCCAGCTGGGGGCAGTCACCCGGCCACGGTCGATAAGCCGGCCAGGGGCTCCTCCCCTGACCACCTGACATGGCCCGTTAAGACGACCATTTCTGATGACCGCACGGGCCTGGTTCCCCCATCCGGGCCTAACGGCGCCTCACCCGATGTCTGGTGGGACCAAAGGGAGAAAGCCCCTCTCCCATCTACTACTGCGCCTGCGTCCTCGCACTCCTCCTCAGATGCATCTGGCAATAGTCTTGGAGACCCCATCGAGCCTCTCGACATAGTGGGTACTTCGCATTCCCCTGCCGGGGTCCCGGATCAAGAGGCTCCTTTACGGCTGTCTGGCCTTCTTGTGGAGGCCCTTCCAGCAGGATGCCAGCACCTCCCCAAACGCCAGTGATCCCGACGACAGTCCCTCAGCCGGGACCGGCTGATGGGCCTGCCTCTGGCCCGGCGCGGGCTCCTCATCTGGTTCTGGCCGGCCTCTTCCAGTGCTGGATCGGCTCGCGCCAGTGCCAACGTCAGCCCCTCTGACGTGGGCTGTCCAGACGCTGGACCCTCCTCCTAGCTACACAATGGTGGGTCCAACACAGGTTCCCCCGACGCCTGATCCATCATTGGGAACCTATTCTAGACCCCAAACTGTCCCCCATTACCCCTCTGGGTATCCCTACCTGCGGGGTTCCACTCCTGACTGGAGCCATTTTGGGCAGTTCCACCATGGATACAACCCATATTCCCCTTATATGGGTTTCCAGTGGTATTATCCCCCTCCGGTCGCCCCTCCTCCTTCTTCTCCCCCCCAACCTCAACCGGCCCCTGCTCCCCATCCTCCGGTGGCCCCGGATTTCAAGACCTTAATTCAGTCTTGGTGGCAAGGGGCCAGGTCAGAGCTGGTTACTGATCTAGAAGCCAGACTCCTGCAGCCGCAACTTCCTAGATCCCCTTGCCTGAGCAGTTCTGTTTCAACCGTCCACATCTTGGGGAAGACTCAACAGGACGTTTCCTTGTGGGATTTCCATTGTCATCTGGTTGAGGAGGTAGACGACAGTTCCGAGGGAAGGGAGGACTCCTCTGAGGAAGAACCTGTGGAGGACCTTGAGGATCCGAAAAGAAGAGCCTCCCCCAAATCCTCTCCAGAGGATCCTTCCTTTTCGGACCTCTTGAGGACCTTAAGAAATCATTTTGACTGGGAGTCTGAGGACCAGGTTCCTATACGGCAAAGACTCGTGGAACATCTTGATTTAGAGTCTCTGCCATCTATTCTGGTCCTCCCATGGATGGATCTTTACCAAGACCTCACCACCACCGTCTGGCAGATGCCTAATTTGATCCCAGCTGTCCCCAAGAGGGCAGACAGGCTCTACCTGGTGCCAAAGGTCGCACCTTTTTTAAAGGCTCATCCTAAGGCAGACTCTGTGGTCATCTCAGCTGCTAATGACTGCTCCACAGCTCCCAAGCATATCAGCATGACACCTCAGGACAAAGAGTCGAGGCTGATGGACCCGTTCGGGAAGAAGGTCTACTCGTCAGCCACCTGCGCCATTCGCTCCCTTAGTTACGTGGCCCACATGGTATCTCACCAAAAACAGACTATGGCCAGGTTGGAGGCGAGGGTCCAGGCTATGGATCCATCGCCCCTTAAGGAGGAACTTGCCAAGGATCTCTGCCTCTCCAAGATCTCCTGTAGGCATGCTCTTTGAGCCACCTATGATTCCATCGATTTGGTGTCCCGTACCTCGGCAAATGCCTTTGCCCTTAGGTGGCATTCCTGGCTTTGTCTCTCTGGGCTTGCCATAGAAGTCCAGTTGGTGATTCAGGATGCCCCCTTCAGGGGCTTAGTCCTTTTTAGAGGAGATATTAAGGACATCATAACGGATTTACAGGACAAAGGTGTGGCCCTTAAATCCGTTAGGTCCATGTACCAATCGGGCACTCAACAACAGCAGCAGCCCTTTCGGAAAAGGACCGGGAGGCAGCGGAAGAATGCTCAGGCAAGAGGCCAAGGTAAGCATAAAGCCATGGGTATTGCTACCCCCCTGCTCCCAAGAATCAGCGACGTTCGGGGGGGACCTCCTCCCGAGCGTCCCACCAGTTCTTGACTCTCCAGCCCCACTGCACCCTCAGTCTTGCAACTGGGAACAGGTGGGGGAAGGTTTGCCTGACACACGCAGGAGTGGAGAGCAATCACTTTAGATGAGTGGGTCCTGTGACTAGTGTCTGTTGGACACACCATCAAGTTTCTGGAGATCTCTCTGGATACTCCTCTTATTCCAAGGATCAGGCCCTCCTGGTTCGCGAGGAGGTCAATGTGCTCTTGGTTAAAGAAGCAATCGAGCCAGTTCTCTTTGAGCAAAAGGGAAAAGGGTTTTAGTCCCATTTCTTCCTGGTTCCAAAAAAGACTTGGGACTTCAGCCCCATTCTCGACTTGAGTAAACTCAATCAGTATGTAAAGTACAAGAAGTTCTACATGCTGATGCTCCAGAGCCTTCTTCCTCTCCTGTTTGACAATCATTGGCTCTGTGCCCTGGACATGCAGAATGCCTACCTACACATCCCTGACTTCCCCAGTCACCACCGTTTCCTGCGTTTTTGTTTCCAAGAAGAGCATTTCCAGTTCCAGGCACTCCCCTTTGGTCTGTGTTCAGCACCTCTGTTTTTTACCAAGTGCCTGGCGGTGGTGGCGGCATTTCTACACTGCAAGGGTTTTGCAGTGTTCCCTTACCTGGACGACTGGCTGGTCTCAGCTCCATCCAGGGATCTTTCATTGAAAACTCTGTCTTTCACACTGGACCTCTTCAACTGACCGGGGATAACGGTCAACATCCAAGTCATCTCTAGTACCATCCCAGAGACTACAGTTCATTGGAGAAGTTCTGGATACAGTCCAATGCAGAGCCTTCCTCCCTCCAGACAGGGTGGAGACCTTAATCAGCCAGGCTCGCAAAGTAGCCTCTCTAAGGACCATTCCTGCCTGGGAGGTCCTTCGTCTTTTGGGACTGATGGCAGCTTCCATCATGACCGCTCCCCTAGCAAGGCTACACATGCGAATCTCTCAGTGGTCATTAAGGGTGCAGCGGGATCAGATCCTAGACGACCTGAACCATCCGGTCTTGGTCTCTTCAGCGGTCCAAAGGGATTTACAGTGGTGAGAGGATCCTCACAATCTTTCCCTGGGACTTCCATTCCGAAATCATGCGCCAGCAGCTACCCTCACCACGGATGCCTCGAATATGGGGTGGGGGGCCCATCTGGGGGATCATCAAGCTCAAGGCCTTTGGACAGGCCTGGAGACTTCTCTCCACATCAATGTTCTGGAGCTCAGGGTGGTCCTATATGCCTTACAGGCTTTTCAGACCCTGCTACCCAAGGGAACACTGCTGATCCAAATGGACAACATGTCGGTAGTTTGGTACATCAACAAACAAGGAGGAACCTGATCATACCCTCTTTGCAGGGAAGCGACCCAGGTGTGGAACTGGGCAGTCCAGCAGCTTCTGGTCCTGGTGGCCGTGCATGTTCCAGGCATTCTAAACATCCTGGTGGACAGACTCAGCAGAACTCAAACCCTCGCCCACAAGTGGGAATTGCATCAGGAAGTGGTGGACTCCATCTTCCAGAATTGGGTACATCTGGAAATCGACCTCTTCGCCTCCCAATCCAACGCAAAACTTCCCAAGTTTTGCTCGCTCATTCCAGAGCGCAGTGCTTTCTGGAACGACGGATCATCTCTATCATGGACAGGGAAAGTTTTGTACGCTTTCCTTCCTTTTCCCATTCTACAGAGAGTTCTCCTCAGACTTCAAGCCGAAGGAGCAAGAATGATCCTTATTGCTCCTCTCTGGCTGAGACAAATTTGGTTCCCGCTGTTACAGCAACTCTCTAGGGAACCACCGGTTCCACTTCCACTGACTCACGCCCTCCTGACCCAGGATCAGGACAGGCCGGTTCATCCGGGGCTCAGGACCCTGCATCTTCATTCATGGCTCCTTCAGATGTAGCGATTTCTCACTTTGGGGTCTCCTCTAGAGTGGCTCAGGTCCTCATCGAGGCCAGGAAACCGTCCACTCATTCCACTTATGCTATGAAGTGGAAGCGGTTTTCGATCTGGGCTTCCGCTCAGGGTTGGGACCCTTTCTCCTGTTCAGCCCAAGTCATGGAATACCTCCTTCATTTATCAGACTCTGATCTGTCCTATTCATCTTTGAAGGTCCATATCTTGGCCATTTCCGTATACCACGAGCTAGTGGATGGGAAACCCGTGGCTCAGTTGGAGGTCTCAAAGACCTTTCTGAAAGGCATCCTCCATCTGAAACCCCCCATCTGCAGCCCAACTCCACCTTGGGACTTGAACTACGTCCTGGAAAAGCTCACCGTTCCTCCTTTCGAACCGGCCATGAGCTGTGATCTGCGCTTTCTTTCCTGGAAGAAGCTTTTTCTGGTGGCTATCACCTCTGCCTGAAGGATTTCAGAGCTTCATGCTCTAGTCTGCAAGGAGCCCTACTTGATTTTCCATAGGGACCGGGCAGTCCTTAGGACGCATCCAAAGTTCCTTCCCAAGGTGGTGTCGGAATCCACACTAAACCAATCAGTAGAGCTTCTGGTTTACTACCCATCCCCTTCCAACAAGGGTGAGGCACTCCTTCACATGATGGATGTCCATTGGATCCTCCAGTGCTATACTCACCAGACTAAAGAGCTCCACTCTTGTGATCAATTATTCATTTCCTTTGCCCCCAGGTCAAGGGGCAAACCGGTTTCTAAGCAGGACCTTTCCAAATGGTTGGGAAACTGCATCTGGTACTGTTACCAGAAGTACGATAAGCCTGTTCCAGGTTCCATAAGAGGTCATTCTACTAGGAGCATGGCTGCCTCCGTGGCCTTCCTTCGGAATATTTCCACAGTGGATATCTGTGCTGCCACTACTTGGAATTTTGTCCACACCTTTACCAAACACTACAGTTTGGACATTGCTTCTAGGCAGAGGGCCGGCTTTGGATTAGCCATCCTGTAAGGCCTTTTGTCCTAGGCTGGGTCCATGATGGACTTCAGTTGTTCTGTTGGAGTTAGCTTCCTCCTCCCTAGTTTCTCTCAGTCTCTCTCTGGAGGGACTGCTTGGGACTCTGTCTTATGTGATGTACTGAAGGAACCCTCCTGAAGTCTCTTGAAATAAGATAGTACAGTTATGTACTATAGTAACTTACCGTAACAGTAGATCTTCGAGAGAGGTTCCTTCAGTAGGTGATATCCCCCCTCCCTGTCCCCTCATTTTATGTTTTACAGGGACTCTAATTCCTGTTCACTCCTGCTGTATGGCCTCTTCCTGGCTCTGGCGGGAGAACTGGAGGGCAGGCGTGGGGACTGCCCACTATATCCAGTCAAGCTGACGTCAGTCATGTTATGTCAGGTGGGCAGTCCCCTGCCAGGTATTGCTATAATATTCTGCCATGCGGCTCGATGCCAGGTGGCACCAGTCCTATATGTGATGACCTACTGAATGAACCTCTCTCGAAGATCTGCTGTTACGGTAAGTTCCTACATAACTGTACTTTTCCCTGGTACTAGTGTTACACCTCCTCACCGATCGCAGGCCTGAAGTTGAAAATACAGTGTCCCTGCTGCTGGTGCCCCCTCCCCCTGCCGATCGCCAACCTGATATGAAATAAGAAACATTCTCTGCTGCTAATGCCTCCCTTCCCTGCTGATCTCCGTCCTGATATGAAATATTATACTTTTCCTGGTGTCCAGCGGGGCCTCCACCACCTGCACCCATGCCCAGTCATTATGTAATATTCCCTGGTGTCTAGTGGTCCCCCCAATAATAAACCATTCCCCTGGTGTCTAGTGGTCCCACTCAATCCTGTGCCCATTAATAATAAACTGTTCTAGGGATGTGGATATGATGTTCTATCCACACTTGTCGACAGTGCCTTTCCCCTTTCAGAGTTCACTGGAATGTCTTCAAGCTAGCTCCTCCCACCCAACCAGGTGGTAACTCCCTCGGCTCTGCCCCCTGATGCCAGATCTTCCTTTCCACTGGAAGAACAGGTTCCCTCCTCACTACTCTTGCGCCGAGTAGGCCCTTTGCTATAACATCTTCAGATTTCCTTCCAAGTTATTAAAAACTTTTTGTCTTCAGGCTCATTCTTCACGACCATTATGGACAACAAAAAGATGACTCTGGGGTTCCAGAAATGTATCTGCAGGCAGAAGATGTCCCAAACGGATTTGCGCACTGTGTGCCTGTATTGCCTGGCCCACGAGCACGATCCCCAGGCCTGCGATGTCTGTCGTATCTTCCATCCATCCGTTCTAGAGGATCACCATGCCCACTTACTTTTGAATCATCCAAGCGAACAGTATCTGTCGGTCAAGTCAAAGGATGCCCGCCAGGTGGTCTCTGCAGCTGCAGGGTCCACCAAACAACTAGCGACTTTCAAGGAGGAGGAGGCAGTGGCTCAGACCTTCTCTGCCTTTTTGCCGGTCTTTTTGGTCACCTCCCTCACTGGGGCATTTAAGGACTTGTGCCAGGCTTGCCAGACTCATGCCCAGGGCCTTTCATCGGCGCACAAGCCCAAGTCTAAAAAAAAGAGGCTAAAGAAACAGTCTTATCATCAATTGTGGGATCAGGATTGCTCTCGCTGTCAGGCTTCCAATTCCTGTGCTTCACCAGATCTGACTTCAATTGAATCTTTGGCCCAGGCAGCCAGCTCCACAGTATCCTTGTCGGGCCAGTTGCCCAAGACACTGGTTGATCTTCTGGCCAAGATCTTTCTCGAACCAATCGACCAATTGTTGCCTGAAGAGGCCAGTCCTTCTGTGTCCAGGACTCCAGTCCTGACTCAAATCCCTGGGGGGGGCGTGGATCAGTCCTCAAGTCGCACACCTTCAGGATGGTCACTCTCTCTCTCTCAGATTATACCATCACTAGAGCACATGTGGTTCTGCTCCCTGGTCTACAGGATGCATTCTTTCACATCCTCATCCATCCATCTCACAGGTGGTTCCTCCATTTCTGAGCAGGGGGAACCCTCTATGACTTTCAGGCCATCTCAGCCCCCAGGGTCTTCACCAAGTGCATTGCAGTGGTGGCAGCTTATCTGAGGTGCTGAGAGGTCTGGGTTTACCCCTCCTGGATGACTGGCTGATAGCAGGTCCCTCCAGGCAGGAGGTGGAGCGGTCCAGGGACCTGGCCTTCCAGACCTGTGTCTATCTTGGCCTCCTGGTCAACAAGGCCAAGTCGGAATTCATGCCCTCGCAGGTGATCACCTTCATCGAGGCAGAGCTTGATTCTTGCATAGCCAGAGCTTGGCTCCCAGTGGAGAGGGTGGAGGCTCTCTTCTCATTTGCCTGATCATTTCTGGTTGGGCACTTGTGCCCTGTCCAGGACATCCTGCACCTGCTGGGTTACATGGCAGAATGCACCAGTGTGGTTGGGCCCACTGCAGAATGTGCTTTCTGCAGTGGAAGCTGGTCAGCCAGTGGTCTCAACGCTGGGGTCACTTTGACTAGCTGGTCACTGTCACGCAGCGGATGTGGGATGCTCTCCAGTGGTGGTTAGTCCCAGATCATCTGCAGGAAGGTATCCCATTTGTCCACCCAGAGGTGACCATCATCCTGACAACTGATGCCTCTCTCTTGGGCTGAGGTGCCCACCTGGGGGAACACAGAGTCCACGAGTTCTGGATCCCTGAGGAGTCCCAATGCCGCATCAGTCTGCTGGTGCTGACTGCCTTTGCTCCTCACATTTGGAGTCAGGTGGTCCAGGTCCAGACAGACAACACCACGACCATGTACTACCTCAACAAGCAGGGCAGGATGCACTCCCTGCCTCTATGCAAGGAAGCTCTCCATCTATGGACCCTTGTGCAGCTTGGAGGCAGGTCTTCTGGCCATCCATGTGGCCTGTGTCTCCAACCAGCTGGTGGACACTCTTAGCCATGTGGGAAAGACGTCTCACGAGTGGTCTCTCCTCCCAGAGATAGTGCACAGTCTGTTCTCTCAGTGAAGCACCCCTCTGGTGTACCTGTTTCCCTCCAGGGAGAACGCCAAACTGAGACTGTTATTGTGCCCACCCCCCTCAGCAGGGTATGCTGCAGGGGAATGCCTTCTCGAGGTCCTGGACCATAGGCCTCTTCTATGCCTTCCCTCCACTTCCCTTGATCCACAAAGTGTTGTTCAATGCAAGGAGGGACAAGGCACGGGGGATCCTGGTGGCTCCAGACTGGCCACACCAGTTCTGGTACCCTGATCTCCTCAGCAGCAGGCTCCCGAGGCATCTTCCTCTCTGCCCGTACCTGCTTTCCATCCATCAGGGGAAGGTACTCCATCCAGACCTTCAATCCCTGCACCTGACAGCCTGGTTCCTGAGCGGCTATAGTTCCAGGCTTTGGGTCTCTCTGAAGATGTTCTCACTATTGTGGAGGCATCTCGGAAGGAGTTGATCAGGAAATGCTATGCTTTCAAATGGAAGAGGTTCTCCATCTGGCGTTAGGGCCAGGGGATAGACCCTCTGTCCTGTCCAGTGGCAAGCATCCTTGACTGCCTGTGGTCCCTTTCTCAGTCGGACCTTCAGTCGACAACCCTCATGGTGCATCTGGCAGCCATCTCTGCTTACCAGGTGCGGGCCGGTCAGTAGTCGGTGGCATAGAAGATGGTCTGGCGTTTTTTTTTTTTTTAACTTTCTGTTTGTCCACCTCTTCGCGCCAGAGCTCCGTATCATCAGGAGACACCTGGTACTGCCCTGCATCTTTGCCCTACCTCATATCCCCAGAGGTTCCCCCATGGAGCCATGGTTATGTCCCCCAGGTGGGTACAGGGTGGGGCCCTTTCACCTCAATTTCTCTGGTTTCATCGGGTCCCCCGGTGGTCAGGCAGGCAGGAGCTATCAGGGCCAGTACTGGTGCTCTGTCTTCTCATCACTCCAGTGCTGTTTCCCCTGTTCCTTCTGTGTGGTGTTATACCCTGATGTCAAGGCGCTGGGCACCGACGTTCACCACGCAGCTCCCCTGGCCCACCCCACTACCAGCAGGACTTGCTATACCTTGGGCCTCCACCCGGGGTCAGGCAAGCTTCGGGCCTTAGTCCTCTTCCTCCCCCTTGGAGAAGGCAATCAGTACCTGCTACACACAAGCCTTCTCCCCCGGCCAGCCCTCCAGTGACCCAAGACCACTCCCGAACCCGGGTTGCCGGCATTGCAAGTGGAAATCCAACTGCTGTGCCAGTGGGCCAGCTCAGTCTGGTGCTTTTTTAAAGGCCTTGACCACATCCCCTCCCCCCCAGTGCATGAACCACCACCTTGGGACTTGTTGCTGGTGTTGGCAAAGCTCATGGGCAAGTCATTCAAGCCAATGCACAGGTGAGATATGTCTCACCTGTTGTGGAAGACTACCTTCTTGGTGGCTGTCACATCAGCCAGAAGGATCAGTGAGCTCTAGGTGCTCTCAGTGGAGTCTCCATACCTGGTCTTCCACAGGGACAAGGTTGTCCTTCGCCCCAGTCAGATTTTCACCTTAATCAGGTGATCAGTCTCCCAGTGTACTTCACCAGCCACACCTCGGAGGCTGAGCACAGGCTCCATACCTTGGACCTGTGGTGAGCGCTAGCTTATTACAAGGAGTGCACGGCTGGAGTTTGGGGAGAGGTTCACCAGCTGTTTGTCACTACACCGAAGCCGCACCTGGCAGACTGGCAGCAAAGCGGACAGGTGGAATGTTTCCTGCATCAACTTCTACTATAGGTTGGTGGGTAGGGATCCTCTAGTTGGGCTTAGTGCTCATTCCACCTGCCATACCACTACCTCAGTGGCTGCTTCCAGGGAAGTCCCTATCCAGAAAATCTGCCAGGCTGCTACCCGGAGGTCAGCACACACCTTCATTTTCTATTACCACATTGACCTGGAGTCATGCTGGGATGCTGGTTTTGGGGCCTCAGATCTGTCTTCAAGGATGGAGCTTTTGCAGCAGGTAACACCATTAGGGCTGAAGCAGTCAGGCCTCAGAACCCAATAGAAATCTTGTAGCTAGCAGTCTGAGGCAGGGGACTGCCCCCGACGTTGGCCCCGCCCGACGTCAGACATGGTATAAAGGGGGCGGTCCCATGGCGCCACCTCAGTTCTTTTCCCACCGTCGACCTGCGTAATTTGGCTCCACGGACTCCTCTCTTAGCAGTTGACAGCCATCGAATGTTAGATCAGTTGTTATTCCTTAGAATCTTCTTCAATCATTGCCTTGTTTATGTCGTCACCCTCACCACCATGTCAAAAGTCAAAGTGTGCCTGCGGGAAGCAGATCCTGGCCAAGGATGGCCACGTGGACTGCCTCTTCTGCCTAGGCCCAGAATACCAGCTCCATGCCAGCACACATTGCCAGAAGTTTAATCAGAAGACTCACACTAGAAGGGCCCATGCTCTCAAGACATTTCTCCTGGAGAAGAAACTAGCGGCCATGCAGCGAGGATCAGGGGCCAGCTCATCCTCTCCCACCAGGGATTCCCCACCCAAGGCCAGGTCTTCAGGGGGAAACATCACCACAAGGATAAGGATCGGGCCAGGTCTGAATCCCGCCCCAGGTTGCCAGTGAAGCAGGCACCGTCTTCATCTTCCTCTGGTGAGAGATCCAGTTCGGTTCCGGCCCAGCCATCTGAACCCTCCCGTACAACTAAGTCCACTCCCACCTCTTCCCAGGGCAAACACCGGGAGTTAGCCTCATCAGGACACCATTCTTCCTTGGTTTATCGACCTCTCAAATCTTCAGGGTCAACCCAGGAAAGCCTGCCCCAGGCCTCGGACAGGCCCAGCTCCTCAGAGAAGTGTAAAAGGGCAGAAGAACCCTCTGGTAGGCTGCAGGTCACCTGGGCTAGGACGTCTCCCCCTCAGGCTAAGGTACGCCCTCCTTCAGACAAGCGCAGACCTAGCCAGTCGCCTACCCCGTCGTCCCACTCCCCGACGCCAGATGAGGACTAGCCATCCACCCCTCCTCCAAGGGATCAGACACCTGATCAGGCCACACCGGACGCCCCTCCAGATGACAGTGATACCGGTCGCCAGCCTCCTGACGCCAGGGTCCCAGACCCGACACCTGTCAGGCCAGAACCCCAGATGCCCGCTCCTAAGGAACTGATGCTTGACCCCTGCAGCCATCCCGGTTGCAGAAATTGGTAACCTGTTCGCCACTTGGTGGAATACTGTGAATGGGGACCTCCTCTACCGACCCCCAGAAATGGTCCCTCAACCACCACCTATGGGTCCCCAACCCCCCCAGGGAAATCAGGGTGAGCACCGCATCCCAAGGGGAAGAGAAGGAAATGACCTTCATCTTCATCTCCTTCCTCTCCTCCTGTTACATCCTCCTCAGATGAGGATGATGAGGATTCAGATTTTTGCGGATGGAGAATTCCTTCCCCTTCCCCAGAACCTAAGGACTCTCCTAGGTCCCTTCCGGATGATCCCTCTTTCTTGGACATCATGCGGCACATTCAGTCCATATATGAGTGGGACCCAGAGCGTAAATACCTGGCCAAGTTCCTAGGAGAGAAGGAACCCAAACCCTTGGTGATCCCACCATTTGTGGAACCATTCCAGGATGCAACGCACCTGACCTGGAGGACGCCATCCTCCATTCTGGCAGTCCCTAGGAAAGCGTACAGACTCTATAAGCCTCCTAAGTCTGATCCTTTCCTGGCAGAACAGCCCAAGGCGAATTCACTGGTCCTCACAGCTGCCCATGGTAGGAGGTCTCAGCCCAAACATTTGAGTTCCCAACCTCCCGACCCTGTCTCTAAGAAGTTTGATTCCTGGGGTCTCAAAGTCTTCTCCTCGGCTACTGGGGCCATCAGGTCATTGAACTTTATGGCCCATATGATCATGTATCAACAGTCACCTTGGATTAAGACTATGGACCTCATGGAAGCTATGCCTGACTCCGATTCCAAGCAAGAGATGCTAGCGTGTGCCCAGTCAGGTCTGGATGTGGACAAACATGCTCTCCAGTGCTCATATGATACCGTAGATATAGCCTCCAGGGCAGCCGCCTCCAGAGTCTGTATGAGACGACAGTCTTGGCTCAGGCTCACGGGCTTCCAGCCAGACTTGCAAGAGTCCATCCTGGAGTCCCCTTTTCAGGGTCCTGTTTTGTTCAGCCCCGAAGTCGAACAAATGGTAAAACAACTACAGGAGTCAGGGAGAGCAGTGGCCGATGTACACCGCATGTACAAAACCCAGCCTCAAGAACCCCACCGGCACCCTTTTCATAGAGGTCAAGGGCAGGCACAGGGGAGCAAGCAATCCCAAGGCAAGGGATTCAAGAGGCATGGGCACCCTGGCTCCAAGGTTCTTAGGGCCCCAAGCAGCCCAAAACTCCTAGGGCCCAGGCCCCCACTACCCCCTCAGCCTGACTCCCTCTGCCACCCTCCTCCCCTAGCGGACAGGCAGAGCAAGAAGGTAGGTGGGCAGTTTGCACTTTACCCGCTTGAATGGTCAAGTATCACTGCAGACCAATGGGTTCTGAATACCATTCAGAAAGTGTACACGATAGAGTTCACCTCTATCCCACCAGACAACCCACCCCCCCATGTCCACCAGATCACAGCCTTCTCCTAGAAGCTGAGATCCAACAGCTCCTACAAAAGAGCCATTCAGAGAGTCCCACAGGCCCAGAAAGGGAGAGGTTATTACCCCTGATTCTTCCTCATCCCGAAGAAAACTGGAGACCTTCATTCAATTCTGGATCTGCGCCAGCTCAACCTCTCAGTAAAGTACCAGAGGTTTCAAATGGTCACCCTGGCAAGCCTCTTCCCCCTGCTTCAGCAAGGGACTGGTTGTGCTCCCTAGATATGCAGGACACCTACATGTATATCAAGTTCCTGAATCCCACACAAAGTTTCTGCGATTCACCTTCAGAGATGAGCACTATCAATTCTGGGTTCTCCCCTTTGGCCTTTCCTCAGCCCCCAGGGTTTTCACCAAATGCTTAGCGATGATAGCAGTGGCTCTCTGCAGGAGAGGCCGCTTCGTCTACCTCTACCTGGACAATTGGCTCCTCTCCACTCGGTCAGAGGAGGAGCTCCTAATCACCCTAAGAGAGACACAGGCTCCGTTTTCCTCCATGGGCATTACTGTAAATTGGCCAAAGTCACACCCCTGGCTGATGCAATGGCTGCAGTTCATCAGAGCTATCCTGGACACTGGACAGCGGAGAACTTTTCTGCCTCCAGACAGGGCAGACCACCTTTGGGGTTTGTCCAGCGAGCTTCAAAGGACCACCTCCTCCCCTGCCCGGGTGGTCCTGCAGCTGTTGGGACACATGGCGGTGGCCATTGCCATAGTATCCTTAGCCAGACTCCACATGAGGACTCTTCAATGACACCTCAGGGTTCAGTGGGACCAATCAGTGGATGATCTGGATCTCCGAATCCGGATCTCTCTGGCTGTTCATTGTTCTCTGGAATGGTGGCTCCACCAGGACAGTCTAGAGAGAGAAGTCCCTTTCCAGAGACCCTGACCTCTTCAGACTTTAACCACAGATGCCTCTCTGTCAGATTGGGGGGGCTCATTTAGGGGATCGCAGGATCCGGTGGTCTTGGTCTGTCACAGAGAGCTCTCTACATATCAATGTTCTGAAAATGAGAGCAGTGTTGAATGCACTAACTGTATTCAGAGACCAGCTCTCACCAGGTCCTCTCCTGGTGCAGATAGACAATACACCAGTAGTCTTCTACATCAACAAACAAGGGGGAACTCACTCAAACCCCCTTTGCAGGGAGGCCATGAGAGTTTGGGACTGGGCAGTGGAACACCGATTGGACCTCATCACAGTTCATCTGCTCGGGGTCCAGAACGTTCTTGCTGACAGTCTCAGTCACTCTGCCTCTCAGAACCAGGAGTGGGAACTGCTCCAAGATGTTGCAGATGACCTCTTCAATCATTGGAGCCATCCAGAGTTGGACCTCTTTGCGTCCCCGTGCAACTCCGAACTGCACAATTTTTGCTTGCTCGTTCCAGGGCCTGGTGTTTTCTGGTGAGACGCATTGTCCCTCTCTTGGACAGGGAAATTCCTGTACGCCTTTCCTCCTTTTCCTCTCATTCAGAGAGTACTGCTCAAATTGCAGTCAGAGGGAGCCAGAATGATTCTGGTGGCTTCTCTATGGCCTCATCAGATCAGATGCCACTCTCCAACCACTTGCTCTCAAAAGAACAGGGGACACTCCATCCTGCTCTTCAATCTCTTCACCTGCATGCATTGCTCCTGCAGTCCTAGAGGAAAGGAGACTATGAGTGTCAAGTAGGGTGGCTAAAATTTTGGTTGCAGTAAGGAAACCTTCCACCAGGGCCATGTACACTCTGAAATGGAAACACTTCTGTCTGTGGGCTTCGGCCCGCACACTAAATCCCTTGGGTTCTCTGGCTAGGTACATGCTGGAGTATCTCCGTCACTTTCTGGACTTAAGATCGAGTTACTCATCCATCAAGGTGCACGTGTGTGCTCTCCGCATATCATGACCCTATAGGAGACGAAACTCTGGCACAGCTTAATGCCTGAAAAACCTTCCTTCAAGAGGTCTTACACATCAGGCTTCCCAAGAGGGACATTGTTCCTCCTTGGGACATTCTTTTTGTACTGGAGAAACTCACCCTTCCTCCCTTTGAGCCAGCAGCTTCATGTGAGCTACGCTTCCTCTCATGGAAGACCTTCCTCTTGGTAGCCATTACCTCTGCTTGAAGGGTTTCTGAGCTCCAGGCTCAGATGTGTAAAGTACCTTACATAGTCTTTCACCGGGACAGGGTGAATCTTTGCATGAACCCTAAGTTTATGCCGAAGGTGGTGTCCATACTGACCCTTAACCAGGACATCAACCTTCTGGTTTATTATCCGGAGTTTTCAAACCAAGGCAAATCATTGTTGCACACCTTGTATGTTCACCATATTTTGAGGTATTACCTCCACAGGACTCGCTCCTCAAGACAGTCAGACCAGTTGTTCATCTCGTTTGCTAAGCAAATACTGGGAGCTGCTGTTTCTAAGCAGACTCTAGCCCGTTGGCTAGTACAGTGTATCTCGTTCTGTTATCAGCACCATGACAGACCTCTTCCTGGTGCTATTAAGGGCTATTCCACCAGAGCAGTGGCCTCTTCCTTTGCAGCCCTCAAGAATGTCTCTTCAGCCGACATTTGTGCTGCTGCCACGTGGAGTTCAGTCCGCACCTTCATCAGGCACTACAGCCTGGACATTGCATCCAGAAGGAGAGCAGGTTTCAGACTAGCAGTCCTACAGGGCCTTCTCTCGTAGACATTTATCAGCAGCTGTTTCAGCTTATGTCTCACCACCCTATCAGACCTGGGCCTATCCTTGGGTACAGCTTGGGACTCAGTCCTAATGGTATTACCTGCTGCAAGAGCTCCAACCTCGAAGACAGATAGTACAGTTACGTAAGAACTTACCATAACAGTAGATCTTTGAGTGGAGCTCTTGCAGCAGGTGGCTTTCCAACCCTCCATCCCCCAGGATAGTATTTGTTGGGTATCTTATCACCAGACCATGGTGGGGAATTCCTGCTTGGTTCTCCAAGTTTGTTTCTAGCTGGGTCTCCAGCAGGAGAACTGAGGTGGTGCCAGGGGATCGCCCCTTTATACCACGTCTGACGTCGGGCAGAGCTGATGTTGGGGGTGGTCCCCTGCCTCAGACTGATAGCTACAAGTTTCCCATGGGGTCCTGACACCTGATGGCTTCAGTCCTAATGGTATTACCTGCTGCAAGAGCTCCTCTCAAAGATCTACTGTTACGGTAAGTTCTTATGCAACTGTACTTTCTCCAATCTCTGTTTCCTAAGTAGGGGGTGTGCACCTTGTTCCCTCCTCCTGGAGAACTGTTAGGAGTCTGCCAACAAGTGTGGATAAAACATCATATCCACATCCCTAGAAAAACAGGTTACTCACCTGTAACAGTAGATCTCACCTTAAGACAGAGCTCTTGTAACAGGTAACACCATTAGGACAATGCCGCCAGGCACTAGGACCCCACAGAAAAATTCTAGCTAGCAGTCTAAGGTGGGGGACCACCTCCCTGACATCATCCCTGCCCCCGATATCATCCCATGGTATAAAAGGGGCGGTCACCCGGCACCACCTCAGTTTGCCCACCAGAGACCCGGCTAGCATAAATGATGGGGAACTGAGGAGGTCCTCACATCCCCCCCAGAGGAAAAAAATACAGTTGCATAACCCTGGGGGTAGAAAGAAGGGAAAGCATACCTGCTGCAAGAGCTCTTCTCGAAGATCTACTGTTTCGGTAAGTTCTTCCATAACTATACTATCTCACTTCACGATAGAGCTCTTGCAGCAAGTAACACTATTAGGACTGAGTCCCAAACAGTACAAGGATAGAATCCAGGTCAGAAGGGTAGTGGTTATGAAAACTGGTAAACCACTGGCACTCCTAAGAGAGTAGTCCCTGGAGGACGGTGAGGCCAAAGCCTGCTGTCCTCCATGAGGCAATGTCCAGACTGTAGTGTTTAATGAAGGTGTGGATTGAATTCCAAGTAGCAGCTGCACAAAGATCCACTGCTGAGATGTTCCCTAGGGATGCAAAAGAAGTGTCAACACCCCTAGTGCAGTGACCTTCAACCGTTCCCGGCAAACATTTGTCGTACTTCCGGTAGCAGAAAACTATGCAATTGAGCAACCATTTAGCTAATGTCTACTTAGTTACTGATGCCTCTAACATTCATTGGGCAAAGGAGACAACTGGTCTGTCTTTCTAGAAGATCAGGTATGATCTATATAGAAACTAAAAATTCTGTGAACATCCAGAGTATGCAACAGGGCCTCCCCTTTGTCAGAGTACTCTGGGTAGTAAACTGGAAGTTGAATGTCCTGGTTAAGAGTGAACTCGAACACTACCTTCAGTAGAAACTTAGGATTGATACGCAGGGAAACTCTATCCCTGTGGAAAATCAAATTAGGCTTTTTACACATCAGAACCTGAAGCTCGGAAATCCTCCGAGTAGAAGTAACTGCAACTAAAAACAACGCTTTCCAAGAAAGGAAGTGTAGCCTGCAACTTGTGGCTGGCTCAAAGGGAGGCAATGTAAGTTTTTCTAACATAAATAAAGGGTCCCAAGGGGAAATGGGGTCCCACCTGGGAGGTTCGATGTGCATGATACTGCGCAAAAAGGCCTTGGACAAGTCCAACTGTGCTAGGGTCCTGCCCTCCATAGGTACATGGTAGGCTGACAATGCAGAAAGGTGTACCTTTATGGATGAATAGCTGAGACCCTTGTCTTAATGGTGTAACCTGCTGCAAGAGCTCTTATCAGTGTGATGTGAGATATTACAGGGTATTGGGATGCGAGACCACTGGACACCAGATAAGTAGTAGATAATATCTGTAAGGCCTGCCAATATATATATATCTATATATATATATATATATATTTAATATATGGATCATGAAAATAATATAGTAGAAATGCATGCAAAAAATTCTCCATAATAGTATCACTCCCAAAGTGATAATACTACACTTCAGGAGTGATAATACCATCATTCTGGTGCCGTAATACTATATTTCGGGACCTGAATGATAGTATTATCACCATAACACAACAGCACATGCGCTAGTCTAGCTCCCAACATCTTTCAAAACGTGCATTCCAATTGGCTGCTTTTCCTGTTAGGGCAGACAGAACAGTTCAAAAAACATGGCAGCCACTGTCTCGCTTACCGAGAGTGTTTCTGAACTCAAACATTTTGGAACTTTTTTGTTTTAAAATGGCAAAAAATAAAGATGTCCAGTTGATCCTGTGTTCCCCAGACATGGAAAAGGTAGGCTGTCCATAGTAAAACAAAAAAAAAAAAAACACTGAGCAGTGTGGCGCATGGCCAGGACGGAGAGACTTGTTCGCTGCAGCGGCCAACCGCCTGAGAGAAAAGAACAAAAATCAGAAAATTGCATCCATATATTAAAAAGAAATAAAAAATAGGTTCCTGTGCATCACAAGGTAGTAATTCCATCTCGCGGTTCTGGGGACATGGAACCTCTCGAGCTTCACTCTCGAGGTTCCCAATGTCCCCAGAACCTCTCGATGGAATTACTACCTTGTAATGCACAGGAATCTATCTGTTATTCTATTTAAATTAAAGGCAAAAAACTCCATTTAATGCATCAGTTAGAGTTGTTGCACAGTGAAAAAAGTGAGGAAATTCAGTATTAGGGTTGAAAGCCCCCCCCAGTCCGCCCCCCAAATGGCATTGGGGTGCTAGTTGGGGTCGTCGGTCCTAACTCTCACCCCATTCTCCTATACCTCTGCCTCTTTACACATGTGATGGGGTGAGAGTTAATGACCCCAACACGCACCCTGATGCCAGTTGGTAGGGTGGGCTGGGGGCTTCAACCCTAATACCGAATTTCCTCACTTATTTTGCTGTGGAACAACCCTAACTGATGCATTAGAGTTTTATATATATATATATATATATATATATAGATATATATAGATAGATATCAGAGGCAAAAGATCCATTTAATGCATTAGTTAGGTTGTTCCACAGTGACAAAAATGAGGAAATTCATAGTTAGGGTTAAAGCCCCCTTGGACCCCAGCCCACCCCCAACTGGCATCGGGGTGTGGGTTGGGAATCGTCAACCTAACTCTCACCCCATCACATTGTGAAAAGCAGAGGTATAGGAGAATGGGGTGAGAGTTAGGATCGACAACTAACATGCACCCCTATGCCAGTTGGGGGTGGGCTATGTCCAAAGGGGCAACCCAACACTGAATTTTGCTTTTGTTGCTGGGGAAGAACCCTAACTAATGCATTAAACAGAGTTTTTTGCCTCTAATTTCCCTTCTTTTTGAGAATGATGACGAGAAATAGTGAATGTAATGCAGCGGCGGGAGCGCAGGGATGTCTTGTGACATAGTAACAGGAACAGCAGCGCACATGGTAACGCAAACGTAAATGGTAAAGGAAACATTAATAGAAATGCAAGCGCAAAGTGACGCTGAAGCAAACAGTGACGCAAATGGACATTAATGTGCATACGAAAATGCAACTGGTAACATGAACAGTGAAGGCAGTGGTATTTTAAATGGAAATGTTAAGCGTCACAGCAAAAAGAATGTGAAAGGGAACGGAAATGCGAATGCAAGCACACACGTAAATGCAAACAGTACTGCGCATAGGCACGGTACCGCAATTGTAAATGCCAATGGTAAAGTTAACATGAAGAATAATGCCAAAGGAAAGAGAAATGGAAATAGGAACAGAAGCGTGTACGGAAACGCAAACCGAAACGCGCATGGGCACAGTACTGCAATTGTAAACGCAAATGGTAACGGTAACAGCAACAATAACAGCAAAGGAAACAGAAGTGCAAAAGGAAATGCAAGCACATATGGAAACACAAACCGTAATGCGCACGGGCACAGTAACGCAATTGCAAACACAAATGGTAACAGTAATAGCAAGGAAGATGCAAAACACAAGAGAAACAGAAATGCGACGAAAGGGCTGCCGGAAACACAAATGGTAATGCGGACGGTGACGCAAACAAAAACAGTAGTGGAAATGCAAATGGTAACAGTAATGAAAACGCAAGCGCAAATGACAACGCAAAGGGTAACACCCACGGTGGTGTACACGGGAACGGTAATGCAAACGGGGACATAAATGCAAATGGAAACAGTAACAGTAACCATAACAGAAGCTCATATCCTGTTTTTGCCAAACAGGTGCATACAGAAACACAGTGTGTACAAAGAATGTATGCATTGTAATGGGGATCGAAGCTTAAAACGAGCATTGGAAGTACTTAATTGCTAATATCTCAACAACCGCATGACGTAGAAAAAAAATTTACATTTCACAAACATCTTGATTTTCATGGCTAGGCTTTTACTATTACATAGCCCACGGGACTATGCAACTCACAACAACAAATCTGTATCTCGCATCATTTTCGAGATACGAGCCCCAAAAGGCGCGGTGTACACCACCATGTTAGTCTATGGGAAAAAACACCAACTTTGGAGTACCGTAACTTTGCAGCCATGCAATATTTTTTCACCAAACCACCAAAAGGCACATCTATGAGATGTTGGCTGCCTTCCCTCCGAATTTCAGCCCAAAAGACCAAACTTTTTTTGCAGCAGGGTGGCAAAGAATTCCTGTCATTTTGGCCATAGCCTGAAAAGTACTGTTGCAATTTGCGACACTTTTCACAAAAATTTGCAAAAGTGTAGTGCTTGTAACACCACTGTTTCCAGAAATTTGAAAAACATATTTCTGGGGTGTTTAACCCCAAAATAAAGACATGGCTAGCATCCTCAGGGTCCGATTAGGTGAACACAAAAATAATTTTTTCCCTAGGGGGTCCCAAATTTAAATGCCAAGCATTTTTCTGATCACCAACTCAAAACAAAATGATGGATTTGCGACACTACTAGGGCCATTTGTGAAAGTGTTGAATATTTTGTTAACTTTTCCCATTGACTTATAATGGGAACTTGTTTTTTGAATAACTTTTGAACCATTCAATATTTTTTCACAAAATCTTCTAAAGGCACATTGGGGACCCCGGCCGCACATTCCCTGAACTTTTCGGACCAGTCGCACAAACCATGCGACCTGTAGGTGAGAGCAAAGAAATTGCAAAAAAGCATAATTGTGCAATTGGTTGTCGCTTAATAACTCTGCAGCCGTATATCCGACTGGTGTAAAACATGGCAGATCCCAAGATCTGCCATGTCCAATCGTGCATACCAAATGTCAGGCACATCGGTTGAACGGTGGCAAAGTTATTAAGGTGCAAAATTTGACCCTTTAACCTTAAAAGTGCTACTCTACCATAATATGCAGTTTCTTGGTATTACTAAAGGTTAGCAGGGAGTGTAACATTTCACAAGATAATTGTGATTGATCTGGTTGACCAGTGAGCTGCAAATGATCTCTGTAATAGATAAGAATACCCCACCCCTTTTACAGGCAGTGCGATCTCGCCATAGCAAACTGTACCCCAAAAGCGTGAACACAGAGTCAGGGATGGATGGTTTCAGCCATGTTTCAGTTGGGCACAGAACGTCAGGGTTATAGCATGATGCCCAAGTTTCATGGCCAGTTAAGTTTGCCATAAGGCTACAAATATTAAGGTGCGCAACCTTAAGACCCTTGATACCAAAACACTGTAAAGGAGGGATGGGGACCATTATTGTCAGTATGCAGACCTGGGTTTAGCTCCACATCTCCAGACAGGGTAACACTTGATGACAGGAACCAAGTCTTGCAGAGATCTGGAACCAATCAACAAACCAGAGGCCTTCAGAAGGCAAAACTGGACAGCCAACTTGCAATTAGATAAAAGTGTTTTTGATGAAGGCACCAAGTAATGTCTGGCAGGTTAAGGGTAGATGCAAGTTGCTTAGAGAAATGAAAGTTATGTTTCAGACAAGGAGAGAGCTCTGTTTGATGAGGTGGTAATAAAACAACATGATCAGTAAGGGAAAGTAACATGAAGAGCACAATGTCTTGGCATGAAAGAGAGCACAGCATTTCAGCAGACTTACTACATTCTAGCCCCCATGTTGTTTGCAGTGTATATGCTGCCATTGGGAGATATCATCAGGTGATACAGTCTGGGTTTTCACTGCTATGCAGATGATACTCAGCTGTATTTGTCCTTTCTGGCCGGACAAGATAATGCACTCTCCGTGCTAAATAACTGCCTTGCTGAGATCAGACTTTGGATGAGTTCCAGCTGGCTGAGACTGAATCAGGATAAGACTGAGGTGCTGGTAGTTGACCCAGGTCATCCGGGGGTGGGTTTGGGGGCTGGACAATCATCAGGCTTATTACTTGGTGGTATGTCACTCACTACCTCTGATCAGGTGCAAAACCTGGGCATTATTTTTGATGATGGTTTGACCCTAAAATCTCAGGTGTCAGCTGTCGTCAAATCCTCTTTTTACCATCTGAGGAATATCGCCCGGGTCAAACACCTGGTTCCTCCAGGTGATCTTCCAACATTGGTCCATGCCTTTGTCACTACCCATCTTGGTTACTGCAATTCCCTCTATCTAGGGCTACCTGGGGTTGATATCTGCCGCCTGCAGCTGGTGCAGAACTCGGCGGCCAGGCTTTTGACTGGGACTTCTAGAACCAGTCATATTACACCTGTGCTCCGTGAACTGCATTGGCTGCCTGTTTGGTGGTGGATCACCTTTAAGGTTGGTTTACTAACCTTTAAAGCCCTACATGATCAGGGACCCAGTTACCTGAAAGATCTCCTGGTACCCTACTGCCCCCTCCGTCATCTCCGTTCTGCCAACGAGGGATTGCTAGAGATTCCCAGGGTTTGATTAAAGACATCAGGATCTTGTGCCTTCACTTTTTCAGCGCCAACCCTGTGGAATTCTCTACCTTGTTGGTTGAGAGAATGCCCAACTGTCGATAGATTTAAAAAGGAGTTAAAAACATATTTATTTAGTTTAGCTTTCCCTAGCTATGGTTGATTTGTTTTAATGCTTGTTTTAAAAAATGTTATCTTTATGTATATGGTTTTTATGTACAGTTCTGAAAGGCACTATAAAAATAAAGATGATTTGATTTGATTTACTACAGGAGCAGTTATAGAAATATAATTTGTGCAAAGGCGTTCCTATCAGTAACATGACCCTGTTGTCGAGGCACAGGTCAGGAAGCATAGGAAACACCAGGGGCAGTTGTAGCATTCACCACCAATTATTTATTTACACTAGCAGTATCATAAAACAAACTTGTTCAGTATAACTATTTACAAAGGCAAAATAAACTTTGCTTTCAGTCTTCCTTGTTCTCCTAAATCTCTCTTGCAGATACAGCTTAGCTCTTTTATAAGTCTTTTCAACCCCCATTCTAGCAAGCATCCTGTTTTTGTAAATATCAGGCAGGGCTGCTAGAACACAGTGTGCTTGAGCTGAGAGGCCCCCTTTGCACAGCTTTTGCAAAACGCTCAAACATTTGCACTCAAGTAACCTCTGGAGTTTACAACAGCTTTCTGCAATCATCTCAAAATATAATTATATATATTTCAACAGTAACAGTATATATTTTCTAAATAAAAGTGATGCCATTATCAGTCACATTTCCATACAATGATTTGCACATATTTTTATATTAGCCAATATGCAAGGGAGAAAAAAACAGACATCAAGAGAAAACTGAGAGACAGTGAGAGGCAAAGAATTGCAAGCCTGTCGGGTTGATCAAGTCTGAAGTCTCACAGGAAAATTTAGTTGCACAACCAGACAGAGAAGAGACAGAAAAGGAAAGAATAGATCCTTGCATTTAAACACTTTAACAAGTGGGACAGGGTCCTATTCCACCCTGTCACATACACCCCCTCCTTAAGAGGGAACCTGTTTTATTAAACAGGTTTCCAAAACTTTTTATTAATTCTCTAACAATTGCTGCTTTCAGACATTAAGCACATGCACATTAGCAGTTTTTATATAACAGTAAAGTTCAAACCCATACATTTGTTTTTCAGACTTCAGAATCTTCAATTCCTGATCCATATCTTGACAGAAAATCAGCATTGCTATTCTCTTTACCAGATCTGTGTATCACAGCAAATTGAAATGGCTGCAGTGCCAGGTACCACCTTGTGATTCTGGAATTTTTATATTTCATCTGATTAAGCCAACAGAGAGGATTGTGATCAGTTACAAGAACAAAGTTAGTTCCTAGCAAATAAAACTTAAGGGACTCCATGGCCCACTTTGCTGCTAAACATTCATTTTCGATAGTGGAGTACCTTTCCTCTCTATCATGCAACTTTCTACTTATGTACAGAACAGGATGTTCTGTCCCATCTACATTTTGACTCAGTGCTGCACCTAGGCCTACCTCGGATGCATCTGTTTGTAGCAGAAATATTTTCTCAAAGTCTGGGCTTCTTAAAACGGGATGAACATAATGCAGCCTTTATGGCTTGAAAAGCTTCATCACACTCTTGGTTCCATTTCACATTATTTGGGTACCATTTTTTTGTGAGTTCAATGAGGCAAGTAGCTAACTCAGCAAAGTTGGGAACAAATCTTCGATAATAATCAGCTAGCCCTAAAAATGACCTGACATGTTTCTTTGTTTTAGGTACAGGGCTGTTAGCTACAGCTTCTATTTTAGAAATATCTGGTTTAACTTCTCCATTTCCCAACACATAGCTCAAATATTTGGTTTCCTGCATGCCCAATGCACGTTTCGTAGGATTAATTGTCAGACGTGCATTTTTGATAGCTTGGATAACTGCTCGTAGGTGTTTCAGGTGGCTTTTCCAGTCTGGACTGTACACCACGACATCATCCAGGTATGCAGTACAATAACCAGTGTGAGGGGATAAAATTACATCCATTTACTGCTGGAATGTAGCTGGTGCACCATGTGAACCAAAAGACATGGTGGTGAACTGATAGAATCCTATGGGGGTGGCAAATGCAGTTTTATCTCTGAATTCTTTAGCTAAAGGTATTTGTCAGTAACCCTTGGTGAGATTGAGGGTACCGATATACTTTGTACTCCCCAGTCTGTCCACCAAATCATCTATTTTGGGCATAGGATAACTGTCAAATTCTGACATTTGATTAAATTTCCTAAAATCAAGGCAGATTCTAACACCCCCTTCTTTTTTGTTTACAGTTACGATGGGAGATGACCAAGCACTCCACGACTCCTCTATGATACTCAGTTCTCTCATTTTTTGTATTTTCTTAACCACTCTGGTAACCTGTATGTCTTTTGCCTAATAGGACGAGCATTCCTTGTCACTATTACGTGCTCAGTCCCTTTTGCTCGGCCTGGTTCCATGGTAAAAGTACTGTTAAATGTCTAGCACATTATGAATGTCTGTAGTTTGTTCTGAGGTTAAAGAAACATTCACCTTTATGGCATCAGCATTTACAGTTTGTTCCAGTCCATTATAAGCAACATCAATATCTTCCTTATCAGTTTCTGGTAAAACCAGAAAAGCAGCTTTTGGCATTTTTTCAACCCATTTCTTGAGGAGATTAGCATGGTATATCTTAGTACAATTTTTCCTGTCAGGGGTCTCAATCTCGTAGTTAACAGTGCCAGTATATCTAAGAACTGTATAAGGCCCTTACCAATTCATTAACAACTTATTTTCTGTTGTGGGTAACAGTAGCAAAACCTTTTCACCTGGCTCAAAAACGTTTTCTTTTACCCCATGGTCATAATATACCTTCTGCTGGTTTTGAGCCTCTTCCTGATTACTATGGGCAATTTCAACATATTTTGTCAGCTTCTTTCTTAGGGCACACATATAAGGTGTTATAGATTGTTTATCAGTGGGGTTATCTTCCCACATTTCTTTTAGCACATCCAGTGGCCTTCTTGGCTGCCTACCATACAGCATTTCAAATGGGGAAAACCCTGTTGATGCCTGTGGCACTTCTCTAAGCAAAAAGTAGGTAAGGCAAGTTTTGGTCCTGATCTTTCCCTTCCCCTTTTACAAACCTTTTTCACATACGTTTTAGGGTTTGGTTAAAATGCTCAACAAGACCGTCTGTCTGAGGGTGATGGGGGAGGTTCTTATGGTAGTGATACCTAGCAGTCTGTACAGCTCCTTAAGCAATGCAGCACCAAAATTGCTACCCTGATCAGTACTAATTTCTTTAAGTATGCCCACTCTGCTGAAAATTTTGGCAAGCTCTGCTGCAACCTTTGGGGCTGTAACAGTATGCACTGGAACTGCTTCTGAGTAGCACAGTCGCATACTACCAGGATAAATCTATTACCCTTTTTACTTTTGTCTAAAGGACCAACCACATCCATTGCAATTCTCTCAAAAGGCACAGCAATCAAGGATCAGTGTACCTTGTTTTTTTCTAGTGACTGGGGCTACTTTCTGACACTCAGCACAAGAATTACATTAGGTAGCAACATCTTCATGAATTCCAGGCCAGTAAAATCCATACAGCAATCTGGCAAGGGTGCAATCCCTCCCTGAGTGACCAGCCAAGAGGACTATCATGTGCTAGCTGTAATAACTCTGTTCTATATTTCTGTGGTATAATCAATTGTTCTGTCTGTGGTTTAACCCAAACTCTGTACAGTAACCCATTACATTTTTTAAACATTGGTCCACCCTGTTTTGGTTTCACCCCCAGCTGCTTGAAATAACCCTGGAGAGAAACATTGTTGGCTTATTCTGAAAGAAAATCACAATTAGTTATCAATTTAGTTTCAACATTTTCATATTTTAACCCTTCACATCCATCAATCATTTGTTGCCACAGTTTCTTCAGGTTTCGTCTTTCTTTCCTGGATTTCCAGATCTTGGAGCTGTGCTCAAAGAAGTCTGAATCAAGATATTTGAAAGGAAAAGTGTCCCCACCATCTGACATTTTCTTTGTCTGAGCTCTTGTCACCACAGCTGCTGAAACATTAGGATTTACTCCCTCTTTGATCAACTCAGTAAATCCTGGAAAGTCATTTCCAATAATCACAGGTACAGGTAACTTAGGTACTACCCCCACTTTCATTTGGTGCAACAAACCCTTAATGGTCAGAGTCACTTGGGTGGTAGGATAATACCCAGTGTCCCCATTGATGCAGCTGACACCAGTACCTAGTCCCTTTGTGCAGTGTTTTTCCAGCACTTTAACATGCACTAGGGTCTGTCTGCTTCCTGAATCAATGAGTCCCTTCACAGTCTTATTCCCCACCTTCACATCTGTTAAGTACTTGCCAAGGACAACTCTGCTCCAGTGCCACTCTCCTTACTACAGCAGTTTCTTGCTAAATGGCCTGGCTTATTACAGTTATAGCAGATAACACCTTTGGGCATAGATTTGTTACCCCCACCAGAGTTCTTATCAGGCTTGGAGTTTAAATCAGAAAAAGAGTGTCTTACCAGTGCTTGGCTGTTACCTCGCTGCAATGGTGTCTGTCTGGCCATTTGGTAGTCCTCGCCCCCCCCCCCACTCTCTGGTCGGTATTCCTTTACCCACAGCTGCACATCTGTAGGCAAGATGTTGATGAATTGCTCCATGGCAAATGTGTCGATGATCTGTGGGACTGTTTTGTTCTCGGGTTGGATCCATTTTATCAGGAGTTCTCCGAGTTGGGTGAAGGCTTCTAGAGGATTGTCAACAGAGTTGTACCTCAGAGATAGAAATCTCTGCCTGTATGTCTCTCAGATGTCATACCTTTTCAGGATTTTGCTTTTCACCAGGTCATAGTTGTCTGACTGTGCAGTGCCCATACTGCTGTAGGCAAGTTGGGCTTTCCCTGTCAGGTAGGGTACTAGTCTGACTGTTCATTGCTGCTTTGGCCACTGGCAGGCTGTGGCAACTCTTTCAAAAGTTGACAGGTATACCTCAGTATCATCTGAGGGACACAACTTTGTAAGTTTAATGAATTAAGTTGCTTGCATTTTGTTGCTCATCTGAATCTGTGCCAGATCCTCTGCCTTTGATAGCATGCAAGGCATCCAGTCATCGCTGCTCCCATTGCTGCATCTCTTCTCTCATCTTCTGCTTCTGTCGATGCATCTCTTCTTTTCTCTGTGCTTCTAAACATTGAAGCTCTTTTTCTCTCTGCTTCTCAGTCTCTTTTTGTTGTATAGCTCACCATTTAAAAAAGTCCATCAGGCTTTTAGGTTCTGTCACTGCCTGATCTTTTTCCATAATTTGTGCTGGCTGTACAATCTCAGACTGGTCTTCTGTCTCTGCTAGTTTGGCTGCCATTCTCCTGGTAACTACTCCTGGACTTGCTGTTGCAGAACCCATACTTTCCTCTGTGCTTCCCTGGTACTAAGTCCAGTACCCACACACACAAAACTCCTGTCTTAAGGTGTGCACGGCGTAAATCCCACTTAAGCTGACACCATCTGTTGTCGAGGCACAGGTCAGGAAGTACAGGAAACACCAGGAGCAGTTGTAGAATTCACCAAAAATTATTTATTTACACTAGCAGTATCATAAAACAAACTTATTCAGTATAACTATTTACAAAGGCAAAATAAAATAGTTTTCTTTTAGTCTTTGTGTCCTTTGTTCTCCTAAATCTCTCTTGCAGATGCAGCACCCCCATTCTTAGCAAGCATCCTGTTTTTGTAAATATAAGACAGGGCTGCTAGAATACAGTGTGATTGAGCTGAGAGGTCCCCTTTGCACACTTTTTGCAAAGGGCTCAAACATTTGCACTCGAGTAACCTCTGGAGTTTACAATAGCTTTCTGCAATCATTTCAAAATATAATTATATATATTTCAACGGTAACACTATATATTTTCTAAACAAAAGTGATCCCATTATCAGTCACATTTCCATACAATGATTTGCACATATTTTTATATTAGCCGATATGCAAGGGAGAAAAACAGACAGCAAGAGAAAACTGAGAGACAGTGAGAGGCAAAGAACTGTGAGCCTGTCGGGTTGATCAAGTCTGAAGGCTCACAGGAAAATTCTCTAGCGCAACCAGAAGAGACAGAAAAGGAAAGGATAGATCCTTGCATTTAAACACTTTCTGTAACAAATGGGACAGGGTCCTGTTCCACCCTGTCACAGACCCATATGGTTAGCAGGAGAAAAACCTACTCCAGAAAGGTAAGAGTAAGTAAATCCTGCTAATTATGCTAGGAAGTAAGCAGCACCAACTGCCAAGCAAGCCAGGAGGCTAAACAGTGGGAGAAAACATACATGCCATTAACTAAATAGAAAACAGGCCTACCCTAAATATGGTGTTGGCTATATCCAGTGACACAGGCAGTTTTTAAATCACAACCACATAGTATGTCAATCAGTACTAGGAGAGGATAATACACCCATTTGAATATCACAAACAGAAGCTGGCCCGATGGCACTGAGGGTTAAGGTGCTGAACGCTACACCTCGCGCCATGCTGGCAACCCAAGTTTGGGAACTGACTCGAGTTACTCGGGGGTCAGCAGGGGCAAGGAAGGATAAAGCATTCATAGAGAGCTCTCCTTCCCAAGGGGAGGTGGGTTAGTGAAGCGTGCTGTTGCCTGACACCCAGCGGTGGCTGGGTGTCAGCACAGGCATGCTGCCAGAATGGGGAGGTCCCATGTTCAGGGCACAATCGTGAGCCTGGCGGAAGACATCGGAAAAATGGAGCTGGCAGGCTCCATGATGGCCCAGCTGTTTCCACGCTGGGACCAGAATGATGAGCCCCTCCAAGGGGGGTCTGGAGCCGCCTGCCAGCTCCACAAAAAGAAGGAATAAAAGAAAAAGAATAGTACAAACAGATTGCAGTATATATGGTATAATAGCAAAAACAGCATTCAAACAGAACATGGAAGAGCACCAGGTTCCAAAGCAATAACTGAGCAGAGAGCTACTTGGGCAACTACACTATGCAGAAGTAAATAAGCACATATGGCATGTCAAGAGGCAGTAAGTAAGGATGCAAATAGTCACCGTACCAGAGATGCCTAGGGCAAAACCTCTCACACAGCAGGGGTTTTTATGAGCAGCATGACTGGCCGCCGGCTCCCTCCCCTGTTGTCTTTTGTGCTGTGGTCCTTCACACAGAGGACCACTTGCAATGGGTTGGATAAGAAGGAAGTTAAGCAACGTGCCCTGCAATTAAACTATTGGGAACCAAGAAACAAATATTAAAGAGGATCTGTTCTTGGAGGATACCTTGGAAACTAGAATGGCATCTCGTATTCACAAAGCTGTAAAAGGTATCCTAGATTATGTATGAAAGGGTTGTGTTTTACTGTGTTCTCAGATGTGTCCCGGAGACAGCAGCGTTGAGGCTTCAGGGGGCAGATGTTACCAAAATAGATACTGTAGTTAGTGAGATGAGTCTGTGTCAAAATGTACTGCCATTCCAGTGAAAGATGATGCAGCATTTGGGGGGCCCATACAAGAAAGGATGGATACAGGCCTACTGAAGAATTGAAAGGCACACCCATGAAGGCTTTGCTCTTATCTGCATACTCCTCTAAACCACAAGATAGCTTGATAAAACTCTACAGTCACTTTTGCAATGTGCTCCCAAGAAGACTTGCATTACATGTAAAATAAAGAACAAATGGTTTAAACCACTTAAAAACTGGAGAGAGTCAAACAAACAAATTAGAAAGGCAAAAGCCTAGACAGAGGAAAAGATAGCAGAAGGGCAAAGAGAGGAGACAAATAATTTTTTAGATACATTAGGGAACGTAGGAAGACACAAGGGGGGATAGTAAAGATTGCTACTGAAGAACGGAAATGCACCAAACATGACCCAGAGAAAGCTGAAATCCTTAACAAATATTTCTGCTCGGTGTTTACCAAAGAGGACCCAGGGGATGGACCAGCCCTGAAAAAATACAACACCCCAGGACCAGGGGTAGACACGAGTCCCTTTACAGAAGCCAAAGTACGGGAGGTGCTAAATAAACTAAAAGCAGACAAAGCCATGGGACCAGACAAGATGTACCCAGAGTCCTTAAGGAACTGGGGGGCAGAATTAGCAGCCCCTCTGGCACTTCTATTCATGAAATCCTTGAAGAGCAGTGTGGTACCCAAAGACTGGAAAAAGGCAATAGTGGTTCCACTTCACAAATCAGGCAGTTGCAAAGAGGCTAGTAATTACAGACCAGTGAGCCTCATGTCTATAGTAGGGAAACTAATGGAGACACTACTCAAACAGAGGATCATAGAATTCCAAAAAACTAGTGGTTGACAAGACCCTAAACAGCACAGTTTCACAGCAGGTAGGTCTTGCCAGACAAATCTGCTCGAGTTTTTTGACTACGCTACAAAAATAGTGAATGACAGTGAGGCAGTAGATGTGGTCTACCTCGACTTTAGTAAGGCCTTCGACTCAGTTCCACACAGAAGGCTGGTAAAGAAGCTTGACAACACAGGGGTTGGTCCAGAAGTAGTCAGATGGGTACAAAACTAGTTACATGGCAGAACCCAGAGGGTACAGGTTCATGGAGTGCAATTGCGGAAGGCAGGGTGACCAGCGGGGTGCACCAGTGCTCAGTGCTGGGGCCTGAGCTCGTCCAGTGTTTCTATAGCGGACATCACTGATGGACTGGGAGGGAAGGTGTGTCTGTTCGCAGATGACACCAAGCTATGTAGCAGGGTGGACACCCCTGAAGAAGTGAACAAGATGGAAGCTGACCTCAAGAAACTAGAAGAATGGTCTGGAGTGTGGCAGCTGAGATTTAATGCTAAAAGTGCAAGGTCATGCACATAGGAAAAAAATCCAAGTAAGGAGTATTACCTAGAAGGCAGAAGACTGGCAGCCTCAAACCAGGAATGAGATCTGGGAATCATAATCTCAGATGACTTGAAGGTTAGTAAGCAGTGTGAGAAGGCAACAGTGAAGGTCAACAGAATGCTGGGCTGCACTGGGAGGGGACTCGTAAGCAGGAAAGAGAGGTGGTACTACCACTGTATAGACTGCTGGTTAGCCTCACCTGGAATACGGAGTCCAATTCAGGAGGCCTCACCTCAGGAAGGACATTGACGGGTGGAAACAGTACAGAGAAAGGTGACAAAATGATTCAGGGTGACAGCTCAGTGGCACTGAGGGTTGAGGTGCTGTATGCCACATCTTGCACCACGCTGGTGACCTGGGTTCAGGAATGAGCCCAGGCTGTCGGAGTCGGCGGGAGGGAGGGATTGAGCATCCGGAGGACAGCTCTCCTCTCCAGGAGGGAGTGGGGTACTGGCTCAGCACTTGACTGGCCTCTGGCAGATGCGAAGGCACAGCAAGAACAGAGCATACAGAGATGGTTGGGGAGTGGTGGACGTCGGCAGAGGTGCCTTGATGTCAGGGTGCATGCTACTCCCCAAGAACAGGGAAAAAGACACCAGAGTGCCGAGGGGAAGGAGTGCTGAGCACAGACCCTAATGACTGCTGCCTGCCTGACCACCAGAGGGATCCAACAAAATATGGATACTTGGGGTGTACAGTCCCCACCTCATACCTACCTGGGGGGTACAGACACAGTTCCATGGGGGTCTACCGGGGATCCAGGTAAGGCAGTAAGTGGGATAATGCTCATGGCGTCTCCCGACTGAGCGGGGCTCCGGTGTAGGGGGAGAGAAAAACTGCGATTTAAAAAATTAAATGATTCAGGGTCAACAGTACATGTCCTACAAGGAAAGACTTAGAGACCTGAATATGTACTTCCTGGAGCAGAGAAGAGAGAGAGAGGGGGGACATGATTGAAACATTAAAGTACATAAAAGGCATTAACAAGGTACAAGACCTTTTTTCACTTCAAGAAGAGGCCCAGGACTAGAGGACATGACCTCAGGCTGCAAGGAGGAAGTTCTCTACCAACATCAGGAAGTCTTTCTTCACAGAAAGAGTGGTGGATGCTTGGAACAGCCTTTGGTGAGTGGGCAGTCCCTGGTATCCTCACTTCATTTTCCTGTCGTCTTCAGCTCGCATGCAGCAGCTAGTGCAAAGTGTAGGCAGTCATCAATGAAAGAAAAAATTACTTGCCTTAGTAATTGTGTTTCTTCTAAGGGAGTCTTGCTGTATTCTGACTATATGCAGTTAGCCCCAGCACTTGAACTGCTCCGAAGAGGAAAGAGTTAACTCTGTGCCAAGGCATAGAACGTTGAGCTCAAGCTCAATTTTCAAACCTCTGTCCCAGGTACTCTTCAGTGTAATGCAGAGTGTCGGCTCCCCATTGCCCCCCTTGGTGGACTCTGTACTATATAGCATAGCGGCTCCCTCCCACTCACGATTTTTAACCAGCCAGCTTTCCCATCTGCAGGTTATATTTTCCCACCACCAGAGGTCCTACCACTCCTACAATCTCACTTCCTATTTGTTTCAAGCTAAAACTTGACCTCTCTCGCTCCCTATTTGTTAAGGCTATAATTTTCACCACTCCAGGCTATCATGCTCCTGCCCACTTTCCTCACTATCACCCTGCTGCTCTCCCTTCCTTCCCAGACAAAGTGGAACTTCACATGTGTTTTGCATCTGCAAGCAGACTGGCACTTTCCCCTCTCCTATTTACTCCTGAGTGGGGAATTAGCATAATGGCTCACAGGTACCCATCTGCCTGCACCTCCCACCACCACAAAAAATGCAACCTTAAACTGCCCTACCATCTACCTCTTTATCAGTAGGCATCCTTATGGGCATTGGACTCTATTAGCCCGCTCTCTCCTGCTTACCCCAGTCGTACTCCCACCACCCCCAACCCCCTCTGCCCCACTTGCTCCTTCTCCTGGCCTTCCCCCAAACCCTGAAACTCCCAATACCCACCTTCCATCCAGCCACAGGGTATATGCTGCGAAAGTGTCATCAACTATATACACAAACAAGAAACAACTGCCTCAGGTCCCTTGTACTATTACTACTTCTTACGGGCAATGTCTACCCCAACCCGGGCCCGCAGACTGTGCCCCAGCCCATCCCCTTCCCTACCAGTGGGCTGCGCATCGCCTCACTTAACATCTGCAGCCTGCAAAAAAAATGGGACCCCTTTCAGGGGTAGGTACTCCAGCACCACCCTGATGTCACTGGTCTGGGTGAAACATGGCTCTCCCCTTCTGTACCAGACTCCGCTGTTAACCTCCCCGGTTACCTCCTCTATCACGCTGATAGAGTGGGTAAGCGAGGTGGTGGCTGCGCTCTCTACCTTAAGGACTCGCTGTCAGGCCAACTACTCCCTACGCCACAGCTAGCATCGAGGGCACACGCTCTAACGCTAAAATTAACTCTAGGCAGGTCTACTTCCCCCCTCTCCTACTCACCACTATCTACATTCCTCCCAAGGAACACAAACTTGCCTTCCAGGTCATCCTGAATTATCACTCCACTCTACCGCCTCATTATGAAAAAATAGTCATGGGTAACTTCAACATAAACTGGCTGGCAAAGACAGTGCGTCCCATATATTGATGATGCCACAGTGCTTAACCTCACTCAGGCTGTCTCCTCCCCACCCGAGTAAATGACCTACAGGGACATCCTCCCTCCTGGATCTGGTCTTCACGACTGCCCCACAGAATAACCAACACCCAGGTACTCACCAATGCTCTAAGTGATCATTCTCCTGTCCTCTGCACTTGGTCCGTAGTGCCCCAAACTCCACCCCAAAATAACCTTACAATGCAAACTTGGCCCTGGCAAACTCTCCCAACTCAAGGACCACCTTAGAGAGTGGGACTGGACACCCTCAGAACACCCCAGACCCAGATTGTGCGCTTCATCTATTTATCTCCACATTCAAAAGAATATGTGATAAATTTGCCCCTTACCAAGAGGAAAGGTTACCACGTCCCTGATCCTCTGATCACCTCCTGAGCCTATTGCGACAGCGTGACTCCCTTTGGCATATTGCTAATGAAACCAAACTGCCAGCTGACAGGCAATGATACAAGGAGCTTTGCAACAAATGCACATGGGCCCTCCGCTCTGCCAAAGCAGACTACTACAAAGCGTCCTTAACATCCACCTGGGGAGATGGGTGCAAATTCTGGAATAATATTAAGGAACTTTGCGGTAAAGCCCCAAATCAGCCCCCGGACCAATTAGTTATAGACAATAACATCTCCATGGATCCCTTTAGCATAGCCTCAGCCCTAAACTTGCTTTCACAAATCTCAACCATGTCCTCCCCTAATTTCTTTGACACCCCGCGGTCCAGGCCCACCCTCCTCCCTTGCTCCTCCCTTACACCTACACATTCTCTCCCCATGGCTGCCAAACCGTACTCTAGCCAAAGCCCTTAGCCACTCACTTAACTGCAGCAATTCCCTAGACATGAGACTTCTTCACCTTACTCTCCCGGAAGTCCTTTACCCTTCACCATATTATAAATTGCTCCCTTTGTCAAGGAAATTCCTCTCCGATAGAAACTGGCCTCTATTACCCCATCTATAAGAGTGGGGACCGCACCTCCACCAACAACTACCACCCTATATCCATTCTCCCCCATCTAAAGCCTTACAGCGTATTATCGCCGACCAAATCACTGACCACCTCACAAAATACAATCTTCTTTGCAACCAACAACATGGCTTCTGTAAGGGCATAGCACCACCACCGCCCCAACGCCACCCTCACATACCCACTCCGCCTTGGATCAAGGCCACCTCACAGGAGCTATCTTCATGGACCTCTCTAAAGCTTTTGATACTATCAACCATGCCTCCTCCTAAACACACTCTCCTCCAGTGGCTTCTCCAATGATACCTTAAACTGGTTTACCAGCTATCTGTCAGATAGAACACAACAGGTCAAGGTAGGCACTGTCCTGTCCCCTTGCCTCCCTGTCTGCTCTGGTGTTCTTCAGGGATCGATTCTTGAGCCCCTACTCTTCAGCCTATATCTGAACTCCCTCCCATCGGCCGTCTCCGGTAACCTGCTTCTCTATGCAGAAGACACTGTCCTGTACGCCTCCGATTCTGACCCACTTAAACTCCACCAAATACTCCAACATAGTTTTTAAGAAGCAGAACATTGGTTCTCCACCCAGCAACTAATAATCAACTACAAGAAAACAAAAGTCATGATCTTCTCACACCCTCAGAACCCCCGCAAGAACCTCTGTCCTCCACTTCTCACTGTCAACCACACCCCACTTGAACAAGTTAGCACCTTTAAATACCTAGGGATCACTCTAGACCCAGCCCTCAACTACAAGCAACATATTCTACACCTAGCCTCTGCCCTAAACTCGAGATTAGGTGTGCTCTATCGGCACAAACACTGCCTCACTCCTGAGGCTCTACAGCTCACCGTTGATTCCTCTGTCCTCTCCCTCCTAGATTACAGTATCACCATATACAGTGCAGCCCCAACTTCCACACTAAACAGACTCCTTGTACTCAACAAAGCCTGCCGTCTCATCCTCGTTTGTGATCGTCTTACACACACCTGTTCACTCTACAACTCCACAAAATGGCTAAACCTAGATAGCAGATTCAAGTATCATACCTGCCTAATGACAAAGAAGATACTCTTAGGTCTAGGCTAGTTCCCTTTAAATCTAGACTAAGGGAGCTACTCCAGGAGGACTCAAACGTATGTGATTGCCCCTGACACTGTCCTGCAGCATGTTGTCCTATACCGCACCAAACTGTTCCCGATCACAGTTCAAAATCCCACCTATAACACCATTTGACTATAAGCCTGTTACAGTTCTCCTGCAACTATGTGGCTGTGCTACAACACACAACAATTACTATCCCGTCTTATGCCTCCTATTGATCAATCATTGACTGCCATGTACTGTAATGTAATGTATCTTAATATGTACTGTACTGTCCCATCAGCTCTGTTAACAAATGTTGCTCTGTACCTTAATGTATGACATGGAACCTTTGTAAATGAGTCTTTGACTCAAGGTCTTTCTGAATATTTCAATAAATAAAAGTAACCATCAGATTCTTACGAGCCCTATACTAAGCAACTAACAACCCAGAAATTGTTTTTAAACTTTTGTGCCAAAGGGTAAAAGATTTCAATTTAGGGTCCAAAGACTCAAGTCGAGACCCCAAAAAGAATCCAAGTAGGTAATAAACAACTATAATAAAACATAGGAACAAGAAAAAAAAACCTCAATTAAGAAGAGACACCCAGGTACACCCCTGGGGTGCAACACTGCACCTGCCCACCCACGTCCCAAAACAACCAGTTTCCAGGAGGGGAGGCAGGGAGGGAGGTCAGAATACAGCAAGACTCCATTAGAAGAAACACAATTACTAAGGTGAGTAATTTTTTCTTCAAACAACATGAAGTCTTGCTGTATTCAGACTATATGAAGACTACCAAGCAGTACCCCCAATGAGGAGGGAACTACAGAACCTATTTTGGGAACAGGCACTGCAGTACCAAACCTAGCATCACTTCTTGCCTGAATGTCCAGGGAGTAATGCTTGGTAAATGTGTGAACAGTTTTCCAGGTGGCTGCTTTACAGATTTCCACTAAGGGTATGTCTCTAGCTGCTGCGGCCGAAGCAGCTGTACCTCTGGTAGAATGAGCCCTCAGGCCTGAGGGTGGCTCTTTCCCCAACTTTGAGTAGCAGAACTGAATGCAAGAGACAATCCACCTAACAATCATTATCTTGGTGGCAGGCTTACCTTTACCCACCTCCCCATAAGTGAGAAACAGCTGGGAGCAGTTGTTTCTATGGGACTTAGTGGATTCTAAGTAGTAACTCAGAACCCTCTTTACATCAAGACTGTGTAGTCTCCTCTCTCCAGAAGAGGAATGCTCAGTGAAAACTACAGGCAGAGTCATAGACTGGTTCAGATGGAAGTCTGATACCACTTTAGGAAGGAACTTCCTATTTGTACGAAGGACCACCTTATCCCTATGGAATGAGATGAAATCATGTTCCACTGATAGAGCCTGTAACTCACTGATTCTCCTGGCAGAAGTAATAGCAACCAGGAATACAGTTTTCCAAGTCAGGTATTTGTACTCAGCTGAGCAAAAGGGCTCAAAGGGAGGCTGCATCAGCTGTGCAATGCAGATATTCAGGTCCCATAGAGGAGTAGGATCCTGAAGGGGATTGATGTGGACCAAACCCTTAAAGAATTTCTTGAAAACTGGGTAGGAGGCTAGAGAAGAGCCCTTCCCAGCCAAAAGCAGAAATAGCTGTTAAATGCATCTTGAGTGGTAGGCCATAGGCCTAAACTGTTAAGATATGCCAAGTAGTCTAAGGCAGTGGCAATATCAGCTGAATCTGGTTAGAGGTGCCTCTGGGAACACCAGAACCCAAACCTCTTCCACTTAGAATCATAGGTTTTCCTAGTGGAATTTTTCCTACTGGCCTTAAGGATATCAAGAGCTGATTGTGAGAGATGCAGGTCTGCATATTGTAGCTCCTCAAGAACCAGGCCTTGAGTCTGAGTGTGTGAAGATTGGGGTACAATATCATCCCCTGAGATGAGGTGAGGAGGTTGCACTGTCTGGGAAGGCACAGGGGAAGTGTCACTGATAGTGACAACAGTAGTGGATACCACGGCTGTCTGGCCCAATCCAGGGCTATCAAAATCACGGTGCGGGGTTGGGACCCAATCTTGACCAGAACTCAGAGGAAAGGGAGGAAAGGCATAGAGAAACCTGTTGGTCCAGTCCAACAGGAGAGCATCTAGAGGAAGAGACCACTGCAGATGGGGCCTGCAGCAGAACAGAGGGAGCTGATGGTTGTCTGCGACTGCAAAGGGGTCTATCTCTGGAGTGCCCCATCTCTTGAAAATGATTCGAAGAATGAGAGGATTCAGGGATCATTCGTGGTGATCTTGATAAATCCTGCTGAGAGCATCAGAAAGTACATTGTCCTTCCCTGGGAGATGCACAGCAATCAGGGAAGCCTTCAGGAATAAGTTAGTGACCATATTTTCATGGCCTCGGTGCACAAGGCTGAGGACCAAATGCCCCTGCTCTGCTGATATACCACATGGTTGTGGTGTTGTCTGTCCTGATCTGCACCACTTTCCCCTGAATTAAACTTGAAAATGTCTGAAAAGCCAGAAAGACAGCCCTGAGTTCGAGAAGATTTATGTGTAGAAGAGACTCCTGATGGGACCAAGTCCCCTTAGCAGTATGCTGATCCAGGTAGGCTCCTCATCCCAGCAGAGAAGCGTCTGTGGTGAGAGTCACTGTGGGAACCTGACTAAGGAAAGGAACCCCTTGCCTCAAGTTGTCCTCTTCCAGCCACCACTGGAGGGCCTGAACCAAAGTTAGAGACACTGGAACCAACTTGGAGAGGGGATCTTTATTCTGAGACCAAAAGGCTCTTAGGTGAAATTGAATATCCCTCATCTGAAACCTTGCCCCTTGCACTACTGCAGTGCAGACTGCCATGTGTCCTAGCAAATGCAAGAAGTGTCTGGCTGGCCGAGACACAACTGGACAAAAAGAGGAAGCCAGGGAGATGAGGGATTGGACCCTAGAGAGAGAGAGAGAGAGAGAGAGAGAGAAGGCCCTGGCCTGAACAGTGTCCAGCTCCACTTCTATAAATGTGAAAAGCTGAACTGGCTCCAGAACAGACTTTTCTAGATTTAGAATAAATCCTAGAGAATGTAGAAGATTCTGAGTGACCCCTAGGGCTGACCTGACTTGGTCTGGGAACTGACCTACTATGAGCCAGTCATCCAAGTAAGGGAACAGTAAGATGCCTTGTCTTCTGAGGAAGGCCACCACTACTGCTAGGCATTTGGTGAATACTCTTGGGGCAGATGTTAGGCTGAAAGGCATTGCTCTGAACTGGTAATGGCCTGAGGGCAGTTCGAACCAGAGGTACTTTCTGTGGGACTGCCTGATAGGTATGTGGAAGTAGGCATCCTTGAGATCCAAGGAGGCTAGCCAGTCTCCTGGTCACAGAGAGGGAAGAATAATTTCCAGAGTCACCATCTTGAACTTTGGCTTTAGTATGTGTTTAAGTAACGTAGATCCAGGATGGGTCACCACTCCCCTGTCTTTTTTAGGGTAAGGAAGTACCTGGAGTACAGCCCTTTTCCCCTGTGAATGAGAGGTACCCTCTCCACTGCCTGCAGAAACAGAGAAGAAACCTCTGTTTTGAAGGCCTGTGTTTCCTCTTCCAAGGAAGGACAGAAAGCCTTTGCCCTCAACTTTGGGAACCTGCTGAAGCTGAGATCAAGACCCTGGCTCACCACTTCCTGGACCCACTTGTCTGAAGTGACAGACTTCCAGACTTGGAAAAAGTGAGCCAGTCTGCCCCCTACAGGAATTGGGGAGGCAACCCTTGCTGACACATCAGGGTGTCTGTTTGGCAGGGGGCTTAGACTGAGAAGAGGATGCAGCCCTTGTCATCCCCCTCCTGCCTCTTCCCCTAAAGAACCCCCTCTGCTGAAAAGAAGAGGAGGCCTCGGCCTGGTAAAAAGGCCTGCCCCTGCCAGCCCTGGATTGCTGCCTCTGAGGAGTGGTCTGCTTCTCTTTAGCTGCAGCACACCTGTATGTGGTCCTGTACTCGTCCATCTATTTCATGTACGTCTCTGTTTGCTCCCCAAACAGAGAGTTACCAGTGACAGGAAAATCCATGGCCTTGGTCTGGGTATCCTGAGATAAATTTGTACACCCGAGCCAGGCAAATCTCCTCATGGAAACATATGTAGTCATGACCCTAGAATGAACATCATTCGAGTTCACAGCAGCATGAAATTGGACCTTTGAAGCTTCGATGCCATCCACAGCCACCTGCTCCAGCTCCTTGGCCAGCTGGGGAGGGGCAGTCTTAGCCAGCTCCAGAACCATATCCCACCTAGACTTCTGGTATCTGGCTGTATATGCCATATAATTGGATTGCCTGAGTCCCAAAGAGGATGCCAAGTACTGCTTCTTTGCCATGGCATCCACTTTCCTAGAATCCTTATCTGGGCTGTGAGATGCCAGGGGAATATTAGCCTTATCACAGGCTGCAGCTTGCACTACCCTAACATGGTTGCAATGGTTAATAAGGAAATCTGTACCAGGGCCTGACAGAGCATACCTCCTGTCCATTTTCTTATCCACAGGAGGTATGGATGTTGGAAACTAATATTTTTGGGGTCTGTTTCCCCAGGGACTTGTGCAGAGGGATAGACACCCTTTTTGACTCTGGGACATCCATCATCTCAACATAGTCAGACTCCTCCTGATCCTGTTCAGCTTCTACCACTGGAAGCTGAAGAATCTTATAGAAACATAGAAACATAGAAGTTGACGGCAGATAAGGACACTCAAGGCCCATCCAGTCTGCCCATTTCTTTTCTACCTTATAAATGTGCCATCGCCTTGCTCTGTCAGTGACCTATCTATTCATAGTCATTTGTATTGCTCCCTTATGCCTATCCCATGCCTGTTTGAAGCCCTGCACTGTATTCATAGCCACCACTTCTTGTGGTAAGCCATTCCATGCATCTACCACCCTTTCTGTGAAAAAATTTCCTCACATTCCCCTTAATCGGCCTCCCTCTAATCTCATGCTGTGTCCTCTTGTCCTGCTATTTTTCTTATATTTAAACATGTTAGACTCTTTCACCTTGTTTATGCCCTTAAGGTGTTTAAATGTCTCGATCATATCACCTCTCCCTCCTTTGCTCAAGGGTATACATATTGAGCTCCGTTAATCTGTCCTCATATGTCTTCTGATGCAGTCCCTGCACCATTTTGGTTGCCTTCTCTGGACTGCCTCAATTTGTTAATGTCCTTGTGAAGGTGTGGCCTCCAATACTGCCGCAGTACTCCAGATGGGGCCTAACCAATGTCTTGTACAGAGGGATTATTACCTCCCTCTTACGACTTGTGATACCCCTACTAATACACCCTAACACCCCCTAGCCTTACCTACTGCTTTAGAGGTCTGCTTGATGATTTTAGGTCATCAGTGATGATGATGCCCAAGTCTCTTTCTTCCTTTGTGACTGCTAGCAACTCCTCCCAGCCTATAAGTGGCTTCAGGGTTTCTCTTCCCTATGTGCATGATTTTGCACTTCTTTGCATTAAATCCCAGTTGCCACTCTTCTGACCATTTTGCTAGTTTATCCAGATCTCTTCTCATTCTGCCCACCCCATCTGGATCATCTACTCTGTTGCAGATCTTGGTGTCATCTGCAAACAGACAAGCCTTACCCTCTAGTCCATCTGCGAGGTCACTAATGAAGATGTTGAATAGGACTGGCCCCAGGACTGATCCCTGAGGTACCCCACTTGTGACTTGCATCTCTTCTGACTGTATACCATTTACCACCACTCTCTGTTTTCTGCCAGTCAACCAGTTTGCCACCCAGTTGACCAACTTCTGACCCACCCCGAGCCTACCTAGCTTATTTATCAATCTTCTATGTGGAACAGTGTCAAAAGCTTTGCTGAAGTCAAGGTAGGCGACATCAACTGCTCCCCTTGGTCCACCACTCTGGTTACCCAGTCAAAGAAATCTATGAGATTAGTTTGACAGGACCTTCCTTTGTAAACCCATGCTGTCTTGGATCCTGTGCCCTATGGATTCCAGGTGTTGCACTATCCTTTCCTTAAGGAGTGCCTCCATAATCTTGCCCACTACTGAGGTAAGACTGACTGGTCTGTAGTTCCCGCCTCCTCCCTGCTACCACTCTTGTGGAGCGGGATCACATGAGCCCTTCTCCAGTCTTCTGGGACCTCTCCTGTGCTCAGAGACTCACTAAACAATTCTGCTAATGGCTCTGCTAGTTCCTCCTTTAGCTCCTTAAGTACCCTGGGATGTATGCCATCAGGTCCCATTGCCTTATCCACCCTGAGCTTAGCAAGCTCTTGTAGGACCCTTTCTTTTGTGAAGGGAGTAGTGCTCACCTCCTCCCACTGTGTCCATGATGCTGAGCTGTGGGCCCTGCCCTACCTTCTCTTCAGTAAATACTGAGCAAAAGTATCTATTGGATAGATGCCTTTACAGGGTCCTCCTCCTCACATGCTCCCTTTTCTCCATTAAGCTAGCAATACCCCTCTGGACTTTCTCCTTTCACTAATGTATCTATAGAAAGTCTTGTCACCTTCTTTACTGTTCGTGCTAGTGTTTCCTCAGTTTGGGACTTTGCCTGCCTTACTGCCTTACCTGCTTCCTTAGGCAGTTTGGTATGCCTCCTATCTTCATCCCGCTGTGTTCCCTTTATATTTCCTGAAGGCCAGCCTTTTGGCTCTGACCTTTCTGCTACTGTATTTGAGAACCAAAGTGGTTTCCTTCTTCTTTTGCACTTCCTTTTCTGTCTAACACAATGGGATGTTGCTTCAAGTATTGTATCCTTAATGCTTGCCCACTTTGCCTGTACCTCCTCACCTGTGTTTCTTTTTGCCAGGGCTAGCTTAACTCTGTTGGCCATCTTATCAAAGTCAGCTCCTCTGAAGTCCCATATTTTTGCCTTGGAATGGGATGATTTAGATGTAGTAGCCAAATTGAACCATACCATGTGATGGTCACTGGCCCCAGGTGACCTTCTACCTGGAGATCTGTGATCCCTTCTTTGTTAGTCAGTACTAGATCTAGGATAGCCCTGTCTCTTGTGGGTTGCTGTACCAGTTGTTTGAGGCCCTCCTGCAGGGGAATCCACTATGAGTCTAGTTCTGGCAGATGTTCCTGCTGGTATTGACCAATCTGTATCTGGCATGTTGAAGTCTCCCATTATCAGAACCTCCCTTTAGCTGTCATGTTTTGTATATCTTCTAACAGTAATGTGTCTATGTCCTCCTCTGGTCTGGGGCCTGTAGACAACCCCAGTTCTTATGGCTGTCCCATTTCCTGTTTCAGGGTGACCCACAGTTCTTCTGGCTCCTTATGTGTATTCTGAATTTCTGTAGCTTTGATATTTTCATTAACATACAGGGCCACTCCTCCCCCCCTTTTTGCACCTCGGTCTCTTCTGAACAATACATAGCCAGGTACTGAAGTCTCCCAAGTGTGGTTACTGGTAAACCACGTCTCACTAATTGCTACTATGTCCAGTTTAGCCTCTGACATTATTGCCTGCAGGTCTGGGATCTTATTTCCCAGGCTGTGAGCATTTGTGTACATGATTTTCCATTGGCCAGATTTTGGTGTGTTAGTTGTTGGGTGAAGTTTGGCATTACCCTGTGCATCGTATGGGAGACAAACCTTTTTCTTACCTGGTGATGCAAATGAATGGCAAACACGCTGAATTCCTGTTTGACCACTAGCTGAGGGAGGGTGTTCTTCCCATTCGACGTATGGGGTGCTGCACCTCTCCCCATTTGCTAGTTTAAATATTCTGCAAAGACGCCAAACTTCTGCCCCAATGCATGACCCCTCTTTAGTCAGATGCAGTCCATCAAATTTAAAGAACTTTCGCTCCCAGAACTGTTGCCAGTTCCTACAAATCTGTGTCCTTTTCCTGGCACCAGTCCTTGAGCCACGTGTTTAGCTCCCTATCTCCCTTCTCTGACCTTCCGTCCATCTGCTCCTCTCCCAGACTGGCAGGATCTCAGAAGGAGATGCGACGAAATAGATGATAGTTTGTCACCCAGCTTAGTCAGGTGTTCCTTGGTCTCCACAACTGACCGGCTGGCGAGATCATTAGTCCCTATGTGTACTAGGACATCAATGTTTTCTCCTGCTTTGTGAACAATTTTAGCAATGCCAGTGTCTCTCCATGCTGATGTACCTGGGAGACATCTGACCATCACCCCTGGCTGGAGATGGGTATCAACTCCCCGAATCATGGAGTCTCCTATGATCAGAAGTTTTTTGGGTTTCCTTTGTGCTTGTTTAGTTTTGGTTCCTGATTTGGGTGAGTATTGTTGTGCTAGCTCCTGTGCCGCAGTGTCCTGCTCTGCAGTGTCTTCTGCCTCTTTATTTGATTTCAGAGATAGAGGCAGATACCTGTTTGTAGTGTTTATATGGTTTTGGAGGTAATGTATTGGAGAGCAGAGAGTGATGGGGCACCTGATTTGCTCCTCCTAACCACCTGCCAACCTCCTGGACCAACTACCCTCTGCGGTCGAGGTTTTTCAGTTGGATGCTGGGGAAATGGCTGGTGGTTCTTATAATGTATTTCCTCTTCAATATGAAATTTGAGGCGTGCAATCTCTGCCCATGCTGCCCGGAGCTGAGACCTAAGATCTCCAAAGGCCCAGCATGTAGGACAGTGTCCTAAATCCTGTAAGACTGTCCTTCTGAAAATTGTTCCACAGTACCTGCAGTTAATGAAATCCATTCCAAATAAGTTGCTGGGTTTGTAACCTAGTCAGAGTAATCTTAGCCACCTTCTTGTAAAACAAGAAGTGGGAGGGGGACTCAGAAAGCCTGGGGGAAAGGAGACACATTAGAAGGCCTGTCTGGGGAGATGTCAGGCTCAATAGGCTCATCTAGGTCTTCATAATCGTCATCTTCATCATCTTCATCTCCTTCCCACTCACCCTCATAAAATGCTTCAGGGTCATATTCAGAAGCAGACAAGTCCGACTGAACCGACCATCTCTGTGTTGGTGTCGGTTCAGTCGGAACCGGGCAAAGCGACTGCACAATAGCAATCGCTTTGGCTATCTTGTCAGCAGTCGGACCATGGGAACCGGGATCTGAACCGGTTGACTTGCGCGTTCTTTTTGTAGGAACCGATTCCGCAGAATCAGCTTTCCTCTTGCCCGAGGGGGTATCGCCCAGGTCAGTGGGCACCCCCTCAGGTTCGGTTGGAACCAAACTGGGCTGGCCATCAGGGTCAGCGGATTTTTCGGCCTCCTTTTCCTTCAACCTACTTAAACATTATCAGCAGTGGCCTTAGGAAAGTTCCTGCAGATTTGGCAGTCTTCTTTGAGGTGATCAAACCCCAGACAATAAACACAGATGAGATGGGGATCAGCCTTGGCAAACGCCTCCCCACACTCAGTGCAGTGTTGAAACCCAGTGGGCCCGGTTTTCTTTTGGGGTTTCTCATACATGCCTTTAAATACAAAGTCACCCTTACCAGCGTTCAAGCCAGGCGACTACCAAACCTGCTGGTTCCAACTGTGTCACAGGTTGGTTGAAAGAACCGGAGAAATCAAAGTTTTTTCAGGAACTGATAGATACCGGAAAACCACACTAAAATACCTGTAAAAACAGAAACAACAGATCGCTTCGGTTCCCAACCAGACCGACCGGAAAGAAACCGAAAAACAAAAACAATTTCTTTCTAAACCACTCTACTACTTTCTAATACACTTACTGTACCGGGACAGAGATGTAAAGACCGATAAAATAAAGACGTGTTTAGTAAACCGCCCGATTTTACCACAACCAAACTGAAGTGAAGGAGAGGATCTCCGGAGCGACTTCATAGTAAGGCAGAGTAAAGAATCTGACAGTTACGCTGAAGAGTACCTGGGACAGAGGTTTGAAAACCGAGCTCGAGCTCAATGTTCTATGCCTTGGCATAGAGTTAACTCTTTCCTCCCCGAAGCACTTTAAGTGCTGGGGGCTAACTGCATATAGTCAGAATACAGCAAGACTTTATGTTGTTTGAAACTGAGCAAACAGGAACGGTTTCTTCACGTTCCCTCTCCATCGATGGATGTCAGAAGGACCTTCAAACAAATCACCTTTATTTCGCTCCTGTCGCTGCGGTAGAAAAATCTACCGTTTCGACAATCATTCAGTTTGTGCCCACTGTTTGGGACCCACACTCGACTCATTTTCCTGTGAACTTTGTCAGGAATTCAACCAAGCAACTCGTTGATGTTTACTTGATATCCAGACTTACCTTATGGAACAAAAAGCCGCTCTAGAAGCAAGGGGCCCGTCCCAAGGACCCCCCATCTGGTGCTTCACACACGAAGCACAGATGTGAGAAGGATGCTCCCACTGCATCCTCTTCCAAGTGCTCGTCAACGATGACTACTTCAGGTCTCTCCTCATCAACACCTATTAAACCTGCCTCCTTGTCGATGGGAGTTTATTCTCTCATCAACTGTGCTTTCTAGCACTCTATCAGCAGTTTCAGCTGAACCTTACATTAATACCATTGCTGCCCCGTCGACGGTGACTTGTCTCTCATCAACGTCGATGGCAAACATGTCAAATCTTCCTCGGTCTTGGCCCTATTGTCAACGGGCCCTGGAACTCTAGGGAATACCATGGATATTCCTTTTTTGGCTGCCCCCCTCCTTCAAGGGCTTTTGTTCATAGGGGCCAGCCTGATTGGGACTGGGACCCCAGATTATTTCATCTGGGCTCCAGACCTACTTTTGCTCCATGTCCTCTTTCCTCTATTATTCCCTTGATTTCACAAAACTCTCCCCCCCTCCTCCAACCACTATTTCTATGGACATGGATAGTGTAGTACAGCAGGTTCTGAAGGTAATAAGGCATTCACAGCCCCTGGCTCCTGATACTGGGGATCACCCATCCTGGTCACCCACACCTCCACCAAAATGTTTTCTTGGTGAGCGGCCCACCTCCCCTCCTGGTTTTCCCTTCACATTATGAGGAAGAATACTATTACGAGGAATTAGAATTACTGGATGACATACCAGAGGATCTGAAGAACACTGACATTCAAGAATGGGACTCTCATCCTCTGTCCTCTCTCTCTCTACTATATCATCTCTGCACGAGGAACCCACCTGCCATGCAGTAGCTTCCCCACCTGACGACCCCTCATGTCATGATATGATGGTTCAGATACAAAAATTATGGATTTCTCTACTACTGAACATGATAAGCAGAGAAAAGACATGGCAAACTATCTTGAACTGCCAGAGGACCCGGTGGTTGTGGTACCCCCACTCATCCAAACAAACTAGGATGCGGTAATTGCGGCTTGGGATTAGCCTTCCACTGTCCCGGCTCTTCCTCAGAAGGCAGATCGTTTGTACCAGGCTCCCCCCGATCACTGATTCTTTTCCTCTAACCCCGAGGCTGATTCAGTAGTTATTGCCGCCACTCATGATCATACTAACACCCTGACACATGAGCTCCTTACTTCAGATAAGGAATCCCATTGCCTAGACTACCTAGGAAAGAAACTCTTTAGGCAGGCACACTGAATCTGAGAATCTTGAACTATATGGGACATATGCTGAAATACCAACGTATCCTCTGGTCCTCGGCTATTGAAGTAGTCAATAAACTCCCTCCTTCACAGGAGAAAGCCCAATTACTGGCTACCATATCCACTGGAAATTCCATTTCCTGACATTTCCTAATGCTTGGGATATAATGCTGTGGATACCTCGGCCCACGCAACAGCTATGGGCGTCACCCTCCACCATCATGCCTGGCTCTGTGTCTCAGGTCTACAACCAGATATTCAACACAAACTGGTTAATGCCTCATTTAATGGTGCTAAACATTTTGGCCCAGGCACCCAAACACTGGATGGGTTCAGATATAACAAAGTTAAATACGGTCTTGTCTCAGTCTGGTTTACAACAAATTATTACTTTGCCCACTCGACACAATAATAGATCAGGAAATCACATTGCTGGACTGGATATTAACAAATAGACCTATTAATATGATAAAATGTGGTTTGACCTCTGATTTGTTAAGTGATCATCATCCAGTCTTCTGTATTTGGAAGCATGGGGACTGAGAAGTCTAAGCCAATTATAAGGATTTGAGATCTTTTCTAAATTTGATGTACATTCTTTTTGTACAGAGTTGGGTAAAATAGATTGGTCTTTTTATATTCTATCCCTGATGTGGATTCTGCATTGCATTTTTCATTACTGAGTTTACACATGTTTTGGACCAGTTAGCTCCCTTGTTAAAGAAGGGTCCGAGGAAAACTTATGGGTGGTTAACACCTCCTTTGATTAAACTTATGAGACAACGAGACAAGGCCTGAAAACGTATAAAATGAACCATTCTGCTTCTGGTTATCATGCGTATAGGACTTTAAGGAACCAATGTAAGGCTAAGATAAGGAAGGCTAAAACAGACTATATTCGTCATAAACAATGTGAAGGGTTATCTAACGCTACTACTTTTGGAAAACAATTAATAATTTCATAAGGCCTAATGTTTGTCAACCAGGTTCAATGAGGTTGAATGGTGACTTGTTGTCTTGTCCACTGAAGATAGCTAACGAGTTTAATTTGAAATTTACTGCATTGCCTGATTCCTTTAGTGACCAGTCCAAGGTGAACTACTTGGGATTGACTGAAGATTTTACAGTTAATCCTAAACTGTACTAAGACTACTACTCCGAAGGAGAGTAGAGAAGTTGTTGCGTTGTATTAAGAGGGACAGCTCAGCTGGTTCTGATGGCTTATGTCCTAGTTTATTGGCGGATGCTGCTCGGTTATAGCACTTCCAGTTAGTATTATTTTCAATTTGTCTTTTGTTACAGGTACTATACCTAATATATGGAAACATACTTTGGTCACTCCTATATTTAAATCTGGTTCACAACATGAGTTTTGTAACTACAGACCTATTTCTATCTTGTCTGCTTTAGCTAAAGTTCAGGAAAGAATAGTTTATAATCAGTTGATTGGGTATGTGGATCGCTTTGGATTATTGTCTCAGAACCAACATGGTTTTAGAAAGGGAAGGAGTACTGAGACTGCCTTGAGTAGGAGTTCACGAACGCGGTACTTAATGGCATGGATAAAGGGTGTCTGACGGGTGCGTGTTCGTGGACCTGACCAAGGCATTCGACTCAGTTGATCACCAATTGTTGATTTCTAGACTTGAGTCATTGGGAGTTGGTGAGTCTTTCTAGGACTGGACGAGGGATTATTTAACAAATAGGTTTCAAAGGGTTAAATATGGGGTGCTGTATCAGACTCTCTGTAATGGTTAAGTGTAGGGTTCCACAGGTTCTATTTTAGGGGCCACTTTTGTTTTCTTTGTTTTTGATCAACTAGTAAGTGTGATTAATAATGCTTTCTAACACTTACGCTGATGATGCAGTAATTTATACTTAGGGTTTGTCATTTGAGATCTAGGTGTTTCTTTAACAGAGGAAATGTGCAATTTTCAGTCTTCACTTATGGCCTATAAATTACTCTTAAACAAATCTAAGACAAAGGTGATGGTTTTGGCACCCCACCCAGACTGAGATCTGAGGTTGGTACTTTGGAAGTTAAATCTCTTGATGGATTACTGTTTGACTATGTTGATACATTTCAATATCTTGGGGTATTACTAGATTCTCATCTAAGTTATGAATCTCATTTTTGAGGTTACCTCAAGAATACATTGTAGATTAGGTTCTTTGTACAGAACTGTTCATTTCTTATTCCTGAGTCTAGGCTGGTTATTTCAAATTGCTGCTTACTTCCTATTGTGAACTATGCAGCTATGATTACTGACACTGCTTCTGCGACAGTGATTTCAAAGAAATCACTTTACTCACTTGATAGCTAAGTTTGCTTTAAATTGTTCTAAGTCATCTCATCATTGTGTGATTTTGAAAGAAATGGGCTGGTTACCGGTTTCATTAAATTTCCAATACTGTGTGGCCAAGTTCATATATAAAGTCATGGACTCTGGAATTCCACATAGTATTTCAAAGTTTTGAGACCATATATTGATGGTCATTATTCTAGACATAGGTCAGACAGTAGGTTTCGAGATTCCTTTTATGAAATCTAAAGTGGACAAAGATCCTTTGCTTATATTGCTCCATTCATTTGGAATGAAATTCTCAAGATATTAGGTGGTTGTGTTCTGTCAAAAGTTTGCCGATGCATTAAGGATGTATTTGAATCTCAATTTAATTGTAACTGTTTTTTATGAATTTTTTTTTTTATGAATTTTATACGTAACAAAGACATTTTTGTCTGCAATTTGCTGCATTGTATATGTATGTTTGATTATGTATTGTCTGTATGCAATATATGTGGGTCGCACCTGTAAAAGGAACTTGTTTCCAGTGTGCTTACCCGTTAAGCGAATAAACAAACAACAAACAAACTCTTGGATGATCTCCAGGCATCAGGCCACACTCTCTGTATGGTGCATGGTATGTACCATACCCCCACAGTCCTCGTACCAGTCCAGTTCAGAAAACTTTCAAAAATGGAGAGGCAAGACTAGAGGTGTGTATCGAGGCGGTTCCTGTGGATGTTCTAGCACCTCCTCCGGGAATACCACACCTTCAACGAAGGGCTCCCGCTCCCACCCTCTGGGCAGTGTGGGCAGTCCCCTGCCCAATGACCCATTACGGCTTGCCTCCCCGCCTCCTTCTTCAGGCCTTGAAAGCTGTAGGGGGGCTGTTTTGCCCTTCATCTGGAGGCCTGGACAGCCATTACTTCGGACAAGTGGGTACTTCAAATCATACGTCCGGGGCATGCACTGGAACCTACATCTCCACCTCCCCCATACAGTCCATTATCTGCCCGACCATGTTCCTATTCTCCAAGAGGAACTTCAGGCTCTTTTACAGAAAAAAGCTATGGATCCTGTTCCTCCTTTGGAACTACATCAAGGATTCTATTCCCATTCTTTTCTGGTCCCCAAACATCACGGAAGACCCTCAGACTGATATTAGACCTAAGATAACTGAATTTACACTTCAATACAAGAGGTTTCGGATGGTCATATTAGCATCCATACTACCAATGTTAAAAAGGGGACTGGTTATGTGCCTTGGACATGAAAGATGCGTACCTGCACATCCCCATCTACCCCGCCCACCAACGGTTCCTGCGCTTTCCATTGCTTGGACATCACTACCAATTTCAAGCACTTCCTTTCGGACTCTCATTGTCTCTGAGAGTCTTCACCAAGTGCCTTGCCATAGTGGTGGTGGCCCTGAGAAGAGACGGACACTTTGTCTTCCCATACCTAGATGACTGACTGATAGAAGCACATTCCGAACAGGATCTGCTTCTCTCCCTCCAGGCCACCCTTACCCTTTTCTAAAATCTGGGCATTACCATAAATAGGCCCAGATCCAACCCAAAGCCTTCCCAGTCACTCCAGTATATGGAAGCACTTCTGAACACGGTTTCATCCAGGACTTAACTCCCTGCCAACAGACAAGACAAACTCCTATCTCTGGCTTCGCATGCTTGAACCCAGCAATCCATAACAGCCAGAAGTCTCTTACATCTTCTGGGGCACATGGCGGCTGCCATCTCCACAGTGGCGTACACTCATCTTCATATGAGACCGGTGTAATGGGTAATTCAGAATCAATGGCATCAATAGCCGGGCGACTTCGATGACATTCTCAAAGTCACCCCATCCCTCCGCTCCACCCTAGCTTGGTGGACCCACCGGCACCATCTGTCTCAGTGCATGCCTTTTCAGGCTCCTCCTCCCCAGCAAACATTGCCCACGGATGCTTCCCTGCATGGCTGGGGAACTCATCTCGATCCTTATGGGGCTCAAGACAAATGGCCCTAATTTGCCGTTTTACCACACATAAACCTGTTGAAAATTAGGGTGGTTCACCTGGCCCTTCAGGCCTTCACCCCCACCTTCGTCCCGGACCCTTACTAATCCAGTCAGACAACACCTCAGTGGTGTTCTATCTGAACAAACAAGGAGGCACCAGATCTCGCGCTCTCTGCAGGGAGGCACTGAAGGTTTGACAGGAAGCCACACTCCAACTTACAATAATTGCCATCTTCCAGGATGCCACAATACCCTGGCAGACATTCTCAGTTGCCAGTCCTCTGTTCTCAAGTGGACCCTTCATCACAAAGTTCTTCAGATGATCTTCCGCTTCTGGGGGACCCTGCATCTAGACCTTTTTGCTTCCCCAGACAATCACAGACTCCCAAGTACTTTTCCATTATCCCAAACAGAGGGGACTGTTCTTCTGATGCCCTGTCCCAACCATGGACAGGACACTTCTTATATGCTTCCCCCCATCCCACTCCTGCAATGGACTCTACTGAAAACTACAACTCAAACCTGCCACAATGATCCTCATAGCCCCACTATGGCCCAGGCAGGTGTAGTTTCTCCTGCTCCAACAGCTATCCATGGCGGACCCCATTCCATTGCCAATCAGACCAGATCTTCTGACTCAGGAGCGGGGCACCCTCCTTCACCCCAACCTGAAGGCTCTACACCTTCACACTTGGCTCCTGAGGAAGTTTTCATAACACATCTTCAGGTCTCCTCGCCTGTGGCTGACATTCTTTTGGCCTCACGAAAACCATCAACCAGGGAAACGTATAACGCCAAATGGAAACACTTTTCCTTATGGCTACTTCCCTCTCCATAAATCCATTTTCATATCCTTTACTCAAAGTATTAGACTACTTGGCTTCACTTTCCAATAAGGGCCTTAACTTTTCCTCTATTAAGGTTAATCTGGCCTTCATTTCAGCCTATCATGAACCCTATGAAGGCAAATTATTGTATCAAAGTCATCTTGCCAAGATGTTCTTAAGAGGTATGCTTCATATCAAACCTCCTATAAAGCCCCCCCCTTGGGATTTGAATTTCATACTAGAGAAACTCAGCCTGGCACTCTATGAACCAGCGGCTACCACTGATCTCCGCTTTCTCTCTTGGAAGACAGTATTTCTAGTGGCCATTACTTTAGCTCAGCGTATCTCCGAGCTTCAGGCTCTGATGTGTAGAGAGCCTTACTAAATCTTCCACAAGGATAGGGTGGTTCTCCACACCAACCCTTCCTTTTTACCAAAAGTGGTTTCAGAACATACATTAAACCAGACCACGGACTTGCCCATATATTACCCAGAACATTCCAATCAGGGTGAACATCTCCATCATATTCTGAAGTACTATACAAACCATACCAAATCCTTGAGAAAAACCCTCTCATTTGTCACCTTCGCCTCTATGATAGAAGGTTCCCCAGTTGCCAAGAAAACTATTTCCAGTTGATTGGCTAATTGCATCACATTGTGTTACAAAAAAATATAAGCCCTAATCAGGAACAGTACAAGCCCATTCCACTAGAGTCCAGGCCTCCATGGTGGCCTGCTTTAAAGGGGCCTCGATCACTGATATCTGCAATGCAGTCACCTGGTCTACCATTCACACTTTCACGAAGCATCACAATTTAGATATTGCTTCCTGCCGTAGGACGGCCTTTGGCCGAGCAGTCCTACAGAGCCTCCTATCATAATTCCACCCTCTTTGGGTACACTGCTTAGGATTCATCCCAAAAGTGTTACCTGCTGCAAGAGACCATCCCATGGAAGATAGTACAGTTACATAAAAACTTACCATAATAGTAGATCTTTGAGGGCTGTCTCTTGCAGCAGGTTTGTTCCTTCCCTCCATCCCCCTCCTTCTCCAAGAGGATGACTTTGTTCCACTTAGCACATGGGAAGGGTCACCTTTGATACCTTCGATCCCCTCGGTCCATGGTTAGCGAGCTGAATCCGGTGGGGAACTGAAGATACCAGGAACCTCCCACTCTTATATAGGTAGCAGGATGATGATGATGTCATCGGCGGGAGGCCCCTGGTAAAAGACTGCTGCAAGAGCTGCCATGCACCACAGCGACCTCTGGTGACTACCCAAAAGTATTACCTGCTGCAAGAGACATCCCTCAAAGATTTACTGTTAAGGTAAGTTTTCATGTAACTGTACTTTCTAGGAGTGGTGTATGTTGCTCATTCACACGTCTGGCAGTATCCTTTCCCCTTTAATTCTTGCCGAAAGTCTGAAAGCTGGCTCCTCCCACCCACCCAGGTGGCATATCCCTTGACTCTGCCCCATGATGCCAGATCTTGCCCGCTGGAAGCAAAGGTTGTGCGTCAAAGCCTGGGAGGTCGGGTGGGTCTGTGTGGTGGAACAACATATACCACTCCTAGAACTACTGTTACAGGTGAGTAACCTGTATTTCTAGGGACGTGGATATGCTGTTCTAGCCACATGTCTGGCAGACTCCTAGCAGTTCTCTGGGAGAAGGGAGGCAAGGTGCACACACCCTACTTAGAAAAGAGAGATTGGAGAACTGAGGCCCCAAAACCAGCAACCAGGCATGAATCTAGGTCAATGTGATAATGGGAAATGAAATTTGCTGACTTCCAGGTAGCAGCCCTGCAGATTTCCTGGATAGGGATGTCCCTAGAAGCAGCCACTGTCACAGTGGTATGGCGGGTGGAATGAGCCCTTAGCCCTCCAGGAGGATCCCCACCCACCAACCTATAGCAGAGATCAATGCAGGATGTAATCCATTTGCCAATCATCTGCTTGGCTGCAGGTCTGCCAGGTGTGGCTTCAGCGTAGGTGACAAACAGCTGGCGAACCTCTCCCCAAATTCCAGCCGTGCGCTCCTTATAGCATGCGAGTGCTCGCCTCAGGTCCAAGGTATGGAGCCTGTGTTCAGCATCCGAGGTGTGACTGTGGTAGAACACTGGTAGAATCATCACCTGGTTCAGGTGGAATTCTGACACAACCTTCAGAAGGAACTTTGGATTGGAGCACAGGACAACCTTATCCTTATGGAAGTCCAGATAAGGAGAGACAACTGAGCACCTGGAACTTCCCAATCCTTCTGGCTGACATGATAGCCACCAAGAAGGCAGTCTTCCATTACAAATGTGACATCTCGCACTTGTGCATTGGTTCAAATGGCTTACCCATGAGCTTTGCCAGTACCAACAGTAGATCTCATGGTGGTGGTGGTGGTGCTTCATGCGGCAGAGGGTATATGTGATCAAAGCTTTTGAAAAAGCACCAGACCACCTTCTCCTGTGCCACCAACTGCTGACCGGCCCACGCCCAGTAAACAGATAGCTGCCAGGCGCACCTTAAGAGTCATTGACCAAAGTCCCCTTTTGGAGAGGGACCATAGACAATCTAGGATGCTAGCCACTGGACAGGTCAAAGGGTCCAACCCCTTGTGCTGACACCAAATGGAGAATCTCTTTCATTTGAAGGCATAGCACTTCCTGGTCGATTCCTTCCTAGATGCCTCTGTATAATAGCCAAGTGCCATTTTCTCATCCAGACTGTGCTATCTTCGTTCACCTGAAGAAGAATTGTCACTGAAAAACACAGGTAAAGACAGATTGGTTAAGATGAAAATCTGAAACCACTTCTGGAAGAAATTTTCTATTTGTTCTAAGGACCACATCCTGTGAAAGGAAATAAAGTCAGGTTCCACTGACAAGGCCTGTAATTCACTGATCCTCCTGGCAGAAGTAATGGCTACCAGGAACACAGTCTCCCAAGTCAAGTACTTTAGCTCAGCTGAAGATAAAGGTTCAAAGGGGGGCTGCATAAGCTGCACAATACAGATATTCAGGTCCCAAGCAGGAGTAAGCTCCCTAAAGGGAGGGTTGAGATGAACCAGACCTTTGAAAAACTTACTGAACACATGGTGAGAAGCCATGGAGGGAATCTTCCCTGCTGAGAGAAAAGCAGACACAGCTGCCAGTTAAACTTTTAAGAGTAGCAGACCTGAGGCCCAAGCTATTCAGATGAACCAGATAGTCCAGGGCTGTAGCAATGCCTCACTGTCTGGCTGAATATCCCTCTGAGAGCACCAAATAGTGAATCTTTTCCATTTGGAGTTGTAAGCCTTTCTAGTAGAAGGTTTCCTAGAAACTTTGAGAATACCCATAACACCCTAAGAGAGTGTAACCTGCATATTCTAACTCTTCAAGAGCCAAGCTTTGAGTCTGAGGGACTGGAGATTGGGGTACCAAATCGTCCCCTTGAGAGGAGGTCAGGAAGTTGTGCCTCATGGGAAGAAACAGAGGAAGTGTTACAGAAAGAGACAACAGTAGTGGATACCTTGGTTGTCTGGTCCAGTCCGGGGCCACCAGAACCACTGTGCAGGGCTGAGACCTTATTTTGATCAGAGCTCTGAAATCAGAGAAAATGCATAAAGGAACCTGCCTGTCCAATTTAACAGGAGAGCATCTAGGGGAACAGACCCCAGGACTGGAGGTCGGCAACAGAACAGGGGAAGTTGGTGATTGGGGCTGCAAAGAGATCTATCTGTGGAGTGCCCTATCTGTTGAAAATGATCTGAAGAACATGATGATTCAGAGACCACTCGTGTGACCTTGAGAAATCCTGCTTGGGGCATCTGCCAGCACATTGTCCTTCCCTGGAAGATGCACTGCTATCAGGGAAGTCTGGAGAGTAAGCCAACGACTATACCTTCATGGCTTCCGTGCTCGAGCTCAATGTTCTATGCTTCTGCATAGAGTTAACCCTTTCCTCTCCGAAGCAGTTCAAGTGCTGGGGCTAACTGCATATAGTCAGAATACAGCAAGACTTCATGTTGTTTGAAAGAGATAAGCGATAAGTACAGTTAGTTACGTAAGAACTTACCGTAACAGTAGATCTTTGAGAGACGCTCTTGCAGTAGGTAGTCACATATAGGACTGACCTGCCAGGCATCAGGACCCCACGGAAAAATTTCTAGCCAGAAGTCTCTGGTGGGGGACTGCCACCACATCAGGTGACCGGTGTCAAACAACGTCAGTATAAAGGGGTGGTCCCCCACGCCCGTCTTCCAGTTCTTTCCCGCCAAGGGCCAGAAGAGGCAAGACAGAGAGAAGAATATATTTTCTCCATGGAAATGGAGCCAAAAAGCTTAGGAGGATGCAGGGGCGGGAAGGCAATACCTACTGCAAGAGCCTCTTTCAAAGATCTACTGCTCCTGTAAGTTCTTACATAACTGTACTACCTTACTTTGAGAGGGCTCTTGCAGTAGATATTCACATATAGGACATATAAGCAGTCTGGTTCAGAAAAAGCACTCGAGGAGGAGGAAAGATATCCATAGCATGGAATCTCAGGCTGAAAGGGTCTCATGAGAGGAGACCTTGAAGCATAGCCAACAAAGCCTGCTCTCTGACGAGAGGCAATGTCCAAACTGTAGTGTTTTGTAACGGTATGGACAGAAGTCCAAGTTGTGGCTGCACAGATGTCTGCCGCCGACACATTCTTGAAACAGGCCACAGAGCCAGCTACTACTCTGGTGGAGTGACCTATGACCTGGTCTTATTGTACTTGTCATAACAGAAAGTGATACCACAATGAGCCAACCATTTTGATAGGCATTGCCTAGAAACAGCATTGCTTTATCTTTTGTGAGCAAAAGAGACAAAAAGCTGATCAGTTTTTCTGAGATCCTTAGTCCGAGTAGTGTAGTATCTCAGTATTCTGTGAACATCCAAAGTATGCAAGAGGTACTCCCCTTGATTGGAGTGTTGCATAAAGAAAGCAGGTAGCTCAATGGATTGATTCAGTGTAGATTCAGCCACCACCTTAGGGAGAAACTTAGGGTTGGTGCGTAGAGCCACACGTTCCTTGTGGAAAATCAAGTAAGGAATTTTGCACATCAAGGCCTGAAGCTTGGAAACGCATACCAGGCATAATGGCCACTAGGAAGAATGTCTTCCAAGAAAGGAACTTTAGATTTACTGTAGCTGCCGGCACAAAGGGTGGCAGGGTAAGCTCTCCAGAACAAATTTCAAGTCCCAAGGAGGGACAGAAATGCAGATGGGGGTCTCAAATGGAGAACCCCTCTGAGGAAAGTCTTAGAGACTTCCAACTGAGCAAAAGTCCTGTCTCCGAAGGGAATATGGTAGGCTGTGATAGCTGTCATGTGGACTTTCAACGAGGAATGGCTGAGACCCAAATCGAAGAGGTGACGTATGTAGTACAGGACTTTGTTGGCTGGGCATGAAAAAGGTTCAAAGACTTTTGAAGTGGCCCAAATAGAGAACTGTTTCCACTTCATGGCATAGGTGGACCTGGTGGAAGGCTTTCTGGCCTCTACTAAGATGTCCGCTATGAGCGGAGAAACTCCGAAGCGGGCTTTTGCTACATCTGCAGGAGCCATGTGTGTAAATGAAGGGATTTGAGACCTGGATGAACAAGAGTCCCCTGATCCTGGGTCAGCAAATGTTGCGACAGAGGAAGAGGAAGAGGAAGTGGAGGATCCTCTGAAATCTGTTGCAGAAGAGAGAACCAAACTTGCCTGGGCCAGAAGGGAGCGATGAGAATCATTCGAGCTTCCTCCGAGTTTATTCAGGACCCTCAGAATTAAGGGAATAGGAGGGAAGGCATAAATTAATCTGTCCCTCCAATCGAGAGACAGAGCATCCCGCCAAAAAATGTCTCACCCTGGAGCGAGCGAGCAGAAGGTGGGAAGTTTTGCATTTTAGGGAGAAGCGAAGAGGTCTATCTGAGGTGTTCCTCAATGCAGAAAGATGCTGTTTACGACTCCTTGACCCAATTCTCATTCGTGGGCCCTGACTGAGGACCAACTGAGTTGATCTGCCAGTATGTTTTCCACTCCTGGAACGTGAATCGCAGTCAAGTGAAGGTGAGGCTGGGTTGCCCAACTCCAGACTCTCATCACTTCCCTGCACAGAGTGTAGGAGCGTGTTCCTCCCTGCTTGTTGAGATACCAGACTACACACATGTTGTCTGAATGTATGAGGAGATGACCGGGAAGGCTAATGGAGTGTAGAGCTTGAAGGGCATAAAGGACTACTCTCAGTTCGAGCATATTTATGTGCAGGTTTTGTTCAAACTTGGACCAGCTGCCCTGAGTTCTGTCAGACCCGAGGCTCCCCGGCCTTCTCCTGACGCATCTGTCATCAACGTCTCGGGTCGATATTGAAGTGAACTCCCAGGCACAGGTTCTCCTGCACCATCCACCATTGCAAGTCCCTGATCATGGGATCAGAAACTAGTACGTCTTGGTCTAGACTGTCCAGTGTTTGGTCCCATTGTGACTGAAGCGTCCATTAAGATATCCTCATATGGAGCAGAGCGCGTGGGACTGTCGGAATGGTGGCAGCCATTAGCCTGAGGAGGCGAAGGACTGACCTGGCTCTGACCCTCCTGCGACCAGATAGAAGACGGGCCTGTGTCTGAAGGGTGTCCACCCTGTCCAGAGGCAAAAAGGCTTTGCCGATGGTCGTGTCCAGAATTGCCCCTATAAACTGGAGGCGTTGGCAAGGGACCAAATGGGACTTTGCCTGGTTGATGGTGATACCCAGGCTGGTGAAAACCTGCAGGGTAAGGGAAAGAGAGTGCAGGAGTTCATCTCTGGATGGGGCCACCAGGAACCAATCATCCACGTCGCGGAATACCTGAACTCCCTGGGTATGCAAGTGGTCTTAGTTGCTGGAGGAGCCCGATAATTGTTGGCCCATTTGCCCTGTGGTTTTTGTTTTGCTGGTTCTGTCCACAAAAGGATGCGCTGCCCTTGAGAGGGCCTGTACATAGAATCTACAAACTTGAGTGTGGTGTCCTTCTCCTGCAAGTCGGTATTGATGTCTTTGACATCACCCCCGAACAGCACCGAACCCCTGAAGGGAGCATCCTGGATAGTGGATTGCACTTCAGGGACCAATCCTGACACACGGAGCCAGGCATGATGCCGTAAGCCTACGGTGAAAGCCGAGCTCCTTCCAGCTGTGTTCACTGCATCGTAAGTGGCACAAAGCATATGCCGACTGGCCAACTGAGCAGAACAGACAAAATATGCCACTTCCTGCTTAGTCTGAGACTCAGAAAGAGAGCCCAATTAGGATTCCACCTAAGGATGGTCTTCTGAAAGTCCCCATTTGTGCCACATTGTTCAGGGCCCTAATACCCAGGGTAGAAGAGGAATAGATCTTCTTCCCGTATTGGTCCAGAAGCTGTGATTCCTTGTCAGGTGGGGATGAGCTGAGGTGTTTTGGGTTGGCGGAATGGCCATAAGCAGCACTAATGACAACGAATCTGCCTTGGGGTGTAGGTTCCAGAAAATCTATGCTCTCAGGAGCCTGATAGCAGTCTGCCTTCCTTGGAAGGTAGGCTAACGTCGAGGTTGTTTCCAAATAGCAGAAACAAGGTCCGCTTGAGGCTCTATCAGGGTGGAATCAGTGTAGGAGTAGTCTCGTGCAGATCCAAATGAGCAGTGAGCTTTTACGCTGAAGGTTGGGCTCCAGTGATTGCCACTGATGGACTTCTTGGATTTTCCTCATTAACTCCAGAAAGAAGGGATCCTCCAGATGAGACTTCAGAGGGGTCCTTGGCCTGAGGCGATCTGGAATAAGTGGCTCGTCGTCAGGATCAAACAGCAATCTCTGACTCAGTCAGGCGTATCAGACAAAAAAGAGGAAGACTCCGCCCTATGAGGAGGAGGATGGCCCTTTGAGGAGCTCCTGGGGCGCATATCCTCCCTTCCCCTGGGCACCAGAGGGCTCCTCTGGTGTCGATTAGGGGAGGAGTCTCCTGTCTCAGACGTGGGGATCCTGTAAAGGGTCTGGCGTCGGTAGACAGCTTTGACCTCCTAGAGGGCTGAGCCTTGGCCTCAGCCTACCAGGAGGCCAGAGTCTCCTTCAAGTCTGCCAGCAACTGGGGAGTGGGTGGCAGAGGAGGACAGGAATCACGGATATTGAGGATATCAGTAAAGGAGTATCCATAACCTGATGGTGGAAACCCGCATCGGATATTGCAGCGTTGTGTACTGCGGCACCGGATACTGCGGAGCGGGTATTGTGGCACCGGATATTGAGGTGTCTGATACCTGGGAGCCAGGGGCTCTGACGGAGCAGGGGGACCTGGCAGAGGCCCAACTGGCGGGCCAGGCAGTGATAACACTCACCCCACGGGCATCGGGCCCAGCGTAGGAACGCTGTCCGGTAAGGGGACATCGGTCGGCATCGGGTATGCCAACATTGGGGCCGGTGTCCGAGGGTCTGGTGTCAGGGCATCAGGTCTCGAAGGAGGGGGCCCTGACGGTGGTGTCTCAAGGTCCTCTGTGACGACCAGGGAGGAGGAAGGATTAGAATTCCCAGGGGTCAGCTGAGGGGACACAGGGACCTCAGAAGGCAATGCAACGCACTGCAGAGAGCCTGGGGTGTCAGATGGATCTTTATGGACCAGCACAGGCTCTTTGGCTGGGCGGGCGTCGGAGGTGCCAGCGTTCAACTTATTGGCGAATTGGGTGGGCGCGGAGGGCTCACATCTGACTTATCGAACTCCCTGCCAGAGGAAGGTTGCACTGGGAATACGACCTTGTCGGGTGAAAGGTTGGCTGGCGCCCCCAAAGGAGCAAGTGGCTTAGCAGCCTTGTCCCAGTGGATGTTGGTGGGACTGGCGACTGACTTAACGGACCCGCCTGACCCAAAGAAAAGTGGTGGTAGCGGCCTTCCCAGGAGGAGGCCAACTTTCCCTGGAGCCTCTTGAAGGGCCCGAGCGTGAGCCAGATGGGAGGGGCGACACCTTCTTGGATACCACCAAGATGGCTGCTATGGAGTGGTCCCTGAGGGAATTTACCTTAAGTGCCGTGACTTCGGCCGGAGTCACAGCTGCTGTGGAAGCTGTTTCGCCTCCCGATGTGTCTCCTTGTCATGCTTCTTGTGACCTTCGGGGAAGTGGACGCCTGCCTTAATTTCCTTAGCTCCTTTTCCATGGATGCCATTTTTTTTCTTGAGGGTATGGGCTTCCAGGGACTGCTGCCTTCTTCTGGGTAGCGAGTTAAATCTTTGGCAGTGTTGGCACTTCTCCATGGGTGGTCCAGGCCCAGACAGAAGAGGCACGAGGAATGGCCATCCTTGTGTGGCAGTTGGGAGCTACATGAGTCGCACTTATTTTTATGCAATTCGGAGGACGTTGGGGATGACATACACAACGAATTGGTAGGATGACTGAGAAAGAGAAAAAAAGAGGTTGAAAAGTTTGAAAACTAGTGCACCGACGAACTGATGAGCACTGAATTCTACCGCGAGGAACTTTCACAAGCCGACGGTGGGAAAGAACTGGATGGCAAGCATGGGGGACCACCCCTTTATACTGACATCGTTTGATGCCAGTCACCTGACACGGGGGCAGTGCCCCCAAGAGACTGCTAGCTAGAAATTTTTCTGTGGGGTCCCCGACACCTGTCGGGTCGGTCCTATATGTGAATACCTACTGCAACAGCCTTCTCGAAGTAAGATCTTCCCTTCCCAAGAGAGGGCCAATGTGTCTTGCCAGAAAACTCCAGGCCCTTGAGCGAGCAGAAATGCAGCAGTTTTGCATCAAGTGGGGGACTCAAAAAGGTCCAACTCTGGATGGACCCATCTGTTGAACAGGATTTCCATGATCAAGCTCAGCAGCTCCCACTCATGTACCCTGGACTGTGACCAGCTTAGCTTTTCCGCCAGGATGTACTGGATACCCAATCACGGACTGCCAAGAGTTCTAGACCATGTTCTAGAGACCAGTATCAGACCCTCATGGCTTCCAGACAGAGAGGGTACAAGTGGGTCCCCCTTGCTTGTTGATGTAGTGGACTACACTGATGTCTGTCTGTACCAACAGATGGCCCAGGGACAGCTGGGTCTGGAAGACTTGCAAGGCACACAGAATGGCCCTCATTTCCAGGATGTTGATGTGAAAGGCAGTCTTCACTTTGAACCATGTCCCCCGAGTTTCATGAGGACCCAAATGAACCCCCCAGCCCAACTCCGAAGCATCTGTGGTGAGAATTTGCTGAGGGGTGGGAATGAGGAAAGGGACTCCTTTGAACAGGTTGCTGGGTTCCATCCACCAAAGTAGCACCTTTCTGACTGGTGAACAGACCAGAACCAGTTGTTCTAGGTCGTCGATGTGCTGATCCCACTGGACCCTCAGTGTCCACCGAGGAATCCTCATGTGTAGTTTGGCCAGAGGAACCATGACAATGGCAGCAGTCAGCAGGCCCAAGAGCCTGAGGAAGGATCTGGCGGAAACATATCTGCTGTTGTAAAGCAGTTGGGCCTGAGCTAGCTGGCATTCTACCCAGTCCTGAGATGGGACAGCCATGCCATGAGCTATATCCAGAGCAACCCCTATGTACTGTGGGTGCTGAGATGGGATCAAAACTGATTTGAGAAGACCGACAGTGATTTTGAACAGGTATGTTGTACATGCCAGGATCTGTAACAGTTGCTCCCTGGACTGTGCTTTGAGTAGCCAATCACCCAGATAGGGGAAGACATAAAGTCCCTCCCTCCTGAGGGCTGCAGCCACTACAGCCATGCATTTGGTAAACACCCAAGGACAAGCCAAATGGAAAGGCAGAGAACTGGAAGTGTGCTCCCTGAAACTGAAATCTGAGGTACTGTTGGAGGGAGGCACACACCCTGATATGCAAGTATGCATCCTGCATGTCAAGGGAGCATATTCAAGTTCCCTGGTGCAGAAGAGGTAGCAAGCCCTGTAGGGACACCATCCGGAACTTCTTGTACTGGACGTAGATATTTAGATTGTGGCGGTCCAGGATGGGCCCTAGATCCTCTGTGTATTTGGGAACTAAGGAGAAGTGAGATTAGAACCCCATGTCTCTGAGCCTCAGGGCGGGTTCTATGGCTCTTTTCATAGCAATGTGTGAATCTCCCCCAGAGCACCGGGATGTGGCAGTGGTGGTGGAGTAACTGGACAGAACTGAGACTGCTCTGGAGGCCAATCCAGGAGTTCCAGAGTGTGCCCATATTCTATGAGCTGCAGAACCCATGCATCTGTGGTGAGCTCCCACCACCTGTTGAGGTGTAGGTAGAAACGACCCCCTACCACTGCCTCCTGCAGTACTGGGGGGCAATGAGGTCAGACTGAAGTAGCATCTGTGGCGGAGCCACCCCTCCTCCTCGGATGGCCTTCCCAAAGGAGGAAAAGGGGTTGGCAAGGCATAGGCTGCTCTGCATTTGCCCTGAGGCTTAGGTCCAGGCTTGGGCCTCGTGGGTGACATGATGAAAGGGTATCCTCTGCTCACTTTTCAGCTGGGTATGATACAATGAGTGAACCAACTGCAAGGTCCGACTCAGAGGTCTACAGGTCCAAAACTATGTCCTGCACATCCACCCCAAAGAGTTTGTAGCCTCTGAAGGGGCATTAGGATAGACTGTTGCACATCCTGGGCAAAGCTTGACACGCTGAGCCAAGAATGCCTGCTAAGGTAAATGCCAACTACAGCTGCCTGAGCTGAAGCATCCGTGAGTGTCATAAGCTGATCTCAGCACATGCTTACCAACATCGGCCCTGGACTTATAGACATGAAGCAACTCCTGCACCAGAGGGTCCTCCAGAGAGCCTTGGCTGCCTCTTTGGCATATCTCCAGAGCTGGTTTTGAAATCTGACCATATGGGCAATATAGTTTAAGACCTAATGGTCAGAGTAGCTGAGGTGAAGGTCTTTTTGGCAATCAGGTCCAGCTTTCTGGACTCATTGTCCAGAGGACGAGCAGAGATGTTTGGGTTTCTTAGTCTGATTGTGGGCAGCATTAATGACCACAGAGTCGCCCTGAGGTTGCTCACCAAAAATGGTTTCTCCGCAGGGGCCTGGTACAACTTGTCTGCCTTCCTGGGCATGGCGGAGACCAGACTGTGTCTATACCAGGCAGTCATGGTGGCATCCTCAAAAGGCTCCATCAGGGAGTATGGTGACAGAAGGAGAGTAAGGCAACCCCAGTCAGTGGGACAGACAGCGCCGGGCAGGGTCCTGTTCCTCTGCCTCGAACCCCATAGTGGCCTGCATCTGCCACATGATCAACACAAAAGAAGGTCATCAGGGAGACAGAGGGGTATACCTTGGTGTTCCTTCACCAGTGGAATGGAAGGGCTGGCATCCCCATCATCACCTTCCTCGTCGTCATCAGAAGGAAGAAGGGTTGGATGGTACTTGTCACCCTGCCCAGGATCAGGTAGAGTGGGCATCAGGGTACAAGGGCCAGGGTACTGCCCTGAGGGGTGAGAAGGCGCGAGGGTAAGCATAGGAGGCCCCTGCGGACCCAGCCCTTGTGGAGGGGCAAGGCGACCTTGCATGAAATCACAAAAGGAATAGAGCACAGCTTGAAAGTCCACCAAGATTGGCGTCGGGATGCAGAACGGTGCAGATTGTGGAGGCAGAGGAATCAGCATTGGAGATGGGGCTGGTGCGGGCTACAGTGCAGGCTGAGGCACTGGTGTTGGCTCAATGACCTGGGTGGTCAGGTTCTTGGGAGGAGATGATGATGCAGAAACAGCCTGGGGTGACACCGATAGAGACTGGGACCCTGAGGCCGAAAGAAAAAATTACTCACCTTAGTAATGTTGTTTCTTCTAATGGAGTCTTGCTATATTATGACATATGCAGTGAGTCCCAACCTTCGAACTGCTCGGAGGTGAAAGAGTTAACTTTCCATGCCAGGCATGGAACTTTGAGCCACGAGCTCGGTTGAAAACTCTGTCTGTTGTTCTTCAAACTCAAACTGTCAGATCTTTCTGAGCAAAACTCACTAAGGTTATTGTGGAAGTCTAAACTACACTAGCCAACTGGCTACTAAATATAAGAACACATTTTTGGTCCCAAAACAAAGACTCAAGTCAGGGGATCCAAAAATGAAAACATAACACCCAAACACCCCAAAAAGGGTGAAAATAAGGTGGGCATCTACTAAGTGCCAACACTGCACTGCCCACCCACATCCCAAAAGCAGAGGTTCTGAGAGGGCAGGCGGGGAGGTCATATAGCAAGACTCCATTAGAAGAAACAACATTACTAAGGTGAGTAATTTTTCTTCAAACAAGCAGAAGTCTTGCTATATTATCACATATGACTACAACTACAGCAGTACCTCCATGGAGGAGGGACAGAACCTCACTTAGAAATAGGCTCTGAAGCACAGCTGTGCAGAACCGAGCATCACTCCTAGCCTGGATGTCCAGGAGTAATGCTTGGTGAAAGTGTGAACTGTTTTCCAGGTAGCTGCTTGACATATCTCTAGGATAGGATGTCCTGGCAGCAGCCAGAGACGCAGCTGTACCTCTGGTAGAGTGAGCCCTCGGGCCTGAGGTAGGAACCTTACCCAGTTTTTCATAGCAAAATTGGATACAAGAGACAATCCACCTGGCAATGGATCTTTTAGTGGCAGGTTTCCCTTTACCAACCTCACCATAAGTGAGGAACAGTTGGAGGGAGTCAAACCTGTGACCCTTGGTACATTCTATGTAGTAACTAAGGGCTCTTTTGACATCTAAACTGTGCAGTCTCCTCTCGCCAGAGGAGGAATGGTCAGTGACGTACACAGGGAGAGACATAGATTAATTAAGGTGGAAGTCTGAAACCACCTTAGGCAAGAACTTTCTGTTAGTCCTGAGGACCACCTTATCTCTATGAAAGGAGATAAAATCAGGCTCCACTGACAATGCTTGTAATTCACTTATGCGCCTGGCAGAAGTGATGGCTACCAAAAACACAGTTTTCCAAGTCAAGTACTTAAGCTCTGCTGAAGACAAGGGCTCAAAAGGGGGTTGCATAAGCTGAGCAATGCAAATATTAAGATCCCAGGCAGGTGCAGGGTCCCTGAATGAAGGGTTGGTGTGAAGCAACCCCTTGAAAAACCTGGAGAATACAGGATGAGCTGAAAGAGGAGAGGGTTTACCTGCTGATAAAAAGCAGACACGCATGCCAGGTGCACTTTTAGGGTAGCTGGTCTCAGCCCTAAAGTATTCAAATGCACCATATAATCCACGACTGTGGGTAAATCAGCAGATTCTGGGGAAATATGCTTGCCAGAGCACCATATGGAAAATCTCTTCCATTTGGAATTATAAGTAGCCCTGGTGGAAGGCTTCCTAGAAGCCTTCAATATATCCAATACACCTTGGGAGAGGTGTAGGTCAGCAAACTCTAACTCTTCAAGAGCCAGGCCTTGACATTGAGAGATTTGAGATTCGAGTACCAAACCCTCCCCTGAGCACAGGTTAACAGTTTGTGATTCCTGGGAAGACACAGGGGAAGGTGGACTGCTAAGGACATAAGGAGTGGGTACCAGGGCTGTCTGGCCCAATCTGGAGCAATCAGGATCATCTTGCAGGGTTGAGATCTGATTTTGACTAGCACCTTGAACAGAAGAGGAAGGGGAAAAGCATAGAAACTTCCCTTCCCAACTGAGAAGGAAGGCATCCAGAGGGACTGAGCCCAACACTGGGGGCCTGCAGCAAAAAAGGGGAAGTTGGTGATTGTCTGGGGCTGCAAAAAGATCTATCTGCGGGGTGCCCCATCTGGCAAATACTACCTCCAATACTAGGGGATCTAGTGACCATTCGTGATGGCCCTGGGAAATCCTGCTGAGAGCATCTGCCAGGACATTGTCCTTGCCTGGGAGGTGAACTGCCATAAGGGAGGTGTTCAGGGAATAAGCCAGAGACCACAACTGCATTGCTTCGGTGCACAAGGCCATAGACCGAGTGCCTCCTTGCTTGTTGATGTACCACATTGTAGTGGTGTTGTCTGTTCTGACCTGTACAACTTTGTTCTGAACAGAGGTGGAAAAAACTTGAAGTGCTAGAAAAACTGCTCTGAGTTCCAACAGATTGATGTGGAGCAGAGATTCCTGAGGGGACCACAATCTCTGGCAGTGAGTTACCATGTGAGCTCCCCACCCCAAGAGGGATGCATCTGTAGTAAGGATTAAGGAGTGAGACTGAGGGTGAAGAAGGGACCCCTGTCTCAGATTGCTCTGGTCCTGCCACCACTGAAGGGCTTGGATCAGGTTCGAGTCATTGGGATCAATTTGGTCAGAGGGTCTCTCCTTTGAGACCAAAAGGCTCTCAAATGGAACTGGATGTCCTCATCTGAAATCTTGCTCCCTGCACTACTGCTGTAGAAGCAGCCATGTGCCCCAGGAGCTGCAGAAAATGCCTTGCTGGTTGAGAGACCTGCAGGGTGAAAGAGGAGGCCAGAGAGACCAGGGTCCTTGCTCTTTCCAGAGGAAGGAAGCTCTGGCTCTTATGTGTTCAGTTCTGCACCTGAAGGTGAAGCTGGACAGGCTCTAGAACTGACTTTGGAAGATTGAGAAGGAAATCTAGAGATGTGAGCAGTTGCTGAGTTACCTGAAGGTGTAGTTTGACTTGTTCTGGAGACTGGCCTACTATAAGCCAGTCGTCCAGGTAAGGAAAAATGGCAATCTTTTGCCTTCTTAAGTGGGCAACTGCTACTGCCAGGCATTTTGTGAATACCTTCGTGGCAGAGGTGAGGCCGAAGGGCATTGCTCTGAACTGGTAATGGCTTGAGGGCAGTTCGAATCTGAGGTACTTTCAATGGGAGCTTCTGATAAGAACATGGAAGTAGGCATCCTTGAGGTCCAGGGATGCTAGCCAGTCCCCTGGCCTTAGAGAGGGTAAAATAATTCCCAGAGTCACCATTTTGAATTTTGGTTTTAAAAGGTGCTTGTTTAGGTATCTGAGATCCAGGATGGGCGGCCATTCTCCTGTCTTTTTTGGGGTAAGGAAGTACCTGGAGTACAACCCTTTGCCCTGGTGTAGGGGTGGAACACTCCACAGCTCTGAGAGCCAGGAGGGTAGAAACTTGTGTTTCTAGGGCAAGTGCCTCTGATGGATTTGCAGGTGGTAAGGACCTGGTTCTCATCTTTGGAAATTTTTTGAAGCTGAGAACCAGTCCCTGGCTTACTACTTCCAGGACCCACTTGTCTGATGTTAAAGACTTCCAGTCCTGGACAAAGTAAGCCAGCCTGCCCCCTACAGGTAGTTGAGAATCGGCCCTGGCCACCCCATCAGGGTGTCTGCTTGGCAGGGGCTTTAGGCTGAGGGTTGGAAGCAGGTCTGCTTGTACCCCGTCTGCCTCTCCCTCTAAAGAATCCCCTCTGGGCATAAGCTGAAGAGGAGGCCTGGGCTTGGTAAAAAGGCCTATGAAAAGGTCTGCCCCTGCCCCTGGAAGGCTGCCTTTGAGGAGTGGCCTGCCTTTCCTTGGCCTGTGCACTCCTATAGGTGGTCCTATACTCATCCATTTTCTTCATGTAATTCTCTGTCTGCTCACCAAACAGAGAATTACCCACAACAGGAAAATCCATGGCCTTAGTCTGGGTATCCTGTGACAGGCTAGTACATCTGAGCCAAGCCATTCTGCGAAGTGCCACAGATGTAGCCATGACTCTTGATGACACATCATTAGAGTCCACTGCAGCATAGCATTGCACCTTGGATGCCTCAATACCATCAGCACCACCTGCTCCAGCTCCTTGGCAAGCTGGCCAGGGACCCTGTTTTGCTAGAGCCATAACAGTATCCCATCTGGATTTCTGATATCTAGCAACATAAGCCATATAATTTGCCTGTCTGAGTCCCAAAGATGCCACCATGTACTGTTTCTTTGCCATGGCATCAATCCTCCTGGAGTCCTTGTCAGGGGGGGTGTGAAGCCAAGGGAATATTTGCCTTGTCACAGGCTGCAGCCTGCACTACCTCAACATGGCTGCATTGTTGTGTAAGGAACTCCGTATCAGAGCCTGACAATGTGTACCTCTTGTCCATTCTTTTATCCACAGGAGGTACAGTGTGAGGAGTTTTAAAATTTTTACTGTCTGTTTCCCAAAAGATTTATGCAAAGGAATAGACAGTCTCCTAGACTCTGGGATATCCATCATTTCTACATAGTCAGGCTCCTCTTGATCATCACAGCTTCCTCCATATAGGAGCTGGAGGTTTCAACCACTTTTTATAAAACATAAATAGAAGGGACTCAGAGCCTAGGGAGACACTCCTGAAGGTCTGTCTAGGAGATGTCGGTTCTAGTGGGCACATCCAGACTTTCAAACCACATTCACTCTCCTCATACTCCTCTTCCCCTCCTCCAGTTCATAAAATCCTCTAAATCATATTCTTGAACCGGTGGAACACGACCAGACGTATGCTTACCTGATGGTGCCAGTTGGGTGGAACCGGGAAGCGACTGGACAATTTTAATCGCTTTGGCTATTTCTTCAGCGGTTGGAGATGGAAATTTTGACTCCACACTGCTGATTTTCTAGTCCTTTGCTGGAACCGACTCCTCCGAGTCGGCTCTCAGATTGCCCGAGGAAGTCTAGCCTGGTCAGGAGGCACTCCCTCAGTTCGGTTACAGCAAACGGGCTGGCCATCCGGGTCAGCGGACTTCTTGACCTCTTTCCCTGAGCCTACAACTCTCTTATCCAGGGTAGCTGCAGGAACATTTTGCAAATCGGCAGTCTGCATTGAGGTGGTCAAACCCCAGACAAACACAGGTGGTGTGAGGTCAGCCTTGGCAAGGCTTCCCCACAAACACTGCAGTGTTGAAACCCAGTGGGCCCGGTTTTTCTTTTGGGTTTCTCAGACATAATGCCAGCCTAACCAAAACTTGCCCATTTATGGCAATCCACCAAGCAAGACTCTCTTATCGGTTCCCAACCGTGTCACGGGTCATGGAAAAAAACGTAATGAAATCTGTTTTTTTTAGAACCGATAAGAACCGGGAACCGCACTCTAAAAGACAGATTTAATGTATTTAAACAACCTGATCGGTTCAAACCGAACCGATAATACCGTTTACAAGTTCCACACAGAAAGAAATGTAAAACCTATCTAGTACTTACGATACCACAGACAGAGCTTGAACCGACCGGTTGCGGTTTAAATTGATTAAAACGAGAAATTAATACTTTAAGCGACAAAATGAACCAAGCAAAGGGAGGAATCTCTGGGCGACTGTTCAGTGGTAGGAGTAAGAATATGACAGTTTGAGTTTGAGAACAACAGACAGAGTTTTTCAACGAGCTCGTGCTCAAAGTTCCATGCCTGGCATGGAAAGTTAACTCTTTCACCTCGGACAGTTGAAAGTTGGGACTCACTGCATATGTCATAATATAGCAAGACTTCATGTTGTTTGAAGAAAATTACTCACCTTAGTAATGTTGTTTCTTCTAATGGAGTCTTGCTGTATTCTGACAGTAGCAGTGAGTCCCAACCTTGAACTGCCCCGGAGATGAAAGAGTTAACTTTCCATGCCAGGCATGGAACGCTGAGCTCGAGCTCAGTTGAGACTCTGTCTGTTGCTGTTTAAACTCAAACCATCAGATCTTTATGAGCTAAACTCACTAAGGTCCTATGTGGAAGCTGTAAACCTACACTAGCCAAAGACTCAAGTCAGGAGACCCAAAAAATGAAAAACACAACACCCACTCACCCCAAGAAAAAAGGGGGTGAAAACAACAAGGTGGGCACCTACTGAGTGCCAACACTGCACTGCCCACCCACATCCCAAAACAGAGGTTCTGAGAGGGGGCAGGCAGGGAGGTCAGAATACAGCAAGACTCCATTAGAAGAAACAACACTGTTAAGGTAATTTTTTCTTCAAATAACATGAAGTCTTGCTGTATTCTGACAGTAGCAGACTACAAAGCAGTACCTCAATGGAGGAGGGACAGAACCTACTTAGGGAATAGGCTCTGAAGCACAGCTGTGCCAAACCGAGCATCACTCCTAGCCTGGATATCCAGGGAGTAATGCTTGGTAAAAGTGTGAACTGTTTTCCAGGTAGCTGCTTGACATATCTCTAGAATAGGGATGTCCCTGGCAGCAGCCAGGGAAGCAGCTGTACCTCTGGTAGAGTGAGCCCTTGGGCCTGAGGGTGGAACCTTACCCAGTTTTTCATAACAAAATTGGATACAAGAGACAATCCACCTGGCAATTGATCTTTAAGTGGCAGGTTTCCCTTTACCAACCTCACCATAAGTGAGGAACAGTTGGAGGGAGTCAAACCTGTGACCCTTGGTACGCTTTATGTAGTAGCTAAGGGCTCTTTTCACATCTAAACTGTGCAGCCTCCTCTCGCCAGAGGAGGAATGGTCAGTGAAGTACACAGGAAGAGACAGAGACTGATTAAAGGTGGAAATCTGAAACCACCTTAGGCAAGAACTTCCTGTTAGTCCTTAGGACCACCTTATCTCTATGAAAGGAGATAAAATCAGCCTCCACTGACAAAGCTTGTAATTCACTTATACATCTGGCAGAAGTGATGGCTACCAGAAACACAGTTTTCCAAGTCAAGTACTTAAGCTCTGCTGAAGACAAAAGCTCAAAAGGGGGTTGCATAAGCTGAGCAATGCAAACATTAAGGTCCCAAGCAGGGGCAGAGTCCCTGAATGGAGGGTTGGTGTAAAGCAATCCCTTGAAAAACTTGGAGAATACAGGGTGAGCTGAAAGAGAAGAGGGCTTACCTGCTGAAATAAAGGCAGAAACAGCTGCCAGGTGCATCTTCAATGTAGCTGGTCTCAGCCCCAAGCTATTTAAATGGACCATATAATCAAAGACTGTGGGCAGGTCAGCAGACTCTGGGGAAATATGCTTCCCAGAGCACCATATGGAAAATCTTTTCCATTTGGAATTATAAGTAGCCCTGGTGGAAGGTTTCCTAGAAGCCTTCAGAATATCCATCACACCTTGGGAGAGGTGTAAATCAGCAAACTCTAACTCCTCAAGAGCCAGGCCTTGAGATTGAGAGACTTGAGATTCAGGTACTAAACCCTCCCCTGAGCACAAGTTAACAGGTTGTAATTCCTGGGAAGACACGGGGGAAGATGGACTGCTAAGGACAGTAGGAGTCGATACCAGGGCTGTCTGGCCCAGTCTGGAGCAATCAGGATCATCTTGCACGGTTGAGATCTGATTTTGACTAGCACTTGAACAGGAGAGGAGGGGAAAAGCATACAGGAACTTCTTCCCATTGAAAACTAAGGCATCCAGAGTTGGGCCCAACACTGGGGCCTGCAGCAAAAAGGGAAGTTGGTGATTGTCTGGGGCTGCAAAGATCTATCTATGGGTGCCCCATCTGGAAAATATCACCTCCAAGACAAGGGGATCCAGTGACCATTCGTGATGGCCCTGGGATATCCTGCTGAAAGCATCTGCCAGGACATTGTCCTTGCCTGGGAGGTGAACTGCCGTGAGGGAGGTGTTCAGGGAATAACCCAGAGACCACAACTTCATTGCTTCTGTGCACAAGACCGTAGACCGAGTGCCTCCTTGCTTGGTGATGTACCACATTGTGGTGGTATTGTCTGTTCTGACCTGAATAACTTTGTTCTGAACAGATTTGGAAAAAGCTTGAAGTGCTAGAAATACTGCTCTGCGTTCCAACAGATTGATGTGAAGCAGAGATTCCTGAGGGGACCACAACCCCTGGGTGGTCAGGTCACCCATGTGAGCCCCCCACCCCAAGAGGGAGGCATCTGTAGTAAGGATTAAAGAGTGAGACTGAGTGATAAAGGGAACCCCTTGTCTCAGATTGCTCTGATCCTGCCACCACTGTAGGGCCTGGATCAGGGTTCGAGTTACTGGGATCAGTTTGGTCAGAGGGTCCTTCCTTTGAGACCAGAAGGCTCTCAAATGGAACTGAATGTCCCTCATCTGAAATCTTGCTCCCTGCACTACTGCTGTGGAAGCAGCCATGTGCCCCAGGAGCTGTAGAAAATGCTTTGCTGGTCGAGACACCTGCAGAGTGAATGAGGAGGCCAGAGAGACAAGGGTCCTGCCTGTCCAGGGAAGGAAAGCTCTGGCCTTTTCTGTGTCTAGCTCTCGCCTATGAAGGTGAGGAGCTGGACAGGCTCTAGAACTGACTTTGAAAGATTCAAAAGGAAACCAAAGAGGTGAGCAGTTGCTGAGTTATCTGTAAGTGTAACTTGACTTGGTCTGGGGACTGGCCTACTATGAGCCAGTCGTCCAGGTAAGGGAAGATGGCAATCCTTGCCTTCTTGAGAAGCAACTACCACTGCCAAGCATTTTGTGAATACCCTTGAGCAGAGGTCAGACCAAGGGCATTGCTCTGAACTGGTAATGGCCTGAGGCAGCTCGAGCCTGAGGTACTTTCGAGCGGAGCTTCTGATGAGAATATGGAAGTAGGCATCCTTGAGGTCCAGGGACACTAGCCAGTCCCTGGCATTAGAGAGGTAGAATAATTCCCAGAGTCACCATTTTAATTTTGGTTTTAAAGGTGCTTGTTTAAGTATCTGAGATCCAGGATGGACTGCCATTCTCCTGTCTTTTGGGGTAAGGAAGTACCTGGAGTACAACCCTTTGCCCTGGTGTAGGGGTGGAACCCTTTCCACAGCTCTGAGAGCTAGAAGGGAAGAGACCTCTGCCTCTAGGGCAAGTGTCTCTGAGGGATTTGCAGGTGGAAAGGATCTGGTTCTCATCTCTGGAAACTTTCTGAAGCTGAGAACCAGTCCCTGGCTTACTACTTCCAGGACCCATTTGTCTGATGTCAGAGACTCCCAGACCTGGACAAAGTAAGCCAGCCTGCCCCCTACAGGTAGTTGAGAATCGGCCCTGGCAACCCCATCAGGGTGCCTGTTTGGCAGGGACTTTGGGCTGAGGGGTGGAAGCAGGTCTGCTTGTACCCTGTCTGTCTCTCCCTCTAAAGAACCCCCTCTGGGCGTAAGCAGAAGAGGAGGCCTGGGCTTGGTAGAAAGGCCTATGGAAAGGCCTGTCCCTGCCCCTGGGATGCTGCCTTTGAGGAGTGGCCTGCCTTTCCTTGGCTTGTGCACTCCTATAGGTGGTCCTATATTCGTCCATTTTCTTCATGTAATTCTCTGTCTGCTCCCCAAACAGAGAATTACCCAACAGGAAAATACATGGCCTTAGTCTGGGTATCCTGTGACAGGCTAGTACATCTGAGCCAAGCCATTCTTCGAAGTGCCACAGATGTAGCCATGACTCTAGATGACACATCATTGGAGTCCACTGCAGCATGGAATTGCACCTTGGATGCCTCAATACCATCAGCAGCCACCTGCTCCAGCTCCTTGGCAAGCTGGCCAGGGACCTGTTTTGCTAAAGCCATAACAGTGTCCCATCTGGATTTTTGATACCTGGCAGTATAGGCCATATAATTGCCTTATCACAGACTGCAGCCTGCACTACCCTAACATGGCTGCATTGTTGTGTAAGGAACTCCATATCTGAGCCTGACAATGTGTACCTCTTGTCCATTCTTTTATCCACAGGAGGTATAGTGTTAGGAGTCTTTAAAATCTTAAATGTCTGTTTCCCAAAAGATTTTTGTAAGGGAATAGACAGCCTCCTAGACTCTGGGATATCCATAATTTCTACATAGTCAGGCTCCTCCTGGTCATCCACAGCTTATTCTATGGGAGGCTGGAGGGTTTCAGCCTCTTTTTTATGAAACATGAAATGGGAGGGGGACTCAGAAAGCCTAGGAGGAGACACTCCTGAAGGTCTGTCTGGGGAGATGTCCAGGTCAATAGGCACATCCAGACTTTCAAAACCACATTCACTTTCCTCATACTCCTCTTCCTCCTCCTCCTCCGGTTCATAAAATTCCTCTAAATCATACTCTTGAACTGGTGGAACCGGCCGAACTGAGCGCCTGCCTGATGGTGCCGGTTCGGTCGGAACCAGGGAAAGCGACTGCACAATTTGATCGCTTTGGCAATTTCTTCAACGGTTGGAGAGGAAAGTTTTGGCTCCACACCAGCTGATTTTTCTTTTCTAGTTCTCTTAGCTGGAACCGACTCCTCAGAGCCGGCTCTCCTTTTGCCCGAAGAAGTCTCACCCTGGTCAGAGGGCACTCCTTCTGGTTCGGTTTGAACCGAACCGGGCTGGCCATCCAGATCAGCAGACTTTTTGGCCTCTCTTTCCCTGAGCCTACCAGCACTCTTTTCCAGGGTAGCTGCAGGGAAATTTTTACAAATCTGGCAGTCTGCATTGAGGTGGTCAAACCCCAGACAATAAACACAGGTGGTGTGGGGGTCAGTCTTAGCAAAGGCTTCCCCACGCACTACAGTGTTGAAACCCAGTGGGCCTGGTTTTTCTTTTGGGTTTCTCAGACATTGTGCCAGTCCTAACCAAACTTACCCTTTCAATGGCAATCCACCAGGCAAGACCCTCTTATCGGTTCCCGACCATGTCATGGGTCATGGAAAAAAACGTAATAAAATCCGTTTTTTTTAGAACCAATAAGAACCGGTAACCACACTCTAAAAGTACAAATTAAGATTTTGTAACAACTTGATCGGTTCAAACTGAACCGATGAACCGTTTACAAGTTCCACATAGAATAGAATAAAATATAACCTATCTAGTACTCACAAATACCACAGACAGAGACTGAACCGACAGGTTACGGTTTAAATTCAGTCGAAAACCGAGAAAAGCGGTACTTTGACAAATTGAACCGAGCAGAAGGAGAAATCTCCGGAGCGACTGTTCAGTGAAGCGGAGTAAAGAATCTGATGGTTTGAGTTTAAACAGCAACAGAGTCTCAACCGAGCACGAGCTCAGCGTTCCATGCCCGGCATGGAAAGTTAACTCTTTCATCTCCGGGGCAGTTCGAAGGTTGGGACTCACTGCTACTGTCAGAATACAGCAAGACTTCATGTTGTTTGGACCTGGGCTGTAGAAGCAGCTGACGACGGCCTTAGAGGAGTAGGCTGAACCCTCGAGGGCACCGAGCCAGCCCAGGCCAAGGTCATACCAGCAGAACCACCTGACTGATGGTGCATGGAAAATAAGGGCCTGAACAGCAGGGGCTGAAAGGTCAGTGGGGCTGAGGAAGAACCTGATGCCAATTAACCCGTGCCTGCCAGAGTAAGACCGGTAGGGAGCTGCCACAGTAAGCCATATGGAAGAGAGGGCCTTTGTGTCAAGGGGGACTGCTCTCGAAGTGGAAGACGGCCCCACTGCGGTCAATGCAGAGAACAGGAATAATACATGGAAGACCGCTCCTTAGCCCAGTCCTTATTCTGGTGCTTGTGCTTCCCAGCGGACTTGTCCCGGGCCTTGGATGAATGAGAACCCGAGGATAAGGCTGGCGAAGAAAAGGAACTCCTGCCTGAAACTCCTTCTACATGCAGGTAACCTTCTGGTGGAGCAGGAAGGTCTCCAAGGTCTTCTGGTGGTGCCTCCCAATAGCCTGGTTGAAGATGGAACAAAGCTTGCAGAATATGGTCCAGGCAGTGGACGCAGGTGTCATGGCCATCCATCTCCAGGGACCTTCTCCCTGCAGGCAGAGGTCTGAAAGAACTTCTTCTTGGAGACAGAGTTCAACATAAAAGGAGGAAGAAATCACTTCTGGGGACAAAGTGAAGTTTTAGCTAGGGAGAGAAAACAAATAAAAATTGAAAAAGCCGGCCAACTGAAGTTGGTGGTATCTTCCGTGAAGTCCAACATGCAATGGTCGATGGCGGGAAAAGAACTGAGGAGAGCACGAGGCCACCCACACTTATATGGGAAGGACGTTGTCAGTGTGTGACGGAGTGGGTGCCCCAGGTAGACTGCTAGCTAGAAAAGTTTTTATGTGGTCCTAGTGCCTGGTGGCTATAGTTCTACAGATGTGACCTGCTGCAAGAGATACCCATGATGAAGATCTATAAGGATTAGAATTGCCACGCAACATAGGACCTGATAAAAACATTACTTCAAATAAAGTGACGACAGGAAGCTCTCAAGGCAGGGTGGGGAGGGCTTTACTAGTTTTGTTTTTTACGGCAAAGCACTAGCAGGCAAACTCATGGGAAGGGGATGTTCCAAAGAGCTTTTCAGAATTATTTTTTTTATTCTGAAACACATTCTGTGGAATTTAATATAAACCCTCGATTTGTCTTCCATGGTTTATGTGATCTATGAAATAATTTTCATCTGTTTATACTGAACACACGGTAAACTGCAGATTTGTTTTTTCACACTTTATATTGACTCTTCTAGCAGTTTATTGTAAACTGCAGAAAATTATTCTGCAATTTACGTTTAATACTATTTCCCCAGTTTGCCACAGCAATCGCTGTGGCTGCAGAATTGTGAAAAAATTGGGGCCCTGGTAGTTAAGGAGAGCTAGTTCCTTGATGACATCACAATGTACTGAAAATTAAGAACTGGATAGCTGAGTAGCAGGTTAAGGAGCCTGTCACCTCTAAGTCACTGGTTCAAATGCAGCACAGATCAGTAGTGGCCGAAAGCCATCATCACCTGACAGCCTATGAGAAACGGGTTGTGGTGGACTCGGTCCCGTTCCCAGTGGGCAAGTGCTCACATCACAAAACCACGTGGCACCCTTACTGACAGTCTCACATGAGAGGCCAATGCATGAATGGGCATGGAATTTGAACTACCCTCTCACCCATGTGGTAGTCCCTCCATGACGGTTGAGGAACATTTGTGGGGCAGTGTGGAGAAGCTTGCATTGTGATGGGTCACCCATGCTGCACCTGTCATGTGGACAAGCAGAGGACTTCAGATTTCAGTGCTATCAATCCAGCACCTTTCATGAGCACTAAATTCACACACGCTCTCAATAGAAAAGAAATAGCAGCAATGCAGTCAACGTTGAATCGATTCAGTCATTTATATCTCTGAAGTGCTTCCGGCAACACATAAACCCAATACATTGTTTGAAGTAGCTTTACATGAGCTTTCAAACTGTGTGTCCATTCGGCACGAATGTTTTGCTTTGAAGTAGGAAGGAAGAGGACCAGACAAAATATCCTCAGATACAGAATGAAATTTTCTAGCTCATTAGAAAGGCAAAGAGTACAGAGCTGAAGATAGCAGAAGGTGTAATGGAAGGCGACAAGGCTTTCTTTCGACATATCAGAGAAAAAGACACATGAAAGAAGGCACTGTAAGTCTTACATCAGGAAACCTGGAAGGAGGTCAACACGTAAAGCAAGAATATTAAATCCATACTTCTGCTCAGTGTTCACCAAGGAACAGACAGGCCTAAACCTCCATCAGGAATCAGTGTTGGGGGTTAATCATCTGCAGAGTTATCTGGAACACCACAATCTACTCTCTCTCTCTCTCTCTCTCTCTCAACCAGCATGGATTCATGAAGAATCACAGTAGTCTCACAGCCTTAATTAAAGTAATCATGGATATAATCCAGGCCATGGATCAAGGTTCTGCAATGGGTGCCATCTTTGTTGACTTGACAAAACATTCGACCTTGTGAATCATGGTCTGCTACAAAGGCTTCTTGTACTTGGGTCTTGATAGTAGTGCCCTGGGTTGGGTCCGCAGCTATTTGTCCTGCCGTACTCAAAGGGTTAAGTGGGCTGGTGCCCTATCCTCCTTAAGACCCGTAACACATGGAGTGCCACAGGGCTCTATTCTTGGATCTATATTGTTCTATTTATTACTTACCCAGTAACTGTGGTAGTGCATCTGTATGGAGACGATGCAATCAATTACCGCTCATCTCCAGATGTTAACCAAATAAACAATGACCTTGCCTCTGACTTTTCTGTCCTAGAAGATTGGTTCAGATATAATCACCTCATCCTTAGCACACAACCCCCCCCCCCGCCAAAAGTATGCTATTCCTGCACCCATTTTCCTCCCTTAGTACACTCCTCTACTTAATATCACATCTCAGAATGGGGATGCCCTTGAATCCATCCACACCTTTAAATACCTGGGCATCACACTAGATTCCTCTCTTTCCTTTAGTAGCTATGTACCTAATATAGTCAAATCCCTGAATCAAAAGTTAGGTTTCCTCTACTGTATCTGCCTGTTCCTCACCTCTTGCCTTAAAATAGCTTCCTCTTCTCTTCTCCCTATCCTAACCTATGATGCTCCCTTATTACTATCCACCAATGTCACCACCATGTCCCTCCTGGCTCAGGCTTATCATAGGGTAGGTAGGTAGGTTCACCCTGGGAGTTAATGCCCGTCATCATCACTGTGACGTCCTTTCTTCCTTGGAATGGCTACCGTATGAATCAAAACGGAGGTATACAACCCTGAGTCTCATGTATAAGTTGGTCCATAAATTTACCCCGCCCTGCCTCAATGAGATTGTCCACCACAGATGAGCCCCTTGAACTCTTAGATCTGCGTCCCCCCTTCTCCTGTGTCCTAACCTGCATCTAGTTATAGCCCGTAAGTCCTTCACTTTTGCAGCTGTGTCTGACTGGACCACCTCCTGTCCTATCACGCCTCTCTCTTCCCATGTTCCCATGTTCCAATCCAATTTGCTCATCACTCTCTCTGCTGCTGCTTCGTGCTCCTGCTTCTGATGATGCCTATCCTACTCCTACCTGTTAGTTTTTTCCCTTCGCTCCCCTCTGCCTGTCTCCCTACCTTGGCCCCACTCCTCTACCCTAACTCACCTTCTTTCTATTTTGTATCTGTACCTATGGCTTGTCTTTACATGGTTTTGTATAATTTAATCTGTTAAATTTTCTGTGCCTAGGCTGTTAGTTATTTTATATAGTTGCCATTGCTGCATTTATTTTTTGCTATACTGTTGATATTCATTCTCCTAATCTGATTTTTTCTCTGCTATATTTTTTTTATTCTATGAAATTGTACTGTATTAGGAATTTCATCCCAGTGAAAATGTTGACATTGTTTCTCTACCTTACTATACTGGTTGTTCTCCTGGGTCATCCCTGAAAATGGGACTGCATTGTCTCAGTGGACTTATCCGGTTACCAAAATTCAAATAAATAATCGTCACTTACAGGGTCATTAAGGGGCTTTTGGCCCTGAAGGTGGACAAGCCTCCAGGACTGAATGTGGCCAATCCCAGAGTTGACGTGGGAGCTATTAGCACCCCGACTGACTTGTTCAATGAATTCCTTACACCAAAATGATCCAAGGCATAGGCATAAAACATAAGGGAGCTCAACATGTATTCCCTGGAAGACAGAAGGAAAAAGGAGGACATGATAGAAACCTTCAAGTACCTAATGGGTATAAACAGGGTAGGATCGGAGGGCATCTTCAATTTAAGAGGGGAGGGTACTGTCACAACCCCACTCAGCAGGTCAGGCCCTCTGCTCCCACAGTGCCAACCTCCAAGCGCAGTATTGAGAACAGTTAACAGAACAGGGTAACCCTCCTGTCTGTTTTGTGGGTTTGAATCAAATGTTGGTCTCAAATTCTGGAGGGGTTCAAGCTGTTAACCTCTTACTAGCATACCCAATGTACAGGCTCACATAATTCTGCTCTGGGGGGCAGATATCTTTCGCCTACAGGCACCTAACCAGGTGTACAAAATGAACCCTTAAAAACTCTATGAAAGACCTCAGAATAAACTCTTAACTTTTCCCAGTTTGGTAAAACCAGTAAGCTTCGTACAGTGTCAGCTTTAACCATATATGCTTCTCTTGTCAAAGAATTTCAAAGGCACACCAGGTAGTCTCTAAAAATAGAGGTTTACTTAAAATAGATGAAAATGTAAAATGTAAAACACAGAACCATACATCACAAAACATGCAATCTTTTAAAACAATAAGGTTTAAAAAAAAGTGCAAATTCCTACCAATAATACACTTAGACCTGTCTACCTAATGTATTCTTATCTTCTTATAGTGCTGTAGATGTTTCTTTTTTCAGAGTCCAAACATGTGTCTCTCTAAAGGCCTGTTACAGCATAATTAAAACACTGTCTTGACCCTGCCTTCTCCATGATGTCACCCAGCTCCTCCTCTGTTTATTAAAAATTATACAATCAGGATGTCTTCTGTCAGGAGATAAATTAATAGGTGACATCAGCAGAAAAAACTGATTTCTGCATATGATTTCCCAATTAAGTCTGTAATTTTCCAAGTCCTTTCTTTCATCCATGAGCAACATCCTCTCTCAGGGACATCAAAGGACCTTTTATGACTTCACACCCCTGTGACATAACCTGTATCCTTCCTTTAAATGCCATAAAAGTTTATGATTTCTAGCCTAGCAGCTACAATTAAGCTAGATAAACAGGAGATTCTTACTTTAAGTCTCTTCCAGCCTGTAATTATCTCCTGTCTTTTATCTTTTAGCTGAAACAGCATGTCTCATGAGAGACAATACCACATTTTTATATTACAAAAATCATAATCAGAACCAGCTGTACAAGCGTCACAATCCTCCCTACCTAGACTGAATTTGGGGTCTCTATCCCCTGCATAGGATAAGCTTCCCAAATCAGTTCACTCCTCATAGACGCGAGACAACCCATCAGAGTTCTGATTTTTCACTCCAGCCCTACGTAGAATTGTCATGTCATACCCTTGTAAAGCAAGACTCCATCTTGGCAATCTACCATAGTTTTTTCACATCTGCATCAGCCAAAGCAGGGGGATGTGGTTAATCTGTACCACAAAATGCTGCCCATACAAGTATGGCTCCAACTTCTTTAGGGCCCACACTATGGCAAGACACTCCTTTTCCACAGTGGAGTATGCCTACTCCCTGGGAAGTAACATTTCACTCAGATATGCTACAGTGTGATCTTTCCCTTGGCTGGATGTCTGACTCAGTACTGCTCCAATACCCACGTCTGAGGCATCAGTCTGAACTATAAAGGGTCTGCTATAGTCAGGACTTGTCAAAACAGGAGCACTGCACAGTGCCTCCTTCAGTCTGGTAAAGGCTTCTTCACAGGCTGGTCCCCAAGTAATTTTCTTTGGCATCCTTTTGTTTACCAGGTCAGATAGGGGAGCAGCCAGGGTACTGTAATTGGGTACAAATTTTCTATAGTACCCTACTGTCCCAAGGAAACTCCTGACCTTCTTCTGCGTTTCTGGTCTGGGCCACAGCTGGATTACCTCTATCTTTAATTGGTTAGGACGGAGCTGTCCTCAGCCTACCACATGCCCGAGGTATGCCACCTCTCCCACGGCCACCTGGCACTTCTCTGCATTGACAGTGAGCCCGGCCCTCTGTATCCTGCTCAGCACCTCCCTACGGTGGGACAAGTGTTCCTCCCAGCTGGTACTAAAGATGGCAGTGCCATCCAGGTACGCCACGGCGTACTCCTCAGCACCATTTAACACCTGGTTCACCAACCTTTGGAAAGTGGCTGGGGCATTCTTCATTCCAAAAGGCATTACTTTAAATTCAAATAAGCCTATTGGAGTGATAAAGGCCGGCCTCTCCCTAGCTCTGTCCGTTAACTCTACCTGCCAATACTCCTCGGTCAGGTCAATCATCATAAGGTAGGTTGCCCTTCCCAACCTGTCCAGGAGTTCGTCCGTCCGGGGCATCGGTTGGGCGTCTGACTTCGTGACTGCATTCAGTCCATGATAGTCCACACAGAAACGAGAAGAGCCATCTGGCTTGGGCACAAGGACTATGGGTGAGGCCCAGGGGTTGTGGGATATCTGGATTACCCCTAAATCCAGCACCTCCTCCACTTCCCTCCTAATGTCCTTTTGGACAGCCTCTGACACCCGATATGCTGTCTGCCGTATGGGCGTCTGTGTCCCTGTCTCCACATCGTGAGTCGCTAAGGGGGTTAATCCAGGCTTGGCGCTAAACAATGGGGCAGTCTGCTAAAACCTCCCTTACTTCCTGGATCTTGTTCGGGGTCAGCTGGGGAGACAATTTAACTGCCTCCACAGACGGCTCCCACTTAATTTCTTCCAGCAAGTTCAGAAGGGGGTCTACTTCATCCGTCCCTTCCCCAGGACTACACACTGCAAAGCTAGTTCTATTTTTATAGGCACAGGATTTGACTGACAACAGGAACTTCCTGTTTAGGGGCAGGAAGTGAGCAATCACAGAACCACCAAGGACCCACCATCCTAGAAGGGCAAGAGTAGCTCTCCAGCCCCCTCTAGCTGCTGGAGGTCTGCCTCTGAACAAGTAAGTGGTCTACTGAGAAATATAGGATATTCTTGTCTCAGAACAGGACAATCAGGTGCTTAAAGGGCACACAGGCAGAAAGTAAGGAGAGAGAGAAAAAAAAATAGAGGAAAGAGTAAGGATTGCAAACAGCTAAGGGGCCAGAAATAAACATGATTGGAGTGGTGCAGTGCAGTGGCTGTGGAGCAGCAGTCTTCCGGGAGATGTTCTGAGGATGGTGCTGTCTCATCTGCAGGCACCTCTCTGGGCTGAGGAGGAGGTTGCTCATCTCCAGGCTGAGTTGGCCAGGATTTGTGGACCTCCTCTTCCATCCAGGGACCACCAGTGCCACTGCCGCTGCCTCAGAGGTTGCCAAGAAAGAGGCGGTTGGACCACAGTGGGCTCAGGAGGTGAGGGTGGTGGAACAGAGCACATCCTCCAGTTGTACCTCTCCACACCCTATGCCATTCTGGCAAAGTGTGGTTCCTCTATGGAGGCACCCTACAGTGGAGACCAAGGAGGATGCTGGGAACCTCCACAAAGGAGACCCACAGGAGGGTGGCAGGGGACCCCTGAAGGGGAAGGAACAACTCCTGGTGGGGGGACTCCATTGTTAGGTAGAACTGGGCAAGGAAGGAGAGGGTGGGCCTGCCTGGCGCCATGGCTTGGAGGGACAGGAGCGAATCCTCAGGATTGCCGAGCAGCTGCACAGGGAGGGAGCTGGATGTCATTGTCCACTTAGGGACAAATGACCTGGCTAAGAAAGGGATTAGAGAAGTGCAGGAAGAGTTTGTGGAATTGGGAGGGTCTTAGTCAAGTGCATGCACGGTAACCTTCTCAGAGGTGCTACCCATCTATGGCATAGGAGAGGCTAGGGTGTTCCGTACTAGGGATTCAATCAGTGGTTGAAAACTGGTGTGGAGCTCAGGGATTTGGCTTCATTGGGGACTGGGGGTCACCTGGAGTGATGCAAGCCTATACTGGCATGATGGGCTGCATCTGTCCCGAGGGGAACCAGGATCCTAGGTGATAGGTTTAAATGCTTCATTGGCAAGCTTTTAGACTCAGCCAAGGGGGGCGCTGGAAAGGAGCAGGAAAATCCTAGCCCCCAAACAATCATGGTAGTAAGTGTGGCAAACACCAACATGGAGGTGTCGATAGGGAGAAGGGCAGGGTAAATGGAGAAAGGACAAAGGCAAGAAGGACAGGGATGGGGCAAAGGGGTAAGGCCATCATGAAATGGAGGTAATGAGTACCAATGCCCATAGTCTGGGCAACAAGATCCCTGAGCTGGTGGCCTTAATGGAAGAGGATGCCTGGATATTGTAGCAGTCACAGAAACATGGTACACAGAGAACCATGACTGGGATGTTAACATACCAGGGTACATAACCTACAGGAGAGACAGGCAGGGAGAAGAGGGAGGAGTAGCTCTCATGTAAAGGAAGGATAAAAGCAACTGAACAAAAGAGTAAACAGGGAGGAGAGGAGGCACTGTGGGTCACCTTGGAGACTGGAAAGGGCACCACAATCCACACAGGGGTTGTGTACAGACCCCCATGTCAGGGGGAAGGAATGGACAAGGATATTATGGAAGGCATTCTTAGAATGGCAGAGAAAGGGGAGATACTGTTGATGGGAGACCTGAATATGCCAGATGTTAACTGGAGCACATTTGCTGCAGCCACATCCAAGAGCAGGGCCATTCTTGACACCCTACAGGTGGCAGGCATTAGACAGCTAGTTTCGGAACCCACTCGTGAGGGAGCAATCTTAGACCTCGTACTCTCAAACGGGGGCAGTGAGAGGATCTCAGATCTAGAAGTGGGTTGCCATCTGGGGATAAGTGACCATCAAACAGTGTGGTTCACGTTGAACTCAGCTACAGAGTCAAGCCATACAAAGAGTGAGGGTACTGGACTTTAGGAGGGCTGACTTTGGCAAGATGGGAGAAAGTGCTCAGAAAAACACTAGCAAACAGGCTAGAAGGAGGTGGAGCAACAATGGGAATTATTAACACAACTATCACAGAGGCAACAAGCCTTTGTGTGAAGCAAATAAACAAATCAAAAGCAGAAGAAAAGCCACTATGGTTCTCAAGAGAGGTGGCTGTGAAAGTCAGGAAGAAAAAGATAGCATTCCAGAAGTATAAGGAAACACAGAAGGAGCGGGACAGAGGCTGTACCAGTTAAGGCAGAAAGAAGCAGGAGGAAGTCAGAATAGCAAAGGCCCAAACTGAGGAAAAGATAGCCAGCTCAGTTAAGAAGGAGATAAACCTTTTATAGGTACATCAGCGAGTGTAGAAAGACAAAGAGAGGGATAGTGAGGCTGAATAGAATGAACAGTGGGTGGGCAGAAGGGGACAGTGAAAAAGCAGGAATACTGAACGAATATTTCTGCTCAGTATTCACAAAAGAGGAGGAAGTGCCTAATCCAATTAACAGAAAGCACTCTTGATAGAAGTCGATCCCAGTCCTTTCAAGAAGAAAGGTTCTGCAAGAACTCCTAAAACTGAAGGTGGACAAAGCAATGGGTCCTGATGAATTCACCCAGAATTCTAAAAGAATTAAGGAAGAACCAAAGTAGAAACCACTGGCTACTCTTTTAATAAATCATGGGAGGATGGTGTGGTGCCGAGGACGAGAGGAGGCGGATGTGATTCCCTTCACAAAAGTGGGACCAAGACAGAGGCAGAAAACTACAGACCTGTCAGTCTGACCTCTGTGGTAGGGAAAGTGATGGAGTCACTTCTGAAGGAAAGAATAGTTGAGTACCTAGAGGTCAGTGGAGCACAGGATCCAAGGCAGCATGGGTTCTGGCCAGGAAGGTCATGTCGGAGGCAGATCTAATAGATTTCTTTGACTGGGTGACCAAAGTAGTAGACCAGGGAGGGGCTGTGGACATGGCCTACCTAGACTTTAGCAAGGCATTTGACACAGTCCCACACAAAGATTATTAGTCAAATTAACCAGCCTGGGAGTGGGTCCGGGTGGTAGCCTGGTAAAACATTGGCTGGACAACAGGACACAGAAGGTAATTGTAAATGGAGTCCACTCTGAAGAAAGGGCAGTTACTAGTGGGGTACATGGAGGTTCAGTATTAGGTCCAGTCCTTTTAATGTCTTCATCAGTGGCATTGCAGAGGGACTGGAAGGAAAAGTATGCCTTTTGCAGATGACAAAGATCTACAACAGGGTTGATACACAAGGAGACGTGGAAAGGATGAAAAGGACTTGGCAAGGTTGGAGGAATGGTCAGAGGTATGGCAGCTAGGATTCAATGCAAAAAGTGCAAATAATGCACCTGGAAACAAGAACCCAGGGAAGAATACACAATGGGTGAGGAGGTAGTAACAACAACAAAACAGGAAAGGGACCTGGGGGTAATCATATCAGATGACCTTAAGGTTAGCAAGCAATGTGAGAAGGCAGTAGGGAGGGCTGGGGTATACTGGGATGTATAGGGAGGCATCAGCAGCAGAAAACAGGAAGTTGTTATCCCTCTGTACAGACAGTTGGTGAGACCCCTGGAATACTGTGTCCAGTTCTGAGACCCCATCTCCATAAGGACATAGACAGGATAGAGGCAGTCCAGAGGAGGGCAGCTAAAATGGTGCAGGGTCTGCAAGAGAAGCCGTGTAAGGGAGAGACTAAAGAGCTTAATATGCACCCTTGAGGAAAGAAGGAGAGGGGACATGATAGAAACTTTCAAGTACCTCAAGGAATCAACAAAGTCCAAGAGGGTAGCATCTTTCAGAAAAAGAGACTTGCAAGAACAAGGGGACACAATTTAAAGAAAGGAGGGCGTTTCAGGGCAATGTGAGGAAGTATTATTTCACAGAGAGGGTAGTGGATGCATGGAACAGCCTTCCTGAGGGAAGTTATGGGGTCTAAATCTGTGGGAGAATTCAAGAATGCATGGGACAGACATAAGGCAATTCTTGTGGGGGCAGGAAGATATAGGCTGTTGGTTAACTAGGATCTGCGGCCTATCCTGTAGGTAGGGAAATGGGCAGACTAGATGGGCCTAGCGGTCCTTATCTGCCGTCAAAGTCTATGTTTCTATGCAAACACCATATCAGCCCTATCTGCATATGGCTTTATCATGTCTACATGGTACATCCTTTTTGTCTTCGGTCAGGTAATTCAGTAATGTAGTTCAAGTCATTTATCTTCTTAACTACTTTGTATGGTCCTGCCCACTCAGCCTGCAGCTTGTCTTTCCGGACTGGAATGAGGACCATGACTTCCTGACCCACCATGTACAATCGAGCTCTGGCTCTGCGGTCGTACCACACTTTTTGTTTCTGTTGGGCAGCTGCCAGGTTGCTCTGGGCTATCCCCATAAGCTCCTTCAGCCTTTCCCAAAACCTAAGGACATAATCCACAATGGGAGTTCCCTGGGTGGCATGCTTGCCTTCCCAGTCCTCCCAGATCAAGTCTAGGGGCCCACGCACCCAACGTCCATATAAGAGTTCGAAGGGGGAAAATCCTGTCGACTCTTGGGGCACCTCCCGGTATGCAAACAACAGGTGGGGAAGGTATTTTTCCCAGTCCCTCCCATGCTGTTCAGCAAATGCCCAGAGTATTGACTTCAGGGTACCATTCAATCTTTCCACAAGCCCACTGGCTTGTGGGTGATATGGTGTCGTGCATCTCTGCACAACCCCCCACTTCTCCCATAAACATTTCATCAGGTCCGACATGAAGGAACCCCCTTGAACGGTGATAACCTCCTGCGGAAACCCAACATGGGAGAAAATCCCAAGTAAGGCATCCGCCACTTTTTCTGTCCTCAGTGAGGATAGGACGACTGCCTCTGGGTACCGGGTGGCATAATCCACCATAGTCAGGATGAATCTCTTCCCTGAAGAGCTGGGGATTTTAAAGGCCTCACAATATCCATTCCCACCCTCTGGAATGGCTCCTCCACTATGGGCAATAGAATCAGGGCAGCCTCGGTTTTCTTGTCCACCTTCCCTATTTCTTGGCACTGGTGACAAGACCTGCAATACTCCTTCACCTGCTAGGTGAAGTTAGGCCAATAAATTCTGGGCCAACCGCTCCGTAGTGCGCGCAATTCCTAGATGACCAGACAAGGGAATATCATGTGCAATCTTGAGCAACTGCTCACAATACCCCTGGGGAACGACAAGCTGCCTGACTAGCACCCCTCCCTCTGTCTGCACAGCCTGAGTATACATAAGTCCATTTTCTCAATTAACCTTATGTCCGCTGTCACCTCATTGTGCCCCATCAGAGTCTAGCCAAGCCCTCAGCTTCTCTAGACTAGGGTCACTTCTCTGAGCACCTGCAAACCCCCTCACACATTCCCAAGGCATGGGACAGGTCCCCTTCAGTCGCTAGAGTGCCTAGCACTAGCGTCAGGGCACTCAGGATCACGGTCAATCCCAACCCTCTGACAGTGGGTCACCCCTGCCTCCTCGGAGCAACCCTCTGTAGCTGTGTGGTTACTTGCTACTGGGGAAATTTCAACCCCTTTTTCATTAATCTCCCCATCTGGAGACAAAGGCTGGGGAACCAGCCTCTAAGTGGTTTCCACAATGGCTTCTGTGGGATTCAGGGAACTACAATTTTCCCTTGCCACTTGGCTATGGGTACCTGCACACACCATCTCCTGTTGCCCAGGATCACATCCACTGCTAAGGTTTTGGCTACAGCCACCTGTTGCACAGTTCCCCGTTTCTCCCCATTCTTGGAGAACACTAGCGAGGGGCAATGTTTTCTCTTCACCAGTAATGTCCTGTACAGTGACACATTTATTGGGTATAAGCTGACCCGGCTCTACTAGATCCCTCTTTACCAAGCTCAGGGATGCCCCTGTGTCCCTTAACCCTTGCGTTTGTACACCATTCACCATGACTGGGTGCATGTGTTCCCTCATGTTCATTGGCATGCTTCCAGGGACACACAAACAACCCACTTCCTTCCTAGCCCATTGTATATTGCTCAACTTTTTGGGACACAGTCTGGCAATATGCCCAGTTTCTTTACACAACCAACATTCATTTCTTTTCTCAGAGAAATCTTTTCTCTGAAACCTAGGGCTAACAGGTTTTGGTGGAGGCAGTGAGGGTTTTAGCTGCTATGAAGGCGTGCTTTTCCCTTTCTGCACTGCCACACCCGCCACATTCGCTCTCAGAGCAGGTCTGCTCTTGGAATAGCAGTCTGAGAGTTCAGCAGCCTCTTGCACTCTTTTGGGATCTTGGTCCTCCAGCCAGGTTTTCAGCTCTGCTAGGCATGCCCAGAAAAACTGTTCTAACAGAATCACATTTTCAATTTCATGAACAGAGTTTGCTTCAATTCCTTCCCGTTTTAAAAACTGACGTTGTTTCGTGGCTAGCTTCTCGTAGCTCATGTCAGGGCTTCTCCTGGGCTTACGGAATTCAGCTCTGTATGATTCAGCAGATAATTAAAATTGCTTTAACAGTGCAGCTTTAAGTTTGCTGTAATCATCACTGTCCTCATTGTCCATTTGACCCAATGCATCCCGAGCTTTCCTGGTAAGTAGCGGGGATAGCTGGAAGCTCCAGGACTCCTTAGGAATTTTAGCCTAAATACAAACTTTTTCAAAAGAATTTAAAAAGGCATCCATATCCTCCCCCTTTAAATTCGGCTATCAATTTGGAATTCAATTTCTAACTCAGCCCTGTAGTCCCAGTTAAACCCAAGCCACTTACCTGCTCTGGTGCCGCTGTTTGGAGTCGTAGTTTCTCCAGTTCGTGTTGCCTCTGGCGCGCATGCTCCTCGTGGTCAGCATCTCTCTGTTCTCGCTCTGCCTCATGCTGTTCACGGTCCCTCTCCCTCTGGAACTCCAGCTCCATTCTGCGCAACTCAGTTTGCAGCCTGAGTACTTATGGATCCAGGATACTGGTGAGCTTCCCCTGCTGCTGTGGCCCTTCGCTAACAGTGGCCCTCCTCATCGGATCTGGACACTGCACTGGCCACTAGCCCCACCACACTCAAGGTTCAGTCCTTTTTAGTCACTGTCTGTGACTCGATGCTCTGGGTATCTGCTACCATCAGGGCATCCATGAGGTTCTGTTTAGTGGCTTTCACCTCGAACGGGACTCCTCTGTCCCCGCACAACTGCTTTAAGTAGTCTACAGTGTGCCTGCTGTAGTTGGAAGCCATCTTCTTCCCTAACCATGGCTACTCTGATTTGCACTTTAGAAAAAAAAATAAAATGGGTAGGAACTTGACTGTACGCCAAGTGATATAGTTCTGTCTCCTTTTTAAAAATAAATCACTGCCTTTTTCTTTGCAAGTGAGCTGAAAGTCTCAAGCTAACACACTGAACAATAAAAGCTTGTAATACCAAACTTATACACACCGCTGCCAACCAATCTGTCACAACCCCACTCAGCAGGTCAGGCCCTCTGCTCCCACAGTGCCAACCTCTGAGCGCAGTATTGTGAACAGTTAACAGAACAGGGTAACCCTCCTATCTGTTTTGTGGGTTCGAATCAAACTTTGGTCCCAAGTTCTGGAGGGATTCAAACTGTGAACCTCTTGCTATCATACCCAATGTACAGGCTCAGATAATTCTGCTCTTCGGGGGGGGGGGACAGATATCTTTCGCCTATGGGCACCTAACCAGGTGTACAAAATGAACCCTTAAAAACTCTATGAAAGACCTCAGAATTAACTCTTACCTTTTCCCAGTTTAGTAAAACCAGTAAGCTTTGTACAGTGTCAGCTTTAACCATAAATGCTTCCCTTGTCAAAGAAAAAATTTTAAAGGCACACCAGGTAGTCTAAAAATAGAGGTTTACTTAAAATAGATAAAAATGTAAAACACAGAACCATACATCGTAAAACATACAATCTTTTAAAACAATAAGGTTTTAAAAGTGCAAATTCCTACCCATAATGCACTTAGACTTGTCTACCTAATGTATTCTTATCTTCTTATAGTGCTGTAGATGTTTCTTTTTTCAGAGTCCAAACGTGTCTCTGTAAAGGTCTGTTACAGCATAATTAAAACACTGACATGACCCTGCCTGCTCCATGATGTCACCTAGCTCCTCCTCTGTTTATTAAAAATTATACAATCAGGATGTCTTGTGTCAGGAGGTAAATTAATAGGTGACATCAGCAGAAAAAACTGGTTTCACCATATGACTTCCCAATTAAGTCTGTAATTTTCCAAGTCCTTTCTTTCATCCATGAGCAGCATCCTCGCTCAAGGACATCAAATTACCTTTTATGACTTTGTACCGCCGTGACATAACCTGTATCCTTCCTCTAAACGCCATGAAAGTTTATGATTTGTAGCCTAGCAGCTGGCAGCTACAATTAAGCTAGATAAGCAGGAGACCCTTACTTTAAGTCTCTTCTAGCCTGTAATCATCTCCTGGCTTTTATCTTTTAGCTGAAACAGCATGTCTCATGAGAGACACTCAGTACCACATTTTTATATTACAAACATCATAGATTAATCAGAACCAACTGTACAAGTGTCACAGGTACAACAAGGGAACATAGCCTTAAACAAGTGGAAGGTAGATTTAAAAAGAAACTGAGAAGGCACTTTTTCACTGAAAGGGTGGTGTCAGGGTGGAATAAGCTGCCAGAGGAGGTAATATCAGCGAATATAAAGGTCAGTTTCAAGGTGGGGTGGGACAGGGTGAAAAATAAAATTAGAACAGGAGGAATCAGTACTGAGAAGTGGGAATGGGGTGGGGGTGGATGGTTCCTGGAGGGGGGGCAGCTCTAGGGAACTAGACTGAGCTCCACACTTGAGCACACTTTAGACCAATGAGGCCTGTTTCTGCTGGCAATTTCGTATGTTCGTATCGGGGTGAGCCAGAGGACTGATGTACAGCAGCAGCAGTACCCCTTTTCATTAAAAGTGAACCAAGGCGGGCCAGCCCGGTGGTGCAGAGGGCTGAGGTGCAGGACGCCTTACCTCACGCTACACCGGTGTCCCGGGTTTGGGAACGGACTCGGGTCAGCTGGGGCGAGGAAGGATTGAGCGTCCACAGACAGCTCTCCTTCTTCAGGGGTGGGGGGACTCAACATCACACCGTGGACCGACACCCAGCGGTGGCTGGGGGGTCAGCACAGGCGCGATGCTGGAAAGGATGGACCCATGCAGAGAGCGTAAAATTGCCTCCATGGAGATGGAGACAGTCACCCCACCCATGGCACGTACCTGGGTCCGGGGAGAAAATGGAAAAAGGTTCGGAGCTGGCAGGCTCAATGATGGCAGGCTGCGCCTGTGCTTTCCTAAGGCAATCTAGATGTTGACTTCTGGGGGTGGGGGAGGCCAGCACTCCTCGCCACTAACCCTGTCACGGGGGCGCAACCCATAGGGGATGACCGGTTGGGGTGGGTGCGGGGAAAAGCCTCACTGGAGAGACGAGTCCCCTCTGCCAGCACCGAAGAAAGCGTAAAGTATGTATTGGGGGGGTGCGTGAACCAAGAGATGAGCCAGGAAATTACAGACCTCTAAGCTTGACATCCATAGTAGGCAAACTCATGGAAATGATCTTGAAAAAGAGAGTGGGATATTCTCAGAAGCAAATAGACTTCAGGACAGGATGCAACACGAATTTGTGCCAGGGAGGTCTTGTCAAATCTGATAACACTTATTTGAATGAGTTAAGAGGGCCATCATTTAGGGACAAGCAGGTGATATCCTTTACTTGGATTCAGCAAAGCCTTTGACTCGGTCCACACAGGAGGCTAATTAAGAAATTGGAAGGCCTAGGGGTGGGTCAGGTGACCGAATACTAAAATGGGTACAAATCTGGCAGGGGAGAGAGAGAGAGAGACACACACACACACACAGGATAGTGATTAACAGGGAGCACTCAGGAATAAGGGATGTTATGAGCAGAGTTCCTCAGGGTTCTGTATCTGGATCAGTGCTTTTCAACATCTTACATAAGAACATGCCAACAGAATAAGGCCATTTGGACTATCTAGTCTGCTCGTATTGCAGGGTCCACAGCTTGCGCTACTTTACCCCCCACTCCTCCCTACCCCTGATCCTTAACTTCCCCCATGACTATCCCAGCCTCTCTTGAAGCTGCCTACTGTCTTCAACGAGACCATCTCTTCTGGCACTGCATTCCAAGTGTTCACCACCCTCTCTGTGAAGAAGTGCTTCCTGAACCCCCCCAGCTTAAGACTGTGCCCCCTCATGTTATGGTTGCCATTCAGCTTAAAGAAACTCTCCTTATCCACCTCATTTATTCAAGTACATGAAGGTGCCAATCATGTCCCCCCCACCCTCCTCCAGGGAGTACATCAGTGCCCTAAACCTCTCCTTGTATGCCTTACCCTGCTGACATGTTGTCATCTTCGTAACCCTCCTCTGGCTGCTTCGTATATATGTAAAATGACCAGGCTGTTTGGTGGTCAGGGATAGTAGCAGTGTGGAACCACCAGGATCATGGTTGCACATTGACTCTTTAATTTAAGGAGTACTCTCAGCAGCAGAGGGAAAGTATACAGGAACCTCCCCATCCAATCCAAAATCAGGACATCCAGGGGCACTGTGCCCACTGCTGGGGACCTACAGCAAAAGAGATGAAGCAAGTTATTCTCTTTGGATGTGAAGAGGTCTATTTCTGGGGAGCCCCACCTCCTGAAGACTGTGGCTAACACCTGCTTGTTTACAGCCCATTCGTGATGATCCTGACTGATCTTGCTGAGAGAGTCTGCTAATTCATTATCTTTCCCTGGAAGATGGACTGCAGACAGGTACACATCCATAGAGTAGGCCAGAGCCCAAATCTTCATGGCTTCTGTGCACAGCTTTAAGGATATTGTGCCTCCCTGTTTGTTGATGTAATACAATGTAGCGGTATTGCCCATCCTGATCTGGACTGACCCCTTATCTGGGGAGCAAATGCCTGCAAGCCAAGGAGAACCACTCTCAACTCCAGAAGGTTGATATGTTGTCTAGACTCTCGGGGTGACCATGTGCTAATTACTGTCTTCTGGTCGCCTAACTGCACTCCCCAGCTTGGGAGGGAGGCATCTGTTGTCAGGACCACTGTGGGGGACTACTGCTGGAAGGGAATTCCAGCTCCGAGGTTGTCTCTTTCCTTCTGCCATTCGAGAGCCTACAACAATGGCTTTGAGACTGGCACCAGTTTGGAGAGAGGGTCTCTTCTCTGGGACTAGTGGGATTTCAAGCGGAACTGAATGTCTCATCTGAAATCTGGCACCTGGAACCACTGCTGTGGTGGAAGCCATATGGCCCAGGAAACTCAGAAAATGCCTTGCTGGTCTGGGCTGGCACAGGGTGAAGGAATTTACCATGGTCTGAAGGCTGTTCATCCTTTCCTGAGGAAGGAATGCCTTGCAAGGCATCCAGCTCTGCCCCTATGAAATCCAGAGACTGGACAGACTCTACTTGGGATTTCTGAGTGTTTATAAGGAATCCCAGGGACTCCAGGGTGTCCTAGGTCAGCTTGAGGGAATCCTTGACCTGCTGATAGGCATCCCCTTCAACCAACCTGTCATCTAGGTAAGGGAAAGTACAGTTACGTAGAAACTTACCGTAACAGTAGATCTTCGAGAGAGGTTCCTTCAGTAGGTCATCACATAGGACTGGCGTTGGGCCGCACAGCAGACTTTTCTAGCAATACCTGACGGGGGACCGCCCACCCGGCGTCACGTGGCTGACGTCAACGTGACTGTATATAGTGGGTGGTCCCCACGCACGCCTTCCAGTTCTCCTGCCGGAGCCAGGAAGAGGCCATACACAGCAGGAGCGAACAGGAATTGGAGTCCCTGTAAAACATAAATGAGGGGAAGGAGGGAGGGAGAGAAAAATATGACCTACTGAAGGAACCTCTCTCCAAGATCTACTGTTACGGTAAGTTCCTACGCAACTGTACTATCTTACTTCGAGAGGGTTCCTTCAGTAGGTCATCACATGTAGGACAGAGTCCCAAGCAGTCCCTCCAGAGAGAGAGAGACTGAGAGAAACTAGGGAGGTGGAAACTAGCTCCAGCAGAACTGAAGTCCAGAATAGACCCAGCTTAGGAAAAAGGCCTTGCAGGACGACTAATCCAAAGCTGGCCCTCCACCTAGAAGCAATGTCCAGACTGTAGTGTTTGGTAAAGTTGTGGACAGAATTCCAAGTAGCGGCAGCAAAAATGTCCGCTGCAGAAACATTCTGAAGGAACGTCACTGAGACAGCCATGCCCCTAGTAGAATGACCTCTTATGGAACCCGGAAGAGGTTTGTCATACTTTTGGTAACAGTACCAAACTCAGTTTCCTAACCATTTGGAAAGGCCCTGCTTAGAAACCGGTTTGCCTCTAGACCTAGGGGCAAAGGAGATAAATAGCTGATGACAAGAGCGGAGCTCTTCAGTCCGGTGAGTATAGCACTGGAGGATCCAATGGACATCCATCGTGTGAAGAAGTGCCTCACCCCTATTGGAAGGGGACGGTTAGTAAACTGGAAGCTCTACTGATTGATTCAGTGTGGATTCCGACACAACCTTGGGAAGGAACCTTGGGTGTGTCCTAAGGACTGCCTGGTCCCTATGGAAAATCAAGTAGGACTCCTTGCAGACTAGAGCGTGAAGCTCCAAAATCCTTCGGGCTGAGGTGACAGTCACCAGAAAAAGCGCCTTCCAGGAAAGGAAGCGCAGATCACAGCTCATAGCCGGTTCAAAAGGAGGGAGGGTGAGCTTTTCCAGGATGAAGTGCAGGTCCCAAGATGGAGCTGGGCTGCGGATGGGGGGTTTCAGATGGAGGATGCCTTACAGAAAGGTCTTTGAGACCTCCAACTGAGCCACGGGTTTACCATCCACTAGCTCGTGGTATGCAGAAATGGCAGAGATATGGACTTTCAACAAAGAATAGGACAGACCAGAGTCTGATAAATGAAGGAGGAATTCCATGACTTTGGGGGCTGAGCAGGAGAAAGGGTCCCAACCCTGAGCAGACGCCCAGATCGAAAACCGCTTCCACTTCATAGCATAAGTGAAACGGGTGGAGGGTTTCCTGGCCTTGATGAGGACCTGAGCCACTCTAGAGGAGACCCCAAAGCGAGAAATCGCTATGTCTGAAGGAGCCACACATGAAGATGCAGGGTCCTGAGCCCCAGATGAACCAGCATGCCCTGATCCCGGGTCAGGAGGCCGTGGGTCAGTGGAAGTGGAACTGGTGGTTCCCTGGAAAGCTGCTGTAAGAGCAGGAACCAAATTTGTCTTGGCCAGAGGGGAGCAATGAGGATCATTTTTGCTCCTTCGGCCTGAAGTTTGAGGAGAACTATGTAGAATGGGAAATGGAGGGAAAGCGCACAAGAATTTCCCTGTCCAGGATAGAGACAACGCATCATTCCAAAAAGCATGTGGCTCTGGAACGAGCGAGCAGAACTTGTGAAGTTTTGCATTGGATTGGGAAGCGAAGAGGTCTATTTCCGGATACCCCCAATTTCGGAAGATTGAGTCCGCAACTTCCTGATGCAATTCCGATAGGTGTTCGAGGGTTCGAGTTCTGCTGAGACTGTCTGCCAGGATGTTTAGAATGCCTGGAACGTGCACGGCCACCAGGACCAGAAACTGCTGGACTGCCCAGTTCCACACCCGAGTCGCTTCCCTACAAAGGGGGTAAGAATGGGTTTCTCCTTGTTTGTTGATGTACCAAACTACTGACATGTTGTCCGTTTGGATTAGCATAGTTCCCTTGGTTAGCAGGGTCTGAAACGCCTGGAGGGCATATAGGACCGCTCTGAGCTCCAGAACACTGATGTGCAAAAAAGCCTCCAGGCCTGTCCAAAGGCCTTGGGCTTGATGATCCCCCAGATGGGCCCCCCACCCCATGTTCGAGGCATCTGTGGCGAGGGTAGCTGCCGGTGCAGGGTTTCAGAAGTCCCAGGGAAAGATTGTGGGGATTCTCCCACCACTGTAAATCCCTTTGAACCGATGAAGAGACCAAGACCGGATGGTCCAGGTCATCTAGGAGCTGATCCCACTGCACCCTTAATGACCAGAGTGATTCGCATGTGTAGCCTTGCTAGGGGAACGGTCATGATGGAAGTTGCCATCAGCCCTAAACATTGAAGGACCTCCCGGGCAGGAATGGTCCTGAGAGAGACTACTTTGCGAGCCTGACTGATTAGGGTCTCCACCCTGTCCGGAGGAAAGAAGGCTCTGCACTGGACTGTATCCAGAACTGCCCCAATGAACTGCAGTCTCTGGGATGGTACTGGACATGACTTGGGGACGCTGACCATTATCCCCAGTTGAGTGAAAAGGTCCAGTGTGAAAGTCAGAGATTCCAATAACAGATCCCTGGACGGAGCTGAGATCAGCCAGTCATCCAGGTAAGGGAACATCGCAATACCCCTGCAGCGTAGGAACACTGCCACCACCGCCAGGCACTTGGTAAAAACCAGAGGTGCCGAACACAGACCAAAACGGAGCACACGGAACTAGAAATGCTCCTCTTGGAAACAAAAACGCAGGAAACGGCGGTGGCTGGGGGACATAGGGAAGTGCAGGTAGGCATCCTTGCATATCCAGGGTGCAGAGCCAATGATTCTCCAACAGGAGAGGAAGTAGACTCTGGAGCGTTAGCATGCAGAACTTCTTGTACTCCACATACTGAGTTGACTCAAATAGAGAATGGGTCTGAAGTCCCCGGTCTTTTTTGGAACCAGGAAGAAATGGGAGTAAAACCCTTTTCCCCTTTGCCCAAAGGGGACTGGCTCAATTGCTTCTTTGAGCAACAGCCCACTGACCTCCTCACGGACGAGGAGGGCCTGGTCCCAGGAGTAAGAGGATCTCCGCGGAGGAGTATCCGGGGGATTTCCAGAAACTCGATGGTGTGTCCTATGGACACAAGTTGCAGGACCAATTCGTCTGAAGTGATCGTCCTCCACTCCTACACGTGGCAGGCAAACCTACCCCCCCCAACTGCTCCCCGTCGTGAGACTGAGGGTGCAGTGGGGCTGGAGAGTCAAGAAGTGGCGGGACGCTCAGGAGGAGGTCCCCTCGAACGTCGCTGATTCTTGGGAGCGGGGGGGGGGTAACAGTACCCGTGGCCTTACGCTTAGCTTGGAGTCTCTGCTGAGCGTTCTTCTGCTGCCTCCTGGTCCTTTTCCGAAAGGGCTGCTGTTGCTGTTGAGTGCCCTATCGATACATGGACCTAACGGATTTAAGGGCCACACCCTTGTCCTGTAAATCTGTTATAATGTCCTTGGTATCTCCTTCAAAAAGGACTGAGCCCCTGAAGGGGGCATCCTGAATCACCGACTGGACTTCATTGGTGAGTCCAGAGAGGCGAAGCCAGGAGTACCGTCAAAGGGCAATGGCAGTTGCTGAGGTACAGGCCACTGAATCTACGGAGTTGTAGGTGGCTCAAAGAGCGTGCCTATAGGAGAACTTGGAGAGGCGAAGATCCTTAGCAAGTTCCTCCTTAAGGGATGATGGGTCCATGGACTGGACCCTCACCTCCAACCTGGCCATAGTCTGTTTCTGGTGAGATACTATATGGGCCACGTAGCTAAGGGAGTGAAGATCGCACATGGCAGACAAGTAAACCTTCTTCCCGAACTGGTCCATCAGCCTTGTCTCTTTGTCCGGAGGTGTTGTGCTCATGTGCTTGGGAGCTGTAGAGTGATCATGAGCAGCCAAGATGATAACAGAGTCTGCCTTAGGATAAGCCATTAAAAAAGGCACGTCCTTAGGTACCCAGTAGAGCCTGTCTGCCCTCTTGGGGACAGCCAGGATCGAGTGAGGCATCTGCCAGATGGTGGTGGTGCGGTCTTGATGAGGACCCATCCATGGGAAGACTGGAATAGATGGCAGAGACTCTAAATCAAGATGCTCCGTGAGTCTTTGCTGCATGGGATCCTGGTCCTCCGACTCCCAGTTGAAATGGTCTCGTAAGATCCTCAGGAGGTCCGAAAAAGGAAGGATCCTCCGGAGGGGATTTAGGCGAGGTCCTTCCCTTCATATCCTCAGGGTCCTCCGCGGGTTCCTCCTCCTCCTCGGAGTCCTCCCTCCTGTCGGAACTGTCTTCCGCGTCAACAGGGTGACTATGAAAATCCCATAGGGTGACATCCTGTTGAGTCTTCCCCGAGATGTGGACTGTGGAAACAGAACTGCTCGAGGAAGGAGATCTAGCTTCCAGATCCGTGACCAGCTCTGACCTGGCCCCTTGCCACCAAGACTGAATTACGGTCTTGAAATCCGGAACCACCGGGGGGGAGGGGGGTCAGCGCCAGTTGAGGCTGGGGGGGGAGGAGGAGGGGCTACCGGAGGGGGATAATACCCCTGGAAACCCATATAAGCGGAATATGGGTTGTAACCGTAGTGGAACTGCCCAAAATGGCCCCAATCAGGAGTGGGACACCCCGAATAGGGATCCCCAGGATACCCAAAGGGGTAATGGGGGACAGTTCAGGGCCTGGAATAGATTCCCGATGACAGATCAGGCATCAGGGGAATCCACGTCGGACCCGCCGTAGTGTAAATAGGAGGAGGGTCCAGCGTTGGGACAGCCCATGTCGAAGGAACAGATGTCAGTACTGGCGCAACCCGATCTGGCACTGGAAGAGGGGCCAGCATCAGGACCGATGAGGGAGCTCCAGTGTCGGGGCCAGAGGTAAAGGCCTGTCGGTCGGTCCCGGCAAGGGACTGTCGGGATCACCGGCATCAGAGGAGGCGCAGTTGTCCCACCAGAAGGCGGAAGAGCCTCCACAGAAATGCCGGACGGCTGTGAAGGAGCCTCCTGGTCCGGGGCCCCCGCAGGTGAACGCGGTGAAGTACCCCCTAAATCGAGAGGCTCGATGGGGTCTCCAAGACTGTTGCCGTACAAGTCCGAGGAAGACTGTGAGGACGCGGGCGCAGTAACAGGAGGGAGAGGGGCTTTCTCCCTCTGGTCCCGCCGGACGTCGGGTGGGTTGCCATTAGGCCCCGACGGGGGAACCAGGCCCGTGCGGTCGTCAGAGATGGCCATCTTAGCGAGCAAGGTCGGGCGGTCAGGGGAGGAACCCTTGGCCGACTTATCGACCATGGCCAAGCGACTGCCCCCAGCCGGGGGAGTCAACTTAGCGGCCGCCGTGCAGTCTCTGGAGGAGCTGGGGCCAACTTACCGGTAGGAGCGCAGTGGTCGCTGGAGGAGCCGATGGCCGACTTGGCTGCTGGAGTTTTCTCTGACTTACCGTCTGCCTTCGGCGGTAATGGGCCTTCCTTGTGAACGGCCTGGCGTTGTCCGTGAAGTGAGCCCGCTCCCTAGTCTTCTCTTTATGCTTTTTTGAAGGGGAAGACTTCAGACGTGCTCCATCCTTTTCTCCAGGGAGGCCAGACGCGATTTAAGAAGGTGGGACTCCAATGCCTGTTGCCTTTGCTTTTTTAGTGGCCTGGTTGAAAGACTGGCAGTCAGGGCACAAGGAGATGGGATGGTTAGGGCCTAGGCAAAGAACGCACTTCTGATGACAGTCTTTGTGCGGGATCTGCGTTCCACAAGCAGAGCACTTTTTCTTCGAAAACATCAAAACAGTAAAATTAGAGAGAATTGCGAGGGGGAAAAAAAACGACATGAACAAACTTTCTCGTCGATCGCTACTGGAAATCTGCGATGTGACTGACATGAGACGATGGCGGGAAAGAACTGGAGGGCGGGCATGGGGACTGCCCACTATATACAGTCACGCTGACGTCAATCACGTGACCCCGGGTGGATGGTCCCCAGTCAGGTATTGCTAGAAAAGTCTGCCATGCGGCCCGACGCCAGTCCTATATGTGACGACCTACTGAAGGAACCCTCTCGAAGTAAGATCACCTTGATCCCTTGCCTCCTAAGGTACATGGCCACCATGTCCAGGCACTCTGAACACCTTGGGGGCAGAGGAGAGACTGAAGGGCAGGCTGAACCATAGATATTTCCTGTGACTGGGCCTGATTGGGATATGGAAATAGGCATCCTTCAGGTCCAGAGAGCCCAACCAGTTCCCTTGTCGTAGGGACGGGATCACTATGGCAAGAGAGACCTTCTTGAACTTGGGTTTTGTCAGGTGCTTTTTCAGAAACCTGAGATCCAGGATAGGTCACCATTCCCCATTTTTCTTCTGAGTGAGGAAGTACCTTGAGGGAGGAACAGACTCCACTGCATTTGCCTGCAGTAACTTTCTGACCTCCAACTCCAGGAGAACCTTTTTTGAAGGAGATGGACGGTGGAAGCTTCTGCGAGTCTGCAGTCTTGAAAATCTTTTGAACTGCAGAGAGACACCTGGCTCACCACTTCCAAGCCCCAGTTGTCTGTGGTGATATTTTTTCAATCTTGGAAGAAGTGAGCCAGCCTGCCTCCCTCTGATAGTGGGCTGGTGACCTGAGCATACCCATCAAGGGTTCTGTTTGTACTGAACCTTGGTAGCAGGTGGTGGATCAATCCCCATCTGGACAGTCTTCTGCCCCTACCCCTAAATTATCCTCTTTTTTGGGAATAGCCAAGGGGCATAGGCATGGGGATATAAGCTCTATAAAGCAACCCCCACCTCCTCTGTGACCTGTAGGAAGTGGAGGACCTTTCCTTGGCAGAGTTACTTCTATAGATGGTTTTGCACTCCTCCACCTTCTTCATGGCCTTGGCCTGAGGTTTGTGGCTCGGAGGCAGGCAAATCTCCTCACGGAGATAGCTAGGACCATAAACCTGGAGGCAGTATCAGTATCCACTGCCATGTGAAACTGTTGCTTAGTGGCATCCAGTGCCATCCTGGCAGTGTCTGCTGGGTCATGAGCCACATCCCCTGACACAGTCAGTCATGGCCATTATAGTGGTCCAGAGGGCCTTCTGATATTGGGTGGCATAGGCCATATAAATAGCCTGTCTTAGGAGAAGAGAAACAGCTAAGTACCCCTTCTTCGCTGTCCTATCTAATTTTCTAGAATCCTTGTCAGGGACGAGAGAAAAGTGGGACTTCTGCCTTATCACAGGCAAGAGCATGTATTACTCCCTCATGGTCTGGATGAGAATATAGGTAGTCAGCATTGGACTTTTCCAGCTGGTACTTTTCCACTTTCTTGTCAACACATGGAGTGGAAGTAGGGGTCTGCAAGATTTTGAGGGTTGCCTTCTTAAGGGACTTGTGTACAGGAAGCAGCAACCTCTTAGTGGGGGCCAGTCCCATCACATCAAAAGAACTCAGCCTCTTCCTCATCATCCACAGTCTCTTGGGAAGAAAGACCAAGAGTACTGACCATTTGTCTCACAAAAGAAAAATGAGAGGAACAGTCATCCTGACCTCGAGGAGAACCAAACTCCTGCTCAGGGAAAACGTCAGGTTCAATCGCTTCCCCTTCCTCTTCATAATAAAACTCTGGTGTCTGCTCCGGGGGAACTGGAGGCTGGTTCTGAGGAGGAACCAGGGCACCCATCAGGGAACTAAGAGACTGGAAAGTCTGCAGAACCTGCAAGGCTTTGGCTATGTCGTCTGTCGAGGGCATACTGGTTTTGTCAGCTCCTTGCTTCTTCAGCAGGAGGCGCAGTGACATGTTTCTCTTTTTGTTTCTTTACGGCAGGGTCCAGTTCCGGAGCCTGCTCAGGTCTTTTATGTTTACCATTACTTGAACTCCCTTTGTCAGAAGTTCTAGACTCAGAGGACTCTTTAGTAGGCCTGTTTTTTGGTTTACTGTGAAAGGAAGAGGAGGCCCTTCTCAGATGGCTTTGGTGACAGACACGGACACAGAAGCCACATCTTCCAACTCTTTAGCCCATTTCCTAATTGTTTTAGGGCAAAATTTGCTGCAAAGCTCACAGTTAGCAAAAAAAAAAAAGTCTGGGACCCAGGCAGCTTGAACACAAATTGTAGCCGCCACCCTAGCCAAAATTTTGGAACACCATATACAATTTTTAAAACCTGTAGGTCTCATTCTCTTTTTTGGTCTCCCTGACATGCCAATTTGCCAGACAGAAAGATACTGTTCCCAAAAGTGAAAGAAGAAATCGTAGTCAGTTCCACAACAAAAACGGAATCGCGATTAAAATACATGCCTTTTTTTTTAAAATATATATTAATGCCTTGGTTCTCAAATAAAAGAAGCGAAGAAAAAATAAAAGACACGAAAATAAAAGGGTAACCCTCCCAAGTTAAGCGTGGTTAAAAAAATATAAAAAAAACCCGCCAAAAACAAAGAAGCTTCCCCAGTTCCCTGGAACTGCTCAAGGAACCAGAGAGAACTACTAAACTAGTGGAAAACTACACTAAACCAAACTACTCTGGAAGCAGAAATGTGAAATGAATAGTACAAAAAAACAGGTTACTCACCTGTAACAGTAGTTCTAGGAGTGGTATATGTTCTTCATCCACACTGTCTGGCATTGTCCCTTTCCCCTTTAAATCTTGCCGGAAGTCTTCAAGCTGGCTCCTCCCACCCACCTGGGTGGTAAATACCTCGGCTTCGCCCCATGACGCCAGATCTAGCCCGCTGGAAGCCAGGTTGTGCACCTTAAGCCAGGGAGGTCGGGTGGGTGCATTTGGATGAACATATACCACTTCTAAAACTACTGTTACAGGTGAGTAACCTGTTTTTCTAGGAGCGTGGATATGTTGTTCATCCACACTGTCTGGCAGACTCCTAGCAGTTCTCCGGGAGGAGGGAGGCAAGGCGCACACCCCCTACTTAGGAAACAGAGATTGGAGAACTGAGGCCCCAAAACCAGCATCACGTCGTGACTCAAGATCGATGTGGTAATGGGTAATTAAGGTGTTCGTTGACTTCCAGGTAGCAGCCCGACAGATTTCCTGGATAGGGATGTCCCTGGAAGCAGCCACCGAAGCAGCAGTATGGTGGGTAGAATGAGCTCTTATCCCTCTGGGAGGCTCTTTGCCTGCCAACTCATAGCACAGACCTATGCATGATGTAATCCACCTTGCAATGGTCCGTTTGGCTGCAGGTCTGCCAGAAGCGGCTTCAGTGTAGGTGACAAACAGCTGGCGAACCTCTCCCCAAATTTCCACCGTCCTCTCCTTATAGTAGGAGAGAGCACGCCTGAGGTCCAGAGTATGGAGCCTGTACTCGGCATCCGAAGTGTAGTTAGGGTAATATACCGGCAGAGTCAACACCTGGTTGAGGTGAAAATCTGACACCACCTTCGGAAGGAATTTCGGGTGGAGGCGCATGACAATTTTGTCCCTGTGAAAGACTAAATAAGGGGAGTCCACTGAAAGCGCCTGGAGCTCCCCTGTCCTTCTGGCTGACGTGATAGCCACCAGGAAGGCAGTTTTCCACAAGTGTGAGAGCTCACACTTGTGCATGGGTTCGAATGGCTTGCCCATGAGCTTTGCCAAAACCAGCAAGAGATCCCATGGAGGTGGAGGTTCACGCACCGGAGGGGATATGTGATCCAAGCCTTTGAAAACGCCCGATCACCGTCTCCTGTGCCAACATCGGCTGACCGGCCCATGCCCGGTAAGCAGAGATGGCTGCCAGGTGCACCCTAAGGGTCGATGACTGAAGACCCCCTTTGGAGACGGACCAAAGGTAGTCTAGAATGTTAGCCACAGAGCAGGATAAGGGGTCCAGGCTCTTTCCCTGACACCAAATAGAAAATCTTTTCCATTTGAAGGCATAACATTTCCTGGTCGATTCTTTCCGAGATGCTTCCACCATGGTGTAGACATCTTCAGAAAGACCCAAAGCCTGGAACTCTAGCCCCTCGGAAACCAGGCTGTGAGGTGCAGGGATTGAAGATCCAAGTGGAAGACCTTCCCCTGGTTCAACGATATCAGGTCCGGGCGTGTACAAAGCTGCTCCGGAGCCCTGCAGCTGAGGCTGAGGAGATCTGGGTACCAGAACTGGCGTGGCCAATCTGGGGCTAGCAGGATCACTTCGCCTTGTCCCTCCTCACCTTGAGTAACACCTTGTGGATCAAGGGAAATGGAGAGAAGGCGTAGAGGAGGCCTGGGGCCCACGGCCTTGAGAAGGCATCCCCCTGCAGTGAACCCTGCTGAGGGGGGCGGGCATGGTACAGCCTCAGCTTGGTGTTCTCCCTGGAGGCAAACAGGTCCACCAACGGTTTGCCCCAATGGGAGAACACATCGTAAGCTACCTCTGGGTGGAGAGACCACTCATGGGATGTCTGGCCTATGCGGCTGAGAGCATCCGCCAGTTGGTTCGAGACTCCTGCCACATGAATGGCTAGGAAATCCGCCTCCAGCTGGCTGACGAAGGTCCAGATCCGGAGCGCCTCCTTGCATAGCAGACGGGAGTGCATGCCGCCCTGTTTGTTGAGGTACATGGTCGTGGTATTGTCCGTCTGGACTTGAACCACTTGACCCCGGAGCTGAGGAGCGAAAGCTGACAGGGCCAGTCTGATTGCTCTGAGCTCCAGCAGGTTGATGTGGCATCGGGACTCCTCAGGGGTCCAGAACCCGTGAGCTCTGTTGTCCCCCATGTAGGCTCCCCAGCCCATGAGAGAGGCGTCAGTCGTAAGGACGACTGCCGGCTCGGGGCGGACAAACGAGACTCCTTCCTGCAAGTGACTCTGGATGGTCCACCATTGGAGAGCGTCCCACATCCTCTGGGTGACTGTGACCAGCTGGTCGAAGAGACCCTGATGCTGAGACTACTGGGCGGCCAGCTGCCTTTGAAGGGGACGCATGTGCAGTCTGGCCCAGTGAACCGCAGAGGTGCACGCCGCCATGTAACCCAGGAGGCGCAGGAAGTCCCGGGCAGGGCGCAAGTGCCCAACCAGAAATGATTGGGCAAAGGAGGAAAGAACCTCCACCCTGTCCACCGGGAGCCGAGCTCTGGCTTGACAAGAGTCGAGCTCTTCCCCGATGAAGCCCATCATCTGAGAAGGCACGAGTTCTGACTTGGCCTCGTTGATTAGAAGGCCCAGGTGGGAGCAGGTTTAGAGGGTCAGATCCCTGGACCTCTCCACCTCCTGAAGGGAGGAACCCACCAGGAGCCAGTTGTCTAGATAGGGGTAAATGCAAACCCCTTGACGCCGTAGATGGGCTGCCACCACTGCGATGCATTTGGTGAAGACCCTTGGGGCCGATGACAGGCTGAACGGCATGGCTCTGAACTCGTACAGGGTCCCTGCGACCCTGAAGTGGAGGAACCGCTGATGGGACGGACGGATTGGGACGTGGTAGAATGTGTCCTGAAGATCCAGTGTACAGAACCACATGTTTCGCTCCAGAGATGGTATGATCTGGTTCAGTTACCATCCGGAAGGTGTGAGACCCGAGATACCGATTCAGGTCATGGAGATCTAGGATGGGGCGCCAACCCCCCGTCCGCTTGGGCACCAGGAAATACCTGGAGACGAAGCCTGGGTCTGAAGGAGGATCCAGCACTGGAACCACCACCTCCTTGAGGAGGAGCTGAGTGATGTTGTCCCGGAGGGCTGACTGAGATCCTTTCCTCCCGTGGGGCACGGGCTTGGCTGGGGGGTACTGCTCGAACTCTAGGGGCAGACCCTGCCCGACCACTTCCAGAGCCCACCTGTCCGAAGTGATACCGGACCAGGTAGAAAAAAAGTGGTGGAGCCGGCCCCCCATGGGAGGACCCAGAAGTGGCATAACGGGTGCAGGGGAGGCCACCCCCGACCCGTCACTGTGCAGGCTTGGAGGAGGAGGAGGCACCTGGACCAGCACCTCGGCCTCCTTTGCGGGGCTGTTGAGGACCTTGCTTGGGCCTAGGGCGCCAAGCTTGAGCCTGCTGCTGACCTCCCTGGAAGGAGGGTTGTCTGACCGCAGGGGAAGAATGCCAAAAGGACTTCTTCTTGCGCTTCTGCTGGTTCTTGCCCGAAGAACCTTTAGCAGAGGTGGCATCTAAGGTGGCATTAGACTGCTCAATGCCCTCTTTTGAAACAGGGTATGAATTTCCTCCAGGAGTAATGTAATGTGTTCTGGAGGGTAATGGGATGGCATTGGTGGACAGTCTATAGGTAGTTCCAGAAGCTCCAGAGCATGGCCTTGTGCTATTATCTGCAGGACCCAAGAATAGTACAGTTACGTAAGAACTTACCGTAACAGTATATCTTCGAGAGAGGCTCTTGCAGTAGGTAATTACATATAGGACTGACGTCGGCAGGCGCCAGGACCCCCACGAAAAAATTTCTAGCTAGCAGTCTCTGGCGGGGGACCGCCCCCACGTCAGGTGACCGGCGTCAGGTGATGTCAGTATAAAGGGGCTGTCCCCCAATGCCCGCCTTCCAGTTCTTTCCCGCCAAAGGCCCAAAAAAGGCAAGACGAGAGAGGAGGGGATATTTCCCATCCTGGAAAAGGAGCTGAAAAAGCTAAGGGGGATGGAGGGAGGGAAGGCATTACCTACTGCAAGAGCCTCTCTCAAAGATCTACTGTTATGTTAAGTTCTTACGTAACCATACTATCTTACTTCGAGAGGGCTCTTGCAGTAGGTAATTACATATAGGACTGAGTCCCAAGCAGTCTGGAACAAGGAGAAGCACACGGGAGGAGGAAAACTATACAACCATAGAACCTCCGGCTGCAAGGGTCTCAAGAAAGGAGACCTTGCAGAACAGCCAGCCCAAAGCCTGCTCTACGGCGAGACGCAATGTCCAAACTGTAGTGTTTCATAAAGGTATGGACAGAAGTACAAGTGGCGTCTGCACAAATGTCAGCCACTGACACATTCACTCTCCCCGAATTTCAGCCGTGTGCTCCTTATAGTAAGCGAGCGCCCTTCTAGGGTCCAGAGTATGGAACCTATATTCGGCCTCCGAGGTGTGATTGGGGTAGAACACCGGCAGAGTCAACACCTGATTAAGGTGAAACTCCGACACCACCTTCGGAAGGAATTTCGGTTGGGGGCACAGGACAACCTTGTCCCTGTGGAAGACCAGGTAAGGAGACTCAATGCAGAGCACCTGGAGCTCTCCCATCCTTCTGGTTGATGTAATAGCTACCAAGAAGGCGGTCTTCCACGACAGGTGAGAGAGTTCACACCTGTGCATTGATTCGAATGGCTAGCCCATGAGCTTTGCCAGTACCAGCAGTAGATCCCACGGAGGTGGAGGTTCTTGCACCGGAGGGGAAATGTGATCAAGGCCTTTGAAAAAGCGCCAGACCACCTTCTCCTGCACCACTGACTGCTTCCCAGCCTGCGCCTGGTAAGCAGAGATGGCTGCCAGGTGCACCTTAAGGGTCGTCGACCTAAGCCCTTGCTGAGAAAGGGACCAAAGGTAGTCCAATATGCTCGCCAAGGAACAGGAGGAAGGGTCCAGGCCCTTGCCCTGACACCAAATGGAAAATCTTTTTCATTTGAAGGCGTAGCATTTTCTGGTCGACTCCTTACGGGACGCCTCAACTACGTTGAGGACCTCGTCGGAAAGACCCAAGGCCTGGAACTCTAGCCGCTCAGGAACCAGGCTGTGAGGTGCAGGGATTGAAGGTCCGGATGGAATACCTTCCCCTGACTGACTGAGAGCAGGTCCGGGTGAGCTGGAAGCTGCCTCAGGAGCCTGGAGCTGAGGCGGAGGAGATCTGGGTACCAGTACTGGCGGGGCCAGTCTGGGGCTATCAGTATCACCTGTGCCTTGTCCCTCCTGCTTTGTGAAGCACCTTGTGCATCAAGGGGAACGGGGAAAAGGCGTAGAAGAGGCCCAGGGTCCACAGCCTCGAGAAGGCATCCCCCTGCAGCGATCCCTGCTGAGGGGGGGCGGGCATGGAACAGCCTCAGCTTCGCATTCTCCCTGAGGCAAACAGGTCCACCTGAGGCGTGCCCCAATGGGAGAACAGATCTTGTACTACCTCCGCAGGAGAGACCACTGGGACGCAGCCCCTATCCGCTTAGGGCATCGGCCAGGGTGTTGGAGGCTCCTGCCACATGAATGGCTAGGAGATCCGCCTCCAGGCTGGCAGATGAGTGACCAGATGCGACAGCTTCCTTGCATAGAAGCATGGGCGCGTCCCGCTCTGGCGGTTTTAGATAGTACATGGTCGTGGTGTTGTCTGTCTGGACCCGGACCACTTGACCTCAAGAAACGGAGCAAAGGCGGTGAGCTTGGGGCGGACCGCCGGAGCTCCAGCAGGTTGATGTGGCATCGGACTCCCGCAGGGACCAGAGGCCGTAGCCCGTGTTCCCCAGATGGGCAACCCAACCCATCAGAGAGGCATCGGTCGATAGAGAGACCGTCGGCTCGGGGCGGACAAACGGGATGCCCTCCTGCAGATGAACTGGAATGGTCCACCACTGGAGAGCGTTCCACATCCGCTGGGTCGTCACTAGCTGGTCCAATGGATCGCAGCGTTGGGACCACTGGCTGGCCAGCCCCCACTGAAGGGGGCGCATGTTCCAGCGGGCTCAACGGACCACGCTGGTACAGGCCGCCATGAGACCCAGGAGGCGCAGGAAGTCCCAGGCAGGGCAATTGCCCAACCAGAAATGATTGGGCAAAGGAGGAAAGAACCTCACCCTGTCCGCCGGGAGCCGTGTTCTGCTCGAAGAGAGTCGAGTCTGTCTCGATGAAAAGTGAATCACCTGCTTCGCTCGAAGTTCCCGACTTCATTTTGCTTGAGGAGGCCGACCTGAGAGCAAACCTGAGGCCAGATCTCTGGACTGCTCCACCTCCTGTCTGGAGGGGCTGCAATCAGCCAATCGTCCAGGTAAGGGTACACCCGGACCCCTCGGCACCACAGGAATGCTGTCACCACTGCCATGCATTTGGTGAAGACCCTGGGAGCTGGAGATAAGCCGAAGGGCATGGCTTGGAACTCGAAAAGGGATCCCTCCGCTCGAAAGCGAAGGAACCTTTAATGGGACAGATGGATAGGGATGTGAAAGAACGCGTCCTGTAGGTCCAGAGAGCAGAACCACACGCCGTGTTCCAAGGATGGTATTATCTGAGCCAGAGTGACCATCCTGAAGGTTCGAGACCTTAGGAACTTGTTTAGGTCGTGTAGGTTGAGAATGGGGCGCTAGCCCCCGTCCGTTTCGGAACCAGGAAGTACCTGGACACGAACCCCAGGTTTGAGGGAGGGTCTGCCACCTCTCTTATCACCTCCTTCTCGAGGAGGAGAGCGATGTCGGCTCGGCGAGCTGACAGCGAGGCTTCGGACCCCGAGGTGCGACGGCTCTGAAGGGTGGGGCCTGCTCGACTCCAGAGGTAGGCCCTTCCTACCACTTCCAACACCCACCGGTCTGTGGTAATAGCAGACCAGGTGGAAAGGAAGAACTGAGCCATCCTTCACGGGGAACCTGGGGTGAGGTGACGAGGTTGGGGCGACACCCCTCAACCCGTCACTGTGCAGGCTTGGAGGAGGGACCGGCCGAGGGACCACCTGGGCCTTTACCTCCCTGCTTCCTGGAGGAGGAAGCCGCGGGCTTGGGACGCCAAGAGCGAGCCTGCTGGCCCTGGTGTTGCTGGGCCTGGCGTGGTTGGGGGTGCAGATGACCAAAGGGCTTGCTGCGGTTCATGCGCCCTTTGTCCCTCTGAGCGGATGAGACCGAGTCCAAGGTGGCATTGGACTTTTCGATCCTCTGGAGGTGGCCTTCCACTCCAGGGCCGAAGAGGTCGGTCCCCAGGAAGGGGACATCTGCCAATTTGTGCTGGGTATCCGCCGCGAAGGTGGATATCCTCAGCCATGCCCGACGGCGCATAGCCACTGCGGCCGCGACTGACCTGGCGCGTGAGTCTCCAATGTCCAGAGCAGTCTGAAGTTGCTACTTGGCCACTGCCCTGCCCTGGGCCCGCACCCGCCTAACCATGGTCTGCAGGTCAGCCGGGAGATGAGGGACTACCTCGTCCAGGGAGCCCAACAGGGCATGGGAGAAATGTGCCATAAGCACGGCCGAGCTTGCCTGACGAAGGCCAAGGGAGGACGCAGCGTAGACTTTTCGCCTGGCACAGTCCAATTTCTTGGACTCCTTGTCGGGAGGTTTGTCCACGTCCCTAGCGTTTCCGGCACGCCGGAAAACGCTGTCGGTAACTAAACCCTTGGCTGAGGGATGTTCCGAGAAACCGGACAGGGAACCGGTAGGGACCGCATACTTCCTGGCCATCCTGGCCGAAGGCGCAGGGCAGGAAGCAGGGCGCTGCCAGAGCTCCAAGGCCAGGCCCACAATGGCCTCAGCCACAGGAAAGGCCTCCGTAGGGGAATCCCCTCGGTCCAATATCTCCGTGAGGGGATACTTGGCCCGCTTGGATACGGGCTCGAGCTGCATCCTGGTGGACCTCGAGATGAGCCTGAGCAAACCCAGGAAGGACGACGGGCTGTCAGCCCGTGACTGACCTCCAGAGGACTCCAAGTCCACCGCTTGGAGAAAAGGGAGGAATCTGCACGTACTCCGTAAGAGTCCGCAAAGAGCTGCCTCAGGCCTGAGCCACCCCCCCCCCTGCCCGAGGGCGATCGGGCGGGAGGGTGACTGACAACCTATGGGCAGACCCTGAGCCGACCGAGAGTTCTTGGTTGGAGCCCAAACAGCGGCTGTGGAGGTGGAGGTTCCACCAGAATCGGTGGGCAGCTGGTTTTGGCCAAACAACTGCCTGGGAACAGGCTCAGGTAAAACGAGGGTTGTTTCGCCGCCCGTGACGCGCCACTTATTGGCTGGGAAGGCGACGGGCCGACTTGTTCCCGGGTCAGAAGGCCAGCTGTTACACATGAGGTCCCTCAGATGCCGGCCCACTTACCAGGCCCCTCATCTGAGGAGGAGGATAAGGACGATGGGCGGTAGCCGCTACCGCGGATGCCGAGACCGAGACCGCCATGATGGCGGATTGGCTGGACCAGCGAATAAGTCCGGGAGACCGAGAACCTCGCCTTCCCGAGGACGGTGCGAGGAGGGGACGGTGGAACTGGCCTCTCGGCTCGGAGGGTTTCGCCCGAGGGCCCGGAACCGAGGCACTGGCAAGTCCCGCTGACCTCAACTCCCACTGGGGAACCGGGAGAGGGGATTGCCGCCTAGTCGACAACCCGGCCCAACTGGTCGAGAAAGATCTCGACCACGCCGACGGGAGTCTCAGTCAAGGGACCTGATGGGACAATCGTGAGACCAGTGGCCAAAGCCGAACGATCACCGAAAGTCAATGGCCTATAGCTCGGGAGAGGGACCTTTCCTGGCCCCAAGAGCGCCGACGGAGGGACTTTACCTTGTCTTCTTCTTGGACCGAGAAGGTCCAGCAGACGCTGGTCCCTCTCCTCTAGTGGAGAGGGTGAGAGAAGCTCCTAAAGGAAGCTGTGAGGAACCCAGGGAGAGCGGATAAATGCCGCTGTTGAGGAAGATGTGGCCCACGCCGCCTCTTCGGAGGGCGATCATCTGCTCGAAGGATCCCGAATAGCCTGCTGGCCGCGGAAACCGCCGACCAGGCCTCTTTTGACTTTATTTGAGGAAAACGCTTGGGCGCCTCAGTTGTAAACGGCAGCACAGTCTTCGAGGATGTAGGCTGAGAAGGAAGAGCACAGGTCGCAAGCCTGCAGGTTGTGCTCAAGGCCCTAAACAGTAGACACACGGGAGTGCGGATCCATCCGAGACATCTTCTGCTCCGCAAGGGCACCACCAAAACCGAGTCGACGGTCCATCGCAGCCGCGAGTGATAGAAGACCAAGTCTATAATGCAAAAAGTTTAAATTCGGAAAACCGAAGAATTAGGAACCAGTCTTATACGCAGAGTGTTAAGGAGGGAACCTGAGCTTCCAAGCGGTAAGGAAGATCTGGCATCATGGGGCGGAGCCGAGAGTTTTACCACCCGGGTGGGTGGGAGGAGCCAGCTTGAAGACCTTCCGGCAAGATTTAAAGCGGCAAGGATACCTGCCAGACAGTGTGGATGAACAACATATCTATGTCCCTAGAAACCCCTGGTAGAGTGGCCTCTGGCTTGACCCGGCAGGGTCTTGTGATACTTGTAACAGAAAGTGATACAAAGAGCTAGCCATTTAGATAGGCATTGCTTGGTAACAGCATTGCCCTCTCTTTTGTGAGTAAAGGAGACAAAAAGCTGATCAGACTTCCTGAGATCCTTCGTCCTAGTGGTGTAGTATCTCAGTATTCTATGAACATCCAAAGTATGCAAGAGGTATTCCCCTTGATTGGAGTGTTGCGTAAAGAATGCAGGTAGCTCAATGGGCTGATTCAGCATAGATTCCACTACCACCTTAGGGAGAAACTTAGGGTTGGTACGCAGAGCCACAAGTTTCCTGTGGAAAATCAAATACGGGATTTTTGCACATCAAGGCCTGAAGCTCAGAAATGCGTCGAGCTGAAGTAATGGCCACCTGGAAGAGAATCTTCCAGGATAGGAACTTCAAGTCTGCTGAGGCTGCCGGTTCAAAAGGAGGCAGGGTAAGCTTCTCAAGAATAAAATTCAGATCAAGGAGAGGCAGGAATGCAAATAGGGGGTCTCAAATGGAGAACCCCTCTAACAAAAGTCTTAGAGACCTCCAGCTGTGCAAAAGTTCTGTCCCTAAAAGGAACATGGTAAGCTGAAACAGCCGCCATGTGAATTTTCAAAGAGGAATGGCTGAGACCCAGGTCAAAGAGATGATGCATATAGTTCAGAATTCTCCAGACAGGTCACGAAAATGGCTAGAGAACCGTTTCCATTTTATGGCGTAGGTAGATCTAGTGGGAGGCTTTCTGGCCTCCACCAGAATCTCAGCCACAAGTGGGGAGACCCCGAATCGGACTTGAGCTATGTCTGCAGGAGCCACACATGCAACTGAAGGGACTTGAGACCTGGATGAATGAGGGTCCCCTGATCCTGGGTCAACAAAAGTTGCGACAGAGGAAGAGGAGGTTCCTCTGAACACTGTTACAGAAGAGAGAACCAAACTTGCCTGGGCCAGAAAGGAGTAATTAGGATCATGCAAGCTCCTTCTGAGCTCAGTTTGTGTAAGACCCTCAGAATCAAGGGAATTGGTGGGGAGGGGGGGGAAGGCATAGACGAATCTGTCCTTCCAGTCTAGAGACAGAGCATCTCTCAAAAAAATGCCTTGCCCTGGAGCGAGCGAGCAGAAAGCGGTAAGTTTTGTGTTGTGAGGGGACGCAAACAGGTCTACCTGAGGTGTTCCCCAGTGCAGGAAGAGATCGTCTACTACCCCCGATCCAGTTCCCATTTATGAGCCTTTGCTGACCACCGTCTGAGGTGATCTGCCAGCTTATTTTCGACCTCCGGAACATGAACCACCGTCAGGTGAAGGTTGTGTTGCACAGCCCAATCCCAAACTCTCATTGCCTCCCTGTATAGACGGTAGGAACACGTTCCTCCTTGCTTGTTGATGTACCAGACTAAACGCACATGTCCATCTGGGCAGCCAGATGACCGGGAAGCACATACAAGTTCAGAGCATGGAGAGCATACAGAACGGTCCTGAGCTCGAGCACATTTATATTAAGAGTCTGTTCAAGCCTGGACCAGGAGCCCTGGGTCCTTTGAGACCCTAGATGGGCTCCCGAACCCTCTTCCAAGGCATCTGTTGTCAGTTTGGGAGGGAAATTTGAGGCAGAAGGGAACTCCCCGGCAAAGGCTCTCGTGTACCATCCACAATTGCAAGTCCCGAACCATGGGGCTGGAAACCAGGACCTCTTGGTCTAGGTCGTCCAACATCTGGTCCCACTGAGACCGAAGCGTCCACTGAGAGATCTTCATATGGAGCTGAGTGCAAGGGACTGTCGGAATAGCAGCTGCCATGAGCCCGAGGAAGCGAAGGACTGACCTGGCGCTGACCCGCCTGCGACCGGACAGCAGGCTTGCATGAGCCTGGAGGGTGTCCACCCTGTCCAGTGGCAGAAAGGCCACACCGGTGGTAGTGTCCAGGATCACCCCAATGAATTGAAGCCTCAGATGGGACTTGGTCTGGCTGATGGTGATAACCAGGCTGGTAAAAACCTGCAGGGTAAGGGAAGGACAGCACATGAGATCCTCCCTGGATGGGGCCGCCAGGACCCAACTGTCCAGGTACAGGAAAACCTGCACTCCCTGGGTACGCAGGTGAGCTGCTACCATGGAAAGGCATTTGATGAACACTCAGGGCGCCAAGGAAAGACCAATTGGGAGGGCCTTGAACTGGTAGTGGTCCCCCGTAACGAAAACCGAAGGAATTTGCGCTGGGAAGGGCATATAGGTATATGCAGGTAGGCATCCTGCATGTCCAGTGCGCAGAGCCACTGCCACTGCCGAAGTAAGGGCAGAAGGCTCTGCAGGGAGAGCTTTCGGAACTGTTTGTACTCCACGAACATGTTCAGGGAGCGGAGGTCTAGAACAGGCCTCACGTCTCCAGATTTCTTTGGAACCAGGAAGAAATGGGAGTAGTAGCTCGTCTCCCGAAGGTGAGTTCGGAACAGGCTCTATTGCTGCCTTCAGAGGAAGGGAGGATATTTCTTCCTGAACCAGAGGAAGATGTTCCGGGGAGTAAGACAACCTGGGGTTCTGGGTGGTTTCTGTAGAAACTTGATTGAGTGTCCTGCTGCTATCAAGTTGGAATACTCAAGCATCTGATGTAATCTTCTCCCAGCCCAGCAGATGGAAGGAGAACCTCCTTCCTACTGGTTCCTCTGGTAGGACCAGAGGCTGTGGGAGAGGAGAGGAGTCATCAGGAGGTGTGGGGCAACGCCACAGCTGAAGCTCCCGCTGCTTTTTTGGGCAGGGGGGCTTGGCAGTCGGAGGGGCCCAATGTGTTGACCCACTCTGCTTCTAAGGTTTTGCTTTCTTGGGGCCGAGAACGCCTGGTGCGTAAAGGGCGGCACCGGCCCCTGGAGGGGCCTAATAGAGTCAACAGACTTAGTGCAGTGTCTCTTCTGTGGGGTCGGTGACGATGTCCCGACATCCCCATCGAACAGCACAGAACCCCTGAAGGGCGCATCCTGAATAGCGGACTGCACTTCAGGGACCAAATCTGACGCCCAGAGCCAGGCATGACGCCGAACACTTATGGCGAAAGCCGAGCTCCGACCAGCAGCATCCACTGCATTGTACGTGGCACGGAGCACGTGCAGGCTGCGTCAATCCAGCAGATCATCGACTAGATCAGCCGCCTTACTTTGTCTGAGACCTGTAAGGAGTCCAACTTGGTTTCCACCTCGCTCAGGATAGCCTTCTAGTAACCCCCCATATGTGCGACATAATTCAGGGCCCTTATCCCCAGAGTGGAAGAAGGGTACACCTTCTTCCCATACTGGTCCACAAGGTGGGATTCCTTGTCCGGGGGAGACGAGCGCTGTTTTGGGTTTGTTGACCTGCCATGAGTGGCGTTACTCACGACAGAGTCGGCCTTGGTGGGTGTATTCAAAGAATCCATACCCTCAGGAGCCTGGTATAGCCTATCCGCCTTCCTCAGAAGGGGGGCCAATGCAGACGGCTGTTTTCAAATAGTGGAAATGAGGTCTGCGTGAAGCTCGATCCAGGGTGGAATCAATGTCAGAGCAGTTTCGGGCAGATCCAAATGGGCAGCAAGTTTCTTCTACTGTGGATCTGACTCCAGAGATTGTCACTGGTGGACCTCCAGGATCTTTCAGAGCAACTCCAGAAAAGGAGGATCTTCCGGAGGCGACTTTGGAGGAGTCCTTGGCCTGGGTTGGTCTGGAATGCGTGGCTCGTCAGGATTGGAGCACCCATCTGAATCTAAGGTCTCCGAAGAGAAAGATGAAGACTCCACCTGGCGCGGGAGAGGAACAGACCCCTTGGGCAACCCTCAGGTAAGCACGTCCTCCCCGGACCTGGTACCAGAGGACTCATCACTGGTGTCGGGTAAGGGAGAGGGAGTCTCTCTCCTACGGCAACGGGCATCCAGAACCGGGTCCGGCATCGGCAGACGGCTCTCCACCTCCCTAGTAAGCTGACCCTTGGCCTCAGCCCACCAGGAAGCCAGAGTCTCCTTCAGATACACTGGCAGCTGGGGGGGGGCGGTGGAGGATGAGGAGGATATGGATATTGAGGGTACTCGTAATGAGAGTACCTGTAGCCCACCAGCGGGAAGCCCGGTGTCTGGTACTGCGGCGTTGGGTAGGCTCGCGTCAGGTACTGCGGCACAGGAACTGCGGTCCCGTATAGGACGGCATTGAATACCTAGGAACCCGGGGCTCTGATGGAGCAGAAGGCCCTGGAAGAGGCCCGGTGAGCGTTGGGTCCGGCATTGGGACGGCGTCCGGTAAAGGGATGTCGCCCAACTTCAGATAGGCCGGTGTCCAAGGGTCCGACGTCAGGTCATCCGGCCCAGCAAGTGGGAGACCCAACGGGAGCGTACCGGCATCCTCTGCGTCGCCCGAGGAAGGAGGACTAAAATTCCCGGGGTCCAAAAGGGGACTCTGGAACCTCGGTTAGCAGCAGAGAGCTGGGGACGGCGGACTGGTCGATCGGGTCCGGCATCGGCTCCAACGCCATGCATCCGCCGGAGGGGCCAACGTCCACCCTTGTGGATCCCGGTTGAGTGTCTGAGGAGTCAGCGCCCCACTTATTGAACAGCCACCGGATGGAAGGCGCCGGCCCTGGTGGGTGTTTCAAGGCCGTTCGCTGCCCGGAGGGTTGGGTATCTTAGTGGCCTTGTCTGTGCAGGCGTCACACAACTCGCGTCCATTACGGACCCTTTCGACCGGAAGGCTGCACGGTGGCAGTCTTCCCGGAGCGGCTGCCTTTATCCTGGAGACTCCCGATGGGCCCGAGCGAAGCCGACGGGAGGGACGCCACCACCTTGTAAACCTCCAAGACGGCCGTCGAGGAGCGGTCCCTTGGGGGGGGGGACACTACCTTCAACACAGCGACTCCGGACAGAGTCGCGGTGGCCGTGGAAGTGGAGTACCGGTGCTTCTCCTTATGGTGACCCTCAGGGGAAGTTGAGGCCTGCCGAAGCTTCTTCAGCTCCTTCTACATGGGGGACATCATCTTCTTCAAGATATGGGCCTCCAGGGACTACTGTCTCCCTTTGTGGGTGGTGGCGTTAAACTGTTGGCAGTGCTGGCACTTCTGCATGGGGTGTTCCGGGCCTAGACAGAAGAGGCACAGGGAGTGTCCGTCCTTATGTGGGACCTGGGAGCCGCACTTGTTCTTATGTGAATCAGATGGAGTAGGGAATGACATACATGGCAGATAAAGTTTTTTGTGAGAAAAAAAAAAGGCAGTAAAAAAGCAGACAGACTGACGAAGCAGTGAACTTAACCGCAAGGCACCTTCACAAACTAATGGCGGGGAAAGAACTGGAAGGCAGGCATGAGGGACTGCCCCTTTATACTGACATCACCCGACGCCGGTCACCTGACGTGGGAGCGGTCCCCCACCAGAGACTGCTAGCTAGAAATTTTTCTGTGGGGTCCCGACGCCTGCCGGCTTCAGTCCTATATGTAATTACCTACTACAAGAGCCCTCCTGAAGTAAGATCTGAAGTTACTTTAATTTTCTCTACTGGTCCAGGTGGAGGGAAAGGTGACCCCCGGCCACTAGTCCGGGAGGTATAGGTGGCGGTGGGTGTGCAAAGGAGTCAGGCAGAGCTGGTTGCTGTGGCTGATTCCGCAGTGTCACCTCTAGGAGCTTTTGAGTGGGCACCTGGGGTGGAGCCTGGCCGGGGTGGGGCTGCTGATGCTCTATCCCTGCCCTGCTGTCTAGTTGCAGATCTATGTCTGGTAGTGGCTGGATGAAAGGGCACCCTCTGTCTAGTCCTAGGCTGGGTATGATACATGGAATGTACAGATTCCAGGGTTCTACCCATTTGTAAACTAGAGAGAATGTCTTGCACATCTGCTTCAAACAGCTTACGTCCCCCTGAATGGTGCATTGAGGATGGATTGCTGGACATCATTAGCCAAGCTAGCCACTCTAAGCCAGGAGTGCCTTTTGAGGCAAACAGCAGAGGTAGCTGCCATGGCAGAGGCATCAGAAATATCACAGGTGGATCATAAGAGATGTTTTCCTACGCTGGCACCTGCAGACAAGGCATTCAGCATCTCCTGTTTAGTAGTGCTCTCTGGGAGGGCCTGGGTGGCTGCCTTGGGCTTTCTCCAAAGTGTATTTGAAGAGCTGCCTATAGCGTCAACTGATATTTACTGTATGTGCAGATGGTGTCCTGCATATCCAGATGCACAGTCAACCTCCCCTCAACAGGAGAGGGAGAAGGGAGCCCAAAGACAACTTGCAGAACTTTGACACATGCTCATTAAGTGCTTCCCAAAGGTCCAAAACAATCTGGAAATCTCGTGGTTTTTTTTTGGTGGGGGGGGCGGGGGCACCAGGAAATGCCTGCAGTAGAACGACTGATGTGTCAGGGGCCTGGCTAAATGGCCTTTTTGTGCAGCAATGCCTGATGTACGGCTAAGGATATAATGAAACAAACGCGTGCTTGCGCTGTCAGGCAGTAGCCTCCATCCCTGAACTGCTCTGACTTGCATGGTTACCTGTGGTCACCTACTGAGCTACTCCTGAAACGGAGTCACCGGCACTGCAAGCTGTAATTCTTCTGTTACTCCACCCTACCATTCTATGAGGGCAGGGAGCTGGATTGCTGATGGTTGGGGGGAACGGCAGTGATGCGAAACCAAACTCCTACACTGTGATTTTATCATCCCCCACCAATTACTGTTTTGCTGGTGTCAGATTCTGATAGGTGGAAGGCATGCCCATGTTTTCTTTGCTGGCGTCTGAGTCAACGACTTGGCAGAGATAGCAGCAGGCTTGTCCACATTTTCCAAAAACGCTCCAAAATTTTTCACTTGCATCTCTGCGTAGCCTGGATAATTAAAACCCTAGAAAACTATTTTTTTGTGTCTTGGGATAAGCCCAAATGATGCACATAACTTACAGGCATTCTTACATCAGATACAGTATCTGCAGCGACAATGGTAAAAATGCACCTTACTCAGCGACAACATACTCCAGCAAACAAAGTTTATCAAAGCAGTAGCTACAGAAGAAAAATAAATTCTGACAAAACGACAGCAAGAGACAACAACTAGTTGCTGAACCGCCCCCCCCAACACAAAAAAAATGACTATGCAGATGATACTGTGCACAGCCCATGGGCACTTAGGCATGTCGACAGGGGCAGCCCTGTTATGCAACAGAATCCTATGAGGTCCTGACATTGATGGCTTACAGTCCAATAATAAAAAACATTTATTTATATGGCACCTTTCCAATACGAAGGCGCCTCACAGTAAAAACAGGGATACAACAAATAATCAACACATACATTAACATCAGATATCTCTGTAATAATTAATCAACTCAGCTTATAAAAGCTTTCCTATACAGTTAAGTCTTTAAACTCTGTTTAAATTCCTCCACAGCAGCACACTCCCGTAACTGGCGAGGTAGAAAATTCCAGAGGGTGGGGGCTGCATAATCAAAAGTTCTACAACCAGATGACTTCAAATTCACCCTCGGAATCTCTAAAAACCCCTCGTCGGCTGAGCAGAGCGACCGACCAGGGCAGTAAGGAACCAGACGCTCTTTCAGATAGTCTGGGGCCTGTCCATGTAGGGCTTTAAAAGTCAGTAAACCGACTTTAAAGGTGATCAGCCACTGAACTGGCAGCCAGTGCAGTCCGTGCAGCACCGGGGTAATATGACAGGATCGAGAAGATCCGGTCAAAAGCAGCGCTGCCACGTTCTGCACCAGCTGCAAGCGACGGATTTCAACCACAGAAAGCCCTAGATAAAGGGAGTTGCAGTAATCCAAGAGCAAGGACACAAAGGCGTGAACCAGAGTTGGAAGGTCGTCGGATGGAACCAGATGCCTAATCCTGGTGATATTCCTGAGATGATAAAAGGAATTCTTGACGACAGACAACACCTGAGAATGTAGGGTCAATCTATTATCAAAAACTACCCCAAGGTTACGCACCCGATCAGAGGTCAGGATTGAGATGCCCCCCAGAAAGACTCCAGAGGGTACACCAACACCCGAGCCCCCTATCAGACGACCTGGGTCCACAACCCATACTTGAGTCTTTTCCGAGTTCAACTTCAGCCAACTGGAATCCATCCACTCCTGGATTTCTTGCAGACAGTTGTTAAAGACCAAGACAGCTCCATCCTGGTTGGGTGCAAAAGAAAGGTAGAGCTGGGAATCATCTACATAACAGCGAAACCTCAGCCCATACCTTCTTACAATGTCTCTGAGCGGCAGCATATACACTGCGTACAACATGGGTGACAGCACTGAACCCTGAGGCACCCCACAAGACAAAGCAGTTGGGCCTGAGGGAAATACCGCAGACACAACTCTGTGTGTTCTACCGGTGAGGAAAGATGTAAACCAACTAAGGACTGTCCCCGACATTCCACAGATATGCCTCAAGCGTCCTATCAGCACCATGTGGTCCATGGTGTCAAAAGCTGAGGAGAGATCCAGAAGAATCAAGATGGAACGGTTCTTACGATCTCTCGCCATCAGATCATCATTGAGCACCCGAACCAACGCCGTCTCGGTACTATGCCTTTTATGAAAACCGGACTGGAGTGGTTCATAGATGTCATGGATGGTCAAATGGTCCTACAGTTGTGCTGCCAGTACTTTCTCAATCACCTTTCCTACAAAGGAAAGGTTAGAGATAGGTCTGTAGTTCGCATAACAGTCTGGGTCCAAGGTAGCTTTCTCAAGAGTGGTGTCACTAATGCCTCTTTCACAGAACAAGGAAACACTCCGGATTACAAGGAACACAAGACTATCTGCACAAGGACTGGCCCGATGTCAATTCAACCCAGAATAAGGGGAGGTCGGTCCAGGATCCAAACTACAGCATGTAGGGCGCACACACTGGATGATCCTCATGACATCCATGAACTCCGGCCGACTGAAGGTACTCCCAAGAAAACTGAGGTGTGGTGATCCCGTACTGATCACAAACAACCCCCATAGAGTGTGCCGGCTGAAGATCCGCCCTGATGTCAGCCACCTTATTTGCAAAGAATTGAGCAAGCTCATCACACTCTAATTGCGAAAAAGCTTTCTGAACATGCAGACAGACTGGACTGCACAGTCTGTCCACAGTTCAGAATAGCTGAGCTGGCTGATTCTGAGCAGCCGCAATCTCCCCGGACAGAAATTTTGCCTTCTTACGGGTGATTGCAGATTGACAGACTAAATATTGGTTTATCAATTTAAGGCGGTTGGCATCAAGGGCGGACTTTCGCCAGCAACGCTCTAACCTTCGCCCTAGTCTCTGCATCTCCCTCAAAGTCCCATCAAACCAAGGGGACCTGGAGTGAAGGGAGAGGGGGTGAACACGGACAGGAGCAATTGACTCTAGAGCCGCCAAGATGGCTAAGTTATAAGCCAACACGAGGGTCTCTGGGTCGTTGCTGGCCGCAGGGAAGGACAAGAGGTCAAGTACCACCACCAGGCCATGGGAACTTATAGAAACATAGAATTTGACGGCAGATAAGGACCGCTTGGCCCACCTAGTCTGCCCATTTTCCTACCTAACAGATAAGCTGCAGATCCGAGTTAACCAACAGCTTACTTCCTCATACCCACCACTAGGACTGCCTTATGCCTGTCCCATGCATTCTTGAAGTCCTCCACTGTTCTTGACTCCACAACCTCCTCAGGGAGGCCGTTCCATGCATCCACAACCCTCTCAGTGAAAAAAATACTTCCTCACATTACCTCTGAGCCGTCCCCCCTCTATCTTCAAATTGTGCCCCCTTGTTCTTGCACATCTCTTTTTCTGGAAGATGCTACCCTCTTGGACTTTGTTAATTCCCTTGAGGTACTTGAAAGTTTCTATCATGTCCCTCTCTCCCTTCTTTCCCTCCAGTATATATTAAGCTCCTTTAGTCTTTTCTTCAGTATGTCTTCTGGTACAGACCCTGCACCATTTTGAATTGCCCTCCTCTGGACAGCCTCCACTCTATGTCTTTGCGAAGATGGGGTCTCCAGAACTGCACACAGTACTCCAGATGGGGTCTCACCGTCTGTACAGAGGGATAACAACTTCCTGTTTTCTACTATTGATGCCTCTTCCTATGCATCCCAGTATCCCCCCAGCCTTCCTTACTGCCTTCTCACATTGCTTGCCCACCTTTAGGTCATCTGATATAATTACCCCCAGGTCCCTTTCTGTTTTTACTGTTGTCAGTATCTCACCCCCCATCGCATACGCTTCCCCTGGGTTTTTGTTTCCCATGTGCATTACCTTGCACTTCTTTGCATTGAATCTGAGCTGCCATACATTTGACCATTCCTCCAACCTTGCCAAGTCCCTTCTCATCCTTTCCACTCCATCTTGTGTATCAACCCTGTTACAGATCTTTGTGTCATCTGCAAAGAGACATACTTTTCCTTCCAGCTCCCTCTGCAATGCTCTACATATAAAGACATTAAAAGGACGGTCCCAGTACTAAACCTCACGGTACCCCACTATTAACCCTCCTCTCTTCACTGTGTACTCCATTTACTACTACCCTTTGAGTCCTATTGTCTCAGCCAATTTTTATCAGGCTACCACCTGGGACCCACTCAAGGCTGGCTCTCTTGTGTATTAATCTTTTGTGTGGGACTGTATCAAATGCCTTGCTAAAATCTAGGTAGGCCATGTCCACAGCCCTCCCTGGTCTACTACTTTGGTCACCCAAAGAAATCTATTAGATTCGTCTGACATGACCTTCCCATAGTGAATCCATGCTGCCTTGAGTCCTGTGCCCCACTGGCTTCTAGGTACTCAACAATTCTTTCCTTCAGAAGTGTTTCCATCATTTTCCCTACCACTGAGGACAAACTGGTCTGTAGTTTCCTGCCTCTGTCCTGCTCCCACTTTTATGAAGAGGAATCACATCAGTCCTCGGGTACCCCATCCTCCCATGATTTGTTAAAAAGAGTAGTCAGCGGTGTCACTAGTTCTACCCTTAGTTCTTTTAGAATTCTTGGGTGAATCCCATCAGGCCCCATTGCTTTGTCCACCTTTAATTTTATTAGTTCTTTCAGAACCCTCTCTTCTGTAAATGGACTGGTATCGACCCCCATCTTCAGAGTGTTTCTCTTGTTTGGTTTAGGTAACTCCCCCTCCTCTTCCTTTGTGAATACTGAGCAGAAATATTCGTTTAGTATCCCTGCTTTTTCAGTGTCACCCTCTACCCACATTCCCTCCCCTTTATTAAGCTTTAGTATCCCTCCTTTGGTCTTTCTTTGCTCCCTAATGTACCTATAAAAGGTCTTATCCCCCTTCTTAACAGAATTGGCTATCCTTTCCTCAGTTTGGGCCTTTGCTATTCTGACTGCCTTCCCAGCCTCTTTCTGCTTTAACTGATAAAGTTCTCTGTCCTGCTTCTTCTGTGTTTCCTTATATTTCCGAATGCTGTCCTTTTCTCCTTAACCTTCCCTGCCACCTCTTTTGTGGAACCATAGCTTTTTTTTCCTTGTTGTTTTATTGATTTGCTTTACAAAGGCTTGTAGCCTCTGTGATGGCTGTTTGATCACTCCCATTGTTCCTCCACCTCCTTCTTGCCTGTTTGCTAGTGCTTTTCTGAGGCACTCTCTCATTTTCCCAAAGTCAGCCCTCCTAAAGTCTAGTACCTTGCTTTTTTATGGCTTGATTGTATGGCTGTGTTTACCGTGAACCACACTGTTTGGTGGTCAGCTTGTTCCCAGATGGCTACCACTTCTAAATCTGAGATTTTTCTCCATCCCCATTTGAAAGTACCAGGTCTAAGATTGCTCCCTCCCGAGTGGGTTCCAACACTAGCTGTCTGAGGCATGCCCCCTGTATGGCATCAAGAATGACCCTGCTCTTGGATGTGCCTGCAGCAAAGGTGCTCTAGTTAACATCTAGCATATTCAGGTCCCCCATCAACAATATCTCCCCTTTTTCTGCCATTCTAATAAAGCCTTCAATCATTTCCTTGTCCATTCCCTCCCCCTGAGATGGGGGTCTGTATACAACCCCCATGCGGATTGTGGTGCCATTTCCTGTCTCAGGGTGACCCAAAGTACCTCATCTGCTCCCTGTTTACTCTTTAGTTCTGTTGCTTTGATCCCTTCCTTTACATAGAGAGCTACTCCTCCTCCTCTTTTACCCTCCCTGTCCCTCCTGTAGATTGTGTATCCTGGTATGTTGACATCCCAGACATGGTTCTGTGTACCATGTTTCTGTGACTGCCACAATATCCAGGCAACCCTCTTCCATCAAGGCCACTAGTTCAGGAAGCTTGTTACACAGACTACGGGCATTGGTACTCATCACCTTCCACTTTTTGATAGTCTTATCCCTTTTAGCCCCATTTCTGTCCTTACTGCCTTTGCCTTTTTTTACATTTAAATCTGTTCTGCTCCCTAATAACTACTGTACCTTGGTGTTTACCTCACTAATCACCATGTTTTGTGAGGGGAGGCTCGGATTTCCCTGCTCCTTTTCAGTGCCTCCCCCCTTGGCTAGTTTAAATGCTTGCCAATGAAGCATTTAAACCTCTCACCTAGGATCCTGGTTCCCCCCGACAGATGCAGACCATCGCACCAGTATAGGTCTGCATCCCTCCAGGTGGCTCCCCAGTCCCCAATGAAGCTAAAACCCTGAGCTCCACACCAGTTTTTCAACCACTCATTGAATTTCCTGGTGAGAAGTGCCTAGCATCTCCCTTGCCATAGACAGGCAGCACCTCCGGGGAAGGTTACCGTATGCGCTACTTGTCTAAGGCCCTTCCAGCTCTACAAACTCCTCTTGCACTGCTCTGATCCCATTCCTAGCCAGGTCATTTGTCCCTGGGTGGACAATGACATCCAGCTCCTCCCTCGCTGCAGCTCCTCCACGATCCTGAGGATTCGCTCTGTCCTTCCAAGCCGTGGCGCCCAGGAAGGCACCTTACCCTCCTCCCCTTCCTCCCCATTTCTACCCCCTAATGATTGAGTCCCCACCAGGAGTTGTTTCCTTCCCTGTGGGGTCCCATGCCACCCTCCTGTGGGTCTCCTTTGTGAAGGTTCCCAGCATCCTCCTTGGTCTCCACTGCAGGTGCCTCCATAGAGGAACCACTATCCACCAGAAGAGCGAATGAATTGTGGAGAGGTACGGCTGGAGGGATGCAACTCTGTTCCACCACCCTCCTTGAACCCACCCTGGTCCAGCCTCTCCTCTTTCTTGGCAATCTTTGAGGTAGTGGCATTGGCCCTGGTGGTCCCTGGGTGGGGGAGGAGGTTTCACGAATCCTAGCCAGGCCAGCCTGGAGACGGGCAACCTCCTCTCTCAGACCAGAGAGGTGCCTGCAAATAGGGCAGCATCGCAGCCTCCAGAATGTCTCCCGGAAAACTGCCGCCCCACAGCCATTGCACTGCTCCACTCCTATCATGTCTTATTTTGTGTCCTCTCTACTGTTTCTCAGGATGCTTATTCTCTCCTCTCCTTACAACTCTCACCCTTCCTGTTTTGGGACAGCAACTTCCTATCTTCTTCAGTAGTCTCCTTCTTCCTTGCTTAATATCAGACCACCAGCAGCTGGGGGGCAGTGAGCTACTTTTTTTACTTTAGGGTTGACAAAACCAATGTTTCTCTATGATCCTTTCCTTCCTACTGCCAAACAGGAAGTTCCTGTTGACAGTCAAATCCAGTGGCTATAAAAGTAGAACTGGCTTTGGGTGGGTGGGATGGAGGGCAATTAGTAAGAAAAAAGGCTAGCAACAGGAAGTTGTAATTTGACTCACCTGCTTTTATAGTGTGTAAACCACACCCCCAGGTAAGCTCTCTTTCCTCCTACTGGTTTAGCAAAGTCATTTGATACAGTACCCTTCACTGCACAAAACTCCCACTGCCTTTCTTTTCTTTAACCCTAAATAAGACCCCTTCTACTTCTAATAAAGTTATCTGTCTACTTAATCTTAACAGACACTGACTCCTGCTGAGATATACGTTTTAAATTAATAAGAAAATGTAGCTTCTTGAAGTTAGCTGCTTTCTGCTCTACAAGCAAGGCTAGCAACAGCATGTCTTGTAAAGGGCGGTACCTAACCATCTCCACAGGGGTAGGCCTGCGAGGGTGTGTGCGCTAAAACTAAACCCCATGGTGTAATGATCGGACCACCCAACTGGTTCCACCCCCAAGTTTGATGTTTCGATCCCTAGGAGAAAGATTAAGTTGAGAGAGTGTCCATGTTTATGAGTAGCAGTGGAAACCACCTGTGTAAGGCCCAGAGATGTCATTAACTGGAGGAAATGCTGACCAAATTGCGAGAGTCAGTCGTCAACCCAAGCGTTAAAATCACCCAGAACCATCAATCTGGGGAATTCAAATGCCATGTCGACGACGAAGTCCGCCACTTCCTTAAGGAATCACTTCTCATCACCAGGTGGATAGTAGATGGGGGCGATTCGATAGCCTACACCTGATACTACTGAACACTCAAAAGACTCAACCTTAACTAGTACCCTTGTGAGGTTCAGTTTGGTCTTGAAACAGACCATAACACCCCCCCAGTCAATCTCAGGCTATGTGTATTACAAAGTACTCAGCTGGAGTCATAGCCTCCAAAATGGGGCCAGAATTTTCATCCAGCCAGGTCTCTGTAATGCATGCCAGGGCCACCGTTTCGACAAGATATGCAATAATTGCAGTATTATGTAGTATTGCAATGTATTATGACTATGGAAATGCCCTCAAAGAAGAGCCAAGAATCCATAGCAATAAAGATTAGCACACACCAGGCTTCAAGGAGATACTCACAGGCAGATCTGAAGGTTCAAAAGACTATCTTTATTTCTTTCAGTGCAAAGAATTGTGCTAAAAAATGCAAAGCCAACAACCCTGTAGTATTCAGTGGTATTTCACCTCCCAACTGGAGGCTTTATCAAGAGTCACATACTAATGTGAGGTGCAGCTATGAATTCAACTCCTACAGGTATAGCAGAACCCTTACCTGCTGTTTGCACTCCCAAAGTTAATGAGAACAAAAAGCATGTTTTAACACAGCACAAATGGCCATGGAGGTCCACCTCCATCCATCCAGTCGTTAATCAAGGAAATATTTGGCTTCAAGGTTGTTACTGTGATAAAACTAATTGCAATAGCAACTTTCTTTGTGGCCCGAGCCATGGGTATCACATAGCATCAGTTAGCAGCTGTATCAGTCATTTCTAAGATGTTAATAACAGATTCAGTAGCCAATCAGGAGCCCTGCTAGGCTTGTAAATAATTTGGCTTACATTATGCATTTAGAGTGGGGTCATGAGCATTTTGTGTACCAATATACCATTCTTGTACAGCACTGCTAAAGGCTTAGTGCCTCACAAACAACCCAGCTTGCTTTCTGTATGAACCTAGTCATGTGGTTTGTTAATGTCATCACAAGTGTCCTCAGCTTGTACTTGGGTCTGTACTGTGCATCCACTGGGGTAGCTGGACTCCAGTTTGTGCCATCAACCCTCACAGAGCACCCTTCGAGAATACATGCTGCACTATGTAAGCCCTCACAGAGCATTTCTTTGAAGATGCATGCTGCTGGTCTCGCCTGCACATCTGTGTGTGCAAAGTGACCTTTGTGCCTAGGATTGCACTACTTTCCAGTATACCACCAAAGCACAACTATCAACTGTAAAAATGTTTCTTACATGTTATACACGACCACCTCTTTCCAAACAATGGTGAAAGAAGGGAAGGAGTGAGGAAATCAAGGCACTTAACTGTGGAACCCAAATAAAGATGGAAGGGGGTATCAAATTTGATTCCAAAGAAAGTCCAGGTGTTTTATTTTTTTTTCTGCATTTCATGCGGTGCTGAAATGCAAGGGGAAAGTTAACCTGCTTCAAAAAAAAAAAAACATATCCGAAGCAACAAGAAATTTTGAGCACTGCTTGCAATGTCACTCAGTAATATATTTAAATTTAAACCGGATCTGGGAGTTCCTTAACAATTGATGCTCAAGCTGTAAAAATATGAAAAGGGGGGGCCAGATCGTCGACTAAGTTTGAGCACAGACAACATACCTCTTAAAAAGAACAAACAGTAAACACTTCACAACAGTGATTTTATTAAATTAGAGACTTTATAAAATATTGCAAATATAATGGTATGCTTTATGTGTCTGCCCAACTTTAGTAACTGATGCAGTTTGCTAAGCATGTCTTGCAAACAATACAAAACAACAAAAACAAAGGCATACCTGTAATATCTGTTAAAGATATGAACACATGGAGGAAATCCATTTAATTATTCTTGCATCAGCCACTGTATCAAAAAGAATGTTCAAGGAAACCCACCTTTTGCAGTGAATACTATAGTTACAAATATAAACTAAGCTCTTTTTCTCGCTGCACAAAAATACTCAGGGCTTTTTTATCCGATGCACTTGTATAGCAATACAATCAGTCATCTCTAGTTGCCGAAATCCAAATTAGAAACCATTTTCAAACACAGGACCACATGCTTTTTTTTTAACGAAGAACAATACTTGGATCTTTATTAGGTTACAGATCGTTTTCTCTGATAGGATCAGTTTATGCAGATCATTTTAAAGCACTGAAATGTATCTAGAGAAGTTGCTAAGTTTTGCAATGATGACTTCAAACATTATACCAAGTAAAGCACAATACCATCTGGACTTTCCACTGGAATGGAGTCAATCTATGCCATGCTTGAGACGCAGTATCCCTTTTAGCTAGTGTACATGTCGTCCTCATATACTTGAAGTCAACTGCCAAAGTCGTCACCTTCTAGACGTGCAAAAGAAGACTTGAACTGTACCCTCGTATCTTACCGATTAGTTTACTGTTTGAAAGGGCCAAGTGCTACACAATAAGGCTAATACAACTGCAACTTCTTGCCAGTTTTTACTCATGTATAATTTACAGAGGTCTGTTGCACAATTTCGGATTTTAAAATTGTTTAAAACACATTAATGGGAATCACTTTCTTTTCAGGATTCCTTAGAGAACTGACAAACATTTCCAATGTTATCTGTAAACTGTTTAGAATCAGTACGTTAAGGGATACTGCATTTTGGCTGTAGCTTTTTGGGCAGGATCCAGGAAGAGTTGTGCTACACAGTAAAGGATCATGGGAAAAAGAAAGAGGAGGCGGCCAAGATTTGCAAATGTCACATGAAGTCTTCAAAATCTTGTACGTATTCCCCGCCATCAAAAGTTAAATAGTCTGCCAGGTCATCTTTCATGTTAGCTTTCATTCCACCGCCAGGCACAACACCTTTTTTCTTCTTTTTGGCTTTGTTCTGCTGGGGGAAAAAAATAAAGCTTCTTCAATTTCCATGTTTCTGGTGAAGTAGATTTATTTAGTTTTTGCTAACTGGGTAGGGGCACTAGGCAGATATTTGCCTATTTTCAGGCACAACCTGGGAGGTTACAGACAGAGAAATATATGACACGTAACAAATATAATACAGATATTTACAGAACATTAGGCTGACTGAGATACTAAAGTAGATTCAATAAAATGGCTTAAATTGCCCGTAGGAGGTCCGTGAGTACTAGATCTAAGCAAATGCAATCTTCAAGACGGCTAACACATATGGGATACTTATTTTTACACATCAGACACAGAAGACTGCCCTTATTGTGGGCATGTGAAGCTAGTCAGAGAGAAGGTAGGATCAAGGGAAATAGGGTTACTGGGCATATACTGAGGAAGTGTAAGGAGAAAGCAGAATGGGAGTAGGAGGAGTATATCTCATGTATAGATGGGAGGTTTAGGGTAAAGGGCGAGTTACACAAAACAAGTGCATTGGGAGCACTGGGACAACAGGCCACGCATTTGGTTCCTTAAGAAGGTTGGTGAATGATACTGTTGTACATTTAGAGGGATGGTATTCCAAAGATTGGAGGCCGCACTTCCAAAGGCCACGGTACCATATTTAGATCTAGTCCTAGCTAGACAGTAGGTAACAGAGAATCTTAGAGAGTACTGATTATTGTTGGGTACAAGGAGTGACAGGCGTCGGACAAGCATTGAATGGGGTTCATGCAACTTGGAACATAGGTAAATGTTTTATGACATTCAGTCAGGGTACAAAGTTCAGAGAAATTTAATAAAAAATAGGAGACAGTTGGGAAGGTATTTTACTATTGGGGGATTTAAATTTGCTGGCTGTAGACTAAAGCATCCCAATAGCAGAGAGCACAAGGAGCAAGACCCTGGTGGAAAGGATGCAGGAGGCATTCCTGAGCCAGATGGTATGGATTCCACTAGATGCAGTCCAGGCAAACAAGGACAATGTAGCGGAGGTAACAGTAGGGAACCCCCCAGGTTCACGCGATCACAGGATCTTGTGGGATGAAAGTGAGCTTAAAGTGAAAGTCCCCTCAACCTATTTTCTATATACCTGTGTCGTTTGTAGGCATAAACAACTATTCCTTCTCTTGTGTCCCTCTAATGTCATCCTAATTTAAATATAAATGAACTCGCGTAATCTGCTTTGCCCTGGTGTGAAAACCTGTTTGTCTCCATTGCAAAAGTCATGACTCCACTTGTGCAAGGCATCATGGGAGTTGATGATGCATACCTGCACAAGTCAGCAGAAGTTTATAATCTCAGTCAGTTCTGTTACATGTCTTGTGACATCCCTGTGCTCTCTAAAAGCATTTTTTTCTAACTCAGACACACTTCAAACTACAGAAAACAGCAGGGCACTTACTATACCTTGTAAAGTTTCACAGCCAGCATAAGACAAGAATATAGGGGCTGCAGAGGATAGCAGCAGCATTGACTAATACAGTCTAACTACTGCAGGTTTTAATACTGAAACGTCATAAAATTCCAGGAGGCCTTACGTAAGTTGGGTCATGACATTTGCAATGGAGTCAAGTGAGTTTTCACACCAGACTTCAGTACCTTTACTTCTATTTAAGTGCTGCTGCTATTAGGAGGGTGCAACAGAGGCCATCAATATGCATGCCTACAAACTACATAGGTAAACAGAATAAAATTCTGAAGAGACCTTCCCCTTAAAGCCAAGAGGGTTCATTCTATGACTAAGGTCCTGGACTTTAGAAGAGCACAATTTGGAAGGATGAGGGGAGATGCTGAGGATAAACTACGGAAAGTGGAGGAGGTAGTATGAATAGCCAGAAAATGGGATATAATTAAAAGGGGAGTGCTAGAGGAGACAGATCTCTGTGCAAAAATTGTGGGGGGAAAACACTTTGGTTCTCAAAGCGCACTGCAGAGGTAATTAGGGAAAAAAACAAAGATATTTATTAGGTATAAAAGGAATCAAACAGTAGAAGACGGGGTCATAGCAGGAAAAAAAAAATGAAGGTTCACACCAGGCAGTGAGAATGGCAAAGGAGGAGGCAGAACTAAGGCTAACGGAAGGGGTTAGGGAAGGCGACAAGGCATTTTTGGTTTTTGCTATATACAAAAGCAACCCAAAACCAAGGGAGGAGTGATCAGGCTAGAAGTGTGTGTGTGTGTGTGTGTGTGTGTGTGTGTGGTGGAGAATGGGTAGAGGATGAGAAGGGTAAAGCACAGTTATGTAAGAACTTACCGTAACAGTAGATCTTTGAGAGGAGCTCTTGCAGCAGGCTATAACAATCAGGACTGAATACCAAGCAGTCCTACGCCAAAGAGGTAGTCGACCCTGGGAGGTGGAAAATACTGACTCCAGAGGCCTAGGACAAAAGCCCCTGCAAAACAGCCAGACCAAAACCGGCACGGTGTCTGGAGACGATATCCAAGCTGTAATGCTTGACAAAGGTATGCACAGAGTTCCAGGTAGTGGCCGCACATATGTCCGTAATGGAGACATTTCTCAGGGCGGCAAAAGATGCAGACACTCCCGTAGTGGAGTGACCCCTGATCGGACCCGCTAGGGGTTTATTGTGCTTTTCATAGCAGAAGGATACGCAGTGGACTATCCACTTCAAAATCATCTGCTTGGTCACCGGTTTGCCCAAGCATTGTGGTGCAAAAGCCACAAAGAGTTGCTCCGACTGACGGTGCGCAGCGTCCTTTTGAGGTAATACCTCAATGTCCTGTGGATGCCCAATGTGTGAAGGACAGCTTCCCCTCTATTAGATGGGTAAGAGAAATAGACAAAGTTCAACCGACTGGTTGAGGGTCAACTCCGAGACCACTTTTGGAAGAAACTTAGGATTTGTTCTAAGGGAAACCCTTTCCCTGCGGAAACCAAATACAGCTCTTTGCACATCAGAGCCCGAAGCTCAGAAACTCTTCGAGCTGAGGTAATAGCAACCAAGAAACACACCTTCCAGGAAAAGAAAGGAAACGCAGCTCACAATCCGCTGCTGGTTCAAAAGGAGGGAGGGTAAGCTTCTCCAACAGAAAAAGGAGGTTCCAGGGTGGGTCAGGATCCCTAATGGGAGGTCTAGTATGCAAAATTCACCTCAAAAAGGTGCGGGCTACATCCAACTGTGCTAACACCCTGTCTCCAGAGAATGACAGGTGGAGACAGCCCACATGTGCACCTTGTTAGAGGAGATCCAGAAGCAAATGATTTGATACCTTTTAATGGACCAACATAGATGTAACAAGAACAAAGTGCTCTAGCTTTCGGACCAACCAGTCCTTCTTCAGAAGCTCATGGCAGTTGTTTGGAAAATACAATACTTATAACAGCTAGATAATGCAGAGAAAAACAGAAAAAATTCCCCATTGGTTTAAAATACTCATTAAAAAAAACAGATGATGTCAGACAAGTTTAACAGTACAATACTGCCCTCAGTCCGAATGAACCTTGGGTTCAGATGTTCCTGGTGCAAGACACATATAAGGAATCCTACTGCACATAAATTTAATTGACATAAGATAACATTGCAGAAGCAGATAACTCCCAAATCAAGCCATGAGTGCCACAGTCAGTATAAGGATGTGATTACTGAAAGGCAACCCCCACCCAGCTTAAAGACAGACTGAGATAGTTATAGGGCTCATGAAATTACAATGTATGCATTAAAGACAAGAATTACCAGTAAAGTTGTCTAAAAAACATCAGTGCTCACTGTGATGTGTAAACCTAGCTGGACTTGCCACCCAGCTGTATTCTCAAGCTAAATAGAAGGCCCAAGAGATTACAAAACCTCAGGACTATATACATGATAATTAAAATATAAATAGATAATATTAGTGTTAAGCAAAAACTCTAGTCAAGGAACCTCAAGGAGTTCAGACCATGCAGCCTGATATGTACTGATGTCAATATATACTGAGAATGTAGCAACTTCATGTACCACAAGTGTCTAGGAATCTGAAAAAGAGATAAAAATGTAATTTATCTCCTCCTGTTCATACAAACAATACAACCTAACCCACCCCACATCACAATAATGTGGGTGAGGGAGATATAGCTTAAACGAGATGTAGTCTCTCTCTCTCTATCCCCACCCTCCTTTCTCTCTCTCCCCACAGACAGACCCACACATACATACACACACACACCTCAATCCCTCTCCTAGTGAACCTATATTAACTTCAGTCGCTGTAATTGTTCCCAAAGGAATGCAACTTGTCATGAAACTTGAGTAAAGTACTATAATATAGCTTAATGTAAAAAGATATGTGCAGGACCCCCAAGCAAATGAGATCACACATCCCAATATGTACAGAGTTACAAAATTATATATAACAGTATAAGATAACACTCTGTATGTACACTAGCAGGCTGGGTAATCTGAATATGGTGCAATGGAATCAAACCCCCACAGGCAAAGATAAAGTAAGAAGAAATTCTTTATGTGTGTGAAATAAAAATAGTAACACATTATAACTCCATATAGCTAAATAGAGACTTACCTCAATGTGACAGCAAGCCCCACATCTGTTATATCACATACTTACAGCGCATACCCACACATGCATACATACATGCATCCACATCTCACATATGCTGAAGTCCTATAATATGTCAGTTTGAAGAAGAAAAGGTCTGTGAATGTTAGTTTCTGTAGTGTCCCATAAAGCCAATATCCAAGTTCATCCCATCTGCTACCATATTGAGATGTAAGATAAGTTTAATCTCAAAAGCTCGTCTCTGTTGTGTGTTTTGAGATTTCCTTTAAGACCATTACTGACATATCTGAGACTGAGTGGTCAGGCTGGGAGAAGTGATGCCCCACTGGTTTGTCAGTCTTCCTTGCTGTAATAGTATGTCTGTGTGAGTTCATCCTAGTGCGGAGCTGTTGGCGTGTCTCTCCTACATAACCTGTTTGTGGACATCTCTTGCACTGAATGAAATAAACAACATATCGTGATTGCATGTATAACTCCCATGCACCTGGAATTGTCTGTTTTGAGATGTAACCACACAGTCTGAGGTAGAAATGAGCCTACAGGTCTTGCAGGGGCGTTGATTGCAGGGTCGTGTCCATTGTGTGACATGGTATTCTGTTCGGTGAAAGTTTGCTCCTAATAATTAGGCTGGATAAATTTGGCGGTTGTTTAAAAGATAGTAGTGGAGTTCCTGAAAAATACAATTAAGGTGTCATCCTCACTAAATATTGGGTGGAGATCTTTAATAATCTTACGTAGACGTCAAGGTCTGGATGATATGTGACTACCAAGGGTATTCTTTCTGTAGCTGTCTTTTCTTTATATTGAAGTAGTTGTTGTCTTGGTACTTGCGCTGTTCGCTTGTATCCTGTCAATTTCCTGGAAGAGTGTCCCTGCTCCATAAAGGTGTTTTTCAACATAGCTAAATGTGTATCTCTGTCATCCTCATTTGAACAAATACGTTGACAACGAAGGGCTTGACTGTATATGACAGATTTTTTGTATGGTTAGTGATTACTTTTCCTGTGCAGGTATCTCTGTCTGTCTGTTGGCTTCCTGTAAATACATGTATGTAAGGTTCCATCCTTAATGATGACTGTGGTGTCCAGAAAGTTAACCTTGGTGGTAGAGTACTCCAAGGTAAGCTTTATAGTAGGGTGGAGATTATTAAGTTTGTGATGAAAATCTTTGAGTGCATCTGTGCCTTCCGTCCAGATGATAAACAAATCATCAATGTAACGGAAATAAGCCAGTGGTTTGTGGGGATACTGCCTTAAAAAATCCTCCTCCTTGTTAGAGGAGTAATTTAGGCCATGTTGGTTCAAGGAGAGGAGGCACTGTAACGCTGAGGTCACTAGACAGGTGACAGGGTCCAAATGCGGTGACGAGGCCCAAACACAAAACCGCTTCCATTTCATAGCATAGGCGGAGCGGGTGGAGGGCTTCCTCGCCGACACTAGGACTGCCGCTACCTCCGGGTAGACCCCGTATCTCTGTTGGGCTACGTCTGAAGGAGCCAAGCATGCAGATATAACGAAAGGAGGTCCGGGATGGACCAGCGAACCCTGTTCCTGGGAGAGCAACTGCAAGCATATGGGCAGCGGAGTTGGAGGTTCCATAGATAACCGCTGCAGGAGTGGGAACCAAATCTGCTGAGGCCACCGGGGGGGCTACTAGAATCATTCGAGACCCTTCTGCCTGCAACTTCAGCAAAACTCTCTGAATGAGAGGGAAGGGCAGGAAGGCGATGAGAAACCTCCCTGCCTAGCAAAGGGATAACACGTCTGGCCAGAAAACTCCAGGAGCGTGCTCTCGCGAGCAAAAAAAATTGGCAGGTTAGCGCTGCGTGGTGATGCAAAAAGGTCCAGCTCTGGACGACCCCACTTGTCGAAGAACTGATCTGCTACGGACTGTAACAGCTCCCACTCGTGAGCTTGGGATCGAGATCTGCTTAAGCTGTCAGCCAGATTGTTTAGGACGCTGGAACGTGCACCGCTGACAGCAGAATGTGCCGTTCCAGTGCCCAGTACCAGACTCTCATCGCCTTCCTGCAAAGGGGATATGAATGGGTGCCCCCTTGCTTGTTGATGTAAAAAGACTACTGCCATATTGCCTGTTTGACTTAGAAGACAGCCCGGCACCAGGTCCTCTTGAAATGCCTGTAACGCATAGAGGACACCTCGCATCTCCAATACATTGATATGGAGACATCGCTCCTTGGGTGTCCAAACCACTTGCATTGGACGAGTACCCAGGTGCGCGCCCCATCCCAGATCTGATGCATCTGTCGTAAGGGTCTGACCTGGTGGCTCCAGATGAAACTGGACCCCTTTCTCCAAATTCCGGGGGTCCATCCACCAAAGCAAAGTTCTCCTGACTTGCTCAGTGATCCTGACAAGAAAGTCAGGATCGTCTGAGCCCTGGTGCCACTGCACCCTGAGCATCCACTGTGGTACTCGCATGTGGAGGCGGGCCAGAGGAGTGACTGGAATGGCTGCCGCCATGTGCCCCAGCAGCCTGAGGAAGTTCCTTGCTGGAACCTGAGGAGTTACTGAGATCCATTGGGCAATCTCCCGCAGGCGATCGCCCCTGTCCGGGGGTAGAAAGGCCATGCCCTGGACAGAATATAGGACCGCTCCAATGAAGACGAGTCTTTGACTGGGCTTAGGGGACGATTTCTGAAGGTTCGGGGTGGTCCCCAGCTCTCGGAACAGAGTATAGGTGTCTCCGAGAGCGTGAAGCAGGCTTGACCTGGATGGGGCCATGAGTAGCCAATCGTCAAAGTAAGGGAAGACGTAATGCCCCTGACGCCTTAGAGCCGCAGCCACCACTGCCAAGCACTCTGTGAAGACTCGAGAAGTGGAGGAGAGGCCGAACGGAAGAACTCGGAATTGGTAGTGCTCCCCTTGGAAGTGGAACCTCAGAAACTTCTGGTGGGGAGGGAAGATCCCGATATGCATATATGCATCTTGCATGTCTAGGGAGCAGAGCCAGTCTCCTTGGTGCAGCAGGGGAAGTAGACCTGGAAGGGTCACCATACTGAACCTTTTGTACTCTATAAAGAGATTGAGAGCACCGAGGTCCAGAATGGGTCGAAGATCCAGCGTCTTTTTTGGGACCAGGAAGAAGTGGGAATAAAACCCCTTTCCCCGCTGATGCAAGGGGTCTACCTCTATTGCCTTCTTCTGCAAGAGGGTCCGAATTTCTCCTTCTATAAGTGGGATGTGAGATGGAGAATATCAGGAGTACTTTGGTGGAGTATTTGGAGGGAACTCCGTGAACTCGTGTGTGTGTGTGTGTCCTCTCCTGATAATATCCAGGACCCATTGGTCCGCAGTTATCGATCTCCACCCTTCGAGATGAAGGGAGAAGCAGTCCCCAACAGTCTCCCCAGAGTCTTCCTTTGGGGGGGGGGGCGCGGAAGGGAGTCACTGGGCTGAGCCGGGCGTAGGCAGAGAGGCCTGGGAGGACTTGGGACCACAGTTAGGAGCGCCTCCAGGTTGCTGGTTACCAGCTCTCCTACGAAAGCCGCCTCTCTGACCCTGCTGATTACCATGGGCTTGTCCACCTTGACCACCTGAGGGCTTGTGAAAGGGCCGTTTCCGTTGCTGTCGCCGCGGTACATTTAGCGGACCGACCAGATGGACTTGCCCGACTCCTGGAGATGTGAAATCAGAGCTTCGTCTCCTGCCCAAACAACACGGTACCTTGGAATGGCAGATCCTTGATACAGGACTGCACATCCTGGTGAAAGCCTGAAACTCTTAGCCAGGCATGGCGCCAAAGGCAAACCCCAGAAGCGGCTGCCGGGGCTGCTGTATCTGCAATGTCGTACGAGGCTCTCAGGACATGAGAACCCACGCTGAGCCCGATGGCATGTCCAGAAGTTCCGCCTCTGCTCGGAATATGGCATGTCTCTCAGTAGCTCTTGTCCCCTCTCCCACAGAGCATTCTGGTACTGGACCATATGCATCAGGAAGTTGAGGGACCAGATGGAGCAGATGGAGGCAGAGTAAACCTTCTTGCCCACCTGGTCCAAATATGGAGACTCTGGATCGGGAGGCTGCGAGCTAAGGTGCTTCAGCTGCTTGGACTTGTCATGGGCAGCCATAATGACCGAAGAGTCCGCCTGAGGGTTCTCTGTTAAAAAGGCTTCTGCCCTCAGGGCCTTATACAGCCTGTTCGATTTTTTGGCAACAGCCGGGATGGAGGCCGGGCGCTTCCAGGTAGTCTGGGTCAGGTCCTGGAAAGTGTCCCCCAAAGGAGGGACCATCAATGGTTTCGACTCCTTTTGCCTCAGGTATTTGGCCAACCTTTGGCGTTCTGGATCCAGGTCCTCCATTTCCCCTCACTGGAGGCCTGGACATGCCTTATGACATCCATAAAGGTCGGATCGTCCGGAGGAGAGCGAAGCTGGTCCTTCACTCCCAGGGACCCCCAGATCCCAAGAGAGGAAGAGGGTGCCGATGAAGAGGAGGAAGATAGACTACTACGTCTGGAATAGTCTGATCTCTCCTTGTGACCAGACTCCCTCTGTCGTCAGTAGCTGGGGGATCAGCGTCGGTCCAGAGACCGGCGACGGAGCGTAAACAGACGTCGGGAGCGCTCTTGCCCAGAGAAATGAGTAGGGCTGTGAGTGCAAGATCTGGACTGGCGACGGTCTCCAGAGTCCTTGGAGCATCGGCGGTGGTCTTTGGACCGGGTGCGGGAACGAGCCCTGAGTGGAGGTGTAGGTGGCCGCTCAGGGAAGGCTCACCTCCAGGCTGTGGTCTGCCCGCCGGGTCCTGTACCGGTGTCTGGGCCGGCGACGGGGGTGGGGTTGGGGGGGCCTTCTAGACCTGCCCCCACCACAAGAACAACAACAACTCCTGCAGCTCGTCCTTCAAGAAAATTTGGTTGTTCGGCCCGGAAAGGGAGCATCCGAGACATCAGCCCGCGAAGGGGAGCCCGGGGGGGACTTGGGAGATGGGGACGTCGGCTCCTCCGTGGCCGCGCCCGAACCCTTCGCCCCCTTCAACCGGCATCGGAGGTGGGACCGACGACAGGGTGTCTTGGGGGGGGGGGGGCACGCCGGACAGTCCTTCGGCTCTGGAGGTGCGCCTCTAGCAGGTGGCGCCGGTGCCTTGAGAGATGGGGCCAAAGCTTTCACCTCCAAGGTCTTGGTGGTGACCCTTAGCGGGGTTACCTTAGGCTTGGCCGGTTTCTCCCCCCAATGGGCCGGCTTTGGCCTGGGACGACTTCGGACGCTCACCTGGGCCGGGGCACACGGGCCTTCTGGGAGAGGGCTGCAATGTAGAATGGGACTGCGATTGGACCGTGTCGGACCTACTACGGTCTTCTGGCGCTTGGTCTTCTCCTTGCGCTTCCTCTTCTCCGAAGTGTGCAGATCCATCTTCTTCTCTAACAAAATGCCTTCAGGGCCTTGAAACGTCGGATCCGGTCCGCTGGTTAACGCCTGGTATTGAGCAGGCCACGGAATCGTGGCCTGGCCCGAGGCAAAAGACGAAGCGCCTGTGCCTGTCTTTGCAAGGGATCTGTCATTCGCAGTCGGAATTGTTTTAATGAATCTCAGGAGAGACGGACGACGGTGAAGACATCTGCTGAAACAACTCAAAAAACCGTCGAAAAACGGTACAAAAATGGGTTGAAAAACGTATTTCGCTGTTCCTGGCAAGCTGAAAAGTGAAGGCTTCTTCTCACATGCGCGGGATGCGGCAGGAAAAGAACTGAGGTGGAGCTGGGTCTGTCCCCTTTTGTACCAGGGCTGACAGGGCGGGGCTGATGTTGGGGGCGATCCCTGCTTGGTACTGCTGGCTTAGAAGTTTTCCGGAGGGTCCTAGTGCCTGTGGCATAGTCCTGATTGTTAAAGCCTGCTGCAAGAGCTCCCACTCGAAGTAAGATGGAGAGTTTGCTGAATGAGCATTTCTACTCAGTATTTACAATGGAGGACAAGGGCCCTCTGCCAGACTGCAGCATGGCAGCCAACAGAGGATTCCAGCAGGTGTCAACAAGGAGTCCATAATGGTGGAAGAGTGCTAAAGGGACTTCAAGCACTGACTGGTGCCCCCACCCCCAAACATAAAAGTGGGAGCCAGGAGGAACAAGGCAACTATAGACCAGTCAGTCTGACATCTATAGTGGGAAAACTACTGGATAGTGGAGTTCCTGGAGGCTACTGGATTGCAGAATTCTAGATGCCAGATTTATCAGTAGAAGGTCTTGCCAAATTAACCTGACTGAATTCTTCGATTGGGTGACAAAGGCAGTGGGTATGGGTCAGGCAGCTGATGTCTAGTATCTAGACTTCAGGAAAGTTTTCCACTCAGTCCCACATGGGAGACTGATAAAGAAGTTGGGCGACAGTGGTGGGAAACAAGATTACAAGGTGGGTGAGAAACTGATTGAGTTGGAGGACCCAGAGGGTGGTCCTAAATGGAAAATCCTTAGGAAAAGGGGAGTCAAGAGCAGGGTGCCCCAGGTATTGGTTCTAGGATCTGTTCTCTAACATATTTATTTGTGATCTGGGGGAGGGTGTTCCAGGAAAGAAACTGGTTACAAGACTGAGACAGCATGGATTCATGGGAGGGAAGTCATGTCAAACAAATCTGATGGATTTCTTTGATTGGTTGACTAATGAATCAGATAAGGTTGGTACAGTGGATGTGGCATACTTAGATTTCAGTAAGGTAGTCGACAATGTTCAACTCAGGAGACTACGAAACAAGCTGAGGAGCTTAGAAGTGGGTCCAAAGGTGGTAAACTACGGTAAGATTGGTTAGGAGCTGAGTGAGAGAGGGTGGTGGCAAATGGAATTCAGTCCGAAGAAGGGATGGTGACTGATAAGAGTGCCTCAGGGATTAGTGTTGGGACTGGTCCTCTTTAATGTCTATATAAAAGTGACATGGCAGAGGATCTGGAGCGGAAGGTCTGCCTCTTTGCGGATGACACCAAAACATGAAATGGGGAGGGGGTTGGAAAGGATGAACAGAGACCCGAGAAAACGTTAGAAGTGGAAAGCAATATGGTAGCTGGGTTTCAGTGCGAAAAAGTGTAAAATAATGCACTTAGGGCACATAAACTACGGCAGAGTACAAAATGGGGGGAGTGTTACGGAGGACCGCCATGCAGGAGAAAGACCTGAGGGTAGTCATCTCTGAAGACCTAAAGATAGCCAAGGCAGTGAGACAAGGGGGGGTGGGGGGTTGGAAAGGATGAACAGAGACCCGAGAAAACGTGAGAAGTAGAAAGCAATATGGTAACTGGGTTTCAGTGCGAAAAAGTGTAAAATAATGCACTTAGGGCACATAAACTACGGCAGAGTACAAAATGGGGAGAGTGTTACGGAGGACCACCATGCAGGAGAAAGACCTGTGGGTAGTCATCTCTGAAGACCTAAAGATAGCCAAGGCAGTGAGATAAGGCAGTTGGGAAGGCTGGTGGGATGCTGGGGTGCACAGGAAAAGGGACTGCCAGCAGAAGAAGGGAGGTTGTGATGCCTCTCTATACATCGTTGGTGAGACCTCACTAGGAATACTGTGTACACTTCTGGAAACCACATCTCATGAAGGACACAGAGTGGAGGCGGTCCAGAGTAAGGCAACTAAAACAGTGCACGGTCTTCATCAAAAGCACCATGAGGAGAGACTGAGGGAACTCAATATTGCACCATAGAAGACAGGAGGGGTATGTGATAGACACTTTTAAATGCCTCAAGGGGTTAAATAAGGGACAGGAGGAAAGTATTTTTCGGAAAAAGGTGCACAATAATAGGGGTGAAGCTATGAAGTTTGGGGAGAGGGGGTAGATTCAGGAGAGATGTGAGGCAGTACTTTTTCCACAGAAGGAGTGGTGAATTTCAGGAACAATTTACCAGCCAAAGTGGTGGGGCCAAAAACAGTGGTGGCATTCAAGAATGCATGGAACAGACATAAGGGAATCTTAGTGGAAAGGAAAGGAGGGAGGTAGGAAGAAAGAGCCAGACATCAAGTATGATCTGCAGTTATACTGTGGGTAAGGAAAAATGGGCAGACTGGGTGGTCCAAGCGGTCCTTATCTGCTGACAAATTCCAAGTTTCTATGACGGTAATGGTGCAATATAGTAGGGTTATAGGCAAAGCAAACTGTATGCTGATGTGCATAGCGAGAGGATCACAAGCAAAGAGAGGTAACACCTCTGTATAGATCCCTGGTATGCATTAATCCGGAGTACTGCGTTCAGTTTTGAAGCCCACAATTGAGGGAGGACAGGGACAGGTTGGAAGCAGTGCAGAGGCCTGCCACCAAATTATACAGAGGCAGAAGGGTAGGTCCTACGAGGAATGCACGGAGGGTCTCAACATGTACAATCTGGATGATAGGAGAAAGGGGCAACATGACAGACATTCAAATACCTCTGCAGAATATAAACCGTGGACACCTGCAAGCTGTTTACACAATGAGTGGTATTATGGATACCAGGGGTAACTCCTGAAACTGTGTGTGTGTGGTTTTGGGGTTGGGGGGTGGCAAGGAGGAGGTCAGGAACAAACAAACAAACAAAAAAAAAAAAGTGGTGTACTGGAACAAGCTTCCAAAGGAGGTCATCCGGGTGGAAAAAGTGGGAGTTCAAAAGGGCATGGGAATAAAAAAATGCATAAGAGGGCAGATGGGAGGAGCTCGTGATACCCGACAAGGGCACAGTCCCAAAATTAGACAAGCTCGGGCAGACTAGATGGGCCACTGACCTTCGTCTGCTGTCGTTTTCAGTTTCTACAACACCAGATCAGAATCAAACATTGACCCAAACCAAAAATGTTGTTTCGCTTTAGGTTAGACAGATGAGAAATATACATAGTTGCCAGCAGACTAGGCCTAACTGTCTATCTTGTCTGCCTGACTCAGCTCACTGGTAGTCTATAGTAGTTGCTCTATCCCCCACTCCCATTTCCCCCCCTCCCTCCATACCTCTGCTGTTCACCAAACCCCCACCCTGTACTGTGCCTCCTGTGCCTGTCCCAACCCTTCTTGAAACCTCCCACAGGTACCATTTTTGCCTGGTCATCTGGCAGTGCATTCCAAGGTGCCACCACCCTCTCCATGAAATAATGTCCCCTCGCCTCTCCTCTGTACCGCGCCCCCCCAGCCAACTTTAGACTATGGCCTCTCATAGTTTCCTCCTCCCTTAACTTAAACAGATCCTCCTTGTTCCCTCTGTTGAACCCTTTCAGGTATTTGAAGGTCTCTATCATATCCCCCCTTTCCCTTCTGTTCTCCAGAGAGTACATGTTCAGCTCTCTAAGGCCCTGTCCACACTGCAGCCTGAAAACCCTTCTGTAAAGTTAGAGTGTGTAAACCGCATCAATAACGGCGTGCGTTTACACTGGTAATGTTACAGCAGGCGTTTTTCGCAACAGTTATAGAAACCTGTCAGGAGGTGGTTTCTACAACGGTTATGAAAATGGCTGCAAGGCTGTAAGGTTACTGGCGCCCGTCTAAACACACCACCGCGTAGCCCCCAGTCAGCCGCTAGAACAGTACGCAGTGCTCCACAGAGGGGCACATGGGAGGCAACAGAACAAGGAAGCACCTGGAGGGCAGAGAAGTACGCGAGGACTGATACCACTGCAGTGAGGTGGAAACGGTGCAGGTCAGCGCCTGCACAACTTCAGAGGCACGGGGCCCAGATCTATTGGGTGTACACACCTGACAGAGGTGCAGCATAGAGGCACAGAGTGCCAATAGGGGTTGCTGCCTGCAGCATCAGTACAGGGACTGCGAGGAGGGAATAGTGCTGGTGCCCAGGGAAAACAATGGGCACATGCCACAGGGAAGGCAGCAACAGGCGCCAGCACTGTGTGCCAGAGGTGTGAAGGGGGGCCCAATAGCTGCCACAACACACGTCCAGCCCCGCGAGGACAGCAGTGCCAGAGCACACCACCCCAGCACCACTACAGAGTGACCCCGTCCCCCAAGCACCGCCTGTAACTGGCGGAGTGTAGACAGACCTGTACCCAGAAGCAGTGACCACAGCCGCACGCCACCCTGACTGCCAGCAGGACCATGTCAGATCACGGCGCCACATGGTCAGAAGAGGCCACAAAACTCCTGGTGGAGTTCTGGACCCAGGAGAAGTTGCAGGCAGAGCTAGCCAGTGCAAGACACAACACGAAGGTCTATCAAAAGGTAGCGGACTACCTGTTCGAGAATGAGGTGGAGCGGATGGCCAAGCAATGCCGTGACAAGATAAAGCAACTGAAGGTGCGGTACCATAAAACCAGAGACACCAACAGACGCTCGGTGGGTGCACGTGTGACGGGCCCCTTCTATGACACATTGGATACCATACTTGGAACACGGCCTACTATCCAGCTAGTGTTCATCCTGGAGAGCTCACAGCGGGCCAGCCCTGAACTGGACACGGAGGATGATGGGGACACCACCGGTGAAGCGTGCCCTCACCAGGGGAATGAAGGCGACGACGGTGTGCAGCGGGAGTGCCCCGACACAGGTACGTGCATTGTGCAATGTGTAAGCTGGGATATGGCATGCCAGTGGAGGTGTAGCCTGGGCACGCGGCACATGGTGATACGCATGGTACAGGTGCACTTGGGGAGTTTGCATGTGGCACCTGTGGTGTGCGTAGGCACACAGGTGTGTGGGGGCGGGGTGGGGCTGGGGTTGGCCGTGGGGGTGAGGTACCTGCATGTGTGTAATGGTGACAGGGGTGTTTTGCCATTCCAGTGCAAGACCCCGGTGAAGGGACATTGGTGGACACAGATGCAGCAGAGGCCTCCCCAGTGTCCTCAGCCCTGCAGGACGAGACGCCAGGAACCTCCAGTGACTGCTCCACTGCGGGAGGAGGCAGCCTTGTGAAGCGGAGGGGTGACTGGGTGCCCCAGGTGAACCTCAGGAGGAGAAGGTCGAAGACAGCATGGCCGGCAGACGTACTTGAGGCGGTGCTGGAACAGACACGAAGAATGATGCAGGAGCACCATAGGGAGCTGATGGACCTGGAGAGGGAGTGGGCATGGGAGGAGAGGGCATTGGAGGAGCGGTTACGGAGACAGGAGGCAGAGCAGACACAGCAGTTCTTCACACAGATGGTCCAGTTACTGGCCATGCAATGCCAGCAGCCACCCTCTGTAGCCACACCGCAATGGCTGGGCGCCACCTCCATGGCACATACCACCGCAGCCCCAACCCCCTGTGCCCTGTTCCCCGGTGTGCTGGACACCCGTGGGTGTACCACCGCGCCAATGGCCACTGAGAACTTGGTGGCATGGCCGACCCTGCCATCATCCACCCTTCCACTGCTGGCAGGCTGCGTGGCACAGCCAGCCACCGCTGGGATGCATCCCCCATCTATGTCAGCGCCCCACAGCCGTGACACCCCACTACAGGGTGGTGTGTACACAGGTGACGCCATTGCCCTGCCCACGTCCCAGGCAACACCAGCTGGTGCCAACATGGCGCAGCAGTACCCCACAGTTGGCACGCCAGCCACCGCTGGCCTGCACACAGCACCCCGACCCCCGATGCATGGTGCCGCTGCTCTGCATAGTGCTACCCCCATGTATCCCGCAGCAAGCATGCCCAGCTTCACATATGACCTGTTCAGTGATGTTTCCAGTGGACCACCCTGTGATAACCCATGCAGCCTGCGGGGGATGGTGGACCAGTGCGTCCCGCCGCTTGCCACCCAGGATTCCCTGTTTGATTTCCCTCCTACTTTGGGGACGCCACTGGGGTCCGCCCAGTGACAGCAGTGCCTGGTTCATGTTGGCACAGAGGTATGTGCTGACAGTGGCACTCAGTTACACAGTGCAATGCCTGGATCGCTCGCAATGTTGTGCAGTGTCTCTGCAACATGCTGTGTCAGGGGTTTTGATACAGTATGGCCACATGGGTGCCTGGGTTAGGGCACCACCTGTGCATGGTTCTGTATTTCTTTGGTTCGGGTCACAGTACAGTGACCCATATGTAGGTTCCTTTATATGTTGGTGTACACAGCCGCCCATATGGTGGGCCGGCATTGTGTATTGCATTGTTCATTCACATGACAGCGTCAGTTTCATTTGTGAATATGTGGGGTTACGCAGCAATGCACATGGTCCACTGCATGGCCATGCTGCCGCTGCACATTGTTTACATGTGTTACTGCCACCAGAAGCTATGGCGGCATTGGAATAAAGATTGTCATGTGTCACCATACCATATTGCTGGTTTGCTTGGGCGGTGTGCATGCATGTGTACATTGCTTTCAGAGGCACAGTGTGGCTTCCAATTCCATGGGTTGCTGGTGTGGGGGTTCTGGGTGTGCTGCCTGGCTGCACAGTGTGTGCTAGGGCACGCAGCCTGCATCAGGTGGGTGGCAGCGGGGCGTGGTATGTCATGTCCTGGTGATGCACCGTATGCCTGCCTGTGGGATGCAGCAGGGTCCCTGTTCCCAGCACGTGTTGCTGCGTCACTGCATGCCTTCAGGCCATGTGTAGAGACCTCCCCTCATTTCAGTTCCTCACCTTCGCCTGCTGCACACCCCTGGTCTGCCACGGGTGCCACTGTGCACCCATTGCTGTAGGACACCATGCCATGTTCTGCCACACTCTGTGCCCTGTGTACACTGGTAGGCGGGTGTTCATTCGGGTGGGTTTCTGTCTTCGCAAGGTGCACCATGGGATGCACTCCTCATTACAGGGGTTGGGTGCACACACTGTGCCGGTTCCAGACCATTTTCACACCTGTTCCCTGGCAGTGTGGACACGCTGTAACGGTTTGGAACCATTTCAGCCTTGTCAGGTGTAGTGTGGATGGGGCCTTAGTCTGTACTCGTATAACAAACCCCCCAGACCACTAATCACCCTAGTCACCCTTCTCTGGACTCTCTCCAGCAGTGTGATGTCCTTTTTTAGGCAGGGGCGCCAGAACTGTACACAGTACTCCAGATGCTGCCTCACCAGTGAGGTGTACAGCGGAAGTATAACTTCCCTTCTCCTGGACGTTATCCCTCTGGCTATAAACCCAAACATTCTGATTGCCTTGGCTGCTGCTCTTCTGCACTGCTCCGAGTGGTTACTTTTAGCATCAATCATCACCCCCAGATCCTTCTCCATTGTCGTGACCTTCAGCTGTACCCCCAAGTGGTAGTTATATCCAGGGCTGCTAACATCCAGGTGCAGAATGCTACATTTGCGTGCATTAAACACTAACCGCCACACATGGGCCCAGTTTTCCAGCCTCATGTAGTAGCCTCCTAACCTTCTTGCTGTCTACCACTGCCCTGAATTTAGAATAATCAGCGAACAAACTCATTTTACTACCAACCCCCTCCCCGATGTCCTCAATGAACACATTAAAAAGGATAGGGCCCCAAACTGTTCCTTGTCGAACCCCACTGATTACCTCTCTGGGTGTCAAGACTTCACCCCCTACCACCACCCTCTGCTGTCTATTCCTAAGCCAATTAGCTACCCACCCCACCAATTTATCTCCCACACCCAGTTCCCTCAATTTCCAAATTAGCCTTCCGTGTGGGACCGAATCGAAAGCCTTGCTGAAGTCCAGGTACAGGACATCAACCGTCTTTCCTCCATCCAGGCATCTTGTCATCCAGTCGAAAAACTCAACCAGGTTAGTTTGACACGCTTTCCCCCTAACAAACCTATGTTGGTTATCATCGTGAAAACCATTTAGCTCCAGGAACTCCACCAACATTCTTTTAAGATGGCCGCCAACATTTTACCCACTACGGATGTCAGGCTGACCAGTCTGTAGTTCTCCATTTCATCCAGAGGTCCACACCTGTGGAGGGGCATAACATGGGCCAACCTCCACTCCAGAGGGACACATCCTGATTGGAGGGAGGACTTGAAGAAAAAATTACTCACCTTAGTAATTGCTTTTCTTCTCATGGAGTCTTGCTATATTAGGACCATTGCAGTCATTCCCCACACTTGAACTGCCCCGGAGAGGAAACAGTTAACTCCAGAGTGATCTGGAGTTCCACAGCGCGAGGGCGCTGTTCAAAGCTCTATCTGGCTAGTTTCAAATGAAACTGTCAGGTTCTTTACGGAGCTAAACTAACATAGCAAGTCTGTGTGGAAAAGCTCTACACTAGCCATTGGCTACCTACCATTAGTAGAATAAGAACAATCACAGAATAATAACAATATTTATTGTTAGGATCACCCCTTACAAGCACTAATAGGCCCCCTCTCCCCAAAAGACTCAAGTCCAGAGAGGGGACCATCTACCACTTAACAAAAATCAGAAATACCTAGTTCCCTAACCCAAAGGAAACGGGGGAACTAGAGAGACTAAAATGGCATGACACAGTGCTTGCACTAATTTGCCAACCCCATACCCAAGTAGGAGTTCTGAGAGGAGTAGGAGGTTGTTCTAATATAGCAAGACTCCATGAGAAGAAAAGCAATTACTAAGGTGAGTAATTTTTCTTCAAACACCATGAAGTCTTGCTATATTAGGACCATTGCAGATTACACAGCAGTACCTCCATGGAGGAGGTCAGAACCTACTTAGGAAATAGGCTCTGAAGTACAGCTGTGCCAAAGACATCTCTCCTGGACTGGGCGTCCAGGAATAATGTTGGTAAAGGTGTGAACTGTTTTCCAGGTAGCAGCTTGACAAATTTCCAAAATGGAATATCTCTAGCAGCCGCTAGAGATGCAGCTGTACCCCTGGTGGAGTGAGCCTCAGTCCTGAGGGGGTTCCCTACCCAGTTTTGGTAACAGAATTGGACACAAGAGACAATCCACCTTGCAATTGTCCTCTTAGTGGCAGGTCTCCCTTGCCAACCTCTCCATAGGTAAGGAAGAGTTGGAGGATTCAACCTGTGACCCTTGGCACGTTCACATAGTAGCTTAGGGCTCTTTTGACGCCCAAGCTGTGTAGTCTCCTTTCACCCGAGGAAGAATGCTCAGTGAAAAATACTGGGAGAGAATGGACTGGTTCAGATGAAAATCTGAAACCACTTTGGGTAAAACTTTCTGTTAGTCCTGAGGACTACCTTATCCCTGTGAAAGAAATAAAATCCTTTTCCACTGAAAGGGCTTGCAATTCACTTATCGTCTGGCAGAAGTGATAGCCACTAGAAAAACAGTTTTCCATGTTAAATACTTGAGATCTGCAAAAGAAAGGGGCTCAAAGGGAGGTTGCATTAACTGAGCAATGCAAACATTCAGGTCCCAGGCAGGGGCTGGTTCCCGAAGGGATGGTTAGTGTGAAGTAACCTCTAAAAACTTGGAAAGCACAGGGTGAGAGGAAAGAGAAACAGGCTTCCCTGTGAAACAAAGGCAGAAACAGCTGCCAGATGAACCTTCAAGGTAGCTGGTCTAAGGCCTAGGGAATTTAGATGGGCCAAATAGTCCAGTAAAGTGGCCAAGTCAGCAGATTCTGGCACAATTTGTTTCTCCGAACACCAGAAGGAAAACCTCTTCCACTTAGAATTGTAAGTGGTTCCTAGTGGAAGGCTTCCAGAAGCCTTTAAAATATCCAGGACCCCTGAGAAAGGTGCAAATCAGCAAATTCTAATTCCTCAAGAACCAAGCCTTGAGGTGGAGGATTTGAGGTCCGGTACACACACTCTCCCTGTCCACAGGTCAGCAAGTTGGTGGGTCCTGGGCAAGGTCAGGGAGGGTGGATTGTCAGGGACAGGAGGAGAGGATACCAGGGCTGTCTGGCCCTAGTCTGGAGCAATCAGGAACCACTTTGCAGGGCTGAGTTCTGATTTTACCAATACCCTGAAGAGGAGAGGGAAGGGGGGAAAAGCATATAGGAATTTCCCTTTCCAATCCAGCAGAAAGGCGTCCAGGGGGACTGAGCCCAGCACTGGAGGCCTGCAACAAAATAGAGGAAGTTGATGGTTGTCTGGGGCTGCGAAGAGATCTATCTGAGGGGTGCCCCATCTGGCAAAGACCGACCCCAATACCTGAGGATTCAGAGACCATTCGTGATGGCCCTGGGAAATCCTGCTGAGAGCATCCGCCAGGACATTGTCCTTTCCTGGAAGGTGAATTGCGATCAGGAGGTGTTTAGGGAGTAAGCCAGAGACCACAACTTCATTGCTTGCACAAGGCTGATGACAGAGTGCCCCCTTGCTTGTTGATGTACCACATTGTTGTGGTGTTGTCTGTCCTGATTTGAACTACTTTGTTCTGGACAACAGTTGAAAAAGCCTGGAGAGCTAAAAGAACAGCTCTGAGTTCCAAAAGATTGATGTGGAGCAGAGATTCCTGGGGGGACCACACTCGAGTGGAAAGGTCGCCCAAGTGAGCCCCCCACCCTAACAGGGAGGCATCCGTGGTGAGGGTGAGGGGTGTGAAACGGTATAAAGGAACCCTTTGAGTAAGATTGCTTGATCCTGCCACCACTGAAGGGCCAGGATCAGGGTTTTGGTCACCGGACTAATTTGGTAGGGGGTCCCTCCTTTGAGACCAATAGGACCTCAAGTGGAACTGATGTCCCTCATCTGAAATCTTGCTCCTGCACGACAGCTGTGGAAGCAGCCATGTGCCCTAGGAGTTGCAGAAGTGCCTTGCTGGTCGAGAGACCCGCGGAGTAAGGAGGATGCCAGGGCAATGAGCCTGTCCACTCTTTCGAGGGAGAAATGCCTGGCTAACTTTGTGTTCAATTCTGCACCTATGAAAGTTAGAACCTGAACAGGTTCCAGAACTGATTTTGGTAAGTTCAGCAGGAATCCCAGGAAGTGAGAAGCTGCTGGGTGACTTGCAAGTGGGATTTTACCTGATCTGGAGACTGACCCACTATGAGCCAGTCGTCCAGGTAAGGAAACACAGCAACCCCTTGCCTTCTTAAATGAGCCACTACTACAGCTAGACATTTTGTGAATACCTTGGAGCCGAGGTTAGGCGAAGGGCATTGCTCTGAACTGGTAGTGGCCAGAGAGCAGTTCGAACCTGAGGTACTTGGTGAGAAGGCCTGATCATGACATGAAATAGGTGTCCCTGAGGTCCAGGGAAGCTAACCAGTCCTCTGGCCTCAGGGAAGGCAAAATCATTGCTAGAGTTAACATTTTGAACTTTGGTTTCAATAGATGTTTGTTCAGGTACCTTAAGTCTAAGATGGGCCGCCATTCTCCTGTCTTTTTTGGGGTAAGAAAATATCTTGAGTACAGTCCCTTGCCCTGATGGCAAGGGGGGACCCTTTCCACTGCTTTGCAATCCAGAAGGGAAGAAACCTCTGCTTCCAAAGCAAGGGCTTCTGAAGAGTTTGCAGGTGGAAATTGCCTGGCTCTCATCTTTGGGAACTGTTTGAAGCTGAGAACCAGGCCCTGGCTTACTACTTCCAGAACCCACCTGTCCAAGTTAGGGACAGCCAGTTCTGGCTGAAATAAGCCAACCTGCCCCCACTGGTACAGGAGAATCGGCCCTGGGCACCCCATCAGGGTGCCTGCTTGGCAACAGCTTTAGGCTGAGGGAGGGCGACTGTCTACCTGCCCGTCTACCTCTGCCTCTGAAAAAAAAACCTTCTGTGAAAAGCAGAGGAGGCTTGAAGTTGGTAAAGGGCCTGGAAAGGCCTACCCCTACCCCTGGTGCATGCCTTTGTGGAGTGGCATGCCTCTCCTTAGCTTGGGCACTTTTGTAGGTAGTTCTATATTCATCCATCTTTTCATATAATTTTCTGTTTGATCACCAAACAGAGAATTTCCGTTACAGGAAAATCCATAGCCTTTGACTGAGTATCTTGGGACAGATTAGTGCATCTGAGCCATGCCAACCTCTGATGAAAGCTACAGAAGTGGCCATGACCCTAGAGGAAACATCATTAACATCAACAGCAGTATGAAATTGAACTTTAGAGGCTTCAATGCCATCAGCAGCCACTTGTTCCAACTCACTAGCCAGCTGGCCCTGGCCCTGGGCCTGCTTGGCTAACTGCAATATAGTGTCCCATCTAGATTTCTGATATCTAGCCATATAAGCCATATAATTAGCCTGCCTGAGTCCCAAAGAAGCTGCCATATATTGTTTTTTCGCCATGGCATCAATCTTCCTGGAATCCTTATCAGGAGGATGTGAGGCCAGGGGAATATTAGCCTTGTCACAGGCTGCAGCTTGCACCACACCCACATGACTACACTGCTCAGAGAGGAAGTCTGTATCAGGGCCTGATAAGGTATACCTTCTGTCCATTTTTATCTACAGGAGGGACAGAATGAGGATTTTTAAAATCTTTGTTGTTTGCTTCCTAAATGACTTATGCAAAGGAATAGACAACCTCCTAGACTCTGGAATATCCATCATTTCAACATAATCAGGCTCCTCTTGCTCATCCACAGCCTCTTCTAAAGGAAGCTGGAGGGTTTCTGCAACCTTTTTGTAAAACATAAAAAGAGAAGGGGACTCAGACAGCATAGGGGGAGATTCTAAAGGTCTATCTGGAGAAATGTCCGGTTCAATGGGCACGTCCAGACCTTCCCAGTCACAAACATACTGATCAAATTCCTCCTCCCCCTCATGTGGTTCATAAAAATCCTCAACATCATAATCCTGAACCACTGGGACTGAACGAGCCACCCTTTTCCCAGATGCAGGGGGTTCGACAGATCCCTGAGACAAAGATTGGACAATCTGAATGGCTTTAGCTATCTCTGCAGCAGTTGGAGAGACAATTTTGTACTCCAGACCTGCTAATTTCTTTGTCTTTTTTGCTGGGACTGGTTCCTCTGAACCAGCCTTCCTTTTGCCCGAGGAAGTCTCGCCCTGGTCAGAGGGCACTCCCTCTGGTCCAGTGGGTACTGGACCGGGCTGGCCATCCGGGTCAGCGGACTTTTTGGCCTCTCGTTCCCTGAGCCGGCCCAATCTCTTTTCCAGGGTGGCTGCAGGGAAATTTTTACACACCTGGCAGTCTGACAGGAGGTGGTCAGCCCCCAGACAATAAACACAAGTGGTGTGTGGGTCAGCCTTGGCAAAGGCTTCCCCACAGACATCACAGTGTTGAAACCCAGTGGGCCCGGTTTTTCTTTTGGGTTTCTCAGACATAATGCCAGCCTAACCAAAAACTTGCCCTTTAGATGGCAGTGACAGGCAAGACACCCTTATCGGTTCCTAACCGTGTCACGGGTATTTGAAAAAAACCCAAATAAAAGTTAGGTTTTTTTAGAACCAATAAGAACCGGGAACCGCACTGTAAAAGCCCAACCAAACAGTTTGACACATATTTTAACAAACCGATCGGTTCAAAACTGAACCGATAATGAATTTCCACACAGACTTAATTTCTGTACTTATTACCAGATAGAGCTTTTAACCGAAATGTGGTAAAATAAATACTTTTTGCCGGTTCCAATGAACCGAAAATACTCGCTTGAACCGAGAAATGAACCGAGCTGAAGGAGCTGATCTCCGGAGCGGCTGTTCAGTGAAGCAGAGTAAAGAATCTGACAGTTTCATTTGAAACTAGCCAGATAGAGCTTTGAACAGCGCCCTCGCGCTGTGGAACTCCAGATCACTCTGGAGTTAACTGTTTCCTCTCCGGGGCAGTTCAAGTGTGGGGAATGACTGCAATGGTCCTAATATAGCAAGACTTCATGGTGTTTGAATAGTTCCGTCACTGGAGCCGCCAGGACATCCGCCAGCTCCTTCAGAACCCTGGGGTGGATGCCGCCTGGCCCTGGAGCTTTATCCATCCTCAAGGACTTGAGAGCCTCCCTCATCCTCCCTACCTGGATCTCCCATCTGTGAGAACCCCCCCCGTGTCCCCTTTTCTGCCCTCTCCCCGAGGCAATGGCCCATCCTTTTCACTAGTAAAGACTGAGCTGAAATAATCGTTTAACACTTCACCTGTTCTACCCCCTCTACCCATCCCCCCTTTCTCGGCTTGCTTGTCTGTCCCCCATCCTTCCTATGCTCCCTAAAATATCTAAAGAATTCCTTCTCCCCCTTCCTGATCCCGCTTGCTAATCTAAGCTCCTTATCAGCCTTGGCTTTTCTTACCCTTCTGCTAACCTCCTAGATATCCTATGACACTCCTCACGGTCTGCCTCAATACGAGAGCATTTATTTATTTTTTGAAAATGTTTCATCAGAAAAGGCATGCTGATCAACAAGCTGCTCGTCTCCTGGTGCGACCTGGGGGGAGGGGGAATAGGGGACAGGATAACTCGCAGGTTATCAAGTGAGATACAATTAACATAGAATTCAGCGAGACGAGGGATTACATTCAGTATAACTTATAGGGTTGCCCAGCATATACAATACCACCTAGGTAAAACATATGATGCATTTAATCAAAGGAAACAAATGGAACAAGTGACAGGACAGAAGACGCAGACGATAAGTGCATGGGTTGATGCAATAAGCCAGCATACAAAGCATAAGCTAGGTGCCGCTGGTCAGGCAATCCGGGGGATGGGGCTAACTTCTTATTCCTCACTTCCTCCTGTACATCTCTTTTCCACCAGCAAGGTTTCCTAGCTCTGGTGATCTTGTTTTATGCCTAGGCACAGCTTTTCATGGCCTTCAATATGCCCATCTTCAGGATTTCCCACTTCCTCTCCGTATCCATCCAGGTTTCGATTTTACTTGTATGCGCCCTGAGGATATCTGCCATCTTCCCAAAGTTTGCCCTCCTGAAGTCCACAACCATGGTCTTCATTTGGTTCCTCTCCTTCCCTGTGTCCAAGGTAAAACACTGTGGTCACTACCAGCCAAAGGGGCTTCCACTGCCAGATCCCTGACCTGCTCCCCATCAGCTAGCACCAGGTCCGGGATGCTTCCCTCCACAGTCAGCTCTTCTACAAGCTGAGTCAGATATTTGTCCTGAAGTGCATCGAGCATGCTTTGCTCCTTTGCTGATGAGGACGCCATGGAGCTCCAGTCTGTCCCAGGCATGTTAAAGTCCCCTAGAATCACATTTCTACCCCTCCCTCTCCTGTAGTTTTTTCTCAAATTGTCGATTAATTCCCCGTCCAAGTGCTTCCATTGCATGGGTGGCCTGTAGACCACCCCCAGATTAACCCTCCTCCCTTTACTATCCTGCAACGTGGCCCACACCACCTCCTCTCTGCTGCACACCAGCTCTTCCCCAACAAATAGTGTAACCCCTCCCACCCACCCACTGTCCTTTCTCTTTCTAAGTGTATGCACCCAGGTATTTTCACATCCCAGTCATGGTGCTGGCTGGCCCAAGTCTCAGTGACTGCAGCCACATTCCCCACCCCCTTCCACCAACAACGCATGCAACTCTGGCATCTTCTTTCCCAGACTACATGCATTATCAGAACAACTTTCCAGCCCTTCCCAGCACTTTTCCTCATCTTACCAACCCCCTTGCCCCCGGCCTCCACTCCTCCAGGTTCAGCCTTTGCTTCCTGTACTCCTCCTAAGCTTGCCTATTTTGCTCAAGAGCCCTGTACTCTCAAGTCCCCCCCTCCCCATCTAGTTTAAACCCCACCGGCTAGATATATAATCCCCTAGCTTGTTTTTAAGGACCTCCTTCCCCCCTTACTCAAGTGCAGTCCGTACCTAGCAAAAAGTTCTTTGTTCTCCCATGTAATCCCCCATTCGCCCACCAACCCATACCCGGACACCACTCCCTAAGCCAGCTGTTGATTTCCCTAATCTTCTACTTTCTTTCCAGAGTACTCTTCGGTACTGGCAACATTTCTGAAAATGTGAGAACAATTCTCAACTACGCATAATCTTGCCAGTTCCCTATATCTGGCCTGCATTTCCTTCATACTATTCTCCATCACATCATTAGTGCCAATGTGTACCACAATGTGGGTCACCCCTCCTTGCTTTCTTACCATCGAGTGCACAAGGTACCCCACCCTAAAAACTGTCATCCCCAATACACATTTCACCCGTGTAGAGCTCCCTTTGCCCCCCTTTGTTTCTCCCCCCATCTGATTCCTCTAATGATGGAGTCCCCCAATACCAGGACCCTCTTTTCCCCTTCCTCCATGTCTTGCCTCTTGTTACCCACAGCCTTTTCCCTGCATGTCAACCTCGCCTCTCCCCCTTGAAATACCCGTTCCCTGCTTACTCCCCCTGCTACCTGCGCCACTCCCCCTCCCAGAGTATGATCTGCAACCCCAGACCTTACAATTTCTCTCCCACCATCTACTGCTTCCCCTGGGTGTGTGCTCAACCCTGCTCCTAACTCCTCATTGCTCCTAATCCCAGCCCTTCCATCTTCAGCTGTTTTTTTCAAGGGCTCTACTTACCCTCGGACCTACCTCTCCATCTCCCTCCTGCCCCCGCCCCGCAACAGTAGTCATCTCCACAGGCTGCCCAGTGTCCTTCCTTTTTGCAGAGGTGTATACCTGTTTCTCACTACAACACCACCTGCAGTGCCACTGTCTCCCCCCCTTGCCCTACCACGGCTGACATTACCAGCCCCCTTAGCTCTATCCTTCCCTCCCCACACTCTTCCTTACCACTTCCTGCCAGCCCTTGTTTGACGACCCCCCCCAAAATAAAACTAAACCTTGAGCAGCCAGACCCTCCCCCCTCCATTTACTACCCTCTTCCAGTTCATTCCCATGTTGTATGTTGACTGGTCTGCTACCATCCCCAATTCCCACACTCTCTCTCCTCACATCAGAGTTTACAAAACTTTCCCCGAGTTGCCAGACCACCACCTCTTCTCCCTCTATGTCCTACTTCCAATATTAAGTGATCCGCCACCCTCCTTAACTCCCACATCTCCCTTTCCAGGTGAAATACCCTCACACATATAGAGCATGCTCCTAATCTCCAGACCGTGTCCATATGCACAGCGGCTCCGCATCTACTACATCTCACTATCCTGCTAGGTCCATTACCCGCCCTGCCTCCATGTTATATCCCTATGCCCCTTTTAGCCATATCTTTGGCTAAGAGAAACATTTCTCTTAGCCAAAGACAACAAGCTAAAATAGATTATTTCTTAACAAGAAAAGCTTTAAAATACTTCCCTATAATCTCTCCTTTTATTTGTAATTGTCCACAAACCCAGAATCCCATTTTCAGGTTAGCGCAGTTCTACATGTTAGCACTGCACTTACCAGGAATACCGCAGCCCAATGGGGATGGAGGCCATATTCAGTGGTCCTCCGTGTGCAGCGCTAACTTGATAGCGTGTGTGCATATAAACGACAGCACTCATGCAAATGAGGGACCTCCTCGTGCATAGAGGACACAGTAATATACAGAAATGTTCTGAAAGCATTTAACCATCATTGCTGGACTGTTTAATGCTTCTAAAACACTGTCCTTATCAAAAGCACGCAATGGTGTCCGCTGCCCTCAATTGCCATTCTGATGCCCCCATCCTCATAATAAAAGCAGCCCAGGCATCTAGCGGTCCACCCGTTCTCCAATAGGTGTTCAGATCCTTTGATCCCTATAATTAAATCATCCCAGCATCCAGTGGTCCCCCACCCCCTAACCACTGTTCAGATACCCCCAATCCCTATAATTAAATCGTCCCCAAATTCCTGATGAGACCTCTTCCTACGAAGGTCCCTCAACTCCCCCCCACGGTGGCTCCTTACCCTAGTTGGCAGCCCCCTCCCTGTGACGGTGACCGGCACAGCCCCTTTGCTCACCACCTTGGCTAGCCACTGAGTAGCACAAAGCAAGCATATGCTTACTGTAGAAATGGAAGGTAGCGAGCAAATATAGCTAGGTAGCGACAAGCTAATATGGCAGCTTAGAAAAGAGCTAATGCACAATGAAAATATAGTGCAGTTGCATCCATAAACCAGCTGCAAAAACACCATCACTACTGTATCTTAGTAGCTAAAATATCAATTTTATTTAAACAAAGCAGTAAAATATACTGCAAAGACAAAAGTGCAAATATCAAAAGCAGGAATACAAACCCCTCAATGTAGCCATCAAGCTTCCTGATGACATTTCATACCCCCACTGGTGCTTTATGAAGTGTAAGGCTCATACCGAAAGACCTTCATTATATAGCCCCACAAACATGTCATCAGAAATGTCATCAAGTGCTACCACACTGATCCCTCAATTCCCACATATAATACATATCTTAAGCATGTGATCTTTCATCAGCTCAAAAGGCAGCTGTAATGCTGGCTTGGTGGCATGGAGGGTTGAGGTGCTGGACGCCACACCTCACGATACGCCGGCTACCCAGGTTCAAGAACGACCTCGGTTCATCGGGGTACTGGCGTGGGAGGGGCTCGAGCACGATCGAGTATGCTGATGGGCAGCTCTCCCCTCCAGAGGGTGGGCTGGTGCCCCCACGTAGTTCCGCTACCACCGAATGAAGGTCTGGTGGGTAGCGTAGGCAGAGAGGGATGGCAAATAGCTACAGGAAGTGGAAGGGGCTGAGCTGGTGCCACGGGGTGCGGTTCCTCCACACACACCACATGGCTGTGTGCCGGGCCCCTGGGGGTTAGGAGAAAACCAGCAAAACTACCTGTGTGTCCCAGTCAGTTGATGGGCGGAGGTGACGGGAACCAAATCGCTGGATTAAAAAAAAAAACAGCTGTAATCTTCATTTGGTTGTAGAGCTGGAGTTTCCAGCAATTCTTTGTGTGTGCATTATTTAATTATGCTCCCCCAAGCCGTTGGCCGACCACTCCGAGTGGCCTAGGGCCCTACCACCAGTCCCCATCACCATCCTGCTGCCTCATTACTGCTGCGGCCCAGCTGACCCAACATATCTCTTCGCCTCCTGGGCAGCGAACCAGGAGAGGAGACTTGCCTGGTGGGTTCCTTCTACGCTGGACATACAGCGAGTGGTTGGCATAGACACTTCTGGGCTTCATTGCGAGCGGGGACTAGCCACTGTCATTTGATCGGCTGAGCAGTTCTGTTTTACTGTTTTTCTCCCGACCCACCCCTTCATGAGTGTTGGTCCAACTGCAAAGGTGTCCGGGTGTGCATTCAGCATTGTGTCAAGGCCACATGCCGCCACAAACACCAGCCAGTCACAAGCCACCAGCAGCAGTTACCCAACAAGCAGTCCGGAAACCCCTCCCCCACCAGGATGGAAAAGCATCCATAGGATGCTCATAACTCTTTCCCTGCCAGACTCCACTCCTGACATCCAGGCTCAGGGTGGGAACCCGTGTCGCCAGCGTGCTGAGTGGACACCCAGTACTCAGTGCCATGGAGCCAGCCTGCAACAATGTTTCATATTAAACTTGATCACCCTCATTGGTCAGGATGAAGAGAACAGGGAGAAGCCACATTCACTAATTAGGGGGAAAAGAAAACCAACATCCATAAAAAATTAAAAAAAAAATTAATACGACAAAAAGATCTATATATTCATAAATTACAATTTCAACAACACTGCAAATATTGAGTCCCCCTACTTTTACAGAACACAGCCTGGTTTTGTACATTATTTTTCAATCAGTTCTTGCACCACAACCTCCACACAAGTTTTACATTATTCATATATGTAGCATCCTGCACATGCGTCACTTTTTATAGAGGGAAAATAATAAGACAGTTTAAACAAAGAATCAGCAAGCATGTGCAGGATATTGCCAACGAGGACCAGACAAATATTTCTGTTGCCCATGTGAAGCTTGCAAACCCTGGTATAGAGCACACTTGGTCATATATGGGAATCGAGAGAGTATTCCTAGGTAAGAGAGGTCATGATTGGGATAAATTCTGAAATTGGAGGTGAGGTGCATGTGTACCTTGGGGGCTCCAAGAGCACCTAGTTTGAAAGGACCTTTTGAAATCCACCCTTTTTTGTAAAATTAATAATGTAAAATTTATGTAGTCATTATGGTGCAAAACTGATTGTAAAATAATGTACAAAACGATGAGGCTGTATTCTGTAAATAGGGGGACTCAGTATTTGCAGCATTGTTGAAAATAACAGTTACGCAAGAACTTACCATAACAGCAGATTTTCAAGGGGATCTCAGTCATCAGGTCTCACTGTAGAAACGTCCCAGTCAGTGAAGCAGGATCCACACGGAGGATTTTCAGTCTTACCACTGGGATTGCCCACGTTGACGTCACCAACCCTATAAAGGCGTGAGGGGCCCCGCTCCCTTCTCAGTTCTTTCCACTGGAGACTAGGGAGTAAACACATGCCATGGGGGACAGAGCAGAGAGAAAGATGCCCAGGCCAAAATAAAATGCTGGATACACCAGTAAGCTAGTTCTGAGAGAAGAACCTCAAATAGGGGGATGGTGGAAGGGAAGGCACACCTAATGAGTGAGATCTCCTTGAAGATCTACTGTTACAGTCAGTTCTTACATAACTCTTTTCTTCGGGGGTATCTCAGTCATCAGGTTACACCACAGGAATGAGTCCCAAGCAGTTACAGGTGCAACATAACAGTCTGGGAGGAGGGCCAAACCAAAGTCTAGGACAGGAGACCCTGCAAGAAAACCAGAAGAAGCCCGCTCAGGCTCTAGAGGCAATGTCCAGACTGTAGTGCTTAGTGAAGGTATGACAGTACTCCAGGTGGCAGCAGCACAGATGTCAGCTGCTGAGAACCCTCTAAAACCAGCCACAGAGGTAGCCATGTCCCTTGTGGAATAGGCTTTCAACACCCCTGACAATTCCTTGCCCTGCTTGTTGTAGCACAACACAATATAATGTGCCAACTATTCGGACAAACATTGTTTAGAAACCTGAATGCCCTCTCTACGTGGGGTGACAACCAAAAAGCTGCTTCAGCTTTCTGCATTCCTTAGTTCAGAGTAGATAATGCTTCAAAGTTCTGCACACATCCAACGTATGTAGCACTGCTTCCCCTGGACTGGCATGCTCAGGAAAATAAACTGGCAGGTGGATAGATTGGTTCACAGTAAACTCAGACAACACCTTAGGGAGAAAAGTAGGATTCGTGCACAAAGACACCCTGTCTTTGTGAAAGATCAAATAAGCCTCCTCACACCAGAGAGCTTGAAGTTCAGAAATTCTTCAAGCAGAGGTAATAGTAACCAAAAACAACGCTTGCCAAGTAAGAAAGTGTAGCTCGCAAGTCACAGCTGGCTCAAATGGAGACAGGATCAACTTCTCAAACAAAATTAAAATCCCAAGCCAGGACAAAGGAACGGGTTGGATGTTTCAGATGCAGAATGCCCTTGAGAAAGGTACGGGACACATCCAACTGAGCCACAGTGCGACTGCCCACGGACTCACGAAATGCAGACAGAGCAGAAAGCTGCACTTTGAGGGAGTAGTACTGGAGACCAAGTCCAGAGAGATCAGGTAGTTTAAAATCTGGCTTATCGGACAAGTGAAAGGGTCCAGACGATGTTGGGCAGCCCAGAATGCAAACCTTTTCCACTTCATGGCATTTGTGGCTCTAGTGGAGGGCTTCCGAGCGGCCACAAGGACACCTGCCACTCTCAAGACACCCCAAACCAGGTGACTGCTATGTCCACAGGTGCCAGGCATACAGACAAAGGGACTTGAGACTGTGATGGACCAGGGTCCCCTGAGCCTGCGTCAGCAGATCCTCGCAGAGAGGGACTGGAGGTTCCTCCACTAACTGCTGCAGCAATGGAAGTCATATCTGCCATGGCCAGAATGGAGCGATCAGGATCATGCTAGCCCCCTTCATCAGCAGTTTGATTAGCACCACATGAATCACAGAAAATGGAGGGAAGGCGTAAAGGAGCCTCCCGCTCCAGGAAAGGGACGAGTCTTGCCTGAAAACTCTAGGCCCTGAATCTGGCAAGCAGAAACAGGGTAGTTCTGTGCGAGTGGGAATGGAAAAAGGCCCAACTCTGCAAGACCCCATCTGGCAAACAGATCTGCGATGGATGAGAGAAGTTCCCACTTGTGCATGCTGGACCGCATTCTGCTGAGGCTGTCAGCCAGGGTGTTAATATGCCTGGGATGTGGACTGCCTGGAGAACCAGACTGTGGTCTAATGCCCAGTAAAATACTCTCATGGCCTCCCTGCATAGGGGGTAAGAATAGATCCCCCCTTGTTTGCTGATATAATAGACAACACAAAGATTGTCCGACTAGATCAACAGCTGACCCAGGAGGAGATGGTTCTGAAAGGCCTGCATGGCATACAGGACCGCCTGCATCTCCAGGACGTTGATATGCAAGGAGGTTTCGATCTGCGACCACGTTTGAGTGGGACCCAGTTGCACCCCCCCAGCCTGAACTGGAGGGGGGAGTAGATCTGGAATGGGACCCCCTGTGACAGGTTCTGTGGTTCCATCCACCACTGGAACACCATGTGGACTGGGGAGGAGACCAGCACCAACTGACCTAATTCATCCGTGTGTTGGTTTCATTGCACTCTGAGTGTCCACTGGAGGACATGTATGTGCAGCCTGGCAAAGGGTACCGTGGCAATGGGCGCAGCCATGAGACCCAACAGCCTCAGGTACACCCACGCAGGAACAGAATGGCGCTCTGGGCGACCTCCCGAGACTGGGCACTAAAGCACCCCACCCTGTTGAGAAGTGGGAAGGCTTTGCCCTGCACTAAGTCTAGGACCGCCATATATACTGCAGCCTCTGGAACGGGATCAGTACAGACTTGGGCAAGCTGACAGTGAAGCCCAGGAAAAGAAACAGCTGAAGGGCTCTCTCCAGGGTCTGGAGAAGCTGTTACCTTGATGGAGCCTTTAGGAGCCAGTTGTCAGGTAAGGGGAAAAAAAACAGGTTACTCACCCGTAACAGTAGATCTAGGAGTGATATATGTTGTTCATCCACACTTGTTGGCATGTCCTTTCCCTTTAAGCTTCTTGCCAGAACTCACGCTACGCCGGGGACCCATGTTCTAAAATAAGCATGGGCAGCCGGGGGTTGGCAGGGGAAGAGAGGGATCAAGTGTCCAATGCATTACTGGCCCTATAGCGTAGGCTGGGGGGCTGTGTGCTGATGCTGCAGAAGAGCTGAGATGGGGCAGACGCCTGGAGGAGCGCATGCGGACGCGCTCCCTCCGCTGGTGGCACTGCATGCCCCACTCACATAAGGGAGGAAATGTTGAAAATGGTCCCGGGTCGTGCAGGAAGCAGCAGTCACTCACCGCAGGCCCAGACTCCGAATGGCACTCCCCGAACTGGATCCTGGTCAAGATGAGTTGAGCTAGTGGGGCTCCTCATCGCCCTGCCGTGGAGGGTAAACTGTGAGGGAAGAGGGGATACTGCCAGATGTCAACGTGCTGGGCTGGACAGGTGGCTGAGGATGGTTTTCCACTGGGACCAGAGGAAGAAACGAATTAAAAAAAAGATTCTTGTCAGGAAGGTCTACAAGCTGGTTCCTCCCACCCATCTGGGTGGTATATGCCTCGGCTCCGCCCCTTGACGCCAGATCTTGCCTGCTGGAATCTTAGGTTGTGCGTCGAAGCCAGGTGGGTCCATGTGGATGAACAATATACACCACTCCTGGAAAGATCAGCTGCGTAAAGACTTTTGCCATAACAGTAGATGATCTTAATGTCTCTTGCAGTAAGTCACTACTTCTGGGAGTTCCTGATAGGTGGCACTCTAACACTGCAGTTTCTTCTAGCAGTCTCCACACCAGGGACCAACCACATGGCCTCACTTCCAGGGCTCTACCTATAAAAGTAGGTGGTCCCTGGTAGTCTCCGTTTCCCACCGGTTTCAGCTCGCGAAACCAAAGGACTGAGGAGAACCGAGGTATCAAAGTCTCCCGATCCTACATAGTTTTCCCTGTTACAGAATGGCAGAGGGTCGGAGGCAGGGAAGCTACTTACTGCAAGAGAAATTCCTAGAAGAGATACTGTTACGGCAAAAGTCTTTGCGTAACTGATCTATCTTCCACGGACTGGTCTCTTGCAGTAAGTCATTACTTCTGGGAGATTCCCAAGCAGTTACATGGCAGTGGGGTGGCCGGATATGGTATTCTGCCGTACATATAGTGTGGTCTTAGGACTGATAGGTGCTTAGAGCAGTATATCACTATATAAAGAAATGTTGTATTCTATCTGTAAATACTCCATTATAGTATTCGTTACAGGGTTCTGGCTGAAAGACAAGCCAGACTGGCTATTATTGGGCATCGTCAGATGAGTTAAGCAGATGTAAACCTGATCAGGGTACATCATATCAGATACTGTGAAAATTCAGAAGAAATTCAGCCATATAATGGAGTAATTGGTAGGTCTCAGTGGCATGCACTGGACAAGACAGTATATGTCAAAGCCTATTGGGTTCTGAGTTTTGAACAGTAACTATCTATTGAACAGTAACCCAAATAATACAATGTTATTATTTTGTAGTGCTACAATGTAGCAAGTTAGTACAGTTTTTTTGCCATGTCTGTCAAGTCATTAGGAAAATGTATCCATTTTGGCATAAATAGGCTATATAAGTAGCCAACAATGATGTGAAATGAAAATTTATCTATTTCATAATGGAATCCAGTGCAGAGTCAGCAGTATTGTGCAAGCAATAATACCAAACAGAGTTGGGGCGCAGACAACCTTGTCCCTGTGGAAGACCAGGTAAGGAGATTCAGAGAGCGTATGTAGCTCCCCAGTTCTGGCTGACGTGATAGCCACCAAGAATTAAATCTTCCATGACAGATGTGACATCTCATACCTGTGTATCAGTTCAAATGGCTGGCCCATGAGCTTTGCCAGTACCAGCAGTAGATCTTACGGTGGTGGTGGTGGTGGTTCATGCACCAGAGGGGAAATGTGGTTGAGGCCTTTAAAGACACGCCAGACCACCTTCTCCTGTGCCACTGTCTGCTGACCAGCCCGTGCCCGGTAAGCAGAGATGGCTGCCAGGTGCACCTTAAGGGTCAGAGTGAAGACCCCCTTTGGACAGAGACCAAAGGTAGTCTAGGATACTAGCCACTGGACATGACAAAGGGTCCAAGCCCTTGCCCCGACAACAAATGGAAAATCTTTTCCATTTGAAGGCACAGCACCTCCTGGTCAGACTCCTTTCTGGATGCTTCCACAACTGAGTGTACATCCTCAGACAGACCCAAAGCCTGGAACTCTAGCCGCTCAGGAACCAGGCTGGCAAGTGCAGGGACTGAAAGTCCGGATGGAATACCTTCCCCTGACTGACTGACATCAGGCCCGGGCGTACTGGAAGCTGTTCGGAGGGCTGGAGCCAAGGCTGAGGATATCTGGATACCAGAACTCGCGAGGCCAGTCTGGGGCTACCAGGATCACCTGTGCCTTGTCCCTCCTGACCTTGTGAACCAAGGGAAGTGGAGGGAAGGCATGGAAGAGGCCTGGGGTCCACAGCCTCGAGAAGGCATCACCCTGCAGTGAGCCCTGCTGAGGGGGATGGGCATGAAACAGCCTCAGCTTCACATTCTCCCTGGAGGCAAACAGATTCACCTGAGGTTTGCTCCAGTGAGAGAACAGGCTGTGTACTACCTCTGGATGGAGAGACGACTCGTGGGTCATCTCGCCCACATGGCTGAGAGCGTCCACCAGTTGGTTTGAGGCTCCTACCACATGGACAGCTAGGAGATCTGCCTCCAGTCAGCATACGAGGGTCCAGATGTGGAGCACTTCCCTGCAGAGAGGCCGGGGGTGCGTGCCACCCTGTTTGTTGAGATAGTTCATGGTCATGATACTGTCCGCCTGGACTTGCAACACTTGACCCCGAAGGAGCAGTGCGAATGCTGACAGTGCCAACTGGACTGCTCTGAGCTCCAGCAGGTTGATACGACATTGGGATTCCTCAGGGGTCCAGAGCCCGTGGACTCTCTGATTCTCCATGTGGCCACCCCAGCCCATGAGAGAGGCACTGGTCGTGACAACGACCGTCGTCTTGGGACAGACAAACGGGATCCCTTCCTGCAAATGTGCTAAGACGGCCCACCACTGGAGGGCGTACCACATCTTCTGGGTCACCATAACCAGCTGATCGAAATTACCATGTCACTGAGTCCATTTGCTGGCCAGCTCCCAAAGAAAGAGGTGCATATGCCACCAGACGCATCGGACCATGGTGGTGCAGGCCGCCATGTACCCCAGAAGGTGCAGGAAGTCCCGGGCAGGGTGCAAGTACCAAACCAGAAATGATAGAGCAAAGGAGGAGCAGAACCTCCGCCCTGTCCGTTGGGAGCCTGGCTCTGGCTCGGCAAGAGTCGAGTTCTGCCCCGATGAAACAGATCATCTGCGAAGGTACGAGTTCTGACCTGGTCTCGTTGACCAGGAGACCAAGATCAATGAAGGTCTGGAGGGCCAGATCCCTGGACCTCTCCACCTCCTATCTGGAGGAACCCGCTATGAGCCAGTCATTGAGAAAGGGATACACCCTGACCCCTCAACACTGAAGATGAGCCACCACCACTGCAATGCATCTGGTGAAGTCCGGGGGGGATGACAGGCCAAATGGCATGGCTCGGAACTTGAAGAGGGCTCCATCCGCTCAAAAGCGAAGGACCCTCTGGTGAGATGAATGGATCAACATGTGAAAGAACACGTCCTGAAGATCCAGAGAGCAAAACCACATGTTCTGCTCGAAAGATGGTATGATCTGCGACAGAGTTACCATCTGGAATGTGTGGGATCTGTGAGATTGGTTCAGGTCATGCAGGTCTAGAATGGGGCACCAGCTCCCCCATCCGTTTCAGCACCAGAAAGTACCTGGAAACAAACCCTGGGTTGACTGGGGGGTTGTGACTCTGGCCACCACCTCCTTGCGGAGGAGGTAGGCGAGGTCATCTCGGACAGCTGACTGAGTGTGTACGGACACCATTTCCTCCCATGGGGCGCAGGCTCGGTTGGGTGGGTACTGCTCGAATTCCAGAGGCAGTCCCTGGCTGACCACTTCTAAAACCCATCTGTCCATTGTGACAGCAGACCAGGCGGAAAGGAAGTGGCGGAGCTGGCCCACCACGGGAGGACCCAGAGCTGGTGTGACAGGTATGGGGATGGCCACCCCATCCCATCACTGGGCAGGCTTGGAGGAAGAAGGTCCGGCTTGGGGACCACCTCTTCCTCCAAGCCAGGTTTACGGGCCGCTGGGGGCCTTGACTTGGGCTGAGGGTGCCAAGGTTGAGCTGTTTCTGATGCTGCCCCAATTCAAAATGGGGCTGTTTGGTCGCAGGGGAAGAAGGCAGAAAAGGCTTTCTCTTCTGCTTTTTGGAACCCTGGGATTCCTCCCGAGCAGAGATCAAAAGAGTCCAAAGTGGCGGACTTTTCTATGCACTGGAGGTGACCATCCACACCTGGGCCAAAAGGTCAGTACCCAGGAAAGGGACATCCATCAGCTTGTGCTGGGTGTCCTCCATGAAGGTGGATACCCGCAATCAAGCCCTGCAGCGCATGGCAACTGTGGCCATCACTGAGTGGGAGCAGAAGTCCTAGAGGTCCAAGACCGTCTAGAGCTGCTGTTTCACTACCACCCGACCCTGGTTGCAGACTTGCTTGACCGTGGTCTGGAGGTCTGCAAGTAGGTGAGGCAGAACCTCATGAAGAGAGCCCAGAAGGGCATGAGAGAAGTACGCCATGATGACAGACAAACTTGCCTGACGAAGGCCCAGTGAAGAGGCAGTATAAACTTTAGGGGCCGAATGGTCCAATTTTTTGGACTCTTTGTCCAGGGGGGTCTATGGGTATCTCCTGAATTACCCGAATGCCTGAACACAGATGTCACCAGCCGTTCAGCCGAGGGGTGCTCTGTGAAACCTGAAAGGGACTCAAGGGACCCAATGGGCACTGCATACTTGCGGGCCATTCGGGCTGAAGGCACAGGGCAGGAGGCGGGGTGCTGCCACAGCTCCAAGGCCGGACCAGCAATGGCCTTGGCCACTGCGAAGGCCTCCATCCCCTCGTTTGAGGATATCAGAGAGGGGGTATTCGGCCTGTTTCTGAACGGGTTCTAAGGGCATCCCCGTGGATTCGGAGATGAGGCGGAGGATGCCCATGAAGGAAGAAGGGCCTTCCTCTGTCGAAAGACTACCGATAGATTCCTCATCCTGTGGGTGGGAATGTAGGTCAGAGTCCTCAGACTCTGAGGAGTCTGGATAGACCGGCTGGCCACCAGTCGCCCTGCACCCACCTAGGACGGTCAGGTGTGAGGGTGACAGACAGCCTATGCGGTAGGCCCGGGACGGGCAGAGACTCCTTAGAGGGAGCACCCAAAGGAGGCTGCTTTGGTGGTGGCTCCACCACAATCGGTGGAGAGGCCGGTTTTGGCCAAGCCGGGATGGTCCTGACAGATTCCGCGGGTGAAGGAATGGTGCGGATTGGCTCCTGAGGCGTAGACATCAGCCTAGATGGCGACAGCCAAGTAATAGTCAGGGTGGAAGCCAGAGTCAACTTCTGGCCTGACATAATTAGCAGCTGCCACATTAAGTCTTTGTAGCGTCGACAGAGTTTCCATCAAAGCCTCTCCTCATCCGAGGAGGATGAAGAGTGGAAGCGGCGCTGCTTCTTAGAGCGCTTATGCGCCTTTTTCGGTCTGTTGGTTGAAGGTGTCAGAAGCCTCGACTTGGACCTTCGGGGGGACCGACGGGGTCGCTCGAAAGGAGCCAGGGAGAACCGCGGCTCTTCCTGGTCTGGGATCTGGGCCACAGGACGACTCCCAGCAGACTGGGTATCCTCCTCGGTGACAGGCAAGACCAGGTTCCAGAATAAGGAGTTGCTGGCCTCACTGAGCGATGATGCATCGACGGGGCTGAGGATAATCTCAATCGGAACGTCGTCCCGTGTCTTAGCCGGCTGACCTGACGGGGGTACCATGGCAACCATGACCGAAGTTGAGATAGAAGATTCCTGGGACCGAGATCTCTCAAGTTCCAGGAGCGTCGTTGGTGAGACAAAGTTTCCTTAGGCTCTTTGTCCTTTTTACAGGACCGAGACACATGCGTGCCCTGCACAACTCCCGAAAGGAGCCTGAGAAGGTGGAGCCCAGACTGAGCGGGACGAAGATGGACATCGAGGAGGACCGATCCACGGCCCGAGCCGCCTCCTCTTCGAAAGTCTTCATCTATTCAAGCTGCTTGGTGGACCCTGCAGCCGCAGAAACCGCCAAGTGGTTTACCTTGGATTTGACTGGCGGGTTGTTTTTTTCCCAGTCTGCCCAGATGCAGTTGTGTAAGATGATTGTCCAAGACATTTGGATGAAAAGTGCGACACATTTCGCATGCCTGAGTGTCATGACCAATACCCAGGCAATAAACGCACGAGGCACACGTGTCAGTGCAAGACATCTTTTGCCCGGACGGGCAACGGAGGAAACCGGGTGAGGACTTGTCCTCCATCGCGGTCGAGATCGCAAAGCGATTGGGAGAAACCCCAATGAGTCAGAGTTTAGGTAAATCCGCATATTTAAGCGCCGTGGCCTACAGTAACGTGTCAGCGATAAGGCGTGAACCCGAATCTTCCAGCGGAAAGGAAGATCTGTTGTCAGGGGGCAGAGCCAAGGCATATACCCCCCAGGCAGGTGGGAGGAGCCAGCTTTTAAACCTTCCAGTAAGAATCTTAAAGGGAAAGGACATGCCAACAAGTGTAGATAGAAAGTACAGTTACGTAAGAACTTACTGTAACAGTAGATCTTCGAGAGAGGCTCTTGCAGTAGATATTAACCAGTAGGACTAAGCCAGCAGGTGCCAGGGCCCCATGGAAAAATCTTCTAGCTAGCAGTCTCTGGTGGAGACTGCCCCACGTCTGGATGTCACAACTGAAGTGCTCTCCCTGAAAACAGAATCTGAGAAATCTACCATAAGGTGAAAAAATGGGAATATGTAGGTAGGCATCCTGCATATCCAGTGCACAGAGCCACTGTCCACGGTGTAGCAGCAGGATGAGGCGCGGTACGGATAACATTCTGAACCTTTTGTATTCCACAAAGCTGTTCAGGCTGCTGAAATCACCCGTCTTCTTGGGGACCAGGAAGAAGTGTAAGTAGTATCCCTTTCCTCTCTGACCTGGAAGAACCTGCTCTATAGCCGCTTTTAGCATCAGAAAGTCTATTTCCTCATTTACCAGTTGGACGTGGCTTGGATGGTAATAAGAGGGACCTGGGGTATGGCTCAGTGGTCTCTCTATAAACTCTATTGTGTGCTCTTGGGCCACCAGTTGAAGTACCCTCGAGTCTGTTGTAATAGCCTCGCATCCCGGTAGGTGGTTTGCAAACCTGCCTCCTACTGGTTCCCCTAGGACTCAGTCTGGGGGGGTCAAGAGTGAGTCAGGAGGCGGTGGGGAGGGTGGAGGAGCAGTTCCCGAGGCTCTATGAGGTTTCGACGGGGGAGCCATGCCTGCTGAAATGGACCGTTTGTTCCGACGTCTGTTCAGTTGCTGCCTTTGCTGTTGATGCTGCTGCGGGGGTTTATACATGAACTGGACAGAACGCAAAGCCTTGCCTTTGCTATGCAGATCTGTAATAATGTCTATGATGTCCCCTCCAAAAACAACAGGGCCCCAGAAAGGGGCATCCTAGATTGCTGATTGCACTTCGGGTGTCAGGCTGGAGATCATCAGCCACGAGTGTCTCCGTAGACTGACAGCCATTGCCACTCCCCTTGCTGAAGCGTCCACCGCGTCATAAGTGGCCCTCAATGTGCGACAGCTAGCAGACCTAGCCGACCTCACCATACCAGCCATTTCTTCCTTGAGCTCTGAGTCAGGAAGTTTGTCTAGCTTGGACTCTGACCCAGGATGGATTTCTGGTGGACCACCACGTGAGCTACGTAATTTAGTGGTCTGATGGCCACTGTGGATGAAGAATATACCTTGTTCCCAAAATGTACCAAGGATTCCTTATCAGGGGGAGAGGTACTGAGGTGTTTAGGTATGGATGATCGGTCGTGTGCAGCACACTTATGACCACCGAATCAGCCTTGGGGTGGACACTAAGGTGATCCTGCCCTTCTGATGCCTGGTATAATCTATTCGCCTTCCTAGCCACTGGAGCTAGAGAAGCGGGTTGTTTCCATGTTATGGATGCCAAGTCCTCGTGAAGGCCTATCCATGGTGGAATGAGTGTTGGAGACAAATCTGAAAGCTCCACATGTTTGGCGAGTCTCTGGCGTGGGGGGGGGGGGCTTGATCCTCCGTGTGCCAGTTGTAAGCCGCCTGAATCTTCCCGAGGAGTTCTATAAAGGAAGGGTCCTCAGGGGGGATTTGGGAGACTCCTTCGCTTTGGGGTCATCCGGAGTAGGTGACTCGTAGTCTGACCCTGAATGGGCTGAATCACAAGAGTCAGACGTCGGGCTGTCGTCCGGAGTACCGAGTCTGGGTAAGGCAATATCAGCAGGTCTCGAGAGGTCCACGGGTCTCGAGAATTCTGTGGGCTGCAGTGGCTGGGTCAAGGGCTCCGCAGCCTGACGTCAAAGGTCTAGAACCAGACGAAGGGGAAAGCCTGGGCATCGTCTCTCTGGGGTCCGGCGTTGGGTTCACTGGAGGCTGATGCTTCTCCAGCTCTGATGTGAGCTGAGACTTCTCCTCGTCCCACCCGGAACAATGCATCGCCTGCAGGTCCACCTGAGGCTGAGGAGGGGGTGGAGGCGGGTGCCCATATCCTGGTGCTGGATAGCGCGGCACCTGATAATAAGGTGATGGGAATCGTGGCGTCAGAAGGTCCGGCGACAGGCACTGGACGAACCCTGGCATTAGGTACCCAGATGTCGGGTAACCCAGTGACAGATACCCTGGAGGGTATTGAGACGATGGGTAGCCAGGTGTCAGGTAGTTTAGTGGAGTGCCTGACAGACCCGGCGCCGGCCCTGACGGAGGGGCTGCAGGGTCTGACGTAGACCCTGAAGGGGGCGCTGAAGGCCCTGGTGGGGGACCTGATGGAAGGTCTGGGAGGCCTGATGGTGGGTCCGTTAGAGTCTGTCGTGCCCGATGATGGCCTAGGTTACCCGAAGGCCCCATAGCAGCCGGGATGGCCTATGTCAGGTCTGGCGGTGCGCCAGGCATTGCACAATCTGGTAGCATCAATGGAACAGTGCCAGATGACGACTGCTCTCCCTCCTCCGGGTCCCATGGAACAGGGTAAGTCGGAGGAACCACCTTAAGAGGTGGAGAAACTGGAGAAGGGGGGACCCTTCGGTGTCAGCTGTGGCTCAGGCGCCAGCTGATCTGGTTCTTCAATATTCTGTTGGGGCCTGCTGGAGGAACCGGGGCTGAGCAAGTGTTGGAAGAGCTGACGTGCAACTCATCAGCCAGTGCTGTGCTATCGTCGGAGGAGCAGACAGTTGATTTACTGGCCCTACTAGGCCTCTTAATCTTCAGGGGCCTACGTACAGTGGATGTCTCCTTTACCCCGGAGACTTCAGTCGGAATCAAGACCAATTCCAGCGGGGGGCCCAACGGCTGTTCTGTAGCCACAGATACAGCCTTGGGAGGAGGGGTGCCTCGGGGGGTTCCTCCATGCCCGCAGCTCCTGATGGGGGCAGCGGGCTAGACGGAGACCGATCCCGGTCTTGATGTCTCTCCCTGTCCTTCTTGCGATGTTCTTCAGGTGAAGAGTACGAGCGCCTGAGTTTCTTCAGTTCCTTCTCCATGGATGACATTTTCAATTTTAGTAAACTAGCTTCCAGGGTCTGCTGACTGTGCTTCTATCTGGCCTGGTTAAAGCCTTGGCAGTTCTCTCAGTCCTTGGCCTTGTGGTCCGGGCCCCGGCAAAGGGAATGGCCATCTGTGTGAGGTAGATGAGTCCTGCAGGAGCCGTACTTATTTTTATGCGACTCTGAAGACATCTGAGATGACATGCATGATGCAAATATACGAATACTTTAACTCAGTCCTGGATATGCCTGCAGGTGGCATCTGAAAGCACAGTGACTCAGGCCAATAACAGCTGTAGACGTACTCAGCTGGCTTTCACTCAGGCCTGGACACGTCTGAGGAAGTTAGCAGTTTTTACCCAAATATTAAAAACACTGAATTGCGTAGATTTGATTGTATAGCACCATTAGGTAATTTTGTGCTGAACAACTTCGCCGTTGATGCTTACAATTGACTGCATAACGCTGTTAGAAAGGCAATTTTGTGTTGAACAACTGCCACTCGTACTGTCTGTGTGTGTGTAGTACTTACAGTTCATAAAGTATTTGCATTTGTTTGTGGCATGCCAATCATGACTTGATCTTGCTTAATAAGGCCCAGGATGCAGTTACGAGTATACAGGACACAAGTGGTGGAACTCTTAAAGAGCTCCTGTGCAGTGAATGAGTTAAGAGAGAAATGAATTTCAAGTAGAGAAAAAACGAGTAGAATACTCATCCAAGATGGCATCAACAGAAGCAACGTCCTCTGCGAGGTCCACGTGCGCAGGTTGATGGCAGGAAAGAACTGGAGGGTGGACCTGGGGACCTCTCATTATATAGCGCCACGCTGTCAGTCACGTTGACTTTGGGTGGGCGGTCCCCCACCAGACACTGCTAGCTAAAAGTTTTCTATGTGGTCCTAGCGCCTGGCGGCTTAGTCTTATCTGTTAGTACCTATTGCAAGAGCCCTCTTGAAGTAAGATCTTTTAAAAGGGGCACTGAGCACCTTTTGCTGGACATCTGCAGCAAAACTGGAGACCCTCAGCCAGGAGTGCCTATGAAGGCAAAAGCCTGTGGCAGCAGCCCTGGCACCAGTATCAGAGAGATCATATAAGGCCCTGGGCAGCTGCTTTGCCCTTTTTCCAGCTAGTATTCTGGTATTTAACAATATGTGAGAGGTAATTAGCAATCCTCAACCCCAAGGTGGAGGAGGCGTATACCCTCTTACCTCAAAGATCAATCCGCCTAGATTCCCTATCAGGAGGAGGGAGCTGAGGTGCTTAGGTACCTTAGACTTGTGATGAGCTGCTTTAATGACCACTGAATCAGTCTCGGGTTGGGCAGCTTAATAAGGTAGGCCCTGAGGGGCATGGTACTACTTACCCACCCCTGTGGGGAATGGCAGGGACCATGGCAGATCTGTGCCATGCAGTAGTGGCATTCCTTAGGCCTGCGAAGATAGGAGGAATTACTTTCCTGTCTGGTGGCATCCTCTTCCTCAGTATGGGAGTCCATGGCTGTGGACAGCCGCTTCATAACATTAAAGACAGTAGCGTCTTCTGGAGGAGACCTAGAAGTATGCTTGACAAAGTCCTCACTCACTGAGGAGGCAGTGGACCTGTCAGAGGAAAGAGGTTACTCCTCTTCCCCAGGCAGGATGAGGTCTGGATGGTACTCCTCCTCGACCTGCTCTAACTCGAGATCCAACAAATGAGAGACCGAGGACAGCCCACAGGGAATCACGAGGTGGCAGAAATGGCATGGACGATGAGGCAGTCGATGGTGCAGGGACCCAGGCCTGTAAGCACCCAATTGGTGGACCAGGACTGTAGTAAACTTGGCCAGATTATCACCGAGGTCGATGACAGGAGACTGGTGCATCGACAGAGGAGGGGTCGTCGGCATGGGGTGTGACGACCCATCCGTCGGGACCTGGGAGCCCGATGGGCGTGGGCCTTGAGAGGTAGCAGGCTGCAATGGAGGGGCTGTCATTGAGGGGCCAAGCATAGATGAACTGGGGGCACACTGGCTGCCCAGAGCGGTGGGCAGCTGCGCTGTCATTATGTGCCTGGTAGAAGCAGAGACCTGGACAGCTACAGGTGTCAGTGCAGCCGCAACTGATAGAGTACTTCTGGAGGAAGGAGAGTTCATCTGGGATGAGGAACACCGCCGGAGGAGTGAATCCATTCTTAGTCTTTCTTTTGACACCCCCCCCCCCCCGACTCGTCCTCGGCCTTTGCGGCCTGTGAATTCAAAGAACCCAACAGCAACTGGAAAGGAGGGACCCAGGATGACTCCTGCCCAGAACTGGCTACCTGTTGTTCCATCAGGAATTTTTTGAGAACTTTTTTGCATCACCTAAGGGTGGTTTGATTAAATTTCTGGCAGAGCACACAGTATATGGTCGACTGAAGAGGCAATCTTCTTTCCGCAGCAGTAGTGATGGAAGAGAGAAATGGAAGGACTAACTCTCAACATAAACATGGTAAAAAAACTAAGTAAAATAAAAGTTGTAGGTGAAAATGGTGTGAAACTGCATTGGCGCTTCTGCGGAGACCCATGTGAACAGTCTACATCGGGAATGAACCGAGGAGGAAGCAGGGCCGCTCACACCTTTATGGGTTTGGTGATGTCGACAGGTGATGTCGGCATGGGTGGCTCCTGTAGTACTGCTGAAAATCTTCCATGTGGATCCCACTTCACCAACGGTGAAGTTCCTACTGTGTGACCAGATGACTGAGATACCCCTCAAAAAGATCTATAATTTATAAATATAAATTTTTTTTTTTTTTTTTTACTGATGTTAGTTTTCTTCTCCAGTTAGTGAATGTTATTACTCCCTGTTCTCTTCTTTCTGACCAATGAGGATGATCCAAGTTTAATATGAGAATCTGTTGGAACCTTCAGCTCTACAGCCATATGATTACAGCTCCAGCACTTTATGGACATGATTACTTTTGCATATAAATGAATATGGTGTGCTGATGTTAATGGAGGAAAATATTTTTAAGAGATGCATGGCTGCTTTCTGAGCAGATGAGAGATCAGTTTTTTAAAGATATTTATTACATGTGGGAATAGGGGGCTTAATATGGTTGCACCTGATGACATCTGTAATGATATGTCTGTGAGACTATATAATGAGGGTATGTCAGTATGAGCCTTACCCTTCATAAAGCACCTGTGGGTTTGCAAAACGGCTTTGGGAGGCTTGGTGGTAGCACTGGGGGTTTGTATTCCTGCTTTTGATAGCTGCATTCCTGTCTTTGCAATACATTTTATTTCTCTGTATAAAACTGATATTTTAACCACTAAGATATAGTAGTGGTAGTGTGTTTTTGCAGCCAGTTTACGGATACAAGTGTGTGGTATTTTCACTGAGCATTTCAGTTATTGGCTACCATCCACACTGCTTAGCTTTGGGCGACCCTTTTTTTTTTGTGTAGGAATGAGCTAACCCTACGGTCACAACGAATTAATCTCACAGCGTCACAACATGCTAATCCTCCACAGGGTTGCAGCAAGCTAATCCCACAAATCAGCTCTTAGCTAATTGAGAAAGTTGGCAATGAGCAGGGTAGCAATGAACTAATTCTACAGTGTTACAGGAGCTGAGCTAATACAGCAGTTTAGCGATGAACTAATCCTACAGGGTCGCAGGAGCTGAGCTAATACAGCAGGTTAGCAATTAACTAATCCTACAGAGTTGCATGAGCAGAGCTAATACAGCAGGTTAGCAATTAACTAATCCTACAGGGTTGCAGGAGCTGAGCTAATACAGCAGGTTAGCAATTAACTAATCCTACAGTGTCGCATGACCAGAGCTAATACAGAAGGTTAGTGATGAGCTCATCCTACAGGGTTGTGAAGAGCTAATCATGCAGGGTAGCAACATGTTAATCCCACAGGTTAGTGACAAGCCAATCCTACAGGGTCGCAATGAGCTAATCCCACTGGTTGGTGACATATTAATCCCATATGGTCACGACATGTTAATCCCCACAGAGATGCAGCAAGCTAATCCCGCCAGAGTTGCACTTAGCTAATACCGCAAGTTAGCCCATATCTTGTCCCACAGGGTAGCAACTAGGGCAGGTTAGTGCCAAGCTGATCTAGCAGGGTCGTGATGAGCCAGTCCTGCTGCTATACGCCTGGCTAGCCCAGCAGGGTTGCGCCTAGCTAATTCCACAGGGTTGTGCTGGGCTAATCCTGCAGGGTTGCACAAATACGGCATGGTTGCATTTCGCTAATGCAGCAGGGTCATGCTGCACTAATACTGCAGGGCCGCGCTTAGCAAAGTATGTAAGGTGGCACTTTCTGTAATACAACAGAGCAGCACTTAGCTAACAGCACAGTGTGGTGCTTAGCTAATACCACTGGGAGACAGCTACTGCTGCCGGGTAGCGCATGGCTAATACTGCTGAGAGGCACTTACTGTAGCTAACACTGTTGGATGGCGCATGGCTATATGGATGGTTAACACAGAAATAAACTGTAAATGAGGGCATCATAATTAAGATGTATGAATTTCCAACCGATTTGAGGCCATCTTGTATGCACTTTGGCAAATATGCGGTCCTTGACAGCACCACTGCCACACAATAAACCTAATAACCAGTTTTTCTGAAGATCTGTGCACCAGCTTCATCTTACCTTTTCTTGTTTTGGTTTTTCATTACATAGCACTGTCAATGAATTGCACAGCTTTTTCAAATCATCGACTTCCACTGAAAGAGAGCAAAACAGCTATTAGCACACCAGCAAGCAGTGATGTGTAGATATAAGAACGCATGCATAGTGCGTAACAGTCTGTAATTGGTTACACTTCTAAGCAGACACATCCATGGCTAACTATAGTCTGCAATTAGTTATATGACTAAACAGATGCATCTGTGGTCAAATACAGTCTGCAGTTAGTTACATGTCCAAACAGACGCATACATGGTCAGCTGCTGTCTTTTTTGCTACATATCTAAACAGACGCACCCATGGTCAGCTATAGTCTACACTTAGTTACATGTCTAACAGATGCATCCGTGGTCAACTAAAGTCTGTAATTAGTTACACAACTAAACAGACACATCCCCGACCAACTATAGGCTGTAATTAGTTACATGATTAAACAGACACGTTACAGTCCTTTGTTATCTAATAAATGAGATGCATCCGTGGCCAGCTATAGTCTGTAATTATTTACGCGTCTAAACAGATGCTTCCATGGCCACCTAGTCTGTAATTAGTTACATATATAAACAGACATCCGTAGCCAACTACAATCTACCTACACGTCTAAACAGATGCATCCGTGGTCAGCTACAATCTGTAATTAGTTACTTATAGAAAGAGATGAATCATTTGTCAGCTAGTCTGTAATTAGTTATGTGTCTAAACAGGTGCATCCATGACCAGCGCTACAGTCTATACTAAGTTATATCTAATCAGATGCATTTGTTGTCAGCTACAGTTTACTATTAGTTACATTTCGAAACAAGATTACTGTCACACTTCCTCCAGTGTAGGAGCTGTGCAGTACCTTCTGCTTCCCACGTGGCTGTGCAGTGCTTCCTGTGGTCCATGTGGGTGTACAGTGCTGCCTGCAGCACACGTGGGTTGTCTGGGTGCTTAAGTAAGGCGCCAAGTGAGGAGTCTGTCTAGGTGTGGAAGCGCAGGGCCCATGTGACAGACATGCAGGGCTCCTCCAGAATTTTTTTTTTTTTAATAGTTTCACCCCAAATTTTCAACTCAGTGCTTTTATGACCCAAGCTCATGAACTAGTTGGTTGATATTTTTCAAATCCTACCCAAATGGTGACACTGCAGAACAACTGCAAAATCACCATTCGAGAGAGACTTGAAAAAATGTCACCTTCCTGGATCATAGGGTGTGGTCAAAAAAAAGGCCATGTTGAAAATCTTGGTTAAAAATCTTTTAAAATGGCCTTGTTATAAACAGAAGTTTGTTTTTTTCTGTACAAAGTTCTTCTGTGAGTAGATTTTCTTCCTTCGCATGGTCTCAAGAAAGATCACAAAAGAATCTCACCTCACGAAAGATTAAACTCTTCTTTCATGTGCTTCTTTTGGTAAGAAAGAATGTGAAAGTAGTAGTAGTAATTTGTATTTAAAAAGCACCCAATCCCAGGGGCTCTGAGCGCTGTATAGTAGTTACGAAAAATAATATCGTAAGTAAATACCACTTACATAACATACAAATGGATAAATGAAATCATAAATTGTACACGTATATAAAAACAGAGCCTACAGTACAATGCTGGTCAGTGAGATAAATTAAAAGCTTATATCAAACAGTGCTAAAAGCCTCCTGAAAGAGTAAGGGTTTCAGGCCCCTCTTAAGGGCCTGCAATGAAGGGGACTCTCTCAGAGCCCTGGGAAGACTGCTCCAAAGGGCAGAGCTGGCAGATGAAAAAGCCCCATCTCTGGAGGATATCAGTCTTGCCCTAGGAATAAGTAAGAGGCCCACCTCAGAGAAGTCGGCAAGAGGTTTAGTAAGGGGTCAGTAGGTCACTTAGACAGCCAGGACCCAGTCCACATAAGACCTTATAGGTCAGCAAGCCAAACATGAAGGTTATACACCACTCTACTAGCAGTCAGTGCAGTTCACACAGGACCAGGGTTATAAGACATGGCCTCGGAAGGCCCATCAACAACTGGGACACTGCATTCTGCACCAGCAGCAGACATTGTAGGACACCTCCGCTCACCCTGAGGTATAAAGCACTGCAGTAATCAAGTCTAGAGGTGACGAATGCATGTACCAGTGAGGGCAGATCTTGATGGTGAATCAAGGTTTCCGTCCAAGCAATGTTCCTAAGATGATAAAAGTCATTCTGGACTACAGCAGACACCTGAGCCTCAACTATCAGCCTCTTGTCCAGAATGCGAACACCCAAACAGGTTGGCCGCCCCGAGTCCTGCAAATAAGCGGATACTCTGATGTACTGGAAGAACTCACAGTTTATTGAACGAACCAAACAAACGAAGATACAATATCAAAAAGCCCTGGGGCTTCAGAAACAAGACCCTTCATCAGGCGCACCCCCTGCTGATCTCCCTTGGACCCAAAGGGCAAGGGCTTTTTGGTGCTGCATCTTTGCTGGTTTGTTCAATAAGAAATAATTACTCACCATAATAATCTTGTTTCTTCAATGGGATCATTCATTATGATTAAATTTAATGCAGTCAGCCTCCTGTGTTGAACTGCCCGGAGAGATGGAATTTTATGCAAACTATGGAACTCTCAGTTGGCTCATGCCACTTTCAAACTGCTGCCCTAGCAACTGCTGCACTCTGAGTGCTTCAGATTCTTACGGAGCCTAACTGGGTAAAAGACCTACTAGCTAAAATTAACAACCTTAAAAAATAATATTTTTTGCCCTTTCAGGTCAAAACATCCTTAACCAACAAACCTAAGAAACTTGAGACCACCTGGACACCAACTGGTTAAACAAAGTGAGTCTCTATCTAAACCTATATAGGAGAAGAGAAAAAACCCTAATGCAGGGATGTAGAGCAACTTCTATAGGTTCTAGTAAGGGAGGTAGGAAGGGTCTTTAATCATAATGAGTGATCCCTTTGAAGAAACAAGATTACTATGGTGAGTAATTTTTTCTTCTAACCCCAGGAATCGCTCATTATGAGTAAACTTAATGCAGACTACCAAGCAGTACCTTTGGAGGTTGGGCAGAGAACCTCTTTTGGAAACAGGCTCTGCAGTACTGCTGTACCAAACCTAGCATCACCTCTGGATTACAAGTCCAGGCTGTAATGCTTTGTGAAGGTGTGTACTGTTTTCCATATAGCTGCTTTACAGATTTCCAGTAGCGGAATTTCTCTTGAAGTTGCCACTGAAGCAGCTGTGCCCCTGGTGGAGTGTGCTCTCAGGCCCAGAGGTACCTGTTTACCCACCTTACTATAACAAAACTGTATACATGCCACTATCCAGCAAGCAATTGTACATTTTGTTGCAGCTCTGCCCTTACCAACTTCACCATATGTGAGAAAGAGCTGTGATTGACTTGTCCTGTAAGACTTGGTTCTGTCAATGTAGTGGCTAAGAGCCCTTTTGATATCAAGGGAGTGAAGTCTCCTTTCTGGAGAACTGGAATTGTCTGTAAAGAAGACAGGTAGAGTGATGGACTGATTCAAGTGAAAATCAGATACCACCTTGGGAAGGAATTTTCTATTAGTCCTAAGGACCACCTTGTCCCTATGAAATGAGATGTAGTCCACATCTGTGCACAGGGCTTGTAATTCACTGATCCTTCTGGCTAAAGTAATGGAAACCAGGAAAACAGTTTTCCAAGTGACATACTTCAAATCTGCAGTTGCCATAGGTTTGAATAGTGCATCCATGAGTTTAGCAATGCAAATATTTAGATTCCAGGCCGGAATCGGTTCCCTTAGGGAAGGGTGCAGAAGATTAAGGCCTTTAAAATATTTTCTGAACACTGGATGAGAAGCCATAGACCTCTCCTTACCAACTGACAGGTAAGCAGAGACTGAAGCTAAGTGAACCTTGAGGGTCGAAGGCTTCAGACCTAAGGAATGTAAATGTGTAAGGTAATCTAGAAGAATAGCCAAATCAGCCCGGAAAGGGCTCAAACCTTTACCTGTACACCATATTGTAAATCTTTTCCACTTAGAGGCACATGTCTTCTTAGTAGGCGGCTTCCTGGAACCCCTAAGCACTGTCAGCACCTGTTCTGACAGATTAAGGTTAGCAAATTCTAAGTCTTCAAGAGCCATGCCTTGAGTCTCAGTGATTTAAGATTGGGGTACAGGATCCTGCCCTGCGAGGAGGTTAACAGGTCGTGCCTCCTGGGCAGATGGATTGGGGAAACCACTGACAGACAGCAGAAGAGAGTACCAGTGCTGTCTCACCCAATCCAGAGCCACCAGTATCATTTTTGCTGGTTGGGACCTCAATTTCAGTAGGGTCCCGAATATCATAGGAAAAGGAGGGAATGCATACAGAAATTTCCCTGTCCAATCCAGGGCCAAGGCATCCAGGGGGATTGTGCCCCTCAGAGGAGGCCTGCCACAGTACATTGGAAGTTGGTGGTTTTCTGGGGAGGCGAAGAGATCCACCTCTGGAGTGCACCATTTTCTGAAAATTGTACTGAGTACCTGAGTATTCAGGCACCACTCGTGGTGGTCCTGACTTATCCTGCTTAGAGAGTCTGCCAGCACACTGTAATTCCCTGGAAAGTGTATGGCTGACTCCCTGTCCTTGTAGGAAACTAAATAAAGCTCTCTGCACATCAGAGCCCGATGCACGGAAATCCTTGGAGCAGAAGTGATGGCAACTAAAAATAACATTTTCCACAACAGAAAATGTAGCTCACAACTTGAGGCAGGCTCAAAGGGAGGCAAGGTAAGCTTTTCTAAAATTAACAAAAGATTCGGGGTGGGGGCAGGGTCCTTGACGGGAGGTTTCAGATGCAGTATGTCCCGCAAGAAAGTGTGGGAGAGGTCAAGCTGGGCAAGAGTCTTGCCTTCGATAGGTACGTGGTACGCAGAGATGGTGGATAAGTACACCTTAATTGATGAGTAACTCAGGCCTGAGTCTGAAAGGGAAAGGAAGTACTCTAAAACGAGATTATCCGGACAGGTAAAAGAGCTGATGGGACAAGCAGTGGCCCATATGCAGAATTGCTTCCACTTTGTAGTGAAAGTAGATCTAGTGGAGGGTTTCCCGGTTGCCACTAGGACGTCTGCCACCTGGAAGGGGAGGGGGACCCCAAATCGGGTGACTGCTAAGTCTGCAACAGCTGTGCATGAAGGTGCAGTGACCCGAGGGCTGGATGGACCTGGGTGCCCTACTTCTGGGACACCACATCAGAGCACAGGGGCAGGGGAATTGGAGGCTCCATCGCTAGTTGTCGTCGGAGTGGAAACCTTATCTGGAGCAGCCAGTAGGGGGCTATCAAAATCACATCTGCCCTTTCTGACTGCAACTTGAACAGAACTCTCTGCAGTAATGGAAAGGGAGGGAAGGCATACAGAAACCTCTGTCCAAGAGGGGGACAACACTTCTCACCAGAAAACACCAGGCCTTGGATCTAGCGAGCAGAAACTGGGCAGTTTTTCGTTGGATGAGGACGTGAATAGATCCAGCTCTGGGCATCCCCACCCATCGAAGAGATCTTCGACCACCGAGGGAAGAAGTTCCCACTTGTGTGCCTTGGACAGACAGCAGCTTAGACGGTCGGCCAAGGTGTTTTGAATGCTTGGAACATGAACAGCAGTCAGGTCCAGGTGATGCTCTATTGCCCAAAACCAAACTCTCATGGCCTCCCTGCAGAGGGGGCACGAATGTGTCTCCCCCCCCCGGCCTGTTGATGTAAAAGACCACTGACATATTGTCCGTCTGGATCAGAAGAGGTCTCGGAAGCACGTTCGTCTGAAAGGCCTGCAAAGCATACTGGATCACCCGCATCTCCAAAACACTGATGTGGAGATGCTGCTCTAAGGGGAACCAGGTCCTGAGTCTGACGGTCCGCCAGATGGGTGTCCCAGCCACGACGCGTCCATAGTTAGGATCTGTTGGGGCGATTCAGATTAAAATGGACCCTTTTGGAGAGGCTGAAGGAGTTCAGCCACCACTTCATAGTCTGACGCACACAGTTGGATACAGACACTGGAAGATCCAAATCGTCTGTACGCTGATCCCACTGGGCTACCCGTATGTGCAGGTGAGCCAGAGTAACTGTCACGATGGCCGCCGCCATGTGTCCCAGTAGTCTGAAAAGGGTTCTGGCTGGAACCTGGTGAGACGATGCTACCGGCTGAGCCTGTGCCTGAAGGAGTTCTGCCCTGTCTGGGAGAAGAAAGGTTTTGCCTTGGGCGGTGTCCAAGATTGCCCCAATGTACTGGAGTCTTTTACTTGACCAAGGAGAAGATCTGGGGAGGTTGAGAGTTACCCCCAGATCCCGCAACAGTGAAAGTGGTCTCCATGGTTCTAAGCAGCCGCTCCTTGGTGGGAGCTGTCAGAAGCCAACCGTCTGGGTAAGGGAAGACATAGTGGCCTTCCCTCCTTAAGGCTGCTGCTACCACTGCGAGGCATTTTGTAAAGACTTGTGGGGCCGAGGACAGATTAAATGGCAGAGCCCGAAACGGGTAGTGGTTTCCTTGAAAGCAGAAGCGTACGGACCTCCTGTGAAGTGGGAACACCAAGATGTGACAATACGCATCCTGCATGTCCAGAGAACAGAGCCAATCCCCTTGATGAAGGGGAGAAGGCCGGAAAGAGTGACCACTCTGAAATGTTTGTATTCTATGAACTGGTTCAGGTGGCTGAGGTCCAAGATGGGACGCAAGTCGTCTGCTCTATTTGGGACCAGGAAGAAATGTGAGTAGGAGCCCTTCCCTGGATGTGCTGGAGGGACAGGTTCTATGGCCCATTTCCTCAGGAGCACTTGGATCTCTTCTTGGATAAGGGCAAGATGGGCCGGAGAAAGTCAGCCCTGTTGGGTTGTGGAGTAGGCTCCCTAGGAAGTGGCGTCTGAGCTTTCCTAGGGGGAACCTGCTCCTTAGTTGGCTTAGTAGGAAGGTCCCTGAGAATCAGAGTTGGGGGCTCCTTCGGGGACTCCTTGTCCTTGAAATATGCCAACCAGGCCGCAAAAAGGGCGTTCAGATCTGTGGGTGGGCTCGAAGGTATAGCCAGGGGGACCAGCGTCTGTAGGGTAGGCTGCGAGGGCTATGGCGTCAGTTCATTGGGTTGCGGTAGCCCTGGCATTGGTCCCTGGGGCAAGGAACCATTGAACGCCGGTCTGACTGGAGTCGAGATACTGGGGCGTCAGTCCCTAGAGCGTCAGCTGAGTGACAGGATCAGCCAGCAACTGTGAAGGGTTAGGAGACAATGGTTGAGGTGCCGCCAGGGTACGTCTGGGTGGCCAACACCAACGGGACAGGCGCAGGATGACGCCAATCTGGTGATGCAGCTAGCGTCAGCCTAGAAGGGGGAGTCTGTCCGGGGGAGCTGGCTCCTAAACGGGGCAGAGGCATCACTCTAGTGGGGAGGTGAGAACATGCCCCTGCCATCGCTTGGAGGCGTTGGTTCCTGATGTTCGTGCCAACTTAGCAGATGCCTTGGCTGGGAGGGCAACAGGCACAGACCTGCCACTCGAGAAGAACCCAGCCGAACCACCTGACTAAGGACCCACCTACTGAGTGGGCCTGAGCTTTAGGGGCTGAGAGGTTGGGGATGAGGTTCTGAGCCCCAAAGAACCACTGCTCGAGACAGTAAGGAGAGTGGGTGGTTTGACCACTGGGAGCCCGGAGGGCGAGAGGGCTGCCAAAGTGGAGAGAGCCGATACCCCGCAGGAGGAAGACCAGTGTTTGGTACCCAACTTCCGTGGGGACCTGGAGCAGGAAGCTGACTAGGGTATGTCCCTATGTGTCTCCCTGTGCTTCTGCTTTCCCCAAAACGACTGCTCTTTGGCTGATGAAGTGGAAGCCTGGAGGGCAGGGAAGAGGAGGTACTTTTATGGAGCTCCTTCTCCATCGCTTTAAGTTTTTACTGCAGCAAGAAGGCTTCCAGGGTCTTCTGGTGGTGAAGCCAAGTGCGCCAATTAAAATCCTCACAGTGCTGGCAGGCCTCAGCGTCATGGTCTGGGCTAGGCAAAGCAGACATGACGAATGGCCGTCCTTGTGAGGAAGCTGCTTTCCACAAGCACACTTTGTTCGCTGCTGCTATACTGAAGAGAATGGAGAACACGACATGCACAGATTGCTGAAAAATTTTGAAGAAAATAGAAAATAATAAAGCACGGGTAACACAAAGAAAATGGCGGTCGACTAAAGCAGAAAGCGCCCATGAAGGTTCAACTTGCACGGGTTGACAGCGGAAAAGAACTGAGGTTGGGTTGGGGACGCCCTTTTATACAACAGGTGTACGCTGGGGCGCAGTCCCCTGTATACTGCTAGCTAGAGATTCTCGTGAATCTGCCCGCCGGCTTCAGTCCTTATGATGTAACCTGCTGCAAGAGCCCCCTTAAAGTGAGATGAACAGTTACGTAAGAACTTACCTTAAAAGTACATCTTCGAGAGAATCTCTTGCATCAGGCCACAACTGTAGAACTATAGCCTCCAGGCACTAGGTCCACACGGAAACTTTTTGGCTAGCAGTCTATCAGGGGTCGCCCACGATGACATCAGACGCCGACGTCCTTCCTATATAAATGTGGGCAACCCCGTGCCCCCCTCAGTTCCCCGCTGGAGACCATATACACAAGACCCCCCTCTTGTGGAACTGAGGGAAAGCTAGAGGATCCCGCAACTAGGCAATAAGGAACATAAGGAAGAGACAGGAGCTGAAGTTCTGAGATGAAGGGGGACAGGTTGGGACGGCATGGCCTGATGCAAGAGATTCTCTTGCATCAGGCCACACCTACAGAATAGGTCCCACGCAGTTCTGACACAAAACCAGCCTGGGTAGCTGAAGGCTACAGGCCTATGAAAGGAAACCTTGAAGCACAGCGAGATCGAAGCCTGCCCTTCTTTTTAGAAGCAATGTCCAGACTGTAGTGCTTTGTGAAAGTGTGGACTGTACTCCAAGTTACAGCAGCACAGATTTCTGCAGCTGAAACATGCAACAGAGGTGGCCATGCCTCTGGCTAAATGGCCACGAATAACCTCAGGAAGTGCCTTACCGTACTTCCTGTAACAGAAAGTAGTACAGTTGGCCAACCATTTGGACAAACATTGTTTACAGACTGAACCGCCCTCTTTACCAAAGGTGAAAGAAAACAAACAGCTGTGAGGACTTCCTGCAGTCCTTCGTATGGTTAACATGTTACCCGAGTATTCTATGTACATCTAGTGTACGGGGCAATGCTTCCGTTGGATTGGCATGCTCCGGAAAGTAAACTGGTAGGTGGATAGTTTGATTTAAAGTAAACTCAGACACCACCTTTGGCAAAAATTTTGGATTTGCGTGCACACACCTTGTCTTTATGGAAAATCAAATAAGGAGGCTCACACATAAGGGCCCAAAGCTCAGAAATCCTCCAAGCAAAAGAAATAGCAACTAAAAATAATGCTTTCCACGACAGAAAGCGTAGGTCACAAACTTACTTGCGGCCAGCTCAAAAGAAGCCAAAGTAAATTTCTCTAACACAAAATTTAAGTCCCAAAGCAGGACTGGATTGCAGATGGGAGGTTTTAAATGAAGAATGCCCCATAAAAATGTATGGGACACCTCCAGCTGTGCCACCATATGACCCTCAATGGGCACACGGAATGCCAAAATGGCAGTCAGGTGTACTTTGATAGAAGAGTACTGTACTCCAGTATCTAAGAGTGACAGCAGATACTCCAGAAAGTACAGTTACGTAAGAACTTACCGTAACAGTAGATCTTCGAGAACAGCTCTTGCAGCAGGTTACACCATTAGGACTGAAGCCGGCAGGAGCCAGGACCCCACGGAAATTTTCTAGCCAGCAGTCTGGCGCCTGACGGCTTCAGTCCTAATGGTGTAACCTGCTGCAAGAGCTGTATCTCGAAGTAAGATTTGAATTTACGGGGCAAGTGAAAGGATCCCAATGCTGGGAAGCAGCCCAGAGAGCACCTTGGTGAAGGACTTTTCTAGCAGCCACCAGTACATCAGTCACCCTTTGGGATACCCCAGATCTAGCCATGACTGTCCTCAGGAGCCAGGCATGAAGATGGAATGACCCGAGATCTGGATGGACCAAAGTGCCCTGCTCCTGTGATAGCAAGCCTTTTTTTTTTTTTTAATATTTAGTTGTTTAACCAGGAGTAGCACATTAAGCTGAAAGCTTTTTTTTTTTTTTTTTTTTTTTACAGGAGTGACCTGGGAGCACAGGGAAGTTAAGTGACTTGCTCAGGGTCACACAGTATGCAAGTGGAAGCTGTGGGATTCAAACCCAGGTCTGGTCTGCTGGATGTCACCAGATTTGCAGCTCAGAGCCTTAAATCACTGCGCTATACTGCCTCCCTTTGCATAGGAGAAGGGATACTGGAGGTTCCACTGCCAACTGCTGCAGTAAAGGGAACCAGATCTGGCAAGGCCAGAAGGGAGCAACAAGTATCGGAGAGGCCCCCTCAATATGAAACTTGGTCTGTACCCTCTGAATCAGAGGAAGGCCGTAAAGGAACCTCCCTTTCCAAGGGAGTGACAATGCATCTTGCCAGAAAACTCCAGGCCTTGGAGCGAGCGAGTACAAATACAACAGTTTTATGTTGAGCGGGACGCAAAAAGGTCCAACTCTGGACGAGCACACCTTTCGAATAGGTCTTCCACTACCAAGGTCAGCAGCTCCCACTCGTGCATTCGAGACCTGCTTAGCCTGTCTGTTAAGATGTTTTGGACACCTGGCAGATGAACTGCCAACAGTTTTAGACCGTGGTCTAGAACCCAGTACCAAACCCTCATCGATTTTTCTGCACAGGGGGTATGAATGAATTCCCCCTTGCTTATGTAGTGCACTACGCTGATGCTGTCCATCTGCACCAGCGGACGTCCAAGGAACAGGTAATCCTGGTAGGCTTGCAGGCCATACAGGACGTCTCTCATCTCTAGGATGATTATGTTCAGATAGCTCTCCACTGGGGTCCGTGTACTCCGGGTGAGGCCCTAGATGCGTGCCCCCCCCAATCCCTGAAGTGTCCACGGTGAGGATCTGATAAGGGGAAGTAATCAGGAAGGGAACCCCTTTGACCAAATTGTTGGTTCTATCCACCACTGAAGCACCTTCCCCCCCTTCCGGTTCTCTCCCTTGCTGGAGGTTTCAACCACCCGGCCCTGTTGGGCACCCCGTCCCCAAAGTACACGGTCCCTTGCCCTGGCTTACCCCCCCCCAGGGCAGAGCCACAGGAGTGGGCCCCCCTGGCAGAAAGTCGCAGCGGAGCGGAGGCAAGGGTGTCATGAACGGGGCTTGAATTTTTTCTGTTTAGGAGCTCCCTGGGGTGGGGACGCAATGACACCAGCATCCACCCTGTGTGAAGCGCCGCAGCAGCGGTAGACACAGCCCCCGCCAGAGGTCCACACACACCAGACACCGCTTCCCCCGAGAGCAGTCTCTGGGTGCTCAACCTTCTCCCACCGACTGGCTCCCAGACTCCCGAGTCCATCTCCAAACCCAGGATGTCGACGCCACAAGCAGACGCCTTGCTACTGAAGCACCTTCTTTACTGGCAAAGAAACCAGAACCCTCTGTTCTAGACAGTCGGTGCACTGATCCCAATGGACTCAATGTCCACTGGGGGGGGGGATCTGCACGTGCAGCTTTTCCAGGTGAACTGTGACAATGGCTGCTGACACCAAGCCCAGTAGCCTTACGAATGTCCTGGCTGTGACACACCAGTTGCTGTAAAGGAGTTGGGCCTGCACAATCAGGCATTCTGCCCTGTCCTAAAGTAGAAAGACCACTCCCTGGGTAGTGTCCAGCATAGTTCCAATGTACTGGAGGTGCTAGCACGGAATCAAAACTGATTTGGGCAGACCGACCATTATCCCAAGAGCATTGAACAGCTGTCTGGTACAAACTAAGGTATGAGCCTTGAGCAACCAGTCGTCCTGACAGGGGACGACATATAGTGCCTCCCTCCTGAGAGCTGCTGCTGCTACCACTGGTGAAAGCGTTTGGTAAAGCCTTAGCATGGATGACGAGCCAAAGGGCAATAACCTGAACTGGTAGTGCTGCCCCCAGAACAGGAACCTGAGGAAACTTCCTGTGTGGAGTGCAAACCCTGATGTGCAGGTATGTATCCTGCATGTCTAGGGAACATATCCAGTCTCCCTTTTGCAGAAGAGGTAGCAGGCATTGCAGGGTGACCATCCTGAACATCTTGTACTGAATGCAGAAGTTCAGGTTTCTAAGGTCCAGGATGGGTCTTAAACCCGCTGTGGATTTGGGGACTAGAAAGTACAAACAGAAACCTCTGTTCCTTTCATCCCCCAGGAACTGGCTCTATTGCTCTTCTGCAACAGCATGTGAACTTCCTCTGGTAGCGCTGGTATATGGTCTGGAGCGTAACTTGAATGGACAGAGGTCTGGAGATAACTCCAGAAGATCTAGAGTATAGCCTTGCTCTATGAGCTGCAGGACCCGAGCATCTGTTGTGATCTCCCTCCACCTGTCCAGGTGGAGGGACAAGCAACCCCCTACCACCACCTCCGGAGGTACTGGAGGGTAGGGGTCTGGTAAGGAGTCAGGCTGAGGCAGAACCCGTGGTCGGGGCTGCACCTCCAGCTTTGGGGGCTTTCTCTGTGGTGGAGGTAGGGGAAGTCAAGGTTGCTGCATCTCAGTGCTAGCTTCTTTGACGGGCGCTGGACTTAGGTCTGTGGGTGGCCCTACGAAAATGCACCCACTGACCACTCTGGCTGGGTGTGGTACATCGAGTGGACCAACCGCAGGGTCCTCCCAGAGGCCTAAAGGTCAGAAAGGATGTCCTGCACATCTGCCTCAAAAGAGCTTGTAGCCTCTGAAGGGAGCATTCAGGATGGATTGTTGCACATTGTTGGCAAAACTTGACACCCTAAAGCTAAGCATGCCGCCTAAGGCAGATTATCACCATAGCTGCTCTAGCTGAGGCATCCAAGACATTGTAGATGGAGTTCAAGAGGTGCTTGCCCACGTTTGCTCCAGTCTGGAGTACCCTAAGCATCTCCTGCTGCCGAGAACCCTCTGGAAAGGACTGGGCTGCAGCTTTGGCCTTCTTCCAGAGAGTGTTTCGGAATTTGACCATATAGGCCTGGTATTTGACAATTCTGATGCCAGAGTGATAGCGGCAAAGGCCCTCATGCCCATAAGTTTCAGTTTTCTCATCTCCTTATCTGGGGGATGAGAACTGAGGTGTTGAGGTATCTTAGATCGGTCATGGTCTGCATTTATTACCACTGAATCAGCCTGTGGTTGCCCAGCGAAAAAAGGCTTCCCTGATGAAGCCTGGTACAATTTGTTTGCCTTTCTAGGCATGGTGGATCATATGTGGCCTATACCACGCAGCCATGGTGGCATCCTCTGAGGCAGCCAGCAGAGGAGGAAGAATAATCAGAGGTGAGGAACCTGGCAATTCCAAAAATTCTACCAGATTCATACTGGTATATCCTGCTCCCCAGCATCAAACCCCGCAGCTGTCTGGAGCCACTTCATCACTGAGATGAAGGAGGGGTAACGGGGGAAGGGGAGGGGGGAGACCTTGGGGTATATTCAGTGGCACCCCTCCCCCCAACAAAATTGTGGAGGAAGACCTGGAGGGGTTCCTGTCTCCATCTTCATCCTTCTCATCTTGTGGGAAGTAGTCAGGGTTATACTCATCTATAAGCTCTGCGTACTGCAGTAAGGGTACAGAGGACACAGATGTCTGAGAACGAGTAGGGTGCGTCAAAGTGATCACTGTCGGCGTGAGGGCTGGCCCAACAGGCCCCAGCACCATCAGACCCGGAAGAGCAGCAAGGTGATGCATGAACTCCCAAACAGAGGGGAACATGGACTGAACATAGACTGTGACTGGCTTCACCAGGGCACCTTGCGGCGTTGCTGGGGGAGGGGGTCCCTGGCATCGGCAGTACTACCTGGAACATCGACGAGAGAGGCTGGGGCATCGGCAGGTGATGCTGAATCCCAGGCATCATGAAAATGGCAATGGGCTTCGACGGGGGAGGCAGAAAACCCAATGCTGACGAGCCATTGCAGGTAAAGACAGGTCTGGCGGAACACACTGCCTGCATGCCCAGAGAGAACAAGGGTGTGAGCGGCAGGGGTGGGAGCATCGGCAAGGGAGTTAGAAGACCCAGTGTCAATGGGCCAGTGCCAGCATAGAAGGACCAGCAGGAGCTGCTGCCAGAGCCAACCCTAAGGACGAGAGGGTGTGAGTGGCAGGGAGAGGCAACGCCGAAGCGGATGACGATGCTGAAGCAGTCGGCGCGGTGACACAGCAGTCAAGGAAGGATTTCTCTTGACTTCTGTCCCTCTTCCAGTGTTTGTGCAATCCAGCAGATTCGTCCCGGGCCTTGGAGGGGTGGGATGCTGTGGATGGTGCTAGTGAGGCAGAGGAGCTTCTCGCCTGGAGCTCCTTCTCCATTTGTGCCACCTTCTGTTCCAACAAGAAGGATTCTAGGGCTTTCTGATGGCGCTGCTGGGTAGACAGGTTGAAGCAGCAGCAGACCGTGCAGGCCTCAACATCGTAGGCCTCCCCAAACAGTGAACGCAAGCATCCTGGTCGTCATCGTACATCTTACTGCACCCGCAGTATCTGCAGTTTTTCAGGGTCGGTTAACAAACGACGATGGAAATCACTTTACAAGAATAAAGTGACAAACTAATAAGGGAGAGAAAACAAAAAAAAAGAAGTGAGAAAATAAAGATTTGGTGGTCAACTGAAGCAATGCACACTCTCTGTGGAGTCCAACGGCGTCTGATATTGTCGTGGGCGGCCCCTGACAGACTGCTAGCTAAAACATTTCCGTGTGGTCCTAGTGCCTGGTGGCTACAGTTCCACAGGTGTGGCCTGATGCAAGAGATATCCTCGATGAAGATCTCCCCATCACTACCCTCTCTGTCTTGTCTCCAAGGAAGGACCTAACCTAGCAGATGACAGCGCCAGTGACTTCACAATACTCCCTGAGACAATCTAGGAACAACCCATGGTCAGATAAGACATCAAGGAGAACAAGAACTGAGCACTCTACTTGATCTCTAGTCCTGGGATGATCATTCTGCACTCTCACAAATGCCATCTCAGTACTGCGACACGACGTAAACTCAGACTGGAGAGGTTCAAAGGCCATGAGGTGTTCCTCAAGCTGCAGAGCCACCATCTTCTCTATAACCTTACCTAGAAAACGGAGGTTAGACACAGGTCAATAATTCTTTAAGCTGTCCAAGTCTAAAGACAACTTTTTCAGAAGAGGTCTCACTAGAACAGCTTTTAATACCCTAGGAAAGACCCCCCCTCTGAAAGGGAACACCAGATCCGCTTAGCGAACACTGGACCCAGAATGCCAACACAGCTATTAATTAGACAAGTCAGGTCCAGATCCAGATCACAAAAGGTGAAACGCAGCTCCGAGACCACCCCACTCCCAGACTGAACTGAGGACGCAGTCAGAGAAAAACGAGCAAAGTGCCGAGCGAACGAATTTGCTCTCACCGGTTGCAGACTGACCAGATTTAAAAGTCTGTCCACCACCTGGAAAAAGCTAAGTGGGTCAGTTTTTCCCTGCAGTGATCTCTCTGGACAGAAATACTGCTAAGGGAGATTGTCCTTTGAAACTCACCACAGTTAGTCCAAAAAGTCAGCTTTGTCCTCGTCAGACCTACAGCTTCTCCAACAATGCTCCAATATCCAACCCCTTAACTGTAGCTCCCCATCAAACCATGGGGATCACGAGCGCAGAGTTAGGAGTTGGATATGGACTGGTGCAACTTCATCAAAGGCTGAGGCAATGGCCTTATTACAGGCCGTCACTACCTCCTCTGGTTCAATCGCACAAGCAGCCATCATGCTTGAGAGATCCACTACCGCACCAGAGTCCTTCTGAGGACAACCCCTTCAAAGGGAAACAGTGAACCAGCTCCATAGGGGCGGACTCTGAAGGGAGGGGTCGAAAGAAAACCTCACTGTGCAATGATCCGACCAATTAACCGGATCAATCCTGAGGTTTTTAACATCAAGCCTTAGTGATAACATTAAGTCCAAGGCATGACTGTGTTAAGTCGCAGAGGTAACCCACCTGTACAAGGCCCAGTGAATTCATTAACTGGAGGAAATTCTGACCAAACCGCGAGAGTTCACTGTCAAGTCAGATGCTGAAGTCACCCAGAATTAACCATCTGGACTACTCCAACACCATCTCGGCGATGAAGTCCACAATTTCCTGCAGGAAAACTTTTGTGTCCAGAAGGCCAGTAAATGAGAAGGACTCTGCAACCTGCACCTGGACTGCCAGGCACGGCCACGCAATCCAACAATGAAATAGTCCCAACTGGGTACATGGTGAAATTCAATTTGGATCTAAAATAGATGCCCCCCCAGTCCCTCCGTGGGCAGCACATCACAGAGAATCTGGCTGGGGCAGCCCCCTCAAAAACAGGACCAGCAACATCACTCAGCCAGGCTTCCATTATACAAGACAGATCGAGTGAAGAACCAGACATTACAGCTGCCATAATGTCTTGTTCCTAATAGATCTGGCACTGCCCGCAGAGGATGAATCAAGGCTGCTGGCCTATTTTCTGCCTGTCCACGCGTTCCGGTCGGATCCCTGTGTGTGGGCACCAAACACATCTGGCCTCTCTTTTATGTCCATTTGGCCCCGGGGCACACCTTAGTCTTCACCAGACCTATAATGCTCCCTTCCTCCGCTGCCTACCATCCTGCTTCCCAACAATACCCACCTCCCTGCAATGCCTATATGCCACCGCTGGCAGGGGAGGGGCTTCAAAGGGGTGGAGGTCTAACAACTAGGATGGGGTGTAACTAAGTCGAGGGGTCTGTCATCCTTGGCACACATCAACCAGCACAGTACTTTCTGTGCTTCCAACAACAACAACAAAAAAAAAACCCTGCCCACAACTTCTACACCCACTCTAAACACCCACCAACTAATCACACTCACTTTACTCACACACCATAATACTAAATAAACCATCTTACATATAAACACCCAGCAAACCACTATACTCACCCAAACCCAACCCTTCCCACTCAAACGATTTAAAACACTCATTTAAACACTGAAAAGATCACGAAAGAAGATCACAAAACATTTCTTCTTTTGGGAGATTCAATTCTTCTTTTGTGAGTCTTGCACAAGAAGAATTTCAGCTCATGAATAAAGAATATGAAACAAACTCCAGAACTGAGCTAAACAGCTCCTGTTGAGCTAGATTCAGGTGTTTGTTTTTTTCCAGGGCATCATTTTTATGTGTTTTCAAACAAGATGGTTGCTGTATGAAAGAAGAATGATTTTTTTTTTAAATTCAGGAAAGTCCTCTACAAGGCTTCCCTGAAGCCTTAGAATGGGGGCAATTAGTTCTCCCCACTAGACCCTACCCCTCTTTCACTCAGGACTCTCACCAGACAGCTGAGTGCGCTAATGTAACTATCAATTACGTAGTGACAGACCACTACAGTATGAAGTTAGTTTTTGTATTTATTTTATCTGGTTTTATTTCCACTGGGTTCTCTCTCTGTATTCACACAAATCTGGTGTTCTAATTGCTTATCATAAGTTGTCTTTACTTATTCGGTCAACATTACAGTAAACCCAGAGGAACGGGATCTGAGGAGAGGCTCAGAATGTCCTTAGATTGAAATTACAAACTCTGGCACTAAAACTTTAGTAACAGTATACTCCACTCTGTAAGTGGTGACATGTCATGCTAATAAGGTACGACAGTCTTGTAATGCATTCTATACCATTTTCACATTCTGACTATGTAATGTTGTCTTGTCATACTATTTTCAATAAAGTGGAGTTAAAAGGAAAAAAGTAAGAAATGTTTCTTACAGCAGAAGAGTTTTGGCTTATGAAAGACGATTCTTTTTTCATGAGCTAGAAATTATTCTTTCGCATCGGATATATAAAAGAAAAATTCTGCGTGCTCAGTACCAAAATTTCAAATCCTTGTAACTTGGAAACTAATATTTTTTTCACCAAACCAAAAATAAGGCATCTTTTACCCTACAAATTTCAGAACACAATTCCAAATTGTCTGGGCTGTAGGCAAGAGCAAAATAAATAAAAGGCCGATCTCAATCGGGCATCCAACTGCTACAAAACTTGCTAGATCAAGAGATCTGCCCCCTCGGGACCATGCATGCATGTACGGCAAAATTTCGCAATTCAACTAAACAGGGGCAAAGTTATTATGGTGCAAAGTCAGGGGTTTACCACTCCTATAATAAATATATAGATGATATATATGTAGAGTAAAACAGCATTTAGTCTTATCAATACCCTCGTCTCAAAAGATCTAGGAGGGATTTAACGGTTAGAAGTCCTGCTGAAAAAAGGAATACATACTGTGTTCCCTGTGGAATACGAACATTGATCCACTTTATATGAATATAGGGTGCCATAGGTCACATGAATGCATCTGATTGTAAATACCTCCAGATCTTAATGAAATAATTCACTTACATGAAATACAAACATCCCGAATTAATGCCTCCAAGAAGTTGGTATAATGTACAGATTTTTCATACTGTGTGATTTTTTCTTTTAGCAACCTCTCAAACTCTGTGAAGTCATCTCTAGAAGAAGGATTCATGGTATCGATTCCAGATACACTATTTACACCTGTGGGGGAAAAAAATGAAAATAACTTCTAAGGATTTCCCAAGGCATTTATACTGTATGTATTATATATACATATATATATATATATATATATGATAACTAAAAATAAACACGTTAAACTGCATGATTCTGAAACCTTCAGTTATCTGAATGGCACACAGGCTTGAGATGGGAGGCAATTTGACCAACTCTAGAGGTTACTGACTGCATGCAACCGTGAGCCGGCCAACAAGATGCAACACTTCAGCACCATCTTTGGTATGATGAATACCTCCTATTCAACTTGCATAGTCCCCATCATGTGACCTTTCATGGGAATTAATTTGTCATAGTATTGGCCAAGGTAAAAAAAAAAAAAAAAAAAAATACAAATTTGGGGGAATGTGTATTCTGCTTTTCAAATTAACTAACATCTCAGACACAAAGGGCAACCCTAGGTTCAGCCCCTAGCCTTACCGTCTGCTGAGGTTCACCAATCTTCACGGACTGGGAGAGAGACAAATCACGGAGGGAAGACACACTCAGATAGGTACAGAAGCAGGGATTCCTTGACAGCAGTTCTACCTGGCTGAATTCCCCTTGGAGTGCACAGTCAAGGCTCCTATCTCTGCTGAGGAGACTTCTCTCCTTGATCACTCTACTCAGTCCCAGCCAGCAGCTGTTCTATCAGCATAAGGAGCAGTTGGAACACTTACCCAAAAATCCTGGCTGCTGTATGTAAATCAGCAATTGTACTGCTGTATCACTACTAAAAGGGCACCCTTAAGAGGCATACGCCAAGAGCGGTCCAACCCCTAGCCTGTCTGCAGTACCCACTACTGAAATAGTGGTCGGCTAATAGAAAGCTCTCAGCCAGAAACAACCAGAAGCAACAGCTCAGACACAAAGGGCAACACTAGGAGGCATACACCAAGTGCGGTCCAGCCTCAGCCTTACTGTCTGCTAAGCTTCACTTATCTTCACCGACTGGGAGTGAAACCTCCTCTCTAGTTGTGCTACTAAGAGACAGACAAACGGATAATTTTTTCAGCAAGGAGGAGAAACAAAGGTAATATACAGGCAGGTGGACCAGGGTCACCTCTCTGAATAGAGGGTACGAGTGGGTTCCTCCTTGTTTATTGACATACCAAACTACCGACATATTGTCCGTTTGGATCAGCAGGGTTCCCTTCGGAAGGAGGGTCTGAAAGGCCTGTAATGTGTACAGGACCGCCCTGAGCTCCAGAACACTAATGTGGAGAGAAGTCTCCAAGCCGGACCAAAGTTCTTGGGCTTGATGTTCCCCCAGGTGAGCACCCCACCCCATATTCGAGGCATCCGTTGTGAAGATAGCTGCTGGTGCAGGGTTCCAAAAAGAAGTCCCAAGGAAAGATTGTGAGAATCCATCCACCATTGCAAATCCTTTTGAACCGCTGAGGAGACCAGGAACGGATGGTCCAGGTCGTCCAGAAGCTGATCCCACTGCACCCGCAAGGGCCACTGAGTAATCCTCAGGTGGAGCCTTGCTAGGGGAAGGGTAGTGATGGAGGCTGCCATCAGGCCCAAAAGGCGAAGGACTTCCCGGGCCGGGATGGTCTTGAGGGAGGCTACTTTGGAGGCAGACGGACAAGGGTCTCCACCCTGTCTGGAGGGAGGAAGGCTCTGCACTGGACCGTATCCAGGACTGTCCCCAATAAACTGGAGTTTCTGGGCAGGGATAAGGGATGACTTGGGCACATTGACCACGATCCCTAAATCGACGGAACTGGTCCAGAGTAAAGGAAAGAGCCTCCAGCAAGGAATCCCTGGACAGAGCTTAAATCAACCAGTCGTCCAGGTAAGGGAAGATCGCAATACCCCGGCAGCTCAGGAATGCTGCGACCACCGCCAGGCACTTGGTAAAAACTTATGGTGCCGAAAACAGATCAAAGGGAAGCGCCCAGAAATGGAAGTGTTCCTCTTGGAAGCGAAAACGCAGGAAACTGCGGAGGCTGGGGAAAACAGGAATGTGCAGGTAGGCATCCTGCATATCCGGGGCACAGAGCCAGTGGTTCTCCATGAGGAGAGGCAGGAGGCCCTGGAGTGTAAGCATTCGAAATTTTTTGTACTCGACAAACTGATTGAGCTGACTTAGATTAAGTATAGGTCTGAAGTCCCCGGTCTTTTCTGGAACCAAGAAAAAGTGGGAGTAAAATCCCTTTCCCATTTGCCCTGAAGGGACGCGCTCGATTGCTTCTTTGAGCAAGAGCGAATTTACCTCCTCGCAAATGAGAAGGGCTTGGTCCCGAGTGTACGAGGACTTCTGGAGGATTTTCCAGGGGAAACTCCAGAAGCTCTATGGTGCGTCCAACAGACAGTAGTTGTGGGACCCATTCGCCTGTGGTAATCGCCCTCCACTCCTGCGCGTGGCAGGCGAACCTCCCCCCCCCCCACCTGCTCCCCGTCGCAAGACTGGGGAGGCAGTGGGGCCAGGGAGTCAAGAAGTGGCGGGATGTTCAGGGGAGGACCTCCGGAACGTCTCAGATTTTTGGAGGCAGGAGGGGTGGCTGTACCCGTGGCGTTATGCTTCCCTTGGCGGCGCGCCTGAGCATTCTTCCTCTGCCTTCAGGTCCTTTTCCGAAAGGGCTGCTCCTGAGAGCCCGATCGGTACATTGACCTAACCGACCTAAGAGCAACTCCCTTGTCCTGTAGGTCTGTTATGATATCCTTGCTGTCCACACCAAAAAGGACCGAGCCCCTGAAAGGGGCGTCCTGAATCGCCGACTGGACCTCGTTGGCGAGTCCAGAGAGGCGGAGCCAGGAGTGCCGTCTAAGGGCAACGGCAGTTGCCAAGGTACAGGCCATGGAATCGACAGAATCATAAGTGGCCCGTAAAGCATGCCTGGAGATCTTGGAGAGGCGGAGATCCTTGGCAAGTTCCTCCTTTAAAGGTGAAAGATCCATGGACTGGACCTTCGCCTCCAACCTGGCTATAGTCACCTTTTGATGGCACACCATATGGGCCCACGTAACTGAGGGACCGAAGGGCTCACGTGGCAGAGTAGATCTTTTTTCCGAAATGGGCCATTTGCCTCGACTCTTTGTCCGGAGGTGTAGTGCTCATGTGCTTGGGAGCAGAGGTGCGATCATGAGCCACCGAGATGACCAGACAGTCAGCCCTGAGATGAGACTAAGAAAGGGGCATCCTTCGGCGCCCGGTAGTCTGTCCGCCTGCTTGGGGACAGCCGGGATCGAATATGGCATCTGCCAGATGGTCGCGGTGAGGTCTTGATGAGGGGCCATCCATGGGGGAACAGGGATAGGAGACAGAGACTCTAAGTCCATGTGTTCCGCGAGTCTCTGCCACATGGGGTCCTGTTCCTCCAACCCCCAATCGAAGTAGTCTCTCAAGGCCCTCAAGAGGTCTGAGAAGGAAGGGTCCTCCGGTGGGGATTTCGCCGAGGCCTTACCTTTCGGTTCCTCGAGGTCCTACAGGACCTCCTCCTCTGAGGAATCTTCTCTCCCATCTGAGCTGTCATCGTCTACCTCAGACAGGACGGCGTCTGTAATCTGGAAGGGAAACGTCCTGTCGAGTCTTCCCCGAGATGTGGACAGTGGTAAGCGAGCTGCTCAAGGAAGGGGACCTAGGAAGCTGCGGTTGTGGGAGTCTAGTTTCCAGGTCCGAGACCAGCTCCAACCTGGCCCCCTGCCACCAAGACTGTATCAGGGTCTTGAAATCCGGGACAACCACAGGAGAGGGAGGTGGAGCTACCAGTGGGGGATAATAAACCAATGGTCCCATGTAGTGGGAATAAGGGTTAAATCCAGGGTAGAACTGTCCCAGATAACTCCAATCCGGAGTGGAACCCCCCAGGATACCCAAATGGGTAATGGGGGACAGTTCAGGGTCGGGTATAAATCCCAGTCGTCAGATCTGGCGTCAGGGAACCCACATTGGACTCGCTGTTAAAATCGGAGGAGGGTCCGGCGTCGGGACAGCCCACATCAGAGGGAGAGACGGCACTGGCGCTACCCAATCCGGCGCCAGAAGGGGATCCAGCGTTGAAGGGGCCTGTGTCGGAACCGGATGAAAGTACAGTTACGTAAGAACTTACCGTAAGAGTAGATCTTCGAGAACAGCTCTTGCAGCAGGTTACACCATCAGGACTGAAGCCGGCAGGCGCCAGGACCCCACGAAAATTTTCTAGCTAGCAGTATTCAGCGGCGATGCCCCCGACGTCAGGCACAGTACATAAGGGGGCGGTTCCCCAGAATCCCCAATTCTCCCGCCGGAGACTCCCGGCCGCTGGATGACATCAGAAGAGGAGACTGAGGATCCGCCATCAAATGGCAGTCAGAGAAATGCTGAGACGCCTGATCCTAGGAGAAGGATGTTGGAACTAGAATCTACCTCCAGCGGGAATGGTGGGAGGGGAAACTACCTACTGCAAGAGCTGTTCTCGAAGATCTACTGTTACAGTAAGTTCTTATGTAACTGTACTATCTTACTTCGAGAAACAGCTCTTGCAGCAGGTTACACCATTAGGATGGATTCCCAAGCAATAATGGAAATCCCACACCACTGGGAGGAGGGAAGGTAGAAATCCTTAATGAAACCAAAGCCTAGGACAGAAGTCCTTGAAGGACTGCTAGACCAAAACCTGCTCTTCGCCTTGACGCAATATCCAGGCTATAATGCCTGATGAAAGTGTGCATGGAGCTCCAAGTAGTTGCAGCACAGATGGCCGAGGTGGACACATTCTTAAGGGCCGCAAAGGAACTGCCCCCAGCTGGGGGAGCCAACTTATCGGCTGAGGCAGCGCGGTCGCCGGAGGAGCCGTTGGACAACTTATCTGCCTAAGTTTTGTCCGACTTACTGTCCAGTTTCTTGGGCGGCAGCTGGACCTTACTCATCGAAGGCCTGGGGTCGTCCACGGAGCAAGCCCACTCCCTAAACTTCTCCTTATGTTTTTTTTAGAAGGGGAAGATTTTTCAGACAAGTCCCGGAAACTATCCATTTTCTTCTATAAAGAAGTCAGGTGGGCTTTTAGTAAGTGGGCCTCCAAAGCCTGCTGCCTCCTCCTCTTCGTGGCCCGATTGAAGGATTAGCACTCAGGACAGGAGACTGGATGGTCCATCCTAGACAGAGAACGCACTTTGGGTGACTGTCTTTATGCGGGATCTGCATGCCACAGGATGAACACTTCTTAGGTGAAGACATTAATAAAAGATACAACATCTGAGAGAATAAAGCAGCGAGGGATAACCGACGTGATGAACTTTCATGACGATCACCAACAGTCACGCTGACGTCAGTCACTGACGGTCGGGTGGGCAGTCCCGCATCAGGTATTGCTAGAAAAGTCTGCTGCGAGACCCGACGCCAGGTGGTGCCAGACCTATATGTGATGACCTACTGAAGGAACCCTCTTGAAGTAAAATATACAGTTTTCCATGTCACATATGAGACCCACTGATGACATGGGTTCAAATGAAGGTTGCATGAGCTGAGCAATGCAAATATTTAGGTCCCACATGGGAGTGGGCTCCCTGTGTGGTGGGTGTAAATGCAACAGCCCTTTAAAGAATTTTCTGAACACTGGCTTTGAAGCCAAAGAGAAGGCAGAAGCTTTACCTGCTGACAAATAAGCTGAAACAGCCACCAAATGCACCCTCAGGGTGGAAATAGCTAAACCTGTGGAGTGCAAATGAGCCATATAGTCCAGGACTATAGAAATGTTAGCTTGGGAATGATCCAGCCCTCTGCTCTGGCACTAAAAGAAAACCGTTTCCATTTAGAGGTTTATATTTTCTTAATGGAGGGCTTTCTGGAAACTCTCAGTATATCCCTAACCCCCTCTGAAAGATACAAGTCTGCATACTCTAGGTCCTCAAGAGCCATGTTTTGAGTCTGAGGGATAGTAAGTTGGGGTACATGATTCTGCCCTGAGGAGGAGGAGGTCAATAGGTTGCACCTCCTGGGAAGACTGATTGGCTTGGCTACTGACACTGATAGGAGTATACAGTACCAGCGCTGTCTGGCCCAGTCTGGGGCAATGAGAATCATCGAGGCTGGTTGAAGCCTAAGCTTGTTCAATACTTCAGGCAGTAGAGGGAATGGAGGGAAAGCACACAGGAACTTTCCTGTCCAATCTAACAGAAGTGCATCCAAAGGAACTGTGCCCTTGCTGGGGGGTCTGAAACAATATTCTGGGAGCTGGTAATTGTCTGAGGCTGCAAACAGATCCACTTCTGGAGTGCTTCACCTCCTGAAAATGGTCTGCAAGACCTGTCTGTTCGGTGACCATTTGTGGTGATTCTGGTTTATCCTGCTAAGGGCATCTGCTAGGACATTGTCCTTGCCCGGGAGATGAACAGCTGAAAGGGACACCTTTAGAGAGTATGCAAATGCCCAAACTTTCATAGCTTCAGTGCAAAGAGGGTTTGACCTTGTGCCCCCTTGCTTGTTTATGCAGTACATGGTGGTTATACCGTCTGTTCTGACCTGCACCACCTTCCCTACCACCTGAGTGGCAGAAGACTGAAGGGCCAGAATAACTGCTCTGAGCTCTAATAGACTGATGTGCAGGAGGGATTCCTGATTTCCCCATGTGCTGTGAGCAGTGTGAGCCCCCAAATGTGCTCCCCACCCCAGGAGGGAAGCATCTGTGGTAAGTATCAGAGAAGGGGCAGCTGTAGGAAAGGTACCCCTTGTCTGAGATATTCCCTTACCTGCCACCACTGCAGAGCTTGAATAGAGGTGGCTGTGACTGGGACCAGCTTTAATAGAGTCTTTTGGGACCAGTACTCCCTGAGATGAAACTGGATGTCTCTCATTTGAAACCTGGCTCCTGGGATGGTTACAGTGGAGGCTGCCATGTGACCCAACAATTGCAGGAAATGCCTTGCTTGTCTGGGAACATGCAGTGAAAAAGACCTGGCCACTTGAATAAGGCTGTCCACTCTGTCCTGAGGAAGAGAGGCCATTCCTGTCTTTGTATCCAATTCTGCCACCATGAACTTGAGCAAATGCACTGGTTCTAGGACAGACTTCTTTTGATTCACTAAGACTCCCAGGGAGGACAAGGTGTTCTGAGTGACAGATGGTGCCTCTATTACTTACATAGAAACATAGAATTTGACGGCAGATAAGGACCGCTTGGCCCACCCAGTCTGCCCATTTCCCTACCTACTGGATAAGCTGCAGATCCTAGTTAACCAGCAGCCTACTACTTCTTACCCCCACACCCTAGAATTGCCTTATGACTGTCCCATGCATGCTTGAATTCCACCACTGATTTTGACTCCACAACCTCCTCCGGAAGGCCGTTCCATGCATCCACAACCCTCTCTGTGAAAAAATACTTCATTAAATTATCTCTGAGCCGCCCCCCCTCTATCTTCAAATTGTGCCCTCTTGTTCTTGCACACCTCTATTTTTGAAAGATGCTACCCTCTTGGACTTTGTTGATTCCCTTGAGGTACCTGAAAGTTTCTATCATGTCCCCCCTCTCCCTCCTTACCTCGAGGCTATACATATTAAGCTCCTTAAGTCTCTCTTCATATGTCAAGTCAAGTCAAATTTATTTAAAAGACGCCCAAACCCGGAGGCTCTGGGCGCTGTACAAATTTTTAAAAGAACATAATACAAAAAATAAGTGAAATAGCAAATAATGAACACATCATAGTCTAATGTAGTCTAAACATCAAACGCCTGAGAAAATAAGAAGGTTTTCAGGCGGATCTTAAAATATTTACAGTCGAGGCCTCTCTGACCATAGTTGGTAATAGGTTCCATAGGGCGGAGCTTCAACGCCTGAAAGCTCTATCACTGCTGACTTCAGCCTCGCCTCAGGAACGGTCAGGAGGCCACTACTGGAGGATCAAGAGGGCGGACCGACAGAACAGGTGTCAGAAGGACTGACAGGTAGCCAGGGCCCTGCCCGTGTAGGGCCTTAAAGGTGAGAAGACCCACCTTAAAGAGGACTCTCCACCTGACCGGCAGCCAGTGCAATTCACGCAGTACCGGTGTAATATGGCAAAATTTTTCTGCCCAGTCAGTAACCGGGCAGCTGCATTTTGCACCAACTGCAGTCTGCGGAGAAGTCCTCCTGTGACCCCGAGATAGAGCGCATTACAGTAGTCCAGCCTAGATGTGACTAAGGCATGTATCAAGGTAGGGAGGTCCAGAGACGGAACAAGGGGCCTAATCCTGGCAATGTTTCTGAGATGGAAAAAACAGGTACGAACCACGGACGATATTTGAGTCTCCATGGTCAAGTTCCTGTCCAGAATCACTCCAAGACTATGCACCGTAGAGGAGGCCTTCAATGAGACAGCCCCAAGAACAAGTCCAGCTGCTGAATCAGAGACCTCCATATCACGAACTATGTCTTCCGGTGCAGACCCTGCACCATTTTAGTTGCCCTCCCCTGGACAGCTTCCATCCTGTCTATGTCTTTGCGGAGATTGGGTCTCCAGAACTGCACACAGTACTCCAGATGGGGTCTCACCAGCTGTCTGTACAGAGGGATAATAACTTCCTGTTTTCTACTGGTGATGCCTCTCCCTATGCATCCCAGTATCCCCCCAGCCCTCCTTGCTGCCCTCTCACATTGCTTGCCCACCTTTAGGTCATCTGATATGACTACCCCCAGGTCCCTTTCCATTTTTGTTGTTAGTATCTCACCCCCCATTGTGTACTTTTCCCCTGGGTTTCTGTTTCCCAGGTGCATTACCTTGCACTTCTTAGCATTGAATCTAAGCTGCCATACATTTGACCATTCCTCTAACCTTGCCACGTCCTTCTCATCCTTTCCACCCCACCCTGTGCATCAACTCTGTTGCAGATCTTAGTGTCATCTGCAAAGAGACATACTTTTCCTTCCAGTCCTTCTGCAATGTCGCTATAAAGACATTGAAGAGGACCGTCCTAATACTGAACTCTGCACCCCACTAGTAACCCTTTTCTTCTGTGACTCCATTTACTATTACTCTCTGTGTCCTATTCTCCAGCCAATTCTTTACCCAGGCTGTCATCTTGGGACCCACTCCCAGGCTGGCTAACTTGTATATTAATCTTTTGTGTGGGACTGTGTCAAATGCCTTGCTAAAGTCTAGGTAGGCCATGTCCACAGCCCTCCCTGATCTACTACTTTAGTCACCCAGTCAAGGAAATCTATCAGATTTGTCTGGCATGACCTTCCAGCTGTGAATCCATGCTGCCTAGGGTCCTGTGCCCCTCTGGCCTCTAGATACTCGACAATTCTTTCCTTCAGAAGTGATTCCATCATTTTCCCTATCACCGAGGTTAAACTAACAGGTCTGTAGTTTCCTGCTTCTGCCTTGCTCCCACTTTTGTGAAGGGAAATCACATCTGTCCTCCTCCAGTCCTCGGGTACCACCCCATCCTCCCATGACTTGCTGCTGTGAATGGCCTAGAATGAGCCAGTCATCCAGATAAGGGAACACTGATACTCCTAGCCATCTTAGGTAGGCCACCACGACAGCTAAGCATTTTGTGAATACCCTTGGAGCAGATGTTAGTCCAAAGGGAATTGCCCTGAATTGATGATTGCCTGGTGGCAATCTGAATCTGAGGTACTTTCTGTGTGACCTTCTGATTGGGATGTGGAAGTAAGCATTTTTTAGGTCCAGGGATGCTAGCCAGTCTCCCTGCCTTAGGGTAGGTAATATGGTAAATAGAGTGACTATCTTGAATTTTGGTTTTGCTAGGTGCTTGTTCAGATATCTGAGATCCAGAATGGGATGCCACTCTGCTGTTTTCTTTAATGTAAGGAAGCATCTTGAGTACAGACCCTTGCCTTTCTGAATGGCAGGGACTGGTTCTACTGCCTGAAGTAGCAGAAAAGATGACACTTCCTTTTCCAGTAGGGTTGTTTCTGATGGGGAAGAGGGCTTGAAGGCCGTTGACCTCAGCCTTGGCCTGGCTTTGAAGCTTAGGACCAGACCCTGGCCCACTACTTTCAGAATCCACTTGTCTGTGGTGATGTTTTTCCATTCCTGGAAGTAGTGGGCCAGTCTGCCCCCTACTGGTAATGGGGAAGCGACCCGGACATTCTGCTCAGGGAATCTGTTTTGACTGAGCTACTGGCTGGACAGTGGGGTTAGTGCGGCCAGTGCCCCTCCTGCCCCTAAAGTATCCCCTAGGCTGATACTGGGGAAAGACTTGGGGCTGAAAATAAGGTCTGTAAGGAGTCCTTTCCCTGCCACCCCTAGAGTGGCATCTCTTCGGGTTGGCAGTTCTCTCATTTACTGCTGCACTTTTGTAAGCAGCTGTGTGTCATCCATTTTTTTCATTTATGCCTCTGTTTGTTCTCCAAACAGACACAGGGTCACGGGGAAAATCCAAGGCCTTGTTTTGTGTGTCCTGTGAGAGGTTGGTGGTTCTAAGCCATGCAAACCTCAGAGACACTGCTGAAGCCATCTGCCTGGATGCAGTGTAATTTGCATCCACTGCCATCCTAAATTCGGTCTTAGATGCTTCAATGCCCCTCTTAACCGCTTCTTCCAGGTCAGCAGCCACTGGGGGGGGGAACTGACTTGGCAATTTCCAGTACAGTGGACCACACAGATTTCTGACATTTGGCTAGACATGCCATGGCTAGGGAGGATACTAAATAAACCTTCTTGGCTACTGAATCCATTCTTCTGGAATCTTTCTCAGGAGGGTGGGGGGCCAGAGGGATGCCAGCTCTGTCACAAGCTACAGCCTGTACTACACTTTCACGACTGGGGTGACCAAACAAAAATTCAGCCCCAGACTTATCCACTCAGTACTTCCTGTCCACTTTCTTATCAGTAGGAGGGACAGAAGTGGAGTTCTCCAATATTTTCCTGGTTTGCCTCAAGGACTTGTGTAAAGCGAGAAGTAGCCTTTTTGATGGAGGGACATCCATCATTTCTTTATAGTCTTCTTCTTCATCTTTCAGAGACTCCTGGGATGGGAGGTCAAAAGACTGGGCCACTTGCTTCTTAAAATCAAAGTGTGAAGAAAAATCTTAATTTCCCTTATTAGGGGAATCAGGAGAGATGTCTGGCTCTATAGGCTCATCATAATCATCTCTATAATCCTCTCCTGGTTGTTCAAAAGACCAAGATCCTCAAACTGTTCCCCATCTTGGTCTGTTACACCAGGGACTTGTGAATTGGGAGTTCATGGAACCGGCCGTTTTTCAGCCGGAACTGGAGACTGCAAGGACTGAATAATCCTGATCATGTTTGCGATCTCTTCAGAAGAAGGAAAGTACAGTTACGCAAGAACTTACCGCAACAATAGATCTTCGAGAACAGCTGTTGCAGCAGGTTACACCATTAGGACTGAAGCTGGCACAGGACCCCATAGACATTTTCTAGCTAGCAGTCTTCAGCGGGGACCACCTCCGATGTTGGTCCCACCCACGACGTCGGGCTAGTACATAAGGAGGCGGTCCCCCATAATCCTCAGTTCTCCCGCTGGAGACTCCCGGCCGCTAGATGACATCAGAAGGGGAGACCAAGGATCCGCCATCAGATGGCAAAAACAAGGAAATAGGAATGTCCCATCTAATGAGATGGGTGCTCGACTCCTACCTACCTCCAGCAGGGATGGTGGGAGGGAAAGTACCTACTGTAAGAGCTGTTCTTAAAGACCTACTGTTATGGTAAGTTCTTACGTAACTGTACTATCTTACTTTGAGATACAGCTCTTGCAGCAGGTTACACCATTAGGACCGATTTCCAAGCAGTAATGGTAATCATGCACCATTGGAAGGAGGAAAGGTAGAGACCTCTAGATAACTCGAGCTAAGGACAGAAGTCCCTGAAGGAGAGCTAGACCGAACCCCGCTCTTCGCCTCCATGCAATGTCAAGACTGTAATGCCTGATAAAGGTATGCACACAGCTCCAAGTAGCTGCAGCGCAAATAGCTGAGGTGGAGACATTCTTCAATGCCGCAAAGGAAGTAGCCACCCCTCTAGTGGAATGACCCTTGACCGTGCCCAGTAAGGGTTTATTGCGCTTCTGATAACAGAAAGTAATGCACTGGATGAGCCACCTAGATAGTGACTGCTTAGAGACAGGCACGCCCTTCATCCTGTGAGCAAAGGAGATGAAAAGTTGGTCCGACTTTCGGTGCTGTTTGGTTCTGGTCAGGTAGTATCTGAGGCACCTGTGCACATCTAAGGTGTGCAGAAGAGCTTCTCCTCAATTAGAGTATTTTGAAAATACACTGGTAGATCGAAGTCCTGATTAAGGGTGAGAGCTGAGACCACCTTAGGCAAAAATTTTGGGTTTGTCCTTAGGGATACCCTGTTCTGGCAGAAAACCAAATAAGGCTCTTGCACATAAGAGCGCAGTATTCCGAAATTCTTCTGGCGGAAGTAACTGCAACTAAAAATAACGTTTTCCAAGAGAGAAAACGTAGCTCGCAATCCGTGGCTGGTTCAAAGGGTGGCAGCATGAGCTGCTCCAGGACAAAAGGTAAATCCCACGGAGGGACTGGATCCTTAATTGCAGGCCTAAGATGGAGGACACCTCTTAAAAAGGCACGAGTAGTGTCCAGCTGGGCCACAGTATGATGGCTCGGGGGCATGGTAAGCTGAAATGGCACAAAGATGCACTTTAATCGAGGAGTAAGCCAGGCCGGAGTGGAAAAGGCAAAGCAGGTAGTCCAGTACCAGCTTTTCCGGACAGTCCAAAGGCGGAAAACCGCGAGCTTGAGCCCACAAGCAGAACCTACGCCATTTCATGGCATAAGCTGCGTGGGTAGCCGGTTTTCTGATGGCAGAAAGCACGTCTGCCACTTCTTGCGAGACCCCGTATCGCATCATGGCTATGTCTCTAGGAGCCAAGCATGTAGGTCCAATGAACGTAGGTCCAGATGGACTAAGGAACCCGCCTCCTGAGACAGTAGATAGGAGCTGATTGGCAAAGGCACTGGAGGTTCCCGGGATAGCTGGTGCAAGAGAGGGAACCAGATCTGTCTGGGCCAGATGGGTACGATCAGGATGAGCGTCGCTTGCTCCCTGCCAAGTTTTAAAAGAACTCTCTGGATCAACGGGAAAGGAGGAAAAGCATAGAGGAATCTGCCCGCCCAGGAGAGGGACAACGCGTCTCGCCAGAAAACATCAGGCCCTGGATCTAGCGAGCAAAAATTGGGCAGTTTTGTGTTGGATGGGGACGCGAAAAGGTCTAATTCTGGAGTACCCCATCTGTGAAACAGATCCTCTGTCACCTCCTGCAGTAGTTCCCATTCGTGGACTCTGGCCTGAGAGTGGCTCAGGCTGTCTGCGATGATGTTGTCCACTCTGAGAACATGAACTGCAATAAGGTTTGCGCCGTGTTGCAAGACCCAATCCCACACTCTCATGGCCTCCCTGCAAAGCGGGTAGGAGTGGGTGCCTCCTTGTTTGTTGAGGTAATACATCACCGTGGAATTGTCTGTTTGTAACAGAAGTGTACCCGGTGGAATCTCCAACTGGAAGGCCTGCAGAGCGTAAGGGACTGCCCTCATTTCTAGTATGTTTATGTGGAGATGAGACTCCTGGGCTGTCCACAGGCCCTAAGACCGGACACCATAGAGGTGTGCTCCCCACCCGAGCCCTGAGGCGTCTATGGAGAGAGTCACAGTCAGGGACGGCGCTGTGAAGGGGACTCCCGCCAAGAGGTTCCCTAGATGTAGCCACCATTGCCAATTTCGAACTACGGTCTTCATGATTCGGATTGGATGCTGCAGATGGTCTTGCCTTTGGTCCCATTATACCCGTAACATCCACTGGGTTACCCGCATGTGGAGACGGGCTAGCGGGACTGTTGGAATGGCTACAGCCATGTGTCCGAGCAGGCAAAGGACCAGTCTGGCTGTGACGGTCTTCTTCGCCGACAACTCCCTGATGAGGGATCTGATGTGTTCCGCTCTGTCTGTGGGAAGGAAAGCTTTCCCTCTGACTGTGTCCAGAACTGCTTCGATAAATTGCAGCTTCTGGGACGGAACCAGGCGTGACTTCTCATAATTGATCAGAATTCCCAGAGTTTCGAACAGAGACTGGGTGCAGTGGATGGCAGCCATCAAGGCCTCCCAGGAGGGCACCATGAGAAACCAGTCGTCCAGGTATGGGAACACGTAGTGGCCCTTTCTCCTCAGAGACGTGGCTACGACCGCCATGCACTTCGTGAACACACGAGGTGCTGATGACAGCACGAAGGGAAAAGCCCGGAACTGATAATGGTGGCCCTGAAACTCGAAGCGCAGGAACCTCCGGTGCGCCTGAGCAATGGGAATGTGCAGGTAGACATCCTGCATGTCCAGGGACGCCAGAAAGGCACCTTGCTTCAGCATGGGAATTAGGCCCGGGAGGGTCACCATGCGGAAGTGTTTGTAAGTGACCGAAAGGTTGAGGTCGCTGAGGTCCAGCATTGGACGGAGGTCCCCTGTTTTCTTTGAAACCAGGAAGAAGTGAGAACAGTACCCTAGTCCTCTCTGGTTCCTTGGAACGCTCTCTAAGGCTTCCTTTTCGAGAAGCGCGAACACTTCCTGCTGTATGAGCAGGGCATGCTGACCCGCATAACGGGAAAGCAGGGGAGGTCTTGTAGGTGGGCTGCCTACAAACTATGTAATGGCCCTTTTGACCAGCTGTAGAACCCACCTGTCGGTGGTGATCGACTGCCACCCTGGAAAGTGGCGTGCGATGCAACCCCCGACTTTCTTTGCCCGTTTATCCTGAGGAGGGCCGGGGGCCAGGAAGAAGTCATGCTCTGGCAGCATTTGTCCCTGCGGGCTGGGCCGACTGAGAATCGTTGGCCTCTGCCTGGGGATGACTTGGCCTGGGCCTTGCATGAGGAAAAAAACCCTCTGCTGCTTGCCGGAACGTTGCTGTTGTCTTTGTAGCCAGCCGAGAAAACTGCTCTGGTTCCTACGAAAGGAACTAGGCCAAGACCTGTACATAGCTTGTACAGATCGGACTGCCTTTCCTGCGTAAATCCGGAGACAGGGAGCCAAGAGCGTCTCCGGAGACAAAACGCCTGAGGCTGCAGCTCTGGCTGAAGAGTCCGCAGAATCATATGCGGCTCTGAGCACTTGGGTCCCCACATCTGAACCCGTGTGGAGGAGGTTCAAGAGCTCCGCTTTCTGGTCGTCATCGGGCAGCTTCTCAACCAGGTCATGACCCTGTTCCCACAGGGCATTCTGGAACTGAACCATATGGGTCAGATAGTTCAGTGACCTGATGGCGTAAGTAGCAGCCGTGTATGTGCGCCTTTCCAGGGTGTCCAATTGCTTGGATTCCTGGTCCGGTGGCTGGGTGCTCATATGCTGAGGTCTCCGAGACCGGTCATGTAAAGCAGTGATGACCAGGGAATCAGCCAGAGGGTGGTTCGCAAAATACTGGTCCTCCCTAGGGGCCTTGTATAGACGGTCAGCCTTCTTCGGCACCGCGGGAGTGGAATGCGGACGTTTCCATACAGCCTTGGTGATGTCCACGAAGGTATCTACCAAGGGCGGCACTACCACAGGCTTCGGGTCTTTTTGCCGAAGGTAGCGGGCAAGGCGTTGTCGCTTGGGGTCAAGCTCCTCATCATCCCACCCCATGTTCTCCTGGATGTGCATCATGATCTCAGCGAAGGAGGGATCATCCAGAGGGGACCTAGGTATGTCATGTGGATCAGGAGAGGGAATGCTGAGAGGAGAAGGTGATCTGGAATACTCAGACATATCTGACCTGAAATCCTCCCCAGACAGAGTGTACCGGTGTTGTCTGGGTTGCTTGGGGCTGGGTGACCCTGAGAGGGATCTGGAGGGAGGCCTTCTCCTGTCTGAAGGTCTACCCCCAGGAGGTGGCTTTTGCTCCTTGGGTGATGGAGGTCGTCCTACAGGCCCCTTCGGTGGAGGAGGGGGCGTAGGCGGTGAAGGAGTAGGAGGAGGAGGAGTAGCAGGTGTAGTAGGAGGACGACGTACGGGGACTACATCTTTCTTAATGGTGTCCCACCAGAAGGTAAAAGGCTCCTTTACCTCTGCAAGATTCATACCTGATGGGCCTGGCGCCGGTGGCCTGTCACCAGAGTCGGGTCTCCCGCTCCGGGGAGGGTTCCCTTGCTAGCCTGGCGTCCCCAATGTTGCCTGCCTGGTCTTCGGCTGTGTGGCATCCTCCTCAGTGGGGTCCTCTGCCCATCGCCCACCGGGCGACGGGGTGCGGTCTTCCATCTGGTAGCCGACATCGTCCCCTGACCGACGTCTTCGGAGGCGAACGCCTGGCCGGCGACGGGCGTCTGGGTGTCGGCTCCTGTGAGCGCCAGTGATGTATGGCAGATGTCAGGTGGGCCAACGTCCGTTTGAGGGACGTCAGGTCCTTAGTTTTGCGGGGCGCTGGATCCAGACCTCGGGGTGGCTGGAAGACTGACATGGAGTCGATATCCTGGCGACGGGAGGAAGATTTGTGGCGCTCACCCGACTTCGAAGAGGCCTTGGAAGGTGTTGAGGAAGCTGAGGGCCTCGAAGTCTTCAGAGGCTAGAGCAAAGAAGAACCACTAGAGGACCTGACCTGGACCAGGGGAGGCTGCGACCGAGCCCTGGAGGGAGAGCGGTCAAATTTGGAGCCAGAGCTTCGGGAGTCCGAGGCCCTTACAGTAGACCTGGACCTCGCCTTTTCCCGGTGCTTGTCCCGGTGTTTATAGGATTTGCTTGAAGGTTCTCCCTGGGAGGAAGGTTCCTGGTCCATGCTTTTCAGCTTCTCTTATAGGAGAAACGCTTGAAGTGCCTTCTGACGGCGGATCCTGGTGTGGCTGTTAAAACCCTGGCAAAAGGAGCAGGCCTTGGTGTCATGGTCCGGGCCTAGGCAGCGCACGCAGGACGAATGGGGATCCTTGAAGGGGATCTGTTTGCCACAGGCGCACTTCGAGTGGTGACCGTCTAAAGATGGAGTTGGAGAGGACATCAGTTGATCAAAGCCAAAAAAAAAAAGATGACATTTGTCGTAGTTCTGCAGTCGTCACGTGCTAGAAAGGAGACAGAGGCTGATATTGGCGATTCGACGGTGGGAAAAGAACTGAGGATTATGGGGGGACTGCCTCCTTATGTACTACGCCCGACGCTGGGGCCGGGACCAATATCGGAGGCGGTCCCCGCTGAAGACTGCTAGCTAGAAAATTTCCGTGGGGTCCTGGTACCTGCCAGCTTCAGTCCTAATGGTGTAACCTGCTGCAAGAGCTGTATCTCGAAGTAAGATCTGCTGTTGGTACCAGTTGCGATTCCTGGTGCTTTTCTTTAAGTTTCTTCCTAACCGCGACGGCAGGTTCAGCAGCCTTATCCGTGTTTTTTTTTCTTTGTGGAACTATCGCCCCTGTCACAGGGCAGTCCCTCCAGTTCAGTGGACTGCTCAGTGGCCGGGTTAGCAGCCTTATCAGTCATTTTTTCCCTTAGCCTCTTCAACCGCCTTTCAAGGGTGGACTGAGGGAAATTAGCACAGATTTCATAGTCCGTCTGAAGGTGGTCAAACCTCAGACAGAACAAGCAAATCAAATGAGAATCAGCCTTTGCAAACAGTTCCCCACACTCTGTGCAGTGCTGGAAACCTGTAGGTTCTGTTCTCGTTTTTTTTTTTTTTTTGCGACATAAGCGAAAATAAGATGAAAATCCAAATACTATTTTTTTTTGAGGTGGTTGTTACACCATAAAAATGAAACCGGGTTTAGTATAGATTCAGGAGTTACCCCGGCTGAAAAAAGGGACCCACTAGCAGGGAATTACTCCGGTATAAGTTTTAAAACTAGCTAATCGACTATACTGAATCGGAACAATTTCAAGCTAACGAAAACGTATATTAAAACAAAATAAGGGAGCCGTCGGTTTCCCCTCGGTTAAGGAACCATGAAGAAAAATGACTATTTATCCCTTACAAATTAAAATCTAAACAATTACTACCTGAAAACCAAGGACACTGATAAGAATACCAAATGAAATAAATTTACTGAGGTACAAACTGAGAAAATAAAGTTTCTTCAAGAGATGAAGGAGAGCTCTCCGGAGACATCTTACTGAGGCAAGCGGAGTAAAGAATCTGACAGGAGTTGTTTACTAGGGACAATGGTTTGAAAACCAAGCTCGAGCCTAACATTCCATCATTTGCATAGGTTCTATTAACCATTTCGGCTCCGGAGCAGTCCTACGGTGAGACCATACTGCGTAAGTCAGAATACAGTAAGATTTCCAGGAGTCTGAATAACCTCCATCTTTCTGTGAGCTATTAATAGTCATAACTCTCTTCATTTTTTCCCCAATAAAATAAAAATGATAGCCGAAAGTCTTTCATTTTACCACCTCATTATCTCAGAAACATATTTCTGTTAAGTGAAAAAAGAAAAATTCTCAACAGGTACCACATTTCCCCTGTATAACATCCTTGCTGTATTTAAAGTATTCAGGCAAGTTAAAATTAAGCAAAGTGATAAATGCCCTCCGTAGCTGCACTGTGGGCCATAATCCAGGCCCAGCTATTGCAGTTTTGTTGTCCCACAGTCTCAATTCCGCAGCCAGTTTATACTCGCTTCATGCTGGGCTTAACTCGGAAATTGTTTATCCCTGCTAAACAAAAAGACCTCGAATTAATGACTTCCGAGAGATTGCTATTTTAACTATTGTTTGTAGGCTGATAATTTGGCAGTTCAGCGTCTGTTATTTCCACAACTTAAGATCTTCTGATCAGCTCGCAGCATAGCAGTCCGATGAGCCATGTAATCCTGTCATTTCGAAACCCAGTTAGGTGCTTTCCAAATCAATAATCAAACCCTTGCCTTTACACTGGTATTGTATTTAAAATAAAGAAAGTACTTTCCTGCTGCTGACGAACGAAGAATATCAAGCTAAGTCTCCAAACACATTCAGGGCTCTTCTCCAGTCCATCAGGTAAATCTATGAAAAGATTCCTTGGGTGCAGGTACACCTTTCGACGCTCATTCGCTACAATTTAAATCTGTTTGTATTTTTACAATTACCAGAGCCTCCTGTACTTTGTTCAGGCTCTCCCAAAGGCTGAGCGATGAAAAGTGGCCAAACGCAAAGAGATGGGCAACGTGGATGAAGCAGCCGTTCCTCGGCGGTTTCTAGTAGTTGTCACAGTCTGCCATCGGGATGGTCTCGGGCCTGACCCGGTTTGCTGGGGGTCTCTGTTTTTAAATTGTAGCCCATTTAGCTAGGTCTTCTCTCGCTTCCTCTGCCGACTCATTCTTTACAGCCTGTACACAGCTGTACTACTAGTCATGCAGGGTATGGGGTACTAAATTTCAGACCTTTTTCCTTTAGCACTGGTACTATATCTGCGTAGGCTCTTCTGTCCCGCATTGTTTGCAGGGCATAGTCGTCTACATAGATCAGAGTTTGTCCATAATACACTTTTTGTCACCTCCATGCAGTCAACAAGACCTTTTCTCTTTTGCAGCATAGCTGAAAAATCTGGCAATTATCGACCTGGGCCGAGCATTTGGGTCCGAGGGCTTAGGGCCCAGAGTGCGATGAACCCTCTCCATTTTGAGGGGCATTTCTGAAGGTAATTCTAGAGCAGTTTTGAGTAATGTGGTGAAAAAGTCCATTATCTTGATTTTCTGAGCCCTCCGGAATGCAATATATTCCTTATGTTTTTCCTCCTTGCGCCATTTTCTGTGTCTTCTTGGCAGGCCTTCATCTGCTGGTGGTGTTCCTGTAAGGCCTGCACCGAAGTCTCAAGCTCATCCACCCGGTTTTCAACTGCCGTTATCTGGCGCTCCGAATCATCGGTGCGCTGTTCTAGTGCCGTAACATCTCAGTAGATTTCCAAATACAGGTCCTTGACCTCCACTCTGAAGGATAACAGCTCTTTGTAAATTGTACCCAGCTTCACCAGTTTGTTTTTGAGTAATATGGATTGCGGGGTCGGGGCAATTTCTGGGTGGTCCGTAGAGGCCAATTAATGTTCAGATTCAGACGCTTCTCCTGCTGAGGTTTTAGCATCCTCGTACACTCTTGAGCCCTCTGCGTTATTCTTTTCAGGTGCTTTGCAGGGTATTTTACTTGGTTTCCCCTCTCTTCCTTGTACTACTGTAGATTTTTTATTTTTTTCAGGTTCTAAATAGGGGAAACAGCATGAGGGGAGCACAGAGTGATCGAATCACGCTGCCATGTTGAAGAAAGCTCAACTGGAAGACCCCATATGCTCCCTCTTCTTCATAACCCTCCTCCATTATGAGGTCAGGATCATATTCCTCCTCGTCGACATACCCTGTCAGTGGTGGGAACAGAACACCTCGCCGGCAATGCCGCAGGCCACCACTCAGGAGCTGCTTGCTGCAAAGGACAGCCTGGCAGTATGTGCTCTGTCATATCTGAAAACTACACCAGCACTGCCTGAGCGTCAATGATGCCCTGGCCAGGGCCATGACCACTGGAGTGGATGATAGGCCTGCTCCCGTTTATGATGGTGATAAACCATCTGTAGTAGGTACGGTAGTGCCTAATCCACACCAACAAGATGGCCACAGGACCGACCGAGCTGCACCGCATATACCTTACAATCTTACTGGTCGAAAAGCGAAGCTCAGGCAGTCACCAGTATGAAATTCCAGACGCTTGAATGCCATACCAGGGACAGCCTGAGCTCTGCTTCTTGGACTGTAAGACGGTAGTGCCCAGGCCAAGATCTGACCTTGGTGTCTGGGTCAAGAGTCCGGAGGGGGTGGGGCTGGCGCCACGGCCACCAGAGCGGATGACAACGATGCAGACTGACTACCTACAGACTGCAACAGTGACCTTATCTCTCCAAGGAAGCCGATCTATCCTTATCCTTATGTTTATGCATATGTCCTGACAATGACCTCTCTTTTGTGGTCTTGGGACTTTGATGACCGTGAGTTGGTCGATGGGGCTAACGACATATCCTTCTGACCCTGGGCTTTCTGCATGGCCGATAAGTTTTTTCTACAAAACTTCTTGAGTGCCTTTCTTCTATGTTGCCTTGTTGCTCGATAGAAGCTCTGGTTAACCTCACAAATCCTAATGTTGTGAGAAACTCCTAAACAGCAGGCACACATTGTGGGATTGTACTTATATATTTTTTCACCACACTCACAGTACCGGGACAATGCCATTGGTTTCAGCGGTATACAGAGTCAACAGTCTCCTTAAATTATCAGTGATTACTATGTAAGAAAATAAATGACAACAGATAGGCTTATTCATTTCTATAGGAGTTCTGATAAGAACAGTCGACAGCCAGAAAAGAACAGAGGAGCAATGGGGCCGGCAACATTTATGTAGATGCTGACGAGTGTCGTCATCGTGGGTGGTCCTGGCTAGCAAAAGTCTCAGTGTGGTCCTAGCACTGACGCAGGTATAGCTGCAAAGGTGTGGCCTAAGGGAAGAGATATCCTCAAAGAAGATCTGTAGTTCTACTAGGGGTATACACTTCACATCCACACTCTGGCAGTCTTCCTGGAAACAAGCATGTCATCGGAAGTCTTCAAGCTAAGCTCCTCCATTCACCCCAATGGTATATCCTCCAGCTCTTCCCCATATCATCAAATCTTTGTATGCTAGAAGCAGGAATCCAGGTACCACCTGCCAGGGAAAGTTGGGTGGGTTATGTGGATGTGAAATGTATACCAATAACAGAACCACAGTCACAGGTGAGTAACCCATATTTCTTTTTAATTAATGGAAGTGTTTATTCTGCCTTGGCCATAGTGGGGAAGGCTCCCTTCTGTCAACTTCGCACCTCCCCTCTACCATCCGTAGTCTTCCTGGGGACTCACCTAGCAGCTCGGGATGCCACAGATCCCCCCACCGTTATGGGAGGGCCATCCCACATGCCTGAAATCTAGTTGTTCCCCGCATGTTGCCATGGTGACCAGGTGGGTGGGGATGCAGTGGGTGGGTGTCATACGCCCCCGCTGTGCCAACCATTTTCCTCCTAGTTTTTCTCCCTTCCATCCCCGGCATGTGCGTGGAGATGCGCATATGTCCCAAAGCTGCAACTCCTTCCCCCTCCCTCTGACTTATGTCTATCTCCTGATGCTCTTGTAGGTTTACCACTAGGCCTCCACTTGGTGGCAGCCAAGAACCAGCGGAGCCAACCTCCCCAATCCGGGAAAGGAGACCTGCCTGACAGCTGCTCAATCCTCGTTCCTGAATCCAGGTCACTGGCGTGGCAGGAGGTAAGATGCTCGGTGCCACAGCCCTCCACGTCACTGGGCCAGCCATCAAGTAATCCATATTTCTAACATGGCTGACTCTAAGCAGTCCTCTGGGAGGGGGACTATTTGCGCACTCCTATTTTGTGAACAAAGACTGGAGAACCGAGGACTCAAAAGCAGCAACCCAATTCATGAAATTGACGCTTCAATGAGAGATGAAGGTGTGTGCTTTATTCTAGGTTGTAGCCCTGCATATCTCTGCAATAGGGATGTCCCTAGAAGCAGCACACCAGGGCAGCTGTATGACTGGTAGAATGAACCCTAAGCCCCTTGGGTGATTCCCTACCAGCCAACCTACAGCAGAGGTCTATGCAGAATGCAATCCACCTGGCAATCGTCTGCTTTTCATTCGTTTAATTTATTTAACAGTTAAAACCACTGAGCATAGCTCATTTACAATGATGATCCGTATGAAGCATTTATTAAACATACAATACAAACAGTATACTACAATTAATTACAAAACATTTAAGAGTTACACACAGATAATCAGACACTTCTACAGAATAACAACCTCCTCTGCAGATACAAGCATTCAAAAACCAGTTTTTCATGGCTGCAACTGGGAGTGGAAAGGGTTGAACCCAGTAATCTGAATTCAGGTGGACACTGATTCCAGTGTAGGAACAAAGTGACAAAAAAAAATATATTGAGCTTTTAGTTTTTGTTCCAAGGACCACCATTTCTCACAAACCTGAATTCCTCAAAGAGGGATCAACTCTCCTCGGAGATGATCTAGTCCTCGGATAGTCTGGCACTAGGTTTAATAGACTTTTATGTGCTAACAGAAGCTTATGTAATTTCCTTCTGTTAGACAGGGAGATCCACCGTAACCTAACAGAGATCACAACGATGAAATGTGCCTAGGACACCTTCGGATCAGTGTAGGAAGATGACTAGACAAGACCTCAAGCTTATGTACCCTATCACTTGAGGCATAATCATATAAGGCATCTGCAAAATCAAACAATGGAAAAACCTGGACTTTTTTTTTTTTTTTTAAACTGTTTATGAATCAGGACAGTTTCGGTTCCTATGCAACAAGTCAATGCTTCTCCCACCTGCACAATCAATTTGTCCACGTGTGTTACCTGCCCTGTTGCATCCATCTAGTATCCCAAATATTTATAGCTGACTATACATTTTAATGGGGTCCTATTTTATCCCTTACCAATATTTGTATACAATTTCAAAGTCTAGAGGCTCGACCAAATATCATAAGCTTAGTTTTAGAAGAATCAAGTTTTAACTTAGATTCAGTAAAAAAGGCCTGGAGCCCATCAAAACTATGTTGCAACGTATCTTGAACCTCCATTACTGAGGGGCTCGATGTATAAACTATCGTGTCATTAGCATATAAACGATATGAGTCTTCCACACTAGCCTCCAAGTCCCTCAGGTAAATCAGAAAGAGAAGCGGTCCCAGGACTGAGCCCTGGGAAACACCTTTGGAAATTACTAGTGGGGAGGATTGAAGCCCATTCACTATGTCTGTTTGACACCCCTGTCCCACATATGAACAAAACCAGTTCAGTACCACCCTGTTTAAACCCACCTTATATAACCCGTGCAAAAACATTTGGTGGTCAACAAAGACATTCTGCTTTGCTGCCAGTCTGACAGGTGCAGCTTTAGCGCTTGTTACAAGCAGCTGGCAAGGCTCACCCCCAAACTACAGCCATGTGCTCTTTGTAATACGAGACTGTCCTTCCAGGGTATGGAGTGCAATCGGCCTCGGAGGTTGGGTTGGTGAAGCATACCAGTAAGTTAATCATCTGGTTAATGTGAATCTCCAGGAGGAACTTCGAAGGGGATGAAGGATGACCTTGCCCATGCGGAAGACCAGGTAAGTTAACGCCACCAACAGTGCCTGCAGCTCACTAATCCTTCTGGCTGAGATGATGGCCACCAAGAAGGCTTTCTTCCACCACAGGTGTGACATCTCACAACTGTGCATTGGCTCAAATGGCTTGCCCACGAGCACTGCCAACGTCAGCAGTAGGTCCCATGGAAGTGGAGGATTGTGCACCAGAGGCACAAGTGACCCAGGCCATTCAAAAAGCACCCACCCGCCTTTCTCCTAGGTCACCAGCCACATAGCACCCCACACCCAGTATGTAGTGATGGCTGCCAGGTGCACCTTAAGTGTCACTGCTTGCAGGCCCAACTGAGAGGAACCGCAGGTAAATTGAGAATGCTCGCCAAGGGACAGGTAAGGGAATCAAGCTCCTTACTCTGGCACCAGACCAAGAACCTCTTCCACTTAAATGCATAGCATTTACGAGTTGTATGGGACGCATTCACTACACGGAAGAAGTCTTCTTAAAGGCCCAAAATCTGGAACTCTAGCCGCTCAGGAACCAGGCTAAGAGATGCATGGACTGAAAGTCCCATTCTCAGCTGCAATGGGCATGGGGTAGCAGGAAACAATGACTGGAACTTGGAAGGCTGTCATGCTTCTAAGAATGTGCCCAGAGTGGCAAAATCCACCTCCCTTACTGCCTGTCTGTACTGATTCTACAGAGCGAGGGTCACAGGAAGCACCAACTGGCACTGCCAGGGCCGCCACACTTCTGAGAATGTACCCCCAATTGGCAACCCCCACCTCCTTTACTGTCTTCCTGTACCAATTCTAATGGCATGAGGTTGTAAGAGGCAACAGCTGGCACTGCGAGGGCTGCCACATTTCTAAGAATGTCATCTGAGTGGTAGCCCATACCATCTTTACTGCCTGCACCAACTCTACAGGCATGGGGTCGCAGATGACACTAGCCTGCATTGTGAGGGCTGTCACGCTTCTGAGAATGTCCTTGAGTGGCAGCGCCTGCCTCCCTTACTGCTTGGCTGCAGGGATTCTAAAAGCATGAAGCTGCAGGTCACACTGACCAGCACTGCGGGGGCGTTCACATTTCTGAGAATGCCCCCCAAGAGGTAACTCCCACCTCCCTTACTTGAGTTGCCTGCACTGACTCTACAGGCATGGGGCTGCAGTAGGCAACAACTGACATGGCTAGGGCTGCCACACTTCTAATAATGTCAGAGTGGCAGCCCTCGACCCCAGTACTGCCTGCCAGTTCCGATTCTACAGGCAGATGGTCGCAGAAGGCAATAACCAGCAATGCAAGGGTTGCCACACTTCCGACATAGTCCCTGTGTGGCAGCCCCAACCCCCTTTACTGCCTGCCTGCAACTGTTCTACAGGCAAGGGGTCAGAGGAGGCAGTGAATGGCATTTCGAAGGCTGCCACATTTCAAGAATGGCGCATTGTGATGGCCCCTGCCCCCTTTACTGCCTGCAACAGTTCTACAGGCAGAGGTAAACAGGAGGCAATGACAAGCACTGTGAGGGCTGCCATGCTTCAGAGAATGTCACAGAGTGGTAGTTCCCACCTCCTTTACTGCCTCCATGGATTCTACAGGAAGAGGTTCGCAGGAGGCAACAACCAACATTTTGAGAGCTATCACACTTCTGGGAATGGCCCTGTGTGGCTGTCCCTGCCCCCATTACTGTCTGCCTGTAATGTTACTAAAGGAAGAGAGTCACAGGAGGCAATGTACTAGCACTGCGAGAGCTGCCACATATCTGAGAATGCCCCTGCAAAATGTTCTCAGCTCCCTTTACTGACTGCAATAGTTTTACAGGCAGGGAGTCACAGGAAGCAGCAACCAGCATTATGAGAGCTACCACGCTTCTGAAAATCACGCTGCATGACAGCCCCAGCCCCCTTCACTGCCTGCAATAGTTCTACAGGAAGAAGTTTGCAGAAGGCAGTGACCTGCAGTTCGAGGACTGCTACCACCTCTTTTAATGCCTGTAACAGTTATATGCGCACGGAGAGTTGCAGAAGGCAACAACCAGCATGAATGACCCCGAGTGGCAGCTCCCATCCCCTTTCCCACATGGTTGCAAACACTTTTACAACTATGCAGGAAGGGATGGTAGCTACACTCAGCACACTGTTTTGCAGCAGAGAATAGGCCTTTCCTCTTAACCAGTCTGTAGTGCATTCTGAAATTGTTCACCACTGTTCCACTGAGTATGCACAGACATCCGTACAAATGGACTTACCAAAGGTCTCTTTTGCTAGCTCCAGGTCTGCATCTTCCTGTAATTTCTTTAGTCGTAGCTTCTCTGCTATCTGTTCTTCTGCTGTAAGCTCTTTAGGCTGTTCTAGTACTTCTACCTATTAAAAATATTACAACCCACAGATACACACTTGAATTAAAGAGGTTACATTCTTGAAAAAATTATGAAGAATTAAAAATGCAGATAATTTCCATTTATATATTTTTTAAAAAAGGACTGCAGTGGCTCAGTAGGTAGCACCCTTGGCCCTCAAGCTGGAAGATCTTGGGTTCCAGCCTCACACCAGGAACTCGAGCTAATACCCAATAACACTGTAGTGCAGTATGAAGGGGGTGCTGAACTGCTGTCCTTGGAGACATTGAACCATAGCCCCTTCTGCCATCTCTGGTGACTGTATGGGTGGAAGGTAAAGATCCCATGTCACTTAATGTAAGAGTAGATTATTTTCCCAAGGGTCCTGGGTAACATTCTCTACCAATAAAACAGGTCCATGCAACCCACCCCAGGTGTACGTGGAAATGAGCCGTCACTGCTCAGCGTGCCCTTCCTGGTCAGAAATGATCAATAAATAAAATACAACAGATGCAACACACTAGTATGTATTCTGCAATTTCAACTTAAAATAAATAAAAACCACTGCAGTGTTATCAATCCCCAATGGATGTACTGCCACCCCCACACTGCAGTCTAATCTGCTTCCAAGTACAGCCCCCCCCCCAAACCCATGTATGTGAGCCTAGCATTACGTGCAAGTGTAACCCCAGCAGGCTTGAAAGAAGGCTCTCTGTCAGTGAGGGTAAGGGGATCAGTTAAGGCTTTCACTTTCTGAAAATACTCACTGCATGCTGTCCAATCAACTGGTGGTAATATTTCAATGTTTAAAACGCTTTTACTGCCAGTGGCAATACTGTGCAACATTACTACATGGGAGACTCAGAAGTACGTTATGAGCCTTACTCCCAGTTGGGTTGCAGTATAGTGCACTCAGATTCTGCCATCCTGAAGAACTGGATGTCGATGACCACACAGTGTCTTAAACTCTCTCTGAAGGCATAGATGGGGGCCGGAAATCAGAGATTGTTAGAAGAAAAGTATGTGTGTTTTTTTGGAGTGGGGGAGACGATCAGTGTGTGACAACATGGCATCCCATCCACCTAGGCCCAAATGGTGTAAATTCAGTAGTTTCCTTGCCTCCAAGCCCAATCCTGAAAGAGAAGGGGTTAAAGACAGCTTCCTACATTGGCCCACCCCAAAACATATAATAACCCATACCTGTCCCCAAGTGGACTGCAACATGTTTTTTTTAATTATTGCTGCCTGTATTTAATATGGCAAGAGATCATATTTGGCTCGGTGAAGCTATAAGCCAAAATGCTGCCCCTTCTCTATTGTTGAGACAAGCCCCCACACTAGCATGTTTTGTGATGTCAGTAAATGGAGAGCACAGGGATGCACTCCATACAGAGAAGAACAGGGACATTTTATAACTGCTTGTTATACGATGGCATTCCGATTATATCAAACCAAGGCTGCCACTCAACTAACAAAGAGTACACAGAAGTCCAAGACAGTTGCAGGGGCCAAGCACTAGAGTCCAAGACAGGCGCAGGGACCAAGAACAAGTTAAGTGCGCCTGCTGCAGGCGCTTTCGCAACCTGCAAGCCAAGACGGGGGTGGGTCTCTCTAAACCCATCATCCTGCAGGTATGTGTACTAACAGCATCTGCCTCATGGTGAGATGCAGCACATAACCTTTCACTTGGCAATCTGTGATTACAGGTACTGCCTGAGCGAATTGTTTGCACCTTCTTTTTTGTAACTTGAATTTTATAGCAAAACTGTATCAATTGTCTGCCCCTCTCCGATTCAGCAAAAACATACAAGGTTTTCCCATGGCCTCATCAGGACTCCTGGTCACTGGACTTGTATCTAATCGCTTGGGTTAGCATAGATAAGATATGATGGACGTGGCTACACTCTTTCAGGGGCAACGGGTGTGCGGGGCAGGCAGACTATGTTCCCGCTTTCTCACGGTTGTTGTCAACAGCCTCACTAGTGAGTTTGACAGGTTTATAGATAAGGATCAGTTTCAACCCGGAGGGCTGCCTGTCGTTCATCATCACTGCTATAATCATCTAGCGGGGCAGCGCCTGTATAATAAGGGGATTGTCTGCCTGCCCTGTATTCCTAGAGACCTAGGGTTTTTTATCTTTTTTTCTTCCGATTGGGGGTGGCTTCATTCAGTGGGACTGCTCTAATATATAAATAATGCCACAAAGACAAGAGGGTGGGGCAGTATCAAGTGTGCTGGGGGGGGCGGTTCTCCTTCTGCTTTCAGTTCAGGGTTAGTAATAGCGGGGTTGGGAGGAAGCGGATGGAGTGATATGGGAAGCAGGTTGCGTTAACATCACGTACCAGAGGTAGGAGTGCAGTGCAGTGTTAGAACTGGGGACAGAGTTGTGCAAGTAGTTAGAGTTAGTTGAATTTTGTTTTTATGTGTCAATTTGTGTGTACTGTTACGAGTTTGGGGTGTATAAAGGGTTGGATGGGGGTATTATGGGAGGGGGGCCAAGTGTTCTCGTCCTGCTCTATCTCGGAGCGGTGGCAGGGTTAAGGGCACAGCTGGAACTATTTTATGAGTGGCCCATATAAGTTTATAAGTTGGAATATTAAGGGCGCCCATGATCATTGCAAAAGGCACATTATTCTCAGACACTTGCAACACCTAAACACCAGAATTGCTCTCCTTCAAGAAACGCATCTCCAGCGCAAGGATACTGTACTGTTTCGTAAACAGTGGGTCGGCTATGTTTATGGGGCAGGCATTTCCACCAATAAAGGGGGAGTGGTTATCCTGATAAGCAAAAAGATCCCCTTCACCCTAGGAAAAGAAATCTGGGATCCTGATGGGAGATACATTATATTGACTGGTCTACTAGAATCACACCAGCTGATGCTGGGTGCAGTCTATGGCCCAAATGCTGAATCCCCCCATTTGTTCGCTCACTTATTGAGGTTGGTTGTTTCCAACCCCCCTAAACTTACTATTTTGGGTGGGGATTGGAATATCACCCCCTACACACACATTGACAGGTCTGATTCCCAAAGAAGGGTTTTTTTCCCTGCGCAGAGGGCCCTTCATGAGCTCTTGAGGGGGGCGGATCTTATTGATGTTTGGCGCATCCTGCACCTGGAGGAGCGCCAGTATACCTTCTTCTTGCCACCGCACAAAACATTCTCGAGAATCGACTTTTTCCTTATCAGCTCCTTTGCCCTCCCTGGAGTAACTGATATCGATATTCATGCCAGGGTTATATCGGATCACTGGCCCATCTCCCTTTTTTTCCTAGTAGGACCTGGGGTGAAAAGGAACACCCTCTGGCAGTTAAACACCCAATTACTGCATAAGCCTAACTCCCTGCAACATATACGAAACTTCATTACTGACTTCATAAGAAACAACAGGGGGTCAGTTAGTAGGGTTGACATAGTCTGGCCGGCTTTAAAGTGTTCCTTGCGGGGGGAGTGTATCTGGTTATCCTCAACAAAGTTCCAGCAGCTCAAGTTGCAAATGAACTCCCTGCTTTCCTCAATTAGCCAATTGGAATCCACTATTTCTCGCTCATCCCCAGATGAAGACTGGACCAAGCTGCATAGACTGCGAGCTCAGTATTTCAGTCTTATCTCCCAAAAAACCGAGCTTGCACTTAAACGTACCAAATTTCAATATCTGGAGTCTGGGGAAAGGGCTGGCAAGTTGCTGGCTTCACGGCTCAGGTAAGAGGATGCATCTCGGTTTATTCCGGGTATCAAGCCGGATAAAGATGCGCCCACTGTGACTGATCCTCGTGCTATAGCAGGGGTACTAAGGCAATATTATCAGAGGTTGTACGCTGAGGAAACAGATGCTCGTCCCTCCATGGCAGATATCCTGAGCTATCTCAGCTCAGTTGATCTGCCCAAGCTGTCGCCCATTCACACCTCCTCTCTGGCCGGCCCCATCACGGCTGAAGAGGTGACAAGTGCTGTGGCACTGCTCCCAATGGATAAGTCCCCGGGGCAGGATGGACTTCCTAATGGTCTGTATAAGGCCTGTATACCAGAGTTAGCCCCTATACTGGCAGAGGTTTATAACCACTGGTTCGATAAAGGGCTATCTGACCCCAGTTTCTTAAGAGCAATAATCACGCTTATTCCTAAAAAGGGTAAAGATCTGCAATATCCAGAGAGTTACTGACCTATCTCACTGATTAATACTGACGTTAAGCTCTTGGCCAAGATCTTAGCCAAGAGGTTAGAGCCTATTATGCCTCTTTCAGTAAGTAAAGAACAAGTTGGCTTCATGGCACGTCGGTCCTCTGGGGACCATATGCGGAAGCTAATGCACCTCCTCTCGGTTGCCAATGACTCAGAATTGCCAATGATTCTGGTGTCACTGGACGCCGAGAAGGCCTTCGATAGGGTGTCATGGGACTTCCTTTTCGCCACCGTGTCGTGGTTTGGGTTCCCAGAGTACTTCATTCAGTGGATCAAGTTACTATATTCCTCTCCTTCCACCCAAATTCAATATAACAAGTTCACACAGATTTTCCCGCTTCACAGAGGTACCCGGCAGGTTTGCCCCCTTTCCCCTCTTTTATTTAATCTATATTTAGAACCCCTTATCTGGCACTTGATATCCTCTCCAAACATCCGAGGGATTTCAACTGGAGGCCGGAGATGCACACTTTCTGCATATGCAGATGATCCGTTACTGCATTTGGAAGACCCAAGAGACAGTTTGTCTGCGCTGCTAGACCAGGTTAGGGCCTTCTCCAAGGTTTCATACTACAAGCTTAACTCACCAAAACCAAGGTATTTCCCTTGAACAAACGTGTCTCGAGAGGATCGTGAAATAACTTGCTTCGTCGGGAATCGAACCTTTTGTACTTGGGAATTCATGGCAAGGGATAGAAACTCCATGTTGAAAGCTAACCTTTCGGACCTATTGACCAAGGTCAAAGCTGACTTGGAGAAATGGGGTACTTTTTCCTTATCGATTTGGGGTAGAGTCTCCACGGTGGAAATAAATGTGCTCCCCCGTATCCTTTACCCAATGGTCATGATGGGTTGTTTTCTCCCCAAGAGATGGTTCGCCACATTGCAATCAATGTTGAACGCATTCCTATGGTAGGGTAAGAAGGCTAGGAGATCTTATTTCAAACTAACTGCCCCAAGGGAGCTAGGTGGCCTGGCGGTTCCCCTCCTTTTTCCTGTACTATTGTGCCCATCACCTGAGTAAACTTGCCTAGAGGGCGTAGGAACCACCGGCCTTAGACCCAACTGCCTACTCGCCAGAGTGGTTGGAAATAGAACAGCATTTTGCATCTCAGCATAGGTGTACTCTTCAGGCTTTCCTATATGCGACTCCTAGGGTCATTCCCAGGTCCCTCAGATCTACCCCCGCTGGGCTGGTCCATCAAAGTGTTGCACCAACTGCAAATAGAGATAGTCGCTAATTGGTAAGTTTCCCTAGATCAACCTATTTTGGGCAATCCGCATTTTAAAATAGGGCATCGGCCTATCCCACTGTCCTACCAGCCTAATCTGAGGGAGAAGAAAGCTACGGACATGTACGATAACAGAGGAATAATCTCCTTTACTGTTTTCCAAAGTAGATTCAATGTACAGACGACTGGTATATTTCAGTATGTGCAGCTCAAGGACGCTGTTGTCTCCCATATAGGTAAAACCCCAAGATCAGGCATTGTGAATACTGACTTGCCCTCTATTCTCAGACTGGCTAGACAACCTCATGCCATTTCTCTGGTTTACAATAAGTTACAGGTATTGCAGCATAACTTACCTCAAGGGGTTTGCTATTACTGGACTCAGGAATTGTCACTAAACACAGAAATTGACTTCTGGAGGAGACTGTGGCGCAATTCCTATATTTACATTAAGCAAGATAGACTGCGTCTAACCCAGTTTAATATTATGCACAATTTATATTTCACTCCTGTGAAGCTTTATTCTTTGGGGCGGCTTTCTTCCCGTTTGTACCAGATGTGGTAGGGAGCTGGGTACGTTGTTTCACATGATATGGACATGCCCGAAAGTGCAAGCTTTCTGGCAGACAATTAGATGATCTCTAGATCCTTTTCTGGGGTTAGATCCATTATTTACCCCAGAAGTTTGTTTATTGAACTACTTCCTCGGGTATGCCCAAGGTCAGAAGAGCCATATGGTCCTGGCTGCAATGATTGCAAAGTTGATTATATTGCGGCACTGGAGAGACAGTGTTCCCCTTTCTGTTCTGGAATGGCATAAAGAAATGTTGCTGGCCATCCAGTTGAAGAAACACATTTGCTTGATGCGCAGTAGATATGCAACCTTCCAGAGTAGATGGAGAGCGCTAGATGCCCTGTTATCAGCTTGGAGGACCAAATAGGTCTGAGTATAGATTAATGTGTGCATATTTGTTGGAGCAGTGGACGAGTAACACTTGGCTGGGGGAGGAGAGGTTAGGGAGGATTAGAATTAGGGGGAAGGGATGGACGGGTAAATGGTGGGTGGGGGATTGCCTTGGAATTATGGTATGTATACTGTGTATTAATATTACTGGCATCCCTCTTGGGGAATATGTTTTGTTATGTTATTTGAAACTAAAAAAGCTTACTGAATTCAACAACAAAAAAAAAAAGAATAATACATGGGGAGTGGTGTGTAATGTGGTTTTTCATACTCTAGGTGTGTGATGCCACAAACCACGGGAGTAAAGCATGAGTGGTTTAACCAGGCATCACACACAGGATGTGCAAAACGAAAAAAGTTACTGTATTCCCCATGTTTTATTTTTCATAGCTGCTGGTTTTAAAAGTTGTGTAACCGCAGAATCCATTTTAAAGAGGAGCTACTGGGACGGGAGCTTGAGCCAGTGTTGTACAGATTGTGGCTCAAGCCACCCCCCCCCACCCCCCAAGTCCCACAATTTATCAATTAAATAAAGTACCTGAACACTCGTAAAATTACCTTTCCGGGGGTGTGTGTGTGTGTGTGTGTGCGCAGCCGGCATACTGACAACCAGAGCGCAGGCCCCTGGGAGATCACGCTGGCAAAACCTGCGAAATGGTGACGCTGTTTTACCTCTTCCTCTCCACTGCCCATATGTAGGGAGATATTAAAATCTCTGTATTTACTATGAAGGATGTTATTTTTACAAAAGGTGCCTATATGCCATGTGGCACAGAACAGGAAGTCCAGACCCAATGTTGAACCCTCACAACCACCGCCTCATAGTCAGTAACACTGGCTCTGTCTGTTTAGATAGAGCGGGACAGAAGGCAAGCAAGTGGTGTTCTATGGAGAAGACATTCGTGTAGATTTGGAGTTTGGTTAACTACCTTTCCTATCTTCTAAGAATCAGTCTTCTCCATACAGCCCCACTCTTTGGGGGGTAGCAAGCTCTCCTGCTGATAGGGAGTAGTAGTCTTAACCCTGAGGTTATAGGCCTCAATGCTCAAGTGTATGCCTGGGGGGAGACCAGGAGGCAGGGCACCTCTGTTGTCTTTCTCTGAGGGATGAGCATGTGAGGACAAAGGATCTTCTTTGAGGCACTCTCTTGCAGCAGGTCATACCAGTGGGATTCAGCCACAGGTATCATCTCTTTCGGATGATTTTCACAGCAGTCGAACCTCGGACCTCCCCCTAACACCACCACATGGTATACACCTGGCAGGTATACAAGGAGGAGGACCCAGTCACTCCTTGGTTCTTTTCAACCGCGACCTGCATGCAACAAGTCCTCCTTCGGAGTTCCTGCTTTACAGCCATTTTAAGAAAAGTTATACGACCCACAACTTTACATTTTTTTTTTTTTTTTAATATTCACTACTGATATCCTCTGAGCCTTCATTCCAAAATTGTTCCTGGGGCCACAGAATTGCTAAAGAAGATCTCCATGTAGTCTGTGTTCGTTGCCTTGGTCCTGAACACAACTCAGGGGAGTGTCTCCTCTGTGACAAATTCAAAACACCGACAGTTACAACAACTCTGTGAGCATCTCATGAAGCAGAAGGTAGCCCTCTTAGAGAGACTCCTCAGCGTCCTCTTTCAGGGTCTCACCTCTCCATGGGAGACCCCTCAATCTCGACACAGGGTCACGGTAAGAAACATGCCTCTAAGACCAAGCATGTCTCTACCACCCGCATCATCCTTTGCGTCACATGTAACTATGGAGCTGGTAGCCCCTCACAGAGTCTTCAAAACCGTTGGCGACTGTGGGCTCCTCTCCTTCCTCGTCGACAAGCAGCTCTGGGGTGATTTTGCAGCTTCCAATGTTGCCCCCACCTTCCATGCTACACAGCCATCATCCGTCGACGATGGCTTGTGGCTTGTCGACAACTTTCTCGTTGACGGCCCTGCCACATGGCCAGTCAATGATGCACAGCGTTCTGTCGACGATGCTAAAACAAAAGTTGTCAACAACTATGGATTCTCCATCAATGGCACAGCAGAGGCTATCTCTATAGACAGCCAGCCTTGCACCATCGTCGACAATCCTGGGGTCCTATATACACCTCTCGTCGATGGCTGCTTGTTTGGTCCCACTGCCTGCAACCATTTCGTCAGTGGTGCCCATTTGCCTTGCCCAGTCTGCCATGACCAATTCCACTGGACAGATGGCGTGATAGATGTCCAGGCACTAGTGAAATCCATCCTGGGCCTCACTCAGACCCAATGCCCCCCCCTAGGGAGGGGTCACCTCTGGTCTCTGCCTCCTTCGGGCCAGCGGATGACCAATTCTTCCCCTGCCTCCCCGGGTCTGTACAACCAGGATGTGGACATGGAGGACCCTTTCCTGTAGGACTGGGGTCTAGCAAACAGGGAGGACGACGATGACATGGACCATGAGGAATTCCCTCAGTCCTCCCTTGTTCTCTGCCAGATGACGTGACTTTTTGGACATCATGATCCACCTCCAGTAAACATTCGGGTTCCAGGGCACTGAGCAGGAGGCATCTGGCAAGATACTGGCTCAGTACCTGGGTGTGCCTGAATGCCCAACTCTGGTTACCCCCCCCCCCTTTGGTGGACACCTTTGAACAGGCTATTATGGCTGCCTTGAAACAACCTTTCAAGATTCCCTCCAATCTGCAGAAGGCTGATAGGCTTGATCAAGCTCTGGTGGCTCACCCCTACTTCGTGTCTCCGTCTCAGGTGGACTCAGTGGTGATCAATGCCACACATGATAGGTCCTCTAGTCCACAGCACATGAGTGCTCAGCCCCCCCCGGATGCGGAATCAAAGAAATTAGATGCCACTGGAAAACATGTTTTTTCCTCAGTCACCTTGTCCCTCTGTGTACTCAATTACATGGGACAACTCCTGAACTATCAGGAGGAAATTCTAAAAGCCTCCTAGGTGACAATCTAGTCCCTCTAGTGGGTTCTGTCCAAGAGGATCTGACGGTGAAACTATCTACTGTGGCGGCGGTAGGGCGCAACCTGCTTAGGGCCACTTATGATGCCGTACATACTATGGCTGGTACGTCCTCTGCTGGTAATGTCTCAGGTGTCACGCCTAGCTCAGGGTATCTGGTTTTTCCCCAAGGATGTACAGCAATCCATCTTGAATACTCCCTTTAAAGGAGTTAAGCTGTTTGGTCCACAGACCCAGGACATCTTGAAAGACTTACAAGACTCCAGTCGTACCCTTCAATCAGTTCGGACCCTTTACCACCCGCCCTAAGGCCAAACAACCCTATAGGGGTTCCTCAAGAGGCCGCCCCATAGGGGCTGTCCCTCGTTCAACAGGCAGCCTGTCAAAGGAAAACCTCAGTTGCAATTGCCAGGTCCTAGAAATGCCCAGAAAACCCATTACATTCCTGCAGCCGGCCCCCCAGCAGGGCCAACCTTCCACCTGAAGGTCTTCCTCTGGTCGTGGGTAAGGAGGCCCTACCTAAGGCTGTAAGGGGCAGGTTTTTCCTGCACCTGCAAGGGTGGCATGCCATCTCCTCCGACCAGTGGCTCCTGTAACTGACTGAGATGAGACACACACTGGAGTTCATGGAGATGCCGCTTCCATCGCCACCCCAGGTCTCTCACTACCCTCCAGACCAGGCACTGGTCCTATGGACCGAGACTGATGCCTTACTGTCAAGAAGTGCAATCGAACCAGTCCCCCCTTCCTCAGAGGGATGCAGGATTTTACTCCCATTTTTTCCTGGTCCCCAGATGGATGGGGGATTTACGCTCCATTTTGGATCTGAGGTGTCTCAACCGCCACATCATTTACCAAAGGTTCCACATGGTGTCCCTTCAGACACTTCTCCCTTTGCTGAACACAGGAAATTGGCTCTGCTCTCTGGATATGAAGGATACATACCTCCATATCATGATGCACCCGGCTCAGAGACTGTTTCTCCGTTTCATGTTCCAGGGTTATTATCAGTTAAGGGCCCTCCCTTTTGGTCTTTCCTCAGCCCCAAGGGTATTTACAAAATGCCTTGCGGTGGTCACAGTGGCCCTCCAAGGGGAGGGCCTCAGTCTTTCCATGCCTGGACGACTGGCTCCTGAAAGCGTCCTCCAGACACCAGTTGTCGCACACGCTTTCTCGAACCCTACAGTTGTTCACCTAAGTAGGGACTGCGGTAAACTATCAGAAATCCAAAATGGACCCCACTTAACGCCTCCAATATATAGGAGCCGTGCGGGACGACTCCGTAGGAAAGGCATTTCTGCCCATGGCTCGGGCAGACGCCCCTAATGCTTTAGTTCACAGCTTAGAATCCAGCAGATTGGTCTCTGCAAGACCACTATCTATGCCTCCTGTGATATTTGGTGGCTACAATCCCGATGGTCTCCAATGCCAGGTTGAATATGAGGGTCCTTCAGTGGTCCCTCAGAGTCCAATGGAACCAAAAACAGGACGATTTTGATGCCCCGGTCCCGCTGTCTTCCCTGGCTCTTCGAGCCCTGCAATAGTGGAAGTTACGGGACAATCTCATGCGAGGCATGCCATTTCGATCGCCTGTCCAGAGTCTCATTCTGATGACAGACGCTTCCTTAACAGTGTGGGGTGCTCACCTCCTGTACGTCTGATCACAAGGATCTTGGACATCAGTGGAGGCCTGCCTCCACATCAATATCTTGGAACTATGGGCGGTACTCTACGCCTTACAGGCGTTCGAGGCTCACCTCCCCCCCCAGGTTGCCTGCAAGTGCAATCAGACAGTTCTGCGGTAGTTCACTACATGAACAAACAAGGTGACACCCATTCCTACCCTCTCTGCAGAGAACTGATGACGGTGTGGTATTGAGCGATCCAGAGAAATATTCATCTTCTGGCAGTACACATCCCTGGAGTGATCAACACCTTGGCGGATGCCCTGGGCAGATTCTCTGCCCAAGCCCACGAGTGGGAAATCTTATCAGACATTCTCAATGACATCTTCTGCTTGTGGGGCCAACCAGAGCTCGACCGGTTTGCCTCTCCTTAAAATGCAAAACTGCCGCTTTACTGCTCTCTTGAGCGAGGTCCTGGAACTGTGTGGTGGGAAGCATTCTCCCTTTCCTGGACAGGAAGATTTCTGCACACCTTTCCACTCAGTCAGAGAGTACAACTCAAACTGGTCCAGGACAGGGCGTCTATGATTTTCATAGCACCGTTCTGGCAGAGACAGATTTGGCTCCCTCTGCGTCTACAGCTCCCGGACACAGAACCAATCTCTCTTCCTATTTGTTGAGCCTTACTGTCCCAAGCGCACGGCTTCCTGTTACACCCAGCCTTTGCTCCCTCATCGCCTGGCTCCTGAGGATGTAGTCCTCACGTGCTTCTGGGTGTCTGCGAAGGTGGCAGAAGTTCTCCAGGATGCTAGGAAGCCATCTACTTAGTCTTCCTCTTCTCTGAAGTGGAAATGCTTCTCTATTTGGGTGTCCGCTCTGGCCTTGGATCTTATGAGTGTTCCCCTCAGTGCATCTTAGATTATTTGCTCTCCTTGTCAGAGGGTGGACTAAAATATTCCTCTGTGAAGGTCCACCTTTCAGCCATAGCCGCATTTCATTTTCCTGTGGACAACATTCCTTTGTCCCAGTTACCGTTAATTCAAACCTTTTTGAAAGGTATTCTGCACCTACATCCCCGTCAGATATCCAGTCACTGTCTGGAATTTGAATTTCGTGCTTGAAAAACTGACCACGAGTCCTTTTGAGCCAGCTGAATCCAGTGACTTCCGGTATCTAGCCTGGAAAACTATGTTTTTAATGGCTATCACGTCTGGCAGACAGGCCTCAGAGTTACACGCACTAATGTGCAAACCTCCATAACTTCAGTTTTATAACGACCTGGTGTCTTTACGCACTAACTCTGCATTTAGTTTAAATCAGATCATCCAATTGCCAGCATACTTTGTGGAGCCTCAGAATCCAGGGGAAGGGAAGCTTTGCTTCATACTCTCGATGTGCCTCGAAGAAAAAGTTACTTACCATAGTAACCTTGTTTCTCCTAGGGGATACTCCAATATTCATAACTCTTCTGCAGTATGCCTCTAAGCTAGATCTGCCCAGAGATAGAAAATTATGCTAATGATGGAATCATTGGCATGTGCCACATTTCAAATGCTGCCACTAATCAACTGCCTACATTCTAACCCTCAGATTTCATGGACGCCTGTAAAGACAGGGTCCAAAAGATTTAAAATCATTAAAATTCAGTAATTTTACAACTCCCAAAACCAACCTCCAACTGAAGGAAGAGAATATCAAGATGTATTCAGAATCAATACATTCTCCAATGTCAGAATCACCTGAAAAGAGAAAAATCACTAACTTGATTCAATAAAAACCAGAATGTGGCATGTGACGTAGACAGCCAGTTCTGAGTGCTGTATCATTTCGATTTAATGTAAAATGTATTACTGAATATCTCTGCTGAAAAATCAAATGCGCTAGGAATGACCTCCAATTTCAGCTAACGGATGCAGGCCAAGAGAAATGCTGACAGTATGTACCACACACACTTAGTTTTTAGAGACAAAGTGTTACATAGAAGACTTTAATCAATGATTCTGCTTCTCTGAGTTAATTACAGAGTTGTTTAAGTTAACTTTGTTAAGAGGGAAATCATAAAAAAGGTTCATGAAGTTTAAGAGAAAACACAGGTTATTACACAGAGGTGAACAGTTGTAAATGCTCATATGTAGCCTGTGTGAGGAGAATGCAGCATGAAATCAAAGAGGTGTCACTGAAATTGAGTTATGCTAAGGTTGTAGAATTAATGCTTGAAATTACATCCTGTGGTCGTATAGAAATATATATATATATATATATATATTTTTTTTTAGCTATTTTGACAGGGAGGAGCTAGATGACCTCATGCAAAAGAAGTGGGCAAATACTGCTTTTAAAGATTATTCTGTTTCACTACAGACACTTATCTGATACTGAGCAACAAAACATTTGAGCACTGAAAACAGGTATTTAGAAAGCTAGACAAAATCTAACTATTGTTGTAGGAATTGCACTGTTTTAAACCTCGTTTTGTTTAAAGGTATGCATGTCTTGTGATATGAGTTCTGTATTGTATGTTTGAAATATTATATATTTTAGTAAAAACTCTAATTTTAGAGCATACCTGGTCAGTCTTTGAATTGCTTTCTTTTGCTAGTGTAACCCCCCTGTTACCTGGCGTTACTAGAATCACAGTAAGACCTAGTGGTAGGCAGGGAAGGCAGCTTCTGAAACTCCAGTTAAATGGATTTCACACCGTCTCACTCTGTTCTCAGTCTCAGCTGAGACTGAGGGATGACATCATTTTAGAACGGTCGTAGCTGCATAAGCCACACTGGAATGTTGCAGTTGGGAGGTCAGAGTACAACGTTGGGGAGTTTGAAGCCAGTCTGTGTGCAGTCTTGGACAGAGACTGTAGTGCAGCAGAGTGTGCGCAGGCTCTCAGAGCTTTAAGCTGTTACAGAGCTACTTTTGTTTTTGGTGTATGTTTCCACCTGAAGAGGAACAGAGGAACTGGTAACTGAAGTGGTGGAGACCACTCTCAATGGTTCACAGCCCCATCCCTGAGGTAAGTGGAGTGGCACCTATGTAGGCAAGACAGGTGATTAGGAGGTGATGGTCTACAGTGTCGAAGGCCTTACTAAGGTCTAGAAAGACTGCACCAGTAACCTTCTTGGTGTCCATGCATAGATCCAGTCAGTAGAGACTTCAGCCAAGGCTGAGTTGGTACTGTGCTTTGACCTGAAGCCAGACTGGGCTGGGTTTAGGAGTGAGTGCGCTTCAAGGTGATTTTTTAGTTGGTTGTATATAAGTTTTTCCAGCACTTTGGAGAGAACAGGCAAGATAGAGATAGGACGGTAGTTGTTTAAGTCACAAGGATCTCCTTATTTGAAGAGAGGAAAAACATGGGCAGATTTCCAGCAGGATGGAACAGTGACTGTGGTAATAGAAAGGTTGAATATGTGAATGATGGGGGGCTGTGAGCTGGGCACAGACTAGCCGCAAGAAAAATGGTTCAAGGCCATCGTCCCCTGCACTTTTCTTGGTGTCAAGGCTAAGAATTATGTCTTCGACTTCTTTGTAGCTAAACAGGCACAACTGGAAGTGATGAGGTGGAGTAGCATGTGTAGAATCTGGGCTAGTGTTGCTATTTACTCAGCTAGCGTATGGGGAGGAGTTGAATGCCAACCTGCCAGTGGCAAAGTGAAGGTTAAGTTCTTCGAGGATTCGCAGTTTATTTTCAACCATCCCATCCTTGGCCAAAATCTTGGTGGGAAGGGAGGAAGCAGCAGGATGGCCTTCAATGGATCTCCGTGTCTTCCAGAATTTTTGGGAGTTCCCTTTGGCCTGCTCCAGAGAGGAGACATAGAAGTTTGCTTTAGTAGCAGGTACACTTTTAACACACGCATTTCTGGCAGTTCTAAATGCCTGCCAGTCTGCCAGGTTCTTTGTGTGCCTGGCCCTAGCCCTTAGCTTGTCTCTATTTAAGTGCAGATTTGAGCTCTTGGGTGAACCACGGATGCGAGATTTTCCGCACCCTCATTTTAATAAGAGGAGCATGCTTGTTAATTAGGGTGGTGAGGTTGTCATTTAAGACAGAGACGACGGCATCAGCAGATTTGGCAAGATATAGGTCTTGCCACCTGATCATAGCTAGATCAGTTAGGAAGTTTACTGAGTTGAATTTACGGAACGAGCGTTTGATTCTGAATTTAGGGTGCTGCTGAGTTTTAGATTGGAATCTTGTACATACAACGATACTGTGGTCGCTCATGTCTTATGGAAAACTGCAGAATGAGATTTATGGGATGCGGGTTAGATGACATCTAAGAGTGAGCTGTTGGCAGAGTTAGAAGCATTGACTCTTGTGGGTTCAGTTACTATCTGTGTAAGACCCAGCTCATCACAGATGGCTTTTAGGGAGTGGGATTTAGCAGTGAGCCAATCCATACTGAAGTTCCCTAAGATTGTTTCCATGTTAGCAGCCAAAGTTATGGATTTCAACACGTTAAGAATTTCTGTGCCTCCTGACAGGGGTCTATAGCCACCAATGATTGTGATGCACTCTGAGGATGGAAGGTGAAGTTTAAGTTTATGTCCGTGTCAGTGGCTCAGTAGGTAGCACACTTGCCTCTGAGGCCAGGAGATCAGAGGGCGGTGGGTTCAGTTCCCACATCTGGCACTTGGATTAATATCCCAGTACTGACACTGTAGTATAACATGAGAGATGTGCTGCACTTCTGAGGTGCCGTCTTTCGGATGAGACGTTAAACCGAGGTCCCATCTGCCTGGATTGGTGGTAGTTCAGGTGGATGTTAAAGATCTCATGGCACTTATCGAAAAGAGTAGGAGAATTTCCCCGGTGTCCTGGTCAAATTTCCCTCTTTCACTAAAGATACCACCAACAGCTTAATCTGGTTCAAGGTCAGTTGGTATTCATTTGTATCTCTCCCCATGCCTGAAAATAGGCAGGATTTGTCTAGTGCACTTACCCGGGCAACAAAAACTAAATATAAATACAAAAAATATAAGCGAGAATCTCACATTCCTTGGGCTTAGTTTTACAGGAAATGCTCCTAACATCAAATTTTGATTTGGCATATACAACCCCCCACCCCGAATCTCTAAAGAGCTTGAAGCCTGGTATAGTTATTTGTGGATCAGTGTTGGTCTTTTTTAGCCCTAACTTGGTAATTGTAGTCAGATCTGGGTCAGTGTGGGCTGCCCAAACTTGAAGATGATCAAGTTTTTTGACCAGGCTTAGAATATTGACCATCATCAGTTTCATCCCAGGAGCAGCTGCAAACTCCGATGGAGAAGTGATTCGAGTTGGGGGACCTGGATTTAGTTCGACAATGCCTGAACAGAAAAGGAGAATTAGAAACATTTTCGAGGACATTCACCAGGTAGAAGTGGGCTCTTTTCGTATGGGTTCTTGTGTGCTGTTCAGTTATTGAGGTATGTCTAGCCAGGGCATAGGATATGCTGTCATGGCCATTCAAGGCTAGCAGGGGAGTGCACGGAAAGACATTGGCGAAGGGAGGAGGGCCAGAGGAGAGCGATGAGAATTAAAATGAAAACCCAACAGATTAAGAATATGGAAGCAATATGAAGATGCAGCAGGAACTATGATTGTGGGTTCCCAGGCTGGGATGACTTCTGACTTGGCATGGATCAGTGCTTTATGAGTCACACTTTTTGCCAGGATTAGAAGTAGAATGATAATGCAGGCCATACTGCCCAAGATTGAGTAGAGTGATTTGTGTAGAAAAACCAAGAATCCCTCTAGTGGCAGGTCTGTATAACCTGCTAATGGAAAACTAGCCCCAAAAAACTTCTATGACACACTTGAAATGTGCTTACTTCTATGTAAAATCTATTTGTAAAAAGTACCAGGTGGCAGAAGCAGGAGAAAAGTACTGGCCAATCAGAGTGGGTTTGCTGGAAGCGCCCATGTTCTGAATGGCTGCGCTGTCCTGTACCTTCCAAGGAGCTGCAAGCGGGTGTCCTGGTCTCAGTCGTTGGCTGGCTGGGTGCCGGACGACCATGGGGGAGCTGAAGCAGCCCCGTTCAAGGGCAGGCAGCTAAGGGAAAGCTGCTGCCTGTGAGTTGTGCTGAGGCACCAGAAGCTCTGTAAGAGATTCCTTGAGGAGAAAACGCCTGTGGGGCACCCGTAACCAAAGGGTGAGTTCGCTCTGAAAAAGGACCACGTGTTTTCACCTGAAACATAAGAAAACTAAAGGGACTGTTACTGTGGGGTCAGGAAGAGACAGCCAAGTACAGTTGGAAGATGTGGGGATTGGACTGCTTAACTCAGTGTGGGGTCTAGAGTAATGGACAAAGCCACTTATAAGTATGTTCAAGGCCAGCACAAAATGGAAAGAAAGAAAGTGGGGATTGGACTGCTTAACTTGTGGGGGTCTAGAGTAATGGAGAATGCCACTTATTTTTAAGTATGTTCAAGTCCAGCATAAATGGGAAGCAAGACAAGTAGACTGAATGTGAAATACATTTAGCAAGAGTCTATACAGCAAAGTGCTAAAGGATGAGGTGTTTACAGTCCAGAGAAATGGCCGGGTATGAATTGTGGGAGCAAGAGGTGGGAGACCCCCCATCAGTAGTAACCAAATTCACCTCTATGGATTTGCTCTGAGACACCTTTTGCTTTCCCTCAGGTACTTGGCCAGTGCCTGAGGAAAGTACCCAGACGTGGGATTGATAGGAAGATTCCCTGATAGAGCCGAGTTGCTCTTAGGTGGTTTAGGGAGCCACCAGAAAATGTTTCCATGAAGTATGAAAGGTGTCCAAGTGGCTGGCAAGGGAGCCGAGCCAGGGAAAACCCAGTGCAGTGTACAAGTTCAGGCTGTGTAACCCAAAGCAGCGTATAAGTCCAGGCTATGTGTCCAATGTGTGGTACAGCCTAAGGGCTAAAGTGATGAGGATGTGTTCTGGACTCTTTTAATCTGCATTACCAGGAGTGTAGCCCCGTGGGGGTCCATCTATGCTTTGTTTATTCTGTTGGATGTGAACAAAAGCCACACTTTAGAATCCCACTTCTGGTATTGGACATTACAGTTATTGCTTCCTGTGTTCGGAGATACTTGGGTGCCCCTGTACAGAGTAGCCAAACCTAGCCTTTGTGCCGAGTGGCCTATTCCTCCCCGAACCCAGCCCACCTGGTAGAGCTGTCGGATACAAATAGCATACCAGGTAGGGGTTACACTAAGAAATATTTATGGTTATAGCAGCCTGCAGACATCAGCTTGTATGGTGGTACCAAACTGGAAAGAGAAGCATTTTAAATCTGAGGTCATTTAAGTTTTAAGGGTTCATCTCTGAATACCTGGTTAGGTGCCTGTAGGCAAAGTATCTGGCCCCCCTGAAGACAGATATATCTGAGCCTGTACATTGGGTATGCTAGCAAGAGGTTAACAGTTTGAATCTTTCTAGAACTTGAGACCAAAGGTTGATCCGAACTCACAAAACAGACAAGAGGGTTACCTTGTTCTGTTCACAAGACTGCGCTCAGAGGTTGGCACTTTGGGAATAGAGGGCCTGATCTGTTGAATGAATCTGTGACAGACTGGTTGGCAGCGGTAGCATTATTTTGGCATCACAAGCTTTATTGTTCTGTGTCAGCTGAGACCGCAAGCTCTCATGCAAAGAAAGAAAAAGGCAGAGTTTTATTTTAAAAAAGAAACAGAACTATATATATAAATATATATATATATATATATATACATACATATACACACACATACATAGATATATATATATATCTATATCACTTGGTGTACAGTCAAGTTCCTACCTAATTTTTTTTTTCCTAAAGTGCAAAGTCAGAGTAGCCATAGTCAGGGAAGAAGAAGATGGCTTCCAACTACAGTAGGCACACTGTAGATTACTTGAAGCAGTTGTGCGGGGACAGGGGAGTCCCGCTCGAGGTGACAGCTAAAAAGCAGAACCTCATAGAGGCCCTGATGGTAGCAGATACCCAGAACAGTGAGTCACCGAAAGTGACTGAAAAGGACAGCAGGGCCACCATCTGTGAAGGGCCACAGCAGCAGGGGATGGTCACCAGTATCCTGAATCCAGAGGTACTCAAACTGCAAACTGAGTTGTGCAGGATGGAACTGGAGGCAGAGCGACAGAGGGAGGCAGATCGTGAGAGGCGTGAGCGCCAGCCAGCTGGAGAGGAGAGAGGTAGAGGAGAAGAGAGAGCGAGAACGCAGAGAGGCAGAGGAGACGAGAGAGGAGCGCAAGTGGCAAGACGAACTGGAGAAGCTACGACTCCGACCAGCGTCACCAGAGCAGGTAAGTGGCTTGGGTTTAACTGGGACTGCAGGACTGGGTTACAAATTAAACTCCAAATTAATAGCTGAGTTTAAGGAAGGGGAGGACATGGATGCCTTTTTAAATTCTTTTGAAAAGGTTTGTATTCAGACTAAAATTCCTAGAGAGTGCAGGAGCTTCCAGCTATCCCCACTACTTACCGGGAAAGCTTGGGATGCATTGGGTCAAATGGACAATGAAGACAGCAATGATTACAGCAAGCTAAAAGCTGCACTGTTAAAAAAAGTTTGAATTAACTGCTGAATCATACAGAGCTAAATTCCGTAAGCTCAGGAGAAGCCCTGATATGAGCTACGAGGAGGTAGCCATGAAACAACATCAGTTTTTAAAACGTTGGTGGGAAGGAATTGAGGCAAATTCTGTTGATAAAATTGAAAATGTGATTTTATTAGAATAGTTTTATTGGGTATGCCCAGCAGAGCTAAAAATCTGGCTAGAGGACCGAGATCCAAAAAGAGTGCAAGAGGCTGCTGAACTCTCGGACCGATATGCCAAGAGCAGACCTGCTCTGAGAATGAATGGGGCAGGCGTGGCAGCACAGAAAGGGAAAAGCGCACCTTCAGGGCAGCTAAAACCCTCACTGCCTCCACTGAAACCAGTTAGCCCCAGGTTTCAAAGAAAAGATTTCTCTGAAGTAAGAAATGCCTGTTGGTTGTGTAAAGAAACTAGGCATACTGCCAGACAGTGCCCCAAAAAGGTGAGCCATAATACACAACTGAGTGCTAGAAAAGAAGTGGGTTGTTTGTGTGTCCCTGGAAGCATGCCAGTGAACATGAGGGAACACATGCACCCAGTCATGGAGAATGGGGTACAGACGCAGGGGTTAAGGGACACGGGGTATCCCTGACATTGGTAAAAGGGGATCTGGTACAGCCTGGTCAGCTTATACCCAATAAATACACAACTGTACAAGGGTTTACTGGTGAAGAGAAAACACTGCCACTCGCTAGTGTTCTCCTGGACTGGGGTGAAACAGAGGAAACTGTGCAACAGGTGGCTGTAGCCAACACATTAGCAGTGGATGTGATCCTGGGTAACAATCTCCAGCAGGGGGTAGTATGTGCTGTTACCTGTAGCCAAGCAGCAAGGGAAAACAGTAGTTCCCCGAACCCCACAGAAACCAGTGTGGAAACCACTGAGAGGCTGGTTCCCAGCCTGGGTCTCCAGATAGGGAGACAGATAAAAAGGGGGTAGAAATTTCCCCGGTACCAAGTGACCACACAGTTATGGAAGGTTACTCCGAAGAGGGAGGGAGGGGTGACCAATTATCAGAGGGTTGGGATGGACAGTGATTCTGAGGGCCCTGACGCTAGTGCTAGGAACTCTAGTTTAGCGACTGAAGGGGATCTGTCCCATACCTTGGGACTGTGTGAGGGGTTTGCAGCTGCTCAGAGGAGAGACCCTAGTTTACAGAAGCTGAGGGCTTGGGCAGACTTGGGGGAGGGGGGGCACACAGGGAGGTGACGGCAGACATAAGGTTTATTGGGAAAATGGACTTATGTACACACAGGCAGTACAGACAGAGGGAGGGATGCTAGGCAGGCAGCTTGTCATTCCCCAGGGGTAGTGTGAGCAGTTGCTCAAAACTGCACATGATATTCCCTTGTTTGGTCATCTGGGAATCGCACAAACTACGCAGCGGTTAGCCCAGAATTTCTACTGACCTAACTTCACCCAGCAGGTGAAGGAGTATTGTAGGTCTTGTCACCGGTGCCGAGAAATAGAGAAAGCGGGCAAGAAAACCCAAGCAACCCTGATCCCCTTGCCCATAGTGGAGGAGCCATTCCAGAGGGCGAGAATGGATATTGTGGGGCCTTTAAATACCCCCATCTCCTCAGGGAAGATATTCATCCTAACTGTGGTGGATTATGCCACCCGGTACCCAGAGGCCGTCGCCCTATCCTCACTGAAGACAAAGTAGCAGATGCCTTACTTGGGATTTTCTCCCGTGTTGGGTTTCCGCAGGATGTAATCACCAATCAAGGGGGTTCCTTCATGTCGGACCTGATGAAATGTTTATGGGAGAAGTGTGGGGTGGTGCAGAGATGCACGACACCATATCACCCACAAGCCAATGGACTTGTGGAACGTTTCAATGATACCCTAAAGTTAATGCTCCAGGCGTTTGCTAAACAGCATGGGAGGGACTGGGAGAAATACCTTCCCCACCTGTTTGCATACAGGGAGGTGCCCCAAGAGTCGACAGGATTTCCCCCTTCAAACTCTTATATGGACACCGGGTACGTGGCCCCTGGACTTGATCCGGGAGGACTGGGAAGGCAAGCATGCCACCCAGGGAACTCCCATTGTGGATTACGTCCTTAGGCTTAGGGAAAGGTTGAAGGAGCTTATGGGGACAGTCCAGAGCAACCTGGCAGCTGCCCAACAAAACCAAAAGGTGTGGTACGACTGCAGAGCCAGAGCTCGCTTGTACATGGTGGGTCAGTAAGTCATGGTCCTTATTCCGGTTGGGAAAGACAAGCTGCAAGCTGAGTGGGCAGGACCGTACAAAGTGGTTAGGAAGGTAAATGACGTAAACTACATTGTGGAGTTACCTGACAGAAGACAGACAGAAAGGATGTACTATGTCAGCATGATGAAGCCATATGCAAATAGGACTGACATGGTGTTTGCAGTGTGTAGTCATGGGGAGGGGATGGATGAAAGAGATCCCCTTCTGGATTTGCTGGAAGAGAGTAAGCGGAAGTCCTCTGTGGAGGCAGTAAAACTGTCTCCCCAGCTGGCCCCGGACCAGGTCCAGAAAGTAAGGGAGGTTTTAGCAGACTTTGCCCCCTTGATTAGCACCAAGCCTGGACTAGCCCCCTTAGCAACACACGATGTGGAGACAGGGATACAGATGCCCATACGGTGGACAGCATATCGGGTGTCCGAGGCTGTCCAAAAGGACATCAGGAGGGAAGTGGAGAAGATGCTGGATTTAGGGGTAATCCAGAGATCCCACAGCCCATAGTCCTTGTGCTCAAGCCAGATGGCTCAACTCATTTCTGTTTGGACTATCGTGGACTGAATGCAGTCACAAAGTCAGACACCCACCCAATGCCCCGGACGGACGAACCCCTGGACAAGCTGGGAGGGGCGAACTACCTTACGACTACTGACCTGACCAAGGGGTACTGGCAGGTAGAATTGACAGACACAGCTAGGGAGATGTCAGCCTTCATCACTCCGATAGGCTTATTTGAGTTTATAGTAATGCCTTTCGGAATGAAGAACGCCCCGGCCACTTTCCAAAGGTTGGTGAACCAGGTGTTAAATGGTGCTGAGGAGTACGCAGTGGCGCACCTGGATGACACTGCCATCTTTAGTACCAGCTGGGAGGAACACCTTTCACACCTTAGGGAAGTGCTGGGCAGGATACAGAGGGCTGGGCTCACTGTCAAAGCCGAAAAGTGTCAGGTGGCCATGGGAGAAGTGGCATACCTCGGGCATATGGTAGGCCGGGGACAGCTCCGTCCTAACCAAATAAAGATAGAGGTGATCCTGGCGTGGCCCAGACCAGAAACCCAGAAGCAGGTCAGGAGCTTTCTAGGGACAGCAAGGTACTACAGGAAATTTGCACCCAATTACAGAGCCCTGGCTGCTCCCCTATCTGACCTGACAAAGAAAAAGAAGCCAAAGAATACCTGGGGCCCAGCTTGTGAGGAAGCCTTTACCAGACTGAAGGAGGCACTGTGCAATGCTCCTGTTTTGACAAGTCCTGACTACAGCAAAACCTTTATAGTTCAGACGGATGCCTCAGACGTGGGTACTGGGGCAGAACTGAGCCAGACGTCTAGCCAAGGGACAGATCACCCAGTCGTATACCTGAGCAGAAAGCTGCTTCCCAGGGAGCAAGCGTACTCCATGGTGGAAAAGGAGTGTCCTGCCATAGTGTGGGCCCTAAAGAAGTTAGAGCCATACTTGTATGGGCAGCATTTTGTGGTGCAGACTGACCACAACCCCCTGGTTTGGCTGACGCAGATGGGGAAGAACAATGGCAGACTACTAAGATGGAGTCTTGCTTTACAAGGGTATGATCTTAAAATCGTACATAGGGCTGGAGCGAAGAACAAGAACTCAGATGAGCTGTCTAGGGTCTACGAGGAGTGAACTGATCTGGGAAGCTCATCCCATGTAGGGGACAGATCCCCCAAATTCAGTCTAGGTGGGGAGGAGTGCGACGTAGACAGCCAGTTCTGAGTGCTGTATCATTTATTTTAATATAAAATGCATTACTGAATGCTCTGCTGAAAATCAAATGCCTAAGAATTACCTCCAACCCCCAATTTCAGCTGACAGATGCAGGCCAAGAGAAATGCTGACAGCATGCATCACACACACACAGTTTTTAGAGACAATGTGTTACATGGAAGACTTTAATCAAGGATTCTGTTTCTCTGAGTTATAGAGTTGTTTAAGTCAACTTTGTAAGAGGGAAATCATAAAAAAGGTTTATGACATTGAAGAGAAAACACAGATTATTACACAGAGGTGAGAGGTTTTAAATGCTTATATGAAGCCTGTGTGAGGAGGATGCAGCATGAATCAAAAGGTGTCACTGAAATTGAGTTATGCTAAGGTTACAGAATTAATACTTTGAAATTACATCCTGTGGTCGTATAGAAATATATACATTTTTTTTTAGATATTTTGACAGGGAGGAGCTAGATGACCTCATACAAAAGAGGGCAAATACTGCTTTTAAAGATTATTCTGTTTCACTACAGACACTTTTACCCGACACGGACCAAGAAAACATCTGAGCACTGAAAACAGGTATTTATTAAGCTAGACAAAATCTAAATATTGTTGTAGGAATTGCACTGTTTTAAACCTTGTTTTGTTTAAAGATATGTACGTCTTGTGATATAAGAGTTCTGTATTGTATGTTTGACATATTATATATTTTAGTAAAAACTCTAATTTTAGAGCATACCTGGCCTGTCTTTGAATTGCTTTCTTTTGCTAAGAAATATTTATGGTTATAGCAGTCAGCAGACATAAGCTTGTATGGTGGTACCAAACTGGAAAGAGAAGCGTTTTAAATCTGAGGTCTTCATTTAAGTTTTAAGGGTTCATCTCTGAATACCTGGTTAGGTGCCCGTAGGCAAAGATATCTGGCCCCCCCCCCCCGAAGACAGATATATGAGCCTGTGCATTAGGTATGTTAGCAAGAGGCTGACAGTTTGAATCCCTCCAGAACTTGAGACCAAAGGTTGATCCGAATTCGCAAAACAGACAACAGTGTTACCTTGTTCTGTTCACAAAACTGCGCTCAGAGGTTGGCATTTTGGGAGTAGAGGGCCTGACCTGCAGAGTGAATCTGTGACATGGCATACATATCCTTAGGGTACAGCATGGAATGCAGAGGCCACTGGTTCTGGTAGGGGAGGCAGGGTGGTAGAGTTATGAACACTGGAGTATCCCCTGGGAGAAACAAGGTTACTATGGTAAGTAACTTTTTCTTCTTACCCCTGGAATGCTCCAATATACCTAACTCTTCTGCAGACTAAGCAGCAGTACCTTTGGAGGTGGGAACACAACCTATTTTGGAAACAGGCTCTGCAGGACAGTTGCACCAACCGGGCATCAGCCCTAGCCTGCATATCCAGGCTCTAATGTTTGCTAAATGTGTAACCTGTCCTCCAGGTAGCTGCTTTACAGATATCTAGAAAGGGGCATCCGGCAGCTGCCAGTTGCTCTACCTTGTGGAGGGGGCTCTGAGCCCTGCTTAGGCCTCTCCGCCCGCTGTGACACGACAAAACTGAATACACAACCATCCAGCGAGAAGTGGACCTTTAGATGCTGGATTTACCCTTACCCTTCCCATATCCCCATAAACGAGGAAAACTGCATCTTGTCCTGCCTGTGGAGCTCAGTAGCTGTCGTGCAGTAGCTCAAAGCTCCCTTGACATCAAGACTATGCAATATACGTTCACCAGAATAAGAATGCTCAGTAAGAAAACACCAACAGAGTAATACATAGTTTGGCTTAGATGAAAGTCTGAAACCACTTTGGGAAGGAATTTTCTATCAGTTTTAAGAACAACTTTATCCCTGTGAAAAAGGAGGTAGTCCTGCTTAATGCATAGGGCCTGAAGGTCACCAATTGGTCTGACTGAAGTGATGGCCACTAAAGTAGCATTTGCCACGTAACATAGTTTAGCACTGCTGAAGACATGGGTTCAAAGGGGGAACCCATGAGCTTAGCAAGACAAATGTACAGGCCCCATGCTGGCCCTGGTTCCCTGAGTGGTATCCTTATATGTCAGGAATAGCCGTTTTCTGCCCTGCTTATGGGCTTCAGTGGCTGTCAAGTAGTAGCTAGAAGTTCCTTTGACATCCAGGCTATGGAGTCTCCTTTCATCAGAACTAGTGTGTTCAGTAAAAAAGACAAATAAGGTAATGGTTTGGTTCAAATGGGATTTAGGAACCACTCTAGTAATAAACCTCCTGTTTGTTCTCAGGACCACTTTGTCTCTGAGAGATGAAATGTAGTCCTGTTTAATGAGACAAGGAAAACTGTGCCATGTGACATTTCAAATGAGCTGAATGCATAGGTTCAAAAAGGGGAACCCATGAGCCTAGTTATGCACACATTCAGGTCCCATGCAGGCAGTGGTTTCCTGTGAGGGGTGCAAGCAGACCAGGCCCTTAAAGAACCTTTTTAAAGATAGGTTATAAAACCAGAAAAATACTCTGCCCAACTGACATATATGCAAGCTCAGTGATTGCAAATAGATAAAATAGTGCAGCACAGCTGGTACACCAGTCTGTGCTGGTATCCAACTAGAAAACCTTTCACATTTTGTAACATAGGTTTTCCCAACAGAAGGCTTTCTGTAACCCCTCAAGATGCCCAAGACACCTTAGAAAGATGCAAGCATGCATATTCTAGATTCTCAAAACCTCCAAGTGAGTTGAGGTTGGAGTAAAGGAGCCTCCCTTTATTGGGGGCAGTAAATTGTGCCTTTTGAGGAAGATGCATTAACTCAGCCACAGACATGGAGGATAGCAGAATGTACCATGGTGTCTGGCTCAGTCTGGTGCTACAGAAACTGTTATTGCTGATTTGGACTTGAGCCTAAGCAATGCTCTGTACACCAAAGAGAAGGAAGAAGGGATGTGAAAGCATGCACGTGCCTCACTTACCAAAACAAAGCCTGAATATCCAGGGAGACTATTTCCCGATAAGCTGTACAATAGTACTGTGGCAAGTGGTAGTTCTGGTGTGATATGAACAAGTGTACCAATGTGGTGTCCCACCTCCTAAAGATCACTTGCACCACCTAACTGTTCAAGGCCCATCAGTAATGAGCCCTGGTTGATTTGAGTCAGGGTACCTGCCAATGTATTATCCTTGCCTGGCAGATGAAAAACCTGTCAGGAAACCCCCATGGAGTATACTAGACACCATATTTTCATGACTTCTGAGCAGGGAGGATTTGACCTTATCTCTCCGTGCTTATTTATGTAGTGCAGTGTGGAGGTATTGTCTGCTCTGACCTGTAGCAGTAACACTACTCTTAGCTCCAGCAGATTTATATGCAGGAGTGACCCTGCACTTGACTATATGCCTTGGATGGTGTGAACCCCGAATGGGAATCCCACTCTAGTAGGGATGCATCTGTTGCTAGAACAACTGATAGGGACTCTTGCTAAGAAGAGAAACCCTTTCCTGAAGTTGGTTTCCTCCTTCCACCCTTGGAGGGTCAGTAACAATGTTCTTGTTACTAGGATTAGTTTTGAAAGGGGTCCTTACCCTGACTCCAGTGAGCCCTGAAGTAAAATTAAATGCCCCTCATCTGTAACCTAGATTCCACGACTGTCAGTGGCAGGTGCCATATGGCCAGTAGGTGAAGAAACTGTGTTGGAGTATTTGGTTTATTCAGGCTGGATAAGTCTGCTATCAGTGAGATGCTCCTTGACCTGTCAGAGGCAGGTAGGCCTTGCCTTGCAGGGTATCTAGCTCTGCTCCCATGAACCACAGTGCTTGAGCAAGCTGGGGAAAGACTTTCTAGATGCATCAGGAAGCCTAAGGACTCCAGGAACCCTTGGGGGAGTTGTAGATGCTAACACTTGCTGGGATGATTTTACAACCCCCAGCCAGTGATCTACGGAAAGCAAAAACTGCCAAGTACTCTGAAATTTGGCATTGTTAGGTGCCTAAAATAGGCCACCACTCCCCAATTTCTTTGTGGCACCCTTTGTTGTAGCAGGGCAGGGTCAACCATCCTTAACAGTAACAGGTTTGACAAACCTTCTTTTAATGGGGGTGGGTCATGTCAATTCCTGAAGTACCACTGCTGTGGAAACTGTAGATGCAGAGCATCATTCATAGCCTGGTAACGAAAGGAGCCTGCTGTGAAATTATCTGCCTCCCATCCGTGTTTTAGTGGGAGGGGAAGCCCCTTCTTGTGCAGAATTGCTACTTTACTGTACTCATGCACCTTTTTTTTTTTTTTTAGGCCTTTATCTTTTCTCCAAAGAGGGAGTTACCCTCGGCTGGGAAATCCAGTGTCTTGGTTTGGATATCCTAAACGAGGTTTGTGACTTGCAGGCAGGCAAACCTCTTCTACCCATTGTATTTACCTTCCCTGGTAAGAGTCTTTAGAATCAGCAGGTATTTGAGACTGATATTTGGCTCCAAACCAAATTTAGCCATTTCAGCTAGGTCATCTGACAGGGGAGTCTGGACCTTGGCTGCTATAGCAGAGGCCAACTACCCTAATATTTTTTGGTATTGACATAAGCTTGATAGTTTGCCTGCCTGATAGCTAGGAAAGCTGATAAATGCCAGGGGTATCTATGCCTTGTCACAGGCTGTCACTTGTACCACCCCTCAGTGGACAGAATGGGAGAATAAAAATTCAGCCCCTCCTTATCCAGCTTATAGGTTTTGTACAGCCTCTTATCAAGAGGGGAAACAAGAGCTTAGGAGTTTGTAAAATATTGAAAATGTCTTCCTTGAAGAATACATCTATTCATAGGAAGGAGAAGGTTTTGGTGGGTGTCAGCCCAGTCATATCTCACAAGTATGGAGTGTGAGGAATAATCCTCAAGCTCTATGGAGAGAATCAAACTCCTATTTAGCGGAAAAACCTAGGTTTAACAGGTTCCCCTTTGTCCATTTCATCATAAACACATAACATTAATAGTAAAACTGAGCAAAGGAGACAGCTACTTGCATGGGTCTGCTGCTTAAAAGCAGACAGCCTTTGTAAGCCTGTATGATCTTGGCACCCTGCAATATCTACAGGAGTTGGCAGGCATTATAGCAGGCACAGAAGTCCCCAAATGCTGTCCAGCATGGGGTTCTGTGTGCTTAGTTTTCTTTTGATTTTAGAGGGAACCAGGGAGTCTGCCAGTTCAGCAAGCTTCTTAAAAACTGCTTGTATATCTGTCTCAGGGGTAGCAGTTACAGTAATTATTGTGGTTTTACCCACAGTAATTTAGGGTGTCGACTGGTCAAAGCTCGAGGGACCCTGAGGTGGTGACAGTTTTCTTCTTCTAGCCTTATTCAGGCATTTTTAATAATTCTGTCAAGACATGAACACATGTTTCACACTGCTGAAGTGTCCATATCTCAATAGAATTCACCACACTCAAAAAAACCACTAAAAACTGGGATTACCAGTTTTTTCTTTTCAGTTTCTAAATGTAAAACCCATACATTTTGCAACCACTAAAATATTGTTTAAATTAAAGTATATACAGCGATTGCAGTCGGTTCTGGAACCAACAGAAAACCAAACGGAACCGGGAACCGAAGTAAAAGTGAATCGAAGCTAACTGTTCAAGAACCGGGATTAGCGGTTCTAAAAGCAAGTTTAAATTAATAAAATCAAATATAACTAATAGGAGTTTTTAGTCAGAAAACTCCAATAAACATAAAACAAACCTCAGTTTACCCCCGAACCGGAAGAAACCGAGGAAACTCATAATTTAACACTAAAAACTTACGGGGTAGCTTAAAATGATAAAGGCAGCAAATGAAAAACAATAAATACATATGTATATTTTGTAAGTTTTCACATGATAGAACGAGATGATGAAGAGAGGATCTCCAGGCATCTAGTCTTGACAGGCGGAGAGAGAAATCTGAGGGTTAGAATGTTGGCAGTTGAGTAGTAGCAGCATTTGAAAAGTGGCACATGCCAATGATTCCATCATTAGCATAATGTTCTGTCTCTGGGCAGATCTGGTTTAAAGGCATACTGCACAAGAGTTAGGAATACTGGAGTATTCCTGGGATGAGAACATTGAGTATTTACCTTCTCCGCACTTCACAGCTGCATAAATCTGAGCAACTTTTTGTTTCTTTCACCCCTGGAAACCAGGACGTCAGTGTTTCTAAACAGTGCTTGTCAACATGGTTGGTCAACTGCATTACGTTTATTCATACTAAGTACAACGTACCTCTCGCAGGTGTTGTCAAACCACACTCTACCAGAGGCATGGCCACTGCTACAGCTCGTTTCCGGGTCGTTTCATCCTTGGATATTTGCAGAGCCGCCACGTGGTCTACTGCACATACCTTCACTAAACATTAGTGTCTAGACATTGCTTCTAAGAGGCAAACCATTTTTGGACGGGCCGTCCTACACGGCCTCCTGTCCTGAACATTCATAATTCGCTGCCTCTCACTGGGTATAACAACAACTGCATGGGAATCTTCCCACTGGTTATGACCTGCTGCAAGAGACTGCCTCGAATAAGATAGTACAGTTGCGTAAGAATTTACCGTAATAGTAGATCTTCAAGAGTACCTCTTGCAGCAGGTCATGTAGCCCCACCCTCCTTCCCCCTTGCTGTTGCTCCAAAAGGGTTTCTTGCTCTTGTCTCTAGTACTCCATGAGCGGCTGCCTTAATTTCCCTCCTCGGTTCCCATCAGAGGCCCCAAAATATGGTTACATATATGGTCGCCGGGATGGTAAAAGAACTGAGGAGTGAGTGGGAAGTCCCCCTTTTATACCTGCCAGGTGTATACCACGTGGTGGTGCTGGGGGAGGTCCTAGTGTCAAATGCTGAGAAAATCATCCGAAGGAGATGACACCTGTGACTCAATCCCACTGGTTATGACCTGCTGCAAGAGATACTCTTGAAGATCTACTGTTACAATAAGTTCTTACACAACTGTACTTTCCTGCAGGGCACGAGTCAGAGGAGATTGACAGTTGTCATCTCACCAGCTAGGATAACAGGTGGGTCCCCCAGAACAGAGTATTTTTTTGTGGATGACCAGAGCTAACAGTGATAGTTGTAGCCATGACATCTGTCTCAGATGGCCAAAGCTTTGAAACGAGAAGCCACCATGTTGGCATCATAAAATGTCCTCAGCTGGTGATGTGCTGCTTCTACGCCCCCTGAAAGCAATAACTATGGCAGACTGCACACCGGCAGTTCACGGACAGTCAATCCATGAACCTACAGGCGTCTGAAGAACCACCATGTGTGCCTGGTGGGACTCTAGGTTAAGGGAGCACTGGGCAGATGTAACAATCTTTCTCCCAAAGGCATCCATCAGTCCCGATTCCTCCAAGGTGGGTACTGGGGGCTTGCAGGGTCAGAATGGCCACCACCCCATAAAGGTAGGTTTTCAGTGGTTCAAGGGAGGGTATGGTGCTGCAGCTAGAGGTTCCTAGGAACAGGAGGTACAGCATAAAGACACTTACAGACCACCATACATGCCACTCCCAGAGCAAGGTGACAGGGAGAGATCACAACTGTGTCCGGACTGGGCAATCCTAAGAGGCTCAATGGCACAGCATTTGGATCACAGTCCCCAAATAGCATGACACTTCCAAAACCCCCAGCACTTCCCTCAGGAATAGGGGATACGTCACGCAGTCACCTGCTGAGGCCAGATGGAGGAATGACTCACCCTCTGAGGAGGATGTTGAGAAGGGGCCTGGAAAGCCACTAGTAGCAGGAGCTGAGGGAGGCACCTCGCAGTGTTTCGTGTCAGATTCCATGAACCATCATTGCACATTCTCATCCACTGGTGGTACTGCTGCTGAGAGGGGTCCCCGAAGGGCTTAAGAGCCTCTGCCACTTTGTCACACAAGGCCTGAAGCACTTGGGAGCTGAGGGATTGGGGGCATTAGTGGCTTGACATGCATGGGTGTAGATGAGATTGCAAATAAAACCTTTTAAGTTTCACAAAAAATAACCCGAGTTTCGGCCTGGACATGAAGAGACTTGTGAGTGCCTCATTTGGGGTGGCAGTTTCCTGAAGATACAACCATGGTGGAGGCTTCAGATTAGGTGTCCCAAGATGGAGATCCTGATCAGACAATGACTGGGCCAGTTCCAACAGTCCTGTTGCAGAGCACAACCCAGATCTCGTGTGTACTCCTGAACCGACACCACCACCAAAGTCAGGAACCCCACAAACAACTTGAGCGGATTCAACACTAACACTAGCACCTATATTGATACTGACCCCAGTGCCAGCAATGCATGCAGCACCAGAACTGTCACAGCTACCAAAGACATAACCAGTACTGAAGGTGCAGACAATGGGGTGGTCCGGTCCCCAAGGCGACAGACTGTGCTTACTGGATGTTCCCTCAGACACTCAGGTGTGGAGTGCCCACCCAATGCCACCACCTGAGACGGTAATGACCCCAGCTCAGCTGGCAAATGGAGAGTTCCATACCTCACCTGACTCCAAAGACTAGGGGAAATGATCCAGTGACTCATCTTGTGGCTTTCCAGTTCGAGATGGGAACCGCGCAGCTGGCTTCAGACAGTGATTCCTCAATGTCTGGCAGTAAAAGATGAAGAAGGTATAGCAGGAGTCCATATCATGGTTAGACCCCAGACAGCTCATACATCTGTTACGCGGGTCAGTGCAGGAAATACTTTGCCCTAGTGGCCATATCAGAAAAGACAGCCCTTACATTTGGCCTTCTTTTCAACTGATGCAGCACCAGACGAAAAAAATAAAAGGACAAAGAGAACATACTTCAGAACTGAGGCAAAGATGTTTAAAGAGATCCACCAAGATAAAATTTTGTAGCCCTTGCACCAGACATATATGCCTTACCTCCATGGCATGCTGTTACTGTGAAGATGGCACCAAATAAGCCAGCAAGTAAAGAACAGTTACACTTGCAAAATTAATTAAAACGGGTCCGGAGGACTTCGTTTCAACCACCGCTCTTCCCCGCTCACTAACATGGCGACAAGATGCTAGAAGCGGCGGCGGGAGAATGCCCCGATATAGTCAATGGTGGCAGCTTTCTGATCATTTTTATATTATAATGGACACTTGGTAATGAAACATGGACACTGGTCAACTAACAAGGGCCTTGTTAGTTGACTGGTTCCCATGTTTCATTACCAAGTGGCCATTATAATATAAAAAACTGATTGGAAAGCTGCCACCAATTCAGTACGATGGGGCGCACCCACATGCTCTCCCTAGGATCTCATCATCATGTTAGTGAGTGCGGGGGCAGAGTGTGGACGGCACTTACAACTGGGAAGTCCTCGGGACCCGGTTTAATTAATTTTACGAGTGTAACTGCTTTTTACTGGCTGGATTATTTGGTACCATCTTCACACTAACAGCATACCATGGAGGTAAGGCACCTAAATGCCGGATGCAGGGCCGAAAGTGGAAGGGCTCTTTAAGCAAAGTGTGCACTTAATGTTGGCTGAAAAACAAATGGTAGCTAGGGTGTTGGCAATAGTTATTGGGCATAGCCTAGTGTCACTGATGCATGGATGACGACACCATTACCAGCACCATGACTAGAAAGTTTGTGAAGTCCGAGCGTCTCTGGCTCCAGTGGCAAAGACGGATTCTTATAAGATAAGGCATGCTCCATAGGAGCAAACAGCATGCTCTGTAGCAAGAAATTACATCACGGGCAGCAAACCCCACGTTCTGTAGCAGCAAAAAGAAAGGTAAAACAAATAATTTTCTAAAGGAAGACAAAAATTACCAAGAATAATAGAAGATTTAAGATGGTTTAAAGAAACCAGAAGGAATAAGTCAAGAGTTAACTATTTAAAATGATTTTCCACAGGGTCACCATGCCTATAGACTCAGAGGTAATTTAAGGAAGTATTTTTTCCACAGAGGGGGTTGTGGATGCATGGAACGGCCTTCCGGAGGAGGTTGTGGAGTCAAAAACAGTGGTGGAATTCAAGCATGCATGGGACAGTCATAAGGCAATTCTAGGGGGTGGGGGTAGGTAGAGAAGAAGTAGACTGCTGGTTAACTAGGATCTGCAGCTTATCCATTAGGTAGGGAAATGGGCAGACTGGGTGGGCCAAGCGGTCCTTATCTGCCATCAAATTCTATGTGTGTGTGAGTGTGAGTGTGAGTGTGTGTGTGTGTGTGTGTGTGTGTGTGTGTGTGTGTGTGTGTATAAGGATGTGTCCCCACTCCCCCCAAGATTCTAATCCAGGTACTGTTTGTTTTTTTTTTGTTTGTTTTTTTAACCATGAAAGGCTACAAAAAGTAATACTTCAGGTTCTCCCTAGACCAATTCTATTTGTGTGGCCCCCTCAGAAAATTATTTTAGCATGATGTCACTGCATCACTTTAAGATCAATGCATAGGGAATAAAGGATGGGGAAGGGGGTGCTATGAGAATTTAATGCACACCCGAGTTGTGGGATGCTACATAAACCCCGAGGGCAAAGCCTGAGGGGTTTATCAAGCATCCCACAATGAGGGTGTGCATAAAATTGTCATAGCAGCCCCTTCCCAAATCTTTTATTTTTTATAATACACCGGGCAGCAATTTTTTTCAGGCTGGTTCAATTGGACAAAAAAAAAAAACAAAAAAAACCCCACTATCCTAAAAACTCATGTTGCGTCGGCTCCACGGTAAGCGAGAGATGGAGCCGCCATGTTTTTTGAACTGTTACGCCCGCCCGCAAGCAAAACAAGAGCCAATGAGGAAGTGGCATACTTTGATTGAAATGGCTCGTGAATGCCATAACAACCAGCCAGTTATGGGAAATATCAACTGGTCCAGCCCATAGGAAAAACTGCTGACCAGTTATTATATAGAGAATAATGGATGGGGAAGGGGTTGATATGAGAATTTAATGCACACCCAAATTGTGGGATGCTACATAAACCCCGAGGGGTTTATCAAAGCATCCCACAATGAGGGTGTGCATTAAATTCTCTTATAAAACACCCTCCCCATCCTTTATTTTTTATAATAACAGACCAGCAATTTTTCTCCAGTAGTTTGTGAGACTGTTTGGTCCCGCCCACATACAGAATGTTGGCCAATGAGACAGCAGCATAGTTTGACTGGCATGGCTCACGAATGTCATAACAACCAGCCGGTTGTTATGGAAAATATCAACCTAGTCAGTACATTGAGAGAAATTGCTGACCAGTTATTATAATACAATAGTGCATACGCAAATCATCCCAACATGCCAACAGTCTACTCATAAAAGGTTTTATTTTTTATAGTTTCTAAACTGTACTGATCAGGAAAATAATACCCATTTTAAAAACATTCACTAACAAATTAAAATATTACACCTTTGGCTTCTGTGAAAGGAACAGTTTTCCAAAATCTGTAAGTCCCCCCACCCACTGGTTAAAAACAGGACACTGAAACCATCACAAAGGGGTTAATGAAACATGCTGCTGTGAAACTTACCTCCTTTTTAATCTCCTCTTGCTTTTTCTTCCGTGGCTTCTCTTTTTCTTTGCTCTTTTCAGTTAATTTTTTCTTTTCTGAAGCTCTGACTTCTGTAAATGATTATTACAACTATTAGAACAGACAAACAGCAATAAGAAATACAGAAACAAAGACTAGAAATGACCCATCATCCAACTAGGCCATCGTTTTGCTATTAATCCATTTATTTTTTACAGAATGCCTCTAACAATTAATGGCTGAACCAACCAAATAGTTATATCAGAAATGTGTTTAAGGTACAGAACGTATTAAATTGGAGTAGGCTTGAATTTCGGTTGGGTCACAAGAAATTGCCCTGAAGAAACAAGACTACACAGCAACAATCCAGACCCTCAGCCTTCACTCACTGTGTTCCTCACACCTGCCTTAACTCAACAGCAACCAATAAATCCTTTTGATTTTCCCCCTTTATAAACATTTGACACTTTGTGGGCACTGTCTTCTAAAGAAACACCCTCTCTCCACCCTCCAAAGCTCTCACATGAGCTTCTTCCATGATCTCACATCATCATCTTATGATGACATCACTGTCTTTTAAGACAATTGGGTAATCCTGGATCGTACAAGATCCTGAAAATAGATTTTAACATAGGGGATTGCTGTCAGCTATCTGCACAAGGGAGACCAGGGACACCCACAAACTATAGGACAAGTGGATGTTTTATTACTCTGAACTGCAGTTCCAATCCAGAAAAACAAAGAATTCAAGGTTGGCTGAATTGTTAACACGTGCTCTCAGTTTCTAACCCAGCATTCCGTCTACACTGCAACACAAGACAGTTTCTGGAAAATCTTCTGTCTCAGGCCAATATACATTTACAGTATGCTGTAAAAGTGGTGCCCTCAGCAACTCTACTGGGCTGCTTTGATACCTCTCATCTCAATGACAGGTGTGTTGTGGACACCAGCTCTCAGAGGTGGGCAGTCAACTCTCCCAGCCTCAGGTAAGGCACGGGAAAGAACAGTTGGATGAGAACTTACCATAACAGCAGATCTTCAACAGAATCTCCTCTATCAAGTCACACTTTTGGAACTGTAATTCATCAGTCAGAAATACAAAGAAACTTTTTGCTAGCCAGGGACTCCCCACAATGACAACACATATATAGTGTGGGCAGCCCCATCACTCCTCACTTCCCCACCAGAGATTAGTCTCAGAAGGCCTCTTAACTGTGAGGAACCAGGAAATAATACCCATAATCAAGCATACAAGGAGAGGCATGGGACTGGAAAAAAGGATGGATGGAATTAGGCTTTAGGAACAGCATCTGCTATAACCCTCAAGGATATCAAAATGAGGGAGGGAGAGTACAGCATGACCATTTGGAGAAGATTCTCTCGAAGATCTACTGTTACTGTCACAGAAAACATGGCCTTCAGAAAATAACGACTGGGACCTGAAGGTCCCTGGGTACTTAATGTTCAGGAAGGATAGAGGAGCATGTAGAGGGGGAGGTGCAGCCCTTTTAGTCAAGGGTGGCATTCAGGTGGCAGAAGATGGGTGCAACAGGGGTAGTAACAGAGAGACAAAGTCACTGTGGGTACAACTCACAGCAGCCTCAGGCAAGAACTGCACTTGGGGGGTGAGCAATAAGTTTCTGGGGCAAGGGGAAGCGAGGGACAGATAGCTCAGGGAAGAACTTGGAAGAGGGGTGGCAAAGGGTGGAGTGTGATCTGAATCTGCCAGACATCGACTGGGATGTTCCAGTAGGCAGCGCACAAGAAGTCAGGCCTTGCTGGATGCCTTCCAGGACTGTCTATTGGTACAACTAGTTCCCACCAGGCACTCTGCAATACTCATTGTGGTGCTCATCAACTCAGAGATGGCAGGGCCTGTGAGAAAAGGGGAACTACTGGGGAACAGCGACCACAATTCCATTTGGTTTGAACTGGCCCTTGGGTCTGGAAAACCCTAAGCAAGACCTGAAGTCCTTGATTTTAGAAGGATGGACTTCAAATGGCTGAGGGAGCTGGTCATGGAAAAGTTAGGGTGGACAACATGGGAGGGGTGGAAGATAGATGGGAGGACAATTAAGGGAGCCATTCTTGAGGCATCTAAGTTATGCATGAGAATGGTTAACAACAAGAACAGATTTAAGTGATTGTTATGGTTCTTGGCAGGATTCAGGGAAGTGGTAAGGGAAAAGAAAATGGCATTCTACAAGTATGAAGAAAAGTGGGGGGAGGAAGAATGGGGAGAAGAGCAAACAGGACGGTTGGGGAGGCAAAAGTAGACAGAGTTGTGTATTGCAAAGTGGGTCAAGAACAGAGAAAAACATTTCTTCTGGTACATTAGGGAAAAAAAAGGAAGAATCCTAATGGCTGAGGAGGGGTGACTGAGAAGGACGGGCAAAAGGCCACAATCCTTAATGATTACTTTTTCTTAGTTTTCACTAGGGACGATGTTGGGCCCATGCCAGAGTGACATCAAAGTGGCTACTTAGGGGGCCCCGGAAAGGAGGCAGCCAATATTTACAAATGAAAGGATCCAGAAGGGACTGGCAGCCCTAAAGATAGCTAAGGCCCTGGGACCAGATAGTTTGCATCCAAGGTAACTCAGGTACTGGCTGAACCTCTGGTATGTCTATTCAACTGCTCACTAAGGACTGAGGTAGTTTCAAAGGACTGGAGCATGGCGGCCACACTTAAATTGGGGGGGGGGGCGGCGGCAAGAACAAGTTGGGAACTACAGACCTGTCAGTCTTACCTCTACTGTACAGACTGGACCTCGTGGACGACTTGAAAAGCCTGGTCTCCAGGACAGTAAACAGCACGGATTCATGGCAGGAAGGTCCCATCAGACTAACCGGCTAGTTTTCTTTGACTGAGTGACAAGGGAGCTGGATAGGTGCCATGCGGTGGATCTGCTCTACATTGGCTTCAGCAAGGCTTTTGACCTGGTGCCTCACAGACGCTTCCTAAATAAGATGAAGGATCTGGGTACAGCCAAGGTCATAATAAACAGAGTAGGTAACTGGCTAAAGGGGAGGCAGCAGCGGGCTGTGGTTGGCAGGGCCAAATCAAAAACAGAGGGAGTTCAAGAGCGGGGTACCACAGGGATCTGTCCTGGGTCCGGTCCTCTTCAACATGTTCATCAGCAACACTGGTGAGGGAATTCAGGGCAGGTTGTGTCTCTTCAAAGAGCACACTAAGATTTGTGGAAGGGTGGACAGCAATGAGGGAATCACGGAAATGCAGTGATTTCCAAAGCTAGGGGGTGGTCTAAGAATTTGCTAGTTAAAATTCAACTTCAAAAAGTAGTGCAAGGTAATGCACCTAGGGAACAAGAACCCCAGGAAAGAATACTGGATAACTGGGGTGAGACGTATCACTATGGCTGAAGAACAGGACCTTTGAATTATCAGTGACTCCCTCAAACAATCGAGTCAGTGCAACAAGGAATACAGAAAAGCAAGTAAGATGCATTGGGAGGAGTACTGATAGCAGAAGGGACGAAGTAATACTTCCCCTATAGAGATCCTTGGCAAGGCCACACCTGGAGTACTGCGACTAGTTCTGGAGCCCTTCCCTCAGGAAGGGCAGGGATGTAGGCTGGAGATGGTGCAACACAGGGTAACAAAAATGATTCATGGCCAACAGGGCAGGTCATCTGAGGAGGCCGGAAGGGAGATGGGAGATATGATAGAAACCTTCAAGTTCCTAAAGGGAATTAACAAGGTGAACTGTGGAGAACTATTTAGCTTGAACACTATTTTGTGGTCACGTAGATATGAGTGGAAACAAAGGCGGTTCTGAAGGAACATGAGGAAGTATCTTACAGAAAGGTTGGTGGAGCCATGAAACAGTCTTCCAGCTGAAGTGGTGGGTGCTAACACTGTTGGTGGTTTGAAGCACAGTTGGGACAGAATGAAGGGTATATTGGGGGCTCGGGGCAGCAGAGAATGGGAGGAGAATCAGGGGAATGTTAGGGAGTTTTAGGACCCTGGAGGGACAGCAAGTCCCAGGGCTAAACAGGAACTCAGGCAGGCGGGCAGCGTGAATGGACCATTCATCTTTTTCTGTCTCCATCATCTAGGTTTTTATGTTATGTGTGAACAGTGCGTCATGTGGCTGCAGCACATATGACAGCAGCAGGGACATTTTTTGAAATAAGCAACATAATTGGCTATATCCCTTCTGGAGTGACCACAAACAGTATCAGGAAGTTCTTTACTACACTTTCTATAACAGAACATAATACAATATGCCAGGCATATGGACAAACGTTGTGACACAGGAGCATCCTCTTTCCCAGGAGGTACTGAAACAGAAAGTTGAGCACTTTTTGCAGTCCTTGGTGCAATCAACAAGCATCTCAGTGTTTCAGATACATCAGAAGTATGAACAGTGCCTCACACTGACTGGCATGCTCAGTATAATAAACAGGAAGGTGCATCATTTGGCTCAGCTTCAAATGCCGATACAACCTTTAGCAGAAACCTTAGGATTCATACGCAAAGAGACTGAAAAATCAAACAAGCAGGCTCACACATTAGAGCCTAATGCCCCGGAAATCCTCAGAGTAGAAGTCATAGCAACTAAAAATAATGTCTTCCACGACAGGAAACATAAGCCACAACTCACAGAAGATTCAAAAGGTGCCAACATCTATTTCTCAAGCATGAAATTCAAGTCTCAAGACGGGACTGAATTACGGATGGGAGATTTTATGTCAAGTATACCTCTTAGAACCGTATGACCATCAACAGGGGCATGGAAAGCTGAGATAGCAGCCAAATGCACCTTAACAGAAGAATACTGGAGGCCTGAGTTAGGCAAGTATCCCAACACAGAACTCACGAACAAGTATAAGGGTCCATATTCCGGGAAGCAGACCATACAATGAAGTGCTTCCATTTTAGGGAATAACTATGCCTGGTAGAAGGCTTTCTAGTCACAAGCAGGACATCAGCAACCTTAGGGGATACCCCCAAAACGTACAATGGCTATGTTTTTCAGAAGCCATGCATGCAGGTGCTGGGACTTGAGGTCCAGGTGGACCAGGGACACCCTGCCCTGTGACAACAGACCCCGACACAGAGACAGAGGGACATGATGCTCCATCGCCAGATGAGGAAGGAGTGGAAACCATATCAGTCAAGGCCAGAATGGAGCAATGAGGATGAAAGTGGCACTCTCCACTAATAGCCTGAGCAGAACCCTCTATACTAGAGGAATGGAGGAGAACGCATATAGCAATTTCCCATTCCAAGAGCGGGGCAATGCGTCTCACCAAAAAAAAAAAACATGGGCCCTGGAGCAAAAGAGCAGAAAGATGGCAATTCTGCGTTGTGTGGGGATGCAAAAAGGTCCAGTTCTGGATGACTCCATCTTGTGAAAAGGCTTTTTACCACGGAGGTCAACAGTTCCCAGTCAAGAACCAAAGACTGAGGCCTGCTTAACCTGTCTGCCAAGACATTTTGGAGACCTGTGCGAAATATGGCCGACAGCCGAAGGCCATGAGGCAGAGCCCAGTACCATACTCTCATTACTTCTATGCACAGGGGATAAGAGTGAGTGCCTCCTTGTTTGCCGATGTAATGCATCACACTGACACCGTATCTGGATTAGCAGTTGATCGGGGCAGAGGTGATTCCAAAATGCCTAAAGACTGTATAGGACAGCCCTCATTTCCAGGATATTTATGTGCAATTCAGCTTCCATCCTGGTCAATGACCTGTGTGTCTGGTAAGGGCAGAGACAAGCACACCAGCCAGAGCCCAAGGCATTAGTGGTGAGGCTCTGTACAGGTGCTGGTACAAAAAATGGATTGCCTTTCACTAGACTGTCATGATCCATCCACCATAACAATGCTATGTGTAGTGGAGATGTGATGAGAACCATTTGCTCCAACTGATCTGTCAACTGACACCACTGGACCCTAACCGTCCAACTGTAGTATCTATATATGAAGTCGTCCTAGTGGCAAATTCAGGCCCAGGAGATTTAACACTGTTTGTGCAGAAATGCAGTGGCTCCTATGCACTAAGTGCGCCTGAGCAATCGGAGTGTCCACCTTGTCTGGGGGTAGGAAGGCACATCCTCGTTTTGTGTCCAACACCACCACTTTGTACTGCAATATTTCACATGGAGTCAACATAGACTTTGGCACATTCTTCATGAACCCCAAGCCAAACAACTGACGTGTTTTGGACAGGATATGAAGCAGTGCTTCTCTGGAGCTGGCCTTTAGAACCCAATCATCCAGATAAGGGAAAACATATAGGCATTCCCTACGAAGGGCTGCTGCCACCATTGCCAAGCCTTTCGTAAAGACCCACGGTGCAGAGGATAAGCCAAAGGGCAATACCCTAAACTAATAATGCCTGCCCTCCAGCATAAAGCAAAGGTATTGTCTGTGAGACCTCTTGATCTTTACATGAAGGTACGAGTCCTTCGTGTCCACTGAACAAAGCCAGTCCTCCGACTGTAGTACGGGAATCAGTGCTTACAGAGACACCACTCAAAACTTCTTGTATTCAATGTACACACTTAAGTCTCCGGGGTCTAGTACAGGCCTTAGATGACCTATCCATTTTGGGACTAGGAAATACCTGGAATATAACCCTTCATTCATTTCTTTGTGAGGAACCAGGTCTATGGCACGCTTTCAGAACAGAATCTGATATGGTACTCCTCCTTTAGAAAGGACAAGTGGCCTGGAGGATAAAAGGAAGAGGTCGGAGGATGATCCGGAGGGATTTCAGGCAGATTCAGAGCATGACCCCTTGCAATTATGTCCAGAACCCACGCACCCATAGTGATCTCCTGCCACTGTTTCAGATGCAGGAAGATCCTGTTCCCCACACACCCACGGAGGTAAAAGAGACACAGAAGTGTCAGGCAGAAACAGGGGCTGCAGGGCCATCAGGACCAATTCCTTTGGGTGCTTTTGCATGGGCACCGGGGGGGGGGGCGCCCTGGAGGGAACCACCACAGCCTTTCTGACAATAGACACAATTGCCTGGGGTGTAGGCCTACGAAAAGAACCCCTACTACGCCCTCAAGAAGGAGTGGGGTAAAGGGATTTAGCAGAGCTCAGAGTAAGAGTAATTTTAGAAGTCCGAAGGACACGCAGGGCTTCTTTGACATCAAAGCCCAACTGTCTGACCTCTTTAAACGGAACATTCAAAACTGCCTGCTGCACATCAATTGCAAAGCCCGCAACTTTGAGCCAAGAATATCTCCTCATGCAAATGTCAGAAGCACCAGAAAAGTACAGTTATGCAAGAACTTACTATAACAGTAAATCTTAGAAAGATTCCTGCAGTAGGTCATAACATGCAGGACTGTACAGTCTGGCGTCAGGGCCACAGCACGGCAAAATTTTGCTAACAATGTCTGGCGGGGGACCACCCACCTGACGTCACGTGACAGACGTTAGCGTGACCCTATATGTGGGCAGTCCTCACGCCCGCCTTCCAGTAGATCCAAATGAGTGCGACAGAAGAAACAGTTATAATTACTGGAGCCCACTTCAGAAAGGCCTTTAAGAGCATACAGAAGACTGGGGGGAAGGAGGATGGGAAAAAGGTGACCTACTGTGGGAACCTCTCTCAAATATCTACTGTTACAGTAAGTTCTTGCATAACTGTACTATCCTATTTCGAGAGAGTTCCTGCAGTAGGTCATAAGATGTAGGACTGAGTCCCAAGTAGTCAACCATTCAGGACAAATTGAAGCACAGGAGGAAGGAAGGTCTGCAGAAAGACCACAGCAGGTCTAGGACAGAAGGCCCTGCAGGATGACTAGGCCAAAACCCACCCTAAGCCTAGAGGCACTGTCCAGATTATAATGTTTAGTGAAGGTGTGAACCGAACTCCAAGTTGCAGCAGCATACACTTCAGCTGAGGAAACATTCCTGAAAAATGCTGCGGAAGCGGCCACACCCCTGGCTGAGTGATCTTTGCCCTCTCCCAGAAGAGACCCGTCGTACTTCTGGTAACAGAAATGGATGCAGTTAGCCAGCCATCTGGACAAGCACTGCTTAGAGACTGCTGCCCCAGCATCTGGGGGCAAAGGAAATGAAAAGCTGGTTATCTTTACGGACATCCTTAAGCTTGTTAATGTAGTAGCGCAATATCCTGTGCACATCCAATGTGTGCAAGACAGCCTCACCTCTATTAGAGTAAACGAGGTAAGTACACTGGCAGTTCAACAGCTTGATTCAAAGTGAACTCAGAAACCACCTTGGGGAGAAACTTAGGATTAGTACGCAGAGCCACCCGGTCGCTGTGGAAAATTAAATAAAGCTCCTTACACACCAGGGCCTGAAGCCCGGAAATCCTTTGAGCAGAAGTAATGGTAACTAAAAAGAGTGCTTTCTAGGACAAATAGCGCATCTCACAGCTTACGGCCAGTTCAAAGGGAGGCAAGGTAAGCTTTTCCAAAATGAACTTAAAATCCCAAGGGGGGTGGGGGGCGCGCAGGATTACGTTATGGGGGTTTCAGGTGAAGGAAACCTTTCAGAAATGTTTTGGATTCCTCCAACTGAGCAATCATCTTTCCATCCACCTGGGTGTGACAGGCCGAGATAGCGGACAGGAGGACCTTCACCAAAGAGTAACCGAGTCCTGAGTCATACAGGTGTAAGAGGTACTCCATCACCTGGGGCACCGGGCAAGAAAATGGGTCCCACCCCTTCAAGGTCACCCAAATAGAAAACAGTTTCTATTTCATAGCGTAAGTAGAGCTAGTGGAAGGCTTTCTGGCCTCCATCAAAATTTGGACGACCCTGTCAGACTCCAAAGTGGGTTACGATTATGTCCGAAGGAACCATGCATGGTGGTGTAGGGACCTGAGGCCCGGATGCACCAGACTGCCCTGGTCCTGCATCAACAGACTGTGCTGAAGAGGCAGAGGTACTGGGGGTTCCACAGCCAACTGCTGCAGGAGTGGATACCAAATCTGCCTGGGCCACAGGGGGGCTATCAGCAACATTTGTGCCCCCTCTGCCTGAAGTTTCAGCAGAATTTTCTGCAGAATGGGAAAAGGAGGGAAGGTGTACAAGTATCTCCCTGTCCAACAGAGAAATAACGTGTCTAGCCAGATAACACCAGGCCCTTGAACGAGCAAGCAAAGCTTGGGAAGCTTTGCACTGGACGGGGAGGCGAAGAGATCAACCTCTGGACGCCCCCATCAGTGGAACAGATGTTCTGCCACTTCCTGGTGTAGTTCCCATTTGTGAGCTTAGGCCGAGGTGCGACTGAGGCTGTCCGCCAGGACACTGTGCACACCTGGAACGTACAGGGCCATTAGATGTAGACCGTGCTTGACTGTCCAGTACCAGACCTGCACTGCCTCACTGCACAGGGGATACAATCGGGTGCCCCCCTGCGTGTTGATTTACCAGACCACTCACATGTTGTCGATGTGTACCAGCAATGTTCATGTCGACAGAAGGGACTCGAAGGCCTGAAGGGCATACAGGACCACCCTCATCTCCAGAATGTTTATGTATAGCGAGGATTCTAGCCAAGACCATGACCCTTGGGTTTGATGGGCTCCCAGGTGGGCTCCCCAATCTAGACCCAATGCATCTGTGGTGAGGGTCCAAGAGGGAGGGGTGGGCCTGAAGGGCCCCCCCCCAAGAAAGATTCAGAGGGTCCTGCCACCACAACAGGTCCTTCTTGAGTGCACTGGACCCAGGATAGGGTCATCCAGGTTGTCTGTACTCTGATCCCATCGGACCCTTAACGTCCACTGGGTGACCTTTATATGCAGTCTGGCCAGAGGGATGATAGGAATGGCCACTGCCATCAAGCCAAGGAGGCGTAAAAACACCATGACTGGGGCATGGCTGGAGGAGGCTACCGGCTTGGCCTGCTCCTGTAAAGTATCCACCCTGTCCAATGGGAAGAAGGCCTTGCTCTGGACTGTGTCCAATACCGCCTCAATAAACTGGAGGCGCTGAGAGGGAACCAGAGACAACTTGGGGTAACTGATGGTAATATCCAGTCATGCAAAAAGGTCCAGGGTGGAGGACAGAGAGTCCTCCAGGCTGCTCCTGGATGGAGCTACTATGAGCCAATCATCCAGGAACACGTAAATCCCTTGACGGCGAAGCACCGCTGCTACCACAGTTAGACACTTGGCAAAAACTCTGGGTGCAGAGTCAAGGCCGAAGGGGAGGGCTTTGAACTGGAAGTGCTCCCCTTGGAAAGAAAACCGTAGGAAGAGGCGGTGGCCGGGGAAGACTGGAATGTTCAGGTAAGTGTCCTGCATGTCCAGTGCACAGAGCCAATGGTCTGTCTGAAGCAAGGGCAGGGGTCCCTGAAGAGTCAGCATGTGGAACCTTTTGTATTCTACATAAAGGTTCAGCAGACTGAGGTCCAAGATGGGCCTGAGATTGTCCGTCTTTCGGGGAATGAGGAAGAAATGGGAATAGTACCCTTTTCCTCTCTGTACCCAGGGTACTGGCTCTATAGGGGACTTTTTTGAAGTAGAGCCAGGATCTCGTCCCTCACCAAGGACACATGGTTTGACGGATAATGAGATTGTCCTGGGAGAGTCTGGAGGTCTCCACAGAAACTCGATGGTGTGACCTCTTGCTACGAGTTGTATGACCCAGGAATCTGACGTGATACCCTGCCACTCTGTTAGATGGAGGATGAATCTTCCCCCCACTGGCTCCACACTGTTTAGAGAATGAGCCGGGGGGGCCTTAAGGAGTCAGGAGGCAGAGGAGTGGGAGGGAAAGGAGGTTCCTCCCACAGCTCACTGGGTCTTGGAGGTGGGGGAAGAGAAGTAACAGTGGGTCCTGATGCTCTCCTTTTGGTTTGGTGCCTACTGAAGGGTTGCCTGCCTTGACACATCTGCTGGCACCGAAAAGGCTGCTTAGGTTTGAAGCCTCCCCTATACATAGACCTGACTGATCTCAGGGCCCATCTGCTGTCCTGCTTGAACATCTTGTGAAAGCCCAGAGAAGCTAAGCATGACGCCTAAGACAGACTGCCGTGGCAGACAAGCAAGCCATTGTATCCACAGCATCAAAGCTGGCTCTCAGCGCATGTCTACAAGAAATCTTAGACAGTCGCAGGGTCTTGGAAAGCTCCATCTTAAGGTCAGAGTCCTCCATCATCTTCAGCCTAGCCTCAAGCTGAGCCATGGTAGACTTTTGATAGGAAATCATGTGTGCTATGTAGTTCAAAGAACATAAAGCACATGTAGAGGAGGAGAAGATTTTGCACCCGAACTGATCTGTCTCGACTCCTTATCTGGAGGGGAGGTACTCATGTGTTTCGGTTTGGCAGTATGGTTGTAAGTCACTGTAATCATGATAGAGTCTGCCTTGGGATGAGAGCTTAAACCGGGGGCACCCTCGGGTGTGTAGTAGGTCCGGTCCGCCTTCTTGGGGACGGCCGGGATCGAGTGAGGCATCTGTCAAATGGTGGAGGTGAGATCCTCATTGGGCGCAATCCATGGAGGAATCTGAATTGGTGACACCTCTGCTAGATCAAAGTGCTCTGCGAGGCATTTGCTCTTCGGGTCTTGCTCCTCCACATTCCATCTGTCAGCCTGCTGGAGGATACGGAGAAGTTCAGTGAAGTAGGGGTTTTTGTGAGGAATCTTGGGCAACTCCTTGCCCTTGGAATCTGTGGCTCCAGAAAGATTTCTGGAGGATGAGTTTGAGGAATTAGCCTCCAAATCTGAGGATTCTCCTGTCGGAAGTCTTAGGTTCAGTCAGAGTGACCTCGGGGCACCTCCTGAAATATGCACCGTGGTGGAATGGTATGATCTATGCGAACCCATGGGAGACAAGCAGCAGGGGGTGAGGGTATCCACCGGGCCAGCAGTCTCTTGTCTAAATCTGATACCAACTGGGACCTGGCCTCCTGCCACTAGGTCTGAAACATGGCCTGGAGGTCCTGCAGAGGCTGAAGTTGGTAGAACTTATATAACCTGCCCCTGGATATTGGGCGGGGGGCCTGGCGCCTGATATCCGGGATAATAACCGTGGACGAAAGGTCCCAACGGTGGGTAGTGTGGTGTCGGCATGCCCTGGTAGTGCGGATAGCCCAAAGGCGGACCACAGGGAACACCATGATGGTTCAAGGGGGTCCCAGGAGGCCTCGAAGGAGGTGTAGCAGAGGAACCTGGCAAGCTGTCCAGCACCAGGTAACCGGACATCAGGGCATCTGGCGTCAGGACCGGTGCCGGGTTGCCTGACTTCAGGTTTTCTGGCGTCAGAACAACTGGCGTTAGGTGCAGGGGGGCCTGATGGAGGTTCTGACGGGAGACTGCTCGAGGTGTCTGACGGGGTACCTGTAGTCAGAAACCTGAAGCCAGACAGGGGGACTCATGGCATCAGGGCCGAGGAAGGGCTTGACAGGAGAGGAAGGTCCCTAGGAGATGGTGAAGGAACAGACTCAGATGCAAGAGCCCCGGGAGAGGCATCCACAGGGGCCTGGGGGGGTATACCAGCGCTGGAGTGGGAGAAGGAGTGACCACATCCAGGTGACCCACTTCCCCCTCCGTCCTGGATAGAAGGTCAGGGAGCAAGAGGTTCCACCTGAGAAGGTGGAGGGGAAAGCTCCTGGTCAGGGGAAACTTGATGGGAGGGCTGACCCAGGGAAGTCAGTGAGCTCAACTGGATGTAGAGTGTGTCTGCGTCAGCCCCTGAGGGGCGAGCTCCGACCGAGCAGATGCCAGAGTCCCCTGTGTCCAACTTATCAGTTGATGGATGGCGAAAGAGCCAGGCCGGCGGGGGAGGAACTCTTGGCCGGCTTATCGGCTTATGTCGGGCAGGTTCCCTTTTGGCGAGAACCCGACTTACCGATGACCAGGCGGGCTCCAGAAGGACCAGAGTCCAGCTTACCAGTGATGACTGGGCGACCGCTGGAAGACCTGGCGGGTGACTTATCGGTTGAGGAATCCAGTTTGGAGCCTACCTTAATGGGCTTAAATTAGGTGGTGGTACTGGGAGAACAAGACGATGAGGCCTGGACAGTCACCAGAGGGGGGCAGTGGAGTGGTCTAGTCCGTAGGCTTGGGCCCGGCAGCCTTACTGGTAGAAGACCGCTCCTGATCCTCCAGGCGCTCCCACTCCCAGTGCTTCTCTGTGTCTTTTTCTTTTTGTGCCCCGAAGAAGAGGAAGAAGCCGAGCCCCTCAGCTCCTGCATCTCCTGCTCTAGAATGGCCATCCTGAACTTCAAAAGATGGGCTTCCAAGGCCTGCTGCCTGCGTTTGCATGTGGCCTGACTGAAGGACTTGCAATCCGGGCAGGCCTCGATGTCGTGGCCTAGGCAGAAGAGGCAGAGCCTATGTCTGTCTTTGTTAAGGACCTGCATGTCGAACTTCTCACACTTCTTGGTCTTCGGAGTCTTGGATGGAGACGACATAAAACTAAAGAGAAACAAACTACTATTGGAAAAAAATACTTAAAATGGTGACCGACTGAAGCAATGTTCACCGCGAGATCCTTGCGCAGGTTGATGGCGGGAAAGAACTGGAAGGTGGGTGTGGGGAACGCCCACTTATAGGGTCACGCTGACGTCTGTCATGTGACGTCAGGTGAACGGTCCCCCGCCAGACATTGCTAGCAAAAGTTTGCCGTGCAGTCCTGATGCCAGATGGCACAGTCCTACATGTTATGACCTACTGAAGGAACCCTCTCGAAGTAAAATCATCATAAACTGAGCACTGCAAATGTTTGCCAGCCTCAGCACCTGCAGACACTGTTTTAAGTAAATCAGTCTTGCCAAAACCTGAGCTGCAATATGAGCAGCTTTCCACAGGCAGTTCTGTTATTTGATCATGTGGGCCTGATAGTTTGCAATTCTAAGGCCCAATGAGGCAGAGACGTATGTACACTTGCCCAAAGAATCCAGTCTCCTAGATTCCTTTTCAGGAGGTAAAGTACTCATACCTCCAGGAGCCCTATTTCTATCACAAGCAGTCATGATGACTACAGAGTCAGTTTCAAGGGTATACTGTGGCCACATCGAAAACCTGACCCTGAAGACCACCACAGCAACAGGATTCGGCCAAAATCCACCTGTCGCTGCGATGGTCTCCGCACAGCCAAGGGATTGCCTCGCAGTGTGTTTGCCCCCCCCGGTCCAACTCTGACTCAGAGTTGGAATCCTAGAGACTGGGGGGTGGGAGAAACAGGAGGCATCCCCGACACAGCACTGCCGACACTTGGAAATGCGGCTGTCGCTGTCGGGGATGTCTCCATAGCTGCTGTCGCTGCGGCATGGTAAAACCAGTTTCAAGCTGGTTAACATAATAAGGCTTAGCAGATGGGGCAGGATACTGCTTATCAGCCTTTCTATGGACTGCAGGCAGGGAGTTAGGTCTATGCCATGCAGAAAAAGTAGCATCCTCTAAGCCATGGTACACAGGTGGAATACTAATGGAAAGAGTGCTGGGCACCTCCAAAAAAAAAAATAAAAAAATTGTCCATAATATTCCTCTTAATGGAATCTTCCTGTTCCACAAAGTCCATGGCAGACTGCATTTGCTGCATCATCACTTGGAAAGAGGGGTCCTCAAGAGGAGACCTCAGGGTATACAACACTAAGCCCTGAATACAGGGCAAGATGGTAGAGCCAGAGGGCAGGTTTCTCTCAAACTGCTCCTCACTCTTATATTCCTCCTTTAAATCCAGGAAGTCAAAATTATATTCCATTTAATCACTGTCATCATGAATGATGATGGGAGTTGTTGAAGGAGCCACGATGCTAGAAGCAGCTCAGAGGCAGGAATCTGCAGCATGCTAATGAAATCCAGATAGCCACGTACAGTACTAGAAGGCCCCATCGATGGAACAACCGCCTGCAACGGCAACCATGGCAGAATGCATTGAGCCATTTCAGAAAACAAAGGCAGCACAGCCTGGGACTCGACAGCACCATGAAAACTGACCAGGACTACCTGCATTGAAGGGCTGGAGCCTGCGACGATGGCGTCATACAGTCACGAATGGCAGCGCCTGAGCCAAGCCCTGAACTTGGTGTCTCAATGTTGGTCGGGAAGGGGAGGTTTTTTTCCTTGACGCTGCCAGAGCGGGCATTGATGAGGACATACCTGCTCTCAATGGCGACTGTGACCTTGCCAGCAAAGTAGATTTATTTTTGTCCTTTTGTTTGTGCTATGGCCATACAACAAGGAGGCCTGAGTCGACACCCTTTCCTTGTCCTTCAATTCTGATGTCAGATTCTCAAACGATGAGGGAGAAGGACACCGAGCACTTTTTGCTTTTCCATGGCTTTTAAGTCAGTGAAATATTCTACAGCTTTCTTACGGTGTCATCTTGTAGCCTGGTTAAAACTTTGGCAAATCTCACAAGCTGTCACATGGTAAAAAGGTCCAAACAGCATGAACAATGCGTGTCTCTTCTTTGTAAATTATATAACCACAACGCACTTACAAAATCAAAGATGGGTTTTTTAGATTTCAGCGACATACAGAGTCAATACCAAACTTAAAAAAATAAAAACTAAATGGCAAAGCCTTGTTAGACGGTTCCTGCAGTAGGTCCGACAAGGATGACAGACGGCAGAAGAAAGAAACTAAGGGGCGATGGGGCTGCTCAAGTTATATATGCGTTGACGTTGCACGTCACTCTAGGCGGCAGCTGGCTAACAAAAAGTTTCCATATGGTCCGGATGCCGACGGCTTACAGTTCCAAAGGTGTGGCCTATTGGAGAAGATATTCTTGATGAAGATCTTCCTTCTCATGTATGGAATCATGGGTGGGTCAGATGACCTCCACTGCCATAGAGGCAAACCTGTTAGTTTAGGCCTTGGGAGATCAGGGCTCGCCTCCAGAGGATGACTGAAGCCACTGTTATAGATCTTAACCAAGCTGCCCAACTCAGTAACTACAGCTGTAATACCATGGTGGAGCAGACAGGATCCCTTGAAAGTGCAGTTCTAAAAGGGAAAGAACAGAACTGGATAGTCCCCTCTTTTTACTTTATTCTCCATCTCCTATTCACCACCCTGATAGTGGGTTGGCCACTACGGCACTCTTCCTCCAATCAGGGGGGCAGGCAAGCAGTTGCGAAGGGGTGCGCCCATTATCAACCAGCCTGTGCCCTTCCACTCCTGGAGTCAAGAGCCTCACTGGTGCAAAGGGCTGCACCCACAGCAACCCGCCTGTGCCATTCTACCCCTGGAGCCTGACATCACTGCTGTCACATGTTGCATTCATACCAACCCGCCCTTGCCCTCCCAACCCAAGGGCCTCACTGCTGCCAAGGGCTACGGACACATACCACGCTGCTAGTGCCCTACCATGGTGTCTTTCTGCTGTGGGCCGTGCCCATTCTAACCTGCCCATGCTCTCCCACCCAAGAAACCAGGCACCTCACTGCTGACGAGGGCTATGCCCATACTAGCCTGCCTGGGCCCTGCCACCCAAGGAGCCAAGTGCCTCACCGCTGACAAGGTCTACACCCATTCTAACCTGTCCGCATCCTCCAACCCAAGGATCCAGGTGCCTCAAAGTTGACAAGGGCTACACCCATAGTAACTTGCCTGTGCCTTCCCACCCAAGGAACCAAGTGACTCATGTCTGACAAAGGCTATATCCATACTAACCTGCCCATGACCTCCCACCCAAGAAGCCAGGTGCATACCTGCCGACAAGGGCTACACCCATACTAACCTGCCCATGTCCTTCCATGCAGCTATGGCCACACTAACCTGCCAGTGTTCTCTCATCCAAGCAGCCGGATGCCTCACCATTGACAAGTGTTATGCCCAAACTAACCTGCCTGCATCCTTCCACCCAAGTAGCCAGGTGTCTCAGAGCGGACAAGTGCAACAACCATACTAACCTGCCCATGCCCTTCCACCCCAGGGGTCAAGTGCTTCAACGTTGATAAGGACTGCGCACATGCCAACCCATCTGTGCCCTCCCATCTCAAGGGCTGAACCACTGTGAAGGACTGCACTCATACCAGGCCACCCATGTCCTCCCATCGCAGAGGCCTCACCGTGCCAAAAGTTGCTTGTATACCAGGATATCCTGATAGTTATGTGCTGATGTGGAGTGTGTGTGTGTGTTGGGGGAGGGGCATGACTGCTGGGACTCTAAAAAGCACTGCTGTAATGCGGTCAATAGTGTGTGTGGGGGAGGAGGGTGCACGACCGCCGAGATATCTGAACAGCACTGCTCTGATGTGGACACTGTGTGTGGGAGCTGGGAGGGCGCACGACTGTTGTAATATCTCAACAGCACTGCTCTGAGGTGGACACTGCTGTGGGGAGGGTGCACCACTGTTGAGATATCTGGATAGCACTGCCCCTGTGGACACTGTACATGGGGAAGCAGGGAGGGGCACGACTGTTGGAATATCTGAATGGTATTGCTCTGATGTGGACAGTGTGGTGGGGGGGAGGGCCCACGACTGCTGGGCCATATGAAAAGTAGTGCTCTGATGTGGATAGTGTGTGTGTGTGTGTGTGTGTGTGTGTTGGGGTGTACGACTGCTGGGATATCAGAGTAGCAGTAGCACTGCTCTGATATGGGCTGTGTGTGTGTGTCTGCTGAGATATCTGAACAGTATTGTTCTGATAGGGACACTGTGCATGTGTTGTGGGGGAAGGGGGGCACGAGTGCCAGGACATCTGAAAAGCACTGCCACTGATGTGGACAGAGACTGGATTATGGAGAAACCAAGTGGGGACAGAGAATGATTTAAAAAAAAAAAAAAAAAAATGAGCAGCCATTCTTTTTCCTTGCAGGGGAAAAATAATTTAGAACATAGTAAAATTCTTAAAAATGCTTATCTAAGTAAATTTAATTAAAAGATAAGTCTTCCAAGGCATCCAAATAGGAGAAAGTACAGTTACGTAGGAACGTACCGTAATAGTAGATCTTCGAGAGAGGCTCCTTCAGTAGATCATCAAATATAGGACTGGTGCCACCTGGCGTCGGGCAGCATGGCAAACTTTTCTAGCAATACCTGATGGGGGACCGCCCACCCGTCTTCACGTGACTGATGTCAACGCGACTGTATATAGTGAGCTATCCCCACGCCTGCCCTCCAGTTCTCCTGCTGGAGCCAGAAAGAGGCCATACAGCAGGAGTAAACAGGAATTGGGAGTCCCTGTAAAACCTAAAATGAGGGGTAGGAGGGAGGGAAAATGATAACCTACTGAAAGAACCTCTCTCGAAGATCTACTGTTACGGTAAGTTTCTACGTAACTGTACTATCTTACTTCAAGAGGGTTCCTTCAGTAGGTCATCACATATAGGACAGAGTCCTGAGCAGTCCCTCCAGAGAGAGACCGAGAGAAAACTAGGGAGGAGGAAGCTAACTCCAACAGAACAACTGGATTCCAGCATGGACCCAGCCTAGGTCAAAAGGCACTGCAGGACGGCTAATCCAAAGTCGGCCCTCCACCTAGAAGCAATGTCCAGACTGTAATGTTTGGTAAAGGTGTGGACAGAACTCCAAGTAGCGGCAGCACAGATGTCCTCTGTGGAAACGTTCCTAAGGAAGGCTGCAGAAGCAGCCGTGCCCCTAGTAGAATGACCTCTTATGGAACCCGGAAGAGGCTTATAGTACTTCTGGTAACTGTACCAGACGCAGTTGCCCAACCATTTGGAAAGGTCCTGCTTAGAAACCGGTTTGCCCCTCGACCTGGGGCAAAGGATACGAATAGCTGATCACAAGAGCGGATCTCTTTAGTCCAGTGAGTATAGCACCAGAGGATCCGATGAACATCCACTGTGTGAAGGAGTGCCTCACCCTTGTTAGAAAGGGACGGGTAGTAAACCGGAAGCTCTACTGATTGGTTCAGCGTGGATTCCGATACCACCTTGGGAAGGAACCTCGGATGCAACCACCCGGTCCCTATGGAAAATCAAGTAGGGCTCCTTGCAGACTAGAGCGTGAAGCTCCGAAATCCTTCGGTTGGAGGTGATAGCCACCAGAAAAAGCGACTTCCATGAAAGGAAGCGCAGATCACAGCTCATAGCCGGTTCGAAAGGAGGCAGGGTGAGCTTTTCCAGAACGAAGTTCAAGTCCCAAGGTGGAGTTGGGCTGCAGATGGGGGGTTTCAGATGGAGGATGCCTTTCAAAACGGTCTTTGAGACCTCCAACTGAGCCACAGGTTTACCATTCACTAGCCTGTGGTACGCGGAAATGGCTGAGATATGGACCTTCAAAGAAGAATAGGACAGACCGGAGTCTGATAAATGATGACCTGAGGGGCTGAACAGGAGAAAGGGTCCCAACCCTGAGTGGAAGCCCAGATCGAAAATCGCTTACACTTTATGGCATAAGTGGAACGGGCTGACAGTTTCCTGGCCTCGATGAGAACCCAAGCCACTCTAGAAGAGACCCCAAAGTGAGAAATCGCTACGTCTGAAGGAGCCACGCATGAAGATGCAAGGTCCTGAGACCCGGATGAAGCAGCCTGCTCTGATCCTGAGTCAGGAGGTCGTGAGTCAGTGGAAGTGGAACTGGCGGTTCCCTGGAGAACTGCTGCAGCAGTGGGAACCAAATTTGTCTCGGCCAGAGAGAAGCAATAAGGATCATTCTTGCTCCCTCTGCTTGAAGTCTGAGGAGAACTCTCTGTAGAATGGGAAAAGGAGGGAAAGCGTACAAAAATTTCCCTGTCTATGATAGAGATAACGCGTCACTCCAGAAAGCATCGCACTCTGGAACGAGCGAGTAAAATCTGGAAAGTTTTGCGATGGATTGGGAGGCAAAGATGTCGATTTCCAGATGCCCCCACTTCCAGAAGATGGAGTCCGACACTTCCTGATGCAATTCCCACTCGTGGCCAAGGGTTTGAGTTCTGCTGAGACTGTCCGCCAGGACGTTTAGAACGCCTGGAATGTGCACGGCCACCAGAACCAGAAGGTGCTGGACTGCCCAGTTCCACACCCAAGTCGCCTCCCTGCACAGAAGGTAGGATCGGGTTTCTCCTCGTTTGCTGATGTACCAAACTACCGACATGTTATCCGTTTTGATCAGCAGTGTTCCCTTGGGTAGAAGGGCCTGAAAAGCCTGTAAGGCATACAGGATAGCCCCGGGGTTCCAGAACATTGATGTGGAGAGAAGTCTCTGGGCCTATCCAAAGGCCCTGAGCTTGATGATCCCTCAAATGGGCCCCCCACCCCATATTCGAGGCATCCGTGATGAGGGTAACTACTGGTGCAGGGTTTCGGAACGGAAGTCCCAGGGAGAGATTGTGGGGATCCTCCCACCACTGTAAATCCCTTTGGACCGCTGAAGAGACCAAGACTGGATGATCCAGGTCATCTAGGAGCTGATCCCACTGCACCCTTAATGACCACTGGGTGATTCTCATGTGTAGCCTTGCTAGGGGAACGGTCATGATGGACACTGCCAGTAGTCCCAAAAGACGCAGGAATTCCCGGCCGGGAATGGTCCTGAGCGAGGCTGCTTTGCGAGCCTGGCTGATTAAGGTAGCCACTCTGTCTGGAGGAAGGAAGGCTCTGCACTGGACTGTATCCAGAACTGCCCCAATGAACTGCAGTCTCTGGGATGGAACTAGGGAAGACTTGGAGACGTTGACCATTATTCCTAGTTGGTTGAAGAGGTCCAGTGTGAAAGATAGAGCTTCCAATAAAAGAACCCTGGACGGCGTTGAAATCAGCCAGTCGTCCAGGTAAGGGAACACCGCAAATCCCCTGCAGCGTAGAAACGCGGCCACCACCCCAGGCACTTGGTAAAAACACGAGGTGCCGAACATAGACCAAAAGGAAGTGCCAGGAACTGGTAATGCTCCCCTTGGAAACAAAAACGCAGGAAACGGCAGTGACTAGGGAAGATAGGAATGTGCAGGTAAGCATCCTGCATATCCAGGGCACAGAGCCAATGATTCTCCAACAGGAGAGGAAGAAGGCTCTGGAGCGTCAGCATGTGGAACTTCTTGTACTCTACATACTGATTGAGATGTCTGAAGTCCCCGGTCTTCTTTAGAACCAGGAAGAAATGGGAGTAAAACCCTTTCCCCTTTTGCCCAAAGGGAAATGGCTTGATTGCTTCTTTGAGCAAGACGTTGACCTCCTCCCGAATGAGGAGAGCCTGGTCCCGGGAATAAGAGGACCTCAGAGGAGGAGTATCTGGAGGAATCTCCAGAAACTCGATGGTGTATCCGACTGACACTAGCTGCAGGACCCACTCGTCTGAAGTGATCGCCTTCCACTCCTGCACGTGGCGGGCGAACCTTCCCCCCCACCTGCTCCCCTGCTAGAGACTGAGGTGCAGGGGGCCGAGAGTCAAGAAGTGGCAGGGCGCCGGGAGGAGGTCACCCCGAATGTCGCTTGTTCCTGGGAGCAGGGGAGGGTAGCGGTACCCGTGGCCTTACGCTTACCCTGGCGTCTCACCTTAGCATTTTTCTGCTGTCTCCTGGTCCTTTTCCGAAAGGGCTGCTGCTGTTGAGTGCCCGATCGGTACATGGACCTAACAGATTTAAGGGCCACACCTTTGTCCTGTAAATCCGTTATAATGTCCTTGGTACCTCCTCCAAAAAGGACTGAGCCCCTGAAGGGGGCGTCCTGAATCGCCGACTGGACTTCATTGGTGAGTCCAGAAAGACGAAGCCAGGAATGCCGTCTAAGGGCAACGGCAGTTGCCGAGGTATGGGCCACCGAATCGACGGAGTCGTAGGTGGCTCGAAGAGCATGCCTACAGATCATCTTGGAGAGGCGGAGATCCTTGGCAGGTTCCTCCTTAAGGGGTGATGGGTCCACAGACTGGACCCTCGCCTCCAGCCTGGCCATGGTCCGTTTTTTGTGAGCTACCATGTGGGCCACGTAACTAAGGGATCTAAGGGCGCACATGGCAGACGAGTAGACCTTCTTCCCAAACTAGTCCATCAGACTCGACTCCTTGTCTGGAGGAGTTGTGCTCATGTGCTTGGGAGCTGTGGAGCGGTTATGAGCAGTCAAGATGACAACAGAGTCTGCCTCAGGATGAGCCTTTAGAAAAGGTGCATCCTTAGGCACCCAGTAGAACCTGTCCACCCTCTTGGGGACAGCCGGGATCGAATGGGGTATCTGCCAGACGGTGGTGGTGAGGTCTTGGTGAAGACCCATCCATGGGGGGGGGGAGAGACTGGAATAGATGGCAGAGACTCTAAATCCAAATGCTCCATGAGTCTTTGCCGCATAGGATTCTGGTCCTCCGACTCCCAGTCGAAAATTTCTCATAAGGTCCTCAAGAGGTCCGAAAAGGAAGGATCCTCCGGAGGGGATTTGGGAGAGCTCTTCCTTTCATATCCTCGGGGTTCTCCACAGGTTCCTCCTCCTCCTCGGAGTCCTCCCTCCCACTGGAACTGTCTTCCACCTCCTCAACAGGATGATGATGGAAATCCCGCAAGGGAACGTCCTGCTGAGTCTTCCCCGAGATATGGACGGTTGAAACAGAACTGCTTGGGGAAGGGTATCTAGGAAGCTGCGGCTGCGGGAGTCTGGCTTCTAGATCAGTAACCAGCTCTGACCTGGCCCCCTGCCACCAAGACTGAATTAAGGTCTTGAAATCCAGGACCACCAGAGGAGGGGGAGCAGGGGCCGGTTGAGGCTGAGATGGGGGGGAGAGGAGGAGGAGGGGCGACAGGAGGGGGATAAAACCCCTGGAAACCCATATAAGGGGAATATGGATAGTATCTATGAAACTGCCCAAATTGGCTCCAATCAGGAGTGGAACCCCCCAGGTAGGGATCCCCAGGATACCTAAAGGGGTAATGGGGGACAGTTCAGGGCCTAGAGTAGATTCCTGATGACGGATCAGGCATTGGGGGAACCCACGTCGGACCTGCTGCTGTATATATGGGCAGAGGGTCCGCTATCGGGACAGTCCACGAAGGGACCGACGTCGGCACTGGCACGACCTGATCCGGCACTGGAAGAGGATCCCGCATCGCAGGGGCAGGCGCTGGAACCGGACGAGGGAGCTCCGGTGTAGGGGTCGGGGCCAGAGGTAAAGGCCCGTCAACCGGGCCCGGCTGAGGGACTGTCGGGATCACTGGCGTCTGGGCGGAAGGCAGAGGAGCCTCCACAGGAAGGCTAGACGGCCGTGAAGGAGCCTCCTGGTCCGGGACCCCCGAGGGGGAGTGCAGAGAAGTACCCACAATGTCGAGAGGCTTGATGGGTTCTCAGAGACTTTCGCCGGACGCGTCCGGGGAGGAATGCGAGGACGTGGGCAAAGTAGAAGGAGGGAGAGGGGCCTTCTCCCTTTGGTCCCGCCGGACGTCGGGTGAGGTGCTGTCAGGCCCCGACGGGGGAACCATGCTCGTGCGGTCGTCAGAGACAGCCGCTTGCAGGGCAGGGCCACGTGGTCAGGGAGTAGCCCTGGCCGGCTTATCGACCGGGTGGTGAGCGACTGCCCCCAGTTGGGGAGTTCACTTACGCATCTGCATACGCTGTCCCCTGAAGGAGCCGGAAGCAGACTTACCGGCCGGAGCGGCATGATCGCCGGAGGAGCCAGCGGCAGACTTACCCGCTGAAGTCTTGTCCAACTTACCGTCTGTCTTCGGCAGTAATTGGGCCTTGCTTGCGGACGGCCTGGCGTCGTCCGTGGAGCGAGCCCATTACCTGGTCTTGTGCTTTTTTGAAGGGGAAGATTTTTTGGACGAATCCCTAAGGCGCTCCATCTTTTTCTCCAGGGAGGCCAGACGAGATTTGAGAAGGTGGGCCTCCAACGCCTGCTGTCTCTATTTTTTAGTGGCCTGGTTGAACGACTGGCACTCAGGGCAGAAGGAGATAGGATGGTTTGGGCCTAAGCAGAGAACGCACTTCTGATGACCATCTTTGTGCGGGATCTGCGTGCCACAAGCTGAGCACTTTTTCTTCGGAGAGGACATCAAAAGCTTCGATAAATTTGACGAGAATTGCGAGGGAAAACACCTGACGCGAACGAACTTTCTCGATGATTGCTACTTGAAGTCTGCGATGCGACTGACAAGGCGACGGCGGGAAAGAACTGGAGGGCGGGCGTAGGAGCCGCTCACTATATACAGTCACGCTGATGTCAGTCACGTGATGACGGGTGGGCGGTCCCCCATCAGGTATTGCTAGAAAAGTCTGCCATGCGGCACGATGCCAGGTAGTGCCAGTGCTACATGTGATGACCTACTGAAGGAACCCTCTCGAAGTAAGATCATAGGTACTGCATTCTCCTATACACAGACGACCTGCTACTCATTCAAGACAAGGACCTAGACCCACTCCTTCACCTGTTGGACTGCTTCTCAGCAATCTCTGGATTAAAAGCCAACCAGAGCAAGACTAAGGTACTGCCGCTTCACATTAACTGTAAGCCTGACCCTTTTACAGTTATGTACTTAGATGGGCCAGGCAGGACCGGACTTATTTGGGCATAAATATCCATTCGTCCTTTTCAAAAATGGTTAGCTCATACCTTTTCCCCTCCTTGAGACAAATTTATTCATCTCATAGCCCATCTACCCACCATACTGCAAACACTTGGTTTGCCAAAACTGACTGCATCACTGGGGGATACCAATGAGTAGGGCAGCGACCCAGATACAAAACTTGTGGACACTGGAGCAGAGACAGGAGGGAACTCCCCTGGGTAAAAAGATACCACATAGCTTCCCTGGCTTCAAAGATCCTGCTCTGGTTCACACTAGCTGCAAGTAACTCCCCGCAGTGGCTTTACACAGCACACAGCCGGCTTAACACCACTGTAGCTGTCTATCTCTACAACAAACCCACACCCCCCACAATGGGCAGAACAGTTACGTAAAAATTTACTGTAACAGTAGATATATTTATGGGGATCTCAGTCATTAGCACACACCGAAGGAACTTCACAGTCGGTAAAGCAGGATCCACAACTGGGGCCGCTGATGCCACTGTCACCTGCCGACGTCATAAATCCTATAAAGGTGTGAGTGGTCCCGCTCCCCCTTCAGTTCTTTCCCCTGGAGACCAAGGGCGAAAACTCATGCCACAGGGGACCGAGAAGAGAGAGAAGCGCCTGGACAAAATAAAAGGCTGGATACACCAGATAGCTACTGCTGAGAAGAGAGTCCGAAAAAGGGGAATGGTAGAAGGCAATTATATGCCTATGTAACTGTTCTGTCTTCTTCAGGGGTCTCTAAGTCATCAGGTCACACCGTAGGAATGAGTCCCAAGTAGTTGCAAGTACAGCCAGACAGTCTGGGAGGTAGGCCAACCAAGGCCTAAGACAGGAGGCCCTGAAGAACAGCCTGGCTGAAGCCTGCTTGGGCTCTGAAAGCAATGTCCAGACTGTACTGCTTGGTGAAAGTATGGACAGTATTCCAGATGGCAGCAGCACAAATATCAACTGCACAGACCCCTTTGAAGCAAGTCACAGAAGTAGCCATGCCCCTCATGGACTGAGCTTTCACCAGTCCTTGGAACTCTTTGCCATTTTTGTTGTAGCAGAACACAATACAATTGGCCAACTGTTTGGAAACCTAAATGCCCTCTCTTCCTTGGGTGAAAGAAACAAAAAGCTGCTTTGACTTACTGCAGTCCTTAGTTTGGAGCAGGTAACACTTCGGAATTCTGCGCTTTGGCACACTCTGGAAAATACACTGGGAGGTGGATAGGTTGGCTCAGGGTAAACTCCAAAACATTATCTTGGGAAGAAACTTAGGATTCATGCTCAAAGACACTATCTTTGTGAGAAAACAAATAAGGCTCCTCACACCAGAGAGTCTGAAGCTTGGAAATCCTTTGAGTGGAAGTAACAGCAACCAAAAATACAGGTTACTCACCTGTAACAGGAGTTCTGGGAATGGTATATGTTGTTCATCCACACTTATTGGCAGGTTCCTTGTCGCTTTAAATCTTGCCGGAAGGTCTTCAAGCTGGCTCCTCCCACCCACCAGGGTGGTAAAACCTCGGCTCCGCCCATGACGCGGAGATCTAGCCCGCTGGAAGCCAGGTTGCGTCGAGCCGGGAGGTTGGTGGTTGTAGGATGAACAACATATACCATTCCTAGAACTCCCGTTACAGGTGAGTAACCTGTATTTAGGGACATGGATATGTTGTTCAATTCACACTTATTGGCAGACTCCTAGCAGTTCTCCGGGAGGAGGGAGGCAAGGCGCACACCCCCGATACTTACTTGGGAAATAGGGACTGGAGAACCGAGGCCCCAAAACCAGCATCCCGGCGTGACTCAAGGTCAATGTGGTAGTGGGTAATAAAGGTATGTGCCGACTTCCATGTAGCAGCCCTGCAGATATCCTGGATAGGGACATCAATGGAAGCAGCTACCGATGCAGCGGTATGGCGGGTAGAATGAGCTCTTATCCCTCTGGGAGGCTCCATGCCCTCCAACCTATAGCAGAGCTCTATGCAGGAGGTAACCCACCTGCTTATCGTCCGCTTGGCTGCAGGTCTGCCAGGTGCAGCTTCAGCATAGGTGACAAACAGCTGGCGAACCTCTCCCCGAACTTCTCCAGCCTCCGCCTCCTTATAACAAGCGAGCCGCCTAGGGTCCAAAGTATGGAGCCTAGATTCAGCCTCCAAGGTGTGACTGGGGTAGAACACCGGCAGAGTCAACACCTGGTTAAGGTGAAACTCCAACACCACCTTCGGAAGGAATTTCGGTTGGGGGCGCAGGACAACCTTGTCCCTGTGGAAGACCAAAAAAGTAGACTCGATGGAAAGTGCCTGGAGCTCTCCCATCCTTCTGGCTGACGTGATAGCCACCAAGAAGGCGGTCTTCCACGACAGGTGGGAAAATCGCACCTGTGCATCGGTTCGAATGGCTTGACCATGAGCTTGGCCAATACCAGCAGTAGATCCCACAGAGGTGGAGGTCCTCGCACCAGAGGGGAAATGTGGTCAAGGCCTTTGAAAAAGCGCCCGACCACCTTCTCCTGCGCCACCGACTGCTTCCCGGCCCGCGCCCGGTAAGCAGAGATGGCTGCCAGGTGCACCTTAATGGTCGTTGACCGAAGCCCTTGCTGAGAAAGGGACCACAGGTAGTCCAGAATGCTTGCCAAGTGACAGGCGGAAGGATCCAAGCCCTTCCCCTGACACCAAATGGAGAATCACTTCCATTTGAAGGCACAGCATTTCCTGGTCGACTCCTTACGGGACGCCTCAACGACATTGAGGACCTTGTCGGAAAGGCCCAAGGCCTGGAACTCTAGCCACTCAGGAACCAGGCCGCCAGGTGCAGGGATTGAAGGTCTGGATGGAACACCTTCCCCTGATTGACTGAGAGCAGGTCCGGGTGAGCTGGAAGCTACCTCGGGAGCCTGGAGCTGAGGCTGAGGAGATCTGGTACCAGAACTGCGGGGGCCAGTCTGGGGCTATCAGAATCACCTGCGCCTTGTCCCTCCTTGCCTTGAGAAGCACCTTGTGAATCAAGGGAAATGGGGGAAAGGCGTAGAAGAGGCCCAGGGTCCGCGGCCTCGAGAAGGCATCCCCCTGCAGCGAGCCCTGCTGAGGGGGGCGGGCATGGAACAGACTCAGCTTCGCATTCTCCCTGGAGGCAAACAGGTCCACCTGAGGCGTGCCCCAGTGGGAGAACAGATCTTGTACTACCTCTGGCAGGAGAGATCATTTGTGAGACGCAGCCCCTATCCGGCTTAGGGCATCGGCCAGGGTGTTGGAGGCTCCTGCCACGTGAATGGCGAGGAGATCCGCCTCCAGGCTGCGCACGAGGGACCATATGCGGACAGCTTCCTTGCATAACAGCATGGAGCGCGTCCCGCCCTGGCGGTTCAGATAGTACATGGTCATGGTATTGTCAGTCTGACCTGAACCACTTGACCCCTGAGAAACGGGAGCGGGCGGTGAGCTAGGGCGGACCGCTGAGCCCAGCAGGTTGATATGGCATCGGGACTTCCGAGGGGACCAGAGGCCATGTGCTCTGTGCTCCCCCAGATGGGCACCCCAACCCATCAGAGATGCATTGGTCGATAGAGAGACCGTCGGCTCGGGGCAGACGAACGGGATGCCCTCCTGCAGATGTGTCGGAACGGTCCACCACTGGAGAGCATTCCACATCTCCTGGGTCACTGTCACATGCTGGTCCAATGGATCGCAAAGGGGACGCATGTACCAACAGGCCCAACAGACCACGCTGGTGCAGGCCGCCATGAGGCCCAGGAGGCGCAGGAAGTCCCGGGCAGGGCGCGATTGCCGAACCAGAAATGATTGGGCAAAGGAGGAAAGAACCTCGGCCCTGTCCGCCGGGAGCCGAGCTCTGCCCCGGTGAAGAGTATCACCTGCTTCGGCACGAGTTCCGACTTGGCCTCGTTGAAGAGAAGACCAATCTGAGAGCAAACCTGGAGGGCCAGATCTCTGGACCACTCCACCTCCGCTCTGGAGGGGGCTGCAATCAGCCAGTCGTCCAGGTAGGGGTACACCCAGACCCTTCGGCGCCGCAGGAATGCTGTCACCACTGCCATGCATTTGGTGAAGACCCTGGGAGCTAGAGAGAGGCCGAACGGCATGGCCCGGAACTCGTAAAGGGACCCCTCTGCTCTGAAGCGGAGGAACCTCTGATGGGACGGACGGATCGGGACGTGAAAGAATGCGTCCTGGAGGTCCAGGGAACAGAACCACACGCCTCGTTCCAAGGATGGTATTATCTGAGCCAGAGTGACTATCCTGAAGGTCCGAGACCTTAGAACTTGTTCAGGTCGTGCAGGTCGAGAATGGGGCGCCAGCCCCCCCCCCGTCCGTTTTGGGACCAGGAAGTACCTGGACACAAACCCCGGGTCTGGAGGAGGATCCGCCACCTTCCTGATAACCTCTTTTTCGAGCAGCAGGGCAGTAGCAGCTCGGCGGGCCGACAGTGAGGCTGCGGACCCTGTGGCCCCTCGAGGGGCGATGGCTCGAAAGGGTGAAGCCTGCTCGAACTCCAGAGGCAGGCCTTTTCCTACCACCTCCAACACCCAGCGGTCCGTGGTGATAGCGGACCAGGCGGAAAGGAAGTGACGGAGCCGTCCCCCCACTGGGGGAACCCGGTGGGAGTGACGAGGCTGGGGCGGCACCCCTCAACCCGTCACTGGGCAGGCTTGGAGGAGGAACCGGCCGAGGGACCTCCTGGGCCTTTACCTCCTTGCTTCCTGTTGGAGGAAGCTGCCGGCTTGAGACGCCAAGCGCGAGCCTGCTGGCCCTGTTGCTGGTGCTGTTGGGCCAGTCAAGCTGCAGGGGCCGAAGGACGAAAGGACTTCTGCTGTTTCTGACGACGGCCTTTGTCCCTCTGGGCGGAGGTGACTGAGTCCAGAGTGGCACTGGACTTTTCGATCCGCTGGAGGTGTCCCTCCACTCCAGGGCTGAAGAGGTCAGTCCCCAAGAAGGGGACGTCCGCCAACTTGTGCTGGGTATCTGCCGTGAAGGTGGATATCCTCAGCCACGCCCTGCGGTGCATGGCCACCGCGGCCGCTACTGACCTGGCACAGGAATCACCTATGTCCACAGCAGTCTGAACCTGCTGCTTCGCCACCGCCCTACCCTGGTCCCACACCTGGCAGACCGTGGTCTGCAGGTCGGTCGGGAGATGAGGGACAACCTCATCCAGGGAGCCCAAGACGGTGTGGGAGAAGTGTGCCATCAGCACAGCCGAGCTGGCCTGTCGGAGGCCGACGGAGGATGCAGCGTACACCTTGTGCCCAGCAAAGTCCAGCTTTTTGGACTCTCTGTCGGGGGGGGGCTTATCCACATACCGAGCGTTACTGGAACGCCGGAAAATGCTGTCGGTGACTAACCCCTCGGCAGAGGGGTGCTCCGAGAAACCGGGCAAAGAGCCGGTAGGGACCGCATACTTCCTGGCCATCCTGGCCGAGGGCTCAGGACAGGAAGCAGGCCGCTGCTAGAGCTCCAATGCTGGGCCGACAATGGCCTCAGCCACTGGAAAGGCCTCCATGGGGGAATCCCCTCGGTGTCCAGTATCCGCAGGGATACTGGCCGTTGGACACGGGCTCGAGCTGCATCCCGTGGACCCGTAGATGAGTCGAACCAGACCTAAGAAGGACGATGGCCATCGCCCAATGACTGGCCCCGGAGGACTCCAGGACGACCTGCCTGGAGAACAGGGAGGCGCTGCTGCCGGATTCCAAACAGTCTCGCGAAGAGCTGCCTGCCCTGAGCCACCCTCTACCTGCCGAGGACGGTCGGGAGTGAGGGTGACCGACAACCTGTGGGGCAGGCCGTGACCCGACCGAGAATTCTTGGTCGGTGCCCCAGACTTGTCTGGAGGCGGAGGTTCCAGCACAATCAGTGGAGCAGCTGGTTTTGGCCGAGCAACCGGCCCTGGAACGGCAACTCAACTGGGCGAGGGTTGCTTCGGTCATTCGGCGACAGCAACTTGATGGCCGGGTCTGGACCGAGTCGGTTTAGACCCAGACAACAGCAACTGCTGCCACAAGTTCTCGTAGAAGGCCGACGTAATTTACGCCGAAGCCTCGCCTCATCCAAGGAAGACGACGAGAGGAACGGTGTCGCTACTCGGTATAGAGACAGACCGCCGATGTTGGTGGAACGCTTGACCGAGATGAAGTCCAAGACCGGAACAGAGACCTCGGAGACCGAGGGTGGTCTGGAAGGGCGGGGACACCCGCCTTCCCTCGCTTGGGCACCTTTAACCGGGACCGCGGTCCCAAAGGCGCAGGCAGATCCTCGGTCTCCACCGGGGGAACCGGTGAAGGTGGGTTGTCGGCTTCACCAGTCGACAGCCCATCTAACGGATCGAGAAAAATCTCGAATGCGTTAACGGGAATCTCGGCAGGCTGGCCTGACAGGGACACCGTGAAGCCAGCGGCCTGACCCGCAACTCCGACCGAAGTCGATGGTCGGCTGTCTGGGGAAGGAGACCTCTCCCGCTCCCACGAACACCGACGGTGGGACTTACCCATCGACTCCTCCTTCTTGGGTCAAGAAGAAATGTCCCGATGGCCCCTCTCCCTTCGTGGAAAGGGACTGACAAAGCTCCTTGAATGAAGCAGAGCACGAGGAACTCAGAGAGAGTGGGATAAATGCCGCGGCCGAGGAGGAGGAAGATGCAGCCTGGGCCGCCTCCTCCTCGAGGGTGATCAACTGCTCGAGCTGCTCAGCCGAGCCAGCCACCGCGGACACCGCCCAACGAGCCCCTTTTGATTTTACTGGCGGAAAATGCTTCTCAGGGTGCCCAAGCTGTAATTGGGCAGCGTGATCATCCAGGACGTTGGCCGAGAAAGAATGGCACAACTCGCAGGCCTGCGGGTCGTGATAGAGGCCTAGGCAGCAGACGCACGTGGAGTGCGGATCTGTCCTGGACATTTTTTGCTCGCAAGGGCACCTCCGAAAGCCAGGAATAGATTTGTCCATCGCAGCCGCGAGGGAAGATGAAGATCGAAGTTTAGAAAACTTCAAAACCAGTTTCGGACGAACCGAAGAGTTAGGATCCAGTCTAAAACGCACAGCGCTAAGGAGGGAACCTGAGCTTCCAAGCGGTAAGGAAGATCTGGCGTCATGGGGCGGAGCCGAGAATTTTACCACCCGGGTGGGAGGGAGGAGCCGGCTTGAAGACCTTCCGGCAAGATTTAAAGTGGCAAGGAACCTGCCAATAAGTGTGGATTGAACAACATATCCATGTCCCTAGAAAACAATGCTTTCCATGAAAGAAGGCGTAGCTCGCAAGACATGGCTGGCTCAAACGGAGACCAGGTTAATTTCTTCAAATCAAAATTTAAATTCCAAGCCAGGAACAGGGAGACATACGGGTCACATCTAAGGATGACCTCAAGTAGCAAAGCCAGTGTAATAAGGCTTACAGTAAGGCTAACAGGATACTGGGATGTACTGGACAGGGTATAGACAGCAGGAAGAGGGAGGTGATACTGCCCCCTACCAGTCCTTAGTGAGGCATCACCTGGAGTACTGTATCCAATTCTGGAGGCCTCACCTTAGAAAGGATATTGATAGGTTGGAGGTGGTCCAGAGAACGGCAACAAAGATGATACATGGCCTTCGGGACTCGTCTATGAGGAGAGCCTAGGGGCTTTGAACATGTACTCATTGGAAACTAGGACGACAGGGAGATATGATCAAAACCTTCTTCTTTAGAGGCATAAATAGAGTGCCGCATACTGTGCTTTTCAACAGGAACACTGGTTCTATAACACAATGGCACGAGTGGAAATTAAAAGGTGGGAATTTCAGGAGGGACATCAAAGTATTACTTCTCGGGAGAGGGTGGTGGAGCCATGGAAGTGACTGCCACCCGAAATGGTGGCTGCAAAGTCAGTGCTGAGTTTCAAGTGCATATGGGACAAAGCTTGGGCATAATCACACAGTACTGGAGAAGACTAGGCTGGACATCTCTAGGAACAGGACCCCGGTGTGACAACAGGTCCTGGGAAACCATGTTTGGGCAGACTCGATGGGCCACAGGTCCCCTTCTGCTGTCATTTTCTATGTTTCTATCTAGCTGAGCCACTGTACAACCATCCATGGGCTCCTGAATGGCAGAGATAGCGAAAGGTGCATCTTGAGGGAGGAATACTGGAGGCCTGAGTCCAACAGTGATGTCACGTAACCCAGAATCTTGCTCACCAGATGAGTGAAAGGGTCCAGATGGTGCTTGACAGCCCAGATGGCAAACCTATTCCATTTCATGGCATAGGTGGCCCTAGTGGAGGACTTTCGAGCCATCACAAGGACCTCGGCCACCTCCTGGGATACTCCAAAACAAACAGCTATGTCTTCAGGAGCCAGGCATGCAGACGAAGGGACCCAAGGTGTGGATTGGCCAGGGTCCCCTGAGCCTCTGTCAACAGATCCCTGCAGAGGAGCAGTGACACCAGAAGCTCTGCCAACTGCTGCCGTAATGGAAACCATATCTGACAGGGCCAGTAGGGTGTGACCAGGATCATACTGGCCCCCTCCATCTGGAGCTTGATTTACCACCCTCTGAATCAGAGGAAATGGAGGGAAGGCATAAAGGAACCTCCAGCTCCAGGAGAGGGACAACGCATCTCATCAGAAAACTTCTGGCCCCAGACCTAGCGAGCAAAAGGTGGGCAGTTTTGCGTTGAGTTCGAAAGCAAAAAGGTCCAACTCTGGGCTCCTCCATCTGTCAAACAAATCTTCTGTAACAGACAACAGAAGTTCCCATTCATGCATCCTGGACGGAGTACGACTGAGGCTGTCTGCTAGGGTGTTCAACATGCCTGGGAATGGCTTCCCTGAATGTGCCTCCCCGTTTGCTGACATAGTAGATCACACCGAGATTGTCTGATTGAATCAACAACTGGCCCATAGAGAGATGGTTCTGAAAGGCCAGCATGGCATGCAGAACTGCTCGCATCTCGAGGACATTTATATGGAAGGACATTTCGATCTGGGACCAGGTACCCAGAGTCTGGAGGGGACCCAAGTGCACCCCCAGCCCAAGCTGGAGGCATCCGTAGTGAGAATCTGTTGGGAAGATATGATCAGGAATGGGACCCCTCAAGAGATTTTGAGGATCCATCCATCACTGTAGCACCTTGCGGACTGGAGAGAAGACCAGCACTAGCTGTTCCAAGTCGTCTGTGCGTTGATCCCACTGCACCCGGAAGGTCCAATGGAGGACCCACATGTGCAGTCTGGAGAGGAGGAGAACAGTGGCAATGGATGCAGCCATGAAGCCAAGGAACCTCAAGTAAACCCTCGCAGAAACATAATGGCTCTGAGCCTGTGATATAAGGCACTCCACTCTGCCTGGAGGCAGGAAGGCCTTGCCCTGCACGAAGTCCAGAACCACCCCTATATACTGCAGCCTCTGGGACAGGTTCAAAACAGACTTGGGCAGGATGACAGCGATGCCCAGGGAGTGGAACAACTGGAGGGTTCTCTCCAGAGCTTGGAGAAGCTGGTCTCTGGATGGGACTTTGAGAAGCCAGTCATCCAGGTAGAGGAAGATGTACAGGCCTTTTCAGTGAACAGCGGCAGCTATTGCTGCTAAGTATTTTGTAAAATCCCACAGCGCAGAGGATAAGTCAAAGGACAAGACTCAGAATTGGTAATGTTCATCCTGAAAAAGAAGCTGCAGAAACCGCTGTGTGGTGGACACACCGAAATATGCAGGCAAGCGTCCAGCATATTGAGGGAGCATAGCCAGTCGCCCTGTCTGAGCAGGGGCAACAGGCCTGGGAAAGTGACCATGCAGAACTTTTTGTACTGAATATTAAGGTTGAGGTCTTTGAGATCTACAACAGGCCTCAGGTTCTTCTGGGCACCAGGAAAAATCTAGAATAGAACCCTTTGTTTCTCTGCCACCTGGGCACTGGCTCAATCACCCTTTTCCACAGGAGGGAGTGTACCTCTTCCCAAAGGAATGCTGCGTGGTCTGGAGGGCAGGTGGAGGGGTCTCTGGGGGTTGTACCAAAAGCTCCAGAGTGCGACTTTTTTTTTTTTTTTTTTTAAATGGTCCGGACACCCCCCTCCTCCCTAAAGGGAGCTCAGCCCCAACCCCCTGACTGTCCCCTCATGCCCAGGCCCCCAGGTGGGAGCACTTATTTCCATCGGATCCTTTGATCTTGCCTTGGCTTACCACTGCCCCTTCTCTCTCCCCGCAGACACTGTGGCAGCAGGACAGCGACAGAGGACAGCATCATGGGGGTCCAGAGGTTCTTCCGAAGATTTTTGCAGCGTACCTGGAGGAGGAGACATGCAATGACATCCCGTGTCCACCCCCAGTTGATGGCACTAGTACAATGGACACCCCAGCCTCCACCAGAGGTCAGTGATGTGCTGAACATTTTAACCCCCGCCCTGGGACACTCAATCCTTCTCCCCCTGGCCAGCCCTCAGACATCCAGAGTCCATTTCCGAACCTGGGTCATCAGCATTTCAGACGGACACCCTGCCTCTGCGCCGGTCAGTGTGACTACTTTCTATAATCTGAAGAATCCAAAGAACTGAAGTTATGGTTCTCCACTGACTGAGAGTTAGTTTTTGTTAACCAGGTAGGGAGCACTAGGCAGATATCTGCCTGTTTTCGGGCACAACCCGGGAGGTTACAGACAAAGACATATGATACACAAAATAATCATACGTTGCAGAAGTTTACAGAACATTAGATTGACAGAAATACTAAAATATATTTTGGAGGGAGAACCGACCTCCAACCACCACCTTCTGGTCGGGGATGGGAAGACAGTGGTCTCTCAAGGAGTCAGGTAGAGGTGGATCTGGCCGCTGAGGCATTTCTATTGCCTCTGGGCCGTTTCGCTGCAGGACCTGGGAGGATGAAGGGGCAGGCAAGGCAGAACTGGCCTTCCATTTACCCTGTAGACAGGAGCCCACACTGGACTTGTGGGACACCTCGCGAAAGGACGGTTGCTGTCTGCTCCAGGGCTGAGTATGGTAGAGTGAATGGACAGATTTTATAGCCCTACCAGAAGCCTAAAATCATTAATGATGTCCTGGACATCAGGTCCGAAGATCTCGGAGCCACTGAAAGGGGGATTAAGCACCTTTTGCTGGACATTTGCTGTGAAACCCAATACCCTTAGCTAGGCATGCCTACAAAGGCAAATACCTGTAGCAGCAGCCCTGGCACCAGTGTCAGACATGTCATACAAGGCCCTGAGGAGGTGTCTGCTAATATCCTCGGCAGCCTGAAAGGGACTTGACCTCCTATTTCTGGTAACATTCCAGAATGGCCTGAGCAGCCACCCTGCCCTTCTTCCTTAAGGGAATTCTGGTACTTGACCATATGGCATAAATTAGCAATCCGGAGTCCCAGGGTAGAGGAGGTATAAACCCTCTTACCCTAAAAGTCAATCCTTCTGGATTGTTTAGGCACCTTGAACTGGTGATTCGCCACTTTGATGACCATAGAGTTGGTCTAAGGTTGGGCAGCACAATAAGGCGGCATAATAGAGTTCATCTGTCCTCCTAAGCATGGCAGGAACCATGTTAGGGTGGCACCATGCCACAGTAGTGGCATTCCTCACAGCAGGCAAGATGGGAGGAATGACCTTAGAAGGAGATTCTAGGATCTCTAAAAAGTCCACCAGGTAGTCTGGTGGCATCCTGTTCCTCAGTGTGGAAACTCATAGCTGTAGGTAGTTGCTTCATTATGTTAAAGAAGTTAGGGTCTTCAGAAGGGGACCTGGGAGTATGCTTAACAGAGTCCTCGCTCACAAAGAGATTCCTCCACCTCCTCTTCTTTAGGGAGGATAAGGTCAAGGTGTACTCCTCAACATCAACCCATTCCAACTAAGGGTCCAACAAGCTTGGGACCAATGGTGCCAGGAAGGGCAGAGGATAAGGCTGAACTGGCGAGGACGACAAAGCAGCGAACAGTGCCAGGGACACCGGTCTATGTGTACCTGACAGGTGCACCAGAGCCATGGTCAAATGGGTTAAAATAGTATTGAAGTTGACAGCAGGTATAGGCTGCAAAGATAGAGAGGTCATCAGGACAGGGCACGAACCATATGTCGGGTCTTGAAAGCTCGAAGGCCCCATAATCGGAGGGCCTGGAGAAACGTCAGGCCTCGACTGAGGGGCTGGAGTCATTGACTCGGGGCTGACGACCGAGGGACCAACGTCCCAAGGTGAGCAGTCAGCCTCCCTGAGAAACAGGAGGAGGCGCTGTCTGTAGGGGCCTGGTAGGTGCAAAGACCTGGATAGCAGAGGATGTCGGTACAGACACAGCTGGAGTACCCCCCCCCCCGTAGGAAGAGGAAGAAGCCGCTGGGAGTGGTCCCTGTCACCATCTTTCTTGTGACAGTACAGTCCTTTAAATATCTGGGGGTCACCTTAGATACCTCACTTTCCCTGGACACTCTTGTCACCCTCCTAACTAAAGCTCTAAACCAAAAACTTGGCCTACTTTATTGGATCCGTCCATTCCTCACATCAGCTTCTTGCCACAAGATCACGGCTGCCACCCTCCCTTCCCCTCCTTACTTATGGCGCCCCACTACTACTCACAACCAACACAACCATCTTATCTCGCCTCAAACAGGCTTATCACAGGGTCAGAAGGTTTGCTTTGGGGGTCAATGCCCGTCACCACCATTGTGATGTCCTCTCCTCCCTGGGCTGGCTATCACAAGAATCTAAACTACAGTGTATGCCACCCTGAGTCTAGTGCACAAGCTGATCCACACTACACCCTTCTTTGCCTTGATTAACTTATTCAGCTCAGACAACCACCGCAAGCTCCAAGATCCGCCTCCCTCCCCATTCCCATAATGCTCAAACCGCAGTTAGCTATGGCCCAGAGATCATTCACCTTCTCAGCGGTGTCTAGCTGTAACTCACTACTACACTCCATCTTGTCCAGTTCCTCACTCGCCAAGTTTCAATCCTCCTTACTACTCCACCTCTCTGCCTCTTCATCTTGCTCCTGCTTCTGATTACTCTTGTCTCAGCATCCCAAACTCTATGTATAATTATCCCTGCTCTATGTACCTTTTATGTATGAGTATCCGTTCCCCGTACCTCTTATGTATGTGTAAATACAATTTGTAAGTGCATCTGTATATGCTGTAATTTGTAGATCTGTGAATGATGCAGCTGGAACTACTGTAACTGCCATGGTACTTGTCAATGTACTGCACCGCCTATCTAAATGTAATTTGTAATTTCTTAAATGTGTCTATAAACAATGTAATCTTGTAAATCTGTGAATGATGTAAATATAACCACTGTAACTACCATGCATCTGTCAATGTACTGCACTTCCCAGGTTGCCCCTGAAAAAGGGACTGTAATGTCTCAGCGGGCTCACTCGGTTACCAAGATCCAAATACATAAATACTTGGCATACACCATGTTAAAGACTTGCTCACAGCAGATGGTAAACATCCAGAATCCTCTTCTTCCCCATAGCTCAAATTTAACATTCTCAAACATATGAAATGCCAGCAGAAACAGGCCTTATGGTATATTGAGTCTGCTCGTTTGTGCAACTAGCGCAACTTGCAGCTGCCCTTGCCTCAGAACAACCCCCTGGTCCCACCCTTCTTAAATCTACCACTGTTTTACAGGATACTACTCTCGGCATAGTATTCCATTTGCCCACCACCGCTTCTGTGAAAAAGCGTCTCCTGATTTCCCTCCTGAATCTTACCCCCTCCAATCTCAGCCAAAGCCCTCTTGTGTCCCTCTCCCTCTTGATCTGGAAAATCTCTTCTGTGTTAGTCTTGTTTATTCCCTTTATGTATTTAAAGGTTTTGATCATATCCCCATCCTTCCTCTCCTCCAGGGTATACATGTTCAGCTCCCCATCCTCTCCTCATAGGACTCTCCCACCATTCCCTGGATCATTTTCACTGCCCTAAGCTGCACCCCCACCAACAATCCAATGTTCTTCTTTAGGAATGGACGCCAGTACTGTACACAGTATTCCAGGTGTGGCCTGACCAGTGATCTGTACAATGGAAGGATCACCTCCCTGTTCCTGGAGGATATTCCCCTTGCTATGCACCCCAACATCTTGTTCACTTTTGCAGCCGCCTTCCTGCCCTGAGCAGAGTGGTTCATGCTCCCAGTAATAAGCAACCCCAGATCCTTTTCCTTAACGGTACATTCCAACTCTATCCCTCCCAGTTGATATTTCCACCCCTGGTTCCTAGCTCTGAAGTGCAGGACCTAGCACTTCCTGGCGCTGAACCCCATCTGCCATGTTTCCGACCACTCCTGTAGTTTGGTCAGATCCTCCTGCAATCCCTTCCACCCCTCCATGTCATGTGCCACAGCTCCCATCTTGGTTTCGTCTGCAAACAGACTGATCTTACTCTGGACCTTGTGTGAGATATCGGCTATGAATATTCCAAAAAGCACTGGTCCCGCTACTGAACCCTACGGCACCCTGCTCACGACGTTCCTTGGTGATAAGAGCCCCCCACCACTACCCTTTGCTGCCCACCCCTCAGCCAGTTGGTGATCCAGTTGACCATTTTTGCTCCCACCCCTATGTATTCCAGCTTTCCCCCCAGCCTCCCACGTGGCACAGAATCAAAGACCTTGCTGAAGTCCAAATACCGGACGTCCACTGCATGGCCCTTGTCCAGCTCCCTGGTCACCCAGTCACAGAACCTGACTAGGTTCGTCTGGCAGGATCTGCCCGATAAAAATCCATCTTGATGACCGTCTTGGAGACTATTATCCTCCAGAAAGGTCACCAGCGCCTCCTTCAGGATTGTCTCCATGAGCTTCCCCACGATTGAGGTGAGGCTCACCAGTCTGTAGTTGCCCATTTCATCCTTCTGGCCACTTTTGTGAAAGGGCAACACATGGGCCATCCTCCAGCCTTGTGGCACGTGTCCAGCGATGTACTGAAGGTCTGCCAGTGGTCCCGCCAGGATCCCCGCTAACTCCTTAAGCACCCTAGGGTGAATGCCATCTGGCTCCGTGCCTTGTCCTTCTCAGCACCCTTAGTCCTTCCAGAACCCTGCCCTCTGTAATTCTTATATCAGTCACCCCCCCCCCAATTCCACCTCTCCCATGGGGTATCTGCCCCCCTTTTTCCTCCATGAACACAGAACAAAGTAATCATTCAGTGCCTCTGCCTGGTCCCCCCTTCTTAATCCTCACAATCTGATCTTTGTTTCTCCTTCTCTCACCAATGTATCTAAAAAGAGTAATTTTCCCCCTTCCTTGATTCCCTGTGCCAGTCTCAGTTCCCTAGATGCCTTGGCCGCCCTGACTAGCCTGGTAACCTCCCTGGACTGCTTCATGAACTCTTCCTTGTCCCCTTGCACTCCCACTTTCTTGAATTTCTGGAATGCTTTTCTCTTTGCCCGCACCCCTTCCATGACTTAACGAGTCAGCCAACTTGGCTTCTTTGCCCTGCCTTTTTTGCTCCATGTCTTGGTACAAGTCTCAGCGGCCTCTGCTAGCCCCCTTTTAATTATATCCCATTTTTGGTCAGCATTCATGCATGCTTGAATTCCCACCAGATGTCCAACCAAAATGTTCCCCATTCTTTTAAAGTCCGCCTCCTTAAAATCTATCACCCTGGTACCCGCACCTCCTGTTTCTCTGCCCATATTGAGTGTGAACCACACCAAGTGGTGGTCACTCCTAGCCAGGGGGTCCTCCACCCCCAGATCCCTTACAGCCTCCCTGTTTTTTGTTAGTACCAGGTCCAGAGTCCTCCCCCCCCCAGCTAGCTCTCAGAATATTTGTTCCAGGAAGCTGTCCTGAAATGCCTCTAGTAATACCTGCTCCTTCGCACTTGTGGTGGTTGTGGTGTTCCAGTCCACCCCAGGGAGGTTGAAGCCCCCCACCACTACTGTGTTCCCTTTCCTACAGGCCCTTTTAATCTGCTCAACTAACTCCCTATCCAGATCATCCCCCCCGAGCTGGCGGCCTGTACACAACCCCATCCTCAATGTCCTCCTTTTGGAGTCTTGAACCTGCATCCATAGGGCCTCTGTCCTGCCCTGCTCCCCATCTCCCTCATGCACCTCATCCCTTCCCTCACGTAGCTCGCCACCCCCCCTTCCCCTTAGCCCAGTCTTTCCTGAAGATCCTGTACCCTGGGATCATCATATCTCAGTCCTGGTACTGGGTGGCCCACGTTTCCATGACGGACACTATGTAGACCCACCCCACTGCCGAGAGCGCCTTTAGCTCAGCTGATTTATTACCTAGGCTTCTCGCATTCAGTGAGACCACCCTCCAACCTGTGCCTCGACCACATCCTGGCTTTCCCTTCTCCTAATCCCTCCTTGCACCCCTACCCCAAATTCCTCTCAGATAGCTTGGGGGGGTAAGCATATGCGGCTCTCCTTTCTGGTATCCCCACCTACCAGATGACCTCACGCCACCCCCCTAGTTTAAATCCACCCTTGACATTATGTACCCCTCAAACCTCTGCTTTAATACTCCCTTTATCACTCAAGTGCAGCCTATCACCTGCATTTTTTTTTTTTCCAATTGTTTAACCAGGAGTGGCACACTAAGCTGAAAGCTTGTTTACAGGTGCAACCTGGGAGCACAGGGAAGTTAACCGACTTGCTCAGGGTCACACAGTATGCAAGTGGGGCCTGTGGGATTCAAACCCAGGTCTCCAGATTTGCAGCTCAGAGCCTAAAACCACTGCACTATGCTGCCTCACCAAGTCAGATCTTTATTGCCCCAGGTTCCGCCCCCGTCCCCCACTATCCTGTACACCTTGGACTGACACCACTGTCTCAACCAAGTGCTGAACTCCCCAATCCTCCCTTTCTTTCCTGTACTCACGCAGGGGACTGGGAGCACCTCTGAGAAGGCTACTGATTCTCCCACTTCCTCACATAGCCCTCCTCATTCCTCTGACCTCCCCCTTACTACCGCCACCATCTCCACTGCCAGGTTGTTAGTGCCCACATGCACCACTACATGAAGTTTCTTCCTGCCCCTCCTTGCGCACTTAAGAACCACCTGCCCTGCTCTGTCCGCCATTAGCCCTGGTATGGCCTCCACCCACATGCGGCTATGCCATTACCCCTTGCTTCCTCATTTGATACCTTTTAGTAAGGAACCACCTAGCACTAGTTCCCCCCCCCCCGTCCTCGATCCCCGCCCCTACCCCTTTCCCAAAATACCCATTACTAGAGCCTGACCCATCACTAATTCATCCTTACCCCTTTGGTCCCCCTTCTCGCCTCCCTATTCTCAACATCCCTCCCTCCCTGTGCCCACCCCATCCTTCCCCATCTGTTTTCTCATCAGCCGTGCTTCTCCCCACACCCCTACCCCTCTCTCCACTGACTCCTGTACCTCCTCCCTTCCTGCACCCTCCTCCTTCTCCTCAGTGTTGCCAACACAGCAAACCTACTCTCCTCAGTGTTGCCAACACAGCAAACCTATTTCCTGTCATTCCTGCCAGGCTGTGCTTTGTCCTCCCCCCAGCCCTCTCACTCTGTTAGACCCTGTTTGTTCCATTCTTGCACCCTCCCCACCCCTCCCTTGAGCCGCTGTACTTCCCATGTGGTATCCTCATGTTATTCCCTCGGTGAGACCTCCTTGCCTCCTGCCCTCCCCTCATCCACTCCAACTCCCTCTCAAGCCACAGCACTTCCTCCTCCAGACTCCTTGACTTTACAGATAGGACACCCTCCTAACCTCCACAATTTGTTCATCCAAGCCACCACCCCACATCCATTTCCTCCCACGATTCTACCCATGATGTCTCCCCCCCGTGCTGCCCCCAGCCACCTCAACTACAGCCCCCCAACCCTCTGGTGTGTCCCTCCCTCCCTAACCCACACCATTTATCCTCGCCAACTATGTTTTTTTTTTTTTGAAACTTCATATTTTATTAAGCATTTTTCTGTGCAAGTTTCATACAATCAAATATTCTATTCAATTTAGACATAGATTATCTCTTTCCATTTTGAAATTACAATTACTGTTTTACTTTATTACATCCAGTCCATGGCTCTTTCTTCTCTTTTTCAGATGTATTCCATCGTCAAAAATCCTGTGGATCCTCCCGAAAGTGTCACTGTCGAGTTCAATAATGTTTAGGTCCCTCCATCTGCAAGCAACCAATGTCCCAATCTTCCAAGTAGCACAGAAAAGTGTGTTTTATAAGCTCATTATAAATAAAGACTCTTTACAAATAAAACATAACATTTAACAAACTCAATGTGTGACTGGTTTTAATACCAGAACTTATTGGTATATAAATCTTTTGTTTGTATACTATAATATATGGGTTCAATTTCAGTTGATAATTTGGGCCTCATTTTCTTCACCTGTTTAAAATTCCCTATAGGGAATCAAAGGCTACCCCTTCTGGGATTCCTATTAATTCGTTTGAGATTAAAAGCTAGAGAATAAGAGCCTCCGTATCATCCCATTGCCATTTTGTTCTAGTACTGTGATCCCAGTCTGCCCCTCCACCAAATTCATGAAGGGAAGCCAGACCTGATTATATTTATCTTTATGTAAGTGTAAATTTGCTGTGATTTTTTCCATCCTGGCTATTTCCCTAACTATGGTTATCCAGTCCCCGACCGTCTGTGAAACTGGGGAGAGCCAACATCTTGCGATGGCCTTGAATGCTGCAGCCAACAGAATCCCGATACATGATTTCTGTCTATTAGACCTATGACCTTTCGGTAAGATACCCAAAATTAAAATTTGAAATTCTGGAGTTTCCTCCCAATCAAACATACTTTTCATGTGGGAGCCTATTTCCCTCCAAAAGGGTCTGATAACAGGACAATCCCAGAAAATATGGGAGCAAGTTCCTTTACCCTGGCAATTTCTCCAACAGTGATCAGACCCCCCACCTCGTGATACCCGCAATGGTTAGTGGCAGACCCTTATCCTCCTTCCGATTCCCAACTATTGTGTACCTACTACTGGTTAATAGGTTCTTTTCTGCTAAGGCTCCCTTACTTATTTGCCATTTGCTGCCCGCAAGCCTCCCCATTCTCAGCTACCATCTTGATCAGACACTCCTCCTACAAAATCAGATCCCTCCCCAACTTTAATTCACCTCCTATGACGCAAGTGCCCCAGAACAATCACTGTGTCCCCGCCTTGACCTCAAGACATGACCTGGATCAATCACACTGCCTAGCTAAAACTTAATAAATGGAAGTCACCATACGTTTATTACTCAAAACTGGGCCCCTCCAATCTGCTGGGTTCCTACCCCACAGCCCGCCCTGGAGTCACTTCCTCTGTTGAGCTCCACTAGCAGCCCTTGCCTGTTAGCGCCTTCCCCTCCTGCCTTTCACCAATGGCCTGTCCCCTCCGGTGGTGATCAGCCCTTTTCTGAGGTACTTGCTTGTCTTTTCCACCTCTTGCCTCTAGAGGTAGTCGATCCCTCATTGGTCTGTCAATTCACCCTAGATTAGGCTCCTCCCCTCTTGGTTATTTAATAGAGGTTGTGGATGGGGAGGGTAGGAGGCATGCAACCCCTCTCTTCTGCTTCCTCACGCGGCAGCGGTAACGGCCGCCTGAGACCCCACTCTGTTCCTCCCACAGCAGCGGCCATGGCCTCCTGGTCCTCTTGCTCCCTGGTTATGCAACGAGCACCTGTGGAGCAAGTGAGCGGCTGACGGCTTTTTAAATCCAACCGCTCAGCCAGACACCAGCTCCCCTCCTGTGGACTGGCTCCCTGGGAGCCTACGTTTTTTTCTATCCCGACCGCAGGACAGGTTCTCCTCCTTGCAGCTTGATTGGCTCCCTTGTGGAGCTGGTGTGTCGGGCTAGTCAGCCACCGCACAAAACCCCTCCTGCTTCCTCCCTTGCAGTTAGTAACGACCGCCTGAGACCCCTCTCTGCTTCCTCTTGCGGCAACAGCCGCCTGGTCCTCTTGCTCCCTGGTCGTGGAGCGAGTGTCTATAGGGTCCAAACAGGACATTTGGAGGTATCTCCAGATCAATAGCCTGCTCTCCCAGAAGCTAACCAAGGCCCTATAGACCAATTTCCCATTACACTCATCCCCCATTAGCACGAGGCTCCAAACACCCAAAAGGAAAGGCTAGTGTCTTATACAAGCAGCTCAGAGACACACAGCCAAGTCAATCCTTACCCTAAAAAAGAGCTTGGGAAGTGGAAGTGAACATTCCCTTTTCATATGAGGCCTGGTCCGCCTGCCTCTCCAGAGCCCATAAGGCATGCAAGGATGGAAGAAGCAAGCTCATATATTATAAAACACTTCTTGGATGGTACTGGAAACCCACTGCCTTGAAATGCATGGGAATACTATCTGAAGATATATGCAGACAGTGCCAGAACAGGGATACCACCTTACCCAAATATTATGGGAATGCCTTCGGCTGCATTAATTCTAATCTGGTATAAAACATATGTACTCAGATGGTAGGGATGGGCCTACTCATGGATGCTTCCCCTTTCTGACAGGAGTGACTCAGGCCAACACTACCAGACATCCACCTACAGAGCAATGCACAGCTGCAGGAACTGTGGTAGCTAAAAGACTTGTTTTGTCTAAATAAAGTACCACATCTATTCTGAACACAAATGAATGAAGAATCACTCACCTAAATAATGCTCTTATGCACACTTATAGGGCTGTCTGGGGTACATATCTCAAGTCTGCCTACTGCCATAACAATAAGCACCAGGCCTCACTAGGGGGAAATCGGTACACAGTCCGGGAACTCACCAACAATATAAATGTCTGAAGATGACAATGCAGTCATTGACTCAGTTCCTCCTACTTATTAAACGTCCTTACAATACAGTTAGCCTTCTGACATCTTGTCAGGTTTCTGAATGAAATGTCAGTCATATCTTGCTATGCATTGTAGTTGCTATAATTTCTATTAGCCCACTGGTGCATCGGCTGGAATAATGTATGCTCACATACTGTTCACAGTTTGGTTTGTATAGTTTTGGTTATATGTTTCTTAACAAAATAAAAGATCATAAGAGGGAAAAATCACAAGTGGAGTTCCTTAGTGATCGGTCTTGGGCCCAATCCTATGTAACATGTTCATTAGCGACATTGGCAAAAGGTATCCAATGCAAGCTGGTCCTATTCATGGATGACACGAAACTCGACGGGAGGGTGGACAGTGCAGAAGCGCTCAGGGACCTTCAAGAAGACCTCATCAGACTGGAAAAATGGTCTGAAGTCTGGCAGTTGAGGTTTAATGCGAAAAAATGCAAGGTGATACACCTAGGGAAAGGAAACCCAAAAAGACAGATGATTGGCTCAATGGAGTCAAGCTCAGTACTTCAAAAGAAGAGAGGGACTTCAGGGTCATCATATGCAACACACTCAAGCAAACTAAACAAAGCGTGTACAGTCAGGCAATTGGAATGTTGGGGTGTACAGGAAGGGGATTCAATAGTAGGAGAAGGGAGGTAATCCTCCCCTCTACAGATCCCTGTTGAGGCCTCACCTGGAGTATTATGTCCAGTTTTGGAACTCTCACCTTAGGAAGGACTGTCCTTGGGCCAGTCTTGTTTAATGTCTTCATTAGTGATACTGCAGAAGGGCTTGAGTGCAAGGTCTGCCTGTCTGCAGATGACACCAAGATCTGTAACTGGGTGGATACTCCAGACAGAGTGGAGAAAATGAGGAGGGACCTGGGGAAGCTGGAAAAATGGTCAGGTGTGGCAGCTGAGGTTTAATTCAAAGTAGTACAAAATAATGCAACTGGAACAAGAGAGCCCTGGGGAGTGCTACAGGATGGGCGGCAAGTTGCTCACGATCACCAAGGAAGAAAGGGACCTGGGGGTTATCATATCAGACGACCACCTAAAGGTGTCTAAGCAATGTACAAAGGCTGCAGGGAGGGCCAGTCAGGGGAACAGATAAGTGAAGTAAAAGAGTATTTGACTACCATTTTTGACTGAAATACTCCCACTTTCTGATTTTAGGAAGTTTTTTCGCACCCTGCAAATTTACAATATGTGGCACACAAGTACAAAGCTGGCAGTACCAAGAGATGCTAGCAGCCATGGCACTACACTGGAATCTGTAGGGGTGGGGACAGGAACTGCTCACTAGCTGGTTAGAAGGAATGTTGCAACATGGCAATGTTAAAAACAAGGTCACAGTATGACTCCACAACAGTATTAGACAGTCAGTGACTGCAGGCATCCAGTGGCAATGAGACATGGTTTAGATGTGGTAGGTACGAGATTGGGTCAGTGGATGACAGTATTACCATTTGGATGAAAATACCACCTGGTGTAAGAAGGTAGCAGTAAATACTTCTGAGTCCTAAAAATATCTGGACCACTGGTGTCAGTAGCATGCTGGGGTGCAGAGATATCACTAGTAGAAGGAGGGAGGTAGTGATGCCATTGTATAAAACACCGGTGAGACCTCACCTACAGTACTGTATGCAATTCTGGCCGCACCTTCATAAGGACATCAACAGGGTGGAGGTGGTGCAGAGAAGGGTGACAAAGATGGTACAGGGCTTGCACGAGAAAACATACGAGGAGAGATTAAAGGACCTCAACATGTACTCGCTAGATGAAAGGAGAGCTCAGGGGGCCATGATAGAAACATTCAAGTATGTTAAGTGCATAAACAAGGTGCGGGAGGAGGCATCTTCCAATATAGGAGTAGTACTAGAAGAAAAAATTACTCACCTTAGTAATGTTGTTTCTTCTAATGGAGTCTTGCTATATTATGACATATGCAGTTTGTCCCAGCCTTAGAACTGCTCCGGAGGTGAAAGCGTTAACTTTCCATGCCAGGCATGGAATCTTGAGCGCGAGCTCGGTTGAAAACTCTCTCTGTTCTTCAAACCCAAACTGTCAGATCTTTACGAGCAAAACTCACTAAGATTCTGTGTGGAAGCTGTAAACCTACACTAGCCAACTGGCTACTAAAATATTAACACATTTTTGGTCCCAAACAAAGACTCAAGTCAGGGATCCAAAAATAAAATAAAATACAATACTATCACCCAAACACCCCAAAAAGGAGGGGTGAAAACACAAGGTGGGCATCACTAAGTGCTAACACTGCACTGCCCACCCACATCAAGAGCAGAGGTTCTGAGAGGGGCAGGCGGGGAGTCATAAAATAGCAAGACTCCATTAGAAGAAACAACATTACTAAGGTGAGTAATTTTTTCTTCAAACATGAAGTCTTGCTATATTATGACATACGAGACTACACAGCAGTACCTCCATGGAGGAGGGACAGAACCTACTTAGGAAATAGGCTCTGAAGCACAGCTGTGCCAAACCGAGCATCACTCCTAGCCTGCATGTCCAGGGAGTAATGCTTGGTAAAGTGTGTACTGTTTTCCAGGTAGCTGCTTGACATATCTCTAAGATAGGGATGTCCTGGCCGCAGCTAGGATGCAGCTGTACCTCTAGTAGAGTGAGCCCTCAGGCCTGAAGGGGAACCTACCCAGTTTTTGATAACAAAATTGGATACAACAGACAATCCACCTGGCAATGGATCTTTAGTGGCAGGTTTCCTTTACCAACCTCACCATAAGTGAGGAACAGTTGAGGAGTCAAACCTCAGACCCTTGGTATGCTCTATGTAGTAACTAAGGCTCTTTACATCTAATTGTACAGCCTCCCTCGCCAGAGGAGGAATGGTCATGTGAAGTACACTGGAAGAGATATAAATTGATTAAGGTGGAAATCTGAAACCACCTTAGGCAAGAACTTCCTGTTAGTCCTGAGGACTACCTTATCTCTGTGAAAGGAAATAAAATCAGGCTCCACTGACAAAGCTTGTAATTCACTTATGCGCCTGGCAGAAGTGATGGCTACTAGAAACACAGTTTTCCAAGTCAAGTACTTAAGCACTGCTGAAGACAAAGGCTCAAAGGGGGGTTGCATTAGCTGAGCAATGCAAACATTAAGATCCCAGGCAGGAGCAGGGTCCCTGAATGGAGGGTTGGTGTGAAGCAATACTTTGAAAAACTTGGGAGAATACAGGGTGAGCAGAAAGAGAAGAGGGCTTTCCTGCTGAAATAAATGCAGAAACAGCTGCCAAATGCACTTTCAGGGTAGCTGGCCTCAGCCCCAATGTATTTAGATGGACCATATAATCCAGGACTGTGGGCAAATCAGCAGATTCTGGGGGAAATATGCTTACCAGAGCACCATATGGAAAATCTTTTCCATTCAGAATTATAAGTAGCCCTGGTGGAAGGCTTCCTAGAAGCTTTCAAGATATCGAGTACACCTTGAGAAAGGTGTAGGTCAGCAAACTCTAACTCTTCAAGAGCCAGGCCTTGAGGTTGAGGGATTTGAGATTCGATACCAAACTTTCCCCTGGGCACAGGTTAACAGATTGTGATTCCTGGGAAGACACAGGGGAAGGTGGACTGCTAAGGACAGAAGGAGTGGATACCAGGGCTGTCTGGCCCAATCTGGAGCAATCAGAATCATCTTGCAAGGTTGAGATCTGATTCTGACTAGCACCTTGAACAAGAGAGGGGGGAGGCATAGAGGAACTTCCCTTCCCAGTCGAGAAGGAAGGCATCCAGAGGGACTGAGCCCAACACTGGGGGTTTGCAACAAAAAAGCGGAAGTTGGTGATTGTCTGGGGCTGCAAAAAGATCTATCTGAGGGGTGCCCCACCTGGTAAATACTAACTCCAGTACTAGGGGATCCAGTGACCATTCGTGATGGCCCTGAGAAATCCTGCTGACAGCATCTGCCAGGACATTGTCCTTGCCTGGGAGGTGAACTGCCATGAGGGAAGTGTTCAGGGGATAAGCCAGAGACCACAACTTCATTGCCTCGGTGCACAAGGCCGAAGACCGAGTGCCCCCTTGCTTGTTGATGTACCACATTGTAGTGGTGTTGTCTGTTCTGACCTGTACCACTTTGTTCTGAACAGATGCAGAAAAAACCTGAAGTGCTAGAAAAACAGCTCTGAGTTACAACAGATTGATGTGGAGCAGAGATTCTCGAGGGGACCACAATCCCTGGGTGGTGAGGTCGCCCATGTGAGCTCCCCATCCCAAAAGGGACGCATCTGTAGTAAGGGTCAAGGAGTGAGATTGAGGGATGAAAGGAACCCCTTGTCTCAGATTGCTCTGATCCTGCCACCACTGCAGGGCCTGGATCAGGGTTCGAGTTACTGGGATCAATTTGGTTAGAGGATCTCTCCTTTGAGACCAGAAGGCTCTCAAATGGAACTGAATGTCCCTCATCTGAAATCTTGCTCCTTGCACTACAGCTGTGGAAGCAGTCATGTGCCCTAGGAGCTGTAGAAAGTGCCTTGCTGGTCGAGAGACCTGCAGAGTGAAGGAGGAGGCCAGAGCCACCAGGGTCTTTACTCTTTCTAGAGGAAGGAAAGCTCTGGCCTGCTTTGTGTCCAGTTCTGCACCTATGAAGGTGAGTAGCTGAACAGGCTCTAGAACCGACTTTGGAAGATTGAGAAGGAAACCTAGAGATGTAAGCAGCTGCTGGGTAACCTGAAGGTGTAATGTGACTTGGTCTGGAGACTGACCCACTATGAGCCAGTCGTCCAGGTAAGGAAAGATGGCAATCTTTTGCCTTCTTAAGTAAGCAACTGCTACTGCCAGGCATTTTGTGAATACCCTGGGGCAGAGGTGAGGCCAAAGGGCATTGCTCTGAACTGGTAATGGCCTGAGGGCAGTTCAATCTGAGGTACTTTCGTGGGAGCTTCTGATGAGAACATGGAAGTAGGCATCCTTGAGGTCCAGGGACGCTAGCCAGTCCCCTGGCCTTAGGGAGGGTAAAATAACTCCCAGAGTCACCATTTTGAATTTTGGTTTTAAAAGGTGCTTGTTTAGGTATCTGAGATCCAGGATGGGCCGCCATTCTCCTGTCATTTTTGGGGTAAGGAAGTACCTGGAGTACAGTCCTTTGCCCTGGTGTAGTGGAAGAATCCTTTCTACAGCTCTGAGAGCCAGGAGGGTTGAGACTTCTGTTTCCAAAGCGAGAGCCTCTAATGGATTTGCAGGTGGAAAGGATCTGGTTCTCATCTTTGGAAATTATTTGAAGCCGAGAACCAGTCCCTGGCTTACTACTTCCAGGACCCACTTGTCTGATGTTAAAGACTTCCAGTCCTGGACGAAGTAAGCCAGCCTGGCCCCTACAGGTAATGGAGAATCGGCCCTGGGCATCCCATCAGGGTGCCTGTTTGCAGGGGCTTTAGGCTGAGGGGTGGGAGCAGGCCTGCTTGCACCAGTCTGCCTCTCCTCTGAAGAACCCCTCTGGGCATAAGCTGAAGAGGAGGCCTGGGCTTGGTAAAAGGCATGTGAAAAGGCCTGCCCCTGCCCCTGAAAGCTGCTCTGAGGAGTGGCTTGCCTCTCCTTGGCCTGTGCACTCCTATAAGTGGTCCTATACTCATCCATTTTCTTCATGTAATTCTCTGTCTGCTCCCAAACAGAGAATTACCCACAACAGGAAAATCCATGGCCTTAGCCTGGGTATCCTGTGACAGGCTAGTACACCTGAGCCAAGCCATTCTGCGAAAAGCCACAGATGTAGCCATGACTCTTGAAGATACATCATTAGAGTCCACTGCAGCATGGAATTGCACACTGGATGTCTCAATACCATCAGCAGCCACCTGCTCCAGCTCCTTGGCAAGCTGGCCAGGGACCTGTTTCGCTAAAGCCATAACAGTACCCCATCTGGATTTCTGGTATCTTGCAACATAGGCCATATAATTTGCCTGTCTGAGTCCCAAGGATGCTGCCATGTATTGTTTCTTTGCCATGGCATCAATCCTCCTGGAGTCCTTGTCAGGGGTGTGAAGCCAAGGAATATTTGCTTTATCACAGGCTGCAGCCTGCACCACCCCAACATGGCTGCATTGTTATGAAGGAACTCCGTATCAGAGCCTGACAATGTGTACCTCTTGTCCATTTTTTTATCCACAGGAGATATAGTGTTAGGAGCTTTTAAAATTTTTATTGTCCGTTTCCTAAAAGATTTATGTAAAGGAATAGACAATCTCCTGGACTCTGGGATATCCATCATTTCCACATAGTCAGGCTCCTCCTGTTCATCCACAGCTTCTTCCAAAGGGAGCTGGAGGGTTTCAGCAACTTTTTTTTATAAAACATAAAATGAGAAGGGGACTCAAAAAGCCTAGGGAGAGACGCTCCTGAAGGTCTGTCTGGGGAGATGTCTGGTTCAATGGGCACATCCAGACTTTCAAAATCACATTCACTCTCTTCATAATCCTCCTCCCCCTCCTCCGGTTCATAAAATTCCTTTATATCATATTCTTGAACCGTTGGAACCGACCGAACCGACCGCTTACCTGATGGTGCCGGTTTGGTCGGAACCGGGGAAAGCGACTGGACAATTTGGATCGCTTTGGTTATCTCTGCAGCGGTTGGAGAAGGAAATTTTGGCTCCACACCTGCTGATTTTCTAGTCCTCTTTGCTGGAACTGGCTCCTCTGAGTCAGCTCTTCGCTTGCCCGAGGAAGTCTCGCCTGGTCAGAGGGAGTCCCTCCGTTCGGTTGGCACCGAACCGGCTGGCCATCCGGTCAGCGGACTTTTTGCTCTCGCCCCAGAGCCTACCAACTCTCTTATCCAGGGTAGCTGCAGGAAATTCTTGCAAATCTGGCAGTCTGCATTGAGGTGGTCAAACCCCAGACAATAAACACATGTGGTGTGTGGGTCAGCCTTGGCAAAGGCTTCCCCACAGACACTACAGTGTTGAAACCCAGTGGGCCCAGTTTTTCTTTTGGGTTTCTCAGACATAATGCCAGCCTAACCAAAAACTTGCCCTTTTACGGCAAATCGCCAAGCAAGACACCCTTATCGGTTCCCAACCGTGTCACGGGTCGTGGAAAAAAACCGTAATGAAATCCGTTTTTTTTTTTTTTTTTTAAGAACCGATAAGAACCGGGAACCGCACTCTAAATGCAATTTAATTAAGTTTAACAACAGCCTGATCGGTTCAAACCGAACCGATAATACCGTTTGCAAGTTCCACACAGAGAAATGTAAAACCTATCTATTACTTACAATACCACAGACAGAGTTTAAACCGACCGGTTGCGGTTAAAATAAGACAAATGCGGTTTAAAAAACCGAGAATTTACACTTTTTAACCGACAAAATGAACCGAGCAGAAGGAGAAATCTCCGGAGCGACTGTTCAGTGAGGCGGAGTAAAGAATCTGACAGTTTGGGTTTGAAGAACAACAGACAGAGTTTTCAATCGAGCTCACGCTCAAGATTCCATGCCTGGCATGGAAAGTTAACTCTTTCACCCGGAGCAGTTCTAAGGCTGGGACAAACTGCATATATCATAATATAGCAAGACTTCATGTTGTTTGAACAAGGGGGCATGATATGAAATTTGAGGGTGGCAGATTAAGGGGAAATGTGAAGACGTTTTTCTTCACGGAGAGGGTGGTGGACACATGGAATAGTCTGCCACAGGAGGTGGTGGGAAAGAGCACAGTGGAGGGACTTAAACATGCCTGGGACAGGCATAAGGGAAACTCAGAGGTGGGAAGGAGGGGTGAAAAGCCATTGACCAGGTGGGTCAGAGGCCGCAAACAAGTGTAGAGCTTATGGGCAGACTAGAAGGGCCAAGCGGTCCTTATCTGCTGTCAATTTCTATGTTTCTATGACAGGGATAGGTTGGAGGCAGTGCAGAGAATGGTAAAGATGATCCAGAGACTACAGGGGCTCTCATATGAGGGGCTCCTAAAAACACTAAACATGTACTTGCTTGAGACGAGAGCGAGAGAGAGAGAGAGAGAGAGAGAGAGGATATGATAGAGGCATTAAAATTCATGAGAGGTATAAAGAGAGTACCCTCATCTGAGCTATTCGAAAGGGTCAACAATTCCACTACTAGAGGTCACGGGAAGATCTAAGGAAGCACTAACTTTACAGAAAAAGTGGTGGAACCATGGAATAACCTGCCTGCTGAGGCAGTGGGAGCAAAGTTAGTGGCAGCGTTCTAGCATGGCTGGGACAGAGCAAGGGAAAGAACTGAACAGGGATGGACAAATGCCACATAGGGGGCTAGGTCCTGTGACCAGTAGAGGGTCCTGGAAATCCATGGGCAGACTAGATGGACCCTTGGGTCTCCTTCTGCAGACATTTTCCATGTTTTTTTGTTTCTGTACTTTCAATAAAATAGATTAACCCCCCCACAAAAAAAAACAAAAAATAAAAGATGCAATTTTTTTATAATAGAAAGGCTAAGATCACATTTTTCCAGCTTTAAGCAGCACTGTTTGAATTATATAAGGCCAAAAAAAAAAAAAAAAAAAGCACTGCTCTTTGCTTACTACCTTGGTTTATCCTTACCTTCTTCCTCGGTCTTCTTTTCCCCATCTTCTTCTTCATCATCCCAATTATCCTAAATAAGTCAAACAAATTCATGTTAAAAAGGCATTAAAAAGGGAATATTTAAAGAAGACAATACAAAAATACTTAGACATTATACCGCTAAGGAGATATTTAAATGAGATGGTGTAACATTAAAATCCTATTAAAGCAGACATTACAGAGTTAAAGCGATATTTAAAGAGACATTACAGTGTTAAAGGGATATCTAAATGAGACTTAGCATCAAAGGGATATCTAAATGAGACGTAGCATTAAAGGGATCTCTAAATAAGACATTACAGCAAGGGGTATTTAAATGAGATAGTATGGCATTAAAGTAATATTTAAATGAGACCTTTTAGCATTAAAGGAGTTTCAAATGAGACACGATAGCATTAAAGGGATAAACAACTTCTGAACCACCAAACTGGCCCAAAAACTATGCCCCGAGATGGAGACTCTGCACACCAAATTTTGCAGTCCTAGGGGCTATAATAAGATCACCGAGACCTAAGTGGTCAACCCCCCTGTTTTGGCAACCTCTAACTGAACCCTAAAATATGAGTGCTACAGTACCTATATAGTGTATATTCATTGCCAAAAAATCATATTAAAGAAAAATATATGCAAAAATTATAAAAATCACATACACATGGGTTTCTGTTTCTCTGATGATCCCTAGAGTTCCGTTACCTGTGTCTGTAGCAAGATTTTTTTTTTTGGATAATTCTCTGTAAATTTTATGGCCCCTGGGGGCAGCTATTCAGGCTTCTTTTACTGCCTTTGAGCTGCTGGAGTTTTCCCAGAATGGTTCTGGGAATGATGTGAACTAGATATTGCATTAAAACTAAGAGAAAACAGGTAACCAAGTCCATCCCACAGTCGGGTGTGCTATTGAGAAATGTACATACAATCCAAGCAATCACTTCAGCACCAAACCACCATAACAAATGCCACCAAACATCAGTAGTGGTGAAAAAAATCTGTCTTTAATTCATACCATAAGTGTCTCATCCTCTAAACATGTAGAACGTGAGACTGGTACGATGCCAGCAGGGTCCCACAACTTAGAACTAAGAGCCCAGGATCCTAGTTATAATCTAGTCACACAATCTAATTGCAAATGCTTGAGGAAGTCAACTGCTTTGAAAAACTGTCTTCCTTTCCCAGCCTGTGTCAGATTTTTCTAAGCGCCAACTGCTGTTATTCTAGATGTGTGGCAATTTTATTTGTGAACTGCTGTTACAGGGTGATGATAAAGCCAATATACCTATGAAGGACTCTGATCTAATTCACATTATTGTCAGAGGTATTCTGGGAAAATTCCAACAGATCAAAAGCAATAAAAGAACCTGCAAGGCTATCCCAGGGGTCAGAAAATTGGCAAGGAAAAAGTTAAAAACAAAACAAAAAAAAACTCCTTCCCTACAAATTAATCCAGTTCAGAACAGAACGCAAGGGACCATCAGGAAAACAAAAAAAACTACTTCTGGTGATGTCATGGAGCGAACAGCTGTTTAAACTCAGAACTCCCTTCCCACCTGGGACAAAAACCTCTTTCCCTACAGATTTATTAGTTCAAAATACCGAAAATGCCAACCAGTGCCAAGGGAGAGGACAGACTGAGACAACCCAGACTCAAAAACATAAAGCGGGTCAGGATGGAGCCAGATTGTGGGATGAAAGCTCTGACTGTAACCAAAGCAAGTCCCCTGTCAGCTAGAGAGACTGGACCTACGCCATGGACCATGTAGGGGAACGTTTGAGAAGAAACAGATTTGAACTGCTAATAAAAGAAATGAATGCTTCTCAGTGAGAAAACAAGCAGGAATTTTAGCAGTTCAATGACATACTGGACAGAGTGGAGAGACGTGTCAAACAGGCAGAAGAAAGGGTGGCGGTGGTGGAAGATGAGAGCACTTCAGCTTGGATGGGCCGTATAGTCCCTGAATAAAATTTACCATAGTAATCATCTTTCTTCCCAGTGATGCTCAGACATTCATAACTTTATGCAGACTACCAAGCAGTAAGCCTGGAGGGTTGGACTGCCCGGAGAGATGGAACACGTGCAAATGACGGAACACTTTGCATGTGAGCATCTTTCAAACACTGCCTCTACTAACTGCCTGTGTTCTAAACCTCTTCAGATTTTATAAAATGGAGCCTGGAAAGTAGGCCCAGAGTTGTATAGTACTATAATTATATTATTAAAATTGGGGTTTTTCCTAAAAAAAAATATATATATATATATATATTTAAAATAAACACTCCAACTGGATAACTATCAACCAATGGTTAGAACAAAATGCCAGACAAAAAACACCCAAAAAAGGCAGAACACAATGAAATCTGATCTACCCGAACTATTGACAGGTGCAGAGTAAGACCACTCCAAGGGTGTATAATAATAAGGGTGGCACCAGCATGTGGAGTGCAGAGGCTGAAGTTCTTGAAGGGAAGGTAGGGAGGGAAGTTATGAATATCTGAGCATCACTGGGAAGAAAGATTACTATGGTAAGTAATTTTTTCTTCTAACCCCAAAAATGCTCAGAATATTCCTAACTTTATGCAGACTACCAAGCAGAATCACTGGAGGTGGGCACAGAACTTATTTTGGAAACAGACTTTGCAGGACTGCTGTGCCAAATCTAGCATCACTACTAGATAACATATCCGGATTGTAATGCTTTGTAAAGGTGTGTACTGTTTCACGTAGCTGCTTCACAAATGTCCAGTAATGGAACATCTCTGGCAGCTGCTAAGGTAGCAGCAGTCCCTCTTGTCTAATGGGCCCTCAATCCTGATGGGGACTCCTTACCAGCCTTTGTGTGTAGCAGAACTGGATACACAGGACTATCCATCGAGAAATTGACCTTTTAGAGGCCTACCCTTTCCCACATCCCCATAGGTTAGGAACAGCTGCTTCCTGTCCTGTCTATGGCCTTTTGTGGCTGTCATGTAGTAACAGAGCCCTTTTCACATCTAAACTGTGGCATCTTCTTTCACCAGAGATAGAGTGGTCAGTGAAAAAGGAAGGGTGATGGACTGGTTTAAGTGGAAGGCCAAGACTACCTTGGGGAGAAATTTTCTGTTTGTTCTAAGGACTACCTTATCCCTATGAAAGGAGACATAGTCCAGATCTACACAGAGAGCCTGAAGCGCACTGATCCTTCTTGCAAAAGTCATTGCCACGAGGAAAACTGTTTTCCAAGTGACATATTTTAGATGAGCTGTAGCCATGGGTTCAAAAGGGGAGCCCATGAGTTTAGCTATACACACATTCAAATCCCAAGTTGGCACTGGTGCTCTTCGGGGTGGATGTAAATGATTTAGACCCTTAAAGAATCTTATAAAGATAGGATCCGAGGCTATGGTTACCCTTGCACCAGCAGAGAGGTAAGCAGACGCAGCTGCCAAATGAACCTTCAGAGAGCTGGGTTGCAAACCAGAGGAATTTAAGTGAGAGAGAGAATCCAGGACAACTGGAATTTCTGCCTGTCCTGGTATTAGTGATCTGCTAGAGCACCAAAGGGAAAACCTCTTCCATTTAGAAAGATACGTTTTCCTAGTATAATGTTTTCTATAAGCTTTCAAAATGCTTAAAACAGATGGAGAAAGGTTCAATTTTGCATATTCTATGTCCTCAAGAGCCAGGCCTTGAGGTTGAGGGACTTGAGATTCAGATAAAACAGAGTTTCCCAATTGGAAGTCAGCAGATTGTGCCTCCGAGGGAGGTTTATCGGTTTTGTGACAGACAGAGAGCAGAAGAGAGTACCATAGAAACCGACGGCAGATAAGGACCGCAAGGCCCATCCAGTCTGCCCATTTCTTTTTCTGCCTTATGAATGTGCCATCGGCTTTTGCTCGGTCAATGGCCTATCTATTCAAACTCATCTGTATCGCTCCCTTATAACTAGCCCATGATTGTTTGAAGCCCTGCACTGTATTCATATCCACCACTTCCTGAGGTAGGCCGCTCCATGCATCTACCACCCTGTGAAAAAGAACTTCCTCAAATTACCCCTTAATCGGCTTCACTCTAATCTCATGCGGTGTCCTCTTGTCCTGCCATTTTTCTTATAATGAAACATGTTGGGCACTTTCACCTTGTTAATGCCCTTAAGGTGTTTGAATGTTTCGATCATATCACCTCTCTCCCTCCTTTGCTCTAGGGTATACATATTGAGCTCCGTTAATCTGTCCTCATATGTTTTCTGATGCAGTCCCTGCACCATTTTGGTTGCCCTCTCTGACTGCCTCAATTTGGTTAATGTCCTTGTGAAGGTGTGGCCTCAGTACTGCATGCAGTACTCCAGATGGGGCCTAACCAGTGTCTTGTAAAGAGGGATTATTACCTCCCTCTTCAGACTTGTGATACCCCTACTAATACACCCCAACAGCCCTCTAGCCTTACTTACTGCTTTACTGGTCTGCTTGGATGATTTCAGGTCATCAGTGATGATGACGGCCAAGTCTCTTTCTTCCCTTGTGACTGCCAGCAACTCCCCTCCCAGCCTGTAGGTGGCTTCAGGGTTTCTCTTCCCTATATGCATGATCTTGCACTTCTTTGCGTTAAATTCCAGTTGCCACTCTTCTGACCATTTTGCTAGTTTATCCAGAACTCCTCATTCTGCCCACCCATCTGGATCATCTACTCTGTTGCAAATCTTGGTGTCATCTGCAAACAGACAAACCTTACCCTCCAGTCCATCTGTAATGTAAGATACTGAAGAGGACTGGCCCTAGGGCTGCTACCTGTGGTACCACACTTGTGACTTGCATCTCTTTTGACTGTATACAGTTTACCACCACTCTCTTGGTTTTCTGCCAACCAGTTTGCCACTCAGTTGACCAACTTCTGACCCACCCCGATTATTAATTAAATCTTCTATGTGGAACAGTATCGAAAGCTTTGCTGAAGTCAAGGTAGGTGACATCAACTGCCCCCTCTTGGTCCACCACTCTGGTTACCCAGTCAAAGAAATCTATGAGATTAGTTTGACAGGACCTTCCTTTTGTAAACCCATGCTGTCTTGGATCCTGTGCTCCTAAGGATTCCAGGTGTTGCACTATCCTTTCCTTAAGGAGTGCCTCCACAATCTTGTCCACTACTGAGGTAAGACTGACTGGTCTTCAGTCCCCTGCCTCCTCCTTACTACCACTCTTGTGGAGCAGGATCACATAAGCCCTTCTCCAGACTTCTGGGACCTCTCCTGTGCTCAGAGACTTACTAAACAGTTCTGATAATGGCTCTGCTAGTTCCACCCTTAGCTCCTTTAGTACCCTGGGATGTATGCCATCAGGTCCCATTGCCTTGTCCACCCTAAGCTTATCGAGCTCCTGTAGGACCCTTTCTTTTGCGAAGGGACTAGTGCACACCTCCCGCCCCCCATGTCCTTGGTGCTGAGCTGTGGGCCCTGCCCTACCTTCTCTTCAGTAAATACTGAGCAGAAGTATCTATTTAGGATAGATGCTTTTACATGGTCCTCCTCCTCACAAGCCCCTTTATCCCCTTTGATCTTAGCAATACCCCTTCCCCAAGACTTTCTCCTTTCACTAATATATCTATTGAAAGTCTTGGTCATCTTCTTTTACTGTTTGTGCTAGTGTTTCCTTGGTTTGGGCCTTTGCCTGCCTTACTGCCTTCCCTGCTTCCCTTAGGGAAGTATGGTATGCTTCCCTATCTTCAACATGCTGCGTTCCCTTATATTTCCTGAAGGCCAGCCTTTTGGCTCTGACCTTTTCTGCTACGATTTTGAGAACCAAAGTGGTTTCCTTCTTCTTTTGCACTTTTTCTCTCGGACACAATGGGATGTTGCTTCAAGTATTGCATCTTTAACGCTTGCCCACTTTGCCTGTACCCCCTCACCTGTATTTCTTTTTGCCAGGGCTAGCTTAACTCTGTCTACCATCTTATCAAAGTCAGCTCCTGTGAAGTCCCATATTCTTGCCTTGGAATGGCTGCCTTGGCCAATCTGGAGCTATCAAGTTTAATGATGCTGCATGGGATCCGAGCTTGAGCAGTACCCTGTGAACTAGAGGGAAAGGAGGAAAAGCATACAGGAACCTCCCTGACCAATCCAGGGTTAGGGCATCCAGAGGGAGTGTGCCCTTGTCCGGTGATCTGCAACAATACTGGGGCAAATGGTGATTCTGGTGGGATGCGAACAAGTTTACCTGTGGAGTGCCCCACTTTCTGAAAATAACCTGCACCACCTGTCTGTTTAGGGTCCATTTGTGATGGGCTTGATTGATTCGACTCAAGGCATCCGCCAGGATGTTGTCTTTTCCTGGCAAATGAATTGCCTGTAGGGATATTCCCAGAGAGTAAGCTAGAGTCCAGATATGAATGGCTTCTGTACAAAGGAGGCCTGACCTGGTGCCTCCCTGCTTGTTTATGTAATACATTGTGGTGGCATTGTCTGTTCTGATCTGTACCACCATGCCCTGTAATAAGGGAGAGAAAGCTCACAGAGCTAGCAAAACTACTCGAAGTTCCAGTAAGTTTATGTGCTGAAGGGACTCTGCAGCTGACCAGGTACCCTGAGTGGTGTGCTGCTCTAGATGGGTGCCCCAGCCCAATAGGGAGGCATCTGTTATGAGTACCATTGAAGGGTTCACCTTTTGAAAGGGTGTTCCTTTTCTTAAATTGGATTCCTCTTTTACCACAAGAGGGCCTGTAACAGTGCCCTTGTCACTGGAGCGAGCTTTGAGAAAGGGTCTTTTTTTCTGGCACCAGTGAGCCCTGAGGTGGAACTGGATGCCCCTCATGTGAAATGGAACCCTGCACTGTGTCTGTGTCAGCAGCCATGTGGCCCAGTAGCTGGAGAAACTGTCTTGCAGTTTTTGCTTTGTGCAAGCTGAAGGAATTTGCCACAGACTGAAGGCTTTGTACCCTCTCTCTCGAGGCAAATAGGCTCTGGCCTGTAAGGTATTTATTTCTGCTCCTATGAACTGCAACACTTGTGGGAGGGTGAAGGCAGACTTTTTGTGATTGACTAGAAATCCCAGGGATTCTAGGAGGTCTTGAGTGACCTTTAAATCCTGCTGTACCTTCAGTGGGGATTCTCCCACCACTAACCAGTTGTCCAGAAAAGGGAAGACAGTGATACCTTGTCTCCAAATATGTGCTACTACAGCAGCTAAATACTTTGTGAATACCCTTGGGGGCGAAGAAAGGCCAAAAAGCAGGGTTGAAAACTGGTAGTGACCTGAAGGGAGTCTGAATCGGAGATATCTCCGGTAAGAATCCCTCCCTTATCGGGATGTGGAAATAGGCATCCTTTAGGTCCAGTGATGCCAGCCAGTCTTCCTTTTGGAGCATTGGCAAAATCACAGCTAGTGTTACCATTTTGAACTTTCTTTTCTTTAAATGCTTGTTTAAAACTGAGATCGAGAATAGGCCACCATTCCCCACTTTTCTTTGTTAGGAAATATCTGGAATAAAAACCCCTTCCCCTCAGTGATTTCAGAACTGGTTCTACTGCTTTCAGCTGTAGCAGGTTTTGAACCTCTGACTCTAGCAGTGTTTTTTCCGCTAGTGAGGGAGAGCTGAAAATTGATTTTCTGAGAAGGAAGGGATTTGAATTCCAGAGACAGACCCTGACCCGCTACCTCCACAACCCACTTGTCTGTGGTGATTCTTAACCAGGCATGAAGGAAGTGGGATAGTCTGCCTCCCACAGGTAGGGAGGAAGCGGCCTGTGGCTCAGAGGGTCTGTTTTGATTGTGGCTGAAACTGAGCTTGGGATCCTTGCCTCGAGCCCCTCCTTCCCCTGCCCCTGGAGTATCCATGTTGTAGACACTGGTGGTACTGGGGTATGGCCACTGGCTGGAAGAAAGGCCTGGTATAAAATGACCTGCCTTGGCCTCCCCTTCCGTAAGGCCTGCTTCTGTAAGTGGCCTTATACTCATCCACCTTCTTCATATGTGCCACAGTGGACTCCCCAAATAGAGAGTTTCCCTCTACAGAAAAATCCAAGGCCTTAGACTGAGTATCTTGAGTAAGGTTTGTGGCCCTGAGCCATGCAAACTTCCTCTGTGCCACCGTATTTACCATCCATCTGGCTGCAGTGTCATTGGTGTCAGCAGCCATTTGGAATTGATACTTAGCTGCTGCCTCTAGCCTAAACCTGGCAGTTTCAGCCAGTCATCTGACAAGGGTGAGGGAGCTTTCTGAGACATAGCCAGGACAGACTGCCACAGTGACTTCTGGTACTGGGCAGCATATGCCTGGAAGGTAGCCTGACACGTAGCCAGAGAGGCTGACAAGTACCCTTTTTTGGCCATGCTGTCAATTTTTCTGGAGTCCTTGTCCAGAGGGTGTGAGGACAGTGGGACCCTGGCCTTGTCACAAGCAGCTTGTTGAATTACCCCTGATGATCTGGATGGGAGAAGAGAAAGTCAGCTCCTTCCCTCTCCAATTGATATTTTCTGTCCATCCTCCTATCTATGGGAGGAGTGGAGTTTGAAGAATCTTTAAGGCAACCTTCTTTAAGAATTTGTACACCGGTAGAAGTAAAGCCTTGTTGGGTGTCAACCCCATCATCTCCAAATACTCTACCACCTCTTCATCCTCAACTTGTTCAGTGGTGGAGATGTCTAGTGCATCTGACATCCTCCTAATAAAAGTAAAATGGGATGGAAAATCATCAGTTACCCTTGGAGGCAAACCAAAGTCCTGTTCAGGGGACATTTTTGGTTCGATTGTTCCCTCCTCCTTACTATATTCATCATCATCAAATAGGTCCCCTCCTTCTTGAGGGGGTGGATACACACTGCTGCCAGCCTGGGGACCCTGGGAAGGGGCAGGAGGCTGCTGAGGAGGAACTATTGCCTGTAGAGACTGAATAATTTTGAAGGCCTGAGCAATTTCTTGGGCCGCTGGTACAGGTATAACAGGCACAGAAGTCCCCGGTTTGACAGTAGGGGGTTCTGTGCATTTAAGCTTTTTGTTTTTCTTAGAAGGAACCAGGAAGTCAGCCAGTTCATTTGAACGTTTTGTGCCCTTTTTGTCCGTCTCAGGGACAGGCACAGAAACGGATATGGGTTCAGCCACAGATTCTTGTGGCATCAGCTGGTCAGAGCCAGAGGGACCCTTTGCAGACTTTTTCTTAAGCCTTTCAAATGCGTTTTTCCGGGGTTTTGTCTGGGAATGTTTTGCATACCTCACATTCCTCCTTAAGGTGGTCAAAACCCAAACATATCACACAAAGTGTGTGTCTGCTTTAGCAAACACTTCCCCACACTGGGAACAATTCTTGAAACCAGGTTCACCGGGTTCGCATTTTGGGTTTCTCAGACATGATGTTTTAAAAAAAGAAAAACCCAACCGCTAAACAAAAAAGTAATTTTTTTTTTTAAATGATCGGTTCCGGAACTGAACCGATGTAGCGGTATGGAACCGGGTCAGCGGTTCAGGTAACCGCAATTTATCAGTTACAGCAATTTAAATAAAACAGATTTTAAATGTAAAACTAAGGTGGTTCTTTAAATCAGAGAACCCTGATTTTAACAGAAACTAACCCGGTTCCCCCACGGTTATACTGAACCGAGAGGAACCGGGAAAATCAACAAATTTAATCGTAAACTAAGAAAAAATTACTCACCTTAGTAATTGTGTTTCTTCTACTGGGAGTCTTGCTGTATTCTGACAAGTGCAGTTAGCCCCAGCCTTTAAACTGCCCTGGAGAACAATAGGTTAACTTTTCTATGCAGGGCATAGAATGTTCATCTCGAGCTCGGTTGATGTCTCTGCCTGTTGTAATTTGAACTGCAACAGTCAGATCTTTACGAGCAAAACTCACTAGGTGTTCTGTGTGGAAACTATAAAACTTTTACTAGCCAACTGGCAGAAAAATAATCTTTTGGGTTCTCAAAGGAAGACTCAAGTCAGGAAACCCAATCAAATGAAATAACTTCTCACCCCATGAGAAACAGAGGGCGTAAAGGGGGCACCCCCTAGGGTGCCAACACTGCACCTGCCCACCCACATCCCAAAATATCTAGGTTCCGAGAGGGGAGGCGGGGGTCAGAATACAGCAAGACTCCACTAGAAAAAACATAATTACCAAGGTGAGTATTTTTTTCTTCCAACAACATGAAGTCTTGCTGTATTCTGACAAGTGCAGACTACCATGCAGTACATCCATGGAGGAGGGACAGAACCTACTTTGGGAATAGGCTCTGAAGTACTGCTGTGCCAAACCAAGCATCACTCCTAGCCTGGATATCCAGAGAGTAATGCTTGGTAAAAGTATGGACTGTTTTCCAGGCGGCTGCTTGACAAATTTCTAAGAGAGGGATATCCTGGCAGCCAGGAAGCAGCTGTACCTCTTTGGAATGAGCCCCAGCCTGAGGGTGGAGTTTTTCTCAGTTTTTCATAGCAGAATTGTATACAAGACACAATCCACCTGGCAATAGATCTCTTGGTGGCAGGTTTGCCCTTCCCAACTTCTCCGTAAGTGAGGAATAACTGGAGGGAGTCAACCTGTGACCCTTGGTATGCTCTATGTAGCAGCTAAGAGCTCTTTTAACATCCAAACTGTGTAGCCTCCTCTCTCCCAAGGAAGAATGATCAGTGAAGAAAACAGGGAGAGACAGACTGATTCAGGTGGAAATCTGAAACCACTTTAGGCGAGAACTTTCTGTTAGTTCTAAGGACCACTTTATCTCTGTGAAAAGAGATGAAATCAGGTTCCACTGACAGGGCTTGCAATTCACTGATACGTCTAGCAGAAATAACGGCTACCAAAAACACAGTTTTCCAAGTAAAGTACTTAAGCTCTGCTGAGGACAAAGGTTCAAAAGGGGGGTGCATAAGCTGAGCAATGCAAACATTAAGATCCAAAGCAGGAGCAGGATCCCTAAAGGGGGGATTGGTGTGAAGCAATCCCTTAAAAAACTTACAGAATACAGGGTGGGATGACAGCGAGGAAGACTTGCCCACCGAAAGGAAAGCAGAAACAGCAGACAAGTGTACCCTGGGAGTAGCTGTTCTGAGGCTAAGGCTATTAAGATGAACCATGTAATCCAGAACTGTAGGTAATTCAGCAGTATCCGGGGAGATCTGCCTCTTGGAACACCAAATGCTGAATCTCTTCCATTTGGAGGTGAAAGTCTTTCTGGTGGAAGGCTTTCGAGAAGCTTTGAGAATATCCAGAACTCCCTGAGACAGATGCAAATCTGCAAGCTAACTTTTCAAGAGCCATGCCTTGAGATTGAGAGACTGACGACTGGGGTACCAAATCCTACCCTGAGAGAGGTTAACAGGTTGTAATTCCTGGGAAGAGAGAGGGAAGATGGACTGCTAGGGACAGCAACAAGGGATACCATGGCTACCTGGCCCAGTCTGGAGCAATCAGAATCACTCTGCAAGGTTGTGACCTTATCTTGACTAAAACTTTGAACAGGAGAGGAAAGGGGGGAAAAGCATACATAAATGTCCCTTCCCAGTTCAGAATCAGAGCATCCAGGGGGACTGAGCCCAAGACTGGGGGTCTGCAACAAAAGAGAGGAAGTTGGTGATTGTCTGGGGCTGCAAAAAGATCTATCTCTGGAGTGCCCCATCTTGAGAAAATCACCTTCAACACCAGAGGATCCAGGGCCCATTCGTGATGGCCCTGAGATATTCTGCTCAGTGCATCTGCTAGGACATTGTCCTTCCCTGGAAGGTGAACTGCTATCAGAGAGGTTTGCAGGGAATAAGCCTGGGACTACAACTTCATTGCTTCTGTGCACACGGCCATAGACCGAGTGCCTCCTTGCTTGCTGATGTACCACATGGTGGTGGTGTTGTCTGTTCTGACCTGAACCACCTTGTTCTGTACTGATTTGGAAAAACCTTGCAGTCCCAGAAACACTGCCCTGAGTTCCAAGAGATTGATGTGTAGAAGAGATTCCTGAGGCGACCACAGTCCCTGGGTGGTGAGGTCCCCCAAATGGGCTCCCCAGCCCTGCAGGGAAGCATCTGTGGCAAGGACCACTGAATGAGACTGAGTGGAAAATGGAACCCCTTGCCTCTAATTGTCCTGATCCTGCCACCATTGCAGGGCTTGGATCAGAGTTTGAGTCACTGGGATTAGTTTGGTAAGGGAATCCTTTCTTTGGGACCAAAAAGTTCTTAAGTGGAACTGAATGTCCCTCATCTGGAATCTTGTGCCTTGGACCACTGCTGTAGAAGCTGCCATGTGGCCCAAGAGCTGAAGGAAATGCCTTGCTGGTTGAGACACCTGAAGGCTGAATGAAGAGGCCAGCTCCATGAGAGCTCTTGCCCTTTCCAGGGGAAGGAAGGCTCTTGCTTTTACCGTATCCAGCTCTGCCCCTATGAAGGTGAGGAGCTGACTGGTTCGAGAACTGACTTTGGTAGGTTGAGAAGAAATCCTAAAGAAGTGAGCACTTGCTGGGTCACTTGCAGGTGTGACTTGACTTGGTCTGAGGACTGGCCCTCTATGAGCCAGTCGTCCAAATGTGGAAAAATGGAAATCTTTTGTCTTCTTAGGAAGGCAACACAACTACTGCCAGGCACTTTGTGAGGACCCTTGGGGCCGAGGTTAGGCCAAAGGGCATTGCTCTGAACCGATAGTGGCCTGAGGGCAACTCGAACCTGAGGTACTTTCTGTGGGAGCACCTGATGGGAATGTGAAAGTAGGCATCTTTGAGGTCCAGGGAGGCTAGCCAGTCCCCTGGCCTTAGAGAGGGAAGGATAATTCCCAGAGTTATCTTGAACCTTGAGTTTAAAAGATGTTTGTTCAGATATCTTAAGTCCAGGATGGGTCGCACTCTCCTGTCTTTTGGGGGTTAGGAAGTACCTGGAGAACAGTCCTTTGCCCCAGTGTAGGGTAGGTACTCTCTCTATAGCTCTTCAAGTTAGGAGAGAAGAAACCTCTGCCTCTAGGGCAAGGGTTTCTGAAAGATTTGCAGGTGGAAAAGATTTGGCTCTCATCTTTGAAAATTTTTTGAAGCAGAGAACCAGTCCCTGGCTTACTACTTCCCGGACCCACTTGTCTGATGGAACAGACATCCAGTCCTGGACAAAGTAAGCCAGCCTGCCCCCTACTGGGATAGGAGAGTCGACCCGGGCAGACCCATCAGGGTGTCTGCTTGGCAGGGGCTTTAGGCTGAAGGGTGGATGCAGGCCTGCTCATCCCCCTTCTGCCTCTCCCTCTGAAGAACCCCCTCTGTGAAAAGGAAGAAGAGGCCTGTGCTTGGTAAAAAGGCCTTTGAAAAGGCCTGCCCCTGCCCCTAGACTGCTGCCTTTGAGGAGTTGCCTGCCTTTTCTTGGCCTGAGCACTCCTGTAAGTGGTCCTGTATTCGTCCATTTTCCTCATGTAATTCTTTGTCTGCTCCCCAAACAGAGAATTACCCACTACAGGAAAATCCATGGCCTTAGCCTGGGTATCCTGTGAGAGGCTAGTACATCTGAGCCAAGCCACTCTCCGAAGAGTCACAGATGTAGCCATGATTCTTGATGACACATCATTAGAGTCCACAGCAGCATGAAACTGAACCTTAGATGCCTCAATCCCATCTGCAGCCACCTCCTCCAGCTCCTTGGCAAGCTGGGGGGGGGGAAGCCTGTTTAGCCAGTGCCAGTACAGTGTCCCACCTGGACTTCTGGTACCTGGCTGTATAGGCCATATAATTCGCCTGCCTGAGTCCCAAGGAAGATGCAATGTACTGCTTCTTTGCCATGGCATCAATCTTCCTGGAATCCTTGTCTGAGGGGTGTGATGCCAAGGGAATGCTTACCTTATCACAGGCAGCAGCCTGTACAACCCCAACGTGGCTGCACTGCTGATAAAGGAACTCCGTATCTGAGCCTGAAAGTGTATACCTCTTGTCCATTCTTCTATCCACAGGAGGTATGGAATTGGGAGACTTAATTTTTTGTGTCTGTTTCCCAAAAGATTTCTGGAGGGGAACAGACAGTCTCCTGGACTCTGGGATGTCCATCATCTCAACATAGTCAGGTTCCTCCTGATCCTCCACTGCCTCCTCCACAGGAAGCTGGAGGGTATCAGCCACCTTTCTGTAAAACATGAAGTGTGAAGGGGACTCAGAAAGTCTAGGAGGAGAAACACCTGAAGGTCTGTCTGGAGAGATGTCCGGGTCAATAGGCACATCCAGACTTTCACCATCACTATATTCATCTTCCAACTCTCCCTCCTCCTCAAACTCCGGTTCATAAAATTCTTCCAGGGTATAATCTTGAACCGGAGGAACCGACCGAACCGGCCCCTGCCAAAGGTGCTGGATCAGTCGAACGGGTGAAGCGATTCCACAATCAAAGTCGTGGCTATTTTCTTTGGCGGTCGGAGTACTAGATTCTGGATCCAACCGTCGATTTGTCTTTGTGTTTTCTTTTGTTGGAACAGATTCCTCAGAATCGGCTCTCCTTTGCCTCAAGAAGTATCGCCTGGTCAGAGGGCACTCCTTCTGGTTCGGTGGGAACCGAACCGGACTGGCCGTCTGGGTCGGCGGACTTCTCGGCCTCCCTTATCCTCAGCCTACCTAATCTCTTTTCAAGGGTAGATCTGGGAAAATGTTTACAACTTTGGCAGTCTGAATCGAGGTGGTCAAACCCCAGACAATAAAACACAGGTGGTGTGGGGTTCGGCCTTGGCAAAGACCTCCCCACAATCACTGCAGTGTTGAAACCCAGTGGGCCCGTTTTTTTTCTTGGGTTTCTCAGACATGGCCAACCGAACCAAACTTACCCTTTTTACGGCAACCGCCAGGCAAGACTCCCCTATCGGTTCCTGACCGTGTCACGGGTCTTGGAAAAAAAACATACTAAAACCTGTTTTTTTTTTTTTTAGGACCAGTAACCACACACTAAAGTAAAATACAAGATTTACCTGAATGATCAGTTCAGCCGAACCGATCCACACTTTTTACAAGTTACACACAGAAAACAGAACAAAACCTATCTAGTACTCACGGTACCACAGACAGAGACTTGAACAGACTATGCGGAAACTAAATTTCGGTAGAAAACCGACCGAAAACAGACACTTCAACCGACTTCGAACTGAGCTGCAGGAGAAATCTCCGGAGCGACTGTTCAGTGAGGCAGAGTAAAGAATCTGATGGTTGCAGTTCAAATTACAACAGGCAGAAACATCAACCGAGCTCGAGATGAACATTCTATGCCCGGCATAGAAAAGTTAACCCATTGTTCTCCGGGGAAGTTTAAAGGCTGGGGCTAACTGCACTTGTCAGAATACAGCAAGACTTCATGTTGCTTGAAGTAAATAATACAAAACAATAAGTAGAGGCAGTAATTAAAAAAAAAAAAAGATACAGTAGTATTTTGTAGTTTTCTTCACGCAAGAGAAAGTGGACGAATGAAGCTCCGAGCGACCAGACGTTTTAGGTGGAGAGAAAAACCTAAAGAGGTTTAGAACACAGGCACAGTTAGTAGAGGCAGTGTTTGACAGATGCTCATGTGCGAAGTGTTCTCTCTCTCCAGGCAGTCCAACCCTCCAGGTTTACTGCGTGGTAGTCTACATAAAGTTAGGAATATTCTGAGCATTACTGGGGTTAGAATACGCTATACAGAAGCTCTGCAGGAAAAATATGTTGATCTAGGAACCAGATCCTATACAGACAACTTATGACTATAACAGGTCTACCAGAAGGATCGGAAACCGTTCACATGTGCGTCTTCTTAACCGATCTACTGAAGGATGTCCAACCCTACTATCCACCACCAGGTGGCCCACGGAACTACCCCCAACGGTGTGATCCCAGGTGGCCCACAGCACTACCTCCAACAATGTGATCCCAGGTGACCCACATCACCATTGCCAACGGTGCAATCACAGGTGGAAGTGCAGCTGGGAGCCTGTGACTTATTCTGGGGAAGGTATACTGTGCACACCCATGCATCGGGCTTGCTGGCACCTACAGGTATGAAGTGCACTCTCAGTGGGAGGGCCTGACAGCGGAAAAACCAGCAGCAGCTGGGCAGATAAAGCTCTATCCCTCCCCCAGAAGCTTCCACTAGCCACCTCCAAGGATCACCCTTAGTGCCACCAAAGAGGGCTACTGGATATCACAGAAATCAAAGGAAGAATGCACTCTGACAGGGAGAGGGGCATTCACAACTGTGGTAGGAGAGAGGTGTCTCAGGGTCCCAAGAGTTGGTCCGGTGGAACTCCACAGGACAGGAAGGTGGCCCCTGGCAGCAACGGGAGGAGGAGGACTTGGTCACTGCGCCCGAGGAGGTAAAAAATAGTTTATAACACAATCTGTGCAGAGGAAACAAAGTAAAACAACCTGACACCAAAATATGCCTACTATACCAACACAATGCAGTATGGGTTTAGAACAGGAAGGTCCAATCAAAGGTATGTAGAACCTTATTCTAAATATTCTCCAAAATCAGGTTCAAGGTTTTTGATCGGGTCAGTTTGAACTCTTTGCAATTATGAAAATGTGGCATCAATTTATACACACCCACTCTTGTTCTAGGCAGCCAAATAATAACAAAAGTTAATAAAATGTGTAAAAACAATTCTAGCCCTCTGACTGGTTGAGAACCACTCCAGCCCATGTAATTAGCCCATAATTACATGGGCTGTAGCCCCAGTCACCAAGACTGCTGATTTACATGAGAACATCCCTACATGTCTGGACTCCGTTCTGACATGGAAAGCGCCGTGTGACTGCAACGTTCATGCTGTCAGCAGAGCCATTTTTTCCAGTATGATTTTCATCCTGCAGCTCAAGATTCAACTTTTCTTGCTGCCGTTCTTCAAAAAAGCTGATAGGAAAAGGAGAGAGTAGGGTGATGACACACAGCAAACCGCGGTAAGTAAGCGCATGGAGAGAGGAGGATGGAGACTCACAAAGGCATACAAACACCAAAAGTGCATCAAGTAAATGCTGGCAGAGAAAGGAGGGTGAGGACTCAGGAGGGCACAGAAGGACACAAACTGCCTGAAATACATGGCTGAAGAGGATGGGGAGTCAGGACAGGTGACAGCAACAATGTAAAAATGGCAGAAACCGGTCAATTATAGTCAGGAAGCGAGAGTAGACAGAGAGCGAGGTCAGACAAAAGTGGGCCTTTTTTTAAGCAAGTAACAAAAACACCTGTAAAAAGCGAACTAAAATAGATGATTACTTTCATTTTTTTTTTTTTTCCACGTTTAAGTACAATTTTTTTTAACATATTTTATAAGTGCAATAGGACACTTCAGGGATGGTAGTTATGGGGGAATAACTGCACTTTGTCCTCCTGTATTTAAAGGCACTCGGTGCAAGTGCCTCGTGCCTTACAACACACTCGAGCCGTGCAATTATTCCCCACAATTACACACCCTGCTTATTTCATACTTGCAACAGAAACATTCTGAAAAGGCTTGTCACACACTTAATAAATAATACCCTCTAACTTCCGTGTGTGTGTGTGTGTGTGTGTGCGGCGCACAGAACATCTTGATACAAAGTGACAAGAACAATATACTTTTGTTTTAATACAAGTTCCAATTCGCTCACCCCTCTGTGCTGAAACCCATTTCAGCTACAGCTTTAGCAGCAAACAAAATAGCAACATTTTATATTTGCTTTTGTCTGTGAAACAAATGTACATTGAACAGCATTTATCCCCCTTCCCAACCAGCACAAGTCTGAAGGTAACATTTCTTTATCACCAGGACAATGGACAACAATGACCTGTTTGAAACTGAATTCCTCTATGGTCGTCACCTACTGTAGGTGGACAATAGGAAGATCTGTGCAACTGGCAAACTCTGGAACTGTCCTGTACTACAGAAAACTTTCCTACACAGGTCCACTGAATGTCAGCATTCTAGTCTCAAAACAGCCAGTTTTAAATCAGGGATTATTTAGTATTTTGTTGACCGGGAAAGGCTGTGATGACCCCCACCTCTCACCAATTTATTATTTCTGAGAGAGTGTTTAACCGCCCCTTTTTTTTTGCCACCTTTTTTTCAAATTTGAAAGTTTAATGAGGTTTTGTACAGACTAATGGTATGAACCATACAATGTATCAGATTACAAATATTTATAACAGACTAGATCTATAAAGCTCATAGCAGAAAGGATAAATCCACTTATAACATGGGTTACCAGAGGTACACTGACTGGTTGGCAGCAGTCAGGTGTCCGTGGATTAAATTTCCTACATAATCCACGGTCTGAGTGCCTGTTCTTGTTCTTCAGACTGGACATTACCTGATCACACCGTGCAGGGATCTACAAAATCTGCTCTGCTCGTTTTTGGTGGTAGCCATGTTTTTTTTCCATCTTCACGAGAAGAGTAGAGTGCAGCCCTCACGGTGTTGACTGAATGTGCGCTGTCACCCGGCAGCAGATATAGTGATCTCTTGCATTAGCATGTCACAGAGTGCACATTACTGTAGGCCAGAGGCATGGGAGTCTCACATGGTGCAGTTAAAGCTTCAGAGAGTTTGCGGAGCATATGTCATCCACCAATGTATTGCCACATTGTAGCCACTGACACAGTACAAGTTACAGAAGGCAATATGGGTGTTGATGTATCAGGGCTGCTGTCATCTGCTTTCTCCTCATGGCCATCGCAGTTTGTGTGCGTTTCCACCTATGTGGTCGGTGAACTTCTCAGCAGCCAACGGACAACAAGATGCAAGAGCTTATCAGTTCAGCACGACGTCCCCTGCCCTGTGCGATCGGTCATCTATACTTGGGCACAGCCACAGTGCCGTATCATATTAAAAAACCTACATCTCTCAACAGACCCGCTCCAGCACTTGTGCTAGTAAGCGGATAAGAAAAAGTAGTGGGTTATCCCCCCCCCCCCCGGTTTCAAACATGCAGTTCACGGCAATGATACCCCTTCAGCAGCTACAGACATGCCTGAAAGCAGTGTCACCATGCATGGTGAAAGGTTGCGACGTCGTCTCGCATTTCCACAGCCACACAACAAAGACAATCTGACATAGGCAGCATTCCAGAGTAGCAGTTGCAATAGTCGGCAACATATCAATACAAACTGTCACCAGTGTCTTGTGAAAGAGCAAGTACCCAATAGTGCTTGCTGTTCAACAGTTCACTGAAAGGGCGCCCAGTACCGATGGAAGAGAGCTCCCGCCCTCCTGGCAGAAAAGCCTTCGCAAGTGGCAGCGGGCAGTGCTTTCTTCATAGCAGGCAAAATATCGCAGAGCATGGACCAATGAATGTCATGGGTTATTAGTAACCTATTGTGTCCCAGCTGACTGACAGAAGTGTCAGTCCCGACTGGGTACAGGTACCAGTGACAACACTGTTGGTTCACCAACGTACCCAGTGCAGAAGATGGGCCGGCAGAGGTAGCGCTACAGACTGAGCGACGAAGCAGAAACAGTCACGGACATGCAGCGGGATTCAAACTTGACACCAGCAAGGTAGTAAAACCTGTCTTCCCTAAACAGCGGTCACTGTATAATTGTTACCCGGGTCGCCAGCAATTACACAGTTAGACGGCAATACAAATTGTGTTGCAACCATGGACTGAGAGTCACTTTATGTAGACAGGTGCTTTCATTCCTGCCTCCTATTTTCCACTGGCACATGCTCTCAGCATATATTCACCCGTTTCTCCACTCACTTTCAGTAGCGCTGCAGCCGTGGATTAAACTCTGTTTTATTATACAGGTGTACAGCACTGTACTATTCACATGCAAGGTGGTAAATACAGAAAAACTACAAAGTCATATTCTGACACTTGCAGATGCATAAAAACCCACAAAATTAATCTTTTCAAAGGGACTACTTTGCAAAGTGGAAGGATATCCCTTTTTGACATGAAAACAGGGGGGCTAGTTAGTTTTCTGCAGTTGTGCCCTATGTCAAAAGTCACCCGTTATAAGTGCAGTAACCCGTTACAGGGTGTGAAGTTACATAGAAACACAGAAACATAGAATTTGACGGCAGATATGGACCGCTTGGCCCACCTAGTCTGCCCATTTTCCTACCTAACAGATAAGCCGCAGATCCTAGTTAACCAACAGCTTACTTCCTCCTACCCCCCCACTAGGACTGCCTTATGTCTGTCCCATGCATTCTTGAATTCCCTCACTGTTCTTGACTCCACGACCTCCTCAGGGAGGCTGTTCCATGCATCCACAACCCTCTCCATGAAAAAATACTTCCTCACATTACCTCTGAGCCGTCCCCCCTCTATCTTCAAATTGTTCCCCTTGTTCTTGCACATCTCTTTTTCTGAAAGATGCTACCCTCTTGGACTTTGTTGATTCCCTTGAGGTACTTGAAAGTTTCTATCATGTCCCCTCTCTCCCTTCTTTCCTCAAGGGTATACATATTAAGCTCCTTTAGTCTTTCTTCATATGTCTTCTGGTGCAGACCCTGCACCATTTTGGTTGCCCTCCTCTGGACAGCCTCCACTGTCTATGTCTTTGCGGAGATGGGGTCTCCAGAACTGCACACAGTACTCCAGATGGGGTCTCACCAACTGCCTGTACAGAGGGATAACAACTTCCTGTTTTCTACTATTGATACCTCTTCCTATGCATCCCAGTATCCCCCAGCCTTCCTTACTGCCTTCTCACATTGCTTGCCCACCTTTAGGTCATCTGATATAATTACCCCCAGGTCCCTTTCCATTTTTACTGAAGTCAGTATCTCACCCCCCATTGTGTACTCTTCCCCTGGGTTTTTGTTTCCCATGTGCATTACCTTGCACTTCTTTGCAAATTTAATCCACGCCTGGGTCGCTGTGCCTCATGCCACACAACACACCCCAGGCATGGATTAAATGCCTATAACCTCACACCCTGCCATGGGTTATTGCTAACTTATTCTATCCAGTTCATAGTACTGCTATATTGTAAGTTCACCAAGACAAGGCATAAAACTGGATCAGCAGGTATCGTATTTATGTCCCACTTGTGAATCCAGTGTGTGCTCTATGAAGGCCTGCCCAGCCCGACCTCACCACTGTCACAGGTGAAAGCCTTCTGGGACTCCTTGCTATGGAATCGTATCAGACCTGAAAGCCATTAGGTGGAGCAGTCACACCATCCTCCTACTGTAGTTTGTAACTTAGCTGTCAACATTTCCATTTTGTAAATGTCTTAACATTATAATAATCCTCCCACTGTGCCTGTGTGGGGGGAGTTTGGATTGGCCACTGGCGAGTGATGGCTTTTTTCACCACTGTCACATCAGGATATGAAGGTACACGTCCTTCATGTCCAGGCAACAGAGCCAGTCCCCCGTATTCAGCAGAGGGAGCAGGGTAGAAAGAGTCACCATCCCAAATTTTTGGTACCGCATGTAGAGGTTGAGATCCTCCTCCCAGAGATCCATGGTGGGAAGTAAATCCCGTCCATTTTGGAAGCATGGGGGAGAAATCGGGAGTAAAATCCCCAAGACCCTCTGATGGGTGGGAACAGGTTCTATGGCATGTTTCCGTAACAGAACATCTATTTCTGCCCTCAGCACCAAAGCATGGTCTGCAGGGTAAGGAGAAACCGGAGGAGGCCTGATCAAGTCACTCCCTCCTGCCGGTCATTGACTCTGCCAGGTACCTAGGAGTTACCCTCGATCCTCAATTGGATCTCTCCTCTCACATTCAGAATATCTGTAACGTAACAAACTGCAAGCTCAACCTAGCCTACAGAGTTAAAGACTACCTTACCCCCACAGCCCGGCTTGCTATAGCTAGGAGGATTCTACTTCCCACACTCACCTATGGGCTTGCTGCCTTTGCTCCTGTCCCGTCCTCCAGCCTTGCAAAATGGGACACCACTTACAACATATGCTGCTTCGCACTCTCGGCTCCCCATCTCATGCATTGCTGTATGCTCTACTCTCGACTGGAGTGGCTACCCCCAGAAAAGCACCGCATCTACATCCCTCGGCAACTTCGTTGATAATATAGTTAGAACTGCCACTCCCGCTTCACTCGCCCTTCCCCTTAAACACACCTCCTCCCGTCTACCACCTCAGGTCATGTGCAACCCAGGCCCGCCTGGTACCCAAGACCTGCACCCTCACAGGTGATCGGGCATTCACTGTCCGCGCGCCAAAAATGTGGAACTCCCTTCTGGCCCGAGTCCGTGCTCCCCTCCACCCCTACTTCAAAACATCCCTATGGAACTTCCTAAAAGCTGCATCAACCTGCCTGTGTTCCGCGTAACACCCAGTGTCTCCTCCTCCCCTGTCCTCTGAGACCCCCCCCAACCGGGTGCAGTTTTCTCCTAGCACTGTTACCTCTTCTGGTAACCCTCTTTAGGCACCTACCGCCCCCAGGTGGAGTGGCATTACTGTTCAGTATCAAGAACCGCCCCCTGTCCTGCACCGAGTCTTCTCTTTCACAATAGGCGTTCAGGTCAGGCTTCAGTATACAGGTGTGCTCCAAACAATTTTGATGTTGCCACCGTTTGAGTTGTTCTTTTATACTAATTTCTAGTTTGTTATTTGATGTTATTTTACCTCCCTATGATGTTATGCCTATCTACCACTTGTTTGCTCTCAGTCCAGCTTTGAGCCTGTCTGTACCGTAAGCTGTTTTACCCACTGTTGGAGCATGTGGCTCTTGTATGTAACCTCGACTCTGCATTTGTTTCATGGATACCTTGTAACTCTCCTGGATCGCACCTGAAAATAGGCACTTGGCTGTCTAGTGTGCTTACCTGGTTACCAAAAGCAAATAAATAAAGTCCAACGTATGACCGTACTGGACCAATTGAAGAATCCAGAGGTCTGATGTGATCTCTTGCCAACCTCTGAGGTGCAGTGAAAACCTGCCCCTGAAAGCCGTGGAGGGGGTCTCTGCCACCACAGCCAGTGACAGGCTTTCAGGCTGGCCCTGCTGAGGTGCAGCAGGGACATACCTGGATATTTTGGGGCCATTTCTTGGGCCAGGCAGAGTTAACCGAGCTTTTTGTTTGCTAGCAGGTGGTCTCGGAGCATTAGGTCTACCTCAATTGGAGCGGCCACGAAAGGATCCCTTGTATGCAGGTTTCGCTTGAGGGCAATATAGGGTCCAAACAGACTGAAGGATACAACCAGAATACTGCACGTTTTTCAAAACGTCCTGGGCCTCTGGCCCAGAAAGTCTGTCCCCTTTAAAAAGAGCACTGAGGATGGATTGTTGTACATCCTGTGAGAATCCTGAAACCCTCAGCCATGCATGGCATCTGCGGCAAACACCTGCAGAGGAGGTCCATGCCGAAGAATCAATGGCATCCTCAGTAGCCCTGAGCAGGTGGCGGCGGACACAACAGTAGAAAGCTCTGCATTAAGGTCCTCTTGAGGCTGGCCAGCCGGAAGGAACTGAACAGATTCCTGAGTAGCTTTTAGGATCTCCTCCTCATATAACTGACGATACGAAGGGACACTGTAGCCGAAGCATAGACTCTTTTTCCCATGATATCCAGTTTCTTGGACTCTTTGTCAGGGGGTTGAGCACTCATATGATGTGGTCTAGTGGAACTATCGTGAGCCGCGTTATGAACCATGGAATCTGCCTATGGTGGAGTAGTAAGATAAGGGTGATCCACAGGAGCCCCATAAAGTCTATCCACCTTGCAGTATCCTGGAGGGTATCCTGAATGGCTGCTGCCAAGCGGCCCAGATGGCTTCTTCAAAAGCAACCACAAGGAGAGGGATTACCAAGGTTGTGCTTTCTGGAATACTAAAATATTGGACCAACTATTTTCTGGAAGCATCCTGCTATGTAGTATAGAATCCAAAAGTTTTCTGCAGCTAGACCATAATATCTAAGAAGGAAGGTCATCTGGAGTAGAACAGGGCAGTGCTAGTGTAGGTTCCCCCTGAAGGGAAGACACCTTGGAGAAGGACACCTGGGATTCATGATCCTGGTCCATCTCCTCCCCCTCTTCTTCCCAGTCTGCCATGTCCCATTCCTGTAAGAATGGGCTGGCCATATTGTCCTCCCTGGGATGAAACCCCTGAGGAGGCTGGAGACTGAAGAAGGCCAACAGGGGGTGAAGGCAGGGACTACCACCACCCCAGGAGGACCTAGTAAGGCCCATAATGGATTGGACAAGTACTTGAATGTCCACCATGGCCAGTTGACCCCCTGAAGAAGCAAGGGCCATGGACTGAATAGACACCACAGAAGGAATGGTAGAAGGCAAGGGGCCCAGCCGTCCCATCGACATGGAGGGGTGCACATAAGACCCCCACACCGTTGACGACAGAGGAGCCATTACAGAGCTTCCAAAAGGGTGTTCAGCTGAGGGTGAAGCAATCGTCGTATGTGGAGCAGTGCTCATCGACGGGAACACCATCAACGAGATTATGGTGGCATTTTGATAAGGAGCCACCGCTGACAGGAGAACCGTGGAACAACTTGCAGCATCGACGGGAGAACCGTTGGAGGAACCGCAGCCATCGTTGATGAACGATGGCCAGAAAGACACGTGGGAGGAGGCAGCGGTGGTAGCTGCAAGGTAACTCCAACAGTCGTCGTCAACAGAGGGGCAGTCAACGAAAGAAGAAAGGGACCCACAACCATTGAGTGAGGAGAAGACGGTAGAGCAGTGGGTTCCCTCCTAATACTCACCTTCTTAGTGGAACTCAAAAGGACTTCGACAACAAAGATGGCGGCGTGGAAGAAACATGCTTGGATTTGGATGTGCATTTCTTCCTGGCTGTACAAGTCATCAATGAGGAGGGCTCTCCCCTACGAGACCCGGAGAAGGAGGTTGAAGACTCCCCTGTAATGGAGCGTTGCTGTTGCTCCAGAAGGGCTACCTTTTGCTCCATCAGGTATTCCCAGAGTTACTGGAGCCTTTGACGCATTGTAGCCTTGTTGAATCGCTGGCACAGGACACACCCTGGTATCATGTTCAGGACCTAGGCACTGAACACACAGACACAGACACAGACACACACACACACACACACACACACTCTTCCAAGGAGGTCCTCGTCGCGATTCTATGGCCACAGGAACACTGTCGGAAAAAAGGTTCTAAAGACATCAGTAGATGAACTCGCTGAAATGAAGTTTTGGTCAGTAGAACTCAGTCAGTCAATGAACTGAAGAAAGCTGGACTCCAGAGAAGAATGTGATGCTTACTCTGTTGCGGTTGGAAAAAACTGGGACCTCCCCTTTTTGTACGTGCTAAAGCATACCACATGATGAAAGGAAGGGGAGGTCCCTGGGTCGACTGCTGAGAAGTCATCTGGAGGATGTGATGCCTGTGGCTGATATCCCATGTGTTATGGCCTGCTGCAAGAGACTGGCTCGAGGAAGATCTGAGGTAGCTGCTACAGTCAGAATGTTCCATGTTCCTGGGGTTCCATGCTGAGGTAACAGCTTTAGGCTGTACCACTATCACCAGGGGGGGAGCACATTCCCCATACGTATTAAATACCACCCCACTAACAATGTGGAGCAATACATAATGGAGTATAGACTTCCTCACATAGATGCATGGTTACATAGAATTTGTCAGCAAATAAAGACCCAGCAGTCCACCCATTCTTTGCCTAACTCCAAGTTCAACCCAACACCAAACTGGATTTACTCACCTGACTGCCCAAATGGTGTCTTAGTACCCCCATCCCCAGGCTGCCTATACTGCCTTCCCCTAAACCTCACTATCCCCTTGTTCCTGTCCCATCCATGCTTGAACCCCATTTAAGGACTTTGCTTCAACCACCTACTTGTATAAACAATTCCATTCATTCACTGTGACCTGCTCTGTGAAAAGGAACTTCCTTGCATCCATCCGAATCTCCTCTCAGTAACTTCCATCCACGCCCCTTGCTAATGGATCTTTCCTTCTTCATGACTAGATCATTGCAGTCTACCCAGTTTATTCCCCTCAAGAACCTGTAAGTCTGTCATGCCCCCCATCCTCCAGAGTGTACATACAGAGACACTCCAACTGCTACCTCTATATCTACCCTTGCTACCCCTGCCTTTCTTTAGGTGGGTACTCCAGAATTGCACATAGTACTCCATGTGTGACCTCATCAGGGACCTATACAGGGGCAGTATCACTTCTTTCCTTCTGCTAATGAATGCCCAACCAACACACCCTCACACCCTGCTTGCCTTCCCATATACCCGATTGCAACTGGAGGCAAACTTGAGGTATTCACTGGTAAGGATTCTGAGGTTCCTTAGAAGTTTGAAACACCCTCGCTCCTCCCATAGTAGTATATTCTAGGGGTTTTATTGCCAATATATATTACATTTAAGCTAATATACCTTGTATCACTTCTAGAGCTTTTCTTGAGCTGTTTTCCTATACCTTATTCCATGACCACTTATGCAAAGAGACAGATCTTGCTCTGGATACCATCAACTATGTCACACACAGAAATTTTAAATGACAGGTCCCAGAACTGATTCCTGCTGCACACCATTCATTACTTACTTACTTGACCCCAGAGAGTTTGCCTTTAGCTCCCACCCCATGAGTTATGGCCCCTCCCCACATCTAGTTCCCTATCCATCTCTGGCAAGTCAGACCCCCACTCCAGGTTCACAAGCTATTTAACCAGCTGTTTTTGTGGTACAGAATCAAAAGCCTTGCTCAAGCCCTGATACAACCCATATAATGCTTGGCCCCTGTCCGCCGCCTCTGTAACCCAATCAAGTAAGTAAGTCAGGTAGGTCAGCCTGACATGATCTGCCTACCACAAATCTATGCTGCCTCATCTTGTGGTTCATCTGTCTCCAGGAATTCTACGAGGTGCTCCTTTAATGGCATCCAGCAGCTTCCCCAAAAATTCAGTTCAGAGGGACCAGGATAGTCTGTCTCCACTTTTGTCGAGTGGCACTATGTCAGCCACTCTACCCCCATTTGCTGGCAATCCACACTGCTAGGGAGCAATTAACAGATCAGCCAATGGAGTCACCAAATTCTGGCACCTCTCTCAGCACCCTTAAAGTGATTTTGCAAACTTAAAAGGTACTACTTTTGGTATATGGTAGCTTAAGTCCACGACAGTCCCGTTGTGTAATTTTTAATATTTTACGTTAAGCCATTTTAAAGTGGCAAGGAATTGTAATTTGGCCCAGCATGGTGGCCAGCCAATCCCTTCCACTTCCTGATTCAACTACACAGCTCTCCCTTGCATGATGTCACTACATGCCTGAGCGCGAGTCCCACTGAAGTGAATGGGATTTCCCTTGCTGTTTAATACATTGTAATGGCGACCTGAGAGATCAGCAAGGGCCACCGATCGATCGGTGAAATATACAGTATTGCAGATTATTAAGAGACAGGTAAAGATACAATCAATTGCAAAAAAGCAAACTGTTAATGCACCAATTAAGGTTCAAGTTAACGCCTCAAAAGTAGGGCAACCCAACCTTAACTCCACCCCCCTCACCCAGCAACCCCCTCCTCCCGTTTTTTCTCACCCTTTACTAACCACAGGAGTGCCAGGCAAGCCTCCCACTTGCGAGGTGTTGCCCATAGCTTTCTGAGCCCTAGCCTCCCTTCATCTAGTTTAAATGCACAGCCATTAAGGTACTAAACCTCTTCTCTAACACCAAGGTTTCTTCCTTTCTCAGGTGCACTGCATTCCTCCTGAAGAACCTCCAGCCCTGTCAAGAGGGAGGACAGGATGACCCTCGCCTAGAGTCATTTATTTATTTATTGAAAATAGGTAGCAAGGAAAGGCACACTGAGCCAATGCTGGTTTCTAGGTGTGACCCAGGGGAAACAGTACAGGGAAAACAAATCAAATGAAAGGCTGCAGTCATGATAGCCAAAGAAGAGTTGTACAGGCAGGTATGGGTTTCTGAGCAAAGTGAACAGTAGGAAACATACAACATTGTAGCAATATTAAAAAACAGGTAAAATAAATACAATCAATTAAAAAATATATATTCTTTCTAAAAAACTGCGTAAATGCACTGGTTAGGGTTCTAGTTAACACCACAAAAGTAGGGAAATCCAACCCCAACTTCCCACAACCCAAGCTGCAACAGGAGAAAAAAAAAAAATTAAGTTTTGGAGTTCCCAAGTCTGAGCAACTCAGTGGTGTCACCCTTGGGATTGTCGGCCCTAAAACGCACCCTTCTTCCCCAGCCCGCAACCTCCTGTCTAAAGTGCAAGAAACAGCTCCAAGCCAGTGCCTCAAAAAGTGATATCTTCAAAGGTAAAGAAATATGTCTCCCCACATGATGCCAACAGAATCTATTGTAGCTTTCTTCACGCAGAACCCTAGCAACAGCAAGACATGTATCTGATTGGAGAGTGGATCTACATCATGGGACATGTTCAGGTGAAAGTGTAAGTGTGTGCGTGCGTGCTCAGTGGTGTGCAGGTCATACTGACAAGGAACCATTTTCTTTTTGCAGGTTTCAATTAATATTAGGATCAGACACTGGATTTGGGCACCTCAGTGTTGCCACCTAATGATCTGGGGGGGAGGGGTTTGGGCAAGCAGTACCAAGTGGTGGGCATCTCAGTCCACTTTTCTACTATCATTACTAATCAGGGAAACACGAAAGGGGGGGGGAGAGAACAGAGAGATCGCCAGCTCACTGCTGGCACACAAGCTGGCAGCAGGTCTCAATCTGCAACTGCAGATGTCAGGAAAGTCCCACTGTTCTCATATTGAGAATGTGGGTGAATAGCCTCTCTCAAAAAGCTGGGCACCCTGGAGACTGGGGTGCCCAGAAAAATAAATAAATATATATACATACACACACTCACATTTTTATATATATATATATATATATATATATATATATATATATATATATATATATATATATATATATATATATATATATATATATATATATATATATATATATATACATATATACACACACACACACATATACACACACACATATATATACACACACACACACATATATATACACACACACATATATATAACACACACACACATATACATATATATATATATATATATACACACACACACACACACACACACACACACACACACACACACACACACCCCCACCCACACCCCCACCAATGTATTTTATGACATACTGCCTCTGCATACTAAATCCAACAACAATGAACACAGCCCATTTTACATCAGCTCAGAGATAACCACAATAACCTCCCTGTATGGGGACCTGAGAAGGAAAAGAAAAATTTAAAGATGAAACTATAACATAGTCAAGAAAGGGAAGGGGATGCCCACAGGTGACCAACCTAATGGACTAGAAATTGTAAAGAATAGTTTAGGCTAAGAAATAGAACTGTTGCAACTAGGGTCACCACCTTTTGAAAAGGCCAAAGTGGGACATTTCTTACTGAATCATGATTTTACGCAGGACAATATGTAGTCTTGACCAACGCAACAGACTTGTTTTCTCTAAATAATCAAAATTAAGACTAAGTGTTGTAGTTTTGTAGCTGTTTTAGTGTTTCTTATCATTTCAAGATATTTTAGTTAGGGTATTATATTGTTTTGCAGCATTTAAAGGAAAGTCAGAAAATATTTTTTTCTGCTATAATGTCAGGACATGTAGTATTTTTCATGTTTTTTTGCAGGACACAGCTACCCAAATCAGGACTGTCCTGCGAAAATAGGGACAGGTGGTAACCCTAGTTGCAACAGATTTAAGAAAAGATCAGTCCTCAAGAGTGGCAGGAGCTCCCTGCCACAGATATACATACAATGAATAAAAAAAAATGCAGTAAATAATATATACATACAAACAGCAAATAAAAACATATACAGTGAATGAACAATACCTACAGGTAAAGTAGATGAGAAAATTTGGAGTCAGATTATGTGTCCAAAAGAAGAAAAGGAAGAACCATTATGTAGAGATTAAGTAGGCACAGTGAGCGAGTCGGGGGGTGGGGGGGAGACCAAGAGGCTGGTATCAAGTAAGCAGTGATGAGTATAAGTGGGAGCACTGGCAGCAAAGCGGCAGAAGTCATTGCAGAGAACATCCACTTTGGCACAAGAGGAAAAAACACTAGTGCTGTGGTGTACCTCTTCAAGACAGTGTCTAGCACACGCGGCCATAACATCCACGGTTCTGCATGGCAGCTGGGAATGAATGGCGTAACCATCGTGCTTATACAACAGATTCAGCACAACTTACTTTTTCAAACTTAAAAACTTTTATAAACACAAACTTAAAAAGCTCCTATGTGGATCCACCCACCAAACTACTTAAGATTCCTGAAGCAGCTGAATGCACATCTGTGATCACATCTTAGTCACATCTCCCTTAACTTCTGCAACCCATTCCAACAATCTTTTAAATTCTATCTCACACACACACACACACACACACACAGTCTGTCTGAAACAGTCTCTCTTATACCACCACCATTATGTTCCTTGAGCATCAGGTCACCGATCCTCCAATGATTCGCTGCAAACAACTCTTTTAACACAAAGATAATTACCATACATTCTCACGTACAAGTCTGTTTTATATCCTTTTTTTGTGCTCAAAAAGCAGTACCAACATACGTGAGTCCTCCACAATGAGCAATAAAATCCACAGTGGAAAAAATGGTGGATAAAGATAGTCAGAGACACAATGCATGCCCATTAGGACTGTTCACACTTAAGTACTCCACAGAATGCTCTTTTGCACCTCATTACAGGAATTCTGTAGCGTACACAGATCTGCCCCTTTTGAATGTCACACCTCTTTATTGTTCTCAGTGTGTCCGCATTAAGCACTAATTTTCTAGCACAGACTCCTCGCACCTAATTTACCTGCTGGTCCAAGAGAGCACAACCTAAATTTACCCCACATAGTTTAGCATACCATTTATGTTACCGTCTCAGTTTCCCCTGCTTAGCACTGCGGTAATATATTTGCTCAGAAACGGAAGAGAAGCGCATACACTGCCGAATTCATACTAAGCATTATCTCTTTCGCACAGTCCCATTCGAATGCCACTGCCGAAAGACACTACGGCATCAATGAAAAGTTGGTCCAGGACTGGCGAGCAAAATAGGGACAGTTTCTGGCAGTTGATAAGACAGTAAAATGAATGAAGCTTAACCCATCCCGTGTCTGCCACTGAAGAGAAACTGAGCAGCTGGGTTCACGATTTGCGGCTGCAGGGGTACACTGCCAATCGGACAGCAATGCGCCTGCAAGCACTAGCGCTGGCCAAGAATGAAGGCTTACAGGCAGGGAAAGCTTTTCATGATTCTGCTGGTTGGTGCACACGCTTTATGAGGAGGCATGGACTAGCACTTAGACAGCGCACTCACATAGCCCAGAATCAACCAGCTGATGTCAATGCCAAGATTGACAGTTTTTACAATTTTGTTCTTATGGAACTCAAAAAGCAAACTTCCCACTGCTGGTAATCGGGAATATGGACAAGACTGCGGTAAGTTCTGACTTGTCATCAAAAAGCCCTACCTGCATTCTAGAAAAAGTGAAGCACAGATGCCTGGAGAATCTGATTTATTTTTAACCATTCTTTTTTATATTCAGACTACCAAAAAACAAACAAACATAAATGTTCAATAAAGAAACATGCTCTGGTTTCATTTGTTAGGAAGGGCGATTTTAGGATACCGATTTATATGAGGGTCAATGAGAAAATGTCCAGGTTGCACCCCTAAATTATACCCCCCCCCCCAACTTATATACAGACCAACATATGCAAGTATATATAGTAGTCACAAGGCAACAGCGAAGATAATTGTAGAGGAAAGGTAAATCACTAAGTTGAAATGAAGAGGCACCACAAATGCTCAAAATGTGTAACCTGATATTCTGTGGGTTCAAACAGCCCACTGAGATATAAATAAGCTAAAAATCGAAATTTAAATACCTGTAAAATTTTCTTTCTCCGATGGCTGGTCTCCAGGTTTCTTTACTCCTGGGCTGTACCTCCTGATGCTGATCCACAGGCAGGAATCAGACCTCTGCAGCAGGGGACATCCAGCCCTCCACTTCCTGTTCTCCTCAGTTCTTCCTAAAGCAGTCCAATGTGGTAATACTACAAGAACTTGGGAACAAAAAACAAGAAATTTAAGGCATATATGGCCGTGAGGCCAGCCAAGCATATACATTCTGGGAGGGAATCTGAAGCCCAGACCGGCCCAGCCATCTGAGAAAGAAAATTCACAGGTATTTCAATTTCAATTTCTCTCTCCTAAGCTGGTCTCCAGGCTTCCTTACTCCTGGGATATTCAAAGGCAGTATGTCCCCACATGTCCCGGGTGGAAGAATGTCAAGAACTCTTAAGGGTTCACCACCGCTTGAAACACTCTACAGCCAAAGAATGCCTCTGCCGAGGATATCACTTCCAGTGAGAACCTTTTTTTTTTTGGGGGGGGGGGGGGAAGAGTGTGAATGGATGATGCAAAGGCCACTCAGTGTGAGTGTGCTGTAGACGTTTCTCTGAATTCCACCCATGAAGGGGGCCGTGGACTCTCACTGGGCCAGGCAAGTTAAACTGACCTGATCATATGCCGTAGAGGTGACGGATGGAATCCGTTTGGCTAGAGAGCCTATTGAATCCTTGCTGCCCCAATTTTTATTTTTTTTTTTTTTATTTCATTTCATTTCCTTTTAGGTGGCATAAACACAGTTGAAGTTTTGCAAATAGCTTCCTCTCTCTTAATATCCATATTTGTTCTTCCCAGGTCTAGTGTATGGCATTTTCCATCCTTGTTGCTTTTAGAGAGTCGGCAGAAGGAAGGAAGAATGAACCCTTGATTGAAATAGAAGGGAGACATAAATTTGGTAAACAGAAATTGTAACTGTTCTAGCCTAATGAACAAGTGTACAGCTCTTGGGCCAGCAATACTTTCAGTTTGCTCACACTCCTAGCGGGAGTAATAGCTTTGAGAAAAAAGGGCAACCTTTATTTTGAGATGCATGATGGATGGCACGAGAGGCTCTAAAAAGGGCCTTGGTCATGGCCTTGCAAACCATATTAAGACTCCAAGGTGATAACTTTGGTGGCTTGAAGATGTTTTAATGCTGCTGCCTGGAGAAGTATCAGACATGGGTATATGAGTCCAACAATTCATCAGGTCCGTCAAGAGTGCCCCCAGTGCAGAACACTCTAATTTGTAAGGTGGCTGGTTGCAGTCCTTTGTCCATCTGTCTTAAAGGAACTACAGTAGTACAAGCGATTATATTGTGTCGTTCTGTATGTGTCTGGAATGAAGCCAGAATCAAAATTTCCTCCGGATTCTATAATGCCCTTTGGAGGAAGAAGAGACGCATGAATTCCCCATCATGTCACTAACAGAAGCTGTACTGCATAGCTCCTTGAAAATTTTCCACTCACTTTCCCAGTCTAGAGAGAGACCAGTTGTTAAAACGGGGTGCAGAACTGGACCTTGATGGAGAATTCCCATGGCTGAACCTGAATGCTCGAGGTGGTCGCCCTGACTAATGAATGAGAAACAACTAAGTGCGTAAAAACCATAAGGGACAGACTAGAGTCATGACTGTCCTGTCCACTGCCACTTTGAGGACTCTTGATAGAGGCGGTATTAGAGGAAGGCATACAGGAGACCAAACAGATCCCAGTTTATGGGGAAAAGGTGTCCTGAGCCACCGCTGGTTCGTCCTTGGCCAGGGAACAGAACTGTTTTACCTTGGAGTTCTGCCCGCAGGTGAAAAGATCTGTTTGAGTATTGCCCCACTATTCTGTCTGAATGTAGGAGGCACTATCCTTCAGCTGCGATCCCTAGGTCGACCCACTCCCGATACAAACATCGTTCAGTGGCGCTCAACCCACTAAAAAAGAAGGGATTCCTTTAGCATCTTTGAGCCTCTCGTTTCACCCTGATGGTCGGTGTATGTCAGCGTTGCCTGATTATTAGCTGGAATCAGGCTAGCCGGATTGAGGAATTGCTGTTCAGCAAGTCTCTGGGCATGGCCTAGTGTTCCCCCTCAGAAACGCTTACACTGTACGTTGTGTCCAACAGCGATCCCCTACCCGGTGCCAACAGCTGATGCAGGAGAGTCCTTCCCAGCTCCTGAAGCTTGCATTGAACATAGAAACATAGACTTTGATGGCAGATAAGGACCGCTAGGCCCATCTAGTCTGCCCATTTCCCTACCTACAGGATAGGCCGCAGAGCCTAGTTAACCAACAGCCTATATCTTCCTGCCCCCCACAAGAATTGCCTTATGTCTGTCCCATGCATTCTTGAATTCTCCCACAGTTTTAGACCCCACAACTTCCTCAGGAAGGCTGTTCCATGCATTCACTACCCTCTCTGTGAAATAATACTTCCTCACATTGTCCCTGAACCACCCTATCTTTAAATTGTGTCCCCTTGTTCTTGCAAGTCTCTTTTTCTGAAAGATGCTACCCTCTTGGACTTTGTTGATTCCCTTGAGGTACTTGAAAGTTTCTATCATGTCCCCCCTCTCCCTTCTTTCCTCAAGGGCATACATATTAAGCTCCTTTAGTCTCTCCTCATACGGCTTCTCTTGCAGACCCTGCACCATTTTAGTTGCCTTCCTCTGACTGCCTCTATCCTGTCTATGTCTCTGGGAGATGGGGTCCAGAACTGGACACAGTATTCCAGATGGGGTCTCACCAACTGTCTGTACAGAGGGATAACAACTTCCTGTTTTCTGCTGCTGATGCCTCTCCTATACATCCCAGTATACCCCGGCCCTCCCTAATGCCTTCTCACATTGCTTGCTAACCTTAAGGTCATCTGATATGATTACCCCAGGTCCCTTTCCTGTTTTGTTGTTGTTACTACCTCCCACCCATTGTGTATTCTTCCCTGGGTTCTTGTTTCCCAGGTGCATTATTTTGCACTTTTGCATTGAATCCTAGCTGCCATCGTCTGACCATTCCTCCAACCTTGCCAAGTCCCTTTTCATCCTTTCCACGCCTCCTTGTGTATCAACCCTGTTGCAGATCTTTGTGTCATCTGCAAAAAGGCATACTTTTCCTTCCAGTTCCTCTGCAATGTCACTGATGAAGACATTAAAAAGGACTGGACCCAATACTGAACCCTGCGGTACCCCACTAGTAACCGCCCTTTCTTCAGAGTGGACTCCATTTACAATTACCTTCTGTGTCCTGTTGTCCAGCCAATGTTTTTACCCAGGCTACCACCCTGGGACCCACTCCCAGGCTGGTTAATTTGACTAATAATCTTTGTGTGGGACTGTGTCAAATGCCTTGCTAAAAGTCTAGGTAGGCCATGTCCACAGCCCTCCTGGTCTACTTTTGGTCACCCAGTCAAAGAAATCTATTAGATCTGCCTGACATGACCTTCCTGCTGTGAACCCATGCTGCCTTGGATCCTGTGCTCCACTGACCTCTAGGTACTCAACTATTCTTTCCTTCAGAAGTGACTCCATCACTTTCCCTACCACAGAGGTCAGACTGCAGGTCTGTAGTTTCCTGCCTCTGTCTTGGTCCCACTTTGTGAAGGGAATCGCATCCGCCTTCCTCCAGTCCTCGGGTACCACACCATCCTCCCATGATTTATTAAAAGAGTAGCCAGTGGTTTCACTAGTTCCTTCCTTAATTCTTTTAGAATTCTGGGGTGAATTCCATCAGGACCCATTGCTTTGTCCACCTTCAGTTTTAGGAGTTCTCGCAGAACCCTTTCTTCTGTGAAAGGACTGGATCGAATTCTCTATCAAGAGTGCTTCTGTTAATTGGATTAGGCACTTCCACCTCTTTGTGAATACTGAGCAGAAATATTCGCTCAGTATTCCTGCTTTTACTGTCCCCCTCTGCCCACCCACCGTTCATTCTATTCAGCCTCACTATCCCTCCCTTTGTCTTTCTACGCTCGCTGATGTACCTATAAAAAGGTTTTATCCCCCTTCTTAACCGAGTTGGCTATCTTTTCCTCAGTTTGGGCCTTTGCTATTCTGACTTCCCTCCCTGCTTCTTTCTGCCTTAACTGGTACAGCTCTCCGTACTGCTCCTTCTGTGTTTCCTTATACTTCCAGAATGCTATCTTTTTCTTCCTGACTTTCACAGCCACCTCTCTTGAGAACCATAGTGGCTTTTTCTTTCGTTTTGATTTGTTTATTTGCATCACACAAAGGCTTGTTGTCTCTGTGATGGCAGTTTTGATAATTCCCCATTGCTGCTCCACACCTCCTTCTAGCCTGTTTGCTAGTGCTTTTCTGAGGCACTCTCCCATCTTGCCAAAGTCAGCCCTCCTAAAGTCCAGTACCCTCACTTTGTATGGCTTGACTCCTGTAGCTGAGTTTAACGTGAACCACACTGTTTGATGGTCACTTGTCCCCAGATGGCAACCCACTTCTAGATCCGAGATCCTCTCACTGCCCCCATTTGAGAGTCACGAGGTCTAAGATTGCCCCTCACGAGTGGGTTCCGAAACTAGCCGCCTAATGCCTGCCACCTGTAGGGCATCAAGAATGGCCCTGCTCTTGGATGTGGCTGCAGCAAATGTGCTCCAGTTAACATCTGGCATATTCAGGTCTCCCATCCACAGTATCTCTCCTTTCTCTGCCATTCTAAGAATGCCTTCTATCATATCCTTGTCCATTCCTTCCCCCTGACATGGGGGTCTGTACACAACCCCTGTGCGGATTGTGGTGCCCTTTCCAGTCTCCAAGGTGACCCACAGTGCCTCCTCTCCTCCCTGTTTACTCTTTTGTTCAGTTGCTTTTATCCTTCCTTACATAGAGTCTACTCCTCCCCTCTTCTCCCCTGCCTGTCTCTCCTGTAGGTTATGTACCCTGGTATGTTAATATCCCAGTCATGGTTCTCTGTGTACCATGTTTCTGTGACTGCTACGATATCCAGGCATCCTCTTCCATTAAGGCCACCAGCTCAGGAGCTTGTTGCCCAGACTCACGGGCATTGGTACTCATTACCCTCCATTTCCTGATGGCCTCTACCCTTTGCCCCATCCCGTCCTTCTTGCCTTTATCACTGTCTCCATTTACCCCTGCCCTCCCCTATCGACACCTCCATGTTGGTGTTTGCACACTCTATGCGTGATTGTTTGGGGCTAGGATTTTCCTGTCTTTTCCAGTGCCTCCTCCTTGGCTAGTTTAAAAGCTTGCCAATGAAGCATTTAAACCTATCACCTAGGATCCTGGTTCCTCCCAGACAGATGCAGCCCATCATGCCAGTATAGGCTTGCATCACTCCAGGTGGACCCCAGTCCCCAGTGAAGCCAATCTCGAGCTCCACACCAGTTTTTCAACCACTGATTGAATCCCATGGTATGGAACACCCTAGCCTCTCCTATGCCTATAGATGGGTAGCACCTCAGAAGGTTACCGTGCAGTGCATACTTGACTAAGGCCCTCCCAATTCCACAAACTCTTCCTGCACTTCTCTAACCCTTTCTAGTGGTCATTTGTCCCTAGGTGGACAATGACATCCAGCTCCCTCCCTGTGCAGCTGCTCCGGCAATCCTGAGGATTCGCTCCCTGTCCCTCCAAGCCATGGCGCCAGGCAGGCACCTTACCTCCCTCTCCCCTTCCTTGCCCAGTTCTACCTTCCTAACAATGGAGTCCCCCACCAGGAGTTGTTTTCTTCCCCTGCCACCCTCCTGTGGGTCTCCTTTGTGGAGGTTCCCAGCATCCTCCTTGGTCTCCACTGTAGGTGCCTCCATAGAGGAACCACACTTTGCCAGAATGGCATAGGAATTGTGGAGAGGTACAACTGAGTGGATGCTCTGTTCCACCACCTCACCCTCCCTGAGCCCACTGTGGTCCAACCGCCTCTTTCTTGGCAACCTCTGAGGCAACGGCAGTGGCACTGGTGGTCCCTGGATGGAAGAGGAGGTCCCACAAATCCTGGCCAACTCAGCCTGGAGATGAGCAACCTCCCCTCAGCCCAGGAGGTGCCTGCAGATGGGACAACACCGCATCATCCAGAACATCTCCCGAAGACTGCTGCCCACAGCCACTGCACTGCACCACTCCAATCATGTCTTATTTCTGGCCCTTAACTGTTTGCAATCCTTATCTTTTCTCTCTTCTCTCTCTCTCTCTCTCTTTCTCTCTCTCTCTCTCTCTCTCTCCTTACTTTCTGCCTGTGTGCCCTTTAAGCTCCTGATTGTCCTGTTCTGAGACAAGAATATCCTATATTTCTCAGTAGACCACTTACTTGTTCAGAGGCAGACCTCCAGCAACTAGAGGGGGCTGGAGAGCTACTCTTGCCTTTCTAGGATGGTGGGTCCTTGGTGGTTCTGTGATCACTCACCTCCTGCCCCTAAACAGGAAGTTCCTGTTGTCAGTCAAATCCTGTGCCTATAAAAAATAGAACTAGCTTTGGGTGGGGGGGTGGCGGGAAGGAGGGCAATATAGTCCCAGTAGAGAAGTTCAGTCACACAGCAGTCCTTTCTCCTGGTGTCTTCTGCCAAGCTATTAGCAGAATCTTTCAAAGGCAGTCTTTAAATGTAGCTTCCTTCTAGCTAAGCCACTCCCCCTACTTACCAGATCTTTCTACAAGTAATTTAAACCTCACAGCAGTTAAGTCCTTTCAGTCACCTGAGATTTACACCTAATGACTTTTCAGTTACCCATTCAGTTCAGTTAACCCAAACACACACTTTTTTTGTTTTGTACGTTAGTTTTTTTACCCTAAATTAAAGGTCCAAATACAAAAGTTCTTCTACTTTAGTCCCAGCAGAGAAGTTCAGTCACACAGCAGTCCTTTCTCCTGGTCGCGATTCCGACTTAGTGCGGATGGCCTAACTTGTGGCCCTTCATGACCTCTGACCTCTGGGACTGTCCCTGGAAGAAGGGCTTAATCCATCTTAATGAGCCGTGTGAAAAAATAAGCAGGTAGCGGAGGAGCTTGCAAAACTCCTTAATGAGCCATTACAGATCCCAAAATCTAGGTTTCGGGGGGAGAAATCTTGTGTCATGATGCAAGTCCCCCAGGAGGATCACGGTCTGGTTTGGCATTAGGGAGCTCTTTCTCCAGCTGATGGGAAAACCATGTGCCATAGCAGGGTTTTATTTAACTCTAAACATTGATCAGCATTTTGCTCATAAAAGTTCTAAAACATTGTGAAAATGCATAGCACTTGCCTCACTGTGTTTAACATACATAATACTGCTAGAAAACCTATATAAATGCTTTCTGTACAGTTAGTATCGTCCCAAGAAAAAAACTGCTAATCAATTATTTAAAACCCTGCATAGGGGACCTGACTACCTCTGCCACTGCCTGTAATGCCTGGTTGAGCAGTGAGAAGACTGCAATGGCAAAGCTGAATTGGAAGTACTGCTCTCCCGCTCTGAATCTTGGATAGTGCATGCGCCATTACTGCATTGGAATATGCAAATAGGCATCTTGCAGATTTATGGGTGCCAGAAAATCCCCTTTTTGCGACTCCCTGATTACTCGTGACAAGATTTCCACCTTGAACGGTCTGCTGCGAACAAAGCTGCTAAGGCAGATCAGGTTTGTCCTCTGAGTATGCATGGGCATGAATACTCTGACTGGATCCCCACGTCCAGGGTCTGTACTTGCTCCTGAATTGTGGTAAAGTTTTTGGCTCTTCTCTGGAATCTTATCACCTCCTTTAAAGACTATCCATACGGGAGCTCTCCCTTGTCGGGGGAAATTGCCAAGTGAGGTTTGGCGACCTGTCCGCCTGCCATGCTTGCGGCCTTAAGTATGTCGAGGCAAGGTGAGTTAAAGCATGGCCCTTGCTGCACAACTGGCAGCCTCCTTTGAGATATCTTCTGAAAATGCCAAGAATAGTCCCGCTCTGAGGCTGCTGCGGGGTGGGCTTACCTACATCCTGCTCGTCAGCACACTGGAATGCCAGGATAGTGGCTCAAAGTATTGCAGCTCCTGCAGAAAAAACAGGTTGGCTGGGCTTGCTTATATATGGCTCATCAGCACGTTAGAATGCCACGTCAGTAATGTTGAAAACAGGTTGTTCGCAGCTGCTTTAAGGGAGGAGTGGAGGACTAAAAGCGTCTTTTTGAGGGAGGACCTCTCCAATGACCATCACAGAAGGTAGCCTTTTATGACAGCTTAACCATTTTTCCGGTTGCTTCTGTCTAAGGCTGAAACTACTAGTATGCTGTCGGGCCACTGTATAGATGTGTTCTGGTTCTTGTCATTCCTCCGTTAGCGAGTCCCCTATTGCTGGAGGAATAGGGAAGGCTGCGGCCAAACTGGCGATAGCTGGTAGGCAGAAGTCTGACTGGGTAGAAGCCTCAAGGGAAGATCCAAGGGGAATGTCTGCTATGACTTTTTTTTTTTTTTTTTTTTTTAAATATTAAATGAAAAAGACCAGGCCCTCCAGGCCTTGTGATGTCAGGACTACTGCTCCTCTTCAGACGAGGACAGAGATGGGGACCTCTTCCTTTAGCTTTCTTGGGAGGTCTCCCACCAGGAAAACCCCAGATGCTGCCTGTGGAACATGCAGGGACCAAGGCAAAGGCCCCCCTTTTACCTGCGATAAGGCCTGGGGCTCAAGAGGGGACTGTGAAGCATGTAGGGCCCAAGGCAAAGGCCCGTTTCACCTGTGGGTGATGCCTGGGGTCCGAGGGGGGACTGCGGACTATCGGGTCCCCCACTGGCCGCTGCTCTCTCTTCGCTGTGGTTATCCATCTGAGATGAGGAAGGGGTTGCATTCTTTGAGATTTCGGCATTCACAGATGCTGCCTTTGATATTCAGCATACCCCTTCCCCTTGGGGGCTTTCTGGTCTATGCTGTTGCTGGCCCTTTAAGGGCAAGATACTGAGTGCTGTCTTTTAGCATTTCTGTCCCTGGGATGTTTGTCTGAAGTCCCGACATCAAAAAAGGCTTTCACTTGAAGAATCTTAGTCTGCTTCTGGCAATTAGAGCTGAACCTTTAAGAGCCACTTAGGAATGACTGTTCTCTTCTCAGGGACTGGTAAAATAAATCCTTGGCTTTGAAGAGGGAGATTGGCTGGGGGGGGGTGGCGCTACCCCACTGTTAAGCTCCTTAGCGCTTGTCGACGAGAAGGCAGATAGACTAGCGGCTTGGTGCACTTTTTTGAATGAGCGCCTACTAGTTCTACCGACTACGAACGGCTGCATCTTTCCCAAAAGCCGTTCGTCATCAGAAACCCTACAGTGCCGGCTTAGCCCCTTGAAAGCACTCCGGTGCTAGGAAAACACGTTTTTCCTGGGAAACTTGTTAGGATGAGACACTAAACCATGTCGTCGGTCAGCAGCTGAGGTAATGGAATGCCAGCCGTCGACGGGAGTTTACGATTTGGGATAGGACCTTTATCATGCTAGTTGAAGGTCTCTCTAGAAAAGGGCTCCTTACGCCCTGCAGCGCTTGTTAGCGAGAGCTCCCTGTCACAGAGCTGCCACTGAGATGCTGTCTGTCCCATAGACGAGCGGCTGAGTCTGATCAAAAATGAATGGCGCTGAAGGGAAGATAAATACGGGGCTACCGTACCGTCTGAGGGGAGAACTATTCTCCCTAAGCCCTGCGCTCCCCCCTCCATCTCCAGTGACTGAGGCATAGGGCTGAGCATTGCAGTCTATGCAGGAAAAACACGGGAGAAACCATTCTAACTAAATACTGCAAAAAGCACGGGAGAAAAAAGCACCACGATGGGGCCACGCATCCCTTATGAGCCCTCTGGGCCGTTCTGATTCCCTGACCTAAACGTTGTGCCTCTCCGAGCACCCCGGTGCCCGATTTGAATTCCCTGAGCACACTTCCCTGAAGCACACTAACACTGCACTGAGGTGGCATTCCAGGCCGATAGCAACATAGTGAAAAAAGGGTCGAGACTGTGCAGCTTGCAAGGCTGAGACTGGTATCCACACTGGAGTTCCAACATACATCAGCAAATTCAAGTATCCTCAATAATCCAAACTGCTTGACTTACAGTCTGCTGTCTTCAACTCTGCCAAATGGCAGAGCTCTGCTTGCAGAGTACCTGCCAGACTGAAGGCAGGAAGTAAACTGAGAAGAACAGGAAGTGGAAGGCTGGATGTCCCCTGCTGCAGCGGTCCGATTCCTGCCTATGAATCAGCATCAGGAGGTACAGCCCAGGAGTAAGGAAGCCCGGAGACCAGTTTAGGAGAGAGAAAAACTGATTAGCAGTTTGATGCGTGAAAGTGCTAATCAGTTGTGAAAATGCACAGCACTTGGCACAGACTAATTAATAAAGCTGTATCATTTTTTTGTAAAGTTCGCTAATGTTCTGTTAGGTGTCATGGACTCAAACAAAATGGTTAGCAGTCTACTACTAAGCATTTCTGAAAATGATTAGTATTACCCCATTTTGCTTAGAGTTTTGCTATGCTGTACCAGCTATTTAAAAACCTGAAACATAGGGATGTGCCTGGTTAGCACATAATCACGATATTCAGCTGTATTCATAATAATTTATCTCTGCTGACATCCAAATTCCTAAAATATATTGGACAACATCCTCTAACAGTGGCCAGAGGTTCTTGGGAGAGGCCCCACTGGCAATACTGGCGCTAATAGGAAAGGAACTTACGTAAGTATGAAGGAATTTCTTCTTTTGTATTTCTTAAAGCTGTCAATGAAAACTGAATACATATGGGTTCTAAAAAGCAGTACCCATTCCAAAACTGGGTTTTGGGGGGGGGGGGGAGAGATACTATGCCACATAATACTCCCCCTGTCCTCACCTACATCTTTCCATCCCTCTAGCACCCCACCATTCCCCTAATATACACCCAAATCCAGGCCCCACTGGTCTGGGACATACCCAGGTAACCAATAGTGGATCAGCCTCCACCAATATACAGTCTTCTGCCCAAACTCTACTAACTTCAACTCTGGGTACACCAGCATAACCCAGATGTCCTTGCTCTTACAGAGAAGTGGCTCAGCCTCAAAATACCCGACTCTGTGCTCTATCTTAACAGCTAAACCATCTTTTGGAAAGACACAGTAGGCAAAAGAGGAGGACGATGTTTAGTTTACCTAAAAGACACCCTTCGTGGTCATGCACTTGATCCAGTCGACTTAGGTAAAGAAGCTCAGGCCATAGCTATGAGAATCCTGCTTGGCTCCCAAAATAAAAATTGCTAACAATCCTCACTGTTTATTTGCCACCCCAAGACCAGTCTAACAACTTTCACAAGCTTAGTAAGTACTTAAATACCCTCAACAGTGACAAGGAATTTCTTGTCATGGGCGACTTCAACATAAACTGGTTGGCCAAGAGGCACTGTCCTATGAAGACATGCTGGCCAGTCTCTGTATAACACAAGTGGTGAGTGAACCAACAAGACTTGATTACCGCACCGGGTCCCACAACTTGATTGACTGGGACCTAACAAATCAACAGGAAAGAATAACCGAGGTCACAGCACACCCAGACTCTAAGTGATCAGTCACCTGTCAGTGGGCTAATAAATCACTGATATTTGCCCCTCGTATTTCTACTTGCAGAGTTCTAAGAAAAGGGCAGCTGAATTCCTTCAAAACCCACCTCCAGCAGCTTGACTGGACCAACCTTGATACCTTGTGCAATGTCGGCCAGGCACTGGAGTACTTCACTAACACCTTCAATGCAGCCTGCAACATTTTTGCCCTAGTAAAAAAGTGAAAGATGAAAACACATACTGGATGGATCACTGAATCCATCCTTAAAGGAGAGCTGTCATTTGCAGGGGCTCCCGCCTCTGCAAATGTTACCCTCCGGTTAAGCTTTTTTCAGAAAAGCAAATTTTTTATGTCCAGGAAAGAAGTTTAATTTAAGAACTAAAAGTCTGCTACCCGGAAGCATGGCGCACTATCGGGAGGCTCCATTAACCGTAAAGGTGTGGCGCCGCACCCTGTGCTTCAATGCATTTGTATTGAAGTGCAGGGTGCAGTGCTGCACCTTTACAGTTAATGGAGCCGCCCGATAGTCCACCATACTTCCGGGTAGCGGACATTTTGTTCTTAAATTTATTTTCTGAACATAAAAAAATGCACGTTTGTGAAAAAAGCTTAACCGGAGGGTAACGTTTGCAGGGGTGGGAGACCCTGCAAATGACAGCTTTCCTTTAAACAAATGAGAGACAGGGACCACCTATGGCACCGGGCCAAGGAGTCATGGAAACCTGCTGACTGGCAGAAATACAGGGCAGCCAGAAGTGCCTGCACCCGCATGATCTGGGTTGCAGAAGTGCAACACTACAAAGACAGCCTAAACAAAACCTGGGGGGGGGATAGAAAAAACTTTTGGATAACCTTAAAGTTGTTACGGGTAAAGTCAACAAGTCCTCTCCCTCAGTGCTCATGGTCAATGGTGAAGTTACACAAGACCCAAAAATAATTGCGGACGCCTTCAACTTAGCATTCACCGACCTTAGCGCATTATTCCCACTGGATTATCTGGACTTCAAAATTGACAGTATGAACGGCTTACAGACCACCCACATACTATCCAACCTGCCACCCCCATTCTATTTCATTTCAAGAAAATCTCTACACCCAAAGCTAAAAAATACCTTCAGAGCATTTTAGGTAAATCACGGCACAGCAATGACAGCCTCTATCTCAAAATGACAGCACTCACATTATAGGAAGTAGTATACCCGATCACTAAAATTTTTAACCTCTCCCTCCAACTAGCAAAATTCCCAACAAAATGGAAATCTGTTACACCAATTCATTCACAAAAGTGGTGACCGAGCAAGCCACTCAAACTACCGGTTAATCTCCATCTTACCCCCTCTCTCAAAGGTCCTGGAATGGAAAGACTCAGACCAGTTGGTTGTCCATCGGGATAAATATAATATCCAGTGCCCACAGCAGCATGACTTTCATAAATCCCGCGGCATCATTACTACCCTCTTGGAATTCAGGGAATACACACGAGGCACTGGATGAAGAGAACCTTGCAGGTCAATATTTATATCGACCTCACGAGGGCATTAAATACAGTTAACCACAGCATCCTCATAAAAACTCTACTTGCCCTCAGAATATCTGCTCAGACTGCCCTATGGTTCTAGAGCTTTCTAGCAACAAAGAATCCAGCAGGTAAAAATACAAAACATACTTTCGGATGGCATCATTATGGGCACCCCAGGGATCTATCCTTGACCACTACTGTTTAGTTCTCTTTCTCAACGCCTTCCCCGAGACTAGCCCTTCCAAGCTTCTCCACTACGCAGATAACGCTGTCATCTTTGCCAGCAGCGCCAATCCAGAAATCCTAACAAATACATCACAAGAGAGTTTCTCCAGAGTTGAGGATTAGTTTACCCAAAATAAACTCCTCTTAAACTATAAAAAAAAAAAAAAAAAAAAGTTAAGACCATGCTGTTTCACACACACCATAGCAAGAAAACAATTTAGCAGCCACACTATCAATAACAGCAGGCTTGAACCGCTAGATCAAGTAAACACCTTTAAATATCTGGGTGTCACTCCTGATAGCACCATCTCCTACACTCAACACAGTGACCCAACTGTAAAAATGGTTAACACCAGATTAGACCCACTCTATAGGCACTGCTCCCATCTGACCAACGAGGCCCTCACCTTGGCAGTACATAGTTCCATACTCTCTACTGTGGATTACAACCTTGTTGTGTACAGTGCAGCCATGAACTCCGCACTTAAACGAGTAAAAACAGGACTAAATAAGGCCTGTAGACTAGTGCTAAGTGCAGATGCGCTCACGCATACCTGTGACTGGTACACCCATACTAAAATGGCTAAACCTACAAGGCAGAATTCAATACCAGGTCTGTCTCCTTAGGAAAAAAGCCCTACTAGGACTAACCCCAATCCCATCTAGAAGTTACTCCAACCAGTACACAATTACCACCAGACCAAAGGCAGGGCAAGGAATGTATTGCACATCCCGTTGTGGCGCACTACTATGGCCCAAAGAACTTTCTCCTACAAGGCCCCTCAATGGTTCAACGAGCTCCTGGCCAGTATCCTAAGTAACTCCAAGCTCAGACAGTTCAAAAGAGAACTCAAACAGTACCTATATAACCAGGTGAGTTGCAACTGCATGGATTAAATCCCCCCCAAACATGTCCCCCCCTTCCACTCACTCTCCTCCATGAATATGGAGTGTTGCTTATGGATATAACCTAGACCTTACCTTTGGTCCACTCCCTGCCCTCTCCTCCATTCGCATTCGACTTACTGCATTCCACCTCCCTCACTCCACTTCCTTACACCTAGACCCCCCTTCATCACCCTCCTTTACTCTGACAGCATCTTGACCAACATTTGTGCTTAATTTGTTTTCTGCTCACCTCCCCTCTCAATATTTTATTTATTCACAAGTCGGATTTACAAACCTTTGAGTCAACGACTCATTTACAAAGGCACCTCGTCACAGGAAGGGGGACAACATATTCGTGAAGCAAGACAGTGGAGAACAATACAGGTGAGATACAAAAGAGCACACAAAGCAAGGCATTTCAGTGAGCAAATAGGTGAGATACAGAAGAGCTATCCTATCCTTATCTATTCCACATCTACACTTGCCATTGGAGCCATTTCTTTTTATAATGGCTTCCAAGCGTTCACTTTTATAGTATTCAAACCTGTATTTTGTGAAAAGTTGTCTGCATCTTTTTTTTTTTTTAACGTTAAATATTGTTCGAACCCAAAGTATTGTTTATTTTGTGCAACCAGTAACTTATTTTATGTCTCCATATCTTTTTGCCTACAATTATTCTTTATTCTGGTTTTTACATTTATTTCCTAAAAATGGCCTAATTAGGGATTCTGTTCTAGTGTGAAGTAGTCCATAAGGTTTTATTCTTTTTTTTCTGCAGTTTCTATTACAGGAAAAATGTTATTACTTTGATATTTTAGTGCTTCATCTAGGCACATTCTTGGTATTCTATTCTAAAGAATACCATATACTTTAATACAAGTCTTTGGAAATAATAGTGGTAGTGAATAGTCAATGTGTGAATGGAGGACCACATCTGCTTGCATAGCTCCAACACAGAGGCCTCTCCCTCTCTCCATCCAGGACAAAGCGAACGCCTTGACAGAATATATCCTCATCAGAGCAGATGCTCTTCTGCTCAGCCACATATACTTTGACGCTGCATGGTCTTAACACATCCCACTTGCAAAGTCACCTCCCGCTTTCAACCAGGGGGCCTTAATAAACTGAAGCAGTACCTAGCCCAGCTTGACCGGTCCCAGATCTCATATAGATGCTGCTCTAGCCTATCTCACCAGAGCCTTCTGCAAGGCCGGTGACATCTTTGCCCCCTTCACCAGCACTCGCTCCAATTGACACAATGCCGCCTAGATTTCTCCCTCCCTTATCCAGCAACTGAGGCAGCGTGACAACCTATGGCAGGTTGCGGTCGAGTCAGGCAGGTCAGTTGACAGACAAGCCTATAATGCCGCTAGTAACCAGTGCACCTGGGCCACAAGGCAAGCCAATGCCAAACACTACCAAACCACCCTGGCCTCCTCCTGGGGTTCTGCACGAGCGTTCTGGGGATAATATTAAAGGGCTAAATGCGGCTTCATCCCCAGATACTTGTCAATGGCACTATTACCTGACGCCCCACTTATTGTCGACTGCCTCAACTCGGCCTTTTCTGACCAAAGTGAAGTCCTTCCTGTCCACTTTTTTGACCCTATCCTTGCCTCTAGGCCCCACACCCTAAATCGCCCCCATTTCTCCTCCGCACCATATCTCGCCATGACACCAAACCACTCCTACTAAAAAAGTCCTCTCCAACCTCAACCCCAGATGTGACCCCCTTGACTCCACGATTCTCCGTCTAACTCTAGATGTCATGCTAGCTCCTCTCACTGACCTGTTAAACCGGCCTCTGTGCCTCGGTCAATTCCCGAGCGCTTGGAAATCAGCTGAAATTACCCCAATTCATAAGAATGGAAATCGCACATTACTAAACAACTACAGACTGATCTCCATTCACCCCCCCCACTCTCTATAGCCCTGGAAAAAATTAGTATCTGCCCAACTCATGAATTATCTAACCAAGTACAACACACTATGTCCAGAACAGCATGGCTTCCGCCCTGGACACAGCACCACCACAGCCCTCTTTGAGTTCTCACAGCAAATACACTCTGCACTTGACTCTGGGGACATCGCCAGGGCTGTGTTCATTGACCTATCTAAGGCCTTTGACACTGTGTGTCACCTCCTATTGCTTGACCCTCTACACCAGCTAGGTTTCTCATCTAGCCCCCTGGCCTGGATCTCCAGTTACCTCCATGCCAGATACCAACGGATCAAGATAAACGATACCCTATCAACTGCCCTACCTGCATGCTCAGGTGTCCCTCAGGGTTCCATCCTGGACCCCACATTGTTCAGTCTCTTTCTCAACACCCTTCCCAGCTCCTGCTCAGGCAGAATGCTCCTATATGCAGACGACGCGGTCCTTGTCACCTCCCACCCCCATCCCACCACCCTTCAGAGCTCCCTGCAACTCACCTTCAGCCAAGCTGAAAAATGGTTCCTCGACCATTGCCTGGTTCTGAACCACAAGATGTCGAAATCTTTGCTTTTTGCCCACCTCCAACGTAACTACAGAAATGCCTCCCATCTCATCCTCCCAGGCACCCTTCGCTCCCTTGAACAGGTGTCTGCATACAAATATCTGGGCATCACCTTCGACTCTGTTCTCTCTTTCACTCTCATCTTAGCTTCCCTGTCCTCTGCTGTGCACTCCCGGATAGGACTCCTCTACCACCACAAAGACTGCCTCCCTAAGAATGCCCTCCGGCTGGCTATCACCTCCTCCCTCCTGTCTTTGGTCAATTATGGGTTCCCTATCTATTCGGCTGCTGACCCCACTGCCCTCACAAAAGTCCAGACCTCGATCAACAAGGCTTGCAGGCTCCTGACCGGTGCGCCCAGCAGAATGCACACGTTCCAGCTGACGCCTTTTGAACCTACTCACCTTTGATGAACACCTGCGATACACACCGTATACCGGCCAAAAAAAAACACTACTTGGGCCCCCCAGGGGTTGCGACGTCTCTCAAAACTGGCCTCCCAGTTGGTCACCATCCGAAACGCACCCAAAGCCACCTTCCAGGTCGAGAGCCAGGACCTCGCTTGCCTAGAGATCATTAGGCATACAGCCCCTCCTGGTACAACTCCTCCCGCTCATATCACAAAACATCTCCAAATCACCTCACTGACCTTTCTCGGAGCTGGTAGTTGCCCATGACTAGGCCATACCTACAGCCCTGCAGACAATTACAGACAAAATCTTCCCGGACTGCCTTTCCCCCAGTAACCGCCACCCAGAACCTCTAGGGATACATTATTATACATGTCTAATCGTAACTAGTCGAAGCCTTTGTACGCCACTGTATCTCTGGAATTGCTTTATATGTTCTATCATTGTATTTCACCTGTAATGTTCTCCATTGTTTTATTCCACCAAATGTTGGCTACCCTCCCTGCGACGAGGTGCCTTTGCAAATAAGTCTGACTCAAAGGTTGTAAATCTAAATTGTGAACTAAATAAAATATCTAGCTAAGATGGCCGTAGGATCCTTCTGACCTTTCATCACCACTCCAATTACGACAAAAAACTTTTAGACTTTCTGAACTCATGTGTCATCCTCATAAGTGATAAGTGCCTTGCGCAAATCCAGTTTACGAACCTCCTTGTCTTTTGGAATTTTTAGCTTTGGACAGAACAACAGGAGACAGACCTGTTCAAATGAACAAATTCTCAGACTTTCTGAACTCCAACCTCCTCAGGAAAGTCTTAGATCTCCTGTCTGACCTACTGGCTTTGAACAGATGACTGCAGGCAAGCTACATAGCTCACCTGAGAGACTGAGGGAACCTTAGGAATAAGGATGGAACGGCCTTAATAGCCACCTTATCCTTATGCATTATGTGTAAGATTCTTTAGGTGAAAAATCATGAAGTTTGCTAATCTTGCTAGGCAAGCAGATGCCACTGAAATAATACTTTGTAGGACAGGATGTCCGGTGACCACTATGAGGGCATCAGTAAGCGTGTAACACAGAGTTCACATTCCACGAAAAGCCAGCTGACTCCTGCTAACTGCCCCTAAGAGAACACAGAACATCCAAGTTGGTTCCCAGGAATTAACCCATGGATCTGCTTTACCAATATCGCACCAGATGCGGGCATCTGCCACCGCCGAGTACTCTATGCCAGAGCTAGTCCACTCCTGCCTGCAAAAGCCAACATTTGTGGGGTTGCAGCCTCGGACGGTCCTATATCTCTAGCTCAGGTCCATGAGAAAAACACCTCATACTACTGTATCTTAAAGATACTAATGCGGAGGCTTTCCTGGGACCCAAGAGTGGCCACCACTTTCCTGGGAACATCATGCTTAATAGTCTCCTATTTATAGGAACTAACCTGCCAAATGCATAGCAACTGGGTTGAGGGTAGAATGGAGACCCTGGCCAAGAAGATCCCCATGAAGCGGGAGCCAGAACGGAATCAACTGTGCTAGACTCACTAGGACGGGGAACCACTGCCTTCTTGTGCATCTATCAGAAGAAAATTCCTCTTGGTCACCCGATGTTCTGCATCAACTCGGACACTAGCGAAAGTAGCAGAACCATGGCCTTCCTGGCCCATCTGGAAAACACAAGTATGCTCTGTGAAGATCCTCTTGCTGGTACAAGGCATCCACCGTCTCTGCCTGGAGGTACCAATACAGGCCATATAGCACCAGAAAATAAGTGTCCTCCTCTGCTGAAAACTCTGCACAGGAGGTCGAACACCTCTGGATCCAGGGACCATTCCCTAGGATGAAATGTTTAACCAATGAAGCCAGTTAGCCTGCACATCTCAGTCCCCTGCTAGAAGGCTGGTGTTTGTCCACTACAGGACCCTGGTTGCTTCTACTAACATACCTGCGCTTTCTGTGTCCCCCTGACAGTTTATCCCACAGTGAGGGAGTCATCTGACCTCACCTTCAATGCCCTGGACTGCTCTGGTTGAGGAAATGGGCAAGATGAGATATACCGCTCTCATTTCTAGCCCAATATCTGAAGTTCCTGCTCCTAGCAGCACCAGGTCAACTTAACAGGTATCCGTGCCAGAACAGTACCCCAGTCCTGTGGGCTGGCCTCAATTACCAAAAGCAATTCTTTTGGAACTGCCAGTGGAATCCCCCTGCTGAGGCTTTCTGGATTCTCCCACAATGCCAAGCGACAGCGGCATCCACCAAGACAGTGGGATCAGATTCTAGTATTCTTTCCGAACCCAGGAACAATACACCAGCATCCTGCAGAGTCTGTAACTGGAACCGTGCCCATGCACTACTTTATTACGATGCTGTGATCAAGCCTAAAATACGGGTGCAAACTGAGTGCAGAGACCGTGTGCTGGGCTCTCAGCCATAGAATGTCGTGAATCAAAGCCACCCTCCCTCCTGGACATGCAGTAAAAATACTTCCTGTTGTCCAAATGGACCACTGCCCCCAGGTGCTCCAGCCTCTTAGATGGCCTCAAAGAGCTCTGCTGCTGACTGACTGTCCACTCCATGTTCCCAGGACCCCCAATGTCCTTGCCAGCGATCACTCCACCATCCATGCAGATGGAGACTGGAGAAGCGAGTTCTCCTGGAAGGGGCATACGTGATGTTCCTCCTGCCTCAGCTGCAACCACAGTACAATACAAATCTTTCAAATGCACCCTAGGCGCTGTTGCAGACCGAAGAAAGAAAAATCCAGTACCAAAAACACTGTTCCTGTCCGGCAAACCTCATATCTCTGGTGCGACTACCTGATCAGTCTGGAAACAGGCATCTTCAGATCTAAGGATGCCAGGAAACACCTTGGATGAATCAACTAAATGCACTGCAGGGATACCACCTTAGTGGAGCCAAACCAGGCTGACAAGAAAATAATACAAATTTTAAGTAGTAGTCAGTTGTAACTTTATTTCTGATATATTTTTCCTTTTGCTCATCAGAAAGTCTTCTATGCAATAATATTGTGCTGGATGTGTGGAACAGCTCTTAGCCTGGCAGCTGACATATCTAATTCTACTGCCCTACACTACATCAGCATTACGATTTCACTTACAGTGACATCACAGGTGAATGACCTGGCAGTCAGTCACTTGCTGTTCCTAGGTAGCAGTGATGTCAGTCAGTGAGGTCACAATGCTGATGGTGTAGTATGGGATAGTAGAGCAAGATGTGTTAGCTGCCAGGTTAAGAGCTGTTCCACACGTCACACCTAACATCATCAGGTAAACAATCTTTTAATTAAACAACAGGGTGGGGGAGAAGTACCTCAGATATAAAAAGAAACGGTTAGCCGCTTTTAAAATCCAATATTAGTTTTAAGCAGTACACTAACTCTTCTAATGTCGTGTACCAGGCAAGCTTGTTCAAAAGGTTTCAGAACAAGGATGGATTGAAATCCCCTTGACTTCGTGGGTTACTACAAAACAAACTGAGCACAGCCCAGTCCCTTCACAGTTTGCAGGACTGGGGCAACTGCCTTAGATGACAAAAATCTGGCTCACAGCCTACCTCATCACTTGATCTGGGGTACTGGTAACTGATGACGAACTCAAGGCACTGCTTGCAGCCTCATCTGGGAATGGAAGAATTAACCATTTCCCCAATAATAAGAGAGTTCTCACAAAAAAAGGAAATACCGCCCAGCCCCAAAGGACATCACCAAGCCCCATGAATGGGCGGCAGACTTTTGCCTGTCCACACTGGTCTGACTGATACAGTTTCAGCACAATGACAGGGCTTGGCACAGCCCAGGCTGACAAGGAAAAAAAAAATGAAGTTCACTTTTGATTCTTTTCCTGAACATCCCTTAACTGCAACGCTTTACAAGTTCCCACATTTTACATCATGTCAGGATTCTCCCCAGACACAACCTGTACCCTTCACTTGATCAAAGATGCTGTCAATCTCAGAGGTTTGCCTTCAATTCCAAGTAGGCAGGACGACACTCCTGGGGCGCACCTAGACGTGCCTGTATCAGCCCCCCCCCCCCAAAATCTTAAAGGCCCGCACTGGGATTTGGGTGTCTTTGCAAGTGAGCCCCGCAGTGCATTACTATGGCATCTCATCTGGGGAAAGAGAGAACTTGTGTGACTCGGCTTTACCACTGCCAGACAATAATACAGGTGCACTCCCCAGACCAAGAATTCAGCTGGGGAGAACCAGACTAGACATGCTCAATTACTTTACAGTCTGAACAGCAGGACCCCAAAGGTAAAGATCATAGTCCTGCAGCAGGTCTTACAATCTCTCCCCTCCCCAGAACAAGGGTTCAGCTGGGGAAGACTGAACTTACATATTTGTCTGAGATGAGTCATGGTGCCAGAAATATCTCCCCCCTCCCCAGACTGAGGGTTCAGGTGGGGAAGACTAAACTTACACATTGGTCATGAGCAGCCATGAAGAGAAATAAATCATACAGACAGCATCTATATGTTGTGGCGCTAGATACATTATGCACACGGGAAAACACGTGGGCTGCCATAAATTCCCCCAACCTGTTCTTCCCCACCATACCAAGCCCACAGGGGACAAACCGGCTAACAGACACAAAAAAACGAAACTACCTAACACATGCTAACTACCCGAGCTCGTAACAGAGGCAACAAGATAACTGAACCTGGCTTCCTCCACTGCTGGAGGACAGGAGACAATCCCAACAGGTATTACATTCCAAAGAAACCACTCTTCGCAAGTTAAGCTCCTGTAACTGCTCTCCAGCCATGTGCCTCACTCAGACTTCAATACACTGTCCCAAACTGAGCTGCTATATTCTGAGCTCCTGTACCTGATCAAAACAAAAGAAAATGCTCCAAAGGCCACATACCAGAACTGCCCAAGTGCTGAACCCTAGAGTTCCCATACACACCAAGGGAAAGTTTCAAAACCACCGCAGCGCTGCTCCTCTATCTGTACGCTGTTCACCTGGGAGCAGACATGATCCGATGTTGGCAAGACCGCAGGGATGCATGCGATGACGTCATGCATACACGCATCACATTCGCACATGCATCTGATGCCTGTTCCCTTGGTCCCCTGCTCTTAAAGGGGCAGCAAATGAGGTTAAGTGCCCAAGTCCTGAGAATCTGGTAGAAAACCAGCAAGCACCTAAGGGACGGTGAAAAAAAGGTACCAAGCACCATGTGGCAGGAAAAAAATCAGAAGTTCCCACAACACAGGCAGACCCTAACACGGCCACAGAAAATGGGCAAACCTCTCTGACAGACACTGCCGACGACTCTGGCTGAGGAGTGACCACAACTAATTACAGAGAACTACTTAGATGCACAATCAAAAGGACACTGTAGGAACCATGATCAGTGGTCTCCCACCATATAGTGGGACCCTAAACTGCTTCCTAACACACAGTCCCACAGTGCAGATGGCAATCCACCCTTTAAATGTCTGCCGACAAGCCCTTCCAGGGATACACAGAAACATTTACAAAAAAAACCTGAAAAAAAAAAAAAACACAAGAGGGCAAGGGACTGCACTAGGCAATGCTGCAGGAAAGAAACAGTAAAAGAAAACATTCACCCCCCCAAGCCCTGTGACAGGGTTGAAAAGGCCCTGTCCCATTTGTTACTGTCAACAAGCGTAAATGCAAGGATCTGTTCTATCCTTGCCTTTTTTGTCTCTTGTCTGTACAGGGGTTGAAACATTTTTTTGGGGGGGATGCATAAGTCCAGGACTTATGGTACTTTTTAAGGGCAAGTTCATATCAGGATACTGTAAGTCACACCATTTTTCAGCGACGTACAATATCATTACCACATACAGCAATTACCACAAAAAAAAAATGTTTTCCTTTTTCCCCACCTTAGGGTGCCCCAGCGACAGTCAGAAAAAGGTTAGAGAGAGGCCGAGAATTATAAAAACAGCAGTACTGCAGCTTGCTTCTAGCTGATCATCTTCTGTTTGTTTTGATGGACAGTACCCAGACTATTGTCAGGCCAGTACTTAATTAATGGCAGTGGATCAAATTCAGAGATGGATGGTCCTGCACTCATGCTAAGCAGCTAATTCTCGACAGACTGTTGTGTCAGGGTCGTTCATAATTTATTTTTAATGAAATTAGCTTTTTAAAATCCTCTTTCACGTTCACTTGTGAAAGGGGAAATAGTGAGCAGAATCTCAATAAGCTTTTGCATAAGGTCCTTCATGGAGTCTGGTCCACGTTCAGCAATTTTCACCTGTAACACCAACTGGTACATAGCAATGAGAGGTTTGGTTCGGAATCGAGAAAGGTATAACTTCAGTTGCACCCACTCATCCATAGCGCAGTCTTTATTTGTCAAGTTCTTAGAAGTGAGAAAAGAAAGGGCTATCTGTAATGAGTTCAGTTAGTTCAGCACTGCCAAATGTTGCTAGATCTTCCTTTTCCACTGGCCAGTTGTGAAAATTCAAAATCTGAAGCAAAGACAAAGATTTCTCTGATAGAACGCCAAACCTGTTGTGGATGTAGGTGATAGTATTGTTAACAAATGTGTGCAGTTCAGCTTCATTTCCAGGTGTTCCATGGACTTTTGTTCTGCCAAACAAGAGTTCTTCTGCTTTATATTGTTCCTGGAATTTTTTTAAGGTATTTTCCAGGAGTACTTTTAAGCGGTTCTACAGCAGAATGGCTTTTTCTATATACAGTGGTGTGAAAAAGCATTTGCCCCCTTCCTGATTTTCTCTATTACTGCATGTTTGTCACACTGGATGTTTTCAGGTCTTTAGACAGAATGTAATATTAGATAAAGGGAACCTGAGTGAACAAATAACACTTGTTTATTTTTACTTATTTCATTTATTTAATGAAAACAGTTAACCAACACCAACTGGCACTGTGTGAAAAGTAATTGCCCCTTACACTTAATAACTGGTTATGCCACCTTTAGCTGCAATGACTGCAACCAAACGCTTCCTATAAATCAATATCAGTCTTTCACATTGCTGTGGAGGAATTTTAGCCCACTCTTCCTCGCTAGAACTGCTTTAATTCAGTAACACTGGTAGGTTTTCGAGCATGAACTGCTCGTTTCAGGTCCTGCCACAGCATCTCTATTGGGTTTAGGTCTGGACTTTGACTAGGCCACTCCAAAACTTTAGTTTTACTTCTTTTCAGCCATTCTAATGTGGACTTGCTTTTGTGTTTTGGATCATTGTCTTGCTGCATGACCCAAATACGCTTCAGCTGACGGACGGATGACCGGACATTCTCCTTAAGAATTTTCTGGTACAGAGCAGAATTCATGGTTCCTTCAATTACGGCAAGTCATCCAGGTCCTGAGGCAGCAAAGAATCCCCACACCATCACACCACCACCACCATATTTGACTGTTGGTTTGATGTTCTTACTGTGGAATGCTGTGTTTGCTTTACGCCAGACATAATGGGATCCACGTCGTCCAAAAAGTTTCACTTTGGACTCATCTGTCCATAGAACATTTTCCCAAAAGGCTTGTGGATCATCCAGGTGCTTCTTGGCAAATGAGAGACGAGCATTTATGTTCTTCTTGGTTAGCAGTGGTTTCTGCCTTTTACTCTCCATGAAGCCATTTTGCCCAGTCTCTTTGGACTGTGGAGTCATGAACACTGACCTTAGCTGAGGCAGAAAGCCTGCAGTTCTCTGGATGTTGTTTTAGGATCCTTTGAGAAATCCTGGATGATTTTACGCTGCGTCCTTGGAGTAATTTTGGCAGGCCGCTCACTCCTGGGAAGAATCACTACTGTTCCAAGTGTTCTCCATTTGGAGATTATGGCTCTCACTGTGGTTCGATGGAGTCCCAGAGCCTTAGAAACAGCTTTGCAACCCTTTCCAGACTGACAGATAGCAACAACTTATTTTCTGATCTTTTCAGGAACTTCCTTTGATCGTGGCATAATATGCTTGTTGAATCTTTGTGCTGGCAACGTGACTCTGATGGTAAGGGTCAAAATAAGTGAGGTTTATATTGAGCAGGGCTGGCTGTAATCAAGCCTGGCTGTGTTCAATCAGCTGACTCTAATTATCCCTTCAATTGGGTTGATTTAACTAGGGGGCAATTACTTTATCACACAGTGCCAGTCGGTGTTGGTTAACTTTTTTCATTAAATAAATGAAATAAGTTAAAAAAAAAAAAAAAAAAACAAGTGTTATTTGTTCACTCAGGTTCCCTTTATCTAATATTACATTTTGTCTAAAGACTTGAAAACATCCAGTGTGACAAATATGCAATAAGAGAGAAAATCAGAAAGGGGGCAAATACTTTTTCACGCCACTGTATTCTGGTATCTCAACAATTAAGTAGTCCGCCACCTGGAAAGTTTCTGATAATCTAGCAACAATTGTTAAAAAATCTAATAAGAAATAAAGAACTTTAATGAAATGCACAGAGGTCAGTTCCTTGTGGCAGCCCTTAGCTCTGTTGGCATTGTCTGCCCTGTTAACATCCACGAATCTGTGCTCCAGATGCATTGCCACAATGTCTAGATTTTTAATTTTTTTTTGTATGCCACAACTGCTCTCTCTTTGCTTGCTAGCCACCTGACTTGCTTTACAGTCGTAAAATGTGCAAGATGCTCATCGAGAACTTCTGCGATTTCTTTAAGTTCTCTCCTGCGTTTTAGAGACCAAAAATGCCTTTCAAACAGTCTTTAAATTTGGTCATGTATTTGAAATGTTTATTTACATCCAAAATGGCAAGCTCAAGTTTGTGGGCAATACAGTGAATGCCAACAGCATCTGGCAAAACGATTCGAGTCTAGTAATGAATGACTCCTGTCCATTCACCAAGATTAACTGATGCACCATCAAAATTAGCACATACTGTACAAGTGCTGGATGTCCACTGCCTGGTAATGGCAAATCCACTGATTTTAAGTTTTCTCAATAGCATTAAATGCACCCTCGGCACTTGCAGTTTCAAGTGGCACCACAGATATTAGGCGTGTGACTGGCAAACAGCACCTACATATCTCAGGTAGACAATTTCTTGTTCAATAACGACGGTCTGTACTTTCATCTGCAAGAATGCTCAAAAAGGAGGCATTGTTGACCTCATCAATTATTGCTGATCATATTGTCTTTGCTATGTTATCCATAAACAAACGGCAACCTGCTATATTTATGTAGTTACCAACATTTAAACCATTTTTACACTGGATCTCACAAATCATTTCGAAATCAGAAAAAGGTTTCCCATTCTTTGCTATACTGCATGCACTGTTAAATAAAATGTTGTATTTTTCAAGTTCTTTTGGTGTTGTGTCTTTTTTGAAATGACTGACCCAGAGCAGTTTCTGACAGGCGAATGGGTGGTACTTGAGCGGTATCCTTCAAGAAAGCTTTGCGCAACTGATGTGTTCCCTCATCACATCACACCTCTTTATGGGGTCTAAGATCACCTGAACCTTTAACCATAACAGAATTAGGATCACAGATTTGGGGGTAGGCCTTACAATATATGCAGTACACTACAGATTTTTCTTCACTGAAATCCAGCCATGGATAATCATTTTTCCATTCATTACCCTTTTTTCTCTGTCATATCTTTGATTCTTGGTAAAGCCATCATCAGAACTTTTATGTTTAGCAGAACTGGATGATGTACTACTAGTATTTGCACCTCCAGATTTTGAGAAACCAAATTTTAATAAGCTCATTTTGCTGTGAGAAATTGCTCTGGGATTTAGGTCAGAAAATAGTTGCTTTTGTATTTAGAAATTTTTTTATTTTGAGCAAGGTGGAAATACATGTGAAAGACGGTGCTGCTTAGTGGCCCAGAAATAATTTGCTTTAATAGGTTAGCAAGGGCAGACTGACAACATGACTGACTCAATGACTGATACTACGATGACATGAGCAGTGACTCTCTGACCAAAGGTACACAACTCTGAAATTTTTTTTTTGTATTATCTCTTTTCTCTCCTCGTGCCTCGCGACCCACCACTCCTTCAGGCTGCCTAGGTCCCATCTGCTCCGCCTGTCCCTTCCTGAGCCATCCAACCTCAAATCCGCAGCCATCCCTGGGGTAACCTGGACGTAACCCATTGCCGGGCGGAGGACAAGTCACCGGAGGGGGCTCCCAGCACACATACTTGGCCCCAAGGTGCTGCTGAGGTGAAGGGACTCCGTTTAGGGCATCGTGGCAGCGGGGACCGCAGTCATTATCCGGGTCGGTCGCAGCGGATTTCCACTTTCAACTGTTCCTCCTGCGTGCGTCTGCAGAGCTCCTGGTCTCCACCAGAGGCCACTGCAGCGCGACGTCTACCACAACCCACCCCAGGTGAGGAGAGGCAGTCCTACGGGTGCTCAATCCTCTCCTTCCCTGCCAACCACCGGCGCCCCGAGTCTGTCCTCCCTTGGCCCACAAGTGTTTGAGGTAAGGCGCCAATGCCTCAACCTCTACGCCACCGGCTATTGGAAATGTTTTTTCAATTATGGTATTTATCACACACTATGGGAAAAGTTGCGTGCTTCAGCAAACTTTGTGATTAGATTTCAGACACGGTGACACACTGACGGGCTTTGCTTCACAGCCCCGAAAAGTGACTTGTAAGTGCGACTTCCTGTCTCAAGCTAAATGACGACTGTTAGACACAGAGTGATGCAGGCTTTGCTTCAGGCCAGAAAAATATTTTGTGACTTCAGTCTCAAACTAAATAGGGCTGTTAAGACACAGTGATGTAGGCTTTGCTTCAACCCAGAATTGTGATGTAGGCTTTGCTTCAACCCACAATTAGTGACTACTCGGACTTCTATCTCATTCAAACAAAATATGTCAGACACAGAGTCAGGGTATGAAATTCGTGAAAAAAAGTACATGCCCACATGGGCATGTAATAAGCAATCATACATGCCCTAGAAACTATTTACATGCCACTCATTAGTTTACATAATTTTAAATGTCCTCCTCACTGGTTCACAGTTCAGTAGCTCCAAAATATTAATTTTATTTAGATTTCAAATAGCTTCCCCAGCTCCCAGTAGCTCTTTACTTAGATTTTGATAGTTTAACTCCAGTTGAGTAAAAGCTTTTCATTTCATAGCTACCTCCACTCCCAGTAGCTCTTTTTAGATTTTTGATAGTTTAAATCCACTTAGTGATAGCGCTTTTTATTTATGAGAGGCAGGACAAGAGGGTATAATAAAATGCATTTTTTCTTCCTGATTTTAGCTTGATCAACTGAGCTCTCAGTCACTGAGTCTATGACTGCAAATAGAAGCAGACTGCAGGAATGGGTCCCTGCTTTTACTTTCTCCTGATGGCTGAGTCCCCCTCCCCCTCTCTTTGCTTCAGTCTACGTTTTTCTTTTGATACCATCTCTGTCCTTTAATCTTTATTCATATAAATACAGTGAGAAAGCAGCAATTTCTAATATGAGACTTAGCTGTTAAGTTTTTTCCCCATAACTGTCTGTCTCTGATCTCTCAGTCCCTCATGTACACAATGGCAGAACACTACCCTCCTCTGTCCTAACTCGATATTTTTCAAAGGCAGACAGTGCTTTGCCTATTTTCTAAAGTGGTGCCTATGTTTTCTTTTTCTTCCTCGTAGTGAGAGACCTTCTCCCACCATACTGCAAGTGGTAAGGACATAGGGTTGAGCCTGGGAAGAGTTAAATAAAGACGAGATCCTAAAAGAGCTTTCGTATTTGTTTTGTTATAGCACAGCAGTAATTGAATTAAGGACAGGACTTACTCTTTCTATGCGATCGCCGACTGCAGTGAGTGCAGCAACTTAGCGTCTGCTTTCCCCATCTGGAAGCGCCACTAATAACGACCGACTCAGCAACTGAACAGGCTGAAGTGGCGCGCTTACAAACACAGCACATATGATCGCGCGCCAGTGAATGGGGCGGCAACCAACACCTGGATTGGTGTCCGCCACCACCCAACTCTTCCCCCGATGACTTGATACGTTGCGCTTCATTTGTCGATCATTCTGTCCATCAATGGAGGGGACTGTCAGCCAGCTCATCCTGGTCTGCCATTCCTGGCTCTAACTCCCCTGTCAGCTGATCACACTGTAACGGCTAGCAAAACTGCGCTGGCTTTCCTGCCCCCCCCAGTCAATGACGTTAAAGATTAAAAAAAAAAAAAAGAGGTGGCTTAGAAAAAAAGACGTGGGGAAAAACGGAGATGCAGGGAAAACAAACTCACGGCACAGTTACCTTAGGTGCCCAACGGGGCAGGCACTAACTAGCACTAGGTGTCCTGAGGCAAAAGTGCCTGCCCTGGGGCACCCAAGGTATAGGAATTTCGCACCCTGCACAGAGTGACGCAGGCTTTGCTTCAAGCCCAGAAAAATATTGTGTGACTTTTAGTGGGACTTCTGTCTCAAACTAAATAGATGACTGTAGACCAGGGTTTCTCAAATGGTGAGGCCAGCCTCCCAGGGAAGGCCCCAACCTGTTCAAGGGGAGGCTCAAGCAAGCCTTAAAATGTACTATATTTAAATGTCAAGTTTTGGATGTTTCATGTGAAAGGATGCTGCAAAGCGAAAGCAAATAATGGCATGCGAATTTATGTACAAAATGGTTACCAGGAAAGGCATGCTCAACAAACACTTGTTTGCTGGTATGACATGGAGAAAATACAATTCTTGGAAACTCTGCAAAACAAAATTCAAAATAATGCAAATGAATAGGAACAAGGTAACAACTGACCCATTATACTGGCTGCAGAAAAGCACAAATACAAAGGCTAAGCAAGAGAGATACAAGGAGCAAGGCCAGGAGGGAGCAAAATGGTCCCTGAGAAGGTGTTTAAGAGCAGGGTAAAACTGACAAGGAAAGCAATCTGACTTATGGAGGTATTGCAATGAGGGGTAAATAGAGTCCAAAAGTCAGAAGTGTGGAGCGAGTAGGCTGACCTGGGGAGGGGGGTTATAGAGAGGGAGAATAATAAGTTCAATAAAATGAGAATAAACTCAACTACTCACATGGACTTCATTGTATTCTTCCTGTAATGTGCAAAGTATGATAGTTGTTCTAACTATGGGGAGGCCCAAAATTATTTCTATATTAGGGGGAGGCTCAAGATCTTTTCCAAGGCTTGGGGGGAGGCTCACTATGACAAAGTGTGAGAACTCCTGCTGTAGACACAGTGACACGGCAGGCTTTGCTTCGAGACCAGAAAAATATTTAGTGACTAGACTGACTTCTGTCTCAAGCTAATAGATGACTGTTAAGTGATGCAGGCTTTGCTTGAGCCCAGTATTGTTTAGTGACTGTTCTCCAACTCAGACTGCCTTTATGACTAGAGTCTTGCTTTCAGAGCAGAAATATTTGTACTAGAGATAACCTATTGTGTTGTCTCACTTGTAACTCACTGTCAGACAGTGCACTCCAAGCTTACTTTCAGTTATTATTTAAAATAAATAAATGACCCCTGTTGCAATGCTGAATTAAAAGCAAGGGACTCGCTGAATTAAATTACAGGCTTAGTTGGCCTGCTTAAAGACCACAAAACCAGTATGCAGACACACACTGACTTGCTTCAGTCAATTAAATGGCAGAGTGGTGATGATACTATATTCATTTCAGCTACTTCCAGCCACAAAATAAACTATAAAGTGGCTTTCTTGGCTCTAATTCCTGAGTACAATCCTTATCTGCCCCCCTCTGAAAGGACAGTCAGAATAAAGTGGTCTCCCAGCCCTCTGCACAGACTGGGTCTGGACAGAATGTATTACCCTGCCTTTGAGGGTCTCAGTGAGTCACATTTCAAACTGTACCCCTGATCAGAGGATTTCTATTTTGTAGTCAGATATTTTTTTATCCACACAATGCAGCTGCAGCCCGAGTTCAGAGTTTGTCAGTAGGCTGGAGATTTCCCTCTGACAGAGCAGACTAGTACCACTCCCCCAAAATATCAAACATTATTCATTTTGCCCCTAGTACTCCTAAATAAAAGTGATTAGCTCAGAAATTGTAAAGTTGGAGCAGGTCGATCAAAATAGCGCTATGCAGAGTGGTAACTACCAAGCAAACGTCCATTCAGTCTGACTGTCTGCACAGGAGTGATGGCGCACTAAAAACTGCCTAAGGCCCTGTCCACACTACCCCTCTGTAACGTTAGAGTGCCCAAACCGTTACAGCAACGGTTTGCATTTACACCTATAACGTTACAGAAAGCTATACCGCTTGTTGAAACCACATATGAGGTGGTTTCAACAACGATTATGAAAACCGATCACGCTACTGGGCGTAGTGTGGAGCGCATGGCACTGGTCCCTACGCAGCGCCAGCTACACTGTGGGATCTGGTGCCGTAACGGTCGCCTGCTCCGGCTGGGACCGTGGTGCCGGTCCCTGAACTGACACTGCGGCAGTGTGGACACACTGCACCGCCCCGTTGTAACGGTTTCTATCGGTTACGGGGTCTGAGCGGTGCAGTGTGGACGGGGCCTAAGACACGTGCAGAACAGCCACCACATGATCACCATTTGATATACTTGTGATCTCCCTGGTGGCTGTTCTCGCAACGCTGCATCACTCCTGCGAGACTTCCAACTAAGCGTGTACTCGGAGACATCCGATCTCAATCGAAACTTCACGAACCACTCAGAGCTCCACGCCACAATGCTGAACACGCTCCCATCCCCCTGGCACATTCATCAGGATCGCGACCGCCAGACTCCGGGAGAAGTACAACAGGAAGTAAGTGTGCCCCGGGGGGGGGGGGTAGGGAGTCAGGGACTCAGCCAGCACTAAGAGACACTGTGTATGTGCACCAGGATTGAACTGCACAGCCAAGTCCCTTGGACTGACTAGGGCTGTGCAGTTCAAGTCCGGGTGCCAAATTTTTAAGTCCCGGATTTGGGGATGTTTCATCCCCTGCAGTCTGGTTGCACAACCAAATGTTCTTGTGGGACCTGGGAGCCGACCACTCTGACCGTCTCTCGATTCTCCGCCTCTCGCTCTCTGCCTTTTCTTCCCCTTGCATATCTGTGGTTATAAAAATATATGTGCATCTTTATGTGAAACCGGGATCCCTTGGTTTGAAAATGTATACAATTATACTGTTGAATTGATTGCAAAAAGCTATTTAGAATTTAGGAGGTTGACCCGAGATGCAGTATGAGCTCCTCTCAGGCTTCTTTGCAAACTCTTTTGCAGTGCTATCAGCAGGAGGCCAGCTTGGGACCCTGTTCTATCTGCAAGCCTGCTCTGCAAAGAAACTGACAAGAATACTTTGTAAAAAAAAAAAAACAAGCTCAGGATGAAGAAGTTAATTATCAGGCAAAGACTTGTTATTAGAAGAGTAGCAATCTTTTGCTGGAGAGAGAGAGAAACTTGGAATGTTACTCTCAGACGAAGGTCTTTGTTTTCTCTGTTTGTACTGCCTTTGTAAATAATTATACTGAATAAATATTTATTTTACTGTTATAATTATAAAACGCTGCTTGCGAATTTCATAATTGCTCCTTGTTTTCCTATGCTTCCTGAACTGTGCCGACGACGACAAGCCCATCCCCCTATCAAAACAAATAAAAACTCCTGTACTTATCTAAAGAACTAGGTTAGAGATCAATTTGTGGTAGACTCGCTACTATAAACATCAGACCAAACACAAACACCCCTCTGAGATGAGCGACTCATCCAGGAACCAATTAGAATTTTAGCTAGCAGGTTAGCTAATCTGGAAGCCTCTGTGGCTTAACAGGCATGAATTTCTAAATATTATTTATTTGAATTTTGGTGACCAGGTAGGCCCATTGAGACGGAATGTCCCTTTTTCAGCGGTGACCCGGGGGAGGGTAAAAGGAGAGGTACAGAGAGACAAAACGGAACAGCAACAGATTAGTGCACAATAGCAATTTACAATAGTCTGTAGAACACAATACCTATACAAAATGCATGTACAGTATTTAAAAAATTTTGCAGAATAAGCAAGTACAGAGGTAGCGATTTACAATAGATAATCAAGGTGCAAGGGCAGAGTCTTCTATGGGGGATGGAGTGAAAACACTTACTAAAATCTAAGTAAACTACTGTATATTGACTGACTGTCCCTCATCAGTCGCCCTGGTCACTTAGATTTCTCTGGCAAAACCTTCCTCTCATGAACCCATGCTGTTTGGGGTCCTGCAGCCCATTCCCTTCTTAAAAGTCCACTAGTTCCTTAATATGGACTCCAATACCTATTACACGACAGACGTCAGGCTGACGGATCTACAGTTTCCTGGTTCCTCTTTCCATCCACTCTCGTGCAGCAGGGCCACATCTACAGTCCTCCAGTCCCCCAAGGACCACTCCAGTGGTCAGTGAGCAGCTGAATATGTATGTATGCAAGCAGGTCCACTATTACTACAGCTGTCTCCTTGGCCATCCTAGGGTATCGGCTGTCAAGTCCCATAGAGTTATCTACTTTCAACCCTTTAAACTGTTTCATCACTATTTTTCTCTTTATACTGCCCATGCTGCTTGTGTAGCTGCCATATCTTGCCTTCCCACCGCACTCCACATTCCAGCATGTGAAGCCTCCTTTTCCTGAGTAAACACAGAGCAAAAATATCTCTGCTTTACTGCCCCCCTCCTCCCCACTGTCCTTCTTCTTAAGTCTTACTATGCCCTCTTTGGCCTTTTGCTTCTCCTGAATATATCTGAAGAATGCGTTTTCACCTTGTCTCATTGGCTTTGCCAGCCTGAGCTCCGTCTCTGCCCTGGCCTATCTAATCTTAATGCAGTACTCCCTCATTATAACAAACAAAAGGGGAGCCATAACACGCATTCATTAGAGCTCCCTGTTCGTTACATCGAGGGATGCTGAGCAATTAAGTTTTCACTGTTGGTTTTGCAACTTCATCCGGTGCCACTTGTTTAGATTTACAATTCTTGTAATGCAGTTCTCTACTTAAATACTGTACAGTACTTAGTTTTGTTTACTTAACTACAATAATACAAATTAGCAATACTATATCTTATGATGTAACGACACTATATATTTAGCTTTTTTAAAAACAGTGTCACCACATCACCGTGCCTCCTTCTGCCCACTTTGACTGTATGCCAACTCAATTCACAAAGTACAGTACTGAATTTTTGCTTTTTACAAGTGTTGCAATCCTGTTGGATTTTACCTCAAGCTGTGGAGTATGCGAGTGCCCAACATCTTGACTCCAGTAACTAAGAACAAAGGTGAGTCAGCGAGGGCAAGCAGGTGAGTGAGGAAGCGTGACTGCTACAGCTACAGGAGGTAAAAGTACTAGTGTAGTGTTAGGTACATTTTTTCCTGTGGCTGCCAACAAAACTGGAGAAGGCAGAAGACAGAGACAGAAAGAATTGTTGCAGTTAAGACAGACTCGTGCTTGGTATCAGAGGTGTACTCACAGTGTTTGGGATCGGACTCCACACACTTCTGCTGTACTGCACTGCTGCTGCCGCCACACTTCTGTATCTTGTTTCTCTAGTTATTTTTATTTATTGGAACATCAGTTTACAACCTTTGAGCCAGAGGCTCATTTACAAAGGTACCTTGTCACAGAGAGGACAAAACAGTGCAAACAACATTTTTACAATAAAACAGCGTACAAAAGAACTGTGAAAACATGAGGACATAAGACAGAAACAAACAATTTTGATATTACAGGAATTGGCAAAGCACAAGTCGGTTCAGATTAGCCTGAACAGTTACAAATTAGCATTACAGGACTGACAGTATACAAGTGGGTACAGGACGATTTGTACAGTAAGCTAATAGTGGCGGAACCAAGCAGAAGAAATCATTGTACAGGCGTGCGGAGGAGAGTAGCATCATAGGTAGAGATAAGCAATAGGTTTGTGAAGCCACTCAGGGAGCTTTGTCAGGTCAATTGAGCTGGAAATAGACTTAGAGGCAGCCACAGCTGCATGTAGTGAGTAGGTGTTTTCGAAGGGTGGTTTCGAAACGAGAGATCATGGAGGCATCAGTGATACTGGTAGGGAGAGTGTTATACCAAGAAGGGGCTCTGTAGGAGTATCACCTTTGTCCTTGCCCTCAGTACTAACAGTGCAGTTTTGTAGGAGGTTCGGGTATGCACTAGAGAGTTTGCTCGGTGGAGAGAAGCAGTCAAACCTGGTGGAGATAGACCAAGGAGAGTCTTTTTAGTTAGGAGGCAGATTTGGTATCTGAGACGTTCATCTAGGTCGAGCAGATTAGCCAGGGTATATAGATGGCAGGTATGGGTTAGTCTAGGCGCCCCAGTTATTAGCCTACATGCCTCATTTAAGGTGAGGCGGATCTTGTTTAGGGAGGTCTGGTCAGCGGCCCCATAAACTGGTAAGCCATAATCTACTAGGGATAGTACAGAGGATGTGACTGCGAGTTGGAGGGCATCGGGGGGAGACAGTTTTTATGGCGATAAAGGATACCTAGCCAAATGTTGGGGGCTGAGGCAAGGGCAGAGATGTGGGCATGAAATGAGAGAGCAAGGTCGAAGGATATCCCTAGGTACTTGTACGAATAGATTTCTTGATTGGGAGCTTAGAACTGGCAAGGACCTGAAGTGGATAATAACTAGCTTTATTTTGGTGGTGGGCAAAGAGCATGGTTTTAGTTTTTTTAAGATTAATTACGAGTCTATGCTCTTTGAACCAGGCTTCAGCGTCATTGTAAGATAATTGCAAGGAGTCCTGAAGGAAGATAGGGTTACGGTCTGAGGCAAAGATAACGGCATCATCTGCATAAAGTAAGAGTTTACCAGTACATTCACCTGGCAGGGAGTTGAGAAAGAAAAGAGCAAGGGCCCAAGAATGGAGCCCTGCGGGACTCTAGAGCAGATAGGACAGGCGCTGGAGAGTGTCCCATTAATTTTAACACATTGTGAGCAGGCAGACAAGTAACTGGAGCACCAGGAGACAGGCCCAGTGGCAAAGCCTGTGTGGCTAAGGGCATCCAGCAGGAGGGGGTGGGAGACAGTGTCGAAGACTTTTGATAAATCAACGAACACTGCATCCACTAGAGAGCCAAAGTCCAGAGAGGAGTGAAAAAAATTAGAGAACTCAAGGAGGGCGGTGTTGGTGCTGTGGCCAGCTCGGAAACCATGCTGTTCGGGGCAGAGGATGCTGTATTTGTCTAGATACTCAGATTTGGGAGGACACAACTTTTTCTAAGGCCTTTGAGAGAGGAAAGAGGATAGAGATAGGCCAATAATTAACAGAAAGAGTCCTATTGCCACCCTTGTGTATGGGGGTGACTGTGGCGATTTTCCAGGCAGAGGGAAATTGCCCTAGGCAGAGAGATTTGTTGAAGAGGCTGGTGATCGGTGAGATAACCAGGTCCAGTACCTGATGGAGGAGACTGGGATCGAGGGAGTCACTGCCAATAGTATTGCTCTTTAAGGCCTTGAGTAGGTAAGGTCTGACTTCACGGGCAGTAACACGGTGTAGGTGGAACCAAGGGCGTGTGAGAATAGGGTCAGGTGGGGGGGTCAAAGAAGTTGTTCGGGAGCACAGGGCTAAGGTCAGTGAAGGATTTGTTGAGGTGGTTGGCAATGTGGGCTGGGTCTGTGGAGATACAGCCATCAATGTTGATTTGGGAGGGTGGGGGGGGAACATGCTCCCATTCAGTTGTTTGATGTTGTCCCACAAGGTCCTGGCATTCCCCAGGATGAGGTGAGTGAGGCTTGATAGTGTTCAGCCTTCGCCTTGCGGATGGCCCAGGTACATTTGTTCCGGGCAGCAGCACAGGCCTGCCTGTCAGCAGGGTGGCCAGTTTCAGTGGCTATGTGCCATAGGTTATCCCTGTTCTTAGAGCTGGCCCGGGGGGGGGGTGTAACCCAGGGGGCATACCGTACTTTGGACTGGAGTGCAGTTAGTGGTGCAAAAATATTGCAGGCTTTGTTAAAGGTTTGGGTAAAAAAGGTTAGAGCCGTATCAATGTCAGGGGCGTATTGTATGGGAGACCAGTCAGTTTGGGCTAGGAGTTGCTTAAGGCCTTTCAGCCCGCCTGGTCTTAGCTGCCACCGAAAGGTGGACTGCGCTGTGGATTTGGGTAAGGAGGTTGACCAACGGAAGAGAACAGGGGAGTGGTCACTAAGTCCGTCAGGAAGGACTTGGATATTGCAGATTTGGTTAGGACGGTTTGTGAGGACCACATCAAGAAGTGTGCTTGTGCCCATTCTAGGATTCACTCTAGTAGGTTGGGTAACAAGTTGTGTTAGATCAATAGATGCAAAGGTGTCACGGGTAGCAGAGGATGAGGGGCTGAGCCAGTTAATATTTAGATCACACACAAGGATTTGGTCAGAGGAATGGGGTAGGGAGGTAAGATAATCAATAAGTGGAGCCAGTGCCTGCGCTTGATTTTTTGGAGGTATGTAGGCTGTAGTCAGATAGAGGGGACCCCTTGAAGGATCAGGGGTCAGTTTTAGGGTTAGGGCCTGAGCCCTGAAGTCAAGGACAGCGGCTGGGAGGGCTAGTCCTACGTGTGAGTCTACGATATAGATAGCACAGCCCCCACCCCGTCTACCAACATGGTCCTCCCAATAAAGGGAGGTAGCCCGGGAGCGAGAGCAGGGAGCCAGGGTAGATTCTGACAGCCAGGTTTCCACTATAGAGATAACGTCAGGTTTATGGACTGTAACCCAACATTGGAGTAAGTAGATTTTTTTAAGGAGGCTACAGATGTTCATAGACACAACATGAAGCCCAGGAGATTCGACTGATGAGCTATTGTGAGCAGGGCCAGGGTTAGGATGTATATTTCCTGACAGGAGTAGAAGGATAAGAACAGCCCTGGACAGGGGGTGGTGGAAGGTGAGTTTGCGCCAGGTAAGATAGGAGGAGTAGGGGAGTTTCAGGACGCAGGGGGTAGGCAGAGGGGCACAAGCTGGGAAGGCTAGAATGATAAGTCACCAATGGGAGCAAGGGGGGGAAGCAGGGTAGTGTCTAGGTGGTGGGTGAGGTAGGCTAGGGCACATAGGGAGAGTAGGAGGAGGAGGAAGGTGACAGCGCAGAGACCCAGTAGGTGGGTAGAGTAAGAAGGCAAGTGGGAACACTAGATTGGTGAAACTGTGGAGTTGTAGGGACACCAGGGTCAGATGATGGCCTGAGGAGGAGAAGAGAGAGGCAAGTCAGTAGGAGGTAAGCAGGCATTTTCAGTGGAGGTTTGCAGACAGATAAGAAATGAGAGAAGAGGTTATGCAGCCTGCCAAAAGTGTTAGTGCCACTTTGGTACAGTGGTAGAGACCCCGCCTCTGGTGTGCAAGGTGCCAGGTTCAAGACACACCAGGGATAACCGGGGATTGCCCAGGGTAGTGTCATTATCCACGGTCCAGGAGCAGCCCACCGGCACTGTGAGGGCCCAAAACTGGGGTGCTAAATAGCGACTCCTAGTGGCCAAAATAGCTATAGGCTAGTGTGGAATAGGGGGTCTCGGGAGCCCAGAGATTACAGGGTAGTGGGAGAACAATGGGTGCAGTATAGCGGGGGCCAGGTGGTGGGAGAGGAGGGAAAATGGGGTGGTTAGATAGGAGAGGAGAGAGTGGGATAAGTGGGTAGAGAAGACAAAGAGATAGAGTGGGGTTAGTTGGCAAGATGCTAACAGCAGAGAGCACAGTGACCTCTAGTGGCTAGCAGGTATAACCTGCAAGTGGGAAAGTGGGGACTTAGTATTTCGGCTAACAGGAAGTGATGTAATGGGGGTAGACCACTAATTGAGGGGTCGCCTGGTGGGTGTGGCGGCGGGCGGGGCAGAAGACGCGCAGCGTCGTCGGGCTAGCACCCCACAGCAGTATTCCAGTGCAAGAAGCAGAGATAAGCCTTTACCTCAGGGCCTGTCGGCGTCTATGAAGCTGGTCGGTCGGCTCCTGGAGGGAGCAGGAGAGAATCCAGTGCTGCCGCGGTCGGCAGAGTGCTTGGGGGGGGGGGGTTTCAGGCCTATAAGGAGCACAAAACTCTACAGCATAATGTTCCTATAGAGCACAGCACCACTATGACAACGTCAATAACAAGACGACTGATATAGAGAGACAATCTTTCTGATAGTAGCTTATTTCAGCGGGAACCAAGACGTGTTCATTATATACTGCTTTTCACTCTAGTAGGGTTCACTATAGTGAGGGAGCACTGTACTAGCTACCTCTGCTGCTTAGAGGTACTCCTTATTTCCCCACCTTTGACTTCCATTGTACTTCATGAACTCCCTCCTTCTGGCTCTTATTGCATGCTTTACTTCTTTCGTGAACCACACTCAGCCACTTGACCATCTGCCATTTATCACCCTCCCAACACAGCTTGCTGCCACCTCCAGCATTTTTGTTAAAAGCTTTACATTTTTTCAGTTCCCTTTTTATCTGCACGCTTCCCTTTGTGCTTTCACTCAACAGGCCACTTATTCTGCCTATCTGAATTCTCATAATTTTAGTGTATTTGCCCCTTTGGTGGTTCCCAGTCAGACCTCCATCCTCAGAGTCTTGTAGTTGCGGAATCCTACTAATTCCAGAACTATCACATCTGTGTAATCCTCTCACTATCCATAAATCCCCAATCCAGCAGGGTACCTTTCCTTGTCAGGTTTTTGACCACTCGTAATCCTCGCAATACCTGTGAGCACTAGATCTTGCAGGGTTCCCTCCAATGTCAGGTCCTGGACCAGTCGTGATTCTCTCACTATCAGTGAGCACCACAGATCGGCTGAGGCCTCTAACATAACGCTTTACCTCCTGCCACATCAGCAACCCATATTCAGAAACAAGCACGAATTGCCAGGGGTCAGCAGAGTAGGAGAGATTGAGCATCCCAAGGGCAGCTCTCCTCTCCCTGGGATGGAGTGGCAGCTGTATTGGCCCTTTGCCACCAGCAGGTGGAAGCCCAGTGGCAACTGCAGGCCACAAGTGGCATAAGGTTGGGGGCCACAGATCTGCAGGACATGGAACACCTCCACAAGCACATTTCAAAAGTGAAGCCACAGGAGTGGGAGAAAACAGAAAAGCGGTCCTGCAGCGGGATGAAGGCCTGCACTCCTCTGCAGACCAGCATCACCACCTGGACAACTGGAGCTGAACTGAACTTGAATACCGGGGGATGGCTTCACCCAATTAGGGAGGGGCAAAGGAGCAAGCTCTATGGTCAGTCCAGAGGAGGTGGTGCCAGCCACGGGGGCTGAAGAGCTCACCAAGGAGTAAAAGTAGCAACAAAAAAAAAAAAAAAACACACACACACACACACAGATAATGTAAGATGCAAGATTTGTAACCAATAAATCATGCAAAGAATATGGTTACAAAAACTCTGAATTTTTCTATGTAACTCCGGTGCCGAATAGAGGTGTTACCAGTAGGATGCCCTGTTGGCATCAGGAGGAGTGCGTGCTGGCAGGCTTGCCAAGGGGGTGGGGCTTGGGCAGCACAAGGGTTTTTGAAGCGCCAATTGGCACGAAGGGAACCGTACAGTGTTTGAGAGGAGTCACTGAGAAGGAAGGGGCGTGAGGTGCCAGCTCGAAGGCCGGAGGGAGGGCCTCCAGTCGGGGTGGGGAGATTGCCCCCCGGCATCTAGCCACAATGTCATCACGGGATTAAGGAGGAAGCCTACAGCCAGTAAAGGCAGAGAGAATGGATGGTTAGGAGCCCGTTAAGCTCCGTTTGGGACTGTGACCTGAGAGGTGGTTGCCATGAAGAGGGATCAAGGTCATGGTGGCAGCAACTCACTGGAGGGGCCGTTGTGACAGCATGGCCCCCTTGCCCTCCGTGTCCACCTCAAGAAGTGTTGGGGAGGCTGTTTTGACATTTCCTGTGAAGGTAATTCATGGGGCGGCCATCTTGTGCGAACCCTGCTTCAGTATCGGCAGATGGCCCGTTCCTAGTGGAAGGACTGTGCCCTGAGAAGTTAGACCCCCCAGACAGAGGTCAGTGAAAGTCGGGGAGAAGTGCACCCCACTCCCACTGGCGGGGAAATCAGAAGAGCAGAGACACACTGAGGAACACTGCTAGTGTTCTGCAGATATAATCAGAGCCTCCTACGGCTCAGTCTGAAAGGGTAGTGTGTGAAAGGGTCCAGGATCGAACCCAGGTCCCCCAATGGAATGTGCCATGGTACCTTGCCGTAGAGAAATGTGTGGACTGTAAGTAATGAATTGTGCACCTTCCATGGAGTTTTTCCTATTCTGCCCGAGCTTTTGATACAAAAAATAAACTGACTGATTGCACTCGATTCATGCCTGGGCCAAAACCAAATGTTTCCACAGAGTTTTTCAGCTACAGTAGCCACCAGTTGTGAGCGAAGAAGAGACTGATCTGCCTGCACCTCAGAGTTCACGCCGTCAACTGAGGAATCCTGTCTACGAAACTAAGGTACTGTGCAAATACACTGCAATTTTTTTTTTTTTTTTTTGTCTTTTGGTAACCACATAAATTGTGCTGCTCAGTTAAGCTGGTACCCCTCCCTTTTCCCAGAGACAGTTCCACCTAAACCCCTAGACAGGGAAGGCCTTCTTGTAGTGTTCATCCCTGGGACTGAGAGCAGTGGCCTGCTGCCTGCCAGACCGATAAATCCAAATCCCCTAGGCAGGAGAGAGAAAAGTCCAAAGACTGTAAAATGTTACCAGAGTTAGAAATACCATTTGGAACTATAAGCAAGGAAAAGGAGGTTACAACTAAATGGCATGTACACTAAACCACTACTTGAGATCAGGTGCTATACATTAAGCAGACCAGAAGATCTACAATTTCTGTGAATATCAGTACTTCACCAGCAAAATGCAAAACATTTAATTTTAAAAAACTCATATCAGACTAAAATGATTGATGTTTATCAGTGTATGGCAGCAATAATAAGTTGCTGCTTAGCTGGATCCCGTAAAGCAGGCAAATACTATTTCATGCTAACATTGCAACGTAAAAACAGCACAGCACCATCATCACTAATGTGAACATATTGGTTATTCACAATTCACACCCACAATGCGATACAGTGATAGCTGGAAAGCACGTGGGTGCATTCAATTTTGCAATACAAGTAAAAAAAATCTCAAAATGCAACTGGTCATAACGAGAACCGGATTAGCAACAGCAATGTAGACATAAACCAACTACTAAAAACAGTTCTATAATGTGGACAGGGTCTTTGCTATAACTACAAGTCATTTTTCCTCACCACTTATTTCAATAGATTAATGAAACAGGGACTTTGAAGCCTGCTGTACATGAAAACCAGCATTTTTTTTTTTTAACTCTGAATATTGAATGTGAATCACATTAAGCTATACAAAACAGTATGCAAACTTTACTGCATTATATATGTCATCTCATTATTCTACTCAGTAAAATTCTTAAGAAACAGATACAAATTATATCCAAGAGAATTTCTGTGCCACAATAAGTTTCTGGACTTTGATGGAGTCTCTGCTGTAACTGTGCCAGCAAGTCACAAACCTATTCCATAACCAGGGTGGGTAAAATCAGGTAGCCAGGTGAGCAATGGCTACTTATAACATTGGTTTGGCTACCAGATTTTCAAAGTTGTTGGCCAACTTGGCTATCTGCCTACAAAGTGATTGAGCCATTAAAAAGGATGGCCGCTACAAATACTGGTTTGGCTACCAGATTTTTAGAGCTAGTAGCCAAACTGACCACCAGCTCACAAACTGATTTGTCCCACCCTGTTCACAACTGCCCAGCCTCTCAGAGCTGGCACCCTTGTGTTCTACCACAAGCTGTCATATAGATAGATGAACAGACAGAGAGACAAATACATACTCTACAAAGAGATACATACTGACTCCTAGATTCCACAACTGTCAAATTCCGACCATCAAAAAAAAAAAGGGTAACATTTATAACAGTCCCATTGAAATGAATTGTGAACCTCTTGGTTTAAACAGTGGGAAGATTTAAAAAAAGTAAACAAATGCCAGAACTGTACACCGTTAATTTGATCTCTGGGTTCCGAGTGAGAAGTGGTTGTCAAAGAAAGACTTGGCAGCAGCACTGCAGTTCGCGCAATTCAGTCATAACCCATACATAGAAACATGGAGTTTTACAGGCAGGATAGGTACCTGAGAGACTATATCATGTTTATTTATAACGCCATATGGAACGAGGGCAACTCGCCTTATACTCAGCAATCGCGCATCTTTATATATCGCACATCATTTTGCTTTCTTAATAGCGCATCCAGGCACACAGGGCACCCGAGTCTGCCTGATCACACACCCCCGGCCTGCCGCCCGCCTGGCTCCCCTCCCGCTCGCTCCCTACCTTTACATCCTCCTCCTCGTCCTCGCCCTCCCATTTGTCCAGCACCACGGCCTTGGGAAGAGGCTCCGGCGGCTCGAAGCTGTCGATGTCTGTAGGGAAACAAAGAGCAGACACGGTCAGGACTCGGAGGCGAGCACGAAGCCTAAGGAAAGTGTGGCGCAAGTTTGGGCCATGCTACATACTTACCCCAAGAGTCGGAGTCGGCCATGTTAACAGCTCCTCTACTTCTGACTCACACCAGCTCTATGGTCTGACAGGCACAGCACAGTGACGGATGCTGGGATACTGGGGGACTCGAGCCGCAAGGCATGCTGGGATACTGAGGGGCTTGCACCAAGAGTGGTGCTGGGATACTATGGGGCATGCGACGCGAGGAATATATTTATTTTGATTTACGTCAGATTCGGTTTAATACAGTTGAGCAGAGGGGTTCCATTACAAAGGTTTCATGTAAAAAAAATACAGGACAATATATTGGTTGCAGATAGTTACAGGCATTCAAGACAGTGAAATACAGATAGCTTACACGGCAAGTACAGTTACAGGAGCGCTGGGGAGAAAATAGCACTCCAGGAGTGCGGTACAGTGTTTTAGCAGGTCCACTATACAACTTAATGCCAGGAGATTCCTGGGTTACCTAAGTACATAGCGTTGGTATGGTCGCAGCCAGAGTTGGCTTTGTCTAGGGTTCAGCTGAGAGACATAGCATTGGCTTTTAGACATTATAGTACCTCTGAAGAGTCCCTCATTACGTGGCACATCCCTCATGGAAAAGGTGCTGCCCACACAGAGAATGTGTTGTACATTCAGGGTGGGATATTCAGACTGTGTCAGGCAGGGGCGCGAGCGTGGGCGCAGAGCATCTGAGAGGAACGAGGACCAAGCGATATTCAATGGGTACTGCACCGTTGAATATGGCACTGAGGGCACACGTACTGCGCACGGTGCAGTGGCACTGTGCAAGTGACAGGAGGGGAGCAGCGCATCAACCACAATATTCAGCGCTGGGCGTGCAAATGAGGCCATTATGCATGCAAAGTGCAAATGGGGCAATTTGCATGCCATTATGGCCCTATTTGCATGCGGTGCGCCGATCTCTGGCGACATGTGCCTAGCGCCCAGCCAGGCTGCAGCAGTCAGGGACTGACCCCTTGCTGCCCCTCAGGAGGCTCCACTCCCCTTCGCCTGATCACGGGCATGCGTGCAATCAATCCCTGTTGGCCCAGTGGACTGATCGCGGGCACATGATGTCGGTATCCCTGGTGGTCCAGTGGACCACTCTATATCACCTGATTGCGGGCATATGTTGAAATATCCCTGGTGGTCCAGTGGTACCCACCTGCCCACTGAGGCCCCCGCTACCCTGCACCCCCCGTCAGCGGCGGGTGGCAGCACCCTGCCCGCGAGCCACCCAACTGACAGCATACAGTAGGGCTGTACACCTGGTGGTCCACTGTGTGGGCCAATGGGCATGCAGTCCATACTGTAGTACACAGTCCCAAATTGTGAATGAACGCTCATTCACAATCCGGGACTGTGTAGTACAGTATGGTCTACATGCCCATTGGCCCATGCAGTGGACCAATAGGCGTACAGCCCTACTGTACGCTGTCAGTTGGTGGGCAGCTTGCTGGCGGGGTGCTGCCACCCACCGCTGACGGGGGGGTGCAGGGTGGCAGGAGCCTCAGTGGTGAGGGGGGTACCACTGGACTACCAGGTTTGGGCAACAGTGATACCGCTCACGATTGGGTGCTGGGGGGGTTCCACTAGACCACCAGGGATAACGTACACCTAAGCCCGCGATCAGGCATTGGAATGCGGTCCACTGGACCACCAGGGATAATTAGAGCTTATGCCCGCGATCGGGCTATAGGGAGTGGTCCACTGGACCACCAGGGAGATCATTTACATATGCCCGCAGGGGGGCACAATGCTCCCTGGGCAGGGGGCATGGGACAGTGTTTTGAGAGGTCGAGTGACCACCCATGGCAGGTGGATGATGTGTTGCGCCCTGCAATATGGCAGCCCGCCTGTGGGTGCCCCCGACTTGTTCTCTGTTTTAACGGGCACAACTCTGTGCCCCCTGAGCAGTGCCAGGCTGGGTTGTGCCTGCATATGCGCCGCACTTCCTGGGCTGAACATCAGGATGTGCTGCATATGCATGGGCATGCCCCTGCATCTGTGCTGCATACATTACTGGTGCGCCCCGGCGCATCGGGGGTTGCACAGTGCAACCCTCCCCTTTGAATATTGCACCGGGGCGCATTGGTGGGTTGCGCATGGTGCAACAGGGTTGCACCATGCGCAACTCCTTTGAATATCCCACCCTCAGACTTTAAAGCACAAATTCTTAATATTCTAAAATACTAATGTAACCCCTAGGTGGCACTATCCCAAGGGATACTACCCCTGCCTGCATGACCAGATGCAGGTTGAGGGGCCTGGGTACTGAAAAAGGGTGCCTCCACCCGAAGGACGGGGTTAGTGGTTGCATAGCTGACCTGGGTACAGCCCTCCAGGACACTGTTACCCCCCCTTTTCCTTCTAGTGGCCTAACGTGTTCACAGAATACACAATTGTAATTTGCCCCGGACAACAGTTTTAACCCCACACTTGTTGCATTTACCACCAGTGCTGGTTCAGCAGGCTCGGCCCTGGAGACCCCCTGTAAAATAAGATTTAGCAAGACAACTAACAGTATTTGAGGTACAGTACAGAGGTACAGCACAACCAGTTTCAGTGCAAAAATATTTAGATCTGATTTATTTAAGGAGAAATAACAGGGAAGGGGGCAGAATCTGGTGGTTGATCTGAGATCTGAATAATTCAGGCTATAAGGCATGCACACAAAGGTCCCTGCAGCACAGTCACACACACTTTGGGTACCCAGTTAGAACTACGGCTAGCTTGAACGTTGCCCGGAGTAGGTTGGCGTTGCAGCTGGTTGGGGCCCTGTGATGGAAAGAAAACATGCATGCACTTTAACCCACAATTTGTAATCTGGAGCCGGATGGCTCAGTCCCAAAATGATTGGCAACAACAGTTAAATCAGTTGACACACTTTGATTTGAGCTTTGTTGCAGTGAGCTACCCTGGTGTTTATTCACACTACGCAGTACAGAATGCAGGATGGATGATTTGGAGACCTCTGGATGAAGAATTGGATGGCCAGGAAAAGCAGGGCCCACACGAAGCACTGTGGTGCCGATCCTGTTCTTTGGTGTTGAGCAGGGAGCCGAATCCCCAGGCGGGTCTCTCGTCAGTTGTTTCTCTGTGGCATGAGCGGCTGTCTGGGCTGAGGTGGCATGGCCCAGACCGGGTGAACAATTCGGTGACAGTCCGATAAGTGCTGAATACAGCTTCCAGCAAGCGTGACACATTCAAGCAGTGGGGAACCAAATCGTGACCCGCTATCAGCATTCAGCACACTTATAGTAAAAGCAGGGTAAATGCCACAGTTCGGATGACAGTCTGTTTGCAAATCACAGGGTATCTGCACAAACTGTATGCTCTGTGGCAGTCTCAAGTCCTGACAGGCCGATCGCACTGAGGCAAATCTTCAGTCCACTTCAGGAGGATTCAGTTTGTCACAAATCAGGATCTGATTGCAAAAGCTGCAAATTTGGAAGAAGTCCATTATCAGGCTCAAGGTCTCTTCAGTTATGAAGATGGTAGCAGGCAGGCCAAACACAGCCTTCCTGCTGATTTCCCCTGCGTACCACGCAGGAGCAACTGCTCAAATCACTCGAGCTGTTCACTCTTTCAACTCTAACTTCAGACTGACTCACTGCTGCAGGCAGCCTGGGACTTTCCCAAAGATCCAAAAGGCTTGATTCATTGATTCATCTGTCTGTCACTGCTAGAGCTCCCCCTCCTGGTCCATTTAGGTGCCAAAGTGTAAAAACTACAATTCCTAGAGAAATTCACTCCCACAAGATCTCCGGGGATAGACTCCATTTTAGGGTCTCCAAAAGTACTGATTGATCCCAATAGGCAGTCCAGAACCAAGATCTTGGTGATTAAAAGAAATGTCCATGCTACAAAAGAAGACAGGTTAGACAAACTACAATATTTTTACTATTAAAGCAGATAATCAGCTAACAGTCACAGATTCTAGTAGGACTCCCTCTGCACAATTAGCAATGGCAGAATGGAGCGATAACACTGCAGCCCAGGCAGGACCCGAGCCTGAAACTACTCGGCCCCTACCCAGATTAATTATATACTATGAAATGGGCAGCTCTTAAAGAGACAGGTACAGAGGCTAACAGGGCACTCGCATGCAGACACTTTTAAGTGGCTAGGACACAGAACACCAGCTTGGCAGTGGGCATTTAGGCAAGCCCAAGGAAGACTTTTGGGAACCCCCATTTGTAAGGGGTGGTTACACTAAATCAAAAATTAACTTTGTACAAGTAAAGACTATAATTTTCACAGTGTTTTGAGCTTGTATCTCAATGTTTGAGGATTGGTCCCTCATTCTGCGGGTCTGTGCCCCTCATTGTCCCTCATTTTGAGTGTCCAAAAATGTCCATGTCCCTCACTTCAGTGACAAAAGGTTGAGCAGTATGGGGGGGAGTTCAAGTTCATTTGCAGGATAAAATGCCATTGAGCATGCTCGTTTACAAGGTGGTCCTGGTATGACAACGAGTTACATACAAGATCAAAAAAATTTACAAGTTCATGATGAAAACAGTTTGTAATAATAGCTTGCAGTAAGAACGCTTGACAAAAATATAGCAATTGGTAATTAATAGGACAATATGATAATAATAAGCCTTCTTGTGGAAAGAGAGGACCATCCTACAGTTGAGTAGAGAGTGAAGTGGTGTGTTCTGTAGGGTGTTTTAGTTATGAAAAGAAGCATCTGGTGGTAGAGAATGTTGAGCTTTCGGAGCTGGGTCGCAGGACTGGTGCTGTAAATGACATCCGCTTAGTCAGTGAGAGGGAGGGAAGAAAGTAGCCTGGATGAGCCTTTTCCTAATTTATTTATTTGTTTTAGGATTACAAGTTTACCTTTGAGCCCAGGGCTCTTTTACAAAGGTTCCACGTCAAAACATTGGTTTCACATCATAGGTTACAATAACACATGTTGCATGGAAGAGACAAGGGTGAAAATCGGAAGGGGGGTAGGAGGATAAGAGGGGCAGTAACAGGAGGTCAAGGAGGAGCAGGGAGGAGAGGATGGTAGGGTGGGGGGAATTTGGAAGGGGGGCAAGGAGAGGGTGAGAGGCAGCCAAGTGGCATTGTCAGTTGCAGAAGTGCGGGAGGGGTGGAGGCCTACTAGGGCAAGTGCGATGGGCATGGGGCCCGGTAAAGGAGAGCAGTGGAGGAGTGGTGTAAAATAGTTATCCATGGCAGTCGCAGGTGCTGGAAGTGACAAGGGTGTTATGGAGCCTGGATTTGAAGGCACCCAGACCAGTGGTAGTGTTAGTATCATCGGCAAGACCACTAAAGCAAGTGAGGGCCCTGTAGGCGAAAGATCATTGGCCAAGGGTTGTGTGGCAGCGGGGGATGCAAAACAGTTGTGGCTTTGATCCCCTGGTGATTCTGGAGCTGATTTTTGTTTGAAGAACTGAACAGACTCTGGGAGGGTCAATTCCCAACTGGATTTTCTTTGCAACCACACAGGTTTGGTACTGGATTCTATTTTCAAGTTGCAGCCAGTTTGCTTGTGAGTAGAAGTCACAGGTGTGTGTGAGACACTTAGCCCCAGTGATGATTTGACAGGCCTTGTTTAGGGTTGTGGTTATCCTTCTGAGTGTCGTGGTAGTGGCAGTGCCATGGATGACAAGGCCATAATCAATCTGGGAGATGATGGAGCTTTGAACAGCGGCAGCGAGGGCCTCTTTTGTCAGGTGCAGCCGTAGGCGGTAGAGTAGACCCAGCCTGGCGTTCACTGTTTTTGCGATATTGGTTATGTGGGTTGCGCAGGACAGGTGAGTGTCTAAGGTGATTCCTAGATATTTGAAGGAGTCAACTTGCTCCAGGGAGCTGCCTAGGCAGATGTATAAGGAGAGTTGGAGATGTTTATGCTTGTTTTGGTGGCTAGTGAAAATCATGGTCTTGGCTTTTTTCTGGTTAAGGATTAACTTATGTTCTTTGAACCAGTTTTCGACTGAGGTGAAATCATGTTGAAGGGTTTGTTGCAGGTGGCTTGGGTCATGATGGGAGGCAAGAATCATGCGTCATCTGCATAGAGTATAATTTGCTGGGGACTGGAGTTGGGGGGAGAGTTGAGGAACAGGCTGAAAAACATTGGGCCCAGGATGGAGCCTTGGGGGACACCAGAGCATACCTCTTCAGTGTCAGAGACCACGTCTGCTATTTTTACACATTGGGTCCTGTTGTCAAGATAGCTATTGAACCTTGCCACAGATTCCATAGAGAGGCCAGTGTTCAGTAGTTGATGAAGCAGGAGGTGATGGTGGACAGTGTCAAAAGCCTTTGACAGGTCTATGAATATAGCTCCAGTTAGGAGACCATGGTCAAGGGAGTTGTCTATGGCTCCCATGAACTCAAGAAGGGCCGTGGCAGTGCTGTGTCCTTTTCTAAAACCATGTTGCAGCTGGCAAAGAATGTTGTATTTGCCCAGATGGTCGGTGAGCTGGTCTGCTACTATCCGTTCCAGGGCCTTGCAGGGGGTGGAAGGGTAGAGATAGAGCGGTAATTCCCATGCTTTTATGGATTGGTGTGACTGTTGCTGACTTCCATTTTTCTGGGCACTGGCTGAGAGAGAGGAAGAGAGTAAAGATCCTGGTGAGAGGCCCCAGTACTTCCTCAAGAGTGAGGGACAGATGTTTGAGGTCCAGTGTGTCAGCACTTGCTCTGGTGTTGCTAATGGCTTTGGAGATGTATTTTGCTGACTGTATTTTTGTTTACTGCTCTGAAGTAGAAAGGGGGGCAGTTTTTGAGTGTAGCCTGATGGGTGGGAAGAGGAGTGTCACTGCCATTGAAAATGTCAGGGGGGAGGACGCTGCTGAATTCAGTGAAGGCATCATTGAAAATGTTGGCTATGACTTTTAGGTTCAGTGTAGTATTCCCTTTTATTTTGAGAGCAGTCAGGGGTGATTTGGACTCCTTCCCGGTGACATTTTTTATGTTACTCCAGAAAGCTCTCGCATTTCCCCGTGAGTCGATGAGTGCTTTCTTGTAGTATTCAGATTTCTGTTGGCATATGGATTTGGTGCAATCATTCCTTGCTCTTTTGTAATTTTGGATGTCTGCCTGGTTTCCAGTTGTTCTGGCGGGTTCCCAGAGGTGGTCCCTGTGTTTTAACTTCTTTAAGAGGGAGCCTGTGAGCCACAGGTTGCAGAGGGCTTTAACTTTGTGCTTTTTTAGCGGGGCAAAGATGTTACAGGCTTCATTGAAGATGCGTATGAATTGGTCAAAGGCTGTGTTTGTGTCTGTGGCCCAGTCAATGGGGGACCAGTCTTGATTAAGTAGGTGTGATTATAGGTGGATTAGCTGCCACAGGGTAGGACTCTGCTGAGGTTGACTTTAGGTGGTGATTTCCAGAATTTATTTGACCAGGTGCAGCTGACGGGGAAGTGATCACTGAGAAAGTCAGGCAGCACGGTGTAGCTAGAGATCCGGGAGGGGTGAGTAGTCAGGCTCCAGTCCAGTAGGGTGCTGGTGCCAGTTTTATAGTTCCTTCTGGTTGTGGAGTCCAGTATCTGGGCGAGGTTAGCCGATGTGACTGTGTCCCTGGCATTGCCTGCCTCAGGTCCCAACCAGTTAATGTTGAAATCACCAAAAGTATGATGATTTTGGAGTCAGGTGGGAGTGTTTTGATGTACTCCAGTACCGCGTGGAGGCCCGGTCCCTGTTCTTTAGGAGGGATATACATGGTGATGACCGAGAGGGCTTTATTCTGTGCTCCAAGTAGGATTCTGATGTGCAGTAGTTGGACATTTGGTGTTGTCTCAAGGAACAAGGATTTGTTCCTGAAAAAGAAACCTAATCTTATTTTTAGTTTTTTGGAAAGTGACTCGATGTGGGTTGAAAAGGATAGCTAGGAATGTAACCACAGGCCTAGGTACTTGAAGTTGTCTATGATTTCAAGTGTGTCACCTAAAAGAATTGTAATTGGAACAGGCGTTGTCTGATAATGGTGGGAAGAATGGAATTGTGGGGAGAGGAAATACATGGTCTTAGTTTTCTTTGCGTTTAGGAGGAGTTCGGAGTTCAGTAGAATACACTGCAGCTGCAGTTGTTGGGGTCACATGGCTCACCTAATTTGAATAGTGGGAGAATAAAAGCCATTTTCCAACACAAAGAGACCATACCAGAAGATACTGACAAGTTGAATATGTGCATTATGGGGGCGGTGAGGTGGAGGTACCCTAGCTTTAGGAATGTGGCTTTGATACCGTCAGCACCAACACTCTTCTTAGTATCCAGAAATTTTAGAAGGTATTCAACTTCCTCATCTGTTACTGGTGTGAGGTTAAAGGAGTTATGTAAGTTTTAGTCCATGCGAGAGTCTGTTGTTGCATGAGTGGCAATCAGTCCAGTGGCTGGGTAAGAATCAAAAGCTAGACCTGCCATTGTAAAGTGGTTGTTAAGCTTTTCTAGGATGGTACCCTTGTCGGAGGTTGTGATATCACCGGTGGTTATTTTGAGAGGAATGGAGGAAAGACTTCTATGACTCTCTACTGTTTTAAGCATCCGCCAAATTTTGGTAGAGCTGCCATTTGCAGCTTCGTGAGAATTGACATAGTATTTCGATTTGGTTTCTCTGACTAGCTTTGTAAATGCATTACGACACGCTCTGTACCCTGCCCAGTCAGCAGGGGCCATGGATTGCCTTGCCCTCATCCATAATGTGTCCCGGTGTTTTAAGGCAGCCTTAAGATCAGGGGTGAACCACGGAGAGGAGACCTTCTTGACTCTGCATCAAATGAAGGTCTCATGCTTGTTTGCTAGGGTTGACAGAGTTTTGTCGAGGATATTAGTGGCTTCGTTGACTGATTTAGCTAGGTACAGACGTTGCCATTGTGTGTCTCTGAGACCTGCTAGGTAACTTTCCAGATTGAATTTCTGGAAGCTACGTTTTATGACAAACTTGGCATTAGGGGTGTGTTTGTTCTGGAATCTTGTACAGACTACAATATTGTAGTCACTGAGGTCGTTATGAAAAATGGCTGTATGTTGTATTTTATGGGGCCTATTAGTGAGTATTAGATCCGGGATGGAACTATTAGCATTATTTTTTAGGTTAATTCTTGTGGGTTCAGTCACTAGTTGTGTGATTCCCAGTTCGTCGCACATGCCCTTAAGGGTGTTTGTTCTAGAAGCCAACCAATTCCAGTTAGAATCACCAAGGATGATGGATTAATTTGTGTTGGATTTGATAATAATTCTTAGTGTGGGGAGTAGGACGGTACCCCCTGAAGGTGGTCTATAGCAGCCAATGATGTTAAAAGCTTCAGAGGACGGGAGCAAGAGTCTCACTGCCAGGCATTTGAATTCCTTTGGTTTGGATAATGAGAGGAATTCAGCAGCAGGATATTTGGAGTTAACATAAATGACAACCCCAACCCCCCACCTTGTTTGGCAATCTTGTTTGAATAGGTCGAAGGAGGGAAGCGTAATCTGCTGGTCTGTAGTGGTGGCCTTAAGCCAGGTTTCAGTAATGACTAGGATATCAAGGGTGGTGTGTGAAACCCAAACTATGATTTGGTCCATTTGTTCACCAGGCTACATATGTTGACCATATTATTTTTAGGCCTGGCGCCATTGCAAAGTCTGACGGGGAGACAGCTGAGGTGGGAGGGGTCTGGGTTTACTTCTGCATCCTGAACAGAGCAGTAGGAGCATTATAAGTTTTCTTAGATTATGCCTGAGAAGCACTAATTCTTTCCTGGTGACAGTCTTGGGTGATAGAGGAGTGGGGAGCTTCGGCATGAAATATAGGCTGGTTGAGAGGGTTGCAAGGGTGAGCGTCAAAGCCTGTGAGACTAGCTTTAGTGGGGAGATGAGGGTAAGTGCAAGAGAAGTGGAAACAAGATTCCAGTGGGTGTGCGTGCAGAAGATAGTAGCCAGATCGTAGGGGGAGATAGGAAAAATGCAAGCCACCTTGGGGGTGGTGGGTCGATGGGGGTGGGACATTGAGGAGGGACAGGTAAGTGAGAAGGACACCCAGGAGGATAAGTAAACATAGCGAAGTTAGTAGGCATCGGCCAGGATACACGAGGGTTTATAGTATAATTACAGTAATGGATAATACTCATAGTGGGAATCAACTTTTGCAGCTTTTTGCTGTTGTTATAACCATCTTTTTACAAGCTTTTATTATAACCGCAAGTGTTTTGCTAGAGGAGAAAGAGGCAATTTATGGAGGAGCTACATGAACAGTTTCCCTTCTAAGTGTACCAGTGATGCCTGCAACTATCACTGGATGTTAACTTGTAGCAGGGGTTAGTTATTTCCATGAGGGTTTAATTAGGCAAGAGATAGGCAAGCTATGGAGGGCTGCTGGAGCTGGTTCCCTACTTTAGTGTACCTTTGATTTCTGGAACTTAATAGATAGCAACCACCCACCCTCTAGTGGTGAAACTTGATAGCCTGCAAAGGACTAAGTTGGAACTTAGTCACATGACCACAATGGTCTATAATGTTCAGGGCAGCTAAGGGTGGGAGTGGTGGCAGCCACCGCGTAGCAGCGGCAGGAAGAGGTACTCTATACACTGCTCAAAACCAGTGGCTGTGCTACAAGCAGGACTCCATTTAATTCAGGTTCAGCTCGGCTAAAACAGAGACAGCAACAAGGTTTCAAAAATGAGCTTATTCAGTGGTTCTCTGAGCTCCGATTTAAACTGAGCTAGGCTGTCTAACCTCTAGTTTTAAAATGCTTGGTACGGTGAGAAACCCTAGTATTTTAGGCCCTGTCCACACTGAGCCCTGTAAACCATTACCAGTCTGTTAAACTGTTACCGCCACCTCCAAAAACGGTTCGCATCCGCACTGATAACGGTTTAACAGGCGTTTTAAAACCGATCTCAAGAGCTGTAAGGATGTAGTCTTTAGATCGGAATGGGTAACATTCAGGAGCCTGTAACGTTATAGTTACATGTGTGGATGCATGACCGTTTGGACCCTCCATTCACAGGGTCTTCCAAATGGATTAGAACGGGGAGAAATGAGGCGTAATGTGGATGCCACACTAATGTCTGTAACATTTTTAAAAACGTTACTACCAGAATATGGATGGTCCAAAACAGTAAGGGCCACAGACAGCTTTGTAGTGTGGACAGGGCCTTAAGGTCAGCAGTGATGCAGACAGAGACCACAACAGAGTTAGGCTGTCTAAGCTCGGAATTTAAAAGGAGCTTGATGCTGTGAGAATAAGCTAGGAACAGCTATGGTGCAGTGATTCAGCTCTGATAAACAGAGACTGCAGCAGAGATAGGCTCTGGAACGTTCACTAGCACTTGACTTTGTTCAGCTTGGCTACCCTGCTAGGCAAACAGCGTTACCAAAGTAATAACTTTAAATACAACTGGACTTTAGTGATTAACTAATTTAGTGATTCATTTTGTTCAGCTTGGCTACACTGCTAGGCAAACAGCGTTTCCAATGTAATATCTTTAAATACAACTTTAATTTAGTGATTAAATAAGCAATAGCAAGAGGTGGTTATTTTTCATTACATTTGTTTGGCTGGTCGAGCGGCTTTGCAATAAGGAATTGCAGTCCCCAGAAAAGGGGCCAAGTCCAGACAGAAGCTTTGCAAGACACTGTGTCTGCTGCACGTACCTTGAGGTAGCTGAAGGTGGGCGGGGGGGCTGCTCTGCCTGGGGAGCGAACAGAGAACTGTGGAGAAAAAGGGACACTAATTAATTCATGCGTAGGAGGGGAGCTGACAAAACAGAGAGGGAGGGTTACACAGAGCAGGGATCAGATAGTAGAAGGCAAGAAGAAGCACAGGAGGGAGACTAAGAAAAAGGGCAGAGTCACAATTAAGTACTGGCAGATAAGGGGGAAAAAGAAAGGGAAAAAAACAGAATAATTAAGTATAACTTAACAGCTTAACAGGGCAGAGAGACTTTACACACTGCTCAAAACCAGCGGCTCTGCTACAAGCAGAACTCTGTTTAATTCAGGTTCAGCTCAGCACTCTACACACTGTTAACACCAGCAGCTGTGCTACAAGCGCAAACTCCATTTGATTCAGGTTCAGCTCAGCTGAAACAGAGACCAAAACAGGGTTTAAAAATGAGCTTATTCAGCAGTTCTCTGAGCTCCGATTTAAACTGAGCTAGGCTGTTTAAGCTCCGGTTTTAAAGTGAGCTTATTCAGCAGCTATCTGAGCTCTGATTTAAACTGAGCTTGGTCCGGTGAGAAACCCTAGTATTTTAAGGTCACCAATGATGGAGGCAGAGACCACAACAGAGTTAGGCTCTCTAAGCTCCGAATTTAAAAGGAGCTTGGTGCTGTGAGAATAAGCTAGGAACTGCTATGGTGCAGTGATTCAGCTCTAATAAACAGAGACTGCAGCAGAGATAAGCTCTGGAACGTTCACTAGAACTTGACTTTAGTGATTAGTTTAGTGAGGAGGGCTGGGGTTATTCGCAGTCAGGGGAAGCTTTGTCTAGGGTTCAACAGAGAGACATAGTATTGGGGGGGGGAGAAGGAGGGCAGGGGTTGGGGGAAGTGGTCAGGGGGATAAGACACAGGAGAAAGGCATGAGCAATTACTGTTACACTTGGGTAGCCCAAGTCTAAATGAGGCGGCGGGAGTAATTTTCAATGGCTAGGTAGGAGCGGAGCCCACTTTTAAATGGGCTAGTCTTACTGCATTGGATAAGGAAGGCAGGGATGTCATGGAGCCACTTAGGTCCCCGGTGTGATAGGGGTCTCTGAGCGAATGTGGTGTGCTTAAAGGGCACCAGAAGCCCCCCTTGGTTGCACTTCAAGTGTTTTTAGTGGCGTGAGTGTACTTGAACAAATTTGCAGTGGATTCAGGTGACAGTCCTAGGAGTGATTTTTTTCCCCACCAAGCAGGCCTGGTATTTTATTCTGAGATGGGGTGAGAGCCATCCAGTCTCTTTATATAGTGCATAGGTGTGGGACAAGTAATCTACCCCAAATACTAGCCTACATGCCTTATTAAGGAGGGTATTGACCCTTTTCAGTGCGATGTCAGAACCAGCCCCATAGATCACTAGCCAGTAGTCAATGGTGGACAATACAGAGTTGCATGTGATCAATCTCAAGGCATCTGGTGTCAGTGTATGCCTGTGGCAGTAGAGTACACCAAGCTTTGTGTTTGCTGATATCACGACTTGGTCGATGTGCATGGAGAAGTTGAGGGTGTCATCCAGGTGAACACCCATGTATTTAAATGTCCTTACTTGCTCTAGTGTTTCCCCTTTTTGACTTTGGAGTAAAAGCGGACCATACTTTTTCTTGTTGTGAGGCACTGTGAAGAGCATGTCTTTGTTTTTTTTTTGTAGTTGAGCAGGAGTCTATTCTGCATGAACCACTTTTCTAGCATTTGGAAATTGGCTTGTAGTTCCATTATTATTATGGACTACTCTGCCAGATTCAGGGAGCAAAAAAATATTTGTGTGAGAAAAAAAAATCTGGTCTCCTTAAGTGTGCCACCAGGGGGTCTGCACCACCAGTCAGGTTGTGCAGTCTTGCTTCGTCTGTGGTCAGTTGTTCTGAACCCTGATTCAGGGAGCAAAAAAATATTTGTGTGAGAAAAAAAAATTTGGGGCTCCTTAACTGTGCCACCAGGGGGTCTACAGTCTGTGTCCCACCAGTCAGGTTGTGCAGTCTTGCTTCATCAGTAGTCACTTGTTCTGAACCCTGATTCAGGTAGCAAAAAAATGTTTGAGTGAGATAAAATATTTAGGGCTCAACCAGCATTACCGAACTCTTGTTCTGTATTGACAAATAAACACACGACAACACTTAGGAAAAAAAAAATCTTTATTGTACACAATGCAGAAACTAACTAACTTTGGTTTCAAATTAACTCAAAACCGGAAACATCCTGATCCAGATGACAATCTTGAGTCGATGACTGGGACAATGCCAGTTGGTCCAGTTGATATCGCCGTCGATGTCCAAAAGACTCCCTGCACTTCCTCCTGTAATACAGAAAAAAACACATCTAAGCATAGAGCAACAGGCTTTTATACAGGCTGGCTTAACAAATACTGTTGGTTACAGTAAGAAAATTATGGCATGTTTTGTGCATTTTGCATAAAACATAGATGTGCAAATCAGGAACAGTTTGGGTACTCAGTGAGTGCAAGACATTCAGAGAAGATTCTATAAAAAGGCATCAGAACAGTTCAGTTCACCTTGTTGCTTCTGAACTGGAAGCTAGCTGCAGAATTTCAGCTTCAAGAGGTGGACTAGAGCAGGCAATGCAGCACGCCGTGACCCTGGAACAAGAAGCTTTTGTGGCATCCCTTCATTGCATGTGCTGGCTAATAAAAAATGAGCTACCTCACACAACGAAATATGGCTCACTGCTGGATCTCGCCAAATTATTGGGATGCAAATACCTAGACAATATACATATTGCTGATGCTGTTAAATATTTTTCCGATCAAACTGTCAGAGAAATGGTTCTCTCTCTGGGTGAGGTGGTCAGGAGATCAGTTCTTACAGATTTGAAGGCTGCCAAATTTTTTACGTATTTGGTGGACGAAACAACTGATATTGCTGTTATGAAGCAGCTCATTTTGTATGGTATGTACTGCAAAGAAGGGAAACCCAGAGTTTCTTTTCTGGGAGTTGAGGAACTAATTGATGGAAAGGCAGACACAATTGTTAAAAAAATGCTGGAGTTCTCTGATAACAATCAAATCTCGGTTGATCACCTTGCAGGGTTAGGCAGTGATGGAGCAACCGTTATGCTGGGCAGGCAAAATGGGGTGGCCAAAAAGCTGAAAGAGGTCAGCCCAATTCTTGTTGAAAATCACTGTATGGCTTATCGGGAGGCCTTGGCTGTAAAGGCAGCAGCAAATGAAGTGAATGTCATTAAAAAGTTTAATCAAACACTAGATCACTTATACAGATATTATGAAATTTCTGCTGTTCGCATGGCTGCCCTGAAAGAAATTCAGCGGGTAATGGAGAACCCTGTTTTAAAGCCTAAACAGGCAAAAGCAGTTAGGTGGTTGTCCCATGATGCAGCATGTGACACACTAAGGAAGATTTTCCCATCCGTTGTTACGTCCTTGCATAGAAAGGCCTCTGAAAGGCATGGTCCCCAAGTTGTGGGCGTAGTAAAATTGGTGGAAAACTGGGAGTTTTTCTCTATTTTATGCATGATGTATGACATACTTCCAAACCTTAGCATCTTATTTAAATGCTTTCAAACATCAGCTCTGAATTTTACTGATATAAAGAGACATTTACATTCCACTTTAGAGATTCTTAGGGCACGCCTACTGGTACCTGCTCAGTACTTCTCCTCCGTTTTGCCTGAACTAGTACTCCTGAATGATAATGGCCTGAACTTGCCATTTAGCAAACAACAGTTAAATCGTTTCAGAACCTCTGTGCATGACAACTTTATTAGGGCCCTAATTGCTCAAATTGAGCAAAGGTTTCCAAATACAGAACTTTTGGATGCGTTCAGTATCTTTGACCTCCAGCATGATACCGGAAGGTGATATTGAATAGTTGGAAGGGTATGGTAGTCATAGCCTTGACATTATTCTTGGTCAGTATGCTACTATTGTGGATGTAGATGTTTCTGCACTGGAATGGGCTTCCCTGCATAGTCTCATGTTCACGGAAAAGATGGCCTTTAAGACTATTTCTGATGTGCTGCACGCTCTAACTGCTAAGTATGTAGACCTGTATCCAAACATATCTACTTTGGCAGAACTGGCAATGATAGTACCAATGTCAACCACAGATTGTGAGAGGGGGTTTTCTGCACTGAATCGAATAAAAATGCAGGAATGAAATAGATTAGGTGCCAGTGTGCTAAATGCACTTATGCTTAACTCAATTGAGGGCCCTGATGTTGACAGTTTCCCTTATTTGGAAGCTGCAGCTCATTGGGCAGGACTGCGAAACTGAAGATTACATCTTGGCCTTGCAGGCACTAGTAAAGAGATGTAGTATGGCCGTGCCAAAATGTCAAGACTCTCACAAACTGTTGCCTGGCCTGCAAATAGAATGCAGAGGTTCTCCAGTATGTTTTACCACACTTTTCTTTTGCTACCGCACACTACGGAGGCCTCCAGATCATCATATTACTCTTATTTCTTGTTTCTTATGCATCTATTGCATCCCGACTGACTCTGCCCACCAGTAGCTCCACCCTGGTGACCCCGCCCCCTGTGGCTTCTCTCCTTTAGCACCGCTCTATATTTTCATGCAGTGTGGAACACTGCATCTGGATGGATCTTCCTTACTGAGTGGTCTGTTTCATTTCCTTCTGGATCAGTTACAATTACTGAGTCCAGGTGGAGGGTGCGGCCCACCTTCCTGGAGTTAACTTTGTCTTTGCAAACTTTTTCTCTGCCAGACAGATTTAAGTCCTTTCATCCAGCCCCAAAGCACACTTGTAGATGCCCTGACTTCATCCAGCAACCACTCCTCTCTCCAGTCCTCAATTTCTTCCCACATCCACCTTGGCATGAATGGGTACTTTAATCCAAACTCCTTCTCTGCTGTCCTCTGGATCATTTTCCTCCTTACTGCTCTTTGGCAGATGCAGGCCCTCAGCCTGGCTTGGGGGCGACCAGGTCTGATGCAACCACGCATCTCTGTCCCACACAGGAAAAATGCACTCCATTCTTGTGTCCTCCTTCACCTCTTGCACACTGGAGCACCTCTCTTCTGCTGAGGGCTGCATAATTTCGATTACTACATCTGATGGCCCAGTCTCACCATCAGATGCCTCCAACGCTTCCATATGGGCCACCCAGGAGACAATTACTGATTCGACCCCTAAGAACACCCATTCTTCACTGCTGCCAGAGGCATGTGCCTCCCATGTGATGCGGTCCTCCAGTTCCTCATCCTCCCCAAGCACAATCGGACTTGGGCCCTCTGCTCAAGGGTCCACAAGTTCTAGTCCTGCCACTGTTAAACCCTTCTCATCCTCTGCCTTGGCCGAGGGGCTACTTGCTGCTTGCACCTCTTTGCTGCACTCAGTCACACCCTCAAAAAACTCCTTGAGGAAATACTCTGCTTCCTCCTGCTCACATTGGGTACTACTCTGCATTCCACAGCTGTGGACAGCCGGACACATCGGCATGTCTCTCGGGGAGGGGTACTAGCCATACGCATGCCAACATCTCTCCTGCAGTCCTAGCAGTGGGGGAAGGCTATGACAGCTTGTCCAACTTTTAGGCATACTGCACACACACTAACTGGATAGCCAGGAAGCGCTATGTCAAGGGGAGCTCCTACACAGTCATACTTCTCTTCAAACATCCATAGCTCCTGCTCTTTCTGTGCCACCCATGTTTTGACATGCACTGGATACTGCTTGCTTCCACTTGCCATGTTTACTCTCTCCAAAACATTTCCAGAAAAATTGCTATTACAATGTGCACAATTCTCTCTTTTTTTGTCACTTGCAAAGTGTTTCCTGTAGCCTGCCCATTTCAACTGGTGACCTGCGTTTTGCCTCTGCTGTTACATTTTTGACTCTGGCCCCTGCCCTAGCATGGCTGCTGCATTTTCCACTGCATCATTACCATGTTCACACTTTATTTCCTTTACTCTTTTGACTTGTACAGTTACTTTTTTACTCATCGAACTGTCCAGAATACTTTTGCTTTGAACCCGAAGGGTTTGTTTGTACTTACAGAGGCTGCTTTCTCCACTTTTGTTGCTGTGGCCTGTACATGAGTCAACGGCAATCACACTTGCATTGCAGATGGTCCCACCCAGTGACCAAGAGGCAAAACACTGGTGGCTACCGGAATGAACAATTCCACTATTAACGGGAGAATGCCTGACTTTTTTACTGTTTCCAGTGCTTTTTAGCTTGAAATCCACAAGCCCTCCAACTAAACACCTTTGCTAGGCAAAAAACCAGAAAGCTGATCTTTATTTTCTACAAGAGATGCACCTCTCTGAATCTGAACATATGAAATTGCACTGGAGGCAGTGATACAGAGTCTATGCCTCTTCCCATCCAAATGGGCGCAGACAAGGTGTGGCTATTCTAGTCCCCCAGACTATGCCACTTGATGTCTAAAAAGTTACATTGACCCTCAGGGAAGGTATGTGATACTACAGGGAACATTATATTCTACAGCAGTGACCCTGGTCAGCATCTACCTTCTGCCCCAACCCATGATTCGGGTGGCCCACTCCTTTTTGGCCAAGGTCCTGGAGATGCTGGAAGGACTGCTCATTATGATGGGTGACTATAATATGACATAGTCTCGAGATATAAACACCAGTAACCCTGGTACCTATAGAACATCTAATGCCCTCTGGTTTTTGAGAACCTCCTTTGAGTAAATGGGACTTGTAGATGTTTGGCAGGCGATGTTTCCATCCCAGCAGGGGTATACATATTTTTTGCCAAGACATCATAGTTATTCTAGATTAGATTATGTCTTTATAACGTGCGAGCACTACTCTAAAGTTAGAGATATAACAGTTGGTCCATGTATTCTTTCAGACCACCACCCTTTGATTCTTAAATTAGATATGGGTAAACAATAAAAATGATTTTTGTGGCATTTGAACCCCACTGCCTTTAAAAGACCAACAATTTGTAACAATGATACAACAATGCATTCCCAAAATAGTGAGGGAGAATACCAGCGAGGAAATAGTGATGAGTATCATATGGGACACTATTAAAGTAGTACTTAGAGGAGAAATTATAGCTTATACAGCGGAAAAATGCCACCAGGTGGAACAGGAATATCAGGAGCTGGAGAATACTCTTCAACAATACCAATTGCTATTTAGGAAGGGAGATAAGGAACTGTGTCAAAAAATTAGAGAAACTCGAAGTGCACTCTAGAAACTGATGAACTGGAAGGTCCAACAAACACTACAACATCTAAATTTGACCAATTATGAAGGGGGCATTCGGGGTTCGTGTGCATTGGCACGTAGGCTTCGGATGCAGAAACAACCTCCTCAATATTGAAAATAAAACAACCTGACTCTAATGTATTAATGCATAGGGAAGAAGAAATCCAAAATATTTTTGCCTCTTATTACCAGACCCTTTATAAATTTGACTTAGGGTCTCCCCCGGAAGCAGGGAGGGAATTTTTATCCAGATTAAATCTTCAACGGTTAACTGACACACAACAAAAAGAACTAGAGAAGTCAATAGGAGTAGATGAAATTCTTTCCCATATACAAGCAACAAAGATTAATAAATGCCCTGGACCAGATGGGTTTGGTTCGCAGTGGTACAAAAAATTCTCAAATTTATCACTGCCCATGCTGCTTTCTACGTTTAGAAAGGTGGTGGAGGGTGGGGACCCCCACCATCATGGACAACACAGACTATAAAATTGATATGGCAATTTAGGCCACCAGACTTGAAACGATTGTACAGTCTCTTATCCATCCCCACCAGTCCAGTTTTATTAAAAACTGAAATACTATGAATAACGTCTGGCAAACATTACTGTTGGCAGAATACGTTCAGTCTAGCCAAATACCCACTGTCTTACTTAGTCTGGACGCAGAGAAGGCTTTCATCAGAGTGTCCTGGAGTTTTTTGTGGGACACCCTGTTGACTTTCCATTTCCCGGATGCATTTATGAAATGGCTATGGACTATTTATTCTGGGCTTCAGGCTTATGTGATAGTCAATGGTGCTGTAACCTCACCAATAGATCTTCAGCGGGGGATGAGACAGGGATGTCCACTTTCCCCATTGTTTTTCGCCCTCTATATTTAGTCTCTGGTGACAGCGATTCATGGAGAACCAATGGTCGAGGGAATACCACTGGGACAGATAGAATATAAACTGGGGTTATTTGTGGATGATGTTCTGCTTACAGTGTGTTCCCCTGAGGAGTCTGTCCTAGCCACATTGTCCATCCATGACTAATATGAGAGAGTGGTGGGATTTAAACTAAATAGGATAAAAGTAGAAATACTAGCTTATAACTTTGCCCCATCGGATACACTAAAAAGGATCCTTCCATCACAATGGAATAGGTTATCTATTAAGTATCTGTGGATTCATATCCTTAGAGATTTAAATAATTTAGAGTTATTTAATTATGAGCCCATTACACAAGCCATACAGCTTGATCTAAAGTGATGAGGCAATTAGAGTTTAACATTATTTCAAAAAATAGAAACCTGATGAATGAACATCCTTCCTTGATTACTTTATTTATTTCAGTCCATTCCGTATTTCCCGCTACGATTCTATTTTAAATCTTGTCCAGTCCTCCAGTTACCCTTAGCAAGAGAGGGACAAATTTACCGAATCTAGAATGGTATACCATGGCAGCATTTATTAAGATAGCCCTGCAGTGGTTGTCGGAATCTTCTAGGTCACCCTGGAAGGAAATTGAATTCGACGTCAATGACTGGTATGACAAAGCCTGCATATTGTTTTGTACGGGCGGGAACACTCCCCCTCTCAGAAACTTTACAACATAACTTCCCGAGTCCTAGAAATGTGGCTCAAACTTTGAAGATATCTAAAATTTTAAGAAGTTTTCTACTATGTGCGATTACTAAGTGCTGATGGGAACTTTTGCCAAACCGAATTGACACTACATTTAAACAATGGCGTCAGCCGGGATTACAGTTTATTTACCGATTTGTAAATAGGGATGGGGTTGTCCTGTTTGAAACCTTACAACAGACCTATGGCTTATCCTTGAGAGATTATTATCGATATATGCAAGTTAAATATCCACAAACAACCAGAACATAACACTAAACTCCCAATTCAGAAGCCCCCTCTCTTTGAACTGATACTTCATTATAGTGATGGACGTCTGGGAACCCATCTGATAGGTCAGTTATATAAAATATTCAGGGATATCCTTGGGGAGTCCACATCTTCTGGATACGGTAGTTGGAATGATGATTTGGAATCTCTGATCTCTCCAGAGGTGTGGTATGAGTTGACACTCTCAGCGGTAAAAATCACAAACCTATCCCCCTGGCATGAATTTGCATGGAACTGCAGAAATAGATATTTTAGGGCCCTGGCGATTTTAACCAAATATTTACCTGCTCCACATGGGCAATGCTGGAGGGGTTGCCATTTTCAGCAGACAGATTTGTCACATATTTTTTGGTCCTGCCCCCTTCTAACTCCATTTTGGTGCCTACTCCAGACTCAGGTAACAGACTGCCTGGGAGATAATGTAGAAATCACAGATGAAATGGTTCTATTAGCAGTTTATGCTGCCACATTCCCCCCCCCTCCATGGCATAAAACATTACTGCCAGTGCTTTTGTTGGGCGCAAAGAAGGCAGTGACTAGGTACTGGATGAAACCCGTGATACCCACAGTGTCAGATTGGAGATCAATAGTAAAATCTATTTATCAGTTAGAATGCCTGTCGTCAGGTTTCTGTGACAAAATGCCAGCCTTCATCACTAGGTGGCAGACGTGGGTGTGGTATATGGCCCAAGTAGATGTTACTTTTCATAGTTTCATAATTTCATAGTGGTTTACAAGCTCAGGAGGCAGTGCCTTTTATGTGAGCTCGCCACCCTAAGGTGGGGTTGTCATCTAGAGATATTTAACTTTATTGTTACCCATGTGTAAATCTAGCTGTTGTTTAAAGATATCCATAGTCCTACTCTCTGTTGTTGCATTTGGTAGTTTATTACATTTTTGTCCCATAGATGTGCTGGGGAGGTGGGTGCGTGGGGGGATCTGCTTCAGTCAATTTTGTTAAGGACGAGAAGTTGGGTGGGGTGTTCTACAGTATAAGAGATGGTCCTTATTTTACCACTTAGGAATCCCTCTGTCCATACCTCTTAACTGTCTCACATTAGGAGAGATGTCTTTCGTGTCGCCCAAAACCCTCTCTCCATATGTAGCTTCCTCTCAGTCTAGGGGATAAAGTGGAATTGATTCAAATTGATGGTAACTGGGAAAGGCACACTGTGCCAATGCTCATTTTGAAGTGCAACCGCAGGGGAAAAGGGAATAGGAAGAAAAAGTGCAATCAATGATAAAGTACAGTCAATGTAAATTAAAACAGTATACAGGCACCTGTGAACTACTGATGTTACAGTATAGTGGTATACAGGCTATCACACAGTAAATTTAGGAAACAAGAATTTATATCTGTGGGCAATATTTTCAATGAACACTGTGCAGAGATGGAGAGTAGGAGGACATGTTAGACTTACAATAAAAATTATTAACAGACTGAGACAAAAACAGGAAGGGAAAAGGAAATAGGAATAATACCAGTTAGGACAAAGAAGACGATAAGATTAAATTAGGAAGCGTAGGATATCAGAGGACAGACTAACCAAGGCCACTGCAAGAGCAGGATGAGGAGGAGGAGTAAAAGAGAATTTAGAGTTGATGTTTGAGACAAAGATAGGAGGGAGAGAAGGGAAGTGAGGAGGAAAGAGAGTTGCAAAAGAAGGGAAAATGAAAGGAAAGAGCAGGTTGCCCAGCCTCAGATTAGGAGTAAGGGATGAAGAAAGTATGGGAGTCCCTAGAGCGACATGCATAGAAAGAGGAGGGGTTGGGAAAGAGAAGAGAGGTAAGGAGGGAGAGATGAGAACCAGTATTTAAAAATGAAAGAAGAAAAGCCAGCCCAGTGGCGTGGATGGCTGAGGCATTTATGTCTTACCTCTGCCACACCAGCGACCTGTGTTGGGCCGCCTGGGGTAGACTGGGGAGGAAGAGGGGTGAGTGTCCAGAGGACAGCTCTGCTGTCCCAGGGAGGGAGGGAGGACTAGTGCTCCCACCAAATGACTGCCCCTGGTGGAGGCCTGTGGATAGGATAGAATGGGTCTGTGGACGCCTGGAAGGGAGGGTGCTGTGAGACTTCTGTGATGTGCGTGTGCTCATCGCATGCCTCTGGCTAAAATGTGTGCAACGGGAAAGAGGGAGAGAAATGGAGAAAAAAGCCTGGTGGCAGGATGATGCCTGACGCTCTGCACCTGGCGACCGGGCTGAAGGTAAGTCTCGGTGATACCAGGGTGACGGGGCTGGGGGGGTAGACAGAAGAGGGTAGCTAGGATGAAGAGTACAAACACCTATATGGAAAAAAAATGAAAGAAGCACAATGAATGAGGCAGCGGGAGGCAGGAGGAGAAATTGAGAGGCTGGAGTATAAGGAGCAGTGATGGTTGTGAAAGGGAGCATCAGCTGCAAAGAGTATCCAGTCTGGCAAGCAGTGACAAATGGGTGGCATGATAGACCTCATCGGCATAGTGAAACAAAGGAAGTACCATTATGTTGACTATTTTCGGCAGACTGAGAGTGGTAGGCAGATCATATTGCAATAGAGAGTACTAAGCTTGGGACAGAGCTTTCTATGGCTGGCATCAATGTTGGGGGGAGAAGTCAAGCTTTCCATCCAGTCACACACCTAGATACTTGGAGTTGGGAATCATCTCAAGAGGAGTGTCACTCAGGATGCAAAAGACTGAAGGGGAGAGCAACCTAGCAAGCTTATGGCTGTGACAACGTTAACTCCCTGCCTCTGTTTCCCTGCTGTCTAAAGAGAAACCTTTCTGTAACATACTGTCTGTACCTTGCATTATCTTTCTCTAAGTTTGTTGTGTAACAGTATTCATCTTTTTTGTGTCTGCAGGATGACCACCTGTAGACAATACCACTAACCTTACATACTTTTTTCGTCTACCTTTTGTGCTATAATATGCTTTTAAAAACAGTTATAAAATATGTAGAAAAACTGTAGTGATTTTAGACTGTAAGAAAGTTAAAGCAACTGTCATGGTTACAAGTTTGTTCTGCCCTTTCTTTCACTTTGGATATAGTGGGCTAGATTTTCAATTGTTCTGGGACAAAGTCCCACACTGCAGGCACTGCTGCGGGACAAAAATGCTGCACCTGCAGAGATTTGTATTTTCTGCAGGCACAGCTGTGGAGGATGCAATGCCTGGTCCCTCCAGACATAACTTTTCTGTGCAGCTGTGCTGAAAATCATCCAGAAGCTGCCATATGTATGTGACAGTTTTGCACCTACTCAAAGTAGGAAAGTTAAACAGAAAAATTCCCTTTGGTACACTGCAAAGTTAAGAATTTACCGTAAGAAAAGAGATGCTGCATGGAGGTTAGCAAAGAAAAAAAATGAGAGAGTGCTTTGGGAAAAATATCGAGCAGCACGTAACCTGTATATTACACAAATAAGGACAGCAAAATCAGATTTTTATTTAACTGGATTGGCAGCTGAACAGTTTAAAAAACCTAGGGATTTTTGGAATATGGTTAAAAAGTTACAAGGAAATAAGATCTCAGAGTTGCCTAATGTTTTTATGGTAGAAAATGGCCCATTGAAACTTTCAGATGGGGCAGCTGCTGTATTAAATAAAATATTTGTTGATGTAGGGTTCTCCCATATTAATGTATGTCCTCCTCTTGGTACAATCCAGCAAGAGAAAAAACAAGAAAATAGGGCTGAAAATGGACCATTGTTCGGTTTTCAAAATATTATTTCATGTCAAGTTTATTGGGAATTGCTGAAACTGAATATAAATAAGGCCCAAGGTCCAGATGGGATTCCATCTTTTCTGCTTAAAATTGCTGCCCCAGTGATAGCCCCAATACTGGCTGACCTTTTTAATTTTTCATAAAAACTGGTACCTACCCATTAGCCTGGAACCAGGCAGAAGTGATACCAGTGTGTAATGGAAGCCAGAAAAATGATATGCGAAATTATAGACCAATATCGTTGCTTTTGGTCACTTCTAAAGAGTTTGAAAAAATTGTGGTTTCTCAATTAAATAGTTACCTTAAAAAAAATAAAAAATCTAATAAATATCAATCAGGGTTTAGGGCACAACATGGTACCACTACTACACTTGTTATAGTTGTGTCAGACATCCAGGTGGCCATGGACAGGGGCCTCCTGGTTGGGGCCATATTTATCGATCTGTCAAAGGCTTTCGACACTTTGGGCCATCAGGTGTTGATGGAAAACTGAGATCTGGTTTCTCAGCCAGGAGCCCTGGACTGGTTCCATGGCTACCTGGATGGCAGACAACAAAGGGTTAGGTTGGCAGTAATTTTGTATCCAGTTATTTAAATATTAAATCTGGCATACCTCAGGGGTCAGTGTTAGGACCCATCCTATTCAATATATATAGAAATGGTGTCGGACATCTGATGAATGAGGTCCGGCATCATTTGTATGCAGATGATACAATATATCTTGAATCTGAAGGGAAATCTATGGGACATATACAGGAAAAATTACAGAAATATTTCAATATACTACAAATATATTTTTCAGAACATGGTTTGGTTTTAAACCCACAAAAGTCACAGGTAATGCTGTTTTCAAATAAAAAAGTACCTATGGACTTGGACATTGAGACACTGGATGGGTGTAGCCTGGCCTCTGTGGACTGCTATAAATACTTGGGAGTCTGGTTGGACTCCCATTGTAGTTGGGGTTTTCATATTGATAACTTGATACAAAAACTGAGTAAAAAGTTGGGGGCATTGTATAAACATAGAAATTGCCTCTCATTTGATGCTAGGTTAAAGATTGTGAATTCGATGATAATTCCTCATATTAATTATGGTGATGTCATATATAATGGGGCAGCTAGGGGCAGTTTGGGAAAGCTTGACGTTATCTATAATAGATATGCACATTTTGTTTTTGGACGCATCTTGGAAAATACACCATTGCACCCTTTACAGGAACTTAAATTGGATATCCTTGACAGAACGGCGAAATATGCATGTGCAATGGTTAATCCATCGCTGTTATTTAAAAAAAAGCATCAGGATATTTAGTGGAGTTCCTGGAGGAGTGAAATGTTAAGGAAGGGCTGAGATCTGCAGGGGAAATAAAATTTAGGGTACCATTTATGAGTACAGTGAGGGGCCAACATTGTTATGTATATGAGGGTCCGAAATTGTAGAACTCATTGTCAGGACATCTGAGGTTATGGACAAATAAAACATCTTGGAATATAATAAAATCATGGCTTGTAAAGGAAGCAATGTCCTTAAAAACTTGTTGTATTTGAGATATTTGCACATATGGTATATTGTTGTAATTTTTTTTTGTCCATGTATGTATTGTGCGGCATGTATGTATGTATAATGTATGTATTGTATTTTCTTAGAATGAAACTGATATTTTTGTATAGTAGGACCCCATTGTAAATTAGCTGATGCTAAATTGGGTTTTATCCTGTTTCTGATATCAGAAATAAACTTTTTACTACTACTACTACATAAATCATGGAGCCGGTTGTAAACCGGCTCCACCTTTGAAAATACTGCGACAGTGAGGAAAAACTGCAGCTCCACAACAGGAGACCCACAAATGCCTGTTTTCCCCGCAGCTACAGGAATTTCAGGGCTGTGAAAATCCAGGTCAATGTATCTCATTACATCTGCATACTGTTTTCTTGGTGAAATGTCTTGGTAGAAATGTTACAAAGTAAGTCTTTATGCTACAGTTTGTACTGCTGTGTTTAAAGATCATGTGTAAATGTAATCCAGCTCCCCCCTTTTTATTGGCAGCTTGTCGGCAAGGCAACTACCACCACAACAAAGCGTATCACCCCTAGCATTAGGGCAACACCTGGCTTGGGCATCTAGGAGGTGGGGGAGTGGCACAAAACAACATTTCTATTTTTACACAGGTCTGGGGGAGAGGTGCCAGGATTATGATGTGTTTCCTATCTGTGGGGGCCCAAAAAACTCAAACAGGTCACTCAGTAATGGAATGTCCACAACCAGAAAATTGGGATTGTACTGTATGTCTTTTATTCCTGACAGAATGGTAACAGAAAAACGTTGGTGCCCCAGGGCTTTGTAGCTGTCTAAACAGGTGATACATTGGTAGCAGGCAGAAATATTTTACAACTCTTTCTCTTTTGCAGTATTTATTTTTTATCGCTAAACACTTTTTGCACCCCCCGGACAGCCCCCATCTGACTGACCCCCCCAGCCCTGTCACCAGGAATTACTGGGGCTTATCTTACGCTTGACCTGGGAGTGGAGCCTGTGGGGAGTTGGTCGCCATCCTGCCGCCGGCGATTTTTTTCTGTTTACACCAAGGGGCCCCAGAAATGGGTACGCATGCGCATGGAGGCACGCACTAGTCCCAGAGCCCTGGTAATGGCCCCTTTCCTCCCACCCCAGGCCTAGCACCTGGCTCCTCCTGGCTCATGCTGTTCCCAGCCCCACCAGGCGGCAGACATCAGCCAGAGAAAGCCCTTACACCTCCCCGGAGAGGAGAGCTTGCCTGTCAGCAGCTCCATCCATCTCCACCCCCCGTGGTCCGCACCTCTGATGACCTGGGCTCGTTCCTGAACCCGGGTCGCCGGCATGCCATGAGGTAAGGCATCCAGCACCTCAGCCCTCAGGGCCACCGGGCCGGCCTATTCTTTTGCAGTATTTAGACTTTTCACAAGAACACTTCCCACGGACATCCATTTCTTTAATTAGGGATCTCTGGACTTTACCAGTGAATTTATGAGGTTGATACCTCAGCACTAAATTCAAGCACCACTGGGTGAACTAAGTTACACCCTCTGACCCTTCCTTGTAATCAGGTAGGTCCTCTGAAATCTGGAGTGAGGGATCAGTTCACTCTAGCCAAAGCTAGACTCTCTCTGCCATTACTTTTTAGGAAAACCCAGATTCTCCAACCACACAGTGGCTGCAGGAGACATCCTTAGTGCACAACCTTGTGCAAGAGTTCTGAGAGCCTGCATCTGAACCTTTCTGGGCTCCTAGCAAGGCACCAGCCAACCCAAACCTGGACAACAAATTAGTCTTGTACTTAAAGCATGATGTGCCCCAAAGACATTGGTTAAAACACTTGGACTCCACAGTTCCCCTACAGTATCCATAGCTTTTGTTTGCAAAACACACAGTCTCTATTCCAGGCAGCTCTGTTAGTTCTCACAGTTTGTTTTGGGGATTGCCCCAGCAACCACATACTGAAAAATTCAGTCACATTTCTCCTGCAGAGAATTCTTCACCCCCTCATTGCTTCACAGGATCTGGTAGCCACTACATCCCACAAACCAGCTGATAGTTACTATACTAGGGCGGAAAATAGCAAACTGAGGGCCCTTCCCTCTGACAAGTGGCCTTGGCAGAGCACCACTTGCCTGTAGAACTCTCAACTGCACTCTCCAACTCCAACTCACACACAGTTTTCAAAACAGCAGAGAACTGTGGCCCCTGCTACTATGAGAGTTCTTAATCCCATTACATCATCTCCTGCCTCAGCAGAGCTAAGCAGGTGATGATGTAATGTATAGCAGAGAGTTTCACACCTTCTGGACTGCCCAGGCTCCCTGTCTGATCTAAAACTAATGGATACTAGTAACCCCAGGGACTGGCTGGTTACACTCACGACCACCAGGCAACCTTGCTGTCTGCAGCAGGGGCTTTGAACTGCTATACAGGTTATCCAACCCCTGGGTGCCCTATGATGAGGGTCTGCGGTCCCTCCCTTACCTATGACCAGCATAGGCAGGACACTACAGAGAACTTGGAGCCATGCTGAAGCAAAATTCATCCTTTTTTTTTTTGTACACTTGGTTTATACACCCCTATCCACACTGGACTTCTCTCCAGCTAGGTCATGGGGCTTATCGGCTTATCCCATCTGCCTGAAGCTCGGGCACTCCCCATGCCACGTCCTGAACCCACCCACCCCGGATCTGAATCTCTTGGGAGCAAGGACCACTTACTCCAACTGGCGCTCTATCTAAATGTCTGGTGGAGCATGAGGGGAGACCAGGAGAACACCTTGGCCCGGCATTTGACGTGGTGCCAGTGCCGCTAGACCCCCCCTTTGCCTACCAATGGGAAGGGGGATTTTCTTTGTGACTGACACCCCATTGGCCCGGCAGTGCAATGCGCTCCAGCACAGCATGTGAATGCTCCCATTCACACCCACAGAAGCGTGGTGGTGACCATCCCCTGCATTTTGCCAGGACTCAACTGCTGTATACCCCCAGTCGCCACTAGGGGTCACCAGATGGTGAGACCAACATTCCCCCTCCCTCCCAGGAAAGAAGAGCTGTCCTCTGAATGCTCGATCCTTTTCTCCCCTGCCAATCCCTGATGGCCTGAGTCTGCTTCTGAACCTAGGTTGCCGGCGTGGCGTGAGGTATGGCATCCAGCACCTCAACCCTCAGCACCACCGGGCTGACTGCACAATTCATCCATACCTGACAAACTAGCTAAGAAAGACCCACTCCATGGTGTCCCAAAAGAACATCCTGAAGCACTCCTTGACAAGACAGGACTGGCACCCCTATCTGGATCAGGACCACCAGTCTATCCATCCCCTAGCCCACAAGGGAAAAGCTATCTAATCACTACATTACCCAAGGGGCAGCCTATACTTTTACACATTTTACACTGTACATTGCTTTAGAAACATACATATGACATTGCCATGCATTTCTCAAACCAAATACTACACGCTTTACACCTGGAAACAAAATATCTAACACTTCCGAGTTAAAACATTTTAAAACACCCACAAGAGTTCCGGCTAAGTTCCAAATACTCTTCTCCTTTTCTTCCTCCAGGTGCACCTGTAAAAGAAAACAACAGCAAACAACCCCCCTCCCCACCACCAGCAGGATACAGAACAATCTCAAAAACATTTAAGGGTTTTTCTACAAAAGGTAGTACAGAAGTACAAAAATAATACATACAAAACACTTTTGGGAGAAGGGGAACCCTTAATGTCCATCTAAGGATGTAATGTCCTGAGTGCAAAAGGCACTTGCACTCAAGAATGTCTTTTGGAATATGGCTGGAGCCAGTCCCAGAACAGTTCTTGCAAGCAGGCACAAGGCCTACTGGAACTGTCCAAACCAGATGTCTACTGGACCAAAGTAGTATGGGCATCACAGCATTAGTAGACAGTTATTTAACAGAAAAATAAGAGAAACTTTGCCCTACCAGTTCTGACGTGCAGGCTGACTTTTCTGCATCACCTCTGTCACTGCTGAGGACCTCTTCTCTCCTACAGCTGAAGACAAGTCTTCAGATAAACTCTTTCATGACACCTCTGGATCTGGTTTCTGCTGACCAAAGAAGAAACTGGAGCCACAACATCCCTTCTTGCTCCCAGAAGGGATGATGCACTTCAACCTTCTCTGTCTTCTTTCTTTGACCAGTTGCCTGCTGGTCTTGTGGCCCGCCAACCACAGCTTACAGTCTCTGAAGTTACTTGTTCATGCTGGATCTTCCAGGTACTTCTAGTGGTAGTACTACCGGGGTTGAGGACCAGAGATGATTGTTCTGTCTGGATGGGTCTGTGACCGAGAGCTCCTGCCACTCTTGAAGACCGACCTTTTCTCAGATCTGTTGCAACAGTTCTTCTGTTTCTAAGCCTAATCTATCCTTTACTGTTTCTAGTCCATAAGGTTGGCCACCTGTGGGCACCCCCTTCTCCCTCCCTTGACTATGCTATGGTGTCCTCTTTGGTTTACCTTTTCCCTCTCAGGTTCTCGTACAGAGAAGGTATTGTGGTGACCTCCAGATGTATGTAAAACAGATTGTGTTTATTGCTGTTGGATTTAGTATATAATAGCACTATGTTATAAAATGCCTTAATGTATAAAGCTTATGTTTATGAAACCTGTAAATGTTGAAAATACCATGGTACTAGGTGTTTTTGTTAATGGTAAAAAAGTACTAGATGTCTATTATAGAAATTAAGCTAGTTGTGCTATTTAAAATGCATGTAAATTGTTGTAAACTGAAAAAGTCTAAATGTCATGGTGATTTGCATATATCCCAGGATGCTTTGCATTATGGACATATGTATGATGTTGTATTTCTTTGAAACTTGATTTGTTACCAATGCCCTTTGGGGTAACTGTTTTTTCAGTGATTCTACATTGAGGTTCTTTGTTTATAGCTTGTTTTGTTTTTTTTCTTTTTGGGCCCCCACTATGTAAGCAAATGAGGCCTGCATAAGGGTTATGGCTACAGCTCAACTAGTGAATTGGATCAGAGATCAGTGTCAGTAGGCACTGGCTAAGTGCAGAGAAAGGACATGCATAGTCTGTTCTTGCAAACTAATGTACTGAAGAAGGAATATGGCATTGCAGAAGCTTATTTCTTGTATGTTAAATAAACATTACACAAAGATTGTGTGTTGAACCTGAAATTTGATGTCTGGTCCAGCTCTTAACCCACAACTTCTCCACAGGGTCATCCTTATTAAGTGCACAGTCTCATTTCCAACTCTATTGGTTACAGTTACTGAGTACAAGTGGAGAGTGCATGACATTTTCCAGGAGTTAATTTTGACTTTGCACTCTTTTTCTCTGGCAGACTGACTAATTCCTTTCATCCAGCACCAGAGCAAACTTGTGGATGCCCTAGCTTCATCCAGCAACCTCTCTTCTCTCCAGTCCTCATCCACATCCACTTTGCCATGAATGGGTACTTTAATCCAAACTCCTTATCAGCTCTCCTTCGGATCACTCTCTCTCTTCCTTACTGCTCTTGGGCAGATGCAAGCCCTCAGCCTGGCTTGGGGCAGCCAGGTATCTCTGTCGCACACAGGAAAAAGGCAGTCCATTCCTGTGTCCTCCTCCACCTTTTGCACACTGGAGCCCCTCTCTTCTGCTGAGGGCTCCAAAATTTCGACTGCTGCATCTGGTGACCCAGTCTCACCACCAGACTCCTCTGCCTCCTCCAGTGCTTCCATATGGGCTGCCAGGGAGCTGGTTACTGGTTCGACCCCTGTGAGCACCCATTCTTCACTGCTGTCAGAGGCATGTGCCTTCCATGTGATGAGGTCCTCCAGCTCCTCATCCTCCCCGTCCCCAAGCACACTCGGACTTGGGCCCTCTGCTCAAGGGTCCACAAGTTCTAGTCCTGCCACTGCTAAACCCTTCTTAGCCTCTTCCTTAGCCAAGTGGCTAATTGCTGCTTGCACCTCTTCACTGCACTCAGAAACACTCTCAAAAAATTATCTGAGGAAATCCTCTGACTCCTCCTGCTCACATTTGGTACCACCCTGTATTCCACAGCTAGGCTCTGCACTTAGAGTCCAAGTAGGGGCCAACTGGACACATCGGACAATCTCTCTGGGAGGGACACTAGCCAAACACATGCCAAAGTTTCTCCTGCAGTTCTGGCAGTGGGGGATGGCTATGACATCTTGTCCAACTTTTAGGCATACTGCGTACACACTAGTTGGATAACCAGGGAGTGTTATGTCGAGGGAAGCTCCCACACAACCATACTCTTCTTCAAACTTCCTCAACTCATGTTTTTGTGCCACCCACGTTTTTACATGCAATGGATACTGCTTGCTTCCACTGACCATTTTTTTTCTTGCTCCCTGCAAAACACATTTACAAACAGTTGCTATTACTATTTACACAATTCTCTCTTCTTTGCCATTTATAAACTCTTTTCTGTAGCCTGCCCACTTTATCTGGTGATCTGAGGTTTGCTTTACTTTTGGCTGTTACATTTGAGTCTGGCCCCTGCACTAGCATGGCGTGCTGCATTTGCTACTTCATAACTGCAACTTTTACATTTTCTCCACATTGCTCTCTTTGGTTATACACAGTTCTGTTTTGCTCTTCAGCTGCCCAGATTACTTTTTTTTTTACTTTACTTTGCACAGGAGGTTTTACTGGTACTTACAGAAGCTGTACTTTGTACTTTCAGTAATGCAGGCTTTGTATGAGCTGACGGCAATCGCATTCAAGCTGTGGATGGTCCCGTCTGACGACCAACAGAAAAGCACTGAGGTGGCTACCAGAATGAACGATTCCGCTGGCAACGGGAAAATGCCTGACTTTTTTCCACAGTTTCAGTATTTTTTGCACTTAAATCCACCAACAAAGTATTTTGCCAGGCCTTGCTGCCTCGCACACTCCTACATTCTCTCCTCGAACACTGCACCAGTCCACAGAATCTCTAGTCAGGGGGCAGAGCTTCACAGAAAGAACCATTCACTTGATGCTATGTAAATGAGCTAGGAGCACTCTCTCCCCCAGGCGATCCTCAAGCCATGGAAACCAATTTCAAAGTGCAAACTGACTTTTTTTTCTCTGTGACTTCTGTTTACAATCCCAGCAAGTGAGTTTACTGATTTTGTCTCCCAAAACACAGTTCTTTACAGTGAATTCACTACTTTCTCCTCAGGCATGGGGGAAAATTGTATTTACAGCAAACAAGTGTTTCTTTGCTCAGAATCACCACGCAGCTGGCAATTTTGACAATTTAAACACTTTTCAACACTTTTACAGCAGGGTTTCACACAGTTCCACCAAAACAGTCCTTGGCAACAGATTCTCCACAAATTTCCCATGCTGTAGTCCACTCTCTTATTGCTGTACATATGCAGTTGGCACTTTCCTTAGCAGATTGCAACTTTTTCTTCACAAAAACAGTCCTTTGGTGGGTGCACCACCACCAGACCAAAAGATCACAACCATACCCACTGCATGGCTACATTTTTTCCTCCCAAATCCGAGGACAAACCCTCATTTTTGTAACCCAGCTCCCCCTTTTATACTGGCAGCTTGTCGGCAAAGCAACTACCACCACAACAAAGAGTATCACCCCTGGCATTAGGGCAACACCTGGCTCAGACATCTAGGAGGTGGGGATGTGGTACAGAACAATGTTTCTATTTTTACCCAGGTCCGGGGGAGAAGTGCCAGGGTTAAGGTGTGTCTCCTATATGTGGGGGCCTCAAAAACTTGAAAACTTCTGAGTATCCCAAGGTTCCTTTTAAAGTTTTTAGACAGGAGATAGAGATGGGAGAATCAACATACTAATACAAATAACCTCACTCAACCCTTATTAAGTAGTATAAATTAAAATAGCTCTCAAATAATCATTGCACACTTTATTTATCAATAAAAATACCTCATAATCTTTCTAGTATTATAACAGTGCTTCCAAAAACTTTTTTTGGCAAAGCAAATATTTTATAATGTGTTTAATATTATGACAATGCTCGCAAAAATGTTTTGTAATGTTTCAGAACTCTAGTTCCTTCATCAGACAACGGAGCTTGTATTAATCTGTAAAAAACAAGAAATGGAAAGAAAAGAGAACAGAGCTAATAAATATATTGTTTGCCATTCAATAATGATAATAATACAATTGTTAATAGGTGGAACAAACCTATTGATGCTTAGAAATCTCTCCGAGACGGTTATGTTAATGTCCGCAGCTTATACTTTTAATGGGGGGGGGCGCCGTGCGCTCACTTCAGTATCAGGCTAGTCCATATATCCTTGTTCTATAATTAAAATGAAAAATCTCAATGAATTTTGACATCTTCCTTAATGAAGTTAGTAATATTAATGCACTGAAAGGTTCTTACTATGAAAATGGCCTTTGTTAGAAGCGCTTGTTGTATGGAGCTTACAAACTGCTGGATTGACTCTGCTTGAGAGAAACAAAGTGTCATTGTGGTAATACTTTACATCTCTGAACCATTTCAAAGGTGATATAGTCACTGAATAAAAACGTTACCTTAAAATGAAGTTAGTGTTCAAAAAATGAAAGCCAAGATCAGCGTTTCCCTTAATACAAGCATTGAATGCTGAAATCAAATACGAAATGTCTTTTTACGTTACTCTTTAAATTAGCACAATTTTAAATTTGTAAGCAATATTCAGAGTCCTTACCAGTTGGATTGCATTTCTAACTCCAAGCGCTCACATAAAAATTGCTTCAAAGGGGAACCGAGTTTAAAGCCGCCGCCATTATACAAACACGCCATGCTTTACCTTGCACCGCACTAACTGCCTATACAGGTGCTCACTGAAGAAGAAAGGGGGCCGGACCCCACAGGTATACACGCAAGCGTGTACATGTCACACTGTGACGTTTCCCTGGGAGGTCCGGTCATTTAAATGAAAACTCCACTGATTTGGTGGAGCTTCCCCTTTCTGTTAAGTACTTAACTTAGTACATTCATTCACTGGCTAGTTTAGACAAATCTATCACTCAGCAGTTTGTAAGCTCCATACAACAAGCGCTGCTAACAAAGGCCATTTTCATAGTAAGAACATTAACATAACCATCTCGGAGAGATTTCTAAGCATCAATAGGTTTGTTCCACCTATTAACGACTGTATTATTATCACTATTCAATATTGAAGATTATGAGGTATTTTTATTGATAAATAAAGTGTGTAATGATTATTTGAGAGCTATTTTGATTTGTAGGCCTCAAAAACTCACACAGGTCACTCAGTGAAGGAATGTCCACAACCAGAAAATTGGGATTGTACTGTATGGCTTTTATTCCTGACAGAATGGTAACAGAAAAATGATGGTGCCCCAGGGCTTTGTAGCTGTCTGAACAGGTGATACATTGGTAGCAGGCAGAAATGTTTTACAACTCTAAATGTTTTGCAGTATTTAGACTTTTCACAAGAACACTTCCCGTGGACATCCATGCCTTTGATTAGGGATCTCTGGACATTACCAGTGCATTTATGAGGTTGATGCCTCAGCACTAAATTCAATCACCACTGGGTGAGCTCAGTTACCACCTCTGACCCTTACTTGTAATCACCTTGGTCCCTTGAAACCTGGAGTGAGGGGTCAGCTCACTCTGGCCAAAGCTAGGTTCTCTCTTCCTTTATTTTTTAGGAAAACCTGGATTCTCCAGCCACACAGGGGCCAAAGGAGACATCCTTACTGCACAACCTTGTGCAAGGATTCTGAGAGCCTTCATCTGAACCTTGCTGGGCTCCTAGCAGGGCACCAGCCAAGCCAAAGCGGAACAGCAAATGAACCTTGCACTTAAAACATGAAGTGCCCCCGAGACATTTGTTAAAATACTTGAACTCGACAGTTCCCTTCCAAAATCCATAGTTTTTGTTTGCAAAACACACTGTCTCTATTCTGGGCAGTTCTGTTAGTTCTCACAGTTTGTTTTGTGGATTGCCCCAACAAGCACTTACTGAAACCTTCAGTCCCATTTCTCCTACTGAGAATTCTTCACCCTCTTGGGACTTTACAGGATCTGGTAGCCACCATGTCCCACAAACCAGCCAATGGTTACTGTACTAGGGTGGAAAATAAACTGAAGATCCTTCCCTCTGACAAGTGGCCTTGGCAGAGCTCCACTTGCTTGCAGAACTCTCAACTGCCCTCTCCAACTCTAACTCACTCACTCACAGCTTTCAAAACAGCAAAGTACTGTGGCTTCTGCTGCTGCGAGAGTTCTAAATTCCATTACATCATCTCCTGCCTCAGCAGAGCTAAGCAAGTGATGATGTAATGTATTGCAGATAATTTCACACCCTCTGGACTGCCCAGGCTCCCTTCCTGATCTAAAACTGATGGGATCCTAGTAACCCCAGGGACTGCCTGGTTACATAAAGCTTTACACCTGCTTATAAGTCGTCTGATTATAAATAGAGACTATTTCCATACTTGCATACTTTCCATGATGTATGTGTTAATGGATTGAGTTTTCTTCTTGTGCTGCATCTACTGCACCTTTTCCCCTGTTGGCTATCATCTGTTTTTATGTTCACTGTTGAACTTCCTGAGCCATGCGTATAACAGTTATGTCATTTGGTGGTTGTCACTCACGGTGGCAGAAATGCTCTGATTCCTGCTATTGAACTCCCGCTCTGACTGGTAAAAGTGCATTGAATTTATGTGGCTCACAGAAGTACCGTCGACTAATTAGCATTTACTAATATTCAGATTAGTTTGTGGAATACTCTGTCTTACTGAATTCTTTGGCATGTTGTGTTTTCCTTTTTACTTGTGCTGGGAGAGTTTCCATGAAAATTGACAGTCGCCAAGTGCCTTGGTGGTTTGTGATCATGGTCACATTGACAGCTGTCAAAATCTGTGTTGTGCTGTTAGTTCAGTGTATTGTTAGGTTTCATATTAATTTTATTTTGTATTCAGTGTGATAGCACTGGTTTTACTGTTGTCTGCGGCTGACTGACATTTTACTGTGTCAAAAGTGCAGTCGCAGTTTGCGATCATTCTCAAAGAGAGAGCTGCCACAAAATGTTTGTGTGTGCTATGAGTGACTGAAGGTATATATTTATAATCTGTAGTTCACATGTGTTTCTATTACACAGTGTCATTTAACAGGCAGTCTCTGTCATGCCATTAAATGCTGCTATCAAATTTGTATAGGAAACCAGAATTAAAAGTACGATAGATGCCTCATAGTATGATATGTGAGCTTGACTACATTACCATTTACTGATCTGTGGTTTGTTACATCAAACACTTGAACTGGGCTTTTTGACACTGGAATTGCATTTATTTTACCACATAAATATATCAGCCTCAGGGTTCAGTTAATGTGTTTCTTTTGTCCTTGTACGTCTTGGCATTGTGAGGTGTAAATTTCCTGTTTTCTACTATACTGCACTGTATAGGTGTGCCAAATATTTAGGAAGTCACCACTCACTATAGTCATTACAGTACTTGCTTAGTGTCCAAATTAATAATTCTATTAATGTGTGGAGTATTACTGATCATTCCTTGTTTTTTATGTGAAGTGATTTTTTAATAAATTCAGGTTCCAAATAAGAGGGTTACTTCAATTTTAGTTTCTTTTACTGACATTTACCTATTGATAAATGACTATTCTAATAACTAGACTAAAGCAATGGAAATATTATCAAGTCATAGAGAATTATTAAGTGCTTTTCACTAACAAATTGTCCTACATTTTCATTGGTGCTCATATAGTCTTAATTGTATATTGATTAACAAAACAAGTTAATCACAATTACTAACACTTGGTCAGTCATCATTACTATTTAACGTGAAGTACTTTTGTGTGGTTTGGTGCAGTAATGGTAAGGGTATGATCGCAGTTTTTATCTCTTCCCAAAAGACCTGAAACAAAGAAAGCAGTTGATAGTTGCTGAGAAGCGAGCTGGGTAGCAACCAAATGACCATACAAGGATTTGCGCAGATGATTTTTCTGATGATCATTTCACAATTTCCAAATTACTTCTCGATTCAACTGGTTTCAAGCCGGGACAATGACGACTCAAGCTAGATGCCTGTCCAGCAATTTTCTCTTTCAATCCCGAAAAGCAAAACTGTATAAGCAGCACTCTAGAGAAGCATAAAAGCATCTAGATAACTGCATATAGCTGTCTGATAATTATTCATATTTGATATTTTTTCTTTTGTTGTATGTTTCAATATATATTTTAATGCCATCTTTTCTAAAATTAACCCACCCTCCCTCCCTCTAATCCCACCCCCTGCTACTCAAAGTTCATTTATTTAAATGTATATCACCAAAAAATAGTACAACACATATAAGTTACAGTTTAAAAACAGATAAATACAGTACATATCATCTTGTAACAGAAGACAGAATATTAAGTGCATTCATATCTTTAACAGTCTAATGGATGCTATCACAAATCTTGCTAAACTATACAGTATAGCTGTATCCTGAGGCCCAGATATTGGAAAGGGTTGCGCATGACCGGATCACCAATTGCTGGGCGCATCATATGTCTAGCGGTGCAGGTGGAGGGCTGCTATACATACTCTGCACATCGATATTCAGCCCGGGATGTGCTGAGTCGCTCATGTGCAACTCCTACTTAGCCGCCACACAGGTGAGCCAAAAAAAGCGGAATAATGGCTGGCCACCCGGGGTGAGCTGCCGTATTGCAGAAGTGCGGCAGGCGGCTGCCGCCAACAGGTGGCCACCCGAGCTCCGGCTGCACCTGGCAGCACCCCCCATGCCCGATCATGGGCATACATACAAAAATGATCCTCCAAAATCACTGGTGGTCCAGTGGACCACTTGCAGCATGATCGTGGGCTGCAGTTAAAATAAAAGAGGTCCTATATCCCTGGTGGTCCAGTGGACCACTGTCAGCCCGATCACAGGCATTTGTAATATAAAATAAATACCTATATCCCTGGTGGTCCGGTGGACCGCTGTCAGCCCGATTGCAGACATTTGTAAAATAAAATAAAGTCCTATATCCCTGGTGGTCCAGTGGACCTCTCACAGCCTGATCGTGGGCATTTGTATTAAAACAAATGACGTCCAATATCCATGGTGGTCAGAGGTACTCCCTCCCCACCCACCCACTGAGCCCACCGCCGCTCCCCGGTCAGCGGCGGCAGCAGCACCCACCCCCTGCCGCCGCCGCCCTCTGACCCATAGGTAGGGCTGAACGCCCACTGGCTCACAGCGTATAATCTGTAGCAAATCTGTGCAAAACTAGGATATTACTGTATAAACATTTTATTGATGATATTCTGATTATTTGGCAAGGAATGGAACAGGAATTGAAGCAGTTTTATGACTACATAGAAGGTGCCACTGAGAATTTTTCTTTTACTTTGAATTATAGCAAAAAGAATATATAAACATTTTCTAGACTATAGTCTTACAAAGGAAAATGGAAAAATAGTTACAGATCTTTACAGAAAAACAATATCCAAGAGTACTTTACTACATGCTAAAACTAAGACTCTAAAAGAAAGCATCCCATACAGTCAGATGCTGAGGGTAAAGAGAAACAGTGGATCAACAGACAGATGTAATAGAAACATGACAGATCTGATTTCATGATTTGAAACAAGGGGCTACAGTACAGATACATTACAAAAATAAAAAGCAGATTTGATGGAGAGAAGAGACCTTTTTAGAGATAACATACAAACCATCTCTCAACCATTGGAGAAGATTACTATGTCTACACAATTTTCACCACATGTTGGACAAATAAAAAATGTAGTATTACATAATTGGAGAATTTTACAGTCCAGCGAGGTGGGATCTAATATCTTGTCACAAAAACCTTATGTGACAGTGAAAAAAATAATAATAAAAAATAGGCTAGTAAGAACACAACACCGAAGTCCAAAAAAAATACATTTACCATGTGGTTACAGAGAGAAGTAAAAGGATTTTTTACGTGTGGAAACTGTGTCCATTGTAATAATGGAGTGAAAAGCAAATCTATAAAGTGCACCTGGAATGATAAGGTCTATGAAATTAGAGATTTTATCACCTGTAATACAGACTATGTAGTATATTGTATTGTTTGCCCATGCTCCTTATATTATATTGGACAGACCACTAGACTGCTTAAGCAATGCATAACAGAACATAAAAGCAATATAAGATAGGAAGACATGAGATCACCAATTGCAAGGCATCTTCAAGAATACAAAAATCAGGTGAGAACAGGCAGAGAACAACATGAGGAAGAAGGTGCTGTTAGAAATATACTTCTCTACTGGGACTAAAGAATTAGAACTCTACTAGTGGGACCTTCAATTTAGGGTAAAAACAAACAAACAAACAAGAGTTAGTGTGTTTGTCTGAGTTGGCTGAAGTGAATTGTTATCTCTGCAGTTACCTAGGTATTTGAGTTGGCGGAAGTGAATTGTTATCTGTGCAGTTATCTAGGTGTAGAAGGAGCTGTAAATTAGGGGGAGTGGCTTAACCAGAAGGAAGTCAGGTGTTTAGGATTTAAAAACTGCCCTAGATAGCTTCTAGCAGAGAACAGGCAGTGAACAACAAGAGGAAGGAGATGCTGTTAGAAATATACTTCTCTACTGGGACTATATTGCCCTCCTTCCCTCCCCTCCACCCTTAGCCAGTTCTACTTTTATAGACACAGGATTTAACTGACAACAGGAACTTCCTGTTTGGGAGTAGGAAGGGAGTAATCACAGAGCCACAAAGACTCACCATTCTAGAAGGAAAAGAGTAACTTGCCGTTCCCCCCAGCTGCTGGAGTTCTGACTCTGAGCAAGTAAGGAGACTACTGAGAAATATAGGAACCTCCTGTCTCAGAACAGGAAGATCAGGAGCTTTAAGGGCAAGGAGGCAGTAGGTAAGTAGGGAGAAGAAAAAAAATTATAGTAAAAAAAAAATAAACAGAGGAAAGAGTAAGTATTCAAAACAACAGTTAAGGGGCTAGAAATAAGACATGATGGGAGTGGTGCAGTACAGTGGCTGTGGAGCAGCAGTCTTCTGGGAGACATTCTGGAGGATGCGGTATTGTTCCATCTGCAGACACCTCTCTGGGCTGAGGGAGGATCTCCAGACTGAGTTGGCCAGGATTTGGGGGACCTCCTCTCCCACCCAGGGACCTCCAGGGCCACTGCTGCTGCCTAAGAAGGTGCCAGGAAAGAGGAGCATTTGGACCACAGTGGGCTAAGGAAGGGTGATAGTGGTGGAACAGAGGTGCATCTCTCCAGTTGTACCTCTCCACAATTCGTATGCCACTCTGGCAGAGTGTGGTTCCTCTATAGAGGCACCCGCAGTAGAGAACAAGGAGGATGTTGGGGACCTCCACAAAGGAGACCCACAGGAGGCTGGCACGGGACCCCACAGTGGAAGGAAACAACTCCTGATGGGGGACTCCATTGCTAGGAGGGTAGAACTGGGGGAGGGAGGGAAGAGGGAGGTAAAGTGCCTGCCAGGTGCCATGGCTTGGAGGGACAGGGAGCGAATCCTCATGATCATGGGAGCAACTGCATGGGGGAGGGAGCTGGATGTCATTGTCCACCTAGGGACAAATAACCTGGCTGGGAAAAGGCTCAGAACAGTGTAGGAGGAGTTTGTGGAGTTGGGGAGGGGCCTTAGACAAGTAGCACCCATAGTAACCGTCTCAGAGGTGCTGCCTGTCTATGGCATGGGTGAGGCTAGGGTGCTCCACACCATGGAATACAATCAGTGGTTGAAAGACAGGTGCAGATCTCAGGTTTGGCTTCTTTGGGAACTGGGGGTCCACCTGGAGTGATGCAGGCCTATACTGGCATGATGGTCTGCATCTGTCCAGGAGGGGAACCAGGATCCTAGGTGATAGGTTTAAATGCTTCATTGGCAAGCATTGAAACTAGCCAAGGGGGGAGGCACTGGTAAGGAGCAGGGAAATCCTAACCCCCCCAAAAAAGTCAGGGTAGTAAGTGAAGTAAACACTAATATAGATATGTCGATAGGGAGAAGGGCAGGGGTAAATGGAGAAAACGATGAAGGCAGTAAGAACAGGGATGGGGCAAAAAATGGTAAGGCCATCAAGAAATGGAGGGTAATGAGTACCAATGCCTGTAGTCTGGGCAACAAGCTCCCTGAACTGGTGACCTTGATGGAAGAGGGATGCCTGGATATCGTGGCAGTCACAGAAACATGGTACACAGAGAACCATGACTGAAATGTTAACATACCAGGATACACAACCTACAGGAGAGACAGGGAGGGTAGAAGAGGGGGAGGAGTAGCTCTCTATGTAAGGGAAGGGATAAAAGCAATGGAACAAAGGAGTAAACAGGGAGGAGAAGAGGCACTGTGGGTCACCTTAGAGACTGGAAATGGCACCACAATCTGCACAGGGGTTGTATACAGAACCCCATCTCAGGGAGGAAATGGACAAGGATATGATAGAAGGCATCCTTAGGATGGCAGAGAAAGGGGAGATATTGTTGATGGGGGACCTGAATATGCCAGATGTTAACTGGAGCACTTTTGCTGCAGCCATATCCAACAGCAGGGACAATCTCAATGCCCTACAGGGGGCATGCCTCAGGCAGCTAGTGTTGGAACCCACTCAGGAGGGAGCAATCTTAGACCTCATACTCTCAAATGGGGACAGTGAAAGGATCTCAGATCTAGAAGTGGGTAGCCATCTGGAAACAAGTGACCACCAACCTGTGTGGTTCACGATAAACTCAGCTGCAGAGTCAAGCCATACAACAATGAGGGTACTAGATTTCAGGAGGGCTGACTTTGTCAAAATGGGAGAGTGCCTTAGAAAAGCACTAGCAAACAGGCAAGAAGGAGGGGTGGAGCAACAATAGGGAAACATCAAAACTGCCATTACAGAGATAACAAGCCTTTGTGTGAAGCAAATAAACAAATCAAAACAAAAGAAAAAGCCACTCGGTTCTCAAAAGAGGTGGCGGGGAAGGTTAGGGAGAAAAAGATAGCATTTAGGAAGTATCAGGAAACACAGAAGGAGCAGGACAGAGAACTGTACCAGTTAAAGCAGAAGGAAGCAGGTAAGGCAGTCAGAATAGTATAGGCCCAAACTGAGGAAAAGATAGCCAACTCGGTTAAGAAAGGGGATAAAACCTTTTATAGATACATCAGGGAGCGTAGAAAGACAAAGGGAGGGATAGTGAGGCTGAATAGAATGGACAGTGGGTGGGCAGAGAGGGACAGTGAAAAAGCAGGGATACTGAATGAATACTTCTGCTCAGTATTCAAAAAAGAGGAGGAAGGGGAGGTACTTAATCCAATTAACAGAAGCATTCTGGATAGGTGGTTGTTCCCAGTCCTTTCACAGAAGAAAGGGTTCTGAAAGAACTCCTAAAACCGAAGGTGGACAAGGCAATGGGGCCTTATGGGATTCATCCCAGAATTCTAAAAGAATTAAGGGGAGAACTAGTGACACCACTGACTACCCTTTTTAACAAATCATGGGAGGATGGTGTGGTACCTGAGGACTGGAGGAGGGCGGATGTGATTCCCCTTAACAAAAGTGGGAGCAAGACAGAGGCAGGAAACTACAGACTTGCTAGCGTGACCTCAGTGGTAGGGAAAATGATGGAATCACTTCTGAAAGAAAGAATTGTTGAATACCTAGAGGCCAGTGGGGCACAGGACTGAAGGCAGCATGGGTTCACAGCGAGAAGGTCATGTCAGATGAATCTAACAGATTTCTTTCACTGGGTGACCAAAGTAGTAGATCAGGGAGGGGCTGTTGACATGGCCTACCTAGACTTTAGCAAGGCATTTGACACAGTCCCACACAAAAAATTAATAAATGAATTAGCCAGCCTGGGAGTGGGTCCCAGGGTGGTAGTCTGGGTAAAAAACTGGCTGGATACCATGACACAGAGGGTAATAGTAAACAGAGTCCACTCCGAAGAAAGGGGGTTACTAATGGGGTACCACAGGGTTTAGTACTGGGTCCGGTCCTTTTTAATGTCTTTATAAGTGACATTGTGGAGGGACTGGAAGGAAAAGTATGCCTCTTTGCAGGTAATACAAAGATCTGCAACAGGGTTGATACACAAGGGGAGGTGGAAAGGATGAGAAGGGACTTGGCAAGGTTGGAGGAACAGTCAAAAGTATGGCAGCTTAGATTCAATGCAAAGAAGTGTAAAGTAATGCAAGCAATGTGAGAAGGCAGTAAGGATGACTGGGGGGATACTGGGATGTATGGGAAGAGGCATCGCCAGTAGAAAACAGGAAGTTGTTATCCCTCTGTACAGACAGTTGGTGAGATCCCATCTGGAGTACTGTGTGCAGTTCTGGAAACCCCATCTCAGCAAGGACATAGACAGGATGGAGGCAGTCCAGAGGAGGGCAACTAAAATGGTGCCGGCTCTGCAACAGGAGCCATATGAAAAGAGACTAAAGGAGCTTAATATGTATACCCTTGAGGAAAGGAGGGAGAGGGGGGACATGATAGAAACTTTCAAATACCTCAAGGGAATCAACAAAGTTCAAGAGGGTAGCATCTTTCAGAAAAAGAGATGAGTAGGAACTAGGGGACACAGTTTGAAGATAGAGGGGGATGACTCAGGGGCAATGTGAGGAAGTTTTTTTTTTCACAGAGAGGGTGGTGGACACACGGAATGGCCTTCCTAAAGAGATAGTGGGGTCAAAAACAGTGGTCGGATTCAAAAATGCATGGGACAGTCATAAGGCAATTCTGGTGGGGGGGGTAGGAAGAAGGCTGTTGATTAACTAGGATCTGCAGCTTATCCAATAGGTAGGGAAATGAGCAGACTAGGTGGGCCAAGCGGTCCTCTTCTGCCGTCAAAGTCTATGTTTCTATGTTTCTAAGGCTGAAAGGTGACAAATTTGGGGGAAGGAGACCGAGGTAGAGACATCTGTGGAAAATGAAAGAAGATGCACAAACATTGCTGCAATGCCCATATGAGTATGTCCCCCTTCCCCACACACATACCAGATGGAAGTGTGTGCAGGATGCATAGACTCGGTATGTACAGACAAATGCAGTGCAGTTACATTGAATTAAGCAATGTGCATCAGCACAAAATACAGCAGTACGATCCAATGGTGAACAAGAGAAATGCAGTTTAGTCTGGTACAATCCTAAAATGAGGAAATAAAATTTCTGAGATAAAGTTTGGTTGAGGCAACCCCAAAATGTGGGCTGTCACCCAAGGCCAAATTGTTCCACAAACGGGGAAGCATGTGACTGAAAGCAGCTTGCCCCAGATTAAATTTTTCACAGGAACAATGAATCTGCTACCCATGGCAGAGCAAAGGTTGTGACTAGAGGGGGGTAGATGGGGTAAGCAAGGACCTTAGGTAGCGTGGACGCTTATTTAGCCAAAACTTAGTTGCTCTTTTACAGTTGTCTGAGGACAGACAGTTGCTAATAAGCACTTGTCAGTACTTTAGTATTGGTAGGGCTGTTAACAACTTTGTAGCATTACTGAGCAGCTGTTGGTTCTACAAATGACTCCACAGTGTCACATAGAAACATAGACTTTGATGGCAGATAAGGACCGCTTGGCCCACCTAGTCTGCCCATTTCCCTACCTACAGGATAAGCTGCAGATCCTAGTTAACCAACAGCCTATTTCTTCCTACCCCCCCACAAGAATTGCCTTATATCTGTCCCATGCATTCTTGAATTCTCCCACAGTTTTAGACCCCACGACCTCCTCAGGAAGGCTGTTCCATGCGTCCACCACCCTCTCTGTGAAAAAGTACTTCCTCACATTGCCCCTGAGCCGTCCTCCCTCTATCTTCAAATTGTGTCCCCTTGTTCTTGTACATCTCTTTTTCTGAAAGATGCTACCATCTTGGACTTTGTTGATTCCACTGAGGTACTTAAAAGTTTCTATCATGTCCCCCCCTCCCTCCTTTCCTCAAGAGTATACATATTAAGCTTCTTTAGTCTCCTCTTGCATGGCTTCTCTTGCAGACCCTGCACCATTTTAGTTGCCCTCCTCTGGACTGCCTCCATCCTGTCTATGTCCTTGCAGAGATGGGGTCTCCAGAACTGGACGTAGTACTCCAGATGGGGTCTCACCAACTGTCTGTACAGAGAGATAACAACTTCCTGTTTTCTGCTGGTGATGCCTCTTCCTATACATCCCAGTATCCCTCTAGCCCTCCCTATTGCCTTCTCACATTACTTGCTAACCTTAAGGTTATCTGATATGATTACCCTAGGTCCCTTTCCATTTTTGTTGTTGTTACTACCTCTCCCCCCCCATTGTGTAATCTTTCCCTGGGTTATTGTTTCCCAGGTGCATTATTTTGCACTTCTTTGCATTGAATCCAAGCTGCCATACTTCTGACCATTCCTCCAACCTTGCCCAAGTCCCATCTCATCCTTTCCACACCTGCTTGTGCATCAGCCCTGTTGCAGATCTTTGTATCATCTGCAAAGAGGCATACTTTTCCTTCCAGTCCCTCTGCAATGTCACTTATAAAGACATTAAAATGGACTGGACCCAGTACTGAACCCTGTAGTACCCCACTAGTAACCCCTCTTTCTTCAGAGTGGACTCCATTTACAATTACCTTCTGTGTCCTGTTGTCCAGCCAATGTTTTACCCAGGCTACCACCCTGGGATCTACTCCCAGGTTGGTTGATTTGATTATTAATCTTTTGTGTGGGACTGTGTCAAATGCCTTGCTAAAGTATAGGTAGGCCATGTCCACAGCCCTTCCCTGGTCTACTACTTTGGTCACCCAGTCAAAGAAATCAATTAGATTCATCTGACATGACCTTCCCATTGTGAACCCATGCTGCCTTAGGTCCTGTACCCAACTGGCCTCTAGGTGCTCAGCAATTCTTTCCTTCAGAAGTGATTCCATCACTTTCCCTACCACAGAGGTCAAACTGACAGGTCTGTGTTTTCTGCCTCTGTCTTGCTCCCACTTTTGTGAAAGAGAATCACATCCACCTTCCTCCAGTCCTTAGGTACCACACCATCCTCTCATGATTTGTTAAAAAGGGTAGCCAGTGATGTCACTAGCTCTCCCCTTAATTCTTTTAGAATTCTGGGGTGAATTCCATCAGGCCCTATTGCTTTGTCCACCTTCAGTTTTAGGAGTTCTTGCAGAACCCTTTCTTCTGTGAAAGGACTGGGATCGCCCCCACCCATATCCAGAGTGCTTCTGTTAATTGGATTAGGCACCTCCCTCCTCCTCTTTTGTGAATACTAATCAGAAGTATTCATTCAGTATCCTGCTTTTCACTGTCCCTCTCTGTCCACCCACTGTCCTTTCTATTCAGCCTCACTATCCCTTCCTTTGTCTTTCTACGTTCCCTGATGTACCTATGAAAGGTTTTATCCCCTTTCTTAACTGAGTTGGCTATCTTTTCCTTAGTTTGGGCCTTTGTTATTCTGACTTCCCTCACTGCTTCCTTCTGCCTTAACTGGTACAGTTCTCTGTCCTGCTCCTTCTGTATTTCCTTATACTTCCTAAATGCTATATTTTTCTCCCTGACCTTCCCTGCCACCTCTTTTGAGAACCATAATGGCTTTTTCTTTTGTTTTGATTTGTTTATTTGCTTCACACAAAGGCTACCACCAACACAGTAAATTTAAACACATCTGTGTGACCCAGTACCCCCAAAATGGAAAAAAAATTTGTTTCACAACCCTTGTAGCCTATTTCATGCCATACAGTGTTAGAGAAGCATATGTTCTGCCACACTGTTTTGCTCTTTTTGTTTTGCTTTGTTTAATAGTTGGTCTTTTTATCCACTGGTGCAGACCTACATCTAGCTCTGACCCCTCCTGCTCCATCACCTGGAGCCTCAAGGACTTACCTTTCAATCCTGGTTCCTCCACCAGTGCTTACCCACTGTGCAGGATTGGCAGTTTCCCCAACCCACTGCTGAACAGATCTGTTGCCCCATAGCCTTTGCAGAGCCTGCAAGGGGTCAAGTCAGCCACCCTGTTCTGCCTGGTTCCTTCGTTTATCCTCCTTTTTCCAGTCCTGGGAGGACTGAATGTGCAATGCCATCCAGACGGCCCCAGGAATGTTTTCCTGTGTAGGATGTTACTGACCACCAATCCTCCAAACATCAGCTTAGCAGTCCCTGGCTGCCTTTGCTCCCAGCCACCACCTTGGGCCAGTCTAATGCCAGTCACTGAATCTGTCCCTCCCCGGAGGAGAAGAGTAGTCCCTTGGGCACTCATTCCTCCTCCCCGACTCACCTTTAGATATCCTGGGCTCACTTCTGAACCTGAGTTGTTGGTGTCATGAGCAGTAGTTCTGCTACTGTGCCAGTGGACCAATCATTTTCTTATTTTTTTTTCATCAACTTGCAAAAGTAAAATAAACACATTTTGTACCAGTGGCGAATGTTGCCTGTATCGGGGTTGGCTTGCACTGAGACCAGAGAGAAAGCCCAATACTTAACTCACTGTGAGCAAATTACTATTTAAAATCTTGGCTTTTATAGACCATGATGGATAAAGGGTTTCATTTTAAGAGTTGCCAAGCGTACACGTGCTTCAGCTGAAATCAGTGAACTAAATGCCTCTATTTTAAGTAAAATAAGAAAAAGGGTTTGCATGAATTATAAGTCTATTTCAGACAGCACATTGGAGATGAGGGGGTGCTGGAATTTGATTGAAAGTTTATATATGCACAGTAAGCAGCAGCCCCCTTTAAAATGTAGTTATTATTATTAAATTTATTTAAAACTAACTGAACCAGGGTAAAGCATTTATTTATTTAGTTGGTTTTTGATGATTGGAAAAGGAGTGCTAGTAAATACTGTTTATTCTCATTATCATCCTGAGGGAAGGAGATACCTATGCAAACTAACTGTTATTGAACCAGGTTAAGCTGCCTGTTTGTTGTTTTTGTAGTGAATGGGGGAAATTTGGCCAGGATGCCAGAATACTTTCTATGTATATGTGTGGTAAATAAATGAGGCCCAATGGGCACAAGGCTATTTTTACAGTGATGACCTAGGAACACTGGGGAGGTTAAGTGACTTGTTCAGGGTCACATTGTATGCAAGTAGAGGGTGTGGGTATCAAAACCAAAGTTTTTTGATGTACCATGCTCATTCAAAGCTCACTGCTCTAACCTATAGGCTATACAAGCTTGGTGTGCTATATGAAACTAAAGACTATGGGCTGGATATTCAAACTACGCTATTTTGTGGCGCAAGCCCTTGCGCTGCACAAAATAGTTGCGCAGGGGTGTGTCCAGAGCGATATTCAAAGGAGTTGCGCCCTTGACAGCTCGCTGAATATCACCTAGCCACAGCCACTGTGCATGGTGCAGTGGAACTTGCGCCACCGCGAAGTGGTCAGAGTGAGCATTCAACTACGGTGGCACAAGTACCATGCGCCATGTGCAAAATCCATATTCAAGCGGTGACATGCAAATAGGGCCATAATTCATGCAAGGCACGGGGTCATTGCATCTGATTATGGCCCCATTTGCATGCCATTAGCATGCAGGTGCGCCGATCCCGAGGACTTGGCTGGCACCTTCACAAAACTGGACTGTCTTGTGCGGTATGGGCTGCGCCCATTGGCTCTTGCTCTGCCCAATGGGCGTGCAGCCCTCTGAGCTGATCAGTCAGCCAGGCGGCGGCGGCAGGCGGGTGAGATGCTGCCGCGCGCCCGGCTCGCGAGGGGAAGCGGGGTGGTGAGGGCTTCACGTGGGTGGGTGGGGTGGGGGACACTAGCACAGGGGCTATGTTGGAAGTTCTTAAATAGCTACCACCATGATCGGGCTTTCGGTCCACTGGACCACCAGGGATGAATGCAGGAGGGGGTTGTTAGACAACCACTGCCCGCGATCGAGCTTTTCAGTCCACTGGACCACCAGGGATGAATGCAGGAGGAGGGGAGGTTCTTAAACAACTACTGCCTGCGATCGGGCTTTGCGGTCCACTGGACCACCAGGGATACGTTTGGGGGGAGCCACATTGCTGCCCACGATCGGGCTGGTGGGGGAGAATTAAACTATGCCCGTGATCGGGCCACTGGGGGGTGGTGGTGGGGATTTACAGTCATCTGCCCGCGATCGGGCTGCGGGGGCACAGGGACTGGGTTGGGGGCCAGCCACAGGTGGCAGCTGCTGTGTTGCGCCCTGCAATGCAGCAGCTCACCTGTGGGTGGCCCTAAACTTAAGCCTTTTTTTTTGGCTCAAAGTTGTGCAGGCGCAGGTTGGGGGTTGTGCCTGCACAACTCTGCACAGCCCTGCTGAATATCGGGCTGTGCAGTTTATGCATGGTTCCTCCCCCTCCAGTTCAGCATGCATTCATTTGCATTGCGCTGTTACTCAGCATGTTTTCTGTGGCACAACTGCCTCCTGCTGAATATGGCAGAATGGAGCAAGTTTGGACTTGCGCAGGCGCAACCCTATTGTGCATGGCACAACCCTTTTGAATATCCAGCCCTATCTGTCTCTGCCAGTCCAGCATGAGCTAATTACCAAAATGGTGCTCCTGACCTTTGACTAAACTGACGTGGTCTATGGGACTGCCCCTTCCACTTCACTTGCTAGCTTGGATACCCTCTGTAATGTCTTTTGTCGCTTTGTGGCTAACTCTCCTTCACATACACTCCACTGCACCCTCTACTCCTCCTTCCCTCTCCATCCTCCCACAACACTCATGTCACCAGCTCCACAACACTGTCTTCATTTCCAAGTAGTGGTTTGGCTCCCTGCCATCCTATCTAACCTCTGGCCTCTCTCTTATCCCCCCAGCTTCATGCACCTTCCACTCAAGAGACCAGCGTACCTTCTCTACTCTTCACCCTCATTCCTCTGCTGGACAATCTGCTTTCTACTTTATTGCCTGTCTCTTCTCTGGAACCAGCTCTCGCATTCCACTCGTCATTCCACCTCTATACAATGCCTCAGACATCAGCTAAAACTTCTTTTTCAACTCAAATGCACCTGTTCTATCTGACATTTTGGGTGTTGACAGTCCCAAGTCATGCTTGCTCTAGATTTTACTCATCTCAGTGTTTACTTAGTACTTTATTCTGCTGCCTGTCTGCACCATTACTGCACTTCTAGCAAACTGTGTGTAATTTCTTATCATTTTATTTACTGTACTGATGTGCTGTCTACCCATGTTACCCTTTCCCTGGGTCGCACCTGGAAACGAGCCTAGGCTCAGTGTGTCTTTCCTGGTTACCAATTTTCAACTAACTAATTAATTTAATACTACCAGCTCCTGCTCTTCCCCTACTTTTTTTGAGAATTGCCGTTGGCTCTTTAATGCACACCAGAACAACCACCGAAACAGACTAGACTTTGGTTAAAATCTCATCCTAAAGATGCCCCCCCCCAGTGCACAGTATCACCCAAACACCATACCCGGGCATCAGTCTTTTAACCAAAGGGTGCATTCTGAAAAGCTGCCAGCACTACTTCCTGTAGCAGGTCTGACATGTTACATTGTCATTTGACTCAATCTTTAAAGAGCAGCTAACTCACTTGATAGTTCAACAAACAGCAAAGCACACTCAGAAGTAATTATACAAGAGTTTTTCTTAATTATATTCTGATGCTTTTGTGAAAGATTGGGGGTTGCTGGAAGGGAGAGTGAAATGTGTGCAATGTGAATAATGGTATAAGCTGAACGTATAGAGGATTATACAGTACACAGTTCCTCATGTAATAGGCTGCAGTGAAACTTCAATTCAAAACATTTTGAAAACATTATTTCTAAAAAAAAAATTCTTAAACTATCATTTCATTTTATGTATCAATATATAAAAATTGTATTGATATCCTAGTTAACAAACCTTATTTCTTCATCAATGCTGGTGTATTTTTCTCAGATGTCAGTGATTATTGTGTCATTACTTGTGTAAGGTCAAATCACACACTGCCACCTGCTTCCAAATTTTTAACTAAAAGATGTCAACGCAATTTTGATCCCTGTGCTTATATCACTGAGTTGGGCCACTTCATGCACTGGCAGGACTTTTATCTAGCTAAATCAGTGGCCTCTGCATATGACATTTTCCAAGAAATTGTGATAGGAGCCGTTAATAGGCATGCATCTCTAGTGAAAGTCCGAGTCAGAAACAAATCCTGGCAGTGGTTTACAGAGGAGCTGAAGGATGACTTGTGGAATAGGGATATGCTTTGGAAAATTTCCCGTAAGACTAAACTTACGAATTATTGGAATTCTTTCAGGAGGGCAAGAAAACTTTGTACTTAGAAGGTCAGAGAAGCAAAAGCTAACTTTTATTGCTTACAACTTGATCTATCAGCTAACTGCCCTTTCAAATTCTGGAGAGTAATTAAAGATATAGAAGGCCACTCTATCAGGAATTCCTTGCCTACCAGAATTTCAATGGGAACTACCACACTCACTGACAAACCATCAATCCTTGATACTTTCAATAATCCCTTTGCTACCACAGGACTAGCCTTTGATTCCTCCCCAGCCAGTAACCTTCAAACACAACTTGGGTTTGATAATCAAGGTCTCTCCTTCTCCAGCCCGACTTTCTCACTTCAACCTACATCCCTGAAAGAAGTTGAAGACTTTTTTGCTAAAACTGGACCTCAGGAAAAGTGCAGGTGCCGACCTTATCCAACCATATTTCTTAAAGGTGGGCTGCTGGGTCTTAGCTATACCTATTACACATCTGTTTAACTTATCCCTTTCACAAGGCGACCTTCCTCCTATCTGGAAAATGGCACACGTCATCCCTTTGTTTAAGTCGGGAGTCCCCTGTGACCTCAACAATTACAGGCTGATTTCCCTTCTCCCTATTCTGTCTAAGTTGTTGGAAAAAATCATGAACACCCAGCTTAGGAACCATCTGGAATCATCAAAGCTTCTCAACCCACTACAATCAGTTCAGAACACAACACAGTGCAATTTCTGCGGTGTCCAAGGTAACTAATGATTGGCAGGGTGAACTGGACAATAAGAACTTTGTTTGTGCAGTATTTCTGGACCTAAGTAAGGCCTTTGATACCATCGATCATAGTCTGATCCTCTCGTCCCTCCAAATTATTGGTTTGGATGCTCGTTCTCTTAGATGGTTCGGTAACTATCTCTCAGGCCATTCACAGCAAGTAAAAGCAGATGATGAAGTTTCACCACTGAAACCCCTTCAGAGGGGCATACCACAAGGCTCCATCCTGGGTCCCCTGCTTTTTGCAATCTACATTAATAGAATCGATGCCACCATCAAAAAGGCCCAAATACACCTATTTGCAGACAATACAGTGCTTTACACTAGCGGACCTTCCACTGAGATGGCTTGCACAGAACTCCAGGATGATTTCAACCTGCTGCAGCTCCAGCTCCTAAACCAGAAGTTGCTCCTAAATGCCAAGAAAACAAAAGCTATGTTCTTTTCACCCTTTTCCAACTCAGCAATTCCGGCCATGGCTCGGTTATTCCCCTTGATCATCACTATTCTGGGTGAACAGCTGGAGTATGTATCAAAATTTAAATATTTGGGGGTTTGGTTGGATATTAGACTCTCCTTTCTTGGTCATATAGAAGAGCTGATAAAGAAACTTAGAATGAGACTTGGCCTCTTTTTCAGGATAAAAATCTCCTCCCTAGGGATGCAAAATTGAGGCTACTGCAAACTACCTTTCTCTCCTTATTAGACTATGCCGACTTCCTCTACAGCCAGGGTTCTGCAGGTGCTCTCTCCAAACTTGACATGCTCTACCATAGAGCTCTAAGGTTGATAATGGGCCTTCCCTACTCCACCCACCATTGCTCCTTGTACACGGTAGTCAGTTGGTCATCCCTTAGCTTTAGACACCAGAGAAACGCTGCTATCTGGACCTACAAAGTCATCTTAAACAAACTGCCCGACTATATCTTGGACTGTTTACTGTTCTGCCCAACAAGGAAGTATGCCCTGAGAAGAGCCTCTTACATTTCGCTGAAGGTTTCCAAGGCCAGATCTCGCTTTGACTGGGCATCTATTAGACATGTCCTGCCCCTTTTGTGGAATAAGATACAAAAAAAACTAAAAATTAATCACCCCATTAGCCTAGCAGCCTTCAAATCATTATATTCACTCCATAACAAAGAATCTTGTGTTTGCTCCACCGACTCTAGGGACACCTATCCCTTACAGGGTTCCCTGCATAGCTGTCTGACTCTGCCTCTGCCTCCTCATGATCTTAGGTCACTCTCTGGTCTTAGTTTCCATTTATTTCCATCTCCATGCCTACCATCACCACTCCCTGCCCTCACCGTATCACTCCCCTTAATAGTTTACACCTCATATCCTCTTACCTGTGACTTCTCAACCTTTTTTCTATTTTTCCATCCTTCCTCCTACCTCACTCCCCAGCTTTGAACTCATCTCACTACTATGCTCCTCAGGGTGAGCCAAATGGATCATCCTTACTTGTGCCTACTCTGTAACTACTGTCTGCCTGTATGTGTCTGCAATTCTGCCATGCTGTACACACTGTTTGTTTGTAAAATAATGTATATCAATCTGCACCTTTTATTTGCATCAGTATTGCCCAATTGCTGTACACAAAACTGTATTTGTATTGTTGTTCTTTACCAAAATTGTATCCACCTATTTGTATGTCCCAGGTCCACCTCGAAAATGAGCTTGCTCAACGGTGTCCACCTGGTTAAATAAAGATTTTGATTGATTGATTGATTGATATGTTGCTACAAAGATTTATATAATCAGTTTGATGCTTCTTGAAGTATTGTAACATCAAATAACATATCAGTAATGCATTTAAAAGTGGTTTGAAACAGTAATGATATATATTCATAGAGGGTATGCCACCCTAACAGCGACATTTCTATGGCGACATGCATCGATATTGACTACAATGCCATGCCACCATAGAAGTGCCACTGGAAGGGAGCAACCACTTCCCCGACTTGCACCCCCTCCCTGAACTAACTCTGACCTGGAGTTAGAATCCTTCAGTTCAGGGGGTCCAGGGGGAAAAGACCCCCATGTGGGGGGTTCGTGGGATGAAGTACCCCATGTAAAACATACTCTCGAACAGTGTGGCTCCATGCCAACTGCAACTTGTGGTCAACATGGAGCCTATCGCTGTAATGCCAGTTGCGATCTTTTTTGTCGCGCCGACATATACAACCCTTTACAGAGTAGTATCAACACATAAAAACTTGATTAATAGGATTCTTTACTATTGATTTGACTCCAAGCTTCCATTTAAAAACAAGTTTATAGCCCTCATGTTTCCAAAGTTAGTACCTTCTAAAATGATTGATTTGAATAAGACTAACTTTTGAACTGTTAGCCCTAGAGACTTAACATTTTTAAATTAAAGCTTTGAGTCAGGTTTATCAATATATTATTGACACATCAATTCATTATACTTTCAAATATTGATCTATTGAAATATGGATTGATTTACAAATTAAAAAAAATAATTTTTTTTCTGACTATATAACATTCATGGTCGGAAGATACTAGTGTATTTCCCATCAGGGAACAAAAACAAACATTTCTATAGCAGATACACAAATGGATAATAATGTTCTTTTGTAACCTAACCCCTTGTAAAGATAACTCTTTGTAAACAATGCCCTAAATAAAATTGTCATTACTATGGTAGTGCTTGTTCAGATATTCAAATTCAGACTAGTTTTAGCAGTTCAGCTGGTTTAAACCAGTGCAAAGCTGGTTCATTGTTTTGTGTCTGAGCAGTTTAACTCACACTTGTTGCAAATCTAGTGTACAACCAACTGTATGGTGCTCCGGGGAACATACCCATAACCATTTCATTTTCATTTTCATTTTAGATAACTAAGAAGGTACACTGAGCCTAAGGCATGATTTCAGGAAAGCCCCGAGGCTACAAAGGCCAAGGACAAAACAGTGAAATAGTACAAGGATACATAAAACATTTAAAATCAGTTATTCCTCTCACAATCAAAAGCAGTAGAAGGAATGTTTGGCTTTCTTACCATCCATATCTGGAACAACCTTCTACTTGCCATCAGCCAGCAACTCCTTTGAAAGAGGCCTAAAAACTAACATCAGGGGCTGGCCAGTGGCCCGGCAGTAGCGAACTGGGCTGCTATGCTGACAATTTAGGTTTGGGAATGAACACAGGGCTGTCATTTTGTGGCTAGTGGGTGTAAAAGTGCTATGTCAGCATGTCTAAACCTGGGGAGAATGGGTGGCACTTTATACCATTGCAGGGATCCCTGACACTGGGCCTAGGGAGCTTGCTCTTTCCATCATTGGATGTTTGCATCTGTGCAGGATGGTTTTCATATCTGTGCACTGCTGTGGGGTGGTGAGTGGACTTGGGGGAGGATTGTGGGGATGGAAAGAAAAACTGCAAGAGATAAAAAGGCAGTCACCAAGGATAATGGGGGCTGGAGCTCTGGCCTTGTAGCACCTACTTAATACCAATGCCAGATCCTGTCATGGCAAGGGGGATGCCTCTCTGCCAGCTCCACCATGGGGTGTAAGCCATTAGGTAACATGGGGTTGTAAGTGCCAGCCAACAGTCTGGGTGGTTGCTGAACCCCAAAAAGAGGCATCAACCTTGGATAATCACCTACTGTACCCGTATGTGGAACCCCCCCTCCCAACCCATTTACTTCACAGAGGTTTGCAGTTTTTTTGCAAACTAATGGCTCTGTACCTTCCCTTCTACAGAGTGTATATTCCATTTTATTCGTGGCCTATGCATTGAGGCACCTGAAGTGCATTGACTGTTCCACTATGAGCAGTCATTGTCCTTTGCATTACCACTGACTTTACTATTAAGCACTGATGCACATGTTAAATACCCTTGCTGATTCTGTTTATGATTTTTTAATTTAGTGCTTCCTGTATACTCTTTATTTTATTGTACTGTACCTTTGTTTACCTCCATAGGAAGTAGCTGTAAGCAGGTCACAGCTGGGATCTAGGTAATCTTTCTGGGTAACACATGAATGAATAAATACAAGCATTTGTCAATGCCAAATGTTGTCTTGCTGGTGTTGGCATTGGTAGTGCAGGAGTTAAAGAGATGCATAACAGGAATGGCAGTGAAGTATGCCCTGCAGAGAGTGACAGGCATTGAGGTGTGCCTTTGGGTCTTCGGCCATAACGCTCATGCCATTTCGCCTCACCCTACCCTGCAGACTCTGACAAGTGTCATGTTGTGCCTTGGGTCGTTGGGCCTTATGGTCACCTCATTCCATAAGAAAGTATGTGGAGATGGGCGCAGTGTAGGAGAATTGGGTGAACTTTGGGTCTGAAGAGTGCAAGGCGCACCTTGATGCTTGTCAGTGGCTGCAGGGTGGGGGTGGAATGGCGTGAGCATTACAGCTGACAATCTAAAGGCACACCCCTGATATCTGTCAGTCTGTACAGGGTGGGATGTTATGGTTGGAAACCCTTACACTCTGGGCGTTTGTTGGTATTTGCACTCCAAATTTTCAACATGGCCTGTTTGTGAGCCCACCTCATGAAAGTATTTAGGGCCTCTGCTCATGAACAGTGGCACTGTGGTTTTGTTAATCTTTCCCGAACGTTGATTTCCCACAGCAACCACACCATTCTGTGCCACATGTGCAAAAACACAGTTCGGGCATGATGTGAAACATGACAGCTGCACCATTCATAAGGAGGTGTGAAGAGATGGCAATGTTGGAAATCTGGAGTAAAAATATTAACAAATCTCAAAGTTGCAAGTGTGCGTGAAAACTTTGAAATGCATGCTCGTAACACAGTCATTTTTTTGAAATCTTTCATCAAATTTTCAACATAGGCATTTTGGGATGTCTGCTCATAAACAGTGCCACCATGATCTGGAGTGAAAATATTAACAATTCTCAAAGTGACGAGTGTGCATGGAAACTGCACAATGCACACTCCTAACATAGTCATTTTGTGGAATCTTGCCACCAAATTTTCAACATAGGCATTTGGGAACTCTGCTCATGAACAGTGTCACTGTGATTTTCTTAATCTGTCCTGAACATTGATTTCCCACAATGACAGCGCCATTGTGTGCCAGATGTGCGAAAACACGTTTCAGGCAGGATGTGAAAAATAACAGCTGTACTATTCATAAGGAGGTATGTAAAAATAGCAATGTTGAAAATCTGGAGTAAAAATGTCAAAAATTTTCAAAGTTACGAGTGTGTGTAAACTGCACAACACATGACGGTAGCACAGTCATTTTTTGGAAGTTTGTCACCAAATTTGCAACATTGGTGTTTTGGGAGGCCACCTCATGAACAGTCACACTGCTGTTTCATTAATCAGTCCTGAAATGTGATTCCGAGCAGTGACCGTGAAATCACCTTTCGGGACTGAATAACGCTGCGACAGTGACTGAATTCATGAGGAGGGGTCCGAAGAACCCCATGTTGAAAATTTGGTGCCAAAAGTCAAAACAATGGCCAAGATATGCACCAAAGTTAAAAAAAACCATTTATGCCATTATGCAGCTCATCAGCATTTCTTCAGTTCATGGTCGGCTTTGAAGAGTGCAGACATGTTCCAGGTCCACTGAAGATCATCGTGCCAGGCTCCAGAGGTAACTATGGGTGAGGGGAGTGTGGGAGGTTGGGGTGTAGAGGGTGGGTATGGGTTGGGGGAGGGTGCCACAGACAGCGAGGGACCATTTTGTGTCTTTCAGGTAAAAAAAGACATTGCGGGAAGGTTTTTTGTTGCAGGTTTGCTTTGGGCACACTGTGGTGGACTCCCAGTGTGCCACCTGTGTTTTTGGGGAGGGGGGACTAAAGCTGATGGGGATTGGGCCCCCTATCAGCAAAGAAAGCCTGTTGGTGGGGGCATGATGCCGAGGGGGGTTGGGCACCCCCTCGGCACACAAATAAAATTATAAATGGCCCATTATGCTGACAGGGATTGGGCTCCCATGTCAGCAAATGAACTGGTGAGGGGGCATGCCGACAGGGGGATTGGGCACCCCGGACATCGGCTTATTTGGGGACTGTGAGAGGCAGACGGCGTTAGCCGCCACCATGTTTTTTGAAATGTTACACCATGGAAGGCACACCCTGCAATGATGGAGCACTCCCTCTTTGCAGCAGCTAAATCATTTCAAGTTGGTGGCACGTTTTGCAACTGCTGTCATAGACAGTGTGCAGTCTAATTCATTCCCCAGATCCCGGCCTGAAAAAGCAGTGGCACCACTGGCCACAACACGACCACACCTCCAAAACCCACTACTCCACTTCAAGTAACACTAATATGTTGTTTGCACTGAGCATGCAGGACAACATAAAAATTGCAGCCATGGTCCTGTACAAGAGGGCAAATAGACTGAGAAAGGTCAGGATACTCTGTTCTTCTGTACGATATGCATGTACTGTTGGAATGCTTAGTTTATATTCAATGAGACAAAAATGCAAATTGAACTTTTATGGATGGTATCTATGTATTTTTTGTGTCCTTTTTATGTTTACTGTGCACACGCTTCAGCGAAAATTTTGTTATGATACTGGTATCTGAGAGATGTGTCACTGGTCCAATGCAGGGTGGTCTGCAAGAGGCTCATCAGTGTCACACCAATCATCAGCCAGGCTGATTATGACACTGTTCTGGCTAGCTGGGCATAAACTTTGTGTGGTTCAAAGGAGAGAGCCAGCCCAATCATAAGGCATCTCTTTCCTTTAGAAACATAGAAACATAGACTTTGACAGCAGATAAGGACCGCTTGGCCCACCTAGTCTGCCCATTTCCCTATCTACAGGATAGGCCGCAGATCCTAGTTAACCAACAGCCTATTTCTTCCTGCCCTCCACAAGAATTGCCTTATGTCTGTCCCATGCATTCTTGAATTCTCCCACAGTTTTAGACCCCACAATCTCCTCAGGAAGGCTGTTCCATGCATCCACTACCCTCTCTGTGAAAAAATACTTCCTCACATTGCCCCGGAACTGCCCCCCCTCTATCTTTAAATTGTGTCCCCTTGTTCTTGCACATCTCTTTTTCTGAAAGATGCTACCCTCTTGGACTTTATTGATTCCACTGAGGTACTTAAAAGCTTCTATCACGTCCCCCCCTTTCCTTTCATCTACATAATGCTGCCTAGCAAGCACAGCTGATCTGTCATGATCAGCCTGCTGTGATCCCTCCCCCGATGTAATCTGAAATAAAGAAAACTCCCTTAATCCCTCCCACTGTTTCCTTCTTAGTTTTCCAACACTGGGTTGCCTAGTCCCCAGTGCAGGCCACTGCCCCCACCCTCCCCATTTTCACTGTGCGACATCAGGGAGCCCACTTTCAGTGCCGCTTAGCAAAACTGTTCTTTTACATTTCTGACACTGGGGTGCCCAATCCCCAGTGCTGGCTACAACCCCTTACTCTCCCCATTTTCATTGTGTGACATGGGGGGGCCACCCCAGTGCCCATTTTCATTGTGTGACATGGGGGGCCCACCCCAGTGCTGCCAAACATAAAGAAAACCCTAACACAGAAAAATAAGCAGTAGCTCATACAGCTTAAGTGCACATAACCAGGGTGATAGTTCAACAAATGGTGGAATACACAGTGGCACTCCAGTCAGGTCAGCACAGTCAATTGCAACAGTTCAAACAGTGCTTCTTTAACAACATAAGCTTCTTTTAATTGTTTAGATAGACATACTAGAACAGAAATCACAGCAGCTTTCAGAGAAACTTTTTGTAGCCAGCGGTTTGCAACACAAAAATCATCTGTAGTACAGCTGTCAATATTCAAATACATTATAGCATAGTCAAGTACAAAAGCAAACACTTACTCACATGGCATACAATGGGGCATAGCTACGCCTGAAAAAGAATCCACAGAGAGCAGTTCCAAAGTGCAAAAAGTGGTAGTTCAATCCATTGTAAATGCAGCAAAGTGCAATAACATCCACAGGTGGTGCGTTTGAGTGCTTGGTTTTGTATTTGACTGGGATTATCTGCATCCTCAGCACCCCCTCTCCAGCTGAGTGGCCCTTTTGGTTGCATGCCTTATAGCTTACTTGCAAAACTTACTTGCTTAAGCAGCACATAAGCTTGTGAATTAAGGAAATTAAAAGGCTTCAAAAAGCTCAAACACTTACCTAGGACTTCCTGCAAAGCTTCAGTCTGTTGCAGCCATAGAACATGCAAGCAAGTCTTACAAGTATGCTGTAATATACTTGAATATCACTGTCTATGCTGCAGAGGATTTGTGTACTGCACACCTCTGGCTACAAAAAGTTTCCCTACAAGCTGCTGGATTTCCATTGTGGTAGGTCTGTCTAAACATTGAACAATTAAAGGAAGCGCATGCTGTTAAACAGGAAGGGGAAACACGCTCCTAGGTGACAGGTTTAAAGGCTTCCTTGGCAAGCTTTTAAACTAGCCAAGGGGGGAGGTGCTGATAGGAAACAGGAAAGTTCAAGCCTCCCCCCACAAAACATGGCAGGTAGTAGGGTAAACACTGAGGTACAGAGCTTGACAGAGGGCAGGACAGGGGTAAATGGAATAATGGACAAGGGCAGTAAGAGCAGGGATGGGGTAAAAAAGGATAACACCAACATTAAATGGAGGGCAATGAGTACCAATGCCGTAGTCTGGGAAACAAGCTTCCAGAGCTAGTAGCCCTGATGGAAGAGGAACACTTTGATATTGTGGCAGTCACAGAAACATGATACACAGAAGACCATGACTGGGATGTCAACATACCAGGGTACACAATCTACAGAAGGGATAGAGAGGGTAAAAGAGGAGGTGGAGTAGCTGTCTACATAAGGGAAGGGATCAAAGCTACAGAACTAAAAAGTAAAGGGGGAGGACAAGAGGAACTCTGGGTCACCTTGGAGAAAGGGAATGGCATCACAATCCGCATAGGGGTTGTATACAGACCTCCGTCTCAAGGGAAGGAAATGGACAAGAAAATGATAGAGGGCATTCTCAAAATGGCTGAAAAAGGGAAGATATTGTTGATGGGGGACCTGAATATGCCAGATGTTAATTGGGTGACATGGACTGCAGCCACATCCAAGAGCAGGGTCATTCTTGATACCCTACAGGGGGGCATGCCTTAGACAGCTAGTGGTGGAACCCACTCAGGAGGGAGCAATATTAGACCTGGTACTCTCAATTGGAGAGAGGATCACAAATTTAGAAGTCGGTAGACATCTGAGAACAAGCGACCACTGCGCAGTGTGCTTCACAATAAACACAACCATGGAGACAAGCCATACAAAGACAAGGATACTCGACTTTAGAAGGGCTGACTTTGGCATAATGGGTGAATACCAGAGGAATGCATTATCAAATGGCCAGAAAGGAGGGGTGGAAGAACAATGGAGAAAAATCAAAACTGCCATCATGGAGACAACAAGCCTTTGTGTGAAACAAATAAAGAAAACAAAGTGGAATAAAAAACCACTATGGTTCTCAAAAGAGGTGTCGGTGAAGGTTAAGGAGAAAAAGGCTGCATTCAAAAAGTATAAGGAATCACAGACAGAGCACGACAGGGAACTGTATCAATTAAAGCAGAAAGAAGTGGGGAAGGCAGTCAGAAAAGCAACGGTCCAAACAGAGGAAAAGATAGCCAACTCAGTTTAGAAGGGGGATAAAACCTTTTATAGGTACATTAGGGAGCATAGAAAGGTTAAGGGAGGGATAGTGAAGATTAATAAAGGAGAGGGGAGGTGGGCAGAGGGAGACAGTGAAAAGGCAGAGATACTGAATGAATACTTTTGCTCAGTATTCACAAAAGAAGAAGAGGAGGAGTTACCTAAACCAAACAATAGAAACGCTCTGGGTAGTAGGGCTGATGCCAGTCCATTTACAGAAGAAAGAGTCCTGAAAGAACTCCTAAAACTCAAGGTGGACAAAGCAATGGGGCCTGATGGGATTCACCCTAGAATCCTAAAAGAGCTAAGGGAGGACCTAGTGACACCACTAACCACACTTTTTAACAAATCATGGGAAGACGGGGTGGTACCTGAGGACTAGAGGAGGGCAGATGTGATTCCCCTTCACAAAAGTGGGAGCAAGACAGAAGCAGGAAACTACAGACCTGTTAGTTTGACCTCAGTGGTGGGGAAAATGATGGAATCACTTCTGAAAGAAAGAATTGTTGAGTACCTAGAGGCCAGTGGGACACAGGACCCAGAGCAGCATGGATTCACAGCAGGAAGGTCATGTCAGATGAATCTAATCAATTTCTTTGACTGGGTGACCAAAGTAATAGACCAGGGAGGGGCTGTGGATATGGCCTACCTAGATTTTAGCAAGGCATTTGACACAGTTGTAGTGATAGTATAATATGTTGATTATTGTCACTCCATTTTGTATGCTATTTCATGTAATGTATGTCATTTTATACTCCATTTTGTATTGTGTGACTCCATTTTACATGCTGCTTCATTTAATTGGTGTTTTGCTCTTTAGACAGCCTCATTATTATGTTTTGCTTCAGACAGTGTATTTTGCTGACTTGAAGGTCGCATATTATCAGGCAACCTGTTTTTGTAGTTTTGTTTAAACTTCTGCTTAGCTCATAGTGTTCTAGGCACCCGGCCAGTGTTTGGAGCACAGTGACCTAGCAGGTGTAGGGAATTCTGAGCAGTCCTTATGGTGTGAATTTTCAGCATCCTGGGAGCCCGGCCAGCTTCTAGAATGTGGGAAAACAACACTATGAGGGCTGCACGGTTATTTCTAGCATAGAATAAGATATAAATGTAGCTTTCTCAATGCCTGGTTAGAAGCCTCTCCTGCAGGGTGGACGCATCGCTGTGGGGCCAGTTCCCGGTTCAAGAAACTCCTAGCCAGGCTGACAAGGGGGCTTCCCAGCCATTGGAAGAGGGCTTGGATAATGCTTTATTGAATCGGTGATGTATAACCTTTTGTATTATATTTTGTTATAATAAAGCTTTGGCTTGCTGTACTTATTGTATTGTTATTGTGTGTATGTGAGTGTGAGTGAGTAAATAGCTGCCTGGTTTGAGTTGGCAGAACATTTTAGTAGTCGGCAGGATTCGAAAATAAAATGTCTATTTTAGGAAAAAGGATGAGTTATTTTTTTAAAGGTGTATTAAGGCTCAAACAAGCAAGGCAACTGCCCTTTGTACTTGTAATTTGTGCTTGCTGCAAGTATATACTGTTAGAGCCAATGATGGCTTTCACAGTTCAGGCTGCTTTAGGAGAAAAGCAGCAGCTGGTTAAATAAAGTTAGATAAGCAGCATCTAGAAAAGAAAATAAACTACTGTGGATGTACGCTCAATAGGTGACTACAGACGGGATGATTTGAAATCCCCCATGTTGCCTATCTGTGTAGTTTCAAGTTTTCTGTATCAATTTCAAGTTCCCATGCCTCCTATAGAGGCTGAAACATTTGATCCTAAACCCAAGTACTGGGGACCTCTACCAGATGGATCTCAACCTAGTACTGTTAGAGATTTTTGTTTGTTTTGTTTTTAAACTGCAAACCAGAGCTCTGGAAAAAGACTTGGTTTGGCAGATTACTAAAATGGCCAAAAGAAAACCTTTGAAAGGGTTAAAACCTTTGAAAGAGTAGCTGCAGCATTTGGAAATTATCACGAAGGTCCTGCAGTCAGTTTTCTTACTTAGATTAGTATATCGGAAAAGAAGAAGAAAAATACCTTGGCACGGGTAAGTCTGAATTTTTTTTATTCAAAGTTGTTTTATGTCTGTCTGTTTTATTTCTGTGTCGATGATACTAAACAAGGTAATGCTCAGTCTTTCTCATGCATATTTTCTAGTTTATATCTGTGTTCTGTAATTATGTTCTGTTGTCAAGGTTGCGAGATAGGATTGACTGCCTTCAGTGCACAACAGGTTACAGAAAAAAAAAAGGAAGAAGAAGCTTCTTTGCCTCATAGCTGACTGTTTTAATTGGCTTTATTTTTAATGGAACATTTGTGCTGCCTAGATAGGGTCAGTGAAAACTTTTGTTTGTAGTTGTTGCTTGGAGCAGGTAGTGTTGATGGTGAAGAATTATGACGTCATATAGATTGCAATGTGCAGAAAGAGTTGTGGTTGCAAGCAACGTGCCAAGCCACTGCTAGGTGAAAATGTAATGTGTTAACAGCTATAAATGGCTTTATCATACTTCTAGATAAAACCAGAAACTTTTTGCAAAATGGCAGAGTGCCATATTTTAGTTATGTGCCAAAAGGTGTAATCATGTTATACGAGATGTGTTCACTTACAGATGATGTGTTTAAACAGCGTTTTGTTCCGGAAAGATTTGGCATGGCAATATGTATAAATGTGTTGGTTTAAAAATTGTCAGTGTTACAAGACAGGCAGGAGGCAGCACATATATCTAAAACACGTACAGTTTTCTAATGAAACTATGGGCATTACCTCAGCAAATTGGTGTGAAACAATGTCAGTCTTATTTTGTGTTAAGTATTTCTTTTGTGTATGTGTATGTGTGTACTGTCTTGGCCAGCAGTTTCATGTGTACTCTATTGTTATTTAAATATATTTTAATATTGGTGGTGTTCAAGGACACTACAGGAATGGCTGGGTTTGAATGACCCTTGCATGCACACTGTGACCTTTTGCACATTATTTGACCTTCTTGTGTTTTAACATTTTATGTTACTACCAGTTCAAACTTGATGTGTATTCCATGCCTAAAGCACAACTTTCACACAAAATGTATGTTTTCATGAAAGCACACCAAGAGTGAACCATGTAATTTGACTTTTTATTGCAAAACTAGTATTCTAAGTGAAGGAACAAACTTTACAATTTTGAAAAAGGACTATTACAGCTGTTTTTGAGAGTTTACCATCTACAGAGATACGTCGTATGGTATTACCATCAATCTGGACATTTTGTCATGCTTAGGATAAGGGAGCCCAGGACGCTTGGCTTCTTTTATCCTATGGAAATAATCTTGTTTTATTTTAAACTGATGTGTGTTTGTTTTTGTTGTTTGTCTGTGTTTCACAGCTAACCTTTTATTGCTACAGTATTTGAGCTGTCTCATGCACCTCGAGCTGTGTCTTCCACCAGTAGGAGCTTGGAGGGAGGGGTAAGCTACCTTCCTCCCTTCCAGTGTAATACCCACAAAGTTTGCAAGGTACATGTCATATTTATACTGATTCATGGTCTATAGCCAATGGTTTAACAACCTGGCTGCCCACTTGGGCTAAGGATGAGGGAAAATTTATTGAAATAAATATGGGAAAAGAACTGTGGCAGGAAATATGGACTATGGTGCAAAATACTCAGACCACTGTATTTCATGTTGATGCTCATTGTGCTTCAGATACACTAGAACAATGGTATAATTCTATTGCAGATGAAAAAGCTAAGATTCTTCCAGTGGATATTGAAGAAACTCAAAGTCAGCATTTATCAGGGCTGGCAAAATGGGCACATCAAAAATGTGGACATTTGGGAGAAAGCCACTTACAGGTGGGCATATAGTAGGGGTGTACCCCTAACATTGGATTTGGTTAAAACTGTTATTGCTCAGTGTCCTATATGCCAACATGGGCAACAAAGACCAATCCCTCATATTGTGAAAGGACAATTGGGGTGGGGAAAATTACCGGGACAAATTTGGCAGATCGATTACATTGGACCTCTACCCCTTAGTGGAGGATGTCGATATGCTTGCACAGTTGTAGATATATATTCAGGGTATTTATTGGCATACCCTTGTAAATAAGCTACACAGAAAAACACCATTAAGGCAATTAACTTAATTATGTTGTACTATGGAATACCCTTGCAGATACAAAGTGACAATGGTTCCCATTTTAGGGGGAAAATGGTACAAGCTTATGCTCAAGCCCATAACATACAGTGGGTATTTCACATCCCTTATTACCCGCAGGCAGCAGGGTTAATTGAGAGAATGAATGGATTGCTGAAAGAACAGTTTAGGAAATTGGGGAGAGCCTACGAAAATGGAAGAGAATTTGCATGAAGCATTACAGATTTTAAATAATAGACCAATTGGAGAATCTGAGACCCCTTAATGCAAATGATAACTCCCTAATTTGCAAGTGAAAGCTACTCAACTACAGACACAGTGTTATATTGGAAATTACAGGAGCTCTGTCTCCTTGCAGGGCAACCCAGAAGCTGCTGGACTTGATTTACATGCCCTTCAAGAATACAGAATAAACAGCACAAACATTCAAGTGATAGAAACTGGTCTTGGAATACAAATTCCACCGAGACATTTTGGTTGGATAGCACCTAAATCAGAACTAGCCCTCAAGGAATACAAATTTTGGGAGGGTGATTGATTGTGATTACCAAGGAGAAGTAAAGTAATTTTGTTGAATAGTAGAGAACAAAATCTGTTAATTCAACAGTATGACAGAGTGGCTCAATTGTTAATTATTCCAGTTAACAAAGTGACCCCTATAAAGGACAAGCCCCACACTCTTAACAGCAAGGGGGATAAAGGTTTTAGATCTACAGGAGGTTTTAACAATGGTGCCAAAATATGGGTTACAAACCCAAATGGCCTCCTGAACCAGCTGAGGTGATAGCCACGGACGAGACAACACTGTGCTAGTCATCAGATCAGGAAAGAAAAAGGGAATACGTGCCTGCACATAAATGTTATCTTCGAGAATAATGAAATTTGTGTCTTTCTAGGTCCAGCAATGGATTTTAAAGGAATGCTGGTGTGTCTTATGGTCCATTTGGCAGAGCTAGTTACCCCTGGAGGAAGGATTCAAAGGGTTAACTGTAATGACACTGGTTGTAAAGGAACCTGGAGTTGGAAAAATGATACCAAAGATAGAACCCAGGGAACTTTAGCTGCCCATCCGGACAGAAGTGTGTGGTACTGAACATGACATTTTCACCAGGGTCAATCTCTGGATGACAACTGGTGGCCCAGGACAATATGCCTACTAAACAGATGAAATCTCTTTGCAGAATAAGACTGCTATTAAATGCTGCAACTTATTAGACATGTGCATGATAACTCCTCACGGAGACGAGACTGTTGCATGAATCAATTAGACATTTTAACGAAACCATTGAACTAGTTAATGTAAATACTTTTTTTGCATGAATGCTACTGCAATAATGAATAGAACTACTTGGGCAGATCACATTACAGTGTTGAAAATCATCCTGTAATTAGCAATGATAGTATAGTTAAGGTTCCATCCACATGTACATCAGTAGGCGCGAGTGATATCAGAAAAATGTAATCCATTTTAACATAACGTTTATGTTTAGTAGAAAATGCAAATATAAAAGAGCTTGGTATGATCGCTATTAGGTGGAGCAGGGGCAGGCATGGAATTTTAAATAGTGTTGATATAGAAACACTGACTAACAGGCTTCAGGCAGTAGGAATTGATGTATTTAGCAATTAACTACAAGCTCAATGGATGCCAACTGTTTTCTTACCCCAAAAATTAACTTTGAATTATGATTTTGAGTTCTTGCAGTTATTTAATGCTTCACAGGTATGGGGAATGAGTAGTCAGAAAATATTTCGTGATTTATTGATTGGACAGAATCACAATGCGACATATGTATTCTATAATACAAAGAAATAAGGCCCAGAGTGATTTAATGAGTAATAATGAATATGTGTGGAGGACCGCGTTCAAATCATGGATTCCTAGTAATCATTGGATTGTAATGTCATCCCAGTAAAATGCACATGTCCCTGATAATGAGCAGAAGCTTATTTTGTATTGGTAGCCCAATATTTTAGATCAATCAAGATTGAGTATCTCATTAAATAAAATTAAACAGATAATTCAGGAAACAGATGTAATGCAGGCTCATTTGGCAATAAGAAATAAATCATTAGTGCAAAGTCAGGTGCAAACTACGATAGTTAAAAATAAAATGATTGATTTAAGTTCCAAGATTCAACAAGAGACTACTCATTATTGGTGGGATATTTTACAGGATGGTCTCCATCAGCTACAAAAGTGTTAAATATTCTGATACATCCTATCATAATCATTGCTGTAGTGACAATTATCTTGCTTATTTGGACTTGTTACTTATCATGTTATATTCGTAGTAATTTTGCTATGGTACCAATATCATACAAATCGTATTCACAATAATCAAAGGACCGAATGTAGTGATAGTATAATATGTTGATTATTGTCACTCCATTTTGTATGCTATTTCATGTAATGTATGTCATTTTATACTCCATTTTGTATTGTGTGAATCCATTTTACATGCTGCTTCATTTAATTTAGTGTTTTGCTCTTTAGACAGCCTCATTATTATGTTTTGCTTCAGACAGTGTATTTTGCTGACTTGAAGGTCGCATATTATCAGGCAACCTGTTTTTGTAGTTTTGTTTAAACTTCTGCTTAGCTCATAGTGTTCTAGGCACCGGCCAGTGTTTGGAGCACATGATGACCTAGCAGGTGTAGGGAATTCTGAGCAGTCCTTATGGTGTGAATTTTCAGCATCCTGGGAGCCGGCCAGCTTCTAGAATGTGGGAAAACAACACTATGAGGCTGCACGGTTATTATAGCATAGAATAAGATATAAATGTAGCTTTCTCAATGCCTGGTTAGAAGCCTCTCCTGCAGGGTGGGCCGCATCGCTGTGGGGCCAGTTCGTTCAAGAGACTCCTAGCCAGGCTGACAAGGGGGCTTCCCAGCCATTGGAAGAGGGCTTGGATGATGCTTTATTGAATCGGTGATGTATAACCTTTTGTATTATATTTTGTTATAATAAAGCTTTGGCTTGCTGTACTTATTGTATTGTTATTGTGTGTATGTGAGTGTGAGTGAGTAAATAGCTGCCTGGTTTGAGTTGGCAGAACAACAGTCCCACACAAAAGATTAATAATCAAGTTAGCCAGCCTGGGAATGGGTCCCAGGGTGGTAGCCTGGGTAGCAAACAGGCTGCACAACAGGACACAGAAGGTAATAGTGAATGGAACACATTCTGAAGAAAGGGGGGTTACTAGTGGAGTACCTCAGGGCTCAGTACTGGGTCCAGTCCTCTTTAACGTCTTTATAGGTGACATTGCAGAGGGTCTGGAAAGAAAGGTATGCCTCTTTGCAGATGACACAAAGATCTGTAACAGAGTTGATACACGGGGTAGAAAGGATGAGAAGGGACTTGGCAAGGTTGGAAGAGTGGTCAGACATATGGCAACTTAAATTCAATGCAAAGAAGTGCAAAGTAATGCACCTGGGAAATAAAAATCCAGGAGAAGAGTACACAATAGCAGGGGAGGTACTAACGACAACAATAATGGAAAGGGATCTGGGTGTAGTCATATCCAGGGCCCCTGGTGTTCTGCGGCAGAATTTTCTGATTTCTGTGGCAGGGCTCCTTGACTTCTGCGGCAGCATTTTCTGATTTCTGCGGCATGATTTATTCATTTCTCTGGCAGAATGCAGTCCTGTCATTGGCTAAATATGATGTGATGTCATCAATGACATCATATGCTGAGCATAGAGGAGGGGCTTCAGGATAAACAAGGTGGGAAAGAAAGCCTGACACTATGGAAAAACAGTATATTTGTATGAAAATTCACCAAAAACAATGAATTCTGCGGCACTATATATATTCTGCGGCATGATGCAAATTCCACAACCGCAGAATCATAGAATTCCAGGGGCCTTGGTCATATCAGATGACCTAAAGGTGGGTAAGCAATGTGAGAAGTCAGTAAGGAGAGCCAGGGGGATACTGGGATGCATAGGGAAGGGCATCACAAGTAGAAAAAGGGAAGTGGTTATCCTTCTATACAGACAGTTGGTGAGACCCCTTCTGGAGTACTGCATGCAGTTTTGGAGACCTCATCTATGCAAGGACATAGACAGGATGGAAGCAGTCCAGAGGAGGGCAACTTAAATGGTGCAAGGTCTACATCAGAAACCATATGAGAGAGCTTAATATGTATACCGTTGATGAAAGGAGGGACAGGGGGACATGATAGAAACGTTTAAGTACCTCAAGGGAATCAACAAAGTCCAGGAGGGTAGCATCTTTCAGAAAAAGAGATGTGTAAGAACAAGGGGGCACAATTTAAAGTTAGAGGGGGGATGGCTCGGGGTAATGTGAGGAAATTCTTTTTCACGGAAAGAGTGGTGGACACATGGAACCACCTTCCTGGAGAGGTTGTGTAGTCTAAAACAATGGGGGAATTCAAATATGCATGGGACAGACATAAGGCAATTATAGTGGGGGGATTGCAGGAAGTAGGCTGTTGGTTAACTAGAATCTGCAGCTTATCCAATAGTTAGGGAAATGGGCAGACTGGGTGGGCCAAGTGGTGCTTATCTGCCGTCAAAGTCTATGTTTCTATGTTTCTAAGTGCTGTTTGAACTGTTGCAATTGATTATGCTGACCCAACCAGAGTACCACTGTGTATTCCACTGTTTGATAAAGAAGCCCCTCCCTCAATCCCTCCCACCCCATCCATGTTAATTTTCTGACACCGGGGTGCCCAATCACCAGTGCTAGCTGCTAACCTCCCCCCGCCTGTTTTCAGTGTATAACACTGGGTAGCTCACCCCTCCGGTGCCACCAAACATAGCACCAGCACTTTGGTGCCTAATCCCCAGTGTCAATATCTGAAATGAAGAAAACCATCCTTCATAGTTTTTGGTTTTTTAAATAAACCCTGTAAAAAGGAAAAATGTCCATCAATGTCTGTTGCCGCCTCTATTACCATCCCTCCACCTGACCCTCCCACTCAGCACCCTCCACCCTCCCCAAGCCCTTACTTACCTACTGGTGATCCAATGCTGTAATTCTATCTGGACAGGAGACACATCTTCACTCATCAATGCTGGACTGTGAACTGAGGAAATCATATGCAGTATGTAGTTCAATGTATTTCAGTGGGTTTTGAACTTGTCGTCAGAACTTGGTCATTTTTTAATATTGTTGCCCCAGTTTTGAACATAGCTTTTTTGGTAACCCACCTCATGAACAATGACGGTGAAATTATGCAAATCCATCCCAAAAGATGAGTGTGCAGTCACTGTGCAAAATCACCTTTTGGCCAGGGTTTGAACATTTTCTTTACCCTTGACCCTGAAGTGGGGTCATAAGAAGGCTATATTGGAAATCTGGGGTAAAAATATGAAAAATCAAGATGGTTATAAGCCTACATTGAAGTTTCTCAATGCACGCTCATAAGTGTGGTTTCAATATTTTGACACCGGATTTTCAACATAACCATTTTTATACCACTTCATGAATGCTGTCATTTTTCAAATCCTGCCCAAAATGTGTTGATGCACTTGTGGTGCAAAATCACCTTTCATGCACGATTTGAAAATTTTCTCTACCCTTGTTCATGAGGTGGGCCATAAGAAGGTTATGTGGGTCAAAAGAAGGCTATGTTGAAAATGTGGGTTAAAAATATTAAAAAACAACAAAGTTATGAATGTACATTGAAATTTTCTATCACATCCTCATAAATGAGGCAATTTTCAATATTTTACCCCTAGATTTGTAAGATAGTCACTTTTTCACACCACTTCATGAATGCAACAGCTATCATTTCTCAAATCCTAGCCAACATGTTTTTTCACACTTGTGGTGCAAAATGACATTTTGGCCACTGTTTTATAAATTACACTTGTCATGTTCAGAAGGAGTGGTCCTAAAAAGACAAAGTTGAAAATTTTGGGTAAAAATTTGAAAAAACACAAAGTTATGAGGAAACGTATTGTTCCAACTTTACTCATAACTTTATTTTTCCAGATGTTGGCCTCTAATCCCCTACAAAATTTGTTTCCACAGTTGCACAGCGAAATCACCTTTCGAATGGGATTTTAAAAATTCCACCTCTCTTGATCATAACATCAGGTCATAAAGAGACTTGGAAATTTGGGGTCAAAATGTGGGAGCCCACTGAAAATTAGATATTGCTTCTCAGCTGCCCTGTCCTGGATAATTACACTCTAACAATGTGTCAAAGCAGGACACCACTGAAAATGATACATTGCATCTTACCTGCTCTGTCCTGGGTACTTATATCGTAAACATGTACAAGCAAGACCCAGTACAACAGCAATAAAAGTAGTGAACATTTGGCATTGACAAATGCTTGTTTTGTATTTCATCTTGCCAGGCAGCAGAGCATACAAGGAGCTTGAAATAATATCAGATAATAACATTCAGATGAAAGACATTTGAAAATGGTCTCCTTCAGAACATACTTCTTCATTAAAAGCATTTCATAAAGTTGTCTTTTTTTTTGCAACTAAAATGACACACTTTTTCTGTGACAGTATGGACGCAAGGTTAGTTTTTGTCGAATTATGCATTAACAGTATATGCTGTGGTACCTCCATTACCATACCAGTAACAGTACTGTTATGTGGTAAGTCACAGTTATGCTTTAAATTCCATTACCATAGTACTGCAATTGTGAGCAAGTAGTGACATCGGTATGGTATTTTACAGCAGATCTGATTTCATATTTGCATTTTAAAATTATTACATAGAGGGTAATGAATGGACGGCCATGCACAAGCCTGTGTTTACATCATGATTTATCAATAGCAACCATGAACCTCGTGAATGAATCTTGAGAGGCTCACTAGTTTCCATCTGACACTCTTGGTGAAGCCACTTGCTAGTCTCTGTATCGATGCCCATAGATTATCTTTTGTACTGTATGTGCATCTATAGATATTTTAGACACTCTTTTTCTAATATTGTACTGGCACTTGGGGAGGGAGGACACTTGAGGGTTAGTCGCAGGTAGCCTGCAACCATCCTCCAAGTGCCTCCCCCCCAAACGCAAACAGGAAGTTTGCTGAAAGAAATAGGAGTTTCTGATATGGACATGCATACACTGACAGGCCTGTTTCCTCATCTTGAGTTGTCTGTAGCAGCCAGTGAACCCAGCAAACTTTGCTCTCAAGGTTCCAGGTTGCCACAGAAACCTTCAGTTACACACACAGGGTTGTAGTGTGTGACTGGCCATGCATTATTCTCTAAATTTGGTTTGACTAGGCATGCTGTACTTTGCATTACTATTGTGAAGCTCATTGAATAGAACACATGGATGCTTATGTGCTTACAATCTGTAGAGTGAGAATTGGGTTCTTTATTACATTCCTTCTTACAAAACAAACCTGTACAAATACAGGAACATTGTCCTCACATTGAATAATAAGTATTTGTTGATTGAACAAAGCGATTATTTGGTTATGAAGGTAAACTGATAGTGTACTCAAAAATGGTTATTGCTCATAATTATGTAGCTTACAGTTATATTTTGTTCACCAGACTTCTGCTATCAGCACTTCATTTCGATGAGAATTCTGCAAGACAACAGGGCGTGCAGTGTGATGGAGAGCTGCAGTGGGGCATTTTATTTCCAAAATCTTGTGGTGGCGCTGCTGTACTGAAAGAAGTAAAGGTCCCTGTAATATATGGTAAGAATACCATTTGTCAGATTGACTATCATGGTGATGTTGTTGCAGTGCAAAGTACAAATGTACTAACAGGAGTGTAACAGTGTTTCAATGTTTGGGGAATAGCGATGGGGTATTAGTGCTTATGTAACTTGTAGTACTTTTTGTGGCTTTACTCTATTCCCACCCTTGAGTAGTAGGTATGTAGGTAGGAATTTGTAGGGAATAGAAGGCCCCCTAAAAAAACCTCCTTCAACTCACAGAGAGTATGACCGCTGGCACTCAGGAGAGGGAAAAAAAACCCAGGTGGAGGAAACCTCTGAGGACCCATGGCCATTGGTCTGCCCATCCTCTGGGCATACTAATAGGAGAAGGACATAGGTTCTAGTAACCATAGCTAATTTTAAGGAAGGTGAGCTTCTTGGAGAGATGGTGGTCCATCCTCAATCTGTAGATGATGTGGTTTGGATGACGATCCTGCGGTTGAAGAAGCAGGTCTTTTCTGAAAGAGCAGTAGAATCCTGAGTGTGAAGCAGATCCAGTTGAAGAAGGATGAATGAAGTCCAGATTTCCAAGGTAATGAAGTATGCTTGTCCAGAAGGATTACAAGGACATAATGAGAGGGAAGAGCATGATTTGATCGATATGCTACCAGACAGTGAATGGTGGGAAATGTGATGATTTGTGAAGTTATAGGTGAATGATCCAACTTGTGTAAGGTTCAACTTTCATGGTAAAGTCTGGAGGTAAGGAATTTAGTAGTGAGCAGTAAGTTGCTAAATAAGCATCCTTGAAGTGGAAGAAGGAGTTGAGTAGAGACTTTGAGTGCTTGATATGAGAAATGTCATACGTGATTTGTAGACAAATACAGGAAGATTGGCATATGCAGGCCAAATGGTAATTGAATATATAGACAGAATGATTGGAAGTTCAGTACGAGGAATTGAATAGGTTATTTGGGCATTGATGTCGTAACTATACTTGTACATGTTCTGCTGGTCCACTGGCTGAAGTAATTATGGGTATGTCTGAGGGGTAATTGCCTGTGAGATGCACTGAAGTGGCTATGGCTAGTTAGGTTTACGGGTACTCCAATGCCTAAATACTTGAGAGAAGCTTGGAGGTGGATATATGGAAGAGACTGAAGGCTGGGTTGGTAGTGAGGTTGAGAGAATGGAATGCCAGAGGATCATAGTGCTATGGTTGGTTAAGACCTGTTGGGAGGCAAGACTGGGATAGTGAATTTGCCTTAATGGTTGCAGATTTTTGATTTGAGAATTGGGGGAGCCTGTTCTCAGTAAAGCCATCACTGGAGGGAGTAATGGAGATAATTCGTGAAGGATAGACTAGAAGAACTGCTGAATGGGTGGCTAACTTGACTGATGGTAATAAGATTAAAAAATGCGGATGATTGTAGCAGGTATGGTGATGTCTAGGAGCTAGAAAACAATGGTTTGGATATCATGGCATTAGTTAGCAGCTAGGCACTGGAGATCCAATGATGAAAGTTCTGGGAAGGCAGCCGAGATGGTCTTAGGACAAGCAATGTCTGCTGAGAAAGTAGGAGTTGAGTAACATGGTCAGCAGAGTCGGTGTTGGTAGCAGAGGTTGCAGAAGGTAAAATGGCAGTAGTGGAATGAGGTATCTTGCGATTCCCGGTACCCGTAGTGATGATAATGGTTATGGAGTCGGAGCATAACTGAAGGATTTAAGTCCATTCTGTGTACGAGGATAGTCTGTGAGACATAGTAGATAGGGAATCCACAGTGATTGAATAGACAAGATTCGTAGGGAGTATCCAATAGAGTGAGATGGGATCTTTCCACTGTCCAGTCTAATGGGATTCCAGGAATGATCGTGAGGAGCCGATTGAGCAGTATAGAAAACTCTATGATGATGATGTAAGAGTTTATAAGGCATGTTATACAAGGGATGTTTGCTAGAAATAGTTTCCTCAGTTGAAATGAACAATTGATCCATTGAGTAGTGGATGGGAGCTGTCAGAATGGCCAGAGTAGGAGTATGAGATGGATAAACAGGAATAGTAGTTGACTGTTTAGGAATACTTGCCGGAGATAGGGTAGTATGCCCAAGAGAGCCACAGCAAACAGGAGAAAGCCCCGAGCCTGCAAGGTGGAGATGAAAAGGCAGCCATCCAAAGATGGAAGGAAAGTCCAGAGTGAATCCTAATGGACTGAAGGAATGATCCAGGGAAGGAGATGGCCTAGGTAAGGCTGATGACATACAGCGCAAGAAGGAACAGGACTGGGTCAGCTCCTCGGTGAACAGCAGCGGAATGCAGGAAGGCTGTAGCAAGTCACTGGAGGATGATCAACTGAAGGCCAAGGAGTGAAGCCAAGTACCAAGACCAACTGAGTTGAGATACAGGAGTCCCACATTTGACAAAGGCGTCAGATGACAAGTGGAAATGACTGAAGGTGCTGGAGCGAAGCAGGATGAGGTTCCCACATCTGAAGGAAAAAAACTCGTACAGTAGCTGGAAGAGGTGACCTGCAGCAAGGAAGTTCATGAGGCAGTCAAACTGGACTGAGATAGAGACTGAACCAGCTGGCAAGATCCAAATCATGAGGAAAAGGAGACCAAGAAGGTTGAGTAGGATGGTCCATGGAAGTGCAGGATGGAGACTGGTAAGGAATGATGCAAGGCAGTTGGAGCAGAGTTGTCCTGTTCCAGGAGGGAAACAGCAATTGGATAGGAGGTATAAAATGCAAGAGGATGAACAGTCAGTTGCAGACACGGGCCTCTAACCGAGGTAGATGAGGTGAGACAACCTGGACTTGACACATGATAAAAGTATGGTAGAGGAGAAATCTTTAAAAATTCAGGTTCAGGAGGGAGCAGCAAGTGGTGGTCCAGTAGAGAGTGCATAAGGTGGAAACAGTCGCTTGCAGTTATGAGCTACCAGTCCAGGAAATTGAGGAGAGACAACCAGAATCCAACACCACCAGGCAGAGGCAAGAGGATGGAGGCAATTGAGTGGATGAGATCCTGCTCCAGACAGAATCAGTATCTAGGTATGAGACAGAGATGGTATTGAGCAAGTGGAGTCACCTAAACAGGCATCCAAACTAGGAAGTCAGTACGAAATGGCCTGCAGATTAAGTCGGTAGGAGGAGTTAGGAGGTGGAAGGCAGTGAGATATAAAGATTCCATTCCCAAAGGGAAGCGGCAATCTGCATAGGAATAGGATGCATGAGGTGGAATCAGTCAAATACAGAGCCAGGCTCCCAGCCATGAAAGTCAGAGTGATGGAATGGGAATTGAGGCTGCAGATCAGGTAGAATGGAGGAGGCAAGTAGGATCTGGCATCCAGGTAATATGCTGACAATGCGTAAGGTTAAAGCAGTGGAATGGAGACTCAGGCACTCAGGGGTGACTGATAAGCAGGGCCACTGGAAAATTGCGCCCTCAATTTTTTTGCGGAGTCCGCAATTTTCACAATTCTCTACAAAAACGGACATGTTCCACAATTTCTTGCAATTTTTGAGTTTTTATATTGAACTATGTAAAAAGTATTAACATTTTTAATAAAATACTCTCAGATATAGTGACAATTGTGCATACAGACTTGGGTTTGGCTGAAACAATGCAATGCAAGGTAGGGCAAGGGTTTTATGTGACACTGATTTCTTTTAAATCCTTGTCTTGTTTGGTTTCAAAATCCACTGGCCAAGCATAAGTGCACTTAAACACTTAACATTTGTTTTGTGTTGAAGCAGTCTATCAGAAAACTTTTTGTTGCCACACAGACAAACAAAAGATGAGAGAAAAATTGCAAATTATCCCATTTACCTAAATGGGGTGCTAACTATGAAGCCTTTTTGTAAGTGGCAGGGCAAGTTTTTCCTTGTGAGCATTCTTTCATTCAGATTAGTTTTGATTCAAACAGCTGAGGATTTTTGGATGGTCCTGCCTATTATAAACTTGAATAAGCTAGTTACTATCAGTGATCTCACTCTTAGCAACTACCTTCTAGATGCTCACATGCAAAGACTACAATAAAAGCCTGACTAAAGTCTCAAAACAAGCTTGTAAAACACAAAATGTATCTTTAACTAAACAAAATCATTGCAGCTAGAGTAAAACAAAGGTACATTACAGGGTACCCTGACTACTGTATGATGCAGAAAAAATATATTGGTATTTTTTTTATATTTTTTTGGTAACCACGTAAGGCCCACTAGGCACAAGTGCCTGTTTTCAGGTACAACCCAGGAGCACTGAGGAAGTTAAGAGACTTGCTCAGAATCACTCAGTATGCAAGTGGAGGTTGTGGGAATCAAACCCAGGTCTACTAGATGTAGTCAGCTCATTCACAGTTTGTTACTCTAACCTCTAGATTATACTGCCGGCCCCAATAACCCCCAGATTTAATGTTTAAAGATCTGATTTCAAAAATAGTGTTCAGTACCTACAGTACAAATTATGACTAGTAAACACTTTAACAACATTTTACTAAAACTCAGTTATTCACCACTCTATCTGCTTATTTTTTTCTTGTACCAAAGTGGGTGAATAGCTGGCAGAGCACTGTAAACAGCTATTGATTACGCTTCATTATTCTACAGCCATAAACAAAAAATATATATTTCTTCTGGCTTTATTTAATATTGATTTGCTGTGGCTCACTTAATAGAATCTATTTAGCAAATTTTGGAAGATAGGCAACGCGTATGATAGCTTATCAGTTTAGTATTTTTTTTAGGAACATAAACTTTTCTTTATGTTTTAAACATATTCAGGTGTCAGTGTATTAATTTAGCAATTTATACTGACTAATATATGCTGCAGAAAACCTTAAAAGATTTATTGTGAAGCACTCCGGGTCTATAGTAGAACCCCCACAATTTTTGCAAAATGCTCCGCAATTTTTGGTAACCTTTTCCATAATTTTCCAGTGACCTTGCTGATGAAGTTGGATGATCTTGCCTGGAGACAGCAGGCATAGGTAGGATAATGAGGGCACAGGGGGTAAAGAAGTTCTGTTCCCGAAGGGAAGCGGCAACTGTTATGAAGCAGAGAAGGCATAGGAGGAAGCAGTAAATTGTAGACATGGCTCCCACCCCTGGTAGTCAGGGTGAGTGAACCTGCACTTGATGCTGCCAAGCAGAGTTAGGGATGGAGAATGTCAGCTGGTAAGTAGTAGGAGGCAACAGTTTGTAACAGAATCCCATCCCCAGTACTCAAGGAAAGCCTACCTTCATTCAGCACCTCAGAAGATGCGAGTTAGGCACGGAGTCCGAAGCACTGCTGGTATGGGCTGGCAGAAAGTGCAGAATGCTGTTTGAGAGGAGAGAGAGAGAGAGAGAGAGAGAGAGAATAGGAGGAAACTTCAGTGTAGAAGGCATGAATGAATGATACATAAAAATAGTAGGACAAATGAAGGAAAGATGGAGGTAGGCACACAAAGAGGAATGATATGCAGAAAGGAGGGTGAAGTGCTGAGGAGGACCCTCAATGGAATGGACACATTCACTGGGGAGGAGTATGGATGTGAGGGAGGTGATTGAGGTCGTGGGTAGCAGGGACCCAGAGTTGTAGTTAGGTGTAACTGGGAAATCCATTATTGAACCAAGTGACACTCCAAGGTTGACATAGTATGCAAGCGGTACATGAGGGATACGAATCCAGGCCAGTTGAGTATCCATGGCAGCGGTCAGAGCAGTAGCCTCAAGGATATAAATCCACAGTATAGGATCTTGGCCAGACCCAACCTTGAATAGAATGTGCAGGTAGAGGGAGGGATACCAGTACAATCACAGCAATTCCAATCTGATTGGTTTCTGACTATACCTAACCGAAATGGTTTTGTCTCACTGGAGCTGACAGTAGGAGTGGCAGTTGAGGAAGGAAAAAGACAAGATCAAATCAAATCAAATTAATCTTTATTTTTATAGCGCCTTTCAAAAACCAAGGTGCTGCACAGATTATAAATACATTAAAACAGAGAATATAAAACTGTTAAAACCAACTTAATACAATTCAATTAGTCTGGGAAGGCCTGTGAGAACAAATATGTTTTCAACATAGATTTAAAATTAGTGATGGTCAGGCATTCTCTTAACCAACGAGGTAGAGAATTCCACAGGGTCGGTGCTGCAAATGAAAAAGCACGCGCTCCAGACATTTTTAGACAAACCCTGGGAATCTCTAGCAATCCCTCATCAGTGGATCGGAGAGGGTGATTGGGGGAGTAGAGAGTCAAGAGATCTTTAAGGTAGTTGGGTCCCTGTTTGTGTAGGGCTTTAAAGGTAAGCAAGCTTATCTTATAGGTGATCTGCCACTGAACTGGCAGCCAGTGCAGCTCGCGCAGTTGAGGGGTTATATGACTGGACCTAGAGGTACTAGTCAACAATCTGACTGCAGCATTCTGCACCAGCTGCAAGCAGTGGATATCAACCCCAGATAGTCCTAGGTAGAGGGCATTGCAGCAGTCAAGACAGGTAGTAATAAAGGTGTGGACCAGTGTTGGAAGGTCACCAGGGGGAATCAGGTGTTTCACCTGGATGATGTTCCTCAGATGGTAAAATGAGGACTTGACCACGGCTGACACCTGATAGTTCAAGGTCAAGCCATCATCAAAAAACAACGCCCAGATTATGCACCCGATCTGAGGTGATAAGCTGGACACCATCAAGTCAGTGGTCTGACATGTGCCCAGCTCCAACACCTGCCTCTGGGTGGCCCGGATCCATGACCAACACCTCAGTCTTATCCGGATTCAGTCTCAGCCAACTCGAGCTCATCCAGTCTTTGATCTCAGAAAGGCAGCTATTTAATATGGAAACCGCACCAACCTGTCTGGGCACAAAGGACATATACAGCTGAGTATCATCTGCATAGCAGTGAAAACTCAAGCCGTATTGCCTAATGATATCTCCTAAGGGCAGCATATACACTGCGAACAACATAGGAGCCAGTATGGAGCCCTGCGGTACTCCACAGGACAGGGGGAGGGCATCAGAAAAATACATTCCAGTAACCACCCTCTGAGACCTGCCTGTTAGAAAAGATTGAAACCATTTGAGGACTGTACCAGACAGTCCACAAAGGAACTACAGGGTCTCCAAAACCACCTCATGGTCCACAGTGTCAAAAGCTGCAGAGAGATCAAGAAGGACCAAGATGGTACGAGCCTTTCAATCTCTCACCATCAGGAGGTCATTTAGTACCTGGACAAGGGCAGTCTCCATGCTATGCCTCTTCCTAAATCCAGACTGGAGAGCTTCATAGACACCATGAGTTTCCAATGATTGTCAAGTTGCAACGCAACCACCTTCTCAGTAAACTTCCCCACAAAGGGAAGGTTAGAAACAGGTCAGTAGTTAGCTGGATCGATGGGATCCAAGGAGGGTTTTTTCAGGAGTGGTCTAATGACTGCTTCCTTTAAGGGATCTGGAAAGGTTCCCCTCTCCAAGGAGCTCCATACAATTTCAGCTAGGATCGGGCAGATGACACCTATCATCCCACCAAAAGGGAGGTAGGGCCCAGATCCAAACTACAACAGGTTGGACACAAAGTCTAGACAATCTTCACAATGTCCATGAATTCCATTCAGCTGAAATCTGTCCAGACAGACTGGGTCCTCACCACTTTCCATCGACATCCACAACCCCTCATTGAGGGAGCCTGGCCAATTCTGGACCTGATGCTGGCAACCTTATCCATGAAAAACTGAGCTAGCTCATCACACTTAGCTTGTGAAAAAGCTCATCCAGACTGCAGACAGATTGGATTGCACTATCTGTCAACAGTACGAAAGAGCTGATCTGGTCAGTTCTGCGCAGCAGAAATCTCCCTGGACAGAAACTCTGCCTTTTTACGGGTGATTTTTGATTGATAGCCATCATAATGTTCCATCAATCTAAGCCTGTCAGCATCCAGGCTGGACTTCCACCATGCTCTCTCCAGCCTTCGACCACTCCGCCTTATCTCTTTCAAGGACCCATCAAACCAAGGGGACCTTGGGCGAAGAGTGAGTGGTCGAACACGAACAGGAGCAATCAAGTCCAGGGCATCTCCCACTACCTTATTATAGGCTAGTACAAGATCTCCAGAACTTGGGCTTTCACCCAGCAATCCCGATAGGTCCAGCACTGTCGATAGACCATCTGGGGTAACTCCCCGCAAGGGGCGGTGCCAAACCATCTCCAAAGGGGTAGGTCCACTTGGGGGAGCCCCGAAACTGAACTCCATGGTGTGATGGTCAGACCAACTGACTGGTTCCACTCCCAAATCAGTGATCTCCATCCCCAGGAGGAACAGCAGATCCAATGAATGGCCTCCTCTATGGGTAGAGGAGGTAACAACCTGTGTAAGGTCCAGCATTGTCATTAGCTGGAGGAGATTTTAACCAAACTGCTAGAGTTTGTCGTCGACCCAGGCATTGAAATCCCCCAGAATTATCCATCTGGGGAATTCCAGCACCATGTCAACGACGAAGTCCTCAATCTCCTGCAGGAATAAACCTCCTTCACCTGGTGGATGGTAAATGAGGAGTATCCTGCAACCTACACCCTCTCCCATAGCACACTCAAAGGATCTGGTGGTCCCCACTGGAACATCCATAAGGCCCAGTTCATCCTTAAAAAAGATGGCTACACCCCCACCCCTACGATCCAACCTCGGGTGGTGAATCACCGAGAACCCAGCTGGAACTGCAGAAGCCTGCACTGGGCCTGCATTTTCATCCAGCCAGGTCTTGGTGATGCATGCCAGGCCTACCGTTTTGACAAGATTGGCTCTAATAGCCATCTTGTTTTTGATACATCTAGCATTACATAACACCGCCCGGGTTGGATGAGATGCTGGGGAAGACCTCGACTCCTGTCTAGCACCAATTTCTGGGTCCTTGGGTATGGGAACAAGACAGGGATTACCCCTGTCTTGACACCATTTTGCCCCAGGGCGTTGCCTAGTCCCCACTACCTCAATACGTCCCCCCTTTCCCTTCCACTACCAGGCCCAGTCCTGCCCCATTTCCTATTCCTCCTAGCAATTCCAAAGGATCAACAGTGTATATACATTCCTGTTGGTAAAGAGGGGCAATTAAATGGACGCATCTCCCTGAGCCTAGTAGGGGAATTCTGCTCAACCATCCTTAAACCTTCCTAACACATTAAAACACAATCTACTATCATAGCCCCACTTCAATTCCCGGAAAGTAACCACCCAGTAGCCAAACTACACACAACAAAAATAAAATGAAAGAAACTCCAAAAAACCCACCCCACAACTCTCATTTATGTGCCTTAAAATATTATTGAAAAGTAATTCTAAAACAACACATCAATAATATAACAATAATTCACTAAACCAGTTAAACAAATTTCATCAGTTATTTGTTGTCCATGCCAAAAAATCCAGAAATATTTGCAGTGCAAAGGAAGTGCTCTCACCAACCACCTTGCAAAAAGTATCTGTCCATATAATGTAATGTAATGTGGCTCTCTCACTGCCACAAATCAACTGATGTTATACAGAAAGAAGCCCTCTCACTGCCTCCTTCAGATGCCAAAAAAATGTATAATATACTTGCAGTATCAAATAAACAATGAAATTAAAAGTGAGTCTAATCAAATTAAGTCAAAGCAATAAAAGATCCAAAAATCTTCTTTCAGAAAAATAAAATGTGGACACCCAGGTCCTCTCACCACCAGGAGATCCACAAAAGACACTCTTGCTGTCCAAAGTGCAAATCCAATTGTAAATCCAGAGTACAGTAAAAAGTAATCCAAACAGTGCAGATAATCCAAATGGAGAATCCAATTCAATCAGGAACGGCCAGGTCAGCAATTAGGAGTCGACAAGGGCCCGCAAAACACCATCCACGGAGGCCGCTGCCAGAAATATTCACAGCTCCACTTCGATTCCCAGGTAATGACCACCCAGTAGCCAACCCCTGAGAAGCTAGGAGAATTACAGGCTTATCAACCCACTTCCTGGCTGATCAAGAGTCTGGTCCTCCCATGTAGCAGCAAATCCGGCAATTGGCCACCGGACGATGTTGGTCACACTTACAACCCCGCCGCTGACCAAACCAAAGTCAAAGTCAGAGCCCACGACTCAGGCCCTGATCCAATACTCAGGCTAGATCACACAAAACAGCCCGAAAACCGCACTTTTGGCCTGTTCAAATACAAAAAGATCCTCCAGTGGAAAACTCCACTCCACAACACAGCTTCTTCTCAATGAATCCCGCTCCCTCTTCTCAGCTCAAATTTCTCAGTCACACAAAACAAGCAGCAAGAGGTGGTGAGTTCATTTCAAATCTACGCCAACACATATTGTACAGCGTTGAGCGGGAAATTTAAATAATAAAAATTATTTTTATATCTGAGCGGTAGCGATAGCGGGACAAATTGAGCGTCCTCAAAGCACACTACAAAGTTAATCCAAAGTCCCGATAACGTACGGCACACTAACTGCCTCACTCCAAAAGCCCTAACTAATAAATCTAATTTTATGATAAAGAGCAAGCACAGAAAACAAATACTACAAAAAGAAACAAATAAAAATGACAAACAAATGAAAAGAAGTTTAAACAAAAAATAAAACTCAGTTGCAGAGAGCTACTTGCAGCACTCCCAGCCTGGTGGCCATCTGTGGGTAGAAGACACAGGGGACAATGTAAAAGGAGACGTAAATATGGGTCCAGGAGTGTGTAGCTATTACAGAAGTATTATAGCCAGAGATGTGAAAGCTGGGTTTTGGGGATGGGTTATGAATGAGAGGGCCTGCGGAAAAATATGCATGCATCTGTTCTGCTCTCTACTCTTGCCCCTCTGCCTCCCCCAGAGGCATCTGGAAATTAGCTGATACTGTACTCTGTACTCTGACCTCCACTGGTTGTCTCCTTCCTCGCGTCAGGCTTATTCATTAGGTTGTCTGACTGACATTATTAGGTCTTCTATCCCCTCCACACTCGCTGCTATGCTCACCCCCAAGGATTGCCCTCGTTCCCTCCGTTCCATGTCTTTAGCTCTGTTATCTGTCCCAAAATGCTCTACCAGGATGGCTGAACTTGTCTTCTCCTTGTATGCCCCCAAATTTTGGAACTCTCTCCCGTTTGATCTTAGGCACTCCAAATCCCACTCCACTTTCAAGAAAGGCCTTTCCAATTACCTTGCCTCCCTTGACATTTGCAAATGTCCCTAGCTTCACGAGTCATGCAAATCTACCATTGTCTTTCAATTAAATTTCCCTGTGGCCTCTTGATTCCTCCCACCCCCACTCTTCCTCAGCTACTGCTATGCACTTTGTTCCCTGTCTCTGCCTGGGAATTGTCTCCTTGCTGACTTACCAACAACACTGTCATGTTTTTGTACATTATTAACAGTAAATTGTGCCTTTTTGTCTGTTTTGTTCCTATTATACTGCGTGATATGTACCTCCTCTATGTACTATGTAACTTGCACCTCTGTATAACTGTTTGGAATCTCCTATTGTGCAACACTGTATGTGTATTTGTTTTTACCTGTTCCTTGATTTGTACTTAGAAAAATACCATCTACTATGCCCGCAGCAACATGGTTTCATAAGGGACACAACACCACAACTTCTCTCCTTGAGTTCACGGGTTATATTCATAATACTTTGGACCAAGGTACCCTAGTTGGGACAACCTTCATTGACTTAACGAAAGCATTCAACAGAGTAAACCATGCCCTTCTAATCAAACAGCTAGCATCCTTAGGCCTCTCTGTTGATACTGTTGCGTGGTTCAAAAATTACCTTCATACCCGTCCCAGCAACTCAAGATTGATAATGTACTATCGGATAGCAGACCAGTTCGCTCTGGAGTTCTACAAGGGTCAATACTCGGTCCACTGTTATTCAGCATATTCCTCAACCAACTCCCTTACTCCTGCTAGGGGTGCATCCTGCTGTACGCAGACAATGCAATTCTGTTTACCAGTGGTCCCGACCCTAAAGAACTGGAATACAACTTACAGAGAAATTTCATGGAGGTAGAGACGTGGTTCAGTGATCATAAACTCATCATGAATTACAAGAAAACAAAAACAATGTTGTTCTCCAGCACCAGAAGCAAGCATAAATCTTACCCTCTCTCAATCACAAATGTGATGGGTACACTGCTAGAACTAGTACAGTGCTTTAAATACCTGGGAGTTACTGTGGACAGTACCTTGTCCTGTTCCCAGCATATTGACATTACGGCCAAGGCAGTCAATATGTGCATTGGTCTGCTATACAGGCGTAAGAATAGCCTAACCGCTGAGGCTCTTAGACTTGCTATACATAGTTCTGTGATTTTGCTTGTCGACTATGTCCTAGTGATCTATGGCTCTGCTACTGATATAGCCCTCCATCACCTCAAAGTGGCCTTAAATGAAGCATGCCGGCTTGCAACTGGAGCTGCTCGGCTCACTCACGTATGCGACCTATATGCTCAAGCTAAGTGGCTTCAGTTCGCAGGTAGACTTGGGTACCAGTCCTGTATTATGGCTAAAAAGGGAAGCCTAGGCCTGGTGCCTACTGGGGTACAGAAACTTCTCACTCCTTATGAATCCAATCACTGCACCAGAACCTCAGGAAGTCTGATTTTCAACATTCCCTGCTCCTGCACTGCACTAGATTGCTAGATTGCACAATTGATTTGTCGTATTAACTGCTTTCCCTTCCTCTTCTACTCCTGGCTTTATCTTTGCTTACGCTCCACTGCTACTCTATCAAATCACTCCTCCCCCCATATCAGTTGTAGACTGTTGTTTGTTCTAGCTGCCAAAATACTGTATATGTATTGCACACACCAGTCATCATGTTTCATTTATCAGTATGCAACCTGTAAGTCGCTTCCCTGTCTCATATCAATGTTTACCACCTGCTGTCACCCTATGTGGTACCCTTGTATGTATATCCAGCCTGTATCATGTAACGTGCATTTCACGTATATACTGTTATTACCTATTTGTGTTTGTACTTTAAGTGTTTATGTCGTATGTTCATATGTTCGTATGTCACAGGACCTCCTTGTGAATGAGCTTGCTCAATGGAGTTTTCCTGCAATAAACTTGAACTTGAACTAGTGCAAAGGTCCTTTGTGCACCAAGCTCCTCACTGGCTGAAAGGAAAACTACACCCTAATATCATTTAAATTCTGTTTGTTTCCATGCCAAAAGATAGCTCCTTTCCTGTTGCTGTTAGGGCTATATGTGCTACCTTTAGTTTGTTTTCACTGCTCATTGTAGCTCCTGTGACTGCCCTGAGGGTCTCCATTTCATGATTGTTAAAATCTCATTGTCCATGAGAAATGCATTAGCATAGGACTCTGTCCTCTTCCTATTTATCCTGTCCTCATCCCAAATAAGTACCAGCACTGGTCACAAGTTCCTATGTTTCTCTGTGGTCTGTTTTGTCCCACTCTTGCAGTGTCTCTGGGTTGGCACTGCTAATCGTAGATTGCTTAAACTGGCTTAATTCTTTCCTTTTAGCATAATTTCTGTATCTGTATCTCCTAATATGGCAGTCCTCTACTATGGAGGGTCGTTACTCTCACTCTTAATGCTACTTGGCTTACATGCATTGACCCTATATACCCTTTGTCACTATAAAACCTATGACACTCCATCTGACTACTTTAACTTTCATTTCTCTAACACTATAGCTGATCATTGCCCTCTGTTGGGATGGTATGTCCTTCTGCTCTGCAAGGGCTGTACCTATCATGCCGTCTACTATTAGTAGGCAACTTGCCTGGCGGAAATCTTCTTTTACCCTTCGTGGTACTAGATCATGGTTCCTAGTCCTCATTCTCATCCTTCTCTCTGGGGATATAGAACTTAATCCTGGCCCACCTGGTCATTTCTCCCCTACTGACATCTCTAAGGACACTAATAAGGGGATATTTATTGCTCACATGAACATCAGAAGTCTTACGTGTCACTTTACTGACCTTGAAGCTTGGGTTCAAGTGTACAAACCCGACATCTTATGCCCCATAGAAACCTGGCTTAAACCGAGAATTTCGGACTTACTGTGCTCCCTTGATGGGTACACCTTGTTTTGTAAGGATAAAATTTCATCTAAGCGTGGCAGCAGAGTTGCTATATTTTTTAAAAGCCACCTACACGTTATGAATGTTACCACTGCTGATCACTCATCTGGTTGTGAATCCGCTCATGTCATCCTTCTACTTGGAACAAAAAAGCTACACATTTGCTGTGTTTACAATCCCCCTAATGGAGGCGTTGACGGTCTGCAAAGTTTCCTTAATCATACCACTCAAATTGTTAATAATAATGAAGTGATAATCATGGGTGATCTAAACCTGAACTGGCTGGGAACAGCCCATGGCTAACTACAATCTCTGCTGCTCAGGTACAATCTGCACCAGCTGCTAACTGATCCTACCTGTACTGCCCCATCACAGAAATCATCAACTCTCATTGACTGGGTACTGGTGAATCGCTTGGGGCACGTATATGTATCAGGCATATTAGCTGATACATTATCTGACCACTCTCCTACTTTCTGCATCTGGTCTGCTGGTTCACCTCCCTCCCCTCCACCACGTTTTATCACGTTCTCTGACTTTGCCAAGTTGGACATTGACAAATTTCTATCTGATGTTTCGGTAATTGACTGGACTACTATCCATACCTCTATGGATGTTGATGAAGCCCTTTGAATCTTTTTGACAAAGTTTCTTGCTGTTCAGTGGAAGCATGCACCACAGGTCACCAGGCGTGTTTGTTAGAGGCAAACTGACCAGGTGGTTCCACAAAGACCTGCTTGCTAACCTGCATCTCAGGGATAAATGTTGGAAGCGCTACAAGCTCACTGGACTCTTGGATTTCAATAACTGCAGAACTCTTAGGAACTCCTGTAGAAAGATGATCAGGGCTGCCAAGAGCAATTACTGCAAGAACCTGCTCTTAAGCTCAGCTGGTGACCAAAAAAATTCTGGGCACACATAAAGTTTATTTTGGGTACTTCACAACTGGATATGCAGGAAGACATGATTTTGAATGGAGCACATTGTAACAACCCAGTCACAATAGCAAACTCTTTCAATCATATGTTCTCAGATTTATCACAGTACACCTTGCCCTTCCAAAAATTGGCTACATGCTCTCCGACACTCACCACTGGCCAGCAAAACACTGCTGTTGATCTACTTAATGAGCTGCCAAACTCTCCACCTTTTTATTTCAAGGCAATTACTAGTCAAGATGTCTTGTTATTACTAAAGTCCATCTCAGACAACACTAGGACGGGCTCCGACTTTCTTGAAGCTAGATTACTTAAGCTTGCGGCTCCCCTTATAGCCTTGCCCCCGGCTAGAATTTTTACACTGTCTCTTTGTGGTAGCAAGGTCACAGATATTTGGAAAATTGCTCGTATTACTCCAGTTTTCAAGAAGGATGACCCGAAGGATATCACTAATTATTTTATAGGCCCATTGCTATTCTCTCAGTTCTCAGTAAAATCCTAGAGAAACTTGTTGCCTCGCAAACAGTTGCCTATATAACCAAATACAACTTTCTCTCTGAAATGCAGCATGGCTTCAGGAAAGGACACAGCACATTGACAGCCCTCCTGAAACTCACAACTCACAACTGATATTCAATCAAATATGGATGGTGGTCTACTTACTGGCACTGTCTTTGTAGACCTTACGAAGGCTTTTGATCTCATTGATCATCCCCTGCTCCTTACCACTCTCCGTAAACTCAGTTTCTCCTTTCCTGTTGTCGAATGGTTTAGAAGCTACCTGTTAAATAGGTCTCAAGTGGTTAAATACAACTCCTCCCTATCTGAAAGTACCACCATCAATATTGGAGTGCCCCAGGGTTCTATCCTGGGTCCATTGCTTTTCTCACTTTTCCTAGACAATATTACAGATGCTTTCCAATCGTGTTCATCAATTCTTTATGCGGATAATCTGGTCCTCTACTCCAGCTCCTTGAATGTTGAGTCCATAAACTCTTCCTTGTCTACTGATCTCAGTAATGTGCCAAAATGGCTATCTGATCATAAGCTGATACTGAACTCAAGGAAGACAAAGGCCATGCTTCTAGGCTAAGTCAAAAAGATTAAGGCTCGCTCTACAGAAATGCTCATCAGTGTTTTAGGAGGCTCACCCATTGAAAGTGTTACGTCCTTTAATTACTTGGGGGTTCTTCTTGACCAATCCCTTGATTTCAACTTACATATTCAATCTGCCTGCAAAGCAGCAAATTCGAAACTGGGTGTAGCCTATAAGAGTAGCCATATGCTTACACCTCCTGCTAAGTTGGCCATTGATAGGGGTATCTTGCTCCCTGCCCTTACTTACGGTTCCCCCATTTTTGTTTCAGCACATAAATCTTCTCTTCATAAGTTGGATGTTACGTATAACAACATTTGTAGGTATATTTCCTCCTGTCCTCACCTTATGCACCTCTGCCAGTTCTACAAGGACTTAAAATGGCTCTCTCCCACAGCTCATAGGAAATATGCTCTATGCTCACTCGTTGATTCTGTTCTTTGACTGAATACTCCATCCTCACTTGCTACAATGCTTGTTCTCAAAAACTCCCACCATGGCCTGCGTTCAACAGATCAATCCTTACTCCACATACTGTACCTAGGTGTCACACTTCCAAAGGTACTACAGCCTTCCAGTATTCTGCCCCTCAAATCTGGAACTCTCTTCCCCAAGACCTGTGGCTGACTAAGTCTCATTTCTGCTTTAAAAGGGAGCTGAAGCATTATTTATCTCTGGCTGACACCTACACTTGCTTTAGCCAGTACTCAACCTTTGCTCTGCCTGGCGACATAACAAGGGAAAAACTTGAGCCATGTGCACTTACAGAACTCTTTGCCTTCCTGGCTCCCCTTGAGATGATTAGGCGCAGCATGGAGCGTGACTAGCCCAGGTGACCATGCTTTTGCGGTCCTTAAGGACAGATGCATACGGGATTCTGTGCTAGTGTTTCTCAGGCATGTGAACATTCACAAGGCACGGCCACCATCTTGGGGAGAGGCTTCACCTCCTCACTCCAAGCAAATGAGTGAAAACTTCAGTTGTTGAAGAGTGCCACTCCGATTCAGAGGCCAGGAAGGGGGGGCAATCCACTTTTACTGGGAGCCCAACTCATTATTAAAAAGATAACATGATCCAAACAGAAATAGCTGTGAAGAATTACATGAGTACATCAGCCCACCAATCAGGCCTGTGTAATCGTCAAGGCCCCCAGCACTATCCTTGTACATTCCGGTCAACATCTCAATGGGTGGTCAAGATAAATAGCCACTATCCTGAGACCAATGTACATCCTTTATAGATTTTGAATACTTCTCCCCTTTGAGTCCACCCTGCCATCCTGAAATAGTACCCCCCCACCAACCTGACTCTTAAAAGGGCCTTACCTGGTGGTCCCCATATTGATCCAGCAGAATCATATTAACTTTACAAATGGGTTGTAGTCCTTTAAAGTAAAATCAGCCGGCAAATTACACAGCAGTCCTATAGGCTGAAGTCCATGTGCCCTACAAGGGGGCAATAAATACTGGTGCATGTGAGACCTCAGATCAAGTGCCGGAGCTCAGGAGAGCAGGATGCTCAGGTACAGTCATGCTGTCTTCTGGAACTGGAGGCCATGTGGATTCCTGGCTGCAGGTGTCATCAGGGAAGGTTGGTAACCATCACCACCAGGCTTACTGCATTGACCCAGAATTTAGGCCGGACAGTGGGGTCTTTAGGTTGAACTTGGTTGCTGTGAGTTAAGGGTGAATTCCCAGTTACTGCTGGTTACAGCAGTGGCACATATCTGTTGTTCGACAAAAGTGGAGACTGTTTATTGGAGGAAGCGGAGGATTCATCGCTGCAACTTCTGCTCCGGCTTCTGCTGCACTGTTGCAGATCGTGGTACCTTTTGCCTCTTTGTTTTCTACCTATCTTTCGGGATCAGGGTGCTAGAAGCCAGGGATCATCAGATATTGGAAATTGCTGCAGTGGGGGTCCAAATTTGGAGGGATGTTGGGGATATTTAGCCACATACGGGGTTCAGTCCTTCCATTGAGGAGTGCTATGAGAGCGAGCCTGCCCAGGCCAATGAGTTGTTCTAGAAGAGGAAAGACTAGATTGAGGTCAAATTTTTTTCTGTGAAAGCTTTGGCAGCCTCTGGTGACTGAAATTGTTGCGTTATCCTGTTTTTGATGATATGTAAGGTGGTGGGGTAGCAGAGGCTGTATGCTATGCCCATATCCATAAGTGTATGATGGGCCGGGGTGTAATCTTTGTGGTGATTGGATAATTCCTTTGAGAAGTCCTGGTAGATTCTGATAGTGTGGCCCTTTCAAGTAACCTTCCCTTTTATTCTGGCCCAGCTGAGCACCCACTGTCTGTCCTGCTAGCAGAGAAAGTGAGCCAGTATCAGTTGAGGACGTTCCCCAGGCCAAGGGGGGGGTGGCAAGGGATCAATTGGCTCAATCAGTTTCAATGGTAAGCGAGCAGGCTGGAGTGAATATTCTGGCTAAAGCAGCTTGCAGGAATTGAATAGTGTCCTGTTCCTCACTCCCTTCATGGAATCCAACAAAGCACAAGATGTTCCATCTGCTACGATTCTCTAGATCTTCTGCTCATTCCCACAGCAGATGGATTATGCAGTCCTGCTCCCCTCAGATGCCCATCGACTCTGTTAGAAATGTTTTCGGTGGTAGTGATCCTCTATTCAGCAACATTTAAATGATCTCCAATTTGTATAATGTCTATTAATTCTCTGCATAGCTATTTCTAGCCTGGAAATTTGAGAGACCAGCTTTTCCTTTTGATTTCTGACAGGGCTGTGCCAGCCTCTGGACCCACCATTCTGTCGCTGATAGGATAAATTCTGAGGAGATGATTCAAGTTGAAAATCTACTTAGTATAGCTGCCAATTTGAACCACAGTTGGATCAGAAAGTGCATTGATGTAAGAGTTACTCAATAAAGTTTAAATCTTGAAAATAGGTGAACAGTGTGGCAAGGATTACTGACGGGGGTTAAGAGAGCTACAAAGTTAAGTGGCCATCTTGTGGGTGCCTAGTCACGTCCCCCAGAAATGTACCTTTTCAAAAATTAACATAGTAATGATTGAAATATATAATATAGTAATACCACAGATGAGACAGCTGTTATGGTTGTAGAACTGGTTTCCCAGATGTCATCATGGTATTAAAATATGCTTACCTTCAGGTAGTGGCTCTATTGTCATATGGATATGCTTGAGAACAGTCTTAAAACCATAACTGTTATCTTGAGTATAGCAGTAGAAGCAATAATGATGGTACTGAGTGGTCTAACCATTACAGTAATGGCAAAAGTACAACCATACAACAAAACGATGTTACATCAGCACAGGATGTATAATTAGTAGTACTTGTGGTAGCTTATTAGAATTATCACACTATTCATGTCATTCAGTGTAAAGAAAAGTGAAGCACAAACATATTACTGACTTATTGATGGTTTCATTATCATCAACGGGGCCATCAATCTCAATATACTTGGGTAGACATGATTATAAAACATCTTCATTTAGGCGATGGGATGTAAATCCATGAACCTGAGTTATGCAGTTCAGACCTTCAATATTCCCACATTTTTAAGAAACTGCACTGTAGAACCAACAGCATTGATTCTCCATAGCAGTTGGCATCAGTGAACAATTGCCACAGCTGCACCCGTTAAATAGAAATAAATATATATTAAAAGTTATGATTGCAGAATGAAGAGACTCTGAACCAGACTAAGAAATGTACACATAATAACGTTCACAAACCTACTAATGACACAAACACTTGTGTACTGCCTCGTACTAATGCCTATGGTGACATACCCAGTCATAGCCAAACCATCCCAGTAGCTGGCACCTTTGCCTTTGCATAGGTTGCTAATTCAATCTATAGGCTACAAGGACCAGACACATCAACTGTGTCTGCTTCATGCAAGGCATAACCATGTGGGTGCCTCACTGGCTCCGTTTTCTGTTCCTTCTTTTTCTTGTGCCATGCACAGTACACAAGCTCTCCAAATCTTCTAGCCGGGGGAAACATAGCCTTCTGGTGGGCTGTCATGTGCACCGTAACTCATCCTATAATTATCTTTGTGCTCTTAGACTCCCCCAGCTGCAGCCCTTTGTTCGAACTACTATTAGTGGTGGGACTTGGGCTGAACTGCCCCCACAGGGCATATCCATCACTCTACCATGCACTTTCCTCTCTTTACATCTCACAGCCAGGGTCTTGGTAATTGCTGTTTTAGGAATTACCAGATCTAAATACGGGGTTCTATTTACTCGGCCCGACACCCCTTGTAGACGAACATGGCCAAGGGATTACAAAATGACTATTGCTGCACTAAGGAAGCTCTTACTTTTCTTTCTGTTCTGCTCAGGAGACATTGAGCTTAACCCTGGCCCAGCTAAAGTTCTTACTTCCCCATTGAATCCAGCAAAACTAAAAGGAATGTGCTTTATGCATATGAACGCATGCAGCCTGTTAAAAAAGCTTACCTTGATCCAGCCCTGGGTGAATCATACCACACCAGATGTTTTGGTGACCTCCGAATCATGGCTCAGACCCTCTACGCCTGACAGGGAAATTAACATCCCAGACTATTCATTATTTAGAGCTGACAGGCTCACTAGAGGTGGAGGAGTGGCCATCTACGTCAAGGATAAATACTCGGTTTCATGCCTAGATTCATTATCCATTGCAAACCAATTTGAATGCCTAGTACTAAAGGTTGAGATATTCTCTTCCACTGCACTTTGTGTCAAAGGTTGCTATAGACCCCCATCTGCTGGCTCTCAAATCCTCACCTATCTAACTACTATTATGGGGCATGGCTCACTTGAAACAGTTATCCTTGGGATCTTAACCTTGATTGGATGTCCAACGCCGCTGCACCACTTAAGGAGTTCCGTGATGCCCACAGGTTGACACAACTTATTGCTGAGCCTACATGCCCTAGTAAGAAGAACTCTGCTAATAGCACACTGCTTGACGTCATCTTAGTAAGTAAACCGCACCTGTTCTCCCATGCAGGAACCTTGTTCTCTGATGTTAGTGACCATAGCATCATCGCCGGTGTAAGATTGGTCCAGAATCCACTATCCTCATCAAGGTTCTCTACTAAGAGGTCCAGATGTAACTTCAATCAGTCTGCCTACCTTGATGAGCTAAAATACTCACTGCGTTGGCAGGACTTTTACCTAGCTAACTCGGTCCACTTGGCATATGACATCTTTTGTGAAATTGTGACTGGGGCATTAAATAAGTATGCCCCTCTTGTGAAAGTTAGGGAAAGGAGTAGAACCTGTCATTGGTTCTCTTTAGAACTCAAAACAGCACTGCTGGACAGGGACAAGCTTTGGAAAAAAGCACGAACAACTAAGGTCCCGATGGACTGGTGTCACTTCAGGAAAGCCAGGAATACATGCACCAAGATGATAAGAGATGCTAAGGCCTCCTTTTATCATTCGGAAATGGATTCTGCTGCCAGGTGTGCCTCTAAATTTTGTAAGTCCATTAAGGATATGTCCAGACATATCCCAGGGAACTCCCTGCCTACAAAGATTACCTCTGGCAGTGCCACCATCTGCGGCAAAATGGAGATCCTGGACGCATTTAACAACCCACTTTGTCATCGCAGGGCTGGCATTTGACAACTCCCCTGCATGTTCTTTACGCTCCCAGTTGGGTGTGCAAAACTTTGATCCTCTTCTTACCAACTCAGTCTTTTCTCTCCAGCCTACTTCGTTGAAAGAGGTTGAAGAACTTCTATTAGAGTTGGATACCAAAAAAAGTGCAGCTGCTGACTCTCTAGACCCATACTTTCTAAAGGTTGCCTACCATGCTTTAGCTGTATCAATTACCCACCTATTCAGTCTCTCATGGTCCCTCAGAATCCTCCCACCCTTATGGAAAACAGCTCATGTTATCCCTCTGTTTAAATCTGGGGACCCCTGTGATCTTAACAACTACAGACCAATTTCTCTACTCCCTATACTGTCCAAACTGTTGGAAAAAATTGTAAGCAAGCAGTTGAGAACCTATGTAGAAACTATGAATCTTCTAAACCCAATGCAATCTGGCTTTACAGCACAGCACAGCACCATTACGGCCCTAGTCAAAGTGACCAATGATTGGCAGTGAGACCTGGAGAATCAAAACTTTATCTGTGCAGTGTTCTTAGACTTAAGTAAGGTTTTCAACACCGTTGCTCATGGCCTGCTCCTTTCCTCCCTGAGGGTGATAGGACTGGACTCACTATCCTTGCATTGGTTTTCTGACTAACTCTCTGACCGGTGGCAGCAAGTCAAGGCAGAAGGTGAACTTTCTCCCGTTAAGCCTCTGCAAAGAGGGGTCCTCCAGGGATCGATTCTTGGTCCCCTACTGTTTGCAATTTACATAAACAACTTTGACACCAACATAACTAAGGCCAATATCCATCTGTTTGCAGACAACACGGTTCTTTATCTAAGTCGTCCTTCGCCAGAAGCTTCCTGTGGAGACCTACAATCTGAATTCAATCTACTTCAGTGCCAACTCCTAACCAAAAAGGTCCTATTAAATGCAAAAAAACTAAGGCAATGCTGTTTTCTCCACTTATTTTCCATGCTGGAAACCTGGCCAATGCTGGCTCCATTCCATAAATCACAACAATCCTGGGAGAAAAGCTAGAATTTGTCAATAAATTCAAGTACTTGGGAGTGTGGCTCGACCATAGACTTTCCTTTATGGACCATATCGAAGATATGCTAAAGAAGTTGAGGCAGAGGCTTGGACTCTTTTTCAGGATTAATAACTTCCTTACTAGTGATGCCAAGCGGTGGCTGGTACAAACAACGTTTCTCTCCTTGGTCGACTATGCTGACTTTTTTATAGTCACTGCCCTGTCTCTCATCTTGCTAAATTGGATATGTTGTATCACAGGGCTCTGAGATTCATTACTGGCCTACCTTTTTCCACTCATCATTGTGCCCTTTATGCTGCCATGGGGTGGCCCTCCCTTCAGTACAGGAGAAACAGAAATTCTGTACTCTGGACGTTCAGAGCTATTATCAAAAAACTACCCCTATATATCTCTGATTGTCTTCCGCTATGCAAGCTTGGGAACTATGCACTGAGAAGCTACTCCTTTATTTCCTTAAAGGTACCCAAGCTAAAAACATGCTTTGGGAGAATGGTTATAAGCTTTGCGCTGCCGTGTTTATGGAACAAAATACAAAAATCGCTATAGCTTAGTACCCTGGTCAGTCTATCCTCCTTCAAGACACTATATGACCATTCAGTCAAGGAAATTTGCAACTGCTTCCCCCAATCCTAAACTTCCCTGCACTTACAGCGTATCATGATGGCGTTGTCCTCTCCACTATGCCTGACCTTGTGGCCTCTCCTTCACATTTCTCTAATACCTAATTGTGCTCCCCGCCCTCCTGTCCTGTGTCCTCTCCGAGGCTTCATCTGTCCCTTGTCTATCCCCTACCACCCTGCCTGTACACTATCTCACCTCACCTGCCACACACACCCTTCTACCCTGTTACACTGTTTGTTTTTTCCTTTTTTAACTCACTGTCTGTCTTGTTACTTATGGTATTGTATGTGATATACCATTTAACAATTGTCCTCATTAGTACTTCCAGCTACTGTTACTAGACTCACTATACACCACAAAGGAATTGAACCACTGATTCCAAACTGTTCTCCACTTATGACTACATTTAACTATTGTATCTCTGTATTGCATAATATTACTGAGGTGTTAAGTTGTGACTCTTCATATATTGTATATCCTGTGTTCCTGTACTAACCAGGTCCATCTTGTAAATAAGCTTTGCTCAATGGTGTTCGCCTGGATAAATAAAGATCTGATTGATTGATTGATTGATTACTAATGCACATACTAATGTACATCCTCCCATGTGCCTTGTTGATGTTCGAAGTCACAGGTAGCATTGTCTGCATCCACAACCTGTTGGGACCCCTCCATATGTTGATGAATGGATTGACCTTATATGGTGTCAGCATTACAACACTGTTGTCCAGACACAAATATTCACCCCCTCAACATAGGAATGATGATTTTAAATTGGCAACTGAATCTGTGACATCATCATCATCATCTGAACTTTGTCCAGACTCTCACACCGAGGTGTATAACGCACAGGCATGGTGTCTACATTGCAGAACTGTTGCCCCTCATGATAATGTAAACTGCCACCATACATAGTGCACCCATCTGACTCATGATGCAATATGTTCCTTGTTGATGTTCAATGTGACAGGCAGCATTGTAAGCATCAATAACCTGTTGGGACCCCTCCACATGCTGATGTATGGATTGACTAGATATGGTGTCAACATCAAACATTGTTGTCCAGCCACAAATAATCCCCCTCCAAAAAAATAGGAATGATGATTTAAATTGGCAACTGAATTTGTGACATCATCGTCTGAACTTTGCACACCCTCCAATGCCGAGGTATGTAATGATCAGGCATGGTGTCTGCATTGCAGAACTTGTGCCAGCATGATGCATCCTCAGACTGATGGGCCCCCCTTCATAGTCAGAGATATGAAGTCAGCAGTTTAGGTGTCAGCAACACAGCACAATTGTTCAGAGAAAGTCATTGACCCCACCCCCACCATAAGTAGTGAATGATGTCAAATGATGCAACATATCCCTTGATGCTGCTCAGTGTCATAGGTACCAGTACAAGCAACTGGAAACTCTTGGACCCCCCCCCCATGAAGTTGTATGTAGTCACTGAATGTGGTGTCAGCATCACAAGGATGAGCTACATAGACACTAGACATGATGCTCACATCAAACAAATGATGAAACACAACCATTGATAATATTGGTGTCACTGGTGCTGGTGTCAGCATTGTGAAACTGTTTGTTCCCACCCCCTTCCACGCAGAGGTATGGAGTGCCCACACATGGTACCACTATCACACCATTGGCCAGTTACAGCAAACATTACCCCACCAAATGGCTGATGAAAAATGTAAATAGACCTTATGCCTGTAGCATTGTCCAACTGTTTCCCCCACCTACCTTCATATTGTTGACATATTGTACAACAACTCTTTTTACCGCCAGTACACAACTGGTGCACCCTATATTACGTTTATAGATGATGTGGCATGATATTTTAGTAGAATCATTAAAACATTACTCAGACACAGTACCCACCCAGACTACAAAGCAGAGGTGCGGACCATGTGCCAGCATCACATGACTGATTCAAACCCCCTCCTATCCATCCACAATCAGCCCCCCCCAGACTCATGGTGTGACAAGTCAAGTAACCATGAGTACACAACAGTGATCCCCCCAAATAGTTCAGAGTCATGTTGTGACATGGTGGCCGAGTAACAGTAATGTGTCACTGTTACCTAATCCTACCTAATACTGAGCAACTATTCTTTACACCACACAACAGGCATGTTGTGACCTACCCCCACCCCATATCTTAGACTCAGACAGGGTTCCAACATCACACAATTTTTGGACATCACCACCTGATGAGGATGTGTGTAGAAAGGCGCAGTGCTAACATAACACAACTGTTTGGCTCTCTGGCTGCGGTGCTGAATACAGTCATATATGAATACCTTCTCTGATGATAGGATTACGGTACTGATAAAACAAATAAAAAAAACTTTAAAATGTTGTTCAGCCATAATAATAGCACACAATGTGAACATTCCGTGTCTCTGAAAGTTTAATGTGCTGCATAATACAATCATAATTATACCTCAGACCGTACCATTCAGATAGTTCCATACTGACTAGAACAGAATAGGGACATGCACTGGGATGGGGTGCTCGTAGATAAGTTTAAAACACACAAAGCAACAGAATCCAGCACACTCCACCTTACATCAGAAAGATGTAGCTCTCGGAATTGAAATAAAAGACCAACTTTATTTCAGATTTATGCATTTTATTTCTATATTAGAATTTCAGACTGTAGGTTCTTCTGAAAAAGGACGTACAATCCGAAATGTGTTAAGGCGTGTTTCAATTTTTTGGCTCTTAATAAAGTTGGCCTTTTTTTTCAATTCCGAGAGCTGCATCTTTCTGATATAAAATTCCATACTGACTTAATCTCCGCTGCTACCGACATCTGTATTAGTGGAGGAACTGGTTACTAGAGTATATGCGTTATCTGCCATAGGCACAAAGCTATAAGGTAGGATCAGCAGTGAAGACAAATGAGCAGCATGATAATGCTGTGAGGTCTGTGTCTTCATTGGAAGACATATTTTTGGCTGTTATAAATTTCCTGCTTCAGCTCTCAAGGTCTGTCAGCCACCAAATTACATCATTGCACTTCACAGACTCACACAAGCACTGCTGAAAACAGTCGAAGGGGAAAGAACGTGACTTAGCATACAGACCAACATTTCAGGAGTCATTTCATGGATGTTGTCTTGGGATAAAAAAATTAACATCCTGCATCAGTTTGAAGTAACTTCAGCATCAGTTGTTTAACATTAGGAATGTTTGGCATATGATCTTTAATAGTGTTCTTTTATGTTTTTAAAAATTAAATGTTTTGTGAATCAAGGAGATATACGAGAGACCCATTCAGGCTGAATTGAGGTAGCCTAGCTCATTCCTCTCAAGCCAGAGAAGGAAAAGTTCTCCTGTTCAGGAGATAGATTCTCACTCTGTCTAATAGTAAGAGAGACCTTCTAGGGAAATAAGCTGCCTTGAAAATAAATCCCTAGAAAAGACACTAGAAATATCAGTTGCCTTGAGACTTTCTAGAGTTATGGTCTGTTGCAGTTCCAGTGTGCTATATATATATATATATATATATATATATATATATATATATATATATATATATATATATATATATATATATATATATATATATATATATATATATATATATATATATATATATATATATATATACATATATACTGTCCTGCATTTAAGGCCTATTTTATTTATGTATCCTGAATGATCATCTGCCTTAATAAATACCACACGAAATTCCTTGTGTTAGATGTAATTTCTGTGTCTGCCAACTACTTTTCTCTCCCCTTCACAAGATAGCAACATACATAGAAACATAGAAGTTGATGGCAGATAAGGACCACAAGGCCCATCCAGTCTGCCCATTTTTTCTACCTTCTGAATGTGCCATAGGCCTTTATTCAGTCAATGGCCTATCTATTGATACGCATCTGTATTGCTGCCTTATGCCTATTCCATGCTTGTTTGAAGCCCTGCACTGTGTTCATATCCACCACTTCCTGAGGTAGACCGTTCCATGCATCCACCACCTTTTCTGTGAAAAAGAACTTCCTCACATTACCCCTTAATTGGCCTCCCTCTAATCTCATGCTGTGTTCTCTTGTCCTGCTATTTTTCTTCTATTGAAACATGTTAGACTCTTTCACCTTGTTAATGTCCTTAAGATGTTTGAATGTTTCGATCATATCACCTCTCTCCCTCCTTTGTTCTAGGGTATACATATTGAGCTCTGTTAATCTGTCCTCATACATTTTCTGATGCAGTCCCTGCACCATTTTGGTTGCCCTTCTCTGGACTGCCTCCATTTTGGTAATGTCCTTGTGCAGGTGCGGCCTCCAGTACTGCACACAGTACTCCAGATGAGGCCTAACCAGTGTCTTGTAGAGAGGGATTATTACCGCCCTCTTACGACTTTTGATACCCCTGCTAATACACTCCAACATCCACCTAGCCTTACCTACTGCTTTAGTGGTCTGCTTGGATGGTTTCAGGTCATCTGTCATGACAATGCCTGAGTCTCTTTCTTCCCTTGTGATTGCCAGCAACTCCCTTCCCAACCTATAGGTGGCTTCAGGGTTTCTCTTCCCTATGTGCATGATCTTGCACTTCTTTGCAATAAACCCCAGTTGCCACTCTTCTGACCATTTTGCCAGTTTATCCAGATCTCTTCTTATTCTGACCACCCCATCTGGATCATCTACTCTGTTGCAGATCTTGGTGTCATCTGCAAACAGACAAACCTTACCCTCCAGTCCATCTGCAATGTCACTGATGAAAACATTGAAGAGGACTGGCCCCAGGACTGATCCCTGAGGTACCCTAATTGAGACTTGTATCTCTTCTGACTGTATACCATTTACCACCACTCTCTGTGTTCTGCCCGCCAACCAGTTTGCCACCAAGTTGACCAATGTCTGGCCCACCCTGAGCCTACCCAGCTTATTAATCAATCTTCTATGCGGAACAGTATTAAAAGCTTTGCTGAAGTCAAGGTAAGTGACATCAACTGCATCCCCTTGGTCCACTACTTTGGTTACCCAGTCAAAGAAATCTATGAGATTAGTTTGACAGGACCTTCCTGTTGTAAACTCATGCTGTCTTGGATCCTGTGCTCCTATGGATTCCAAGTGTTGCACTATCCTTTCCTTAAGGAGTGCCTCCATAATCTTGCCCACTACTGAGGTAAGACTGACTGTTCTGTAGTTCTCTGCCTCCTCCCTGCTTCCACTCTTGTGGAGCGGGATCACATGAGCCCTTCTCCAGTCTTCTGGGACCTCACCTGTGCTCAGAGACTCACTAAGCAGTTCTGATAATGGCTCTGCTAGTTCCACCTTTAGCTCCTTTAGTACCCTGGGATGTATGCCATCAGGTCCCATTGCCTTGTCCACCCTGAGCTTAGTGAGCTCTTGTAGGATCCTTTCTTTTGTGAAGGAACTTGTGCACATCTCCCTCCCACCTGTGTCCATGCTGCTGAGCTGTGGGCCCTGCCCTACCTTCTCAGTAAATACTGAGCAGAAGTATCTATTTAGGATATATGCTTTTCCTTGGTCCTCCTCCACAGACTCCCTCTTATCCCTTTTGATCTTAGCAATACCCTCTCTGGACTTTCTCCTTTCACTAATGTTGGTTTCAAAAGTGGGATTGGTGGTGTTAGTCCATGTTTAGGCTGAAGAGGGATGTGGCTAGTATGTAGCTTCTCAGGTACAGTACCTAGAAGGCATGCATGGATAAATAACAACAACCACCTGGAGTGTATGGAGTCTTGACCAGAAGGTTGACAAAAGAAAAAGCTGAAACTCTAATGACTGGCCAGGGACCAGTGGTCCAACCAAAAGGCCCTAAGGTAGAAGCAATCCTGCTGGCTACAGGATTTGATGAGACAGGTGTGGAGATGTCAGAAGAACCTCCAGGAGCATCTCTGAATTGCTGCAATGGTTGGCGGTAAAACAGATTAAAGCTGATCAGTAGCTCAAACCTCAAAGACATTAAAATAAAGCCAAACCCTGATGATGGCATCGAGGCATATATTACCATGTTTTTGTTTTTTTGACTATTTTTCTCTCCCATTACTGCTGGCTGGGGCCCCTTCAGTCGACCTTACCTGTTTTCCCTCCTACCTGAAATCCTCCCAGCTGTGACCTGGTCCTCGGCACACTCGCAACATGCTACATGGAGCAGTCCCTCCAGAATCCACCCCCCAGAGTGGGGCAGCCTTCTGCTCCTTGGCGCTTTCTTCCGGTGCTTCCACAGGTGGAGTGATGCCGAGACCAGCCCCACAGTGGGCAGGATCCGGTGCTGGAGGTGGGGGTAGGTGACATCTACCCCCCAGCCAATGGGTGTTTTCCCTGTTCTTGAGCTCCTCCTAGGAGCCCAGATGTGCAGTGTTGTCTAGTGTGGCCAGGCATGCTCTCACAGTTAGCTCGCGGACATCTGTCGAGGCTTCTCCCCATGTGTCTACATGATCCCTGCACTGCAGTGCTCCCAGCCTCCATTGGGAGCCACTCACACCGGGGAGTCATCCACCCACCCTCCCCAGGAGAGGAGAGGAGAGCAGTCCTCCAGATGCTCAATCCTCTCCTCTCCTCTTCTTCCTTGCCGATCCCCAACGATCCGAGCTCACTCCAGAACCTGGGTCGCCAGCGTTGCATGAGGCGTGGCATCCTGCACCTCAACTCTCAGTGCCACTGGGCCACTACCATGTTTGAAAGAGTGGCACAAGCTTGCCAGTGGTCAAGGGATCAATGGATAATCCAGTTAGCACCATACCTTACTGGGAGGGCCCAACTGGTATATGGTGACATGGACTCAGATGATGTATTGAGGTACGGCTTGGTGAAAAAGACTATCCTGCAGTGATATGACATCTCAGGGAAGACGTATCACCAGAAGTTCCACACCCTAAGGTACCAATCCATGGATGCACTAATAGAGGTTTTCACTCATATAAGAGAACTGTTCCTGAAGATGATCTAGCCAGAAAGCAAAATAACACCACAAGCCATCAACCTGATATGATTACAGATCAATTTCTGCATAGCCTGCTTTCCGATGTGCAAATCTGGGTTAGGAAGCATCGTACAGAGACTGGTAAGAAAGCAGTGTGACCCTGATGGAGGATTACCAGATATCACACCACTGCGAGACCATCCAAACAACCTGGTACTGTAAGACATTCTCTTTTTATGGGACAGAAAGCAACCCCAAAATGTGAGCCCAAAAGAAGAAAGAGAAAATGTCTCTGGCAAAAGTGATGTGTTACTACTGCCAAGGAGTAGGACATGTTGTCAGGAAATGTCCTAAAATGAAGGAGGGGGGCAGCCACCTTGCCTTAGCAAACAGGGGCAGTACAGGATTGAGGTTGGGATAGGGGATGACAAGGTGCAAGGACTTATTGATTCAGGAAAGAAGCTAGCCCTGGTGAAGGCTGCTGTTGTAGCTGGACATTGTAAGAAAGGTCCTGGGACTAATGTTAATGTGCATCCATGGTGACACTAAATGTTATTCTACAACTTCCTTAACCCTAGAAGTATATGGTAAAGCCCATCAAGTGGTGGCTGGTATTGTTCCCTCCCTTCCAGTTCTGGTAGTTTTGGGTCATAATGATTTCCCTGACTTTGTGGGACTAATTCAAGAGGGACTTCTGGGTAACATAACAGCCAAGTTTTTTCATCCCCAGGCCCAGGAAGATGTCCCTGAAGTCTATGGAGGAAGGCTAAAAGAGAGTGATAGCAACTGTCAACAAGTTGCAAGAGACATTATCACCTGTACTAAATTGCAATGAAACATTGGTCAAGAGCAGCAGAATAATGTTATCTTGTGAGATTTATATTGGCAGGTGGGGATGAAAACAGAAAAAGTTACCCCTTGTATTGAAATGCATAATGGTGTTGTGTACAATGTAGTTAAAAACCCTCAAACCAAGGAGCAGCTCAATCAGCAAGTAGTCCCTTCCCAGTTCAGAACCCAGTTGATGGAGCTAGCCCATGATCTACCCCTTGCTGGTTATGCCAGTAGAGAAATCAATTTGTTGTGGCTGCTAACTAGGTTTTTTGACCTAACATACACTCGGATGTGACTAAGTATTGCACGGTATGTAGTAAGTGTCAGGTGAAGGCACCTGTGGGAAAGAGGGATAGGGTTCCCTTAATACTCTTCCCTTTGGTAAATGTCATAGAGGCATAGGTCAGGAAGCATAGGCAAACCAAGAGAAGTTATAACATTTGCAAGTAGTGTTTTATTATTATCAGTAACAATAAAATAAAAAAATAAAGATGTACAAGACAGCTCTTCACAAAGGCGGCACAAACAAAAATCCTTCATCTCAGTCTCCCTCTAAAATTTCAATGTCTAGCTAGACAAATTATTGCTCTCTTTGTATGAGATGTCTTTGCCTGGCATTTTAACCTCTGCATCCTGTTTGTGTACATTTTATCTCCTGTTTTTCACAAAATGCAACAAGACTTTTTCATTGACCTTCCTGTGACCAGCCTGAAGAATACATTAGTCTTTAACAGGTACAACCAATTAATACATTTTGTCCCAGAACTAGTTTCTTGTTAATAATTGGGCTGGCAGCATAGCCTAGAGGTTAGAGGAACGAGGTGTGAACGAACTTGGTACAGTACATCCAGCAGACCAGACCTGAGTTTTAGTCTCACAATCTCCACTTGCATATTGTGTGACTCTGAGCAAGTCACTTAACCACCCAGAGCTCCCAGGTCACCCCTGAAAACAGGCTCTAGTGCCTAGTGGGCCTTACCTGGTTACCAAAGACTAAAATAAATAAATAATAATTCTGCAAACAAGCTTGTGAAAGTCAAAATACAGCTCAAGGTTAAGCCTTTGTATTACAGATTGCCATTTTTAAAAGAAATCCAAATAGCTTTCTGCATTTATTCCAACAGTATAATTGTATACATTGTCCTTTTAATGTGTGGCAGCTAGATGTGGTTCAGATGTTGGTGGCAGGATCATTCTCATCTACCAAACTCTGGGTGGTGGGAGTGATTTTCTGCAGGAGTTAGCAGACTTCATTGCCGGACAGACATTGGAAGCCTTCAGATTGTTGGTGCTGGGGGATTTTAATGCATGGGTCAATGATGACTCCTCACAATTTGGACAGGAGCTCCTTCAGGTGATGTCATCATTGGGACTAAGACAGACTGTTGCCTCTGAAACCCATCACCATGGCCACACATTTGACCAGATCTTCTCATCAGGACTTGACACAGGTATAGTCAAGGTTGATCTGGTCTTTTGATCGGATCATCATGCAGTATCATTCCAGTGTAGGGTCCCCTGTGTGTGAAAATCCATTCTGTGGAGATCATCTGGTACCATCTGAAACACAGTTTGGAACCTCACAAGCTCCAGGAGGCACTGAATTCTCTTATGTTGCTGGCCTGCACACAGGGTCCTGAGGTGGCTGTGGAGCACTATAATACAGTGCTTGTGGCCTCCTTAGACACAATTGCACCCTACTGCATTCATCCCTTGACATCCTGACATAGTTCACCATGGTATTGTGCTGAGTTGCATCGGTTGAAGACTAAGGGACAGAGGAGTGTTCCTGAAAAAGGTCCTGTTCAGTGGAGGACAGGTTGGCATTGAGAGCTCACTAAGCTGAGTATCAATGGGTGATTGACCCGAAAAAGGCAAAGTTTCTGTCAAGGTCGATTGTTGCAGGAAAAAGTCATCTAGCACAGCTCTTCTGAACTGTAGACAGGTTGCTAAATGCTCCCTGTCTGCAGTCCATTGGAGCCTTTTCTGCAGAAAAGTGCAAGGAGTTTGGATTTTTTTTACTAACTGTTGGCTATCAGATAGGGGATTTCTTTGAGTGGCCTGTCATGGCCTAGCAGTGATTGCACCTTTGGTGATATAGATCTGCCTGTCTGGGATGCATTGTGACCTGTTTCTGAGGCTGAGGTGCTCCGGATAGTCTCTAATTTGCTCTATACCAGCTGTATGCTGGATCTGAGACCCATATGGCTGATCCATTTGGGGGCAGGTATGCACTGGATCTTTTGTTTTGTTTTGTCTCTGTATGCCTTAACCAGTACCACCCCAATCAAGAAAACAATTTAATGTGTGTGACCCTGCATTGGTTGGGCCAGCTAAATTTGGTTTTGTTGATGTTTAGGAGATTTATTGTTGTCTCCATTAGCTGGCTCCCCAGTGACCACCAGTACATTGGCTGAGGACTGCACCTGATTTAAAGTGAGCCAATCAGGTACACCATATTTTAAAAGGCAGCCAACTTTGGCTGTTGGCATTTTAAAATAGGGCCTCAGCCGATGGGAGGTCCGCCTAGCCAACTGGTGGTTGAGCTTAATTTCACACCAGAGCTCTAATTTGAAAGACTAAGAGACCCCCACTCCCCATTTGGGATGAAATAGGTGAGTAGCCATTTGAGGCAGAAAACACAATCAATAGTTTGCCAATTTTGTTTTTAGAAGGGAAGGGTGTGCACTGGATCTTTTGTTTTGTTTGGGCTGATGCTTGGCTTTAGCAAGTTCCTGGGCCCAGTGTTCATGGAGACAATTAATGGTTCTTTGAGGGACAGTGTCTTTCCATCTATCTTGAAAAAATATGTGATCAGACCCCTCCTAAAAAAGCCTTTCTTGAATCCTGACATTCTGGGGAACTAGAGGCCTGTCTCTAACCTCCCCTTTTTAGGGAAGGTTATTGGCAAGCTGGTGATGGAGCAACTGACAGATCGTCTGGAGTCTTTTCCATCTGTGAACCTCTTCAGCCAGGATTTCAGCCTCATCATAGTATGGAGACCACTCTCGTCAGGGTAACCTATGATCTTCTCCCGGTGAGACACTGAGGGCATCATTCTATACCAGTTCTCCTGGATGTCTCATCAGCATTTGATGCAGTGAACCATGGGGTGCTTTTGGATTGCTTGATGAACTACTGTATGTGGGCCTTACTTCACTGGTCTGAGTCTTACATAATCAGGAGAATGTGGCAGGTAGCCCTGGGTACTTTTACCTCTGGGGCTTATGCATTATCCTGTGGAGTTCCTCAAGGCTCAATTCTCACCTCCATTTTGTTTTCTGTGTATGTTCTGCAACTGGGAGAGATCATTAGGTGGTACAATGTGGAATTTCACTGCTATGCAGATATAACACTGTTGTACCTGTCTTATTCCCCAGGTGAAGAGTTTGTGGCCTCTGTGTTGTGTTGATGTCTGGCTGAAATAAATGACTGGATGGTTTCAAACAAGTTATGTCTCAACCCAGGAAAGACAGAGGTCATGGTGATCAAAGTGGGACGCTGGGGCTTGGCTGACATGGAAGGTTTGGCTCTCCCTTTGGTGGGTGGCCAATGTATTGGGGTGGCTGATGTAGTGAAGAACCTGGGGGTCATTTTGGACTGTGGACTGATGCTAGAACAACAAGTATTGGCAGTGGTCTGATCTGGCTTATACCATCTCCAAAATATTGTTAGGATCAAGCCGTATCTAGCTCAGGCAGACCTGATGACAGTTATCCATGCTTTCATCACCTGTAGGTGGACTACTGCAACACACTTAACTTAGGGCTATCTGGAAGTTTGATGCAATGCCTGCAGCTGGTCCAGAATAGCACAGCCCAACTGACAGTTGGCTCTTCATGCAGTGACCATATTATGCCAGTCTTGCATGTGCTGCACGGGCTGCCTTTGCAGTGGTGCATCACCTTCAAGATTTGCTTGCGAACCTACAAGGCCCTATGCGGTTTGCGACCAGACTACTTGAAACAGCTCCTCATTCCCTACCACCCAGTTCACCCTCTCTGCTCCACCAATGCTTGCCTACTTGTTGTCCCTCCTTCTTGGTTGAGAATTTCGAGGCACAGAGCATTGGAGAGGCTGCTCCAGTTTTATGGAATGCTTTACCATTACACAGTCACACGGCCAACACAGTGGTGGCCTTTAAAGCATCTCTCAAAACCTATTTGTTTGAACAGACATTTCTTAGTTAGCAATCTGTGCCTTGCATTATTAAGTGTTATTTAATTGTATTCTAAAGGGTTGTTTTGATTTAGCTTTTGTTTAGAATTTTATATATAAAACACATACCACGCTGAAAGCCTGTGGGTTTCGATTCTTTACAATAAAGAATGCCTTGCCTTACCAAACCAAGAGATCCCAGTCTTGCATACAGATGAACATATATTTTTTTTACTATAGAGAAGCAAGGGGAGAAAGAATGAATAGGAACAGCAAGTGAAGAAAGGGAGATAACAGGGAGAAATGGTGGGACCATCAGAGTGGCCAATTCCTAGGTACCACAAGAAAGATTTGATGGCTCAATCAGACAGGAAAGAAACAGAGAAGTGGCAGAATAGGAAAGGGAAAATAGATCCTTGCTTTTACCTCTCTCTGCATAACAAATGGGGCAGGGTCTTTACCGAACCCTGTCACACATACCTCTCTTTAAGAGGGAACCTGCTTTGTTTCTCCTTTTAACATTACCTTAAAACATTTAAAGTTCTTTCATATGTAGTATCCCCTTTTTTCATAACACCTTTTACAGCAAACAATTCAGTTAATCACTCACATTCTTTTTAACCTTCTGAATTCTTAATTCCTGAACCACATCTTGACAGGAAATCAGCATTGACATTCTCTTTTCCAGATTTATGCATCACTATGAATTTAAATGGCTGTAGTGCTAGGTACCACTTTGTGATTCTGGGATTTTTATCCTTCGTTTGATTAAACCAACAGAGAGGATTTTGATCTGTTATAAGTACAAAGTCAGTGCCTAACAAATAAAATTTAAGGGTCTCCATTGCCCATTTCACAGTAAGGCATTCTTTTTTAATAGTGGAGTACTTTTTCTCTCTGTCCAGCCATCTGATAGTCCTCAATCAAAGAAACAGCCTTTCCCCACTTTTTGGTCAGGTTCTTTTATCCAAAGCTGCACATCTGCAGGAGGATGTTGATGGATTACTTCATTGCAAGTATGTTGATGATCTATGGCACTGTTTTGCTATCTGGTTGGAGCCATTTAATGAGGAGTTCTCTGAGTCGGGTGAAGGCTTCTCAAGGATTGTCGACTGAGTCGTACTTCAGGGACCAGAATCTCTGCCTGTAGGTGTCCTGAGATGTCATACCTTTTAAGGATTTCTCTTTTCACAAGGTCGTAGTTTTCTGACTGTGCAGTGTCCATATTGCTGTAGGTACAGTAAGTTGGGCTTTGCCTATCAAATAAGATTGCCCATTAATAGGCTCCAGCTACCCTTTCAAAAGTTGCTAAGTATGCTTCAATATCATCTGAAGGACACAGTTTTATTTAGTTTATTGTATTTTAAGTTTTTTGTGTATTGTTCATCTGCTGGATCTGTACCAAATCCTCCAGATTTGATAACTTGAAAGGCATTCAGCCATTGCTGCTCCTTTCGCTGTATCTCGTCTGTTCTCTGTTGCTTTTGTTGCTGCATCTTTTCTCTGCTACTTCACTTCTTTTCTGTGCTTCTCAATCTCTCTTTGTTGTATAGCCCACCATTTGAAGAAGGCAGACATGCTTTCAGGTTCTGCCCCTGCCTATTGTTGTTCCTCTGTCACTGGTGTTGACTGCACAGTCTCAGTTTGGACTTTTGTTTCTGCTTCTAGTTTGGCTGCCAGTCTTCTGGTAATCACTCCTGGGTTTGCTGTTGCAGGATCCATACCTTTCTACTATGCTTTCCTGGTACCCATGCACAAAACACCTGGGTTAGAGTATGCACAATGTAAATCCCACTCTGTCTGACACCAGCTGTCATAGAGGCATAGGTTAGGAAGCATAGGCAAACCAGGAGAAGTTATAACATTTACAAGTAGCATTTTATTACTATCAATAACAACAACTAAGCAATAATACCTGACAGGGTGGGCAGTATTGGAAAATACTGGCCCATTCAGGGGCCTAATGACTCCTGACACTGAAGGCAGAGGGGCTGGGCTTTATAGCCCCTGGAAGGTCTGGTATTCCCAATAATACTGCCCACCCTGGAGGATATTATTGCACTGGACCACTGTTTTATATGTGTTTGAAAAAAATGATTTACATTTTTATGTAAAAACTCTTATGTCTTTCAATTATTTTGTAAAAAAATAGTTCCTCTGTCTGTTAGACTTGTGTTTGTGAGCTCCTGTAGTTGTATGAATCTGGTTTCCATGGTGACCTCCCCCCCCACACACACTGGGCTTACAAAATGGGCTGAAATAGTTTTAACTATTTTTTTTGGCTCGCCTGCAGTCTTGTTTGTTTTTATTACTAACATACTAACATACTAAAATGCCAGCAGAATAGGCCTAATGGTCTTTCATGTCTGCTCGTTTGGTCAGCCTCCACCCTGGGTGCTGACCTTGCTGCCCCCCTCGCCTCCTCTGGCTTCTCCCTTCCCAGTTCCGGATATTCTTGCTGCATTGGATTTTGCTTCCAGAACCCTTCCCCTGTACCTGTCCCACCCCCTCTTGAACCCCTCCACTGTCTCTGCCTCCACCAGCCCCCTAGGCAGCGCATTCCATGGCTCCACCACCCTCTCAGTGAAGTAGCACCTCCTCCTTTCTCCCCTGAATCTTCCCCCCTCCAGCTTCCACCCATGCCCTCTAGTGGCCCCCCTCCTTCCTTCAAAGCACCCTGACTGTTCCTCCCCTATTTACCCTCTTCATGTACCTGAAGACTTCTATCATGACCCCGGTCCCTTCTCTTCCAATGTGTACATATTTAGCTCTTCGAGCTCTCCTCATAGGTCCTGTCCCCCAAGCCCCAAATCATTTTGTTGCTCTCCTCTGGACCCTCTCCAGGAGGGTAATGTCCCTCTTTAAGTGTGGCCTCCAAACTGCACGCAGTACTCAAGGTGCGGCCTCACCAAGCAGTTATACAGAGGAGTATCACTCCTCCTTCTGGAGGTGATCCCCTAGTGATGCATCCCAGCATCCTGTTGGCTTTGGCTGCTGCCTCCTACAAGTCTCTGAGTTGTTCATCTTGACATCCACCACCACCCCCAGGTCCTTCTCAGCCATCGAGACTTGTAGCATCCCCCCCCAGCGTGTACACTTGGCCTGGGTTTCTGGCCCCCGGGTGGAGTACCTTGCATTTCCCTGCATTGAACCTTCAGCTTCCACTTTCTAGACCATCTTTCCAGAGCTTCCAGGTCCCCCTGGAGGGCCACCCTCCCCTCCTCCCCATCCACTACCACCCCCAGTTTTGAGTCATCCACAAAGAGACTCATCTCACTCCTGATTCCTGTCCTTATGTCAGAGACATAGGCGCCGAAGAGGAGGGGCCCAAGGACTGATCCCTGTGGGACCCCACTAATGACCCTCCTTGGGGATGAGACTATCCTGCCAACTATGACCCTCTGGGTCTGGTCCTGGAGCCAATTGCCTATCCATCTGATTACCCAGCTTTTCTTCATTCATTCTACAGTTTTTTTAACTGCCATTTCTTTTCCCGATTGACAGCACAAGTGCAACAGCAAGATCAGGAGAGTTTTTATTTATTTATTTATTTATTGAATTCTCGTATTACAACCTTTGAGCTACAAGTTCATTTACAAAGGTTCTTCATTGGGACACAGAAAAACAGAGAGCAAATACAGTTACATAGAATTACAGGCAGGTGCAGGTGCTAGAAACTAATAACAGTACAGGTCCTAGATCTGGGTAGCAGAGGGGATAGGGTAACAATGGATTGACAAGTTGAATAGCTACTGAGCAGAGCTGGTGTAGAGGAACAGAGAGAGAGAGGGAGGTGGGTGAGTAGACCAGGATAGGTGGTGAGTAGGGGAGAGTAGAGGTGTGAGGTAGCAGTTCCTCAGGCTCAGGAAACCTTGTCTGGTGATGGGTGGGGGGAGGGGGGCATGACAAGGTAGGCGCATTGAGGTGGGGGCAGTCAGTGTGCCCAGATAGAATAAGAGAGGGGAGGAGAAAAGGGGATGTAGGGGGAGAAGGAAATGGGTGGATAAGTATCTTGCTGGGCCATATTGAAGAGCATAGTTGGGGTAACAGGAAGTATTCCAGGAGGCAGTGGTCCAGGGTAGCAGAAGCATTGCATTTGGCTGGACAGGTGAGTTTTAAGCACAGATTTGAAAGGGTCTATTTTACTGAAGGAGACTATCTCAGGTGGGAGAGAGTTAAGCCAGAGTGGTGCTCGGTATTCAAAGGAACACTGTCCTTGAGAGGTGTGATGGAAGGGAACCTTGATGGAGGGTTTGTTAGATGCCCTTGTAGTCCTGGCTGGTTCAACCTGTTGTAAGAGGGAACTGGTTGCAGGGGGCAGCAGTCCCAGGACTGCTTTTCTGGCTAGAAGGCAGACTTGGTAGCGGGCCCTATCACTTAAACTAAGCCAACCCATTTGTAAATAAAGATTACAGACATGAGTGAGACATGGTGCTCCCATGGCTAGTCTGCAGGCTTTATTAAGTGTAGTGGTGATCCGCTTGAGGGTGTTGTCTGGAGCAGCGCTATAGATGGCGAGCCCATAGTCAATAGTTGAGAAAACTGAGCTGGTGATGGCAAGCTGAAGGGCTTGATCAGTGAGGCAGTTGCGGTGTTTGTACAGTAGACCAATCTTTCTGTTGGCTGATGTGGCGATGTGGTTCACATGAGAAGAGAAGGAGAGAGAGCTTTCTAACATGAGCCCTAGGTACTTGAAACTATGGACCATTTCAATGGCTGCATTTTATTTAGTATGAAAATTTATAGTGGACATCTTGTGGCAACTATGGGCTGGGGCAAAGAGCATGGATTTGTTTTTTGTGTGGTTAACAAGTAGCCTGGCTTTGGCAAACCAGTCCTCCACTTTGTTAAAGTCTTGCTGTAGACGTTGTTCTAGGGTAGTAGGGTCAGTGTGGCTAGAGTAAATAACTGCATCATCCACATAGAGAAGTATTTTATGTTGACATACTTGTGGAAGATTGCTTAGAAAAAGGCTAAATAGGAGGGGGCCCAGGATGGAACCTTGGGGGACCCCGGTGGATACTTGCTGGGGATCCGAGAGTGTGTTACTTATTTTTACTCATTGAACATGGCCTGTTAGGTAGCTCTGGAACCAACCCAGGGAGTTGGCTGATAGTCCTGTTGTGTCTAGTTGGGCTAGGAGGAGATCATGGTTGACTGTGTCAAAGGCCTTGGTGAGGTCAATGAAGGTTGCACCCACCAAGTGCCCTTGATCAGAGGCATTGTGAATGAATCCCGTGAACTTCAGCAGTGCTGTAGTAGTGCTGTGGAGTCTTCAGAAGCCATGCTGTTGTTGGTGTTGGAGTTAATATTTTTCAAGGTGGTCGACCAGTTGGTCGTAGACTATCCACTCAAGAGCTTTTGACAGTGGGGTGAGTATTGATATTGGACGGTAGTTGGTATGGTCAGTGTTGCTACCTGATTAGCATGCGTTGTTTTAGGCAGCGGCATTTAGGTACTGTGATTTTCTTTTTTGTGTGTATATGTGTGTGTGTGTGTGTGTGTGGAACTTGTAAGGAGGTGCTCACTTGGTTAAAAAAATGTATTGCCTTTAAACTCACATACTGAGTTGAGCGAGTGCCGAGCGAGCGAGAAACAGAGAGTGAGAGAGAGATAGCGAGCAAGAGAGAGAGCGAGAGAGAGAGAGAGACCTAGATCTGCAGTCTGGAAAATCAAGAAACTACAGGTGCTCTAAGCTGATCTAGTGCTCTCTGTCTTGTTCAGTTTAGCTTGCGATTATGCAGGTGATCATCATTTTGCAAGAACTATGTTTTTATGTGGACCTTACCAGCAAGAATGGAGAACTCAGCCACTACTGTAGTTCTCTCTCTTAGTTAGAGAAAAAAATGGCGGCTAAGGAGTTTGAAAATTCTGGGTGCCCAATGATCAATCAAAGTCTTTATTTATTTAACCAGGCGATCACCGTCGAGCAAGCTCATTTTCGAGGTGGACTTGGGTTTGTTAACGAGGAACAAGGGACAATATACATGGGATGCAACACACAAGAAAATAGTAATAATACAAATAAAGTGAGATACAATAATACAGTATATACAAAGTATCAGCAGGGAGCATTGACAGTAGTATATGTTTGGAACAGAAGATACAGCTAGTTTTGGGTAGAACACAATTTTTCATAAAAGTAAAGAAATATACATATCAGGTGCACCGAACACAAATAAAACCTAATATAAAAAGATATATAGTGATATGGTATGGAGAATTTAGAGCTGGAGCCAGGGTCAAAGGAATGTGGAAGGGACAGATATGGGGGTAGAAAAAGGGGAGAGGGAAGAGTCGATTATAGATATGATCAGTCTTTTAACAGTAGTAATTAGTGTGCTTGGACTTATAGGAGTCACTATTTAGGGTAGACAGGCACAGGACTCCTTATTATGATGTAGATATAGAGATTTAAAAGCTGCTAGGCTGATGGGGTGAGTTAATTTCAAAGTTTTTTGCAGCTTGTTCCACAGTTGAGGGAACACAAAGCTGATGGCTGCTCTGCCAATGCGAGATTTTGCTTTGTAAACATAAAGATAGATGTATGAGGTGCTTCTCAGGGCATACTTCCCCAGAGTGCACAAAGGTAAACAGACAGAGATATACTGGGGCAGTTTATTTGAGATAGCTTTGCATGTCCAAACCACAACATTTGTTTGCCATCTGTAAGCAAGAGATGACCATCCCACTGCCGTACACAAAGCACAGTGGTGGGCTGAGTATGGAAGACCCATGATAAATCTTATGGCTCTGTGATAAAGCATATCGAGTTTGGCTAGGGTACCTACAGGTCCCTGACTGTATAGAAAGTCTGCGTAATCCAATAGAGAAAGAAAGGTAGTTTGAACCGGTTTCAGTTTAGCATCTCTTGTGAGGAGATTATTAATCCTAAAGAACAGACCAAGTCTTTGTCTAAGTTTCTTTGCCATTTCTTCTAAGTGATCTATGAAAGTAAGTCTATGGTCTAACCAGACCCCCAGGTACTTGAACTTTGGTATGTAGTCCAACTGCTCACCTAGAATGGTAGTGATCTGTGGGAGTGTCCCAGCAACTGCAGGATGTTTTTGCATTTTGAAGGGGCGAGAGGAACATTGCTTTGTTTTGTTTTTTGCATTTAAGAGCAGTTTCTGGTTTATAAACTGATGTTGCAGCAGATTAAATTCATTTTGAAGGGCTTAACAGGCTGCTTCAGGTGTGGGACTACTAGCATAGAGTACCGTATCATCCTTGAATAGGTGTATTTGTGTTTCTTTGATGGTGGCATCTATGTTGTTAATATAAATGGTGAAGAGCAAGGGACCAAGAATGGAACCTTGTGGTACACCCCTCAATAATGGTTTTGGTGGAGAAACTTCCCCTTCTGCCTTTACTTGTTGAAGTCATCCTGAGAGGTAGTTGGAGAACCAATTAAGGGATAGGGAATCCAAACCAATGTTCTGGAGGGACGACAGAAGCAGTCTGTGATCAACGGTATCGAACGCCTTGCTTAGGTCCAAGAAAACTGCTCAGACCAAGCTTTTTTTGTCTAATTCAAGCTGCCAGTCATTTGTCACCTTGGCTAGAGCAGAGATTATACTGTGCTGTACTCTAAAACTGGATTGTAATGGGTTGAGCAATTTTTCTGATTCCAGGTACTTCCGAAGCTGGGAGTTCACTATTTTCTTCAGCATCTTTGACAGGATTGGAAGTAAGGAGATTGGCCTGTAGTTATTGAGGTCACTAGGATCTCCTGACTTAAACAAAGGGAGCACAAGTGCATTTTTCCAAATGGGTGGTAGGTCACCCTGGGACAAGGATAAGTTGAAGAGATGAGTAATTGGGACTGCGAGGACACAGTAGCCAACCTTTAAGAAGTACGGGTCAATCAGGTCGGCCCCAGCACTTTTCCTAGTGTCCAGCTGAAGGAGAAGATGTTTGACTTCTTTCAGGGAAGTAGGCTTCAGAGAGAAGGATGGACTAGGGATGGTTTTTCCTTGTGTATCCAATCTAAGTTGTTGGCGGAGGATATTCGCGGGAGAGGAGTCAAAGGCTAGCCCTGCAGTGGCAAAATGATTATTGAGAGCATCGAGGATAGACGGTCTGTTGGAGATGATAGTATTGTCGATCAATAACTTAGTAGGTAGGGAATTTACAGCGGTGTGACCTTCAATGTCTTTGATAGTCTTCCAGAAATTGGAGGCATTTCTTGAGAAGCTCTCCAGCTGAGTGGTAGAAATTAGCTTTGGCTTCTCTGACCATTTTGGTGCAGAGGTTCCTCGCCCTCTGGAAAGAATTCCAGTCATTTATTAAATTAGTTTTCCTAGCAGTTCTCCAGAGTACATCCCTACTCTGCAAAGCATCTTTCAGGTCTTCTGTAAACCACTGACAGGATTTGTTTCTGGTGCAAACTTTTACTATGGGAGCATACTTGTTGAGAACCCCTAGCACAGTTTCTGAGAAAATATCATAAGCTGTAGTCAGGGACTTGGCTAGCTAGAAGTTCTGCCATCGCATGGAATCTCTTAGGTCTGATATATACCCATGGAGATCAAAGTTGCGTATGCACATTTTAAAGGAGAAGTTTGGTACAGTTGTGAATTTAAGAGTGGATCTTACACACGCGATGAAGCAATGGTCGCTAGTATCAGAGAAAAAGATGCCAGCATGGGAGAATAAATGGGGTTTGTTAACTAAAATGATATCCAAGAGAGTACTGTTATTAGGGTTGAGCTTGTTAGGATGAGTAGATTCATTTATTAGCTGTGACAACCCAAGGGAATCACTGAACATTTTAAGTGGGATGGATGCACTGGAGAGCCAGTCTAAGTTGAAGTCCCCTAGTATGACACACTCTGAAGATGCCGAACCCAGGATGTTTTCAAGATGTTTTAACAACTGTAGTCCAGCTGATGGGGGTCTGTAGCATCCTATTATACATAATGAGACACTGATGGCAGTTTCAATCTTTAATGAAAAGCTGTCGAATTCTTTTGGGACAGAGGTTGAGTCAATTATGGAGGCAGGGAATTTATCCTTGATGTAAATAGCTACCCCACCACCTCCTCTGGTTTGCCTGTCGGCTCTGAACAAAGAGTAGGAGGGGATGTTAACTTCGTTGTTACTGGTCGCCGGTCAGAGCCAGGACTCCATAATCACCAGAACATCTGGAACAGTATGACATACCCATGCCTGAACAGAAGTGATTTTTTTTAATAGGCTACATACATTAACATGTAAGAATGTAAGCCCCTTGAGGCTTTGTAGCTCTGCTGGGGATTCCATGGGTGCCAGAGGGCCTGGATTAAGCTCAACATTTCCTGAGCATAGTAAAAGCAGGAACAAGAGTTTCCTGCAGAGTCCTAGGAGAAGTGTGGGTGGTTGGGTCTTCTTTCGGTTACATGATTTATCTGCAGCAGTATAGGGAGTTCTGAGGCTAGTTCCCAGTTTTCCTGATGCTGCATACAATAATACCCTGACTAAGAGAAGTCAATGGGAGTAGGGAGGAGTATGCAGAAGGTGGTGTAGCTCTGTGGGCAGGCTCTAGGAGAGTTCTTGCATGCCGGTGCAGGTGAAGGACCAGCAGCAGGCTAGGGGAAGTTAGAGCACATACAAGTTCTTCTACTTGATAGAAAAAGTCCCGGTTGGACAATGTAAAAAAGAGAGCCATTCTCCACTCTAGGAGTTATTTTTTGATTCATGTTTGGGTCCAATACATGTAAGATGAGCAGAGACAAGCATAGAAGCAGGTAATATGCCCTCATTATGAGACTATCACCCAATGGGTACTACAAGTGTGGGCAAGAGAAGGGATTCTCAATGGAGGAGAATTTCTTAATCCCTGCAGAATACTGCTATAGGCAGTGGAACTTGAAGCAGTAATCCTTAAGTACAGCTCCTAGTCAGGCTAATAAGAAAAGAGTTCACTTGACTATCGAGTAGTACTAGGGGCAGAGAGGCTTTGAAGCAAATTTCTTAACTACTACTCTGGAGCAGACTAAGTACTAGAGAGATCACCTGACCTAAATCAACTGTCTTAGCAAGACAGGATATGCTAGTCAGCAATAAGCAAACCTAAAGTACCAAAATGGTATACCTCAGCAAGACAGAATGAGATAAAGCTGCTAGAAGGCTTAGTTGCAAAAAGGGGATGGGAGGAATTGCAGTTGTTGACAGTAAGTAACCAATAAATTGAAACATCAGATAGGAGTGGACAGAGACTGTGTGCATTTAAAGGAGGTCTGGGAGGGGAAGGGGGTGGGATGAAAAATTAAGGCGAAGTTTGCAGAGCTAGCACTGAATCAGTGCACATACAGTTGGAGAAAAACTGCAGTGGGAGGGGAATGGTAAGTTACTTTTACACAGGCCGTGCAGAACAGGCTAATTAAAATATATAATTTAGAAGCCGAGTACAGGGATGCAGGCTTACATTAAGCCACATGTCAGTAATGGGGCACCACAAATTGGCACTTGTTTTCCACTGGGTGTCTGTTGAAAACTAGATGCCCAGGTTGGAACTGCTTTCAGCCAGCTGGGTTTCATAATCCATTCTAACCATTTTCTAAAATAAAATAAAGTTTACAGGATAGCTCTTCACAAAGGCAGTACAAACAAAAATCCTTCATCATAGTTTCTCTCTAAAATCCCAGTCTGTCTCTGTCTATCTAGACAAAAAATTGCTCTCTTTATACAGTAGTAGCCACAGACATTGCCAGCTATTTCCAGATATTTCATGAAATTTCTGAAGAGTTTCTCTCTGCTGCCCCTACTGTGGAAATGCAGATAGCAGGAGATATATCTGGAAATATCACAGAAATTTCGGGAAATACTGTAGCTGGCAGTGTCTATGGCTGCTACTGTATGAGGTGTCTTTGCCTGGTAGTTTAACCTCTGCCACCTGTTCTTGTAAGTTTCAAATCCTGTTTTTCACAAAATGTAACAAAACTTTTTTTATTGACCTTCCTGTGACCAACCTGAAGAGTACATTAGTCTTTAACAGGTGCAGCCAATCATTACATTTTGTCCCAGAGCTTGCTTCCTGTTAATAATTCTGCAAACAAGCTTGTGGAGGTCAAAATACAGCACAAGGTTAACCTCTTGTATTACAAATTGCTGATTTTAAAAGTAACCCAAATAGCTTGCTGCATTCATGTCAACAGTATAATTATATACATTTGCAAACCAAGGGATTCCCATGTCACATACAGATTCACATATATTTTTTAACCACAGAGGAACAAGGGAAGAAAGAAAGAAAGAAAGAAAGAAAGAAAGAAAGAAAGAAAGGACAGCAAGTGAAGGAAGGGAGATAACAGGGAGAAACTGTGGGACCATTGGAGTGGCCAATTTCTAGGGGTCACAAGAAAAACCTGGATATCATTGACTGCCATCACTGTGGGACACTCATCAATGGACATGTCACCCAGAGACAGGGCTGATGTCCCAAATGCTGAGAGATATGTCACCTCAAAACTCAGCTCTGCGACACTTGGGGTGAGATCAACCTTCTACGTAACCACCTACAGAGAAATATAACTTATGGGAGTGTGCATCACCACATCATTGGCACCAAACCAACATGCCTCTCCCCAGAGGATGACTAAGCTTGGGGTGTGGCAGCTAGTTGGGGGAAAAGGAGGCAATACTCTAACAAATTGCCCAAACAAACAAAGCCATCTAAATATGACAAACAGGTACACACCTCTTGTATCGGTGCCATCTGAAATGACGGAAGAGGCTGCAGATCACCACAAAGCCGAATGTAACAGGACAACAAATGCCAATATACATAGAAAATCGAAGAGAGTAGGAAAAAGCTCATTATCATTGGGGACTCCATGATTCTTGGTGTGGATCCCCACCTGAGCCAAAACAAACGAGTGGATGTGCTGGTCAGATGTCTTCCAGAAGCATGGATTGTCATGGATTGAACAGTCAGCATAATACAAAAAGAAGGAATGGGCACAGTTATCATGGTCCACCTATCAACCAATGACCTTGCTAGTCATACAGTAGAAGGGTTAAAAGAGCACACTGCTCAGCTTGGTGAGAAGTTGGTTTCTCTTTCATCCAGCAGTGCCTTCTCAGAGATTCTGCCTGTTTGAGAAAAGGGGAAAAAACAGGTGGAAAATCGGAGAGGAGAGGAGAGGAGATAGGAGAGCTCAACACATGGCTAAAGGACTGGTGCCACACCAAAGGGCATCACTTCATTGGACACTGGGACAACTTCTGAGAAAGGGAGTTCTTTAAGTTCGACGGCCTCCACCTGACTAAGGAGGGGTAAGGGTGCTGGGTCAAATATTGATGTCGATGCAGGGCATTTAAACAAATGGATGGAGAAATGATGGCAGCTCTAGAAAAGCACAGGTAGAGCTTGCTGCCTCTCCCCCTCCAGCCAGTCCATGTGGGACATTTAAACTAACAGATGGGGAGATGACAACAGCTCTAGGAAAAGCACACATAGAGCCCACTGCCTCTCTCCCTCCAGCCAGCACCAACATTACAAGACACATCGGAAAGAGAGTCGCAAAAGGAGGGAAGCATGAAACCCTATCTAGGTCTACAAATGAACAGAAAGAAGGTAAGGGGAGTAATAATAATATAAGGGGAGAAATTCCAAATGGAGAAGGAAATATGAAATGGACAGCCTTATGTCTCAATGCACGCAGTCTGGTTAGCAAGATACCAGACCTCACAGCCACAATAGCGGAGGCAGAACTAGACTGGGTTGCCATGACTGAAATTTGGTTCTCAGACAATCACGAGTGGGAGGTAGCTATCCCAGGGTATAACTTGTTCAAGAGAGGTCGGACAGGAAAAAAGGGAGGGGGGGTGACTGTTTATATGAAGAATACCATAAATGCTACAGAAATCCAGGGGATACAAGGGGAAGCTAAGGCCCTATAGGTTACAATTGGGGCCAGAAGCAGGACACCCATCTGGGTAGGGGTAATCTACAGACCCGCAAATCAGGACAAAGCCAGGGACAAGTAAATCCTGGAAACCATCCTTCAGATGTCAGATAAAGGGGACATGGTGCTGGTAGGGGACTTCAATCTACCAGACATCGATTGGAGTTCCAGCACAGCAGCATTGGAATGAAGCAGAGAATTCCTAGTTACAGTGCTGGGGGCAGGTCTGAGTCAACTCATGAAGTCAGCCATGAGAGAAAACATTATCTTAGACCTAGTATTCACAAATAGCGAAAGGGTTCTGGGCGTCAAAGTGGGGAGCCACCTGGGAACCAGCGACCATTGCACGGTATGGTTCAAGGTTAACAGGACTGAGGATTCCAGACACTCAAAGCTGAAAGTCCTTGATTTCAGGAGGGCAGACTTCACAAAAATGAGGACCTGCCTGAAGGACAACCTTAGAAACACATTAGAGGGGAGCATTGAAGAGTGTTGAACTAGGTTGAAAGACTCAATAACATTGGTCACATCACAATATGCCCGTTAGGTTAGTAAGAATAAAAGGAGGAAGAAACCATATGGTTTTCTACAGATGTGGCAACCATAGTGAGGGAAAACATAAAGTCTTCAGAAAGTACGAGGAGTCTGGGGAGGAGACCTACAAAACATAGTACAAAGGTATACTAAAGGAGGCAAGGAAAGTGATAAGAAGTGCAAAGGCCCAGACAGAGGTAAGGATAGCTCAAGGGGTAAAGAAGGGTGACAAAACCTTCTACAGGTACATATGTGAAAAAAGAAAGACCAAGGGAGGAATTGTCAGAATTACAAAAAAGGATGGACAGCCCACATAGCAAGACAGAGAGAAGGCAGAGGCACTCAATGAGTACTTCTGCTCAGTCTTCACACATGAAGCAGATGGAGGACCAACAACAGGTAAACAGGATTGTCCAGCTGAAGAAATAGACACAGGTCCCTCCACAGAGGAAAGGGTCCTAGAGGAACTCAACAAGTTAAAAATGGAAAAAGCAATGGGGCCAGATGGAATACACCCAAGAATACTAAAAGAACTTGGGAGGGAACTAGCACCACCCTTAGCGATTCTCTTCAACAAATTGTTGATGAGTGGGGAGGTTCTGGAGGACTGGAAAAGGGCAACAGTAGTGCCACTCCACAAGAGCAGAAGCAAGGAAAAGCCAGGAAGCTACCGTCCAGTTAGTCTCACTTCAATCATGCGAAAACTGATGGAATCCCTGCTAAAGGAAAGAATAGTTGCTTTTTTGGAGAATAGTGATCAGTAGAACACAAAGCAACACGGTTTCACAGCAGGAGGTCCTACCAGGCAAACCTGGTAGATTTCTTTGATTGGGTCACCTGAGCAGTAGATCAGGGTGGGGCCATGGATGTGGTTTACCTGGACTTCAGTAAGACCTTTGACTCAGTTCCACACAGGAGACTGGTCAATAAACTGGAGAACATGGGACTCGGGCATAAAGTAACATGCTGAGTAAGAAACTGGTTGAGTGGAAGAACACAGAGGGTATTAGTGAATGTTACACTGTTGTAGGAGGGTAGGATGACTAGTGGGGTGCCGCAGGGCTCGGTGCTAGGTCCAGTGCTCTTCAACATGTTCATCAGTGACATTGCTGATGGACTGAAGGGAAAAGTGTGCCTGTTTGCAGATGACACCAAAATCGGCAACACAGTGAACACACCAGAGGAGCAACAAAGCATGGAATCTGATCTACATAAGCTGGAAGAGTGGTCACAGATCTGGCAATTGAAATTCAATGCCAAAAAGTGCTGAGTCATGCACCTGGAAAAATATAATCTGGGGAAACTGTACTCCATGGGAGGGGTGCAGCTGGTGGCTACAAGACAGGAGTGAGACCTAGGGGTGATCATCTCAGATGATCTAAAGGTCAGCAAGCAATGCGAGAAGGCAGCACTAAAGGCGAGTGGCATGCTGGGATGCATAGGAAGGGGCATCACAAGCAGGAGGCATGAAGCGATCATGCCTCTGTATCAGTTCCTGGTAAGGCCCCACCTGGAGTACTGCATCCAGTTCTGGAGGCCACACCTCAAAAGGGATATAGATAGGCTGGAGATGGTACAGAGAAGAGCAACAAAAATGGTGCAGGGCTTGCATCAGAAACCATACGAGGCAAGACTCGGAGAACTCAAACTCTACTGTCTAGAGCAGTGCAGAAATCGAGGGGATTACGATAGAGACATTTACTGTAAATACCTCAAAGGGCAACAACAGGGTACAGGTGCGGAACCTCTTTCAAATAAAAGACTACAACAAAACAAGAGGGTATGATCTTAGCCTTAAGGGATGTAGGTTCAGGAGCAATATGAGTTCTTCTTCACAGAGCGTGTGGGGAAGCTATGGAATAGCCTGCCGGAGAGGGTGGTGGGAGCTAAGTCAGTGGGGGAATTCAAGCGGGCATGGGAAAGACAGTGTGGGATATTCAAGTAGGCAGCTAAGTGGGGGGGGGTAGGAAACTACGGGCAGACTTGATGGATCATACAGTCCCCATCTGTCGACAACTTTTATGTTTCTATGTTTCTACACAATTGGACAGGAAAGAGACAGACAAGTGTTAGAATAGGAGAGGAGAAAAACAGATCCTTGCTTTTAACTCTCTCTGTATAACAAATATTACAGAGTCTTAATCCAACCCTGTCACAGTGACCACTCCTTTTTATTGAATTGGTATAGACATTGTGGGTCCTTTGGAAAAGAGTGCAATGGGAAAGCATTTAATTTTAGTCATTTGTGTCTGTGACATATAGTACATAGAAACATAGAATCTGACAGCAGATAAGGACTGCTTGGCCCACCTAGTCTGCCCATTTCCCTACCTAATGGATAAGCTGCTGATCCTAGTTAACCAACAGCCTACTTCCTCCTATCCCCCACTAGAATTGCCTTATGTCTGTCACATGCATTCTTGAATTCCTCCACTGTTTTTAACTCCACAGCCTCCTCAGGTAGTTCGTTCCATGCATCCACAACCCTCTCCATGAAAAAATACTTCCTCACATTACCTCTGAGCTGTCCCCCTCTATCTTCAAATTGTGCCCCCTTGTTCTTGCACATCTCTTTTTCTGAAAGATGCTACCCTCTTGGACTTTGTTGATTCTCTTGAGGTACTTGAAAGTTTATATCATGTCCCCCCTCTCCCTCCTTTCCTCGAGGCTATACATATTAAGCTCCTTTAGTCTCTCTTCATATGTCATCTGGTGCAGACCCTGAACCATTTTAGTTGCCCTCCTCTGGACAGACTCTATCCTGTCTATGTCCTTGTGGAGATGGGGTCTCCAGAACTGCACGCAGTACTCCAGATGGGGTCTCATCAACTGTCTGTACCAGGAAGCGGTACCCCTGCAAATGGTTGCTGCTTCAAAAGCGGTCACTAGCCTGGTAAAGATTTTCAGCTGGGTGGGCATCCCATGAGAAATCTTTTTTTTTAACTTTTTATTTATTTAAAGATTTTTGGGATGGTGCATATATATAATTACAGCTTCATGTATTCACCCACAAGAAATCTTGTCCAACCAGGGCAGTAATTTCAATGTCCAGATGCTTAAAGGGGAAGTCTCCCATAGTTTCACACCCATATTTTCCCAACTCCTTATGTGTAACTGTTGTGTGCCTCCTCCAGTTGCCAGCAGTCCTATTGCTGTCCAATTCTAGATTATAAATAAAAATATACAGCCCCCAGAAGTTATCAATGTGTTTGTCCTCCAATTTACCATCAATGCTGCTTAAGGATGATGTCATCAGAGCAACAGATAATGGTGCTGCACTAAATGCAATTCCACCACTAAACCAAACCCATAATGTTTGGTTCCTCACTTGAGTAATGGAGGAACTATTTAAGTGTTGTGCACATCCTGAAGTGCAGGTCTAATAGGAACTAGGACCATATGAGTGTGATGTAGCACTGATTTGACATGTATAAAGCGTATTCGTATAAGGAAGTGCTTGTATGTGTTGTGTTAATGTTTTTGTTAGCAAAAACAGTTTACCCAATAAATGACTCTGGGTACAACAAGAGTTTTAAGTGGTATTATATAGCTGTTGTATTATGTTCTGTGTGTGTTAGCATTCGCTGTTTTGATTGACACCAACAGTGAGATACAATCTTGCAAAACTGCCCCTTTCCCTTTGTAACTAGGCAGTCAGTGACTGGATGGCTGCTGTAAGGCAATAAAGAGTTCAGCTATAACAAGGAATAGTTTACCAGGACAACATCAGCTGCAGCATATGGAAGAAGGCTGATCTAGTGGTTAAAGCACAGGCACAAGAGCTGGGAAACTCTGGTTCAAATCCTACTAAAGTCCCTTACCCTCTAACCCTTGACAAGTTCCTCTAACCTCATTGGGAACTGTGATGGCCCCTCAGATCCATGACTTTAAAAGTGCCCCCATTCCCATTATAAATCATTAGGAGTGATGTGAGAGCTACATCACTTCACTTTGAAGGTACTGAAGACAAGCTGTGCCCCCCCTTTGTAATGCCAGCATTTGAAGTAGGATGTCCCTCACAAATCAGATGCTACACTTCAACTGTTGTAGGTAAAGAAACTAATCAGTCTCAGTGTTTGTAGTGCTCTGTATTTGCTTAGCTCATTCCTCCCATGTCATATGCATTATTTGTCTTGGTATTTCCAGTCAGAAACTCAGATTTAAGGAGCATTTGAAATGTAAAACAATACACTATATGAAGTAAGTGATCTAGCTCTCCACTTTCAGGCTGCTGAAAGGGAAGTGTATCATTTGTGCAAAGGAGGAATTCAGTCTTGTGTGATCCTTTGGGAAACTGCTCAGACCTACCGTGTAAATGAATCTTCTCAAGGATGTTCACCTGATTCAATACTGATTGACTGATTGACTGCTAGATTGACTGCTTGATTGTCTGATTGATTGATTATTTCTACTGCTGTCCACAACATGTTGCAACTGTCTCTCAGAGAGAAATGAGCAGTACAAAGAAACATATTCTGTTTCCTGTGAATGAAATACTATTAGATGTATTATTTGCTCTACACATACAGTATTAAGGCTACAAGTACTACTCCCTGTGTGAATTGCATGACAGAACTGTCTTAAGCCATTGCGAACTTAAACTAAGATCAGGATAGACAGCATCGATACCCTTATGTGTTCTTCTACACTGTTGCTGCAGTGATATCAGGGAATGGAAGGGGCTGTATTACAAGAGAATGATTTGCATGTAAATGGAGGCTTGCTTGACACTTTACTACCTTGTGTCTAGATATGTGTTGCAACAGCAGAAATGACTGATCTCTTATTGACATATGTACAGTAACTGATGTAATGTATAATAAATACATCAGACATATCTAAATCAGAAATATACAAGAGCAGTAGCGGCTCTAGCCACAAATGGTTACCAGGGCACAGCTGGGGCACAACAGATGGCAGCCAGGGCACTGATATATTGTTACTATAGGGGAAGTTCTGCCCCATGTGGGGCACCAACTGGGGCACAGCATTTTTTGACTGGGGCACGTGCCCTGGCAGGCCCTGGTGTAGAGCCGCCACTGTACAAGAGTCTTCTCCTTTAAAGAATTATTCAGGTTACTGGATATTAAAGCTGTGCGCACATTCCCATACCATCCTTAGACAGATGGGCTGACAGAGCATTTCAATCAGACTTTAAAGAGGATGTTGGGAACATTTGTGCAGGGTGAAGGAAGAAATTGGGATCAGTTTCCTCCCATACTGGGAGGGCTTTAAGCCCGAGGTTCAATGGGCGGAGCAACAACGTCACTCCTCCATCGACCTCAAAACGTCACTCATCCTGGACCCTCCCAGGATTCATTTTCATTGTGGCCAGCAGCGCCGCTCCTCCTCCCTCCATTCCCTCTGCTGCTGTATTGCTTCAGAACGCCTCCGCCCACCGGATAGCTCTTTCTCCCTCGAGCGCTCTCCCAGCTCCTCTCCCTGTGCTGCCCTTGTTTTTCTTTTTGACTTGCTGTCACAGTTTATTTCGCCCTGCCTTGTCCTTTGTTTTGATTCCTCACCCCCAATTCCTCCTAGTCTTCCTATCTCTCCACCCCATTCAATCCCTGACTCTCCAGACTCCGCCCCTGCTACCCTTCCAGTGCCTCTTCTATTCCCATTCACAGTTCTGCTGGCATCACTCTGGGGATGGTGGCTCATTCTGTACGCCATGCTGCTAACCTCCCGTATTTTATCCCTGTCTGCTTCCGTACCTTTTACCTCCTGGCCCTCTCCTTTCTGTTTGTTTGACCCTCCATCGTACCGGCTTATCCCCCAAGTTGCTCAGCTGAGCTTTGCCTGGCTTCTGCATTTCCCTCTTCATTCGGGAGTCGTTCCTGGATTTGGCTGCCACCTGCTCGGCATGTCTCCTGCAGATCCTTCTCCAGTTCTATCATTCCTTACAGGGTGCTGCTGCATGAGCAATTTACTTTTCATCGTTTAGTCCGGTCCTTTGCTTTTCTCTGTTTCTTGTTGCTCAAATATTTCCTTTAACGGTATTAGCTCTGTTTCATTTTGCAGTTTATTCCTTCTGTTCTGTTCTGGTGGGGGGGTTACAAAAAAAAAAAGGTTCAAATCCATATTTTGGGCCCTCTGTGGTTTGTACTAAGGTAAGCTTAGTCACCTTCATTCACTCATTTGCTAGTTTGCATGTTCGGTACTGGCTATCACATCGTTAGGATCATCAGTGTCTCTATGCAGTGCTCTGTTAGCTTTGGGTGTCTATAGTGGTGCAATGCATTGTTCCTGGAAGTTGGGGGTTTCGTCGGGTCCCACTGATGCATTTCCTCTTTTGCCCTTTGCCTTGTACCTCCTCGACCCCTTGCTACCCATAGTTCGACTTCCAGTCTGCACCCCCTCTTCATTCATTGCCACCATACTCTTTCATAAGGCGTCCTAGTGTTGCTCATTCATTGTGACCCGTAGATGCCGATGCCAGATGCAGGCAAGCAGCTAGCACATCTGAAGACTTGGGGAATTCGTATACAAACAAAACATAAAATAAAAAAAATAAATAATACATTTGAAATACCCATGTCACGTGTATTTCCTTTGGGGTTTCCCTCTCCTACCGTGTGCTGCAGTTCTCTCACTCAGTCTGCCTTGGCTGACCAATCTGTCTACCTCAGCAGACTCTGTATGGCTTGCGCTCACTGTTCCTCCATTTCCTTTGCTCTTTCTGTATGCCTTGCCTCCCTACCATCATTCATCCTTTCATGCCTCAATGGCTTCCATCTATCATCGTACCTCATCTGCTTCCTATTTTTACCTTCCTCGTCCTGATGTCATTTCTCATCCCCACTGACTCCATCTGACCTGCATTCGATAATTCTTTTGGCATACCAATCACTCCTCACATGCCACCTCATTGATCCGAGGCCCTCCCGCCCATGTATCTGGTTCCTGACTCTGGTCCTCAATTACCATTTGCTATCTCATCAAGCCTCCCTTCCTGTATACATTCTGTCATCGGCTGTTTGGCTTACTCCAGTCCTGGTTTCTTTCCTTATCGTCCGATTTGCTCACATTTCACCATATCTCGCCTCATCCTGCTCATCTCTTTTAATCACTCAGTTGATATGTCTTGGCTGCCTCCCTCTAACCTGCAGTGTCAGTTACCTTGATTCCAATCTGATTCCATTCCTGGCTATGCCTTCCTGTCAGTCGCCCCTTGCTATGGGCTGGCCAGATGCCATCCCCTATCATTCACGTCTCTTTCACATTTATTTCCGAATCTACCTCATTTCAAGGAGCTAACCTCATCTCTTCACTCTCTTCATTTCCAGCTCTACCTCCTTTTGAGAAGTCTACTTGGTCACATTGCTCTATCCAGTGTCTTACCCCTCTAGCTCGCATACCCTCTGGTCCCAGACGTGCCTTCTTGGCCTCGCAGTATATCTCCTTTCAAGGAGCCTCATTACTTGCATTCCTCTATTCAATTCTCTGATCTCTCATCACCCACACATCTGGATCTACTCGTTCATATCGCATGTTCCTGCCTTATTGAACTCAGTGTCTACTTCCTCGCCTGGCTCAACCAGGCATTTCTATCAACTGATCTTATGCTCCCTGCTTCAGATTCCATGGCACCCCATATGGCAGCAGCTGCGGTCCCAGCTCCTCCGACCGCTGCTTGGCTATGCAACACCCGACAGCGCCAGCATGACTCCTCCTGGACCGAACGGTTTCGTATCCTTGAGGTCTTCCACCACGGCCGCCTCTCTGATCTTCCCAACTGAGCTGCTTGCCAGCTTTTAGATGCTGCCCTGATTTCCTTCCCCTTTGGCTATCTTATCCTGTGATGCTAGAATCTGAATGTTACCAGTTGCATCCTTCAGTGTTATCCTCGATACTAGTCTTCCTTGGGAGTCTGTGTACTTCTGCACTGCAGGTTTAACTCTTCTTGGTATCCAGTCTCTCACCTAGTAGAGTGCTCCACATGCCAATTATCGCCTTCCACATATCTTGGTGCTTTCCGATGTTTTCCCTTATCTCCCCCTCCACCGCTCTAAGGCTTTTCTTGTTGTTCTGCTTGCATTTCCCAGCTTCCACAGGTATGTATGCTTCCCCTGTCTTTTTCTTGTAGTGTTCAGGCATTTTGACCGTGTTTCTCCGTACCCTTCTCTTTCCTAGGTTTAATTATTTGTATATCTCCAGCATCTTGTATGGCTCTCGTTCCCTCTGCAGCCACTCGGCTTGGTCATCCCATGCTCATCTATTTCCATCAAATCTGAGCTTCATTTTTTCCTGCCCCGTTTTCCCCATCACCTACTCTTGCTTTAGCATACCTTAATTTTGCTCCCTCTCCTCGGCTCTTTCAGCAAACTCAGCCGTCCTAGTTTCAATCCAGTCATGGCTTCTATTTCATCATGCCACGATTTATCTGTTCATTTGCCTTGCCATTCATCTCCTCTGGCCTTCCATGGCTGACTCCATCCAACCTTCCATCGACCCAGGCCACCTCATCTAGCTCACCCTCCTGTCCCCCTTGCGGAGCCTTCCTCATTCACGGAGTCTGCTTGCTCCATGTCATCCGTCATTGCTCCCTTCGTCAGTGATCCTGTGTCTCCTTAGGCTCTCATCTCTGTGATACCTGGCCTCGACCTGCTCATCTCACTTGATCCCTCTCTAGTCATGCCTTCGCATGGTTTGCTACCAAGTCTGCACTATTCCATTGCTCCATTTGACCGTGCCTATCCTGGATTGTGTACAGCCTACTTTGACTCACCTTGGTGCAGTTCTCCTCCTGCATCGGCTGGGTCTGATGCTACCCTATTGACCTCCCTACTGTCCTTCATCATTTTATGCCTCGCTTCCAGTTCCTGCCTTCATGGCATCCATCTCTCATCGTACCTCATCTGTTCCAGTTCCCTTCCTCAGCCTAGCGCTTATTCTCCTCCTGCATGTCATAGATTTTTTCCACTCATGGCTTCCCTCCTCATCGTACTTCGTCAGATTTGACTCCCCATGATCACTGTCCCGTGCTTGCCCTCTGGTTCACCGATCCTGTGGTTCCTGATGCGCTTTCTTGGCCTCAGTGTCCATCTCCTTTTGAGGAGTTTCATCGTTTGTCTCACTCCCTTGTGCCTGATACCTTAGTTCGGGTCCTGTTCATTCCCATCTCCTCTTCTTCCTGTTTCGTACCTACTCTTCAGGATTCAGCCTTCATAAGCTTCCCTCCACTCTTTGCTTCACTCATAGAAACATAGAAACATAGAAGTTGATGGCAGATAAGGACCGCAAGGCCCATCCAGTCTGCCCATTTGTTTTTCTACCTTATAAATGTGCCATCGGCCTTTGCTCTGTCAGTGGCCTATCTATTCATAGTCATTTGTATTGCTCCCTTATGCCTATCCCATGCCTGTTTGAAGCCCTGCACTGTATTCATAGCCACCACTTCTTGTGATAAGCTATTCCATGCATCCACCACCCTTTCTGTGAAAAAGAATTTCCTCACATTCCCCCTTAATCGGCCCCCCTCTAATCTCATGCTGTGTCCTCTTGTCCTGCTGTTTTTCTTATATTTAAACATGTTAGACTCTTTCACCTTGTTAATGCCTTTAAGGTGTTTGAATGCCTCGATCATATCACCTCTCTCCCTTCTTTGCTCAAGGGTATACATATTGAGCTTTGTTAATCTGTCCTCATATGTCTTCTGATGCAGTCCCTGCACCATTTTGGTTGCTCTTCTCTAGACTGCCTCAATTTGGTTAATGTCCTTGTGAAGGTGTGGCCTCCAATACTGCACGTACTCCAGATGGGGCCTAACCAGTGTCTTGTAAAGAGGGATTATTACCTCTTATGACTTGTGATACCCCTACTAATACACCCCAACACCCCCCTAGCCTTACTTACTGCTTTAGAGGTCTGCTTGGATGATTTCAGGTCATCAGTGATGATGATGCCCAAGTCTCTTTCTTCCTTTGTGACTGCTAGCAACTCTCCTCCCAGCCTATAGGTGGCTTCAGGGTTTCTCTTCCCTATGTGCATGATTTTGCACTTCTTTGCATTAAATATCAGTTGCCACTCTTCTGACCATTTTGTTAGTTTATCCAGATCTCTTCTCATTCTGCCCACCCCATCTGGATCATCTACTCTGTTGCAGATCTTGGTGTCATCTGCAAACAGACAAGCCTTTCCCTCTAGTCCATCTGCAAGGTCACTAATGAAGATGTTGAAGAGGACTGGCCCCAGGACTGATCCCTGAGGTACCCCACTTGTGACTTGCATCTCTTCTGACTGTATACCATTTACCATCACTCTCTGTTTTCTGCCCGTCAACCAGTTTGCCACCCAGTTGACCAACTTGACGACCCCTGAGCCTACCCAGCTTATTTATCAATCTTCTATGTGGAACAGTGTCAAAAGCTTTGCTGAAGTCAAGGTGGCTACATCAACTGCTCCCCTTGGTCCACCACTCTGGTTACCCAGTCAAAGAAATCAATGAGATTAGTTTGACAGGACCTTCCTTTTGTAAACCCATGCTGTCTTGGATCCTGTGCCCCTATGGATTGCAGGTGTTGCACTATGCTTTCCTTAAGGAGTGCCTCCATAATCTTGCCACTACTGAGGTAAGACTGACTGGTCTGTAGTTTCCCGCCTCCTCCCTGCTACCACTTTGTGGACCGGGATCACATGAGCCCTTCTCCAGTCTTCTGGGACCTCTCCTGTGCTCAGAGACTCACTAAATAGTTCTGCTAATGGCTCTGCTAGTTCCACCTTTAGCTCCTTAAGTACCCTGGGATGTATGCCATCAGGTCCCATTGCCTTATCCTCCCTGAGCTTAGAAAGCTCTTGTAGGACCCTTTCTCTTGTGAAGGGAGTAGTGCTCACCTCCCTCCCCCTGTGTCCGTGATGCTGAGCTGTGGGTCCTGCCCTCACCTTCTCTTCAGTAAATACTGAGCAAAAGTATCTATTTAGGATAGATGCCTTTACAGGGTCCTCCTCCTCACATGCTCCCTTTTCTCCATTAAGCTTAGCAATACCCCCTCTGGACTTTCTCCTTTCACTAATGTATCTATAGAAAGTCTTGTCACCTTCTTTTACTGTTCGTGCTAGTGTTTCCTCAGTTTGGGACTTTGCCTGCCTTACTGCCTTCCCTGCTTCCTTTAGGGCAGTTTGGTATGCCTCCCTATCTTCATCCCGCTGTGTTCCCTTATATTTCCTGAAGGCCAGCCTTTTGGCTCTGACCTTTTCTGCTACTGTATTTGAGAACCAAAATGGTTTCCTTCTTCTTTTGCAATTCCTTTTCTGTCTAATACAATGGGATGTTGCTTCAAGTATTGCATCCTTAATGCTTGCCCACTTTGCCTGTACCCCCTCACCTGTGTTTCTGTTTGCCAGGGCTAGCTTAACTCTGTTGGCCATCTTATCAAAGTCAGCTCCTCTGAAGTCCCATATTTTTGCCTTGGAATAGGATGATTTAGATGTAGTAGCCAAATTGAACCATACCATGTGATGGTCACTGGCCCCCAGGTGACCTTCTACCTGGAGATCTGTGATCCCTTCCTTGTTAGTCAGTACTAGATCTAGGATAGCCCTGTCTCTTGTGGGTTTCTGTACCAGTTGTTTGAGGCCCTCCCCCTGCAGGGAATCCACTATGTGTCTAGTTCTGGCAGATGTTCCTGCTGGTATTGACTCGACATCGTACTCCATCCAATTTTGCTCGCTCCTCATTGTACTTTGTCCAGTTTTGCTCCTTAATCACTTCATGAGTTGCCTCTGGTTCCAGATCTCCCTTCTTGGCCTCAGACTCTACCTCCTTTCAAGGCACCTCATTGGCGTACTTCCTTTGTGCTGATTTCTTTTTTGGTTCTTTCCCATCTCCTCCTCTTCCAGTTCACTTCCAGCTATCCAGGCTTCCCTCCACTCTTGGCCTGCTCACGACATTCTATTTTTTGGGGGGGGGGCATACCTATCATAATTCCTATGCCACCTAACAGCTGCGGCTATCATGCTGAATGCATCGAGTTCATAAATCCAGTCATATCGAGTTCATGAGTCCAGTCATCTTTTACTCAGCATTACTTCAAAGCTCATCCATTTACATTGCTTACTCTAACATTCCTATCATTGAATACCGTACCACCTCATCAACTAAAACCTCAGGGTCTAATCGTTCAGAGTCTAATCGTTTACATCACATAATCAAGAACACCTCCTCAAACTCAGTGTCCACTCACTTGTATCGCTCTATCAAATGCATTGCTCCATCAAGCCAGTCTGCAATATTATTGGTCTCCTCATTGACTCATCTGGAATATCCTCATGAGCATATCTGGATGCCCCTTGCTGTTCTGACTCATAAATGGATTTATTCCCTCCTATTCTTGCTTCCACATCTATCTCACATTGACTGCTCAAGCATACCCTCCTTAGTTCCAGCAAGGTTTATCTAGTTCCATCGTTCCCTCGAGCATTCCTTCTTTGACTCTGATGCTACTCATTTGTTCACATCGCATAATCATGCCTTATCGACCTCAATTTCTACTTCCTCGCCTAACTCAATCAATCATACCTATTATCGATCTTATGCTTCCTCATCGACCCACTGACCTCCTGCAGTGATCATCATCAGCAGCATTCATTTTGCCTCATGTCCGTATTCGATCTGTGCTTTCTTTTAGGAATCTTCCATATTCCATCCTCCTCCTCACTACTTGTATCCCTTTAGTTACCAAACCCTTTCTTTTAAAAATATACATCTTCAATTCAAACGTCGTCCGCCTGGAGGGAAGGCGACCTAGGCCTTGGAACCCCAGAGGTTTCCTCCTCAAAGGGTTTTTTTCCTCTCCTCCATGCCAATGGTCATAATATTAGTTAGAGTTAGTGATTTTCTTCTCATTAGTTAGTTAGGTTCCACTGTTAGATGGAGGCGGATGGTGGCTCAGCTTTCCCCTCTCTCCTTAGGAAGTTAGCCCTTCTCTCCATAGAATTCATTCATCATCCTCACCTCTTCGATGCTTGACATCTTTGGGTATTCTTTTTGGGCTTCTTCCTAACCTGCCTTTAGCTGATGCATTAATTTCTGGCACCTGTAAGGGGGAGAACCCTCCTCTAGGGTTCCTTGCGTCGTACCCCTACAGGGTGGTATATCCCATGGATAGAGAGGTGGAAAGCCACAAAAGTAATCAAGTTACTCAAGCTTTATCACATATCTTATCCAGTTGTGTAAGTACATTGAATGGGAGAGCTTTAAGCCCGAGGTTCAATGGGTGGAGCAACAGCGTCACTCCTCCATCAACCTCAAAACGTCACTCATCCTGGACCCTCCCAGGATTTGTTTTTGTTGCCCACCATCCACCCCTCCTCCTCTAGCAGCTTGTCTCTCTTACCCATGGGCTTCTTCCTAACCTACCTTTAGCCAATGCATTCATTTCTGGCACCTGTAGGGGGGAACCCTCCTCTAGGGTTCCTTGCATCGTACCCCTACAGGGTGGTATATCCCATGAATAGAGAGGCAGAAAGCCACAAAAGTAATCAAGTTACTCAAACATTATCACATATCTTATCCAGTTGCATAAGCACATTGAACTGTTGTTCACATGCCAGAAGGTGCCCCAATTATCCAAAGGATATTCTACATTTGAGTTGTTATATGGTAATAACCACAGAGGGCCCCCCGAGTGTGGTGAAGGAAAATTGGGAAGCTTTCACAGATAAGGGCCAAGAGGTAAATACTTATTTGGTTAGTCTGTGAAAGAAACTGGTGAAGTGTGTGGAGAATGCTCATCAGAACTGTGTACTAACCCAAAAAGAGCAGAAAGAACAGTGTGATATGGGAGTGGGACACAAAGAGTTCAAGAAAGGGGATCTAGGTTTGCTTCTGTTACCTTCCAGTGAGTACAATCTTCTAATGAAGTGGCAAGGGCCTTACAAAGTTCTTTGAAGAACTGGTTTGTGGACTATGAAATAGAGACCCCAGATAAAATGCAGAAAAAGAAGATCATTCATGCTAATTTGTTGAAGTAGTGGGTTACAGGGAAGAAGGCAGAACCTTTGCTAATGGTAATCCCTGAAAATGAGACAGGAGAAGGTGACCTAGACAGGCATACATCTGACTAGAGAAAGGCAGTCAGATTGATAGTGTCAGAGTAAAGCTGTCCTTAGAAAAATCCCAGTTGGCAAATGTCACTGATCTCATTAGAGACTTTAGTGACACCTTTACATCTGTGCCTGGTGTAGCCAAAGGAGTCGCTCACTCCTTAAGCGTAGTACAGATAAACCCTATTCAGCAGAAACCATTGTCTGCCTCATAAAATGAGGGAAAAAGTCATTAAGGAGGGACAGAAAATGGAGACATTAGGGATAATTGAGCCCTCCACTAGTGCCTGGTCCTCTCTCATGCTGGCAGTACCTAAAACAGAGGGAGGGATTTGGGTCTGCCTAAACTTCTGGAGGTTAAACAATGTTTTAAAGTTTGATGGCTATCCTATGCCTTGTACTGAGGAGCTGATAGATTGACTGTGTGGTGCAGAGTATATCACAACACTGGATCTCACCAAGGGTTATTGGCAGGTTCTCTTGGAGGAGGCTTCAAAGGAGAAAACTGCCTTCACTACCCCAGTCAGGTTCTATCAGTTCTCTACAATGCCCTGTGGACTTCATGGTACCCCTGCAACTTTCAAATGCTTTGTGGATCAGGTACTCAGTCTTCATACACTGTACACATATGGTCATCTGTAGCCCTACATGGGAAACCCATATGAAGCATTTGATCAAGGTAGTAAAAGCCATTAAACAAGCAGGCCTGACCATAAACCCAGCAAAATATGCAATAACAATGAAGAACTCTGAGTATTTGGATTATGTACTGGGTAATAGGTGTGTCAAGCTTGATGTGTCCAAAATCAAGGCAGTAGCTGTCTGGTATCATAGACCAAGAAGCAGGTTTGTTCCTTTTTTAAGGTTGGTTGGATATTACCGGAGGTTTTTGCCCAATTTTTTCTGAAACAGCTGCATGTCTATTTATTTATTTCAGTTTGGGATTAATATCTTTGAGTCAAGGACTCATTTTCAAAGGTTCCACGTCAGTATTGAACAAACATTACAAAAATACAAGGTTTACAGAGAGAAAAAAAAAAAGAGAAAAAACATTGAAGTATATACACAGGCAGTAATAGTAAAATTTGAACTTATACACATCAAATTAGTAAATATTAACAAATAGACTGATTAGATAAGAGGGGGTTGGGGGGATCAGCCAAAGGTGGCATCGTTTGAGGTGGAACTTTCAACCGAGTGAGGCCATTGCCAGGTAATTGGGGTAGGGGAGCGGGTTAAGAAAAAAGTGGTATATAGCAGAAAGATGTAGAGGGGGTAAGTAAATGGAAAACTCTGGACAAGGTACTATCACATTAGTGCAGGCAGGTGACGTCGTCTGAGGTGGGAGAGAGGCAGAGCTTTCAACCAAGTGAGGCCATCATCAGGTAATTGGGGGTAGGGAAGTGGGTTAAGGAAAAAAGTGGTATATAGCTGAAAAATGTTGGGGAAGTAGGTAAATGGAAAACTGGGGGCAAGGTACTATCACATTAGCACAGGCAGGTACAATTCATTTTAGAGTCAAGGAGAGATTTGAGCCCAGCTTTGAAGGTACTAATGTTGGTAGCATCAGTGAGGACAGCAGGTAGTTCATCATACCATTTCGGACCTTGATACAGGATGGAGTTCTGGGCAAGTTTCGTCCTTTTGAAGGGAATCATCATCTTGTCAATGACTGCACTATGGGTAGATTTCATTGGGACGGCCAGCTTAAAGTGTTCACCCAGTGTGGGGATGTCAGTCCAAGTAGTACTTTTTTTAGAAGTAGACGGGTTTGGTATTGCCCTCTAAGATGGAGTGGGAGCCACCCAGTTTCACTGTACAGCGAGCAGGTGTGGGTGTCGAGAGTAGCCCCCAAAGTAAGATGACAGGCCTTATTGAGGAGTGTGTTGATCCTGCTAAGAGCAGTTTTTGTGCCTGCCCCATATATAGGCAACCCATAGTCAATGGTAGACAGAATTGAACTACTGGTGGCTAGTCTGAGTGCATCTGGTGTCACTGAATGTCTGTGATGATAAAATACACCAAGTTTTATATTCGCAGTCTCGATGACAGAGTCAACGTGGTTTGAAAAGGTGAGCATGTCAACAAAGGTAATGCCGAGATATTTGAAGTTAGATACTTGGCCTAGGATTTCTCCCCTTTTGGTTATGAATACGTAGGGGCTGGTATTTCTTTTTGCTTTGGGAGGTGGTGAAGAGCATACTCTTTGTTTTTTTTTACATTTAATAGTAGCTTGTTTTCTGTAAACCAAGATTCAAGTTTATGGAAGCTGCTTTGGAGTTCAGTTGTGGTGGATTGTTGGTCTTTGCCAGTGACTGAGATCACTGCATCATCAGCATAGAGAACTGTGCTTGCTGAGCAAGCCACTGGGGTGGAGTTGATGAAGAGGCTAAAGAGTAGAGGACTGAGGATTGACCCCTGTGGAACACCGAGGTGCACCTCCTTAGCAACGGATAGGGTATCACCAATTTTGACTTGTTGTGATCTGTTAGACAGGTAGCTGCCAAACCATAGTACCGTATCTGGGGATAGACCTGTAGACAGAAGACAACTTAGGAGAAGGTTGTGATTAACAGTGTTGAAAGCCTTTGTAAGGTCAATGAAGACTGATCCAACTGCCTGACCACTATCCAAGGCGTTATATAGTTGGAATGAATAATTAACTAGAGAGGTGAGTGTGGAGTGCTTTTTATGGAAGCCATGCTGTTGCAGGCAAAGTAGGTTATGGATATCAAGGTATTCAGTAAGCTGCTTTGAGACCATTCTTTCAAATACTTTCAAAAGGGGAGGAAGGATGGATATAGATCTGTAGTTGGATGTTTGGGTTTTATCTCCTGCTTTAAAGAAAGGCGTTACGTTAGCTGACTTCCATGTGTTTGGAAACACTCCTGATTTTAGAGAGGCATTAAACACCTTGGTAAGAGGAACAGCAAGTTCGTGAAGGAGTAGACCAACCCACTTCATGTCAAGCAGATCCACCCCATCCTAGTCTTGCCAAGCACCCTTTTAACATGCTTGATGGTTTCGGCTTTGGTGACACATCTAAAGTAAAAGGGTGGTTCATATTTCCTTGGGGGATCTTGAGGGGCAGTTGGGCATTGCTGAACATGCATATCTTTGAAGTAGTCACCAGGAAGTACACTTGAAACGTCAGTGAATGCATTGTTGAGCTCATTGGCAATTTCAGTGGGTTCCTGTAGGGGCCCCTTCACAGTCAACAGTAGATCTGGGGGGTCTTGGGGGCTTTGCCCATTAAGGCATGTAAGAGAGCACCAAAGGTCTCTTCCAGAACCCCAGGTTTTGGTTAGTAGATCCTTATAGTAGGAGGCTTTAGCCTGTTGGATGAGTCTGGTGCAGGCATTTCTAGCTGCCTTGTAGGTATTAAATGCAGCAGGTGTACCAACTGCTTTTGTTAAATGCCAGAGATTGTCTCTGTTCTTCATAAGTCCAATAAGCAAGTTGGAGAGCCAGGGACTGGAGGTTCCCTTAATTGTTTTAGCTTTGTGTGGTGCAAAAATATCATAAGCATGGTTGAAAACCATTATGAAGTAGTTAAGTGCCTCATTACCATCTATATCCCCAGCCAGCGGGGACCAATCCAGTTGTGTCACACACAGCTTGAAATGTTCAAGTAGTTAAGGCCTCAGGCAGTGGTTGTTACACACCTTGGGTGAACTCTTGAGGAAATTATTAGACCAGGTACACTTCACAGGGGAGTGGTCACTGAGGTTGTCAGGCAGGACAGTGACATCAGATATATGCTTTAAAGAAAGGCGTTACGTTAGCTGACTTCCATGTGTTTGGAAACACTCCTGATTTTAGAGAGGCATTAAACACCTTGGTAAGAGGACCAGCAAGTTCGTGAAGGAGTAGACCAGCCTGCTTCATGTCAAACAGATCCACCCCATCCTAGTCTTGCCAAGCGCCCTTTTAATATGCTTGATTGTTTTGGCTTTGGTGACACATCTAAAGTAAAAGGGTGGTTCATATTTCCTTGGGGGATCTTGAGGGGCAGTTGGGCATTGCTGAACATGCATATCTTTGAAGTAGTCACCAGGAAGTACACTTGAAACATCAGTGAATGCATTGTTGAGCTCATTGGCAATTTCAGTGGGTTCCTGTAGGGGCCCCTTCACAATCAACAGTAGATCTGGGGGGTCTTGGGGGCTTTGCCCATTAAGGCATGTAAGAGGGCACCAAAGGTCTCTTCCAGAACCCCAGGTTTTGGTTAGTAGATCCTTATAGTAGGAGGCTTTAGCCTGTTGGATGAGTCTGGTGCAGGCATTTCTAGCTGCCTTGTAGGTATTAAATGCAGCAGGTGTACCAACTGCTTTTGCTAAATGCCAGAGATTGTCTCTGTTCTTCATAAGTCCAATAAGTAAGTTGGAGAGCCAGGGACTGGAGGTTCCCTTAATTGTTTTAGCTTTGTGTGGTGCAAAAATATCACAAGCATGGTTGAAAACCATTATGAAGTAGTTAAGTGCCTCATTACCATCTATATCCCCAGCCAGCGGGGACCAATCCAGTTGTGTCACGCACAGCTTGAAATGTTCAAGTAGTTAAGGCCTCAGGAAGTGGTTGTTACACACCTTGGGTGAACTCTTTGGGGAAATTATTAGACCAGGTACACTTCACAGGGGAGTGGTCACTGAGGTTGTCAGGCAGGACAGTGACATCAGATATATGCTTAGGGTGTGTGGTCAGGAGCCAGTCTTACGAGACAGCTGTTCCCTGTTTTGTAGTTAAGCCAGGTGTCAGCAGTGACCTTCTCTTTTAGCAATAGGCTAGTAATTAGATCATTGGCTTTTGTTTCTTTCTGTGAGTGCCAGTTTATGTTGAAGTCGCCTACAATGATCTCCCAGTGGTTGCCTAGTTGCTCTTGGCTTGCGATGACATGGTTTAGCCCAGCAGGTTGGTGACCTGGAGGTCTGTATACTGTGGAGTCCAGCAGGACTTTATTCTGTGTCCCTCTGTTTAATTTGAGGTTCAGAATGTGGGCCTGTTTTGTATTAAGACTGGTATCAAGGGCCTGCACCTTTATTCCAGACCTGACATATACTAGGCATCCACACCTGTGTTTAGCAATCCTATCTTGTTGGAACAAGTTGTAGCCATCAAGGGAGATAGATGCATCCGGTGTCTTGGGGGAAAGCCAGGTTTCAGTGAGTGCTATAATGTCTGGGTTGATCACCAGCACCCATGCCTGGAACTGTGCAAACTAGGTGAGAAGACTGTTAATATTCAATGATACTACAGTAAGTTGACCTTTAAGCTTAGTCATTTTAGAGTGAGGGGGTCCAGAGTTTGGATGAATATTCCCTGATAATAACAGGAGCAGCAGGATTAGAGAGCAGAGAAAGTGACAAAGTACATGTAAAGTTGATTTAAAAGGAAAATGCTGATGGTTAATTACATCCAGAGTAAATGATGAACTGTTGAGATCCAGGGTCACATAATATGTTAAGATTCCTGAAAGGTGATAAACTGTGACCTGGGCATATGCAAGGTGTGAAATCCTTTTTTCTGTATGCTTCCTTTGATCTTTAAAGTCCTCAGAGACAAGTACAATACCCTTGGTAGCAGGTCAGACAAAAATGTTGATTCAGTCACAAAATGTGTTAAAATTCCTGAAAGGTGATAAACTGCGGCCTGGGCATATGCAAGATGTGAAATCTTTTTGTCTGTATGTTTTCTTTGTTCTTTAAAGTCCACAAGTACAGTTGCTTTAGGAGTGGTCAGATGAAAATGTTGATTCAGTTGCAAGACCCAGCATCACCACATTTGTCAGACTAGCTGCAAGACATATACTTCCTTTGGAAGGCTTCAAGAAAGTTGATTTAAAATTAAAAAGCTGATACCTGGTGATGATGCTTTGCAGAAGTTCAGTCCAGGAGACTTTCACAGATATTGTGTGCAAGAATGGGGCAGGTATTCCAAGCAGAAAAACATGTACATTAACAAAAAACTAACTTACAGACCCAGACGAGCACAAACAACCACCCACTCAATCCCACGAGGAGGAGCTATTCTGACATGTCTTACTGATCTAATGAAAAAATGTAATGCCAACGAAGTTACATGGACACCAGCCTCTGATGATTCTTTCAGGGCACTTAAAGCTATTCTGTGTTCAGCACTGGTGATGAAAAACCCAGACTTCTGCAAGCTTTTTGTGGTGCAGATTGATGCATAAAAAGTAGGTATTATAGCAGTATTATGTCAGAAGGTGAAAGGAGACAAACATCCTATTGTGTACATAAGTTGGAAGTTGCATGACCGTGAGACAAGGTATTCGACAATAAATAAAGAATGCCTAGTGATCAAGTGGGCTATTGAGTCACTCAGATACTATTTGTGCAGTACAGAATTCAAGCTGGTCACTGATCGCAATCCACCATGCTGGATACAACAGATGAAGGATAAAAGTTCTAGAATCACATGATAGTACCTTGTGCTTCAACCCTACAAGTTTATTGTGGTCCATAAAGCTGGTTCTCAACATCAGAATGCAGATTTCTTATCTCGGTATGGTGCAGGTGTTGAGATAGAAAATTAACTGTCTAGTTGGAATGAAAATTATGACTGATGTTTTTGTCCTACATGGTGACCAATTATTTATACTTTACAATTCTCCAGTTGAGACATCAGTGAGAGTCCATCGACAGTTATGTACTTTACTTCATTTGGATAATGTTAGGGATATTTCTCAACCGATTCTTGGTAATCCGAATTTTAAACTGAATGGGCAAATTATTTCCTCATTGTTTTCACCCTATCTGACGTTCAGTTCAGTAGCTCGACTTTTACATAATTTTGTTTCTTACCTTTCTGGAATTTCAGCAACATTCGGGTGCTGCTAATAAACATTGCTTTAGATATCTGCAGCTCTCCCATTTGTTCTTTAAACATTTTGATATTGGCCCCTGGGCTACTGCCCATGGTCAGAAAATTCTCTCTTTCGCACCTCGGGCCACTGTGCCACACGCTATTTCTTTTTTCTATTCAGTTTTGTGCTTTACTTCCATCTATAGCTGCGAATGTACCCTCCTACTGGAATTGCACAGTTCCTGCACCTTCTGGTTCTTATGGTTGCAGGATTCTCCTGGTTTACTGCCTTCCGGGGTTGGAAGGAAAATTCCTGCAGGAGGTAGCGGACTTTGTCGTCAACCAGGTGATGGGAGTCCCCCGGGTGCTTAATCCTGGGGGACTTCAATGCCTGGGTCAACGACGATGAATCCTCACATTTCAGTTACAGTCTCCTCCAGTTGATGTCATCAGTGCGTCTGGCTCAAGTTGTTGCTTCTGTGACCCACCAGCATGGCTACACACTCAATCTGGTGTTCCAGCTGGGTCTTGGGTTGATAGTCTCAAGATTGATTGTGTCTATTGGTCGGATTACTGCACTATGGGGTTCAGGTTTGGGGCCCCCTCAAAAGTCCTTCCCCTGTGGAGATGGTCTGCTACAACCCTTTAAAGGGTCTGCACCCAGAAGGACTACTGGCATTAGTTCTAGAGTAGATGCAGCTTCTGTGATCAGCACCAGTGTGGCAGTGGCCACCTATAATTAGGTGGTCTCCAAAGCACTGGATGTCATTGCTCCAGTTGGTATGCAACCCAGATTTTCTCACTTGAGATTCCCCTGGTTTGATGGGGATCTCAAGGCGATGAAGATCAAGGGTTGGAAGTTGGAGCATTGCTGGCAGAAGACACAGCTGGAGGCTGACAAACTGGCCCTGCATGCTCATTACGGTGAGTACTAGGGGCGGTCTCCCATAAGACTGCAGAATTCCTGTCCAGGGAGATTTCAGTAGGGAAGAAGAGACCTTCTCAACTTTTTCAGACTGTGGACAGGCTTCTCCATCCTGCCTGTCTGCAGGTGAAGAAGATTTTTTTCATCCACTTTATCTGAAGAGTTTGCTCTGTTCTTCTCTGACAGAGCGTCATCTATTCGGTCGAGGATTCCATCAGGAAGGCAATTGCCTTGCAGTAGCCAGGCTGGGAGGAACAGAGGCACTCGGCCTTTCTGGGAGGAGTTTAGGCCAGTGGAGGTGTCCTAAGTGACTGGGGTGATCTTAGAGCTGAAGCACACATTTTGCAAACTGGACCCAGCCCCGACACATTTCTTAATGGGATGCGCTGAGGCTGTTGGCCCGGTGTTCACCAAGATTGTCAGCTGCTTGATGGTGGAAGGGGTATTTCCAGTGGCTTTGAAAGAAGTGCTGGTGAGAACCCTCCTTAAGAAATCCTCTCTTGACCCTGACATCCTGGTGAATTACTGTCCAATCTCCAACCTACCATTTTTGGGTAAGGCTGTTAAGAAATTGGTGGCACAGCAGCTCGAGGACTGCCTTGTGTCCTTTGACATCTATGAGCCATTTCAGTCAGGTTTTCAGGCTAGACACAGCACAGAAATAGCTCTAGTTAGGGTGCATAATGATCTGTCAGGGCTAGAGATAGAGGAGTCAGGTCAGTTCTTGAGCTCCTCGATCTCTCATCAGCATTTGACACTGTGGGGCACATCATGCTTCTTGATCAACTCTGTGTTTTGTGGACTTGCTGGTGCTGTCATCAGATGGTTTGAGTCCTACCTCTTCGATAGGGGTAGCGGGTAGTGATGGGAAATTACTTCTCCTCCCCAATGCCCCTGTCATGTGGAGTACCACAGGGCTCGATCTTATTGCTGATGCTGTTCACAGCATACATGCTCCCACTGGATGAAATCATTTGGCAGTACAGCATGGAGTTTCACTGCTATGTGGATGACACCCAGCTGTACTTATCATTTACACCCAGAAGATCTGGTGCTGTTGATGTGCTTAACAGCTGTCTGGCTAAAATCATTGACTGGATGTCTTCCAGCTGGCTGAGACTTAACCCAGATAAGACAGAGGTGCTGGATAAGTCAAGCCTATAAGGCACTGAGACAACACCCTAGGAACTCCACAGAGCAAATACGGGTCAAATGGGAGCAGAAGCTGCAAGCAAACATATCATTGCAACAATGGCAGACCTCGGCTCTCTAAACATACAAAATCTCGAGCTCCCCATAGTGAAAGGAATTTATGTAGAAGCTTCATGTGTGTTTTTTTTGCGCACCTGCCAAAGTAGCTAAATACGATGGGGAGGGGTTGGGGAGTTGCTGGAGAGGATGCGGGTGTCCGCAAGTAGGCCAGACCCACATTCTTTGGGCATGTGGACTACTAACCCCATACTGGGGATAGATAACACAAGAACTTATCAACATTTATGATTGCACTGACCTGCTTACCCTGCATACCTTCCCACGTTTACCCCTCCTGAGGGGGTTAGAACTGATAAGACAGCATATAGGCAGGTTACTCTCCTAACTCTGTCAACTTTGAAAGCAGTGACCCGCCTGTGGCACACTTAAACTATCCTTACAAAAGAGACTTGGAACTCTCTGGCCAGGGAAATATATGCCCTGGAGAGACTCTCAGCAAAAATGCTAAACCATATGAAAACATTCGAATTGAGATGGCAGAAGTGTATAAGGCATCAATTGGAGCATTATCCAGACTTTGTCCCTTAGCTTTACCCGACCATGAAAGATAGCTGAACTGAGAGAAATGTTAGGTAATGATCCTATGAAAGAGATGAGATGATGAACAGACAAAGCTACTTAATGACCTTTGTAAGACATATCCTGGCCGGGTGGATCCACCCGGTGCTTATAGGGGTGTGTAGAATCTGAAGATGACCTCTTCTAGAAAGGGTAAATGGTAACAGCTTTTTTGCCTAAAGACATACAGGGAACTTAAATATTCTAAGTAGATAATAATCACATGAACCTAATGGATACAGGAAACTCAATTAAATCAGCTCTTAAGGACAAGTTTACAGATTCAACATGCCTGCTTGTATATATTTTACTGTTTATATAAATTTTTATGTAAGTTAAAGATGTAATATTATTTTTGGAAAATCCTCATAAAAGCATAAAGCAAATTTAATTAGTGAATTACACAGAGAAGTCAATTGAATTGATGTAATAAGAACAACATGTTAATCCTGAATGTACTTGTATACTGGACAATCTTTTCATTATAAAATATGTGAATTGTAACATACTAGGAATCGTACTAGGAAGTATAGGAGATAGGAGGCTTTGAAGCCCATGATTGCTCCTGTAGTTAATAATAATTACATTTAACATTGGAAAGAATAAATCTGTACTTAAAAGTAGATTTGGTTTTACTAATAATTACTTCCAATGGGAGCACGTTCCAGGGATTAATAGTTCTGACAGTGTAAAAGTATTTTCGAGGCATTAGATTAAAGACCCTACCTTGTAGTTGTAGAGGGTGTCCCCTAGTATTAAAGATATTAGTTTTAAAATCTAGACCCATTGCAGTCATAAGAAATGGATCTTGAACTATGTCAAACATGAATAGAAGATCCCCCCCTCAAGCGTCTGGTAGATAATGACATTAAGTTAAAAGATTTAAGTCTGGATTCATAAGGGATATAAGAATATCCTTTAATATATTTTGTGAATTTTCTCTGAACTTTCTCAATTTGTAAAATATCCTGTTTCTTGAAAGGGCACCATGACTGTGATGTGTAATCCAGATGAGGACGAACATAAGTTCTATATAGTGGCAATAACACTTTTTCTTTGTGTGATGTAATATTCCTACGAATGGACCACACAGCACTATTTGCTTTTAGAATTGTTTTATTTATCTGCAATCTAGGTGAGAAATCTTCCATTATGTGGACACCAAGATCTTTTTCCGTGGATGTACTGACAAGCAAATTATCATGTAAACAATATGCATGACAATGGTTATGAGGACCTAAATGCATGACATCACATTTGTCATGATTCAATTTCATATCCCATCTCTTGACCCAGTTTGTAATAAAGTCCAGATCTTTTTGAATAGTCTCGATATTGTCAGAGTTGGAACAAGGTCCAACAGTTTTAATATCATCTGCATATTTTATAGCTTTGGAGTAGCATTTCTGAGTTAGGTCTGCAATAAAAGCCTGAAAGAAACATGGGCCCAACATGGACCCCTTTGGAACCCCACTTCAGACATAACCAATATTAGAAAGATGTCCATTAATCAATACTCTCTGAGTTCTATCAATTGACCATCTTGATATCCATTTAATGATGTTATAATTAATCTGTAAGGTGCCTAACTTCTGAATAACAGCCCAATGAGGAATAGAATCAAAGGCTTTACTAAAATCTATGAACACAATATTATAGGGGAGTCTGTTGTCTATTTGACAGCTGACATCTTCATAAAAGCAGAGTGAATTAGTCAAACAGTTGCAACCTTTTTTAAAGCCATGTTGATTAGTATTTAATTTATCCAGAGCTTTGGAGATCATCTCCTTAATGAACCCTTCTAATAGTTTACATAGCGGAGATGAAAGGCTAATAGGTCTGTAATTCTCCCAATTGTTGTGTAGTTCTTTCTTATGGGTTGGGATAACAAAGGCTGTTTTCCAGAGTTCTGGAACATAAGATATAGAGAATAACGGATGGGGAAGGGTTTGATATGAGAATTTAATGCACACCCGAGTTGTGGGATGCTACATAAACCCCGAGGGCGAAGCCCGAGGGGTTTATCAAAGCATCCCACAATGAGGGTGTGCATTAAATTCTCATATGAAACACCCTCCCCACCTTTTATTTTTTATAATAACAGACCAGCAATTTTTCTCCAACAGTTTGTGAGACTGTTTGGCCCCACCCACATACAGAATGTTGGCCAATGAGGCAGCAACATTGACTGGCATGGCTCATGAATGTCATAACAACCAGTCGGTTGTTATCAAAAATATCAACCTGGTCAGTACATTGAGAGAAATTGCTGACCAGTTATTATAAGTTGATACATTGCTCAAATAGAAGTTTTAGTGGAAATGACAAAGGATAGTGATTTTAGGCTGTAAGAAAGTTAAAAGTAAGTTGTCATAGTTACAGATTTGTTCTGCCCTGTTCTTGTCTTGAAAGGATGAAAAAGGACTTGGCAAGGTTGGAGGAATGGTCAAGAGTATGGCAGCTTAGTTAAATGCAAAGAAGTGCAAAGTAATGCACCTGGGAAACAAAAACCCAGGGGAAGAGTACACAAATGGGGGGTACTAACAACATCAAAAATGGAAAGGTACCCGGGGGTACTTATATCAGATGACCTTAAGGTAGGCAAGCAACGTGAAAAGCAATAAGGATGGTTGGGGGGCATTCTGGGATGCACAGGGAGAGGCATCATCAGTAGAAAGCAGGAAGCTGTTATTCCTCTATATAGACAGTTGGTGAGACCCCATCTGGAGTACTGCGTGAAGTTCTGGAGACCTCATCTCCACAAGGACATAGACAGGATGGAGGCAGTCCAGAGGTGGGCAACCAAAATGGTGCAGGATCTGCACCAGATGCCATACAAAGTGAGACTAAAAGAGCTTAATATGTGTACCCTTGAGGAAAGGAGGGAGAGGGGGGATATGATAGAAACTTTCAAATACCTCAAAGGAATCAACAAAGTCCAAGAGGGTAGCATATTTCAGAAAAAGAGATGCACAAGAACAAGGGGGCACAATTTCAGGATAGAGGGGGGACAACTCAGGGGCAATGTAAGGAAGTATTTTTTCCATGAAGAGAGTGGTGGTTGCATGGAACAGCCTTCCTGAGGCGGTCATGGGCTCAAAAACAGTAGGTGAATTCAAGAATGCATGGAATTGACATATGGCAATTATAGTGGGGGGTGGGAGGAAGTAGGCTGCTGGTTAACTAGAATCTACAACTTATCCAATAGGTAGGGAAATAGGCAGACTAGGTGTGCCAGGCCGTCTTTATCTGCCATCAAAGTCTATGTTTCTATGTTTGTCACTTTGGATACAAGTAAACATTAATCCATAACAAAGGAGGGCTCTACTAGGAAATTAATGCCTGGTTGGGGGGGGCGAGTGCCTCCAACCACCAACCAGGTGTTAATTCCCTAGTAGAGCCTCCTTTGTCATGGATTAATGTGCTTGTAACATGACAAGTTCAAGGTGACTATTGTTACAAGTGAATTACATGTGGGAAATAAATGAACAGCAAGTCACAATATTGCTTAATACAATATTATCTGCTGTTCAAGTCTGCCCTTTTGAATACCTGTAAATGTCCGATGGTGCACGTGCACATTGACCACTCAGTAGATATATTTACATTGTGACTGCTGTTTTCATATACCTTTCATCGTGATGTTTTCGATAAAATGACACACAAAGATAAAAAAACAGTGATCTGTTCACTCGTTTCCTTTGTTTGTACTTCTGATTCAGTAATGCATTATGGGGAAAGTATGAATATTTGCATATCTGGCATCTCACTTGCTTGTACATGTCAATGTATGCAAATATTCGTACTGTGCCCAGAATGCATTATTGAGTAGAAAGAAATATAGAGGCTGACGATCGCTGCATTGCACAACAGAAACGCAGAGTGACAGTGACAAAGAGACAGACAGAGTGATTACTGCCGATTTCTCTGGGTCTGTCTTTTCCTCTGGATGGCAACAGTGATCGCTCCTGTGCTGGACTTCTTCGGGGTGGCTGCATGCACTCAGCAATATTACTATTTCTTCTACCTTCTCTGACTTTGTAGCTCGACCGGTATGTACTGTCTATTTCACTTACTGCTGCAGTGACACTAGTCGCGCTATTCTACGAGGTCCCCCGGGTGGGGGTGGGTAGGTAGGAGATTTAGGAGCATTCCGTCTGTGTCTTGCAGCATGGAGTAGCACCACCTATAGGCAGGCACAGAGAGAAAAATTGGCAGAAAGAGATGTTGGAGATGGAGTGGTTCTTTTCCTTGCTTTGTCTGTGTGTTTCTTAGTAAGCACATTCCCTATGGCATGCGGGCATTGCTAGGGAATTAATTCCCACTTTGTTTCATGTCACAGGTTGTGTTTCAACCAATGTAATTGGTGTATTGGAGTACAACATTAATTGCCATGTTACAAGCTTAATTGAGGTAGCCCAGCTCATGCCTCTCAAACCAGAGAAGGAAAAAGGTCTCCTGTCCAGGAGATAGACTCTCACTCTATCTTAACAGTGAGAGAGACCTTCTAGGGAAAGAAGCTGCCTTGTGAATAAATCCCTAAAAGAGACAGTAGAAATATCAGTTGCCTTGAGACTTTCTAGTGTTATAGGCTTTCGCAATTCCAGTGTGTATATATGCTGTCCTGCATTTAAAACCTATTTTCTTGTTTTTGTAATCTGAATAATCATCTGACTTAATAAATAGCACATGGAATTCAATGTGTTAAGTAAGGATTAACCCACGACAGAATGTGGGTCTCTCAGGGTTCATTCATTATCTCTCTGGAGCTTGCTCTTTAGTAGGGAAAAGTTACTTTGTGTCAGATTAGCCCCAGCTTCACTTCATTGCCTTTTTCCTCTTCAGTTCTGCAAAAACTGCTTCCTTCAGTTTGCATATTCTTTTGTGGACTGCCAGGATTGCAGCTCTTGGCAACCAGTGGAGCTTTGGCTCACTGTCCTCCTGGTCACACAGATGGCAAAACCTGAGCCAGAGCCTTGATTACAGTCCCTTTCATACTAGCTGAAAGTCAAAGCCTCATTGATCAGGCTTTTCCTGACTAAAACAGGCCTTGCAGTGTTGTCCCAGCCAAGCAGAGCTTGCATGAAGGCTGCTCTGCAGTCCTACATACAGATTGGCCGAAATCCATGAGCAAATCTTGTGGTTCACTGCTGACCCAATAATCCTTGTGGGTTGGAGCTCTGAGGAGATTCATAGCCATGGCCATGTTTCTTTACATTGGTTGCTTTCCTTTTGCAGCCTCCTGTTGTGCTGATTTAAGCCTTGAAGTGCTGCTTTTCTGCTACACTGGCCCAGCTGCTTGCCCTGGGACCAGGCATGTGTCAGATGTTGTGCCACTTTACCTGCTGAGGATTTGCGACTTGGCTTCAGAGGAGAGCTTGTTGGGATCCATTCCCTCTCTTCATGCGCATGTGCACATACAGTCCTGTTCCAAGCCCCATTACCTGCCCTGGGACCAGGAGGCTGCTTATTTTCATGCTAGATGGCACTTCTTTTGCTAGGTCCTAGCTTCACTGTCTGCCCTAGAGTCTGGGTCCAGCTTGTGGTGTGCGTTGGCAGCCTGTTTCTCATTAACAGAGCTCCGGCTCCAACTGTATGTGCAGCATTGCTGGTCTCCCATCGCCACTGACTTTCTTCTGATCTCTGCTGGTTTCCGATTGTTACTGACTTTCTGCTTCTCCCCAACCCTCCTGCTTGTCCTAGCATTGGGAAACACTGTTGTGCCCGATGGAACTGGTATACCCAGTCTCTGCCACACTGAACAGTCCTGGGGCCAAGAATGAGGGTGTTGCAGTGTGGCTGCAGCTGTAAAACCTGAGGAGCCAGGGCTCAACTCCTGCCCTGGGCACCTGGATTTTTGGAGTGATGCTGTGTCAGTTCCCCATTTTAGCAGTCCAGTCTTTGGGGAAACAGAAGATGAAGTGAACAGAAGGGGCAGCAGGGGCTTGTGAGTCCACCACAAAGTAAGCCCCTAGAATGGGGGGAATGGGCTTACACACTCCCCCACCAGACTCTTGCCATCCTCATGAGGACTCAGTTCATACTGTCCAAATGTTCATTGGCAGTGGCAGAAATATTATCATCCAAATACAGTTCCATCAAACATTTGTTTTCTAGCTAATCAGTACATTTATACTTATAAAATGGATAGGACAATTCCAGCATTTTGATTGGCTAATAGCTGTGCACTGAATTCACCTAACACATAGGTAAACACAAGAGCTGGCCAAATGACCTGAGTGCAACTTAGAAACCACTCCTCCCAGCACCCACAGCTGTGCCACTCAATATCAGTCTCACTCAGCAGTCTTTTATATGTGCCTACTTCAGTGAAGTATGCACTCATTTGCTGTTTCAAATGTTCCTGAGGTTAACAGTGAGCTAAAGATGACAGAAGAGGCTGAAAAAATAGTTATGGGAGAAGATGAGCTGTCAGAAATCCCTGACAACATGCCAACTGACATGCCAAGCACCACAGTGAGTACCAGACATGCCAGTTTAACAACTGACCAATTAAATGCTATAGAGGAGGGGAGACACAAAGTTAACAGTGTTAAAACAACAAACTGGGCAGTAAAATTATTCAATGACTGGAAAACTGCCAAGCATGTAGACATTGATTTAAAAACTACCCTTCCTGAAGAACTGAACAGAGTTTTCCATTCGTTCTACACTGAGGTGAGAATAACAATGGACACTGAATTTGCCCTAAGCAGCTACTCTAATCTCTGAGCTGCTCTAAACCACCATTTTAACTCACTGGCTGTTGGCAGAAATTTCAGCATACACAGACCCTACATTTCAGAGTAGCAAAAACATGTTTGTAAGCATTATGAAATGCTACAGGAAAGCTGCCAAAGGTACCTCCAAACACCACCCTACCATCTCAGCCCTGGACTTAGAAAAGCTCTGACCATCAGCAGCTCTGTCCCCAGATACCATGCCAGGCTTAGTACGTAAAGTCTAGCTAGACATACAACTCTACATGGCCCAGTGCAGCAAAGAGGGCCTCAGAAATCTTATACTTAACAGCTTCAGTTTAAATAGACAACCATGGGGAGGAGTATGCCACCTTAACATTCAACAAGCATACCAAAAATCATAATAACTCCAATGAAGCAAACAAAGAACATCAGTGTGGCTTCATGTACGCGATCCTGGGCTCACATCATTGTCCAGTAGCAAGTTTAAATAAATATCTTAGCAAGCTTCCTGGGGGTGCAAAATCATTCTATTGTCACCCCAAACAGCTCCCTCAAGACTTCTTGGACACCACGAATACCTGATATTTCTGAGAGCCAATGGTTTTAACTTTCCTGTCCACAATGATGAGCTGCATCAGCAACAAGGCAGGTCTTAGCAGGAGATGCATGAATCATTCGATTCTTGCAACAGTGGTTTAGCTCCTTTTTGATGTGGGACTTGAAAACCATGAAATAATGGCTGTGATGGGGCATTGGAGTGAAGCAAGTCTCTGATCATACTGGTCTACATCATGCACAGGCAGACAAATAAGTAGCTCGATCCTTGCTCCTCTACCTCCAGGTGGCAGCTGCACCGCTCTAACCTGAAATTTGGACACAGCTGAAAATAAACACAATGATGACAACAGTTACTGCCCTGCAGAACAGACCATGAAGTTTCAGGCTGCAACTTCTTCCTGCTCTCCTACCACAAGCCTGATGTCAGACAGCAGGATGGAAGTATGGAGGCAATCTACAGTAAACACGTAACCTTCTGCAAAGGACCATTCAACTTCAGTGCTCCAGTCAGCTTTAGTGGTCCCATGCACATCATAAACCTTGGTGACTGAGTGTTTTTTTTTTTGTTACAGTGCAGCATGTGTTTAAACAGCATTTTGGTTAATTTTTCTTCATCCAAAATGTATTCAGAAAAACAGTTACAGAACAACTACAGAAAAAAGACAGTAAATTAGAGTGGCATGGTATTACCCTAAGCGAGTACCTACATTGCAAATGTATTCGACAAGGCTTGAGAGTTTTAGTGGAGCCTAATATTGGTGTGGAGTCCAAGATTTTGAATGAGAGATGGGAAGGAATTAGAAATAGATGCTCAGTAGATTTTTATGTATGCCTTGGTGTTGACCACATTAGATGGAAGAAGTGCACTCAAGGAAGAAATTAATAAGATGCAGGACCAACTCAAACTAAAAACTGAAAAGAGGCAGTTTAAGAAAACACTGGATAAAATTAAGAAATGATTAAATGGGACTTCCGGTGACATCAGCAAGCTGATGGACATCTGAATACAGAGCTCCGTTCCCTAGCCGACAATAATCAGCCTGAATCACTGCAATCGAAAATGTCTTCGCCTGCAAAACAGAGAAGAAACAAACAGGGGAAGCTCTTCTTGACCTCAACTCAAAAATTGAGAGAAATAATCCAGGGAGAGAGGGAGGATGGTGCCGAATTGCGGGAGCTGTCAGAGGGCCTACTGCAACCTGGCCCTCATGGCGAGGAAGCGCACCTCGGTCTAGCTGTAACGATCCGTCAAATGGCTCAAACAATCACAAGAATAGATAAGAAACTCACCGACCTCAAAACAGATATCAACAACATAAGTCATAAAACGGAGCAACTAGAGCTCTGCACTACACAGATAGTGGAGCAGACGGACAGACAGGATAGACTGCTTTTATACCTTCTGGCCAGAGACCGTGAACTTACTCACCGCATCGATGACCTGGAAGGCAGAAGCAGAAGACAAAATATTAGAGTCTTTGGGGTGCCTGAGGGTGCAGAGGATAAGCATCAGAACATGATCAAGTTCCTACAGGGCCTCCTCTGGGATCTCCTGGATCTCCCTCTGGAGCGCAACCTGAGCATGGATCGTGCGCACAGATCCCTAGGCCCACGACCGAGAGGAGTGGGGGCGAAACCCTGCTCAATTATAGCAAGAATGACGGCCTATCAGGCCAAAGAAGAGCTGTTGTGGGTGGCCTGGCAGCATAATAATCTGGAATTTTCAGGAAATCGCATAGCAGTGGAACACGACTATACCGCGGCAGTGCAAGAAGCCAGACGGATCATGTGGCCGATTCTGAAACAGCTTCGAGCAAAGAGTCTCAAGGCCCAGATTTTATATCCTGCAAGGCTTAAGATCATTACAGACAACGGCCCAAAGCTTTTCCAGGATCTCCTAGCAGCCTCTCAATACCTTGAATCCCTCGGGATTGCTACACCTACAATGGCCAAGGAAAGGTTGGAGAAGGACTTACTCAGGTCGGTTTGGTCGGTGGCACAGAGGGGGTCTCCCCGAGGAGGAGCTTCGCAGTCTAGTCTACATGCCGATGTTGCTGCATTACTCCAGCAGTATGGAGACCCAGCCAATGTTGACAAGAAGGCCCAGCATTTACAACCCGACGCCGAGGGCCCGTCTCAAAATGACACCGCGCTGCTGGAGATGGAAACCTGAATCCTAAAGGGGGTTTGCTTCACATGAGAATGGAGAGACCTGTGCTTGAGTGATGTTCCCTGTCGTTGCTGACTTACTCCCCATACCCCCTCTGTTTTCTTTAGTTCCACCCTAGGGCCCCCTTATAGGGCTTTAGGAGCTGGTACTGAGGTTTAGCAGTCTAATTTGATGGGGTCGCAAATGAAAAGGCACACAGTAAGTACTATCATGCCTGGAGTGTTGGATAGGCCTGACCGCTGTGCTGGTCTGTCGGGGGAGGGAGTGTGAATAGCCCAACTACATGAACGATGGGGATGTGATTGGGGTAGACACAGAGGGGGGCGATTCAGGTTACCCGCCCAATATACCTGTCTACCGAGTGATCAATGTCATCCTGATGCAACTCTGGAGGTACCACCCTTTCTTGGGTGACCACCTCTCTCCCCGATCTAGTTGCCATGCACCACAACCAATGCCCAAAGCATCGGAACTACAAGATAACTTTTGACATTACGAAGGCAAAGTTGCGATGGTCTTCAGGTGTGGCTCTTTTGCATGCCGGAGGGTTGCCTGGGGGGGGGAATGGAGCTGGGAACGCAGGTCTTTCTGGTCAACCGCTATATTACAGCCGCTTAATAATGCTAAACCTGTTACTGTTGGGCCCACTTTTAAGAACTACAGAGTGTCACAGGGAAAAGAGATCTGAAGGCATGATACCGGATATCACAAAGGATGTCCTGAGAGACCTAAAGATTTAAGTGGGACATATGGGGAGATATTGTAAAGCCTCCTTGGAAACTGCCTTTTTGTATGTAAATAGCCTGCTGTGTTTTCTGACCCTGTCTCTCCCACCCTTGATATCAAGGCAGCGAGGTTTTAGATGCGAGTTTCTAAAATCACAAATACAAGTATTAATGGTGGATCCACGCTTTAGTGGACCGGATAAACTTATAGTAACATGTATGTAGATTATCATACACAGGTTTAAACGCTGGGAATCACAGGATGTACTAATGTCACAAATTCCAGAACAAAATACTGGCACTTATTAAGCACTACCCTGGGTTTCCCAAACATGTAAAATACTACAAAGGTGATTCACAAACTCTATATGTAAACAGTCGGCATGATGAAAGGGGGTAGGAGGCAATTGTATTGTTTCATGGCTCTACCTGACTACAGGGCTTGCTCCATATGGGATTTCTCCCAGGAGTCAGAGGGCAGAATCCCATTAACCCAGGTAGCCCTCATCCTATGCTTGATTGCATCTGCCCTGCAGCTGGAAAATACACACCAGCTGTGCCTTGGAAGTCAACTCACATTTGCTAAGAGGAAGAGTCCGTGGGGCCTAGTGTTCCAGGGGCTTATCGTTCACTTGGTACTGTGGGTATTAGTTAACAACAATCAAATGTATATAGTTACACCCTCCTATGTGGCCTGTATGTTTTACATCTTTAGGTTGTTGCGGGTCACATTCAGGAGAAGGTCGATGAATACTGTTATTGCCCAGTTTAGGGCCTTCAGAGATACCCTAGAGGTTTTAAGGGTGGAAATTTCAGCCATAGTTCCTGTTAAGAAGGCTAATTGTGTAAGCCTGCAAGTATTAATTGAGGTTTATCTGCTGTTCAGATCCCCCCTACGACTGCCTGGTAGGAGAAAGTTAAAGAAAAAGGCAGATAGCGGTCACAGTTTTTTAACAGCTCAGAAAGAAATTTCAGTTCGAAATACCAGGGAAACGAGGTCTGAAGTTCTGGTTATATTCATTCTGGTAGAATGGCTCTAAAACACCTGAAGGTTTATTCTCTAAATGTAAATGGCCTGAACAGCCCGATAAAGAGGTCAAGAATTCTAGCATTAGCGAAAAGGTCTCTCTCTGAGATTATATATTTACAAGAAACCCACCTAACCCAAGCGGAGCATGGAAAGTTAAGGGGGAAGGGATATGCTCAGGTTTTCTCCTCAGCTATGCCCAGGGGAAGGAAAAGGGGTGTGGCCATCCTGATCTCAGCCCATACCCCATTTCAGAAAGTGAAGGAATGGGCTGACCCAGCCGGCCGGTTGATAATTATTCAAGGGGTTCTACCCGACCAAGAGGTCACTTTGGCCAATCTCTATCTTCCACCATCCTCAGACTCATCCACAATATGCTTTCTGTTAAATAAGGTGGTGGAAATGTCAAAAGGGATCCTAATCCTAGCGGGGGACTTTAACATCGCTCCCAACCCGGCTTTAGACACCACTAGAATCCAGATCGGCAGACAGCCAGCCCCACATAAATTTTTTAAACAATTCACGGGGGAGATGGGATGGTCAGACACATGGCGCTCTCTCCACCCAAGGGATAGAGGCTACTCACACTACTCAGTGGTACATGGGACATATTCGAGAATTGATCACTGTTACACACAAGGGGAAAACCTGGGTGCACTGATTGACGCTACATTGGGCGTAATAGCACATTCTGACCATGCCCCGCTGGAGACGGTTTGGGATCTGGGTGAGGAGAAGCGTAACACCAGATGGAGATTTAATCCTATACATATGAAGAATAAAAGATTCAGGGACTTTCTTGAAGAAAAGATCTCGGAGGTTATCCGGGATAATCTCTCACATGAGATCCCATCAGCAGTACAATGAGACACCCTGAAAGCTGTCTTAAGGGGCCACATAATAAAATTCACAGCTACACTAGCACGGGAGCATAAGGAAAGGCAATCACTGTTAGAGCAGACCTTACAATTTTTACAGTTAGCTCACCAGCAGGGGGATCAATTCGTCTCAGATCAGATGAAACAGATAAAGAATGACCTAGATGCGCTATGCCAACAGCAAACTGAAGTAGTCTTGGCATATCTCTGCCAGAAGTACGGAGAGATTGGGCCTCGTGCATCTCGCTTATTAGCGTACCATCTCCATCAATAGGGTAAAATATCGACTATCTCTACAATAAAGGACCCGAAAACAGGGGCGCCTCAGACCAAATTTACAAGTATCTCACGAGTTTTTACTCAATATTTTCAAAATCTTTATACTACTGATCATGCCACAGATCAGGAGCAGTCAAATATTTTTTTGAAAGCTTTAAAACTGCCAAAACTCAGTTTAGATCAGCAAAACAAATTACTGCTTCTGATCACACAGAAGGAATTACTCCTGGCTATATCTCACTCTAAAACACAAAAAGCACCCGGTCCTGACAGATTTGGGGTGGAATTTTATAAGAATAATAAGCAGTCATTCATTAACTTGCTACTCAGTTCTTTTAATGAAGTCCTCTCAGGAGAATCCCCTCCACCGAGCTGGGCATACGCAACAATTTCACTTATTCCAAAACCAGGTAAGGATCCACTGCATTGTAGTTCCTATAGGCCAATCTCGGTGCTTAATATGGATTATAAATATTTTATGTCCATCATGGCCCGTAGGATGGATGAATACCTCCCCTACCTAATTGCCCCAGACCAAACAGGCTTTGTAAGCTCGAGATCAACATCCGATAACACCAGTAGAGCACTCCATTTGGTGCATGAGATGCAGGTGCGGGGGTTCCCGGTGGTCCTTCTCAGCCTAGATGCTGAGAAGGCCTTTGACTGAGTCTCCTGGTCTTTTCTTTTACCACTATGGAAGTAATGGGATTTCCTCGTCCCTTTGTGACCACACTTCGGAATATTTATTCCTCACCTCAAGCCTGTATAAAAATCTCAGGACATCATTCGGATTATTTTCCTCTCTCTAGAGGAACAAGACAGGGATGCCCCCTGTCTCCTGGCCTCTTTGCCATCTTTATAGAACCCCTGGCCCAGGCGATAAGGCAATCTGTAGAGATTACTGGCCTAAAAATAGATGATGCAGAGCATCGTACTGCTCTATAGTCAGATGATATCCTCCTCTTCCTTACTAACCCATCCCAGTCTATCCCTACGGTCTTCCAGATCCTGGAGGAGTTTGGGTCTCTCTCAGGTTATAGACTTAATATGGATAAGACGGATGCCCTTGATTTTCATTACTCTCCCTCAGACATGTTAAAGAATAAATACCCCTTCCGGTAGGGGCTTTCAAAGTTAAAATACCTGGGAATTTATCTTACACATAAAGTGGAAGATTTCCCAAATAACAATTACAGCCCCTTCACCGCACAGTTGAAGCGAGATCTAGGTAGATGGAATCTCCTTCCACTGAATCTAATGCAGAGAATTGAAGTGATGAGAATGGTGGTCCTTCCAAGGGCTCTTTATCTTTTTCAGAATGTCCCACTCAGCTTACCGAACCGCCTGTTCCAGACCTGGAATAAGGCTATATCGACCTTCGTCTGGGCAGGAAGATGCCCCAGGATCAAAATGGGAGTCCTGTCACTCCCCAAATCCAGCGGAGGCCTCGCCCTCCCAAACCTTAAATTATACTTTTGGGCCACACATCTCTCTCTTATTCTCCAATGTCTGACTGGAATATCACAGGCCCGTTGGCTGGAGATAGAGGAAGGTGCAATATCCCATCAAGATTACCTTAGACTTATAACCTATAAGAATCCACCACCGGTAAATCAACTAACTATGAATCCCTGGATTTTACACCAGTTTAAAACTTGGTACTTAATGCTCAAATCCCTGGGGCTCACTCCATTTCTGGTCATGATGTGCCCGTTAGGTCTTCTGGAGAACTTTACCCCAGCGGCATTAGATCATACATTTCAGGAGTGGAGACATATTGGTCTCACAAACCTCTCACAATGCCATAGGGGACCTTTCTTTAGAGAATTTGGTGAAATTAAATCGGAATTTCATCTCCAACAAGCAGATTTTTTCCATTATTTACAACTGAGACATTATTTTGAAACCCTCCTGCCTCACGTACGTAACCCAGGGGAATACCCCCATCTGTTTCTACACCTTCAGCAAATATTGAAATCCCAAAAGTTGTCACATCTTATCTCAACCCTTTATAAATCCTTATCTGAGAAAGTAGGTGGTAATACAACAAGGATAAGGGAAAAGTGGAGTGAGGAACTGGGCACTGTAATAACCCCTCAACAGTGGGGCATGATATGTAACCATAGATCAAAAATCACCTATTCACACTCCTGGAGATTATTCTCATGGCAATTGCTGATCAGATTTTTCCGTACCCCGGTCATAACTTCACATTTCAACCATTTGGGAAGTTCTCCCTGTTGGCGCCAGTGTGATGAACTTGCAGCCCACCATACCCATATACTCTGGTCCTGCTCAAAGTTGCAGCCTTTCCTACAAGAGTTATATGGGGAACTGGAGGAAATCTTTGGGATAAAACTCCCCTTTACAGGGGAATTTTTCATTTTACATGTATTCCCTCTGAGTTGAGAGATCGGCACTCTCAGTATCTACTGAGAGCATGCCTATTAGCAGCAAAGAAGGCCATAACCAAATGCTGGCTAACCTTGTGGACTCCTACATTGTTGGACTGGAGGGAGATAGTGATACTCATTTACAAAGCAGAGAGAATTACATATAATTTAAATGATAAAGTGGAACTGTGCTCATTAATGTGTTTGAGGTGGGTAATGTATATCACTCCTAGAGTCCCTCACTTTATCCCTTAGAAATATCATCTCCATATGGACTGGCCTAACCCAGTTATATTCATGTGGAGACATGGCTTATATAAGACAGATTTGGCAGAAATCAAAAAAGCTTGGGTACGTGAGGGAAAAGGAACATATTAACCCAGAGAAGGAGGATGGGGAACTCTTGGAGGGATGACAATGATTCTGGGATGGGGGAGGACTGGATAATAGAAAGGTTGGATCAATCTAAGTTAAGGGAGAAGGCCATTTAAAGAGAGAAGGACAAAAGTAATGAATTTATGACCTAAGACTGTATTATCCTGTTGTACTGTATGCATTGTATACTGTGACTGCAAAGTTTATGGAAAAAATGTTTTTAATAAAGATAATATTTGAAAAAAAAAGAAATGATTAAACACTTTTGAGGAAGAACTTAAAAAGACTAAACTCAAGAAATTTGAGAGGGATATTAAAAAATATAGACTTAATAGAGTATATAATTGGAAAACACAACCACAATATAGAGGCCATAGAGAAAACACTGACTCAGACAGTTTAGGGAGCTATACCTGGAGAATGGACAGATATTCTTCTAGAAAACAGGATCAGGCTGAAGTTTGTTTTAGACAAAGGGAACTCTGGGGAACGTACATCACAAGAAGAAGTAGTGGAAAACAGATCACAACATTACTATACCTGAGCTTAGGGACAGATACAGGAATCAGATTTAGAATCATATCCAACATCGAGAGGAGGAGAGAGGGGAGGAGGCACCCGAAGGGGAGGAAGGGGTTGGGGAGGTGGTGGAGGGAGACAGCCATGGGGGAGATGAATATAGTGGTCTTTAACCTTAGCAAAAAAGAACTGACAGATCAAGAGATGGCAGTCCTAAGTAAGGGCTTATCTTTTCCCCCATATAAACAACCAAACAGATTTGAATTGATGTCAGATATACAAAGATGTTTTAGAACCATTAGACTTCGGGAACAATTTCATTTGGAACCACCACTGGACCCCTATATTAGAGAACTGAGAAAGGTAGTGAATTACAAATCCCAATAAAATCCTCCCAAAGTGAGAAATCATAATGTAGAAGTTTTTATCAGATCAGTGTCTACGGAGGTAACCGTCTTTTCAAAAATCTTGAACCACCAAAACCAGAGTTTAACCTCTCAAAATCAGAATTCCAGACCCTCAAAACCCTGGAACGAGATGACAGCATCATAATAAACCATGCTGATAAGGGGGGTGGGATGGTTATAGTGGAGAAGGAAGACTATATTAAGATGTCCTGTGATTTATTAAATGTATCTGAGAACTATGAACCATTGACTAAGGACCCAACTCCAAGGATTTCTGCCGGTATTAAACACATTTTAGAGGAGGAAACAGAACTTGGACATCTACCAGATTGGCAAAGAAATCTTCTGGAAAAAAGCATTTCCCAAGATACTAGTCTTTTATGGACTTCCAAAAGTTCATAAAAATGCTCGAAAGCCACCTGTGCAACCGATAGTGTCAGGGAACAATTCAATACTGGAACCTTTATCTAGTTTTGTAAACTTTTTTGCACAGTTGGTAGTGAGTAAAATGAGCAGTTACATTAAGGACTCGGGTGATGTTCTGTCATTAGTAAATGAGGTGAATGATGAACAGAATGGCTGTGATGATATCTTATACAGTATGGATGTAAAAGACTTGTACACCTCCATACCAAATGAGGATGGCTTTGATAGCTTGGCCATTAGACTAATTAAATCAGAAATGGACAATATGCCTCTTATTAGCACCCTCATTGAACTTGCTAGAGTAGTTTTATATGAGAATTACTTCAGAGTTGAAATGAAATATTTCACACAAAAACAAGGCACAGCAATGGGGAGCACACAGGCCCCGACATGTGCTAACCTTTACATGGACTCATTCGAAACACAGTATATTTTGAATCCAATGTACAATCCATTTTTTAAATAAGACCTACAAGCGCTTTATTGATTACATTCTAATTTTCTGGACAGGAACTGAAATTGAGCTACAGAACTTTCATGCTTTTATTAATTTTGTTTTTTTTTTACCAGGAGAGACACACTAAGCTGAGAGCTTGTTTACAGGTGTGACCTGGGAGCACAAGGAAGTTAAGAGACTTGCTCTGAGTCACACAGTATGCAGGGGGGGGGGGGGCTGTGGGATTCAAGCCTAGATCTCCAGGTTTGCAGCTCAGAGCCTTAAACCACTGCACTATGCTGCCTCTATTATCTCATTAATGAATAATCTGAGATTCATAATGACAGCCAGTACAGAAGAAATAGCCTTTCTGGATTTGTGCATTTGTAAAGCAAATGATAAATTAAACACAAAAATCTATAGAAAGGACACAGATCACAACACTCTGCTACATGCAGCCAGTTTTCATCCCAGGCCTCTAGTTGACAGTATCCCATATTCACAAATGCTACCAGTAAAAAGAAATTGCTGTGATGTCACAGAACGTGAGGCTAAGTATCATAATATGGCAGACAGGTTCTTGAATAGGGGATATGATGGAAAAACTGTGGCAAAAGCAATAGAGAGAACTAAGACAGGTGGGAATTGAACTAATGAAGAAGAAGAATTAGATATGAATAGAGTGGTACTCTCACTTGGCTATTCTACTTTTACTAAACAGATTAAATATATTATTTGTAATCACTGGGACACATTAAGATCAACTGGAATCCCAGAATTTAACAACAAACTGATTGTAGCTTCTAATAAGGTATGTACTCTAAAGGACAGGCTAGTCCATTCAGAACTGAAATAGCCGGTAGTCAGAAGGGACAACAATTACTATTAAGACCATTAGAAGCAGGAATGCATCCATGTGGTAGATGTGCACAATGCGACAATACATCTAAAAAAACTGAAATATCACATCCTAATGGTAATACAAGATATGAGATAAAACGTTTATCAACTGTGAATCTGACCATGCCATTTATGTATTCACTTGCTCATGTTCTAAGTACTGTGTAGAGAAGACCAACAGACCCCTTAAAAACAGAATCAGTGAACATAAGAGCAGGATCAGGACTAACTTTCCCTTTTCCCCCAGGATACGTCTGGAAATGAGCTCCCAGCTCAGTATGCCTTTCCTGGTGAAACATTTTAAATAAATAAATAAATCAGAGAAATCTCCAGTGGCAATGCATTTTGCAGCTGAATGTCATTCAGCTGCCTCTCTATGCTTCTGGGGTATTAAAAAAGTGGAACCCCAGAACATGGGGGAGATTGGAATAAGATGGTTGAGCATAGAGAGATATTCTAGATTTATACATTAGATGCAACAGATGACCGATTGGGTATTAATGAAAAGGAGAACTGGGCTGCATGTTGGCAGAATAGAGTGGGATATCATTAATTGATAGAGTACTTAGAAATCTGCCTTTGCTTTTAGTCATTCCCCCATAGATGGCCACTTCCCGCTCCTTATACAACCCAAAAAGATTAGTCATTTCTAATCCTCGCCCTCACTCCCCCATGCAAACCCTGAGGGCACTCCTTATACCTCCTTGAGACTGATTAAGTGGAAGGGCTTTTGTGAATATAAGATTATTGTACCCTTCTAGTGTGTAGTATCCTAGTGAAACGTGATCTGGTTAATGTAATTCATTATAGATAGCAAAGGATTAATGTTGTTCGAGAGTTAGCTCCCTGTATTGAATACGTTTTTGCCAAAATTATAACTGACAAATGATTTGCGAGGAGCTCCAATTAGAACGAGTTCTGCTAACTTTTAAACCAATAAATGAAGCACTTAGGGATTAGAGCAATAGTGAAGTTAAGAAACTTTTTGCTAACTGTAAAGCCAGTAAATGAAATACATTGTGGTTATAGCAACAGAGAAGTCAAGGAATTTTGCATCATATCATGTTCTGGTTAATGAACTAGCAATGCTAAATATCTGTGAGACTCTCTGGGTGGATCGGGTGCTGCAAACCAGTGTGATCCTTTGTTTTAAACCTGCTGAACTCAGGGGTGGAAGGCACACACAGGATGATTGGGAACTTCGCACCGATTCCTCTGATCTTCTGTGTGTAGTTTTGGGTTGCTGAGCAACCGCTGGGCATCTGCCTGGGAGTGAGTATATGGAGTCCATGACATCCTTGGATGTGGTGGGGTGTAGGGAACTGGTTGGCTGGTGTTCATCTCTGCCCCCTTGCTCAGCTCCATAAGAATTGAATACTTGCAATCATACAGTGCAGAACATTATGCTCTCTGTCAAGAAGTATGTCTGCTGATGAAGGTAGGAACTGGCTGCAACTTACATGTTGGGGCTCATGATCTTGTTCCTTTAATATATACTGAAGTCACTATTTGTGACATTGTTATGTTTTTTGGTAGCAGGCGTAATATTGGAACCTGTATATGAGATACCTGATCTGAGACTCAAATCCTTAATAATTTGGGTAGGTTGCAAAACGGTACACAGAATAGTGAATCTTTATGTTTAAAATTTGTACTGTAAATTTAATGAACTCACAAATTTGAAAAAGGGGAATGAAATGTTTGAAACTAATTTTTGAAAATTAGATAAAGTGCCAGTCTAGTTTATGTTCTTCTTGTTTCAATGTGAGCTTAGAAATGCCCACCGGAGCCTGGGAGTCAACTTGTACTGTTGGTTGAATATTAGGAGCCTTATGAGGTTGGCATTTTACATAACTCTCATGTGAGAAAATAATTGTATGCAGTATGTGAATTTTTATCAGCATAATGAAGTTTTTAGATGGAGCCCTATCAGCAACAGTGAGGCATAATGAAACAAGACTGCAGCTCTTATAAGGGAAGTGAAGTACAGAGAAAACAGGTTATATCCAGGTGGAATTGTAAATTATGAATTTTCTTTGCAAAGGTATGCTGACTATAAGATTCATGTGTGTATTTTTTTAGGAAAAGGACCTGAAATTAAAGGTGTAGACTTAAAGACAGCCACATTATATTCAGGTATGAGTGTTTTTTTTAATTTAACTTTAAAAGTGCATTTTTAGCGTGTAACAAGTAATTGAAGTGCTCTAATGGGAAGCTGCATACTAATATGTAATTTATTATCTGAATTGAGAGATTTAAGGTGTATTTTGATACTTTTAGAAGGGAAACTGCATTTGTTGATATCAGACGCCAGGAATATTTAAAGAGTACTGATTTTTGATTTGATGTATAAGATATGATTGCTTTTTAAATATGATTTTTATGTATTAAATCTTAGATCCCATCCCCTGAGGAACACCACAGAGGGTGAAACGGTGGGTGCTATCAGGGGATCTGATTGTTAAGACGTATGGAATAAAAGACAACATTTTTCTGAATACATTTTGAAGTTTGACTGGTTCCTATAATTTTGTACTCTGAATGATTCTGTTACCAACCCCCCACAATACTTGGATACATCATTTGAAGGGGACCCACCTACTTTGGACTTGTTTCATTTTTCTTCCTAACAAGTTCTTGTTTTGCCCTCTCCCAACAAAGTTGAGGAACCATTTTTCCTCAAGGAAAACCTTTTTAACAAATAAATGAATATTTATTGATATGTAAAACACTTGTCAGTGTCTTTTTTCATTTTTGTGTTAGAAATCCATTTTATTTTTTATCACTGTACTGTTTTTCCACCTGGGTGCAGAGCAGTCCCCAATGACCCCCAGCCACCGGCACCTGCTCCCCTGGACCAGGTCTTGCATGCAAATCCATACACCCATCCGCACAGGCCAGCCAATGTGCAGGACCCCCCCAAGGTCCTGCAGCACAGACACTCTTGTGTCCAGGGGAGCAGGGCCCGGCTATCAGCAGCCGCGGTTGCCCCTGCCATTTTCTGCCCAATTTGTTTCCTGGAGGAGCCTGACGTGCAATGGCATCAGTGCACCTACGTCTGGATGCCTGCCGTGCTCCTCCCCCTAGTCATGCCTGCCACTGTAGTGCACCCAGCTTCCTCCAGGTGGCACTGCAGTGTGGTGCAGATCCCTCACCCATCCCAGAGGAAGGAGAGCAGTCATGGGATGCTCAATTCTTCCTCTACCTTGCCAGCTCCAGCGGCTGAGTCCGTTCCCGAAGCCGGGTAGCCAGTGTGGCACGAGGTGTGGCGTCCAGTACCTCAACCCTCAGCACCACTTGGCCAGCCAGAAATCCATTTTATAAGTGCAATAAGACACTTCAGGGTGTGCACTGAACAGATCTGACTGCACTGCCAGGGGCTGAAGGCACTTGGCCTGCAGCCTCATACCATACCACGTTCTTGGGTGTGTAGTCAGATCTGGTCACTGCACCCCATCATGTCTTATTGCTTACATATTTACACAGCTTCACATTTCTTACTAGGTATTTGATACCTATATATTCATAGCAAGTACCTGTAATACAAATACATTTCTCCATGTGAACTTTAGTGCAATGTAAAAGGGGATAGATCACATGTGCTGTGTGTTTATGGACAACATGATATCGGAGGAGGCACCAAGGGTGTCATCGGAGAGCTTAATGAGTGGTTTAGGTTCATGTCCAGATTTTCTGAATAATACTGCTTCTTCCTCAGGGAGAGCTTACGAACATTACTTTTCCAACCCTATGTCCATCACAGGGGAATTGTCAGAAATGACAGGAATTACATCAGTCTCTAGTACTTGTTCCTCCAACTCAAGTTCCACATCCCTGTTCACAGGCAGACCTCCTTCACAAAGGGTGCTGCATCTGGGCTAGCAGGTGAAAAAGTCTACTACTTGACTCCACAGGTGGAGATTTATCAGGTGGGGGCTTAGAATATGCCCATTTCATCATTAGCAATGACTCATTCTGGTTTTCTTCTGGCATTCAAGGGCAATATAGCATGTTTTCCTCACTCTCCTCAGAACATGGACACATAGAATTTGATGCAGATAAGGACTGCTTGCCTCACCCAGTCTGCCCATTTTTTCCTACCTAAAGTATTACTGCAGACCCTAATTGATCTGCTCGTTCTCCCTTTCTCCCTCCCCCTTCCTTTTCACTAAGATACCCTTATGCCTATCTCATGCATTCTTGAAATCTCAACCCTGTCTTCCCCCCACCATCTCCACTGGAAGGCTGTTCCAGGAATTCACAACTCTTTCTGTGAAGAAGTACTTCCTCACATATCTCCTTAATCCACCCCCTCCAGCTTCACAGCATCTCCCCTTGTTCTTGACCTCCTTTTTTCTGAAAAATACTTCCCTTCTGTACTGTATTTACCCCTGTGAGGTATTTAAAGGTCTCTGTCATATCCCCTCCTCCCTCCTCTCTTTCAGGGGCATTCCTCAGATAGTTCCAGCACAGTTGTGGAGGCTGGGATAGGCCTATCAGGGGGTTACAGCATAGTCTTCTGCCGTTATGTACGATTCTGATTCTTTGGCTTCCTAGCCACTGAATGTTCCATCTTAGGTGCATGCACATTCTGTCCTATAAGCAAGAAGTGGTTCCTGTGTACAGTCTTTTCCAAGCCTATCCCTTGCTGTTGTTGAATTTTGTAGCCAAGAAGGTCAGGCAACTGTTTAACTGTGACGTATGACTCTGAAGCCCATAGGTCTTTGATCTTGTGTTTTCACTGTAGACTGAGATTCCTAAGAAGTGCTCTGTCTCCAGCTTGCAACACCTGGTGTCAAACTTGTTTGCCATACTGATTTTTATTGGCAAGACTGCTTTTGGTGGAGGCCACAGTGACCAGGCAATAGACTTCCTGTAGCTGTTGATGCAGTTGTCTGGTGTACTGAAGGAAGGTCTCTGGTGATGCTCCATCCACTGAGACTCCAAGCAGAGGTTGACTGGTAGGCGAGCATCTCTGCCAAACATTAGGTAGAAGAGTGATGCTTGTGTGGGGTTGTTCTGGATGCAGTTGTAGGCATACACTAGTGAACTCATGTTTTGGCACCATTTGGCTTTCTGTGCTGGCTCCAGAGATCTCAACGTGTCCAACAGGCTCATGTTTAAACGTCCAGTTGGAGGATCTTCCTGCAGATGGTAGGGGGCAGTTTTGACTTCCTTATGCAAAAAGTTCCCAGAAATTTCATCTCAAGTCAACTTTTGAAGTCCCATTCCTTGGTTGGAGTGAATCCTTTGAAGGATGCCAGATTCATAGCCAAAGTTGGGGGATTGGACCCGATTCCCAGACAGAATTGGTCTAAATCCCAGTCAGAGTCAGAGGATGGGGCCCAGTTCTCAGCCAGAGAGTTGAAGGATTGGACAAGATTCCCAGACACAGTTGGCCTGATTCCCAGCCACAGTTAGGTGATGGGGCCCAATTTCCACCCACAGTTGAGGGATTGGGCCCAATTCTCAGCCACAGTTGGGGGATGGGGCCCAATTTCCATCCACAGTTTGGGGACTGGACCCAATTTTCAGTCACAGTTGGGTGATGGGGCCCAGTTTCCAGCTACAGTTAACCCAGTTCACAGCCATAGTTGGGAAAAGGGCCCAGTTCTCAGCTACAGTTGTGGATTGCCCTTTTGGACTATGTACATGTTGGCCTCTGTGTAGTGGGGTATGAGAACCTCCATCCATTTGTGAATAGCTCTGCGGGGAGTATGTACCTGGTGGCTCCTGACCCTTTCTAGACTACCTACAGTTACCTTTGTGGACACATAGGAAGGCCCCTGTTGCAACATCTATTGAACATGGCTTAATGGAGTTACAAAGCACTAGTCTGCGATAAGTGGTTCATGTGACCACTTAAAATCCAGAGCCACAAAGTACTAGCTGGTGAGTGGTTCCTGTGACAACTTAAGGCCTGGAGTCACTAAGTACTAGCCTGCAATAATGGTTCTTGTGACCACTTAAAGCCCAGAGCCACAAAATACTAGCCTGCAATAAGTTGTTCCTGCGACCATTTAAAGCCTGGAATCACATTGTACTAGCCTGCAATAAGTGGTTCTTGTGACCACTTAAAGCTACACTTTTGCCTCTGAGAATTGGACTTTCAGCTAGTATGAAAAATAATACATTTAACAGTGAAAGTTTTGAAAACTGACAGCCTGTCTGTTCTTTCTAGTATAACAAACTGGTGTGAACCAGAAACTCAATACAGTAATTTTCTTCTTTTTGTCAATGTTGTGTTTTTCTTCCTTAGATCCAACTGTCTTCCCCTTCGGTCACCAGCAACCGCTAGCCACATCATCCACCACCATGCCCCAGGATCTTTCATGTCTGTCCCCCTGTGGTAGAGCCAGCAGAGAGGTGGGAGTTCCCCTCCTCTTTTTAAGGGAGATTACTGACAGAGGTAGTTGTGACACCTCTCAAGGCTCACCTCGAGAAATGTAACAACTGTGAACCATTTCATTCTGGTTTTTGACCTTGGTGCAGTATGGGGACTACGCTTGTCAGGGTGTTCAGTAATCTTCTCCTGGTGTAAGATAGAGGAGTGGTTATCCTCCTCTATTGATCCTCTTTAATGTCATTATTAGTGAAATAGCAGAGGGGCTAGAAGGGAAGGTATGCCTCTTTGCAAATGACTCTAAAATCTGTAATAGAGTAGACGCTCCGGGTGTGTGTGGAAAAAATGAAGAGTGATCTAGAAAAGTTAGAGGAGTGGTCAAGGGTGTGGTAGCTAGGTTTCAGTGTGAAAAGAAGTGCAAAATCATGCACCTGGGGAACAGAAACCCAGGGGTGGAGTACAAATTGGGGGGTGTAGTATTAACTACTACCAAACAGGAAAGGGACCTGGGAGTAATCATATCTGATTATCTAAAGGTGGCCAGACAGTGTGATAAGGCAATGAGGAGAGACAGTGGGATGCTAGAGTGCATAGGGAGGGCTATCACCAGCAGAAAGGGAGAGGGGGGTGTTACTGCTATATAGATCATTGGTGAGACCTCACTTAGAGTACTGTGTCCAGTTCTGGAGACCACATCTCTGGAAGGATATAGACAGTGTAGAGGGGGTCCAGAGGAAGGCAAGCAAATGGTGCAGGGTCTGCATCATAAGTCCTATGAGAAGAGACTAAAGGACCTCAATATGTACACCCTGGGGGATGTGATAGAAACATTCAAATACCTCACGTGTATAAATAAAGTTCAAGAGGGAAGCATTTTTCAGAAAATACATGCTCAAGAACAATGGGGCATGCTATGAAGCTGGAGGGGGGAAACTAAGGGGATATGTGAGGAAGTACTTCTTCACAGAAAGAGTGGTGGATGCCTGGAACAGTCTTCTAGAGGAGGTGGTGGGGGCAAAAATTGTAACAGGCTTCAAGAATGCATGGGACAAGCATAAGGGAACCTTAGAAGTAGGGAAAGGGGAGGGTAAAGCTGGAGATCAAGTAGGGTTTGTGATGTTATAGTAGATAGGGAAGCTGGTCAGACTAGTTGGACCAAGCTGGTCCTTATCTGCTGTCAGAACCTATGTTTTCTCTGTTTTGATAGTTCAGTGGCATTTGACATGGGGGATCGGAGAGTTTTGATGGATCACCTGAGGCAATATGGAGGACTCACCAGGATAGGGTTTAGGTGGTTTGGGTCTTTTCTGTCCAACCAGTTGAGCAGATTTCATTGGGAGCTTTTTCCATATGGTCTGCTGTGATTACCTGTTGGCTGCACAAGGGGTAGAGTCTGTCTCCCATGTCATTGCCTGTGCACCTGTTGACTTTGGGACAGGTCATTAGATGGTATAAGTTAGGAGATTCAATTTTGTGCAGATGATACCCAGTTATACCTGTCTTTTACACCAGACAGGCAAATGCAGTCTCCATGCTTGTCCAATTTTTCAAGAAGTCTCTGATTGGATGGCTTTCAGCTGGTTGAGCTTGAATCCAGGTAAAACGGTGGTGTGTTACTGGTGAAACGAGGTCCTCACAGGTAAAGGATGAACAATCACCACTATGTCTTCACTGAATGGTGTGTCTCTATGAACTGTGGATAGGGCAATAAATCTAGTGGTCACTGTTGACTGTAGGCTGACATTAGAACATCAGGTGGTGGCAGTGGTCCATAGTGGGGGTTTCCAGTTATAGAAAATCAAATAGATTAAGCCCTACCTAGTACACGAAGGCCTGGTGACCTTAGTGCATGTCTTTGTGACATTGAGGCTTGACTACTGTAATGCTCTGTGTCTAGGACTATCTGTAAAGTTGCATTGCCTGCAGTTGGTGCAGAATGCAGTGGTTAGGCTGGTTGACTGCAGCTGTTGCAGAATACAGTGGCCAGGTTGGTTGCCAAAGTTAAAGCCTCAGAGCATATTACGTCTGTGCTGTGGGTTCTGCTGTGGCTGCCAGTTTGTTGGAGCACCACATTCTGTGGGTTCTGCAGTGGCTGCCCATTAGGTGGAATGTCTATGCTGTGGGTTCTGCAGTGGCTGCCAGTTTGGTGGCACATCTGTGCTGTGGGTTCTGCACTGGCTGCCAGTTTGGTGGCACACCTCTGCTGTGGGTTCTGCTGTGGCTGCCAGTTTGGTGGCACACCTGTGCTGTAGGTTCTGCAATGGCTGCCAGTTTGGTGGCACACCTGTGCTGTGAGTTCTGCAGTGTCTGCCAGTTTAGTGGCACACCTGTGCTGTGGGTGCTGCTGTGGCTGCCAGTTTGGTGGCAGACCTGTGCTGTGGATTCTGCACTGGCTTCCAGTTTGGTGGCACACCTGTGCTGTGGGTTCTAAACTAGCTGCCAGTTTGGTGGCATACCTGTGATGTGGGTTCTGCACTGGCTGCCAGTTTGGTGGCATGCCTCTGCTGTGGATTCTGCAGTGGCTGCCAGTTTGATGGCATGCATGTGCTGTGGGTTCTGCACTGGCTGCCAGATTGGTGGCATATATTCTGCACTGGGTGCCAGTTTGGTGGCACACCTATGCTGTGGGTTCTGCACTGGCTGCCAGTTTGGTGGTATCCCTGTGCTGTGGGTTTTGCATTGGCTTCTAGTTTGGTAGAATGCCTGTGTTATGGATTCTGCACTGGCAGCCAGTTTGGTGGCACACCTGTGCTGTGGGTTCTGCACTGGCTGCCAGTATGGTGGCACACTGTACTGTGGGGTCTGCACTAGCTGCCAGTTTGATGGCATACCTGTGCTGTGGGTTCTACACTAGCTGCCTGTTTGGTGGCATGGGTTCCACACTGGCTGCCTGTTTAGTGGCACACTGTACTGTGGGTTCTGTACTGGCTGCCTGTTTAGTGACATGCTGTACTGTGGATTCTGCACTGGCTGCCAGTTTGGTGGCAGGTTCTGCACTGGCTGCCTGTTTGGTGGCACACTATACTGTGGGTTCTGCACTGGCTACGAGTTTGATGGCATGCCTGTGCTGTGGGTTCTGTACTGGCTGCCTGTTTGGTGACATGCTGTACTGTGGATTCTGCTCTGGCTGCCAGTTTGGTGGCACACTGTACTGCAGGTTCTGCACTGGCTGCCAGTTTGGTGGCACGTCTGTGCTGTGGATTCTGCACTGACTGCCTGTTTGGTGGCACACTGTACTGGAGGTTCTGCACTGCCTGCCTGTTTGGTGGCACACTGTGGTGCAGATTCTGCACTGGCTGCTAGTTTGGTGGTATGTCTGTGTTGTGGATTCTGCACTGACTGCCTGTTTGGTGGCACATCTATGCTGCATGTTCTGCACTGATTGCCAGTTTGGTGGCACACCTGTACTGTGGGTTCTGCACTGGCTTCCTGTTTGGTGTCACACTGTACTGTGGGTTCTGCACTGGCTGCCAGTTTGATGTCACACCTGTGTCGGGGTGGGTCTGCACTGGCTGTCTGTTTGGTGGCAGACTGTGCTGTGGGTTCTGCACTGGCTGTCTGTTTGGTGGCAGACTGTACTGTGGGTTCTGCACTGGCTGCCTGTTTGGTGGCACACTGTATTGCAGGGTTCTGCACTGGCTGCCAGTTTGGTGGCATGTCTGTGCTGTTGGTTCTGCACTGACTGCCTGTTTGGTGGCACACTACATTCAAGATTGCTTTGTTAACACACAATACCCTACATGGACTGGGCCCGGACCACACGGAAGATTTCTTGATCTTTTATTCCTCGTCTCATCCCCTTTGCTTTACCAAGGGAAATTGCTAGCTGTTTCAAGATCCAGATCAAAGCAATAAGAGGATGGGTGGTCTCTATTGCAACACCGGTTATTTGGATTGCCTTCTCCACTAGTCTGTAGATTGCTTCTTCAGTGGAGCCATTTTAAAGGGGACTGAAATACCACCTATTTGTGAAGGTGTTTGTTCACAGTCATGGCTGAGAGCTCTATGGAGTTCTGATTTTAGTTATTATGGTTTTATGCTATTAATATAGTGCCCCTTTTTTATTTATACCATAATGAATTTATTTATGTTAGACTATGTAATTCTGGACTTCTCGGTGATGTCTAGTCCTGCTTAACAGCACTAAGTTAGAGCTTCTGGCCTCCCTGGGAATAAAACTCTCTCCTTCACATATAAAACTTAGCCAAACTGCAAAAAATGCCAACATGAGAAGGGGATGACAGAAAGACCCATTCCAGGTTGCTGTAATCAAAGATGGACCATGATAGAGAGAGATCCAGAGACCAAAGCCTGGATAGGAGCAGCAGGCATGTCCCCAACCAGCATGAAAGCCCTGAGCTGTCATATGGACTGTGAGGGAGAAAGGTCCACCTATAACAGATTTGAGCTATTGGTGAAAGAAATTAAAGCATCATGTCATGAAAATAAGCTGGAATTCAAAAGATTGAATGACAGGCTAACTGGAGTAGAGAAAAGAGTAGAGGAGGTGGAGGAGCGAGTTGCTGTGGTAGATGATGGTGCCTTACAGCTAGGGGAAGCCCTGGACTCACTCCTGTACTACACCAAGGCCTTCCAGGAGAAATGTGCAGGAGGCCCATTCTATGAGATATAATCTGAGACTCACTGAGTTCCTAAAGGGGGCAGAGACATGGCACATGTGTGACTTCCTTGTGGACCTGCTCAATGATGTAGTAACCCTTTCACTGACAGTGGACATGAAAATCGAACACGCTCATTGAGCACTCTGGCCACAGCCCACAGATCCCAGAGCTAGACCCAGCTACAGGACCAAAGAAGAGATCCTGCAGATAGTATGAAGAAAGAAGGAAATTAATTACAATGGTGCTCACCTGTATTTAGTCCAGGATTATCCCCCTAGTATACAGACAGAGAGGCTGCAATATCTGGACGTAATAATGGCACTTAAATTAAAACAGACCCAATTTCAGACACCTTACCCAGCTCGGATCAGGATATTTTGGAAAGAATGGGTGAAGTTGTATCACACCCCTGTGGAAGCTTCCTTGAAAGACCATGGCATCCCCCTGGAACCATGCTGACAGCTGCAGGACCTGGAGCTGAGATCAGCACATGGAGAATGGAAGACTGTGTGCCATCAGAACATCAGAGCATCAGAAAACAACACTGCACTCCACAGGATGAAGGAGATTCTGCATACGTACTCTCCAGGCTGGCTTAGCTGGAGAAACTCAACTCACTGATTGACAGACAGCCTCTATACCCTTTCGTTTTTTTTGTAACACCCTGACCACTAACTATATTTATATAAACTAATATATGCCCACTCTGCAACTTTTATATTGGGACAGTTATCTTTGAGAGAGGTAAGCTCCTTTGTGTGCTACCCATTTGTGGGATTACAGGTACCACTGGAGCTGGGTAAAAGTATGAATGGGGTCGGATGTAGAGGAGAGGGATTTCCACTGAGCAGCAATGCTGTTGGAAGGGAAGGGGAAATGAAAGGACTTATTTGGACTACCACTCACACATGGTGGAATTTCTGAGTAAAGGAACTGAACTGAGACTCTGCAAACTGAAGAGATGATGGGGAACATGGGGGAGGTAATTAATGTGCAAACTGTCTCTGGTCATGAACCCTAAATGCTGAATAATACTTATGTTGTGTAGTGATGTTGGGTAGAAGAGACAGAGGCAATATGGGTATTTCCTGCCAGTTTTGGTGCTCCTTGGTTTATACTGTTGATTAAGCCACCCAGAGATAGATGTGGGGGGGCAGACAAGTGGGGGGCACTCCAATTGGACCCATAATGGGGATGCCCCACCACTCACCTAACTCGCTGCAAGTCCTACTACCCTTTCAGTTGCACATGGCACAGCAGTGGTGTAGAAAAGGGGCTAAAGTAGACACCCACTCTACACATTAAAATTTATCCGAGTTGCTCCTAATCACTTAATGCATAAGCCCTCACCTGAGTGGTGGTATCATATGGTTCAGCGTTGGGGGTTCCTCACAGGGAGCCACATATTGTGGCTCCCTTGGGGGACCCTGCTGCCTCACATGTGCAGATAATACCCAAGGTCTTTGCAGTTGACAGTCTGAAAGCATGGAGTACTGCAGCTTGCAGCACACTCTACACAAGCGAGCTGATGCCACTTTAGTACAACTAGCGTAATACAACTCTTATTAATCAGCTTGGAGATGATCTTAGAGGGCTCTTCCATACAATACAGAATAAGATGAACTGATTATAGTAATGGAACACTGGACAGAATCTCTAGGCCTTACTACAAGGCTGAGACCTGGGGTTTATACGAAGGAGTGTTACCTATATTTATTCTTGGGGTGGGGAGTTTAGACAGTGAAATGTTGGTCCAGCTGTGGATGTACTTCCTATGTTTTTTAGTTATTTTACTGGGCTTTTCGAAGTAGTATCCCCCTTCTTTAGGGGACACAAGTCCACAACATCACCTCTACTGGGACCCTTGATCTGCCTGGGACTGGCCCCAGAGAGGATCAGGGAATATATGATTATATTCTCCTATGTTGGAAGCTTTTCTCATTTTTCTAGTTATAAGTTGACAGCCCTGTTAGCTAGTTTTCTTTTCAACAGTTCATATAACGGTTAAAAGAAGTATTCATTTCTGAGTCTCTAGTGGCTAGTTTTTTGGGGGGTCTGTTCCTACCACTCAAAATCTGATCCTCTTTCCTGTTAAATTAAGATGACAGTCCCCCATGCCAAGGTACTCTCTTATCATGTTAACAAACTCATGTACCCAATTAAACAGAAAAATGTAATGACATCTATACCTCAAACCAAAGTAGAATTCATCCATTTGCTACAGACCCACCTTACAGAAACTGAACATCAGAATCTTGCTGGGTTCAACTATTATTTTGGTATGTAGCAAATTGTATACATTGGAATTGGAATGTGTTTAATGAGCAGGACGATTCTGAAAACAAGTTCGCCTAGTGACCATGTCCTGGGCAAATATAAATACAATTCAAATTCACTACTGCATCCTGGTGCAGTGCTGTGCTATTTAAAGGGTGCTTGAGAACCCCCTTACTTAGTACAACAGGAACAGTATACTACTTTTTTCCTGAATGTTGTGCTACAGTGCTCTGGGGGGTGGGGGTGGCTGGTATGTCAGTCATGGCTGCGCTAGTGAAGGCAGCTCCATTTGCAGCAGTTTTGTGTGCTGCAATGCCTGCATCCCTCAGGAACTGCACCATGTGTGCATGTTTTGTTACTGTGCCTGCACTGCTGGCTGTGTTTTTGTTCTCAGTGGCGGTGGTGTCCTGTCTGCTATCCTTCAGCTGCTGGACCCCAAGCAGTTAGCATATACTATTTCCACAATGATAGGCTGGAGCGCTGCTATGTCCCAGCTAGATGCTGTTTTGTCCTCCTAGGGCTGTTTCCTGAATCAGGTGGTAGGAAAGAAAAATTTACTCACTATAGTAATGTTGTTTCTTCCAAAGGAATCCCTCACTATGCTTAACAACAGCAGTCATTCTCCTGGAATGAGCAGCCCTGAAGCTTTAAGAATGTTATGCGAATTATGGAATTTGGAATGAAATTCAAACTTTGCCATGTGGTCATGCTCACCCTGCGCTCTAACGTCAGATTTATTTCTAAAGCTTGGGTGAGCTGTGACCACTAAAACTAGTTAAATGGCTACCAAAAATGTTAAACATTTTCCGAAAATTTGAAAAATAGTTTAAACAAGGCAGAACAAATTATTTGTTATGAAAAATGAGATAACGCAGACCACTGAGCAACAATTGTAAAGGCAATGTAACAAGTAATGCTCAAGCAAACATAAAATAAACTGATTCTTGTTTGAACCTTTTGCCAGGTTCTGGAAGGGATGGCAGGGATTAGGGATTGTTAAATATAGTGAGGTATTCTTTGAGAAGAAACATTACTATGGTGAGTAACTTTTTCTTCAAATCCCAGCAATCCCTCACTTATGCTTGACAACAGCAGACTCCATAGCAGTACCTTGGGAGTCTGGGTACAGAACCTATTTAGGGGGAAGGTTCTGCAAGACGGCAGTGCCAAAACTGGCATCTCTTCTGGACTGTATGTCCAGACAGTAGTGCTTCATGAAGGTGTGCACTGTTTTACAGGTAGCTGCTTTACAGATTTCCTGCAGAGGATTACCCCTTGATGCTGCAACAGAGGCAGAGGTACCTCTTGCAGAGTGTACCCTGAAACCTTTAGGTGGCAATGTACCAGCTTTGTCATAACAGAACTGTATATAAGAAACAACAGAGTGTTATTGAACCTGACCTCCTTTGTGTGGTCCTAGTAGTAGCTCAGTACCCTCTTCTCATACATACTGTGGGATGTTCGCTCTCCTTTGTTGTATCTTGCTGTGAAGAAAACCGGAAGGGCAATCGATTGATTCAGATGGAATTCAGACACCACTTTTGGGAGGAATTTTCTGTTTGTCCTTAGGGCTACCTTGTCCCTATGGAAGATTATATCGTTAGGATCTGTGCGGAGGGCTTGTAGCTCACTCACCCTTCTGGCAGATGTCACTGCCACCAGGAAAATGCTTTCCAGGTGACATACTTCAGTGCCACAGTGGCCATGGGTTCAAAAAGAGCCTCCATTAGCTGGGAAATGCACACATTCAAGTCTCAAAGAGGGGCAGGGTTCCTTATTAGAGGATACAGGCGAGTAAGGCCTTTGAAAAACCTTTTGAAAATGGGTTGTGAGGCCACTAACCTGTCTTTTCCAGCTGATCTGTAAGCTGATGCAGCTGCCCAATGAACCTTCAGGGTTGAGGGCTTTATGCCCAAAGGCTGGAGATGGGCTAGGTAGTCCAGGATTGTAAACGGAGCTGCCTGAAGCAGATTCATCTATCTAGGTGAACACCAGAAGGAAAATATTTTTCATTTTGAAGCACAAGTTTTCCTTGTTGGTTTGCTTAGAAACGTTTGATTACTTTCCCAGAGATTTAACCCAGAGAACTCTAGTTGTTCAGGAGCCATACTCTGTGATGCAGAGTTCTCAGGTTTGGAAATGTTATCGTGCCCTCGGACAGGGTGAGCAGATTGTATCTAAGGGGCAGTGAAAAAACATCCAATGACTTGAAAAGATGGTGACAGCTAGGAACACTGTGAAGCAGTTCTCTCAACCATTCCCTGATGTTTAATTACATATCAGCTACCTGAGGATTTAATGTTGCAGTGTGAATCCATTGCGACTTCAAACAATTACAAGCAGAAGCGGATTAAAACTTTTTCTGCATTTGGGATGATGACACTGAAGAAAGGTTCCAAAGTAAAACAATCTGCTGATTAATCCATGGGAAAAACTGTTAAAGCTCCTGCAGTGATGATGAGATGGTAGACCACACAGAGTTTGAAATCTAAAATGGCAAAAGTAAGTTTTGGTAGTGCTGATACAGATAGCTTTAATACATCAAAAGAAGAAATAAAACTTAATCCATTTAAAAACTACTCAGTGATTGAACTGACCCTGCAGCATAATAATTCAGTCTCAGGAGACAAGGGGAATGAGTCACAATTGAACAACTTGGAACCCACCAACAATGTGAACGGCAATCTGCTAGCCCGAACTGCTTTGCAAATTTCTGGTACACCTTTGAAAGAAGGAGCAGTTGTTCAATACAGCCTGCATTACAACTGCCTTGGCGGGTTGAAACCTCTTCAGTGAGGGTCATGGAGGGTATGACTCTGCCGTCATTTGCTCAGGAACCTCAGCTCTCCCTGCTCTACATGACAAGGGTACTTATCTATGTAACACTTGGCCCCTTAGGTATTCGGCTCAGAGAACCTTCTATCCTACTTAAAAATCTCTGCAAAAGGGAGTGGATTAGAACACATACACTATGTTTAGGAGCTATTAAAAAACTCTTGCTGCTTCTTTTGTTGTGCGCTCGCAATGTCGAACTCAACCCTGGTCCCCTGGCAGCTATCTCATCTCCTGCCAACCTAGCCTGTATTAAAGGTGTGAGCTTTATGCACGTCAATGTGTGAAGCCTATTAAAGAAGTTTGCCTCCTTACAGGCCTGAGTTTGTCATACTAGGCCTGCTGTCCTGGTGGTCACTGAGTCTTGGCTCAGTCCAAATACTACAAACCGTGAGGTGAATATCCCATCTTATACCTTGTTCAGAACTGATAGGCAGGCAAGAAGAGGAGGAGTTGCCATCTGTGTTAAAGAAAAATTCTCAGTCTCAGTCATCAACTCAACCTCAATTCCCAAAGAATTTGAAAGCCTGACTCTCAAAGTCGAGCTCTCCCCTTCTGTCTCATTCCATGTTGTAGGATGCTATAGGCCCCCATCTGCAGGATTACAGGTTTTAGACCACCTAAACAACACTCTAGGATCCCTGCCTTCAGAGATTGTTATATTAGGAGACCTTAATCTGGACTAGTTCTCCAGTATCTCCATACCTCATAAATCCATGTGTGACTCCCTTGGATTATCACAATTTATTACGGAAGCGACGCGTCCTAATAAGAAGAACCCAAATAATAGCACTCTGGTGGATCTTATTCTAGTAAGCAAATCACACCAGTTTTCTCATGCTAGTGTGCTCGTATCTGATATAAGTGACCACTGTTTCGTTGCCTGTGTAAGATCCTTCCAAAAATCCTCATCTACATCCAAATTTACCGTCAAGAGGAATCATTGTAATTTTGACCCATGGGCATTCATCTCTGACCTGCGGGATTCTTTGAGCTGGCAGGACTTCTACCTAGCAAAATCTGTGAACCTGGCTTATGACATTTTCCAGGAAATTGTGCTAGGGGCACTTGATAAGCATGCACCCCTGGTTAAAGTCCGCTCTAAGAAAAAAATCATACTCATGGTTTTCGGCTGATTTGAAGGCTGCCCTGCTCAATAGAGACTTGCTTTGGAAAAAAGCTTGGAAAACAAAACTTCCTGCTGATTGGACCCCATTTAGGAGGACTAGGAATCTCTGTACTAAGATGGTTAGAGAGGCCAAGGCAAATTATTTTCATGCAGAACTTGACTCTTCCTCTAAGTGTGCTGCCAAATTCTGGAAAACCCTTAAGGACTTAGAAGATCATGCATCTCCAGATTCCTTATCCACAAAAATCACCATTGGCGACACCACGGTTTCAGATAAACCGACAATCCTTGACTTTTTCAACAACCATTTCGCCACTGCAGGGTTAGCCTTTGATACCTCCCCTGACAATAACATCCGCTCACTACTTGGCGTACAGGATTCAGTGGCTCCAGTTACTAGTAATGCATTTTCCTTTCAGCCTGCATCTTTGAAAGAAGTTGAGGAACTACTATTACAGCTGGATACCAGGAAGAGTGCTGGTGCAGACCTCTTAGACCCATTTCTCCTGAAGCTTAGTCATTATATCCTGGCTGTGCCAATTATGCATCTCTTTAAACTATCCCTTTCACAGGGTGATCTACCTCCCATATGGAAAACCGCCCATGTGAATCCCCCTTTTCAAATCCGTAGACCCTAGTGACCTCAATAACTATAGCCCAATCTCCTTACTCCCTATCCTATCTAAACTGCTGGAGAAAATAGTGAGTGCTAAGCTCAGGAAATACCTAGAAGCTGCAAATCTGCTTAGCCCACTACAATTAGGCCGCGTCATAGCACAATTTCGGTACTTGCAAAGGTGACTAATGACTGGCAGTGTGACCTGGATACCAAGAACTTCATTTCTGCAGTATTTCTGGACCTAAGAAAGGCATTCGACACTGTCGACCATGACCTGCTCCTTGTATCCCTCCGTAACATTGGCCTGGACCCCTATCCCTGAGATGGTTCTCTAATTACCTCACAGGTTGTCAGCAGCAGGTAAAAGTGGAAGGGGAATTCTTACCACTGAAACAATTGTTGAGGGGCATACTGCAGTGCTCCATTCTGGGTCCACTGCTCTTCGCAATATACATTAATGGAATCAACGTTAGTATCAAATCTGCCAACATACATCTTTTCGCTGATGACACAGTACTACTGTATATGTTGGCAGACCTACTCCTGAAACAGCATGTAGGGATCTACAACAGGAATTTAACCAGCTTCAATTACAACTATTAAACCAGAAACTGCTATTGAACGCAAAAAAGAAAACCCAAAGACGATTCTTTTTTCACCATTTGTACATGCAATTAACCTTGCTACACAAGAATCACTATGCTTCTAGGTGAATCACTGGACTACATAACCAAGTTCAAATACCTGGGGGTTTGGATTGACCATAAACTATCCTTTAATGACCATATCGAAGAACTGATAAAAAAGGTTAGGCAGCGGCTTGGCCTCTTTTACAGGATCAAACACCTGCTTACCTGGGATGCCAAGAAAAGACTAGTCCAAACCACATTCCTCTCCTTACTGTACTATGCGGATTTCCTTTAGAGCCAAGGCTCTGCCTCTGTGCTAGTCAAACTCGATATGCTCTACAATCAAGCCATAAGGTTCATTACTGGTCTTCCATTTTCGACACATCACTGCTCTCTCTATTCTGCAGTGGGTTGGTCATCCCTCAATTATAGAAGACGGAGAAGTGCTGTCTTTTGGGCCTTCAGAGCTATCACTAAGAAACTGCCTCAATATATTTTGGATTGTCTTCTACTAAGTATGGTAGGCAAGTATGCCCTGAAGAGCGCCTCCTATATCTCCCTTACTGTACCTAAGCTCAAATCGCGCTTTGGTCAGTCATCGTTAAACTGCGCACTACCCCTTCTGTGGAATAAACTGCAAAAAGCATTGAAATTGGTCCATCCTATCAAATTACCAGCTTTCAAAATACTTTATGCTCATTCGATTAAGGAATCCTGTCACTGTCGTACCGCCAGTTATTAGAGTCGCCTACACTGTGCCCCGGCCCCTATTATCATTTAATTCCATTGTATCTTCTTTTTCCTCCTACTGCAGTTTTGGAGCTTTGTATGTACTCTCTGTCTGTTGCCATCTGACCAGTTAATAGAGCCTCCCACACTGTGTCCCCTAGGCTTCTGCTATCATTCCGTGCTCTTTTACTTCCTCCTCCTCCAACGGCAGTTTTGGAGCCCTGTAATTGCTCCCTCCAAATGTTGCCATCAGTCTATAGTAAACAGAGGCCTTCTTACAGCCACCCTTGCCTCTTATATGCTTCCATTCTTTTCCACCCACCCTCTCCCCTGTTGGGTACAACCTTGTACTCTCACACCTAACTAAGTTCCTCTCACTTATGCCTTCAGGTATGCTCCATGTATATTTTGTATTTTGGTTTCCATGTATTTGCCATCCTTATTTAATCTGTATATTGTACACTGCTTGTTGTTCATTGTCACAAATTATATTGTATCCTGGTTCTGTTAGGAACCCCATTCCTGTTGTGTAACCCCATACCATGTATTGATTTTGTATATTGTCCAGGTCCATCTCGAAAATGAGCTTTGCTCAATGGTGTTCGCTTGGTTAAATAAAGATTTTGATTGATTGATTGATTACATTTCTAAAGCCTCCTGTGGCCCTGGAAAAGAGTCATTCTATGCCAAAAAAATGGAGTTACAGCTGAGGGGAGTGTCCCGAATACCAAAATTCAAACTGAGGAGAGCCAGGGTAAATTAGTTCCAGTTCCAGTAGCAGTTCACAGGACCTGGAATGAGCAACAAAAAGACTCATGGACTTCTCCTTTCTTACAGCTCTGCTTTTAAACTACAGAGCCTGGAGTGAATTTGCAGGCAGGAATGGAAAATGTCCCATTTACTTTTGTTCTTGCAGTTGCTGCAGCTTTAGAAGTTAATGATTTAGAGATGGCAAGGTCAGTGAAGGGATATAATCAGCTACCTAATATAAGCACTAGAATTACTGAAATAAATGACCCTAAAGCCTCCTGTTCAGAGGGGAAGGTACAGTACAAGCCATTAATGTAATCGATATAAATATAAGTAAGCCAAGTTGTGAGACTGTTTCATCACTCCAAAATGTGCTGTTCGAATAAGCTCTGTTACAAAAGTTGGTAGAGCTACTGCATTACCAGAAGTTTTAGCTTTTAAAGAAGCAGCTGTTCTGGACATCCTGCCAGTTTCAGTCCTGTTCAATTCTATTCCAGAACAGAATATGAATACTGCTGCACAGATCACCTAACCGAAATCGAAGCAATTGGAGAAACTACAAAGATTACGAGCACCAGCACAGGAGAAATATAAGCAACAGCATGCTCAAAGTCAGGTACAAGAAGAGGTACCTCATATTTAAACAATAAGGCATGATAGGGTATGTGTTATTGTGTAATAATGTCACACCTCGTGTGGTTGAAGCCCGAAGCCACAAGCTGAGTGCATCCAACACCCGTGAAGTGATGTTATTACACAATAACACACATTCCTGGAGTGTCTTATTGCTATTATACAATGGCTTGTTTATTATCAAAATAAAACAGGTTAAAACATGTTTTAAATGTATTTTTTTTCTTAATTTTGTGATGTGGAATTATACTTTTAAAGAAGAAAGTCTGCAATTTCTGATTCCTCTACTAGGTGGTACTGCTTCTACTTGCTGCCTCACCTCTTGGTCTCCTCAGCTCTCATGGTGTGTGCTGTCTATGTTTCTCAAGCTTTGTCTTTGTCACAGTGTCCCACTCCCCACCAGCACCACTACCCGTTCTTTTTATAGACCTCCAGATTCCCAGAATATGCAGACTGGCCATATTTTTGGTTGTTTCTGTGAATTTAACAGAGCATCTCTTTTTGTTGAGGAAGTGGTGTTTTCCTGTGTATTTTGAACCAGTGTGTGCTTTATGTGATTGCGGACCTGTACGGGGTAAGGGGTTGGGTGCGGGGATGAAGAAGCCGATCAGCTTGTGAGTTTCCAGTCACTTTTCAAGCAATAGTAATCTGAATATCTTTAAATTCTGTGCCCCTTTTAAACTGCTGCTCTGAATAGTGAAGACTGCCATGCTGAAGCATCCTCACACTGGCAGGATTGTCATTTGGATCAAGACACTGAAAGCAGCTGTTTCACCTTTCTTTTAAACAGAAGCGGAGCAAGGAGATGAAAGTAATGTATCAGAATGTTGAGACATTGTGCCGTTTCTAAAAGTATGTCTGGGACTTTCAGTACCTGTGTGGATTTGAGGAATGTGGGGAGGTGTTTGTTATGTCTTGTTGATGAAACTTTCAAAGTGATTTCTATACAGCGGCGGTCCGGAGTGTCGGTTCAGGACGGGAGGCATGGTTCAATGCTCTGTCATGCAGTCATGTGTGTATCTGGACTTCATACAGTGATATTATCATGAAATAACATCACTGTTCCAGGCATCCACTGACCAATTAGAGGGCAGGAAATGTCCTTGCCATTTTATAATATTGTTCTGACTGTTAATGTTAGTAGTTCAAAAACCCTTCATGTACTTAATTTCCCGAATAAAGCAAATGTTATAAATTCTGGAGATATCACATATTTAAATAACAGTTCTTTTGAACAAGGAAAGCACATTTTTCACAGTAAAGTTGATGGAAAGATATCTTTAACTGGAAATCATCAGCAAATTCAAAGGGATAGTTTAGAAGACTCTGATGCAACTGATGCCATGGATACTTTAAATATTCTGATGTGTGGCCCAGTGGTGCTGAGAGCTGAGGTGCTGGCACCTTACCTCATGCTACGCCAGCAACCTGGGTTCGGAAAAGACCTTGGGTCACTGGGAAGCTGGCTTGGGGGGGTGGAGCGGGATTGAGCCACAACCTGTGGCTCTCCCCTCCAAGGGGTGGATGCTTGCTTCTCCGTAGTCACGCTCCCACTGGGTGGACGTCCGGTGGGATGCGCAGGTGGCAAGGAGTGGTGACATAAGTCTGGGGAGGGGCGGAAGGGGCCACTGGATCCTGGCATGTGCGTGCACCTCCACGCATGCACACGCATGTGTATGCCATGGCCTCGGGGGGAGAAAATCAAAAAATAAAAATACAAAATATATATGAAAAAAAAAATACTCTGTGTACCCATCTTTTCTACTATCTAATGTTGAGAGCATACTAACCTCATTGGGAAGATTGAAGCTACTAGGCTGGCCACCCAGTGCAGTGGTAGAGCTACAGCTTGTGATGCCAGCAACCTGGGTTTGAGAATGAGCCTAGGCTGCTGGAGGGCTGGCCAGGGGAGGATGGTTGAGCATCCCATGGAGACACACCTCCTGTGGGGAGGGATGGCTTCTGGTCTCCTGCTGTCACACTGCCACATGGGTGACCACGGGTGGCAGTGCATGCGTGGAGCCTGTGCACAGGGTGGGGAGCTTTGGCATTCTTTTTTTTTATGGGGACATTTTTCCCCCAACTGCTGGTGAGGCTCGGTGGTGGCGTACCAACCATCTGCTCAATCCCCTCTTGAGGATCGTGGGGCATGGCAGGGGTGTTGGTTTTTCATGGTTACAGAGGTAGCTACGGGAAGCCTTAATCACCTCCCCCAGAGGACACTGGTGTGAAGGACCAAGGTCCAGGCAGTGACACCGTGTGGAGACATGGCTTCTGCCAAGCGCCTAACAACACCTACCCCTCCTGACACCATCTGTTGATCAGATCAGTGCCCAACTCTCCCCTGGAGAGGAGAGCTGCCTAATGGTGGCTCAGTCCAGCTCCTCCCTCCCTCCCCCCCGCTGACCCCTGATGACCCAGGCTCGTTCTCAAACCAGTGTCGCTGGTGCAGCACGAGGTGTGGCGTCCAGTGCCTCAAAACTCAGTGCCACTGGGCTGACAGTAGTGTCGGCATTCTGACATTGTGACATCAGTTCTGCTCTTCCAGATGCTCAAGGAAGAGGATGTAATTAAGAAAAATCCCCAACTGCACAAGATGCCACCCGCCCCTCTGCCACAGGTTCTGCACTACTGACTGGGCTCACTTTCCCTCACCGACACTTCAACTCTGCCCAGGAATATAGGAGATCCCCCTGGGCGGCCCTTCCTGTGGGGGGTTATCCACGGGGGGAACATGGGAGAGGCAAGGTAAGCCTCAGGGAAGGTGGATGATGGGGCTGGTGGGGAGCAGTAGGGCTGAAGGGGGCCAATCAGAGTCGGAGGAAAAAGTATAGAAAATGCAAAACAAAAACAAAAAGAAGATCAAAGCTACTACCAGCACACAATGCCAGATTATTTTACTGATGGATCAAGGAACTGATGGTGTAATTACTCAATCACAGAAAGCTATAATTGAAGCTGGAGGCTTGTTTTAGGTTTCTCATTCAATGTCATAAATGGATGGTGTGCAAAAAGACACTACTAAGAATAACAATTTTACATCAAAATCAGACACAGGGGATACAGAAGACAATGACTCAGTGGAGTCTACAGAGGAATTTCAGGAAGAAGGGAGCAGAAGACCAGATATGCAAGCATGGGTGAGGAGGTTATTTAAGGAAATGGTACAAATTAATAAGAAGCTTTTATGTATACACAGTCTGGAGCAAAAAGTAGACCAGATTCAACTGTCTGTGGACGCTGTATCACTGGAAAGTAAACAGATTAAAACAGGACTGAAAAAAGTTAAAAAAACAATTTCAGAGCTTGAAGACCAACAAACACCACTGTCGTGACGAGTTACTTATCTGGAGTACTGTCATAAGGAGCTACAAACTAAACGACTCGATTTTGAATCTCGAGCATGGAAGAGAAACATTAGGTTACCTGGTGTACCTGAAGCCTGGGACAATGATTCCACTTTATGATCTACCTTTGAAAAAGTTGCTGCTACATATTTAGATACTGATCCAGCAGATGTTAAAATAGAAGCTGACCGAATTTACACATCTTTAAGAACCAGGCCACAGGATGGCGCACCACCATGCCCGAGCGTTGCTAAATGGATTCGATCAGATGATAAGGACAGGTCGATGTTTCAAGTTTACTGCACAAAAAATATTTCATTGGTGGGAAGTCTGATTTCAGTTTATAATGATTTACCCCTGGAGATCATCAATGAGAGAAAGAAATCTGACTTCATAAGAAGTAAATTGTGGACTAAAGGTATCAAATCATCTGTTTTCTGCAAAGCTCCGAGTTGTTTTTGAAGGAGAGAGCGACTGTTTTGTTGAACTCCAATGGAAGTTCTGAAGGAATTAAAAAGCAGATTACCTGAACTGTTTGGAGCATAACATTGAATGTTATGAGACTAAAGCACTTATCGACCATTATAGGAAATTAGAGAATGATTAGGAAGATATTGCATTCAGAGAATGATTAGGTAGAAAGTGCATTCTGTATCTTGATCCTCCTACTACTCTCAGGAGGGGACATTGAACCTAATCCCGGCCCCACCTGCCCTCCGTCCTCTCACCAGCAAGCTCTCCCTAAAGGCTTGTGAATTTTCCATACAAATGTACGCAGCCTCCTCCCCAAACTTGACGAACTAAAGGTCTGGACATCTCTTCACTCCCCTGATGTCCTTTACATTACAGAAATCTGGTTATCTTCCTGCATTCCAGATTCCCAATTAGCCCTTCCTGACTTTTTCTTTCTCCGACAAGACCGGGGTAAAAGCGGAGGATGAGTGGCAATTTACATTCGCAACTCTCTAAACTGCTCCATTTTCCATTGTGAAGCTATTCCTTGCTCCCATGAACTCCTCTTAATCAACATTACCCTCCCATCCTCATCTCCCCTTCTTGAGGGGGTCATATTCGCCTCCCCAAAACTTTCCCCTTCATCTCTCATCTCCTGCATCTCTGCCGTCTCTGCGCAAGCAAATGCTGGGGAACTTAACCTTCTAGGTGATTTCAAGTCTTGACCTGCTCTCCCAGTCTTCACTCAGCTCCTGCCAGCACATCAAGGCTTTAAACCTTACCCAACTGATCAGAGTTCTTACCCCTCCAAACTCTAAAAGTCAGTCACACTCCCTACTTAATTGGGTGCTTACATCCCACCCTCATCGCATCTACTCTGCTGGCATTCTACCCGGTGTGCTGTGACCACTGCCCCACCTTCTGCATCAGGAAGTCACAACCTCCTCCCACACCCCCAGAATACATCCAGTTCTGCCCCTTCAAATCCCTAAATGTTTGCAACCTGCTTCATGACCTGACCCTGGCTGACTGGTCCCCAGTTCTCTCCTCCTTCTTGGTTGACACTGCCTTTGCCCACTTCTCATCCACTTTCTTAAAGATCTGGGATACCCACGCACTGCTAAAGACTGCTAGCATAAGATATACCCACTTCCCCTGGGTTACCCTCTCCATCCTAGCCAATTACAGGGCTCATGATCGTGCTTGGCACTCCTATAAATCCTCAGGTGATCTGCTCTCCCTCCAAGCCTGTCATACCCTACGCAATAACTGCACCATCAGTATCCACTGTGCAAAAGCTGACTTCTTCAAGTCATGTTTACACCTTGCTACAGTTCCCCATCCACCTTTTGGCAAGATCTCCGCTCGCTCTTGCACCCCCACTCTGTCTTCCCAACCCCTCAATCCATGTGGGCAGCTCTCTAATCTCTGATCCCTTTTGCATTGCCGAAACCCTAAACAAGTACTTTACTTCTTGTGCAGTTCCATCCGGTTCCCTGCTATCCCCTCCCAACACCCCTCCTTCACCCTCCCAGTTTTCAGGCTTTCAACTACCTCCAGTCTTGCCTTCTAAGTCCTGAGAGCTCTTACTGCACTAAACCCTTCCAAGTTCAGCCCAGATGGTCTCCACCCCAGGCTCCTTAAAATCTCTGCCCTTTCAATAGTTACCCCTCTAACCTACATCCTAAATCTCTCTCTCTACTCAGCCTGTGTCCCAGTAGCCTGGAAATCCATCACAGTCATCCCTCTCTTCAAAAGTGGTGACCCTATCATCCCTGGAAACTATCGCCCCATGTCCCTCCTCCCTGCCCTTGCAAAAGTCCAAGAATCCCTCATCCTCTCTAGACTAAACAACTTCCTCTCCACCTCAAACACTCTCTCCGCCTTCCAATCAGAGTTCAGGAAATCCCACTCAACCAGCTCCTTCCCTCCTTTATTTCACCAATACCATCCACTCTGCCATGAATCATGGCCACATTACCTCTGCCATTTTCATAGACCTTGCAAAGGCCTTCAACTCTGTCACCCACTCCCTCCTCCTACATAAACTCAAATCCATTGATCTTTCTCCTGCTTCAATGTCCTGGTTCAGCTCCTACCTTAATGGTCACTCTCAGTCAGTGCCAATATGCAAACTACAAATCCTCCTCCCTCCCCATCCTTGCTGGCATGCCCCAGGGCTCTGTCCTTAGGCCCATTCTCTTTTCTCTCTTTATTAATGATCTGCCCTCAGTTTGCTCACATGCCAATATACACATGTATACGGACGACACCGTCCTGTTCCTGTCAGGTCCTTCCACCCCTTCAGTATAAACCTCCTTCCAAACTGACTTCACTGTGGTGACTGCCTGGTTTGACGCGAACTTACTAAAACTAAACACTAAGAAAATGGTAGCTATGACTTTTAGCACCAAACAAAAACTTGCCAAGCTTCCCTCTCAACTGGTCTTCTTCTCAGCTACAAACTTCCCTCTAGACAACGTCCCTTCTTATAAGTCCCTCGGCATAGCCGGCCCAGTGGCGCTGAGGGTTGAGGTGCTGGATGTCACACCTCACACCATGCCATCGACCCGAGTTCAGGAGTGAGCTTGGGTGCCGGGGGTCAGCAGGGGAGGCAGTAGATTGAGCTCCCAATTGGCAGCTCTCTTCTCCTGGGGGGACAGCTGGATGGTGTCAGGAGTTCCAGTGGCCCCCTGTGGTGATCAGGGGTGCTGCAGAAACCCAGACTGCACGTCACAGTGTGGCTGACACCGGCAGGGATGCCATGTGCCATGGCATTAGGGGTGCCCATGCAGGGGGGAGGGAGGATGGGAAGCGGAGGAAACTAAGGGGAAAAAACACCTTCAGGCCTTAGATAGGCAATGGCCCGCTGGTCCACCAGCCACACATCCAATGCTGGACCTCCATCACTGCCCCATTGATATTCTGTGGGGCTGAGTCCCCGGGGGCTCTGCAGGAACCATAATGTCTCTGAGGTTGATGGAGGCCACAGTGGGCAGTAGAGCTGGAGACTTGTAGTGGCCTGAGAGAGTTCCAAGGGTCCCTGAAAGAGATAAAGAAACAAAATAAATAAATAAATAAATACCTCGGCATTTGGCTCGACCCTTCCCTCGATTTCTCCACCCATTTTAATGCACTACATACCAAACTGTGTCCTAAACTAGGATTACTCTACTGTCATAAGGCCAACCTCTCCCTCTCTGTTAGGTGTGATCTCGTTGTCAAGTGGTTCCTCCCAGCCTTTGACTGTGCTGACATAGTCTACAGTGCTGCTCCAGCCACCTCCCTTGCCAAACTCAATGTCTTGTTTCACGCCTTCTGCAGGTTTGCTTCTAACTCCCCCCCAACCCACCACTGCAACCTTTACTCCTCACTCTCCCTTCAGTCCCTAGCATGTAGGCATTCCACTCACTGCATCACCTTCATAGCCAATTTCTGGGTTGGCTCTCTTCCTTCCTACTTTGCCTCTCTCCTCACTCCTGCCTCTCCCTTGACCTATAACTTGAGATGTAACTGAGCATGCACTGTTTCATTCCCTCGCATTTGTACTGCAGCTGGCAAACTCTCATTCTCCTACAGATTCCCTTTCATTTGGAACAGCATCCCCTCCCCTACCCTCCTCTCTTCCTCCTTCCCTGCTCTTAAACACTTGCTCAAACATTCTCCACTAACCTCCTGCATCTGCCACCCTTTCTAGTCCTCCCATTTCTACAGCATAATATGCCCCTGGCTGCTGTGTATAATTGTAAATACCCAAAAAGTCTTGTGTTCTACTGTATAGTAGTATATATATATATTTATGTAACTTGTTCAGCCTTATCTTGTAACACTGTATTTGTTTTGTCTTTTATTTACATTTTCTCTGATTAGTGTACTACCTTTGTTGTATTTGCTTATGTTGTTGCACTTTCCTGTTCATTGCATCACCATTGTTTGTAATTCTGTCTTTCTGTGCCCCCACCCCCAAGTCGCATCTGGAAATGAGCTTCAGCTCATTGATGCCTTTCCCGGTTATTAACTTTTAAATAAATGAGTAAATAATTTTGTTACATTTATAACTTAATTTTTCATTGAAGTGAGTATTTAGTAAGGTGGTAAAGGCCAGTTAGGAAGACTAGAATTACTTTTGAACATATTAAGTGGATTTAATTTATGATTGTTTGGGACACTCAGGCGGTTAAAAGGGAGCAGAAGGGGAGATCTTTCACACAGGTATAACATTTACAATTAAAGTGAGCTGTACAGTTAACATGCAGTTCTATGGAACTATAAAAGAAGCAAGGTTAGCTTCTGTCTAGGTTTGTGTGGGGTTCCATATGGTGCTTCAGTTTATATTTCTGCTGGATTATTAATTACAGGATATGGCAAACTATACATTTAAAATCAAATGTGCTACATTTAATGTTAATGGGCTTAATTCACCCATTAAAAGATAGAGAGTCCTGACATATTTAAACAAAATTAAAGCTAATGTCGTTTTACTTCGAGGGACCCATCTGGAGGCTGGTGAGGCTAAAAAACTAAAAAGAATTGGATAGATACTACATATTTTTCTACAGTAACAAAGAAATGTGCTGGGGACTCTTTTTAATAAGAAAGACTATTAATGTTAAATTTCATAAAAAGTGTTGGATGAGGAGGGTCAGATCATGTTAGTTAAAGACAATTTTAAGAGAACCACACTCACGATTACATCATTATGGGACCCTTTATGGCAGTAATCGGGGAGATGATAATTTCCTGTTAGTCATGGTATAATAAAAAACCAAAAAGAATAGGAACTAATTCAAAAATAATTAAAGGAATTGGATAGTTTCTTTATTCAAGATCAGGAGAAATGTTATGAAAAATGAATCATATGTAGATTCAGACTCCAAGAAAGAATTAATCGAGAAACTGAAAGGAATATTTTGAGAGTTAAAGGGCTGAGATATCTCTAAGGAGATAGATCAGGGAAGTTACTTGCTAACTTATTAAACAAACTCTAGCAAGAGCCAATATGGCTGCAAAAATAATGGTATTGTAGGCAGTGAGAAATGTGTATACACTAGCAATTTTTGCACTAACCGCTGAGTCACCTAACTGCACTCTCTAATTGCTGTGATATATACACAAACACTGACTAATACATATACACATATATGCATATATATATTCAAGTGTAACATAGCAGTGCACTGTCTACACACATTTTTACTGATTAAAATAAAAGACATTGAGGGACCATTTTCTTCTTTTCAGGCTCCGAGGGACACTGGAGGGTGGTGGTGGTGAGGAGGCGGAGTTCCATTAGACAACTCATTTTAATCAGCAAAGACATGCATAAGGTTGAAACTGATCTAGATAGTGGGGAATGTAGACTAGCATTTTTTGCACTAACCACTGAGCCACCTAACTGCACTTTCTAATTGTTGTGATACACACACACTGACCAATATATATACACATATATGCATATATATTCCAGTATAACCTAGCAGTGCACTGTCTACACACATTTTTACAGATTAAAAAAAAAGACAGTGAGGGACCGTTTTCTTCTTTTCAGGCTCCGGGGAATATCAGAGGGTGGGGAGTTGCCACTAAACACTTCATTTGAATCAGCAATGACATGCATAAGGCTGAAACTGATCTAGATAGTGGGGGAATGTAGACTAGCAATTTTTGCACTAACCACTAAGCCACCTAACAGAGCTTTCTAATTATTGTGACACACGCACACACAAACTGTCTAATACATATACACATATATGCATATATATTCCAGTATAACATAGCAGTGCACTGTTTACACACAGAGTATTGCTGCGCACACACACACACACACACACACACACACACACACACACTAACACACACACACTGCCAAATATGGCATTTATTTACTTATACATCTAACCATAACTTTTACTGTATTTAGGACAAGCACTGTGTTTTGCACTACCTCATTGTACTAATCTATTGCATGACTGGGTAACTAAGGTAGTGGACCAGGGAGGTGCAGTGGATGTGGCCTATCTGGACTTCAGAAAGACCTTCGACACTGTCCCCCATAGAAGGCTGATTAACAAACTGTGCAGCCTGGGGTGGATCCTAAAATAGTTATGTAGGTGGAGAACTGGCTGAATGGCAGGAGTCAGAGGGTTGTGGTAAACAGGGAGTACTCTGGAGAAGGAGAGGTGATGAGCAGGGTGCAGTAGGGTTTGGTGTTAGGGCCAGTCCTCTTCAAGGTTTTTATTGGGGACATAGTAAAGGGACTGGAGGGGAAGGTATGCCTCTTCGCAGCTGATACAAAGGTATGCAATAGGGCAGACACTCCAGGGGGTGTTGAAAGAATTAGGGAAGACCTTAGAAAACTGGAGAAATGGTCTGAAAAATGGCAGCTGAGATACAGTGCAAAGAAGTGCAGGATCATGCACATAGGGCAGAAGAACTCAGGGACAAAGTATGAACTAAGTGGGGAGGTACTGACAGTCACAAAGCATGAAAGGGACTTGGGAGTTATCATCTCAGAGGACGTAAGAGAATTTAGGCAGTGTGATAAGGTGGCTGAAAAGGCTAGCCAGATGCTTGGATGCATATGGAGTGGGTATCACAAGTAGAAAGAGGGTGGTCATCTTGGCTCTGTATAAGACACCTGTGAGACCGCACCTGGAATACTGCGTCCAATTCTGGAGGCCCCATCTGAGAAAGAACATAGACTGGGTGGAGGTGGTGCAATGGAGGGCAAATAAAATGGTGCAGGGCCTGTGGGATAAGATCTATGAGGAAAGACTAAAGAGTTAAATATGTATTCCCTGGTGGAAAGGAGGAGGAGGAGGGAGGGAGGACATGATTAAGACATACAAATACTTCAATGGTGTAAACAGAGTACAGGAAGAAGACATCTTCTAAAGTAAGAGATGCTTCAAGTCAAGGGGGCACAAAATGAAGTTGGGGAAGGCTCAGGGGAAATACAAGAAAATATTTTTTCGTGGAGAGGTGGTGGATGCCTGCAATAGCCTATCAGAGGGGGTGGTAGGAGCTGAAACAGTCACAGAATTTAAGAAGGAGTGGGATAGACAGAAGGGTATCCTGGAGGCAGGGGGGCTCCAGAGTTCAGTTTGGGCATGGAGCCTCAGACTAGATTGGGATTAATAGGGCAGACTGGCCGGTGATGTGACTCCCACCCCCCAGCCTGACCTCCCACTGAGCACCCACCACCCCAAACCCCCAGACCTCCCCACACACCCTTACTCACCTGAACAGGTCCCAGTGTGAAGATTCATGCTCCCATCAAAGACACATTTTGCTGCTGGAACTGGGGACTGCTATTTGAGAAATAAGGTAAGTGTGGTTCAGTCTATTTCAATGGGTTTTCAACTGCAGTTACCTTATTTCTCATATAGCAGTTGCTAGTTCCAGCAGCAAGACGTGTCTTCCATGGGACAATGGATCTTCACACTGGGATCTGTTCAGGTGAGTGAGGCTGTGTGGGGTGGCAGGTGCTCAGTGGGAGGTCAGGCTGTGGGTGCAAGGTTGCATCAGTGATGATCCCTTTTTAACAGATTAAAAAAATACATTGAGGGACTGTGTTCTTCTTTTCAGGCTATGAGGGACACCGAAGGGTGGGGGTGGGAGTGGGTTGCCACTAGACACCTAATTTAATTGAGCAATAACATTCATAAGGCTAAAACTGATTTAGATAGCTGGGGAATGTAGACTAGCAATTTTTGCACTAACCACTAAGCCACCTAACTGCACTTTCTAATTGTTGTGATACACACACACACTGACTAATACATATATACATTCCAGTATAATGCAGCAGTGCACTGTTTACACACATTTTTACAGTTAAAAAAAAAGAAACATTGAAGGACCAGTATAGCATAGCAGTGCACTGTCTACACACATTTTTACAGATAAAAACAAAAAACGTTGAGGAACCATTTTCTTCTTTACACTACATTTAAATCAGCAATGACATGCATAAGGCTGAAACTGATTTAGATGATGGGAAAATGTAAACTAGCAATTTTTGTGTTAACCACTGAGCCACCTAACTGCACTTTCTAATTGTTGTGATATACACACACACACACACTAATACATATACATATGCAGTATATGCATATATATTCAACATACAGTACTGTATAGTGCAAGTCTCATTAAACTGTCCCTCCAACTCACTGGTTTAGTATTTTTCAGTCAGTTGCTTAATGTGTACGCTGCTCACTGCAATTAATAAAAGTTTCCTAATGGTTTATTTCTAGCTGCCATTCAGTTTCAGCTTACTGTACTTTGCAACTCTATGGAAACTTTTATCAATGCAGTGCATACATTAAAGGGACAATGTCAGCTTTCAGCAGCTATACTGAACTTGTGTGACCAGCGTGCCTGTAATAACATATGGCAAAATAAATTATTCATGTGCCCCTGTATGAGTAACAGGAAGATCTGTTACCAAAATTTAAAAACTATATACTTTAGCTCAGATCAAGCACATTACTTTAATGCTTGGCCGATCTTCCGCCGCCGGATGCTTCTTCTCAATGTGAACATGCATTGCGAGTGTGCAAATTTCCTGAGCAAGTGTAAGTGATAGCTGGGGCTAAAAGTACATGCTCTTCTGAGAATGGGAGTCTTTGTAAGAATAATGAAAAGCATTGTAAGTCTTACTTTTACCACTTTGAAAAACAGGACTGCTATCCTGAGCATGCGTGTGACATCCATGGCGACGTCATGCGCATGTTCAGGATCGCAGTCTTGTCATAATCCCCAGAGGGGGGGCCTACCATACTGGTTATGACTGTCTTCCGTCAAGTGGCAGGGGGTGGGCAATGTGTCTGGGGATCAGGGGCAGAGGTCTGCCGGCTAGGGGAGAATAAATAGAATACAAAAAAAAAAAAAAGAAAAATCCCATCTCAGGCTGATCCATGCAGCAGTCAAATTATGTTTTGCAGCCACTAGCCAGCAGGGTAGTGACTTGGAAAATCTACTAGCCTGGCAGACTTTTTTTACTTGCCCAGCTGATGTACTTATTGAAATATTACCTTTTCCAATACAAGCCCTCAGGGCTACTTAAAATGATTTTTGACTATCCCAAAACAATATCTAACAGCATTTGGCTAGTGTGGCTGGTGCCAGTTTTGACCCCTGTCCATGAACATCCACATGTGGTCACACAGGTGACAGTACAGGAACAAACAGTCAGGGCCACCTTCAAAGTACACACACACACACACACACACACACACACACACACACACACACACACAGAATAGATAGCATATGATAATGAAATGCACACACATATGTGTATTGCAACACAAGATGAAATCATATCCAAACACAGCCCCTAATCAACTAGTATGAAGCACCATCAAATTATGATAACAATGGGTGCACATGGGCACCTCTGCAGAGCCCCCCAACACACATGAAATAAACAGTATGACATGATATAGTTCAGAACTGATGAGTACAAAGACATATTTAAAAAAATATAGATATACAATTTGTGATGCAGCATAGGTCAATGAATTGCTATACAATATAATGGAGGGGGGGCTACCACAGATGATATGAAGGACTGGAATACATTTTTTTTTTAAATTGAAACGTTTATTAACACTTCATTATAACAGTACATTAAAGGTTTCGGAAAGTTGATGTCACTTTCATGGAACAAGATTCGGCTGTATCAAAAGTCTGTGCCTGAACAAACAAATATGATAGTTTCACTAGTCTCGTTTATACTTACTAAATAACATGCAATTCTGTATTAAAGTTAATCCAGTTTCCAATGCTTATCATAGATATACTTCTATAGATTGGATGGTTAGTAAAGCTATCTATATGCAGCAGGAGGACAATATTTGAGTAGGGGTCTCTCCAGACTAAGATAATGATATAGTGATGGAGAAGAAAGCTAGACTAGATAGTAGGAGAGATAGGTTAATGGAAGGGGGGGTGGGGGTCACTTCTTTAGTCATTTTATGGTATCATGTGCATCCTCACAATCCAGGTTTAGATATGTGTATGGTACAAAGTCTTGGTAGTGGTCTAGTTGGTAAAGTACCCATTTACATCACCTATCATCAAAGGCCGAGGTACGAGATTGCAATTTAGCTGATAACCACTCTAGGTAATATACTTCACATACCAGCATCCTCCATCCTTCTTTTGACCAAACTAAATGTTCTGTGTTAGCAAGGGTCTGACCGCATCCTTTCCAGAAAATACCCTGGTCAGGCCCAGCAAACTTGGCCATAACAACAGGGGTCTGGATGAAATGATTCCTGGATTTCCATGCATACTCCCTCCAATATGTGGAGGTAGACACTGGACTGAAATACCTTTGTGTTGCTGAATAAAACAGACAATGACCCCTAGATTACAGATAAAGCAATGCTTAGGTATTAATAATTAAAAATACTAACCAATCCAAGGTAAGCCTCTGATTTACGTCCTCTGAATCAGAACTGTCAGTCTCTGTGTCAGAATCAGATGCAGCTTGTGCCCCCTCACATTGATTAACACTGGATACTGTGGGCTCAGATTGGTAAGGCTGGATACCAATATCAAAGTTTAAATGTATGCCCTCAACATCTTTATATTCTTCTACCTCAAACATGATGACTAGTGAGCACAAGCACAGTAAAAATAATTGAAATCCAAAGGTAAAAAAGCACACTCCATGTAAAACATCTAGCCACAATGTGGACATAATGGATGGCTGTCTGACAAGTCTGACATCATTGAAATGCAGCAAGGATGGGGCTGATCTAAGTTTTCAGGAAGAAGGCATATAACCAGCACAGACTAGCAAACTCCTTTTTCAGTACTTTAGCAACATAATTTCAACAGCATGGTAACTTTTATGATGAAAAAGTGCATATGAACAGTCCATTTCCAATTTGCACTGTAAAAAACCTGTAACTTAAATGAACTGTGTTTAGGGGTCCTTGAACTTATCTTCAGTGAGAGTTGTAACATCAGATGATTTACTACATAAATATTCCATTCCATGACATTTGACTTACTCACTGCTATAGTCTCAGGGTTGTCTGCTTATCTCCCTTTATAGCTGGGAAAGGCTGACTGATATGACATGTTTATGAGCTATGAATTTTTCTTGAAAGACAGTTTCTACCCAGATTGAAGCTTAGCACACACAATAGTGCTTTGAAACACTGCCCAGCTGAATGAAAGTGGAGTGGAGAACTCCCTTTTTCTACTGTAATAGCAAAATGTCTGCAGGGCTCTACCTACTGCAGCTGTAAAAAGCAGAAAGAAAGTAATATTATTTTGATCTTAAAAATACACAAGGAATGGTAACAGCCGACCTAGGAGAGATGCAGAAAATAATTACAAACCATTTTAAAACAGTGTATCAGTCAGCCACCTATTGTGATGACTGAATAATGAATGAATTTTTTATCAAACATTCAATTTCAGACCTTACAAATTTTAGGAGCAAATTTCATTTATTTATTTTTATTTATTTGAATTTCAGAAAATACCTTTGAGCCAGATGCTCATTTACAGAGATTCCATGTCAGTATAATAGTGACAGATGAACATAAATGTTGAACATACAATTACATTAGATTGAGAAAAAAAACACTTGGCGGTTATACAGAACTGACAGGAGCCAGGTACAATCAAATTGGTTACAATAAGAAAAATATACTATTGTGAAGAAACATAGCCAGACTTGTTAGGAACAGTTCTATTGTCAAAGTGCTAAAGGGAGTGGCATGATCAAATAAATTAAGGTTCAGGGTGGAAAGTGCAACAAGGGCTAGAGAGTTGGTAAAGGGAGCCAGGTACCAGAGGAATGGCAGGATGGAGGAGGGTGGGGCCAAGAGAGGAACGGGAGGTAGTGGGGGATAGGGGGAAAAAGGGAGGAGTATGGAGGGGGTGCAGTCCAGAGAATACGGGCCAAGGAGATACCAAGGAAAAGAGAACAGGGGGTGGCAGTGGAGGAAGGAGGCGCCGGGGGCAGAGGTGGAGGGGGAGATGAACAAAGTAGGGCTATAGGAAAGAGATAGGGATCAGGCGAACTGAATCACATGGAATTCTAGATTACAATCACAGCTAGTGTAGATGCTAGATGTGTCCATAGTTTTGCTTTGAATGGGCCGAGCTTGGCCTCCTTTTGAAGGTACTCGCAGAGAGTGAGTTGAACCAGAGTGGAGCACAGTATTCATAGGACCATTGGCTTTGCATGGTCCAGCAGAAGGGGATTTTCAGAGATTGGTTGGCAGCACCCCTGGTGCTTCTGACAGAGTTCTTTATATTGAGGAGGCTTATCACATCAAGGGGAGTAAGCCCAAGGGTGGACTTCAGTCAGAAGGCAGACCTGGTATTGTATTTGATTATTTAGGTTTAGCCAGTCAGGCTGTGCATACAAGACACATGTATGTGTTAACTGGTCAACACCTAGCACAAGCTGACAGGTCTTGTTTTGTGTAATCTTGACCCATTTTAGTGCAGTGTGGGTTGTGGCTTCATACACTACAATGCCATAATCTATGATTGACAGCACAGTGCTTGTCACAGCAGTTGTTAGGGCTTCATTGGTCAGACAGTGTTTGTATCTATGAAGTAGACTTAATTTGACATTGGCTGCTTAGCTATTTTGTCAATGTGCAAGGAGTAAGATAGTGTGCTGTCCAGTGTGACTCCTAAATATTTGAAATTATGCACCATTTCAACAGGGGGAGTTAAGCTTGTTACAGATTTGTAGTTGGTATGTCCTGTTCTTATTATGAGCAGAGGCGAACATCATTGCTTTTGTTTTTCTGTAGTTCAGCATTAATTTGGAGTTGTGGACCCACTGTTCTACTGCTAAGAAATTGGACTGCATATGGTTTTCTAGTGCTGAGGGGTTGTGGTGACTTGAGTAAAGTACATCATCATCTTCGTATAGTAAAATATTGTCTGAGACAGCTTGGGGGAGGTGGTTGAGAAATAAGCTGAAGAGTAGCAGGCCAAGGATTTTTTTTTCAACTTATTTTTATCTTCTGGTGGTGGGTTGATTTCTGCGTGTGCTGAGCCTGCCGATCTCAGGGTCTTTCGGGGTCTTGTGGTGCCATACATGCCCTGGCAGATCCCCTGAGTCAGTCTGGGGGCATCATCCAGATCGGCCCCCACGATTTCCTCCGTTTTCTCCCTGGCTACCCTGGGACCCCCAGAATTGGTGGCGCATGAGCGTGGAGGTGCACATGCGCACCGCAGCTCTGGACTGGGTCCCCTCAACCCTTCCCGCGACCTACGTCAGTGCATCTATTGTGGCACCAACTCTCTGGCCTCCACCAGAGGGCGGCCAAGCTCTGAGAGAGCTACATCCCTCCTCCTGGGGCAGAGCGCTGCCAGCTGGCAGCTTCTCACATCCTCTTCCTCCCCCCCACCGACCTCTAATGACCCAGGCTCATTCCCGAACCCAGGTCGCTGGTGTGGCGTGAGGTGTGGCATCCAGCGCCTCAACCCTCTGCACCACCGGGCCGGCTAGCAGGCCAAGGATTGATCCCAGGGGCACTCCTGTAGTGACCAACCGATTGTCAGAGAGAACATCTTGAATTTTCACCCTTTGCGTTCTCCCTGTAAGGTAGCTCCTGAAATATGACAGTGTGTGTCCCAATAGGCCTGTTTGGGATAGCTGGTTTAGTAGCAGTTCATGGTTAACTGTATCAAAGGCCTTGGTGAGGTCTATGAAGGTGGCACCCACCAAGTGTCCTCAATCCAAAGCATTATGGAGATAACTAGTAAATTCCACTAGGGACATTGAGGTGCTATGCTGTTTCCTAAAACTGTGTTGTTGCCGGCACTGCAATTGGTATTTTTCCAGGTGTTTTCTCAGTTGGTCGGATACTATGTGTTCGAGCACCTTGGGGTCGGGGGAGAATTGAAGTAGGTCTGTAATTTGGATGGATGGTTCTATCACTGGATTTGTGGATGGGTGTGACCACTGCAGTTTTCCATAAGCATTGGAATTTACCTGAGGTGAGAGATAGGTTCAGGATTTTGGTTAGGGGGATGAGGATGATATCGAGAGTAAGTTTTATGAGTTTAAGGTCAAGTGTATCGTTGCTGACTCTGGACTTTCCTAGCGCTTTGGTAAGGTATTTCTTAGCCTTCTTACAACAGGAAATATTGGAGGCCATTTATTCACTCCCAAAGAATAAAAGTCCAGGAATGGATGGTCTCACTGCTGAATTCTGTCAGGTTTTCAGGGATGAACTGTCTCCATGGTTAAAGAGGATGTGTGATAGAAGGAGTGGGGAATATTACTGATTCAATGTACGATGCCAAAATTATTTTGATACATAAGGGAGGCAAATCAAGAGATCTTCTAGAAAGTTACAGGCCAACAGCACTGTTAAAGGTAGATTATAAGATCATTGCCAAATTGGCAGCAGTACGAATAGTGTCTAAGCTCCCCCACTCTCTCCACCAAGCCAAACATGGCTTCGTTCCTGCTAGGACTATAGCTCAGGCAATTTGTAAAGCGCGCAGCTGTTGTTTGAATATGCTAGAACCCTCCCAGGGAAATATTATGTATTGGCATTAGACACTAGTAAAATGTTTGATTTGGTCAGCCAAAGAAGAAGAAGAAGAAGAATTAGCATTTATATAGTACTTTTCATACACATTGTGTATCCCAAAGCACTTTATAAACAATGCTAGACTGGTGGTGAAGTAACTGAACATATAGTGGCAGTTATTTTGCATATTAACACCCACACACATTCATGGACAATTTCCTGAACAGGTTTTATGGAATGGGGAATGTTGGCCAGGATACCAGGGGAAAGTCCTCTACTCTTGGGAGGGGGCGCAGTTGGCTCCCATTCCAAGACGGAAGATTCTTTGTTGGACGAGGAGGAGGAGGTGCAGCAGCAAGCTGGTGAGTTGTTCTTCTTCCCAGTTTCTGCTACATCTAGCCAGGAGAACAAAGAAACTGATGTGAAACACTCAGATTTTGCTTTATCTATTTCAGAGCACATACATGAGCAGAGTGGTTTAGCACCAGCACAAGTGCGTTTAACAGAAATGGCAGAATTGGACATTAAGGAAGCGGTGGATCAGTTGGAGACCGGTATGAAAGAAAAAAGATTGCAATTCACAAACCTGCTTTCTGAAGAAGAAGAACAATACGATAAAAGGAAACTTGCAGGGCAAACTTTTGAACCTGTACCTGAGAATTCTTTGTCTCCTCAGCCCTTAGTTTTGTAATGTGATACTCAGCTGACTGGAGAGAATGCCTCAGAGCTCCCTGAAACTAACAAACAGCTGGTGGGAGAGCAAAGAAACCCACCGACAGTACAAAGCTGGCTCAAAGAAGCTTTGTAACTTTCATCTCAGCCAGACATTGCATCTACTTCACAATGATCCCCTGAGAAAGCATTATTAGAGGTGTAAGCCCCCCCAAATCTGGGAGCTTACCTGTGTCTTGGATGAAAGCCCTATTGCCCCAATGTTGCCATTTCTGCCACCGGTACCCAGACTGCTAAATCGGGACCGGAGGACTGTTTCCAGGAGCCCCTGTTGGGATTCGGGACAGGGCTCCTTCCTTGTGCTTTGCAGAAGCTGCTGCCAAAATCCTGAGTTCCTCTTCCCCTTTGGGGAGAACGGGGCCAAGGACTGTGACTAGTTGCGCCTCTGGGTGCCTTGGGAGGCACTGTCCTGGTTCGGCAAGCAACTTGGGGGCAGAATCAGGAGGTAAACAATAATGGCTGCGCATGCGGCATCTGCACATGTGCAGTCAAAGGTTTAAAGGGGCTGTGGCGCCTGACAATGTGTTTGGCCGTGCAACCTTGATTTAAGGTGATTCCCACCTCCAGTGCAGGCAACGGAGCCGGGGGTCAGTTAAGGAACACCTGTGGGTGTGGTATTGGTGGGCTCAGCTGCTAAAGTGGGTGTATAATAAATAATTCCGGCTGCTTTTGTAATGCAGCCAAATGTAAACAATAATGGCGACCCCCGTGAGTTCTTCTTGCTGCTGAAGCCACTTGAAAAAGGGTAAAGGGCACCTGCAGAGCCTGGGAAGTGATCAGCCAATCAAGTGGGAAACTATGGGCTGCTATAAAAAAGAGTCTCAGCCCTGGAAAAGAGGAGAGTTCCAAGGGAGAGCTTGAGAGGAACAGAGTGAAGGGCTGCACTAGCCTAAGACACATCTTGGTGTGCAAACGCCACACTAAGCCAAAAAAAAAAAAGTTGTTGGCAGAGTGCCTACAAAACTATTTAGATGATAGGGAAGAAATGAGACTGCTGATCTATTTTCCTTGGGAAATACCTGCATTGCTGTTTTGTGGAGTGTCAGCCTGTAACTGGAAATAGACTGTGTGGACTGTTCTCTCATCTAGTAAGACAAGTATTTAAGTTGGGTTAGAGACTGTTTAGTGGCCCATCTGTGCTTGACTTTTTGCTGGACATCCAGGGTGACTTCAAGCCTGCCTGTATACCCTGAACCAATGGGAGGCCCGTGGGGTGAAGATGACGAGAGGCCTGTCGGGCAAAGATGATGAAAACCCAAGGGGCGAAGACGATGAAAGTCCTGTCAGGTGAATGGTCCGGTTTGCTGAGGCTCAGCCTGGGAAAAGAGGAGAGTTCCAAGGGAGAACTCAAGAGGAACAGAGTGAAGGGCTGCATCAGCCTAAGGCATGTCTTGGTGCGCAAAGGCCCCTCTGAGACCCCCCCCCAAACAAAAGGTGTTGGCAGAGCACTCAGAAAACTATTTAGGTAGCAGGGAAGAAATGGGACTGCTGATCTATTTTCCTTGGGAAATACCTGCATTGCTGTTTTGTGGAGTGTCAGCCTGTAACTAGAAATAGACTGTGTGGACTGTTCTCTCATCTAGTAAGATAAGTATTTAAGTTGGGTTAGAGACTGTTTAGTGGCCCATTTGTGTTTGATGTTTTTCTGGATGTTCAGGGTGACTTCAAGCCTGCCTGTACACCCTGGACTGACGAGAGGCCCATGGGGTGAAGATGATGAGAGGCCTGTCAGGCGAATGGTCCAGTTTGCTGCATATACATAGTCAGCTGATGTGGTACACCAAAAGACTGTCTGCTGTTACCAGAGTGGAACCGCTAACCTGTATCATTTGTCTGCACCCCCTAAAGCCTTCAGTACTGTAAGTACCTTTCGGATGTGGCCCTGAGATGTTCTCTGTAATCTACTTAGTTAGACAGATAGATTTAAGGGCGTGAAGTCATGGGCAGGACTTTGAAATCTGCAGGATACGCCCAGGCAAAAAATTGAAAACGAAAGTTCTGTGTGTTTATTTGGATCCTATTGGGGCCCCCTTTCCAAGTTCTGCAGTTCCGGTTCAAGACTGTTATCACCACTGTCTCCCAAAGCCCAAGGTGCACTGAACCTGTGTCCTCTGGTTGGTACCAACAACTCGGTGAGGTACCCACCACAACAGACTGTTTCCATCTATACAACCATTGAGGGGAAGTCAGGTGCACCTGGGAGGGGTTGGGGATTGTGTGGGGTATAACTTTAAAAAAAAAATGTTGTTGTTATTTATTTATATTTATTTAAGAGTTTTACCAGGAAGGCATACTGAGCAGAGTACCACTCTACAATGTGAAGCATACACAATACAAAATAACAGTGTGAAGCATACAATATAACAAGGAGAGATAATAGCTACAGGCAAGATAACAGCAAGGTTACAGCCCAATACATGGTATAACATGGTACAGGACAGAAGTGCATTTACCATAAGATTTATGACACGTGAAGTGCAGATATAGGTAAAATAATGATGTGGGGTGCGGTAGTGCAAACCAATGCAGCCATGACTATGGTTCCAGACAGGGGAAGGAGGTGTAGGGTATAACTGAGTAACAGAGGTTCAGAAATTGTTCAGAGTGATCGGGGGGGGCGGTGGGGTTGTAGTTGTCATACCACTGGGAATGTTGTTAGGTACATGAGCAGGTGGTGTCGAAATGTGCCAACAAGAGACCATTTAGGTGCAGGGAGGGTGAGAAGTGCTGAATGTGCAGAGGAAGGGAGTTCCAAATCTTGGGCATGTGGTAGCTGAAAGCTGCCTGGCCCGATGAGGAGGACCTATGAGAAATATAAAGGAGTCTAGAGTCAATTGTTCTGAGCTCATATACAGGGTGGAGGGTGAGTGGCCAGGGCCGAGGAGAGGTATGGGGGCAAAGTGTCAGTTCAGTATTTGGCAGTGAAGTGCACAGTGTGAGTATCTATGGTCCTAAAGGGAGGGTAGGCCAAGTGTTTGGTAGAGGGTACAGTGATACCTGTTGTGTTTTGTTCCCATTCACCCCATCCCTGCAATAAACCTTAGTTTAGTTTATGTTGACATTGAAGTGCATGAATATTGCCAGGAAATGTATTACTGTGGTGGGGGAGGAGGATACTATTGCTGTGTGTGGAAAAAATAACTGTGTGTGAGAGGGAAATAATACTTATTCCTGGGGGTAGTAACCTTGTGTTTTATCAGCCAGGTACCCCATACCACTACCCCAGGTGGAGGCACCATGCCATTCTACTCCAGTGCAGCCCATCCATCAGGGAACCCAGGCAGACCACCTTGGGAAGTTGTGGTATGTGAAACCCCAAGGGCCCCGGTACAGCCAAGTTGTAAGTTGGTGGCTGTTACAGAGGCAAGGTGGATTAAAAACCAAGACAGCAGGTGGGTCCCAGATCCTACTTGGACTGCATCACAGATTTTATGAACACCTGATACATGGACTCAATGTTCACCTCAGTCACCACCTGGTTCTCATAGTACTACTATCTGTACGTGGGATAATATACAGCAAAAAAGTTTGTCTTCAGATATGATACAGACAATTATTCTGCCAGCATATATACTGACTGCAGCCCAGTCCTGAAAGGCTGACCCCATGGCTAAACAGGAGAACAGGTCAGTGGATAATTTCATTAATAATGACAGAACACTGATGCTGGCCAGTATAGGGGATAGGGAGCATGAAAAAGAGAAAGGGGTGATTCCAGTCTCCTAAAGCAGTACAGTTCCAAATGGCAGCCTGAATCAAACCACAGCTTTGCTTTCAGCAGGGAATTGCTCTGTAGCAGACTCAGGGACTGCAACTGTGATTTCTGCCATAATTACTAGTGGAGAACATAACATTAACAACCCCAGTGTGGGTCCTGATGGCCAGCAGCCTTTCTGTTCTGTTGATCAACCTGGAATAGAGCTTCCCCATGACCAGAATTTTGATGGCTCTATTTCAGAGATGAATCAGCAGCCTACACGCAACCCTCCCCCCCCAAGGCGATCCTAAATTTTCAGATTTTTTCTAGAATAGACCTGAACCTCTGCCAAGGAAAAATGCTAAGCGGCTAAACATTTCCGTCATAGGGGAGGCATGTCCAATAGACCAGACAGGGACTCTGTGGGGAAAACTCTCCTGAAGGACTCCATGGGTTTTATACCCTCAGAAGTATTTGCCCTTATTCATATATCAGGCAAAGATAACTCTGACGTAAGTTTTAATATGACTACAAGATTGGAACATTTTTAGAGCCTGTATGAAACACTGAAACTGACTCCCTTATGGACTCCCTTCATAGCCATACCACTTATTAAACCCATGGTGAAAACTGTGACTGTTATGTTTAGAAATGAAAGTGTCAATGTTGGAGACATTTGTTATTGGCTAAGTCAATGGTGTGATTTACTGGGCCCACTGGAAGCCATTATTGATTCTGAATGTTTTTGGACAGGACGGTGGAAATTCAACTCTGTTTACACCATAATACTCTTGGGATCTGTCATCTCCCTAACGGCATTTTTTTAGGCTGAGATAGAGTAGTCTGTTTTTATGCAGGCCAATCCAAGGCCTGCTATAAATGTGGGGACAGGAGTAGTTTATCCAGTTCTTGTGATAAACTGCACCGTGGAGAATTTGGACATATTAGTTTAGCATGCCATTGCTGGCAAAAATGTAATCTCTGCAGAGAACAGGCCATTTCTTTCGGGACTGCCCATGGGCATCCTGTAACAGAACAACTTAATTTAACCAGGATGATCTGGTGCATGTAGCCCAAAAATCTAGTTCTGCAATTAGGCCCACTTCAAATACACCTCCCCCAGTTTCATGCAGCACTGCACAGCACCCTCAAAGGGTGTCCAGTCATCACCCAGACCACCAATCCAGCCAGCAAACGCATGCACAAGAGGTTATGCATCCTGAAGCAGCACCTCAGAAGAAACAACCATTTCCTGGACAACCGTAGAAGGTGCAGTTACTTACAACAGAAAAGACCAGGGATAAAGAGGCCTGTCTACACGAAACCCTGCAAAATGACACCTCTGGAATATCTCATTCACAGGACAAAACCCTCTCTCCCAGAGAAGGCACAAGTGTGCCTCCTCTGCCAACAATCTTTCCAAAACCGCAAAGGCACAGTACCAGACTTTCCATGCTTTCACAGAGTTCTGGGATTTCTCTCAGTAACAAGTTTGAGGTCCTGCAGAAGAAAAGATCTGCGGTGATTCAGAAATTGAAGGTTTAGATTCAGAGGCGTCCTCCCACTCTTTGTCACCCGTGGAACTGAAGCAGCCTTAACAGAAGAGAAGGAAAAGAAAAACACCTCAGGCCAGACCTGGAGGACAAGGGGGTGGAGAAGAGATAACCTGGCTATGGAATATTTGCAGTTTTTCTCTATTTTTGAGATATGGAACAATTGAAAGTAGCCTCCTTAAGTGTATGTAGTATTAAAACCCCTCATAGATGGAAAGACATATTTTTTATATCAGGAGAATTTTGATATCATTTTTTTACAGGGAACCTAGATGGCCACTATTACTGACTTAAGGAACACAAGGAAGGATTGGCGGTGGGGTCCCTCTTTTTGGTCCTTTGGAGATGACAAGGCAGATGGTGTAGGAATACTATTCAGAGAGTCTTTGTATAGGGTCTATAGATTGGTAGAAATGTTTCACAGAAGAGCATTACTTCTGGATAGGCAATGCCAGAATAGGAGACTTGTATTAACCTTTATGCTCCACAAATAAAAACCAAATGTATTTCACTTTTAGATTTAGTGAAATCTTTTTTGGCTATGTCACAGTGTATAATTTTTGGAGGTGACTTTAAATGCTCCTTGGATTTCTCAATCACACATGAAAGCGAGAAAAATATAGATTGTGATTCTCTAGCTTTGCAGAAAGTCATAGATACTGCTGGATTAATAGATAGTTATAGAACCATGCATCCTTCAGGGGGCAGTACTTAGAGGGAATTTGCATTCTAGAATTTACTTTATTTTTCTTTCACCAAATCTGAATACATCAAATGCACAAAATATGTCAAATGAATTTTCTGACCATGAGTTATTAAGCATTACGATATAGCCTCTTTACAGTCTTCTGAACTCGTATGGGAAATTAAACTTCTTTTGCAATCACGAAAATCAGTACTATGCCTTTATGACACTATAGATCAATAGTGGGAAGATACTAAATCAAATTTAAAATCCTGTTTCATAAAATTTGGATGGAAAAAACAAAATCTGTTTTAAGTATCTTATGCTACGTAAAGAATTACAGCATTGAATTTCATTGGCTAATGATGGCAGTGGGAATTATGCTGATCAAATACACACTGTAAAATTAGAAATTCAACAGTATCAATATAATAGGGCAGTGTCACTAGAAGGTGAATTAAAATATGGTATCCAAAGAACCCCGTATAGTGACTCTTGGTGTCAGCGTGGTTCAGTTGGTAGCACATCTGCCTCTGGACCAGAAGGTCAAGGGTTCTTGTTGCACACCAGGATTGGACTCATACCTAAAATGTTGGCACCTGAAGTAGTATTAGGAGGGTTCTGTACTGTTGTGGTGTGCCATCCTTGAGATGAGACGTTATTCCGAAGTCACTTCTACCCATCCTGGTGCTGTCCTGGTGGATGTCCAGGCGGAAATAAAAGAACCCAAGGCATTCTTTGCAAAGAGTAGGGAACATTCCTGGTGTCCTGGTCAATATTCTCTTTCCCATGAAACTGGTTAATGCAGTTGTCCAGGCTGTGTGTGGGTGATGATGTGTGATATGGCCACCACTACATGTTCAGTCACTTCACTACCAGTCTAGCATTGCTTGTAAAGTGCTTTAGTGCTTTGGGATACATTGTGTATGAATGCATTATATATGTTCAACTTGAAAGGGCAGAATTGATTCTTATATTCTGAGACATTTTGAAAGGGCTCCTTTAGTCTCGTCAGATACTCGTCAGTGGTAGTACCCTGGAACTCATCCCACATTTCAAATATCTGGGGGTTACAACTGACTTCATGCAGCATATGGACATCACTGTTAAAGCCATCAACACCAGAACTGTGATCCTCTACTGACACAGATGCTGTCTCACCCATGAAGCACTGAACCTGGCAATTAACAGCTTGATTGTATCCCTTATAGATTACGGATTGGTAATATATGGATCTGCAACCGACACAGTACTCCAATGCAGCTCAATTGCCCTAAACAAAACCTGCCACTTGCTCACAAATGCACCAAATCTCACTCACACCTGCGAACTCTATACCTGTGCTGGCTGGCTCCAACTTAATGACAGAATCAGATATCAAACCTGCTTTCTCACCAAAAAAGTTGTTCTAAGCCTGCTTTCTCCTGGATTATAGAACCTGCTGTCTCTACCGCTAAACACCAGACAAACCAGGAGCTTCTCCACACAAATTTTCTATGTGCCCAGATGCTGCACAACCATGGCTCAACATGTATTCTCACACCTTGCACTGCACTGGACAAACGCACTACTGCCTGACACCTCTGGTGCTACAACTCTTGAATCCTTCAAACATAGACTGCGCCAGCTCCTCATTGATGTGAGTACATGCAGGTACCCCTGCTAAGTCTATCCACGCAACCACAGACTACCTCTAGCACTTCCCTGCCTCTATCCCCAGGATATTCAAACTACGGCACTTTGCCCACCACCCTCAACCCCTTGGGTCACTGTCCTCATCCCTACCCAACTCCTGCTTCTTCCCACACTGTCCTGCTGCCCTCCCCTAAATCTGCCTTCCTTTCTATTGCTTGTCCTCTTGACGCAGGCATACTTTGTACACCGCCACAGCTTACCCGTTCCTTGGTTGGTTTTATGTACCCAATATGTATATCATTCACATTATCTGTATACTGTACCCTCTGTGTATGTTATCTGTACATCATCCTCAGTTTTTTGCCTTGTTGTTTAAGGTTACTGACATGGAACCTCTCAATGAGCATCCACTCACAGGTGTATCCAAGATTTCAATAAATAAAAAATAAAATAAGATACTGATTCCTTTTTTTCCACATCTGTACCAGCTTTTATGGTTGCAGTTGGGTGGAGCCCTGCCATTGTTTTGTGATCTCATAAGAGTAAGGGAGCTCATTGGATACTGACTGCACTTATTTTGTAGTGGAGGTGGACATAAATCCCTGGGCATCCACCGGCACTACTTTCTTCAGCGGTTGGAACATGGCACTTTCCACCATGTTCAAGATGGCTACTGGAACTCCATGCACATGTTTGAGCCATTATGCATGTGCAGATAACACCAGTGCCCATCTTAGATATGGCAGACAGTGTCACTGGTGTTCTGGGTTTCAGTGTGCATATGCGAGTTGTCGCACATGTGCAATGAACTCTGGTGGCCGTCTTGAACATGGTGGACTGTGCCACCAGCATTACAAAGTTCAGTGCACATGTGGAGAGTCATCACGCATGTGCAATGAACTCCAGCGGCCATCTTGAACATGGCGGACAGTGCCATGTTCAGCCATGTCCACAGCTGCAGCCGTACCGGCTCTTGCTAGAGTATGTTCTCAAATGGAACAATCTAAGTTAACTGATCCCATTACTAACACAGAACATATAGAAACTATTGCTTCTTTGAAAACCAGATCTTCACCAGGGTGGGATTGTCTGCCTTATGAATTCTATAAAATTTTTGCTGAAGAGGTGGCTAATTGTTTAACAGCTATATTCAATATTTTTTTACAGCAGCTCAAATTTCTATCCACTTTTACAAAAGGACTTTTAATCTTTCTTTATACATCTGGGGATAAAAGACTGCTGGATAACTGTGGAGCCATCTGTTTACCGAACTCCAATTATGAAATCTTGACCAAATTATTATGTACAAGACTGATGCAGGTTGCACCAACTACCACTCATTCAGCTCAAATCTGTTCCATACCATCATGAAGCATTCAGGATAATCTACTGTATATATTATCCATGATATAAAATTTTGTACCATCACAAACCACTTCGTTTTTTTATCACTTGACCAAACAAAAGCTTTTGACAGAGTTAGTCATGGGTGTCTTTTTCACATACTGATAAAGTATGGTAAACTGAAGATATTTGTTTTCTGCATAAAGAAACTGTATGAGTCAGCATCTATAACATCTTACAGCAAAGGTAGAATGGGAAAATATATAAAGGTTAAGGTACGGGTAAGACAAGGATGTCCCCTCAGTCATTTGCTTTATGTTTTTGCATTGGACCCCCTTATTCAGCATATTGTTGAAAATCCAAGAATTTCAGGACTAGCCTGGCCGTTAGGGTGTTTTTTTTTTCTTCTTAAAATTCTAGCTTATGCAAATGATATCTGTTTATATGTAAAAAAAAATAAAGTGTTGAGCTCCTTACTATGTTTTCCTGCATATCTGATATATCTTTAAATTTTCAGAAAAGGTTTGGAATCAGATTAGGTAATACTCTGTCGGGAGTATCACAGATATGGGTGTTTCCATAATATAGGGGCCCATTAATTTATTTTTATTTATTTATTATTAAGACACTGAGCATAACATTTGGTGGCAATGACATGGCCTGTTTAAATTGGTCTGAGCAATTAACCATTTGTGCAGCAAAAGTACAGACATGGAAAGTCTGGAATTTTTCAAAATTTAAACCAGTGTGGATTATTAAAGCGATTTTGTGAGGTTTTCCATAGCAAATGTGAATAGTAACCTGTAGGAGTTGTGATTCAATCTCCTACCATTCAAACTGCCAAAAAATGCTGTTTTTCCTGAAAAGAAATGCTTTAATGTATGTGCTGTGCTGTATTTGCATAACCCGCGTCTTCTTTTTCTCAGTGCTGTGACCCCCCAACTGTAATATCATGCAAGGAAAACAAAGGCAGTCCAGAGAAAGGCAACCAAAATGGTGCAGGTAGTGCATCAGAAAACATATGAGGACAGATTAATGGAACTCAATATGTATACCCTAGAGCAAAGGACAGAGAGCGGTGATATGATTGAAACATTCAAACACCTTAAGGACATTAACAACGTGAAAGAGTCGAACATGTTTCAATATAAGAAAATTAGCAGGACAAGAGGACACAGCATGAGGTTAGATGGAGGCTGATTAAGGGGTAATGTGAGGAAGTTTTTTTTTCGCAGAAAGGATGGTGGATGCATGGAATGGCCTACCTCAGGAAATGGTGGATATCAATACAGTGCAGGGCTTCAAATGGCATAGGATAGACATAAGGGAGCAATACAGATGAGTATGAATAGATAGGCCATTGACAGAGCAATGGCCTATGGCACATTCATAAGGTAGAAAAAGAAATGAGCAGACTGGATGGGCCTTGCGGTCCTTATCTGCCATCAGCTTCTATGTTTCTATGTTTCTGTAAAGCTGGTTTGAAACAGAGGCCTCTGTTGGGCAGTCTTGGCATTGCAGACATCTACACTACCGAAATAGAGGACTACATCTCTCAGTAAAGAAATCCTGTCAGCTAGATACTATATGCACAATGCCTTGTTTTGAAAATGAACATATGAGAGCTTTTACTGTTGAAGCCACTACAGAAATATGAGACTGCACTTCACAGTAAGGAAAGAACAACTTCTTATTGTACCCACAATGCCTTGCTACGTATGTCTATGTATTATTTTTATTTAGTTTTATTTATTTATTCAAGTGTTTCAACAGGAAGGCATACTGAGCAATAATTGCTCTTTTCCAGATGTGTCCTGGGGAGGCAGGAAAGTGGAGTTACAGATGTATATAGTACATGGGTACAATTGAGGAGACAGTAATACAATAGTTACACAAAATATAAGGGAAATTTACTTATTTAGCAGATGGCATTAAGCAGAAACAGTAGGAAGAATATGGTGGGTAAATACAACAATTAGAACAGTATTACACATGATAATAGAACAAAAATACAATAGAGAGTTCTTTGGATGAAAAAGGCATCTGCGAAACCTCACAAAATCACTTTACGCACTGGTTTGAAATGGAGACCTTTGTTGGTTAGTCTTGGTGTTGCAGACATCTACACAACATATACAGTAGATATTAGGTACTATACTACAGTCATCACTATCAAAATAAGGGACTGCACCTCTAAGTAACTACATTTAAATCACCTTTATAATTTACTCAGAATTCCTTGGTGTTATATGTAAAATATTGACAGTTCACTTGCATGACATCATTCTGAGGGTGTGGCTGAAACATAGAAAACATAGAAACATAGAATCTGATGGCAGATAAGGACCACTTGGCCTACCTAGTCTGCCCATTTCCCTACCTAATGGATAAGCCACAGATCCTAGTTAACCAACAGTCTACTTCCTCCTACCCCCACTAGAATTGCCTTATGTCTGTCCCATGCATTCCTGAATTCCCCCACTGTTTTTGACTCTACAACCTCCTCAGGAAGGCTGTTCCATGCATCTACAACCCTCTTTGTGAAAACATACTTCCTCATATTACCTCTGAGCCGTCCCCCCTCTATCTTCAAATTGTGTCCCCTTGTTCTTGCACATCTCTTTTTCTGAAAGATGCTACCCTCTTGGACTTTGTTGATTCCCTTGAGGTATTTGAAAGTTTCTATCATGTCCCCCCCTCCCTCCTTTCCTTGAGGCTATACATCTTAAGCTCCTTTAGTCTTTCTTCATATGTCTTCTGGTGAAGACCCTGCACCATTTTGGTTGCCCTCTTCTGGACAGCCTCCACCCTGTCTATGTCTTTGAGGAGATGGGATCTCCAGAACTGTACACAGTACTCCAGATGTGGTCTTACCAGCTGTCTGTAATGAGGGACAACAACTTATTGTTTTCTACTGGTGATGCCTCTCCTTATGCAACCCAGTATCCCCTCAGCCCTCCTTACTGCCTTCTCACATTGCTTGCCCACCTTTAGGTCATCTGATATGACTACCCCCAGGTCCCTTTCCATTTCTGTTGTTCTCAGTATCTCGCCCCCATTGCATACTCTTCCCCTGGGTTTTTGTTTCCCAGGTGCATTACCTTGCACTTCTTTGCATTGAATCTAAGCTGCCATACATTTTACCATTCCTCCAACCTTGCCAAGTCCCTTTTCATCCTTTCCACCCCACCTTGTGTATCAACCCTGTTGCAGATCTTTGTGTCATCTGCAAAGAGGCATACTTTTCCTTCCAGTCCCTCTGCAATGTCAATTATATGGACATTAAAAAGGACTGACCCCAGTACTGAACTCTGCGGTAGCCCACTAGTAACCCCCCCTTTCTTCACTGTGGACTCCATTTACTATTACCCTCTGTGTCCTGTTGTACATCCAGTGTTTTACCCAGGCTACCACCCTGGGACCCACTCCCAGGCTGGCTAATTTGTTTATTAATCTTTTGTGTGGGATTGTGTCAAATGCTTTACTAAGGTCTAGGCAGGCCAACAGGCCCTCCCTGGTCTACTACTTTGGTCACCCAGTCAAAGAAATCATTTAGATTTGTCTGACATGACCATCCCGCTGTGAATCCATGCTGCACACAGAAAACTGGAAGACAAAGTGCTGATAAAACATAACATAAAATAATTAAGACAGATTTTTTTACAAGACAAATTGCAGCTTCAGCATCTGAAGAATGGGCAACAATTGCATGCTATGTGAAAAAGGCATCTGTGAAACCTCACTAAATCACTTTAAATAATTCATAATTTCACTCCTTCTATACATCAGTTATTTTTTCCCTTTACTGATTCTTTTGGAAACAACTGTATACAGTATTGTTTTTCCAAATGCTTTGGGGAAATCATCTTAACCCATTAAATGAGAATTCACATACCTGCCAAAACAAAATGGAGGGGTTTGCATGCCTCATCCTGTAGTATTTTTTTTCACACTTTATTTTGGTCTACCACTGTAAAATTAGGCTTACAGCTCTAGTTTACTAGAACAAATGTATGGCTGAAATACTCAGATGAGTTTTTACGTAGGTAGCAGGGAGCACCAATTAAACTCACACAAAAAGTGTTGTTTCCGGAATTTCTTAAATGATACCGTTATGATAATATTTGCCCACAGGACCTAGAGTTTAAATATTGCAAATTAGAGAAGAACTATTTGGTGGTAGCACAATTAATGGACGTCCACATTCCAATGCAAATGTGGAATATACGATGGATTTGTTCATATGGCAGATTAAATGTGCGAGGAAATAAACACAAATCTATAGAAGAAAGAACTTGTCCCTATGTAGATTGTGACACACAACTAGAAACTATGGAACATTTTTTCTGGAATGTAGCTGTGTACTTGGTTTTGGGACATGTAATAAATAAATGGAAGCTTCCATGGTTGGAAAGATTAACCTATGAGTGTTTGGTTCTTGGAGACTTTCCTGCAAACTTAAGGAAGTACAGTATAATAATAGCATGTTGAGAGTACTCTGCACTTGCCTCAGATTTTATTTGTGGCAGGGAAGGTGTCATCTGGTGCTACAACAATTACAAATGTCCTATAAAACGTTAACAAAAATGCGTGAGTCAGCTTTGAAACAGCTTTATAGAAGGGATTGTAAGAAAATGCCTAGTTCTCAACTCAAAGCAATATGGATGGGCTTTTCTTAGATTCATAGTGGGACCAGAGATTGAATAGAACAGGTTGTGTTCTCATTTATATGTTATTATGGTTACAGAGACTTGGTATCATGTTTTTTGTAATGGACGCTGTGTAAGTTTTTAGTGTTCCTTCTTTTTCCTTTTTTGTGTTTTGGTGAGTTGCAAAAGAGAGAGGGGATAAGGATTTGGGTATTTTGGGGCATGTTACCTTTCTGTAATTATTTTTTGTACTTGATAAGATTTCCTTGGAATGTTTGTATTTGTTTTCAGATGTATTGTTCCGTATTACTGACTTTCTAATAAAAAACTCCCCATACACTTCAGAAAGATGCCTTGGGTTATTTTAGTTCCATCTGGACACCTGCCAGGACAGCACCAGAGATGAGGAGAAGAGACCTTGGTTTATATATTTAGTTTTTGTTGACCGTAAAAGGAAGGCTAGGCAACTTTGCTTATTTTCAGCCTCATCCCAGTGGAGGGGGGGGGGATACAGATGCTAACCAACAGAAATTTAACCAGATTAAGCTGTTGGTGGTATTTTTAGTGAATGGGGGAAATTTGGCCAGGACACTGGGGAAATTCCCCTATTCTGACAGTAGGGGTGCTGCTGTCATGAAAGTTGACATGATGGAGATTCATTCTGCTGGTATACCTGAGGGAGAGCAGGTCTCCCCCCTCTCAGGTCCAGCCCAGGAGACTGCTATCATTGCAGAGGATTGTATGGTAAAGGAACAGAATATACCAGATCTTGGCTCAGCAACACTTGGTGCTACTACTGGATTATTTGGATCAGATTCAGTCTGGTTAGAAAATATTTTAAAACAGAATAAAAATTTGCATTGCAAGAATGGAGATGATTCTGTGGGAAATAACTTGCCTAGTGAGGCAATTTCCACTACAATTGAGGTGAATAGCATGGATGCAGTTCTGATGAGAGATGCTGCCAGAATGATTCAGGGCGAACTTGTGCAAGAGACAGCAGCCGAGATTCAAACGGAGAATTGTATGAGTCAGCATGATGACGTACGCTCATCAAAGAGCAGTGTTTTGACTGAATCTTTCACTGGAACGCCACGTCAGAAAACTGACTCTAGGCCTGAAAATATAGACTGTAATGGACCTTTCTCTCAGCATTTATTGGACAGTGTGAGTACTCCTGAACTTTTCTCTAATGTACCTGAAGAACTAGTTGGCTTAAACTTAGGACTGTGAAAAGGTAGACCTGATGAAATTCCCCCTCTCGCTGCTCAAAAATGCTCGGTGTCTTCACTGCAGCATTCACTATTAGGAGCAGGGTGGAAGCGGGGAGAAAAGGGTGTTTGGGTTCCTGACCCAGCGCATAGCCCTAAACCAGGAAATCAGTCAGTCTTGCCAGATAAATAGGCTGAAACGAGAGCGGAGAACCCTAACCAGGAGACTGTAACAGAGCAGATGTCTACAGCGCATTTGCGTTTACCAGGACATGACTCAGCCCAATTAGTTGCTTCTTCCTTAGATTCAGATGCTTCAACCCATAAAGAGTGGGGAGATATTGCTGACCAAACATTATTACCATCAGACCCAATACCAGATTTCACTAAACAAGCGAAAGCAGCGTGGGAATCCTTTCATAGAAAGGATTCTTTCTCAGGCACCCCCCCCCCCCCCACAACGAAGAAATGCGGTAAGGTTGGAGTATCAAGGGGGATTGGACATTGCTCCAGACCATTTCTATGTGGGAAAAACACTATTAAAAAGCTCCATGGGATTCTTTTCAAATGAAATCCATGCTCTCGTACATGTATGAGGCTGTGTAATATATGATGTTAGTTTTTCCACTCCACAGGGTTTGGACTGTTTCTGGTCAAAACTGGACTCACTTAAGTATACAGAATTATGGATGCCTTTTGAAGTAATTCCTTTAACGAAGCTCTCTATTAAAAATGTGACTATTTTGTTTAGAAATGAAACAGTTTCAGTATATGACATAATATATTAGTTGCAGAAAAAATATGACGTGTTAGGTTTTCCCTCCCCCATTTTCGATGAGGAATGTATACGGAATGGGGGATGGTTGTTTAAAGTACATCTGAGGAATAACAGTCTTGGCCCAGTTCATCTGCCAAATAGTGTATTTTTAAGGAATGAAAGGGGACATTGCTTTTACCCAGGACAACTAAGAGCATGTTTTAAATGTGGTGCACTCACTCATCTAGGCATTGCATGTGATAGATTGAGGTGCAACCACTGTTTGGAGTTTGGACACCATAGCACAGACTGTCAAGCTGAATTAAAATGTAAATTGTGTTTAGACTCTGGCCATACATGTAGATCATGTCCCGGGGCCTCACATAATTGAACGGACAGAAAAAGCCAGGATGTCATTATTCAGGAGGCGTAGAAGTGGGAAATGTCTAAAGGAAAAACACAGTCTAGGCAACCTCCCTCTGACCCCCCTGAGAATCGACCACCCCCTTTCTCCCCCTTCACCTGTAGTGATTGAGAATTCTGAGGAGCCAGACAACATTACTAACACTGATCCTGATGTCCTGGGGAACCAGACTTCACAGTTACCAACAGAAATACTTCCTGTTCCTGATCAGAATTTGAATGATATGCCCCCCCGAGCAGAGAAAAGTGTAGCAAAAAAGCAAAGTTTAAAACAAAGCAAACCTAGATCAAAGGTGGCCAAGGCGAATGTGGTGGAGGCTGAAAATGTTGTATTTTCTAATAAATATGAGCTATTGTTGCTCCATTCCCAATAATCAGAACCAGGTGGGGATTCAGAGGCCTCATCCCTTGCCCCTCCCTCTTTAGACACAGATGGTGAATTACAAGACACATTTAAAAAGGTGGTTTGTGAGCCAAGGGTTAAATGAAGTGTACGTCGAAGTATAAGGTTTAAGAAACCACCCTGGGGTAAATTATCTAACTCTAAATGTTGTGCACTTATATTCCTCAGCTGAGGATAGCCACAATAAATGCAAATAGCATTAAAAATGCTAAAAGAAGGTTGGTAGCTCTTTCAGTATTAAAAGATTTTGTTTTTTACAAGACACGAGATTGAATTGTTCTTATTTAGTTAGATCTGCCCACCAATTGTGGTATTGGGGACCATCCAACTTTTCCTTTGCTACAGATGTCTGTGAAGGGGTCGGTGTATTGCTTAAACGAGACAAATTTTGAATTTCAAAACTAGTGGAGATTTCGTTAGGGAGAGTGTTGATGATAGACTTCTCATATGAGGAAGTTGGGTGGAGGTTGATCAATGTGTATGCTCCTCGTACCAAGAAAGAATGAATTAATTTATTTAGTTTAATTAAGCCCTACTTGTTGACCACTAAAATGGTAATTTTTTTTTGGGGGGGGCGATTTTAATTGTGTAGCAGATGTGGGTGATAAAAGTGGAAAAACAGCAAAACTTTATTGTGACTCAAATTATCTTACTTCTCTGTTGTCACTAGAACATTTACAAGGTTCCAATAGACAAATTCATAAAGAGGGAGGGAATACTTATTTTCAAGATTCCTTATCCACAAGGATAGACTTCATTTTTACTAACATGAATATTGGAGTAGAAAAAGCTATAGTGAGTCCCTTGGATATTTCTGACCATACTATTGTACAGGTTACCTTAGGTAACATTAATGGTCCTATGTATGGGAGACGGTATTGGAAACTGAACACTTTAGTGTTAACAGAAAAGAAATTTCAAGATCAGGTTATTGAATTTCTTAGATCTTGTATGTCTATGGCTGGTTTGGTAAATGATATGAGTAGTTGGTGGGAGATCTCCAAATCAGGATCAAAGAAACTTGTCCAAAAGTATTCTATTAAAGGGCAACAGGATAACTATAAAAAATATTTGAGATTGAGACTACAATTGAATAAGATATAGTCCAGTATTAATTTATATCATATACCTTTAACTGAGCAGGCCTTAAATGTTAGAAGAGAGCTATTTGCCTTGCAATATAATAGGGCTGCAGCGGTGCTGAATGAACACAAGATTTGTTCTCCAGGGAAGAAAGGTTTAGGAGACACCTTTAAAACTTGTTCCAAGAGGATGGAAAACTGACTTATGTCCTCTCTTTTGACAGGTACTGGTGATGTAATTCAGGATGGTCCGGGTATATTGGACACAGTGTCAAAATATTTGAAAGGAATGTATGCTGCCCTTCCAAGTGTAGCGGGAGCATCTATGGAATTTTTGTCACACATAGCTATCTCAACTGTACCGTTAGACTTATTGTTGACACTTATGAGGCCTATTTCGGTAGCGGAGATTAAGCAAGCTATTGGTGGTCTTAGAAAAAGTATGGCTCCTGGCATTGATGGTCTATTGGCTGAATTTTATCATACGTTTATAGATTTGATAGCTCAAATATTAGAAGTGGTATTTAATTGGGTATTATTGACTTTACAGGTGGATTTTCATTTTTGCATAGCTATACAAATCATGGTTTATAAACATGGTGATAAGGCAAATCTAGATAATTGGAGAACACTCTGTCTACTAAATACAGACTACAAAATTTTGATGAAAATAATGCATTCCAGGTTGTTACTTATTACACCATATTTGATTTCAGCAGCTCCAACTTGTACAGTCCCTAACTGCTCTATACAACAAAACGTATTGCTAATAAGAGAATTAGTAGAGCAAGGAAAAGAGTCTCAACTTACAGGATTTATAATGTCACTAGATCAGGAGAAAGCCTTTGATAAAGTTCCACATAGGTTTATAGTTCAAGTTTTAAGGACTTATGGAATCCCAGAGACTTTTCGTAAAAGGATAACTACTTTATATGATCATGCTAGAGCAATTCCACAGTAAATGGACATCTCCGTACATATATTACTGTCTCTAAGGGGTGAGTCAAGGGTCTCCACTCAGCCCGTTATTGTATGTATTTTGTCTAGATCCATTGCTACGTTTAATAAGCAAGATACCAATATAAGGGGTATACGACCACGGGGGGGGGGTGCATGTTACGGCTTACGCAGGTGATGTATGTGTTATTGTAGCAGATATACTGTCAGGAGAACGTGTATTGTATTTAATCAATAGCATCTCCCAAGTTATAGGGGCATGCTTAAATAAAAAGAAGAATGTGATTTACCCTTTGGACAGGTCAATACCTATGCCACAGACTTGGCAGGATATAGCTGTTTCATGTGACCTATTCAAATATTTAGGGGTTCAGTTTGGGATTGGAGATAATAGCCTGTTAAACTGGAATAGATTGTTGGACTATGCTTCCACAAAGTGACCACTTGGAAGTCATGGACTCAAACAAAAAAGAAGAAAGTCATGATAGTCAAAACTTACTTTTTGCCACTATTTGTATATATAAGTTCAGTATACCCTTTGCCTAGGGCTTTGGAATCAACCCTTCTAGGTTTAGTATTTCAGATTATATGGGGTAGTTGGCTTAATCATATTAAGAGAGATATTTTGTATCTATCAATAGATGAAGGTGGTTTAAACTTACTAAATCCTACAGTGTTCTTTTTACAATTTTTTTTAGAAACAATTTATTAGATTTGATAAAGCTTCAAAATGCATTATGGCTTCCATTTGCTGAACACTGGCTAAGACCCTTATATCAAGTGTGGGGTAAACAGGGAGTTTTGTTAGCCCAAGTGAAAACAAAATGTGTCTTTTTTCGATCTGCTTTGGGGAAATTAAAACAATGGAAATTGGACATGAGTTTTTTGACATCTTCATCCAATAAAATGACGTACAGAACAATTCAGCAAAGGATTGCAATGTCTCAGATAGTATTTAGAGGGGTAGATATGATACACACCCCAAGATTATTGGAAACTTTGAAACATAGAAACATAGAATTTGACGGCAGATAAGGACCGCCAGGCCCACCCAGTCTGCCCATTTCCCTACCTGACGGATAAGTTGCAGATTCTAGTTAATCAACAGCTTACTTCCTCCTGCCCCCCACTAGAATTGCCTTATGCCTGTCCCATGCATTCTTGAATTCTCCCACTGTTCCTGACTCCACAACCTCCTCAGGAAGGCTGTTCAATGCATCCACAACTCTCTCTGTGAAAAAATGCTTTCTAACATTACCTCTGAGCCGTCCCCCCATCTTCAAATTGTGCCCCATTGTTCTTGCACATCTCTTCTTCGAAATATACTACCCTCTTGTACCTTGTTAATTTCCTTGAGATACTTGAAAGTTTCTATCATGTCCCCCTCTCCCTCCTTTCCTCAAGGTATACATATTAAGCTGCTTTAGTCTCTCCTTGTATGTCTTCTGGTGCAGACCTTGCACCATTTTGGTTGCCCTCCTCTGAACAGCCTCCACTCTGTCTATGTCTTTTCGGAGATGGGGTCTCCAGAATTGCACACAGTACTGCAGATACGGTCTCACTAACTGTCTTTAGAGAGGGGTAACAACTTCTTGTTTTCTACTGTTGATGCCTCTCCCTATGCATCCCAGTATCCCCCCAGCCCTCCTTACTGCCCTCTCACATTGCTTGCCCGCCTTTAGGTCATCTGATATAATTACTCCTAGGTCTCTTTCGATTTTTGTTATTGATGTTTAAGACTTATAGAGCACCTCTTATTCAATGTTAAAATGATATCACAGTTGTATAATAGACTTCAGGCTTGTTTTTTTGGTAAATAACAGCTTAACAGGAAGTACAGCTAAGTTAAGTGGAGTTAGACAGGGATGCACCCATCTCCAACAATTTTCATACTGTGTTTAGAGCCATTGTTGTAGACAATTAACATCAATAATAATATCCATGGCATATTACTAGGGGAAGAAGAAGCAAAGTTAAGGATTTACAGAGATGACACTCTTCTGCTTTTTAAAAATATTTCTTCTTCTGTACCTGTGTTACTTAAATTGATTGACATGTTTACTGTACATTGTTTGCAGGATATACACTAAACCCTAGTAAATCAGTCATCATGCAGATCTCCCAGGGTGACAGTGACAGTAAGTGTATCTACAATGTTTTTTAAATGATACAGAAATAAAATATTTTGGGATCATTCTCACTAGTAATGTTTCTAATAATATCTCATTTAAGTATGGTATTGTTAAAGAAAACATTAGGAACAAATTGTTGGCAGAATCCTTCACTGTCACTCTGAGGAAGAGTTGACATGCTTAAAATGGTGGCTCTACCTTATCTCATTTTTTGTTGTACAAGCCATGTCTGAAGCTCCAGATGCAAACTAGTTTGCATATTTAAATCAAATTTTCAATAAGTTCTTATGGAGGGGTGAAAAACCCAGAATAGGGTGAAGTTTTATGTCAGCAAATAGATCAGTGGGAGGTTTCAACTGCCCTGATCCATATAAATATTATCTAGCTCAAGTACTTTCGATAGTGTGGCTATGGGTATTATTAATCCTCAGAAAAGCTGGGCTCACAGAATGAACACAATACTCTCCCAACACTTTGGAGAGATTACCCATTTATTGTTAAAAAAGAGAGAATAGCAATGCAGCCACCCACTGCCACCAGCAACCATTTCACTCCAAGACATTATGAATCCAAAACATTATGAATGAATGTCTGACGCCAAGATGGTGGCTGACTGGGCTGGCTGTCAAATCGGTAGAGATTTTAGATAAAGTTTTTAGTCAAAATTTTTGGCTTTATATCTGTTTTTAGTTTGTTAAGTTGAACTCTGTGTGAGGATTTGTCATTTTGTTCATTTCAAGCGCATAGTTTGATGAAAGCTTGAAGTTGAGTCAGGAGTTGAGAGTCAGAAGTCCGGAACGTTAGTGTTAAACACTAAATGCTAAAAACATTTTATTCAACTTCTCAGACTATTTGCTGGTTATTGGCCGACTGCGACCAGGACAAGTTCAGAGACCAGGTCCCACCCTGGATTTTATGAGTTATGTTGCAAACTCCAATGAATATTTGGTTTAACTTTGTGTATCTGCATGTAAGTTTGGTTCTCTTACCCACCTGTCATCTGTAATTGGGTCCATTTTTGTGGAGCTGTTGACCATCTGGTGGAAGAAGCTCTCGTGCCAGAGGAGACTGCTGTGAAGAGCATGTTTGGAGGTATTTATTGTGGCCTGTCAGTGAAGTTAGATTTGAAGGGAACTGTCTGGCTTTGTATTGGCTGGGCAGTTCTGTTGCCTGGGCTAGCGTTGACTGGGGGGCTTGGACTTGATGAGTGGGGAAGCGCTTCGTGTGCTGGGTGGGTTCCCAATGGGTCTGCGGACTGGCTGCTGGTGGTGTGGTCAGGGTTACGAGTTGGCTACCAGAGGATGGCCAGTGGTATGATCAAGTTTTGAGCATCTGCTGGGTCTTGGAGGCCCCCCTTTGTCAGGTCCTGAGCTGGGCGGGTTTTTTTAGCTTTGGAAGCACAGAATATCTATGGTTGTTCCATCTCTGCTTCATTGCTGAAAATGATAATCTTTTTAAGATCTTAATGCCAGATTGTGGAGATTGATCCTTGGACCTATGGGATGGGCAGGTGGGTTGAAGATTTAAACTGTTAAAGGACAGACTTTTGGCAGTGAGAGTGCCTAAAACATTTTTCTTTTGTGGAAACTGAAAGAGTCTGGATAGTGAAAGTGTCCTGATCTACACCATTGGGATTTTGGCTGTAGGAGTGAGAATCTTTGCAGTTTTTAACTAAATATTAAAGGTTTATGCAGAGTTTTGTGAACTGGCCTGAAATAATATTTTAAAAGAGTGACTGTCATTTTATCCTCACAACTCCTTTTTTAAGACATTTAACTGGAACTGTATTATACTGAAAATATATTATCTCCCTTTATTGCTATGGATATCATTATATTGTTATTGGGGAACAGTTAAGGGGGAATTTTGAGTTTATCTGGCTAGTGGCTGGTGGTGTATGTGTGAGAGTGTGGTGGGAATGTTGGATGTACAGTATGTTGAGTTACTTATGTGTATTTATTAGTAGATATATTGCTTGTGGAGGAAATTTATTTGGGAGATTTTATAATATTGGGTTGTTAGTGGTTATTTTGTTTAGTTTTGTTTGTTGGGGGAATTTTTGGATTGGTGAGTGGGAATTAAGACTGGATTTGTTTACCACTGCCAGTTGATTTAAAGTTATGTGTTGGACAGGGCTGTCAGCAGTTAGGCTCTACTCCCCCACCATAGGCTCAGGGACCTCCATACCTTTGACTGCCCCTCTGCCTGCAGAGGTTTATGGGCATTGTCGGGCACTGGGGATAGTCAGGAGACAGAGAAATGGGTGAGATTATGGGTCTGAGCCTGGTGGGGTGGTGCAGCGAAGTTTGTGGATTGAGGTAGTAGGGACAAGGAGATGCCCAGGGACAAAATGGGGCCAGGAAAGGGGACCGCACTGCCTGGCCAACTTATGTGGGCAGATAACTTGGTCTACCTCGGTGACCTGTCCTTCTCAGTTGGTGTTCCGTAATGTCACATCAATTAATAGCAAGCCAGTGATTATCACCAATCTTTTTGGGTCAACTGACCTGGCTTGCATCATCAAGACCTGGCTGTATGGAAATGCTGGCCCAATATTGGATTCCACAATTCTGGCTGGGTACTCAGTAATACACTGCCCAAGAGGGGATTGGGGGTAGCAATTTGTTTTAAAATGGATCTGAGCCTTGTAGACATCCCAGTGAGAACAACCAAATCCTTTGAGTGTATTGTGGGTGCAGGTGCGGGTTGCAGGATACTCCTCATATACTGTTCACCCGGTGATGGGAGAGAATTTCTGCAGGAAGTAGCAGAACTTATTGTCAACCTGTTGTTTTAATCCCTCAGATGGATAATTCTGGGGGATTTCAACACTTGGGTCGACGATGAACTCTCGCATTTTGGACAAGATTTCCTCCAACTGATGAATTAGTTGGGCCTGACACAGGTGATTGCCGCTGCCACCCATAGTCATGGACACTCACTGGACCTGGTCTTCCTTCTAGGGATGGAGATCTCTGACCTGATGGTGGAACCAGTTGGGTGGTCGGATCTTCACACTATAGGGTTCATATTCAAGGCCCCCAATAGACCTGCTCCTATGGAGATGGTCCAGTACTGCCCTTTGAGGGGTTTGACTCCAGATGGTCTTATTTCAGTACTGGACCTCTCAGGCCTGCCGAGGGTAAGCAAGGAATCAGGGGAGCTAGTACTAGCCTATAATAAGGCAGTGACAGTTGCCCTTGACTTCCTGACTCCTGTCCGTGTTTGACCCCTTACTCTTTGCCCAAAGTCCCCCTGGTTTGATGGAACTTTGAAAGAGCTGAGGCATAGGGGTCGAGGGTTGGAGTGACACTGGTGAAAATTGGGCCCGTTTAATGACAAACCTATATTGATGGCCCATTATAAGGACTATCAACCTGCAATCTCTTGTAGGAAGGCAGAATTCCTATCCAAAGAGATTGCAGTGGTGAGGAATCAACTGGCTCAGCTTTTCCAGATTGTTGACAGGTTGTGCAATCCAGCCTGTCTCCAGTTACGGAAAACCTTTTCACAGGTTAAGTGCGATGAGTTCGCTCGATTCTTTGCCGACAAGGTTGCCACTATTAGGTCTGAGATCTGCTCAACGCCCTCTAGGGGGAGTGGTGGTGATTGGCAGGAGGCTACAATCCCTAGGTTTGCCTGGTCGGACTTTGAACAGGTGGTGATCGCGGACATTGTGTGGGCTGTCCAGGCTATGTGTCCAACCAGTTGTAGTTTGGACCCAGGCCCAACATGCCTCCTTGTGAGGTGTGTTGAGGTCATTGGTCTGGTCTTTGCTGAGATTGTCCTGAGTTTGCTGGACTCAGGGGTGTTTTCTGACTCCTGAAGGAGGCTGTTGTAACTCCCATCCTCAAAAAAGTTTCCCTCAACCTGAACTGCTTAGCTAACTACAGACCTGTCTCTAACATTCCCTTTGTGGGTAAGGTTATTAAGAAGGTGGTTGTGGTGAAACTGGTTGACCATTCATCATCTCACGATATTGATGATCCTTTCCAGTCTGGCTTCAGGAACAGGCATAGTACTGAGACTGCCCTCGTTCAGGTTCTTAATGATTTCCAGATAGTGAGATATCAGAGGAGCCAGTCCATCTTGGTTCTCCTTGATCTCTCTGCAGCATTTGACATTGTGGACCATGGGGTGCTGCTGGAACATCTGCAGGTACTCTGTGGACTGTTGGATATGGTCCCCAGATGGTTTTGATCATTCCTCACTGGCAGGATGCAGAGAGTGGTGTCAGGAATTTACTCCTTTGACCCTCTCCTACTGTCATGTGGGGTTCCACAGAGCTCCGTGCTGTTCCCAATGTTATTCTCAGTGTGTATGCTGCCATTAGGAGACATTATAAGGTGGTATGGGCTGAGTTTTCACTGTTATGCAGATGACACTCAGCTCTATGTGTCCTTAGTGTCCGGGCGGGTTGATGCAGTCTCGGTCTTTAACAGCTACCTCTCCAAGATTCAGGATTGGATGAGTGCCAACTGGTTGAAGCTGAACTCAGGCAAAACTGAGGTGCTGGTTGTGGAGCCTGGTCGCCAAGGTATGGAGTTGTCAACAGGACTTCCCTCCAGGCTTTGGCTCGGGGGTGACCAGCTGTTCACTTCAAACCGGGCACGAAATATAGGTGTTGTGTTCAATAGCGGCCTGACATTGAAATCTCAGGTATCTGCTGTCACCCAGAACAAGTGCTTGGTTCTGCCTGGTGACCTACCAACATTAGTCCATGTCTTTGTGACCTCTCACCTTGATTACTGCAATGGCCTCTACCTAGGACTACTGGGGGTTGATATCCTTTGATTGCAGCTGGTTCAGAACACGGCAGCCACGTTGTTGACTGATTTATCAAGATCTAGCCATGTCACTCCTGTGCTCCGTGAGCTGCACTGGCTGCCTATATATATTGGAAGATCTCCTTCAAGGGTGGGTTACTGACCTATAAAACCCTACATGGGCAGAGACTGAGTTACCTGCAAGATCTTCTTCATCCCTACTGCCCCCCCCCACTCACTCCAGTCCTCCAGCGAGGGATTTCTAGAGTTTCTCAGGGTCTGTTTGAAGACTTTTGGTGCCCGTGCTTTGGCTTTTGTAGCACTGACCCTGTGGAAACATCTACCTTGTTGGATTAGAGAGTGCCTGACTGTTGAGGGTTTTAAATCTTCCCTTTATTTATTGCAGTCATCAGAAACAACCTTTGAGCAAGCTGCTCTTTTACAAAGGTTCCACGTCATACAAACAAGACAAGCACCAATATACAGAGAAATAACAGAAGGTTCATTGCCCTCAAAGAGGGCTTGTTGCAATATAGTTACTACCATAGTTTTTAAAGGAACAACTTAGGGTAAAAAGTGAGCAGCTCAAAACATGGGCCTTGTTCATCGAATAACAACAACAACAAAAAATGCTCCAGTTTTTAAGAAAAGAGACAGGGGGAGAGAGATTGAAGGGGGGGGGGTAGCACAGAGGGCAGTAGGTGAGGAGAGTTGGCCAAAATAATGATCTAGTTGTAGCTGTGGTGGGCCATTACAACTAAAGTTGTAGGTGTGCACAGTTGAGGGGGATAGACAGTGGGAAAGGAGAAGGCGGACACAAAGTGTCCGGGTCAAGGTGAAATTCAGGAGAGGGATGTAGGGTAATGGTGGGGAGCATGGAGGTTTCAGGTGAAGTGATAGAGGGGAGTAATGTTCCTGGCTGGTTTATGCAGAACAGAGGTAAAGGAGTTTAAGGTAAGAGTACTTCTTAAAGGGATGAACTAGGTCCAGTGGAGAAAGAATTTGGGGTAGGGGAGGCCCTTAACACACACTTGTTTGCCCTAGCTTTCTCCAATTGATTGGGCTAAATAAATTATCATTCTGTTTTATGGCTATTATTTAATTTTTTCATACATGTTTTATTGGTTTTGACTGTTTATATACTGTGGGCCAGATATTCAAACTGCGCCCAAAAAGTGCGCAACAGCAGGAGCAAGCACAAGTCAATTGCGCACATGCGCAATAGACACAATATTCAAACATGGAGCAAGCCAAATTACGCAACCAGCCAACGTCTGAATATCGCACAACCTGCGCTATAGCACAACCAGGAAGGGGAAGCTGAGCAGAGATGATACGCCATAGCGCAACAAAGACAGCCCAGCTGAGCAGTCCAGAGGTGCCATAGCGCAAGCAGAGAGACCCCCAGCAGCAAAGCAATGGAACTGCACAACCAGGGAGGTAGGCAGGAGCCCAATACACATGCCACCGATGGGCACAGGGACACACTGCAGAACCAACAATGTATCCCCACACCCCAAGCACAGCATAACTGGGGGAGGGACGGAATAACCACCGGACCATGGGGACAAGCAAACAAAGCACATCCCAGCCGTGTTACCGCAGCACACCCACTGGCAAGCTAAGACTGCCACACAAAGGGGGCAGACCACCCCAGTGTACAGCAGCCCCCTTGTGCACAGCACACCCTGTACTGTGACCCCAAGACACCACCCATGAGCAGTGACCAGCACTGCAGGAATCTATGCCCCGGCACACTGCAACCCGTGAACCACAGACACTACAAGCCAAACCCACCATGAGCACCCAGCAGTGGGTGGCACACGCAATACTGACTGAAAGCCACACCACACCCAGAGACACCACCCACACAGACGCACACACATACCCATGACCATACCATCCAGATGCCATGCACACCACTGCAACCGAGCACCTATAGCCAGCTGCAAATAGAGACCACCACAGTATTCATATCAAAATATATAAATGTAATAAACAAGAATAGAAGAACAACAAAACAACTATGTACACATATATACAAAGCAGGGGGGGGTATGGGTATAGGGAGGGTGGGTAAGGGCAGGGGTGAACAACCGGGAGAGGGAAGGTGGGGTGAGCTGATGGGCAGCTACTGCCTGCCAGCCTGCCCTCCTGCCACCTGGTGCCAGGCCCGTGGCCTCCTCCTGCGTCGCACTCCATGCTGCTGTAGGTCCAAGAGGATGGCAAGAGAGTCAATGGCGATCTGTGTCAGCCACTGCAGTGTGCATTGCATTTGTCGCAGGATCTGGATACCTAGGACAAGGGATCAGAGTCAATGGCAGTGACAGTCCACATCCCTGAATCCCACCCATCATGCATGGCATACAGCCAAGTGCCCCGCTTCTGTGATGGACTGCACCCACCCACAGTGACTGTGCACAAGACATGCCCAACCAGGCAGCAACAGCCATGTGTACCACTGCACACAAACACCGCCCATGTCCATCACAGCACAACCAAGGCTGTCCAGTGACGTGGCTACGTGGTGGGATGCTAGTGCCACAGCCATGTGCCTAGTGCATGCATGGACCACCAGTGACGCACACACAGACATGCAGTGCCACTGGATAGTAATGACTGTCACATGTTGCGTGCATGGTAGTGTTGACCATGGATGGTGGCCGTGCACCCCCCCAGCATGCAGTAGCATCCATGATGTAATGAAACTCACCCTCATCAAGCCACTGCTGCTGCGGCTGCGGCTGCTGCTGCTGCTGCTGTGGCCCACCACCTATGCCACCTCTGCCAGCCACCCCAGCACCGCCATTCCGTGCCTCAGCCCGGGCCTGCCTCCGCTCCTCCACGCCTGTGGGAGACAAATGAAGAGAAACACATCAGTGAGATCCCAAAGCAGACAGCCCCTTGCCCCATTGAGTGTGCTTGCCCACACAACCAGACCCACACAGCACACACCTGCAAACACATTCACAGCAAACCATAGCCCAACCCACCCCCATGCGCAGGTCACAGTACACAGTGTCACCCATGCGGACAAAACAGTTGCATACACAGCACACCCACCTGGCCTAGGCACAATGCCCCTCCTGGCACGTGACCGGAGGTGCTCCAGCAGTTCGCGTTCCCTCCTGCGGAGGTCACCATACCAGTGCCTGCACTGCTCTGGAGTCCTCTGCCGCCCAGTGGCCTGCTCCAGATTTGCCTCCACCTGCTGCCACACATGGGTGCGGGCCATGTGCAGGGGTTCTCCCCCCAACAGTGACCCATGGTGTGGCTCCACCACAGCCACCTGGTTTGCCAACTCCACCGCACTCCACTGTGGAGCTCTCCTGCGTGCCATCACTGCAGTTGTATAGTAGGCAATATGGCGCTCCGTAGCGCAGTAACCCCACATGGAAATGTTGCGCAATACAACTCCATCAGTCCCTATCGTGCTGTTCGTGATAGCGCCGAGCGGTCCACATCACGCTGTCACCAACAGCGATACAGCCATAGACATGCCAGACGACAGCGCCAGGGCAAAGGTCGCGGCATAAGGTCATGGGTCTGTGGTGCAAGGTCACGATAGCGCCATTGGACGTCTACCGTCCAGCGTGATCGGTCACCTGCGTGCCAGTGCCACAGTGTACTATTGCGCAGGTGTGCCACAGCGCTATGTGGTGCCCAGCGCTGTAGCGCCACTGGCACAATAGTGGCCGTGTCCTGTATTGCTGATTGCACACAGCACGTCATCAGCGCAGCAGACGCCTGCGTCAGCTACCTGGGCATGCGCAATGCGGTGTGCTACGCAGTCACAGAACTGCGCCATTGGCTCAGCCGGCACAACCATATTGCACAAAGCGCAACAGCGCGATATTCAGCCGACATATGCAAATCATCTGATCAGCCATTCAAAGGCGCATTGGCACGATTTGCATCTCATTTAAGTTGCTGCACTCCTAATTTGCATGCATTGCGCTATAAATGTGCGACAGTGATCTGCGTGGCCAGAGTCGGTTACTGCAGGTGGGAGGTGAGTTGCATGCTCTGTGATGTTCTGGGCAATGGTCATGGGATAATGCTGTATACTGCACAGTGACAGGTGTCCACTTCCACCCATTCAGACCGACATGGCCGAGCAAGGACTGGGTGAGGAGGATGATGGTGGGCGAAGGAGGAGGTCCAACTTCACGAAGTCTGAGACAGAGGCACTGTTCCAGGCCTACCTGGATGAGGAGCCACTACTTAGTGGACGGGGCACCCTCAGGCCACTGCTGCTGCTGCATGGGAGGGTAGTTCGCACCGTAAACCTGCATGGAAGCCGGCGCTCCATGCAGGAATGTAGAAAAGATTGGGACCGACAGGAGGCGGGTGAAAGAAGGTGGCAGCCCTCGAGGCGCAGCGCTGCCACAGGCGGGGCCAGCCAGAGGTGGCGCAGCTGACCCTGGTGGAGGACCGTCTGGCTGCATCCATGCAGCGCAGTGCAATCGAGGGTGTTCCAGGAGGTGGCTTCCAGACAGGTGGAAGCCCATCACTGCACAGTATGACATGGTGGTGGTGGTGGTGGGGGGTTGATCCCATGCACTAACATGTTCTCACTTTCTGTTACAGATCCTGTGCATCTGCAGGGGACAGTGGTGGTGGGACCATGCAGTGTGGACATCCAGCAAGAGTTGGAGGAGGGTCCATCCACCTCTGCTGCCAGCCAGCATGCATTGCATCAGTGTGCATGCCTGGCTGCCATCTCTGATCTCGGTGAGTCAGGTGTGGGGGGTGCCCATCCTATGTCACAGCAGTCTGGCATGCAAGCACGCTGTGACTGTGGCTGTTGCACGAACCTGCACCATTGATGATGCAAGTGCCACAATGGGCAGTGACACGTGTGTGTCTCATTGCGGACACACAGCAGGACAGCACATGCCCCTGGACCTAGCTGGTTCCAACGTGTGTGCCAGCACGTCAGCACAGTCCCAGGCAGTGCCTGGCGGCACTGGTGGGGCAGCACCGGTGGCTGTGCAGGTCTCTGGCACTGTTGCAGACACAGCTGTGGAGCGACTGGTCCCTGGGGCACAGCAGTTGGAGGGGCAGCAGCGGCAGTCACCCACCGGGTCTGGGGGTACAGGGTTCAGCGGTGGCACATGCACACCACCTGTTGACTTGCCCATACCTGGTCCTGGTGAACAGCACCCACCCTCAAGGGGTGTTGAGCATCAGGCCCTTCCATACCCTGGGGGACAGGTTGCTGAAGTGGTAGACTACCCGTTAGACGAGCACACCCGCCTGCTGCGGGCATCAGTACAGCAGCAGGTGCGGGTTGCAATGTCCGTGGAGGCACTGTGTGTGGCTGTGGAGCGGCACAGCAGGGACACTGCAATGATCCATGCAGAGATGGTCCAGATGCGAATGGATGTGACTGCCGCCATTGACAGGCAGACCCAGGCATTGGTCGCTGTCGTGGCCGCATTGGGCACACAGTTAGGTGCCCCTGTACCGCACACCCCACGCAGTACGCTTTCCACTCCCCATTCCCGGTGTCGTGTGACACCCAGCCTGTCGATGCCGGGTTCTGCTGTGGGCATCCCGAGCACCCCTGGTGCAGGTATGTTCGGCATGCTGCAGACCCCTAAGTGGACAAGGTCACGCTCGTGCAGTGGGACCCCTGGTGGTACATCGGTGCCACCCCATGTGGCCCTTGCTCAGCCTGCCAGTGCTGCTGGGTCATGGCGGGGCTGCCCACGCATCTGAGGTGGCCGTGGCACAGTACCACCTGACTGACCAGTCTCCCAGTGCAGGCCCTGTCTGGTGCTGCCCTGTGTGCAATGTGTGTCATGGTGGGCAGTGCACTGGTGGGTGCCCTGCCCAACACGCCGACACACGGACCACCTGCACACCCATCCAACTGCTGTCCGCAGGTGCGTGTGCATGATGATGCCTGCATTGTACTGTACACCAAGGTGCAAGGGTGCCCAGCATCTGACACACGTACTTGGACAGTCCAGGCGGTGGGGGTGGTCCGTAGATCTGTGTGTTTCATATGTCTGTTCCTACTCTGCTGTGCACCTGCCCATGTACGGTTTGTGCCTGGCGTGTGTGTGTCCATATGGCATGTAACTATTCACCCTTCCCTGATGGTGCGGGACCCTTCCACTCCCCTTGCCGTCATGCACCCCTGGTGTGTTACCCTGTGTGCCTGTGGGTTGCGCCTAGACAGTGTTGGTTGCACATGGCCCCATGACTTACCTGTGTCATGCGAAATGCTCCTCCATGATGATGTCCCGGTGCAGCTGGGCCTGCCAGATCAGTCGGGGTCCCGCCATCCACGGCGAGGGCTGCTCATCCCCATCATCACCCGGCGTCACCGGTGTCCCCATGCTGTCCCCTCCTCGACCTGTACGGCTATCCCACAGTCTTTGGCCATGTTGTGCAGGATACAACAGGCCAGGAATATCCCACAGGCCTTTGAGGGCTGTGTGTGAGGGCACCGCCGGAGGTGTCTAGGCATCAGTGTGCCTTAAGCATCAAACACCCGCTTGATGATTGCGGGTGGCAGCATGTGCCTCATTATTATAGCGTTGCTGCGATGGGGTCGTGGGGCACTGGTAGGGTGTGAGCAGCCAGGGACGGAGTGGGTATCCACTGTCACCTGTGTGGAGATAGTGTAGTTGAGTATCATTTTCAGGTCCATATTGCCCATAGCCCTGTGTGCCACTACCATGGCACCTGTGCCTTTCCCACCCTTGCCCCAACTTTGCAACCCCTACATGCATACTCACCCACTAGATGTCCTGTGGGGATGTCCCCACTCTTGAATCGCTGGCACAGTGCAGATTGGTACCATATGAAGGCATCATGTGCTCCACCAGGGTGTGTGACACAGACATTGATGATGAGCCCACTGGCATCACACACCACCTGGCAGTTGACACTGGTGAACCCCTTCCGGTTTCGGTATGCGGCCCCATCGGGGCCAGGTGGTGTGTGAATAGCCACATGGGTACAGTCTATTGCCCCTAGCACGCCAGGCATACGTGCTACCCTGTGGAACTCCTGCATGTTTGCTGTATGCTCTGCTGCGTTGCTGGGAATTGGATGTACTCCGCAGCATGTGGCAGCAGTGCGCTGAGGTGGGTGAGGATGCGTGGCGGGGCTGACTGTGTTATGCCTGTGGTGTCCCTGTGGCCTCTGGAAGGTACTGGTGGTGAGCAGGCACATGCAGTCTGTTACCTTTGTCTCCACTGACAGGCGTGACTCCGTCGTGAGGTGCCTGCATCACATCACTGCACAGCTCACAGAGCCGCAGTATTGCCCTGTTCAGGCAGTACCAGCCCACAATCTCAACATCCGTGTACAGCTCAAAGCTGATGTGGGCGCAGTACTGCCTGTTGGGCGTGCCGCCGACCGGGCCTCCCGCGGCCACGTCCCCCTGCAGCATGCCTTCTCACCCCCCTCATTACGCTTCCATGTGAGAGCTGGCACCATCCATGTCCCTGGCTTGTGTTCCCCCGGCTGTTGTTGCTCTGTTCCCCGCGCTGTCCTGACTGCTACCTCCACTGCACGGGTACACCTACTGGCCTCTGCAGTCTGTGGCCCACACCTTCCTTGCCCCTATTTTGTCCTGGGATCTCCCGGCCTGCCCTCTTTGTCCCTCTTGCCTTGTCTCTCCCTGCCTCATGTGGCTTCCTGTGGCGTTCTTGTGCCTCTTTCTTGAGCCTTTTTATTTTGGCTCATTTCCGCCATAAGCACCTTCCGGCTGATCCGCTGTTGCACATTACTTAAGCCTTTCAATATCGCATTGTGCTCTTTATGCATGGTTCACCCCTTGATTCGCATGCCTTCATTTGCATTGCGCTGCTGCTCAGCGTATTTTTGGTAAGCGCAACTGCCTCCCTGAATATCACAAATTAAGCGCATTTGGGACTTGCACTAAGAACCGCCATGCGCATGGCGCAACCCTTTTGAATATCTGGCCCTGTATGTACAATACTATGATCTTTTTTGCAATAGCATTTAATAACTAAAAATTGCTTGCTTGCTAACTAAAGTGCTTTTTAAAGGCAAATCAATTTGCTTTGAAAAAGCACTCTAGTGAAACAGTTGTTGGTGGCAGCTGGTGGCTGCATTGCTGCACTCTCTTTTTTAATAATAAATGGTTAATCTTTCCAAAGTATTGGAGAATATTATGTCCATTCTGTGAGCCCAGCTTTTTTTTGAGGGTTGTTGGATTGCACCAGGAATGTCGAAGGCTCCAGTCTTGAACCAGTGCTCCCTCCAGGATAGAAAACGACAGGTATTAGTACCTAAAAAAGAACATAAGCTGTTCCAGTGTTTAATAGATAGTTTTAGGGGCAACACTACAGTAGATTCTAGTATTTTTCAAGACAAACTAAATAGATTTAAAGCTATTGCTTTGTTCAATTCCTTTTATAGTGGAGTGTTATTCTGTATAGAATTCCATCCCTTTCAAAATGCTGTTTTACCACAGTTCCAAGGTAATGGAATGCTGTTCTACCCTACTGTGGTAGAACAGCATTCTAGAACCTCTAGAGACTGCATGAGTCAGTTAATTTTGAAAGCAAAAAAACTCACATAACACATTTTTCACACAGTACTATACACTATAAAAATAGAGGATGAGCAACTCTATGCACAACCAGTGTGTTTTGCCACCTCGGGGTTTCCAATTCCCATGGCCCTCTCCAGCTTCGCTCTCGAGGTCAGAGGGAATCAGAATCCCTCTGTGGCAGAACACACTGGTTCTGCATAGTTGCCCATCCAGTATTCTCTATGTAATCATCATATAATAACATTACAAAATTTTGGCAAGGAACAACGGCCATGGTTGAATGCACAATTGCATTCAAGTAACTTCTTTGACACGTTATTGGGCACAGAATCATATAAACAAATGGATAGATATTATTCAAGAAACTAATATAATATCTTAGAGGGAGTATATTGATATTGTTGATAAAGGCCAAATTGGGAACTTTTTTATATTATAATATGTTACATAAATCCTTTGAAACAGTTTTGAAAAATGATAATACCTTAAAAAGTTAAATTGAAACTTAGGGTGGAACAAGAAAATAAATGAATGCTAAATTATAAGTCCAAGTCATTGTCAAAACTGTATAAAAAACTGGTCGGTAAAGGTTTAGAATCTCAACAACACATTCATAATAAATGGACGATTTTAAAGGTTCAGTTCAGAATTTCAGTTGGCAAAAAATACATATAGCCCCAAATAAAAGATACATATTGGCAAAAAATAAATCCATACAGATTAAAATAATTGATAGGGCCTATATTACCCCCAAAATATTAAATAAAATAACCCCAAATTACTCAATATAATGTTGGCATAGCTGTGGGAATACTGCAGATCTCTTTCATAATCTATGGAGTTGTCCTTTAATTTATGACTTATGGCACAATTCGGCTGATCAATTTATACAAGTCTCACAAGTCTTAGAAGGCAGTATAGCATAGTGGTTAAGAGCACTGAGGTTCAAACCTGTAGACCTGAGTTTGAATCCCATCAGCCCCCACTTGCACTGTGTGACTCTGAGCAAGTCACTTAACTTCCTTGTCCACCCAGATCACACCTGGAAACAAGTTCTGGCTTAGTGGTACTTTCCTGGTTAAACAGTTCCCCCCTCACTCTTTAATGTTCTTGATTTGTTGAAACTGTCTAAAAAACAAGAAAAGGGGTTTAAGTATTTGTATAATGACCACAAAAAGAATTATTATGGAACACTGGAATAGCCAGACCCTTCCCCTGATTTTTGAACAAAGATGGTGGCACAAAACAAAAGAAACCTTACCATTTGAACACTTATGGTACCAAGAGGATTATCTGGGGGATATTATACAATTATCATGGAAGGAGGTCATCAGCATTTTCCTCCATTAATAAGGATTCCGTAACTAGAGTGAATTTTGTACTATTATTTAAATGGAAGCTCTATTATGTTAATGAGCTGTTTTTATTACAAGTTACTCTTCAATGTCCTGTCTGTTACTGGTGTCCATTATTGTTCGGTAATGTTTAATTATCCATGAGCAGGCTCACTTTGTAATATATTTGTATGATAAGACTGGGTATATAATAAAGTACTCTTTTAAAAAAAAGATTGTATCTCTGGGGCAGGTTAATTGGTGGTCTGTTGGAAAGGGACAGGAGTATGGAGTACCAGGTCTGCCTGGCCCAGTCTGGAGCTATGAGGATGATTGTTGTTGATTTCCTTTTTAGCTTTATCAGTACTCTCAGCAAAAGTGAAAATGGGAGAAGGCATATAGAAATTTCCCTGACTAGCTAAGGGCTAGAGCACCCTCTGGAACTCAGCCAATCAGTGGGGTCTGCAACAAAATAGTGGGAGCTGGTTGTTTTCCCAGGAAGCAAAGAGATCTATTTCTGGTGTACTCCACTGTCTGAACACTGATGCCAGCACCTGCTGGTCCAGGGTCCATTTGTGATTTCCCTGGCTGATCCTGCTTAGGGAGTCTGCCAGTACATTGTCTTTCCCTGGCAGGTGTACTGTGGATAGCTGATCTTCCAGGGAGTAAGCTGTTTTATTGTTTTTATTTATTCATTAGTTTCTTGGATTACAGTACATTTGAGCTAGAAGCGTGTTTACTGAAGTTCCACATCAATGAGACAATACAGCATTGATGTAAGCAAGATACAACATATATACATAAAACATAAGTATAAAGAACATTATAGGAAAGAAATTAGGCAAACAAACTGTTCTTGTCTGTAAGTGCACGTACTGTAGTTCAGTTGCATTCATATCAAAAGTCATTAATGGGGAGGAGAATGAAGGGTGGAGAGATGTGTTACAGGTGAAGAACAAGAAGGAGCATAAAGATTAGACAAACAAGCATCTAGGAATATATATTGAGGGAAGACATGTTTTAGCTACGAATTGGCATTGGTATGAATTTACCAGAGGAGGTCGGGCCTTGTGCTATAGGTTAAATGGAAAGATGGGGTGGAGAGGGGATGTTGGGGAGTAGGGAGGAGAGGGTTGGTGATTGGGTAAAAGTAGGTAAGTGCTAAGGTTCAGCAGAGATTTCAAGGACAGGTTTGTTAAGGTTAGATATTACAGGCACAGCAACTGCGAGATACTTGGCAAGCACGAAGCTTCAATTTAAACGGGCCTAGTTTTGTAAGTGTCAGCATGTCCTCTGTGAGTGTATTTGACTAGAATGGTACATGGTACTCATAAGACTGTTGGCCTTGAGTTGTTCGATGGAATGGGACTTTTAGGGGCTGGCTATTTGATCCCCTGGTACGCCTGGTTTTGTTGGAAATGCAGAGAAAATTCCACATCCCTGGAGGTGTTACATTTAGGGTGGATTTCTTTGTGAGTAGGCATACATGATACTGTATTTGGAAGCCCAGGATTGGCCAAGTTGATTGTGCATAGAGCTCTCACGTGTGAGTAAGATGATGAGCTCCCAGAACCAGCCTCCACGCCTAGTCGAGGGTAATTTTTATCCGTTTGAGGGCTGTCAGTTGTTGCACTATAGACCACTAGTCCGTAGTCTATGACTGATAGCACTGAGCTATTCACTGCCAGTTTTAGTGCCTCATCTGTTAGGCATTGTTTGTTCCTGTAAAGCAAGCCTAGCTTAGTGTTTGCGGATTTTGCTACAGAATCTATGTGCTGCGTATAAGACAGGGCGCTATCTAGTGTTACACCTAGGCACTTAAAGTTTTGAAGAATTTCTAGGGGTGTATTTTGGTTATTAAGTATTTTTAGATGGTGGGACCTGTGTCTGTTGTGAGTGGAGGCAAATAACATTGTTTTTGTCTTTTTGTAATTTAATAGCAGCTTTGATTTTAGGAACCAAGCTTCGATAGATGTGAAGTTAATCTGCATCTGTTTTTCTAGTTCAACTGGGTCAGAGTGACTGGAGTATAGCACTGCATCATCTGCATAAAGTAGTACTTTATCTTGGAAAGCATATGGGAGTTGATTTAAGAACAGGCTAAAGAGCAGGGGGCCCAAGATGGAGCCTTGGGGAACTTCTGTATTCTCACTTCGGTTTTCTTTGTTTTTACCTTTTTGTTTTACCAGGAGAGACACATTAAGCTGAAAGCTTATTTACAGATGCAACCTGGGAGCACAAGAAAGTTAAGTGACTTACTCAGGGTCACACAATATGCAAGTGGGGGTTGTGGGATTCAAACCTGGGTTTCCAGGTTTGTAGCTCAGAGCCTTAAACCACTGTGCTATACTGCCTTTTCAGAGAGAACATCTAGGATTTTTACCTTTTGTGCTCTCTCAGTGAGGTAGCTCTTGAACCAGGGCAATGACTCAGGGGATAGTCCTGTGTAGACATCTGGTTAAGAAGTAGCTGGTGGTTAACTGTATCGAAGGCCTTGGTGAGGTCAATGTAGGTTGCCCCCACCAAGAGCCCCCAATTAAAAATGCATTGTGAATATAGCCTGTGAATTCTACTAGGGCAGTTGTGGTACTGTGCTGTTTTTGGAACCCATGCTGTTGTGGGCATTGCAGCTGATATTTGTCAAGGTAGTCAACAGTTTGATCATACATAATGTGTTCCAGTGCCTTTGAGAGTGGGGGGAGTATTGAGATAAGATGGTAGTTTGCATGACTAGTCCTATCCCTACTTTTGAAGACAGGCATTACTACCACGGCTTTCCAGATCCAAGGGAACTTACCAGATACAAGCGATAGGTTTAGAATTCTTGTGAGGGTTGGGAGAATCATGTCAATGGTAAGCGCCATGAGCTTGAGGTCTAGAGTGTCACCACTGGCCCTAGACTTTCCAAGAACTTGTGCGAGGTATTTTTTGGCCTCAATTTGGGTAATTATTTTGAGGTAGAGTGGGGGGGGATAGACTGGGTATCTGTCTTATGTGCAGGATTACTAAGTTCAAAGAAGTCTGGAGGCAGTACACCTCTAAGCTCAATGAAGGCCTTATTGAAAGTGTTGGCAATGATACTAGGGTCCTGGGATGGTATCCCCTCAACATTAAGTGCAGTGGGAGGTGACTATTTAGGTCTGCCAGACAGTGTCTTAATATTTTCCCAAAACTTATGGCTGTCCCCCCAGTAGTTTGTCAGCTCACTTTTGAAGTGTTGGCTTTTGGCCTTTCGAATATCCCAGATACACTTATTATAGGCTGTTTTATAGTTCTGTAGGTCAACCTGTGATCTCGTACTTCTGGCTTTGTATCACAGGTTGTCCCTGTGCTAAATGAGTGGAGGTGAGATCCAAGATTTACTAGAGTCCCAGATTTTGCTTTTACAGTAGTGGGCATAAATATTGCATGCCTCATTGAATTTGTAGATAAATCTGTCAAGCACTGTGTCTATGTCTGCTGCAGTGTCAATAGCTTCACAGTTTTGAAACGTAGGTGTTCCTTCAGTGCACTCAGTTTCCCTTTTTTTAGAGTTCTAGTTTTCGCTGGGATCACGGGGGATTTGTTTGACCAAGTAAAGAGGATCGGGCAGTGATCACTGATCGAATCTGGGAGGACTACTGTGTGAGTAATTCTCTCAGGAATGTTTGTTATCAACCAGTCTATGCACATACTAGTCCCTGTTTTGTAGTTTAAATGAGTGGGGAGTCTACTAATTGGGTCATGTTTAGGGAGGATATGGCATCCCTGTAAGGAGCTGCCTCAGGTGATATCCAGTTAATGTTGAAATTCCCAATAATTAATAGCTCAGAAATGTGGCAGAGGTCTGCAAGGTAGTCGAGGACTACCTTGAACCCAACTGTATTGTTCCTTAGGAGGGACATAGACAGATACGAACATTAGACCTTTGCCATTAGTGCTGAGTAGTATTTTTACAGCCAGTATCTGGGTGTTAAGTTCCAGAACTTCATTGCCTCTGTGCACAAAGCCTGTATTGCCAGATACATTGCCCTGAGTTCCAGGAGATTCATGTGCTTCTGAGTCTCCAATGTGCTCCAAGTGTCACTTACAGTAAGGTCCTCCAGGCAGGTGCCCCAAGCTAGGAGTATAGTATCCCCTTGTGGAGGGTACTCAGAGGAGATATAAGAACAAGGGTAGTATCTCATACCCATACCTCCCCTTCCATAAGACCTGTAGGAAGTGGAGGGCTATTCTTGCTCAGTATTGCTCTTGTAGGCGGTGTTGTACTCATCCTCCTCTTTCATGGAAGCCTCTGTCTTGTCACCAAACAGAGAATTTCCCTCATAGAGAAAATCCATAGCTTTGTTTCAGTGTCCTAGAATAGATTGGAGGTTCTAAGTCAGGCAAACCATCTTAAGGACACTGCATGGGCCAGGACCCTAGGTACAGTGTCGTTTGTGTCTGCTACTATGTGGAACTGGTACTCCATGGTATCTATGGCTGATCTTTCTGTGTCAGCCATATTCTGTGCCAAGTCTCCAGTAGCCTTTTCAGTCATTGCCAGTATGGAATTCCATAAGACTTTCTTGTACTCAGTTGTGTAAGACAAATAAGCTGCCTGCCTTAGAAGCAGAGAAGCTGACATATACATTGTGTTGCCCATACTATCCAGTTTCTTGGAATATTACTCAGGAGTCTGGGTAGAAAAGGACACTTTGGCCTTATCAAAGTTGGCAGTCTGGGCCACTCCCTCATGATCAAGGTGGGTATACAGGTACTCAGCACCCTGTTTGTACACCTGATATTTTTTCTCAATTTTCTTGTCTATGTCAGCAACTGAGCTAGGGTGCTGACATAATGTTGCATGTGGCTTTCCAGAGGGATTTATGTATGGGCAGCATTAACTTCCTTGTAAATGCTAATCCCATCATAACCTTGAATTCTACCTCATCCTCATCTTCCTCAGTCTCTTGGGAGGAGGTGTTGAGGGTATTTACCATATGCCTTACAAGGATATAGTGAGAAGTGTAATACTCTGAAAGACTAGGAAGAGAGCCACATTTTTACTCAGGAGAACCATCTGGTTCTATTGGTTCTCCTTCCTCCTCCTCCTCCTCTTCATAGTAAATGTCATCCTCCTCATTCGCATGCATTGGTAATGGAACTTGAGTCTGGGAGGTGGGGCAGATATATTAATGGAATTTCCCATAGCCTAGAATGCCTGAAAGAATTGCCATGCCTTTGTCATGTCCCCTATTAAGGGCATTTGTCTTAAGTCCACTGGCAGCTCCTTTTCTTCTTCCAGGGTAGGGACAGTGTCATGTTTTTCTTTTTGTTTTGTTTTTTTAGCTACTGTCTCTGGTGTCTGCTCAGAGGCTGTTTTATTTTTTGTAGATTCAGGGTTCCCCCTTTCAGACACTCTGAGTTCTGAACCATCTTTAGCAGCTTTATCTTTCTTTCCTGTCCCCGTTGTCAGGGACTGCTGCTTACTTTGAGGAGCTGGACCCTCCCCTGAGTCTTTTGGTGACCTGAAGGCAGACTGAGAAGCCATTCTAAATTTTTTTCCATGTTCTTCTGCATTTTAGGGCAAAACTTTATACAGAGATCACAACTGGAAAAGTCATGGTCTGGACCCAGGCACCTTAAACAACAACTCATGGCAGTCTGCCTCTGCCAAGAGCTGAAAACAAACTATAATTTTTAAAACTTGTAGATCCTGTTTTCTTTTTGGGTCTGTAAGTCATACCAAATGCTGGAGACCCTAGAAAAGTTCTTGGTTCCCAATTTAGAAAAATGCTGATTTTTTTTAAATAAAGCCCAAAGGGTTTTAAAAAAGGCTTTAACTATAAATTCAGTTTAGTTCTTTGAAAAAAGAACTGCAATACATTTTTTATCTCATAAGAGTTTTTTATACTGAAAAAAAAAACACAAGAGTTTATCTTAGTTTCCACAAAAGAAAAGAAATGGAAACCAAGAAAAAATAAAGATTAAACCACAAAGCGGTTAATAAAAACAATATTTTCTAGCCAGCTCAGTGGCATGGAGGGCTGATGCACTGAGTGTCTTACCTCCTACCACACTGGTGACCTAGGTTCAGAAACAGACACAGGTCGCTTGGGGCCTAGCCAGGGGAGGGAAGACTGAGCATCTGTAGAACTTCTCACCTGCCTTGGGAGGGTGGTTGTTGTGGCTTGCTGCTTCACTGTCACTTGGAGAAATCTGAATGGTAGTGCAGATGAGTTGCATCATAGGTGGGAGAGATCCTGCATCCAGATCACTGGGGCCCAGGGGAGAAAAAGGAGGAAACATAGAGGATGGGCTTTGTGAAGCTCTGCCTGCCATGCTGCAACCAGTCTACCACTTCAGTCTAGGATGGAACTGGATATGGGTCTCAGATGGGGGGATGGCTCTCCCTCCCCGGCCCTACCATGGGAGGGATGGAGGATCCATAGGGGTGAAGTGCCCTGACCCAGGAAGAGGTAAGGGATGGGTGTAGCCAGCAGGGACAGGGCTGAGAAAGCTGCCCATTCTTCTAAGCAGGATAAAAATTTATATGAAAAACATTTTATTTTCTATTAATTTTAAAATGTGAAATAGTGGTTCCCAGAAAGTGGGAACAGTGCTGAAAATAGCCTTCTCCAGTTCCCGGGAACAAGAGAAAAGTAAAAACACAAATGACAAATAAATAATACCCTAAATAATGCACAGTATCAAAAACTAAATAAAGCACCTAACAAATAAAAGAAATATAACAAAATAAACTGAAAACTGGCCAGAAGTGTAAAGAAGACTTTGAGGCAATTGCTCTCTCAGGTGCAGAAATAAATCTGATGTTAGAGTGCAGTGGTGTGTGTGTGACCACCCAGCAGAGTTTGAATTTCATTCCAAATTCCATAATTTGCATACAGTTCTTAAATCACCAGGGCTGCTCATTCCAGGAGAATGATTGCTGTTGTTATGCATAAGTGAGGGATTCCTGGGGCTTGAATAGTACACACCACTGGAAGTAGCATGCATGTACTGTGTGGTATTTCTTTCATGAATCTAGGCCAGTGACGTTAAATATTCTGCCACAGACACAGATCTACTTTGCGATTTTAGATATTTTGCACTGCCACTGTTACACTTTGTGATGAAATATTCTACCACAGCCACTGTCATACTTAGTGCTTTTAAATATCCCACACAGCTACTGTTACACATTGTGATTTTAAATATTACACACAGCCACTGTCATACTTCGTGATTTTAAATATTCTACACAGCCACTGTTATACTTTGTGATTTTAAATATCCCACACAGCCACTGTTATACTTTGTGATTTTAAATATCCCACACAGCTACTGTTACACATTGTGATTTTAAATATTTCACACAGTCACTGTCATACTTTGTGATTTTAAATATTCTACACAGCCACTGTTATACTTTGTGATTTTAAATATCCCACACAGCCACTGTTATACTTTGTGATTTTAAATATTTCACACAGCCACTGTTATACTTTGTGATTTTAAATATCCCACACAGCAACTGTTAAACTTTGTGATTTTAAATATTTCACACAGCCACTGTTATACTTTGTGATTTTAAATATTCCACACAGCCACTGTTACACATTGTGATTTTAAATATCCCACGCAGCCACTGTTACATTTTGCGATTTTAAATATGCTACACAGCCACTGTTACACTTTATGAGCCACCGTCACACTTTGTGATTTTAAATATTCCACACAGCCACTGTCACACACTGTGATTTTAAATATTCCACACAGCCACTGTTACACTTTGTGATTTTAAATATTCCACACAGCCACTGTTACACTTTGTGATTTTAAATATTCCACACAGCCAGTGTTACAGTTTGTGATTTTAAATATTCCACACAGCCACTGTTGCACTTTGTGATTTTAAATATTGTGCCACAGCCACTGTTATACTTTGTGATTTTAAATATTCAGCCACAACCACTGTTACACTTTGTGGCCCCCATATTCAAAGGAGGGGGTTGTGTGGCGCACTCATATGCGGCACCCAAATAGTTGTGCCATTGCAACTGAATGCTACAGTATATTCAAACACGATGCACAATCCCAATGGATCACACATCCTATTTGAATATGGCAACCTGGGCGTACAGCACAAATGGGGTGGTGACTGACACTGCACCCAGCGCAGAATGGAGATGGGCCGCATACAGCATATGAGGGCTGTGCTGGTGCATCATAGATATGCTGTGCTCCCTAGGGCCATATTTAGCCAGATTATGCAAATGAGTCCATTAGGCATGCGTGGAGCAAATGGGCCCCATGTATGCTCATTGTGGTCCCATTTGCATGTCTGCATGGGCCAGGATGTGCCGGGACTGTGCTGGCCCCCCACCTGATCCCTGTCACTGTCCTGCATTCTGTCTAGTGCACGTACCTGGTTACCCAATGTAAATAATATAAATAAAATACATCTGCCCCTCAAGGCCATAGCTGGGCACCCCCCTCCCAGCCCCATCCCAAATCAGTGCAGATGCCTGGACCATACCTGCTCAGTAGTCTAGTGCACCCCCCCATCCCAGACCCGAACACAGTTCCTGGTGGAAATACACCCCAGTCCCTGGTAGTCTAGTGGACCCCACCCCAGCCGTGCCATGATCCTGACAGTAGATAAATGGAGGAATACCTTCATTCCATAATGAAAGATGACACCACCAATTGCAGTCCCCTCATCCCCAATCCCTGATCTAGTAAACACATCAGACACCTTTCCATGAGTATGGTAGCTACCCACTCAGGTACCACATCCCACCCGCTCCCCTGTCCCAGCACATCTGACCAGACTGTCAGTGACAGTGTACAGAATATACTGCATGCGCATGTAGTGTATACTGTACACTGTCACAGATGGCTGTTGGGCAGCTGTGGTGGTGTGCAGAGGGCTGTGCTGCTCACTGGCTGCCCAGGTATGCTGGGATGGGGGTAACAGGGTGGGGTGTGGGTACCTGAGTGGGTGGGGGACTACTACACTATGGAAAGGGGTCCACAGCTGCCTTTATTGTGATCGAGGTTTGAGAATGGAAGGGGGTTGCCGCTACACTATGAAAACGTGCTTGGGGATAATATTACCTTCAGATGGGGATGAAAGGTGGATACCACTGCACTATGGACTGGGGCACGGGGTATTATTCTACTCTGGTCAGCATTCATGGATGGGAGGGGGGTTGACACTGTTGAATGGGTTGGGATGGCACACAATCTTGTGTGATCTGGGAATAGGGATGGTGGGGGGGCTGCTGCCCATGTCCTGAACAGGGATACACACTGATTCTGCTGCAATCGGGGATTGGGGCTGGGGTGGGGGGTTTCACCGGACTGCTGGGGCTGGCAGGCTGTGGTGCATCTGTGTGCACTCTCAGGGCCTGCCTGCGGGGGCTGGCTGACATAGGTCAGCTTTTGTGGCCTATCTTTGGGCCACAGATTTCTTGCCAGTAAGGGACGCATTCCCTCTGAATATGCCACTGCCCGGCATATTCATGGGAACACCCCCTCCACTAGTGTGGCATACATTATTTTGTGCACTGGCCCATTCCCATGTGGGTGGTACATCTCTTTGCTTTGAATATCACTCTGCGGCACGTTGTTGGACTTGCATGGCACATCTCCCTTTTCTGCTGAGATGTGTCATGCATCTTCTTTGAATATGGGGGCCTGTAATTTTAAATATTACACACAGCCACTGTTACACTTTCTGATTTTAAATATTCTGCCACAGCCACAGTTACACTTTTTAATTTTAAATATTCTCCACAGCCACTGTTATACTTTGTGATTTTAAATATTCCACACAGCCACTGTTACACGTTGTAATTTTAAATATTCCACATGGCCACTGCTACACTTTGTGATTTCAAATATTCTGCCACAGCCACAGTTATACTTGGTGATTTTAAATGTTCCAAAAGCCACTGTTGTACAAGTCAGTGTTACACTTTGTGATTTTAAATATTCCACAAGACACTGTTACACTTTGTGATTTCAAATATTCTGCCACAGCCACACAGCCACTGTTACACTTTGTGATTTTAAATATTCTGCCACAGCCATTGTTACACTTTGTGATTTTAAATATTTCACAAGCCACTGTTACACTTTGTGATTTCAAATTTTCTGCCACAACCACAATTACACTTTGAGATTTTAAATATTCTACACAGCCACTGTTACACTTTGTGATTTTAAATAGTCTACCACAGCCAGTGTTACACTGTAATTTTAAATAGTCCACATAGCCACTGTTACACTGTGTGATGTTAAATATTCCACACAGTCATTATTATACTTTGTGACTAAATATTCCACCACAGCCATTGCTGCACTTTGTTACCATAAATAAAGAGACACCAGGGACAATGATATTGCAGCCATATCTCAGGCTGTAGTTTTAACAGTCTTAAAATGACAAAATACACAGTTTAAAAGCATGCAATCTAACATGATTTCAGTGACATTAGACAATAACAAGACTATTATTTCATCCATTTAATTGGGAATTACAGCAGCAGAACTTGGTCAAAGTGCAAGCCTGCAGAACAGTTAGATGGATTGCCTGCACTGTATTGTCACCACTAAAACATAACAAACACAATTCATTCATAACCAGTTTTTCCAAAAAAAGGCATTTCTCTTTTTAGTTGTTGTCCAATATTTTATTTCCTAAGAACAGCCACATTTATAGGTGACCCACTGATGAAGTTAGTTTGGTATCTTTATGAATTAACTATTTTTGTGACCCAGTTTTCTTTCTGTCAGATAAAATATCTCACTTGTGGACTGATCCTTATTAATTTTTTCAATTTGTTCTTCAGAAGTAACAATGATTTGATGACTGTTTGGCACAAATATTCTTTTCTATCCAACAATTATTCTTAATTTAATGATGTCAACCATTGGATAAAACATATGTAAGGTACTTTTTAATGTTAGCCTTTGGGTCTAGTATATGTTGGGTACTTTCCAATGTTAACCTTTGGTTACAGTAGGGTATGTTTCTATGTTAACCTTTGGTTACAGTATATGTTTGGTACTTGTTAATAATAACCTTTGGGTACAATATAAGCTATGTACGTCTCAATTATCTTGGTTTCTCTTTTCTTGTACAGCCTTCATCTGGTATTCTTCATTGATTATTAACCCAGAGTGCCACACAGGACAACAATATTTCAATGTGAGTTGCATCAAACTATTATACAATGACGGTAACTCATTTTGGGAGAGTCCTGTCCTTTATAAGATAAGTAGAACATTTTACTAGTATTATTACAAATATCAGTCACATGAGAACCCAATTTAAGGGTGGTCAAAATTACAAGTAAGCAATAATACATGACAGGGTGTGTGGTAATGCTAAATTACCCTATGCCACAGGTGGGTTGTGAGGAACGAGGCACAGATGAGTGCCTTTAACCACCTGGGAAGTGTGGTAATTTATGGCTTTACCACACACCCTTTTGCACCTATAAAATGGTTTAAGACTTAAAAAAACAGGAAGAAAAAAAGCAAAAATTTGAGCTGTGTGGCAATTGAAATTAATGAATGGTCATGTGACCAATTTTGACCAATCAGATTGCTTACTTGATTCAAGCCATTTTATAACCCCTGATAGTTTTGCTTGTTGGGCTCCCTCATGTTTCTCTGATCCAATAGGAAGTGCTGTTTCCCAGCACTTTCTCCGAAAAGCACACAATAATTGTGCATTGCTTTTGATTAACTCTATATTATAATTTTTCAGCCATAAATCAATTTGATTGAGGCTTTTCTGCAACATAATCCTCATTCTTACTTTCCATGATTACTATATAATGTGGTGCATCAACATAGATGATATGATCATCAAATGTCTTATCAGTTTTAATCATAATCTGATATGATGAGGGTCCCAGTTTTGTACCTTGCAATACCCCACAATTAATGTCTAACTAATCAGACCTGGATTTTTTAATTGTTGGTTTCTTAACTCTGTTTACATGATAATTATATAATATGGTACATCAACATAGATGATATGATCATCAAATGTCTTAATAGCATTAATCATAATCAGATATGATGAGGGTCCCTGTTTTGTAGCTTGCAACACCATGCAATTAATGTCTAACTAATCAGATGTGGATTTTTTAATTTTTAGTCTCTTGACTCTGTTTACAAGGAAGAAAACTGACCCATCTTCTAAATGTTACATTATCAGAGGGAGATTGGAATATGAGCTGGTATGTCACTCAGGGCACATACAGATATTAAGGGAATATTGGTGCAATATAAAATTAACCACAGGTGGCATTTCATACTAGTCAGATTACAAAAATTGGGGTTGACTGAATCCAATAAATGTTGGAGGTGTGTCCAGATGGGAGGTTCCATTTTGCACATACTCAGGTGATGTCCCAAAATAGGTGAACTATGGAAAGAGATATGGGAAGCTTGTCAAATTATTCTGAAAAGAAACATCAGGTTTAACTGAGTTCATAATAATAGGAATCAATTCTAATTTAGAGCTACCCATAAAAAACACTATGGCTGCACATAGCATGTATAACAACAAATACACATTGTTTTAAGATATTGGAAATCTCTTGAGACACCAATATTAGGGTAATGGGTCAAGGAATTATCAAGCTAACTATGACCGTATTGCACATATTGGTTTTAACAGGATTGATACATTGTATGCCACATGGGATCTTCTTTTTTTACATTCTAAGTTCTGCAAGTCATCAGAATAATATTAGTTATATATTTGCACATTTTACAACTATACAATACCTTTACTAGGTTTTTATTATTATGATGACAATGGTTATGATTAGCATACTCTGTATTAGAGAGACCACATCACAAAAATATTCTCTTAGATATTTTTAAAAACTATTTACTACAAATGTATAGTCACACAACTTAGTTTATATGAGTAATTATATGTTGTATATTGTTGATTGGTATTTAACTTTTGAAAATATAATAAAAATGTAATTATTAAAAAGAACAGACCAATCTGACAAGTGCATGTTGAACATCAAGGCAGATATTTTTTAAACAAAGTGTCATGATTGATTAAACCGAATGTCTTACTGTAAACAGTGAGTGGCAGGCCAGAGGAAAAAAAAAAACACTCTTGATAGCTGCCAACTGGAGGTCACACATTAACATTATCAAGAGATATGCAGTTGAGCATTTTTTGATGTGATAGTACAAATATGTGTGATGTCTGTATGGTGGTAGGGCTCAGAAGTGAGTGTACAACAGTGAGTGCATGTCAGCTTTGTGGTGGTAGGGTTCAGAAGTGAGTGTACAACTGTGAGTGCATGTATGTATTGTGGTTGTAGGGCACAGAAGTGAGCACACAATAGTGAGTGCATGTGTGTATAGTGGAGGTAGGACTCAGATATGAGTGTGTATAGCAGTGAGTGCATATGTGTATGGTGGTGGTAGGGCTTAGAAGTGAGTGCACAACAGTGAGTGCATGTGTGTATTGTGGTGGTAGAGCTCAGAAGTGTGTGTATAGCAGTGAGTGCATGTGTGTAAGGTAATGGTAGGGCTCAGATATGAGTGCACAAAGCTGGTCCAGTGTCATGGAGGGCTGAGGTGCTAGGTGCCTTACCTCCTGCCACGCCAGTGACCCAGGGTCAGGAACAGAACCGGGTTGCTCGGGGGCCGGTTGGGTGAGGAAGAATCGATCATCCCAAGACAGCTGTTCTTCCTTGGGAAGGGGAGGTTAGAGTGGCACACTGCCTGCCACCCATTGATGGCTGGGTGGCAGCACATGCACGTCACTACACAGGGAAGGGAACCCACAAACAGGGCACCAGGGCTGTTTCCATGAAATCAGAGTCTGGACGTTGTGCCCATTGCATGTCTATGGGCCCAGGGGAGAAAATGGAGGAAAACCTCCCCAGGCAGCAGGATGACAGACTGACCCCACCCCTGCAGTCCCCACACCTGTGGCAAGCCCAACCACAGGTCCTGTGGCAGAGGAAGATGGTTAAGGTAAGTCCCAGGGGAGCCAGATGATGTGGCTGGGTGGGGTCACTCAGAAGGAAACTGACAGGGGGAGAACCAGGAGGTAAATAGAATATGAGGGGAAAAAAGGAAGTGAGTGCACAACAGTGAGTGCATGTGTGTATTGTGGTGGTAGGGCTCAGAAATGAGTGCATAACAGTGAGTGCATGTCTGTATTGTGGTGGTAGGGCTTAGACGTGAGTGAACTGCAGTGCGTGCATGTGCTTATTGTGGTGGTAGGGCTTAGAAGCAAGTGTACAACAATGAATGCATGTGTGTATCATGGTGTAGAGCTCAGATGTGAGCGTACAACAGTGAGTGTACATGTGCATTGTGGTTTTAGTGATCAAAAGTGCGTGTACAACTGTGGTGCATGTGTATATTGTGGTGGTAGGGCTCAGATGTGACTGTACAACAGTGAGTGCACATGTGCATTGTGGTGTTAGTGATCAAAAGTGCATGTAGAACAGTGTGTACATGTGTTTATTGTGGTATTAGGGCTCAGAAGTGAGTGTACAACAGTGTGTGCATGTGTATATCATGGTGGTAGGGCTCAGATGTGACTACACAACGGTGAGTGCACCTGTGCTTTGTGGTGTTAGTGATCAACAATGTGTTTACAACAATGAGTGCATGTGTATGTGCATAGTGTGGTGTTAGGACTCAGAAGTGGGTGTACAACAGTGAGTGCATGTGTGCATTGTGGTGGTAAGGCTCAGAAGTAAGTGTGCAACAGTGAGAGTGTGCTTGTGTGTGTGTGTCTCTCTCAGAAGTGAGTGTACAACAGTAAGTTCATATGTGTATTGTGTGGTTGGACTGAGAAGTGATTGTACAACAGTGAGTGCATATGTGTATGGTAGTGGTAGGGCTCACAAGTGAGTGTACAACAGTGAATGCCTGTCTGCATGGTGGTGGTAGAACTCAGAACTGAGTGTACAACAGTGAACAACAGTGAATGCCTGTGTGTATGGTGGTGGTCCAGCTCAGAACAGAGTGAACAACAATGAATGCCTGTGTGTATGGTGGTGGTAGAGCTCAGAACTGAGTGTACAACAGTGAACTGAGTGTACAACAGTGAATGCCTGTGCGTATGGTGGTGGTAGAGCTCAGAACTGAGTGTACAACAGTGAACTGAGTGTACAACAGTGAATGCCTGTGTGTATGGTGGTGGTCCGGCTCAGAACAGAGTGAACAACAATGAATGCCTGTGTGTATGGTGGTGGTAGAGCTCAGAATTGAGTGTACAACAGTGAACTGAGTGTACAACAGTGAATGCCTGTGTGTATGGTGGTGGTTCAGCTCAGAACAGACTGAACAACAATGAATGCCTGTGTGTATGGTGGTGGTAGAGCTCAGAACTGAGTGCACAACAGTGAACTGAGTGTACAACAGTGAACTGAGTGTACAACAATGAATGCCTGTGTGTATGGTGGTGGTTCAGCTCAGAACAGACTGAACAACAATGAATGCCTGTGTGTATGGTGGTGGTAGAGCTCAGAACTGAGTGCACAACAGTGAACTGAGTGTACAACAGTGAATGCCTGTGCGTGTGGTGGTAGTGCTCAGAAATGAGTATACAGCAGTGAATGCATATGTAGATGGTGGTAGTATGACTCACAAATAAGTGTACAAAAGTGAATGCATGTGTATATGGTGGTAATAAGGCTCACAAGTGAGTGTACAACAGTGAATGCCTGTATGTATGGTGATAGTAAGGCTCACAAGTGAATGCACAACAGTTAATGCCTGTGTGTATGCTGGTAGTAAGGCTCACAGTGTACAACAGTGAATGCCTGTGTGCGTGGTGGTGGAAGCATACCTCTTAACCATACATTAGGAGGAACTTTCCTCATTTTGCTTCACAAAATCTCCCTGTTCCACATTGTAAGGACTTGTCCCACATTCAGTGTTAACATTTTAAAGCAAAAATCTACAGTAAATGATGCAAAAAATATATTATTCAATTAATAACAGACTTTCTGAATATAAATGCAAACATTTTAACTGTGTTCTGAGCTTCTTAGGTAAATATTAGATTAAGTGTTCCACATTTTGTTCATTTGTTCCACATTTTGAGAGGCAATGTTCCACATTTGGGGGACAAAAGGTTGAGAAGTATTGGTGGAGGGGCTCAGAAATGAGTGCACAACAGTGATGCATGTGTGCATGGTGGTGGTAGGGCTCACAAGAGAAAGTACAACAGTGAATGCATGTGTGTATTCTGGAGGTAGGGCTCAAAAATGCAGGGAAGTGATCTCCAAAAGTGAGTCATAGTAGGGCCCCAAAATTTGAGGCTGACTCTGTTAATGTGTTTGAGCAAAGACATGCAGAAAGTAAACTAATTTTATTACACATAGAGTTGCTTATTTTACAATTTACAATTTTTTAACAATATGTGTCAGTAGAAAAACTCATTACAGTCATTTTCATATAGTTAAAAAAATAATGCATATTTAAATATTTCTTGAAAGTCTCTTCAATCAACTGGAAGTATTATGAGCCCAATAGTTAACACCACAACAAGGCTGGTGTGGCTTGTCTGATGAAGTGGTACCCCCATAGATCGACCTGCAAAGACAAAACAGAGCGAGGATTATTTTTACTTGTCTGCTTTCAATCACTTTACAACCTTAAAGAGGAACTTCCCCAGTCCTTTTGACTTTCATGCATAAATTACCCCTTCTTGCACTGAGTCTGGAATTGTGTTTCATTACTGTCCACTGCAGTTAGTTTTTGCACTCTGAGCTGCTAAAAACTGCAGGGTGTACCAGAGCTTCTATAGCAAGCCTGGCGTTGTTGTGGGCCCAGGGTCGTGCTGCTGACATCACTATAGGGCAGAGTCAATTTCACAAAAAAAAAACAAAAAAAACATACTGACAAGGCATTTGGATTTTGGCATGATGCATTGCTAACAGGGTGTCATCTTTGGGAAGAGAAAACAGTATGTACACTGAATACTTACTGGTAGGTTTCCCTTGCAACATTGTTGCAACTGCATGGTACTGCACAGTGTGAGTCACTCCTCCACTCTACAGTGAAGGCAAGTGCGACAGGGCTCACAAAAAAATCCAAATTATGGAAAGCAGAGTAAACCTTGGCCCAAATGCACACACCTTTTCAGGTCTAGTATTGCATATAATGACTATAAGCTGTAACTTTTTGGACCATCTTGAAAGTTCTTCTTTAAAGTTCTCCAAATGGAAGTGAATTTTCAACCTGTAGACAGAGACCCAAATACGGTTGGGGGGGATGGTCCACAGCTATTCTTAATTAGCCAGTGATTGGGTAATTTTGTTTATTAACCCAATATAGATATTATATGGAAAAAAAATCTTTGGGGGGGCACACTGGTCCCTTTGTCAGGTTACCAAGGGACCCATGTATCCTCAAAAGGTTGTATACTATAACATTTTTGTACAATATCTGTGTTGGTTCAATATAAGGTATCTCAGTCCTCAATGAAAGCCATTTTCTGTGGATTAACACAGCTGCAGACCTTCTTATCTTTATTTAACCATTCATAATTCCATAACATCTGAATGCAGAAATTTTGTTTTGCTCTTCCCAGCACCCCAGACCTGCTACTCCTTCTGGCTGATTATCATCCTGTTCTGCCAGCCAGTCTTACCCTTTGCTGCTGCTTCCTGCCACCTGGCTTCCCAGGTTATCCCCTGCATCCTTGGAGGGTCTTGCTTATTCCTGCCGGGGGGGGGAGTAGCATTCCTGGAGGGGCACCTTTGAGGTGTGCAGGGCTGGGAGGGCAGGGGCGGTATACTTGGGGGATTGTTGGTGTAGGGGGATTGGGTAGCCATCATCCAACATTATTTCCATTTTTATGGGCCCCTCCCCACATTGCAGCGATGTGCACAGTGGCAACACTCTGGAGGCAGAGCCAGCTGACATGTAGTTACCCACACTGGCAAGACTCTACACACTGCCAGGTGTCATCTTCTGAGCAGTGCGCTGCAGCACCCTGCTGCACCAGGAGAAGAGCATCTGCGCAGATGATCTATCACCCTCCCTACTGGCCTTTGCTCCAGACGCCCTGGACTTAGGGTCCAAACCCCAGTGATCAGCATGCCAAGCGGACGTCCCACCACTTAGCGCCATGGAGCCAGCCTCGGAAATGTTTTAATAGCAAGGCAATTGTCTTTACAGTATCTTAATTTCTATTACTGTATTTCATTTGTAATACTCTGATCCATCTGTATAATGGAATACATGAAAAATCAATTTTTTCTTGAAGGAATGCTTTCTCTATTAAAAGTGAGAGTGTTACAATATTCTGCCTCCCAGCCCAACACAAAAGCTAAAACTGTAAAACAAACAAACAAAAAAAGAATTTTGAAATTTGTGCCTGAAAGCTTTGGGCACAGCCATCATCTCCAACTCTAATGTGCACCTCATAGTAGTTTAAGTGAAGATGCTGCAACTTTCTTTGATCTCCCAAGGCTCTTGCAGCAATAATGCATGCTCCATTTTGGTATTCTGACATAGGTTGTTGCATCAATAGAGCATGCTGTCTGAAATACCACATCTACTGTTACTACTATATTTTTGCTTCTGTTTCAATCTGTTAGAGACTGCTGTTTATGGTTAAATGGATTCTAGAAATGTTATAGTACTTATACCTGATTAAGATCTGTGTATTGAATCAGATGTTATTTTGTATATTTTCTTTTCATAAGTTTTTATTCCTTGCCTTGTATTGAATGCACTAGCAAGTATTATGGAAAAAACAATAAAGCATGCTCCATTCTGATATCTTGTTGAATGTTACAACATTAAAGCATGCTCCAGTATGCTGTCCTGACATAGGTTGTTGCAACATTAAAGTATGCTCCAGTGCTATCCTGACATAGGTTGATGCAACATTAAAGTATGCTCCAGTATGCTGTCCTGGCGTAGGTTGTTGCTACATTAAAGTATGCTCCAGTGCTATCCTGACATAGGTTGAAGCAACAATAAAGCATACTCCATTTTACTATCCTGACATAGGTTGATGCAGCAATAAAGCATGCTCCATTTTGCTGTCCTGACATAGGTTGTTGCAACAATAATGCATACTCCATTTTGCTATCCTGACATAGGTTGATGCAACAATAAAACGTGCTCCAGTTTGCTATCCTGACATAGGTTGATGCAACAATAAAACATGTTCCAGTTTGCTATCCTGACATAGGTTGATGCAACAATAAAGCATGATCCATTTTGCTGTCCTGACACAGGTTGTTGCAACAATAAAGCATGCTCCATTTTGCTGTCCTGACACAGGTTGTTGCAACAATAAAGCATGCTCTATTTTGCTGTTGTGACATAGATTGATGTTACATTATGAAATGAGCAAAAGAAATCCTGAATCCTGATTGGCTGAAAGCCATTTTCAGCCATGTCCGTATCAGGACATAACCTGCCAGCCAGCACTAATTGTGCTACACTAGCCCTAGAACTCCAGCGTATCACTCTGCCACCCTGAACAGAAACCGTGCCAGCCTGACTTAAGGAGCGGTCACTTGTGAAGCAAAAACCAGCACAGAAACTACAGAAATACCACTCTGTGTCCAAGGTCCCCCTTGATGCACAAGCCCTAAACTTTGAATGGTTTAAATATCATATTTTGTTTAACTTACTGCCCGTTTCTTTTTCGCAGGTACAGCTGTCGCACCCATTGCTAAAAACTCCACCCAATACACAATGAGCGATTCTGCACTCTCTGGACTCCATCATCTCCCCCCATTCTCACACACACACACACACACACACACACACACACACACACACATCATCCTCTCCTTTAAATGCTAGCTTCAACAACCCAGAAGCTCATAAGTAAAACTGAACCCATTACTGTCATCACAAAAGTCAAATGTTTTTTTCTCTACCTCGGTGTTACAGTTTGACAACTGTGAAGCTGTGTATGGTGGCCGCTAAGGGACATGCTCGTTCCCTGTCAAGCCATCTTTTTAAATATAAATGAAATTGACAAAGTAATTGAACAGGACAAAAGTTAAAAAACAAGCAAACAAAAAAAACAAAACTAAAAGGACACAAAACAAATGGCTTGTGTATTTGGGAGGGGGCAACATCATAGTAAATATGTTACCTGATATGGGACCGCTCACTTTAAGTGCAACTGAGTGGGCAAACTAAGAAATATTAAGCAAAGTAAAACCACCCGCAGAAAAAAACAAAACATAGTTGTGAGTGTTTGGGTGGGTGGGGACTGGAGACATAGATTGGTACCGATAACCTCTAGTGACTTTTATTAAAACAGCTCCATTCCAAGACAATGACGAGGGCTATTATTTCCGCACACTTTTCATGTGCATTTTTGAAAATTAGCTTCTTTTCTGGGGGGCCCATTTTACAAGTACAGTAAGACACTCCAAGGTGTGGGCTATGGCCTCATAAGAGCACTTCCCAGGTGCTAAAGGCACTCAGTGCAATCGCCTCATAATGCACCTGGGGTGTTCTGTTATCAGACCACAACCCACACCTCATCATGTCTTATTGCTTGCTTAAAGCGTGTTCCATATTGCTATCCTGACATAGGTTGATGCAACAATAAAGCATGCTCCATTTTGCTATTCTGACATAGGTTGCTGTAACATTAAGACATGCTCCATTTTGCTATCTTGACATAGCTTTTTACAAGAATAAAGCATCCTCCAATTTGGTATCCAGACATAGGTTGTTGCAGCAATAAAAGCAGAATTAGTGAGATGGAGAAAGTGTGGGGGATGTAAGAAGTGAAGGTGGACTCACTGAGATGTAGAGAGTATGGGAGGATGTGACGGGGTAATCAGTGTGATGGAGAGTGTGTGGGGGAGACGTGAAGAGTGAAGGTGAAATCAGTAAGAGGCAGAAAGTGTGAGAGACATGTGAAGAAGGAAGATGGAATCAGTGAGATGGAGAGGTTATGGAGGTGTGATGAGAAAAAATGAAATTAGTGAGACAGAGAAAGTAAGGGGGATATGAAGAGTGAAGGAGGAAGCAGTGAGATGGAGAGAGTGTCAGGGAATGTGAAGTGTGATGGTCGAATCAGTGAAATTGAGAGAATGAGGGGATGTGAAGAGTGAAGGGTGATCCATGAGATGGAGAGAGAGAGAGAGAGAGAGAGTTATGGGATGTAAAGGCTAAATGCTGAATCAGTGAGATGGAGAGTGTAGGAAGGATGGAAAGATGCAAGGTGGGATCAGTGATGTGGAGAGAGTGTGCAGGGATGTTAACAGTAAAAGTGGAACCAGTGAGAGGGAGATAGTGTGAAAGGGATGTGAAGAGTGACAGCAGAATATGTGAGATGGAGAGAGTATGGGGGGATTTAAAGAGTGAAAATGGAATCATTGAGAATGGAGAGAGTGTTGCATGAATTTAATTGGTGAATGTGGAATCACTGAGATGGAGAGAGTGTGAGATGGATATGAAGAGTGACAGTGGAATATGTGAGATGGAGAGAGCATGGGGGATGTAAAGAGTGAAGATGGAATCAGTCAGATGAAGAAAGTGTGGGGGATTTGAAGAATTAAAATGGAACCAGTGAGATGTAGAGGGGGAATGTGGAGAGCAAATGTGGAATGATTGAGGTGAAGAGAGTGTGTGAGCGGTGTGAGGGATGTGAAGAATGACAGTTGAATCAGTGAGATAAAGAAAGTATGAGAGGATTAAACAGTGAAAATGGAATCTGTGAGCTGGAGAGAGTGTGGGAGGGATGTAAAGAGTGAGTGTGGAGTCAGATGGAGAGAGTTTGAGGGATGTAAAGAGTGAAGGTGGAAACAGTGAGAAGGATAGAGTGTGGAAGGGGAAAAGGGGGAAGGTGGAATCAGTGAGATGGAGAGAGTGTGAAGGTATTTAAAGAGTGAAAGTGTAGTCACTGAGATGGAGAGAGCATGGGGGAGCTGTGAAGGGGCAATCAGGGAGATTGAGAGAATGTAGGAGGAATGTGAAGAGTGACGGCAGAATCAATGAGATGGAGAGTGTGGTAAGGATTTGAAGAGTGACGGCAGAATCAATGAGATGGAGAGTGTGGTAAGGATTTGAAGAGTGATGGCAGAATCAATGAATTGGAGAGTGTGGTAAGGATTTGAAGAGTGACAGCAGAATCAAAGAGATGGAGAGTGTGGTAAGGATTTGAAGAGTGATGGTGGAATCAATAAGATGGAGAGTGTCGTAAGGATTTCGAGAGTGATGGCGGAATCAATGAGATGGAGGGTGTGGTAAGAATTTGAAGGGTGATGGCCAAATCAGTGAGATGGAGAGTGTGGTAAGGATTTGAAGAGTGATGGTGGAATCAATGAGATGGAGAGTGTGGTAAGGATTTCAAGAGTGAAGGCTGAATCGGTGAGATGGAGAGTGTGACAAAGATTTGAAGCGTGACGGTGGAATCAGTGAGATGGAGAATGTGATAAGGACTTGAAGAGTGACAGTGGAATCAATGAGATGGAGAGTGTGGTAAGGATTTGAAGAGTGATGGCAGAATCAATGAGATGGAGAGTGTGGTAAGGATTTGAAGGGTGACGGCCAAATCAATGAGATGGAAAGTGTGGTAAAAATTTGAAGAGTGACGGCATAATCAGTGAGGTGGAGAGTGTGATAAGGATTTCAAGAGTGATGGCCGAATCAATGAGATGGAGAGTGTGAAAAAGATTTGAAGAGTGATGTCAGAATCAATGAGGTGGAGAGTGTGGTAAGGATTTGAAGAAAGATGGCGGAATCAATGAGTTGGAGAGTGTGGTAAGGATCTGAAGAGTGATGACAGAATCAATGAGGTGGAGAGTGTGGTAAAGATTTGAAGAGTGACGGCGGAATCGATGAGGTGGAGAGTGTGGTAAGGATTTGAAGAGTGACGGCGGAATCAATGAGATGGAGAGTGTGGTAAGGATCTGAAGAGTGATGACAGAATCAATGAGGTGGAGAGTGTGGTAAGGATTTGAAGAGTGATGGCGGAATCGATGAGGTGGAGAGTGTGGTAAGGATTTGAAGAGTGATGGCGGAATCAATGAGGTGGAGAGTGTGGTAAGGATTTGAATAGTGACAGCAGAATCAATGAGATGGAGAGTGTGGTAAGGATCTGAAGAGTGATGGTGGAATCAATGAGGTGGAGAGTGTGGTAAAGATCTGAAGAGTGATGGTGGAATCGATGAGGTGGAGAGTGTAGTAAGGATATGAAGAGTGACAGCGGAATCAATAAGATAGAGAGTGTGGTAAAGATTTGAAGAGTGACAACGGAATCAATAAGATGGAGAGTGTGGTAAGGATTTGAAGAGTGATGGTGGAATCAATGAATTGGAAAGTGTGGTAAGGATCTGAAGAGTGATAGCAGAATCAATGAGATGGAGAGTGTAGTAAAGATTTGAAGAGTCACAGCAGAGTCAATGACATGGAGAGCGTGGTAAGGATTTGAAGAGTGACAGCAGAATCAATGAAATGGAGAGTGTGGGAATATGAAGAGTGAAAGTGGAATCAGTAAGATGAAGAGAATGTGAGGGGATGTGAAGAATGACCGTGGAATATGTGAAATGGAGAGAGTGTGGGGGAATGTGAAGAGTGACAGCGGAATCAATGAGGAGATGGATTGAGTTTGGGCAATATAAAGAGTGAAACATGGACACAGAACATAGAAACAGAGACTGTAACAGCAGACAAGAACTGCCTGGCCTATCTAGTCTGCCCATTTGTCCCTGCCTATACTGTCACCAGAGGCCCTACTCAGTCTCCAGCTCCTCCCATGCTTCCCAGCTAAGATTTCCTTGTGCCAATCCCATGCATGCTTTAAGCTCACCACTGTTTTCTCCCCTGTTACCTCCACTGGAAGAGTGTTCCTGTCATCCACCACTCTTTCAGGAAAAGAAATACTTCCTCACATCTGTTCTAAAGTTCCCTGTTCCAGCTTCATTGCATGTACCCTTGTTCTCATGCATCCTTTCCTCTGAAAAATACTCCCCTCCTGTACCTTGTTCAATTCCATGAGATATGTCTATCATGTCTCACCCCCCTTCCAGGGTGTACATATTGAGGTCCCTCAGCCTCTCCTCATAGGGTGTCTGATACAGTCACTGCACTATTTTAGTTGCCCTCCTCTGGACAGCCTCCACTCTACCTATGTCCTTCTTGAGATGTGGTCTTCAGAACTGGACACAGTTCTCCAGGTGAGGTCAGACCAACAATCTGTATAGTGGCAACACCACTTCCCTCCTTCTGCTGGCGATACCCCTCCCTATGCACTCAGGTATCCACTGGCCCTATCCACTGCCCTGTCACATTGCCTCACCACCATGAGGTTATCAGATATGATTACACGAAGGTCCCTTTCCTCTTTAGAGATTGTCAATACCTCTTCCCCCATTTTGTAGTCTACCTCTGGGTTTCTGTGACCTAGATGCATGATTTTACCCTTTTCTCATTGAAACCTATCTGCCATACCAGTGACTACTCCTTTAGTTTTCTCAGGTGACAGCACATTCTCTCCATGCCTTCCGGAGTGTCCACCTTATTGCAGATTTGGTGTCGTTTGCAAAGAGTCATACCTTTCCTTCCAGTTTATCTGCAATGTTACTTACAAAGACATTAAAGAGAACTGTACTGTACCAGTACTGAGCCCTGAGGTCCCCCACTAGTCACCCTCCCCTCCCTTCCCCCGAGTGAGTTCCCCTTACCACCACCACCTGCCACCTATCCATTCACCAGTTTCTTATTCAGTTAGCCACCTTAGGACCCACCCTAAGCTGCCCAGTTTCCTTATGAGCCTCCCATGTGGTGCAGTGTCAAAGACCTTGCTAAAGACTAAAGTAGTCCACATCCACTGCACCTCCCTGATCTATTTCCCTGGTCACCAAGTCAAAGAAATCTATCAGGTTTTTCTGACATGCCCCCCCCCCCCGTGAATCTGTGCTATCTTGTGTTTGAACACATGGCCTTCCACACTTTCCCACTCTGCCTGCACTCCTACCTCCCTTTACCACTTTTGCCCTGCCTCCTTTTCCCTTCTCTTTTTTTGCAAGTCTTGTTCCTGTTCCTCTCATGTTGTGCCTTGTCTGGCTATGAAGGTGGAATCAATCAGTGAGATGAAGAGTATGTGGGAGGGATGTGAAGAGTGAAAGTGGAATCCGTGAAATGGAGAGAATCTGGGGTGGTCCTAAGATAGTAGGAGCAGAGATGCTGAAGAACCACCCACAATGGTTGAAAAAGAGATACGAGACATAAAAAGAAGTCTAGAGTTGGAAGAACAGAGAGTTCAGCATGAAAAGTAGGTAGTAATGAACTTAAAGAGATAGGATGGATAAGGCTATTAAGTATTTTAGAAACATGAATGTGTTAGCAGAAAAAGACTCGCGGTCTATTTTGTCTGCCCATTTTCATACCTGAACTGTACCAGTCTACCCTTGGTCATGCCTGGACTGAATGTTTAATGGTAGTTTATCCCCTTCCCTCTCTTCTCCACTCTCATCACTGTCTTAGTTTTCACTAACCCCTTATAGCTGCCCCATGCTCTCTTGAAACCTGACACAGTCTTGGCATTTACCACCTCCCTTGGCAAGTCATTCCATTGCGCCATCCCACTTTCTGTGAAGAAATACATTACTTTATGAGTTCCTTTTTGGCTCTACCCCCACCACTTTATACTCTTGCCCCTTATTTGTGGATCCCACACTATGCTTAAACAGGTCATGACATTGTATCTTTCAGATATTTAAAGGTTTGTATCATGTTTGCCTTCTCTCTTCTGGCCTCCAGCAAGTACATGTTCAGGCTGTCTAATCTCTTCTCATAGGATTTTCCTTGCTGACCCTCTATTATCTTTATAGCCAGCCTGTGGACAAATTCTATGTGGTCTTTATCCATTTGCAGGTGTGAGCTCCATAACTGGACACTGCACTCAGGTGAGGCTTCACCAGTGATTCATGAAGGGGCACCAGCACCACCTCTTTTCTCCTACTGGAGAACCTTCTCCCTATACAACCCCACATCCTGTTTGCCTTCCTGAGTGGTCTGGTATATATGGGGCAATTGACTTGAGGTTGTCACTAATGGTGATCCCCTAATCCCTTTCTTCAGTGATCAGACTGATGTTTTCACCCCATGCCAATAACCTGTCTTCAGGTTATCCTTGCCTATGTATATAACTTTGCATGTCTTCACATTAAACTTCAGTTGCCATATTTGGACCATCCCTCCACCTAATCTAGATCCCTCTTCATGTTCCTGATCCTCCCCTTGGAATCTTCCCAGTCACATAGTTTAGTGTCATCTGCAAAGAGACACATTTTGCCTTGATCCCTTCCCCAGTGTAGCAGATCAACATATTAAACAGTACTGGTCTAAGCACTGACCCTTTGGTACCCCTCTTGTGACCTCCCTGACAAAGGCCCTGTCCCAGACTACAACACGGTAAGTTATAACATTTTATAAAACATTTTATCACTTAACATGTTGGTGAATCCTGATTCAGTTCAGCAGTGTTTTATCATGGGTACAACATCCCTACTGCAGGGTCCACACTTGCTGCTCCAATCATGTTCAGTGGGACTTGCTGAACATGCTTTCTTGGGGCTAAAGCAGAGATGGAACCATGCCTGCATTTCAAGTTTTGAAGTAACATGGTCCTTTCTTGTAATCCATCTCAAAAACTGTGTTAAAGCCTGTGTCCTATCAAGATTTTAACATGGTTTTTGATCCTGTGTGTAAACCCCACTCGTAGTGCAGATGCAAGCTGTGTTAGATGGACTTAAAACAATTTAAGTATCTTAAACTGTTTAAGGCCATCTTGTCTGGACAGGGCCATGGAAACATAGAAAATGATGGCAGAAAATGGCCAAGCAGACCATCCAGTTTGCCCACCTTACCTGATTAGAACCAACCAAAAGGACTAGTGCTAACAGTGCAGATGTGCAGATGCTACCATCGGGACTGGCTACCACAAGTCAAACAGTAAGACTAGGAAGCGGCACACACTGACAGTAAGAGGAAGAAACACAGAAGCAAACTGCTAAAAATAAGCAGAAATTGACTGAGTATTTAACTCAAAGCAGGCACTGGACTTACAAATCATGTAACGTGTAGGTCCCCTGGCGCTTCACTTGATAGAGCTTTATCAGGAGATGGGGTAACACGCTGAACAAATGCTGTCAAATAGACTACTGGCTATGATATCAAAATTTAAACTGTAGTTGATGTTTACAAAGGAATTCAGTAGCCAGAGGATCTGGGGTACCTGAACCCATGCACCTTAATAAAGCAAAAGCGTAAAAATACAGTATAAAAGAATGTACCAAAAAAGGGGGAGGTGCATCGAGTTATTAAGCAACAGTACAACAAATAATTATCAAACAATGAGAAAATGCAAGTAAATGTAAAAAGCCAAGTTGTTACATAGTAAATCCCTAAGGAAAAATCCTAAACATAAATCACTGGCTAACATTAAATTGATAGCAAACATTCAAACACAAAAGTAATGAAAAATTCATACACTGAATCTAATGGCACAAGGTATCGAAATGAACCAGTTGTCAGACAGAGGGCAGATAAAACTAGACCCAAGTGATGCAGTCTTCCAAAGTATACCAAAAATATTTATTCAAAAGGGACCAGCCTGCACCGGAATGTTCTGACCACCTCACCTAAAAAAAACAGAGGAGGGAGAGAGAGAGAGCATCGTCAATACATGGAAAACTGGATTTGATGTACATCAATGCAGTAAAAAGAAAACTTAAAGAAGGGCAAAATGTCCATAGAAAGAAGGCAGATGCATACAGTGGAGCCAACTACGACACAACTCAATAACTTGCAGTAAATGATATGTCACAAAATACTGCATGACACAAAGGCGCACTTGCCATTGAATTACACTGTTCCCTGCAGTATACTGCAGCATTTTGTGATATACTGCAGCATTACTGTATTGCATTATGGCTGGTGCCACTATAGTTGTATGAGTAAAAAGTAGTCTAAAAGCAAGTTCAGCACTGACTACTGGTAGGGGAAGGGGAGGGGAAGGAAAATGAAACTAGTCAAATCCTAGCTGATGGATAGGTGGTACCACTCAAAAATGTAAGGGATATACACATGTCCGGAGAATGGCAGAAGATGTGGAGAATTCTAGGAAAACCATAAGGTCCAAATCACCACTGAGGCCAGAAGGTCTTAGGCTGTTTAATGAGAAAATCCAATATGTTTCACTCTGAAACAGCCTTTTGAGCCCGTCAAGGCTGACGAGTTCAGCACTTACAAAGTTCAGTCTGACCACTTAGGATATACATTCCCAGTATTACTTTATTGATTCCACATCAGCTAACAGTAAACAGTAACAATGGCCCTCCAGAAGGCTAACGTTTTGCGTAGTAACCCTATGATTTTTCAAGGCTAACCTGCCATCTAGGGGCACACAGTATATATATATATATATATATACACACACACACACATATATACCTGTGGTCATGTGACCATTGGATGAGCGTGGTAGGTGTCTTGTTCCTTAAAAGGAACCCTCATTTTGGAAAGTCCTGTTGGCTCACACCTTCACTCTTGTCTTGGGAGTAATCCTAAGGCACTTATTTCATTTTATGGGTTTGCAGTGGATTTGAGTCAACAAATCTGAGTCAACAACTGAGGTGGGGACAGGCTCAAAAGGTTGCTTCAACATGAAACATATTGAAGTTTTACATTAAACAGCCAAAAACCTTCTGGCCTCAGTGATGATTGTAACCTTAAGCCTTTCCTATAATTCTCCACCTCTTCTGACATTCTCCTGACATGTGTGTATCCCTAAAACTTTTGTTGTAGAGGCCCCACCTATCCCTTGGCTAGAATTTGTCTGGTTTATTTTCCCTTTCTCCAGTGCTCTGCACCTGTAGTCAGGGCTTAACTTGTTGTTATGACTTTGCAGGCTATGTTTTGTTCATAGAATCTGTGTATCCGCCCTCTTTCTATGGACATTTTGCCTTTCTTTATCTGAATTTTCTGTTTTCTGCATTGCTGTACATCTGATCCAGTTTCCCCTGTATTGACACTCTCTGTTTCTCTTCTCTTTTTCAGGTGAGGTGGTTGGAACATTCCGGTGCAAGCCGATCCCCTCTGAATATAATCTTTTTCTATACTTTGGGTAATTGCATCACTTGGGTCTAGTCCTTCCTGCCATTTGTCTGACAGCTGGTTCTTCTGGATACCTTGTGCCATTAGTTTCAGTGCATGAATTCTTCATTATTTTTGCATTTGAATGCTTGCTATTAATTTAATTCTAGACGGTGATTTATGTTTAGGATGTGTCCTTAGGGATTTGCTATTTAACAACTGAGTTTTTGACATGTACTGTACTTGCATTTTCTAATTGTTTTGTAATTATTTGTTGCACTGTTCTTTCATAACTTGATGTGCCTCCCAATTTTTTGTGTATTGTTTTATATTGTATTTTCACACTTTTGCTTTATTAGTTGCATGGGTACAGGTACCCTAGATCCACTGGCTACTGAAATACTTTGATGTCATATTCAGTGAACTATTTTAGGGGTTTGTTCAGTGTGATACCCTGCCCCCGAAGAAGCTCTATCAAGAGAAGTGCTGGGGCACCTACACAGTACATGCTATGTAAGTCCAGTGACTGCTTTAGGTTAAATACTCAGTAAATTTCTACTTATTTTTGGCAGTTTGCCTCTGTGGTTTTTCCTCCTACTGTGAGTGTACACTGCATCCTGCTCTTACACCTTGCCTAATTATACTGCATAGACCCTGATGTCCTTTCCTCACTCTTACCTCTGCCCTTTTTCACTTACTATGGCCATGTGTCTGTCCCACCCCACCTTGAACCCACCAACCTCTGAATGCTCCCCATTTACAGTTATCCTCTGGGCTCTTCCACCTAACCTATTTTGATACCTACGTTGTTAGCTTTGCCCCAACCCCTAGATCCTCCAGTTTCTTGATAAGTCATCTATGGGGTACTGAGTTGAAGGCCTTACTAAAATCTAGATGTAGCACATCGACTGCTTGGCCTTAGTTGACTATTCTTCTTAGAGAGTTGAAGAACACAATCAGGCTAATCTGGTATGACCATCCATTCATGAAACCATGCTGCCTCCTGTCCTGGGGCCCATTTACTTCGAGAAATTCCACCAGATGCTCCTTGATGATAGCCTCCAGGGGTTTTCCCACTACAGATGTCAAACTATATGGTCTATAGTTTTAAATAATAATTTTGAAAACAAGTAGGAACATTTTAGAGCCAGGAAGCTAGTGGAAGTGGTGAAGGATGGGTGTTTTGTGTATCAGTTTCAAAGAGTAGGTGAGAGGTCAAACATCTGTGTTTTAGACAATTAAAAGTTTAGAGATAAAGTAATGGGGAACCAATGGAGGTGGGAATTACATGGAAGTTTAGAGAAAAGGTAATGAGCAGTTCATGGAGAGGGACTTACATGGACATTTAGAGAGAAGTTAATTGGAAGCCCATGGAGGAAGAATGACTTTAGTTAATCAGTTGAAATGAAGGCAATGATGCAGGATGCAGTAGAGAAAGCGTCTCGGATGTAATGGATGTGCCAATATTGTGATGACAAAAGCAGGTGGACTTGTAGTCCATAGAGGTGTGTGGAGCGAAGGTAAGTTCTGGCCCAAAACGAATACCCAGATTTCTGATGGATTGAGCAAAGGAGAGGCAGGTATTCTTTTTCAGTATATGCTGAAAATAGAAAAGACAGCTAAAAAGTCAGGTTAAAGTGTTGTTTCTAACCTTTGTATTTCCAGTATGTAATAAAAATAAACCTTCAGGACCCCTTTTCCTATTATAAATTATTTGTAAAGTTCTAGGTATCAAGATGCGATATATGAATTGCGTTGTATGTGTCCATTTACAACACAATTAGATGACATTAGGTTCCTTGCGGTAAAAACAAATTCATGTTGCCATACCTCTGAAATCAATGAGTTTGTCCTGCCAGGCTGTCAGGATCATAGACAACGCTTTTTGCTGTGCAAGGCTCAGAAACTGATTGTCTGCAACAGTTGCCGCCTGATCATAGCTAAACATGAGGATCTGGGTAGGACTGAAAGCAACCTTTAGGAAAAGGGGATGAGAAAGAGAGTGGCTGGTTAATATTAATCAGTATGGTGCCATTCTGTTTACAGCAAACATGCCGCCAACTGTTATGGGTCTCATTTAGGTCCCACATGGAAGTCACGTCAGATAGTAAGTCAATTTGAAAAGCTGGCGCTTCTACAGTATGTTCATGTTGCATGCTAAGAAATGTGGCAGGGCATTTGTTTTTCATTTTTAAAATAGCAATGCCATGTGAAATATTTTTCCAAAAAGCAGGTTTCCAGCTACAAGTAATAAAATATTAGCATACCTAATAACAGTGGCAGTTTCATGAATTAAGGATTTTTTTTACTCGTAATTTTTTATTAAGTAAGATGAACCACGCTGTAATATCAGCACATAAACAAAAAAATTAGATTAAGCAAAACAACTTAAAAACAGGATTATTAACAATTAAACTTAAGATATTTACATTATTACAGACCATCATAACTCAGAATTCATCCATTAAACATGTGAATAACTAACAACTGAAATCTCCTTCATGTGATTCTCTCTCTTCCTAACTTAAACTCTGTATTGTTATAATGTGGATTCTGGTTACTCACCAGGAATTAAGGAGGACCAGGGCACAGGCAAGGTACAAAGGGCTTGTGTCTGAATATGCAGGAGAGTTTAAATCCAGACTAGGTTGTCAGCTATGTATCACTACTGGGACACAGTTTGGGTACAGCAGATCTGCACTGTGGCATGATCCCTGTCTGACCCTGTCCTGGAAGTCACTCATAACCGTTAAATGTGCTTTTCTAGATGTTTCCTATATTGTGCAGCATATATTGTTTTATTTTCCTGATCACAATCCTAAACCTAACCCATGTCACACCCACAATCCTATTTCTAAGCCAAAGAAAGTGGTTATCTTTTTTATCAGAAAAAAAAACTAATTAAAAATATTAAAACATGTATTTTAGTTCTAGTACAATTGGAACATTTTACAAGAAAATGCAAACAGAAGATGTCTGAAATCTTACACAGGTAAAAAGATAGGGTCAGATTCCAGGGGATAGAGCGCTATAGAGGATATAGTGTTGTAGAGAATTGATTTTTCCAGAAGATGGAATACTCCAGAGGATGGAGAGTTGCAGAAGAAAGAGTATTCCCAAGGATAGAGTATTCCAGAGGATGGTGTGTTCCAGAGGACAGAGTGCTACAGAAGAGGAAGTGCTGTAGAAGATGGAGTATTCCAGAGGATATAGTATTCCAGAAGGTGGAGTGTTGCACAGGATAAAGTGCTGCAGAAGATAGAGTATTCTAGAGGACTGAATGTTGCAGAAGATGGACTGTTCCAGAGGATGGATTATTGCAGAAGATGGAGTGTTCCAGAGGATAACATGTTCCAGAGAGTAGAGTATCCTAGAGAATGGAGTATTCCAAATGATGGAGCATTGCAGAGAATGACATTTTCCAGAGAAGAGTGTATTCCAGAGGATGGAGTGTTGTAGAGATTGAAGTGTTGCAGAGGATGGAGTATTCCAGAGGGTGGAGTATTCTAGGAGATGGAATGTTCCAGAGGATGGGGTGTTGCAGAAGATGAAGTGATGCAAAGGATGGCGTGCTCCAGAGGATGGAGTGTTCCAGAGGATAGAGTAGGATAGAGTGTTCCAGAGGGTAGAGTGTTGCAAAGGACAGAGTGTACCAATGGATAGAGTATATCAGAGGGTGGAGTGTTTCAGAGGATGGAGTGTTCCAGAGGATTGTGTGTTGCAGAGCATATAGTGTTTCAGAGGATGAAGTGTTGCAGAGGATAGCATTGCAGAGAACAGATTGTTCCAGATGATGGAATGTTACAGAGAATAGTGTTCTAGAGGACAGATCATTCCAGAGGATGGAGTATTGCCAGAGTATGAAGCATTCCTGAGGATAGTGTGCTCTAGAGGATAGAGTACTCCAGAGGATGAAGCACTGCACAGCACAGAGTGTTCCAGAGGAACGAGTTCTCCAGAGGATAGAGTGTTCCAGAGGATGAAGTGTTGCAAAGGATGGAGTGTTCCAGAGGACACTCTAATCCTGTGTGTGGGGGGGGGTGGAATCCACTGCACAACTGCCATCTTCATAGGTGGCGGTGCAGTTGAGAGCTTTCAGCATGCACAAGGAGAGATGAGCACACACACTGGTGCTTTGCATGTGTTGGCACCAGTTGATGTGCACATATCTTCTTCACCCCCAGAGATGACCTAGGACATCCCCAGGATCACATGAGAACATCTGCTGTGGTGCTGAATTAAGGACCTTGTGAATGGAAGAACCAGGGCAGCGGTATTCAGGAGAGTAGCTATCTCAGTATCCAAGGAGTGACAGGCAAGGAGAAGCTCAGAGGATGGGAAAGTGGTCCTGTCAGAAGCTGAAGGAGGTCCAACTCAATGGGCCAAGGGGAAGGGAAAAAGAACTGAGAAAAAACATGTTCATCCTGGAGAAAAGGAGAAGGAGAGGGAGATAACCTTAGTCTTTCTTATACTGAAGGGTATTAACAGGGTTGAACAGGTGGAGATGTTTGATCTGGTATGCTCCATCAGGATGCAGAGACATGTCCTGAGGCTTTGAGGTGTAAATTTAGGAGTAATATTTGGAGACACTTCTCCCAGAGGGTAATGAACTTATGGTACATCCTGTTATTACAGGGATGGATGAGGGGCACATCACAGTCCCCATTTTCATTGATCTAGCCAAAGCCTTTGACCTGGTGTCCCACCCACTCCTTCTGGACAAGTAGAGCTCTGCTGGTCTCTCAGCTCCTGACATTGACTGGTTCCATTCCTACCTAACAGGCCCTCAACAGTTGGTACAGGTTAAACGCATCTTATCACCACCCCTTCCCATTCAGGCTGGGGTCCTGCAAGGCTCCTTCCTAGGTTCCATCCAGTTTTTCATTTTTCTTAATGACTTCCCCTCTACCTGTACAACTCACTTATAAACATGTATGCAGATGACACAGTCACCTTCACCTCCAGTCCCTCTACTGCATCTGTGGAAGATCTGCTCCTGCAAGATTTCCACACTATCCTGTGCTGGTTCCACTCCAACCATCTCTGGGTTAACATCAAGAAAACAGTGTCTTTCTCCTTTGGTACCAGCCAGAAACTGGCCAGGCTCTCGAGACTTCCAGTCTTCTGCATGCAGGATGTCTCCCCTCTTGAAGCAGTGCAATCCTTCGAGTACCTCGGGTATGGCTTGACACCAAGCTTGACTTCAAAGCCCACATTGGTGCCATCCCTGCAAAACTCCACCCAAAGCTGGCTGCCCTGTGCCATAATAAAGACTGCCTACCCCTGATGTTCTGCTGCGAGCTGGTCGCCAAAATGGTGCTCCCAGTTTTCAGCTATGCCGATGTGGTGTATGGTACCATCCCCCTTCACTTTCTTAGCCAGACCGGACACTCTCTGCAATGCCTTTTGTCATTTCATGCAGAACTCCTCTCCTTGTTACCTGCCACTATTTCCTCTACTCCTCCCTTTCCATCATCCACTTTCCATCACATTGCCAGTCAAACTGTACCTCCTTCATTTCCAAATACTGGTTTGGTTCCCTTCCCTCTGACCTCTCTTCACCCCTCTCCCTAGTAACCCCTGCTCCATACTCCTTCCACTCCAGAAACCAATGAACCTCCACTCGTCACCACTGTTCCTTTTCTGGGCAATCTGCCTTCCCCTATTGCCTTCCTATACTCTGGAACCAGCTCCCCTCATCCTTCTGCCATTCCACCTTCCCAGGCTCCTTCAGGCACCTGTTCAATCTCCTCCCACCCACCCACCTGCACCTGTTTCCCATAGGAGGCCATTCCTGGTGACACTAGTAACACAGGATTTTGGTTCTCCCTGACCAAACTGGTTCCAAGTTTACCGCACTGCTTATCGTGAGCCTATTCTATGACATCATTCTGCTTTATCTTGCACTTGTATTTGGCATGATAATTGTTCATAAACTTGCACTTTAAACTGTTCTGAGCTTGTACTTGTTAAGTGTTACACATTCTACTGTGTCTGCACTTCATTTCTGTACCATGAAATGTACTGTATTATGTTTTGCTGTTCCTCTTGTCACCCTTTTCCCCGGGTCACATCTAGAAATGAGCCTTGGTTCAGTGCACCTTTCCAGTTCACCAATTTTCTAGCTAACTAAGTAACTAACTAAGTAACTAAGTAACTAACTATTTATTAGTGAAAGCAGGATATGTGAAGGTAGTGCAGTCCTTCATGTTATCCGGTACAAATTTCTGCCTTGCAAAGGAATCACTGGGTACTAGGGTGGGTGGAGTACCCCATACATAAATTAATTCTTGTATGCATAGCATACTTATATAATCCCTGCTTATAAAGTGGGAGGAGGGACCTATGTACCTAGAGGTCCTTCCAACCTTCACTTCCTATGTTGCTACAGCTGTAAAATGGAATTTAAAGAATCCAGGGCACTTTTGTTGGATCCATGTTTTGTGACTCCACCCCACTTCCTGGTGGTGCCAACCCTGTGTCACCCAGGCCAGCTGCCATCTTTCTGTGCCACCGGACCAGCTTGACTTGACCTGATAGGGCCATTCTAATAAAGTGCCCCAGAGTGTGGACCCTATAGAAAGATAGGTTTGGGGCACCCAGGGGAATAGATCAAGAGCACAGTAGGTGCCCCAAGACCCCTTAGGGCTCATTCAAGGCAGTGGGGAGCCCCTTCCAGGAGCCAGGAGAATAGCAGTATATAGCCAGTGGCCCCAGGGAACAGAGTTTGGGGAAAACAAGGTGTGGGGTATGTCAGGGGGACACATTTTCATGTATGGGGTATACTACCCAGTATTAACCCCCACCAGTCTAGCCAGCAGCATGCCCAGTAAACCCCTGTGGCACCAGTATGTCCCCAGCATGGCCCAGTATCCCCTGCACTTATACCTACAGCTTCTTCCAGTAGCCTGCAGCATCCTAGTTTCCCCTGTATGGTACCAGTAATCTCCCATGTGGTACACTGAATGTCATTTGTGCCAGATGTGGCATATTGAATGTTGTTTGGGCCAGGTGTAGCATACTGCATATGTTGTTTGCATAAGGTGTAGCACATTGAATGTTGTTTGGGCCAGGTGTGGCACACTGAATGTTGTTTGTACAAGGTGTGGCACACTGGATGCTATTTGGGCCAGGTGTGGCACACTGAATGTTATTTGGGCCAGGTGTGGCACACTGAATATTGTTTAGGCTGAGTGTAGCACATTGAATGTTGTTATTGCCAGGTATAGCATGCTGAATGTTGTTTGAGTTGAGTGTGGCATACTGAATGTTTTTTGGTAAAGGTGAGTTACAATGCATGCTGTTCTTGCCAGGTGTGGCCCAGTGAACATTGATTGTGCCAGGTGTGGCACACCAAATGCTGTTTGGGCCAGGTATGGCACACTGAATGTTATTTACAGATGTGGCACACTGAATGTTGATTGGGCCAGATGTAGCACACTGAATATTGTTTAGGCTGAGTGCGGCACACAGAATGTTGTTATTGCCAGGTGTAGAATATTGAATGCTATTTGGGTTGACTGTGGCACATTGAATGTTGTTTGGGCCAGATGTGGCACAGTGAATGTTGTTTGGGCCAGGTGTGGCACACAGAATGTTGTTCTTGCCAGATGTAGCATATCAAATGTTATTTGGGTTGACTGTGACACACTGAATGTTGTTTTGGCCAGGTGTGGAACATTAAATGTTGTTTGGGTCAGGTGTGGTAGGTATGACACACTGAATGTTGTTTGGGCCAGGTGTGGTACACTGAACATTGTTTGGACCAGGTGTGGCATGCTGAATGTTGTTTGGACCAGGTGTGGTACACTAACTGTTGTTTGGGTGAGGTGTAGCACACTGAATGTTGTTTGGGTCAGGTGTGGCACACAGAATGTTGTTATTGCCAGGTGTAGCATATTGAATGTTATTTGGGTTGACTGTGGAACACTGAATGTTGTTTGGGTCAGATGTGGCACATTAAATGTTGTTTGGATCAGGTGTGGTAGGTATGACACACTGAATGTTGTTTGGGCCAGGTGTGGTACACTAACTGTCGTTTGGGTGAGGTGTGGCACACTAATTGTTGTTTGGGCCAGGTGTGGCACATTTAATGTTTTTTGGGTGTGGGTGTGGCATAGTGAATGTTATTTAGGTCAGGTGTGGCACACTGAATGTTGTTTGGGTCAGGTGTGGCACACTGAATGCTGTTTGGATCACGTGTGGTACATTATTGTCTGCACTGGGTGTGGTACATTGAATGTTTGGGCCAGATGTGGCACACTGATGTTGTTTGGACCAGGTGTAGCACACTGAAGATTGTTTGGGCCAGGTGTGGCACACTGAATGTTGTTTACACCAGGTGTGGCACACTGTTGTTTGGGCCAGGTGTGACACACTGAATGTTATTTAGATCAGATGTGGCAAAAGGTATGGTGTTTGAGCCATGTGTGTCACACTGACTGTTATTTGGGTTGGGTGTGGTACACTGAATGTTTGGGCCAGGTGTGGTACACTAACTGTTGTTTGGGTGAGATCTGGCACACTGATTGTTGTTTGGGTGAGGTGTGGCACACTGATTGTTGTTTGGGCTGGGTATGGCACACTGAATGTGGTTTGGGCCGGGTGTGGCACACTGAATGTTGTTTGGGCCAAGTATGGTACACTGAATGTTGTTTGGGCCAGATGTGGCACAGTTAATGTTGTTTGGGTTGGATGTGGCACACTGAATACTGTTAGGACCAGGTGTGGCACATTGATTTTTATCTGGGACAGGTATGGCACACTGAATGTTGTTTGGGTCAGGTGTGTTACACTAACTGTTGTTTGTGTGAGGTGTGGCACACTGATTGTTGTTTGGGCTGGGTACGGCACACTGAATGTGGTTTGTGTCAGATGTGGTACACTGAATGTTGTTTGGGCCAGGTGTAGTACACAGAATATTATTTGCGTCAGGTATGGCACAGTTAATGTTGTTTGGGTTAGATGTGGCACACTGTTTGGGCCAGGTGTGGCACAGTTAATGTTGTTTGGGTTGGATGTGGCACACTGAATGTTATTTGGGCCAGGTGTGGCACACTGAATGTTGTTTGGGCCAGGTATGACACAATCAATGTTATTTGGGATAGGTGTGACAACTGATTGTTGTTTGGACCAGATATGGCACATTGTTTGTTGTTTGGGCCAGGTGTGGCACACGTAATGTTTTTTGGGATGGGTGTGGCACACTGAAGTTTTTTGGGGTCAGGTGTGGCATACTGAAAGTTGTTTGGGTGAGGTGTGGTAAACTGAATGTTACTTGTAGGAATGGCGCACTGTATGTTGACTGGGTCAGATGTGACACACTGAATTTTATTTAGGCCAGGTGTGGCACACAGAATGTTGTTATTGCCAGGTGTGCCGCACTGAATGTTGTTTGCACCAAGTGTGTCACACTGAATGTTGTTTGCACCAGGTGTGTCACACTGAATGTTGTTTACTGGGTATAACACAATGACTGTTGTTTGGGTCAGATGTGGCACACTGAATGTTATTTGGGCTGAGTGTGGCCCACTAAATATTGTTTGGGCCAGGTGTGGTACTCTGAATGTTGTTTGGGTCAGGTGTGGCACACTAACTGTTCTTTGTGCCAGGTGTGGCATGCTGATTGTTGTTTGGGCTGGGTGTGGCACACTGAAAGTTGTTTGGGCAAGTTATGACACACTTAATGTTGTTTGGGCCAGTTGTGGTACACTGAACATTGTTTGGGACAGGTGTGGCACTCTGAATGTTGTTTGCGTCAGGTGGGATACACTGAACATGGTTTGGGCCAGGTGTGGCACAGAATGCTATTTGGGTTGGGAATGGCACACTTAATGTTCTTTGGGCCAGGTGTGGTGTACATAATGTTTTTTGGATCAGGTGTTGCACACTAAATGCTGTTTGGACCACTGTTTGGCAATCTGAATGTTGGATTGCCAGGCGTGATGCAGTGAATGTTGTTTGGTTCAGGTGTGACACACTCAATGTTGTTTGAGTTAGGTGTGGCACACTGAATGCTGTTTGGATCAGGTGTGGTACACTGTTGTTTGCACTGGGTGTGGTACTCTGAATGTTGTTTGGGCCAGATGTGGCTCATTGATGTTGTTTGGGCCAGGTGTAGCACACTGACTATTGTTTGGGCCACATACGCTGAACGTTGTTTGCACAGGGTGTGGCACACTGTTGTTTGGGCCAGGTGTGACACACTGAATGTTATTTAGACCAGGCGTAGCACACTGGATGTTATTTGGGCCAAGTATGGCACACTGACTGTTATTTCGGTAGGGTGTGGCACACTGAATGTTGTTTGGGTTGGGTGTGGCACACTGAATGTTGTTTTGGCCAGGTGTGGCACACTGATTGTTGTTTGGGTCAGGTGTGGCACACTGACTGTTGTCTGGACCAGGTGTGGCACACTGATTGTTGTTTGATCTGGGTGTGACACACCAAATGTTATTTGGGCCAGGTGTGACACACTGATTGATTTTTTAGGCTGAGCGTGGCACACCGAATGTTTGTGCCAGGTGTGGCACACTGATTTTTGTTTGGGCTGGATGTGACACACTGATTTTTGTTTGGGCCAGGTATGGCACACTGAATGTTATTTGGGCCAGGTGTGGCACACTGAATGTTTTATGGGTCCAGGTGTGGCACATTGATTTTTGTTTGTGCTGTGTGTGACTCATTGATTTTTGATTGGGCCTGGTGTGACACACACTGAATATTATTCAAGCCAGCTGTGGCACACTGAATTTTGTTTGGCCTGGTGTAGCAGAACAAATATCTGGGGCAGATCTGGAGAAAGGTTCCCTGTCCATCTTGGTCTCTGTGAGGCCTTCTCTGAAGAAGTACCATCATTTGCTATTAAGTATATAAAAATCCAACTGTCGAGTGTGGAACAGCACCCTCTCCAGATGAAGTAGAAAGGTACAGAGAATATGTGCCTGTCCATAATGAAGGATAGTGGCATGGCACAATTTATTGTCTGTACAATTGACTGGGATAAACTGGAGTTACTCTTTGACAGTGGATTTAAAATGTTTAGCATTTATCCTGTAGAAGGGAGTTTGAAATTTAAAAGCAAAACATTCAACACTGATCCACTGCACTCTGCACACTTTAGTTATTGCAGACTCACAGCAAATTTCTTCGGAGGAATCATGGATATCGCTAGCGTAGTGAGACCCTCAATTTGGTCCTTTACCAGTGCCGACAATTCGATGTCCTGAAGGCCAGCTTTTTTTAAAAGCATGAAAAATACAGTGAAACAAAAGTCCATAAAACTTGTCATAAAACATTAAAATATTTCATAGTGATAAGGAAAACAGTCAAACCCTTTAAAATGTTCAAACACCAATACAAATTGAAAACCACAATTCAGTAAAAAGAAATACTTACTCTTACATTTGCAATGATTAAGGGTTTATGTCCTTCAGAAATGTCAACACAATTATTAGAAAACGGAAAAACTTTTTTGACTGCACTATCCCGTTGCAGTTTTTTTACCGCTGTATACCTTTTGCAGTTTTTGACTGCCGTATCCCCATTGCAGTCTCTGATTGCTGTATACCTGTTGCATTTTTGACCGCCGTATACCCATTACAATTTTTGACTGTGGTATACCTGTTACATTTTTTGACTGCTGTATACCTGTTGCAGTTTTTTAACTCTGTATACCTATTACAGTTATTGACTGCTGTACTCTTAAGCAATTTTTGATTGCTGTGTACCTGTTGCAGTTGTCTGCTATATTCCCATTGCAATTTTTGACTGCTATATACCTGTTACAGTTTTGAAGTGCTGTATACCTACTGCAGTTTTTGACTGCTGTATACCTGTTGCAGTTTTCACCACTGTATACCTTTTGCAGTTATTGACCGCTGTACCCTTAAGCAGTTTTTGATCGCTGTATACCTGTTGCAGTTTTTGACTGCTGTATCCCCATTGCAGTTTTTGACCACTGTATACCTGTTGCAGTTTTTGACTGCTGTATACCTATTGCAGTTATTGACCACTGTACCCTTAAGCAGTTTTTGACCACTGTATACCTGTTGTAGCTTTTAGCTGCTATATACCTGATGCAGTTTTTCACCGCTGTATACCTGTTGCAGTTTTTGGTTGCTGTATACCTGTTGCAGTTTTTGACTACTGTATCCCTGATGCAGTTTTTGACTCCTGTATACCTGATGCAGTTTTAGACTGTTGTATACCTGATGCAGTTTTTCACTGCTGCATACCGTTTGCAGTTTTCATCACTGTATATGCGTTGCAGTTTTTGACTGCTCTGAACCTGTTGCAGTTTTTACCACTGCATCTCTGTTGCAGGTTTTGAAATGGAAATGTAAAAGTTAGTTGCTAATTTGAGTTTTCTAACTTAAATTTAGTTAGGTTTTTTGGGGGGAGGGAGGGACTGAAAAAATCCACTTAATGATATTTTAATGGGTAAAGTTTAAAGACTTTGTCCACCCATATTCAAAAACTTCAGTTTCGCCATGCAAAGCCCCTGTCTTAAACACAAAATAGCCCAAGCCCTTAAATTTGCTGCCATTAGAAAAGTTTTAATTCTACTGTGAGTGACCTAAACATGTTTGATTATAGGTTAGAGCCCCTTAGAACAATCCCTAACAAAGGCACTAAGATGTGTGCTTAGCATTCAGCAAACTGCCCTGCTGGCCACCTAAGGATATGTGTCTACACTTACCATAGGCTGCTAGGGAGTAAAAAGTAGTTAGGGCAGCCTTAACCTGTTAGCGCTTAGAAAATGGGCTTAGAAATTTCCAAGCTCTGATTGGCTGATGTCCCTGGCAAGGTGGGCATGTATCAGACAACAGAGCCTGGCTTAGAATGAGTGCCAGTCTCAACTGACTTAATCACAGAAATCATAGAGTAAATTGGAATGTTCAAATTTGATCAGCCACCATGTTTTTTTCTCCTGTTTAGCGAGCAAGTTGGCAGTTGACCAAACCCCCTACCCCTTTCAGAATGTCTAAGTCCATTTTCTGAATAAATACTAGGCACACATAAAAAAAAAAAAAAGAAGAAATGAAAGAAAAAAGAAGGAGTCAATATGATCATTGAGTGGGAGAGACAGAAAGCGCTATCTCTGGTAGCACTGCCGCTCTCTTGATCTCTTTCTCTCTCGGCATGTAGCCCTGCTGCCAAGTCTCTGTAATCAGATGCAACACTACAGCATCTTGTCAAAGGGGAAAAGTGACCTGAACTCTAATAAGCAAGAAGGCGCAGTAAGTGTTTTTTGACTTTTGTAATTAAGTTCCTAGTCATGGTGCAGCAGCTGCTGCAATGGCAGTCATTAGCTATTATGGTGTTTCAACAGGTGGGACAGGACACAGTGCAAAAATTTGGGTTTGAAGGGACTGATATGAAAAACAGAGGGATTGACAGTATGCTCATCCTTGAGTAGAGAGTTACGCTTTTGTTATGCTCCACTAATTACACCTTTCACCGCGACTGCGCTGGTTCGGGGGGGAGGCGTGACAACCAGCTGTAAAAGTAGAACTAGGGAGGCTCCAGTAGGACATGAACAGCCACTCTGACAGCAATGTAAAACTCTTCCCGACTCCTTCAGCACTCACATTTGAAAACGCCTCTGCCCGCTCTGCTCCAGACAACACTCCCTCCCCAACACATGCACAGAAAAAACAGTCTGCAGTGCCCTTCACATTAACATTTAAAGATTAAACTGCCTTTTTTTAACCGCGAATACCAAAACAACGATCATGCGTGCTGACAAATTGCTTAAAACCCCAAACCTGCACTAAAGATGAAACTGTAGCTGCACTCGCTCTCTGGCTGTATCCACTGGAAACTCAAGCACCCATGCTATGCCAATGGTACTGCAGTTATTTAAATACAAAACAAAGGACACTGTTACAGTTTAAACTGAGTACTGTATGTTTTCACTCCTCAGGCCGATTTTCCCCAATTCTTGAGCTCTCAAAAAAGTATCCCTGCAAACTAATACAGATCTGCACTGCACAGCAAGGGCAAAAGTAAATTGAAAACAATTACTTGTTTTACACAGGCTTAATTTGTTTTGGTTTTTCTACCACCAGGCTAGAACTTCTTTCCTAAGCACATCCCATTCCCACCAAGAAAACACAACATTCTAAAGCAGTCGGAGGAACTATCTTATTACAGAATAAATAAAACAGCTGAGAGTTTTAGCATTTAAACATAATTTTTTTTAAACATACATAATACAGTGGTGACCCATTTTCTAAGCACAATAATACTCTCCAGGGTGTGCAGTATGGGCCTCATTACACCCCTGGGTGGTCCGGTATAGTCCAATACCACCCACCCTGTCAGGTATTATTACTTACTTATACCATAACTAGCTATATTCACAAGTCCCCTCCCAGTGCAAATGACCCTTTAGGCTATACAAGGTGTTAAGAGGTATGTTCATTGCATTATGGCTTGTTAAAGCAGCAATGCATAAAAGTGGTAACAATTTTGGCCTATATATTTTTTTTTTTAGATGAACCCATCACCCCTGTCTTGTATGATACCCTTTTTTTTCCCATTTTGAGTCTGCTTTACTACATTTTCTTACCCCCATCACTTAACATCCCTTTTACTGTAACTAGAATGAACTACCATGCAGCAGACACTGCTCCTTAACCTTATGGGTCAACAGGTATATAAAAACAACTAAAAATACTGATGAAAAGTTGGTCTGAGCCATATTAAAAGGAGCACAACTTTTAGTATTTCAAATGTAAAAAAAAACATTGCTAAGGGAGCCTCAAAATGGGAGAAGGAGGGTTACTGTACAAGACAGGAGGTAAGGGACAATCTTAAGCAGAATAAAAGAAGCAGAAGTTAAACTTTCCACTGTAACATATACTGCCACTTTAAAATGTGAGGCCCTGACTTTTGCCCTGTGGATTGCGTGGATTACTATCCTCCCCCATAGTATCTTTGATGCCATGTATCTCATGCAAAACAAACTGCTGCTTTGTTCCCTCTCCCAGTGGCAGTCCTCCATACCAATATGCTGCCCCCCACAGCACTGCAGTCCCGAGACAGCAGTCAGCACTCTCACCATTGTGGCTGGGTGCTGTCTGCTGCAAACAAATATTGAAAAAACATGGTACTACAAAAGGCATAGTGCGTGTGTGTGTGCGGGTTCGTTTTTTTTTAATTCCAAATACAATTTTGTTTCATCTAGAATGTTTACATTTTACACTTTATTCTAATCAAACTTAGGGGATGTCTTAGTTCCCACACCCTCACAACCACAAAAGTGGGTACATGTAAATCCACCAGCAAAGGGCAACTTGGGTTTGGTAGTCCATCAAGTTGATGGCTACATTTGGCCACCATAATTATGGTGCTGCAACAAGGGTGACAGTGAAAGGACGATCTTGATTTTAGATCGCCCCTCACTCCTGTTGCCCTTTGCCCCCACTCTGTTTCTACCCCCTCCAGGGCATGCCCACCCCGGAGGAGGTTATATTGAGTTCATGGGGGTGCGGGGGCAAAGTCTCCTGCAAAGTCGATCGTTTCCTGGGAGGTGCTTTATTTTCTGCCTCCCAAGAGACCAAATGCCTGGCGCTGCAGTAGTTAGCAACATTTTCCAGTGCCGTAGTCGACAACAACGAAATGTATGTCGCTGCAGGTTGGTGGAACACTTGAGTTCAATGCATAGAAGTGCAAGTTCATGCATGTAGGCAACAAAAATCTGAAGCCCGAGTACAGGATTGTGCATGAGGGTGGAATGGATATATGAAGAATGGGATCGGAAGGCATGTATACCTGAACTTAAAATCACCTGCATGATGTAGTAATGCAGCAGGGAGAGAAAATAGGGCACCGGAGTGCATAGACGGAGCATTTAGTAGTAGACAAAACAAGGTTATACCGCCCCTGAACAGATCACTGGTGAGCCACATTTTGAATACAGCATGCAGTTCTGGAGCCCATACCTCAAAAATGATAATGACAGGCTAGAAGTGGCTTAGAAAAGGGTAATGAAAATGATTTGGGGGCAGCAAGGTAGGTTATGTGAAGAGAGGCTAGAAAGTCTGGATGTGTGCACAGTGGAGACCAGAAGGGAGGGATGTATATGATAAAGAAATACACATTGGTGCAGGGAATAAATAAGTGTTAGTTTCATTGTAACTAATGGGTAGGTAATTGTTAATTACATGCAACGGGGTAATTACACTGTACTGTAGTTACATGTTTGTTGCATGTAATGGCACTACAATTGCCATGCAGTTATAGTGTAGTTAAGGAAACTTAAAGTACAGTGTTACCAATAAAGTAGGTAGTAGCGGACTGTTCACCAAAAGTGGCAACAGCTACACTCGGGTCAGCATGAGGAGACTGGTGGGGGTAGTTTTCAAAAAGATGTCAGGAGGTATTTTTTCACAGAGAAAGTGAAATAGACTGCTCAACAAGGTAGTCAATGCAAAACCTGTAGTGGGCTTCAGATGGGGGTGAAACAGGCATAAGGACTTGGTACAACACATAGTGGGAAAGGAGATAAGGCGAGGAATGTCAGGACCAGCAGGGTCCACGGATGCTCTTTAACCCTAGATATAGACTAGGTAGACCTCAGGCCTTCTTCTATCAGTATTTCTATTTCTATTTCTGTGTTTCTATGAAATATGTTTTCAGAAGGATCACAATGCTACCATTTTGGTATGGGATTTACACGTAATAATGGCAGGTTTGCATATGTGAAGTACACATTAAACATGGGGCTTAATCTTAGCTGCCGCCCCTTTAAGAACACTTAGAACTAGCATGTTGCAAATTGTTGCACTGCCTGGTAGTGCCATGTTATCCAGGGACAGTCTGGGAAACCCTGTCAGTCTGAGGTTGTATCTCATGGTGTAATGATGCTCTGTGGCACAATAAACCCTATTTTTCTACATTTACTTTATGCTTCCATCAGTTATTCGCATGGTACAGCAAGGTGTCCACCAGAGCAGTGAGAGATGGGCATGGCAGATCTAAAGAGAAGGTAAGGGTCCTTGAGACAGACCAATACCAAAATGCCACACATGGTGGAGAATGCAACCCTTCTTCTACCCAGACCCCATCTTGCTGGCCTGTGCTGACCCCTTACCACTAAATGCATTGCTGGACACCTACTCCAAACCAGCTCCTGGAAGATCTGGACCCCACCTGCACCACTGGCCTGGCTGCAAGAAAGCATAAAACTATCCTCTGCTTTGTAAAGCAGCCTGCAGCCCTCCTACAACACTGTGGAAAAAAAAACTGTGGGAAATGACTGTTACTGCTCCTCAGGAAATCCACAGTCAGCAATGTTGTCGGGGCTTCAAATGCCTCAGGAGCTCCAGGGCAGAGACTGCAAACCACCTTTCAGCAGCATTCACCCTATGGCACAACCTACCTAGATTGCCCCCCCCCCCCAGCTGCAGACACAGACCTAGTGCCTCTTTTAGAGGGGATTGCAGCTACAGTGAGGAAAACAGCTTTTTGCCCCTCAGCCCAGTTCTGAACGTGGCTCCCGGTCTCTCTCTCTCTCTCTGCTGCTGAGCCATGGTTCAGCAAGCCACTCTAAAAGGCCTGCTGCAACAAACAAAAAAGTAGTAACAGTATCTGCAAAGTACCGTGGCTCCTCTTCCCGAAGCACTGGACCTGTTGCTCTGCACTACCGCTGGCTCCTACCTTCTCAGCACCACTACAGAAGTCGCTCTGTTCCCCCGTCCCTTGGCAGTACATTTTTTTCTCTGCCCTTCAGCTTTGCTCTGCTCCTCCCAAACTGCCACCACTGCCAACATGGAGCCTCTGCTCCCCGACTCAACACGCTGACACATAAAGCTGCCACTCGACCACACAACATGAGTGGCCATACAACAGCAACAACAAATAAATAAATAAGAAGGGTGCAGTGAAAAAAACAAGGAACAAAATAAAAAAAACAATAATACTGGACTGCAGCACGGAGAGATCGTCTCCAGGCTTGGCCACACTACATATGCCATTCAAATTGATCTGGATTTTAAAAAGGGGCACACCAATACAAAATAAATACAGTAAATACACAGAAAAATAAATGGAGGAAAGCAGGGGGAGACCAAACCCAGGACAAGGAAATAAATAATTACAAAAGGACAGCCCTGGAAGATAACAGTAAAAAAAAAAAAGAAATGGAAATAAAAAGGCAACACGATAAACATACAGAAAAAAAAGCACTCTGTCAACCCTCCAGCTTCATCCTCTTCCACAGCTCAACTACCGGCTCTTCCCGCTTGGCCACGCTACTCGGGGGCCATACAAACAACAGATAAGTGAATCAATAAATAAATGGGGAAAAAAAGCACACACAGTGCAGCAGGGCAATACAATAAATAAAGTGGGGTATGACAATAAGCAGGGGACAAACGGTAGCCCAATCAGTTCAAGTCCCTGCAATAAAAAGGACATAAAATAAATGAAGTAAAGCCTGGGAGTCAACAAAAAGAAAAAAAAACCCTGGATGCAATAAATAAATACAGACATTTCCCCAGTAATTGCCACTCACCAAAGAAAAGGTCTACCATTTTTTCCCCTTCCAGCACTGCGGGAGAAGGACAGCAGCGAGGCAATCGCCATTTTGCCTATTGCAGTAGCAGCATAGCAGCCACATGGCAAGAAGCAGCCATCTTTGTTTACCAAAAAAGAACAAGGCAGGAAGTGACCCATCACCCCCTGTCCATGGCCATCTTGGTACAGGTACAATACAGGAACTGCATGTCAAGCTCAGGCAGCCATGTTTGTGAGGGGCACCAGATTGTTCAAAAGGACATATCTCTGTAGGATTCAATGGTGGCCATGTTTTTGAGGGGCAACCCTATTAAAAAAGGAATGGACACTGAAACAAATAGCTGATTTATGCAAATAAATCTTTAAATAACATGCAACACAGAGCTGAGTTGGAATTGCTTATTAAGACATCATTTAATGGACTTTGCTTACAAATAATTGTACTTTTTTCTACAAAATATTTTCTTCATGGCACTCCATCTGCTCCACGGTGTACTGTCTCCTACATGATGGAAACTCCTTTTCATCCTTACGGCCTTTGCTCAATGAAACGAAGCTCATCTTCAACCACAATGTCTGAAGAAGATGCAGATATGGGTACTGGAGCATCCGGAGGTCTACCTTCACCCATCTTGAGGGTGTGAGGCTACAAAATAGAAACCATCCTGAATGACATCCAATCTTCCCTCACGGCTCAGGGAGTATGAGCTATGCAAGCCATTCAAGATGACCTGGCTTACATTAAAACTATCTCTCCTCAGTCCAAGGTCCATACCAGTCTACAGCTAATACATTTCTCAGCCTTACCTCACAAAGATGCTGTTGACTGGCTTGAGCAATTCCAAGCCTGAATTGCCGTCAGCGGTTGGACTGATCCATTGCGTATTTCCAATGCCTTGCACTTGCTTCTGAGAGGAACTGCCATTTACTGGTTTAACACATTTCCAGAACAAGTCAAAGGAGACACTGTCACTCTGTATGCAACTTTTGGAGACCATTTTGTCCAAGCACATCAGCCCTGGTTACTGGAACAATAGCTGTGGGAATGCACCATGCAACCCTTTGAATCTTTAGAAGCCTTCATAGTGGACACTGAGTCACACTGCAGATGTCTGCAGAAAACAAAGAAAGATCAAATCACAGCCTTTGTCTGGGGACTGCTTCCCCAATTCCATTCTTATGTAATTCAGCAGAGGCCGACAACCTGGATGGACACAATCCAAGCTGCATGGCTTGCGCAGGAATCCATATCAGTGTTCCAGCCCACCAGTGTACAAGCACCTCAGTCCTCACAATTAGCTGCACTTGCAACATGTGTCCAGCAGCAGCAAGCAATGACAGCCAAGTTCATCACAACTGTCAATAGCTTACACCTCAGCTCAACTACTTCTTCTGATACTTCTGTCAATGCTCTGCAACCACCTCGACAGCCATCTGATCCACCTCCACTTTCACGAGAGCCTGTGACCTGTCAGTGGTGTGGATTCAGAGGACACACTGCTGCTGTTTGCCAAAAGCTAAAGTACGATAGTAGAACTCAAGAGGAATCAAAGATGCCCACCACAGTACAATCAGCAAGATGAATGCAACTACTCCCAGGATCAGGGAAACCAGCACTGCCCAACACACTAGGGGCTTTTGTTGGGCAGGGGAACACTTCAACTGACCACCCATCCGTCTCTCACAATTCACGTAACCAGCCTCCAATTGCCAATTCTGGCACCCTCTCACTTCCAGGGGCAAATATATCTGTCATCAGATCACCAGTCCTAGCAAACTATGTCCCTGTAATTATCGGAGACTGGTCAGCGCATGTCTTGGTTGACACTGGAACACAAATCTGTTATCAACACTTGTATTTTGAACAACAAAGCAGTTTGTCACTTACCTAATGTCTCTCCAGCTGACCTAAAGTACATTATCACAGCAAATGCTGCTACAGTACCTGTCACAGTCATGGTCCATCTCAGGCTACACTTTGGCTCACAGCATGCTACTGTCAAGTTCTATCTGTTACCAGACCTACAACCATCAGTGATTCTTGGCATAGACTTCCTCAAAGCTCACAGAGCCATCCTAGACTTTGCATCAAACAACCTGTCCCACACCCTTCCCCCCCTTTACTCCTATACACCTTCTTCTCACCAAACTGGCTTATAACTATTAATTATATATTCATGAGATTTTGTACCATGTGTTGGTTTTGAACCTATGATTGACTGTTTGAAAAAAAGATGTCATCATGACATCACTGATTGTTGTACTATTTAAGTGTTTGTCCGTCTTTTCAGCACTAACTTTTGAAAAAGAACCCTTGAGTCCAAAATGTATCAAGCGTGCAGATTTTCTGTGTTTTATGGAATAAAGTTTTTGCTTCTGGATCTTTTGAGCCCAGTGTATTCTTCAAATGTGGTTGGTGAGTGCCTGACTCTGACTGTCTGCAAACAACCTATCCCTAAACCCTCGGAGGCAACTTGCAGCTACAGATTCAGTCACCGTGCCTCCTAAGACAGAGATGGTTTTGATTGCCAAAATTTGAGGTGAACCACTTCTACAAGGTGTTGTTGGCATCATCATAGGATCCCCCGCTCTGCATTTGTCAGGTCTTCTCCCTGGAAACACCTTGTCTGCAGTGCATGGCAGCACAGTCTTCCAAAAATGCTACAACTTTACAGATGAGCCTGTAGTCATCTCCAGAGGTGCCAATGTGGGAAAGTGTGTTTGCTTGTCTACAGGGGACCAGCTCCATCTTATGCAGGAACCTTATCCTGGTTCCACCGACTCTGGCCTTGTCAGTGCTATCATGACCACTCCAGCTTCACCAGAGTTACCCCTCAATAAGCAGCTATCCTCTTCCAAACTCCCAGCATCTCCAACAGAGAAAGAACAACTTTTGAATTTCCTGTAGAACTACCCAGATGTCCTTGCTGGTCCAGATAACAGGCTTGGATGTTGTGATATCCCTCAACACACCATCAAGAAGTAACCCGGTCAGAAACCAATCTGTCAGCAAGCCTACAAAGTGGGACACAAACAGAAACAAGTCCTAGCAGATATGATCAAAGATATGCTTGAACAAGACATCATTGAAGAAGCTACAAGTCCCTGGAGCACACCATGCTTGTTGGTGGTAAAGAAGGACAAGGGGTATCACTTTGTAGTAGATTACAGAAAGCTCAGTGCTTACAAAGTGCAGGATGCTCATTCCTTACCCACAACCTGGGATGCCTTAGAGAGTCTTAGCACAGCCAGCCCAGCATACTTCACCACTCCAGACCTTCAGAGTGGGTTCTACCAAGTCTCCATTGATCCAGCTTCTCATCCATACACAGCTTGGTGCTGTCACTTGGGACTTTTTCAATTCAAATGCCTGCCTATCGGACTTTGAAACAGTCCAGCCACATTTCAGTATGTTATGGAAGCCATACTATGTGGGTTGTCTTGGAAATCTTGCCTAGTCTACCTGGACGATGTTATTGTCTTCAGCAGAACTTTACCAGAGCATCTTCAACATCTCAAAGTGTTTGAACATCTCAGACAAGCCAATATCAAGTTTTGCCCAGAGAAGTGTTGTTTCACACAGCATCAAATTCATTATCTGGGACATGTTATTTGTTCTCAAGGCATCTCTCCAGACCCAGACAAGCACTCAGCAGTCAAAGACTATCCAGAACCTAACAATCCCAATGACCTTAGAGCTTTTCTAGGCTTGTCTGGATACTACAGAAAGTTAATTTGTAACTATGCCAAGACTGCAGCTCCACTGTATGCCCTCATCAAAAAGGGATGTGAATATACATGGACCTCCGAATGCAAAGAGGCCTTTATAACCTTAAAAGAAAAACTGATCTCCTCTCCAGTATTGGCCTACCCAAGGTTCGACCAATCCTTCAAACTCTATTCAGATGCTAGTTTCTTTGCAGTGGGAGCTGTGCTATGTCAGATACAAGATGGAACAGAACGAGTTGTTTCCTATGTTGAGTGCTCCATTTCCTCAGCTGAGCAGAACTATGGCATCACAGAAGAAGCCATGGTATTTGCCGTAAAGAAATTTGACTGTTACCTTTGCTACTCCTCCTTTACAGCTGTTGTTGATCATTCTGCTCTCAGATGGTTGTTTGAAATGAAGGAGCCAGTAGACAAGTTCACCTGATGGATTGCCATGCTGCAATGCAACAACTCTGAAATTCAGTACAGACCAGGCTGAGTTCACTCCAATGCAGATGGTGTAAACCAGAGATGATATCCCTCCACATCATCCTCAACAGATGAAGAACCCTGCTTACAAGTTCTTCCTTTCCATGCCACAGATGTGCTCCCTGTGGACACTCCTACAGCACCTCAAGTTGCTTTGCTGCTACCCACTACTTCTTCAGAAAAAGCACAAATCTTCACTTACTGTAAGCAGCTAAACAGCTTCTCACCTCCTCTGCTTCTGATCTCTCCCTGGCAACTGTTGAAACGTAACAAAGAACAGATCCTCAATTCACAGATATAATCTCTTACTTAGAGTCTCGAACCTTACCGCAATAGAAGCAACATCACCAGGATGTGCTTTTCTTTGCTTCATAATACTTCCTCAATGGCAGTGTGCTTTTTCACATTTGGACCAAGGAAGGCAAAGGCCATCACATGGATAGAACTCATGTACAGTTAGTTGTGCCAGCCTCTCTAGTCAATCAAGTTCTTCTCTCCAATCATGCCTCTCCACTTTCTGAGAGGTCATATAGGAATCCACAGAACTCTCAAAAAGACAAGGCTTCACATATTCTGGCCTCACATGACCAAGGACATTGTCCGATTTGTTAAATCCTACCAGCCCTGCTCCCAAAGAAAGCCTCCTGGCAAACTGAAAAAGGCACACAGCATTCCAATGCCTGTAGCCACAGAACCATTTCAACAAGTCAGCACAGACATTCTTGGACCTTTACCAACATACTGTGGCTCTGACAACAAATACATCCTTGTTTTTGTGGACTACCTTACAAAATATTTGGAACTAATTCCACTAAAAGACATCAAAGCTGCCATTGTAGCAAATGCATTCCTCAGCATAGTAATTTGTTATCAAGTTACCCCTTCATACCTGCATTCAGACAGAGGCACTAACTACCTTTCAACTATTGTCTGAGACATACCTCTTAACCTGTCAGCATTAAAAATCATAGCACTGGCCTTCACAAATCATAGCAAAGGGCCAGAATGTGTAACACTTTCTTATTTTAAACAATAATATGTCTACAAATAGTGGACCCCATGTAGTTATTGATAATTAATGTTTCTATTAACTTATTTCAATGATTTAATAGTTTATGTGTCCAGAAATAGCTCTAACATTATGAGGAACATCAGTAAACCTATGTGGAGCAAGGGTACATTTGAATGCGAAACTCATAGCACAATGTGAAATTCAAAGCAGTTGAGAGTTGTGGTCTGAGAAACGTGCAAAGTTCTCGACATAAAAAAGACTCACACAACAAGTTCAACATAAAAAAGACTCACACAACAAGTTATCATCTGCAATGCAATAGACAAAGTGAAAGAATGATGTCTACCATTCTCAACACACTCTCCAAGTACCTGGATGAAACTCACAATACTTGGGACTGCTTTCTTCCCTTTGTTCAGTTTGCCTACAATACCAGCCCTTATGTTGACAATACAGAGTACACACCATTTTTGTTGGTCCATGGACACTATCCAAAAACTCCATTGGACAGGGATCTCTCACTGCTGGAGGTTCCAAAGTCAGCTTCTGCATTCATCATTCCTGTAATGGAACAGGTTGAACTTGCCAGACATGTTGCAATCACCGCACTGGGACAGAGAAAATCAGCCACGCAGAAAATGTCAGCAGCCAAGTCACACACAAGCCTTCATTTTCTGTGGGGGACATTGTTTTTCTGTATCAAACTGTCCTAGTCCTGGGCACCACCAAGAAACTGCTTCACCCTTGAAGTGGTCCCTTCTACATCATGGAAAAGCTTCCTCCAGTTCTCGTCCATTTGCGACACAAGTCCGATGGAAAGCTTGTACATAGCAAGATCTACAACAACCGTCTGAAGCATGGGTACCTGAGTAACACCTTTTCCAGATGATCCCAGTCCACCCAGTAATGAAACTGCACTTGAGCCTGCTATCCTCTCGGAAGCTGAAATTCTTCCCGACAACTTGCAACCATTTAATTCCGATCTTCACATTCTTGACTCTCTCTCCAGCCATACTCTGTTTCACCTGATCATCAGCTAGATGAACAACAACATCATCATCATCATCATCATCATCATCATCTTCTTCTTCTTCTTCTTCTTCTTCTTTTTCTTCTTCTCAGGACTCTGTTGTGCACACCCCTGTATACCAGATTGAGAAGATTTTATGAAAGAAGTACACAAACGGATTCTGGACTTACAGAGTCAAGTGGTGTGACACTGTCAGTCCTCAGAACTCCTGAGTTTCTTTTTCTGACCTCACACTGTCTTGTCAAGAACTGGTGCAAGCTATGCATACCACCATTCCCACTGACCAGAAAAATCGATGGAAGTCTTGAATTTTTGTATAATTGGACTCAGTAGTTTGGGAATAAATTCTTCTAGTGCTATTCTCTGTTAATTGTTTCCTGCAGTAGATATCTTCTTGTACCTCATTTCATTGCACCTGTTGCTCATGGTACTGCATGCACTGCATTAACTCTTTCCTTGCAGGAATGTCTCTTCAAATGGACAGTTCCATGTTATTTCTATTGTTCTGCAACAATTTATTCCAGATTTTCATACTGTGATTCTGGGTATTCTCTAGCTGCTGTCCATTCCCTCTCTCCCCTTCTCCCTTCCCTGCACTGTGGCACTTGTCACCCTGACCAAACTTCAGGTTGCTCTGGTGTTTCCCTTCCCCCTGGTACTACTCAGGCTGGTCACCATTGTAGTCCAGATCCTTTCCTCCCCCTCCCCTCACAGCAGAGTTCTGTTTTGTTAAAAAAAATTCACACCTTGAAATACTTGAAATTTATAAAAAAAAAAAAAAAAAAAACTATTTTCATTATATTCTGTTATAATGTTGTTGCTTGTTTGAGTGGTACTAACTTTCATGACCCTGTGAGTGATGTGAGGTACACATTAAGCATGGGGCTTAATGTTAGCTGCCGCCCCTTTAAGAGCACTTAGAACTAGCATGTTGCAAATATTTGCACTGCCTGGCTGTGCCATGTTATCCAGGGACAGTCTGTGAAACCCTGTCCATCTGAGGTTGTACCTCATGGTGTGATGATGCCTCTGTGGCCTAAGAATAAACCCTATTTTTCTACATTTATTTTATGCGTCCGTCAATTATTTGCACAGTCCAGCAAGGTGTCCACCAGAACAGCAAGAGATGGGCATGGCAGACCTGAAGAGAAGATAAGGGTCTTTGTGGCAGACCAAAACCAAAACACCACACATACAATAATGTTTGTCGGCTTGTTTCCCAGGCCAGCAGTCAAGTGTGTCATTTTTAACCCATACCAGACATATCCTGCTCTTTCCATCTTGGATGTTTTATATAGAATGTCTGGTGAAATCAAGCCCCAAAGAGCCTGGTTTCTGATTTTCCTGCATATAGTTCTGTATCTATATTACAAGCCCTCTTTGATCAAATGAAAGGGATCTAATTATTGTATCATTTTTAAAAAGTAGACCGGGGGCAAATGTATTTTACTTATGCCGTTCCTCAGTTTTGAAATGCATTACCAGTGGAAATCGTCACCTACTAAGTTTTAAAGCCAGTATAAAAAGATATTTGCTTACCTTGTTCAGCTGTAGTTGTGATTAACTGCTTTTCTATTGTACATCATGGTTGTTTAATAATTACTGTAATTTACAGTGTGTTCCTAGCATGTTGTATTTAATTTTGTTGAATGAATGTCCATGGGTCATTCCTAATAATAAACCTTTGATCTAGTGCACATACCTAGTTAACAGAAATTAAATTAAATAAAAATAAACTTTATGGCTCCCCTGAAAACACATTTCATATTGGATTTACATGTACCCACTTATGTGGTTGCATGTGTATGTGTGTGTGTGCGTGTGCATGTGTGTGTGTGTGTGTGTGTGTAATTAAGACATCCCTCAAGTTTCTTTAGAAAAAAGTGTAAAATACAAAAGTTAGGATGAGGCAAAGTAATATTTTGAAAAATCCTGTGGATGTGAGAGGAGGGTAAATGTTGTCTGCCATCTTGGGGCCATGGTGGGGAGGGAGTCATGGAGGACTGTCACCAGAAAGAGGTGGTCCACAAAACAACCAGGGAAGTATTTTTTTTTTATTCAACCATATCAGACAGACATTAAGGTGGGAGGGGTGTCTATTAGACTACTAGGGAGGTACTTATTTTATTCAGCAAAATCAGGCTGACATGTAGTGAGCGAGGGGGTCCACTATACTATTAAAGAAGTATTTCTTTAATTCAACAGAGTAACATAGAACTTGTCAGCAGAAAAGGACTGCTTGTCCCACCCAGTCTGCTCTGATGTTGTCTGTCTAATCCATCTCCACAGGCCCTAACTGGTGTCCGGTGACCCTCCCTCCCTCCTGCCTATTTAGTAATGTTCCCCTATGTCTACCCAATGCATGCTTGAACCCCCTCTGTTTTTGCCTCTACCACTTCTGCTGGCAGTCTGTTCCAGGTATCTACCACCCTTTCATTAAAGTAGCACTTCCTCCCACTCTTCCTAAACTTCTCCCCTCCAGCTTACTACATGCTCCCTGGTCCTGGTGCTCTTTCTTGAAAGAGACTCCCTTCCTGCACCCTGTATACCACTGTAAGGTACTTGTAGGTCCATATCATGTCCCCTTTTGCTCTCCTCTCTTTTAGGGTATACATATTAAGATCCCTCAGTTTCTTCTCGTAGGGCTTCTCATGGAACCCCTACACCATTTTAGTTGCCTTCTTCTGGACTGCATTCACCCTGTCTATCTCCTTTCTGAGGTGCGGCCTCCAGAACTGTACACAATACTCCAGGTACAGTCTCACCTGTGAGTGATACAGTGGCAAAACTACCTCCCCCTCCTGCTGGAGATTCCCCTTCTTATGCACCCCAGCTTTCCACTAGCCCTACCCACTACTTTGTCACATTGCCCTGTCACATTGAGGTTATCAGCTATAATAACCCCAAGGTTCATTTCCTGCTTAGTGACTATCATTACCCCCATCCTATACTCAGCTCCTGGGATTCTATGCCCTAGGTGCATGATTTTGCACCTTTTGGCATTGAACCCCAGCTGCCAAGTTCTTGACCACTCCTCAAATTTCCCAGGACCCCAGCTCATACTGTCCACCTCCTCCTGAGTATCCACCCTATTACAGAATTTAGTATCATCTGCAAAAAGGCATACATTAAACAGGCATCAGGTAAGGGAGGGGCCTACTAAAGTACCAGGGATGTATATCTTTTATTCAGGAAAACTAGACAGGCATCAGATGAGGGAGGAGGCTCCACTAGACTACCAGGGAGGTATTTCATTTAACTCATTGCCTCCACAGGAGCTCTCTGAAGTTGCACCACTTGTCTCCTGTATACTGTAAATAGTAAATCCTGGGCCTTTCTAAGCAAAATGAAGCTATAGTCAGCATGCCACAAACAAATCCTAATAGCTCAAGAACCGTAAGTGCTAGACACAAAGTATGAGTGGCAAAGTTATTCAGCACACAATTACCTTTCCAGTGGTGGTTTGCAAAGAATAATATGTAATTTCATTTTATTTCTATGCTGGTTGAAACAGCAAAAACATTTTTTTTCACTAAAACAGGCAACATAAGCCATATATACCATACCATAAACAAATACGAATAACTCCTAAAGTATACATGATATACACAGAATATCAGTGACAAAGTTGTTCAGTACAAAATTACCTTTCCAACGGTGCTATGCAATCAAATATACATTATATTCTGTTACATTATATATTAAAATATATAAGCGACTTCTCCAGACATTGCCAGGGCACAAAGGAAGTCAGTAGCTGACTTCTGTAGGCGTCCTCAGGACATACCAGTGTATTTTACTGATGCCTACAGGCGTCGCCTAGGAGACAATGAGGTTAATCAACAATATCAGTTGGGCATTGGGTGGGTGGTGGATGGAAGGAGAACCTCACATCACTGTGCAGTGTTAAACATAGTATTTTTTGGCAGCATCAGCCAGTGCAGTGCTGCTAGCACTGCAGAAAGTTCAGAATATGCCAGCCCACCACTCTACAGCACTCTGGCATTGCATAGGTGCTAGACACAGGTAGCACTCATGTTCTAACAGGATATTGCTGCACTAACTGATGTTCTGAATAAAGCAGAAGCCATGCAAAGTGCCGGCTAGCTGTGCTATTCTCAGTTAGTGCAATGAAAATCCTGTTAGTGTGACACTAATAATTTAAATATATGAGCATTTTACATTTCAGTATTGTAAATATCTATTTGTTAATATCTTGTTGATGAGGCTGGAAATTACTCAGATGTATCTGGCTGTGAGCTGGTAGCCACTTACATCCCACTTACATCCCCAACATGCATGCTGCATAACAGTGTAGTAGGCTGTGGTTATGGATGGAGGAAGACACCAGGATCTGTAGAACATAAACAGCTTTCATTCAGCAAAATAAAATAAAAGGCAGGATTCTCAATATAAAGTAGTGAACTAAATGACCAAACAAAATAAGAGGGAACCAAAATAAAAGAAAACAAATCAAATCAGGTGACTTCTTTTCCAACAAATAATCGACCGACTATTAAGAAGAACTAGGATCTGGACTGCTGAGAGTCCAACATTCTACTCTCTAGGTCTAACATTTCTTTGTATAGCAGGTAAGGGGCAAGTGATGTAGATAGGCTCCACCCCAATACCTGTTTGAAACCTACCTAACAAGAACACATACATTTTTAATGTTAACACGACACTGAAATCTGTAATCACGATAACTAGCTATTTAAAGTTGCTAGCTCATTATTTTATAGACTAAATGAAGAAATAAGCCAGAAAGGGGGAGGGCATGCTACTCAGGCCACTCCTACATGTGTCCTACCTATTTAAGTCAGAGGAGTTGGGCCGGCCGGCACTGTAGGAGGTAGAAATAGTGTAGAGTGCTGAGCAGTAAGGGCACTCCCCAAACGACTCTTGGAGGTAAAACGTGTAATAAAATACTGACAGCAATTGCTTAACTGTGATAAACATAAATCTTTTCAAGCATGCCTGTTTTCTGTAGTAAATAGTTCACACAGCACCATGCTATGTACATTTCATAAATAGACATGATTATTTGAAAGTAGGGAGAAATATGTTAGAATGTAGCAGAACTTGGGAGCGGGGGACTCTGCACTGCTTAGGTTTTCTGCATACTTATCTAGAAGAAAATACAGATGCACAGCCTAACAGAATTCTTTTGAAAGACTAAACAGAAGAGAAGAAAATATACAGTGCAAACAGTCTCAGCTCTGTATTCAACTTTGCAGACGCGCTTCCAGCATTTCAACAACAGCTGCAGCTAGCACTTCATAATTCATCCCCTGGACCACTTCATAAATGCATAGGTACCCTCTAAACACTGAAAGTAGTTTGAAAATCAGCTACACTTTACTAAAAGTGTCTTCGGTTTAATTTTCTTTGATGCGCTCGCACACACCTCATCGCACATTCACGAGGTAAAGACTCACACATTTGTGCTGGCTACTGTGTGCACGTTCATGCAGGAGCTTTTTAAATGGGAGACAATATGGAAGGACATGGGCACCCGGAGACCAGGAAAAACAAAGGGAAAGAATGAGAATGTCATACAGGTGGCCTGCCTGTAGATGGAGGAAAGGGAGAAAGCTAGAATAGGCAAGTGAAAAAGAATATAGGTGCTGTTGCAACAGTCTTAATGGAGAGAGAAATACAGAGGTCTCTAGGGCCTTTACTTGCCCTGCCACATTTCCTCCCTGCCCAAGAGGAAACAAGTTTGGTTTTTCCTCTACCTAAACTAAACCTTTCCAATGTTCAGACAGTAAATAATCAGTTCTCTCCCAAGGGAGAGATGGAGCTTCAGCCCTCCCACTCTCCGAAGCTCCACCTCGGGGTCCCTAAACAAAAACAAAAATTATTAAACCAACGAGGTACCAGAGAATAATTCTCTGATGCCTTTTGTAGCAATCACCCCAAGGTCTAATTCTGTCTGTACGTTGGTACCTTCATGTTCACCATTGGATTCTGCCCCATAGCGGGACATAAAATCCACATTTTTATTAGATCTGTGTTTTACAATAAATCTATAGGGCTGCAGTGATAGATACCACCGCATTATGTCGGGGTTTCTATCTTTCATAACCTGCAGTCAGCATAAAGGGTTGTGATCCATCCAGACCTCAAATTCCACACCCCACAAATAAAACTTTAGAGCTTCTATGGCCCATTTAAGAGCCAGACACTCCTTCTCAATAGTGGAGTACTTAACCTCTCGCTGATGGAGTTTCTGACTTATATATAGGCTGGAGTGTTCTTCCTTCTCAATAAGTTGTGACAATGCAGCCCCAATACCAGTGTTAGAGGCATCCATTTGTACTATAAATGGGCCAAGTAAAATCCGGACTTCTGAGTACCGGAGAGGCACACAGATGGGCTTTTATAGTACAAAAGTCCTCCTCGCAGGTGGCTGTCCATTTCACATTAGTAGGGTTCTGTTTCTTTGTGAGATCCATCAGTGGACTAGCCACCATAGCAAAATTGGGAATGAAGCACCGGTAGTACCCCACCAAGCCTAAAAAGGACCTTACATGGCTTTTCATGAGGGTACAGGGACTGTTGGCTACTGTGTCCACTTTTCCAATATCAGGTTTTACCTGGCCATTCCCAGTCCTAAACCCTAAATACTTTGTCTCTTCCCTGGCTAGGAACATTTGTTTGGGTTGACTGTAAGACCTGCCTGAGAGATGGCTTCAAACACTCATCTCAGATGTTTTAAATGTGCTTCCCAACTCAGACTATATACCACCACATCATCTAGGTAGGCAGTGCTATATTCCAGATGTTCTCTAAGGATGTTGTCCATAAACATCTGTAAGATCGCTGGAGCACCATGAAGCCCAAAGGGTGTGGTGGTAAAATGGAACAGGCCTAAAGAAGTACTAAAGGTGGGTTTCTCTCTGTCCTGTTCATGCAATGGGATTTTCCAGTACCCGTTAGTCAAGTCCAGTGTACTGATGTACCGTGCATTTCCGAGGCGACCGATGATGTCATCGATACTGAGCATCGGATAAGCATCACACTTGGAGATGGAATTGAGGCAGCGAAAATCCAGATACAGTCTGATGCCACCTTCTTTTTTATTGACCACCACAATTGGGAAACCCCGTTCACTAGAGGAAGGTTCAATGACTCCCAGTCTTTGCATCTTCCTCACCTCCTCTATCACATTCTATTGTACCCTTTCTGGGAGCCTGTATGGTTTTTGCCTGATGGGATTGGCTTGTTTAACATGTATCCTTTGCTGTACCCTATGTGCTATCCCAGGTGTAAATGTAAACATATGCTGAAACTCTATCAGGAGTGTATCAAGGGCATCTCTTTGTTTGGGTTCCAGCTCTGGGTTAATACTCAGGTCCTTGTACCCTCCCCCCGGCTTTTTCTAGTCTCTGGTATGCCTGATCTAATTCAGATGCTGGCTGTTCTGGGTGTACATAAAATGCTAGAGCGGCAGGAGCAGAAACCCGGTCTACCCACTTCTTTAGAAGATTTACATGGTAGATCTGATACCTCTTTCTCCTGTCACATTAACTCCAGTTCGTAGTTAACGGGTCCTGTTTGCCTGTAAATTACGTATGGGCCTTGCCACTTCATTGTTAATTTACTATCCGTGGATGGCAACAATAACAAAACCTTGTTTCCTGGAGAAAATTATTTGTTCCTACACCCTGGTCATAATATTCTTTTTGTTCTTTCTGTTTCCCTTTATTCTGTTGGTGGGCCCATGTTAGGTACTTTGCCAGGTGTTGCCAGAGCTGCATGATGTATTCAGCTGGAGGTATACCCTCAGACCCTTTCATACCTTCCCATTTTTTCTTAATGATGTCTAGGGATCCTTGATGATTTTTTCCATACAACAATTCGAACGGGGAAACACCTGTGGAAGCCTGGGGAACTTCTCTATAGGCAAACATAAAGAACGGTAAGTATACATCCCATGTCTTCCCTTTATCTTGTACGTATTTCTGGAGCATCTTCTTTAGGGTTTTGTTGAATCGTTCGACCAGTCCATCAGTCTGTGGGTGGTAGGGTAATGTATATACTGCCCTAATACCTAAGGACTGGTACAGACGGTTCAACAAAGCAGAGCAGAAATTGCTGCCCCTATCTGTTAAGATTTCCTGGGGAACTCCCACTCTACTAAATACTTTCAGGAGCTCTTCCGCTACCTTTGGTGCAGTGACTGTTCCTAATGGGATGGCTTCTGGATACTTTGTAGTGTAATCACGTACCAGAATAAACCAGTTTTCTTTGCTGCTTTTAGGCAGAGGCCCCACTAAATCAATCACTATTCTCTGAAAGGGTGTTTCAATCAGGGAAAGTGGATGCATAGGTACGTTGTCCTTTCTAGTCACTGATGCTACCTGTTGACACTCTGGGCAACTTTTACAATAGTTGGATACATGCTCATGTATACCCGGCCAGTAATACCTGAACAGTAACTGACTTAAGGTCTTATCCCTTCTCATATGCCCAGCTAATGGAATATCATGCACTATGTGCATCAATTTCTGTCTATAGTGCTCTGGGACCAATAGCTGTTCTACAACTAACCCAGTAGTTGCATTATTGCACTCTATATAACAAGCCATTATGCATAACTAATCTGGTATATGTCATAGAACTGTTTGGTTTGACCACCTGGGAAAAAAAGGGGTTAGTGTCTTATCAGCACATTGTTCTTTAATGAATGTATCATGCTTAGCCGGCACAGTGGCACTGAGGGTTGAGGCGCTGGACACCACACCTCGTTCCTCGATGGCAACCCGGGTTCAGGAATGGACTCGGGTCTCCAGGGGTTGGCAGGGGCAGAGAGGGATTGACCATCCATGGACTGCTCCCCCTCTCCGGGGGAGGGGGGCTCCCAGTTGTTGGTGCAGTAGCTACCACTAGTGGAGGCTGGGGGTGGTGCACTGGCACTGCAGAGTAGGGGTGAGCTTGGGGCATAGCACCGGGAGGGAGCGTGTGCGGATGCATGTGCACTCCCTCCATTGGTGTCTTTGCATGCCCCAGCCCAAGTCAAGCTGAAAAGGGAAAAGCAAGGTGCTCGGTCACGGTGGCTTGATGGCCATCTGAGGGAATGCCTGGCCTTGGGAGCACCAGCGCCCAATACTTGATCCTGTGTCGGTGGAAAGTGAGGGGAACTCCCTGCTGTCCCATCGCAGGAGGCAAGCAGCAGGAGTAGATGATGGTGGGGGCTTCACTGGGGGCTGGGGCAGGATAGGACGGTGGCTGGAGATGGACGGGTGCCAGGACGTGAAACATGCAGACCAGTTATGCCACACAGGTAAAAAGTACTAACTAAAAAAAAAAAAATCATGCTTAGCACATATATCAAGAGACTCAGACATGTCCAAACACTTTAAGTTCCACAGTCTTTCATCCCTCTTCCGTTTTCCTCTTGATTTTCTATCCTTCCCAGGAGTGTAGTAGATCAGGGAGGGGCTGTGGACATGGCCTACCTAGACTTTAGCAAGGCATTTGACACAGTCCCACACAAAAGATTAATATACAAGTTAGCCAGCCTGGGAGTGGGTCCCAAGATGACAGCCTGGGTAAAGAATTGGCTGGAGAACAGGACACAGAGAGTAATAGTAAATGGAGTCCACTCTGAAGAAAGGGGGGTTACTAGTGGGGTACCGCAGGGTTCAGTATTAGGACCGGTCCTCTTCAATGTCTTTATAAGCAACATTGCAGAGGGACTGGAAGGAAAAGTATGTCTCTTTGCAGATGACACAAAGATCTGCAACAGAGTTGATGCACAAGGTGGGGTGGAAAGGATGAGAAGGGACTTGGCAAGGTTAGAGGAATGGTCAAATGTATGGCAGCTTAGATTCAATGTTAAGAAGTGCAAGGTAATGCACCTGGGAAACAAAAACCCTGGGGAAGAGTACACAATAGGGGGTGAGATACTAACAACAACAAAAATGGAAAGGGACCTGGGGGTAGTCATATCAGATGACCTAAAGGTGGGCAAGCAATGTGAGAGGGCAGCAAGGAGGGCTGGGGGATACTGGGATGCATAGGGAGAGGCATCACCAGTAGAAAACAGGAAGTTATTATCCCTCTGTACAGACAGCTGGTCAGACCCCATCTGGAGTACTGCGTGCAGTTCTGGAGACCCAATCTCCGCAAAGACATAGACAGGATGGAAGCTGTCCAGAGGAGGGCCACTAAAATGGTGCAGGGTCTGCACCGGAAGACATATGAAGAGAGACTAAAGGAGCTTAATATGTATAGCCTTGAGGAAAGAGGAGAGAGGGACATGATAGAAACTTTCAAGTACCTCAAGGAATCAACAAAGTCCAAGAGGGTAGCATCTTTCAAAAAGAGTGTGCAAAGAACAAGGGGCACAATTTGAAGATGAGGGCGGCTCAGAGGTAATTTAGAAGTATTTTTCACCGAGAGGGTTGTGGATGCATGGAGCGGCCTTCTGGAGGAGGAGGTTGTGGAGTCAAAAACAGTGGTGGAATTCAAGCATGCATGGGACAGTCATAAGGCCATTCTAGGGGGTGGGGGTAGGAAGAAGTAGGCTGCTGGTTAACTAGGATCTGTAGCTTATCCAGTAGGTAGGGAAATGGGCAGACTGGGTGGGCCAAGCGGTCCTTATCTGCCATCAAATTCTATGTTTCCATGTTTCTATGTACCATAAATGTCCTCATCAAAAAGGTATATCTGTGCAAATGGTCTTTCTTGAACGGCTTGTGCCCTGGTAGTAATGGCATCCAGGGTGGGGTTGGTTATGATCAACTGGTCAAAGTCAGGAAATTCACGCCAAATTACTACAGGGACAGGTAGCCCTGGTACAAGTCCCACCTTCATTGGCTGTTCTGCCCTTGTACAGTTAATGTAATTTTCTCCATTGGGTAATAGTAAGTGTCTCCATGAATGCATGTCACCCCAGTTGTATCACTTGTGCTTGGGTTTGGCAATAGCTAGGACTGAACTAGTGTCTGCTGGCGCCCAGAGTCTATGAGGGCAGGGACATCCTTTCCTGCTATTTGTACCCTGGTGAGATATTGTCCCCAACATGCCAAAGCTAAAGGAACTGGTTCTTTCTTCTTTTTCTGGCAGAATCTAGCAATATGTCCCTTTTCATGACACAAGTGGCAAATGATGTCAGCATTGTATGGCCTACCCCCTCTTGGTGTCACCCCTGGAACAGTTTGTGCAGGAGCAGTAACATTTCCAGTAGTATTATTAGATCTTACCGTGGGTGGGGGTCTGCGTGGTCTGGAGAGTCCCTTCATATGGGCCGGTCTGGTGATAAGGTAGTCTTCAGCCAAGTCTATAGCTTTCTGAGCAATCTCTGGGCAGTGCTCCCCCACCCAGGTCTGAACATCGTGAGGCAGAATCCTAATAAATTGTTCTAGTATGATGGACTCCATGACTTGGTCTATAGTCCGGGTGGTTGGTTACAGCCACTTATAACACAAATCCCTTAGTCTAGTATATGCTTTTTGTGGGGAGTCTGCTGTGTGGAATCTGAAGGTTCTGAAGAGTTGCCTATACATCGCTACACTTATGTCATACCTCTTGAGTATGGCCTGATGAACATGATCATAGTCATTAACACATCTAGAGTCTATATGGCTGTATGCCAATTGCGCTTTACCTGATATATGTGGTGCCAGACGTACTACCCATTGGTCCTGTGGCCAGCGGCAAGCCTCAGCCACCCTCTCAAAAGAGGTAAGAGAAGCCTCTATGTCATCTGCATCTGTCAACTTAGAGATCTTAATGTCCTTTGGCCCATCCGTCTCTCTGTGTGAACCTGACCTAGGGCTCCCCGTAGCTTGTATGGCCCGGAGTGTATCAGGCCAGTGGGCCTCATTCTGTCGATGTTCCTCTTCTCTCCATTTCTCCAGGTCCATTTGACGAATACATAGCCACCTCAGTAAATCCTGTATGTTCTCCAGAGGGGATCCTTCAGGCTCTCCCATTGTAGCAGCAGTGGCCCCTTTCAGGACATCCCCTTCATCTTCTTCTTCCTCTCTCTCTTGTTTGGTCCTCCGTCGCACATCCTCCAGCCCTGGCAGCAAGGGCTCCTGTGTGAGCTCTGTCATCCTGCAAATCTGGACCCCAGTTGCAATGGGTTGTGCTGTAATTGCTGTCTCCTTTTTGGCCTCCATCTAGGCACCTGGTTCAGTATGCCACATCAGTCCACCACTACCACCAGTGTAGTAGGCTGTGGGTATGGATGGAGGCAGACACCAGGATCCGTAGAACATAAATAGCTTTTATTCAGCAAAATAAAATAAAAGGCAGGCTTCTTAATATAAAGTAGCAAACTTGAACGACCAAACAATATAAGAGGGAACAAAAATAAAAGAAAATAAATCAAATCAGGTGACTTCTTTTCCAACAAATAATTGACCTACTATTAAGAAGAACTAGGGTCTGGACTGCTGAGAGTCCAACACTCTACTGACTCTAGGTCTAACATTTCTTTATATAGCAGGTAAGGGTCAATGATGTAGGTAGGCTCCACCCCAATACCCGTTTGAAACTTAACTAACAAGAACACATACATTTTTAATGTTAACACAACACTGAAATCTGTAATCACAGTAACTAGCTATTTAAAGTTGCTAGCACATTATTTTATAGCCTAAATGAAGAAATAAGTCAGAGAAGGGGAGGGACATGCTACTCAGGCCACTCCTACATGTATCCTATCTATTTAAGTCAGAGGAGTTGGGCTGGCTGGCACTATAGGAGGTAGAGACAGTGTAGAGTGCTGAGCAGCAAGGACACTCCCCAAACGACTCTTGGAGGTAAAACGTATAACAAAATACTGACAGCAATTGCCTAACTGTGATAAACAAAAATCTTTCAAGCATGCTTGTTTTCTGTAGTAAAAAGTTCACACAGCACCATGCTATGTACATTTCATAAATAGACATGATTATTTGAAAGTAGGGGGAAATATGTTAGAATGTAGCAGGACTTGAGAGCGGGGGACTCTGCACCACTTAAGTTTTTTTGCATACTTATCTAGAAGGAAATACAGATGCACAGTCTAACAGAGTTCTTTTGAAAGACTAAACAGAAGAGAAGAAAACATATGGTGCAAACAGTCTCAGCTCTGTATTCAACTTTGCAGAAGCGCTTCCAGCATTTCAACAACAGCTGCAGCTAGCACTTCATAATTCATCCCCTGGACCACTTCATAAATGCATAGGTACCCTCTAAACACCGAGAGTAGTTTGAAAATCAGCAACACTTTACTAAAAGTCTCTTAGGTTTCCGTTTCTTTGATGCACTCACACACACCTCCTCACACATTCGCAAGGTAAAGACTTGAACATTTGTGCTGGTTATTGCGCACACGTTCGTGCAGGAGCTTTTTAAACAGAAGACAATATGGAGGGACATGGGCACCCGGAGACCAAGGAAAACAAAGGGAAAGAATGAGAATGTCATACAGGTGGCCTGCCTGTAGACAAAGGAAAGGGAGAAAGCTAGAATAGGCAAGTGAAAAAGAATATAGGTACTGCTGCAACAGTCTTAATGGAGAGAGAAATACAGAGGTCTCCAGGGCCTTTACTTGCCCTGCCACAAACACAGCCCTTTGTATAACCCCTTCTCCCCATCTCAGAGGGAAATCGGTGTTTTTGCTGTGAATCTGAGGAGTCCAGCAACTTAATTTTTCTACAAGAAGCTGACACCTAATGTCATCTGATAGGAATGGAACTGTTACTTGTAATTGTTTACCAAGTTTCAATGTACGACTACCCGAGCAACGAGTTTTGCTGAATACCAATGACCATTTAAAACACTCAGAGGGGGCATACTGCAGAGGCAGTTGGCAGGGAAAGCAGTACATGGGATATGTAAAAGGATGCTAGGAGTGAAGAAATCTCCAGAATCTATGGGTTGTGTGCAGCTCTTCAAATCACACACATGCTCTCAAGCCTCATTCCCAAGACCAGTCTCACTTACCTAGAGCTGTGAACAACTCTATGAAGCTGAGCAGCGTAGAGCAGTCTGGCGTGCCAGAAAACAATGTTTGCACCTCAAGCCAGGGATGGCAGGAGCAGTGACCATTGAGGAGGGGTGGCAACGAATGGCCCCATTAAGGCACTCTCCTTTGGGGGGTGTCAGTGGCTGTGTCGCATTGCTCTTGGAGTGTGCTGGCAGCATGAATGGCCACATACTGCCTTGCACATCCCTTCACTTGGGCCATTGCAAGCATGCACTCTTACAAGGAGGTGAGCAGGTCATAAATGGGTTAAAAAAATCTAACCAATGGCCACAGTCTGATGTGGCTGCCCAACCTCCACCCATGCCCACTGGGTACAATGAACCAGTGGCCCTTCCTCCGATTGCATGTAGCAGTGACATTATCTGCTCTGACCACGCCTTGGACAGGCATGACAGGGCCCCTCCCTAGCAATAAGCCAGAGTTAAATAGAGCTGAATGGAGGTTAGAAACTGAGCCAGAAGGTATCCAATCTCACTGCCTTTATTTTTGTTGTTTATTTAAGCAAATCAGATAAATACCTTTGAGCACTAATGCTCATTTTCAAAGGTTCTATTTCAGGTTCAGAGTGGTACAAAAATTCAGGGTACAATACTCTTCAGTTACAGATTATTACAACAGTTCAGGGTATATACAGGAGGCAGGTTACAGTAGACATTAGGCAAGAGAGAAGCAACCTTTATGGGATGCTAAGCTGAATCATGTCATTAAATTTGAATCCAAGGGACCAAAGACTGCTGAAATGACTTTTAGAGTAGCTACATTGTTATATTAGCAAAAGACCATTTAGAGATAAAATTATTCTTACCAGCAACTGATCCAACTTCTATAAAAACATCGGACTTCCACGTGCTGATTTGGCCGAAAGCTTGAGGGCGGCTAAGGACCCTGGTTAGCTGCCCGAGCTGCTCCTCAGTACACTGCAGCTTAAGTTTTCCAAGGAACAGGACTGCTTTACTAAAGGTGAAAGGAAAATACAATTTAGCTTTAGAAGAGCAATGATATGCTAAATGAGCTTGCACACTATAAATGTGTAGAGGTGTGTGATTAGCTTGCCAACTATGATCACGTACTGTAGGTGTGTGAAATTACTATGTTAACGATTACTGGGTAGGGTGTGTGATTATCTTGCCAACTATAACTGGGTAGAAAAGTGCAACTGCATTGCAGCATTAACTGGCTAGGGGTGAGCCATTTCCATGCCAACTATGACTGGGTGGGGTGTGTGATGACCATGCAAACTATAAATGGGTAGGGTTGTGTGATCACCCTGCCAAAAAATAACCAAAACAGGTAGGCTGTGTGATTACCATGCCAACTATAAACAGGTAAGGGTGTGTGTGACAGGGTTGGGCAAGACCCTGTCCTATTTGTAATGCAGAGAGAGTTAAAAACAAGTATCTATTCTGACCTCTCTTATTCTGTCACTTGTCTATCTCTTGCTTGTCTGATTGTGCAATCAAATTTTTCTTCTGGCACTTAGGAATTGTCCACTCTGACATTTACACAATTTCCCCATTTTCTCCCTTTGCTCAACTGCTGTTTTTTTTTTCTTTTTTCCTTCCCTTGCTTCTCTGTGGTTAAAAAAAAATATATGTAACTCTGTATGTGAAACTGGAATCTCTTGGTTTACAAATGTATATCATTATCCTGTTGAAATGAATGCAGAAAGCTATTTGGATTTCTTTTAAAAATGTTAATCTGTAATACAGAGTGGTTAACCTTGAACTATATTTTGACCTCTTCAAGCTTGTTTTCAGAATTAATAAAAGGGAACTAGCTCTGGGACAGAATGTCTTATTGGTTGCATCTGTTAAGAAGACTAATGTACTCTTCAAGATGGTCATGGAAAGGTCAACATAAAAAGTCTTGTTGCATTTTGTGAAACACAGGAGGTGAAACAGGATGCAGGGGTTAAACTGCCTGACAAAGACATCTTATAAAAGAGAGCAATGTTTTCTTTGGGGGTGAGAGAGAGAGAGAGAGAGAGAGAGAGAGAGAGAGAGAGAGAGACTGAGATTTAAAGGGACAGTAAACATTGCAGGGGTCACTCAAATTATGAAAGCCTATGAAAAGATATTTCAAACAAGGCATTGGACTTCCTCGTGGATGTCAGAAGTCCTGAGAAATTACTAATTATTCTATAAATCAGTACAAGGCAGCAGCCATTTTAAAACAGGAAGTGATGTCACTGAGGGGCAAGCTGCAAATTGTTAATTACAGCTTGCCCCTCAGTGACATCACTATTGGTCTCATGATTCAATGAAATGGCTACTGCCTTGTTTTGATTTACAGATGATTTTGGTATTTCATAACTCAGGACTCCTGACACCTACAGGTAAGCCCAATATCTCATTTGAAAGATCGTTTTATGGGCTTTCACAATCTCAGTAACCCCTGCAATGTTTACTGTCCCTTTAAATTGAAAAGAGACACTCAGATGACAGACTTCTGTTTTTTTGTACTGCCTTTGTGAAGTACTATCCTGTAAAATGTAATATTTTATTTTTATCATTATTAACAATAATAATAATATGCTACATGTAAATTTTACAACTTCTCCTGGTTTGCCTATGCTTCCTAACCTATGCCTCTATGACAATATGTGATTAGCATGCCAACTATAACTAGGTAGGGATGTGAGAATACTTGGCCGAATATAACCAGGTTAACCAGGTAGAGGTGTGCAGTTTCCCTGCCAACTATAACTGGGTAAGGGTGTGTGATCACTTTGCCAACTGTTACTGAGTAGGGTGTGAGATTACCTTGCCAACTATAACCGGATAAGAGTGTGTGATTACTTTGCCAACTTTAACCAGGTAGGGTGTGTGACTACCTTGTCAACTATAACTGGGTAGGGTGTGTGACTACCTTGTCAACTATAACTGGGTAGGATGTGTGATTACCTTGCCAGCTATAAGTGGGTAGGGTGTGTGATTACTTTGTCAACTATAAGGGGTATGTGATTACCTTATCAACTATAAACAGGTAGGGGTGTGTGATTACCATTGCCAATAACTGGGTAATATGTAAGGTGTGAGATTGCCTTGCCAACTATAACTGGGCAGGGGTATGTGATTACCATGCCAGCTACAACCAGGTAGGGGTGTGTGATTACCTTGCCAATTATAACCAAATAGGGGAGTGCGATTACCTTGCCAACTATAATCAGGTAGGCTGAGTGATTACCTTGCCAGCTATAACCAAGTAGGAATGTGTGATTACCTTGCCAGCTATAACTGGGTATGGTGTGTGATTACCTTGCCAACTATAACTGGGTATGGTGTGTGATTACCTTGCCAACTACAACTAGGTAGGGAAGTGAGTATACCATTGGCAACTATAACCAGGTACGGTGTTTGATTACCATGCTAATTATAACAGAGTAGGGCATGTGATTACCTTGCCAACTATAACTAGGTAGGGGAGTGAGATTACCGTTACCAACTATAACCTGGTAGGTCATTTGATTACCTTGCCAAGTATAACCAGGCAGGGTGTGTGACTACAATTGCCAACTATAACTGGGTAGTGATGTGCAATTACCATGCCAACTATAACTAGGCAGAGGTTAGCGATCACCATGTCAACTATAACTAGGTATGAGTGTGCGATTACTATGTCAACTATAACTGGGAAGGGTATGTGATTACCTTGCCAACTATAACTGGGTAGGGGTGTGTGATTACCTTGCCAAGTATAACTAGGTAGGGTGTATGATTACCTTCCCAACTATAACCAGGTAGGTCATTCGATTACCTTGCCAACTATAACAGGTAGGGTGTGTGATGACCTTACCAATTATAACTGGGTAGGGGTGTGCAATTACCTTGCCAACTATAACCAGGTAGGGTGCGTGATTACCTTACCAACTATATGTGGGGGTGTGAGAGATTACCATTGCCTACTATAACCAGGTAAGGCATATGATTACCTTTCTAAATATAACTGGATAGGGTGTGCGATTAGCTTGCCAACTTTAACCAGGTAGGGTGTTTGATTACCTTATCAACTATAAGTGGGTAGTATGTGGGATTACATTGCCAACTATTACTGGGTAGGGGTGTGTGATTAACTTGCCAACTATAACGGGATAAGGTGTGTGATTACCTAACCAAATATAACTGGGTAGGGGTATGTTATTACCTTGCCAAGTATAACTGGGTAGGAGTGTGTGATTACCTTGCCAACTATAACTGGATATGGGCATGCAATTACACTATCAACTATAACTGGGTAGGTGTGTGCAGTCACCATGCCAACTATCACTAGGTGTGCAATTACCATGCCAACTATGACCAGGAATGGGTGTGTGATAATCTTGTCTACAATAATTGCTTAGGGGTGTGCAATTACCCTGCCAACTGTACCCTGGAGGGGGTCTGCAATTTCCTTGCCAACTATAACCAGGTAGAGATGTGCAATTACGTTGCCAACAATAACCTGTTAGAGGTTGCAGTTACATTGCCAATTGTAACTGGCTAGGGGTGTTTGGTTTCCTTGCCAGCTAAAACTAGATAGGGGTGTGTGATTACCTTGCTAACTATAACCAGGTAGGGGTGTGTGATTCCCTTGCCAACTATAACCAGGTAGGGGTGTGCGATTACCTTCCCAAGTATACCTGGGTAGGGTGTGCGATTACCTTGCCAGCTATAACCAGGTAGGGGTGTGTGATTACCTAGCCAACTATAACTGGGTAGGGTGTGTGATTACCTTGCCAGCTATAACTGGATATGGGCGTGCAATTACACTGTCAACTATAACTGGGTAGGCGTGTGCAGTCACCATGCCAACTATCACTAGGTGTGCAATTACCATGCCAACTATGACCAGGAAGGGGTGTGTGATAACCTTGTCTACAATAATTGCTTAGGGGTGTGCAATTACCCTGTCAGCTATACCCTGGAGGGGGTCTGCAATTTCCTTGCCAACTATAACTGGGACAAGTTGTGCAATTACATTGCCAACAATAACCTGTTAGAGGTTGCAGTTACATTGCCAACTGTAACTGGCTAGGGGTGTTTGGTTTCCTTGCCAGGTAAAACCAGATATGGGTGTGTGATTACCTTGCTAACTATAACCGGGTAGGGGTGTGTGATTCCATTGCCAACTATAACCAGGTAGGGGTGTGCGATTACCTTCCCAAGTATACCTGGATAGGGTGTGCGATTACCTTGCCAGCTATAACCAGGTAGGGGTGTGTGATTACCTAGCCAACTATAACTGGGTAGGGTGTGTGATTACCTTGCCTACTGTAATGTGGTAGGGGGTGTGTGATTACCTTGCCAACAATAACCGGGTAGGGTGTGTGACTACCGGTATATTAGGGTGCCACAATAAGGGTGACAGTGAAAGGGGAGATCTTGATTTTAGATCGCCCCTCACTTATGTCGCCCTTTGCACCCCACAGTTTCTACCCCCTTTAGGGCATGCCTGCCCCAGTGGAGGTTATATTTATTTTGGGAGGGTTGGGGGGCGCAAAGCCCCCTGCAAAAGCGACCGTTTCCTGGGAGGGCACTTTGACACTGTATCTCCAGGGAGATGAAATGCCTGGTGCTGTAATGCCAGGTGGCATTTTGCCTGCACCGTAATTGGCATTAGCCAAATGCATGTCACTGTGGCATGAGAGAACTGTGACTACATTGCTAACTATAACTGGATAGGGTGTGTAATAACCTTGCCAACTATAACTGGATAGGGGTGTGTGGTTACTGTGCAAACTATAACTGGGTAGGGTGCATAATTCCCTTGCCAACTGTTACCAGGTAAGGGCGTTTGATTATCATGCCAGCTATAACTGGGTAGGGAGTGTGAATACCATTGCCAACTATGACCAAGTAGATGAGATTACCTTGTCAACCATAACTAGGTAGGGGCGTGTGATTACCATTGCCAACTATAACCAAGTAGAGGTGGGCAGCTACATTGCCAACTATAACAGAGTAGGGGGTGTGTGATTACCTAGCCAACTATAATCAGATAGACTGTGTGATTACCTTGCCAACTGTAACTGGGTAGGAGTGTGTGATTATTACCTTGTCAACTGTAACTGGGTAGGGTGTGTAATTTCTGTGCTAACTATAACTGGTAGGAATGTGCAATTACCTTGCCTACTATAACTAGGTAGAAGTGTATGATTACCATGCCAACTATAACTGGATAGGGATGTGCGATTACCATTGCCAACTGTGACCATGTAGAGGTATGTGATTACCTTGTCTACAATAATTGGGTAAGGGAGTGCGATTAGCTTGCAAACTATAACCAGGTAGGGGTGTGCAATTATGTTGCCAACTACAACCTGGTAGGGGTGTGTGATTACCATGCCAATTATAACTGGGTAGGGGTGTGTGATTACCATGCCAACCATAACTGGGTAGGGGTGTGTAATTACCATGCTAACTATAACTGGGTATAGTGTGTAATAACCTTGCCAACTATAACTTGGTAGGGGTGTGTAATTACTTTGCCAATTATAACTGGGTAAGGTGTGTAATTCCCTTACTAACTATTACCGGGTAGGGGTGTTTGATCACCATGCCAACTATAATTAAGTAGGGTGTATGATTCCCTTGCCAACTATAACCTGGTAGGGGAATGGGTATGTTATTACCTTGTCAACTACAACTGCCTAGGTGTGTGGGATTCCCTTGACAGATATAACAGGATAGGGATATGCTATCACTTTGCCAAGTATAACTGGGTAGGGGTGTGCGATTACCTTACCAACTATAACCAGGCAGGGGTGTGCGATTACCTTGCCAACTATTACCGGGTAGGGGTGTGTGATTATCTTGCCAGCTATAACAGGGTATGTGTATGTGATTCCCTTGCCAGCTATAACTGGGTAGGGGTGTGCAATTACCTTGCCAACTATTACCGGGTAGGGGTGTGTGGTTTCCTTGCCAGCTATAACAGGGTAGGGGTGTGTGATTACCTTGCCAGCTATAACCGGGTTGGGGTGTGTGATTACCTTGCTAACTATTACCAGGTAGGGGTGTGTGATTCTCTTGCCAGCTATAACAGGGTAGGGGTGTGTGATTACCTTGCCAACTATTACCGGGTAGGGGTGTGTGATTCCCTTGCAGCTATAACAGGATAGGGGTGTGTGATTACTTTGCCAGCTATAACCGGGTAGGGGTGTGTGATTACCTTGCCAACTATAACCGGGTAGGAGTGTGTGATTACCTTGCTAACTATAACCGAGTAAGGGTGTTCAAATGCCTTCAGGTAAATAATGGCTTAACATTATAAAATCAATGGATGGGAATAGAGCTTTCTGATTATTTTATTAATTTATTTATATTTATATCAAGTCTAGGAATTGCAACCCTTTGAGTCAGTGACTCATTTGCAAAGGCTCCACGTCATACATTGAATGAAGACAGAAATAGTTGGCTTACATTCTAAAGGTTTATGTTAACAGATAGAAACCCTCTTGTATAACAGAACAATGAGAATTAAAGAAAAAAGTTTGCAGGCTCATTAGCTCAGTGGTAGCACTGTCGCTCATGATGCCTTCAAGCCGGGTTCAGACATGAGGCCAAGGCCAGGTGATCAGAGGTCTGCTAGGGGAGAAGGGCCGAGCCTCCCAGCAAACATGCTCTTCCTCGGGGCCCTGCTGCAATAATGCCACCTGGGTAGCCATAAGTGGCCATGCAGCTCTGAGCCTGCAGGAGGAGAGGTGATGCTGCTTGGCAATGGCCCAATGGTACACTTGACATTTGTGTTCAAGCCTTGATGCTGTCAAGCAGCAGCATCCCACAGGGAGAAAGGGAAGGGAAGTAGCTTCAGCTATAACACTATGATACTAGTCTAATGGAAGGCCCCAAAGCATCAGCTGCAGCATTTATCTGCTAAGTCCTACCTGAGATTTCACTTAAGGAGGGCTGAGGAACCCCAGTTTATGAGCCCAAACCATGGGGGGAGTCATGGGGGAATGGATGGAGGTACATCCTGGAGAAAATGAATGATGGGGCTGGTTGGGATAAGCAGAAGGGGTAGGGTGGCGTGATGCAGGGGCATAAATAAAGTTAAAAAACACACACAAGATAGTCGGCCTGATGGTGCAGAGGGCTTAGGAGCTGTACAACACCTTACCTCAAGCCTGGCCATTGACCCAAGTTCTGGAACAAGCTTGGGTAGTTGTGGGTCTGCAGGGGGGCTGGGGGAAGGACTGAGCAGTAGCCTGGCAGCTCTCCTCTCCCAGGCTGGGGTGGTTTGCTTTCCCAGCTCTTGGCTTACAAAAGGTGCAGGCCTGATGCCAGAGCAGATGTTAGGAGGCAGATGGGACATCAGAATGGTGGAAAAAGCTGAAGTTCTGGAGCACATGCATGCCTCCATGGACATACATGTGCCTCCATGCACGTGCATACTCTGTGTTGCCACAGCATCTAGGGCCGAGGGGAGAAAAAGCAGAGGAAAACCAGGTGGACCTGTGCTCTGTGAAGCCTCACCCAAGGCACAACAGTCTGTCTTGCCACTTTGGGTCCTAGGGTGGAATTCTGGATGAGAGGCAATAGGGAAAGGTTGCCCTCTCCCCCTGGCCCCACTGTGGGGGTAATCCATGGGTGAACCTAGCCCTGTACTCTGAAGAGGGGCAAAGTACAGCTGACAGGGGCCCGGCGATGAGGCTAAGTGCCCAGGTGTGACCAAGGAGGATAAACATCTGAATAAAACTCACACACACACACACACACACACACACACACACACACACACACACACACACGCACACAAAACATTTACCTGAACGAGCTCTGGTGCTGCTTTACAGGATCCTGTGTCACTTCGTGTACATAACACTGCTGTACAGGATCCTCTATAACCAGATTAAATCCTTTATTCCCACGGATGATCTGGTCACACTAGTACACGTGTTTGTTACCTTGAGACTCGACTATTGTAACGCACTCTACCTCGGGGGTCAGAGGGAGTATGATGCGATGCCTGCAGCTGTTGCAGAATACTAAAGCCCGGCTATTGTGAACAGAAAATCAGCTCTTAGGATGATCAGTAGGGTCAATAAGTAAGCACACTCCTTGATGCTGTCATACAGAAGGGACGTTTCAAGCCAGCGGTTACTCCTTTGAATGGTGTGTCTGTGGTGTTTGTAAATCAAACAGACAGATTTGGGAAACATTCCAGACTTCAGTTAAAAACTTTTGTGCAGGTTTTTATCTGGATGTGTTGTGCTATCAGAATCTCTGCATTTATTCATCCATGGCTACTGGAAGTGGCAAGCTTTTTGGAATGCCCCGCGGCATTGACTGAAATTGTTTTCATTGTGGGTGAGCTCATTTTCTGTTCACATTTTTGTTCATATACTTGTTCACTAATAAATAATCTTGGCATTATTTTTTGACTGCTTTTGTGGTCTGTTTTGCCTCTAAGTTAAAGGCTGATTTTAGGTGCTGATCTCACCCACACTGGCAGGTAACTGTCCGTGTATTGTCTGTAATATTTAAAAGAAAATTGAAATCTTCTTTCTTTCAACAAGCATTTGGGGTCTAAGAAATAACTGAGTATGACAAGCAGTTTTAGTGTTTTGATTAGTAGGATTTATTTGTGTATTAGTGGATGTTATTTATACTTATTTTATATTGCCATTTTGATTATATTTATATGCCGTCTGTCAGTTTTTATACTTTGTAAGGGCATCCTGAGCCTTCAGGGAAGGGCGCCCCCCAAATAAATTAAATTTACTACTACTGCTTATATATGTAATATTGCTGCTGTACAGGATCCTATGTAATGCTATGCATGTAATATTGCTGCTGTACAGGATCCTATGTAACATTGTTGCTGTATGATCCTATGTAACCTTCTGTATGTAATGCTGCTGTACAGCATCCTAGGAAACCTTATGTGTACACACTCGCCTCTGAGGCCGGGAGATCAGAGGGCTGTGGGTTCAGTTCCCACATCTGGCACTTGGGTTAATATCCCAGTATTGGCACTGCAGTGCAGCATGAGAGGGGTGCTGCACTTCTGAGGTGCTGTCTTTTTGGATGAGACGTTAAACCAAGGTCCCATCTGCTTGGATTGGTGGTAGTTCAGGTGGATTTTAAAGATCCCATGGCACTCATCGAAAAGAGTAGGGGGACTTTTATTGAAAAGAGGACTCCAGACAAGCATTGAAACTGGTACAAAAAAACAAATACACACAAAAATAGAACAGAGAGCATCTCAACATAAACAGAAGGTACAGAAAAAATTTATCAGCACAGCCACTTTTCACAATTTACCCATAAATAAGAACATTTCACCCGGCCATAGAGATTCATATCAGATTCATAAATTTTTCGTAAAGTAGTAGTAATATTAAAAAGGAGTTCCTCAAATGAAACTATACGCTGCTGGGTAGACCAAAAACATCTAGATTGCCAAATATAAAAACAAAGAACAAAAAAAACTAATAGCAATGTGTCAGCAGGATACGTAGACCATTCACCCCTATTTGTACCGTACATTAAAGTCCCATAAGAGATCGATTGAAATAAAGGCTCTTTCCATCTTGTTGCCAACCTAGCCCAAAAAGGTTTAATATAGGGATAGTCTAAAAAAAGGTGTTCCTGCGTCTCTAACAATGATACACACGTCACTCGGGTACAACATCTATCACTAAGCTGTTTGTGTTTTTGCGTGTTACCCACTGGTAATCTGCCATAAGAACTCAACCAAACACTGTCCCAAATAAAGTCAGGTAAACGTTTATGTGAGAGCAGCAATAGAACTCTGTCTTGGGACTGAGGAGGACAACCTGGAAAAAGCAAAGTCTCAGAAAAATCAGATACAACAATAGAACTATACAATTGCTTCCTATTCATTGTTTCCAATTGAGAAACAGTGATCTTCCATTTCGATAAAAGACGAAAGACCTCTATGCCATATTTGGGAAACCGGGGAAGCCGAGTAAAAGAAGTCGACTTGCCACTTTTCCACAGTTGTAAACCTACCAAAAACCGTAATCTAACATAAGAAAAACAAACCTTTGTACCAGGCCTTAGTAGAGGACTTAAATTGTAGGAAATAAAAACACTAAGAAAAAATGCCACTGGATGGATCATTCCAACACCACCTTGTCGTAGACTCCTATAAGTGAAGCGTCTTTTAATAGGGTTCAATCTACTACCCCAAAAGGCTTGGAAAAAAACACTATATATGGAAGTAAAAAGAGACAGCGGAGGTGGAAACACATAACTAACATACAAAAAAATAGGCAACATCAGGGTTTTAATAAGCAGTACACGTTTCCGTTTAGCTATTTTTTACCTTCCATCTAGCTACCATCAACTGAGCTGTACCTAATTTATGAAACCAATTTGTATACATCATATCACCATCACTAAATTCAATTCCTAAGATAGTTATTGGATCTTTAGAGATTAAAATACCAGCAAGGGTACCGGTCTCCGGGATACTAGAGGTACCAAAAGGAAAACCTCTACTCTTCCCGTAATTAATCTTTGAACCAGAAACCTTAGAAAATAAATTCAACACATCACTTACTATGGGACCTTCCGCAACCTCTGAAAGACAAACAACCAAGTCATCTGCGTATGCAAGAATCTTAATAGGAGAGACCCTATCAGCAATTTGTACTCCTGCCAGACCAGCATGGACACTAATCATCCGAAGAAACACATCAATAAAAAACACATATAAAACCGGACTCAAAGGGCATCCCTGCCGAACCCCTCTCTGTACAGCCACCGGAGTACCAAGCCAGCCATTCACATTCGGTAGAAGAGAAGCTGAGTGATATAATATCTGTATCCAATCAATAAAACCCAGTGGCAAACCATAAGCACGCAACACAGAAAACAAAAACCTATGGGAAACTCGATCAAAAGCCTTTTCTTGATCGAGACTAAGTAAATAACCTTTCAGGAAACCAGATTGAGCTGCAGAAAAAAGTTCACGTAATAATAATAAATTATCATATTGGGTTCTACCTGGTATAGAACAAGTTTGGTAAGGACTTACCAAGCTATCCACTACAATAGTCAATCTACGCAATAACATTTTGCTTAAGATTTTTAAATCCGTATTTAATAAACTCAATGTCCTCCAATTACTCAAATCAGTTTTCAAACCTTTTTTATAAAGCAGAACAACCAACGCTTGATTCATTGAGGGGGCTAACCTAGAAGTCTACAACATTAGGTTAAAAACCGTAGTCAAAATTGGAACCAAATCTTCATGAAAAGTCCGGTAAAAAACCACTCCAAATCCATCCATACCTGGCGAGGAATCTACATTCAATGAAAAAATAGCATCTCTTAATTTGGATTCAGAAATATCACGCAACATCTGCTGGCTTTCAAATGCAGATAATTGAGGTAACTGTAAAAAATCAAAGTCAAGCAATCCGCTCTGAACATCATCATCTTTCTGATATAACTTTCCCAAATAACGTCCAACGACCTCAAGTAAAGCAGAAGGAGTCGTAACCAAATAACCTCATTCAGTAGCTAATTCTGTAATGAAATGTTTACCTACCCTGTCCTTACAGTCTTGAAAGGGATCCAACTCACCCTTATGCAATTTCAGACCAAACCTGTGTTCATGGTCTAAAGACTTAGCCCTATCATATCTATATTCCAACATATGAGCCTTGACATTTCTAATTTGAGTACTGTAATCAATCCCCTCAGTCTCAGTTAAAGAAATCAGCTTTTGCAATTGTGATCTGAGATGTAAATATTCCAAATACTTTAAATTAATCTTAGAGCGAGAGTAAGTCTGAAAAAAAGTTTTCCAGTCCTTCTTAGTATCCTCCCACCAAGAAGCAGCATCTTCATAAAGATCAAAAACAGAAAGCCGGGCACTCAATTCTGACTTCCAAGCCTGTTTAAGAGGTTCCTCAGTTAATAGGGAGGAATTCAACCTCCACAAATTCTTTTTACTTCGAGGAGTACCCTCCCAGGCCAAGCAAACCGTAAGAGACTTGTGATCCGAGAATTCCCATACTCGTAAAGTAACTGAGGTGACGTGTAAAACAACAGAAAGAAAAATGAAATCAATCCTGGTGGACAATGTGTTTTTAAAAAATGTCTTACCACCCTCAGAATGGACACTACGATATGCATCCTGAAGCTGAGCAGTATCTAATATCTGTATCAACTTGCGAGAATCACAAAACAATTTAGACGTCTTCATACCTCTATCCCGAACACTAAGTGCACAATTAAAATCACCGGCCCAAACAATTAAACGAGAAGTATACAAATAGGGTTGAATGTCATGTAGTAGTGCAACCTGAAGCTTTGTTCATGGAGCATAAATATTAATTAATCAAATCGTTCTCCCCAAAATTAAGATCTAGTAGTAATGCTCTTCCTGGACAAATATCCACCATCTTTGAAACCTTTAACGCTGAATTAGTAAATAATACCCCAACCCCCTCACAAAGGGGCTCCCCATTCGACCAAAAAGACACTCCTGAAGACCATAGGTTTTGAAAGCTTGCACTTCACAAATAGTTTTTAACCTCGTATCCTGGAGACAAATCACATCACTGCATAATTGTTGTAAACAGAACATAGTAGTGACCATCTTCTTATGACTTTTTATGCTATTAACATTAATAGATGTAAATGTTAAAGAAGCCATAATAATGGTGAGACAAAGAAAATTAGGATGATAACCTATACCCATTAGAAAATAAAATCAGAAATCATGTAACTTTAGAAACCTGTCTACGCTGAGAGCGTCTAGGAAGACTCTCTACCTGTGCCACTTCACCATCATCACCTTCCGAAAAAATTGTCAGTGACCACAGAAGCTCTGGATGAAAGATCCGAGTCTTCACCTTCAGAGTCTTCCTTAGACCCAAAAACAGCAAAACTGTTGCCCAGTTTCCATGACTCAGAAGTATCTCCGCTAGTAGAGGCTATAGATACATGTCGAGCAGGAACAGGCTTCCCCAATCTATGACGTTTTTTGGCAGTAAACTTTTTAAAAGGCAACACTTGAGATGGAGGAGAAGGCATCTCTGGATCATCTGACTTGTCACATAAAGATAAGTCAGACGTAGAGGGTAATGGGACAACAGAGGGAACCACTTCCGGGGAAAGCTGGGTCATGGTATCCTGCACTTCAACCGGAGCAGAATCTCCCAAACCAGCGTCTATAACTGTTAACTGTTAAAGAGGATACACTGGGTAATGGTGACTTAAGAAGTGAGTCTCCACCAGTAGGGGGAGGGATGACTCAGTATGCTGAGAAACTACAATCAAGCCTTCCTGTAAAGGACAATCTTCCCTATTATGGGGTGCCCAAGGACATTTAGCATATCCATGTCCAGTCTGTTCACATAAATTACATTTGAATAAATTCAGACACGTAGCGGCCAGATGCCCAAATTCAAAACAATGAGAACAACGAGGGGTGTCACAGGCTGTATTAAGATGTGTCCTAGAACCACATTTAAAACAGGACTTCACTGTCCAACATAAAATAAGCTACCTCTATCCTTCCCCCAAAAAAAACTATTTGGTAAATGCTGAGGGCCATTATTTGAAGCAAAAAGTTTTACCCTTAATTTCCAACCCCCATTTCAAATTTTCTCACTATCAAGAATCGGGACCGGTTTATCCAGAACTTCACATCGTCTACTCAACCAGAAAAGAATATCTTCAATATGTACCCCCTCATTATGAAACATAATTGTAATCAATTTAACAGACGGCTTAGTCAGGGGCACAGCCAAAAAAGGTATCCAGAAGGAAGAGTTCTTAACAACCTGAAAAGTCGTCCAAAAATGTTCCAAACCCGAAAGGGTTTTGAAACTAATGTCGTAGTTGGAGTTACCTATATGAATCAGCGCATATATATCTGCAGACAAAAATTTCATAGACCCTTTTAACAAAACTTTAACAATATAAAGTCTATCAGGCAGCTCTTCCAAGCCACCTTTATAAATCAAACGAACAGCATTCCTACGAGGAGCAGGTTCACCCTTATTAGAAAATAAGTCAGAAAACTTAAATTGGGGAGGGGACCCTTATCTGTCTGCACAGGGTCAGAAACAGTCATTTTAGAAGATACACTTGAAATAGAGAATGGGTCAACCGGTGTAGAAACTGCAATTACAGGTACAGCTGAAATAGGCTGTTTAGGTGGTACAGAAGTAGATTCAGTACTTGGTAAGGCACAAGAAGCCACTGAGTCAACAACAGGGGAGTGATAGCGCTTCACTTCCGCATCATCTGGATCTGGCACCCAGTTACCATTTGCGTGTTGCAACCACCCCACTGCCGCTATCGCTTTTTCCGGCAACCAACTAGTAGAATCATTATGAGCCATAGAGGTTTTTAAAGACTGCACAGTGGGAGAGAGCTGAATTGCAGGGGAAAGATGCGAGACAGACCCGTCCTTAGGTGTATTGATGCTTGGTTTTACATTGCCTACTCCCTTACATATGTCCCTTCCTATCTCATCTGAAACCATATTGTCATTTAGCACAACCTCACCCTGCATAATAATGCCAGTCATACCCATCCGTTTAGTCGATAATGTTGCTCTCGAATGCACCAAACTTCGTGGTTCTGTATCTTCATCATTCAGACTTCCAGTCTCCCGAATTACGGGCAGACTGACGAACAGGTCCAGACTGTGTGAGAGAGACAGGGCTTGACCGCTTCCGAGGAGCAGGAACGCACAGCGGAGATCCTAATCCAACGTCACAGTGTCGCGACCAGGAAGTACAGGAAGCCGGAGCAGCCAAAACTGGAGAAACAGAACGCAATGCAGCAATTTTGTTTAACAGTTGTGCCTTACAAGGCGTGCATTGCTCAGCAGTAGTAAGCACTTCTTTCAAAAAATGTTCCTTCTGGGTAAATTCTAGACTCGATTCCATCGTCTCCGCACACAGCACAGGAGTCTCAACCACCTCTGTAATCACTTTCTCGGTTGTGTCAAAAAAAACTCCATGGGCAAGGAAGCTTCTTGGAGGTCAGCTACCAAACTCACAGCCTCAGGTTCAACAGGAGCAGGGGAGGAGGCCCACTCCCCTGTCCCAGACACTTCCATCTCCTCCGAAGGCAGAGAAGAAGTGGCCATCTTGCGTCCGACGGCCAAAGGTTTCCCCTGCCGGTACAGGGGAATTTCCCAGTGTCCTGGCCAAATTTCCTTCATTCACTAAAAATACCACCAACAGCTTAATCTGATTCAAGGTCAGTTGGCATTCATCTGTATCCCCCTCCCCCGGGTCGTGCCTGAAAATAGGCAGGATTTGTCTAGTGCACTTACCTAGTCAACAAAAACTAAATAAATAAAATAAATAAATAAATATAATGGTGCTGCTGTACAGAATAGTATGTAGTCTTTTCTATGTAAGATTGCTGCTGTATAGTATTGTATGTAATCTTATGTATGTAACATTGTTGTGGTATAGGATCCTTGTAACCTTATGTATGCAATGTTGCTGATGTACAAGGTCTTATGTATGTAACACTGCTGCTGTACAGGATACTTCGTAACCTTATGTATGCAATATTACTGATGTACAGGATCCTATGTAATCTTATGTATGTAATGCTGCTGCTTTATAGGATCCTATGAAACTGTATATATGTAATGCTGCTGCAGTACAGGGTCTTATGTAATCTATGTATGTAACATTTCTCCTATACAGGATACCATGTAATCTCAAGTATGTAACATTACTGCTGTACTGGATCCTATGTAATCTTATGTAAGTAACACTGCTGCATTATAGGATCCCATGTAACTGTATGTATGTAACGTTGCTGCTGTACAGGATCCTATGTAAACTTAGGTTTGTAACATTGCTCCTGTTCAGGATTGTATGTAACCTTAGGTATGTAACATTGCTGCTGTACAGGATATTATGTAACCTTATTTATTTAACGCCGCTGTACAGGATCCTGCATAATCTTATGCATGTAATGTTGCTGTTGTACAGAATCCTAAGTTAAGAGTAATGAGCTGTAAATGAGCAAATTACATCCATCAGACCTGGGTTTGAGTCCCACAACCTCAACTTGCAAACTGTGTGACTCTGATCAAGTCACTTAACTACCTCAAAGCTACTGGGTCGCCCAAGAAGACAGGCAATTGTGTCTAGTGGGCCTTACCCAGTTAAAAAAGAATGACCAAAAAAAAGTAACCTTATGTACATAACATTGCCACTGTACTGGATCTTATATAACCTTATGTATGTAACATCGATGATGTACAGGATGCTATATAACCTTAATGCATATAATGCTGCTAATGTGCAGAATCCTATGTAATGATATGTATTTAAATTTGATGCAGTACGAGATCCTATGTATCATTATGTACATAACACTACTGTACAGGATCCTACGTAACTGTATGTATGCCATGTTGTTAGTGCATAGGATCCTATGTAACCTTGTGTAGGCAATATTGCTGCTGTACAGAAGGCGATGTAACCTTACATATGTAACATTGCTGCTGTACATGGCACTATGTAGCCTTATTTATGAAATGCTGATGTACTGGATACTATGAAACCTTATGTATGCAAGGAAATACAAAATCACACACACCCACAATGCAAAGCATCATGGGATGTATATGCAAGTCACCACAGAATATACAGCCCATGATGCTTTGCATTGTGGGGGTATGTGTGATTTTGTATTTCTATGAACCTTGGCTTCCTGACCAATGCCCTTTGGGGTAACCATTGCCTCAGTGCTTGTGCACTGAGGTTCTTTGTCTTTTATGTATGCAACACTGCTGTACATGATCCTATGTAACCTTATCTATATAAAGCTGCTGCTGTACTGGATCCTAGTTAACCTTTTGTATGTAACATTGCTGTATGGGTACTATGTAACTTAGTATGCAACACTGCTGTGCAGGATTCTATGTAAACCTATGTATAAAACATTTCTGCTCTACAGGATCCTATGTAATCTTATGTATGAAATGTTGCTGCTGTACAGGATCCCATGTACCCTTATGTATGTAATGTTGCTGTATGGGACACTATGTAACTTAGTATGTAACACTGCTGTACATGATCCTATGTAAGCCTATGTATTTAATGTTTCTGTGGTACAGAATCCTAGCTAACCTTATGTATGAAATGTTGCTGCTGTACAGGATACTATGTAACCTAATGTATGTAACTTTGCTACTGTACAGGATCCTATGTAACCATATGTACTGTATGTAACACTGCTGCTGTACAGCCGGCCCAGTGGTGCTGAGGGTTGAGGTGCTGGACGCCACACCTCGCACCACGCTGGCAACCTGGGTTCAGGAGTGAGCTTGGGGCACCGGGGGTCGGATGGGGAAGGGAGGATAGAGAGTCAGAGGGACAGCTCTCCTCTCCTGGGAGGGAGGGGGCCTAGATCCATGGGGTTGGTAGCTCCTGGTGGAGGCTGGGGACATAACACCCATGTTCTTGTATTTCAGGGGGGCATTGGTGGACATCTTCCGGTTGGGTGCAGGAGTGAGCTCACAGTGGGCTGGATGACATTGCAAGTTCAAGCCTCAGGGGAGTGACCGAACAAAGAAAAAACCCCAGTGCACAGAGAGGATGATGGCAGCCTCGAAGACCAGGCCATACACCCATTACCAGACTATTCCTGATCAGCTCTCCCTCTCTCAGGAATCCGGCAAGTCTAGCTTCTGAGAAAGGGCACCCAGGTAAGGAGCACAGGGAGGCCCCATCCCAGGGGTGTGGACCCCGGGGGGGTCAAGCGGAGGAACTCGAAGAGATGGATCAGGGGGGATCCTGTCCCCGATTCCCTGGTCAGAGGAGTCTCAGGCCAGGTGGTAGGTCCTGGATCAGAGAGGTATGCCTGAGGGAGATTCTGTGAGCCGGCGACTGAAGGGAAACAGAATTCACAAAAAAACACTGCTGCTGTACAGGATACTATGTAACATTATATATGTATCATTGCTGCTGTAGAGGATCCTATGTACCTTATGTAGGTAATGTTGTTGCTGTACAGGAGCCTATATAAACTTAGGTATGTAAGGTTGCTGCTGTATGAGCTGGCTAAGGTTGAACCCAGAAAAAACTGAGGTGTTGGTTGTGAACCCGAGTTGTCGAGAGGCGGGTGTGTTGGCAGGTTCACCTTCGGGCTTGTGGCTCGGAGGTGTCCAGCTAGCTACCTCAGACCGGGTATGGAACCTGGGCATTATGTTTGATAACTGTCTGACTTTGAAATCACAGGTGTCAGCAGTTGTTAAAACCTCTTTCTACCATCTGGACATATCGCCGGGTGAAATATCTGGTTCCTCCGATGATCTTCAACGTTGGTTCCATCCTGGGTTACCTCCTGCCTTGACTGCTGCAATGCCCTTTACTGGGGCTGTTGGGGTTGATATCCACCGCTTGCAGCTGGTGCAGGCAACGGCTGCCAGGCTGTTGACTGGTGCTTCAAGAGCCAGTCATATTCCGCCCTGTGCTCCATGGGTCTGCACTGGGTTCTCGATTAAGGGCGGATCACCTTTAAGGCTGCTTTTAACCTATAAGGCCCCTACACGACCAGAGGCCGAGTTACCTGAAAGATCTCCTTTGCCCATACTGTCCCTCCCGTCCTTTCCGATCCACCGATGAGGGATTGCTAGAGGTTCCCAGGGTACGTTTGCAGACATCGGGAGCAAGGGCATTCAGCTTTGCTGCTCCATCCCTGTGTAACTCTCTACCTCATCGGGTACGAGATTGCCTGACCGTCCAGAGTTTTAAAACTGCATTAAAAACTTATCTTTTTGATCTGGCTTTTGGTAACTGAAGTGTTTTTATGTGGTTTTATATTTACTGGAATTTATATAATGCATGTAATTTTATTTTATTTGTTTCATTTTATTGTACAGGCACCTTGGTTTTGGAAAGCCGCCTTTTTATAAATAAAAAATTGATTGATTGATTGATTGATTGTACAGGATCCGATGTAACCTTATGTATGTAAGGCTGCTGTACAGGATCCTATGTAACATTATGTATGTAACATTGCTGCTGTACAGAATAGTATGTCATCTTTTGTATGTAAGGTTGCTGCTATACAGTATTATATGTAATCTTATGTATGTAACATTGTTGCCATATAGGATTCTTGTAACCTTATGTATGTAACACCACTGTACAAGATCTTATGTATGTAACACTGCTGCTGTACATGATACTATGTAATCTTACGTATGTAACTCTGCTGCTTTATAGGATACTATAGGATTGGACAGAAAGGAGCTGTATTCACCTAGGGCAGCAGCGGGAAGTGCAGTGGAGGAGCTAAGGAGGTTGCTGGCCGCATTGGCGGTAAAGAATCCACCGGGGGCTGTATTGGCGGTGGGAGGAGCCAGGGGCTGCATTGGCAGCTGGCCCATCGGCGGCAGAGACCAAACTGGGGGCCATATCGGCGGTGGGAGGAGCTGGATCTGCATCGGCAGCTGGAGAGTGCACCGGGGGCAGGACGGGCACCAGAACAGACTTCCTGGTGGCTGTAGTTGGCGGTGGGCCAGGGCTGGAGGATGAGGAGCTGTTTCTGCTAGGAGGGCAGTGGACCAATCCAAAGACAGGGCGCCAAGTTTAAAGCTGTGGTTGGGATATATAAGATGGACCCAGTCGCCTTTAATTGAATTGGACAGAAAGGACCTGTATTCACCTAGGGCAGCAGCGGGAAGTGCAGTGGAGAAGCTAAGGAGGTTGCTGGCTGCATCAGTGGCAGAGAACCCACCAGGGTCGCATCGGTGGTGGGAGGAGCAGGGGGCTGCATAGGCGGCGGAGAGCGCACTGAGGGCTATATTAGAGGCAGGAGGAGCTGGAGCTACATCGGCAGCTGGAGAATGCACCAGGGACAAGACGGGCACCAGAACAAACTTCCCAGTGGCTGCAGTTGGTGGTGGGCCAGGGCTGGAGGGTGAGTAGCTGTTTCTGCTAGGAGGGTGGTGGACCAATCCAAAGACAGGGCGCCAAGTTTAAATCTGTGGCTGGGCTATATAAGATGGACCCAGCTGCCTTCACTTGAATTGAACAGAAAGCAGCTGTATTTGTGTCCCACACCACCCACCCTGGCCCCGACTTCTATTAAATGGTCTGTGGGGCTAGAACCTTAGAGGAGGGCTTGGTGAGATTGGGTGAGCTGGAACACTAGGAAGCTTGGACTTCTCGGCTGGCGGGGGTGGGCAAAAGGGTCACATACACTGTGCTGGCTTGGACATTGTGACTATTACTGGGGATTGCTAAGGCTTGGGCATTGTGGCTACTGGGGATTGCTAAGGCTGGAAGTAAAACTGGACACTGTTGGAAAAAAGGGCAAATTGCTGTGAACTGACTACTGCCGTGTATTGCTTGTGTAATAAGAGGGCAAATTGCTGTGAACTGACTACTGCTGGGTATTGCTTGGATAATAACTTGCTGGTAGAGGGCTTGTGTAAGATTGATAGTATTTTATTGCTGGTAGGGGACCATAATGTGCACACCCAAAATGAGGGTAGACTTGGGGGTTGCCAGAGCGGGTATCTTCAGGAGGGTGATTGGGTGTACAGGGTGCAGGCGGCCATAACATTAAATTGGGCATGAGGTTCAGAGGGTGCCCACTGTTTTCGGTTGGCGGGTCTTAGGGAGGAGGTCAAAGGGATCAGAAGGCAGCTGGAAGGGGGGAGGTGGGAAGGATGGGAAGGTAAGGGGGGAAAGGACCATATGAGGTTACACGAGGCAAAATGGCATACCCCAGGGGACAGGTGGACAAGGCCAAAAGGGCATACCCCAGGAGACAGGTGGACAAGGACCATATAGTCACTCGGGAGGGGAGGGGCATGAAACAAGCAACATATGGAAATCACTCTGTAGGGAGGGGGCTACCCAGAGGGAGCAGAGGAGGGAGGGGGGGATAGGAGAGAGCAAGTCGGGGCAAGCATCACACTTACTAATCGATTCACCCTGCTATATCCGGGAGATGAAGTGGAAGAGGCTGGTGGGAGGGGGGAGAAGGGGGACAGAGAGGGTTTGGTCAGTAAGCTGAGGGAGGAGGGGGACAGAGGAGGGAGCCAGATACAAAGGAAGGGATGGACAGGGGGAGGGACATGAGTCTAGGTTGGAGGGAGGTACGATGGATGGGGTAGCACAGAGGGAGGCCAGGGTGGAAGGGGGCAGGACTTGGGTCAGACCAGGGGACAGGCTGGGGAAGCCAACCAAGAAAGGGGGGGGTGGTAGAGAGTTCTGTAGACAGACCAGCTTCGAGTCAGGAAAAAATGGAAGAGGTGGAAAGTAGGGAAGATGAGATGGGAGGGCAGGGAGAAATACGCAGATGATGTGGAAAGTGCCAGTCCAGAATGGCGGAGGGAAGAAGTAGAAGGATGCTTGGGTGGGGGAATCTGAGGATAACAGCTCAGGAAGGGAGACTGGGTTAGATCGGAGGGGAAAGCTTGTGCCAGAAAGGAGATTGGGGGCGAGGAGCAAGCTGGAAGTCACAGGCAGAAGAAAGAGCATGGTAGGGCACGCACAGGTGTGTGACCCACAGAGTGAGGGGGCAGGAGGAGCAAGCGGGGGTCAATGACAGAAGGAGGAGCCCAGAAGGAATCAAGCGGGCTAATAAAGTGGGGGATGGGGTGATTAGAGGGCTACAAAATATTCAGAAAAGATAGAGGAGTGGGAAGAGGAGGAGGTGTAGCACTGATAGTCAAAAATGACATAGTGGTTAGTGGCGTGGAGAAGGCTGTAGGGGGTGTGGAGGCGATTTGGGTAACCCTGCAAATGAGAGGAGGGGAAAAAATTGAAAATAGGGGTGGTGTACAGGCCCCCCGCAATAGAGGAGGCTCTGGAGGATAAACTGGTTGAGAACATCAAGGGTCACTGTGACCTTGGAAAGGGTAGGGTGGTGGTCATGGATGACCTTAATATGCTGGGAGAAGACTGGGACACTATGACATCTTCAGTGGCCAGGGAACAGAGACTGATGGACATCTTTCAGGATGCCTTCATGGTCCAACAGGTGGGGGAACCTACTAGGGAGGGGCAGATATTGGACATTGTCCTAGCAGACAGTGACCAGATAAGGAGCCTGGAGGTGTGTAGCCCACTGGCAGGTGGTGACCACACCATGGTCTGGTTTCTGCTGTATCTAGGGGGGAGGAAAACCCACTAATACATTAGTAGTAGACTTCAGGAAGTTCAGGGGAGTAGACTTTGTGGGCATGGGCAGGATTCTATGGGGGAGTTTGGACAAGATTAGGCCAGACATGGATGCTGGAAGCTTGTGGGAGACCATTAAGAAAGGGGTGCAGGAGGCTACTGGATCCTGTACAAAAGTAAGGTGAAGCATGGTAGAGCCAGTAAACCATGTTGGTGGACTAGGGAGGTGCAGGAGGCGGTGAGGGAAATAAAAGCTGCCTACGCACGTGTTAAGTGCTCTAGGGGGGATAGGGAGCGGGGCGAGTATGAGCTGATGGCCAGGAGGGTCACCATAGTGGTGAGGGGAGCTAAGGCAGGGATGGGGCAAAACCTGGCTAGGGATATCCGGAGGGGGAAAAGGGATTCTATAGATACATAGGAGAGAAGAGAAAAGCCAGGACACAGATCAGCAAGATTAGGACTGGGGGGATGGGCTCAGGAAGCAGGGGAACAGGCAGAGGTGCTTAATGAGTACTTTGCCTCAGTCTTTACAGAGGGAAACAGGGGATCCCTCCAGTCCGATGGGAGGGAAGGGGAGTCAACAAAATCGAGAGGTCAGATGGAGTCCAGAGGACTAAAAGAGGCTAGGGTACAGGCTGGGCCATATCTAGAAGGGGATGGGGGTTACATGAGGGGGGAGGGCTGGAAGGGAGAAATCACAGTGGATTGGGCAGGGGAAGCCCTTCAGAAACTAAAAACTGATAAGGCACCGGGGCCGGATGGGCTGCATCTGAGGGTTATGAAGGAACTGGCAGATGAGCTCGCAGCTCCAATGGCTGCACTCTTTAACACCTCTCTGCAGACAGGATGGATGCCTCAAGACTGGAGGGTGGCTCATGTAGTGCCTATCCACAAAGAGGGGGTCTAGAGAGGAGATGGGGAATTATAGGCCTGTCAGCCTAATGTCTGTGGTAGGCAAAGTAATGGAGGGCATTATCAAAGAGAGGCTTGGGAGGCAGCTGGAAAGATTGGGGCACTGGGATGATGAACAGTATGGTTTTGTCCAGGGGAGATCGTGTCAGACCAATCTTGTGGAGTTTTACGACTGGCTGACGGGGGCCCTGGACAAACATAGGCCGGTGGACGTCCTATACCTGGATTTCAGCAAGGCGTTTGACTCGGTACCCCATATTGGTCTGATAACAAAGCTGGGGGGTATGGGGGTGGAGGTGGGAGAGCAGTTGCTCAAATGGGTAGAAAATTGGCTTATGGGGCAAATACAGAGGGTAATGGTCAGTGGGATAGTGTCCTCCCCCAGGAAGGTAATCAGTGGGGTCCCCCAAGGTTGAGTATTGGGGCCACTCCTGTTCAATGCCTATGTCTCGGATATAGGGAGGGGGGGTTAGGAGTAGGCTGTCTCTCTGTGGATGACTCAAAACTGGGAGCACTGGCAGATGGGGAAGAAGCGAGATAGATGGTCCAGGGGGACCTGGATACACTGGAGGGGTGGTCAAGGAGATGGGGACTGAAGTTTAATGCTGGGAAATGTAAGGTGCTACATTTTGGGGTCAGAAACCCAGGCCATGTATACACCCTGGGGGGGTCACACTGCAAGCCACATTGGGTGAGAGGGATCTAGGAGTGGTGGTAGACGCCAAAATGAATAACTCTGAAAACTGTAGAAGAACCACAGCCAAAGCAAACAGAATACTGGGCTGCACAGCCAGGGGGATAACGTCCAGGAGGAGGGAAGTGATCCTCCCTCTGTATAATGCCTTGGTTAGGCTGTAACTCAAGTACTGTGCATAGTTCTGGAGACCTCATCTGAAGAAGGATATAGCACTGCTGGAGGGGGTCCAGAGGAGGGCGACAGGATGATTCAGGGCATGAGGGGGGTGGAGGCCCTATGAGGAGAGGCTGGAAGAGCTTGGGCTGTACACACTGGAGGAGAGGTGGGACAGGGGAAACATGATAGGGGTCTTCAAATATATAAAAGGAATAACTAAGGGTGGAACCAATGAGCTGTTCTGGCTAAAGAAGGGGGGAACAACCAGGAGGCACGAGTGGAAGCTGGAGGGGGGAAATTACCGGGGAGGAACATAGGAGACATTACTTCACTGAGAGGGTAGCGGAGCCATGGAATGTGCTGCCTGGGAGGCTGGTGGAGGAGGGCACAGTGAAGGGCTTCAAGAAGGGGTGGGACAGGTACAAGGGAAAACTGAAGCCAAATTGGACCCTCTCAGGGGCAGCTGGGGGTGGAAAAATGAGTACCCACTAAGTGGCTGGCTACTGAGCAGACATAACAGACCATTAGGCCTATTCTGCTGGCTTTTAGTATGTTAGTATGTAACTGTATATATGCAACATTGCTGCAGTACAGGATCCCAGGTAACCTATGTATGTAACGTTGCTCCTTACAGGATATAATGTAACTTTATGTATGTAACATTGCTGCTGTATGGGAATCCTATGTAAACTTATGCATGCAGCGCTGCTGCTTTGTAGGATCCTATGTACTGTAACTGCATGTATGTAACATTGCTGCAGTACAAGATCCCTATTTATTATTATGTACACATCGCTGCTGTACAGGATCCAGTGTAACTGTATGTATGTCATGTTGTTGCTGTATAGGCTCTTATGTAAGCTTGTGTAGGTAATGCTGTGGCAGTACAGGAAGCTATGTAACCTTATGTATGTAACGTTGCTGTTGTACAGGGCATTAAGTAACCTTATGTATATAATGCTGCTGTATGGGATACTAGTAAATGTATGTGTATAATGCTGCTCCACAGGATCCTGTGTAACCTTATGGATGTAATGTTACTGTACAAGATCCTCTATAACCTTATGTATGTAATGCTGCTGTACTGGTTACTATATAACCTTATGTATGCAATGCTGCTGTGCAGGATCCTATATAACCTTATCTATATGTTGCTGCTGCTGTACGGGATCCTACGTAACTGTATGTATGTAAGTAATGTTGCTGTATGGGATACTATGTAACTTAGTATGCAACGCTGCTGTACAGGATTCTATGTAAACCTATGTATTTTTTATTTATTTTTTTTATTTATTGAGATCTAGGATTATAAATTACCTTTGAACCAGCAGTTCATTTATAAAGGTTCTACGTCAGAAAACAGAGGAGACAATAAACAAAATGCAGTACTTTCCTGAGTAACAATGCTTGGGACAGCTGAATACAGCAGTTACTAAACTTGACACATGATTAGAAAATAGTGCATGGTACACATAATTAGAAGGTAAAAATAAACAAGTATGTAGAGGCAAAATAGGCAACAGGTAAGGAGGCGGTCAGAGTAAGACTTTGTCATAAGTGCAGTCTATCAGTGATAAGTGCTGGGGGGAAATGAAGGAGGCAGAGCGGGGGCAGGGCATAGTAAGATCAGCAATAGAGGGATGAGTAAAGGAGTGGGAGATAGGAAAGGAGCAGAGCAAGGAAAAATTTGGTTAGTATAGTGGATACAAGGAGGATGGAAGTTGCAGGTGAGTGGGAGTGCGGAGTAGCATTAATGCACCGGTCAGGGGAGGGATAGAAGGAGTAACGGGGAGGGGAGAGATGGTGGGGGAAGAGGGGGAGAAGAGAAAGGAGAGAGGAAGGGGAGAAGAAAAGAACGGGAAGGGGATGAAGGGGAGGCAGAGAGGGTGGGATGTGTTGTGGGCGACTAGCATGAGAAATCGCAGTTGCTGAGATTAGTGAGGTGCTGGCATAGGTTGTGTTTGAAAGGGACAAGTCTAGACTCAGATGAGACCTCAGGGAGAGAGATTATTCATTAGGGAGGGGGCCCTGTTAAAAAAGGATCATGCTTCAGATGTGCGACAGAAGGGAATCTGGTAGAGAGAATCGTCAGTACTATTAGTGCAGCGTGTGGAAGTGGTAGTTGTCATGAGGCCACGCGTGGCAGAATGAATAAAACAGAGGCAAATTTTCTTAGCCGGCAGATAGGTCTGGTAGGCAAACCTACCTTACAAGTGTAGCCAGGATTACTGTTTGTAGAGTTCACAGGTATGGGTTGTTTTACCCATGCCAGTCACAAGGTGGCAGCACTAATTCAGAGCTATTTTATTCTATTTAAGGTGGTGTCCATGGCAGCTCCATAGAAGATCAGCCCAAAGTCAGTTATAGAGATGACTGAACTATTTACAGTTATGCACATTGCCTCTTGCATGAGACAGTTGCGATGCCAGTAGAGGGTACCTATTCTGGAGTTACTAGCTCTGGAGATTAATTTTATGTGGGCGGTATAGGAGAGTGGACTGTCGAAGGTAACACGCAGGTATTTAAATTTGGACTTGTTCCAGTGGGAGGAGTTGCTTATTCAGAATGTGTAAGTTAGCCATTCTGAATCTGCTGTGTGAGTTGGCAAACAGCATGGACTTTGTTTTTTTGTAGTTCATGAACAGTTTGTGCTGATCCAACCACTTTTCAACAGTGTTAAAATTGGACTGCAGGTCAGAGGGTAGTTGGTCTGGGTTGGTATGTGTGGAGTAGAGGATAGCATCATCCGCATAAAGGATCATGTTGGTGTTACATGCTGCTGGGAGATTGTTTAAAAAGAAGCTAAAAAAAATGGTCCAAGGATAGATACTTGGGGGACTCCAGAGCACACAAGGCGGCAGCCAGAGAGGGAGTCACTAATCCTAACTTGTTGCCTGCCCATTGGGTAGCTTTCAAACCAGCCAGTTACTTCAGCAGATAGGCCTAGGGCAGAGAGTGTGAGCAACAGGAGCTGGTGATTAATGGTGTCAAATGCCTTGGTTAAGTCTATGTACACTGCCCCAAGCAGCTGTCCAGAGTCCAAGGCTTTATGAATGTGCGTTGTGAAATTGAGTAGAGCAGTGGTCGTACTATGCACCTTCCTAAAACCATGTTGCTTCGGACACTGGATATTGTGCTTATCCAAGTATTCTGTCAGCTGATTAGCCACTATGTGCTCTAAGGCTTTGGAGAGTGGGGGGAGGATAGAGATGGGGCGGTATTTTCATAGGTTTCATAGGTTTTACAAGCGAGAAGACAAAAGTCCATAATGCTTGCCATTCGGTTACTAAAAATTTAGGCTAAATTTGGTAGAATCAGTCATTGCTAAATCTAACTTAGATTTAATGTGGTCCATGTTTGGACTATCTACCACTAAAGCTGGAAGATTATTCCAAATTGGAATAGATCTGAGATTGAACCAGTTTTTCCTTCTTAAAGTGTACCACTTACTCATCAATAATTATCTACTGTATTTCTGATTACTTAGTCTGTGTTCAGATTCAATTAGGCCGAGTCTTGTTGCAAGGGTAGGATCCTTTAGTGAATTATATATTAGGCACAGATCTCCCCATAATCTTCTACACCTCAGAGTGCACATATTAAGGGTTTTTAACCTTTCCTCATAAGATTTTCCCTCCAAGCCCATAATAGCCCTGGTGAATCTTAGCTGGACTCTCTCAATTTTTTAAATGTCTTCTTTAAGATAGGGAGACCACATTTGAACACAGTATTCAAGGTGAGGCTTAACCAATGCAGTGTATAATGGCAAAAGTACATCCAATGAACGACTGGCTACATGCCTAAAAATACAATTTAAGTTCTGGTTTGCCTGTTTACTTGGATGGTGCAATGAGATTTAAATTTTAAATCTGGAGTAACAAGTATTCCTAGATCTTTCTCTTCTGTAGTCTGGTGTGATGTTTCAGACCCCAACGTGTATTGGAAGCACTGATTATGAATACCCAGATGCATTATTCTACATTTATCATTATTTAGGGCTAACTTTCTATCACAGGGCCAATTAGCAATTGTACTCAGAAAACACTGGAGAGCAGAACTTGCATTATTATTATTGATAAAGGAGCCTATACGACAGTCATCGGCAAATTTCAGCAACCAGATATTGTCATCATTGGTTTTTAAGGTGGAGACATATAGATTAAATAGACAGGGACCCAGCACAGATCCCTGGGGGACACCACTAGTAACTGGGGCCCAATTTGAAAGTTTTCCATTAATAGTGTCTCTTTGTTTCCTACCCTCGAGCCAATTAATAATCCAGTTTATGATCTTATTATTTAGTTTGGATGCACTTAATGTTTTGATGAGGTCAAAATGCGGTATCTTGTTGAAGGCTTTAGCAGTCTATAAATACTAGGTCCACTGAATTTCCCTCATCTATTGCACTTGTGACCTTATTATAAAAGTTTAATAGATTAGTTAGGCACAATCTAGATTTTGTAAAGCCATGTTGAAGGTTATCGGTTAGTTCACTGTAATTAATATGTTCCAGGATAAAGTCTTTAATAAAAGTTTCCAAAATTTTCCCAAGAAGTAAGGTAAGGCTAATAGGCCTATAATTTTCAGGTTTATTTTTTGATCCTTTTTTGTGAATGGGAACCACTGATGCCACTTTCCAGTCATATGGAACTTCCCCAGAATCTAGTGAGTGCTGAAAGATGTTAGTTAGGGGTAGATAAATATATTCTGCAAGTTCTTTTAATACCCTGGGGTGAATATCATCTGGACCAGGGGATTTATTAATATTAATGTCTTTTAGTTTATCCAAGACATCTTTTGGTTGGATAATAAATGGTTCCACGTCTTTTCATCGCAAAACTTTTCGTCGCGGTTAATTACCGCGCGGTAATTAGAGCGCGATACATTTCAGCGCATAGACTCTGCTACACATGACAGTTCGCCGTGATATTAATTGGGGCTGTTCTGTTGCCCACACCTACTGTGCAATTGGAGTTTTGACAGCTATGCCTCTAGAGTTTGTCAAAGCATCAGAGGCCAGCCGATGCTGTGTGATGCTGGATTCCTATACCGCCTGGAGCGTACTTATGGGGGTAAACAATACTGGAAGTGTCGTCAATATGACACTTTTAAATGCCCCGCTAGAGTGCACACTAGTAATGATGTCATAGTAAAATATGTACAGGAATATAACCATGTTCCTGGTGCTGGTTCCACAATGGCAATAAAAGCAGTATCTGATTTGAAGGACAAAGCTAGTTCTTCACAGGACAGCACCCAGCATCTGGTTGCAAGTGCTATTAGTGGGCTTAGCCAGGCAGTCAGTTCCCAGTTGCCATCCGTTGCAAGCCTTAAGCGCACTACACAGACAGCACGCAAGTCAGTCGCTGCAGTCCCTACTCAGCCTACATCTCTTGTAGATTTACTGATTCCAGCTGAGTACTGGAACACTGAGAGAGGAGAGCTCTTTCTGCAGTATAATTCTGGGTCTGAAGATAACCAGAGTTTTATCATTTTTGCAACATCAAAAAATCTGCACTACATGTGCTCCACGCCACACTGGTATGCAGATGGGACATTTAAATGTGCACCAACACTTTTCATACAGCTCTACACTATACATGGAGTCTGCCAATCTGCAGTTATCCCATCTGTTTTCATATTAATGTCAAACCATGCCACTGACAGTTATGTAAGGGTTCTGCAAAAACTAAAACAGCTTTGTCCTGAACTGTCCCCTTCATCAGTAATGACATACTTTGAACTAGCAGCAGTAAAAGCATTTGCAAGTGAGTTTCCTGGGGCTAGTACAAGGGGATGCTTTTTCCACCTCGGCCAAGCTGTGTGGCGAAAAGTGCAGGAAAACTCAGTCATTCATAAAAATTATACAGTGGATGCTGATTATGCTTTACAAATAAGAATGCTTCCTGCACTTGCATATGTTGAACCTGCTGACATTGTGGATGCCTTTGAGGAACTACGGGCGACTGAGTTTTATGCAGCAAATGACGACCAACTGGCTCCTCTCGTTGATTACTTCAAAGACACATGGTTAGGGAGGCCAGTTGGTCACCGTGGTAGACGAAGACCACATTTTGCTATCGATTTCTGGAACTGCAGCTCTGCAGTCAGTGCTGGGATCCCGAGAACCATAAACTCAGTAGAGGGGTGGCACCAAAGTTTTAATAGTCTGCTTGGAGCATGCCATCCCACTGTTTGGAAGTTCATTAATGCCCTAAAGGTTGAACAGAACCTTAATGAGCTCGATGAGCAATATCTTGCTAGTATAGAGCCTCCAGCTCAGAGAAAGAAATACAAAGACACAGCAAAAAGAATTGTCAAGGTCGTAGAAACATACTGTGATACAGACAAGATGGACTTCTTACGAGCTATTGCTCATAACTTCCAACTGCAGGTCTAGATGTGGTACTGAAGAAGACAAGATTTGTTTTTATTTGCCCTCAATAAAGATTTAAGTTTTAACCCTTTAACCCTTCAGTGAGACAGCATCTTTATGTGGCCACACAAAATCAGCATCTTTTGACCAAGACCAAACAAGAGGACACACAATTAAGATTATATAGTGCTTCACGATATGTGGCAAATGGCCTTTACCTTTGCAGATGCTTCTTCTGACCCTTTTTGCCTGATCCCACAAAATCCTTTTCCCCTGACCGACAAACTCTGTGCGATTTATTTACTATGACCTTTGACCCAGACACAATATGCATGACACATCACGCATCTTCCAACCCAGTACTCAATAAGGTACTAGATAATAGTACTTTTCTATTATTAAGTTTCATCTCATGGATTTGCAATGAAATTTCATGTGGGGAATTGTAGCATGCGATAAAGTTCTTTACGATGAAATTTTTACGATGAATTTTTTGTGATGTAATGTTTGCGATGAAGTGACATGATACCATAATAAATTGACCAGGTACAGAAGTCTCTAACTTGTTTATTTTACCTTGTACATTTGTATTAAAGACTGAGGAAAAGTATTGGTTCTGTATGTTTGCTGCCTCATAATTATTGGCTATACAACCTGAATTTGTAGTAAATGGTCCAATAGTATTTGAATTACCCTTAGATTTACTAATGTAAGAAAAAAGGTTTTTTTAATTATATTTGACCCTTGATGCCAATTGTATCTTGAATTGGGATTTTGCTTTTCTAATCATGGTTTTAATAGTTGGGTCTCCACTTTTGTGCACAGGCATGACAGTAGCTGATTTCCAATCCTGGGGGAACTGTCCAAGGATGAGTGAGAGGTTTAGAAGTTTGGTGAGAGGGAGAAGGACAGCTTTGAGTGCCTGGTGGAGGAGCTTTAGGTCAAGGATGTCGCTACTAAATCTGGATTTGCCTAGCACCTTACTTAAATATCTGCAAGCTTCAATAAGGGATACCTTCCTGAAGTAGAAGAGGGGAGCATTGGGATGAGGCATGGGAATTACATTGTTGGGGGTGGCAGGGTGGAGGCAACTGGGGAGTCTGGGGGGTATTCCCCCTAGATCAGTAATAGCGATATTCAGGGAGTCAGCAATCGAGTTAGGGTCTTGAGTAAGAGTGCCATTGATCTCAATCATCATAGGGAGGGATCTATTGGGTTTTCCTGTTAGGCTTTTTATGTTATCCCAGAATTTCTTACTGTTGCCCCAGCTGTTAGGAAGCACCCCTTTGAAGAAGTCCTGCTTGGTTCGCCACACTGCTTGAGTGCATTGGTTTCTGGCAACTTTGTATTGTTACACATTGGCGTGGAGGACAGAGGCCATGGCACGGTGCCAGAGGTTATCCCTATTCTTCATCATTGTTAAAAGAGCAGGGGTGATCCAAGGGTATTACGCTCCTCTAGATTTTATTTTCCTGATGGGGGCACACTGGTTGCACACCGCATTGAATTGCCTAATGAAGAAGTTTAGCGCATTGTCAATGCAGTTCATGTTGTTAAGGGGGGACCAATCAATCATATAGAGTGTGCTTAAAAATTGCGAGAGCTTCCCTTATTTTAGTTTATGGTGGTAGGTGAACTTGGCTTTAGGTTTGCGCACCATGTTGGACCACTGGCAGAGCACTGGGGAAAGATCGCTTAGGGTGTTGCTGAGGACTCAAATGCTGGAGACTCTAGTAGGGTGGGTGGTGAGAATCCAATCAAGGAGGGAGCTGGAGCCAGTTCTGTAGTTCATACGAGTTGGTGAGGTAACCATTTGGGTGATGTCTATTGAGGCAAGAGCATCTTTAAGCGGTTCAGCTTCCAGGGCCATCCAGTTTACATTGAAATCCCCTAGCACCACTGACTCTGTATGATGTAGGAGATTTTCAAGGTACTCAGTAATCATTTGTGTAACCCCCCTACAAATGGGGTTCCCAAAAAGTCTTCCTTGAGCTTGCCTAAATGCTCGCTGTCTGGCTGGTGTCCTGCGTTCTAGCAGTTTAAGTGTATTGCCAGAGAGTGCCTGTATAGCCTCTGTGTACTGTCTCTTTAAAAGCTGCCTGGATTGCAGTCATAATTAATCTGGGAGTGGGCTGAGTGTTTCTATGCTTGAGTCCTGCCCGGTCTGCCAAATAATCGCTCCGTTCTGCCATCGCTATTAGCGCAGATGGAGCTCTGTTAGAAGATGTACTTGTTTGCTGATCATTTATTAGAATAGTAATAATACTGCAGTTTGTCTAACCTGCCTTCTGTTTATCTCCACCATCTTGGTCCTGGACTGCTGAAATGGGCCAATCAGTATGTTTGGGGGCTCTAAAATGGAACCTGTCCCCATGGGCTTTGTGGGAGCAAAATTCTGTAGGAATTGTAGTTTTGGGCTTTTGGCACCTAAATGAACCTATAGGGTGAGCCCTTGTTGTGACTGATGGAGGAATCAGCCAACTGAACCATTTGTATCCTGGGGAAAGTCCCAGACTGCTTGCAGTTTCAATTCAGTCTGAGTTGGGAAGTGAAAGAGGTAACAGCTTTAGTGATTCAAGCAGCAGCCCCTGCATAATTCGCATGGGAGAACTGTGAAAGGGCTGAGTTTTGTCCTGCCTGTCTGTCTACTGTCCCCTAGAGGGAAAATAAAGTTTATTCGGACTGAATCTGAGTTGTGAGAATGATTTAAGCCACTGGACTGTGACCAGGCTTTAACATGAAGATGACCGAAGATTTGCTGAATACGATCAGCCTGTCAGGATTTCCAGCCACCTCTGAACTCCTGGTTTGTGCAGAGACTCTGTAATTGCGACCGGATAGCAATCTGCCTGGTATAGTGGAATTTCTTACATGTAAATGTGCTGTGTGCTGTTAGTGGGTCATGATTTGGTTCCCCACTGTGCGTTGAACTGTGTTCTGCTCACTGGAGGTTGCATCCAGCTCCAACAGACAGAATCCATATTCATCTCCCTTCGGCCTGGGCCTTGTCACACTGGCCCAGCCAGAATACCTGCTGCACAGAGAAAGCCATCGACGAGAGACCAGCTTGGGGATCAGCCCCCTACTCAATGCTTTGAACAGGAATGATGCCACGATTATTTGTGTGGGCCCTGCTTCTCCTGACACTCCAGCTCAACAACCTGCAGTCTCGATTTCGTCCTGCCTGTGTCCTGCATTGGGTATCATGAGTAGACATCAGGGCAGCTCCCTGCAACAACAGCTAAATCTAAAGTGTTGTCATCTGATGGCTTTGTTGTCTTTTCTGTTACGAACCGAGCCTTCCAGCTCTGGATTTCAAATAGTGTGTATTGTGTATGTTGCTTTCTTCCATCACAGGGCCCCAACCAGCTGCGACGCCAGACTGCCCCGGGCAACGATTCTGGCTAGCCCACCTTCCTTCTACCTGACTACCGTAGGGACTCTGAAGTACATGCATGACTGTTTGATTGATACAGCCTTTAAGCAAATCAACCTGATTATGCCCCTCCCTTGTTCAAGTCCCCTGAATAAATCAGATCTAATTCTTTTTGCATTTAACCTGACTGTGGTTCCAGTTTGTGCCAAAAGTACTGTACTATTGCTATTTGCTGTGCATTACCTTGTTTTACAGGGAGTCTCCAGGGTCGAGCTAGAGGAACCAGCCCTGGTGGTAAGTGCAAACAGTGTGGGTAACTGTATGATGATTAAATGTCATTATGAAAGTGATTATTGTATATTGTTCAGGCCACTAGAAGGGAAAGAGGGAGGGTTACAGTATCCCGGAGAGCTCTGCCCAGGTTAGTTAACAACCCTGACCTCCGGGTGGAGGCACCCGTTTCAGTACCCAGGCCCCTTAACCTGCAACTAGCCATGCAGGTAGGGGTAGTAGCCCTTGGGATAACGCCACCTAGGGGTTACATTTGAATACCAGAGGCCTGGTCACGTGGGGGATATAGATGGATATGACAGTGAGGGATTTTCTCTGCTGTCTGAGGATAATTTTGATTGCAAGCATTTGGGATTTGTTGGCAGGTGGCACTGTTGGGAGGACATGGTATGTAATGGTTTCAGTTACATAAATGGCACACCCACCCCCATGCTTCCCAACATGGTCATGTCTGAAGAGGACATAGCCAGGGATAGCTACAGTGTTGTTAGGAACCGTGGGATATAGCCAGTTTTCACTGAGAGCTAGGATGTCCGGTTTGTGTATCGATAATCAGACTTGGAGTTCATCTAGCTTGTGCAGTAGGCTCCGGATGTTAATTGAGGCTAGGGTGAGGGAGTTTAAGGTGTTATGTGGGTGACTAGGTGTTGCTTGAGGACCTGGGTTTGGTGGACATTACCAGAGATAAGCAATAAAAGCAGTGTAATCCTAAGAAGGTGGTGAGCAAGGAGCTTATTGTGCTTAAGTTGTTGCTGTCGAGAGATTATCTGTGGATGGGAGTTGCTAATAGGGGACAGCAGCAATAGGAGATTGCAATGCCCTAGGGTGCATTTTCTTATGCATCTAGAGATAGGATGGGTCAAAATGGATGGCCAGGCAGAGTAGGAGTCAAAGCACAACGTGCTAGATGCAACGTCTCAGAGGGGTGTAATGCATGAGGGCAGTGGAGTGGAGCAGGCGACAGTGAAGGCAGAAGGAAGAATAATGAAAAAAAACATTGCGACTGCAGTGAGTGAAATGGGTAACTTGAGGGAAGAGTAGATTAAAATACAGAGCCATGGACTGTATAACAGTGAGTCTCGTTAAGATAGCTAGTTAACTGTGTTTGGTAGAACTGGCAGATAAGGAGAGTGGATCAGGCTAAAGAGAATGGGAAATGTCACTTTAAGAGGTGGAGAGGAGTGAACTAAAGGCAAAAGAGGAGATAATGGGCCATGTGTTGTTGGGGAGGAGGGGTATTTAATAGCGGTCGGGTGGGTGGGAAAAAAATTAGAGCTGAAAAGGAGCAGGGCCAGCCAGAATAACCTGTGTCTGCAATCAGTTTAAAAATCGCATGCCACAGATGCTGGAATGCTGAGCAGGAAATTAAGTCCTATCAGGAGATGCAGACTAGTGCCTCCAGCCAATAGGGGAGCCTCACTTTGCCGTGAGCAACCTGAGGATTTCTGTGGAATCCCAAAGCATTGTACCTGATTTGGGATGGGCAGGCACCGAGAGGCTTCACCGGCTGTTGGGCTAACAGCTTGCAGAGCACCCGTGGGGGCTGAGACCTGAAGTACATATAACATTTCTGCTACATAGATACATAGATACATAGATACATAGACAGTGTCGGCAGATAAGGGCCTATGGCCCACCCAGTCTGCCCATTTGAGCTTGTAAGTTCAGTTTATGTTTTCCTAGAAGTCTGTTTCCCCTTACCCCTGACCTCCAGAATTCCTTTATGTCTATCCCATGCATTCTTAAATCCCGTGATTGTTTCAGCCCCCACCACTTCCTCTGGCAGGGTGTTCCACTTGTCCACCACCTGTTCTGTGAAGAAATTCTTCCTCATGTTTCCTCTGAATCGTCCTCCCTCCAACTTCATCCCATGCCCTCTAGTCCTGGTACATCTTTTTCGCTTAAAAATAGTGTATTCCTGCACCCTGTTCCTCGCTGTGAGATACTTGTATGTCTCTATCATATCCCCTCTCTCCCTCCTCTCCTCCAGGGAGTACATGTTCAGTTCCTTCAACCTGTCTTCATAGGACTTGTGATGCAATCCATGCACCATCTTTGTTGCCCTCCTCTAAACCTTCTCTACGCTGTCTATGTCCTTACGTAGGTATGGTCTCCAGAACTGTACACTGTACTCAGGTGGGAGCCTCACTAGTGTCTTGTATAGCGGAATTATGACTTCCCTTTTCCTGCTGGTGATGCCCCTGCCTATACATCCCAGCATCCTATTTGCTTTACCTGCTGCCTTGTCACACTGTTTCTACCTTGAGGTTATCAGAGATGATAACCCCAAGATCCCTTTCCTGTTTGGTGCATGCTATATCCTCACCCCCAACTGATATATTGTGCCAGGGTTTTTGTGCCCCATATGCATTATCTTGCACTTTTGCATTGAATTTCAACTGCCAAACCCTGACCATTCTTCAAGTTTCTGCAGGTCCTTCTCATTCTGTCTACACCCTCTGGTGTGTCTACTCTGTTACAGAGCTTTGTGTCATCAGCGAACAGTGAAATTCTGCCTTCTAGGTCCTAGTGAATGTCACTGATGAAGATGTTGAATAGGGCCGGTCCCAGCACTGATTCCTGTGGTACCCCACTGGTCACTCTTCCCTCTGTGGAGTGACAGCCATTTACCACCACCCTCTGTGTCCTGCCACCCAGCAGGGGTGTAGCCAGGGATTTCAGATCTGCACACCAAGTGGACTCACTTCTACCCCCCGGGTGTAGCCAGACAATATACAAACTGTCACCAGGACAGTGTTTGTTGCTTCATTTGGCACAATAAATACAACTTTTGTATCTCATGACAGTGGTTGTTGCCATGCATGGGTAAATACAAATGCCATACATTGTTCCCTAAGACACCCACATACCATCCCCAAGCCTGTAAAGTTGTATTGTCCTTGGGATGCAAAGAGAGTATTAGTGACCAGTCATTCTAGTTTCTACTCCTATGAATAAAATTACAGAGAGGTTCAGTATTTTCTTTGTTAGTTTTCATGGAAAAGGGAAGCAGTTCAGAGCCTATTTGCTATCCCCCTTAAATAAAATTGCACACCATGGAGTGCTTGGAGTATGCCTGCCTACACCCATGCCACCCAGCCAGTTACCTACCCACCACACTACTGTCCTGCCCACACCCATATTCCCCAGTTTGTGTAGTAGTCTTCTATATGGCACAGTGTCAAAGGCCTTGTTGAAGTCCAGATAGGCCATGTCCACTGCCCTCCCCTGATCCACCCCCCTAGTCACCCAGTCAAAAAATTCAACGAGGTTGGTCTGACATGACTTCCCCCTGGTGAAACCATGCTGCCTTGGGTCTTATAGTCCATTGACAACCAGATGTACCACCAATCTCTCCTTCAGTAGTGCTTCCATGATCTTCCCCACTACCGAGGTGAGGCTGACTGGTCTGTAGTTCCCCGCTTCCTCTTTGTTCCCGTTTTTGTATAAGGGGACTACATCTGCTGTCCTCCAGTCTTTGGGTACCTCCTCTGTTTCCAGTGATCGGCTAAACAGGATAGCCAGAGGTTCAGCCACCACCTCTCTTAGTTCTTTAAGGATCTTGGGGTGCACCGCATCTGGCCCCATTGCTTTATCAACTCTCATTACTTCCAGTTCCTTCAGGACCCTTTCTCGTGTAACATGGGTTTTGTGCCCCCAGCCTCCACCAGGAGCCACCAACCCCACAGATCCAGGTCCCCCTCCCTCCCAGGATCCTATATAATCTTATGTATGAAATGTTGCTGCTGTACAGGATCCCATGTACCCTTATGTAAGTAATGCTGCTGTATGGGACACTATGTAACTTAGTATGTAACACTGCTGTACAGGATCCTATGTAAGCCTATGTATGTAATGTTCCTGTTGTACAGAATCCTAGCTAACCTTATGTATGAAATGTTGCTGCTGTACAGGATTCTATGTAACCTTATGTAAGTAACTTTGCTACTGTACCGGATCCTATGTAACCGTATGTATGTATGTAACACTGCTGCTGCACAGCTGGCCCAGTGGTGCTGAGGGTTGAGTCACTGGATGCCACACCTCACACCACGCCGGCAACCTGGGTTCAGAAGCGAGCTCAGGGTGCCGGGGGTCAGACAGGGAGGGGAGGATTGAGCATCCGAGGAATGGCTCTCCTCTCCTGGGAGGGAGGGGGACCTGGATCTGTGGGGTTGGTGGCTCCTGGTGGAGGTTGGGGGCACAAAACCCATGTTTGTGCATTATGGTGGGGGGAATTAGTGGACATCTTCCGGGCGGGTGCGGGAGTGCGCTTGCAGCGGGTTGGACGTAGTTGCACATGCAAGCCTCAGTGGAGGGACTGAACAAAGGAAAAACCCCAGTGCACAGAGAGGACACGGCGGCCTTGAAGACCAGGCCACAGACACACCCATTGCCAGATTATCCCCGACCAACTCTCCCCTCTCTCAGGAACCCAGCAAGTCTAGCTTCTGAGAAAGGGCACCCAGGTAAGGAGTGCAGCGTGGTCCTGCCCCTGGGGTGTGGAAGCCGGGGGAACAAGCTGGGAAACTCGAAGAGATAGAGCAGTGGGGGATCCTGTCCCTGATTCCCTGGTCAGGGGAGTCTCAGGCTGGGCGGTAGGTCTTGGATTGGAGAGGTATGTCTGAGGGAGATCCTGTGAGCCGGCGACTGGAGGGAAGCAGAATTCACAATAAAAAAAAGAAACAAAAAACATTACTGCTGTACAGGATACTATGTAACATTATATATGTATCATTGCTGCTGTAGAGGATCGTATGTACCTTATGTAGGTAATATTGCTGCTGTACAGGAGCCAGTATAAACTTAGGTATGTAACGTTGCTGCTGTACAGGATCCTATGTAATCTTATGTATGTAAGGCTGCTGTACTGGATCCTGTGTAACCTTATGTATATAAGGCTGCTGTACAGGACATTATGTAACATTATATATGCATCATTGCTGCTACAGAGGATCCTATGTACTTTATGTAGATAATGTTGCTGCTGTACAGGAGCCTATATAACCTTAGGTATGTAAGGTTGCTGCTGTACAGGATCCTATGTAACCTTATGCATTTAACATTGCTGCTGTAGAAGATCCTATGTAACATTATGTATGTGAGGCTGCTGTACAGGATCCTATGTAACCCTATGTATATAAGGCTGCTGTACAGGATCCTATGTAACCGTATGTATATAAGGCTGCTGTACAGGATCTTATGTAACATTGTGTATGTAACACTGCTGCTGTACAGAATAGTATGTCATCTTTTGTATGTAAGGTTGCTGCTATACAGTATTGTATGAAAACTTATGTATGTAACATTGTTGCCATGTAGGATTCTTGTAACCTTTTGTATGTAACATTGCTGTACAAGATTTATGTATGTAACACTGCTGCTGTACATGACACTATATAATCTTATGTATGTAACTCTACCGCTTTATAGGATCCTATGTAACTTTATATATGCAACACTGCTGCAGTACAGGATCCCAGGTACTCTAGGTATGTAGCATTGATCCTTACAGGATACTATGTAGCTTTATGTAACATTGCTGCAGTATGGGATCCTATGTAAACTTATGTATGCAGCGCTGCTGCTTTGTATCATCCTATGTACTATAACTGTATGTATGTAACATTGCCGCAGTACAAGATCCTATTTATCATTATGTGAACATCACTGCTGTATAAGATGCAGTGTAACTGTATGTATGTAAGGCTACTTTACAGTATCCTATGTAAGCTTATGTAAGTAAGACTGCAGAACAGGATCTTACGTAACCTTATGTATGTAACATTGCTACTGTACAGGATCCTACATAACCTTATGTATGTAACATTGCTGCTGTAAATGATACTACATAACATTATGTATGTAACATTTCTGCTGCAAAGGATACTATACAACGTTATATATGTATCATTGCTGCTGTATAGGATCCTATGTAACATTATGTAGGTAACGTTGCTGCTGTATAAGAGCCTATGTAACCTTAGATATGCAAGGCTGCTGTTGTACAGGATGTAACCTTATGTATTTAACATTGCTGCTGTACAGGATCCTATGTAATTTTATGTATGTGAGGTTACTGTACAGGATCCTAGGTAACCATATGCATGTAATGCTGCGATGCAGAATCCTGTGTAACCTTATGTATGTAATGTTGCTGCTGTACAGAATAGTATGCAATCTTTTGTATGTTAGGTTGCTGCTGTACAGTATGTATGCAATGCTGTTGTGGTATAGGATCCTTGTAACCTTATGTATGTAACATTGCTGCTACACAAGATCTTATGTATGTAACACTGCTGCTGTACAGGATACTTTGTAACCTTATGCATGTAATATTACTGCTGCACAGGATCCTATGAAACTATATATGTAATGTTGCTGCAGTACAGGATCCCATGTAACCTATGTATGTAACATTGCTCCTGTACAGGATACTATATAATCTCAAGTATGTAACATTGCTGTTATACTGGATTCTAGGTAATCTTATGTATGTAACACTGCTACTTTATAGGATCCTATGTAACCTTAGGTATGTATGTTCCTGCAGCACAGGATATAATGTAACCTGATGTATGTAACATTGCTGCTGTACATGACCTTATGTAACCCTATGTACATACTGTTACTGCTGTACAGGATCCTTTGTTACTTTGTACATGTAACATTGCTGCAGCTTTTGCCCCTAGGATCATGTTATATATATATATATATATATATATATATATATATATATATCTATATGAAATATTAACCTAAAGACTATTCTGGTATGGAATCAACTGAAGTAACACAATAACTAAATAAAAAAAGAAATAAATGTATGGCCACATAAAATAAATAAAATATAAGTACCTTTTGAAAAGGAGGATATTTGTTATTCTAAATCTCGCCTCTGGGCGGGGAGATCATAGTGCTGTGGGTTCAGTTCCCACATCTGTTACTTGGGTTAATATCCCAATACTGACACTGTAGTGCAACATGAGAGGGGTGCTGCACTTCTGAGATGCTGTCTTTCGGATGAGATGTTAAACCGAGGTCCCATCTGCCTGGATTGGTGGTAGTTCAGGTGGATGTTAAAGATCCCAAGGCACTTATCGAAAAGAGTAGAGGAATTTCCCCGGTGTCCTGGCCAAATTCCCTCATTCACTAAAAATGCCACCAACAGCTTCATCTGGTTCAAATTCAATTGCTTACCATCTGTATCCCCCCCCCCGGTTCTCCCCTGAAAAAGGGACTTCTAGGCCCAGTGGGCTTACCAGGTCAACAAAATTCAACAACAACAAACAACAAACAAACAAACAAACAAATCGTCTGATATTTGTGGTTCAGAAAATTAAATATAATTCACACATCGCTATATATTATTTGCAACCCCCTATATATCTTTCACACACCTCTATACACCATTTGCCCACACATATACATCCTTTACATGCCCCCATATATTATCTACACGCCTCTAAAACCAGAAGTTAAGATATTAAAATAATCTTGCTGTACATACCCAAGCTCTGCAGGATTCAGTGTGGCTAGTTCAGTGGCTTTAGCTCCACAGATAATATAGCCTAGAGCCACCAATGTAACCGCGTTCAGATCTGATGTGGACTGCTTGGTGGCATTGAGCACATTTGTGTACAGGATACTCAGCTAGAAAACAAAAGCATACAGTTTGTTTCAAGTTTATGTTTTTAAACTGGTAGATATTTAAAGAGGTAACTGAGGGCAGAGTAGATGGACCAATCATTTGTTTCTGCTGTCAATGTCTATGTTTCTGTGCTTGTATATAATGCTAGGTTTGTTTCAGAAATGTAACTGGAGGGCCATCCTGGTGGCATAGCAGTAGGGTTACTGCTCATGATGCTGCTGACCCTTATTTAGTAATGGGCCCTCGATGTTGGGCACCAGTCTGGGAGAGGAGGACTGAATATCCCACTGGGTGCTGTCATCCTCCAGCGAGGGAGGGCACACCGATGCTACTTCATTACCACAACCTGGGTGACCACAGGTGGTTCTGCTGATGAAAAAACTTGATGGAGGGATGACCAACCTGGCTCTGTAGTACAGCTGTGCATGTGTGTGTGCATATGCACCATGGAGACTGGCTCTAGAATGCAGCCATGCAAGTACATGCACGTGTGCACTATGGAACCCTCACCAGCTCCAGAGCACAGTAATGCAAGTGTGAGCTTATGTGTACCATGGAGCCTGGCTCCAGAGAACAGCCATGCAAGTCTGTGCACATGTGCATCATGGAAGCCTGGCTCTGTAGTACAGCCATACAAGCGTGTGCACATGTGCACCATGAAAGCTTGTTTCTGGAGCACAGTCATGCCAGTCTGTGCACATGTACACCATGTAAGCCTAGCTACAGAGTGCAGCCATACAAGCACATGCACACGTGCACCATGGAGTCCGATTCCTTAGCACAGCCAAACAAGTGTGTGCATGTGTACATCATGGAACCTTCATAGGCTCCAGAGCATAGCCATGCAAGTGTGTACACATGTTTACCATGGAGTCTGGCTATAGAGCACAGCCATACAAGTCTGTGCACATGTGCACCATGGAGCCCTAACCAGCTCCAGAGTGTAGCCATGCAAGTGTGTGCACAAATGCACCATGAAACCCTCACTGGCTCTGGAGCACAATCATGCAAGTGTACAATGATGTGCATCATGGAACCTGGCTCCAGAGCACAGCCATGGGAGTGTGTGCACATGTGAACCATGGAGCCTGGCTCCATAGTGAGCAGTCATGTAAGTGTGTGCACATGTGCAACATGGAGCCTGGCTCTGGAGCATAGCCATGCAAGTGTGTGCAAACATGCACCATGGAGCCCTCACTAGCTCCAGAGTGCAGCCATGCAAATGTGTGCATGCATGCATGATGGAGCCCTCACCAGCTCCAGAGCATGGCCATACAAATGTGTGCCCATGTGCACCATGGAGTCTGGCTCCAGAGCACAGCCATGCAAGTGTGTTCACATGTGCACCATGGAGCCTGTGTCCACAGGGCAGCCATGCAAGTGTGTGCACATGTGCAGCATGGAGCCTAGCTCCAGAGTGCAGCCATGAAGTTGTGTGCACAGGTGTACCGTGGAAGCCTGGCTGCATAGCACAGCCATGCAAGTGCATGTGCATGTGCACATGGAAGCCTGGCTCCACAGTGCAGCCATGCAAGTGTATGTACATGGAAGCCTGGCTCCACAGTGCAGTCATGCAAGTGTGTGTACATGTGCACATGAAAGCCTGGCTCCACAGTGCAGCCAAGTAAGTGTGTGTACATGTGCACATGGAAGCCTGGCTCCAAAGTGCATCCATGCAAGTGTGTGTACATGTGCTCTATGAGGCCCTCACTGGCTTTGCCCTTGGGATTGGGGAAAACCTATGTGAAACAAAAACAGAGCACATCAGCATGACAACACTGCGCTCAGGCCCCAGAACTCTGGTGATCCTCTGTCCTCTACACTTCACAGACTGGAGAGAAAACTTCCCCTCTCATGCCTCCAGTGGAATCCACCATGGGTCAGAATGCCCCATAAACCCTATGAGATAAGGTAAGTACCAAGGATGGAGTAGGATGGTGCTGTGTGGTCACCAGGCAGCAGTGGGCAGCTCTGCTCCCTGGGGATCAACAGAATAAAAAAGAAAGTAGGAAAAAGTAAATATAATTGGAAATGAATATGCCTAAGCCAGGTAAATGAGACTGAGCCATATGATGTGTGCAGTGTCAGTAGTAAATAAGAATGTGTACAGTCTCTAGAGTGAATAAGGCTGTGTGCAGTATACAGTGTAAATAATGATGTGTGCACTGTCTAGAGTAAATGATGTGTGCAGTGCCTAGAGTAAATGATGTGTGCAGTGTCAGTAGTAAATAAGAATGTGTACAGTCTCTAGAGTGAATAAGGCTGTGTGCAGTATACAGAGTAAATAATGATGTGTGCACTGTCTAGAGTAAATGATGTGTGCACTGTCTAGAGTAAATGATGTGTGCACTGTCTAGAGTAAATGATGTGTGCAGTGCCTAGAGTAAATGATGTGTGCAGTGCCTAGAGTAAATGATGTGTGCAGTGTCAGTAGTAAATAAGAATGTGTACAGTCTCTAGAGTGAATAAGGCTGTGTGCAGTATACAGAGTAAATAATGATGTGTGCACTGTCTAGAGTAAATGATGTGTGCAGTGCCTAGAGTAAATGATGTGTGCAGTGTCAGTAGTAAATAAGAATGTGTACAGTCTCTAGAGTGAATAAAGCTGTGTGCAGTATACAGAGTAAATAACGATGTGTGCACTGTCTAGAGTAAAACGTGATATGTGCAGTGTCTGAAGTAATTTATAAAACAGGTGACTAAATCCTAATGATCTGACTGGCTAAGCCATCACCTGACTGTCCAGTTATCAGAGCACGCCCAGAAAGTTCAGAACTAAATGACTGTTTATACCTCAAAAATCAATTTAAGATCTATTTTATAAGGGGAATAACCCTTCATGGTGTCCTGGTGTGCTTATATATGAACTTCTCAGGTGGTTGAAGGCACCCAGTATATGTCTCATGCCTCACAATGCACCCGTGGTGTCTCTATATCAGAGCACAACCAGACACCTTGGTAGGTGTTATTCCTTACTAATGACATGTGCAGTGTCTACAGTAAATAATATATGCAATGTTTGGAATAAATAATGATGTGTGCAATACCGAGAGTAAATAATATGTATGATGTCCAGGCTAAATAATGTGTGCAGTATATAGAGTAAATAATGATGTGTGCACTGTCTAGAGTAAAAAGTGATGTGTGCAGTGTCTGAAGTAATTTATAAAACAGGTGACTAAATCCTAATGATCTGACTGGCTAAGCCATCACCTGACTGTCCAGTTATCAGAGCACGCCCAGACAGTTCAGAACTAAATGACTGTTTACACCTCAAAAATCAATTTAAGATCTATTTTATAAGGGGAATAACCCTTCATGGTGTCCTGGTGTGCTTATATATGAACTTCTCAGGTGGTTGAAGGCACCCAGTATATGTCTCATGCCTCACAATGCACCCGTGGTGTCTCTATATCAGAGCACAACCAGACACCTTGGTAGGTGTTATTCCTTACTAATGACATGTGCAGTGTCTACAGTAAATAATATATGCAATGTTTGGAATAAATAATGATGTGTGCAATACCGAGAGTAAATAATATGTATGATGTCCAGGCTAAATAATGTGTGCATTATATAGAGTAAATAATGATGTGTGCAGCACCTAGAGTAAATAATAATGCATACAGTGTGTAATAACACTTTGTAACACGGCATTATGGAGAGCCGTGCCAGGGCGCCCCGCGATAGGCGCAACGGCATCACGTGGTGCAGAAGCAACACGGCATTGTGAGCTGATAATGCCGTGTTGCTGTTATGGGAAGCACGTTCACGAGCTCAACACGGCATTATTTCTCATAATGCCGTGTTGCTCTTGCGCATTCCCAAGCCCAACACGGCATTATCATCTCATAATGCCGTATTGCCCCTGTAGTGGGCACGATAGCCACTGGGTGGCAGAGTGAGCGCTTGTGGGCGGTCACGCCATCATGCAAATGGGGATAGAGGCTGGAATGAGCAAGACTGCAAGTATGCAAGGGTAGAGTTAGACAGCACACACATAGGAGACACACGAGAGCCGCAGGTAGTGTCAGACTAACAATAAAGTGTACAGAAATTGCCTTAGTGTCCGGTGCCTTTCTTGCTAATCACTGTCCAGACTGCTTGCCCTGCTACACATCGAGCTTGTCCGTGTCACAAGTGCATATCACTGACAGAGGGCTCTCTATTAATGCCCTGCTGGGTTGAACCCTCGGCTTCTCGCGGGCAATAACGCCTTCAGTGGGCATTAATCACCGGTAGAGCCCTCCTCTGTCGGTGATTAATGCTTACATGTACAGCATACAGAGTAAATAATGATGTGTGCAGTGTGAAGAGTATATAATGATGTGTGCAATATCTAGAGTAAATAATACGTATGATGTCTAGACAAAATAATTTGTGTGCAATATATAAATAATGATGTGTGCAGTACCTAGAGTAAAGATGCATGACGTATACAAATAACCCTGTGTGCAGTATACAGAGTAAATAATGATGATGCATACAGTGTATAAATAACACTGGGCCCGATATTTAAAAGTGGCAGGCTGCATCACGCAAATGAATGAGCCGTGTATCCCAGCTGCCCTGGTACAAAACAATGGGACAGTCAGAAGGTGCACTGTAAAATGTGATCACACATGTGTGGCTGAATATCCTGAACATGCATGATCATACAGTGGGAGAAGTGTGGTGCAGCAGGTGACCAGAGACCAGTGTGGAGCATACAGAAGTGCGTGATGTGAAGCCACTTGTGCAGTGCGCAGAGTTGCAATATTCAGTTGGGATATGCAAATGGACTCATTGCACAGTCAGCGCCTGAACAGCACATTTGAGTCTTATTACTGGAATGTATTCAGGCCATTTGCATACCACTGGCATGCACAGTTCCAGCATTGCAGGGCAGCACCACCACTCCACAAAGGTGATCAGGAGGTAATGCAGCCTAACAGGCAGGTGAGACGGCATGTTTGTGTGTGGGTGGACTGCACTGGCTTGAGTACAGTGCTACATACCTCCCAACCTTATATCACCCAAATGTGCCAAGATGTGTGACAACTGGACAAAATGTGTGACACATTATCAAACATGACATTTAGGGTTACCACATTTGGATGAGACAAAAACCGGATCCTAAGCTCCACCCATAGCCCCACCCCTTTTCATGACTCATCATGCACTGTTCCTCCAATAAAAGACAACACTTAAAGCAGCAGTTAAATAAAAATGTTAAGATACTGTACTGTGCCTGTTAAAGTTACTTTCCTAGGTTCTTTCTAATTATTTATTTACTTACGTATTTATTTATTGACATTGGTTTACCAGATAAATATACAGAGATAAAAGAAATCTCATTTACAGATATGATCTGGGGGAAGACAGGGGAAATACTGTAAATAGCATACAACGATATACATACTTCTGTGTAGGTCTAGCAAATCAAATCTGTATAGGTCTAGCAGCACTATCCGCTACCTTACTTCTAGTACTCTGCCCGTATGTAACTCTTAATGCATATACCCTGATGTCTCTGTCTCCCCCATCTGTAACTATGCTCAATGTCTCCCCGCCCCCACGTATGTTTTGTATTCTGACGTGGAGCCTTTGGAAATGAGTCCCTGACTCAAAGGTTGTAATCCAATTGTTTCAATAAATAAATAAATAAATACTTCATATCTTTTTCTGCCTCCATTTCCTGTTCTTGTCCACAGTACTATTTCAAAACCAAAGAAGTGACCATACTTTTTTTTTTGAGGAAAAAAATAATTTAGAACATTTAAAAATGCCTAAATTCTGTTAGAGATGAAAATGTTTACCAGCAAATGAAAGTGGAGGACAACTGGCTCTGTTACTGTTACAAAAGGTGGGTCCAACTTGCTGCTATACCACTTTAAAATGCAGTGGAAATATTAGGTTAAGCAAAGGCTAATGGTGTTAATGGCCATACTTTACACCTCCCAGGGTGACTGCATTCACAAACAAAAGGCTACATTGACAACAGAACTTGTTTGTAACCTGGACATGTGGCTGAAACAATGAGTAATATGACAAAATGTGTTTCAAAAGTATGTGAGCACTCAAAATGGCTCAAAAACCTGACCAGCACAGAGCAAAACTGGATTACCTGATAGGGACCCTGACAACCTGATCACCAGGTAAAAAAACCTGACAGGTAGCAACCCTAATGACATTGCAAACTCAGAATACACAACCTGTCCTATAAATAGAGGAGTGCTCCTTGCCTTGATATATGGTGGCCAGCCAAGGAGGTGTGAGGAGGGCTGTGCCAGTCACCGTATGTACCTGTAACGCCATGGATACTGCTCACATGAGTGGGGTGAGGGTACCCTGTGCCACGGGGGAAGGGGGGACACTGGACACCAAGGAGTTTTTTTTTAACTTCTAGGCTGGTGATCGGTGGGAGGGGGACCACTACCACCATGGCTTTGTCTTTGTACTTTGGAGCTGGCGATCGAAGGAAGGGGAGACCGCTAACACCACGGATAATAATTATTACATCTGGGCTGGTGATCGGAGGGAGTGGGACCACTACCACCATGGATAATAATTATTATGTCAGGGCTGGTGACTGGAGGGAGGGGGACCACTAACACCATGGATAATTATGTTTGGGCTGGCGATTGGAGGAAGGGGGAGACCACTGCCACCAGGGATAATAATTATGTTGGGGCTGGCGATCAGAGGAAGGGGGGGGGACCACTACCACCAGGGATAATTATTATGATGGGGCTGGTGATCAGAGGGAGGTGGGATCACTACCACCAGGGATAATTATTATGATGGGGCTGGCGATCGGAGGAAGGGGGACCACTACCACCAGGGATAATAATTATTACGATGGGGCTGGTGATCAGAGGGAGGTGGGATCACTACCACCGGGGATAATAATTATTATGTTGGGGCTGGTGATCGGAGGGAGGAGGGACCACAACCACCAGGGATAATAATTTTTGCATTGGGGCTGGCGATTGAGGGGGGGGACCGCTACCACCAGGGATAATTATTTTTACGTTGGGGCTGGTATCAGAGGAAGGTGGGACTGTTAGTACTGGAGATTTTTATTTTTACTACGGGGCTGGTGAGTGTAGGGAGGGGGGGCCACTAGCACTAGGGATTTTAATTTTTACTATGGGATGACGATCAGAGGGGGAACCACTAGCACCAGGGATTTTTATTTTTACTATGGGGCTGGTGATTGGTGGGGGGGACCACTAGTATCAGGGATAGCTACAGCTATCATGGACGGTGAGTGGGGGTGCTGTTCCACACTACCTGCCTCTGCTACCCATTCAAATGGGCCAATAATGGGCATGTGAATGGTTCCTTAGTGCCTTGCATGCCCAATGGGCTCATTTGCATGGGTGCCTATAGAACTTGCTAATAGCACTCTGGCAGGGTTTTAAATAACTGATTAGCAGTTTTTTTTCTTGGGACAATGCTAACTGTATAGAAAGTACTTATGTAGGTTTTCTAGAAGTGTTATGTTTGTTAAACACAGTGAGGCAAGTGCTATGTTTTTTCACAAAGTTTTAGCACTTTCATGAGCAAAACGCTAATCAATTTTTAGAGTTAAATAAAACCCTGCTCTGGTATTATCAACTCCTGAGGCCAACTTCGGGACCCATATCAGGGCAGCGCTACTAACTTAGTGCTTCTCCAACATGGATATGGAAATATATATGTGTCGTTCTTTTGTATTTCCATAACTGACAAAGGTGAAGCCAGGTCTTATCTCTGTTCTTGTGTTTCCCTATACTTCTGTTGCTCACCTGTTAGTTCTCCTTACAATATTTTCCAAAAGGTTCACAGTTCACATAGGTTATTTACCATATTTCTTACTTTTAAACACAGTCTGTCCCTGGCTCAATGGTCGCGCTGGTGTTACTGGGTCCCAAATGCTCCTCTGGACCCTGGTTCGATTTCTTCTCCTGCGACTTCATGTAATTTTGTCATTTCATTTTTTAGCGCAGTTATTTTCTTTGGGTTGTTTATTAATGCATACTGTGTTCGTAGTATTCATTATTATGTTGAACACATATATGTACAGTATATCTTTTCTAGAAAGCAATTATGCTTATTGAGGTCAACAATTAGAGGTAGATGGTGGGGGTTGCGAAGGAGAGGGTGGCTAGGAAATAATTGAGAGGGCATTTTTGGGTCTAAGTTCTAGAAATACTTTATATGTTATTAGGCCATCACTTGCCTTCCTGTCGTTTCTTCTATAGTGTCAGGTCTGTTTTTTTTCTCAATGTTTCCGGCAAACTGGCCAATTTTCTTCTTCATTCATTTCATACTGTTCTGACATGGTCCCTTGGGTAAGGATCCAGAACATCTCCTTTCTTTCAAGCAGTGTGCACCAATCTCCTCCCTTGGCAGGTGCTTCCACTTTCTCTATACCCCGTAATCTCAGAGATGCTGCTGTGTGGGCTTCGGTGTTAAAGTGTTTAGCTACTGTTGAATTTTCACGTTTGTTTCATTTTGGGCTTTTACACTCACTAATTCTTAGTTTAAGTGGTCTGGTGGTTTTTCCTACATAAAATTTAGCATGCGAGCTTGTAAGGACATATACCATGTGGTCCATTTCACAATTCAGGAATGTGTTAAAGGAAAACTACATCCTCATTATCTTGTAAATGTTCTTTGTTTCCATGTCAACAGACAACTCTTTGTGTAGCTGTTAGATGCATGCAATTGCTTTAGTTCATTTTCACACTTCATACTAGACCCTGTAACTATCCTGTGGGTCTCCTTTTGCTGGTTTTTGAAATGTCATTGTCCCTGAGAGCTGTATTAGCAAATGAGAACATGGGGCTGGATTTATAAAGCTGAAGGAGGGAAACAAGGTGGCTGAGTCAAACTGATAAATTGATGTAGTGCAACTAGCACCTTGTATGAATCTTTGCGGCATTCCTGATTCAGAAATGTGGTCTGCATCTGAATTGGGAGCCTCTGTGTCCATGGGGATCTGCACAACCCTTGTGGCCAAAATAAGGGTGCACCATGCCACAAGGGTGCTTGCACCATGGCAGGGCTGCAACATCCCCTTTTCTGGGATGCAAGAAGCCCTGCAGTGGCTACAGCAAGGGGCTGGAGACAGAGGCGTGCATGGAGGGGGGCCGACCCTGGCCTTGGCTCCCCCTGTTAAGATGCTATCAATAGAAAAAAAAGATTCCCTTTGATTTTTTATTCTGTTGTTTATGTTGTCTGACCTCAGAGTCCAGAGCTGCTGCAGTTAAGAAAGCTTCATTTCTCAAACAGTGTTTTCATAACCTTCAAGCTGGAATTCATTACTCTGGCAGCACAACTCATCGATGTTACATTTCTCACATTGAAACATCCCTTTTGGGGGTGGGGCGTGGGGATGACCATAGCTTATAGGTTGCTTCGGGTTTGATTTCAGCATTATGCATATGTACAGTACTAGCCTGTCTAAGATTATCTGCTCTCAAAAATGTAATTCTGAGGCTCTCTGTCAATTCTGTGATAAAACAGAATCATTAAGAAGTATGGGCCAGTATTTCTAATGATGTTCCCTATGTCCCCTGGTGCCCTAATGTATTTTGTGATAAGGCAGAAAGATCTGTTATCACCCTGTTCCTGAGTCTTTGTTTCTAACAAGAAGCCCCTTTCCATGTCTAAAGCTCTCTCAAGAGCATTGTCAAATGTCAGCCTATTTCATAGCTCCTTTGTATGAATCTATTGTAAAGTTCCTGAGATTCTTTTTCAGACTCATCTTCCCAAGTGCAATGCTGCCTGATTTGTGTATATGTTTCTATATTCATTTTTTTATTTCTTATGTTCCATTGTGTTGTATTTTGTCTATCACTGTTCGAATCCCACCACAGCCGCTTAAATCTAAATCATGAATTAACATGTCAGCATGTATTTAAAACACAGGGGGCAGACAATATGTTGGTGCAGGAAACTGTATGAAAGGGATTATTGTGGCACAGTAAAACTAACTCCCTCAGGAAGACTTTTGTTGAAGCGCTTGGGTTTTGGTATGGCGGTGAGCCCACACCGTGTGCGTCTGTTAATTACCTGCAATAAAAGTGGAGAATTTTTTTACATATTTACTGACTCCTTCATTTCTAATTGTGGAAGACTGGTGAGTGCTCTGCTACCTTGAACTTTTTCTCTTCGGATTTACAGTGGCTAGCTACTATCGCCCATAGAGCACCAGGCTCCGTTCCAAATGTGCACTCCTGTTCATGCTTTGAGCTGTAATGTATCTTGCCTAACTGTAAAATACAGGAAAATGCATGATTTGCAGTGATTTCATTGAAAACCTCCCTGGGGGGAATGTCTCAGACCCCCAAGTTTTGTTAGGATTTTGGGCCACCCTTGTTCACAGCTTCTGCGCACACCACTGGCTGGAGACAGACCCTTGAAAACCTGGTCTAAGCCTCTTGTGCCACTGCAGATGCTGTGGTGATATGTAGTTAGGGGCCATAATGGGCATTTATGGGACAGCATAGGGCACAGGGTGGCACAGTTGCAGTTGAGAAGGGGTGGACTTCCACTACAAATGAGCATCATTAGTACTCTGGTGGGGGGTGCCGATTATAGCACATTTTTGATATGCACACACAATGGAGAATGGAGGGTATAGTGACACACAGTACCAGGTCCCCATATGGGCATGACCCTGGGGACTGCTGTCAGGGCCATGCCAACATGGTGCCATGGCACTGTGTGACACTATACCCCCTCATTCTCCAGTGTGTGTCCATGCCAGTAGTGTGCTATAATCATCACCCCCACCAGATGCAACCACAATGACATGGTCACCCACCTACCTTTTTACCAGCTGCAACTGTGCCATCCTGTGCCTTATGCCACCCCTGTACCCTGCTTGCTAGCCATGTGTGTGCCCCCACCCCTGGCCATCCCACCACTTCTTTGGTTGTGCTGGGGGGGGCAGCCGGATCCCTGCGGCATTACCTGCAGATGTGCCACTTGCTTTGGTGCATGCCTACAGGTGCAGCAAATCCCAGATTTCTGGTGCAGGGACCATGCTCTTTCTGTATGTGGCACAGGGTCCCTGATGCGGCCGGGATGCGGTGAAGCACCTAGATCATTGCAACTTGCGTTGATCTAGTAGGTCTTTGAAAATCTGGCCCATGATGCGTAATCACTCTTTAGACTCCACAGTAAGCCTGTCTGCTTAATTAGACTTTAAAGAAATAAGTTGCATTAAGGTGTGAAATACCACATTTACCTTCAGTTAGCTTTATAGACTGTCTGAGTTGAAATGCAGGGTTTTTCTCTTTAAAATGCATTCAGTTTATGTGTTTTTCCAGAGAGTTTTTGCAGGATATTAGTTCTTTCAGCATAGAGATACATAGTATTAATGGGTGATGTGACATCACATTCTCTGATACTATGGCAGCTGTCATGGACAATGAGATTTAATTAACCACAGAGATCCCCAGGGTAGTCACAGGGGCTACCATGAACAGTGAAAACAAACTAAAGCAAACACGTATGGCCCTAACAGCTACAGGAAAAGAGTTGTCTGTTGACATGGAAACAAAATTTATATGATATGAGGGTGTAGTTTTCCTTTAATTTTAAAAGCCCTATTGCCACTGGGGTTTGCTATTTCTGTTTTTTTTTTTTTGAGTTGCCACTACAATGTGTACACCTACCACACAGGCTCATGCCTTTACTCAGGGGTCCCAATAGTAGCTGGGTGTCTTTTCTGGAGATTTTTGGTCAAGTGTGCCATCTTATCCTCTCAAAGTGCTAATTTTCTTGGCTACTACAGTCAGTCTTTTTGTAAGTTTTAGTATGTTTAGCAGGCCCAAAACCTTCCAATATTCACTGATAATTTTTCTGATTGAATCTGTGAGGTTCGAGTAGCCTGAAGACAGAACCGTTCTATTCATATTATTGAATCTGTTTCTTGCTTGTTTCCTAAGCAGTGCTTCCCAGTCCTGCCGCTTGATTCTTGTGATTGCCCTAGAGGTTACCCATGTGGGTAACCCCTATCTGCAAATTTTCCTGCCATATTTCCCAGTTCCGCCTCTACTGTTTATTTGGTGCTACAATTTCTGTGTACCCTCAGCATTTGTGAGTAAGGTATGCTTTGTTTCAATTGTGTTGGATGCAAGCTGTCTGAGTGTAGGAGACTGCTCTGGTCTGTATCCTTCCTGTGTAAATGTGTATGCAGTTTGCTGTCTTGTTTGTAGGTTAGGATGTCCAAGAAGGGGATTTCTGTCTGACTCATGGTAAGGGCAAATCTTAGACAGTCAGTTAGGGTTCATAGGTAGCCATGAAAGTCTTTTAAGTTCTCCCCTGGACCATCCCAAATGATAAGCAGGTCATCTATTTATCTTCTGTATAACCTGAGGTGTCTATAGTATGGTTTGTACATGGGATTTGAGATGCACATTGTTTCAAGTAATTCCTTGTGTAAGCTGACATGTGTATGGGGCTATGCTGCTCCCCATTGCCATGCCTTTTTGTTGTCTGTAAAATGTGCATTCAAAATGAAAGTAGTTTTCATATAATACCATTCTGGCTAGTTCAAGTAGAAATGATCTTGGTGGTCTTCCTTCTGTGACTAACCCATTCAGTGCTATTTCAAGGCTGTGTAAGCCTTCCTCCTGTGGTATGCATGTGGACAGGTCTTTGACATCCATGCTGCAAAGAATTATGTTGTCCAAGATGTTGGTATCATGAAGTTTCTGTAAGCTTCTTAGAACATCTGTGGTATCTTGGACATAGCTATAAATTTGGTAAGTAAGCGGTTGGGAATAGTAGTTTACAAAACATGACAAAGGTTCTAACACTGAGCCCAGCCCAGAAACTATTGGTCTAGCTGGTTGGTTTTGTGCATCCTTATAGATTTTTTGATCATTCATAAAATAATTGGGGTTACTGGGTGCTTTGCTCTCAGTAGGTCTTTCTGCCAGGGCTGTATCTGTGCCATTTCTTCTGCTTCTCTCGTAGTGGCATTTATGCTATCTTTAATCCTGTTTAGTGGGTCACCTTCTAATTTTTGTCAATTTTCAGGGTTGTCTAACAGTGTGTTGCACATTTTGGTAAACTCTTGTGTTGCCATTACTACTATGCCCCCACCATTGCCTGCTGGCTTAATAGTTCTTGTTTTGTCAGTTTCTAGATTTCTAAGTGCTGCAGCTTCACCTTTTGATGCATTATGTGCTTGATCTGTATTCTCCTGTGATTTGAACAGTTTATCAACATCTTCTAAAACAAGTGGCACAAAGGCTTCAATATTATGATTCTGACCCTTGGTAGGACTGTAAGTGGACTTGTGATTAACTGCCTGTTTGATATTTCTCATTTCTATGTTTGTTTCAGGTATGCTGAAAAACTATTCCTTCAAGCATAATGATCTGAAGAATTTTTGTAGGTCAGTCATTATATTAAAATGATTTAGTGGTTTCGTGACTGCAAATGACAGACCCCTGCTTAGCACTTCCATTTCTTGTTCTGTGATCGGTCTATTGCTAAGGTTAAAGACCATCATATCATCTTGCCCTTGAAGTCTCCTCCACCCCCTTCTCCTCTCTCTGCCTCCTCCTTGTGGGTGGTAGTATTCCTCTTCTGGAGCTTGCACCGGGCCCTGTACTCTGGTACATCTGGGTACTCTATGCCCTTGTGTTTCCTCTTGTTGTGTTTGGTCTCTCGGGTACCCCTCCCCAACTAAAAAGGTCTTTGTGGTTCATATCTCAGATTATGTTGTGTGTTACTTCTGTAGAATGAGCTTCCTGAACTATCTGAATCTGCACTGTCTTCTCTTATGTTTCTATATGGTGTTGTTACTGTCCAGTTGTACACTCTGTTAATTCTGTAATTGTCTGTGTCCCTCGTAAATGTTTTAATTTTTATTTTTTTGATTCCTTCTTCAAATTCTGTTGGTCTATTATTTTATTTCTTCTAATGTTTTATTGAATTGCACCTCTTCGATTTTTAACTTCAGCTGTTCATGATTTTTTCAATATTTCTTCTGCTGACCCACTTCTGGCCTCTAAGAGAGTCTTTGTCAGGGTGAACATGGAATCAATCAAACACTTATTCCTAGTTCCCTGCCATCTTTCATCTAATTTCTTAGATTCTACTCTTAAATTAGGCTCAAGGAGCACCCTGACAGCTCAAGGTATTCTTTTATAGTCTAGGTACTCTCCTGAGGTAATATCATGCAACTCAATTCTGGCATTTTTTTTTCCTGGAGATTTTCGAGTTTTAACCACAATTCTTTATCTATGTTTCCAAATTCTAAATTCTTGTTTGCTCTGATTGCATTAAAGAGATTTTTTGTTCCCCTTCTGAGAAAGAACGTCTTGATTGTCTACACTCAAAGCTAGCACCAATTTCCTCAAAACTTTCCATGTTAGGGGACTGCTAACCATAGCCACACAAAGGTTTATCTTGTCTACTGTAGTGGGTTGTTTATTATTAATTAATAATATTTAACAGCGGTACAGTTGGTACTGTATCATGAATTCATGTTCATTTCCATGTCTTAACAGATGTACAAATTAGCAAGGAGTCCAATAGTACAACGAGTAATGTAGTTGTTCAAGGTACAAGTCCTTTTTAGTCCCTTTTAGGTGTGGAGTTCTTCCATTTGGACAGGGTACTTACTTTGAAGAAAGGTTGTTTTGAACTTACCTGTGGTGTATGGCTGGTTTGTCTGGAGGGACTTAAAATTTCTGTTGCTGTTTGCTCACCAACCTCAAAATTAGATGACCTGATAAACAAGAAAAGGGTACCCATTTGGAATCTGCCTGTGGTTCTGCTTATGGGGTTGTGGCAAGTACCCTGGCTGCATGGAAGAACTCCAGGTCCAAAGGAACATTTAGGACCCAGAAACAACAGCACAACCATTAAAACATCGACACACAGAGAAAAACAATGAGAAATCTGGTGCATAACCTATTTGAACTGTGAACCTTTCTGAAAAGGTTCAAACATTCAAATCTCACTGTGAAGAGAATTCACCAGAAGCTAGGCATTGCCTACCGCCATAAGCACTTCCTCTCCCCTTAGACACATCTAGCTGTTGCACAAGGTAACCTCCTGCCCGTACTTGACTACTGTTCCCCGTCTACTCTTTTGTGTCCTCTTCGCTATGCTCTTGTCTAAACCTTACGTACAACAACATCTGTCACTTTGTTCTTCTAGTTCCCTATTCTACCCACCACTGCATGCTCTATCAGTCCCTAGGGTGGTTCCACTACAGGGTCATTTTGACTATGCCATGGGTTGCTTACTTGATAAATCTGTCAGAAACTACCCACTATCACCCTATGCTTCACTACTTACTAATTGAGTGGTCTCCAGGAGCCTTAGGGACTCCTCTGTTACTCCTCTTGAAGTCCCTGATATCGCAACAGCTATGGGAAGTAAAGCTTTTTCTGTTGCTGCCCCCTCCCTTTGAAACTGACTCCTATCATCCATCCACCTATCCCCCTCCCATCTGGCTTTCAAAACTGCACTGAGAGCATGACTCTTAATGGAGTCTACTTGTAACTGTTCTCTTGTCAACACTAGGGCCTGAAAACTGCCCTAGTTCCTAGGATACACCGTGTGTTGCCTGCATAGTACCCTTAACGCAGCCATCCCCCCGACTCCCATCTCTTCTCTCCAGCATTTTCCCCTGTTGTTAGCTCTATTATGTTCTGTGTGCTGACTGCCCTAACTCTTTTTTTCCCCCTGCAACCCTACCTTGATTACTTGCACCTCTCTCTGCACATACATGGCTGCTCAAACTGTCAAATGGCTGCAAATCCTGTGTCATGCAACTGTCTTGTACCTGCATCTGCTTTTTACAGAGTGTACTGACTGATCTGCTTATCATGTATGGCTTCATGTTGGGGTGTGCATCCCCTTGTACTTATGTATTGTATCTCTGCTGTTGCCTGTACCCAATCATTGTATTTCTGTTGTTACTTGTTGCCTGCTACTGTGTGGCCTGGGTCATGGCTGAAAATGGTCCTTTGGATCAGTTCACTTACCCAGTTACCAAAGACATAAATATATAAATAAATAAATAAGATTATAAGGAAAACTAACATGTGAGCAACAGAAGTATAGGGAAAGACAAGAACAGAGATAAGACCTGGCTCCACCTTTGTCAACTATATGGATATACAAAAGAATGCCACGTATTGATGTAAAATTAAGAATGGTAGTCAAACGAAAGTAAATTATATTACACAAGGCATCTATTCTGTTTAGAGTATAATAAGAAACAAACCCAAAATAGAAATCCATACTTAAATCATTGATCTTCCTAATACACTATGTTGCTGCCTGAAAATCTCCAGGCCTTTAGAATTTATATGACTCTGGGTAAAACCATCAGGGCTCCAATGTTAATAAACATTAAGAAATGTCTTCAAGGCTTGACAGCTAGGGAATGTTGACAGCCCCTCACATGAGCGGTCTCCAAATTCACACTTCACTTCAGTGTTCCTACAAATTCCTGGCTCAGGGAGTGAGTAACTTGCCTCAGGAGGGCTGTGGCAAGAATTCACCCCTCTGATTATGGCTTGGAGGCAATGTGATGCTAAGGCAATGGCAGGATGAACTGATACAGTCGGGCGCGGGGGCATGATGATGTAATCACCAGTGACATCACATGTTCCTGTGTGCTGATTGGTAGTTTACAAGCTTCCCTCCGACTGGGACTATAAAAAGAAATGACATACAGCAGACAACTCAGTGCAGGAAGAGGTGCTGACATCAGTACAGTGCTCTGAGAAAGTGGTAAGTCCACTGAATACACACTGGCATGACATATTATGCCACAAAAATACATAATTATCTGAAGTAAAGTAAATTGTTGGTGTTTTCTTCATCCATTAGGGAACTGTTGAAACTGACTTAATTATACCCAGGAATGAAAGGCACAGTGCCTTATGGAAAGGTATGAGAAAAATGTTAAAGAAACAATGCACATTATATAAGGCACTTATTGCTAAAAAAAAAAAATAGATGTTAAAAAATTGCTCTTTCATCTAATTACAGACAGGAAACTAGGAGATACAAACTCCTTCTGAATAATATACCTGTACAAGAAACAAGGTAAAGCTATAGATCAAAATAACAGTGTAATTTTCACACTTTCAATACCCTTTTGGATTCTTATCATAGTAAATTAAAGTTTCTACCTATGCAGGGAAAAAGATTGCTCAGTCCAATGAAACAGAGGGATGGAAACAAACCAAATATTAAAACAGGTAAACAGAATCACACTAAAATGTCAGTTCTTAAGGTGGTTATGGTTAGCATAACTGCCTTTCAAGCAATGGATCTGGGTCTGATTTTCAGCCAAACTGTCGAAATCAGCTTAATTGCTGATAAAATACATGTGCGTGGTCTTTATCTGCTTTACCAGAAAAATATTCTGTCTTTCATATAATAAAACATGCACTGTATGGCTGAAAGCTCTAGGTCTGCATGAACTGTTATTTCACACATAGACAATATGGTACTCTGAAAGGCAATGTAATACAACTAGTGGTTTGAAAAGCATGACTGTATATAATGGGATAGTAGGATATTGTTTCTACTAGGAATCCACATAAAATGGGACTAAGATGTGTAAAGTTTGGCAAGGAAGAAGAGTCTGTATAATAAGTTAATGAATGACTAAAGGGTGAAAATATAAGTTGATTTAATGTTGAGTGGGGTAAGGGGGGTGCAGGCTGTGTCCTTAGCAGGTGGGCGGGTAGGGGTGGCAAATGCCTATGGGGCTTTGGAGCTTAGCAGGGGGTGCTAGCCCACCATGGATTTATATTATATAGGGAACATGGGGGCATGTAGGGAAGGGGGGACTACTAGACTCCAAGTGCTCTTTATCTATGTACTACAGAGATGATGCAGTGGGGGGGACCACTAGACTACCTGGGTTTTCTATCTATGTACTACAGGGCGATTGCGGGGAGGGAGGACCACTTGACTACCAGTCCTTTTTATTTACATACTACAGGGGTGGTCGGGGGGAGACTGCCAGGGACTCCTTTGTTTACTGGCCAGCATAGGTGCTAGGGGGTGATCTATGTACATGCAAATAAGCCCATAACGGACATGCAGATGGTCCCTTAGCACATTGTATGCCCAATGAGCTCATTTGCATGCTTGGGCTGAAAATGGCCTGCAGAAGCCATGGCGTTATCCCATTTCAGGCAGTGTTGTCTCCTTTGGGACATATGCAGCCTTGGTCCATGTCAGCACAGTGCAAATCCACTTAGCACTGTGCCATCATGGCCGGATATTCAGTCAGTTAGCATGCTGCGCCAGTGTGCTTTAAGCGGCTGAATAGTGTTCAGAGTTGGCTGCGTGCTATTGCAAGCACAGTGCAACAGGCTTTGCTGTGCTTGCTGCCAGCTCTAAATATGGGGTCCATAAAGTTTATTTTACTAAAGAAATGGTGATGAATATAATCAACACTATGATACTCTCCATAACTGATTGGGGGACTGTATTTATTTACCATGCCTCTGGTGGGCTACTAGATAAGCTACATCTCTTTCATCATAGGTTGAACAGAATTGCTTTGAATGTTCCCAGAAACACTCATCACTGTATTTTATTAAACAGTTTCAGCTGGTTGTTTTTGTCAAGTAGGCAGAAGAAGCATTCTCTACAATGTATGTTCAAGCATGTTTCTTAGTATTCCTGAGTATATTAGTGATCTTTTACAGATCTGCAATTTATGCTCTAGCTTAAGAGCTTCATGTCGGCTCAAATTTGTTCTCCCTAGATCCAGGTCTTCAACTGGTTGTAAAGCTTTTTTGCAGGGCCATTAACATGGATTTTAATTCTTCCTCAAAGGAGTCCTATAAATGGTAACTCACCATGTATGTCTAGATTAAGAAAATGGTTAATGGAATTGTCAAGGGCTAAGTGCAATGACTGTGTTGGTTTTATAACATAACGACTTTGTATACATTCTGTTGAGAGGTTTTGTTACTGCATTATGTGGAAATGTATTATTTCAATGGCCTACCAGAATAATGTTATGCTTGCGCAACTGTATAACAATGTTGTGGCCATTTGCACTCTCTGTTCCATTAGGAATTACCACCCTGTAGGGGTACTGAAGGCAAGGAACCCTGTAAGAGGGTTCCACCCCTAGAGGTGCAGCAGGAAGGATCCCTTGGCTAAAAGTACCTTAGGAAGGAACCCCAAAAGAATTGTAGCAGCAATTGATCACTAGGAGGTAGAAAAGCAGACTGACGGCAACAGGCAGCTTAAAGAAACATAAATGAGATGTACAAGTTAGCAGCACAGCTCCAATGATATGACTTGTGCTGATGAGAGCAAGGGGCTTCCTAAGGAGATTGGGAAAGGCTAGTAGGGCCACCATCCATCTCCATCCAACAGAGGAAACTACCTAGTAAGCTAAGAATATTACTAAAACTAATTAAATATTATGATCTGCAGCATGGAGGAAATCTCTGGAGATCCATGGCTGAGATCGCCTTCCCGCCAGGCTTGGGCTATTTTATTTAGTGATGGCTCAGCTGCTACATTTGAAATTCAGTTCAAGGGGGTGGAAAATATTACAATTTGGTGAAGGGCTCTCACTCTATCCTTCTACTGGGAATGCCGTGAATGGTTGTGAGGGTTTTCTGCAACAAGCACCTCCAAGGTGGGAGGAGGAGAGCAATGACTGCTGAGGCGCTCAGCCGGCTTACCAATCTAAAATACAAACCACGTGAACCAGAGACAGTTGTAGGGAGAAGCACTGAAGATGCAATGGTAGTAGGTTAATACTACAGCCAAAGGGGGAACGCACATAACCATGCTTTGCACCTAGTCATAAATTCTGCATCAAGAGGTGCCACCATGCATTGGCAGTGTCAGTGGCTCAGTAGGTAACACACTCACCTCTGAGGCCAGGAGATCAGAGGGCTGTGGGCTCAGTCACCACATCTGGCACTTGGTTTAATATCCCAGTACTGACACTGTAGTGCAGCATGAGAGGGGCGCTGCACTTCTGAGGTGCCGTCCTTTGGATGAGATGTTAAACCAAGGTCCCATCTGCCTGGATTGGTGGTAGTTCAGGTGGATGTTAAAGATCCCATGGCACTTATTGAAAAGAGTAGGAGAATTTCTCCGGTGTCCTGGCCAAATTTCCCTATTCACTAAAAATATCACCATCAGCTTAATCTGGTTCAAGGTCAGTTGGCATTCATCTGTATCCCCCTCCCCCGGGTCATGCCTGAAAATAGGCAGGGTTTGTCTAGTGCACTTACCTGATCAACAAAAACTAAATAAATAAATAAATAAATAAAAATAAAATAAATAAAATGATTGTCTAAAGCTCCACCTGGAGTAAGGACATTCCCACTACGGGCCAGAAAGGAAGGATCCCACTCAGGCTTCACATGTTCAGGATGTGAACTAGAGTGTACAGTGAGACCATCAGCTGAGAGAAAACTCAAAGCCAATAAATTGATGGGCATGGTCAGTTAGTCTCCTTTAACAATGGAGCAGGCCATACATGGTAATGCAGGGAGTAACAGGCAATGTGTAGCATGGTAAACAAATAGTACATAGAAGCATGATAGCAGTAGGAATTGCACACAAACAGCTCAGGGTAACCTGGTCCTTTATTCAGTGTGAGGCACTTACCTGGTAAGGTTATAAGACATGCGCTGTAAGTAAAGAGGAAAGATTACTAGCCAACCAATCCATCAATGTGTGCCAATTAAAGGTGACATAAATACCTGGAGGATTTTAACAGCGAAGGTAGTATACGAACATGAGGTAACTGAACCACATGGGGGCCACGACTCTCCACTATCACCCTCCATCCTCTGCCTTAGGAAGAACAAAGAAACCACAGTAAAGTGCTGTGACCCACAAGCAGATAGTAAAACTAGTTTACAGCGACAGCTGTAGCTGAGCTGACCTCCAGAGTATAATGAAACATTGCATGAATAGTGACTAGCTCCCAGCAGTAATTAGTTATAGAACTCAGCAGTAGCTGAGATGAACAACTGAATAAGCATAGGAATTTGTAGGCATGGGTAATAATGCACTGAAACAATGATAATTGCTTGGTACAATTGCATTTAAGCAGGTTTGAATCACATGGAGAAAGTAATATAGAATTGCAGTAGATTCAGATTTGATTCCCACTGAGTGCAAATAAGAATGTTGAGTAGATTTAAATCCCCAAAAGGGCTGGATAAAAAACTGAGGGTGTATGGAAGGAATTGCAAAGTAAATAAATGAAACACTGAGGTAAAAAAGCAGGAACAAAACATAGTGGAATACAAGGCTGCTGACAGTATCAGAGTAGATCTAGCACTGAGAACTGAGAGCAAGCTGGACAGGAAGAAGCAGCAAACTGAGAGCAGGAGCCTAGGCCAGATGCAATGAATTAACAGAAGCAGCAGCAGCAGAGAAGCTGGAATGGGAGTTGAACCATACTGTACAACAATTGCAGGAAAACTGAGGATGGTAAACAGCTGAAAAAGAAAGAGGCTTCAGCAAAGAAACAGGATTAACATAGCACACACAAAGGGCAATGAAATCCCCAAAAGATAAGACAAAACAAACACACAAACACAGGAAACCAGAAAGCAAGCACAGGAGGATGCACACAGTGGCCGGAAGCAATACAAATACTAACCAAGCAGGAGAAACACACAAAACACATCCAGCAGAACCAAACAGGTCCCAGAGCACTGATAACGGGAAAAGGGGAGGGGCAAAGCTGATGCAGGCCCCAGGCAAGGCCGCAGCAGGCCCAAAGCAAGAAGACAGATCAACAGAGCCTCCGGCTAGCAAACAGAAAGTGCTTCAGAGGGAGGCTGCTAGTAGGAACTGCTTATATATCTCAGGAGGTAGGCTCACCCATTGAACTGCAGGCATAGCCTTTCAATTGGTAACTTATATTGTATTTTAAAAAATCATGTTATCCTGGGATGCCAATGAAAATGTGTCTTGGCTCAATGGTTGGATCATCTTCATTACAAAGAAACTCATCATCGTCATCATCATCATCATCATCATCAACCTGGGGCTTCAGGTTGCTGTTCTCAACTAAACCCTTCCCCTTTCTTTCTCCCTAGGCACTGGTCCTGAGAAGCAAGCTGGTCAACAGCCAATCAGGGCTATTGGAATGGTGGGCGAGGCCCAATATTCCTTCAGAATGCCCTTACAGCCCCACTCAGGGTGTGTGACAGCATATCACTGACCATAGAAACAGAGGCATGCTGATGTATGGCCACTCCCAAGGGACCATTGCATATACTCCTACATGACATGCCCTCCACCTGGGCCACCAGGGAGAGGCCATGTAGCAGAAGGCACTGCCATCTCTTCTTGATGCAGAAGGCTTCCAAGATGAACATCTGAACCTGCATCAGTGGAAGGCACCAGGTAGCCTACACTAGGGGTGCAAACCTGATTCCTCTAGCTGGCAAGTTGTAAGGCTACCGCTGCACCAGTTAGCTAGTCACAAGAGGTAGGGTTAGCACCATACTAGTCAGCTAGCTACAAGAGGTAGGGCTACTGCTGCACTAGTCAGCTAGTCACAAGCAGTAGGGCTAACGCTGCACTAACCATCTACTCAAAAGCAGTAAGGCTACTACTGCACTTGCCAGATATCGCAAGCTGTAGGGCTTGCACTGCACTAGTCAGCTAGTCACAAGTGGTATGCCTAATGCTGCACTGGCCAGCTAATCACAAGCAGTAGTTCTAGCAGTGCACTAGCAAGCTAGTAACAAGCAATAGGGCTAGCACTGCACTAGTCAGGTAGTCACAAGCAGTAGAGTTAGCACTGCCCTAGTCAGTTAATAACAAGCAATAGGGTTAGTACTGCACTAGCCAGCTAGTCACATGTGGTAAGGCTAGCACTGCACTAGTCAGCTAGTCACAAGCTGTACAGTTAGCACTGCACTAGTCAGCTAGTCACAAGCTGTACAGTTAGCACTGCACTAGTCAACTAGCCACAAGTAGTAGGGCTAGCACTGCACTATTCAGTTAGTCACAAGTGGTAGGGCTAATGCTGCACTAGTCAGCTAGTCACAAGTGGTAGGGCTAGAACTGCACTAGTCAGCTAGTCACAAGTGACATGGCTAGCATTGTATTAGCTAGCTCATTACAACTGATATGGTTAGCGCTGTCTTAGCCAGCTAGTCATGAATGGTAAGGTTAGCATTGCATTAGCTAGTAACAAGCAGTATGGCTAGTGCTGCACTAGCTGGCTAGTCACAAGTGGTAAGGCTTGTGCTGCACTAGTCAGCTGGTCACAAGCAGTAGGGCTAGCGCTGCACTAGCCAGCTAGTCACAAGTGGTAGAGCTAGCATTGCACTAATCAGCAAAACATAAGCAGTGGTGATAGCACTGCACTTGCCAGCTAATCCTTAATTTTAGAGGCACAAGTCTCCTTAGAAAATGATCGACTTCATTTTGTACCCTGCCAGCTATTCTGAGTTTGCAATAAATTTGTTAGCACGGTCATGGGAAGATCAATTCTTTCTCACAGTTTGCAAGGAGATTAACAAAATGGATCCTGTTTTTAAACTCAGGCAGTATCCTTGCAGACTATGTGCAGGCCTTTATTGAGAAGAAGGGTTACTTTAAAATATAGGCTCATGCTTTGGAAACTGTGTGCAAGTTGCATATCTTTTTTTGAATCCAGTTCACTGCTCATAAAGGAGAAGTTTCTTCATACATACCACAGTTTCCTTTTCTATTAGCTCTAGTGTTATCAGTGGGACATCTCCTTTGAACCACGGGCTCTTTTTGGAGAATATTGTCCAATATATTTATGGAAATGTGTTAATTAGACAAAGGTGCCCCTTGACGCAGGGCTGGCCTTCTATTGCTGCTTAGACACTGGCAACTCCCCTTTCTTGTCCTGGATGTTCTTTAAAATGCCATCCAGTTCTGGACCAAAAAGCAATTCCCTAAAAAGAGGCATACAGTACAGCTTCATCTTAGAGACCTGTTCTGTGGGCAGTGGTGAAGTCATGCACCTTGAATAGCTGCCACAATAGAGTAGGCTGAACGAGCCGATATCTGTAAACTGCCTATGGCTGCATCCACCAGGAAAGAGAATGCCTTTGAAATGAGCTGCAAAATATCTTTCCTCTCAGAATCCCTTGAGACAAATCTACGTAAGTTATTAACCAGGAGCATGAGGCCCTGGAGATAATGAAAGGGGCATACATAGTTCATAGGGTGATACCATCTGAAATAAAGACCTATCTGCACACCTTGTCCACTTTCTTGTTGCGAGCATCTGAGAGGATCTCTGGCCCTTCTAAAAGTATGGTGGTGTGCTTCACTGAACTGCATATGGTCTTGTCTATCACTAAGGGACTCTGCTAGTTCCTAAAACGTTCCTCCTAGAAAGGATAACATCAGATCCTAGACCTGCGGAGCTGCTTATGCTTGTCTACTCTGGCCCATTCCTGATCTATAATTTGGTTGTAGTGATGGAAGTTTACTCAGTTTTGTTAGGTAGAAGAAAGTCAGAAGACCCATCAAAGTTGGGGAAACACTTCAGAGTTGAAGCCAATGCAGACAGAACTTGGTTCACATCCAGAGCCTCTTTGTCCTAAAACTTCTTGAGCTGCAACATCCTGCAAGCTTCTGTTACAAAACAGGACATCAACTGTGATTCCATCAAAAGGGGGATTGGAATCATGTTATTGGGTTCTCTGCACTCTATCTCCTCCCTGGAGGGAAACTCTTCCTCATCTGATGGTACTGGTTCCTATTATTAAGGTCAGGAGTTGACTGCAAATCTGAGTGAGCAATATCACCCTGCTGTGGCACACTGTGATGTGCTTGCTTGGACCCCCATGACCTGAGCGGCCTCCTTTGGGTTTCCTCACAGATCACACCTGTGGATCATTAGCATTTTACATCTTGTTCAGGAAAAGCAAAATGGATTTGTGCAACTCAGCTTTACCACTGCCAGATGGTACATCAGGTGCAGTGTGGGACCAAAATAGAAACGTTAGACTGCTTTACACAACAAGGACAGTATGAGCCCATAGGCAAGGGCCTCATAGTCCTATTTCAGGTCTTGCATCTTTTAAAGGTCATTGGTCTATGATAAGACATGGTGCCACTGATTCTAGATGGAACACACTGACACGATACCAGAGGCTAGCCACATCCCAGCTATAGCTGCTGCCCCTTTACGGAGAGAACTGTGATTCTTCTATTAGCCCCTCAAACTAACTGACCTACTGTCTGCAGGAGAATATTCACGCAACCCCTTGAAGCAGCCCCTCTCGCCACTGACCTAAGGTGACAAACGGCAAACTAAAATGCTCTGCTCTGGAATGGAACTTAGTGGAGCCTTTCCAAAGCAGATTACAACTGTAGATGGGTGGGTGTTGCATGCATACATGCTGACATCAGGCGAACATGTGTGATGTTCTGATGTAATTGCTTATCCATCATGCACATGCTCCCCCCGTGCCACTAGTGCCATGTGAGTAACTGAAAACCTCAACGTACTCAAAGTGCTAAGACCACAGACTACAAGGCAGCCTTGAGGAGAACACTAAAAATGGTGTGAAGCTCTATGCTTACAGTTCCAGACTGAACGGCCCAAGAATTAGAGGCACATTAATGGACCTCTGATGGTCCTAAACAGATCAGAACAAATCTCCCACAACAAATACAGCTGTTGAAAACAATAGCACCAACTGGCTAGGAACCCAGAGGGAGGCGGTTCACGCAACACCACAGTACAGCACTAAAAGCTGCCTATAAGACTTGACCCTGCTTGTAACAAAACAGAATTATTTTGCCTAAAAAGTCTACTGGAAACAACAAATATCTGCCAGGAGGGAGGGAGGAGGGCAAACCATGCTAAATAGAAGCTAGAGAGAGAGAGAGAGAAAACAAAAGCAACTTATCCATCCCTTGACAGCCAGGATGCAACACAGAAATGCTGCAGAATATCACTGAATGCTGCAGTTTACTGCAGGGGGCATTGTAAGTCAATGGCAATTAAGCCCTTTTGTCAAGCAGGATTTTGTGACATGTCATTACTGCAAGTTACTGTGCTTCATCGTGGCTGACTCCACTGTATCTCACTAAGTCCCCCACAGTAATAAAAATTCCTTTACTTACCTGAGGCACCAGGCTAGAAATCTGTAGACCTACCAAAAGACACCCATTTAATGGCAAGTGGTCCCCATTCCGGCACTATAGGCATTGATAATGAGAGTTAGCAAGCAGGTTAGTCAATTTGAAAGCCTCAGTTTAACAGGCATGATTTCTAAATTTAGGGGTGCTTCCTGCCACGAGGTAGTCCCTGTCTGCCTCAGAGTCATCCAATCCTGAGGGAAAACAACAAGCATTAAGCAGAAAAAGCCAGTCTTCCAGAGAGCTCTGTCTATGCTTGCTACCCCTTCAGTCGTACAGCAGAAACTGAAGTAACTGCTGTAACCAGAATGATCCTGCCCTCAGATTTCTATGCTGAGGTCACAGGTTTTGGGTGTACCACTGCCCCAATGGGGAGCACATTATCCACATATAGTTACTGGGTCACAATTTTTCCCATAGGGAAACCCAGTTATAATTTGCCGTTATAACCAGCTGGTTATAACATCAAACTCACGCTGGATTTCCCTTACTCTGATCATGTGCCAACCGACTGTCTCCCTGAGTTCGCCAGAACACTGCACTGCCACTTGCTCTTAGCGGTAAGTAATTTTTTTTTAAATAAACAAAACAAACTGTAACCCTGGATCCTTACAGTTCTTTACAAAGTGCGTGGGCTAAGGAGCCTTTCAAATAAAAAAAAAAAAAAAGAAAGAAACAAAATGTCTCACAAGTCGCAACCATGGCTGAACAGGAATGTGGTTTTATTTCATATAATTGCTGTGGCAAAAAAAGTGACCCCTCAATTATATAAATTAAAGGCTGGGCAGGTGTGTAAAACTTGAATTTTACACACACCGTCAATGTGGGATGCCATAATAAACCCCTTGAGCTTCGCTCTCGGGGTTTATGTGACACTCCACACCTTGGATGAGTGTAAAATTCTCATTACTACCACCTACCCAACCATTATTCTCTATATAATAATTTCCTATTGATAACATGGAGCAAAACAGAAAGTAAGATGTTTGAAAAACCTGATCTGATATCCTAATTGGAAACTGGAACCTGGTCGCACCATTTAAAGGTGTTCACAGACATGGAAACTTTCAACATTAGTAAGATGACTGCCATCTTATATTTCAGACTAAAGAAGACTATGAACTGGAAAAAAGAGAAGCCTAGAAAGATTGAAAAGTGAGAAACTGATTATAATATAACAATTCAATTTAGTTTTATTTGACCACTGGGTGGGTACACTGGGCCACATTATCTGTTTACAGGCATGACTCAGAAACATTCAACACAAAATATATATATAAATACAGACATAAGATACTCATATGTGCAAAATATTGTAACCCCTCCTGTTGGGGGTTACCTGTTAGCTCCTGAGGTTGCTCCCATTTTGGTCCCATTTCCCCTGTTGTGTCCCCAGTTCCTCCCAGTAGTCCTTCCGAAGCCTCCGTCTGGCCCCTGTAATTTTTCATTCTTTTGAAAGTGATATTGGGGCTGGAGGAGCTGCAGCATGGAACCGTCGGCTGGATTTGCACCTTTGGGTACATTCCGACACTCTTCGCATGCGAAAGCACATTCTCTTTTTGGCCGTTTGGCAGCTGCTTGTTTTGCCTCTCCAGTGGTTCCAGTCCCAGGATGAAGTAAAAGAGGGACAGGAGACCTTTGGGAGACAGGAGAGGTAACAGAGAAGAAAGGAAAGAAAGTTTTATGAGTACCAATTGTGCACGAGAGATGAATATTAATGAGGCAGTTCATGAATAATAATGAGTTGAGCCTGTCTAGCACCAGGGGTAAGTTGATTCAGCACTAGCGACAGGCTGGGGGTGAAAATATTAAAAGTTGCACTTGTCTGAGAGGGCACAGGGGGCTACCAAACAGTGGGGCATGGTAATAATAAAAATGTGTATTCTGGGTGCAGCAGGATACTGAAGTGGGACCCTATATGGATTGTAATGGGGACTGTGAGCTGGCTGCCTGAGGGGAGTTTAAAATGGCTGCAGTGACAGTGAACAGGTTGGAGAGAAATCTTAAATGTTGCAGTTGCTTAACAGGGCACAGGGATTGCTTCAGGACTGTGGGGGTAAATAAATATAAAAGTGTTCTGTTTGACTGCACCAAGGGAGTGAAGTTGGGACTGTGCAGGGACTCCAATGGGACTGTTTACTCTGCAGCCATATTTGCCACCATGTGATGGCAGCACAACCAATCAGAGTGCCAGGGTGTGCTAAGATGACTCTGGGACTGTATGAAAAGACTATTGGGGGAAATACTGGGGAAAGTTTAGGTGCCTTTTTTTCCAACCAATGAGGCATCGAAGGAGCCTCATGCATATACATATACATTTTTGAGAGAGACAGTGACCCTAGCCAATAGGGAGCTACCAGTCAGTTTGGTGAGAGTCCCTCCACAGGGAGGGGGGACTTCAGCCCCTCACCAGAGAATAGGGCTGCAAGGTGAGGAAAGGGCCTGCTTGGGGGCTGCCAGCAATCTCTCCCCAGGGCTGGTCCATGCCTTTCTCCATGTTGGAAGTGAGCGAAGAGAAAGATTGTTCAGGCAGCTCTGCAGAGAAAGAGAGCTGCAGTATCCCGATGCTGTCATAGAAAGCTGCACCACAGTGGTGAAGATATAGAGAAAAGGATGTTTGAGAATGGAAAAAAGGATTAGAGAAATGGACTGATCTGGAAGAAGAGAGAGACTCCTTAGAATTTGTTTGCACCTCAACGGTGAGACACAGATGAGCTGAGCTGTGTGATGAGAGAGTTGTGAGATAGGATTGTGAGAAGAAAAAGGTCCTGTCTACCCTGCAAAGACAAAGCGTCTAAAGAGAAAAGGGGTAAGGACACAAGGTTATAGCATTGGGAAATGGCTACTGGAAATTGGATTGGAACCAGGTTTCGAAAAGGTTGAAGAGAGAGCTTCTTCTGTTTCGTTCTGCACCTGCATGGTGAAAAAAGAGACTTTCTGTGGTGTATTGGTGAGAAAAAAAGTTTCTGGAATTATGTATGAGCCAGAGCAAGAGTGCGGCCATGTTAAAGTTGAGAGACTGTGAAAGCAGAAGGATGGGCAGGTACCTTCCGGGCTGGATACTTGCTGTCTGTCCCTGAGATACAGCTAGTAAAAGAGACTGTTGTAATTAACCTGCATTTCAGACTCTGCATGGCTCCCCAGAGCTTGACAGACAGGTAAGAAACCAAGACTACTTTGGTTACAGGCTGTAGTTGGTTATTTTGGAAGAGAAAGATTTTTCTGAAGTTTCCATCCAAAACCCAGGGCCAGGTGGGAAACTTGCTAATCCCCATCAAGTGGGGTCTGCTGGCTGCAAGGGATTATGGGTTTGTACCTGAGTGCTAGGGCACTCTGACCCGTGAAGGGGCTGGGCCGTGGGGCCACTCCTAGGTCTGGGTCCCTTGTGGCCAGCGGGCCTTGCGCATGTGCTCTGCAATGGGCCTCAATAAGCTGAAGGGAACAAGCTGCGAGACCTTCAATCAAGCTGAAGATCCAAGTTGCAATATCCTGTTCCTCTTTTCAATGTGTTCAAGCGTCGAATCCCAGGTTTTGCTTCTACTGATCCACCAACCCCAGGACTTCAGTCACATGTGCCACCAGATGACTGATGTCACAGAACCGTTAGTAAAAGCAGGAATTGCCCTGCCCCTGGGGAATGTATATAGTTATCCGTGTTCAACTCATGCCCTCTGGGGCTGGAGGCAAAGTAAAGTAAAGGTTTAAAGTAATCGAAAGGGAACATGTAAAAAGTTAATTTGATTCACCATGTACGCCAACGCCGTCCGACCAGCTGCACCTCAGGCCTGTAACTTAAGATTTGGGTACCCAGGGAACAGAACTCAGGGCATTTTTCTAAACTGGTACCAGTGGGTCTGGGTCTGGAAATACCTGCAGCAGTCAGATACTTAGGTAGTTTGGTGGCTGCAATGATGAAAAGGTGGTTTGGGGGTAAAATCTAAAGGGGAAATAACTGTTCGAAAATGCAAATTCTTTAAATGCAAAATCTAACCAGAATGTTTCTTAACCTCTTTTCCAATCTACCCCTTATCTAATCCTCCCCTCGTAAATAAATGAGATGTTAATGTTTCTGAAAAGATCTGACTTGAAAGCCTGATTAAGTGAGCATGTTATTACTTGAAGCTAGATGAAGTCAAATGTTAAATTTGAGGATTTTAGTCTGTGGTAGCCATGTCTGGGGTGATTGTTTGGGGAGGTGGGTTGGTACAACATCACAGGGGGTTGTACTGGTAGAGGTCAGACCCATTAAATGTACTCTGCGTGGAGGCAACGCCATTTGATTTGTTATTCTTGGGAAAGGACCCCCATGTAATAGCAGAATAGAAACCCAGGCCCCTTAACCTTGGTCTGGCCAGCAAGGTAGGGATAGTAGCTCTCGAATGGATGGTGCCAGGGCTACAATACAATAAAAATATACTACCCAAAAATTATTTAGATGCAAGTACAAACTGCTGAATCAAACAAATAACTTTTAAGATGCTCCTTAGAACTGCGCTTATTGAACCAGAGTTCTTAATGTTCGATGGTAGGTGATTCCACACATAAGGTGCTTGGTAAGAAACTGCTTTCTGCCCATTTTCAGGTTTTACAAGAGAAGAACCAATTACAAGGTTTCATTTTATCCTAGAGCATGGTCGTTTTTACGGCTGTGGGAGGAACATACAGCCATTTTGCATTTGCTTGCTTGAAAACGGCCGACAGTGGCACACTTCCATTGGACTTTTGGAAGTATCCTTCTGAAAGTCCAACAGAGCTTATAACATGGGGTACAGAAACACAGGTACCTGATTGGTACAGAACCATCAGGTGAAGTGTCAGTGGTGTGAGCTCAATCAGCCGTGCAGATCTTGCTATTGTGGCACAAATGCAGTGTGAGTGGCAGCCATTAATATCCTCGCTAAGTGAGTGAGAACCAAAGGCTGTCATGTGTTTCTGTACTCCATGTTATATCCACTGAGACTGCATGTTATGATTATTTTCCCCTCCATGCTGTCTGTCTCCCCATGCACCTGCTCCGCGAACCTCCAGGAACCGAGCGCACAGTGTCATCTGTGTCTCAGTGTGGTGTCCCTCTCTGTCTTGAGTGCCTCTACATGCTCCGGGGCCATGGGGATGCATACTGACAAAGACAAAATAGCACAGTGTGGAAACTGCTGTCTGTATTGGCATTTTCCCCCTGCCATATATGATACACACAGCAGATTCCCTGCCCGCCTCCTAGCTCATTGGGAGTCAACGAGATTGGAGTAACATGGGGAGAGTGAGACAGGGAGGTCAGCAGAGACAGAGTTCTGTACTGTGTGTCTCTCTGTCTCATTCTGTCACAGATTTGTCACTCTTCTCCTCTCTCCCCATTGTATGCTGTCTACTGATTGTTGTTGCTTAAATGTTTGCAGTGGGGAAGGGAGAGAGAGAGAGAGAGAGAGAGAGAGAGAGAGAGAGACCCACAGCAGGGAGAGCAGTTCGCCGGGGAGACCGAGTGAAAAGAATGGAGATACATGCTGGTGCATTGGGCAGAGAGTGGGAGTGTAAAAGTCCCCCGCTGTCTTTGTCGCTCACCAACAGGTCGCTCGAAGAGTATGCCCTCTGTAGCAGAGCATGTGAAACAACATAAATATGAGAGAGAGAAGTGCTGCAGTTTTCTGTGTCTGATGCAGCCACTTATCTCTGCGATGTCATTCCTTGTGGCTCTCCAGTAGAACAGCTGTCAGTCACAGTATCTTGCAGCCACATTGCCTTCCCCCCACCCCGTGACTGTTGAGAGGCACAGCACAGGGGCATGGGAGGGTGGGGAGAGACAGAGCGCAAGTGACACCGTGTCCTGAGTCCTGCTTGCCCCTCCATTTGCGATCTGTACGATCGGAGGGGGGAGAGAAAACAGCAAATGAACGGTAAGGAGGAGCGTGTGTGTTGCATTCAATGGTACTACAATGTTCTTGTTGTTTCTCTCTTTTGCTGTATCTCTCTCCCTCTCTCTCTCCCCCTCAGTCTCTCCTGGGTGCTGTCATGATAGGTTGTTAGAAGAATGCCCTGTGTTACTGGGACATAGAGACAGTGACCATCAGAGCCATGTTATGAAGCGAGCAGTATTCCCGTATGTCCCACAGTACAAACAGTGTCAGGGTAGTAGGACACAAATGAGCTTTGCAAGCTCGCCACGGCCGTATCAGAGCTGGCCAGAGTTTGTTCTATATTGGCAGCAATTCATTAAATGGACCGTCTTTCCCCTTTTTGTTACTCTTATATATTAACTGTCCAAGGCTACATTTATCTTTCTCTTGTAAAGAGAGCCACTAAAGTTTTGTGTTCACACTGCAATGGTGTACAAATCTTTTTGCCCTAAGGGCAAATTCACAATAAGCATGGTAAAGTGATTTGGTTTTGAACACACTTTAGCACAGACTGCACCCCAAACTACACTTCCATAATCTAGAATGGGAAGTGGACTGCTCTGGGTAATAAATTTTTGGGTATCAGTAGAAAAGAAGGGACAGCTCAGTGGCACCGTGGCACTGTACCTGGGAGGTAAGGGTCCTTGTGTGAAAACATGAGGCACAGCTTAGTAACATTGTGGCACTACATCTGTCAGGCAAGGGTCCACATACAGTAACAGAAGGAACAACTCAGTGGCACTGCATCTGGGGGGCAATGATCCGTGTGTAATAACAGAAGGGACAGTTCACTTACACTGGGGCACTACACATGGGAGGCAAGAGTCCGCGTGTGAATATAGAAGGGACAGCTCAGTGACACCATGGCACTGGACCTGGAAAGCAAGGATCCACATGTGATAATGGAAGAGCCAGCTCAGTGACACTGTAGCACTGCATTTGGGAGGCAAGGGTCCATATGTGATAACAGAAGGGAGAGCTCAATGCCTTGTAGCACTGTATCTAGCAGGCAAGGGTCTACATGTGATAACAGAAATGACAGCTCAGTGACACTGTGGCACTACACCTCGGAGGCAAGGATCCACATGTAGTAACAGAAGGGATAGCTCAGTTACATTGTGGCACTGCACCTGAGAGGCAAGGATCCACATGTGATAACAGAAGGCACAGCTCAGTGACACCATGGCACTGGACCTGGAAAGCAAGGATCCACATGTGATAATGGAAGAGCCAGCTCAGTGACACTGTAGCACTGCACTTGGGAGGCAAGAGTCCACAAGTGATATCAGAAAGGGAAAGCTCAGTCGCACTGCACCTGGGAGGCAAGGGTCCAGATGTGATAACAGAAGGGACAGCCCAGTTACACTGTGGCACTGCACCTGGGAGGCAAAGGTCCATGTATAATAACAGAAGGGAGAGCTCAGTGACACTGTAGCACTGCACCTGGGAGGCAAGGATCCACATGTGATAACAGAAGGGACAGCCCAGTTACACTGTGGCACTGCACCTGGGAGGCAAGGATCCACATGTGATTACAGGAAGGACAACTCAGTGACATTGTGGCACTGCACCTGGCAGGCAAAGGTCCGTGTATAATAACAGAAGGGAGAGCTCAGTGACACTGTAGCACTACATCTGGGAGGCAAGGGTCCAGATGTGATAACAGAAGGGACAGCCCAGTTACACTGTGGCACTGCACCTGGGAGGAAAGGATCCACATGTGATTACAGGAAGGACAACTCAGTGACATTGTGGCACCGCACCTGGCAGGCAAAGGTCCATGTATAATAACAGAAGGGAGAGCTCAGTGACACTGTAGCACTACATCTGGGAGGCAAGGTTCCAGATGTGATAACAGAAGGGACAGCCCAGTTACACTGTGGCACTGCACCTGGGAGGCAAGGATCCACATGTGATTACAGGAAGGATAACTCAGTGACATTGTGGCACTGCACCTGGCAGGCAAAGGTCCATGTATAATAACAGAAGGGAGAGCTCAGTGACACTGTAGCACTACATCTGGGAGGCAAGGGTCCAGATGTGATAACAGAAGGGACAGCCCAGTTACACTGTGGCACTGCACCTGGGAGGCAAGGATCCACATGAGATTACAGGAAGAACAACTCAGTGACATTGTGGCACTGCACCTGGCAGGCAAAGGTCCATGTATAATAACAGAAGGGAGAGCTCAGTGACACTGTAGCACTGCACCTGGGAGGCAAGGATCCATATGTGATAACAGAAGAAACAGCCCAGTGCACTGTGGTACTGCACCTGAGAGGCAAGGGTCCATGTGCAATAACAGATGGGACAGCTTAGTGCACTGTGGCACTGCACATGGGAGGCAAGGGTCTATGTCTGATAACAGAAGGAACAGCTCAGTGCACTGTGGCACTGCACCTGGGAGGCAAGGGTCCACATGTGATAACTGAAGGAATAGCTCAGTGCACTGTGCCACAGCACCTGGGAGGCAAGGGTCCATGTGTAATGATAGAAGAAACAGCCCAGTGCACTGTGGCACTGCACCATGGAGGCAAGAGTCAGTGTGTGATAACAGAAAGAACAGCTCAGTGCACTGTGGCACTACACCTGGGAGGCAAGGGTCCACATGTGATAATGGAAGAGACAGCTCAGTGACACTAACATTGCACCTGGGAGGCAAGAGTCCACATGTGATAACGGAAGTGACAGCTCAGTGTCACTGTGGCACTGCACCTGGGAGGCAAGGGTCCACATGTGATAACAGAAGGAACAGCCCAGTGCACTGTGGCACTGCACCTGGGAGGCAAGGTGCCACATGTGATAATGGAAGTGACAGCTCAGTGACACTGTGACACTGCACCTGGGAGGCAAGGATCCACGTGTGATAACAGATGGGACAGCTTAGAGCACTGTGGCACTACACATGGGAGGCAAGGGTCAATGTGTGATAACAGAAGGAACTGCTCAGCGCACTGTGGCACTACACCTCAGAGGCAAGGATCTACATGTGATAACAGAAGAAACAGCCCAGTGCACTGTGGTACTGCACCTGGGAGGCAAGGGTCCATGTACGATAACAGATGGGACAGCTTAGTGCACTGTGGCACTGCACGTGGGACAACAATATTCATATTGGAAACAGCACATGCTGTATAGGAAATAAATGTGAACTTACGCAATTCATGAATTAACAAAAAGGAAAATATATGGATGGAATTAATCACAAATTGCTGCTTCAAAATGTGTTGTAATAGCTTTGCCCTATATATATTAACTTATAATGTATTAGGATGTCACAGTACACAGAGTAAGATGGGCAAAAGTTAATTTCAGCAGTACATAGTCTGATATATGGCAAACAGCATATGAGAAGGTAGACAAATTGACTTAACTGGTATACAGTTTATACAAAATGCTTTTAATATTTTGTTTATATACAGATTCTCTCCGTCGAGGAACCCCTTTGGGTGAAACGTTAGGTTTTATGGCTATCTGTTGCAACAGAATGGAAAAATAAAGACCGAGCCTTTTTTGGAAGAATTAGTTGTGTGTGGCAGGTCTCATTTCCATTTGAACCCCAGTTTCTGCTCACATGTGAACCCTGGTTTCTGTTCACATATGAACCATAATTTCTGAATGCACTTGAGCCCCGGTTTCTGTTCACACACAAACCCAATTTCTGCTCACAAGCAAACCCCAGTTTCTGCTCACATGTGAACCTCAATTCCTGCTAATGTACTAATTCCTGGTTTCTGATTACAAGTGAACCCCAACTTCTGTTTACCTGCAAACCTTGGTTTGTGGTGACACACAAATCTGGTTTTTGTTCATGCACAAACCCCAATTTCTGTTCACAAAGGAAATCTAGTTTCTGCTCATATGTGAACCCTGTTTTTTGCTCGTACAGGAACCCTGGTTTCTGCTCACCCATGAAACCCTGGTTTCTGCTCACATTCAAACCCTGGTTTTTACTCACACATAAACATCCCCCAAGTTTCTGCTCGCACGCCACCTTAGTTTAAGCTCACAGGAACCCTGGTTTCTGCTCATACATGAACCCGCCCCGTTTCTGCTTGCATGCCACCTTAGTTCAAGCTCACAGAACCCTGGTTTCTGCTCACATGCAAATTCCAATTTGTGATCACATTCGACCCCCTGTTTCTGGTCACATGAAAACCAGTAGGAACATTTAAAAGGCAATTTATGCTGGTTGAGTATCCTATTTTTGAGATTATGTTTCTTGTCAGTCATTTATTTTGCTCATTTAATATCAGTAAGCAAAATGGCTTTTATTCCAGTTGGAGAGCGGAACCAAATGGATGGGCATCACCCTGGAAACAAGTTGAAACCTGAAACAAGAACCTGTGGCAATATCCTTTTGTTTATAAATGGGGATAACTACCTACTCTCCATCTTAAGTGTGCCATTGTCACTGACTTCTTCTCAAGACAGAATGATGTGCTTGACTGTGTGCCATTGCTACCTTATTTATTTTATCATTAACATACCTGTCTTGTAGTCCACTCTTTGATTCTGCCCAGAGATGCTACTGCTGCTAAGTCTGATAGCTTCAGGCTCTCCAGCTCTTTGTCGGTAAACTGTGTTGCAATTCTCCCAGTCTGCTCAATTACTATTGGCGCCCATGAAGAAACTGGTCCATAAATCTGTGCCCAGAAATGAAGAGTCAGTCACAAGACTTACAAAGAGCAAGTTAAATTAGCAGATATTTGCAGAATTCATGTGAAACACTCTCCTACCAAGCATGGTGACCCAATGAAAATTGGTCTGGAAGCAATGTCCCACTCTGGCACAGTGGTATATATCAGTACCAGATGTCATGCATAAAATGCTTTCCTAAAATGTAATAATTAGGCAAGTTCTTTTGTTTAAATTAGTTTCTTTACGCCCCTTCTTCTCCGGCCATGACCCCATCATGCTGGCCTCCTCTGCTCAATCACTCATCTTTTTCTGGATTTTGGTGCTACTCTACTTCCCCTTCCTTCTGTGGTGGGGGCAGCAGGGCTCCCCAACTGCTGTCAAAGTTCTGGATCTGGATTAGAAGAGGGCCACATCAGCTGTGTAGGATCTGTAGGAGGCTGGGATTCCACCCGACTCTGTCTGGGGCCTTTTTCATTTTTCTGTTCCGGCCCTCAGGACACAGGTATTCAGGGCATGCATGGGTGTACATGCAAGCATGAGTAGCATGGCATCAGCATATGTCCCCCCCTCCTCTAAGGTTAGTGTACACATGGACATGCACGTGAGCATGTATAGCATGGCAACACACTGTTTCCTCTCCTTTAAGGGTAGGGTACACAGGGACATGCACACAAGCATGTGTAGCACAGCACCAGCCTGCGTCCCTCCTCCTCTAAGGCTAGGGAATGCATGGGCATGCACGAAATCATGTGTTGAGTGGTACCAGCCTGTGTCCCTAATTCTTTAAGGCTAGGATATGCATGGGCCTGCATGCAATCATGTGTAGCATGGTACCAGCATGCATCACTCCACCTCTAAGGCTAGGGTATGCATGGGTATGCACGCAATCATGAGTAGCATGGCACCAGCCTGAGTCTCTCCTCCTCTAAGGCTAGGGTATGCATAGGCATACACGCAATCATGTATAGCAGGGCACCAGCCTGCAACCCCCTCCTCTAAGGCTAGGGTGTGCATGGGCATGCACACAAGCATGCATAGCATGGCATCAAGCTGCATACTCCCTCTTCTAAGGCTAGAGTACACATGGGCATGCACACAAGCATGTTTAGCATGGCACAAGCCTGCGACTCCAACTCCTCTAAGCTACTATGGATGCAGTGCCATCTGTGCTTGACTAACTGGCAGTATAGCAGCTAGCTGCTCTCTCTCTCTCTCTCTCTCTCTCTCTGAGAGGACAGCATCCTCTGGGATGCTTGACCCTCTTCACCCAGTTGGCCCCCGATGACCCAGGCTCATTCTTGAACCCGGGTCGCTGGCATCACATGCGGTAGCACAACCACTGTGCCAATGGTCTGTCTGTAGGCAACTTCTTTTGAGTTACTTATACTCTACTCTAGCCAGTTTCGAGTAGGGCAAACTTTCTTAGAAAGGTATTTCTCACAATTATTAACTGTCTAATTATTAACTGTCTCATGTGAGGTATCTCCAGTTTCCAACACTGGTCTGGAGTCTGAGACTCACATTCTGCATGAAGTGCACTCAGTGTTTTGGTAATGAACACATTCATATTGTCATGACATAACTGTACCCAAGGAGATTATTGGAAATAAATCTCATAACGATGTTCAAAACTCATGAAAATGGACTAAAGAGTTGTAGGATTTGTTACTAACTTCAATCCACACTTGTAATTTTTTTTCCAGGGTTAAAACAGTCCGAATTTCTAGATTACTTGAAGCAGCAGTATGTGTTAATCAGCCAAAATTTCATTATATAGATTTTTTTGCAAGAATGTATTTCTGACATCCTAAGATTCATCCTCAGTGTATTTTTAATTTTCTGTTACTTTTAACAGTTTTTATGCCTAATTTTGTAATTAATAACTCAAATCAATAAAGGGAAAGTCCTGTGAACCTATTCTCTGTATACCTGTGTAGTTTGTAGGCATGAAGAATGATTTCCTCTCTTGCGTCCCCATAAATCAAAAATTAGGATTGTTGTACAAATTTAAAAATTATTTCTCTCTTGACGTAAGAAAATCAATTGCAATTGGATCATTGTTGCCACATTTTGATTACATTTCATATATTTACTTTAATCTTGGAAGTAAGGAATTGCATTCTTTAAAAATTGCTTACAATAATATTTGCAGATTTGTTCTGGTGCCACCACATACTCGTTATTGTGTTGTGTATTCTCTGCTGGGTTGGCTGAATCCGATGGCAAGAATAGAATATTTTTTTGGTTGTGTAATTTTTAAATGTGTTTCTTTAAGTTCTCTGTTTCCATTACATGATCTTATGATGTCACGGAAAACTATTCCCAGTTTACACTCATCAGATGGCATTGTGTTAGATATAATTGTACCTAAGTTAAAAATTGCAGCTCGAGCTTTTTCTATAGCAGGTCCACGGTTTTGGAATGCATTACCTTTAACTACACGTCAGGTCTCATCTATGACTGGTTTTAAGTTCAAAGAATATTTATTGTTGAAATGTTCATGTAGTTGTTTTGTGTAATTTATTGTTATTATGTACATGTATGTTAATTGTGTCTATTTTGTGTCCTTTTTGTCCGGAACAGGCTGGAAAAAGGGCCTCTGGTCCAGTGCCCCTACCTGTTGAACAAAAGAATAAAAAAAAAATTCATCCTAATTTACATATAAATGAGGTTGCTTCAGTGTGTTTTGCCCTAGTCTGAAAACCAATTTGTCTCCATTGCAGAGGTCATGAACCCACTTGTACAAGGCATCATGGGAGTTGATGATGCATACCTGCACAAGCCAGCAGAAGTTATATTTATTTATTTAGATTTTGGTAACCGGGTAAGCCCACTGAGAACAGAGGTCCTTTTTTCAGGGGCAACCTGGGATTAGTTACATACAGCAGAAATTACATACACTGGATGAATACAGTAGTTACAATTGTTACACACACTGGAGTGACAGTAGTTACAGTTGACAATACGGTATTTACATTTGGCACATACATTGGAGTGACAGTAGTTACAGTTGACACAGTCATTGGAATGGCCATGGCATACAGTAGTTACAGTTGAAAATAAGTTATGTTACATGTTTTGTGAAGTCCCTGCATTCTCAGAAAGCATTTTTTTATAACTCAAATACACTTTAAACTACTGAAAACAGCAGGGCACTTACTAGGCCTTGGAAAGTTTCATGGCCAGCACAAGACAAGAACAGGGGGACTTCAGAGGACAGCAACAGCACTAATTAATACAGTAGAACTACTGCAGGCTTTAGCACTAAAACGTCATAAAATTCCAGGATGCCCTACATGAGTCGGGCCAGCCCATCAGTGCAGCAGTTAGATTTCCACTCATGATGCCCATAGAAGGAGGAAAACATCCTCCACCTCCAAAGAGACGGAGCGCCGAGTATGGCCCTGATGTACTCTCACCTGCCTGACTGCCCTGAGCCTGATGAGACATGGAATTGTTCAGGGTGTTCAGACCCCACCTCGTCCCTGCCGGGGTGGAAAACTGTGGCTGGATGGGGAAACAGAGCAGTGCAGGTAAGGCGGGTAGCATGGGTGGACTCAATTGGTGCTTCCTAGGAAATGGAACTGATAGGGACGAGAGGCGAGATAAAGATAAATTTTTAAAAAAAAGTATCATACAGGACATGTAACTGCCCAAGACATGAATAGGCTGTGGCTGGAGCAAGTCCCAGAGGGAGCTGGACATTTGGAAATGCTTCTGATGAAGCTGCATTTGGAAGAATGGCTAAATAACGCCCTCCCCATGGCAAACTAGTCCATGAGGTCTGAGAGAAAGAGGGGGCTCAGCTGCTGTGAAACGCCCAATGGCAACAACTCTAAGAAAAACAGAGATCTCTCTCTTGCAAACACTCTGCCTGGTTAAGACACCAGTGAAACAGAGGACTTGAAAAGACAAGGGAAAGAATTGACTGAACAGGTGGCTGCTCTATAAGCTACCCGAGAAATAACTCAATGACGGGCCTTTCCGTCCTCCCCTGGTCAGAAATACTCTGGTCGCTATTCTGTTCCGTCGGAAACTGAAAATGTAACTGCTGCAAGTAGTGAGGGCAGAAGACTGCTACCAATGCGGGGAAGATGGACACTGCTAGAGATATTGCAAAAACCAGAAAACTCTCCTTTGGTAGTGCAAAAGTTGTTAAAGGAAAACTACACCCTCATATCTTGTAAATGTTGTTTGTTTCCACATCAACAGACAACTCTTCTCATGTAGCTGTTAAGAGATGTATGCAATTGCTTTAGTTTGTTTTCACATTTCATACTAGGCTTAGTAACTATCATGGGGGTTTCCATTTTCTGGTTGTTGAAATTTCATTGTCCATGAGAACTGTATTAGCCAATGAGAACATGATGAGTAATCACCCTTTAGACTCCACAGTATGCCTGTCTGCTTAATTAGATGTCAAAGAAACAAGTTACAGGAAGATGCAAAATACCACATTTACCTTCAGTTAGCTTTGCAAACTGTCTGAGTTGTAATGTAGGGGTTTTCCCTTTAAACTGCATTCAATGTATGTGTTTCCAGAGAGTTTTTACAGGGTATTTGTTCTTTCGGCATAGGCACACATGGTATAAATGGGTGATGTGACAGCATGTTCTCATATGCTAATGCAGCACTCATGGACAATGAGATTTCAACAGCCATAAAATGGAGATCCCCATGGTAGTCACAGTGGGATACAATGAACAGTGAAAACAAACTCAAGCAAACATATAGCCCTAACAGCTAAAGGAAAAGAGTTGTCTGTTGACATGGAAACAACATTTAAATTATATGAGGGTGTAGTTTTCCTTCCAACACCAACATGTTTCAATGACTGGTCCAGTTATGTCAAGAGATGGAGGGTCTTCAGTATATTCGCAGTCTATGCATGCACCCCTGATCTGGGCCATCTGTATGAGAGAGTCTCCTTCCAGTATGCCAAAGACTGAAGATAAGCATGTAGGAGTGATTTGTAGAAGAGACATCTGGCCATTGGTCCTACCCCCCTGGAGCTCAGTGCCAGATGATGGGAGAAATGGAATTTGAGTCACCCGCCAGAAGCATCCTTTCATTGTAGATATGCCCACTGACAGAGCGGGAACTAATAGCCTGCTTGTGCAGAGAGAGGTGGTGCTAGCCCCCTGTACCCCCACCAGAGTTTAGCAGATTAATGTACTAGTGAGGAATGAGACTGAAAGGGAAGTGATTGTTGGAAAGGAAGAACATTAGCCCATGCATATTGAGTGGAGATGGTACGACTTATGGTTCCGAACTGAGACACCAGTGCAAGGCTTGACCCTAACTTGTTTATCTTCAGAGACTCTCCACTACCAGAACAGTATAAGTGGCAACTGAGACAGATGTTACTTGAGAGGACTAATGTCTTTTAGACCAGTGAGCTTGATGTTGGATGCGCTTGAGGGGAAGAGCATCATATACACCTGAATGACAATGAACCATTTTGAGAGAGATCCTAACACTTCATCCCAGCTAATGTGGAGGATATTTGAGAACAGTTGCAGGAATTGTTAGCCGCTGGTATTATGCCGAATCAAGAAGCCCTTATGCATCCCCATTGTGGTAGCCTGCAAAAAAACAGGGGACGTCTGTTTGTGCATTGATTATGGAACTTTAAACAAGTGTACTATAACAGATAAATACACCGTGCCACATGTGGAGGATGTTCTTGCCTACCTCACTTGCAGTAAATGGTTTTCTGTCCTGGATCTTCAAAGTGAATATTATCAGATTCCCATGGCCGAAAAGGACAAAGAAATAAAACAGCTTTCATTTGCCCCCTGGGGTTTTATCAGTTTGAAAGGATGCCACAAGGCATATTGGTGTGCCAGCAGTTAATTGAAAAAGCTGTAGGGGAGATGAACTTACTACAAGTCCTCTACTTGGATGACTTGATTGTCTTCAGACACACCTTAGAGGAACATGAAGAATGTCTGATGAAAGTCCTGGACAGACTTGAGGAATCTGGACTTAAAGTAGTTGACAAATGTCAATTCTGCCATCCCTTTGTAAAATATGTTGGACATATCCATCTCAGCAGGAGTCCAAACTGACTCTGCCAAGGTCAAAGCCCTCACCACCTGGCCTAGGTCCCATAATCTGAAACTTTACAATCCTTCCTAGGTGTTTGGGGATATTATCAGTGATTTGTTCAGGATTTCTCCAGGGTGGTCCGACCATTTACAAATCTCATGCAGGGGTACCCCCCTACCAACTACAAGAAGCAGTGGGGAAAGGCAATGCCACAGAAAGCATACTACTGAGTCAGTGAACCTTTTAGGGCCCAATGGGATCAGGACTGTGAAACAGCATTCACAGAATTAATTAAGAGACTCACCAAAGTCCCTGTGTTGGCCTTTGCTGATCCAACTAAACACTACATTTTACACACTGAAACCAGCCTGGATGAGCTGGGTGCAGTTTTATATCAATTTTACTTGTTATTTGTGTTTGTATTGTTGAGGTTGTGGTGGGTGGGTGGCAGACGCCCATTACATTACTAAGAAATAAGCTGTTTTCTGTATTTAGTTTTACTAGTGGACTGATAGTTGCAGGATTTTGCCGATTGATCTTTACTAAGTTTTAATTTTATATTTTATTGAGTTTATGGTGGGTGGGTGGCAGACTCCTGTCATATTACTGATATAATTAGTGTCTTTGTTTTAGTTTTATCAGCTGGCTGATAGTGGCAGTATCTGGCTGACTGGTATCTAAGTTTTGTGTTTTTTATTTTTTGGGGGTTTGTATTGTTTTGTTTGTAGTGGGTAGGTTGCAGACTCCCATTACATTGCTGATTAAGAAATAAGTGATTTTGTATTTAGTTTGATTAGCTAGCTGATATTGGCAGTATCTGGCTGGCCTGATTTTACTGAGTTTTGAGACTGTCCATTTGTTATTTAGTTTGGTAGTTGTCCGTTTGTGGTGGGTGGGTGGTAGACCTCCATTACATTACTGACTAAGATAGTCTTTTGTTAATATTGTTTATTGTTCTTTTGAGTCTGCTTTGTTGGTAGTTGTGGTGGATGGGTGGCAGACTCCCACTACATTACTACTGTTTTGTTTGGCCGACCCAATGGTGCTGAGGGTTGAGGTGCTGGATGCCACACCTCATGCAACGCCGGTGACCCGGGCTCGGGAATGGACTCTGGTTTTCGGGAGTCAGCAGGGGAGGGAGAGGATGGAGCATCCCACAACGGCTCTCCTCTCTCTGGGGTGGGTAAGGGGGTTGGCATCACTCTGCAGCAGTTCCCGGCAGAAGTCAGGAGCACTACGGGAGTGGCACACAGAAGAGGGTTGATTAAACAGCAAAATGTGGCACAGGCTTCATTTAAGTCATCTTTATCTGACTACTGGTTATCACAGTATAGACAAATTAATAACAGAGTGAAATTTGTGGTACGATCTGCCAAAACTGAGTATTATAAGAAAAAACTGAAACTACATTGGCCTGATTCCCATTGTTTCTGGAAAAATGTAAATTCCTTGATTACTGTTAAAGACGAAAGTCCATTTTAATCTCTGAAAGTAAATGATATAGTGATTACTGATCCTATAGAAATATAAGTAAATTCTTTTAATCTTAATTTTTCTGATTATAGTGCCTATGTTCCTGATAATCCCCCCTCTTCTTTTTCAATGCTATTTTTCTTGTAATTGGCCTGTTTTTTTACTTTAAACAAGTTACTCGTAGTGAGGTTTGTAAATTATTTGCTTTTCTCCCTGATAATGGTTCTGATTGTGGAGCTGGGCTGGATAGTCAGTTTTTTTTAAATTGGCAGCTCCTTATATTGCATCCCCTTTGTGTACTTCATTTAATTTGTCACTTATTTTTCAACAATTCCTTTAGCCTGGAAATGTGCTAGGGTTATACATGTACCCAAGAAAGGCCACACTGCTTCTGTTGATGATTTTTGTCCTATTTCAATATTGAACCCAATTAGTAAACTTCTTGAAAAAATTGTGGCTGAGCAAATTAATGACTACTTGGAGAAATATAATGTTTTCTGTCCATAGCAGCATGACTTTGAAAGGGGTTTGGGACAGGGACAGCCTTGGTTAGGTTCACGGACTCAGTTCTCAGTAGTATGGAGAGTGGTCTCCTCACTGGGGCTGCGTTCATGGACCTGACCAAGGCTTTTGATCTTACTGATCATAAAATGCTCCGTGTTAAGTTAAAATCATTGTTTTTTTCAGCTAATGTTGTGTCTTGGTTTGAAGATTACTTAACTGATCGATCTCAAGTTGTTGCAATTTCTTCTGTGTTGTCTAGTGTGAATAGAATTGACACGGGTGTACCTCAGGGGTCTATTTTGGGGCCACTATTGTTTATTTTGTTTATTAATTTCCTTTTCTCTGTTAATAAAAACTGTCAATCTTTGCTTCTGCTGATGATTTTATTCTTTTTTCTTCAGCTAAAGAATAATCCAGATCGATTAAAGATTTTGAGTTTGACTTTTTTCTTGTTCATAATCGGTTATTTGAAAATTTTATTTTAAATGCAAAAAAAAGACAAAAATCTATTATTTTTGGTTCATTTGCCAAGTTGATTGATTGTCCTTCCCTTAAATTACATGATAATCAAGGCAATTTAATTGAACAAGTAACTAAATTTAAACACCTTGGTGTTATTTTGGATCCTTTGCTTTCTTTTTTGGATCATATTAAATTTGCTTGCAGTAATAGTAATCAAAAAACTGGAATTTTGTATAAGTCAAAAACCTTTTTTCTTTTGAATCTCATAAAGCCATAGCTATTAGTTCTCTTCTGCTGCATTTCAATTATGTATCTAATCTCTTTTTTTATCTTAGTCTTACAGAGGTTCAAAATATTTCTGTTGTTTATAATAATAGTTGCTGTTTTGTTTTGTTGGCTCCTGTATGTACTCACCACTGTCAATTATATTCCCAGCTTGGTTGGTTATATCCAGTTCATCGTATACAGTATTTTCTTGGTCATTTGATTTTTAAAAATGTTTTCTCTTCTGTTTCTTCTCCCCTTTTGATCTTCTCTTAGTGAGGGATTTGTTACCTAGTTTAAGATCTGCCAATGGGATTGTTCTTAATGAAGGTTTTTGTAAAACTAGAGCTGGACTATGTTTGCTGCTCCATGTTTTTGGAATAGTTTGCCTGACTATTTACATGTTGGTTGCACTTTACACGTTTTTAAAAAGTGTTTAAAGTCATATTTAATTGCTTTATGTATTTGCTTTTGTTATTGAATGTTTATTTTATGTTTTGTATGATATGATCTGTCTGGGTCAAGTCTGAAGAACCTCCAGTGCTCTTATCCGGTGAAAGGAGGGAAGGAAGGAAGGAAGGAAGGAAGGAAAACTCAGAAGGACTGAGAACCATTGCAATCACAAGTCGGAGCCTGACAACTGCCAAAAAGAACCACTCAGTGCATAAGCTAGAATTTTTATCATTAAAATGGGCCATCACTGATCAGTTCCATGACTACCTCTATGGAGCCAGATTTATGGCAAGAACCGACAACAATCCACTTACCTTTGTTAACACCACAGCTAAGCTGGATGCCACCGGACACTGCTGGTTGTCCACCCTTTCCAAGTATTACTGCACCCTGGACTATTAGTGAGGTCCAAACAATATAGATGTTGATGCCTTGTCTTGCTGACCTCACCCTCCAAATGGGAGCCTGTGGACTTGAATGGCCCCTGCAACTGTAAAAGCCTTATGTGCCAAGTTTGTGACTTTAGATAGCGTGATGCCAATCTATCACACCAGAGCCATTGACACAATGGGGCCCACTCTGATGCTACACCTGTAGCTTACTACAACTTTGTGGGTTTAGATTTCAGTCACTTGCCCCAGCCAAACCTACAAGAGCAACAATGGATGCAGTGCTAAGACCATGGACAGAGAGGTGTGATCACTGCTTTGGAGAAAGGAAAGGGCCAAGCCCAAGTACCACATGACCATCCTGATGTTTTGGTTTTGCTTATGGAATAAAAAAATTGTCCTTAAAAGATAGACATCTTTTCCAGACTGTCCAATACCCCAAAACAATGTTTCCTTGCAAACAATTGATACTACTTGGAAGTACCACAAAGTTGTCCTTAGAGCCCTGCAGGGCAGTATGGGAATCCTTGGGTTTGAGCATACTCTGAACTTTGCGCGAGGGCAGTTTGTTTGGTAATGAATGGTATCCAATGTGGAAAAGCACTGCAAGAATTGTACTATGTGCATCCAGTAAAAGACCTTGCCATGGAAAGGTGGCACCTCTAATGAACATCAAACCTAGTAAACCTTCCTAGCTGGTATGTATGGATTTTCTGTAACTGAAACCAGACAGTAAAGGTTTCAGCAACATTTTGGTTATTAGGGATCATTGCTCCAGGTATGCTGAGGACTACCCAACAAACAAAATCAGAAGGCCCAAACTGTTGCTTAGAAATTCAAGGAGTTTGTGACTCATTATGGCATACCCCAGCATATCCACTCTGATCAAGTACCCAATTTTCAGAGTCACCTGCTAAAAAAATGTCTTGCTTTGCATGGAATCCAGCAATCTTGCACCACCCCCTACCATCCTCAAGGGACCCGCGACCTGAGAGGTTTAATCATACATTGTTAAACATGTTAGGCACATTGGACCCTGACAAGAAAAGAAATCGGAACCAACACGTCCCCAAGCTGGTCCATGCTACAACTGTACAAGAAAAAGTTTCACAGATGCCTCCCTTTATCTGTTAATGTTAGGTTGAGAAGCTTGTCTGCCAGCTGACTTAGCTTTTGGAGTATCCCATCTGCCAGTTGACTTAGTTTTTGGAGTATCTGCTGATGGAGCCTCAAGAGAGACCTACCTGGAATACACTAAATGCCTCAAACTTCAACTTCTGGAAGCTTATCAACTGGCCGCAGAAGCTGTCGGCAAAGTTAGTGCTGCCAACAAACTCAGATATGACCAGAAAGGGTGTAATCAGGTACTACAAGTTGGGGATAGAGTTCTGCTCAGAAATCTTGACCTGCATGGCAAGCACAAGATTGCTGACCACTGGTCATCTGAGCCTTATGTTGTTTTGGAAAAGCTAACTGATTTGCCAGTGTTCTGCATCCACCAAGAACATGGCTGGGGGGTTGCAAAAACTATCCACTGTAACCACTTCCTTCCTATTGGTCAGTTCGAGCCCATTCCAGATACTGTAACTGAACCTAGACTTAGACCTACCATAACACAAAATTGTAATCAATCCAAAGAACAGATAGCATCCACCTCCCCTGATCTGCACTGGGCATTGACACGATTCCATTGCCTGCCCCAGCTGACAGTGCAAACAGTGAGGAAGATGATATAATGTACTGGTGTCAACCTCCTGCAGATGTACCAAAAGCAACATTGACCACTATGGAATGGGCCCAAGCAAGACACAAAAAGTCAGACCACTTATATACTGTTTTAATCCAGGTGAAGATCCTTTTGTGCCAAGGGTAACACCAGCTGAAGAACTGGAAGTACCATTTGTGGACATTGCTGTGGAAGCATTAGTGGAGGAATTTATAACAAAAACTGAATGAAAACCTGCTATTCCTGACAAAGCCCCTGTGCTGGACATAGTGCTGGATGAGGTTTGCATGCACCCTGCTACTAAAAAAGATGCAGTCATACCCTGAAAGTCCAGATGAAAATGTAAACCACCCATGAAGTTAGCATAAGACCCCCCAGTGGTGCATAAGTATATGGCGCCCATTGTTTATTTCATGCCAATTTTTACACATTACTATACTGGATTGCACATTGAGATTGGGAAATATACTGCTACTATGCCTATCTGTGTAAATATTGTGCCTAATGGACAGAGAGGATGCTGGTATCTAGTTAAAGATAGTACAACAACTGTATATATGTTTAAAATGCCTCAATATCTAGGAATTGGGTGTTTAGTTAGAAATGTTCCTGGGGAATATATTTAAGACTGCCTATGTGGACATTGGGACTTATGGACATTAAGGCAGTGTCCTGTTGAGGGCACCAGGTTCTTGGAGGGTGAAAGTCCCCTTTTTGGGGCTTACCTGTTTTAGGCATTTAAGGCTATGGCTCTTGTTTCCTCCAGTGCCTTTTGCCTTCACCCTCTGGTTATTTGGACTGAAATGAAGTGGGACTGGAATGTGCCAAAGATTGTCCAAGGAATCCTGGTGGGATTGGGGCCAGGGCTCCCCTTGAATCCTTTGCGACTGTTGCCACTGGTCCCCCTTGCTCCTTGGCCCCAAAATGGGAGGCAGGACTGAGGTCTTGTTGTGTCCTGCGCTGGTTGGTGTGCTGGACATGTTTTTTGCCCACAGGGGCTCTGCAGGGTCTGGGATATTCCAAAGCTGGCTATGGATGAGTAAAATGGCTGCATTACAGAGGGACATGCTATGGCACATGTGCAGCAGTCATTAAAGGAACCACTGTTCCACAAACGATTTGGCCTGATTGGCCATTAACTTTGTGAATTCCCAGCTCCAGAGCAGGTCGGGGAACTGGGGTTTAATCAATATGCACCATTTGGTTGTAGCAGTGAAGCATTCTTGGTCTCAGGACAGGCAATGAGACAGGGAATTGTTAGAATGGTGTGTGCATGCGAATCCACCATAAAGAGGATGGTGTGAATGGCCGCTTCCTCTTTCTGGAGCCCCATAGGACAATCAGGGCTCCTTACAGTCAAAGCATTTTTTTCTGGCCCCAGCATAGGCGGGGGGCCAGGTCAGAGTATTAACAGCCCACAAAGAGCTTAATTCAAGGACTCGGATGCCCGGCTTACTACCACATGTAAACAAATATGGTGTCCCCCAGGGACCTCTCAGCCTCAACTGCTGCTAGGAAGGATCAAAGTTCAGATACCAATTGCCTGTGAATGGGTTGTCCAATTGGAATGGGGGCTGGGGCTGCTATAAAAAGGGTTGTGCCCAGGTATTTGAGGAGGAGGAGTCCAGATGGAGTAGAGAGAAGGAAGGGGGTGAAGATGATGAAACACCCAAAGGACAAAAATGACAAAAGACCCAAGGGGCGAAGATGATGAAAGGCCTGTTAAGGGTGAAGAAAACAATGCCTGCATTGAGGCCCTTTAGTCTGCATCTCCTGTTCTTTGAGAAGGCTGTGTGGTGGTGGACCCCTTCCCCCCACCAGTACACCATATAAGTAACACCAAGAATCTGAGGTGCAAACCTTCTCTCTCTTCTCTATTACTCTCTTTTCCTCTAATTTCTTCTAAGACTGTTGCGCAACAGCATTTTTCTGTTTTCTCTGTTTAGTTCACGTTGTGACTTGTTGGCCACTTGTTATAACAGGAACTCTTAGCTGTCCCTGGGTTCCTGCTTCTGCTACCTCTAGAAACTTGGTATGCTTAAGGTTAAAAACTGATATGCCTAAAATACAAGCAATACTGGCAAAGGGATTCATCTGAATACCCCCACCATCTGTAAGACACATGCCTGCTTGGGTTATTACAACCTTGATGCCTCACTTTCATTGGGTTTTTCAAGTAAAATAGACAATAGTTTACATTCCCTGCTTTAATGTTAGAATTTGGTCTTAGATGGTCTTAAGAAGCTGATTATGTATCCTCTTTTTGTTAAAGATAAGTATGTAAACAAAAAATGGGACAGAATCCCTGAATGTATAGATTTAGAAGCAATTACCTTGTCTCTCTGGAACATGCTTCCAAACAACAAGCTTTGCTTGTTTGCAGGCTGTACACAGACACACCAAGCTTAGCAGGTGTGGTTCGTTTAGGGAATGAGTAGCATGATGTGAGCTAGCTTTATACTGTTAGCAAATCTCCTCCTACTACAAAATAGGTGGAGTTTAGCCTAATGCAGCTCATATTCCTGAAATTAAGGGATATTGTTTTTATGCATCAAGATATAAAAGGAATGTTATGACATACTTTGATTAATTGTACAACTGAATAAAGAATGCTGTGAAGCATTTAGAAAGACCTGAATCTAAGGATAAAAGAAATGTATAAGAGATAATTATTGGGAGGGGTTTCAGCTTGTGGGAGGGGTTTGAGACCTATAATAGACTCAAGCTGAAACACTGTGGTAGATGTTCATGGGGAAAGGCCCTGTGTGGTTCTCCCTGGGAGAGCTCTATGAGAGGTCAGGCACAGATAGATGTTGGCAAGATAGCTTTCTATTTTCTAGCCAAGCTGTGCTTTATGATTTTCTTTTGCTTTATTTACTCTGTTTGAACAAAAAGTCATTTGTTTGTATTTTTCTTGATTTGTTTATTTTTTTTTTTAAATAAAAATCATACCTGTAAGGTATGTTGTACCCAATTTGCTGTTTCTGGTAAAAGTCATTTCTACACCCCATGACAGGCTGCCTCCTGTATTTAGAGTGGCACTGCCGAGCAGTATGTCTCAAATGCACATCCTGAAATCTTCGGAACTGTGAGTAGCTCAGGGCTGTGGGAGGAGTTTATTTGATAGTTAGTTAAGTAGTCAGAAACAAGGAGAAGTCCTGGGCAGGACTTATCTTTTGTAAAAGCCAAGGCAGAAGATCAGAAAGGCCATCCAGCCTACCCTTTTTTGGAATACAAATAGGGGCCCCTTAAAATAGTTATTTTTCTCAAGTTTCAAATTGTTGTTTCTTTAGTCCCTCCAAGTGCACCACCCTGCAAAACCTGGTTAGCAACCAACAACCCAGTGAGGTACCCACTGCAGCCAACGGTTATCTCTCTCATGACCATTGGGGGGGGCCAGGTGCACCCACTGCGGTGGGATGGGAACTGTGTGTGGGAAAATTGCTAGCTCCTACATACCCCCATTTTTTTCCTTACACACCTTTGTTCTTTCTCTACTCCTCCCTTCTAATAAATTGGAGGTTAGTGCATTTTGCAATCTGTGTTCATGGTCTTTGCATTGTGTTCACCTCTGTTGTGTGGGAAGTAGTTAAAGGTGTGTGGAAGGGAAAAGACTAATTGTTCCTGGAGGAGATAACGGCCACATTGGTAGCCTTCATATGCTGCTTGCCCAGGTGGAAGCACCTAACATTTTTCTTTGTACCCTGTCAGTGTCCTGCACATGAAAGAACCCAGGCAGGCCCCAAGGTAAGTTGGGTGGTGAGGGGGTGCTGGCTGCGCACATATAGACCCCCTTACATATGTGTATCACTTAAACCTGTCTCTCTGCTGGGATAAATGATGGTGATTTCTCCCTTGCTTATTATGGTCTTCACAGACAGGATCATGGAAAACATGCCAAGTCCTCTTGCAATCAATGTATTCTTTGTATATTATGTTTACTGTAACTATTTAACTTCTGTTGATTGTGTTTGTTTATATTTATATTTGGGTCACACCTGGAAATGAGCCTCAGTTCGGTGTGCCTTTCCCGGTCACCAATTTTAAATAAATAAATAAATAAATGTTGGTTGTGTTGCTCTACATATTTATCACTGTCTCACCTGTGACACTGTAACCAGAGCTGCTGTCCTCTTCTCACATGGCTATATTCTGTGTAGGCTCTCTTTTCCCTGTTCCCTACCTATTTTTATCTGTGAGATTCTATGCCTCGGCCATGACTAACACTGGATGATTTGCCTGCTAATGCATGTAGTTGCCATTCCTGCCCCATCAACAGCCTAACAGAAGCAGGTCAACTGGCAGCACTTGTGGAAAGATTTTATGTGTAAGGCTAGCGTTGCCAACCAACCCACTTGTGTTAGGCTGCCAGTGGAGCGAGAATGGTGATTACATGCAGTATCATGAAATCACCGCACTGTTCCCATTGCCACCTTGGCTTTCTGGCTTCCTCTGGGGAGCTGCTTCTTCTTGAGGAATTTAACAGCAGTTGGCTAGTCCCATTTTCCAAACTGGCATTCAAAAAATTAAATCCCTTAATGTATCCTAGCTTATCACTGAGCCTGTGTGCTTTAATCCCCACTCTATGAACCACTCACTTATAGACTGGGTCCTCTCCTCCATCCCCACTGCATCATTGCTGCTGGCACCCTTCTAGATGCTGTCAGTGACTGCAGCATGGTTTACTGTGTCAGCAAAATGTGCCATCCCTCATCCCCACCTCTGATCCACATAATTTGGGTCTCTTAACCAGAGTTCCTTCCTTGATGTCCTCTGTAACAATGACTGTTCTTCTTGCTCGATCACCACTGACATCAATGAAGAGCTCTCCTTCTTCCAGTTAAAATTTATCTCTATCAGTGATAAACACACCCCTCTTAGGAGGACCTGCATCTGAGGAGTCCACCTTCTTTGGGTCGCTGCACGGCTCATCGATCTTTGGAAAGCTCATGACTCTGCCTGCTACCTCAGCAAAGCTTCAAGTTCCTCTGATGACTTATTAAGCTACGAGCTGTTTAGAAATTCTGGTGCAAAGGCCACAGATTATTTTGCAAGAAACCTTCAGAATAACGTTAATGTCCATGAAAAGTTCTGCAAGGTTAGTCATTCTTTTTTGGACCCCTTTCCAAGTCAGCTATTCCTGCCATTATTGATAGAAAGAACCCACATTACTAACCTCTCCTGAGTTGCCTCCCAGTTCAACAAATTCCTCCCCATCCGTGACCTTTCACTTCTCTTTCTCCTCTTACCCTCATCTGCCTTCTCTCCTTCCTCCCTTTTCTCTTTTGCACACATCACCCCTATGACACTCACTCTGAAGTCCTCTCCCTAAATCACTTCAGGGCTCATAGCCCTGCCCTAACAGTCTAAACCATAAACTTGTATACCTCTCTGCTCCTGTAATATATTCCCCCTTTCTTCTCTTCTCAACCTTTCTTTCTGTCTCAGGGCCATGCCTCAAATGTGGAAATAGGCAGCATTTTCCCTTTCCACAAAGGTGGTGACCATCCCACCCCTGGTAGCTACTGCCCTATTGTTATGCTCTCTGTCCAGGACACTCTCCAAGAAACACTTGTTTTTACTCAGCTCTCTGTTTTCTTGGACACCTCCACCTTTCCCTCCTCTTCAGTCTGGGTTGCAGAAATCACATTCGCAAGTCTACTCCCTCCTGTAAATTGTGGACTCTGTCCTGAAGGGATTAAATCAAGGTCACAGTTTCTGTGCCATTTTGATTGACATGGCAAAGGCCTTTGACACAGTAGCCCACCCACTTTTCTTTAACAAGTTGTGGGGAGCAGAACTCTGTACTTTGTCAGTAGACTGCTTTGACTCCTACCTCTCCCACTGGCTACAGTCAGCCGAAGTTTGCAGTGCCTTGTCCTCTCCACTTCCAATCCTCTCTGTAGTTCCCCAGGGCTCTATCTTGGGATCCATCCCCTTCTCCATCTTCCTGAATGACCTGCCCGCTGTCTGTGCCAAAACAAACATCCTTATGTATGCTGACAACACCTTTGCCACTGGTGCCTTGGTTATTGATCTGCAGCATGACTTTAACAATGACCACTGGTGGTCCCAGTCACACCAGCTAATGGTTATAAGGAAACAGTTTCTATGTTATGTCCTTTGGTATAGTCAGAAGCTTGCAAGGCTCATCTCCCCCCTCATTTTTAAAACCCAGGGTGGTATCCCACTTGATGGGGTTTTTCATTATAAGTACCTTGGTATGTGGCTAAATAAACACTTAGACTTTTCTATCTGCACTGATGCCAACCATAACAAGCTGTGCTCCAAACTTGGTGCCCTTTACTAGAACAAGTCTTGCCTGCCCTTCCCTGTCTGCCATGAGATCCTCCTTAAGATGATTCCTCTGGTGTTTGACTATGCAAATTGGTTTAGAGGGCTGCCCTGAATTCTTCCCTTTCTTGACTGGATCCTCTTTTCCATGCTTTCTGCCCTTTTTGCCTGTTAAAACTTAACCCCTTATCCACTCCTTCTCATCGATGCTAACCTCTATTTCCTTCCACGTAAGTCTAGGTGCCTCTCTCATGGCTATTCTTTTCTCTTCAAATTCTGGTTCTCCCTCCTTCCATATCCATCATCCCTTATTGCCCTCCCTTTCCAACCACCTACCAATCCTGCCTTGCTGACAATCATTTGGTCTCCCCTGCTGCAAAACCACTGTGGGACAAACTGCTTTCTCCTTTTGTCTTTCTTCTGGAATAATCTACCCTCTCAGCTCTGCCATACTCAGTCAAAGAGCTTACTTTACTCCCTCCTGTTTCTGCTCCTAGTTCCTCTCTGGTCATCTAGTCCTCTTTTTTCAGAACTACTGGACTGTGCACCCTTCTTCCCCTCCCCCCGTATCATCCTAGTTATTTTGTGCCTTGTTTATCATGTAAGTTATCATTGTGTACCTTGATTCTATTGTTCATATTTTAGTGGCAGTATAGCCTAGAGGTTAGAGTAACAGGCTATGAATGAGCTTGGTGCATTCAACAGACCTAAGTGTGATTTCCACAACTTTCATGTGCATACTGTGTGACTCTGAACAAGTCACTTAACCTCTCCAGTGCCCCCGGGTCACCCCTGAAAACAGGCATGGTGCCCAGTGTGCCTTACCTGGTTACCAAAGAATAAAAATCTCTGTTTTCCACTTACACTTTCTTTGTACTGTTATTTTATTTTTATCCCTACATGATGTTTCCTCTCATGTACCCTTCCCCCTAGGTTACACCTTTCAGACTGCTTTTTTCAGCGGTAGGACACTTGTACTGCTGTCTGTTTCCATAACATGTTTCCCACAACAAAAAAGCCACTGAATTGGCCTTTTATTCAGATTTTGGAACTTGACTCAGGCCTATAAAGTTATTTTTAAGTCTAATCACGAATGAAAAAAAATCATTAAAATAAATAAGAAATTATTGAAATCAGTCAGTAGGATGCATTTAACACTCTGAATATATGCACAGTGTACACTCTGAAAATATATACTGCATACATTTTGAATATACAGTGTACACTGAATATATATATGTGGCATACACTTTAAATACATATGATGCATACATTTTGAATATATATACGCAGCATATACTTAAAATGTATGTGTAGTGTACGCTTTTAATGCCTCATATGAAGAAAGATAACTAATAATAACTATTCATCTGAAGAGAAAACTCATCAAAAAGTGTTCTTGTTATAGTAGTAACTTCCTCCTCTCACTTTGAATATATATTCATTTTGAATGTATACATTGAACATTGAATAGATACGCAGTGTACACTTTGAAAACATATGCAGTGTATACTTATATAGAAAGAATACACTTAAAATATATGTGCAGTGTACACTTTGAATGCCTTACATGAAGAAAGATAACAATTAACAGTTCATCTAAAAAGAAAACTTGTAAAAAAAAAGTGTCCATGTTGCAGCAGTTACTTCTTCGCCTCATAATAGCTAAACTGTTAAAATGATCTTACACTTATGACTGTTTCATACAGTACAAACAGCTCCCCAGAGTTAAAATGTGGGTCTTGTCCTATGATTTCCAAACAGTTAATGAAGTCCTCCTGTGTCATGGCTGTCAATTTGTCAACGCTCCACGCTGAAGGAAGAATACTTCTGACGTTGCTGCAGGTAGGAGTCAAATCTAATTAACACATAAAACATATAGAATGAAACCATGGTAACAATACATATGAAACAAAATGATCTTGACAATACCATTAAGGTAGATATTTAACCCCTCTACTTTAAATCTTCTCTGTGCTATCCTGATGTTACTGAAAATACTTTATAGTATGACATTAAAACAGCAGGTCAAAGGTCACATAATAGACTGAATGAGAAGAAAAAATTCTTACTGTCATTAAGTCACAAAATAGCTTTTCTGTGATTTAATGATATGGCAATGCTGGACAAAGACACATATTTGAACCCGAGGGTCAGAAAATAAACAAAAACCAGCAAATAGTCATCGTGGGGACTTTATGATAAAAGACCACAGACAGCACTACAGTATATGTAGTACAGACAAAGCCAAACTCATTGTTATTACTGGTGTTTCCCAGGAGCCTAGGTAGCTGATCTAACCAGTTTGTTGGACAGCATTTTACAACACTCTGGGGAAAAAACATTAATAGTGATGTAAAGCAGACAAATAACATGGGAAGGAGATGTGAAACTGAGCTTAAACAAGCATTTGTCCACGCCAAATGTTTGCTTGCTGGTATTGGCATTGGTAGTGCAGGAGTTAGAGAGATGCACAATAGGAATGGCAGTGAAGTAATGAAGTAATGCCAGCCCTCACCCCCACCCTGCAGAGACTGACAGGCATTGGGGTGTGCTTTTGGGTCGTTGGACAAAACACGCATGCCATTCCACCTCACCCCACTCTGAAGACACCGACAGGTGTTGTAGCATGCCTTGAGGTCTTCGGCCCTTACGCTCACCCCATTCCATAAACAAATAAGCTGAGATGGGTGCAGTATAGGAGAATGGGGTGAATGTTAGGGTGAAAGACCCCAAGGTGCACCTTGATGCCTGTCAGTGGCTTCAGGGTGGGGGTAGGGTGAAATGGCTTGAACATTATGGCCGACAACCCCAAGTCACACAACCCGACGCCTGTCAGTCTGTACAGGGTGGGCATTACAGTTGGAAACCCTAATGCCCCAGGTGTTTGTTGGTATTTTCACTCCAAATTTCCAACATAGGATTTTTGGGACCCCTCTTCATGAACAGTGGTAGTATCATTTCATTACTCAATCCAAAAAGGTGATTTCACACAGCGAGTGTGCCATTTGGTACCACAGGTGCAGAAACACACATTTTGGTCAGGATGTGAAAAATGACAGCTGTACTGTTCATGAGGAGGTGTGAAAAAATGGCAATGCTGAAAATCTGGAGTGAAAATATAAAAAATTGGCGAAGTTACGAATGTGCATAGAAACTGTGCAACACATGCTCGTAAGTCATTTTTTGGAATGTTTTCACCAAATTTTCAACATGGTCTTTTTGGGACCTCTCCTCGTGAACAGTGGCATTATGATTTTGTTAATTTGTCCTGAAAGTTGATTTCACACAGCGACTGCGCCATTCTGCTCCACAGGTGCAAAAACACATTTTGGGAAGGATACAAAAAATGACAGCTATACTGTTCATAAGGGGGTGTGAAAAAATGGAAATGTTGAAAATTTGGAGTGAAAATGTTAAAAATTGATGAAGTTATGAGCGTGCATAGAAACTGCATAATGGACGCTCGTAACGCAGTCATTTTTGGGAATTTTTTCATCAAATTTGCAACAAGGACATTTTGGGACCCCACCTCATGAACAGTGGCACTGTCATTTCATTAATTAGTCCTAAAAAGTGATTCCATATAGCAACCGCAAAATCACCTTTCAGGACCAAGAATTAAAGTGACAATGTCAGTGTTCATGAGGAGAGGTCCCAAGGACCCCCTGTTAAAAATTTGAAACCAAAACTCCAAAAGCTGGGTGAGATATCAACCTAAGTTGAAAACCCTCATTGACTGATATTATAGGGCTTACCATCATTTCTTCAGTTCCCAGTTGGTCTTTGAAGAGTGCAGACGTGTTCCCGGTCCACAGAAGATCACTGCTCCTGACCTCCAGAGGCAAGTATGAGTAAGGGGGATGTGCGGAAAGGTGGGATGCACAGAGGAAGGGTGCGGGTTGGGGTGAGGGTCCATTTTCTTTTTTTTTCAGGCTTAAAAAAAATCGGGGGACAGTTTTCTATTTTACAGGTGAAATATTAACAAAACAGATTTCGGCACACTGGGATGAGCTCCCAGTGTGCCAGAGTACTGGAGGGGGATTGATGCTGACCTGGAGATCGGGCACCCTGAGATCAGCTGAGAACATAGGGGCTTGGCATATCTGACAACAGGAGTGGGCATCCCCGTGTTGGAAGCATCAAAGAAGTATTTTTTGGTACATTGTAGTGGGCTCCCAGTGTGCCACATTAATGGGAGGAGGGGGATACATGCTGATATAGGGATTGAGTACCCCAATGTCGGCAGGGGATGGAGAATGGAGGGTGCAGGATGGACAGCAGCAGTGGGAGGGTTTTATGTCAATGTGACAGAGAACAGAGGGTGTGGCATGGGCAGCAGCAATGGGAGGGAGTGGGAGGGTTTCATTATATGCCAGTGCGATGGGGAATGGAGGGTGTAGGGTGGGCAGCAGCAGTGGGAGGGAGCTAACATTCAAATTTGTTGTTCTGCTGTGTGCCTGGTTGGAAGGGAGGGGGAGCTGATGATAGAATAATGAAACTGTCCCGATTGCAGCAGAAGATTTCTTTCAAGTGTGGCACTTGCTCTGAAAGTGCCATCATTGGCAGCTTCAGCATTAATTGGTGGCCCATGGATGTGCCCATTAAAGTGTCCACTGTACTGGCCACAACACTGCCATGCCTCTGCAATGCTTTACTATCTCAATATGTTTCTTGTGCGCTGCATGTGCAAGCAAACATAAAAAGGTTATGAAAATTTAGGGAAAAAGTTAAAAGATAGAGGATGTGATATAATCATACCTGAAGTAATACCAGTACCAAGAGCATGCACAGGAAGATAACAGCATATTAAAACAATGAACCCATGGCTGAGATGTTGGGCACAAAGGTAAGGAATATGTCTCTTGAGGAATGGGGGAATATTCTTAGAAAAAATCTCAGTATACACCGGAGATGGATTGCACCGTAACAGGCTAGGGTCAAGGCTGCTGGGTTTCTGAATTAAAACTATACCGCTGAAGTTAGGTATAAGAGGGGGGCAAGGAGAGCATCAGAATCTCCCATATGTCATGACAAGGATGAATCCTAACAGGGGGATGCATTACAGAAATAAGAAAAGTAAAATATCATAAGAAGGAAAATAAAATGAATTAAAACTCTGTTTAATAAATGTGCACAGTCTGATAAATAAGAAGGAGGAGCTGGAGGAATTAATGTAAAGGAAAGATTGAAGGTAGTTGGAATTACATAGACCTGGTAGAGTGAGGGAAATTACTGAGGTAAGGAACCGTAATGGGTACAGAATGAACAGCAAGCTGGGAGGAGACGCTGCAGGAGAGGATGAGCTTCCAGGTTTATCAGAGAAGGAAAAATAAGTACTGAAACAAAAGGAATTCAGGAACATAAATTGAAGACAAAATCCTTAGGGGTCAGAATAGAAGCTTCTCCATCTATTAGTGTAATCCTGGAATGTGTTATAGGCTTCCAGATAGTGAGCACATGACCAATTCAGAGTTATTATGGGAACTAGAGAGGATAGCCTTGGGAGGGGAGGAGACTATGATGGCAGACTTTAACATTCCTGAGCTGGATTGGGTAAATCAAAGAGTACTCCAGGAACAGATTTTATAGACACTATCAGAGAGTGTGGCTTAATTCAACATGTTACAACTCCAACTAGGGTAGGCCTTAAATGCCAATCATGCTTAATGTTTTCTTTTAATTCTGTGGCTATTCCAAATATGGAATTTCAGTGCTTGAAGTGTAAACAAAATGAAGATCTAACCCAGGAAATTGCACTGTTTAGTTCAAGATTTTGTGCACTAGAATTAAGCCAACAGGAAACATCAAAGTGACTTTTGATAGCTGGATCTCTGAATCCTTGTCCCATAACACAAAGGAAGACAAGTTCTCATAGCAATAAGGATGCCTTGTTAGAAACCCCAGAAACACCTAGGTTACATTACAAAAAGAGGCATCGGGAGGAGATGACCAGGCAAGTGATGATAACAACTGATATTGGGTCCAAAGTAATAAAGCAGCCAAAAAGGGCAGGAAGGCTACTAAATTTGACATCTAGTTTTTAAATCATTTTGACCCACTAGGAGAAGAACATGAGGTTGACAATAACCCTAGTACTGTACCTCATACAATCCCTGTATCACCTCCTTCCAGTAGCCCTTGGTTAAATTATAATTGAACTGGCCCAGAATCCTGTCACAGCATTGGGACCACAAGATATTACAGAAAATCTTATACAGATGGAGGAAAGTAACATGATAGAATCTAAGCAAATTTATGTTTGGGGGGGGTTCTATTATTAAACTATTGGCTTGGCCAATATGTAATCTGGACAAAAGCAATCACACTGTATCTTGTTTTAGGGGTGCTACAATCAGGGATATTACTAGAATGGCCAAGCAAATTGTTACTAATGGGGGTGAAAAACCATTGGTCATTATACATGTTGGTGTCAACAACATAGCCTGCCAAAGCATACAGAGCATTAAGGAGGAGTATGTTGGTTTAACTTACATTTTGTCAGAGCTAAATTGTCAAATAGATTTTTCTGAGATCCTACCTGTACCTAGAGCTGACTCTTATCAGTATACTAAAATTAAACAAATTAATAACTGGTTATGCATATGGTGTGCTAGACAGGATATCAACTGTATAACACACTGGGAGGAGTTTGAGCATAGACAGGACTTGGATTGTAGAGATGGGCTACACCCCAGTAGATCTGGTTCATTACTACTTGGTAAACATATAAATGACTACATTAGCAAGACTTTAAACTAATTCTCAGGGGGAGGGTCACCTTTCCAATGTATCTGTGGCTTCTAGCACTATGTCTGAATCTAAATCTATAAACACTTTAAGCCCTGTAGTAAATAACATTAACATTTGCCATCCAGTACTGACACCTGATAATAATTCTCTTGGTTAACATATATCCAAACTCAAAATTTTACTCCTTAATGCTAGGAGTTTGAGAAGTAAAATTGGAGAACTTCATAGCCTTCTTATTGAGGAAAACATTGATGTCTGTGGAGTGACTGAGACATGGTTCCAGGATTCTGATTGGGGTCAGGATATTCAGGGATATACATCTATTTGTAAAAATTGCTCACATAGCAAGGGAGGTGGCATTGCCTTGTATATTAAGGATAATTTCAATTGTCATGAAATCAATAATACAGCTGGATCAGGTACTGATGCAGAGATTATATGGCTCGAATAAATACATCGGTTGAATAGTTAACCATTGAATTATGCTACCGCCCACCTAATCTGGACAATTCAGCAAATGAAGTATTTATGAATATTTTAGAACATTTTAAAAGTAATGCTGATCTAATTGTAATGGGTGATTTCAATTTACCTAACATCTGTTGGAACTCACTACAAGGGAAATCCACTCTAGACAACAGATTTATAAATACCGTTCTCCAGTAAAACCTGTAACAACTAGTTATGAAGCCTACAAGGTCAAATGAAATCCTAGATCTTGTATTTACAAACATAAAAGACTTTGGTGACCTACCTAGAGTGTTAATGCCGCTAGGGGACAGTGACCATAATATGATTCTCTGGTCTCTGAAATGCTATCTTATCATAACAAAAGGAATTACAGTTTAAAAAAAAACTTTAACAAGGTTGATTTTGATCAAATAAAGAAATATTTAAACTCTTGGACCTGGGAAACAGACCTTATTGATCTAGATGCCGAAAGCATGCATTAATTAAAAACAAATGTGATTTTCGTATCCATTATTGGGTACCAGTTTACAAAAAGTATAATCGCAGTAATAAAAGAACTCCATTATGGCTAAACACAAAAATAAAAAAGTAGATAAAATCTAAGAAAAGAGCATATAATGAATATAAAAAACACCCTACATCTGACAAATGGCTTACATTTAAAACTAAAACCAAATTAACTAAATCAGCCATAAAAAAATTCTAAAAAGAATTTAGCTATCTCAACAAAAGATAATAAAAAAAGCTTTTACAATTATATTGGCTCCATTAAAGGAAATTCACCTAAAGTAGGCCCTCTCCTAATTGACCAGAAAATTATTACTGATGAAATAGCCGAAGCACTAAAAACTTATTTTAGCAGTGTCTACAAAATCAAAGAGGACTTACATTCTGATAATCTTACAACCATCAATAGTTCTGTTCTTTTTACCCCTTTGGACATTATTACTACAATGAAATCTATAAAAAAGAATTCCTCTGCTGGACCAGATAATATACCACCGATTTTTTTAAACAAACTGACAACTGAATTATCTGGAATATTAACAAGGCTGTTTAATACCTCTATTAGTGAAGGCATAGTTCCAAAAGATTGGAAGTCTGCAACCATGATCCCTATTCATAAAGAGGGAAATAAATGAAGCCCTAGTAATTATAGACCTATTAGTCTTACCTCCTGTGTTGGAAAATTAATGGAAAGGTTATTACTACAAAACATCAAGTCTCATCTTTTGAATACTGAAAACATTGATATAGCTCAGTATGGTTTTACACATAGCAGATCTTGCCAGAGTAATTTAATAAACATTTTTGAGCCTGTCAGTAATGCTCTGGACAATGGCCTACCTCTGGATGTGATCTATCTTGACTATGAAAAGGCTTTTGATACCGTGTCACATGCAATATTGTTACAACAACTTATACGGATCAACTTAGACCCATATATCATTAAATGGGTTGATTCATGGCTGAAAGACAGGAATAAGCATGTGACAATTAAGGGACCATCTTCTAATGTTACAGAGGTTACTAGTGGAGTACCACAGGGATCCCTTCTGGGGCCTGTGTTATTTAACATCATGATATCAACCATGCAAACTTCCAGTGGGGTCTGGATAAATAAGTATGCAGATGATAGCAAGATTGGCTGTATTACTAACGATGTACAATCAATAAAAGAACTGCAAAATAACTCAGATCGCTTAGCTTTATGGGCTAACCAGCACAAAATGACATTTAATATCAGCAAATGTAAGGTTATACACTTTGGTGCAAATAATAAACTAGCCCAATATACTGTAAATAATACTTTATTACAAGCAGTGACAACAGAAATTGATTTGGGTATTACTATTGCAAATTATATGAAATGTAATGCTCATATAAATAAAACAATTAAAAATTGTGCCGGAATTGCAGCTTGTATTTTTAAGCACATTAAAAACCTTAAAGCTGAAGTTATTGTTCCTTTATTTTCCAGCCTGGTACATTCACAGATTGACTATAGAACATCTGTAGGTACTAAGACTGGGAGGGAATAAGTGCAAAGAAGACTGACTAAAAATATAAAAAATTTGCACAACCATACGTATGAGGAAAGACTTAAAACTCGGGCTCTATTTTCTTGAGTATAGGGCCTTGGGGGTGAACTTTGTCTAATTTACAGTGCCTTTAGGGATCCGGCTTTGTTCAAAACTTTATGTTTGCAGTATACAAATAATGGTAAGGACACTAGATTGCATAAACTAAAACTTTTAACCAATATTAATCATACAACTAAAAGAAATAATTTTATAACTCAGAGAATTCCACAAATTTGGAACACTTTGTCTGTATCTGTTGTTACCAGTTTAGATACAGACCAGTTTAAATATACACTGGATCAATATATGGGTAATAGAACATTTCAATTTCTGCTATTAGGTTAATGGCAGTGAGTTCATTAATGGGTCTTCCCCCTTGAACTCATAAAATCCTATGAACTTATGAACTAGAGGGGTTCAGTGCTAGATCTGGTACTGACTATTATTAATGAGGACAGAATAATGTGTGTTGTAAGGGAACCACTTTCCAATAGTGACCATAGCTTGGTACATTTCACTATACAAAGGGAAAAAGTAAGCAAAAATGGGAAAACAGTAGTGTTCGATTGCAAGAAACTAAACTTCATTATGATAATGGACAAATTAGAAAACTGGCAATGGGAACATGAAGTAGAAAGCTTGGACACAAATGAAAACATTGTAAGTCATCAAAAACGAGTTGCTAAGTTTGCAGACATCATACATTCCTCAAATTAAAAACATTTTTTTTTTATTTTATTGAAATTTCGCAATTACAATCCTTTGAGTTGATGACTTCTTTGCAAAGGCTCCACGTCAGTACAAAACATACATAGCTTTGACAAATTGTACATTGCGTACTTGACAAAACATTACATTAAGACAAATTATACATGGTTACTCTGTACAGGTTAATTTACATTGCTTGGTTAGGATCTCTAGGGTTGTTTAAGGACCCTGGATCATTGCAGGGGACAGGGACTGGTTACCAATTCTGAGGCCATCTCTAATACAGGAGTATGGGTTTATCGGCACCATTAGTTATGTTGGCCTTGGTTTGGAGCTCAGGGAAACGCTAGCTTTCAGACACCTACCATGTTAGTGAGGACTGGTTGTTACAGCCACATATCTCTGAGTCAAGGAGAAATCTCTTGATACCCTTTTTTAATAAGCCAAGACTAGGGGCCAGGGAGATGGTGGAGGGAAGTTTATTTAGCCAGAGTGGAGCATGATACTGGAAAGACCTTTGCCCTATGGCAGTCCTACAGTGGGGGACTAGGAGAGGGGTGATTCGCCAGGTGCCTAGGGGTGCTCCTGTGGGGGGTAGGTTGGATGAGGGGGTGGAGGCCCTTGGGTGCAAGATTCATTTGGATCTTTTTTGCTAGGAGGCAAGTGCGGTACATTAGTCTTCCTTCAAAGGTCAGCCAGTCTGCTCACTAATAGAGCTCACACGTATGGGTTAATCTATCGCTGCTTGTGACCAGTCTGCAGGCTTTGTTGAGGGCTAGTTTGATGGTGTTTAGGGCTGTGTTGTTAGCCGTGGCATAGATTATTGTGCTATAATTGACCACGGATAGGACTGAGCTGGTCACCGCCAGCCTTAGTCCCTGGGGAGGAGGCAGTGTTTGTGTCTGTATAATATCCCAAGCTGGATGTTTGCAGAGGTGGAGAGGTGCTTAATAATGTATGTGGTATGTAAGGGATGTATCCAGAGTGATGCCCAGATATTTAAAGTTAGGGACCTGTTCTATGTGGGTGCCCTGAGAATTTGAGATAGATAGCAGGGCATTACTGTTGGGGTTTTGGTGGTGAGTGAAGATCATAGATTTAGTCTTGTTGTAGTTAAATAGTAATCGATGATTGGAGAACCAGGATTCTAGTTCTCTAAAGCAGCCTTGCTGGGTATTTTGAAGAGAGTTTGGATTGGGGTGTTTCCAGTATACTATGGCATCGTCTGCATTGAACAATAGTTTACCACTGCAGGCCAAAGGAAGGGAGTTTAGATAGAGAGTGAATAGTAGAGGGCCTAATATTGACCCTTGGGGGACTCCTGCATGAACAGGTTGCTTAGCAGAGAGGGTGGTGCTGATTTTGACTTGTTGTGTCCGGTCAGTCAGATAGTTTTTGAACCAAGAGATTGTTTCTTGGGTGAGATGGAGGGAGGGGAGAGAGTGGATAAGTAGTGCATGGCTGACAGTGTAGAATGCTTTGGACAGATCAACAAAGATTGCTCCTGCTAAAGACCCCTGTTCCAACGCTTCATGTATGTAAGAGGTGAATTGGAGAAGGGCAGTGGTAGTGCTGTGACCTGCTCTGAACCCATGCTGTTCTTGACACAGCAGATTGTGTTTGTTCAGGTATTCGGTGAGCTGGTCTGAGACAATTCTTTCGAGTGCTTTGGGGGGGGGAAGGATTGTTATGGGCCTATAGTTACCAGGGTCAGTTGGATCACCCTTTTTTAGGACAGGTGTGATAATTCCCCTTTTCCAGAGTGGTGGAAATTGTCCAATGTGCAAGGAGCAGTTTAGGATTTTGGTAAGGTGAGACAGGGTCTCGTCAAGAGTTAGTGTGAGAATTTTAAGGTCTAGGGAATTGCTACCGAATCATGAGTTGCGCAAGGCTTTGGATAGGTAGTGTTTAGCCTCATTGCAGGAGATGGTTCTTAGCCAGAAGGGAGGGAGATTACTAGTAGGGGAGGTGATAGAGTGATCATTTGGGATTGGGTCAAATAAGTTTTGGGGTAGGATGTGGCTAAGATTGGAGAAGGAATTGTTCAGGACATTAGCTATGGTGGCTGGGTCCTGGGAGAGGGCTTCATGGTAAAGAATAAGAAATAGAAAAATCTGTGTTATTAACAGAAAGAATAAGACACAGTAAAGTACCCAGTCAGCTTGTATTTTGTTACTTATAAAGGTTACCAAGGCTACCCACTGTCCACTGGGGGGGAGAGAGTGAACATCAATTGACGCTTCAGCACTCTCTATTTTCCCAATGGATAACACCTAGAAAGAAATCCCCTTGGGTGAAGGTACCATGATATTGAAACACCAAACTTACATGATTGAGCCCAGGGCCAGCTGCCCAAAGGAAAGAGACCCTCAATGCCTTAAAGTAATGCACTTGTGGGTGGGGCTTAGCCAACCCTTGTAGGCAGGACATAGCCATCCCTTGTGGGCAGGGCTTAGCTACCCTTTGTGAGCAGGGTTTAGCCACCCCTTAAGGGAAGGGTTTGGCCATCCCATGTGGACAGAGCTTTGCAACCCCTTGTGGACCTGGGCTTAGCCAACCCTTATTTATTTATTTATTTATGTATTTATGTCTTCAATAACCGGGTGGGAGCACTGATCCAATGGACCGTTTTCAGGCATGACCTGGGTCATTAGCATGGCACACTGAGTAAATCTTCAGGTAAAATTACACTATTTATAGGCATCAACATGGCACAATGAGTAAAGCAAATACAGGTAACATGACAATAGTTTACAGGTATCAACAATAAATTGGTAAAAGCAGCATAGTACATAATGGTCATATGTAAGATGGATTGCAGTAGGGTACACAGTGCAAAATACATAATGGCCATACATAAAATGGATTGCAGTAAGGTCATCAGTGCAGTACATAGCTTAGTACACAGTTATGATACATTATCCAGGAGAGATAGTCAAACAATCAACATAAAGTAAGTGCTGTAGCATAAGCAGGAAGGAGTACAGAGCCAAAAGGAGAGTTGGTGCCCCCATAAGGAGTAGAAAACCATATCGGGGTGGGGGATATAGCGGAAGGGGGCACCAAACATTACATGGGTGTGCAAGAACATTTGGCTTCCAACAGCAGCCAGGGTTTGAGGTGGGCCTTGAAGGTGGGGTGAGAGTTGGTCGAGTGGAGCGACATAGGGAGCTTGTTCCACGAGGAGAGGGCAGAGAAGGAAATTGATTTGCTGCCCATGGCAGAGGAGATTCTAAGGACTTCCAGTGGGGGGACAAACAAATCTTGGAGGCACCTTGGCGCCACTCTACCCTTAAGGAGGGATGAGCACAGGGATAAGAGGCCGCCTCTGAGGGTGTTGTCAATAATGCAGCCAAGGGCATAGTTGAACCGTCCTTGGAGTGGGAGCCACTCTAGCAACTGGTACAAGTCACAATGATATGTAGAGTAAGGTGACTGGAGCATGAACTAAAAGATGCTATTGTATACTGAGTTAAGCCTGGAGTGCAGGGCAGAGGATACTTAGGAACAGACAGGAGAGTGGTAATCTATAAGGGGGAGAAGGTTGCCTTGGGCAGTTGCAAGGCACACCTCAGGGGTCAAGAATTATTTTTGAGGGTAGGCAGCACCAAGTTTCTGGTTGACTCTGTGCACAATGTTGTTGATGTGTTCCATGAACACAAGGGAGAGGTCCAGGGTAACGCCTAAGTATTTGAAGCTGAGAACATTTTGGAGTGGGGGGCCTTCATGTGTGAGCACTAATAGGGATGAGTTTGATTTGGAGACATGGGAAATGTACGGTTTGAACCCAAGGAGCATAGATTTCATTTTATTTTCATTTACCAAGAGCCTGTTAGAAAGAAACCAATTGTAAATGGCACCATAGTTGAGGGTTAGTATGGAGGATATGTTTGTAAGGGACTTGTGGAATAGCATGAGGTTGTTTGCATACAGAAGCACCTCCCAGGAGAGGCTGTCAGCGGGAAGGGAGTTTATAAAGATGGAAAAAGGCAGGGGGCCGAGGATGGAGCCTTGGGGGATTGCTGTGGAGACAGGCAGGGCAGCGAAGGAGGCTGTACCAATGCTGACTGATTGGGACCTGCCTAAGAGATAGCTCTGGAACCATGAGGAGGTCTCAGTTGAGCAGCCAAGTTGGAGTAGAGTAGTACGGAGGAGGGAGTGGTCGATGAGGTTGTTGTAGTAGAACTGCATTCTACCAGTCAGAGTCCCAGGGAGGATGGATGCCACTCCTATCTTCTTTTTCTTCTTCTTTTGTAAAATCTGTTGCACAACAGTGTCTTCCTAGTCTTTTCTTTTCTGCTTTCTACACCTGACGTAGGTTGGACACCTATGTCAGCATTCTCTATTTTTTCCTAAATCTTTCTGACTTTCATCAATTCATTTTCCTATATCCATCCTTTACCATGACCTCCCAGAGAAATACAATAAAAAAGTAAAGCAACAAGCAAGTAAACAAAAACTAAATAAATAAATAATATATATGTGTTGGATAATGATCAACATGCTGGCTGGCTGACTGTAATGCTTAAAGTGCTGTATAAGCTTAATATAAAGTGCAGAAGTGCTTTAAAGGCATAAAATGATTGAATAAAAAGAAAATAAATAAAATGTTAAGTACTCATAACAGTTAATCTATGTGCAATTCATATATATGCATAGACTGTGAAGAATAAATATGATAGAGGATATTCTCTTAGTGGATGACCTTATGACCTTTAGGGGAAAATGGAATGAAAGATCCATTGAAACAAATAGCGCTGCTAGTATGTTGGTGCACACTCTAATGATTTTATTTTATGTATCAGCTCTAATGCAACCCTTTGATATCCCTGTCAGTAATTATGAATTGCATTTATTACTTAGAAATATAGAGTCAAATGGTGGAGCAGCTGTTCTTGTGGTAGATCACTAAAAAAAGCTGCTCCATGAATGTATGCTACCTTCTTTTTGTAGCCTCTTGGGTTCCCAGTTAGAACAGAGCGGCATGGCATTTACTTTCCCCGAACCACTAGTTTTAAAAAAAAAAACTAAAAAACTAAACGTTGAACAAAAGTCTCCTGGCTAGCTGGCTTAAGGAAATGAAAGGAAGTTACCAGCCAGCCATGGAGTCAAACGGAGTCCAACAGAGTGGAAAACACTTTTATCTTTATTAAGACAGCCGCTCCGTAGTGAAATAAGGCTGAAGTCCTGAATAGAAAGATCACAATGTGCCACGGAGTGGCAAATTTACTTATTGTCACCCGTTGCTCTGTGACTCTCTCTCAGTCCATTTGCCTTCCTATTTTGTATCTATGACAGAAGACTCTGTTTGTTAAGGAAGAAAGGGAGAGGGTCTATCTGTAGAGAGGAGCTGTAAAATAAAATGTAAAATAGGAGTGCACTTGCTCCTCTCTCTCTCTCTCTCTCACTGAAAGCTGTGGCACAGTTACAGCTGAGCGGCAGATACTTTTTTACTTTTTGCTGAAAGCCACTCTGTTAGATTATGAACAATGTAAGCCCCACAGACTATGGAAAAAAGGACAGAGAGGTCCCTATAGCAAATGTGCTGTTACCCTTAGGAAATAAAAATAGGACTAACATGAATAAAATAACTGTTACAAAATAAAAATGTAATTCAGAAAGTCATTTCCTGGCTGAGCAGACACTCTAAGCCCTTACCTTGAATTGTATAAATGCTGTTGTAAAAAAGGGTTCAAACAATGTAGTTTCAACATTATTAGAAATAAAATAGTGCTGGTAGTAAAATGCCTACCATTCTGCAGGTAAAATCCCTTATGCCTGAATTCTATAGGGAGATATCGGCCCCTGGTGGCATGTTTTTATACAGAAAGGAATGCTAGTCATGCAAGAAAAGAGGAGAAGCATTGTGTCGTTATTGCCATTTAGCTATTCAGAGCCCATTTATTGAATAAAGTCTATATCATATGCAACCCCCTCTGAGGGCTTACCTGAAATTCCCTGTTGGTCCTGGTTTTGCTGTACTCCTGGCTTTGCCCCACACTTTCCCCCCACTAGTGTGCTGTCTTCTTCCCCTTCAGCGTTTAACTCCTTGAGTGCAAGCTGCTGGCATGGCAAATTTGGCTGGCGTTCACATTTGCGCTCTTGCATTTTGTTGTTACCAACTGCCGTTGTGGTCCCGGATCAGGGGGGTGGTCTGTGGCTCCGGTGCCCCTCCTGTGCCTTTTGGGGACTAGAGACCAGAAAAGGATCAGGCAGAAGCCTGAAGCTGCCATACAAGAGGAGCTCAAACAGTGGTGCCACTCGGGAGCTCATGAATATTAATGAGCCTCCCTGAATATTAATGAGAATGCTGCCTGCCATCTGGGGGAGACATAGTTTCAGTGGCAGCAACAGCCAAGTGGTTGGGGTCACAGCCCTGAGAGTGGGCATGTTCAATAGGGGGTCAGTTTGGGCTACAATCTGGGGACAATAACATAAAGGGTTGGGCTGCACCAGTTGTTGGAAGGGGGTAGACTATATAAAACTGAGATGGACTCCATTAGACTGAATGGGAGCTGACATGTTGGTAACACTTAACCCCTTTGTTTTAGCCAATCAGTGATCTAGGTACCCAAAACTGTGACAGAGGGACTCCTGGAAAAAAGAGGGGACTAATTCTGGCACCTAGATCATGCCCCAATAAATGAGCAGGTAATATTGATCACTACAGATATTGCTTATTGAAAGGCTTCAACAGCCAATCGGAGCATTGGGATTTTGGCTGATTCAGTGAAGACTTACTGGGATTTCTTCAGTCTGCTGCAGGGCTCTGTGTGAGTCAGGACTGTGTTGTAAAAGCAGGCTGTGGACTTCATGGGCTTACCCAGGCCCTAATCTGAAGTATGCGTGGTTGCTGAAGGATTCCCTGGGTGTGTAAAGCAGGACTGGATTTCAAAGTGAAAAGGAGAGAAAGAGAGACTGAACTGAGATCCTGTTTCTCCAGGTACTGAGAAGTTGCTGAATGAGTGTGGGAGAAACAACAGGTGGCAGATACCCTGCACTGGGAAACTGAGCTAACCGAAAAGGTTGAGCAGATTATCTGAGTCTTTACAGCTGTTGCTGAAAGGTCACTTGCTTGTGTGGACTGCAACTCTGTTTTCTTGAAACAGGCAGAACATCTCAGGTACTAGCCAGAAAGTGCGTGTGTCTGGAATAAACTGGTTAAAGTGGCTGAGATTGGTGGACTTACTGCAGCCAAGTAAAAGAGTTGGACACTGCTAAGCTGAAAGTGTGGACTGGTGTGCAAGGGGGCTATTGTTTCTGAATCCCCTCTGTTGAATTGCACTGACACTGATTGAATCAGAGGCTAGCATCTGCTAAAATTGACACTGGACTTCAGTGGAGTGACTGCCTATAACTTTACTTGGTGAGAGCTCAGTGCAGAGACTGCAGCAGGACCCCCACCATTTGGGAGTCTTCACCCAGAGCCGGAGGGGCAACTCGCTAACCCCTCCCAAGTGGGACTCACTGTCTCAGAAGGTCACGGGTCTTGCACCCAAGTGCTAGGGTGCTCTGATTAGGGAGCCAGGTTGTGGAGCCACTCCCCGGTCTGGGCCTTCTGGGGCTGGTGTTGTCCTGCCACAGTGCTCTGCACTGGGCCAGAACTGGCTGAAGGTGGCAAGCAGACAGAACTGTAATCAAAATGACCAGCTGCAAGATCCTTGAGCAAGTTCCATCTGGGCAGAGGGATCCCAGCTGGCCTGTTTCTGTGTTACTGCACTAAGATTCAGGGAGCATCACTTCCCTTGGCGCAGAGTTCAACTAACTGTGAGTATGCAGGACCTGGTTCCTGGGATGGGTCAAAGGAGGAAATTGTATGTGTTCTGTTTAAAGTTCAAGCTTCATCATTTCAGAGCCCCAACAGCTGGCCACCCCATGGCACCAAACAGACCTGCAACTAGTGGGTACCCTTAGGGACAATTCAGGGAGCACTGGTACCAGTGAGGGAGGGTTGGTCTGAGGGCCCATATGTTCACCTTGCATATTATTCTAACCCTTTTTTTTGCTTTCCCAGCTACCCGGTATCCTGTTATCCCTTTCCCTATTTCCTACCCCAAATAAAGCTGTGAATTTGTTGTTTGAATCTACTGTGGTGGTGAACTTCATTGCATGTACTCATTATTGAATTGTATGATTCATGGTGGGACACGGTACTGGGGGATACAGGGTGCAGACTGGTTGGTAGGGGAGGTGGGTTGGCACAGCATCCCAGGGGGCTGTGCCAAGTGGATATCTCGCCCACTGATACTCTACTCTTGGTGGAGGCACCGCACTATATTCACTTTTTCTGGGAACAAATCTACAATAGTCACCATAGCAGGACCCAGGACCCTTGCTGGGTATCAAAGACAGCGAGCAAGAGGGGGGTAGCCTACCGGCATACGGCACTGGGGCTACATCTTGGAGGCACCGCTGGGATCTCCTGTTGACCAACCATGTCTGCACCGGAAGATCAGAGTGTCGGGGCCCCTGAAGGGCCCCCGGTCCCCAAGTCCACTTCGCCCCAGCCCAAGTTCAGGCCTACTGAGGAGGATAAGCTGAGGCTGGTGGAATGGAGTGGGGGAATGAAAATGGATCCCCAAAAGTCTTTTCTCTTGCTGGGGGTACCCCCCGAGATGGAAGAGGGGGAGGTTGAACATTATGTGTCCACCATAAAGAGACTAAGAAAAGTTCAAGGGAAAATGTTTGACTCCACTAGAGGTACATTGACCATGTTGATAGAGAGTACTCAACCTATAGAAGCCAGTTGGATGCCTGGAGTTTTGGTTGCAGAGGGGTTGACTGTGGCACTACCACTAGTAACCTCTTTCAATGTGATCTCTGGGGGGGACTGAGGAGTGTGGTCTGTTCCTAAAACACCCAAGTTAGAGAGACCCCAACCTGGTTCCATGCCTGTGGCCTTCAAGTCATACTGCAAGCTAAGAATGTTTTCAGGGAAGAAACCCACCCCGAATGGTGAGGACGACTTGGAGGCCTGGATGGATGGTGCCACCCCATTAGTCCAAGATTGGCAGTGTTCTGAAGGTGAGAAGCAGAAATGATTAGTAGAGTGTTTAGGAGGTCCCACCTTAGAAGTAATACATTCTTTGTGAGCCACAGACCCACAGACCCTGAAACATGGCTAAAATCCTGTCATAGTGACTCTGAAATCGCCTTGCCCGGGTACACAGTGGTACGACAGGACAGACTAGGCAAAAAGAAAGGGGGTGGCATTGCCATGTATATATCAAATGCACTCCAATTTTCCTCAGTCCAGCTCCCAGGCCACACCCCCCTCATGGAATCCACAATGATCAAACTTGTCCTGCCTTACTCTTCACCGGTGTTTGTGGTGGGGATATACTGTGCCCTGGCAGCCCTTGCAATTGACATCATTGACCACCTAACCTCACTAAAAGAATTAGCCACTGCCGGCGAACTCTACATCCTTGGTGACTTTAACCACAACTGGTTAGATAAAAACTGATCGAATCTATGTAGGAAGATTAAAACCCTTAACCTCTCTCAACAGATTGAGCAACCCACCTGCCTAAACCCAAAATCCCAAAACCACTCCCTCCTGGACTGGGCCCTGACAACGCATCCCCATAGGATTATTAAAGCAGGGCTTCTCCCCGGTACACTGAGTGACCACCATATGATCTACATGATCAGGAAAGTGCATCGGCCCTCGCTACACCAGACACCCAAAACTCTCCACACAAGATCCTTCAGCTCTCTCTGCCTCAACTCCCTACTAAATGACCTCGCCTCTACGGACTGGTCGATCATCTGACTGGCACCTACCATTGACCTTGCCTTCGAGACGTTCCGGAATCTGTTTCTCGCCATATGGGACCATCATGCCCCACTGAGAAGCAAAAGGGTAAGGGAAACCCATCTCCCATGGATCTCTGCTGACATTATCTCCAAATACCGTGCAAGAGACCAGGCCTGGAAAAAGCACAGGCATTCAGGTACCTCTGCATCCCTGCAGTATTACCACACACTCCGTAATAACTGCACCAAGGCCACAAGGCAGGCAAAAAGGAACTACTTCCACGCAGCCCTCTCCAATAATCTTAGTCATCCATCCAAATTCTGGAAAGCTATTAAATCCTTGCTCACTCCCTCTATCCAGGCACCCCCCACCTCCCTAAACTTTCAGGGCAGAACTGTATCTGAGCCAAGCGAGGTTGCCACAACTTTTAACACCTTTTTCATCCACAGCTCAACTTCTCTCCTATCAAACCTACACCCCACTACAACCACTTCAAAACTCCCTGCCCCAGTCTTGGTTCCACCCCTGCCTCAAAGTTCTCCTTCCTCCCAGTCTCCACAACAGAAGTCTTAGCTGCCCTACGTTCTCTTGACCCAAACAAAGGTAAATGCCCGTTAGGTTTGGATGCCAAACTCCTGTACCTATCTGCCCCAGCCATCACGGCACCCCTAACCACCCTCCTAAACCACTCTTTCTCCACTGCCCAAATCCCAGCTGCTGGAAGGAAGCGGTAGTCATCCCATTGCCAAAGGGTGGTAACCCATCCGAACCAGGAAACTACCGCCCTATCTCCCTCCTTCCTATTCTGGCTAAGCTCCAGGAACACCTAGCCCTCTCTCAACTAACACAATTCCTTGACGCCTCCTCCTTCTTCACCCCCTTCCAGTCTGGGTTTCGTAAATCACACTCCACCACCACTGCGCTACTAAGACTCACTAACGATATTGTCGTCGGCATGGACACAGGCTTCCTTACCTCGGCCATATTCATCGACTTGGCCAAGGCTTTTGATACCGTCTCCCACCCCAAACTCATCGCTAAACTGCATGCCGCTGGGCTATCTGACTTAGCCATTAGCTGGTTCCAGGCCTACTTATCAGACAGGAAACAAGCAGTAAGATTGGCTCACACGCATCCCCTGCGCCTCCCGATCACCATGGGTCTCCCAGGGGTCCGTCCTTGGCCCCCTTCTCTTTTCTATGTTTTTAAATGACCTCCCACTGTCCTGCCAAAACTCAGCCATACAAATGTATGCTGATGATACCGTTCTATATGCCTCCGGCCCCAAAAGTGAGTCTCTAAACTCTGCCCTACAACAGGATTTCCATGCCGTTCAATCCTGGTTAAACTCAAACCAACTTGTCCTAACCTTCGGCACCCAGCCTAGACTGTCCCGTCTCGATGCCTCACCTACCTTCTACACACTGGATGGCATCTCCCGGGAGTCCTGCAACTCCTTTCGTTACCTGGGAGTATGGCTCGATCGCCACTTAGATTTCTCCGTCCATATCGACCACCTTCAGAAAAAACTTCACCCCAAAGCTGAAACACTCCCTACCCGATCCAAGGCTGCTATCCACCTGGGTCAGGCGGAAATAGTGTACAAAATGATTCTCACAATTTTAGACTACGGAGATGTGGTCTACAGCGAAGCCCCTCCATCCACCCTGGCCAACCTCGACCCCCTTTTTCATTCCTTCTGTCGGCTCATCCTGGAATGCCCACCCTCCACCCACCACTGCGACCTGTATAGCACACTTGCTCTCCCCTCGCTGCACTCTAGGCGCCAGCTTCACTGTGCCAATCTCGTAGCAAAGTACTGGTCTAACTCTCTCCCTCCCTATCTCAGCTCTGCCCTGGCAACCCAACCCCCCCTGGCCTACTCCTTGCATGGCGCAATTCCAAACTCTTACAAATCCCTTTATGCACCTACAAAGAGGCAATCTGCTTTCAAATACAGACTGCCCAAACTCTGGAATGACCTCCGGCCGAAATTAGGCTGTCTTCTTCCCAAAGGTCCCAAAAACTCTCCTACAGGATCACTTCTCTGACACATGTAACTGCAACCTGCAGCCCAGATCAGTTATCTAAGGCACCGTAATGTACCTTAAAACAGGTCCACTTTTCTAAATTTAATTTCTGCTATCTGCAACGTTGTGTCCCCAATATCTCCATCTGATATTGTACTGGGGCATAACCCCCACCTACTGCTCTACCCAATCCATGCTGCACTGCTATTCAACTAGGACTTCCTAACAAAAAAGCAGCCCAGACTGTTCTCTCTCCGGTTCTGCTGTTTTATCACTGTCGTCTTCTCCCTTATCGGGTATTACCTGTCTCTTGCCCCTTTGCTTTTGCATCTGTTATACTTCATTTGTATGTGTTGTCTATGTGCTTTATGTATCATTTGCATCCATTATATTGCATTGTATGTGTGATCTATGTACCTATGTATGTAATCCCAGGTCGCATCTGGAAACGAGCGGTTTACCGCTCTGTATGCCTATCTGGTAAATCTCGTAAATAAATAAATAAATAAGCCCCAGCCCAGGTATATATCTTGGCTTTGGAAAGTGTATTTGGAAACCCTGAAACGTGCGAGGACCTCATGTGGAAGTTCAAAACCACTAGGCAGTGGGAGGGGAATGGTTGTCTGCTTTCCTGGTCTGGGTAGAGAGAGCCTTGCAGAAGGTGTTCTGGAAGGGGGGGTAGTGGCCCAGGGTCTAAATCGGATCAAGTTGGAGTACTTGGTGAAGGCCACCTGTTATTCCCTGTTACTAGTGCTACAGTTGCATTTAGCAGACAGGAAAAGTAATCCCCCTCCATATTGGGTTTTGGTCCAGGAGGCTGAAGAAGAGCAGGGTCACTGGGGGATGTATGGGGTATCCACGGCAGAGATGCAGGTGGAACAAGAAGTGCTCCCTTGTGAGGTACAGGGATTTAGAATGTTATTAAGGGAATACAAGGATGTAATCACTTTGGCTAAGCTGGTTGCGGGTTCAGGTCCCATGGAACCTCCTGGGATGAGTAGCATAGTCCCTAATGTAGGCCCCACCACTTTTGGCATTGGGCCCCCTGCCCAGACACCCCCCTCTGACCCTGGGGTTAAGGCCCAAGTGGAGGAATTGGTGCAGAGAGTGACTGAGTTAGAGAGGGTGGGGGCACCGGTTGCTGCCCAGGGACATGAGCGTGTTGTAGAATGGTGCCCTGTAGCACAGAGCACCCCAGTGGGAATGCCCGGGGCTCACCCAGTGCTATCAGACCATCCGCGGCCCCACAAACTGATTATTTGCTATAGGTGTGGGGGGGGTGAGGGCCATCTACAAAGGGGGTGTAGGGCACCTTTAGATCAATTAGCTAACAGAGCCAAGGCACCCACTAACACAGCTCACAAGCAGGGGAAACTATGGAGGGGCCCAGTAAAGGAGTGCTCCAGAGCCCCTGGCAGGTCATGCTCCATGGCTCACACAAGAGTCTCATCTGGCAGAACCAACACAATGATGCCAGTGGATATACGGAAATTAGTGGGGCCAACAAATGAAACTAAGATCACCATCAATGTGGTTCCCACTTGAGCTGTTCTGGATAGCGGCTCCCAGGTTACCATCATCTTCAAATCCTGGTATGATCAGCACTTACTGGACATGGAAATCCAGCCGGTTGAGGGACTGCACGTGTGGGGGCTCTGTGAGAAGGCATACCCTTATCTCGGCTATGTCAAGGCATGGAAGGCATTCCCTACTAAAGTGACTAGAGTGAGCGAAGCTGTAGAGACTTTAGATTTGATTTACTCTGAAGCTAACATCTTCAATGGAGTGTCGGTATTGGTGGGCACAAATGCCCATATGTTTGGACGTCTGTCTCAACTGTGTCATGCTTGAATAGCTGAGCAAAGAGGAATGGAGTAAATGTTGCACCCCCTGGTCTGGGAGGTCTACCAAAAGAAGGAGAAATTCCCTGCTGAGGAGCTTGATGATCCAGTGGGAATAGTGTGGAGAAGGAACAGAGATGAAATTGTGCTCTGGCCAAATGCGGAATGCAACATTGCCAGTGTAGTGGGACTGAAAAAGGACATCAAGAACCAGATATTGATGTTGGATGCTTTGGACAAACATGGATTGCAGATGGGACTGTTAGTCAAGCTCTGCATCCTGCCAGCCAGGGCGCATGCATGTGTTCAAAGGGTGAATGTACAAGTGAAGAAAGTTAAAGATAAGGAGGTGGTGGTACAGAAAGAACAGACACTGGCTGAGATATATTGCACCAACACGGCAGTGCATACCACTGCAGCAAGCAGAGGCGCCCCTGTGGGACTTGATCCCAGATTGTTTGACTTGAGTGACTCCCCCTTTCTGGAGGAATGGAAAGAGAGAGAGAGTGAGGAAGAAGCTGGCTGCTCAGATGGATGAATTCGCCCTGCACAAATGGGATGTAGGGTGCATGAGTGAAGAGCAGCATCGGGTACAACTCATTGATGATAAGCCTTTTCGGGAGAGATCAAGGTGGCTAGCCCCAGCAGATATAGATGACATCAGGTGGCACTCACAGGAGATGCTGGCCGTGAGTATTATCCAGGGTTCCCGGAGCCCCTATGCATCACCCATTCTGGTGCTCAGAAAGAAGAGTGGGGCCATATGCATGTGCATGGACTACCGCACCATGAACAAGCAGACAGTGCCAGACCAGTACACTATGCCCAGAGTGCAGGATGCACTGGACTGATTAAATGGAAGTCAATGGTTCTCAGTTTTGGACTTGTGGGGTGGCTTTTACCAGATCCCGATGGACCCTCAGGATTGGTAGGAGTGCCTTTCTATGTCCCCTTACTTCTGAGTTTTGGAGAATGCCCCAAGGGATCTTGGGTGCACCCACCACCCGCCACCTTTCAGTGCCTGATGGAGAAGGCCATTGGGGATAGAAACCTGTTGGAGTGCTTGGTCTAACTGGACGATATCATCATGTTCAGGAAGACATTGGAGGAGCATGAGGCCCAGTTGATGAAAGTGTTGAATCACCTGGAAGAGTTTGAACTGAAGCTATCCATAGACAAATGCCAGTTCTTCCAGACATCGGTCAAGTATGTGTGTGGCACATCATCTCCGAGAAAGGTGTGCATACCTATCCCAGCAAAGTTAATGCCCTCACCACCTGGCCCAAGTCATGCACCCTAAATGACTTGCAGTGACTTCTGGGTTTCTGCGGCTACTACGGGAGATTTGTAAAGGACTACACCCACATGGTGCAGCCCCTGTTGAATCTGCTACAGAGGTGTCTGCTCACGAACAAGACCAAGAAGACTGCCAAACCTGTCAGTTATTTCCACCCCTTGGAACCTTTCAGCGAGAGGTGAAATGGGGACTGTGATAGAGCATTTGAGGACATCATCTATTGCCTGACCCATGCTCCAATACTGGCCTATACAGACCTGCAGAAACCCTACGTCCTTCACACTGATGCCAGTTTCAGTGGATTTTGACTGTATTGCATCAGGAGCACCCCAAAAGGTTTATGTTTAGTTGCATTCACCAGCCAGAGCTTGATCCTTTCAGAGCGAAGGTATCCTGTCCATAAGTTGGAGTTCCTGGTGTTGAAGTGGGCCATAGTTGATCAGTTCCTTGACTATTAATATGGGGCCAAGATTACTGTAAAGATGGATTATAATCCCCTTACCTACATACTGACCACGACCAAGCTAGACATAGCTGGTCATAGGTGGCTGTCAGCTTTGTCCACCTATGATTACTGCATGGAGTACCGCCTGAGTCTAAACCATATCGATGTGGATGCTTTGTCTCAGTGGCCCCAAGACCGCAATGATGAGAGCTCAAACTGGGTGCGCATCTTGGAGCAAACTGTCAAGGCCCTATGTAAGAAGCACGATGGCGAGGAGATTTTTACTACGGAAGACACCCCTTGTCTGTTGGACTGTTTGGGAACTTCAGGGGATTGTCTTCCAGTTGCCTACTGACAGCTGGTCACCCTAGATGAAAGATCTCTCCCGCAATTGACTGCCCAAGATCTGCAGTGGGTTCAGAGGGCCAGCCCAGTCACCGGCCCTATGGAGCTGGTATGCATAGACTTCCTTACGCTGGAGCCTGACTCACGAAATATCTCCAATGTATTGCTGGTCACAGACCATTTCACCCACTACACTCAAGCCTACCCCATGATAGATGTACAAGCTTCCACCATGGCCAAGTTTTGGTGGAGATGTTTTTTGTGCACTGTGGCACCCCCAGAGAATCCACTTGGATCAGGGCCATGATTTTGAGAGCTGGCTCATCAAGAAATTATTGTTACTGTGGGACATTAAAGTCCTGGACCATGCCTTACCATCCCCAAGGTGAACCCCAACCCAAAAGATTCAACTAGACTCTGATAGACATGCTGGTACCTTGGACCCCTGGGACAAGCGTACTTGGAATCAGTGGGTGAGTGCTCTGGTCCATGCTTACAACTTCACCCAGAATGACGATACAGGATTCTCTCCCAACCAGCTCATGTTTGGGAGGGAAGCCTATCTGCCAGTGGACCTGTGTTATGGAATTTCCTCGGATGGACTAGGAGGAGGAGACTACCTGCAGTATGTGAAAACTCTGAGACAACTACTAGATGATGCATACTGGCTCGCTTCTGAGATGGCCAACAAGAGGAATCAGGCAAATAAAGAGCGCTATGACAAGAGAGTGCGGGCTCAAGATCTGGAAGGGGGAGACTGAGTGCTACTACGCAGGCTGGACATACAAGGAAAGCACAAGATAGCTGACAGATGAGGAGACACCCCATATGTTGTAGTGGAGAAGCTTGCAGACCTGCCGGTATACAAGATCCGACCTGAGGGAGAGACTCATGGACATAAGGTTATTCATCATAACCATTTGCAGCCCATTGGTGACAAGGTAGTGAATGCTGAAAACATTGCAGAAGACCCTTCATCACCCCTCACCACTTGAGCTGCTGTACGCAGGAGACAGAGGTGTAGAGACAGTGATGCCATTGGGTTTGGGCCTGCCCAGGGTGGGGAGGTTTCAGGTGAAGGCATAGGAGCCGGTTTGTAAAATATTTGGTGGGGCCCAGGGGTCAGAGGTCAAGGCCCACCCCCAGCCCAGGGGTCAAGGCCCCATCCACTGGCCCAGGGGTCAGAGGTGAACCACTGTGTTCTAAGTGTTAAAGCACTGCCCATGGTCTGGGGTCAGAGGTCAACCCAGCACCATCAGGAGTCTATGAATGGGATAGACATAAGAGAATTTTGGAGACCAGGGGCAACGATCAACACGCGTCTAGAAAATCATAGAGGGAACTAAGAAGCTCAAATGGGCAGACTGAGTGGGCCAAAGTGAGACCTGTATATTCACGTGCACACATGCCACACAAAAAAACATCGACATGAGACACATAACTCAGGGAGCTTAGTCAATCAGCCCTCTGACACACTGGATCAGGGATTCCCTGGACTTGAAGAATATCACAAACTGTATGCCTCTGTAATCCTACAAACACAGAACCCATATGTAAAGTACAATCAAGCATGGGGCTTAACTGCAGCTGCTACCCCCTATAAAAGGAAAGAGAACATTGTTTAGCCAGGAGTAACACACGAAGCTGAAGCTTGTTTCCAGATGCAACCTGGGAGCACAAGGAAGTTAAGTGACTTGCTCAGGATCACACAGTATGCACCTAGGTGGCTGTGGGATTCAAACCCAGGTCTCTAGCTCTGCAGCTCAGAGCCTTAACCCACTGTGCTATACTGTCTCAAGTGCAATGAGAACTTTGTTGTAACAAACAGTAGCACTGCCAGACAGTGCTATATATTATGTCAGGGGCTCAAGGAAACCTCTCAGTTAGAGGCAATATGCCTCATGAAGTTCAGAAGTCCCCGTAGCTGAACACTTTTTTCATAGATTTTTCCATTGCGTCAGTTTAAGTTATTCTCCTGGGTCTAGCAAGATGACATCTGCCAGAGCAGCAAGAGATGGGCAAGGCAGACAGAAAGAGAAGACATGGGTCCTAGTGGCAGACCAACACCAAAACACCACACAAAAAAACAGTCACATATCTCAGATGGTTCCCATAGCATGCCACAGACCTGGGGTGTCAGAAACCTGTTCATAGACATTCTCTGGAGTTAAAAAACTCTGTCAGAGCAACGCAAAAAATATTAGAAACAGATGGCACCTGTAACCTCACACACTTAGTAATGCAGCCCTTAGCACCTCAGAAGGATCAACTGTCAGGCTGCTTCTTCCAATGTAAAAGGGGAAGCAACAGTAAGGCTGTAAAACCATATGTGGTCTTTGCGACCCCTAGAATAGCCAGCTGCAGACCACAAACACACAGCTGTTAACCTTCAATATCATGCTGGCTTCTGGGCAGCCTCAGAGTGACAGTGACTTTCTTATTTAATTATATTTAATTATTTTCAAATAATACAGAAAATACTTTATATTCTCATACATAGTATTAGAATTATACATTAACCATTTTAAAATCTACTAATTATCAGAACAGTTGATATACATAAAACCAATACCATGTAATCATGTACAATAAGATGTGGGGAATCAAGTTCAAATGTCCAGAAACTTCAAACAGTAGAAAGATATTATTGCCAGCCTCTTCAGCGTCTGTGGTTGTATCAATTAAGGAGAAAATATACCTGTAGGTAGTGAAAAGCAATCAATGGGGACTGCTGTTTAACCATTTAAAGCTGAAATCGTGGAAACGAGCCTGGATCATTGGAATGCCAGCCAGGGGGAGAATGATTAAGTGCCCCAGTGGACACGCCCCTCCTCCTGGGGGATGGACCTGTATCCCACTGCTCAACCCCCACTTGGGTGACCACAGGTGGAGGTGCAGGGAGTGGAGCGTGTAGAGGGAGCTGGAGCGTAGTTGTCATTAGTTGCATCAGGGGTACTACTGGCATCCAATGAAATCTCCCCACTCCTGTTGAGTGGGCAGGACAGAAAGGTTAACACAGGGATGGCACAAACAGATGAAGCCTCCATCTGTCCCTCATGTCAGTCCCTACCCTGTCCCTAGCAGATGGCTACTGGGGGCACTCCAGGCCTTCACCGCCACTGTGGATAGCCAGATAGGAAGAGGAAGTAGCAAAAGAGCTGAGGGCAACCCCTGCCTGTGGGTAAGCTGGGGAGGGCAGCACAGTAGTGTGCTGTATTTGGGCCTAGGAGTGCCAGGAGTTCAGGCTACAGGATCTCAGGGTACAGCAACAGGACACTGGTGGTTGGTGGAAGAATGTCCTGGCCAGGACCCTTGGGGAGCAAAACAAAAAAAAGCTGAAATCATAAAGGGAATCTTTGACCCTACCATGAGTCCTCCTCTCCTTCCCCCCCATTACACTGCAAGTATCAACACAACCTTATCACTTTGAAAATGGTTAGGCACTTTAATGTTCATACCCTGGACAGAGAACCTAAATTAAAACATTCCCTTCCCTGAGGTTGCAACTGTTAGGATCTTCTGTTGACTACAAATATCCAGTTAGCAACTGGAACCGGCGATAGTGGAGAATACCGGATCTACCCTGGACGTACGCTATAAGCATAGAGTTCAAGTTATGCTACTGTCCCAGAACTACATTTCGCTTATTTTTTGTATTAGTTTATTTGAGTTGGGGGGGCTTCAGCCCCACACCCCCTTGAAAAAAAGAAAAGAAAAGAAGGGGTTGGGGGCGAAACCCCCCAGCTCAAATAAACTAATACATCTTATGTGACGTAAGCATGTCTAGTTACAAGTTTTTCATTGCAATCTGTTATTCTTGAACCACAGTTATGTTGTAGGTCCAGGGTATGTCTGATGTTCTCCACTGTCGCCCTGGAACCATGGTAGAAGGCATGTATAACCCCATTACAGTGCCTGGCCATGCGGTCAGTGCCATTGTAAGAAAAATAAATACTGTATACCCATCCTCCATACATAGATACATCCACGTTTCCTTAAATGTCCCATCAGAAACATTAATAACCCCAACATAAACTGTTTCATAAGATCAAGTAGGCAGGATGAATAGGGTTCTGTTCCCAAAATCAGTCAATTTTGAAGTCTCACAAATTCAGTGAGATAAATTCAAAACCTCAAGTGTCCAGCACCTGAATTCTCCTCTAAGTTCTCTTCTGAAAGCTTCTGTTCAGTGGCAACTTTACTAGCAAACTAGGCTTCCATTTTCTCCATCCACCTACCCATATCCGGCCTGCCCCTTGCCCCACACACCGACTAGTCCCCAAAGTGGGGATATGACAATAGATGCCAGCCACCATGGACCAGAGGCTTGTCTGACATGTTTTACACTTGGGGACAGCCTGTGAATTATTCAATGTATTTATTTATTTTTTTTATTTCATCCCTGAAGTTCCTGACCATAACTTCCTTGTTCCTCCTTCAGCCAACCTCTCACCTATACTCATCCTCCAACTCTCGAGATCCTGTTTGCTGAGTGACCTACCTACCTGGAACTCTGTGTCCCCTCTCCCCTCTTCTTCTTGCTCTTTATATAGAGCCATTGACTAAAGCCATTAGGAGCAATCCCCAGATGGAGGGCATGCCAGTGGGGGGATGAGAGTTCAAGATTAACTCTGCTGAACCCAACCCAATCACTACCTGCAGTTTGGTCCGAACTTGCCCATTTAAAGGAAGTAGCAGGATATAACTTAAATATAGGTAAAACAGAGATCCTACAGTTTTACTACACTCCTCCTCCAAATAAACTCAGTTTCCCCTTTAAATGGCATAAACGTACCTTGAAATATTTCAGTGTTTATATCCCACAGAACATAGATCATTTAGAGCTGGTCAGTTTGGAATTTCTCACACAATAGAATACAGGCCGACGTACACAGCTGGACCCTGTTACCCCTTGATTTCTTTCCTAGTGTGGAGACTATCTGTATGCATCATGTCTTACTAAGGATCTTACACTTCCTCCAGACCCTTCCCATTACTCCTACATGAAGTGTATTTTATCACTTGGGACAAGATGATATCGCATTTCCTCCAGGACAGTTCTAGACCCAGGACAAAATATTCCCTTCTGCAGCTGCCATAGGATGGGGGTTGGGGGGGGGCAGAATCTAAATGATACTCATTTGCCTCACACCTAAGAATTGCATTTTTGTGGTCTCTCTCTTCCTATACTGCCCTGTGGAAACTACTGGAGTTTCAGATTAATGACTTTTTTCAGATTGACAGCTACCTCTATGTGAACCTGAGAGAGCAGTGAAATCACTGGGAGATTTAATAGATACACAGCTGTAACATTTCAGCAATGGAATCACTTTGGCAGACTTCCAGGGGCTGCCTTTTTTTTAAATTATTTATTTATTTGAAAATTGGTACATAGGAGAGACACACCGAGTCAAGGCTTTTTTCCAGGTGGGACCTGGGGTAAAAGGAAAGGAGAGTACAATATTACAGCATATCTTAGTGATCTGTCAGTCGGTAGCTAGGGACACTGTATTTACCCCGGCTCAGATAGGTCACACATTCCACCACTGGTCCAAGCAGGGTTTAACATATGGTTTCAGTTTCTGACCCAACAGGGCATCCAAACTTCTAGGATGTCCAGACTATCTATGGCTTCAAATCAGGGGATCATTTTAGATACCTCCAATTCTAATCATATTTTATCTTTCTGGGCCCTGGGTATGGGTGGCATCGCACCCATCCCCTTTGTGTTTTTTTTATATATAGATTTTTATTGGCTTTTCCCACTATTTTTTGCGTGCACGTGCATGCCACACCCCGAGACACCCTCCCGCTACACTGTTGCCCCCTCCTGCCTATGCTACCCATCGGACCACCACCCAGTGGGAGAAGAACTACGGGGGGGGGCAACAACTGCCATGGGAGAGGAGAGCTGCCTTTCAGCTGCTCAATCCTGCTCCCTCCTGGCTGTCTGACAACCCAAGGTCATTCCCGAACTCGGGTAACCGGTGTGGTGCGAGGTAAGGCATCCAGCACCTCAACCCTCAGTGCCACCAGGTTGGCCCTCCCCTTTGTATTTAAGTATCTTTATGGGACCTTTCAGGGAGAACAGTGGAGGTACCTTATTGGGAACATATATAAAGGGCTGGTAGCACTTAAGAATATACAACATCCCCTATTCTATTAAAGTGGACTGCAGAATTGGAGGTGCCTTGTCCCCCTGAGCTACGGTTTAAATATACTATCCCTTCTCTAAAAGTTACCTCCTTGGTCCCCTGGCAGGATTGCCTGAAATTCCAGAACTATTATTCTGCACCCCTAATGTCCAAGTCACTATATGGGGCCACACTATGGGATATACTGGAGATGTTGTAGGGAGAGAAAGGCTAATTATACTCATATATTTTGGAAATGCCCAATTCCTCATCCCTTTTGAAAGGCTGTGGATGAGATACTTTCAGAAATGTACACCACATCTGTTAACCACACAACTGGCCTTTCTTTCTATTATGGCTGAGGATACTGAAATCTCTCCTCACAGCCTGCTCTTGGCCTGCATACTGTACTGGCAGTTAAAAAATGTATCACCTGCCTGTAGCTGTCACAGCCCACGCCCCCTTCTCTCAGTGGCAGGCTACTGTTATCTTCATGTATACGATGGAACACCTCACTTCAGTTTTAGAGTGGGCTCCCACAGTTCAAGGATGGGTAGCAGCAGTGGGTGTTATATATCATGGAGCTAATGCTGCTCTTGTTCTATAAATCCAGCTGCATGCTGCTCTTGGGCCCATGGGGTCTGGTTTGCTCCCTCCCCCCTCTACTCCCAGTTGCATTTTAAAGAATGACTCGGTACTTTCTTTTCCTTGTTTCATTTCCACTGAGCTTAGCTGTAACCGAGATGCTTGTGGTTATGTGAAAGAAATATCCAGGACTGTCACTGATTGTATCTCTGTTACTTCTGGTTTCTCACTGTATGCAATCATGTCTGGCTAATAGACAACTGCATTCATTGTCTCTGGCTTTTATACACATACACTATTTCAAAATACAATTACCATGAAAAGTACAGAAAAGGGCAACAATTTTGGCTACTTTTGCCTTCAAGTCTCTGGCCATACCAGTGCTACCACCTTACCTCTCATCTTCTGCTGGCTGCTGCTGCTCTTCTCTCCCGGATACCCGGACTACCTCCCGACTGTCACCAATGCACCATGAGCTGCCCATGTGACCCAACTCCCCGAAATCTGGCAAGGAAGTCCGCTGCCTGCTGAAAGGTTGCTGAATGCTGACTGTACTGTTGGTTGGTGCTTTGCTGACTGGCACCCGACCATCGCTCGACCCGCTCCTCACGACTTGTCCACTGCCATCGTCTCTGTCACTCTCCCTGGCTCGCCTTGCCGCATGCCGCCTCACCAAGACACATGCGTATGGTGCCTAGTAAGTCCTCCCCCTGGCCAATCACAGTGTGGCATGCTGGCCAGCAATCAACTAGAAGCAGACAGTGTCACACGGTGATTGGGGGGCGGGTTTGACAAGCAAACCTAAAGGCACATATTTTAAATAATGTCAGTGCTGCGCCCACACCAGCAAATTAAATGGGGGGGGCGGCGAATCATGCTGGCAGCTGGCACGGGTCACACAGCAGCAGAGGGCATGCACTAAGAGCCTTAAGGGGGAAAAAATCAAGCAGCAACACTGAAAATATTGCTGGGGCTCAGCCCAGCTCAATAAATATTGATGGGGCCAATGCCCCACGGGCCCATACAACTCGGCGCCTATGGGTGAAGGAGACATGGAAGATGAGTCTGAGGAGGAGGAGAATAGAGAGACCCCCCATAGTAATTACCCTACCCGGGAGTTGGCCAGGTTGTTTCAGGGACCACCATTGGTCAAGGATATGCCTAGAAGGCAGGGTAGGATGGAGGAGTCTGTTCTGGTCGATTACCTTGGGGGGACCACTCCAGACTTGAATACTGGTCCGGCTGAGCTGCTTGAGTGGTGCTGGTGTAGCTCCCCTGAAGATACACCTGGGGAATGAATGCAGGGTGTTTCTGATGATCAGGACAAGGAGGGGGAAAGTGCGTCTTTTGAAGGGCCCACATCGGAACTGAATACTGATCTGACTTTGCCTTTTGGAGGAGCCAGGGTTAGTCCCCCTGGCGCTGTGCCTGATGATAGGGCAGTGTTAGAGTCATTTATTCCTCTAGTTGTGGACCAAGATGACCAGGGAGAGGGTGAAGAGGATGAGGAAGACACCGATGACCCAGGGGTAGGTAGGGGTGTAGGTATTCAGGAGATCCCTCGTAGGACAGAGAGAAGGATGATAAGCTGACATATGATGCCCCTGGAGTTCCTGCAGATTTGCCCCTGTTTGTAGTGCATAAGGGAGTGTACATTACTCCTAGATCCTTACAGAAGGTGGTCATGTGCCCTGTTGATGCTAATCCTCCTAGGTCAGAGGAAAAGATGACCCACAGAAGGAGAGGGAGGTGAACAGGGTACCTCGCAGGGTTTGAGATAGACTAATGTATTCTGTGGGACGTTAGTACTTTATATCTGATGGTTGCCACTTTTCATGTGGCCAAAGAGTTCGAGAGAGGGGGGAAAGAACTTGCCAGATATGTATACTGTTCTATGTTGAATGTTTTTATGGTTGTTACCTGCTAGATAGGAATCAGGTGTATAGATAGAAATGTTATCAATGTTTAATGCTTACTTTGGGTGTTTACCCTACGCTTGTCGTGGGAGCCAAGCATTTCAGGGGAGTGTAACTCCCCTTTGGAGGCTTACCTGAAAATCCTGGGTTGGTCCTGGTTTTGCTGGCACTCCTGGTTTTGCCCCACATCTTTTCTCCCGCTAGTGTGCTGTCTTCTGCCCCTTCAGGGCATAATTCCTTAAGCGTAAGCTGACGGCATGGCTAATTCATCCGGTGCTTACATTTACGCTCTTGCGTTTTGTTGTTACTGACCGCCGTTGCGGTCCTAGATGGGAGGGATGGTCTGTGGCTCTGGTGCCCCTCCTATGCCTTTTGGGGACCACAGACCAGAAAAGGCTCGGGCAGAAGCCCATAGCTGCCACACGAAAGGAGGTCAAACTGCTGGACCGCTCTGGAGCTCATGAATAATAAGGAGTGGTGCCTTGAATATTAATGAGAACGCTGCCTGCCACCTGGAGGGACATAGTTTCGACGGCAGTTACAACCAAATGGTTGGGATCACAGCCCTGAGAGTGGGCTTGTTCAATAGGGGGCAGTTTGGGCTATAATCTGGTGGAGCACTGGGGACAGTAACGTAAAGAGTTGGGCTGCACCAGTTGTTGGAAGAGGGTAGACTGTATGAAACTGAGATGGACTTCATTAGACCGAATGCGAGCTGACATGTTAGTAACACTTACCCCTTTGTTTTAGCCAATCCGTGATATAGGCACCCAAAACTGTGACAGTAGGACTCCTGGAAAAAGGAGGTGACTAATTCTGACACCTAGATCATGCCCCAATAAACGAACAGGGAATATGGATCACTATGGATATTGCTTATTGAAAGGCTTCAACAGCCAACCAGAGCATTGGGATTTCAGCTGACACAGTGAGGACTTACTGGGATTTCTTCAGTCTGCTGCTGGGCTCTGTGTGAGTCAGGACTGTGTTGTAAAAGCAGGCTGTGGACTTCAGGGGCTTACCCAGGCCCTAATCTGAAGTGTGTGTGGTTGCTGAAGGATTCCCTGGGTGCGTAAAGCAGGACTGGATTTCAAAGGGAAAAGGAGAGAAAGAGAGACTGAACTGAGATCCTGTTTCTCCAGGTACTGAGAAGTTGCTGAATGAGTGTGGGAGAAACAACAGGTGGCAGATACCCTGCACTGGGAAATTGAGCTAACTAAAAAGACTGAGCAGACTATCTAAGTTTTTACAGCTGCCGCTGCAAGGTCACTTGCTAGTGTGGACTGCAACTCCATTTTCTTGAAAGAGGCAGAATATCTCCGGTCATGGGGTGCTAGCCAGAAAGTGTGTGTGTCTGGGGTGAACTGGTTAAAGTGGCTGAAATTAGCGGACTTGCTGCAGCTGAGTAAAAGAGTTGGACACTGCTAAGCTGAAAGTGTGGACTGGTGTGCAGGGGGGCTGTTGTTGCTGAATCCCCTTTGTTGAATTGCACTGACACTGATTGAATTGGAGGCTAGCACCTGCTAAAAATGGCTCTGAACTGCGGTGGAGTGATTGCCTATAACATTTCCTTGTGAGAGCTCAGTGTAGGGACTGCAGGAGGAACCCCACCATTTGGGAATCCTCACCCAGAGCCAGGGGGGAACTCACAAACCCCTCCCAAGTGGGACTCACTGTTTTGCACCCGAATGCTGGGGTGCTCCAATCAGGGAGCCAGGCTGTGGAGCCACTCCATGGTCTGGGCCTTCTGGGGCTGGTGTTGTCCTGCCACGGTGCTCTGCACTGGGCAATAAGCAGCTGAAGGTGACAAGTGGTCAGAACTGCAATCAAGGTTACCTGCTGCAAAATCCTCGAGCAAGTTCCACCTGGGCAGAGGGATCCTGGCCGGCCTATTTCTGTGTTACTGCACTAAGATTCAAAGAGATCCACTACCCTTGGAGCAGAGTTCAGCAAACTGTGAGTACCCAGGACCTGATTCCTGGGAAGAGTCAAGGGAGAAATCATATGTGTTCTGTTTAAAGTTCAAGCTTCATCATTTCAGGGCCCCAACAGCCGGCCACCCCATGGCACCGAACAGGCGTGCAACTAGTGGGAACCCCTAGGCAAAAACCAAAAAGGAGCTTGCAGTAGGACAGGGTGCCATGGAAAACTTGAAATCAAAAGCATAAATCCAGGCACTCACCACTACAAAAAGACTTAGCCAAGAAGGGAAGCACTGGACCCTTTATCAAAGCCTTGATAAAGGGTCAAGTGGGACCAGAATCGCGTCAGGTGATTTAATAAACTCTTTTAAAATGCTTCTCTTCTTGGCTAAGTCTTTTTGGGGTGGTGAGTGCCTGGATTTATGTTTTTGATTGGGTATCCCTAGGGACAATTCAGGGGGCACTGGTACCAGTGGGAGAGGATTGGCTTGTGGGCCCATATGTTCACCTTGCATATTATTCTAATCCTTTATTTTGCTTTCACAGCTACCTGGTATCCTGGTATCCCTTTCCCCTTTCCCTATTCCCTACCCCCAAATAAAGCTGTGAATTTTTTGTTTGAATCTACTGTGGTGACGAACTTCATTGCATGTGCTCATTATTGAATTGTATGGCTTATGGTGGGACAAGGTACCAGGGGACACAGTGTGCAGAGTAGTTGGTAAGGGAGGTGGGTCGGCACAGCATCCCAGGGGGCTGTGCCAAGCGGCTATCTGGCCCACTGATACTCTACTCTGGGTGGAGGCACTGCTCTAGTTTTACTTTTTCTGGGAAAGAACCCCCAGTAGTCACTGTAGCGGGCCCCAGTCCCCTGCTGGGTATCAGACAGTCGGCAAGCGTGGGTAGCCCACTGGCATACGGCGCCAGGGCTACATATATATTACTTGTCTTAAAGGATTATTATTGCTAAGAGTAATATGGCTTTGAACAACCTTTTCTCTTCTGTATAGGAATGGTTGTTTGCCATAGAAAGTGTAATTATGGAATGTGGGTGGATCACATGTCAGTGCATGCACCTAAGTCTTGGTCTGCCTGGCTTGTGTTATCCTTAACCCACACCCGGTGACAGAGGGCAAAGGCCTTGGTCAGATCCACAAATACTGCACCTGTGGCCTTACCTGAGTCCATGTTTCTGAGGACATTGTTACTGAAGCGGAGCATGGCTGATCTGGTGCTGTGGTGCTTATGGAACCCGTGTTGCTGGGGACACAACAGGTTATATTTCCCAATATGCTCTGAGAACTGGTTGTGCACAATTTTCTCTGGGAGTTTGCTCAGGTGGGGGAGAATGGAGATGGGCCTATAGTCTGTGGAAAGGGGGTCCCCAGCCTTAAATATCGTCACAACTTTGCCATGCTTCCAGGAGACGGGCATGGTGGATGTGGTAAGGCCAGGTTGAAAATGAAGGTGAGGAGTTCTGAGATAGTGGGGGAGATGAGCCTAAGAAAAGAGGGGAAAAAAACATCACTGCCAGGGCTGCCTCTGTTGGGAAGATTCTTCAAGAGCTTGAGAGTGTCTCTAAGGCAGATGGCTCTAAAGTAGAAGGGGGGAGTAACAGCTGGAGAGGGGGACTTCATCTGACCACCAGGGCTAGGAGGTGGATGGGTGAGGAGTTTGCTGAGGTAGGCAGTAAGATCAGTACATTTTCTATTAAAGACCTGTGCAACCTGTGAGGAATCAGTTAGAGGGCCAGAGTGGAGCTGAGTTTGATGACTCGGCAATGTGTCCATGGATTGAGCAAGGAACTGATGTAGGACTAGCAGTTTGCTTACAGATGTTACGTAGGTGCCTGTATTTGTTCCAGAGGTAGGGGAGGGGATGCTTTATAAGTAGCCCACTTTTTGTCCCTTGCTTTCATTAGAATCAGTAAAACTTTGGAGATCTAGTAGGTACAGCCCCCTCTCACTCTGTGGGTAGTGAGCAGGAAGTGGCAGTCTTGGATCCAAAGGAGGGCATCTGTGAAAAAGCTTACTGCAGATTACACATCAGTGAGGGAGTAGAGAGCTGGCCAGTGAACCACTCGGACATCGTCTAGGAGACTGGTGGTGTCATGGCAGTTAAAGTTTCTGAAAGACAGGTATTTAGGTGGGGGATGTTTGGTTTTGGCGGACCAGATAATGTATGCAAGGGAGTGGTCACTGATTGAATCTGTTAAGTTCCCCACCTGGAGAACCTTGTCCTCATGGTTAGTGGCCACTCAGTCTATCAAAGAGTGGATAAGCGTGCAGCCATTTTGTCTGGTGGGGACTGATATGGTTTGCACTAGGTTGAGCAGCTTTAGGAAGTTGGAGTAATTGGGTTCCTGGGCACTTAACCGATTAAGGTTGAAGTCACTGAGGATTATAGTGTCCCTGGTAGTTGTGAGTGGGGCCAGACCATTCAGGAGATTTGATACACTGGTGACAAACCCAGAGTTAATTCAGCAAAAAGCCATTAACTGGGGGATAGGGAGTCAGCTTGTTGGCAGGGCAGAGCTACCCTTGAAACCAGAGCATAGCCATCCCTTGCAGGTAGGGCTTAGTCACCCCTTGTGTGAGGGGCTTTGCTACCCATTGTGTTAGGGCTTAGCCACCCTTGTGGGCAGAGCTTTGCCACCCCATGTGAGCGGGGTTTAACCACCACTTGTGGGCAGGGCTTCGCTGACACTTGTGGACAGGGTTTAGCTAACACTTGTGGCCCGGGCATAGCCATACTTTGTGGGCCAGGGCTCACCCACCACTGGTGGGCAGTGCTTTACAACCCTTTGTGGGCAGGGTGGAGCTACCCTGGGGAACAAAGTATAGCCATCCTTTGTAGGCAGGGCTTAGCCACCGATTGTGGGAGAGGCTTAGCTACCCCTTGTGGACAGGGATCAACCATACCTTGTGGGCGCTAACACTTGTGGGCAGGGCTTAGCCATCCCTTGTGGGCAGGGCAGAGCCAACCCTTGTGAGTAGAGGGTAAAGATCTCATTTATGTTCTCCTGCTAACACATTTGTGAAATAAATTATAAACAAAGATGGCTGTTTGTAGGACTATTGGCCCATGAATAGTGATATAGGGCCCTATGCACAACAGTACGGATTGCCTGCATGGAGGTATGGAGTTAACCCTAAATTGGAATGTCACACAGCAGGGGTCCAGTGGACTCCCAGTGGCATTCATGACAGGAGCATGAACCCCTTGCCCACCTGATCCCCTGGCTGACCACGCAGCCATGTGCCACAGGCAGTCCAGGGGGAGTGTTGGGGGTGTGTCCACACTATGCACCATGCACAGAGGTGCATACTGCTGGGCAGAGGATGCCACAGATTATGGCAGCGGGGGATCATGCTGTAACTGTAGTGTGTGCCCACCAAAGACAGACACAGCCTCGGCACAGCAGAACAGGCAGACATGAGCCAGAGACATCACCATATAAACTGAATTGCCCATGTACACCAATGGAACATAGCTGTGAGAACCTGACATAAGGAATGCCGGCATGCTATGATATATGGAATGTAAGTCTGGTACTGTACCAGAAGGTAATTAGTTCAGTACCTAATGCTAGTATGTACTAGTGCAGCTACTGGTGTAGAGGATGTGGCAGCATAGTGCCCGTAGGGGTTCCCCCGGGCCTACCATACAGCTAGGTGGGCTAGGACATCATGGTGGGGGGATTCCTTTTCCCAAAGTGGACTCCCCCCACCGTGATGCCCCAGCCCACTTAGTTGCATGGTAGGGCTAAGGCACCCCTGTGGCATTATGCTGCCACATCCTCTTTACCGGTAATCACACTGGTACAAATCAGTATTAGATACTGCACTAACTATCTTCTGGTATGGAACTAGACTTACATCACATACAGCATAATGCAATACCTTTCTGTATATCAGGGTCTCAAAGCTACATTCCACAGCCAGCCATACTGTGGCACGCATGTCTGTTATCTTCAAGTGGTCCCACCCTATACTTTATATATCCAGGGACCCGTGCCTGCCCAGAATCCCCTGCTTGTATGGAGCAGGGGATCTACTACAGGACCAAGGAGAAGCATCCGATTGGGTGCCCCCCTGTGTCGCATGATCTGCTCCCCGTGCAACTGCATGCCAGGGGGGGTAGGTCTGCAGACAGGTAGCAAACAATAGTGAATGCTGGTCAGTATGCGCCTGTCCATGGGTGCAGAGCTGCATACACTAGGTATGTGCCTCTTGTGCATACCTGGTGCACATTAGTGCATACAGCCCATAATTTGTAGTGATTTTCAGCAGTTTTATAAAATTCTGTCACAAGCTAATTGAGTCATAGCTTGTGGCATAATGAGAAGCCTCTGTCCTGCTTTTATAAAATCTGTTCACTCCTCTGTAAGTGACATGGCATGTTGTGAACTGCTGAACAACCTCAAATATCCCATAGGACAACTCTGGGATGTAAAACTGTCTCCCATGACATTTAGAAATTTACACCATATGACACACAAGTCATGCACACATAGGTTTGTATCCTCCTGCCAGCATCTGTTTCAGTCAGTTTCCCAGACTCTTCACCTGCCTTCCTTTACCCAGTGAAATAGGGAGGTGGTGGAGGCATGGGGTCAGAGAATGCCCACTGAAATGTTCCCCTGCATTTTTCCTCCAAATGCCACCCCCTGACTTTCCCTTTTTTAATGTGGTGCTGTGCAATACCTCTGGTGGCCACACTCACACACACAATGAACCCCTGTGCAGCAAGCTCCAATGAAGTGGTCCTTGTGACTGGCAGCTGCCTAGACCACTGAAGGGGTTATTATTGGGGCAAGCTCTCCAGACCACTGGAGAGGTCCCTGTGGTGACCAGCTCCCCAGCCTACCAAAGGCGTCCCTGTGTTAGCCAGTTCCCCTGCCGCAGAAGGGGTCCTTGTGTCAGGGCCACACTCATGCAACATGAAATCTGTTGAGAAGCAAGCCCCTCAGTCACCCAAGAGGCCTTATTGTAGTCAGCTCCATAGTTCACTAAAGGGGTCCTTGTAGCAGCCAACTTATTGCCTCACCAAAGGGTCCTTGCTGTAAACAGCTTGCTGGTCCATCAAAAAGGATGCTCATGGCCACCAGCTCCCCAGCCCACCAAAGGGGTCCTTGCTGCACCTAACTCTCCAGCACATGAAGGGGTCCTTGTGGCATCCAGTGCCTCAGCAGCTTTGTAAAGGTTTATTTGCCAGGATACAGACTCTACTGTGATACAGCATTGTAGAGGTTTATTTACCCAGATGAATACTCTGCTGATTGAGATACATCATTGTATGGGTTTATTTACCCAGATGTAGACTCTGCTGAGATACATCATTGTATGGGTTTATTTACCCAGATGTAGACTCTGCTGAGACACATCATTGTATGGGTTTATTTACCCAGATGTAGACTCTGCTGAGATATAGCATAGTACTTGATTATTTGCTCAGATATAGACACTGCTGATTTGCAGCATTGTATCAGTTTATTTTCCCAGCGTAGACCTGCTGAGATGCAGCACTGTACAGGCACATTAACTCGGATGAAGAGTCTTCTGAGATGCAGCATTGTATGGTTTTATTTGCCCAGTGTTCACCTGCTGAGATGCAGCATTGCACAAGTGTATTTATTGTGTAGATCAGCTGAAATGCAGCATTGAACAGTTTTATTTAATCAGATATAGACACTGCTGAGATCAGCACTGCATATGCCAGTATTTTATTTTCCCTGTGTAGACCTGCTGAGATGTAGCACTGAATGGGTTTATTTGCCCAGGCTAGAGCTGCTGAGATACAGCATCATACAAGATTAATTACCCAGTGAAGACCAGCTGAGATGTAGCACTGAATGGGTTTATTTGCCCAGGCTAGAGCTGCTGAGATACAGCATCATACACGATTAATTGACCAGTGTAGACCAGCTGAGGTTAAGCACTGAGCAGGTTTATTTACCCAGTGTTGAACAGCTCAGACGCAGCATTGTAAGAGTTTATTTACCCAGATGCAGACTCTGCTGAGATGCAGCATTGTACAGGTGTATTTACCAAGCTGTAGAACTGTTGAGATACAGCATTGTATGAATTTATTTGCCTAGATGTAGACCAGCTGAGATGCAGAATTATATGGGTTTATTTACCCAGATGTAGACTCTCATGAGGCACAACACTGTACGGGTTCATTTGCCAAGATATAGATTCTGCTGGGATGTAGTATTGTATGGGTTTATTTATCCAATGTAGACCTGCTGAGATGCAGTATTGTACAGGTTTATTTGCCTAGATGTAGACTCTGCTGAGATGCAGAATTGTAAGGGTTTATACACCTGGATATAGACTCTGATGAGATGCAGTATTGCAAGGGTTTATTTGCCCAGATGTTGACTCTACTGTGATGCAGCATTGTACGGGTTTATTTGCCCAGATGTAGACTCTGCTGAGATATAGCATTGTAAGGGTTTATTTGCCCAGATGTAGACTCTGCTGAGATATAGCATTGTAAGGGTTTATTTGCCCAGATGTAGACTCAGCAGAGATGCAGCATTGTAAGGGTTTATTTGCCCAGATGTAGATTCAGCAGAGATGCAGCATTGTAAGTTTTTATTTGCCCAGATGTACATTCTGCTGAGATGCAGAATTGTAAGGGTTTATTTGCCCAGATGTGGACTCTACTGAAATGCAGCATTGTAAGGGTTTATTTGTCCAGATACAGATTCTGCTGAGATGCAGAATTGTAAGGGTTTATTTGCCCAGATGTAGATTCTGCTGAAATGCAGAATTGTAAGCGTTTATATGCCTGGATATTGACTCTGATGAGATACAGTATTGTAAGGGTTTATTTGCCCAGATGTAGACTCTGCTGAGATGCAGCATTTTTAAGGGGTTATTTGCCCAGATGTAGACTCTGCTGAGATGCAGAATTGTAAGGGTTTATATTCCTGGATGTAGACTCTGATGAGATGCAGTATTGCAAGGGTTTATTTGCCCAGATGTAGATTCTGCTGAGATGCAAAATTGTAAGGGTTTATATGCCTGAATATAGACTCTGATGAGATGTAGTATTGTAAGGGTATATTTGCCCAGATGTAGACTCTACTAAGATGCAGCATTGTACAGGTTTAATTGCCCAGTTGTAGACTCTGCTGAGATACAGCACTTAATGTGTTTATTCGCCCAGATGTAGACTCTGCTGAGATGCAGAATTGTAAGGGTTTATATGCCTGGATATAGACTCTGATGAGATGCAATATTGCAAGGTTTTTTTTGCCCAGATGTAGACTCTACTGAGATACAGCATTGTACGGGTTTATTTGCCCAGATGTAGACTCTGCTGAGATACAGCATTGTAAGGGTTTATTTGCCCAGATGTAGATTCTGCTGAGATGCAGAATTGTAAGGCTTTATATGCCTGGATATAGACTCCGATGAGATGTAGTATTGTAAGTGTATATTTGCCCAGATGTAGACTCTACTGAGATGTAGCATTGTACAGGTTTATTTGCCCAGTTGTAGACTCTGCTGCGATACAGCACTGTAAGGGTTTATTTGCCTAGATGTAGATTCTGCTGAGATGCAGAATGGTAAGGGTTTATATGCCTGGATATAGACTCTGATGAGATGCAGTATTGTAAGAATATATTTACCCGGATGTAGACTCTGCTGAGATGCAGCATTGTAAGGGTTTATATGCCTGGATACTGACTCTGTTGAGATACAGTATTGTATGGTTTGTTTACTGAAATGTAGCTCAGACAAGATGCAGCAATGTATGGGATTATTTACCCAGATGTAGACTCAGCTGAGATGCAGCATTGTACAGGTTTATTTACAGAATGTGGACCAGCTGAGATGAGCATTTTACGGGTTTGCTTGCCCAGTGAGATCAGCTGAGATGCAGCATTATATTGGCTTATTTATCCAGTGTAGACTGATAAGAAAAAAATACTCACCTTAGTAATGTTGTTTCTTCTAATGGAGTATTGCTGTATTCTGACAGTAGCAGTGAGTCCCAACCTTCGAACTGCCCCAGAGATGAAAGAGTTAACTTTCCATGCCAGACATGGAACGCTGAGCTCGAGCACGGTTGAGTCTCTGTCTCTTGCTGTTTGAACTCAAACCGTCAGATCTTTATGAGCTAAACTCACTGAGGTCCTGTGTGGAAGCTGTAAACCTACACTAGCCAACTGGCTACTAACATAATAATAAAATGTTTTGGTCTCAAAACAAAGACTCAAGTCAGGAGACCCAAAAATGAAATAACACAACACCCACTCACCCAAAGAAAGGGTGATAAAAAAGGTGGGGCACCTCCTGAGTGCCAACACTGCCACTGCCCACCCACATCCCAAAAAGAAAGGTTCTGAGAAGGGAAGGCAGGGGGGAGGTCAGAATACAGCAAGACTCCATTAGAAGAAACAACATTACTAAGGTGAGTAATTTTTTCTTCAAACAACATGAAGTCTTGCTGTATTCTGACAGTAGCAGACTACCAAGCAGTACCTCCATGGAGGAGGGACAGAACCTACTTAGGAAACAGGCTCTGAAGCACAGCTGTGCCAAACCGAGCATCACTCCTAGAATGGATGTCCAGGGAGTAATGCTTGGTGAAAGTATGAACTGTTTTCCAGGTAGCTGCTTGACGTATTTCTAGAATAGGGATATCCCTGGCAGCAGCCAGAGAAGCAGCTGTACCTCTAGTAGAGTGAGCCCTCAGGCCTGAGGGTGGAACCTTACCTAATTTTTCATAGCAAAATTGTATGCAAGAGACAATCCACCTGGCAATGGATCTTTTAGTGGTAGGTTTTCCTTTGTCTACCTCACCATAAGTGAGGAACAGTTGGAGGGAGTCAAACCTATGATCCTTGGTGCATTCTATATAGTAACTAAGGGCTCTTTTCACATCTAGGCTGTGCAGCCTCCTCTCACCAGAGGAGGAATGGTCAGTGAAGTACACAGGAAGAGACATAGATTGGTTAAGGTGGAAGTCTGAAACCACCTTAGGCAAAAAACTTCCTGTTAGTCCTTAGGACCACCTTATCCATATGGAAGGAAATAAAGTCAGGCTCCACTACAGGGCTTGCAGCTCACTTATGCACCTGGCAGAAGTGATGGCCACCAGAAACAGTTTTCCAAGTCAAGTACTTAAGCTCTGCTAAGGACAAAGGCTCAAAGGGGGGTTGCATAAGCCGTGCAATGCAAACATTAAGATCCCAAGCAGGGGCAGGATCCCTGAATGGAGGATTGGTATGAAGCAATCCCTTGAAAAACTTGGAGAAAACAAGGTGAGCTGAAAGAGAAGAGGGCTTACCTGCTGAAATGAAAGCAGAAACCGCTGCCAGGTGCACCCTTAGTGTAGCTGGTCTGAGACCCAAGCTGTTGAGATGAACCATGTAGTCAAGTACTGTGGGCAGATCAGCAGACTCTGGGGAAATATGCTTCCCAGAGCACCATATGGAAAATCTTTTCCGCTTGGAATTATAAGTGGCTCTGATGGAAGGCTTCCTAGAAGCCTTCAGAATATCCATAACACCTTGGGAGAGGTGCAAATCAGCAAACTCTAACTCTTCAAGAGCCAAGCCTTGAGATTGAGAGATTTGAGATTCGGGTACCAAACCCTCCCCTGAGCACAAGTTAACAGGTTGTATTCCCTGGGAAGAGCCAGGGGAAGATGGACTGATAAGGACAATAGGAAAGGATACCAGGGCTGTCTGGCCCAGTCTGGAGCAATCAGGATCACTTTGCAGGGCTGAGACCTGATTTTGACTAGCATTTTGAACAGGAGATGGAAGGGGGGGAAGCATACAAGAACTTCCCTTCCCAATTGAGAACTAAGGCATCCAGGGGGACTGAGCCCAACATTGGGGGCCTGCAACAAAAAAGGTGGAGTTGGTGATTGTCTGGGGCTGCAAAAAGATCTATCTGTGGGGTGCCCCATCTGGAGACTATCACCTCCAAGATCAAGGGATCCAGTGACCATTCGGGATGGCCCTGAGATATCCTGCTGAGAGCATCTGCCAGGACATTGTCCTTGCCTGGGAGGTGTACTGCTGAGAGGGAGGTGTTAAGAGAATAAGCCAGGGACTACAACTTCATCACTTCTGTGCACAAGGCCGTAGACCGAGTGCCTCCTTGTTTGTTGATGTACCACATTGTGGTGGTATTGTCTGTTCTGATCTGAATAACTTTGTTCTGAACAGACTTGGAAAAAACCTGAAGTGCTAGAAAAACTGCTCTGAGCTCCAACAGATTGATGTGGAGCAGAGATTCCTGAGGGGACCACAACCCTTGGGTGGTCAGGTCGCCCAAGTGAGCCCCCCACCCCAAGAGGGAGGCATCTGTAGTAAGGATTAAAGAGTGAGACTGAGTGACAAAGGGAACTCCTTGTCTCAGATTGTTCAGATCCTGCCACCAGTGTAAGGCCTGGATCAGGGTTTGAGTCACTGGGATCAGTTTGGTCAGAGGGTCCCTTTTCTGAGACCAGAAGGCTCTCAAATGGAACTGAATGTCCCTCATCTGAAATCTTGCTCCCTGCACCACTGCTGTAGAAGCAGCCATGTGCCCCAGGAGCTGCAGAAAATGCCTTGCTGGTCGAGACACTTGTAGGGTGAAAGAGGAGGCCAGAGTGATAAGGGTCCTTGCCCTGTCCAGGGGAAGGAAGGCTCTGGCCCTTTCTGTATCTAGCTCTGCACCTATGAAGGTGAGGAGCTGAACAGGCTCTAGAACTGACTTTGACAGATTCAGAAGGAAACCTAGAGAAGTGAGCAGTTGCTGAGTTACCTGTAAGTGTAACTTGACCTGGTCTGGGGACTGGCCTACTATGAGCCAGTCGTCTAGGTATGGGAGGATGGCAATCCTTTGCCTTCTCAGGGAAGCAACTACTACTGCCAGACATTTTGTGAACACCCTTGGAGCAGAAGTTAGTCTGACAGGCATTGCTCTGAACTGGTAATGGCCTGAGGGCGGCTCGAACCTGAGGTACTTTCGATGGGAGCTTCTGATAAGAATATGGAAGTAGGCATCCTTGAGGTCCAGAGACACTAGCCAGTCACCTGGCCTTAGAGAGGGTAGAATTATTCCCAGAGTCACCATTTTGAATTTTGGCTTTAAAAGGTGCTTGTTTAAATATCTGAGATCCAGGATGGGCCGCCATTCTCCTGTCTTTTTTGGGGTAAGGAAGTACCTGGAGTACAACCTTTGCCCTGGTGTGGGGTGGAACCCGTTCCACAGCTCTGAGAGCCAGAAGGAAGAGACCTCTGCCTCTAAGGCAAGTGCCTCTGAGGATTTGCAGGTGGAAAGATCTGGTTCTCAACTTTGGAAATTTTGAAGCTGAGAACCAGTCCTGGCTTACTACTTCCAGGACCCACTTGTCTGATGTTAGAGACTTCCAGTCCTGGACAAAGTAAGCCAGCCTGCCCCTACAGGTGGTGGAGAATCGGCCCTGGCAAACCCATCAGGGTGCCTGCTTGGCAGGGGGGTTTTGGCTGAGGGGTGGAAGCAGGTCTGCTTGTACCCCTTCTGCCTCTCCCTCTAAAGAACCCCCTCTGAGCATAAGCAGAAGAGGAGGCCTGGGCTTGGTAGAAAGGCCTGTGAAAAGGCCTGCCCCTGCCCCTGGGATGCTGCCTTTGAGGAGTGGCCTGCCTTTCCTTGGCCTGGGCACTCCTATAGGTCAGTCTAAACTCGTCCATTTTCTTCATGTAATTCTCTGTTTGCTCCCCAAACAGAATTACCTAACAAGGAAAATCCATGGCCTTAGTCTGGGTATCCTGTGAGAGGCTAGTACATCTGAGTCAAGCCATTCTGAAGTGCCACAGATGTAGCCATGACTCTAGATGACACATCATTTGAGTCCACTGCAGCATGGAATTGCACCTTGGATGCCTCAATACCATCAGCAGCCACCTGCTCCAGCTCCTTGGCAAGCTGGCCAGGGACCTGTTTTGCTAAAGCCATGACAGTGTCCCATCTGGATTTCTGATACCTAGCAGTATAAGCCATATAATTGGCCTGTCTGAGTCCCAAGGATGCTGCCATGTATTGTTTCTTTGCCATGGCATCAATCCTCCTGGAGTCCTTGTCCGGGGGGTGTGAAGCCAAGGGAATATTTGCCTTGTCACAGGCTGCAGCCTGCACTACCCCAACATGGCTGCATTATTGTGTAAGGAACTCCATATCTGAGCCTGACAATGTATACCTCTTGTCCATTCTTTTATCCACAGGAGGTATGGTGTTAGGAGTCTTTAAAATCTTAAATGTCTGTTTCTCAAAAGATTTGTGCAAGGGAATAGACAGCCTCCTAGACTCTGGGATATCCATAATTTCCACATAGTCAGGCTCCTCCTGGTCATCCACAGCTTCTTCCATAGGAAGCTGGAGGGTTTCAGCCACTTTTTTATAAAACATGAAATGGGAGGGGGACTCAGAAAGCCTAGGAGGAGACACTCCTGAAGGTCTGTCTGGGGAGATGTCCGGGTCAATGGGCACATCCAGACTTTCAAAACTACATTCACTTTCCTCATATTCCTCTTCCTCCTCCTCCGGTTCATAAAATTCCTCTAGTTCATACTCTTGAACCGGTGGAACCGGCCGAACCGAGTGCCTCCCTGATGGTGCCGGTTCGGTCGGAACCGAGGAAAGCGACTGCACAATTTTTATCGCTTTGGCTATTTCTTCAGCGGTTGGAGAAGAAAGTTTTGGATCCACACCAGCTGATTTTTCCTTTCTTGTTCTCTTAGCTGGAACCGACTCCTCAGAATCAGATCTCCTTTTGCCCGAAGAAGTCTCACCCTGGTCAGAGGGCACTCCTTCTGGTTCGGTTTGAACCGAACTGGGCTGGCCATCTGGTTCAGCGGACTTTTTGGCCTCCCTTTCCCTGAGCCTACCAACTCATTTTTCTAGGGTAGCTGCAGGAAAATTTTTACAAATCTGGCAGTCCGCATTGAGGTGGTCAAACCCCAGACAATAAACACAGGTGGTGTGGGGATCAGCCTTGGCAAAGACTTCCCCACACACACTGCAGTGTTGAAACCCAGTGGGCCCGGTTTTCCTTTTGGGTTTCTCAGACATTGTGCCAGTCCTAACCAAACTTACCCTTTTAATGGCAGTCTGCCAGGCAAGACCCTCTTATCTGTTCCTGACCGTGTCACGGGTCGTGGAAAAAAAAACGTAATAAAATCCGCTTTTTTAGAGAACCGATAAGAACCGGTAACCACACTCTAAAATTTAAAATAAAGATTTTTAGCAACTTGATCGGTTCAAACCGAACCGATGAACCGTTTACAAGTTCCACACAGAATAGAAACAATATAAACCTATCTAGTACTCGAATACCGCAGACAGAGACTGAACCGACAGGTTGCGGTTTAAATTCAGTAGAAAACCGAGAAAAATGGTACTTTAACTGACAAATTGAACCGAACAGAAGGAGAAATCTCCGGAGCGACTGTTCAGTGAGGCGGAGTAAAGACTCTGACGGTTTGAGTTCAAACAGCAACAGACAGAGTCTCAACCGAGCTCGAGCTCAGCGTTCCATGCCTGACATGGAAAGTTAACTCTTTCATCTCCGAGGCAGTTCGAAGGTTGGGACTCACTGCTACTGTCAGAATACAGCAAGACTTCATGTTGTTTGAATATGCAGTATTGTATGGGTTTATTTGCCCAGATGTAGACCAGCTGAGATGCTGCATTGTATAGATTTATTTACCCAGATATGGACTGTTCAGATACAGTGACACCCTGTGGGGCCTAGGTTAGCGAGAGCTGAAGAGGAGTGTGCAATCAGGACAGAGAGTACCATGTGGTACCCTGGGGTGAAATTGTTGATCGAGAGAGGCCAGACATGCTTTATTCCTATACCCAGGGTTCCCACCAGATTGAGTGGGCAGGTAACTGAGAGGCCGGCCACCTCTGCTCGTCCTCTTCCAGCAGTGCTATGATCGATCAGGAATAAGACTGCTGTTATAGTGAATTTTTTGTCTGATGCCTTGGTTGATCTGACTTGCATTACAGAGACCAAGCTGGGAGATGATGCAGGCCCTCTGTTGGAGCCAGGCATCCTAGCTGGATTTTCCATGCTTCGCTGCCTGAGTAAGGATCACAGAATGGGGTGGGGTGGTCATCTGTTTTAGATCGGAACTGAACTTGGTGTTGCACCCAATGGGGGACACCCGGTCATTTGAATACATGGCCATGAATGGTGGTCTAGTTGTAGGTTGTATGGTCCTCCTTTTGTACCAGCCTCTGAGGCATGAGGGGAAATTCCTGCAGGAAATCATAGACTTTGTCACTGACAGGGTGTTGGAGTCTCCCAGATGGTTAATTCTGAGTGATTTCAATGCCTGGGTCAATGACAAACTCTCACATTTTGATCAACATTTCCTCTGGGTGGTGGAATCCCTGGGTCTTGTAGAAGTACTTACTTCCACAATCCATCAGCATAGCCATGCCCTGGGCTTGGTGTTCTCCCTAGGGCTTAAGGTAGATGTCTTCAAGATTGAGTTGGTCAGTTGGTCAGGTCACTGCACAGTCATGTTCTCCTTCAGGGCTCCCCCTTGTAGTCACCCCATGTGGATATGGTCCAGTACCAACCTTTAAGAGGACTATGGCCAGAAGGACTTCAGGTCATAATAGACATGTTGAGTTTGGTGTCAGCTTGTGCTGCAGGGTTGGAGGGGGCTGTTGTGGCTTATAACAGAGTTGTCACTGTGACTTTTGATCAGGTGACACCTGTCAGTGTGTGCCCTCTGGTGTCATGCTATTGCTTACCCCGTGGTATGACAGTGACCTTTGGGAGATGAAGGCATGGGGGTGGAGGTTGCTGGAGATCCAGGGCCCAGGAGAACAAACTAGCTCTGGATATTCATTATGGTGAATACCAAAGGGTGACCTCCAAGCAGAAGGCAGTGTTTCTGTTGACCAACTCAGATTTTCTGGACTGTAGATAGGTTACTTCATCCAACCTGTCTGGGGTTCATGAGAGAGATTTTTCACTCACTAAATGTGAGGATTTGCTCAGGTTTATCTCAGGCAGATTGTCTTCTGTTCAGGGCGGGATCTTCCCAAGTGGACTGTGGCAACTTAGCAGTGCTGAGCTGACACTCCACAAATGCAATCAGCTGTCATTGGGGAAGTTCAGGCCAGTAACAGTGGAAGAGGTGAATAAGGTGATTTCTGTGCTGTGACCAACCTTTTGCGTACTGAACTGAGATTCAGTGTGGCTACTAGTGAGCTGTGCTGGACATCTGGACCCAGTGTTCACTGGGATTGTCTGGTGCCCATTGTGGGGGGGGGGAGATCATCCCAACTGCATTAGAAAATGCACGGGTGAGGCCTCTTCTGAAGAAGCCATTGTTAGACCTGGATAACCTGGTGAATTACTGACCTAGCTCTAATCTACCCTTTTTGGGTAAGGTTACTGAGAAGGTGGCTGCACTGCAGCTCAACATGGACCTCTTAGCACCTCATAGCCTATGACATCTATGAGCCTCTCCAGTCTGGATTCATGTTGAATCATAGCACGAAACCTGCACTAGCAGGGTGCACAATGACCTTCTCAAGGTGAGTCAATTCTAATTCTCCTTGACCTCACCTCAGCTTTTGACACTGTAGGCCATGGGCCATTGTTGGATCAGCTGAGGGAATATGTAGGGCTCACTGGCAAAGTCATATGCTGGTTTGTGTCCTACCTCAGGGCAGGATACAGAGGGTGGTGTTGGGGAACTTCTCCTCAAGCCTGGTGTCACTGCTCTGTGGTGCTCTCCAGGGCTCAGTCCTCTTATCCATGTTGTTTGCAGTGTACATGCTGCTCCTGGGAGGAATCATTTGGTACAAGCTGGGATTTCACAGCTGTGCAGATGATACCCAGATGTACCTGTCTTTTGCACCTGGGAAACGGGGTGCAGAGGATGTGCTTAATACGTGCTTGGCTGAGATCAAGGACTGGATATTATTGAGTTGGTTAAGATGCAGCCCTGATAAGACTGGTGTACTAGTAGTTTATCCAGGCTGTAGGGGGAGAGTTGAAGTTTTTGAGAAGGAGACTGGGCTTTGGAATGTCTCATCAAAGCTTTTGGCTGCCACAAAGATGAAAAATTCTGGGGTCATTCTGGATGAAGGGCTGACACTTGAGGCTCAGGTGTCAGATGTAGTCTGGAGTGGCTTTTACTGTTTAAAGAACATCAGCCAGATTAAATCCCTAATCTCCCACAAGGACGTAGACACTCTAGTGAATGCACTTGCAACATTTTGGCTCAACTACTGCAATGTTCTACACCTCGGGGTCAGTGGAGGTACATTATGATGCCTGCAGCTAGTACAGAACACAGTGGCTAGACTACTGACCAGCCTTCCAAGGACAAGTCACTTGTCCCCAGGACTACACAAACTACATTGACTGCCAGTGAAGTGACATGTCTCCTTTAAAGTTGGGTTACTTACTTATAAGGTCCTACATGGATTGGGTCCTGGCTATTTGGTAGATCTGCCTGCACCCTTACGTGCCTTCACACTCTCGTCACTCCTCTGAAGTGAGCCCCTTGACTGTACCAAGGGCAAGACATAAAACGTTGGGAGACTGAGCTTTCAAGGTGGCTGGCCCTGTGTTGTGGAACTCCTTCCAGAGAACTATTAGAGAGGCCCCCTGGGTAGAGGCCTTTAAGAGGAGTCTGAAGACACATCTTTTCCATCAAATGTTTAGGAACTGATGGGTTCCACAGTTGATTCCATCCCAGCTGTGTTTTATTTATTTATTATTCTGAAGATATGCTACAGTATGTATTTATCTGTGTATTTATGTATTTTTGTGGTCTATTCTTCCCTAATTGGAAAGCACCCTGGGCCTCCAGGAAAGGGCCGTACTATAAATAAACTTTTACTTACTTTTTAATTTTTACTTACTTTACAGATATGTAGCATTTCACAGTTTATTTACACAGTGTAGACGAGTTGAAATGCAGTCCTGTAAGGGTGTATTTGCCCACATGTAGACTCTGCTGAGATGCAGCAAACAAATGCAAAATAATGCACATGGGGCACAAAACTCCAAGAACAACATATCAGCTTGGGAGGCTATAGAATGCTCCAAGCAGGAAAGGGACCTAGGGGTTATCATCTCTGATGACCTCAAGGTAGGGAGTCAGTGCGACAAGGTGGCAGGAAAAACAAACAGGATGCTGGGTTGCATTCACCAGTAGGAAAAGGGAGGTCATAATTCCACTATACAAGACACTAGTGAGGCCACTCCTCGAGTACAGTGTCCATTTCTGGAGGCCTTACCTACGTAATGACATAGACAGGATGGAGGCAGTTCAGAGGAGGGCAACCAAGATGATGCAAGGTTTACATCACAAAACCTATGAGGACAGACTGAAAGACTTAAATATGTACCCACTGCAATGAGGGGGATATGATTGAGACATATAAGTACCTCACAGGGAGGAACAAGGTGCAGGAAAACACAATTCTTCATAGGAAAAGATGTTCCGGCACTAGGGGACATGGGATGAAACTAGAGGGAGGGAAGCTCAGAGGGAATGTGAGGAAGAATTTCTTCACAGAGAGGGCGGTGGACAAATGGAACACCCTGCCGGAGGAGGTGGTGGGACTTGAAATGTTTACAGAATTTAACAATGCATGGGATAGGCATTAGGGGATCCTAGTAGATGGGGGAAGCGGACAGCCTAGTTCTAGAGAAGCTTGAAGAAGCAAAGTATGTGGGCACATGGGCAGACTAGGTGGGCTGTAGGCTCTTATCTGCCATCAACATCTATGTATCTGTTATAAGGGTTTATAATATGGGATGGTATAAAGTAGGGTTTTCATGAGCTCAGCAGCAGCAGCTGACCGTGCATTAAATTCATTCTTTAATACACGGTTCAGCGGAGCAAATCATGTAAAGTGGCATTGGCACTTGTGGCTTTGCGCTACCAAAAGTTGAATGGCAGCAATTAAACACATTGTGAGGTGAGAGACAGTACCCCTGCTGTACGAGAGAGATAGAGAGAGAGAGAGAGAAAGAGAGAGATAGAGAAAGAGGGGGAGACACGGAAAGATTGTCCCCTTTAGCCCTGCATTTGTATTCGCATTTACCACTGGCATAACTCTACATATGATCGTTTCACACAAGTAAATCCCCATGTTTAAAAACTGTTTTTTTTTTGTTTGTTTATTTCCTTTATAGTTTTATTTCCCAGACAAGTTGCATATTTCAACTGTGTCCAACACACTTTAGCCTTCGATATGCAAATACCAGTATGTAAAACAGCCAAAGTTGTAGGTAAATGTTTCTGTCACTGAGGCTAACTCAGAGAGACAGAAAGACAGAGAGACAGTCAGTGAGAAGGATGTGGTAGCAGCCCGGGGACAGGACCCACACAGCACTGCATGGAATCGGGGAAGTGTGTGTGTTCTTTTGGTCTCTCTCTCTCTCTCTCTGTCTTGACTTGGGAGTGAGTGAGAGAGACAACAATGGCAAGCAGATCATCCTGCACTCTCGTCTTTCTCCAGCTGGGTTGCTGAATGTGCAGTCAGCAATCCTCACAGAGAGGGAGCCACTGTAGAGAGAGAGCGAATGGCTATGTGACAGTCTCATCTCCCTCCCCCCATCAGGAGAGCAAACTGTGATTTATCTGCCTGTGACACTCAGTTTTCTGTAGCACAGATGTGCAAAATGGAGCAGGTCTGCGGGGACAAATGAGGGGCATGCCCCATAACATGGAGCAGAACTTGAGAGGCATGCCACAGAACCTCCTGGAAAACAGCTGCTTGTCTCTTTACATTCATGCATACATGCCAAATTTCTCCACTGTGCTCTTAAACTGCACAGCACAGAGAGCGATAGACAAAGAGACAGAGAGAGGCAGAGAGAGAGAGAGAGAGAGAGACAGTGTACCTTTCCCTGTAGTTTGTCATCATTCTCTCTCTCTCTCTTTGTGTCTCTATCATGGGGGATGCAGCAGTTGCACCCCATTGGCAGTGTGACAAATGTTGTCCTGCACAGCAAATGTCAGAAATAATCTGACATTTGTATGTGCATAAAAGCACTGAGTGCTGTATTATTTATTGGGGACTATTTCTCCAGGTGGCAGGATACAGTCTGCTTTTTTTTAAACAGGGAGAAACCCCCCTTATGTTGTTTTTTTTTCCCCTTGTTTTCCACATCATCCATATTTTAAGTTATAAGCTAAATTCACCTCCAAGCACTGGCTGGGTGAACTCCATTCCTACCTCTCCCCCTCATTTATAATTCCCCCCACTCCCTTAGATTATCCAACTCCTGCTCTGGCGGTCCCACTCACAGCCACCCTCATCAGCCAATCCGGTTACTCTCACTGCCTCCCAAAAATATGGAATTCACCCCTCTTTCAAATTTGTCATGCATCCTCCTACTATTCAATTAGCACTGCCCTCAAAAACTTCCTTGCACCTAGCTGTTCCTGCTACGACCTTCCCTAACTCCCCCTCTAAGCCCCTGACAAACCCTACTCCTCTTCAGTACCCATGCAATGCCCTGCTGCAGCTCCACATCCCACCCACCCACCTAAAAAACAGCATTCCTTTCCTCCCCCCGATTCCCTCCCTTCAGACCTTCCATTGTTCTCTTACTGTGATTTATCAGTCATCCAAAGTTGTACCAAAGGCCTGTTCCTACCCTATCTTTACATCATTAACCTAACTCTTCCCTCCACTTCTCCACATCCTGAAGAGCTGGGATTCGGCCTCTCTTCTCTTTCACCTTCACCCTCTCTTCTGTTCTTCCAAAGTGTATTGCCCTTCACTGCCTACAACCTGCTTCCCTCCTATCATACTCTACCTCTCACTGCTACAACCTGCTCCCTTCCTGTCATGCATGACCTCTGTCTTGTGCAGGCTGGATACTCAGCATACTGGAGGGATCAGGCCCCAGCAGACCTTTCTCCTCCTACCTCTTCCTTCACCTCCTTCCATCCTCTTCCACCACTCCCCTGCTTCTCTGCCTACCGACATACCTACCTCTCACCTTCCCTTCTCCCCCTTACATAGCCCTAGCTATGGCTGAACCCTAATCTCTACTGCACCTGTAGTTAACTTGCACTTCTGTTATACCTTAGCCAACCTGTTCTGCCTGTGTTTACGCCTCACTAACTTTCCTAGATCAGACTACAACAATTCTGTTCAGCCATATTCTAACTACTGTACATGGTTATGTGTCATTTAGTGTATGCCTAAATGTTATTTTGTGCTGTTGTATCTATCTAGTCCAAAAGTGTTGGCATAGTATCTAGCTAGTTAAAAACTGATAGCAACCCACTATTTCATTACTCCTATACAGTCTGCTCAAATTATTTTAATGTAATCTATTGTAAATTTATATTGTGTACCAAATCTCTGTAAACTATCCTCATGTTCCCCTGCCCCCCAGGTTGCACCGGGAGATGAGCAACTTGTTGCTCAGCATGCCTTCCTGGTGAAACATTTCAATAAATCAATAAAAAAGTGTAATAACCCACTCCAGGGTATGGGTTTATAGACATTTAGTGCACGCCTAGGGTACTGTGAGGACACTTGGCCTGTGGCCTCATTCCTCACAACGGGCCCAGGTGTGCATTAAATGCCTATAAACCCATACTCTGTCATGGGTTGTTGCTAACTTATTTGCCCAGATGTAGATTCTGATGAGATGCAGCATTGTAAGGATTTGTATGCACAGATACAGAAACTGCTGAGATACAGACTTGTACGGATTTATTTACCAAGATATAGACTCAGCTGAGATGTAGTATTGTAATAGATTATTTGCCCTGTGTAAACTCTGCTGAGATGCGTATTATAAGGGTTTATTTGCCCAGATGCAGACTCTGCTGAGATGTAGTATTGTACAGGTTTATTTGCCCAGATAAACAGTAGTCTCTGCTGAGATGCAATATTGTACAGGTTTATTTGCCCAGATGTAGACTCTGCTGAGATACTGTATTGTAAGGGTTTATTTGCTCAGATGTGGACTCTGCTGAGATGCAGTATTATAAGGGTTTATTTGCCCAGATGCAGATTTTGCAGAGGTGCAGTATTGCACAGGTTTATTTGCCCAGATACAGACTTTGCTGAGATGCACTATTTTAAGGGTCTATTTGACCAGATGCAGACTCTGCAGAGATGCAGTATTGCGCAGGTTTATTTGCCCAGATATAGACTTTGCTGAGATGCAGTATTGTAAGGGTTCTTTGCCCTGATGCAGTCTCTGTTGAGATGCAGTATTATACGAGTTTATTTGTCCAGATGCAGACTGTGCTGAGATGCAGTATTGCATGGGTTTGTGTACTCAGATGCAGACTCTGCTGAGATGCAGTATTGTATGGGTTTATTTGCCCAGATGCAGACGCTGCTGAGATGCAGTATTGTACAGGTTTATTTGCCCAGGTAAACAGTAGTGTCTGCTGAGATGCAGTATTGTACAAGTTTATTTGCCCAGATATAGACTCTGCTGAGATACTGTATTGTAAGGGTTTATTTGCCCAGATGTAGATGCTGCTGAGATGCAGTATTGTAAGGGTTTATTTACCCAGATGCAGACTCTGCTGAGATGTGGTATTGTAAAGGTTTATTTGCCCAGATATGGACTCTGCTGAGATGCAGTATTGTATGGGTTTATTTTCTCCGATGTAGACTCTGCTGAAATGCAGCATTCAACTGGCTTATTTACCCAGATGTAGACTCTGCTATGATTCAGTGCTGTATGACTTTATTTAGTCAGATGTATTCTCTGCTGGTATGCAGTATTGTAAGGATTTATTTACCCAGCTGTAGACACTGCTGAGATGCAGTATTGTAAGGGTTTATTTACTCAGATGTAGACTCTGCTGAGGTGCAGTATTATATGGGTGTAGATACCCAGATGTAGACACTGCAGAGATGCAGCATTGTAAAAGTGTATTTACCCAGATGTAGACTTTGCTGAGATACAGCATTGTAAGGGTTTATTTACTTTGATGTATAATCCGCCAAGATGCAGCATTATAAGGGTTTATTTGCCTAGATGTAGACTATGCTGAGATGAAGCATCGTACAGGTTTATTTGCCCAGATGTATACACTACTGAAATGCAGTATTGTATGGGTTTATTTACCTTGTGTAGAACCTGCTGACATGCAGCATTGTAAGGGTTTATTTGCCTAGATGTATGCTCTGCTGAAATGTAGCACCATACAGGTTTATTGCCCAGATGTAGACTCTGCTAAGATGCAGTATCATACAGGTTTATTTAATCATATGTAGACTCTGCTGAGGTGCAGTATTGTAAGGGTTAATTGCCCAATGCAGATACTGCTGAGAAGCAGTATTGTACAGGTTTATTTACTCAGATGTAGGATCTGCTGACCTGCAGTATTGTAAGGGTTTATTTACCCAGATGTAGACTCGGCTGAGATGCAGTATTGTATGGGTTTACCTACCCTGATGTAGAAACTGCTGAGATGCAGTATTGCATGGGTTTATTTACTCAGTTGTAGAATCTGCTGAGATGCAGCATTGTAAGGGTTTATTTACCCAGATGAAGACTCTGCTGAGATGCAGTGTTGTATGTGTTTATTTGCCTAGATGTTAACCCTACTGAGATTCACCATTGTATGGACTTATTTGCCCAGATGTAGACTCTGCTGAGATGCAGTATTTAATAGGTTGATTTGCCCCGATACAGACTCTGCTGAAATCCAGCATGGCAATGGTTTATTTGACCAGTGTAGACTGCTGAGATGCAACATTTTAAGGTTTCATTTGTCCAGATGTAGACTCTGCTGAGATGCAGCATCATATAGTTTAAGGATCATTGTGTATAAAAGGGTTTCACTTGCGCTTCTTGCCAGTGACTCTTGATAAATCATCAAGTGAAACTGATCAGGTAACTGGGGGCTCTAGTTGTTCTCTCAGATATGTCTTTTTGTATTAAAATTATTATTTTTAACCTTACACTTGGTGCCGGTCTTTTTTGCTGGCAGTTGTGTTTTTTTGACCCAGGCACAAGTGGTTTAGGTTGAGCCACCATTGCTGCTTTGAGTTTTATCTTCCTTTACATTGTGTGCTCTCCCAACAGGTATTTGCAACAAATAAAAACAAGTAAAACAAGTAAATTCCATCTTTTTGGAGAGACAACTGGAGCCACAGTGTATCGGTCCAAGATGCAGGGTACCTTTCTGTTTAAACAAGTTATAATATTCCAAGGGGTACAAACTTCAAAAGGGAGATGAATCACCACAATTGGGATGCTTAAATTGTATACAGATCTGGACTCATTAGCAGACCCAGTTTTCAGTGCTGCTGGTGTTAGTGACATTTTTGAGGAGGGGACTGCACCAGATACTGAGAATGCTGCAGAATCCAATAGTACTGGCCAGGACTTAACAACAGAGAATATCCTGACAATTGAACAAGTGTTTTTTGAAATAGAGAAAATCATATTAAAAGCAAGACAACATTTCTGGTATCAATCTGCTCTGGAAGCATATGTTAAAGTGGGCAGAGTTCCACGGGGGTTGTGCATTACAAAACTACCATGCTGCGGGCGAGAGAGAGAAAGGGAGGGAGCGTTTCTTCACAAACTGGACTACAGCATTACACACAGGCTCGTTAGTGTTGGTGGAGTGTGTGATTAATGATTGCATAGGTCAGCAGCCTGATATCCAAGCAGCGTTGACAGAGAAGGAGAGAGCAGTTTCAGCCTTTAAAGACACAGATAGTTTTCAAGAACTAGAATACAAACTAAAAACAAAAATGGAAAAACAAGACAAGAGACTGAAGGCAGAGAAACTACAGAAATTTGAGCGAGACAGGATAAATTATCAGCTGGGACAGGTGTTTACCTGGGGAAACAAAAAATGAGGACGACGTCAGGATTGGAGAAAACTAAAAATCTATCTTAAGAAACAGATCACCAGCTTATACAGAAACAAGTGGGTCAGAGTCAAAGCTTTTTTTAGAGGAGGACCAGAGGGAGCAGGGTCCAGGACTAGAGTTGCAGAGGAGCCCATGGATGGTCACTTGTCAGATACCATATCAAAAGAACAACAAAAGGAAAAAAACTAGAAAGGATGGTTACAAGCGCAGGAAAAGGAATGGACGCCCTGCTGATGAAGAAACAGCCTCAAAAGAAATGAATGTAAGTAACCTTTCAAATCAGGACTTGACTGACACAGATACTTCACTGCTGAGCAAAGGGTTATTGTTTGTGCCCTCATAAATGAACTGTAATTCTGAACTCTTTTTGGATTTAAAAGGATTCACTTGTAAACTAAATCTAAAAGCATTTTGGAGCAAACAGAGCCAAAACATGGGAGTTGAAATACCATAGCAACTACAGAAGACATCAGGAGCAGCTGCTACTTCCCCAGAGACTCCAAGTGAATGGGTAAGATACAAAGAACTGGGACTTGAAAAATTTAAACCTCCCTCAACCTTTTGCCCAATAGTGTAATGGTTTTTGAACGCACTTGCGAGAAAGAGTTTAGGGAAGTATTAAATATCAGTAATAGAGAATACTTTTATGATAATTTAACTGGGGGGAGAGATGCCCTAAGGGTTTTAGAAAGAGATAACTCTATTACTATAAAACAGCAGATAAGGGTGTGGCTGTGGTGGTTTTGGACACTGATAAGTATGTTGTAGAATGCCTAAGACAGTTATCTAATGAAATGTTTTACAGTAAACCGACTGGTGACCCAACTTTAAAGTTCAAAAAACAAGTGGATGCATTATTAGAAAAGGCACTACAAGGAGGAATCATTACAACTAAGGTAATGGAATTTTTAAAAATAACACATCCAATACAAGCATGTTTTTACACATTACCTAAGATTCATAATACAATGGACCTCCTCCCCCACCGGGCGCCCCATAGTGGTGGGGATTGGGTGCCTCATGGAGCCAGTTTCCCAGTACGTTGATGGCCACATGTGTGATTTGGTAAAGACAGTTCCTTCATATCTGAGAGACACCACAGAGGTCCTAAATATTCTAGATGACCTACCACTGGAACAGGAGTGGTAGTTGGTGTCATTAGGTATAGAAGCTTTGTATACCAACATTCCCCACAATGAAGGATTAAGTGTCTTACGGTACTGGTTTGAGGAAGAAACTGATTTTGACAAAGCTTTGGTCAATTTTCTGTGTGAGTGTACCAAGTTGGCACTGACCTCAAATACTTTTCTGTTCCAGGATGAGTTTTATCTGCAGTTAAAGGGTACAGCTATGGGAGCATCATTTGCTCCCAATTATGCAAAGCTGTACTTGGGGTACTAGGAAAATCAAGTAATCCATAGCCCCGGGTCTAACCCTTTTTACCATGGGTTATTTTTCTGGAGGCACTCTACAGATGACATTTTGATGGCATGGAAAGGCAGCAGGAGAGAGCTGGACAAATTTAAGTTCCTGGAAGACACTCATGCCAACTTCTAGTTCATGGTGAATGCAAACCAAAAAGAGGAAAGCTTCTTTGACCTGAATATAAGGAAGGAGCAAGATGGAACTATGAAAATGAACCTGTACAGAAAGCCAACTGACAGAAGTACCATTCTGCATGCCTCCAGCTGCCACCTGAAACACCTGGTAAGGAATATTCCCAAGTTCCAGTACCTCAGAGTAAAACATTACTGCAGTGATGGACGGAAGTTCCAGGAACAGAGTAAGTTGATGAGAGAAAGGTTTTTGGAAATAGGGTACACTCAACAGATCTTAGACAAAGCAGAGAAGGAAGTGCAGGAAGCCAGTTGTAACAGTCTTTTGACTATTAAAATCAGAGAGAGGGAAGGGGAGCAACCTTTGAGTTTCATCACCACTTATGGTAAGCCATTACTAGTAGCAATAAGAAATATTGGCAACAAAAATCGGAATATAACTCGGAGTGACCCGGTGATGCATAACTGCTATCCTAACCCTACCCCCTCCAGATTTACTTATAAGAGAGCTCCAAACCTGGTGGACACACTGACACATAGCCTACAACGTAGTGAGACATCCAGAAAAGGAACTTGGTTACCCAGGCTACCTCAATGGTGCTTTACATGTGGGAAGTATAAGTACTGTGTAGTTGTAGAGAAAGCCAGCCACTTCACCAGCATAAATGCCACTAAAAACTTTGAAATTCAGGGGTTCATAAATTGTGATTCCACTTACATAGTGTATTTGGCTACCTGTACATGTGAGACCTTCTAATTTGGAAAAAAACAATAGGAATTTTAAGTTGAGGGTAGGAGAACATGAAAGTGCAATACTACACAGTGATATAACCAATGCACTGTCTTTAAATGTAAATGCCCAACAAAACCAATCCTTATACAAATTCAAGTATTGTGGCATAGAAAATGTTGTGCTAGGAAAGAGGAGAGAGGATCAGGAAAATTTGGAACTTGAAAAGGAATTTATGTGGACAGTCCAACTGGGAGGTCATTACTCACCAGGGTTGAATGACCGCATGGAGAATGCAGCCTTGGTTAAAATGAAATAAAAATAAAGGTAGAAACTGATGTTACATTGTGATTTTGCACTAACCCTTGACAATCTCTTTTTTCTCCATTTTAGAAGCCTGTTTTTTTCCGTCACCAGGAGTCATGGAGTATGCGGAGGGTAATATAGGCCATCACGGGATGAGGTACTATACTGCCTGACTCAATTGGTGCCATCATCACAGGAATTTTTAGAGAATTTAGAGATATTAGGGACATATGTAAAACAACCGGAGAACATGCTTTTTTTCTAACGTACTGGGAGTTACAATAAAATCTTTGGAATTTGAATAATTGTTTAACACATCCAATGTGCATATGGATCATGTTTGTTAATTCTTTTAATAACAGTCATTCCCCAGCTAAGATTATCACATCCACAGAAAATGGCATTTTACAAGATCTGATTGAATAATAGTAATATCCCACTAGAAAAACTATAGTTCTGTAGAATATGCCAAATGTGGATATTTAATCTTAAAACTGCAGCACTATGTTTTAAATAATTTATAGAAATCTTGCAAGTGGGTGCCTACTTCCATTCGGGGGGGTAAGCTTTGCGTTACGATGAATTTCTTTGATTTTAAATATTGTGCACTGTCACTTTAAGGATCATTGTGTATATAAAAGGGGATTCACTTGTGCATGGTGCCAGTGACTCTTGATAAAGCATGAAGCGAAACCGATTGGGTCACTGGGGGCTCTGGTTGTTCTTTCAGATGTAAGAATATTTTTAACTTGACACTCGGTGCTGGTCTTTTTTTGCTGACAGTTGTGTTTTTTTGACCCAGGCATGAGTGGTTTGGGTTGAGCCACAGTTGCTGTTATGTATTATTTGCCTAGAAAATGACTCTGCTAAGATGCAGCACTGTAAAGGTGTATTTTCCAAGGTGTTTACTCTACTGAGGTGTTGCATTCCATGGGTTTATTTACTCAGATGTAAGCTGCTGTGATGCAGTATTGTATGAGTTTATTTGCACAGATATAATCTCTGCTGACATACAGCATTCAACAGGTTAATTTGCCCAGATGTAGACTCTGCCGAGCTGCAACACCCTATGGGTTTATTTGCCCAGATGTAGACGCTGCTGAGATACAGCATTGTAAAGTTTATTTCCCAGTTGTTAATTTTCATTCAATGTGGATCCTATTTCTAGCAAGTTTTGTGGCTTACAAAATGGAGGCACCAGAAGGTCAAGTGCGACCTCCTCAAGGTCATAAAGTGAGTTAGCAGCTGCAGTGATTTTTAACCTAGAAACTCCTAATGCACAGCCGTGTTGTAGGCTTTGGATTTTACTGTCTTCCAGCTATATGAAGTTTCTGTATTTACGTTTAGAAGAAGTAAGCTTATTAGCCTTCCACTGGAAATGAATATACACAAAAGTAAACTGTATCACTGCAAACCATTGTATGAAATGACTTAATAGTCCTAAACAAAAGTTTATGATAGTTTTTGAGAGGTTCCAGAGGGACTCCCCTCCAGACTCCTATATCCTTTCCACTCTGAGTCAAGCACTTGGAGGCTACACTTTAGACTGAGTACATAGATACATAGATACACAGACAGTGTCGGCAGATAAGGGCCTATGGCCCACCCAGTCTGCCCATTTGATCTTGTAAATTCAGTTTATGTTTTCCTAGAAGTCTGTTGCCCCTTACCCCTGACCTCCAGAATTCCTTTATGTCTATCCCATGCATTCTTAAATCCTGTGATTGTCTCAGCCCCCACCACTTCCTCTGGCAGGGTGTTCCACTTGTCCACCACCCGTTCTGTGAAGAAATTCTTTCTCATGTTTCCTCTGAATCATCCTCCCTCCAACTTCATCCCATGCCCTCTAGTCCTGGAACATCTTTTTCGCTTAAAAATAGTCTATTCCTGCACCCTGTTCCTCCCTGTGAGATACTTGTATGTCTCTATCATATCCCCTCTCTCCCTCCTCTCCTCCAGGGAGTACATGTTCGGTTCCTTCAACCTGTCTTCATAGGACTTGTGATGCAATCCATGCACCATCTTTGTTGCCCTCCTCTGAACCTTCTCTATCCTGTCTATGTCCTTATGTAGGTATGGTCTCCAGAACTTGCACTGTACTCCAGGTGGGGCCTCACTAGTGTCTTGTATAGTGGAATTATGACCTCCTTTTCCTGCTGGTGATGCCCTGCCTGTACATCCCAGCATCCTATTTGCTTTACCTGCTGCCTTGTCACACTGTTTCCCTGCCTTGAGGTCATGAGATGATAACCCCAAGATCCCTTTCCTGCTTGGTGCATGCTATATCCTCACCCCCAACTGATATATTGTGCCAGGGTTTTGTGCCCCATATGCATTATCTTGCACTCTTTGCATTGAATTTCAACTGCCAAACCCCTGACCATTCTTCAAGTTTCTGCAGGTCCCTTCTCATTCTGTCTACACCCTCTGGTGTGTCTACTCTGTTACAGAGCTTTGAGTCATCAGCGAACAGTGAAATTCTGCCTTCTGGGTCCTGTGCAATGTCACTGATGAAGATGTTGAATAGGACCAGTCCCAGCACTGATCCCTGTGGTACCCCATTGGTCACTCTTCCCTCTGTGGAGTGACAGCCATTTACCACCACCCTCTGTGTTCTGCCACCCAGCCAGTTACCTACCCACCACACTACTGTCCTGCCCACACCCATATTCCCCAGTTTGTGTAATAGTCTTCTATGTGGCACAGTGTCAAAGGCCTTGCTGAAGTCCAGATAGGCCATGTCCACTGCCCTCCCCGATCCACCTCTCTAGTCACCCAGTCAAAAAATTCAGCGAGGTTGGTCTGACATGACCTCCCCCTGGTGAAACCATGCTGCCTTGGGTCCTGTAGTCCATTGACAACCAGATGTTTCACCAATCTCTCCTTCAGTAGTGCTTCCATGATCTTCCCCACTACCGAGGTGAGGCTGACTGGTCTGTAGTTCCCTGCTTCCTCTTTGTTCCCGCTTTTGTATAAGGGGAATACATCTGCAGTCCTCCAGTCTTTGGGTACCTCCCCTGTTTCCAGTGATCGGCTAAACAGGATAGCCAGAGGTTCAGCCACCACCTCTCTTAGTTCTTTAGGACCCTGGGTGCACCCATCTGGCCCCATTGCTTTATCAACTCTTTACTTCCAGTTTCTTCAGGACTCTTTCTTGTGTAAAGGGACTTATGTCCATTTCTGCACCATTCTCACCCTTGTACTCCTTCAGACCCATTACCTCCTCTTCCTCAGTAAAGACTGAGCAGAAATACCTGTTCAATATGTCAGCTTTACTGTTGTCATCCTCCATGCGGCCCCCATCCTCCCCCTTCAGTCTCACTATCCCTCCCTTTGTCTTTCTTTTTTCACTTATGTACCTGTAAAAGGTTTTGTCCCCTCTACCCACTGATTTTGCAATGTGTTCTTCTGTCTGAGCTTTGGCTTCCCTTACTGAACTCCCTGCCTCCCTTTGCTTCTCCTGGTACTTCTCCCTATCCCCTTCTGCCTGTGTCTTTTTGTATTGCCTGAATGCAATCTTTTTGGCTTTCACTTTCTTTGCTACCTCTTTGGAAAACCATAATGGTCTCCTCTTCCTTTTCCTTTTGCTAACCTGCTTAATGCATAATTCTGTTGTTCTTATAATCCCCATTTTAAATACTGCCCATTGTTCCTCAACCCCTGATTCCTGTCCTGTCTGAGTAGTCTCTATTCTCTCTCCCTTTCTCTCCACCCACCCTGGATCTTTGGTAACTCCACTCCCTGAACTATGGGCCCTCTACAAGGTGTACATTGCTGGGATATGCATATTTCAGGTGTCAAGCACACACCTGCAGGTGCAAGAACATCGGGTGCCTGTTGCACAACTCTGTCTGAGGCTATCCAAGCCAGATCCTGTGCAACTGCGTGGCCGGTCCAGGCAGGGGTCATGGAGTGAGCATGCCTGCATTGGGATGGTAGAGCATGGCATGCACAATGCTTGATTTTCTCTGCCAGGCCACTGTCATGAGGCTTGCTACTATGCCAGCCAGAGGGCTGCAGAGTAGATGACAACTGTGGGACACAGTCACTGAAAATATAAAAACAAACTAGGGGGCCACAGGGGACATAGTCGTCCTTTTGTGGACCACCATGTCCCATAATCACCTGCTCCTACAGAGTAGGAGATTCAGTTTGGGGCCAGTCGGGGCTTCTGAATGGAAGTCCATGATCCATCCTAGGTCTGTCCTCTCAGCTGGCTCCAACCCAGGGTGGACCTAATCGACTGTACAATGGCACTGCTGCGGGGCATATATCCCAGCCCTGTGCATCCCGTGGGGACCAGGCACACTGCACACAGCTGTGTGGCCCAGTATGCACACTTATTAACACTTGTTGAGCCTCTTAATACATACTTTTCAGCTTTTTTAAAGCACTGATTTTCAGGAAGTAAATCCATGACTTGAGCTGAGTATAAATTCAAATGTTATTTTCCCCAAGTCCAAATAATGTTCTCATATTGTCACTGAAGAATTATTATTAGAATTTTCATTTCATTTCATTCATTTTCATTTTTATTTCAGGGTTGAAACCCGCTGAACAATGCTCATTTGCAGCAGGGGCCCAGCTCAAATGACAATACAAGTTACACTGGTAAACACTGTAAAAAGAATACTGTAAGAAAACCTTTACATAGTATAAATACATACAGCCCTGTCATACAATAGTGTTAAAAAAGATGTCTGCCCAAAACATACCAAATTCTGACATTAAGAAATTGACTAGGGCCGACTGATAGTCCAAAGGGTAGCACGATGTGCTCCCACACTGACGACCTCAGTTCAGAAGTGGACTCAGGAAACTGGCCGGGTGGCTTGGAGGATGAGGGGCACTTGGGAAGTGCTGCCATTGCCGCAGTGCTCCCAGCTGTAGAGGGATTGTCATCAGGATCCACCATATTAGCAACCCCTGCAGTGTGCAAGGGAGCTTGCCTCCTTTGCAGAGGCAAGCTAGCCATATGCATGGTCTGTCAGGACACAGCCTGACATCAGTGCAGAGGCATGCTAGCTGTGTCTGTGTGTGTTCTTTCAGGACATGGTTGGACATCAGGGGAAAGACATGCTAGTTGTGTGCATGGTCTGTTGGGACACAGCCTGACATCAGGGTAGAGGCATCCTAGCTGTGTGCATGGTCTGTTGGTACACAGCCTGACATCAGGGTAGAGGCATGCTAGCTGTGTGCATGGTCTGTCAGGACACAGCCTGACAACAGGTCAGAGGCATGCTAGCTGTGTGTGTGTTCTTTCAGGACATGGTCGGACATCAGAGAGAAAGGCATGCTGGCTGTGTGCATGGTCTGTCAGGACACAGCCTGACAACTGGGTAGAGGCATGCTAGCTGTGTACATGGTCTGTCAGGACACGGCCTGACAACAGGGGAGGTGGGTGGGGCAAGGGGAGAAACAGCATAAAATTTAATGTGCCCGGTCGCCATTAACGACAAAGAATCTGTGCCTTCGAACCCTTACCCCACTTGTGTGACAAGGTGGGGTAGTGGCAGTTGGGATCGCCCAAGGCAGCAACCAGGATAGCCAAAATGCTAGGTGGCATAAAAAAGAAAAGAAATTTACCTGCTCTGGCAATCTTTGCACTCAGCATTCCCAAGGAATATTGCAACAGGAACTGTTGCGTTGCAAACAGATCATCCAGGTCAGATTGTTCCAGGCTGTTGCTGCAGGCAGTGCCAAAGTCAGTCTCCTCCCATTGCCTTTGACTCTGAAACATCATCACTAACCGGTCCAATGTCATGAGACTCTGAGCAGACAAAAGTGAGAGGTTAAAGAAGAATCCTTCTCTCATCATGAATAACACGTCATTCAAATTAAGACAGCAAGGTCTTTATTTTTTAATTTATTTCCATTTAACTAGGAAGGTGGACTGGATCAAATTATCTGTTTTCAACCACACATGAGGGAAAGGGTGCAACAGTAGGAATACAGAATACTTATATAAAATGCATTATAAAATGGGTGTGAAAAATCATTAAAACTGCTGTCTCCTAACTGGATAAAGCACACTACATGACTGTGCATTATCCCACAACTACTGCACATCTGCACATCTTTCTATTTTGCACTCCCTTCCAAAACAGTTTTAACCATTTGTATAAGACAGATAATCCACTAGAGAGCATGCGGTTGTACTCTGATATATGCATGCTTGGGTGGTCGAATGTACTCAGCCTGTGGCCTCGTGCCTCACGATGCACACCAAGGCATGCCTATATCAAAGCACGACCGCATGCCCTGTAGTGGGTTATTTGTTACATATAAAACATTTGCCACAGTACGTTATTTAACTTGGAACTAAGACCTTAACTAAGAAATATTTTATTTATTTGTTTTTTTTGTTGACCTGGAAAGGAGGACTAGGCAATTCTGCCTATTTTCAGCCTCGTCCTGGGGAAGGGGGCATACAGATGTAAACCAACTGATGGCCAACAGAGGTCTTAAACTTCAGAGGAGCTAATTTTGATAGGATGAAACAACTAGTCAGGGGAGAACTGTCGAGGATCCATGAAAAGCTGGAGGTAGAGGACATCTGCGGGCAGATTAAACAAGCCATTCTTGAAGCTACCAAGCTCTGCATAAGATCAGTGATGAAAAGGAACAGGCACAGGAGACCTATTTGGTTCACTGACCAGGTCAAGAAAGCAATCAAGAGCAAAAGGGAAGCTTTTGGCAAATATAAAATGAACCAGGGAGATAGCGAATGGGACGATTACACCCAGAAAAACAAGGAAGCTAAGAGGGCAGTGAGACTAGCAAAAGTGGTAACTGAGCTTTGGGTTGCAGCAGAGATCAAATATGGGAAGAAACACTTCTTTTGTTGCATTCAGAAGAAGAAGAAGAAATAGTTCAGCTTACGGATGATGACAGGGTCATTGAAGATGATGGACAGATGGCTGCTGTTCTAAACTTTTTCTGTTCGGTATTCACAAAGGAACATGATGAGCCTATCCTGGATAGTGGCATCAAGGCTGCCAATGGAGATGCTGACATTTACCACGGACAGGGTCAGGGAGGCACTGATGCGCCTAAGAGCGGACAAAGCACCGGGGCCTGATGGACTGCTCCCGAGGGTGCCATAGGAACTTGCAGAGGAATTGGTGGACCCATTGGCATATTTGTTTAACTGCTCATTGCAGGTGGGCATCATGCCAAGTGACTGGTAAAGAGCAGATGTGGTAGCTCTCCACAAGGGAGGGAGGGAGTAGAGAGGAGGCTGTCAACTACAGATTAGTGAGCCTGACATCATTAGCTGGGAAATTAATGGAAACATTAATTAACAAGACCTAGTAGAATACCTGGAGAAAAGCAATCTCCTGGATACCAGACAACATGGGTTCATAGCAGGAAGGACATGCCAGACAAACCTCATTATGTTCTTTGACTGGGTGACTAAGGAATTGGATAGGGTCCACCCAGTGGATCTCCTCTACTTTAATTTTGGTAAGACCTTTGATTTGGTGATGCATGGGCACGTGTTAAGAATGTTGGAGGATCTGGGCACTTGTAGGAGCATAGTCAGGTGGGTGGGAAGTTGGCCAAAGGACAGAAGACAGAGAGTGGTGGTCAACGGGGTGAGGTCAGGTGAGGGTGATGTTACTAATGGTGTGCCCCAATGCTTGTTCTTGGGACCAATCCTTTTTAAAGTGTTCATAAGTGACATTGGCCAAGGCATTCAGGAAAACCTTGCCCCCTTTGTGGATGACACTAAGCTGGGTGGTTGGCCTGACAGTGTGGAAGTGGTGAGAGACCTGCAAAGAGACCTGCAGAGGTTGGAAGGATGGTCAAATGTTTGGCAGCTGAAGTTCAGTGCAAAAAGAAAGGGAACCCAAGGCTTTGTGAATGACACAACATTGTGAATGAATGCTTACAGTACACACTGCAAGCCCATTGGTCAACAGTGTCGACCAATGGTATTGTTATGCATACTGTAAGCTGTCATTCCGTGACAACTCAGTTGGTGGGCAACCGTGGAGCTATGTAGGTGGATTGTGCTGCCCGCCGGCTGCATGGACACACTGGGTCGGGGGAGCAGGGTGGGGTGTGGGTTCCTCAGTGGGTGGAGAGGTGGAGGGTCCACTAGACTACCAGGGAGGTCTGGGGATCAGTTTATTACATTACGATTGGGGTTGACAGGGGGGCCACTAGACTACCAGGGACGTATGAACTCTGAGTTATGTTACGGATGGGGTTCTGGGATGGGAAGGGTGTACCACTGGACTATCAGGGATAAGGGGATCATTTTATTACATGATCGGGGATGGGAGGGGGGCCAGTAGACTACCAGAGACAAGGGGGGATCATTTTATTTTACTTCACAATCGGGGATGGGGGTGCTACAAGATTACCAGGGAATATCCGGGTAGGTTATGTTTTATTACTTCGAGGTAGGGTAAGGGAGGGGAGTGGCCACTGGACTATCAGGTAGATGTGAAGTGTTTTCTTTACACGACATTTGCAGGGTGCCCGGCACATTCTGCAGGGTGCATCCCTGTCCAAGACGTGCAAATGGGGCCATAATGACATTCAAATGGCTTCATTTGTGCGTTCCATGCATAATGGCCCCATTTGCATGTGTCGGTCTGAATATCTGGAATTTGTGCACGGCACATCCCCAGGATGCGCTGCGCATCACCATTCCAGGTATTCAGACTACACAGGGGGATGCACCGGTGCATCCTCGGTGGCCCCCATTTGCGCTGCTTACATCTTTTACTATATTCAGATGAGTTGCATGATCATGCGTCTTGTTTGAATATCGCAAGTTTGCTCTCCGACGCAACTCAGTTGTGCCGAGCAAACACTTGTGCCCTTTTGGGGTGCAGTCTGAATAGTAGGGCCCCACATCCTGTTTCTAAGGTTTATTTATTTGGTGTCCTGGTCTTCCCTCATGTTTCAGAGGTGGACAAGGCCTTTTTGTTTGAACCATTTCATGCATCAGAGGTCAGGCAGGCTATTGGGTCCTTGACAACCAATACTGCTTCAGGGATTGATGGCATTCCAAACAAATTTTATAAATCTTTTGTAGAACAGCTTCTGCCTGTTATTAGACATTTTCAATGCTACTTCTCATGTAGGCTGTCTAGGTGCTAGCATGCAGCAGGGCGTTGTGTTTTTTTTTACACAAATCAGGGGATTCTGCAAACATCATGAATTGAAGGCTTTTGAGTCTGTTAACTTCAGACTACAACATTTTGGCAAAATTACTTATGGAGCAGTTAGCAGTGGTAGCATAAGAAGTAATCTTACCTACTCAGTCCTGTGTGATACCTGGTAGGAATATTAATAATAACCTGATGTATATTAGGGAGGTGGTGGACCAGGGAGTTGCGATGAATGTGGATGGATATTTAATGACTCTGGATCAGCAAACTGCTTTTGACGCTGTGCAGCATGTGTATCTATGGGATGTCCTGCACCAGTATGGTATCCCACTGGGGTTTTTGGGGCTTCTCAAAATTTTGTACGAAGAGGCCCAAGTCCTATGGGCATTTGGGTATTCCCATGTATCTTCAGAGAGGGGTATGACAGGGGTGTCCTTTGAGCCCACCTCTGTATGCTTTTTGTTTGGATCCTTTGTTACAGATGGTGGTGATGTGTAGTACTATTGTACCATTGACTTTATAGTCTGGGTACCTCTACACAAAACTATGGCTTATGCTGATGACTATTTCACTGGTAGCAGACTTGACCTTTGGGGCTAATACTTTGGCAGTCTTTGAGGCTCACCAATCATATACAGGTATTTCTATAAATACATGAAAAAGCAAAATGTTGGCTTTGGGGAATGTGCATCTACAAGCTGACTTTACTATCTCTGTATCACGAGGGGGAACAGGGTCATAATGTCAACTACAAAAACCGTGTGGCAATAAATGCCACAAGCAAAATGCTGTGCTCCGTCATAACGTCGGACACAGAAGTGACCCTCCAACAGTGCACACCCACTGAAAACAATGGGAACTCCTTATTTTTGTGGGGGCCATACCCCCTCCGACATAACCCTCCAAGGTAACTTATAACACACTTGATAAGAGGGGAGTTATTATGATCAATCCAGCTGTCTTTTTTGTGTGTGTGTTTTCTTAAGTTGGAATTTTGCTGCTATCCTATGAAGTGCACAAGTCAAGAGGGCTTTTGTATGGAGGAATGATTGCTTCCCTTTTTGTTAAATTGGAAACAAAGTCAGTTTTTAGGCATTAGAAATGATTTTGCCTGTTTAGTTCCTCAGTATATTCAAATGGCTTTTCAAAAAATCTAAATATGGAAATTAACACGTACAGATATATAAACCCAAAGTAACACAGGTCTCTATAGCTATATACTGTAGCTGCTTATTCTTGTCCTCAACTATAACTGAAATGTTGGCCTTTAAACAAAGTTACTGAAACATTACAACAATTACTAACCCACAGCTTCCAGCACAGATGTGGGATCTGACATGGTTAGGGATTCATGGAAAAATACCTGTTAAAGGGTCTCTAAAAAATAAGGCTATAGAAGAGAGAGTACGTCCACGTGAGTCTTGCTCTGGGATTATAAAAACTCCATTTCATTTTTTTCCTGAAGTGTCCCTATAGTCAACAGTTCTGGCAAACATTAAGTAAAGTCTGGAAAGAACCATTGTTTTCACCATTAACATATCATGTTCTTGTATTGGCTTTATAGACTGTTGAATGGACCAGATTTCACAGAAAAACTTCACAGGTGTGTCTTGCAATATTTAAATATTACTTATGGCAGGCTAGATGTGTTCTTACTGTACAACAGAAACTTATTTCTCAACATGAAGTTGTTAAAATGGTTAACACACAGTATGACCCCAACTGTAGAGCTGTGCCTGTGGAGGAGAGTTTGGGCTGCAATTGGCGGCTCCAGCTGGAAGGATCCTCAGCTGCATCGGCAGCTTGTGTGCCCGAGACCGGAGTGGGAGGTCTGCTCAGGAAGGAATCCACATTTGGTGGCGTTGGAGGGCCACTCCAGTGGCAAGAAGGGACTTGCTTGGCTGTGTCAGTGGTTAACTGAGGAAGCTGCCCTAGCCAATCAGGGCCCAGCGTGCCGGGTTTGAATTTGTGGCTGGCTTTAAAAGATGATCTGGTCAGCCGCAACTCAGTGTACAGCTGTGTCTGCAGGGGAGAGTTTTGGCCGTAATTGGCGGCTCCAGCTGGAAGGATCCTCAGCTGCATCAGCGACGTGTGTGCTTGGGGCCAGAGGGGGAGGTCCATTCAGGAAGGAAGTCACATTCAGTGGCATTGGAGGGCCACTTCAGCAGCAAGAAGGGACTTGCTTGGCTGTATCAGTGGTTGACTGAGGAGGTGGACCTAGCCAATTAGGGCCCAGTGCTCCGGATTTGTGTTTGCAGCTGGCTTTAAAAGCCGATCTGGCCAGCTGAAATGCAACTCAGTGAGGAGAGGATTTTGGATTTTCCCAGGAGGAGAGGATTTTTCTCCTGCCCATCAATCCTGGCCCTGACCTCTATTAAATGCAGGTTGGGGGAGGGGCCTGCAGCAAAAAAGCCTGGTGGATTGGCTCAAGAGGTCTCTACTGCCCTTTCCACAAAAGGGCAAATCACTTGAGGCTCGAGAGGACTGTACTACACTTTCCACAAAAGGGCAAATCACTTGAGACCTAAACTGGACAGAGCACTCTGGTGAGGTGACATAGATACATAGATACATAGACAGTGTCAGCAGATAAGGGCCTATGGCCCACCCAGTCTGCCCATTTGAGCTTGTAAGTTTAGTTTGTTTTCCTAGAAGTCTGTTGCCCCTTACCCCTGACCTCTAGAATTCCTTTATGTCTATCCCATGCATTCTTAAATCCCGTGATTGTTTCAGCCCCCACCACTTCCTCTGGCAGGGTGTTCCACTTGTCCACCACCCGTTCTGTGAAGAAATTCTTTCTCATGTTTCCTCTGAATCGCCCTCCCTCCAACTTCATCCCATGCCCTCTAGTCCTGGAACATCTTTTCGCTTAAAAATAGTGTTTTCCTGCACCCTGTTCCTCCCTGTAAGATACTTGTATGTCTCTATCATATCCCCTCTCCCTCCTCGCCTCCAGGAGTACATGTTCAGTTCCTTCAACCTGTCTTCATAGGACTTGTGATGCAATCCATGCACCAATCTTTGTTGCCCTCCTCTGAACCTTCTCTACTCTGTCTATGTCCTTATGTAGGTATGGTCTCCAGAACTGTACACTGTACTCCAGGTGGAGCCTCACTAGTGTCTTGTATAAGCGGAATTATGACCTCCCTTTTCCTGCTGGTGATGTCCCTGCCTATACATCCCAGCATTCTATTTGCTTTACCTGCTGCCTTGTCACACTGTTTCCTACCTTGGAGGTCATCAAAGATGACAACCCCAAGATCCCTTTCCTGCTTGGTGCATGCTATATCCTCACCCCCAACTGATATATTGTGCCAGGGTTTTTGTGCCCCATATGCATTATCTTGCACTTCTTTGCATTGAATTTCAACTGCCAAACCCCTGACCATTCTTCAAGTTTCTGCAGGTCGCTTCATTCTGTCACACCCTCTGGTGTGTCTACTCTGTTACAGAGCTTTGTGTCATCAGCTAACAGTGAAATTCTGCCTTCTAGATCCTGCGCAATGTCACTGATGAAGATGTTGAATAGGACCGGTCCCAGCACTGATCCCTGTGGTACCCACTGGTCACTCTTCCCTCTGTGGAGACAGCCATTTACCACCACCCTCTGTGTCCTGCCACCCAGCCAGTTACCTACCCACCACACTACTGTCCTGCCCACACCCATATTCCCAGTTTGTGTAATAGTCTTCTATGTGGCACAGTGTCAAGGCCTTGCTGAAGTCCAGATAGGCCATGTCCACTGCCCTCCCCTGATCCACCTCCCTAGTCACCCAGTCAAAAAATTCAATGAGGTTGGTCTGACATGACCTCCCCCTGGTGAAACCATGCTGCCTTGGGTCCTGTAGTCCATTGATAACCAGATGTTCCACCAATCTCTCCTTCAGTAGTGCTTCCATGATCTTCCCCACTACCGAGGTGAGGCTGACTGGTCTGTAGTTCCCTGCTTCCTCTTTGTTCCCGCTTTTGTATAAGGGGACTACATCTGCTGTCCTCCAGTCTTTGGGTACCTCCCCTGTTTCCAGTGATCGGCTAAACAGGATAGCCAGAGGTTCAGCCACCACCTCTCTTAGTTCTTTAAGGACCCTGGGGTGCACCCCATCTGGCCCCATTGCTTTATCAACTCTTATTACTTCCAGTTCCTTCAGGACCCTTTCGTATAAAGGGACTTGTGTCCATTTCTGCACCATTCTCACCCTTGTACTCCCCTTCAGACCCATTACCTCCTCTTCCTCAGTAAAGACTGAGCAGAAATACCTGTTCAATATGTCAGCTTTTACTGTTGTCATCCTCCACGCTGGCTCCCATCCTCCCCCTTTCAGTCTCACTATCCTCCTTTGCCTTTCTTTTTCACTTATGTACCTGTAAAAGGTTTTGTCCCTCTACCCACTGATTTTGCAATGTGTTCTTCTGTCTGAGCTTTGGCTTCCCTACTGACCTCCCTGCCTCCCTTTGCTTCTCCTGGTACTTCTCCTATCCCTTCTGCCTGTGTCTTTTGTATTGCCTGAATGCAATCTTTTTAGCTTTCACTTTCTTTGATACCTCTTGGAAAACCATAATGGTCTCCTCTTCCTTTTCCTCTTGCTAACCTGCTTAATGCATAATTCTGTTGTTCTTGTAATCCCCATTTTAAATACTGCCCACTGTTCCTCAACCCCTGATTCCTGTCCCATTCCCCTTAATGCCTCTTTCAAGTATCTCCCCATTTTCCCAAAGTCTGCCCCCCTAAAATCCAGGATACGTGTTTTTGTGTGGTTTGGTTCTGCTCTTTCTGTGATTTCAAACCATAATGACTGGTGGTCACTGTTTTCCAGGTGCTCCCCACTGTTACCCCATCACACTGTCTCTGTTTGTGAGCACAAGGTCCAGTATTGCCTTCTGCCGAAGTTGGTTCCATGACCAGTTGCTTGAGGAAGGCACCCTGAAGGAGTCCAGGATAAATCTGCTCCTAGTTGATGCTGCTGCTGGGATGCTCCAGTCCATCTGGAATATTGAAGTCTCCAACCAGTACTACCTCACCCTTGTCTGCCATCTTTGGATGGCTAGCATCAGCTCCCTATCTGTTTCTTCCTCCTGGGCTGGTGGTCTATAGACCACACCTGTGCGGATGGCTGTCCCCATTTTCCTTTCCAGCTTAACCCACAGTATCTCTCCCCCATTTTGTTCCTCCTGGATCTCTGTGGCCCTTATGTCATTTTTCACATACAGTGCCACTCCTCTTCCCTTCCTGCCTGCTCTGTCTTTTCTTAATATGTTGTAGCCAGGTATGGCCATCTCCCAGTCATGGTTATCATTACACCAGGTTTCAGTGATGGCCACAATGTCCAGGTCTGACTGTACCATGACGGCCTCCAGATCTTCCATCTTGTTGCTAAGGCTCCTGGCATTTGCACACATAGCTTTCCATGATTTGACCTCTCTAGACTGCTTCACTGTTCTACTCAGCCCCTTTCTTGGTTGTCATTTATCTCTGGTTCTCCTTGCTGTCTGCCCTTCTGCTGAATTTGCCCTTTCTGTATCCACCTCTTGGGCACTAATCTCCATCTTTTGCACACTGCTTTGCAGAGATAGCCACTCCTCTGGTTCACTGGTTCCACTGCTAGCTGTGGGGGGTGAGCAAGCAGGTACCCTCCTTGCTGGCCTGCCACCCCTTTGCTAGTTTAAATGCTTGTCAATGTAGCATTTAAACTTATCACTGAGTGCTTGGATTCCCTCCAGGATGGATGCAGGCCGTTAGGCTTGAACAAACCTCCATCCTCCAGGTGGGTCCCCAGTCACCAATGAATCAAACCCTTCCTCACAGCCAGTTCTTCAACCACGAGTTAAAGTTCCTGGTGCATGCACTCCTATGCTTTCCCTTGCCTCTCATAGTACTTCTGAGAAAGTGACAGAAGTAGCTACTTGCTTGAGACCCTCCCAGTTTTCTAAACTCTTCCTGAACTTCCTTTGGCTCCCATTTGCCAAGTCATTAGTGCCTGGGTGGATAATGACATCCAGCTCACCCTCCGTCTTGCCTTCCCAGTGATCCCCAGGATCTTCCTTCCATCCCTCCGGCGTGCGGCACCTGGTAGGCACCTCACCTCCCTGTCCTCCCTCCTGTGTTCCTAGCTGATCCTCTTATGATGGAGTCCCCACCAGGATTTGCTTCCTCCTCCCTCTGGGGCCCACTGCTTCCCCGCTGAGGTCACCTCCTTGGCTAACCTCCACATCCCTTCCTTCCACTTCTCTGGGTACCTTATTTGGTTGTCCTCATTTGCCAGTGCGGCATATGAGTTCTTGAGTGGAATAGGATCTGGGATGTGCCTGCTCTGACTGTTCTAACCCTCCTGAGCCCACTGTCATCAAGTGCTCCTCGTTCTCGGCATCCTTTGAGGCAGTTGCATTGGACTGGGTGGTCCCTGGACAGGGGTGATGGTACTCTGACCCAGTTTACTTCCGCTTGAGTCTGGCTACCTCATCCCGCAGTCCAGAGAGATGCATGCAGATAGGGCAGCACCTCAGTGTCCAGAAGGTCTGCCTGAATATGGCTTCCCACAGCCACTGCGTGAACAACCGCCTCCCCACATTAAACTGCAATCCACTACTTGTCTGCTACTGAAGTTTCCTAGTTCTCTCTTTATTAATTTACTGTACTAAAAATCCTGTCACTGATCCTCAGATAATTTTTTTTTTAAAGAAAAAGAAACCAATAAATAAATAAATGAGTCAAAACACTTGTCGTGCTGAGGGTGGGCTTCTTCCCCCTTATGCCCCTCCTACTTCACACCCCTTACTATACCCTGTGTTTAGCCCCTGTCAATCAGAATTATCAGGGCATATAATTAAGAGTTGGGGGAAGGGGAAGGGGGGGGTGAAAATTTGCAGCAATTAAAGACAGCACAGAATTTCACCACCACTATGTTTTAAATTTTCAACAGCCCAAAAACAATTATAAGTAAAGACAACAAAGAAAGTGTAGTGTCTCTAAAAGCCCACAATCTAAGTTTAAAAGAAAAATAGCAATTACCAGTTACTCTAAAACACTGAATTGAATATGTTTCCTTCCTTCCCCTTGTGGCTTCTTCTGAGAAATTAAACCTCTGCTTGCTACTTTAACTGTGACTAAGCCCCACCTCCAGTTATCACGTAGCTGAGGTCAGAGGCCAGACAATTTACACCCTTCACCCAACTACAGGGCAGTCAGACAAGCCAAGATAAAATTTGCAGCAATTAAAGACAGCACAGAATTACACCACCACTATGTTTTAAATTTTCAATAGCCCAAAAACAATTATAAGTAAAGACAACAAAGAAAGTATAGTGTCACTAAAAGCCCACAATCTAAGTTTAAAAGAAAAATAGCAATTACCAGTTACTCTAAAGCACTGAATTGAATATGTTTCCTTCCTTCCCCTTCTGGCTTCTTCTGAAGCTTTTATGACTTGACTTAATTTGAACCTACCTGCTGCAATCTGCCCTGATCAAGTCATTTATTTATTTATTGAATTTTTGTTGACCCGGTAAGCCCACTGGGCCTAGAAGTCCCTTTTTCAGGGGTGACGGGGGTTGGGGGGATACAGATGGAAAGCAACTGAAACTGAACCAGATTAAGCTGTTGGTGTCTAATGTATGGCTACTTTGTCCTAATAAGGCTTAATGTCCAATTAGGTGCTATTTTGTTTTGCTGGGATGGGATTTGCACTGCACTGGGGAGGGGTCAATTTGGATTGATTAAGGAAAGTGCTCTGGGCTGGGGGGATAATCTAGGCTACTATAGGGGCAACTGTGTTGACTAGGCAGAAATCATACTGCTCTCCTTAGAGTGAGCTTGAGCTCCGTTGAAGGCATAATTGAGTGGTCCTGAGCTGTCCTGGATTTTCAGAGTGTTTTCTGGGCTAAATTCTGGGGTAAACTTGCTTAAATTGTAAAACTGGATTACGCATTTAGAGCTAGCTTGATATCAATTGCTTTGGGTTGATTTAGTTTGCCTTGGCTCGACCTGCTAATGGTGGTAGAGGAGTTGCTGGGTAACTAGGTGGTACACTTGTGAGAGACGAGGGCACTATGGCTGCACCTAGGTGGGGACATGCTAGGGGAAATTGGTGTAGGGGTGGGATGTGCATCATGGGGTGGCTGACAGGGTAAGGGAACATTGTTTAACCAGGAGTAGCACACTAAGCTGAAGCTTGTTTCTAGATGTGACCTGGGAGCACAAGGAAGTTAAGTGACTTGCTCAAGATCACACAGTATGCACCTAAGTGGCTGTGGGATTCAAACCCAGGACAGAGGCAGCTGGTCTGACCCGAGTCACTACTGGGTGGGGGGCCTCGGTTACAGGTTGGAGGTGAAGCAGGCTGGTGGGTTTCAGTGGCTGTGGAAATGCAATGGCTATAAGTAAACTGTGGAGACTTGGGAACTGTCCTATATGTGCCAGATTAATGGGTCTGGAGGCTGAGTTGTGCAGGCTCAGGTATGAACTGGATAGGTGGGTGAAGAACATGGGTGCAGGGGATGGGAGGCATGTACCTATAGACAGTCAGGATGGGAGGGTGCCTGAAAGTGCAGGTGAGAGAGTTTGGAGGCCAACAGAACTCATGTTAGGTTGGACTAGTCCTCGGGGCAGAAATGTGGGCAGGGACCGTAGAGACTGGGCAGGGAAGAGGGCACAGAATGGGAAAGAGTGGGGGCTATCAGCAGATGGGTAAAAGGGTCTCCAAGGACCTCAGCAAGGGGGCTCATCTCACAGGAAGGGATCACTGCTACGCAAACAGCTGGGGGGATCCCAGTCTCAGATAGGTACTTGCCATTAATGGGCACCTTGGAGGGGGGGCATCAGAAGTTGGGAGGGGACACAGTCGGCAATGGTCGGAAGGGAAAAATGCAAATGAGGGGGAGGTTGGGGGCATGGGCACTGGAACTAATAGAGGTGCCAGGGACAGCATGGGAAGGGGAGCTGGGAGTAAGGAGTGCTAGGGAAGAGAGGATATGGGAACAGTAAGGAGGGAGCATGGATCCCAGGGGCAAAGGGACCAGTGGAAATTAAGTGTGGGTGAAAATGGAAAAAAGGACAATGAGGGGGTAGATGTCAGAGCCCCTGAAGGTCAGAAGGGGCAACAAGTTAAAGGGAGTATTGCTGGGACAGACCAGAGGGGTGTGGCAGGGTTGGGGGAGCTTGAAGAAGAATGGTTGGACAGGAGAAATAGTGAGTATGGGGTGGGACGGTAAAGGCAGCTGATGGCAATCAAATTGTTCGAGTGGCCAGAGAAAATGGAGAGGTAGTGGGAGTGAGATGGGGTGTAGTGGAGGAAGGAGTTAGGCTCAAGGTGAAGGAGGAGGTTAAAGTGCTCCTGCTGGGGGACTCCATGGTCAGGGGTATTAAGTGGGAAGGGAGGACTGAGGGACAAGGCTGTGCTGTCAGGGTCAGGAGTATTATCTGACTTGACTGTTCACAAGGCCAAGCACTTGGTCTATGCCTTGGTGAAGGATTGTGGTGGATCCCCTAACATATTAATGCACCTAGTCACAAATGACATAGAGTGAAATAGTGTTGAGGAGATACAGGCAAAGTTCCAGGAGCTAGCCAGGGTGTGTCATGCTATGGGGTGCACAGTCTCTTTCTCAGAGGTTCTCCTGGTGCCTAGAGCTAGTGTGGGAAAAACAGAAAATTGGAGAGGTAAATGAATGGCTCAGAGCATAGTGTGTGTGGCTAGGGGGTATGGGTTGGTGGGGGGTTGGGTGATACTTGGGAAGACAAGAAGCTGTATGCTAGGGATAGACTCCACCTAAATTTTGGAGGGGGAAAGGTTTTAAAACTAAAACTGACTGAGTTAATTGAAGCTAGGTGGGGTTTACACCTGTGAAGGGGGAAGGTGGGGGTTTGAGGCTGCTGCTAGCAGACACATCAAGGGAGGGCTTAGCCTTTTCCCTCCAGTGGAGGGGAGGGGGTGGCAAACAGGGGTACCTGACTGTGAACAAGGGAACAGGGCCATGCAGTTAACTTGGGGATCTTGGATTGGGAGTATGGGTGAGGGCAAGGGGCAGGGATGGAGGGTGGTCCTGATTAATGCCAGGAGTATGGGTAACAAGATGCACGAACTTCAGGCAATGCTAACTGAAGGAGAGGTGGATGCGATGGCAGTCACTGAAACTTGGGCTACTCCTCAGCATGATTGGGACCAAAACCTGATGGGGTACACTGTGTTCAGGAAGGACAGAGCTGTGGGCAGGGGAGATGGGGTAGCACTCATCATTAGGAATGGCATGAGTATAGGCAGGGTGGAGGGGGCAAAGGAAAATGTAAAGGCGTTATGGGTTACCTTGCAGGTGCCTGGGGTAAGAGGGTAAACCTGGGGGTGGTTTATAGGCTGCCCATGCAGGCAGAAGAACTTGAGTAGGGCCTGGTGATGAATCTCAGGGACCACTGCAGTCAAATAGAGGGTAGAACCATGGTGCTGGGTGACGTAAATATGCCAGGGGTTGACTGGGGAACTATGATTCATCAGAGCAATGCCTGCTGAACGTCTTCCAGGAAGCATTCCTTTTCCAGTGAGGGATGGTCAAATCCTGGATGTGGTCCTGTCTGATTGCAATCTGGTTAGGAACCTAGTGGTAGGGGAACCACTGACGGGGAGTGAACATGACATGGTCTGGTTTTCCCTAGACCTGGAAGGAGGGGAAAATTGCACTAAAACGGTGATGGTTGACTTTAGGGGTGCAGACTTTAAGGGTATGGAGGGAATCCTCAAGGGGCATTTGAAGGGGATCAGACTGTGCATGGACACAGAAAACAGGTAGGAAATTATCAAAAGAGGACTCCTGGAAGCTACCAAGGCCTGCATGAAAGGCCCTATGCAGGTTTGGTAGAGCCAGAAAGCCGAGCTGGTGGACCAGGGAGGTCCAGGAGGTAGTGAAGAAGAAAAGAGCTGCTTATAGAAGATACAAGCACTTGCCTGGGGTTGTGGATGGGGTAGGGGGGGAGTATGATATGATATCTCAAAAGGTAACCAGGGTAGTGAGATCAGCCAAGTTGAGGACAGAGCAGAGGTTGGTACAGGGGATCAAAAATGGTGAAAAAGGGTTCTTTAGGTATATTAGGGAGAGAAGGAACGTGAAGGAGCAGATTAGCAGTCTGAGGTCAGGGTGAGTGTGGGCTGAGGAGGCCAGAGAGCAGGTGGAGGTATTTGACGAACACTTTGCCTCGGTCTTCACTACAAATCATGGAGGGTCAACAACTTACAGGGGGAGGCAGGCTAGGAATGAGGTTGGTGGGGAGGTAATGGATGTTGAAATTCTGGTTGGTAAAGTGAGGGAAGCCCTTAGGTCCCTGAAAACGGGTAAGGCACCAGGTCCAGATGGCCTTCACCCCAGGGTGCTAAAGGAGATGGCGGATGTCCTTGCTGCACCTCTGGCAGACCTTTTTAATGCTTCCCTTCAGACCAGGAGGGTGCTTCAGAATTGGAAGATGGCTCATGTCATGCCTATCCACAAAGGTGGCTCAAGGGATGAGCCAGGTAAATACAGGCCTGTCAGCCTAACGTCGGTGATAGGCAAACGATGGAGGCCATTTTGAAAGAAAGGTTGGAGATGTTGCTGGAAACAAGGGGCCATCTGGATGAGCACCAGCATGGGCAGATCATGTCAGACAAACCTTGTGGAGTTCTACGATTGGGTGACAAAAGAGCTGGACCAGGGCAGGCTGGTGGATGTACTCTTTCTAGACTTCAGCAAGGTATTTGATTTGGTGTCACACCCTGGGTTGCTGGACAAGCTGAGGGGAATGGGGGTGTGGGGCAAGATGGTTGGGTGGATACGAAACTGGCAGACTGGGCGGTTTCAGAAGGTAGTGGTCGGGGGGAGTTATCATCACCTAGGAGGGTCATTAGCAGGGTCCCGGAGGGTCAGTGCTGGGCCCACTCCTATTTAATACTTACATCTCGGACATCAGAGATGGTATCAAGAGTGAGATGAGCCTCTTTGCCAATGACTCAAAACTGGGGGCAGTGGTGGATGGGGAGGGGGGTAGACGAGCCCTACAGCAGGACCTGGAGACTCTAGAGAGGTGGTCATGCACCTGGAAACTGAGGTTCAATCCCAAGAAATGTAGTGTTCTCCACTTGGGGCTTAGGAATCGAGTTCATGAGTACTTTTTGGGTGGGGAGAAGCTGCAGGTCTCGGGAGAGAAATAGGATCTTGGGGTGGTTGTGGATGCCAAAATGAATACCTCGGAGCAGTGTAGGAGGGCTGCGGTGAAAGCAAATAAAATGTTTGGGTGCATCGTCAGGGGGATAACCTCAAGGAGGTGGGAGATGCTGCTCCCTCTGTATAACTGCCTGGTTAGACTGCATCTAGAGTACTGCATGCAGTTTTGGTGCCCGTACCTGAAAAAGGACATTGCAGTTCTGGAGAGGGCCCAGAGGAGGGCGACCAGGATGATGCAGGGTCTGGGGGAAAGATCTTATGAGGAGAGACTTGAGGAGCTCAACTTATATCCTCTGAAGGAGAGGAGGGACAGGGGGGATATGATCGAGGTTTTTAAGTATCTGAAGGGAGTAAATAGGGTCAGCCTAAATAGGGTGTTCCAGCTGAGGGGGAAGGGGGTAACCAGGGCCCATTCCATGAGGCTGGTCGGTGGGAGGCTCAAGGGGGAGACTAGGAAATGCTACTTCACTGTGAGGGTGGTGGACCCTTGGAATGCACTGCTTATGAAACTGGTGGCTATTAATACAGTAGAGGGATTCAAGAGGGGCTGGGACAGGTATAAGGGGAGGGTTAAACTGATTAATGCCAGGTCTGGAGGTGTAACTCCAACGGGGGTCGGGGTCGGAGGGATTTACAGGGGGGGAAGGGAGGGCAGCAGCGGTATCTTGACTAGGTGCTGATTTTCGAGCAGACTCAGTAGACCATTAGGCCTACTGTTAGTATTAAAAAGATGTTAAATCAGTAAAGACTTCAACTGTAGTAGAATATTGGAAACGTTGTCAAGGATTGATAGCATCTGGATAGATAGCATACACATTTGTGTTTTATCAGCTGTATCTTTTTGTACTATATAGGTTTGTCTGTTCGCATGAATAAATTATTTTTCTTTGATAATGTTTTGCTTTAAGATTCTTGTTTCTTTATTGTTATCACATTTCAGATAATTTTTTGTTCATGTTGTGCTTTCCTTTTTGTGACTGATGTGTTTCTTATGATTCCCTGTATGATACTGTGCTGTAATAAAAATTTCCCTGCCATCAGAGTGGTGCTGAGGCTTGAGGCGCTGGATGTCACACCTCATGCCACAGCGGCAACCCATGTTTGGGAATGAGGGCAGGCCACTAGGAGTTGGCAGGGGAGGAGAAGGATTAAGCATCCTAGGGACTACTCTCCTTCTCTAGGGAGGGGGGTCACCAGCTTTTGGTGCACGCTTGGCCCTGAGTGGAGGCTAGGAGTGGCACACCAGTGCTGCATAACGTGGGTCAGGAGTGGGGAAGAAGCTTGATGGGGTGTGCACATGGGAGCTTGCGTGGCAGTCATTGGTGTCATTGCATGCTCTACTCCTGAAGGGGGAGAAAAACTGGAGGAAAACCTGATGCAGTGGATGAAGGGGGAGTTCATAGGTCCTGCCCCTGACTAGCCACAGCGCCGACACACTGGATCCTTTCTCCCTTCCGACCCCACAGGGGGCAAGACCTGGGGGTTAGCTGGCACTGGCTGGTAGACATTGGGGGATGGGGCTGAGACTCCCCCAGAGTGTAAGGGCCTTGGAACAAAGAAGCAGAAATACGATCAAATATATAAAAAAAATTCCCTACACTTTTCGGGACGTGCCATGGAATCTTTCACGTCCACCTGAACAACCACCAGAACAGGAAGATGGGATCTTTGCTTAACATCTCAACTGAAAGACGGCACCTCAGGAGTGTAGCATCCCCCTCATGCTGCACTACAGTGTCAGTAATGGAAGTTAACCCAAGTTCCTGGTGTGGGGATGGAACCCATAACCTTCTGAGATTCCTGCCTCAGAAGTGAGTGTACAACCTGCTGAGCCACTAACACTTATGGATATTAATCCATAACAGAGAAATGTGAGTCTATATATACTATGATATAGTATGCATGCAAAAAGACGTAAGAAGGCATTGGTTCTCATGGCTTACTGTACACCCAGGTATGTGTAGTGAGGCACAAGGTGATTGGGCTAGGTATTTTCAGCACCTGGAAGTACATTAACCCCAGAAAACCAATGCCCTGGAGTGTCCTGTTGCACTTATAAAATGGGTAACATGTAAAAAACTTAGAAACAAAAAACATGCTTTTTTTATTAAATGTTTATATTTATTTTAATTTTAAAACAGATTTTAAAAAGTATAATAGTTCCCTCTGTCAGTCTGCTGTATTTAGTGACTTCTGTCATTTTTATGGAGTTGTTGCAGTGGCCACTAGTTTGCAGCATAGTGCTGCCCTATCCTGTAGCAAGTGAAATAGAGCAGGAGCAAAATGGTGAGTCTAGTACTCCAGGGGCCAGATATTCAGAACTTTATGCTGGACTCAAACCGTTTGCACCGGCTTTGCACGGGGCCCCTTTATTCAAAATATTTAATAGCACTAGCAACACTATAATGTATGCACCATGCAAAGAGAAGGGACATGTACATGAATACAGGCGCTATGCTATATTCAGCATGTTAGCACCACACAAAGTGAGTGTGCACAACTTTGCATGACACTTTGTGCAGCACAAAATACCGCCCAGAAAAAGGTAGTCTTAACTCTGGGCAAAACAAGGATGGGGGACATGGACACAGCAGCAACAGGCAACATGGCAGTATGCAACAACAACATCATGGTGTACCTGATGACTGCAGCCAATGAGGAGGCAAAGTGGGCAGATGGCCGTGCTGAGCCACTCCATATGCCGTGGAAGAGATATGCTGCACACAGATGACCCCGCCCAATGTCACCATCATCTGGCTCTGGTCCCAACCTTGCCAGGCATTTGGGGGTGCCCAAGTACCCAGTGGACAACTTGTCAGTGTGTCCATGCAGTACACACGTCCCAACCTGCATATGGGTACACCACCACAAACCAGCACACACATGCAGCACTGGGGGAATGGAGGGTACTGAAGGGAGGGTGTACAGGTGGCCAGGTTGCACCACATAGTAAGTGTTGCCACACGGCTGGGACCATCCACACAGTGCACATGTGCCAGTGATGGGAATCCCCTAAGTGTGTCTGTGTGATGGTATGTGTCTGCCTCCCCCCGGGGGCACATACTGCACACCTGTCCAGACTCCCTGTCACACATGGCCAGCCATGTGTATGGTAGTGTGGGAATCCCATGCCACTGTATGTGGGTCACAGGACAGTATGACTCTTCTGTCCACTGTCAGGACACACCTGCCATATGTGCATATCACTGTGTGGATAGCAGCAGTCGTTGCCTGACACACCGTAGGCATTGTTGTGTCCCTCACAATACCAGCTACTATAGTACTATACCATCTGATGCACACTGTAACAGGAATAACAATATGTCTATGGCATGCAGCACACCCACCCGTTCCTGTGGTGCTAGTCCCTTGGGCCGCAATAGTCTGTGCTTTTGTGTCACTCCTATAGCCTGCAGCTACCAAACTGTTTATCATGTCTGACATACAGGTGGAGCTGTGAGCGCACCCAGCCTGCAGCTACCGACCTGTAGTTCTAGTCTGACATACAGGTAGAGCTGTGTGCACCATGCAACAGTGCCGGGCAGTCTACAAGGTAATGCATGCAAAGCAGGCCATAATGAGATGCGAATGTGGCTGTTTGCCTATGGATTGCCTAAGTAGGCTAATTTGCATAGGAGCTTTGAATATAGCAAAATTTAGCATTGTGCTAATGTGTTAGCGCTGAGCAAATGTGTTAGCACCAGGCAAACCTGTCAAAACCATAGCTCAGTTCTGATGTGTTTGGCCAATAATGTTGTTTGCAGTTGTTGGGCACCACTCCATTGCTATCACTCACATTGGCCACCTACTGCAACTCTGCCTTACTCCACCACTGTTTGAACTGGGCTGCTGTTGCAGTTTGGCCTTCCCAGTAGCTATACTCAGAACTGTCTTATTTGTCAGGCTATTTATGCACTGCATTCTTAGCCCTGTTTGCACAGCTTCATTTGCATGCTATATTCAACTGATTTAGACCCGGGGCTATTCCTTTGACTATAGTGTGCGAATGGTTCCAGGCTAATTTTGTACGCTGTGCAGTGCTAATTTTGCCTCGGGGCTAAGTTTTGAATATCTGGCCCCAGACTGCTGCAATAATATGGCAGGTTGGAGTAGTATGTGTTCCCACTTATAGGAGTGATATGGCTGCTTGGAGCCAGTGTGTGCTCCTGATCACAGGAGTAGCCTTGCCAGTCAGAATTTCACTGTTTGTTTTCCTTTTTTTTTTATTTGGGGTTCAGAATTAATACCAATTGCATCAGTTTGGTTATCAGATGACTCACATCTCCCTAATAAAAGGAGAGTAAAATTCTATTGAGAACCCCACGATGCACAAAGTGGTATTGTTCATCATAACTCCTCACATCCCCTAACCTACTCTACCCCATCCCTCCTGCCTATACTCACTAACAGGGCCATAACGTCCTAGTCCTGTCTGGGGGAGGAATAACCTGTTTATGTTATTCAATGGCCTATGCAGCCAGTATAATGTCATGCATGTGCAACTGTGTTAGGTTGGTTTTGGCCATTCACACTCTATTCCAGAGGAATTACCACCCTGTAGGGGTACCAAAGGCAAGGAACCCTCAAAGAGGGTTTCATCCCTAGAGGTGTCGTGGGACGATTCCAGTGATTAAAGGTACCTTAGGAAGAATCCCAAGGAGAGAAGTGCTGCCGCTGGAGGAGGACTGGAGCATGGTGGGGCAAAGAAAAAAGTACTTCAGAAGGCAGCTGAGAGGAACTGCTTATATAGCTCAGAAAAGTGGGAATGGCTGGCTGCTTGTCCATTGAACTACAGGCCAAGCCTTTCAATTCAATGACCTACACAGCCAGTATAATGTTATGCTTGTGCAACTGTGTTAGTTTGGTTTTGGCCTTTCGCACTCTCTATTCCAGAGGAATTATCACCCTGTAGGGGTACCAAAGGTAAGGAACCCTTAAAGAAGGTTTCACCCCAGAGGTGCCATGGGACAATTCCCATGGCTAAAGGTACCTTAGGAAGGATCCCCAAAAAGAATAAAGTAGTACAAGGCATATAAACAAGCAGTAGCTATGATGTAGTAGTAGATAAAGCAGCAGGCAGCTTGATAACATAATGAGATGCCTTGATAACATAATGAGATGCACAGGTTAGCAATAGCATGAGTTCGGTAGGTAGCACTAGAGAATGAGAGGACCTGCTAAGGAAAGAGGGGACGGCAAGCAGGGACACCATCTACCTTCATCCAACAGTGAAACCTACCTAATAGAACTAGCAAAACAAAATGGTTATATTAAATGCACGCTGAAAATAGAAAACAGAGTTAAAAATCTATGTTTCGACCTTAGGTGTTCTTCAGGAAATATCTAAAAGAGAAAAAAAACAAGTTAGTGTAGAGGAGAGGTAAAATGAGAGAGATATATATGTGGAGAAAAAAGAAGGGGGAGGCTAAGGGAGAAGAAGTGATAAATGGTAAGATTAAGAGAGAATCTGTGAAACAAAAAGGTGATGATGGGAAAGATAAAGCATAATGGGAGAGAAAGAGCTGGGAAGTTCCCAGGTGGAGACTAATTAACAGGGCCTTGTAAGAAGGCTGAAAGGTGAAAATGTGTGGGAAGGAGACAGAAATGGAGACATATGGTGAAAATGAAAATAAATGAGTACAAAACAAATTGACTTTAGGGAAAAAAGGGATGGCTGAAAGATGTTAGTGGAAAATAAGTCTATCATTTGAACCAGAGGGGCTGCTGGGAGCCATAGCGGATGATCAGCTTGGCTTCCATGTTTTTTGTATGGTCAGGATCCCGGAAGCCCTGCTGAAGGACACAAACAGAAAGGTCATTGACATTGTGGTCCCTGGAGATAAAGTGGGATACTATGGGTTTAGCAGTTTCACCATTCCTGACCGCTCTGTAATGTTCCCTGAAACGGTCAGCAAGACACCTACCAGTTTCTCCGATGTAAATAGCTGAACACTTCCTGCAAAGAATACAATACACCACATTAGTGGAGGTGCATGAGAACTTCTTGGTGATGTGAAAAACACCTGTAGGCCCCCGAATCTCAGTCACACTGGAAATAAATTTGCAGGTGTAGCATCGAGCCCTGTTGCAAGGTTTGGTACCTGGGGGGGAGGAACTGTTGGGAGTGGGTAGGCTGCTTTTAACCAGGAGATTCAGCAGGTTAGGTGGCCGTCGGTAGGAGGCAATAATAGGTGGTTCTGTAAAGGAAGCACCAATGTTATGGTCAGTTTGCAAAATGGGAAAGTTACTAGTGATGATCCTGTGAAGAGAAGGTGTGCTCTGATGGAAAGGAAGAACTAGTGGAATTCGCCGTTGTTCTTGTGTGACAGTATCCCTCCTGCAGGGGTCAAGGTTACGGGGCATGTTACTGACCCGGGAGAGTGCTCTGTCCACTGTGCTTTTAGGGTATCCCCTGTTGATAAAAAAACTATGCATTATTTGGGTCTGCTCAGCAAAATCATCCTCTTCACTGCATAACCTGCGAAGTCTAAGAAACTGTGAATAAGGCAGGCCATTCTTGACATGTTTAGGATGGAAGGAGCTATGGAGGAAGAAACTGTGAGAGTCAGTGGGCTTGTAATAGACTGATGTCTTCAGACCAGTGTTCTGGACTGAGAGCTGGATATCCAGAAAGGCAGTGTAGAGGAGGATACTTCAACAGTGTACTGAAGGGAAGGATGGCGTGTGAACTTGTCAAGAAGACTTGAGGGTCTCCCTGAGCAGAAGGTGGCCCCCACACAGTCATCAATGTAGCATTTGTAGAGTTCAGGCACAGTCCCTGTGAATGAGAGAAAAAAACGTTCCTCCACCCAACCCACAAACAGATTAGCAAAGCTGGGACCCATCTTGGTACCCATGGCAACTCCATTGACCTGCTGAAAAAAACTGTTATTAAAAGAAAAAGCATTGCGTGTAGGAACCAGTTCTGCCAGATGAGTTAGTGTGTGTGTGTGTGGGTGGCTGCTGGACTTCCCGCTTGTTCAAGAAATGCTGCAAGGCTGTCAGACCATCATCATGGGGGATCACTGTGTAAAGAGATTTGATGTCCATGGTGAAGATGAGCTGATGAGAGTCACTGAATCTGAACCTGTCAAATAACTGGAGAACATGGTTAGTGTCTTTAACATAGGAGGGCAGGGACTCAACAAGGGGTCTCATGAGGCCATCCAAAATGCGGAGATGTGGGATGTGGGGCAGGAGCAGGCAGACACTATGGGACGACCCAGGTTACCTGTTTTGTGGATTTTGGGAAGAAGATAAAACCTGGATGTCTGGGGATGCTGAACTATGAGTCTTTAGCAGAGCAGGAGCTCATTGTTTTCAATAGCAGAGGTGATGGTGGTGGTGACCTCCGTCTGATAGTCAGCAGTGGGGTCCTGTGGAAGAGAAGAATAAAACCTGGTGTCAGAGAGCTGCTGTGTGGCTCTGATGTATAGCTCCTTTGCCAGACCACAACAGCACCTCCCTTATCAGCTGGTTTAATAACAATGTCATTCCTACATTGTAGAGATCTGAGGGCTGCAAGCTCACCAGGTGTCAGGTTGGAAATGGTTGTGCCTGCAATGAAGATTAAAGTTAGTGGTGTTTTCCATGCATTGGTTAACAAAATAATCAACAGCAGCAAAACGTCCTGGAGGGGGTGTCCATGCACTTCGCTGGGGATTGATGTCATTGATAGTTCTGGTGATACTGTCATCATCTGTGGGAAGAGGAATCATATTAGAAAAATGAGCTGCAAGGCGTACTCTACGATAGAAGCACTGCAGATCAACTTGAACCTGGGGTGCATCAAGATATCTGGGTGTGGGCACAAAAGAGAGACCTTTGCTAAGGAGTGATTGCTCATCTTGTGTCAGGAAAAGGTCCGGAGGAATACAAAATACCAAATTGTTAGGTTGTGTCTGACTCGAGGGCTTATGTTGGTTGTTGATCTGCTGGGTGAGAGACTGGAGTTTTGCAGATTTGGTATCCAATAGAACTAGGAAACTAACTACAGCTAACTAACTTTTATGACTTGAGGAATGGAGGAGAGAAAAAGAAAACCTTTGAGGAGGAAATCTCTGGGGATCCAAGGCCTAGGTCACCTTCCTCCAGGCTGGGATATTTTATTTAGTGACGGCTCTGCAGCTGCAATTTGGAAATCCAATTAAAGGGAGGTGGAAAATATTGCAATTTAGTGGAAAGCTCTCACTCAATCCCTCTAGCAGGAACACCGTGAAAGGTTGCAAGAGTACTCTGCAACATTGGGGGCAACCAAGGCAGGAGGAGGAGAGCAACAACTGCTGAGGCACTCACCTGGCCTACTCGCCCTAAACACAAACCAGGTGAATGAGAGGCAGCCGAAGGGAGTATGCGGTGAAGCTGCCTTGCTAGGGAAACCACTAAAGCCAATGGATAATCATTGTAGTGGAACCACTAGAGCCAAAGGAGATCAGAGTAACCACTCACCACAGCTAGTCTTAAATTCTACACCAGGAGCTCCTGTCACATCAGCGAACAGCTAAAGCCAAGCCCAGGGCGAGAACATTCCCAGCTATGGGCCAGGTAAGAAGGACCCTGCCCCAAGTCCGGCACACTCAAAATGCAGACTTAAAATGCAGAGCGAGTCCATCAGCCGCAGGGGCCATGCACCAGAATGGTATGGCTGGCATGCCCCAGAACTGATAAGGAGCTGAATGAGCATTAAGTGCTGAGACCTTGCAAAGGTAGGATGCAGTAGTGAGCGTAACAGACATCCCAGAGGCTGAAGCCAAAGGGATGGTGGTAGGCATGAAGCAAAGATTGCATAAGCAATAGTGAACCTGAGGCGTGCCTCAGGGATCAGTGTTGGGCCCCACTTTTTTTTAACATATATATTTCCTCCTTGAAGATTAGGAACAATAATATATGGATGCAAAAAGTTGCCGATGATTGCAGATTGGCTGTGGTCACAAATAAAGTTGAACATATAGTAGCTTTACAGGATGCATTGGACTCAATACATGAATGGACAATCACAAACAAGTTAGGGTTAAACAAAACCAAATGTAAAGTCATGCATATGGGGAAAAATAACATTGAAGCAAACTATCAAATAGACAATATTACACTGGGGGTTGAAACTGAGGAAAAAGATCTGGGAATTACAGTAACAAAAGACCTGAAATTTAGAGTACACTGTAGAAACCAGTTGAGAAAGGCAAACCAGATCCTAAATTGCATACTTAAGTATATATCATGTAGAGATGGGAATGTGATGATGCCTCTATACGTTGCTTTGGTCAGGCCCCACTTGGAGTATTGTGCAAGGGTTTGGTCACCCTATAATAAGGAGGACATATTAAATATCGAGGGAGTGCAGAAAAGATTTACAAAAAAAGTAAAAGGATTAGAAAAAAAAACATATTATAATAGACTGGTTAGTCTAAATATTTATTCATTACATTACCGTAGAACAAGAGGCGATCTATGTTTCCTATACAAGAGTATGGAAGATGATAAGTTATTAAAAGAATTGGGGTTCACATATAAAATAGGGAGAACTAGTACAAGGAAACACAATAAACAATTGTACCAACAAACCTGGGAACATAACTTTCGGAAATATTGGTACAGTTTAAGAGTAGTGCAAACCTGGAATAACTTACCTAAGGAAACTGTAAATAGTAAAACTATGAATGAATTCAAAAATGGGATCGATAAGTTTTTTGGAGACAGTAAATTTATATGTCAATAATAATTGGAAGGCGAGCCTTATAGGATGGTAATACTATCCTCGGCTTGAATAAACCTATGAAACCTATGAAACATAGGTCAGTAAACAGTGTAGCAATAATCGGACCTGCATGTAGGTCTGCAAAACATAGTAGTAATGAAGCAGCACTGTGAATAGTGGGGCAAGCCAGCCAGGTATTCAAAAAGCCAATAAAGGTGACACATACTCTGAGGATTTGTTAGCGGCGGAGACAGGATTTAGAACATAAGTAATTAGCCACACAGGGCCACGACTCCCCAAACACCTCCAAGTCCCCGCCCTTCAAAAAACAAGAAAGTGGTGGTAGGGCTAAGACCCACATGCAGGTACTGAAACTAGTTGACAGCTTCAGCAGTAGCTTAACTGACCTCAGAGTATAACAGAGTGTACAAATATAGAAGCAGCATCTGTATTGAGTACACTGAGTTGTAAACTTCAATACACATAGAAAGAAAGGAGACACCATGCTCTGAAGCAGCTGTCATCTGGCAGTGCAATGAAACTGGAGCAATAAGGTAAGTAGAATGAGTTGAGAGAGCGTGATTGAGCTACATAGCTAGGCTTCAAAGTGAGCCTGAATCAGGTGAAAACAACTGAATATGCAGCATGGAGAGCAGCTATGGTTGAGCTGAAATACACTGATAATTGTTGCAGTTGCATTGCAAGTAATATGAGAGTTGTAAATAACTGAGACCAAGTAATATGAGCTCTGGAGTAGCAATATGCTAGGAGCTTAGAAACAAAGCCTCAAAAAACAAAAACAAAACACACAAACACAGAGAACAGGGAACAAAGGCCCAAAACAAAGACACCAACACAGAAAACAAGGAGTAATGACAGAAAGAAGCACACAGCCAGAGGCAAAATACAAACCAGAAGCAGGAAAACAAACGTAGAAGTCCAGCAGAGACAAACAGAAGCAGCAAGGTGGGTGGGGGGGGTGCAGGCTCCAGGGTAGGCCCCAGCCAGCTACAGAGGACAGAGAGACAGAGCCTCCAACTAGCAAAGAAAAAAAGTGTTTCAGAAGGAGGCTGAGAGGAACTGCTTATATAGCTCAAGAAAGTGGAAGTGGCTTGATGCTTGTCCATTGAACTACAGGTCAAGCCATCCAATTATAAGTTGTTTTGGCCCCTCTATAATCTGTTTTGTTTCAGTAACTTATAAATAGGGTCCCATATTTTACTGTGTATATTTCACTTCCCTCTACTTATATAGTGAAGACATTCAAGGTCCTTACAATCTAGTAACAAATTCTTCCACAGACTACAAGTTGGTGGTTCCTTATTTTTCCAGCATCTCGCAATGCAGCTTCTCGCATTGAAAAGTGCTCTGTTCAATAATTTCATAAGATTTCCAGTTGGAAGGCATCGTTTAGAACTAGTTCCTAACATACAAAGTTCTGTTTCTCTTCTCATTTTTATACCTGAAATGTTATTTAATATATTAATTATCTGCTCCCAAAAGGGATCAATATCCGTACATGTTCCAGTGTACCAAAAATAACACCACATCTATTACATCATGCCTGTATCTCATTATTCATTTTGTTTAATAATTGTGGTGTGTAATACATCCTGTGAAAAATATTAAACTGTATTTAATTCAGCATAATACTTACTATAATTCTTACACCTGATATAATTTCTTCCCATTTTTTACCATTTATTTTTATTTGTAGTTCCTTGTCCCATTTTTGTCTCAATGTCTCTGGGAGATTTCTTTGTTTCCATCAGATAACTATAGACTTTGGATATTATTTTAGTTATTTTATTCAGTAATTGTACCTGTATTGATGTCAGTGGTGGTTTTTCTACATCTGAATCTAGTTTTTTAATATAATATGCTCTTAATTGCAAGAATATAAAAAAATATTTCTGGTTAATGTCATATGTTTCTGCAATCTGTATGAATGACATGAAATTGCCTTCCTTATCATATAAATGATCCAAACAATATATGCCTTTTCATGCCCACCTCTTGTATTCCCTATCTCATGATAGTATATGATTTCCATTTAAATAAATTGGTGTTTCTATATTTATTCTATATATTCTTGATTCTATATTCTATATTTATTCTGACAGTTTCTTTTTTTATAATCAATCCATACCTTTAAGGATGCTTTTGTCATTTCATTTTTTGATGTGCATTCTTTCCTTTTTATTCATATTAGAAAATAACATTTAAATAGGTCTTTTATAGTTAGTAGTGCTGGTTTCCAAAAATACCCACCATGGTGGATATTCTGTGTAGTATTCCCCTATTTATTTTATTTATTTATTGAAAGATATTGGAATTACAATCCTTTGAGTCATAGACTCCTTTGCAAAGGCTCCACGTCAGTAAGAACATACACTAAGTATCACAAACTAAACATTCGGTACAACTGTTATACATTTGGCACAGTACTAAACTTACAATATTGATAGACGATTTAAACATTTGGTACCATGTATAATGTAGGGTTACATCATCTGGGATCTTAAAAAGAGGTCCCGGGTCAACACTTTTGTTCATATGACAGTACTTCAGCTTCGGAGGGTCTTACAAAAAAATAGGCCCAGAGTCAAGATAAGATTAAAGTGAGATTGAGGATCCTGGTTTAGGGAAAGAGTAGAAAGTCTCTATGCCGGTGGAGGGGGGGACCCTATATTTGTAGCACTGGAACATGGTTGTAAAGTTATATACAGTCACAGGTTGCTGAGTTGAGGAGTGTCTTAAGACCAGCTTTAAACTGACCCAAACTGGATGTAAGGGAGAATGTGGGCAGTAGGTTGTTTAGCCACAGAGGGGCATGATAACAGAAAGACCGTTGCGCAAGGGAGATTCTACAGTGTGGTACTAGTATGAGGGTGTTTGCAGAGTGTCTTGGTGCCCTCCTGAACGAGGCTGTTTGCATAAGAGGATGGAGGCCTATTGGAGCTTGTTTGTATAGTATCTTTCTTGCTAGAAGACAGGAGTGATACTTTACCCTATCTTGGAAGTTTAGCCAGCCAGTAAGTTTATAAAGCTCACAAGTATGGGTTAACCTGTTACAATTAGAGACCAGGCAGCAGGCTTTATTGAGGGTGAGGTTGATGCTACGCAGGGCAGTATGATCAGCAGACCCATAAATTACTATGCCATAGTCCACCAGTGGTAGTGTTGAGGAGGACACTGCTAGATGCATTGCCTGCATGGGAATGCAGTGCCTATGTCTGTATAGGATCCCTAACCTGGCATTGACAGAGGAGGATACTTGTTGGAATGTGAGTGTGATAGGTAAGAGAGGTGTCCAACATGACGCCCAGGTATTTGAAACTGTAGACCTGTTCCAGAGCAATGCCACTGGAGTTTGTGATGATTAGAGCGGGTTTTGGCAGTGGGTGAAGATCATTGCTTTTGTCTTCTCATAGTTGATTCATTATTGCTGCTTGATTGTATATTTTAAGATCAGGATGTTTTAATCCTGTTTTCACATAAGGGGCCTTAAGTTTATTTATACTTATTCTTGCCTTTTACTCTTCCATATGAATTTTTATATTATGTTCTCTATTTTTCTAAACCAACTTTCATGTACTTCAATATACAAAATGTTAGGCAATACACAACATCTTTTCCATGTCTCCTAGTAAAATATAAATATTCCAGATAATTAGTTCTATTTTTTGTATGGGCCAAATAAATTCCTAAGTATTTTATTTTATCTTTTTTAAACTTAAAGGTGTAACTCCGAGAAAAAGTCAGATTTTGTGTTGAGTTAATACTCATGGCTACCAACATCTCCCAGTTGATTCTGTATCCTGTTACCAAGCCATATTTACTTATAACCTGCTGAATGGCATTTATTGCTTTACTTGGTTCTTTTACATACAATAAAATGTCATCTGTGTACAATGTGATATTTAATTGCCTGTCTCCGGTCCAAAAGCTTTCAATATCCTTGTGGTCTCTTATTAAATTAGCTAATGGTTCTATCCCCAAAGTGAACAAAAGGGGCGCAGAAGACACCCCTGCTGAGTCCTCTACCAAGCTCAAATACTTGCAATATACTGTTATTCATCAGGACTTTTGCAGTAAGGTAAGTGTAAAACAACCTAACCCACTCTATAAAGTTGTTCCCAGAATCTGCTTTCCATTATTTGGAACAGGTAGCCCCACTCCACCCTATCAAAGACTTTTTCCACATTCAATGATAAGATTAAAGCTTCATCTTACATACATAGATACATAGATACATAGACAGTGTCGGCAGATAAGGGCCTATGGCCCACCCAGTCTGCCCATTTGAGCTTGTAAGTTCAGTTTATGTTTTCCTAGAAGTCTGTTGCCCCTTACTCCTGACCTCCAGAATTCCTTTATGTCTATCCCATGCATTCTTAAATCCCATGATTGTTTCAGCCCCCACCACTTCCTCTGGCAGGGTGTTCCACTTGTCCACCACCCATTCTGTGAAGAAATTCTTCCTCATGTTTCCTCTGAATCGTCATCCCTCCAACTTCATCCCATGCCCTCTAGTCCTGGAACATCTTTTTCGCTTAAAAATAGTGTATTCCTGCACCCTGTTCCTCCCTGTGAGATACTTGTATGTCTCTATCATACCCCTCTCTCCCTCCTCTCCACCAGGGAGTACATGTTCAGTTCTTTCAACCTGTCTTCATAGGACTTGCGATGTAATCCATGCACCATCTTTGTTGCCCTCCTCTGAACCTTCTCTACCCTATGTCCTTACGTAGGTATGGTCTCCAGAAGTATACACTGTACTCCAGGTGGGGCCTCACTAGTGTCTTGTATAGCGGAATTATGACTTCCCTTTTCCTGCTGGTGATGCCCCTGCCTATACATCCCAGCATCCTATTTGCTTTACCTGCTGCCTTGTCACACTGTTTCCCTACCTTGAGGTCATCAGAGATTATAACCCCAAGATCCCTTTCCTGCTTGGTGCATGCTATGTCCTCACCCCTCAACTGATATATTGTGCCAGGGTTTTGTGCCCCATATGAATTATCTTGCACTTTTGCATTGAATTTCAACTGCCAAGCCCTGACCATTCTTCAAGTTTCTGCAGGTCCCTTCTCATTCTGTCTACACCCTCTGGTGTGTCTACTCTATTACAGAGCTTTGTGTCATCAGCGAACAGTGAAATTCTGCCTTCTAGGTCCTGTGCAACGTCACTGATGAAGATGTTGAATAGGACCGGCCCAGCATTGTTCCCTCGTGGTACCCCACTGGTCACTCTTCCCTCGTGGAGTGACAGCCATTTACCACCACCCTCTGTGTCCTGCCACCCAGCCAGTTACCTACCCACCACACTACTGTCCTGCTCACACCCATATTCCCTAGTTTGTGTAATAGTCTTCTACGTGGCACAGTGTCAAAGGCCTTGCTGAAGTCCAGATAGGCCATGTCCACTGCCCTCCCCTGATCCACCTCCCTAGTCACCCAGTCAAAAAATTCAATGAGGTTGGTCTGACATGATCTCCCAAAATTTGGCCAGAAAAGACACATTAAGTTGAGTCATGTTTCCAGGTGGACCCTGGGAGCACAGGGAAGTTAATTGACTAGCTCATGGTCACACAGTATGCAAGTGGTGGCTGTGGGATTCAAACTCAGTGCTCCAGGTTTGCAGCTGAATGCTCTTAACCACTAAGCTGTACTGCTATCTTGCCCTTCCATTGCAATTATATTTAAATCATTTCTAATCTTGTTATAGACCTTTTTCACTTTAATAAACCCCATCTGAACCGAATGGATAATTGATAGCAAAATCTGTTCCAATCTTTTAGCTAGTATTTTTGTGAAAATTTTATAGTCTGAGTTCAGCAGATCTATTAGCCTATATGAACCACACTTTCCTGGATCAGAGTTTCATTGTATTGTCAATCACAGGAGTGAGATAAGAGGTGGCATGAGCAAGATGCGTGGGAGTTGATGACAATGAGGACTGTAGCAGAACACAAGAGTAGGAGAGGAACAGGACAGAATCAGCAACAGAGATCTTAGGCTTTGTTAAGCTAGGTAAGAAAAAAGAATACAAGGTTGGAAAAGTGGTGTAACTGTTTTTTCTGGATTTTTTTTGGTGGCCTGTCAGCACAGCCATTGCACTACCACTTGCAAACCTGGTATTTCATGTTCCAGACAGAGCAGAGGTCACTGGGGGACAGCCAGAGAGAGGAGGATCAAGCATCCCAGAGGATGCCCTCCTGCAGGGAGGGAGGGCAGCTGTAATGTGAGGAGTGTGTGAGGTGGGCTGCAAGTGCGCAGTTATTAAAACTGTTTTGTTTTGTTATTTTTCAGCTATTGGAAAGTAGGATAGAAGAGGTTTGCTGTTTTACTTTACAAACATGGTGGTCAAAAAACTTAAAAAAAAAAATTATGGAAGGCATAGATATCTGAGTGTGCTGTGTGCTGGTTATTGAAGGGTTTTAGACTGGCGATTGCCACAGTGTTAGACATGAGGTTCCAAACCCTCTTGGCCAATCCCAATGCAGCAAATTCCCTACCCATTTTATAATAAAGTTATAAAATGGAAAAGATAAATAATGTGTCCCAGATGGCTGAAAAAGATTTCATGACCATGCAGTAAGATTTTTAGGATCTCACATTCTTTGAAAGCATTTTTTGTCTTTTTTCAATACTGTAAGCCATTTTATAAACAGAAGTAATTCATGTCCTGGGAACATTGGGCTTTATTTTCAAAGAGTGATGCAGGGCTTGCGTCAAGTCCTGCATCAGCACCATTTTTTGGTGCAGCTGCGCCAAACTCTTCCAATGCAACTGCATCTGATTTTAGTACACTGCGTGCTGTTGCGACAATTTCCACACTTTATGCCAGCTTGTTCCAAACATTTGGCACAAGCCTCATAATAAGGGTCCCTCAAATGGAGCAAGTTAGACCAGAGAAAAGTCTGTTTAACTTGCAGCATTTGGATCTCGGGATTGAAAATCCTGATTGCCAGCCAGATGAATGCCGCAAGCCCTGTGTGCCAAATGATCGGCGCACCAGGGGCTTGCAGCATTCGCAGGGCTTTGAAAATTGAGCTGATTGTGTCGAGTGCCTTTAACCACCAGGGAAATGTGTTTATTCTGCATAATCCCCCCCTCTGTCGTGTCTTAATCTTTATACCGAAAACTCCCTCTTAACCAATCAGAATTTAGAGTTACGGACTCATTATTATGTGATGACCACACAGTAGATTGAATAAGGGAACAGTGGCTCTGCATTCTGATTGGCTAAGTATAATAATAGGACAGTGGCTCTGCATTTTGACTGGCTACTGCATCTTTGTTAGCCAATCAGATAGCAAGCTCATTCTGCTTTCCCACTTCAACATGCAGCAGTCAATCAGAGACATTCAGCAATGCTACAGCATGTATGTGAGAAACAATTCCTGGCTTCTCACAGATGTGCTGTTGCATCACAAAGACAGATTTAAGCAGTATATTAGCTATAACACTGATGGTATGGATTTCTCGGTAATAACCAGACCAGGGGGATAATAAACACCTCAGCCATCAGCCTTGGTGTTTATTATCTCTGGTCTAGTTATTTAAGCAATAATCCATGTCAAGGTGCTTGAGAGGAGGACTTTGGTGCATCTGGCACTGCTTAAGAGGGTGGACACTGGTTGGTATATACAGCACTGCTTGGGAGGGGGTCATCAGTGGGTGCAGGTGGCACTACTTTGGAGAGGGATATTGGTTGGTCCATGTGGCATTGCTTGGGAGAGAGTATATTGGTTGGTCATGCAGCACTAATTAGCAGGAGGACATCTGTTGGTGCATGCAGCACTGCTTGGGAGGGGGGCATTAGCTGGTACACACAGCACTGCTTGGGAGGAGGACATTGGATGGTGCATGTGGCACTGCCGGGGAGATGAACATTTGCTGATGCATTCAGCACTGCTTGAGAGTTGATACGTGAGGCACTGCATGGGAAGGGAATATTGGTTGGTGCATGCAGCACTGCTTGAGAGGGAAACATCAGTTGGTGCATGCATTGGGGAAATTTGTCAGTGCATGCAGCACTGCTTTGGAGAGCAGATAATAGAGCATGCAACAATGCTTGAGAGGGGGACATCGATTGGTGCATGTGGCAATGCTTGGCAGGGTACATCAGTTAGTGAATACAGCACTGCTTGACAGAAGGCATCAGATGGTGCATGTGGTACTGCTTGGAAAGGGTGACATTAATTGGTACATGCAGCACTGCTCGGGAAGGGGACATTAGATGGTGCATGTGGCACTGCTTGGGAGGGGGACATTGGTTGGTGCATGCAACACTGCTTTTGAGGGTGGACATATCAGTGCATGTGGCACTGCTTGGAGGTTGCCCTCAGCTGGTGCATGTACCACTGCTTGGGGGGACATAAGCTGGTTCATTCAGAATTGCTTAGAAAGAAAACATTGGTTGGTGCATGTGGCACTGCTTGGGAGAGAACATCGGTTGGTGCATGCAACACTGCTTGAGAGGGGGAAATCAGATTTTGCATGGTCACTGTTTGGCAGGAGGATGTTGGTGCATGTAGCCTTGCATGGGAAGGGGGATTGGTTGGTGCCTGCAGCAGTTCCGGGGAGGGTAGACATCAGTTTCTGTATGTGGCACTGCAATGTCTCCATCCCAAGTAGTACTGCATTCAAAAACTGTTGTCCCCTCCCAAGCACTACCGCATTCACCAACTGATATCCCCTACCAAGCAGTACTGCATGCACCAACTGATGTCCCTTTCCAAGCAGTACTACATGCAGCAACTGATGTGCCTCTCCCATGCAGTTTCACATGTCCCAACCAATGTCCTCACTCCCAAGAAGTGCTTCATGCACTGACATGTCCCCCCTCCCATGCAGTGCTGTATGCACCAACCAATGTCCCCCTCCCAAGCAGTGCCACTTGCACCATCTGATATTCCCTTCCAAAGCAGTGCAGCCTGAGAGAAGATTGCTGACAAGGCTAGGGCTTCTAGAAGAAGGGGGAAAGTTGGAGAGAAAGAAGTATAACAGAAAATCCCAAATGCAGAGATTAAAAATGTTTAGATGGATAATTAATTTATAGTTTTAACAGTGACTGTGCCCCTCCCAACACCTTTGATTTACTTCTTGAGGAATTTTCTTTTAGGAAATTTAACTTCACATCTCCCCACCTTTGCCACATAGCTCAGCACATCCCACTCTACAAAAAGCATTTTTTCAATTTATCTTGTACCTAGAATTGTGTCCATTGTTGTTTTCATTTAGTGAATCACTTAATTGTGCCGTTCTCTTAACACTGTACATCAGGGTTTAAGGATTTCAAGTTAAATACGCTTTTTTGCATCTCATTACATAAAAATCAGCAACACAACTTTAGCCACCAAATACTGTACATAAAAAATGGGTTTGGGAGAGCGAGATATGCTTAGCTGGTTGGAAAGTTGGGGGGAGTTGGATTTTGTGGTTATTGATAGGTCATTTTGTTTTTATCTGTTCCTACCTCATGGGCCATCAACAGTTGGTACAGGCAAGAGGTGTCATGTCACCTCCAAAACCCATCCACGCTGGTGTCCCAGGTGTTCCACAGGGCTCCATCCTGGATCCCATCCTCTTCTCCATCTTCCTGGATGGCTTCCCCTCTGCCTGTACTAACTTGCATATTCACATGTATGCTGATGACACAGTCATCTTCACCTCCAGTACCTCTACTGGAGCTGTTGAAGATTTGCTCCAGCACGACTTCAGCAACATTCTGCACTGATTCCAATCAAACCAGCTCTGGGTCAGCACTATAGAAATGGTGTCCATGACCTTTGGCACCAGTCAGAATCTGGCCAGAGTCACTGTCTCTTCTGGTTTTCACCACACTGGATGGCACCCCATTGAAGCAGTGCAGTCCTTCAAGTACCTCAGTGTGTGGCTTGATAATAAGCTTGACTTCTCAGCCCAAATTGATGGCATCCATGCTAAACGCTATACCAAGCTTGGTGCCCTGTACCACAACAAAGACTGCTTATCTCTACAGGTCCATAGGTACCTTGTTACCAAAATGGTGATCCCTGCCTCTGACCCTTGCCAGAATGGACACCCTCTCATTTTGCTACTTTGCAACAAACTTGCCCCTCATATTCACCACTGCTCCCTCTATTCCTCCCTTGCCATCCTCCCTCTGCTCTCACAGGCTCAGTGTGTCTCCTTCATTTGCAAATATTAATTTTGGTTCCCTTCCCTCCTATCTCTCTTCTCTCCTCTCCCAACTCTCCTCTGCCTCCTGTTTCCTCTGTTCCAGGGATCATTGCACTTTCTCCATTCCTCAACCCTGCTCTTCTGCTGGGCAATCTCCCTTCTACTATCAACTTCCCTCACTCTGGAACAAACTCCTCTCTTCCCTCTGCCTCTCCTCCTCCTCTGGCTCCCTCAGTCACCAATTGAAACTCCAACCCCACCCCACTTGCTCATGTTACCTTTCCTCCTGACACCTCCCTGGCCTTGCCTCAAACATCACTGGGTGGGCTCCAGCTGGGTCTCCATACGTGTTTACTGATTGCACTTCCTCACCACCACCACTGCTGTCTCCTCTACCACAGGGTGAGGCTTAAGCTCATCTACAGATCTCTTGCCTGTTCTCAGTTAGTAACTGCACACTGTGTATTGCTCTTGAGCTGGCATCTCATATTGAGCTGTGACCAAACTTTATGGTTCTATAGCAATATATTTTTGCTCCTGCTCATTGTTGTACCAAATTATATACCAACTGTTCTATTGATTTTGTTTTTGCATATTGTACTCCTGTTTCTCCTGTTCCCCTCTCCAGTTGCACCTGGATATGAGCCTCAGCTCAGTGTGCATCTCTGATTACCAATTTCAGAAAGAAGGAAGGAAGGAAGGAAATAAATTAAATAAAATAAAATTCATGACAAATGAAGTGGGAGGGTGGACAGCATAGTTAAACAAGCATTTGTCAATGCTGGATGTTCACAACTGGTATAGAAGCCCTAGAGTACTAGATGCGTTGTGGTGGACTGCGTGGGTTATGTATTATGAAAGTTAGGAGCCTGCATTTGTAAATTTCAATGCAGGCTCATAACTTTATGTTTTAATATTTGTGCCCCAGGTTGTCAACATAGCCTTTTTATGACCCCACCTCATGAACAAGTGCAGAGAAAATGTTCAGCTGCTGCCTGAATGGTGATGTCGCGCAGAGAATGCAAAATCACCTTTTGGGACACAAAACACATTTTAGCCAGGAAATGAAAAGTGACAGCTGTCTCATTCATGAGGTGCTGTAAAGAAATGACTATGTTAAAAATCTGGGGTGAATATATTGAAAATTATCAAAGTTGCGAGCCTACCATTCCAAAATTCAATGTAGGCTCATAACTTTGTTGTTTTTTAATATTTTGACATCAAATTTTTAACATAATCTTCTTGTGGCTCTGCCTCATGAACAAGGGCACATAAAAGTTTGAACCCCTGCTTGAAAGATGATTTCACGCAGGTACCACAAAATCATCTTTCTGGACTTAAAAACACACAATGGCCAGGATTTAAAAAGCTGACAGCTGTCGCATTCATGAGGTGCTGTAAAGAAATGGCTATGTTGCAAATCTGGGGTAAAATATTGAAAATTACCAAAGTTACGAGCCTGCATTCACTAAATTAAATGTAGGCTCATAACTTTGTTGTTTTTTAATGTTCGTACACCAGATTTTCAACATAGCCTTCTTATGACCCCGTCTCATTAACAAGGTCAGAGAAAATTTCCAGCTCCTGGCCAAAAGGTCTTTTTGTGCAGGGACTGTGAAATCCCTTTTCAAGACGGATTTGCCTAGTGTCAGTGCAATTGTTCTTGAGGTGGAGTCCCAAAGAAGACATGCTGAAAATTTGAGGTAAAAATATGCAAAAATGGTCAAGTTATGCAACTAAGTTCAAAACCCTGTTGAACTACATTGAACCCTACCTGTTTCCTCAGTTCGTGGTCCAGCTTTGAAGAGTGGAGACATGTCTGTGGTCCACAGAAGATTACGGTGCTAGACCCCCGGTCTCTTTTTCTGAAAGATACTACCCTCTTGTACTTTGTTAATTCCCTTGAGATACTTGAAAGTTTCTATCATGTCCCTCCTCTCCCTCCTTTCCTCAAGTGTATACATATTAAGCTGCTTTAGTCTCTCCTCGTATGTCTTCTGGTGCAGACCCTGCACCATTTTGGTTGCCCTCCTCTGAACAGCCTCCACCCTGTCTATGTCTTTGCGGAGATGGGGTCTCCAGAATTGCACACAATACTCTAGATGGTGTCTCACCAACTGTCTGTACAGAGGAATAACAACTTCCTGCTTTCTATTGTTGATCCCTCTCCCTATGCATCCCAGTATCCCCCCAGCCCTCCTTACTGCCTTGACCTGACTCCCTTCTGTCTTAATTTGTTTTAATCTGTTTATTTGTTGGGTTGGGGAGGGTTGTTGTGTGTGTGTGTGTGTGTGTGTGTGTGTGTGTGTGTGAGTGTGGTTGGATGATTGATTAAGTTTATTTTTGATATATTTTAGTGTATGGGGTAGTAGCAGTTTCTTTTAGGATGGGGGTACCAGCTCAGACCCAAACATTGATTTACTTTCCCTCTCTTTTAAAAGATCTTTGTCCCTTCCTAACTCCACCGCTTGATGCTGCGGTGCGGTGGAGGTGCAAGGAATTGGGTATTATGAGGAGGGATGTAAGAGGGAGAAAGAAGAAGAATGATGTGGCCTTAAGGGAGCCGATTTGGGTAGTGGGGACCAGAAGATACCCTGGGTTGAGGAGTCAGTTGGAGTGAGGTCTCTTGTGCCTTCTCTCTGTACCCAGGGTATCCTCTGGACCGAGAGGACAGGTAGCTGATGGACCAGCCCTAACATTTCATCCTCTTCGGGTGGTGCTTTGCAATGCCAGGTCCATGACTAACAAGACTGCTATAATGGCTGGTCTCATTGGGTCAGTCGACCTGGCTTGCATTACAGAGATCTGGCTGGGAGATACCTTGGGCCCTGTGCTAGAGGCATCTGTCCTGGCTGGGTACTCTGTTGTGCACTGTCCAAGGAAGGACTGCAGGGGAGGGGGGATGTGTAGATCGTAGCTGGACCTGATGGTGCATCCAACTGGCAACACCAGTTCTTTCGAGTGTGTGGCATTAATGGGGGGTACTGGCATGGAATTTAGAGTGCTCCTGGTCTACCCGTCACCTGGGTGGGACTGAGGCTTCTTGAAGGAGGTGATGTCTTTTGTCACCGAGAGGGTGCTGAACTCACTGAGATGGATTGTTCTTGGCGACTTCAACATCTGGGTGAATGATGTGACATCACCTTGGGCCAGAGATCTCTTGTTAAGTATGAAGGCTGTGGGTCTGATCCTGCATTCCAAGTCCAGAACCCACCAGTCCGGCCACGTGCTTGATCTGGTGTTCTCCCTGGGGCTTGAAAATGACACCTTCAAGACTGATTGGGTCTCTTGGTCCGATCATTGCATCACTGGGTTCAGCTTTAAAGCCCTCCTGAATGTCCCCCCATGGAAATGGTCCAGTTCCACCCTCTGAAGGGTGTTCAACCAGAGGGACTGATGGTGGAGCTGGGTGTTTCATCTGTGTTGGAGGCGTGCACCAGTGGCCCAGAAGACACAGTGGCAGCCTATAATAGTACTGCTGTTGGGGCCCTAGACCATTTGGCACTGATCCGTGTACATCCTCTTGCCTTGCACCTTGGCTCCCCTTGGTTTGATGGGGAACTAGGAAGGCTGAAGACAAGGGGACGGAGGTTGGAGAGGCATTGGAGGAAGACTAGGTCTCATGAGGACAAGTTGGTTCTGATGACTCATTACAATGAGTATCAGAATGCAATCATCCAGAAAAAGGCAGCTTTTTTGTCTAGGGTGATTGCAGCTGGGAGGAATTGACCGGCTCAGCTCTTCTGGGTTGTAGACAGGTTATTACACCCATTATAGCCTTTTCAACTCACAAGTGTGATGAGTTCACTCGATTCTTCTCAGACAGAGTGTCCTCTGTGAGATCCCGGATTGCTCCAAGCAGAATTCAGTCCTCCAGCAGTGGTGTTTCCTGTGTGGGCGATTGCACTCGGCTGCCCTGGGGTAAGTTCCAGCTGGTGATGGCACAGGAGGTCTGTGGTATAGTTCATGGGCTGAAACCAACATTCTGTGACCTGGATCTGGGCCCAACGCGGCTACTAATTGGCAGTGTTGTGGCCCCTGGGCCTAGTCTTTTCTGAGATAGTTGGGGAGATCCTTGTTGGCCGGGGTTTCCCATGAGTCTCTTAAACAGGCTTTGGTTAAGCCCCTGTTGAAGAAACCATCATTGGACCCTGATGTCCTGGCAAATTACTGGTTTATCTCGAAGCTTACCTTTTAAGGGAAGGTTCTTGAGAAGGTGGTAGCAGAACAGCTAAAGGATTGTCTCATAGACTTCCAAATTTATTCATCTTTCCAGTCTAGATTTAGGGCCTTGCATAGCAGACAGGCATTGCTGGTCAGGGTGTTAAATGACCTGCTCAGGGCGAGGGATAGGGGAGAGCATACAATTCTTGTCCTCCTCGATCTCTCCTTGATGTTTGACACTGTGAATCATGGGGTGTTGCTGGACAGGCTAAGGGAGTATGTAGGACTTACCAGCAAGGTCAACAACTGGTTTCAGTCCTTTCTCTGGGGCAGGTCCCAGATGGTAGTGTTGGGGAACTGTTCTTTAGAACCGAGGGATCTGCCCTATGGAGTTCCCCAAGGCTCTGTCCTGTCCCCCATGTTGTTTGCATTGTACATGCTGCCCCTGGGCAAGGTCATAAGATGGTATGAGCTGAGTTTTCATTGTCATACTGATGATACTGAGCTCTACCTGTTTTTCACACTCAGGAGACCTGATGCTGTTGATGTGCTGAATAAATGCTTGGCCATGATCCAGGCTTGGATGGCGTCAAACTGGCTGGGAATAAACCCTGGGAAAATTGAGGTGCTGGTGGTAGAGCCGGGTCAGAGGGTTGGGCTTGGAGCCTCTGGTGATAGGTTAGGCCTTTTTATGGGTCCGACAAACCTGGAGGTTTCACCAAGGGTGAAGAATCTGGGCATTGCATTTGACAGCGAACTGACATTTGATGTTCAGATGTCAGCAGTTGTCTGGACAGGATTTTATCATCTCCAGAACATCTCCTGGATCAAGCCCTTTGACCCATCTAAGGACTTGGCCACACTGGTCCATGCTTTTGTGACCTTGAGACTCGACTACTGTAACACCCTCACTCTTGGGGTCGGAGGTGATGCGCTGCAGAATGCAGTGGCACTGGTGTCGACTAGTCATTCTAGATTCAGTCACATCGCCCCAGTGCTGCACGAGCTGCACTGGCTGCCGGTGTGCTGGTGCATCACCTTCAAGGTAGGTCCTTTGACCTACAAGGCCCTGCATGGATTGGATCTGGGCTACCTGAAGGATCTCCTGCACCCCTACATCCCATCTCACCCCTTCAGATCAGCTACAGGTGCTCTCCTGGAGATCCACAGAGTGAGGCTGAAGAGCTCTAGGAATCGGGTATTCAAGGTAGCTGCTCTGGCTTTATGGAACTCATTGCCAGGGTATCTCTGGGAGGCACTGTCCACTGAGATTTTTAAACATCAATTAAAATCCTTGTTTATACAAGCTTTTGGAGTCAAGGGGACCAGTAAAGATCTAGAACGGATTTAGTTATTTTAATTATGATGGTATATACAGTATATATGGGATACATGATGGGCACGAGTGTGATATGGAAAATATTTTCACTCCTCTAGAGTGACCTCTGAATACTCACGAGTGACGAAGCCAGGGGTGAGGTTTCAGAGGTCACTTTACAGGACTGAACATATTTCCGATATCACACAAGTGCACATCATGTATCCTATTTATACAATGGGGGCCTCATTGTTGCAAAAAGGTTTCCGGGGGTGTAATAAACGGCATTTATTTTAACTCCGCTGATATCATCAGGATTTATTTCACTGCAGTGAAAATAACTTGTTTTATCTCACTGGAATATGTCTCACCCCCATTGCATAAATTTTTTTATCTACTGTTCCTTTTCTGTTATTTATGTTTTTGTAATATTACTGTAAGGGCACCCTGAGCCTTTGGGGAAGGGTGCCCCAAGCAAAATCTACTACTACTACTACTACTACTACCATAACAAAATGTTCACTGAGCACACACGTGCATGGTGAACATAAAAAAGAACAGATCTGGGTTTGTGTGGGTGTATTGGGGGGGTAGCTATCGGAGTCCAACTGTGTCTGCTGTACTAATTCGCTAGGTTGGGTAAAATGAATGGTTCAGACAAAGAGGCAGCTCAGAAGGTCAAGTGGTGCTCACCGCAAATTCAAAAGGAGATCCAGCCATAGAGTAGGACAGCTACTAGTCCATCATGTAAAAAGCACAATTGTTGGTCTCTTTGGTTCACATCAAGCTTAATTAAATAAAGTTAAACTCCATTATAAAATGGGTAAAAAATATCCAGCAACCTGATTGGCTGAGGAGCCTGGAACCCAGTGCTGATATCCCACTACCATAGGTGCAGGAACAGGGGAGGCCACTAGGGCCATGGCCCTACCACTTTCATAAGTGGCCCTATCCGTTTTTGCAATCATGTTAATGTATTTAATAGGGGAGAATTTAACTCTTACATCTTTGGCCCTACCACTTTTCAATCCATTCCGGCACCAATGCCCACTACCAAAGCATTGGAAAATGATCAGTGACTTATTTTTATATTTGCTTTTTTAAAATTTCACAGAAGTACAGCTTGCAAAATATAGTATACTCATCCCAATATCAATAGACTTTTCATGACATTCCAGTAAGCCACAAGCATGATTTTGTTCAACTTTGCATCTTAATCAGTAACCTAACTTCAAAAACATAAACAGGTCACATATTAGTACTCACTATTGCAAGTGGCAAGAAGAACCCCGGGCCATAAGACTGCTGCGTGGGTTCCTCAGAGGCAGGGGATGTAAGTAGTATATCCAATGCACCAGAAGATTGGATAGGAGTCTTAGTTTAAGCCCCATCTAATGGTCCATCTAGCTCAACTAGTATTAAAACTATCTACTGTTCCCAGGGTATATAAAATAAATATTTATCCCACCTCTATTAGCCACTTAGTCCACCTCCCCATGAATTTGTCCATTTTATCATGTGTAAGTTATGTTAGTCTCTCCATTTCCCATATTTCACTCACTGTTGTGCAACACTCTGCCAGAGTTGGAGGGTCAGGACTAAGTCATCTCTGGGTTATAGCTTTCCCCCATAGCTGCTACACATATGTACCACAAATATTGAGGATTGGCTCCTTGTACTGATGGTGGATATAATCCCAAAGCCAAATTGGTGAATGCAGTGGGTCAGGGCTCTGAAAGAGAGTTGACATTGTACCAGAAATCCTCTCTTTGAGATTGCCTAATATGAGACAGGAATACAGTATATATTATATGAGTATGTGTTGCATGCAGTTCCCAGCAATTCCTCCAACATGCTGATATACTAGAAGTATCCCATTTGGCCTTAAGTTGGGGGTGGGGGTGGAGGGGGTTATAATGTGTCGCGTTTTAATTTTCCAGAAAAGATCAGTGACCTAACTGACCTAAGCAGGCAAGCTCTATCAATATGTTTCCATTCACCTACTTGTATTAAAAAAGTAGCATCTACCATCTACTGGCCAAACAGCAAAATTACAATGGCTTAATAGTACAATTTTTTTTGCCTTTTTCTTCTTTTTTCCTCATTTTTCCTCATTGAAATTAGATACTGAAAACATTTTTTTTTTCACAAATCCTAATGAATCCATAAGGCACTCCATGGAGTGCTTTGTGCTAGGATAACAGCATGTTTCACGGAGCAGAAGCTCTAGGGCTTTGGCCTCATGCTTTAACCCACCCAAGGCATGCCATTATCTCAGCATAAAGCATACTCTGTTGCACGTTATTGCTTAATTAGCAGCAGCAGATACAAACCTCCACCACCTCACTAACGTTTCATGCCAATACACTTTATCATGGTGGAGCCTTGATAAAGTAAAATAAGGAGAAACGTCAGCGAGGTGGTGGAGGTCTTCTGGATTGAAATGAAGGGTGTTACTGATTTTGTAAATGAAACCAGTAAAAAAAAGTTTGGCTTTTTGGGGAGGACAGAATGATGAAGTGAGTGGAGGATTGTTTAGGTAGTGAGGTCATAGGCTACTGACAAATATTATTTTGTTCAGTAGCCTTGCAGTGCTGTAAGATTACTGCACTGCCGTGTGACTGTTTCAGAGTACTTTCTTGGGATTTTACTACCTACTTTAAAATAATAATAACAAAACAACAATTAGACCATGGTATTGTCTTTAGAAATAATCTCTGAAATTGTATGTTTAATTAGCTTACCTTAAAAGAATGTCGGGATCAAGTGCCATTTCAGACTTTACTTTTTTATTTGCAGTACACATTCAGCATGTAAACAGTGCCTGTTATAAAGCCTGTAATAGGCCTAAAAACAACTAATTTAGAAAATTACTTTTTCTTCTACTACATTTTTGGTCTGCTTTCTTCCATGCCCCTTTGAGACACCGAGCTGGGAGATGTGGGATGTGACTCAAGCATGCATGCAACAGTGTGGTGTGTGTCATCCATTGGCATCTCCCCACCCACTGAGCCACTCCTGAGTGCACTGCCACCTGTGGTCACCCAGGTGGCTGTAATTCACTGGAGCTCCCCAGAGGAGGAGAAGGAGGAGGAGGAGGAGAGTGTCCTCTGGGGTGCTTGATCCTTTTCCACCCCCACCACCGGCCAGCCTCCGATGACTCGGGCAACCAGGGTCACTTGCATCGCAAGCAGTAGCTCTACCAATGTGAAACTATTTACATATGAACATACAAAATTTGCCAGCAGATAAAGGCCTAGAGGTCTATCAAGTTTGCTCGAATGTTCAGCTAGCACCCCTTATCCTGCAGCTGCCTCTCCCTTCCGCCCTTCCCCTTCATTGACCCTCTCCCTTGTCCTGTCCCATCCCCTTTTGAAGCAGTCCACTGTTCTACTGGATACCACTTCTGCAGGTAACGCATTCCACCCAGCCACCACCCTCTCTGTAAAAAAGTGTCTCCTCATCTCCCTCCTGAACCTTCCGCCCTCCAGTCTCATATCATGGCCCCTGGTGTCCATCCCCTCCCTTACTTTGAACAGCCCCTCTGTGCCTGTCTTGTTTATTCCTTTCATGTACTTAAAGGTTTCAATCATGTCCCCCCGTCCCTCTTCTCCTCCAGTGAGTACCTCTTCAACTCCCTCAGCCTCCTCTCGTATGATAAGTCCCCCAGCCCCTTGATCATCTTTGTTGCTCTGCGCTGCACCCCCTCCAGTAACTTAATGTCCCTCTTCAGATACGGGTGCCAGTACTGCACGCAGTACTCCAGGTGTGGTCTAACTAATGACTTATACAGTGGCAGCATCATCTCCTCCCTCCTCGAGGATATACTCCTTGCAATACAACCCAGCATTTTGTTGGCTTTTGCAGCTGCCTTCCTACATTGTGCTGAGTTGTTCATTGACCCTGTAATGAGCACCCCTAGATCCTTCTCCTCCTCTGTCTGGGCTAGCTGCACTCCCCCCAGCTGGTAACGCCTCCATGGGTTCTTCATCCCAAAATGCAGCACCTTGCACTTTTTGGCATTAAACCCCAGTTGCCAGGTGTCTGACGAGGTTTCAAGCTTTGCCAGATAATCCTGCAACCCCTGCCATCCCCCTAGGTCATCCACCACTGCTTCTACCTTGGTATCATCAGCAAACAGACTGATCTTGCCCTTGATGTCCAATGATATGTCTGCAATGAATGTCCCAAACAACACTGGTCCCAACACCGCACCCTGTGGAACACCGCTCATCACTACCCTTGGGTGTGAGAGCACCCCACCCACCACCACCCTCTGTTGCCTTCCCTGAAGCCAATTCCTTACCCATCTCACCAGCTTTGCACCTGCCCCTGTGCTTACTAACTCACTTCCCAGCCTTCCATGTGGCACCGAGTCGAATGCCTTACTGAAGTCCAGATACAGGACATCCACTGCATGGCTCCTGTCCAGTTGCCTAGTTACCCAGTCATAGAACTCCACCAGGTTGGTTTGGCAGGATCTGCCCCATATGAAGCCATGCTGTCTGCTGTCCTGTAGTCCTTTGGCCTCTAGGAGGGCCACCAGCCTTTCTTCAGGATAGTCTCCATTAGCTTACCCACGATGGATGTGAGGCTCACTGGTCTGTAGTTTCCCGGTTCATCCTTGGGGCCACTCTTGTGGAGGGGCACCACATGAACCATTCTCCAATCCTGAGGTACACACCCCGAATGTAGTGAGGCATTAAATAGGTCTGCCAAAGGTCCTGCAAGGACCTCTGCCAGCTCCTTCAGTACCCTGGGGTGGATGCCATCTGGGCAAGGCGCCTTATCCACCCTCAGTGCCTTCAAACCCTCCCGAACTCTACCCTCCATGATTTCCCCACCTGTCACCCCTTCCCCCACTGTTTCTGCCATTTCTTCCACCTTGGGTGTCACCCCCCTCTTCTTTTTAGTAAATACTAAGCAGAAGTACTCATTTAGTGCTTCAGCCTTATTGCACCCTGCTTCCACCCAGCCCCCTCCTTCCTAATCCTTACTATGTGGTACTTACAGCTCCTTTTCTCCCTGATGTACCTAAAGAAGTCCTTCTCCCCCTTCTTAATGCCTTGTGCCAGCCTAAGTTCCGTAGATGCCTTGGCTCCCCTTACTGCCCTTGTCACCTCCTTCGATTCCGTCAAGTACTCCTCCCTGTCCTCCCCTCTCCCTGTTTTCTTGTACTTCCTTAAGGCAGCTTTTTTCCTCCTTACCTTTTCCATGACCTCCTTGCTCAACCAGCTCAGTTTCTTAGCCCTAGCCTTCTTGCTCTGGGCTTTGCAGCAGGGTTTTGGCTGCCTCCACTATCCCCAGCTTTATGAGCTCCCACCTCTGGTTAGTGTCCATACTAGATTGAATTCTGGCCAGGTACCCTTTTACCACTTCCCCATCCTCCCAAAGTCGGCCCTCCTGAAGTCCAGCACTCTTGTGCCAGATTCCACTCCTTCCTTGCCCATATCCAATGTGAGCCATGCTGAGTAGTGTTCATTCCCTGACAGTAGTTTCTCCACTGTAAGTTCTCTCACAAAGCCCCCATTTGCCAGCACAAGGTCAAGGGTATTCCCTAACCTGGTTGGTTCACTGACCATTTGCAGCAGGAAGCTGTCCTGAAAGGCATCCAGCAGTACCTGCTCCCTTCTGTTCCTGGTTATTGGGGTACTCCAGTCCACTCCTAGCATGTTGAAGTCCCCCACAATCACCACACTACCCTTCTCGCAGGTCCTCCTGATCTGTCCCGCTAGTTCCCTGTCTAACTCCTCCATCTGAGATGGCAGCCTGTACACCACTCCCATTTTAAGAATCCTATTCTTGGAATCCTGGATTTGTACCAAAGCGACTCCATAATACCCTCCTCCCCTTCCTCCCTTACACACTTCTGTTCTTCCTTCACATATAGTGCCACACCCCCTCCTTTCCCAATCACTCTGTCCCTACAAAATAACCTGTACCCTGGTAGAGACAGGTCCCAGTCATTGTATTGGGTGGCCCATGTTTCTGTGATGTCTGCAATGTCCACCTCTCCCTCTGCCATGAGCACCTGTAACTCTGCTGTTTTCCTCCCAAGACTCCTAGCATTATGGGTAACCACCTTCCACCCTTCCCCCCCTCCCATCCTGCCCTCCTTTACTAGCATCACCAATAGTACTTGCCATTTGTCCTTTGCCACTGTTATGGGGGTTAAGCTCATATGGTTTCCCAACTTGTGGTCTCTGCATGTCTCTTGCCCAGTGCCACCCCTCGCTCCTAGTTTGAATTCCTACTTCCTCTATGTACTCCTCCATCCTCTGTTTCAGCACTTTCTTTCCCTCCTCCTCAAAGTTAGACTGTCCTTGGCATAGAGACTATTGTTCCCCAGGTCCCTCCCACCCCCAACAGCCCATACGCTTTAGCACAACACCAGGTTCTTAGCCATCCATTAAATTCCTCTATTCTCAGCTTTCTTGTTGTGCTTGCCTTGGGCACTGGAAGTATCTCCGAAAAAGTTACTGATCTTCCTGCCCCCTCACATAATTGTCCTAGTTCCTCAAACCTCCTCTGGACTATATCTACTGTCTTGTCAGTCAGGTCGTTCGTCCCAAGATGTATAATTAAATGAGGCTTGTCCCTACTCCTTCTAGCATATTTCAGAACAGATTGTCTCACCCTTTACGCTGTCATTCCTGGCATGGCCTCCATCAAAATGCAACTATGCCTCTCCCCCTTTCTACCCCACCTGACTCCCTTTTATTATTGAGTCCCCCAGCACTAAGATTCCCCCACTCTTACTCCCTGCTTGCTTCCATTCATCTCCCTCTCTCATTTCCAGCTCCTCTTCTTCCTTCTGCACATTATTTCCCCCTTTTGCCCCTGTTGCAATTCTCCCAGCAGAACTTCCCCCCGCTCCGGTTTGGTCCAGGCATTTATCAATTACTCCTCTAAGTTCATCATTTCCCTCCTCCACCTTCTTCCTCTCTAGCAGTGCAAAACTATTTTCTGAAGACCCTTCACAAATGCCCGCTCCCTCTCTCTTCATAGTGACCTGTTCTGTCCTTTCCACTCCATGACTTTTGCCACTTCTTCGCCTCCCCTCACAAGTCCCTATCTCCTCCTTCCATTTGTCTTTTGTCTCCTGACCTGGTTTCCCCAGCAATTGTTCTTCCTGTCCTGGGCCTCCTTGTCCCTGCTTCCCTTCTTCTGACCCTCTCCTCACCACTGTTGGCTTAAATCGCCCTCCCTCATCTCCCATTCTTCCTCCCTCCAGTATTGGGCTAAACCCACCCCCAGTCTGCCTTGCCTGTCTTAGTTCCCCCTGCAGACCCTCAATCTCCTTTCTGAGTTTCTCTATGTGGTTGCACACTAAACATCCTCCCACACTCCAGGCAATTTTTAGAAAGATTGGTGCACCGCAGTTGTTGCAGCCTACCACCCTACCCATTGCTGTCATTGCCCACCAGTGACCCCCCAACCCTTCCAGATGCAGGATACCAAACACTCCCCCAAGTCTTCCCTCTCCCCTCTCCATCAGTGCAAAACATTATTTTCTTAATTTCCCTTACCTCCTTTGTTGTCCATGCTTAGACAGATTGAGCAACTGCTTTTTATATTCCTAACCTTCCTATCCAAACTCAAAAAGAGACTTTAAGTAGCTATTGCACAACCTTCCTCAAACTCCTACTCCTCCTTTCCACAATGCAACACCAATGCAAAGTAACAATAAGCTCCAAGATTTGCAGTTACTTCCCTTCCACTGAGATGCTGATCACCTGTTCACTCACTGCTGTTCCTTTACTGGATGTCTACTTCTGCTATGACAGGTGAATATCCTTTGCCCGTTTGAGGCGATTTCAGAACCCTGGTATAAAATGCGGACCAGGGTGGGTGGGGAGTGAGGATGGGACCTACCCAAGTCTTCCAGAAACAATCAGGTAGCTGAGGCCCCTGGTCAGACCATTAGCACCCTTCCCCCACTATGCACTAACCTTTGCAGCTAGTGAAGCCAGCAAAAATGAATCACCATTCTACTCAATGCCCCCAAAATAGGTTTGCTACCAAAAGAAACAGGTCTCCAATTCAAACAGCTTCACCAACAACACATCAAAATAGGCTTGAAATTAGAAGATATAGGTTTCTGATTCAAAGAAACAGCCCCAGTTAAATCACACCAAATAGGTTTTAAATCAGAAGAAATAGGCCTCCACAAATGAAGCCTGCTACACAGTGAAACATAAAACAAATGAGCCCATTTATAGCCACCAAAACAGTTTTCAAAATTCCAACAGCCCCAGAACAATACCCTGCTAGCCCCTTAGAAATAGTAAGAAAGAAAAGAAATAACCTTCTACCAAGTAAAATCCACAAGAAACAATGTAAAAACCAGAAACTACTGTACTGTAACAAATCTGATCCTTTCCCTTTTAGTTCCTTCTGAGAAGCCAAAGCAACAGTTCTTTCAGTGATGCTTGATCTTTTAGCATTGAAACATCTGACAGTAACTTCATTTGCATCATGTATTGAGAAAACAGACATTGTATAATGCTATTTACATGCAGTGTGTTGCAAGCATCACAATTTATACACGATAGTCATGATATGTTCTGATGCCCCATCACACCATCATGCATGCATTTGAACTTGTCATGCCAGCTTCCTCACCATGCATCTGCTCCAGTGTGCTACTGCCAATAGAGCAATGGCCCAGAACATGGGTCACAGAGCACAAAGAAGGCCTGCACTGCATAATTTCCTTGTGGGATGGAGTCAGAAACATAAAACTTTAGGGAACCCCCCTATAAAACCCCAGTGGAGTCCTGATGGCCAGGTGTGGTCGTCTGTGATATTACCAGGAACAGTCAAGCCCGGGATTGTAGACATGGCTGCAGAGGAAGAGTGAGGCTGAAGTTGACCAAAGACCTCAGCAATACCCAAGAAGTACCCATTAACATCTGGATCAGCAATTTGTATTGCACCTCACTCTGGACTAACATCTGGATCAGTGATTTGCATTGCACCTCACTCTGGGTAAATATGTAGATCAGCAATTTGCATTGCACCTCAGTCTGGGTTAACTCTGGGGTAACATTTGAATCGGAATTTGCATTGTGCCTTACTCTGGGTCAACATCTTGATCACGGATTTGCACTGCACCTCACTCTAGGGTAACATCTGAACCAGAGATTTGCATTGCACCTCAATCTGGGTTAACATCTGGATCAGGGATTTGCATTGCTTCTCACTCTGGGGCAGGAGGCAGCTCTCCCCTGCAGCCTGACACCCACATTGAACATCACAGTTTTGGTTGACAGTGCAATGGCATTTGGTATAAAACACCCATTTTCTGCTACTCCAAAGTGGGACTTAGAATCCTGTTTTTTCTGTCTCCCATGTATGCCTCAGAATCAGGACCTTGGTTTTTCGATGGAGTACAAATCAATTTTTTTACACACCACTATGTGCAACTTGAAATCAGGTTGCTCACCTTGAAGGCCCTACATGGATTGGGCCCTTGTTATCTGTCTGACCTCCTGTAACCTGCTGCATCGACCCGCTCCCTCTGATCCTCCTTGCGGGGCCTCCTAGAGATTCCCAGGATGAGATTGAAAACAGCCCGTGACAGGGCGTTTAGTGTGACTGGCTCCATTCTGTGGAATTCGCTCCCTCCAGCTATACAGGAGGCCCCTTCTGTGGAGGAGTTTAAGACCCACCTCAAGGCTCACCTGTTTTGCCAAGCTTTTCACGATCCCCCAGACTGAGTTGGGCAGAATCTTTCCTCTTTTCCCTTTTACTATTTTCTGGTTTTACTGATTTTAATATATATAAGTGATAATTTGTAGATCAGAAAGTTTTATGTTTTTGTAATTTTATGATGAATTTGTTGTTGTGCAGTGCTCAGAGCCTCCGGGAATGGGTGCCTTAAAAATAAAATTTGCCTTGCCTTACCATCTTACTTCGAGAGGGCTCTTGCAGTAGGTAATTACTTGTAGGACTCAGCTCCCTGGCGTCAGGACCACATGGAAACTTTTGCTAGCAGTGTCTGATGGGGGACCGCCCACCCAATGTCATGTGACCGACGTCAGCATGACACTATATAGTGGGCGGTCCCCATGTCCTCCTTCCAGTTCTTTCCCGTCGTCGAACTGTGCACATCGGACTTTCTGAAGCTTATTGCAGCAGTTCAATCACCTTATTTTTGGATGAGTATCTGTTTTTTCCCCTTATTATCCATTTCACATATCTTTGTGTATGTCTTCCACCTCATTAACAGAATCGCATAAAAACAAGTGTGATTCTTGCGGTGTCCAGCTACCGCATAAGGATCAACATACCCTCTGCCTCTTCTGCTTAGGCCCAGACTATAACATCGAGGAGTGTGAGGCCTGTTCCCAGTTCAACCAGGCCACACAGAAAAGGTGCCAGCAGTCCCTTGAAGCCCATCTCCTTAAGCTAAAAATGGCATCGATGGAAAAGTAGCTCAGAAAACTCAAAAGCGCACCCTCCTCTCTGACCGACTCCCACAAAAGGAAGAAGAGGGACCAAGGAAAACACTGGGACCAGGAGTAGTCCTCCTCTCATCCGAAGCTGCCCTCAGGCACTTTCAGTGAGCAGCAGCCCTCTTCTCTAGGAAGATAAGTGCTGCGGCCAAGACTGTGCTTCCTCCCAAAGAGCAGACTTCAACCCCCCCCACCACCCCTGGTAACAGTGACTGTGTGTGCCTCAGATATGTCTGAGGCTTCCACTGCCCATAGGCCCATCACAACCATGGGCTCTAAGCTGGCAGGCACAACTGATAAGCCACTCATTGGTCCCTCTGATGAGTGCCCAGACAGAGTTGATAAGTCAGGAGTCAGTGTCTCCAACTCCTACGTGACCCAGGTTGCTAAGTTGGTCGTCGGACCCTCTGACGATCGCGTGACTACTTTGCATCTGTCAGACCTTGCTAGCAGTCCTAACGACACACAGCTGGATGTTAGCTCCATTCTGGCAGAGGGGCAAGGGTCACCTCAGGGTTCCCTCGATGGTGAGCCCCCCGTCTGGGGTTCCCTCGATGGCGAGCCCCTGTTTCTTTCTCCATCGGAGCCTCCACTGTTGTCCCCAGAACCACAGGACCCAGTGGACAGTGACCTTCTGTCAGGACTCCCTGACAAAAGAGCTTCCACAGGCTTAATGGTAGCTCTGCCACCCCCGATAAGGGTGCCAGACCCTGATCCTCCTCAACGCCCATTGGCCCGTTTAGTTCCTCTGTCGGGTCCTCCAATGGGCCATCCTCCATCGGGGCCTCCACCAGGTTTACCACCACTGGGACCACCATCAGGACCTCTGCCTTCAGGCCCTCACTGGAGTACCTACCATCAGGCTTTCTGCCATTGGGGCCACCATCAGGCTACCCTCTATCAGGGCCCCCATCAGGTTTTCCACTGTCAGGCTACCCTCTGTCAGGCCCGACCTTTTTTTTGGCGGGTTATTCTTACTACCCCGAATGTCCTCTGTCAGGGTTTCAAATGCCTCATTTCCAGCCATCAGGCTATGCCCATCATTATGCTGCACCAAACTTCCTCATGCATGGAACCCATGCCATGGGATCAGGCTACCATACTGAGTGTCAGGCTTTCACTTTCCACCACCCCACTCCACTTCCTGCTCAATCACAGGTGTACTTCTGAGAGATTTTACAATCTTGGTGGTCTGAGACAAAATCTCAGTTAGTCTCTGAGCTGAACAGCAGACAGCCATGCCCTTTGGAGGTAGGATGTCCAGCCCAGACCCCAGGGTAGCCTCTCCAGTCACACCTTGAACTTTGACGTCAGGCCTGATATAAGGCCGTACACAGGCTCCAACATCAGATGTGGCCCCATTAGGAAAAGAGTCTGCTCATCCAAACAAGGAACCCGTGGATTACAATGATTTGGAGTTGTCCTCAGAGGGTTTGGGATCCGAGATCCCTTCTCCAGAGGAGCCGGTCCCTAGAGAATCCCCCAAATCTCCCCCCAAGGATCCCTCCTTTGTGGGCCTCCTGAGACAAATGGCAGAGGAACAAGGCTGGAAGTCTGATGCTCAAGACCCAAAATGTCAGAGGTTGGCTGAGCGCCTAGATTTCCCTGAAATTAGTCCGGTTTTCACCCCTCCTAGGCTGGAACCTCACGAGTACCTGTCCTCTATCATCTGGCAGATGCCCTCCTCTAGCCTGGCTATGGCTAAAAAGGCTGACCGGGCTTATAGGATGCCAAAAGGCAAAGACCACCTCAGTGTACACCCAAAGGCTGACTCAGTGGTCATAACTGCAGCCCACGATAGGTCCACCAAGTCTAAGCACTTCAGTACTTTCCCTCCTGACAAGGAGTCCAGACAACTGGACCAGTTCAGGAGAAAGTTCTACTCCTCTTCAACACTAGCCATTTGTGCCCTTAATTATGTGGCACACATGCTAGTGTACCAAAAAATATCTGTTCCTCCAGCATGAACCCATAGTCAAGGCCCTCTCAGAACTGAAATCTAAAACCACTTTGGTAGATACTCTCCGGTCTGCTAAGGTGGCCGGATGTCATTCCCTAAGGGCCATGTATGATGCGGTGGACTCCCCCACTAGAGGCATGGCCACGGCAGTGAGCCTTCACAGATTCTCTTGGTTAAGGGTGTCAGGTCTGGCTCTTGATCTTCAGACAGCTATTCAGGATGCCCCCTTCAGAGGCTCTGTCCTGTTTGGTGGAGATGCCAAGGACATTATTACGAGCCCTCAAGATAAAGGCACTGCCCTCAGGTTGGTGCATATGATGTATTGCCTGAAACCTCATCCTAAACATCCTTTTCATCAGCAAAACAGATGCCAGGCAAAACCACAGCAGGCACCTAGGTGCCAGTTCAAATGCAGAGCTCCCAACACTGCCTCCACCCATCCAACCAAAACCCAGAGAGCTACAGGGGTGGCCCTCCCTACTCCCCCAACTCCTGACTTGCTACCCGTCCTCCCTCCTCTTCATCTATTGATCTATTGAAGGAACTGGTGGGCGGAAGGTTCACAAGGCACCTAGGAGACTGGGAATCCATCACAACAGATACCAGGGTCATTCAGTTAATCAAGCTTGGTCACACTCTCAAGTTTTGTGAAGAAACACCAAACAGACCTCCGGGGTTTTCCCACTATCTAAGGGTGCACATTCCCCAGTTAAGGGAAGAAATTACAGCCCTTCTTCGCAAAGAAGCAATAGAGCCAGAGCCTGCAGACCAGATCAGGACGGGATTCTATTTCTGGTTCCAAAAAAGACTGGGGATCTGCACCCGATACTAGACCTCAGCACCCTAAACCTATTCATAGAATACAAGCGGTTTCAGATGCTGATGCTCCAAAGCCTGCTGCCTCTCCTGTCCAAGGGACAATGGGTTTGCATACCTGCACATCCCAGTGTTTTGCCCTCACAGCAGATTGACTTCACAGCAGATTCCTCAGGTTCTCTATCCAAGCAGCGCATTACCAGTTCAAAGCCCTCCCCTTTGGCCTGTCTTCAGCACCACGTTTTTACCAAATGTCTCACAGTTGTGACAGGGTCCCTGAGGAGACAGGGGCACTATGTCTTCCCCTACCTCGAGGATTGGCTTCTTGCAGCCCCATCGAGGGAAGGGTTGGAGGTATCTCTGTCAGCTACCCTGCACCTTTTCAAGTGATTGGGTATTACTGTCAGTTATCCCAAATCACAGCTTGCTCCTTCCCAGAACCTGCAATTTATTGGGGCAGTTCTGGACACAGTCCTGGGTATGGCCTTTCTACCCCTGGACAGAGCAGAGCCTCTGCAGAGGCAGGCCCAGCTGGTAGCTTTCAACAGACACACTTCGGTCAGGGTGGTCCTCCGTCGTCTTGGCCTCATGGCAGCGGCCATCCCCATGGTTCCCTTAGCCAGACTCCACATGCGTATCTCACAGTGGACTCTCAGGTCTCAGTGGGACCAGAGGGCGGATGACTTGGACAGCTTTGTCCTAGTTTCTAGCCCAATGCAGAAGGATCTGCAGTGGTGGCAGAACTCTGAGTTCTTTTCCAGGCCCTTCCTTACTCCCAAATCCTGACCACGGCCATGTCGGGGATGGGATGGGGTGCCCATCTAGGGAATCACAGGACCCAGAGCCTGTGGTCACCTGTGAAACTACACTTGCACATAAATGTGCTTGAAATGAAAGCAGTTCTGAATGCACTTCAGGCTTTTTGGCACATGCTTCAACAGGACACTCTGTTGTCCAGTCAGGCAACATGTGCGTAGTGTGGTACATCAACAAGCAGGGGGGCACCCACTCATGTCCTCTATGCAGGGAAGTGATGCAGGTCTGGAACTGGGCTGTCCTGCACAAGGTTCACCTCCTGGCAGTTCATGTTCCAGGCATGCAGAAAGTTCTCCGCACCAGGGTAAGAGCGCATGAGTGGGAGCTAAAACAGGAGGTAGTGGATCACATCTTCAACCTCTGGGGCCATCCAGATGTGGATCTCTTCGCAGCCTCATCAAATGCAAAGCTTCCCAAGTTTTGCTCACTCAATCCCGTACATGGTGCTTTCTGGCAAGACACGCTGTTGCTTTGTTGGACAGGGAGGTTTCTGTACATCTTCACTCCCTTTCCAGTTTTACAAAGAGTGCTGATCAAGCTTCAAACAGAAGGAGCTCAAATGATTCTGATCGCTCCCTTTTGGCCTCGACAAATATGGTTTCTGCTGCTTCAGCAGCTGACAGTGGAGCCTCCAGTTCCTCTACCGCTTTGTCACGATCTCCTGACCCAGGAAGGGGGGGCACGCTAGTCCATCCAGGTCTGAAGTCCCTTCATCTTCATGCATGGCTCTTCAAGACATAGTTGCTTCCAGATTTGGAGTTTCCCCTAGAGTAGTTCAGATTTTGGTAGAGGCCAGAAAGCCTTCTACCAGAACTACATATGCCATGAAATGGAAGCGCTTCCCCATCTGGGCCACCTTGAAGGGTTGGGAACCTTTTTCGTGTCCTGTTCCTCAGGTCATGGAGTGTCTTCTTCACCTTTCAGACCTGGGCTTGAGCTATTCATCACTGAAGGTGCATCTGGCAGCCATTTCTGCCTACCACATTTTATTGAAGGGTAAAACTCTGGCTCAATTAGAGGTTTCTAAAACTGTCTTAAAAGGAAATCTACATCTGAAACTCCCAGTGTATAACACTGCTCCACCGTGGGACCTTAACTTTTTTCTGGAGAAGTTGACCTTGCCTCCTTTTGAACCAGCAAGTACATGTGACATGTGCTTTTTGTCCTGGAAAGTGCTCTTTTTAGTTGCTGTTACTTCTGCTCGAAGGATTTCCTGAGCTTCAGGCCTCGATGTGTAAGGAGCCTTATTTGATTTTTCACAGAGACTGGGTGGCTCTGCGCACTAATCCTAAGTTTCTTCCAAAAGTTGTCTCCGAGACTACCTTTAATCAGTCTCTTCAGCTGCTGGTGTATTACTCTGAGAATACAAATCGGGGGGAGGCAATTCTGCATACTTTAGATGTTCACAGAATTTTGCATTATTACACTAACAGGACAAATGATATCCAAAAAACAGACCAACTTTTTGTTTCTCTCGCACCAAAGAGAGAAGGTGCGGCAGTTTCCAAGCAATACCTTTCCAAATGGTTGGCTAACTGCATCGTTTTTTTTGTTACTAGAAGTATAGTAAAGTCCTTCCAGGACAGGTTGAAGGACATTCTACCAGGGGTATGGCTGCCTCTATGGCCTGTTTCAGAAATGTGTCAGCCACAGAAATTTGTGCAATTGCCACTTGGAGTTCCATCCACACTTTCACCAAACACTACAGTTTGGACATTGCCTCTAGCCACAGAGCTGGTTTTGGGCTGGCAGCCCCCCAGGAATTCCTGTCCTAGGTTTTTAGCTGCTTATTAGCCTTTCAGTTCCAGCCTCCCATGTTTTTATGATGCTCAGACTCTTATTGCTTGGGACTCAGTCCTACAAGTAATTACCTACGCAAGAGCCCTCTTGAAGTAAGATAGTACAGTTACATAAGAACTTACCATAACAGTAGATCTTCTAGAGAGGCTCTTGCAGTAGGTAACCTTTTTTCCTACCTCCTTCCCCCTTTTTTTTGTCTGCAGCTCCTTTTCCTTGAGCCTTTTCTTGGCTCAAGGGGCCTCTTTCCCATTCTCCTGTTGCACCTCTTGAAGGTCTCTGGCGGGAGAATTGGAGGGCGGACATGGGGACCACCCACTATATAGTGCCACACTGACGTTGGTCACGTGACATCGGGTGGGCGGTCCCCTGTCTGACACTGCTAGCAAAAGTTTCCATGTGGTCCTGATGCCAGGGGGCACAGTTCTATAAGTAATTGCCTACTGCAAGAGCCTGTCTCGAAAATCTACTGTTACGGTAAGTTCTTACATAACTACTTTTCACTTACTCCCAAAACGTATGGTTTCCACCAGTTCCTAGTGAAACTTGGGATTTCATTAGTACACAAGGCACTCATTTTCCACCACCCCCAAAGTGCCACTTGGAACTGGGACCTGATCTTGTACTTGTGCTCAAAGCATGCATTTTCTGCCACCCTCAAAAGTGACTCAGAATCGGGTGTTGCAGTGGTGCAGGGGCTAATGGGTGGGGCTGTTGATTATTTATCCCGAGAAAATGGGCAAGACTGTTGGAGCTCTCTCATTGGCTGAGAGCCACGACAGGGGGGTACATTAACTTTTAATAGACGCCCGCTTAAAACAAGTGCCATTTCAGGGTGCCCCATTACTGAGGGTATCCATCAGCACCCCAAATTCAGCAGCCACCATTTTTTTGCCTCTCTCTTAGCGAGAGATGCCCCCAACCCAGCCAAGCCCAATCCAGCCATGCTCATCGCTAAAAAAGTAAACAAACTGATTTTATTGCTATGTCCAATAGTAGGAGGTAATCTGAAAAAAAAGACGGTATTTCTGTTTCAAGTAACAGTGGTACCACGGCGTGTGCTAAGTGCTACTGTGGGAGTGCCGCTGCTTCAGAAAAAAACTGTCATAACTGCTCTTCAGCCTTGTTCTCCTGATCTTGACATAACCCTGACAGAAACTACACAGCTGAGCCAGTGTTGCTTAAATTTATCTGTCTTTGCCGGATATTTTCTTTTCTTTTTCTTGGCAGCTCGATGAGTGATGCCTTGTTCTCCCATCCGCCCTATCAAATCATGTTCATTCTAACATTCAGCTGATCGCTCCCCGTGCATACAAAACTTGCTTTTTTATGTAAGAAAAACAAAAATGTCTAGCACTACTGTCAATAAATTAAACTCACTGGTTGGGGGGGGGGCTACTGCAAATGAATCCATACAAAATAAAGAGACACTGCAACATAGAAAACAAGCATTTGTCAATGCCAAATGTTTGCTTGCTGGATTTGGCAGTGGTAGTGTAGAAGCTACAGAGCTGCATAATAGGAATGGCAGTGAAGTATTAAACTGAAGCCAACCCCACCATCACCCTGCAGAGAGTGACAGGCATTGGGGTGTGCCTTTGGGTCGTCAGGCATAACGGCCACACCATTTCAGTACACCCCACCCTGCAGACACTGGCAAGTGTCACGGTGTTCCTTGGGGTCTTTGGCCCTTATGCGCACCCCATTCCATTAGGAAATACAGTGAGATGGGTGCGATATAGGAGAATGGGGTGAACTTTGGGGCCAAGAGTCCAAGGCATACCTCGATGCCTCTCACTGGCTGCAGGGTGTGGAATGGTATGAGCATTACAGGCAAGAATCCCAAGTCACACCCTGATGCCTGTCATTCTCTCAGGGTTGGGCGTTATGGTTGGAAACCCTAATACCTCAGGCATTCGTTGGTATTTTCCTCCAAATGTTCAACATGGTTTTTGTGACCCTACCTCATGAACAGGGGAATATCAGTTTCTTAGCGAAGCTGCTTATGCACAGCTACTACGGCATTTAGCACCACAGGTGCAAAAACATTCCGAACAGGATGTAAAAAATGACAGCTGTACTGTTCATGGGGAGGTGTAAAAAATGGCAATGTTGCAAATCTGCAGTAAAAATATTTGAAAAAATGGTGAAGTCATGAGCGTACATAGAAACTGTGCAACGCACACCCGTAATATAATTAGGTTGGGGATTTTTTACAGCAGATTGTCAACTCAGGCATTTTGGTGCCTCCGATCATGAACAGTGTCACTGTGATTTTCTTTATCTGTCGAACAATGATTTCCCACAGCGACCACGCATCTCTGCGCTGAAAGTGTGAAAACACACTTGGCCATGTTGTGAAAAATGACAGCTGTACTGTAAATAAGGCAGTGTGGAAAATGCCACTGGTGAAAATCTGGACTTAAAATATTACAAAGTCATGAACTTACGAGGGTGCGTGGAAACTGCAATGCTCACTCGTAACACAGTAATTTTATGGACTTTTGTCACCAAATTTTCAACATAGCCATTTTAAGACCTCTGCTCATGAACAGTATAACTGTGATTTCTTAATCTGTCCCAAACATTGCTTTACAGCACAACAGCACCATTGTGCGCTACATGTGCAAAACACATTTTGGCGGCATATGAAAATGGCAGCTGTACTATTCATAAGGAAGTGTAATAAAATGGCAATGTTGAAAATCTGGAGTGAAAATATTAAATTTGCAAACTTATGAGCATGCATAGGAACTGCGCAACGCACGCTCGTAAAACAGTCATTTTTAGGAATTTTTTTCACCAAATTTTCAACATAGCCATTTTAAGACCTCTCTCATGAATAGTGTCACTGTGATTTTCTTAATGTGTCCCATACATTGATTTTGCACACCGACTGCGCCATTGTGCGCCACATGGGCGTAAACACATTTTGGGTGAGATGGGAAAAATGACAGCTGTACTACTCTTAAGAAGGTGTGGTAAAATGGCAATGTTGAAAATCTGGAGTGAAAATAATGAAAATTCATGAACTTCTGTAGCGCATGGTAGGAACTGCGCAGCAACGAGCTTGTAAAACAGTCATTGTTAGGAATTTTTTCACCAAATTTCAACATAGCCATTTAAGACCTCTGCTCATGAACAGTGTCACTGTGGTTTTCTTAATTTGTCCCATACATTGGTTTCACACACCGACTGCGTATTTATGCGCTACATGATGGAAACACATTTTGGGTGAGTTGTGAAAAATGACAGCTATACTACTCATAAGAAGGTGTGGTAAAATGGCAATGTTGAAAATCTGGAGTGAAAATATTGAAAATTCGCGAACTTACGAGCGTGCGTAGGAACTGCACAAAGCACACTCGTAAAACAGTCGTTTTTTGGAATTTTTCCACCAAATTTTCAAAATAGGCTTTTTGAGAGCCCACCTTATGAACACTGGCAATGTCGTTTCGTTACTTGGTCTCAAAAGGTGATTTCGTGCAGTGACTGCGCAGTGACTGTGAAATCACCGTTCGGGCCCGAATAACGCCATGACAGTGACATCATTCATGAGAAGGGGTCCCAAAAACCCCATGTTGAAAATGTGGTGCAAAAATTCCAAAAAATGCCTGAGATATGCAACAAAGTTGAAAAAACCCTATCTAGCCCATTATACAGCTTACCGGCATTTCCTCAGTTCGTGGTCAGCTTTGAAGAGTGCAGACGTGTTCCCAGTCCACCGAAGATCATCGCGCGAGGTCCGGAGGTAAGTATGGGGTGAGGGGGTGTGGGGAGGCAGGGTGCGCGGTGGGTGGGTGCGGGTTGTGGGAGGGGCCAGGGAGACTACGTGGGACCATTTTTCTTTACAGTTTTTTTTCCAATGACTACGCTGGGATGTTTGCCATGCTAGGGTGGGCTCCCAGCATGGCACAAGGATGGTTGGAGGCGTTCAGCCGATGGGGATTGGGCACCCCGTCAGCCATAACATCACTTGCCACGCTGGGGTGGCTCCAACATGGCACCTTGTACGGGGAGAGTGAAGCCGATGGGGGATTGGGCACCCCGTCGGCTATACAGTGTGTGTGCATGGGGGACAGTACGCAGTATGCGTGTGTGTGTGTATGTGTGTGTGTGTGTGTGTGTGTGTGTGTGGGGAGCTGCGCATGAGCAGGCGATATCTTATCGCTGCTCACTGAAGCATAGCTCCCCCTTTCAACTGTATGCCACTGCATTTTGGAGCTTGCCATAGACAGCTCCAGCATGCATTGGCTTACAGGGACCGTGCCTGCCAACACACTGACTGAATTGGAAGAGGGGGTGACACACCTCCGAAATCTCGGATGATGGGACTATGTTTCTTGCACATGCATGCTAGCAAACATAATAATAAGGCTTATCATAGGCAGCAGCACCCTCTAGTGGCATTCCTAAAGGGACTATTTAACAGAAGCTCCTGTTTCTCATATGTTAATTACTATTTTACCAGTTTTTTCCTTAGAAAATAATTTTTATAAAAATTAAAAAAAAAATGAAAGCCAATTTTCTAAGCACAATAATGCCCTCCAGAGTGGGTGGTATGGGCAATACTGGACCACCCAAGAGCTATAAGGCCCTCCACCTACAGCGTCAGGCCTCATTATGCCCCTGGCCGGTCCAGTATTGCCCAATACCTCCCACCCTGTTGGGCATTATTGCTTGCTTTGATTATGCCAGTCCCCCAAAGTCATGCAACAAGTTTTGAAGTCTGCATGCAAAACAAAAGTTTTTGCTTTACCCACTCGTGGCTGTGTCTGTACATTCACACAGATACACACACACACACACACACACACACACACACACACACACACGTATCAACCATTTGAAACTGCCATTTTGCATGGTCAGGTGATTCATGGGCCATTGACACAAGCAAAATGGCAAATACTTTCTCAGAAATCAGACTCAATTAAACAGGTAATAAATGTTGCATTAGGTCAGTTCAAAGTAAAATACAGAATCTTATTCTATTCTCCTACTGAAGTATTTTTTACATACCTTAGGAAGACTGGGTGTCACACTTCTTTGAAGAAAAAAAATTTCCCTGCCCACCTCATCCAGCATGAGTGACGTCCACTTGTCAACAGGGCTGAAAGAAAAGAGAGTACAACAACTTGCAGGTCTGTTTGAAAATATATCTGAATTAAGTTTTTATGAAAGGAAACATATGGAGGTGAATAAACAGATTACATATTTTTTTTGAAGTCATGCTAATCTAAGATAAACCCAAAAGTCTGCCTTCAGTCTCTAATATGTGCTTATATATGCAATTTCTGTGCCCTTTGCAGGTATAAAAGTGTACTCTCGGGTTCATTGTGTTAAAGAACTGTGAAGCAAAGCTAAGTTCTGGCACACAGAGGAGCTGAGAAGAAACTCTTATAAGAGACATAGGAACTGGACATATAAACATATTGTAAATCAGGTTGAAGATTTCTGTTTTTAAAATAAAATTTGAATTTACATTCAGAATGTTTTACTTTGTAGAAAATAAGGGAAACCCTGGTGTGGAAAATGGACTATGCCAACTGAACTTAGTAACTCAGAATTTTAGAACTATTTGCATGAGATATCTTCTTCTTGTTATTGGAGTACCGGTAATGTTGAAAAATAAACAATCCTGATTGGCTAGCAATGACATAATGATTTATAACAAGTGAAAGACAATTCAAAGCAACACCAGAGTTGCAGTTTTCTGAAGCTCTGTATTTTTCTTGTAATATTCTCGGTGGCAGCCGTGTGCTCATCAGCTGGATTATTTCCAGCTGCAGCCTGTTATGCCTTGAACTTCATCAGTTTTGCAGTTGTCAGACTGTTGGTAAAATGTTAAAGATCAAATGCACGTATTTCAGAAAAAGCTTGAATTCTCTTGAATTCATATCCCTGTGTGATGATTAGTGTTTCCTGAAAATATCGTGCTGTTTGGTTTTGTGGTTTTCTTTAAATTAACATCTGTTAATATGCTCTGCAGTAACTGAAAGCAGTAAAGTCGTTTCTGTCTCTGTCAATGAGCAATGACATCATACCTGTCCACCCTGCTGCTTCACCAATTAAACCCCCGATCGACTGAATAAACTGTTGCAGTTCCTAGTGAGAGCAGTCTATAGAGCTAATTGTTTTCTCTCAAAGTTTGTTACTAACCCATCTGGTTTGTGTTTAGAGAGATCAGCTTGAAGAAGATGGAAGATTTGATACCTTTTATTGGACCAACTAGTGTCTCATAGAAAGATGGAATTAAACACAAGCTTTCCGGGCCACACATGTCCTTTCTTCAGGTGAATAGCAAAAATGAGCAACAAGCAGCATTTATATCCACTGTGGAGCAATTAAAAATCAGGACGTGAAGTAGGAAGATGATAAAGGGGACTAGAGATGAAAGTCTAAGGTGCAAAAAAAAACATGAGAAGAAATTGGGAGGGGGCATAGTAGGAACAGGTCAATAGGAGATCAAAGGAAGCTAAAGGGAAGACAAATGCATGCAGATAGGATCTGAGATCAGAGGCTGGCTGAAAGGGTAGAATGGACAGGAGATGCCTAAAGATGCAAGGAAATCAAGAAATCAGGAGAAACAAAAGAACAAAGGCCTAGATAAACAAAGGTGTGAAAACAAGATGGAGTAGGTGGGACTGAGCTCAGGAGTTAATAGGAGAGGCAGGGAGGATGTGAGGTATAGGTAAAAGAACAGAACAGGCAGAACTCAGAGAAAAAAATATAATAGTCAGAGAGATACAGAACCAAAGTGTGATAATAGAGACATGATTTAGTACACAATAAAAAAGAATTACAGTTTACCATAGTAGGTCATGAAACCGATGTCCCGATTCAGTCCAGAAATGTTAGATTTAAATTGTTTTATATATTTCAGTTCCCCATGTCCTTCTGTCCTGTGTGTTTCTGAATTTGCCTCTAAGTATCAAGACAGATAAATCCAGGAGAGTGTGATCTGTTTGTGAAAAATGGTTTCCTACTGGAGTGCTGAAAATCTGGTTTACTATAGTGTGATGGTGGTGATTCATCCTGGTTTTCAGTGGCTGGCTAGATTCCCCAATATAGCAACCATTAGTGCACTTCTTGCATTGAATTAGGTAAACCACATTGCTGGATTGACATGTGACATCAGCTTAAAATCATGCTGTTCTCATAAACAGTTGATCGTTTTGGGTTCAGTGCTGAACTGAAGTGGTACGAATGAATGTCTGTGAGAAATTACTTTGTCTGTATCACAGATGTCAGTTCTCTGTCATCAAAACTATGCATTCTATTCTGGCTATATAACACAGGGTTGTTTAATGGATATATAATAAATCTACATTCCATTAATTCATAGAAGCAGTGTGTCTTTGATGTAGCCTCAATAAATATGTTCATGTAATAATGTTGTTTACATGTCAGATTGACAAACCTGTGTCTGCCACACTGTTATTTCATGGACACGTACTGTATGAACTCATAAAATTCAATTATTTGAGGGTTTCTGTGTGAAAATACATCATTTATGTGTAGAACTAGAAATACTGTATGGCATCCTGATGCCCCTGTTTCCTGGCCCAACAGTTGAGGCAGCAGCTCTCTGCTTCCCCCTTTCCCCTGCCCCAAAGGCCCCATATCCTGCCCTCATATGAGGCTGCTAAAACCTGCTGCTCACTGTCTTCTCCACACAGTCAGGGCTGCTGCACCCTGCTGCCTCCTGCACAAACAGTTTAGACTGCCACACCCTGTTACCCTCTGTCCCCCACCCTATAACACAAGACGAAAGTACTTTTTGTATTTTCTATTGGGTAGTTTTGGGCAGTGTACCAAAGGATCTGACTCTAGTGGCAGCGAGCAGCATAGTGCAACAACTTAACTGTATGGGCAAGAGGCTCTATGGTGCAGTAGGGCACAGTGGTGACAGGGGACAGAGGAGAGCATGGTGCATAAGCCTTGACTGTGGTGCAGGACACTGGGGAGTCAAGGTACAGCAGCCCTGACTGCATGATGGGGTGCACATGGTGCAGCAGCCCTGCCCATTTGGGACAATGGAAGTGGGTAGCAGGGTGCAGCAAAAGCCCCACCTTTGGTGGCCTGGGGTAGCATGGTGCAGCAGCCCAAACTGTGAAGGCAGTGGCCCTGGGACTCTAGGGCTTAGCAGAGCACAGCAGCCCATCTGTGGAGACAGGAAAAGGGGGCAACAGTGTGCACTGGCCCTGACTGTGGGGATGGGGGACAGAGGGAAGCGGGGTGCAGCAGCCTCAACTGAGAGGCCGGAGACAGGGGCATCAGGATGCCATATAGTATTTCTAGTTATACACATACATGATGTATTTTCACACAGAACCCCACAAAGAACTGAATTTTATGAGTTCATACAGTACATGTTCCTGAAATAGCAGTGTGGCAGACACATGCTTGTCAATCTGACATAAAAACAAAATTGTTCTCACATGAACCTATTTATTGAGGCTACATTAAAGACACACTGCTTCTATGAATTAACAGAATGCAGATTTATGTTATCTCCATTAAACAACCCTGTGTTATATAGCCAGAATAGAATGCAGAGTTTTGATGAAAGAGAACTGACATCTGTGATAAAGACAAGGTAATTTCTCACAAACATTCATTCATGCCACTTCAGTTCAGCACTGAACCCCAAATTATCAACTTTTTATGACAACAGAAATATAGATTTTAATCATACTGTATCTCTCTAAACACAAGCCAGATGGGTTAGTAGCACACTCTGAGTGGAAACAATTAGCTGTACAGACTGCTCTAACTAGGAACCGTAACAGCTTATTCAGTCAACCAGGGATTTAATTGGTGAAGCAGCAGGCTGGACAGGTATGATGTCATTGTTCACTGACAGGGACAGAAACATCTTCACTGTTTCAGTTACTGCAGAGCATATTAACAGATGCTGATTAAAGAAAACCACAAAACCAAACAGCATGCTATTTTTAGGAAACACTAATCATGACACAGGGACATGTATTCAAGTGAATTCAAGCTTTTTATGAAATAGGTGTGCATTTGATATTTAAGGTCCATGTGTGATGCCCACACTCATCATGAAATATGACACTAGGCATCAAGGCAACCAAGGGACCAAGAATAGGTTGGTCTTGTCACTGGTTTAGCTCTATTGGTTTTTGATATGTAAGCTTAGCCAGACACCTGGCTCAGCTGTAGCTTGAATTTTTATGATCAGGTAAGTAATACTATTGTTCACATCACTGCATTCATGATCTGTTCATGTCAACACTCATCTTTTTACATTTGCTTGCACTTGTGAAAGAAATGTTTTGTTACAAAGATTGGCATTTCAGAGGTGTGTCACTACTGAGCCCATTGTAGATCAAGTCGAAAGGGGCTTGGCAATCCAGACCAATGACCACCCACTCTGGTCATGACATTGCTCACTGTTTGTTGGGCAGAAACCTTGTGCACTTGAAATAAGTCAGCTGCTCCTATCAGATAGTGGCTGGCTGGTTTCATTTACATGAGCATGAACATCCACAAGGGGGGGCACGGGGGGGACACATGCTTCCCCAGGTACTGGGCCTCCAAGCCTAAACCAATGAAATATAATATATAAAAAAAGCTGCCTGCCCTTTAAGTGACTGCGTGTGATACGCGGGTCATGACACGTGAGCAAGCTCCCGTACCTGTTCTTGCCCCAATCTGTTCTGTTTCTCTTGCTGCTTCATGACCATGTCCTGTGGTTCAGGTTGACTGTCTTGGCTCTCCTGTGCATCTGTGTGCCGACTTTCCATTAGATGGATCATGGTGGTCGTGTACGGCTGACGGGTCGTCGGGAGGGGGCGTGACCCTGTGAGCTGCCCTGTGCTTGTGTGCATCACCTAACCAGCAGATATTCAGTTTTGGTCAGGTGGCTGAGGCAGGGATTGGGAAGGGAACTGAGTCTCACGAGATCTAAGCTAGCAGGGGAGCAGACTGGATAATCTTCTCGTCATTCACTGTCCTCGGTGCATGGCATGCTGCTAAACTGAACACAGTCATGTCATGTTGGTGGCAGTGCTTGCTTTTGCTTGTTGATCTGCTTTTCAGAGACAATTTTCAGAGGCAGCAACAACTTAAAAAATTGTAGAACAATTAAAAAGTACAACAACACACACACAAATACATTTTTTTTTAAAACAACATTTACTAAACAGGCCTAGAGAGAGAGAAAGGGTGGAACTTGAAGGAACAGCACTTGAATGGGCACTGGCAAACCAGGCAGGGCAGGGGATGGGGGGGAAGAAGAGAGATTACCCTGTGGGGGTTGGGGAGGGGGAAAGGCAGCAGGAACTTCATTTAATTGAAACACATTCGATGGGGGAGTATAAAGGATTGAGTTTGAGTAACAATTTAAATTTAATATTTTTGAAACAGGGCCAGGCAGGCTGAAAGGAATTGCCACATACACAGTGAGTGTTCAAAATCAGTTCACTCTAGAGTCTCTCAGAGGAAGAATTTGAATTTAATATTTTTGAAGCAGGGCCACAGAGTTCAAAAATCAGTTCACTCTCTCAGGGGAAGAAATGTTTGAATTTAATATTTCTGTAGCAGGTCCAGGCAGGCTGAAAGGGATTGCCACTTACACAGTGTTCAAAATCAGTTCACTCTCTCAGTTATTTTTATGTTGGCGCACTTGCGCAGCCAACATCTTGTGGCAGTGAAGATTTGGAGGCGCGGTCACTGTTGGGCGAATGCAGGGCACACATCAGTAGGTGCGTCCCTCATTTCCCAATCAGCCTGCATGCCAGCGCCACACCGTGCATACTAATGTGGCGAGCACATCTGAGGAAAGGTCCGCTGCAATCCAAGCAAAGCACGTCAGATGCAGTGGACTCTTCCTACGTGCTCGGCCACATTGTATTCATGGTGGGTGGCCGTCCAACTGCCGACTTCGGGGTGCCCAATCCCCCGCTGGCTTACTGTGACTACAAAGTATGTGCCGATGGGGGAGTCCACTCCCCGTCGGCATAAAGCAGTCCCTCCCATTTCTTATATTCCGAGGGGTGTGCCCAATCCCCCTTGGCTCTTGCCCCCTCAACTTTCCTTGTGTGCCGATGGGGGTGCCCAATCCTCGTCAGCATAAATTGACCCTCCCCCCTTTTGTTGTATGTTGACTAGGGTGCCCAGTCCCCATCGGTTGCAGCACCCCAAACAGTTGGGTGGCATGCTGCGAGCCACCCCAGCATGCCGAATCCCTGAGGAAAAAACTGTCCCACGGTGTGTGTTTTTTCACCCTGTACACAAAAGCGGTCCCTCGTAGTCTCCCTACCCACCACCTGCACCCACCCACTCGCACCCTGCCTTCCCACCCCTCCCACCCCATGCCTCAGAGTCCAGCGCGGCGATCTTGATGGATCGGGAACACGTCTGCACTCTTCACAGCCGACCACAAACTGAAGAAATGCCGGTAAGTTGTATAATGGAATAAATAGGTTTTTTTCAACTTTGATGCATATCTCAGGCATTTTTTGGAATTTTGGCACCAAATTTTCAACATGGGGTTTTTGGGACCCCTCCTCATGAATTCTGAAACTGTCATCGCATTAATCGGGCCCGAAGGGTGATTTTGCGGGCACTGCGCAAAATCACCTTTTGGGACTGATTAATGAAATGACAGTGCTAGTGTTCATACGGTGGGCTCCCAAAAAGCCTATGTTACAAATTTGGTGAAAAATTCCTTAAATGACTGTTTTATAAGTGTGCATTACGCAGGTCCTACGCACACTCATAAGTTTGAGAATTTTTAATATTTGCACTCCAGATTTTCAACATTGCCATTTAACCACACCTCCTTATGAGCAGTACAGCTGTCATTTTTTCACATCTCACCCAAAATGTGTTTCCGTGCATGTAGCTCACAATGGCGCAGTCGGTGTGTGAAATCAATGTATGGGACACATTAAGAAAATGACAGTGACACTGTTCATGAGCACAGGTCTTAAAATGGCTATGTTGAAAATTTGGTGAAATAATTCCTAGAAATGACTGTTTTACGAGCGTGCGTTGAGCAGTTGCTACTCACGCTCGTAAGTTCACGCATTTTTAATATTTGCATGCCAGATTTTCAACATTGCCATTTTGCCACACCTCCTTATGAGCAGTACAGCTGTCATTTTTCACATGTCACCCAAAATGTGTATCCGCACATGTAGCACACAATGGCGCAGTCGGTGTGCGCAATCAATGTTTGGGACAGATTAAGAAAATCACAGTGACACTGTTCATGAGCAGAGGTCTTAAAATGGCTATGTTGAAAATTTGGTGAAAAAAGTCCATAAAATGACTGAGTTACGAGTGAGCATTGTGCAGTTTCCACACACCCTCGTAAGTTCATGAATTTGTAATATTTTCAGTCCAGATTTTCACCAGTGGCATTTTTCCACACTTCCTTATGAACAGTAAAACTGTCATTAGACACAGTGGATGTCTTGGGAGGAAGGCATGGAACTATCACTTCCAAATACCTAAACAGCACATACAAGCAAGCAACATTCGGCATTGACAAATGCTTGTTAAGGCTGCAGTGAATGGAGCCCTACAGTCCTTTTATAATCACTTAGAAAAGGACTCTGCATTCTTTCCAAGTGAACAACATGTTGGATTGCATCACAGTAGCCTCGGCCTCCTGTGAAGCAGTCTGCCCATGTTGTCCCTGCCAGCTGCAGCACTGCACTATTTAACACATACACACACACACACACACACACACACCAGTAGCAGTAGTGCATAACCTGCAAATTTACAACACCATGCATAACCTGTTAAAATGGCAGAACTCACTAGACTAATTTTGCTAAGAGGAAAGCAGAATCCTTTCAGTCCGACTTGTCATTTCATGTAAAAGATGCGAGAGCCCCCCTATTGCAGCTACAGTATAGAAATTCATCAGCCACTACTGACGCGGAGTCATTTCAACCAAAATCCTGCCAGCAGGAAAATGAGATCACTAGTGACTATGGAATGCAGGGGGACAGCCTACAAGAATCCCAAATGGGAAAGAAACAAACAATAAACAGGTCACTTTCTTCTGCAAGTAAAAGGACAGCATTAACTCTGTGGCTGAATCCACTGAGAACTCTAAAATCGGCAGGTCTCATCTGTTCCATCCAAAGTTCAGCTCTGAGAACAGACTTGTGTCCCTCAGTGCATAAGAATGAGTCTTACTGGAACTGGCAGCAAAGGAAAAGTGCTGCTGCGAGAGAGAGAAGGCAAAAAGAATGCACTGAATTCATCAGAAAAGCTTGTCCGACTTCAGTGATTGGTCTGGAAAGGGAACATTGTTTAACCAGGAGTAGCACACTAAGCCAGAGCTTGTTTCCAGATGTGACCTAGGAGCACAAGGAAGTTAAGTGACTGGCTCAGGATCACACAGTATGCACGTAGGCGGCGGTGGGATTCAAACCCAAGTCTCCAGATTAACACCTTAACTCATTGCCTCCACAGGAGCTTTCTGAAGTTGCAGCACTTGTCTCCTGTATACTGTTAACAGTTAATCCTGGGCCCTTCTAAGCAAAATTAAGCCATAATTGGCATGCCGCAAACAAATGCTAATAGCACAAAAAACATAAGTGCTAGACACAAAGCATGAGTGGCAGACTTATTCAGCATAAAATTACCTTTCCAACAGTGGTATGCAAGGAATAGCAGGTAATTTAGTTTTATTTCTGTGCTGGTTGAAACAGCAAAACAAAATAATTTTTCCACTAAAAAATGCACCATAAACCTTTTTTTGTTGGGAAATATGTGACATATCAACACCAAATTAAGCATCCAGACATTAGATGTAATTTTAATAATTTGTTTGTAAAATAAACGGCTATTTCTGTAGTATTAAATATCATTTTTCCCCATTTGAGTCAAGGTGTATTGGTAAGGTTTGAGGGACAAATCTGAACCATACACACCATACCATAAACAAATGCATATAACTCCTAAAGTATACATGACGCACACAACGTATCAGTGGCAAAGTTATTCCACACAAAATTGCCTTTCCAACGGTTCTATGCAATCAACTGTACTCAATTTGGTTTTTGTTTTATACTGGCTAAGATACCCAGAATGTGTGTTTTCTTCAAAGTGCTTAGGTGGTTCTAGATTGACAAAATGTCATAAACAAATATGAATAACTCCTAAAGTGAACATGATACACACAAAGTGTCAGTGGCAAGGTTGTTCAGCACAACATTACCTTTCTAATGGTACTATGCAGTCAATTCTAATCAATTCTGCCTGGCAAGTAATATTAAAATATGTGAGTGACTTCTCCAGATGTTTCCAGGGCACACAGAAAGTCTGTAGGTGACTTCTGTAGGCGTTCTGGGACTCAGTATAGTTAGATTTGCTGACGCCTACAGACGTTTCTAAGAGGCAATGAGTTAACCCACTGTGCTATACTGCCTCCTAAGTCTGCCAAGATATTTAATCTCATTAAGTCTCTCCCCCCTCTCCTTCTCTCAGTTGCCCTTTCTCCCCACTCTCAAACAGGCTGGGGAGGTGGGGAAGGTTGCTGATCAGAACTGTGTGCAGCACAGTAAAAGCTGGCAGTCGCACATTCTGCACTGACACCACAGAAGTCGTGGCATAAATTACACAGGAGGATGGAGCCTGAAGTTTCTGGAGTGTGTGTGTTGGGGGGGGAACATTGTAGACAGAGCAGCACACAACCACCCCTGGGGAGGGGTGAATTGGAAGGGGGAGAGGACGAAAAATGTAGTGTGATGAATAATAAACCCTTCAAGTCACTGGCCCCAAGGGACTGATACAGACAAGTCACTGTTGATAGTGATAAAGCCCTCAGTGGCATAGGTTGCTCAGTAGTACAAGTGAACGTCTGCTGTCTTTCAGCCAGTAGTGATCTCTTCTCTCAATGACTTCCTTGTTGAGATCTGATTGTCCAGAGAGGAGGAGGGGTGTCAATCAATAGGCCTTTTACTGACAATAAAGCTATGCTGGGCTATAGAGGAATTCACTGTTCCCACAGCGGAGTTAGGAATTATAATTAAGAGGGTGTGGGGGCAAAGCCCCCCCAAAACATAACAGAAAACCCTGCCACGGGCAAAATCCCACTGTCGGGATTTTCGCAGTCGGGATCTTTGTCTCTGGCTTCTGGGTGTCAGGCTCCTCAGTGTCAAGATATTGTAGTATATCCAAGCTGGTATACTGTATATTGCAGATATAGACTCTATGCATCCCTTTCTTCTTGGAGTATTGAGCTCTAATATGCCGGAAATGTAATAGTGGTTCAACTCCTCCAAGGGAGCATTACATTTTATGTTGGAAAGGAAATAGTAAATCTTTGCAAAACAACCTGATCATTTATGAAGTAAATGTTGAATACTCAGTAAGACTGACTAAAATATTTGGACCTTGTTATGCATTTTATTCTCAAGATTTGTAAAAAAAAAATCAGCTGACGGGTAAGTGAAATACCATCTGCTAGTGGATTGTTAAGAGGCATAAAGAAGCAGGCTGGACTGTGGGATCTTCATTTTGTACTAATACCTATTTCTAAAAAAAAATGCAATTTCCCAACTCCAACCATAGATTTTGGTTCAGAATTAGAAAAATCAGGAAAATACAGTACTTACATTTAACTGAACAAGTCTGGTATGACGAGAACCCCACACCTAATAAGACCCCCCCCCCCAGCAGCTGAGTAAGGTCCTTCAAGTGTGCATCATGACTTGCTTCTCCAAATAAAGGTTCATGCAAATGAAAGATTCAATATTGTCCATCTTTACAGGACTCTGTTGCTGCTAGTTACTAAAATAGGTGGACTTGATATAACCTTCAAAGATGTGGAACAAAGGGTTATTAGAACTGCAGATATATTAGCCTGCATGGAAATCTATGTTAAAACTCTTATATAAGAACTATCTGCCTTACCTACAAAAGTAATGGAGTTAGAGACCAGAGTAAGGCACCGTAAGACAAGGTGGGGGGATAACAGAGGCAGTGGAGGGATAATGTGCCTGTTCTATTTTATGAAAAATTGCTATCTGAAGTCCTGAACTGGTCCTTTCCTGAGTCAAAAGTGAAACTACATATGGTTCATAGAGCCGTGTATAATCCAAATTACAGAGGTAATTTACAAAGGTTTGCTTTCATAAAGCATTTCTATTACAAACATGGGGAGGTAATTTTGGAAAAAGCATGGCTGGATAAAGGGTTAAGTATCTGAGGATGGCTCATACAGGTTTAGCCACTAGAAATGATGGCAAAAAAGACAACATTTTCAACAGAAAAATAAGTGCTTATACAAAGAGATATTAAGTTTGCAATCATTATTCCAGCTTAATTGTATTATAATAACTGGCAAGCAATTTTTCCCATTGCTTGAGCCAGTTATAATTTGCTGTTATAACCCACGGGTTATAACGGCAAACACACGCCATGCCACTCAAACAAAAGTCGCATCCTAATTGGCTTGTAACTTCCCCTGGGCGGGCTTACCAGAAAAAAAAACATGGCAACTCCTTCATCCCGCTTAATGAGGAGCTGCCAAAGTGAGAGCATGTCTTTTAATTTTTTAATTTTTAAACAGTTCTCTCCTCCTTTATTCCATCTGGTTGATCTTGCTGTTCAAAAACTGCACCGAACAGTTTGCAGCCGCACTGGAGAAAAAACAGAGAAAAACTTTCCTCGGATGCGCTTCAGAGGTATGTGCCAAATGAGACAGGACAAACCAGAAGCCAAATAAATGTAAAATGATGACAAAAATGAAAACATATGCTGTCAAAAAACAAATTGGTGCTGTGTGTGTGTGTGGCTGTCTGTCTGCGTGTGTGTGTGTGTGTGTGTGTGTGTCTCTGTGTCTGTGTGTGTGAGAGTCTGCGTCTGTCTCAGACATAGGAAAAATCAAGTGTGGGAAAAAATTGCTTACCAGCAATTATAAATAATAAAATTTGGGGAAGTTGGCTTAAATTCAAAATTAATGGTTGCCCTCGGTGTAGGATGCTTTAATAAACCCCTCGGGCTTCACGCTCGGGGTTTATGTAGCATCCCACACCTCGGGCAACCATTAATTTCTCATTAAGCACACTTCCTCATCCATTATTGTATATGTATTGTACTCTAACTTTCAAAGTGATTTTACTGTAGTGGCTGGAGGCTACAAGATAGCTTCTGCCTAACTTTGACTGCTACAGTTTCAATGTTTTGGTGCATAGAGTACCGGGTTAGTAGTGCTTATATAACTGTAGTTTACTTTTTATTTTTTCTCTATTCCCACCTTTGGTAGGTAAGCCGGGTAATGAATAGGGAATAGAAAGCCCTGCACCAATTTATTTATTGAATTGTTTCATCAGGAAGGCACACTGAGCAACAAGTTGCTCATCTCCCAGTGCGACCTGGGAGGAAGGGGTACAATAGGAATGAGACATTAAACATTCAAGTTACAAGATCAACATTAACGTACAGTTGTAAGGCAGGTGTTACAAACAGTGTTACAACAGTGTTGCGCATAACATGTAGAAAGAGTGGACAATAATAAGTGCCGGGTTAATAAATAAACAAGTGCTTAAGTAAAAGAAAAGGGGGAAAGGGGAGGGAAGGGTGAGGTGGGGGGGAAGAGCCGTGTTCCTGAAGACCCCCTCAGGATGCAAGTAACCCTGCAAGGGGACTGGTAGAACCAGAGAGATGGGGATAAGGAAGTGTCACAGAGACACCCCTTTAGGATGGTGGTGGAAGGGAGTGGATCAGAGTTACAAACCCCTTGGGGGGGTAAGAGAGGGACCCATGGAGAGCATTTGGAGTCCTTTACATTCTATGACTGATCAAGGGAGGCCTGTAAGGGAAGCAATTTGGGGGAAGGAAGGTTAGAGATTTGGGGAGTGGGTGTGTAGATGGTAAAATGAAGGTGAGGGTAGAGAGGTGGGGTTTATCCAGGGCTTAGAGGAGGGAATTAGGGAGGGACATGGCAGGAGCATAGGTGCAAGGTAATTATTGAGGGCAGAGCTGATGGAGTAGGTGGAGGATGAGTGCTGGATTTGAGGTGGGAGGGAATTCCAAATGTTTGGTAGGTGGTGAGAGTAACAAGATTGGCCGATTTGGGTGGATCTGTGGGGGACAACCAGGGTACAGGAGTCGGTTGATCAAAGGAAATGGGTAAGGAAATGGGAGGGGGGTGCTATAAAGGAGGAGGTGAGTTAGAAAGGGAGCTCACCCAACCAGTGCTCGGAGGTGAATTTAGCACAGTGGGAGAGTCACCTATTTGTAAGAGAGGGGAAGGATAGGGCATGATAAAGATCACAGTGATGGGTGCGAGGGGGGCTTCCAGGGCAAAACAGCAGAAGGAATTGAAGATGGTGTCTAGTTTTGCCAAGGAGAACTTAGTGGCAGTACCATTCACTATATCACAGTAGTTGAAAATGAGCAGTATCATCTTCTAAACAAGTTCATGCATAGCCATAGGAGGAATTCAACTACTGTTCCTGGTCAGAGCACCAAGCTTGGGGTGCAGTATTTTCTGGATGGTGTCGATATGTCCAGAGAAGTTTAGGTGTTGGTCCAACCAAACAGCTAAGTGCCTGAAGGAGGAGGATGTGTCCTCAAGTAAAGTCCCATCAAGTGTGTGGAAAGTGGGCAGGAAGGGAAGCCTAGAGAGTCTCTGCCTTGTGCCAAAGGTCATGGACACAGTCTTCTTGGTGTTGAGGAAGAGTTGATGGTTAGCAAACCAGAGCTGAACCTTGTCGAAGTCTTGCTGTAAGCAGGTTGTAAACTCATCAGGACAGCAGCCAGGTGCATATAGGACTGTATCATCGGCATACATATGTATAGCGGAGGATGGGGAGCAAACAGAGGGAAGGCCATTTAAGAAGACGGAGAATAGGAGAAGCCCTAATACTGAGCCCTGGGGGATTCCAGTGCCAATTGGTAGGGAAGGGGAAGTGGCATCCAAGTTCTTAACTGACTGGATTCTGCCAATAAGGTAGGCCTTGAACCAGTTTGTGGCAGAGGGAGATAGGCCAGCTGCCATGAGTGAGTCGAGGAGAAGGGAGTGAGAGACGGTGTCGATGGTCTTGGCCAAGTCAACAAAAATGGCAGAGGTAATTTGGCCATTGTCATCCCCGTTAGGATGGAGTCTGTGAGCTGTAGGAGAGAGGTGGTGGTTGAGTGTTTTTTCCTGAAAACAGATTGGACAGGGGTGAAAAAGGAGGTGTCAGATAGAAAAGAGGTGAGTTGGGAGAAGACAATGTGTTCTTGAAGCTTGGCAAGGGTAGGGAGGAGAGAAATGGGGCAATGGTTGCCAGGGGATGAGGGGTCACCCCCTTTGGGTAGAGGGAGGACCACAGCATGTTTCCATGAAGAGGGGACTGAGGCAGTAGAGAATGAGAGATTTAAGATTATTGAGAGGGGGTAGGCAAAGGCTGAAATGGAGAGGGAGAGGGAGAGGGAGTGGGAGAGGGAGAGGAGTTTGGGGTCAAGGCCATCGGGGAGGCACCTTTAGAGGGGTTGATGGTGAGGAGGGCACTTAGGGCATTACCAAGGGTGAACAGACTGCAGGAGAAGGAGGAGGCAGGCGTGGATGGTGGGTGTTTCGTAATGTGCTAAGCAGAGAACTGCTGTGGGATGCTGGCTTTTATCAGAGATGTGGGAGGAGCTGTTCCCCTGGATACATTATGTTATCCCTAAACTCGATATCCTGAGTCTCAGGCTACTGAGTTTACTGGGCCAAAATACATTATCTCGAATCAATCAGATGCCCCACAATACAGTGTCAGGCATCTCATTGAAAAACACAAAATGCAATTTGGGGGTCCCAGAGAGAAAAAATATATTACTAACATGGGGGTGGTTGAAGTCCGTAAAAGGAAGAAAACCGGACCAGAACCCGGGTCCCACAAAGCACACTAGCCGAGCTACCAGTGGTTCACCCCTCCACACCACCGGAGCAGCTCAGTCAGCAGCCCCATCCAGCCATCCTTTCACCCACAGCAGATGGGGTAAGGTAGCATTCCATCACATCTGCTACCTTACCCCTTCGGGAGGAATACCATCAGGTTAATTACCATCAGGATTCCTCATGCATTGGGAAGTGCTGACTGGGGCACTGGATGTCAGGATAGTGAGCTTCTGGAAACCAGAAGTATACCATTCCCCCACATTGAACCTCAGGCTTTAGCCCTCCCATTCAATGTTTTGGAGAATAGAGTATGAGGTTAATAGTGCTTATGTAAGTGTAGTTTACTTTTTGGCTTTCCTCTATTCCCACCCTTGGTAGGTAAGCTGGGTAATGAGTAGGGAATAGAAAGCCCTAAAAGTTTACATTTTCCATCTCACAGAGAGTATGACCAGTAGCACGCAGGAGATGAAAACCCCCCAGGTGGAGTAAACTTCTAAGGACCCATGGCTACTGACCCACCTGTCTTCAGGACAAACTAAGAAGAGATGATCCTAGATTATTACAACCATATTCTAATTTCTAAGTAAGGTGGACTGTTAGTAGAGATGACGTTCCATCTTCAGAGTATGTTGAATGATGCATTCTGGAAGGTCAATTCTGAGGCTGAAGAGGCAGGTCCATTCTGAAGGAGTGTCTAGATCCTGAATATGGATTAAGTCCAGTTGGAAAAGAGGTGAAAGTGGTCCAAGATTCCAATGTGGTATTGGCTGATGTTTAATGGGGTTACAGAGTCAATGCAAGAATGAACAGCATAAGTTAATTCAGTGAGCTGCCAGACTCTAAACTGAGGGAAGTATGATGATTATGAAATTCTTAAAGTAATCTATCAGACTTCGTAGAAGGTTCGACATCCAGATCAGGGTCTCATGACTTGGAGTTCAGCAATGTGTGAAATGTCGCTATGTAGGCCTCTATGGAGATGATGAAGGAGTCGGGCAAAAGATTTAGGTACCTGGTAGGCGAAGCTAACGTGCAAGATTTTAGACCAATGAAGGAAGAGTGGTATATGCTGTAAAGATGGTAACTGGATATTGACAGAAAGAATTAGAAAGTTCAGTACAATGAATTTGAGGGTTGATTAGAGTCATTGTTGCTAGAATGAGATTTGCATATGCTCATACTGAGAAAGGACTGAAAGTGGGAAATAGTGAATATGAGTATTGCTGTGGCTTAATTGCCCATGGCAGGAGCTTAAGTGACCATGGCGGCCTTGCAGTGCTGGAGTATCCAATGATTGAATGCTGAGGGGATCACAAGAATGAGTCTTTGAATAAGCCTATAGATTGATATGGCAATGGGAAGTTGAGAGAATGCCATGGGTGCCTAGCAATCTTAGTCAGATATAGGACTGTTGTGGGGCATGACTGGGATAGTGAGACAGCCAGGTCAGCTGTGGATGAGCAAATTGAGGAATCAGTGGAAGCCTGCTCTTGGTGATGGTATTCGCTGGAGGGAGAATGGGATGTAAATCCTGAGGGATGAGTTAGGACAGCTGGATGGTTCCATGTCATAATAACAATCGCAAAACAGCAATCACTATTATGGTGAGCATATATCACCGAAAAGCAAATTGGCGATAAACACATGCTGGCGAACGCACATCCAACAAATACAGTGTTTATGTGGCTGTGACTTTGTCCCCACACCCCCCTGCTTTTGGATTACAAACTCCAGGAGGGGGCAACTCTCGGGGAATATGGCAAAAAAACCAAGCAGCTGCAAGAAGTGGCAACAATGTCTCTCCGGTCCGGCCCTGAACCCAGTGCCTACTGCACCAGAGCCAGCCACCCTCACCACCACACCACACAGCTGATTTGGCTGCAGCAGGCACACTCCCCAGTGAAAACTCTCTTCCCAATCCTTCCCCTTCTCATCTCTATCCCTCTCCTTCCAGTTGCCATCCCTCACTGTTCTGTTGCTACTGTTGCAGGGTAGCCCAACATGATAGCACTGAGAATGAGTCATTGTTTTTACAGTTGCTCATTTTAAGTCACTATCATCACTAGATACCCAGCTGGATGAGTAGCTGGCTTGATTTAGGGGAACATGATGAAGAGATGTAAATAACTTTATGAATTATAGTGACGTCTGGGGGCCAGGGAACAATGACTTGGATAGAGTAACTTTAGCAAGGCAGCTAGGCACCAGATATGCAATGATACATGTTCTGGGATAGTAGCTGGAGAAGGTCTCAGGAACATCCAATGGCTATTAAAGGAGTATGAGTCGAGTAATCGTGATCAAACTGAGTTAGCCTTTGTAGGAGAAGACTATGAGGAGAAGGTAAAATGGATGATGCCAGTACTGCTGTGAGATATTTTGTGGTTCTCGTTATCCGTAACAGTGATGGTTATTATGGAGTTGGTACATCCCTGAAGAAATTAGGGTCAAGTTTTCAGGTATGATAATGGAAGTGAAGGAGGCGCCTCTACATTTTGCATCCTGTGAAGATATGGGAGGTAGGGATGCCCATACTGCTTGAATTAACAGGATACATAAGGAAACAAACAATTCAAAAATATGTAGCGCTCCTTTGAACCGCACCAAAAACTATAGAACAACAAAATTTAAACAACAAATTGTTGTATTGTATAAATCCACCTTGTGAGAGCCCCTAGCACCTCGTGGATTTATACAATACAATAATTCGTTGTTGAAATTCTGTTGTTCTGTGTTTTTTTGTGATGTTCAAAGGAGCGCTACATATTTTTGAATTGTTTGCCTAATTGTTTGGGTAGCCACCCATTTGTAGTGCACCTCTCGCACATTGAGCACAGTCAGAGTTCCTTTGTAGTTCTACATAAGGAAGCATCCTGCAGAGTTGGTTGAGAGATAAGATCTTCTATAGTCCAGTCAAATGGGATTCCAGAAATAGGTGCTGGGCAGGTGATTGTGAAGTACTGATGATTCTATAGTGACGTAAGAGTCTATAGGGCATGTTGTTCAAGGATGTTGCCAGAAGAAGGTTTTCTCAGGTGAGAAGAACAGGTACTCTGTAGGGCATTGGAAGGGAGCTGTTGTGATGGCTGAGGTAGGAGTATGAGACAGATGAACGGGTAGGAGTGGTTGATCAGACAGGGATGCTGGACACTGATAGTTGTAGGAATGCCCAAAAAGAGACACAGTAAATATGCAGGAGCCCCGAGCCTCAAGGGCGGTGAGGAGGAAGGCAGCAGTCTGAGGATGGAGGGCAATATCCTAGGGGAAGTATGCTGACTGGAGGAAGGAGCTTGATAGCACAGTCTGAACAGTACTGACACTGGCAAGTGCAGGTAAGGTACAGAATGTAGGGCAGGTGCCACAGCATACCGGAATAGAAAGTAGGAAAGCTTAAACAGGCCTCCAGTGGTAGATCCATGTATGACCAAGGAGCAAATCCAGGTACAAGGTACTGCGAAGTTGAGGTACGAAGTTCCCACCTCCGAAGGAGATGGTGAATGTAAATTGCTGATAGCAAGAGGGGTAGCAGTGATGGGGTATAAGGTTCCCATATCCAACAGAAATGGCGAACATAGATTGTTGATAGCAAAGGTGCAGCAGTGATGGGGAATGGGTTCCTACCTCTGAAGGAGATGGCAAATTTGAAATGCTAATAGTAAAACGTGATATGGTGACTGGGTAATAGGTTCCTCCCCAGAAGGAGATGGGAAACTGGAGCTGCAGCTAGGAAAGTACACATGAACCACTGATGGTAGACCTCTAGCTGGAGACAACGGCAGCATAAGGGAAAAAACTGTAGAAGTCCTCAGGCACATGACCATCAAATGAGCAAATGTCATGTGTCCAGCAGGAAACAAGGGGGAATGTGAGCAGGCAAGTCCAAGAGGAAGGCAAAGGGGAACAGAATCATTCGGAGTAGCAGTGAGGGTGAAGGTGGCAGCAGGGAGCTGAAGGTCAGGAGACTGGAGGAGGTGGAACCAGAAGGCAAACCACAACAACAATGCACAGGAGCAAGGGAGGAGGTGGAAGGCAAACAGCAAGGAAGTCCAGGATTCTGATGAACTGAGTGGAGATGGAGACTGAACAAGTTGGCAGGGTCCAGTCCAGAATGTGAGGAAGCCAGAGGCTGGGACAAGTACATCGATTCCATGGAGGTATAGGACATAGTTAGGTGAGTCAGGAGATTGGAGCAAGTGCGGTACAGGTGTCCTGTTCCCAAAGGGAATGTGGCAACCGGATATTGGGTATAGAATGCATTTGGTTGGAATAGAAGATTGAAGACACAGCCTCCCATCCCCGGCAGTCAGGGTGAGCTAACCTTCACCTGATGCTGTGCCAGGCTGAGTTAGGGATGGAGACTATTGGTAGTTGGCATGGTACAAAATTAGTTGAGACTGAGGTAGAGGAATCATGCTGCCATCCCTGGTATACTGGGCAAGCCCATCTTCACTCCATTCCTCAGGCAGAGTTAGGGATGGAGGATGCCGGGGTGCTGGAATGACTGGTAGTTTTTGGTAGAGAATCCAGCAGGATAAGATGGTAGATGGATTGAAATGGACTCCCATCCCTGGCAGACTGGGCAAGCCTACCTTCACTCAATGCCTTGGAAGGCAGAGTTAGGGATGGAGACCGAAAAACTGTGGGTATGGGCTAAGCTAGGACAGGCCAGCCAACTGCTGCATAGCAAAAGGTAAGGAAACAAAATGGAGCATGGTGAAGGGAATGTAAGTAGGGAAGCGGAGGAGCAGTATGAGCATGGGGGAACATGAGATGGGTGAAGTATGTGAAAAACAAATAACAGACATTGCCAAAACACAGGAAGGATATGTGAAGGAGTACAATATCAATGAGGGATGAAGCAAACCGCCACTTGGGACCTGGATGGGAGTTAGGAGAGTGTAGGAGCCCTGTCAGGAAGGTGAAAGAGGCATGGGGGAATACAAGAGCTGAAAGAGTATAAATTAGCAGGGGTAGAATAGAGTAAATTCAGAAACAAATGCTGAACAGGGTATACAAAAACTGAGTTCAGGAAAATGGTGCAAACAGGGTAAAGCATGAATAGCAGTGGTGGCAGACAAAAGTGTTAGGGAAGGTTGATTGCAGCATATGATAAAGCGTGGGAAATACCAGAGAACTTCAGGTACCAGATGATTGTTAATATGGTGCAGGGATGTTGCAAGAGAAAGGAGTGAAGAGGGAGACAGTGCATGGAACGAGAAAGACCAAAAGAAAATACTGAGAGCAGGGGACAAGGGCAAGAAGGAAAAGGGTACTAGAAGGTGGAGTGCTTGATGTGAAATGGAGCAGAGTATGGCATGAGTCCAGATCCAAGGTTGCCAGGGACCTTGGGGGGAGTTGGAACACCCTGGTAAAGGAAAAATAAAGAAGGCAGGGAAGGAAACAGACCAGGAAAAGCAAATACAGAGGACTAGAGGAAAGGCTGACATGGCAGTTCCAGCAAGTGGGGTCAGCAGTGTACAATACTAAAGTGGGAAACGCCACTGGGAAATGGGGAACAAGGCAATCCTTCCAAAGGAGACGCACTGCAGAAGGAAAGCAGCAGCACAGTGCAGAGAGTGGCAAAGCAATAATCAGGCTAAAAGCAAGGGAAGCCAGTAGGGCATGCAGGTGCAGGTGTTCAACAAGGGGAAGGGGCAGCTAACAGGTATCAGAATATGGAGGGGGCAGTCAGGAGCTGGGAAAAGCACAGAGCCAAGTGCTGATGGAATCAGGCAATGGCCATAATTGCAGCAGCAGAAGACAGGAGTAGGCAGGTCAGGAAACCCATCCAGTCTCAGTCCAGACGAAGACAGCAGGGAGGCAGTAAGATAATAGTGCCAAAACTGGATGGGCAAGTGGGAGAACAGAACGAGGTACAGCACTGGAGGGAATGGGGAAGGCCGTGCAAGATAGGATGGGCACAGAGAAAGGTTCCACCAGAGAGGGCACAGCAAATGAGGGAGAGCAGTTGGGAAGCAGAAGGATGGGACAGATCCCACAAAGCAGCAACAGGGAGGAAGGATGAGGGATAGGGGCGAGCAGTCTGGGAAAATGGAGGAAGCAAGGCTGACAGCTGGGTGCTTCAGGGATGATGGCGCACCCCGGAAGTGCAGGAGAAAATGGAGCAGTGGATCTAAAAAAGGAGTCAGAATCATTGTAGAAAAGGTGTTTTCAGCAAAGAGAGCCTGGGAACAGCCACTGCACCAGAGGAGGACAGAAACGTGTGCAGCAAATGGGTGGGAACAGAACAACAATACAGAATAACTGAGCTGGTAGGGATACTTACAAATCAGAGCCAGCGACAGGGTTGTGAGTACACCAAGCAGAAGGGGGGGGGGGAGAGATTTGGGGAGACACAAGAAAGCACAGGGGGAAGGAGAAAAAGGGGCAGGAAATGAAGGAGGCTCCACCACATGACCCACGCTGGAGCCAGGCGCCTGTGAGGGAGATTTTGAAATGCGCTAAGTGGGGAACTGCCGTGGGAGGCTGACTTTATCAGGGATGTGGGACGAGCTTTTCCCCCATATTGAACCTTGGGCTTTAGCCCTCACAAAGAATTCCTATAATTTCCCTTAAAAATAACTACACCCTAGCTGCATAACCTTGTATTTTGATCTCCCGACTAGCAATTTGGGTGAACTCCTCATGGCCACTACTTGTAACCCAATCTGAAGTCTTTCACTACTACCACCTAGCACATACTATGACCTCCTTAACATTATAATCTGGTGCAGGAAGAGCAGTAGGCACTGTTGTTTTGGGGCCTTAGTTGCTAGCTCACTTACAACAAATGCTCACCAACAACATGGCTGCAACATCACTTGGACTGGACTAATAATTCCTACCTTTTGCAACAATGTCTTTATAAAATGAGGTCCAGAAACAAATGGTTTGATACCTTTTATTGGACCAACATAGATGTTACAAAAGAAAACAGTGCTTAAGTTTTTGGACCAACCAAGTCCTTCATCGGAAACTTATGGGAGTTGTTTGGTAAATCACATACTGTTCACACCCAGATCATACATAAAAAAAGGACTTCTCATTGGTTTAATATGCTGTTTTCCAAAAAATAATAACTGAGGTTTGAATGCAAAAAAGTTTCAGTCAGTGGGCAACTTTGAAGCACTCCAAGGTCAAAATGAGTCATTCTGCTCTGTCCTATGGTTCCCCATATCACTGTTAAATTATGGGAGCCCAGCTGGAGATGCCTTACTGTGTTTTGTTAGGAAGTTTTGATTAGTGGCACAAAAGGTCAGAACAAAAGCAAAGTATCCTCTATCTCTTTTAAACTGTTCCATGCATTCAGATAATTGTTATTGCTTCTGCTTATTCTTGGTGGCCGTGCACACCCAAACCCTGGTCCAGCTAGGATTCATAGGATTAGTACGAGTCAAAAGCATTATGCCATAACAGACTTGCCAACTGGTTAGTTGGAAAAACTAAGTAGTTGTCTAAAGCTAACGTAAATGCTTCTGCAGATGTGCAATTTAAAATGTCCTGCGGTAGGGCATTCCACATACTGACCACCCACTGATTGAACCACATCCCTCTTTTGGTAGTATAATACATCTCACCATCAAGCTGTTTGTTATGTCCTCTTAGATTTCCGTTGGTTCCTTTTGCCTGTAATCCCAGACACTCCCATAAATCCTGGTTCCTGAAGGCCCTGCATACCAAACAAAGATCCCCTTACAGCTTCTGTATACAAGTGAGTATAAGTTTAAATCCTTTGATCTATCTCCATATTCTAAATTAGATAGTTGATTTTTTTGTGGTTCTTCCTTGCACTCTCTCAAACTTCTCCACGTCCTTAATTTTATACAGTGCCCAAAACTGAGCACAATTCTCTGAGGCCTTACCAGAGTCCCATACAGTGGGGTTATAACTCTTGAATCACTACTTCTAACGTTCCTAAAAACAGATCCCAGTATTTTATTTGCCCAGGCTACAACTACTCTGTGTGCCCAGTGAAGGTGAGGGCATTGCTTATGATTATTTCCAAATCCTTTTTATTATCACATGATTCCAGCTGACTACCATTTAGGGAGTATTTCCTCATTCTGTTTTTTTTACCAAAGTGCATTACCTTGCACTTTGTCACATTAAATTGTAGTTTATGGTTGTTGGCCCACTTTGATATTTTGTTCAGGTCATCTTGAAGTTGGTCACAAGCTGTGTTATTTTCAACTATTGCCCCCAACTTCATATCTTTAGCAAATTTGCCCATCCATGAATGTTTTGATGTTTCCATTGACGATACAAATAAATTGAAAAGGGTAGGGCCCAGGACCAATTCCTGGGTCACCCCACTGCTCACATCTCCCCAGGTTGAACTGTGGCCTCCAATTAATTCCCTCTGCCCTCTATCACTCAGCCATGAGTCCACCCATTTTAATATATTGCAACTGAATCCAATTTTTTCAAGTTCCTCTAACAGTTCTTTATGTGGAGCCATATCAAAAGCCCTAGAATAATCCAAATAGATAACATCCACTGGAAGTTCATTATCCAGAGTCTTACTTATAGGTTCAAGAAAATGCAGTAGATTAGTTTGACATGATCTAGAACATGTGAACCCATGCTGAGATGTATCACAATGGCCTAGAGATTTTCTTTCTATTTCAATTAGATCCTTAAAAAAATCCCTTCATATTTTTGCCAACTATTGAGGTTCAGCTAATTAGTCTATAATTTATAGGATATTTCCTTGAACCCTTTTTAGGGCTGTGGGCGAGGCTACAGCCGTTTTGGGATCATAGCTCTAAAAATGGCCAGTCGTGGAACTTTACATTGGACTTTTGGAAGTATCTGTCCGAAAGTCCAAACGAGCTTGAAACACTCCACCACGATTGGCCACTATGGAAAAAGAGCCACACTATTTCGGCTGTTACTTCCACATTCTGGGGCAAGAACTACACATGCGTGACTCGTGCACATGTGTAGTTCCACTGGCGCTGCTACATTGTGAATGGCAAAAAAAATGCCATTCACCGCAACTGCGCATGTGCAGTTGTATCACCGCTGCCAGCACTGGCAGGAAAGAAAACCCCTCCCAATGCTACTGTCCTCTCTGCTCTCTGTCCCTGTGCTGACATCAGGGTCCCTAATCCCTGTGTCAGCATTGTGTAGCTCCCCAAACTCTTGTGGCACACTAGGAGCCCGCCACTATATGCCCAACTGTACTTATATATATATAACCCCTTCTGACATCGGGGTGCCCAGTCCCCATGTCAGCATTATGTGCCCCCCAACTCATGTGGCTCACTGGGAGCCAACCCCAGTGTGCCCAAATGTCTGTTTTTCCTTCCCCCCTTCTGACTTCGGGGTGCCCAATCCCCATGTTGGCATCATGGACCTCCCCAACTCACGTGGCATACTGGGGGCCCACCCCAGTGTAGCCAAAAGTACGTTTTCTTTTATTTTCCTGTAAATAAAGAAAACCTTCCCCCGACGTGTTTTTTTTACCTGTAAAAAAGAAAACAGTCCCTCGTTGTCACCCCAGTCTCCCATCCCCACCCTCTCACTGTGCACCCACCTCCCTGCACCCTCCCCTTACCCCATACTTACATGTACTTCCAGAGGTCGGTGCTGTCATTGTCTCTGGACCGGGACACATCTGCACTCTTCAAAGCTGAACTGCAAACTGAAGAATCAAAGGGAAGCGTGCTATGATGGTGTTAAATGGGGCTTTCAACTTAAGTTGATAAGTCAGTCAGTTTTTGGAATTTTGGTTCCAAATTTTGAACATGGGGTTCATTCTGACCCCACCTTATGAACAGTGTCACTGTCATTTTGTTACTCGGTCCTGAAAGATGATTTTGTGGTCGCTGCACGGAATCACCTTTTGGGACTGATTAGCAAAATGTCTGTGCCACTGTTCATGAGGTGGGGTCCCAAAAGCCCATGTTGCAGATTTGCGGATAAATTCCAAAAACATGACTGGCGCTACTATTGCACAGTTTCTTAAGGACATGCCCCTAGCTTTGCCAATTTTTAATATTTTCACTCCAAGTTTTTAATATTGCCATTTTTGCACACCTCCTTTTTAACAATACAGCTGTCATTTTTCACATCCTGCTCAAAACATGTTTTCGTACCTGTGGCACAGAATGGCTCGGTTGCTCTGCAAAATCACCTTCCGGGACAAGCGAACAAAATGATACAGGCACTCTTCATGAGCAGGGGTCCCAAAAAGGCTATGTTGAAAATTTAGTGCAACACCTCCAAAAAATGGTCAAGTTACACCCTGTTGTTCAAAAATTTCTACACACACGTCACTTTGGTCACTTGTCAGCTTGTCACAGCCCTATCAGCTCTGGCCAGAATTTGTTATGAATAAGGATCACATTAGCCTCTCTCCATTCCAGAATCACCTGTCCACTTGAGATGGGCTTACTGAATAATAAAGCTAATGGGCCTTCCATTTCCTTAGATAAGTCCTTAAGTAGCCTAGGGTGGATGTTACCTGGGCCCGGTGATTTGTTTATTTTAAGTTCACGTAGCTTTAATCTGACTTCACTTTCTTTTATTGTGATTTTGGTTAAACTGCCTGCTTCTACTGTAGTCACTTGCTTTGGCTGGTATACACTTAAAAAATAATTATTAAATCCAGTTGCCATATCCATCTCTTGTTCATCGAGTGTGTTTTTAGTGAGCCAATTTTATGCTGGTCTCCCCTCATTCCACTGATGTAATTACAAAAGGTTTTTTTTTGTTGTCTGCTATCCTTGTTGCTACAGTAGTTGTAACTCTGCCTCCTGTTTTGCTTTTCTAATCAAATGTTTGCATTTTTTAAGTTCTAGCTTGTATTTTGCCCTAGAACACATGGAAGGTTTAATTTTAAGTTTTTTGTATGCTCTGTTCTTGGCCTTAATCTGTTCATTAATAACATGATTGTACCATACTGGAACCTTGCCTTTGCTGTTATATTTTGGCCTCACAGGTACAAACTCATCTATACAGAAATCCAAGCATCTTTATATTTTTTCCCACATTTCTTCCACTGTCCTTCTAGATCTTTTTTCCAGTCCCATTTTGCCAAATAGTTCCTCATATCTTTGTATTTAGCTTTATTATAATGTTTTACTTTTGTTATTCCATGAACTGTATGCCACGTTTCATTAATTATTATTCGTACCATGTTATGGTCACTATTCATTAGAGGTTCCCTTATTTTACAGTTAATATTGTCTACATCTAGGTTAGTAATTGCAAGATCCAATATATTGTTATAATGTATGGGGAACCCTTATTATGTATGGTGTGCTGCTGTCTAACAATCTTGTAATCTCACCGATCTGATGTCAGCGCTATAAACCTTGCTTGCCTTCATTAGATCGATGAGATTACAGGATTGAATCCAGTCAGGTGCACTGAATTCTAGCACCTGAATGTTGGTCGCGCCACCACGATAGGTTTAAACTTTTCAGCCGAAGCCCACAAGCAACAAGTAAGATCCTTTCCCATTCTGTCCTGAAACTATTACTGTTGCGACCCCATACACTATAAAAGACAATGGCTGGGGTTATGAAGTTTACCGCATTGAGAACCCCTCTCACAGTTGCCATGCCAACAGTAAACCTCTTGAGCTTCGCTCTTGAGGTTTACAAGGTCGGCCTGGCAACCGCTCAAGGGGTTTACAACATAGTAAACTTCATAACCCCAGCCATTATCCTCTATGTCCCTTGTATTTTCTTTTACAAGTTGGTTCATGTTATTACTTGTAACAAAATCTAATAACAAGTAACCATTTACTGAATGACCAGTATTAGTTTCCCATTTGATGTTAGGTAGATTAAAGTCTCCTAGAATTAGTGTTCTTGGTCCAATGGCAACTTCATTCAACAAGTTCATAAACTGCTAATTCTGCTCAGGTGAAAGGGATGGTGACCTATAGCAAACACCAATCACTATATGTTTCATTTTGTTTAGGTTGATTTTTACCCAAATTTATTCTAAAATGTTACTATTATTAATTAAATTATCACATTAATGTGCCTGGAATTGTTTTTCAACATATAGGACTAACCCCCAACACACACATACATGTTTGCTTTCTCTGTCTTTACAAAAAAGGTGGTAACCAGGAATATTTTTACCTCAACTATCAGATGTCCACCATGTCTCAGTAATTGCAGAGGTGTGGATATTTTCCTGCTTAAGGAGTAATTCCACGGCATCTATTTTGTTATTCAAACTTCTTACATTAATTGATAATATATTCAGGCCATTAGTCTTATTATGTGTTGTAATGTATGCAGTCTGTGTACCTGTGCTTAGGGTTTCCTTTTGGCCCCCCTTTTACTAGTTTAAACCACCACCTGTCTTAATTTCTTCTACAAACGTACTTCCAAGTAAACCACTTCCTTTTTACTGAGGTGTAAACCATCCCTGGCAAATAAATTCCTGTGTCCATTAAACGCTGCCCAACTTTTCAGACATCTAATCTCATTTACCATCTCCTTAAACTGTTATATAGTCTGATAATTTTAAGATTCCATATTTGGTTTAATCTTGGAACTTGCAATATTTCCAAGATTGTCACTTGACAATTTTTCTCATGAAGATTTTTATGCAGGGTTTGATAACCAAGTAAAATATCACTCTCAGATTTCTTTCTTAGATCATTGATTCCTGTGTGTATAATTACATCTTTCTCCTCTTCTGAATCTTTAATTAAGCTTTCTGATAGCTTTTTTAAATATCATTTAGACTAGCCCCAGGAAAATAACTACTTATTATCATTTCCTTATTACCAGCTGTTGAATAATGGTCCGTGCACCTTATGATTGAATCCTCAATGGTACAGCACCTTTTAATATACAAACTGTTATAATAATATACCTGAAAAGTATACAAAAAAATCCTGGTAATACCATCACTCCTGGAGCGATAATACTACTGTTCCCGAGTGATAATACTATTGTTCAGTTGCCGTAATACTATCGTTCAGCACCTGAATGATAGTATTATCAACAAAACTGAAGAGCACATGTGCAAGTCTGTCCCCAACATCTTCCAAAGCTTGCCTTCTGATTGGCTACTTTTCCTCTGCGGGTGGGCAGAACAAATTCGAAAACATGGCAGCCTGCTCGCTTGCTTAGCAAGTGAATCAACAGCAGCAAAAGTTTTTCTTTCTTTTAAAACATTTCTTTTGGATTATCAACAATCCGACTCACTTTCCGCGGCTCCTCTTCTCGCAACCGTGGCTCGACCGATACCGCTGCCGACAAACAGCTGAAAAAAAAAGTAGGGCTAAACAAAGCCCACACCACCCGCTGATACACACAGCACTGAGGAACCCTGCCGGCATGCACATGGACCAACTGACTCCACTGGTGAAATGGAGGTGAGTCAATTCACCTCGGATACATATATTAAAAAAAAATAAAAAAAAAGGTTTTGGTGTAACAAGGCAGAAATTCTATCTCAAGATTCTAGGGACACATGAACGCTCTCCAGCTTTGCTCTCGAGGTTTTCTGTGTCCCCAGAACCTCTTGATGGAATTATTACTTTGTAATACACCAGAACCTATCTATTATTCTAGTTTTAGTTCTCTGACAATTGTTTGCTTTATTTGCCCTAGGTTCACAGCTTGTGTTTCTTTCTTGCAATGTCACAGAGTCCATGTTAATTTAATTTGTGGTCTGATTAGTTATATCTGCTCCTCTCAGTGACTCCACCTGTTCATTATTATTGCTCTCTGCATTATTTGTATCCATCATATGTAGCATATCATTCACCTGGCCATCGAGTCTTTCAATTTGATTCATTAATAAGCTATACCTGTTTGTTGTTGATATTTCAATCTTCATGGCCCTCCTTCCCCTTCTGCTTCGTCTGCTACAGTCTATTATATGCCATGCATCTTCATCTGTTTCCCTCTGCCTTTTGTTTGTTCCTTCACCATCCTGATCTGTGCTAGCCACTTGTGTTTGCTCCACATCTATTCTTGTGCTCTTTTGTAGACCCCTTTATTAAATTGCTCTTGAATATCAATTTGTAATGATATTTTGATTTTACTTAATTGCATTTTTAATTATTTATTTTCTAGTTCCAACCCTATTAATTTTACTTGTAGTTGTTTGATTTCCTGATACTGTTTTCAAGTAAAAGCACTATAATCACTCCTGGCCGTAATAGTAAAATTCATACACAGGTCACATTTTCTCCCCAATTCCCCATTGTTTAACTGTACAATATTACTATCCATTCTATTCATTATGCTGGTACCTTGTGCACAGTCTAGTGGTCAAGTGTCCTGGTCCTCTGGCTGCTGCTGGCAGACACTGCAGACACGCTTGCCTCTGCCCGCATCACCTCCACCCTGCACTCACCTCTGCTCATTGAGGAGTTCCTTTTATGCTCTGCAGGACAGAAGTGCTTTGACACATACATTGTCCTTCCGAGGCTGCCTGGACATAGCCCATTTCAAGGGGGCTTATGCTAAACTTGATAGGCCAGATTCTAGAAGCACCCCTACGCATGTTGTAAGTTGCAACATGTGAGAGGTGCAATTGCACCAAGGACCCTGCGCCTGATTCTAGAAGGGGCAGGGTTCCCATGGCTAAGTCTTGCAGCTTGCGACAATCCCATAGGCACAACAAATGGAGGTGTACCTGAAGGGTATGTCGCAAGCCACAACCCTGGATGTCACAGGTGCAAGAGCCTCCCACCCCCCAGGACAAACATAAATGCCCTGCAGAGCTTGCTTATGCCCTTCCCATAATTATTAGAAAGCCCCTCAGGGCTTGCACATGCCCCACAGGGACAGATCATGCCCCAACCCCCCCAATAATGATAACAAATTGCCGGCACAGTGGCTCGAAGGACTGTGGAATCATGCCTTACCTCCTACTATGCCGGTGACCCGTGTTTGCAGTGCAAGCAGCTTACCAGGGGTTGGCTGGGGTGGGAGAGGATTGAGCATCCAGAGGACAGCTCTCCTCTCTCGCAGAGGGAGGGACATGGAAACTGGTGCATTTCTGACACCTAGCAGTGGCTGGGTGTCAGACCGCCAGGGTCCCATACGCAAGGGATGGGATGGGGTGGAGCAGTCAGCTAGCATGCTGTGTGTGGAAGTGTGTGGAACTCGGCCATTGCTGACACCCACATTGCTGCACCTCCGGGAGGGTGGGAGTAAAATCCAAGAGGAGAAAAGTGTCCTGGGTGCAGCAGGATGATGCTGACCTCTGCAGGTGCGGCTCCCATGATTAGGAGGCACCTCCAGCACTAGATCCATGTTCAGTGGGTTAAGGAATCCTTGCCTCCCTGCCACAGGGGGTAAGCCATGAAGGAAGTGGGAGGTGCACTGCGAGTGTGGGACGGGGCTGAGGGGGTCAGTGAAATGGAAGGCTGTCTGGGGCAAGGAGAAGAGAGAAAGTATTAAAAGAAAATAATGATGAAAAGCCCCACAGGGCTAGGTCATACCCCAACCCTCCAATAGTGAAAAAGCCACTGCAGGCTAGGTCATACCCCATCCCTGATCCCTATATTTATACAAAACCCACAGATACCATTATCCTGGCAGTCTAGTGACCCGCCATCCTCCCATCTGGCTGTGCCAACCACCCGCTTCCCCGCCTGTTTCAAACTGGTGACTGGCACAGCCCCTCTCATCACTGAGTCAGCCACCGACTGAGCTCTCCAATGAGCATGTACTGTACAGGATACGTACTCAATGAATGAGTTTTCACTGAGTGTGTACTATGAGCAGTATATGCTCATTAATGAGTTCAGTCGGTGGCTGGCTGTGGTGGTGAGAGGTGGGCTGTGCCAGCTGCTGGCTCGAAATGGGGGGGAGAGTGGGGTGGTCAGGGACAGCCTAGTGGGAGGCCACTAGACTACCAGAGATAATGGTATCTGCATGGTTTTGCATAAATATAGGGGATCGGAATGGGGGTATGACCTAGCTCTGCGGGGCTTTTTCATCATTATTGGGGGTCGGGGGTATGACCTAGCCCTGTGGGTTTCTTTGCACATTTCGGGGGATGGGGGCATGTGCAAGGGCATGGGCAAGCTCTGCTGGGCTTTGTAATCATTATTGGGGGGGGCATGAACAAACCCTGCGGTGCTTTGTAATCATTTTGAGGGGTCAGGGACATGAGCAAACCCTGCGGGACTTTTTACTCCTTATTGGGGGTTGGTGGCATGGGAAAGCCCTGCGGAGCTTTACAGCACTATTGGAGGATGGCTGGGCTGCACATTGGTGCAACCCCTGGTAGCTGTAAAGTACACTTACACCAGCTAATAGCTGGTGTTACTGTACTTTGGCGGATGTCCTCTGGGGGTTGTTTGAGAATAGTGCCCTGGGGGACTTGGTTGCTGCCCTTCCAGAATATGGTGCAAATGCTGCCGTAAACTTCCTTGCACCATGTCACAGGGAGTTTAGGGCATAACTGGTGGCATTTGTCCACTTTGGTGCAAGTGTCGCCAGCTGCTTTGCAGAATACCATATGTCGCAGCTGCTGGTGTAACTTGCTACTTGCACCATTTATTTTGGCACAAGTCAAATTACATCAGGCTTTTGAGAATTGGGCCCGATGAATTTAAGCTGTTGATAACAAACTCATATTTTGATGTTGTGGTTGTTATGGAGTCACGATTCACTACTAGGATTCCAGACATGGAAATTGCAATTGACTCCTACACTCAATTTAGACAGCACAGGGCTGTATGAGTGTGTGGTGGATATCTGGAATACATTAAGTGCTTTCTCCAATCCAGCAGACTCACCTTTAGTCTGCAACCTTCTGGCTGTGAGCTTATTGCAATTAATTTAAGGTTAGTCTTCAAGGGTGAAAACAAATTGCAACCTCACTTTGCTTACATCTCTCTGAAAAATGTGTCAGATGATTTATTAGTACTGTTTTTAGTTTCAATATTAGTCTAAATCTGCCCTACAAAAAAAGGCATATCCTCTATTATAACACAGCTAAATTTGCCTCTGGCTACAGCCACAATACCCACCATTGCACAGTGCTCAACAACCTTAAATGGCTTCCTTCTGAACTCAGAGCAAATCTTGCTCTTGCCGTCCTAATCAACAAAACCTTGCATAGTGGAAACCCTCCTTATCTAGCCAGTCTGATTCCCCTGATGTTGAAAGTGTGGTGTAAAACTATTAAAAAACAACAAAGTTATGATCCTACATTGAATTTTGAGAATGCAGGCTAGTAACCTTGGTAATTTTCAATATTTCTACCCCAGATTTACAACACAGCCTTTTCTTTACAACAGCTCATCAATTTGACAGCTGTCATTTTTCAACTCGTACCCAAAATGTGTTTTTGCATCCTGAAAGTTGATTTCGCAGTCCCTGCACAAAATCACATTTAGGCCAGAAGCTGAACATTTTCTCTGCCCTTCTTCACAAAGCAGGGTTTTAAAAAGGCTATGTTAAAAATGTGGTTTAAAAATATTTCTTAAAAAAAGTCAGTATTTTTATACCTCATTCCTCACCTGCAGCCCAATTGGCTCTGGCTAGAGTTTGTTGTATCTGGACTAGTGTTGTTCTGAACTTCTGATCACCTTCTAAGCATCTCTAGTCTCTCACTAATATCACAGTCTCTCGTCTTCTCACTCAGTAATGCCATTTTAATCTTCTTGCTTTCCTTTAACTATGTCTGACAGTCTGGCTACCGAGCAGAAGTGGCTGAGTAGCAATTATTACAAAAGTTAAAAAACAGAAAATAATAAAACTTAACAATGCCTCTTAAATTTCAATGTATATATATATATATATATATATATATATATATATATATATATATATATATATATATATGAAACAGAACCAAACAGGGCAAAGCCAAAGAAACAAAAGGAGCTCAGATCAGCAACCTGGGCCTGGCTGGAGGGGGTCAGACTGGATGGTGACTCACTTACTGCAGGGGGCCAGCCAGGACTGTGTGTGGGGGGGCTCAACTGGGGTAGTTTGCCTGCTGCTGCTTGTGACTGTAGTCTACAGTACAGCCTAAGTGGTTAGGTTTACTGTTACTGTGCTGACTATTGCCTGAAGCAGCTTCATTTTGAATGAAACAAAACTGAAAAAAAAGGAAAAGGAAATAAAGGGAGAAGATCATCTTGGCAAGCCTTAACTGGGAGGGCGAGGGTGTCTGGCCTCACTGACTGTCTGACTCTAATCAAAGCGTGTGACTTACTTAATTGAATAAACAGATTAACAGAAAAATACAAAAAGGAACCAAAGGAAAAGGGCAGCAAATGACAAAACAAAGGGGAACTTAGCCATGGACATCCACAATTATTTCAAGAAACAGAAAACAAGTCACGTTCCTGTTCCTAAAGAAACTTACAGTTCCTCAGAGCTGGCTGATACACAGCAAGCATCCATACGTGAATGCACAAGACAACCAAGCCTGGAAGAGAGCACTACAGCATATGCTGGTAACAGCACAGTGTAGTAAGACTCATGTGGGCAATTACAACCAGTGGAAACCCAAACACTGGACATTGGACAATATGTCAGCCAAGCAAAACCCATATCTCAGGAACAGAAACTTCAACTGCTTACCAATTGGTGGACACCTACTGACACGTGTGACTTTAAATGTGATAGTACAGGCCAAAGAACGTTTCGTTATGCTTGTCTTGCCCAGTACTCTCCTTGGCTAGCCTACTCTCCTTCTCTGAAAGGATCTCTCTGTTGGTGCTGTGTTCTGTTTCCTCAGAAGGTAACGTGCGGAATACAAGGTGCTTTGATTACCAAATGTTTTGCTAAATACAAAGACTTCCATGAAGCTGCAAAACAGCACAGCAAAAGTTGCTGGAATCGGGGATCACATGAGGATGCAACTAACTTTCTTGCAATCACAAGCAGGAAAGCCAATTCAGTTCAGCAACAACGTAATGAGTCCCACAGAAAAAACGTAGAGGAAAATCACAAAAAGCTCCACCCAATAGTCTCAAGCATAGTATTTTGTGGGACCCATGACATAGTTTTCCATGGTAAGATGAGTTCTTCAGCCAATATTCAATGTCTGATGGAGTTTTGCATTGAGGCAGGCGATGAAGTTTTGAAAAAATCAATTGGAAACTGCGCCTGCCAATGCCAGGTATACTTCTGTCAGAACGCAGAAAGAGCTGATTGAAATCTGTGGTAACATTTTGAGAGAGGACATTGTCCATGCAGCTAATACTTCAGTAGGGTTCTTGATTCTAGCAGATGAAACCACAGATATTTTAAGCACAGAACAGTTGTCTCTTTGGGTGCGATTTACTGAAGAACGTAATGGAAATACATGTGTACGTGAAGAGTTCCTTGGTTTTATCCCAGTTTCTAACCAAACTATGGAAGGCTTAGCAGATGAAATTCTGAGAGCTTGTTCAGAATTTAGACTTCATCTGAATAAACTAACAGGCCAAGGGTATGATGGAGACAATTACCCTGGAGCCAATTTGTACATTGCTCCTAGCATCAACTCAACCTTGTTGAAAATTACCTCAATAATGTGAGTGATGTCCGTAATGCAGTTGGCAAAATAAAGTTCACAATAAAATTCATAATCAATTTCTTATGCAAGAGCTCTCAAATGAGACAACTCATCCCAAATGTTCCTTTGTTGTGTGAAACACGCTGGACTCAGAAATACAAAAGCATACGAATTTTTCAGAATACTTCTTAAAGATTGCAACAGAACTGGAGAACCTGGCTGAAACAAACAACAACAACATCAAAACAAGACAACTTGCATACCAGTTGCTGCATGCATTACAGACACCAACATCCAATCTGTTTATATTTCCTACCATCTGCCCTTCTGCCAAGCAGATCTCGGCTCTCTCTCTCTCTCTCTCACACACCCTGCACTTGGGGCTCAACCCCCCACCCTGCCTCTCCAGCACTTCTATGCGCTAACCCCCTCATGTTGCTGACAACTAGCAGGTTCCCTGTTGGGCACAGTTATTTGGTCTGTTCCTGTATGTATTTGACTGTGTTTACTTATTCCAGTTTTTAGTTTTCACTGTATTTTTAGCATTCCTTTGTTTAAAGACCAAATGTACCTAAATGTTCTCATTCTAATTCTATTGCCTTGTTTGTCTTAGTCCTCTGTATAATCACCTACTTGTTCTAAATGTATTAACGTGGAACCTATATAAAGAACTCTGAGCTCAAATGGTCAATCCAAGATCTGAAAATAACTGAATAAATAATTTATTGTTTGTCTAGTCTTGATAAAGAAGTATTCTACAATGCTAGAGCTAGTCTCCCAGATGCTGCAGACTGTGCAGCTAGACCTGTTGGAGGTACAATTTCTTATCCAAGAGCTAGTAGTTGTGATAAGTGATCACAGGAAGAGAAGTGAGACCAACTTCAGGTCAATATTAGAGGACTCAAAGAAACTTGCAAATGAAGTTGGCATAGAGTTCAGGGTACCAGGACAGGACACAAGACAAACAAACCAAGCTAATCCACCTAGTCAAACTACTGAAGAGTATTACAGCCGATCTGTTTATATTTCCTATCTGGACTCGCTACTTTTGTCACTAAGAACTTGGTTCGCTCACATAAACAAGCCTGCTTACAGTCTGTTGAAGCTTCATCCTTCTCAGACGGCTACAATAGAACAAACTGACTTCAGGAACCTGGCCAAATTGATCCACAAATTCTACCAGTTCAACAATTTTCTGGTGGAATCCAGTATGTGGTATGATGTGTGGGCAAACAGACAATGCAAGGGAATGAACACAGATGACATGAGTCTCATCGAGGTTTTGGACCACATAAACATCTTTCAGTCCATCAAAATGGCTATTCATACCGCACTTGCCCTCCTAGTAACAACATGCACAACTGAACACTCTTTCAACACCTTGCAAAGGGTAAAAACATGGCTTCAGTCAACAGTGAATGATGAGCGGTTAACTGGCTTATGTATGATGAGTGTGCACAGAGACAAAATTAACCAGGGGGAGGAAAGGTTTGTTGTAAGAGTAGTGGATCAGTTTGGCCTAGAGACTAGGAGACTCCAGTTCCTGTTCAAGGAATAATGTCCTAAAATATTCAGGGCCTTTTTTGTCAGTCTACTGAACTGGTATTGTAATGGACCTTCCTGACAGTAATATAATCTCCATAGCAGTCCACACCTCTAAGTACATGGGGGGGGGGATAATCATTTCCCATGGAGTCAGAGATAGGGAAGATGTAATAGAAATGTGTTTTTATCCTCAATAAAAGCCACAAAACTTTCCACAGATCATCTAGACTCCCAGAGCTTCTAGGGGCCTGGTGTCCCCCAGACCCCCTGCCTTATGGTTTGGCATATGGGGGCAGCAGTGTCACACCTGCCTCATGATCTTGCCCCCCCAAAAAAAATTCATTTTGCGGACATCCATGTACATGGGTCACCCAGCAAAATGGTAAAACCTTGCTTCCAAGGTTCCTGGCTCCCTGCACACTCATCCAGCTGAAGTCCATGTGACAAGGATTGTTGCAGATGCCACTGTCTCATTCAAAGATTGTTGGCAGAAATGGCTTTGGGCGCCGGCAGCTTTTACTGACCCGTGAAGTTGCAGACTGACATTTTTGTTTCCAAATTTGTGTTCACCCTTTCTCAGACTCCTGTCAGTCTCTCTTATTCCCTCTCTTCAAATACCCTCCTGCTTTCCCTCCCAGAGCACAAAACCAAAAAACAATGTGAACAGTCAACTTGTTATCTGGCACCCTGACTGCTCATGCCACTGCAAGCAGCATTCTTCCATCTTCTGCTATCATTTCCTTTTTCCCATCCTGCACATTAGTGCCCTCACCACCAGTTTACATAATGGATGTACACAAATACAGACTTCCACCAATGTCTGCCTGATTACAAGTGTACCGTGTGCTAGCACCCCCCAACCACTTATCAGAATCTCATTCCTTCCAAATACTGTCACGCTAAGTATGGTGGAAATGGAGAGGAGTAATAAGAACTGTCAGTAAGGCTGGGTGCAGCTGCTGTGAATTTGCTTTCAGTTAAGCTGAGTAGCTTATAATCAGCCTCTCATAGTTAGGGCAGCTGCCAGGGCAGGGGACGATGCTATACTTTAATATACGACCTTAAAAACCTAGCTGGTTGGGATTGGGAGGCTGCTTTCTCTCTCTTAGGCTGAGAGAGAAGTTACTTTCTTTCTCAGCCTGAGCCTCTTTAGGTTGCTGATGTTGAAAAATAAATCACACAACACAAGGATACCTAGCCCCCCATAATAAGGGTCTGTCAGTGACTGTGCAGATAATCATGTCAATCCCAAATACAAAATGCCAGTAACCAAGTATCAGTGACCCAGTACGGTCATCAGTAAAGTGGGGTTATAATTATTTAATCCTGTCATCACTAGCAATTTGGCATATAACAAATGCTGCTTTAAAAAAAATCTGTCTTGGACTGTAGCTGATGGCAATTTACTATCCTGTGACTGTCTGGTGGTGATTGAGGAACCAAACTTCTCTGGCTCCTTTCAATTTAGGCTGACTTACGTTCCCAATGCCCCAGACACATCTCCCTAGACCACTGCTTGCTGTTAGCAGTGACCGCAGGACTGCCCGACCCTGCCTGCAGTGTGTTCTTTCCCAACTCCCCACCTCCACCCCATGTAGCCATCAGTCATGTCCAGTTAAGATAGGAAAATAAAGAAAGGCAGGGAGGTTAATGTACCTTGGTGGGAAAACGGAAAGGATACTGGGAGAGGATGAAAAAATACTGTTTACAGTGGGCTGAGGAGTCAGGGTGCCAGGTAACAGGCTGTTTACATTGTTTTTTGGGCTCTGGGGGGGAAAAGAGGGAGGGTATTTGAAGAGAGGGAGAGGGAGGGAGGGAGAGAGAGAGAGAGAGAAAGAGAGAGAAAGACAGATAAAGGGTCCAAGAAAGGGTGAAAACAAATTTGAAAGTCTGCAACTTCACAGGGTTAGTAAAAGTTTTAGCGCCCACCTCTGTAATGTGGCACATTCATGTCAGACTCATACAAACACCACACCATAATAAATGACCTGCCTGTTTTATCTAATGGAGGGAAAATAATAGGTGTTTTATTCACAAATACTAAAAAAAAGAGGTTCTTCAATATCTTCAAGACTTTGCTATCATGCTGCAATTGACGTGCCTGAACTGCTACCGGCTTGTTGATAAAGCGGTCAATGCGCTTGTTCCCGAACATGCTGTTTGCGCTTGAAAGACACACAAAAAAATGGGAACATCATGACTCCTGTATGATGTATCTACAGATCACCACTGCGGACCTGCCGACTAAATATGTGCTGTGTTGACGACAGGAAGATGAAGGTCAGGAAAACTGAAAAACAAAAAATAGATACAGTACATAGAATTAGTCAGCAGATAAGGATCACCTGGCCTATCTAGTCTGCCCATTTTTTTGACCTTTAACTTATGCTGCAGACTATAGTTGATCTGCAGCTTTTCTACTCTTTACTTTTTCTAGGGTTCCCTTGTGTGTGTCCCATACATTTTTGAATTTCTCCACTGCTTTTGCCCCTACCACCCCATGGGGAGGCTGTTTCAAGAATCCACCGCCCTCCCTGTAAAGAAATACTTCCTCCCAGTGAACAGAAGCTGACATACATGTTAAATAAATACACACCAAAAGGCAGTTACTTAAACTATTAAGATTTTATTATGGTTCTTTGCTTTACTCTGCAATTGTTCACATCCGTAAAACCATATTTGCCAATGATCTTCAAAATCTGCATGTAACCAAGAGTCTTCCCCTGGCTATTGCTATATTTGTTTTTAGTCCTCTCTCAACTCTCCCTGTGGTCCATCTGCTGCTGCGGCCCCTCTTTCGCCCTCTACGGATCCCCATCTGTCCCCCCTCACCCCTCTCCCTTAGTCAGCATACCATCTCTTAACCAGTATAGTATCCATCTCAACCCCCTCACCTCCTCCCTTAGCTGCTCAAGCTGCTTACATACCATGCAGCCCCCCCAGCTTCCATGTTATAGCCAACACCATGGATGTCCCACAACCATTGCACCCTACCACCCTTCCCAAGCTGCCTCCTACTTATTCAGCTATTTAAATTGTTTGTGCTCAGCCATATGATTTTATGTATATACATATCCCTCCATTATAGGGTCATACCACAGTGTCATGCTGGAGTGTGTGTGTGTTTTTTTTCTACATTTATCAACTGTAGCTAAAAGCTACTACATTTTGGTTTTATGTTTCAGAATGGAATTAGCTCTGCTTGCCTATAATTGTAATTACCTATGTTCCTGTCTCCCGGGATCACCACTGAAAATGAACCCCAACTCAGCGCGCCTTTCCCAGTTACACATTTTCAAATAAATAAATACATTCATAAATAATATTTGGTATATTGCTTAATCCTCTGAATATTATTCCACAGTTTGCACCACCATTTGCAGACATGCATCAGCTGTTTACCTAAACCACTGAATACTATTTGGCAGTTTATGTAACCTGCAGATTATTAAGCCGTAGTTTTCAAAGACAAATTCCACTTTCAGAATTTTACAATTTCATTTCTGATGGAGTTCTGCAGAATTAGGCAGAATTCCCAAAATTCCATGGAATTCTGACAGAAGCAGAATTTTGAAAATTATGACCAGCTCTACAATGTATTTTTCCCCCCATCCTTTTTTAGATTAGGCTTTATTTGGTTCCTCATTCATGTTGTCATTGCTCTGTTTAATCCTGCATTTTTGTACTGTACTCTGGTTTAAGCACTCTGAACCTTGGAAGAGCACTACAGAGGGATTAAACTACTGTCACTATTAGAAACATCTCACACAGCACCTATAAACCTACTATAGATTACCCAAATTAGTTAGCATGCTTAATACAAGTTTTTTATATTCTTTTATTTTATTTAAAAAAATAGATGTAACATCCCTTACTCTGCCTTTGAAGTGGGACTATGATTTTAATGTTGCTACACGAAGCAGTGACCATATGCAGGATAAGAGACCTGTGGTTCCTCTGAGTGCTGGTTGGTTGAAATCACATACATGTAATTGTAAGGAAAATATATTGGCCACCCATAGATGATATGGTCATGTAAATACATGCAAGCAAATGTCTGGCATTGACAAATGTTTGTTAGATTATATGTTTCTAATCTTTAAATATTAGACTGCCTGTCATGTATTGATACTGTGTCCCACTAGAGGGTGCATGTGAGTTAAGCTGTGTTGACAGATCTATGGGTAGGTTCCTTTTTTTTTATTTATTTATTTATAATTTGGAGAACACCTTTGAGCACAAGAGCTCTTTTGCAAAGGTTCCACTTTTGACAAGTACAATGAACAAAAAATACAACATATAATCACCAGCTCAAGAAGAGCCTGGTCAGGTAAAAGCAACAGTAAATTATCAGTCAGGGTAATATACACACTCTAGCATAGCAGTCCCATGGGGACAAAGTTTGCATGTGTCAGTAATGTATAAGCACAAGATAAAACATGGTATACTGGTCAGGAATTAATTAAAAGCAGCAGCAACAGGCTGATTTCAAAGTGAGTTCTTCTTTTAGGGATTTTTTTAAATTGTGCCATTTTGGAAAGTCCCACTAGGGATTCGGCGAGTTTGTGAAGCCCTTGGCAAGAACAGATTGCAAAAGATTGCCTATCCAGGTTTGTTTTTTGGAAGGACACTTCAATAGCTTGTCTAGACATACTTCTGGTGGAATATTTCTGGGCACGTCTTGTCATAGTGGTGACACCCTCAACCTAAAACTCCTCCACCTCACCCTTGATACCGTTCTCACCCCTCTTACCAAAATTTTAAACCTCTCCCTCTGTCTCAGCCAGTTTCCAAACCTTTGAAAATGGGCAGCTGTCACTCCAGTACTAAACAATGGTGATTGCACCTCCCCAAATAACTACTACCCCATTCATTCTTCCCCCAAGCTCCAAGGCTGTAGAATAAATTGTATCTGATCAACTCACCAGTTATCTGCCAAAATACAATCTGCTCTGCGAAGAACAACATGGCTTCAGAAAGGGTCATAGTACCAAAACTGCCCTTTTGGAATACACCACCACTATTCACAAAGTCCTAGACAGTGGACACTTAGTTGGATCTGTTTATATAGACCTAACTAAGGCATTTGATACCATCAATCATGCCCTCCTCCTCAAGACCCTGCCCTCCATGGGGCTCTCACTGGAAGCCACCTCCTGGTTTGAGCACTACTTAAGTCACAGATCTCAATGGGTCAAAATTAGCTCAACCCTATCCACCAGCCTCCCCTACATACAAACTTGTGTTATATTATAAAAAAACTAAAGCTGTGGCCTCCAATCGCCAAAGCAGTCACAGGGACTTTTCACTACAAGTATTTAACTATCAGGACACCCCACTGGAACAAGTTAAATCCTTTAAGTACCTGGGTGTTACCCTTTGACTCCTCCCTTACCTACCATGAACACATCCATCTACTAAGCAACGCCATCAATTCCAGAATTGGACTCTTATACAGGCACAAACGTATGCCACCTGAAGCACTTCACCTAGCAGTGTCCTCTTCTATCCTCTCCCTAATTGACTACGGGATAGTCTTCTATTGTGCAGATGACAGCACTGCTCTTCACCATGTCAAGACTGCCCTGAACAAAGCCCGCCAACTGGTAGCTGGGTGTGACAGGTAGACCCATACTTGTGACCTCTACATGCTTACAAACTGGCTTAATTTCGATGGCAGGTTAAATACCACTCATTTATTTATTTATTTAGTTTTTGTTAACCAGGTAAGGTGTCATAGCCATAATTATGACTATTTTCAGACACTACCTGGGAGGTTACAGACATTTTAGGTAGTCAAGCAATTTACAGACATGCCTGCTTGCCAGGAAAATTTCTAACAAACTCTCCCCGCCAGGGCTTCATAACCTAAGTCTGCCCACTCCCCAACCCAGGGCTACCAGAAGCTCCTCAAAAGCCTCTGTACTAGTTCCCCACAGTAGCACATCCCTTGGGCAATAAGTCTTCTTTTACAGGGCACCCCATTGGTGGAATGACCTACCTGCTCTTATCTCTTCGGGACTGAAGTTAGGCCGCTTCAAATCTAACCTAAGAGAGTTTCACCTCCCCTCCTGTGCCTGTGATTGTGCTTAACCCTCTGGCATTGCCCTCTATTCCATTGTACAAGGTCAGCTCTGACTGGACATGCTAATAGCAATTCCTGGTTTTACCAATATTGTTTTACTCTCAGTACTACATTGTATATTATTGTCATTATTGTTTTATTCTTAGTGCTACATTGTATATTTTATAACTCTGTGTATCTGTGTTTTTCATGGTAGACCCAGGGTACTTCCACTACCCTCAGACTTTATTGTATCCAATAGTGTTCACCCTGTTGTACATGATTTTCTACTCTTTATTTTATTGTTTTATTGACATGGAGCCTTTGCAAAAGAGTCTCTGACTCAAAGATTTGTAATTCTGATTCTTCTATAAATAAATAAATATCGGTTTGTGACCAGGCAGAAGAGATCTTTGATCACAGTGGGTGTGAGGCCCAATAAAGCTTTTTTTAGCATCAGACAGGTCTGGTATTTTAGCCTGTCTTGAAGGGGTAACCATTTGTTGAGAGTATACAATGCGCAGCTATGTGTGAGCCTTTCCGCCCCACTTGCAAAATGACAAGCTTTGTTGAGTACCTTCTTTAATCTGGAGAGGGTTGTTTCACAAGCAGCTCCATATACTGGGAGTCCATAGCTGATGAGAAGTAGGATCTTACTGGAGACTACCAGGCACCTAGCTTCCTGTGTGAAATTAAGGCGGTGCCTGTAGAGCACTCCTAACTTTCTATTGACCAGATTTGTGATGTTGTCAGCATGTATAGAGAATAAAAGGGTGTCGTCCAGGATGACACCCAGGTACTTGAAGGATTCCACCTGGTGAAGGGTAGTTCCGTGAGCATTATGAATAGCAAGGGAAGGGGTCTTTTTCCTTAAGATGTGGACCAGCAAACAACATGGTCTTTGTCTTCTTATAGTTCAGGAGCAGTTTATTTTCCACCAATCCTTAAGAGCCTGGAAGCTGCTTTGCAGATCTCTATAGAGTTTCTCATAATGTGGACTGCTATTAAAGACCACCGCATCATCAGTGTATAAGAACACCTTTGAGAGGGGGCAGGCTTCACGGAGTCTGTTTATAAACAGGTTAAAGTGGTTACTGAACTTATGTTGTCCTTGCTGTGTACATTAGTAAAGAAGCATGGTTCACTAGTCCTGGTATCTGTGTGTGGCTGTATAACAACCAAGTTATCAGAGCTTTAAATCGGGTCACTGACATCAAACAAGTTAATTTAGCCATTTTTTTGGAGTTGCATCCAGGTCAGAGGAATTGACACAGATAAAGAGCAGGCACCACATTTAGTACAACGTTGTGGAATAGTGTATATAAATAAATCATTAGACCTCAGATTATAACCATTGTTTTTTCACATATAGCAAGTTTGTTGATTATGATGGAACTGTACCAAGAAGAGCCTTATAAACGAACACATAATGAACACATAACAATGAATTAAACTTCCAGTTGCCAAAGCGACTCAACCAAAAGAAGAATACAAAGTGCAATGATGAGTGCTGTGATATAAAGGATCTAACATTCCTAGTACAGCACTGGAAGCATTTTAATAAACACAGTGACCAATTGTTTGCAAATTAATAGGTTAAAATGTGCCTTATTTTAATAGAAAAAGGCAAGTCAAATGTTTCATTTTAAGGACAAATACTGTATTGGCCCACCTAGTCTGCCCTAAATTCCCTTCCTACTGTGCTACCACAGACCCTACTTGATCGCCAGCTCCCCCAAGCCATTATTGCTAGCATGGATGCTTGAATCCTGCTACCATTTTAGTACCCACCACCTTTTCTGGGAAGTTGTTCCAGACATCCACCACCCTTTCCATGAAGAAGTATTTACTCACATTCCCTCTGAACCTTCCTGCTTCTAGCTTCATATGAGCTGCCATTGCTCACCGGGTAGCTCCCCCCCGATCTGTGTATTACTACCTGCACCAACAACTTGCTCCTCCCAGGGAGCACACCTCTGCAAGCCCTTACCCTACTGCCTCTTATCTATGGCCTGTATACATAGGGAACCTGCCTGCCTGTGTGAGGAGGATCTGTTAGTCAATTGTTGCTATGGATAACCACCTGGTGTTCCTTTGATTGCTCACAATTTCTATTTGTTACTGTATTTTGTTTCTGTTGTAATTGCTTCATGTATCTCTGCCATACTGTCTGCTGTGGGGAGGATCTGTTAATCAGCTACTGTAAATGGAGGTCTATCTTACTGTATTTTGTCTCTGTTGCATGGCATTATGTGTTGCTGCCATTCCTGTTCAATTGCTCCTTTGGTGTATTGTATGCTCTTGTGCCATTATATGGCCCTGGTTATGCCTGAAAATGATCCCTTGGATCAGTGCACCTACCCGTTTATCAATGACATAAATAAATAAATAAATAAATATCACGTCCCCTTCTCTTTGAACATCTCTTTCTGTTTAAAATGCCACCTTCCTGTACCTTATTGATACCTTTGAGGTACTTGAGCATTTCTATCATATCCCCCCTTTTCCTCCTTTCCTCCAGAAAGTACATATTTAATTCCTTGAGCCTATCCTCATAGGGCTTCTGATGCAGGCCATGCACCATTTTGGTTGTCCTCCTCCATACTGCCTCCACCCGCTCTATGTCTTTCTGGAGATGGAGCCTCCACTACTGGACACAGTACTACAGGTGGGGCTTCACCATTGATTTTTACAGGGGGTAACACTACCTTCCTCTTTCTGCTGGTGATACCCCTCTTTATGCACCCTAGCATTCTACTAGCCTTTTCCACTGCCTGATCACACAGCTTTTCTATCTTCAGGTCATCAGATATGATAACCCCTAGGTCCCTTTCCTGTTTTGTGGTTGTCATCACTTCCCCCCAATTGGTACATTGCCCTTGGGTTTCTGTGTCCCATGTGAATAATTTTGTACTTTTTGGTGATCTTAATACTCAAATTATTGCAGGAAATATGCCTAAGGACTAATACTAATCTGTCAACATTAATGCAGTGCCATATTTGGCCTTTATTGTCAGAGCAGATAGAACATCATTATTCTTTCTACAAAACATCATCCACTAAGTCTTCTTGATGTTCAGTAGTAGTCTCAGGCCCAGCGAAGCATTCTGAATCCTATTGAAGTCTTTTTGAACTGTGTCAATGGCAATTTTAAGATCATTATGCATTGTATAAAGAATACTGTTGTTAACATATAGAAATAATGTTGTCTCTCCAGAACAACCAGATGAATGGAGAATGTGGCCAGACCCTGTTCAGTCATCATATTGATAGAGACGGTGCATGACACTGTTCAACTTCTACATGGACAGAGACAGTGGCTAGACACTGTTCAGCTGCCACACGGACAGAAACTCTGAGAGACAAAGTTAGCTGTCACATGAATAGAGACTCTAAGAGACAATGTTAGCTGTCACATGGATAGAGACTCTGTTCAGCTGCAACATTGACAGAGACAATGAGAGACACTGTTTAGCTGCCACATGGACAGAGACTCTGAAAGACACTGTTAGCTTTCATGATGACAAAGACTGTGAGAGATGCTGTTAATTGTCACAGGGACAGAAATTGTGAGCATCACTGTTGGCTGCCATGTGGACAGGCAAAAATAAATCAAATCAAAATGTAATGTATGTATATGGAGAAGGATGAGTGCAACCATATATGTAATGCATGTACATGGAGAAGGAGAGCACAACAATGTATGTACAGGGAGAAGGATGTGCACAACAATGCATGTACAGGGAGAAGGATGAGCACAACAATGTATGTACAGGGAGAAGGGTGGCTGAAAACATGTATGTAATGTATGTACAGGAAGAAAGATGATTGTATGCAATGTATGTACAAGGAGAAGGATGAGCGCAACAATGTATAAAAAGTATGCACAGGGAGAAGAATGAGTGCAACAGTGTATGTACTCTATACACAGAGAGAAGGATGAATATAACAATGCATATAATGTATGCACAGGGAGAAAGATCAGTGAATCAATGTATGTAATGTATTTACAGGGAAGAAGGATGAGTGCAACACTATATGTTATATATGCACAGTGAGAAGGATGAGTGTGACAATGTATGTAATGTTTGTATAGGGAGAAGGATGAGTACAAAAATGTATGCAATGTATACACAAGGAGAAGGGTGAGTGCAACAAAGTATGTAATGTATGTACAGGGAGAAAGGTGAGTGCAACAATGTACACAATGTATACACAGGGAGAAGGATGAACACAACAATGTATGTAATGTACTTACAGGGAAAAGGATAAGTGTGACAATGTATGTTACATATGTACAGTGGGAAGGATGAGTGCAACAATGTATGTAACATATGGACAGGGAGAATGGATGAGCACAACAATGTATGTAATGTATGTACAGGGAGAAAATGAGTATAACAACATATACAATATATGGACAGGGAGAATGGATGAGCACAACAATGTATGTACAGGGAGAAGGGTGAGTGCAACAATGTATGAAATATATGTACAGGGAAAAGGGTGACTGCAACAATGTACGTAATCTATGCACAGGGAGAAGGATGAGTGCAACAATGTATATAATATATTTACAGAGAGAAGGATGAGTGCAACAATGTATGTAATATATGGACAGGGAGAATGGATGAGCAGAACAATGTATATAATGTATGTACAGGGAGAAGGATGAGTGCAACAATGTATGTAATGTATACATAGGAGAAGGATGAGTGCAACAATGTATGTAATATATGGACAGGGAGGATGGATGAGCACAACAATGTATGTAATGTATGTGCAGGAAGAAGGGTGAGTGCAACAATGTATGTAATGTATGCACAGGGAGAAGGATGAGTGCAACAATGTATGTAATGTATACACAGGGAGAAAGATGGGTGCAACAATGTATGTAATATATGGACAGAGAGAAGGGATGAGCACAACAATGTGTGTAATGTATGTACCAAGAGACGGGTGAGTGCAACAATGTATGTAATGTATGTACAGAGAGAAAGAAGAGTGCAACAATGTATGTAATATATGGACATGGAGAATGGATGAGCACAACAATGTATGTAATGTATGTACAGGAAGAAGGGAGTGTGCAACAATGTATGTAATCTATGGACAGTGAGAAGGATGAGTGCAACAATGTATGTAACATGAACAGGGAGAATGGATGAGCACAACAATGTATGTACAGGGAGAAGGGTGAGGGCAACAATGTATGCAATGTATGCACAGGGAGAAGATGAGTGCAACAATGTATGTAATATATGGACAGGGAGAATGGATGAGCACAACAATGTATGTACAGGGAGAAGGGTGAGTGCAATAATGCATGAAATGTATGTACAGGAAGAAGGGTGACTGCAACAATGTACATAATCTATGCACAGCGAGAAGGATGAGTGCAATAATATATGTAATGTATGCACAGGGAGAATGGTGAGTGCAGCAATGTAGGTAATATATGGACAGGGAGAATGGATGAGCACAACAATGTATATAATGTATGTACAGGGAGAAGGGTGAGTGCAACAATGTATGTAATGTATGGACAGGGAGAAGGATGAGCGGAACAATGTATATAATCTATGTACAGAGAGAAGAATGAGTGTAACAATGTATGTAATATATGTACGTGGAGAAGGGTGACTGCAACAATATATGCACAGTTTGAAGGATGAATGCAACAATGTATGTAATATATAGACAGGGAGGATGGATGAGCACAACAATGTATGTAATGTATGTACAGGTAGAAGGGTGACTGCAACAATGTACATAATGTTGCACAGGGAGAAGGATGAGTGCAACAATGTATGTAATATATGGAGAGAGAGAATGGATGAGCACAACAATGTATGCAATGTATGTACAGGGGGAAGGGTGAGTGGAATAATGTATGTAATGTATGTACAGGGAGAAAGGTGAGTGCAACAATGTATGTAATGTATGAAGAGGGAGATGGGTGAGCACAACAATGTATATAATGTATGTACAGGGAGAAGGAAGAGCACAACAGTGTATGTAATGTATGCACTGGGAGAAAGGTGAGTGCAACAATGTATGTAATATATGTACAGGGAGAAGGGTGATCACAACAATGTATGTAATGTATGTACATGGAGAAGGAGGAACACAGCAATGTATGTAATATATGTACATTGAGAAGGGTGAGTGCAACAATGAATGTAATGTATGTACAGAGAGACAGGTGACTGCAACAATGTATGTTATGTATGCACAGGGAGAAGGGTGAGTGCAACAATGTATGTAATGTATGCACAGGGAGAAGGATGAGTGCAACAATGTATATAATATATATATACAGAGAGAAGGATGAGTGCAACAATGTATGTAATATATGGACAGGGGGAATGGATGAGCAGAACAATGTATGTAATGTATGTACAGGGAGAAGGATGAGTGCAACAATGTATGTAATGTATACACAGGGAGAAGGATGAGTGCAACAATGTATGTAATATATGGACAGGGAGGATGGATGAGCACAACAATGTATGTAATGTATGTACAGGGAGAAGGATGAGCACAACAGTGTATTCAATGTCTACACAAGGAGAAGGGTAATTGCAACACTATGTGATGTATGTACAGGGAGAAGGATGAGTGCAACAATGTATGCAATATATACACAAGGAGAAGGGTGAATGCAACAATGTATGTAATGTATACACAGGGAGAAGGATGAATGCAACAATGTATGTAATATATGTACAGGGAGAAGGGTGACTGCAACAATGTCAGTAATATATGTACAGGGAGGAGGATGAGGGCAATAATGTATGTAATATATGGACAGGGAGAATGGATGAGCAGAACAATGTATGTACAGGGAGAATGATAAGTGCAAGAATGTATGTAATATATACAAAGGGAGAAGGATGAGAGCAACAATGTATGTAATATATGGACAGGGAGGATGGATGAGCACAACAATGTATGTAATGTATGTACAGGGAGAAGTGTGAGTGCAACAATGTATGTAATGTATGTACAGGAGAAGGATGAGTGCAACAACGTATGTAATGTATACACAGGGAGAAGGATGAGTGCAACATTGTATGTAATATGTGGACAGGGAGGATGGATGAGCACTACAGTGTATGTAATGTATGTACAGGGAGAAGCGTGAGTGCAACAATGTATGTAATGTATGCACAGGGAGAAGGATGAGTGCAACAATGTATGTAATATATGGACAGGGGGAATGGATGAACACAACAATGTATGTAATGTATGTACAGGGAGAAGGGTGAGTGCAACATTGTATGTAATGTATGTACAGGGAGAAGGGTGACTGCAACAATGTATGTAATGTATGCACAGGGAGAAGGATGAGTGCAACAATGTATGTAATATATGGAGAGAAAATGGATGAGCACAACAATGTATGCAATGTATATACAGGGAGAAGGGTGAGTGTAATCATGTATGTAATGTATGTACAGGGAGAAAGGTGAGTGCAACAATGTATGTAATGTATGGAGAGAGAGATGGGTGACCACAACAATGTATATAATGTATGTACAGGGAGAAGGATGAGCACAACAGTGTATGTAATGTATGCACAGGGAGAAAGGTGAGTGCAACGATGTATGTAATATATGGACAGGGAGATGGGTGAGTGCAACAATGTATGCAATGTATGTACAGGGAGAAGGGTGATCACAACAATGTATGTAATGTATGTACATGGAGAAGGAGGAACACAGCAATGTATGTAATATATGTACATTGAGAAGGGTGAGTGCAACAATGAATATAATGTATGTACAGGGAGATGGGTGACTGCAACAATGTACGTTATGTATGCACAGGGAGAAGGGTGAGTGCAACAATGTATGTAATGTATGCACAGGGAGAAGGATGAGTGCAACAATGTACTGATATATATATATATATATATATATATATATATATATATATACACATATATAGAGAGAAGGATGAGTGCAACAATGTATGTAATGTATACACAGGGAGAAGGATGAGTGCAACAAATGTATGTAATGTATACACAGGGAGAAGGATGAGTGCAACAATGTATGTAATGTATGTACAGGGAGAAAGATGAGCACAACATTGTATTCAATGTATACACAGGGAGAAGGGTAATTGCAACACTATGTGATATGTACAGGGAGAAGGATGAGTGCAACAATGTATGTAATATATGGACAGGGAGGATGGATGAGCACTACAATGTATGTAATGTATGTACAGGGAGAAGGGTGAGTGCAATAATGTATGTAATGTATGTATAGGGAGAAGGGTGAGTGCCACAATGTATGTACAGGGAGATGGGTCACTGCAACAATGTACTTTATGTATGCACAGGAAGAAGGATGAGTGCAGCAATGTATGTAATATATGGACAGGGAGAATGTATGAGCACAACAATGTATGTAATGTATGTACAGGGAGAAGGATGAGCACAACCATGTATGTAATGTATGTACAGCGAGAAGGGTGAGTGCAACAATGTATGTAATATATGTACAGGGAAAAGGATGAGCAGAACAATGTACATAATGTATGTACAGGGAGAAGGGTGAGTGCAACAATGTACTGTATGTACAGGGAGATGGGTGAGTGCAACAATGTATGTAATGCATGCACAGGGAGAAGGATGAGCACTGCAATGTATGTAATGTTTGTATGGAGAGAAAGATGGGTGCAACAATGTATGCTATATATGTACTGGAAGAAGGATGGGCACAGCAATGTATGTAATGTATGCATAGGGGAAAGATGAGTGCAACAATGTATGTAATGTATGTACAGGGAAAAAGGGTGACTGTAACTATATATGTAATATATGTTAAAGGAGAAGGATAAGTGCAACTAACAGCTACATTTGGAGAGGGGGATGTTACAGATGAAGCATCTCATGTACACTGGTATCCTGGTGAGAAACAATGACAGTTGTGAGACATAAGACACCATTACATTTTTTGACATTGTTATGCCCATAGATTGTTAGACATTGTACGACATTGTTATATGTGGTGAGATGTTGTTTGACATTGTCAGAAATTGACATTGTTTGACACTGTTATACACTGCTAGACATTGTAAGATATTGTATGTTGTTAGATGTACACTGTATTATATTGTTAGATATTGTCAGGTATTGTTACACATTGTTTGACATTATTTTACATTGTCACAGTAGATGTTGTTTGACATTGTTATACTCTGTTAGACATTGTTAAAGGGAGTTAGACATTGTAAGGCATTGTTAGATATTGTTTCATATTGTTATACACTGTTAGACATTGTTAGAGGTTGTTAGACTTCGTTAGACATTGTCAGATGGTGTCTGACATTGAAACACAGAAACCTAAAAACATTGAATTTGACAGCAGAAGTAGACCAACTGTCCATTGAGCCTGCCATTACTTTAATACTTCACCCCATCAATCTAATGTTCTATTGAACTGTCACCCCCACTCCCCAACCCCTTAAAGAGAAGTTCCCGTGAGCCATGTTTTCTTTAAAACTGTGCAGGCTGTAGGCTTGAACAGTGATTGTCTCTATTGCACTGTACTCATTTCATCCAGGTCTAGAATTAAATAAACTCCATTCTGTCCTACTGTGAAAACCTGTTTGGCTCCATTACAGAGGTCATGGCCCTACTTTTGCAATGCACCATGGGACTTGATGATGTGTTGATGCTCAAGCTGCTGCATTCCTGCTTTTTCACTGATTGCAGTTTGCAGTTGTCGAATGTTGGCTAATAAACTTCATGGAAGGCACACCGCTATTTTCTGGTGTTGAAGTGTGCTGGAGTTGCAAGAAAATGCTTTGAATGGAGGCTGTTGGCTGTGAGGTGTTAATGGTCCTTTCAAAAAATAATTGGATTATGTGCTGCAAAGAAAGTGACATTGTTTGAGACAGTACTACCGCAGTCACAATATAATACTGTTCTTCAGTGTAGTATTTAACTCTGACACACTTCAAACACCCCAAAAAAGAGTGCACTTTCCATGAAGTTTGTTAGCCAACATAAGAGCAAAACAAAGACACTGCAGTTAATAAAGTGATCTTAGAAGAAGCAGGAATACAGCAGCTTGAGCACCGACAAATCATCAAGTCCCACGGTGCATTGCCAGAGTAGGGTCATGACCTCAAATGGAGCCAAGCAGGTTTTCACAGTAGGACACAACACAGTTTAATTTTATATCTAGATGAAATGAGGAGGGAGCAAGAGACAATCATTTTTAAAACCTATAGCCTGCACAGTTTTAATTGAAAATCAGTTCATGAGACCTTCCCTCTAAAAGTGTGTTACCCCCTTGGGGACTATGAGTCCCTTGCCATGTCCCAACCATTCTTAAACCCATTAAGGCCAAACATTGTTTGACAATATGTAGAACCCCACTGTTCCAAAAGTGGGAGAGTTGCTAATGGGCCTGGAAGATATTCGATGTGTGACACTGGGGGGAGTGACTAATGGGGCTGGAAGGTCAATGGACACTAGCCTGAAGGTCAGGTGCAGGTGGTTGTCCAGGGAACAAACAGCTATATGTAAAAAGCTAACCTTCAGGGAAGGTGTTTTTAAAAATTGCTAGTGGTGGCCATCTTTAATCACTTGAGTCATTAATGTAAAAAATGAGTACAAAAAATGTTTTTCAAACATCTGAGAAAAAAATATACTTTATGATGAATCTATATATGTCAGAAATATATTATTGCTGAAGAACTATATAACGCCATTTTTTGCTGACTAACAAATAGTACTGCACACGGTCAGGTTCTGTAATAAATCATATGTTTTTGCCCCAATTAAACTCAATACTTAATATGGAGGGTCACTGGAAAGAGAAGGAGGATCACTAGACTGCTAGGGACTGATAGATCTATTTATTCCTACACTGGATTGGGGAAGGGGGGAACCACTAGACGGCCAGGGAATGGCAGCTCATGCTGTCTTTCTCAACAACTTAGGGATTAGGCAGGGGGAGTGGCCGAGGCTCTGTACAATGCCTCCATGCATTTGTGGTCACATGATGCCATGCAAATTGCCCCTCAGATTGGTGCATACCAAATGTAATTATCAGCACGGCAGCTGCTAAATATGGCTTCCAGGAGCAAAGGTTGAATCCCATTTAAAATATGCTCTCCTCCTTTGTTCCTGAGGATCAGGTTCCATCAGGAGGCAGTGTTACTGCCATACATAATAACTCTGTGTGGCACAAACATGTCCCCATATTCATACAAGCAGTGTGCAGCGAAGAGGGCTCATGATTGTGTGGTGCACACAGTCGACTATGAATATGTTGGCTATGGTCAGCTCTTTAGGGTGACAGACGGGAAGAATACTTAATTTTTTATTTTTACTGACTTCTTTTTGTCATTAATTCTGTCTGATATTAACATTATTTTCTAGGTAAGACAGATAAATATGCAGCCAGACAGACAGAGAGACACACAGATAGACAGTCAGACAGATAGACAGATATTTCTTGAATATACAGTAGAAACATGTATCTCTTGTATCATATCAACGCAAGTCAGAAAAATTGTGCCCCAAGCTTAGTACACTATACCACAATAAGTCCTGCATCCTACTCCCAGTTTGTTGTGACAGTGTCCTCATGTTGATCTCACCAGTGTTTAACTACATGGGTGTGATCTGCAGAACTGCCTCCAAGGCCTCCCTAGCCAGACTGGACCCTCTCTTCCATTCCTTCTGCCACTTGCCTTCACCACCAGCATGGCATCTTGCCATCACTGCTACATATACCTAGACCGCTCCTTCCCCTCCCTTGAATCTCATTGCCTTTCTCATTAATCCTCCCTCCCCATTTTATCTGTCTACTCTCCACTCCCCTTCAATCATGTCTTCCTATTACTTCCATAGTCCATAGAGGACATGATGTCATTATTGAACTGGATGAAGACCATGGAGGTAATATTGTCTTTATGAAAACCAAGTTGTTCTAGTGTAAGAAGAGTAATCATAAGTCTGATGACTTACCCAAACATGTTCTCTTCTTGTAGCATGTTTCCCAGCAAAATCTGTTTATTTCTGTCAAAGCAGTAGTCTTTTATGAACTCAATGTTGTCTTTTAAAAAAGCTCTTGATATATTTGTGAATATCTCATCAATGACAAAGGCCGACAGGAAACCCAGTGAAGTGAACTCCTCTCCAGTAAATGGACCATTATAAACACCCTGTAGATTATAAAATAAACAGAATCAAATGCAATCTAAACATAGCCTATGCAAATTTAATTAATGCATATGCCAGCATCTCTTCTGTTGCTGTGCGTCCAAGGATCATGCAAGACTTTAATATGGGAGCATGACTGAACATCAACAAAGTTTTTCAGCACCATTGTCAGAAATGTTTAAAACAGGGAGCTGTAAAAGGAAATTCCACCTTCTGCATTTCTGGGTTATAACATTGTTTCCCCATATTCCTTGTTCTCACTTGTTCTGTGGAGGCCAAGTTGTTACTGCACACATTGACCACAAAAGCTGTCGGGGATGGATATCTTCCAAGACTGGTAGCATGTCCCATTTTGGAGCCAGCTGCTTGGGGTGACTTGTGTGCTATAATGTCCAATTTGAGATCCAGCTGCTTGGGGTGACTTGTGTGCTACATGTCCAATTTGAGAGCCACATGCTTTGGGTGACTTGTGTGCTAGGCCCTCCTCTCCCTAAGTGATGGAATTTCTCAACTCCAATCTGTATTGACCACGGAGCGAGAGACTGACAATAGACCCTCTTTTTCTCCAAGAGATGGAATTCCTCACCTCCACTCTGTTCTGGGACTGAGCAACCCACGTTTGGCCCTTTCCTTCCCAAGAGGAAATTCCTCACCTCCGCTCTATACAGGCCAGGGAGTGATCTGGGACTGGATTTTCAAAGGGTGATGCAGGGCTTGTGTCAAGCCCTGCATGAAACGCTTGTGTCGCCACAGCTGCAGCATTGTTGAATGCCGCAACTGCACCTGATTTTATAATCTCAGATGCAGCTGTGACAGTTGACCCTCGTTACAGCAGCTTGTGGCACATTCAGCTACAAGTTACATGTTGGGGTTCCCCAGGAACGATGCAAGCTAGACCAAAGAAAGTTGCCTATCGAGTGTCAATTCAATGCAAAGGAATGAAAATCCTGCTAGACTGCACACCCAAGGCTTGCAGCAATTCTGCATGTTACAAAATCTGGCCCCTGAAGTCGAATACCACAGCATAATGCCTGCTGGCCAACAAACAAGGCTTGCTAACTGCATACTTCTTTAAATGGTAAGGTTTGCCAACTACCTGTTTGGTCAAACTTAGCTGACTTCAACCAGTAATATTGATTCCAACATTTTGGGAGGCAGTTTGACTCAGAGATTAGGTCACAGCTGTGAATCTGGAGACCCAGGTTTGAACCCTACAGCCCCATTTTCCTCACTGTGTGACCTTAGGCAAGTCACTTAACGTCACTGTGCTTACTCTGTCTATAATCTCTCTGTAATCTCTCTCTGCTCTTTAACTTTCCCTATGTACTGAAAACAGCAGCAGCACTCTCTCCCTTCCCTCTTTGGAACTGTATAGCACGTTGGGATGCAGTTTCTAGGAAAGGACCTAGATAAAACCAAATTATTTACCTTTCCAGAGAAATCCTACTGAGAGTGCTACAAAGCTTTCTTCATTTAACCTTTGTTAATGCTCTCTTCCTTCAGTGTGATCCTTCCTCAGTGTACATGTCTGTAGGTGGCTAATACTCTCACCCTTTGATGCGATCCCTGCCCGATGTATGTGACTATAGCTAGTAAATGCTCTCACCCTTCAGTGTGATCCCTGCCCAATGTACATGGCTGTAGAAGATGTATACCCTTACTCTTCAGTGTGATCTTTGCCTGGTGTACTGCTCACCCCTGTGACTGGTGCGCTACTCACCACTGTAACTGGTATACTGCTCACCACTGTGACTGGTGCACTACTCACCATTGTGACTGGTGCACTACTCACTACAGTGACTGGTGTATTACTCACCACTGTGACTGGTGTACTGCTCACCACTGTGACTGGTTCAGTGTTCACCACTGTAATTGGTGTACTACTCACCACTGTGACTGATGCACTGCTTACCCCTGTGACTGGTGCACTGCTCAACCTTGTGACTAGTGCACTGCATACCACTGTGACTGATGTACTGCTCACCACTGTGATTGGCTCACTGTTCACCACTGTAATTAGTTTACTACTCACCACTGTGACTGGGGCACTGCTCACCCCTTTGACTGGTGTACTACACACCAGTGTCACTGGTGCACTGCTCAGCACTGTCACTGATGCACTGCTCACCACTGTGACTGCTGCACTACTCACCACTGTGATTTGTGTACTGCTCACCACTTTGACTGGTGTACTGCTCACCACTGTGACTGGTGTACTGCTCACCACTGTCACTGGTGCACTGCTCACCACTGTGACTGGTGTACTATTCAGCCCTGTGACTGGTACACTGGTCACCTCTTTGACTGGTGTATCGCTCACCATTGTGACTGATGTACTACTCACCACTGTGACTGGTATACTACTCACCACTGTGACTGGTGTACTACTTACCATTGTTACTGGTGCACAGCTCATTACTGTGACTATTGTACTACTCACCACTGTGACTGGTGTATTGCTCACCCCTGTGACTAGTATACTACTCACCCCTGTGACTGGTGTAGTATCCACTGCTGTGACTTGTGTACTGCTCACCCCGTGACTGGTGTAGTATTCACTACTGTGACTTGTGTACTACTCACCACTGTGGCTAGTGTACTACTCAGCACTGTGACTGGTGTACTACTCACCACTATGACTTGTGTACTACTCACCACTGTGACTGATTTACTGCTCACCGCTGTGACCTGTGTACTACTTATCACTGTGACTGGTGCACTACTCACCATTGTGACTGGTGTACTGCTCACCACTGTGACTGGTGTACTGCTTACTTCTGTGACTAGTGTACTACTCACCACTGTGACTAGTGCACTGCTCACCACTATAACTGGTGCACTACTCACCATTATGACTGATGTACCATTCATCACTGTGACTGATGTACTACTTACCGCTGTTACTGATGTACTACTCAACACTGTGACTGGTGTACTACTTGTCCCTGGTGAGTCACAATACAGTTCACTAGGTTACTTCCTTCTTCAAATGTGTTAACAGTAATGGCTTGGAAATGCAAATCTTATATGCACATGAGTTTCAAATAAGTTTACATTGAATCACATTGGTTAATAATGTGATGTGTGCTAGAATTCTTCTAAGTTGCTTCAGTTATGGATCATTTGTAACCATGTTACCAGCACATCATCCTGCATATGATAGTATCACTAGCACAAGTCTCAATATTTACTATTCTGTAGTCCATGGCTGTATTAGTCACTAAAAATATGAAAGTCATCTTAAACAAAGCAACTAATGGAGACGCACTGTAGTCTCCACAGAGAGAAGCTACTGTACTGAGCTTAACAGCTAATTAATACTTAAACACAAAAAGGGTCAGTGTACGCTGCTTGCCTACTTGATCCTTTAAAAAAAAAAGAGGTGTCAATTTGGAATATCCAGAAGTTTTTATTCAGACATTCTTTACAAAATGTAGCTTACAGTGACAGGGGGTCAAATTCTTAAAGCCTGGGCAAATCCTGCAGCTGTGGGAAAAACTCAGCGCAAGTGGTTGCCACTTGCAGAAATGTAGTTTTTCCTGCAGCTACGGTATTCTCAAAAGTGGAACCACTTTACGACTGGCTCCCCAATTTATGGCAGCTTGTGGCTGTGTTTTCACCGTAGCTGTGGAAAAATATTATGGCTGGTGGGACCACATCTTCTGCAGCTGTGGTGGATGAGAATATCAAACTCCATAGCTGCAGAGATTTCAGTCTGCAACTAGAGTTGTAGAATGAAGCTTAGTTCCTCAACGTTTTGAGAATCCGGCCCAGGACATAAATACCCTGCTGCTTCTGTATTGCTCCCATATCCTTCCAGCCATGAGCTGTATCAGTAGGGGAAAATCCCAACATCATATGGGTCTGCTTTCTCAAGTGCAGAAAATGCATGTACAAACACAGAAACATAGAATGGCCCAAGCAGATCAGACACAATGTCCATCCCGTCTGCTCTTGTATTCATCATAAACAAAATGCAGGTCCCTAACTGAGGTATTGCTGAGGAATTACAGTAAAACCCGCCAGGATGAAGCACAGTGCACTTTCCATGAATAGCCTCAGTACTGCAATATGAACTCCATTCAGAATTCATGTGTAATTAATGACAGTTAAAGATATTGGAAGTAAAGTACATCTACTTGACATTAATATTAATGATTTAGAAGACAACCATTTAATTTAATCAACATAAAAATATCTTACCAGTTTCTGAAAAATCTGGTCCACTAGAAGAACTTGCTTTTTCTTTGGAAGTTGAAAGAAAGCTGCTGGATTTTCCAGAATCAATGTTTTCATGCTCTGAAGCATGTCTACTGAAAATCTTTTAACTTTAGTCAGCCTACAAAAATAAAGATTGCTGCAGTTTTATATATTAATAGCTTTTTCCAGTCAATAGGTTAGTAGACTGTGTTGTTTACATGTGAGGGCAACTACTGAACTGAAGTGGCGATCCTTAATTGGTAGAATAAGATCAGGTTGGGAGAGTTAGTGCCCAAGGTGTTTTTATTAGTTTTTATTAATAGTCAAAGTTTTCCAAGGCCTGCAAAGTGAGCTACTGTAAATGTTGTTTACAAATATCATTTGGATTTGTTAAAAAAAAAAATTATACGTTGCCTTTGCTAATACAACAGACATCTAGAGTACCCTGAAGGAGCGTACCAAAGAAGCCATTAGCAGAAAGAATAGCACATGTGATCTGTAGAATAATGTGAGGAGACAGAAACTATCTACATAGTCTGCTTTTTGTACAACTCTCCAAACTGTGCACATACTGAAAAGCTCATTCACAGTGCAAGGCATCAGGGGTATTTCTATTGTACATGTCAGGCTGACAAGGCCTCCCCCGACAGATATCACCTTTTACAGGCTCTTCCATCTGATCCAGCATGGGACTAAGTAGTAATAACTGAGAAACCGGTTGGGGGATGGGTTGTTTGATGCAAAGCATTTCTCAGATATCACTGACCAATCCAGAACACTCGGAGAGAGCATACGATAGAGGCTGTTTGCTGAAAGAGCAGCACATGGGATCTGTAAAAAGATACTAGGAGAGAAGAAATACCCAGATTGTGTTATTTCTCTGTCTCCCTCCAAACTCCACACCTACCCTCAATCCCAGTGCAAGGCATCATGGGTACACAAATCCTTGCGCAGGTCAGGCTGACAAAACTTACTTTGGTCCAAATTTCCAAACTTTAATGCTGCGCTAACAGGGCTAGCACTGCACTAAGTGTTGATGGCGTGGCTGACAGTCGTTAAAAAGACAGCGCTTCATTATGCTGTTAGCTGTTAGTGTATTAGCTCTAAAAACATCAATACACCCATGCAAATGAGGTGCCCTCCATACATACAGGGTGCATTTGCATTTTTTATTTCCATTATTTGTTTATCCTCCTTCCATCCTGGCCAACCCCAGTTGTGCTAGCCACCCCTGCCCAATCACCCCAACTTCTGGGACTTACCTCACCACTCTAGTTCCCCCAGGGCGTGCCCCAACCCTGTCAGGGTAAACAGAGGTCTATTGCTTTTTATAGGCTGCACATCTGATCTAGTATAGGCTGAGAATGACAAGCTCCTTAATGCTGTTACTGTCTCAGCCAGGTACCAAGTCAGAACCTCAAGGTAACAGATATTTAGGACACTCGGAGCGAGCATATGAAGAGGTAGTTATCAGGTAAAAGGATGCTAGCAGAGAATGCCTTTGCTAATCTCCTAAATTTACAGAGCTGTTTTTGAGTCTGTTGACAGAGTGAATTGAACATGGTGGCTTAACAAGGCTTTTTGTAAGGAGGGTTTGTACAACAGAACCACAGTACTGGAAGCATGCTTTTGAGCTTAGCCAAAGAAAGTTAAACTTCCGAAAGTTCAACAACAACTTCGGCCCCCATATCCTCCAAGAGTTCAACAGAGAAGACAAAATTGTTTGCTTGGTCTAAGATGCACATTATCTGTAGGAAAAAAAAATATGAATATATGTGTTTAGTTCTTTTAAAAGGTAGCAGAATTACAAAAGAAGTTCTTGGCTATTGTCTAGTTAGAAAATCAGTGAAAAACAGTGTGTGCTTTGAAAACAGTATTTCCTGCATTTCTCTTATAATTACTATTATGCTGAAGGGTAGGCACAAAGTTGCACAACATCTTTGTTCCTGCTTTTCTAATCACATCAGAATTAAGACTACTGTCTTCTCAGAAGATTGATAAGGAATAGAGTAAGTACTGTTTTGCCCAGTATAAATCAATGTTGTTTCCTTTCTAACATTAATCCCCCACCCTGGGCCACCAGAAGGCACTCATGTAACACCAGGAACAAGCCCCCTCCCTGAGGCAGAAGGAATCCGATAGAACAATCAGCACTGACTTTGATGTTCTAACATGTGACAAGCTGGGCTCAGGACTTGAACCTGGCTCGGCAACACAGCACGTTACAATGTGTACCATGCAGGCACTGGGCAGCCCCCTCCATTATGGGGATATGGCAGGCCTGACAACAAACTGCCACATCACACAGGCCCCAGCTTGTATAGACATTGTTTAGACAGGATAGAGGGAAAGGTAAATTGGGGGGTTAACCCTATATGTCAGGGTGGGCATAAAGGCTGTGGAGGACAGGCACACCAGGGGAAGCGTAGGGGAAACAGAGTCATTGTGGGTTCACCTCACAGCGCTCTAAGGCAAGAAAATGCAGATTGGATTTATCTATAGACCATCTGGACAAAGGGAAGAGAGAGACAGGGAGCTAGGGGAAGAGCTGACAAGGGGATTGGAGAAGGGGAAGTGGTGGTGGTAGGTGATCTCAACCTGCCGCATATCAACTAGGACACATCAGTGGCCAGGTGCATCAGAGGTCAGGCCCTGTTGGATACATTGCAGGACTGCCTGCTGGTGCAGCTGGTTAAGGAACCCACTAGACGGGAGGACATTTGCAATTTGGTGCTTAGCAACTTGGAGATGGTGAGTAGAGTGAAGGGAGGGAAGCCATTGGGGTCTAGCGACCATAACTCCATTTGGTGCAGGCTGGCTGTCAGGACCAGAATGCCTCTATCAAAAACTAAGAAAAGCAACAAACTCAGCTTCACTCTAAGCCTGTGCCACAGTCTAATGGGAGCAAACCAACATATGAACAAAAACTGACACCAGATGCCATGATAAAGTAATCTTTTTATTGAGTTTAGTAACTTACACAAATAGCAGAAATGGCATCAAAAACAGGGGATGCAAGCTACCCTACAGGTTTGCAGTGCATCTTCAGGTGGAGGGGAGTGCAGTGCAGTCAATAACAGCTATTTAAGCTGACATTCTAAAATGATCAGTACCTTTAGTGTAATATACTTCATAAGTGCAAATCAACTGAAAAACACAAGTGCTAATACTGTATGTGCAAAACAAATATTACACAGAGATTAAAAACATGTTTGGATAGTATAATTCAAAATAGAGATATTGCAAAATGGTAAAATAGCCTATTGCATTCCAAAAAGTGGGGGTCTGTAATCCATACAACACTCTAGACAGACGTAAGCAGGCTGAATAAAGCCATAGAGCAAATTTCAGTATGTACCTTACATGGGCTTAAGTCTCAGCCTCTGATCCGACTGGAGAATGTGCCAGTTCTCTCAAACCATTTTCTTGAGGCAAGCAGGGGCCATCAAAAGGGTGGTTCGAGAGAAGTGGCACATTCTCCAGTCAAATAGGAGGTTGATGCTAGTCATTGTATCACCACCCAGATTTGTTTACAGAGGAGGGGTGAATCTGGCTGATAGGCTGGTACATAGTCTCCAGCTGAGACGTAAGCCCAGGGAAGATACATGGCTGCCATCTCACCCCAGTCGATGCCACACCTGTGGACACTACAAATTTTGGCATGACATTCTTAAAAACAAAAATGTTCTCTACTGTGAACACAGATCAGAATTTTAATATTTTGCAGTTTACCCATTCTGTCACTCAAAATGTGATCTACCTCACAACATGCACATGTGGTTTTTTTTATGTAGGTAAAACCACTCACTCGTTTTGAGTCAGCGAGCACCTTAGGAGTACTGCAAGGGGGGATGAGAAAAATGCCTTAGCAGGGCATGTGTGGTTCAGGAACAATGAAGGTGATCAACATAAATTTAAAGCAGCGGTACTAGATGAAACAAGCATTTGTCAGTGCCGAATGTTGTCTTGCTGGCATTGGTAGTGCAGGAGTTAGAGAGATGCATAATAGGAATGGCAGTGAAGTACTGAACTGAAGCCAACCCCACCCCAACCCTGCAGAGACTGACAGGCATTGGGGTGTGCCTTTGGGTCGTCGGCAACAATGCTCATGCTATTTCTCCTCAACCTACCGTGCAGACACTGACAAGTGTCGTGGTGTGCCTTGAGGTCTCCGGGCCTTACGCTCACCCCATTCCATAAGGAAAGACACTGGCATGGGTGCAGTATAGGAGAATGGGGTGAACTTTGGGGCTGAAGACTCCAAGGCACACCTTGATGCCTGCCACTGGCTGCAGGGTGGGGGTGGGGGTGGAATGGCGTGAACATTATAGCCGACGATCCCAAGTCACACCCCTGATGCCTGTCAGTCTCTACAGGGTGGGGCATTACAGTTGGAAACCCTAATGCCCCAGGCATTTTTTGGTATTTTCACTCCAAATTTTCAACATGGGCTTTTTGTAATCTCACCTCATGAACAGTGGCACTATCAGTTCATTAGCCGAAAGGTGATTTTGCACAGCGACTGTGCCATTTGGCACCACAGTTGCGAAAACACATTTTGGGCAGGATGTGAAAAATGACAGCTGTACTGTTCATGAGGTGGTGTAATAAAATGGCAATGTTGAAAATCTGGATGAAGTCACGAGCGTGCATATAAACTACTCAACGCATGCCCGTAACGCAATTATTTTGGGGATATTTTTAACCGACTTTCAACATAGGCAATTTGGGACCTCTGCTCATGAACAGTGGCACTCTGATTTTGTTAATCTGTCCAGAAAGTTGACTTCCCACAGCAACCATGCCATTGTGCACCAGATGTGCGAAAACACATTTCAGGTAGGATGTGAAAAATGACAGCTGTACTGTACTGTGCTGTAAGGAGGTGTGGAAAAATGGCAATGTTGAAAATCTGGAGTGAAAATATTAAAAATTGTCAAGGTTACGAGCATGTGTGGAAACTGTGCAACGCATGCTCATAACGCAGTCATATTTTGGAATTTTTCCACCAGATTTACAACACAGACTTTTTAGGACCCCACCTCATACACAGTGGCACTGTCATTTCATTAATTAGTCCTGAAAGGTGATTCCGTGCAGCGAGCGAAATCACCTTTCAGGATCATTCTTGAATGACAGAGCATGTATTCATAATTAGGTTTTCCAAGAACCCCACGTTGAAAATTTGGAGCCAAAATTCAAAAAAATGTCTGCGATGTCCACCTAAGTTGAACCCCCCCAATGATGCCATTATATAGCTTACCGGCATTTCTTCATTTTGCAATTCAGCTTTGAAGAGTCCAGATGCATCCCACTCAACAGACGATTGCAGCGCTGGGCTTCCGGAGGTAAGTACTGGGTGAGGGGGGTGCAGGGAGGTGGTGTGTGCAGAGGGTGGGTGTGGGTTGGGGAGGGGGCACCAGGGACTACAAGGGACTCTTTTCTTTTTACAGGGAAAACAAAATGGACATCAAGGATAGTTTTCTTTCTTTACAAGGGAACTAAGAAAATGTTGGGCACACTGGAGGTAAGCTCAGTGTGCCCAGCAGAATCTGGGGGGCTGATGCTGACAGGGATTGGGCCTGCGTCGGCCAAAAAAAAAGTGTGGGGGGTACTGATGCTGACGAGGATTGGGCCCTGTCAGCAAAGAAAGTGTGTGAGGTGGGCGAACATGCCAATATGGGGGCTTGGCAACCACCAATTTCGGTATGGGGTTTGTGTGTGGTGGATGGCAGGAGCCACCATGTTTATTGAAAAGTTTCAACAGGAAAGGCACATTGGGGAGGTGTGTCATCTGCTGCTGCATGACGAGCTTGTCTTGGATTGCAACAGCTGATTTCTTTCAACTTGTCACTTTCCATAATTTCCGAGTCAGCGCTAATGAAAGTGTGTGGGGTGGGGGAACATGCCGACATGGGGGATTGACCACCCCCGATGTCGGTATGGGGATTGTGTGTGGTGGACGGGAGAAGCCACCATGTTTATTGAAAAGTTTCAGCAGGAAAGGCACATTGGGGAGGCATGTCATCTGCCGCTGCATGATGAGCTTGTCTCTGATTGCAGCACCACATTTCTTTTCAAGTTGGTGGCACTTTCCATAATGTCTGCATCAGCGCTAGCATGCTCGCTAATTGGGGGGTGAGGGACACACCCACTAAAGCATATCCTGCATTCGCCAACACTGGCACACATCTCAATGTGGTACTACCGCAAGATGTTGCTTGCGCACATGCAAGACAACATAAAAAAAAATCAGATCTTATGCAACAGTTTGTTTCCTGTGCTCTGCTGAGCACTTACCTGGTAATTTTTCTTGCTTTTGCTGTACTATCGCCCCGTAATTTGCTCCATTTTTCTTTGTTTTTTGTTTACATTTCTCCCTCCAGCCATATTGTATTGGAGTCCTCTGCTGCCAAATGCACATGCGCATGACTCACAGCAGTACATAGGAACAGCAGGAATGTGCAGCACAGGGTCCCATGGAAATAAACAAAAGATGTGATGTGACATGAGGGAGGGAGTTCAGCCGCAAATTAGGCAGCAGCCATATTTACCGTAGATCCACAACAATGGAAATAAATTTTAAATATCTAACAAATGAAAGCTCGCTAAAAGAAAATATTTACAGATATGGAAACCTAAACTATGGCTGCATGCCTCCAGCCAAAGAAACAGAATTTTGATAATCACTTCCTGATCATCAAGTACTGCTGCTGTAAGTTCTGTACAATAGATAGAGTAACACTAGATGAGAGAGGAGGTGATCTGGATTTAGCATTAATAAAGGAATGATTTGGGGATTTATACCTTGGGGGCTTTAATTGCCCTTGATTTGAATGACAGGTTCAACTTTGCTTGTTTCCATAGAAAGTGAAATCTGTTTTAAATTTTTCTCTTGTTTGTTGTTTCTCATACAGGACATGTGCCTGTTCTGCTTGCCATATAAACAGGTCCTGCAGCATATATGTTGTGCTAGTCCCCTTTAAAGTATGTGCTTATGACAAGATGGGGGCATGGATGTTACTTGAAGCAATTCATCATGTTGTACAGATCCAGCACCATGTTTAGACATTAAAATTTACTCTATGGCTTTACTTTTTAGTTTATTAATTTGTACAAATCGGAATTACAATCCTTTGAGTCAAGGACTCATTTCCAAAGGCTCCTTGTCAGGCAATGTACAGATTACATAGAAACAGAACACCATATAGTTACAGAGGAATATAATAACATAGCTTCATATGGTTACATAGACACATGAGTAGGCAATTACAGAGGACTATAATAACATAGCTTCATATGGTTACATAGGTACATGAGCAGGCAATGCATAAAAGGGTATGGCAGATTGCCATATAGAGTGACTGAGGTACAGTCTAGAGGGGGAAGCAATAAAGGGCAGACAGGTATGGTACTTAGTAAAATAGTGGGATTTTTGCTGGGGGTGGATATAGAGCGGTAATACTGACATAGACGCTCTGCAGGGGGTGACATTTAGCTGTCCAAGGGACATTGTCGGTGGGGGGGATTGTGGGTGACTGGAGAAAGAGTGAGGGGGGCCTTGGTCTATCAACAGTTGCAGCAGCGTGAGGCACGGAGATGGTTTCTGAGGGCAATTTTGAATGAGCCTGTTCTAGTGAGCTGGTAACAGTAGCCCGGAGGGAGTTGTACCATAGTGGGGTCCTATAGTGGAAGGACCGCTGTGCGAGCGAGGTCTTGACTCTGGGTACCATGAGGGTGGGTTTGCAGGTACTGCGGGTAGATACTATGGGGCAGGCGACACTGAGGGAGGAGGCCACCCCTGGGGAGAGAGACCCAGGAAGATTTTTATTCAGGATGCTTACGTCTGTCTAAAGTGTTGTAAGAATTACAGGCTCTCCCTTTATTGGGAACAATGGGCTATTTGCCCATTTTGCAATATCTGTATTTTGAATTGTAATATTCATACATGTTTTTAATCTCTGAATATTTTTTGCACCTATTAGCCCTTTTACTTTTTAGTTAATTTGCGCTTTTGAAGTACACTGCACTAAAGACATGGATCGCTTTTTTTTTTAACTCTTTTGGCCTCTGGTCACCACTGACTGGACCTCTCTTGGTCACCTCCCAGCCTGATCCCATTCTGCTTGAAATCCTCCCTGCCTGTGACCTCGGCCCTCTGATCTACATGTGACACACCTGTAAGGCAACCCCCCAGCTTGCATTCCCCAAGGCAGGGCCGCCTTTATCTCCTCTGCACTTCCTCACATCAAGCCAGTGGCCTTACAGATGGAAGTGAAGATCAGAAGGGAGTCAGGGCCCAGGAGGGCAGGATCTGGTGGTAGACATGGGGGCTGTGGAGCAATGTCATCCATCCAGACAGTGGTGTTTTTCCAAGTGCCATGCATCCCCAATGGGAGTAGACATGCAATGATATCCAGAGGAAGCACACATGCTCCCATGCATGCCTCACCATGGCCCACCACCCCCAGTGTTCCCCTTCACTTCAGGGTTGGCGGCTCAATACCTAATGGCTGCCGCCAGGAGGCATCCTGTTGCCAGAGCCCTTCACTCACCAACCCCAGAGAAGGGGAGTGGTCCACTGGATGTTCGATTCTCCTCCCCCCCCAGCCAACCCTCTGACACTCAAGGCTTGCTCCCGAACTCAGGTCATCAGTGCAGCAAGCAGTAGTGTTACCACTGTGCTGGCAGGCAAGCTGGCACGGATCACTTTAAAATGTCAGCGTAAATAGCTGTCATAGATTGCACTCCTCCTCCCTCCGAAGGCACACTACATGTGAAACTGGTAGGGTAGCTGGCACCCTCTGTTTTTTGCTGGTGTTTCTGCTGTTTATGTAAGTTAATAAACTCAATAAAGAGATTACTTTACAGTGGTGTCTGGTGCCAGCTTTTGTTCATATGTTGGTTTGCCTTTTAAAAACTGAAGTCCTAGATTTCTGAAAAGCAGACTTGAGCTGGATGAGGGAGTTGGTCCAAGATGAACTGACCAGGGTAGACAGCATCGGAGGTGTAGAAGAAAGAGGGGGTAATTAAGGGACCATTCTCAAGGTAACAAAGTCATGCACAAGAACTGTTACAAAACGGAACTGGTACAAGAGACCAATATGGTTCTTGGAAAGGGTCAAAGAAGCAGTGAGGGCCAAGAAAAAGATATTTCACCAGGTGCAAGGAAAAGTGTGGGGGGGGGATGGGGAGAGTACCAAAAAAAACTAGAAAAGCAAAGACAATGGTCAGGGAGGGAAAAGGCAGACACAGAGCTGTGTATTGTGGATGGGGTAAAGGGTGGGGAACAACAATCCTTTAGATATATTATGGAAAAAAGGAAGCAGGAAGGGGGTATTGTTAAGCTACAAGGGGTAGGAGGGTACTAGAGGAAGATGAGCAAAAAAGCAGCTGTCTTTAACAAGTACTTCTGCTTTGTCTTCACAAGGGAAGACAGTGGGCACCCAGCCTGAAAGTGGCATCAAGGCAGCTGTCAGGAGCATTCCTGAAATGAGGCAGCTAGTATTTACCAGAAAAAGAGTCCAGAAGGGGTTTGAAGCTGTAAAGGTAGATACAGCCCTAGGGCCGGATGGGATGTACCTAAGGGTCCACCAAGTAGTGGCTATAGTATTGGATGAACCCACAGTAGCTCAGTTCAGATGGGGTAGTTCTGAAGGACTGGAGGTTAGTAGACGTAGTCCTGCTACAGGGGGTGCAGGGAGCAACTAGGGAATTACAGACCTGTCAGGCTTACCTCTGTAGTGGGTAAATTGTTGGCGCCATTGATCAGAGAAGACCTTGTAGACTACCTAGAGGGAAAACAGTCTACAGGATAGTAAACAGTATGGGTTTGTGGCAGGGAGGTCTTGTCAGTTTAGCTTGACAGTTTTCTTTGACTGGGTAACAAAGGTAGTAGAAAAGGGCCACACTGTGTGTCTACTGTACTTTGATTTCAGCAAGCCTTTTGACTCAGTGCCACACAGAAGCTTGCTAAAGAAAAGGACCAGGGAATGGCTAGAGACATAGTTAGATAGGTAAGAAAGAGGGTGAAGGAGAGACAACAGAGGATGGTGGTAAATGGGGTCAAACTGGAAGACAGGGAGGTCACGAGTGGGGTGCTGCAGGGATCTGTCCTGGGTCCTGTCCTGTACGATGTGTTCATCAGCAACATTGGAGAGGACATCCAGGACAAGCTGTGTCTCTTCACAGATGACACATGAAGCTCTATGGTATTACATATAGTAATGAAGGGATCAGAGAGATGTAGAGGAATCTACAAAGGCTAGAGAGGTGGTCTACGGTTTGCCATTGAAATTCAGCTCCAAAAAATGCAAGGTTATGCACCTAGGGAAACAAAAAACACCAGGACAGAGTACTGGATGGGAGGGGTTAAACTCAGCACTATGGCAGAGGAAAAGGACCTGAAAGTCATCATTAGTGACTCCCTCAAACAATCAAGCCAGTGTAACAAGGCCTATTGTAGGGCTAATAGGATGCTAGGGTGTACTGGAAGGGGTATTGACAGTAAGTAAAAGGAGGTACTACTATCCCTACTCTGTATAGGTCACTGGTGAGGCCACATCTGGAATACTGTGCTTGGTTCTGGAGTCTTCACCTAAAGAAAGACAGGGACAGGCTGGAGACAGTTCAGTGCTGGGTGACCAAGATGACTCAAAGCCAACAGTGCAGAGCTAATGAAGATCATCTGAAGGTCCTGAACATGTACTCACTGGAGACCAGGCAAGAGAAGGGAAAAATGATAGAGACCTTCAAGATCCTGAAGGGAATAAACAAGGTGAACTGCAGGGGAGTATTTAGCAGACCCACCGAGTCAAGAACCCGAGGTCAAGAGTGGAAACTGGGGGGGTGGCGTGTTTAAGAGGGATGTGAGGAAGTTCTATTTTATGGAAAGGGTGGTGAGCTGTGAGCTGTGGGACAGTCTGCAATTGGTGGTGGTGGGCACCAAGACTGTAAATGGTTTCAAGCATGGGGCTGGGACAGAGTGAAGGGTCTGGTGGTTGCTCAGGTCAGTAGCAGTAGGTAGGAGAGCAGGGGTTGGACTGGCATGGATAAAACCCCATACAGACAATAGGTCCTGGAGCAGATCAGGAACTCCTGGCAGACTAGATGGACCTTCTGTATTTTTCTGTTGTCATTGTCTGCTGCTATGCATGGAGAAACAAGGGCCTGGAGCTGCACTGGCCGGCACCCTTCTGATGGTACAAAGGTTGACAGACTGGTTCATAAAGCCTATAACTATAGGAATCATAGTCAGCCATGAGATTAGAAATTGCAAAGTATTCGGCCCTCAGTTTCCTCCCTGGACCCCTACCCCTTAATTTTCCTCCCTAGACCCCTGTCCCCAGCTCCTAGTTTTCCACCCTGGGCCCCCTGCTCACCTCCTTCCCCTAATTTTCCTCCATGGACTCCCTGCACCCATCACCTAGTTTTCCTTTCTTCCTGGGCCCTTTATCCTCACTCCTTAGTTTTCCTCCCTGAGCCCCCTGCCCCCACTCCCTAGTTTCCATCCCTAGGTTCCCTACAGCCAGTCCCTAGTTTTTCTCCATGGGCCCGCTGCTCCCACACCCTAGTTTTCATCCCTGGGTCTTCTGATGCCAGCCCCTGGTTTCCTTTTTGAGCCCCCAGCCCCCCTAGTTGTCCCCCCTGGGCCCCCTGCCCCACGCACTAATTTGCCTCCCTGGCCCCTACTCCCTATTTTTTTTTTCCCTGGGCCCCAGTCCCCACCATGACTTAGTAGTAGTAGTTGTAGTAGTAATAGATTTTATTTGTTTATGGCCCCCTTCCCCAGAGGCTCAGGGTGCCAGTAAATAGATATAACAACAGATCATAACTATAAATACAATCCCAATTAAAGAACACAAAGAAATACAATCTCAATAATAACATTTTCTGGCAGCTAGCTAAAATGTGCTGCATAACATCTCAGTTTTTCATGCTGTAGAACCTGTTAGGGACTCTCACTCCCCATATGCCTGTGCAAATAAGTATGTTTTGAGCCCTGTTTTAAAGGCCTCCACCAAGGAGGTCTCCTCAGGGCCCTTGAAAGCGAAATCTGGAACACCAACACCCCAACTTCGAAGGACTAGTCCGCCGAGATTTTGAAGCCTAGGCCTGGGAAAAACAAGGAGGCCTTCCTCAGTGAAGTGGAGGGAGCATGCAGGTATGTAAGGGTGCAGAAGACCACACAGGTAACCTGGGCCCAGCCTGTGTAGGGCCATATAAGCTAGTAACCCAGCCATGCCGGTGCAATTCACGCAGTGCCAGGGAGATATGACTCACCCTTACAAGGCCGGTCAACAACCTAGCAGTTGCATCCTGCACCAACTACAGGTACCGCAGTGTACCTCCACTGACCTCAAGGTATAGTGTGCTACAGTAGTCCAACTGTGAGGTCACAAAAGCATGCATCAATGAGGGCAAGTTCTCTGGGGGGATAAGGAATCGAATCCAGCTGATGTTCCTCAGATGGTAAAAGTCATTCAAGACTACTGTGGACACCTGATCCTCAAATATCAGCCCCTTGTCCAGAATGACACTCAGATTCTTCATCTTCACAGCAGCCAGAAACCTAAGGATGCCAAACCAAAGATCCATCTCCCTCTCAGCAGCTGCCTCCCCCCCCCCATCTGATCCAGTTCAGTCACCAGTACTTCAATTTTATCCAGGCTGATTGTCAGTCAGCTCGATGACCTCCAATCCTGGATCTCAGCCAAGCATTAATTGAGCACATCCACCGCACCATGTACCTTGGGTGTAAAAGACTGATAGAGCTGACTTTCACCTGCAAAGCAATGAAACACAACTCCATACTGTCTAATGATCCTGCCCAGGGGTAGCATGTACACTGCAAACAACATGGGCGAGAAGACTGACCCCTGGAATATACTACAATGCAGGTTCATTGGGAACAAAAGAAAACTTCCTATCATTACCCTCTATGTCCTGCCTGTGAGGTAGGACTCAAGCCAGCAGATGACTTTGCCATGAGTTCTACATACTCTCTGAGTGGGTCCAGTAAAAGTCCATGGTACACACTGTCAAATGCGAAGGAGAGATTGAGAAGGACAAGAACTGACCACTCTCCTCTGTCCCTCGCCCTGAGCAGGTCATTATGCACTCTGACCAAAGTAGTCTCTGTGCTGTGCTTTCACCTAAAACCAGAATGGACAGGTTCATAGATACCAAAGGTCATAAGCAAGGCCCCTACTTTTCTGCAGCACATTAGGACCAAGTTCTGCGGCAAGATTACCATTTGCCGCAGAACTTCTGCGGAGGTGGTTGGTAATTTCTGCAGAAGTTCCATGGCACTAACAGAACTACCACATCACAGTCTCAGCTTGTCATGCTGACTTCACGTCCATGGCAATGGTTATAGCAATCAGGATGGGGGAAAGCACAGTAACACTAGTTTAAAAAATAATAGACTTATAGAAATAATTTTATGCATAAAAAAGCAAAAAAAATATCTATCCTTTAAGGTCCTAGCCTATTGCATAAATGAAATATGCAGAGGGGATCTTATGTGATAAATAAGGTATTTCTATACTCATGCTGTCTATACCACTCATGAAGTCCCCACTGTGTATCACTTATATATTTATATGCAATCTGTAACATACATACAAATATGTGTTTGTGTGTGTCTGTGTGTGTGTGTGTGTGTATGTATATAGTGATAGAGACAGAGAGATACTGATGTGTGTGTGTACATATATATATATATATATATATACACATTATGGTAGCACGGTAGTGCTACAATAGTTAGGGTTGAGTAGCACTTTTAAGGTTAAAGGGTCACATTTTGCACCTTAATAACTTTGCCACCGTTTAATGGATTTGCCTGAAATTTGGTATGCACAGTTGGGCATGGTAGATCTTGGGATCTGCCAAGTTTCATACCAGGCACTACACTTTCACTAAATTTTGCGAAAATTGCCGCAAATTGTGACACTACTTTTTCAGACTTGGCCAAAATGACAGGAATTCTTTGCCACCCTGCTGGGAAAGAATGGTTTGGTCTTTTGAGCTAAAATGTGGAGGGAAGGCAGCCAACATCTCACAGATGTGCCTTTCGGTGGTTTGGTGAAATATATTGCACGGTTGCCAAGTTACAATACTCCGAAGTTGAAATTTTTTCCCATAGACTAACATGGTGTCATCCACCGCGCCTTTTGGGGCTCATATCTCGAAAACGGTGCGAGATATGGAATTTTTGTTGCAAGCTACATAGCCCATAATAGCAAAAACCTAGCCAGGAAAATCAAGGTTTTTGTGAAATTAAAATTTTTTTTCTACGTCGTGCAGTTGCTGAGATATTAGCAATTAAGTACTTCCAGTGCTCGTTTTAAGCTTCGATCCCCATTACAATGCATACATTCTTTGTACACACTGTGTTACTGTATGCACCTGTTTGGCAAAAACAGGTGATGCGCTTCCATTACTGTTACAGTTACTGTTTCCACTTGCGTTTATGTCCCTGTTTGCGTTATCTTTCCCGTGTATGCCACCGTGTGCGTTACCCTTTGCGTTGTCATTCGCGCTTGCATTTTCATTACTGTTACTATTTGCGTTTCCACTACTGTTTCTGTTTGCGTTTTTGTTTGAGTCACCATGTGCATTGCCATTTGCATTTCCAGCAGCCCTTTCATTTGTGTTTCCGTTTAGCAGTTGCATTTTCATACGCGCTTCAATGTCCGTTTGCATCACTGTTCACTTCAGCGTCACTTTGCGCTTGCATTTCTATTAACATTTCCTTTACCATTTACGTTTGCATTACCATGTGCGCCACTGTTCATGCTTCTGTTTGTGTTGCTGTTCCTGTTACTATGTCACAAGACATCACGTGATGGGAGCGCGGGGCCCAGGGCCCCACACTCCCAGCACCGCATTACATTCACTATTTCTCGTCATCATTCTCAAAAAGAAGGGAAATTAGAGACACCACGTAACACCATCAGACCATGACATGCATGTGAACCCATTGTGAGATAAAACTCTCCAGCCCATCACAATGTGTCCCCTGTGTGACAGAATACTGCACCATATGTTCCCAGGCTCAGAGCAGTTATGTATTCCCCCAGTCCTTGTACTGCCCAGTCGGCTCCCAGAGCTTATTTCTTAACCTGAGTTGCCGGCATGGGAACAAAACATGCTACTCTCTGTTCCAGCAGCTGACCCTGCACACAACATTACTCCATAAATTTTAGGTGATTCTATCAACCAATGACAATATGTAATCAATAACCCTGGCAAAAATGTGTACAGCGCAATTATTTATTTAACAGGTCTATTCTTTCAACAGGTCTACACATTATTATATTCCAGTTTTCTTTACCTTTTTTTTCTTAAAAATGAAAGGTTAATTCATTTTACCAGTTATTCATTTCAGGTGGCATCTCAATACCTTAAAAGCAAACAGAAGCTTGTACAAAGTAATGTATGGACTTATCAGGTCTATGCTAATGTCAAGGTTTTGTTTAAGTAGGTCCTAGTGTAATAACGTAAGACTGAAAATTGTATTAGGCTGTAATGCAGGTTGAGTAAATATCATCGTGCCTGATGTGCTGTGCCACTACCTCAGGCAGTGGGAGCTGTGGTAGATAAGTTACTATTCACTTCTGTGGCAGAATATAGCCATTTCATTAGCTAATGTATGATGTTATAGCACTGATAACATCACATGCTGAGCATAGAGGGGTTTGGGATCTAAAAAGAGGGGAAGGGAACCAGGTTCTATGGATAAACGGAAATATTAGTAAAGATTTACCAAAAACAGTGAATTCTGCAGCACTGCAGAAGTTCTGTGGTAGATTGCAAGTTCTGTGCAAAATTCTGCGGCTGCAGAATTCTAGGGGCCTTGGTCATAAGCTGTGCCTCAAGTTGCAACACAACCACCTTTCTCAATAACCTTGCATAAAAAAGGCAGGTTAGAGATATAAGTAATTTGCCAAGACATCTGGGTCCAGTGATGTGCTTTTCGAGAGGGGCTTCACCAATGCATTTTTCAGTGCAGATGGGAAAATCCCCATTTAACACCAAATAATCACAGCGAACACCAGCCCAGCTGCCTGATACAGCTCACTAGTAGCCAGTTTGGACCTGGATCCAGTTTGCAATATAATGAAGAAACCTGTCTACTATCCAAAAAAGCTGAGCTGGTTGGGTTTTTCTTGCACAATCTCCCTGGACAGGAACTCTGCCTTCTTATGGAAGACTGCCCTTTGATGTTCACCGTAGTGAATATTCAAAGCCAGTTTGTCCTCCTGAGCCACTGATCTTCTCCTACAATACTCCAGCCTCTGCCCCCTAGCTTTCATCTTCCTCAGCTCACCGTCAAACCATGGTTTACTAAAGCACTGGGGACACCCCAAATGCACCCTTCTTTCAGTTTAAAGGACTAACAAGTGGCTGTCTTCAAAGGTAATGCCAATCATGAGCCTTTGTTGGCCACTAGGGGGGTGCCATATGCAACTACCATGTGGCACAAACCATGCCTCCTCAGAAGTCAAGCACCCTACCCTCACAAAGTGTCTATTCTCCTGCTAACCTCAACATGGGAATCTGAGGCTCTCCAGACAGCCTCTGTGTGGAATTCTGGGGCCCCCATTGTGGGATTCCAGGGCTCCAGCAAGCTTCAGCTTGGGATTCTGGGGCTCCTAGGCCGCCTCAGTGTGGTACTCTGGAGCCCCTGCCAGCATCAGTGCAGGTTTCTAGGGGCCCTTAGTCAGCATCCATTTGAGATTTGGGGATCCCAGCCAGCCTCAGTGTGAGACTCTAGGGCCACCAGTCAGCCTCAGCATGAGATTTCTAGGCTTCCAACCTCAGCACTGAAGTCTGGGGCCCACAGCCTGTCTTAGTGTAGAATTCTGAGGTCCCCAACCAGCCTCATTGGGATTTAAAGGCTCTCAGTGAGCCTTATTGTGGGATTCAATGGCCCTCCAGCCAGCCTCATCATGGGGGGGGGGGTCTGGGGCTCCCCACAGCCAACCTCAGTGTGGTATTCCAAAGCTCCAAGCCAGCCTCAGCGTGGGATTGCAGGGGCTCCAGATAGCCTCAGTGTGGGATTCTGGTTCCAAAGCCAGCCTCAGTATAAGAATTAGGGGCCATCAACCAGCCTCAGTGTGAAAGTCTGGGGCTTCCAGACAGCCTCAGTGTATAATTTTAAGGCCCCAGTCCATGTGGGATTCTGGGTCCCCCAATCAGCCTCTGTGTAGGATGCTGGGTCCCAAGCCACCCTTAGTGTGGTATTCCAGGCCCCGAGTCTGTGTGGGATTCTGGGACCCCAGCCAGCCTCCCAGTGGGTGTCTGGACCACCACTCAGCCTCTGTGTGGTATTCCAGTGCTCCTAGTCAGCCTCTGAGTGGGATTCTGAGCCCCTAGTCAGCCTCTGTGTGGGATTTCAGGGCCTCCAGTCAGCCTCTGTGTGGGATTCTGGACCCCCAGTTAACCTCAGTGAGGGAGTCTGATACTCCAGAAAGCTCCTGCATGGAATTCGGAACTCACTTATAAAATATGGTCTCCTACAGTGGGTATTCTCGTAATTAAACTTTGGCTAATACTAATAATGCTGACATTGTAGTGGTCGTCTGGGGGGATATGCTCCAGTGGCCATAAAAGGGGCTATATCCCAGGGTCCTGGACAGGGGGTAGTTCCCAGGGGCATGAGCAGAGAATATATCCAGGATCCTCAGTGGGGGATATACTCCAGGGTCCTCAGCAGGAGAATATACCCCAGGGTCCTGAGCAGAGGATATACGCCAGGGTCCTCAGCAGGGGATATGCCCCATGGTCCTCAGCATGGGATATTCCTAGGGTCCTCAGCAGATAATATACTCCAGGGTCCTCCGCAAGGGATGCACCCTGGGATATATCCAGTGTCTAGAGCAGGGTATATGTCCAGGATACTCAGCAGGAGATATATTCCAGGATCCTGAGCAGGGGATATACCCAGGGTCTTCAGCAGGTGGTATGCTCAGGGTCCTGAGCAGGAGATATGCACCAGGGTCCAGGGCAGGGATATGTCCTAGAGTTAATGGCAGGGGACATACCCCAGAGTTATGAGAAGGAAGTATGCCTAGGGTCCTGAGCAGGGGATATGCCCCAGGGTCCTGAGCAGGAGATATGCCCCAGAGTCCTGAGCAGGGGATATACCCCAGGGTCCCCAGCAGGGAGTATACTCAGAGTCCTCAGTAGAGGATATGCCCCAGCATCCTGAATGGGGGATATACTCAGGGGCCTGCGCAGGGAGTATTTCCCTGGGTCCTCAGCAGAGATATACCCAGAGTACTGAGTAGGGGTTTAACCAGGTCCTGCCCACTGCCCCTTTTTTCAGTAAGAGAGGTTCTGCAATTTCTGTGACTCTGTGTGGATGTTGCGTCCTGCTGTGTTTGTCAATGGACAGTCCCTGCACAACCAGTTTCTACCTAACAGATCTGTAAAGCACTTTGAGATACCATGCATATGAAAGGCACTATTTGAAACCCAATCCTATTCTGCACAATGTTATTGGCATGAAACAAAATGGCATGGGAACAGTCAACATAAAGGACTCCGTACTCAAGTGTGGGGTTGGTCCCAATGTGTACTTTGTGGGCAAAAACATTTTGGTTTGCTTACTGTTTACTATAGTACAGTGGATTATATAAGATTAATTTTACTTCATTGTAGGCTGACATCTTCTTTTATTACAAATCCCAGAATCTCCTGCAGCTGAATCAGTGCAGTAGGCAGCAGTGGGAGATTCAATAGCCTACAGTGCATGTTAGAGCTTTTGTAATCTCCAATCAGATGTTTTCCAGGACTGCTTTTCTCCAGGGGATAAGTATAACCCTCTGTGACTGTACATAGCCCACTGCGGTCAGTAGGACCAGCAAACAAAAGATTGGAGTTTAAATAAACTCTAATACGTACTGCAAGCTTTTGAATCTTCTCACTGCTGCCTACTGCTCTGTCAGCTGCTGGGGATTCTGGGATTTGTAGTAACAGAAGATAGCCTACAACTAAGCAAAATTAGTCTGCTACAGTCTACTATACTACAGCAAATAGTAAGTAAACCAAAATGTTTTTGCATACAAAGTGCACATTATGACCAGCCGCACCCTTAAGTGTGCGGGCCACTGCTGGTGACCATTCCCCTTTAATCATTAGTGTCATACATGGTATTTATTCTAAACAGAAAAACTACTAAAAAAATGCTTCTTGAATTCTGACAGATACTATGGTGTTTTTAGGGAATACCCTAATTTACCAGTGACTCATGCAGATGTACGGGTAAATCCTGAAGGAAGGCGAGGATGCGCATATCTGTTCCATTAGATAAAAGGTACTGTAACGTCTCACAGCTCACACCTTGAGAAATAGTTCCAAGAGATCTAAAAGGAGAAGAATTATCAGCAGGGAAACATTAGGTCTACTAAATGGCCTTTTAAAAGAAAATATAGGGTAAAATTCACATTTTTACCAGAAAATTTAATTTTATGAATTGTTCATGTAAATGCAACTGTCTCCAACTTTGCCGGCACCCCACCCCATCTCACAGAAACTCACACTCATCCTCCCCTTCTACCTTCTTCACCCCACTCCCATTTCTACCAAGGACCATAGCCTTAACAGGAACATAAACCCTGTTGTTCACATTTTTATGTTATAAATGCAGGCATGTGTGAAGTCTGTTTAATCACCCTGGTGCATTGTTTGGTATGTTTGTTCTGAAATTGTCCACATTTTTCCTTATTTCATACTCCGTATTAATGCAGTCTGTTTCCCACAAAATATTCATTTTTTATTATTACTTAGCAGTTCCAGAAACCAGTGGCATCAGTTGAGCTGAAGACTACGATGAAGTGGAACCTACTGACATCAACGGAACTGACATTAAAAAATGTCAACAATAGGGTTTATATTCTCTTTAAACAAGGGTATCATTAATGACTCATACTGACACTGTACCGCAGAACCTGGGGGGTGCTGCTCTATTGAGGTGCCATCATTGAGACATTAAACTGAGGCACTTTCTGTGCATCTATGCAAATAAAGACTATTATTATTATCATCACTGGTCACTGCCAAGCTGAAAGTTGAAGATCCCATGGCAATTATGTAAGAGTATAAGATTTCTCCCTGGTGTCCTGGTCAACACTGTCATAAGTAAAACAAGCCTTTAAGTTAATATGGGCGATGAGGCTCCTTTTACAGTTGTAAGAGGGGTCTCACACGCATTCTTAGGGTTTGAAACCAGTAAACGGAAGGTGAGCAGTTCTGATACCCCAAGAATGTCAGCAAGACCACTCTTACAACTGTAAGAGTAGTCTCGTCACCCTTACTGATATATTATTAATACAACAATAACAACACAGAACACAGTAACACAACAACAGTTGGTTAAAAGCATGATGCAGAGAAAAGGGATTCAGAGTCATTGGGAATTGGGGGTCTGACCTGGAAGGATGTGGGCCTGTGCAAAGGTGATGGCCTACATTCTTATGTGAAGGGTACCACAGTACTCAGAGGGAGGTTCAAATGTTACATGGATATGCATTTAAACTGACAGAGAAGGGAGGCTGCATTACCAAGGTAGAAACATAGAAACATAGAATTTGACAGCAGATAAGGACCACTTGGCCCACCTTGTCTGCCCATTTCCCTACCTGATGGATAAGCTGTAGATTCTAGTTAACCAACAGTTTACTTCCTTCTACCCTCCACTGACCAGGTAGGCATAAATTGCAACCCTCCCCAGGTTAAAGCAACAGTGAGGGAGTGCCAAAAGGAGGAAAATCCCCCCAGGACAGTGGAGCAGGATGAAGGGAGGGTAGGAGGGTGATGGACAAGGGTTTTAAGGACAAACCAGAAAGAGAGAGGTAAAATGGACAAGAAAAAGAAAGAGCAAAGAAGGTAAAGGGAATTTAGGTGAAGTCACAGTGAGCATCGAAGGTAGAAAGGGGGAGGAAAGAGAGATTGTAGACAGAGACGGAGCAAGGTTTGGAGAGCCATGTGCACTAACGCAAGAAGTCTAGGAAATAACACCTGGATGCCATCATAGCAGAAAAGGACCCAGATATAGTGGCCATAACTGAGTCATGGTGCACTGAAAATCATGACTGGGATACGGCCATACCAGGATACGCTCAGTTCAGAAGGGATAGGGAAGGGAGGAGGAGTTATCCTGTACATGAGGGAGGGTATTAAGGGCTATGGAAATGCAGGGGAACCTAGAGGCAGTAAAAGGGCTGGAGATACTGTGGATCACAGTGGACAGAGTAGTAGGGGCCATTATTTGCTCAGGGGTGGTATACAGACCTCCGGCACAGGGGGAGAAATTGGACAAGGCATTAGGGAAAACATCGGCAGGCTGGTGAATAAGGAGGAGGTGCTGCTGGTTGGGGACTTCAGTCCCCCTGATGTGTACTGGAGCCTTCCAGCAGCAGTTTTGATTAGGAGCAGGACAATCATAGACTCTTTAGAGGAAGCGTTGCTCAGTCAGTTAGTATGTGAACCTACGAGTGATGAGGCAATAATGCACCTGGTGCTCCCTAACAGAGAAAGAGTAACAGATGTCACAGTGGGTGGTCCCCTGGGGGCCAGTGATTACCTTACAGTGTGGTTTAAGGTCAGGATGGATGCAGAAGCAAACCATACAAGGACGAAGGTCCTGAACTTTAAAAGGTCAGACTTTAAAGAAATAGGAGACTGTCTTAGAAACAGCATGGGAGGGGTGAATGGCCAAGGCGGGATACAGAAACCATGGAAACAAATTAAGTAAGGTATAGTGAATGCAACTAACCTCTATGTGAAGAGAGTGAGTAAAAACAGGAGTAAAAAAGAGCACTATGGTACTCTAGAGAGGTGGCCACGAAAGCGAAATAAAAAAAGATGGCATTCAGGAGGTAGTCAGAAACACAAAGGGAGAAGGATTGGGAAAAGTACCAGGTAAAACAAAGGGAAACAGGGAAAGCAGTGAGGCAAGTGAAAGTGCAAACAGAGCAAAGGATAGCCAAAGGAGTGGCAGAAGGGGACAAGATATTCTTCAGGTATGTAAGTGAGAAGAGAAAGGAAGAGGAGGGATAGTAAGGATAAGGAAGTCAGTAGATGGTGGGCCCAATTCTCAAAAGGGGCTTTGGATCAGTGCAGACTGCGGCAAACAGCAGCATGGGATGATGCCCATGCGCCAGGGACCCTGCACCCTATTCTTTGTCAGGCAGGGTCCCAACAGCTAAGTCCAATGGCTTGTTGCAACCAGGGCTGAGCGTCAAACAGACGGTGCACTGGCAGTGTATGCCACAAGTTACCGGGTGGCTGTGCGCCACTCCAGTCCCTGTTGGGCTAGCAGCCCCCTCCTCGATCCGCAATCATGACCTTTCCTGCTAATGTATATACATAAACATGCCCCCTCCCTGACTCTGATTGTGCCAATAGCTGTACTGCATGGAAATAAAACATGCCCCCCTCCCTGAACCTTGATTGTGCCATAGTGCATGACTATAATCATGCTCCCTTCCCCAGACCCTGATTGTGCCAATAGCCGTATTGCATGGAAATAAAACATACACTCCTCCCTGAACTCCAATTGTGCCATAATGCATGAATATAATCATGCTCCCTTCCCCAAACTCCTATTGTGCCAATAGCCATATTGCATGGAAATAAAACATGCCCCCCTCCTTGAACCCTGATTGTGCCGCAGTGCATGACTATAATCATGCTCCCTTCCCCAGACCCTGATTGTGCCAATAGCTGTATTGCATGGAAATAAAACATGCCCCCCCTCCCCGAACCCCAATTGTGCCATTATCCATAATGTATGAATATCCTCATGCCCCCCTCACAATCCCTGATGCTGCCAGTGCCACAATATAACTGATGGAACCTCATCCTGATGATCTAGTGCCCCCCACCCTGGCAGGTAGTGCCCACCATGCCGTAATAGAGCCAGCACTGGCACAGCCCTCCACTCACCTCCACGACCAGTGCTGACTGAACTGTCATTTAGTGTGCAGTCCTGTCATTTAGTGTGCAGTCCTGTATAGTGTACGCAATGCACGTACACTATACAGGACTGCACACTACATCTGTAGCTGTAGCTGGTCTAAGAGTACTTGGAAATTTCCCTCTGGGAGTGTTCTGAGAATACCAATTACTGGGATGTGGCAGCTTGCATCAGCCACATGCCCCCTTGCACCATGTTGCAGCCCATCTGTGGGCACACGGGCAGTGCATGCTCTGTTTGGGGCAGACAGCCTGCAGTTGACATAGGCTGCCTTTGAGAATAACTCTAGGGGCACTGTTTGGCGCAAGGTGCCACTCGCACCTGTTATGTTAGGCACAGGCACCTTACGTCACTCATGGGGCTTTGAGAATCCAGCCTGGCAACTGCACAGAGGATGATCATGAAAAATCTGGCATCCTGAACAGGTACTTCTGTTTCATCTTCACAGTAGAGAGGGAGGGGGATGGACTAAAAAGGAGCAGCAGGAACACATGAGGGGCCATAAATACAAGTCCATTTACAAAGGAAAGAGTCTTGAAGGGTCTTGCAAACCTGAAAATGGATAACACCATGGGATCAGATGGGATACATCCAATAGTGCTAAGAGAACCCAGGGAGGAACTTGCTGCTCCACTGGCAGCCTTGTTCAACATATCATTGGAAACAGGAGAGGTTCCAAGGGACTAGTGGACAGCTGATATAGTTCAGCTCCATAAAAGCGGCAGCAGGGAGGAGGCTAGCAACTATAGACCAGCCAGTCTCACATCATTGATGGGGAAAATAATAAAAACCCTGTTAAAAGAAAGGCTAATGAAACATTTTGAGTCCATAAGGTTTCAAGACCAAAGACAGCATAGATTCATTGGGGGGCATGTTAGATCTCATCGTTTTTGACTGGGTGACTAAATTGCACTCACTCTAATGAGGGGAGAGTGACCAGTGGGGTGCCATAGGGTTCAGGAGCAGGACCAGTCCTGTTCAACATCTTCATAAGTGACATTGCAAAAGAGTTTGAAGGGAATTTTGCAGACAACACCAAGACCTGTAACAGGGTGGAGATACTTGGAGGGGGGGTAGTTGGTTGTAGAAAATAGGAAGGGACCTTAGAAAATGTGAAGAGTAGTCAAGGGTATGACAGTTCGGGTTCAATACCAAAAAGTGTAAAATCATGCACTTAGGGCATAGAAACCCAGGAGCTGAGTATACAATGGAGGGGATTACTATCAGTCACTAAGAAGGAAAGGGACCTAGGGGTTATCATATCAGATGACCTCAAAGTCACAGGAACATATCCAATGGCCTCAAAGTTGCAGGACAGTGTGACAGTGCAGTGGGCAGGGCCACTGGATTGCTGGGGTGCATACAGTGAAGTATCACAAGCAGAAGGAGGGAGGTGATATTACCACTGTATAAATCACTGGTGAGACCACACCTGGAATATTGCATATAATTCTGGAGGCCACATCTCAGAAAAGACATGGGCAGGGTAGAGGCAGTCCAGAGAAGGGCAGTTAAAATGGTACATGGGTTGCATGAGAAACTGCACGATGAGAGACTGAGGAATCACAGTATGCACACCCTGGAGGAGAGGAGGAAATGAGGGGACATGGTAGAGACCCATAAGTACTTCATGGGAGTTAACAGGGTACAGGTGGGGAGTCTGTTTCAAATGAAAAAGTGTAATAGAACAAGAGGGCATGAAACAAAGCTAGAAGGGGTAAAAGTAGGAGGAATGTGAGAAAATACTGCTTCACTGAAAGAGTGGTGGAGACTTGGGAACAGCCTGCCACAAGAGGAGGTGGGGCAAAATCTGGGAAGGGGGTTAAACATGTATGGGATAGACTGAGGGGAACACTAGTAAATAATAAGCATTTGTCAATGCTGAATGTTCACTTGCAGGTATTTGCAGTGCAGGTGTTTGGTATTGGTACTGGCTTCAGAGGAACGAGGAGGCAGCAGTAAGAGCGGTGGGTGCCGCATGGTGGGAGCTGCACCATAAATGTAGCAAAGAGCTGATAGCCAGAGAAGATGCTTCTGCTGGCCTTAGTGGACTGGGGGGAGAGAGAGAGAGAGAGAGAGAGAGAGAGATTGCACCACGCGGCAGGAGCCTCCAATAAGTAAAGCTGCACCACGGCTAATGTAGAAGCCTGGGGGGTTCAGAGGAGCGAGGACTGGGGAGAGTGCAGCGGATGGAAGAAAATGCCAATAAGTAAAACCACATCACGGCTATTGTAGAAGCTGGGGGATTTCAAGGCGTGGACGGGGAGAGACGATGTGCCAGGGGTGGAGCCACCAATAAGTAAAAGCTGCACCATGGCTATTGTAAAAGCCAGAGGGGTGGGATTTCAGAGGAGTGAGGAGTGAAGACTGGGGCGAGAGAGTGCACCGGGTGGCAGGAGATGCCAATAAGTAAAGCCACACCACAGCTATAGTAGAAACCTGGGGGGGATTTCAGAGGAGTGAGGACCGAGGAGAGAGAGTGCAGTGGGCAGCAGGAGCCATCAATAAGTAAAGCCACACCACGGCTATTGTAGAAGCCTTGGGGGGGATTTCAGAGGAGCGAGGACCAGTGAGAGAGAGAGAGTGTGCCAGGTAGCAGGAGCCACCCATAAGTAAAGCCACACCACGGCTATTGTAGAAGCCTGGAGGGTGGGGGATTTCAGAGGAGCGAGGACCAGTGAGAGAGAGAGAGTGTGCCAGGTAGCAGGAGCCACCCATAAGTAAAGCCACACTGCAGCTATTGTAGAAGCCTTGGGGGGGATTTCAGAGGAGTGATGACCAGGAAGAAAGAGTGCGGTGGGCAGCAGGAGCTGCTAATAAGTAAAGCCACACCACGGCTATTGTAGAAGCCTGGAGGGTGGGGGATTTCAGAGGAGCAAGGACCAGGGGGGGAGAGAGGGTGTGCTGGGTGGCAGGAGCCACCAATAAGTAAAGCTGCACCATGGCTATTGTAGAAGCCAGAGGGGTGGGATTTCAGAGGAGTGAGGAGTGAAGATTGGGGGGAGAGAGAGTGCACCGGGTGGCAGGAGCCACCAATAAGTAAAGCTGCACTGTGGCTATTGTAGAAGCCTGGGAGGGGGATTTCAGAGGAGCAAGGACCGGGGGGAGAGAGAGAGAGTGTGGCGGGCAGCAGGAGCCACCAATAAGTAAAGCCACACTGCGACTAATGTAGAAAGTACATTCCTATGTAAAAATGAGTGTTGTAATCAGCTTTATTTTGTACATAAAAGCTGTTGCCGTAACTCCAGGCATGCGCATTAGTGTCAGCTCTAATGCGCATGCCCAGAGTTACAGCTGCAGAAAGAAATGAAGTGCTCTCTCATTGGAGCGGTTCAATTCTTTCAACTACACAAAATGCCATGTCAGCAAGCAGAACTACTATCATGACCAGAATGCCTGGTCATTGGTTTACACTGTCAAGCCCATTGCAGTGCAGCTGTAATTGGCTCGGCAGTGACACACCTCTAAAATGCCATTAGTAGCAAGATGTTCTTCGCGCAAGCGCAAGTGAACGTAAAAAGGGGGAGGGTCTGCTGGGACAGAATAGGCAGGGAAAAAACTGGGCAAACTTGGTGGGCCAAGAGGTCCTTTTCTGCTGACAAATTCTGTTTCTATTACTGAACGAGCTTGATCAATACTATATTAGATATTTAAAAAACCTTACCTGAATATGCCCATTTCAAGGCCAGCTGTGTTTGAGACACTTTTGACAGAATAAGAGTGCCTCATGGGCAGAGGAAAGGAGCACTCTAATTGGTTGGGAACGCTCCCTCAATCTATAAAATGTAACCCTGCCCCCAGGATACACATAAAACAAGCTGTCCCAGCTTTGTGTGATTTTCCTGGTGAAACATTATAACTAAATAATTAAATAAAACAGGTCTTATGAATCCAGTCCCCCGCCCCAGACACACATGGAACAATCTGTCACAGCTCAATGGAGCTTTCCTGGGCAAATATCACAACTAAAAAACTAAATAAAACAGATCTTGTGCACACCCATCCCAGAACGCATCTGGAAACAAGCTGTCACTGCTATGTGTGGCTTTCCTGGTCAAACAGTACAAATTAACTGGCTGACAGACTAAAAGAGGTCCCATGTAACCCCTTTCCCTGGAACACACCTTGAAACAAGATGCCACTGGTCTGTGTGACTTTCCTGGTAAAAAATCACAAATAAATAAATCAATGAAAAAAAGGCCCCATTTTCTCAGTTCTCTCCCAGCCTCAAATGACTCCCCTGCTGCCTGCTTATCACGTCCAGCCCAATCTACCCAAATGCCCTCAAAATGACCCTAAAAATTTTTGTAGGTGGGAAAATGCTGGCAACTTGTTTCTCTCTGGCAAAAGTTTATGGTGTTTTCCGGGGGGGGGGGGGCAAGCTGTGCACTGTATGGTGTTTTACTGTTTGCTTAGGACTTACAAAATGTCATCTCCTATAACGTTTTTATGTTTTTGGATGAATTCATTGAAGATGGTTTTCGCCTGGAAAAAAAAAATTTCTGTTATTAAAAATTCTGCATAAATCAGAGTGGAAATGAAGACTTTTAAGAACAGTCAGAGGGAGAAGTACTGTGATCTCAGATTACTTCTGTAAACCTTAGAGATATTTTTTTTATTTTTTTATAATTCAATAATAGAATATTTCTACGTGCCAGAGTATGCTGAAAGCACCATCATATTTAGTAACACCTGTACAGGGGCATGGGATTACAGGACAACTTAAATAGCACATTTGTTGGGCTTTTTTGGGCCAGCAAGTAGGTGACAGTATGATTTAAATATGATCCTAAAATGTCATAGATAAATGGTGCTTTTTGAGTGGCTGAATAAGGTCACATGGCAGTGCAGAGCCATGTCCTGTATTGCTCAATTAAGATCTTACTTTTTGAAAGGTTATTTACTTATGTTTTATCTGCTTTTAATCTTTTACTAAGTGCAATAATCCACTCCAGGGTGTGCGATAAGCCTGATCTAACCACACGTCATAGCTGGAACCAGTCCAGGGTATGCACTAAGCCTGATCAACCTGCATTTCACAGCTGGATCCAGTCCAGGGTGTGAGGTAAATCTAATCTAATCTCACTTCACAAATGGATCCCCATGCAGGGTGTACACTAAGCTTGACCTAACTGCATTTCACAGGTGGATCCATTCCAGAGTTTGTACAAAGCCTCCCCTAACCGCACTTCACAGGTGGCTGCAGTTCAGGGTGTGTGGTAAGCCTGATCTAACCACATATTGTAGGTGGATATGCTCCAGGGTGTGCACTAAGCTTGATCTAACTGCACCTCACTGGTGGATCTAGTTCAGAGTGTGCAATAAGCCTGATCTAAATGCACTTCACAGGTGGATCTAGTCTAGAGTATGCAGTAAGCCTGATCTAACTATACCACACAGGTGGATCCAGTCCAGGGTGTGCACTAACAAGAAAAAAGAACAGAGTGCTAAAGGAGTGGTATGCAGCTTGAAGTGGGCTAAATTTAAACAATGCAAAAAAGAAAGCTCCACACACATACACTTAATTAGCTGAAAGATTATACTGTATTTAACAAACTGAAACACCAATTTAGCCAGATAGCCCAGTGCTTTGAGGTGCTCTGCCTCTTTCTCAGAGGGTGTAGCTAGTGAGTTGCCATATTGACAACACTAAGTCTGATCTACCCATACTTCATAGGTGGATCCATTCCAGGGTGTGCACTAAGCCTGATCTAACTGAACTTCACTGGTAGATCCAGTCTAGGGTGCACAAAACCTGATCTAAATGCACTTCACTGGTGGATCCCCTCTAGGGTGTGCACAATGCCTGATCTAACCACACTACACAGGTGGATCCAGTCCAGGGTGTGTGCTAAGCTTGCTCTAACTGCACTTTACAGGTGGATCCACTCCAAAGTGTACAGTAAGCCTGACCTAACCACACATCACTAGTGGATCCAGTCCAGGATGTGTGGTAAGCCTGCTAACCTCACTTCACAAGTGGATCCCCTCTAGGATGTGCACTGAGCCTGATCTAATCACACTTCACAGATGATCCAGTCCAGGGTGTGTGGTAAGCCTGATCTAACCACACTTCACAGGTGGATCCAGTCCAGGGTGTGCAGTAAGTCTGATATATTCATACTTCACAGGTGGATCCACTCCAGGGTGTGTGTTAAGCCTGATTTAACTGCACTTTGCAAGTGGGTCCACTCCAAGGTGTGCACTAAGCCTGATCTCACTACAGCTCACAAGTGGATCCAGTCCATGGAGTGTGTTAAGCCTGATCTAACCACGCTTTGTAGGTGGATGTGCTCCAGGGTGTGCAGTAAGCCTGCTCTAACCACACTTTAGAAATAGATCTAGTCCAAGATGCATGGTAAGACTGATCTAACCACAGTTCATAGGTGGAGCTAGTCCAGGGTGTGTACTAAGCCTGATCTAACCATACTTCAGAAGTGGATCCCCTCCAGAGTGTGCAGTAAACCCGATCTAACTGTACTTTGCAGGTATATCCATTCCAATGTGTGTACTAAGCTTGATCTAACTCAACTTCACAGGTAGATCCACACCAGGGTGTGTGCGAAGCCTGATCTAACTGCACTTTTCAGGTATATCCAGTCGAGGGTGTGTGGTAAGCCGGATCTAACCATACTTCACAGGTGGATCCTCTCCATGGTGTGTACTAAATCTGTTCTAACCACACTTCACAGGTGGATCTAGTCAAGGGTGTGCCTAAGCATGATCTAACCACATTTCACAGGTGGAGCCAGTCAAGTGTGTGTACTAAGCCTGATCTAACCACACTTCACAGGCGGATCCCCTCCAGAGTGTGCAGTAAACCTGATCTAACTGTACTTTGCAGGTGGATCCATTCCAGTATGTGTACTAAGCTTGATTTAACTCTACTTCACAGGTGGATCCCCTCCTTGGTGTGTGCTAAGCCTGATCTAACTGCACTTTGCAGGTAGGTCCTGTCGAGGGTGTGTGGTAAGCCTATCTAACCATACTTCACCAGTAGATCTCCTCAAGAGTATGTGCTAAGCCTGCTCTAACTGCACTTCACAGGTGGATCCAGTCGAGGGTGTGTGGTAAGCCTGATCTCACTGCAATTCACAGGTGGATCCAGTGCAGGGTGTGTGCTAAGCTTGATCTAACTGCACATTGCAGATGGATCCCCTCAAGGGTGTGCAATAAACCTGATCTAACTGTATTTCACAGGTGAATCCACTCTGGGGTGTGCACTAAGCCTAATCTAACCGCACTTTGCAGGTGGATCCAGTCGAGGGTGTGTGGTAAGCCTGATCTAACTGCAATTCACAGGTGGATCCAGTGCAGGGTGTGTGTTAAGCTGGATCTAACTGTACTTTGTATATGGATCCCCTCAAGGGTGTACAATAAACCTGATCTAACTGTAGTTTACAGGTGACTCCACTCTTGGGTGTGCACCAAGCCTGATCTAACCGCACTTCACAGGTGGTTGAAGTCACTTAGACTATCTAGGAGGTTGCAGGTACTTGCTTTGCCTCATGCCTCACAATACACCTTGGGCATGCTCTGAGTTCTGCCTAAATGCATCCCCTGACCTGAGTTATTCCTCATGTTTTCATGGTTCCATTTCTGCATTCAGCTCCATGGTTAAGGTTTCAAATGCAGACATTATACTGGCCTGGATTTCCAAAGTCCTCCTGGTGACCTGTGGCCCATTTTGGCCACATTTCACACAATTTCAGCCACAAGTTAGACCACATGTGAAGGAGTCTGACTTTTGGATGCAGTTACTTCTATTTGCAGCAAATATGGTGCTGCTTAAATGACAAAAATTACATATGTGCCACAAACTGGGTAACTTGTGCAAACTGAAGTACATTTGAATATAAGACACTCACGTTTTCCATGATTCCAAGGGTGCACATGGATGTGAACATTACATCTATGTCTGAGTCTGCATCTCTTATCTGGATCTGCATGTTGTCTGCATCTGTGACTCTGTCTGCATCTCTGTGTCTGTATCTGAATCTCTGTCTGTGTCAGCATCTGTGTCTCTGTCTTTGTCTCTGCATATGCTTCTTTGTCTGTGTCTGTGTCTCTGTCTGCCTGTGTCTGCATCTGTGTCTTTGTGTCTCTGTCTGTATCTGTGTCTCCTTCAGTATGTCTGTCAGTGTCTGCCTCACTGTTTATGCATCTTGTTCTGTGTCTACGTCTGTCTCTTTGCATCTGTATCTCTGCTGTGTCTGTGTCTGCACCTGCACCCCCATCTTTGCATTTGCATCTCTGACTTTTTCTGTGTTTGTGTATGCATTTCTGTGTCTGCCTCTCTGTGTCTTGGTTTCTGTTTTTGTTTGTATCTCTGGCTGGCTGTTACTCTGTGTCCTTGTCTCTGTGTTTGCGTCTCTGTCTCTGTCTGCATCTATGTGTGTCTGTCTCTGCCTCTGTCTGTGTCTGCTTGTGTCTCTGTCTGTGTCCACATCTGAATGTCTGCCTGTGTATGTATTTGTGTCTGCATATCTGCCTGTCTGCACCTTTGTCTGTATCCACATCTGAATCTGTGTTTGCATCTCTGTGTAAATCCCTGTTTCTCTGTTTGCATTTCTGCCTGTGTCTGCATCCCTGTCTGTGCCTTTGTCTGTATCCACATTTGAATGTCTGTGTCTACATCTGAATCTGTGTCTGCATCTTTGTCTGTGTCCATGTCTGTGTCTCTGTTTGCATCTCTGTGTAAATGTATGGGTCTCTGCTTGCACTTACATTTGTGCCTGCACCTCTGTCTGTGTCCACATCTGAATATCTGTCTGTATCTGTCTGCAATTTTGTCTGTGTCAGCATTTCTATATTTGTGTGCATGTCCATATCTTTTTGTTTGTGTTGTCATCTGCATCTGTGTATGCACCTGTGTCTGTCTGTGCAAGTCTGTGTCTGGATCTCTGTGTCTGCCTCTCTGTCTGTGTCTGCATTTATGTCTATGGCTGCATCTCTGTCTGTGTCTATGTTTGTGTCTGTGTCCATGTCTGCATTTGTGTTCTCCACTTTTGAAAATATGGTCCAAATGTTTTAAGTAGATTTTTTATATTTTTAGAAGCCAGCAATAAATCACAGTAGCCAGTGCACTCCTGAGGCCAGTGTACATTGCATGTGGCCAATAACCTCTAGAGTTTATGTTGTACTGTAGAAGCGGATGGCCCTTTAACAGTAATACAGCAGCTGTGATAAATGTAGAGTGACTTGAATAGTGCACTGACCAGCAGAAATGCAAAGAAGGAATCTAAAGAATAGAAAGAGTGACTGTAAAAATGTAATTTCTTCATAACTTTAGAGGTACACAGGGAGCTAGTGGCAGGAAAGCAATTTATGAAAAATATGTTGCTATAGGGTGGTAGAAGGACTATCAAAGTGTTCTACTGGGTGGTTTCCTCTTCTTAGGAGGGAGGGTGTGGTCTTCACTGCAGTGCTGCTCTTTGGTGACCAAGGAAAGTGGTGGCAACAGTACTAGCAAATTTGGTTGACAGGTTGAGTGGAGACAGGTGCAGAGTTTGCTTGTGCTACTCCCAGCTGTGCCATCAGTAGTTGGGAGGGACTGGGAAAAAAGCAGAATTGGAATGGGGGAGTGTTGGGGGAATTATGCTTCTGTATCACACCTCCCCAGTTGGACAGCCCAGAGACTAAGGGCCCATTCTTCTCTTACTCTCTGATGGGCTGGATTGTAAGCTGTACTCCATCTGGATACGGGTGCCCCATGGGCAGGGGTTAACTGACCATCTCCAACTACCCCATGAACTAGATAATAGGATGTACTGCCCCTAGGTATGGGGGCTCTATGATGTCTTTATCCTTCTCTTCCAGAATCCAGAATATTAAGTAGTTCTCCCTCTTAGCATGGGGATAATTGTTCATCTCCTCCTCCTCCTCCATCAGCCACATATTTGGCTTACTCCCCTTGGTATGGGGGCCCTATGGGGAGGTCACTGCTCATCAACTTCTCTCCCACCAGCAAGATATTAAGCTGTACTCCCCATTGGTATGAAAGGTAATTGCCCACCCACTAGATGTATGTTAAGCTGTATTCCCTCTAAGTATGGGGGCACAATGGGGGTAATTTCCCATGCTCTCCTTTTACCACCAACTAGATATGAGGCTGTACTCCCTCTGGGTATGGGAACCCCATGGGGGTGGGGTATTTTCCCATCTCCTCCTCTCCCAGTAGCCAAATATAGGCTGTACTCCTCATGGTGCTGAATGGGGATCCATGGGAGTTAATGTTTGGGTGAATTAGGTGCTAGGGAGTCAAGAGATCTGTAGTCTCCTGACTATGAGGCTGATCCACCAGTGGCAGAAGAACTGGAACAATCTGTCAACTGAAGGATTGGCATCACTACACTGGTGCGCTGCATGCACAGAGTGAACACAAACACAACCCCTTTGTCATCTATTTTGAAACATACTACAGAGAGGTTAGGTTTCTTGTCCTACCAGACATGTGTTTCATGCTGGCCCAGGAGAATTTCTGATATATAGAAGGCAGTGATGGATGGGAAAGGTGGCAAAGCATTGTATGTGCATGGTTCTCCACGTGAGGTTGCACAATAACATGGTGGAGATACGCGGCATATGCACTGCTCTCCAGGAGTGGGGCTGCACAGCAGCAAGGAGTAGACTCACTGCATGTGCATGGCTCTCGAGTGAGGTCACACATTAACAGGGTGGAGACATACTGCATTTACATGGCTCTACAGGTGTGAGGTTGCACATTAACCAGGGGAAGACACCCAGCACGTGCACGGCTCTTCCGTTGTGAGGTTGCACAGTAATAGGGTGAAGATGTGCTGCATTTGTATGGCACTCCAGGAGTGAGGTCGCACATTAGCAAGGTGGACATAGGCTAACTGTGCATGGCTCTCCAGGTGTAAGATTGCACAATAACAGGGTGGAGATGTGCTGCACGTGCATGACTTTGCAGGAGTGAGGTTGCACATTACCAGAGTGAAGATGTATTGCATATGCATGGCTCTCCAGGAGTGAGGTCGCTCATTAGCAAGGTGGACACAGGCTACATGTGCATGGCTCTCCAGGTATAAGGTTGCACATTAACAGGGTGGAGACATGTTGCATCTGCATGGCTCTCCAGGAATGAGGTTGCACATTACCAGAGTGGAGATGTGCTGCTTATGCATGGCTCTCCAGGAGTGAGGTCATACATTAGTAAAGCGGAGACACACTACATGTGCATGGCTCTCCAGGAGTGAAGTCCCACATTAGCAAGGTGGAGACACACTGCAGGTGCATCCTTCTTTAGCTGTGAGGTCACACATTAACAGTATCGAGATGTGTTGCATGTGCTTGGATTTCCAGATGTGAGGTTACACATTAAAAGGATGGAGATGAGCTGAATGTGCATTGCTCTGAAGGAGTGATGATGTACATTAGCAAGGTGGAGACACACTACATATGCATGGTTCTCCAGGCATGAGGTTTCCCATTAGCATGGTGTAGACTCGCTAATGTGCATGGCTCCTCAAGGAGTGAGGTTGCACATTAACAAGGTGGAGATGCACTGCATGTGCATCGCTCTCTAGGTGTGAGGTTGCCCACTAGCATGGTGTAGACTCGCTAATGTGCATGGCTCCTCAAAGAGTGAGGTTGCACATTAACAAGGTGGAGATGCACTGCATGTGCATCGCTCTCCAGGTGTGAGGTTGCACATTACCAGGGTGGAGACGCACTGCATGTTCATGAATTTCCAGGTGTGAGGTCACACATTTACAAGATGGAGATGTGCTATACAGTATGTGGATGGATCTCCAGGTGTGAGGTCACACATTAATAGGGTGGAGACAAGATGCATGTGCATGGATCTCTAGGTGTGAGGGCATGCATTAACAAGGTGGAGACAAGATACATGTGCATGGCTCTCAGGCATAAGGTCATACATTAACAGGGTGGAGATTTGTAGCATGTGCATGGATCTCCAGGTGTGAGATCACGATTAATAAGGTGGAAACAAGATGCATCTGCATGGCTCTCAGGCAAAGGGTCACAAATTAATAGGGTGAAGAGTTGTTGCATGTGCATGGCTCTCTAGCTGTGAGGTCATACATTAACAGAGTGGAGACAAGCTGCATGTACATTGCTCTCCAGGCAAAAGGTTGCACATTAATGGGGTGGAACACTCACAGCATGTGCATGGCTCTCCAGGAGTGAGGTCAGACATTACGAAGGTGGAGACACGCAGCATGCGCATGGCTCTCTGGGCATCAACTTACAAGTTAACAGGGTTGAGACTCACTGCATTTGCATGACTCTCCGGGGTGAGGTCACACATTAAGGTGGTAGAGACAAACTGCATCTGTATGGTTCTCCAGCTGGGAGGTTGCACATTAATAGGGTGGAGATGTGCTGCATGTGCATGGCTCTTCAGCAGTGAGGTCGCACATTAACAAGGTGGGGATGCACTGCATGTGTATGGCTCTCCAGGTGGTGTGAGGTTACACATTAACAGGGTGAAGATGCGCTGCATGTGTATGGTTCTCCAGGTGTAAGGTCACACATTAACAGGGTGAAGATGTGTTGCTTGTGTATGTCTCTCCAGGTGTGAGGTTGCACATTAACTAGGTGGGCCGTGCTGCATGTGTATGTCTCTCCAGGTGTGAGGTTGCACATTAACAGGGTGGGGCGTGCTGCATGTGCATGCATCTCCTGGTGTGAGATTACATATTAGCAGGGTAGAAAGGCAGTGCATGTACATCGCTCTCCAGGTGTGAGGTTACATGTTAACAGGTTGGAGACTCTGTGCATGTGCATGGTTCTCCAGGTGTGAGGTTACACATTAACAGGGTGAAGACGTGTTGCATGTGTATGGTTCTCCAGGTATAAGCTCACACATTAACCGGGTGAAGACATGCTACATGCGTATGGTTCTCCAGGTGTGAGGTCACACATTAGCAGGGTGAAGATGTGCTGCATATGTATGGTTCTAAAGGTGTAAGGTCACATATTAACAGGGTGAAGATGTGCTGTATGTGTATGGTTCTACAGGTGTAAGGTCACACATTAACAGGGTAGAGAGGTACTGCATGTGTATGGCTCTCAAGGTGTGAGATTGCATATTAACAAGCCAGAAACACACTGCATGTGCATGGCTCTCCGGGTGTAAGGTTTCACATTAACAGGGTGGAGACTTACTGCATGTGCATGATTCTTCAGGAGTAAGATCGCACACTAACAGGGTGAAGATGTGCTGCATGTGTATGGTTCTAAAAGTGTAAGGTCACACCTTAACACAGTGAAGATGTGCTGCATGTGTATGGTTCTCCAGGTGTAAGGTCATACATTAACAGGGTGAAGATGTGCTGCACATGTATGGTTCTACAGGTGTATGGTCACATATTAATAGGGTAGAGAGGTGCTGCATCTGTATGGCTCTCCAGGTGTGAGATAGCATACTAACAAGCCAGAGACACACTGCATGTACATGGCTCTCCGGGTTTGAGGTTACACATTAACAGGGTAGAGACTCACTGCATGTGCATGATTCTTCAGGACTAAGGTCGCTTATTAAGAGGGTTAAGATGGGCTGCATGTGTATGGCTCTCCAGGTGCAAGGTGTCACATTAACAAGGTGGAGACTCACTGCATGTGCATGATTCATCAGGAGTAAGATAGCACACTAACAGGGTGAAGAAGTGCTGCATGTGTATGACTCTCCAGGTGTGAAGCTGTACATGAATAGGGTGGGGTGTGCTGCATATGTATGGTTCTACAGATGTATAGTCACACATTAACAGAGTGGAGAGGTGCTGCATGTGAATTTATATCCAGGTGTGACATTGCATATTAACAAGGCAGAGAAACACTGCATGTGCATGGCTCTCCAGGTGTGAGGTTACACATTAACAAGGTGGAGACTCACTGCATGTGCATGATTCTTCAGGAGTTAGATAGCACACTAACAGGGTGAAGATGTGCTGCATGTGTATGGCTCTCCAGGTGTGAGGTTGCACATTAACAGGGTGGAGGCATGCTGTACGTGCATGGATGTCCAGCTGTGAGATTGCACATTAACAAGATAGAAACACACTGCATGTGTATGGCTCACCAGGTGTGAGGCTGTACATTAAGAGGGTGGAGACTTGCTGCATGTGCATGGTTCTCCAGGTGTAAGGTCACACATTACCAAGGTGGAGATGCACTGCATGTGCATAGCTCACCAGGTGTGAGGTCACACATTAATAGGGTGGAGACACACTACATGTGCATGGCTCTCCAGGTGTGAGGTTTCAGATTAACAGGGTGGAGACTCACTGCATGTGCATGGTTCTCCAGGTATAAGATCACACGTTAACAAGGTGGAAATGTGCTGTATGTGCATTGGTCTCCAGGTGCGAGGTTGCACATTAATAGGGTGGAGACACATTGCATGTGCATGGCTCTCCAGGAGTGGAGTCACACATTAACAGGGTGGAGATGAATAGCACGGACTTTGCTGTCCAGGTGTGAGATTGCATATTAAGAAGGTAGAGACCTGCTGCATATGCACGGCACTCCAGGTGTGAGGTAACACATTAACAGGGAGGAGACTCACTGCTTGTGCATGGTTCTCCAGATGTGAGGTTATACATTAACAGGGTAAAGATGTGCTGCATGTGTATCGTTCTCCAGGTGTAAGATCACATATTAACAAGGTAAAGATGTCCTGCATGTGCATGGTTCTCCAGGTGTAAGGTCACACATTAACAAGGTGAAGACGTCCTGCATGTGTATGGTTCTCTAGGTGTAAGGTCACAAACTAACAGAATGGAAATGTGCTGCATATTTGTGGCTCTCCAGGTCTGAGATTGTATATTAACAAGGTAGAGAAGAACTCCATGTGCATGGCTCTCCAGGTGCAAGGCTACACATTAACAGGGTGGAGACTCACTACATGTGCACAGTTCTCCTGGTGTAAGGTCACTCATTAACAAGGTGCAGATGCACTGCATGTGCATGGCTCTCCAGGTGTGAAGTTGCATATTACCAAGGTGGAGACAAACTGCATGTTCACGGCTCTCCAGGTGTGAGGTCACACATTTACAAAATAGAGATGTGCTATACAGTATGTGGATGGATCTCCAGGTGTGAGGTCACACATTTATAGGGTAGAGACAAGATGCAAGTGCATGGATCTCCATGTGTGTGGGCATGCATTAACAAGGTGGAGCAAGGTGCATGTGCATGGATCTCAGGCATAAGGTCATCCATTAACAGAGTGGAGACAAGCTGCATGTGCATTCCGTTAGAGGCATAAGTCTGCACATTAATGGGGTGGAGACTCAGTGCTTGTGCATGGCTCCCAAGGGGTGAGGTCAGACATTACCATAGTGGAGACACGCTGCATGTGCATGGCTCTCTGGGCATCAGCTTACACGTTAACAGGGTTGAGACTCACTGCATTTGCATGACTCTCCAGGGGTGAGATCACACATTAATATGGTATGGACAAACTGCATCTGTATGGCTTTCCAGGTGTCAGGTTGCACATTAACAGGGTGGAGATGCACTGTATGTTTATGGCTCTCCAGATGTCAAATTGTGTATTAATAAGGTAGAGACCCACTGCATGTGCATGGTTCTCAAGGTGTGAGGTTACACATTAACAGGGTGAAGATGTGCTGCATGTGTATGGTTCTCCAGGTGTAAGGTCACACATTAACAGAATAGAGATGTGATGCATGTGTATGGCTTTCCAGGGGTGAGGTTGCACAATAATTGGGTGGAGGTGTGCTGCATGTGCATGGCTCCCCAGGTGTGAGGTTGCATATTAGCAAGGTAGAGACACACTGCATGTGGATGTCTCTCCAGGTGTGAGGTTGTTCATTAAGAGGATGGAGACCTGCTTCATGTGCTTGGTTCTCCAGGTGTAAGGTCACACATTACCAAGGTGGAAGTGCGCTGCATGTGCATAGCTCACCAGGTGTGAGGTTGCACATTAATATGGCGGAGACTCATTGCACGTGCAAGGTTCTACAGGTGTGAGGTCACACATTAACATAGTGGAGACTCACTGCATGTGCATGGTTCTCCAGGTAAAAGATCACATGTTACCAAGGTGGAGATGTACTGCGTGTGCATACATTTCTAGGTGTGAGGTTACACATTAACAGGGTGGAGAGTCACTGTATGTGCATGGTTCTAAAGAAGTAAGGTCGCACATTAACAGGGTGAAGATGAGCTGCATGTGTATGGCTCTCCAGGTGAGAGGTTGCACATTAACATGATGGAAATGTGCTGCAAGTGCATGATTCTCCAGATGCAAGGTTTCACATTAACAGGCTGGAGACTCACTGCATGTGCATAGCTCTCTAGCTGTGAGGTTACACATTAACAGGGTGATGATGTGCTGCATGTGTATGGTTCTCCATGTTTAAGGTCACACATTAACAGGGTGAAGATGTGCTGTATGTGTGTGGTTCTACAGGTGTAAAGTCACACATTAACAGGGTGAAGATGTGCTGCATGTGTATGGCTCTCCAGGGGTGAGATTGCACAATAATTGGGTGGAGATGTGCTGCATATGCATAGCTCACCTGGTGTGAGGTTGCAAATTAATACGGTGGACACTCACTGCATGTGCAAGGTTCTCCAGGTGTGAGGTCACACATTAACAGGGTGGAGCCTCACTGCATGTGTATTGTTCTCCATGTGGAAGAGCACACACCACCAAGATGGAGATGTGCCACATGTGTATAGGGCTCCAGGTGTGAGGTTGCATATTAACAAGGTAGAAACTCACTGCATGTGCAAGACTCTACAGCTGTGAGGTTACACATTAACATGGTGAAGATGTCCTGCATATGTATTGTTCTGTTGGTGTAAGGTCGCAAATTAACAGGGTGGAGATGTGCTGCATGTGTATGGCTGTCCAGGTCTGAGATTGCATATTAACAAGGTAGAGAAGCACTCCATGTGCATGGCTCTCCAGGTATAAGGTTACAGATTAACAGGATGGAGACTCACTGCATGTGCCCGGTTCTCCAGGTGTAAGGTTGCATATTAACAGGGTGAATATGTGCTGCATGTGTATGGCTCTCCAGGTGAGAGGTTGCACATTAACAGGATGGAGATGTGCTGCATGTGTATGGATTTCCAGGTGAGAGGTTGCACATTAACAGGGTGGAGACTCACTGCATGTGCATGGTTCTCCAGGTGTAAGGTCACACATTAACAGGGTGGAGATGAGCTGAATGTGTATGGTTCTCCAGGTGTAAGGTCATACATTAACAGGGTGAAGATGTGTTGCATGGTTATGGTTCTCCAGGTGTAAGGTCACACATTAACAGGGCGAAGATGTGCTGCATGTGTATGGTTCTCCAGATGTAAGGTCACACATTAATAGGGTGGAGAAGTGCTGAAGGTGCATGGCTCTCCAGGTGTGAGGTTACGCATTAACACGGTGAAGATGTGCTGCATGTGTTTGGATCTCCAGGTATAAGGTCATACATTAACAGGGTGAAGATGTGCTGCATGTATATGGTTCTACAGGTATGAGATTGCATATCAACAAGCCAGAGACTCACTGCATATGCATGGCTCTCCAGGTGTGAGGTTTCACATTAACAGGGTGAAGAAGTCCTGCATGTGTATTGTTCTGTAGGTGTAAGGTCAGCAAATTAACAGGGTGGAGATGTGCTACATGTGTATGGCTCTCCAGGCCTGAGATTGCATATTAACAATGTAGAGAAGCACTCCATGTGCATGGTTCTCCAGGTGCAAGGTTACAAATTAACAGGGGGGAGACCCACTGCATGTGCCCAGTTCACCAATTGTAAGGCCGCACATTAACTGGGTGAAGATGTGCTGCATGTGTATGGCTCTCCAGGTGTGAGATTGCATATTAACAAGGTAGCGATGCACTGCAGGTACCTGACTCTCCAGGTGCAAGGTTTCACATTAACAGGGTGGAGACTCGCTGCATATGCATGATTTTCCAAGTGTAAGGTCACACATTACGGATGTGGAGATGTGCTGCATGTACATAGCTCTCCAGTTGTGAGATTGCACATTAATAGGTAGAGAACTACTACATGTGCAAGGTTCTCCAGGTATGAGGTCACAAATCAGGATGTAAACGCGCTGCATGTGCATGGTTCTCCAGGTGTGAGATTGAATATTAACAAGGTAGAGATACATTGCATGTGCATGGCTCTTCACGTGTGAAGTTACATATTAACAGGGTGGAGATGCACTGCATGTGCATGGCTCTCCAGGGGTGAGGTCACACATTAACAGGGTGGAAATAAATAGCATAGACATGGCTATCCAGGTGTAAAGTCACACATTAACAGAGTGGAGACTCGCCGCATGTGCTTGTTTCTCCAGGTATAAGGTCGCACATTAACAGGGTGAAGATGTGCTGCATGTAACCTGCTGTCCAGGCATGAGGTCACATATTAATATGGTGGAGATGTGCTGCATTTGCATAGCTCTACAAGTGTGAGGTCACACATGAATAGGGTGGAGACACACTACATGTGCATGGCTCTCCAGGTGTGAGGTTACATATTAATATGGGTGGAGACGCGCTGCATGTGCATGGCTCTCCAGGGGTGAGGTCATACATTAACAGGTTGGAAATAAATACCATGGACATGGCTCTCCGGGTGTAACGTCACACATTAACAGAGTGGAGACTCGCTGCATGTGGATGGTCCTCCAGGTGTTAGGTCGCACATTAACAGGGTGAAGCTGTGCAGCATGTAACTAGCTCTCCAGGAGTGAGGTCACATATTTCTAAGGTGGAGATGTGCTGCATGTGCATAGTTCTCCAGGTGTGAGGTCACACATTTATAGGGTGGAGGCTCACTGCATGTGCATGGGTTTCCACTGGTGAGGTCACACATTAACAGGTTGGAGACAAATAGCATGGGCATGGCTCTCCACATGTGGGGTTTCACATTAACATGGTGTATATGCACCACATGTCCTTGGCTCTCCAGGTATGAGGTCACACATTGCCAAAGCGGAGAAGCACAGCATGTTCACTGCTCTCCAGGTGTGAGGTCACATATTAGCAAGTTGGAGATGTGCTATATGTTCATGGATCACTAGGCGTGACATCACACATTAGCAGCCTGGAGACATACTGCATGTGCATGGCTCTCCAGGAATAAGGTTGCATACTAACAGGGTGTAGACTCGCTGCATGTGCATGGCTCTCTAGGTGTAAGATCACAAATTCAAAAGGTGGAGACAAGATGCATGTGAATGACTCTCCAGGTGTGAGGTCACACATTAACAGGGTGGAGATAAGATGCATGTGCATGGCTCTCCAGGTGTGAGGTCGCACATTAGCAGGGTAGAAATGGACTGCATGTGTATGGCTCTCCAGTTGTGAGATTCCATATTAGAAAGGCAGAGACCTGCAGCAAGTGCTTGGCTCTCCACGTGTGAGGTTACACATTAACAGGGTGAAGATGTGCTCCATGTGTACAGTTCTCTAGGTGTAAGGTCACACATTAACAGGATAGATATGTGCTGCATGTGTATGGTTCTCCAGGTGTAAGGTTACACATTAACAGGGTGACGATCTGCTGCATATGTATAGTTTTACAGGTGTAATGTCACATTAACAAGGTGGAGAGCAGCTGCATGTGTATGGCTGTCCAGGTGTGGGGTTACACATTAACAGGGTGGAGATTCACTGCATGTGCATGATTCTTTAGAAGTCAGATCACACATTAACTGGGTGAGGATTTGCTGCATGTGTATGGCTCTCCGGGTGTGAGGTTACACATTAACAGGGTGAAGATGTGCTGCATCTGTATGGTTCTCTAGGTGTAAGGTCACACATGAAGAGGGTGAAGGTGTGCTGCATGTGTATGGGTCTCTACTGGTAAGTTCACACATCTTAACAGGGTGACGATGTGCTGCATATGTATGGTTGTACACGTATAAGGCCACAAAGTAACATGGTGGAGAGCTGCTGCATGTGTATGACTCTCCTGTTGTGATATTGCTTATTAACAAGGCAGAGACACGCTGCATGTGCGTGGCACTCCAGGTGCAAGGTTACACATTAACAGGGTGGAGACGCAATGCATGTGCATGGTTCTCCAGGTGTAAGGTTACACTTTAACACAATGAAGATCTGCTGCATATGTATGGTTGCACAGGTGTAAGGTCACACATTAACAAGGTGGAGAGCAGCTGCATGTGTATGGCTCTCCAGGTGTGAGGTTACACATTAACAGGGTGAAGACTCACTGGTTGTGCATGATTCTTCAGAAGTAGTCACACATTAACAGGGTGAATATGTTCTGCATGTGTATGGGTCTTCAGGGGTAAGTTCACACATTAACAGGGTGAAGATGTGCTGCATATGTATTGTTCTACATGTATAAGGCCACATATTAACATGGTGGAGAGCTGCTGCATGTGTATGACTCCCCAGTTGTGAGATGGCATATTAACAAGGCAGAGACACGCTGCATGTATGTGGCACTCCAGGTGTGAGGTTACACATTAACAGGGTGGAGACTCACTGGATGTGCATAATTCTTCAGGAGTAAGGTCACACAATAACAGGGTGAAGTTGTGCTGCATGTGTATGTCTCTCCAGGTGTGAGGCTGGGACATGCTGCATGTGCATGCATCTCCTGGTGTGAGATTATATATTAGCAGGGTAGAAAGGCAGTGCATGTACATCGCTCTCCAGGTGTGAGGTTACATATTAACAGGTTGGAGACTCTGTGCATGTGCATGGTTCTCCAGGTGTGAGGTTACACATTAACACGGTGAAGATGTGTTGCATGTGTATGGTTCTCCAGGTTTAACGTCACACGTTAACAGGGTGAAGATGTGCTGCATGTGTATGGTTCTCCAGGTGTAAGGTCACACATTAACAGGGTGAAGATGTGCTGCATGTGCTTGGTTCTCCAGATGTAAGGTCACACTTTAACAAGGTGAAGATGTGCTGCATGTGTGCAATTCTAGAGGTGTAAGGTCACACATTAACAGGGTGAAGACATGCTGCATGTGTATGGCTCTCCAGCTGTGAGACTGCATATTAACAAGGTAGAGATACACTGCATGTGTTTGGCTCTCCAGGTGTGAGGGTACACATTAACAGGGTGGAGACTCACTATATGTGCATAGTTTTCCAGGAGTAAGGTCGCACATTAACAGGGTGGAGATGTGCTGCATGTGTATGGTTTTCCAGGTGTAAGGTCACGCATTAACAGGGTGGAGATGTGCTGCATGTGTTTGGCTCTCTAGGTCTGAGACTGCATAGTAACAAGGTAGAGACACACTGTTTGTACATGGCTCTCCAGGTGTGAGGTTTCACATAAACAGTGTGGAGACTTACTGCTTGTGCATTGTTCTCCAGGTGTAAGGTCGCACATTAACAGGGTGAAGATGTGCTGCATGTATGTGGCTCTCCAGGTATGAGGTTGCACATTTTGGAGATGTGCTGCATGTGTATTGCTCTCCAGGTGTGAGACTGTATATTAACAAGGTAGAGATGCACTGCATGTGCATGGCTGTCCAGGTGCAAGGTTAAACATTAGCAGGGTGGAGACTCTCTGCATGTGCATGATTCTCCAGGTGTAAGGTCATACATTAGTAGGGTAAAGATGTGCTGCATGTGTATGGCTCTCCAGGTGTGAGGTTGCACGTTAATAGGGAGGAGATGTGCTGTATGTGCATGGTTCTCCAGGTGTGAGGTTTCATATTGACAAGTTAAAGATGCACTGCATGTGCATTGCTCTCCAGGTGTAAGGTTACACATTAACAGGGTGGAGACTCGCTGCATATGCATGGTTCTCCAGGTGTAAGGTCACACATTACCAAGGTTGAGATGTGCTGCATGTGCATAACTCTCCAGGTGTGAGGTTGCTCATTAATAGGATGGGAAATCACTGCTTGTGTATGGTTCTCCAGGTGTGAGCTCACACATTAAGAGGGTGGAGACTCACTGCATGAGCATGGTTCTGCAGATTAACAGATTGACGAGAAGCTGGATGTGCATGGCACTCCAGGAATAAGGTCACACATTAACAGGGTGGAGATGTACTGCATGTGTATGGCTGTCCAGGTGTGAGATTGCATATTAACAAGGTCGAGACCTGCTGCTTGTGCATGGTTTCCAGGTGTGAGGTCACACATTAACAGGGTGGAGATAAGATACAGGTGCATAGCTCTCCAGGTGTGAGGTCACACATTAACAAGGTGGAGACAAGTTGCATGTGCATGGTTCTCCAGGAGTGAGCTTGTACATTAACAGAGTGAAGTCAAACTGCATGTGCATGGCTCTCCAGGCATAAGGTTGCACATTTACAGGGTGGAGATACACTGCTTGTGTGTGGCTCTCCAGGTGTGAGATTGCATATTAACAAGGTAGAGACCCGCCGCATGTGCATGGTCTCCAGGTGTGAAGTTACACATTAACAAGGTGGAGACTCGTGCATGTGCATGATTCTCCAAGTGTAAGACTGGACATTAACAGGGTGAAGATGTGCCACATGTGCATGGCTCACCAGATAAGAGGTTACGCATTAATAGGGTGGAGACCCATTTCATGTGTATTGCTTTCCTAGTGTGAGGTTGCACATTAAGAAGGTGGAGATGCGCTGTATGTGCATTGCTCTCCAGGGGTGGGGTCAGACATTAACAAGTAGAGAAACTCTGCATGTGCATGGCTCTCCAGGAGTGAGGTCACATATTATCAGGGTGGAGACACACTACATGTGGGTGGCTCTCCAGGGTTGAGGTTACACATTAACAGAGTGGAGATGCACTGTATGTGCATGGCTCTCCAGGGGTGAAGTCAGACATTACCAAGGTGGAGATATGTTGCATGTGCATGGCTCTCCAGGCGTAAGGTCAGATATTAATGGGGTAGAGTTGCGCTGCATATGCATGGCTCTCATGGGGAGAGGTTGCACATTAACAGGGTGGTGAGCATGTTATAAAGTGCAAAATGGTCCTGACAGGGGGATGATGCTGCATCTGCTCCACATTCATGCCCCCAGTAGCCTGGCTACGGGTGCCACCTTCCTTTGCTGCCACTGCTGTATTCTGGGTTTCAACAGCTATGGTGATGTAGGCCAGGACCTGCCTGTGGGGAGTTGCTTGATTGAGGTTTTGTGCTATTAGTGAACCATGAATGTGGAGGAACAAGCTCTCAGTACAGAAAAAAGGTTTGGTGACACCCAAAAGAATAAAGGGGGGGGGGGTCTAGAGAAAATAGGAACAAATATGATTAATAAATGTACTAGACATAAGAAAGGAGAGAAAAAGGTACTGTTTGGTGACAATGAATCATGTGCCTACCTGTTGTGTATTCCATCTTCTCTGGCTCCCTTCACTGATGTTAGACAGCACTGCATTAACCAATGGCCTGACAGAAATTAATGGAGTTTCAGCCAACAAAGGATCAAGGTCTTTGAGCCATTTGGTTATGTTAGGGGATCCCTGGAAGAGAAAAAATAAGTTCTGCAGCTCCATCCTAAATGTCATTGTGCAGGAAAAAGGAGCAAGGGCTTGCTAAGGCCATTCATTGCAACATCTTGAGATGTATTGTTCATAAAATCCACCCAGCTGACATGGTAGTTAACAAAAGCATCACATTTAGCAACAGTAGCCTCTCCTCCACAACACACAAAGCAAACTCAGACTTGGAAACACATGAAACAGATTTCCTCCTGCACCAGCACCCCCCTATGTACACCAGTGTATTCGTGCTGCTATGTGTATGCATTTTATTTACAAGAATCAGTGGTCAGCAGCTGAGAGAGAATTCTGAGCTAGTGGCCATGTAGGCGTATGGCAGGATCACCACTTCATTCAACGTGCTTGTGCTGATTGAAGATTTAGTGTTTTTGCAGCTCTGTATAGCAGACAACCATTTTGCATGCTAGTCAGTACCAAATACAGATTTTTGTATTTCTTGGGACTATTTCTGTTAAACACAAATTATAAAACATAGCTGGAAATGGAGCATTCAGCTGCGTCTCATGCCATGTGTCCCCTTATTGTTCCATTAACTGACAGTAATTCAACTCATGATCATGCCTTAATGCTTAACTACCTGTGCTATTGCCAGTACTGTATCATGACAGGAGTTAATGCTTAATTACCTGTGCTGCTGCTAGTGCTGTAACATGGCAGGAGTCAATGCTTAATTTCCTGTGCTGCTGCCAGTGCTGTAACACGGCAAGAGTTAATGCTTAATTACCTGAGCTACTGCCAGTGCTGTAACGTGGAAGGAGTTATTGCTTAATGACCTGCACTGCTGCTAGTGCTGTAAAGTGGCAGGAATTTACGCTTAATTTCCTGTGCTGCTGCCAGTGCTGTAACATGGCAAGAGTTAATGCTTAATTTCCTGTGCTGCTGCCAGTGCTGTAACATGGCAGGAGTTACTGCTTAATTACCTGCACTGCAGCCAGTGCTGTAACGTGGCAGGAGTTAATGATTTATTGCTAGTAATGTATTGTGGCAGGAGTTAATGCTTAATTTCCTGTGCTGATGCCAGTGCTGTAACGTGGCAGGAGTTAACGCTTGATTACCTGTGTTGCTGTTTGTTCTGTAATGTGGCAGGAGATAATGCTTAATTACCTGTGTTGCTGCCAGTGCTGTAGCATGGCATGAGTTACTGCTTAAATCCTGTACTACTGCCACTGTTGTAACATGGCAGGAGTCAATGCTTAATTACATGTGCTGCTGCCACTTCTGTAACGTGGGAGGAGTGATTGCTTAATTACCTGTGCTGCTGCCAGTGCTGGAATATTGCAGGAGTTAATGCTTAATTACCTGTATTGCTGCCTGCACTGGAACATGGCAGAAACATGAACAAAACATTTTCACTAACAGTCAGAGCCCTAAATATCAACTTAATTCCAGCCTTCACTGACTAACGGCCACACTTTCTCCCCCTTTCATTTTCTTTCCTCATCCAACTAGAGGGTAGATTATTCAATACTAAAGAAGGCAGAATTTTTCACTCAGTGAGTTGTCAAAATATGAAATGAAGTACCTCCACACATTGCAACTGTGTACTGGAGCACACATTTAAACAGATTCAAGACATATGTATTACAAACCATGGGATTAATGTTTATGAGAAGCAACAGATGGACTATATAAACCACTAAGGGGTCGATTCTCATAGGTTCGGTGCAAGTCACGCCAAAGGTGACCTGCACTGATTGCCAATGTGCTGGGGACCCTGCGCCCAATTCTCTATTGGGCAGGGTCCCGGTGGCTTAGTTCCATGGCTTGTGGCAACTTTAGCAGTGCGCTAAACAGAGGGTGCACCTAGACAGGTTGCCGCAAGCCTGCGGCAGTGTAAAGTCCAAGGACGCAAGCACCCCCAGCCCCAATCCCCGATCAATATAAGTAAACTGCCCTGGTGGGCTAGCACTGATTCTTAATTACCTGTATTGCTGCCTGTGCTGGAACATGGCAGAAACATGAACAAAACATTTTTACTAACAATCAGAGCCCTAAATACCAACTTAATTCCAGCCTTCACTGACTAACGGACACACTTCCTCCCCCCTTCATTTTCTTTCCTCATCCAACTAGAGGGTAGATTATTCAATACTAAAGAAGGCAGAATTTTTCACTCAGTGAGTTGTCAAAATATGAAATGGAGTACCTCCACACATTGCAACTGTGTACTGGTGCACACATTTAAACAGATTCAAGACATATGTATTACAAACCATGGGATTAATGTTTATGAGAAGCAACAGATGGACTATATAAAACACTAAGGGGTTGATTCTCATAGGTTCAGTGCAAGTCACGCCAAAGGTGACCTGCACTGATTGCCAATGTGCTGGGGACCTTGCGCCCAGTTCTCTATTGGGAAGGGTCCCAGTGGCTTAGTCCCATGGCTTGTGGCAACCCTAGCAGTGCGCTAAACAGAGGGCACACCTAGACAGGTTGCCGCAAGCCTGCGGCAGTGTAATGTACAAGGACACAAGCACCCCCAGCCCCAACCCCGATCAATATAAGTAAACTTCCCTGGTGGGCTAGCACTCCCCAACCCCGATCACCAATAATTAATATGGCAATAGCCCTGTTGGACTAGTGGTCCCCCAACCCCAATCACCAATAATTAATATAGCAATAGCCCTGTTGGGCTAGTGGACCCCCCCACTCCGATCACCAATAATTAATACAGCAATAGCCCTGTTGGGTTAGTGGACCCCCCCAACCCTGATCACCAATATATAATATGGCAATAGCCCTGTTGGGCTAGTGTCACCCCATACGCCGCAATCCCCCTGTTTTGGTAAATTACCTAATCATTGGTGGTCCAGTGGCTCCCCCAAGCTCAATCCACTGATACATACAGCAGTAACATACCTGGTGGTCCAGTGGACCCCCACTCCCCATCGGGTTCACCACCATCATCAGAAGGAGCAGGACCTACACTAGGCACTCTCTCTCTCTTTCTGTGGAGTAGAGCAGAGAAGCAGGGGAGCAAAGCCTAAAAAGGTATTTTAAAAGGTATACCACCATTGCCAGATAGCTTGCTCCCTTTCCAGTAAAGCTTAGTGTGTGCTCCTGTGGTGCTTTCATCCCCCCATTGTTTTTCTCTGTCCCTTTAGGTGAAGGAAGGCCTGCCTTGGTGGAGCGAGAGCTAGGAATCGATCTGGAGCTGGAAGTGAAGTGAAGAGATTATTGAAACAGTAGAAGGCACCAGCTGACGGATCCACGGCAGTGCGGAAACCGAAGGACTCCGAAACACCAGTTGGAATGGTGGAGTTAATGAGGGATTGTAACAGAGTCTCACAGAGAGACAAAATATTTTTCCTGCTTTAATCAAGTCACTGATGAGATATAGATACAATTCTCAGTATTTTAAATAACATTTTAAACATTTTAAACTGGGTTACTTAGTTCATCTTACTTGTTTGTTTATTTGTTTTGTCTGGAGATTCACATCGTCTCCCTGGTGACTTGCTTGGTGTTAATATTACAGCTCTTGTCAATACTTGCCATTTAACTTGTAAACTATAGTCTAATTTATTTATTTGGGAAACAAAAAGTAAAGTAAAGCCTAGTAAAGTGTATAATTTTAAATCTAGTCCCACCATATGCAAATTAGGGCACGTGGTCTTGGCACATAAAGCGCATGCCCATTTCCTCTCTGACGTCTGCATTTAGCACTTTGCATTCGGTCGTGCCAAGGTGAAAAGAAGTCTATTCTTCAAGCACTACTAACAATATAGCCTAGAGGTTAGAGTAATGAGCTGTGAACGAGCTTGGTATATCTATCAGACCAGACCTGGGTTTGATTCTCACAACCTCCACTTGCATACTGTGTGGTTCTGAGCAAGTCACTTAACTGCTCGGTGCTCCCAGGTCGCCCCTGAAACAGGCACTTGTGCCTAGTAGGCCTTACCTGGTTACCAAAGACCAAAATAAAAAAAAAAATTTGCTATCAAACAGCAGTTAGCTTGCGATCTGTACCACTGCTGGTACTGGGTTTGCTCACTCATTAATTTGCCCTAGTAAGCTAAGTTTATAGATGACTTAGTTATTTAGTTATTTTAAATTAGTATTTTTTTCTGCTGGTTCATTGTTCGTTGTCCTATGTCCTGAGGCCCGATGCTTTGATGTCCTGGAGTTTTTGCACAGTAGCAGTTGTAAAACACAAAGGGAAGAACAAAAAGCCTTTGGGAAGGACAGTAGGGAAGTAAAGAGTTGGGAGTGTAGATCGCTGTTAAAGGGAAACACTGGAAAAGGTATAGCTTTACTCAGGCACTACAACAATTCCTGATTAGTGCTTTCAGACAGTAACATTTTTAAAAACAATACTCTAATTGATTTTTTAGTGATTTAAACATTGGCCTTCAACTTTCACTTTCTATTGCTGGAAGTCACCATTTCATGATTTCATGAATAGCAGAGAGCTTCCTGAGCTCACTTTATGCTAATATGTCCTGCCAATCAATAGCTAAGGTCAAACAGGCATATTAAAATACAGAGAGCTCAGGAAGCTCACTGCTGCTCATGAAATGGCTGCTGCCAGCAACAGGAAGTGGAAGCTGTGGGTAACTGTTCTAAATCAGTAAATAAAGTTGTTACTGTCTGAAAATACTAATTGAGAGTTTCTGTAGTGTCTGAGGAAAGCTGTGTCTTTTCCATTGTTTCCCTTTAAACACTCAAACCAGCATTATTTGTCTAACAGATACTCCTTCAAAAGTAAGTAGATGTTTGGAATACCAGAAACTTACGACTGATTGGGCTCACTGTATAGTGTATCGCGTTTAGTGTTTAGAGTATAATTGCGGTCCAACCTGTCTTAAACAGCATATAGAAAATACCAAACACTTAGGAAGTATCTGAACTATAGAAAAATATAAAAGACATAACTGAAGAGTTGGATTCAGAGATTACATAAGTGGGAAAATCATTGTGATGCAATATTCTGAATGAATGAAGTCCGGTTGCATAGCTAACTTCACCTGTCTGTTTTAATCAAGAAGTTTTAAGGTGCTGATAGGGCTTATAAGTTAAGCCTTGTTTTATCGTGACCTTGACACTATTGAGTTATAATCTTTCTTGCTTGTACATTATAGTGTCTGGAACCAAAGGAATAAAAAGAACCAAGAGGTTGCATGTGTTAGTTTTTGGACAGAGTTTTATAAGACCGAAGAAGAAGACCAAAGAAGGCTCAGAAACTTTGGACTGGGCTATGGGACTTGACTGGATTATTTTGTGTGGTCTGGGAATTATTTGAACATCGGAACATTGAATTATTACCTGATTACTACTCCGGGTGGAAAAACCAAAAATTAAATTGACCCGGTCAGTTTGACTGAAAAAGACTATAAGTGAGCAAGGAATTATTACGGACTGTAATGTTTATATTATATTATTGCTAGAACCAATTAATTGTTTGATAGAACAAATAATTTGCTTTTTATCTAAATCCTTCTTTTAGAAATTCAGCATTTTACAGATATTTATAGAAATTTCAGACATTTAGAAATTGTTTTATATCTTAGGATATTAAACCAGCACTGTTGATGGAGGTTTATATACACCAAAATTAATGATGCAGGATGGTCTGTCTTTTGCTAAGTAATAATTAGTTGCTTAAATCTTCTAATAAGATTATTCAGGTTATTCATTAGAAATGATCAATGAATGAATATTGACTGTATTTGGAATAATCATTACTAATATGGGTGCTAGAATTTAGAATACAGACTTTTATTTATTTTACTTTAAATGGTCTTAAGCTTGATTTTCGGTACTCTTAGTACATTTATTGCCAGTTGTTGCTGACAACATATATATATATATATATATTTAGATATATTTATTTTCTTATCCATATTAGGTAGATTTAAGGAAGAAGATAATTTAATTTAATCATTTTAATTGTTTGGCAAAATGGAGTGGAATTAAACTAATTTAAACTATTAACACTACAAACTATAATAGTCTCCTAGATTTTGACAGTGAATTTTGGATAGCTACAGTATTAAATTTTAGAAAAGGCAACATTTTTATTATATAAGTATCTGAAATTAAAACACAGAAGTAAGATGGTAAATACAAGAAGTGAGCTGGTCTGTCTACGGAGAATGGTCAAACCAGAAAAAAAAAACCTGGAAAGAAGATACAGTTCAAAAAGTCAGAGGATAATAAGCTAGAAATACAGAGAGAGGACTTAAAAGTAATTAAACAAAAGAAAATTGCACAGTTTTTCCCTAGTAGAATGGAAATGCCCATTATTGTTGCAGCACCTATATATAACAAGCTCTGGCAAAGCCATTACAACTGTGAATGCATTAACTAGATAAGGGTGTTTCATGGGCTTAAATGTAAACATTTATTTATTTATTTTAAAAATATCAGATTTACAAACCTTTGAGTCAGAGATTCATTTACACAGGCACCACATCAAGAAGAGCAAAGCAGTTCAAACAATATACAATAGCTAAAGCAAATAGACATCAGGAGTCAAAGAGAAGCCCAGAGTGTTCACATGAAGGCTGTTGCATACACTAACTGAATCAAAGAAAAGTACATTGAGAAAGGGCATATTTAAGCAGAGGCAAAGCCAAGTGCTTCCACCACCCCAGGAGTGATGTTATTACATAACACACACCCTGGAGTGCCTTATTGCAATTATACAATGGCTTGTTGTTATATACAGAATAAAAAATACATTTTAAAGGGTGTTTTTGTTAGTGCGGAAAAATATTTCTTAAGAGAAAATGCAAGGAATGATCCAAATCCAAAGCTACGGTGATGCTACTGTGTAATAACATCACTGTTTCAATGGGTCAGCAGCCAAGCAGCTTCTTACATTTTTCCTTGCCATTGTATAATTAAAAATAATGCCACCATCAGTATTACAGTTACCTATATGTTTTGCAGTTTATTCTATGCACTGTTATAGCAATCAACTCAACACAAGCAGGCCATCATATACATGAAGATACTGTATCCTAACTGAAAACACTGCTGAGACAACTATATGTTGTGACAATGTGGAAGATAAACACAATGTTGAGACAAGTTTTTGAAGGCACTTGATGTGTTTAATTTTTTTAGAAACTGATATACAGTTCACACACAAAATTCATATAATATAAAAGTGCATATGCCCAAATGCCACATTTCATTACAAGCTGTTCTCTTGAAAGAAGATATTACTATATAAGGCCTAAAAATGGGCATCAGGTAAATGTAAACTGGGGTAGGTGTGTTATGGAGGGTATTACATAGTTTATCTTTTATTGATGCTCCACCAGATCAGCAATATTTGCACAAGCTGTGCCCAGTCCAGATTTTACAGCTCTGGCCTGGGTCTGGTGATCTGGGCTTTACCCATACCCCACTGCATGTGGCTTAGTGATGTACCGTACAGATGGCTACAAAGTCTAACCCATTGAATGCTGAAGTTTTAGAAAATCATTATGTTTAAAATACCAAGGCTCACCCTCCCCCCATCATAATTAATCCTCTACAAAAGTCATGCTTAAATACTGGTGCTTCTACATCCATACCACTAAGCTTTTAAAATCAACATGCCACTTCTGCTGTTATGAGCTCCCTCATCCACAAAGTCCCATTCCACTTGTGGCAACTGCCACCCCAAAACCAGGTAATTTTCCAGGGAGCAGCTCTTTACACCATATTTTATTTATTTATTTAGTTTTTGTTGACTGGGTAAATACACTAGACAAATCCTGCCTATTTTCAGGCACGACTCAGGGGAGGGGGATACAGATAAATGCCAACTGACCTTAAACAAGATTAAGCTGGTATCAACCACATTACTGCTAAACTCCTTATTTGTAAAAATGTTGCTGAGATATTTTTGTTGTAATATATGCAGAAAGTTCTAACTGCTAGAAGATAATGAGTTAACTTTCTGTGGATCTAGAATAAAGGAAGACTCTTCCCACTAACCTATTATTATCCATTTGAGTGCTTGACTGGGCATCCAGGTATCTATCCCACCTATGGTATTCCTGGTTAGGAATGTAGTGGGCTGAAATGGGTGGGTGGGTTTTACCTGTTTTTAAATCATGAGAGGACAAAGTGCTGGTTAGGGCAGCAATTTGCAATCCTTATAAGGTTAAGCAGAAGAGGTGGCCGTAGACACTCAGGAAAACCTCATTGTGAAGGCTAAACATCTCCCTGCTGCAAGATAAGGATATTCAAACGCAAATAAAGGACCAACTAAAATAGGCAATCATAGATAATAATATACAAGACGTGATCTGACACAGAATTACTCCCGGAAGATAATGAGTTAACTTTCTGTGGTCTCAACTAAGTCCTCAAGATAGAGTAAAAATAGTGCTGTAAAGCATCCTATTCACACACAGGCACAGAAACTGGAATAATAGGTTCCAAGGAGTATAATCTCACAAGGAATGTTAGAAAACCCCCTCCCCCTTTTTTCACTGATAGAAACTGAGCCAGTGAAAAAGTAAAATACACTTCATCACAGACTGTGTTTACAAAGTACATGAACCTGCATGATTTATCTGTAAAGACAATTAAAAATGTATTTCTAAATGCATTACTAAACCTCACAAGGAATGTTAGAAAACCTCTCCCCATTCATTCACAGGTGTCAATGAATGTATTTGTTAACCATGCTGGTTCATTTTCTTGCTTCCCTCATGGTAAACATGTGAAATTACATTTGTGTAAATGAGTGAAGGCTACCACATCTCTCTTTTTTCACTGATAGAAACTGAGACAGGAAAAAAGTAAAATACACTTAATCACAGACTGTGTTTACAAAGTACATGAACCTGCATGATTTATCTGTAAAAACAATTAAAAATGTATTCCTAAATGCATTACTAACGCCAATGCTTTCAAGATAGATAGAATATGGTAAACAAATATTGTTGATCCCTAAAGCTGAACTTTGTTTTTAGTATACAAATGTTTAAGAAATACCTAAAAGCTGAGTCTTTCCTTTTGAGACACCAGGTGACTCTGATAATCATTTGTTCCAAGGGTTTTTAAGTCAGTTTGAAGGCATCAAGTATTATCTGTTCTCCTAGTTCTTAACAAAATGCAGGGACTGCAAAGATTTGTTCTGTTCCTTGCTAGATACCAAATAAGTGACTCTTCTTTCAGCAATATAGATCCACCTCATTCCCCTCCCACATGAATAAAAAAAAGGTGGGCTGGACCTTTTGGAGCTTCTTGGGTGGAGGTGAGGTGACCTTACTTCCCCCCCAAAAATAATGCTGCCTCCCACTACTCAGGTGCCAGTTCTTGTACCACCCATGTAAGAAAGCAAATAGTACCCTGCAACCATTGACTAACATGAAAGTGTATTTATTTGAGGGCGGAAAACATTTCTTGGAGGAGGGTAGGGTGGGTGAGACTATTTACACCTTCAGTCAGTTCCACGAACAGAAAACATGACATCACTCCTTGCTAGTATATGGATATAATAAATCAAAGAATAAAGTATGAGAGGAAATCGAAGGATAAAGTGATAACACGAAGAGGGAAATTATTATATCAGATAATGGAAAAGAACTACTTTAACCTGTTAAACAGGAGAATGGATAGTGATCCAGATGGAGAATTTACCTATATAGGAACAAATGGATCCTCAGTGATAGATTTAGTTTGGGCTAACTTTGAAGCTGCAAAAATATCCAAAAATCTTGTTGTCCTGGCTTGTATAGAATAGTCATATATGCCACTTTGTATATGTTGGGACCTTGAGGGTCCATTGGATGGGTTAACATATAGTGGGCAACCCCAAACAGAAATTGTTAACTCTAGACGTATTAAATGGGATGGCTCAGCAATAGATAGATTAGATGAAATAATATATACAGATTACTTGTCTGATTTAAAATTAAAAATAACGCTCATAACAGAAAATAATGCTAAGCTGGAAATATGGAAAGACATGATATTTTACCTAGCATCTTTCTTCTCTAGGAAATCAATAGAAAAGAAGAATAAGGTAGCATGGTTTAATAAAACCTGTAAGTTAGGTAAGGAAGATCTAATTATAAATTATTATTGGAAAAAGAAAAAAGAAAACACCATGGAAAAATGTGGGAAAATTTGAGAGACATGATTATTAAGAAAGATGTCAAACAATTTTGACTATTGGTTACCCAGGGTTTTGGACAATAGGCTAATAAAGTAATAGGTAAGATCACTACAAATAAATGGGAAGAACATTTTAGTAAACTGTATTTTGATATAGATGAAATAGATAATAGAACTACAATTTATTATCAGCCAATAATTGGACCTTGTCCCTTCTTTATTTCTAAAGATTAAATTATGGAAGCCATCGGGAAAAGTTCCTTAAATAAAGTCCTGGGACCAGACAAAATTCTTCTAGATATGTTAAGGTCATTCAGTGACTGGTGGCTCCCTATTTATATCATTTATACAATATGGGCTGTCAATATGATATATTCCCTGAATCGTGGGCAGGAAGTATAATTTGTCTGATTTTTAAAAAGAGTGATGTTAACAACCCAGCAATGTATAGACCAATTAGTTTATTAGATACATCACGGAAAAGTTTTACAAGAATAATATTGGGGTGTTTACAGAAATGGGTAGAGGAGAGTAATCTGTTAACAGAAATACAAAATGGCTTTAGAATGGGATGTTCAACAGCTCTGTTATGTACTGAAGCACCTTCTATGGAAATATGTGACTATCAAAAAGACTAAACTATATTGCTGCTTTGTAGAGCTTCAAACACCTTTTGATTCAATAAGCAGAACCCTATTATGGGACAACTTACAGTCATACAGTATTGATTCAACCCTCTTGAGAATAATTAGAGGACTATATCAGAACACATGGTTGAAGGTGAGATACGATCAGGCCAGAAACTTAACAACCAAAATTAAGACAGACTTAGGAGTGAGGCAAAGTTGTTTGCTTGCCCCTTTATTATTCAACCTTTACATTAACTCAACATTATTAGCCCTGAATAATTCAGAATTTCACTCACCAGCTATATTAGATAGGAAGGTAACCTGTCTCGCTTATGTGGACGATATAGTTTTAATTTCAACATTGAAATTAGGGTTGCAACATAATTTGACCTATTTTTCGGAACTTTGTAAAATTAATAAACTTCAAATCAACAGAGACAAAACAAATCTGGTGGTTTTTGGGCTAAATAGTAAATCTAAACCATCTATTTTCTTGGATGGGAAAAAACTAAGAACACCGAGCAGCTATGAATACCCGGGAGTTATTTTTGCTCAGAGTTGCCGATGGACCCAACATATAGATAAACAAACAAATAATCTTAAAGTAACAGCAAAGGCTTTTAAAAGATTTAACATTAATTATGGACTAGCCTCGGTGGAGGGTTTATTAAAAACCTTGAACACAAAGATCAAGACCTCTGCATTGTATGTCTCTGAAATATGGGCAGAAGCAAATATTAAAACTTTGGAAACAATTATAAACCAAATGTATAGATATCTCCTGAGGACTCCGCAATCGGTGCCTGCTGAAATCTTGAAATATGAGTTGGGACAGAAATCAATCAATCAAATCTTTATTTATTCAGGCGATCATCATTGAGCAAGGCTCATTTACAAGATGGACCTGATAAGGTCAAGGTTCGAGTTGGTGCACAGCAATTACATCACATACTTATGAGACAGTTATACATACAGAAACAAGAAAATGTTATTTATAACACAATAATATACAGAGAATTCACATGTTAAAGCTTGGCAAGAAAAAGTTAAACTAACATCTACAATATGTACAATACATATATATCACAATGAGGGCCATGACAGTCACTCACATAATGAGTACAAGGATGGTGAAGGGAATATTGGGTGCCATATACTGGCGGTGTCTGGCTGGAAGGAATATGCCATATGTGATTGGAATAAGGTTTTGTGGGATGACTATTCTATCTCTAGCGGTAGCAACTGCATTTCTCTGTGAAGAAGGCTGTACAGTGCTGCTTGAAGGATGTAAATGGATGATAATGGACAGTTTTAGGGATTTTTGTAGGGTGTTCCATGCTATGGCTAGAGAGTAGCTGATTGCTGCCCTCCCTATTTTGGTGTTGACTTTGGGCAATTTGAGCAGGATGATATTGTTGCTTCATAGGGCATAGGAGCTGGGAGTGGTCAGGTTGAAGCAGTCCAGGATATAGCTTGGGAGTTTTTTTGATAAAGCTCTGTAGATCCATAGAGCTGCATTTCTGCTCCTCCTGACATGAAGGGAAACCCATCCAACTGAATCATAGAGAGAACAATGGTGAGTATTATATGGACAGGTCTGTAATGAACCTTATTGCTCTATGGTATAAGGTATCCAACTTTTGAAGGTAGGGAGTGGAGCAGTGACTATAGAGGAAGTCTGCGTAGTCAATGACTGATAGAAAGATGGCCTGGACTAATCTCATCTTTGAATCTCTATTAAGTAAGGGTTTTAATCTGTAGAGGAGGCCAAGCCTTAGGCTAAGCTTTTTCAGCAGTTGTTCTAGATGCTGAGTAAAGTCAAGTCTGTTGTCAATCCACACTAGGTATTTGAAATTTTCAACATACTCCAGATTTTCTCCAAGTATAGTGCATATCTGGGGAGACTGATTGAAGAGGATGTGTTGGTGGAGTTTTGGGTTGTGAACATCATTGCTTTGGTTTTCTTTGCATTTAGTAGAAGCTTTTCTCGAAGCTGATGTTGTAACAGGAGAATTCTGCTTGTAGGATTTCATGAGCAACTTTAGGTGAAGGGTTGCTGACATACAGTACAGTGTCATCAGCAAAGAGATGTACTGAGGACTTGGTAAGGTTGAATCAATTTTATTTATATAAATGGCAAAAGGATAGGACCCAGAATAGAGCCTTGGGGACTCCTCTTGACAGTGGTCTTAATGGGAGAGGTCACCTTCAGCTTTTACCTGCTGTGATCTACGGAGGTAGCATCTGAACCATTTAAGGAGGATGGATCTAGGCCAATGGAGTGTAGGGATGAGTAGCAGTTCATGGTCCACAGTGTCGAATGCTTTGCTCAGGTCCAGGAATACTGCACAGACATTGTTCTTTTTATCCAGTTTGGTTTGCCAATCATTGGTGACCTTGGCTAATGCAGTGATAGTGCTATGTTTGGCCCTGAATCCAGATTGAGCTGGATTTAATAGATTAGCATTGTCCAGATATTCCCTTAACTGAATACTCACTAATTTCTCCAGCATCTTGGATAACACAGGTAGGATGGAAATGGGCCTGTAGTTATTAAGATCCATAGGATCCCCCTGATTTTAGAAGGGGGACCACTTGGGCTGTCTTCCACAGCGTGGGAATAGAGCCAGAGTTTAGGTAAAGGTTAAAGAGGTGAGTTAGGGGGACTGCAAGCACATGACATGCAATCTTTAGAAAGAATGGGTCCAGAAGATCTGCTCCTGCACTTTTTTTTGGTGTCTAGATGCCATAATAGATCCTCAACTTGTTTCAACAGTATAGGTTTGAAGCTAAAGGAGGAGTAAACTCTTTGTTCACCAGTATAGTGGGAGCTTAAATGATCCCTTAATAGGTTAGCTGGGGAGGAGTCAAAGGCAAGGCCAGCTGTTGTGAAGTGGTTGTTGAATGCATCCAGGATTTCCAATGTGCCAGTAATGGGGCCATAGTTACTGTGTAAATGGGTTGGAAGGGGGTTGTTAACATCCTGGACCATCATCCCTTGATGGTGCCCCAAAATCTAGCAGTATTATGGTAGGAGGAGTCGAGCTGGGCCAGGTAGTAGGCAGCCTTTGCATCCCTAACTTTCCTAGTGCATTTATTCCTGGCTTTCCTAAAGCTCATCCAATCCATGAAATTCTTAGTTTTTCTTGCTACTTTCCAAAGTTTATCTCTCTCCAGCAGTGCAGCTTTGAGGTCAGCTGAAATCCAGTTGGAAAATATTGGTTGGGCTCTATCCTGGCAACCCTCAGTCTTCCCCCGATAAGCTTCTTATATATCTGTTTAACTCAAAGATATTAGAATGTTAAAAAGTTTAAGTCATTTTCTGCTATCAGTTAAATTATGAGGAAAGATGCTTGATCAGAGCTGATAAAATAGTGGAGATACTAGTCGGAAATAATTGTTGTTCTTGTATAATGTTTTGGGAAATTATGTTTATTGTATGTAGCATATGATGCATATCTAATTTTAAAGATGATTTTACTATTGTAATGACACTTGTCGAACAATAAAACTTTCCTACCTACCTACCTACCCACTCTCCACCCAGCAGTGCCCTACCACCCTGCTCCCCTCAACCGATACCCCAGCCGGTGACTGGCTCAGCCCATCCCTCACCACCGTGGCCAGCTGCCAACTGCGCTCTGTATGATCACGTACTGTATATAGTACAGGCTCAGTGAATGACAGTTGCTGGACCATGAATGATTGGGTCATTTAATAAAATGGGAGATTGAGGCTTGGGGAGTGCTAGCATACCAGGGCTGTTGATTACTAATTATGGAGATTGGGTCTGGGAGGGTGCTACTAGCCCACCAGGGCTATTTATACAATAATTTCAGGGATCAGAGATTAGGAAGTGTGCTGTGAGCCCAACAGTGCTATTGCCATATTAATTATTGGTGATCGGGGTTGTGGGGTGCCCACTAGCCCAACAGGGCTACTGCCATATTAATTATTGGTGATCAGGGTTGAGGTAGGTCTGCTAGCCCAACAGGGCTATTTATACAATACTTTCAGGGATTGGGACTTGAGGGGTTACCACTAGCCCAACAGGGCATTCTATGTAATAATTTATATATGATCAGGGCAGGGGGGCCCTATGTATAACAGAGGATGGCTGGCAACACATTGGCACAACCTCCAGAGGACCCAGAAGTACACTTAGACCAGCTCCTGGCTCATGTAAATGTACTTCAACAGTTGTTCTCCCTGGGCATTTTGAGAATACAGTTTTAGTGGATGCGGCAGCTTGCATCTGCCGCAAACCCCCTTGCACCATGCCGCAGCCCATTTTTTGGCACAAGGTTGGTGCAAGCCCACTTTGCCGCAAGCAGCCATGTTTCTTGTAGGCTGCTTTTGAGAATAGTGTAGTACAATGCAAGCAACATGACTCAGGAGACACAGGCTGGAGCCATGCTAAATCAGAAATACCAGCAAGCAAAAACAAGCGGGCTGTACAGCACAAGAAGACGCAAAGCAGCTCCAAATAGCAATGTAATTTTATTACATATAAAAGCAAGCACCCCCCAGTGCACAAGTGTCAACATTTCACACTGCCCTGGCACTTTTTCAAGATATCAGCAGCATGTAATAATGCACATATTTATAGTGTCATCCCCACAAACTTGTTAAAGACACATACACATTAAAAAATCTTTCACAACATAAATATTTAACCATGCATATCTATCATATGGACAATATAATATATAAACTGTCTCAGAAACTTTTCTCCACAACATGACAATCTCTCAAGTACCAAAAAACATATACTATAATAGTCACCATAAATTAGTCACACTTTTATATAGTATCCCACTACCTAAAGTGCTATACAAAAGCACCATAATCGACTGCACCTAAAGTTCATATATGACTACATTATTAATTTAGTACTACAGTATGCCTTTATATAGCATTCTGCTATCTGAAGTACTATACAATATAATAACATAGCACTTCCAAAAGAGCATGTACTAAAACCAATAACCATAACCACAAATAGGTGACATCTGCTAAACTATTTTTATCCATATTACTTTTGACATTGCTGGTGAGTTGGGTCAGAGTCGTGGTGGTACTGTGTCCAGCCCTAAAGCCATGTTGGCAGGGGGTTTGAAGATTGAACTTTGAGAGGTGTTCTGAGAGCTGACGAAGGACTACTTTCTCAAGAAGCTTGCTGAGAGTGGGGAGAAGAGAGAAGGGACGGTAGTTGGACATAAGTTTGACATCTCCCTTTTTGAGTATAGGGATAGTTCTGGCCATTTTTCAGGCAACGGGGACAGAGGAAGTACTGACTGATAGGTTGAAAAGCCTGGTGATGGGCTTGGAAAGCCAGGTTGCAAACTGCCTGAGTATCCCTGGTTGGATTCCAGCTGGACCAGGGCCCCCATGGGCTGGTAGGGTTTTGAGAAGTTTACATACTTCTTGGTATGTGGTCGGAGCCAGCACCAAGGTGGGTGGAGTGGGGGTCTTGGGGGAAGTGGCAAGCCAATCATCTTGGGTCCTGGCAGGTGCTTTAGAAGGTAGCGAGGAAAAGAGAGAATTAAAAGCGCTGGCAATGGTTAGCTGATTATTACAGTGTACGCCCTGCATATTCATGTCTGTAGGTGTCTGTGGCTTGTCATTACCTAGAATTTCCTTAATTTGGGCCCAATACCTTTGAGGGTTGGAGGCAGAAGACATAAGGAGGTTCCTATAGTAGGAGCTTTTAGCCAGGCGTATTTCCTTTTTGCAGTTGTTTTGTGAGGCTCTATAGGCTTCAAAGTCAGTGCGTAGATGAGAGTCCTTCCATACGGACCACAGTTTATCCCTACATTTCAGTAGTTGAAGCAGTGGGTGCGTGAGCCATTTGGTAACCTTCCCTGTCACCCTACACGTGGTGACGGGGATATGTTGTGTGCTGGTATGCAAGTACCATAATATTACTCCATCTGTGTGTGTGTACCAAGAGATTATGTCTATCTGTGTGCCAGTATGCAAGTACCATGAGATTACCCCGTGTGCCAGTATGCAAGTAGCATGGGACTACCTCTGTCTGTGTGCCAGTTTGCAAGTACCACGAGATTATTTTACTTTATTTTTATTTATTTAAACTTTGTTAACCGGGTAAAAGCACTGGACAAAATGTTCTTTTTCAGGCCCTGCCCAACATAAAACAATAAACTACAAAATCAAACATTGAAAAACAACAGCAAAAAATACAAATATGACCAAAGGAGAACAATACATCAAGAAAAACATTTGCAAACATTCTTGGACATTAAATATTCTTTAAAATTAGACTTAAAAGACTTCTGAGACATATTCACAAATAACCTGTCCGGTGAAGCATTCCAAAAAGTGAGGCAGCAATTTGGATTTGTGATACAGAATGTTAAGCAAAACGCCAGATGAAGATCTCAAATTTGATATTAGGGCTCAAATAGTAATCAAATCAGAAAGAGGGTAACAAGGCTTACCATGAACTACCTGAAAAATTTGACATCCCAGAAAATAAGCAAATTTACAACTCGGGGACAGCCAACTCAACTGGGAATATAATAAACAATGATAGGTACGGGGAGGGAGGGTCAAGACAGAATAATGTATATTATTGTATGCAACTGTAAGAATATTACTCTCTTTTACATCCAGATTATAATAGAGACTGAAATTGTAATCAAAATGTGGCAATAAAGAATCAATGGCAATTGACCAATGAATTTCAAAGGAAAATATCTCCTAAATTTATACAATTGTGTATTTAATATATATATATATATATATATATATATGTATATAAAGTAACTGGGGAGCCTTTTCTCCAATAGGGAAACCCGGTTATAATTCACTGTTATAACCTGTGACTTGTAACAGCAAACACATGCTGGGTTTCCTTCACTCCATGCATGCGCATACCCACTGCTCTCCTCCAACACAGCACAGGAAAGCTTGCTGCTTCACTCCACTCAGCTATAAGGCAAGGTCTTTTTTTTTTTCTTTTTAAAAAAAGCATCAAAAGATTACTTCACCAGTCCATGGTAAATGGCAATTTTCAGGAGTACCACGGACTGGTAAAACTAAACAAAACAAAAATAAAAGGTTTCGGCAGCTGCTCGGTCTACAGGCTTCAGACAGCTGATCAATCCAGCTGCTGAACCACGGCAATGACTGTTTTATTTTATATAATTGCTGTAGCGAGAAAAGGCTGCCCAGCAATTATATAAAATAAAACATGGGATAGTGTGTTTAACTTGAGTTTTTACACACACCCCTTGGTATTGGATGCTTAAATAAACTCCTCGAGCTTCACTCTTGGGGTTTATGTAGCATCCAACACCTCAGGGTGTGTGCAAAAACTCATTAAACACACCACCTCATGCATTATTGTATGTAATATATTACCCCATCTTTGTGCCAGTATGCAATTACAGTACCATGAGATTGCTTCTATTTGTGTGCCAGTATGCAAGTACCATGAGTTTACCCCTATCCTTATGCTGGTATGCAAGTATCATGAATGATATCGCACATATATGTGTGCTTGTATGCAAGTACCGTGAAATTATGCCTATCTGTGTGCCAGTATGCAGGTACCATGAAATTACACCCATCTGTGTGCTGGCATGCAAGTACTATGATGATATCCCTTTCTGTGTGCTGGTATGCAAGTACCATGAGATCATCCCTATCCGTGTGTCAGTATGTAAGTACCACGAGATTACGCCATCTGTGTGCTGGTATGCAAGTATCATGATATGACAACTATCTGTGTGCTGGTATGTAAGTACTGTGAGATTACCCCTATCTATGTGCCAGTATGTAAGTACCATGAAATTACACCTAGCTGTGTGCTGGTATGCAAGTACTATGAGAATACCCCTTTCTGTGTGCTGGTATGCAAGTACCATGATATTATCCCTATATGTGTGCCAGTATGCAAGTACAATGAGATTACCCCATCTGTGTGCCGGTATGCAAGTACCATGAGATTACCCCATCTGTGTGCCAGTATGCAAGTACCATGAGATTACCCCTATCTATGTGCCAGTATGTAAGTACCATGAAATTACACCTATCTGTGTGCTGGTATGCAAGTACAATGAGAATACTCCTATCTATGTGCTGGTATGCAAGTACTATGAGATTATGCCTGTTCATATACTGGTATGCAAGTACCACGAAAATTACACCATCTGTGTTCTGGTATGCAAGTGCCATAAGATTACCCTTATTATTTGTGTACTGGCATGCAAATACCATGAAATGACACATACAGTATCTGTGTGCTGGTATGCAAGTACTATGAGAATACCCCTTTCTGTGTGCTGGTATACAAGTGCTATGAGATTAACTCTTTCTGCATGCTGGTGTACAAATACCATGAGATTATTTCTATTTGTATGTCCGTATGCAAATACCATGAGATTACCTCTATCTGTATGCCAGCACGCAAGCACCATGAGATTACCCCTATCTGTGGTATACAGATACCATGATATGACTACTATCTGTCTGCCAGTATGCAAGTCTTGTGAGATTACGCCTTTCTGTGTGCCAGTATGCAAGTACCGTGAGATTACCCTTATTTATCTACTGGTATGCAAGTACTATGAGATTACCCTTATTTATGTACTGGTATGCAAGTACTATGAGATTACCCTTATTTATGTACTGGTATGCAAGTACTATAAGATTACCCCCAATCTGTGTGCCGGCCTGCAAGTACTATGAGATTACCCCTATCTTTGTTCTGGTATGAAAGTACCATGAGATTACCCCTATCTATGTGCCAGTATGCAATTACCAAAAGATACCACTCTGTGTGTGCCACTATGCCTGGAGGTTCTCCACATTCCATATCTGAGCGGATGATCGCTGGTCTGTCTTTGGTAGTGTTTACTATATCTTTTTTTGTTTGTTTCTTTTAATTTGTTTCATCTTACTTTTGCCACAGCCTCTACTTTCTTCATGCTGCTGTCATTTGGTCCTGGCTATAGATAGGCTTATAATACAATGGGGGGCAGACTACTCGAACTCTTTACGGGCAATTGTACATGTTAAGAGCAGTAGTGTTGTGTGTACATACCCCCCGTAACATGTACAATTACCTGTGAAGAGTACAAGTAGCATCAAAAGGCCACTGCTTCCCTGATCGCATTATAAGCCTATCTACTATGGCCCTGCAGCCCTTTCCAAACTTCACGTCATTAAAATGTGATTTTGTGGGTGGGGCTGCAGCAGGCATTCAATGGATAAAATGCAGTCAGGAAGCTAAACTGTTTTACTTTAAGTTAAATCTCTAATTAATGCATGGGCAAAAAAAGATATGGCTAATTTAGATTCTGGGTCAGGCAGCTCCTTGCCATAAACTGCTGCCTCAAAGAATATGTCAGTAGCTCCTTAACTGGAAACCCTTGTGGCATTGCTCAAAACTGGGGAACACATTTCCTCCTTTATAGGGTAGTGCCAGCAACTTTAGAAGGCTAGCCCATAGCCCCGCATTAAAAACTGGAAGAAGCCCTTATACAGTTTTGTTCTGTTTACACTGGATATTCCTGATGGATGCATCTGTAAGTGGTGCAAGATCCATGGCAGAAAATTCCCTTTTATCAAGTTCACTCTCCCCATCCATGAGATTGGCACTGCCACCCATCTTTCCAGACCCCACCTTTTTTGTAGTCTATCAAAGAAAATTGACTCTGTACATCTGTGAGATATGATTGCTCACTTTCTTTTTGAGATTCATGATATATTGCCCGGTGACTTACCCACAGCATTACATAGGAGACTGTTACAGAAACTGGATAGTCTAGGAGTGGGAGACAAAGTTGTTAATTGCATAGAAAACTGGTTGATGGATAGGAGGCAGAGGGTGGTGGTAAATGGCACTCAATCAATTAAGGGGAGAGTGACCAACAGAGTGCCACAAGGTTTAGTATTGGGGCTGAGTTTATTCAGCATCTTCATAAGTGACATCGCAGAATGTTGAAGGGAAGGTATGCCTTCAGATCTGTACTAGGGCGGATACTCAAGAGCGTGTGGAGAAAATGAAAAGGGGGAAGGGGAAATTGTTTAACCAGGAAAGGCATACTAAGCTGAAGCTTGTTTCCAGGTGCAACCTGGGAGCACAAGAAAGTTAAGTGACTTGCTCAGGGTCACACATTATGTAAGTGGGGCTGTGGGATTCAAATCCACGTCTCCAAGTTTGCAGTTCAGTGCCCTAAGCCACAGTGCTATACTGCTTCCTAAGGCCTTAGGAAGGGACCTTAGAAAACTTGTGGAGCTGGTAAGGCTATGGCAGCTGGGGTTCAGTGCTGAAAAGCGTAAAATCATGCACCTGGGGCATAGACACCCAAGAGATGAGTATGAAGTGGGTGGAGAATTTGGTTACAATATATGATTATCTCAAATTCATGGGGCAGAGTGACAAGGCAGTGGGCAAGGTCAGTGGATTGCTTGGGTGAATAGGGAGAGGTATCATCACAAGCAGAAGGAGGGCGATGATATTACCCCTGTATAGATCATTGGTGAGACCACATCTTGAATATTATGAGTGGATGTGAAGACTGCATCTCAGAAGAGACATTGAAAGGGTTGAGGCAGTCCAGAGAAGGGCAATTAAAATGGTACATGAGTTGCTTAACTATGAGGGGAAAACTGCAGGATCTCAATATGTACACACTGGAGGAGGGTAGGGAGAGAGGGGACATACAGTAATGGAGACCTGGAAGTACCTCAAAGGAGTGAATAGGGTACGGGTGGAGAGGCTGTTTCAAATGAAAAAGTGTAACAGAAGAGGAGGGCATGAAGCAAAGCTAGAAGGGGGGAAATTTAGGGGGGAATGTGAGGAAATACTACTTCACTAAAGGAGTGGTGGACACCTGGAACAGCCTTCCACAAGAAGTAGAAGGGGCAGGTCCAAACATGCATGAGATAGACATAAGGGAACACTAGCAAATAAAAAGTGGAGGGGGAGGGTCAGCGAAGACCATTTAGGATCTGCTGGGACAGAATAGGCAAGGAAGAAAACTGGGCAGACTGGCTAAGCCAAGCAGTTCTTTTCTATCAAAAATGTATATGTATCTATGTAACCTTTAAGGTAAAGTCCACAAGCAATTGAGGTGCCCCTCCAATGCCAACCCACAATAACTTTCTATTGGAAAAGTTATTCTATTACTCGTATTGGGAAAAATATTCTCTTGATCACTGGTAGAGAAGTCTCAGGACTCGGGATACAGACAAATATCATTTATATATAGCAAGACTTTATGGGTTTGGCCTCTGCTAATGTGCTCTATTGCTTTGGTTGTCTTTAATGGAAGTCATGAGTAGCTCTACCACCACACAAAGCTTGTGGGGATAGCAGGGATCCCTGCCAGGTACCTTCATGCAAAGCAAACTTATTTGAGCTAATCCCGTAGTGGAGACTACCAAAACAGGTGCAATGTATAGCAGACAAACCAAAGTGAAAAATGTGTCATCCAGGCCAAATTTAGAGTGCAGTGAATAGGTATATCCACTTGATCAGGTCAGGTTGCCATCTCAGCATCCACCAAAAGGATTATCAGGTTGCAAGCAAGAAGAGCAGCCTCCGGTTTTTGTGACAGATTTGCCTACCCAGAATAAATTTGGTCTGGTCCAGGTGGAACAGGGAAAGCATTATAAACTCTTATTGGGTGCCTGGAATTTTGGCAAAGACTTTGGCACCACATTCAATAAGCAGGTAGTTGGCATGAAGAACATAATGTCTCTTCATTACTGTTCTTTGGAAGAACTATAAGAGGCTTTTTAACATGCACCAAACAAGGGCCTCCCACCCACTCCTCCTCATGTACTGTACCTCAAGAAGCAGGCAAGAGCAATTCCATCAGTAATTGAAAGAATTTGTCCAGGAAACTGTCTGGCCCCTGTGAATGAGTCAGTGGCATCAGCCATTTCTTGAGTTGATATGGGGTCCCAGAAAAGTGTGTCTGACCTGCTAAGGCTCCATGGTACCTTCACTTTGTCTAAAAAGGCTTGAGTCAGCACCTCTGCATCAGGTGCCTTGGGGGGCATACAGTAACTGGTCCAACTCTGCAAAGGACTCAGTAATCTGTTTCCTAAGGCAGACACTTTCCTCTTTGTCATTAACCACTCTCGACAGTGTTATAGAATCTTTTGCCCTTAGTAAGGCAGTGAGCTGCAGTCATTATGACTCTAGGGTTGGGGAGGGTTCTTATTGCCTCCTGTAAATCCTTGTGGCAAATAAAATCTTTTGAACATCCAGTTTGGAGTTTGGTGCTTGTTTTTATTCAGTCCAATGAGAGCAGCCCCTTTGTGTGTGTGTGATGCTGGCTTGTGTTTGTTGGACCCGCTGTGTTGTTATTGCAGAGCCCGCCCTTAGTCACACTGAGATTCTCCAGGTAGTGTACCCAAGTACCTCTTACTCCATGGACAAATACATACAAATCACTGAAAGTACATGCCCTGGCATCCTAAGACTTCCACAGGGGAAATGTCAAAACCAATAGCAGAGGTGTAAATGCATCAAGATGCATTGAACTTTCTGTAGATTCCACACAGAGAAACACTTTCCTTAAACTGGTGCCCTGTGTTCTCACAGGGAATTACCCAAAGAAAGTTATCTCCCATCAGGTTCATATTCCCCCCAATCTATACAGCTACAGGGAGAAGTGAGAGATACCACTTAGTTTAAGCAGGAAACTCATGAGTACATTCTCAGTGTCCAAACAACCAGGAATCCAGAACCTCCCCTCAACAGGTCAATAGCGAGTCCCTGCCAGCTTCCTGGATCAATAAGATGATTACCACCAGAAGCCAACAGCAGAGAGGAAACTCTGCCTTGACCTGATCACAAAAGGCTGATTTGGATGAAAAACACTGCCGAACTGCAACAGATGGTTCTTGTCCTCCATGTGAAGACCAGGGATCCTTGGCCAAAATACCTCTTAGCTGACAGAGTGCCGAGATCAAAGCAGGTCAGCTACGTCCAAGGCTCCCAATCTAATATAGCATTGTGTGTCCTCCCCCTCCCCCCCCCAGGCATTCTGAACCACCAGGGTAGTAAAGGCACTGCTCAGCTTCCTGAAGAAGAGGCAGGGCACCTTGAAGGGCAGTCGCTAGTAGCATTGCACTAAGATGATTTAATAATGCTTGAAGATTATCTGTTTGCATACCTTATTTTTTGTTTTTATCTTTAAAGGCACTGCTCAGCAAATGCTGTAACAACACCAATCTAGCAATTCAGCTGATGGATTTACCATCTGAAACCAATGACCACGGATATACCAATGGCAGAAGCAGCAATATAATGTGTTTACTGATCAAATTTACAGAACCAAAACATTCACTCAGTATCCAAATACCACTTATATGCACTAATACTGTGCTATTAACAAACGTGAACTACAAAAGAGCACATTTAATCACAATAAAAGTCCATGATATACAGAGTTCCCCCACATGCAGCACTCCCAGTGCAGCAGGAAGCCTTTTTTTGGGTCATCAAAACACATTTTATGTAGTGCTTTTCATATACTGTATTCCAGAGTGATTTACAAGAAGTTTATTTACACAGGACAGCTTAGCTGAGATGCCACATCTCATTTCCTGTGGGGTCTCATTTCTGCTTGGGACAGTCTGATGCATCTCAGTACCATTGTTGCTTTAATTCATTTGCAGCCTTCTGAGCAGGCCCACCCAGATCACCTTACATAAAATAATACAACAGAGAAAAGAAAATATCACATACAGTAGACAAACACACCAGTTCTATGCAACCGTTTCAATGCAAGTTATCTGCCATCAGTAAACTTCAATCAGAATAAATCTAAATAAAATTCAAGTGAAGCCTTCCAAGAACAATCACTTCAATGCCAGTGTTCCCTTCAGTGCTATAAATATCACTACTGCAGTTTACATTTCAGTACCCCCAACAATATTCTGCTGGCCTCTTGTTGCTAAACTGTTGCTAATTTTGGTTCTCCTTTTACACAAATATATTCAATACTCTATGCTTTTTTTTAACTCTAGTCCAGTAACAATCAACTGGCCAACAAAAATATCGAACTAGGAATATTTTAAGCATCTTCTAAAGCAAAGCAACCTATGCACTCCTGATATAAGCTCTGCTTTGCTAAGGCTTCATTCCATAAGGAAACACCACTGTAAACATCTACTATCCTGGAATGCACATTATTTTTTAACCAGCATCTGCTGTCTTATGTGAGATGTTTAAGATGCTCCAGTGAAAAATGGATAATGCTTAACAGAAAGCAGCAGGATTCATTTTAGATCTAGAAACACAATCTGCCCTGACTTGCACGTAAGGTGGCTCGGTGAATCCCCGATAACCTGTCTGCATCTCTAATTACTGATAGACTTGTGCTTGGTTTGGCACTGTGCCGTTAAACAACACTGTAATAATTTAAACACAGATCCCTATTTCTCACTTCCATGGGTTTCATGTAACAGGTTTTCTGAAACATTACCCTGACAGGTATTTGTACAGTACAGTTCTGCAGCAGGTTACGGTTACACAGAGGCAGTGAATAACAAAGGAACTGACAACTTTTCAAAGAAATGCAACCTTAATGCACAAGTCTGGAGTTCATTTCTGTTTCAATTTTTCTCCTTTCTTTTATTCTTTTTTAATTCCCTCATCACTCAAGGCAAAGCCAACAGTCTGCAAACATGTCCTTATGCCTGCTCATTTATATTGTTATCTGCATTTAGTGCTGCTTCCACTTATATCTACAGTTGAGTGGATCAGTGTACTGAGAGAGTAAGTGACTTGCCGAAGACCACACAATGAATACTTCACTCTAGTGGGGGTTGAACCAGTTCCCAAGTTGGTGCTCCGTTCATTAGATCACACTGCATCTACATTAAGTCAGCAGCATATACAGTGCAGGCCATCAGGATAAAGTACTCTGCAATACAGCTGTCACTTGTTTCCTGTAGGATAAACTGAATAAACTGCCATTAGATTACATTGCATTTCTTCAGGATCCTTCCAGATATCCCTGGCAAAAAACTGTGATGGGAGTACTTTGTTATGTCAGGTGGCACTGAGTTTCTCTATATAATGCCAGTTATGAGGAGTCAAGACATCCAAGCAGGCTACCTTTCCACTAGAAACATGAAATAACACTATATACAGACAAACAAGCATGCATATAGATTCTTGCATGAGACAGCCTGTTAAAAATGTTAATGAATGCAGCCCTAAAAATGACGGACTTTAACCTGATTTTTATACCTAAATAAAGGAACTAGTTGAATTACTGCAGAGGAGGAGGAGGGATCATTACAGATCTTGGGAGTATACACTGAAAGATTTGTCTGTCATAGATTTATTTGAATGATAAATTGCCAATAGCACCCTCAACAGCCCTCATGGAGTCGGACGGTACTTAGACAGTCATAAGTTCAGAGATGTAAACTGAACTAAGTTTAGATCCTTTACCAGTCTATCCCATCACCTACCCAGCTGCCAGTGCAAAGCATACAACACAGAAGTTTTGTGCCCAGGCTGACCATCGGTCATTAGCCTCTTGGCTGTGGTGTCCTATAGAAGCTACAGTGATGCACCAACTTATTGGACAAGGTCGAAAAGAGTACATTTCCATAATGCAACCTATAAATGATAAAAGTGTATGCCATGATTTCCAGATCTGCGGATGAAAGGTATGGTTGCAAGCAAATCTAATTTCTCTGTTTTTTATAATACCCATTTCCCATCTGAGACAGGCACGCCTACAGTAGCCATGTGCTTTGACCTGTGGGACCCCTAGAGAGGGACACTAAGACATAGATTCATGGTATTGAGAATGGAGATTGAGGCCTGACCCTTCATGGGAATGCTACATTTCTTCTCCCCTTGTACACCCTCCCCCCTTCTCTCTCTCAGGCCCTGTCATTGATATGCCCTGGGTCCAAGATACCCCCAAATGCCAAGAGTACCAACTCATGATGCCTGCCCTGCCTCTGTTGGCAACAGTAGAAGTCCCAGACTTGGGACAGAAACACTGTTCTGCTGCCTTGTAGTGCAATGCATGCCTACCAGTGCCATGGGCTGGTGGGAAACCAGGCCACCTTCCTAACATGTCAAACCCTACCTCAGCAGTAGTCACACCTTGAACTTCCATCTTAAACTCATGATTAAGGAAGACACCCAGGTTGTTCAGCACGTCTGTCATTGCCTGAGAGTTTAGTGATGGGGGATAATTCAAACACAGCTCCTAGACCACCTGCAGATTTTAGCAGATTTATATTGACTGTGAATGTAAGATGACTGAGATGTTAAATGTGTCATTACTGCAAGCCACTGAATCAGACAACTGCTCTTAAATAGCCCCACCGCCTACTGTGGATACAGGCATTTGCTTCAGTTGAAGCTGTCTTGGCAACTAACTGAACAGCAAGTGTTTTAAGGCAATGTGTGAGGTGAAGATGTGTGTTCTTTTGCCCAAACTGAAAATCCTTTGCCCAAAGCAGGGCTTGAAGGCTGGGGGCTGATCTGCTTATCTGTGGCCTTTAATTAATTTAAGAGACTCAGTCCCTGAACACTTTAGCTTGTTTTCAGATCAGACAGCAAACTGAGACCAAACACTGAGACTTAATTCTGGATTTGTTAATATTGCTGCTTTGGTGCAGATTTTCTCAGCTGTTTTACCCAGAATTGTCCCTACCCCGCCTCATACAAAGTTAATTTCTATCACTGACCACAGCCATCATTCATGTATTCACAATGCAGTGTATGCAGTACCATATGTCAACATGAGACACATGACACAGTCCAGTGATACTTAGAAAGGCTTAAAGCATGCTTGTCAGGCAAGGGATATAACCAGAGCAGCTCAGATGTGAGTGTATTCCAGTCTGTTGTTACAGCTCCGACAATCTGGTTTACATCTCTGATGGACTTGTTAATGTATTTCTTTGAATCAGTAATAAAGTTTGAAATGATGTCAGGCAGTCTCCGCTCATGCTGAGTATACATCTAGAGCAGATGCTAGTACAACAGTGTCAGCATTATCACAGTGTGGAAACTCAGAAAATGTATTATTAGTACCACCAATGGACATTTAAAGATCGGGTCATATTCCCTTTTAAATGTACTCTTTTGTGTTAGTTCTGCAACACTCACCATTTGTGTTACATAGAATTCCCTTTTGCTTTGTTTTTCTAAGCCCTCACTCTCTGCTCTTTTCAGTTTCAGAACAAGATCTAGTCAGTGAATTGCCCCCTAACATGATACCATGAACAAGCAGCTGTAAGAGTGGCACAGCAGCATACAAGGCAAGGATGTATGGGCTACAGTAACTGCAAACAACCAGACTAACAAAGGAATGAACAGCCCAGACTAATGAAACTAAACTTCAGATATTCAGATTGAACTAAATACGACTGGCTATACAATACTAGATGGAAAAAAATATTTTATTATTCTACAGGATAAAGAAAATTGTGTGCTTGGTAAGAAACAGGACACAGTTATTTCCCCAAAATAGGGAACCCTCTAGTCATATACCTACATAATGAGAAAACAGCCAGAGTTTGTTCCTTAAAACAATTACCTGCCTCTCCCCCTCTCCCTAGATACTACTTCATGATACAATGGAATCCCCATTCCAGTAAATACCAATAGTGCTTGTTGCACTGCAGTTAATAAACGTCATAATGTGCCAGCACTAGCTGTCCTTTAAACTGCACTCATGTTGTAGTGACTGTAAACTGCACTTATGTTGCATTAGTTGCAAACTGTACTTATGTTGTAGTAGCTGTCCTGTAAACTATATACATGGTGCATTCGTAGTCCTGTAAACTGTATTTATGTTGTATTAGCTGTCCTATAAACTGTACTCGTGCAGTAGTAGCTGCACTGTAAACTGTACTCATGTTGCAGTAGCTGTCCTGTAAACTGTACTCATGTTGTATTAGCTGTCCTGTAAACTGTACTCATGTTGTATTAGCTGTCCTGTACTCTGTACTCATGTTGTAGTAGCTGCATTTTAATATATGGATCATGAATTTAATAGTCTACTAAAGCATGTAAAATTTTTTCAGTAATACTATCACTCCCGAGGAGATAATACTACACTTCAAGAGTGATAATACTATCATTCAAGTTCCGTAATAGTATTGTTCAGAACCTGAAGAACATTATTATCAGCGAAGATCAACAGCGCAAGTGAACAACTGCCAAAATCATTAATCCTACCAAACGTCTATCAAAGATTCACAGTCACAACATGACTATTCATTGGCCATTTTCTGTCTGTGGGCAGCCAAAACACCTTCAAAAACATGGTGGTGGTCTCTCCCTTAGTGAGAGCATTAAATGTTCATGTTACTTTCCGTTTGTTTTTCTTTCTTTAATAATATCATAAAAGGATTTATGTGGCAGATCTTTTGCTCCTCCAAGAAGGCAAAAGGTAGGAGTAAAACAAAACTGCCCATTTGTGCCTGTGGGTGGCAGGGACGGTAGGGAACAAGAGACACTCAGTGAGAAACTGCGGCGGTTGTCTAGGACTCAGACAGTCCTTCACTGAACAGCAGACTGCCCAAAACAAAAGTACATGGAGAAAAAACATCTCGCATCCATATATTAAAAAAAAATAAAGGATAGTTCATTGGGTATTACCAGTGACATACCATCTTGAGGTTCTGGACACTAACTTCTCGAGCTTCACTCTTGAGGTTCCTACATGTCCAGAAACTCTCGATGGCATTACTCACTGGTAATACCCAGTGAGCTATCCATTATTCTATTTGTAAACTGTACTCATGTTATATTAGCTGTAAGATGTACTCATGTTTAATTATCTGCCCTATAAACTGCACTCAGTTTGTATTAGCTGCCCTGTAAACTGTACTCATATTGTATTAGCTGCGCTGTAAACTGTACTCATGCTGTAGTAGATGTGCTGTAAACTGTACTCATGCTGTATTATCTGTAAGATATACTCATGTTGAATTAGCTGCCCTGTAAACGGTACTCAATTTGTATTAGCTACCCTGTAAATTGCACTCATGCTGTAGTAGCTGCCCTGTAAACTGTACTCATGTTGTAGTATCGGTGCTGTAAATTGTACTTATGTTGTATTGGCTGTCCTATAAACTGTACTCATGTTGTATTAGCTGTAAACCATATTCATGTTGCATTAGTTGTAAACTGTACTTATGTTGTAGTAGCTGTCATGTAAACTACATGCATGTTACATTCACGGTCCTGTAAACTGTACTTATGTTGCATTAGCTGTCCTGTAAACTGTACCCATGTTATAGTAGCTGCACTGAAAACTGTACTCATGTTATATTAGCTGTAAGATGTACTAATGTTGAATTAGCTGCACTGTAAACTGTATTCAATTTGTATTGCTTCTCTTTAAACTGTACTCATATTTTATTAGCTGTGTTGTAAACTGTACTCGTATTAGCTATCCTATGAACTGTGCTTATATTGAATTAGCTGTCCTGTAAACTGTACTCATGTTGTACTAGCTGTGCTGTAAACTTCACTCAGATTGCATTAGCTGTCCTGTAAACTGTATGTTGTAGTAGCTGTGCTGCAAACTGTACTCATGTTGTATTAGCTGTCCTGTAAACTGTACTCATGTTGTAGCAGCTGTGCTGTAAACTGTACTCATATTTTAACTGCCCTGTAAACTGTACTCATGTTGTCACAGCTGTACTGTAAAGTGTACTCACGTTGAATTATCTGTCCTGTAAACTGTACTCATGTTGTAGCAGCTGTACTGTAAAGTGTACTAGTGTTGTATTAGTTGTCCTTTCAACTGTACTCATATCAAATTAGCTGTACTGTAAACTGTATTGATACTGTCTTAGCTGCAAGTTGCACTTATGTTGTATTAGCTGTCCTGTGAACTGTGCTTATATTGAATTAGTTGTCCTGTAATTTGTACTCACATTGAATTTTCTGTCCTGTAAACTGTACTCATGTTGTAGTAATTGTTCTGCAAACTGTATCAGTGTTTATTAGTTGTCCTTTAAATGGTACTCATGTGTATTGGCTGTACTGATGTTCTATTAGTTGCAAGCTGTACTCATGTTGTATTAGCTATTTATAATTCTCCTTGGTGCCCAGTGGTCCCCCCCCCCCACAATCAACCATTTCAAATGTATATGGATGCCCTGGTGTGCAGTGGTTCCCCCCAAACCCCAATCACCTGTTTCAAATGTATAAATATGCCCTGGTATCCAGTGGTTAACCCCCAAATCACCCATTCACACATGTTAAAATGAGTCCTTGGTGGTCTGGTGGTGCCCAACGGCCCCCTACCTATCCTGACCCCTGACATCCCACCTATCCCCTTCAACTCAGTGGCTGGTGCTCCTCTCAGCATGATACGGCAACCAGCACAGACCTCCTCTCACCTCCATGGCTGGCCACCATATGAGCTGTCAGTGAACAAGCGCACAGTTGCCATATCATGCTGAGAGGAATGCCAGACACTGGGGTGAGTAGGAATGCGTGGAGGAGGCATGTCAGTGGGCAGGTCAGAGGGGGCTGTTGAGTGGTCATCGCACCATCAGGGACTCATTTTTCTATATGTGAATGGGCAATTGGGAGGTGGAGGGAAGCACTGGACACCAGGACACATTTATACATTTGAAATGGGTGGTCAGGGGGTGGAGGGAACCAGTGGACCACCAGAGCATACTAGTATATTTGGAATGGGTGATCACGGGAGTGGGGGGGCACTGGACACCAGGACATCATTATACATACGAAATGGGTGATGGGGGTGGGGGGAACCACTAGACACCAGTGAGGATTACAAACAACATTTACATCCTTAATAATGCTCAGAGGAGTGATCTGGGGGGTGGTGGGACACACTAGATCACCATGGATGTGTACATAACACTCAGAGGAGTGATTTGGTAGTGGAGACATACTAGACCACCAGGGCTTACATAACATTGCTCAGAGGAGCAATTAAGGAGTGGAGGGGATACACTAGACCCCCGAGATGAGTACATAATGTTCAAAGGAGTGATTGGGGCATGACGGGACACACTTGACTACCAGGGCTTACATTTTCTCTATGGCAATGGTGCTAAGGGGTTGTTGTGTTCCATGCAAATGAGCCTATAATGGGCATGCAAATGGCCCCTTAGTGCCTTGCATGCCCAATGGGCTCTGCACGTTCTGGCTGAATAAAGCCCACAGGGGTCTTGGTGTTATCCCATTTTGGGTAATGCTATTCCCTGTGGGCTATATACAGCCTAGTTCCATGTCAGCGCAGCACAGTTGCATTTAGCACTGGGCCAACACAGCCTGATATTGAATTGGATGGCACTAATATAGCAGCAGTGGGGGTGAGCGCAGGCACAAGTGCAGCACAAACATTTGCACTGCACCTGCCCACTTGTTGAAATATCGGGGCCTTATTATATTACCTGCCCTGTAAACTGTATTCATGTTATATTTCACTGTAAACTGTACTCATGTTGTATTAACTGTCACGTGACCTGTACTCATGTTGTATTACATTAGCTGTGCTTAGAACTGTACTCATACTGTGTTTGCTGTCTTTTAAACTGTGCTGGCATTGTCTTAGCTGTAAACTGTACTCATGTTGTATTAGCTGTAAACTATATTTGTGTTGTATTATAAAATGGGTAGGGAAAATCTTGTATTTTGATTGGTTGCTAGCCATGCATTAGAAGTGTCTAATGCACAGCTAGCAACAAGTTCAGGTAGCCACAGCCGCATTTAAAAAATTAGGCATTAAGATGCCAAACATTTAGTTCTTTTTTGAATCACTGCCATTTTTTTTGATAAACCACTACTGGCTACTCCTTCTGTACTTAGTCGGCCATCCACGTGCCTCCCATTTCAATTATATTTACTTTTTTTCCTTCACACTCCTGATACGTACCATGCATGCTCACTCCCTAGCTTACTTAATTTTTTGTATGAACTTGACATTTACATTTGACACTCACTTTCCAACTAAAAGAAGAAACAGTTCAGAAAGAAACAGTCTATTGAGCTCATGCTCAAGCGCCTGATTTACTATCCACAGCCAAGAGTCCTACTAGAGTCTCCTGTTGCGCTCCTGGTTCACAGCACTATCATGCCTCTTAGTTCTTCTACTCCATTTTAAGGCAGTTTAAAAAATAAATAAATTTGGTATTAATGTGATGGATTACGGCGGTGGCATCCAGACTGGTGGGCAGGTTGTGGGTGGTTGTTTACAGTTTCAGCTTCTCCATCTCAAAAAAGAAAACTAAACTAAAACTGCAATTGCTAATAAACTACTATTATTATTGTAAGTAACGTACACCATAAGATAGTGTTTTTGTGTTTTATAAGAATGTTTGCTGGTAATGTCTGGAGCAGTGTGGGGGTACTCTATGAACTATGGGATACAACATAAAAACTACAGCTATGGGAGCCCACTTAGGACAAAAGTCCGCAAGTAAAACAAAACACATCAAACCTTACAGGCAAAGGAACTAGTTTATGTTCAAATATATAACTTTTTTTTGTATTTACACCTCCTAATTTTAATTTTAACAGCACTGTAAAATACAGAATACCATTTTATAAGCACAATAAGACACTCTGGGGGAGTGCATTAGACATTTCTAATGCACAGCCAGAGGCTGAAGGCACTTGGCCTGTGATCTCTTTCCTCACTACTTCCCTGGCCGTGTGTTAGAAATGTCTAATGCACACCCCCTCGTGTCTTATTGCTTACTTAACTGCCCTGTAAACTGTACTCATGTTGTATTAGCTGTCCTGTAAACTATACTCATGTTGTATTAGCTGCCCTGTAAACTGTATTCATGTCATATTAGCTGTCTTGTAAACTGTATTCATGGTGTACTAGCTTCCCCTGTAAACTGTACTTAGCCCCCAAGTCTGCCCAGATGTTCCCTATCTTTTCTGTCTCTGCAGACCCTATCTGGTCCCCTTCAACTTTCCCACCTCCCTGCAGCCTATGTAATATACCCCTATATCTATCCCATGCATGCTTGAAGCCTTCCACTGTTTTAGTGTCCACCACTTCTGCAGTATAACGCTTTCCTCAAGGTTGGATTTAGGTCTCTAGTCATCAACCTTTCAAAAAGAAAATCTGGGATATCACCCTGGACACTTTCATATGCAAAAATTATCTTATGATATTTCCTCCTATCTATTTGGAAAGCCAATCTAATTTCATATACATTAGACAATGATGAGTGTCTCTCGGACACTGAAGAATTAATCTTGCTAATCTATTACAGAGAACCTCTAGTTTTTGTAACTTAACCTGACTAGCATGATCATATAATATATCACTAAAATCAATTAATGGAAAAACTTGGGTTTCAACTATTTTCTTTAACAACCTACTTCCTAATATATTTTTATTTTTATATAACACCCCTATTCTCCTACCTAAATCCCCTATAAGTTTATCAACATGGAAATTACCCATTACTGAAGTGTCAATCCAGTACCCTAAATATTTATACTGATAAACTTGTTCCAACCTAACACCCCTCTCATCAATTGTAACTAAGTCAGGACTATTTTTTACTTTTGATGCAGACCCCAAGACCATACACTTTGTCTTAGAAATGTTCATTTTTACTTTAGAACGCCCAAAATTTTCTTGTATGGTATTAAAACTTAATTGCAATTGTACCTCAAGTTCTTGTACAGTCCTAGCAGAAATACTGTATATATTATCACATCGTCAGCATACAAATGGTATACCAACACATTAACTGCATCCCCAAATTTGTTCAGATATATTAAAAACAACAAGGGGCCCATCGCTGAACCCTGTGGTACCCCTCGAACAACTGGAAGAGGATCAGAAGTAGTGCCATTTACAGTTGTAACCTGGGATCTCCCTCCCAAATAAGAGGCAAACCATTTCACTGCAGAAATAGATAACCCTATATCCCTCAAACTAGATAACAATATTTGGTGGTCAACCCTGTTGAAGGCCTTGGAGAGGTCAACAAAGATGGCATCAGTCAAATGACCTCTTTCCATTGCTTTGTTGCCATCATCCAAGACCCTCGACACAGAGACCACCGTTCCATGGGACTTACAAAATCCTGATTGATATCTGTCAAACAAGTTATTCCATGACAGATAATCCACCAGCCGAGCCTCCATCAGCCTCTCAAGTAATTTAGATACCTGGGGCAACAGGGAAATTGGGCGATAATTTGTCAGTTGGACACGGCTGCCCCTTTAAATATTGGGACAACTCTGGCCATCTTCCACACCTTTGGAACCACTCCCTCTCTAATAGACCAATTAAATAAATATGTCAATGGAGCAGCTATTTGCAAAGCCAAACTCTATAAAAGTGAGGGGGTAAAACCATCTAATCCCCCACTTGTATTTGTTTTCAATCCCAATGGATGTTCCAACACCTTGTATTCCTCTGTTTTTCTACATACAAAGGGGAGGCTACCTCTACAATGCTCAAAATCTATGGTCTCCATATTATTTCCATCCAACCCAGTATCCACAGCTACATCTCCAGCCTTAATACAATAATTGTTGAAAACATCAACCAATGGCTCTTCTCTATCTGATAAAAAAACCTTAAATCTCTTTAATAAGTACTTTTGTTCTGTCTTCGCTCAAAAAAATTACCTGTTAGTACATTTAAAGTTCACCACATAGATTATCATAGGTTCTATCCAACGGACATTATACAGGCTATCAAAAAACTGAAAAAAAATACTAGTCCGGGCCCAGACGGTATTCATCCATGGTTTCTGATCAAAACCTCTATAAATATTTCTATACCTTTGTCAATTATCATCAACAAATCCTTACAAGAAAGCATTGTTCCAAATAATTGGCATTCAGCAATAGTTACTCTCGTATTTAAAAAAGGCAATAGAGGTTCTGTGCAAAATTATTGTCCAATTAGCCTGACCTCAGTGGCTGGTAAATTAATGGAACGAGAAATGAAGTCTCTAATAGATCAAGATTGTAAAAAATTAGGAATTTATGATTCAAATCAGCATGGGTTTACTCTCAAGTATTCCTGCACCACCAATCTGATATCTTTTTACAATAATATAAGTACTCTGCTAGACGTGGGTATCCCTACTGATGTAATTCTTTTGGATTTTAGTAGAGCTTTCGATAAAGTCTCACATGAAAAACTCATTACTAAAATGCACAATCTAGGTTTGTCACCGGATATTGTCAACTGGACTTTAAACTGGTTGACAAATTATTCTCAGAGAGTCAGAATTAATGATATATTGTCTGATTTGGGTAGTGTGACAAGTGGTGTACCACAGGGGTCGGTCTTGGGACCAACATTGTTTAATCTCTTTATCAGTGATTTACAAACAGGGCCAAATAACTTCATGGTTAAATCTGCAGACAATGCTAAATTGGGTGGCAAGGTTAATAATCAAGAAAATATTTCTGCATTAAAGAAGGATTTGGAAAAATTAACACTTTGGGCAAATGAAAATCATACGCAGTTTAATCAAGACAAATGTTTAATAGTGCATTTCAGCGTAAATAATCCAAAAACGATATATTATATAAATGGAGTACCACTTCACTCATCAAATTGTGAAAAAGATTTAGGGATATATGTTAATAATAAACTTACATCAAATGATCACTGTGTTAGAACTGCTTGCATGACCAACAGACTTTTGAGGCAAATAAACGCACTTTGTTAATCGTACTGAACAATGCCTTATTCCATTGTATAGAGCATACATTAGACTCAGATCTAAACTATGGCTCCCTTTCTGGAATCCAAACAAAAAAAAAGACATAGCAATTCTTGAACAGGTTCAAAGGAGAGTAACTAGAATGATTCCAAGATTAACAAACTTGGATTATCAGAACAGATTAAAAGCTACTGGTCTCTTCTCTCTTCAAACTAGAAGATTAAGAGGTGATATGCTTATGGTTTTTAATTTAATAAATTCACCAGATTTAATGGAAAAATGTGGTCTAACACTCTCCAAAAGGAGACATGTTCTGAGACTGCATAATAAACAGCTTGAAGTAAAAATTTATAAAACCAGCAAAAGGGGAAACTTTTTTCCAATAAGAGCATCCATTGTATGGAACACCTTGCCACAGGAATTGGTAGAGGCAGCTAGTGCCACTGTTTTTAAAAACAAATTAGATGATTGGTTGAGGGATAATAGATAAATAATGTCCCACATAGTGTAGGGAACAGTCTCGATGGGCTCTGGCCTTCTTCTGTTCTTTCATACCAAGTAATACCAAGTAGTAAAAGTAAGTAAAGTAAGGAAACTAGTCCCTTCATGCTCGGGGATCCTAATGTTGTGCAACACCCCCTTAGTCTGTTCATTTAAGCCATTTACAACTTTCCAAAAGGCCCTAGGGTCTCCTATAGCTGTCTCTAATTTAAGACTATAGAACTTTCTCTTGGTTTCCCTCACTGCTGCCACATAGATATTTCTCTGTCTTCTGTAGCAGTCCCAATCAGGTTTATTATTCATAGCATCTGCCTTTTCCCATGCCTATTTCTTCTATCATTTAAGTTTTCTCAAGGCAGAAGAAAACCATGGGGCTGAACACTGCTTAATCTTTTTTGTCTTTAATGGCATATGATAATCAAATAATTTAGACAAATATATTCCCATGCTAAATCAATATCAGGGATAAGAAAAAGTCTATCCCAGATAACTCCATCCAAATCTCTAGCAAACAGCAAATAGTCAAAATTCTTTGTCTCCCGAAAATAAATAAATCTGGACTGTACTAATCCTTGACCCTTCCCTCTTACACAGAAAATTGTATTATGATCACTATTTAAATATTCCATTTGCCCTACAGCATAACTGTGAGGAGCATTTGTCAAAATCAGGTCCAACAAAGTTGAATCTATCAGACTTCTCACATTTACCCTTGTAGGTGCACTAATCAGTTGCTCCAACCCAAGAAAAAGTGCTATATTCTTTATTACACATGCATCTCCACCCTGCAACCAATTATCATTAAAATCTCCCATCAGAAGGACTTCATGAGTGTCCAAATAACAATCCAACCCTGTTTCCAATCGTTTAATTTTTTGCTTTGAATTTCCTGGTGGGCGATATACCCCCACAAAAAGCTTGGGTCTCCCACCAGTAAACTCAATTTCCAAAGCTATATACTCACAAGTGTCAGGACATATCTCCAATAACAGCCGTTTAGTAATAAATTTATCAGATACATAAGCTAACACCCCCCATTCCTATCTGCCCTAAAAACATTATAGCCTTTAAGTAAGATACTGGTATTCTCTACTCCCTTATGTAACCAGGATTCCACAAATAACATGAAATCAGGGGTATTCTCATATGAAAATTCTCTAATTATATCTAATTTGGGCAACATACTCCTCACATAGCATGAGTAAACAAAATACCTCTTCTGTTTTTCAACTGTTCAGTTCCAGGGTTAGGATTAATATCACCACATTGTAATAAACAGAACATAACAAACAGCTGATTCACCCACTTACTTCTTAATCCATGTTTCCCTTAATAATACATTTTTGGCAAGACAGCTTCTCACCCAATATTTATTCTTACAATGCTCTGGATCTGGTATTCCAAATATTAGGGCAGCATTAACTGTGCAGATTGCTGCAGTATTGGTAAGTCCCTGGTTAACAAGATGTCTTTATTTGTATAATCCATTTGAAAAGGCCAGGTACTACTCACCAAGACTGCCTCACACCGCACAGCCAACATACTTTCCTGTTCCCCCATATTACAGTATAAGGCATTCTGCTACAGCCTAACAGACACAATACAATTAAACAAAACAAACATTGTCTTATATATGTATCCCTACAAACAACTGTTGCTTTTCTCATATTCTAGTCCTCTTAAGCTCTATATAATAATTAAATTTTAAACTTGGATCACCAATAGTTCATACTACATAAACTTTCAATATTAAGTCAGCCCTCAATGCAGCTATTCAAATACTACATTATAAATATAAGCACATTTCATTTAAAACTAGCATGTGCTAAACACTGATCAAACAGCATAAAATATGCTTTAGATACTCAATCACCAGTCCACAGTTAAAATGTTCCATATACAAGATTTACAACAACCTTTAAAAGAAGTATTTCAGTACTTAGTTAGGACTTCTCTCCCATCTTGAGTAAAACACCACTTTCAACTCTTCCTCACTCAGCAACTTTCAGAGTTCTTTTTTTCTTCTAAGACGGCACTCACACCACTCATGATGCACCAGCTTGCTGACTATGGAGATTCATCGGACAGCCCTCCCTTGACTACCTCACAGCCCACTTCCTGACCCCTTCCACACTGATGTTGATTTTACAAGTCCAGAACTGGTTAAAATTAAAGTCACCACACAGCCTCTCACTCTGGTGGTGCTTCTTGGACTGCACAGAGAATCCTCTCAGGGAATCAATAGCAGCACACAGAACAGTCTATTCACCCCATGCTGATTTTGGTATCACCTGCAAAAAGGGCATGCCTTCCTTTTCAGCTCTTCTGCAATGTCCCCAATAAAGATATTAAACAGGACTGGTCCCAGTACCGAGCCCTGTGGTGGCTCACTTGCATTACTATTCACTTTAGAATGAGTGCTGTTAACTACCACCCTCTGTCTCCTATCCTTTAACCAGTTTCTAAACCAATTTACTACTATGGATCCCACTTGTAGTTTGGTTAACTTTCTAATCAGCCTTCTGTGTGGTACCGTCTCAAAGGCTTTGCTAAAATCTAAATAGGCCATGTCTACTGCTCTCCCCTGATCAATTTCTCTGGTCACCCAGTGAAATAAATCTACTAGATTCATCGGATATGACCTCCCCTGCTGTGATTCCATGTTATCTGTGGTCTTGCAATCCATTAGAATCAAGATACCCTATCATCCTTTCTTTCAGTAGTGTTTCAATCAATCTCACCATCAATTTTCCCACCACTGAAGTGAGATTGACTGGACTATAGTTGCCAGTCTCCTCCTTGCCTCCACTTTTATGTAGAGGGACAGCATCAGCCCTTCTCCAGTTCTCTGGAACCACTCTTGCTACTAATGAGTTGTTGAACAATGCTGTCAGTGAGGCAGACAGAATCCCCCTAACATCTTTTAGTACCCTGGAGTGAATTCGATTCAGTCCCATAGCCTTGCCCACTTTCAGGGTGGCAAGTCCTTTCAGCACCATTTCCTCTGAAATCAGACCTGTGTCCACCCCCTTCCCCACTCTGTCCCTACTTCTCCCTGGTGGGCCATATCCTCCACTCTCCACTGTGAAGACTGAGCAAAAGTACCTGTTTAAAATGTCAGCTTTTTCTTGGTCTCTTTCTTCACAGTCTTCCCCTCTGCCCTTCTGATTCTTACTATCCCTCCCCTAGTTTTCCTCTTCTCATTTATGTACCTATAAAAAGCCTTATCTCCTATAGTGACCCCTTTGGCTATCCTTTTATTTATTTATTTGATATATTGGGTTTACAACCTTTGAGCCAGAGGCTCATTTACAAAGGTACCTCGTCACATGTAAGACAGAGGGTAATACAGAGGGTAATACAGAACAGGGTATAACAACAATTACATAAGCATGTGTTACAGACATTTGTCACAGACTTTATTTACAATATTTGGATGTAAATATTTTCAGACATTATTAACAATATTTGAATGATGGAGCTGGCCCGTCGGTGCAGTGGTGGAATTTCCGCTTGCGATGCCGGCGACCCAGGTTCGGGGACGGACCCGAGTCGTGGAGGGCTGGCGGGGAGATGGTTGAGCGTCCGTTGGACAGCTCTCCCTTCTCTCCCGAGGGAGGGTTCGGGCAGCATCCCGGGCAATGGGGACTCCTAGCGGAGGCTGGGAGCACCCGCTGCAGCGCTCAAAAGAGCATTGGGCGGGACGTCATGCATCGCACGTCCCGCCTTCCCCAGAAAAGCGGAAAAGGAGCGGCTTGCCGCCACCCTCCATGAAGCCCGCGCCGGCGATTAGCCCCAGGCCAAGTCCTCCGACCGATTACTGTCTCTGCAGGATGTTCCTCCTCCATCCCGCGGCCCCGTGAAAGGTAAGCTCCACGAGGGTATTGGAGGACTAGAGGCCGATTTGGGGGTGGAAGCGGCGTCCGCTGACTGGTTGAGAGTACCGGGTGGCGGCAACCAGGTTGGTGGAAAAAATGTAAATAAAAAAATATATATATTTGAATGACGGTATTTACATCATGGGGAAGCCATAATCAGAATGGCAAGTGAGGGGGAAGTGCTGCTAGTCAGGGACTTTGATCTGCCAGATGTAGAGCGGAGTCTTTCAACTGCATCTTCAGCAGGGGCCAGGCCACCCTTGACTCCTTCTAAGGGGCTTTTCTCAGGCAGTTAGTCAAAGAACCCACCAGGGACAGGGCAGTGCTGGACAAATTTCCTTTGTCTGTGCTATTACTCCCCTCACTGCCTTTCCTGCTGCTTTTCTAAGTACACCTCCCTGTCCTCCTCTCTCTGCATTTCCTTATACCTCTTGAATGCAAGCGGTATTTCTTTCACCACCCTTGCCACTTACTTGGAGAACCACAATGGTCTTTTTGCTTGTATTTTTGCATACTTCCTTCATGCATAGGTTGGTTGCTTTAGTTTTGCCCTCCCTTATTCTCCCCACTGCACTTTTACCCCTCCCTGGCATGCATCTCCCCTTTTAGGCAGCTCCTGAGGCAGTCACCTATTTCTTTAAAATCCGCCCACTTAAAGTCAAGCACCCTCATCCTCACCTGGTTCGCCTGTGCTCCTGTCTTTATGTTGAACCACACTCTACGGTGATCACTGGTACCAGTGGGACTGCCAACTGAAACATCTTCAATGTTGTCCCTGTTTGTAAGCACCAGGTTCAGCACTGCCCTGTCCCTGGTGGGTTCTTTGACTAACTGCCTGAGAAAAGCCCCTTAGAAGGAGTCAAGGGTGGCCTGGCCCCTGCTGAAGATGCAGTTGAAAGACTCCACTCTACATCTGGCAGATCAAAGTCCCTGACTAGCAGCACTTCCCCCTCACTTGCCATTCTGATTATGGCTTCCCCAAGTGTCTTATTCCTCTCCTCACCCCATGCTGGTGGTCTGTACACTATTCCAGTATGTATCGCAGTCCCAGAGTCTGCCTCCTGGTTGACCCAGAGTAATTCCAGCCCCTCATTTTTGTCTTTGTGCCCCTGTACCTCAATGGCCTTGATACCCTCCCTCATATATAATAAAGTCCCTCCTCCTTTCCTCCCTGCTCTGTCTCTCCTGAACAGAGTGTAGCCCAGTATGTTCATTTCCCAAATGTGGTGCTCAGTACACAGCTCATTATAGCCACTAAATCTAGATTAGCCTCCACAACGGTGACTTCCAGTTCTGGAATTTTGTTTCCAAGGCTCTTTGCAAACTGCAAGTCACTTTCCAGATCTTTATCCCCCTGATTCTCACTCCCACTCATGGCTGTTTTGCTCTCTGTCTTACCCCCTAACTTGCCCCTTCTCTTTTTACTTTCACTATATCTGGATCCTACGTCCTACCCTACCTACATTATTTTCTCATTTTCCTCTTTCCCATGTCTGTCCCTTTCATTTTACACAGATGCACAGAAATTTGATGGCAGAGAAAGGCAACACGGCCCATCTAGTCTGCCCAACACCTTACCTCCCCCCCCCCTTCTGTCATGCTTCCACCCTCTTTTCCCAACCTCTTAAATCTATCCCAAGCCCTCTTGAACCCTTCCACTGTTTCAGCTGCCACTACCTCCTCTGGCAGCTTGTTCCAGGTCTCCACCACCCTCTCTGTGAAAAACCGCCCCCTGACATTACCTCTGTATTGCCCACCTTCCAGTTTGAGGCTATGTCCCCTCGTGTTTGCTCCCTTCTTCAATTTGAACAAGCTATCACCCTCCACGTTATTTATTCCCTTCTGATACTTAAAGGTCTCAATCATGTCCCCCTTCTCCCTCTTAGTCTCCAGAGGGTACAAATTCAGCCCTCTCAATCTTCTCTCATAGGGTACTTCCTGCATCCCTTGTACCATTTTGGTTGCCCTTCTCTGTACCCTCTCCATCAACTCAACATCTCTTCATAGGTGAGGCCTCCAGAACTGCACCCCATACTCCAGATGCAGCCTGACCATGGTTCTGTATAATGGCATTAGCACCTCCCTCTTCCTGCTACTAAAACCCCTCGCAATGCAGGCCAACATTCCATTTGCCTTTCCCACCACCCTGCTACACTGGCTGCCTACCTTGAGGTCACGTGATACCATAATCTCCAGGTCCCTTTCTGTTTTCTTCTCCTTAATTACCCCCACCCCAGGGAGTAAGTTTCCCTCCTATTCTTCCTCCCCAGGTGCATCAGCGAGCACTTTTGTGCATCAAACTTCAATTTTCAGGTGTCAGACCACCTCTTCAGCTTCTGCAGGTCCTGCCTCATGGCTTTCACCCCACTAGGCGAATCCACCCTATTGCAGACCTTTGTATCATCTGCGAACAGACACAACCATCCCTCCAGACCCTCTGCTAGGTCACTAACATAGATGTTAAAGAGTATTGATCCTAGCACTGACTCCTGTGGCACCCCACTGGTCACCGCCCATTCCCTGGAATGTGTCCCATTTACCACCACTGTCTGACTCCTTCCCTTCAACCAATTTTCCACCCACCTGGTGATCCTGTGGTCCACCCCTAGTCTGTCCAGCTTATGTACCATTCCACCATGTGGAACTGTGTCGAAGGTCTTATTGAAATCCAGATAGGCCACATCCACCGCTCCTTCCTGGTCCACTTTCTGTGTCACCCCATCAAAAAACTCTATCAGGTTAGTCTGACAGGACCTTCCCTTGGTGAAGCCATGCTGCTGTCATCCTGCATGCCATTCATCTCCCAGTATTCTATCAACCTAATCTTAAGTAGTGTTTCCATTACCTTCCCCATCACCAAGGTAAGACTAATGGGACGGTCGTTTTTGACCTCGTCCTTCCACCCCCCCTTATGTAGTGTGACCACCTCTGCCCTCTTCCAGTCCACTGGTACCACCCTTGTGACTAAGGATAAGTTAAACAGCCTTGCCAGATGTGGCACCAGTTCATCCTTCACCTCCTTGAGAACCCTTGGGTGTATTCCATCAGGCCCTATTGCCTTGTCCACCCTAAGTCTACCCAGCTCTTCCCTTACTTCTTCAGCTGTGAATTCTGCCACACCCACCTGCCTGTGGCTATCACCTTCCCCACCCCATCCTGGTCCCTTGCCCTCTCTTTCCTCCATGAAGATTGATGCAAAATAGTTATTTAATGCCTCTGCTTTTTCGAAATCTCCTTCCAGTATTGTTCCACTTTCCCCCCTTATCCTTCCAACCCCATACTGTGCCCTCCTCCTTCTCCAAAGTACCTAAAGAAGGTTTTGTCCCCCCTGCTTGCCTGCTTCGCTATCCTCTCCTCAGTGGCCTCCTTAGCCCTCCTTATATTTTGCCCTGCCTCTTTTTTCCCTGTAGGTTTCCCTGTTCTCATCCTTTAGCATCCTCCTGTACCTCTTGAATGCTCTAGTCTTCTCCTCCTTGACCCCTAACGCCACCTTTCTAGTGAACCATAGAGGTCTTTTCTGTCTTCTATTCTTTTTTACCCTACTTATACATGAGTCCATGGCTTTAAATACCCCTCTCTTGATGGTTGCCCATAATTCCTCCACCCCCTGTACATCCCCTATCCTCAACATTTCTTCCCTAACTACCTTCTTCATACCATGAAAGTCAGCCTTTCTGAAGTCCATTACCTTGGTTCTCATCCTAACCTTCTCCCTGCCCGCTCTCACCCTGAACCTGACAGCCCTGTGGTCACTGGTGCCAAGCTCTTCCCCCACCTCCACCTCCTCCTCACTGTCCCCATTTGTGAGGACCATATCCAATAGGTTTACACCCCTAGTGGGCTCACTGACCCTTTGCTGCAGGAATATGCCCTGAACAGCCTCTAAGATGACCCTGCTACTTGTGGAGATTGCTGTCTGGGCCTGCCAGTTGATGTCTGGAAGGTTTAAGTCCCCAGCTAGCACAATTTCCCCTTTCCATGCCATCCTCACTACTGATTCTACAAAGTGTCTATCCCCTTCCTCCCCTGCATAGGAGGCCTATAAGCTACACCAAAGCGTAGATTTTCCTCCTGTCCCCTGTCTAGGGTGACCCATATTATCTCTGTTCCCCCCCTCCTCATCCTGCCCTTCCATAGCCCCAATCCCTTCCCTGACATATAATGCCACCCTTCCCCCTTCCCCTCCCGATCCTTCCTAAATAAACGATACCCTGGGATCACCATCTCCCAGGTGTGGTGCTCGTTCCACCAAGTCTCACTCACTGCTACAATGTCTAGGGTCTCCTTCATCATGGTGGCCTCCAGTTCTCCCATTTTGTTCCCCAGGCTCCTGGCATTTGCAATCAAAGCCCTCCAAAATGTAGCCCCATCCTGTCCTTCCCTGTTGCTAACTGTTCCCTTGATGAGTGTTGTGACTTGGGGGGAGGCAGATAGCCTCTCTGCTCTGCCTCATATAAGGATGGCCCTGTCCTTTGCCCCCCCTTATTTAGTTTAAATTGAACTTCCTTGCCATGAAGTCCCCCAGTTTACTCTTCAGTGCAGCTGCCCTTGAAGAGCTCAGGTGCAGCCTGTCTTGGGCATACAGCCCCTCCTCCTCCCATGTAGAGCCCCAGTCACCTATCCAGCCAAACCCCATCCAACTGCAACAACCTTGTAGCCAATTGTTGAATGCCCTTATCTTCTCCTTTCTGGGTGTGCTCGCTCTTGGTATTGGCAACACCTCAGAGAAGGGTATGGAAGGAAAAACAGTGTTGCTTCTACAGAACCTAGCGAGTTCCTTGAACCTTGCCTATACCTCCATCAGACTGTTCCCCTCCAAGTCATTTGTGCCCAGGTGAAACACCAGATGTGTCCTTTCATCCTGCTGCTTACCCCAGGAAGGAATATGATGCCTCACCTCCAGTGCCATCATCCCTGGCATGCACTGTACCCATACTGCATTGCTTTTTGCTCCCTTCCTTCCCCATTTTAGCCCCTTAATTATAGAGTCCCCCAAGAGTGCCACCCTACTGCCCCCTGCTTCCTGGGTGTCCTTTTGGCCTCTAGCTTTGTGTCACAGGGTTTGGCACCCTTTGGACTCCTCCTCCTCATGTTCCATGCTGACATGGTTTCTGCCCTTGCTCATCTTTTGTTCCCCATCTCCTAACCTATCCTGATTTTTACCCACACCCAGCATCCGTTCCTCTTCACCCTCTCCCTTTAGCCTTTCCTCAGACTCCCCCCTCCTGTACCTCTTCATCCCTTGTACTTCCACCTGGCTTCCTTCATCCCTGCAAACCCTTCCTGCATCACTGCTTGAACATGAGCCAACTTCACCTGACTACCCTCTATCTGCTCCTGGCCTTCCCTCATCTGCATCACTGTGCGAGATTGTGCCAACTGTGCTTGATCCACCTCCAACTGTTTCTGTCCTGCCCATCTTTGCAGAAGGTTTTGAGCACTGTACCCCACTTGGGGAAGTCTTCCTCCTCACCACCTGCCCTGTCTGCATATTTCCCCTCTCCTGCACCCTGCCCAGTGCATGCCCAAGCTTCCTACTGTAGCTCCTGCCCTGCAGGGTTTCCTCCCCTTCATTTTCAGCCACCCAGGAGCTCAACTCCAACTCTTCCAGTGCTTCCTTCCTGCCCCTTTTCTTATGCCACAGTTCCCCTAGTGCCACCCTCTGGTGTGTCCCTAATGTGCCCGTCCCCTCCTCCACCCCATCCCCTGCATGCTATGTGCCTGCCCCCTCCTCCCCCCCTTCCACTGCACCTGAGATCTTTCCCCCACATCCCCCAGCTGCTCTGCCCCCCTTCTCTGATGCTCCTGCTGGACCCCTTCCTCCCCAATGTCCTCGACTAGGATACCTAGGGGAGCAAAACTATTTGTTACTTCCACCCTCTGGCCCATTTCACCTATGCCTGTGTCATCCTTCATTCTGGGCCTCCATCTGCCTTTTTCTGGGCCTACTGACTTCCACTCCTCCTGATCCCTGACTAACCCCTTTTCTTTAGCTATAAGCGTCATTTTTGTACCTCTAGACTTCCTGCTGTCAGTTCCCACTGACCCCTTTCCTCCCGTCTCAGGCATCCCTGTCCCAACTCTGGACTTGCTGCTGTCTGTTACCACCTCTGGTCTATCCCCCTTCCATCCTCTCCCTCCCAAGCCCTTGACTTCCGGAACAGTGTATCTGATCCTCCAGTGAATACACTCAGCCCTTCCCACTCCTTCATTGGCTTATACCATCCCTGTCTCTCTACCCCCTTTCCCAGCTTCCCCCCATTTAACCCCCACCTTAGCCTCGCCACTTCCTCCCTCAGCTGAGTGAGCTGCTTACACATCATACAACTCCCCATCCTCCAAGCCCAATTTAGGATCATAGCCTTGCCACAATCACTGCACCTCAAAACCCTGCCAAAGATCCCCCTTCCTTGGTCTCCCCTCCCTCTTTGCTGCCCTACCATTTTTTCCGTGATACTCAGATACAATCCTAAAATCACATCTTAGGTATTTTTGGGCCCCTGACCCTCACCCCCTCCTCACCCCCAACCCACAGTCAAGACTTTTTTAGAAATAATAAAGCAAGTGCAAACCATAGGCATCAAGAATTAATAACCATAGTCACTAAGTTCAAGTTTAAGTCACCAAGTTCAAATCCAAGTCCCCAGCACCTCCAACGTCAGTAGTCCAAGATCAAGTTTCCAGCACCTCCAGTGTCAGTAGTCTTGACCCAGTTCATTTCACCTCAATTTCAGCTCTTTTGTGAAGGATTTCTTAGTATCTGTGTCAATTTCCCATATCCACCGAGGTTGAAGTCCAAGTCCCCTGTGGAGAAATGCAGGACCCAGTTCCTTTGCTGCAAACCAGCTCCTCACAGTGACTTCCTTAGCTCAGAACCCTCCTTGCTTCCACTTTCAGTCCTTCTATGTACTCGGCCACTCCCTCTTGAAACGAGCCTGTCAACTCCTCCACTTCATATATGACTCCTCCTCCCCTCCATATTTAATAGAGGCCAGGGTCAGGAAGGGATGGCAGGAACAAACACAGCTTTCAGTTCTGTGGATTGGCTGGCTTTTTAAAACCTGACTGCCTTGGCGCCTCTCTCCTGATTGGCCCGATCCCACACCACGGACTGTGGTTGGCCGTCTGTCCTTGCTGCAGTCGCCGAAATGTGACCTGTGCCCCTTGCTAGTTCAGCTGCAAACAGCTCAGCTCTCCTTTCTCTGGTCGCTGACTGCAACCCCACTGCCGACTGCAGCCACAGCTCTGTGCAGCTCTCCACTCTCCTTTCTCTGGTCGCCGACTGCGACCTGCTCCCCCACTGCTGACACAGCTAACAAACACAGCTCTCAGTACTGCGGTCTGGCTGGCTTTTTTAAAGCCTACCACCTTGGCACCTTTCTCCCTGATTGGCTGGATCCTACACCGTGGTCTACAGTTGGTCAGCTGTCCTTGCTTCAGTCACCGAACTGCGACCTGTGCCCCTTGCGACTTCAGCTCCAAACAGCTCAGCTCTCCTTCCTCTGGTCACTGACTGTGACCCCGCTGCCGACTGCAGCCACAGCTCTGCACAGCTCTCCGCTCTTCTTTCTCTGGTCACCAACTGCTCTAGAGGAGTTTTCTCCACTACAATCTTCTGTCCCTAAAACTTTCCTCCCTAACACTTTATCATCCAGTGGGAGGCAATTTTTGTCTCCTTTAGTTTCACTGCCCTCAGTCTAGTTTAAATGTTCATCAATGTAGCATTTAAACCTGTCATCAAGGACTGAAGACCCCTTCCAAGTAAGATGCAGATCACCCCTTCCATACAGGCCCGTGTCCTTACAGTTCATGTTGTATTAGCTCCTGTAAACTGTACTTATGTTATATGAGCTATGCTTTGAACCATACTTGTGTTGCATTTATTAGCTGTCCTGCAAACTGTACTCATGAGTCATGTTATGCTAGCTGTATGCAGTCCTCATGTTGTATTAGTTGCACAGTAAGCTGTACTCAAGTTGTATTAGCTGTCTTTTAAACTGTATTGGTGTTGTAGTTGTCCTGTAAACTGTACTTGTGTTGTCTTAGTTATCCTGTAAAATGCACTTGTTTTGTATTAGCCGTCCTGTAAACTGTACTCATGTTGTATTAACTATTCTGTAAACTGTACTCATGTTGTATTAGCTGTCCTGTAAACTGTACTCATGTTGTATTATCTGTTCTTTAAACTGTACTCATGTTGTATTATATGTCCTGTAAACTGTACTCATGGGCCCAGATATTCAAAAGGGTTGTGCATGGCGCAACAGTGTTGCACCATGTGCAACCCACTGATGCACCCTGGCACGATATTCAAAAGGGAAAAGTGTGCTGCCAAATCCTGATGCGCGCCGAGCGCATCAGTACGTATGCAAGACACAGGTTGGGTGCCATGCATAACCTGCACAGCCCGATATTCAGCCCGGATGTGCAGAGCCATGCATGTGTAACCCTACCTGTGCCAGCACAAAGTTAAGCCAAAAAAAGAACAACTGATGGCCACCCACAGGTGAGCTGCCACATTACGAGGGTGCAACACGGCAGCTGCCACCTGTGGGTGGACACGAGGTTCGGCTGCACCTGGCGGCACCCCATGCTTTCGATCATGGCATCTGTTTAAATAAACCCCCCATCCAATATCCCTGGTGGTCCAGTGGACCAATTGCTGCCGATCGTGGGCATCTGTTCATCAAACCCCCCAGCTAATATCCTGGTGGTCCAGAGGACCAATTGCTGCCAGTCGTGGGCATCTGTAAAACATAAAGCGTCCTATTACCCTAGTGGTCTGGTATCCCCCTCCCACCCGCCACTGAGCCCTTCCACCCTGCTCCCCAGTGGGTGGGTGGCACCTCCACCGCCTGCCGCCCCACCACCACCCGCCAACTGACACCTCGGTAGTGCTCACGCCCATTGGTTCACAGCTGAGCCAATGGGTGTGCAGCCCATACCTTACTACACATTCCAGATATGTTCATGCCCATTGACTCACGCTATGAACCAATGGGCATGCAGCCCCACCGAGGTGTCAGTCAGTGGGTGGCGGGCAGCAGGCAGTAGGTTGCCACCATCAAGCAACCGAGGGGAGCGGGCGTGTGGGCCCAGTGGGCGGGGTGAGGAGGGGGTACCCAGACCACCAGGGTAATAGGACATTTTATGTTTTACAGATGCCCAATCAGGCAGAAATCGGTCCACTGGACCACCAGGGATATTGGCCGGGGGGGTTATTTAAACAGATGCTCGCGATCGGGCAGCAATCGGTCCACTGGACTACCAGGAATATTGGACGAGGAAGTCTTTTTTTAGACAAATGCCCGTGATCAGGCTGCAGGGGGCATCGGTCCCGACGGCTGCTGCCTGGCAGGGCGCCAGGCGCAAGTCATCGGGGATCGGTGCACCCTGCATGCAAATGGGGCCATAATGACATGCAAATGGCCCCATGTGCACCTTGCATAAATTATGGCCCCATTTACATGTCACCTTTTGAATATCGCGGGTGCTGTGAATGGCGCAATGGCACTTGCACTAGCGCACCTCCATGCTCCACTCTGGCCACTTGCGCTGGAGCAATGCCACTGCACCATGCACACTGGGGGTGGCCAGGGTGCAATATTCAAAGCAGCAGAGCCATGGCGCAGCTCCTTTCAATATCGCCCAGGCCACACCCCTGCGCAGTCAAGTTGAGCTGCGCCCAAGTTTGCGCCACAGCCTGGTGCAGTTTGAATATCCGGGCCACATTGTATTATCTGACTGTAAACTGTACTCATGTTGTATTAGCTGTCCTGTAATCTGTACTCATGTTGTGTTAGCTATCCTGTAAACTGTATTCGTATTGTATTAGCTGTCCTGTAAACGATACTCATGTTGCATTAGCTGTCCAGTGAACTGGATAAGCAGTATACATACCCATAGTTTATTTATCACAGCAAGCTTTTGAACTGGGTTGAGTTGTGTCCCATATTTTGTAATATCAGGCAGAAGATATTGAAGAGTCTCTGTTGGCAGGTTCTGCAGAAAAGAGGGACTCATGCCTTTGATTAGCAGTCCAAGATTGCTTACTATTTCCAGAGGTACCTGTGAGGAGGTGGAGAAGATAGACTGAGATAATGATTTTAAAGCTGTTCAGAGGGGCACTTTTAGGTATCTTCAAACCATGTTTTCATGTACCGTCTTAACCTTGTAATCTAATAGTAGCATATTTTTGTATAATGTTATAGGGTATTCATAATGTGTTTTGTATATGGATTACATCCCTACATTTTTCAAGCTGAACAGGCCCAGATCATCTCCTAAGACAGGATATTAGTACCAGTGATGTTTTACCTGGCCTACTAAAGAAAAAAAGAGAAGGAAGGAAGGAAGGAAGGGAAGGAAGGAAGGAAGGAAGGAAGGAAGAAAGATCTGATATAAACATCAAATGGTATTGTACAGTGTTCTGTTTTCATTTATTTAAAAATTCTTATCTTGAAGTTAATTGCGCGATTGGCTAATGTTAGTATCTGTTGGAAATCTGGGCTCCAAATTGAAAAAGGAACAGCACGTGAAAGAGCTGAATAGCTAAATGATTTTTGTTCCATTTCTAGAGGATAGTAACCAATATTTTATTACCACTCCATGCAGTGTTCTACAGTTTAGTGTACTGTAATTGTCCATTTTTGCCCACAAGAGTTTACTACTAAATGGGTGACATTACATGTGCCTGGAATATATTGTTTTCCCCATCATTTATACTCAAGCAGTTTGCCCTCAGGCACATCACTCATGGCTCATGCCACTTGTGAGGTTAACCAAGGTCAAACTGCTCTTGTGAAGATAAATCATTTATACAACAGGTCCCCATTGCATATCCCTTATATGAATTTACAGTGAATTCCAGATGCATGCACATGCTCGGACTGTGCTGTTTTTGTGCATACATGCAAAATGGCATATATCAGAAATGCCATAAAAATAATGGGTTCATTGGAATCAATGTATCTCCATTCTCCATATACAGTAGCTCTGTATAGTTCTGTATACTACCACCACGTCACCTGAAAAGCCAGAAAAACACAGAAATCACATAAATAATTATTTAGCTGATTTTCACACTTAGTAAAGTTAATGCCAAAATACTGTATATTTGTTCGAGGAGTCTTCATGGAAACAGCATCTCTGAAGCACACGCAACTTTTTTTGTGTGCAGACTATTGTTTATAGCAATTGTATTTGGTAACATTTTTGGGAGTTGGCATCTAACTCTGACAGTGCAGTCTGAAAGTCTGTGTGCCTTTTTAGGACTGCAGTGGGAGTAGCCCTGCAGAACTCTTGCTATGAGAACAGGACTCCTGCATTCCTTCTGACCGGACAACATGTTGGAGTTCTAACACAGTTGCCTCTGTGTCTGTGAAGCACTCCACCTGCTGTCTCTATAGGCAGTTGCACTGCACTATTTTTCTTTGTCAGGGGTCACAGCAGAGCATGACACACTCTGCTATGTCCAAAATGGCCACCAAACTGTACTGCACATGCGCAACTACTAGTGCATGTGCAGTAGAGAGTGGTGGCCATCTTGGTCATGGCAGAGTGTGCCGCGTTCTGCTGTGACATATGATTTTTATTTGTATGTTTAAAATTATACATATCCCCCCACCTGACCCTCCCTCTCAGCACCCCCCCAGTAGCATATAAATGACACTGGGGTGCCCAATCCCCCAGTGCCATGATTGCCTACACACACACATCCAGAAGCAGAACAGTGGCACTGGGGTTCCAATCCCCAGTGTCACAATCATGTTCCTGACCTTTATATATATATATATATATATATTAGAGGCAAAAAATCCATTTAATGGATTAGTTGAGTTGTTCACAGTGATAGTGAAATTCGGTGTTAGTTGAAAACGCCCTGGACCCCTAACCCACCCCCACCGGCATTGGGATGCTGATTGGGGTCATCAGCCCTAACTCTCACCCCATCACATGTGTAAAGCAGCAGAAGTATAGGAGAATGGGTGAGAGTTAGGACCGATGACCCCAATGTGCACCCCAATGCTGGTTGGGGTGGGCTGGGGTCCAAGGGGTTTTCAACGCTAACACCGAATTTCCTCACTTTTGTCGCTGTGGAACAACCCTAACTAATGCATTAAATGGAGTTTTTTGCCTCTAATTTCCCTTCTTTTTGAGAATGATAACGAGAAATAGTGAATGTAATGCAGCAGCGCTCCCGCCACGTCATGTCTTGTGGCATTGTAACAGGAACAGCAATGCAAACAGAAGCGCTAACAGTGGTGCACATGGTAACGCAAGCCACATGAGAACAGAAAGGGTAACGCACACGGTGGCATAGACGGGAACGGTCTGCCATGTGATGTGTTGTCACATAGTAACATGGTGCCTGCAAATGGAAATGTCAATGGGCATGGTGATGCAAAGTGAAACAGAAAGAGAAACAGTACTGTAGACATAAATGGCAAAAAATAACAGAAACTCAAGCGCAAAGGATAACGCACATGGTGGCATAGACGTCAACGGTAAGTGAAATGGGTACGGAACTGCAAGCGGAAAGGGCAACGGTAACAGTAATGTAAGCGCACAGGCTGGTTTTCCCCAAAATCTGCATAGAGAAAGACAGTGAGTACAAACAATGTATGCATAATAATGGGTATCGGAGCAGAAAATGAGGACTTGGAATACTAAATAGGTTACTATCTCAGGAACCGTATGACGTGGAAAAAAAATTTAAAAGTCATATGATTTATGACTGTCCTGGCTAGTTTTGTACTTATCTCCTGTTAGGGGGCTAAGCATTTTTCTGACAAAAAGTCCGTATCTCGCACCGTTTCCGAGATACGGGCCCTGAAAGGCGCGGCGAACGCCATAATGTTATCCTATGGGAAAAAAAGAGAAGTTCGGAGTGCCATAACTTTGCCTCCCTGTAATATTCTTTCACCAAACCACTGAAAGGCACATCTGTGGGCTGTTGGCTGTGTTCCCTCCAAATTTCAGGAAAAAATACCAAACCGTTATTTTGCAGCAGGGTGCCAAATGATTCCTGTAATGCGTCGGGCGCCGTAATGTTATCCTATGGGAAAAAGTGTCAAATTTGGAGTACCGTAACTTTGCCGCCATGTAATATTTTTGTCAATGAAACACTGAAAAGCACATCTGTGAGATGTCGGCTGCGTTCCTTCCAAATTTCAGCCCAAAACTCCAAACCGTTCTTTTGCAGCGGAGTGCCAAAGAATTACTGTTATTTTGGGCATAGTGTCGCAAAGTAGTGTCGCAATTTGCAAAAGCTTTCACAAAAATTTGCAACACTTTCATGAGTTTGACACTACTTTGTGAAAGTACTTTTTCCAAAAATCTGAAAAACATATTTCTGGGGTGTTTTACCCCAAAATAAAGACATGGCTAGCATCCTCAGGGTCCGACTAGGTGAATACAAAAAGAATTAGGTTGCTAGAGGGTTCCAAATTTAAATTCCAAGCATTTTTCTGATCACTAACTGAAAACAAAATGGCGGATATGCGACAGTAACAGGGCCATTTACGACAGTAAAAAGTGCATTTGCGACACTGTCAAACTTTTTGTTAACTTTTCTCATTGACTTATAATGGGAAATTGTTTTTTGAATAACTTTTGAACCGTTTAATATTCTTTCACGAAATCTTTGAAAGGCACATCGGGGACCCTGGCCACATGTTCCCTGAAGATTCTGGGCTGGTCACACAAACTGTGCGACCTGTAGGCGCGACCGTAGAATTCCAGAAAAAGCATAAACGCACGCGCAGATCACGTTTAATAACTCCACAGCTGTATATCTGACCGGTACGAAACTTGGCAGATCCCAAGGCCTATGGTTCTTGATCATGTATTCCAAATTTCAGGCATATCTGTCAAACGGTTGCAAAGTTATTAAGGTGCACAATTTTGGGTTTAGCATAGAAATGGCTCCTCAACCCTAGCTATGGTAGCACTATCGTGCTACCATAATATATATATATATATATATATACACATATTTTTTTCTCCTCCCACCTGACCCTCCCTCTGAGCACCCACCACCCCATTATCCCTCACCTCCCCAGAAACATAACAGTGACACTGGGGTTTCCCAATCCCCCAGTGTCCATTGTCCCTTTTTTTAATATATTTTTTTTCTCCCCCCATCCAACCCTCATTCTCAGCACCCACAACCCGACACATCCACAGAAACATAACAATGACACTGGGGGTGCCAAATCCCCCAGTGTCATGATCGGGAATTCTCATTGTTGTAGTTGTTAAGTGCTCTGGTTGCCCATGTAAATGGGTCTTTGGCCCATAGACTTTTCCAGATTTTAAATAAACAAATCAAATCAAATCATTCATGTTGTTTTTCCTTTTTTTAATCTGTAAAAAGAAAAACATCAATCGATGTCTTTTGCAGCCATTTCTTAACCCCCACCTAACCCTCTCACTGAGCACCCACCACCCTGCACCCCTCCAAGCCCTCACTTACCCATCAGGGGTCCAACGTCATAATCCTCTCTGGACCGCAGATACATCTTCACTCTTCAAAGTTGGACAGCGAACTGAAAAAACAAGTATACGGTTCAACGTATTTCAATGGGGTTTTGAACTTAGTAGAATCATTTGGGCATTTCTGCATATTTTTGGCTCACATATTCAACATGCCTTTTTTGGAACCCCACATCATGAACAATGGCATTGACATTAGGTGAATCTGTCCTGAAAGGTGATTTCATGGTCCCCGTGCGAAATCACCTTTTGGGCAGGAGTTGAAAATTTTCTCTACTCTTGTTCATGAGGTGGGGTCATAAGAAGGCTATGTTGAAAATTTGGTGCAAAAATAGTAAACAACAATAAAGCTATGAGCCTATATTGCATTTTGTGAACACAGGCTCATAACTTTGGTAATTTTTCAATATTTTTACTCCAAATTTACAACATGGCCATATCTTTACTGCATCTCATGAATGTGACTGCTGTCATTTTTCACATCCTATCCAAAATGTTTTTTTACATCCCAAAAGGTGATTTCATGGACCCTGTGCGAAATCACCTTTTGGGCTGGAGCTGAAAAGTTTCTCTGCCCTTGTTCATGAGGTGGGGTCATAAGAAGGCTATGTTGAAAATCTGGTGTAGAAATATTTAAAAAAAACTATAATGGTATGACCCTACATTGAAATTTGTGAACGCAGGCTCATAACTTTGGTAATTTTCAATATTTTACCCCTAAATTTACAACAAAGCCATATTTTTACAGCATCTCATGAATGTGACAGCTGTCATTTTTCAAATCCTGGCCAAATGTATTTTTACATCCCAAAAGGTGATTTTATGATCCCTGCATGAAATCACCTTTTGGGCAGGAGTTGAACATTTTCTCTACCTTGTTCATGAGGTGGGATCATAAGAAAGCTATGTTTTAACTTTGGTGTAAAAATATTTCAGAAAAACAAAGTTATGAGGCTATGTCGAATGAAAACACAGGCTAATAACTTTGGTCATATTCAATATTTTTACCCCAAATTTTCATCATAGTCATTTCTGTATAGCACCTCATGAATGTGACAGTTGTCATTTTTCAACTCCTGCCCAAAATGTGTTTTTGCATCCTGAAGGTTGATTTCACAGTCCCTGCACAACATCACCAGGAGTTGAACATTTTCTCTGCCCTTCTTTGTGAGGCAGGGTCATAACAAGGCTGTGTTGAAAATGTGGTGTAAAAATATTTAAAAACTTGTCAATATTTTTCCCCAGATTACTCACCTGCAGCCCTATCGGCTCTGGCTAGAGTTTGTTATCTTATGATCTCTGGCTTTGTTTCAGCTCCAGCTATGGTGGTTGTTTCCTGCTTTGTTTAGGCTCCAGTGGCAATCAGAACAACAGCTTCAGTTAGGGATTAAAGCAGTCGGGTGATTAAGTCATTTGCGGTCATTCACAGCATTAGCATCTGTGTGACCTGTTTAGCTGGTGAGAAAGGCTGTCTGGAGACTGTAAGGAGCTCAGAATGTGTACATATAACTGAAAATGCAATGGCATACAAGCGGGCAGTTTAGCACTGCAAACATAGGGAAAGAATCAGGACAACAGCTTTTTGTGCATACATCTGGAATGTGCATACAACTGAATGGCATACAAGTGGAACAGACTGTATATAGAAATATATATATATATATTTTTCTTTGCGAAAAAACTGCATTAATGCACCAGTTAGGGTTTGACTTAATGCCACAAAAGCAGTTAAATATGGCATTAGGGTTTCCAATCCTAACTCCCTACCACCAATTCTGAGCATCAAGAAGAAAAAACATTCCAATCCTAATTTCCCACTCCCGCACAAAACAAAAGGACAAGACCACAAAAAAAAAAAACACAGACAGCCATCATCAGGTAAGATAAACAACATAAACTGTTTATAGATGACACAAATGTAGTAGCACTGCTGTGCTACTTTCATGGATTACTATCTGTAGTACGCAGATTGCATGACATACACACTTACTTGACACTGCAGATAGAAATCCATGATTCCCAAATCACAATGCTGCTTCTATGTGATGAAGCACAGGCCCCTGCAGCCACAGATACAAATCCATGATATCCAAATTACAAGACTTCTTTTTTCTGCTGAAGCACAGGTCCCTATGGGGTCAGTGCTTCTGTAGCCTTTGGTACTCATGCGCACTGTAAGACACACACTCACTTGATGGGCCTGTGCTTCTGCAGCCACAGGTGTAAGACATATACATTGACCTTAGCTGCAGAAGCACAGGCACCACAAAATCCATGATACCAAAATTGCAACGGTACTTCTGTTTGCAGAAGCGCAGACCCCTGAGGGGCTGTGCCTCTTCAGCCACAGGTGTAAGACATACACACCAACTTCTTTCTCCTGAAGGGCAGGCTTCTGTGGGGCATGCAGTTATGCAGCCAGAATTACCATTGCAATGTGGATATCATGATTTCAGCAGCAGAACTGGAAATTGTTCAAGGGGGTAGTCATTTTTCAGTTACACTGCTGCATATAGAAAATCATGTGCCAGCAAAGCATGTTTTTGTATTTTGTTGTTCTTGATGTGCTGTCCTTTTTGTCAATAAAGAATTAAATTTAAAAAAAGAAAATCACGCACTATCAGATCATGCTATCTAGTGAGATACCTTGTACAGTGTGCATGAATTCCTCTGACTGCAGAGCTGCAGACCCCATTGGGCCTTCTGTCTGCAGAAGGGCAGGCCCCCATGGAGCCTACATTTCTGCAACAACATACATTCATGCACACTGTATGACACATGCGCACAGATGTGGCTGCATAAGCACAGGCCCATGTGGAGCCTGAGCTTATGCAGTCACAGATACAAAAGCGATGGTGGTAGCACATCAGTGCTACTGCATTTGCATCATCTGGAAACAATTGTATGTTGTTTGTCTTACATCATGATGGCTGTCTGTGGTTGGTTGTGTGGTCTTGTCCTTTTGCTGCATGAGAGGGGTCAGGAGTTAGGGTTGGAAACTCTAATGTCACACTTCCATACTTTTGTGACATTAAGCTGAACCATAACTGCCGAATTAACACAGTTTTTGCAAAGAATTTCCTTTATTTTTAAGATAGTGGTATTGTATCTTCATTCACATAGGTACCATCGGGACCTCTATGAATAGATGCAGAGGTGCAGAGCCACAAAGGGAAGACTTCATGGCATGTGGGCCCTGCACTTCCATGTGTCAACACATATCAGGAATTCATGGGGCTGTCTGGTGGACTGCAGAAGTACAGGGCCATCAGGCCCCATGCTTCCATGTGGCCACAGAGACAGATGCACAAAGCAAAGAGTCATTCATTCAGTCAAAGATCAGGGTTCTCTGGTACCCACAGGTGTAAATGCACAGGGCCCTATGCCAAGAAAAGAGTTCTCTTCACTATATGGTACTTGGGCTTGTGCGGACAATCCTGCACCTTCCCTTCCCAGGCTGGGGGGTGGTGCTGCATGACAGCGCCATCTCCCTAGCTTCGTCTCATCTAGCTGGCTCATTGAGCTCTCCACTGAACTCAGCTTTCCAGTACAGGATCACAAAACACTACTCGCTGTGCTAAAGGCTGGCACTACAGATGTTTCTTAAGAATTATTATATATTTTAAATTTTTGACCCAAAAGTTTCAAGATAGTCATTTTATGACTCCCCTTTATAAACATGACATGTGACATTTATAGCATAGTGTATGAAACATCACGTCACACCACAAGTGTGAAAAGATGCCTCATCAAGGATTTCAAAAATGACACCTGTCACATTTATGAGATGGGGGAATGGCTATGTTGAAAGACTGCTGACATATTTCTATGTTCACTCATAACTTGCTCATTTTACCTATTTTTACACCGAAGTTTCAGCATACTGTTCTTATGGTCCTACATCTTGAACCTGATAGGTGAAATGTTTTAAATCCCACCTGAAGTGTGGTTTTGTGGAGCAACTGTGAAATCACCTTTCAGGACAGATTTGAAATGTTTCACTTGTGTTGTTCATGAGGTGGGGATCCCAAAAATGCCACATTGAAAGGGTGGTGGAAGATTTTGAAAATCAGCAAAGTTTTAAGTGACTGTTGAAATATTTCAACTTTCACTCATAAATTGATCATTTTACCACATTTTCAGCATAGTCTACTGATGACCCCACATCATGAACCTGTTAGGTGAAAATGTTTAAATCTCACCAAAAAGGTGATCTCATGGAGTGACTGCAAAATCACCTTTCAGGATGGATTTGAAAAAGTTTACCTGTCTTGGTGATGAGGCGGGATAACAAACTGGCCATGTTGAAAATTTGGTGTAAAAATATTGAAAAATGACAAAGTTATGAATAAAAGTTCAAAACACATTGAAATACATTAACTGACCTTACTTTGTTTTCTCAAATCGCAGGTGCCAGTTCCAGCAGCAGGATGTGTTTTCGATCAGAGAGTGGAGCTACATTGTGGGACACTTTTAGGTGAGTGAGGGTGTGTGGGGAGGGCTGTGGGGTAGTGAATACTGAGTAGGAGGTAGGGGTGGGTGGGAGTGTGTGGGGGTAGATTGGCAAGGGACTGTTTCCTTTTTTTACAGGGTATTAACCTTTGCAGGGCCATGGACTGATTTATCAGTCCTAAATTCCTATACATTCCAATTCTGTCGGCAGCCTAAGAGTTAAACAAAAAAAGATGCCAATGAACTGTTTTCTTTTTTTCAGCTTTACTACTTCTAGATTCAACACAGGATTAGACATAGCAGTTTCAGCTTGTATTCTACAGTGGCAGTGGTACCCTATATTGTATATTAGGGAAGGACGAGGGAGGGCTGACTGAGCCTTCAGGGGAAGGGAATTAAAAATTAAAAAAGCGTAGATAGATAGATAGACAGACAAAGACTGAGGGGTTGTAGATCGTCGGCTCATTGCTGGCACTCAAGCCAAAAGCAGCACTCTATCTGTGGTTGCAGAAATCAAGAAAGTCCCACTGTTCTCATACAGAGAATGCAGGTAAACATCTTCTTTCACTTAGCTGGGCACCCAGGATTTTCAGGTGCCCAGAAACCTTAATTCCAGCATCACATTTAAAAAACAAACACCACAATCTAGCTAAATGGGTCCAGGTGAACAATTCTTCTTACTAAGCTAGACATCCTGGATTTTGGGGTGCTCAGAAAAGTTATTTCAGGCCCTTTTTCAAAAACAAATACCAGAATCTAGCTAAATAGATTCTGTTTAGCTAGGTTCTGGTGTTTGCTTTTTAAAAGTACATAGTTTTTACGTATTTTCAATCTTTTAGTTTTGAAAAAAAAGATGGCAACTGTCACGATTGATATTTTTTCTCACGATGGATTAACCATGAACAATAAATCCTCACGATCAATGTTTTTTTATCATTTGTATCGGAGGGTTATCCAAAAACCCTACTGAGCATGTTAAGAAAAAACTTAAAATCCTTATAACTCTGGAACTGTTTAATATTTTCTCATGAAACCTTTAAATAGGCATTACCTCAGCACAGGTCACTTCTACCCTGAATGTTTGTGAAAAAATTCTGTACCATCTACACTGTATATGAGAGCAAAAAAACCTATGTTATATGTAGGAAAAAACACAATTCTTTAAAAATTAACTTTCCTTATCTTGGCACGAACCAAGCCTTGGACTTGCATTCAAGGGGTCCCTTCCCCACAGCAGCAGCTCCATTTTCTCCTATGACCACTTTTGACTTGTTCCTGATTGACTATGGGAAAGAATCAGCTTTGGGGCCTTCCAGGTGCCAGTGTCCCTGACAGAGCCACAGTGCAAGACCACCCTCTATTCGGGTTCCACTGATCCTCCTTGCTGCCCTCCTTGTGAACCTACACTTCTAGCACATCAAAGCCATCTCCACTTTCACCATTTGACATCTAGCCTGGGAAACCACACAATTTGCTCTGCACATACCAGGGCAGGCCACTCTACCAAGCTGCCACCCATGGGGACTTTTCTTTCCAAGTTTGCACTGCTGACCTGTGTGTTTCTCCTCAGGGTGCATCACTCATCAGGGCCCAGTTATTCCAACCATGTCATTGTATCACCCTGCTCTGGTCTGGTCACTGGCAGCACTTCATCTCTGAACCAGCCCTATCAGGGCAATCACCAGGCACGTCACCCCTCCAGTAATAAATTTAGGTGCACTGGGAGTTGCCCTGGCTAGCAAAATTACTTCCTGGGAGCTCAGTACTGCATGATGGAAGCTGGAAGGGGGTCTGTCCACTACCACCCACCCTGCAGGGGGCACATTGACCATTACCACCCACCCTGCCCCCACGTGCCAAATTACTTTATTGTGAATATTAGAAGTCTCCACCATTTCCTGGCCATATGCTTCGAGTTGCCCCCTACCTTGACCATCTCTCCATGGTACTCCTCAATAAGCTGCACATGGGAGCACCACATGCAATGTTATATCATCAGTTATCTTGAATCATATGGCCTGCAGGACCACCAACAACATGAGTTCACAGAAGGGAGATCATGTCAGATGAACTTAATTGAGTTCTTTGACTGGGTGACCAGAGAAATAGCTCAGGGAGGGGCAGTGGATGTGGCATACCCTGACTTCAGCATGGCATTTGACACCATACAGCACATAAGGCTACTGCATAAAATGAGAAGTCTGGGTCCTCAGGTGGTGAGATGTGAAGAACTGGTTGGAGGGAAGACGGCAAAGGGTAGTCATTAATAGAATTTCATCAAGGGAGGGTGGGGTGACTGGTGGAGTACTGCAGGGGTTGGTTCTGGGACTGATCCTGTTCAACATTTTTATAGGGGACACTGTGGAAGGGCTTGAGTGGAAGGTGTGTCTATTCGCAGACAATATTAAGATCTGCAACAGAATAGACACTTTGGGTGGAGTAGAACAAAAGCATAGTGATTTGCACAAACTAGAGGAGTGGTCAAGTTGAGCTTTAATACAAAAAAGTGCAAAATCATGCACTTAGGTAGCACAAATTAGGGAGCAGAGTATAAGATGGGTAGCCAGGTACTGAAGGCTGTAGAGCAAGACAGGGACCTTGGTATAATCATATCTAATGATCTTAAGGTGGCTAAACAATGCAAGAGGGCAGTACTGAGAGTCAGTAGAATGCTAGGATGCGTAGGCAGGGGATCACTGAGCAGGAAGAGGAGGTGGTGATACCCTTGTACAAGCAGTTAGTGAGACCACACCTTGAGTACTGGGTCCAGTTTTGGAGACCATACCTCAGGAAGGATGTGGAGAGGGTGGAGACGGTCCAGAGGAGAGCAACGAAAATGGTGCACGGTCTCAGCCACTTGCCATACAAGGAAAGGCGGAAGGACCTTAACATTTACTCCCTGACACTGTTGCCACTTTCAACTAGCGGGACCTTGCACTGGTCAACTAATCACTGCTCTGGACATGTTGCTGTGGTTCTTGATGCCCTGGTGGTGTCACTCTGCAGGTGTCGCTGTACTTGTTTCAACATTGGGACAGCATACTGCAATGAAGAAGGGAGAGGGGAGACATGATAGAGACCTTCAAGTACCTCAGGGATATAAACAGGGTGCCAGATAGCAACATTTCCCAGCCCAAAAGGCACTCAAAAACTAGGAGTCATGACATGAAGCTAGAATGGGGTAGGTTCAAGGGAAACATTAGAAAGTTCTATTTCTCAGAAAGGGTGGTAGACAGTTGTAAAAGACTCCCTGAGGTTGTGGTGGGTGCCAAGACTAGTGGGATGCTTGGGATAAGCACAAGGGAATTTTGAGAAAAGGGGGGTAGCAAACTGGGACTGCTAGGGTCTTTGGATAACATGTAGGTAGTATACTTGGGCAGACTCAGTGGGCCTAGAGGTCCTTTTCTATCATCAAATTCTATGTTTCTATGTTTATCAAAATTACAGCTTTGTTAAAAAGGATATAGTGTTCTGGAAAATTTAAATGCAGTGCTTGCTTTTGCCTCACATTGTCTCTGTTTTAGATGCCCATAGAAGGTGACACATCAAATCAGCTAACAGAGTTCATGTTTCTCATGCAATCGTTTGGGATATTGGGGTGGCCTTTTACACAGAAGCCTCTCCCCAGTGCTCCTCTGCTGTGGGTCCTGATGAATTCAGTGGGTGATTTATTTTACAAGAATGGGAGGCTTTCTTTCAGAGTGTGGGGCCCAGTGGCATGTCAGAGGTGGATTCAGGAGGGTAAATAGCTCAGCGGGGACCCCCAATTTCATGAGGGTGGGGTTGGCATTACTGAGGGATTGAAAGAATTGGGTCCCTCTTGCAAAAAAATCTCGAATTGCACAAGAGCCACTAGATTCATTTTAGTGCCGTTGGCCACCAAATATTTCCTAATGTCCAACAGAGTCTTCTGTTTTTGGAGTGTCATAAGTGTAAAATCCTTGGTCAAAAAAGAGTCTAGAGTCTCCAGATATTATCTCTTTTATTGCCCATGTCATTGACAGAACTTTAGTTTTCAATCTGTTGTCCAGAAAGTTAAGGACCACAGAATAGGGTTTTGCTTTGGGATCAGATGGTTTCTGTGACAGGGCTCAGTGAACTCTCACTATGTTCAATGGATCATCAGGTGGCAAGCTTAAAAATTATTTTAAAAATGATTTGAGAAAGGGTTCCATCACCTCAGTCTTGGTATCTTTCAAGGATCCCATGGATTTGCAGATTGTTGCACTGGGAGCAAAGCTCTAAGTCATCTATTTTTCAGTGAATTCCTGCTCCCGATAGCACAGATAATGTATGGTTGAATCATGCTGGTCTGAGGCTTCAGAGGCCTCCATTAATCCTGACTCAAGGTCCGTTGTTCTCTGGGTCAGCTTTACAAGGTCTCACACTGTATGCCTAATGACTTTCATCAGTCTTTCCATCATGGAGATGACTTTACCCATTTTGCAGAAAGGCCATCAGGCGATGATGATGAACTTTTCATCCCACTTATCCTCACTTAGATTGCTTGTGTGCTCCAATGCAATCAAGGTGGAATGCTTCCTGCTCTGGGCCCTTGTGTCTCAAGGCTCTGTCATTGATTACTACTTTAAATACTCCATTAGCGTCTCTTCTGGTTTCTGTTTGGGAGGCATCTGTACAAGGTAACAGTTGCCAAGCTGATTTATGTCCATGTTTGCCTTTAGAAGTGGATTATTTAATATTCAATCATCTGAGAGTAGGATCTGAGACCGTTCACATCTGCATGGGTTGAAGGTGGAACCAGAAGTTCCCCCTCTGTCAGTTTAAATGCTCAGTCATGTAACATTTGAACCTCCTATTGAGTACTGAGGTTCCCTTCACTGAAGGATGTAGGCTGTCATCTCTGTATAGGCTCAGATCCTTCCAGGTAGCCCCCAGTCCCCTATGAATCCAAATTCCTCTTCTCTGCACAATGCCTTCAACCAACTGTTGAAGTTCCTGCTGCAGCGTGCCCCAACCTCCCCTCAGTCACACACAGGTAGCACCTCTGCAAATGCCACCATTCATGCGATCTGTTTAAGATCCCTCCCCAGCTCCCAGAATTGTCCTTGCAAAATTCTTACTCCTTCTCTCACCAGGTCATTAATCCCAAGGTTGACTATGACATCCAGATATTTCCTATGGTTTGCCACCCTAGCGATCCTTTGAATGCACACTCCATCGTTCCCAGCTAAGGTGCCAGGTAGGCAACTTACTGCACTCTCTGTTTCCCTTCTTGTTCCCACCTCTATCCCTCTCATTGTCAAGTCATCCACTAACAGTTTCTCCCTCTTCTGTTGGTTTCCTCTTCTGTTGGGGGCCTTTCCCACCCATCCTGGGACCTCCTCTTTGAGAGTCCTCACCTTCCTTCCTTGCCACCACTTTGGGTACATCCTCCTGGCTCTCCTGTCCTGCCAGGATGGCAAAGGAATTATGTAGTGAAGAGGCTGAGAACTGCGTACCTCATCCGCCATCCCCACCCACCTGGAGTCCACCAAGGTTCAGCCTTCCTTTCTCTGTCTAGGCATCATTTGAGGCAAAGGCAGCTTACTCAGTGGCTCCTAGGGGGGCAAGAGGTCCTCTGGATCCCTTCCAACTTGGTTTAGTGTCCAGCAACCTCCAATCTCAGCCCAGAGATATGGGGCAGCACCTCAGTCTCCAGAATGTATTCCTGAAGACTTCCCCATTACAGTTCACCACTCCCACAGTAGGTTGCCCTTTTGCCCTTTTAAAGCACTGAACCTAACCTATTTCCCCTTGATCCTGTGATCTCTAGCCACTTGCCTTTCTTTTACCCCTTGAACCAGCATTCCTTTTTCACCACTAAGCCTATCCTGACCTGACCCCTTATGTCTCCTTCCTTTACCCTAATTCTTTTCTCCCCTTCCTTACACTTATGGAGTTTTGTTTATAACCCTATCCCAGATAGGGTGGTTCCCTCTTTCCCTTCTCTTGGTGTTTTTAGTAGGTGAACCCGTCACCTTTTCTATACATATTTCCCTACTTCCCTTCCTTATTGTTAGGTTGCTGCCTGCTTTCCCTTCACTTAATGTAACTTGATACTAATAATTTAAGAAAGTCTGCTGATTTAGTTAGAGCTGGTACCTTAACCTACACACGGAATTTCATGACATACCTTAAATAAGAGACATGGTGGAAAAGCATGGATAAAGGGACATTGTAGAAAATCATGGGTATAGGGACATGGTCAAAAGGCAAAAATAGAGGGACATCATGGAAAAGAATGGTAATGGGTCATGATGGAAAAGTAGGGATAGAGGGAAATGTTGGAAAATCATAATTAGAAAAGCATGGAGAAAAAGCATGGATAGAGGGACAAGGTGGAAAAGCATGGATAGAGGGACATGGAGGAAAAGCATGGATAGAGGAACAAGGTGGAAAAGCATGGATAGAGGGACATGGAGGAAAAGCATGGCTAGAAGGACATAGTGGAATAACAGAAATAAAGGGAAGTGGTGGAAAAGCATTGATACAGGGACATGGAAAACATGGATAGAGGAACATGGTGGAAAAGTATGGACTGAGGGAAATGCTGGAAAAACACGGTTAGAGCAGCACGATGGAAAAGCATGGTTAGAGGAACATTGTGGAGCAGAAATGATAATGGAACATGGTGAAAATAAATGGATAGAGGCACATCATGGAACAGCCAGGATAAAGGGACATTTATTTATTTATTTGGAGTTCAGAAAAGACCTTTGAGCACAAGCTCTTTTACAAAGGTTCCACATCAGTTAACAATAACAGCAGACAATTTACAGTATGATATACATTGGTCATACAATTTGTTCCAGTACTACAGTGATTATCTCTAGATGAAGTAAAGTACAAGACACATTTCTAATTTCATATATTTACAATTCTGTAGTGATTCTCACAGGTTTCTAGGGGCTGGTTCTGTTACATTGGGTGAGATAGAGAACAGTAGTGGGAGAGACAAGGGGAAGGTAAGCAGCCTCACAGAGGGGCCTTGTCAAGGTATGAGGTTAAGGTGTGGATGAATTGGTGCCAGGGGTGAGAAAGGGAAGGGGCACTAAGAACAGTGAAGTGCTTGACAGGGGTAAATTAAGGGGGTGACGTGATGTGGTGCTTGAAGCCGGAAAGGACTCGCATGACATGGCATGTGAAAGTGGGAGAGCCCTTGCTGAAGGAGAAGGGACATGGTGGAAAAGAATGGATTGATGGACATATTGGAAAAGCAGGTATAGGGAAGCATAGTGAAATGGTAATAAGGTCATTTTGGTACAGAGGGGTTTGATGGAAAAGCATAGTTAGAGAAACATTGTGGAGCAGCATTGATAGAGGGGCATACTGTAAAAGCATGGACAGATGGACATTATGGAAAAGCATGGATAGAGGGACATGATCAAAAAGTATGGATAGAGGGACAAGGTGGACAAGCATGGCTAGAAGGACATAGTGGAAAAACAGAAATAGAAATATTGGGAAATACTGAAAAAGCATGGATTACAGGACATGGTGGAAAAGCATGGATTGAGGAAGTGTTGGGAAAGCATGGATAAAGGCACATGGTGGAGAAAGCATGGGTAGAGGGACATGGTGGGAAAGCACAGTTAGAGGATCATTGTGGAGCAGCATTGAAAATGGGACATAGTGGAAAAACATGGATAGAGGGACATTATGGAAAGCAAGGGTAAACAGACATGGTGGCAAAGAATGGGTTGATGGACATGTTGGAAAAGCAAGTATAGAGGAGCATAGTGAAAAAAGCATGGTAATAAGGTCATTCCAGAAAAGCATGGCTAGAGGTACATGGCAGAAAAGCATGGACAGAGGGAAATGTTGGGAAAGCATGGATAGAGGGACATGGTGGAAAAGCATGGATAGAGGACCATGATGGAAATGTATGGTTAGAGTAATATTGTGAAGCAGCAGTGATAGAGAGATATGGTGGAAAAGCTTGGATAGAGAGAGACACGATGGAAAAGTGTGGATTGAGGGAAATGTTGGGAAAGCATGGCTAGAGGGACATGGTGGAGAAAGCATGGACAGATGGACATGGTGGAAAAGCATGGATACAGAGACATGATGGAAAAGCCTGGTTATTGGAACACTGGAGCTACACTGATAGAGGGACATGGTGGAAAAGCATGGTTAGAGGAACATTATGATACAGCAAGGATAAACAGGCATGATGGAAAAGCAGGATTGAAGGTCATGCTGGAAAAGCATGTCTAGAGGAGCATATTGAAAAAGACATGGTTAGAAAGTAATTTTGAAAAAGCATGAATAGAGAGACATGATGGGAAAAAACAAGGAGAGAGGGCCATAGAAGCAGAGAAACATAGAACATATCTGCAGAAAAAGACAGCTTGGCCCACCCAGTCTGAAAAAGAATTTGTCAGTAGAAAGGGACAGCTTGTTCCACCCAGTCTGCCCAGATGGTCCTTGCCTAGTCTGTCTCCACAGGCCCTAACTCATCTTTGGTGACCCTCCTGTCTGCCTATTTACTAGTATTTCCCTATGTCTATCCCATGCATGCTTGAAGACCCTTACTGTTTTTGCTCCACCACATCTGCTGGCAGTCTATTCCTAGTGTCAACTATCCTAGTGAAGTAGTACATCCTCACATCCCTCTTAATCTCCCCCCGAGCTTCACTGCATGCCCTCTTGCCCTGTTCCTCTTTCTCATTTGAAAGAGACTCCCCTCTTGCACCCTGTTAACCCCTGATAGGTACTTGTATGTCTCTAATATGCCCCCTACTGCTCTCCTCTTTTCTAGGGTGTACATGTTGAGAACCCTCAGTCTCTCCTTGGAGGGCTTTTGGTGCAACCCTTCCACCATTTTACCTGCCCTCCTCTGGACTACCTCCACCCTGCCTATGTCCTTTTTGTGGTGCAGCCTCCAGAAGTGCACACAACACTCCAAGTGGTATCTCACCACTGAGCAATATAGTGGCAACCCCACCTCCCTCATCCTACTGGAGATACCTCCCCCTATGCATCCCATCATCCCACTGGCCCTAACCACTGCTCTGTCACAGTGCCCTGCCACTTTCAGGTCATCAGATATGATATCTCCTAGGTCCCTTTCTTTCTTAGTGACTATCAGTACCTTCCTCCCCATCCTATACTCAGCTCCTGGGTTCCTATGGCCTAGGTGCATGATTTTGTAGTTTTTGGTATTGAACCCCAACTGCCATGCTCTTGACCAATCCTTGAGTTTCCCAAGATCTCTATGTATTTTTTCCACCCCCTCCTGAGTGTCCACCCCATTACACATTTTGGTGTCATTTGCAAAAAGGCACACCTTCCCTTTCAGTTTTCCTGAAATGTCACTTCTGAAGACATTGAAGAGGACCTATCCCAGTACTGAGCCCTGTGGCACCCCGCTGGTCACTCTCCCATCATGAGTGCTTTTAACCACCATCTTCTGTCTCCTGTCCATTATCCAGTTTCTAACCCAGTTCACCACTTTGGATCTCATCCTAATGCTGCTCAATTTCTTTATCGATCTTCTGTGTGGCACAGTGTCAAAGGCCTTGCTAAAGTCCAGATAGGCCACTTCCACTGCCCTCCTCAATCTATTTCCCTTGTCACCCAGTTAAAGAAATCAATCAGATTCATCAAGTATGACCTCCACCCCCCTTCCCCATGAATCCATGCTGCATGTGGTCTGGCAGCCTATTGTATTTAAGATACTCTACCAATGTTTCTGTAAATAGGGTCTCCATTAATTTCCCTACCACTTAGGTGAGACCGACCAGCTTATGGTGGCTAGCCTTCTACATGCTGCAACCTTTATTCAATTAAATTAAATTTTATTTTACCAGGATAACACCATTGAGATATCTTATTTGCAAGGAGGTCCTGGGGGGACACAGATACATATGCAAATAGAACTGAAAGCAAACACAAATATAAAATCAGTGAACTCTTGTACATATACAGATAAAACAAAAGCATAGATACAAAATGCAATTTCAGCAAATACAGCAAATTGGGCAAGTTCAGCAAATACAATGAAAATGTAAACTAGGTAGCTAGGTACTGATGGGGTGGGGGGGAAGGCTACTAGGATGATAAAATTGGAGGAAGGAGGGAAGGTGGAGTGAAGGTATGAGTGATAAAGAAACAGCCAAGGGGTAGGAATCAGCATCCAGTATACAGATTCATGCATAGAACTTACATTCTTCCTTCAGCATGAGTCTAAGCATGGACTTGAAGGTACATAGACCAACAGTATGCTTGAGCTTGAGTGATTTTTGTAAGAGTTCTACAGAGTAGGCAAAGAACCATTTTAGCAAGACGGCATCCACTCCGAGATTGTTTAACATGTCAAGTAACAGCTGATGGTCAACGGTGTCGAAGGCCTTGCTTAAATCTAAAAAGAGTGCACAGACCTGGTTTTTGATATCTAGGGAGGTAAGCCAATCATCAGTGACTTTTGCCTAGGCCGAAACAGTGCTGTGTTTAGGCCTGAACCCAGATTGAAGAGGGTTCAGCAAATTTTCAGCTTCTAGATAGTCTCTAGGTTGAGAGTTTAGTTTTTCAAGTTACTAGGACAGTGTAGACAGTAGCAAGATAGGCCGGTAGTTATTAGGATCACTTTGATCGCCAGATTTGAACAAAGGAATAACGTGAGCTATTTTCCAAATGGAGGGCAAGGTGCCTTGAATAAGTGACAGGTTGAACAGGTGGGTGATAGGCAGGGACAGAAAGTAGTATCCTAGCTTTAGGAAATAGAGATCCAGCAAATCAGCACCAGCACTTTTTGGGGGGTCCAGAGCAATAAGGAGATCCTCAACCTGTTTGAGAGAGACAGAACTAAAGCTAAATTATGCAGCGTGGGGGTGAGTTTTTGAAGGAGAGGATGGGGGGGGGGTTCCAGCAGGAGGCTGAAGGGGTGGCTTGCTAGCAGGAGATGAATGGAATGCTAGACCGGGTGTATCAAAGTAGTTGCTCAACAAATCCAGTATATGGTCACTGCTTGTGTAGGTAAGGGCCCCGGAAACTGTCTTGGTTGGGAGGGACAAAGGTGAGTTGTGGCCTTCAATTTCTCCAAGAATTTGCCAAAATTTGGCTGCATTACTTTTAGAGGACTCCAAGGCCACCTGATAGTAGTTAGTTTTTTATGCCTGGATAAGTCTTGCACACTGGTTCCTCATTGCTCTAAAAGCAGCTAAGGTAGTATGTAGAGGGGTCAATCTGCTGTCCTCCAGTCCTCTGGAACCATGCCTGTTTCCCTGAATGCTGTTGAATAAAGACTGTCAGTTGGGCAGCTAGCATGTCCCTGAGTTCCTTTTGTACCCTTGGGTGTGTCCCATCTGGTCCCATGCTTTGCCCAGTTTCAGAGCTGCAAGTCCCTTCAGGACTTTCCTCTGAAAAAAGACTTGTGCCCAACTCCCACCTTTGTTCCTGTTGCTTCCTGGTGGTCCCCCCACCACACTGTTAAGAGTGAGCAGGAGTACCTATTCAGGATGTCTGCTTTTTCTTGGTTCTCTTCTGTGCATTCCCCCACCTCACTGCCTTCCTTATCATCACTATCCCTCCCCTTACCTTCCTCTTCTCACTTATGTACCTGAAGATAGTCTTATCCCCTTTAGCTAACCACCTGGCCATCCTTTGCTCTGTCTGAGCCTTTGCTCCTCTCACTGCCTGTTCTGCTCCCCTTTATTTTACTTGGTATACTTCCCTGTTTTCCTCCACCTGTGTTTCCTTATACCTCCTGAATGCCATCTCATTTTCCTTCCCCACCTTAGCCACTTTTCTAGAGAACCATAACGGTCTCGTTTTCCTTCTGCTTTTACTCATTTCTTTCACACAAAGGCTGGCTGCCTTAATTATTCCCTCCCTTATTTTTCCCACTGTGCCTGTACCACTCCCTGGCAATCCCCCCCCAATGAAGCAGTTTCTGAGGCAGTCTCTTTCATGTCTTTAAAATCTAACTTCCTAAAGTCCAGGCCTCTCATCCTCATGTGGTTTGCCTGTATTCCCATCTTAATGTTAAACCACACTGAACAGTGATCACTGGTACCCAGGGAACTGCCAACTAGGACATCTGAAATGCCACCCCTGTTTGCAAGCCCCATGTCCAGCACTGCCCCATCCCTAGTGAGTTCCTTGACTACCTGCCTGACAAAAGCCCCTTGTAAGGAGTCAATAATAGCCCTGCTCCTTGCCAAAACTGCAGTTGGAAGGCTCCACTCCACATCTGGAAGATTGAAGTCACAAACTAGCAGCACCTCCCTATGCTTTCCATCCTGATGATGGCTTCCTCAAGTGCCTTGTCCAACTTGTCGCCCTGTTCTGGAGGTCTGTATACCACCCCTGTACACATACCTTTCAACCTTTCTTCACCAAAATGTATGACACGATGTGTGACAAATGAGCAAAATGTGTGACATATCGTCTAACATGGCACTAGAAGCTCAGAAAACTATAGCTATCAGTGCACTAATGTTCATAATGTTTTTTGATAACTGAGTATATATATAGGATAGTGCATGGGGAACGGTTGACAACAGGGCTATTCTTTCACCGAGTTGGCACTATGGCGCGGATTACCTCGAGGCGCGCTCGAGAGGTAATCCGTGTCATATCAACGACGTAAGATGCCCTGTTGTCACTGTTCCTCTATAGTGTATGGTGGAGCGTCGTTTTTGGAAAAAAAACAGTTACTAGAAGGAAAAAGAATTTACATTGTGAGCGTTTTCACACTAACCATTAATACTGCCCCGATATTGCTGCTTTCAGCCATGTGTCCTGTCTATGGAGTGAGCCCTAACTGTCAAATGCTGCGCGAGGACACAGTGTGATGTTCGCAGTACAGTAGAAAACATCATTCTGTTGTACTGCGAACGTCACTAGTGTGTGACTACAAGGTTTCGAAAACGATCGATTTCGGTGGAGAACGACGTTCCACCATACACTATAATAGATTATTATGAATTTATGCTTTAAAGTCAAAGTGGAGAAAGTGGAATATCACCTTCCTCATCATGGACAAAGGGTTTCTGAGAGGTAAAATGAGTGACGTACCTCATAATGTGTGACAGTTAGAGAGGTATGCCTGTACAGATAGTGGCCCCAGTGCCTGTCTCCAAGATGACCCACAGTAACTTCAGCACTTCCTTTTCCTCTAGGTGTCCCTGCACTTCTGTGTCTTTGATTTCCTCCCTTGAATATAGTGCAACCCCTCCTCTTCCCTTCCCTTCCACATTAACTCAATGGGACGATGCAGTTTAGGAAATCTACAAGATGGAGAAACTCACAGCACAACTACAGAATTCATTCCAAGACTGCAACATCGGTGGAACCTGTGGCTCCTCCATATTATGAACAAACATTTAACATAGTTCCCTAATCTCCCACTTCGACAATTCTAACTAGTAGTGGGGCACATTCTGCCTCTCCTTACCTGGGCTGTATTGTGAGGCAGGACTAGACAGGCCTATCGACAATACGACCAGTAATGAGAGTTCAAACCCAACCATGGGACCTACCTCCCCTCATGCATTCTTCAAGCCACTCTCTTAATTATATCAGTGTATGCAGATCTAGCACTTAGGCATAGAAGTGACTAACATCCTGGCACTTCTGTGCACAGGATCAGACTAAGAAATTGCACTAGCTCTACACATATAGCACACAGTGTAACAGTGTATTTCCTTTTGCAACTTACTGATCCACTGTCTGAACCATGGTACGCAAAAACCATTGTATGCAAAAAGGAAAATAAATAAGATAAAAAATTAAAAAGAGAGAGTAGACCAGTATGATCATGTTCCAGTCATGGCTGTCAGTGCACCATAACGCCGTTATGGCTGCCAAATCTTGGCTAGCCTCTGCTATGATGGCCTCCAGGTCCAGAATTTTATTTACAAGACTCCTTGCATTGGCTCACATGGCTCTCCATACCTTACTCCTTCCCTGCCTGCTTCCCCCCCTCCTTTCTGTGCTATTTCCTGATGCTCCCCCTCACACACAGAAACATAGAAACTGATGAGAGATAAGGGCCGCTTGGCCCAACCAGTTTGCCCTTTTTCACCGTAATTGCTGTACTGCAGACCCTTCTAGGTCTATGACACTTTCACCTCTTCCCTTGTTACCATCTCCATTCTTCTTGATTCCCTGATTTATATTCCCCTTTTCCTCTGTCTTGTCCCCACCACTGTTTTCTTGTGCCCCTGCCCTAGGGAGTTTACTCCCCTTGTCCCCCCATCCCTGCTGCTTCATCATTTGGGGGGCAAGTGCTGCCTCCCTTAGTTCTACAGCCTTCCCCCTGGCTAGTTTAAATGCTCATCCAGGTAACATTTAATACTCCCACTAAGGACTGTGGTCCCCTTCCTGGAAGGATGCCAGCTATCTCCCCTACAGAGGCTCATATCTACCCAGGTTGGCCCTCAGTCCCCTATTTAGCTAAAGCCCTCCTCCATGCACCATGCCTTCAACCAATTGTTAAAAGTTCTGATGGTGAATGCTGTTTCCTCTCCCTGGTTGTATACAGGCAAAAGCCACTGTGTGAGCCACCTGCTTGAGGCCCTTCCCTGGCTCTTGGAATTTCCCTGCACTACTCCTACCCTGTCCTTTGCCAAGTCATTTGCCCCTAGGTGGACAATGGCATCTAGCTTGCTCCCGTTTCCTGCTGCCCTAGCGATCCTCTGGATCTGCTCTCCATCTTTTCAAGCTGAAGTACCTCTCAGGCACATTAAATCACTCTCCTTTTCACCTCCACCCCAAGTCTGTCCCGTAAAAAACAGTCCCCTACCAACAACTGCTCCTCCTCAGCTGAAGCCTCTTCCTCCCTACACGGAGCCTCCCCTTTTGAGGACCCCAACTTTTCCCCTTCCCACTGCTACAGGTGCCTTCACCTGGCTGCCTTGTCTCACTTGTAAGGTGAAAGAATTCTGCAGTAGTATAGGTTGAGAAGTGTGTACCCTTCCCACCTCTCCCACCCTCCCAGAGCCTACCATGGTTCAGCCACTCTGCCTCAACATAGGCATTCTCTGGGGAAGCGGCAGCAGAATTGGTGCCCTTGGATGGAGAGAAGGATCTCTGCATTCTTGCCAGTTTGGACCGGAGCCCAGCAACCTCTGCCCTAAACCAAGAGAGGTGAGTACAAATGAGGCAGCACCACAGTCTCCAGAGAGTGTGCAAAAGACTGCAGTTCCTCACCCACTGCTCTGCACCACTCCCATGCTTTTTCTTTTACCTCAGTGCCTGTTGAAACTTCCCTGTATCTTACTGCCTACTTTCCATGCACATTGAATTCCTACCTCTCCCTTTGCTTGTTTAAAATTTGATACATTACCCTTGATAGAGTCCTTGTTTTCCTTTTTAACCCACCTACCTGAGCCTAACTTAGTCTGGGTGTCTACTACTTCCTACCCCCTTGCTTGAACCTTATTCATTACCCTACCCTAGATAGGGTGTCTCCTAATTTCCCTTTTCAACCCTGCTACCCATACCTACCATATCCTGGTGCCTGCTTCTCCTTACCCACTAGATGTTAACACACTACCTGTATCTACCGACCCTGAAGGTGACTGTTTCAGTATACCAGAACACATGTTGGAAAAGAATTGATAGAGAGACATGATGGAAAAGTATGGGCAGAAGATCATGGTGACAAAAGCACAATTAGAGGGTCATGTTGGAAAAGCATAGTTAGAGAGACATTGTACAGCAGCATGGATTGAGGGACATGGTGGAAAGCTTGATTAGAGGGCATATACATGGGTAGGCAGACATGATGGAAAAGTATTGATAGACAGACACGGTGGAAAGCAAGTATAAAGGGAAATGGAGAAAGCATGGACACAGGCAAATGGTGGAAAAGCATGGTCAGAGGAAGATGGAAGGAAATGATAAACAGAGAAAAATGATGTGAAACAGAGAGAAAAACTGAGAAAAAGCAGGTACAGAATGACTTTCTGGAAAAACATGGCTAGAGGGGTATGGTAGAGAAGCATGGTCAGAGGGGCATACTGGTAATGCATGGCTAAATAGACATGATGGAAAAGTATGGTTAGCCATGTTGAAAAAGCAGGGATAAAAGGGGATAAAAGGACACTGGGAAAACATTCAACTTCTTCATACTTTTTGTCATTTTGTTTTCTCCCTCATACTCACCACTGTTCTCTTTACTCAACCCTTTTTCTTCCCTCTCTTGATACTAGGCACCTTTCTAAGTGTGTCTCATTCTTGTCCAAATCCTGATTTGGCACCCTTCCCTCTTATCTCAAATCCCTTCTATCCTCTCCTCCTTCCTCCTCCTACCCTCTCTGCAACATTGTTTCCCATTCTGTCAGTATTCCTTATAGAAAATCTGGTCAATTTGCTTTCTCTTACCACTTTCCTAAGCTTTGGTCCTCCCTTCTCCTTTCAATTTGATCTGCCTCTTCTCCTTCCTCCGTAAAGTCTCTTCTTTATGACTTGTGTTATCCTACATGCTACTGTCTATGACTTTCATACTCCATTCACTAGTTTGCTCTGTTTATGCTTTTCCTCTATTTCTTTTTTACCATCTTTACATATTATAATGTGTATTTCTATATGCATTTATGTACTAATTTCCTCTAATGTTAATGGTTATGTTTCTCACAGTAATATTTATGTTTTGAACTACTTTTTAGTAGTTTTATTGTTTAGATATTCTCCCTCTCCCCTTAGCCCAGGAACCATCTGGAAATGAGCTTTTATCAGCTCAGTATGTCCTTCCTGGTAAAACTTTTAAATAAATAAATAAAAACATGGATAGAGAGACATGATAGAAAAGGACTGATAGAGGAACATAGTGTAAAAACATGGTTAGAAGGACATGCTGGTAACGCATGGATAAAGGGACATGATGGAAAAGCATGGCTAGATGGACATGGTGTAAAAGCAGGGATAGAAAGACATATGTACATACAAAATGCCAGCAGAAGCAGGCCTCACGGTCTATCGAGTCTGCTCATTTGTGCAGCTAACCCTTCAACTTGCAGCTGCCCACCCTACCTCCTTCTTCACAACAACCCCCACTCTGTCCCACCTTCTTAAATCCGCTCACCATTCTACGGGATACCACTTCCTCGGGCAGAGTATCCCACTTGTCTACCACCCTTTCTGAGAAAAAGTGTCTCCTGATTTCCCTTCTGAATCTTGCCCCTTCCAATCTCAGCTGATACCCTCTCGTGTCCCTCCCCCTTTTAAATCCTTATTGTCCCATGTTCTGCCCCAGTCCTCCACTATCCCATACCCCTTGGACTGACACCACTCCCCCAATCAAGTGTTGAATTCCCCAATCCTCCCTTTCCTTCCTGTACTTGCGGAGGGTACTGGGAGCACCTCAGAGGAGGCCACTGATTCCCCCACTTCCTCACATAGCCCTCCTAGTTTCTCAAACCACCTCCTCACTACCTCCACATTATCCCCCACCAGGTCATTAGTGCCCACATGCACCACTGCATACGGTTTCTTCCTGCCCCTCCTTCAGCACTTAAGAACCGCCTGCCCCGCCCTGTCCACCTTTAGCCCCAGTATGGCCTCCACCCATATGCGACTATGCCTTTCCCCACCCCTTACCACATCAGTCCTTTTAGTATGGAATCACCCAGCCTAGATCCCCTTCCTTGTTCCCCATCCACCCCTACCCTTTTCCCAAGGTACCCATTACTAGAGCCTACCACATCACTAATTCTTCCTTTCCCCCTTCCGCCCCTGTCCTATCACCCCCTTCCTGCCCCTCCTATCCTCCACATCCCTCCTTTCCTCCTTGGGGCCCCCCACTCTTCTGTGTATCCTTCCCACCATTAGTGCTTCTCTCCCTTCACCCCTGCCCCTCCCCTGACCGACTCCTGTCCCTTGAGGATTCCTCTCCCCTTCCCCCTCCTGTCCCTTCCTGGAGATCATACACCCTCTCCTCCTCCTCCATCAATGTAGCCAGCACAGCAAACCTATTTTCTGCCCTTCCTGCCTGGCTGTGCTTTGGCTCCTTCCCCCCCAACTCCAGCCCTCTCTCTACTGATAGACCCCCTGTTTGTTCTGCTCCTGCACTCCTCCCCCACCCCTCCCTTGAGCCACTGAACCTCCCACGTGGTGTCCCCATGTTATTCCCCGGGTGAGACCTTCTTACCTCATGCCCCCCATTCTTTCCAACTCCATACCAAGCCACAGCACTTCCGCCTCCAGACTCCTCAACCTGTTACAGATTGGACACCCTCCTATCCTCCACAACATGTTCATCCAAACCGCCACCCCACGTCCATTGCATCCCATGAGTCTACCCATGTTGGCCCACATAGCATCCTGCTTCCCCCTGTACCACCCCCCTCTGCACTGTTCTCAGCCACCTCCACTAGAGTCCCCTCACCCTCTGGTGTGTCCCTCCCTAACCCACTCCATATATCTTCTCCAGAGATACCCAAAATGGTTAGTCATAGCCCCTTACCTTTCTTCTGATTCCCTAGACATTCAAATGAGCCCCCTCCTTTATAGTGTACCTTACTTCAGATTAAAAGGTTCCTATCTGCTAAGACTCACCTTCCTAATTGCCCCTTGCTGCCCCCAAACCTTCCCCCCCATAGCTGCCGACTTAAGGCAGTCCAGAGAAGGCAACCAAAATGGTGCAGGGACTGCAACAGAAAACATATGAGGACAGACTAACGGAGCTCAATATGTATACCCTAGAGCAAAGGAAGGAGAGAGGTGATATCATTGAAACATTCAAACACCTTAAGGGCATTAACAAGGTGAATGAGTCTAACATGCTTCAATATAAGAAAAATAGCAGGACAAGAGGACACAGCATGAGATTTGAGGAGGCCAATTAGAGGAATGTGGATGTTATTTTTCTAGAAAAGGTGGTGGATGCATGGAATAGCCTACCTCAGGAAGTGGTGGCTATGAATACAGTGCAGGGCTTCAACCAGGCATGGGATAGGAATAAGGGAGCAATACAGATGAGTATGAATAGATAGGCCATTGACAGAGCAAAGGCCGATGGCACATTTATAAGGTAGAAAAAGAAATGGGCAGACTGGATGGGCCTTGCGGTCCTTATCTGCTGTCAAATTCTATGTTTCTATGTAATCAGATGCCCCTCCAATGGTGGAAAGACATGGATGGAGGAACATGTTGGAAACGGATTGACAGACAAGCATCGTGAAATAGCATTGTTAGAGGGACATGGTTAGAGGGACATGATGGAAAAGCAGGGATAGAAAGACAAGGTGGAAAAACATGGATGGAGGGACATGTTGGAAAAAGATTGACAGAGGAGCATAGCGTAAAAGCATGGTTAGAATGGCAAGGTGAAAATGCACGATTTCTTTTTTTTTGTCAACTCAATTTATTCTCCTCCAGAGTGGGGCATCTCTCCAGAGTACCCACACAAACTCCACTTCTACTCCTGGCCTGAAACCTCCACCCTACCGGTCCCTCCCCTGGACCCACAGACTCATTCCACCCCCCCGGATTACCCATCAGAGGAGGAGGTCCCGCCCACCCTTGACGGCCTTTCTGAGATTAGAGGGACAGCTGTGGAGCCAGTGTAAGGAAGGGGGGAACCCACTGAGGGTAGATCCGGCTGTGGGATGTGGGCATTGGTCCCTGGGGTCTCCATCACCTCCTCTGATCCATCGGGGTGTTCTACATAAGCCTGTTACCCTGAGACCCCAGAAGCAGTAGCGCATGTGCACTGCAGCTCCAGTCCACAGCCTCATCCACCCTCCCTGGCCCACTGCCAGGGCTCCTTGGATGTGACGCTGCCAAACAGCCTCCACCAGGAGGCAGCCAAACCCCGAGGAGCCTCTCAGATCCCTCCCTGAGGGTGAGAGCTGCCGAACGGTGGCTCAATCAGTACCTCTCCCCCCCCCGGCTGACCCCCGATGACCAGAGTCCATTAACGAACCTGGGTCATTGGCATGATGCGAGGTGTGGTGTCCAGCGCCTCAACCCTCAGCGCCACCAGGCCAGCCTGTAAATGCATGATTAGAGGGACATGGTACAAAAGCATGGATGAAAGGACATGGTGGGAAAGCATAGTTGAGGCAATAATGAAACAGTATGGATAGATGGGCATAGTGGAAAACCATGGATAGAGGGACATGGGGGAAAGCATGGATAGAGGGATGCAGAGAGACAGCATGACTAGATCAGCATGATGGAAAATCATGGCTAAAGGCAAATGGAAAAGCTTGGACAGAGGGACATGGTGGAAAAGTAGGGATAGAGGGATATGGAGAAACAGCATGATACATCAGATTGGGGGAAAAGCATGGATAGAGGGACATGGTAGAAAAACATAGATAGAGGGATATGGCAGAGAAAGCTTGGATAGAGGGACATGGTAAAAAAGCATGGGTAGAGGTTTACCAAACTCACCTCCCTCCCTCCCTTTATTTCACACCCTTGATGGTGCTATGATTGAACATGTATCCTCCTTTAAGTAGTATAAGTAGTTTTCTGTTGTCTATCAAAACTCAGTTTTATCTACTACATGTATCTGTTGTACTAAATTGCCTTACAATTGTAATGGTTATGCTCCTCTGATACAATGTATTTCTGTATATGACTTACAGTATATTTTTGTAATGTTGTTAATACTATTCAATTTTTCCACCTCATATCTAGCTCCATTTTCCCTCACCCCCAGGACACATCTGGAAATAAGCTGATAGCAGCTTAGTATGTCTTTCCTGGTGAAACTTTTAAAATAAATTACTAAATAACGGAATATGGAAAAACAGCACTTGGCAAAAAGCATGGCTAGAGGGACGTGGTGGAGATACATGGTTGGAGGTACATGGTGGAAAAACATGGCTGAATGGACATGGTGAAAAATAGTGGATAAAAGGACATGCTGGAAAAACATGGATAGAGGGATATTAGGAAACAGCATGGATATAAGGACATGGTGGAAAGCTTAAATAGAGTGACATGGAGAAAACACATGGCTAGAAGACTGTGGTGACAAATAAGGAAGGTGGGACTGAGAACGCTGTAAAGGGCAGGCCTGTTTGGCCTGAATGTTCTCCTCCTTATTCCAAAATGTTTATGTTCTCATAATAACAGAGCATTTAATCTAATCCTAAAATAAGAACAACAGTGAGGTAACGCATATATAAATTTCATATACTTACAGATTTATTTTGAAATATTTTGTTTATTATTTCTGTTGCCTGTAAAAAGAAGAATAAACATTTGTATTAAAATGTATGAAGCAGACAAAATTAAAGTTAAGAATGGTTCAAGCAAGGTGCACTTTGTTCTGGAATAAAATTCATTTTTTTTAAGAAAATGGACTCATTCCTCATGTCTAATCCCCAGAGAGTATGTTACAATGTTGTGTCTGGGTTATCAGAAAGTTTTGGTCTTTGGCAGTGGCACTGGTACCATTCTGGTAGTGCATCCAGTTTTGTCCATAGCAGCCAGAGATAAGTAGTACTACATCTAAAGCAGGCATAACAGATACAGAGGCTTGGTGAGGACCACACCAGAAAGGGAGGGGGAAGAGGGAGGGAGGAGCCTCTTGGGCTCTGTCATTCAGCATTAGGTAGGAATGGACAGAAACAATAGGCCAACGGGCATTTTTTCTGCCAACACATTCTATGTGTGTATGTTTATATCTAGATACATCTCCATGCAATCCCATTGAAATTACTGTGACATACTAACTAGGTATAAAATGAATAGGGAAAATAATGCATTCTAATTGGTTGGCACCTATGTTTTAGAGTTGTCTCATGCACAGATAAAAAGTGCTGCCACTCAGGACACAGCATACTAACAATACTCAATGCGTTTTTCAAAATTTTTGATTGCCATTACAAACATGGCTACCGTCTTTACTCACTAAAAACAATCTAGGCCCAAAAAATTAAACTGTCTCAAAACAAAGAGAGAAAACAAATTGTTTCTGCATTATTTTCTGTAATATTCCACTCCTTACACACATACACAGATTTAAAGAGAATTAAGTAATACTCACAGTTTTATTTTCTGGAGCTTCTTTTTTGATCATAAAAAATTCTTCTCCTATCCTTACCTACCTACCTAACTACCAGGGAGATCTGTGCTGCTTACCCTGCCATAGATAAAATGGAATCACTGGCTATACTGAGGCCCTTTGTTGGGTGTGTTTGTGTGGGGAAAAGTGAACATTCAGCCAGTAGAATTTTGCAGAAGTTTGAACTCCTTTATTCCATGATAAACATCCTCTCTATTGAGTTTGTGCATAAACAGATGTTGGATGCTGAATGAGGCTGACAGAAAGAGGAACAAAGCATACTAAACATAAAAAAAACAGATATTGGAAAGCTGGGAGGCTACTGTTTATTACTTACTTTAAAAAAGGAAATAACTGTTTTTAGAAAATGGGTTGCAAATATCGCAGTCTCTGATTGGCTGTGTTCCTTACTTAGGGGTACATTTATGTGCTGACGAGACCAGATAAAAATAAATTCCAATACCATCAGGACATTTTACTTGAAAGATTACAGTGCCCTGAACAGAATTAAAACACTCTAAACAGCCTGGCCAAGTGGCCTGGAGGCCTAAGGTGTTGAACGCCTTACCTCCTGCTATGGTGGTGACCTGTGTTCAGGAATGAGCATGGGTTGTTGGGGGTTGGTGTGGTGGGAGCAGATCAACATCCCTGGGACTGCTCTCCTCTCCTCTTCCAGGGAGGGATGGCCAGCCATCTTGGCTTCTGACTGCTACTGGGTGAAGGCCCAGTGGTAGTACAAGTCAGTGAGTGACTCAAAGGGCAGGACCACAGCTCTGCAGGACATGCACACTTCCATATGCACATACTAACATGTCACCGCAGCAGGGATCAATAAGGGAGAAAAACAGGAGAAACATGGGGTGGGCAGGCTTCATGAAGCCCTGCCTGCTCCCTTGTGGCCGTGCCACTGCTTAATCCCTGGGGGCAATCTGGATAATTAAATTGGGGTGTAGATGGCCCTCCCCTCCCCTCCCCTTCCCAGCCCCACCATGGGGGGAATCCATAGGGGACTTGGCCCCTGTGCAATTGAGGGGAGGCATACACTGGTTGCAGGAAGTGGGGACAGGGCTGAGAGCCACCCGCCTTTACCTAGGGGAAAAAAAGCAATGTGGGGAAAATAAAATCTGAATAGCTGTCATTTTCTTGCTTGCTTAGCAAGCGAGCTCCCCCACCACCACATTGCCATTTACCCAAATCAATACTAACTGTTAACAAGCACCATTTTGGGCTGTTTTTAAAGTATTACAGGGTCATAGCACTAGTGTCAGTATTTATGCTTATCTTAACAGTGCTGAATATTTCAAGATCTGCTGACAGTTGCACTAGATTTCTAAGCACAATCTGTAGACTGTTTGCACTGACAAATCTACTGCGTGAAACCCACTTCGCATTGATGTCTTGCTTTCTAAAAATGCCTTACTAAAAAGATGATTCTAACAGTACCATAAGAAATGGAGCTGCTTACTGTTACTGTCAACAGTGTCCCCTACTAGTAATCAACCAGTAGAAGGACTATTTAAGCAAAAAGTGTGTTTGTTTACCCTTTTCTCATATTTTCTGTTATTTTGATTAAAGAGCTGGTGACACATTCAGAAGAACTTTAACAAAACCTAATATTTAGACACAGTCCAACTTGTATTTCCCAGTAGTGCTGTATTCCTCCCCCCCATTATTTATTACTGAGATAATTTGTATGAAACCAGGATCTATGCTCCTGAAGAGTTTATCTATTCCTGCTGCTTTCTCCCTACCTAAAGTCATAGAGTACTCCTTGTGGTATCACATTTACTCCCACAGCAACAGATTGTGATGTCACAACAGGGGATTGTGACATGAAGTATGGATTAAGCTATTGAGGCACAGTGACTCTAAAGGAACTCAAAGGGATAAAGTCACATACTCATTCAAAGTTTCTTACTAATAAATAATGGAGAGGAGAAATATACAAAATATAAATGGAATGAGGGCAGAAATGTACCTAATTACTGTGTTTTTTTAAGTTTTCTTTGAGGCATCAGCAGCTTTTTAAACTTGTAATATTCGAAAACAAATGTATTCCCATAACCCAGTTTCTAAGTGCAATACCCTCCAGGGTGGGTGGTATGGGCTATACTCACCCTTCCAGGGGCTATAATTTATTTATTTTTATTTATTTATTTGTAATATCGGAAAGACCTTTGAGTGTGAGCTCTTTTACAAAGGTTCCACGTCAGAGTGGACAATAAGACAAAACACAATATACAGTGGTTACAGAGGCCAACTCATTAGGCATTAAACAGCAGTTACATGAGAATTAGATAAACAGGAGAAAAACAGAGCAGTTGTAAGAGGATGCAAGCTATATCTAATTTATTACCCTAGGTAGCTCAACACTGGGAGACCACCAAATCCATTGATAGACTATGGCTGAGAAAGTGGGTGTGGGGGAGGTTGATAGGGGGCCCTCTTCCTGCAGCGTTGGGCCTCATTATGATCCCTGGGGTGGTGGGTGAGTATAATCCAATGCTGCCCACCCTGTTGGGTATTATTGCTAGCTTAATAAAATAAAGTTGCCCTTTAAAAAAAATTCTCAGCTTACCCATTTTATAAACACAATAAGACACGTGTGTGTGTGTGTGTGTGTGTGTGTGTGTGTGTGTGTGTGTGTATACGTGTGTGTGTGTGTATATATACGTGTGTGTGTGTGTGTGTGTGTGTGTGTGCATCATGCTGATCTAACCACACACCCAGGGGCTGAAGGCCCTCCACCTTTGACATCATGCCTCACTATGCCCCTAGGCATGTGGTTAGATATGCAAAATGCACACACTTTCATGTTGTATTGCTTACTTATACTGCTATTTGTCTCTGGTTGTCACTAAAAAACTACAGAAACATACTTTGAAAAGGAGTTAGTATCTTTAGCCATTTGTCAATATTCTTGTAATTTATTTTAGTTTCTCACTGAACAGCTTATGTGCCAATGACATTTATTAGGTGATTCACCTATTTGTCAATTTACCTTCCAAAACAGATTTATTACCACAGAAGCGTCTATTTAAAAAAAGAAATTACCTGGACAGGAGAGAAAGGTACTGACTTAATGTCTTTTAGTATTTGTAGGAGTTGTGATGGAAGAAGCTGTTGCAAAAAGGTTAGCCCCAGATGTGGGAGAAAACCAGCCATTTGTGATAGCTTTTGTGTAGTCATTGTCCCAGCTTCTCTTTCACTTGGTGGAGGAAACAGATAATCCGCTAACTGTCCGGGAAAGAAAATACAAATACAAAATGTTAATGATAAAAGAGGCTGCTCACATCATGCTAAAGCATTGAATGATTAACATGTCATAGCAGTACATTAAATGATGCTTCTCATCTTGGTACAGCATTAAATGATGCTACACATCATGATACAGCACCAAATGATGCTACTCCTCATGCTGCAGCATTAAATTATGCTACTTGTCATGTTACAGTATTAAATGATACCATATATAATACTACAGCATTAAATGATGCTACTTGTCATGGTACAGCATTAAATAATGCTATACATAATGATACAGCATTAGATGATGCAACACATCATAGTACAGCATATAATTATGCTACACAGTATGGTACATCATTAAATGATGCTACTTGTCATGGTACAGCATCAAATGATACTACATGTCATAGTACATCATTAAATGATACTACTTGTCATAGTACAGTATTAAATGATACCACGTGTAATAGTACAGCACTAAATGATGCTACTTGATATGGTACAGTATTAAATGATACCACGTGTAATAGTACAGCATTAAATGATGCTACTCATCATGGTACAGCATTAAATGATGCTAAACATAATGATACCGCATTAGATAATGCAACACATCATAGTATAGCATAAAATTATGCTACACATCATGGTACATCATTAAATGATGCTACTTGTCATGGTACAGCATTAAATGATATTACATGTCATAGTACATCATTAAATTATACTACTTGTCATAGTACAGTATTAAATTATACCACGTGTAATAGTACAGCATTAAATGATGCTACTTGTCATGGTACAGTATTAAATGATACCACGTGTCATTCTGCAGCATTAAATGATGCTACTTGTCATGGTACAACATTAAATGATGCTATACATAATGGTTCAGCATTAAATGATACAACTCCTCCTGCTGCAGCATTAAATGATGCTACTCCTCATGGTACAGCATTAAATGATGCTACTCCTCATGCTGCAGTATTAAATGATGCTACTCCTCGTGGTACGGCATTAAATGTTGCTATTTCTCATGGTACAACATTAAATGATACTACTTGTCATGGTACAGCTTTAAATGATGCTGCTCCTCATGGTACAGTATTAAATGATACTACTTGTCATGGTACAGCTTTAAATGATGCTGATCCTCATGGTACAGCATTAAATAATACTACTTGGGCCTGGTACAGCTTTAAATGATGCTGCTCCTCATGGTGCAACATTAAATGATACTACTTGGGCCTGGTACAGCTTTAAATGATGCTGCTCCTCATGGTACAACATTAAATGATACTACTTGGGCCTGGTACAGCTTTAAATGATGCTGCTCCTTATGGTACAACATTAAATGATACTACTTGGGCCTGGTACAGCTTTAAATGATGCTGCTCCTCATGGTACAACATTAAATGATACTACTTGGGCCTGGTACAGCTTTAAATGATGTTGCTCCTCATGGTGCAACATTAAATGATAATATTTGTCATGGTACAGCAGTGAATGATGCCACTCTGCTCCCATAAATGTGTGCTGCCTGGATTAATACTTATCACGAAAGATTCCCTTATTTGCATATTTAACTATTGTCTTTTTCACATGAACAAATGTATATGAATTCTGTCTGTTTTAGAATAATGACATCTAATGGAATCATTCGTCCTAGAATACATTTTATTGATGGCTTTAGTACTGTAACTGTATTGTTTAAAGACACTCCATAATGAAAGCTTTTACTGAAAAAAAAAATCTAATTGTGTAACTGTCCAAAGCATTCTAGAATTAGAACATTTGATAAAATCAATATTTACCATTTGATCAGGAACAAGGGAGCCATCTGCAATGCACTGCAGCATATTATTCTTGATTACCTTATACACTGTGCTATTTTGCTGATAAGGCATCAGATCAGTAGCATTAGCATAACAAATTAATTTCCCCAGTCTGCAAATGGAAACACATACAAACATCCTTATTAAACTTTTCAAAGAACTCATATGTGCTTTTATATGCTTCTTTGTGCATTATACTGTTTATTTTTGCAAAATCTTTTTTTTTTTAATTTGGTGTTCTTTTCCAACCCCTAGGACTGGCCACAATCAGCCCAGCCCCACATCAAGCCCCATCACCCACCCACCTTCCATGGACTTACCCGACTGGGGATATACTCTGGCTTGCCCCCCCCCAAGAGTGAGGCCATGGGAGGGATCCCTACCACCGTTAGATGCCGGTATATGGCCCCAGGATGCTTCCATCCCCGGGTTATGCGCTGGCTTATCCCCTGGGGTATGGCCTCTGTGAGGGGGTTCACCATCCCATCAGATGATGGACAGTGATGCAGGATCTGTGGCACAAGGTGGGCGGCATCCCACATTGCCTGATTGTCTGCCATTTTTCACCCTGGGAGGTGGGATGTGCAATGATATCAAGGGCATGTGCGCTGACATCTGTCCCACCTCCCAACACAGTGAAGGTGCCAGTTGCTACTTCTCCCCCTGGCCTCTGCCAGAGGTCAGTCATGTGCCAGACACTCAGCCCCCTTCCCCCAGAGAAGGAGAGCAGTCTATTGGACGCTTGATCCTTCTCCCCCCAGCCATTCCTCCGACTCTCAGGTCTGTTACTGAACCCAAGATGTTGGCGTCACAGATGGAAGTCCTACTGCTGTGCCAGTGGGCTGGACTTTTGCAAGATCTTCTAGTTTGGTACAATCACTGTATGTGTATTACCTGCAATGTTCAATTAAGTAGTCTACAAGAGAAACCTGAACATTTTTATCACTGATCTTCTTCATTGCCATGTCTCATCAGATTTGGCAGGTTTTATATCACATTTCTTACATGCCCATTTCAGGAAATATTCCTATTGTTTTAAAGAGGACCAGTTACCACCAAAGGCCCCACACACAAGTGTGGGGCTGGTCCCAGTGTGCACTTTGTATGCAAAAAGAATTTGGTTTATTTACTGCTTACTGTAGTATAATATATTATTTCAGACCAATTTTGCTTAGTTCTAGGCTGACATCTTCTTTTACTACACATCCCAGTATCCCCCTGCTGCTGACATCAGAGCAGTAGGCAGCAGTGAGAAGATTCAATAGCATGCAGTGCCTATTAGAGTTATGTAAGCTCTCATCTTTTGTTTGCTGGTCCCGCTGTCTTCCCTGGGCTATATACAGTTACAGAGGACTGTATTTAACCCCTGGAGAAAAGCAAACCTGGAAAACAACTGATTGAAGATTATAAAAGCTCTAACATGCAATGTAGGCTATTGAACCTCCCTCTACTGCCTACTGCTCTGATGTCAGTTGCAGGGGATGCTGGGATTTGTAGTAAAGAAGATGTCAGCCTAGAACTATGCAAATTTAGTCTAATAGAATCTACTATACTGCAGTAAACAGTGAGTAAACCAAAGTGTTTTTGCAAACAAAGTACATATTGGGATCAGTCCCACAACTGAGTGGGGGGCCCTTTGTGCTTACTGTTCTCCTTAAAGTGGTCACAAGTCTTGCTAAAATAGATTACGCAGACTTTGGAAAAGGAAACGGGACTGAAAGGGTTTATATAGCTCATATTTCTCCAGATGTCTACTCAGAACAGACATCACCACTTTCTAAATGGGGGATGGAAGTATAGCCTAGAAGTTAAAGTAATGTGCTTTGAATGAGCCTGGTACATCCAGAAGACCTGGATTTGATTCCCACAACCTCTACTTGCATACTGTGTGACTCTGAGCAAGTCACTTAACCACCCCAGTGCTCCCAGGTTACCCCTGAAAACAGGTACTTGTGCTTAGTGGGCCTTACCTGGTTACCAAAGTATTAAAAAAACTTACCCACAAATGGAAGGTTAGAGATAGGCCTGTAATTGACGATATCACTAGGATCTAGAGACACCTTCTTCAGCAGGGGTTTCACAAAGCCCCTTTAAGGGAATCTGGGAATGCACCCTCCCACAGAGAGGTGTTAATGCTGTCACTGAATGAAGGTACTAGTACCAACCACTCCACCCTCATCACATTGTAGGGAGCTGGATCTGTGGATTCGAGTGGACTGACACAACTCTGATAGCACCCAAAGAATGTTTACAGCATCAATCAGCTGGCAGTCAGTACACAGTGACTGGAATTCATTCCCTCAACTCCTGAGCCACTGCAATTGTGACTTTTACTGAATGAGGCATATCATCTCTGACTGTTGCAATATTTGGCAAGAAGAAATCAACAAACTGTCTGCATCTCCTTATTGACCTTGGTTCATGGATGTTATCTACCAATCCGAAGAGAGCAGTAGGTCTGCTCTTCCCTGCTACAGTGATGCTTGAGTAAAGACTTTTCTTCATGGTAATCATGACCCCCTTGCATTGCTGATAATACAACACCAGGATAAGATCTTCAGCAACATCACCTGCTCTCTACTATCCATACTCCAGCCTCCACCCACTCTTTTTCAACTGACGCAGCTCATCATTAAACCATATTGAGCTGTGTCAGTGAGTCAAAAGGCATGAACTGACTGGCACCAGGGGGTCAGAAATAGCAAGGATGGCATTGTAATATGCCTCTGCCATTGCACTGCACCCCCTGCCAGATGCAGCCCAAATCCCTGAAATGTCCACTTGAGCCCAAAAAGCATCTGTACAGTAGGGTCATCACTCTGAGTGGTTCCCTGCCTACACTAAAGGGTTTACAATGGAGAAAGCTTTCAGCCCCATCAGGCACTGTGGACAGAGTTGCCATGAAAGAGAAAAATAATCTGTAACACTCACTGCCATACAAAGTCATACAACACTTATTGAAACTGGGAAGATGGCAGCCACGCTTGGCTAGCCATCAGCAGCAGCAGTTTTTAGGGCTGTGGGTGGAGCCTACAGCCCTTTTGGGATCGATCATATTGTAGCTCTAAAATAGCTAATCACGGAACTCCCTTTTTGGACATTTGAAAGTATTCCTTCACAGCTGCAAAATAGTGCACTCCCCCTCTGATTTTTGCTATTTGCTGCTCTATGTTAACGGTATATGAAGGGAGGGGGGATGCTACTGTATTGGACCTCAGAACTTCTCAGGATTTTAACAAAAAAAACTTTTTAAACTGCTGTTTCTATCATCTATCCAGCTCAGTCTAACATATTCATTCTATTTCTTTCAGCAACCTAGGGGTTAACTCATTATATGTTGTCTGGCATTTCTTGAAATTGAAAGTCAGACTACTGTGTCAGATTACAGACAGTGCAATTGCAGTCTGTTAGCTATCACATTCCTAGGGCAGGACAGTTGCAGGCAAGCAACCACGTGCACACACACACAGCAGCAGCATTTACTCTGGCTAAATAAATTCAAGAGGATTGATTTAGCAGCATGGCAGTTTTTGATGATTGTAACTAAACAGCACTATATGGCACCAACAAGAAAATAACTTTGGTCATTTGGTAGCTTTTCGCAGCACTATCGGTTCTGGCTAGATCTTGTTAGAATTGTTACTTTAATTTTAAGCTTTTAGTTTATTTTGCATTGGGTGATGTTTATCATTTATTGTTTTATTATTTTACTATTTTTCATTACTGTTAGTAAGCGGCAAGTTAGCTCAGATAGGGAACTTAGTGAGTTAACTAGCTAGCATTGTAGTGTTCTTGGGTCTGATAGGGGAGTTATTTTTTTTTTTGCCTTCATTCTGTTGCATGGTGCTGCTAATCATACTGCTCCTGCTGTGTTTTGTTTCCAGTTAGCGGGGTCATCAAAACTGCTAACAATTTTTTAAGCAAATTACACAAAATCTGCCTACTGCCTAGCTCTTTGACACCTGCTGGAGGTCTTGTGAAGGTTGTCAATTGACACCAGGTGACCAGTGGAATTTTCTGAGGGGTGTGGAGGAACTCTGTTGGAGAGATTGTTTTAGCCAGGAGGGCACCGACGCACTTTGTTGGCGGAGCCCAAACCGGAACATCGTCAGAACCCTGATCTGTTGGGACTGCTGTGTTAGTCTACTGTAAGAGACTGCCATGTTGGACTGCCATAAGTGTGCCATGAGTCAATCTTGGAGGTCAGTTGGGATCTTGGGGTTGGGGATTCCTTGCAGCTGTCCTCCCGGGGTGGCACTGTTGGTCCTCAGTCCCAGATGGTAGGTGCTAGGTTAGGGCCAGCCAAAGGGCTGAGTCTCACTTGGGTGCCTCTTAGGTCTCTGGGGGGCATCTAGCATTGGCTGGATGTGCCCCTGGGGCTGGTGGTATGGGATAATATGGGCCTGATTGCCTGTCTGGTGGTGGGTGTTTTGGGAGTTCTCCTCTGTGGCTCTAGCCAATGCCCCTACCTGCTCTCATGTGCAGCCTTTGAATTTCTCCCTGAGTCAGCTGCGGAGGTGGCTGACACTAGGTAAGGCCTGCATCAAAGGGAGAGGGGCTATCAGCTTGTGGATTGCAGAGAAGGAGCTCAAGGAATAACTTCCCTAAAGAAGATTATTTTCCATCCTCAGAATTATCTGCTGGATTTTCTTCAGACTGCCAAGAAGCTGGTTTGGATTTTTGGCTGATTTGACTATCTGTTTGTATAAAGCAGTAAGAGTGCTTTTCTAGTTAAAGCGTGTACTGTATTCTGCAGTGCTCTTCTAAGCCCATGTGAGAGTTGGTTGCTCATTCGAGTATCTATTGTAACAGTTAGTCCCAAAGAAGTGAGAGTTTGGTGGGACATTTTGTGAACTTTATTTATGAGAGATTCAGCAACTCTTTTTTCAGTTAACATTTAAAACACACCTTACCTGATGACTCTTTTTGTTGCTATACTCAATTGTTGTTTTTTTGTTTTGTGTTTTTTTTTATTTATTTTTAGGGGGGATCGGGGTTTTGAGGATTTGGGGGGTTTGATTATTTTGGTATGATTGCAGCATGATAATTGTTGTCTTGTATTGTTGATTACTGTAGCTGGGAGTATAGGCAGTCATTATGTGTCTGGAGCGTTCCTTGGTGGGCAGGTGCTACTCCCCCTCCAGGTTGAGGGGCCTGCATCCTTTTGACTGCCCCCACTGTTAGCCAAGGTCTGTAGGCACTGTCCGGTCTTTGGGATAGCGTGGGGGGTATCGGAGGGGCGGAGGCCCAAGGTCGAGCAGGAGTGTGGAGCAGAGTGGGCCGACTGGGGTTGTGGGTTCAAGGAGGCACCCTGGGGTGAAATGGGTCCAGGAAAGAGGGTCTCCCTACCTGGTTCCCATACCCAAGGGTTCCACTATCGGTGGGCAAATGATGCTGTCTTCCATGGCCACTCATCCAGCTTGGGCAGTGTTATGCAATGCCAGGTTGATAAAGAACAAGACAGCAATAATTTCTGATTTTGTTGGAACATCTGACCTGACTTGCATCACTGAGACCTGGCTGGATGAAAATGCTAGCCCTGTGTTGGAATCAGGCAGTTCCCACCAGGTACCCGGTGATGCACCGCCTGAGAGTGGATCATAGGGGTGGGGGTGTAACCATCTGTTTTAGGATGGAACTGGACCTTGTAGATGTGCCAGTGGGGAACACCAGATCCTTTGAGTGTATCATGGGTGCAGGTGTAGTTTGCAGGATACTCCTCATCTGCTGTCCACCCGGAGATGGGAAAGTTTTCCTGCAGGAAGTCACGCACTTCGTGGTTGACATGGTGTCAGAATCCTCCAGGAGGTTGGTCCTGGGAAATTTCAATGCCTGGGTCGATGATGAACTCTCGCATTTTGGCCAGGACTTCCACCAACTGATGATTTTGTTGGGCTTCACACAGATAGTTACCTCTGCAACCCATAATCATGGTCACTCTCTGGATCTGGTGTTAGTCCTAGGGATGGTGGTCTCTGACCTGGTGGTGGAACTGGTCAGTTGGTCTGACCATCACACTATAGGGTTCAGTTTCATAGCTCCCCCAATAGACCTGCCCCTTTGGAGATGGTCCGGTACCACCCTTTAAGGGGTGTGACCCCCCGAGGGTCTAATGGCATTGTTGGACCTATCAAGAAGGCTGTAGGAATGCTTAGATCCAGGGGACCTGGTATTGTACTATAATAGTGTGGTAATGGGGGCCCTGGATTCCATAGCTCCTGTCCGTGTTTGCCCACTCACTCTTCATCCTCAGTCCCCTTGGTTTGATGGAACCTTGAAAGAGTTGAGGCAAGTGTGGCGAATGTTGGAATGGCACTGGAGAAAATCCAGCTTGAAGGATGACAAGCTTAGACTGATGGCCCATTATTCAGACTATCAGTCAACAGTCTCTTGTAAGAAGGCAGAGTTCCTGTCCAGGGAAATTGCTGCAGCAGGGAATCAACTGGCTCAGCTCTTCCGTACTGTTCACAGGTTGTGGAATCCAACCAGTCTTCAGAATCAGAGAGCATTTTCACAATCTAAGTGTGAGGAGTTCGCTTGATTCTTTGTAGATAAGGTTGCCACCATCAGATCGGAGATCCATCTTACATGTTCCAATGAGTGTTGTGGATGTCGGTGGTAGATCACAGGCATCCAGTCTGTCTGGGTGAACTTTGATCAGCCAGTGATCACTGATATCATGAAGATTGTCCAGGGCTTGCAACCAAGTTGTTGTGGTTTGGACCCTGGTCCAATCTGCCTCCTTGTAGAGTGCATGGAGGTCATCGGGCCAGTTCTGGCTGATATTGTCTGGTGTTTGTTGGAGAAGGGTGTGTTTCCAAGCCCCTTGAAGGAGGCAGTGGTGACACCCCTTTTGAAGAAATCCTCCCTCGACCCAGACTATCTTGTGAACTACAGCCCAGTCTCTAACCTGCCATTTGTGGTTAAGGTTATCAAGAAGGTAGTCACGTTGCAGCTCGAGGATCATCTTACCACCCACGAGGTCTATGATCCTCTCCAGTCTGGTTTCAGAAAGAGGCATAGTACCGAAACGGCCCTTGTTTGGGTACTTAATGATCTCCTGATAGCAAGAGATCAGAAATACCATTTGATCTTAGTACTTCTTGATCTCTCTGCAGCATTTGGCACCATGGACCATGGGCTTTTACTGGAGCACCTGTGGCTGATCTGCAGACTGTCTGGTACAGTCCTCAGATGGTTCCATTCTTTCCTCATGGACTGGACTCAGAGAGTGGTGTCGGGGATCTTTTCCTCAGCCCTGCTCCCCCTGACCTGTGGGGATGCCACAGGGCTTCATTTTTCTCCCATGTTGTTTGCAGTGTATATGCTGCCATTGGGAGACATTATAAGGCAGTACAGGCTGAGTTTTTATTGCTATGCAGATGATACTCAGCTGTACATGTCCTTTGTGCCTGAACAGGATGATGCCATCTCGGTTTTTAATAACTGCCTGGCCGAGATTCAAAACTGGATGAATGCCAGCTGGTTAAGATGGAACCCCGATAAGACTGAGGTGTTGGCGGTGGACCCAGGTCATCAGGGAGAGAGGTTATCTCCTGGTCAGCCTTCCAAGCTTATGCTGGGGGGCAACCAGTTGAGGTCCTCAGAACAGGTGCGGAATCCGGGTGTTGTTCTTGATAGCAAGCTGACACTTAAGTCTCAGGTGTCAGCCATCATGAAGTCCTCATTTTACCATCTGAGGAACATCACCTGGATAAAGTACCTTGTTCCACCTGATGATCTTCCAATGTTGGTCCATGCCTTTGTGACCTCCCGCCTTGACTACTACAATGCTCTATACCTAGAGCTCCCGGGGGTGGACATCTGCTGCCTGCAGTGACAGCCAGGTTGCTGACTGGCTTGTTGAGATCCCACCATGTCTTTCCTGTGCTCTTCAAACTGCACTGGCAGCCTGTGCAGTGGAGGATCACCTTCAAGGTCACTTTGCTGACCTATAAGGCCCTAGATGGACAGGGACCACGTTATTTGCAAGACCTCCTTCATCCCTATTGCCCCTTCTGCCCATTCTGTTCCTCCAATTAGGGATTGCTAGAGATTCCCAGGGTCCATTTAAAGATCTCGGGGGGCAGAGCCTTTTCTTTTGTGGCCCCAATCCTGTGGAATTCTCTACCTTGTAGGGTTAGAGTGCCTGTCCACTGAGACTTTTAACTTCGCTCTAAAAAAATATTTATTTGACTTAGCTTTTGCTGATGCTATTTAATTTATAATTTGCCTGATCTGCCTGTTTGACTTATGTGGTTTTAACTAGTCAATATGTTCCTGTTTTTACTTTTGTACAAGTGCTTTGGTATTTGAAAAGCACTTTTTAAAAAGAAAGCTTGACTTGACTTGAAACAGACTTGTGAAAACATTTTAAACACTTTGGGCTAGCTATTCAAGGGTTTAGCTACTTCAACTGCAACCGCGTGCACCAGTGCAATATTCAACGAGCCACCTGGCACAGCGCAAGTGCCGATGCACTTGGGCACAATGGTAATGTATGCGGCACAAATGCAGGGGGGCATGCCCATGCATATGTGGCACATCCCAATATTCAGCCTGGGATGTGTGGCACATTTGCAGACACAACCCTGAGTTGCACCACATATGGGGTGCTCAAAGTTGAGCCAGCAGAATAAGGCTCAAAGCCAGTCCACCCACAGGCGGGCTGCTGTATTGCAGGGCACAACACAGCACCCGCCAGCCATGGGTGGCCACCAGCCCAACAGGGACACAGTCCACAAGCACCCACATCCTTCCCATTGCCCAATGTGCTCCCCATCCTCCCGTATGCCCAATCACAGGCAGCAGTATCATAAACCCACCACCCGGTGGTCCAGTGGTTCCTCCACCCATTCAGCCTGATCACGGGTGGTAGCAATAGTAATCCCTCTACCTGGTGGTCCAGTGGAGTCCTCCCTCCTTCCCTCCCATGACGCCCGATCGTGGGCATGTTATCCAAACATCCTATCTGGTGGTCCAGTGCCCCCCCATCCATTAAGCCCAATTGCAGGAATCCGTAGTACAAACCCCATCACCTGGTGGCCCAGTGGTCCCCCCCATCCCACCCATGGAGGACCCAGCCACCCAGCTCCCAACCCCTGTCATCGGTGGGCGGCTGCACCCCACCCACATACCACCAGTCACCTGCCGAATGACAGCTTACAATATGCCCTGTAAGCCTATTGGTCCACAGTGTGGACCAATGGGCTTAAACTCATACTATGCTACACAGGCACAAATATGGTGAATGAGCGCGTTCATTCACATATTTATACCTGTGCTTCTTCTGTATAGTCTGAAGCCATTGGTCCACACTGCAGTAATAGGCTACCAGGCATATTGTGAACTGTTATTTGGCGGGTGGCCGGGTGGTATGTGGGTGGGGTGCAGCCACCCACCGATGATGGGGGGGCTAGGTGGCTGGGTCCTCCATGGATGGGATGGGAGGGGGGACCACTGGGCCACCAAGTGATGGGGTTTGTACTACAGATGTCCGCAATTGGGCTTAATGGAGGAGGGACCACTAGACCACCAGGTATGGGGTTCACTGACTCTACAGCCCACGATCGGGCATAACAGAGGGAGAAGGAACCACTAGACCACCAGGTAGGGGTTGTTATTGTGCTACTGCCCATGATCGGGCATACGAGGGGGGGCATTGACCACCAGGTATCCAGCTACTGCTGCCGGCAACTCCGAAGGGCCACCAGGTGCATTTTGCCGGACTGCCCTGCTCATCGCATGCAAATAGGACCATAATGGCATGCTAATGGCCTCATGTGCACCATGCATATATTACGGCTCCATTTGCATGCCCAACTCTGAATATCATGGGTGATGAGCACAGCGCAACTGCATTTGCACTGGAGTATTCCCAGTCCTCCCTGTCTGGGGAATCCCCTGGCACATTGTTCTTGCATCAGGCATATTCTGTGCCACATTCAACAGAGATGCGCCTTTGCACATCATCTTTGAATATTGCCCTGTCCTGGCCCCAGCGCATCTCAGTTGCACTGCGCGCCCACTTGCACCACTGCCAGGCACAGTCTGAATATCTGGCCCTTTGACTTTAGTGATGGATCTTCTGGGGTGAAATGAATTAGATTTGTTTGATTTAAACATAAAAGGGGTAAAAGCAGACACCCATACAAGACTGAGGTTCATTACTTTTACAGTAAAGGGAATGATAACATATTTTAAAATCAACAATGAGCATCTGTTGAGTGAACAAAAATATAATAAAATGAATTGCATATGATAATAACAAATAGATGGATACAGATTCATGATGAATTTATTTATTTGATACTGGGTTACAAGCTTACACGGTAGGAATTGAAGATTTAAAGCCATATGAAGAAGAAAAGCTGAAACTATTCAGGTAAAAACTAGTAAAATCAAAAAAATCTTAATAATAACACAAGTTGGAAATAGAACAGTGCAAACAAAAAACACTGTTTTCCAGCAAAAAAAGAGTTTAATCATTATAAATGTATTTCAATCTGCAGAAGGCGATAGAAAAATATGTTTTACAGAAGCAGGTGAACTGTCATGTACTTATGGCACAAAACGTATGTGAAAATATATTGTTATTCATACTGTGATGATCATATACAAAATACTTATAAGGTATGTATATTTTTGCTAAAAGTAAATAATTGTGAACACGTGTGCTAAGTTAATTATTGTAACTTGTTTGATATATAGGCCTATGTTTCCAAAGTAGTTTTCCGTGGCATTAACAGTTTTATTGTACCCTGCTTTTCATTAAGCATTTTCTCAAATTTATTGTTGTGTTTTTTTCTGCACTCTGATAATGGTGTTACTCCACTTCTAATTCAGCACCCCCTTTAAGAGAGGAGGAGTGGAGTGAAACAAAAACAATTACAAAAAGCCAAATAAAGCAAAAACAAAACTACAAAAATGCTCTACAAACAGTGGGGTAAAATAAAGCTAAGTGCGTTATGAATACCAAAAGTTCACAAATTTAGGTCATAGAGCCTAATACCTTAAAAAAGTGGTACAATAACCTTTAAATGTTAATGCAGTCTGAACTCTTAAAATCATGAAATAAAACAAATTACGACTGGCATGTTCTTGGTGGGTGAGTGAGCTGTGCTTTGATTGATTATGTTTAAGAGTTTGACATGAGAAGCTCTCTGCCTCCAGCTTCATCTGCTCTACCCTTTCCTGGTTCTAATCATACCTTTCTGGTCACACCCCCGTCTGTCTCCTCTGGCACAGCTTTATCTGATCCTAGACAAAATCACCATGGGGGTCCCACAAGGCTCTGTTCTAGGGCTTCTCCTTTTTACTGTTTTTGTAAATGACTTGCCACAGTCTGTAAAATCCTGTAAAATTCACATGTGTGGATGACATCATCCTTTATTCATCTGGGCGTTATCCTGCTGATATCTCGGCTGTCTTGCAATCAGATTTCAATATTCTCTCAAACTGGTTTAAAGCAAATGGCTTAGCTCTTAATCAATCCAAAACTGTCTCAATGCTCTTTGGCACCATATAATGTCTAGCTGCCTGCCCTGCCCTAACTATTAATACATTGGATGGTACTTCCTTGTCTTCGGTGTCCAAATATAGGTATCTTGGTGTCATACTGGATAATTCACTTGACATTTCTTCACATATCTAGACTCTGGTTTCCAAATCCCACAAGAAGCTTACAGCCATTTATTGGGCAGGCAACTGTCTTTCTCTGGGTGTGCACAAATGCCTGACTGAGCACTTAATCCTTCCAGTTATTGACTTTGGGGACATGGTATATGAAGTCACCCCAACTTGTCAATTAATGAAACTAGATACCCTATTTAATGCCCTCTGTATATTTGCTCTCCACACACTTGACCAGATGCATGATTGAATGCTATTTGACCATCTGGGCTGGCCTTCATTGACTCTGCCAGTACACCAACTTCGCTCCCACTCTGATAACAGATTCCTTATCTCATCTTGATTCCAAACTGAATTCTGGTCAACTTGCTTTTAGCTACAGACTCCCTCAGGTATGAATCGACCTTACCTTGGGTAACAGCTCAGACACCAGCATTGCTGTTGCTAAACTGCTTCTCAAAATTCTAATTGTGTCCTGCTGTGATGGTACTTGATTCACTGGCTAAGTACTGTATATACCTGTCCTCTCTTTGCTGAACATGCCTGTGAATATTTTCACCTACACATATTTTATATTGTATCATATTGTACATTTTGTGTATTTTGGTTTTGCTGCTTACTGGACCCTCTCCCCCTTCCCCAGGCCACATCTGTAAACAAGATTGTTTGTATACCTCCCTATTTCTACTATATATCTCTGTATGTCTACATAGAGACACAGAATTTGTCAGCAGAAAAGGACCACTTGGCCCAACAAATCTGCCCAGGTGGTCCCTGCCTAGTCCAGCTCCACAGACCCCAACTGGTATCTGGTGACCCTCCCTCCTCCTTACTCATTTCCTAATGTTCCCTTATGTCTATTCCACACGTGCTTGAGGCACTTTATTGTTTTCACTTCCACCACTTCCACTGGAAGCCTGTTCCAGCTATCCATTACTCTTTCAGTGAAGTAGCACTTCCTCACATTTCTCCTAAATCCCCCCCCCCCAAGTTTCATTGCATGAAAGAGATGTCCCTCCTTCACTCTGTTCACCCCCACTAGGAGGTACTTGTAGGTCTCTATCATATCTCCTCTCATTCGCCTCTCTTCCAGGGTGTACATGTTGAGGTCCCTCATTCTCTCCTCATAGGGCATTTGATGCAACCCCTGCACCATTTAGTTGGCTTGCCTCCAGCAGTCCATAGTACGGTGAAACACTTTAAATAAATAAATTTAGCAATCTCTAATGAGCTGGTTCTTCACACTGACATGTGTCGCTTTCTTTTTTCACCAGCTAACCAAGATCAAGTTCTCCCCAGGAATACCATGAAAACAACATTTTATACTTCAAAAATCATGGTTATACATACAGTAGGGGTTTTCGGTTAGACATTTTTACTGACTTTTAAAACAATAGGTACATCTAAATGCAGTACAGCAAATAAGTTGTTATCTATATACATGTGAAGGATCTAAATAAACATGAAGGAGGAATACGGCATGACAGGATGTGCATTATAATCATATAATTATCGGGTCGCGTTTTTTCCCCATAGGGAAACCCGGTTATAATTTTGCCATTATAACCAGCTGGTTATAATGGCAAACATGCACTGGGTTTCCCTCATTTCCCACATGTGCAAGCTAGCTATATTCCAGCTACTGCACCACCATCCTGACCGCCACTCGCTCTTGGTGGTAAGTAAACTTGTTTTTATTTGTAATAAACAAGAACGACTGTAGCTGTGAATCCCTACAGTTCTAAGGTGCCTTACAAAAAAAAAAATGAAACCAAACACAAAGTCTCACTAGCCATGGATCACACTTAAGCCACACAGGACTGAGGCTGAACAGGAAAGCAGTTTTATTGTATATAATTGCTGTGGTGAAAAAAACATGAGCCAGCAAATATATAAAATAAAGGCTGGTAGGGGGGTGCAAAACTCAGATTTTACACACACCCTTAGTGTGGAATGCCTTAATAAACTCCTCTAGCTTAGTTCTTGGAGTTTATGTGGCTTACTACACCTTGGGTGTGTGTAAAATCCTTGTTATAACCCTCTACCCAGTCATTATTCTCTACGTAATAACTGGCTTTCATTTTTTCCCCATAGAAGGAGCAGGTTATAATTCGTCATTATTACGGTGAGCATGCACCACCTGCTCCTTCTGCTTCCTCGCACTGCACCTCATTGTGAATCAGGTAGTCAAAAGCAGCCAGAAAATCACCCCAGTAAGCTCCATTGTGAGTGTGAAAGTAGCAGCCATGAAAACGGCATTTTTTTGTAAAGGATACCCTATGTCACCAACCTAATTACCATATCTCTGAGGCAACCCAAAGGAAGAAAAAAAACTTGAAGTAAACCTTTGCAAAACTTTAAAAAACTGACTATCCAAAAGACTTTTTCAGCACAGAAGTGTAGCTTTCTTTCAAGTACTTTAACTTTTATTGTGCTTTCTAAAAAAATAACTTTCCAAGTTGAACCACCTTGCCGTCTGCTGTTGTTACTTGAAACAGCCATACCACAGTGTAAACCCAAAACGTTTTTTTTAAAGTATTTTACAAACTGCATTTTACTGCCTTCTAATTCTGCCACCCTATGTTTAAAACAGTTACAGTTCAGGCAGTTTGCCAAGTTTATTAAGTTTCCTATGTTCTGTTCAATAAAATTCTTCATGCCAACTTTGTAGTACACAATTTTGCTTTTCTCCATAAAGTGAAAAACTGCAAGCCAGCAATTACATATAACAATGCATGGGGGTGAGTGCAAAAATGAATAATTAATGCCCACCCTTTGTGTGGGATGCTTTAATAAACCGCTCGGGCATCACCCTCAGGGTTTATGCAGCATTCTACACCTTGGGTGGGCACTGATTTCTCATTATGCACTTATCCCCATGCATTATTGTATATAAAATAACTGGGGAGCATTTTCCCCCGTTGGGAAATCCGATTATAATTCTCCATTATAACCAGCTAGTGATAATTGCAAACAAATGCCAGGTTTTCCCTGTTCTATGCATGCCCACATTGTCTCCCTCATGCACACGTTATGCTTCAGTCTGACTGTGTTACTGAACTAGCATTTCTGGAACCACTAGTCAAACTGTTTTTCATAATTGCTGGGCTGTGTTTTCAAGGCCAAAAAACACTACCCAGCAATTATGTAAAACAAAACCTGGGGAGGTGTGTAAAATTTTAATTTTACACACACCTTCATGGTGGGATGCTTTTATTTATTTATTTAAAGTTTCGGAATTACAACCTTTGAGTCAGCGACTCCTTTACAAAGGCTCCACGTCAGGGCAAACAGACAATAACAACAATAGTTAAATAATAGTGTACATAGGTGATTACATGAAGACAGAAGACATAATTCCATGGATTGGTAGTTACATTTTGGGATTGCTATTGCAGCCCAGGTCGGTTATACAGTGCACCATTTAAGAACTTGAGTACTATCCTGAAGTGTGGTTCACTTTGCAATCAAAGGACCTTATCTCAGGTTGGATGGACAACCCAGCGTCTAAGAGGCGTAATATGTTCAGGTGCAGCAACAGGTCTCGGAGTCTAGCAGGTGCATCTTGATGCTGGCTTTGAACTGTCTAATGCTTGGGGCATGTGCTATGGATAGGGGGAGTTCATTGAGCCAGGTGGGTGCCCAATAAGCAAAAGACCTTTGGCCTAGCATTGTCCTTCTTAGGGGGACTAAGGTATGTGTATTCGCTGGGTGTCTTGGGGAGATCCTGAGAGTGTTTAGTTTTATTAGTGGGTCTAGTCCAATGGGTGTAAAACCCATTTGGATTTTTTTTTGGCCTGGAGGCAGGTGTGGTATTTTAACCTGCCTGAGAAAGTCAGCCAGTTAGCTTTTTTGTAGAGATCGCAGGTATGGGTTAGCTTGTCACTATCCGTAACCAGCCGGCTAGCTTTGTTAAGGGCCAGATTAATTCATTTTAGTGCCATGGGGTCAGCTGCTCCATACATTGTTATTCCATAGTCTACCAGAGATAGGACCATGCTGCTTACTGCCAGCCGTAGGGCACGGGGGCGGGAGGCATTGTCTGTGCCTGAAAAGGGTCCCTAATCTGGCATTTACTGAGGCTGAGAGTTGGTCTATGTGCATGTGATAGGTCAGTGATGAGTCTAGTGTGATGCCCAAATATTTGAATTGTGTTATTTGATCAATAATGGTGCCCTGGTGGTTGGTTATGTTTAGTTGGGAGCCATAGTAAGGGCTTTGTCTATGCGTAAAGATCAAGGATTTTGTTTTGCTGAGATTTAATACCAACCTTTGTTTCATGAACCAGTGTTCTATTTCCTGGAAATTAGTCTGGAGAGTTTGCTGAAGAGCATTCAGGGTGGAGTTTTTCCAAAAGATTACTGCATCATCTGCATATAGTAGGAGCTTACAGTTGCAGGCGCTAGGGATGGCATTCAGGAATAGGGTGAATAGGAGCGGGCCTAGAATTGATCCTTGAGGTACACCCGATTTAACTGCGAGTTTTGAGGGTAGAGTGGAATTTATTTTTACTTCTTGTGTCCAGTCTGTGAGGTAGTTCTTGAACCAGAGTAAGGCCTCTGGGCCTAGGTTGAGTGAGGGGAGTTGGTGTAAAAGTAAATCATGATTAACTGTGTCAAAAGCTTTAGTCAGATCTATGAAAATTGCTCCTGCTAGGTCACCCGCATCAAGAGCTTCTTGTATATATGATGTAAGCGAGAGGAGAGCCGTGGTGGTGCTATGAGCTGCTCTGAAGCCATGTTGTTCTTGGCAGAGTAGGGAGTGATTTGTCAGGTATTCAGTGAGTTGGTCTGAAACTATTCTTTCGAGGGCTTTTGAGAGAGGAGGGAGAATCGTGATAGGCCTATAGTTCCCAGGGTCAGTTGGATCACCCTTTTTTAGTAGAGGGGTGATGATACTCCTTTTCCAGAGAGTTGGGAATTGCCCTAGGTGAAGTGATAGGTTGAATATTTTAGTTAGGTGAGGGATGATTACATTTAGTGTTAGTCACAGGATCTTTAGGTCAAGGCTATCACTGCTGTGTCTTTTGTTTTTTAAGGCTTGTGTGAGGTAGCGTTTGGTTTCATTACATGAGATGGGTTTAAACCAAAAAGGTGGGCTGCTGATCTTCGGTGAGGGTGTGTGTGGTGCTGAAGTGGGTGGGCTAAAGAAGTTTGGAGGGAGTATGTGGCTGAGGTCTGAGAAAGAGTTATTCAGAGTATTAGCTATTAATGTAGGGTCCTGTGAGGGTGTCCCCTTAAGAGTTATTTGGGTAGGCGGTTGGTTATCTGATTTCCCACATAGTTCTTTGATGTTACTCCAAAACTTGCTCCCTGTACCCCAGGACTCTGTTAGGGCTTGTTTGTAGTGGTTGGCCTTGGCTAGCTGAATGGCCCTGGTGCATTTATTTCTGGCTTCCCTGTAGAGCTGTCTGTCATGGGGGACTTTTGAATTGAGAGCTTTGTACCAGAGGTTGTCTCTATGTGACATCTGGTCCAGTAGGGATTGTGTTATCCATGGAGTATCCCTTGCTTTTATGAACTTTTTGGCAAGAGGGGCATGTTTGTCACAGGCTGCATTGAAGATATTAATAAAGGAGGTCAGTGCTCCATCGATGGATATGGCGCTATGGACCGGGGACCAGTCACTGGTGGAGAGGCTATGGATAATCTTGGATATTGCTCCCTGTTTGAGGTGTCTTTGGTAAGATAATTTAGGGCATTTGTGGGGGCTCCTGTTGGACCAGGTGCAGGAGAGAGGAGAGTGGTCACTAAGTACGTCTGGGAGGACTTTGATGTTAGATAGGTGTTTGGGGGAGTTTGTCAGGATGAGATCAAGGAGCGTATGTGCACCTGTTCTTGGGTCTAGACGCGTGGGGGTTTGGACAACCTGAGTCAGATCTTGTGCAGTTGCTGCATCTTTAAAGGGAACTGCTCCTTTTGATAACCAATTTACATTAAAGTCGCCCATTACTATGAGATCACTTTTTGTGGGTAGCTTAGCTATATTAGCCAGTATAGAGTCAAAAGCTTCTCTCTGGTTGTTGGGTATATAAACTGACATTATATACAGCGGTTTCCCAAGGGAGCCTACTGTAATCTTGATGGTGACTGCTTGTGCACCGTATTTCGGGTTTGGTAAGGGGATTAGTAGAGGCTTAAATTTGGCTCTGGCATAGATTGCGCACCACCACCCTCTTTCCCTCCCTATCATCTCTAAATATGATGTAGTCATTTAGTGCAACAGTGGAGTCAGGGATACGAGTACTTAGCCATGTTTCAGATAGGGCAAGAATGTCTGGAGAGTGTTGTGCAACCCACCCTTGGAGAAGAGTTAACTTTTTTGGTAGGCTGCGTATGTTTAGGGAAGCCAGCATCAGACCTACTTTGTTTGGGTTTCTATCAGTGGTAGCTGATGCCGGCCCCGGGTTAGGGTGTATATCCCCTGCTAATAGTAGTAGTAGCATGAGCGCATGTCTAAGTGCAGTTAGCTGTAGCCGTTTTGTGAGTCTTTTATTGTTGCATGTACTTATATTGTTATTTGGAGATTTGCATGGAATGGGGAGTGAATGTATTAGTAGGGCTTTTTGCAAATGTAAAAGGAGAGGGTTGGGAGTATAGAGGAGGTATGTGTTGGGTAGTGGAGCTTGAGATACCTTCGTTAGCCCATTTGTGGTGTAGCTAAGGTTCAGAATTATGGTAGAGAAGGGATGTAGGTTCATATGGCCATTAGCTGGGAAGTGGTTACTTGGAGGTGTACGGGGATGTAGGAGACCAAAGCTAATGATAGCATAAATTGTATTAGTATCATTTGACTGCCAAACATGGTTTTTGTTTTTTTTATTATGTTTGTTTTTCCTTTCTTTCTTCTGTTTTCAGACGGAGCCCCTACTGTTCGGATTGTATAACCAGCAAATGGAAAAGTGAGCTGATAGGATATTGCGCCTACGTGGTACACCCTATATATCTGGAGAGCTCCACTACGTGGTGGCGGGGTATGCGGGGCCTGAATCGCGCTGGAAAGAGGAGCTGTCCTGCAGTGGTGAGCTGCCTGCTGGAGACTTACACAGTACAGTAGTTCTGGGCTGGAGGGGGGATTCCAACTCGGTCCCTCACGACCGCCCGTGACCTTGATTTGGGGGGAGGGCTTCAGGAAAGTACCCCTGTCGACCTCCTGGTCCTCGGTACAGTACAGTAGTTCTGGGCTGGAGGGGGGATTCCAACTCGGTCCCTCGCGACCGCCTGCGACCTTGCTTTGGGGGGAGGGCTTCAGGAAAGTACCCCTCTCGACCTCCTGGTCCTCGATACAGTACAGTAGTTCTGGGCTGGAGGGGGGATTCCAACTCGGTCCCTCGCGACCGCCTGCGACCTTGCTTTGGGGGGAGGGCTTCAGGAAAGTGCCCCTCTCGACCTCCTGGTCCTCAGTACAGTACAGTAGTTCTGGGCTGGAGGGGGGATTCCAACTCAGTCCCTCGCAACTGCCCGTGACCTTGCTTTGGGGGGAGGGCTTCAGGAAAGTGCCCCTCTCAACCTCCTGGTCCTCGGTACAGACCTCCTGAGCTTCACTCTATTCATGTAGCATCCAACACCTCAGGTGTGTGTTAAATTCTCATTATACACACGTCCACATATATTGTTCTATATTTAATGCACATTCCAGGGTATAGTAACTCTTGAGGCTGAAGGCTCAGTGTCCTTACTCCCCTGGGAAGTGCATTAAAATCCTATGATGCATACCCTGCGGGGGTTATTACACATAAAATGGCTCTAAGTAGCTTTCTGGGGGGAGGAAAATGGGATTCAGGACCTCACCATGCATTTAGAGACTTAATGCATGACCATATGACGTCTCTCAGTCAACGAAATTTCTAGATTTTTTCTTGCCATTTTATAATAGAGCACATAACTAGGGTGAAGATTTTAAAAAGGTGGCCATGTCTTTTTACACAGACTAGATTTATCACATCCTATATAGCTTGCAGTAGGTGCTCATTATAAGCTGAAATTCCCATATTTGTAACCAGTCTGTAAAACCTGGTGGCCAGGGTTGTTTCCATCTAGGCAAGGTAAGGCATTTAAGCTATGGCTGCTGAAATAATCCAGTATTGGTTATAATTACACAGGAGTGTGGTGTGCATATTTTATGGAACACATACAAATAGGGGTGAGAATGAATAAGTGCCTCAGTTGGGACTTTAACTCAGGCCACCCAGAATACCGTTCCAATTGCGCTAACCGCATGCGCCACTGAGACAACTGGAACCTGGGCCGTCCCCAAGCACATTACTCTTTCTCAAATGCAGCAGCTGAGGCATTTATTTTTTCTCACCTCTGTTTGTATGTGTTCCATAAAATATGCACACCACATTCCTGTGTGATTGTTACAAGTAAATGTTTGTGTTGCCATTGTGTTGTGCATTTGAGAAAGATGAATGTGCTCGGGGACAGCCCAAGTTCCAGTTGTCTCAGTGGTGCAGCTGGATAGCGCAAATGGAATGGTATTCCGGGTGGCCTGGTTTCAAGTCCCAGCTGAGGCACTTATTTTTTCTCACCCCTGTTTGTATGTGTTCCAGTATTGGTTATGTTTGGGTATATGGGGAATATAGGATATGTCTCCTAAAATTAAGCCCTCAGTCACTTGGAATAATGGATTTCACTACCTTGGAACCTAGTTATACAGTGTAGAATTTTAAAAAAGACTTAAGAACTCTAAAAATATGGAACAGGTGGCTGGTCCAATAGCTGAAGACGCATTTTCAACTACAGTTATTTTCAGTCGGAGTTCTAATATAAATGTATTATTAAGGAATCGTCAAAATTACATTTCAAATGGAAGTGGTAAAATCTTTAGTCTCTCACAACTGCTAAAAGGAGTGGACATCACTAGCCACTTATTGTAGCCTAAACCCAAAGAAACTCATGTCTGTCTCTCCAGCAGGCACCTATGCTGGTAACAGTGTTTGGGTGCCATTGCATCTAGGCTGGCAATGGTGTTGGGGTGCCATTGCATCTATGCTGGCAGTGTTGTTTAGGTGCCATTTAGGGGTCCAGGGGATATACAGTATGTAATGATAATATGGTCTTTCTTTCTGAGGCATTACCTTATCTGTTGATACTTACTGTACAATTTCACTCAGTGTTAATTTTTTGTCTTTCATAATCTTTTGAGCTATATATCGTCCTCGAAATGCTGTTAGATTGCTGTTCACAAGAGCATCAAGCACTCGCAATATCTAAAACATAAAATATCTGTATTAAATATACAAACTGTGAAAAATGGCAAATTTGTAATTTTATTATAATAACTGAGTAATCTTGTTTCTAACCAGAAATCAGCTCCTCTCAAACTCTGTTATACGTGGTTGTGATGTCACAGCACCTCTTAATTTCTGTTATACATGGGCATGATGTCAAATTCATGTATACTGGATACCTCTCCCACAGGCATTTCAAACTCTGTTATGCACATGAGTGACATCACAGCACCACTCAAACTCTGTTATACACAGATGTGACATCACACCCATGAATACAGGAAATCGCTCACAAAAAGACAATTAGGTGTTAAAGTGGCACTTAGCACTAAAAATATTTGTCAGTTGTTCACAGAGAAGTTAAGGACTAACAAAACTTTTTTAATAAAAAACCCAGTAATTATAAAAAATAAGATAATGGGGACTGTGGAAACTCATTTTGTTGCATGCCCTTAGTGTGTGATGACCAGATAAAGCCATCAGAAGTCATCACATACTTTTGACGTGTAAAAAACTGCTTATTCACAGCTCCCCTTACATGGGTCGAGGACCTAAATGACAAACTAAAGTAGGCATTGACTTTGAGCATTTGAATCATGGTTTGCTACTAATAGGCTAGTTTGAAACAAAATACAACAAAAACAATGTTTTTTGGTACCAAGAGCAAAGTACTTTAAAGTCTATTTTTAAATGGTAACACAAGATAAGACACCTCTTGAAAGTGTTAGAAATTATTAAATACCTTGGTGCCTATTTGAACTCAAGTCTGACTACTGAGGATCACTTGAATTACATAATTGAAAGACTTTCACTGTAGTTCAGCGGGGCAGTGGGAGACACACATCACACCTCCCTCTGTGCAGTACAAGACTGCACACGTCCAGGTATCCCATGGACCTTGGGATTGTTTGTTTTTGGCTGCTGCATGGCTGCCTGGGCTTTGTTGCAGCTCTCCTGTCTGTATCCCCTAGGCTGCTTTCATCTGTTTCCCCTGGGCTGTGTTGTTGGCTCTGGCCAGACAGTTGCTCCTGGAATGCTCCATACTCCTTCAGCCCAGGCCTGTTTCAAACCAGCTCTCTCCTCTCCTCATTTTTCTCCAGTTATCTGAGATGAGCTGCTCAGCTCTGTGTATCTTTACTCTTGTGATTTAAAGTAAAACAAACACACAGTGGGGTGGCAAGATCGGCATTAGCCTCTGACTGCTCATTCAGACTGCTGCCCTAGAGTTCTAGGGCCATCCAGCCCAAAGCAGCTCACAGCTAGTTCTCTGCCTGTGGGTCCTAGTACAAGGAAACCCCATAATTAACTCAACAGTTTCAGTACGTAGGATCCTCTGAAACAAATCACTCAAACTATCATGCCATTCCCACCATGACAGCTCCTGCCTTCAAATTTCCAGTACCAGCCTCTATGTTTTGTGTCTCATGCAGTCATTGCTTCCCACCTACCTGATTTGCAGCATTCCCTAGGGGATTATAGGGGAGGTTATGTCAAATTAATCTCATACATTTCTTTGACTGGATTACAAGGGAGGTAGATCAAGGGAGAGCAGCGGACGTGGCCTATCTGGACTTCAGTAAGGCTTTTGACATTGAGCAGCAGAGGAGAATAGTTAAGAAACTAAGAAGCCTGGGAATGGGGAGAAAGTGATAAGCTAGATATCAAACTAGTGGTAAATGGTAGCCACTCGGGTGATAGGAGAGTGACTAATGGGGTGCCACAGAGTTCAGTGCTGGGACCAGTCCTCATCAATGTCTTCATAAGCGGCACTGTGGAGGAGCTTGAGAGGAAGGTGTTTCTCTTTGTGGATGATACAAAAATCTGCAACAGAGTTGATACTCAGGAAGGGCTGGAGAGAATGCACAGGGATCTGAGGAAACTAGATGAATGGTCTAGGGAGTGGCAACTGTTGTCAAAGTCAAAAAGTAAAAGGATATGCATTTAGGGCTGCGGAACCCAGGGTCTGTGTATAAGATGGGAGTAGGGTGGAGCTTAGTCACCAAGCAAAGAAAGAGACCAAGGGCCACCATATCTGATGATCTCAAGGTGACCGGGCAGTGTGACAAAGCAATGGGAAAGTCTAGCAGGATGCTGGGGTGCATTGGGAGAGGGGTGTCTAGCAGGAGGAAGGAGGTGGGGCTGTCATTGTATCACTCACTGGTGAGGCCCCACTTGGAGTACTGTGTCAAGTTCTGTAGGCCACACCTCCACAAGGACATTGAAAAGGTGGAGGTAGCACAAAGGAAAGCAACCAAAATGCTGAGAGGGCTGCATTACAAACCATACAAGGAAAGGATGCAGGAACTCAACATGTGTTCCCTGGAAGAGAGAAGAGCAAGAGGGGGCATGATTAAAACTTACAGGTACCTCACAAGAGTAAACAAGGTGCAAATGGAGGGTCTAGTTCAGCGACCGAAAAGCACTAGAACAAGGGGGCATGCAATGAAGGTAAAGAGGGGACATTTAGGAGAGATGTCCAGAAATAGTTCTTCATGGAAAGGGTGGTGGATAACTGGAACAGCCTGCCAGAGGAGGTACTGGGGGCAAAGACTGTGGGGAGCTTCAAACATAAAAACATAAGAACATAAGAAGTAGATGGCAGATGGGGACCATGTGATCCATCTAGTCTGCCCAAGACATTTCTATCCCCTACCTCTTTTTATTATTCCTCATGTGCCCATATCGCCTGTCCCATGCTAGCTTGAATTCCCTTACTGTCTTCGATGCCACCGCCTCTGGGGGCAGGCTGTTCCATGGTTCCACCACCCTCTCTGTGAAAAAGTATTTTCTCACATTGGTTCTAAATCTGCCTCCCACTAGGCACAGATTGTGGCCCCTAGTAAGCGCTGTTTTATTCTCTTGGAATAGGTTTCCAGTCTGACCCATATTGATTCCCTTTATGTATTTGAACATTTCTATCATGTCCCCTGTATTTCTTCTCTGCTCTGGTGAGTATAAGTTTTGTTCACAGAGTCTTTTTCATACTGTTCTTGATGCAGGCCCTGAACCATCTCGGTGGCCCTCCTCAGAACCCTTTCCAAGTGGTCTATGTCCTTTCTTAGGTGCAGCCTCCAGAACTGCATGCAGTATTCCAGGTGCTGCCTGACCAAGGACCTGTACAGTGGGATGATTACTTCACGTTTCCTACTTGTAATCCCTCTACTTATACAGCTGAGGATGCTGCTGGCCTTCTGTGCTGCTTTTTCACAGTTTTCCCCTTTTAGATTCTCAGTAACAATTACTCTGAGGTCCAAGATCCAAGAAGAAGGACCTGGGAGCGATGATCACTAGTGACCTGAAGCACTCCATGCAGTGCAAGAAAGCAGAAGCAAAGGCAAACAAGATGCTGAAATGCATATCTAGGGGGATTAGTAATAGGAGAGAGGAGGTTATACTGCCTTTGTACAGGTCACTGGTAATGCCGCATCTTGAGTATGGAGTTCAGTACTGGTGCCCACACCTCAAAAAGGACATTAACCTGCTAGAGAAGGTCCAGAGGAGGGCTACAAAGATGATAGCTGATCAGCAGGGTAAGGCATACGAGGAGAGGTTGAGGGCACTGAACATGTACTCCCTGGAAGACGAGAGAGAGAAGGGACATGATTGGGACCTTCAAGTACTTGAAAGGGATAAATAAGGTTGATAAGGAGAGTCTCTTTAAGTTGAGTGGCAACCATAACACAAGGGGGCACAGTCTTAAGCTGGAGGGTGGGAGGTTTAGGGGGAGGTCAGGAAGCATTTCTTCACAGAGAGGGTGGTGGACACTTGGAATGAGCTGCCAGAACAGGTAATCTCATTGAGGACAGTGGGCAGCTTTAAGAGAGGCTGGGACAGGTATAGGGGGAGGGTAAGGGTCCTGGGTAGGGAGGATGGGAGGAGTGGGGAGAGGGGGGGCAGGGACAGTAGCTCAAGCTGTGGACCCTGCAACATGAGCAGACTTGATAGATCAAATGGCCTTCTTCTGCTGGCTTCTTTATATGTTCGTATGTTCATATGTCCCTTTCTATGCTGATTGCTTCTAGTTGATGCCCATTCAGAGTGTACGTCTTCATAGAAACATAGAAGTTGATGGCAGATAAGGACCTCAAGGCCCATCCAGACTGCCCATTTTTTCTACCGTATGAATGTGCCATAAGCCTTTACGTTGTCAATGGCCTATTTATTCATACTCATCTGTATTGATCCCTTATGCCTATCCCATGCCTGTTTGAAGCCCTGCACTGTATTTATATCCACCACTTCCTGAGGTAGGCCGTTCCATGCATACACCACTCTTTCTGTGAAAAATAACTTCCTTACATTACCCTTTAATCGGCCTCCCTCTAATCTCATGCTGTGTCCTCTTGTCCTGCTATTTTTCTTATATTGAAACATGTTAGATTCGTTCACCTTATTAATGCCCTTAAGATGTTTGAATGTTTCGATCATATCACCTCTCTCCCTCCTTTGCTCTAGGGCATACATACTGAGCTCCATTAATCTGTCCTCATATGTTTTCTGATGCAGTCCCTGCACCATTTTGGTTGCCCTTCTCTGGACTGCTTCCATTTTGTTAATGTCCTTGTGCAGGTACGGCCTCCAGTACTGCATGCAGTACTTCAGAAGGGGCCTAACCAGTGTCTTGTAAAGAGGGATAATTACCTACCCCTTACGACTTGTGATACCCCTACTAATACACCCCAATATCCCTCTAGCCTTACCTACTGCTTTAGTGGTCTGCTTGGATGATTTCAGGTCATCTGTGATGATGATGATGATGATGCCCAAGTCTCTTTTTTCCTTTGTGACTGCCAGCAACTCCCTTCCCAACCTATAGGTAGCTTCAGGGTTTCTCTTCCCTGTGTGCATGATCTTGCACTTCTTTGCATTAAACCCCAATTTCCACTCTTTTTTGGGTTACGTCTACCCATGTGCATCACTTTACACTTTTTGGCTAAATATTAACTGCCATGCCCCTGACCAGTCTTCTAACTTCTTGAGGTCAGCTTCCATCCTAGAGGCACCGTCATCTGTGTTCACCCTGTTGCAGAGTTTTGTATCATCAGCGAACAAGCAGACTTTCCCGTCAAGTCCCTCAGCAATGTCACTGATGAATATGTTGAAGAAAACTGGGCCAAGTACTGACCCCTGTGGAATGTCACTGGTAACTCTGCCCTCCTCTGACTAGGACTCTCTGGGACCTACCCTGAAGTCAGTTCTTAATCCAACTGATTATTTTATGGTCTATGCCTTTGTTCTCCATCTTGTTTGCTAATCTCCTGTGGGGAACAGTGTCAAAGACTTTGCTAAAGCCTAAGTAAATCACGTCCACAGCACCACCCTGGTCCACTGCTTTGGTTAGCCAGTCAAAGAAGTCCACCATGTTTGTTAGACATGAGCGGCCAGCTGTGAATCCGTGTTGCTTTGGGTCGTGTCTACCGTTATCCTTGAGGTAATCTGCTATCCTCTCTTTGAGCAATGCTTCCATAATTTTACATACCACTGAGGTTAGGCTGACAGGGCAATAGATTCCTGGTTACTCCCTGCTACCACTCTTGTGTAAGGGCACCACTGATGCCCTTTTCCAGTTGTCTGGTACTACACCACTTTCTAGTGATTTATTGAACAAATCAGCCAGCGGAGCAGCAATTTCTTCCTTGAGTTCTTTTAGGATCTTTGGATGGATCCCATCTGGACATATTGCCTTATTTATTTTTAGCTTACTTAGCCCCTCTAGGATTCTTTCTCTTGTGAAGGGGCCAGGGCTGATCGCATTCCCGTTTTGCCCCTTGTTACTTAACATTGGACCTTTGCCATTGTCTTCTATAGTGAAGACTGAGCAGAAGAAGTCATTCAGTACCTGTACCTTGTCCTTGTCCCCCTCCACTACCTGACCCTTTCTAGATGCTAAGTGGACTATTTCCCCCTAGACTTCCTTTTCTCTCTTATGTAATGATAAAAGGTCTTATCTCCTTTCTTTGCCTCCTGTGCTATTCTCTCCTCTGTTTGTGCCTTAGTGATCCTAAGTTGCCTTCCCTATCTCCTTGAGTTTATTTCTGTATTCCTCTCTGTTGCTGTCCAACTGTGTTACTTTGTATCACTTGAATGCTTTTTTTCTTTTCCTTGATTGTAGCTGCTACTTCTCTGGTGAACCAGAGTGGGTTCCTCCCCCTTTTGGATTTGCTGATCTGTTTTGAGCAGTCCTCTGTAACCATGATGAGGGCATGCTTCAACGTTTTCCAGCACTCTTCTACATCCCCCTTTGTTTTAGTTTGTAGTATGGATTTGATCTGGGATTTCATGACAGGGAAGTTTGCTTTCCTGAAGTCTATTACCTTGAGTTTCGTATGACATCTGTCTTCTGTTCTGTCAACTGTTAGCCATACCGATCTGTGATCGCTGGATCCTAGGTGGCTTCCTATCTGCACACCTGAGATCCTGGAACTGTTGGAGAGTACCAGATCTAGGACTGCTGTGTCCCTGGTGGGTGATTCTACTAGCTGAGTTAAGCCCGTTTCTCACAAGGTGAGGAGGAATTCCTTGCTTCTCTCAGAGGATGCTGTGTATGAGGGCCAATCCACATCAGGCAGATTGAAATCCCCAATTAGAAGTAGCTCACCCTTGTCGGCCATCATCAGGATGGCTTCCAGGAGTTCCTTAGAAACATAGAATTTGACGACAGATAAGGACCACTTGGCCCACCCAGTCTGCCCATTTCCCTACCTAATGGATAAGCTGCAGATCCTAGTTAACCAGCAGCCTACTTCTTTCTACCCCAACCCCCTAGAATTGCCTTATGGCTGTCCCATGCATGCTTGAATTCAACCACTGTTTTTGACTCCACAACCTCCTCCGGAAGGCTGTTTCATGCATCCACAACCCTCTCTGTGAAAAAATACTTCCTTACATTACCTCTGAGCTTCCCCATCTTCAGATTGTGCCCCTTGTTCTTGCACTCTTGCACCCTCTTTTTGAAAGATGCTACCCTCTTGGACTTTGTTGATTCCCTTGAGGTGCTTGAGCGTTTCTATCATGTCCCCCCCTCTCCCTCCTTTCCTCGAGGCTATACATATTAAGCTCCTTTAGTCTCTCTCTTCATGTGTCTTCTGGTGCAGACCCTGCACCATTTTAGTTGCCCTCCTTTGGACAGCTTCCATCTTGTCTATGTCCTTGCGGAGACTGGGTCTCCAGAACTGCACACAGTACTCCAGATGGGGTCTCACCAGCTGTCTGTACAGAGGGGTAACTGTCTGTGTCAGTGTCCTGGGATGGCGATCTGTAGACAACCCCTACCCGGATAGGGTTTTTTCTCTAGCTCCTAGGGTGATCCATAAGATCTCAGCCTTGCAGTGTTTGTTTTGGTGTTCAGTTGCACTGATACCCTCCCTTATGTATATATCTACCCCTCTGCCATTTTTCCGGTACAATCCCTTCTAAAGGACTTGTAGCCAGGTATTATAATATCCCATGTGTGGTTTTCAGTGAACCACGTTTCTCTCACTGCTACCCAGTATAGTTATGAATCTGCTATCATGACTGTGAGTTCAGGGATCTTGTTCGGGAGACTTCGAGCATTGACACATGCATGTGATAGGTACAGGGGCATATTAGGTAGAGGAACGAAGGGAGAGAGTGACACCTATAACCAACTAGGGTCAGTGGTGATGAAGTAGGCAGGGACAAGGGGCAGAGTGGATGGGCCTAAAGGTCCCTTTATGTCAACAAAAATCTAAGTTTCTATGGATTAGTTCATGTGCGCCTGCCAACATTGCTCTATTCCTCAGTCTCAATAACTATACAAACCTCAGGCATACTCGGTCACTTACTCTGTTTTACTCTGTCACTCTACCTGCCTTTTTCATTCAGACTGTGTGTGATATGGCCATCAGCCTTCAACATCAGTCTCCTGCTGCAATTCTGTTCTCCCACTGGCTATGGACACTCACCACCCATGATCATCCAAGGCTTCCAGGGCCTTATAGCCCCCCAAACCAACAGTCTTGCTCTGCTCCCTCGAACTCCACATCTGGAAAGTGGGTTCCTCAACTCGGGTGGGGTCTTTCTCTTTCTGCTGTTGCACTCTGGGGGAAACTTTTGCCAAGCAGATTGACTCAGCAGCACCTGTTGATGTAGCATTTAAGACTTCAGCTACCAGAGAATGGGAACTCCAATACCCTCACAGAATTCTCTTAAGAAGGATGGAGTGAGAGTCCTTCCTCCAAATGTTCCTCTGAATTGGATCTCTAAACTGTATAGCTGAGCCATCACTAATTCTCACCTGACAGAATGACACCTATGCCTTGGATCCCCAGAGATTTCCTCCTTTTGAAAAGGGGATTTTCCTCTCCTCTGTGCCAAAGATCACAAATAATTAAAGAACCACTGATGCCTCAAGAAGAACTTTGAAAAACATAATATTTGGACACAAAGCAGCTAATGTTTCTCATTAGGTCTTCGCCATAATGGTGTCAAGGCCTTCAATACCATTATTCACGAACTGCTGCTGCTGAATCAATTAACCCATATTGGACTCACTTCTGAATCAGTTGCTTGATTTGGGAGCTACATCTTTGGGAGAGAGCAAAAAGTGAAAATTCAAAATGTCCTCTCCTACAGCAGGCTGGTAACAACAGGGGTGCCCCAAGGCTCCATCCTTGGCCCTCTACTTTTTAGCTTGTTCCTAAATCAACTCCCATTGGATGTTAAAGACAACGTACTGCTGTATGCAGATGACACGGTACTTTTTTCAAGCCACTATGACCCTACTGTGCTAGAAAGCCAAATGCAATCCAGCTTCTCTGCGGCTGAACAATGGTTCCTCAATTCCAAGTTACTTTTAAACTACAAAAAAATAAGACCATGATATTCGCATCCCCCATAACAGACACAGATCCTTACAACTCCAAATCTGCAACAAGCTTAATTCCCCCTTGAAATGGTAAGCAGCTTCAAATATCTGGGAGTAACATTGGACAGCTCATTATCATACACTCAGCATATATTGATCAAGTTGCCAAGACAGCAAACTCTAGATTAGGGTTGCTGTATAAAAACAAACATTACTTAACCAATGAAGCTCTGAAAATTGCGATCTCTAGCTCTGTGCTGTCAGTGATTGACTATGGCTTTGTAGTATATGGTGCCGCAACCCCTACAGCCCTCAGACAGGTTATGACTACACTTAACAAGGCACTTAGGCTTGTCCTGGATGCAAACTGGATGAATCACATATGCAAGCTGTATGCTCAAGTCTGGCTGGCTTAACTTGAACAGCAGGTTGCAGTATCAAGTCTGTCTGCTGACTAAGAAATACACCCTTGAACTCATTCCAACAGGTGTTAAGAACCTCCTTAGCCTACCTTACTCCACCAGAAGCACCAGGAGCTTAAACAACCACTCCCTCAAAGTCCCATTCCACTGCATCACACAAGGCCAGCAGTCCTTCGAATACCATGCACCCTGCTGGTTCAACTCCCTCAGAGCTGGCTTACAGAAGGAGGTCAGGCTTGGACTGTTTAAGAATAAACTTTGTACCCTACTTGCATCTACCAGTGGATGTGACTGTGGGACCTAGCCATTCTTCCTTCCCTGTCTTATGCTCCTCTAGCCTTCCCCTCACTTACCAGCCTCTCCCCTTCCTTCCCCTCACTTACCAGCCTCTCCCCTTCCTTCCCCTCACTTACCAGCCTCTCCCCTTCCTTCCCCTCACTTACCAGCCTCTCCTTCCTTCCCCTCACTTACCAGCCTCTCCTTCTTCCCCTCACTTACAGCCTCTCCTTCCTTCCCTCACTTACCAGCCTCTCCCTTCCTTCCCCTCACTTACCAGCCTCTCCCTTCCTTCCCCTCACAGCCTCTCCTTCCTTCCCTCTTCCCCTGTTTTCATTAAGGCTGCTGTTCATCACCCTCCCTTGTCCATACTCACCTCTACTCTCTATCATCTCACTTGGCCTTCTCTGGTCTTCTAGCTTTCCTTCCTCTCCCCCGGCCAGCCTTCCTCCTCTGTGTCCTCCCATCCATCTCCTGATCGCTTCCCACCACTCCTTGGGCTATGCTCTCACTCCCTCTGCTCCCTGGCCTCCCCCCCACCTACCTCTGCCCCTACCATCATTAGAATGCCAGTCCTGTGGCCACCCTTGTTCACCTGTTATCCCCTCTCTTCCGCATATCCCTCCTCTCCCCTTTTCTCATGGCAATGTGGGCCCATCCCCATAAGACTCCCAGAACCCTGCTCTGCCTTGCACTTTCCTCTCACCACTTCAGGGTATTCTGTTGCCTTATTGCCTTGCACTTAGACAAATGTACTGTTTTTTATAACAAGTTCTGGCTACAGTTTACCGAAACAATGTTAACCCAAGTGTGTACTTCACTGTATATATTGATTGCTGTATATATTTCTTATCTCTCCTCTGTGTTATTCAATTTATATTGACTTAATTGTTTATTGTTTTTCATTGTACTCTGTGCTGTATGCTCTGTATCCTATACTCCTCTTTAATGTGTCATGGCATGGAACCTCTGTAAACGAGCCTCTGACTCAAAGGTGTATCTGAAAACTAATACATAAATAAATAAATATTTCTTATCTCCATTATGTATCACTGAGGTCATATGCATGAAAACAGGAGAGTTGTTCCTTGAGGGTTCATCTGCTCTTATTTCTTCTTCACAACCTGATGTCACAATACTCTGCTTGTAACATCACAGTTATTCTCATGGCAACAGGCTGTAATGTCACAAAAGAGTATTATGATTTCAAGTAGGGAGCAAGCTAAAGAGGCAAATGAACTCTAGGAATAAAGATCTTGTTTCTGTGGGAATTGTTTTAGTAATAAATGATGGAGAGGAGAAATCCATAGAAGATAAATGAAATACAAGCAGAACTGTGTCTAGCTATTGTGTTTTCCAGTATTTCCCAGCGGTGTCAGCTGCTCTTTAACTATTTCTGCAGGAGCTGGAATTGGTTGGTGGTATGTCAGGTTTGGGTCTCATTCTGGCTATGTCTCTCCTCCTTGGGAAGAATGTGATTGTCTGTTTTCCATTGTGCTTTTGGGCCTTCTTCCCTAACATACCTTTGGTCCAAGGACTTCTGCCCGTGTCCTGATGACATCCTGACAAGGTGGAAGTCCTCATAACTGTGACAGAAAAATATAAGCCAAAGTAACACAGTTTTACAAGTACCAGAAACTACTCAGCCATCGATCAATTCCAAACCTACTCATAGGAGCCTGATAACCCTATGAATTAAGCAACATCATCAGACAATTGGAGCACTATATAGAATATGAGATTTACTCACAAAATAAACAAGCATAACTGTAGCTCAGTTAAGTTTATTACCCATTTTCAGTCATGATTCTGTGGTCTAGGGCTCTCCTTTAGTTAAGGAACAGCATGGCAGAACAGTTCTGTAAAGTTAATGGGGTCATTCTGTACAGGCATTGAGATGCAGAGTTCATCACAATAAGCTGTAGCATGGGTTTAAATGATTGCTGTTGGATTTGCTTTGGATATTGCAAGGCAAACATCCCATACAAGACATTAGCTAGAGATGTGACCCATCATAACTTTGGTCGACCTTTCTTCTTGCTACAAACCCCCAACTTTGCCTTGGCGCACAAGATAAAAAGTGATTAATTGCACCAATGATGAAAACTAATGTGGGGTGGAAATCCACCAACCATGCTGCTTTCAAAATTTGGAACAATGTACCTGTGGAATTATGAAATTCCAAATACAACAAAATGTTTTCACAAAAATGTAAAGGGCTGGCCCACATATTCAAATGGTTAGTGCGGCACTAGCCATGTTAGTGCCACACTAACTGAGAATAGCATGAGCTACTGGAGCCATATTCAGCAGCCCCAGTACATGGCATCAACTCAAGCAGCGTGATCGCATAGAAAAAAATGCTGTGCCCATGCAAATGGGGGAAACCCTTGCAAACAGGCACAGTGGTGTATTTCATGGTTTCACTAAATAGCCTCCATCACAGCACTGTTTAATGATGCTGAAATCCTACCCTTATCTCTCTGCAAAGATGCCTATCCACTCTCAAATTCCTGTCCTGTAATACAGTCGACTGGCCTAGTGATCTAGTGGACCCCCATCCTTGATCACCCATCTCATAATGTAGTATACTGGCCTAGTGCCCCAGTGGTCCCCACACCCTCAATCATTTATCCTATAATGTAGTATACCAGCCTGGTGCCCCAGTGGTCCCCACACCCTCAATCATTCATCCTATAATGTAGTATACCAGTCTGGTGCCCCAGTGGTCCGCACACCCTCAATCATTTATCCTATAATGTAGTATACCAGCCTGGTGGTCTGCCGGACCCCCCACCCAGCTGATCACCCATTCCATAACGTAGTATGCCAGCCTGGTAGTCTAGTGGATCCTCCCATCTTTGCTTCTGGTGACCTAAAATATAATGCAATGTTTTAGAGTACAGTGGACCTCACCCACTGAAAGTGCAACTGACCCCCTCCCAACCCACCCACTCTGGGCCTTCCTCCAAGCACTCCTCACCACCTCCTTAGTGCCAGTATATGGCATTAGAGATTGCAACTAGCACAGTCCTCTGCACACCACCTTTCCAACTGACCACCTGGATGTCAGAAAGTGATCACACACCTTCTGTAGAAACAGCAAATCAGGAAGCTAGTTGGATCTGAAGCTAGTTACACCCAGTTGTCAAACAGAAGGTGCTCCAAGTGATCTCAGGGCAGTACCCCACCTGCTGTATTTTGGACCCTGGGCCTACCTGTCTGCTGTTTGATTGCCTGGAATCCCTGGGCCCATTTCCAATTTTCACAGAGATTGTCAGATGATCTCTGTGAGAGGGAAGGTTTTCTGCAGCTCTGAAGAGTGTTGTGGTTACACCCGTACTGAAGAAACCATCTTTAGGCTCTGATTATCTGGTGGGTTACAGACATGTCTCAAACCTTCTGTTTTTGGGTAAGGTTATCGAAAAGCTGGTGGTGGCACACTTTGAGGCTCATCTGGAATGGAATAACATCTATGAGCCTCTATAGGAGTGGGGGGTGGCAGTTGGGGAAGAGATATGCAGAGACCACAGGTTGGGAAACCATATGAGCTTACCCCCCATAACAGTGACAAAGGACAAATGGCAAGTACTGTTGGTGATGCTAGGAAAGGAGGGCAGGATGGGAGGGAGGAAAAGGGTGGAAGGTGGTTATCCTTAATGCTAGGAGCCTTGGGAGGAAAACTGCAGAGTTACAGGTTCTCATGGCAGAGGGAGAGGGACATTGCAGCCATCACGGAAACATGGGCCACCCAATACAATGACTGGGACCTGTCTGTACCAGGGTACAGGTTATTTTGTAGGGACAGGGTGATTGGGAAAGGAGGGGGGTGGCACTATATGTGAAGGAAGGACTGAAGTGTGTAAGGGAGGAAGGGGAGGAGGGTAGTAAGAGTCACTTTGGATGCAAATCCAGGATTCCAAGAATAGGATTCTTAGAATGGGAGTGGTGTACAGGCCACCATCTCAGACGGAGGAGTTAGACAGGGAACTAGCGGGACAGATCAGGAGGACCTGCGAGAAAGGTAGTGTGGTGATTGTGGGGGACTTCAACATGCCAGGAGTGGACTGGAGCACCCCAACAACCAGGAACAGAAGGGAGCAGGTACTGCTGGATGCCTTCCAGGACAGCTTCCTGCTGCAAATGGTCAGTGAACCAACCAGGTTAGGGAATACCCTTGACCTTGTGCTGGCAAATGGGGACTTTGTAAGAGAACTTACAGTGGAGGAACCGCTGTCAGGAGAGACCACCACTCAGTATGGCTCACATTGGATATGGGCAAGGAAGGAGTGGAATCTGGCACAATAGTGCTGGACTTCAGGAGGCCAACTTTGGGAGGATGGGGAAGTGGTAAGGTACCTGTCCAGAATTCAATCTAGTATGGACACTAACCAGAGGTGAGAGCTCATAAAGCTGGGGATAGTGGAGGCAACCAAAACCTGCTGCAAAGCCCAGAGCAAGAAGGCTAGGACTGAGAAACCGATCTGGTTGAGCAAGGAGGTAATGGAAAAGGTAAGGAGGAAAAGAGCTGCCTTTAGGAAGTACAAGAAAACAGGGAGGGGGGAGGACAGGGAGGAGTACTTGACAGAATCGAAGGAGGTGACAAGGGCAGTAAGGGGAGCCAAAACATCTAAGGAACTCAGGCTGGCACAAGGCATTAAGAAGGGGGAGAAGGACTTCTTTAAGTACATCAGGGAGAAAAGGAGCTGTAAGGACCACATAGTAAGGATTAGGGAGGAGGGGGGTTGGGTGGAAGCAGTGTGATAAGGCAGAAGCACTAAATGAGTACTTCTGCTCAGTATTTACTAAAGAGAAGAGGGGTGACACCCAAGGTGGGAGAAATGGCAGAAGCAGGGGAAGTGGTGACAGATGGGGAATCATGGAGAGCAAAGTTTGAGAGGGTTTGAAGGCACTGAGGGTGGACAAGGCCAGGCCAGATGGCATCCACCCTAGGGTACTGAAGGAGCTGGCAGAGGTCCTTGCAGGACCTTTGGCAGACTTATTTAATGCCTCACTACATTGGGTGTGTACCTCAGGACTGGAGGATGGCTCATGTGTTGCCCTCCACAAGAGTGGCCCCAAGGATGAACCGGGAAACTACAGACCAGTGAGCCTCACATCCATCGTGGGTAAGCTAATGGAGACTATCCTGAAGGAGAGGCTGGTGGCCCTCCTAGAGGACAAAGGACTACAGGACAGCAGACAGCATTGTTTCATATGTGGCAGATCCTGCCAAACCAACCTGGTCGAGTTCTATGACTGGGTAACTAGGCAACTGGACAGGGGCCATGCAGTGGATGTCCTGTATCTGGACTTCAGTAAGGCATTCGACTCAGTGCCACATGGAAGGCTGTGAAGGAAGTTAGTAGGCATAGGGGCAGGTGCAAAGCTGGTGAGATGGGTAGGAAACTGGCTGCAGGGAAGGCAACAGAGGGTGGTGGTGGGTGGGAGCTCTCACACCCAAGGGTAGTGAGCAGGTGTTCCACAGGGCTCAATGTTGGGACCAGTGTTGTTTGGGATATTCATTGCAGACATATCATGGGACATCAAGAGCAAGATCAGTCTGTTTGCTGATGATACCAAGGTAGGCGCGGTGGTGGATGACCTAGGGGATGGCAGGGGTTGCAGGATGATCTGGCAAAGCTTGAAACCTGGTCAGACACCTGGCAACTGGGCTTTAATGCCAAAAAGTGCAAGGTGCTACATTTTGGGATGAAGAACCCAAGGAGGAGTTACCAGCTAGGGGGAGTGCAGCTAGCCCAGACAGAGGAGGAGGTGAAGGATCTGGGTGTGCTCATTACAGGGTCAATGAACAACTCGGCACAATGTAGGAAGGCAGCTGCAAAGGCCAACAAGATGCTGGGTTGTATTGCAAGGGGTATATCCTTGAGGAGGGAGGAGATGATTCTGCCGCTGTATAGGTCATTAGTTAGACCACACCTGGAGTACTGCGTACAGTACTGGCGTCCGTATCTGAAGAGGGACATTAAGTTACTGGAGGGGGTGCAACGCAGAGCGACAAAGATGATCAAGGGGCTGGGGGACTTATCATACGAGAGGAGGCTGAGGGAGTTGAAGAGGTACTCACTGGAGGAGAAGAGGGACGGGGGGACATGATTGAAACCTTTAAGTACATGAAAGGAATAAACAAGACAGGCACAGAGGGGCTGTTCAAAGTAAGGGAGGGACGGACACCAGGGCCATGATATGAGACTGGAGGCTGGAAGGTTCAGGAGGGAGATGAGGAGACACTTTTACAGAGAGGGTGGTGGCTGGGTGGAATGCTTACCTGCAGAAGTGGTATCCAGTAGAACAGTGGACTGCTTCAAAAGGGGATGGGACAGGACAAGGGGGAGGGTCAATGAAGGGGAAGGGCGGAAGGGAGAGGCAGCTGCAGAATAAGGGGTGCTAGCTGCACATTCGAGCAGACTTGACAGACCTCTAGGTCTTTATCTGCTGGCAAATTTCGTATGTTCGTATAGTCGGGATTTAGACCCCACCACAGCACTGAGACTGCTTTTCTCAGAGTATTTCACCACGAGGGATAAAGGGCTGTGCTCCATCATGGTCCTTTTAGCTCTCTCATTAGATTTGACATGATGAACCACAGAGTGTTATTGGATAGCCTGAGGAACTATGTGGGACTCACCATTACCATTTTATCATGGTTCGAGTCCTACATTTCTGGAAGAACACAGCAGGTAGTTCTGAATAATTCCATCTCTGGACCCATTGTACTCAAAAGTGGTGTTCCTCAAGGCTCAATCCTGGCACCCATGTTGTTCGCTGTGTACATGTTTCTGCTGGGTGAGATCATAAGATGGTATGGTCTTGGGTTTCACTGCTATGCAGACAACATGCAGCTGTTCTTGCACACTTAATGGGAATAACTAGGCCTCACTATTAGATTGGTGTTTGCAGGAGATCAGTGACCAGAGGGCCACTAATTGGTTAAGCCTCAACCCAGGTAAGAGAAAGAGTTAATGATTGACCATCCAAGCCTGCTTGAGTCAACAATGGCTTGCATTGACACTGTTATGCTCTATTAATGGGCCAGCAATGTGCTTTGAGCTGCAGATGTGGTGAAGGCTCTGAGGGTCATCTGGACATTAGCCTGTCATTAGAACAGCAGGTATTAGCTGTAGTCCACAGTGGCTTTTATCATCTCCATAACAAGGCCTGGATCAAACTGCATCTTGCGCCCACTGACTTGGTAATGATAGTCCACATCTTTGTAACCTCTAGATTGGACTCCTGTAACCCTCTGTACTTAGGGTAATCCAGAGGTTTGATGATTTGCCTGCAGCTTGTCTAGATTGTTGCAGTCCCAGCTAGTGTCAGAAACTTTTCAAAGAGACCACATCACACCAGTTCTCTGCACTCTGCAGTGGCTGCTTATTCACTAGTGCATCACCTTCAAGATATGCTTATTGACATGTAAGGCCCCTGCACAATCTGCTCTCTGATTACCTGAATAATCTTTTGTCCCCTTATGCTTCTATCCACCCTCTCTATTCCATGACTTTGGGCCTGTTAGCAGTACCTCGATCACATCTCAAGCTATTGGGGGACAGAGTTGTTCTGTGGAATTCTCTGACCCCTAGTGTCCATTCTACGCACATGGTGGTGGCTTTGAAGGGCTTCCTGAAAACCTTTTTATATAATGAGACCCATTCTTTTAGTGTCATGAGCATTCAGAACAGGCTTGAGGGAGAGGATAGAGGAGGAGAGAGGTACTGGGAGAGGGAAGCTCTTCCAGAGGTTTGGGAGATGAACAGCAAAGGCAGACTGACCCATAGAGGTTCTTCAATAAGAGATGAAGATGGGACAGGCATCAGGAATGGAGAGAATTGGAAGAAAGAATAGAGGGGGGTGAGGAGGGCAGATACATATGAGGGGTAGTAGGACAGCCAGTAGTTAGCAAGAACAAAAGAGCAGTGGAGGATGGTCGGATGGTGTTAGCACTTTCAGATATTTCAGTACAAAAATGTTGTTTTGAAGAGCCAGAAATGGGCAGAGGTATGGGACTTTTAATTTTTATTTATTTATCAAGTCTAGGATTACAAATACCTTTGAGCCTTGGCTCTTTTACAAAGGTTCCACGTCAGAGAAATACAAATTATAGGGAACATCAAGACAGACATTACAACAATGTGGACATTGCAAACAGAGTACAGATTAATACAATTCAAGGGTAGCATTGTAACAAGGCAGCCAGCGGCATTTGTCAGAGAAAATAGACAACAGATAAGAAGTGCCAGAGTCATAGGGAGAGGGAAGAGGGAAGGGGGGGAGAAGGAATGTAGGAAGGGTGGGGAGAGGGTGAAAAGTGCAGCATTGGGTATACCAAGATGTGAGGGTAGAATCCAGTGAGGAGGGGAGTGGGGGACAACTAGAGCAGAAAGGGAAGTGGAGAAACAAGGTTAAGTTGGGCAGTCACAGGGGCTGTTGGTAGTGAGATAGTCCTGGAGCCTAATTTTAAACATACCAATTGTTGGGGCAGAGGAGATGGTTGGGCTGAGGCCATTGAACCAGAGTGGCGCTCGATAAGCAAAAGAGCATTGTCTCTGTGAAGTGTGACAGTGGGGGACTTTCAGTAGCTGTAGTGTGGATCTCCTAAGGGACCATTTGTTAATTCGGTGTTGTAACAGAGTTGAGACCCCAGAAGGTGCAAGGCCAAGGTAGATTTTTTTCACCATGGAGCAGGTGAGAAACTTTATGTGGTTTGATAACTGGAGCCATCTGGTTTGAGTGTACAGTTCACATGTGTGGGTGAGACGGTGAGCACCAGTGATGAGCCGACATGCTTTATTTAAGGCAGTTGAGAGGCGTCTAAGGGTTGTGGTTGTGGCCAAGCCATAAATGATGAGACCATAGTCTATTACAGAGATCACAGAGCTCAGGACTGCAACCTTCAAAGCTTCTAGCGTGAAGTGTGGTCTGTGTTTGTAGAGGAGACCAAGCCGTGTATTAGCAGCTTTAGCTACATTATCTACATGAAGTCCATAGAAGAGATTAGGGTCAAGCTGTATCCCTAAGTATTTGAAGGACCCCACCTGATCTAGAGTGTTCCCCTGGGTGGTGGAGATAGCCAAGTGGTGTAGCTTGTGTGGGTTATGAGAGCTGCAGAAGAGCATAGATTTGGTTTTCTTGTCATTGAGGACCAGTTTATGATTAAGAAACCATGTCTCTACAGAACTGAAACCAAGCTGAAGGTTGTGTTGAAGAGTTGCAGGATCTTTGTGAGTGGAGAATACAACAGCATCATCGGCATATAGTATGATCTGCTCAGAGCAGTGGTAAGGGAGGGAGTTTAAGGAAAAGCTAAAAAGGAGGGGGCCCAGTATGGATCCCTGTGGGACACCCGAGCAAACAGGCAGGGTGTTAGAAAGAGCGTCTGCAATCTTTACTCTCTGTGACTGGTTTTCTAAGTAGCTTTCAAACCAGAGAGAAGAATCAGGTGAAATCCCGGCATTCAGTAGTTGGTGTATTAGTAGTCCATGGTGTACTGTATCGAAGGCCTTGGAGAGGTCGACGAAAACGGCCCCTGTGAGAAGGCCGTTGTCAAAGGATTTGTGCAACGCTCCAGTGAACTCAAGAAGGGCTGTGATGGTGCTGTGATCTTTCCGAAGCTGTGTTGTTGTGGACAAGGTATATTGTATTTATCCAAGTGGTCGGTAAGTTGATCAGCCACGATGCGCCGAAGTGCCTTAGAGAGTGGAAGGTATGGAGATAGGGCTATAATCTGAGTGATTCGTCTTGTTCCCACTTTTATGGACGGGTGTCACGGTGGCTGTTTTCCATAGGTCCGGGAATTTTTCACAGCTCAGAGAGAGGTTTAGGATTTTTGTTAATGGATGAATTACCTCATCGAGGGTGAGCAACAAAAGCTTAGGGTCCAGGGTGTCGCTACTAGATCTAGATTTAGAGATAGCTGCAGTAATATAGTGGTGAGCTTCATTCAGCCTTACCTCCCTGAAGTAGAAGAGGGATGGTTAGACTGAGGGGCTGAGGTATTTGGGGAGTAGGCCCTGTTTTCAAAAAAGTCATGTGGTAGAACAGCACTAAGGTCTGAAAAAGCCTTGTTAAAGATGTTTGTGATCACCTTGGGGTCGAGGGTTGAGGATCCATCAACCATTAACATGGCCGGAGAGGTTTTTGGCTGCTTCTGTGTGACATCCTTGATATTGCCCCAGAAAGCACGACCATTTCCCCATGTATTGGTGAGAGCATTTTTGTAATAGGTGGATTTCATTAGCCGTATGGCTTTTGTGCAGGCATTTCATGCTTGTTTGTAATTTTGGATGTCCAGTTGTTTGCCAGTGGCCATGGCAACTGCCCAGAGGTGATCCTTTAGTTTCAGCTGTGAGAGAAGAGCCGCGGTGACCCATGGGTTAGAGAGAGATTTTGTTTTGCACCTTTTAGCAGGGGCAAAGAGGTCGCAGGCTCTGTTGAAAATTGAGATGAAGTGATCAAGAGCCAAGTTAACATCTGTTGCTTCATAGATGGCTAGCCAGTCTTGTAGAAGCAGGTGTTGTTTGAGATGTGGAAGTTTTCCATGAGGAAGGACTCTGCTAGCGATAATTTTGGGAGGGGGCTTAAGGAATTTGTTAGACCATGCACACATGACTGGGGAGTGGTCACTGAGAGAGTCTGGGAGAATGGTCGGACGAGAAATCCTTGTGGAGTGAGTGGTGAGGACCCAATCCAAGATGGTACTGGTGCCAGTCTTGTAGTTAATCTTAGTAGGGGAGTTTACCATTTTCGTGAGTTTAGCAGCTGAGATGGAGTCTTTATAGGCACTGGCACTTGATGCTAACCAGTTTATGTTGAAATCCCTAGTAGAATAAGTCTAGCTTTGGGAGGATGAGAGTTGATAAAGTTTAGGACGTCATTGAATCCATGTTTAGGGTCCCTGGGTGGGATGTATACGGAGACAATAGTCAGAGCTTTTATGGTTGGTACATTTAGATGATTTTTATTGGCAGAATCTGGGCCAAGGCAGAAAGTGATGGAGTTGCTACGGGGTGCCAAGACAGGGAGTCTTTGATATAGATTGTGCAATCACCACCTTTTTTGGATATCCGGTCCAGCCTGTGGACATTGTAGCCCTGTATTGTTACTGCTGAGTCAGGAACTTTAAGTGTCAGCCAAGTTTCCACCACTGCAAGGATGTCAGGGTTGTGTTGGCATATGAAGGCTTGGAGTGCATCCAGCTTTGGTAGTAGGCTGCAGATATTAATGGTTGCAAGGATAAGGGCACCTGGAGTTTGTGTGTGGCCTGAGCTTCTAGGACCAGGATTGGGATGGACGCTGCCTGAGATGAGAAGGAGGAGAAGGAGTTTTAAGGAGCAGAGTCGCAGCTCTTAGAGAGATAGTTTTGATCGTTTTTTCATAGGAGTAGAAGTTGCAAGGTTCCAGACGGTATCCCATATGGACTGCAAGGTGGTACAATGTAGAGAGGTAGCCACACTTGTTGAGAGTAGTGGTCGGGTTAAGTAACCAGGAATATCCAAACAGTGCACCAAGCACAAGTCTCGAGTGGAAGTGGAGAGTTCCCTTGGAGTAACAGTGGAAACCAGAGTAGAGGGTGGCAGGAGTGGGGGTGGGGGTGGCTAGGACCAGGGAGAGAGAGAAGAGGGGGGCAGGGCAAGGAGGAGGAGGAGGAGAGGCGAGAGAAAGGCAGAGAGAACCCACATGGCTTACATACTAGATAGAGAAAAAGATAGAGATATAGCCCTCTAATGGTGAGAGGATATAATGTGCTAATGGAAAAGTCAAAAAAAAAAAGCTACAAATTCACTTCTAATATCAACTCTGAACTTAAAATGACTGTAAGGATTAAACAAATTGTTAAACCCTGCCACATAAATTCAACTAGAGGACACAGGGGGAGATACAGTAGTTAGAGATGTGTTCAGCAGGAGATAGTGTGGGCCACTTGGAAATCAGCTTCCACTGGTACCAAATCCAAAAGTCAGGGCTAGTACCTTGCAGCACAGAGGATTTCTGAAAAACTGTTTAGGTTCCAGAAATTGAGGGGTCCATGGCCTGGTCAAGGCACACTGGATCCCTGAAATAAAGTAGAAAAACAGGATTTTTAAAGGCTGGAGGAGTAGGCTTGTTACATCAGAACAAAGAGAATAATAGAAGTGGGCAGGGTCAGAGAGCAAAGCAGACGGTCTGGGGAGGAGGAGAGAGGAGGGAGGTTACAGGGGAGAGAGCAAAAGAAGGATTTACACAGTCAAGGCTCAAAATTCACTTCTAATATCAACTCAGAACTTAAAATGACTACAAGGATTAAACAAATTATTAAACCCTAGCACATAAATTCAACTAGAGACACAGAGGGAGATACAGTAGTTAGAGATGTGTTCAGCAGGAGATAGTGTGGGCCACTTGGAAATCAGCTTCCACTGGTACCAAATCCAAAAGTCAGGGCTAGTACCTTGTAGTACAGAGGATTTCTGAAAAACTGTTTCAGTTCCAGAAATTGAGGGGTCCGTGGCCTGGTCAAGGCACGCTGGATCCCTTGCAGTACAGAGGATTTCTGAAAAACTGTTTAGGTTCCAGAAATTGAGGGGTCCATGGCCTGGACTAATTATGAACAAGTAAGGAAAGCTCATGGCAACTGTCTATGCCTCAGGAAACTGAAGTATTATCAGCCACATGCATGTACATGCTGGTACTGTGCAAGGTATACATGTTGATTTGATGACAATATCCATTTTAAAGATTTTTTTTCTTCAAAAAATTTTAAAGACAGTGGTGCAGTGCTGTGGAGGACTGAGCTGCTGAGCACCTTATCTCCTGCCACGCTGATGACCCTCATTCAGAAATAGACATGGACCACTCAGAGGCTGGCCAGAGGATGAAGGATTGAGAGTCCATAGGACTGCTCTCCTCCCTTAGGGAGGAAGGTGGGGGAGAGATGCTGTGGCTCATTGCTTCACTGCCACCTGAAGGAATCTGAGTAGTAGTGCAGATGAGTTGCACTATAGGTAGGAAGATACCACATTCAGAGCACCAGAGGTGTCTCTGCAAAGGTGGAGATCACATATCATCCTCATTGCACATTCATGGACCTAGGGGAGAAACAGGAGGATGCAATGGAGGACAGGGTCCATGAGGCCCTGCCTGCTATGTTGCAGCCCATTGTGCCACTCCAGGTCTGGTAAAGATCTGGATATGTGTCCTTGGTGGGGGAGGATGGCCCTCCCTTCTTTGTCCCATTGTGGGGAAGGGGGGATCCATAAGGTGAAGGCAAAAGATGGCTGTAGTGAGTGGGGACATGGCTGAGAAAGTCGCCTGTCCTGCCAAGAAGGATAAAAACCTTTATGGAAAAAAGTTTGGAAAGTTCAGAAATCACCATGTACTTTTTCATGCGGTAGTTTCAAATTTTAATAAAAAGAAAAAAAAAGATTGTACAGTACTTCCCAGTTTTATATACCCATGTTTTCTCTATTTATGTATTTTTACTTCATATTTCTAATATTTCAAAATTACAATGCATAAATTAACATATGTTGTAACATAGAATATATTTATTGAACTATAAATGATACATCTGTTGGAATAAAAAACAAGATACATAAATGAAATTAAGAACTAATTCTAAATATTACTAAGGAAGTATATCAACATCACCTCCTACTATCTAATTTAAATTAAGTACAATGAGAGGCTCATATTTCTATGAATGAAATGCACCTTAGGTGAGATGTTAGAGCATTTAAGAATTGTTATCAGTTTCAAGGTTTGTGTATATTTAAGAATGCATGCCATGTATGATTAAATACATCCAATTTGCCTGGGGCTATGTGACCCAGCCTTTAGATATCTTTATGTATTTAGGTATGTATGTATGTAAGTATTTAAGTAGTTACTGTAAGTATGTATGCATATACGTATCTATTTAGCTATGTATATATTTATGTATTTAGTATGCTACATATGTAAGTATGTATGCATGTATGTAAGTATTTAAGTAGTTACTGTATGTATGCATGTATGTATGTATCTAGGCATGTACACACATGTATTTAGTATGCTACATATGTATGTATGTATGTAAGTATGTATGTACTTAGGTATGTATTTATTTATTTATATATCAGGTAAGTACTCTAGACACATTTGTGTGTATTCAGTAGCAATAACAAAAAATAAAACAGATATATCAATAATTTTATAGACACCTACCTGTGTGGTTGAAAGTTGCTGAAACTTTTCAAAGGGCAAGAAGGCTAACAGACCTCCAACTTTTTGTATATAAGTCAGTGGTAAAGAGGAAATGTTGTTGAACTTATTCGACAACCCAAGCCAGTTTCCAAATGCTATTTTCTGATCAAGAGAAAGCTTCTTAAATATCGTACTAATTGCTTCCAACCTGCAAGAATTATTTGCAGTAAACAATTATAATTGTAAACATATGATATGGTAATACAGTAATTTGATCCCAACACTGTTACTAATGCCTTTGGTAGAGAGAGAGAGACAGCCCGACTGTTAAGAGTGGGGCATCAGTCAGCCTAAGAGCTGTAGGGAGAAGAGCACTGGATTTGTCTAACCAGATCACTCAACAAATTTAGACAGAGAAATCAAATGAAATGCATGAAAACTCAGCCATGATACAAATGAATTTCCCTAATGGGGTCCTCTTCCTAAAAATTCTGATTATATTATGAAAAAGCTGCTTGGTTTTTGACCGGGCAGGTTGCTACAGAAAAATGTCAGACAAGAGTAACTGGCAAAAATCATGAAAACATACGCCGGTGTGTATTCCTGAAGTGGTGGAAGGGTCAGAATTTCTGAAGGTGCCAGATATGGCAAAAGCAGGGTAAGTTCTGGAAAAACTGTCGGCTCAGCTGGTAGAAATTTCTGAAGAAAGACTGATGCAATCACTTTTTGGTAGCTTTCTGGAACCTGTAAAACGAAGCAGTTTTTGTTTTGTATCACAATAGATAACTTTATCATAACATCTTTCTGTTACATATTTAGATGATGTTACGATCACCTTGTAATTTCCCATTTGGTAACATTTATGTCCCTCTATAAAAAGGCAATGTTTTTACAAGACAGAAAGGCGCCCATATTCAGAACCCATCACGAGCACAGCACAACATGTTGCATTACACTTGTGATAGCACAAGTCCAACTCTGAGCTACATTCAGCCAGTTAGTACACACTGATGGAGCATACTTACTGACTGCATATCAGACCACATTGGTGCAGCGTTATGTGGATATGTGCTGTGCCAAAATGGACAAAGGCTGCCTATGGCCCATAGGAGATAGTGCCACCTGAAACAGAATAGTGCCAGGGTTCCTGTGGGACATATTCAGCCTGTGCATGCAAATGAGCCCATTGGGCATACAAGGCGCTAGGGGCCAAATGCATGCCCATTATAAGCTCATTTACATAGGTGCAGCAGATCCCTAGCATGAAGCGGTATATTATCTGCATAGCAGTGAAACCCAAGTTTATATTCACATATTTTCCTTAATTCTTTCCATTTGTCTTTATTACTAAAGGAAAGTTTTATGAAAGAGGATTATTGTCCCTTCGACTTTACCTGCTGTTTCCATTTGCCTACACCTGACATCACAATCTCCTGTTTGTGGCATCTAATGATCTCCACAGCAACAGATTGCGATATCATAAACAGAACTGTGATGTCAGATGTAGGAAAGCAGCCAGAACAGATAGGACAGTGATGCTGTTTTCATGTAAATGTGCTTAATAATAAAGAAGTAAGGGTGAGAATTTATAAGCTGAATTGTGTCTAAATGCAACATTTTTTCAAAGTTGCCACAATGGCGTTATGGGCTTTTTAAGTCCTGTAGTACCCTTTTAACTGACATGAGGGCTACATTGTCCCCCCATGGCACAGTTGGGCTTTGGACCCTTAACATCTACTGTGCACACCGAACAGAAATATCTGTTCAGAATGTAGAGCTTGCTTTTATCGTCCTCTTCTCACTACTCTCTGCTTCAAATCTTACTATTCTTTTTCTAATCTTCCTCTTCTCTCTTATGTGTTGAAAGAAGATCTTGCCCCCCCCTTCTTATCTTCCATGGTTTTTAATTTCTTGTCAGCCTTAGTCCTCCTCATTAACTTATTGGCCATCCTGCTGTGAAACTCCACCCTGTCCCCCTCTGCTTGGCTGGCTCATTAACTCATTGCATCTTAGAACATGCCTGTAGGTGCCAGAAAATGTACCACAGTGTGTCCAAGAATGACTATAGAAGTCAGCTACCGACTTCCTGTGTGCCCTTGCAGTGTCTGGAGACATCAGTCATATGTTTTAATAATACTTGACAGACAGAATTGATTAGAATTGACTGCATAGCACACTTAGAATGGTAATTTTGTGCTGAACAACTTTGCCATTGATACTTCATGTGTGTCACGTATACTTTAGGAATTATTTGCATTTGTTTATGGCATGGTGTGTATGGCAGACATTTTAGCCATCAAGCCTCACCTAAGCACCTTGAATAAAATGGGGAAAAATACATGTTTTATACTAGAAAAAAATAGTTTTTTAGTACAAATGTACTATTGTAACTACATTTAATGTATGGATGCTTAATTTGGTGTTGATATGTTACATATTTATATAATAAGGTGAGCACTATGGATGAAAGTCCGCTCAGCTCAGTATGACCTATGATACCTACGATGACTATGATTTCCCAACCAAAACTGGCTTACATTGCTTTTTCTTGTGCAAAAAAATGGTTATTTTGACTAGTATAGAAAATAAAATGTGCTTATTATTAATTGCATAGCACCATTGAAAAGGTAATTTTGTGCTGAACAACTTTGCCACTCATACTTTATGGGTAGCACTTATGGTTCATGAGGCATTACCATTTGTTTGTGGCATGCTGATTATGGATTGATTTTGCTTAGAAAGGCCCAGGATGCAGTGTTAAGAGTATACAGGAGAAAAGCTGTGGAACTCTCAAAGAGCTCCTGTGACGTGAATAAGTTAATTTTTAAATGCTATTTTCTTAGCCCTCACAGACTCCCCTACTTCCTTTGTGAACCATGATGGCATTTTTCCCCTTTTCTTCTTGTCAATTACCTCCATACAGAGATGTGTGACCTCTGTTATCCCTTTTTTATCACAGTTAGTTGGTGAGACTCCATCTGGAGTACTGCGTGTATTTCTGGAGACCACATCTCTGCAAGGACATAGACAGGATGGAGGCAGTCCAGAAGAGGGCAACTAAAATGGTGCAGGATCTGCAGCAGAAGCCATATGAAGGGAGACTAAAAGAGCTTAATATGTATACCCTTGAGGAAAGGGGGGGACATGATAGAAACTTTCAGGTACCTCAAAGGAATCAACAAAGTCCAAGAGGGCAGCATCTTTCAGAAAAAAGAGATCTGCAAGAACAAAGGGGCACAATTTGAAGACAGAGGGGGGAATGACTCAGAGGCAATGTGAGGTATTTTTTCACAGAGAGGGTGGTGAAAGCAAGGAACGGCCTTCCTGAGGAGGTTGTGGGGTCAAAAACAGTGGGAGAATTTAAGAATGCATGCGACAGACATAAGGCGATTCTAGTGGGAGGTAGGAGGAAGTAGGCTCTTGGTAAAACTAGGATCTGCAGCTTATCCAATAGGTAGGGAAATGGGCAGACTGGGTGGGCCAAGCAATCCTTATCTGCCATCAAAGTCTATGTTTCCATATTTCTAGCTCTCATTTAGCTTCCCCCGGTCACTCTAACCCCCTCTAGTTTGCCCTGCAGCAGTACCCTCATTCTTCTGAAATTAATCCCCCTAAAGTCCTTTAGTCTGGGACTGATTTTTTTCTGCCCGAAGTTTGATGCTGAGCCAAACTATCTGATGGCCACTGGTTCACATCATCACCTCCCTACACTGTACCTATTGGAAACTAGTAAGTCTAGGATGGTTGTCTCACCAGTTGACTCCTCTATTCTCTGCACAAAGAATGCATACCGAAAGACTTTTACTAGCCGTTGGGTTGCTGCATTTGCTGCTATTGGGATCCTCCAGTCTATGCCCAGCATGCTGAAGAGCTCCTCCCCTAATTTCTCATCCACTTCCTCCTTTTGAGATGGTAGAGATAATAATAAAAAGGTTTCTGAAATGTTTGAGGAAATGTTATTTTCTCAGTGATTAATAGAGCATGATTTTGAAATGCTGGGACCGAACAGAGATTTTCATAATACACACCTGTGTATTGTGGAAAATCCTGTGTGTTATGATTATGAAAGTAATACTAGTCTAGTTAATGAATAAGCTACCCAATAATTACGTATAGAATAATACATGGGTTGGTGTGTTTAACAAGATTTTACACATACCCAGGTGTTGGATGCTACATAAACCAGAGAGCAAAGCTCAAAGGGCTTCTTTAAGCATTCATCACTGAGCAGCTGCTGAAAAGTTTACATTTTTTTTTATTTTGTTACAAGGTTTAATTAAGGATTAAAGGTTGACTCAAGGATGCATAAAGTCCAATGATGAGAGGCAAGTTTGTTTTGTTTAAATTTACTTACCACCAAGTGCTAATGGTGGTGAAGTGTCCTGTCTGGCACTGAGGAAGGAAAGAGCCCAGTGCATATAGCTGGCCCAGTGGCATGGAAGGTAGTGGCATCCATGCCTTACCTCCTGCCATGCCAATGACCCATGCTTGCAGTGTGAATGGGTCATCAGGAGCTGGCCAGGAAGGGAGAGAATTGAGCATCCAAAGGACTGCTGTCCTCTCCCAGGATTGGTGGTGCACCATTCCCACCATACAACTGCCACCAGATGGAGTCCTGGTGGCAGTGTGGGTTAGGGAGCAACCAGGAAGGGAGGATGCTGCAGGGCTGTAGCATGTGCATGCCTTCATGGGCACACACTAACGTGTGTGTCAGCAAAGGCTCAAGGAAGTAAAACAGAAAAAGGAGGTAGTGGAGTCCATGAAGAGTCCATGTGGAGTCCATGAAGCCCCAGCTGCACGGCCCTGACTCGGCAATCCCGGGGGAAATCTGAATTGTACTCCGGGGGGGATGGCCCTCCCTGGCCCCACCACAGGGGGAAATCCTGTGGGGAAAGCAGCCCAGGAAGAGACTGAGTCAGAGGGCAAGCAGGAAAGAATGAGTCCCCTGAGAGAGAGGACCGAAGCCCCACCCGCTAGCTCCAGGGTAACAACAGTAAAAGAAAAAAATTAAGAAAACCCAGTGCATGTTTACCGTTATAACTGCAGGTTATAACAGTGAATTATAACAAGGTTTCCCTATGGGAGAAAATGCTCCCCAATTATTATATCAAAATAATGCTAAAAAAGTTTTATTTGAATTTAAAAACCGCTGAAGCACCATGCAAGTGAAATGAGTCCCACATTCTTTTAGGTTAGCGGTCCATTACTGGTGGGACAAGAATCGCTAGCGAACCAATCAGAAGGTAGGATTTTGCACTCAGCATTCTGTTCATAGTGTAAGATATGGCCCACTGAGGTGGCTCTTTAATACTTCTCTTCTCACAGATAAATACTGCTACAAATGGATTAGTACAGAAAGCAAACCCCACTTTGAATTAACCAGTAGTATGCACATAAAGATGATTAAAATCCCACCACAGTCACTTGCTCACTGGTTGACTCAGAGCTATTAACTTAAGCTCTCCATACTTTAGTCCACCCAGACATACAGAACCTGATTGAAAACAAGATATTGTATTTCAGCTGGGCTAGCCTAGATACATTTTTTGGAAAAAAACGTGCCATCAGTCAAAGAACTACCTCTGAGCTGGTCCTGTTCAAGTAGAGTAAGAAGGACAGCGCGGCATCGAGATCCAGAGTCAACAAAATCGATTTGAAATCCTGGATGGGGTATTGAAAATATTCCTGGGAAAACAAGAAAGATTAATCCTGGATCAGCTGCAATGGGAAAGATTACTCTTGAGTCAGCTGCAATGCAAATCATAATTAGCAGAAAAATTTAAACATAAAAGACCCCCATAAACTACTGAACAATTGATCTGGTTCATCTTCAACCACTGAATAATTCATCACCAACTGTTGAGCAGCGCAGTTGGTTGAATAGTTTTTGCAGTTCTAATTAACTATAAATAAAATGCCAGTTGATGATGTCACACAGATATTAGCAATAGAAAAGAATATTGAATATTTAATCAAAAAATGCTGAGAATATAACATATAACTTATAACTATTAACATAAAAACAGTCCCTCAGGCTCCTTTTTGCATGTGACTGTGACTGCTGGGGGCTTAGATTTAAAATGGTGAAGTGCAATGCACATCTAAGGGTGAGGAATTTAGTAGTACATTCTCCCTCTGAGGGGAGGCAACAGTGGACAGCACAAATGAGAAGAGAGCTATAGGATCTAGGTGTAGTTGTGGACAGTAATTTGAAGCCAGTCAATATCCCACAATGGTGAAGACAACAAAGCAATGTTGGAATGCATTAGGAGGGGTTAAGGAACAGGTCAAGGGAGGTGAACCTCCTCCTGCATTAGAAGGGGTAAAGAGCAGGTCAAGAGAGGTGAACCACCTTCTGTATTAGGAGGGGTAAGGAGCAAATCAAGGGAGGTGAACCTCCTTCTGCATTAGGAGGGACAAGGAGCAGGTCAAGGGAGATGAACCTCCTTCTGCATTTGGAGGGGTTAAGGAACAGGTCAAGGGAGGTGAACCTCCTCCTGCATTAGGAGGGGTCAGGAGCAGGTCAAGGGATATGAACCTCGTTCTGCATTAGGAGGGGTAAGAAGCAGGTCAAGGGAGGTGAACCTCCTTCTGCATTAGGAGGGGTAAGGAGCAAGTCAAGGGAGGTGAACCTCCTTCTACATTAGGAGGGATAAGGAGCAGGTAAAGGGAGGTGAACCTCCTTCTGCATTAGGATGGATAAGGAGCAGGTCAAGAGAGGTGAGCTACCTTCTGCATTAGGAAGGGTAAGGAGCAGGTCAAGGGAGGTGAACCTCCTTCTACATTAGGAGGGAGAGAGTAAGGAACAGGTCAAGGGAGGTGAACCTCCATCTGCTTTAGCAGGGGTAAGGAGCAGGTCAAGGGAGGGGAACCCCTTTTTGCATTAGGAGAAGGTAAGAAGCAAGTCAGGAAAGTGAACCTCCTCCTACATTAGGAAGGGGTAAGAAGCAAGTCAGTGGAGGAGAACTTCCTTCTGCATTCAGAGCAGGTTAGAAGCACATCAAGGAAGGGGAACCTCAGGAGGTGGTTTAAGAGTTAGGTCAAGGGTTGTGATTCTCCTTCTGCAATAGGAGGGGGTAAGGAGCAGGTCATGGGAAGTGACCCTCCTCCTGCATTAGGAGGGGATAAACAGCAGGTAAAGGGAGGTGAACCTCCTCCTGCATTAGGAGGGGATAAGGAGCAGGTCAAGGAAAGTGAACCTTCTCCTGCATTAGGAGTGGGTAAGGAGCAGGTCAAGAGAAGTCAATCTCAGGAGGGGGGTAATAAGCAGGTCAAGGGAGATAAATCACCTCCTGCAGTAGGAGGGGGTAAGGAGCAGGTCCTGGGAGGTGAACCACCACCCATATTGGGTGGATAAAGAGCAGGTCAAGGGAGATTAACCTTTTCCTATATTAGGAGGGGCTAAGGAGCAGGTCAAGGGAGGTGAACTTCCTCCTGCTTTGGAAGGAGGAGGAGTAAGGAGCAAGTCATGGAAGTGAATCTCCTGCTGCATCAGGAGGGGGTAAGGTGCAAGTCAAGATAGGAGAACTGCCTCCTGCACTAGGAGGGGGTAAGGAGCAGGTCACATGAGGTGAACCTCCTTCTGTATAGGAGGTTTTAAGGAGTTGGTCAAGGGAGGTGACCCTCCCCCTTTACAGCATTTTGGTTAGACCATGCCTGAAGTACTGTTTCCCGTTCTGGTCACTGCAGAACCAAAACAAAACAAGTTTTATTTCAAGTATCCAGCACCAGACCAATAAAATGATTAGAAGATTAGAGGCTTGGCAAGCAAAAGCTATGAGGAGAGATGGGCCATACTCTAAGTATTCCACTGATAAAAGAGACGGCTGAGAGGGAACGTGATCACAGTGTTCCAAATACTAAAAGGGACAGATAGGGTGGTGTATATACAGATACAGAAGGCATAGAGGAGACATGATTATGGTGTTCTGAATACTAACAGGGACAGACAGGGTGGAGTATATACAAATACAGAAGGCAGAGAGGATACATGATCACGTCATTCTGAATACTAAGGGGTACAGACAGGGTGGTGTATATATGAATACAGAAGGCAGAGAGGGGACACGATCAGTGTTCTGAATCCTAAAGGGGATAGGCAGGGTGGTGTATATACAAATACAGAAAGCAGAGAGAAGACATGATTATGGTGTTCCGAATACTAAAAAGGATAGACAGGTTGGAGTATATGCAACTACAGAAGGCAGAGAGTTGGGGAGTGTGGGGGGGCCCCACCCAGATTTAAAACAAGAGTTAACTAAGAAAAGAATGATGTACAAGAGAGGTAAGGAAAGGGGATATCTCTGGGACAATTGGTAAAGAAGGAGTAAGGGTCCAAGAGACATTGAGAAGCACCAAACAACTAAGGGAGGCACCAGCAGAATGAAACAGGGGACATTACATATGATGAGGGTACTTGAATGAGTTGCGACCCTGTGGGTGCCACATCCAAACTGCCTACACGCGGTGTGTAGAGGACTGCCTCAGAGGGAAATCAGAGTCTTTGACATCGCACAGAAAATAAAGTAGATGCAAGGGGGCAGACTGAAGAGAAAACTCCTACAGGATAAAGGGAGATGGATGGATGGATGCAACAAAGATGGGATGTGACAGTAAAGGGGGCATCTTACTATGTGCAGCCGGAGGAGTGGCACCCAGGGGGGAGATATAGAAATAAATTACACTTAAGAGGAGAAAAACCTATGCCCCACAGTAGACATCGGTAGGGAGGAAGAGTCCCCTAGAGGCATCCAGAGCAATCCTCTGACAGGGTGAAGGACGGTTGGAAAGGCTTAACAAAACAAAGGGTTAACCACAGTCTTGCAAGCTGTACTGTATGGTAATAAAGATGATTAATGATTTGTTAATCTGAAGGGCTGCTAGCACGGTACAGAAAACATTGAGAGGCTAACAGGAAAATAAAAGGTTGAATATAAGTTGGCATGTTGAACTGGATGGTCACAACGAGAAAAGAATATGTAGCAACCTGCAGGGGTTGATGCAGAGAGAAGAAAGGTTGGGGGGGATGGTAAAGATAAAGGTAAAGGGCTTGTAAGGAATGTAGAATAGTAGTAGGGAGGGAAAAGGGGGAGAGGATAGAAACAGGCTACACTTAAAAGCACAAAGGACTAGAGGCATAAGATAGACAGTTGCCACTAGAAATTAGTAAAAAGCCAAAATATCCTGATAAGAGGAGGGACTTTGGAGCCAGGGTGAACATGCTGACGTCTCGACTGTGTTACATCACTCTTATACTAGTAAACCTTAAGATGGGACCAAAGGTCTGGTACAGGGCTCTGTAACCCCAAGAGGCTTTGGTAGTGGCCCCTGGGGCAGGTGTCGTGACAACACTGCCTTCCTGGGTGGTAAGGAAAGGGAGACACAGGGAGGAAAACCATGGGAAAAAAAGGAAGAAATTGATTTCTTCCTCTACCTTAGAAGCAGCAAAAGGTTTTTGTTATGTTAAAATGTACAAAGTAACTTGCCCAGTTGGCAGGTTAGCACAAGTTATGAAGTTAATAGTTTTGGAGCGGTGTGGTACAACTTTGGGGAGATCTGGGGTGTGAGGGCGAGGCACCAGAATTGGTCAAGGGACTCCTCAGGGTCATATAAGAACACATAAAAGTGATAAAGATGGATAATACTAAGACCAAAATGCCATAATTTCATTTGAGTGGCTTGTCCAACCCAATAAAATGAAAGAAAATCCTAACATATGTCAGATAAACCAAGGGGAAATAGCGTTTCTGCAAGAAACACATTTAACAAAAACAGAATACCAGAAGTTACGTCAATTTGGTTTTGAAGCCATATACTCATCTTCCTATAAGAATGGGAGAAGAAGGGGGTGGTCATAATGATTCCAAGTGGGATAGACTTTGAATGTTTAGAGAAGGTAATTGACAAAGACGGTAGATATGTAATGCTTAAGGGCACATTAAATGGGCAAATAGTAACATTGGCTTCGGTGTATGTGCCCCTGGATCTTCATATGAGACCTACAGAGCCATACTAATGAAGGTGGTAGACAAGGCGGAGGGTATATTAATCAGTGGTGGGGACTGGAACCTTACCATAGAACCCCAACTGGACACCACATCTCAAATACTTCATCGTCGACATGGTGTTGAGGTCCCCCAGATGGATAGTTCTGGGGGACTGCAATGCCTGGGTTGACAATGAACTCTCGCATTTTGGTCAAAATCTCCTCCAGCTGATGACGATGCTGTGCCTTACACAGGTAGTTACCTCCTCAATCCATATAGGGGGTCATTTGTTGGATCTGATATTTCTTATGGGTATGGAGATTGCTGATTTGGGGGTGGAACCAGTCAGCTGGTCTAACCATCACATCATAAGGTTCAGTCTCAGGGTTCCCCTTAATAGGTCTGTCCCTACGGAGATGGCTTAGTACCACCCTTTAAGGGATATTAGTCCCAGTGATCTATCGGCAGTGTTGGACCTATCGGGTTTGTTGGATGAATGCATAAGTCCAGATGATCTTGTAATAGCCTATAATAAGGCTGTGGGAGATGCTCTGGACAAGATTGCTCCTGTTCATGTTAGGCCTCTCACCCTTCACCCAAGGAGTCCTTGGTTTGATGGCTCCTTGAAGGAGTTGAGGCGAGTTGGCCGAAGGATGGAGAGAGTCTGGCGGAAGTCTGGCCATGATGCTGACAGGCTTAGGTTGATGGCACATTATGATGGCTATCAATCAGAAATCACCCGTAAGAAGGCAGAATCCCTGTCCAGAGAGATTTCTGCTGCACAGAATCGACCGGCTCAGCTCTTCCGGACTGTTGACAGATTGTGCAATCCAATCTGTCTCCAGCCCAGAGGTGTTTTTTTCTCAGCTTAGATGCGAGGAGTTTGCTCAATTCTTTGCAGATAAGGTTGCTAGCAACAGGTCTGGCATTGGTCTGACCTCTCCTATGAGGGATTGCAGTGGTCAACAGGAGGTGGCATGCACTCGGTCTGTCTGGTCAAATTTCCACTGGCTAGAGTTCGCTGACATTGTGAAGATCATCCAGACATTGCATCCAACCAGTTGTAGTTTGGATCTGGGCCCTACACCTCTCCTAGTTGGATGTGTAGATGTTATCTGTCCAAACCTTGCTGATATTGTCTGGAAATCCTTGGAGAGGGTGTCTTTTCTGACACCTCAGGAGGAGTCGTCACCACCCCTTAAAAACCTCTTGGATCCAAACTGTCTAGCTAACTACCGCCTATCTCTAACCTGCCATTTGTTGGTAAGGTTATTGAAAAGGTGGTTGCTCTGCAGTTGGACGATCATCTTGCAACTCACAATGTCTACGATACTCTCCAGTCTGGTTTCAGGAAGAAGCATAGCACAGAGACTGCTCTTGTTCGGGTATTGAATGACCTCCTAATGGCTAGAGATCAAAAGGCACGTACCATTCTGGTCCTTCTTGATCTCTCTGCAGCATTTGATACTGTGGACCATGGTGTGCTATTGGAGCGCCTTCGGATTTTTTGTGGGCTGTCTGGTACAGTCCTTAAATGGTTTCATTCATACCTCACGGGCAGGTTTCAGAGAGTTACCACTGGAATTTATTCCTCTGGTGCTCACTCCCTGCCTTGTGGAGTGCCGCAGGGCTCCATTTTGGCCCCCATGTTGTTTACAGTGTACATGCTGCCATTGGGAGATATCATCAGGCGATACAGTCTGAGTTTTCACTGCTATGCAGATGATACTCAACTGTATATGTCTTTTCTGCCCAGACAAAATGATGCACTCTCCGTGCTAAATAATTGCCTTGCTGAGATCAGTTCTTGGATGAGTTCCAGCTGGCTGAGACTGAATCCAGATAAGACCGAAGTGTTGGTAGTGGACCCAGGTCATCCGGGGCTGGTTGTGGGGGTTGGACAACCATCAGGTTTATTACTTGATGGTATGTCACTCACTACCTCAGCTCGGGTGCGTAACCTAGGCGTTATATTTGATGATGGTCTGACTCAAATCTCAGGTGTCAGCTGTCATCAAATCCTCTTTTTATCGCCTGAGGAATATCGCCCGGGTGAAACACCTGGTGCCTCCAGATGATCTTCCAACTTTGGTCCATGCCTTTGTCACTTCCCATCTTGATTACCTAGGGCTACCGGGGGTTGATATCCACCGCCTGCAGCTGGCACAGAACGCGGCAGCCAGGCTACTGACTGGGACTTCTAGAACCAGTCATATTACGCCTGTGCTCCGCGAACTGCACTGGCAGCCAGTTCAGTGGCGGATCACCTTTAAGGTTGGCTTGCTAACCTTTAAAGCCCTACATGATCAGGGACCCAGTTACCTGCAAGATCTTCTGGTACCCTACCGTCCCCTCCGTCCTCTCCGATCCACCGACGAGGGATTGCTGGAGATTCCCAGGGTACCTTTAAAGACATCTGGTTGTCATGCTTTCTCTTTTTCAGCTTCAACCCAGTGGAATTCTCTACCTCATCGGTTGAGAGAATGCTCAACCGTCAGTAGATTTAAAATTGAATTAAAGACATATTTATTTGACTTAGCCTTCCCTAGTTATGGATGATATGATGCTTTGTTTTAAATGTTTATTTAATCCTATATATATTTGATGTATCTGTTTTTATGTTCAGCGCCTTGGTTTTGAAAGACGCTATAAAAATAAGTTGATTTGATTTGATTTGATTTGAAATACCCAGAGCAGATCATAAGGTGGAAAAAAAAGGTCAAAATGTTATTAGAGAAGTTAGGCACGCAAGACGCCTGGAGGTACTTAGAGGGAAATAGCAAGGGGACTACATATTATTCACAGGTTCACCAAATTACTCCAGACTAGACATGTTTTTTTATAGCCAGAGATGCTCTCACTAGACTTGGTTGATGTGGACAGGACCACTGGGTCTGTCTGACCATACTCCAATACACATAGAGGTAGACCTACAGGCACTCCGAAAGAACACATTTTGGAGACTGAAACTATCCTTGCTTAGAGATGTGGAAGTGATGGAGCAGATCCTTAAGCTGATAGAACAAATGATTCAAGACCATGTCGGCTCAGGAGTGGAGGAGGGAATGCTCGGGGACAGGTAAAGGCAGTAATGAGAGGAAAACTTATAGCAATAGAGACAATGTGGAAGAAGCAGAGGATGAAGAAGCAGAAAGATCTAGAAATATGCATACAGACATTAGAGACCCTACAACAAACAAAAATAGAGAAACAAAGAGGGAAAGAGTTGATCAACCTTAAAAATGAGTTAAACTTATTCCTAGAACAAAAGATGGAGCGGAACTTACAATTCTTGAGGCAAAGATTTTACGAGGGAGGTCCCAGAGCACTAAAGCTCCTAGTTAGATGACTCAGAATTAGAAGAACCAGAGCACAAATCATAAACATACACCACCCAGAGACAGGGGAAGCAATACAGAGGGTAGACAAGATACTAGAGGCCTTTAAAACGTATTATAAACAACTATATAGCCCAAAACAAGAGATACAAAAGAACAAATAAGTTCCTTTTTACAAAAATTACAAATACCAACCTTAACAGAAGAGCAGAACACCATACTTTGCCGCCTAATAACAACACCTGAAATTAACAAAGTGATAGGGAATAGTAAACCGGGGAAATGCTCAGGAACAGACGGATTCCCCTGTGAATTTTATAAAAAGTTTGTGGATAAAGTGACCCCAATACTTCAGGGAGTGTACCAGGGAGCAATGTCAGAGAAAGGGGTGATCCTACCATCATGAAAACAGGTGATCATCTTGATGATCCCTAAACCGGGTAAGGACCCGGCACAGTGCCCTTCATACCACCTGATATCTCTCCTTAATGTGGATTAAAGTATCTGACTGCTATAATGGGCAAAAGATTGGAGGAATTAGTCACTAAATTAGTAAATATAGACCAAACAGGGTTCACATCGGGGAGACAGGCAGCAGATAATGTCAGACACACACTCCACCTTATAGATCACCCCAACTCCACAAAAACACCAGCAGCCATCATGAGCTTAGATGCTGAAAAAGCATTTGATGAAGTGGAATGACCCTTCTTGTTTGGAGTCTTTACCCAGTTTGGATTTGACAGTAGGTTCACAGAGACAATCCAAAGAATTTATACAGGGCCACAAGCATATGTAACAACCAATGGGCATCTGTCAGATAGATTTGAGCTGGGGAGAGGAACAAGACAGGGGTGCCCACTGTCACCACTGTTGTTTACCCTCTGTATTGAGCCATTGGCACAGTGGATCAGACAGGAGGCGGATATTAAGGAATAAAGGTGGGTCCCCAAGAACATAAGATAGCCTTATATGCCGATGATATTCTCATGTATCTGGCAGATCCAGATAAGTCCATCCCCTGACTCATGGAACTGATAAAAGAGTTTGCAATACTGTCATGCTGCACCCTAAATGCAAATAAAACAGAAGCTCTAACATTTCATTATATTCCGCCACCACAGATTAAAAGAAAATACCCCATGAGATGAGGAATTACATCCTTAAAATACCTAGGGCTTATTTTAAGAAACACAAATATACACCTATTTCAGGATAACCTAGCCCTCTTAATGAAGCAAGTCAAAGAAGACATAAAAAGATGGCCTTAATGCCTCTACCCATGCATGATAGGATACAGACAAGTAAAGATGACTCTCTTACCAAGGTTCCTTTATGTCTTCCAATGTGTCCCAGTGAGGATTACTAATCAACAGATAGCAGACATGCAAAAAATGCTATATAAATTTATTTGGACAAACAGAAAACCAAGGGTAAGGAGTCAGGTGCTGACCATCAAGAAGAAATGGGGGGATGGGCAGTACCAGAACTAAAGGAACTCCTCTAACCACGCCCCCTGGGTCAGTGTGGTGGCTGCTTGTGTTTACCTGTGTCTGTAGCTTAGTTTTTGTGGATTTACATGTTTTTCTGCTTGTGGTAACTATACTATTCTTGCTCACTACATCCGTGAAAGTCTCCTGGACTGGATTTCTGCAAAAAATCATCATCAGGTATTTTCATTTTCATATTAAAATCAACTTTTTGGAAGCTAACCCAAGCAAAACATAAGTGAAGCAACTACATCTGACAAACTCAGTGACTCTGGGTCCTGCTGGAATCCACATTTTCGTCTGACCTGCTCCATGATCGGTATGTGGGCTTTTCAGCAACCTGTTTGAATGACAAAGAAGCATACAGACAAAGGGATTTCACATCCTGCATATGTGCAGGCACAGTTAATCACCTTCAGGAATTTTAACATTTCAGTGACTCTGGACCGCAGCTGTTGATCATTCTTTTGGCTATTGACTTAACCAGCAGGTACCCATCTGCAAGCGACTGGGTGCAACTGACAAGCTACAACAAGGATAAATGGGCATATCATCCTCTATTACTAACAACCTCCTTGCTCTGGGACCCTAGACGCCTACACTGGTCCAAGTCGCATAAGCCTCAGAAGTGTAATTCTATTGACTATGAAGTACGGCAACTGTCTCTTAAACTCCTACTCCTCCTCCTCCTCTTGATATCAGGAAGTGTCCACTCAAATCCTGGCCCTGTCTCCTACAGTACAACAAAGCCTGCCAAAATGGAGCGGGGGCTCAAAATTGCTACCTTAAACATCTGCAGTCTCCTCCCAAAACTGGCCTCCCTTCATCTCTTTGCCAGCCAACACAACCCGGATATCCTTGCCATCGTTGAAACTTGGCTGACACCTAATACTCCAGATCATACCATCTCTATACAAGGCTACAAGATATTCAGGCTGGGTAGGACCTCGAAAAGGGGTGGTGGGTGTGCAATCTACATAAAGGACTACCTCACCTGTCTCCCTGGTTCTTACCCCACCACAGAAACATCAGTGCAACTCCTCCGTATCAAGATACTACTTGGTGCCCAAAACAAAGTCCTCACAATTGCTGCTGTCTATATCCCACCAAAAGATCCTGATTCCAGCCTACAGGCTGTCCTCGAGTTCGTAAGTACACAACCTTCTGACATCGAACTCCTTCTCCTTGGGGACTTTAATATAAATTGGCTTGCTCCTGATGCAGGGTCAAACAAAGATGCTATCCTAGCAGCAAATTTAACACAAGTGGTAAACTCCCCTACCAGGAAAAACTACAAATCAGGGACCAGCACCCTCATTGACTGGATCCTTACCAGCCACCCTACCCGTATAACTAATGTAAGTGTTCTCCTGACTCGTCAGTGATCACTCTCCAATAATAGGTACCTGGACAAATAAGTTTCAGAAGTCACTCCAAAACCATCTATAGCAGAGTCCTACCTTATGGCAACCTTACTCATCTCAAGACCTGTCTTAGGCAGATAGACTGGTCCTTGATTTACAAAACCCAAGATGTTGACCTAGCTCTTGATTACTTTATTACTACTTTCAACACTGCCTGTGACACCTATGCACCAGTAAAAAAGCGTAAAATCAAAGCACTCACAAATCCCTGGCTCACGGTGAAGCTATTGGCACAACTCAAAAGTAGGGATCACCTCTGGGCCACTGCAAGAGCTACTGGCACTCTGTCAGACATCCAAAAATATAAACAGGCTCGCAACCACTGTACTAAACAGATCCGCTTGATGAAGAGCTCCTACTTCAAGAATGCCCTCTCCAACTCCTGGGGTGAAGGGAAATCCTTCTGGGACAACATAAGAAATATCACGGGTTAGCAGTCCAAATCCTCTCCTACAATAATGAATGTGGATGGAACCACTACATTAGACCCATAGATCACTGCAAACACCCTAAATGATACCTTCACGGACCTTAGTGGTGTCCTCTCATCTGATTTCTTCACTGATGCTGACCCTCCAATTTCTACTTCTACTACTGCCTCTCCAACCAAACCACCCTTCCACTTCAAACTAGTAAAGGCACATGAAGTCTATAAATATGTAAAGAAGGCCATTTCTAAGTCCCGAGCAAGCAACGACACTGCTGACCTTAAACTTCTGTCCCTCACTCTGGAGGAAGTCCTGCTCCCCCTCACAAAAATTTTCAATCTCTCCCTCTGCTACAGCCAATTCCCTAGGAAATGGAAGGCTGCAGTTGTCACTCTGGTGCACAAAAGTGGTGATAAGTCACTGCCTGGTAACTATCTCCCGATATCAATACTACCACCTCTCTCTAAGGCCCTTGAACGCTTGGTGGTGGACCAACTTTCAGACTACCTGGAAAAGCACAACATCCTATGCACTCAGCAGCATGGATTTAGGAAAGGGCACAGCACATCGACTGCCCTACTTGAATTCTCAGGAGCAATCCACAATGCCATGGACAAAGGAACCCTAACTGGAGCAGTCTACATTGACTTAACAAGGCATTTGATACAGTACACCATGGCCTACTTATCAAACAACTACTATCCCTAGGGCTCTCGCAGGGTCCTGGTGACTGGGTAAAATTACCTTGCTCAGCGCCTCAATCTGTAAAAGTAGCTGGAGTTCTCTCAGACTCAAACCGTTCACTCAGGAGTTCCCCAGGATCCATCCTGGGCCCCTTCTTTCAGCCTTTTCCTAAACTCCTCCCCAAATCCTGCCCTGAACAAATAATCCTCTATGCCGATGATGCCGTGATTCTTGCCACTCATAAAGATCCGAACCTCTTACGCCTCAACCTTCAGCATGCTTTTCCAGAGTTGAGATGTGGTTCCTTGAACATAAGCTGGTTCTAAACTACAAAAAAACTAAATCCATGCTCTTCTCTAACCCGCAAAACAAGAAACGGCAAGTCCCACTCACCATTAATACATACCTGGGAAATATCCTTGAACAAGTGCCAATTTTCAAATATGTTGGAATCAACTTTGATCAAGGCCTAACCTTTGCAACTCACATTGATAGTACAGCAAAAACTATCAATCAGCGAATTGGGATTCTGTATCGGAACCTACAGCTCCTTACCCATTCTGCACTGAGGATTGCCATCCAATCCTCTATCATCTCAGTCATTGACTATGGCTTAGTTATATACGCATCTGCCACTACTACAACACTTAGTCGCATTACAATATCCCTAAATAAGGCCTGTCGGCTGCTCACTGGTGCACATCGATGTACCCACACATGTGAACTCTATGCTGACTCAGGTTGGTTGCAACTCTCAAACCGGATAAAGTACCTTACCTGCCTGATGGTGAAAAAATCCACTATGGGCCTCACTCCACCTTGTATCCAAGACCTGTTATGCCCGAGCGCTAGCACCCGTTTTACCAGAAGATCAGAACACCAGCCTCTCTAAGTCCCCCGATGCCAGACTTCTCAGGGACAAAGATCATTTGCCTATCATGCCCCCAGCTGGCTAAATGCCCTCAGCACTCATATTACTGCCTCCAACTCTCTAGGTATTTTCAAATCAAGGCTGTTCTCTCACCTTGCCACCTCCAGCTCCTGTGACTGCCCTGATTAAACCTCCTATTTTCTCACTACCCACCCTGTTCCGTTATTTGACAAAGACATGTTTGGGAAACCTTTTCTCCTGCTATTGTCTGCTCCCCACACCTTTCACTTACCCTCTCTGTTCTGGACTTTTTCCCTATTTGTTTCTCCTAATCTGGCATGACCTCTTTCTTGTAATAATAATGTGATTATCGATATCTCATGTCCTTTTGCACAAATGATTTGATATGTATTTGTATATGTTTTCTCACTCTTGGCACAGCAAAATTGTTGTGTTATCTATGTAACTTTTTTTGTACTGTACCTAATTGACGTGGAATCTTTGTAAAAGAGCCTCTGGCTCAAAGGTAGTAATTCCTAGAACAATAAACTAAACTAAACTAAAGGAATATTGGTTAGCCATACAAGTAAGATGGGCTTTCTTACGGGGACATACAGATTTGAAGGCACACTGGAGAGATCTGGAGGAGGTGGGTGTGGGAGAGAGAGAGACCACTGAGCTCCATTCTATTAAACCCCCTGTCGGATGCCCAGATTAAAGACAAATGGTATTCAGCACTCAGAGTCCCAGAGATGGCCTGGAGAAAGTTCCAGCAACACCAGTTGATCAAACAGGATGGCTGGAAATTCAAATTGCTATGCTGGAACCCTGACTTTCAGCCAATAGACACTGACACCTGGTTTAGAAGACAGGTGCAGATTGGGGTTCATTGTCCAGCACAGATACTGTACTTAAAGAAGACACAATAATGACCTTTAAGGAATGTGTCACCAAATATTGATGGAGGGGAGGTGACAGGCTGAGATACTTTCAGATTAGAAATTATACTATAACCCAGATGAAAAGATACTCAAACACACCCGCATCCTCACCAGAGATGCCTAGACTAGAAGAATTGGTGAATATGGCGTCCCCTGAGGGAGCAATAACAAAGATATATCAATTCCTTAATATACATAGGGAAGACAGAACCGAACACATAATGAAAAAATGGAAAGAGGGAATGGGATTACACTTAACCACAACAGAGTGGGCTAAGATCTAGGAGGGAACATTCAAAACCACATCAGCACCAAGCTAGAAAGAATTCTAATGGAAGATTAAAATAAGATACTTCATCACACCAAATATACAGGCACAATAGGCCACTGGGGGTTCACCAAGGTGCTGAAGAAACTGTGGGGAATGAAAGGCGGGACACAAACACATATTTTATCAATGTTTAACACTAGGTAACTTCCTAAAGGAAGTAACAGACAAGATTAAAAACTTATTCCAGATCACAGCACCATTGGGCCCACAACATGTGGTCCTGGGCTTGCCACCAGGAGAGGTAAAGGGACATAATACCTGTGGAATATTTGCACAGTGGCAATAGGAAAAGCACTAACAAGGAGGTGGCTCAACCCAGAACCCCCGACACAACAAGACTATATGACAGTTGTAAATGAAATCCAAGACATGGAGCAGATGACATATCAAACACAAGATAGAACAGAAACATTCTTGGAGAGGTGGACAAAATGGGTCATGGAATAAAAATAAGAGAAATAATTAAAGATCACAGAGTAGAACCACATGAACATGCCTAGGGGTTAGGAACAAGCAGAGTGGCAATATACTCCAGGGGCTTGGGCCAGGACCCGGGGGGGGGTCTTCAGCCCCCCCCCAGCAGGTAGAGGGGAAAAATACCCAAAGTTAACATTAAAAGGAGAAAAGAAAACTTCAGAAAAAAAATACCACACAGCACAGATAGCAGTAATGTTAATGTTAATAAAATGTGTATAATAAATGGGTTTCCCTTTTTCCCATAGGGAAACCGTGGTGTAATTTGTCATTATAAAGGAGTGTTTATAATGGCAAACACGCGCACGATTTCCCTTGCTGTGCGCATGTTCAGACAGCAGCGCAACCAGTCGAGACTGCTCACTGCTACCGTGTCGCCCGAAACAGAACTGCCACAAGAACTCGGCGGTAAGTCCTTTTCTTTTCTCTCCCCATATACCCTGGAAACACAAAAAGACCTGCAGAAAGTGAAAAAAAAAACAGTTTTAAAAAACGGAAATCTCAGCACTGGACTAAAAGGAAACCGACCGTAGGATACTCTGGGAGCAGTTTATTTCATATAATTGCTGAGGTGAAAAAGGGAAACCCAGCAATTATATAAAATAAAATATGGGGTAGTGTGTTTAAACTCGAAATTTACACACACCCTCAGGGTTAGATGCTAACATAAACCCTGAGAGCAAAGAGCATCTAACCCCTCAGGTGTGTATAAACTTCGCATTACACACACCACCCCATATAGTATTCTATATTTATGATATGAGCAGCTTAAGATAATCAAAACAGAATACCAGAATATTTGTGCTTTCATAAAAATACAGAACGACCCAAAGTAAAACAGAAATGGAACAGTAGAGAACAAAAGATGATAGATCTTCTCTTTTTTTTTCCTTTGTATGCAACATCATGAAATGAAGTAAAATGAAATGCACTGGAATGTAATCTTGAGAGATGGCAACCTGTAATATGAAATGTACTGTTTCTTTTTTGAAAATAAAAATAAAGCAAATATAACAAAAGAAGGCAGAGAGGAGACATGATCACAGTGTTCTGAATACTGAAGGGGATAGACAGGGTGGAGTATACACCGATACAGAAATTGGAGAGGGGACATGATCACAGTGTTCTGAATACTGAAGGGGATAGACAGGGTGGAGTATACACCGATACAGAAATTGGAGAGGGGACATGATCACAGTGTTCTGAATACTAAAGGGGATGAACAGGGTGGAGTATATACAGTTCAAGAAGGCTGAGAGGGGACAGGATCATGGTGTTCTGAATACTAAATAGTATAGACAGGGTGGTGTATATACAGATACGTAAGGCTGATAGGGAACATGATCACAATGCTCAGAATACAAAAGATAATAGACAGGGTGGTGTATACACAGATACAGAAGGCTGAGAGGGAACATGACCATGGTGTTCTGAATGCTAAAGGTAATGGGGTGTATACACTGATACAAAAGGTTGATAGGGAAAATGATCACAGTACTTAGAATACTAAAGATGATAAACAAGGTGGAGTATACACGGTATCCAGTGAACAAGGCAACCAAAATTGGGTGCCTACAAAAATGGCACCTGTGTTCACGGCTACCTAGCGGGGGGCGACCGGATAATGGGGTGGGCAAATAGAGTGATAGAAAGTATGCGATATACGCCGCAGGGGCGGGAAAGGCAGGGAGGAATGGTATGTGGGAGTGGGTGTGGTGGGCAGCTGCCAAGCTGGTCCACTAGCGTGGTGGGGAGGGTGGTCAGCTGGGAGGTGCCGGGTGCAGGGTTCGGGTCCGGCGTGGTGCATTTTTTTTTCCCACTGGCAGCTTTCATGTTTTGTAAGTTTTTTACACACACACACTCCGACATGCACCCCCCTGGAGTTGAGAATCCATAAGTAGAGGGGTGTGGGGGGCACAGCCCCCCACATTAAAAATTAAACCCACAGGTCTCGGGAGCCCTTTTTGTCCTTGTCGCAAATGTGCATCATCGAAAATCATTTTCGGTGATGCACACTCACCCTAATGGCGATCGCTATTTTGCGATCACCCTTATGGACATGGAACCCATATACACGTATACAGAAAGCTGAGAAGAAATATAATAACAGTGTTCCAAATACTAAAGAGGGCAGACAGGGTGATGTATACACAGATACAGAACGTTGATAGGGAACCTGACCATGGTGTTCTGAATACTAAAGGGGATAGACACGGTGGAGTATACACAGATACAGAAAGATGAGAAGGGACTTTATCATGATGTTCTGACTGTAAAATAGTCTATTTGGTGAGGATGTGGAAGGTAGCACTGTTTAGGCCTTCAGCACAGGACTAGACAGATTCCTAAGGAAGAATGGTACTGAGGGTTACACAGTACAAGTACGGGTGATGCAGGACTAGACAGATTCTTGAGGGAGAATGGTATTGAAGGTTACACAGTATGAGTATGGGTAATGCAGGGCTAGACAGATTCCTGAAGAAGAATGTTATTGAGGGTTACACAGTACAAGCACGGGTGGCAATCCAGCTGAGATGTTTGGATGTGTGTCCTTGAATAAATCTGGTACAGTGTACAGCAAACAAAAACAAAGTGTGCACTCACCAAGAAGAAGAGAAGTAGTTTTATTACCTGCTAATAAGACTGCAATCCATTGAGATGCTGTGATGAAATTAGTACATATCAACTCTCAAATGAGGCTTCATCAGGGGGCCCCCCTAATTATTTAAAATTAAAAATTTAAATTACTTCTCCAGTTCTTGGTGAGTGTGCAGTTTCTTTTTTTTTTTGTTTGTTTGTTTGTTTTTTTTTACTGGACACTGGTTCTAACTGTAGCACCTTCTGTTCATCCTTACCTGCTTTCAAATCTGGTATAGTCACTGCCATACAGTGGCAAGGGGACAATGAAAGAAAATTCTGTAGAGCAGCTTGCATTGCCTCAAAAACTGGCACATTATCCTAAGTTACTAATATGATAAAGACACTCTGCCAACCACCACATGGTGGCCTTTGGCCAGTTTAAATGAAAATAGTAGATTAAACAGTTTATCTGGTTCAGTACTTCTGTATCACTAATAACATTTTGGTTCCAGGTGACATACAGAAATTCGCAAACGGTAAGCAGAGTGTATCATCCCCAGATAATAAACATAGCCTTATTGTGTTGCTTTTTCCAAAACTCTCTTTATAGTCTAGAACTTTAAAACATAGTGTCATCATATCTGTGTAGTAACACACAAAAAGAGCACAATCTGTACATTGTATTAAGTATACTGATGTTCCTGACATAAATAACAGCAGTTGATTTAAAAAATATCAAAGCCAGATCATTGTCAGTGTCCTTCTAACTTTTACAACAAAAATATTTCTAGTGTCTCAAAACCTGCAGATGACAGATCCAAGAGTGTTAATACAGTTTTCAGTGCCAGAGTTAAGATGTTGAGATCAGGAAAGATTCTACTAAGTGCTTGTTGTACCTTTATCAGAAGACTGCTTTCAATAGACAGATCTGTCCCCGTCTGCATTTGGCCCAGCAGTACATTCTAAAATATGAGATATAAACAGCAATATATTCAATTATTTGTTTATTTATGGATAACGTGCACTTCAGCAAGCTTCAGTGTTGTTCAGCGTGGAAACGGAAAACTACATTAATAAGACTGTTACATAACAAAATGAAAACCATTAGTATAATTTAGCAGTACACAGCATAAAAAGAAAAACTACATAAATTAATTATATTTTAAAATAAGGCGGCACACAGACCATGTAACCATAATACTGTATACTAAATACTTGCATCCAAACCACAAGGCTCTGTTTTCCAAGGATTTTCACCAGGTACTGAATGGAAAAGTGCTTTTGGAAATGGGATACAAATAATTGACAGTCACACTTGCAGGATATCCAGACAATTGGGTTACTTCAAAACCTTATGTATGCATTAGACATGGACAACATACCTACTTGTTCTGTGGCTGGATTCCTTATCCCGTATGTTAGTTAGGGGATACTATGTGACGCTGAGGAATTTTTAACTAAGCACAGTTAAAGGGAAAGTTCCCTAAATCTATTTTCTGTATACCTATGTAGTTTGTAGACATGAACAATGATTCCCTCTCTTGCATCCTCCCAACTTTCTCATTATTTAAATATAAGATTGCTTCACTCTCTGTTGTTCTGGTGTAAAAATCGGTTTGTCTCCATTGCAAAGGTCATCACCTCACTCATGCAAGGCATCATGGGAGTTGTTGATGCGTACCTGCACAAGCCAGCACAAGTTATACTCTCATTCAGTTCTGTTGCATGTCTTGTGAAGTCCTTGTATTCTGTAAAAGCATTTTTTTTTCTAACTCAGTCACACTTTGAACTACAGAAAAGAGCAGGGCACCTACTATGCCTTGAAAAGTTTCATGGCCAGCATAAAACAAAAACAGAGGGACTGCAGAGAACAGCAGCAGCACTAATACAGTATAACTACAGCACGCTTTAGCACCAAAACATCCTAAAATTCCAGGATGCATTACGTGAGTCGGGTGACCTCTGCCATGGAGTCAAGAAGGTTCAAACACCATACCTTCATTTACATTTAAATTCTGATGAAATTAGGAGGGCAGGAAAACAGAATAAACGGCTGAGGGGACCTTCCCTTTGACTGGATGCCTCTCATGCATGAAAATAATCACCTGTCAGATTGTTAGTGCATTTTACAAAGATTCCTACAGAAGCAAATGCTTTATGCATTGTTTAAAGGTTTTATTCTCCACCTAGTGGCATATTCTGATTCTTTCCTTTTAATTGAAAGGTTTTATCTGTATGAAATGAACACACAGTCTTACGGTTCACAACCTCAAAGCACAAACTGTGTTTTGTTATTTTAATCATATAACTTATCCAGGTCAGCTGTGAGGTATAATTATTTTTCAGCTAGAAACAGAATTTGTCAGAAGAAAAGGGTTGCTTGGACCATCTCTGCTTAGATGTTCCCTGCCTAATCTGTCTCCACAGACCTTAACTGGCCTCTGGCAACCCTCCCTCCTCCCAATCTATTTTCTGTCATAACCTATGCATACTTGAAGTCCTCCACTGTTTTACCTCTACCACTTCCACTGACAATCTGTTCAGATGTCTACCACCCTTTCAGTGAAGAATAAATTCCTCACATCTCTTAAATGTCCCCTTTCAGCTTCATCACATGCTCTCTTGGTCCTGGTGCTCTCGCTGATTTGAATGAGATAGCACTCCTGCACCCTGTTCACCTCTATGAGGTACCTGCGGATCTCTATCATGTCATCTCACGCTCTCCTCTCTTCCATGGTGTGCATGTTGAGATCCTTCAGTCTCTCCTTGAACGGCTTTTCATGCAACCCCTGCACCATTTTAGTTGCCCTCTTCTGAACTGCCTCCACCCTGTCTATGTCATTTTTGAGGTGTATTCTCCAAAACTGTACACAGTACTCCAGGTTTGGCCTCTCCAGTGAGTGATACAGTGGCAACACTACCTCCTCCTACTGGTGCTACCCCTCCCTATGCCCCCCCAGCATCCCATTAGCCCTACCCACTGCTTTGTCACACAGCTCTGCCACTTTGAGGTCATCAGATATGATAACTACAAGGTCTCTTTCCTGTCTAGCCACTATCAATACCCCCCATCCTATACTCAGCTCATGTGCCCTAGGTCAGTAATGCTGCAGTATCATTTCATCCACCTTGTTTTTCTATGGCAGGTTTTTGCTGTAAGTTTTGTCCTGCATTCTACTAAGGATAAAGACTGATGCAACAGAGAAACTTATCTAAGTGAATTTTTGGTACAGTATGGGGTGGTGGGTGCTGCTCTATGTTTCTGCTTTGTGATTTCTACCTTCAGACTGAGGCATCACCCAGCCTACGGCAAACCAAACTCCTGTTTAGTTTTAAAATATGTTTGAAACTGAATGCCAGTGAGAAACAGTACTGGTAATTAAGGGATGATAACAGAGATAACGTGAAGTGATAATAAAAGACTGAGATTCAGGTTAGTTTAAACAAGGGTAATACCTCGCAAACATCATTGCAATAAGCAGACATTAAGTACACATCCTGTTAAAATGTGCAGTCTTATAAAAACAAATAAAAATAAATGTTAAACAAAAAGGTCTTTTAATAAAAAAAAAAGGCCTCCTTTCTGTCTTCCTACAATGGCCTCCTGCGATGATCTCCCGTGATGGCTTTCCATGAAGGTCTCCCATTAGTGACTTCTGCCACACCTCTGGGAGCAACTAAAGCAGGATGCCATATTCCATGGAGTGCTACCTGTAGTGGCCCCACTCTTAAGATGTTAAGCCCTGTCCCCTCTGATGTTACTGGAGTGCATGAACACTCTGGTAACTGCCAAGCAACCTCTTAACATCGACAAGGCACAGCTGGAGAGGGACTGATGGATTGGGGGCCAGTGATCATGGGGGGAGCACAAACAGAGGATGGGAGCTCACATGGTTGTGCACCTTGAATACTAGCTAGGGCCTTCTTTTGGTTTATAATTGTTAGCTGAGAACAGTACACTAAAACACTGCCCATTTCCAGGTGTGACACAGGAACACAGAGAGGTTAAGTAATTGGCTCAGGATCACACAATCTGCAAGTGAAGGTTGAGGGTTTCAAATCCAGGTCTGCTGGGTCTCTGGGATCACAGCTATGTGCTTCAATTTTTAAGTTCTATACTGCCTTCTATATTTTTTTATAAGATGGTGGTGCAGGTGGCCACCAGTCTCCCTCCCCTCAAGATGAGCAGAATAACCAAGGCCACTCCCAGAAGATGAAGGGGAGAGCACACTTGGCTGTGTCCCTCTCCCAAGCATCTTTGTCAAGGTATGCGGGGGGAGTGGAATTAAGGTATGTGGATGACTGTTTCTGCAGTGGGGATTGTTAATGGCTGGGAAGAGGGGGAGTAGTTAGCCTAAAAGAACCTTATGACCCAGGTTTGAATCCCACTACCACTTATTCACTGTGTGACACTAAGCAAGTCCCTTAACCTCCCTGTGCTTAACATCTCTGTAATCTATCTCTTTGCTGTTTAAAATCTCTGTGTGCCTAATGGCAATAACTTTCTGTCCCCTCCCCCTCCTGTATTGTAAAATGTTTCAGGATTCAATTTGTATGAATGCTTATGTTACATATACACCCCTCAGCAAATAAGCCCCTCTGCATATACCACACCTCCTGAGTCCATGCACCTGCTGCATTGCAAACACTCCCCTCTGCAAGTACCACCACCTCTGTAAAAGATTTGCTGCTGTTCACACACACCACCTATACACACCCCCTCAGCTAATACCAACATCTTCTGATTCTAAAGCCTGCTGCCTTGCATGTGCAGACATGCTTATGCACGCACACGCACACACACACATACACACAGACACAGGTCTGCTGATGTGTACATAATTCCCATCTGTATGCACCCCCACCTCTGCAGTTTATGTACCTGCCGATTTGCACATAAACACCAGTCTGCTCCACCTTTTTAGTCCATGCATCTACTACACTGCACACACACCCCACTGCATAAATACCCCCTCAGCATGTACAACAATCCTTTTAATCCATGCTCTGCTTCTTTACTTTGTATGCTATACCACTATGTAGAACGGTGTCAAAGGCTTTGGAGAAAGCTAGCAATATGATGTCTACTGATTTGCCTGTATCCAAAGACCTGCTCATTACTTCACAGAAGGATAGTAGGTTTGTTATGTATGAGTGTCCAGCTTAAAAACCTACTGGACTTATCATTAAGATTCTGTTTTTAAGTTCACCGCTTCTGTGCGTTGCAAACTTATTGCTATGAGTAGTGTGTGCGTGAAACCTTCAAAAGAATGAGCTATTGAACAGCAGATCACTGTTCAGTCATGGAACAAATATGCAGACGATTCCACACATGTGCAGTAGCACCACTGCTTCTGCATATATGCGGAAATTAACAACATGGGGATGCACTCCATGGATTTTATTTGCTCGGTCTGCCTTTCCTGGTGAAACATTTCAAGAAATAAATATGCCGACCAGCACGGCTTTCCACCTGCCACACACTCCCCAGAAAAGCTGACTCAGGGTGCCCAATCCCTGTGTCAGCATGTATCCCCCCAACACTGTAGCACACTGGGAGCCCACCCTAGTGTGTCCAGACAATTTTCATAATTTATTTTCCTGACACCGGAGTACCCACTCCTAGTGTCGGATGCCCCATACCCCCAAGCTCAATTTATTTGTTGACAGGGGTGCCAAATACCCGTCAGCATCATGTCCCCCCCCCCAAGCTCACTTTCTTTGCTGATGGGGATGCCCAATCCCCATCGGCACGATGTCTCCCCTAAAACTCATGTGGCACACTAGGAGCCCTCCCCGGTGTGCCAAAAGTATTTTGTTTTAACATGTAAATAAAGAAAATGGTCCCCCAGAATCTTTTTTTTTGTTTTTTAACCTGCAAAAAAGAAAACAGTCCTTCGTCGTTTCACCCATCCCCTCCCCATCCCGACCCTCCCTCTGCACACCCACCTCCCCGCACCCCCCAACCCCATATTTACCTCTGGAGGTTGGGAGCAGTGACCTTCTGTGGACCGGGACATGTCTGCACTTTTTCAAAGACAAACTGCGAACTGAGGAACTGGGTAAGTGCTGTATAATGGGAGTCAATGGGGGGGTTCAACTTAGGTTGATATCTCAGCCATTCTTAGGAGTTTTGGCCCCACATTTTCAACATGCGGTTCTTGGGACCCCACCTCGTGCACACTTGCACTGTCATTTCATTTCTCAGTCCCAAAAGGTGATTTTGTGGTCGCTGGGCAGAATCACCTTTTGGGACCAATTAATGAAACGACAGTGCCACTGTTCATGAAGAGAGGTCCCAAAAAGCCCATGTTGCAAATTTGGTGAAAAAATTCCAAATAATGACTGTGTTATAAGTGTGCATTGTACAGTTTTTATGCACACTCGTAACTTCTCCAATTTTTCATATTTTCACTCCGGATTTTTCAGCAGTGCCATTTTTCACACCACCTCATGAACAGTACAGCTGTCATTTTTCACATCCTGCCAAAAATGTGTTTTCGCACCAGTGGCACCAAATAACACAGTTGCTATGCAAAATCACCTTTCGGGATTGAATAACAAAATGATTGTGCCACTGTTCATGAGGTGGGATCACAAAAAGCCCATGTTGAAAATCTGGAGTGAAAATATCAACAATCACCTAGGGCATTAGGGTTTTCAACCGTAATGCCCTATCCTGTAGAGACTGACAGGCGTTGGGGGTATGACTTGGGATCATCGGCCATAATGCTCATTCCATTACACCCCCACCCTGCAGCCAGTGACAGGCATCGAGGTGTGCCTTGGGGTCTTCAGCCCCAACGTTCACCCCATTCTTCTATACTGCACCCATCTCAGTGTATTTCCTTATGGAATGTGGTGAGCATAAGACCCAAAGAACCAAAGGCATACCGCAACACCTGTCGGTGTCTGCAGGGTGGGGTGAGGTGAAATGGCATGAGCGTTATGGCCAACAACCCAAAGGCACACCCCCAATGCCTGTCAGTCTCTGCAGGGTAGGGGTGGGGTTGCTGTCAGTTCAATACTTCACTACCATTCCTATTATGCATCTCTCTAACTCCTGCTCTACCAGTGCCAATGCCAACAAGCAAACATTCGGCATTGAAAAATGCTTGTTATACTTTCCAGTGATCATTTTGTCAAAGAAATGCAGTCACTTACCTAAGAAGGTCTTTGTTAGTTAAGCAACTGCCTTTCTTTGACAGAATCATTTCTGGAAAATATTAAAACAAGCTTTTACAAATTGCCCCCGTTAAACTCTGTGGAGTGCCTCCTCGTGCTGTTCCTTAAGTAATGCGGCAAACTTTCAGCATTGACAAATGCTTGTTTAGAAATGTGATTATTCCATCCTTGAAGATGGATTCCATTACCTTACCTAAGATGGTGGTCAGACTATTAGGGCAATAATTAGCAGCAAATATTTTACCCTCCCCCCCTTTTTTTTGTCAATGGGAACCACTAATGCTTTTTTTCCATTCCAGTGCTACATTTCCAGTGGCCGTGGATTTATTATAGACATCTGTCAAAGGGTCAACTAGATCTTTCCAGAGAATTGCAATGAACCTAGCTGGGATTTCATCAAGACCTGAGGATGTGATGTGTTTGAGTTTTTCATATAGTGTACCTCCTCTCTAGTCACTTTACCATCAGAGCTAACTCTGGCACTGTGTGTGTCTTTTCCTGTGAAAGACGAGGTTGGCACTTGGAGACGACACTAGTGAATTGTCAGTTATACTTTTCTACCATGTCTTTCTTGTCTGCAGTAATATTGTCATTTTCTGAAAAAGGGCTCATGTGATTATTGTTTTACTTTATTGAGTTAATATTCTTAAAAAACAGTCTGGTGTCAGATTTGTCTGAGTCTAACTTGTATTCCAGTTTCATTTCTCCCTATTGATTGTGGTCTTGCATGCTTTTTATAACTCCTTTTACTTTTCAGTTGAGAGTAATGAGTGGTTACCGATCATTGCTTTGCATGCTTGTTTCTTTTTGATGAGTCTGTTAACCATAATTGTAAACCACGGTGGCTTCTTCCCATTCTGGTATATACTTTTGTGTGGGAATATGGGAAGCAAACAAGGTTATAAGATTGTTTACCAATATGCGTACCTGCTACATTTCACAAATTCCCCAATATGAATACCGACTTTCTTAGTCCATGCACTTGCTGCATTGCACCTACACCCACTGCAGTTACCATAACCTCCTTAGTCCATGCACCTGCTGCATTGCACCTACACCCACTGCAGTTACCATAACCTCCTTAGTCCATACACCTGCTGCATTGCACCTACACCCACTGCAGTTACCATAACCTCCTTAGTCCATGCACCTGCTGTATTGCACCTACACCCACTGCAGTTACCATAACCTCCTTAGTCCATGCACCTGCTGTATTGCACCTACACCCACTGCAGTTACCATAACCTCCTCAGTCCATGCACCTGCTGTATTGCACCTACACCCATTGCAGTTACCATAACCTCCTCAGTCCATGCACCTGCATTATTGCACACACACACTCCTCTACATTTACCACCACCTCTTTAGTTCATACACCTGCTGCATTGCACACACACACATACTATTCTGCATTTACACCCCAGTCTACATGTACCACCACATCCTTATTCCATGCTTCTGCTGCATTGAACAAACACACCCCTTTACAAATACACCCCTTCTGCATGTACCAGAACCTCTGTAGTCCAGGCACCTGCTGCATTGTCCATAAGTAGAGCAAGGGCTCATCTGTCAACCGAACCCAAACTATTCAGTTTTTGTCTGATCCGAACCGAACTTGAACCCTAAAAAAAAAAAAACAGATAAACCCAAACTGAATGCAAACCCAGATCATGTGAGATGAGGAGAACCCACATGGAGGCAGTAGGGTAAATTCATTAGTGCTCCAACTCAGACTGATAAATTATACACAGAAATCCTCAAATGAAACTGAACTTGAACCCAAACATCTACTTATCAAATCGAACTGAACCAAACTCGAACTATACCCTGTCAAACCCAAACCGAACTAGAACTCTAAAAACACGCAGAACCCTGGCTCTTCCCATAAGCACCTGCCTGCATGTGCTACTATCTCTTTTGTCCATGCACCTACCACATTGCACTCACATGCACACACATGCATGCACACAAACACAAACATCCTTTGCATATACACATCCCTCTGCATGTGCCACTACCTCTTTAGTCCATGCACTTGCTGCATTGCATATACTCTCCTCTGCATATATACCCCTTTCTGCATGTGCCACCACCTCTTTAGTCCATGCACCTGCTGCATTGTACCTACAACCCCCTCTGCATATTCATCCACTATACATGTACCACTACCTCTAAAATCCATACACTTGTTGTATTGTACACACTGGCTCTTCAGTGCCTCTGCCCCCCTCTGCATGTAGCACCACCTCTTTAACCCAGGCACCTGTTGCATTGCAAACACACCAGTGTACATGTATCACAAAATGCTTCTGCTGCATTGAACAAACACACCCCTTTACATATATACCTTTCTGCATGTACCACAACCTCTGTAGTCCAGGCACCTGCTGCATTGCCCATAAGTAGAGCAAGGGCACATCTGTCAACCAAACCCGAACTATTCAATTTTTGTCCGATCTGAACCAAACTTGAACCCTAAAAAATTAAAAAACAGATAAACCCAAACTGAATGCAAACCCAGACCATGTGAGAAGAGGAGAACCCACATGGAGCTAGTAGAGTGAATTCATTAGAACTCCAATTCAAACTGATAAATTTCACACAGAAATCCTCAAACCAAACTGAACTAGAACCCAAACATCTACTTATCAAATCAAACTGAACCGAACTAGGACTATACCCTGTCAAACCCGAACCAAACTAGAACCTTAAAAACACATAGAACCTTGGCTCTTCCCATAAGCACCTGCCTGCATGTGTTACCACCTCTTTTATCCATGCACCTACCACATTGCACTCACATGCACACACATGCATGCACACACACACACACACACACACATGCAAACATCCTTTGCATATAGACACCCCTCAGCATGTACCACTACCTCTTTAGTCCATGCACCTGCTGGATTGCATATACTCTCCTCTGCATATATACCCCTTTCTGCATGTGCCACCACCTCTTTAGTCCATGCATCTGCTGCATTGTACCTACAACCCCTCTGCACATTCATCCGCTATACATGTACCACTACCTCTAAAATCCATACACTTGTTGCATTGTACACATTGGCTCTTCGGCGCCTATGCCCCCTGTACAGGTACCACCACCTCTTTAACCCAGGCACTTGTTGCATTGCACACACACCAGTCTACATGTATCACAAACTCTTAAGTTCACACACCTGCTGCATTACACATACACCCCCTCTGCATGTACCAACACCTCCTTAACCCATGCACCTTGCACATACACCCTCTTGTACATATGCTACCTCTCTACATGTACCACCACCTCTTTAGTCCATACACATGCAGCATCACATGTACACACACACACCCCTTTGCATATACTCCCCCACTGCATGCACCACCGCATCTTTAGTCCATGCACCCGCATACACCAACTCTGCATTTGTACAGCCACCTCCAGAACCCATGCCCCTGCTGCATTGCACATACACCCCTATCTGCACCTACCATCTCCTCTATATTCCTGTATATTCTATGCACCTGCTCTATCTCGCACACCCCTCTGCAAACACACCCCTTTGCATGCACTCTTCCTCTTTAGTTCATACACCTTCTATATTCCACACACACACACCCTCTGCACTTGTAAAACTACTTTTTTAGTCAATGCTCTTGCATATAGACACCCCTTCTGCATGAACTACCACCTCCTTAGTTCATGCACCTGCTGCATTGCACATACACTGATCTACCGCACTTGTTCCACCAGCTCCTTAGTCCATGCATCTGTTGCACTGCACTTTCATCCCCTCCACACTTGCACAACCACTGCCTTAGCCGATGCACCTGCTGCATTGCACATACACCCTCTGCACTCTGCACATAGCTGAGCCTCCTTAATGCATGCCCCTCATTGTAATATATATATATATATATATATATATATATATGAATTACAAAATCACACATACCCCCATAATATAAAGCATCATGGGCTGTATATGCAAATCACCATGAAATTTTAGGCTGGTTCAGCTTTAAGCAGGACTGCATGGTGCCTAAGGGCCTCTCACACAATCTGCAAAGGGTGCAAACAGAAGACACATGTTTCGTCCTATCCAGGACTCATCAGTGTGCCTCTTCTCTATGACACACCACAGAAGATGAACCAGCTGCCCTCAGTTGGTCTTACAGGTTTGGGTCCTAGTGAGCCACAAAAACATAAAATAAATAAAAGCTAAAATATATATGTTGTATATTTGTTTTCCTGTCTCTACACTCTACAATTGTACCACCACCTCTTCAGTCCATGCAGCTCATGCATTGCACTTACTCCCTCTACAATTGTGCCGCCACCTTTTTGGTCCATGCTCCACCTGCATTGGAAATACACCCTCACTGCACTTGTACCCAAACTTGCTTAGTCCATGCTCCTGCTGCATTACATGCATTACACATGCTCTCCATTGCATAGACATCCTTCAGCATGCATCACAAATTTTGTATGTCTATATACCTGCTGCATTGAACATACATCCCCTTTGCAAGTACCACCACTGCTAGTCCATGCACCCACTGCACTGCACTTATACCCTCTCTTTAGATATCAACCTGTATGTAACAGCACCCGTGTTTTCCATGCATTGCTTATACACCCCTCTACATTCCCCCTTCATGTATCTCCAGATATTTAGTCCATGCATCTGCTGCAGTGCACTTATTCTCCCTTTGCACATACCACTCCCATATTTACCACCACCCATTTATTTCATGCATTGCTTATACACCACCCTGCATTCCCCCCTGCATGCATCACCCCATCTTTAGTCAATGCACTTGCTGCACTACACTTATACCAACTCTGCATATACCACGCCTGTATGTACCACCACCCATTTATTCCATACATTCCTTACATGCACCCCTCTGCATTCCCCTCTGCATGAACTACCACCTCTTTAGTCCAGACACCTGCTACACTGCATATAAACCTCATCTGCATATACACCCCCCTTTGCATGTACCACTATCTCTTTAGTCCACGGCCCTGCGAATTACATATATTCATGCCTCCACACTTCTACCGCCACCTCCTTATTCCTCTACAATTCTATCTCCACCTCCTTATTCTGTCCACCTGCTGTACTGCAAATTACCCCCTTCTGCACTTGCACCACCACCACCTCCTTAGTCCATGCACCTGCTGCACTGCACGTGCATCCCATCTGCATGAATTACCACCTCCTTAGTTCATGCACTGGCTGCATTGCACATACTCTGATCTACCGCACTTGTACCACCAGCTCCTTAGTCCATGCACTGGTTGCATTGCACAAACTTCTTCCACACTTGTACTACCGCTACTTTAGTCCATGCCCCTGCTGCATTACGCATATTTGTATTTATTTATTTTTAAAAGGAAAGAGCTCCATTCAGCTTTGCTTATGTACAAGGAGGTCCTATGTAGGACAAAAAACATACAATAAGATTACAGTGCAATTTCATAGTATACAGAGATTTAGAGAAAAGAACAAAACAGATATAATCTAGTACAAAGGTAAAGACAGCAGGAACTTACTTGATATGACAGAAAAAATATGTGCACAGTACAAAAAAATTGCAACATCCAATAAGAAGTAATGAAATATACATTTTTTTATAAAGGCGTACACATTTAGTAACACAGAATTGATCAAGAAGGACCTTAAAATAAGAAGGGCAGACAAGAAAGCGCACTTTAAATGAGCCTTGTAGGGCATGTACCATAACCCATTTATTCTATGCATTCCTTACACACACCCCTGTGCATTCCCTCTGTATGTACCACCACCTCTTTAGTCCAGACACCTGCTGCAGTGCATATAAACCTCCTCTGCATATACACCCCCCTTTGCATGTACCACTAGCTCTTTAGTCCATATACCCCCTCTGCATGTAGCAGTGCCTTCTTAATGTATGCCCTTCCTGAATTATGTCTATTCCTGCTTCTGCACTTCTACAACCACCTTCTTGAGTATGTATGCAGATGACACCGTACTGCTGGCTAGAGGAGCTACAACTCATGGAGAAAACTCTTCAGAATGATTTCAGTAGGATGGAAGCATAGTTTTATATATATCGGGTTGGTATTGAATAGTAAAAAAACTAATTCAATGGTATTTTATAGTAGAGGAAGGAATAAAAATAATTTCCCCAAAATTTCAATAAAAATGAATCTTTAAACCAGGTTGATTCATGTAAGTATCTGGGGATTACTGTAGATAGTAGTCTGAGTTTTAATATTCATATAAAAAATCTTGTTCATAAAACAAATAATAAATTAGGGGCTTTTCATAGATCTAAATATTGTTTGGATTATCAAATGAAAAAAGATATAATAAATCAATTGATTACTCCTTGTATAGAGTATGGAATTCACATATATGGTATGTCAAATAAGTCAAATTTGAGGGCAATACATGTCCTTTATAACAATTTGGCTAGATTTGTATTAAACTGTGAATATCACACTCATCATTGTGAAATGTTTAAGATCTTAAAATGGGAACAGATAGAACAAAAAAGGGACCAAAAATGGTTAAAACAAATACATGGGGTAGTTCACAAACAAAGTCCCAAGTATCTTGTGGATAAAATTCCATGTTTAATACATATTCACCAACATAACTTAAGAGGTAAGGGGGGAAGTAAATACAGTATGTAATGCCCAAAATAAATAAGTATAGTGAGATGACCTTTGGTATAAAAGTTATAAATTTGTGGGCACCCATTGATTTGGAAACGAAGCAGATTCAAAAAATTAAACTTTTTATGACATCAATTGATAAAGGATTGGAAATTAGATGTATGTGTAATGGGTGAAAGAAGATTTTCGGAGGGGAATATAAACTATAAATTATAAATGACGAGGGTTTGAAATATGTGAATTTCCTAAACCGTGAAATTAATGTTATATGGAAATGTGATGTTTTTGAATGAAGGATTATATAAAACCATGTTGTCTAGTGAAATTATGTAACATGTATGTTGTTAAAATGAATGGAGTGTATTTTTAAGTATTTTTAAAAACTATGAGGAAAACGGGTATATCTTGAAAAAGGGTTGGTGACCCAATGATGTAACAAACCATACTTACCTGTATAAAAATAAACTTTTACTACTTTTACTATTACTTCTTAGTGAATACACCTACTGCACTGCACAATAAACTTCCCTCTGAATGCATACCACTCCCTCCTTAGTCCATACACCTTCAGGATTGCACATACAGCCCCCGCACTTGCCCCATTACCTCCTTAGTCTATGTACATGTTGCACTACTCATACATCTACTGCACTTGTGCCACCTGCTCCTTAGTCCATTTACCTGTCGCATTATGGATACAACACCTCCTCCTGAGTCCATGCACCTGCTGCACTGCCCATATGCCCCTACATACCTGTACCACCAACTCCTTAGTTCATGTCCCTGGTGCATTGTATATACACCTCTATGCAGGTGCCACCATCTACTTTGTCCCTGTACCTGCTGGATTACACATATACCTCTCTGCACTTGTACCATGACTATTTTAATCCATGCACCTGCTGCATTGTATTTATAACACCTCCACACTGGTATCACCATTTCCTTAGTCCACATACCTGCTGCATTTTACAAAATTTCTCCATGCTTGTACCGCCACTGCCATAGTTCATGCCCTTGTTACACTGTACAAATATCCCCTTCCACTTTTGTACCACCACTCCCTTAGTCTTTGGTCCTGTTGCATTGCACATAACCCACTCAATACTTGTTCCACCATTGCCTTAGTCCATGAAACTGTTGCACTGTACAAACATACTCCACTCTTGTATCACCACTGCCATAGTCCATGCCACTGCTGTATTGTACAAACTCCCTCCACTTTTGTATCACCACTACAATAGTCTGTGCCCTTGTTACGCTGTACAAATATCCCCCTTCCACTTTTGTGCCACTACTGCCTTAGTCTTTGGTCCTGTTGCATTGCCCATTTTTTTTAATTAATAATTTTTATTTAAATTCCAAATATCTTATAACAATAAAAGGAGGTTGGTAAAGCCCTGTTCATACAAAGAAAAATTCCATACAGAGACAGATGCATCAATAAATGTAATAATAAATATTGATATAAATGCAGTTTACAGTACATATATTGGACAATATATTATATCACTTTTTCCCCCAGTTATTAAACAAGAGACCCCCTTCCTGAATAAATGGAAAGTAACTTAATTGTCAGAATCTCTTATTGACCACAGGTTCACCTCTTTATTTTGTAATTTCCATATAGACTCAAGGTGTATAAAATGTTTATAATTTAACAATAAGGTCGAAAAGGAATATTTCCATTCATTTATAGGAAAGGGGTACACACTGGCTTACATTTCAAATATTTTAGTAATAGTCTTTTAACCAACACAAAGACAGTCTTCAGAAAAAATCTTTCCCTATGTCCCCTACCTAGAAGATTGCACATCTCCAGAACAGAATACCTTGGTTCCAGCCATTGTGTAAAGTTAAATCCTACTTGGTTAATCAATCAAAATCTTTATTTACCCAGGCAATCACCATTGAGCAAGCTCATTTACAAGGTGGACCTGCAGTTTGCAAGGGTGCATAATAGAGTACAAGTAAAATATACATAAAACAACAGTAGCAAGACATATACAACAAAATATATACAGTGTAGAAATAAAGGTAAATAATATATACAGAGATGCCTTTATAATCCTATCCATCAATAACATGTTCATAGCCTGTAGAGGAGTCCCTGGGATATGGAAAAGCACATGCGTAGGAGGTAGGAATGCTGGCAAAAAGATTCTGGGATACTAAGCAGGTAGTATCAGGGCATAAGAGTGGGTGATGGGGGGGTGTTGCAGTGAGTGCGTAGTACTGGTGGGACTGGAATGGACTGAGGTGAATAAACTCAGAGGCTGACACCCACCAATTTTGGCTTAATTTGCTGCCCCAAAACATGTGTAACATGTCAGTGTTGATGGCCCAGCAGTGCTAACATGCACTACTCCCATTTGTGTACAATTCTAGCCAGTCTATATGGGAAGTAATAAGCCCTGTTCAAAATCCTGTACTGTATTACCCTATCTCTTGTTAGACCATACTGAGCTATGGCCCAGCCAGCCATCGCCCACTGCTGTTTGGTGGTCTTTTGTTGTAATTCTTTATCCCATTTCTCAAAAGTGGTTTTGTGACTTTTAATGAAAGTGTTGTTCAAACTTTTTCTTAGCCAAGAAAATAACTTGATTGATTTTCTTTCTAAAATCCTGTATAGGTCTTGTTCAAAAATTCTGTTGTTTGCAGCGCTCTCTCCCATCTTTTGTAGTACTTAGTAAACAAACTTGACAGTTGAGTGAAGTAGAAAAATTGGTTTTCTTCCATATGAAATCCATTTTTAAAAGAGGACCAAGATATTTTATGTCCATTTTCATAAAAATCTGTTCACCTGATCACACCCTTTCTTTCCCACAATTTATTCTTACATTTTTTGCCTCCTATTTTGAAATTTGGATTATTCCAGACTTTGTTTCATGGAGAAAGGTATGCATCCCATTTTGTCCTGTTAGTATATTTAATAATCCCACCAGCAATAGTTTTTAATACCTCACTTTTAGATTTTTGGAATTTTTTTTGCTGTAAATAATAGTTGTGATAAGTCTACAGTATTACTTGGTATGAAAGAACAGAAGAAGGCCAGAGCCCATCGAGGCTGTTCTCACAGTATCAGATACAAATCTGAAGACAGCAAGGAATTAATATATTTTATATTTGGTTCTAATTCTTCTTCTTCATATGCCCATTTAACCACCATTTTCATAATGCAGGAGAGAGGTTTTCTAATTCTGGGCAAGCCAACCCCCCACAATCTGTTGGTAAGCATAGTTTAGACCAGGCAATTCTTGGAGGCTTGTTATTCCAGATACGTTTATTTATTTATTTGTTTAAACCAAGACTCTGAGATAGGGACCCATTACTGTTTGTAGCCTGTAACAAAGGAAGGGAATCACTATCATTTTTACTAATTGAACTTTTCCCCATGGGGCATAGGGATTTTACTCCAGAGCTGTAATCTGTCCTGGAATGTGTCTGATAAGGCTTTGAAATTCAAGTCAAAAAGAGAACTTCATTTGTTATGTATATAGATACCTAGATATTTTATACCTTCATTTCACCATATTTTAACTCCTGTTTTTTGTGGGCTTGGGATTAAAGTGTCTGAGCTGCACTTGCCATCCTCACTGCTACTGTTTTTTTCCCCTGCTCCACTTACACTTGACCTGGTGTATCCCTTAACCTGGAGCTGCTGGATCTAATCTTACATTCTGAACCTGCCCCTCCAGCTACCCCTAGTCTAGGGTATTCCTTTACTACTGTGAGGGGAAGTTTGTCTTTTTCTCTTTCCACTCAGCTACTGCCTAAACTCTATCATGAAGAGTGTGGGCCTTATGTCTGCTGCTACCTACGTGGTGCTAATACTTGGGATTGACCTGCTCTACTCCTGGGGCAATAGTTTCATTGATCCAGAAGCCAATCCCAGTCACCACTCCCCAGTATCCCCAGATATCTTGGAGGAAAGGAACAATGCTCTAATACTATCCATGCACAGCTTAACCAGACATGGTAACTGCTATAACCTATTTTACCACCTCTCTCTAAGTGACATAAAGAGGCTCCTCCCTACTCCCACCAGAATTATCAATTACCTGGCCTGGCTAAAGTTTGTCTTAGGGACAGATGTGGAATTGAACCCTGGTCCCTACCCCTCAAATGCCATACTCAGCGACCCTACTTGCCCTCTCTGGACCAGTGCCAGGGGACTCAAAGTGGTGCCCATAAACATAGGTAGTCTAAGGTACAAAATCCATGCCCTCAAAGCCTGGACAGTGCTCTACAAACCTGATATACTTGCAGTGACTGAGACCTGGCTCAAACCCTGCACCCTTCCTCATGAAATGGACCTAGTTGACTTTAATGCTTTCAGGAAGGACCGTGTTGGGAAGAAAGGTGGGGGGGTTCTCATTTACACCCAGCGTGGTCTTAATGTAATGCAAATTAACCATTCTCCCCTCTGTGATTCTGTGAATGAGATTATTTTCATGAAGGTGCTCCTTGAAGACACCAAACCCCTGTACATAGGGTGTGCCTACCTCCCACCCCAAATGGCTACATCTTCCCTTGAATCGCTAACTCATGCCTTGGCAGAATACTCCTTGGGGGAGTTGATTCTCCTGGGGGACTTTAACCAAAATTGGCTCTGACTAGAGGCCTTTGCCAGCAATAACCCTATACATGACACCAATCTGACACAAGTTATCCACCAGCCCACAAGTCACAATGCTAGGACTGGTAACCACTCATTGCTTGACTTGGCCCCTAGTATCCAGCCCGGACTGCATATAGGCTACTGGGGTCATGGCAGACTCATTGAGTTACCATTCCCCAATTTTCTGCATCTGGTCCAACAGGCTCCCAAACTGTCTGCCAAAATAATTGAAGCCAGAAACTACAGCAGTTTCTCTTTGGAGGCTCTATGTTCTGACCTATGCACTGTAAACTGGGATCCCCTTATCTCCCTTTCTACCCTAGATGAGGCACTTGTCTTCTTTAAAAAACACTTTTACATTGGTGGACAATATACATGCTCCCCACAAGAAACTCAGAGTACAGGGTAAATGCCACAAATGGCTTAACCTTAGCCTCAAACAGAGCATGTTGCTTTGAGTTTGGGCCTGGGGTCAGTACAAATCCACATGCCAGAAAACTGACTGGGAGAGGTATAGAAAACTGAGGAATCAGTGCAAGAAAGGCTCCAAATTGGCTAAATCTAAATACCTACGAGATCTCCAGTCTAGACACCTACAGGATCCCAAGAGATTATGGGGCCAAATTAATCTGCTGATAAATGGTGCCCCCAGTGCCCAAGAAGGTGCACTCCCGGTCAGTGATACCCTAACCAATGATCCCACCTTAATTGCAGAGGTGTTTAGTGCTGCTTTCTCCAATCCTGGAGGAACCAAATCCCACCTGCCCTCTGGTGCCCCCAGCAACAGAGGCACTGCCTGGGAACACTCACAACCCCAGTTTCACTTGAAGCTGGTCAAACCCACTGAGGTACTTCCCTTTTTGTAACATATAAACCTGGACTCCTCTCTGGGACATGACCTGCTTGAACCTAGACTCCTGCAGGCTGCAGCTCTGGCTATCTCCTGCCCAGTTGCCCTGCTTATTTATTTATTTGTTTTTGTTAACCAGGTAAGCACACTAGCCAGCAAGTGCCTATTTTCAGGTGTGACCCGGGAGGTTACAATACAGAAGAAAACATTATGATACAGCATATTACGAAACAGCAAACATGGTACATTGTCATGGTAACACACAGGCCCACATAACAGGTGGAGCCAGAGTACAATATGGAGACATGATACAGAATCAGAAATAGAAACATGATACAAATTTAGCTTGTATTAAATGGTAGAGAAGACAATAGTATCTTGCAAGATATGGTAAGGGGGACATGTCAACCACAAGGTTCCATAGAGGCATGGGGAGGCAGGAGATTATTAGGTAACCACAAGGTAAGTGTAAACAGTGCAACTAACAGGGTGACTTGTCAGGTAACAGATAAAGGGGAGTGTAGATAGTCAAGCACGCCAGCAGGGTACTTAGCTAGTAAAGAGAGGGGGGGCAACCAAGACAGAGTTGAGGCTTCGGCTGAGGGAAGAGAACTGCTTTTGCATCCTGGAGGGCAGAACAGAGTAACATGGGGTCATCTATGTGCTTACTATAAAGGGAGCTAGTGGGTAAGGGGGTAAGTGCTGTAGTGGCAAGTGGCAGAGGCCAATTTCGGCATGTGAGAGAGGTGTCATGGGTGCGGGAGGTCCCTCCTTGAAGGAAAAGTCCTGGATAAATGGAAGGTGGCAGCCATTGTCTCCATTCACAAAAAAGGGCCCTGAGACAATGTGGGGAACTACAGGCCAATTTCCATTCTCTGCCCACTAGCAAAAGTGCAGGAGAGATTGGCCTACAATCAAATACAGGGCTACCTCAAAAGGCACCTACTCCTAGCTGTCATTCAACACAGCTTTAGGAAAGGCCATGGCACTGGTACAGCCCTTATCCAGCTCACATCAGACATCCTTGACACAATGGTCCAAGGTTCTCCAACAGGGGCTGTATTCATTGATTTATCCAAGGCATTTGACTTGGTCAGCCATCAACTTCTCTCTAAACTTCACCTACTTGGACGGGACGGGCTCTCTGCTACATGGTTTAAGAGCTATCTGCTCAACCAAACCCAAAAAGTCCTATGGAGAGGAACCCAGTCTAGTGCTAAACCAGTAATCTCCAGGGTACCCCAGGGCTCGATCCTTGGTCCCCTGTTATTTACTCTTTTTGTCAATGATATTGAGGGGGCTGGTGGGAGGAACAACCTTATCATCTGTACAGATGACACTGTCATCTACTGCAGTGATCCGCTTCCTAGAATAATCAGTGCCAACCTCCAGGCCAGTCTAGCTGCACTGGAAGCCTGGTTCTCCTCAAACTCACTTGTAATACATGAAGAAAAACTGAAGACAGTCCTGTTTGGGTCCAGATGCCTTGGCTCAGACTGTCGTAGCATCTTTCAGCTTCATACTGCCCAAGGGAAGAGAACAGAGGTCACAGACAAGATGAAGTAGCTCAGAGTCCTGCTTGATCAGGCAATGACCTTCCAGCCTCATATTGACTCTGTTGTTAAGTCCACCCACCAGAAGTTAGGACTTCTCTATAGGCTGGGCGACTCTCTTTCTCTCGAGGCTCATTGTGCCATATCTAACTGCACTCTACTCCCCTCCCTCCTCTATGGGGCTCCCCTGCTGCATTCCCTAAGGGAGAGTGAACAGAGAAAGCTTACTACACTCTACCACAGGGCGGCTTGTTTCGCCACCAACCCACCCCCCACCAGAAGGCACCACTGCAAGGTTCTCGCTGATCTCCACTGGCCTTCTATGTGATAAAAACTAGCCTACTCCTCTTTGAGCCTGACCTTCAAATTTACCACTGTTGGCCCTCCTCCTCACCTGTGTGGGCTGCTAAATTCCAAAGTCTGGGGCTTGAGCCCAAGATCCTCCACTGGCCATCCCCTAGACATCCCTCATGTCCAAACTAGCTATGGCAAGTGCTCCTTTAGGTACGTTGCCCCACATTTATGGAACCTTCTCCCTGTTGACTTGGCTAATTCTGTACTATTCAGGGTTTTAAGTCAGACCTGAAAGTATACCTGCTAGAACTTAGTCTCTGTGGCTGTAACCGCTAGCCCAGAACTAAGTCTTGGTGGCTGAAACTTGCTTGTCCCACAGCAGTCAGCCTACGGGGTGGCAATATGTCCTGCATATTGCTGTTACCACCTCTCTCCTAAAGCATTGTTTGTTAAAATGTCATATGTCTGATTTAATTTGCTATGTTATTATGTGTATGTAACTGACATGCTCTGTAATGTACTCTATACCCTATCCAATGTATGCTCCAGCTAGTGTGTACTCCTACCAATGTATGTACTACTGTGTAATCCTGCCAATATATGTAATTATTGTCTATAACTAATCTGGGTCGCTCCTGAAAAAGGGACCTCTGGTCTCAGTGAGCTTACCCAGTTATCAAAATCTAAATAAATCATTTCGAACATTTGCTTTTAAAGTTTTCTGAATTTGTGTATGATCCATCAGGTGAAAAAGTACTAAATCTGTGTTATTTTGGTTAATCTTATATCTGGCTACTCTAGAAAATATAGCAATAGTGGACATACTGTAACTGCCCGAATACTTTCTGCTGGGTCCTGTAATATCAAAATGAAAATGTCCGCAAATGCATTTAATTTCACTTCTTCCTCCCAGTCACTATTCCTTTGATTATTTTACTCTCCCTTATTTTATTTAACAATGGCTCAATCCTAATATAAATAATGTTGGAGACAGAGGGCAGCCCTGCCAGATACCTCTCTGTAACACCATTGACCCTGAAAGTTCTACATTTATCTTTATCTGAGCTATTGGTTTATTGTATAATGTCTTTAATACTTGGAGAAAATTCTTGCGGGTAACCGTATGACCCTAAAATATAAAAAAGGTACTTCCATTCTAACATGTAGAAGGCCTTTGTGGCATCTAATGCCATCAAGGCTGCCGGTTCTTCCTTCCTTTCTAGGTGTTAAACCAAAAATACCACCTTAAGCAAACCAGTTTGAATTATTCTTCCAGGAACAAAACCTGATTGGTTACTATGTATTAATTTTTAAGGGTAGTCAGTATTCTGTTGTTTAATATCTTAGCGAATATTTTATAATCAACATTTAGGATTGCAATTGGTCTTTAATTTTCTATTTTTAGTGTCCTTTTCTAATTTTGGTATAACTGAGATGTATGCTTGAGAAAAAGAATCCGGGATTTTTAGAGATTTCAAAATTTGATTAAATAACATGTGTAAGTATGGTACAATCTCAGATTCAAAAAGATATATAAAATTCTAGAGTGAATCTATCCATGCCAGGTGCTTTTGATTTTGCCATTTTATTCATCATATTACTAATTTCTTGAGACATAATAGGGGTTTGTTATGTTTGAACATTCCTCACATTTCTCTCTATATAACCTTACTATCTTATTAACCCTTTCACTCCACAGGTTGGGTCCATGGTTTCTGCACTTATTACATATCTTACTGCCATTATCTGTATAATACTTGCCATTATTTTTTGTTGTTTCTACCCATTGTATTTTTGTAGCACTGCTGTACTGTTCCTGTATTTGTATTATTGTACCCATGTTGCTGTTGTTCAACTGTTCTCCTTTTGTTGTAGTCTCCCAGGTCGTGCCTGAAAATAGTCATTTTATGGCAGATGCACCTACCCGGTTAACAAAAACGAAATAAATAAAAATAAATAAAATAATAAGTTCTTGTGATTCAGAGGGAGATAATTTTCCATTTACTAGAGATCCATAATAATTCAATTATTCTTGAAAGGGGAACACTCCAAGGCACATAAGGAAGCATAAAAATGTGCATTTTCTGCCAGAATCAGTTTGTGATCTGTAAACAGCTTTCCATCTGGTTTCTGAATCGAGACTATTTCTGTTTTTTTGCTTTTCGAGATCTTGTAGTCTTTTAGCTAATTTCTTCCCCACAATTTCACTATTTATCTTCCAATTTCGTGTATTTTTTGCCCAACCTTTTTTTATTTCAAAACATTCAGTAGACTCCACCATTTTTTTAAGATCTACAAGGTCTTGTTGCTTTGCGGAGTCACCCCTTTTTACTGCTAATTCTAAGGTACTAATTGTATTTCCTACTTCTTGTTTAAATTTTATTTTTGGTTATTCATCCAGGATGCCTCGGAAATAATTACCCCCTTTCAATGTAGCCTTAAAGGCATCCCAGCCTTCAATCACATTGGTCTCCGAAACCTTGTTGTCCACCATGAATTATTGTATTGCTGAACTTATTTTGTAGTGGAAATATATGCTCTCCAGTAAATCATTATTTAACTTCCAATGTCTTTTTCCTCTAGAAGACATAGAAGGGAGAATAGCAGAAAAAGTAACCAGGCTATCATTAGCCCCTTTCCTGGTTTGTATTATGGCATTGCACCCCAGGCAGTCTGCCAGCAAGTCCCCCCAAAATAAAAATATAATCTAGCCTTGCGTGCATATTGTGTCTTGCTGAAAAATAAGTATAATCTTTAGATCCTCCATTCATAATCCTCCACCAATCTACTAAGTTATTTGTTTCCAGGCAATTTTTTAACATTCCAGCTTTATACCTGTCCCATTTACTACTTTTGGAGGTCTTGTTCAGTGAACTGTCCAGGGCGCAATTAAAATATCCGGCCAAAATATAGCATCCTCCTCCCCAAGTGAGCTTCATCCTATTTAGTTCAGCTAAAAAATTCCCAAAACTCTTAAATGGTGCATAAATTGAACCAAAGACAATATTGCATTGATTTAACTCAGTATTTACCAGAATCATTCTCCCTTTGCTGTCAGTTGCTATATCTAATATCTTACCCTCAAAGTTTTTCCCAAGCAAAATAGCAACTCCAGCACTTCTGTTGCTGTCTCCTAAAGAAGAATATATATTTCTTTTCCACCTCTTTTTTAGTTTCTCTATTTCTGTTTCATTCAAAAAAAATCTCCGGTAACATTGAAATGCTGGACTTTAATTTTTTTAACCTGGATAAAATTCTGGCTCTTTTTATGGGGGGGATTTATCTCATTTACATTCCAAGCGCACCTATTAACCACAATCATCCTTCCTTTTAATTTGCATTTTTCTGTCCCTTAAATATTTTTTAAAATCAGTCTCCTTATTAATAATACATGTATATCTCAGTCCCCCCACTGGTGCCAAGAACTGGTTCAGCACCTTACCTAATATCTTGAGATGATTTGCTGCAAACCTACTAGTCCCCCTCACCCCCCACATCATTTTTAACTGCCACTTTCCCTTACTCATTCTTCCCTGCCTTTCCAGCGATAATATAACTATATATCCAGGTCAATCTCGCTTAGTGGATTTTAGCCATCCTCAAAATTTGTTAAGACAGCATGTAGTCTGATTTTTAAATATGTGATTGCTTCAGACATTGAATTATAATACAGCATTTGATTATTTAGCAGCACTTTAAGTTTGGAGGGGAAATTACATAGGCCTTGATGCTCTCCTTCCAAAGCCTCTGCTAACCCCTTCCAAATTGTTTTCTTTGATCCCAGAGGACCTAAAGAAAATTATTTTTTCAGTACACAATCTGTTCTTTATATGTAAATTTGCCCTTAATGTAATAAACTTTCACTATAGAATCCTTCACTATTGTAGTTAGCATTTTAACAATCACAGGTCTTGATTTTTGTTGATGGACCTCTTTCTTACTCCCTAACCAATGTACCCTATCGATAGGAGGTACTTCTTTAACAGAACCCAGAATAACTGCAAAGAGGCCAGATAGTATGCCTACAAGAAATTGTTCAGTTTCTCAGGCTGGAAGAATTCCAAAAATTCAGATATTATTTCTTCTGTCTCTGTTCTCTTGATCATCCAACTTCCATCTAAGTACTTCTTACTTTTTCCCAATATCTTTAACTTGAGTGACTAGTGAAGATATTTTGTTCTCTATTTCAGATTGTCCTTTTTCCATTTCAGTTATTTGGTTTAAACCCAAATTTCAATTGGCATCCAGCTTTTGAATGTTTTCAGAAAGAGCTATTAGAGAATCTGGAAGCTGATAGAGTTTATCCATAGCGTCTTGTAATATATTCACCTTCTCCATCAATTTCTGGGCTCATTTTGGGGGGGTCATCATGATTGTCTTTATTTTGACCCAGGTCTTTGACTGTCCCTTTACCATTCCCTGGTGTAGAGTTTTCAGCCCCCTCTTCTATTAACTGCTCCTCCTCCTCTGAACCTAACAGAAGGTAATTTTGAGTTTCCAAACCTGTATTTTCATCTTTTTTCCATGAGTGTCCTTCATTTTCAGAAAAAGCTGCAGCAGATTTAGCTGCTGCAGTGACCCCTTTTGCTTTTCTATCCCTTTTAGGCTCTGGGTTTACTTTCAGTGACATTTTTGTTTGTTTATGACCTCCAATTGCACAGCGATTTTTAAAAGGAAGTTTTGCCTGGATAAGCTTCTTGCTTTTGAGTTCTGTTATCTTTTCAGAGTCAGCTGAGCTATTAGGAGACTGAGTCTGAGATATATTTTTCACATTAGAGGTTTGGAATAGCTTTGAGAGTCTGTTTTCCTTTAACACTGGATTTTCTTGGTCATTCCACATATGTGATGTGCTGGTTTAAATATAATCAGAAAGAGCTTAAATAGTTAATAAAATAAACTACTGTCACCTGTGTTCATTCAGATTGATCTTATAACACCAATTTTGAATAAGAAACAATACATATTTTAATTTCAGTACAGCACATTTAAGAAAATTTAAGCAGCACATTTAAGCAAATTATTTCCTTTTATTTGTTTTTATACTTAGCTGAAACAATGGCTTATGACTCTGTTCCTTCAGTCTCTGTAACATGAAGATCCATTGGCAGTTATTACTCCTTCTTGTGGTTTACTGAGACAACTGGCCCCTGGCATAGGGTAACAGTCAGTTCAGGCCTGACATCCAACTGGTTGTTTCAGTTGTTCAAATGAGGCTTCTAAAATAAGTGGTGAAGTAGAGAAGGCAACATAACATGTCCTTTGGACCGAATCCAAGTATAAACTTGGACCGCCACTTAGTAGTCCAAAAGCGTTATTGCAGCGGTACCATCATATAAGAGAGTTTTCCTTTCCATATTTTTCCTTGCCATGGTCCACTTCATAAACACTTTTGTAAACTCACCAGCTTCGATAGAAAAAGGGCCCAAATACGAATGCCAATACATGCATAAACACCCATCAGCAGGACAAAATTTTAAACCACAGGGTTTTCTCACTTGCCTGCCTGCCAGTGCAAGGCTGGTTAACTTGCTCCCCATGGGTCTACTGCATGACCCACTGGTCTCTGCCTTTTTAATTCTTTTCTGCAGCACAAGCAGCCAGACACCACACCCCACCATCGGGCTCCCACTCCAAGCAGGTACAAAAAAGAACCCCCACTAACACTCGAATGCCGGTTAACTTGCCATCAGGTGGGGAGATCAAAGAGAAGAGCAGCTTATTCCATGCTGCCTAGTGGCTCATCTGCGTGTCACATCACCATGTCACCCATGCCTGCTCCAGTCCTATTGAATTGCACATAACTCACTCCACACTTGTTCCACCACTGCCTTAGCCCATAAAACTGTTGCATTGTGCAAACATCCTCCACTCTTGTATCACCACTGCCATAGTCCATGAAGCTGTTGCATTATACAAAATCCCTCCACACTTCTACTACTACTGACTTAGACCATGCACCTGTTGCATATCATGTACACAACCCCTCCACACTGGTATAACCACTACCATAATCCATACCACTGCTGCATTGCACAAACATGTCTCCATACTGGGATCACCGCTATCTTAATACATGCCACTTCTACTTTGTAAAAACACCCCTCCATACTTGTACCACCACTGCTGCAGTCCATTCAGCTGCTGCATTATAGATACACCCCTTGCAACCTTGTACCACCACTGTTTTTGTCCATGAACCTGTTGTATTGCACATACACCACCCATCCACACCTGTACCAAAACCACATTAATACTTTGCAATTAAGAATCTAATAAGTAAACTAAAGAATCATCTCTAGAAGTGCAGCTGTCATTGCATGGTGGAAGTATCACAAAATTAAAAGTGTTAAGTGGGCTTAAACATTTAAGAATATACATAAGGACTAAATTCAAAGACAATAAATAGCAATGGGAATGCGTAAGCCCCAAAGAATTATCAAACAAAATTCATGATGTTAAAATATAAGAAATTGATATGCATTTCTGTAGTTAAGAATAAATGGAATAATTGTTTCTAACAAAGAGCTAGTAGAAAATAAAGAAATAATTATTTGTATTGTATTTTATTTGTTTTACCAGGGAAAGGCTTCACTGAGTGATGCTTATTTACAAGGAGGTCCTGATTAGAACAGTAAAATCGCAGTAAATTCATAAGGATACATATACAATATGAATATGAATATAGAATTCAGAGGGCATACACAGTACAATAAAGATAGTGCATGTCTTGAGTAGGACATGAACATAGCAATGGAACTAATATAAACATAATACATAACTAATCTAAGGCCATACACACATTTTCCAGAGGAAGTACATAAGGTCCTGGGGAAATTGGAAGTTGCACACAGCAATACATTGGATGTCCAGGAGTTTTTTTTTAAGGCAGTAGTATTAGGTAAGACATTTTATTTTAGGGTGATGATAAGCAACATGAATGCTCAAAGCCAAGATGATATGTAAAGTAAAGACGAATAACAATTTTGTCTGAGAAGCACACATGATAGATTATGTAGCAGAACAGAACAAGTTAGCTTGTTATCAACAACTGAAGATGAAACAACATATGAAGCTGTCACTTCTATTAAGGAAGTGTTTATGTTATGTTAGAAAAACTATACATCTTAGAACTGAATATTGGTACAATAAACTACCCCTAAAGACTTATCTAGAAAAGAGCTGGATACCTAGAGGTTTGAGGATTAATAAACTAGCATCATGTGGCATTAGTGATTCAGAATTTGACTTGAATGGTCTAATTTAATAGATGCATGTTCTAATGGTTTCTTGAGTTATTAATGAAATCAGATGAAAATTCATTAATTAAAATTCTGGAAGAAATTGGAAAGGTTAACAAAATGTTAAAGGAATTCAAGGGACATCCTAACTTTGAAATCTTGGCCAGAAAACTGAAAGAAGACGCAGACAAGTATGAAAATTAATTTTAAGCAAGAAAATAAAATACATTAAAAAATAGACTCAAGGATCTACAAGTTGAACCAAGTGTATATTTGGAAAGAAGAAAGAAAAGAGAGATTACACAGTAGAAACAGAGGAAAATCCAGAGGAAGGAGTAAAGTAGTATAAATCAGAACAAAGGGAGTACTATCAAAATATCAGCGGTGATTGTGGATTTGACAGATGATGAAGAAGGACCAAGAAGTAGTGTGGATTTTTTAGAACAGAAACAAAGGAAGGAAGTGAGAGAACAAGAAAATTCAGCACAGAAGTAGAAAAGAAGGGGGGAAGAAAAGGAGGAAGAAAAGCAAAAAAAAAAGTCAAATAAACATGATCTGAGAGAAAGGGAAACTGAAAACATGTATATAAAGAATAAGTTATCAAATTGTGCTTTGTCAGAAACCCAAGCTAAAGTTTTAGGTCTAGGGCTATCCTTTGTGCCCACCACCAAGGTGGATCCATTTAAGATCTTTTTTAGATATATGTATATAAGTTCTTAAGTAAAATCCATCTAAGGTTGTTCTTTAGCACTGAATGGGGTGGGATGGGGGCTGATTTTCACAAGGTAATGATGGTATATTAAGAAATCTATTTAATATCAATGATCCAAGGACTACAACAGGTGAATCAAGAGTAACTGATGGGAATGTCATTAGTAGCCTTGTAATGATTGCTCTAAACAAGTTGAACCCGAGTCATAAGAGAAATTCAACACAAAGGCAAAATCCCCATCAGGACAAGTTTAGCTCAGAGTTAGGAGGGGATTTAACAGGCAACACTGATTTAGATGCCTTTTTCTAAATGGGTAAAGAAATGGAGCCCGCTCAAGCAGAGCAGATAGAAAATGATAAGCAGATGGTTATATTAAAAGAAGAACATAAAAGGCTATTAAAAATGAGATAAAAATTTACATCAAACTTACCAAATGCAACTTTGAAGGTATTCCAGAACCTAATTTGCAACAATGTTAGAAATTTATTGAAAAATGAAGAGATGGGGAACCACCACAACATGACCCCAACCCCCACCCCATGGAAAGACAGGCCTTGGAAGAACTAAAGAAGAACAGTGCTAGTGGAATTAAAATAAGCAGGTAAACGGTGTAATGTGGGGAGATGAATAGACTCTATTAAGAAACCCTGGTTTTCCATTTGTTGCAAGATCAAGAAAGTAGGAGACCCTTCTTCAAAATATCTAAGTGAATTTCATGAACTAGTGGAGGAGGCAGTGGTCTGGGAGATGGGTGAAATAGATGTACATGAAGATGAATGTATATTGGTAGGACATCCAATTATTCCAGTTCTATATGCCCTTCCAAAGGTCCACAAAATTGCTGTAAATCCCCTAGGATATCTAATTGTGTCAGGGACTGGCTCTTTGAGCCAGAATTCAGGAACAATGTTAGATTTTTGCCTTAAGAAAAAAATCCTTCATACATCTGTGATACATTGGACATCCTAGGAAGGTTGGATAATTTAGTTTGTGAGACTGAACATATGTGGATTGTGATCAATGTACAGTCCTTGTATACCTCTATCTGCTACGAGGATGGATTGAGAGAAGTATATATTTTTTGAACAGGTTTGGACAGGATATGTCAGTGGATTGGAATATTCATTGACTCATAATTATTTTACATATAAATGCTTTGAAGAAGGGGGTGAGGGCGACGGGGTGCAAAGGAGGAGGGGCAGAAGGCTGCAGGGAGCTTCTAAGTGGGGCCAAGGGAGAGGTGAAAGAGAGCAACCAGGACACCAGGGGGAGTAAGAAAGGGAGGGAAAGAAACAGGATGAGCAGGTAGGGGAGGGAGGGGGGTGAAGGGAGTAGGAGAGAAGAATGTGGAAGGCAGTAGAAGGAGGAAGTGGGGCAATGAGGAGAGAAAGGATGGCTAGAATGAGGAGCAACATGGTGGATGCATGGGAAATACAAACATATGAATGTGCCCACAGAAACAAACCTCCTGGTCTATCAATATCTGCTTGAGTGTGCAGCTAGCAGCCCTAAGTTGCAGCTACCCCACCCCCTCCCCTTTTGCCCACCCTTGGCCGTTCTCAGCCTCACCCACCTGTAACTCTCCTGTTCTCTGTCCCATGCCCTTTTAAAGCTACCCACAGTTTTGTATGATATCACCCTCTCTGTTAGGGTGTTCCACTTTGACACCACTCTCTCCATGAAGTAATGCCTCCTCATCTCCCTCCTAAATCTTCCCCCTCTATTCTTAGCCTGTGCCCTCTAGTGTCCCTTCCCTTCCTCAGTTTAAAAACCCTGTCAGCTCCATCCTTGTTGATTCTCCTCAGATACTTGAAAGTTTGGATCATGTCCCCCCATCCCTCCTCTCCTCCAGGGTGTACGTATTCAGTTTCCCCAGCCTGTTCTCGTAGTCTCTCCCATCCATTCCCTGTATCATCCTTGTTGCCCTCCACTGCACTCCTTCCAGTAGCTTGATACCCCACCTCAGGTATGGCCTCCAGAACAGCACACAGAACTCCAAGTGCAGCCTGACCAGTAACCTGTAGAGGGGCAAGTTCACCTCCCTCCACCCGGATGAGAACCCTCTTGCTATACACCCCAGTATCTTGTTCGCTTTCACTGCCGCTTTCCTGCATTGGGCAGAATTGTTCATGATCCATGTTACCATCACCCCTACGTCCTTCTCCTCCTCAGTGATCCACAGCTTCACCCTCCCAAACCAGTATTCTCTCTTTGGGTTCTTTGCCCCAAAGTGCATAAACTTACACTTCTTTGCATTGAACCCCAGTTGCCACCTCTCCAACCACTCCTCCAGTTTGGTTAGGTCCCCTGCCATTGCTTCCATCCCTCCTCCTCATCCACTACTGCACCTACTTTGGTATCATCTGTGAACAGACTTATCCTGCTCACCACTTCATGTGCGATGTCTGAGATGAAGAGCCCAAATAGCACCGGGCCCTGTGGCACCCTGCTCATCACTGGTCTAGCTGTTGAGAATCCCCACCACCACCCATTGTAGCCTCCCATGCAGCCAGTTTGTAATACAGTTTTCCATCTTTGCCCCCACTCCCACACCAGTTAGCTTACTCCCAAGCTGCTCATGAGGTACTGAATCGAAGGTCTTGCTGAAATCCAAGTAGAGGACATCCACTGCATGGCCCCTATCCAGCTCTCTTGTTACCCAGTCATAATATTGTATTAGACTAGTTTTACAGGACTTCTTCAATATAAACCCATGCTGCCTCACATTCTGGAGGTAGTTGTCCTCTAGAAATGACACCAATCTCTCCTTCAGTATTGCCTCCATAAGCTTGCCCACTATGGAAGTGAGACTGACTAGCCAATAATTGCCCGGTTCGTCCTTTGGGCCGCTCTTGTGTATTGGCACCATATGGGCCATCCTCCAGTCCTGAGGCACACATCCCATATCCAGGGAGGTGCAGAACATATCTGCCAGTGCTTCCGCTAGCACCTCCGCCATCTCCCTCAGCACCCTGGGGTGGATACCATCCAACCTTGGTGGCTTGCCCACTTTTAGTGCCCTCAGTCCCTCCAATACTCTACTTCCCTCAATCATTCTATTCATCACCTCTTACCCCCCCACCCTCTAGGTCCAAGGTGGTAGTGATCTACTTTTATTCTCTGTGAACACTGAGCAAAAGTATTCATTTAGTGCTTCTGCTTGTTTCTCTCCCTTTTCGACCCACTCCTCACCCTTCTTTATCTTCACTACATTATCCCTGCACTTCCTTTTCACTCTGACATATCTGAAAAAGTCTTTCTCCCCCCTTAATTCCCTGAGCTACCCTTAGCTCCCTTGATGCCTTAGCTTCCCTCACCCTCTTCGTCACTTCCTTGGACCATCTTGCATACTTCTCCCTGTCCTCCTTCCCTATCCTTCTGAACCTCTGGTACCCAGCTCTCTTTGCCCTCACCACATCCATCATCTTGCTGTTCAACCAGCATGGTTTCCTTGCTCTACTCTTCTTACTCTGTAACTTGGTGAAAGCTTCCATCACCTCTGTAATCCTCCATTTAATAATGTCCTATTTCTGCTCCGCTTCCATCTCTAGTCCTAGGCCCTCAAGTTTCCCTTTCAGTATCTCCTACATCCAGGATCCTCCCAAAATCCACCCTCCTGAAGTCCACCACCTTTGTTAGTGAGCCCCCCAACTCCCTGCTCATCGTGATAGTAAACCACACCGTTCGGTGATCGCTATCAGTTAGTGGGTCCTCCACCCTTATTTCTCTCACTATCTCACAATTCATCAGTAACAGATATAGCATGTTACTTTGCCTAGTAGGTCCAGTGACCAGCTGTGTCAGGAGTCCCTCCTGGATTGCATCCAGCAGCACCTGTTCCCTAGCACTGGAGGTGACTGGAGTGCTCCAGTAAACCCTCATCAGATTGAAGTCCCCCATGATGACCACGTTCCCCTTCCTACATACCCTCCTGATTTGTTCTGCTAACTCCCTGTCCTGCTTGTCTGCCTGGAATGGTGGCCTGTGCATCACCCCGAACCTCAGTTTCCTACCCTTGGAGTCCAGGAGCTGCATCCAAATTACCTCTGTTCTCCTTTCCTCCCTCTCTTCCCTTGTACATTTGATCCAGTCCCTCACAAAGATTGCCATCCCACCCCCTCCTCACCCCATGGTCCTTCCTGTACAATTTATACTCTGGGATTGCCAGATCCCAATCCCGGTACTCAGTGGCCCACATTTCCATGATGGCTGCAATATCCACCCTCCTCACTGCCAAGAACGCCTGTAACTTAGCTGATTTGTTACCTAAGTTTCTCACATTCAGTGAGACCACCCTCCATCCCGTCCCCTTCCCTTCCTTTCCATGCTTCTCCTCCCTCCTATTCTCCCCCTAAGGGAGCCTAAATGAACAAAATTTGGGTGTGATGTGGGCTAAACCTAGACTGGGTGGAAACCTAAAAGGACAAATTAGGGGCGATGTGAGCTACAAGATAGGTTAGGAGCTTATGTAACAATTTAGCAAGCAGGCTATACCCCTAGGGTGGGAGCCTAACTAACAATTTGGGGGGGGGAATATACTACATGATCCAGATAAGGTGGGAGCCTATTAACAATTTAGGAGGGATTCGGGCTGCACCCAGATATGGTGGGAGCTCAGGTAACAATTTAGGGAAAATGTGGCAAGACTAGATAGATAGGGCTAGGCAATAGGTACAAAAATATATACATCAATATATGGTGAGCCGCAAGACTGGTTTATTAGCAATAATATATAGTGTGGTGAGCTATGCCCCTGCCAGCCATATATGATGTTGTGTTTTATGTGATCTCTGTGTATGTTAAAATGCCAATGTGAAGAGAAGGGAATTTTTTTTAATGGCTGATAGTCCTGTAACCTTCAAAACTGCTTGCTTGGCAAGAAGCTGATTGCATTTCCTGACTAGCTGACCCAGAGGTAATAAAATCAGCTAGTATAGTCATAAACCTTACAGGATCTTTATTGTAACTTAAAGCAGCACTACTCCCTAATCAGGAAGTGATCAGTTTCCAGCTGTTGTAGCACTACAGAAAATATGTCGTCTGCCTATCTTTCAATGCTGCTTTCAATATGGCGGGTGGCAGAAATGTAAACAAAAACAAAGGAGAGTGGTGTAAATTACAGCGTGATAGTACAATGCCAGTGGGAAAGATTAACAGGGAAATGCTCAACAGAGCACAGGGAATAAACTGCTGCGAAAGCACAGCTTTTTTTTTACATTGCACTGCTGCTTTAATTGAAAGAAGCCAGTTCAAAGCCTACAATGTTTTAGCCAGGATTTGAGCAGCAAATTACCATTCTGACAAGCTAATGTGACTTTTGTCTTACGGTGTGAATTGTCTACAGGGGACTTTAAAAGGCTTAAACTCTGAATGTCAGATCCATGTTAATTATATGCATCAAGATTTGATTTTTGATATTCTTGGAATTTTGAAAACAACAGAACAGTAACATCCCTGGCCAAATGGAGTAGTTGCTCTGACTCTACTGATAGGTAAATAGACCAGTTTCTTTAGAACTGGGATAATTAGCTGGCCCAGTAGCACTGAGGGTTGAGTCACAATATGCCACACCTCACGCTACGCAGGTGACCCGGATTCAGGAATGGACTCGGGTTGCTGGGAACCGGCGAGGGGATGGAGGATCAAGCATCCCGATGGATGCTCTCCTCCTCCTGGAGTGGATTACTGGGGGTGCTTCATGTGCCCGACTCTCCTGGGACCAGTGAAAGCACAGGCTTTCAGGGGCAATGACAGTTCTTCAGAGTTGAGGAGGACGCTGTGGGCACTTGGCAACGGTGTGTGTCAGCACATTGTCTGCCTAGATGTACGTCCTTCATGTCAGCATCCTCGGGAATCAAAGGAAGAAAAGGGGGAAAAATGTATACACCCCTGGCCACCGAGCAAGATGAAACCGGGAAAGGGGTAGCCTTGAGGGAATGCCTAGGCAGACAGAGTAGGAAAGGGTACAAGGCCTCCTCTGAAAGCCTTGGGAGCTGGGCAAGAGCAAAAAAAAAAAAGAACTTGGATAATTGATGACACTGTAAGTTACAGAAGGTATTTAAAGCTCACAGCTCAGGGCATGTGGAACACTTCATCTGGGCTCTCTCCTGAACACACAGAGAAGTAAAACTGACACACTAAGAACTGCTGTTCAAATCCTGGCTAAAACATCCTGGGCTTGAACAAATCCAGCATTTTAAGTACCTAGGTGTAACCTTGGATAGTCACCTCACCAATGTACACCACACAGAATGTTGCCAGGGCCATTAGTATTACGATTGGGCTCCTCTATCATTACAGAAAGAGTCTAACTCCTGAAGCTCTTAAGTTCACAATCCACAGTTCAGTATTGTCAGTAATTGATTATGGTTTTGTCATCTACAGATCTGCTACCACTACAGAACTCAACAGACTAACTGTCACACTAAATAAGGTATGTAGGCTTATCATGGGTGCTGCTCATCTCTCCCACACTTGTGAGATCTATGCTCAATCTGGATGGCTGCAGCTAAGTGACAGGATCAGATATCAAACATGCCTTCTTATGAAAAAGGTGCTCCTTGGGATTTTCCCACCGGGTGTGGGTTGCCTCCTGAACAAATTCTTCAAGACCCAACACACTCGCACCTCAGCAACCAAACTCCTTGTTGTCCCAAGGTGCCAGACCATGCAATGCCAGTGATCCTTTCTTTTTAGAACCCCATTTGGGTTCACTGGCCTGCGCAGTGAATTGGCTAACCTACCCAAACTAGGCCAGTTCAAGCATATGCTCAGACATCTAAAACCTGAAAGCTCCTGTGACTGCACCTCCTAATTTCATAAGTAACACAGTTCCTTACTCCCTCCTCCCCTCTATTGACCCCCTCCTATCTTTCCTGCCCCACTGTGACCCCCTTCTAATTTCCTACCCCTTACTTGAGCCACCATCCCTGCCATTCCTCTGCTTACCTTTTTCCCCTACTTCCTTCCTCCTGCAATCATTACTATGACAATGCCTCTGACTGCCACCAATTTTCTCCCAGGTCTTAAGCTCTTCTACCCTCCTTTCCATGTGATAACTCTACGCTAATTATCTCCTTGAATAATGATGTCTAGTTATGATGTACCATTAATTGCACTGCAACATTAGTAACTCAGTTTGTTAGTTCTTCTAAGTCTGTTTGCAATCCTCCCCACTGATATGGAATCCTTTGTAAAAGAGCTGCTTGGCCCTCATAATCACTTTAATACTGATGTCTATTTTATGATGACAGATGTGGAATCCTTTGTAAAGAGCTGCTGGGCACTCATAACACTTTTATATTGATGTCTATTTATGATGTATTATTAATTGCACTGGTTATTTGTAACACATTTGTTAGTTCTCCTATGTCCAGTTTAGGCCATATGGTGTTACAATGCCATTGTTTAAAGTGATTTACTTGTTCTGAATGCACAGTGATTACAGCCATCTTTAGAATTAATTCTCTGTGAAAAGCTGAAGAGTTTTAAATTGACCTTTTACTGCACTCCCTAATATTCTTAGCCTACAGCCTAATCCTTTTTAGAATTAATTCTGTGTGTAAAACTGCAGAGTTTTAAGTTTATCAGACATTGTACTGTACTGTCTAATATTCTAAGCTTACATCTGACTCCTTTTTAGAATTAATTCGGCATGTAAAGCTGTAGAGTTTTAAATTGACCAGACTTTTTAGTGCACTGCCAAGCATTCTAAATTTACAGCCCAATTCTTGCCTCTCGCTTTGCCACCTGTCTGCTCTCTCTCACTTACTTACATCTCCTCCTTGTTTCTGTTTCTCAGCCCACCCTGTAGCTTAGCCTCCTTCTTTCAAGTAATTTTGTCCACCCTGTTTCTCTTTTTGAGCTAACCACACTTCCCCTGCCTTCCTCTACTTAATCCATCTCCTTTCCTTTCCTTTCCTTTCCTTTCCCCCTCAGGTGTGCCATGCCTGACTGGGGCTCAGACCTCGCTGCCAGAGGAAAAGCTACAAGCCTGCCCTGGAAAGTGACCCACAGTCCTGCTACTGCTAATTGGCAGATCCTGAGGCTTTTGTGCCCTGCCGAAACTGCTGCTTGTGATCCTCCAAACTCCTGTTCATTGCAGGGTCTAGAATCTACAGAAGCAGCCGAATTAGGACCCACTAGCCCAGCCCGTACTGAACCATGCTCTGGCGGCTTGCCTGGAGCTGTGGGTCAGAAAGCCGTATACCCCTTCAGGTACGTCAGTGTTTGGCACCTTTGGACATTTTGAATTTTCAACGCCAACACTCTGATTAGAGGATCTCAGTCTCGCTGACTTGTCTCCTGCTGGTCTCCATTTTACCTTGCTTCATTAGAGATGCTTATCGGTGCTGCTCACCGTGAGACTATCTTTATTTTTTGTAAAGCAAGAAATTATTTTTGTGTCTACTTTTCTATGTGCAAATTATGCTACAAAGCCACTAGAGGGCAATGACAGCAGTCTCTCCTGTTAAAGGAGCAACACCTAATATTTACTACTTTCTCTTCCTCTCCAGTAGACCTGGGACACCACTCTTTCTGAGGACCATCCCTGGGGCATGAGTCTTGGTTCCCACCTGTTTCTCGGGCCGGATTCCACTCACCCTCTAAAGTCACAAGACTTGAATGCCTGCCCCGCTTTACTTCCATGCTGGTAAAGCAGGGCCAGAAACAGGAGCAAAAGCTGCAGACCAAGCCTCCCATGCTGGATTGCAGCCTTGAGCCACCCCACTGGTTCAGCCACAAAGTGTAGCTCCCCAGGTACATCCAGCGCCAAAACCGCCTCTCAGCCAACAAGAATTTTGAACTTCTGGCACCTGATTGCTGATTGGTCTAGGTTTCCATTGACTCTCTGGAATTGGCTGGCACTTGTGTTTCAGCTCTCTGCCTAAATTTCTATAGCTATATCATAATTTCTCTTTGGCTACTTTTGCTTCTCTGCCTAGCCCTCTGTGTGATAATTGTACTTACCTGTAAAAACATGGATGTTCGTTACATGTTCAAGATGCTCCCATTAATCCTACTCTTACTATACCTTTCCCAGGATCCTATCCCTCTAGTTCTTCGAACACCCTACATGCTAATTTCAGTTTTTCTAACCTAATTACTGCATCTCAACCTATGTTTGCTTTTAAGCACCTCTTATTCTCTAAGGGCTGTACCTTTCGTGCAGTGACCACACTTAAAAAATGCCTGCTGAGCCACGCAGTTCCTTCACTGTTTTACTATCGCAAACTATGGTTCCTTGCCATCTTAGCCATCCTTCTTGCAGGGGATGTCAAAAGGAACCCAGGTCCACCTGCCCTCTTCTCCCCAGCTGACATCTTCACAATTTCTAGCAATGGGCTCATCATTGCCCATATGAACATCAGAAGTCTCTACTGAAATTTCACTGATCTTAAGGCTTGGGTAGGTGTCTACAAGCCTGACATATTCTGCTTGTCTGAAAGCATGGCAGAGGGGTTGCCATGTTCTATAAAAATCATCTAAACATCACAGCAACCCCGTCCTCAGCATCCTCCACCTGTCAGTCCCTTCATGCTACTCTTACCCTGGGAGCCAAAAACTCCACATTGTAGGACTGCAGGATTTATTTGATCAGACCTGTTTGCACTCCAAACATAATGAAGTCATTATATTGGGTGACCTTAACCAAAATTGTCTATGGACTGCCCATAGCATGCTGCTCTCTCTGGTACAAAATTATAACCTTCACCAGCTGTTAACTGAGCCTACCAGAGTTACTCCTTCATTAAAATCCTCTACCCTTATTGACTGGGTACTGGTAAACTGTCTGGATCTTGTACACTAAGCAAGCATCTTGGCAGATTCACTTACTGATAATCCCCCTGTCTTCTGCATCTGGAGTCCTGAGGCTGCTCTATCCCCTCCACTGGGCTATGTCACCTTTATAAATTTCACCAACCTGGATATTGAGGCTTTTTGGCATGATGTCTCAAGGATTAACTGGTCTGGTAATTATCATTCCTGTAATGTTGAGTCTGCACTAAGTATCTTCCTTAATGAATTCCTGGCCATCCAGAACAAGCATGCCCCCAAGGTGACATGGAGGGTGAGGGGTAAACAAATGAGATGGCTTCACAAAAATCTACGTTCTAGGGACAAATGCTGGAAAAAGTACAAAGTCTCAGGGCTACAAGCTGACTATGCTACCTACAGAACTCTATGTAACTCCAGTAAAAAGCAGGTCAGAACAGCTAATAGTGCCTACTGTAAAAACTTGCTGCTAGGCTCTGCTGGGGACCCTAGGAAATTCTGGGCCCACGTCAAGCCCTTTCTTGGTGTTTCCCAGTCAACTACCCCTAGTGACATGGTAGCAAATGGAGTACATTGCAAGACTCCAACACCATTGCTAATTCCTTCAATCAAATGTTCTTGGACCCATCTTAATATACCTCTGCCTTCCCATCACATCAGGCAGCCTCTCTGCTTTCAACATTAGCACAGTCCACTACCTTCAGCTATCCTTCTCGACAAATGCATAAAAATCCCCCATTCCACTTCAAGGCATCTCAAGGACTGAGGTCTTAAAACTATTACAGACTATCTCTAAAAACACTAGCTCTGGATCAGATGCACTTGAGCCTCGGCTCCTGAAACTAGCAGCACCGTACATAGCCTCCCCTCTGGCTAAAATGTTCACATTGTCTCTCTCCAATAGCTAAGTTTCTGACCTCTGGAAGGAAGATTGCTCGTGTAACGCCTGTCTTTAAAAAAGGTGATCCCAAGGAGATTATTAACTAGAGGCCTATAGCCATTCTATCGGTACTAAGTAAAATTCTGGAAAAACTTGTTGCAAATCAAACCATTGACTACCTCACAAAGTACAGCCTACTCTCTGACACCCAACTTGGTTTCTGTAAAGGTCATGGTACCTCCACAGCTCTTCTCAAATTCACTACTGATGTGCTTACCAATAGGGAAGCCAGCCAACTGACAAGGGTAGCTTTTATAGACCTTACAGAGGCCTTTGATCTTGTTGATCACCCCTTGTTCCTCTCCACTCTTTGCAATCTGAGCTTTTCACCCCCAGTTGTTGCCTGGTATGGAAGCTATCTATCAAACAGAACACAAATTGTATAATTCAACTCCTCCTCCTCTTATCTGATGGTGCAACCATCAATATTGGGGTCCCCCAGGGCTCTGTTGTGGGACCTCTTCTTTTCTCACTTTTTATCAATAACATAGCTGAAGTTTTTCCTTCATGCTCAACTATTCTCTATGCAGATGATCTTGTACTCTATTCAAGCTCTGATAAGGTTGCCAGCATAAATGCACCCCTTTCCTTAGATTTCACGAATGTCCAAAATTGGCTTTCTACGCATAAGCTTGTACTTAATGTTAAGAAAACCCATGCAATGTTACTTGGATCTGCCCCTAAACTTAGGACATGTCAAACTCCCCTGTTGGTGTGAGACTGCACTGGCACACATATAGAATGCGTTTCATCTTTTAAGTACCTGGGAATTCTTCTGGACCAATCCCTGGACTTTGGCCTACGTATACAACCCACCTGCAAGGCAGTGAATGCTAAACTGGAGGTCACTTACAAGTCCAGTTTCATGCTAACTCCCTCTGCTAAACTTGCTATTGCCAGAGGCATATTGCTCCCTACCCTCACCTACGGCACACAGACCTTTGCTGCCACACACAAAAACATCCTTCATAAGTGGGATGTCACTTATAACAATATCTGTCAGTATGCCTCTTCATAACCACAGTTTAAGTACCACTGCCAACTATACAGGAACCTGGGCTGGTTATCCCCCCTCAGCTTGCCATCATATTCTCTTGACTCCCTGATTGACTCTGTACTCAGAAACCAGACCCCTTCAGCACTTGCAACATTGCTGGTACCTCAAACCTCCTCCTATGGACTGCACTCAGTAGATAAATCCCTGCTGAATGTACCTAGATGTAAAACATCAAAAGGCTCTGTTGCCTTCATTCACTCTTCTCCTAAGCACTGGAACTCTCTCCCCCAAGCACTTTGAATATCAGGATCCCATGGCAGCTTCAAAACGGAGCTGCACCTACATCTATCTCTTGCTGATTGCTGCATTTGTTTTAATCCTCCTTGATGCACTCACCTGCCAGATGCTTCCTTGCCTAACTTTCACCTCCCTATCTCATAGTGCTTCTTACCCTTACTGTCTCCTTGAGGGCTAATCTACCACCACCTCCGCACACCTGAGTCTTGTCTCAGAGGCTGCAATAGTGCATCCTGTCCAATCAGGAATTTGCCCTTGTCTTGTTTTGCTGCCTATTTGAACCTTCATTGTTGTGACTAATTTGACCAATATTTATTTGCTGCTATGTTGTAGTATCTCTTCCTTGACTGTGTGGGTTTTTATGCCCAAAATTCTATGTGAATTTCATTGATTGTTATTGTCCTGGTTGCATGTATTCATTACTACTGACTGTTTTGACCTATACTATTGTAATTTCACTGTACTCATGCTATGTACCTGTCTTTGATTGTTGTACTCTCCCAGGCCATGCCTTAAAATAGTCATTTCATGGTTAGTGCACCTACCTGGTTAACAAAAACTAAATAAAAATAAATAAATAACCCCCCGACATGGAACCTTTGTAAACAAGCTGTTTCGTGCTCAAAGGTACTTGTAATCTGAGACTGAATAAATAAATAAATAGAGGCTGCACTTACTCTTTATGGACTTCAATTCACTACAAACTAAGGTAGAACTTTACATAACTGTCATGGGGCATATGCTGCAACGGGTAGGAATTACATACCAGAGGCATGTATCCCACCCATGGAGCTCCACACCTGTGGACAGGTGTGTGCTGCCAGTATTCTCCAATGACTGTGACCTGTCTGTGGGCATGTCTCCAGCACACAGCACTCTGCTTGGTGGCCAGGGGCAGAGTTGCAGATCTAGTCGGTCATGCAATGGGATGCCCGGTATGGGTTCCAAAATGGATCACAAGCACAAAGAGGTGTGGGTCCAGGTACAGGAATGTCCTATGCAGGCACCCAGACACATACAGCCTGGCCCTGATGGCCGGGGAACCCCTAGCCCATGCCCCTGCAGTGCTGCAGCCCTATGCTCTCCTCAGAAGGATCCTTATCCCTGGCACGTATGGCTAGGTCACCCCACATGCCATCTACCCCGATGCCATTATTCCCCCATATCATCCATGTCCTAGTGCCTGTACCTCTGGTCCACAGGTGCACAGTGGCCCCATCCCTGTTGTATGGCATGCTACCCCCCACTGCACCACCATCCCACCCCATCCCCCACCTGAGTGTAGTGGCTGCTGCATGGGATGGCTGATGGCACATCCCTCTTCTCAACTCTTCATCCTGGGGGTTTGGCCAACATGGGGCTGGGGCACACAGGTGTGAAGGGGTGGCTGGTACCGGGTGGTCAATGGGGACAGGTGCTGGACACCTGAAGGTGGGGGATGGTGGCTTATTGCAATGTCCAGGTGGTGGTCAGTGTGCATGGGGCAAGCAAGGCACTTATGGCAGGGTTCTCCATGGTGTACCCTGGGCCCTCCTCTGCACCCCCACTGGCAGCACTACATGCTGTCATGCATAATGCATAGTGCTGACATGCCCCCTGCCTGACCCCAGTGTGGTTCTGTCCTCACAGCCAGGGCTCAGGTGCATAGGGGCTGCATGCCCCATTTTGTGCATTCCTCGTGGGGGCACAATGGGTACAGGATGACTACACACTGGGGATGCGCACTACATAGCCACTCCACTCAATCAGGCATGGGCACCGTACATTTTTTTGTATAATTCCACTTTTTTTTATGCTGTGACCAAAAAGATTATTTAAGCATTTTTAGTTGTAACTGTATGAATAGAAACTATTTAGTAGAAACATTTTGTTTTTAAGAAAACTGGCCCGAGTGAGATGTTCTTATATTGGATGTGCGATCATGGGAGGTTCAGTATTAAGCTGTAACTAAACTGTTATTGCTACAGGGTGCCATCATAAGCTACCAAATCAAACAAAGGGTATGAAAAGGGAAAGTCTGGATAAAAGATAGTGAGACCATGAACGTCTCAAGGAAGACAGAGAACAGACAGAACACCAGGAGGAAGGAGCTACTGGTATAACTAAAACTTCTCTACTGGCACTAAGAACTAGAACTCTTGTACTGGGACCTTCAATTCAGGGTAAAAAAAAGAGTCAGTGTGTTTGTCAAAGGTAGTTGAACTAAATTGTTATCTGTTATCTGTGTTATCTGTGTACTTATCTAGGTGATTGTCACAGGTATCAGGAGGGAATTGTTATCTGTGAAATTAACTGAGTGTAGAAAGATTTGCAAAGTAGGGGGAGTGGCTTAGCTAGAAGGAGCCACGTTAAAACCAGATTTAAGCACTGCCCTAGATAGCTTCTGCCAGAGAACAGACAGAACACCAGAAGGAAGGAGCTACTGGTATGACTAAAACTTCTCTACTGGGACTATATTGCCTTCCTTCCTTCCCTTCCACCCCCCAAACCAGTTCTACTTTTATAGGCACAGGATTTAACTAACAACAGGAACTTCCTGTTTGGGAGCAGGACGTGAGTGATCACAGAGCCGCCAAAGACCCGCCTCCTAGAAGGGCAAGACTAGCTCTCCACCCCCCCCAGCTGCGCTGGAGGTCTGACTCTGAGAAAGTAAAGAGACTACTGAAAAATATAGGAACTTCTTGTCTCAGAACAGGAAGATCAGGAGCTAAAAGGGCAAGAGGCAGTAAGCAAGTAGGGGAAGAAAAAAGAAAATAAACAAACAGAGGAAAGAGTAAGTATTCCAAACAACAGTTAGGGGGCCAGTAAAAAGACATGATGGGAGTGGTGCAGTGCAGTGGCTGTGGAGCAGCAGTCTTCCAGGAGACGTTCTGGAGGATGCAGTGTTATCCCATCTGCAGGCACCTCTCTGGGCTGAGGGAGGAGGTTGCTCATCTCCAGGCTGAGTTGGCCAGGATTTGTGGCACCTGCTCTCCCACCCAGGGACCACCAGGGTCACTGCTGTTGCCTCAGAGGTTGCCAAGAAAGAGGAGTGGTTGGACCACAGTGGGCTCAGGGAGGGTGAGGGTGGTGGAACAGAGGTGCATCCCTCCAGTTGTACCTCTCCACAAGTTCTATGCCATTCTGGAAAAGTGTGGTTCCTCTATGGAAGCACCCACAGTGGAGACCAAGGAGGATGCTGGGAACCTCCACAAAGGAGACCCACAGGAGGGTGGCATGGGATCCCACAGGGAAGGAAACAACTCCTGGTTGGGGTACTCCATTGTTAGGAAGGTAGAACTGGGGGAGGAAGGGGAGAGGGAGGTAAGGTGACTGCCTGGTGCCATGGCTTGGAGGGACAGGGAGTGAATCCTCAAGATCACAGGAGCAGCTGCACAGGGGAGGTAGCTGGATGTTATTGTCCACCTAGGGACAAATGACCTGGCTGAAAAAGGGATCAGAGCAGTGCAAGAAGCATTTGTGGAGATGGGGAGGGGTCTTAGACAAATAGCACACACGGTAACCTTCTCAGAGGTGCTGCCTGTCTATGGCACGGATGAGGCTAGGGTGCTCTGCATGACGGGATTCAATCAGTGGTTGAAAAGCTGGTGCAGAGCTTAGGGTTTTGGCTTCATTTGGAACTGGGGGTCCACCTGGATGGATGCAGGCCTATACTGGCATGATGGTCTGCATATGTCCAGGAGGGGAACCAGGATCCTAGGTGATAGGTTTAAATACTTAATTGGCAAGCATTTAAACTAGCCAAGGGGGAGGCACTGGAAAGGAGCAGAGAAATTCTAGCCCCCCCAAAAAATCAGGGTACTAAGTGAGGTAGACATCAACATAGAGATGTCAATAGGGAGAAGTGTAGGGGTAAATGGAGAAAGTGACAAACACAATAAGGACAGGGATGGGGCAAAAAGGGGTAAGGCCATCAAGAAATGGAGGGTAATGAGTACCAATGCCCGTAGTCTGGGCAACAAGCTCTCTGAACTGGTGATCTTGATGGAAGAGGGATACCTGGATATCATAGCAGTCACAGAAACATGGTACACAGAGAACCATGACTGGAATGTTAACATACCAGGGTACACAACCTACAGGAGAGACAGGGAGGGCAGAAGGGGGGAGTAGCTCTCTATGTAAGGGAAATGATAAAAGCAACTGAACAAAAGAGTAAACAGGGAGGAGAGGAGGCACTGTGGGTCGCCTTAGAGACTGTAAATGGCACCACAGTCTGCACAGGGGTTGTATACAAACCCCCCAAGTCAGGGGAGGGAATGGACAAGGATATGATAGAAGGCATACTTAGGATGGCACAGAAAGGGGAGATACTGTTGATGGGGGACCTTAATATGCCAGATGTTAACTGGAGTACCTTTGCTGCAGCCACATTCAAAAGCAGGGCCATTCTTGATGCCCTTCAGGTGGCATGCCTCAGACAACTAGTTTTGGAACCTACTCATGAGGGAGCAATCTTAGACCTCATACTCTCAAATGGGGACAGTGAGAGGATCTCAGATCTAGAAGTTGGAAGCCATTTGGGAACAAGTGACCACCAAACTGTGTGGTTCACGATAAACTCAGCTACAGAATCAAGCCATACAAAAGTGAGGGTTCTGGACTTTAGGAGGGCTGACTTTGGCAAAATGGGAGAGTACCTTAGAAAAGCACTAGCAAACAGGCTAGAATGAGGGGTGGAGCAACAATGGGGAAATATCAAAACTGCCATCACAGAGGCAACAAGCCTTTGTGTGAAGCAAATAAACAAATCAAAATGAAAGAAAAAGCCTCTATGGTTCTCAAAAGAAGTGGCGGTGAGGTTAGGGAGAAAAAGATAGCATTTAGGAAGTATAAGGAAACACAGAAGGAGCAGGACAGAGAACTATACCAGTTAAGGCAGAAGGAAGCAGGGAGGGTAGTCAGAATAGCAAAAGCACAAACTGAGGAAAAGATAGCCAACTCGATTAAGAAGGGGGATAAAACCTTTTATAGGTATATCAGGGAGCGTAGAAAGACAAAGGGAGGGATAATGAGGCTGAATAAAATGGATGATGGGTGAGCAGAGAGTGACAGTGAAAAACCAGGGATACTGAATGAATATTCTGTTCAGTATTCAAAAAAGAGGAAGTGGGGAAGGTGCCTAATCCAATTAACAGAAGCACCCTGGAGAGGGGGGTCAATACCAGTCCTTTCACAGAAGAAAGGTTTCTGAAAGAACTCCTAAAACTAAAGGTAGACAAAGCAATGGGGCCAGATGGAATTCACCCCAGAATTCTAAAAGAATTAAGCAGAGAACTAGTGACACCACTGACTACCCTTTATAACAAATCATGGGAGGATGGTGTGGTACCCGAGGACTGGAAGAAGGTTGATGTGATTCCCCTTCACAAAAGTGGGAGCAAGACAGAGGCAGGAAACTACAGACCTATCAGTTTGACCTCTGTGGTAGGGAAAGTGATGGAATCACTTCTGAAAGAAAGAATTGTTGAGTACCTAGAGGCCAGTGGGGCACAGGACCCAAGGCAGCATGGGTTCACAGCTGGAAGGTCATGTCAGATGAATCTAATTGATTTCTTTGACTAGGTGGCCAAAGTAGTAGACCAAGGAGGGGCTGTGGACATGGCCTACCTAGACTTTAGCAAGGCATTTGACACAGTCCCACACAAAAGATTAGTAGTCAGATTAACCAGCCCTGGAGTGGGTCCCAGAGTGGAAGCCTGGGTAAAACACTAGCTGAACAACAGGACACAGAAGGTAACTGTAAATGGAGTCCACTCTGAAGAAAAGAGGGGTTACTAGTGGGGTACCGCAGGGTTCAGTACTGGGTCCAGTCATTTTTAATGTCTTTATAAGTGACATTGCAGAGGCACTGGAAGGAAAAGTATGCCTCTTTGCAGATGACACAAAGATCTGCAACAGGGTTGGAGGAATGGTCAGAAGTATGGCAGCTTGGATTCAATGTGAAGAAGTGCAAAGTAAAGCACCTGGGAAACAAAAACCCAGGGGAAGATTACACAATGGGGATGAGGTAGTAACAACAACAAAAATGGAAAGGGACCTGGGAGTAATCATATCAGATGACCTTAAGGTTGGCAAGCTATGTGAGAAGGCAGTAGGGAGGGCTGGGGGGATACTGGGATGTATAGGCGAGACATCACCAGCAGATACTAGGAGGTTGTTATCTCCCCTGTACAGACAGTTGGTGAGACCCCATCTGGAATACTGCGTCCAGTTCTGGAGACCCCATCTCTGCAAGGACATAGACAGGATGGAGGCAGTTCAGAGGAGGACAACTAAAATGGTGCAGGGTCTGCAAGAGAAGCCATATGAGGAGAGGCTAAAGAAGCTTAATATGTATACCCTTGAGGAAAGGAGGGAGAGGGGGGAAATGATAAAAAAGTTTAAGTACCTCAGTGGAATCAACAAAGTCCAAGAGGGTAGCATCTTTCAGAAAAAGAGATGTGCAAGAACAAGGGGACACAATTTGAAGATGAGGGGGGAAGGCTCAGGGGCAATGTGAGGAAGCATTTTTTCACAGAGAGGGTGGTGGATGCATGGAACAGCCTTCCTGAGGAGGTTGTGGGGTCTAAAACTGTGGGAGAATTCAAGAATGAATGGGGAAGACATAAGGCAATTTTTGTTGGGGATAGGAAGAAATATGCTGTTGGTAAAATAAGATCTGAAGCTTATCCTCTAGGTAGGGGAAATAGGCAGACTAGGTGGGCCAAGCGGTCTTTATCTGTCGTCAAAGTCTATGTTTCTATGTATGTTAAGGGCATGTGGGGATTTGAACCAGGTTATTGCATGCCTTGTGGGAGAAGGAAGAATCAGGCATAAAACGCTACCCCTGAAGAGGTTGTTATGTCTGGATCTTCTCCCTTTGTGTAATAAATCAAGAAGGGGTTCTTATTTGGTTACAAGACTCAAGACTTGTATTGTGCCTGATCCAGAGTAAAGAAGGGACCCTGGAAATTCATGGTGAGTGTCCAGTTGTGAAGCCAGTGAGCACTATCGAGGGACTCAAAGAAGGTATCCCCTGTTTCCCCTCTCCCTGTCACAGATTGCACTTACAAACATACGAAAATGCCAGAAGAAGCAGGCCTATATGGTCTATTGAGTCTGCTTGAATGTACAGCTAGCTCCTCAACTTGCAGCTGCCCCTCCCTCCTCCCCCCTCAAACTTAGGGGTGGGCACTGTGAGCTCAGTGGACCTGACCCTCAGGAGTGGGATTGTGACAGATCTAGCGCACAGAGGTGGGATCTGAGAGATCTGGTAGCAGTGAGACTCGAGAAATATTGGTGGCACAGGCATAATAGTTGAATTCAAGGCCAGTATATATCAGACTGATAAACTGAAAGCAATCCACACACAATCAGGGCGGAGATTTGGAAATAATAATTTGGGCTGCAGTATAAAGTTCCCTGCTGGTTTTTTTTTCATTGTAAGCTTGTGTAGTAATAGTTAGGGAAGAAGATGGCTTCCAACTATAATGAATGCACTGCAGACCACCTAAGGCAGTTATGTCTGGAAAGAGGAGTCCAGTACAAGGGGTGAACCAAAAAACACCTCATGGAGGCTCTTTTGACAGCCAATGAACTAGCAGCTGCTCAGAATCTCAAGTCACTGCCAGTGACTGAAAAGGACCAGAGCCTGGGCATGGGGCTGCCAGGGTCCATCGCAGAGTCTAGTCCCAGGGAGGAGGACAGTGAGACCAGAAAGAACCCAGAGCCACAGCAGCAGGGGAAGGTCACCAAACAGCTGGGTCTAGAAGGGATAAAGCTGCAGCTGTAGTTGAGGAAATTGGAGCTGGAATTCGAGCAGAGAAAATTTGAAGCACAGCAGCAGAGGGAGTTCGAGCAGAAGAGGTTTGAACTGGAGATGCAGGAAAAAGAAAACCAGCATCAGAGAGAGGCTGAGAAAGAGGAAAAAGAGCACCAGTGGGAATTCAAACTGGAGACTCCAACAACAAGAGCCAGAGGAGGTAAGTGGCAGGGTTGAAATTGAAACTCCAGGGCTAGGGTATAAGTTAAATTATAAATTATTAACTGAATTTAAAGAGGGGGATGATATGGATGCATTTTTGAATTTGTTTGAAAAGGTCTGTATCCAGGCCAAAATACCAAGGGATTTCTGGAGCTTTCAGCTATCCCCACTACTTACTGGTAAAGGGTGTGAGGCGCTATGCCAAATGGACAATCAGGACAGTATCAATTATGAGAAACTTAAAATTGCTTTGCTTAAAAAGTATGAGTTAACTACTGAAGCATACAGGGTTAATTTCTGTAAGCTCCAATGAAGCCCTGAAATGACTTATGAGAAACTCACCACAAAGCAACGTCAGTTTTTGAAATGTTGGTGGGAGTGAGTAGAAGCAAATTCTGTGGAAAAAATTGAGGAGGTTATGTTGCTAGAGCAGTTCTTTTGGGCTTACCCAGCTGAGTTGAAAACCTGGCTAAAGGACCAAGATCCAAAGACAGCACAGCAAACTGCTGAGCTCTTGGATTGCTATGCCTGCTCTGAAAGGGAGTGGGGCAGGTGTAGCAGTGCATAAAGGGAAAAGCACTCTTTCAGAGCAGCTAAAACTCTCAATACCTCCATAGAAAGGAGAAAGCCCCAAGTTACAAAAAAGGGATTTCTCAGATGAAAGAAATGATGACTTTTGGTTTTGTAAACAGCCAGGGCATCTTGCTAGACAGTGTCCTAAAAAGGCACAGAGTGGACAAAGTGGTGCTCGAACAGATTTGGGTTGTTTGTGTACCCCTGAGAGCATGCCTGTAAACATGAGGGAGCATGTGCACCCGGTTACTGTAAATGGGGCGCAGACCCATGGGTTAAGGTACATGGGAGCATCTCTTACCTTAGTAAAAGGGGATTTGGTTGGGCCTGAACAGCTTATACCTAATCAGTTTGTAATGGTGAAAGGATTTACTGGGGAGGAAAAAACTCTTAACATTTGCTAGCGTTCTCTTGGATTGGGGTGAGACAGGAGAGATGGTGCAAAAAGTGGCGGTGGCGGACAATCTCACCCTGGATGTGATAATAGGGAACAATCTCTAGAAGGGGGTGGTGTGTGCTATTACCTGCAGTCAGATGGCAAAGGCCGATTGTAGTTCCCTGAACCCCATGGAAGCCCCAGTGAAAAAAAAATGGGAGGCTGGTTCCCCAGCCTCTTCCTCCTGAAATGGAGGGTAGCAAAAGGAAGGAAGAACTTCCCCAGATAGCCATTCACAAGACAGCTACAGAAGGTTACTCTACAGAGGGAGGGGTAACAAATGGTTAGAAGGTTAGGGATAGCAGTGACCCTGAATGCCCTGACGCTAGAGCTATGGACCCCAGTTTAGGAACTGAAGGGGGCATGTCCCATACCTTGGGAAAATGTGAAGTTTTTGCAGCTACTCAGAGAACTGACCCCAGTATGGAGAGGCTGAGGGCTTGTGCAGAATCTGGCAGAACACCGGGAGGTGACATAAGGCATAGGGTATTTTGGGACAATGGTCTGTTGTGTACACAGGATGTGAGGACAGAGCCAGGGGTGATGGGCAGGCAGCTTGTTGTTCCCCAGGGGGTTCCATGAGCGGTTGCTCAAGATTGTTCATGATATCCCCATGTCCAAACTTCTGGGAATCATATGTATCATGCAGCAATTGACCCAGAATTTCTCTTGGCCCAACTTCACCCAAGAGGTGAAGGAATATTGCAGGTCTTGTCACCAGTGCCAACAAATAGGGAAGGCAGGCAGTAAAACCAAAGCTGCCCTAATTTCCTTGCCCATTGTGGATGAGTCATTCCAGAGGGTAGGAATGGATATCGTGGGACCTTCGAGTACCCCAAGCTACTCTGGAAAGTTTATCCTGATGGTGGTCGATTACACCACCCAATACCCAGAGGTGGTCACCCTCTCCTCACTTAGGACAGACAAAGTGGCAGATGCCATGCTTTTCTCCCATGTTGGGTTTCCACAGAAGGTTATCACTGATCAAGGGGGTACCTTCATGTCGCACCTGATGATGTGCTTGTGGGAGAAGTGTGGGGTGGTGCAGAGACGCACGTCACCTTATCACCCACAAGCCAATGGGCTTGTGGAAAAGTTTAATGGTACCATAAAAGCGATGCTCCAAGTGTTTGCTGAACAGCATGGGAGGGACTGGGAAAAATACCTTTCCCACCTGTTGTTCACATACAGGGAGGTGCCCCAAGAGTCAACAGGGTTCTCCCCCCCTTTGATCTCTTTTATGGATGTAGGTTGCGTGAGCCCCTGGACTCAATCCAGGAGGATTGGGAAGGCAAGCATGCCACCCAGGTAACTCTCATAGTGGACTACCTCCTTAAGTTTAGGGAGAAGCAGAAGGAGCTTATGGGGTAGCCCAAAGCAACCAGTCAGCTGCCCAACAGAAACAAAAAGTCTGGTACAATTGTGGAGCCAGAGTTCGTACATACAGTGCAGGTCAGGAAGTCATGGTCCTAATCCCAGTCTGGAAGAACAAGCTGCAGGCCAAGTTGGCAGGAACATACAAGGTAGTCCAATAGGTAACTGACATAAATTATATCATGGAACTGCCTGACAGGAGACATAGCCAGAGGATGTACCATATCAACATGATGAAGCCATATGCAAATAGGGCTGACATGGTACTTGTGATGTGTAGTCCTGGGGAGGAGATGGATGAAGAAGACCCCTTCCTGGACTTGCTAGATGAAAGCAAGTATGAGTCCTCTGTAGAGACAATCAAGCTGTCACCCCAGTTGACCCTGGAACAGTCCCAGGAAGTGAGGGGGGTTTTAGAGAACTTTGTCCCTTTGTTTACTGCCAAGCCTGGGTGTACCCCCTTAACGACACATGCCATAGATACAGAGATGCAAGTACCCATCAAATGGACAGCCTACTGGGTATCTGAGGCCATCCTAAAGGATATTAGGAGGGAAGTGGAAGAAATGCTGGATTTAGGGGTAATCCAGAAATCCTACAGTCCCTGGGCCACACCTGTAGTCCTCATTACCAAGCTGGATGACTCTACTCACTTCCATGTGGACTATCGCAGATTCAATGCAGTCACAAAGTCTGATGCCCACCCAAAGCCATGGACAGATGAACTACTGGACACGTTGGGAGGGGTGACATATCTTACCACCATTGACTTGATGAAAGGGTATTGGCAGGTAGAGTTAACTCCCAGAGCTAGGGAGAGATAGGCCTTCATCACTCCAGTAGGTTTATTCAAGTTCTGGGTAATGCCTTTTGGAATGAAGAACACCCCTGCCACCTTCCAAGGGTTGGTCAACCAGGTGTGACATGGTACTGAAGAGTATGCAGTAGCTTATCTGGATGATACTGCCATTTTCAGTGCCAGTTGGAAGGAATATCTGTCCCACCTAAAGGAAGTGTTGGGCAGGATACAGAGGGCAGGGCTCACTGTCAAAGCTGAAAAGTGCCAGGTGGCTATGGCAGAGGTGGCATACCTAGACCATGTAGTGGGGTGGGGGCAGCTTCATCCCAATCAAGTAAAGATTGAGATGATTCAGGTGTGGCCAAGGCTTGAAGCCCAGAAACAGGTTAGGAGCTTTCTAGGGACTGCGGAGTACTATCGAAAGTTTGTACCAAATTACAGTACCCTGACAGCTTCCCTTTCTGGCTTGCTAAAGAAAAGAAAGCCCAAAAAAGTAAACTGGGAGCCAGCCTGTGAATGAGCCTTTGCATGGTTAAAGGAGGCACTGTGAAGTGTCCCTGTGTTAGCCAGTCCAGATTACAGTAAGCCATTTGTAGTCCAGACAGATACCTCAGATGTGGGGATTGGAGAAGTCCTCAGTCAGACCTCTAATCAGGGAAATAGTGTACCTGAGCAAAAAGTTACTTCCCAGGAGCAGGCATATTCCACACTTGAAAAGGAATGCCTTTTGCTGGTATGGGTCCTGAAGAAATTAGAACCATACCTTTACGGGAGATGCTTTGAGGTACAGACCGGTTACAATCCCCTGGTGTGGTGGAAACAGATGAGTAAGACAAATGGTCATCTCTTAAGGTGGAGTATTGCCCTACAGGCCTATGACATGACAATTACCCACAGGGCAGGATCATCCAATGCCAGCGCAGATGGCCTCTCTCACCAGTTAGAACAGTAACAAAATTTGTGAAAATCATACGATGCATAAGGATGGATTCCCACAACTTCAGTCTAAGAGGCAGGGATGTGGCAAGCTATGCCCCTGCCAGCCATATGTACAAATATATGATGTTGTGTTTTATGTGATTTCTGTGTATGTTAAAATGTCAATGTGAAGAGAACTGAATTTTTTTAATAGCTGATAGTCCTGTAACCTGCAAAACAGCTTGCTTGGGAAGAAGCTAATTGTATTTCCTGACTAGCTGACCCAGAGGTAATAAAATCAGCTTGTATACTCATAAACCTTACAGGATCTTCCTTGTAACTTAATTGAAGGAAGTCAGTTCAAAGCCTAGGATGTTTAAGCCAGGATTTGAGCAGCAAATGACCATTCTGACAGGTTAATGTGAATTTTGTCTTACGGGTGCAAATTGTCTACAGGGGACTTCAAAAGGCTTAAACTCTGAATGTCAGATCCATGTTAATTACAGTATATGTGTCAGGATTTGATTTTTGATATTCTTGGAATTTTGGAAACAGCAGAACAGTGACTTCTCCTGGCCAAATGGAGTAGTTGCTCTGACTCCTCCGAAAGGTAAATAGACCAGTTTCTTTAACACTGGGATAATTGATGACACTGCAAGTTACAGAAGGTATTTAAAGCCCTCAGCTCAGGGCATGTGGGACACATTTCATCTGGACTCTCTCCTGAACACACAGAGAAGCAAAACTGCCACAGCACAGAGACTAAGAACTAGAGACAGCACTTCCTCTTTACAGACTTCAATTCATTACAAAACTAAGGTAGAACTTTAGATAAATGTCATAGTGCATTTTTTTGTACAGTTCTGCTTTTATTTGTTATGCTGTGATCAAAAAGATTATTTAAACCTTTTTAGATGTAACTGTGTGATTAGTAACTATTTAGTGAAAACATTTTGTTTTGAAGAAAACCACCCTGAGTGAGATTTTCTTATATTGTGTGTGCGATTGTGGGAGGTTCATTATTAATCTGTGACTAAACTGTTATTGCTACAGGGTGCCATCATAAGCTACCAAATCAAACAAAGGGTCTGAAAAGGGAAAGTCTGGATAAAAGGTAGGGAGAATGTGAAAGTCTCAAGGAGGGGTCTGTGGGGGATTTGAACCAGGTTATTGCACACCTTGTGGGAGATGGCAAACTCAGGGTTACAACACTACCTTGAAGAGGTTAGAACACCTGGATCTTCCCCCTTTGTGTAACAAACCGAGAAAGGGTTCTTATTTGGCTACAAGACTCAAGACTAGTATTGTACCTCGATCCTGAGTAAATAGGGGACCATGGGACTTCATGGTGAGTGTTCAGTTGTGAAGCCAGTGAGCACTACAGAGGACTCAAAGAAGGCATCCCCTGTTTCCCCCTCCCTGTCATGAATTGCACTTAGGGATGGGCACTGTGAGCTCAGTGGACCTGACCCTCAGGAGTGGGTCTGTGACACCTAGCACTTTAGAGAAATGACTATTAGCAGTAATATGTAGCCCAAAACAGAATCGTCTATTAAAAGAATGCATAGTACAGAACAGAACTATCTATTAGGAGAATGCATAGCACATTTTAGTGCATTTATATATTTATTTATTTATTTAAAAGTTGGTAACCAGGAAAGGCACACTGAGCCGAGGCTGGTTTCCAGGTGTGACTTGTGGGGAGTGGAAAAGGGAAGTACAGAAGCATAAATTTACAAATGCAGCAGATTACATTACATAGGCAGCCTTAAATAGGCAACATCACAGCAGCTGGAGTGATTGTGATAGACCAAGTGGAAAAACAGTAGCAAGGACTGGTGAGTGGGAAACAGTAAAAGTGCACAGTGCCTATTTGGGAGGTTGGCAGTGCTATTGGGGATGCAGAAACAGAACATGGGTGAAAGCAGAAGCTAGCCTTGGATTAGGGACTCAAAAACAGGAGGAAAGTCAAGTGAGAGAGGAAGAAAGATCAGGAGGGGTATAACGGATACAGGGAGGAGGAGGAGGAAGATGCTTTACCAGGCAGCTAAAGGCAGGGAGTGAAGGAGAGAGGGGTAGATGAAAAAGGGGAGCAGGTTCCAGAGGGAGGGAGGCAATAGGAGATGGCAGCTTGACCCAGCGTAGGAGTGAAGGTGGGGAATAGAGAAGGTATGGGAATCTATGGAGTGGAGAGAATAAGAACAGGAGGGGACGGGGCGAGGAGTGATGAGAGGTAGGAGGGGAGGGACCCAAACCAGCAATTGGCAATGAAGAAGGCACAGTGGGACTGGCAAAGTGAAGGCAGAGGAAGAAACGATATGGAGGACTATAGGGAACAGTGATAAGTACAGGGGGATTCTTGGTAGCGAAGCGACAGAAGGCATTGCAGAGGATATCCAGTCTGGCAAGGGAAGAGGAGGGGGTGGTGCTGTAGACCACATCTGCATAGTTGAAAACCAGCAGAACCATTTTGGTTACCAATTTCCAGTAGACCTGAGGGGTGAAGCAATCTTTATTGTGGTGAAGGGCACCAAATTTAGAGTGAAGTTTGATATGGATGGCATCGATGTGTAAATAGAAGTCAGGTTGCTATCAAGCCACACACCAATGTATCTGAAAGCGGGGACAACCACCAGGGAGGTGCCATCCAGAGTGGAGAAGATACGGGAGGGTGAGAGCCTGGCCAGTTTCTGGCTGGTGCCGAAGGTCATAGACACAATCTTCTTGGTGTTGTCCCTGAGTTGGTTGGCATGGAACCAGCAAAGTACATTGTGGAAATCTTACTGCAATGGACCTTCCACAGCTGAAGTCGATGGGCTGGAGGTGTAAATGACTGTATTGTCCACATACATGGATATGCAGGGACACAAGCAGAGGGAAGGTCATTTAGGAAAACTGAAAACAGGACAGAGCCCAGGATGGAGCCTTGAGGGACCCAGCTAGGACAGGTGAGTGGGGGAAGAAAGGACACCACCTGTATATGAACTTAGCAGATGCAACAGATCATGTATAAATACCCCTACAGCAATAAGTAGGATTCAAAGGGGTGGCCAAAAAACAGGTGGAATAATCAAGAAGCATTAGCAAGTCTTCTTGAGTGATAAGACTGTATCCAAAATCATTCCAGTTGGTCCTAGAATTCTAACTCTAGAGAGCTGAACATTGGAGACCTAACATCATACTGTGGCACATACTGAAGATATGAGGAGCTGAAAAGGCATGAGCCAATGACTATCTCCTAACAACATTGTTCAAACGCACAATGTGTTGCCTACTCATATTATAATATGTCTATCTAGATATGTTTTGAATTCTGTTTTAGATTTACTTATACTTATGACTAATGGTAGCTTGTTCCAAGGATTAATTACCATTTGAATGAAATAAAATCTACGGTTTAATGTTCTGAAATGCCTCCAGTGATTTGTAGTGGATGTCCACTTGTGTCATTTATATCTGGTTTGAAGATGGCACTTAAATAATGAAAAAGATACTGTATGTATCATGTACTATATCATTCTTTAACCGTAGGTCACCCCTTATACGTCATGTAGCTAAGCTCATGAGTTTTAGTTCTTGTAATTTATTGCTCTAGCTGTTACTGTCTAGTGAGTGTATGAACTTAGTTGCCCTTCATTGTACTTTTTCCAGTTCAGTTTTCTTTTTCTCCCCTTAAGGGTTCCAGGATTGACTGGTGGAATCTAAATGCAGTTTAATGTATACCATATATAATGGGAAAATTACCTATTTAGTTCTGGATTTAATATTCCTTTTGATTAAAATCCAGTAGACATTCTTAATTCCCCATGGCTAAAGAGACTACCAAAGGGCATTTTCAGCTGTAAACATTGTAATATATGCAGATATTGTGTACCAGGACAATTCTTTAAAAATATAAATAACAAGTCAGAAACTATTCAAGTAAGACACTTTATAAACTGTAACACTCAATTTGTGGGATATGCTCTCTGGTGTCACTGTTCTCTGCTTTACATAGGACACGCAGTAGAGGCATTAAAGGAAAGAATGCTGCAACATGTTGGTTCAATTTTGAAAAAAAAGTTAGAGAAGATTGTTAGACTCCATTTCCTTGACAAACACAACAACTCTTATCTAAGTGGAAATGGATGGAATCTATCATGTTCCACCCTTCAAATAAGGGGTGGGGATGGGAACATGATTAAAAAACATTTGTGGGGGGGGGGGTGCTGTGGAGCCTGAACTGAGCAGTAACCCAAAACTTCAGCTCCTCAGATGTGACACTTTTTTTTTTACTTAAAACCGCCAAACTCAAGATAGGACACTTACTTAACAAACACCTACTTTTGTGGCAAGAATCCTGTACACAAATGGTGAAGCCTAAAGGATGCCAGCAATCAGGAGAAGCTTGTAAAGGTGGAAGGGAGGGAGCAGTGGCTAACCTGAGTACATGGTCCACAGAACATGGAGCTCCTGATGGAAAAGGTCCAGAAAAAACTCTGCAGTCTTTGGGCCATAAGCTGCAACACCTCATCTTAGTTCATGCTCCTGCAACATTGCACATACACCCCTCCACATTTGTACGTCCACTGCCTTAGTCTTTGCACCTGTTACATTGTACAGCCCCGCTCCACACTTGTACCCCCACTGCCTTAGTCTATGCACTTGTTGCATTGAACACCCCCTCCACACTTGTACCAGGACTGCCTTAATCTATACACTTGTTGCACTGTACAAACACACACCCACACTTATAATCACCACCATCTTAATCCATGCACATGCTGCATTGTATAAACACCCCTGCACACTTGTACTACCTCCATCTCAGTTCATGCTTCTGCAGCATTGCACATATACCCTCCACACTTGTATCACCACCAGTGCCTTAGCTTACAGACCTGCTGCACTACACAAACACCCCCTCCACACTTGTACTACCACTGACTTAGTCTATGCACTTGTTCAATTGCATAAATACCCCTTCACACTTATACTACCACCATCTTAGTTCATGCTTCTGCAGCACTGGACATACACCTCTCGACACTTGTACCACCACTGCCTTAGTCTATGCACTTGCTGCATTGTACAAACACCCCCTCCACATTTGTACCTCCAATGCCTCAGTTTATGCAGTTGGTGCATTGTACAAACACCTCCACCACACTTGTACTACCACTACCATACTCATTATGCAAACACCCCCTCCACATTTGTAGCACCACTACCTTTGTCTAGGCACTTGTATTGTACAAACACCCTTAACACTTGTATTACACTACCACCGCCTTGCTTCATGTACCTGCAGCATTGCACATACAGTCCTACACACTTGCACTACCACTGCCTCAGTCTAGGCACTTGCTGCATTATACACCCTGTCTACACTTGTACCACTACCATCTTAGTTCATGTTTCTGCAGCATTGGACATATACTCCTCCACACTTGTACCACCACTGCCTTAGTCTATGTGTAACCCCTGGGTTCCCCCTAGGGTTGCTAGAATCCTGTTAGTGGATTTACGTAGGCATGCTGGTCAGCAAAGAGTTAAACTTCTAGGGCTCCCATGGCATTTTCTGTCCGTCATGATGGGCAGAGGTTCCAAGTGGGAGTGGCTTTTGCAACATCATAAGCCACAATAGAATGTTACTACGTCAGTCAGTTTTCTGCCTTACAGCAATACAGCTAGCTTGGGATGTTGACTCAGGAGGGCCTCAGGAGAGGTGAAACCTCTTTCCTAACCCTTTTCAGCCCCTAGACAGTTCACAGAGATACCTACACAAGTCATGACAGTGGCCTTCTTTTGTGTAGGGACGAAGAATCTTAAACCATGAACAGAATTTGATGGCAGATGAGGACCTTTGGCCCACCCAGTCTGCTAATTTTCCTTACCTTCTGTAACACTGCAGACCCTACTTGACCTCTTGTTTTACCTCCCTTCCTCTGTCACAAGGTTCCCTTATGCCTATCCCATGCCTTCTTGAATCCCATTACAGTGTTAGTCCCTACCACCTCCTCCTCTAGCAAGCTGTTGCAGGTATCCACCACTCTTTCTTTGAAGAAGTACTCTCATACATCTTCCCTGAGTCTACCCCCTCCAGCTTCATAGCATGGCCCCTAGTTCTTGAGCATGTTTTGTTCTGAAAAAGGCTTTCTTCTTGAAACTTATTTATACCCATGAGGTATTTGAAAGTCTCTGTCATATCCCTTCTCTTTCTCCTTTCCTCCAGGGTGTACATATTGAGGTCCTTCAGTCTCTTCTCATAGGGCTTTTGATGTAGACCCTTCACCATTTTAGTTGCTCTCCTCTGGACTGCCTCTACTCTGTCTATGTCCTTCCTGAGATGTGGTCTCCAGAATTGGATGCAGTACTCTAGGTGAGGTCTCACCAATGATTTATACAGTGGTATCACAATCTCCCTCTTTCTGTTGGTGTTACCCCTCCCTATGCACCTCAGCATCCCACTGGCTCACCCCACTGCCTTGTCACACTGTTTGGCCTTCTTTAGGTCATCAGCTATGATTACCCCAGGTCTCTTTCTTGTTTGGTGGTCGATAGAGCCAATCCCCCCATTTTATACTCTGTCCCTTTGTTTCTGCACCCCCAGTGCAAGATTTTACACTTTCTCACATTGAAATTCAGTTGCCACACTCTTGTCCACTCCTCAAGTTTTCCTAGATCCCTCTTCATTCATCCCCCTCCTCCCCGGAGTGTCTACCCTAGTACAGATATTAATGTTGTCTGAAAATAAGACTTCCCTTCCCTTCTAGTCCCTCCACAATGTCACTAATAAAGACAATAAAGAGGACTGGTCCCAGTACTCATACTTGTGGCACCCTGCTGCTCACTCTCCTTTCCTTTGCTGTGAACTCCATTTACCACTACCCTCTGTCTCCTAACCACCAACCAATTTTTTACCTAGTTTACCACCTTTGGACTCACTCCCAGGCTGTTTAGTTTATTTATGAGTCTCCTGTGAGGAACGGTGTTGAAGGCCTTACTGAAATCTAGGTAGGTTACATCCACTGATCCACCCTGCTCTACTTCTCTGGTTACCGAATCAAATAAATTTAACAGATTTGTTTGACATGACCTCCCCCTTGTGAATCCATGCTGCTTCTGATCTTGTAAGCCACTGGATTCAAGATATTCCACAATCCTTTCCTTCTGTAGTGATTCCATTAATTTCCCCACCACCAAGGTTAGGTCAACTGGCCTGTAATTTCCAGCTTCCTCTGTACTACCACTTTTGTGAAGTGGGACTACATCTGCCCTCCTCCAGTCCTCTGGCACCACCCCCGTGTCCAGTGACTGGTTGAAAAGAACTGTCAGAGGTGTAGCCAGCAGCTCTCTGAGCTCCCACAATATACTTGGATGAATCCCTAAAGACAATAGTTCCTGTAACTGTGAGTAACGTATGGGAACATCCCCCATTTCTGAGGGATGTTTAACTGGAAAAGTGCTGCCCAGCTTCTGGAATGGCCAGGTTTTGCCCTATCTCTCAGGGAATTCCTGCCTATTGGGACAACGTTTCTTCCAGAACTGTCTGACTGTTTAAACATTCAAATTGTGCCTTCACAGTGATGAATTTGTTTGGAAAACAGATACCTTCCCTCTATCCAGAATTGGAGCTACACTCACTTCTCTCTGGCATATGAGGAGAAGACTTTCTCTTAGTTTTTTGGGGAATGTTTCTGGAATTGCTTCTCCTAGATCTGAGGACATGTCCTGTCCTGTAAAAGACTTTGTGGAGATATTTTACTAATTTATGGGGACTTTATGTGTTGGACTTTGTTCCCTCCAATGACTGTAGGGAGGGCATAGTCAGTGGAATTTAGAATCAACTCGGACACTGTGAAAGCTGGCAAGACTTAATTGGAGTACTATAGATGTCCCGGTTTGATTACTTTGAACTTTTGAAACTCCTTTGCTCCAGCTGGTGCTTTCCAGGGTTTTGTCACTCCACAGGTGGTTGGGGTACTTTCTAGTTAGGGAACTGAGTGGAGTGCCCCGCTCCTTTGGATTCTAGGAATTGCTGCTATGGTGGCTCTTTCATAGGGTCCTTTGGTATGAGTGACATAATTTGCCCTGGTGTGCACCTGATAGGGAGCTTGTGGGGTTGAAATTGTGTTTTGGACCTCCCCCCGGACCTCTTAGTTCTGCTATATAGAGCTTTTGTGGACCTTCGCCTCGGATTGTTTCTCTCCTGGAGTTATGTGACTGTCCTTTTGAACTTGGATCCTTGAACTTAAGTGGATTTAATGGATCTGCTGCAAGAGACTGTGGATCGCTACCATTTTTTGGATTTTGTTTGACTCTTGGGTGGTGAGAGGACCCTGGGTCTAAATTTTTTAATTGCTTGTTTTAATTTTTTTAATCAGGGAGAAAGACTGATATTATTTTCCCCAGTTGTGAGAGAACTGGTGGAGTTTATTTTTATGTTGTTTTGGCACTGAGAGTGCCTTTGTATTCTCTTCCCCAGTAGTGAAAGGACCGGGAGGAGGGATTATACAGAATTTTACTATTTGTTTTGTTTTATTTATATGTTTACTGAAATTGTATAGTTAATTTAGTTTCAATTTTTGGTTTATTTTCTGTTTTATTTTAGTTAAGCAGCGTCATGTGCTGGCCTTTATCTCACACGGTGGTGCGCTATTCATCCTCCTCTCTTCGCGCCCACCGCCCCTTTTGTACTCCTCTCCTGCAATTTGATGTTTATCGGCAATGTAGAGCATTGGGGATTGCTCGCGGGAGAGTGGGGGCGGAGGGTGCACGAACAGGGGAGGATGAACAAGCGGGGCCATCATATCAGGGTTATAAAGTCCAGAAGGCACCCTGGGGCGAAATGGAATCCCGATTAGGGTTTGCCCTGTCTGGTATCCATACCCAAGGACACTACTGATTTAGTAGGCAGATAGGCCTGACAACCTCTGAGGTTTGTCCAACTCGGGCGGTGTTATGCAATGCCAGGTCTGTTAGGAATAAGACTGCTATTATTGCCGACCTTGTCGGCTTGGCTGACCTGGCTTGCATTTCCGAGACCTGGCTGGATGAAAATTCTGGCCCTATAGTAGAGGCCATGACCCCGGCCGGGTACTCGGTAATAACCGCCCGAGATTGGACTGCAGGGGAGGGGAGGGTTGCAGTCTGTTTCAAGACTGAATTGGGTCTCACGAGTGTGGTAGTAGGAGAGGCTGAGTCCTTTGAATGTTCAGTTGTAGCAGGTGTAGGCATTCAAATCGTTCTCATTTACCGTCCACCCGGTGATGGGAAACACTTCTTACAGGAAGTAGCAGACTTCCTCGTCGACATGTCATTTGAGTCGCCCAGATTGATGGTGCTGGGTGACTTCAACGCCTGGGTCGACAATGAACTCTCACAATTTGGTAGTTACTTCCTCCAATTAATGTCTTCTTTGGGCCTTACACAGGTAGTTTACGCTGCTACACATAAATCTGGGCACTCTCTGGACTTAGTTTTCCTTCTAAGGATTGATGCATCCGACATGGGGGTGGAACCAGTCACTTGGTCTGACCACTACACCGTGAGGTTCAATTTTTTCACCCCCCTTAGGAGGCCATCCCCTGTGGAGATGGTCAGGTACCGCCCATTACAGAATGTTACTTCACAAGGCCTAGCTGCAGTCCTTGACCTCTCATCCCCCGTGTTGGTGAGCAGTAACCCAGAGGCACTGGTGTTGGCCTATAATAAGGCCATCATGGTTGCCCTGGATTTTATTGCTCCTGTTCGTGAATGCCCTTTTTCACTGCACCCCAGGGCCCCTTGGTTTGATGGGACTCTGAGGGAGATGCGGAGAAAGGGTCGAAGGTTAGAGCATTGTTGGCATAGATCGGCCCTTGATGCCAACTGCCTTAGATTGATAGAACATTATGCTAGCTAACAATCTGCAATCACCCATAAGAAAGCAGAGTTCCTGTCCAGGGAGATTGCAGTTGCTCAGAATCGACTGGCTCAGCTGTTTCGAACTGTAGACAGACTGTGCAACCCAGCCTGTCTGCAAGTTCGGAAAGCCTTTTCACAAGTAGAGTGCAATGAGCTCGCTCGTTACTTTGCAACTAAGGTGGCTGACATCAAGGCTGATCTGTGTCTGGCAACTTCTAAGGGTGATGCTGTGGGGATGTGCGAGAACGCAGTGCCTTGTTTCTCTTGGAGTTCTTTTTATCGACCTGAGTTCGTGGATGTTATGAGGTTTATCCATAGTGCGCGCCCTACTTGTTGCAGCTTGGATCCTGGACCGACTACTCTAATTTTAGGTTGTATTGATATCATCAGTCCAGTTTTGGCACAAATAGTCTGGTGCTCCCTGGAGTCAGGTGAGTTTCCATGCTCCCTGAAAGAGGCGGTGGTGACACCTCTCTTGAAGAAAGCTTCCTTAGACCCAGACTATTTTTCTAGCTACAGACCTATCTCTAACCTTCCCTTTATTGGGAAGGTTATTGAAAAGGTTGTAGCTGCTCAATTGGATGACCATTTAACCATCCATAGTATCTACGAGTCCTTCCAGTCTGGTTTCCGTAAAAGACATAGTACCGAGACTGCGCTGGTTTGGGTGCTAAATGATCTTCTGAGGGCGAGGGATCAAAAGAGACGTTCCATTCTGGTTCTCCTTGATCTCTCTTCAGCATTTGACACTGTGGATCACGTGGTGTTGTTGGCATGCCTGAGGCAAATCTGTGGAATGTCAGGAATTGTTTTGCAATGGTTCACGTCATTCCTTACCGGGAGATCACAAAGAGTTGTGTCGGGGATTTTCTCCTCCGGCCCAGTCTCTTTTGTTGTGTGGAGTGCCTCAGGGTTCTGTGCTGTCACCCATGTTGTTTGCAGTCTATATGCTGCCCCTCTGAAACATTATAAGATGGTATGGGCTGAGGTTTCACTGCTATGCAGATGATACCCAGCTATACCTGTCTTTAGCACCCGACCAGGATGGAGCTTTCTCGTTGTTTAACAACTGTCTTGGGGAAATCCAAGACTGGATGGATTCTAGTTGGTTAAAATTGAACTCAGAGAAGACTGAGGTGTTGGTGGTGGATCCGGGTGGTCAGATTGAGAGGTCATGTATTGGCGCGCCTTCTGGAATTTTTCTTGGCGGCGTGTCACTGCCGGACTCTGAACGGGTGCGTAACCTTGGGGTGATTTTTGATGACAAGCTGACTTTACAATCTCAGGTGCCAGCTGTCATCAGTACTTCCTTTTACCATCTTAGGAATATTGCCAGGGTTAGGCACCTTGTTCCAACTGATTCCTTGCCAATGTTGGTCCACGCTTTTGTGTCCTCGCGCCTGGACTACTGTAACGCCCTTTACTTTGGTCTTTCTGGGGTTGAAATCCACTGCCTGCAGCTGGTGCAGAAGGCTGCTGCCCGGGTTCTGACTGGGACAAGTAGGTCCTGTCACATTACCCTGGTGCTGCGCCAACTGCACTGGCTGCCTGTTCGGTGGCGGATCACCTTTAAAGTCATTTTATTGACTTTTAAAGCCCTTCACGATCAGGGTCCATCCTATCTGAAAGACCTTCTGGTTCATTATTGCTCTGGCCAATCGCTCCGCTCAGCTGACATGGGGTTGCTGGAGATTCCAAGAGTGAGTTTAAAAACCTCTGGCAGCAGAGCTTTTTCTCATGCTGCCCCCACTCTTTGGAATTCTCTACCACGCCGGTTATGGGATTGCACCTCCGTGGAGATATTTAAGAAAGAATTAAAAACTTTTTTATGGAATAAGGCCTTTATGGAGGATTAAATTGTCAGTATATGTTTGGATTTTATTGTAATTTATTAAGTCTTTTGATGTATTTATGATGCGCTTTTATAAGTTTAGGTGTGAATGGCTATGTGTATTTTTATTATTAACTTGTTCAGCGCTTTGATAATTTGAAAGGGCGCTATACAAATAAAATTATTATTATTATTATTATTATTTGGACAAGCTCTGTCCTGTGTCAATAGAACGGAAGAGGGATGGAAAAGAATTCTGTTTCTGGTACCCTCTAAGTCGGGGGGGGAATGAAACAAATGAACTGGGTGGTAAACACTACTGTGGATTTTGTAGACTTTGTTGTACCTCTTTCTGCACCTGTAGCCCCAGTGGGCAAATGTTTTCTGTCAGTCCATCATGTCAGAATAAAACCTATTACTTGGCTCTATTTCTGCCTGTGGACATTCTTCTGTGAGTAGACTGTGTGATTTCTTGATGCCCTCAGTGCCATGGCCCACCCCGGTTCCCAGTAAAAATATAAATTTTTTTTGTGTGCCCTTTTCTCCCCACAATCTGAGCCATGAAAATGCCCTAGCCAGGAAAGAATGCAGATTGGTGCCAAAAGCCATCTCTGTTGCCAAAGTAAAGAAGGGGGTTACACAAAATGTGGGCTCATCTTGGGATTTCAGAGGTTAGGTTGCCTGAAAAAATGGCCCAAGGCGGTGAATTTGGAGGCAGTATACCCGCAAGAGGAACAACTAGCTGTAAAGGCAAGTGTTTTCAAGCTGCAGTTCGAGTGGTGAAGAGAAAAAATTGTGTTCAGTTGCAGTCTAAAATCCTTCTCAGAGAGCCTTGGAATGCCCTCGAAATGAGAGAGGGAGGGAGAGAGAGAGAGAGCTAGAGAGTGAGAGAGAGAGAGTGCCCTTGCCCTTACTTGCATGGTGTTGAGTGACTGGCTGAACTGGTAAGTCCACACTCCCAGACTGTGAGCTGTGCAAGTGGAGACAGACAGAGCTGTGTGAGAAGCCTGAGCCTATGGAGCAGCAGCATTTGCAAGGACTGCAGGCCTTGTTAGACATTTCTGTTTGAATCTGGACTTTGCAAAGTTCATCCAGGTCATACAGCCAGCAAAAAAACCCTGTCCGCAGGAAGCTGTCAGTTCTGTTTCACGGGTGCAGCAACTCCTAGTGTCAGTCGCTGTAGTTTTGGGATGAACCATGGACTGTAGTGTGCTCAGCATTGAGCAATTGTGGCTGTTCAACCAGGACAGACGAAAGAGTTGAAAGTAGCTGGAATGTGAGTATTCTAAATCAAATGCACTTTAGAAATTTCACGAACAGCTAACTGGAGCAAATAGAACAATTCCAGAGTAACTTTCCGTGAGATAAGCTGGTGGTTTGGTAAAGTAGACCATCGGGCCATAGAGAAGGGGACAAAGAGCAGTTCAACTTGTAAATGCAGGTTATAGAGGCACAGTGCACATCAAAACAGAGTGAGAAATTTGGAAATCCATTTGGCAGGCAATGGCAGGCAGGGACTCGGGGAGCAGAAACTGTGAAGCCTGGTTGTGGTGTAGTAAACTGAAGCTCAGCATGCTGAGGCTCTGAAGTGAAGTTAAGCATTGTGAGCAAGAAAGTTGAAATAGAAATTCACTTGATAAAGTCTTTAGGATATACTGTAAAAAAGAATTTCAGTGCAAAAGTTAGATTGTACAGACTAGGAGTGGAGAGCGGTAACAAAATGCACCACTGTCCCCCCTCTCCCCCATAATTGGCTATGCCATTCATAAGACCTTCTAAGGCAGGGAAGGTGTGTGAGAGTTAAGTATCAGTGCAACAAAATACAGCTTAAGTTGTGTGTGTTTTGCAGCATCCAGGAAAGATGGACAGCAGTGAAGAGATGCATTACCCTCTACATGTATGCACCTGCGTCAGCCAGAAGAAAAGGGAGCTTAGAAAGCTAGAAGTGGAAGAAAATGGATATTCTGGAGCTCCAGATAATGTGACCTTATCTGGGTGGCCTGTAAATGTGTGCATAGTGTACTACCATCATGGGAGGAATGTTTTCCAAATACCTCACTGTCCAGCCTGTCGAGAAACCTATGGACTGAGTCAACCATCAAAGCCCATCTGGGCACAAGACAGTTGTGCCCAACTGGTAGCTAGATGGGATGTTAATATCCCATCATCGGAAGAAGAAGACTTAGAGGAACTCTGTGAGGAGTGGCTACAGCAGCTGCCCTGTACAGCCATCATCCATGGTTCAGAAGCCAGCTCGTGAAGCGAAGAAGAGCCTGGGAGGGTCCAGAGAGGGAATAAGTAGCTGGTCTGCATGGACACCCTGCACAACCAAGCAGCAGAGCTGGAGATCATTGTGAAGCAGGATTTACTCATGTTGTCTCCAGTGGGAGAATCAGTAGGGCTTAAGGTAGAGCCCAGTGTTCCTGAGCCAGCAGAAGATTCTGGACCAGGAGAATAACCCTGAGATACTGCCCTGTCAACTGCCGCTGCTGCCACCAATGCCACTACTGAGACCACTTTTCCCGAGGAGTCCTTGACAGCCAAGAAATAGGAGGAAGATAGCAATGTCCTGCCAACCTGGGACAAGGACACCTGGGATGACCAGATCTGGCCACCACCAAGCCAGGCTGGGAAGCATCACCTGCCAAACAGCAGAGGAGAGAGTGATCCGAAGAAAAGTGGATCAAATCTTTATAGAACAGTATCTGCCATGGTGGACCTGGTACAAAATGGAGGACTGTCTCAAAGCATGGCTAATGGAGGAGGCCCTGAGAATGGCAGTGGCCCAAAGATACTTGTGGACCCCCACAGGTGCAGCTGAGGTACAAAAGAGGTGTGAAGAATGCATTAGTATGTGGAGGATCAGAGGCACTCTACACATGGATGCAGTGAGTTGCATGGGTAAAGAGGGGAGGCAGGCAGTTCACTCATCACCTATGCAATGCCCAGATAGCACCATTGTGAACTTACTGGACAATCCAGACTGGCACCATAACAAAGTGTGATGTACAAAGTTGCTAAACTGGTGAAGAATGGAAAAGACTGTAAGCCATGGTCAGTGGGCCACACTTTCCACAGGGCACTGGCCAAAGATGAGGATGACTTGTCACTGCATCCTCATCACCTGAAGGAGAAGATGGATGAGTCTTCACCTGGGTCCAGTTACAGCTCCAGTTACAGAGGTTGTGAGGGATCGGAGTCAAGAGGTCTGCATGCAGGAGTTCCAGCCACAAGAGGAGGTACCAGCTGGCAGCAGTCATGTGTTTCCAGTGTCGTCCTACACATTAGAACTGGTAGGCCACATTTTTGTTATTTCTTATTATACACAATACTGTAGAATGATCACACCTCCAAGGGGCAATGTGGGCATTATGCCATCTTGGTCCTTCTGGACATTGTACCTGGACATTTCCATAAGGCTTTGTGCCTTGTTTCAGCAGGCTTTGGAAATGTTTGCCATCTGATTGCAAGAGATACCTTTGTCTGGGAAGCCCCAACCCCAAGGACATGTATTCTTAGATGAACTTATAGGGTTTCCCTTCCCCCATGTTTTTAATGTTTGTGCTGTTTTGCATAAAAACACAAAAAGAAAAACAAACTACGCGTTTTTTATAAAACAAACTTTTTACAAAAATTTTAGAGCCAAGTAATATGTAGTTGTGTGCTGTTGCATGCACTTTTGCAGGTGCATCTGAAGAAAAACCTAAGGACTCTACCAAAACATCTGTGGGTGCTTTAGGGACTGTTTTTAGAACTGTTCTAACAATGGTTTTAAATGTTTTAACATGCACATGTACTGCTCTGATGTTTTTAAAGGTGTAAAGTTAGTAGCTGTCAGTTTAGGAAATACATAGCAATCCATTGTCCATATCCTTAATAGGTGCTAATGTCTTTTACTGTCCAGGTTTGGGAAAGGGCATGGTTGTGTACCCCTGTAGTGTAGCAGTGCATAGTGCCTAGCTAGAGGGTTCACTAGTAAGTGCTTGGTTGTAGAGCTGCGTAAGTGCCTGATGGCACATAGGCAGTAGGAAAGTAAGTGTAAAAATACATGGAGGGAGGAGACAGTAAGCACACAAAGCAACAGGAGAGGGGACACAACATAAGTCAAGATGGGAGTGGTGCAGTGCAATGGCTGTGGGGCAGCAGTGTTCTGGGAGACATTCTGGAGGCTGTGATGCTGCCCCATTTGCAGGCACTTCTCTGGTCTGAGGGAGGAAGTTGCCCGTCTCCAGGCTGACCTGGCTAGGATTTGTGAAACCTCTTCCCCCACCCAGGGACCACTAGGACCACCAATGTTACCTCAGAAGTTGCCAAGAAAGAGGAGCGGTTGGACCAAGGTGGACTCAGGGAGGGAGAGGGTGGTGGAACAGAGGTGCATCCCTCCAGTTGTACCTCTCCACAATTCTTATGCTGTTCTGGCAAAGAGTGGTTCCTCTATGGAGGTACCTGAGTGGAGACCAAGGAGGACGCTGGAAACCTCCATAAAGGAGACCCACAGGAGGGTGGCATGAGGCCCCACAGTGGAAGGAAGCAACTCCTGGTGGGGGACTCGATCATTAGGGGGATAGAAGTGGGAGAGGAAGGGGATAGGGAGGTAAGGTGCCTGCCTGAAGCCATGGCTTGTAGGGACAGAAAGCGAATTCTCAGGATCGCGGGAGTAGCTGCATGAGGGAGGGAGCTGGATCTCATTGTCCACCTAGGGACAAATGACCTGGCTGTTAATGGGATCAGAGTGGTGCAAGAGGAGTTTGTGGAGTTGGGGAGGGGCCTTAGACAAGTAGCATGTATGGTAACCTTCTCGGAGGTGCTGTTTGTCTATAGCAAGTATCATACTAGGGTATTCCACACCATGGGATTCAATGACTGGTTGAAAAACTGATGTGGAGCTCAGGGATTTGGCTTCATTGGGAGCTGGGTAGCCACCTGGAGGGATGCAGGCTTATACTGGTGTGATGGTCTGCATCTGTCCAGGAGGGGAACCAGGATCCTAGGTGACAGGTTTAAATGCTTCATTGGCAAGCATTTCAACTAGCCAAGGGGGGGAGGCACTGAAAAGGAGCAGGGAAATCCCAGCCTCCCCCCACAAAACACAGTAGTTAGAGAGGCAAACACCAAGGTAGAGAAGTCAGTAGGGAGCAGGACAGGGACAAATGCAGAAAAAAATGGTAAGGACAGGAATGGAGCTAAAAGGGGTAAGGCCATAAAAAATAAATGGAAGGTGATGAGTACCAATGCCCACAGTCTGTGCAACAAGCTTCCTGAACTAGTGGCTTTGATGGAAAAGGGATGCCTGGATATTGTGGCAGTCACTGAAACATGGTACACAGAGAACCATGACTGGGATGTCAATATACCAGGATACACAGTGTACAGGGGGGACAGGGTGGGTAAAAGAAGAGGAGATGTAGCTCTCTATATAAGGGAAGGGATTAAAGCAACAGAACTAAAGAGTAAACAGGAAGTTGATGAGTCACTATGGGTCATCCTGGAGACAGGAAATGGCACCACAATCCCATGGGGGTTGTGTACAGACCCCCATCACAGTGGAGGAAATGGACAGGGAAATGATAGAAGGTATCCTTAAAATGGCAGAAAAAGGGGAGATATTGTTAATGGGGGACCTGAATATGCCAGATGTTAACTGGAGAACCTTTGCTGCAGGCACATCCAAGAGAAGGGTCATTCTTGGTGCCCTACAGGGGACATGCCTCAGACAGCTAAAGTTGGAACCCATTCAAAAGGGAGCAATCTTAGACCTGGTACTCTCAAATGGGGAAGGAGAAAGAATCTCAGATTTAGAAGTGGGTAACCATCCAGGAACAAGTGACCACCAAACAGTGTGGTTCACAACAAACACAGCCATAGAGTCAAGCCATACAAAAACAAGAGTACTGGACTTTAGGAAGGCTGACTTTGGGAAAATGAGAGAGTGCCTCAGAAAATCAATAGCAAATGGGCAAGAAGGAGGGGTGGAGGAGCAATGGGGAATAATCAAAACAGTCATCCCAGAGGCAACAAGCCTTTGTGTGAACCAAGTCAACAAAACAAAATGAAGGAAAAATCACTATGGTTCTCAAAAGAGGTGGCAGGGACGGTTAAGGAGAAAAGGATAGCATTCAGGAAATATAAGGAAACACAGAAGGAGCAGGACAGAGAACTTTATCAGTTAAAGCAGAAGGAGGCAGGGAAGGCAGTCAGAACAGCAAAGGTATAAACTGAGGAAAAGTTACCAACTCTGTTAAGAAGTGGGATAAAACCTTTTATAGATACATTAGGGAGTGAAGAAAGAGCAAGGGAGGGATACAGAGACTTAATAAAGGGAAGGGAATGTGGGCAGAGGGTGACAGTGAAAGAACAGGGATACTGAATGAATATTTCAGCTCAGTATTCACAACGGAAGAGGAGGGGGGTACCTAAGCCAAACAAGAGAGAAACTCTGAATAAGTGGGTCGATACCAGTTCATTCACAGAAGAAAGGGTTTTGAAAGAATTCTTGAAACTGAGGGTGGACAAAGCAATAGGGCCTGATGGGATTCACCCAAGAATACTAAAAGAACTAAGGGTAGAACTAGTAAGACCACTGACTACTCTAACAAATCATGGGAGGATGGGGTGGTACCTGAGGACTGGAGGAGGGCAAATGTGATTCCACTTCACAAAAGTGGGAGCAGGGCAGAGGCAGGAAACTACAGATCAGTTAGTTTGACTTCAGTGGTAGGGAAAATGATAGCATTTCTTCTAAAGGAAAGAACTGTTGAGTACTTAGAGGCCAGTGGGACACAGGACCCAAGACAGCATGGTTTCACAGCAGGAAGATAATGTCAGATGAACCTAATAGATTTATTTGACTGGGTGACCAAAATAGTAGGCCAGGGAGGGGCTATGGATATGGCCTACCTAGATTTTAGTACAGCATTTGACATACTGTAGTCTCACACAAAAGATTAATATACAAGTTAGTCCCAAGGTGGTAGCCTGGATAAAAAACTGGCTGGACAACAGAACGCAAAGGGTAATAGTAAACAGAGTCCACAGTGAAGAAAGAAGGGTAACTAGCAGGGTACCGCAGGGTTCAGTAGTGGGACCGGTCCTCTTTAATGTCTTTATAAGTGACATTGGAGAGCACCTGGAAGGAAAGGTATGTCACTTTGCAGATGACACAAAGATCTGCAACAGGGTTGATACACAAGGTGGGGTGGAAAGAATGAAAAGGGACTTGGCAAGGTTGGAGGAATAGTCAGATATGTGGCAGCTCAGATTCAATGCAAAGAAGTGGAAGGTAATGCACCTGGGAAACAAAAACTCAGGGGAAGAGTACACAATGGGGGTGAGTTAATAACAACAACAAGAATTGAAAGAGACCTAGGAGTAATTATATCAGATGACCTAAAGGTGGGCAAGAAATGTGAGAAGGCAGTAAGGAGGGTACTGGGATGCATAGGGAGAGGCATCAACAGCAGAAAACAGGAAGTTGCTATCCCTCTGTACAGACAGTTAGTGAGACCCCATCTGGAATGCTGTGTCCAATTCTGGAGACCCCATCTCCGCAAAGACATAGACAGAGTCGAGGCTGTTCAGAGGAGGGCAACCAAAATGGTGCAGGGTCTGCACCAGAAGACATACGAGGAGAGACTAAAGCAGCTTAATGTGTATACCCTTGAGGAAAGGAGGGAGAGGGGGGACATGATAGAAACTTTCAAGTATCTCAAGGGAATTAGCAAAGTACAAGAGGGTAGTATCATTCAGAACAAGAGATGCAAGAACAAGCAATTTGAAGATGTGGGGACGGCTCAGAGGTAATGTTAGAAAGTATTTTTTCACAGAGAGAGTTGTGGATGCATGGAACAGCCTTCCTGAGGAGGTGTGGAGTCAGGAACAGTGGGAGAATTCAAGAATGTATGGGGCAGGCTTAAGGCAATTCTAGTGGGGGGGTAGGAGGAAGTAAGCTGTTGATGAACTAGAATCTGCAGGTTATCCATCAGGTAGGGAAATGGGCAGACTAGGTGGGCCAAGCGGTCCTTATCTGCTGTCAAATTCTATGTTTCAGTGGGGGACCAGCTGGGGACCCAACCAGTGGTAGTAAGTGGTCAGTCCCATTCCATCAGGAAGCCACCTCCGATAGCAGACATGCTACTGTTGATGAATCCCATGGTTAACTGTCTGCAGGTAGCTATTCCATGGCTTCTGTGTTCGCTGTGGTAACCTGCCTAGCTAGATTGGGGTGGGCCCACCCTTCTCATAGGGCACCCAGGGGAGGTGGTCCTGTTGCAGTCCAAAGCCCTTGCTGAAGAAAACAAGGTTTCCTGGGGTGGTGAGAGTAAGCCCGGGTTCCTCCTAGGGTAACTAGAACCCTGTTAGTTAATGGGTTTTGGTAGGCATGCAGGGTAGCAGAGTTAAACTTCTAGGGCTCCTTTGGCAGCTTCTGTCAGTCATGCTGGTTAGAGGGTCCAAGTGGGAGTGGCTTTCACAGCAACATAAGCCACAATAGAATGTTGCTGTGTCAGTCAGTTTTCTGTCTCAGAGCAGTACAGTTAGCTTGAGGTGCTGACTGAGGAGAGTCTCAGAAGAGGTGACACCTGTCTCCTGACCCTTTTCAGCCCGGTTCACAGAGAAACCTGTGTCGAGCTGTGGTGGTGGCCATCTCTTGTGTGGTGTCCTGAGGGGGTGAAGAATCCTAAAGACAATGGCTCCTGTAACTGTGAGTAACTTATGGGGATATATCTTATTTCTGAGGGATGTTTGACTGGAAAAGTGCTGCCCAGCTTCTGGAAGGGACAGATTTTGCCCTATCTCTCATGGAATTCCTGCCTATTTTCTTCAAGAACTGTCGAAGGACTGTTTCAACACTCAAATGGTGCCTTCACAGTAATGAATTTATTTGGAAAAGAGATGCCTACCTTCTGTCCAGAATTGGAACTACACTTATTTCTGTCTGGCATTGAGGAGAAGACTTTCTCTTAGTTTCTTGACATACAGAAATAGATTAGTTGCCACATTGGTTCTTGTACGAACAGATCCAGAAGCAAATGGTTTGATACCTTTTATTGGACCAACATAAATGTTACAAAAAGAAAACAATGTCTAAGCTTTCGGACCAACCAAGTCCTTCCTTGGAGACTTATGACAGTTGTTTAGAAAGTAAAATTCTATTAACACCCAGATCCTACATTAAAAAAAGTAAAAAAAATTCTCATTGGTTTAAAGTACCTGCTTCAAAAAATCACAAATTTAAATAGACTGAATAGCATCCCATTAGCTTGCTACTACTGAGAATCTTTTCAAGGTCAAATGACATCCAAATTAGATAAGCTGAACACTCAAGCAAACAAAACCTCTAACTGAAATTATTAATGGATGAGTATGTTATGAGAATACATTCAAAATTAAAAGCAAGACCTTTAGATTTAATATCACAGATGTCCGAGTTAAAACTTGATAGCATGTTTTTTGGTTTTTTTTTAAATTTTATAAACTGTTATCTTTGCTTATGATTGTCTCAATTGCACCAATGACGTGGAACCTTTGTAAAAGAGCCTTGGCTCAAAGGTATTTGTAATCCTAGAATAAATAAATAAAAATAAATAAAATAAAAATAAGTATTGTATGATAAAAACTGTGCAACAGAAATGTATGTGTGTGTGGAAATAAGAGGGGACTAAGAAAAATGTACCTTGTATGAAAAACTGTTTAAAACATTTATACAGAATTAAATTTATCTGGAGATATTTTCGAAACTGTACTCTCAACCAGTTAACACACTCGATAAAACCTACAGTGCTATAACAATATTTTTTACAAGATAATATCAATTGTCAGTATTATTGCCAAATAAAAAAAAAATCTCTCCAGGATAACCTAGAAAATGAGTTCATGCATCTTAAAATGTTCAAAGTTCAATAATGAGTCGGTATATAATCAATTAACTATATGAACAGAAACAGTCTTAAGAATCTGTATAACATACCAATGGAATTAACCCCAACCCCACCCCCGGGAAAAGATAACTAGAAAAGAAGTGTATATTCACTATGTTATTTCAGTAGTAGCAAGCTAATGAGATGCTATTCATTCCATTTAAATGTGTGATTTTGTGAAACAGTAACTTTAGACTAATGAGAATTTTTTTTTCTATTTTTTTTTTTATGTAGGATCTGGGTGTTACTAGAATGTGACTTTCTAAACAACTGTCATAAGTCTCCGAGGAAGGACTTGGTTGGTCCAAAAGCTTAAACATTGTTTTATTTTTGTAATATCTATGTTGCTCCAATAAAAGGTATCAAACCATTTGCTTCTGGATCTGTTCTTAGTTTTTTGGGAATGTTTCTGGAATTGCTTCTCCCAGATCTGAGGGCATGCCCTGTCCTGTAAAAGACTTTGTGGAAGTATTTCACTAAGCTAGACAAGCTCTGACCTGTGTCCATAGCCTGGAAGAGGGATGGACAGGGATTCTGTTTCTGGTACCCTCCAAGTCAGGGGGGATTTGAACAAATGAACTGGTAGTAAAGCACTATTGTGGATTTTGTAGACTTTGTTGTTCCTGTTTCAACACCTGCAGCCCCAGTGGGCAAATGTTTTCTGTCATTCCATCACATCAGAATAAAACCTACTACTTGGCTCTATTTCTGCCTGTGGACATTCTTCTGTGAGTGGACTGTGTGATTTCTTGGTTCCCCCAGTGACATGGCCCACCCTGGTTCCTGGTAAAAATATAAATGTTTTTCTGCACCCCTTTCTCCCTAGATCCAAGCCAGGAAAACACCCTAGCTAGGGAAGTATGTGAATTGTCTGGTGCCAAATGCCATCTGTGTTGCCAAAGTGAAGAAAAGGGTTACATATGCACTTTTTGCATTGCACAGACACCCCCTCCACACTTGTATCCCCACCATCTTAGCCTATACACTTTCTGCATTGCACAAATACCCCACCCACACTTGTACCACCACTGCCTTAGTCTTTGTACATATTGCATTGTCCAAACACTCCCTTCAAACTTGTGATACCACTCCCCTAGTCTAGGTACTTGTTGTGTTGTACAAACACCTACCTCCACACTTGTACCACCACTGCCTCAGTCTATGCAGTTACTGCATTGTACAAACACCCATGAACACTTGTTATACAGTACCACCACCTTATCTGATGCACTGCAGCAGTGCACATGCAGCCCCTCCACACTTTTAACACTACTGCCTTTGGCTATGCTCATGTTGAATTGTACAAACACACCCCTCCACACCTGTACCACCACTGCTTCAGTTCATACACTTGTTGCATTATACAAATACCCCTCTTCAATTTTACCACAACTGCCTTAGTCTGTGAAGTTGTTGCATTCTACCACCATCTTAGTTAATGCAACTGCACCATTGCACATACACCTCTCCACACTTGCACCACCACTGCCTTAGTCTATGCATTTGCTGTACTTTACAAACACCCTCCTCCACACTTGTACCACAACTACCTTGGTCTATGCACTTTTTTTGCATTGTAGAAACAACACCTCTATACTTGTACCACCACTGTCTTAGTTTACGCATTTCTTGCATTGCACATCCACCCCTCCGCACTTGTACCACCACCTTCATCTATGCACTTAATGCATTACACAAACACCCCATTCCACACTTGTACCACCACTGCCTTAGACTTTGTACTTGTTGCATTGTATAAACACCTCACTCTGCACTTGTACCCCCATTGTCCTAGTGTATGCACTTCTTGCATAGCACAAACACCCTGTTAAGATGAGCATATTATTATATGTACTATGCTCATACATAGTATATTACTATTTCAAAAGCCTCACATTTTACACAAGATGTTATTCCTTTAGCTATAGACAAATTACAGCACTACTAAGGGGTTAACAGGGAATCAGAAAAGAGAAAAATACACTTAAATCATGTGATCTTGTTAAGTTAAAAGTTGATGTGAAGACTCAAATCCTTAGCAAACATGTCTTATCTTTTCTCATATATCACTCTTGCCATGTTGTAACTTTTGCTGACAAACTGTCTAGTGGGTAGCTTAGCACAACCTTGAAATAAGACCCGGAGTCTAATTAGGTGAAAAACATGTTTTTCTGTGCAACTTGGAGATGGTAGAAAGAGTATCTTCTGTGCATGTACCACTGTTATGAGGTCATAGTATTAGTCTGGAAAAACATGTTTTTCTCACTTAAAGAATGTCTTAAGTCAGCAGGAATTGGGCAAAGGTTGGTACCAAAAAGGGTATATAAGCAGAGGGGTTTCATCAATCTGTGTTACACAGACCTGGCATGATGATATCACAAGCTTCCTGTGGTGTAAACCTTTTGTAAGTATAACTTCTTTTAGTTTAACTAACAAAACTTAGCTTAGGTGACAGGGCAAGTGATAATACAAATATAAAATGCGTTTTATGCTCTTTGTATGTACTTGCACTATAGTTGTCTCAGAAAAAGAGAAATGCTACAGTGAATATCTGTGTTTCTGTTTAGTCTTTAACTCTGGAATAAATCACATTGTAATTGTAACATTGCAAATTTATTATACCTATATAAGTTGTATTATTATTACTGGTAAATCTAAAACTATAAGTTACAAATCTAACAGTTGACACTCGAACAAAGGGTTGGGCGGGTCAGGCAGACACAGATTTAAGTACATCAAAACTCTGTATACTTAGGGTTACAACTTGGTACCAGAGCACCATGGGAGGTTTTGTCCATAGGCAATTCCAGTAAACTAAAAATGGGAAGCTCACAAAAGACAGTTAGGGATTATGTTGAAGAATGCATTAAAACACATGGTGGAGGAGTATTGTCCGTGCCTAATTTCATGGCACAAGGAAAACCATGGCAATATGTTAAACAAAAGTAAGAAACAAAAGTTTTGAAAATAAAAATGTCCCAGGACATAAACAGAAGGGAATTGTAGTCCAGGGCTTGTACTGTGCAGTGCTGGCATTGCAAGAAGAAGTCTCCGGTCTTAAAAAGGAGTGTAGAAACTAGAAGGAGGACAAGGTTAATCCGCTGCCACCCCCTCCTTCCCTGGGGAAGCATTTCCTTTACTTGTTGTCTGAGGTCACGAGACTGTCATGTGACCCTACCCAGCTATTTCCCTCAAACTCCCTTGGTAACTTATACTTTTATGCCACTAGTGGCCCCCACTGCCTTAACTACCCCTCCTCTCTTAAACATATGTAACTGTTTCTCTCCTCCATAACTCTTCTCCGCCTATCTCCTCTCCCTACCCCATTTGTAACCCAGCCACTATTTTTGTACCCACACTCCAAACCCCCTTCCCCTCACCAGGACTTGAACCCCCTGGCTGCCATTGCTCTGCCTCCCAAAGCCTCAACTCCTACCACTAGGCCATCTGCACCAGTACCATTTTGGCCTGGCTGTTGTGTTCTACTAGCACCTCTTTCCACCCCCACCACCGCCACTGCTCTTGGTACCTTCCTGCTGTCCTGTCTCTGTTATTCTCCCTACCTCCACTTCACTTACTCCTGTCTATACTACCCCCACCCTCCTAGCTGCTCTTGGTATCTTCCTGATGACCTTCCCTGCTCTTTTCCCCTGGACCACTTGCTTTGTTCCTCTGTAGGTGACCCCACCTCCTCCCATTAGGGGGCAGAACCTATTTCAGTAAAATTTACTTTTCTTTCTCTCAAGAGTTTTTACCTCTCTCCTACCCACTCCGACACTGTTAAAATTGTTCCTGTCTGTGCCCTACTCAGACTCTGCTTTGCTTTTGACTTTGGTGCCTTGATCTTTGCCCTCAAACAAGCCACCCTAAAACATACCTGACCTTCTTATTGCCCTGCTCCTATTCTGTTAAGTCCAGGATGCAGCCTGTTTCACTTCTGCCCATCCACTGCCTTGGCCTTTATCAGCTCCCAAGGCAGGCTGTATTTATTCAGTTACCTCCACTCCCTCTCCTTAAGAGCTTTGTCTCCTTTCACCCTATCCCCAAATGGCTTCCTTTCTACACAGCCTCAGCTGTCTGTGTACTCTGAAAGCAATCCCAACCCCTCAACAAAAATGACTATGTACCCTCACTAACCAACACTATACCGACTCCTCCTACTCCTCTCCGGGGACATCAAAACAAACCCAGGTCCCCCACCAGGCACCCCTCCCTCTACTTTACCAAAGGGCATACATATATTTCACCTTAACGCTAGGAGCTTGCTACCTAAATTGGACACCCTCAAAGTATGGATCACTCAACATCCCCCTGATGTTCTCTGCATGACTGAAATCTGGGCTGTCTACCAGAATCCCAGACTCTTCCCTTTCTATCCCTGACTTTAACCTATTCCGCCAGAACTGTGGTAAATGTAGAGGCGGTGTCACAATCTACTATAGGCAAACCCTTGTGTGCTCCTTGTCCCACCATGAAACCTGCCCCTTCTCCCATAAGCTTCTAATCTTGCTCATCTCCATTCCCTCCATTCTCCCAGTCCACACTGGAGTGCTTTGCAGTTCACCCAAAGCAGCTCAAAATTCTATTGTTGAGTGCATTTCTTCCATCTCTTCCCTCACAGAAAAGGGCAAGCTCATCCTGCTTGGGGATTTCAACATGGACTGGCTTTCACCCCCCTCCAAGTCCTCTACCCTAAATATAGAATCACTCAACCTTACCTAGTTGATCTCAGAGCCAACTCATCTCAACCCTAAATCCTCCAATCACACCCTACTCGACTGGGTACTCACTTCCCACCCCCACTGCATCTCTGCTCCAGGTACACTTCCTGATGCCCTTAGTGATCGTTGCATCACATTCTGTATCAGAAAAGCCTCTATTCCGCTATCCACCCCTACATATGTATGGTACTGCCCACTCCATAATCTATACTCCTACTCCCTCCTTCAGGACCTGTCCCAAGCAGGCTGATCTCCCACTTACTCAGCCCCTGATGTACAGGTACATACGACCTTCCAGCTATTTTCTGACCACCTAACCAATATCTGGGATACACATGTACCACTAAAAAAGGCATGAGTAAAAAGGCTCCACCACCCCTAGATAACTCTGGTCCTCATTACCCTGTGTAAAAATCTGGACAAATTATGGGCAAATTTCAAGGCGTCCCTTCTACCCTCACATCTGCAACTATACAAGTGCCTTAGAAATTCCTGTACAAAGGTCATTAGAAATGCAAAATCAAATTTCCTCAAGTCCCAACTACAGGTGACCTCCAACTCTCCCTCAGCTTTCTCTAAATGTATCTGCTCCCTCTTACACCCATCTGTCCCTCAAGCACCTCTAGTCTTAAACACTGTAAGTGAAAGGGCATCAGACCCGCCTCTATTGCTGACTCTTTTAACATCTTTTTTACAACCTGTGCTCTCCCTGACCATCACAGTCCTAGCAGACCCCCTTACTCTCTATCTGGCACTGGTTTCAACTTCCCTCCCCATCACCACACAAGAAATCTACTGGGCACTTTTGTCACTAAACCCCTCCAAGACCAGCCTGGATGGCCTTTACCCCAAGATCCTTCACATGCCAGCACCAACAATCTCAGCCCCTCTAACCCAGCTCCTCAACCACTCCCTCACAACCAGCTTGGTCCTACAAGCCTGGAAATTGGCCAAGGTGCTCCCCCTCCATAAAGGTGATGATACCACTCCCCAGGCAACTATAGTCTCATTTATCTTCTTCCTGCCCTCGTCAAACTCCAGGAGTCCCTAATTTATGCAAGGCTTCTGGAACATTTAATAAGCTCAGATTACCTATCACCCTTCCAGTCTGGTTTCAGGAAGCAACATTCCATGGTATCCTCTCTGCTTTGAGTTACTGACCACATCCAATAAGCCATGGACAAAGGCCAAGTCACAGCCACCATTTTTGTGGATCTGGCAAAAGTCCCTTTGACTCAGTCTCCCATCACCTTGTAGTCCACAGACTTCACTCCTCTGCCTTGGCTCAGCCCACCATAAATTGGTTCCAACCCTACCTTCATAACAGACAGTAATCTGCACAAGTTGGTAGTGTCCCCTCCAAATCCAAATCGGTATCCCCCAAGGATAAATTCTTGACCCCATTCTCTTCTCCCTATTCATAAATGACCTCCCATCTGTCTGCTCTCACTCCCTAATCCATATGCATGGAGATGACACCGTGATTTACCTTTCTGGTCCCTCTACCACCGATGTGGCCACCCCCCTACAGCATGAGTTTGACAAATTACAGCACTGGTTTTGCCAAAACTAACTAAAATTGTATTCCAAAAAAAAACTGTATCCATGTTGTTTGGTTCTAGGCAGAAACTTTCCAACCCCCAGACTTTCCCAACACTTACTACTCTGGACAGCTCTCCCTTAGACACAGCCCATTCTTTCAAATATCTAGGGGTCTGGCTGGACAGCAGCCTAGACTTCTCAGCTCACATCAATTCCATATGTGCCAAACTTTGACCTACGCTCAGAGCCCTCTATCATCACAAAGACTGCCTCCCCATCCCAACCCACCATGAACTGGTCATCAAAACCATTCTGCCCATTTTTGACTACGCAGATATTGTTTATGGTTCAGCTCCTGCAGCCTCCCTTGCCAGACTTGACACATTATTCAACTCATTCTGCTGGTTCACCACCTCCTCCCCCCACTGTCTCCTCTACCCCTCCCTATCTTTAACTCAACTACTTGGCAGGTGTCTACTCCACAGTCTCTCTTTCACTGCCTAATTCTGGTGTGGGACACTCCCCTCCCTCCTTCTTCAACTCTTGCTTATCCCCAGCCAGCTCATCCATGTACTTGCTTCACTCCAGGACTGCTTGTACCTTCTCCCTCCTCCGTCCCCATACTTTCTCGGGTCAGGCAGCATTCTCCTACCATTTCCCACACCTGTGGAATCAGCTTCCCTGTGCAATTCGTCACTCCCCTACCCTGCCTGCTCCGGAATTTCTACTCCAATCAGTACCTTCCACCACTTGCTGTTGTCAATCTGCATCCTCCATTCCCCTCCTTCACCTCCTCTAGTATACCTCCTCTCCTTCTTTCTGGCACTTACCAAATCGTCCCAGTCCCCTTGACTCTGTCCCCTATATGCTTTGTTCCTCATTTGCAATCTGTTTCCCACTACTTGATTTGTGCTTTGTATTGTGATTTTTTTTGTTTTAGGTTTCAAACACTCTTGCACCCTAATATACCTTTTGGATTTTATATCCTATGCCACTGTGTATTATTGCTACATTACGCTTCCTCTCCAAATAGCACTTCGACTGTACTTAATCCTTTTGAATGTACATTTTAATGTGCATAAATTCCTGTAATTGTATGCATTTTTCTTACGTTCTTCATTACCTATTTATTTTGTACTTTTCCCTGTATGTACCTTCCCTCAGGTTACACCTGGAAATGAGTTTCAGCTCAGTGTGCTTTTCCTGGTCACCAATTTTTAAATAAAAAAATGGAGTTAGAATAAAAGATTCAACAGTTACAGAAGCAAAATCAAGACCCTAGAAGCACTAATATTGTTCTGTCCACCCAAGTTGAAGAATATAGTGTACAAACAGAGGAGTTACAGCAGCAGCTACTGCAAGCTGAGGAATATATGGACAGACTAAATGAATAAGTATATCAAGCAAAGGGAGCAGTAAGCAAGATCATGGAGTACACAACAAATGCTCTGACTGTACCCCCACTATCTGTGGAACCCCCCACCTCTCTATCTGGACCTACACCTGTACAAAGATTCAGAGAAATGTGGGGAGCATATCCCCTATGACCAACCAAGACTGGTAGAACCAGTAACTACTGTTTATACTCTGGGGCAGAAAAATCAAATACAGGGGACACAACAGAGGCATATCCCTATAACTCCTACAATGTTAGCAATATATGCCAAGGAATTGGGGCCCTCCCAAAAGCATAGATGTTAATTTGCATAGCCACTGGTGGCAATGTCTGTTAGACATGCCATCAGCCAGCCAATGCTTGATATTTAAAATTTTGCAAGTTGTGAGATGATTAATAGGGGAAGAGTTGTAAACATGTCTCCCAACACAGGTTCAGATAAATGGGGTAGGACCTACAGTCCAAGACATCACAAGGGCAATCCTGCATGCACTATATCACACCTACTATGTGAATAATATTTTGGGCCAGCTGAGATAGCTATAGGATGAGTCCACCCAGACAATATGAGGCCTGGACATTGCACTCAGCACTGGCTATTAATGGGCAGAGGAAAAACCTCAACTGTCAAGCGCTATTTATTGAAGGGCTGTTGCTGAGGACAAGAGAGCTTCTCAAATTGCCTATAACACCAGATACTCACATAGCCAATGTGATTGAAAAGGCTCATATGGCTTATAGAGTGCAGGATAACATAAAGGGTAAAGGAAGGATGAAACAAGTTAGTGAAAATAAGACTTTCCAAGTAGAAGGAGATGGACAGGCTGAGCAACTCCCCCCCCCCACAACTCTAATTGGTAGGAGAGAGGTCAAGGTAAGGGTAGGTACAGAGGTAACAGAAACAGATATTGGAGAGGAAATAGGGGCTATCAAGGAGGCAGAGAAAATTGGCAAGATAGAGGTAACAACTGACAGGATAACAAAGATTGGCAAGACAGAGACTAAGAACTGAGACCGGCTGAGGAAGGTTCAAATCCCACCACCCAAGAGCTGCAGGAAAAAATACAGAGATGAAGGGAGGAAAATAATCCATTGCATACCACAGCTATGAGACCAGTGCACTTACATGCACATTAGCAACCTCTAGCCCTCATCCCACCTGTAACAACAGTCTGCCCAATTACTCTAGACAGGTGGGGGGTGCCCCCAGGTTATGGCTCATATCAAGGGTGTTCAAAATACAACAATTACTTTAGATATGGGGCATCAATATCAATAATTGGCAAGTGGTTTAGGGCAGAGCATTTGATTCAAAATGTAATTATCCAAGGAGTATATGGTGCAAAAATCACTACACCATTGACAAAACCTATTCAAGTTAGAACTGGGACCTGGCAAGATCCAATTACATTTGTGCATTTAGAAAGACCTGGAACCCTTGTGGGAAGTGACTGGATGGTCCCAAACGAAATCATCCTGGACTTGGCTAATTTACAACTTTTACAAACAGTGACTAACAGTGACAGTGTTGTCCCAGTGGTACCAATGGACCATGTGGTATAGACCGTAAAGGGAATATAGCATGTGTCATGGGAAAAGTTAGAGCTACCTACAGGTGTACAGGCAGTGTGCAAGCAAGTAGCTGATGTTTTTGCTAAAGACAAACATGATTGTGGCCATTTGCAAACTGAGATACTCATCACAGGAAGGAACCACCACCCCAGCGGCAGTATCCCTTTCCCAGGGAAGCCATAGAACCAATAGCTAAAATTGTATCCTGCTTAGAAGAGCACAGCATAGTTAGAAAATGCTCTTCAGTTGCCACCTCCCCCATAGGGCCAGTGAAAAAGCCAGATAGCACATGGAGACTGACCATAGATTACAGAGAGTTAAATAAATGTATTAAACCTATGGCTCTTGTAGTTGCCTCTTACACAGAAATTATGACAAAGGCCATTTCTCAGTCTAAGTGGTCTTCTGTAATATACATTTCAAATGGGTTTTGGTCTCTGCCTTTACACCCTGACAGCCAGTACTTATTTGCCTTCACTTTTCAAGGGATACAGCTCACTTTCACAACGTTACCCCAGGGGTTCCTTAACAGCCCAGCTATTTTTCATGGACATATGAAACAGGCTTTGTCATATTTGCTTTTTATGCAAAATATTGCTCAATACATGGATGATATATGGTTGCATACAATCAAGAGAGAAGACCATTTGTATTTATTGTTGTTGCTGTTGCAGAAGCTTTTACAAATTGGTTTAAAGGTAAATCCAGCTAAAATGCAGTTGTGTCAAAAATCTGTGAAGTTTTTAGGTGTTACTTTAAGTCAGGAATGAAAATCACCTGATCAAGCTAAACTGTAAACTGTTCTGTCATTGCCCCTCTCCACCAGTGAGGGAACCTCTTCACTCACTCATAGGCATGACAGGATTCTGCAGAGATTTTATTCCTGACTATGCAGAAATTGCAGCTCCATTATACAAGTTGTTCAAGTAAGGCACTGTTTGGCAGTGGATGGAGGAACACACCCAAGCAGTTGCTATGTAAAAAGGTGCCTTAGCTATGCTTCCTGTGCTAGCTAACCCTGACTACAAGAAACCCTTTTATAGACATACTGCAGTCAGAAGTGTTTGCTTGTCTGCTGTACTCACATAAACTTGTCTTGAAAAAGAGACACCCACTTGCATACATTTCTAAAGTAATGACTAAGGTGAAAGAGAGATTCTCCCTATGTAAAAAAAACATCTGTTGACTGTGTTCTGGGCAATTAAAGCATTCAGATGTATTGTGCAAGAAGTAAAATTGTTTTGTTTTCAGCATATACACCAGTCAAATTCTTGTTGTCTTCTCACATCAAGGATGGAGCAGTGTCCAGTACCAGATTAGCCAGATGGGCTCTGCTGCTGCTGCTGCAGAGCATGGAAATAGATGTCTGACAGATAAAGGAGGATTCACTGCTAGCTGACAGCTTGCTGCTAGATGGGCTGCCCCATAAATGTCCATATCCTGCCTCGATGCAGCATCCCCTCTTGCCCTTTCCTGAAAGGATCACTGACCAGCCTTAATGAACAGGGAGTGGTACCCTCATCCCTTACTGTATATTTGGATGGTTCATCCATGTATGTGAAAGGTAAGCCCAAAACTGCTTTTGCAATGTCCAATCCTATCAATACCAGATCATCACTGGTTTACACTTGTAACATTAATTCAGCTCACTTTGCTGAACTAGCAGCAGTTACTTGTGCTGTGCAAATCTCAAAAGACATACCACTAAGAATTGTGTGTACTGATTCACATTGGGTTTGTTTAGCTCTTACAACATATTTACCAGTGTGGAAAACCCATGGTTTTGTTACATCGGATGGTAAGCCTTTGCATATGCTGCTGTTTTAGCTGCACTGTGCGAAACAGGTATAACAATGAAATCAAAAAATGTGAAAATTGAAATGATTAAAGTAAAAGCACACAAAAAGGGAGGTCCTGTAGCAAAACATAATGCTATGGCAGATTTTCTAGCAAAGCAAGCAGCCAAGGAAGGGGCCCCTTTGTGGGAACCTCCAGCCCTCCCTCACAATTTTCAGAATATAGCAAAAGTTAAGCATGCTAAAGAAGAACCTGGTTTAATACAATGGCAGAAATCAGACACTGCATTACATGATTTACTGGACTGCACTGTTGATGGGGGTACTGTACAGGACCTGTCAGGTCTTTTGGTTTGGCAGGAACCTGATACACCACACTCACGGTGGATTGCCCCAAATAGAATCAGAAAAGAATTTCTACATGTAGCACATGACACCAGAGGTCATGGTGATGCTCTCTCCACACTACATTTACTTACTTTTTGTATGGTGGCCGGGTGTTAAAGATAATGTCAAACAATACTGTGCAAATTGTATCCAATGTGCTTTCACAATCCCACAGGAAAAGCCAAGCAAGACTGGCTGGCCTTGCCACATATCAAGGGTCCAAGGGAACAAATTCAAATTGATTACATCAAGGGTCTGCCTAGGACCTCTAGGAGGCACACTGCTGTGTTGATTATTACTGACCCATTTTCTAAATGGATTGAATCCATTCCAATGCATACTATGACAGCCCAAGCTACTGCTAAAGTTTTAGTAAAAGAAATGTTTTCTAGGGGAGGAATGCCTATACTAATTGATTCTGATCAAGGGCTCCATTTCAAAGGTAAAGCAATCCAACAAGCAATGGCCATCGATCAAAAATTTCACATCCCATATTACCCACAGTTCTCAGGCCAGGTTGAAAGAACAAACAGAACACTGAAAAACAGTCTGAGGGAAATGGTAAAAGAATCTGATTAATATTGGGATGAACAGTTACACTTATTTCTGATGATGCTGAGAGCAAAGTCAAACAAAACAGCACGTAGCTCACCATATGAAATCATGACAAGTAGACAAATGCAGTTACTTGAGCAGGCTTTGTTTGCTCCAACACCACCTGAAATGGAGCAGGGGGTAGAAATTGAAAACTGTATGCAAAACTTGTTGCAAAAATTGAAACAAGTGTACAAGCAAAACTGATGGGTGAGCATAAGAAAAATGTTAAAGCTTACTGTGATGACACAGCCAGCAACCAACAGCTTGAGGTAGGAAACAGAGTAATAATCAAAGTCCTACCTGAGAAAGGGCAATTTCCGGCGGCTGCCTGGAAGGGTCCATACCTTGTGGTAGACAAGGTCAGCCCCACTGTATGCTTAGTCCAGATACAGGATGAGCTAAAGCCAGACACAGTTAAAAAAAACTTTGCTGGCTAACAAATTTCAAGTTTTGTCTTTCAAAATTTTTATCCTAGGTTGTCTACCGACCCCAAGCCAAACTAATGAGATTGGAGGCATATTTTCATCCACTGGATTTGTGGATCTGCCATCATTTCCTGCAACCTGTGAAAAAGGGGGTGGGGGTGTACATTATTATGCAGAAAAAATGAGTTTTGTTGCTATAAATTGTGTGATGGAATTAGAACTGTCACTATGTCTGCATTGCCTGGGGGGCAGGAACACTGCCCTATTCTGGTGTGGAACTCAGGTTATACAGATGGAATGAAGAATTCACAGCATGTGGCGTAATGCACCCCACCACACATTGTAATTGGCATTATGATGAACCTATGGTGCTTGACTATCAGGCCATGAAAGCCTCATTAGACCAGCAGGAGTGGGCTGGTAAATGGTGAAATATAACAATGTACAGAGGGGTACCGTTACAATTTGGGCTGATACAAATTAATAACCTACCCTCCGAAGGACCCTAGACAAAAGGAAAGTATTCATGTGTATTAGTGGGTAAGGGGGTCAAGTGAGGAAATGACTCATTTCAGTCCCTATCCCCATTATCCAAAAGACTTTACACCTTATTTTAGATTACAGTTATCTAAACATGTTAAAATTGTTAGTAATGCTATGATAGAGTTACAAAATAATACATGGAGAAAAGGGGTCAATGAATGTCTGTCTAGATATGCTGTAACACCAGTATCAGAAAATGGGCATATATAAACAGAAACTAGAAGTTGATGGCAGATAAAGACCACAAGGCCCATCCAATCTGCCCATTTTTTCTACCTTGTGAATGTGCCATAGGTCTTTACTCTGTGAATGGCCTATCTAGTCATACTCATCTGTATTGCTCTTATATGTCAGTCTCATGCCTGTTTGAAGCCCTACACTGTATTCATATCCACCACTTTCTGAGATAGGCTGTTCCATGCATTCACCACCCTTTCCGTGAAAAATAACTTCCTCACATTGCCCCTTAATTGGCATCCCTCTAATCTCATGTTGTGTCCTCTTGTCCTGATATTTTTCTTATATTGAAACATAAGAGACTCTTTCACCTTGTTAATGCCATTAAGATGTTTGGATGTTTCAATCATATCACCTCTCTCCCTCCTTTGCTCTAGGGTATACCTATTGAGCTCCATTAATCTGTCCTCACATGTTTTCTAATGCAGTCCCTGCACCATTTTGGTTGCCATTCTCTGGACTGCCTCCATTTTGTTAGTCATTGTGCAGGTGCAGCCTCCAGTACCACACACAGTACTCCAGATGGGACCTAACCAGTGTCTTGTAAAGAGGGATTATTACCTCTCTCTTATGAATTGTGATACCCCTACTAATACACCCCAATATCCCTATAGCCTTACCTACTGCTTTAGTGGTCTGCCTGGGTGATTTTAGGTCAACTGTGATGATGATGCCCAAGTGTTTTTCTTCCCTTGTGATTGCCAGCAACTCCTCTCCCAACCTATAGGTGGCTTCAGGGTTTCTCTTCCCTATGTGCATGATCTTGAACTTCTTTGCATTAAACCCCAGTTACCACTCTTTTGACCATTTTGCCAGTTTATTCAGATCTCTTCTCATTCTGCCCACCCCATCTGGATCATCTACTCTGTTGCAGATCTTGGTGTCATCTGCAAACAGACAAACCTTACCCTCCAGTCCATCTGCAATGTCATTGATGAATATATTGAAGAGTACTGACCCCAGGACTGATCCATGAGGTACCCCACTTGTGACTTGCATCACTTCTGACTGTATACCATTTACCACCACTCTGTTTTCTGCCCACCAATCAGTTTTCCACCCAGTTGATCAACTTCTGACCAACCTCGAGCCTACCCAGCTTATTAATCAATCTTCTATGTGGAACAGTATCAAAAGCTTTGCTGAAGTCAAGGTAGATGACATCAACTGCACACCCTTGGTCCACCATTCTGGTTACCCAGTCAAAGAAATCTATGAGATTAGTTTGACAGGACTTTCCTCTTGTATACGCATGCTGTCTTGGATCCTGTGCTTCTATGGATTCCAGGTGTTGCACTATGCTTTCCTTAAGGAGTGCCTCCATAATCTTGTCCACTACTGAGGTAAGACTAACTGCTCTATAGTTCCCTTCCTCCTCCCTGCTACCGCTCTTGTGAAGCAGGATCACATGAGGCCTTCTCCAGTCTTCTGGGACCTCTCCTGTGCTCAGAGACTCACTGAACAGTTCTGATATTGGCTCTGATAGTTCCACCCTTATCTCCTTTGGTACCCTGGGATGTATGCCATCAGGTACTATTGCCTTATCCACCCTGACCTTAGCAAGCTCTTGTAGGACCCTTTCTTTTGTGAAAGGACTTGTGCACACCTCCCCCCCCCGTGTCCATGGTGTTGAGCTGTGGGCCTACCTTCTGCTCAGTAAATACTGAGCAGGAGTATCTATTTAGGATAGATGCCTTTTCTTGGTCCTCCTCCACACACTCCCCCTTATTCCCTTTGATCTTAGCAATACCCCCTCTGGACTTTCTCCTTTCACTAATGTTTTTATAGAATGTCTTGTCCCCTTCTTTTACTTTTCATGCTAGTGTTTCCTCAGTTTGGGCCTTTGCCTGCCTTACTGCCTTCCATGCTTCCCTTAGGGAAGTTTGGTATGCCTCCCTATCTTCATCCTGCTGAGTTCCCTTATATTTCCTGAAGCCCAACCTTTTGGCTCTGACCTTTTCTGCTACTGTTTTTGAGAACCAAAGTGGTTTCTTCCTTCTTTTGCCCTTGCTTTTCTCCCTAACATAATGGAATGTTGCTTTAGGTATTGCATCTTTAATGCTTTCCCACTTTGCCTGTACTCCCTCACCTGTATTTCTTCTTGCCAAGGCTTGCTTAACTCTGTTGGCCATCATATCAAAGTCAGCTCCTCTGAAGTCCCATATCTTTGCCTTGGAATGGGATGGTTTAGTTCTAGTGGCCAAATTGAACCATACCATATGATGGTCACTGGCACCTCAGGTGACCTTCTATCTGGAGATCTGTATCTGTAGAGTTGAGACCAGTATATAACAATGTACAATACGTTACTGTGTCTGTTTTGTCTAGTACTTAGTGGCCAAAGGAAATTTGCCCACAACATTTAAAGTAATTACATAAAGTTTTTATTGCAAAAATGTGGATTCATTTTAGAAGTAGAAATATTACATTTGATTCGTCACAATTCTACCACAGCTGGGTAAAGATCTTAAAAGGGGGGGAAGAGAAGCTTATGGAGAGATGTAACAGGTACTCTTGGCTCAGGAATGGGAGTTTGAAATACTATGGATTTAGAAACAGTAAAGGAGCATCAAATGGATTTTGAAAACATGCTTAAACTAGGGGTGTTAAACCAAGAAGTACATGAAGTACAAGAAGTACATCAGAACTGGACAGGGGTAAGCCTGTGGATGTATTATTCTTGGACTTCAGCAAGGCGTTTGACTCTGTCCCCCACAATGGTCTGGTGGAGAAACTGATGGGGTTAGGAGTAGGCCCTTTGATGGTCAGATGGATTGAAAACTGGCTAGCTGGACGCACGCAGAGAGTAGTGGTCTGTGGGGAGCCTCTAACCCTAGAGAGGTTAGTAGTGGGGTACCGTGAGGGGTCTTCGTCCTGGGTCCGATCCTGTTTAATGCATACATATCAGACATCAGGGAGGGTATAGGGTGTGAAATGAGTCTCTTCGTGGATGACTCCAAGATGGGAGCAGTAGTTGAGGGAAGAGGGAGGTTGACCCTGCAAGGGACCTGGACACCCTGGAAAGCTGGGCTCACACATGGAAATTAAATTTCAATATCACCAAGTGCAAGGTGTTGCATCTTGGGTGGGGAAACCTAAACACAGGTACACCCTGGGAGGGGAGGCGCTGGAGGCCTCAATAGGGAAAAAGACCTAGGGGTCATGGTGGATGCATGTATGAATAACTCTGAGCAGTGCAGGAGAGTGGCTAGCAAGGCAAACAGGATGTTGGGATGCATCGTAAGGGGGATCACCTCTAGGAGCAAGGAAGTGATTCTGCCGCTGTACAATGGACAGGTTAGACCACACCTTGAGTACTGTGTACAGTACTGGAGACCACACTTGAAGAGGGACATACAGCTCCTGGAGAGGGTACAGAGGAGGGCAACAAAGATGATACGAGGGCTAGAGGATTTGACGTATGAGGACAGACTTAAGGAGCTCTTCCTGTTTTCATTGGAGGAGAGGAGAGACAGGGGGGACATGATTGAGGTCTTTAAGTACCTCAAGTGAATAAATACGGTAAACATGGAGGGGATCTTTAGACTAAAGCAGGGAGGTATCACCAGAGGGCATGGTTTGAAGTTGGAAGGTGGAAGGGTGAGGGGGGAAAAGTGGTGGACCCTTGGAATGCACTGCCTGGTGAGCTGGTTCAGAGATCCACAGTGGAGGGCTTCAAGAGAGGGTGGGACAGACACAGAAAGTGGATGTATCAGATGATGGCCTGTCCAAGGGGTGTGGGGATGGATGATACGGGTTTCTGGAGCACAAGGGATGGGAGGATCTCGGCACCCAATTAAGGATCTAAGGTTCGAGCAGACTCGATAGACCGTAAGGCCTAATCTGCTGGCAAATAGTATGTTAGTATGTTAGTACACATTAGACAGGGACTCAGATAAACATTTTAAAACCATTGTTAACATGAAAGAAATATTGCATGATTTTCTTCTCCTACACAACTGGACAGAATTAGTTAGCAATATAGAGGTTGATAATTTGTATGAAACTGAGAAAAATGAGGTGTGTATTGCATAGGGTGCATCTGTCTTGAACAGGTTACAAAGTACCTTTAGACGTATTGAGACAGATAAACTTCCTGCTTTTATAAATACCACTATTTTGCAAAAAATCATATACAATGTTAATCACACTAATGCCACTGAATGTCTTCTTCAGAAGTGACCAAAGTTTATTTTGCTGGAACAGATGTGTATTTAATCATAGCTCACCTGTGGTGCCAAGTGTATTACAAATACCTATTATACCATGTCAAATGTCTGTCTTAAGTTTGACAAAGGTTGTTAACTTGGGTAAGGTGGAGTACCCAGACCATGTGCAGCTTGTACCTGCTCTGATCTTCATCAGCAGGTGAACAATGAATGGACTGAGCCAGAACTTTCCTTTTGCATGGAAATGCAAGATGTATATCTTTGCAGATGTGATATTTCACTGGGAGGCCACTTCCCGTGTGGCATCTCTGATAAAGCCACAGGCTGTCACTTGCAACTGACGCTATGGACACAGAATCTGCAAGTGCGTGCTGCTTATGCAGGGAACGGACATTACAGTGCTGTTGCCATTACTGATTATGTTACATATGGACTTAAAAATCACTGTGTTGTTTGGTCATCAAGTTTTTGTTTTCAGCCTAATTTAACTACTGTCATTAATGGTTACTATCACTAATGGTTACGTCATCCGACCCCTGCCTGTGTTTCCTAATGTAACCAACATACAGGCTGAATCGGCCTACCTGGAAGACAAACAGCATATGAAACAGCTCCACTGTAGAGCAAGGGTGCATGCTTATACAATACAGCACAGCAAAATCAGCAAAGAGCTGCACACCTCACTGATGCAAAGCTTCCAAATCTTTAATTGAGAATTTTTAAAAGCATGCCACACAGAAGCTTATATAACTGATCCCCACTGTTACCCCGACTGGTTTTCAGTGACTCCCTGATGATGTACAGTGTACTAAACTAGTTGGGGTAACAGGTGGGTTCAGTTGTCTATGCTTCTGTGGGATATGCTTTTAAAAATTCTTAATTAAAGATTTGGAAGTTTTGCATCAGTGAGGTGTGCAGCTAGTTTCTGATTTTGCAGCCTAGAGATATCCACACAGCTGTGCCACTGAGTGATATTAAGATCCCACCACTACCACTTGAAATATGAACTTTGATGAGTGACAAGGCTGAAGATTTGATTCCTTCATACATGGACAATAATGTCATCAGAAAAAAAAAATGCATAATCCAATAACCTGGTTGTTTTCTTTGTATTTTTATGTTTGCAATTTATATGAACTGTATGCAGTTGTTTCCTGTACTGGAAGTTTAAGCATACAGGTCCAGATATTCAAAAGGGTTGCGCCATGCACAATAGGGTTGCTCCAGCGCAAGTCCGAAAATGCGCCATTTTGCGATATTCAGCAGGAGGCAGATGCACCCCCCAAATCATGCTGAGCAAGAGTGCAATGATAATGAATGCATGCGCAACTGAAGGGGGAGAAAACATGCATAAATGGCGCAGTGTGATATTCAACAACATGCACCATGCGCAATAGGGGAGCAAGCGGAAGTTGTGCAATAGCAGAAATTAGACAAAATAAAAAGGAACAAGGGAGAGGTGCAAGAACGCTACAGGTAAGGCACATGTGGCTGATTGCTAGGCAGACACACAGGGTGGGAGAGATACACAGGGCAGGACAGGGAAAGAGCACCCTGAACCCACAGGCACAGGGAAGGTGTGGGGAGCCACAGCCAGTGCAGAAGGGGGAAGTGTCACACAGCACTGAGGCCACCAGAGGAAGGTGTTCCCGGTGCAAGGGAAGTAGCAGCCAGGACAGTGGGGGGAACACAGAAACAGCTGCCGGGGGAGAACACAAGCCAGGGACATGGCCAGTGCCACCATCCAGATAGAGGCAGTAATGAGGGGGGTGAGAAGGCAGGCAGCAGGGGGGTGCAGCCATGGAAGGGCCCGTCGGTGGTATGCCCCAACAGACAGTACTGAGCCCACACCAGCTTTGAGCTATACAACGATACCGAGATCATGGGCCGGTACCACCTGAATCGGGCAAATCTGAGGCAGCTCTGTGAGCTGTGCGGTGATGTGATGCAGGCACCCACACGATGGAGCCATGCTTTGTCAGTGGAGACCAAAGTGACAGCTTGCATGTGCTTGCTCACCACGGGTACCTTCCAGAGACCAACAGAGGACACCACAGGCATAACCCAGTTGGCTGCATCACGCCACTTTACCCAATTCCTCAGCGCACTGCTGCTACATGCTGCAGAGTACATCCATTTCCCCAACACACTGGCGGAGTGCACAGCAAACATACAGGAGTTCCACAGGGTAGCTCATATGCCTGGCATGCTAGGGGCAATAGACTGCACCCATGTGGCTATCCGCACACCACCTGGCCCTGAGGGGGCCGCATATATCAATTGGAAGGACTATGCAAGCATCAACTGCCAGGTGGTGTGTGATGCCAGGGGGCGCATAACCAATGTCTGTGTCATGCACCCTGGGGGAGCACATGATGCCTTCATCTGGCACCAGTCGGCACTGTGCCACAGATTCGAGAATGGGGACATCCCCACTGGCTACTTAGTGGGTGAGTGTGCAAACCATGTGGAAAAACAGAGAGCTTGGGAGGGGCATGGTCAGAGGTGACATGGGTAGTGGCCTACATGGCCCAAGGCAGGGCGATGCTGATCACCAAACTAACCTCCACCCTCTACACACAGGTGACAGTGGATACCCACTCCATCCCTGGCTGCTCACACCATACCGGCAGCCCGCGACCCCATCACAGCAATGCTACAATAAGGCACACGCCACCACATGCAATGTCATCGAGCGGGTGTTCGGGATGCTGAAGGCATGTTTCCGCTGCCTGGACACTTCCGGGGGTGCCCTACAGTACAGCCCCTCAAAGGCCTGCAGGCTATTCCTGGTCTGTTGCATCCTGCACAACATAGCCAATGACTGTGGGTTAGCTGTACAAGTCAAACAGGGGGACAGCGATGGGGACAATGAGGACACTGGTGATGATGGTGATGGGCAGCCCTTCCTTGGGCGACAGGACTCCCAACTGCTCCGGCTGGCACAGCTGCACCGGGACACCATCACAGAGGAGCACTTCAGCCAACCCAGGTAAGTCATGGGGCCATGTGCAACCACCAGTGGCAAAGGCACAACCCACAAACACGCATGGACACACACCAGGGGTGCATGGTGTCAAGGGAAGTGGCCAAGCATGGAACCGCACACACCACCAGGGATGGGTGAGGTTTAACATGGCATACGGTCATACACACACACACACCTCACAAGACATGCACAAAGGGTAGGAGGCACGCTGACCCAGATAACCACCCCTAGCCACACACACGTCCACAGACCACCACGCCCACTGCCTGTCATTGTGCATGTGTCAGACACTGGGCACCATTGCACAGTGGTGTACAGTGCAATGCAGGTATCATCATCATGCACACGCCACAGTGGACAGCAGCCGGGAGGATGTGCAGATGGAACGTGTGTGTGCATGCAGGGCTGGGTACTCCACCCGTGCATTGCCCGCTGAACAACACAAAGCACACAGGGCAGCATCAGACAGTAGCTGTGCTGGGAGACAGGTCAGTCACGCGCCACAGTGCCATGGCTGCCACGGATGCGTAGGCGGCCCCGCCAAGACCCGCCAGCAGTGACAGGCTGACAACTGGCCTCATGGGGTGGCACTGACGGTCCCCCAGGAGTTCCACTGCGTGAATGCAACTGAGCTTGCGCAGGGGTCTGCAGCACACCGAACATGCCTGCGCCAGGCGTGCTTGGGACACCCACAGCTGAACCCAGTGTCAACAAGGATGGTGTCGCATGATGCCGGGAATGGGGGGTGGACATTGCACTGCGTGGTGTCTGCAACACATGGGCAACTAACTGTGTGCCCATTGTGGCCATGACAGCTGTGAATGCCTGTGTCTGCCTGTCAATGGCAGTGGTCACATCCTCCCGCAACTGGTCCATCCCTGCCAGGAGCAGAGCGGTGTCTCTGCTGCGCTGCTCCTTTTCCTGGTGCAGAGCTGCACTCAGTGCATCCCCCGCTGTCACAAGCCGCATCTGCTGATTGACTGATGCTTGCAGTATGTGGGTGTGCTCATCTAAGAGGTCATCTGCCTGATCAGCATGCTGTCCCTCAGAGTGTTCGTGGCCCTGATGCTCATCACTCCTTTAGGGTGGGTGCTGCACACCAGGGCCAGGTCTGGGCATGTCCACAGGCGGTGCACTGATGCTGCCCCCTGACACTGTACCCCATGACCATTGGCCAACTGCTGATTCTGCCCCTCTGACTGCTGCTCTCAAGGGCTCAATGGTGCCACCGCAGTGGCCACAACAGTCCCACTGTCCTGGACACACACCAGTGCTGCCCCACTGGTGCAGACAGGCACAGACTGGGACTGTGCTGAAACACAGACCTCCACGGCGGCACCACCCACAGCCATGGCCGCAATGTCACCTGCTGTGTGGCCAATTCATGGCCCACACATGTCACTGGCCATGACGTTAGCTCCATCATGATCCGTGAAGGATCCGGCACCAGCCCGAGTCTCAGCATGCTGGCATCCATGGATGCTGACATGCAGGGACACGGGCAGGGCCTCCTCTGCACCTGTTCCACCAACATCAGTCCGGCAATCCAGGTGGGCCCACTGTCACCCTGACCCCCGTATTCCTGTGAAGGTGGATGGGCCATCCTCCATCTCCATGATACTTGCCTCAGTGGAGAAGCCCACCACCGCTGACCCATGTAGATGCTCAGGAGCTGTAAGGGAAAAAAAGTAGCATTACTGCATGTGACCTGCCCTGCCCCCCCCAATAGACAGACCATGACCTACCATGCAGTGATGGGCTACCACCTATCTGGAATCCACCACCTGGAACACCCTCAATGGCGCAACTCTGCATGCTGCCAGCAACCCGCTCTTCCTGTGGGGTCAGGCGTTGCACCTCCAGCTGTCCCCCACCGGTCGCAGACCATGCTGCCCTGATGGCAGCCACCTTCTCTTTAATTCACCATCTGTCCATGCCCATCTTCTTTTTGCAGTCCTGCACAGAGCACTGGTGGCTGCCATGCAGGTTTACAACATGCGCCACCTCCTCCCATGCAGCAGCATGGGCCTGTGGTGTTCCCTGGCGTCCGCTGAGAAGCGGCTCCTGGTCGAGGTAAGCCTCAAACAGGGCATCTGTCTCAAGCCTTTGTAAAGTTTGGCCTCCTCTTCCTCCCACGACTCTGTTCCTCTTCCTCCACCACACGATCGGTCATGACTCATCCTGTGAGAATGACAGGTGTTACCTGTGACTTTGCAGTCCTATGCATGTCCCAAACAGCATGCAACTCACTGCAATAGACTGCAGTAACCGACTATGGCCAGTGCAGCCCAATGTTGCATCTTTATAGCGCAATCCATGCAAATGAGGTGAGGCGCATCTTTAAGTGGATGCAAATGCAGTGACTGCGCCATTGAATGGCTGATTAGATGATTTGCATATGCCGGCTGAATATCGCACTGTTGCACTTTACTCAATTGTGTTGAACGTGCTGAGCCAAGGGCACAGTTCTGTGACATGAGCAGTACACTCCTAACTGTGCATGCCCAGGTTGATGACGCAGGCACCTGCTGTGCTACTGACATGCTGTGCACGGGAGGCAATGCAGGGTACGGCCACCATTGTGCCAGTGGCGCTACAGTGCTGTTCACAAATATGGCGCTGTGGTACCGGGGCATCATAGGCGCACTGGGGAAACAGCGCTGTAGGCCGCTACAGGAGGTGGCACACAGGCAGCCAATCGCACTACACACATTGGGTTCCAATCGTGCTGTGGCTGTCCGTGCGCCAGAGACCCTTGACCCTGTGCCCGACCTTTGCCCCCTAGGCACCATGAGTCAGGCATGGGTGCACCACTATTGCGCTGTTCAATGACAGCACAATAGGAATGGCAGCGCTGTACTGCACAGCATCTGCATGTGGCAGGACCATGCTGCTGAGCACCATTTTGATTCAACCAGATGGCAGAGATGGCGCGGAGGCATGCAGTCATTTGGAGACAGGTTGAGCTTGCCAACCTGGTGGCTATAGTTGAGCCCCATGCTGGGGCTTTGTATGGAGAGGCACCCCTGGACAGGGCCAGGAGTACAGTCTGGCAGGAGGTGGCTGACGCCCTGGAGGAGGCCACCAGTATGGGGCGAATGGTGGAGCAGTGCCACCATCGTTATGGGGACCTGAGGTGCAGGGACCTGGACCTGCTTGCCCACCTGCAGACACATGCCAGGAGGGGCACAGTGCCATGGCTAGGTAGGTGCAACATCCATACACAATTATCGTCCATACAGCTATCACGGTTGCATGTGTCCGTCACATGGGGGGCCGTCCGGCGTTGGCCGTGGTGGTGATATCGGGGTATGGGGTGGATGAGTATGGCTGTGTGGGATTGCACACACATTGGGCCAGGGAACTTTGCTACCAGATTGTACTGATGTTCCTACCTCCATGTTTGCACCTTAGGGCCAGAAGAACACCAGCAGAACTGGGACCGAGGCGCCGCATGGAGGAGCAGCGGGCCAAGAGGGATGATGGTGGTCCGCGATGCATGGACCAGTCTGATGATGGTGAGTGTCTTACATCCATGATTACTATTGCATGCTGTATAACTGGTTGGGCAGTGGGGCATGGCCACCATCCATCGACACCACTGCCATGCACGCAACTTGTTACAGTCAGCACTGTCCAGTGGCACTGCATGTCTGGGAGTCCATCAATGGTGGTCCATGCATGCACTGGGCACATGGCTGTGGCACTGCCTTCACACCGCATAGCCAAGTCACTGTACAGCCATGGTGGTGCTGTGCAGGACATGGGCGGTGGGTGTGTACAGTGGACCACATGGCTGTGGCTGCCTGGGTGGGCAGGTCTTGTGGACATGGTCACTGTGGGTGGTCGCACACCATCACAGGGGCGTGGCACATGGCTGTATGCCATGCACAATGGGTGGGCTGCAGGGGGCTGGACAGTCACACTTACTGACTCTGTTCCCTTGCTCTAGGTGGACGGCGACTCCAGGACATTCAGAGAAATCTACGTGAGCTGCTCCAGGTGGTGAGGGAGACCTTGGAGCTCCTTCAAAGGATCCACTGCCACGGGGTGAGGAGGATACGGAGAAGCAGACATCGGCACCATGATGAGGAGGACCAGGGTGCCTGTTGATGTCCCCGTGCCCCAACTACCACCTTCCCCCCTTTGACCCACCCTCACACCCCTTCTTACCTCTCCCATATGTTCACCCCATCCCTTACCCGCCCCCACCTGTTATGTGGCCCTTCCCCCCTTGTAAATAACGGTATATAGTTTTTTGTTACATCTTTTAAATATATGCATTTTGTTATGACAGTTGTGGTGGTCTCTGATTTGCAGCAGGCTACAGGTGCTCAGCTGCAGTGGTGTGCATGGCATCGGGGTGGTGCACGCATGGGCGTGTGTGTGTGTGTGTGTGTGTGTGTGTGTGTGTGTACAGAGGTGAACCGCCTATGGTGTAGGCAGGAGGTTCAGTCACTGTCTGTGGTTTGTGTGTTGTACTCTGTGCACTGGATGCCTGTGTGCAGTGGTCCATGGGGGCCTGCACTGTGTGCATGGCACCCCTGTCAGACCATCCATGGCCTGTGCAGCTGACACCCTTGCAAGTCTGTGATATGCACGGTCTGCTGGCATGTCAGTGGTGGCTGTCCATGCTGGATAACAACTGTACCCGGCACAATGCCTGGTTGCCTGCCATCACCAGTATGATGCATGTCTGCTTCCGGTGGCACTGTGGCCTCTGCTGTTGTTGTCCCCCCTCCATGCTGTCACTTGTGTCTGCTGCAGGGGATGTGCTCCAGTGTCTGTCACTTGTGCTCCCGGGCAGCATGCTGGTGGCATACAGCTTCATGGTGCCTGCGCAGGGTGGCTGCCATACCTGTGCAATGTAGGGGTGCTGGCCGTGTATACACATCAGCCATGGCCACACACCAGTGGCTTGGTTGACCCGCTACTGTGTCCCTGTGTTGGTGTGTCCTTGGGTATGGGTGGGTGTTTGTTCATGCACTGTGTTGCATCCTGTGTGGTGCATGCCTCCATGCTACACTGTGCTTGTCTGTGCTGGCTGTTGTGGCCAGTGCTGGGACGGGATGTGTCTTTGTGAGGGTGTGCAGGGTTCTGTACCACTGGAGGTGGGGTCTGGGGCATGCCCTGTTGCATGTGGGGTACCTCGTGTGCTGACGCATGGTCGGTCTCTCAGCTGTACCTTGGGGGACATGCAGGGTGACAATGTGTATGCATCTGTTGCATCACTGTCTGCTGCCACTCACTGCAGGGTGCTCATGGTGGGGATGCCTTGCATGGCTCTATGGTGCACAGGGTTGCATTGTCACAGTGGGGTGGTGGCATGCATGGGGTGTCCTGCACTGCTGGACACTACTCCTTGGCAGGGTGTATGGGGATCATGGTGCAGGGTGTACTCTGCATTGGTGGGATGGTGTGATACGGGGTTGTCGGTCCTCCTTGTGTGCCAGTCACAGCTTGCCAGGGGGTGTGCTGGGGCACCATATCCCAGCTGTGGGTTGGTTGCTGGTATCCATGGGCCAGTGGTTATTCCAGCTCTCCCCCAGTTGTGCAGTGCATGGGGTGTGGGGGGACGATGTCTGTTCTGCTGTGTGTTCCTCTGCCCATCTGTGGCATGGGTACTGGGCCCCTGCATCCCTGGTTGTGCTGTTGCATTACTGCCCTGCTGCAGGGGGCATCCCTGGTTGCGCTATGGTGCATCTGGACTGCTCTGCTGGGCATCCCTTGTTGCGCTATGATGCATCAGTAATGCTCAGCTTCACATTCCTAGTTGCGCTATGGCGCAGGTGGTGCAATATTCAGTCATCGACCGTATGCGCATCTTGGCCTGCACAGTTTTTGAATATTGCACTTCTTGTGCATGGGCGCAGTGGACTTGCGCTTGCTCCTACTGGTGCGCACTTTTTGGGCGCAGTTTGAATATCTGGGCCAGCCTGTCTTAAGTTAAAGTACAGGCATAAATGTACCATATGACACCTCTAGTATAATGCAAGACATCTGGAATATAATCTCAGATGTCTCAAGGTTGAAATATTAGGATGAGCATATTATTATGTGCACTATAATCATACATAGTATACTACTATTTCAAAAACCTCAAAACCATATTTATACACAATATATTATTCCTTTAGCTACAGGCAAATCACAGCACTACTAAGGCGTTAACAGGGAATTAGAAAAGAGAAAAATACATTTAAATTGTGTGACTTTGGTAAGCTGAAAGTTGATGTGGAGACTCAAATCCTTAGCAAACACATCTTATCTTTTTTCATCTATCACTTTTGCCATGTTGCAACCTTTGCTGACAAACAGTCTAGTGGGTGCAAAACCGCTAAATGGTCTACGTGCGGTTGTGCACCCTTTCTCTGTTCCCTCACAGAGGACAATTCTCCAGCTGGGAGGAGGGTCCACCGGGCAGCTGCTGTGGCTCGATAGGATGAGCCACAGGCAGCAACGAAGGCAGTGCATTTGTGGACCAGGTATCGAATCCAGGTCCCAGATGCATAGACTTTGTCTTTATTTCACATTTTGTGTGATGTAAGTGTACAACTCCCCTCCTGGAGTTGATTATTTTAGTTTGGGGGGTTCAGGAGCACAGTCCCCCATAATGGGAGGTGCAGGGGTGGGCCCCTCAAAACATAGAGAAATGCCACTGGCAATATATTGCGCTGTATTGGCAGCATGGCATATTGCTGCAGCATTGTGTCTGTGACATTATGACCCCGAGCCATTTGGAAAAATGTTTTTCTCACTTAAAGAATGTCTTAAGTCAGCAGGAGTTAGGCAAAAGTTGGTACGAAAAAGGATATACAGTATAAGCAGAGGGGTTTTATCAATTTGTGTTACACAGACCTAGCATGATGATGTCATGAGCTTCCTGCTGTGTAAACCTTTTGTAAGTATAACTTCCTTTAGTATTACTAGCAAAACTTAGCTTAGGTGACAGGGCAAGTTATAATAAAAATATAAAATGCATTTTATGCTCTTTGTCTGTATACCCTTACCCTGTAGTGGTCCCAAAAAAGAGAAATGCTACAGCGAATGTCAGTGTTTCTGTCTAGGCTTTATCTCTGGAATAAATGACCTTTTATTATACCTATATAAGTTGCATTATTATTATTGGGAAATCTAAAACTATAAGTTACAAATCTAACACACCCCTCCATACTTGCACCACCACTGTCTCAGTCTATGCACTTGACGCATTGTACAAACATCCCCTCCACAGTTGTACCACCACCACCACCACCACCACCTTCACCTATGCACTTGATACATTATACATACACACCCATTCACACCCACACCACTGCCTTAGTCTATGTACTTGTTGTATTGTACAAACACGGAGTCCACACTTGTACCACCACTTCCTCATTTTATTCACTTTTTGCATTGTACAAACACCCCCTCCACAATTGTACCACCAGTGGCTTAGACTATGTACTTGTACTTTGCACAAACACCCTCTCCTCACTTGTACCACCACTGCCCTTAGTCTATGTACGTATACCTTGTACAAACACCCCATCCTCACTGTACCACCACTGCCTCATTCCGTGCACTTTTTAGCACTGTACAAACACCCTCTCTACACTTGTACCACTACTGCGTTAGTCTATGCCTTTGCTGCATTGTACAAAAGCCCCCCCACACTTGTACCACCACTGCCTCAGTTTACACACTTGCTTAATTGTACAGTCAATCCCTCCACACTTGTAACACCACTACCTTTGTCTTTGCACTTGTTGCATTTTATAAACACCCCCACTACTCTTTTACTATCACCACCTTAGTCTGTGCACTTGTTGCATTATGCAAATATGCACACTTGTACCATCACTGCCTTAGTCTATGTACAGTGTAGCCCACCAGGACAAAGCACAGTGCTGCAGAATACTGCAGTAGAGTTACTGCAGCAAACAATGCAGTTTCAATGGTAGTTAATCCCTTTTGTCATGCAGTAAACTTGTGACGCTGTGCTTCATCCTGGTGGGCCTCACTGTATGTGTCCTATTGTACAAACACCCCCTCCACATTAGTACCACCATTGACTTAGTCTATGCATGTGTTATGTTGTACAATCACTCTCTCCACACTTCTAACACCATTTCCTTAGTCTCTGCACCTGTTGCATTGTACAGACACCCCACACTAGTACTACCACTGCCTTAGTCTGTGCACTTTTTGCAGTGTACAAACACCCCTTCACAATTGTACCAGTACTGCCTTAGTCTGTGAACCTGCTGCATTGTGCAAACACTCCTTCCAGACTTTTAACATCACCATCTTAGTGCAGGTACTTATTGCATTCCATAAACACCCTTTCACACTTGTACTAAAACCATCTTAGTTCATGCCCCCAAAGCATTGCATATATACCCCTCCAGACTTGCACTACCACTGCCTTAGACTATGCACTTGTTCCATTCTACACCCCCTTCATACTTGTACCACCACTGCCTTAGTCTATTAACCTGTTGCATTGTAGAAAAATCCCTAACACTTGTATTACAGTACCACCACCTTACTTCATGCACCTGCAGAATTGCACATAAAGCCCTCCACACTTTTACCACCACAGCCTTAGTCTATATACTTGTTGCATTACACAAACACCCCCTCCACACTTGTACCATGACCATCTTAGTTCATGCACTTGTTGCAATGTATAAACACCCCTTAACACTTGTACTTTCCCATCTTAGTTCATACTCCTCCACCATTGTACATTTACACTTCCACACTTGTATCACCACTGCCTTAGTCTATGCACTTGTTATATTGTGCAAACTCCCCCTCCACACTTCTACCACCATCACCTTAGGCTCTGCATTAGTTGCATTGTAGAAATACCCCACCATACTTGTGCTACCACTACTATAGTTTATTCACGTGTTGCACTGTACAAACACCCTCTCCACACTTGTACTATCACTGCCTCAATCTATGCACTTGTTGCATTGTACAAACACCCCTCCAAATTTGTACTATAGTACCACCACCACATTAGTTCATGCATCTGCAGCATTGCACATATAGCCCTCCATACTTTTACCACCACTGCATTAGTATGTGCCTTGTTGAACTTTACAAACACCCCTCCACATTTTTACCACTACTGCCTTAGTCTGTGCACTTGTTGCATTGTATAAACACCCCTTCAAACTTTTACCACCACCATCACCACCTTAGTCTATGCACTTGTTGCATTGTACAAATACCTGCTCCACACTTGTATCACCACTGCCTTTGTCTATGCATGAGTTGTGTTGTAGAAACACCCCCTACACATTTGTATCACCACAGCCTTAGTCAATGCACTTATTGCATTCTACAAACACTGCCTCCACACTTGTGCCACCACTACCTTAATCTGCGCACATGTTCCATTGTAGAAACATGCCCTCCACACTAGTACCACCACTGACTTAATCTATGCATTTGATACATTGGAAAAACATTCCTTCCAAACTTGTACCTTCACTGACTTAGCCCATACACTTGTTGCACTGTATAAGCATACCTTCACACTTGAACTTCCACCATGTTAGTACATGCTCCTGCAGCATTGCACATATAACCTTCCAGACTTGTACGACCACTTCCTTAGTCTATGCATTTTTTGCATTGTACAAACATCCTTAACACTTGTACTGCAGAACTGCCACCTTACTTCATGCATCTACAGCAGCAGCATTCCATGTACACCCCTCCACACTTTTGCTACCACTACTTTAGTTTATATACTTGTTGCATTATGCAAACATCCCCACTGCACTTGTACCACAACCATCTTAGTCCATGCACTTGTTGCATTGTATAAACACCCCTTCACACTTGTACTAACATCATCTTAGTTAATGCTGCTGCTGCAGCACTGCAGATATACACCTCTACACTTGTACCACCACTGCCTCAGTCCATGCATGTGTTGTATTGTGCAAACACTCCCTCCAAACTTCTTCCACCACCACCTTAGCCTATGCATTTGTTGCATTTACAAATACCCCCTCCAGACTTGTACTTGTACTACCACTGCCTCAGTCTATGCACTTTTTGCATTGTACAAATACCCCTTCACACATGTACTATAGCACCACCACCTTAGTTCATGCATCAGCAGCATTACACATACATCCCTCCACACTTGTACCACCACCGCTTAGTCTGTACACTTGTTGCATTGTACAAAGAAAACCTTCACACTTGTACCACCACCTTAGTCTGGGTACTTTTTTCTATGTACAAATACCTCTTCCACACTTGTACCACCAGTGCCTTAGTCTATGCATATGTTGCATTATATTAACACCTCCACCACACTTGGAACACCACTGCCTTAGTGTATGCACTTATTGCATTGTACAAGTGCCCCCACCTTAGTTTATGCAAATTCAGAATTGCATATACAACCCTTCACACTGCTCCACACTTGCTTTGGTCTATGCACTTGTTGCATTGTACAAACACCCCACCCTCATTTGTACCATCAGTGCTTTTGATGAAGCATGCACCTGCAGCATTGGACTTTCAACCCTCTGCACATTTACTACCACGGCCTTAGTCTATATATCTTTCACACTATATAAACACCTGCTCTGCGCTAGTACCATGATCATCTTAGTCCATGCACCTGTTGCATTTTGTAAACAGCCCTTCACACTTGTACTACCACCATTTTAGTTCATGCTCCTTTAGCATTGCACATATACCCTTCCAGACTTGTACCACCACTGCCTTAGTCTATGCATTTGTTGCATTGTAAAGACACCTCCTACCTGCTTGTGCCACCACTATCTTAGTCCATGCACTTGTTGCATTGTATAAACGCCCCTTCACATGTGTACTAACACCATCTTAGTTCATGCTCCTGCAGAACTGCATATGTGCCACTCCAGACATGTACCACCACTTCTTTAGTCTATTCACTTCTTGTATTGTACAGACACCCTTAATAGTTGTATTGCAGTATCACCACCTTACTTCATGCACCTGTAGCATTCCACATACAACCCTCAACACTTTTGCCACCACTGCTTCAGTCTATATACCTGTTGCATTTTACAAACATGCCCTCTGCACTTGTACAGCAACCATCTTAGTCCATGCACTTGTTTCATTGTATAAACACCCCTTCACACTTGCATTACCACCATCTTAGTTCATGCTCCTGCAGCATTGCAGATATACACCTCCACACTTGCACCACCACTGCCATTGTCTATGTACTTGATGCATTGTGCAAACACCCCTCTAAACTTCTGACACCACCACCTTAGCCTGTGCATTTGTTACATTGTACAGATGCCCCTCCACACTTGTACTACCACTGCCATAGACTAGTCACTCATTGCATTATACACCCACACACAATTGTACCACCACTGCCTCAGCCTATGCACTTGCTTCATTGTACAAAGAGCCTTCCTCATTTGTACTATAGTACCACCACCTTAATTCATTCATCTGCAGCATTGCACATGCACCCCTCCACATGTTTACCACCACTGTCTTAGTCTATGCTCTTGCTGAACTGAACAAACTCCCCTCTCTACACTTGTTCCACCACTGCCTTAGTCTGTGCATGTGTTTGATTGTATAAATCCTCTTTGCCCTTTTACCACCACCACTTTTGTCTACACACTTGCTGCATTGTAGAGATACCTCCTCTATACTTGTATCGCCAGTACCTTTGCCTGTACACATGTTGCATTGTAGAAACACCCCCTCCACACTTGTACCATCACTGCCTTGGTCTATGTGATTATTGCATTGTACAAACACCCTTTCCACACTTGAGACACCACTGCCTTAGTCTGTGCATGTGTCCCATTGTACAAATATGCCCTCCACACCAGTACCACAACTGACTTAGTCTATGCACTTGTTTCCTTGTACAAACACACCCTCCAAACTTGTACCACTACTGCTTTAGTCTATGTACCTGTTGCATTGTACAAATACCACCACAGCTCCTGTACCACCACTTCCTTAGTCTATGTACTGGTTGCAGTGTACAAACATCCTCTCCGCACTTGTACCACCACTGACTTGGTCTATGTACTTGTTGCACTATACAAACACCCCTGCTCACTTGTATCACCACCATCTTGTTCCATGCACTTGTTGCATTGTATAAGCACCCTTCATACTTATACTACAATCATCTTAGTTCATGCACCTGCAATATTGCAGATATACACCTCCACACTTGTAGCACCATTGCCTCAGTCTATGCACTTGTTGCATTGCGCAGGTACCCCTTCGCACTTGTGCCACCACTGCCGTAGTCCATGCATCTGTTGCATTATACAAAGATCCCACTTCACACTTGTAGCACCACTGCCTCAGTATATGTACTTGCTGCACTGCACAAACAACCCACCACATTTTCACCACCACCTCCTTGTTATATTCCCTTGTTGCATTATGCAAATACCCCCTCAACACTTGTTCCACTACTGCCTTAGTCTATGCACCTGTTGCATTGTACAATCACCCACGTACCACATATGTGGAAACAGTGAGGTTCTCTAAACAAAATTACTACAAGAAATTTCTAGAAACTAAATGTTCTAACCAGCCTAAATATTTTTTGCATACAGTGAACTTTCTTTTGAAAGGCCAAGGTACTGAGATCCCTAATGTATTTACAATTAATGGCCAGTCGATCCAGATGTTTCAGTTAGTGGTAGACAAATGTAGTGAGTTCTTTGGTGAAATTGGATCAAGGAGTAAACAGGGGATAGATACAGAACACTTAGATATGGATGAAGACTTATGTCACAGTTTCTCCTTTTCAGAGAGATCAGCCCATAGGGTTCTGGTGGAGCTGTTAAAACTGAATACATCTAAGGCTATCGGGTTGGATGGCATCCCCTCCAATTTAGTGAAGTTTGCTTCTCCAAAGGTTGCATTTCCTTGGCATACATATTTAATCTTTTCATTAAGTCAGGGGTATTCCCTAAAGCTTGGAAACAATCAAACATAGTTCTCATTCACAAGTGGGGTAATAAAACCAAATTTAGAAATCATCAACCTATCTCTCAACCTCAGGTCTCAAAGATTTTTGAAAGGATTGTGGCTGCCCAGATTACTGGATATTTGGAAACTAAGGACCTTTTGAATTAAATGCAATCAGATTTTAGGAAATCATATAGCACCACGTCAGCCTTGGTTAAGATCACTAGGGATATACAGGCTGCTCTGGATGGGAGGGATCCGGTAGGCACAATTTTTGTTGATTTATCAAAGGCCTTTGATTTGCTGAACCACAGAGTCCTCCTTTCCAGAGCAGCCTCCTGGGGATGGTAGAGTCTAGTTTGCAATGGCTACATTCCTATCTGATAGATAGAACACAATTGGTCACCATGGGTGGTTGGACATCAGGTGTTGTCCCAGCTGGATCAGGGTTCCCCCAGGGTTCCATCCTGGGTCCAATATTGTTTAATATTTATGTTAATAGGTTAAATTTGTCAGATTCATTTTTTTTTTATAATTTGTATGCAGAGGATACTGTTATTTATACTTCAGATTTCACAGTAAACAAAATTCAAGTTAAATTACAGAATGCTTTTAATGAGTAACAGACTATTTTTAAGGGAAAGTAGTTTGGTCCTAAATTCCAAAAAAATGCAGTCAATATCATTTTCTCGTTCTTTTTCAGTTCAGGAAAACCTGATATTGAGGATTGATACCCTGGAGGGATCCCCAATCCAGCAGGTCCAGACATATAAATATTGGGCCTGTGGCTCGATGAGTCTTTAAATTGAGCAGCTCATATAAATAGCGTATTAAATAATGTAGGGAAAAAATTGGATGCTTTGTACTGGGTTAGACATTCCATGAGTATGGAGGTAAGAGAGAAGGTGATTAGTTCTATGGTTATCCCCATGTTGCATTATGGGGATTTTATCTATGCCAGTGGAAGAAAAACTGATCTGGAGAGGCTACATGTGTGTTACAGTAGATTAGCCAGATTTATTTTGGATGCTAACCGTCTCACTCATAAGTGTTTTTTATTTTACTGTTTGCAATGGATGAGACCCCTAGAATATAGACAGGAACACCTACTCGCCTTTATGTACAAGTGCTGGATGGGTACTTTACCTCCATATATTGAAGAAGGGGTGACCAAACGAGTTAAACTAAGCTCATTAAGAGCAGCTAATGCCCCAGAGTTTGTGGTCCCTAATTGCAATTTAGAAATAGGTCAACATTCTGTCCTATAAAGGGGCCCCCTTGAATGGAATAAGATACCAGCAGACGTTAAGTTTTATAAGGGGGGACCGTTCTGGTTGGGGATTAAGTCGTGGTTTAGGAAGCAAGTTTTTAGCACTAAGAATTGTTGTTTATAATGAAAACTTTTCTGTCCTGCTTATGAAAATGTGATCAATGTATTATTAATCCATATAACTATTTATTTAGTGTTAAATGTTCACTGTTTGTCCTCACTGTCTGTTTTTTTTTTTTTTTTTTGCACTGGATGATTGTTTTTGTCTAGAACCTTGTTTTAAATTAGCATTATTCATATATTTTGTATGAATAAAAATTCTACTTACTTACTTCCACACTTGTACCACCACCGTCTTAGTCTATGTATTTGTTGCAGTGTACACACACACACCCTCAACCCTTCTAACACCACCATCTTAGTCCATGCACTTGTTACATTGTACAAATACTCCTTTATACTTGTACTACCACCATCTTAGCTCATGTATCTGCAGCATTGCAGATATACACCTCCACACTTGTCCCACTACTGCCTCAGAGTATGCACTAGTTGCATTGTGCAAACACCCCCTCCAAACTTCTGCCACCACCACCTTAGCCTGTGTGTTTGTTGCACTGTACAAATACCTTCTCAACACTTGTACTACCACTGCCATAGTCTAATAACTCATTGCATTGTGTAGACACCCTCTCCATAATTGCACCATTACTGCCTCTGTCTATGCACTTGTTTCATTGTACAAACACCCCTTAATACCTGTACTATAGTATCACAAACTAAGTTTATGCATCTTTAGCATTGTACAAACACTCCTCCACACTTGTGCCACCGCTGCCTTAGTCTATGCACTTGTTGCATTGTACAAAAAAAAAAAACATTTATGGTTCTACCACCATTATCTTGGTCTACTCACTTTTTGCATTGTACTAATACCTCCTCCACACTTGTATCACCAATGCCTTAGTCTATGTATGTGTTGCATTGTACAAACAATCCCTCCATACTTGGAACACCACTGCCTTAGTGTATGCACTTATTGCACTGTATAAGTACCACCACATTAGTTCATGCAACTTCAGCATTGCACATACAATCCTTCACACTGCATCATGCCTGCCATAGTCTATGCACTTGTTGCACTGTACAAGCACCCTCATCCTCCTTTGTGCCACCAGTGCCTTTGTTTAAGCATGCACCTACAGTATTGCACATACAACCCTCAATACTATTACCACCAGGGCCTCAGTCTGTATACTTGTTGCATTAAACACCTGCTCCACACTTGTACCATGACCATCTTAGTCCATGCATCTGTTTTATTGTATAAACAGCCCTTCATTCTTGTAGTATCACCATCTTAGTTCATACTCCTTCAGCACTGCACGTATACCCCTCCACACTTGTAATATCACCACTGCCTTAGTCTGTGCACTTGTTGCATTGTACAGAAACCCCCTCCACACTTGTGCCAACACTGCTTTAGCCTATGCATTTGTTGCACTGTACAAATCCCCCTCCACTCTTATATCACTAATGCCTTACTCTGTGCATGTCTTGCATTGTACAAACACCCCCTCCACAATTATAACAGTACTGCCTTAGTCTATGCACTTGTTGCACTGTACAAATCCATTAACACCTGTACTAAAGTGCCACCACCTTAGGTCATGCACCTGCAGCATTGAACATACACCCCTCCACACTTTTACCATGGCTACCTTAGTCTATGCCCTTGTTGCATTGTGCAACCACCCCTCTCTGCACTTGTTCCACAAATGCCTTTGCCTAGGACCTTGTTGTATTGTACAAACACCTCCTAACACTTGTACTATAGTACCACCTCCTTAATTCATGCAACTTCAGCATTGTACATACAACCCTCCACACTGCACCACCCTTGACTTAGTCTATACACTTGTTGCATTGTACAAACACCCCCATTCTGATTTTTACCACCAGTGCATTTGTTAAGCACTTGTTTCATTGCACAGACACCCCTCCACACTTGTACCACCACTGTCTTAGTCTATGCACTTGTTGAATTTTACAAAGACCCCTTCCACACTTGTAGCACCACTGCCTCAGTATATGCACTTGCTGCATTGTACAAGCACCCCCTCCCACTTTCACCACCACCTCCTTAGTATATGCCTTTGTTGCATTATACAAATACCCACTCAACACTTCTATCACCACTGCCTTAGTCTATGCACATGTTGCATTGTACAAACACCCCTCCACACTTGCAACAGCACTGCCTTAATCTACGCACTTGTTACATTGTACAAAACCCTTCACACTTTTACCACCATCACCTTAGTCTATGCATGTGTTGCATTGTGCAAATAAAGTCTCCACACTTGTACTACCGCTGCCTTAGTCTATGCACCTTGTTGCAGCATACAAACACTCACTCCACACTTGTACCACCATCATCTTAGTCCATACACTTGTTGCATTGTACATACACCTCCTTCACACTTGTACTACCCCCATCTTTGGTCCCGTTCTTGCAGCACTGCACATATATCCCTCCAGACTTGTACACCACCATCTTAGTCCATGCACTCATCACATTGTATAAACACCCCCTTCACACTTGTACTACTCCCACCCTAGTTCATGTTCCTGCAGCACTGTACATATACCCCTCCAGACTTGTACTGCCACTGCCTTAGTCTATGCACCTGTTGCATTGTACAAACACCCCTCCACACTTGTACCACCAGTGACTTAGTCTATGCACTTGTTGTTGTGTACAAATGCCCCTCCACACTTGTACCCCACCCTATAAGTCCATGCAGTTCTTGCATTGTACAAACACCCCTTCATACTTGTGCTACCAGCATCTTAGCTCATGTTCCTGTAGCACTGAAGATACACACTTTTACACTTGTACCACCACTGCCTCAGTCTATGCACTTCTTGCACTGTGCAAACACCTCCTCTAAGCATCTGCCACCACAGCCTTAGCCTATGCATTTGTTGCATTTTCAAATACATCCTCCAGACTTTTACTACCACTGCCATAGCCTATTCATTCATTGCATTGTATGAACACCCCTCCATACTTATACTACCACTGCCTCAGTTTATGAACTTGTTGCATTGTACAAACACCCCTTAACAACTGTAGTATAGTACCACCACTTTAGTTCATGCATCTGCTGCATTAAACATACACCCCTCCACACGTGAACCACCACCTTAGTCTGTGCACTTGTTGCATTGTACAAAAGCTCCCTTCACACTTGTACATCCACCACCTTAGTCTATTCACTTGTTGTATTGTATAAAAAAACCCTTTCAATTTGTACCACCACAGCTTAGTCTGTGCACTTTTTGCATTTTACAAATACCTCATCTACACTTGTAGCACTACTGCCTTAGTCTATGCACCTGTTGTACTGTACAAATATCATCCTACACACTTTAATGGACCTATGCAACCAGAGTAGTGTTATGCTTGTGCAATTATGATAACTGTTTGGCCGTTCGCACTCTCTATTCCATGGGTCATTACCACCATATAGGGGTATCGAAGACAAAGAACCCTGGAAGAGGGTTCCACCCCTAGAGGTGCTGTGGGAAAGATTCCCTTGGCTAAAGGTACCTTAGGAAGGTGTCACCCAGGGAGAGCAGCATGCCACTGGAGGAGGAGGAGGGGAGGATGATGGGGGCAAACAAAAAGTATTTCAGAGGGAGGCTGGGAGGAACTGCTTGTATAGCTCAAATAAGGGGGTGTGGCTGGTTGCTTCAGCCCATTGAACTACAGGCAACAGACTTTCAATTCAGTGGGCCTACGCAACCAGAATAGTGCTATGCTTGTGCAACTGTGACAACTGTTTGTCCATTCGCACTCTCTAGTCCATGGGGAACTACCTTCCTGTAGGGACACTGAAGGCAAGGAACCCTCAAAGAGGGTTCGACCCCTAGAGGTGTTGCAGGAAAGATTCCCTTGGCTAAAGGTACCTTAGAAAGGAGCCCCGAAAGAGTACTGAGCAGTAGACATCGACTACAAGGTTGAGAAGCAGATTGACAGCAATGAGACAGCTTGAAGAAACAATAATGAGATGTGCAGGTTATTGGGATTGTACTGATTAAATGGATTGTACTGATGCAATAAAAGGGCTACCTAATGAGAGAGGGATTGGCAAGTAGGGCCACCATCCATTTCCATCCAACAGTGGAAACCATCCTAAGGAATCTAGGGAATATACTATTTTAACAACTAACTAGATATTATGACCTTTGGCATGGAGGAGAGGAAAAAACCCTTCTAAAGGAGGAAATCTCTGGGGATCCAAGGCCTAGGTCACCTTCCCTCCAGACTTGGGATATTTTATTTAGTGATGGCTTGGCTACTGCAATTTGGAGACCCAATTCAGGGGATTTTCAATTTGGAGGTAGGCTCTTTCTCTATCCCTCTTTGGGAAACACTGTGGTGTGGCTATGAAGATAGCTCTGCAGCAAAGGGTGACTCCCATACAGGAGGCCCTCACCCCAAGGTGGGAAGAGTAGAGCAATGACTGCTGGAAGGCACTCACCCAGCCTCCACGTGGGAGACCTAAGGTGGAGGTAGACATCTAAGGGGCTTCCCTGAGGGCCATCTGACAGCTGAGCTGGGTAGGAAAGGGAAGGCCAGGGAGACCAGGTGAACCATAAGCTGTCATAGGGAGAATAGTTTTTTAAGGTGCCATAGTGTAGCCATAGCCAAAGAAGCCCCCTTGGGCTTAAGGGCCCCACCCCTTGGCAGATGAAGTCTTAAATTCTGCATCAAGAGGTGTGCCATATGACTGCATGATAAAGCTCTGCTCAGAGCAAGGACATTGCCACTATGGATTAGACAGGAAGGACCCCACCCCAAGGGTCACATGCTCAAGATATGGACTTTGTGAGTGCAGAGCAAGACCATCGGCCTACAGGGCAAGCCCTGATTCAGAAAAGGTAATGGTCATGGTTGGCATGCCTCCGATTTATGAATGAGAGCAGGCCAAGCTCAGCCAACAGTTGCAGATTAGGTAGTAGGTTACTGATGAGGAGGCCAGGTGAAACCAGTGGCTATAGATTAGACAGCACATTAGGTATGAGGAGACCAGGTGAAGCCAGTGGCCTGGGTGAGGTAGGATGCTGCAGTGTAAGCCAGTGGTCAAAGGTTTGATAGTAGCAGCAGCCAGTGGAAAGCAAGCCAACCAATTCCATTAAAGAAGCCAAATTAATGGTGACATAGAAGGTAGGTGTTTACCATATATACTCGCGGATAAGCTGATCCGCATATAAGCCGACACCCCCCACCCAAACTGCTTGCCACTGTTTGTATAAAACACATTGACCTGCGTATAAGCTGACATCAATTTTAATAAAACATTTTGGCACAACATACACAACAATAAAAATAGAAAAAGCAGTGCTCAAGTCCATAACATGTAGCATGGGCTAAATAACCTGCAGTAACCTCAGTCAGGTAACTTAAGTCTCCCTCATTCCCCTCTTCCAATTCATTCTTCTCCTCCTCCTCCTCCACGTCCAAAATCCTGAGTGCTCACAGATTCCCTAACAGATGCTCACAGATTCCCCAACAGGAATTACCATAATCAGTAAGGAGGTCATCATTCATCCTCCTCCTCCTCCACATCTGAAAACCCGAGTGCTCACAGATTCCACAACAGATGCTCAGAGATTCCCCAACAGGAATTACCATAATCAGTAAGGAGGTCATCATTAATGGAGAAGTACCTGCCCCTGCCCCATTATTATAGGAGTCAGCATACTCCACAGCATGCAGCTAAAAGGCTGCATTGTAAGAGCTCTTTTTTCTTTTATCCATGCTAGTACTGCTCAATTTTGATATAGATTTAGAAACAGGACTGGTGAAGTTTTATAGAACATAGTAGGACAGTGATTGTGGGCAGCCACAGGCGAGCAGTTAAATGGAAATATTGATGTGTATTTCTTGACTCGCATATAAGCCAAGAACCATGATTAAGAATTCCGGAATTGGTAAAAAAATCTCAGCTTATACACAAGTATATACGGTAGGTAGTGAGAGGCTATGATGCCACTAATTGAATCATTCAGGTTTAGCATAATTGAATCATTGAGGTTATATCAATTGATTGCTATGGTTTCAACATGAATAGTGAATTGATATGATTGGTATGAATACCATAAATGGCATTAAGGCAGAGTTAGGGTATTGAATTAAGGAGCATTTGCAATGCAGTAATGGAATGCAATGAATATCTTAAAAGGCAATATAGGCTGCAAGGTTAATCTATTTTTGCATGGATTACTGAAAAGCCAGTAGGCAAAGGAGCAGGGCAAATAATAGAGTTTACATAAAAGCATGCTCTTGCTACTTAGAACCACAATGTCCCACTGTGACATCACAGTCCCCCCACAGTGGGAATAACAGGGAACCCACAAGCTGAGCACCATGAGACCAAAAACCACTGTAATATTGGTAGGGTAGGAACCTCCCAAAATAGAGGTACCTTTACTGGCAAGGTCCTAGTTAAGGGCAGAGCCATATAACATCAAACCACCAGAGTAATGTGAACAAGCTGAAGCAAATTAATAACTGAAAGGTTTAGAATAAATAAAATCAGAAAAGTACTGCTAAAATGCGTACAGCTGTAAGCTGTGTCAGCACAGTAATACAGCAACATGAATATACTAGAGCAGCGCAAAGATTGAAAGTTGGAAGCAGTAGATGACTGATTGAGCTAACACTGAATGAATTGAGCAGGGTTGCTGAGAAACAAACATGTCATAGCAGACAGTGGCAGCTAGCTGGAGCAGGATGATTCTAGGTGGGTAAGCACAAGAGACAGCAGAGGAAGGGACACAACAGTTGAGCTCAAGCATACAGATAGTTATTGTAGTTGAACTGAGGGGTCTGCTAAAATCTGGTGAGTAAACGGGAGCCTAAATAGAAGGAGTGCATGAATGGCACAATACAAACAAAGGACAACAGAATGCTAGAGAAACTAGAAAACTCCCAAAAGAAAATAATTGCTAAATGAAAAAACACAGACAAGGGAACAGGAAAACAAGCAACACAAAGATGCACGCAGCAGTTGGAGGCAAAGTAAATACTAACCAAAAGCAGAAGAAACACAATGAACAGAAGTCCAGCACAAACCAAGCAGAGCTCAAAGCACAAGGATAGAAGGGAGGCAAACACTGGAGAAGGGGGGGGCAAAGTCCCAGCAGGCCTCAAGGGGAGAAGGCAGACTGACAGAGCCTCCGGCAGCAAAGTGAAAGTGCTTCAAAGGGTGTCTGGGAGGAACTGCTTATATAGCTCAGGAATAGGGCATGGTTGGTTGCTTCACCCCATTGAACCACAGGCAATAGCCTTTAAGTTCTACCACCACTGCCTTAGTCTATGCAGTTGCTGCAGAGTACAAACACCCCTCCACACTTGTACTACCACCATCTTAGTCCATGAACTTGTTGTATTGTACAAACACCCGCTTTACACTTGTACTACCCCATCTTCATTCATGTTCCTGCAGTACTGCACATATACCCCTCCAGGCATGTACCACCTGCCTTAGTCTATGCACCTGTTGCATTATACAAGCACCCCCTCCACACTTGTACCACCACTCCCTTAGTCTATGCACTTATTGCAGTATACAAACCCCCCTCCACGCTTGTTCCACCACCATCTTGGTTCATATGCTTCTTGCATTGTACAAATACCTCCTCCACACTTGTATTACTGGTGCCTTAGTCTATGCACATGTTGCATTGTAGAAACAACCCCTCACCACTGCCTTAGTGTATGCACTTGTTGCAATGTACAAGTATCACCACCTTAGTTCATGCAACTTCAGCATTGCACATACAATCCTCCACACTGTACAACACTTGCCTTAGTATATGCACTTATTGTACAAACACCTCTGTCCTCATTTGTACCACCAGTGCCTTTGTTTAAGCATGCACCTGCAGCACTGCACATATGCTTTTATCATGACAGCTGTAGTCTATATACTTGCTACATTATACAAACACCTGCTCCACACTTGTACCATGACCATCTTAGTCCATGCATCCATCGCATTGTATAAATGGCACTTTACACTTGTATTACCACCATCTATGCACTTGTTGCATTGTACAAACACCCCGTCCACATTTGTACCACCACTGCCTTACCATATGAAGGTGTTGCATTGTATAAACACCCTTGACACTTGTACTACAGTACCACCACCTTACTTCATACAGTCAGCATTGCACTTACACCTCTCTACAATAGTACCACAGCTGCTTTAGTCTATTCACTTGTTGCATTGTGCAAACACCCCCTCCAATGCCTTTGTCTGTGCATGTGTTGCATTGTGCAAACACCCCTCCACACTTAGAACACCACTGCATTAGTCTATGTGCTTGCTACATTGTACAAAACCCTTAACACCTGTATTACAGTGCCATCACCTTAGTGCATGCACCTGCAGCAATGCACATACACCCTTCCACATCTTTACCACCATTGCCTTAGTCTACACCCTTGTTGCATTGTGCAAACACCCCCTCTGCACTTGTACTACCACTGCCTTAGTCTATGACCTTGTTGCATTGTACAAACACCCCTTAACACTTGTACTACAGTACCATGACCTTAGTTCATGCAAGATCAGCATTGCACATACAACCCTCCACACCACACCACCCTTGCCTTAGTCTATTCACTTGTTGCATTGCACAAACATCCCCATTCTCATTTGTACCACCAATGCCTTTGATTAAGCACTTGTTTCATTGTACAAACACCACCCTCCACACTTGTAGCACCACTGCCTCAGTATATAAACTTGTTGCATTGTGCGAGCACCCCACCACACTTTTACCACCACATCATTAGTCTATGCCATTGTTGCATTATACAAATACCCCTTAACATTTGTCCCATACCTGCCTTAGTCTGTACCTGTTGCATTGTACAAACACCCCTCCACACTTGTACCACTTTCTTAGTCCATGCACTTGTTCCATTATGCAAACACCCCTCCACACTTGTACCTCCACTGCTTTAGTCTATGAAATTTGCTGCATTATAAAACACCCCTTCAGACTTGTACTACAGTACCAGCACCTAAGTTCATGTAACTGCACTATTGCACATACACCCCTTCACACTTGCACCACTACTACCTCAGTCAATGCACTTGTTGCATTGCACAAACACCCTCTCTGCACTTGTGCCACTACTGCCTTAGTCTATGCACTTGTTGCATTGTACCAACACCCCCCACTTGTACCATCAGTACCTTAGTCTATGCCCTTATTGCATTGTGCAAACACCCCTCCAGATTTGTACCTCCACTGCTTTTGTCTATGCATGGCCTGCATTGCACAAACACCCCCTCTACACTTGTACCACCACTGCCTTAGTCTATGCATATGATGCATTGTACAAACACCACTACACACTTGTACCACCACTGCCTTAGTATATTCCCCTTGTTGAATTGTACAAACACCTCCTCCATAATTGTACCACCACTGCCTCAGTATATGCACTTGTTGTATTGCACAAACACCCCCTCCTCACTTGTACCACCATTGCCTTAGTATATGAACTTGATGCACTGTACAAACACTCATTAAGACTTGTACTACAGTACCAGCACCTTAGTTCATGCAGCTGCACCATTGACCATACATCCCTCCATACCTGCACCACCTCTGTTTTAGTTAATGCACTTGTACTGTACAAACACCCCTCCACAGTTGTACCACCACTGCCTTTGTCTATGCATTTTTTGCATTGTATAAACACCCCCCAAATGTGTACCAATACTGCCTTATTCTGTGTATGTGTTGCATTTAACAAACCCTCCCTCTGCACTTATATCACCACTGCCTTTGCCTATGCCCTTGTTGCATTGTACAAACACCCCTCCACACTTGTACCATCACTGCCTTAGTCCATGACTTGTCCCATGTCAAATCCACTTGCAAACTGGTAAACTCAAAGCTAGGCATTGCCTATAGAACTAGCTATACACTTACCCCATCCACCAGGCTGGCTGTTGCCCATGGCATCCTTCTACCAGTCCTGACCTATAGATTCACCACATATAGCAGCCATACCTAAGTCCTCACTGTGTGCCTGGGACACCACCTATGATAACATTTGCCGCTATGCCTCCTCATCTCCTAGGCTTGAACACCACTGCAAACTCTATTCAGGCCTAAAATGGCTGTCACCTGCTGCATTGAGAGTCTACTCAGTTGGCTCCCTAGTGGATAATGTTATTAGGGTGAAATCTCTTGATAGTCTTGCAAGGCTACTGTCCCCTCAAACACCTTCCCATGGTCTATGCTCTGCAGATAAGTCCCTGCTGCAGGTGCCAAGGTGTAAAACCTCTAAAGGCTCCCAAGCCTTCACCCACTATGCCCCACTGCAATGGAATGCCCTACCCTCAGCACTTCGCCAAGTACCGTCCCATTCACTCTTTAGGAAAGAGCTCCATGCCAGCCTATTTGCTTCTAACCATTGCACCTGTTTTCAAACCCCTTGATTTCTCTCCCTGCCTACCTCCCATAGTCAGCTGTGTTCTAAATGACCTCCCGTCTCTACGTCTTCCTCCTCCCTCAACGCGAATTTTGGGTTGCCTATCACCCCTACACACTTTCACTCCCTATTGCTATGCCCAGTGAAATGCCTTAGCCTTTCTTCTTACAGATTGGTGTGTTCCTTTTCTATACGCCTCATAAGAAAAACTGCTGTCCAGTCTCTTTCTAATGTACAGTGAACTATATTAACTTGAACTTTGCACTTATTATGTACTCACTAGTCAAATGTAACTGTTACCAAGCCCTCCCTATATGTTAGATAGCTAATCCTGGTTGTATACGCTTACTCTGCCCTACATGTTAATTTTCACCATGTATGCTCTCTCAGCCAATTTTGTATTTTGTTTTTTATGTACTTTCTCCGATCTTGTTCAGACTGTACTTATAATGTTCTTGTGTTTTTTGCAATATTGTCCTTGTTTTTTTTCTCCCATGTTGTATCCTCCCAAGTGGTGACTGAAAATAGTCATTTTATGGCTAGCTCACCCACCCAGTAAACAAAAACCAAATAAAATTATGCAGCCCCCCCACAGACTTGTACCACCACTGCCTTAATCTGTGCATTTTCTGCATTGTAGAAACAACTCCTCTGCTCCTGTACCACCATTACCTTAGTATGTGTCCTTATTGCTTTGTACAAACACCCCTTCACACTTGTAGCACCACTGCCTTTGTATATGCACTACTTGCACTGTACAACCCCCTTCCACACTTGTACCACCACTGCCTTAGGCTATGCCCTTGTTGCATTGTACAAACACCTCTCCACATCGATACCACCACTGCCTTTGTCTATGCACTACTTGCATTGTGCAAACATCCCTCCACACTTGTACCACCACTGCCTTAGTCTATGCACTCGTAGACTTGTGCAAACAACCCCTCTACACTTGTACCACCATTGCCTTGGTCTATGCACATGTTGCATTGTACAAACACCCCTCCACACTTGCACCACCACTGCCTCAGTCTATGAACTTGTTGCATTATACAAACACTCCTTAAGACTTGTACTACAGTACCAGCACCTTAGTTCAAGCAACTGCACCATCACATATACACCCCTCCATACTTGCACCACCATCACTGCTTTAGTCAATGCACTTGTTGAACTGTACACACACCCCTCCACACTTTTATCACCACTGCCTTAGTCTATGTATTTTTTTGCATTGTACAAACACCCCCTTCAGACTTGTACCACTACTGCCTTATTCGGTGCATGTGTTATATTTAACAAACCCCCTCCACACTTATACCACCACTGCCTTTGTCTATGCCCCTGTTGCATTGTACAAACACCCCCTCCACACTTATACCAACACTGCCTTAGTCTATGCACTTGTTTCATTGTACAAACACCCGCTTCACACTTGCATCAGCACTGCCTTAGGCCATGCACTTGTTGCACTGTGCAAAACAAACCCACTCCAGACTTGTACCACCACTACCTTAGTCTATGCATTTGTTTTACTGTACAAACACCTCTTCCACACATGTACTACCACTATCTTAGTCCGTGCACCTGCTCTGTTGTACAAACACCCACTCTGAACATACATTCCCTCTGCACATTCTTTTAATTATCTTTCATCTTCTTGTCTCTTTTCATAAGCTCTCATCCACCTACAGTAATTCAGGCCTAACTAGAATTCCTCAGATGAAGGTGTGCATACTGTGTATTGCTGCAAAGAGCATTCTGCCACACTGTTTCTTTTCATGTTGTATCTTTGTAAAAACACTAGTCAGTTCCTTCACTGCTTCCGTAATTGTCCCCTGGAACTAGAACACTCTTACCATGCCAAAAAGAGACAATTCCAGTGAGAAAACTGTAAATAAATAAATAAATGTACAGTAATTTTCAGATGTACTCCAAGAATAGTCCATGGAAAGAGGAATAACAAACTAAAGTATACAGCATGTGGTCTGGGAGAGAGGGAACACAGGAAACTAAGGGAAATATGTTGTTTGTACTTTAAAGGATATCAAAGCTGTTTTCAATACTTGAACTGACTAACATCATCAGTAGTTTCATTGTATTATTTTTATGAAACCTGTAGCACATTTAGAGCATGAGACCAGCAACACACTAACAGCATCAGAACTGCAACACCCTATCAGCCAGAGACGTGCAACACACTACCAGCATGAGACCTGAGACACACCTACAGCATGAGACCAGCAACAGACTGCCAGCATGAAATCTGCAACACACTATCAGCCAGAGATTTGCAACACACTAACAGCCAGAGACCTTCAACATACTAACAGCATGAGACCTGCAACACACTACCAGTATGAGACCAGCAACACACTACCAGCAGGAGACCTGCAGCACATTAGCAGCATTAGACCTGTAGCACACTACCATCCTGAGACTTGCAACACACTGCAAGCATGAGACCTGCAACACACTACCTGCATGAGATCTGTAAACACTACCAGCATGAGATCAATGATACAGTAACAGCATCAGACCTGCAACACACTACCTGCATGAAACCTGCAACAAATGACTGGCATAAGACCAGCAACACACTATCAGCATGAGAGCTGCAGCACACACTACCACCCTGACACTTGCAATACAATACTTGCATGAAGCCTAGAACACACTAACAGGCACAAGAACTGCAACACACTAACAGACCAAGAGTTGCAACACACTACCAGCATGGTACTTGCAACACACTACCTGAATGAGACCTGCAGCACACAAGCATTCATAGAAGAAAGGGTTCTGAAAGAACTCTTAAAACTGAAGGTAGACAAAGCAATGGGGCCTGACGGGATTCACCCAAGAATTCTAAAAGAACTAAGGGCAGAACTAATAACACCACTGACTACTCTTTTTAACAAATCATGGGAGGATGGTGTGGTCCCTGAGGACTAGAGGAGGGCAGATGTGATTCCCCTTCACAAAAGTGGGAGCAAGACAGAGGCAGGAAACTACAGACCTGTTAGTTTGACTTCAGTGGTAGGGAAAATTATGGAATCACTTCTGAAAGAAAGAGTTGTTGAATTCCTAGAGGCCAGTGGGGCACAGGACCCAAGACAGCATGGATTCACAGCAGGAAGGTCATGTCAGACAAATCTAATAGATTTCTTTGACTGGGTGACCAAGTAGTAGACCAGGGAGGGGCTGTGGACATGGCCTACCTAGACTTTAGCAAGGCATTTGACAGAGTCCCACACAAAAGATTAATATGTAAGTTAGCTAGCCTTGGAGTGGGTAGCAAAGTGGTAGCCTGGGTAAAACATTGGCTGGACAACAGGATGCAGAGGGCAATAGTAAACGGAGTTCACTCTGAAGAAAGGGGGTTACTAGCAGGGTATCGCAGGGTTCAGTAAAGGGACCGGTTCTCTTTAATGTCTTTATAAGTGACATTACAGAGGGACCGGAAGGAAAAGTATGTCTCTTTGCAGACGACACAAAGATCTTCAACAGGGTCGATACAGAAGGCGGGGTTGAAAGGATGTAAAGGGACTTGGCAAGGTTGGAGGAATGGTCAAATGTATGGCAGCTTAGATTCAGTGCAAAGAAGTGCAAAGTTATGTACCTGGGAAACAAATGCCCAGGGGAAGAGTACACAATGGGGGGTTGAGATACTAACAACAACAAAAATGGAAAGGGACCTGGGGGTAGTCATATCAGATGACCTTAAGATGGGCAAGCAATGTGAGAAGGCAGTAAGGAGGGCTAGTGGGATACTGGGAAGCATAGGGAGAAGCATCACCAGTAGAAAACAGTAAGTTGTTATCCCTCTATACAGACAGTTGGTGAGACCCCATCTGGAGTACTGCGTGCAGTTCTGGAGACCCCATCTCCGCAAGGACATAGATAGAATGGAGGCTGTCCGAGGAGGGCAACTAAAATGGTGCAGAGTCTGCACCAGAAGACATACGATGAGACATTAAAGGAGCTTAATATGTATACCCTCGAGGAGAGGAGGAAGAAGGGGGACATGATAGAAACTTTCAAGTACCTCAAGGGAATCAACAAAGTTCAAGAGGGTAGCATCTTTCAGAAAAAGAGATGTACGAGAACAAGGGGGCACAATTTGAAGACAGAGGGGGGATGGCTCAGAAGTAATGTGAGGAATTATTTTTTCACAGAGAGGGTTGTAGATACATGGAACAGCCTTCCTGTGGAGGTAGTGGGTCAAAAACAGTGAGGGGGAATTCAAGAATGCATGAGACAGACATAAGGCAATTCTAGTGAGGGGTAGGAGGAAGTAGGCTATTGGTTAACTAGGATCTGCAGCTTATCTGTAAGGTAGGGAAATGGGCAGACTGGGTGGGCCAAGAGGTCCTTATTTGCCATCAAATTCTATGTTTCTATGTTTCTATATGTAATGAGACCAGCGATACGCCGCCAGCATGAAACCTGCAACACGCTACCAGCATGAGACATGCAACACACAACCAGCATGAGACCAGTTACACACTACCAGCAAGAAACCTGCAACACACTACCAGCCTGAGGCTTGCAATACACTACCAGCATGAGATCTGCAACACACTACCAGCATGAGACCAGTGACACACTACCAGACTGAGGCTTATAACACACTACCTTCATGAAGCCTGCTTCACACTAACAGCATAAGACCTGCAATACCCTAACATCATGAGACCTGCAACACACTACCTGAATGAGACCTGCAACACACTTCCAGCATGAGACCTGCAAAACACTACCTGCATGAAGCGTACAACAAACTACCAGCATGAGACTTGTAACACACTACCAGAATGAGACCTGCGGTATGTATTACCAGCATTAGACTTTGAAAACACTGCCATAATGAGACCTGCAGCATGCATTACCAGCCTGAGATTTGCAACACAGTACCTGCATGAAGCATACAACAAACCACCAGCATGAAGCATACAACAAACTACTAGCCTGAGACTTGCAACACACTACCTGCATGAGACCTGCAGCACACATCCAGAATGAGACCTGCAAAACACTACCTGCATGAAGCATAGAACAAATTACTAGCCTGAGACTTGCAACACACTATTTGCATAAGACCTGCAAAACACATCCAGCATGAGACCTGCAAAACACTACCTGCATGAAGCGTACAACAAACTACTAGCATGGGACTTGTAACACACTACCAGAATGAGACCTGCAGTATGTATTGCCAGCATGAGACTTGCAAAACACTACCAGAATGAGACCTGCAGCATGCATTACCAGCATGAGACTTGCAAAACACTACCAGAATGAGACCTGCAGCATGCATTACCAGCCTGAGATTTGCAACACAATACCTGCATGAAGCATACAACAAACTACCAGCATGAAGCATTCAACAAACTACTAGCCTGAGACTTGCAACACACTACTTGCATGAGACCTGCAGCACACATCCAGAATGAGACCTGCAAAACACTACTTGCATGAAGTATAAAACAAACTACTAGCATGAGACGTGTAACACACTATTTGCATAAGACCTGCAACACACATCCAGCATGAGACCTGCAAAACACTACCTGCATGAAGCATACAACAAACTACCAATTATGAGACTTGCAACAAACTACATGCATAAAGTGTACAATAAACTACTAGTCTGAGACTTCCAAAACACTACCAGCATGAAGCATACAACAAACTACTAGCATGAGATTTGCAACACACTACTTGCATGATACCTGCAGCACATATACACAATGAAACCTGCAAAACACTACCTGCATGAACCATACGACGAACTACTAGTATGAGACTTACAACAACTACCTGAATAAAGTGTACAACAAACTACCAGCATGAGACTTACAACACATTACCTACATTAAGCCCACAACACACTACCGGCATGAGACCTGCAGCACACGTTACCAGTCTATGACTAACAACACACTACCTGCATGAAGGCATACAATAAACTACCAGCATGAGACCTGCAGCACAAATTACCAGTCTGTGACTTGCAACACACTACCTGCATGAAAGCGTACAATAAACTACCAGCAAGAGACCTTCAAAACACTACCTGCATGAACCATACAGCAAACTACCAGTATGAGACCTGCAACAAACTACCTGCATAAAGTATACAACAAAATACCAGCATGAGACTTACAACACATTACCTGCATTAAGCCCACAACACACTACCAGCATGAGACTTGCAGCACACATTACCAGTCTGTGACTTGCAACACACTACCTGCATGAAGCATACAACAAACTACTAGCCTGAGACTTGCAGCATGCTACCTGCATGAAACCTACAACACACTAACAGTATCAGACCTGCAATACACTACCAGCCTGTGACTTGCAACACACTACCAGCATACGACCAGCAACACACTAACCACATGATAATATGATCCAAATGAATTGCCAATTGTCTAGCCATTATAGAACTAAAAAGGATCACTTGAGAGAGCATTAGGCTGAAGATTTAAAAGCTCCAGGTTCAATCCTAGGTTTTGACAGAGCAGGACTTTAAACTTTTAAGGAGTTGGAAAAAGCATCATGCCACTTACCTTCATTTGGTTTCAATATTCCAAGTCAAGATGAAGGGCATTTAGATCATATGAACAAAGTGAATGGCCACTTGTCTAGCCATTACATGTTTAGGGTTCACAGAGGAAGGGGGTGGCAAAAAAGTAACAGGAGCTTTTGGGGGGAGAGAGACACACTGGTCTGTTTTTGGAGGAGAGAGTCCTGAAGGAACTCACTAATCTGAAAGTGGACAAAGTAATTTGGCCACATGAGGTGCATCCAAGGGTATTGAGGTAGCTCAGGGAGGTACTGGCTGCACCTCTAATAGTCCTAATTAATAGTTCACTGGAAACAGGAGAGGTTCCAGAGGACTGGAGGAGAACAAATGTAGTCCCACTTCACAAAAGTAGTAGCAGGAAGGAGGCTGGCAATTATAGGCCAGTCAGCCTGACACAGGTGGTGGGAAAGTTAATGGAATCACTGCTGAAGGAAAAGGTTGTTGAATATTTTGAATCCGATAGGTTGCAATACCCAAAGCAGCATGGATTCATGGAGTGGAGGTCAGGTCAAAAGAATCTGATAGATTTCTTTGGCTGGATGACCAATAAATTGGATCAGGGAGCAACGGTGGACGTGACATAACTGGATTTCAGTTAGACTTTTGACTCTGTTCCACATAGGAGACTAGTAAGCAAGCTGGGGGTAGCTTAGGAAATTGGTTAACAGATAGGTGAAACAGAGGGTGGTGGTAAACAGAGTTCACTCACAAGGAAGAGAGGATGACCAGCGGGGTGCCTCAGGGATCAGTGCTGGCACTGATCCTCTTTAATGTCTTTATAAGTGACATTGCAGATGAGCCAGAAGAGAAGGTCTGCCGCTTTGCAGATGATACCAAAATCTATAATAAGGTGGACACTCCAGGAGGGGTAGAAAGTACGAGCAGAGACCTGAGAAAATTCAAGGAGTGGTCAAGGGTATGGCAGCTGAGTTTTAAATTGAAAAACTGCAAAATAATGCACTTAGGGCACAGAAACCCAGTGGCGGGGTAGACAATAGGTGGAGTGGTATTGACAACCACCAAGCAGGAAAGAGACCTAGGGATAATCATATTGGATGATCTAAAGGAGATCAAACAGTGCGACAAGGCAGTTAGGAGGGCTAGTGGGAAGCTGGGGTGCATAGGAAGGGGGTATAACCACCAGAAAGAGGGAGGTGGTGTTGTCTCTGTATAGATTGCTGCTAAGATCCCACCTACAGTACCATGTTCAGTTCTGGAGACCACATCTCTGGAAAGACATTGACAAGAGTAGAGATTGTCCAGAGGAGGGAAACTAAAATGGGGCTTGATCTGCACCAAGAGCCCTACAACGAGAGACTAAACGACCTCAATATGCACACCCTAGAAGAGAAGAGGGGGCATATGATAGAGACCTTTAAATATGTCACAGGGATAAGTAAGGTTCAGGAGGGCTTTGAGGGAAGTAATTTTCAGAAAAAAAAGCTCAAGAACATGGGGACATGCCGTGAAGCTGGAGGATGGTAGATTCAGCAGAGATATGAGGAAGGAAAGAGATGAAGGAAAATGAGAACACTCCCTGTGAGAGCAGTCTCTGGGACACTCCTTGTCCCATCACAGGAAGAGTGGTGGATTCCTGCAACAGCCTTACATTGGAGGTGGTGGGGATGGAAATAGTGGTGTTCAAGAATGTATGGGATAGACATGAGGGAATCTTAATGGAAAGGAAGTGGTGGGGAAGAAAGAGCTGGAGATCATTAGGATCTGCAGTGATGCTGTAGGCAGGGAAAAATGGACAGACTGGGTGGGTCAAGTGGTCCTTATCTGCCATCAGTTCTCTTTTTCTATGTTCAATGAGACCTTCAACACACTATCAGCCAGAGACATGCAACACACCATCAGCATGAGACCTGCAATAACTAACAGCATGAGTCTGCAACACACTACTCACATCAGATCCAAAACACACTACTAGTCTGAGACCTGCAACACATTACCAGCATGAAACCTGCAACACACTCACATGAAGCCTGCACCACACTACCAACATCAGACTTGCAACCCACTACAAGCACGAGACCAGTGACACACTACTAGTATTTGACCTGCAACACACCACCAGCAAACATGCAACAAACTACCAGCCTGGGACCTGCAACACACTGTCAGCATGAGAGTTGCAACACACTAACAGCATGAGACCTTCAGCACACTACCAGCCAGAGAAGTGAAACACACTATTAGCATGAGACCTGCAATACACTAACAGCGTGTCTGCAACACACTACCTACATCAGATCCAAAACACATTACCAGCCTGACACTTGCAACACACTACCAGCATGAGAGCTGAAACACACAAACAGCATGAGACTCGCAACACACTAGCAGCATGAAGCATGCAACACACTAACATGAAGCATGTAGCACACTACCAGTATCAGGCTTGCAACCCACTACAAACATGAGACCAGTGACACACTAGCAGTATTTGACCTGCAACACACTATCAACCTGAGATTTGCAACACACTGCCAGCATAAGACCTGCATTACACTAACATCATGACACCTGAAAGACGCCACTAGCCTGAGGGACCTGCAACACATTATCAGCATGAGACCTGCAACACACTAACAGCATGAAACCTGCAAAATACTATCAGCCTGAGATTTACAAAACACTACTAGCATAAGACCTGTAAGACACAATAAATATAAGACCTGCAAGGCATTAACAGCATGATACCTGTATGGCACCATTAGCGTGAGACCTGCAGCCCACTACCAGCATGAAGCCAGGAACACACTACCAGCATCAGACCTGCTGCACACAACCAGCCTGACACTTGCAACACAATGCCGGCATAAGACTTGCAATATACTACCAGCATGAGACCAGCAACACACTACCAGTATGAGACCTACAACAGACTACCAGCATAAGACCTGTAACATATTACCTGCATGAAGCCTGCAACACACTAACAGCATGAGACTTGCAATACACTACCAGCCTGAGACTTTCAACAGACTACCAGTCTGAGACCTGCGGCACACTATTAGCATGAGACTTGCAACACGCTAATAACATGAAACCTGCAACACAGTACCAACACAAGACTTCAATAAACTACCAGCATGAGACCTGCACCATACCACTAGCAAGAGACTTCAACAAACTACCAGCATGAGACATGCGCCACACTACCAGTATGAGACTTGCAACAGATTACCATACCACCAGTGAGAGACTTCAACAAACTAGCAGCATGAGACCTGCACCACACTACCAGCATTGAGATTTCAACAAACTACCAGCATGAGACCTGCACCACATTACCAGCATGAGACTTGCAATAGACTACCAGCATGAGACCTGCAACAGACTAGCAGCATGAGACTTCAACAAACTACCAGAATGAGACCTGCACTACACTAATAGCATGATACTTGCAACAGACTACCAGCATGAGACCAGCAACACATTACCAGCATGAGACCTTCACCACACTACCAACATAAAACTTGCAACACATTAACAGCATGAAACCTGCAACACAGTACCAGCACAAGACTTCAACAATCTACAAGCATGAGACCTGCACCACACCACCAGCATGAGACTTCAACAAACTACATGCATAAGACCTGCACCACACTAACAGAAGGAGGCCTGCAACACACTACCAGCATGAGACCTGCAACACACTACCAGCCTGAGACTGCAATGCACACCTCTCAACCGGCCCTGATTTTCAGGAATGTCCCTGATTTTGCCTCAAATGCTTCCTCTGTCCCTCATAAAATCTGTGTTTTTGTGACAAAACAGTGGGGATTAAAAGTACAAAATAATGTCAAACATTAAAGTAACAGACTTGTTATTCTTCAGAAAATGCATCTTAACACAAATCCTTTTATTCTATCAGCTTTCTGAGTAAATAGTATCAGATTTTAAGATATGTCCCTGATTTGGGGTCTTTGTCCCTGTTTTTTTAAGCCCTGTCCCTGATTCATGAGGCAAGAGGTTGAGAGGTATGCTGCAATGCACTACCAGCCTGAGATATGTAACACACTACTAGCATCCGATCTGCAACACATTACCTGCATGAAGGCTGTACAAAACTTAATACTGTTTTGAAAATAAGAAAATAACAGGTTTTGAGGACTGGATATTTTTGTCAATTGGCAGTGAGTTACAGAGCCTTTTACCTCTTTGTCACCAGTTTGAGCATGGCCTAGGTCAGTGCTGGACAAAATGCATTATCTCCTAATGGCTGTTCTGTTACCCTTGTGAAGTTATCTGTGTTTGGTCTGAGACCAGTTCCTAAGGCACAGGTATACACATCGCAAAACTGTCATTTCAACTGGCCCTTCCTGGCACCCTTGCACATAGTCTCACTGAGAGGCCAATAACTAAATGTGTGTAGAGTCTGATGTTTCTTACCACCTACATGGTGGTCTATTCATGACAGAGTTATGGCACATTGGCAGGGCTGTGTATAGAATCTTGCATTATTTTTACTTGTTAACCTGCCATTTCAGTATATAGAGGTATTTAGTCCTCTGTGCTGTCAATCTAGCACCTTTAATATATTGGTAGCTGCTGCTACAAAAGTAATCACCCAATTAAGGTTGACTCCTACCCTCCCTTTGGAGGAGCTTTGGATAAAGAATTGTTGAAGGATACAAGAAATGGAAAAAGTTACAGCTCAGTTGAGGTTCCCAAATGAGAAGTTCAAGATTTGCTGGCTCCTCTTTCTCAATTATCAAGCAGAGAGAGAAGGGAGAAATGTGTTAGATGTCTAGGCCATCTTGTTTTAGATCACTTGGCTATAATATACATTTGGGGTAAGGCTATGGGTGCTATGTAAACATTCATATCTTAATAGTACCCTCTTATTTGTCTCCCCTTTGGTAGATGTTGGAGTCTGTCTATCAATATGCTAATGTTTCAAATTTGACATACAGTAGGGCCCCCCCAGACCATTTAAATGTTATGAGACTGGGTCTGTTTCGGGACCGATGTATGGCTTAGGTTAGCACGCCCACTGAGAATTGTTTAAGTTGTTTCTGTTGCAGTTTTTGTTCTCTATTTCCATTTTTCCTAAAGAGTTGTATATTAGCATTATAAAACCAGAAAATGGATACTGGGGCCCGGATATTCAAACTGCGCCAGGCTGTGGCGCAAGCCTGGGCACAGCTCAACATGGTTGGCAGGGGTGTGGCCTGGGCGATATTCAACGGAGCTGCACTATGGTGCAGCAGCTTTGAATATCACACTCTGGTAACCCCCACTGTGCATGGCACAGTGGCACTGCGCCAGCGCAAGTGGCCAGAGTGGAGCATGGAGATGAGCTAGCACAAGTGTCATTGCGCCATGCACAGCACCTGGGATATTCAAAAGGGGACATGCAAATGGGGCCATAATTTATGCAAGGTGCACATGGGGCCATTTGCATGTCATTATGGCTCCATTTGCATCCCATTAGCATGCAGGTGCACCGATCCCCAATGACTTGCGCCTGGCGCCCTGCCAGGCAGCAGCCTTCGGGGACTGATGCCCCCTGCAGCTCGATCATGGGCAGTTGTCTAAAAGAAATATCCTCCCCTAATATCCCTGGTGGTCCAGTGGACCGCTAAGTGCCCGATCATGGGCATCGGTATAATAACCCCCCGTCCAATGTACCTGGTGGTCCAGTGGACCGACCATTGCCTGATCGTGGGCATCTGGTTAAATCACCCCCCCAATATCCCTGGTGGTCCAGTAGACCTCACTCTGCCCAGTAGTGGGCATCTATAAAACATATAAAATGACCTGTTACCCTGGTGGTCTAGTGTCCCCCTCCCACCCACCCACTGGGCCCGCTGCCCGCTCCCCCTGGTCAGCCAGTGGGCAGCACCACCCACCTTCCACCCCACCACTCGTGAGCTAACAGCTTGGTAGGGCTGCACACCCATGGTTCACAGCAGAGCCAATGGACGTGCAACCCATGCCGATACCACACAGTCCAGATATGTGAATGAATCATTCACATATCTGGACTGTGTAATGCGACATGGGTGCTCTGCAGCCATTGGCTTCACGCTGCAGAACCAATGGGTGTCGCCATAACTGTCGTCAGTCATGCGGCCGCGGGCAGAAGGCAGGTGAAGTGCTGCCGCCAGCTGGCTGACTGCGGGGAGGCGTGAGGGCCTAGTGGCAGGTGAGGAAGGGGTACTAGGACCACCAGGAAATAAGGGGGCATATATGTTTACAGATGCCAGCTATTGGGCAGAGTGCGATCACTGGACCACCGAGGGATGTTGAACGAGATGATTTAACCAGATACCCGCAGATCATGCAGCGATGGGTCTACTGGATCACCGAGAAAGCCGGATGAGGGGTTATTATACCGATGCCTGTCGACACATAGCGTCCACTGGACCACCAAGGCAATAAGGAGAATAGACCTTACCAGACAAATGCCCATGATCCACACACCTGTGATCCACTGGACCAGCAGATATAGGACAGGGGTGTTTTGTTTAGCCAGATGCACGATCGGGCGACTCGGTCCACTGGACCACAGGGATATTGAAGGGGGTTTATGTACACAGATGCCCATGATGGGCATGGGGCTCCGCCAGGTGCGGCGAGGAACTCGGGTGGCCACCCATAGTGGCAGCTGCCATGCTGTACCCTGTAGTGTGGCAGCTCACCTGTGGGTGGCCATCATTTGTTCCTTTTTTTAGCTTAACTTTGTGCAGGCACAAGTAGAGGGTTTCTTGCAGCCATGGCTCCTGCGCACCTGGGCTGAATATTGGGCCACAGGTTATGCATGGGCACACACCCCCACCTGTGCCTGCATACATTACTGATACGCTCCGGCGCATCATGATTTGTACAGCACACTTTTCCCTTTTGAATATTGTGCTGGGGTGCATCAGTGGGTTGTGCATGGTGCAACACTGTTGCGCCATGCGCAATCCTTTTGAATATCTGGGTCTGGGTGTATTATTATACACTGTATGTTGTGATTTGTCTATTGATTGCCTGTACCTAGATCAAAAAATAACCAATGAAGTTTAAGGTAAAAAAAAATCCCTACAGGCAAATATAAAGCAAAAGACAGCTTCAGGTATATCATTATATGTGTAGACCTGGATATTTCATTTTGTAAATTATTTTCGCTCACTGATAGTGTTTATTAAATGTAGAAAAACTTCAACATACCCCAAAACACTGCAGCAGCTCTCTTTTATTCGCATAGTTTTGCTTCTTTGCAATATAAGTCATAACAGACTGCAGTATGCTAGTTTTTACATATTCTGTTAACTGTAATGAAATTAGCTGGCTGTCCTCCAATATAAGCAGGATAAGTACTGCACTGTTTAGTGCATTCGTAAAAGTTGTTGAAAGCTCAGAAATAGCTGTGCTGTGCAGCGTAAGTCCTGTGTTCTGTATTCCACACAGAATTAACAATGGTAAACTTTCCACGAAGCTATCATATTGGCAGACAGATGAAAAATTGATGCTACAGGTCCAGTTAAGCTGCTTGACCACTTCCTTGGCTCTGCAAAGTTCCACTTCTGAATTGTTTGAAATTGTGTAATTGTGCTGATCAGAGCATGAAGGCTCAAGCCAATTATTATCAGAATCTGTCATTAATTTTAACAGCAGGGCTTCATTTTTACAGACATATTTATCAAAGTTTGTCTTGTCGTAGTCCCAGCACAGTGAGATGAAGGTCGAGTCTATCATGTCCTCGATCCAGGTGTCATACAAGCACATTTTATCAGGTTGAAAACCAGAGCAGTTACCAATGGGGAAAGTCATCACAGAATTTAGAGAGCCACATATTGTACTGATTACCCAGCAGCCCAGATAGCAGTGTTGTGTTGCCACAGACTGTATCAATGAATTTGTCTGTATCATTCTGACTACAGAAAGCAACTTCAGTTGCATTAACGTGTGAGGGATTGATCCACTTAGCATAATGACACAAACCCATTTCATGGCTGCTGTCACTAGTATTTGAATCATCCTTGTAACTGCAGACAGAATTAAGCCAATCATTGTCAGTGTTTTGGACAAATATCTCAACCAGATATTTGTTAGTACAAACTATTTCCATAAAATTAACTTCATCATGGAACCAACAGAATCCAATTGTTGATGGGTCCACATATTCTACCATCCACATAGAATATATGCAGACAGAGTCAATATCTGAATTATTTGAAATAGGCAAAACATTCTGGTTAGAGCAAGAAGGCTCAAGCCAATCATTATAGGAATCCAGAATCAATTGTGTCAGCAAATCTACGTTTTTACAAACATACTTATCAAAGTTTGCCTTGTCTTGGTCCCAACATAATTTGACAGTGGCTGAATCAATAATTTGCCCCAGCCAGGTGTCATATAAGCACATTTTATCAGGTTGAAGATCAGAGCAGTTTCCAATGCAGGAAAAGTTATCACAGAATTTTGAGAGCCACATATTGTACTGATTACCCTGCAGCCCTGACAGCAGTGTTCTGTTGCTACAGACTGTATTAATAAATTTGTCTGTATCATTCAGGCTACAGAAAACAACTTCAGTTGCATTAATGTGTGAGGGATTGATCCACTTATCATAACGACACAAACCCATTTCATGGCTGCTGTCATTAGCAATTGAACCATTCTTGTAACCGCATACATATTTAAGCCAATCATTGCCAGTGTTTTGGGCCAATGTCTCAACCAGCTGTATGTTAGTACAGACTATTCCCATAAAATTAACTTGATCAAGGTGCCAACAGAGTTCAATTATTGATGGGTCCACATTTTCATCCATCCATATGGAATATTTGCAGAAAGATTCGCTATCTGAATTATTTGAAATGGTGAGATTGTTCTGGTTTGAGCAAGAAGGTCCAAGCCATTCATTATCAAAATTCTGAGTCAATTTTGACAACAAACTTTTATTTTGACAAACAAATTTATTAAAGTCAGTCTTGTCATGACCCCAGCATAGTTTGATGGTGGTTGGATCTAGCAGTTTCTCCAGCCACGTGTCATACAAACACATTTGGTCAGGCTGAAAACTGGAGCAGTTTCCATTACAAGAGAAGTTGTTGCAGAATTTAGAGAGCCACGTATTGTACTGATTGTCCAGCAGGCCCCACAACATTGTTGTGTTGTCACAGACTGTGTCAATAAATGTGTCTGTATCATTCTGACTACAGAAAACAACTTCAGTTGCATTAATGTGTGAGGGAGTTGTCCACTTATCATATTGACACAAATCCACTTCATTGCTACTGTCACTAGTAGTAGAACCATTATTTGAACCACAGGCATAATTAAGCCAATAATTCTGATTGTCCTTCATCAGTTTCTCAATCAGTTGTTGGTCAGTACAGACCATTACCTTAAAATTAACTTGATCAATATTCCAGCACAGTCCCACTATTGATGCATCCACATATTCTTCAATCCATGTAGAGTATGAACAATCTGGAGTATATGAACTTAGGTAACTGGCACAAAACTCAGATAGCCAGGTATTGTACTGATTACTGGCTAGTTCCTGAAAAAGTGATTGATTGGTACAGATAGTGTTGCTGAAATTTTCCATGTCAAACTCTGCACAGAAGGCAACTTTGGTGGGGTCCAGAACAGCTGAGTCCCATGTACTGTAGATACACCAGTCTTGGATACTGTCGATGGTGATCATGTCAGGACTTTGACTAGGGGCTGGGCAATTATGAAGGTACCACTGCCTATCAGGACTTAGCTGCAGTGTTTCCAAAAGCTGTCCATGTTGGCAAAAATATTGTTCAAAGTTCATTTGGTCATGATAATAACAATATAAAACAGTTAATGAGCTAACAGAGCTTTGTGACCATGTAGAATAATTGCATGTTTCCTGAATAATGAGCAAAGAAACATTGTCAGGGCTAGAAAAATTGAAGCAAAAACTCCACAGCCAGTTATTATCTGAATTCTTAATCAAATCTAGCAGCAGGCTAGTATTATTGCAAACAGCCTGTATAAAATTGTTTGTGTCATTATCACTGCAAAAAGACACTATGGATGAATCCACAGAAATGAGATCTGTCCATGTGTCATACAAACAAACCAATTCTTGATTATTCACAGCATTTCGAGCAAATCGAGAATACGTCCCCAGCGCTGATTTTGAGGTTTCCTTACAGCCATCATTATACGATGAAATTTCAGTTAAAAAGTACAGTATTTTTGCACAAATCATGTCCATCAGTGTGGATGACTGCTCTGTGGTTACATTCCTCAGGGAACCACAAAGTGTGAGTAACCATTCCTCATTGTGATACTGCAGATAGCTTTCACTGCAAATGGCATCTCTTGCAGACGTGAAATTCTGTTGACTGCATGTCTCAAGAAGGGTGGACAGATCAGAGGAAAGTACAGGTGTGCCAGATCTTGAACAAACTGAAGAATCTGTGCACAAATTTATTGAGCGCTGAGATTCCAAAGGTAAATCCTTAAAACTCCAAGTCAGGTTGTGAGTTAGGCCCCTAAATAAAAGCACAGGTAAATGAAATTTATTTAGCTGTTCAAATTAAAAATAACAAATTTGACACAGGAAGACATTATTCTGTCAAACAGTAAGACAGTTTAACTACACTATGTATTTTATTTTAATAAAAATGGTTTGCATAAGAATGACTCTATAACTAATCATACAGAGGATATTTTTTGACTTCTTTGGCTGTCCTTCTATGAATTTAGATTAGAAAAAAAATTTGACCCAACTGATTGACAAAAAGAGACTCTAAATTGTAACTATCAAAAGAAATTATTGTTCAAGTCAAGTTAGAACTGTTAAGTTAATAATAATAATAATAGTAATTCTCTTTATTTTTATAGCACCTTTCAAAAGCCACCTTACAGATTATGAAAGCATCAAACATTTCAAAGTCTTAAAAATATATAAAACAACTAATACAGGTAAAACAGGAAGGTTAAACACCCAAAGTTAGAGATGTCTACCAAATATGTGACCTGTTACTGTTATGTACTACATATATTGTGTACTCTGTAATACCTAGGTCATATTGTACCTGAAAATGTATGCATTTTCTTGCCTAGTATACTTGCCTGGTTAAAAATAAATAAGTAAAATAAAACATTCAATCCTGTTGAAAATACTGTACATGAAGAACTACACGAGGAAGCTAATACCCTGTTACAGCTATCCCAATTAATGTTGTGTTGCAAAGGATTTTCTGAGCAGGAACAATCTAGCACAGAAAGACCCTACTGCACAACAGTGGTAACACTTCAGCAAGCTCTAACCCCCCTCTCCAAGGAACAGTTTTGTTTCATCACACCTGTCTTTCTGGAGTTTTGATTGGTCAGTAAAAGTTAAGTTTAATACATATAAGACAGGATTAACAGTTGTATTACCAGTTGTATAAATATTTTGATATATACCACAATGGGTCATAGCTAGGGCTAGCCAAATTAATGAACTCTGGTTCTGAAAGGTTTCCTTAAAAGTCTGCATATCTTATAAACTTTTGTGGAAATTCATTAAATGTTGCAAATGTGTTGATTTGGTCCTAACTCAGCTGTCATTTTAGCTAGAGGGATGACAACTGGTATGCCTACTTGTTAATGGGTCCAAGGCCTATTAAATGTCATGACATTTAATTGAAATTTAAGTTTATTGATTTTACACAAAACGAAAACCACCATGAGACAGGCAAATATACAATTCACGAATAACACATGGAGTAACAAAAAAAAAGGACAACCCCACCACCCAACAACCAGGCGTGCCAGGTAACCGACATATATCAAAGTTGGATAATTAGAACAATAACCATTCAGAAAACGTTTTGCCCCTTGTTTGGCAAATATCAACTGACAATATGTTGACAGAAACAAAGTGCCTACACGGGCATCAGGCATAAGATCAAGAACTCATTGATGTAGATACAATGCTTGCAACCTACCCCATCTTTTCTGGAATTAAATCCATACGTCCAGCATATAGCCACTAGCTTTTCAGAATTGAGGTAGGCAGAAAGCTGTTCAGCCATTAGGCATAGGACAATGCCAATTGGTCAGTCAATGCCCTAAAAACTAGCCTCTTAACATAACCCGACACTAGGGCAATGTATACCATCGCTCCACACTTTTAATACTAGCATAGTCCCCAGAATGCAATCTGGGTACAAACAACCAGAAAGACCTAGTAGGGGATCTAAGTTATCCCAGATGGAAGACCATAACGGGCAACTTTATCACAGGACCAGAAAATATGTAAGGAGTCCCCATCCCTTGCCTACATCTGGAGCAAAAGAAGTGGGAAGCTTTTAAGTTTAAAAGCTTTTTAGGAATGTAGTACATATTGTTCACTATATAGTATTGAGTAAGCCTAAGTCTGTCCTGCGAATGGTATTTATGGAGGCTCTTCGATACTGAGACCAGTCCAGAGTAGAATCCGGTAACAGAAGACCAGATATTAGAGCCCTCAACAGGTTCCAGTAGATTTATAATTTAAAGAAAGGGTATATTAGCAAGGGAAATAGAATGAAGCTTGGAAACAGGGTTGCTATTTGGGCTGAGGAAAAGCGAATCTTGATTCACTAAAGGTACTAAACTTCCCTACAATGAGATGTCTCAACTGGTAAACTTTGAAAATCATAGAATTAGAATAACATATTTATTAAAATATCCACAATGAGGAGAATGTGATCATGAGAGTCCCTAGATTAACATATGTAACAAGAACCCACTAGGTAACCAACCAACCACCTTAATTTGATGTTGGGGTTACTTCCATAACTGGTTGTCCCAAATCCTGCATGGGGAAAATATTCATATAATGCCAGCACTGAAAAAGGGACTTAAGGGATACAAGAGTTGTACGATCCTTTATCCACGGCGAAAGCACGGAAGGGGGGGTATAGAAAACTGCATAAGGATCCATCTTAGCCTCTGAGAGAATCCACCTTTCAATTTGAAGCCAAACCGGGCAGAAGGAGTCTGGATTTACGGGAAGCCATCTCCCTAACTTTGCAAGATGGGCCACCCAATGATAAAACAAGAGATTAGGAAGCCGAAGGCCACCTTTATCTTTAGGAAGGGAAAGCTTACTAAATGAACGCCGTACTCCCTTTCCCTGCCAGATAAAATTTGAGAACATCATGTGAAACTGCTGGAAATAGGAGATAGGCAACCAGAGATTTAGTAAATTAAGGGGATAAAAGATACGTGGAAGAACATTCATTTTAATAATGTTAATCCGGCCCCAAAGAGAAATGGGAAGAGCGGACCAACGCGACAGGTCTTGCTGAATGAGACTCTTAAGATCATCTAGGTTAAGCTTCTTAATAAGAAAGGGTCCATTGTATAGTGGATCCCTAAATATTTAATCGATTTGAGAGACCATCTCATGCCCAAATTAACAAAATCCTGGCTATCGTGTGAGCATTTAAAGGAAAGATTTCGGATTTAGAAATATTCAATCTGTATTGAGAAAAACACCATATTGTCAGATAACATCCAATGCAGATCTAAGAAGTCGGCAGGAGATTCAATGTGTAGGAGTATGTCATCCGATAAGCAGACAAAACCAGTTCCGCTGGCCCACGAAACTCCTAATAAGTGCAGAGGATTTAAGCTTAATGAGAAGGGCTCTAAGTATAGATTAAAAGAAAGGAAAGAGGCAGCCTTGCCTAGTACCTATGTACAATCTAAACAGCGAGGAAAAAACCCCATTACAATATATTCTGGCCGAAGGAGCCTTATAAAAGATCTGAACCCGCCTCACGAAAGAAACCGGGAAACCCATGCTGGCCATCACAGCCCAAAGGAAGGACCAGTCGACCCGGTCAAAGGCCTTCTCTGCATCTAACGAAACTAAGGCCATGGGGAATCGGGACTCATGGGCGCAATGAGAAATATGGGAAAGTGTTCATAAATGGTCTGATGAGGATCTAGAGTGCACAAAACCCACCTGTTCCGGACTAAGTAGATGAATCCAGACCATCTTGATCCTCTCGGCCAGAACCTTAGAAAGAATCTTCATGTCATAGTTTTGGAGGGATATGGGTCGGTAGTTCGCTGGATCTGTTGGAGTCCTTCCTGGCTTAGGTATTAAAATAATAGTGGCTTCAAGAAGAGTGGGATCTATGACACAAGAGGAAAAGAGACATTCATAAAGCCTAAGAAGTATAGGAGCGAGATCCTTGGAAAGAACTTTATAGAAATTGGAAGGGAACCCGTCTGGCCCAGGTGTCTTATCTGAGGCCATAGAGGCAATGACTTTCTCTATCTCCGCCAGAGAGAGAGGGGCGATCAAAATTCCTTTATGAGAAGACAATAATTGAGGGATATCGATACCAGCTAGGTATGTCTCAATATCCGAGGGAGAAGCAGGAGATAGGGGCGAGCTATATAAGTCCGTATAGTACTTCTCAAAGATTTGCACGATTCCTCTAGGAGAGGTTTCTATGGAGCCGGTGGGTGTTTGCATGGTTGGGATTAACCTAGAACCTTCCAATGCATGAAGACGCAGAGCCAAGAGCCTCACGGCCTTCTCTCCATGATCAATATATTTTGCATGGGTTCTAACAAGGCAATACTCGGCTTTCTCTTTTAGAAAGTCAGTATATTCGTTTTAGCTGCTACAGAGCCTCTAAGGAAGATGCGAGGAGTCGGGAGTAAGCAGCCTCTAGCTCTTTAATTTTGTTCATTAGGAAACTGCACGCGCTAACCGGGCTTTCTTCCTTGCTGCCGCTAACTTAATTAGTTCACCCCTAAGGTAGCATTTTAGCGCACACCAAATAACATCGAACCTCGGGGAAGAGCCTAGGTTTTCGGCCATGAAAAAAGAAATCAAGGACCTTATATGCTCCACCGTATGAGGATCCTTGAGCAACTGGGTATTGAGTCTCCAGGTGGTATCCCGATAGAACTGAGGATCCGGAGAAACTTGAACCCAAACCATTGCATGGTCAGTGAGAATAATCGGCTCGATACAAGCCTGACAGAGATCTGAAAGACGGGATTTACTAATCAAGATATAGTCAATTCTCGACCACGATCCGTGAGGTTGAGAGAAAAATGAAAAGGCCCGAAGGGAAGGGTTAGAGAGTCTCCAAGGGTCACACAGCCCCAACATCTCAGAGAAATCGAACAAAGCCTGCTATGAGCTGTCGGAGGTCGACTATCTTGGGGCTCTTTGTCCAGAAGATAGGAGGGTGGAACATTCCAGTCCCCCCCCCAAAAAAATTGCGAGGGAAGGAGAGCATTCATTTTATCAGCAAGGACCATAAAAAACTCAGGGCTGCCCCCAACTGGCCCGTAAATGGAGCCTAATACTACCGTGTTCCCATTAAGGGTACCCCTAACCAAAATAAACCTGCCATCCGGATCTTCCACCACTAGGTCTCTCGTAAATAAAACATGCTTTTTAATTAGTATAGCCACTCCCCTACTATAGTTAGATCCACCTGCCATATACACCTGTGAAAAACCAGATCGAGATAACCATTTAGCCTCCATACCATTTAAGTGGGTCTCTTGGAGAAACAGTATATCTATTTGCATCAGAGTACAGTGATTAAAAACCTGAGTTCTTTTGATCTTTTCCCTTAGCCCGTGTACATTCCACGACGCTATTTTAATATCACCAGTAACCATTTTAGGTATAGTGTGAAAAGGGGACATATAGTAGAACATCCAAAGTTGAAACTGAAATAATGGCACACTTGAACCCCAAAACTCCACGCCCCTCCCAGCCTGCCAAAGTATATCCATTGGTAACAGTGGCAATCCAAAGGAACTAAAATCATTAAAGAAAGGAACATGCCCATGCATGACTTGGCAGGCCAAGACCCCCCCCAAACTACTCCCCTAAACCCCAGTAAGCAACTATATACAATATGGCACCAGAGCTGGGAAATATCAAAACCAACATGCCAAATCCAAAGCTCTGGAAACCATCCTCCCCATGCGAATCCAGAATCCCCCACCATACAAAGCCCAGTTAAGGAAAGAAAGTACATACCAACTATCCTACTAAAAGAAAAACCTGTCCCAACCCACCCAAAAACAGTCAGTAGGGACAGCAGATGGATCTGGATTGGCAAACCCCCCATCCATGGGCTCGCGACTCAGCTACCACAAGGGGCCGGGCCCAGAGAGACATCTCCCCTTCATCGCCCACTGCCACCACTATCTAGGAGAGGAGGGGAGAAAAAGGGAGGGGAGTCCCCTACATCACAGCGACTAACAATCCGTACTAGTTGCAGCATCCTCCCCATTTAAACTTTTTAAAAAAAAAGGGAAAGAAAAATCCCCCCCAGAAAACGATTTTATAACTCACCCCCTGGATAATATAGGAAGGGAAGAGTGTCATCACACGCCAGGTAATCCCGAATGGGAATCTAGCCATCGACCAGGCCGCTTTGTTTCTGGGGGCACTACATTACCGCCGGACCGAAACCCGGTCCCGCGCCTAAATCGGAACTTCTGGGAAACCCCATCCCTATCGCCTAGTTCTAGGGAGGGACCTAAAGGTCCTCGATCGCGGCCTAGTCCATTCCTGCACAGCCCGCCGAGACCCCCATCCAGCGAAGGCCCAAGGACTGGCTAAGGCAGGTAGGAACCATCAAGGACAATCGGGGAATTAGACAGCCAAGGTATTGAAAGCACTACCGAAAGACTAGTAAGAAAGTAACCACCCCAAAACTGATTTAAACCTAGACCCATCAAAGCATCATCCAAATAAAACAGCCCTGCACGTTTCAACCATTCAGCTTAAAAAGATCCGGGAGTTTGTTCGCAAGGTCCTTTTGGGCCGCATCTGGTGAGTCGTAGTTATAGTTGACGCTGGCAATTGTAACTCTAAGAGTAGCAGGATAAAGCATCCTGAAAGGTATAGACGCAGCGATCAGCTTTTGAACTGTTGCATGGAAAGCGGCCCTTTTTGAGTCTCGTTTCTTTGGGGAGATCCTGTGCGATCCTCAGCCTTGCTGATCCCCATGTAATTTCTTGTAGGTCTCGGGATTTGGTGAAGATATGTTGCCGCTCGATATAACTCAGAAATTTAATAATTATGGGTCGCAGGAGGGAACCGGGTGGCGGTCGGGGCCTCAATGACCTATGTGCTCTCTCGAGGTGGTAACTTGGGTTAATCGGTGAGGGCCCGACTATTTTATTAAAAAATCACTGCAGAAAAGCCAACAAGTCCGGTCCTTCTTCCAGTTCCAGCAGGCCTAGAATGAGAAGATTGTTCCTCCGGTTGCGGCCCTCCAAATCTTCAGCTTTCAATTGGAGTTTCCGCACCTGTAGCGTCAGACGGACATCTCAGCTTCAGCCTTCCCCCTCCATTGCTCCAGGGAGAAAATCCTAGCCTCTGAGTCGGACACCCTCATGGTGAGGGAGGAAAGGTCCCCACGCAGTGATTTCAGCTCCGTTGTGATATCCTGCAGAATAGTCTTAATTGGGGCCATCTCCTGCAAGAACTTATCTTCGGTGAGCAGGCTCAGCGCCTGGGACTTGTCTCCGGATTTCTCAGTCCCGGTGCTCGCTTGATTCCGCGGTTTCTTTGGCTGCTTCTAAGTGCGTCGGGAGGGTATGCCTGGACTGGCCTGTTTCTTATCAACATCCATCTCTTCCCAAAACCCAAGGGCTAGCAAGAATCACACCCTAGGGCCAGTATTTAGAACATAGGTGACCCAGTAGTGGCTATTTAGCCCGTTTTGGTATTCTGAGGGCTGTAAAATGTGGCAGATGGGACGTTTGTAGGAGAGAGCTCAAGCCCCTGCTGCCATTCAGCAAGCTGCCATCACGTGACCTCCCATGACATTTAATTGATTAAGTGTGACCTTGCAGGGGCTTGAAGGCTAGCATTGTATTTCTTTGTGAAATGTTGGGAACATATTTTACTGCTTATAACTTGCCATGTTTGGTGCCAGATACTTGGAAATTAGTATGCATAACCTTTTTGGAATGGTCTTAGAAGTTGCTAAATGGGGCACAATTTGGTTAAGTAATCTATAAATTGCAGGGGGCTCATAATTCCACAGTTTAATTTAGATGCTTATCACTCCACTGCCATTACAGGTATAGACCTGACATTTGGCATGCATACCCAATGTCAATGAGTCCAGGAGCAAAACAAAGCTGTAAAACTTCAGTTTGGTAGTTTAAAATTTACTGTAGAAATATTGCAAATTACTAATTGGCAACATTTCTCAAAAATTCATGGAAGGAGAATATTTTTTTTATTTTGTTTATTTGTGTTCTTTTTCCACCAAAAGGGTACATTGAGCTGTAATAGCTCATTTCCAAGTGTATCTTGAGTGGTAGGTTACATAACAACATAGACTTTGATGGCAAATAAGGACCGCTTGGCCCACCCAGTCTGCCCATTTCCCTACCTATTGGATAAGCTGCAAATCCTAGTTAACCAACAGCCTACTTCCTCCTATCCCCACTGTAATTGTCTTATGTCTGTCCCATGCATTCTTGAATTCCACCACTGTTTTTGACCCCATGACCTCCTCAGGAAGGCTATTCTATGCATTCACCACCTTCTCCATGAAAAAAATACTTCCTCACATTGCCACTGAGCCATCCACCCTTCTATCCTCAAATTGTGCCCCCTTGGTTCTTGCACATCTCTTTTTCTGAAAGATGCTACCCTCTTGGACTTTGTTGATTCCCTTGAGGTACTTGAAAGTTTCTATCATGCCCCCCCCTTTCCTCGAGGGTATACATATTAAGCTCTAATTTAATCTCTTTTCAGATGGCTTCTGTTGCAGACCCTGCACCATTTTAGTTGCCTTCCTCTGGACTGCCTCCATCCTGTCAATATCCTTGCGGAGATTGGGTCTCCAGAACTGCACACAGTACTCCAGATGGGGTATCATTAACTGTTTGTACTGAGGGATAACAACTTCCTGTTTTCTACTGGTGATGCATCTCCCTATGCATACCAGTATCCCCCTTCCCTCCTTACTGCCTTCTCACATTGCTTGCCTACCTTTAGGTCATCTGATATGACTACCCCCAGGTCCCTTTCCATTTTTTTTGTTGTTAGTACCCCCCCCATTGTGCACTCTTCCCCTGAGTTTTTGTTTCCCAGGTGCATTTCTTTGAAGTCCTTTGCATTGAATCTAAGCTGCCATACTTTTGACAATTCCTCCAATCTTTTTTTTTTTTTTTTATTTATTATGCTTTTTCCCCCTGGCAGGACCACCGGTACACTTTCCGCCCTGGTCACGGCCCCGGAGACCTCCACCACCGCCAATTGCTGCTGGGCCCTCGGTCACCCCGGCTTGCCCCGGAGGAGACAGGGCCGCGGGCCACCTTATGACCAGACTGTAACTGGTTGGGGTCCTGCAGCGGCCAGTGGCAATCTGAGCTCTCCCAGGAGGCTTCATCTATCAGTGGTCCTGCCCGCCTCTTTTTCTCCTTTTTCTCCCAGAGGAGGCGGGGGCGTGCAATGGCGTCAGCGTCCGCCTCCTTCCCCCGTCTAGCCTCGGCTGCAGGTACTCAGGCCTCGCCAGGAGTCTCTAGCATACCGGGTGCAACCCACCCCTCCCGGAGTGGGAGAGCTGCCCAGCGGACGCTCAATCCCTACTCCCCCCGGCCCGACCCTCCGATGACCGGGTCCGTTCCCGAACCGGGTCACCCGGCCCATCTGTGAAATCAACACGCTGCGCTGGCCAGACCAGCTAATTCCTCCAATCTTGCCAAGCCCCTTCTCATCCTTTCCACCTTCCCCCTTCTATATCAACCCTGTTTCAGATATTTGTGTCATTTGCAAAGAGGTATACTTTCCCTTCCAGTCCCTCTGCAATGTCACTTATAAAGACATTAAAGAGGACTGGTCCCAGTACTGAACCCTGCAGTACCCCACTAGTAACCCCCTTTTCTTTGGCCTCCATTTACTATTACCCTCTGCATCCTACTGTCCAACTAATTTTTTACCCAGGCTACCACCCTGGGACCCACTCCCAGGCTGGCTAACTTGTTTATTAATCTTTTGTGTGGCACTGTGTCAAAAGACTTGCTAAAGTCTAGGTAGGCCATATCCACAGTCCCTCCCTAGTCTATTATTTTGATCACCCAGTCAAACAAATCTATTAGATTCATCTGACATGACCTTCCCGCTGTGAATCCATGCCTCCTGGGTCCTGTGCCCTGCTGTCATCTACATGGATCTATTTTATTTACAGGGGGAATAGTGGCCATGACACTGGAAAAACTTGAAACAAGCAACAAAATTTACATTCAGGAGCAGGAGACAGCACAAATGAAGTTTATAGCAAAGTTGAAAAATAGCCACTCATTCCTAAGTTAAAGATACTGGAGGACAACTAAGCTCCTGAGTGCAAATTGTGTTGCTCATCTCTAATAACTGGGCCGGCCACCCATTTCTGCAACCCCAACCTTCCCTGAGATGCAACACTTTTAGAAACATAGAATTTGATGGCAGATAAGGACCACTTGGCCCACCTAGTCTGCCCATTAGCACCTGGCAGCATTAGTACCTGTGTCCTAGCACCCTGGGGAAACTCCCCTACTCTTCTTCAGGTTTCTACAAAAAAGGTTTATTGTGACTCTAACTTCTTGAATAGATTATATAAAGAAGCTGGCTTAATAAATACCTACAGGTCTATTCTATTCATAAATCAAGGGGAGCATGCATTTCATAAAGGAAACTTATCAACTCAAATATATTTTCTGCTGTTGTCCCAGCATTTGCCTATCACTTCTGTTCTGGTGGAAACAACAGACCACTTTTTGTTAAGATGCAAGGTTAGAGCAATTCATTCCCCCCACCACCCAAATGGGTTTATGGAGATGAAATAATAAATTGCCATTGCAAGACAAGGTGTTCTTCACCATCCAGGAGATTTGGATGGAACGCAAATCTCTCTGTTGTCTGTATGATAACCCCCTTACATGGTGGAAAGAGTCTAAAGATCGGTTTCTACTTTACAAACCCTGTCTGCTAGCCTAAAATGTACAGTATACCATACATATCTATCTATCTTTATGATCCAATCTCTACAGATTGTTCAAACAAAATCAAATCAGTAAAACATAGATGCAGGCTTATCAATATAAAGGTGGTTAATGCCTTTGAAAGCTGAACAAACATGCAGCACACAACTTAAGAAATGCATGACTGATCCTTTCCAAAGCTGCCAAGATAGGGTACAGAAAAGAAATATGTAATCTCTAAGATCACCCTTTTGGAAAGTTCATTCTGCAGGCCCTTCAAAAGCAACATATGTAGAATATGTGAAGTCCTCATTTGGGACAGAGTCCATCTTCAGAAACAATCGACACTATCCTAGCAGGCACGAGTGCTCCTCCCCTACCCTCCCAGGTCAAGCAGATTTTAACTTTGACCATGACAAGGGAGGAGGTGCAGCATGCTATCTGATCCCTGTCAAAGGACACTGCCCCAGGAAGTGATGGCCTCACACACTCTTTTATAACACATTTGCAGATTTGCTTCTTGATGACATGGCATGGTGTTCCAATGGTGCCTTGATTTAAAAAAATGAGTTGCTGAAAGTATTCAGGTATACCTTGGGTCATAATGTACAAGGGTCATCAACTGTCAAAGAGAGTCTGGTCTTCTTATATAAAAAAGGGGATAAGGCCGAAAGTAGTAACTGGCCTCCAGTTATTCTTTTAAATTGAGACTGGAAAACTAGCAATAATTTTATGACAAAGTTAGCCACTGTTGCTGGGCAGCTCATGGTGTTAGCCCAGACCTGCTGGTACCAGGTCAAAATATCCAGGATGGTCTTATTATTTTGAAAGGCTAAACCCTTAAGCTGCTGACAGAATTAGAATATGTAGGAATTCTGGACTGATATCAGCCCGCGGCCCTGCAAGGGTTAAGCCTGTGGTTCGATGGCTGGAGCAGCAGCCCCCCAGTTTACCTATTTAAACTCTTCCTACCTACTTCATTCAGAAGCATTTTTTCTTTGCTACTGGTGGCTCTGTTGGACTCCACTCTCCTCTTGTAGTGTTGGATTTTCTGCGTGGTTGGTACTGCCGTTCGTGCAGTTTGTGTTTCTCCTGCCTCTCTCGGTCTGTATTTGCTTTTGCCTCTGACTGCTGCTGTGCTTCTCCCTGTTGTCTGTATCTACTCTACTGTTCTGGTGTGCTTGTGTTTCTTCAGTTATCTTTCTTTTAGGGAGGTCTATAGTTTTCCTAGCATCCTGCTGCTTCCCGTGTGAGGGCTGTCTAGCTTTCCTAGTGCTTTGTTGTCCTTTTGCTTGCCCTGTACTGTTCAGGCTCCCATTTGCTTTATCATACTTTCAGCAACTCTCTCAGTTCAACTGAAATTGTTCTCTATATGCTATTCAGCTCTCATTTTCTCCCTGCCTGTAACAGTGTGCACATTCACCTTAATTGGTTGCACTTGGCCTGGCTTTCCTCAGTGCTGGCTCCATCCTGGCAGCTGCAACTCCTAAATCAACAATTGTTATGTGCTGCTTCTGCTCCTTTTGGGATTTTCTGCTGCAGCTTCTCAGAACAAGCTCCTTTACTTCTTATCTTACTGCACTACGAATGAAACCAGTCAAACTGAGTGGGAAAGAGTGAGCACCTCTACATTTTTTTAGGGTGGAGTCCTGCCCTACTATCTGAATTGCACTCTATCGTAACTTTACTGTTGTCATAGTCCTATGTGCAGGACTCATATGCATTTGTAATCATAACTCAATCTCATTACTTTTGCCTATGTATTCAATCTAAGGTATGTCAGCCTGGCTTACAGCTGCTAGCATTTAACAAGTGCATGTCTAATTTCTATCTATACTGAAGCCTTCACTAATTAAATTAGCTGGTCTCATGATACTCAGCTTGTGGCATCCCTGTTATTCTCACAGTGGGGGACTGTGATGTCACAGTGGGGCATTGTGGCTCCAAATAGCCAGAGCATGCTTTATGTAAGTTAAATGAATTTTGCCCTGCTCCTTTGCCATATTACTGCATTCTCCTCATCAATTTAATTACCAACTCTCCTACTACTGCATCTTGTGCAACCTAAATGGCACTTAAGGTAATCATGCATAAACCATATCAATTAAATGACCTAAACCTTACTGATTCAATTACTGGCATTGGCAGCATCCTTCTATCTAACCAAAGGCCACTGGTTTTTACCTGGCTTCCTACCAACTATCCACATCAGTACCTACCCACATCAGTATTACCTACTGCCTTTGAGTATTTTCAATGTCATCAATATTAGGCTTCCTTAATGGAATTGATTGGCTTGCTTTCCGCTGGCTTTGCTCCTACTTTTAACCTTTGGCCACTGGCTTCACCTGGCCTCCTCTTCACTAATTACTACTTAACCTCCAGCCTCATGGCTTCATCCGGCATCTCAATACCTAACCTCCAGCCATTGGCTTTGCCTGGCATCTCAATATCTAACCAACAGCCGCTGGCTTTGCCTGGCCTTCTCCTACCTAGTGCTTCACAGTTGACTGTATGCTCTCGGAGGCATGCCAACCATGACCATTACTTTCTATGGCTTAGGGCCTGCCCTGCAGCTGACGGTCTTGCTCTGCACACCTCGAAATCTGCATCTTGAGCATGTGAAACTCAGGGTGAGGTCCTTCTCATCTGGCCCATAGTGGAAATGTCCTCACTCCAGGAGGAGCTTTAGCCATGTAGCCATATTGATGGCACCTCTTGATGTAGAATTTAACACTTCAGCTATGAGGGATGGGGCTCTCATGCCCAAGAGGACTCCTTTAGCTAGCTGAATCGGGTTTGGCAGCGCCTTCTACACTATTCTCCCTGAGACTGCCTCTGGTTTACCTGGTCTGTTATTAGTCGGTAGGCCAGCTGAGTTCCTCAGCAATCATTGCTCTCCTCCTCCCCCCACCTTGGGGGATCCAATCTCACTTCAGAGTATCCAGTGTTGCAGAGTGCACTCACAACCCTTCATGGCATTCCCATTAGAGGGATCATAAGAGCTTTCCACCAAATTGGACTATATCCCAACCCTTGGATTCGGTTTCTAAATTGCAACTGCAGAGCCATCACTAAATAAAACATCCCAAGCCTGGAGGGAAGGTGACCTAGGCCTTGGATCCCCAGAGGTTTCCTCCTCAAAGGGTTTTTTTCCTCTCCTCTGTACCAAAGGTCATAATATCTAGTTACTTTAGTTGTAATTCCCTAGCTTACTTAGGTAGATTTCCACAGTTATTTAGGTAAGTTTCTGCTGTTGGATGGAGAAGGATGGTGGCCCTCCTTTGCCATTCCCTCTCTCCTTGGGAAGTCATGCCCTCTCGCTATAATTCATTCGACCTACGTTAAAGTCATTACTCATTTCAGTTCTCTCTAACCATTACTGTTATCTCTGCTGATCTATGTGAAGGTCCAAATACACAATACCAACTTGTTACATCTGCAGTCCTTTCTGATCTACACTCTTTTTGGACATTTCCTAAGCTACCTTTAGCCTAAAGGAATCCTTCCCACCGCACCTTTAGGGGTGAAACCCTCCTCCAGGGTTCCTTGCCTTTGGCATCCCTACAGGGTGGTAGTCCTGAGGTACAGAGAGGTGAACAGCCACCAAAACCTTTTTTCAGCAAGTTGCATGAGCAAACACCACACCAAGTTACGTAAGCATATTGAATTGAAAGGCTGAACCCTGTGGTTCAATGGCTGAAGCAACAGCCATGCCCCACTGCACTGATCTATTTAAACTCTTCCTTTCTGCTTCATTCATAAGCATTTTCCTTTGCCCCACCATCCTCCCCTTCTCCTCCAGTGGCTAGCTTCTTTCCTCAGGGTATTTTTCCTAAACTACCTTTAGCCTAAGGGAATCCTTCCCACAGCACCTCTAAGGGTGGAACCCTTCTCCAGGATCCCTTGTCTTTGCCATCCCTACAGGGTGATACAAAGAGGTGAATGGCCACAACAAAGTTTATTCAGCAAGCTGCATAAGCACAACACCATACCAAGTTGTGTAAGCACATTGAAATTAAAGAAATAGAATGTGTAACAAAGGAATGGCTGAGAGTCTTCTCCCGAACCTTGATCAGGAGAGGTCTTTAGACTATATTTCTCATTCATACATGTTTTATTCTTTAAGGAAATATGGTATCCCTAAGAAATTCGTGGGATGGTTAGAAGTGTTGTATAAAATTGCTACAACAAATCCATTATCTAATGGCACTTTAGGAAGACCATGTCAGATTTTGAAAGAGGTCAGACAGGGCTGCCCATTAAGCCCTATTCTTATGTTTTCAGATTGGACCCTGTCATAAGGAAAATTGAAAAGCATGCTGATCTGAATCAAATAAATACTCCGGCAGACCCCACCCCACATTGTCTGGTAGCTTATGCAGATAACACCTGTTTACTATCCCGTGATGTGAAGTCTGGAGAACTGGCATTGCAATGTATTAAAGACTTTGATCACGTGTCAGGAGGATCCAGAGTAAACCTAAACAAGAGTAAGGGGTTACCCTTAGATCTGGAGTGGATTTTCCATCTATTGTGAGATATATTAATCTAGAAAAATGCCCTTTAAACATTCTGGGCATTACATTTGGAAAAGGGGATATGGCAACCCTAAATTGACAAGAACAAATGTAAACTGCAAAAATGAAAGTGGAAAAATGGAAGTTGTGTCAAAACAGAGAAGAGTTTTTTTATGAATAAAATCTTCATCCTACTTATTTTTGTGCTTATCAATGTCCAGTGGTTCTCCCTGCTCCCCTCCCAGTCACCTGCTTAAACAATTACAATGAAGCAGTGGTGGTCCAGTGTCCCCCCGCCTGCCTCATCCACTCACATCACATTCCCTCCACCTCCTCTTACTGGGGTGTCTGGTGCTCCTCCAAGCTCAATAATATCCACAGCTGGAGGCAATATGAGCTGTCAGTGAGCATGTGTACAGTATAAGTATCATATGGATGCTCGCTGACAGCTCATATGGCAGCCGGCCACAAAGGTGAGAGGAAGGTTGTGCCAGTCACCATTTAAAGCTTGGAGGAGTGCCGGACACCTAGGTAAAGTGGGGTGTGTGTAAGTGGGATATGAGTGGGTGGGTATGGTGGGGGGGCACTGGACCACCACTGTTTTGTTGTTATTGTGTAAATGGATGCTTGGGAGTGGGGAAAACCACTGGACACCAGGGCATAAGCTACTCTTGTAAAATGGGTGACCGGGAGGGCTTACACTAGACCACCAGAGTACTTTATAGTACACTTGGAAGAATGATCAGAGGGATCACACTAGACCACTAGGGTACTTTACAATATGCTTGCTGGAGTGATTGAGGGGATCACACTAGACCACCAGGGTACTTTACAATATGCTTGCTGGAGTGATTGAGGGGATCACACTAGACCACCAGGGTACTTTACAGTATGCTCAGAGGAGTGATCGGGGAGGTCACACTAGACCACCAGGGCTTACATTTTATGTGGCAATAGCACTAAGGGGCTTCTGTACCCCATGCAAATGAGCCAAAAATGGGCATGCAAATGACCCCTTAGCACTGTGCAAGCCCAATGGGCCTAACTGTGTGTTTGGGCTGAATATAGCCTACAGGGGTCTTGACGCTATCCCGTTTGGAGCAGCGCCATTCCCTGTGGGCTATATATAGTCCAGGTCCATGTCAGGGCAGCATAGCTGTACTTAGCGCTGCACCAACATGGACCGATATTCAGTCAGATAGTGCTGCTCACTATCTGACTAAATATAGCAGCTGCCAGGTCAGGCACAGGTGTAAGAGTGGAGCAAACATGTGCGCTGTGCTTTCACTTTCTTTTAAATATATGGCCCTTATTGGGTTTTTTTCCAGCTGACCTATTGTTTGTCCCACTAGAATTTCTAGCCACTAGCTAAAAGCTCAACTAGTGCAAAGTAGGATACCACAAGATATGTGGGACATGTTGTGGCTATGCTGACATGATAGACTAAATGTCCAGAACAATCATTGACACAAAAGCCTTGAAGACAGGTGTTGTACATGTCCAGCCTGTGTTTTCATCTTAGAAATATGGAACATCTTTTTTTTATTGTGCATATATTAAAGGAGTATGGACTTTTCTATCAATGCAATGGAAAGAGCCTTTTTTTTTTGCTATGAATGAAGACACTCTGATTTCTGGAGTCATATCAGGGTGCTGCTGTAAATATGCTATGGAGACTTTAAAGATCAGCTAATACCTTCTGGAAAAACTTTGGAAAACGTAATAAGTATGCACAATTAAGCTTGTATTTTATGTGCCTCCTGTATATTTTTTCATCTCCATTATTTATTACTGTCGAAATCCCACAAATACAAATCTGTACTCCTCAGAGTTCATCTGCCTCCAAATTTAATTCCCTACCCAAAACTATAATGCTCTGTTGTGACATCACAGTCTGTTTCCACGGAAATAACGGTGATGTCACAAGTAGAGTATTATGACAGGCTAGGAAGAGGAAATAAGAGCTGATGAACCCTCAAGAAGCAACTATCCTGTTTTCATGCATATGACCTTGGTAAATAAATAAATACAGAGCGAACAAGATTTATTTATTTATTTTTTTTAATATAATTTTTTTAACTACCGGAGCCCCAAGCAGACAAGCTGTGATCCTCCCTTGAAGGATTTCAATCCACCCTGTTCTCAGGGCTTCATTGAGCCTCCCCCCAGTGCCCCATTTCCATTTTTCTCCCCCGTAATCTTGGGATCCCAGTACACTGTCACGCATGCACTCTGGGTTCTGGTGATGGCCCCTTCCTCTCACTCAGCATAATGCCTGGCTCCCTTTTGGCTTGGCGCTACCACCTAACTTCCAGCAGGTGACAACCAAGAGCCAGGGAACCCCACGTTCCTCCCTGGGAGAGGAGAGCTGCCTTGCAGCCACTCAATCCAGCTCCTAGCCCTCCCCCTCCCGTGACCCCCGGCAATTTAGAATAATTTCGAAACCCAGGTCACCAGTGTGGAAGAAGGTAAAGAGGTAAGGTGTCCAGCGCCTTAGCACTCCATGCCACTGGGCCGGCCAGGGAGCTCATGAGATTTATAAGCTGCTTTGTTCAAATATTATGTTTTAAAAGTTCTTCTTGAAGCGACCGGAGGGTCTATATGGGTTCCGTTTAAGTGTCTCAGACAGTGTATTTGGCAGGTGAGATGTCAATTTGTTCTACAGTAGCAGGATGTCATTTTATGCGGCTCTTTTGAAAAGATTTCTAAACAACTTAATATATGAGAAAGAGCTTGTTTTATTACCTCAGAATTTTGTAAATGATTATTGGAAGAATGTGTTTTGGGTGCACTGCTAATATCAAGCAGGTTTAATATATTAGTTTCCTTGCTATACTTGTTAATGTTTAATTTCCTTTAGGAATTTTATTTGGTTTATGTTTCATAGAATGCTTTTGTTTTGTTCTTTTTTTGCGCATGTAATTTGAATTAATGGGTTTAGTTCTATTTTCCGTTCAATAGGACTTTTGTTTCAGTTTGTTAGATTTATTTTCTATTTTATTTGCCGTATGAATTGTAACTGAAAAATTTTGCATGAGATTTGGTTTCAGTAAAAATGTCCCTACTCTTACTTGATGCGTGCAACAATATTTTAGACTTTATGGGCTGCTGTATCACAGATACCACGAAATGACATAGTCCGACTCCAACCTGGAGAGTTGCTGCTAGATTAAAAGGTACAGAAGAAGATAGGTTCTAGTTGTTTGGAATGGAGTAAGTTTTAGTTAGTCATTGATTTGTAGTATAAATGTCAATAGCTAGCGCAGGTAGGATGGATATTCCTTTTCTCTGTTTTGGGGCACTTTTTCCTTAGGTTTTTTTGGAGGGTGATTATGTCTGCTGTGGTGTGATATGATGTAACAAGTGTAATTATTTTGTGCTTGTAACTGTTTTCTTTTCAGTAAAATGCCCCTACTCTTCTTTGATAATTATCATGGTGTTTTTGGCTTCCAGCCAGTCAGTGGCCAGATATGGATGGATGCTGGCATTCCTTGGTCCAGAAGTCCCTGTAGACGGCCAGAAAAAGATCATGCCTCTAGCAACAGACTCTTGGCATGAGTTAGCTTGTCTACTAATCAACTATCATTCCTCCCAGGCCCCAGAACCATGAAAATCTCAGCAATCCCTTGGGATACCTTCCCTTTAGGAACATCCCTAGCTCTATAAATTACCTTCTCATGTCCTCAAGATTTGTTCCACCTTTGTCATTTATGCCAAAGAACAATAATTAGCTCCTTCTTTCTATCTACAGTACTTGTCTGAAAATTGCGCTCATTAGACCTGTACTGCAGGCAGATAAATCACCTTATCCACACTAACATCAGCGGCATAAGATCATACGCACTCTTCCCCAGAGACAACAACTGCACTGAGTTATGGGTTAAATGGCCACAGCTATACATTTATTTAATCCCTTAGGCAAGTACCAGTGTATGCAATGTCTGCAGTGCGGACTATCATTTGCTGAATTCCACCTCTCTTCCTTCATGGGTGTTCCTTACATCCCTGAGGGGCCTTCCCATAAGGGTATCCCTTTCAGTTCCCCCACCAATGCCTCAGAGAAAAGGGAGGAGCCACAATCCACTGTGCTGGATGTGACATGATAATCTCTCCCTTCTGTGCCATTGTACTGCATACCCTGCTAGCATCTGGCAACAGACAGTGTATGCTTCCATCCTGTACACTCAATTCCTAGCAACAGACAGTGCATGCTTCTGCAGTGTGCTCCCTACCAACTTTCTTGCTGGCAGTGAGTGTATGTTTCTGCACTGTGCTCCCTGTCAACTCTCTTGTTGGCAGACAGTGTATGCTTCCGTGCTGTGTACCCTCTCAACTCCTGACAACAGAAAGTGCATGCTTCTGTATTGCACACCCTGCAAACTCCTGGCAACAGATAGTGTATATTTCTGTACTGTGCTCCCTGCCAACTCTCTTGCTGGTAGACGGTATATGTTTCTGTACTGTGCACCCTGTCATCTCCTGGTGGTGTAATGTTTCAGCAATGTATTCCTGCCAACTCCAGGCAGTCAGTGTATGTTTCTGTTCTTTGCTCCCTGCCAATTTCTGGCAACAGATAGTATATCTTTCTGTACTTTACTGTACTGTACTGCGCTCCCTGCTAACTTCTGGCAAACAGTGTGTTTCTGTACTCTGCACCCTGCCAACTCCTGGGAGAGAGTGTATATTTCTGTATCATATACCCTGCCAACTCCTCACAACAGACAGTATGTTTCTCTATCATACACCCCACCAACTCCTCACAACAGAAAGTGTATGTTTCTGTATCATACATCACACCAGCTCCTGGCAACAGGCAGTGTATGTCTCTGTATCTTACATCCTGCCAGCTCCTGGCAACAGACAGTGTGTGTTTCTGTACTGTGCATCCTGCCAACTCCTTGCAACAGGCAGTGTATGTTTCTGTACTGTGCACCCTGCCAATTCCTAGCAATAGACATTGTATGTTTCTGTACTGTGCTCCCTGCCAACTCCTAGCAGACAGTGTATGTTTCTGTACCATGCACCCTGCCAACTCCTGGCAACAGACAGTGTATGTTTCTGTACCACGCAGCCTGCCAATTCCTGGTGGTGTAATGTTTCTGCAATGTATTCCCTGACAACTCCAGGCAGTCAGTGTATGCTTCTGTTCTGTGCTCCCTGGCAACAAACAGTATATATTTCTGTACTGTGCACCCTGCCAGCTCCTGGCAATAGACAGTGTAAGTTTCTGTATCATACACCCTGCCAACTCCTGGCAACAGTCAGTGTGCGTTTCTGTACTGTGCACCCTGCCAGCCCCTAGCAATAGACAGTGTATGTTTCTGTACTGTACACCCTGCCAACTCCTGGTGGTCTAATGTCTCTGCAATGTATACCCTGCCAACTCCAGGCAACCAGTGTATGTTTCTGTCCTGTGCTCCCTGCCAACTCCTGGCAGACAATATGTTTTCACTCTAGGTACCCTGCCAACTCCTGGGAGAGAGTGTATGTGTCTGTATTGTGCACCCTGCCAGCTCCTGGCAACAGACAGTGTAAGTTTCTGTATCATACACCCTGCCAACTCCTGGCAACAAACAGTGTTTGTTTCTGCACTGTGCACCCTGCCAGCTCCTGGCAACAGACAGTGTGTGTCTCTATACTGTGCAACCTGCCAACTCCTCGCAACAGACAGTGCATGTTTCTGTACTGTGCTCCCTGCCAACTCCTCACAACAGACAGTGTATGTTTCTGTATCATACACTCTTCCAACTCCTGGCAACAGACAATGTATGTTTCTATACTGTGCACCCTGCCAGTTCCTGGCAACAGACAGTGTATGTTTCTGTACTGCACACCCTGCCATCTCCTAGTAACAGACATTGTATGTTTCTGCACTGTGCACCCTGCCATCTCTTGACAACTGACAGTGTATGTTTCTGTACTGCCATTCCCTGGCAACAGATAGTGTATGCTTCTGCACTGTTTAGCCTGCCATCTCCTGACAACAGACAGTGTATGTGTCTGTACTGCACCCCTTGCCAACTCCTGGCAACAGACAGTGTATATTTCTGTACTACACAGCCTGCCAACTCCTGGCAACAGACAGTGTGTATTTCTGTGTGGTGCACCCTGCAAACTCCTTGCAACAGACAGTGTATGTTTCTGCACTGCACACCCTGCCAACTCCTTGCAACAGACAGTGTGTGTTTTTGTGCTGCGCACCCTACGAACTCCTTGCAACAGACAGTATGTTTCTGTGCTGCACACCCTGCGAACTTCTTGCAACAGACAGTGTATGTTTCTGCACTGCACACCCTGCCAGCTCCTTGCAACAGACAGTGTGTGTTTCTGTGCTGCGCACCCTGCCAGTCTAACTGCAGTGATAGCACAAGTTTTGATGCAGCAGGATGAGTTCTGCTTCTAACTGGAATGGCAGTCAGGATTCAAACTTGGGGACTTCGAGAGGATCTCTACACTAGCATTCTGGTTTAGTAGAAGATGTAATAGTAAAAACTTTATTTTTCAAGAGGATTGAACAGTGAGGCAGTGTTTCAGCTTTCAGACAGTTTTTCAAGATTTCCTCTGTTGCATTTTTGGTCAGATTGTGCATTAGAAAACTCAATGACCTGACATTATTTTATATATTGTCTATTTCTCTTTTATTTTATTCAAACTTTTAGGTGCATCATAATCTGGAATGGGTATATTCCTTGTTGTAACACCACTTAGTACAATATTGATAAACATTCTGGGAAATAAATGAACCACAAATGGAAGCACGTGTAAACAGTATTTTCCCATTTTTCCACTGTATTTAAAACTCCCATATCAGGCAGCACTTTAGTTAAAGATTTGTTTAGGATATGCATATAGAAATCACCAAATACATTTAAATCCTAATAGTTGCAGGGGCAGATCCAAATTTTTTAAGGAGAGGCATTTTGGTTAAGGGGTAGCACTTTTCCAAAAATATTCAAATGTTCTCTTTTAAAATAGAGATTAGGTTGTCAGCTACTGTTTTGTGGCCTGCACTAGTAGTAGATGCTACTGTATTTTACTGCATAGCTGAATCCATTAGTGAACAGGTGATAATTTGCAGGTTTTATGAAGAGACATGAATGATGTGATGAAATAACCACAATGTTTGGCAAGGCTTATATAATATAATTTGGTAGTCTCCGCATTGTTCCTGGAATGGTGGCTACAGGTCAGGATCTCTTGTTGAGAAGGTGGTCATTAGGGCCTATGCGGGGAAGTTCTGTAGGCTGGGTAGACAGGACAGGCTGCTGACCCTTTTTCCGATGCTAATTTCTATGTTTCCATGTTTGTTTGCTAGTGCCTCATTAGTAAATTATTCTCGGGTTGTCATCACTGCCCATCTCCCTTCTTCTATGGAACCTACAATATAAGGCTCATTTCTCCTCACACTATATTGGCTAGGAATGGAGATAAAGGGCAGCAGTTTGTATTGGAGTGTGTGTAATAAGCCCCTACAAAGTGTGGGAAGGTCAAAGCTGTGTTACTTTAGGACTGTATATCAACACAGTACAATAGCAGCATTATGTGCCACTGATGCAGTACTTTGCCACCAGTTCATGTGAGTGTAACACATCTCACAAACAGGATCACTTGAGGATATACTGTATTTTCCAGACTGCAGCCATAAATCAGTACTCCCCTGATGCCTACAGCATCATTGGAGAATGTGTCTGGCTGTGCAGCAGACTGAGCTGGAACATTGAGAGAAATCTGAGAACTGTGCTGCGGTTTAACATGATCCTACTTTAGGACAAAAGGAGGCACTATGTTCTAGTGATTTGAGCACCTGACTGGGAACCTTGATGTCACAGGTTCAAACCCTGCTGAAGCTAAAACCGCTCTCTACAGCCATAAGAAACTCACATGACCTCTCAGTGGTGTGGTGAACCATGCTGCAGGAGTTAGTAGACTCAGCACCCCACTGAAAACAAGATGTTGCAGTTCAGTTGGGCTATCCTTGGTAAATGGCCCTTCTGAGCAGCCCTCTACCCACCTCTGTTACTCCTTTGACAACTTCTGCTACTCCAACTTGCTCTACGACCCCTCCCCTAAACTTCTACCTATGCTGGGCCTCAATAATAAACCCATTGGGGTATTACTTAGGTATATCTTACGGAGATGTGCTCTCTCTCCAGCGAGTGTCTCCCACGCATTTGTCACAGCCTCCCTCTGGATAACTAGTCTCTCCCTTACTCTTTCTGGGGACATTGAGACCAATCCTGGGCCCTCTTCAGCTAATGTCACCACCAATTGTTGGCATCAATCTCCCAGTTTCACCTTTGCTCACCTTAACATTAGGAGCCTTACTGCTAACCTCCCAGAACTTGAGGTTTGGGTCACCTCAACTAAACCAGATGTTCTGGCACTGTCTGAAACTTGGTTGAAACCTTCTATTTTAGACTCCCGCTGCTCCTTGCCTGGCTATACTATACTTCGGTCTGATCGCCCCAATGCCAAAAGAGGGGGTGGCCTGGCCATGTATTTCAAGCCTCACCTCAACGTATCTTTTATGCAAAGTCCCCATCTGGCTAATTGCGAGGTGCTCCATTTCCTTCTGCTTCTTGGGAGTGTAAAAAAATTCATATCTTCTGCATTTATATACCCTCTAGGAACTCAAAGCTTGGACTGGAAGAGTTTATTGAACTCATGCCCTCTGTGTCTGGGAAAAATGAAGTCATCTGCACGGGCGATTTTAATCTGGACTGGGCTGGACCCAGTTCCTCCCTCTTATCCTCCATTACAAGCAAGGCTAACCTTACTCAGCTTATCAGGAGCCCACCAGGATCCCACATCAGGGGACGATTGCCACCCTCCTAGACTGGATACTCACCAAAAGGAGTGAGAACTTCCCCTCGGCTGGAGTCCTACCTGACTCCATAAGTGATCACTGCCCAATGTACTGCACCTGGGACACCTCCTACCCACCCAAGGTCGTATTTTTCTCCATCATCTCCAAACTTAACCATGCTGCATCTCTGCATGATTTTAGGATGGTTGACTGGTCTCCTATCTTCATAACCAATAATGTCAACAATGCGGTAGGTTACTTTAACGATACCCTAATCTCTCTCCAGAACCTTCATATTCCGGCCACCACTCGTAGAGTACAAGGTAAAGTCACCAAATGGCACAATCGCCCCCTACTTCAGCTGCTAAAATGGAGAGACAACCACTGGTCAGTTTGGAAGTCCACTTCCCATCAAGCAGACTTCGAGGCCTACAGGGCCTTACGGAATGCCTGTAAAAGAGAGATTCATGTTGCCAAGAGCTTATACTTCAGCAACCTTCTCAGTTCTTTGTCCTCTAACTCCAAACGGTACTGGTCACATATTAAAGAAATTCTGGGTCATAATAAGCCTATGACTCCGAATGAAATGCTGATAAATGATACTCACTGCAATAACCTCCTTACCATTGCCAATGCTTTTAACTCTCGGTTCTCCTCCCCTTCTACCCCCCCTCATCTACCGACACCCTCATAGTATCCCCATGCCCACCAGCCACTGCACCACTGGCCCTTGAACTATCAGCAGTCACTTGTCTTGAGGTGCTTAAGCTACTAAGGTCTTTACCGACTAATGGCAGTGCAGACCTAGATGGTATACATCCTAGGATTCTCAGGCAGTTTGCCTCTAGTCTCGCTGTACTGGTAACCAGACTCTTCAACCTCTCCATCTGCTCTGCCTCACTGCCTTCAGTCTGTAAGGTTGCCAGGACTATACCTATCTTTAAGAAATGGGATGCCAGGATCATGTCTAACTACAGACCCATTTCACTCCTCTCCACTCTCAGCAAGCTTGTTCACCGGCAGGTCTCTGTGCACATTCTTAACTTCAACTTACAATCCCCTATACAATGTGGTTTTAGGGCAGGGCACAGTACTACTACTGCTCTTACTCAGTTGACCAGCGATATAAAAAATAATATGGACAAGGGCTTGCTTACTGGAGCTGTCTTCGTTGATCTCTCCAAGGTGTTTGACATGGTTCATCACCCACTTCTTCTGTCTAAGCTGAATACTCTTGGTGCCTCTGACTCTTCCCTCTCCTGGTTGAACAGCTACCTTGATAATCGGTTGCAGGCTGTATCCTTCGGTAAGTCTATCTCCTCCCCTGTCCTGATTACCCATGGCATTCCACATGGTTCAATCCTCGGTCCTCTACTTTTCTCCCTCTTCATTAGTGATATCCCCACTCCATTTCCTCACAGTAACATTATAATGTACGCAGACGACCTGGTGCTTTATTCGTCCTCCAAGTCTATGGCCGACATTAATCTTCATCAGACCCTTCAATCCTGGTTCTCGTCCAACTATCAAGTCAGAAACATATTTAGGACCCAGGCCATGCTCTTTGGATCCCACAGAAAGGTGCCCACTGAGTCCTCTAAACTCCTGGTACGCAGCTGCAACGGGACTGCCGTATCCAATACTTCATCCTTCAAGTACCTTGGGGTTATGCTTGACCCTGTACTTGACTACTCAATGCATGTTAGAGAGGTGTGTCGCCTGGTCAATGCCAAAATTGGTGCGGCCTACAAAGTGTGCCACTCTCTCACCCTGGCTGCCAGGGTCTCCATTCTTGTGATGAGTTTAATCCATGACTGCTTTATGCTCTGCCGGTGCTTTGGCACACAAACATGGGCATCCTTCGCAATTGGGACATGTCTTACAACAATATCTGTAGATTTGCCCTTTCTGCTCCCTGCCTAACGCATTGCTGCTGTTTCTATACTGCCTTGAAATGGCTGTCTCCTGATACCCTTCGCTTGTACTCCCTAACCTGTTTTGTTGACTCCTTAACCAGAACATCTTGTCCTGTCTCTCTGGGTGACATGTTTACCCCAGTGTCTCACATTCGCTCCCTCAGGTCCTCTACCTCCCAGTTACTATCTACTCAGACTTGCTCCACAAAGATGGGAGAACAAGTCTTCTCATACTTTGCTCCTAGGTTGTGGAACTCTTTCCCATGCAATGTCAAGAACTCCTCATCCCACCTTACTTTTAAGCATGCTCTATTTTCCCACCTCCTTGTTTCTGGAACCTGTGACTGCTCTTAACTTCTTTCCTGTCCCTCTCCTTGTCTCTTCTCTCGACTTTGACTACTTGTTTGTGACCTACCAACCCCCTCCTCGGAATTACCGTTTGTCTTGAGTTCTGCCTGCCTCTCCTATCCCTTGGCCTGATGTATGCATCTATCATGTGATCCTAGTCTAGCATGTTACTTTGGATACCTGTGGTTAGCAGAGCCTACAGGACTGCTTGCTCCCAGCTAGGCATCCTGAATGTTTGCTTACTGCCAGCTGTTATTAATGGCATGATACACTGTTGGCTGCTATTCATGTTTCATATTTAAGGCAGTCCTCTGTTATGTATTTTATACACAGTTCCACTGCATTTACCTGATTGTTTGTACCACTGTTATGATTTTGTACCCTGATGTATTTGACTTAATGTACTCTCCCGGGGCGTGCCTGAAAATAGGCAGATTATGCTGCCTAGCGCATTAACCCGGTTACCAAAAGCAAATAAATAAATTGTAACAAAAAAATAGTCTTTCCTTCCTGTTCCTAGAAGCTTGGAATAGTTTATTGAGTTAGGCAAACTAAAATTCTATAACTCCAGACTAACTGCAAAATCCTTTTTGAAAACATATTTTCCTACAAACTGTTTTGTCTATTTAAATTAATCCTTCCTTGACTATGTAGACCTTAGTGGTATCTTCATGAGAAACACTATTTGAATACCTTTTTATGTCTGCATTTTTGACAAATAAGATGATAATGTTATACCCAAAATATAAATATATAACAAATGTGGTTAAAACAAAATATATCACAATTTCTGACCAACATTAAAAAGTGCCTACATTTTGTGCAACATATAGAAAACATGCAACAGTCTGTTGTTTTGTCTTACTTACCATATAAGCAGCTGTGTTAGATCTCCTGTAAGTAAAATGCATACAATAACAATTAGTATCGAATGTAAGAAAAGTACAACAACCATTTGCACCTCCTATAAGAAAAGAAAAGTAAAATAATGATTAGTATATCCTATAAGTAAGATAAGTACAGTAACAACTAGTATCTCCTGTAAGTAAAATAAGAACAATAATGGTTAGTATCTCCTGTGTGTAAGTTAAGTACAATTACAGTTAATATTGCCTGTAAGTAAGGACGTCATTGCATGTCCCCACCCCCAGAGATCCAGTATGCATTGAAAAAGTTGGCACCCCAGCATGACGACCTGCTCTGCCACTGTCTTCACTGCCTTCAATGTCTTCCGGGGGGCCCGCTCCCATTGCCCTGATCTGGGGTGTAAGCCAGGGCTTGCCTACAGTGTCCATTGGGGGAGCCCCGCTGGCGGCCCAGCCCAGGGGAGTAAACCTGGACATGGGGGCATGACAGGCAAGGCAGGTCTGATCTCTGAATGGAGGACTGGGGGACCCAGGACCAAAAAAAAAAAAAGTAAGGTAAGTACAATAAAGATTAGTAACTAATGTAAGTAAAATAAATACAATAACCATTAGTATTTCCTGCATGTAAGAGAAGTACAATAATGATTAGTATATCCATTAAGATACATACAGTAACAAGTAGTATCTTCTGTAAGATAAGTACAATAACAATTAATATAAATTGTTAAGAAGTACAATGTTTAATATCTCCTGTCAGATAAGTCATAAATACAGTAATGATTACTATCTCCAGTAAGTGAGACAAGTACAATGATAATTAGTATCTCCAGTAAGATAAGAATAATAATGACTAGTATCTCCTGTAAGATAAGCACAAAATGATTAGTGTCTCCTAGAAGATAAGCACAGTAATGATTAATGTCTTCTGTAAGAAAGATAAGCACAATGAAGATCAGTATCTCCTGTAAGATAAGTACAATACTGATTAGCATCTCATTTTAGTAAGATATGTACTATAATCAATGGTGACTCCTGTAAGTAAGATCAGTGCAATAATGTTTAGAATCTCCTGTAAGCTAAGCAATGTACAATAACAATTAGTATCTCCTTTAAGAAAGGTAAGTACAATTAAGCAATAATACATGACTGGGTGTGGTATATCATGAGATATTGTCACACCTCAGGGTGTGTTGTGAGGCATGAGGCCACTGGCTGAGTTTCTCATGCACTCAAGAACTGTTGCTATCCAACGATATACATGATATACCACACCCTGCAGTGTATTATTGCTATTATGAACTGGTATCTTTTTTAATAAATTAAGCACATCAAGAAATCAGTTTGAAAATAGTTTTTCAGTAATTTGTGTTAATGTGAATGCGTACAAGAGAAAAGAAGTTCATATTTTTGTTCATATAAGTCAGTAAAGCCATCAAAAAATGGAAAGCAATGAGTACCAATGCGCGTAGTCTGAGTAACAAGTTTCCTGAATTAGTGGCCTTGATGGAGGAGAAACATCTGGATATTGTGGCAGTCACAGAAACATGGTTCGCACAAAACCACGACTGGGACGTAAACATACCAGAATACACTATCTACAGGAGAGATAGAGAGAGTAAAAGAGGAGGAGGAGTAGCTCTTCACATAAGGAAGGAATCAAAGTAACAGAACAAAAGAAAACAGGAGGAGAAGAAGCACTGTGGGTAAATTTGGAGACCGCAATGGCACCACAATCCGCACAGGGTTGTATACAGATCCCTTCTCAGGGGAGGAAATGGACAAGGAAATGATAGAAAGTATACTTAGTATGGCAAAAAGGGAGATATTGCTGATGGGTGATCTGAATATGCCAGATGTTAACTGGAGTGCAGTTGCATAGCCACTTGAAGAGTGATTATTCTAGATGCCCTGGGGGCATGCCTTAGACAACTAGTATTGGAGCCCACTCGAGAGGGAGCAATCTTAGATCTGGTTCTCTCAAATGGAGATGAAGAGAGGATCACAGATGTAGAAGTGGGTAGCCATCTGGGAACTAGCGACCATCGAACAGTATGGTTCACAATAAACACAGCAATAGAGTCAAGCCATACAAAGGCAAAGGTACTGGACTTTAGGAGGGCTGACTTTGCCAAAATGGGTGAGTGCCTAAGGAATGCACTAGCAAATGGGCAGGAAGGAGGGGTGGAAGAACAATGGGGAATAATAAAAACTGCCATCACAGAGGCAACAAGCCTTTGTGTGAAGCAAATAAACAAAACTAAACAATGTAAGAAACCACTATGGTTCTCAAAGGAAGTGGCAGTGAAGGTTCAAGAGAAAAAGAAAGCTTTCAGGAAGTACAAGGAATCACAGAAGGAGCAGGACAGAGAACTGTATCAGTTAAAGCAAAAGCTGGGAAGGCAGTCAGAACAGCAAAGGCCCAAACCGAGGAAAGATAGCCAACTCAGTTAAGAAGGGGATAAAACCTTTTATAGGGACATCAGGGGCGAGGAAGACCAAGGGAGGGATAGTGAGGCTTAATAAAGCGGGGGAGGGTGGGCAGAGGAGACTGTGAAAAGGCAGAGATACTAAACAAATATTTTTGCTCAATATTCACAAAGGAAGGGGTACCTAGAACAAACAGTAGAAACACACTGGATACAGAAGTTGATACCAGCCCATTTACAGAAGAAAGGGTTCTGAAAGAACTCTTAAAACTGAAAGGTGGACAAAGCAATGGGGCCTGATGGGACTCATCCCAGAATTCTAAAGAACTAAGGGTAGAATTAGTGACACCACTGACTACCCTGTTTAACAAATCATGGGAGGATGGGTGGTACCCCAGTACTGGAGGAGGGCAGATGTGATTCCCTTCACAAAAGTGGGAGCAAGGCAGAAGCAGGAAACTACAGACCTGTTAGTTTAACCTCAGTGGTAGGGAAAATGATGGAATCACTTCTGAAGGAAAGAATTGTCGAGTATCTAGAGGCCAGAGGGGCACAGGACCCAAGGCAGCATGAATTACAGCAGGAAGGTCATGCCAGACAAATCTGATAGATTTCTTTGACTGGTGACCAAAGTAGTAGATCAGGGAGGGGCTGTGGACATGGTCTACCTAGACTTTAGCAGGCATTTGACACAGTCCACACAAAGATTAATATACAAGTTAGCTAGCCTGGGAGTGGGTCCCAAGATGACAGCCTGGGTAAAATATTGGCTGGAAAATAGGACACAGAGAGTAATAGTAAATGGAGTCCACTCTGATGAAAGGGGGGTTACTAGTGGGGTACTGCAGGGCTCAGTATTAGGACCAGTCCTCTTCAATGTTTTTATAAGCGACATTGCAGAGGGACTGGAAGGAAAAGTATGTCTCTTTGCAGATGACACAAAGATCTGCAACAGAGTTGATGCACAAGGTGGGGTGGAAAGGATAAAAGGGACTTGGCAAGGTTAGAGGAATGGTCAAATGTATGGCAGCTTAGATTCAATGCTAAGAAGTGCAAGGTAATGCACCTGGAAACAAAACCCAGGGAAGAGTACACAATGGGGGTGAGATACTAACAACAACAAAATGGAAAGGGACCTGGGGGTAGTCATATCAGATGACCTAAAGGTGGCAAGCAATGTGAGAGGGCAGCAATGAGGGCTGGGGGATATTGGGATGCATAGGGAGGCATCACCAGTAGAAAACAGGAAGTTATAATCCCTCTGTACAGACAGCTGGTCAGACCCCATCTGGAGTACTCGTGCAGTTCTGGAGACCCAGTCTTCAAAGACATAGACAGGATGGAAGCTGTCCAGAGGAGGACAACTAAAATGGTGCAGGGTCTGCACCGAAGACATATGAAGAGAGCTTAAGGAGCTTAATATGTATAGCCTCGAGGAAAGGAGGGAGAGGGGGGACATGATAGAAACTTTCAAGTACCTCAAGGGAATCAACAAAGTCCAAGACAGTAGCATCTTTCAAAAAAAGAGGTGTGCAAGAACAAGGTGGCACAATTTGAAGATAGAGGGGGCGGCTCAGAGGTAATTTAAGGAAGTATTTTTTCACAGAGAGGGTTGTGGATGCATGGAACGGCCTTCCGGAGGAGGTCGTGGAGTCAAAAACAGTGATGGAATTCAAGCATGCATGGGACAGTCATAAGGCAATTCTAGGGGGTGGGGATAGGAAGAAGTAGGATGCTGGTTAACTAGGATCTGCAGCTTATCCAGTAGGCAGGGAAATGGGCAGACTGGGTGGGCCAAGCGGTCCTTATCTGCCATCAAATTCTATGTTTCTATGTTTCTAAGTACAGTAGGGGGTGCTGTAGCAGCTATGCTGTACAAATGGCATAGGATGCTGTAAGGATGACTCTCTGTACATTTGTTGTCCTCCACTCCCCTTCCCCCTGACACAGTTGTTTGTTTTTTAAAATATTATTTTAGCTAGTGTTGAAAACTGCAGTGAAGATGGCAGGAGATCAAAACTACGAACACCATGGAATCATAGAATCTTGATGGCAGAAAAGGACCCTTCCAGCCCATCTTGGCTGCCCATCCCTCCCCTTTCACATACCCATCTCCCCACGTTTCTCTGCACTCCACCAGATACTCAGCCCCATATGCCTGTCCCATGCCCTCTTAAATTCCTCCACCACTCTAACCCCCCCTCACTCCATCTAGTAGTCTGTTCCAGGGCTCCACCACCCTCTCTGTGAAGAAGCATCCCCTCACATTGCCCCTGTATCTATTTCCTTGAAATCTGAGGATGTGCCCTCTAGTTCTGGCTCCCTCCTTCCTCTTTAGCAGACCCCCATCTCCTACTTTATTGAGCCCCTTTAGATAGTTAAAGAGCTCAATCATGTCCCCCCTTTCCCTCTTTGTTTCCAGTGTGTACAGATTCAGCTCCTTACATCTTTGCTCATATGTCTTCCCCTGCATACCTTTTACCATCTTTGTTGCCCTTCTCTGAACCCTCTCCAATGAATCTATATTCTAGCAGAGGTGTGGTCTCCAGAACTGAACTCCATACTCTTGCTGTGGCCTCACTATAGCTTTGTAAAGTGGTATTATTATCAGCAAATCATCAGCTGATGTTGCAACCTATCTTCAGCAGGATTTCAATGATGTTCAGCTCTAGTTCTGAGCAAACCAGCTGTTCCTCAACGCCAAGAAGACTGTCTCCTTGACCTTTGGCACAAGGCAGAAACTCACTAGGCACCCCAAAACCCCTTCCTTCCTCCCTCACTCTGGACAGAACTACTCTGGAGGTCTGCAACTCCTAAAGATATCTCAGGGTATGGCTCGACCAGCACCTCGACTTTTCCGTACATGTCAATGCCATCCACAAAAAGCTACACCCCAACTGGGTGCCCTCTATCAGAGTCATGATTGCATCCCGCCACTAGTTCGCCATGCACTAGTACAGAAAATGATTCTCCCAACGTTTGACTACAATGACGTAGTCTACAGTGCCACTCCCAAGTCCATCCTAGTTGGACTGGAGCCTCTCTTCCACTCTTTCTGCTGTTTCACCCTGGACAGTCCACCACCCTCCACTCACCACTGTGTCCTCTACCGAACTCTCGCTCTTTCCTCACTCCATGACCAACTGTCCCACTGTGTCAAGCTCACTGCCAAGTATTGGTCCCAGACACTGCCTCCCTATCTCTCCTTGGTGTTGGATGTCCCTGCCCCTCCTGTACACTCCCTCAGGAATACAGACTCACAAACCTTGGCTGTCCCTCGGGTGTCTTCCTCAAGCGGTCAAGCATCTTTTCGATACCGGATGCCCAAATTATGGAATTCCCTCCCTACTACCATCCAGCATATGTCCCGGACAATGCATTTCAGCTCCATCATCAACTCACATTTCATGTCATCATGCACCTGTGGATAATTTTTGGCAGCTAAAATACTAAAGTAAACCTAGTTCCGACTACTGCATAGTTTGTACTGTCCATTTTTTGTTCACTGCCCCTACTATCATGCACTTCTCTTCATCCTACTAGAGGCCCCATGCTTAACTCAGCTCTGTATAAAATGCTTCTGTATAATTTGTATAGTTCTGCTTAATTTGACCATGTGCTTTTACATGTATATCTTGTTCTATTGCCAGATGTGTATGCACTGTTTCTTATGCTCCTTTCCCCCAGGACGCACCTGGAATCAAGCACTAGTGCTCAGTGTGTCTTCCTAGTAAAACTTTTAAATAAATAAATTATCTCCCTCCTCCTGCTAGTAATGCCCCTGTCTATGCATCTCAACATTCGATTTGCCCTTCCTGCCGCCCTACTGCATTGGAACCCTACCTTAAGGTTTGAGGAGGAGACTATGATGCCCAGATCCCTTTCCTGTTCTGATTTTTTGATTCCCTTCCCCCCAGGGTGCACCCCACTCACATGTGTTTACTCCTTAGGTGCATCCCAGCACACGTCTTGGCATTAAATTTCAGCTGCCACCTCTGGGCCCACTCCTCAAGCATCTTTAGGTCCTTCCTCATGTCCTCCACTCCCTTCGGGGTGTCCACCCTGTTGCAGATTTTTGTATCATCTGCAAATAAGCACAAACTCCTCCTCAAACCCTCCGCAGTATCACTGATATAGATGTTGAAGAGGAGTGGGCCCAAAACTGACCCCTGTGGCACCCCATTCCTTACCCTTGCCATCTCGGAGTGCACCTTGTTTAGTATCAGCCTCTGAGTTCTCCCTGCTAGCCATGCCTCCACCCAGCTTGCTATTTTTCCCTCCCAACCCCATGCTATCCATCTTGTTCACCAACCTCCTGTGGGAAGCAGTGTCAAAGGCCTTGCTGAAGTCCAGATAGGCCACATCCACCACCCATCCCTGGTCGATTACCTGAGTTACCCAATCAAAGAATTCAATTAGGTTGGTCTGGCATAATTTCCCCTTGGTGAAACTATACTGTCTGCTGTCCTGCAAGCCACATTCCTCCAGGTAATTCACCACCCTCTCCTTGATTAATGCCTCCATTACCTTCCCCACCACAGATGTGAGGCTGTCTGGGAAGTAGTTCTCCTTCAGCTCCTTGCTACTCCCTTGTGCAAGGGTACCACATCTGCCCTCCTCCAGTTCTCCGGCACCCTCCCCATATCCAGGGACATGCTGAAGAACCTTGTCAAGGGTGCGGCCAGCTCCTCCTTCAATTTCCTGATCACTCTGGGGTGTAACCCCTCAGGCCCCATTGCCTTGTCCACCCTTAGTCTATCTAGCTCTTCCCTGACCCTATCCACAGTGAATGGGTGCTGATCCACCCATTTGCCCTCCCTCCCCTTAGACTTTAGCACTAGACACCACAACAGCGTGGTCAAAAAATGCAAAAGGAAAACAGTGCTTGCAATAACAGTGCCCTACCATGGCTAACAACACCTAGTTTTGCCCCCTGCACCCCTGAACTAAATACAATCACCTCCAAGGGGGGTCGCTACTAAGGGGCAGGAAGTATTTGGGGGGAGACTACATTTGTGAAGGGTGGAGGGAGACCAAACTAAACATAACACTTGGTGGAGCTGAACAAAATAAAATGGTTGGGAGACTAAGAACAGAACCCTGGTCTCTAGTACAATTCCCTGGCCTAGATGCTTGGGACTTTAGCCCCCTCCACCATGGGAGCAGCTTGGCAGGGTACTGTGCTGCCTGATACTTGTCCTCTCCTCCACGGTGACTAGACAGCTACACAGGTAGCAGTAACTGCCTTGCGTTACGCTATCCCTGTTGCTGTCTAGTCAGATGCTATTCTGGTAGCTCGGCTTTTCCCTGTGCTATCCTGGAAATGCCAGTTTCACCTGGTACAAGTGAAGATCTGGGAATGGTTCAAACCAAGATGTGGCTGCAGTTGCTTAATTGGGGCTAAAGTTGAGGGTAGCATGGTTGAGCGGAAGTAAAGCTACATGTAAGTGATGCCATAGTTTGGAGGAAAAAGAGCTAAGAAGGGGCTAAGTTACTGAAAAGTTGAGGTTTCATGTTAATAGCCATGGTTTTGATCAGAAGGTTTTGTTGAGCTAGCTGAAGGAGTGGGTTGCAGGTTTTAGGTACACGCCATTTGGCATGGGGCAGCATGTTGTGGTGACAAATCTATAATCATTTTTTTGAAAGTTTTGATGGTGGGAGTTGAGAAAACTGTAAACAGAGAGATTGGGGATGGGTGTAAAATAAGAAGTATTTGTTGTCAGTGCCAGTGAGTGCAGCTGATGTTTTTTCATTCAGTTGGCAGCTGAAATTTTTGTTCAAGCAGGGCTGAAGAGGTGGAGTACTATGCATGACTGTAACATTGTCATGAAAGGTACTGTTTTTTTAATGTGAGAATGTTATGGGATTTGGTCATGGTTGAGACAAGGTCTTAGCCAGTCACGTTGCAGGACTTTCTTAACCAGGTCATAATAATGGGTAGTATCTCCTATAAGCCAGATAAGTACAATGTATGTTAGTATGTATTTGTTCTATGCATAAAGTATATTTGTACAATGCTCATGACTCCATTCTAAATGAAAACTCAGTGGTAACTCCTGCCAATCACACAGTAAACCTGTTTTACCGCTGTTAATCGCATTGTACTTATCTTACTTACAGGAGATACTAATTGTCATTCAGTGTACTATCCTACTCGCAGGAGAGATTAGTTGTTTTACTTATCTTACTTACAAGAGATACTGAATGTTATCATGAAATTAGACATATATGTTGGGAAATACAGCAAGCTACAATCAACATAAATTATCTAATGCATAATTATTTACAATAGCAATATTTCATTTGTAAAGCTGAGAAACATCTAATAAGGATTTGATTGATTTATAAGCGGCGAACATGAGATTATAAACAAATTTAAACAAATATTTCAAAGATGTTTATTTTCAACCTTTTTATGATCTATGGCAATGTGCATTTTGTTTTCATATTACTGGTGATAGATATTGGAGGCAGTATAGTGTAGTGGTTAAGGGCACTGAGCTGGAGACCTGGGTTTGAATCCCATCAACCCCCGCTTGCATACTGTGTGACTCTAAGCAAGTCACTTAACTTCCTTGTGCTTCCAGGTCGCACCTGGAAACAAGCTTCGGCTAAGTGTGCCTTACCTGGTCAAACAATTTCCCGTATTTAATAATAGGGCAATATTTTTATCAAAAACAAACTTGTTCAGACCTGCCACTGGACTGTGACTATGTGTTTTTATTATGACCACCTTTCCTCAACTCTTAGATGCACTCCCTTTCTGATGATGTCATTTAGGTCATTAGTGTTTCATTATTTCTACCCCAGACCCCTCCAAATGGTTAAATTTTTTTAAAAGTTTGAAATCAAAACATTTTGTATCAGAATTAACTGTTTTTATACCAAGAATGTATATGCCAAAATGTTGGCATTTTATATTTTTGGAACTTACTACGTACTAACCATAGCCATTTGTTTGACTCAGTTACAATACATATAAACAGTAGAACCAAGGGGGTTTCAATAGAAACACAGAACCATGGAAACTGACACAACTGTGCAGTCTATGTAATATTTTATTGTAGCTGATAGGGGAGGTATGTGATGAACTGGAATTGCATTCTCCTTTTGCTGTCCTAAGCCTAAGGGCAAACAACCTGTTGATCTCATTAGAGAACATGGGGCTTTCACCTAAAATAGGTTTTGTTGTGTTTTATGTGTAAACACAAGCCAGACACTCCTTGCAGAGCTGAATGCTGAGTAGGACAAAAGAGGCTACTTCAACATCGCATGCAAGGCCCAAACCAGGATGAACTGGTATTAGGAGAAGGGGAAGCAAGGAATCAAAGGAATGACCAGGGCATATTGTTAGAGGCAGGGTAGCTGATGTACTCAGAGGGGCTGGCCTGGTATAGATATTTCTGTGACTGCATTTTCTTTTGAACTTTAGTCATATTTTGGGGGAATGAGACTGCAGCAACTTTGGTCAGTTTTTGTCATGAGTCAAGAAATCATTGGGGGTAATCTTGAACTATGTACTTAGAATCTAGCTTAGAAATCTGTGAGGTTTATGCTGTCTGCATTCTATCTGTTCAAATGTTTTGTTTTCCATTTTTGTAGTGTACTGTATTCCCAATAGTCTTTGGTGTATATAATCCTTAACCATATGCAACTGTCGTGGAATAAGAAATGGTGGCAGGTTTGTGGTGCCCTGGTAGTATCAGGAAAATCAAGTACATATTTTTTTGTAGTAATACCTTTTACACCACTAATGGAAGAGTTTTTACACAAGCTTCAGAGACCTCCAAGGTCCCTGAATCAGATGTAAAGGAAACTAATCAGCAATTCAGAATATATACCAGAGTTTGTAGATCGCTGATTACATAGAAACATAGAATTTGACGGCAGATAAGGACCGCTTGGCCCACCCAGTCTGCCCATTTCCCTACCTGATGGATAAGTTGCAGATCCTAGTTAACCAGCAGCCTACTTCTTCCTACCCCCACCCCCTAGAATTGCCTTATGACTGCCCCATGCATGCTTGAATTCCACCACTGTTTTTGACTCCACAACCTCCTCTGGAAGGCCGTTCCATACATCCACAACCCTCTCTGTGAAAAAATACTTCCTTAAATTACCTCTGAGCCGCCCCTTCTATTCTTCAAATTGTGCCCCTTGTTCTTGCACACCTCTTTTTTGAAAGATGCTACCCTCTTGGACTTTTTGTTGATTCCCTTGAGGTACTTGAAAGTTTCTATCATGTCCCCCCCTCTCCCTTCTTTTCCTCGAGGCTATACATATTAAGCTCCTTAAGTCTCTCTTCATATGTCTTCCGGTGCAGACCCTGCACCATTTTAGTTGCCCTCCTCTGGACAGCTTCCATCCTGTCTATGTCTTTGCGGAGATTGGGTCTCCAGAACTGCAGGCAGTACTCCAGATGTGGTCTCACCAGCTGTCTGTACAGAGGATAATAACTTCTTGTTTTCTACTGGTGATGCCTCTCCTATGCATCCCAGTATTCCCCAACCCTCATTGCTGCCCTCTCACATTGCTTGCCCACCTTTAGGTCATCTGATATGACTACCCCAGGTCCCTTTCCATTTTTGTTGTTGTTAGTATCTCACCCCCATTGTGTACTCTTCCCTGGGTTTTGTTTCCCAGGTGCATTACCTTGCACTTCTTAGCATTGAATCTAAGTTGCCATACATTTGACCATTCCTCTAACCTTGCCAAGTCCCTTCTCATCCTTTCCACCCACCTTGTGCATCAACTCTGTTGCAGATCTTTGTGTCATCTGCAAAGAGACATACTTTCCTTCCAGTCCCTCTGCAATGTATATAAAGACATTGAAGAGGACCGGTCCTAATACTGAACTCATGTGTACCCCACTACTAACCCCTTTTTCAGAGTGGACTCCATTTACTATTACTTCTCTGTGTCCTATTTTCCAGCCACCTTTTACCCAGGCTGTCATCTTGGGACCCTCTCCCAGGCTGGCTAACTTGTATATTAATCTTTTGTGTGGGACTGTGTCAAGTGCCTTGCTAAAGTCTCGTAGCCATGTTCACAGCCCTCCCTGATCAACTATTTTGGTCACCCAGTCAAAGAAATCTATCAGATTTGTCTGGCATGACCTTCCGCTGTGATTCCATGCTGCCTTGGGTCCTGTGCCCCTCTGGCCTCTAGATATTCAACAATTCTTTCCTTCAGAGTGATTCCATCATTTTCCTACCACTGAGGTTAAACTAACAGGTCTGTGGTTCCTGCTTCTGCCTTGCCCACTTTTGTGAGGGAATCACATCTGCCCTCCTCCAGTCCTCAGGTACCACCCCATCCTCCATGATTTGTTAAAGAGGGTAGTCAGTGGTGTCACTAGTTCTACCCTTAGTTCTTTTAGAATTCTGGGATGAATCCCATCAGGCCCCATTGCTTTGTCCACCTTCAGTTTTAAGAGCTCTTTCAGAACCCTTTCTTCTGTAAATGGGCTGGTATCAACTTCTGTATCCAGAGTGTTTCTACTGTTTGTTTTAGGTACCTCCCCTCTTCCTTTGTAAATATTTGTTTAGTATCTCTGCCTTTTCACAGTCACCCTCTACCCACCCTCCCTCCCTTTATTAAGCCTCAATATCCTCCTTGGTCTTCCTTCACTCCCTGATGTACCTATAAAGGTTTTATCCCTTCTTAACTGATTTGGCTATATTTTCCTCAGTTTGGGCCTTTGCTGTTCTGACTGCCTTTCCAGCTTCCTTTTGCTTTAACTGATACAGTTCTCTGTCCTGTTCCTTCTGTGATTCCTTGTACTTCCTGAATGCTTTTTTCTCTGAACCTTCACTGCCACTTCCTTTGAGAACCATAGTGGTTTCTTACATCGCTTAGTTTTGTTTATTTGCTTTACACAAAGGCTTGTTGCCTCTGTGATGGCAGTTTTTATTATTCCCCATTGTTCTTCCACCCCTCCTTCCTGCCCATTTGCTAGTGCATTCCTTAGGCACTCACCCATTTTGGCAAAGTCAGCCCTCCTAAAATCCAGTACCTTTGTCTTTGTATGGCTTGACTCTATTGCTGTGTTTATTGTGAACCATACTGTTCGATGGTCGCTAGTTCCCAGATGGCTACCCACTTCTACATCTGTGATCCTTGTGATTGTTTCACAATGGGGGTGCATACTTAACTGAACCTTTTCAGCTAGTGATCCTTTTCCAGTTTGATGTAGCTCACCATTTGCATGTCTGATCTCTCACTTTTCAGTGACGTGAGGCCTATCTCCTGGTAATCATCTGTATTGTATTAAATTGTTTTCTGTATATGCCCCCCACTTTTGTTAACTAATCTGTGATCCACAGACTCTTGCATATACAGTATTCTAAAAAGGCTGGTTAGTTTCCTCTACACCTCTACACCTGAAGAAGGAACCTTGGAGGTTTTGAAAGCTTGCATAAAAATTCTTCAGATATCTTCACATCCTGGGGGCAGAGCGATGCAGTGTCAACCCACCCCTAGGAGCAGAATGATGCAATATCAACCCACCCTCTGGGAGGAGAGCAATGTACCATAAGCCCAGCCCCTGGAAGGAGAGTAACACATTGTCAACCCCCCCAGAAAGCAGAGAAATGCAGTGTCAGCCCACCTCCTGGGAGGAGAGTGATGCAGAGTCAGACCACTCCCTGAGACAAGAGCATCATCAGGAGCAGAATGACACAGTGTCAGCCCCCTTGGAACAGAGCAATGCAGTGTCAGCCCACCCCCTGAGAGGTGAGCATCCCCAGGAGCAGAATGATGCAGTGTCAGCCCCCTCAGGAGCAGAATGATGCAGTGTCAGGCAACCACCACCAGGAGCAGAGCAATGCAATGTTGGTCCACCCTACTGGGAGGAGAGCATTCAAAGGCACCTCCATCATGCCATCATCAAGAGCAGAGCGATGCAATATCAGCCCACCTCCCAGGCACAGAGTGATGCAGTGTCAACCCTCCACAGGAGCAGAGTGATGAAGTATCAGCTCTCCCACTGGTTGGAGAGTGATGCAGTGTCAGCCCACCCCCTGGGAGCAGAGCTATGTGGCATCAGCCCACCTCTGGGAGCAGAGCAATGCAGTGTCAGCCCATCCCTTGGGAGGAGAGCAATGCAGTGCCAGCCCATCCCCTGAGTTCAGAGTGATGTGTCAACCCACCCCTTGGGTGGACTGAAATGCAGAGTCAGCTCACCCACTGAGAGGAGAGCATGTGGTACAGTGTCAGCCCACCCCTTGGGAGTAGAGCGATGCAGTGTTAGCCTACTCCCTGGGAGCAGAATGATGCAGTGTCAACCCACACCCCGGGAAGAGAGTGATGCATTACCAGCCTCCCCATGTGGGGCAGAGGGATGCAGTGTCAGCCCACCTCCCTGGAAGGAGACCATGCCCAGGAGCAGAGTAATGCAGTGTCATGCCATCACCCTCCAAGAGATGCTGTGAATCCTTCTTGCCACCACCTGGAGCAGAGCAATGCAGTGTCAGCCCACCCTCTGAGAGGATAGCGATGCAGTTTCAGCCCAATTCCTGGAAGCAGAGTGATGCTATGTCAGCCCAACCCCTGGGAACAGAGCAATGTAGTGTCCGTCTGCCCCCCACAAGAAGCAGAGGGATGCAGTGTCAGCCCACCCCCACTGGGAGCAGCACAATGCAGTATCAGCCTACTCCCTGTGAGGACAGCGATGCAGTGTCAGTCTCCTGGGAACAAAGTGATGCACTGCGTCACCCATCCCCCCTGGGAGGAGATCATCCCCAGGAGCACAGTGATAGTGTAAGCCCACCCCACCCCACCCTCACAATGGGTGCTCTGAGTCCTCCCTGCCACTGCCAGAAGCAGAGCAATGCAGTGTCAGCCCAAACCCCTGGGAGTCATGCAATGTAGTGTCATCCACATTTCTGGGTGCAGAGTGATGCAGTGTCAGCCCACCCCTGGGAGAAGAGCATCTAAGGGCACCTCCACTATGTCACAAGCAGGAGGAGAGTGATGCAGTGTCAGCCTACTCCTGTGGGAGGGAAGATTCCAAGGGCACCACCACCATGCTAACACCAGGAGCAGGGTAATGCAGTATCTGCCCCCCCCCAGAGCAGAGAGATACAGTGTCAGACCACAACCTGGTAGCACAGCGATGTAGTACAGCCCACCCCCTGGGAGAAGAGCAATGCAGTGTCAGCCTACAATCTGGGAGGAGTGAGATGTAGTGTTAGTCCCACCCCTCTGGGAGCAGAGCATGGCAGTGGCAACCTACCAGTGACAGCATCCTCAGGAGCAGAGGGAGACAGTGTTAGCCCACCAATGCAGGATCAGAATTATGTGGTCACCAAGTGGCAGTAGTACAGTATAATAGAGTGTATGAACCTTCTTCCCTGGAGGAGGAGAGTATCCTGTAGGACACATAAGCCTCCTCTTCTCCAGCTGGCCCCCAATGACTCAGGCTAAGTCCTGAACATGGGTATCCGGTGTCATGAGCAGTAGTGCTACAGTTGAACAGATGAGCCAGCTCATTTTTAATATTTCTATGTAAACTGGAAGCTGAAGTAAGCTATTGCCTTTAAAGCACTGACAGAACCATACTGCATTGACACATGTAAATGTACCTAATTACTATATCTGTGTTGTGCAGTCAGGACTATTTGTCACTAGTGTTTTTTTTTTGTTGTTGTTGTTTGTTTGTTTTGCTTTTTTTTTACATTGCCCATTGTAAATTTGGTTTGGTTTATTTCTTTAAAATCTAGTAAATCCAAGAGCCATGCTGCCCATTTTTATGGGGTAAACATAAAAATACATAAATCAGGTTACATCAGACAAACAAAATAACTTATAATAACATATAACACAATCATATAAATCATATAACAATCATATAAATGATTATTTGCAAAAAAACTGCATTAGTGTAACATTTAGGGTTCAGGCTAAAGTGAAAAAAGTAGGGAAATGTGGGTTTAGGGTTTCCAACTCTAAAACCTCACCACCACCCCTAAAACAAATCATGGGTGACACCTTTCTTGGGGTTGTCAACCCTAAAGCTCACTCCATTCTATACAGTCCAGCAACATACACACCTAATGGGGTGAGCTTCATGGTTGACAACCCCAAGGAAGATGGCACCCCTAATTTGTTTTAGGGGTGGTGGTGGGGTGTTAGGGTTAGAAACCCTAAAACTACATTTCCTTACTTTTTTCACTTTAGCCTGAACCCTAAATGTTGCATTAACACAGTATTTTTGCAAATAATTTTCTTACTTTTTGAGATAGTATAATCATATCCTTATCTGCATGTGGCAGCGCAGGGCTCCATCCAGCCACATTTTTTGAGATAGTGTAATCTTATCCTTATTTGCCTATGCCTGTGGGCCCAGAGGGCCCTGCGCTCCTATTCCTGCATAGATGTGTATATGTATGTTGCTGTGGAAGTGTGGGGCCCTCTGGGCCCTGCTCTTGCATTTTTAGCAAAACCACCATCCAATTGTTACCATAGCCTTCTTATTACCCCACCTCATTTTTCAAATCACCACCAAAATGTTATTCCACACCATGGAAACTTCATTGTGTGAAAACACAGTTCGGCCAGAACTTGAAAAATGACAGTTGTCATGTTCATGAAGTGGTTTAAAAAAATAACTATGTTGAAAATGTGAGGATAAAATATTTAACATTACCGAAGTTACAAAGGAGCACACAAAAAATTTCAATGGATGTGCATAACTTTTCCATTTTTGCATATTTTGAGCCCAAATGTTCAACATAGTCTTCTTAGGTTCCACACCATATGAGCGGAGAATTATTGGTGAGTCCACTAACAGCGAGTGCACATCGCCGACTACAATAATGGTGATGCGCACTGTGCCGAAAACATAAAAAGTGATGGGCGGCAACAGTCCAATACGGAAGAACATACAGTCACATTATTTTATGCAGAGGGGATGTGCCCCCTGCACCCCCCATTATAAAATTAACCAACTCCAGGGGGGGCCTGACACTGGGGCAAAAAAATACAAGTACAACAGCAGTTGTATTAAAAAACTATTCCTCCCCACCTGGCTCCAAACCTAGATCCTACTGCACCAGAGGCACTCACTGCCTCCACTATACCACATGACCAGCTCAGAACGTCTTGGCCAAACACCCTCCCATATCGTTCCACAAGGAAATCCCTACCAGAGTCGCTGTATCCCTCCCATCGCTCTTTTTGTACTATGCCATAGCTGTAATCATGTCTTGCTATGCTGTTCCTCTCACTCTTCTAACAGGTGTTCAAATTGAGTTGCTCATACCGAGTCACTCAATTTGAGTCATTAATATCACTAGATACCCTGTCTTATGACCCCACATCATGAATAAGGGTGGTGATAATGTTCAAATCCTAGCCAAAAAGTAAATTCACCAAGTGACCACAAAGTCACCTTTTGGGCCACATTTACATACTTTCGCCACCATTATTCATGAGGTGGGTCCCAAAAAGGCCATGTTGAAAATATGGGCTCAAAATATGCAAAAATGGCAATGATATGCATCAAAGTTGAAAACCTTATTAAAATATATTGAACCGCACTTACCTTAGTTTCTCGTATTGCAGTCAGTGGTTCCAGCAGCAAGACATGTCTTTGATTAGAGAGTGGATTTTCACCCTGTTCAGGTGTGTGAGGGTGTGGGGGGTTGTGGAAAGTGCAGGGTGGTGGGTGCTCAGTGTGAGGTCAGGGTGGGGGGGTCAGATCGGCAAGGGACTGTTTTCTTTTTTACAGGTTTTCAAAAAAAAAAGACATCAAGGGATGGCTTCCTTTATATTAGACAAGGACAGGGATCAAGGTGCCACTAGACACCAGGGAAACTTTAAAAATGCAGGAATGGCAATTTGAGGGATGGAGGGTGCCACTGGACACCAGAGAAAAATGTAATAATTACAGGGACGGCAATCAGAGTATAGGGGGTGCCACTGGACACCAGGGAAACATTAAATCATTATGGGGATGGTGATCAGAGGGTGGGGGTGCCTCTAAACATCAGGAAAAATTTAATAATTACCGGGATGGTGATCAGAGGGTGAGGGGTACCACTAGACACCAAGGAAACATTAAATCATTACAGGGACAGTGACTGGAGGGTGGAAGTGCCACTAGACACCAAGGAAACATTACATTATTATGGGGAAAATGATCAGAGGGTGGGGGTTGCCAGTAGACACCAGGGAAAAAATGTAATAATTACAGGGATGGTGATCGGAGGGTGCAGGGTGCCACTAAACACCAGGGAAATATTATCCAAAATGGGGATGGCAATCAGAGGGGTAGGGGTGCCACTAGACACAAGAAAAACATTTATTAAATACAGGGAAATGATCAGAGGGTAGGGGTGCCACTGGACACCAGGTAAACATTAACAAAATATGGGGATAGTGATAGGAGGGTGGGGGGGGTTCCACTAGACACCAGGGAAACATTTACTGTATATCGTTTTGCATATGAAGGGATCCTTTTTCATATGGCAGAATTCTTTTTTCATATGGCCATATGAAAAAGTGGAAGAGAGTCACAAAAAATGATATAAAAATAAAAAAAAAACATTTGGAGGTAGTTTTTCCGACAGTTAAGTGCAGAATCCAGCTAACAGGGTCCAGATGACCAAGATACATGTGTTGGTCTCTCTATAAGATGCCATTTTTGTGGGTTTTGCAAAACTTTTTCCCAAAAAAGTGGAAAAGATGGCGGCAAATAAAAAGGTTTTTTCCCTCATGAAAAAGAATTGGCCCCATACGAAAAGGGGTTCTTTTTTTGTCCCATACAGCTTTTTTGAAGTATTTACTGAGCATGCTCAAAACTGAAACTTTAAAAATTAATAACTCTGAAATGGAATAATATTTTTTCACCAAACCAGTGAAAGGCACTACTGGGGAAGGGGGGTCAGGCCCTTTCTACCCGGAACATTTCAGATCAAAATTCCAAACTGGCTGGATGCTATGGCCGGACAAAAAAAACATCGAACTACCTAAAAAAATTCACTTTTTCACTATCCACATCTCAGAATCCACATATCCAACTGAACCAATGCTGGCACATCCAGAGACCTGCCCCACAAGACCACACATGCAAAATTCCATGCAAATCTATTGAACGGTTGCAAAGTTATTAAAGTGAAAAATTTAAGGTTTAACATTAAAGTGCCTACTCAACCCTAAATATAGTGGAGCGAACACACTCCTATGATACCAACCAACCAAGCTTATCCACAATTACAGTTTTCAGAAGCTAATAAATATTTTGCAAGTCTCAATTTAAAAACAGGTAAGCTCAGGGTTTCCATAGTAAGATCTTGAGAAAGGAAATTGTAGTAGCTGGGTACCTGATACAGCAAAGATCTCTGACCTAGACTGTTTTTTACTGTAGAGATATTGAAATAAGCAGACAGAGATGATCTAATATGTGACAAAGATACTTCTGGTCAGAAATTGTTTTTGAATTGTTCTTGTAAACAATGCAATTGTAAGTATGCTCACATTCTCAATATATGTAACCAGCACATCGGCACAGCAGTAGAGCTGCCGCTCACCACTCCAGTACCCTGGTTGGGGTATGAACCTGGGCTGCTGGAGGGCCAGCCATGGAAGAGTGAGTGAGTGAGTAACCCAGAGGATACTCACCCTCTCCAGGGAGGGAGGGCTGATCATGCTATAGCACAAGCACCTCCTGTGGATGCGCAGGAGGTGCAGTTTTGCATGGCCGGTAGGAGGGAGGAGGAGTTGGCAGGCTCACGTGTGAGCATATCCATTGCATACTTGCATGCGCATGTTCAAGCTGCTGAGTTCAGGGGGAGGGACAGAATAGTGGTACATCCTGTTTGGACAGCAGGATAAAGCCAGAGTCCTACAGGCACTGCACTGGTTGATCAGGCACAGCTCCACGTGGATTCAGTCACTGCCAGGAACTTGCCACATCCCGGTGGCCTCACCATGGGGGATACATCATGGGACAAAAGAGCTAGTAAGTCCAGGGGATGGCAGTGTGACAGGGCTGAGGACTCAGGTGGAAGGGGGCACAGACTGAAAGTTGAGGACAAAAAAAAAAGTCTATGTTTTTTTGTATTCCAGAATCTCTTTAAAAATCAGCCTGGCTCAATGGAGTTTTCCTGGTAAAACAAATAAATACAATATCATATAAATGAGAAATGTTATGTGGGTTAGAAACAGAGAAACATAGAATTTGATGGTAGATAAGGACCGCTTGGCCCATCTAGTCTGCCCATATCCCTACCTAACAGATAAGCTGCAGATCCTAGTTAACCAACAGCCTGCTTCCTCCACCCACCACTAGAATTGCCTTGTCTGTCCCATGCATTCTTGAATTCCCCCACTGTTTTTGACTCTACGACCTCCTCAGGAAGGCCATTCCATGCATCTACAACCCTCTCTGTGAAGAAATACTTCCTCACATTACCTCTGAGCCATCCCTCCATTATCTTCAAATGGTGCCCCCTTGTTCTTGCACATCTCTTTTTCTGGAAGATGCTACTTTCTTGGACTTTGTTGATTCCCTTGTCATATTTTAAAGTTTCTATCATGCCCCCCCCTTTCCTTGAGACTATACATCTTAAACTCCTTTAGTCTTTCTTCACATGTCTTCTGGTGCAGACCCTGCACCATTTTGGTTGCCCTCCTCTGGACAGCCTCTACCCTGTCTATGTCTTTGTGAAGATGGGGTCTCCAGAACTGTACACAGTACTCCAGATGTGGTCTTACCAACTGTCTGTACAGAGGGCCAACAACTTCCTGTTTTCTACTGGTGATGCCTCTCCCTATGCTTCCCAGTATCCCTCAGCCCTCCTAACTGCCTTCTCACATTGCTGGTACACCTTTAGGTAGTCTGATATGACTACCCCCAGGTCCCTTTCTATTTTTGTTGTTGTCAGTATCTCACCCCCCATTGTGTACTCTTCCCCTGGGTTGTTGTTTCCCAGGTGCATTACCTTGCACTTCTTTGCATTGAATCTAACCTGCCATACATTTGACCATTCCTCCAACCTTGCCAAGTCCCTTGCATCCTTTCCACCCCATGTTGCGTATCAACCCTGTTGCAGATCTTTGTGTCATCTGCAAAGAGGCATACTTTCCCTTCCAGTCCCCCTGCAATGTCACTTATAAAGACATTAAAAAGGACTGGTCCCAGTACTGAACCCTGTGGTACCCACTAGTAACCCTCCTTTCTTTACTGTGGACTCCATTTACTATTGCCCGCTGTGTCCTGTTGTCCAGCCAGTGTTTTACCCAGGCTACTGCCCTGGGATCCACTCCCAGGCTGGCTAATTTGTTTTTTAATCTTTTGTGCAGGACAGTGTCAAATGCCTTGCTAAAGTCTAGGATGGCATTGTCCACAGCCCCTCCCTGGTCTACTACTTTGGTCACCCAGTCAATGAAATATTTGTCTGACATGAACTTCCAGCTGTGAATCCATGCTGCCTTGGGTTCTGTGCCCCACTGGCCTCTAGGTACTCAACAATTCTTTCTTTAAGAAGTAATTTCATAATTATTTGGAGGCCACACTTAAAGAGGGACATTAAACTCCTGAAAAGGGTCCAGAAGAGGGCAACCAAAATTATTTGGGGCTTGGGGGACAGGACCTATGAGGAGAGGCTCGAAGAGCTAAATATGTACACACTGGAAGAGAGAAGGGACCGGGGGGACATGATAGAGGTCTTCAGGTACATGAAGGGGGTAAATAGGGGAGGAACAGTCATGGTGCATCGAAGGAAGGAGGAGGGGGCCACTAGAGGGCATGGGTGGAAGCTGCGGGGGGAAGATTCAGGGGAGAAAGGAGGAGGTGCTACTTCACTGAGAGGGTGGTGGAGTCATGGAATGCGCTGCCTAGGGGGCTGGTGGAGGCAGAGATGGTGGAGGGGTTCAAGAGGGGGTGGGACAGGTACAGGGGAAGGGTTCTGGAAGCAAAATCCAATGCAGTGAGAATATCTGGAACTGGGAAGGGAGAAGCCAGAGAAGGTGAGGGGGGCAGCAAGATCAGCTCCCAGGGTGGGGGATGACCAAATGAGCAGATGCAAAAGACCGTTAGGCTTATTCTGCTGGCATTTTAGTATCTTAGTATTTGTCCTACCACTGAGGTCAAACTAACAGGTCTGTAGTTTCCTGCCTCTGTCTTGCTCCAACTTTTGTAAAGGGGAATCACATCTACCCTCCTCCAGTCCTCAGGTACCACACCATCCTCCCATGATTTATTAAAAAGGGTAGTCAGTCATGTTACTAGTGCTTCCCTTAGTTCTTTTAGAATTCTGGGGTGAATCCCATCAGGCCCCATTGCTTTATCCACCTTCAGTTTTAAGAGTTCTTTCAGAACCCTTTCTTCTGTGAAAGGACTAATATCAACCCCCTATCTAGAGTGCTTCTATTGACTGGATTAGGTATCTCTCCCTGCTTTTCCATTGTGAATACTGAGCAGAAGTATTGGTTCAGTATCCCTGCTTTTTCACTGTCGCTCTCTGCCCAACCACCTTCCTCTTTATTCAGTCTCAGTATCCCTGCCTTAGTCTTTCTTTGCTCCCTAATGTACCTATAAAAGGTTTTATCCCCCTTCTTAACTGAGTTGGTTATCTTTTCCTTGGTTTGGGCCTTTGCTATTCTGACTGCCTTCCCCACTTCCTTCTGCTTTAGCTGGTACAAGTCTCTGTCCTGCTCCGTCTGTGTTTCCTTACACTTCCTGAATGCTATCTTTTTCTCCCTTACCTTCCCCACCACTTTTTGTGTGAACCATAGTGTTTTTTTCTTTCATTTTGATTTGTTTATTTGCTTCACACAAAGGCATGTTGCCTCTGTGATGGCGGTTTTGATGTTTCCCCATTGTTGCTCCACCCCACCTTCTTGCCTATTTGCTAGTGCTTTTCTGAGGCACTCTCCCATTTTGACAAAATCAGCCCTCCAGAAGTCCACTACCTTCACTTTTGTATGGCTTGACTCTACAACTAAGTTTATTGTGAACCACACTGTTTGGTGGTCACTTGTTTCCAGATGGCTACCCACTTCAAGATCAGAGATCCTCTCTCCATCCCCATTTGTGAGTATCAGGTCTAAGATTGCTCCCTCCTGAGTGAGTTCCAAAACTAGCTGTCTGAGGCATGCCCCCTGTAGGGCATCAAGAATGGCCCTGCTCTTGGATGTGGCTGCAGCAAAGGTGCTCCAGTTAACATCAGGCATATTCAGGTCCCCATCATCAATATCTCCCCTTTATCTGCCATCCCAAGGATGCCTTCTATCATTTCCTTGTCCACTTCCTCTCCCTGAGATGGGGGTCTGTATACAACCCCTGTGTGGATTGTGGTGCCATTTCCAGTCTCCAGGGTGACCCACAGTGTCTCTCCTCCATCCCTGTTTACCCTTTAGTTCTGTTGCTTTATCCCTTCCCTTACATGAGAGCTACTCCTCCTCCTCTTCTTCCCTCCCTGTCCCTTCTGTAGATTGTGTACCCTGGTATGTTGACATCCCAGTCATGATTCTCTGTGTACCATGTTTCTGTGATTGCCACAATATCCAGGCATCCCTCTTCCATCAAGGCCACCATTTTGGGGAGCTTTTTACCTAGACTACGGGCATTGGTACTCATTACCCTCCATTTTTGTATGGCTTTATTTCTTTTTGCTCTATCCCTGTCCTTACTGTCTTTGTCTTTTTCCTCTATTTACCCTTGCCCTTCTCCCTATCGACTGCTCTATCTTGGTGTTTACTTCACTAACTACCATGATTTTGGGGGGGCTAGGATTTCCCATCTCCTTTTCAGTGCCTCCCCCCTTGGCTAGTTTAAATGCTTGCCAATGAAGCATTTAAACCTATCACCTAGGATCCTGGTTCCCTTCCTGGATAGATGCAGACCATCACATCTGTATAGGCCTGCATCTCTCCAGGTGGAGCCCCAGTCCCCAGTGAAGCAAAATCCCGGAGCTCTGCACCAGTTTTTCAACCAGTCATTGAATGCCCCATGGTTCAGAGTACCCTAGCCTCATCCATGTCATAGACAGGTAGCACTTCCGAGAAAGTTACCATGCGTGCTACTTGTCTAAGGCCCCTCTCCAACTCCACAGACTCCTGTTGCACTGCTCTGATCCTGTTCTCATCCAGGTCATTTGTCCCTAGGTGGATAATGACATCCAGCTCACTCCCCCTTGCAGCTGCTCCCACAATCCTCAGTATTCATTTCCTGTCCCTCTAAGCCATGGTGCTGGGCAGGCACCTTACCTCCCTTTCCCCTACCTCCCCCAGTTCTACCCCTAACAATTGAGTCCCCCACCAGGAGCTGTTTCCTTCCCCTGTGGGGTCCTGTGCCACCCTCAAGTGGGTCTCCATTGTGGAGGTTCCCAGCATCCTCCTTGGTCTCCACTACGGGTACCTCCATAGAGGAACCATGCTCCACCAGAGTTATGAATGAATTGTGGAGAGGTATAACTGGAGGGATGTGCCTGCCTCTATTCCACCACCCTCACTCTCCCTGAGCCCACTGTGGTCCAACCACTCCTCTTTCTTGGCAACCTCTGAGGTAGTGGTGGTGGCCTGGGTGGTCCCTGGGTGTGGTAACAGGTTTTCTGAATCCTTGCCAGGTCAGCATGGAGATGAACAACCTCCTCCCTCAGACCAGAGAGGTGCCAGCAAATAGGGCAGCAACGCAGTCTCCAGAATGTCTCCCAGAAGACTACTGCTCCACAGCCGGTGCATTGCACCACTCCCCACATGTCTGTGTCCCTTCCTATTACAGGTGCTTTTCTTTCCTTTTTTCTTTTTTTTGTTCTTGTTTTAGTGCATGTAAGCTTGTGAGTGTCTCTACCCCCTATTCAGTGTGCTGTGCCTTTAAGGATATGAACAGGTGTATGTTGTTAGCAGTTTTGGGGAAGTGATGTCAGAACCCCTGCTATAAAGAAAGTTATGAGCTTGAGGTGGGTGGGAGTAAACCTATGCTGTCCAGAAACAATCAACTACAACTCTGACTCTCCACCCCAGGGAGTGCCTTCCTTCCTTTCAGACACCTATTTCATAGAGGTTAAGTAACATGTCTATTCACAAATAACTGCAAATATCTCCCAGCTATAGTTCCTCCCTGGCAAGTTAAAGTTAAACTAAGAAAAGTCAACCCCAAAAACAGAATCAATACTAATTACTATCACAGGTCCAAAAAGTAATAAGTCAATTCAGTGTAGTGTAGAAAATAACCTCCTTGATTTAAGGAAGCTGTGGCTGCTTTCTCTCTCTCTCTCTCTCTCTCTCTGTCTCTCTCTGTCTCTCTCTGTCTCTCTCTGTCTCAGCAGACAGAGACCACAAACAACTCCTGTTTTAAATCCACATTTCAACTAGGCCCCTTTCAGCTCCTCCCCTTAACAGACACCTATTTCACAGAGGTGAAGTAACAGGTCTAGTCACAAATGACTGCAAATATCTCCCAGCTACAGTTTTTCTCTGGCAAATTAAAGTTAAATTAAGAAAAGTCAACCCAAAAACAGAATCAATACTAGTTACTTACTTACACAAGTCCAAAAAGTAATAATTCAATTCAGTGTAGTCTAGAAAATAACCTCCTTGATTTAAGGAAGCTGTGGCTGCTTTCTCTCTCTCTCTCTCTCTCTCTCTCTCTGTCTCAGCAGACAGAGACCACAAACAACTCCTGTTTTAAATCCACATTTCAACTAGGCCCTTTTCAACTCCTCCCCTTAACAGACACCTATTTCACAGAGGTGAAGTAACAGATCTAGTCACAAATGACTGCAAATATCTCCCAGCCACAGTTCCTCTCTGGCAAATTAAAGTTAAACTAAGAAAAGTCAACCCCAAAAACAGAATCAATGCTAGTTATTTACACAGGTCCAAAAAGCAATAATTCAATTCAGTGTAGTTTAGAAAATAACCTCATTGATTTAAGGAAGCTGTGTCTCTCTCTCTCTCTCTCTCTCTCTCTCTTCTATCTCAGCAGACAGAGACCACAAACAACTCCTGCTTTAAATCCGCAGTTCAACTAGGCCCCTTTCAGCTCTTCCCCTTAACAGACACCTATTAACAGAGGTTTAGTAACAGGCCTAGTCACAAATGACTGCAGCTGTATCTCCCGGCTACTTTTCCTCCCTGGCAAATTAAAGTTAAACTAAGAAAAGTCAACCCCCAAAACAGAATCATTACTAGTTGCTTACACAGGTCCAAAAAGTAATAATTCAATTCAGTGTAGTCTAGAAAATAACCCCTTTGATTTAAGGAAGCTGTGGCCGCTTTCTCTCTCTCTCTTTGTCTCAGCAGACAGAGACCACAAACAACTTCTGTTTTAAATCCACAGTTCAACTAGGCCGATTTCAGCTCCTCCCCTTAACAGACACCTATTTCACAGAGGTCAAGTAACAGGTCTAGTCACAGATGACTGCAAATATCTCCCAGCTACAGTTCTTCCTGGCAAATTAAAGTTAAACTAAGAAAAGTCAACCCAAAAACAGAATCAATATTAGTTACTTACACAGGTCCAAAAAGTAATAATTCAATTCAGTGTAGTCTAGAAAATAACCTCTTTGATTTAAGGAAGCTGTGGCTGCTTTCTCTCGCTCTCTCTCTGTCTCAGCAGATGGGAATGGGTTGTCTGTATACCAGCAGTCACTGCTTGGCATCAGAAACTGCAGACAGGATTCAAACACAAATACCAGACAGAATAAAATAACACTGGCACATTCAGAATGGAGTTATCTAAAGTGGCCATCTAGTAATGATGCATCTGACAGGAACAATCAGGAGTGTAAGTTTTGTGATAAGGCATGAGAGATATTGCCTTTTCTCTCATAATTAGATTAATGCTGGAAACAATGCTGGGCTCACTGAAGATCTTCAGTGAAGAGAGATGCTTATATCAAGTCAGCTACAGTGTGCTTGTAATTGAAATGTTATTCTGCATTTGTGATATCTGAAACCTGTCAGCTGATGGTTGAATAAAGTGCCTGGTTAAATAAAGTGATTGATTGATTGATTGATGGTATATATGAGCTGCTCTGAAGAAACCAATTGTGCATCATTTAATAGATGCTTACATGAAAATGAATTTAATTACAAAGTACTTGAAAATGAAAAGTAGTAGACTGGTTGGATGTGTTTTCTGAGGCATTCAACAGAAATGTGTCTGTGCGAGATGTATTGTAGTTTGGCTTGTTACTTTGAGTATAGCAAATATAGCAAAAGAAACAGAGAGACTATAAAATAGGACAGTCATATGAAACAAACAGAGACTTAAAGGGAAAGTCCCCTTAACCTAGTTTCTGTATACCTGTGTAGTTTGCAGGTATGAACAATGAATGATTTCCTCTCTTGCATCCCCCTAATGTCATCCTAACTTACATATACATGAGGCTGCTTCATTCTGTTTTGTCCTGGTGGCAAAACCTGTTTGTCTCCATTCCAAAGTTTCATGACCCCACTCATGCAAGCAGTGTTGGGTAAGTTATTTTTTCTATTACTTTCTATTATGATTGGAATCTTGTTCCAGGAAGCTCTGTGCGGTCACTAGCAAGGATGGAGAAGTACTAGAAAAAGTAATACACCTTACAGTTATAGTTACTTATTTCTTTTAATATAAAACAATACAAAAATATTAAATAACTGTAACAGATTACATTTTTTTTTCAAAGTAATAGGTTAGTTACTAGTTACTTTCAAATAAATGTAATCAGCTACAGTTACATATTTCTTTTGTATAAAAAGACATAAGTAAATGTAACTGTAAGGTGTATTACATCTTCCAGTACTGATCCATCCTTGATAGCGACTGCACAGAGCTTTCTGGAACAAGTTTTCAAAAGTGATAGAAAGTAATAGGAAAAGTAACTTGCTCAACACTGCATGCAAGGCATCATGGGAGTTGATAATGTGTTACAAGCACAAACCAGTAGAACATATACTCTCATTCAGTTATGTTACATGTCTTCTGAAGTTCCTATATTCTCAAAAAGCATTTTTTTTTCTAATTATACTTTACAAAAAACGGGCACTCACTATGCCTTGAAAAGTTTCATGGCCAGCATAAGACAAGAACATAGAAACTGAATAGGACAGTAAGAGCACTAATACAATATTACTACTGCAGGCTTTAGAACCACAACATAAATTTCCAGGATGCCTTACAAGAATCAGATCATGACTTTGCAATGGAGTCAGTCAGCTTTTCACACCAGACTTAAGTACAGTCAATTTCGGTTGTGTGCACATGCTCGGGGATCGCAGTTTATGTGCACACAACTGAAAATGCACTTATCCGAAATTATCAAAAAACATGCTGAAATTGCTAGCATGAAGACCCTTAAGCTTCTTATAGCATTAAAATGCTTTATTTAATACATTATGTCACGTACTATGAGTGAATTACTGTACTAAAAACATACTGTACTGTACTGTGCTATGGTGTAAGTAAAAAGGTAGGTAAAAATCATGCATTGCACAAAGTCTAACTCGGGGCTCACTTGTTAGTTTAGCGTCAGAAATCTGTGCCTCTGTAATTGTCTCTGAAGGCACTGCTCCCATTTGTGAGGAGGCTGATAAGGACATTAAAGAAAGCCTGATCCCTTTACATTTAAAAAAAAAGTCACTCACTTAAGACATCAGAAAATGAACTGGAGGAATAACATTCCAGTATGTGGTATGCGGTTCCTGTGTGCTGATTGTGGTACTGGCATAGAAGTAAACAGTGACAGATGCGAGGGTTTGGTTGAGCCTATTTATGTTATTTTGTGCTTATTAACTGCAGCTGCGATGTCCGGGGGTGGAGAGTGAACCTCCAGCTAGGCATTTGTTGGGTGATTAACTGTAGGAAGGGGGATCAGTTAGAAAAACAATCATCCAACAGCACCTGCCAGCTTGCTTGCAAGTAAAATTGCAAGGTGATTCACACCTCGCTCACTCCTGACTGCTCTCCCAGAGAGCTACAATTACAACAGTTAACACATACTAACACACAGGATATGTGCACACAACCGAAAATCTGTGTGCACTCATCCGATTTAAATAACATTGACAACATATAAATGGAAACGGGACCAGAGGAATGTGTGTACATAACCGGAATGTGCACACATCCAAAAGGCACACAAGTGGATTGACTGTACCTTCATTTACACTTAAAATCTAGCAAAGCAAAAAACAGAAGAAAACAAGGAATATTGTAATTAAAATAAGTGTCAGTGTCTTACCTTGAGCACATTGGTTCTTCTCATCCAGTTTGGTAACAATGATCAACAGTTGCAGCTCGCTCAGTAGAAAATCCATTACTTGCAGGATTGCCTCTTTCATTACATTGACAAAATAGTTTTCAAATAATGGAAAAACTTTTTTGCTGAAGATACTCCAAAGAAATACTAAGTTTTGGGACATACTTTGTGGCAAGGCATTAACAAAGTTAGTCAATGTAGTCTGCATGTCTAAGAGGTTACCCAGCACCCTGAAGTTATCTGCTTGATCCGCTGATATCTGAATGTCCTGGACAGTTCCACTAAAGGATGTTCCTTGTCCAGTTCTTGCAAACAAGCATGCTTGGCGGTCCCCTGTGTTGAGTAAAATATCTACATCAGCTTTTATCTGTCTGGCCAGGCCCTCTGCTAAAGTAATATATGAATCACAGTTACTTCCCTCAAGCAGGACACATGCAACTATCTTGGGGAGCTCTGCAAGTAGGTCTTGGTTATTGCCTAAAGAGTACAGGTCATACGTAGTTTTTGCAGCGGAGAACACATATTGCATGTCAGCATCTTGGAATGCTTCACTCAAAGTGCGCTTGACAATCTCCGTCATAACTGAATCTACACTCGATACATTCTGATCAAAGTATGGAAATGCTTCAAAAAGTCTCCCTAGTCTCTCAGAATTAAAGTCACTGAATGGCAGGACTGATATGTTGATGTTTTTTGTCGTTTCACCCAGTGTTCTTGTGACAGAAGCCTTCCCTTCCGAGGTCTCTTCATTGCTGTTTTTTCTTTGTATAATATCTGGAGCTTTGTGTCTTGTCCCTATGGCATTTTGGGGAGATTTACCGTCTACTGATTTCAAGATAAACAAGCCTGGAAATAGATGAATATAATGCTTATAATTTTGATTTGTTAGTTATCACATTGTAGTCAAACAATACATAGTACTACAGTATTTTATTCTGTATAATATGAGCAAATTGTACTAAAAATACATTTTTTTAAAGCTCATATTGACTCCTATTTGCTTTTACATGTGCATTCTATCTATAAACTTGCATTAGTATACTGCAATTAATATTTAAAAAAAATTGCCGATGCATCTGTAAAATGTAGAGTTTAAAGTATGCTATTCATTGCAAAAAACACAAAAGAAAAAAAGTACATTAATACACCATTAGGGTTCCACAGCCATAAAAGGAGGGAATCACGGTGTTAGGGTTTTTTTCAACACTAATGCCCACCACTTTTCCATCCCCTAGCCTCGTGGCCCAAGGCCAAGTTAAAAGTCCAGGGCCATGTCTTATGGTCTGCTGCTTCAAGTCACTTGCCTGTGGCTATGTTCCAAAGGTTTAATGCTTCATGTAGAGCATTCAGTGTCATTCATAATAGCTTTAAACTAGATCTAAACAATATATTTGTTGATACATGTAACCGCACATGAATGCATATTTTTTTTTTTTATTTCGTTGTTTAACCAGGAGTAGCACACTAAGCTGAAAGCTTTTTTACAGGAGCGACCTGGGAGCACAGGGAAGTTAAGTGACTTGCTCAGGGTCACACAGTATGCAAGTGGACGCTGTGGGATTCAAACCCAGGTCTGGTCTGCTGGATGTCACCAGATTTGCAGCTCAGAGCCTTAAACCACTGCGCTATACTGCCTCCCATAAGTTGCTTTATTGTTTGGATAAATCCCAGTCAAGAGATAATCTGCGAACTTCACAGGTTTTGAATACTCATATTTCAGTATGACGTCAAATTAAATTACTGTAGTCCCTCTATTATCATTGTGGCTTCAGATATGAACAAACTTAGCATGTGTATTTTTATTATCACTGTGTCCCCCCTATCTGAGTGTATCGTAATGTGTGTCATTTGATTGTTAATGTTGTTGTTTGCAACCAATAAATGCAGTGAATACAAAAAAACTATAAAAATAAGGCCACTGTGTTCCTGAAGTCACTTATCCTGTTAAAAAATAAAGATTTTACCACTTTTACTAACTTTCTTTGGTCCCTCCATGAAACAGTACTTCAGTCATAGGTTTCTTCATGTCAGGCCCTAGGGGTCCTGTGTAAAGCAGGAGATGAGTCATAAACATCTTCACTCAGGGCCCTACAGACTCTATCTGAAGCAGGAGATGAGTCATTACTTTATTTACGCAGGGCCCAACACATGTAGCTTGAAGCAGCAGACCAATGGGGCATAGCCTTGGACCTGTAGCTCAGCCTTCAGTTCAATTTATTGGTAAGCAAATTGAGAGGAAACCTCTGTTTCACAAGTGCAACCAAGTAGATGTACATAGAAAGAGGTAGAAAACCATACAATGCTTCTTATAAAAATATGGGTCACTTAGTACACTAGGCTAGAGGATGAGGAGGAGTCGGGCATTAGGGTTGAGAAAACATAACAGCACATTTCCCTACTTCTGTGCCTTTGGAACCCTAACAATGCATTACTGTAGTTTCTGGCAATGAATGTTGTTACTTATGGAATAAGTACAGATGTAACTTGCTTCACGCAAGTTGTGAGCCCAAATCTGCTTCACACAAGAGGTGAGCCTAACTTGCTTCACACAAGAGATGAGTCCTAACTTGCTTCATGCAAGAGGTGAGTCCTAACTTGCTTCATGCAAGAGGTGAGTCCTAACTTGCTTCATGCAAGAGATGAGTCCTAACTTGCTTCATGCAAGAGGAGTCCTAACTTGTTTCACATAAGAGGTGAGTCCTAACTTGCTTTATGCAAGAGGTGAGTTCTAATTTGTGTAACGCAAGATGTGAGTCCTAACTTACATCATTCAAGAGGTGAGTTCTGATGTGCTTCATGCAAGAGGTAAGTCCTAACTTGCTTCATGCAAGAGGTGAGTTCTAACTTACTTCATGCAAGAGGCGAGTTCTAACTTGTGTCATACTACTCAAAGCAGAAGGTGAGTCAGACCCTTCAGGAAGCAACAGGTGAGTCCTAACTTGCTCGCACAGGGCCGTGTGAAGTAGCAGGTGAGTCCTAACTTGCTTTGAACAAGGCCATTTGAAGCAGTAGGTGAGTCCTAATTTACTTTCAACAGGGCTGTATGAAACAGGAGGTGGGCCCTAATTGGCTTTGCAGAAGGTTGTGTGAAGAAAGAGTCTTAATCTGCTTTGCACAGGGCTGTGTGAAGGGAAAGGTGAATCCTATCTCCCTTTGCACAGGGCTACACAAAGCAGATTAGTCATACATTTCTTAATATTTTAATCATGTACATTATGACTTTAATTGTAGTGTGAAATGCACACAGTTACTTTATTATGTTCTTGACTATTTTTAAAGTTATGTCAAGCCCCAAAACAACATTCCAAGGCACATTTACAAAACCACATTCGTGTTTGTGAGGTGGGTTGAGAATCTGGCCTCCCTGAAAATGTGGAGTTAATTGAACCCCAAATGGTCAAGTTATGGCCAAAGGTTAAAAATGTGCAAATGAAAAACTAAGGGCCCAGTCTACATAGGAGGCAGGAATATGTTCATATTGAGTTTATCCTGGCCATGGCTCTGCACCTGCCCCCCTCCACTCCCCACTGTCTGCCTGCACTGTACCCACAGCCCCATCCCTGCTCTGCTAGTGCAAGACAGTGCATTGGGGTGGGGGGCAGGGGTTGGTTGGCAGAGCCAGTTTGGATCATGGACATCCAAATCAGATGTCCACGTAAGTCCATCAGTGGATCCCTACCTGGGCTGGTAGCAGGGCGTGCAAGAATATGACAGCCCTCTAGGAGGATGGAGGCCATTCTAAACAGTGATATTATCACAGTACAAAATCACATTTCAAAAAAGTGTCTGACTATCAACCTTTTCACCCTCATAAAATCAATGAACCTCATCAGACACAGTTTTCCATCAAAAACATGGCTGCCTCTGGAAGGTGGGGCCTCCACCTGGTGCGCATGTCATGCCCTGTCAAGCCCCAGTGCCAGACCACCGGTCAAAGGCTGGCTTGGCTGGTAAATGACACTCCCCAAGGGGGGCCAGATAAGTTGGTGCTCCACCTCTCTTTGGTACTGCCCCATTGCCTGCTAGCCTGTGGGGGGGGGGCGGACTGCTGGGACCGGAGCCAGGGAAAGGACCCACAGAATGGAAGGGGGGAATTGTCAGCCACTCACATGTTCTGGGGGGAGTAGTGTGGAGCGTTGCTTCATATGACACCTTCATACCTGGACCCGTCTTACTTTTGTAGGTCATGTTACACTCCGAGAGGAGTAGGGTATTCAGAGACTGTGAAAAACTATCACCTACTAATTTTTTTTTCTTATCTTCTTTATTTTAGGTGTATCTTGCTTTATAATGATTACTTCTTTTAAACCATATATAATGTGGAACTGTGGACTGAGAACTTAATCAGTAATGGGACATACCACAGTAAATAACTACCCTAGTGCAAGGGTGAAACTTTCAGTTCTATGTGATAATGGCGATTACGCAAAGGCAGTTGCTGTTAGGGTGAGTTTACATCGCCGAAAATCAGTTTCGGTGATGTACACTCCCGACGCACAGGAAAACCATGCCAGGGACTTAGATTTTAAACTAAAGGATTCTTAACTCCGGAAGGGGGAGGGTGCAAATTCTGAAAAAATAAAAATTTAAATGTCGAGCTGGGCACACAAAAACATAGGCATGCCTGGACCCAAACCCGGAACCCTCACGGCTTTAGGCTGTCACCCACCCACCACACTATGGGGCCAGCTTGGCAGCCCCACGCCAACCACGCCAGGCCAACCCTCCCTCCCTTTTGTCATGCTTCCTCCCCCCCTGCACATATACATATAGCTATGTCCTGTTGCTATATGCGTGAACCTCCCCCATCCAGTCACCCTTCCTCAATGGTAGCCCTATTGACATGTGCCGGGATTGAGTCGCTATTTTAAAAAGAGCTCAGTCACCGATGCCCATGTCACAGGCTACCAAACTTTCTTTATATTGATTAAAATTCCTCTATAAATTATTATTTGAAATATATTATTCAAGGGCGGAGGAAGGGGATGTTGGGTGGATGCTCAGCATGGTGCACTCTTTTTTTATGTTGTTGCACAGCACTCCTCATGACCCCCCCCCGATACCCATATATTATATGTTTTTCTCCTCCCCTTTATCTCCATCTTCCTATCCTTTATTTTGGGTAATTGCTACCCTGTGGGAGTGATTAGCTCACAAGTCAGTGTACTTCTCTCCTGGAGGCTGTTGGTTGTGGATTTAGGTCGCTGTGAGGCGGGTCTGCCAGAGGGATCACCCTCAGGCCTATGGCTTGGAGGTGTCCAGCTGACGACCTCAGACCAGGTGCGAAATCTTGGCGTAGTACTTGATGACCGTTTGACACTCAAATCCCAGGTGTCAGCGGTTATAAAGACTTCCTTTTTTCATCTGAGGAATATTGCCAGGGTGAATTACTTGGTTCCTCCAGAGGACCTTCCAACATTAATCCACGCCTTTGTTACCTCCCGGCTTGACTACTGTAACTCCCTATACATAGGGCTATCGGGGGTTGAACTTCGCCGTCTGCAGCTGGTGCAGAATGCGGGCAGCCAGGCTGTTGACTGGAGTCCTAGATCCAGTCATATAACACCTGTGCTCCACGGACTGCACTGGCTGCCAGTGTTTTGGCGAATTACCTTCAAGGTCGGTTTGCTGACCTATAAAGCCCTACATGATCTGGGACCCGCCTACCTGAAAGAGCTCCTGTGCCCTATAGTCCCTCTCGCCTCCGATCCACTCACGAGGAATTGCTAGAGATTCCCAGGTACGTCTGAAAAACATCTGGTGCTAGATCGCTTAGTTTTATGGCACCTACCCTGTGGAACTCTCTACCTCATCAGGTGCGAGATTGCCTGACCGTCCTTAGTTTTAAAAGGGAGTTGAAGACACACCATTTTAATATAGCTTTTAAGGATTTCTGTTGATTTGATTTACTATATTTATTGTCATATTTATTTGTACAGGCACTTTGATTTAAGAAAAGCGCCTTTTAAAAATAAAGTTGAAATTGAAATTGAATAGAAATTGAGGCTATCATGGCCACTTACTGTAGGTCTGCGCGCGGGATTGCAACCTACTCTTGGAAGTTAACTTTGTACACAGGTTTTCCATCATTAGGACCAGTTGGCCTCTCCCTAATTTGTGGATTAATTGGATCACTGTTTTATACTATTATTTTTCTTTCTTTTTAAGGTTGAAACCAGGGTCTGGTACTGTTATAGGAACATGAAGGTTATTCCCTTAGGGTTTGATGAGGGTTCCACAGTATCACTAACAGATGTTCCGGTTCATTGATACAGATTACTTGAATCAGGAAGTGGCTGTCTGCTGGGGGGGGGGGCCAGGGAAGGAGTCAGGTGTGATTGGAATCCAGTATTAAAATGGGTAACACATTCCATCTGCTTTCTCATAATGTGAATGGATTGACTGGTCCAGTGAAGCGCTATAGAACATTAATGGCCCTTAAAAAAAATATAAACTGGACTTGCTGCTGCTACAAGAAACCCACCTCTCTTTGGCTGAACACCAAAAATTACTGAAATGTGTTTTTTCCCAGATTACTGAGTCGGACTATCATAGGATCTGGTGCAGGGGAGCGGTCCTTTTGGTTCCCAGGGGTTCTACCTTTGAGGTCTCCCAACAGTATTCTGATCATGAAGGTAGGGTGACTCTTGTGGTGGGAAGATTGCAGAACCAGGAGTACACTGTGGGAAGTGTTTATATTCCCGCAGGCAGTGATGCCTCATCTATTCAACAGCTAATTGAGACCCTGATTTCATATAAAAAGGGGACTCTGATCCTGGGGGTAGACTTTAACTGCCTCCTGAATCCTGCAGTAGACACTTTGGCATCTAGATTTCATCTGCTTACAACTCCCAGTGACACCTCCGCAAGCAACTAAAGGAGACTGGCCTCACAAACACCTGGAGGCATGCTAACCCCTCTGCTAGGAAATTTACTTTCTATTCCCATGCACACAAACATTACTCCCACCTAGATTATTTCTGTATTAGTAGTGAACATTTGGAGTGGATAAAAGCTGTTAATATACATAATATTTATTTGTCTGATCACTCCCCCATTACACTTGATCCTGAACATTTCCCCAACCAGAAAAATGCATTTTGGAGACTCAATAATTCATTATTCTCAGATCCTGAATTTAAAGACCTCTTGAAGAATAAAATACCAGAGATAATCCATGATAATACCTCATCCCAAACATCCCCACAGTTTCTATGGGATACTTTGAAAACAGTGCTTAGAGGCTACATTAAAGCCTTTGCATCCCGGAAAAGGGATAGAGTGGAGGCTAAGCTTAAAGAATTACAAAAACAATTAAGTTTCCTGTAGGGGGTGCATATGCAAGGGGACACTTCTCTTACAGCACAGGTAGCCTCCACATAGCATGTGATACAAAAACTGTTAACGTCTAAAACAGAAAAAGCTTTGTTGTGGCTTCATTAAAAATATTTTGAAGGAGGGACATGTGCAACACGTGTTCTGGCTTACTGCCTTTGTAAACAAATCCAACGAGTCACTATCTCTAGGATTCAAGATCCTCAGTCAGGACAGCTGCGGTCCACCACTACTACTCAGATCCTTCAAGCCTTTTGGACTTATTACACTACAATATATACAGAGGAAGCCCCCGGACAATGTCAAAGCTTTCCTTTCTTAACTCACTCTCCCTCAGCTCAGTCCAACCCAGGCCCACCAGCTAACCTAACCCATCACACAACAAGAGGTCCAAGCCATCATTAAAAACATTAAGAATGGTATAGTGCAGTGGGTTAAGGCTCTGAGCAGCAGATCTGGAGATCTGGGTTTGAATCCCACAGCCACCTAGGTGCATACTGTGTAACCCTGAGCAAGTCACTTAACTTCCTTGTGTTCCCAGGTCGCACCTGTAAAGAAGCTTTCATCTTAGTGTGTCTCTCCTGGTTAAAAAACAACAACAAAAAAGTCCTGGCCCTGATGGATATGGGGCAGAGTTTTATAAAACCACATGGGATCTGATTAAAGACCCTCTTACGAGAGCTATGCAGGAGAGCCATGAGACCGCCGAATACCCTTCCTCGTGGGCACAAGCAACCATTTCGGCAATTTTAAAACCCAACAAACCAGCACACCTCTGTTATCCTTGCCAATCTATTTTGGTACTAAACTAAGACTATAAGATCTATACAAGCATCCTAGCTCACCGATTGGATGCTATGATGCCGCTTTTGATTCACCCAGATCAGGCAAGATTCATAATGACTTGTCAAACTTCAGATAATATGAAAAGAACCCTTTTTCTAGTTGAACATGTGATCCTAACCTATACCCCCTACTAATTTTCAACCTTGATGCCCAAAAGGCTTTTGATAGGGTGTCATGGTCCTTTCTTCAGCAGACCTTGACAAAGTTTGGCTTCCTGAGGATTTTGTTAATAATTTCATTGGCATTTATTCCAGCCCACAGGCAGTGGTTAAGGTTAATGGTTTCTACTTCCTCCGATTCCTCCTCGCTCAGGGCACATGACAGGGATGCCCTCTTTCCTCCTACCGCTTTGCACTCTATGTTGAACCAATAGCACAGTTTCTTAGACAACAAGTGAGCATCAGGGGATATCATATTTCAGATCATTAGCATACGGTTGCATTTTTTCTGCTGACAACCTTCTGGTCTATGCCACAGATCTGGACACCTCTCTTCCTATCCTGGAGCAGAGCATGAAGGAGGTGGAAAGACTGACAGGGTATAAAATAAATACCAACAAAACCAAAACATTATTTGTAGGTGTCACCCCCTCCTCAGTGTTACAAAATAAACACCAATATAAATGCTTATGTCAATTAGTCAAATACTTGGGGATTGATATTTCGGCAGACCCAAAACAAGTCTTCTCCCTTAACATTAATAAACTCTTCTTTCAGATACAAGAGGACTTAAAATCTTGGATACATTTACTGATGTCACTTCTTAACAGAATTTGATCAGTACAGATAAATCTCCTGCCATGTTTATTATACCTAATGCAGACAATTCCTGTGTCGTTTACAAGACAGGAAGAGAGAAGGTGGAACAGAGTAATCTTAAACTATCTGTAGTGGGGGGGTAGACTCTGCGTATCTCTCAGAAGGTTGCAGGTGCCCAAAGGGGAGGGGGGTCTGGCACTGCCATGCTGGTCAGGGTACACTATGGCAACACAATTAACTCATATGATGGCATGGCTTGTGCCTCAGCCAGCGGAACCACAGTGGGTTATGATTGAGAGAGCAAGCTCATCTCTCCCCCTGGATCACACTACAGTATTCCAGCCCTGCCCATGGTCCCTACAGCTGAAAATTCAGTATTTACAAGGAGCTATTTACATAGTTGGAGCAGATTCCTGAAACTTTCTAGAAATAGACAAGAGGTCCAATGGATCGGGATGCCAGCTTGGAACCCCTCTTTCCCACCTGCGGGTATGGACCTGGGGTTTAGGAGATGGGAAAGACAAGGGTTGTTACATGCCTATCATATAATGACCAGGGAGAAGTTAAGTCTTTCCAACAACTACAATCTAAATTCTCTCTTTCACAGAGAGACTGGGCCTGCTACTTACAAATTAGACATTTTTTGGAGAGTACTCTGGGGCTGCATGTGGACTCCCTCACCATACCTCCCCCTCCCCGTTTCCTTTACTCTCATACAGGCAGAGGCAGCTCCTAGGCATATGGTATCCTGATTTTACAAGGCAGAGATGTCCTTCCCCAGACCTCAATGGGAGAAGGTCCAGGAAACATGGGAGGTGGATCTGTTGACCGACCTCACACAGAAGGATTGGTTATGGATATGGCATCATCAACATTGGGTCACGGAGTCATAGTCTTGGAGGGAGTTTGAGTGGAAGGTGACAGCCAGGTATTTTTGCATACCCCAAATTACAGCTAAATTTTCAGCCACTAAGGACTCCACCTGGTGGAGAGGCTGTGGGGCGGATATTTCCACCCATGTCCATGTTTTCTGGAGTTGCACATCGTTCGCTCAATTTTTTGGGGGGGGTCTTGCAGGTACTTACAGAACTATTTCTGGAACTGCCAGGCTTGTGCCCAGAGATGGCCATCTTGCTGCATTTCCCCCCACATTTTAGACAAAACCAAAAGGTGTATCTAGCCTGGGTGCTCTTAGCAGCAGCAATAAAGGTTATTACTAGGAACTGACTGTAACCAGATCCCCCCAAATAAAAACAAAGGGAGGATTTGATCTATGAGATTTAAACTATGAAAACTATGACAGCCAAATTACAGGGAACCTTAGAGAAAATTATGAGTCGCTGGACCATATGGTTCATGAGCATATCACATAGACCAGACATGGTCCCTTAGAAATAACAAATCTGACTTGCCTTACCCTTGAGGCATAGGGCATATAAGCGAACTATGGAAATTATATTGAAGGGAATTCCCTGGGCAGGGACCCTAGCCAGTGGGTAGATGGACCCACTCTGGACCAGTCATCCACCGATATGCAGCTTCTAGACCAGATAAATAGACCCATGAGGGCAGGGGGGCCCATGGTCTTGGGCCTGGTCCTTTCCCCGGTGACCCCTTACTTCCCTTCCCCCTCTCACCCTCCCAGCGGCACAGCCAATGGATGAAGAAAGTTATTCATGATGAGCCTTATTGATTTTCCCACCTTACTAAAACTTTTATGTGTTAATAAGATATGCAGAGTACTATTTGATTATGATCTTATAATCTATCTGTAACACCCTCTATGTATACTGTGCGTATGTCTATAACTATGTGCCATTACCTTTGAAAAACTTTAATAAAAATTGAAGTGTCAAAAAAAACATGGCTGCCACATTTACTCACTAAAAATCATAAAAACAATGCCCTAAAGCCAATGCTTACAGAGGAAAAATCGTATAGCTAAATGATCCTATATCTTGGGTTACATGAGGTTACATGGAAACATACAAACTGATGGCAGAAAAAGGATCTTAGGCCCATCCAATCTCCCTGCCCTACCTATAGTAAGTACAATGTGAATGCTGTAGTGATCACTCCTTGTCATCCTCCCCTGCTATCCTCAAAAGTCTCATATGTTTGTCCCACCCTGACTGGAATCCATCCACTGATTTGAGGCAGACCACCCCCTCCTCCAGTCTGTACCACTTATCCACCACTCTCTCTGTAAACATTTTTTATTTTTGATGTCCTTCCTGAATCTCCCTCCTGCCAGCCCCTTTGAATTCCCCCTTGTGCCTTCATTTCCACTTATAGGGCCCTATGCATGAAAGGTGCTGGTTAATTTGCAGTCTAAGCATTGCCAGCATGAAGAGGTTTACAATTTTATTTTTTATTTACAATTTTTGACCAGGAAAGGTACACTGAGTTGTGATAGCTTGTTTCCAGGTGTGACTGTGTGTGTGTGTGTGTGTGTGTGTGTGTGTGTGTGTGTGTGTGTGTGTGTTACATGGCCCTGGTTTATTGATTGAGAATGTTGGCCATGACACGGGGAAACTTCCCTACTATTTGTCGATAAGTGCTAAGGGATCTTTAACTTCCACCTGGACAGTTACTAGAGATGGGCAGAAGGGACTACAGTTTAACTGCTGATCTGAAAGACAGCACCTCCGTTATGCAGCACCTCCCTTATATTGCACTACATGTCAGTTATGGATATTACCCCAAGTACCTGGTGTGGGGCTAGAACCAACAACCATCTGATCTTTCAGGTCCTGAGGTGAGCATACTACCTACTGAGCCACTAACACTGCAGGTTTGCATCAGGATGCTACCACATGCAAACAATTGAGATGGCAGCATGCACAAAGTCTAGGAGCCACCACACGTTGGCACAGAGCTAAGCAAATTAAGTGAAGGTAACAATGGGTCAGAAACCTGGCCAGGCACTGGGCATCCATTCAGAAGCCCAGCATAGTCACCTAGCGGGTCCTCTGCTATTTATTGAAATGTTTCACCAGGACGGCACTCTGAGCAACAAGTTGCTTGCCTCCCGGTGCGACCTGGGGGGTATGGAACAATGGGATAGAATACAGAGAAATGTTACAATGCTGGAATACAATTTGCTTACTTGCATACAAGTAAAGCAGGAGGCATTACAGGTGGATTTATTTATTTATTAGTTTTTGGTAACCGGGTCAGTGCACTAGGCAATAATCCTGCCTATTTTCAGGCACGACCCAGCAGAGTACAAGAAGAAAAACAGCAGTGAACAACGAATTGTACATAATGAGAGAGAGAAAAAAAAAAAAAATATGTAACCAAACAGTCAGAACAAAGTACATAAACAGTAGAAGCAATTAAAAATACATACTGCGCCAGATACCAGCAACACTATGCAAGTTTGGGTAGTAATACAATAGTAGCTAATAACAAGTAACTCAAGTTAATGATGGCATCAAAGAGAGATGACAGTAGTATATATAACAATTAGGCATAACGTTAGCTTGGCTAGGAGACAATGATGGACAACATCGGTAGCAGTTACGCAGAAGTTAAGTGCAATCACAGTAACCAAAGAGCATTGAGGTATGAAAACAAAGCATGCTTAAAGATAAGGTGAGATGAGGCATTCTTTACATGGAGGGGGAGAGAATTCCAAAACCAACGAGCAAAATAGGAAAAGGCTTGCTCACCCACTTTGGAGGAGAAGGGCTGAACAGAGAGCAAGGTAGAGGAGGAGGACATAAGCGGATGGGAGTGAGAGGTGGGGTAAGCATGTCACTCAGGGTGGCAGGTCAATGGGTTCTGGTTATGGAGTCAATGAAACCATCTAAGGCATAAGCATGGAGAGCATTAGGAGATAGCCAGTTTAAGACCGAGTAGAGTAGGCAGTGATGGGTAAGATGAGGAGCAGATAAGGTGCATCTACAGATATTATTATAGGAGGTGTCCCATTTGCAAAGGACCCCTGCATTGGCATGCGAGAATACAGGGAGGGCATATTGAAGTTGTGGAAGTAACACACCTCTCACTACTGAGATACTGGTGGCTGGGATGAGAGAGTGCCAAACTCTAAATGCTGCCCCAGACTTGGAGTTAGCCAAGCGACACACCTCGTTTATATGAGCAGCAAAGTTAAGTGCAGGGTTGAGAGTAACCCCTAGATATTTAAAGGATGAGGTGTTGGATACAGAAGTGCCATCACAGCATCGGACCAGAAGTTTAGGAGCCACAGAGGGCACCTTCCTAGAGGGGTCCTAGCTAGGTTTAGTATTTGATAATTAGCAGATAACCAGGAATGGAGGGTCTGGAAGTCAAGTGAAAGATGCCAATTTATGTCAACAATAGATTTAGGGGCAGAGTAAAGCACAAGGTCATCTGTGTACATGATCAAACTGGTGTGAGGAGAAGGACTAGGGATGTCATTAATGAGGAGAGAGAAAAGTAGGGGGCCAAGAATAAAACCCTGTGGTACCCCACAGGTGAGAGGGGCAGGGGAGGAGACAGCTTTGCAGAAAGAGACAGCCTGAAAGCTGTTTTCAAGGTAGCTGCCAAACCAGGATAGGGTAGATTCGGAGGCACCAAGAGAATGCATCTTAAACAGAAGTAGGGGGTGATGTACCATGTCAAACACTTTGGAGAGATCAATGAAGACAGCTCCAGTTAGTAAGCCCTTGTCCATGCTGTGTTTAACATCACTTTTAAACTGGACCAGAGCAGTAGTAGTACTATGCCCAGCCCTAAATCCATGTTGTTATGTGGATTGAAGGTTAAAATTGAGAAGATATGCTGAAACCTGTTGGTGAACAAGTTTTTCAAGCAAATTACCGAGTATGGGAAAGAGAGAAATGGGACGGTAGTTCGACAGGATTTTGATATCACCTTTCTTAAAAACAGGTATACTTTGGACTGTTTTCCAGACTGAGGGGACTGAGGCTGAGCAGATTGAGAGGTTGAAAAGCCAGGTAACTGGCTCAGCCATACTGGAGACAAACTGCCTAAGAATCCCAGGATGAATACCATCAGGACCTGCACTGCCGCATGCAAGGAGGGACCTTAGTAACTTAAAGACTTAATTGTAAGTGACCAGTAATAAAACAAGAGAGGGAGGAGCTGAGGGAAGCTGGGTTGTGGACGCGAGGGTACTGAGGGATATAGCCGAGGTAGTGGTGGGTAGGGAAGAGAAGAGGGTGTTGAAAGTGTTCACAGTGGTGAGAGGATTATTGCAGTGGGAATTTATAAACATATCATTAGGAGACAGAGGCTTGTTATTCCCAATAATTACTTTAATGCGAGACCAATATCGTTTAGGGTTAGAGGCAGAGGAACTGAGTAGGTTACGATAGTACCTGCTCTTGGCAAAATGAATCTCCTTTTCACAGGTATTGCATAGGAACCTGTAAGCCTCATAGTCAGCTTGAAGGGAGGAGGACTTCCAGATTGACCAGAGTTTATCCCTATATTTCAGCAACTGAAGAAGGGGACGTTTGAGCCATTTGGTGACTTTACCTTTTACTAGTCGTGTGGTGACCTGAATGTGCTGATTTTGAAGAGCAAAGAGGGTAGCACTGAAATATTGTGCCGCTATGTTGATATCATAGGCAATGAAGGGAGGGACCAGTCAACCAGCTGCAAGTCCTCAAGAAATGAAATGCAGCAGGGTTGAGCTTAGAGAGGTTAGAAAAAGATAGGACTTTGGAGGGGTAAGAGGGAGGGGAGGTGTCCCAGCTGCAGTAAACCGGGCAATGATCACTTATGGTGTCAGGAAGAGCTCCAGCAGATGGGAAGTACTCCTTCCTATTAGCCAGGATCCAATCTATGAGGGTATTGCAGGAGCCATGATGGGAAATCCTAGTGGGGGCCTGGATGAGTTGGGTGATAACATTGGCTAACAATGCAACAGTTAAGTATGGTAGATATGAAGACACATATAGCAAATTGGCAACAGTTTGGTGACAGTTGGTAACACTGGAACACATATAATAACTTGGCAACAGTATGCAGCACTGGATGGTAAGGTGACCCAATAGTAATTTGTAGTCATTAGTGTAACATAGCTATTCAAGATTTACAGTGATTGGAGTAAAAAGAGGAAGACTGGAAGGAGGGAATGAAAAATTGTGGAGGGTAGAATGGAAAAAGGGAAAGGAAATTTATGGAGAGATACAGACAGAACATGATTTTTGAGGCAAACAGAGATGACAGGGTGGACTAAAGTGCATATAAGAGGGGTATAGGGGTAGGTTATAATTGCTTAATTGAGTGTAGGGGTAGGCCACTGTTAGGCTATGTTAACCAGAAGGGGGTAGGGGAGAAGAGGGGTAGTGTGTGGTAGAGTGATGAGAGAGAGGTATTGTAGGTGGGCATATCCAAGGGGGGGAAGGGGAGTTGAAATTCAACAGTGTTCTGTTATCCCTATCTGGGCAGGGCAGTGGACAGCCCTACTGGTAGGACACCGAGTATAGGTGATGAGAGTTATTTATATATAGTGATGCGAGGGGGGGTGTTGAGGAAGGGATGCTGTGGGAGGGGGTAGCAGAGGTCAACTACAGTGGGGGGGTAGTACCCCACCAGTGTACTGAGTGACCCTGCCTGTACAAGGCAATGATCTAGCTGTGACTGAGGGGGTGAGTAAAAGGAGAAATAGAGGAAAAGTGGTAAAGTTCTCACCCAACATGTGCTATGGATGCTGCCTGCATAAGACAGTGATCAAGCTCACAGGAGGGAGATAGATTAAGGGTAAAGAAATGGGGAGGAACACTTTAGAAGAAGGGAAAGTAAGAGACAAGGAGGAGCATGATCATAGGGAAATAGGAGTGGTGGGGAGTAGGCATATGAGCCTGAGTGGAGGTCAACAATAGTGGAGGGGTAGTACCCCACCAGGGTGCTAGGTGACCCTGCCTGCACAAGGCAGTGATCTAGCAGTGACTGAGGGGGTGCAGTAAAAGGAGAAATAACAGAAAGGGGGTAAAGCTGTTACCCAGCATGCACTATGGATCCTACCTGCACAAGGCAGTGATCGAGCTCACAGGAGGGAGGGAGATAGATTAAGGGTAGAGAAAGAAGGGGGAGGGACGTTTTAGGAGGAAGGCGAGTAGGGTACAAGGAGGAGCATGATCAGAGGGAAATAGAAGCGGCGGGGAGTAGGCATGTGGAAATATTGGCTTGGGGAGATGGCAGGGGGGATCAGGGAGGGTCTTGGCAGGCACAGGAAGGGGCAAGAAAGTTCTTGAGGGCAGAGTTAATGGAGTAGCAAGAGGATGAGTGGTGAATTTGAGGGTAAAGTGAATTCCAGGTTTTTGGGAGGTGATAAGAATAACTCGATTGACCAATAAGGGTAGAGTGGCATGGGAACACCAGGGTTCATGAGTCAGTAGATCTTATGGAGTGGGTAGGGGGGGGTGGTTGTAAAGGCAGAAGAGAGATAGGAAGGAAGTTCACCCAGCCAGTGCTTGGAGGTGAATTTTGTGCAGTGAGAGAGACGTCGGTTTGTCAGGGAAGGGAAGGATGGGGCATGGTAGAGATTACAATGATGAGTGCAGAGGGGGGCATCAAGGGCAAAACAACAAAAGGAGTTGAAGAAGGTATCTAATCTGGCAAAGGAGGACTTAGGAGCAGCACTGTAGATTACGTCACAGCAGTCAAAGATAGGTAGGATCATCTTCTGGACAATCTCACGCCTAGCCATGGGTGGGATGCAGGCACGGTTCCTGAATAAGGCACTGAGTTTGGGATGCAATTTTTTCTGAATTGCATCAATATGACCAGAGAAGTTCAGGTGTTGGTCCAGCCAAACACCTAAATACCTGAAGGAGGATGTGTCCTCGAGTAAAGTCCCATCAAGGGTGTGGAAGGAGGGTAGAGAGGGAAACCTGGTAAGTCTCTGCCTGGTGTTGAAGGTCATGGAGACTCTGCTGTGCGCATTCAGGGAATTCTGGGATGTGGTTGGTCATGGTGGAGGTTGCTGTATTCCCAATACAATGGAGAAAAGCACATCTGTAGTATCCAGACTATGCCCTGCACCCTATGGTGTAGGAGGTGCTCAGGCTTCAACCTGTACAATCCGGTTGGGGCCATCCAGCCCCTGGGAGAGAGGTGGTGGGAATGCAAAGGTGCTTATGGCTGGCATTTCCCAGCTATACCATGTGCACCCCATGCCACCCCGGTCCACCCATAAGTGGTGCTGTGAATGCTGCATAATGTGTCCATTTCTGCCCCATGTCACATCCCAGTAGCATGGGCTTTTATGCATGACCTCAGGGCTCGAGTGCAAAGTGTGTGCAGCCCCAGTGGTGAGTTGTATCATGCATGCTTTGGAACTCCCTTTGGACCCCATTTCTATGGCATTTGGATTTTAGGACTGCTTACATGCTGTGCATAACAGCATGCAGCAATAGTGCTATGGCACATTGTCAACAGTTTTGTGATGCCCACCTTGCCCCTGCCCCCCCCCCATCTTCAGTGTGGGACAGAGCTGAAGACTTTGCCAAAGTCTATATTCCTACTTGTGACAGGATCAGATTCCTGTCCCATATGTATATCTATCTATAGATACAGATAAATATTTACTAAAAATCTATACTGTTCTATCCTTTACATGTCCTTTCTGTCTTTCCTACAATTGGTTGTGCAATCACATTTCCATGGGATCTAGGAGCTAATTCCTTCTGTGGTCCCATGACCCTCTCCCATCCTCTGCACTTTCTCTTATACATCCCTGTATTGCTTTCCATGTGGTCTTTGGGTTTCTTTTCTTCCCTTTTCCTCTCTGCTGCAGTACATGGTGCACCCCCACGAAATTCTATTTGCAAAGTTTGTAACTGCATATTTGGAGTTGTTAAAATGAATATGAGATGATCCTCAGCTATGAAAAGGAGCCATTTTTTTCTAAAACCAGGAGTTTGACAGAATAAATTAACTCTGAAGGCAGGAAGGGGTAAAGGTTTTCCAGGCTGAGCTACACTTTGTTTTTTGCTTATGTGTTTATCTCGGGAAGCTCAGGAAGGCTAGCTAACAGAGTATAGTGTGGTGTTATGAGAACAGAAGGTCAGAAGGCAGTCATATCAGAAAACAGTAAATAGTTACAGGAAGGCTGCAGAAAGAGGAGATGTCTAACACTCTGCAAACTCTCCAGGAAAAAGGAGCAGCCTGCCTAAGAAACTAGGAGCAAGAAAGACATAACCTATTCAAACAGGTTAACCTGCAGCTGCAAGATATTTCTTCCTACTGCTTAGAAAGGAGGTCTACAGTTTTGATTCAAGCAAACACTTTGAGAGTAGATATGGAGTGCAAGTGACATTGCTGAACTTATGATTTATAACTGATGTAAAGCAGTCACCAAATCTGTTTGCCATGCTGGTGCCATCTTACAGTTTACATTTTTGTAATTTTTATTGTGTTATTAATAAAACACTATTTGTGCCTCTTACTTTTTTCCTTGGTCTGGTTGTATTCCTTACTCACTCCACTACCACACTAATCCCAGTCTTTCATCTGCCACCTTCATGACCCAGTCAAAGAAGTTAATTAGATTTGTCTGACAAAACCTCCCCATTTGTAAATCTATGCTGTGTTTTTTTTGTTTTGTTTTTATCCTGGTATCTACTGGCATCCAGAAACATCAGGAAAAATCTGTTTATTTGCAGATGATACCAGACTCTGTGACAGGGTTGACACTGAATAAGGTATGCATGAGTCAAGGGAGGACCTTGAGAGATTTGTGAGGTGGCCAAAAATCTAGCAGCTTGGCTTCAATGCTAAAAAATGTAAGGTCATACATATGGGAGGCAAAAAGTCAGGGGAAGAATATAGTTTGGGGGCCATGACAGTTACTGTGGTTGAAGAGGAAAGGGATTGAGGGGAGTGATCTCCAGAAGCCACAAATCATCAACACAGTGTGACAAGTTGATAGGAAAGGTGAAGAGGATGTTGGGATGCACTGGTAGGGAACTCAGCAGCCAAAAAAGGAGGTCACTTTGGCCCTGTACAGGACTCATGTATGACTGCACCTGAAGTGCTGTACACAGTTCTGGAACCTGTACCTAAAAAATGACATCAACAAGCTGGCTACAGTGCAGAGGTCAATGATCAAAATTATACACTGGCAGGACATAGGAATGGAGAATGGAGTGCCTAAACTTGCACTTATTGGAGACCAGAAGGGAAACGGGGCACATGACTGAAACATTTTAAATACATGCAAGGTATTAGCAAGGTGGACTCCAGAGAGCTGCTCACAACCAGCAGCAATGGAATACAAGGGGGAATAGTAACAAATACATAGGAAAGATTTAAAAGGGAAGTAAGGAAGTACTACTTCACAGAGATGGTGGCGGAGAAGTGGAACAATTTTCCTAAAGTATTAGTCAGTGCAAAAATGGTGAAGAGATTTAACAGCAGTGGGATAGGCACAAAGGGCTGGTAAAGAGATCAAAGCAGGGAGTAGGAGAGATTAGTAATGATTCCCTAGTTGATGCATGTACCTCCTTACAGGGTGGACTGGAGAGACTGCAAGGCCTTATTCTGTCAGCAGTTTTCTATGTTTCCTGTATGGAAAGTGTATGATTTATTACAAACCTTATGCAGAAAGTGTATGGTCTATAATAAACCTTGTATGGAAAACATATGGGCCCAGATATTCAAAAGAGCTGAGCCATGTGCAATAGGGCTGCATCTGCACAAGTCTGGAATTGCGCCATTCTGCGATATTCAGCAGGAGGCAGTTGTGCCCCTCAAATCATGCTGAGCAACAGTGCAATGCTAATGAAGGCATGCTCAACCGAAGGGGGAGGAACCATGCATAAACGGCACAGCCCGATATTCAGCTGGGCTGTGCAGAGTTATGCAGGCGCAACCCCCTACCTGTGCCTGCACAACTTTAGGCAAAAAAAAAAAGGATCAAGTCAAGGGCCACCCACAGATGAGCTGCTGCATTGCAGGGGGCAACACAGCAGCTTCCACCTGTGGGTGGCCCTCCACTTGTTCCCGGTGCCCCCTCCGCAGCCTGATCAGGGGCATAATAGCAACCCCGTAGCCGATCGCGGGCAGCAGAGTAGTCCCCGCAGCAGCCCGATCGTGGGCATAACATAATGCCCCGCGGCAGCCGATCACGGGCGTAACATAATGTACCCCCAACTGGCCATGGGCATACAGCAAATCATTCCCCACCCCAGCTAGCCCGATCCACGGGCATAACGTCAACCCCTAAAGACCAATATCCCTGGTGGTCAGTGGACCACAAAAGCCCGATCGCGGGCATAAGGTCCTAACCACCCCCAAAGTCCAATAGCCCTGGTGATCTAGTGGACCCCACCCCACCACGGGCACCTACCACCTGCTCCCCCATCAGCCAGTGGGCAGCAGCACCACCAACTGCCGCCCTGCTGCCCACCGACTCGACAGCTCAGTAGGGCTGCATGCTATTGGTCCAGAGCATGAGCCAATGGGCTTGCAGCCCATACCATATAAATCAGTCCAGATATGTGAATGATTCATTCATATCTGGACTGACTTATGTATGGGCTGCACACCCATTGGCTCATGCTCTGGACCACGTGTGCAGCCCCACTGAGCTGTCAGTCGGGCGGGCGCGGGCGGCAGTTGATGGGGTGCTGCCGCCCACCGCTGACAGGGGGGAGGGGTGGTGGGTGCAATGGGTGGGTGGGTGGGGGCCACTTGATCATCAGGGCTATTGGACTTTGGGGGTTAGATCTTATGCCCGCAATCGGCTTCGCAGTCCACTGGACCACCAGGGATATTGGTCTTGGGGTTGACGTTATGCCCGCGATCGGGCTAGTCGGGGTGGGGAATGACTTACTGTATGCCACGCGGGCTAGTCGGGTGGGGGTAATATATGTTATGCCCGCAATTGGGTTGCTGTGGGGCGGGGAGAACATTATGTTATGCCTGTGATTGGGCTGCTGTGGGGAAATTCTGCTGCCCGCGATCGGGCTACGTGGGGGGGGTTTACATTACACCCGATTGGGCTGCTGGGGGGCGGAAACTGATCTGCCCACGATCGGGCTGCAGGGGGCGTTGGTCCTCGCTGGCTGCTGCCTGGCAGGGCGCCAGGTGCAAGTCGTCAGGGATCGACACACCTGCATGCTAATGGCATGCAAATGGGGCCATAATTAGATGCAAATGGCCCTCATGTGCCTTGCATAAATTATGGATCCATTTGAATGTCACCTTTTGTATATCGCAGGTTTGCGCATGGCGCAATGGAACTTGCACCACCGCTTCTGAATGCTCCACTCTGACCACTTGTGGTGGCACAAGTTCCACTGCGCCATGCAGAGTGGCTGTGGTCAGGAGGAGATATTCAAAGAAGTTGCTCAATAGCACAACTCCGTTGAATATCGCCCTGGCCACAACCCTGCGCAACTTGTTTGAGCAGCACAAGGGCTTGCGCCACAGAATGGCGCAGTTTGAATATCTGGCCCATGGTGTATTATAAATCTTATATAGAAAGTGTATAGTCTACAGTATTACAAATCCAGTATGGAATACATATGGTTTAAACAAACCTCTGTGGCAAGTATATGATTATTACAAACCCCATTAGGAAAGTATATGGTTTATTATAAACCTTGTATAGAAAGTATATTGTTTATTACAAATCTTGTATGGCAAGTGTATGGTCTATTATAAACCTTATATGGAAATATATTTATTTATTTAGCTTTTGTTAACCAGGTAAGCACACTAGACAAAACAGATGCCTATTTTCAGGTGCAATATAACCTCCACATAGAAAGTATATAATTTATTACAAACCCCATATGGAATATAACATTGTTTAAGCCAACCTTTTTGGCAAGAGTATGGTTGTTACAAACTCTGTTTTGAAAGTGCATAGTTTATTACAAATCCTGTGTGAAATGTGCATGGTTTATTTTAAACCTTGTATGGAAAGTGTAAAGTTTATTACAACCCCTGTTTGAAAAGTGTATGGTTTATTACAAATCTTGAATGTAAAGTGTATGGCATGTTACAAACCCTAGATGGAATGTACATGGTTTATTATTAACTCTGTATTGTAAATCTATGGTTTGTTCCAAACTCTGCATGGAAAGTACATGGCTTGTTACAAACCCTGTATTTAAAGTGCATGGTTTGTTACAAACCCTGTATGGACAGTAGATAGTTTATTACAAACCCTAGATGGAAAGTGTATAGTTTATTATAAACCCTGTATGGAAAGAGTATGATATGTTACAAACCTCATATAAAAGTGTATGGTCTAATATAAATCGCTGCATAAAAAGTGTATGTTCTATTACAAACCTTGTATGGAAATATATGGTTTATAACAAAAGCCCATACAGAAAGTGTAGTTTATTACAAACCGTGTATGAAATGTATATGGTTTAAATCAACCCTGTATGGCAAGTATATTGTTATAGCAAACTATGTTTGGAAAGTATATAGTTTATTATAAACCCTGCATAGAAGGCATATGGTTTATTTTAAGCCCTGTATGGAAAGTATGAACTTTAGTACACATCCTGAATGGAAAGTATGTGGTTTATTACAAACCCTGTATCATAAGTATATGGTTTGTTACAAGCCCCGTATGGAAAGTGAATGGTTTATTACAGACCCTGTTTGGTAAGTGCATGGATTGTTACAAACCTTGTAAGGAAAGTGTATGGCTTGTTACAAGCCCTGTATGGAAAGTGCATAGTTTACTACAAACTCTGTATGGAAAGAAAATGGTTTATTACAAACCTTGTATGGAAAGGGTGTAGTTTGTTACAAGTCCTGTATGGAAAGTGTATGTTTTTTACAAAACTTGTATGGCAGTTGCATGGTTTATCACAAATCAAATCAAATCAAAATCAATCTTTATTTAACCAGGCGTGAACACCATTGAGAACTCATTTGCAAGGTAGACCTGGGAATAATACAAGTACAGCGCAGAAGTGAATTATAGTACACAATAGGTGAAAAACAAGAAACAATATATGAAAGGTTTAAGAATACAAAAAGTATAGTGGAATTGCTTCTAAAGCCAACAAGGCATACATAAAATTTATAGCAATCCACCAATGATAGAGGGAAGGACTAAGGTAGAAAGGCAGCCAAAAGAAAACAGAGGATCAATGATAGGCTTGGGCCCTCAGCATTAGTTCAGGTTAATAGTTACGGAAAACAGTTACAGGAATCCCTAAAGGAGCATAAGAAGAGTCTTTTAAAGTTAGGCAGGTTTACAGGAAGAACAAGCTTTAGAGTTTTTTGCAGTTTGTTCCAAAAGGTAGAGAATGCATAACTATAGGATGACCGACAATAGTGAGAGATGACTCTCGAGGTACTTAGGGTGGTATATTCTCAGTTCCTCAATGGGTAACTGCCTACAGTACACAGAGGCAAACACTCTGAGATGTAATAAGGAAGCTTCCCAGTAAGTGCTCTAAGGGTCCAGAGGGCCAATTTTTTCTGTCTTCTGAGAGTGGGAGATGACCATCCTACCAGGGAATACAGGGAGCAATGATGGGTAGAATACAGTACTTCAGTGATGAATCTTAATGCCTGGTGGTAAAGAGTGTTGAGTTTGACCAGCAATGAATTGGAGCCATGACCATAAAGGAAATCACCGTAGATAGTCCAAGAGAGTAATAAAGGTACTTTGCACAAGCTTAATTTTTGCTTTCTGGGTAAGTAGATGTTTAATTCAGTAGAACAAACCAAGTCTCTGCTTGAGTTTTTTGAGAGCTCCTCAATGTGCACCATGAAGGGAAACTTGTGATCTATCCAAAAACCCAGTTATTTGAATTTTTCCACATAGTCTAAGGATTCGCCCAGGAGGGTGGTAATAGAAGGGACTAATCCAATTGTCCAAGGATTAGGTTTCTTAATGTTTGGAGAAAAGAACATAGCCTTTGTTTTCTTGGCATTTAGTAGGAGCTTTTGGCTTAGTAGGTTTAGTTGGAAGTGACTAAATGCTAATTGAAGATCCTTGTGATCCTGTTCAGGGGTAAGTCTATCAATATATATGACTGCGTGATCCACAAAAAGGTGTATGTCAGCATCATTAATACCTGCATCGATATTAATATAGAGGGCAAAGAGAAGGGGCCCCAAAATGGTACCCTGTGGTACCACTCTCTTAAGAGGATTCAGTGGGGATAGGTCACCATCAACTTTGACCTGATGATGGTGATGAGTGAGATTGCTGGCAAACCATTTTAATGCCACTGTGTCCAATCCAAGGTTCCTGAGGACACCCAAGAGTCATGGTCCACCATGTCGAAAGCCTTACTCAAATCTAGAACTAAGATGCTCACGTAATTGTTGGCATCTAGTGTGTTCAGCCAGTCATTTGTGACCTTGGCAAGTGCTGAAATGGTGTTGTGACAGGGTCTGAAACCTGATTGAACTGGGTTTAAGAGCTCAAAGGTCTCCAGATATATCCAAAGCTGTATGGAAAGTGTAGGGTCCATTACAGACCTCGTATGGAAAGTTTATAATCTACAGTATTACAAACCTTGTGTGGAAAGTGTATGATCTGTTATAAACCTTGTATGGAAAGTGTATGTGCTATTGTAAACCTTGTATGGAAAGTGTATGATCTATTACAGTCCTTGAATGGAAAGTGAATGATCTATTACAAACCTTGTATGGAAAGTATATGGTCTATTATTAACTATGTATGAATTTGCTCAAACTTGAATTGTAAGACTTGACTGTGAACTCAAGAAACTAATTTACAAAAAGTAATTATCGGGTTTTCATGCAGCTATCTATTTATTATTTTAATTTATGACCATGAAAGGCACACTGACAAATGATAGCTCATTTCAAGGTGCATCCTGGGATAGCCTTACTACTAAAAAATAAAGGACACAGCTGCTATTGAAAGAGGGCAGAGTGCAGTGGCAAGGCATTTGGTTCCCAAGGAGGGAGAGAACAGGCTGATTAGCATTCACACACACCTCAGTCCCCATCAGACAGACCACTGTCCTCAGCCAGGAGAGAAGGTAACCCCCATCACCTGTGATGGTAGAAATAACAAATTCTGGCCAGATCCACCATGGCTGCATAATTTAATTAGTGAAGTTGTGTGGAATTGTTAAGGAGATATGGAGAAACACCACAACAATTTGTAAGCAGTAAGATTTGGTTTAGTTTCTGTTCTAAGGAAGGCATGCACATTATTAGGAAAATATATGGAGGTGTACATTTTAATGGAAGGAATAGGAAGCTTACAAAAGAACCCCAGAGCAAATGCCACTGATGTATGTGTTTTTCCGGATGATATTGGCCAGACAGCCACATTTTAAAGAAAACACAATTGCACATATTCCAATAATGCAAAGCATCAAGGGAAACATATGCAAATCCCCATGATGGTACAGAAGGTGGCAGTACATGAAAAAGTATTAGCTGGCATATGTTTAGCCTTGGGATTATTTACACAGTTTTTTTTTGTTTTTTTTTAAGAGAAACAGGGTTTTTGTCCATGAGGTGATGTAAGTTATATTTAAGCAATGTGTTAATGTCAGAAAGTCAGGTGTAATGATGATGGACTGTTAGAGAAAATGTGAAATTAACTTTCAGAGGGAAAGTCAGAGGAGGTCGCTTTTGATAAGGGCAAGGTAGTTATGTTTGTGATGCTGGGAATATTAGGAAAGTATGAGGTCTACGCAGAAATGGAGTACAAATATGTAGTTTCATAAGTATGCACTCAAAGTGCAGGCAAATGTGATATGCAGGTTTGTTTTAGAAATAGGTAAAATAGTGACACATGCAATTAATAGAAAGATGGATAATTACATAGATATATAGCTAGAGAGAGAGAAAGACACACACACACAGACAGGCAGAATAGGAATGGCAGTGAAGTATTAAAGTGACACCAACCCCACCCCCATCCTGCAGACATGGACAGGCATTGGGGTGTGCCTTTGGGTCATTGACCATAACGCTCATGCCATTTCACCTCTGCTGCTAAATAGCTCTAATTAATTATTTGTGTTTTCAGTGTGTGTCAGGACTAGCTAGTAGTAGTAAGTGTTTTCATTTTAAAATGTTATTTCATCAAACTACACATAACAATAAAAAGCATAGAAATTGTCCCAGATCATCAATGCTGTAGATAGTAAAGACTGTAGCCATTTTCTTACAGAATACCTACTCAGCTCTCAAGTATTTGCTAAACTGTAAATGTAGGTACCATCATTCTACTAGAAGGAACTGGGAGTTAGGGCTGATTTTGCTCTGTGACATGCTTTTCATTAATTTTTTGTGTGTTTGTCTTTATTACAAATGTGAAGTATCTTTTTAATAAAGTATAACAATATGTATATGTGAGTTATTTAGTTTGGAGAATATTTGTTTCATTATTTGAAAAAGTGTGATACGCTAAATGTGTAGTGCAGTGAACTATTGTAATATGGAATCAAATGTGTAGCTGAAATAACTGTGTGACTGTTGCCATTTATGCTCACTGGATAAGAACAGTTACACAGCTCTGCTGCTGTGAACTGATTTAAAGCAGTGCACATGCTAAATCCTACTGCCACATTCAAAACACTATCCCCTACCTACTTGCCACATATAAACTCAATTATATTAAAAAAATTCTAGGCACTTAACCATTATTCATTCCCAAATCCCATTTACAACACGGTTACACTTCTATATAATACATACTTCTTAAACTTAAAAGAAAAAACACACTTTATCATCAAAGGCTATATTTACCAAGTACTGTGCTCATGATTAGAATAATTTGAACCCTTCCCCCAAAAAAGTGCCCTCACTTGAAACGGCATGTTTAACTGTAAAGACAATTAAAAAATGTATTTCTAGATGCATAACACCAATGCTTTCAAAGTTTTGAAACTACTAAGAAGACAAACTAGATAGATAGATAGATAGATAGATAGATAGATAGATAGATAGATAGATAGATAGATAGATTGAATGTGGTAAACAAATATTGTGAATCCCAAAAGCTGAACTTTATGTTTTTAGTATATAAATGTTTAAGAAAAACCTCTGGATCTTTCAGCTTGAATCAGATCTATTGTTTTCCTTGGGAGCAGTAGTTTTAGTCATGCCTTAATTACTCTTTCCTTCTGAGGTCCCAGGTGGATCTGATAATCATTTGTTCCAAGGGTGTTTAAGTCTACCGGAAGGCATTAAGTATATTCTGTTCCTCTCCACAGACTTGTTCTGTTGCTTGGTCCAGACCTCAAAGTAGTGTGTCTTGTTCCAACATGATAGACCCACCTCATGCCCATCCCACATGAATAAAAAAAAGGTGGGGGTGGATCTTTAGGAGCTTCTCGGGTTGAGGTGGGGGTAGCTCTTACTCCCCCCAAAAAACTAATGCTGCCTCCCACTACTCAGGTTCCAGTTCTTGTACCACCCATTTAAGAAAGAAAATAGTGCCCTGCAACCATTGACTGACATGAAAGCATATTTATTTGAAGGCAGAAAACATTTCTTGGAGGAGGGTAAGGCGGAGGAGACTATTTACACCTTCAGTCAGTTCCACGGACAGAAAACATGATATCACCCCTTTTGTACATGCAAAACATCTGTAGGCTCTGCCTACTGCAGCCTTAAAATTGGGGATAACAGAAAATATAATGAAATGAAAGGGAAAGAGGCATTCTGAAACTAGATGAAATAAGGCTGAATTACGTCCTACTTTTTGAGGATTCCACTGAGGCATCAGAAGCTCTTTAGTGTCATTTTCTCCCACAATAAACAAATGCTATCTCAATAATAATTTCTGTAATTAAATTGTGTCCCTTTTCCCACCAGACAGAGAGTGTGATACCTGGGGGCCACCAAAATAAAATGCCCCACCCCAATTCTGACACAACAAACCCACCCAGGTGTTAGTCTATTTGATTTTTTGAAAAGTGCCCTACCACACGTTCATTAATAGTAAGTCAATCCTAAATTTTGTCTTTGATGAATGTGCCAAAATTCAGCACTTTTACCTCTAAGTCAGTTCAACCAAACTTTTGATCCACTTCAGGATCACTTCAACCTTCAGAAAGTTAATTTAAAAAACACTTCAGTCCTTCTCAGTTAGTCAGATCAAGTCTCATGACTGTCCCTTTACCCACTCCTGTCACTTCCCACCTTCCTCCTCTCTCCTCAGTCATTTTCTTCTTATGAAAAAATATTGCGACTCCTGCCACTTTGTCAGGTGCTGACAGTTTAAAAAGAAAATCTGACTGGAGGACCAGAGGAAATGGAAAGAAGTTGGGATTAATTGAGGTGACTGGGGGTGAGTAAGGGGTGCCACTTACCTCTATTTGTAGCCCACTGAACACTATTATCAAGGACACCAAGTGTCTTTGGTCAAGTGACAAAGCCAAATCAAAGACAGGAGGTCTGAATCAAAGCTAAAACAAAGTAGCAATTTCTATATTCATTAACCCTTATCACACACACCCCAAGTCATGAGGTGGAAACAATAGAACCCCCATTCTGGTGTCACAAAAGAGCACCACTGCTAGCCCAAGAGGGCATTCAACAAAAGGCCTCCTCTTACCTACTCATTCAACAGCTGGATTTTGTAGACAATTTAGGAAACCCATACAGTGAGCATGTATTTTGTTTCTATATCACAGTGGTAGTGCTAACTTCAGATGGTGGCTGGCTGAAAAGGTGAGAGGAGGACTCCTGCCAGCCACCATGTGTGCTGTGCCACTGGAAGCCTGGGACCACTTGGATTCAGGACTGGGTGAGGAAAGAGAGTTCCACTGGTTTACAAAGACAGTATGGATTGGGGCAGGGTAAGGGAAGGGTGCCAGTGAATATCAGGGTCAGCTTGGATGGGGGCTGAGTGAAAGAGCGGGTGCCTGTGGGTGCCAGCTTGGCCTTGGGTAAGGAGTGGGAGGGGGAGCCAGTGGAAGCCAGGAACTGTTTGACATGCAGGTGGGGAGGGGGGTACCACTGGACACTAGAAAATACTTGATATGTTCACAGTAAGGAAAGGGACTGCATCTCACAAAATGTATTGGTATTGTTAAAGCAACTTATTGCACATGTGTTATTAAATATCTTTTTAAAAAATGATGCAAATTGATTGCAAAATCCATGCTTAGGCACCAGTTTGGATTAGAGACAGTTTCAGTAACACATGTGGTGAATGTGTATTTCATATTGCAGCAATGATATTGAGTTCTGATGGCAGGTGGTTGAGCAGGTTAGAGGAGGGTCTCTGCTAGCTACAGTCCAAAATCTGGGAGGGAGAAGATGCCACTGGATGGCATGCACCACTTGGAGTTTGGTTGGGGGAAGGGCTGCTACTGGATGCCAAGAACAGTTTGGATTGAGGCAGGGAGAGAAGGAGGTGCCACTGGATGTCAGAAACTGCATGGCATGGGCCAGGGTGAGGTACGGTGTATCACTGGACACTCTGGAGTATTGGTATGGTCATGGTGAGGAAGGGTGTCACTAAACAACCATGACTGCTTGGCAATTGTGGAATGAGTGAGGGGGTGCCAATGGGAACCAGGGACTGCGTGGCAGAAAGGTATGGGAATTTTCAATATAAATTAGTGTGCATCTGATATAAAACATCACTTTCAATAAAAATAGATAAGCATTGCAAGAAATGATTCTTGGGTAGTGGTTAGGGTTACTGCACAATGCCTCAAAAGTAACAAAATGTGACAATAGGGTATAAAAGTCTCCTGACCCATGGTAAACATAAGGTAAGTTTCCTTGGGGTTTTAACAATTGCTCATTGCAGAGCTGGTGTTACCTTGAAGAGTCTAGTGGAGCCAAACCAAGCACAAAGGAAAATAATATAAATTTTAAGTAGTCAGTTGTAACTTTCATCTTCAGAAGTAGTTTTCTTTTTCCTTTTGCTCATAGAAAGTCTTCAATAATTATGCTTGAAGTGTGGAAAAGCTCTTAGCCTGGCAGCTGACATATCTACCTCTGTCCTCCACTACATCAACATTGTGATCTCACAGACAGTGACATCACAGGTGGCTGACCAGGCAGCTGCTGAGTGGCTGTTCTTAACCAGCAGTGATGTCACAGTCAGTGAGGTTACAATGCAGATGATGTGGGGGGGGGGATAGAGAAATATTTGTTGGCTGCCAGGCTGAGAGCTGTCCCACACATCACATGTACTAACATCAGGCAAATTATCTTTTCAGTCTTCCCCGAAGGGGAAAGAAAAGTACCTCAGATACAAAAAAGAATTGGTTGACTGTTTTTAAAAACTACATTTTTTGGCAGTACACTAGCTCTTTAACTTCAGCGCCTTCTTTCAAAGCGCTAGTATGGAAGTAAGTCTCTGTACCTTGTTAAGACAGTGCTGCACTTAGGATAACGCTAACCCTATGTCAAGCAATCATTCAAACCTCTGGAAACACCACACACTCACCAAGATTTAAGGAGCTTTTGTAACCCTAATGTCACATTGCCCTACTTTTGAGGCTTTGCACTTTAGCCCTGATGAATAACATAGCTTTTATTTTCAGTAAATATCACTATAGACAGCAACCAGTGGTCTTTCAGCATTTACTGTAGTTAGTGCATATTAAAAACCCACCAGTTCTCATTTTTAAGTAACCTTTTCCTCACAACGTTACATATCTGTTTTGTAGCACATCGGACCCAGATACAGAATGGTTGAGAGACTTGGATGAAAAAAATGCTCACCTTCAAGGATGCTTAGAGAAATAACGATAACGAACATAGCTTGTACCATCCTTAGAAAGTGTGTTCCATTCAATATTCGGAGTGAAGTTGAAGGCACCTGCTAAGAATACAAAATGTAGCACAAAACCAGATATGTAATATATCAGTAATGGTGCCAGCTGGTCATATTATGTTAATTATTTTGCATCAAGGCCAGGGCAAATAAATATGTTGATCCTTCAGTTTGTATGGCATTTTCAGCAGTGGCAAACTAATTTTCTTGTTTTCTCCTTCTCAGACTTCAATGTGTTGGTTATAGCAACAAAACCAGCTTATTGCTGGAGTCAGGGAAATTCAGGGTCAAAAATGAAACCACTAGCTGCATGTGCCATGATAATACAGAAAATGCTTGTGCAAAATTACTCAAAGAAGAAGTGTTTGTAAAATAAAAGTGGCAAAAAACAACAACTGGATAATTTAAGCATGGGCTAGCTTATTTTCATGCTAAAAAATGAAGCGGCAGAAAGGTCTTTAGAATTTAAACTACATGGCATTATATTAGATGCCAAACAAGTAAATATTTTTGGACTTGTACGCTAAAATAAAATCTTTCCTTGCCCTTACCCTGGGGGCTTCCTCTGCGTAATACAGAATGAAAACTGGAAATTAATGAAAGATGAATAAATAAATACCACTCCACCAAGGAACTTAACATTGTGCTGTAATCACGTCAGACTGGAGAACATTGTATCTTTGAAGACATTATTCAAAGTATTAAATATATGAAATAAAACATATGTGCTGTATAGAATCATTTTGCAGTAACAATCTTCATCACAATATTTCCTGCAGCTTGAACAGGACTTGCCCAAAGCACCCAGGGGAAGTTCAGTCATGCAGTGTGTTTAACATGTGAGCACCACAAACAAGGACCACTTCTGGGTAACAAAACATTCAGTCAAATGTGGGTTGGTCTCAAATGCCAGCACTGACCACCCTCTGATAATGAATAATGATAATGATGATAAAAATAATTCAAATAGAAACCCCATAGCACTTAAACTGTTTCCTGTCTCTAGAAAGCTTAATATTTTACTTACCAGTGTTTCTTAGTGTGCCTCAAAGTATTGTAGCCAGGAAGTGTTGGACATTGTCACCAGATGGAAAAATGATTTGTTATGTTACCCAGTACTTGGGTGCTATGCTTTTCTTGTAGGAAGTTTTTCTTAGTTCGTCACTCCATTCAGCACTGTCTGTGAAGAAAGAGCTTGCATGAAAAGCGTGCTATGAACCACCCCCAACAGAAATGTAATACTCTGTAACTGTATCTTGTGCTAATTAAAAAGTGGAGGAAGCTGTAGATTGCCCTGAATGAGCTGATTACTACACACCATGGCTTGTAAATAATACATGTGTGCCTGATACCCTTAATGCCCTTTTCATCAGTTCGTTGTAATGAATATCTGACTATTGTAATTGAGAATCACAAATTGAACATGTTGATCTGGGCTGCTAAACCCCAAACTGTGAGCCAAATAACAGGTTTCCCACTACAGAATTTATTTTGGGATGCTTAAGAAAATGAAAAAGTGGTCTTTGCAATGCATAGCATTTTATTTGCAGTGCTAGGGAAGGTGTACTTTCCTCTGTCCTTTTAGAGAGAGGGCTATATTATATTCTTTGCAAAAAGACTTTGTTAATGCACTAGTCAGAGTTCAAGTTAACACTACAGAAGTAGGGAAATGTGGCATTAGGGTTTCCAACCCTTCCCCAAGCAAAAGGAAAATCATTAGGGTTTTGGGTCTACAGAGTCTTGGAAAATCAATGGTGTTGTCTTCCTTGGAGTTGACAACCCTAATGCTCACCCCTACCCCAGTCCATAGCCTGCTGGTTGAAGCACAAGGTACAGCTCCAAGCCAGTGCCTCATAGTGATACACTCTTAAAAGACAAAGGAGTAAGCCTCATCACATGTTGTCAACACAGTCTGTTGGGCCCTGCATGAAGAAAGGAGATCACATCTGATGTTGTTTGTTCAGGAAGCAGGGTAGACATTAGGGTTGATAACCTCAAGAAAGACCCCATCACTGATTCCCCAAGATTCTGGAGACCCAAAACCCTACTGTTTTTTCCTTTAGCAGCTTTGGGTGTGGGAGTGGGGAGTTAGGGTTGGAAACTAATGCCACATTTCCCTACTTTTGTGGTGTTAACTTGAACACTAACCAGTGCCTTAATAAAGTTTTTTGCAAATAATTTCCTTTCTTTTTGAGACAATGGAATTGTATTCTCATTCACACAGGTCCCTTTGGGACCTGTGTGAACAGATACAGATACACAGGGCCCTTTGGGTGCTGTGCCATGAGAAGACTCCATCTGCCTATGGAAGTGCAGTGACGGATGTTAAGAATTCATGGGCTGTCTGGTGAGTTGTGGACACACAGGGCCCTCTGGATCCTGCGCTTCCATGTGACTACAGATACAGGGCACAGGGCAAAGTGGCAATGGGCCTGATTCTGGAAGTCACCTGCATCGGACGCAACTTGCAGCAGAAAAGGTAGCTGCATCCAATGTAGGTGCAGCAAATGCAAAAGGTGCTATTCCAGAAGGTTGGCAACTTGCGTCAAACCTTCTAGAATAGATCCAAGAACTGGTCTGCAGCCGAAAGACGGGTGTAGTTGGTGGTCCTGGTGCAAGTCCACAGACACATCTGCAGACAAGTGCGAAGCCTGAAACCCAGACACAGAAGGTGTATCCACCACAAGGCTGTTGAATGAGTCATCTTGTACCCACAGGTCACTGTGCCACACCTGCCTGGGCATCCATGTGCCAATAGGATGGAATGCCTGCTGTGGCAAGCTATTGCCAACCACCAGCAATTGTCAACCTAAGCACAGTGCGATGTTTATATACCCTCCAATGCACAATTAGCCCCAATCCCCATTGTTCATGGTGAAAAAAGAAACTCCGGTCCCAGTCCAGCCCCCGCCCGTGCTCCTGCCATGCCTGCACCCAAGTTCTAACTCCAAATCTGGTGGTCTAGTGGCCCCCCACCCTCCCTGCTCCAATGGACAATGCTCAAAGCATCCGCCTCCCCATCGCTGACCCATTACTGAGACTGACACTTCCTTCCACACATCACTACAGCCAGCCACAGAATGTGATAGCGCAGTCTTGTATGATCGCATTCTGTGGCTAGCCATGGTGAGGTGTAAAGGGAAGTGCCAGATGCAGTCGCAGGTCAGCGATGGGGGAAGTGGGGTGCTTGAGCATTGTCTGTCAGGGCAAGAGGGTGCGGGTCTACTAGACCACCAGGTTCAGACTTGGAACCTGGGTGCAAGCATGGCAGGAGTGCCAGGGGGGCCGGACTGGGACTGGAGTTTGTTTTTTTCACAATGAACAACAGGGATCAAGGCTAACTGTGCATTGGAGGGAAATATGTGAGCATTACATTGTGCCTAGGTTGATGATTGCTGGGGTTTGGTAATAGGCATGGCTTGCCACAGCAGACATTCCATTATATTGGCACACGGATGCCCAGGCAGGAGTGGCACAGTGCCCAATGGGGGCTAGACACCCCCTGATACAGCTTTATGGGGTCACAGTACCCGTTTCCCTCCCCACAATACTGGCCCCTATGGCTCTGCTATTCCATCATAGAAACATAGAATTTGATGGCAGATAAGGACCGCTTGGCCCACTTAGTCTGCCCATTTCTCTACTTAATGTCCTAGTTAACCAACAGCCTACTTCCTTCTACCCCCACTAGAATTGCCTTATGTCTGTCCCATGCATTCTTGAAGTTCCCCACTGTTTTTCACTCCATGACCTCCTCAGGAAGGCTGTTCCATGCATCTACAACCCTCTCTGTAAAGAAATACTTCCTCACATTACCTCTGAGCTGCCCCCCCATCTTCAAATTGTGCCCCCTTGTTCTTGCACATCTCTTTTTCTGAAAGATGCTACCCTCTTGACTTTGTTGATTCCTTGAGGTATCTGAAAGTTTATCATGTCCCCCCTTTCCTCGAGGCTATACATCTTAAGCTCCTTTAGTCTTTCTTCACATGTCTTCTGGTGCAGACCCTGCACCATTTTGGTTGCCCTCCTCTGGACAGCCTCCACCCTGTCTATGCCTTTTCGGAGATTGGATCTCCAGAACTGTACACAGTACTCCAGATGTGGTTTAACCAACTGCCTGTACAGAGGGTCAACAACTTCTTGTTTTCTACTGGTGATGCCTCTCCCTATGCATCCCAGTATTCCTACAGCCCTCCTTACTGCCTTCTCATATTGCTGGCCAACCTTTAGGTCATCTGATATGACTACCCCCGGTCCCTTTCCATTTTTATTGTTCTCAAAGGATTACTGCCCCCAGGCTCTGCCTGTCACAAGTCACTTAGACCACCTCCAGGCTAGTCGAAGTGGTGAGTTCTCCTACATCTATGGTGGGGCTTCCAAAATCCCAAAAAAGAAGACTTGGTAGCCCCACCATGGTGAAAGCCCACTTACAACCTGGCACATTGGGTTGTTGGACGCAACCCTGGCGCAGGTGAGCTTTCACACAGCTGCGTCTAGCACAGATGCAGATCACATTATAAAATCGTGTTTGATGCATGTTGTAATGCAAATCACAACTTGCATCAAGCAGCTTTGACACAAGACCCTTGCATCATTCTAACCCCTTTTAGACTCTAGCCTCATCTGTCAGCTAAAGCACAGGAGCCACAAAGGTACTGGATACTACGCCAAGAGAAGAGTTGTCTTCATTATATGGTACCTTAACTTAGTAAATTTGATCTAACAATTACAGCTACCTAAAAGGGTATGATGAAATTCGATACACAAATTTGAAGAAAATTCAACATATACCATCAATATTTACATACAAATATAATTTATAAACTAAAACGAATACAATTCACCATACTAACTATGAAGTTAAAATACATTGACATATATAATAGTATCTAAGACATCCATGAAAATTATAAACATAGAAGCACTGAAAGTGATGGTAGAAAGGGACCTCCAGATCCATCTAGTCTGCCCATAAGCCTACCCACCTACCAAACTACTATTCGGTGTTATGAATCATTTGTACCTATCCCAAGCCTTTTTGGATGTTCCACCTGTTTTTGCTTCCACCACCTCAGGTGGCAGGCAGTTCCATGCATCCACCACCCTCTCTGTAAAGAAGAACTTCTTGTGTTGCCCTTAAATTTGCCCCCTTCTAGCTTCATGATGTGACCTCTGGTTCTTGTGTGAATCTTGAACTGAAAAAGGTCCTGAACCTGTACCTTGTTTTTTCCTTTCATGTATTTGAATGTGTCTATAATGTCTCCTCTATCTCTCTATTGTTCAAGGGAATACATGTTGAGTTCTTGCAGTCGCTTCTCGTAGTTTATATTGTGGAGTCCCTGTATCATTTTTATATCTTTCCTCTGCCCTGTCTCATGTATGTCTATATCCTTTCTGAGGTGTGGTCTCCAGAACTGTACACTGTACTCCAGATGCAGTCTCATCAAGGATCTGTAAAGTGACATGATAACCTCTCTTTTTTGGCTAGTAATTCTCCTCCCAATGCAGCCCAGCATTCCATATGCCTTTAATGCTGCTTTCTCTCATTGTTCAGATGTTTTCAAATCATGTGATATGATTACACCCAGATCTCTTTTCCTGTTTTGTTAATTCTAAATTGACTCCTCCTAGAAGGTATTCTGCATCTGGATTACTCTTTTCTATGTGCGTGATTTTGCACTTTTTAGTGTTGAAATTTAGTTGCCACGTGTGTTACCAACTTTCTAGCTTTCTAATGTGAGCCCTCATCCATTCCACTCTACTGTGAGTGTCCACCCTATTGCATATTTTTTGTATCATCTGTGAAAATACTCACTTTGCCTTCCAGACCCTCAGATATGTCACTGATAAAAATATTGAATAGCCTGGGGCCCAGTACTGATCCCTGTGGTACATCATTAGTCACTTTCCTTTCTTCCAATAGGGAGCTGTTTACCATTACCCAATGTGTCCTTCCTTTTAGCCAGCTTCCTGTCCAGTCTATGACCTTTTGACCCATCCCCATGCTGCCCAGTTTATTTAATAACCTTCTGTGTTGGACTGAATCAAAGGCTTTGCTGCAGTCTAGGTAAACCACATCCACAACGCCACCCTGGCCTACTACTTGGATCACCCAGTTGAAGACATCAATAAGATTCGTCTGGCATGACCTCCCAGTGGTGAGCCCATGCTGTCTTTGGTCTAATCTTCCATTATCTTTGAGAAAGGATACAATTCTCTCCTTAAGTAGGGCTTTCACTGTTTTGCCCTCAACTGAGGTGGGGCTAACTGGACGGTAGTTGCCAGCACTCTCCTTGCTACCATTTTTGTGAAGTGGAACAACTGTGGCCTTCCTCCAGTCCTCTGGTACCTCTCCACATTCCAAAGATAGGTTGAGAGTAGTGCAGAAGGACATTGCAGAGTTGGGAAGGGGCCTAAGACAAGTAGCACACACAGTATCCTTTTCAGAAGTGCTGCCTGTCAGTGGCATGGGTGAGGCAAGGGTACTTTGCACCATGCAGTTTAACGAATGGTTGAAAAAATGGTGTGGAGCACAGGGGTTTGGCTTCACTGGGGACTGGGGTTCCACCTGGAGGGACACCAGCCTATTCTGGCAGGATGATCTGCATCTTTTCAGGAAGGGAACAAGTCTTTTGAGCAATCAGTTTAAATGCTTCATTGGCAAGCTTTTAAACTAGTCAAGGGGGGAGGCACTGATAAGCAGCAGGAAAATCCCAGCCTCCCCCTACAAAACAGGGTACTAAATGAGAAAAATACCAAGGTAGAAAGGTCAGTGGGGGATGCTGCTAAAGAAGGTAAAGTCATCAAAAATTGGAGAGCAATGAGTACCAATGCCCGTAGTCTGGGTAACAAGCTTCCTGAATTAGTGGCCTTGATGGAGGAGGAACATCTGGATATTGTGGCAGTCACAGAAACATGGTACACACAGAACCATGACTGGGACGTAAACATACCAGGATACACTATCTACAGGAGGGACAAGGAGGGTAAAAGAGGAGGAGTAGCTCTCTGCATAAGGGAAGGAATCAAAGCAACAGAACAAAAGGGTAAACAGGGAGGAGAAGAAGCACTGTGGGTCAATTTGGAGGCAGGCAATGGCACCACAATCCACACAGGGGTTGTATACAGACCCCCCTCTCAGGGGGAGGAAATGGACAAGAAAATTATATAAAGTATACTTAGAATGGCAGATAAAGGGGAGACATTGCTGATGGGTGATCTGAATATGCCAGATGTTAACTGGAGTGCAGTTGCAGCAGCCACTTCTAAGAGTGGGGTTATTCTAGATGCCCTACAGGGGGCATGCCTTAGACAACTAGTATTGGAACCCACTCGAGAGGGAGCAATCTTAGACCTGGTTATCTCAAATGGAGATGGAGAGAGAATCACAGATGTAGAAGTGGGTAGCCATCTGGGAACTAGCAACCATCAAACAGTATGGTTCACAAGAAACACAGCAATAGAGTCAAGCCAAACAAAGGCAAAAGTACTGGACCTCAGGAGGGCTGACTTTGCCAAAATGGGTGAGTGCCTAAGGAATGCACTAGCAAATGGGCAAGAAGGAGGGGTGAAAGAACAATTGGGAATAATAAAAACTGCCATCACAGAGGTAACAAGCCTTTGTGTGAAGCAAATAAACAAAACACAACGATGTAAGAAACCACTATGTTTCTCAAAGGAGGTGGCAGTGAAGGTTCAAGAGAAAAAGAAAGCATTCAGAAAGTACAAGGAATCACAGAAGGAACAGGACAGAGAATTGCATCAGTTAAAGCAAAAGGAAGCTGGGAAGGCAGTCAGAGCAGCAAAGGCCCGAACCGAGGAAAAAATAGCCAACTCAGTTAAGAAGGGGGATAAAACTTTTTTTTTTTTTTTTAAGGTACATCAGGGAGCAAAGGAAGACTAAGGGAGGGAGGGAGGGAGGAGGATAGTGAGGCTTAATAAAGAGGACAGAGTGGGCAGAGGGTGACGGTGAAAAGACAGAGATACTAAACAAATATTTTTGCTCAGTATTTACAAATGAAGAGAGGGAGGTACCTAAAAAAAACAATAGAAACACTCTAGATACAGAAGTTGATATCAGCCCATTTACAGAAGAAAGGGTTCTGAAAGAAATCTTAAAACTGAAGGTAGACAAAGCAATGGGGCCTGATGGGATTCATCCCAGAATTTTAAAAAGAACTAAGGGTAGAACTAGTGACACCACTGACTACCCTCTTTAACAAATAATGGGAGGATGGGGTGGTACCTGAGGACTGGAGGAGAGCAGATGTGATTCCACTTCACAAAAAAGGGAGCAGAGCAGAAGCAGGAAACTATAGACCTGTTAGTTTAACCTCAGTGATAGGGAAAATGATGGAATCACTTCTGAAGGAAAGAAATGTCGAGTACCTAGAGGCCAGAGGGGCACAGGACCCAAGGCAGCATGGATTCACAGTGGAAAGGTCATGCCAGATGAATCCAATAGATTTCTTTGACTGGGTGACCAAAGTAGTAGATCGGGGGGGGGGGGCATGGCCTACCTAGACTTTAGCAAGGCATTTGACTCAGTCCCACACAAAAGATTAACATACAAGTTAGCCAGCCTGGGAGTGGGTCCCACGTTGATAGCCTGGGTAAATTGGCTGGAGAATAGAACACAGAGGGTAATAATAAATGGAGTCCACTCTGAAGAAAGGGGGGGTACTAGTGGGGTACCACAGGGGTCAGTATTAGGACCAGTCCTCTTCAATGTCTTTATAAGTGACATTGCAGAGGGACTTGAAGGAAAAGTATGTCTCTTTGCAGATGACACTAAGATCTGCAACAGAGTTGCTGCAGGGAGGGTGGTATGGTGAGAAGGGACTTGGCAAGGTTAGAGGAATGGTCAAATGTATGGCAGCTTAGATTCAATGCTAAGAAGTGCAAGGTAATGTACCTGGGAAACAAAAACCCAGGGGAAGCATACACAATGAGGGTGAGATACTAACAACAACAAAAATGGAAAGGGACCTGGGAGTAGTCATATCAGATGACTTAAAGGTGGACAAGCAATGTGAGAGGGCAGTAAGGAGGGCTGGGGGGATACTGGGATGCATAGGGAGAGGCATCACCAGTAGAAAACAGGAAGTTGTTATCCCTCTGTACAGACAGTTGGCGAGACCCCATCTGGAGTACTGTGTGCAGTTCTGGAGCCCCAATCTCCGCAAGGACATAGACAAGAAGGAAGCTGTCCAGAGGAGGGCAACTAAAATGGTGCAGGGTCTGCACCAGAAGACATATGAAGAGAGACTAAAGGAGCTTAATATGTATAGCCTCGAGGAAAGGAGGGAGAGGGGGGACATGATAGAAACTTTCAAGTACCTCAAGGGAATCAACAAAGTCCAAGATGGTAGCATCTTTCAAAAAAAGAGGTGTGCAAGAACAAGGGGACACAATTTGAAGATGAGGGGCAGTTCAGAGGTAATATAAGGAAGTATGTTTTCACAGAGAGGGTTGTGGATGCATGGAACCGCCTTCCGGAGGAGGTTGTGGAGTCAAAAACAGTGGTTGAATTCAAGCATGCATGGGACAGTCATAAGGCAATTCTGGAGGGATAGAAAGAAGTAGGCTGCTGGTTAACTAGGATCTGCAGCTTATCCGTTAGATAAGGAAATGGGCAGACTGGGTGGGCCAAATGGTCCTTATCTGCTGTCAAATTCTATGTTTCTATGAATAGCCTGATCAGGGGAGCTGCCAGTTCCTGCTTTAGTTCTCTCAGTAATCTTGGATGAACATCCTCTGGTTCCACAGCCTTGTTTGCTTTGAGTTTTTCAAGTTCCTTCAGGACTCTTTCTTCTGTAAAACGTTCCAAATAATTCCACTGCTGCTTGTACTTTTTTTCTGGCATTGGTGATCCACTCCCTTCCCCTTCTTTAGTGAAAACCAAGCAAAATTATCTGTCGAGGATTTCGGCTTTTTCTTTAGCATCCTCCACATGCCCGCCTTCTTCAGCTAGCATGTGGAGGATGATAAAGTGTCAGCGTGGCTCAGTTGGTAGCACATCCACCTCTGGATCAGAAGGTCATGGGTTCTCATCCCACACCAGGACTGGACTCATACCTGAAAAACACTGGCACCCAAGTGTAGTATTGGGGGTGCTGTACTGTTGCGGTGTGCCGTCCTTTGGATGAGATGTTAAACCGAGGTCCCTTCTACCCATCTTGGTGTTGGCCAGGTGGAAGTAAAAACCCAGGGCATTCTTCGCAAACAGTAGGGGACATTCCAGGTGTCCAGGCCAACATTCCTCTTCCCATAAAATTGGTTCATGCAATCGTCCAGGCTGTGTGTGGGTTTTGTGCGATATGATTCAGTCACTTCGCTACCAGTCTAGCATTGCTTGTAAAGCACTTTGGGATATACTGTGTATGAAAAGTGCTATATAAATGCTGATTCTTCTTCATCCCTTGCCAGTCTGAATATGCCTCCACTTTTCTTCCTTTTGTCTCTGACATATCTGAAGAAAGTTTTGTCTCCCTTTTTTTGCCTCTGTGGCTGTCCTCTCAGTTGCTGATTTAGCCGCTCTGATTAGCTGCAACTGAAACAAGTAATTTTATATAATATAGCCTTAATAAAATATTTATAACCACCCTCTTCAGATTCTTTTCCTATTTTAACTAGGCAAACAAATTATTCTAACGGGGGTATAAGAGGGGGCATAACACCCATATAATAATTAAAAAATAATATTTCATATGCTCTAGTTCTTATTTGGGGTCTGTCCCACTATATCCCATTGCTCAACTTGTAATGTAAATTTTCTATTGAGGCCAAAAGCTTATGTAGCCTATTATCATAATTACATATCTTCAAAAACTTACTGTTACTTAACTGTTCTCTTCTTTTACATAAGGGTTTGATGTTACATTCCATGACTGCCTCCTCGTACCCCAACTCTTTTCCCAAAATTATTCGTAGAGTTAATTTCTTGATAGTCTCCGATTCGTCACATTCTTTAGGATTTAGGCTATAGTGTCATACAAGTGCACAGCATTCCAAAACTGGTCTCATCATTGTGCAATAATAATATATCAAACGCTGTTTACCCACCCCTGCTCAGTTCCACCATGCTGCGATGACAAGAATATTGCAGACCTCCCCCACAGTGACACATGATCACTGACATACCTGACACCGCCAGGTCCTGATCCCAACTGAAAATCACAGCAACACCTGTTCAGTGTTCATGCGAGGGGACCGCACCCCACCACACCCATGTTGGGGGCTCAGCCCCCCACACCCCCGGACATAAAGATTCCAACTTCAGGAAGGGGCAGATGTCAGGGGAGAGCTGCCAAACTCCAGTCAATGACACAGTCATCACTCCATCAACCCAGTTGACACTGTGGGTGTCAACAGGTTAGTGTTGCTGTAACAGCATTGCTGCAAAAGCATTGCTGTTACAACGGTATATGCCTCTGCTCCTCTTAACATAGTCATTCTGCAATTTGTGTATCAGTAGTGAAAGCCATGCACCATGTATACACCAGTAGTTTAGTTTTTGTGGATTTTCATGTGTTTCTGTTTGGAGGAACTAGACCATTCTTGGGCATAACATCTATGAACATTTCCTGGACTAAGAAACTGCAAAACATCAACACCAGGTATTGGCATTCTCGTCATAAATCAACTTATTTGGAAGCTGTCAAAGCCAAAACTAAGGTCAGTAAATCTGTTGTACAAGCATTGAGTTGTGGAGTGCTGCATTGAATCCACATTTCCATCTGACTCATTCTTAAGAGATGTGTACTTGTCTTTGAGGTCTATTCAAAACCATTTTGGAGAACAAAGGGAAGACACTAACAAAGGATTTTTACATCCTGCATATGCCCCAGGCCAATGTTCATCACCTTCAGGAATTTATCACATTCTGGGTATTTGAGCTCCAGTAACAGTTTTCTGGTCACAGGTAGTTCACCATTTCTTGTGGATTTGATTACTTTTCATCAGTCACGTGGCACCTCTGAGAACATGGCTTTATATATTGTGCTCTGCAATATCATAGGGCAAACACAGACCAGCAAGGTCAAGAGGACTAGATGCCCTACAACAAAACTAGTCTGCAAAACGATTAAAGTGTACCTTCTTAGGATACTACTTATGCTACTTCTGATATCTGGAAATGTTCATCTTAACCCGGGGCCTACCGGCCTAGCACCCCATGCCACAAAAAGGCAGGAGGGGCCCCCTCACATTAGCCTCAATCAATGTCTGCAGCCTCCTTAACAAACTTGACATCTTGCAAACCTGGGTCCAGCAACATAGCCCTGATGTACTCTCTATTGTCGAAATATGGCTTAACCCCAAGAGACCAGACGCTGCAGTCACCATCCCTGGATACTCTATATTCAGGCAGGACAGGGTTTCCAAACAAGATGGGGGTTGTGCCATCTACCTGAGGAATTCCTATCTGGGTCAAGTCTTCCCATTCTCAAACCCTAAACCACCCTCGCAGGTTCTCGTTATTAAAGTTCTACTCGGGGCGCACAACAAGGAGCTCACCATTGCATCTGTGTACCTACCCCCTAAAGATCAACACAATGGATTTATGAGCATATTGGGATCTGAATTTAGACCAGAGCTCAGCACTTTGACTGGCAATTCAACTACTTGAGGTATCTACAAGATGTTGAAATCCTTTCTCCTACAAATTCTCCTTATGCTGCTCCTGCTCTCAGGAAATGTTCACCCCAACCCAGGACCATCTGGGCAGCCAGCAGTGACACCAAGCAGAAGGACAGGGACACTCACCATGGCATCCATCAATGCCTGCAGCATCCTCAACAAACTTGATTCCCTCCAAACATGGATCCTACAGCACAACCCTGATGTCCTCTCAGTTGTGGAAACATGGCTAAACCCTAAAATCCCTGATACCTCAGTCTCTATCCCTGGCTACTGCATTTTCAGGCAAGGCAGGATTGCTAAACGGGGCAGGGGCTACGTCATCTATCTTAAGGATACCCTTATGGGTCACATCATCCCATCCCCTAGCCTGAGAAACTCCTCTCAGGTCCTCACAATCAAACTTCTTGGTGCACATAACAAGGAACTCACTGTCATCTCAGTTTACCTACCCCCAAGAGACCAGGCTGCTGGCTTCCATAGCATCATGGAATATCTAAGGGTCCAGCAACATAATTCTGAAACCATAATCATGGGTGATTTTAATATTAACTGGCTCTCCACTGAGGCCGCACTATAAGGATGCAGCCACGCGCATCACCTCTCTCAACTGGTCAATGCCCCACTAGGTGTGTAACTATAGGACAGGCTCCTTACACTTCTAGACTGGATTCTATCTAACTGCCCTGAATGCATCTCCAATGTTTCTGTACTCCCAGATACAATAAGTGACCACTTGCCTGTCATCTGCTCCTGGTCAAACAAATACCACAAGCCCCTCCCAAGCTTATCTATGCCAGGGTTATCAAACAAGGGCACCTCCAGCTGTTAAAATCCCATCTAACCAGGCTGAACTGGGCAGTGCTTGACTCCCTCAATGACACCAACAAAGCTCTGGACCTATTTATCAAACATTTCAACGAAGCCTGTGACATCTATGCACCAGTGAAAAGATGAAGGTCAAAGGACAGACCAACCCCTGGGTTACTACTGACCTTTAACTCTGCTCAAGCACAGAGACCACCTCTGGCATTGTGCTCGTGCAACTCCGACGCAAGTAAACATACACTATACAAAGCAGCCAGAAATGATTGCACTCAAAAAATACAGAATGCTAAATGCAGCTATTACAAAGAGGCTCTGACCAACTCTTGGGGCCAGGGAAACAAATTCTGGAACAACATGAAAGAACTCACAGGCAAGGATCCTAAAGCACCACCCACTATGCTTAACCTTCATGGCACTCCTACACGACCTAGGTACCATCACCAGCACTTTTAATAATGCATTTACAAATCTGGACAGTGTCCTTCCACCAAATTTTTTCGATGACCTCCCCTCCAGCTCCTCCCAAGTTACCCCCCAACTAGAACGTACAACCCCAAAGTTTTTTTTTTTTTAAGGAGGTCCCACCACAAGTAGCTAGAAAATACATTCAAAAGGCCATTGGCAAACAAGGGTACAGTGGTGACTCCCTTGACCTGAAACTGCTGGCACAAGTCCTCGATGAAATCTTAGAACCACTTACAAAGATCTTTAATATCTCACTTAGATTGGGCAATTTCCCCTCTCTGGAAGAAAGCCACTGTCACACCAGTTCACAAAAGCGGAGATAGGACACTGCACACCAATTACAGACCTATCTCACTCCTCTCCCCACTATCCAAAGTGCAGGAGCGAATAGTGTGTCGGACCAACTAGTTGAATTCCTGGATAAGTACAATGTACAGTGCCCAGAGCAGCATGGCTTCAGAAAAGGGCACAGCACCACCACTGCACTACTGGAATTTACAACCTTCATCCATGCCACACTTGACAAAGGGAATTGTGGAGGGGCAGTGTTTATAGACCCTACCAAGGCATTTGACACAGTTAACCACCCCCTACTGCTCAAGCAACTGTCCTCCATTGGGATCTCCAGTGATGCCCTTCCATGGTTCACCAGCTACCTTGATAATCAGATCCAATGTGTAAGGATTGCAGGGATCTCTTCGGATGAGAAACCGGTCCACTCCGGAGTCCTCCAGGGGTCTATTCTGGGCCCTCTACTCTCCCTCTTCATCAACAATCTCCCTAGTGCCTGCCACCAAAAAATATTACTATACGCAGACGATGCAGTCCTGTTTTCCAGTCACCATGACATTACAGTCCTTGAATTCCAGCTGCAGCTCAACATCAAGCACATTGAAGACTGGTTCAATTCTCATAAACTTGTCCTGAACCACAGCAAGACTAAAGCCATGTCCTTCTGTAACCGACAGAGCAGGCACAACTCTGTCCCTCACCATCAAGAACCACACTGGGAACCCACTCGAACATGTCAAGGAGTTCAAGTACCTTGGTATTACCCTGGATAGTACCCTCTTCTACACTCGGCATATTGACACTGTTGCCAAGACTGCCAATACACAGATTGGACTACTGCACAAACACAAGCACTGTATACCTGTGGATGCCCTTAAACTAGCCATCTACAGCTCTGTCACCTCTATCATTGACTATGGCCTTACCATCTATGGCTCTGCCTCAACAAGTGCCCTCTGCAGGATCTCAGTTCCTCTCAACAAAGCATGTAGACTACTGACAGGTGCAGTCTGACAAACTCACACCTGTGACCTCTATGCACAGGCCAGCTGGCTACCCCTACACAGCAGAATACAATACCAGACCTGCTTACTTACCAGAAAGATTCTCCTTGGTCTCATGCCACCTGGTGTTAGCTCACTCCTTACTACCTACAGTGGCACTCAAACATGTGGTGCCCAATCTCTAACCTTTCAGGTTCCCAGATGTCGTACCTCCATGGGTCAGCGGTCCTTTATCTATAGAGCCACTCAATGGTTCAATTCCTCAATAAAGAAGCACTTTCTCTACTACACTTGGACCCTTTAAAAGGAATCTCAAACTTTACCTCACCTCTACCACTCAATGTGACGCTTCTCTGAACAGAGATCTCTAAACATCTCCCAGCTCACTCATGTCTCACAGCCCGCCTTTCCCAGTCTCATTCCTCTGGCACTGGGCCTTCCTTGGACTCCTTTCCTGCTTCACATCTCCACTGGTACAAGACATTTTCCACCACCATCGGACAGTGGCCCATTAGCCTGCCAACTTCCTCTCCCGTTGCACGCCTGCAATACTAACTGCCTATGGTGCCCTCTATCTCTTATTGTTACTGCAGCCAGCTGCCTACTCAAGCTGCTCGTTATATGAATATTATCTCAAAGTATGTTATAACTGAGTATCTTTATTTTTTCTTTTAGCTGTTTTGGTTGTTTATTGTGCATTATTTTACTACCTCTGTGTGTATGTTGACCCTCATCCTTTGACGTGGAACCTTTGTAAATGAGCAGTTTCTGCTCAAAGGTATTTGTAATCCAAGAATTTAATAAATAAATAAATAAATAAATAAATATTGGAAAGCCTACAGGGATTACACCATAACTCTGAACTCATGGTACTAGGTGACTTCAACATAAATTGGCTATCGCTGGAGGCCAGAAACTACAAGGATGCTGTCACATCACAGAACCTCACCCAGCTTGTTACCACCCCCACCAGATGCAACTATAGGACAGGGTAGAAAACACTTCTGGACTGGATCCTAACTAATCATCCTGAACAAATCTCAAAAGTCTCAGTGCTCCCTGATGGGATCAGTGACCACTCACTGGTCACATGTACCTGGACAAACAAATTCATTAAGCCTCCTCCTAAAATAATCCACACCAGAGTGTTAAAGCAGGGGTACCTTGAGCTACTAAAGACACCTAAGCCACCTGGACTGGACACCAATCGACCCTACCATTGATGTAAACTAAGCCTTAGACCTTTTCATCAGCCACTTCACTGCGGCCTGCAATATCTTTGCACCTCTCAAAAAGCTGAATGTCAGGGGCAGAGCTAACCCTTGGATAACCCCTGATCTAACCACTTTACTCAAACATATGGATCGTCTCTGGCACTGTACCCATGCAATATCCAAACCTGGGGACATTCATAAATATAAAGCTGCCAGAAATGAGTGCAGTTAGGAGAGCCAAAAGCAAATACTTCAAGGAAGCTCTCTCCAACTCCTGGGGTGATGGAAAAAAATTTTGGAGTAACTTGAAAGACCTTACAGGCAAGGACCCTAAGTCACCACCCACCATGCTCAACATAAATGGAACATCAACAACTGAACTGTACACCATCACCAACACCTTTAACAATGCATTCTCCAACTTAGATAGTGTCCTCCCTTCTAATTTCTTTGATACCCCCTCTGGTAGTAACCCTTCTGCAACTACTCCTCTCCTACACCCTGCCCCACAATTCTACTTCAAGGAGATCCCAGTGCATGAAGCCAGAACCTATATTCAGAAGGCCATTCACAATGCAGACTACAGCGGTGACTCCCTTGACCTGAAGTTGTTAGCACTTGTCCTTGAAGAAGTCCTTGAACCCTTGACAAGGGTCCTCAATCTATCACTAAGGATGTCCCAGTTCCCATCTCGCTGAAAACAGGTGACCATCACACTGGTACACAAAAGTGGAGACAAATCACGGCACTCCATCTACAGACCTATCTCCATCCTCCCTCCATTGTCTAAGGCCCTGGAGTGCATTGCCTCAGACAAATAATCAAGTACCTAGAAAAATATGACATCCAGCGTCCTGAGCAACATGGTTTCCAAAAAAGGCACAGTACCACCACTGCACTATTAGAATTCACAGGCTTCATCCATATCACACTTAATCAAGGAAACTGTGTAGGGGCAGTGTTCATCGACCTTATGAAAGTCTTTGATACTGTGAACTACCCACTCCTACTCAAGCAATTATCAAACATTGGGCTCTCCAATGAAGCACTGCTCTGGTTTTCAAGCTACCTTGGGGAGAGGGTCCAGCGGGTTAGGATTGCCGGTGTTACCGCAGAAGAAAAGCCAGTCCTTTCAGGGGTCCCACAGGGGTCCATCCTGGGGCCACTACTCTTCAGCCTCTTCCTCAATGACCTTCCCAGTGTCTGCCACCAGAAATTACTGCTCTACACCGATGACGCAGTCATGTTCACCAACCACCAAAACACTGAGCTCCTTGAGAAACAATTACAGCTTGAATTCATGCGCATCGAAGAATGGTTCAAGTCACACAAACTGGTCATGAACTACGGCAAAACAAAGGTTATGACCTTCTACAATGCCAGGAGCAAGTACAAATCCCATGACCTCACCATCCTAAACCAAACAGGGACCTTACTTGAACATGTTCCTGATTTTAAATACTTAGGTGACACATTGGACAACTCACTGTCCTACCATCGGTGAATAGATTCTGTCACCAAAGCCACCAACATCCGTATAGGCCTGCTCTACAGGTACAAACACTGCATGACTCCTGACACTCTCCGGTTGGCTATCAACAGCTCTGTCACCTCCATCATCGATTACGGGCTAGCAATTTATGGTTCTGCCTCTGCCCTCCGCAGAATTACAATTATACTCAACATAGCATGCAGGCTGCTAACTGGGGCTGATCGACTTACACACACTTGTGACCTGTACACTCAGGCAGGATGGCTACCTCTCATCAGAGCTGGATACAGTATCAAACCTGCCTCTTAGCCAAAAAAGTCCTCCTCGGGGGTCATGCCCCCAGGCATTGAAAAGCTAGTTATTGACCACAACAGCACCCAGAGAACTAGAAGTTCACAACAACTAACCTTCCTTGTCCCCAGATGCCGGACTACCATGGGCCAGAGGACCTTTGCCCACAGAGCACCACAGTGGTACAATACTCTCAACAAAGAAACTCTTACTGCTGCTGCTCTTGGCCCTTTTAAGAGACAACTCCAACTTCATCTCCTTTCAGCTAGTCATTGTGACTGCCTCACCTAATCAGGGGCCCACCGTTCACTGCCCTCCACTTCAGTCTTAACAGCTATCTCTCCCCACCTTGCCCCCTTCTAACTGCCTACCCCCTTGCCCCCTCTCCCTTTCCTCCCCGGGGCATTTCCTGACTTATCCCTCCTCTCCCTCCCCTTTTTAGAGCTCTTACCCTCACCCTCAACCCTCCGACAATGGCCTTCCTGCCTGCAAACCCCCTTTCCTCTCACCTGCAGTGCTTATTTCCAAGATTGCCCTTGGCTGGTTATATCATGCTACCCAACATTTGGCACATTTTGAATTACTGGAATTTCCTAAGCCTCAGCCTCTTACTTCTTGTTATTATGTAACTATGTATTATTATGTTGCCCTTTGTATGTATGTATGTATACCCCCATTCCTTCAACGTGGAACCTTTGTAAACGAGCAGTTCCTGCTCAAAGGTATTTGTAATCCTAGATTTCAATAAAATAAAAAAAAATGTTGTGTTTGCTTTTTTTATATTGTCATTTTAACTTGTTCACCCCATTTAAAGTCAGTTTAGATCATTAACCCAAAACAGTTCATATAGTTTACTTCTTCAACCTGCTCTTTCTCAAAGGTTAAGGCTGCCCCTTCATGTTTTTTCTTTCCATCCCAAATTTCTTTTGTCTTAGGTGGATTTATCGCAATAAAATTTTATTTTGACCACCTTTCAATTTCATTCAAATCTTGCTGCATTTTACTTTCAAAGACAAATTAGAATATATCTATGATTGCTGTATCATCCACGTACTTAATGCATTCCCCTTCTGTTTTTAAGTCATTAATCATCAGCAAAAAAATCAAAGGACTGAGCTTGGTACCCTGAGGGACACCCCCACATAAATGACCCATCTAACTCTATCCACTGAGTTCTTCTTTGTCAAATTCTCTTACCCATCTTGTAAAACATTTTGGTACCACACACCCATCTAATTTTGCAAATGCAGTATTGTGGTCAATGAGGTCAAAGCTTTCTTGTAATCCACAAAAAATGTATATACGCATTTTCCCTCATCCGATGCTCTCCTACATGCTTCCAAAAATGGTAATGTAGTTAACATTGTGGAACATACCCTTCAGTAGGGCTGGGCAGACTGTTCCATGGGAGATCTGGACCCCCGGATCAAATCCACAATCCACGAACTTGGCTAAATACAGACTTCATGGTAGACATCTGGTTCTGGTCTGTGGACATGCTGTTTCCCCAATTTTGTTTTCTTTTACCATGGGGATGCCGTTGGCACATACAGGTGGCCAGCAGCATCCAATCAAGCAACAGAAGGTCACGTGATGTACTCACGGTATATAAACATGCTGAGTGTGCCACGCAGCCCAGAACAAGGAGGATCTAGAAGAGAGAGGAGCAGAGGAGCAGTGCTGAGCAGCAGAGCCAAAACAAAACTAACAAATGCTGGCAGTGCCACTACGGCTGTAAATGCATTAACTAGATAAGGGTGTTTCATGGGCTTAAACATAAACATGAATTGCCATTGCATACACTAACTGAATCAAAGTATGGTACATTGAGAAAGGACAGATATAAAAATAATGCCACTGTCTGTATTACAGTTACCTATATGTTTCACATTTTATTCTATGCACTGTTACAGCAATCAACTCAGCAGAACCGGGCCATCGTATACATGAAGGTACTGTGCCTTAATTGCAAACACTGCTGAGACAACTATATGTTGTGACAAGATGGAAGATAAACACAATGTTGAGACATGTTTAGGAAGACGTGATGTGTTTAACTGATTTTTTTACAGAGTGCTATACAGTACACACACATAATTAACATAATATAAAAGTGCATATACCCAAATGTCAATGTAAATCTTACACATTTCATTACAAGTCATTCTCTTGAAGGAAGATCTTACTGTGCAAGGCCTAAAAATGGGCATTAGGTAAAATTAAACTGGGTTAGGTGTGTTATTGAGGATATTGCATAGTTTCTTTTAGTGCTGCTCCACCCCAGGCACACACAATATGAAAATCAACAACCCCTTGATATGAAGCAACAGGAATTAGTTAGTACAAGGACAGAAACAAGTAGGAGACTTAGTAAGTGGGTAGGCAAGCATGAGTATGGTAAGTCAAACAACATTTCCAAAAGTCTCACTATTATAATTCATTTTTTACAAATGCATCTGCACAGTTGACAATTTTTGTAAAAAAAGTAACAATGGGAGTTATTCCACATATGTCCACAGGTGCCACACATGCAGGTGGAGGGATCTGAGGCCCAGCTGCACCAGTCTGCCCTGATCCTGAATCAGAAGACCATGGTGGAGAGGCAGAGGTACTGGGGGTTCCATCGATAGCCGTTGAAGCAGAGGGAACCAAATCTGATGAGGCTAAAGAGGGGTTATTAGAATTGTGTGAGTCCCTTCCACCTGTAGCTTCAGGAGAACCCTCTGAAGCACTGGGAAAGGAGGAAAGAAATACAAGAACTTCCCTGTCTATCAAAGAGATAGCGCATCTCATCAGAAAACATCACACTTGTGAATGAGTGAGCAAAAATTGGGTAGTTTTGTGTTGGATGGGGAGACAAAGAGGTCTATCTCTGGCTGACCCCACAGGTCAAATAAGCTTTTGACCACCTATTGATTTAGCTCCCACTCATGAGCCCTGACAGTGATATGGCTGAGATTGTCTGCCAGGACATTGCTGATGTCTGGCACATGGATAGCAGTCAGACATAAGCCATGCTGGACTGCCCAGTACCACTCTCACATCACCTCCTGGCACAGAGGGTATGAGCAAGTGCCTCCCTTTTTTTTCAGATACCAGAAAACAGACATGTTGTCAGTCAGAACCAGGAGTGTTCCCGGACATAAAAGAGGGTAGAAGGCCTGAAAAGCATACAGCACTGCCCTCATTTCTAACACATTGATGTTTAGAGATGCTTCCAGCTGAGACCATGTTCCCTGGGTCTGATGGTCTCCTAGGTGGGCTTCCCAGGCTTGACACACAGCATCCATTGTAAGGGTCATGGTAGGAGCAGGGATTGAAAGGGGAACCCCCATGGAGAGATTGGACAACTCCTGCCACCAAAGAAGATCCTTCCTCAAGATCCTGGACACTAGGAGCCTGTGGTCCAGGTTGTCCAGCCGCTGATCCCATTGGACATGAAGAGTCTATTGGGTCACCCTCATATGTAGTCTGGCTAGAGGAACTGTAGGGATCACAGCTGCCATCAGCCTGAGAAGACAGAGGATCAACTGGGCTATGGTCCAGTGTGAGTTGGCCACTAATCTGGCCTGTTCCTGCAGGGTCTCTGCTCTGTCTGATGGGATGAAGGCCCTGCACTAGACTGTATACAGCACCACCCAAAATGAATTGTAGGCACTGGGAGGGGAAAGGTGGGACTTGGGATAGTTGATTGTTATTCCAAGTCTGGAAAAGAGGTCCAGGGTGAAGGAGAATTACTCCCTCAGACTGCTTTGTGATGAAGCTGACAGAAGCCAGTCATCCAGATACAGGTACAATTGGATCCCTCTGCAGCATAAGGCTGCAGCCACCACTGCTAGGCACTTGGTAAAAACCTGAGGTGACTAGGATAGGCCAAAAGGGAGAGCCTTGAACTGGTAATGATCTCTCCTGGAAGGCAAACCAAAGAAAGCGGTGGTGGGCGTGGAAGACAGGGATGTGCAGGTAAGCATTCTGCATGTCCAGCACACAAAGCCAATGGCCCTTGTGCAGCAGGGGTTGAAGTCCCTGGATGGTGAGCATGCAGAATCTCTTGTACTCAATGTACAGGTTGAGCATGCTGATGGCCAAGATGGGTCTTAGGTCACCCATCTTTTTTGGGCACTAGGAAGAAATGGAAGTAGTACCCTCTTCCTATCTGTGCTGGAGCCACAGGCTCTGTGGCTGACTTTTGCAGAAAAGCCTGGATCTTGTCCCCTATCAGAGACAAATGCCTTGGAGGATAATGAGAGAGGCCTGGGGGGTTGTCCAGAGGCCTGTCTAGGAACTCTATGGTGTGACCTCTTGCTATTAACTGAAGGACCCAAGAGTCTGTGGTTATGTCCTGTGACCCCGGAAGGTGGAGGACAAATCTTTCCCCCTACTGGTTCCCATAGAGAATCTGGAGGAGGCAGGGGGGCCACTCATGAGTCAGGAGGCCAAGGGGAGGGAGCCGGCAGCTCCTCTGGGGGGCTTCTAGGAGTTGGTAGGGGGAGTAGGGGTTCCTGATGCTGGATACCAGCATTTGGTCTGGTGTTTGGCAGGGGCCTCTTTGGTCTGGCATCTCTGTTGCTGACAAAAATGCTGTTTGTCTTTGTAACCCCCCTTGGTACATGAAGTGGATGTCATGGGTGGATTTACCATGGTCCTACAATTCAGTGATAATATCCTTGATGTCACCTCTGAATAACATGGATCTCCTGGAAGGGCATCCTGGACATAGGTATGGATGTCTAGCACCAGGCCAGCAATCCTGAGCCACAAATGTCACCTAATGCAGACAGCAGTGGCTGTGGTGTGAGTAACTGAGTCTACTGTGTCATAAGTGGCCTGGAGGGCATAACAACAAGAGATTTTTGCCATTCTCACTGTCTTGGCAATCTTGGCATTAAGCTTCTGGTCCTGGATAGCTTCCAGCTTGGACTCAAGTGAGGCCAGAGAAGATTTCTGGTAGAATACCATATGAGTCATATAATTAAGGGATCTGAGGGTGCTAGTGGAGGAGGAATGGATCTAGCAACCAAAATTGTCCAGTTGCTTAGACTCCTTATCAGGAGGAGACAAATATTTAGGTTTAGAGGACTGGTCTTAGGCAACCGTGATAACAACTGAGTCTGCATTAGGATGGCCAGTATGGTGTGTGACCCCATCTGGTGGGGTGGTACATCCTGTCTGCCTTTTTTGAAACAGCCAGAATGGAGGAAGGCTGTTACCAGATAGTGGATGTCAGGTCTTCATGGGGCCAAGTCCATGACAGTATGGGCATAGGGGCTGTGTCAGTCATGTCTAGATGCTCCACAAGCCTTTTATGCTTTGGATTCTGTTCCTGGATAGCCCAGCCACAGGTGTTTTGTATAGTTATGAGGAGTTCTACAAAGAAAGAGTTCTCCAGAGGGGACTTCGGGGACTTCTTAGACTGAGGCTTTATAGGTGTATGCATACCAGAGCTGGAGGACAAGATGGAGTCAGAGTCCATAGAGTGCCTTTTGGGGGTCTGAACCCTTTTTAGAGGAGTGTCCTGGGTTGTATCCCTGATCTGGTGTCTAGAGGAACCTTCTCCAGAAAGATGGAAATCCACAGGAGAGGCTGATCTAGGGGTCAGAAAAGAGGTGGGAGTAGAGGCCACCACTGGTTTCTAATGGTCAAGCTCTGAGGCTAGTTGAGTCCTGGCTTCCTGAATCAGGGTCTGAAACACTGCCTGGATATCAGCCTGAGGCTGCTGTGGAGGCAGAGGCCAAGGAGCAGGAGGAGGTGGTGGACTAGGAGGAGGCTTTTATAATGGATAACCTGGCATCTGATATTGAAGGTATCCATGAGCCTGATTGGAGTAGGGAAATCCAGAAGGAGCATACCCTTGATTAGTCATATCCCTGCATCTGGTACCCCAGTACATAATGGGGTTTATGACCAGGCATAAGATACACCAGTGAAGGGTACATTGGGTATTGTGGGGGTGGATAGCCTGAAACATTACCCATAGGTCCAGCCAGAGGCAGAGCTGAAGGTCCAGCAGGAGGTGGGGTTGAAGGCCTGGCAGGAGGTCCAGAAGGATGAGACATAAGCCCCGTAGGGACATTGAAGGGGCTGGTACTGGATCAGGCATAGAAATGTCCAGCACTGGAAGATTCAGCACCTGGGGGCCTGACAGAAGGCTGTCCAGCATTTGAGGAATTGCTGGAGTGCCAGACATACCCTGACCCAGTGAAGGGCCATCTGGTGAAGGGTCACTTGGTGTCAGAGTGTGAGTAGAACCTGATGGAAGATCCACCATCATCTGGGAAGCCACAGTCCAAGATGGTGGAACTTGGTTGTCCAAGGGGGCTTGGGTTGAGGAGGTCTCAATGGAAGGTCCCCAGAGGGATTAGCAATAGGCCCAGTGGATGAACCAGGAAGAGACTGACCTGGTGAAGGAGGGGGAACCTACAGATTAGTGGCCACCTTTGGCTCTTGATCTTCAGGCAAGCCTGGAGGGTCTGGTTGGGTCAGTGGGAGTGAGGAACCCTCTAAAAACTGTTGCATGTCTGGCAGCAGGCTCAACTCGATGTCGGGGGTATCCTGTGACCCTGACGGGAGAGTCTCAGATGTGCGGTCCCTAGCAGAACCAGAGAACAACTTATTAGCTGCGGCCATGCAGACATCAGAAGAGCCAACATCTGACTTATCGGCCTGGGCCATGCAGACAACTGCAGAGCTGGAGTCCAGCTTACCGGCTGTGCCCATGTGCTCCTCAGTGGGGCCGGGGAGCGACTTTTTGTTTTTGACTTGGCTGCTGGTGATAGACCCTGAAGAAGATATGGGCCTAAGGAACACAATAGGGGTTCCATTGTCCAAGAAGAGCCCTGACTGCACCATGAGTAAAGCAGACAGGGAGGCCATGGTCTGATCCACTGGAGCAGCAGGAGACTTGGCAGTAGGGTACTTACCAAAGTGGTGGCCCCTCTGATGTCAGTGGTGCCCAATGGTCACCGCCAAGTGGTTGGAGACCTATCCTGATCTTGGTGCCTCTCCTTGTCCTTTTTCTTCTTTTTGGGTTCTGGTGTTGGAGAAGAAGATTTTTCCTGCAGATTCTGCAGCTCCTTTTCCATCAAAGCTAGGCACTTCTCCAGAAAGTGGGCTTCGAGCTTTTTCAGGTGCCTAATCTGTGTAGCCTGGTTGAAGGATTGGCAGGGCGCATAGTCTTTGACCTGGTGTTTGGGGCCTAGGCAAATTACAAAGTGGGAATGCTCGTCTGCATGCAGGATCTGGGTGCCGCTTGACTTGCACTTCTTTTTGATGCATCACCCAACTGTTCATGTTCCTGAATTGTACCTCCAACTATATCCCATGCTGTACATTTGTCACTGTTATTTATTTGCTTCCCCTTTCTTCTGTATATCCCTCAAGATCTCTGTATTAGACCTGTTCATGTTAGACCTGTATATACTGTATTTTAGTATGTAATTGTTTGACCTGATGTTCTGTTCTCTTTTTATGCTTAACTGGACATGTGTAAATGGGCATTTTTGCTCATATACCTTTCAGTATACAATAAGGATTAATTGATTAAAAACTGAACTGACAGACCTGAACCACAGAAGTTCTGTAAAAATACAAACTGACCATACTGGGTGCAACTTGCACAAATACTACTGGTCCAGTCACTCTGGCTGCACTATTTAGTCTGACTTTTACATATCTGGTCCACTCCTGAAAGTCTGTTTTTCAACCCTTCCTTGTCATGGTTGAAAATGGAACCATCAGGACTAGACCAGATACGTAAAAGCCAAACCAGATCATCTGGAGTGAGTGGATCAGCAATATTTGCACAAGCTGTGTCCAGTCCATATTTTACAGCTTTGGTCAAGGTCTGGTGATCTGGCTTTTACCCATACCCCACTGCATGTGGCTTAGCGACATACTGTACAGATGGATGCAGAGTCTAACCCATTGAAGGCTGAATTTTCAGAAAACCATTATGCTAAAAATACCAAGACTCATGCAATTTTTGATGATCCCCAGCCCCAAAGTCACACTTATGCCTCTACCAATGGCATGCTCAAATATTGGTGCCTCTACATCCACATCATTAAGCTTTTAATGTCATCATGCCTCCCCTGCTGCCATGAGCTCCCCATCCATGAAGTCCCACTCTGCTTGTGGCAGCCCCCCAAACCAGGTAATTTTCCAGGGGGCAGCTCTTTACACCACATCAACTAAATTACTGCTAAACTCCTTATTTTTAACATTTTGTTGAGAAATTTTTGTTTTAATATATCCACGGTCAGGAAAAATGAATTTGTAATAGAAATCAAAGACCCCACTTATCAGTTCATTTAATCACAATACAGCATGTTATGAACTGATCTGATTCTAAGTGTAACCTAAGTCAAACAAAAATTAGACACACACATGCCTACCTATTTGCAAGTGAAGCAAATGTGGTTACTATCATTCAAGTGTAAACACCTATAGCCACAAATTGCAGGTTAAGAACATTCAGTAGAATATAAACAGTAGCCCACAACTGCCTGCCTGAGAAAATGAAGTTGGTGTATTATTTGGAAACGGGCATCACTGGGACTCTTTCATATGGAATGTCCTGCAAAGTAGCAGAATGACTGCTCTTTGGATGGTGGTGTCAAATGGCTTAATGAGATGTTCATGGGGCTGGGGACATAGCAGAGCTTAATTGCTATGCAGAAATCTCCAGGAAGTGTCTAACCTATTCTACTTCCAATAGCTTTCTATGATGTCTGTACTATTCATTGGTAATCTGGCACAGAATGATTACCATAAGATAATGAGTTAACTTTCTGTGAGCTCAATTAACTCCTCAAGTCAGAGAAAAAATAGGCTCTATAGCTTCCTATACACACACAGGTAGTGTAGTAATGAGGCTTCAGTGGAAGAATCTATTTTTAATACTCTAGCATGTTGTTTGGTAGCAAAAATGACATCAACACTTTTCTGAATACAAAATATCTGCTGGGCTTCCCCCACAGCCATAAAAAAAAAAGCACCCCCAAAAAGAAAAGAGTTTCTCCAGCTGGCGGGAAGGGAAGGGAGTGGGACAAAGAATAACTTAGGGAGGGGGAGAGAAACGATCATGGGAGTTCGTGAAGGCGGTCAGGGTCGGGACTCGGGAGGGAGCATTGGGAGTCGGATTGGGAAGAGAGTCAGGACTGGGGAATAGTGGTGGAGAGTGAGAGATGCTGGCAATGCTGAGCTGGTGACTGTGTGTGAGTAAGGACAGGCTGACAAGATCTGACTTGTGACATTCCAGAGGAAAGAGAGAGTGAAACTAGTGTGGAGAGAGGGAGAGACTAGAGTACTGGGGGCCCATTACAGTTACACAAAATCACAAAAGATATTTTTTTTCCCTTGGCCTCGGACAGTAGCTGTGTGTACAAAAAAAGAGCAGGATAGAAAAATCTGACTTGTGCCATTCCAGATCCAGAGTATTGGGGGGGCAGAGTTTACAGTTACAGAAAATCCCAAAAGAAAGTTTTTTCTTGGCCTTGGACAGTAGCTGTGTGTACAAAAAAGGCAGGCTGGCAAAATCTTTGATTCGTGCCATTCCAGATCCAGATGAGAAAGGGAGAGTCTACTGCATATACCAGAGAAGTTTTACAGTTACATAAAATCCCCATTTTGTTTCCTGGCTTCAGTGTGGCTGTGTGTACACTAGGGCAAGGGCAGCAGGGTGGCAAAACAAATCTTTGTGACGTCCACTTCAGACTCATAGGGGAGTGGGAGAGACTGCAGAGTGGCCCACAATAAATGTAACAGTCCTATAAATACCAAATAAAATGTTTTTCATGGCTTCAGTGTGGCTATGTGTACGGAGCAAGTGCAACAAGGTGGCAAAATAAATCTTTGACTTGTGCCATTCAATCACAAATAACAATCATCATCACCTACATTCATTCACAAATCATGATTTCATGTATTAAAAAAAATACTGTTCAAACAACATACAAGTTACTGAACCTGCCTTGTGCTGCTGACTGTGGGTGGGCCAGGGGATAATCTGACTGTGATTTGTAGCAGGCTGAGTGTTTACAGTACAACACAAGTAAAGCATAAGCACCACACACAAGTGTCATATTCATCATTCATTCCCCATTATTCCTTATTATCAATAGTTTTATAGTATATTTCGTTACAAACTTATATTACATATACACATTAACCAACCCCCAGTGTGGGTCTGTGCTGCATGCGACTAATGTACCAGATGTGTCTGCATCACCAGTTCAAATTCTGAGGAACACTTAACAGTTGCTGAATTTGGTTACTTAACAGTAACTATATTGTAGGAGCCAGTCCAGTAATCTTAAAAGGAAGTGGTGGTGGACTGCTGTGCTGTTGGTGTGCTGTGTACATTGTACAGTCATGAGTCACAACAGTAAATTTGTCCCTGGCCTGTGGGTGGGAGTCATCAGAAGGACATCATGTTAGAGGGATCTTTTTTTACAAAATGGATCAAAATGTTGATGAGCCACATTCTATTTCTCAGGTAGACAGTGGCACTGCATAAGACAGCAATCAGCCTGAAAAGGGAAAACAAAATCAAACCCCAAAAAGTGTTTTTTTCATGTCTAAGGTTTCGTCTCCCAAGCAAATGCTTGAATCCAAAAACAGTGGATGTCTTGGATCATTATCAGTCCCAAGTAAAAAAAAAGTTGTGTAGTTAAAAAAAACTAAAGGCATGGTGTGTACCACCCACAGAGGCACCCAACAGTATGGAACAATTGCATACTATGGTACTGCCAGTCCCTCATCCGATTCTTCTGAGGTTGAACCCGATGAGGGTAAAACTAATAATGAAGAAGAGAATGATCAGATAGCACTAGGTTTACTGGAGGGGATTGAAATTGCAGATGAGGAAGAAACAGGTATAAATGTTTCAGTTGTGGAGGGGGGCAGTGGGAATAAAACACAAGAGGAACAGGCCCAAGAAAAATCCGGGGAGGGGGACCCCGAAAAGGTGACCAAGGTGTTGCGCCTTCCTGGGAAAAGAACTAAAAAAATGTCATCTTTTGCTTGGTCATACTTCTCCATTAGTGCTTCCAATGAGTTGATAGCAACATGCGCTATTCGTAAATGGTCAATCAGCAGGAGTAAAAAGAAAGGAGCATTGGGAACTTCAGCACTGTAAAGGTACCTAGACAGATGTCACAACATTACCGAGAAGTTCGGTTGTGAGTCTTAAAGAGAAAGTGACAGTGATAGCTCACTACACTCAGGGGTAACGTCCATAGATAAAAGCAGTGCAGCCCCCGCAGCACTACACCTCCACTATCATATCCTGCCATTCGAAGGACTCCTTCAACTGTTACTGAAAGTGACCATGTGTTCAAAAGCCTTCCTCCTTCAAGGAGACAGCTTATCTCAGAAACATATTAGCGTAAAGCCAAATATGCCTCAACTCACCCTGTTGCTGTTACAATAACCAAAAAAATTTCAGAAATGATAGCTGTTGATTTACTACCATATAAAGTGGTTGAACATACAGGATTCAGGTGGCAGCTTGAGTACCTCGAACCTCATTATAGTATACCATAGCAGAAATACCTTGACATCAGGGATTCCAGATCTTTACGATGTTGTTTGTAAAAAAATTAAGATGCATGTTGTGCAGTGTCGTTGGGAGGGTGGTGCATCTCACAACAGATACAAGCTGTCAGCCTGAATCCTTCATGTCATTCATGGCACATTGGGCATGTTTTGATAATTCACGTGGGCCTGGGGACAGCAAATCATTGCAGTTCACTGTTATAAGACTGCTTTATTTTTATTTTCCATCTGAACATACCTCATGCAGCATCAGTGGAGAAGTCCAAAAACCAGTACAGCAATGGCTCACAGGGACTGTCAGTTGGCTTTATAGTTGCAGATAATGGGTCCAACATAAGGAAGGCCTTGGAGGAGAGGGAGCTTTGTTCACATCCGCTGCTTTTCGCATTGCTTAGATTTAATAGTTCACAGTTTTCCCAATGACGACAGGGAGATTAAGGCTCGCGTTAGCACTGGGAAAAAAATACGCACTCATTTCAGTCACTCAAGCAAAGCACTTCACTTGTTTGAAAAAAATACAGCAGGAGCACAGTTTGCCTTTGTGCAGACTGATCCAAGACATTTCTACTTGATGGAATTTGACATTTTATATGTCCCAAAGGCTGTTGGAACAAAAGAAAGCTGTCAGGCAGTACACCTTAGAAAATAAAATTGGTGATGTAGACGTCTGTATTACTCCACCACAGTGGGCCATGCTGGAGTTTCTAATTATCCTGCTCCAGCCATTTGAAGAAATCACCAGGGAGGTTAGTGCAAACACAACAACTCTGAGCAAGGTGCTACCCCTAATACAAATTTTAAAATTTAGATTGAATCTGATTAGGGAAATTTTAGAGAAGCATGACACTTCCATGATCACACAGGCTGCCAGTGGTGCTGACACATGCAGGTTGCCCTCCAGAATACAACAAGATCTAACAAGACGTATGATCAAAAAAGTCGCAGAAGATGGCAAACCATGTAAAATGCTTCATTCTGAGTACTACATTAAAGCAACAATCTTGGACCCATGATACAAATTGAAGCAACTATTGAGTGATGATGATGACACTTGTTTCAAGAGAAACAAATAAGAAATAATTGATGAGGTGTGTACTGTCATGGAACAGAGTACAACAGCAGCACCACATTCAGAATATTCTTAACACAGCAACACATCAAGTGGCCCATCCTCTACTGTTGCAGCATTTTCTCTCTCCTCCTCCTCAGCCACTGCAGCCAAATCTTCTTCACCACCAGCCAAGCATAGCACTGTTCCACAGTCTCTTGGTTTAGCTTCATGTATCTCTGGAGTCACTTAGATGTTATTGTAACATCTTCATCTGCCTCTTGTAACACAGCCTCAGCACAGACCATTGTTGAAATGTACCTAGCAGAGCCCAATATAAGCTGGAATGCTGATCCTTTGAAATACTGAAAATCCAAACAAAATATGAAGCCTGCTTTAGTAAACATTGCAATGAAGTACATGAATTGCCCTCCAACTAGAGTCTGTTCAGAACAATTGTTCAGTTCAGCTGGTAATGTAATTTCTGGCATATAATCCTGTTTGACACCAGAAAATGCTGAGTGCCTCATGTTTCTCAAAGTCAGCATTCCTCACTTTAATTTCAAATATGATACCTGAATAAAACATACACTGACTGTTCCGAGCAGGCCCTATGCACAAAATACTTTCAAGAATCTGTGCCTGTTGTGAAAATCTTTTGTGACTAAGATTTACTTCATGAGGTAGCAATTAATTTCAGAAAGTCAGGTCAGGATGGATGAGACCAGGTCACTGTGATCACATGCACAGCACAGAATAGAAAAAAAGATAACATCAGTGGGTTCAGAGTCCAAATACAGCAAGCAACTGCATTTCATGTTACAAACTTACTTGGTGGTACCTGGTACCACCATCTGATCTGGAAGGTAGGGTACTGCTGTCTACTACTACTGCTACTACTATCAGTTTTTGCCCTCATGAGTCATGACTACTACTTATTTATCACTTTTTGTCCTTACTCCAACTACTTGTCACTTTTTTGCCCTTAGCAGCTCGTTCTGCGTCCTGACTACACTATTTTAATTTTTGTACAATCATGGCTTAGCAGATGCATGAAAGTTCAGACACTGAATACTCTTTGTATGTTTCTCACATTCCCAATATTTGGCTGCAAATACTTCACAGAAAAAAATGCTACTAAATTGAAAAGTCATATCATTTCTTTATTGTTTGTGTGTGTTCATGGTACGCTAGCCTGATTACATCTCACTTACAGAAACTGGGCTGAGATTATTACTATATTTTATTTGTGATACTTAAATTACTTGGCAGTGGCAAGCAGCAAGGAACTAGGAAGGATGTCATTGTGTTGTGTTGTGTGTCATCAGGTCTTCAGGTTGCAGTGGCAAACCTTCTTATGATTGTACTGCACTTGACCAATGTGATGTGTGACTGGCTGCCTGCCTGGGTGGTGATCACTGTCTTTTGTTTTTCTTCTTTAAGGATTCAGCATCCTCAGCATGTTAATCAGATTCAGTAGAAGTAGTCGTAGTACTAGAAAACATTATCATGTCTTAGACCAGGTAGTGTATCATATACCACAGTACACTGGGGCATGCAAAGCAGTTGCATCATTCACATGGGAAGGGTGGGTGGTCTCTCTTAGTGCTGCTCATTTGATCATTCATATCCATTTCTTTGGCTTGTTTGGCTCTGACTAGAAAATCCATCAAAATAATACCCACACAGCACCATTAATAAAAAAAGAAATCTTAGCTGCCTGCAGTGCTTGGTGGTGCTACGATATAGGTATTTGCATCTGTCTGTCTCTCTTTTGCTCTCTCTCTCTCTCTCTCTCTCTCTCTCTCCCCATCTTTCCCAGAATACTCATGTCACAGGCCCGAGCAGGATATGCCACCATTATAGGCCAGCCATGAAGGGGCTAGCAGTGAGAGACTGCTTTTTTATTTAGCAATTTTACTTCAATTTTATACAAATAATCCATAAAATTATTTCATGTGGGCCTCTGTGTCAAATGTGAGCAACACTGGCCACTTTTGTGCATTTTGTTGCATTTTTTCAAATATTGGTCAATAAATCAGAACAAATCAGAACTAATCAGGATAGGTCAGAACTTCACCATATTCCGGTTCTGATGTAAAAAGGGTCAGCACTTCATTGAGTTCTCTCAGCACTATCCTTCAGAGACCCAAACTGGTTTTCATCAATAGTATTATTCATAAATTCAAAATTCCATTTTACCAAAACCCTTCACACATTTTAGAGATCATACAAAGTAAGAGAAACGGGTCTAAAATCATTCTCCAGCATTTTAGGATTTGGTGCTTTTGACAGGGGGACCACTCTAGTCTGCTTCCACTGTTCAAGTATCCTACCTGTCACATTGATTTATTAAAAATATTATAAACCTACAGTGCTATCAAATTGGCTTCCTCCTTCCATACCCAAAAAGGAATACCATTAGGTCCTATAGCTTTATTTAACTTTAACTATTTCATCTTTTTGGTCACATCATCAACTTTTAACAAGTCCTTCTGAGATAAATCCCACATTTCAGACATTTTTTCATTGGGGGAGCAAACATTTGCTTTCCACACAAAAGGTTTTATTAAACTCCTCCACAAAAAGTAACTTTTTTCCTTCATCCTGAATTCCGCATGCATCAGCTCACTTTCCAATCACTCCATCCTGTTTATGCCCTCACAAAAATTCTTTTATTTGTTTCCACCATCTTTGTAGGTCTGATTTGTTAAAGTATTGAAATGTTCCTTCACAATAAAACCTTCTCTATCTTTTTGCCATTCTAGTTACCTAATTTCATCAACTTTTTTAAATTCTCTGCATTGTAACACAGTGAGGGGGGTTGTGTTGCACTAGGATCTTGTAGGCGGGGATATGAGCACACTTTGCACCACGTCACAGGATATTCAGAGTACTACAGCACTATGACTGTATGTTTATTAGTAAAATACTGAGAGAGGAATATTCAAAATAACTCAGGATGCAAACAAAACAAAAGAAAATAATACCTGGCTCTTTGCTTGAGCACTACCTACACAGTTAATTTTCAGTTCCCTGTCTATTGCCCAGATAGCTAAGCTGTTTCCTGGGGCATACAAACAAAATCAGAAAAGAGCCTCTTGGTCTTTGTTTCAAATGGAAGTAATTTACCAGTGTCCGGTTTTCAGCCAGTCCAAAGTCAAGATCCAATTCATAGTCGCACGCCAAATAAAAGGTCAAAGCTGGAAAGTCAGTTGATTCAAAATTCTCTTTCTTCCTTTCCTTCTTGCTACAAATGCTCACCAGCCACCCTCCATGCCTGTTTCCTAATCAGGTACTGAGAGAGAGCAATTGTCTGAGCCGTCTCTTTTATGCAGGCAGTCACTCTTCTGCACCTGTTCTTAATCAAGCACTCAGCTAGTTGGAGCTGTGGTGCAATGCCTTCTGGGGCTTGTAATGTGTGCACCATGCTTTGTAGTCCTGGCAGAAAGAAAATGGAACAAACGTGCTGGGTGATAATGCCCTTCCACAACTCTGCCCCGTGCTGTGTTACAGCATCACCAAGTCTTATAGCCTCCAGTCGAATTTTCCGCTTTTCGGGGCAACTTGATCAGTAGTCTGTTGTAATACATTTACCATTTTCCCAAGTTTCATTAACTGATTCCAGTTTGAACCATTCATGTTTTAGTTCCCCTGCAATTCTATCAAGCACTCTCTCTTTCTTCCTTCAGTCCCATTTTCTGCTATACACCACACATTTTTCTTCCCTCTTCTGCTGACTCCCCCCTAAAAAGCTGGGTTTTGTTATCACTACCTTGTGATCAGATGAACCAGCAGGTGGCAGAATTTCAGCCTCATCATAGGCTGGGCCTGTGTGGGCAACCATGCAGCTTTTATCCCCTGGCTGGGGGAGTGTCACATAACAGTACCATCACCCTATCCTTGCCCCATGTAGCTGGGTAACTCAGCTCACCTCCAAACTCAGCTAACTAGCATGGGATCACAAAGCATACCAGCTGAGGTGAAGACTGGCACTACACACTATGGGCCTGATTTCAAGATGCCTTATGCATGGTGCAAGGGGATTTACTCCAAACCCTATGGTGCAAATCACACCTTGCACCATGCAATATGCTAGTTGTGATTACAAGTTGCGGCTTGCACCATGCCGCATGCAGGTTGTGCCAAAGGTGGGCTTCACCATCCACTATACCCACAACTCACTGTGGCATGGTGCAAGGGTGGGTTACAGCAGCACCTGCACCCTATTCCAAAAGGGCGACTGCCATAATCCAGTTATACTATTACTAGTCCTGCTATGGTGCTGTGGGTTAGACCAGCATGGAGGTGGTCTAAGGGGCATCCATCCTGGTAAAATGATGGATGCCCCCCCACAGTGCTGTAAATCTCACACTGGCATGCCCCTTGAACCCCCCAGCACAGTGATGCCCCCTACCCCTCCGAAATTTGGGGTGCCACCCAGATCTCTATTGTGCCATGCCCCCTCTTGTGCCTGTGCTACCCAGCCTACTCCCCACAAGGCCCTCTAGGGGATTGTGGGCATGTTACAGGGTGGGTGCTCCAGGGGAATGTTAGTTATGGTCTACAACTTGCGGCTGCCAGGTCCGTTGCACCATTCCTGTGGCACAACCCTGCAGCTGACGCAAGTTGTGGGTCATAGATGTCAGGGACCCTGCCTGTCCTGGAATAGGGCACAGGGTCCCTGGCATAGTGGCACATGGCACAACTTGCATATGCCCGCAAGTTGTGCTACGCATTCTGGAATCAGGACCAAAGCTTAACAATTATTTTTTTTTAATTTTGACCCAAAATTTTCAAGATAGTCATTTTATCACTCTCGTTATAAACATGACATGTAGCATTTATAGTAGATAATCCTGAAACCTGTGATTTTGAACAACAAGTGTGAAAGCAAGTCTTTTCCAGGATTTAAAAAATTACACCTATCACATTTATGGGGTGTTGTGGATAAATGTCTTTGTTGAAAGTTTGGAGTCAAGATATTAAAAGTTATGAGTGGGAATATTGAAATCTTGCAACATTCACTCATAACATGGGAATTTCACCAAGTCCATACATCAAATTTTCAGCATAGCCTTATCATCCCATGTCATGAAACCAGTAGGTGAATTTTTTTAAATCCCCACCAAAGGGTTTTTCTGTACCACAGATGCAAAAACACATTTTGATCAGGATTTGAAAAATGACAGCTGTCACATTCATGAGGTGGTGTGAAAAAATGGCTATGTTGAAAATTTAGGGTCAAAATATTGAAAATTACCAAAGCTATGAGCGAGAGTAGAAAAATGTCAACATATGCTAACTTTATTAGTTTTACATATTTGACCTCAAATTTCCAACATAGCCTTAGCCAGGGGATTGCGGGCATGTTACAGGGTAGGGGGTGCTCCAGGGGGCAGTTAATTTCAGTCTGCAACTTGGGGCACCCATGTCCATTGTGTCATTCATGTGGCACAACCCTGCAGCTGCTGCAAGTTGTGGGTCATAGGTGCCAAGGACCCTGCCTGTCCTCATGGACAATGGTGGTAAAAATATTCAAATCTTGTCTGAAGTGTAATTTTGCAAAGCAACCATGAAATCACCTTTTGGGCCAGATTTGCATAATACCACCACCATTGGTCTTGAGGCAGGGTCCCAAAAAGGCCATGCTGCAAATCTGGTGTAAAAACATTCCAAAATGACAAAGTTATGAAGAAAAGTTCAAACATCTTTATTTATTTATTTTTAAAATTTTGTTGACCCAGTAAGCTCACTGGGCCTAGAAGTCCCTTTTTCAGGGGCGACTGGGGGGGAGGTACAAATGGTAAGCAACTGAAACTGAACCAGATTAAGCTGTTGGTGGTATTTTTTAGTGAAATTAGTTCAACCAGATTTACCTTATTTTCTCATAACACAGTCATCGGTTCAATCAAAGAGTGGCTCTATGTCATGAGACATGTTCAGGTGAGTGAGGGTGTGTGAGGTGGTGGGTGCTGAATGGGAGATCAGGGTTGACTGGGTAAGGAATGTGTTTGGGGTCAGATCGGTGAGGAACAATTTTCTTTTTTACAGACAGAAAAGACAATGAGGGACATTTTTTTTCTTGCAGGGGACGTTATGACACTGAAGATTGGGCACCCCAGTGTTGGTCTAGTGTTCGATAGCACCAGGGCTTGGCACCCCAGTGCTACCATGCATATCATTGGAAGGGGGGTAGGTGACCTGGAGAGGGTAGAGGGGAACAGAAGTGGTACCATGGGTGGTCACACCGGTCTGCTTATAAGACATTATACATTTCATATAAGAAAGGGAAGGGGGAGAAAGAAGTAGTACCAGGGGTGACACCCCAGTTGGCTATATATTTAGGTAGATATAAAGACAGACAGACAAATCATGGGGCTGCCAGTTCACTGCTTCAGTTGAAGCTGTCAGCATGTCTCCAGCTGTGACTTCAGAAATGAAAAAAGTCCTGCTGTTCTCTTACTGAGAATGAGGGTGAATGTCTCCTCTCACTAAGCTAGGCACTCAGGATTTTTGGGTGCCCAGAAACACATAGTGGGACATGTTTAGGTGAGTGAGGGTGTGTGTAAGGGATGTGGGGGCTGTGGGATGGTGGGTGCTGAGTGGGAGTTTAGGGTGAGTGTATGTAGATGGGGTCAGATTAGTAAGGGGCCTTTTTCTTGTTACAGATTAAAAAAAGAGACAAAAACAACAATTAGGGACATTTTCTTTATTGCAAGGGACATTCCTACAATGGGGATTGGGCACCCCAGTATTTGGCTAGTGTTTGGTGGCAGCAGGGGTGGGCACCCTGGTGCCACCATGCATATAATGGGAAGGGGTTTGGGTGACCTGAAGGGGATGGGGTTAAGAGAAGTGGTACTGGGGGAAGGGCACCCCAGTCTGCTAACAAAAAATTATAAATAAATTAAACATGGGAAAGGGGGTGGCAACCTGGAGGGGAGGAGGATGAGAAGGAAGCATTACCAGAGATGGTTACCCCCATCCACTACATAGATAGTGGATGGGGGGCTTAGCATTAACAGCCAACTCAAAAAGGGTGCTACCATATCCTTATAATATTATTCTTGGGTAACTAGGTAAGGCCCACTGGGCACAATGCCTATTTATAGAGGCAAACCAGCAGCACTGGGGAGGTGAAGTGACTTAGAGTCCTCCAGTGGGCACATGGAGATTTTGGAAATCAAATCCAGGTCTGCTGGATGTATCAAATGTATTCACAGCTTGTTCGTATAACCTCTATGCTATACTGCAAATATTATAATGATGCAGAAGACAACTATTTTTGACACTTTATAACTCGACTATCTTGGGACATAGGGTTTTACTAATTGGCATGCCTTTTCTTTCTCTCCCCCCTCCCCCCAAGGCTAATAGTGTCTCATTTTTAAAAACTTGGTCCAGTAGTTTTTAAGTTGCAAATTGTATAATTTACATAAAATACACATATTTTAAGGATTTTTTTTTTGTCCATGGATAACAAATAAATACACTGAAAACCTGAATCATTCAGGCATGTTAGATATTGGCCCAGAATATGGCTTTTCATTTGTTTCATGATGAAAATAGTCAAAATTTAAAAGTTATGTGTTTAAAATCTGTTGAACTCGTAGTTGCGTGGTCATTGTCAAAACAAAATGACTGAAAAAATGCAACTGTTCTTTTTCATTCATGACTGATTTTTCAGGTAAATCATGAATTTTACAAAATGAAACCATCATGTTTTGCCCAGGCTAATGCTGGAAAAGTGCCCCGAACATGATGGTTTTACTTTATTTGGGATTTACTTTTATGGCAATCACAAATTAAACAAACTCTGGTCAAAGCCAATATGGCTGCAAAATGATGGTACTGATGCGGCCCAAAAAGGTGAGAGACTGCTTCACCCTACCTCATAAGCCCCATAGGTGAAAGTTTTCAAATCCCTGTCGAAATGTGATCCATGCTACTGAAACGTCATTCTGCAGCACACCTGGGAAGACACATGTAGGCCAAGATTTGAAAAATAACAGCTGGCATGTTCATGAGGTGGTTTGAAAAGATGGCTATGTTGAAAATTTGGGGTTAAAATGTTTAAAATTATCGAAGTTATGAGTAAGCATAGAAACATTTCAACATGCACTTGTTGTAACTTTGTCATTTTTATATATTCTGACCCCAAAGTTTCAACATAGCCTTCTTATGACCCCAGTTGACAAACAAGGGTGGTGCATATTTTCAAATATCACCTGAAATGTGAGTTTGCAATGTGAGCATAAACTCACCAATACAGCATTACACATTTTGTTTTTCAGGTAAGTTTATCATGAACCACACTGTTTGGTGGTCACTTGTTCCCAGATGCCTTCCCACTTCTAAATCTGAGATCCTCTCACTGTCCCCATTTGAGAGTGTGAGGTCTAAGCTTGCTCCCTCACAAGTGGGTTCCAAAACTAGCTGTCTGAGGCATGCCCCCTGTAGGGCATTGAGCATGGCCCTGCTCTTGGATGTGGCTGCAGCAAAGGTGCTCCAGTTAACATATGGCATATTCAGGTCCCCCCTCAACAGTATCTCCCCTTTCTCTGCCATCCTAAGAATGCCTTCTATCATATTCTTATCCATTCCTTCCCCCTGAGATGGGAGTCTGTATACAACCCCTGTGCAGATAGTGGTGCCATTTCCAGACCCACAGTGCCTCCTCTCCTCCCTACTTACTCTTTTGTTCTGTTGCTTTTGTCCCTTCCCTTACATAGACAGCTACTCCTCCCCCTCTTCTCCCCTCCCTGTCTCTCCTGTAGGTTGTGTACCCTGGTATGTTAACATTCCTGTCATGGTTCTCTGTGTACCATGTTTCTGTGACTGCCATGATACCCAGGAATCTCTCTTCCATCAAGACCACCAGTTCAGGGAGATTATCGCCCAGACTATGAGCATTGATACCCATTACTCTCAGTGTTTTGATGGCCTTACCCCTTTTTGCCCATCCCTGTCCTTACTGCCTTTGTCATTTTCTCCATTTACCCCAGCTCTTCTCCCTATTGACATCTCTATCTTTGTGTTTACCTCATTTGCTACCCTGATTTTTTTTGGGGGGGCTAGGATTTCTCTGCTCCTTTCCAGTGCCTGTCCCCCCTTGGCTAGTTTAAATGCATGCCAGTGAAGCATTTAAACCTATCACCTAGGATCCTGGTTCCCCTTGTGGACACCATTGCACCAGTATAGGCTTGCATCACTCCAGGTGAATCCCCAGTCCCTAATGAAGCCAAACCCCTGAGCTGTACATCAGTTTTTCAACCACTGATTGAATCACATGGTGTGGAGCACCCTAGCCTAACCCATGCCATAGACAGGCAGCACCTCCGAGAAGGTTACCGTGCATTCTACTTGTCTAAGGCCCCTCCCCAGCTCCACAAACTCTTCCTGCACTGCTCTGATCCCTTTCTCAGCCAGGTCATGTGTCCCTAGGTGGACAATGACATCCAGCTCCCTCCCCCATGCAGCTGCTCCAGTGATCCTGAGGATTTTCTCCCTGTCTCTCCAAGCCATGGTGTCAGGCAGGCACCTTACCTCCCTCTCCCCCTCCCCCAGTTCTACCCTCCTAACAATGGAGTCCCCCACCAGGAGTTGTTTCCTTCCCCTGTGGGGTCCCATGCCACCCTCCTGTGGGTCTGTTTTGTGGAGGTTCCCAGCAACCTCCTTGGCCTTCACTGTGGGTGCCTCCAAAGAGGAACCACACTTTGCCTGAATGGCATTTGAATAGTGGAGAGGTATAACTTGAGGGATGCACCTCTGTTCCACCACCCTTGCCTTCCCTGAGCCCACTGTGGTCCAACCGATCCTCTTTCTTGGCAACCTCTGAGGCAATGACATTGGCCCTGGTGGTCCCTGGGTGGGAGAAGAGGTCCCCCAAATCCTGGCCAACTCAGCCTGGAGATGAGCAACCTCTTCCCTCAGCCCAAAGAGGTGCCTGCAGATGGAACAACACCACATCCTTCAGAACATCTCCCAGAAGACTGCTGATCCACAGCCACTGCACTGCATCACTCCCATCATGTCTTATTTCTGGCCCCTTAACTCCATGAAGTAATGCTTCCTTGCCTCCCTCCTGACTCTCCCCCCCCACCAACTTCAAGCTGTGCCCCCTAGTAATCCCTTCTCCCTTTAATCAAAGCATGCCTTCTGTGCTAACCCTGAAGGTTTTGATCATATCACCCCTTTCCCTTCTCTCCTCCACTGAGAACATGTTGAGGTCCCTCAACCTATCCTTGTAAGGCTTCCCCTCCATACCTCTGATCATTGTAGTCACCCTCCACTGTACCCCCTCCAGTAACCTGATGTCCTTCTTTAAGTATGAGTTCCCAACCTGCACACCAGTGACCTGTACCATGGCAGAATGACTTCCTCCCTCCTAGAGGTGATTCCTCTAGCAATGCACCCCAGCATTCTATTGACTTTTTCTGCTGCTTTCCTACATTGAGATGAATGGTTCATATTCTTTGTGACCATTACCCACAGATCCTTTTCCTCCTCAGAGATAGACAGCTGAACCCCTCCAAATGGCAACTGTACCCAGGATTCCTCACTCCATGTGCATGACCTTGCACTTCTTAGCATTGAAACCCAGATGCCAAGTGTATGACCACTGCTCAAGCCTTCCCAAATCTTCTTGTATGCCTTTTGGTCCTTCTACCCCATTCACAACTGCCCCTATCTTGGAGTCATCCATGAGTAGGCTGATTCTGCTCTTAACTCCAACTGCTATATTGGCAATGAAGATGTTAAATAGCACCAGCCCCAGCACTGAACCCTGTGGGATCCCACTGGTGACTACCCAATGAGTTGAGAGTCCCCCCACAACCACCCTCTGATGTCTGTCCCCCAACCAGTTACCAACCCACTTAACCAGTTTCTCCACTGCTCCCAAATTCCTCAATTTACTAGATAATCTGCCATTCAGTACTGAGTCAAAGGCCTTGCTGAAATCCAGATACAGGATATGATGCAGCCAAAAAAAGTGAGAGGCTGCTTCACTCTACCTCATGAGCCCTGTAGATGAAAGTTTTCAAATCCCTGCCAAAATGTGATTCCATGCAACTGAAACATCATTACACACCACAGGTGAGAAAACACATTTTGGCCAAGATTTGAAAAATTACAGCAAGCATGTTCATGAGGTGACTTGAAAAAATGGCTATATTGAAAATTTGGGGTTAAAAGTTTGAAAGTTATCAAAGATATGAGTGAGCATAGAAAATTTTCAACATGCACTTGTAGCTTTGTCATTTTTTCATATTCTGACCCCAAATTTTCAACATAGCATTCTTATGACCCCAGCTGATGAGCAAGGGTGAATATTTTCAAATCTCACATGAAATGTGAGTTTGCAATGTGAGTGTAAAATTACCTTTTGGGCCTGATTTGCATAATTTTACCACCATTGGTCATGGGATGGGTTCCCAAAAGGGTAATGTTAACAATTTGGTGCCAATCTTAGTTTCTCACATTGCAGTTGGTGGTTCCAGCAGCAAGATGTGTATTCGACTGGAGAGTGGATCTTCACCCTTGGACCTATTCAGGTGAGTGAGGGTGTGTCTGTGGGGGTTGTGGAGGGGTGACTGCTAATTGGAAGGTTGGGTGGGGGGGTGATCAGAGGGTGGGTGTGCCACTAGACACCAGGGAAACAATACAACATTATGGAGCTGGTGATCAGGGTGGCAACTAGACACCAGGGAAACAATACAACATTATGGGACAGCAATCAGAAAGTGGGGGGTGCCACTAGAAACCAGGGAAACAATACAACACTACTGAGACAGGGATCAGAGGCTGGGAGGTGCCACTAGACACCAAGGGGAACAATACAACACTACAGGAATGGCGAGCAGAGGGTGGGGGGTCACTAGATACCAGGGAAACAATACTACATTATGGGGATGGTGATTGGAGGGTGGAAAGTGCCACTAGACTCTAGGGAAACAATACAGCATTATGGGGATGGTGATCAGGCAGTGGGGGGTGCCACTAGATGCCAGAGAAACAATACAACATTATGGGTATGGTAATCAGAGTGTGAGGAGTGCCACTAGACACCAGGGAAATAGCACTACACAGCAGGGATGGCAATCTGGTGGTGTAAGGTGCCACTAGATACCAGAAAACAGTAACACATTACAGAGGTAGTGATCAGAGGGTGGGAAGTACCACTATACACCAGGGAAAACAATAGTACATTATGGGGAGGGCAGTTGGAGGGTGGGGGGTGCCTCTAGACACAAGGAAGACAATACAACATTACGAGGATAGCAATCAGAGATTAGGAGGTGCCACTAGATACCAGGGAAACACCATAACATTACAGGGACAGCAATTGGAGGGTAGGGGTGCCACTAGACACCAGGGAAAAAGAACTAGACAGTGGAAATGGCAATTGGATGGTGGGTAGTGCCACTAGACATCAGGGAAACAGTAAGACATTACAGGGACAGTGAGCGGAGGGTGGGGAATGACACTAGACATCAGGGAAACAATAGTACATTACAGTAGCACATTATGGGGATGGCAATCGGAGAGTGAGGGTGCCACTAGACACCAAGGAAACAATACAACATTATGGGGACAGCAATCGGAGGATGGGTCATGCCACTAGTAATCAGGGAAATGATAGTTCATTACAGGGATGGTGATCAGAGGCTGGGGGTGCTACTAGACACCAGGGAATTAATACATTATGGGGATGGTGATCAGAGGGTGAATGGTGACACTAGACACCAGAAACAGTAATACATTATGTGGCTGGAGATCAGAGAGTGGGGGTGCCACTAGACACTAGAGAAACAGTAACACATTACAGGGACAGCGATCAGAGGGTGGGAGTGCTACTAGACACCAGGAAAACAATACAACATTATGGGGACAACAATCGGATTGTGGGGGGTGCCACTAGACACCAGAGAAACATCAGTACATTACAGGAACTACAATTGGAGGGTGTGGGTGCTACTAGACACCAAGGAAACAACAGTACATTACAGAGACAGCAATTGGAGGGTGGGGGTGCTACTAGACTCCAGGGAAGCAATATAACATTATGGGGATGGCAATTGAAGGGTGGGGGGGTGCCACTAAACACCAGAGAAACAATACAGCATTATGAGGATAGTGATCAGTGAGGGTGCCCTAGACACCAAGAACAAATACATCATGAGGGTGACAATCAGAGGGTGGGGAGTGCCACTAGACACTAGGGAAACAATAAAAACATTAAGGGGATGGTGATCAGACAATGTGGGGGTGCCACTAGACACAAAGAAAACAATACAGCATTGTGGGTATGGCGATCAGAGGGTGGGGGGTGCCACTAGACACTAGGAAAACAGTACTGGACAGCAGGGAAAGCAGTCTGAGGGTGGAAATGCCACTAGACACCAAGGAAGCAGTACTGGAGAGTGGCGACAGCAATCTGAGGATGTGGGTAGGGTGGCACTAGACACCAGGGAAGCAGTACTAGAGAGCGGTGACAGCAATCTTAGGATGTGGGTAGGGTGCCACTAGACACCAGGGAAGCAGTACTGAGAGTGGGGACAGCAATCTGAGGATGTGGTGGGAGTGCCACTAGACACCAGGGAAACAGTAACACATAGAGACAGGGATCAGAGAGAGGGAAGTGCCACTAGACACCTGGGAAACAATAGTACATTACAGTGATGGTGATCGGAGGGTGGGAGTGTGCTACTAGACACCAGGGGAACAGTAACACGTTATAAGGATGGCAATCAGAGGGTGGGGGTGCCACTAGACACTAGGAAACAATATTACATTACAGGGACAGCAATCAAAGAGTGGAGGGTGCTACTAGACATCAAGAAAACAATACAACATTATGGGGATGGTGATCGGAGGGTGGGGGTGCCACTAGACACCAGGGAAAGAATACTACATTACAGGGATGGCAATCAGAGGATGGGGAGTGCCTCTAGACACCAGGGAAACAGCAACATATTACTGTGATGGTGATCAGAGGGTGAGGGGGTGCACTAGACACCAGGAAAACAATGCTACATTACAGGGATGATGATCGGGGGGGGTGCCACTAGACAGCAAGACAACAGTACTAGACAGAGGGGATGACAATTGGAGGGTCAGGGTGCCTCTGGACACCAGGGAAACATTATTACATATATAACGAGAGGAAAACAAGTGCTCATTCTGTACCCGGAGGTGAACCAGAAGTGAGCACTGAGTGGGAAAATGGTGCATGGGTGTGGGTGGGAAGGGAGGCACAGCACTGTAGTAAATGGAGAGGACTGCATGTGCTTCAACTCCACTGTGGAAGGACACAGTTTAGGTATCTGGTCATGTGCTTTCAGAGTCCCCTCTCTCTACTATGTCATAGTAATATGTCAGCATAGCTCTACTATGCAGCCATAAAAAGAAAACTAGCTTTTTTTGTATGTTTCCAATACTGGATGCCCAGTCTCTGTGTTGAATACCCCACAAAACCCCTTGCTGACATTTGCTGCTAATCCTAGTGTCAGGTGTAAATTATAAAAAATAAGGATTTGCAACCACTGGGTGCATTCAATGATATCACGGGCCTGCATGTGGGCTGCATTGAATGCCTCCTCTGCAGGGTGCTGGGGCGCCTGGTATGGTGTCAGGAGCATTGTCCTCAGTGGGTATCCACTGTCACTTGTGTGGGGAAGGGAGCACACATTAGGCACACAGTACAGTACAGTTGGGAATTGCTGTTGCAGGCAAGGGGAGGTGATCACCCAGCAGCCACCTATATCCCTCGTCCTGCTGTTCCAGAATGCGCCACAGTGCACTGTTGTCATAGATGTAGGCATCATGGCATGATCCCAGGCACTATGCCAGGACATTGGTGAGGATGCCCATAGCAATTCACATCAACTGGCAATTTATGCTGTTGAACCCCTTACAGTTCCGGTATGCCTCCTCATTCATGCTTGGCGTGAGTATGGGCACATGCGTACAGTCTATGGTACAGACCATGTTAGGCATGTCATATCTGTCCAGGAACCCTCCCTTGACAGCCCTGAGCTCCATTGGCATCATGGGGAAAACGATATGTCACCGTCTGTGGTGCACAAGGGTATTGGTCACCTTTGCAGGGCTCTGGAGATGGAGGACTGGCTCACACCCATCATGTCCCCTGTCACCCTTAGGAAGGTGCCTTTGGCATAGTACTGCAGTGCACACAGCACCTTTGTCTCCACGGTCATGGCCTGGGAGTGCCCTGTGCATGGGCTTATGTCATCCTCCACTAGTGCACAGATGTACTGCAGTGTCGAGCCTGTACTGCTACAGGAAGTCAGTGGCATGGAGGCTTCCAGCAGTGAGCCATGGCCTGAATGCCCATGGGTGACGCCAGTGGCATCTGAGCTGCTCCTCCATGATGTCCATCAGTAGAACAACATGTAGCAGTGCCCCAAGGCATATTGTATTGCCTCTGCCTGTTCCACATATCACATCCACTCAGTGGTGTTGCACACACACGTGTGTGTCCCGTGCATGCAGGGTGGCATGCCGCACTTGCCCTATGGGGTGGTGCCTGGCCATGTGCTGTGGGTGGGATGGCCACGGGGGATGCCATAACTGCAGCAATTGTCATGGCAGCTGCAGCTCCACTGATGCCATAGGGTGAGGCGCATGGCAGGCTTGCCCTGCCATAGTGCCCGTACTGCATCACACGAGATGTGTACCAAGACAGGGTGCCTACTAGGGCCATATGGCAGGTCACAGAATGGAGACAGGTGAGTGGCTGGGTGAGGGACATTGTGTGTGGGTCCACTACCTGGGGGGGCATTCCGGGCCATGGCCATCACTAACATTGCCTTTACATTTCCACAGGGGACATGCCGGCATAAGGCCATGATGGTGCTGGAGCTGCAGGAGGTGGGAGTGCAGGGTCCGGCTGTGCTGGTGACACCAGGCCACCGCCTGCCCCATGACATACCACTTAGGATGGACCTGTGGCAGCGCATGGATGACATGGTGTACTAGGATGACGAGGATGACCTGTAAGCCATCTGTTCTCCCTCACAAGTAGGTGCCATATGCATGTGTGTTTGTGTGCTCCTGCATGCATTGCGACATTGCATTGCCACCCTGTCTGCATCAGCGTGTACTGACCCTGGTCCCCTGTGTGTGTTCTTCTTGTTCCAGTGTTATCGTGGGCCCCTGAGGCACCTGCTGCTGGAGAAGCATGCCTTCACCGACAGCACCCCACCCCTTGAGGTGACACCGTCGACGAGCCCGGTGGGGACCATGGAGAACTCATCAGACTGAGCCAGGGTTCAGCCTGCCTGCCCACCTGTTGTCTTGCCTGCTTCAATGCCCTGTTGTGTTGCCCTGTGTAGGTGATGTGCACCTGTATGCAATAAAGGCCTTTGCCTGTAACATCCTGTGTGTGTGGCCTTTTCTTCACCCCGGAATGGTGTGCGAGGTGGTGACATGTGTGTGCTGTGTGAGTGTGCCAGGTTGTGCATCTGTGTATGGGCCACTGTAGGGCCTGTTGCTTGTGTCGGGGGGGTCATCATGCTGGCTGTATAGTGCCAGCTGTGCCTGGCTGGTGGCATGCATGCCGTGTTTGGGCCTGCAATCCTGCCATGGTGCCACGTGCATGTGCCACCTTCCAGGCACATGCAGCTCATGGCATATGTTGCATCATGCCTTGCCAGCTGTGTGCACTGTCCTGGGCATGTCCACCACACATGCCAGTTCACTGCGCCAGCTGGCCCTGCTTTCTGTGAGGCATGTGTGTCTCCTTATGGCTGATTTCCAGCCACATACCGCCTGCATGGCTCCATGGTGCACCATTCTGATGTATGGTGTGTTGTGACTGCGCATACAGAATGCTGTGTGTATGGCATCTGCAGTCATGCCCCCTGTGTGGGTGCATAGCCACCCATGTGCATAGCTGCATACCGTGTGGGTGTGCATGTCCCTAGGCACAGTTTTTGCATTACATGTGTGCTTGGCTTATGTGCCTCCATGGAGGATGTGCACACCATGCATAGCGGTGTGTAGCCTTTGTGAATAGGGCCCATTATATATATTATAGTGGCACTGTAGCACCACACTATTTAGAGTAGAGTAAGCACTTCAATATTAAACCCTCCATTTTGCAATTTAATAACTTCGCAACCACAAAGGATTTGCATGAAATTTTGCAGGCGCAGTCTAATGGGCAGATCTCTTGATGTGACAACTTTAGTTTTGGTTGGATATGCAGATTCTGAGATGCAGATAGTGAAAAAGTGAATTGGGGGTTGCTGGATTTTTTTTGTCAGAATGTAGCATCCAGACAGTTTGGAACTTTGGTCTGAAATTTGCAGTAGTGTCTTTTGCTCATTTGGTGAAAAATATTACCCCCATTTCAGAGTTATTCATTTTTTAAATTTTGGTTCTGAGTATGCTCAATAAGCACTTCAAGACAGTTGTATGAAACGAAAAAAGAATCCTTTTTTGTATGGAGCAATCCTTTTTCGTGAGGGAAAAATCCTTTTTCATTTGTTGCAATCTTTTTTTCCATTTTTTTTAAACAAAAATTCAAACCCCACAAAAATGGCATTGTTGAGTGAAACAAACACATATATTTTGGTCATCAAGACCCCGTTAGGTGAATTCTGCACTTAACTGTTGGAAAAATGCCCCACAAAGGTGTGTTTTTTTTAACATCCTTTTTCATGACCCACTTCCACTTTTTTCATATGGCCTTTTCAGTCATACAGAAAAGGATCCCTGTCTGTGATTGTTTGTTTCTTCTTGTCCTTTTGCTGCTTGAATGGTGGGGGTGGGGAGTTAGGGTTGGAAACCCTAATGTTGATTTTCACAGCTTTTGACGCTTTAATACAAACCCTAACTGATGCATTAACGTAGTTTTTTGCAATGAAGATACTATATATACATGCATATATATATATATATACACCTAACCCCCAACTTCTGACACCCAACCTACTCCTCTATAGCACCACTGCAGTACATGCATTCACCCCCACACTGCCACCCACTAGCACCCCTCCCACCTCCCCCATCCTCATCCTAGTATATACATACACCCCTCACCCAATGGCACCAATCCCACCTCCTTTCCTCACACCTCCACACCAGTACATACATAAACCCACCCTCACTACTTTGCATCCATCCCGCCTTCCTCCCCAGTTCATATATACACCCCAACCCACTGGCACCCATCCCACCTTCCCCACCCCAATATATACACCACACACACTGCCACCTATCTCACCATCTTCCCTCATACCCCAACAAATGCATACATACACCCTCCCACCCCACCCACTGGCACCCATCCCCATCTCCTTCCCTTACATACCACCCCAGTACATATATATACTCCTCACCCACTGGTACCCATCCCACCCTCCTTCTCACGCCAACTCCCCAGCACATACATGCAACCCTCACCCCTTGGATCTAGTATTCTCACTGGGGCTCAAGATAAATAACCTCAAGACTGATCCAGTCAATTGTAGTGAAGTTCTCATTCAAGAGCCCTGCAGTTTTTCTTCCCTGTGGAGATGGTAGGCTGCTGCCCTTTAAAGGGGTTGTACCCAGTAGAACTTAAGGTGGCATTTGACCTCTCAGGTGTAATGGCTGCACGTGGGACAGGATTGGAGGAAGTGGTGGTAGTCTGTAACAGGGCTGTTGCCTCTTCACTTTATACTGCCACACCAGTTCAGGTACAACTCAGATCTTCTCACTTAGTATTCCTGTGTGTGATGGGGAGCTTAGGGAGATGAAGGCCTTGGGTCACAGATTGGAGCTGCGCTGGCAGAAGTCCAGGGAAGATGGGGACAGACTGGCTCTGAGAAATCACTATGGTGAGTGTCAGAGGGCAATATCCCATAAGAAGGCAGCATTTCTGTCTGGGGAGATTGCAACAGGGAGGAACAGAATGCCTCATCTCTTCTGGAGTGTGGACAGGTTGTCACATCCTGCCTGTCTCCAGCTGGTAAAGGCATTTTCATCTGCCTGGTGTAAAGTGTTCACTCAGTTCTTCTCTGACAGGGTATCCTTGATCAGGTCTGGGATAACCTCAACTGGGCTGTTGTGTCCCAAAAGTGGGGATCGGATTGTCATAAGGAGCATTCCTTCTGTCTGGTGTGAGTTTAAACTGATTTTGGTGAAAGAGGTATCTGGGATGATTTCTAAGCTGAAGTCCATTTATTGCAAACTGGAGCTGGGTCTGACATGCCTCCTAGTGATTTGTGTCAGATTCTTTAGTCCAGTGTTTGCCAAGATAGTCCCATGCTCCTTTTCAGAGGAGTCCTTACCAAGACGTGCGCTGGTGAGACTTCTTCTGAAAAAAACACCTTTGGACCAGAACTGCTTGGAAAATTTTAGACATGTCTCTAGCGTTCCATTTCTAGGAAAGGTTATTGAGAAGATAGTGGCTCAGCAGCTCGAGAACCACCTCATGGCCTTTAACATCTATTAATCACTCCAGTCTAGATTCAGATCCAGGCGTACTACAGAGACTGCATTGGTCAGGGTGCATAATGACCTCCTCAGGGTCAGAGACAGAGAGCAATGATCAATTCTAGTACTACTTGATCTGTCATCAGTATTTGATACAATGGCAGGACACAGAAGGTGATGATGAGAAAGTTTTCCTCACTCCTGAAAACCCTGCTCTGTAGCATACCTCAGAGGTTGATCCTCTCACCTATGTTGTTCACAGTGCACATGCTACCCATGGGTGATAAAAGACTGACATTTGAGGCTCAGGTGTCATATCTAGTCTGGAATAGCTTTTACCCTCTCTATAACATATCCCAGATTAAAGCCTTGGCCCACTGGAAGACCTACCCTTGCTGGTACGTGCTTTTGTGACTTCCAGACTCAATTACTGTAATGGTCTGTATTTGGGGGTTAATGGAGAGGTATCAAAAGGCCTCCAGCTACTGCAGAATGCAGCAGCCAGTTACTGATGGGCCTTCCAAGGTCAAGCCATGTGACCCTGGTCCTGCGTGACTTGCACTGGCTGCTGGTGAACTGGCAAATCTCCTTCAATGTCAGTTTGCTGACTTACAAAGTTCTACACAGACTGGGCCTGCACTATCTGAACAAACTTCTGCCCCCTTACTGCCCTAATATGACCTTTCCATGCCTATGAGGTGAACCTCCTAGCGGTACCCAGGGCCAGACTCAAGACATCAAGAGACTGCACTTTCAAAGTGGCTGGTCTGATCCTCTGGAACTTGTTCCCCAGAACTCTGAGTAATGCTCCTTCAGTAGAGGCACTTAAGAGGGGCTTAAAGACCCAATTGTTCAGCATAGCTTTGGACTTGAATTAGTCCCACTGGTTTTAATTTTATGTCATTTATGCTGTTAAATGTGCACATTTTTAATAATTGTTTGTATTTTCAGTTATGTGCCCTCACTGGCTGCCATCCCACACTCCTCCTCCTCTCCCCCACACTGTCATTCGAGTACATACATCTCCCACTGGCACCCATCCCACCCTCCTCCCCACCCCCCTCCCTATATATTATACTGGCGCAGTAGCGCCAGTATATTAGGGTTGGCTGGGCAGTTTAATGTTAAACCTCAAATTTTGCACTTTAATAACTTTGTAAAGATACAACAGATTTACACAAAAGTTGGCATGCTTTGCGGCTAAGGGAAGGTCTCCTTTTCTGTCAAATTTGTGTGAATCCCTTTTGTGGTTTTTGAGATACAGAGTGGTGAAAAACACAACATTGTAAGATTTTGTCAATTTATTTTGACAGTTGTTTCTCAGAAACGGCTTTTTCTTGTGGTCTGAGATTTTCAGGGCTAAAAGCCTTTGCCCTACAGATGTGCCTTTTGAATGTTTAGTGAAAAAAAGTGAATCCGTTGAAAAGTTATTAAAGTTTTAATTCCCCATTATTTCCTATAGGGGAAAAATAAGTGTAAAAGGGAAAGTAAAACAAGCTTGTTTTCACAAATGTACAGTATATCTTATTTTCACAAATATGTATCTTGTTTTTGCAAATAGGTATCTTGGTTTCACACATAAGCATCTTGTTTTTGCAGGCAGGATTACATAGTGTCGTAGGGAGCCTTCTCCGTCATGAATATTTGAACTTTTATAACTTTGGAACTATTTAATAGATTTGCACAAAATTTGGCATGCATAATCTCAATGGATATGTCTCTTGGCATCTGTTATGAATGTTTGGAGATACAAACTCTAAAAAATCTCAAATTTACATGTTTTTGCTATTTCTTTCTACAGCCATTTCTCAGAAATGGCTTTATGTTGCTGTCTGAAAATTTTGGTGTCTAGTGGTACCCTCAGCCGCCGATCACTGACCACTGTTACCCTCTACCTGGTGTCTAGTGGCACCCCCAACCTCTTCATTTATTTATTTCATTAACTCTGACACTGGGATGCCCACTCCTGGTGTCAGATGCCCCCCCACACACACACACATTTTATCCATTCTGGGTTGTTTTTTTTTTTTTTTGTTGAATTTATTTATTTATTTATTTATTTCGTTTTTGTTAACTGGGTAGAGGCACTAGCCATGAAATGATTATTTTCAGGCATGACCCAGGACAGTACAACAATAAAAGACAGGTACATAGCATGAGTACAATGAAATTACAATAGTATAGGTCAAAACAGTCAGTAGTAATGAATGCATGCAGCCAGGACAATAACAATCAATGAAATTCACATAGAATTTTTAGGCATAAAAACCCACACAGTCAGGGAGGAGATACTACAACATAGCAGCAAAGAAACATTGGTCAAATTAGTCACAACAATGAAGGTTCAAATAGGCAGTGAAACAAGGCAAGGGCAATTACTGACTGGGGAGGATGCATTATGACCAGCCTCTGAGACAAGACTCAGGTGTGCGGGATGGGAGGGTGGGGGTAGATTAGCCCTCAAGGAGATAGTAAGGGTAAAAAGCACTATGAGGTAGGGAGGTGAAAGTTAGGCCAGGAAGCATCTGGTGGGTGAATGAATTAAGGCGGATTAAAACAAGTGCAGAGATCAGCAAGGGACAGATGTAGGTGCAGCTCCTTTTTGAAGCTGCCATGGGATCCTGATATTCAAAGTGCTTGGGGGAAAAGAGTTCCAGAGCTTAGGGGCAGAGTGAGTGAAGGCAACAGAGCCTTTTGATGTTTTACATCTAGGTACATTCAGCAGGGATTTATCTACTGAGCACAGTCCATAGGAGGAGGTTTGAGATGCCTGCAATGTTGCAAGCGCTGAAGGGGTCTGATTTCTGAGTATAGAGTCAATCAGGGAGCCAAGAGAGTATTGACAGCAAGCTGAAAGGGATAACCAGCCCAGATCCCTGTACAGTTGGCAGTAGTGCTTAAGCCATGGTGACGAGGAAGCATATCGACAGATATTGGTATAAGTGACATCCCACTTATGAAGGATGGTTTTGTGTGCGGCAGCAAAGGTCAGCATGTCATAGGTGAGGGCAGGGAGTAATATGCCTCTGGCAATAGCAAGTTTAGCAGAGGGAGTTAGCATGAAACTGGACTTGTAAGCAACCCCCAGTTTAGCATTCACTGCCTTGCAGGTAGATTGTATATTTAGGCTGAAGTCCAGAGATTGGTCCAGAAGACTTCCCAGGTACTTAAAAGATCTAACACATTCTATTTGTGCACCACTGTAGTCCTGCACCAACAGGGGAGTTTGACATGTCCTAAGTTTAGGGGCAGATCCAAGTAACTTTGCTTGATTTTTTTAGCATTAAGTACAAGCTTATGCGCAGAAAGCCAATGCTGAACATTCGTGAAATCTAAGGAAAGGGATGCATTTATGCTGGAGACCTTATCAGAGCTTGAATAGAGTACAAGATCATCCACACAGAGAACAGATGAACATGAAAGAAAAACCTAATCTATGTTATTGACAAAAAGTGGGAAAAGAAGAGGTCCCAGAATAGAGCCCTGGGGGGCCCCAATATTGATGGTAGCACCATCAGATAAAGAGGAGTTGACTTTCACAATATGAGTTCTATTTAATAGATAGCTTCCATACTAGGCAACAACTGGGGGTGAAAAGCTCAGATTGCAAAGAGTGGAGAGGAACAAGGGGTGAGCAACAAGATCAAAAGTCTTTGTAAGCTCTATAAAAACTACCCCTGTCAGCTGGCCAGCGTCCATATTGGTAAGCACATTGGTAGTGAATTTAAGAAGCGCTGTGGAGGTACTGTGACCTTTACAGAAACCATGGTGGGTGTCAGAGAGAAGGCTGTGCTTTGTGAGGTAGTCAATGGTTTGATTTGCAACAAGTTTTTCCAGAATTTTACCTAGGATCAATAGGATGGCTATAGTCCTGTAGTTAGTAATCTCCTTGGGATCACCTTTTTTAAAGACAGGTGTTAAACGAGCAATCTTCCAGAGGTCAGGAACTTGGCTATTAGAGAGAGATGACGTGAAAACTTTAGCCAGAGGGGAGGCTATGTATAGAGCTGCTGGTTTCAGGAGCCGAGGCTCAAATATATCTGATCCAGAGCTAGTGTTGTCAGTGATAGTCCATAATAGTTTTAAGACCTCAGTTCTTGAGATTGCCTTAAAGTGGAATGGGGAATTTTTAGACATTTGTCAGGAAGGATAGCTGGGGGTAGTGGACTGTGTCGATGTTGAAAGCAGAGAGGCTACCTGAGGTGATGGGAAGGCAGAGGCGTACTGAGACAGGTCAGAGAACATTTGATTGAAGGAATTAGCAATGGTGTTGTAGTCATTGCAATGTACTCCATTTAATACCATGTTTCTAGGGGTAGTTGACTGGGAAGCATCAAGAAAGGTCTTGACATGGGCCCAGAATTTCCTAGGGTCCCCAGCAGAGCCTAGCAGCAATTCTTTACAATAGGCACTCTTAGCTTTTCTGGCCTGTTTTTTACTGAAGTTACGAAGGGTTCTGTAGGTAACACAGTCAGATTGTAACCCCAAGACTTTGTACTTCTTTGCGGAGATCAGGGGGCCCAATCCCCGTGTCGACACTGCAATGTCCCCAAAAGTGTGGAACACTGGGGAGCCCACTCCCAGTGTGCCCAAATGGTTCTTTTGTTTCTTGTAAAGAAGAAAACTGTCCCCCAATGTGTTTTTATTTTTTTGGTCCTGAAATAAGGAAAACAGTCCTCCACTGTCCCTGCCATCCCCCTCCTCCATCCTCACCCTCTTACTGAGCACTCACCACCCCACATTCCCTTACTCCATATTTACCTCTGGTAATCATCCGCTGTTATCTTCTGTGGACCAAGACATGTCTGCACTCTTCAAAGCTGAAACGCAAACTGAAGAATCAAGGTACCTCTTGAATAGTTGAGCTGTCATTTTTCACTTCCTGTCTGAAATGTGTTTCACATACATGGCACACAATGGTGCTTTGCCACAGATTTGAACATTTTCACCTATGGGGTTTATGAGGAGGGGGCATAAGAATACTATGTTCAAAATTTGGGGTCAAATATGAAACAAATGCAAAAGATACTGACAAATAAGGATACAGGTAAGCTATCCGAAAAAGTAAGGAAATTCATTGCAAAAAAACTTCATACATGCACCATTAGGGTTGAACCATCAAAAGTAGGGAAATACAACCTTAGGTTTTCCAAGCAGCCTACACCCCCACTGTACATGCAAGAACAGGTGTGACAGATGTGTTTTGGCATTGTGAACTCTAATGCTCACCCCATCCCGTGAGTAAGGGAAGATAGGTACAATATAGGACCATGGAGTTAGCATTAGGGTTCTCAATGATAAAACACATCCATCATACCTGTTCCTGCATGCACAGTGGGGGTGCGGTCTTATGCTTAGGAACCCTAAGGTTGCATTTCCCTACTTTTGATGGTTCAACCCTCAACCCTAATGGTTCATTAATGAAATTTTTTTTAATATATATACATATATATATATACATATTCTTTGGAAAAAAAAGCTGTGTTAATGCAACATTTATGGTTCAGGCTAAAGTGACAAAAGTAGGGAAACGTAGCTTTAAGGTTTTCAACCCTAAAACCCCAACACCATCGCTGAAGCAAATCAGGGGCAGAATCTTCCTAGAGGTTGTCAACTCTAAAGCTCACCCCATTAGGTGTCTGTGTGTGTTTGTGGAGAGTATAGAATGGGGTGAGCTTTAGGGTTGACAACCCCTAGGAAGACCCTGCTCCTAATTTGCTCTGGGGGTGGCACTGGGGTTTTAGGGTTGGAAACCCTAAAGCCACATTTCCCTACTTTTGTCACTTTAGCCTGAACCCTAAATGGTGCATTAACACAGTTTTTTTCAAAGAATTTCCTTGCTTTTTGAGATACTGTAATTATATCCTTATTTGTGTGATGGAGCACAGGGCCTGGAGCCCTACACGCTCATCCCTTCATAGATGCGTGTATGTATGTTTATGGGGAACATAGTACAACAGCAACCAGATTGTCAACATCGCCTTCCTGGTACCCCACTTCATCAACATGGTAGTAAAAGTTTTCAAATTCCCACCAAAATGTCATTCCACGCCACCACCGCCTCATTATATGCCAGGGGCATGAAAAGACACTTTGGCCAAATATGAATAATGACAGCTGTCACATTCATAAGGTGGTGCAAAGAAATGGCTATGGTGATAATTTGGGGTTAAAATATTAAAAATTAAGAAAGTTACAAGTCAGCATAGCAAATTGTCAACAGATATGCACAGCATTGCTATTTTAGCATAATTTGACCCGAGCTTTTCAGCATACACTTCTTATGACCCCATTTCATGAACAAGTAAGGTGAACATTTTGAAATCCTGCCCAAAAGGTGATTTTGCCAATCAACCACAAAATCGTCTTCTGGGCAGGATGTACAAAATGGCACCAACATTTTTCTTGAGGTGGGGTATCAAAAAGGGTATATTTAAAAGCTGGTGTCAAAACCTTGAAAAAATGACAAAGTTATGCACCAAAGTTGAAAACCCCACTGAAATACATTCCAACTCTTCTGCTGGTCCAGATGGCATAAATCCTAAAATTTTGAAGGAAACAGCAGCATACTTGTCTTTGCCCCTTACCATATTGTTTAAAAAATTCATTGGTACAGGGTTAATACCTAATGACTGGAAAAAAACCACAGTTATCCCTGTCTAAAAGAAAGATAATAGAACTTCGGCTGGTAATTTTAGACCAATCAGTCTAATATCCATAGTATGTAAACTAATGGAGAAATTATTAAAAATTAAATTGGAAGGGGAAATAATGACTAAGGGACTTACAGATAGCACCCAGCATGAATTTACAGTGGGGTGTTCATGTACCACCGATCTCATTCCCTTTTACAAAAAAGTAAGTGATAGCTTAGATAAAGAAACTCCAGTGGATGTGGTCTTTCTCGACTTCTGGAAAGCCTTCAATACTGTACCCCATGCAAAATTAATAAATAACTCTTGGGCATCGATCCATACATTGTGAGATGGGTTGATGGATGGCTTAGGGGGAGGACACAGCAAGTCAGGGTGGCAAATTCAATTTCTGAGGTTGCTGAGGTGACAAGTGGGGTCCCATAGGGCTCAGTTTTAGACCCTATATTATTTGGCAACTTCATTAGTGATCTACATCATAATGTCAGTAGTCACATAATCAAATTCACTGATGATACTAAACTCTCTTCAGAGGTAGAATGTATGGCCAAATGTAATATGCTACAACAGGACCTATACAAAATTGAGGTTTGGGCAAGAGCTAACAAAATGCAATTTAATGTCGACAAGTGTTTAATAATCCACTTGGGGGAAAAAACAATAAGAAACTATACTCTAAACAGGTGTACTATCAAACACGTCCAAAATGAAACTGATTGGGTGTTATCATTAACACTGAACTCTCACAAGGGGACCATTGTAGGAAAACTGCCATAATGGCAAATAGAATTATCAGGTCTACAGTATATGTAAAGCATTCATGACCAGAAGTGAAATTTGCCTTATCCCCTTATTCACATAATTTGTTAGGCCTTGCTTTGATTATGTTGCATCTTTCTGGGCCCCATATCTACAGAAAGACATTAGACTACTGGATAATGCCCAAAGAAGAGTCACCAGGCCTGTGACACTGACATACTTACTATTTTAAACCTTTATGACCTCCAAATGAGAAGAGACAGAGAAGATCTTTCGATGTTATTTAGCATCCTAAAAGATCCACATTTGGCCAGGGGGTAGTTTTCTATCAGCCAACAAACCCACTTACTTGAGGTCCCACAACAAACAATTGCACATTCATTGTGCCTGTACAAATAATATGAATCATTTTTTTTTTTTTTACAGTCAGGGCATGCAAGTCATGAAACTCTCTTCTACGGTATTTGGTGGACATAATCGATTACAATAAATTTAAAACCAAACTTGATAAATATCCCTTTAGTAACGATGGGTAATTTCCCTCCACATGGTGTGGGGAGGCAGTCATGATGGGCCTTGAGCCTCCTTCTGCATAACAATACCAAGTAATAATGAGTGACTACACTTACCTTACTTTCACATATAGCTGTTGGCTTTTCCAGCAGCAAGACGCGTCTTTGATCAGAGAGTGGATCTTCACCCTGGGTCCTGTTCAGGTGAGTGAAGGTGTGTGTGGGGTGTGGAGGGTGTGAGGTGGTGGTGCTGAGTCGGAGGTGAGGGGGTTGGACTGGTGAGGGACCATTTTTTTTACAGAATAAAAAACCCCCACCCAGGAACCATTTTCTTATTTTAAGGAAGCACAGTGAAGGTAGGGTGGGGGGGGGGTGCCACTAGACACCAGGGACATTTTTCTGAGAATGGTGGTGGGTATTAGAGGTTGGGGGTGCCACTGGACACCAAGGAAAAGTAATGTAACAACAGGCATGGAAATCAGAGGCTGGGTTGCCACTAGACACCAGGGGACATTATGAAAACAACAGGGACGCCGATCATGGGCAGCTGGTGCCACTAGACACCAGGGAAAATTATGACAGCAATGAGGATTGGGATCAGAGGAGAGAAGGTGCCACTAGACACCAGGGAAAATAAGCATAACAATGGGGATGGTGATGGGAAGGCGGGGTTGCCTAGGCACCAGGGAAATAATGACAGCAACGGAAACGGGGATTGGAGGGTGGGGGGTGCTACTAAACACCAGGGAAAATCAGCATACCAATGGGGACAGCGATCAGATGAGGGGGTGCCACTAGACACCAGGGTGAATTATAACAACAATGTGGACAGCAATCGGAGGGTGGGGGGTGCCGCTAGATGCCAGGGAGAATTATAACAACAATGTGGACAGCAATCGGAGGGTGGGGGTGCCGCTAGATGCCAGGGAGAATTATAACAACAATGTGGACAGCAATCAGAGGGTGGGGGGTGCCGCTAGATGCCAGGGAGAATTATAACAACAATGTGGACAGCAATCGGAGGGTGGAGGGTGCTGCTAGATGCCAGGGAGAATTATAACAACAATGTGGACAGCAATCGGAGGGTGGAGGGTGCCGCTAGATGCCAGGGAGAATTATAACAACAATGTGGACAGCAATCGGAGGGTGGAGGGTGCCGCTAGATGCCAGGGAGAATTATAACAACAATGTGGACAGCAATCGGAGGGTGGAGGGTGCTGCTAGATGCCAGTGATAACAGTAATGGGGATGGCGATGGGAGGGGGTTGGGAGGTCACTAAACACCAGGGAAATTTACAAAAACAACAGGGACAGGGATCGGAGGGGAGGTGCCACTACACTTCACAGGAATATATTATGTCAAGAGGGACAGCAATCAGAGAGTGGGGGGGGCATTGCTACTGTACACCAGGGAAAAGCTGTTTCCCTCACGAAAAAGGATCTGTTTTCATCACTCGTGATATAAAAAAGAATCTTGTTTCATATCACATGATATGAAAAATAGTGTGTGAACTGTAAAAACAGACATTTCAAGGGGATTTCTTGAATAGTGAACTGTAGAATCCACCTAAGGGTATCCTGATAAGCAAGCTGCATATGTTGGTTGCTCCCAAGAATATCATTTTTGGCAGTTTTTAAATTTAAATATTGAGGAAAAACGAAAAACAAGAAGCCAGCTAAATGAAAAAGGATTTTCCACTCACAAAAAAGAATGATGACAATACAGAAAAATATTTTTTTTTTCATTTCATACAGCTTGATGGCAATACAGAAAAATAATTCATTTTTCATTTCATACAGTTATTTTGAGGTACTTACTGAGCATTCTCAGAACAAGCTTATAAAAATGTTAAAATTAAAGAGCTTTGGGATGGCTTAGTTTTTTTTCCCACCAAACCAGCAAAAGGTACATCCATGGGATAGCTTCTTTCTACCCTGAAAATTTCAGACCAAAATTCCAAACCATCTGATCGGTAGCCACATTCGAAGAAAAACCATATTCAAACCAATGGGAAAAAGGTTACGAAAAATTCACTTTTTGCACTATCCAGAATTTGGAATCCACACATCCAAACATAACAAAACTTGGCACACCTAGAGAGAGAGAGAGAGAGAGAGAGAAAGAGAAATCCACCCCACAAGACTGTGCATGCAAAATTTCATGCAAATCTGTTGAATGTCTATGAAGCTATTAAAGTGTAAAAAATGGGGTTTAACATAGAAACACAGTTCAACCCTAAATATAGTGGCAATACTGCACCACTATGATATATAAACACCCCACCCTCACCCACTGACACTGGGGTGGTGGTGTGGGGAGGGAGAATGATGGAATGAATGCCAATGGGTGGGGTGGGGAGCGTATGTATGTGCTGGGGTGGAGGTGGGGGAGGACGGTGAGATGGGTGCCAGTGGGTGGGAGTTTGGGTGTAAGTATGCACTGGTTGGTGGGGGAGGAGAGTATGATGGGCTCCAGTTGATGGGGGTGGGAGGTTGTATGTATGTACTGGCTTTTAAGGGGAGGGGTATGGGTCTTAGTGGGTGGGGAAATGGACTGTATTGGGTGGGGGTGGGGGAAGAGGGGTGGATTATGCCAGTGTGTGGGGATATACATATGCACTTGGGGGCAGTGTGGGCAGGAGGAAGGGATGGGTGCCATGGGTGGATGTTGCGTGTGTATGTATGTACTGCAGTGGAACTGTCGGGGGAGGAGGGATGAATGGGTGTCAGTGGATGGGGTGGGGAGTGCATGTATGTACTGAGGTGGCAGTGTTGGGGGGAAGAGGGTGGAGTGGGTGCCAGAGTGTGGAGGGTATAGGTATGGGTACAGAGGGAACGCGTGCTTATTGGTGAGGGAGTACTGACTCCATAAATACAAAAAACTAGAACAAAAGCACACTTGAGCAGCACTCAGAAAAGGTATTGGAGAAGGTCAAAAACTAAACTCACAGACTGAAGAGTCAAGCCATCTGGGTTTATTGCAGCTGTTGATTCACAGTACTATATCCCAGAACTTTACCTTTGTTGCATGAGGCTTCATCATGGGTCGGGGCTATGGCGCTACAGTCACACATTTAAACAGTAAGTTTAAAGTGATATCCTAAAATAGGCATGACTAGGATTGGCGCATAATAGCATGTCTGTGTAAAACCCTTTACATTTGTAAGCTCAATAGAAAAACAATATTAAACACTCTTTTACCAAACCTATAGTGAAAATAGAGAATACTGGCTGGGTAACTGTGTAGAACCAGTGTGTTCTACCACAGAGAGGTATGATTCCCTGTGACTTCGAGAGTGAAGCATGAGAGGTCCTTAGGAATCATACCCGGAGGTGTCAAAACACACAGTTCTGCATGGGGTTACCCATCCTGTGTTTTTCATAGTGTATGGTGCCCCTCAAAGTATTTTATTTGTCTTTTAAAATGTATTATTTTCCCGTACAAAAAGAAAATATTGACTCCCGTTTGTTAATATGGTGAGTTGTGTGGTTGCTAGGGACTGGGCATCCGTAAGTTAGTAGCGCACACTCCCATTGGCTGCCATTCTACTGTGGGTGGGATTTACATTAAAAAAACATGGTGGCTGGATGTCTCGCATAGCAAGGAAAGGCATGGACCATCTGCTGAAGTTTGTAAGTTAAAAGTTTTTTTATAGGTAAAATCGGGTTGATCCAGCTTTTCAAGTTATAAGTGATTAACAGATCCCTTGTAGACAAACTGCCTTGGCCATTTTCAGTGTGTGTTTAGAGAAATATTGGCACGCAGTGGTTTTCTGTTTGCTCTTTAAAAACAGGGATCAAGCTTCTAAGCCTGAATAAATGGAATGCTGTTCTGCATGTACGGTCACTACAGCATTCCATTCATTCTGGTGACTGTGAATGAACAGCGTTTCAGTATGATGGAATTTTGATTTAGTATAGAGTTCCACCAAACACTATAAACACAGAAAGACCTTACAGTATAAGTATATACACACACAAAGTAGGGCAGACAGTATGAAAAATGGTGAATTAAAACAAAATAGAGAATAGTGCATGGGGAACCATGCGCAACCAGCCTATTGTACCACAGAGGGGTTCTGATTACCTCAGACCTCAAGAGCAAAGCTCAAGAGGTCCGTGGTAATCAGAACCCTGAGGTGGTACAATAGACTGGTTGCGCATGAGGTTCCCCATACGCTATTTTTTATAGCGTATAGTCCCCATTTTCGATTACAGTTTTAATTTTTAAAATAGAAAAAAAAAAAAAGTTTGTTGCTCCATCCTGCTGTTCAAGTTAGGGCATGTTTGCTAGGTGGTGTGTGTGGTTGCTAGGGAACAGATGTTACGTTGTTTAATGAGCAGCCTTCTATTGGCTGTCATGCCGGTGTGAGAGGGATTTTCAAAAAAATAACATGATGGTCGTAGTTCTCGCTAAGCCAGCGGGAGTTGGTTTGGGGATAGCTTGGTCATTGTTTTTGTTAAAACTAAAAATATCTGGTTGATCCTGCATTTTCACAATATCTGGTTGATCCTGCATCTTTTGAGGCTGTGGTGCGACTGCTTCTACTGCCGCCACCAGGAGTGTGGAGCCTGCCATTTCTGCTGAGTAAAGGTAGGAGACTGAGCGCATGGAACCTCTAGAGGTTTTCAAAACGTTGTTCTGCTGCAGTAGGGTACAATAGCATTCCATGACCTTTTGAACTGCAGCAGAACAACATTTTTGGAACCTCCAGTTTCTATGCTCAATAAGGGTCCACTATACACTATTATGTAGAAAGCGGGGGAACGGTAGACCAAATTAGGGAAATAATAATATAAGGAAGGATGGGACAGAAAACAATAAAAAAAGTTGTTGGAAAGGATTAGAAAAGATGAAAAGATGAAGATGATGCCATAAGCATAATGTATGCACGATTAGGACAATACATTATCATAATATATGTATGTGTATAAATATAGGCATAATAATAATACTGAAAAATGCTGTTTGATATTATTAGAAACATTTCTAAGTTGCACAGGACAAAAGATGTATTCTAAATATAAATAGAAAATACTCCATATAGTTCAAACTCCTAGGAAAAATATTTTTTCTTAATTTGATCCCATCTTGCTAAATCTGGAAAACAGAATAAGCATATGAGGGGAGTCACAAAAGAGTTGCGTATGGTGCATCTGAGATGTGCCATGGCGCGATTCACAAAGGGCAGTGATGCACAGACAGATAGTAATGATATGTGGTGCCTCTGGGGGTACCGTGTAGCTGCATACATGGCACATCCCCATTCACAAAGCTAAATGAATGCACAACCACAGTGCATGCACAGCGCATCCACCCATATGTGCACGAAGGAGATAAGTATAAAAGGAGTAGACGTAAGTGCAAGGCCCCCGCAGGCAGCCGGTAGGATAGCAGCAGCACCACCAGCAGCAGCAGCATCAGTGAGGCCATACATATGGATGGGGCACCATTCATGATGGTGGGCATACTAATGGGGATGAGCAGACAGGCAGACCATCAACATGGTGGCAGAAGGCACCGTTGGCAGCCTGCCCCACAGCAGTATCGTGCCCGAGTCACATTCGAACAGCTGACTGACACAGAAACAGTTGGCTGATACCATCTCAACAGGGCAGTTCTGAGGCAGCTCTGTGAGCTGTGCCATGATGAAATGCAGGTACCCACTGGAAGGGGTCATGCCATATCTGTGGAGACCAAGGTGACAACAATATTGTGCCTGCTCACAACAGGCACCTTCCAGAGGCCAGCTGGTGACACCACAGGCATATCACAGCCGTCTCCATCCTGAATCCTCACCGCACTGCTCCCACATGCTTTGGAATTCATTCGATTCCCAAGCATACAGGCAAAGTGGACAGAAGCTATGCAGCAATTTCACAGGGTGGCACACATGCCAGGCGTGATAGGGACCATTGACTGAGCTCATGTGGCAATTTGTGCACCACCTGGTTATGAGGCTATACCATATATGAACCACAAGGTGTTCTATTCCATCAACTGCCAAGTGTTGTGCAATGCCATAGGGCACATCGCCAATGTCTGCGCCACACACCCTAGGAGTACACATGATGCCTTCATATGGCACCAGTCAGCTCTGTGCTGCTGGTTTGAGACTAAGAACATCCCCAGTGGCCACCTAGTGGGTGAATGGGGCATGGATGCATACCCACAAAATGCACACTGTGGCACCACATATGTCGGGAGGCAGTGCATGGGTGTGGTGGCAGTGACCGGGGCAGTGCAAGGGCAAACACCCATGCAGGACAGTGGAGGTGGGCACACAATCGGGAAGGTGCACACAAACAGGGGAAACAGTGTTTGGCATAGCACAGGTGGTGTAGTGATGCAGAACAGCAGGCATGTGTGGCAGGGTGGAAGGTGCTACATGCACTCAGGCATGGGCAACCGCAGGGCAATTGAAGTTAACCATTGCTGGACAGAAGAGGAGCAGTCAGCCCCAGATGCAGGCATGATTGGGTGCAGGGCATGTGAGGGCAGCCAGGATATTGCAGACAGTGGATGAGGCACAGTTGCAGTGTCCCACCATGGTGGTATAGGGTTGCACTGGGAGGTAGGCCACATGGACAGAGGTGGACAGACAGTAGCTACACACGCACGCAGTGATGGATGTGAGGCAGGGGATCACAATGCACATGCATGCAGGAGACTAACAGACTGCCTTGCCCTCCCATGGGTGATGCTGTGTATCCCCTCCAACCATGGCTGCTCATCCCCTACCGCCATCCAGGCAATGAGGCCGAGAAGCGTTACAACGCAGTACACATCACTACATGCACTGTTATCGAGCATGTGTTTGGCATGCTGAAGATGTGCTTCACATGCTTGGACAGGACAGGTGGTGCCCTACAATACAACCCAAAGAAGGTCTGTGGCATATTCCTGGCCTGTTGTATGCTACACAACATGGCATTGACCGTGGCATACCTGTTCAGACTGAGGAAGGCAACAGTTTTGGGGGGAGGGGCCCCATGGTGGTGATGGGCAGCCACCCCTTGAGCATAGGGACCCATGCCTGGCTGCTAGGTCCCAGCAGCGCAGGGACACCATAGTGGAGGAGCACTTTGGGGACTGCAGGTGAGCATCACAGGAGGGTAACATACAGCAGACACACACACACACACACACACACACACACACACACACAGGTGGGGATGGGTAATGACACACACATGCACAGACGACTACCACACAGCAGATGCAGAGCGCACTAGAGAGGGGTGACAGACATGCACAGACACACACAGCAGAAAAGACATGGACAGGGAGGACACAGTGTCAGTGCTGGGTATGACATCGATCAGTGTATATCTGCCGTCACACATGCCCAGCGGACACAGGGTCGCACTCACCACACCCATGCCACACAGCACAACACTAGTGGTCCCAGCCATGCACAGTGCACCACACAGGTATCCCACATAGGCAGTGTCCCAGGGCAGACATGTACCACAGCATGCTGCCCCAGGCACTGTCAACCTGGTGTGTGGACAGCAACAGGTGCAGGTTACAGAGGCCATGGGAGCAAGGTACCCAGGCATCAGCAGGAGCCTCCACGGCCACCATAGAAATGTGGGTGGCTATGCCCTCATCTGGGGATTGCTGAGTCAGTGCCACTGGCCTCCGGGGGGGCTGTCCACTACCTCTGGTGAAGTACTGATGTGAGACCAAGAACAGGTACTCACCAGTGTGTCGCATCCAAGACCCAGGTTGGATCCAGGTGTGTCAGGGATGGGTAGGCATGGTGACAGTGTCAGCAGCAATGGGTTCACCTGATACTGTGACCTGAAGGTACATGAGGCAGTCCTGGGCATGCAGCTGGTACCCTGGTGTTCACATGGTGCAATGTGAGCACTAACCACCTCGAGTGCAAGTGCCACCCTCTCCAGTGTAGCGGTCGTGCCCACCCACAATTGGTGAACCTTGGACAGCATCTGGGTGTGCCATGCAGATGCTGACTCATGCTCCAGGACCATCTGTGTCCAAATGGCCCTGAGCTCCACCCTGAGGGACACCTGTCCCTCCATGGTGTCCTGTAGGAGGCATGCATACCCCTCCACCTTTTAGGTGAGGGATGCAACAGGGGGCGGCGCCGACGAGCAGGTGATGTTCCGGCCTGTTACACCTCATCCACCATAGGTGGATGCTGCACAGCAGTCTGCTGTATGGGTGGGCACTGGGCACAGGCAACCACTGCACACCCAGGGATACCCACATCATGGTCTCCTGCTACCTGCTGTTGCTCCACAGAACCCTTCTGGACAGTGACAGCAGTCCCTGGCCCCACAGCTACACCAGACACATGGCCATCAACATCCACCACCGTGGGCAGTTGTGGTTTGCCTGTGGATGCACATGGGGCTACAGGACTGCCAACACTGTATGCTGCCACCTGTGCATGTACATGGGCCACAGCCAGGTCGATGGTGTCCATGTCCCCCATAATTTGAGTGGCATCAACATTGCTGTCATCATATGCCCCCTCCATACCAGATGCCAGCACCAGCAGGTCATCAGCAATGTCAACCTTGTCCACAGGGTCCTCGTCAGCAAGACCCAGAATGCTGATAAGCCATGGATTACCCTGGTCACCAGCTGTGGCACCGACCGTGGAGGGGTCAGCTGGCCAGGCAGCATCCTCTGCCATGTCTGGGGCTGCAGAGGTGTTGCATGTTCCTGGCACAGGCTCCACCATTGCCCCGGCTGTGGCGTGGTATGATGGTCCAGGCTCCTACACTGCCAGGTCGTCGGGGTGTCCCCTGGACCCTGCAGCACCCATGAGGTGTGATGGCTCTGAAAGAGAGAGGGTAACATGGTTAGTGACATGTGTCAATAATGTCTACAAACAGATATGAACAAGGAGCTATGCACATGTGCCATAGGTGTGCCTGACCTGCCACACAGGTGAGTGACCCCCTAGCAGCCACTTCCATGCTCCGGCAGCAGCGGTGCCAGCCATGCACTGTGGCCGGTGTTGCCGCTCAGAGACATGTGTTGTACAACACACCACCGTGAGTCTTGGGCTCCCTCCACCCCAACACCCACAGGGCAAACCTCCCAACCCCCCTGCACCCACCCCCTTGGCCCCCACATGTGCCGCACAGGGGCAGCATCCCACGTGTCAGCAGCACACTGCGGACAGACAGGGCTGGATGTTGACATGTGCTGTGTACAATGACACATGGACACACAATAGAGTATGGTGGGGCATGTCACAACAACCATGCCAAGCACACGCAGACCCCCACAGGCAGTGATGAATGATTACTCACAGTGCTGTGATCGACTGCTCCCAGTCTGGAAGCTACCACCCGGAAAACCCATCACTGTGGTCTGGCCCATGCTGGCAACCAGCCTCTCCTCATTCAATGTGAGGTGCACTGCTGTCTGCAGCCCACCCACTGTCACTCACAGGAAGGCCTGGATGGTGGCCATCTTTCTCCCTGGCCCTTCTCTTCTCATCATGGAAGTGCTTGCAACACTGCTTTGGTGTTCTGTTGTAAATGCCATGGGCATTCATGTGGCAGGCAACCTCCTCCCATGCCTCATCCCTGCACTTGCGGTTGCCACCTCTGCCAGCCAGGATGCCTTGCCTTGAGAAGCAGGCCTCCAGCAGTGCCCTGTCCTCATCTGCAGTGAAGTTTGGATGTCTCCATCCTGAAGCATCGTCCTGATCGGACATTGTGGCTCCTGTGGGGGGATATGTTGCAGGCATCAGCACAGTTCAGGCAATTGTGGTTTTGTGCCTGCAATGTTGCAGGCAGCAGCACATTCACAGCCCCCTGGATGCCTGCAAAACCCCACTGTCTGCTGTGGCTGACAAGCTGTACAGAGATGGATGTAAACAAACCTACCTTCAAGGTTGTAGTATCTATCAGTCACCTGCGGTTTGGGGAGGTGCTTTCAGGAGCATTCATAGCCCAGTGCATGTAAATGAGATTTGGAGCATCAGTAATGAGATGCAAAGCAGGTGAGATGTCCCTGAATTAGGCAATGAGCTGATTTGAGAGCAGTGGCTGTGAATTGCATAATTGCCCCCCGCTCATATCAATCATCATTGCACAACTGGGGCATTGGGCACATTCCCCTATGGAGCATTCTTGAGCATGCAATATTGAGTTGGTGCATTTGCTGAATGTGGTGCATGTCACATGGTACATCCTGATGCATGCGTGATGCATCATACAGAGCATGCCATGCATATCGCATCATGTGCACTTTCTGCAGTAGTGTGATTGCAGTCGACAATGCATGTCAGGCGACATGTGCCATTGGATCTGTGCAGCATGTTTCATGTTGGGAGTGTATGGTGCACATGAATGATGTTGTGGGAATGCGCCACTGCAGCCCACGGCACATATCTGGGTGCATGTGCCATCCACAGTGCCTTGTGTGTGGCATAGTGTTCCATTCCCAATATGGCAGTTCCATGCAAACCTCACATGCACAACCCAGCTGTGACCACTAACCCTGATCTCCTGCCCAGGCTGTGACTACTGCACATGCATGGTGCCACACAATTGGTGGCTATCCCACATAGCCATGCCGCAGTCCTGTGATAAGTGGCCCATTGCTTGATGGACTATCACAAATGTGGCAAGATCAGGCCTGCACAGCTTTGCAACTTGTGGTGTGCACACCTGCTACTACCAAAGTTCCCATCATCATGCCATGTGTGAAGGCAGCTGGACCAAGGGCTATGAACTGGGGGGAGGTTGAGTTGGCCAACCTGGTGGCACTGGTCATGCCACTTGAGAGGCAACTCTGGCAGCCAGGACCTGCATGAGCCATGCTCTGCTGTGTGGGCAAGGGTGACAGAGTGACTGGAGCATAGAACTGGGGTGAAGTGCATGGGGGAGCAGTGCAGGCACCGCTATGGTGATCTACAGTGGAGGGACCCTGACCAGCTACGCAACCTGCAGGATCAGGCACATAGGGGAGCAGTGCCACACCCAGGTACATAGAAACATAGAATTTGACTGCAGATAAGGACCGCTTGGCCCACTCACTCTGCCCTTTTCCCTACCTAATGCATAGGCTGCAGATCCTAGTTAATCAACAGCCTACTTCCTCCTACCCCCCACTAAAATTGCCTTATGTCTGTCCCATGCATTCTTGAATTCCTCCACTGTTTTTGAGTCCACTACCTCCTCAGGAAGGATGTTGCATGTATCCACAACCCTCTCTGTGAAAAAATACTTCCTCACATTACCTTTGAGCAGTCCCTCACATCTTCAAATTGTGCCCCCTTGTTCTTGCACATCTCTTTTTCTGAAAGATGCTACCATCTTGGACTCTGCTTATTCCCTTGACGTACTTGGAAGTTTCTATCATGTCCCCCCCCCCTCCTCGAGGGTATACATATTAAGCTTCTTTAATCTCTCTTCGTATGTCTTCTGGTGCAGACCTGCACCATTTTAGTTGCCCTCCTCTAGACAGCCTCCATCCTGTCTATGTCCTTGCGGAGATGGGGTCTCCAGAACTGGATGCAGAACGCCAGATGGGGTCTCCCCAACTGTCTGTACAAAGGGATGACAATTTCCTGTTTTCTACTGGTGATGCCGCTCCCTATGCATCCCAGTATACCACCAGCTCTTCTTACTGCCTTCTCACATTGCTTGCCCACCTTAAGGTCATCTGATATGACTACCTCCAGGTTTCCATTTCTGTAGTTGTTATTATCTCACCCCCATTGTGTACTCTTCCCCTGGATTTTTGTTTCCCAGGTGCATTCCTTTGCACTTCTTTGTATTGAATCTAAGCTGCCATATATGTGACCATTCCTCCAACCTTGCCAAATCCATTTGCATCCTCTCCACCTCACCTTGTGTATCAACCCTGTTGCAGATTTTTGTGTCATCTGCAAAGAGACACACTTTTTCTTCCAGTCCCTCTGCAATATGACTTATAAAGACATTAAAGAGGATCGGTCCCAGTACTGAACCCTGTGGCACCACACTAGTAACCCCCCTTTCTTCAGAGTAAACTCTGTTTACTATTACCCTCTGTTTCCTGTTGTCCAGCCAATTTTTAACCCAGGCTACCACCTTGGGACCCAATCCAAGACTGCCTAACTTGTATATTAATCTTTTGTGTCTTGTCCCTGTTACTTCCACTCTCACTGCTACAATACATGTTATGTGGAGTGGTGGGTGTGTGCACTCCCACACACACATTTACATGTGGCATGCCTTGCTGGTGGTGCATGTGTGGTGCGGCCATGCACACCATGCGTTGCCGTGTGCACCATGGTGTACCACAGGGTCATTGCAGTGGCACTGTGGTAAGCACCTTGTGGTGTCCACCATGAAGAGGCACACATCCATCTGCACACTGACATAGTGGGTCACTGTTTGTGTTGGTGGCTGTTACTGCCCGCTGCCCAAGGTGCTGTTACATTGGGTCAGTGAGGGGGCTGGTCCATCCCTGCATGCCGGCAACAGGGCTGTTGCTGTTGGTCACTGGTTGGGTGGGTTGGGGGTGGTGTTTGGACATACCCACAGTCATCTCACAGTGCTCTTTGCTTGTGTTTCCATTGCAGAACTGGCAGACAGGAGGAGGGCCATGGAGCGGGCGGCAGCCAGGGACACTATGGCCAGTGGTGGAGGACAGTAGTCTGGCCAGGTGGGTGCAGGTGAGTGTAATGAATGTGCATCTGCTGTGTCATCATCTGGGGGGAGGGGGCTTGCCCACGGAGGGCCATTGCCTGCCACATGTGCATGTCCGTGTGCTGCCCATTGCATGCACACTTCGGGTGTTGCCTTGGTGGCATGTGGTAGGCCACTGTGTAAATGACTCTTGTGTGTATGTGAACCATGTCCACATCTGCTCAGGGACATGGGCACCATGTGGTGCACCACTGGTGGTCAGACAGGGCCTGCACAGTTGTACACCCAGTTGGCATCCGAACATGCTGTGTGGGACATGACTGAATGTCCCTCTGTGCAACACTGAATGCACATGAGGGTTTTGTGCTGTCTCAGTAAGATTACATAGTCACTGTGTGGCAGTGTGTGCCAGCCTGTTGCTGGTGTGCGGTGTGCATGGCAGGCTGTCAGCCATTGGCATGGGGGCAGCCTCCATCACCCTTGCACGGTGGTCAGGGGTGGGCAGGACATGGTGTGGACCACGGCACTGAGTTCCTGTTGTCTGTGTCCCTACTGTAGGTCCACAGAGTGCACATTCTGATGCAGTAGGTAGGAGATGGAGGCAGAGGATCTTCGGACCAGCAGGGATGGCATTTCACGTGGAGTTGTGGAGGATCATTGCACCACATTTGGGAGGAAGTACAGCGCGGTGGTTTAAGGCTCTGAGCTGCAAACCTGTAGACCTGGGTTTGAATCCCACAGCCCCCACTTGCACACTGTATGACCCTGAGCAAGTCACTTAACTTCCCTGTGCTCACAGGCTGCACCTGTAAACAAGCTTTCAGCTTAGTGTATCTCACCTAGTTAAACAATAGGGAAAAAAAATTACAGGAGGTAGGGGAAGATTCTGCATGTCATCAACCTGCTGAAGCAAACACTGCATGGAGGAGGCCACCAGGGAATATGCAGGGCAACACCTTGTAATCACCATTAGGCCATAGTGAGTAAATGTATATAGCCGTTCGTTCCCTGTTCCCTACCCTCAAAGACCATCCCCTTTCATTGCATTCATCCCCTGTTCCACCCCCCACCACATCCCTGGATTTATCTATAAATTGTTGCTATGTTTTATATTCCTTCTGATCTGTATCCCTGTTGTTGTTGTGTTTTTACTGTTGATCATGTTGTTGTTGTTGCTGTATTGTTACTCTTTTTTCAGTTAATCTGTTGCGAATGTTGCCGGTGCCTGTGTTCATTTATTTTATCTCATACGGGTACCCTGTTGTGCTTCCTAGGTTCCCCACTACCCGTGTTTCTATTTGCATATTTGCCTCTATGGCATTATGCATCCATGCGCCATGTCCACCTTTCATGCACACAACAGTGTGTGTCCTCTGTGTTGCATCTGGACTGTCGGTGTCCTTGTCATGTGCACACTTGCACAATGCCTCTGTTCTGTGTGTGGTATGGGTTGTTTTGTTGTGGTGGTCACCCTGGTGCTGTGATACTCTGCTTGTGGTCCATAGTGCCTTTGGGCATGTTCCTCCTGTGCAGGTCTCAGCCTTCGGCCTGTGTGCCATTGTGCCTGTCCTCCTGTATGCACCTGTGTTGCAGCTCCCATGTCCGCCCTTCTGTGTTCAAGTGCACTGGTACATGCATGGCTGCCTCTGCCATGCTGATTGGTGCACCTCTGCTATTGTGCCACATCTTGGCAGTCATTCCTGTGCATAACAACTGTGCCTGTTGCTCCCCTGTGTTGCGGGTGTTTGTGTGGTGCTTCCAGGTGTCATCATGTGTGCTCTGTCTGTGTACCTCGTCTGCTTTGGTGGGCCACTCTCCAGCCCTTTGGCCTTGGGCGCAGTCCCTGCTGGGCTATTCACTGGCACCCATTACACCACTGCTGTCTTCCCCTCTTGCTCCTGTGTCCCTGGCTGAGTTGCTCCTGATTCATTGTTCTGTGGCCCCTGGAGCTTCTGCGCATCCTGGATGCATCGGGGCAACTCAGGTTGTTCCATGGCTCGTCATTGGCATTCACAGTGGGGATGCGCCAAGGCATCTTGCAGCGCATCTTCTGAGAATATCAATGTTTGGGCATGGTGCATCTCATTTGCCCCGGAGAATCTGGGATGCGCCATGCGCATCTTCTTTGTGAATCCCCCCCAAAGCGTATGGTGTGATGTAGTTCAGCATGGATTTCCATACCCTGTAAAAACTCATTCTGCTGCACTAGTGATATTCTTACTGCAGCAGAACAACTTCTCATTCTGCTGCAGTAGTGATGTCAGGTGACAATACTCCCAAGCTGTTTGTCAGTCGTGCTAGCAACATTTACACTCCAGTGAAGTAAGTGGTTTGTAGTACTTTTAAAAAAAAAAACAGTGAAAGCTGTCACATACCAAAGTACTACACCACAAAAGTTGAGAGGAGGTGGTCATGGTAACTAGTTCATAGGTCAGAGGGCAGCTGCAATGACAAGCAATTGGGCACCTGTAGTTTAGGGCGGAGATGAGAGGGCACAGTCTGTAGATCAGAGAGCAGTGCAGAGTGGAGATTGAAACCAAAAAGGCAGCCGCACGCAAATGAAGAAAATCAGTGTGAGTAACTGATGTTTATGTTTGATGTAAAAAAGTTGTGTTTCATGGTTCTTTCACCATACACTATATAAAACTGAGTATGGGAGCCCAAATACACAACAAGACTATTCTTCTACGCAGTGGTTACCATGACAATAGATGGACCTATCGACCTTTGCTCTTGAGGTCCTCGTCCTCATGGTAACCACTCAGTGGAAGAATAGCCTTATAGTATATAGGAGTCCACAGTTCTACACGGATTTCAGCAGCTGCTGAAATCTTGTTATAGGACAGTTCAAAGATCAAAAACATCATTGTACTATTGTTCTGCTGTCACATTAATAGTACAACAACTTTTCAGCCCTCACCTGACAGCTAATTGGCTCATACCACGTAGCTGTAAAGGGAAAAGTAGCACAAATATGGCAGTACGATTTACTGAGCATGAGAAGTGGACCCACCTAGTTTGGACATGAACAGCCACACACGGCTCTGTGACCAAAAACTGGAATGCTTCTATTTTTTTTTTTTAGTTAAAAAATAAATACAGCGGCCAAAGACAGTGGTAACTGCCACACTGACATGATCTGGCTCAGTCACATAACTGAAGGTAACTACCAAGGGAAAAACAAAACACAAAAAACATTGAGGGCTCCCATATGCTATATAAAACAGTGGATGGATGACTATCCACAACTTAGGCTGTGTTTCCATCTTGGGAGTTGATGACATCATGGAGACCTCTTGAGCTTTGCTCTGAAGATCTTTATGATATATTCAGCTCCCTTGGTGGAAACACAGCCTTGATGAGGATGGTCGCCCATCCACTATTCTATATTTTGTGTGTGTGTGTGTATATATATATATATATATATATATATATATATATATATATATATATATATATATATATATATATATATATATATATATACATTTATATATAGATAGATAAATAACTATAAATTTCAAAACACTTTGTTAATGCTCTAGTTAGGAGTTAAAGTGACAAAAGTAGGGAAATGGCATTTGGGTTTCAAGCCCTAATACCCCACCCCACCTGCACACCAACAGATATGGGGTACCTTAGATCATCAGCCCTAATGATCACCCCCATTCCATAAGTAAATAAGCTGAGATGGGAACAGTATAGGAGAATGGAGTGAGCATTTGGGCTGACGACCCCATGGCACATGCCCGACACCTGTTGGTGTGTGCAGCATGGGGGTGGAGTGTTAGGATTGGAAACCCTAACACCATATTTCCTTACTTTTGTCACTTTAGCCCCAACTAGAGCATTAACAATGTTTTTTGCAATTTATTTCCTTACTTTTAAATATAGCATAATTGTATCCTTATTTGCCTGTGGGAGTGCAAGGCCTTCGAGGCCCTGCACTCCCTTCCCTCCATAGATATGTATATGTATGTAGCTGGAGAAGCACAGAGCTCAGCAGGCCCTGCACCTCCATTTATAGGACAACAGTGACCAAATTGTCAACATAGCCATCTTATTACCCCACCTCATGTACACGGTACAAAAAACTTTTGAATCCATGCCAAAACATAATTCTGCACAACTGCAACACCATTCCATGCCACAGGTGTAAAAACACATTTTGGCCAGGATTTGAAAAATGACATCTGTGATATACATGAGTTGGGGTAATAAGAAGGCTATGCTGAAAATCTGGGGTCAAAATATTTAAAATTTCCAACGTTATGAGCGTGCGTAGTGAAATTACAAACAATGGTCATAACTTTGCCATTTTTACATATTTTGACCCCAAATTTCAACATAACCTTCTTATGACCCCACCTCATGAACAAGGACAGGAAAAAGTTTCAAATGCCGCTCAAAAGGTGAATTCGGCATGTGACTGCGAAATCACCTATTGGGCAGGAGTTGCATAATGCCAGTCATATTGTTCATGATGTAGGGTCCCCAATGGCCATGTTGAAAATTTTGGGGATGATGTCAAAAAATGGTTAAGTTATGCATAAAAGTTGAAACCCCCTTTAAAATACATTGAACTGCATTTAACTTAGTTTCTCATATTGCAGTTACCAGTTCCAGCAGCAAGGCATGTGTGTCTTCGATCAGAGAGTGGGTCTTGAATCTGGGACCTATTCAGGTGAGTGAGGCTGTGTGGCGGTGTACTGGGGGGTGTGGGGTGGTGGGTGCTGAATGAAAGATGGGGGTGTGTGGGCTGATCAGCATGGGACTATTTTCTATTTTTACAGGTTTTTTAAAAAAAACATTGAGGGACCATTTTCTTCATTACAGGTTGTGCCTGAAATGGGAGGGTGAGTGGTGCCACTAGACACCAGAGAAATCAGGAACAGTGATCGGTGGGTGGGCAGACAGGGACAGTGAAAAAGCAGGGATAGTGAACGAATACTTCTGCTCAGTATTCACAAAAGAGGAGGAGGGGGAGGTACCTAATCCAATTAACAGAAGCACTCTGGATAGGGGGTCGATTCCAGTCCTTTCACAGAAGAAAGGGTTCTGAAAGAACTCCTAACACTGAAGGTGGACAAAGCAATGGGGTCTGATGGGATTCCCCCCAGAATTCTAAAAGAATTAAGGGGAGAACTAGTGACACCACTGACTACCCTTTTTAACAAATCATGGGAGGATGGTGTGGTACCTGAGGACTGGAGGAGGGTGGCTGTGATTCCCCTTCACAAAAGTGGGAGCAAGACAGAGGCAGGAAACTACAGACCTGCCAGTTTGACCTCTGTGGTAGGGAAAATGATGGAATCACTTATGAAAGAAAGATTGTTGAGTACCTAGAGGCCAATGGGGCACAGGACCCAAGGCAGCATGGGTTCACAGCAGGAAGGTCATATCAGATGAATCTAATCAATTTCTTTGACTGGTGACCAGTTAGTATATCAGGGAGGCTGTGGACATGGCCTACCTAGACTTTAGCAAGGTATTTGACACAGTCCCACAAAAGATTAATAAAAAAAATAGCCAGCCTGGGAGTGGGTCCCAGGGTGGTAGCCTGGGTAAAACATTGGCTGGACAACAGGACACAGAAGGTAATAGTAAATGGAGTCCACTCTGAAGAAAGGGGGGTTACTAGTGGGGTACTGTAGGGTTCAGTACTGGGTCCAGTGCTTTTTAATGTCTTTATAAGTGACATTGCAGAGGGACTGAAAGGAAAAGTATGCCTCTTTGCAGATGACACAAAAGATCTGCAACAGGGTTACACAAGGAGGTGTAGAAAGGATGAGAAGGGACTTGGCAAGGTTGGAGGAATGGTCAGAAGTATGCAGCTTGGATTCAATGCAAAGAAGTGCAAAATAATGCACCTGGGAAACAAAAACCTTGGGGAAGAGTACACAACGTGGGGGGTAGTAACAACAACAAAAATGGAAAGGGACCTGGGGATAATCATATCAGATGACCTTATGGTTGGCAAGCAATGTGAGAAGGCAGTAGAGAGGGCTGGGGGATACTGGGATGTATAGGGAGAGGCATCACCAGCAGAAAACAGGAAGTTGTTATCCCTCTGTACAGACAGTTGGTGAGACCCCATCTGAAGTACTGCGTTCAGTTCTGGAGACCCCATCTCCTCAAGGACATAGACAGGATGGAGGCAGTCCAAACGAGGGCAACTAAAATGGTGCAGGGTCAGCTGGCCTGGTGGCGCTGAGGGTTGAGGCACTGGACGCCACACTTCACGCCATGCCGGTGACCCGGGTTCAAGAATGAGCCCGGGCCATTGGGGGTCGACAGGGGAGGGAGAGGATTGAGTGTCCAGAAGACAGCTCTCCTCTCCTGGGAGGGTGGGGGTGTAGACTTGGCACTTGTCTGGCCTTTGGCGGAAGCCAGTGGAACAACAACTACACGAGCACACAGAGAGGGTTGGCAGTGAGGATGTCGGTGCGGATGCCTTGATGTCTGGGCATAGCCACTCCCTTGGAACAAAGAAAAAACACATCAGAGCGCCGAGGGGAAGGAGCGCTGGGTATACGCCCTAATGACTGCTGCCTGCCTGACTGCCGAGGGGACCTGACGAAAGCTGATTGAGCGGGGTGTATGGGCCCCACCTCGTACCCACCTGGGGGACTTAGCCACAGCTCCATGGGGGTCCACCAGGGTTCCAGGTAGGCAGCAGTGGGGATAATACCCTTAGTGACTCCCGACAGAGCGGGGCTCCGATGTCGAGGGAAGGAGACAAAAATACAATTTCAAAAAAAAATGGTGCAGGGTCTGCAAGAGAAGCCATACGAGGAGAGACTAATGGACCATAATATGTATACCCTTGAGGAAAGGAGGGAGAGGGGGGGACATGATAGAAACTTTTAAGTACCTCAGTGGAATCAGCAAAGTCCAAGAGGTTAGTATCTTTCAGAAAATGAAGTATGCAAGAACAAGGGGACACAATTTGAAGATAGAGGGGGGAAGGCTCAGGGGCAAAGTGAAGAAGTATTTTTTCACAGAGAGGGTGGTGGATGCATGGAACAGCCTTCCTGAAGAGGTTGTGGGGTCTAAAACTGTGGGAGAATTCAAGAATGCATGGGACAGACAGAAGGTAATTCTTGTGGGGGGTAGGAAGAAATAGGCTGTTGGTTAACTAGAATCCACAGCTAATCCAGTAGGTAGGGAACTGGGCAGGCTAGGTGGGCCAAGCAGTCCTTATCTGCTGTCAAAGTCTATGTTTCTATGTTTCAATGGGGGTTGCCACTAGACACCAGGGAATTAGGGAATATATAATTTCATAATGGGGATGATGACCGATGGATGGGGGGTGCCACTAGACACCAGGGAAATCGGGAACGATGATCGGCAGGTGGGGGGATGCCAGTAGACAAATGGGAATATATTTATTTATAATGGGGATGATTGGTAGGTGGGGGTTGCCACTGGACACCATGCAAATTTATTAATAGGGGGACAGCAATCGGCAGGTGGAGGGTGCCACTAGATACCAGGAAAAGTTTAACTTATTAAGGGGACAGGTATCGGAAGAGTGTGGGTGCCACTAGACACAAGGGCAGCATCACGCATTGTCAGGGCTGGCAATGGAATGTGGGTTGGGGGCACCACCAAACACCAGGGAAACAGCGGCTCACAGCTCACACTGCAGCCGGCCGCACGAGTGCAGCTGTGCCTGCAGAAGTCAAGAAATTCTCACTGCTCTCATACAGAGAACACGGGGGAAGCACTCCTCTCACTAAGCTGGACACTCAGGATTGTGGGTGCCCAGAAAAGGTATTTGTGGCCATTATATTAAGAAACAAACATCAGAATCTAGCTAAATGGGTCCCGTTTGGCTAGGTTCTGATGTTTGTTTTTTCAATCCCAGCATTTTTATGTATTTTCCACGTTTGTTAGTTCATGGAAAAAATCTACAAGATAGCAGTTGGCATGGCACAAAAATGTTTGGTCCCCTGCCAAGTAAGTGGTACAAAATCAAAAATGCACATTTGTGGCATCAAATTTTTACTTTTGCCACAGACTGTTACCTCAGAAATCCTACTACGCATATGCAGGTCGGAAACCACTAAATTTTGAAGCCTTATAACTCTGGAACCCTTTCATATTTTTTTTACCAGATCTGTCAAAGGCACTACCTTAGGACATGACACATGTCCCCTGCAGGTCTGGGATAAAAATTCCATTCCATGTAGGTTGTAAGGGAGAGCAAAAAAAAAAAAAACCTATGTTAAGTATAGGAAAAAGTTAGACATTTACAAAAAATGACACATGCGTATCTTAGAAACCACACATGCTGCCCTCACAAAAAATTCCAAGATTAAGACATTGCCTCCTAGACAACACATGCACAATTTCAGCTCATTGTGTCAAGCAGTGTCAAAGATATTAATATGCAAAGTTAGGGGTTTAACACTGAACACTCTACTCAACCCTAAATATAGAGGCTCTACCGCCCCACTATATTATATAGTATATGGTTAGGGCTTACAATATATAGAAATCAGTGGCTGTTCAAATGTTGTTATGTCATTCTAAAAGTTATTGTACACATTCTACAATTAATATTCATTAATTACTCCCTCATTAATATTAATCAGGCCCATGCTATCTGCCACCTGACTGGATGAAACCAACCTGTTCAAAACATGGCAGCGCCACTTAACAAGCATCTTACAGGTACGATTTGGACAGGGAGTGCCATAGTGGGCTCCCTGTCTCAAAACCATAATAATTTAAGGTTTTTTTTTTTTTTGTAAAATAAATGAAGTTCTGCCATGAATGTTTTCAAGGCTCAGGACTGGAACAGGACTGCAGCGACGATCAGGACCTGAGCTGCCAACAACAAGCAGAACCGTGAACAACAAGGTAGGAAGCCCTGTGAAAGTAAACAGTTCAGAAATGTTTTAAATCTTGGGGAACCATGTAATATAAAAAATAAAGTATGGCGCCCTGGGCAGCCACATTTTATTCCTTATATAATCCATTAACAATTAGAGAAAGGGCAGGATGTCTAGTCATTTAATCCAAGGGGTGAGGTGGCTTGAATGTTTAAATCCATTTGGATTCACACTGCAGTAAATGTCTTTATCACTTCCTCTAGGGTGTATTGGCATGTGCTCTATACCAAAAAATCGGAAACCTTCAGGATAACCATTGTGATGCTGAGCAAAATGCAAACCAACTGGGGTGTCAGGCTCTGTTTCCAAAATTGATCACAGATGCTCCTGAATAATTTCTTTGAGGGTACGGACAGTGCACCCAACATACATTTTGGGGCACAAACACATTAAAATATAGACCACAAAGGTGGTCAAGCACTTGCTAAATAGTTTAATGGAAATGTTCTTGCCCAATGTTAGACACTCAAAGAATTTATCTTAGATGCAGTAATGTATACGTTACGTAATCCGCAATGAAGGCAGCCAGTGGGCTGCAGTGGCACCCCCAATTAGGGTTTAGATCAGCAGTTGGTTTGTTATAGAAACTTTTAACGCTAAAACATACATATACTTCCCAGATCTACCCACTGGCACTCATCCAACCCTCCTACCACCCAGACTGCTATCCAGTACATATATACACCCCCACCCCCACTCAATGGCACTTATCCCACTCTCCTCCACCCACATCTCTACCCCAGTATGTAGAAACACCCTTCCACCCCCATACATTGGCACCCATTCCACTCTCCCACTACATCCCCATCCCAAGTACAACCATATAATCCCCCACTCACTAAAATCCATTCCCCCACACCCCCACCTCAATACATACATACACTTCCCTACCCTACCCACTGGCACCCATCCCCCCTCCCTCCCTCACCCTCCCATCCAAGTACATACATAGTCCCCACATCCACCCACTGGCACCCATTCCACCTTACCCCCCACACCACCTACTGAGTACACACATACCCTTCCACAACCCACTCACTAACACCCATCCCACCTTCATCTCCCCTACAGCTGATCCAGTGCATACATAGACCCCCAGCCCCACCCACTGGCACACATCCCACCCTCTTCCCTGCCACACCCTCACCCTAGTACATATATACACCCCCACCCACTGTTACTCACCCTACCCTACCCATACACCCACACCAGTGAATACATACACCCCCCACCCACTAGCATCTATCCCCTCCCCCACACCACTAACCCAGTGCATACATGCACCATCCAACACCACCCACTAGCACCTGTTCCACTCTACTCCCTCCACACTGCCATCCCAGCACATACATACACTACCCCACCAATACCCATGGACAACAATCCCATCATTCTCCTCCTACACCACCACCCCAGTGCACTCATACACCCCCCCACACTGGCACTCATCCCACCCTCCTCACCCCATCATCCCACCACAACCAACTGGCTCCAATCCCACCCTCCTTCCCACACACCATCCCAGTAAATAATACCCCCACCCCACCCACTGGCAGCCATCCCACCTTCCTCCACCCACATTCCCACCCAAGTACATACATACATCTTCCCACCCCTATCCAATGGAACCCATTCCACTCTCCTCCCTCCACACCACCACCACCCCCAATACACACATACACTCCTCACCCACTAGCACCCATCCCTCCTCCTCCCCCACACCCCACCCCAATACACATATACACCCCCACCCACTGAAACCCATCTCCCCTCCCCACACCCCATCCCAGTACACATATACACCCCCACCCCTACCCTCTGGCACCAATCCCATCCTTCCCCCATTGCACCCTACTACATATATATCCCCTCACGATACTCACTAACACCCATCTCACCTTCTTCTCCCTGCACAGCCACCCCAGTACTTATATACCCCCCCCCCCCACCCACTGGTACCCATTCCATCCTCCTTCACAACCCCAGTACACACATACATGTTCTACCCCATCCACTGCCAACCATCCCTCCTTCCCCACACCCCACTCCAGTACATACTACACCCCCCAACTCCACCACTGGCACCCATCCAACCCTCCTTCCCCCACACACCCACCCTAGTACATATATACATATACCACTCATCTCACCCACTTGCACTCATCCCACTCTTCTCCCCACATTACCACCCCAATACATACATCCCAGCCCCAGCCCACTGGCACCCATCCAAAATGTATTAATTATTTGTGCAGCACCAGGCTGTGCATTGGAGAAAGAGAACTGTGTGCTCCGGGACGGCCCAGGTTCCAGTTGCCTTGGTGGGGCAGCTGGTTAGCACAACTGGAACAGTATTCTGTGTGGCCTGAGTTCAAGTCCCAGCTGAGACACTTAACTCTCTCTCTCCTTTGTTTGTATGTGTTACATATATACAACCAATGGTACCAATCCCATCCTCCTTCCCATCCCCAGTAGTCACATGCACATCCTAACCCCAGCCACTGGCAGCTATCCCTCCCTTCCCCCCACAACCCCACTCCAGTACATATACACCCCCCAACTCCACCCACTGGTACCTATCCAACCTTCCTCCCCCCACACACCCACCCTAGTACATAATATACCACCCAACTCACCCACTTGCGCTTATTCCACTTTTCTCCCCACATTGCCACTCCAATACATGCATCCCTGTCCCACCCACTGGCATATATCCCACCCTCCTGCCCCTAAACCACCACAATGTGTGCATACACCCCTCACTGGTGCCCATCCCACCTTCTTCTCCCACCCCCATCCATTGGCCGCACCCCATTACATACATACATACTCCCCCCATCCACTGGCATGTATCCCACCCTCCTCACCCCAATACATAAATACACTTCCATCCCCATCTACTGGCACCCATCCCATCTCCTCCCACACCCCACTCTAGTACATATACACTCCATCCCCCACCTATTGGCAGTCATTCCACCCTCCTCCTCCCCACAACCCACCCCAGTACATATATGCACCTCACCCTCACACCCTGGCACCCATCCAACCTTTCCCCATACTGCTACACTACACACACACACATCCCATCCCTACTTGCTGGCACCCACCCCACCCATCTCCCTTACACCACCACCCAATACATACATACATATATACACGCCCACCCCTTGCACCCATGCCACCCTTTCGCACCAACCACACTACAGTTAATACTAACCTCCAATCCCACCCACTGGCACCCACCCACCTTTATAGAAATGTAGAATCTGAAGGCAGATAAGGACTGCTTGGCCCATCATGTCTGCCCATTTCTTCCCACCTACACTATTACATCAGACCGTGCCCAATCTACAGCTCTTTTTTCCTCCCCCTTCCTTTCCACTATGATTCCTTTGTGCTTTTCCCATACATTCTTGAACCTCACCAATGCCCCCCCCCACCTCCACTGGACAGCTACTCCAGGTGTACACAACTCTTTCTGTGAAGAAATACTTCCTCACATCTCTCCTGAATCTACCCCCTCCAGCTTCATAGCATGCCCCTTTATTCTTGATCACCTTTCCTTCTGAAAAATACTCCCTTCCTGTACTTTATTTACTACAATGAGGTATTTAAAGGTCTGTATCATGTCTCGCCTCTCCCACCTCTGTTTCACGGTGCACATATTGAGGTCCTTTAGTCTCTCCTCATAGAGCTTTTGATGCAGACTCTGCACCATTTTAGTTGCCCTCCTCTGGACCACCTCCACTTTGTTTATGTCCTTCTGGAGATGTGGTCTCTAGAACTGGACACAATACTCTAGGTGGGGTCTTACCTGCGATCTATACAGAGGCATCGCCACCTCCATCTTTCTGCTGGCGATACCCTCCTCTATGCACCAGCATCCCACTTGCCCTCCCTACTGCTTTGTTGCACTGCCTGGCTACCTTTAGGTCATCCAATATGATTACCCCCAGGTTTCTTTCCTGCTTGGTGGTCATCAAAACCACTTCACCCATTTTGTACTCAGCCCCTGCGTTTTTGTGCCCTAAGTGCATTATTCTGCACTTTTTCACAATGAAATCCAGCTGCCATACCCTTGACCACTTATCTAGTTTTCTCAGGTCTCTGCTCATCCTTTCTATCACCCCCCCAGAGCATCCACCCTATTGCAGATTTTGGTGTCATCCACAAAAAGGCAGGCCTTCCCTTTCAGCTGCTCTGCAATGTCACTTATAAAGTTATTAAAGAGGATCGGTCCCAGCATTGATCCCTGAGGCACCCCGCTGGTCACCTTCCCTTCCTTGGAGTGAACTCCATTTATCACCATCCTCTGTTGCCTATTGCATAACTCATTTTTTATCCAGTTTACCACCTTTGGACCCATTCCTAAGCTATCCAGTTTGCTTACTAGTCTCCTATGTTGAACAGTGTCAAATGCCTTTCTGAAATCTAGGTAGGCCACGCCTACCACTCCACCCTGATCTAGTTCCTTAATCAGCCAGTCAAAGAAATCTATCAGATTAGTTTGAGATGACCTCCCCCTTGTGAAGCCATGCTGCCTTGGCTCTTGTAACCCACTGGATTCAAGATATTCCACAATCCTTTCCTTTAGCAGTGATTCCATTAACTTTCCCTTCACTGATGTCAGGCTGACTGACCTCTAATTGCCAGCCTCCTCCCTGCTACACCTTTTGTGTAGTTGGACTACATCCGTCCTCCTCCGGAACCACTCCTGTTTCCAGTGAGCTGTTAAACAGAATTGTCAGAGGTGCAGCTAGTATTTCCCTGAGCTCCCTCAATATCCTTGGATGGACCCCATCTGGCCCCATTGCTTTGTCCCTTCAGAACTCTCTCCTCCAAAAAAGGACTAGAGTCCACCTCCCTCCCTCCAAAGCTTTTATTACCTTTTTATGGCCCCTCACTTTCACCTTTGCACTCCGTACTGGAGTGCAAAGGCACAAACTGAAGAGATAATAGCCCAGGAGGGAACAAAAGGGGACAAGACATTTTTTATGTATTTAAGTGAAAAGAGGAAGACCAGGGGTGGGATTGTAAGGCTAAAAAGGGAAGGGGTGACTGTGCAGAGGGGGGCCAGGAAAAAGCAGACATCCTCAACAAACACTTTATCCTCCTCCCCCCAAATACCCACCCCAGTGCATACATACATCCCCACCGACCTGCACCCATCCAACCCATCTCTCCCCAACACTACCACCCCAGTGCATATATATATATACACCGCACCACTTCCACCCACTGGCACACTGCCCACTCTCCTCCCTCCACACACTCCCCACTATTACAAACAAACACAACCCCACCCCCACCTACTGGCACTCCTCCCACCCTTTCCCCTCACTATGCCACACTGGTACATACATACATACACCCCCTACCCCACTGGCACCCATCCCACCCTCCTCTCCTCACAGCCCCACCTCAATACACATAATATACCCCATGACTGTACCCAGCACCCTTCCCACCCCAGTATACATGCATACACCTCCACCCTCCTCCAATACTGCCATCCCACTGCATATATACACCCCTGCCTCTACCCAATGGCACCTTCCCATCACCTCCCCACCCCCCACACCAGCACATACATACATACATACAACACCCCACCCCACCCATTTGCACCCTTCCCACGCTTTCCACACCGCCACTGTAGTACATACATACATCCCCACCCTCCCACTGGCACCCATTCCACCCTCCTCCCCACACCATCATCCTAGAACATATATATACCTCCCACCCCAGTGACTAACACCCATCCCACTCTTCCTCGCACACTGCCACCCCAGTGCATGCATATACCCGCATCCACTGGTACCCATCCCATCCTCCCTCATACCCACCCCCAGTACATGCATATACCCCATCCCACCCATTGTCACACATTCCACACCTCTTCCCCCACCCCAGTACATATTCCCCCACCTGCACCCACTCACACCTATCCACCCTCTTTCCCAACCCCCACCCTAGTACATATATATACCCCACCCACTAGTACCCACCCCTCCCTCAACACTGCCTCCCAGGGCATGCATACACCTGCCACCTCCTGGCACCCATCCCACCCTCCTCCCCCACACCTCCCTGTGCATACATACATCCACCAACCCCCTGGTCCCAATCCGGCACCCATCCCACCCCCTGTTCCCCTAACATCACCACCCTATTATGTATATACACCCCATCACTACCCAGTTGTTCCTCCTCCTCCATCCACAGTGCACCCAGCTACATACATATATACCCCACACACTGGCACTCATCTCCCATCCTCCCACCCCCATCACAGTACACGCATACATACATACACCCCCCTCACCCCCATCTACTGACACCCATCCGTCCTCCTCTCCCCACACCCTGCACCAGTGCATACATACACTCCCAACCCCCTCCCACATGCTGCACATGCACCCATCTCACCTTCCTCCCTCCCTCCCTCCCTTCTATCCTGACCCCTATACATACATGTAACCCCTAGGTGGCGCTATCCCATGGGCTACTACCCCTACCTGCTTGGCTACTAACAGGTTAAGGGGCCTAGGTTCTGAAATGGGTGCCTCCACCCAAAGGTCTGGGTTGGTCGTGGCTAGTCTAGCCAGGTCACAGCCCTTTGGGACACTGTAACCCCCCCTTTTCTCCCACTAGTGGCCCACACAGTACACAACAGTAACTTTCCCAATATCCCAGAAATGCAAACCACATGCACCTGTTCTTAGCACTTACCCCCAGGACAGGTTCCTTCAGCTCGACTCTGGGGACCCCTGCAAAATAAGGTGGTGTAGTACAATAGCCACAATACAATACTTTCAGCATAAACTGACACCACAGTTGAGTTAAATTGCAGAAACAAACAGATCTGATTTATTCAGGGGGCTGTAACAAGGAAGGGGGAAAATCAGGGTAATTAGCTTAAACACTTAATAATCACAGTACTGTGCATGCACTTAGAGTCCCATATAGTCACACTCTCTCTCTGGGTACGCAGGATGGAGAAGGGGGCTGGCCAGGTCCAGTGCAGCTGTTTGGGGCCCTGTGATGGAAAAAGGAACATGCACACACACAATTTGTAATCCGGAGCCAGATGGCTCAGTTCGCAGAAAGAAAAGCACAAACACATCAGATGACATACTTTGATTATTAAAAGTTGCAGGGAGCTACCCTGATAATTACTCACGATACCCAGGCTAAACACAGGAGGGCTGATGGATGAACTCTCTGGATTACCAGAGGAAGCTTGGCCACTCGACAATGGATCTTTCTGTGCAGCAAGGTAGTGAGGCAGGACCCTCGTGGCAGGGCCTATTGGCACCAGGCAGCACGGTTTCGGTCCGATTTGGGCTGGGAAAACTACTTCCAGCACCAGCACACAGTTTACAGCAATTGGGGGAGCCAGAACATGATCCCCTTCAAGCACATACTGTAGCACATTTATATGTAAAAGAAAGTTTACTGTACCAGGCAGGTGACTCCTTGGTCCCAATCACAAAACTCACTGCAGTTACCCGGGAGCACTACAGTAGCTAAAGCCCTGAGAAGCCAATCGCTTTCAGCAAAATCTTTGGTCTTCTACAGGGTAAGCCTGGTCTCACAACAGCAGCAGCTTGCTTTTTCTCACAAACTTCAGATTCAGTCTGAAAACACCTTTTTCTGGCTCTTTCTCTTCCTCTCATAACGGCAAAAAGGCCAAGATTTGGGCCTCACACGCGCATCCCGCGTGAACTACCACACCGCTTGAACAGAGCAGAGCTGAGCTCCTTCACTCTTCACTCTCTAACTTGGAGCTGGCCCCCCAACAGACAGACCAGGGTCTTTCACTTAGATCTAAAAGGTTTGGTTGGTCAGTTCAGTTGTCAATCACAGCAGAGCTCCCTCTATAGGTGCAAAAAGGTGCCAAGGATCCAAAACTACATTACCCAGAGTCTCACTCCAAATAGTCCCCTTTCAACAGGCTCTAACTGAGAGTCCCAGTCCCAATTGGCCCAAAGCAAGCTCCATCTTAGAGTCCTCACATACTGATAGGTCCAATTCAACAGTCCGGGACCAAAATGGTGGGCACAACAGAAACAGTTCATGCTGCAAGAGAAACAGGTTAGACAAACTGCATTTTCAGTATTACTCTGCATTTTTCCCCACAAATGCTTACAGCTTTCAATAGTGCTCCCTCTGCACTTGTAGTGACAGCAGAAATGGAGTGCTTAGGCAGCAGCTTGAGTGGGACTCAAGCAGAGAAACACTCAGTCCCCCCATACAAACTAATTATGTCTGCAAGCAGATAGCGCTTGAAGAGACAGTACTTGGAGTCTTTTAAAGGCGCTAACTGGGAATCACATTTAAACGGCTTAGACGCCAAACACCTCCAGGCTCTGAGCAATTAGATAAGCTTTTGGAAGACTTTTGGGAACCCCCATTTGAAGGGGGGTTACATACATACATACCCCACCCCAACAACTGGTACTCATCCCCCCTTCCCCCACATTGCCTCTGGAGTACACAGTGGGTGCCCAGCACAGCCCTCCCTTAAACTCAGCTAATCACCATCTTGCCCACTGTCAATCACAAACCTGTAACAACAAGCATTTGTCAATGCCGAATGTTGCTTGCTTCTATGTGCTGTTCAGGTATTTTGAAGTCATTGGAGTGCAAATATTGAAAATTCGCGAACTTACGAGCATACGTAGGAACTGCACAACGCATGCTCGTAAAACAGTCATTTTTAGGAATTTTTTCACCAAATTTTCAACATAGCCATTTTAAGACCTCTGCTCATGAACAGTGTCACTGTGATTTTCTTAATGTGTCCCATACATTGAGTTCGCACACCGTCTGTGCCATTGTGCGCCACATGAGCAGAAACACATTTTGGGCAGGATGTGAAAAATGACAGCTGCACTGATCATAAGGAGGTGTGGTAAAATGCGCGTGTTGAAATCTTGGTGAAATATTGAAAATTACCAAACTTACGGCGTGCTGTGGGAACTGCGCAATGCTAACAGTAAAACAGTCATTTTTGAATTTTCCACAAATGCAAAATAGGCTTTTGAGAGCCCACCTTATGAACACTGACAGTGTCATTTCATTAATCATTCCAGAAAGGTGATTTCACATAGTGACTGCGAAATCACCCTTCGGGCCCAAATAACTCCATGACACTGACAGCATTCATGAGAAGGGGTCCCAAAAACCCTATGTTGAAAATTTGGTGCAAAAATTCCAAAATATGCCTGAGATATGCAATAAAGTTGGAAAAACCCTATCTATCCCATTATACAGCTTACCGGCATTTCCTCAGTTCGCGGTCGGCTTTGAAAAGTGCAGGCGTGTTCCGGTCCACCGATGATGGGTGCACAGCTCGGAGTAAGTATGAGGTGAGGGATGTGGGGGAGGCAGGTGCTGTAGTGGAGTGCGGGTTGTGGGAGAAGGGCAGGGGCTCACGAGGGACCTTTTTTTTAAGAAGACGAACGGGACATTTGCCACGCTGGGGTGGGCTCCCAGCGTGGCAGCAGGAAAAGTTGTTCGGGGATGGAGCCGACGGGGATTGGGCATCCCCATCGGCTATAACAGTTTTGCCACGCTAGGGTGGCTTCCAGCGTGGCACCTGGACAACTGTTGGGGGGTGTGGAGCCGATGGGATTGGGCACCCTATCGGCCATACAGTGTGTACATGGGAGGCACATCAGCACGCAATATGCGTGCTTATGCCGCAGGTGATGTGGGGAGAGCTCTGCTCACTGAAGCGGAGCTCTCCCTTTGAACTGTATGCCACTGCATTTTCAGCTTGTCATAGACAGCTGCAGCAGTGATTGGGGAACTGGGGCCGCGCCTGCAAACACACTGACTGCATTGGAAGACAGGCTGACACACCTCCAAAAACTCAGATGATGGCACTATGTTTCTTGCACATGTGTGCAAGCAACATAAAAATTGATACAAAAAAGACACCCTCATCCATCTTCTAGCACCAATGCTGCCCTCAGCATCCCACTCCAGTACATATGTATGTATTTATTTGGATTCCACAGTGGAGGACAGTACAGTCCTTCCTCCAGACCAGATGGCTACAGTCTTCTGCTCAGTCCCACACTAATTGTAAACAATTACCCAGCATCTAGCACCATCCTACCCTCCCACCACCAGTGTTAAAATACACACCCCCACCCTCACCCACCATCTATCACACATGCCACTCTCCCCACCCTTGTTAAAATAAACACCCACCCTCACCCACCATCTATCACACATGCCACCCTCCCCACCCATGTTAAAATAAACACCCACCATCTCCCACCATCTTGCACACATGCCACCCCCCACCCATGTTAAATAAACACCCCACCCTCACCAAGCATCTAGCACCATGCTACCCTCCCCACCCATATTAAAATAAATATCCACCCTCACCCACCATCCAGCACACATGCCACCACCACTCATGTTAAAATAAACACCCGCCCTCATCCACCATCTAGCATACATGCCACCCTCCCTACCCATGTTAAAATAAACACCAACCCTCACCCACCATCTAGCACACATGCTACCCTTCTTCACCCACATCCACCTTGATATATACACACGTGATAGGATCCCACCATGGACAACGGGCACAGCCCACCTCCACCTCAGCTGACCATAGTCTTCTGTTCAGTCCCTCACTCCCAATTTAAAACAACCCCTCACCCTCACCTACTCTCTAGCACCCATGGCCATACTCAGACCCTTACCCCCAACTTAAAACAACCACTCACCTTCATCTACCCTCTGGCACTCATGCTACCCTCTTCCCCCAAGCCCCAAGTTCAAACAACCCCTCCCCCTCACCTACTCTCTAGCATTCATGCCACCCTCTTTCCCATACACATATTAAAAGAAAGCACCCCACCTTTACCACACTCTTGCACCCACAGCCGCCTACTAATTGTAGGGTCCCATGGTGGTCAACCAGCTCTGCCTTTTCTCCACCTTGGCAGGCCACTCTGTCTTCTCACACAACTGATCACCAACTTAATAGAAAATTAATGCTTCAAGAAAACCTACTGCACATGCGCGTCAAATAAGACACCTATGAGGCATGAACCAAGAGCTATAGGCTGACCTTGGGCCAAAGTATAGATGGAAAAAAATGAGTTTTTTATTTATAATAGACTTTTTCAAGTCAGTAATAAACAAAAAAAAAAAAACTGACATGTCTGCCACCCCACCCACTCTTTAAGAACACCTGCTGATCACATGTTATACTGTATAATGTGTGCTGCTGCCACCAAAACAGACAGTATTGAGGAAGTGCTGCTGCAGTACAATTTACACAACTTACAACTTAACGCAATTTTAAATTTGCACAACTTCCATATTATCTCTTTTTGCTGTAACACCGAAGTCCAGGACAGCTGATCTAGTTCAAAATAATCAGAAATCACAAACAAAATGCAGCTTGAAGTCAAAGCACACCATAAAAAGAAGTGACAGATACCTGGTTGACTAGATGGGCAGATAAAATTACAGATTTCAAATTATGCTTCAGTTTGTTGTAGCAACATGTTTGACTACAGTATGAGTCCCTTACATGCCTGTAAAGGCCTGCTATTCAACATGGTTAATTACTAATGAAAGAGATCTATTACAAAGGTAGAGCCCTTCCTCACGCTATTTTATCAGTGAAGCATTTTGTTCTGACGGATCTGGTAAATCTTCCACAAATGAGAAAGGCAGATCATTAAAAGTTACACCATCTATGTGACATGAACAAGGAGTATAGGAGAAAGAAGGGAAGACAGAGACAGAGAGAATGCTAAGCACTGGGAGGCTAGAAGACAGAGGGTAACAGAATGAGGGAAAGAGTAAGAAAATGAAGGCCAGGGAGAGTATGAGAGACAGAGGGAGGTTAAGGAATACAGTTAAGAAGAGAGAGAGAGAGAGAGAGAGAGAAAAGAGAGGAAACAATGGAATGCTACGCACAGAGGTTGCAGAGAATTGTTTGTAGCCATTATCAAAGATGGAGGTTAAGGAAGGAAGAAAGGAAGAAGAAAGATAGAAAGAAAGAAGGAAAGAAAGAAAGAAAGAAAGAGGGAAAGAAAGAGAAAGAAAGAAAAAGAAAGAAAGAAAGAAAACAAACACAGAGGGAGGTTAAGGAAAGCAAGAAAGAGAGAACACAGCACAGAGAGGTTATGAGACACAGAAGGAGCTTAAGGAAAGCAGGCAGTTAAGGAGAGAGAGAGAAAGAGAGAGAGAGAGAGAGAGAGCTTAGCACTGGGAAGTTATTATACAACACAGAGGCAGGTTAAGGACAGCAGAAGGTTAAGGGGAGAGACAGAAAGCTACCCACATTATGGTGAGATTCCAGCTTTCTGCAAAACACTGACAGCTAGAATTAGCAGAACTCAAATATCTCAGTATTCCAAAAATAGTTTCAATTTAAGGGCAATTGGTTGGTTGTTACTAAAGACATTTGCAAGACTGTGGGCTCTTGGCCCCACAGACTTCATCTGTTCATGCCATTACTTTCTTGCTTTGAAGTCATAGCCCTCTACTGTGACATCACAAACTGGTTTCATGCAAGATTCTGATACCACAAGTGGTCAATTGTGACGTCAAGGCACGAAGTATAGCAGAGACAGATACAGTCTAAAGGACAGAGGCCTTGATATTCAATTGGTTAGCTTGGCACTTAAATAAATCATGCCATGCTAACCAGACACAGCCTGTGCAAACAGGGTGGAGCAATATTCAAATGGCTCTAGTGTGCGGTGCTCAGTGTATAGTGTGGTCACTCTAAATACACCACTGTGTCTATGCAGATGCAAGAAACCTCTTGCACATAGAGTGCAGTGGTAGATTCAGAAAATTTTGGAAGCACTAAAAGGCTGCAGGTACACTATGATTTGTTGTTTCCAAACCATACCTTTAACAACACCCACTGGTGTGCGACCCCTGCCCCTACCTCCCAACAGCAGTGGTGCCACAAAACGTGAATAATCCACACCCTCCTGCACTGATCCCTGATGATAAAGGAATTTTCCCTAGCATTTTAGTGGTACCCCCACCTGTACTGCACTTATTGTTTAGACATTGTAATGTTCCTATCATTTAGATTATGTTTTCACCAAGTTATTTAATGTCACAGGAGCTTAAACTCTGGCACTTATCTTGTATACTATGTCCCTACTGCCTGTTGCTGCTTTGTAATACTGTTTTTACTATTGTTATACTATGTCTCCATTCATAATGTTGTGTTTGTCATTGTTCTCGCTGCTATTTTGTAACCTCCCGGGTCATGTCTGAAAAATAGTCATTCTATGTCTAGTACACCTACCAGTTAACAAAAACTAAATGAATAATAAGATGTCCCTCCTTCCTGGCCCACCCTCTCAGCCCCACCCCCATCCCACACCGACTCACAGTAAAAAGTACATCCATATCTGTGGGCAGAGCTGGAGTTAGCAAATTGTGCAGCACCGCCTCTCACCATCTTAGCTGGCCACTCTTTGAATGACAGGAAGTGAGCATGCCTGTCCTGTAGAAATAGTTATAGTTCATGCATACTCACTCCCTGTCACTCAAATAGCAGCTGGCTGAGGTGAAGAGAGGATGATCCATACCAGTTGCCATCTCCTGCTCTACCCACAGACATGGACATACTTTCATACTGTAAGCTGGCGCCACAGGTGGGGTGGAGTGGCAGTAAGTCCTGAGAGGGCAAAGAGGTCCATAGAAGTATACTGGAGATCAGGGTGGTAGGAAGGTATCACTAGACTGCTACGGATTGCTTCTTGTAACATCTGGGATCAGGTGGGAAGGTACAACTAAACTGCCAAGGAAAATGTCTATATCATCGGGGACTGAGGTGAGTGGAGGTACCACTAAACTGCTAGGGACTGCTTCTTGCAGCATTGGGGATCAGAAGGAGGGGATCCAACTAGACTGTTAGGCACTGCTTCTTGTATCACTGGGAATTAGGTGAAAGGAGGCTATCATTAGGCCACTAGGGAATATTTCTATATCATCAGAGATTGGGATGGGGTGGGGTACCACTAGACTGCGAGGCAGTGCTTCTTGTATCATTGGGGATTAGGTGGGGGGTACCACTAGACTTCCATTGGACTGCTTCTTGTTACATTGGGGATCAGGTAGGAGGGGGTACCACTAGACTGCCAGGGACTGTTTCTTGTTACATTGGGGATCAGGCTGAAGGGGGGTACCACTAGACGGCCAGGCACTGCTTCTTGTATCACTGGGGATTAGGTGGGAAGAGAGTACCAACAGACTACCAGGGACTGCTTCTTGTAACACTGGGGTGGGAGGGGGTACCACTAGACTGCCAGGGATTCCTTTCCTGGGGAATGGTGGGATGGATGAGGGTTGTGGCAGCAGCCAAGACTCTGCACTATGCCTCTATGCATTTGTGCTATTGGACATATAATGGCATACAAATGGACCCTGGGCACTTTGAATGCCATATATGGCCATTAGCATGCCGGCCTTTGAATATGGCTTTATGGAACAAAGACATTATCATGTGTGGGACGCGTATTGCTTCTGGGAGTCTGTTGCCAGTAGTCGACTGTTGTGCACTGCACATATTGACTTTGCATGGCACTATCACAACCCGATATTTATAGATGCAGTGTGCAGAGTGTGTTGCCTGTAAGATAATGAATGCTTTGCTGATGGTCGCATGCTATTTCATGAGTGCTATGTTTTGCGAGGTGCAGACATCTGCTTTTGAATTTAAGGCTCAAAGAGTCTGTTCTTCATAAAAAATGTCTTCAGTAATATCCATTCTAATGTCTCATTGTCATTTGTCTCTTCTGTCACTATTGTAAGTTTTCTGAAGCAGAACCTTTGAAAAAGACCACCAATTCTCAAAAGTTTTTATAATAATAATAAAAATAAAAAAAATGTAAAAAAAAGTCCAGAAATTTTACATTGTGGGGATCTTTTGTGTAACTGAAGTCTGCTGATGCAAACAGCAATTTTTTTTCCTGGAAATCAGAAAATGACTTTAATGTTATGAGAGAAAGGAGGAGGATAAAGGTACAGTAACAGGAAACAGTTGCCATACCTTTAGATGTCTTCCTGATTTCCTTTTAGTGTCCATTCGATATTCTGAAATGATTTGACATTTTTTTGTTAAATTACTAACCAGTTTTTATAGCCCTTATAACTACCTTGAATTCTTTTCTCCTCGACAGCTACTACTTTTTCTTTTCCTACTACAAGACCATTGTGTTATATCACATACCCTGTTCCAGCCCACTAAAAATAATAGCATAGAATGGTGTTGCTGAAGTCATGAATAGAAAGTGCTGTATCTGCTGAGGAGAATGAGAAGAAGAGAGCACAATACAGATCTAAGGATGGACGAGATCATTTGCTGTGTTTACATATTAGGTTTGGGGTTGTAATCAGATTCTGTGCACATGCACCCAAACAAGTTACCTGGTAATCAATGTCAGGTTTGGTGTTGTACTGTAATCAGACTCTTTTTACGTGCACCCAGACTCAGTTATTGTCAGGTATGGGGTTGTAATCAGAAACTGTTTTACATGCACCCAAACTAAGTTATTGTCAGGTTTGGGGTTGTAATCAGATACTGTTTACATGCACCCAAACTCAGTTATTGTCAGGTTTGGGGTTGTAATCAGATACTGTTTACATGCACCCAAACTCAGTTATTGTCAGGTCTTGGGGGGAATCAGACTCTTTTTACATGCACCCAAACTCAGTTATTGTCAGGTTTGGCATTGTAATCAAATACTGTTTACATGCACCCAAACTCAGTTACCTAGTGTAGCAAACTGGCCTTTCACAGATTCCGTCTGTCAATGTTACCAGCTTTCTTGAACCCTTCAGACACCTGCAAGGGCAATAGTGGCTGCCACCACTCTGCATAGACCCTCTCTCAGGGTATCATTAGATCTGAGTCTCTCCAGAGACTCTGCTAACACAGTACAGCACTCCTTGCTCAAGGGAAACCAACCTACCCCTCAGTCACAGCTGAAAACTCCTTACTGTAGAAACAGAATATAATAACTGTAGCCTTCTCTTTAAAGACAAAAATACAGTTTTGTCAGTTATGAATTAGTTTATTGCACCTCAAAGGACTCGGTCACAGAAACATGAAGTATATAAAAATGTAATATTTTAATGCTTCAGATATTTACACAAATAATACAGGATATTATAGCAAGACAATGGAGCCCAACAATTCTACAGAAATTAAAATAAAATGTTTGCACATAGCAGAGAGAAAACACAGAAAAATGTCACTACACTTTCTAATTTTCCCACAATATAGAGTCTTACCCACAAAACACTTTGGTGACTCAGGACAGAGTCAAACCTTTATATGGTAGCTTTTTTGTAGTCCCAAACCTGACTAACTCCTTCAGGCTTTGCCAGATGTTAAGACCCTCCAGCTGCCCCTCATGACACGTCATCCAGTATGTCACTCTGACATCATAGATTCAATTGCAAAGTTTCATGCTCTGTATGCTCTAATTTCTTGTGTTGCAATAATCCATGCAACATTAGAAGGCTGTGTTTTCTATAGTTCCGTGTCATAAGTGCAATCGTAAAAGAATGATCACTGTTATGATGAGTGTATATGGCCGAAAAGCACATTGGTGATATACACATAAAGGCAACCCAACATCATAATTGTAAAAAAGTGTTTTTGTTGGGGGGAGGCTGTGCCCCTCCACACACCCCGAATTAAGATGATCAACTCCGGGGAGGAGCATGTCGAGGAGAGAGATATTGCAAAAAATTAACCTGCGGAAAAATGTAATCGCTCGCCAATCTCGAACCCCATACCTGCAGTGCCCTAGCTAGCCACCTACACTACCACACTACATGGCTAGCTCAATGACAACAGGTATGGCAATGCCCTAAAACCCCTTTCGGTGTCCCTCCCCTTCCCCTTGCTATTCCTCGCTTCTGTTCGCCCTTCCCCACAGTCACGTTCCCATCCAGGGGATATTGTGCACAGTAGCCCCTAATAACAGCACCCAAAATGAGTCGCTGTTTTTGCACATGCTCATTTTGGTTCACTTTTATTACATGATGCCGTTTTCTATCAGCCCTCCCATTAACTGTCCATGAGACTGTTATACAATGAGAGTGATGACAACATGCTGAAGATAAAAATGGTATTCTGTCTGCTGACAAACCCAATTCATAGATAACAAATTTATCTCATGAATCGGGTTTGTTACAGCTGCTATCTCCACACTCTGGTTCGTCACAATGGCAGGCAGCCTGTGTGATTAACTAGATCTTTTTGCAGCCCATAAGTGTTCATTGTTCCACATCATGGTGCTTAACATGGAACAGCAGTACTGAAAGAACCGTGATGGTGATGACTCTTGCCTCAACAGTCGCACAGCCACACTGCCAACCAGAAAAAAAAGTCATTCACTCCTGTCAGGCCACAATGATGCATCGAATTTGAAACACAAAGTGAAATAATACACCAACCTAAATCATTATGTGAAAATCCCAACACATACTATATAACGTATAAAACAAAGGAAAGAATAGCCGGCCTGGTGGTGCTGAGGGCTGAGGTGCTGGACACCACACCTCGCATCACACTTGTGACCCGGGTTCAGGAATGACTTCAGGTCATCGGGGTGCTGTCACATGGTGGGGAGGGTGGGAGCAGGATCGAGCGGTGGCTCTCCTCTCCTGGGAGGGGGTCACCCTCCCACAGTGCCGCTGTCACCAGGTGGAGGCCCAGTGGTAGCGCAGGTGGGTGTCAGGCAACTGGTAGGGTGGGGCATCCCACAGTGCATGACATGCGTCTGCCTCTACATGCATGCACTTGCGCAAAGAACATGAGGGCAGGGTAACAGGAAACACAGAGGAAAAGCACCATAAATAAATAATAGAAAAAAAAAGGAAAGAATGAGATCCACACATGAGATCAGTTCAGTAAAATAGTAAATTTGAGTTCATCCTTATGCAAACTGACAGCACCTCGTAATATAAATGTATTTGGTAATCAGGCTTGTCTGCTACCATTAGAAAGCCAGCTAATGGGCTAAATTTTCCCACGCCATGTGGACCAATAGAAAAACACTGAATGCCTGGCAACCAGCATAGCAACCAAATCACCAGGCAACCAGTGCGTTTAGCATACCATGACGTGGCAGCTGTCTGTTAAACTACCTAGCAACCTGCCTGCCAGGTGGCAACACCATGACAACAGCAAGTATCCAAGCATCTGGGTATCTGTTTAACAGCATAGCAGGACACGTTTAAAAAGGAGATCCACTAATGAGGTCAAATTGTGTTAAAATAAAACAAAAGTAAAGAAAAACATCTTGATGATCTGTTTTCATGTGTCATCACGCTAATTGTATAAACCAGATGTTATGTTTGATCCTGTCATATGCTTTTTATCTTCATAAATGGTCTGTGTCCTCTTGCTCCCTCACTCATGGCTGTGCCACTCATAAGGGGTCAAGAGGTCACAGACCTCTCATGAAGACAAAAAGCATATGACACGATCAACCATGACATATCAACTATTATCACTCTTCAGAGACAGAGGGCAAGATTTACAAAATGATTTGGGACCAAGCCCCACTCCGCAACCCCAGTTGCACTTCAAATTCGTTGCAGCTGCAGTGCGGCCGATCCACAGCTGCAACAGTGGTGGAGGGTGCTACGGCAGGTCCCACTGTCTGTAGCAGCCTCCCACAGCTGCAGTGCTGTCCCTGGCAACAGCACCCGCAAGCTGCCATAATCCATGGAGCCAGTTGTACTCCGGCTCCACCTTAGTGAATATCCACAGCTGCGGGCGACCTGTGTCTTCGCAAGTGGAAACTCACTGGCGTGGAGGTTTTCCAGCAGCTGCAGGACCTTTCCCGACATTTGTGAATCTTGCCCAAAGAGTCTGTTTTAGCAGAGACATTGATAAAAACATTCTGACCTTTATCACTCTCCAGAGACAGCTAGTCTGTTTTAGCAGAGATACTGATAAATTCTAATTGATACCCCTTCAGAAAGAATTAAATAAAAGAAAAAATACAGTATCAGGTATACATAGCTGTAAGAATTCGCTAAGTATACCTGTAATGTATTCCCTTTTCTTTGTATATATGTAATTCCTTCTGTAAGGGTAACCATCTGAATTTAGCAGATGCTGAAAAAAGACAAACTTTCTTGGCAATGTCTCAGAAAAGAAAAACAGACCATTTGGCCCTGTTGTAAATTCACTATCTGTCTGTCCAGGCTCCAACCTCTGTCAATTTATGGGTGGGAATTAGAAGTGTTTTTGATGTCAGGAAGCAGCTAGCTGACATAAACATTCCTGTTAGGCGCTCGTGTGTTTAAACAGAATACAGAGGTATTTGTCCAACAGGCTGGTCCAAGCTGGTTTTCCCACCCCCAGCTCCAGACAAAGGATTTTGAATCGGTGATGTCAGAGTGATATACTGGATGACGTCATAAGAGGGCAACTGTGGGGCTTTTATGTCTGACAGGGCTTAACAGAGTCAGTCAACCTTAGGGCTATGAACAAACTGCCATCTAAGAGTTTGTGTGTGCCCTGATTCAAAGTGTCTTCAGCTAAGCCAATCTATGTTGTGTGTGTGTGTGAGAGAGAGAGAGAGAGAGAGATTTATCCTGTGTCACCTATTATTCAAAACAAAGTTTCTTTCCATTTCCACATAATTACTGTTCACTATAGTGTTGCTGTAGTATCCTTTAGTATATGTGCAATTGTCTTGAAATATTAAAAATATTATTTTATATATTTCATGTTTCTGTGACTGAATCATTTGGGATAATTTCTGCCACTGAGGAGAAGGCTACTGTTACCATAATCATTTCTAAAGTAAGAAGTTCTAAGTTATGACAGAGAGGGGTGGGTCATGTGATCTTGAGCAAGGCACATTGTGCTGTGTGAGCAGTGACTCTGGAGGGATGCAGACCTGGTGATACCCTAAAACAGTGTTTAAGCTAAGTGGTTTCAGCTACTGAAGTATTGAGAATGCAGGTAACATTATACAGGCTGAGTCTGGGAAGGACCAGTCTCTCACAAACTGGAGGCAGTGAACTGGAATCTGAAACAGTGTTCGCAGTATAAAGGTTACCTGTCCAGTCACAGAACAGGATATACGAAAGGGGACTGTATATTCTACCAGTTTTGTATTTATGTTGAGCAAGAGTAGATAGATAGAAGACATTATGCCTGGGCCATATGAGGGCTGCTCACTGCTACAACTGCAGGAGCTGTGCCAAAAGAGAGAACTGGTCTACAAGAAGGGCCAAATGACCCGGGTTCAGGAACGGACCCGGGTTGTCGGAGGGCCGGCCGGGGGGAGAAGGATAGAGCGTCCTACGGACTGCTCTTCTTCTCCGGGGGGAGGGTGGGGAAGCACTCGGAGCACTGAGGACTCCTGGCGGAGGCTGGGAGATCTCACGCTGCTGATGCTAATCTCTGGGGAGGCAGGGCAGACACTGGCGTCATTGCATGTCCCCACCTCCGTGAGGAAAAAGACAGAAAATAGAGGGGGGCGAGGGCCACTGTCTATATGAAGCCCACCCGGAAGACCTCGCATAACCACTGTCGCTGCGGGTCCCCTGACCAAATACTAGTTCCATGATCACGGAAGACGTGACCACAGCCCCGCCCTCCGGGGGGTAAGCCGGTGGTGACTGGGGGACTCCGGCAGCCATAGACAGTGGCAGAGGCTTCCAGGGGCTGTGACCAGGGTCAACAGAAAAAAAAAAAGTGACAGGGGTCCTGCCAGGAAAAAAAAAAAAAAGAAGGGCCAAACATGGGCAGAGCTGATAATCATCCTCGAAAGAAGTGACCAGGAAAGACGCGTGAAAGTGGTCACTGCTAGTCAAAGCTGTGAGACAGAGGCTAGGGAGAATGCAGATGAGCCAAAGCCTTTGTCAGGAGCAGATGTGCAAGTAGACTGGGTACGGATGTTGGAGCTGCAGCTCACCATGCTTAAGGAAAAGGTGGAGATGGATCCGTAGAAGATGAGGCTGGCAGCAGAAGAGTGAGAGAAAGACTGCCAGCAAGAGAAGCAACAGGAGTGAGAGAAGGAGGAGAAGTGAAAGGCAGAGGTGCAAGAAAAGCAGTACCAGCATGAAGTCCAGCTGAAAGAATGAGAGGAGTGAGAGAGGCATTGTGAGCATGAGATACAGCTGGAGATACTGCACCAGAGGACATCACCAGAAACCGGGAGTAATGGCACAAGGGTTTTGACCCAGGAAGCCAAAATTAATTCTAAAATGTTTCCCAGATAACAGGAGAGGGATGATGTTGATTTGTTTTTAAGACTGTTTGAGAGAAGCTGGGGGGCAACTGGAACTGGGCAGGGCTTCTTGGGTGACTCACCCATTGCCACTGCTTATAGGCAAGGAATTAGAAGCCTTTGCTGGAATGGATGATAACAATTGCATGGACTATGATAAAGTGAAAAATGCCTTGCTAAAGCATTGAGTTAACCCCCAAGGCCTATAGGCAACAATTTAGAGGGTTAAAAAAGACCCCCGGGGGACAGCTATGCTGAAATATGTCTGCAGCTAAGTAACTTATCAGAACACTGGGTAGAAGGTGGAAAAGCTCACTCTGTAGAAGAGATAAAATATTTATTTATTCCTTCTGAAACTGTTTTTAAAAACAGTACCTGAGGATCTGAGAATATGATTGTTGGATAGAATGCTGAGCTCTGTGACACAGGCAGCCAAGAGGGCTGATCAGTTTATATCCAACCAGCCATCCTCTTGCTGAAAAGGGAATGTGGGAGGAACATCAGGTGGGTTTAGGGGAAATCCAGGGGTAGCCTAAAGGAAGCCAGCCTGTTGTCAGACAAAAAAGGAAGCCCCCTTGTCTCAAAAGCCCAGGGACGGGTGAATGAAAGTGCTACATTGGCCAGAAACCGGGAAATTTTTCTTACGATTCTCTGAAAAATGTAACAAAAGGTGCGAGGGCTGTTGGATGGGGTAGCTTGAGAAGCTCCGCACAGTCAGTAGTCTGTACACAGAGTACAGTACCCTCTAATTCCACTGCTCACATGTGTCCTGTGTGTGTTAATGGGGTGGTGACCCAGAGATTGAGGGACACTGGGACCTCCCTTTCTTTGGTGAAGCAGGATTTGATTCAAGATGAACAGAGCCTGCCTGGCCAGTTTTCTAGGATTACAGGAGTAGTGGATCCTACAGCCTTAGTGCCACTGGCTTGGATCTTCCTAAGCTGGGAAAGTGGCCAGAGCATATGGGAGATGGGTGTTGTACCAGATCTGCCCATGGATGTAATCATAGGCAATGACTTTGATAGTAGACTTAATATTGCATGTGTCACTACCTGCAGCAAGGCGAAGCAACCAGATCCTGAAGGCATAGAGGGGGTAGTGCATGAGGAAGCTACCCCTACCTCAGTAGCAGGAGAAGTTGTAGCTGAAGAACAACTTAGGAGCAGCAGTTCTGAGCCACAGCTACAGACTGAGAAGAGCACAGCTGTAGGTGGCTCTCCCACAGCAGAGTGTATTCTGGGGAAAGTCAGGCATGCAGAACAAGAAACAGAAACATGCAAACATAGACTTTGACGGCAGAGAAGGACTGCTCTTTGGCCCACCTAGTCTGCCCATTTCCGTACCTATTGGATAAGCTGCAGATTCTAGTTAACCAACAGCCTACTTCTTCCAACCCCCCCACCAGAATTGCCTTATGTCTGTCCCATGCATTCTTGAATTCCCCCACTGTTTTTGACTCCACAACCTCCTCAGGAGGCCGTGCCATGCATCCACCATACTTCTGTAAAAAAATACTTCCTCACGTTGATCCTGAGCCGTCCCCCCTCTATCTTCAAATTGCGCCCCCTTGTTCTTGCACATCTCTTTTTCTGAAATATGCTACCCTCTTGGACTCTGTTGATTCCCTTGAGGTATTTGAAAGTTTCTATCATGTCCCCCCTCTCCCTCCTCTCCTCGAGGCTATACATATTAAGATCCTTAAGTCTCTCTTGATATGTCTTCTGGTGCAGACCCTGCACCATTTTAGTTGCCCTCCTCTGGACTGCCTCCATCCTGTCTATGTTCTTGCAGAGATGAGGTCTCCAGAACTGCATGCAGTACTCCAGATGGGGTATCACCAACTGACTGTTCAGAGGGATAACAACCTCTTGTTTTCTACTGATGATGTCTCTCCCTAAGCATCACAGTATCCCCCAGCCCTCTTTACTGCCTTCTCACATTGCTTGCCTACCTTTAGGTCATCTGTTATGACTACCCCCAGGTTTCTCTCCATTTTTGTTGTTGTTAGTACCTCTCCCTTCCCCCATTGTGTACCCTTCCCCTGGGTTTTTGTTTCCCAGGTGCATTACTTTGCACTTCTTTGCACTGAATCTAAGCTGGCATACTTTTGACCATCCCTCCAACAAGGGAGAGTTCAGCAAGCTGATCCATCCCTGCAAAAGCTAAGTGAGTTATCCACCAGTGGGGGATGTGACTTTCTGAGTACTGGAAAAAGCGTAGTGTACTGGAAGAATGGGTTCCTGTACTGTGAGTGGTGTAGACCTGCCTGACTTATAATCCCTCATGTAAACCTCCATGTTACAGTATAAGGGAAATCAGTATTTACTCACGCTTGCTATGACATATTATACAATATTACATTTGTGGTCTTAACCCATCACCTACTGTTATTAGCCATAATGCAATGATCAGCATAATCACCGAATCACTCTATTGTAACCCAAAAGTAGTACTAGTCAGCATACTTGCTTATCTATGTGTACATGCAAAACCTAACAGTTTTGGGTGTTAGCTGCCCACCTAACTAACCAATGGTAATGCTTTACTTCTTGGCTGATGAGCTGTTACCCAGTTAATGGGCTTTCTTATCTTTGAATATATAACTTTATATAAGAGCTTTGTTCTCTGAGTTTTCGTGCATGATCACCCGGATGTTCGGAGCTCCTGGACTCCCAGCTATGGTAAGCTGTTCTTTTTATATGTGTTAGAAACATAGAAACATAGAAATTGTCATCAGAGAAGGACCACTAGGCCCATCCAGTCTGCCCATAGGCCCTATACATTGTATGTGGCCACTGACCCTATGTGATCAATGGCTTTTCATCACTCCCTCCCCTCTCAAACTTCCCTTGTGCATGTCCCAGGCATGCTTAAACCCCTCCACTGTGTTTGCCCACACTACCTCCTGTGACAGACTATTCCAAGGATCGACTACCCTTTCTCTGTAGAAAAACGTCCTCACATTACCTCTTAATCTACCCCCTTTCAACTTCATATTGTGCCCACTTGGTCTAGTACTTTTTCTACATTAGAAAAGGTCCCCCACCTGCACCTTGTTTATGCCCTTGAGGTACTTGAAAGTTTCAGTCATGTCCCCCACTGTTTCCTCTCCTCCAGTGAGTACATATTGAGGTCCCTTAGTCGCTCCTCATATGGTTTGTGGTTTAAGCCCTGCACCATCTTTGCTGCCCTTCTCTGGATAGTCTCCTCCTTATCTATGTCCTTGCCCAGGTGTGGCCTCCAGAACTGCATGCAGTACTCCAGGTGTGGCCTTACCAATGTTTTATACAAAGGCATCACCACCTCCCACCTCCTGCTAGTGATACCCCTGCCTATGCACCCCAGCATGCCGCTGGCCCTCCCTGCCGCCTTTGTACACTGCTCTGATACCTTAAGGTCATCAGAGATGATAACCCCTAGGTCCCTTTCCTCTTTAGTGACAGTCAGCTCCTCCCTCCAGCCTGTAGCTCTCCCCAGGGTTACCCCTACTCAGGTGTATTATTTTTCACTTCTTTGCATTGAACCTCAGTTGCCACATCTCTGACCATCTTTCAAGCTTCTTCAGATCCCTCTTCATTTTTTTCACCCCTTCTGGAGTGTCCCCCCTGTTGCAGATCTTGGTATCTTCTGCAAACAGGCAGACCTTTCCTTCCAGCCCCTCTGCAATATCACTAATGAAGACATTGAACAGGACTGGTCCTAGTACTGATCCCTGTGGTACCACACTGGTCACCCCCCCCCCAGATTGCACCCCATTTACCACCACCCTGTCTCCTATCTGTTAACCAGTTCCTAACCCAGTTCACCACCTTGACTCCCATGCCCAGACTACCCATCTTGTTAACCCTTGCATGGTCGTTGACTGATATATCAGTCCAAAATTCCTATACATTCTAATTCTGTCAGCTGCCTAAGAGTTAATCAGCCTTCTATGTAGGACGGTGTCTAAGGCTTTGCTGAAATCTAGCTAGGCAACCTCTACTGCCTTCCTAATTTATTTCCCTAGTCACCCAATCAAAAAAATCTTTAGATTCATTTGACATGACCTTCCTGCTGTGAATCCATGTTGCCTCAGATCCTGAGCACCACTGGATTCTATATGTGCCACTATCCTTTCTTTCAGCAGTGTCTCAATGATCTTTCCCACCACTGAGGTGAGGCTGACTGGCCTGCAGTTCCCCGCTGCCTCCCTACTGCTGCTTTTGTGTAGTGGGACTACATGTACCCTCCTCCAGTCCTCTGGAACGACACCCATGTTGAGTGCCTCTGTGAACAGGGCCTCCAGAGGTGCTGCTAGTTCCCTTTGCAGATCCTTTAATATTCTCAGGTGGATGCCGTCTGGCCCCATGGCCTTATCCACCTTCAGCTTTGTGAGTTCTTCCAGAACTCTCTCCACTGTAAATGGACTGGTGTCCACTTCCCCCCCCCCCCATTGCCTGTGCAAATCAATTGTGGCCCTTGACCCTCCCTCTCCTTAGTGAATACTGAGAAGAGGTGTTCAGTATTTCTGCCTTGTCCAGATCCCCCTCCTTACACTCTCCCTTCTCCTGTTTAAGCTTCACAATCCTCCCAATTTTTCTTCTTTCACTGATGTACCTATAAAATGCCACATCCTTTTTGTTTACAGACCGTGCCAAGCCCTCTTCTGTCTGCGCCTTCACCCTCCTAACAGCCTTTCCTGCTTCCCTTAGACATTCAAGGTACACCTCCCTGTCCTCCTCCCTTTGGCTCCCCTTATATTTCCTGTATCTCAGTCTTTTAGCCCTGACTTTATACCCACCTCTTTGGAGAACCATAGTGGTTTCCTTCTTCTTTTCCCTTTGGCCACTATCCTAACGCACTGGTTTGTTATATCCACTATGGCTTCTTTCAGTTTCTCCCATTGTTCTTCAGTCCCTTTGTTACCTCTCCATTCCCCAGGACTGCTTGTATACATCTACCCATTTCAGTGAAATCCACCCTCCTGAAATCTAATATTCTTGCCCTTGTGTGGCTTAACTGAGTCCTTGTCTCCATGCTGAACCACACCATGTGGTGGTCACTGGACCCCAGCTGCCCTTCCACCTGTATTTCTTTGACTCTGTTCCCATTGGTCCATACCAGGTCCAGAATTGACTTGTCCCTGGTTGGCTCATGCACCAGCTGCCTGAGTCCAACCCCCTGCAGGGATTCCAGGATGGCTGTGCTTCTGGCTGAAGCAACCACCTGGGTGTCCCAATCCACATCAGACATATTGAAATCCCCCAGTAGCAGGATTTCACCTTTAGCTGCCACGCTGTGTATGTTCTGCACTAGTTCCCTGTCTACTTCCTCTCTCTGTGCTGGAGGTCTGTAGATTACCCCTGTGCATGTTGCTGTTCCATTCCCTGGCTCCAGGGTGACCCACATTACCTCAGCCTCCCCCGTCTTCCCTGAATATCTGTGGCCTTTATATCATCTCTAATGGATAGGGCCACTCTTCCACCCTTTTTAACCTTCCTGTCCCTCCTGAACAGTGTATAGCCTGGTACATTGACTTCCCAGCCATGATTAGTAGAGTACCACGTCTCTGTTATTGCTAAGATGTGCAGTGGGACGTGTGTTGTGTGTTGGTAATAAACTTGTATTCCAGCACCTGCTTCTGACTTTTGTTTTGCCATCAGGTCAGATCCCTGCCAGACACCGGCAACAAATAGACCACTGCAGAAGGAACTGAAGGGACAGAACTGACCCAGTATCTAAAAAGATGTTCAGAAGAACTGGCATGGGAAACACAAAGGCACTCAAGGCTACGCCCACCCATTCAACTTTTACAGATGATCTTTCAGGCTCTCCACAGGATGAACAGGACTGGGATCGTGAAGGTGTCCTAGCCTATGCCCTCTCGTTTGACTGCGGTATTGGTCGGTTGAACTCTGTACCCCAACTGTATAACTGCCTAACTGCAGAGCACAGTGTGGATCAATACACTTTATGATCCTGGCTAGTGTAGGTAGAAATGAGCCTCCCAAAATGGCCATCATTGCAGAGCTGAATTTAGAAGTCTCAAACTTTCTAGCCTCCCATGGAGGCTGGGGTGATTTTGCGCTGGACGCAGTCACATGGTCATCCAGTACAGTATGTGTGCACACTGTATTCAGAGACCAGACCTACAGCTTAAAAGCATGACCAGAAGAGTTTCATGGTTACTGCCCTGTTTGCTGCACTACAGGCAGTGGAAATGGAGGTCCTAGCTCTGAAAAAGGAACTGGACTCCAAGTCCAGAGAAATGAGCGAGCAGCAGAGAGAGCTACAGCAAGAAATTCAGAAGTTCCAAAATGGGGCTCGAAGTGAACTGCATGGTACTGTACAGGATAGAGAAAGAGAGGTTGTGAAGTTAAGAGAGGACTGTGAGAGGTTGCAGCAGGAAAAAAGCATGCATTATAAATGAATGATTTGCTGACTGGTACGAATGACATGTTGCAGAGCGTGAATGAGGAGTTGTATGATGAGTTGGGAAAGTGCCATGATGCACTGGATAAGGAGATTAGGGAAACTTGTGAAGTGAGCGCCACATATAGAGTTTTGCAAGAACATGTGAGTAAGGGACAGTACAAAGGCAAGGTAAATCACTCGAGCTGTAGAGCCAAGATGGTGAAGTTACGTCAGCAGTTGGAAAACCTGAAGGGTTATGCGTGAGCTATGCTGTACCCCCCCGCCCATTGACCTGACGTCATTGAGAGATGATGACAGTGATGGCGGCAAATTCCAAGATGGTGGTCCTTGGGATGCTGGTGGATGGTGGCCTCAGCCCCCACCAGTTGATGTCTTGTGTAAGCAAGACAAAGTAGAGGTAGAGACCATGATCAATCAAGCGATCGTTAAAGCTGGAGTTTCCCAGGTGCAATCCGTGGCGATCCGGCAAGCTATGACTGACTCGTTGAAGAAGGAGTAGGTGGAGAAACAGGCCCTCCTTCAGGGCATGGCCAATGCCATGGCTGAAGTGGTAGTCAAGACCATGACAGGGCATACGGGGCCCACCTTGAATGCTCTGCAGTCCACACAAGCCATCGAGACCATCGCAGACAAAATAGACCATATGGCCGCCAGTGACAATTTGAGTTGTCATTTGGAAAAAATGAAGAACCAATGTGAAATGCTCAGCCTCACAGCTGAGCATAGAGTTCAGGTCCTGAGGCAGACTGTTGACTGAATGCTATGGGCCAAGCTTCCCGAGGTGATACATAATGATATCACCGCAGAGTTCAACGCTGTTGCAGGTAACCTCCTGGCAGCACACAATCCCAACACGGCCATTGTAATGCTAGCCCATCTGATAAAGCAATACACCAAAGAGACACCAGCCCAATATGATAGCCGTCTATGGCTTGCCTACCAAACAGGCGAAACGCTGGCTAATGAACCAGCTGACCAAGATTCAATTGAGTACAAAAACCTGTTTCTGAAAAGCATGCAACCAAGACTTCACAAGAAGGTAGAAACAACGATCTTCCAAAAAGGACTGCTTCCATGTCTTCATGGAAAGAGTGGAACACGCATTCCAAATTTTCATGCAGGACATGGGATCAGGTTCAAAGGCCAAAGTAGCCATGGTGCAGCAGAGCACTGAGTCATCCATCCACTACAGGGTTGAAGGGAAATCCAAGGATTCCCAACAGGCAAGCCTTCCAACCAAAAAGGGAGAGGGAATCCAAAAAGAACAAACAAAAGTATCATCTGAGGCCAAACCAACCAAATCAAAAGGGAAACAATGGTCAAAAAACAGTGGTCTGGCCCTTCATACAAGGATCTGTCTGAGGGGAACAACTGGCTCCGGGAGTTTATGGCCATGGTCCAATTGGTTGCAACAACCCTTCTGGCAAGGACCATGGCTGCAATTCCATCTGCACCTCTGGCAAGTGAAATGCCTGAGGAGGGTGGGCACAACAAATTTCCCTACTCCAAAGTAGTGCAGTTGCTTCACCAGGTAGACCCCTCGGGAGACCAGAAGCATAATGAATCAGACTGACAGTGTCAGGCCCTGGGTTGCTAACAAATGACTCAGGATATCCTTGTGTGGAAGCACTTCTTACAGGCCACCAACTTGAACTACTTCTAGACACAGGCGCCACAGTTTCTGTGCTGCATCAAGATGACCCACAGCTATCTCATTGGTTAATGGGGAGGTCCACGTCTGCTCAGACCTCCAAGAGGACTGTGGTTACAACTTATCGGTCCAAACAAATACCAGTCCTCATTGGTGCCATGGAAATGACACATCGCTTTGACCTCATACTACTATGTCATAACCAGAGCATCTTGGGAATTGACTTCCTCTCACACCATGGATGCATGGTGGGCTTGGCCAGTTGGCTACTACTCCAAATGCCTGGCTGGTGCTATATACTCTTCATTTCTGACTCGCACATGGTGGCCGTGGTAAAAACCAATGATGCAGAATGTGACGTCATAGTCATGCTCCAAAACCATGAGCTATTTCCCGAGAGCAAGCCAGTTTTGGAAAGGCACCAGAAAGCCCTCACCAAACACAAACATTATTGTGGAAGGATGGACACCCTCATCCAGGTGACTGGTGATGAACCATCGAGACAAAGATAATACCTCCATTTCCTGCAGAGGCAATACCCTCCTTGAGGACAACTATTATTCCCTTCTAAACTAAGGGGTCATTAGATCCTGTGTGTCCACGGTCAACTCTCTCATCTAGCCGGTGAAAAAGCCTAACAGCTGGAGACTCATCATTGACTACCGACAACTTAAAGTCACCTCTAGTTGTGCACCAACCATGGCATTTGCCCCCGATGTGCTCAAACTTCTAAAACCTGAACACAAGTGGTTCAGTAGTGTGACATCTCCAATGGTTTCTGATCTCTTCCACTGGTCCCTGAGAGCCAATACAAGTTTGACTTAACTTTTGATGGATGACAGTATACATGGAACTCCTTCCCATAGGGGTTCCACAACTCTCCCTTCCTCTTCCACATTCATATGAGTGATGCCATACGGGATTTTTCAACACCACAATGCCTCTTGCAGTATGTGGATGATCTTCTCCTGGCAACCAAGACCCTGGAGAAGCACCTGGAACTCTTAGATGAGCTCTTGATACTCCTATAGAGGGCAGGCCTTAAGTGCAATCCTGCAAATGTACAGCTATACCAGCCAGAAGTTTCCTTTCTTGGCCTCCACATCACTGCTGAAGGCAGGAGCCCCACCCTGGACAAGGTCCAGGGCATCCAAAATCTGCCATTACCAACCAGTGTGGCTATTCTGAGATGTTTCCTGGGTATGGGCAACTACTCCAGGGACTTCATTTGCAACTTTGCACAAAAGGCCACACCTCTGTATGAACTACTGAAGAAGGATATTCCCTGGCACTGGGGACCAGAACACACTGCTGCTGTCACTTCTCTGAAACAGGCATTGGCCTCTGTTCTAGCTTTAGTTAACCCCAACCCAGAACTTCCATTCCACTTGGAAACTGCCACCTCTAAGGTGGGTGTGTCAGCAGTTTTGGCACAAAATGCAAATGGGACCCTCAGACCCATTGCCCATGGCTCTCAGATGCTTTCCCCTGTAGAGCAAAATTACTCTTTGTGCGAGAGGAATCTTCTGGCAACCTTCTGAGCCATTAATAATTTCACCTACATTATAGGGTTTTCCTCTATTGTGCTGCACACCAATCACACTCTGACCAACTTACCGTTGAACGACAGAATCAAAGATGGAAATTTGTCTCATACTAGAGTCATCTATTGGTCCCTCCTATTACAAGATCAAGACATCGCTGTCCTTTCCGCCAAAATGCCATCCATATTGGCACATGGTCTCCTATACCAAGGAGAATCACATGAGTGTGGCCTAGAGCCACCCACCTCACCAGAACCAGGCCCATTCCTGCCAGCCACTGAAGCCACCTTGAATGATCCTGTACTCTGCCGTATCTTTACTGATGGATCCTTTTCCTATCATGAAGGAGAACAAATTGCAGGTTTTGGGATCCTGGTCCTGAATCCAGCAGAGACACCATTGAGATATCCAGAAAGTGTACCATTCAGTCTTCTCTATATGCAGACCTTGCTGCTGTAGCATGTACACTGGAATTCATCCACCAAGGAAAAGAAGATACCATCATCTTCTCTGACTCCTCATAGGTGTGCAACTCCTTAACTGAATTCCATCCTTTCTGGAAGACATATGATTTTTCCTCATCAGAAGGTACTCCAGTGAAATACAGGGATCTCTGCATCTACTTTGCCATAGATACATAGATACTGTCGGCAGAAAATGGCTGTCAGCCCTATCCAGTCTACATGTTCATGCTATCTGACAAAACAGCCAGTGACCCTATCTGGTCACTGGCTTTAGCTTTTTTGTCCCATCTCTAATATTCATTTATTCCTGTCCCATGCATGTTTGAAGTCTGCCACCATATGGGTGGCCACCACTTCCTGGGGCAGCCTATTCCATGCATCCATCACTCTCTCTGTAAAAAAGAACATCCTGACATTACCCCATATGCGAACACCCATCAGTCTCATATCATGCCCTCCTGTTCTGGCACTACTTTTAAATTGGAATATGTCGTCCCCTTCCACCTTGTTCATGCCCTTGAGGTATTTGAATGTTTCTATCAGGTCACCACTCTCCCTCCTTTGCTCTAGCATGTACAAATTGAGGTCTCTAACTCTTTCCTCCTAAGGCTTATGATGAAGACCCTTCACCATTTTGGTCATCCTCCTCTGCACTGTCTCTATTTTGTCACTGTCCTTATGAAGGTGTGGCCTCCAGAACTGGACACAGTACTCAAGGTGAGGCCTCACCAGGGTCCTGTACAGTGGAACTATCACCTCCCTCCTTTGGTTTCTGATTCCCCTTCCAAAGTACCCCAACATCCAAATGGCCTTCCCCACTGCCTTGGCCATCTGCCTTGTGGCCTTCAGGTCATCTGTGATTATGACCCCCAAGTTCCTCTCTTCCTTAGTAACTGCCAACAGCTCTCCCCACAACCTGTAGCTTGCTCCAGGGTTCCTGTTCCCCCCATGCATGATTTTGCATTAAACCTTAGTTGCCATGCCTCTGACCATCTCTCCAGCAGCTCAAGGTCCTTTCTCATCCTTTCCACCCCCTCTGGGGTATCCAACTTGTTACAGATCTTGGTGTCATCCACAAACAGGCAAACCTTTCCCTCCAGTCCATCTGCAATGTCACTGATGAAGATATTGAAGAGAACTGGCCCCAGAACTGACCCTTGAGGTACCCCACTGGTAACTTTCCTTTCCTCTGACTGGCTTTCATTTACCACTACCCTCTGTTTTCAGTCCTTCAACCAATTTTCAATCCAGTTTACCACCTTCTGTCTCATCCCCAGGCTTCTTAGCTTGTTAACCAGTGTCATATGTGGGGCAGTATCAAAGACTTTGCTAAAATCTAGGTAGGCAATGTCTACAGCTCCCCCCCCGTCTACTGCCTTTGTCACCCAGTCAAAGAAATAAATTAGTTTGATAGGACCATCCTACAATGAACCCATGTTGCCTGAGATCCAACGTCCCCATGACTTCTAGGTACTCCATTATCCTTTCCTTGAAGAGTGTCTCCATTATCTTTCCTATTACAGAGGTTAGACTAACCGGTCTGGAGTTTTCTGCATCTTCTTTACTCCCGCTCTTGTGAAGAGGAACAACATTTGCCCTTCTCCAGTCCTCTGGGACCACTCCAGTGTCTAGGGACTCACTAAACAGGGCTGCCAGAGGGCCTGCCAGTTCAGTTCTCAGTTCCCTTAATACCCTGGGACATAGGCCATCTGGATACATGGCTTTGTCCACCTTGAGCTTTGCAAGCTCTTCTAGGATGCTTTCCTCTGTGAATGGACTGGTGTTTACCTCCTTTTCCTCCATTCATTTAAATTCTAGCTGTAGGCCCTGTCTATGCACTTCCACAGTGAAGACTGAACAGAAAGATTCATTTAGGATCACTGCTTTCCCCCTGTCTCCCTCCACTATCTGTTCCTTGGGTCCTCAAAGCTTAGCTACTCCCCTCTTTGCCTTCCTTCTGTCACTGATATTCCTGAAGAATGTCTTGTCTCCCTTTGTAACCAATTGAGCTATTTGCTCCTCAATTTGCACTTTAGCACTTCTCACTGCTTTTCCTGCCTCTCTCAGACACTTCTGGTACATTTCCCTGTCCTCATCTCTTTGTGACTCCTTATACTTCCTGAAGGCTAGCCTCTTGGCCCTTACCTTTTCAGCCACCCCCTTTAAGAACAAAAGCAGTTTTCTTCTCCTTTTTCCATTGTCTATTGATGTGTGCCATTTCTCCTGAACATCCCCCCATTGACCTTTTTTCCAGGACTTCTCTAAACTGAAGTCTCATCCTGGTAAAGTCGACCTTTCTGAAGTCTAAGACTCTTGCCTTCATATAAGTTGACTGAATCCCTGTGTCCACTTTGAACCACACCACATGATGGTCGCTGGACTCTAGCTGACTTTCCACCTTGAGCCCTGTTATTCTGTCCCCATTGGTCAGTACCAGATCCAGGACTGTTCAGTCACTGGTAGGTTCCTACACCAGTTACCTAAGGCCAGCCCCATCAAGGGAGTCAATGAAGTTCCGTGCCTTGGCTGAGGCCCCTGCTGGGATGGACTAGTCTATTTCTGGCATGTTAAAGTCTCCCATCAGCAGTACCTCCCCCTTTGCTGCCATGTCATGCATGTTTTCCAGCAGCAGTTTGTCAATTTCTTCTGTCCAAGCTGGGGGTCTGTAAATTACCCCTGTGCAAATGGCTGTTCCATTGCCTGGCTCAAGGGTGACCCAAACTTCAGGCAGCACTCTATATTTATGAGTAGCCACTGCAGGCATTTCAGAGCTGAGAAGCTAGTGTAGGGACTATACCGAATGGGTCCCACCGTGAAGTGGTGGTATAGCTTGCTCACCTTGGAATTCCAATCTGAAAACTAAGAGAACCCCCTTTTTCATGGAGTTTAAAGTAAGAAAAGCCAATAGGCAGTTGCACTGGATGTCACACACCAGTAGGACCCTTCACCAGAAATGTGAATTGCATTTTGAGCAATGCAAAGGTTTTGAGCATGCTTTTTGGTTGTCTGGTGACCCAGACTTCCTCTGTTTTCTCCTGCCTGTTCTGAATTTCAGTTGCCTTGATGCTTTCTTTGATGTAGAGGGCAATCCCCCACCCCCTTTTTACCTTCCCCTGTCATTTCTGAACAGGGCATAACCAGGTACACTTATGTCCCAGCTGTGGTTCCTGGTGTACCATGTTTTGGTTATGGCCACTATGTTCAGATCAGCCTCTGTCATTACAGCCATCAAGTCTGGGACCTTGTTCCCCAGACTGCGGGCATTTGTATACATGACTTTCCATGAAAAGTGGTGTCCTGTCAGCCAATCCTTGTGTTTAGCCCCTTGTTTCATCCTGCTATTCCTGGAGTATTCGATGTGGTGCTTCCCTTTGTTAATGATGATATCATCTGGCTCTGTGTGCAGCCTTTTCTGTCCTGTGGTATTGGTGAATCTTCCCCCAGCATAATGTCCTGATTCTGCTCGTCATGTGCCATAACCTGTGGGGAAGGTCTGTCTGTATCTCCCTACTCCTGTTAGCCCCCCCCAGTGGCTAGTTTAAATGCGTGTTCAGGAAGCACATACATGTCTCACTGAAGACAGACATTCTCTCCATGGAAGGATGCAGACCACCTCTCTTGTATAGGCATGCATCATCCCAGGTGGTACCCTAGTCCACAATGTAGCCAAAGCTGTTTTCCCCACACCACTCCTTCAACCACTTGTTGAAGCTATTGATGCATTGCTTTCTTCCCCCCATCTTACCCTGACTGGTAGCACCTGTGAGAATCTAACAGAGTTAGCTACCTCCCCCAGCCAGGTGCCTACCCAAATCCCTAAAATCCTCCTGAACCTTTTCTAAGCTAGCCCTGCCTTTGGCCAGGTCATATGTCCCCAGATGGACAATGATATCCAGCCCCCCCAGCCACAGCCTTAGTGATTCTGTGGATCCATTCCCCCTCCCTCCCTCTGAGCTGTGCCTCCTGGGAGACACTTTACCTCCCTATCCATTTTTATGTCTGACCCCAGCTCCATACCCAGAACTATCGAGTCCCGCACCAGGAGAATCTTACTCCTTCCCTGGGTTTCTCTGGACTCAACCCCCGAGACCCCAGCCTGGTGGGCCTGGTCATTCTCCCTGATCTTAACCTTTAATTTCCGCTCCAGGGCTCTCCCTCTGCTTGAGAGCATCATATTTGTTTTCTGTTGGACAGGGTGGGGGATGTGCTTGAGATCCACCTTTCTCAACCTTCCTGAGCCCACCGTAGTCCATCCAGGCCTCTGTCTTGGCAACCTGCATGGCAGTAGCTGGTGGTATGGTGGTCTCTGGGTGGAGGCAAAGGTTTTCAGAACTCCTGCCAGCTGTGCATGGAGCCTGTCCACCTCCTCCCTCAGCCCAGAGAGATGTCTACAAATGGGGCAGCACTGCAGTTCCCAGAATGTTCTTCTGAACACCGATGCTCCACACCCACTGTACCACTCCTTGTACCATCCTATGTACTCCTGATGTACAATATGCTCTTTTACCTCTCTACTGAAGTAGTCCGTGTTTATTTTATTTTTTCTCTTTTTTTTTTTTGTTGTTCTGATGGTAATGTATCTGTTGTGAGAGGGATGACCTGCCCACTCTCTAGGGCCAACACCTTTAAAGGAAGGCCTAGCCCAGGTGTGGGAGGATGAGACTAATGCAGCTCCCTAGCCATAAACAATCAGCCCTAAAATCCTTCTTCTTGTACTGTTCCCCTGACCACAATCAGCTGCAAAAAAGACAAAGTATTAGGTTTGATCTCCCCACTCTGCCTCTGACACTGCTGTGCTTCGGGCTGAGGAGACTGAAGAAACACACAGAATTTAAAAGCAAGTCCCCTGCAATATAAAACCTTGTACTTAACTGCTGTTGAAGGTAGAGACCAAACCACTTAGAAACAGGCAGAACCTTCCAGAAACTGAGTAGCAAACAGAATTCCTAAGGGTCAGAAACCACTGAAAAGGAAGTTAAAAAATGCACAGAATTTAAAAACAAGTCCCCTGCATTATGAAATATTGTACTTAACTGCTGTTGAAAGTAGAGACCCACCCACTTAGAAACAAACAGAACCTTTCAGAAGCTGAGTAGCAAACAGAATTCCCTAACAGTCAGAAACCACTGAAAAAGAAGTAAAAAAAAAAACACTGAATTTAAAAGCAAGTCCCCTGCAATATGTAACCTTGCACTTAACTGCTGTTGATGGTAGAGACCCACCCACTTAGAAACAGGCAGAACCTTCCAGAAACTGAGTGGCAAACAGAATTCCCTAAGAGTCACAAACTAGCCTAGCTGAATAATTCCTCTACAGGCGGTATATACTCAAGGTAAAGGCCCATTCAAAGGCCAAACCTCTTCATGAGTACAATGATCGAGCAGACACCTTAGCCAAGGATGGAGCTCGAGGGAGAGAGGTGTGGACCATGCCCCCTCCCACTACAGCTCACACAGTGGCCACCAATAAGAAGACTAAAGTGGTCCCTCTGGACCTTAATGCAGTACAAAGGGTAGATCCAGAGATTAAGGAAGTATTTGACTACCTCTATAAAGACACAGAAAAGTAAATGTCTTTGAACAATCCATTCAAGGGGCACATGGACACCCTTCACCTCTTTGCAGAGCAGAAGTTGGTATTTTGCCACTCCGACAATCAAAAATTGTGAGTTATTCCCAAGGCAGTTTGATCTGAGTTCATACATCAGGTCCATAACACCCCTACAGGTGGACACCAGAGGGGTAGCTAAAACTCTGCAGAGACTGAAAACTGACAGCTGGTGGCCTAGTATGACAGTGGACATTCAACACTACATGGACAACTGCATCACCTGTACACAGAATAACCCAATTCCTGGCAAGGAAAATGCCAAACTGCTACCCCAGAGGCAGTCTGGCCCCTGGAATGCAATCCAAATTCATTTCATTGGATCTTTGACCACCACCAGCAAAAACAACAAGTATGCACTTGTGGTCACAGACCTCTTCTCAAAGTGGTAGGGGGCTTTTCAATGTTCCACAAACACCGTGAGAGCTACTGCCAAAATCCTGGTGGATCAAGTATTCACCAGGTGGGGCCTACCCCTCAAGGTAGACTCCTACAAAGGAACCAGTTTCACAGGTGGGTTAATGCAAGAGTGTTTAAACTTACTGGGTGTGAGCCAGATGTTTCACATTGCATAGCATCCTCAATCATCAGGACAGGTAGAGAGAGCAAATAGACAGATTAAACTCATGCTATGTAAATTTTCAAATGAAAACCCCAAAAGTTGGGATACTTTGTTGACCTTTTTTTCTCCTAGTTGACAGCGAGATCCAAATCAACATCTGGTATAGAAGACAGTGATGTGTACCACGGGGTAGATTATGGATAAATCTTAAGGCCCGGTGGTAAAGAGTGTCAAGTTTTTTAAGCATCGTTAAGGGGCTGTGACTATAGAGAACATCACGTAGTCCAGTACACGGAGGAATGTGGATTGTACTAGTCGCCTTTTAGCTTCTAGCATAAGTAGATGTTTATTGCGATAGAATAAACCTAAACGCTGTCTTAGTTTCTTTGAGATCTCATTTATGTGGCATTGAAAGTTGAGTTTATTGTCCAGCCAGAACCCTCAGTATTTAAAGGTATCTACTACTTCTAGGGGTGTGTCTAAAAGCGTTTGGATCTGTGGGATATGTGTATATCCGAGAGTGGACTTTGGAGAGAGAATCATAGCTTTAGTCTGTTTAGCATTGAGGAGGAGTTTATGAGTGATGAGGTTGTATTGGAGGGTGGTGAAGTCTTGCTGTAAATACTCATGGGCCAATTCCAAAGATGAATTTGTGGTGTATAGTACAGTATCATCTGCAAATAAGTGCAAATTGGCTGAACACAGCTGCAAGTCCAGATTATTGATGTATATTGCAAAGAGGATAGGGCCCAGGATGGAACCTTGGGGTACTCCTCTTAACAGGGATTTTCATGGGGACAAGTCACCTATAGCTTTGACTTGTTGTAGTCTATTGGTTAGGTAGCTGGTAAACCATTTAATGGAAGAGCTATCAAGTCCGATATTAGTCAGTGCAGAAAGCATAAAGGTATGATCCATCATGTTGAAGGCCTTACTTAGATCAAGGAAGAGGGCAAATGCATACTTCTTAGAATCCAAGGCCATTTGCCAGTCTGTAGTCACTTTTGCAAGAGCTGATACTGTGCTGTGTTTGGCTGTGAAACAGGATTGAGCCGGGTTTAGCAACTTTTGTGAATCCAGATGTTCTCTAAGCTTTACATTGACAATTTTTAATATTAATGTCCCACTCAAAGTTGTCACTGTTCAAGAAGGCAAAGATGCCTACCTCAATGTAATGGTTGTTTCACCAGATAAATCCATGCTACAGATAGAGTGGAAGACTGACAATTCAAATGGACAACAAATCCCCATGGCCCACCTTTCCAAATGGACTTTTCAAGGCTGGCCAAACACCCACATTTCTCCTAATGGAACTTTGTCCATACAACAAACCCAACAGCAGCACACAGGCTTCTACAACCTTACAGCCATGATGAACACAGACTTTTGTACCAAGTTCTCAAATGACTCCATATGCCAATTCTATTCAAGCCATTCAATTGCAAGTGCTGCTCTTTTCCTTACTGTACTCCCACCAACAGAAAATGATCTCATACAATGCCCTATACAAGAACCAAGTCCACTCAGTGGCCTGGTAGCAACTTCCTTCCCTGGGACTCTCATTAATAATGTTCAATTTATGTATATTCCTGTTGTTTTGAACCTCACTCACTGGAACATGGCCAAATGTGGCTATTGTTCCTCAACCAATGCTTCAAAATGTCATGCTGTTATGTTACTAGATCTATTGGCAGCATATCAAGCATATACACAAGACCATGTAGCCAAGCCCCATACTACGGAACAGTTAGGTGTGTTCCAGCTGCATCCAAAAAGGGCTGTAAATTTTGCTAATGTAGCATGTGCAACAGGCGCTATTACAGGTTTGTTTGGCACTGTAGTGTCAACCTGGAACTGAGCTGATTTGGCATCAATTAAAAGTCAAAACAAATGTAATTCTGGTTTGGGTCAAAATGTCATGCAGCCCATGCTACATGGTATAGATGGTATTTCACAACAGGAAAGATTCACGGTGTATAACATGCACAATACTGAACTTTCATTTAATGAGTCCAAAAATAAGATTAATGAATTGATCTTCCAAAATAATAAAGAAGCCTCTGAGCACCACATAGGCTGGGAGATAATTTGTTCAGCTTATGGTAATTATGTCATAAACGCTATCACCAATCTCTTCCTGGATCTGGAATCAGGGAAGATTCTGGATTCAATCCATGATAGAAGTATGGCTAAATTGTACTGCCCCAGTTGTCGCACCCTGTCATACACTAGCTGTTGTATGGATAGGACTGTGTCCTTTTCATTGCCCACTGCATGAAATTTGGGCTATGTTACTATGCACCCCAGCTGGGGGCCTTGTTAGGACACATGCCAGTGTACCTTACAGGACATTATGTACATGATTTTTATAGTCTCTCTTCCATGCTTTGATCCAGATTCTTTAGTGTTTGACAAACTCACAACAATCCACTCCATGGGCCATCTTGAGGGCAGTATCTACCATGAACAGATTGACTTGCCTCCTTTGCTGGCATTCTATCCTCCACTTGATGCCTGGGTTGCTCCATATACTGACTGTTGTGCTAAAAGGAGTTACCGTTATTTATGCCAATGTGATGTCTTCGACGTGATCAATCCTGTTTGTGGTTATGCTCCAAGCTTTATGGACTAATCATATACATTTGATAAAGACCTCTTTGCCAATGACACTGTTAATGGCACATCTTTGTCTCCCACTGACAAGCCAGAAAATCCAAAGTCAGCCAAGCCTAAGCATGCCTTTGCCACTGCTCCAAAAGATGTTCAATGCCTCACCAGCAAGATTACCAACTCTTCATCTACTGGCCCAATCCAGCTCACCAAGTGGTGACTTCCTCAAGTTCATGTTTCATACAACTCGATTGGACTGTACTGTGTCATATCCAACCATAAAACTCTCTCCTATGGACCTCTGATTTGCAATACCACTATGCCCAACTTCTGTTTTGTACCTCAACAGAGCACTGTCATTGGCCATACAGTTATCACTCCTGTCCCCACCCTGGAACCTGATTATACTGATGATGACCCTGACTATCTGGATGCTATTTCACAGTACTTACCAGTGTTTAATGTGCATAGTGATCCCCTTGTTGCACCTGGGTTATGCCCCCTATCATCCCACATACATCTTACACTGTATTCCTGGTCTATTATACTGTGATACTGCTATTTTGCATTAATATATAGATTTAGGCACTCATCATATAAGCATGAGTGCCAGGAATGTGCTTTGCTGCTCATATATGCCAATGTTTACATCCTTCATAGGATTAGATTTTGCATGATTATTATACCTCCCTATAATGCAATATGTTTGTCTTTTACATATATTCCATACATAATCTACCTAATTATTGATATGATGACATCACTGATTACTTTATACACTATATATATATATATATATATATATATATATATATATATATCTCAGATAAGCATATGTAGTAGTGGCCAGTCAGCACTTCTGTTTGTCTAAGCAAGCAGAGAGGAAACCTTTGTTATGTCTTATACACAGGCAAGAAATGCCACATGTAGTTTGAACCCACCAGCATTTTTTTTTTGTCCAAGCTTCATGCTAACAAAAGCATATTATTTGTCTTATGTGATACTCATTAGTAATTCTGTCTCTTACGTCATTATCCAATATGTAATGTTTCTCATATCCATAATTATGCTGTAATCTCTGTTGCTATGCTGTTATCTGTAGTATATAAGTTTTTATAACCTAGTTCCACACGCGGAGAGAACAAGATCTCGGAGAACCTGAGATCCTAGAAATTCTAGAAGTTATGTACATTCTTTAGGAGAGTGGTAAGAAACCCATCTTCCTTGTGATTTTCTCTGTCACATGCTTGGCGTATGTAGTATAATAAACCTCATTAGTACTCCTGCTTGTTTACAAATGTTTCTTGGCAGACTCCAAAGACATAAGAATCTGTATAATTATTATTTACTCTACTATCTGAGATTGTTTACATAACATAAATGGCGACTGTTTGGCAGGTGTCTGGGTGTTTGCCAAAGTCACATTTTAATTTCCTCTGTAAATTAAAAAAGTGGGTGAAATATCTCCAGTAACAAGCAGCTGAGAGTGTCTTCTGTTTAAATCTCTTTGGTCTGCTGTGTGTACCACAGTGCAGACAAAACAATCTCTTGACAGATATTCAATCTCTGTGTAATGAGTTGTTTTATTTTTGTTTGTTTTTTTCCTCTTCTTTCTCTGTGAGAACACAGAGCTGTAAAGGGATCCAAACAGACAGATAGACTGCTTTCATTTGTGATTTCAAATTCTAATGTATCTTTAATCATCTAGGAGTCCACATACACCAAATGCTGTTTGTGTCCTGTCATGAACTTTGGTTGCATGCAAAGTTTTTGATCCACAGACAGCTAAGGTTTTCTCATTTCTTAAAAGACGTGTCTAAAAAAACAGTGTTGAAATTGAGGCTGGATGCCTCACAAAATCAAACTGCCTACAGTGGTTTAGATTATTTTTCCAATGTGGCAAATAGCAGGAACAGTCATTCAGGGTGATTTCTGAACACTATAGTGACTTAAAACACGGTACTAAGGAAGATATTAATTGAAATTTGCTAGTTGCAACACTATTTGCTTGCTTAGAATTTTCTATAAAAAAATGTGATAATCTGAAGTCAAATTGCACTGCATATAGGCAAAAGATGAGTGTGCTGAATGCCCAGTCTACTGAGAAAGTTAATGAGCTGTTATTTCAAAACAGGACCTTGAGTAAGCAATGTGATTCATTACTAAGTAGTTACAAAAAAAGTAGACATAAAATGTATGCTTTGAAAATCAAATGTGATACAGCTTCTCTTGATAACAGACTAGATGTATGCTATGAGAAAGTCTTGCGGTCTGAAGTTAGATTACTTCACAATGTGCTCACTCATGTATTTGAGGAGCTAGAATGTAAGAGTAAAGAAAATGTTGAACTTAACACTGTGTGTAGAAACTTGGAGAAACATGTTATGCATAATTTGTGTGATACCAAATCTGAGGCTGATCATATAAATTGCAAGGCAGAAATGGTGAACTTGCACCATCAGCCAGAGGTATTGGCAGGGTATATTAACTTAATGCCCAAGGCCTTGCCTCTTCTCATGTTGAAGAGTTTGATTTTGAACACTCACAGTATGCTGTGGGGTGGACTAGAACAAAGACTAGCCACTTGTTTTTCTGTGATTCACAAAATGGTGAATTGTTAGAGTCTCAAAATGGTGGACAAACTTGTCATCAGGTTGCATCCCCATACCATTCCCAAGATGGCCGCTCATGGTCATGTGATGATGGTCATTACATAGTAACCCAAGATGCCCATGAGGTCATCCAAATTGGCCAACTACTAAATCATGGAGGTTGGATCATGCAGTCACAGGGACCTGTAACTGCTGTCATAACCAAACAAAACATTCCAAAGGTTTTTGGCATGATTTATAATGTTATCGGTAAGATTAGTGTTTCTGAGGGATAGAAGATTCTCATTAAAAATAATGTTGACATACTTTTGAATGAGGCTGGTACACAACCTGTCATGAAGTCAGTGTCTGACGTTGCAGAAACAGCTTCTGCTAGCAATGTTTACTATGCTAAAACATCCTTGGTTAAGGAACACATTGCTGCTAAAAATGTGAATTGTGGAATAACATCAGCTTTCCCTAATGCTAACAGTACTGGACAGATGCAGTACACCGATATCTTAACCTGTAACATTAAAAACAATGTTGCTATCAGACAGCTACCTTTCAGTGGGGGAAACTGACTTTACATTTGATGGGGGAGGGGATGACCCTGATTCTGAAAGCCCCGTGGCTGTGATATTTTCAGCATCACAGGCCACATTGGGGGTGAGGGTTACAGGTTTGATTTCTGAACCTGAGCTGACAGCTGTTTCAGCACTAGTTTCTCCACCCCGATGGCTACTGAACCACAATCCATAGCTGGAGAACTACGTGCAGCTTGCACACCACTTTTCTCCACTGTGCAGGCACCCCTGATAGTGCCAGTACTGCCTGCACATGATACAGAACCACCTCCACCAGTGACACCTGGATCATCCCATACTGTGACTGCAATTTATTTATTTATTTATTTGGTAATTCTGATACAACCTTTAAGTATACACTCTTTTACAAACGTTCCATGTCAGAATGTAAAACAGCAGAGATGTAACAATGACTTGACAGTTAAACACAAAACATAAGCTTGCTATGTAATACAGAAAATAGAAAAATAATACATTTGAGTAATCGAGACAACTGAAATTAAACAGCGGGAGGAGATTCCTAATTAGCAACATATGGCATAGCTGACCTGGGGGGGCCTGTCAAGGTAGAGTATTGGAAAGGGTAGGAGAAAGAAAGGGGGGAAGAGTGCAGACAAGGGGTAGATTACAGAGAGAGAGAGAGAGAGAAAGGAGGAGAGAGGGAGAGAAAGGGATTGGGAGAAGGGAAATATTTAGGGAGGAGAGTGGGTGGAAAGGGGAGGTGTTGGGGGAGTATGGAGGGGAGGGATTTGTAGGGAGCTGGGGGAGTGGCAAGGGATGGCAGGTGGTGGTCCAGGATAGGTAAAACAGGAGGAAAGCTCAAACAGATGAGGGGGTTATCTGGGTTGAGGATATGGTCTCAGGCAATAGCAGGCACAAGCCAGGAACAGTCTGGGTTATTCCCAGCACAGGCAATAGCAGGCACTTCTGGCAAGAAGGTGCAAGGCATGCTAGTGTTGATATCATTGTATTTTCTTTTGGGATCACTGACCATGGTCCCAGCATTGGTTAATCCTAAACCAGCTTTAGGATATTATTATTATTTTGAAACTGCCAGATCAGATATAGCAATCTCAGCAGTTTTAGCCCAAACATACAATGGACCCATCAGACCCATTGCTTATGCATCCCAGATGCTTGCCCCAGTGGAGCTAAAGTACAACCTTTGTGAAACGAATCTTTTGGCTACATATTGGGCAATTAGATACTTTATGTACATCACTGGATATGCACCCATTGTGCTGCATTCCAATCATTTGCCAACTAGCTTTCTGTTGTCAGACAGAGTAAAAGATGACTCTGTATCCAATACCAGACTTACACACTGGTCTCTCATTTTACAGGATCATGACATCACTGTCCTTCCTATTAAAACCCCATCCTTGTTGGCCCATGGCCCACAATTTACAGGAGACACCATGATTGTTCACTCCAACCTCCTGACCTACCTGTCCCAGGGCCCTTTCTGACAGAACCTCAGAAAGTGTTAAAAGACACCACTGTGTGTTATGTTTTGACTGATGACTCAATTACACATACCAAAGAGGGTCAGGTAGTAGGGTTTGGAATTCTTATTGTACATTCTAGTAATGACAGAATGTGCATCATCATTTATGTACGATTCATAGGCAATGTTAAAAAAATGCCTGGTAAGAAAAAAAAATGAAAAGCAAGGAGGTGAGAAGTCTCCTTATTACCACAAATGTTAGTGGATGGTTTACAGAGCTGGAAAGTCCTTGAGAAACACACAGCTTGTGTTAAGAGATTTTTCTTTATGTAAAATGATACCAGCATTCTATGAGAGGGTTAAGTGCTGCAGGTTGACAAAACGTCCTTGATCTAAAAGACTGCAGACACTGGTTTTTTATTATAGTTTCTAATTGGGTATGTTTCTCTCTGCCTGAATTTCTTTGGAAGAAAACAAACTCCCAATACTCTGTAGTACCGTTATGAAATACAGTGACGTGTTTGTGTACATCACAACACTAACCAGTTTAAATACAAACTGTTCATTCATGAGGTTCGAGCATATTGTACATGTGAACCTTATGCTCCCAAAGAAGGACCCTCGTTTGAGGGCAGTATATAGGTTCCTTAATAAAGGAACTGAGGAATAACTTTCAAAATAGCCCTTTTAAGAAAGTGAAATGACCTTCACCTATCCAATGATGGCCTACTCATGATACTCATTTGGTATCACTGCCGTAACACTCATGAAAAGTTACGGGTAGTTCCTGAACACCTGAGGGTAGATTTTATCTACTGTACCAAGTACATGATAATACAACTGGTGGACACCAGGGAGTCAATAAAAACCCTAGACAGTCTGAAATCCTCTGTCTGGTATGCACACGTGAGAAATGATGTAGAACACTACATAAGTAACTGTTTGATCTATGCACAAAACAATCCTATATCAGCTAGGAAAAATGCATTGCTACCCCAGAGGCAATCAGGCCCCTGGAACAACATCCAGATTGAGTACATTGGCCCTATGCCAGCCACTAAGAACAATTAGTTTGCACTAGAGATCACTGACCTATTTTCCAAATGGGTTGAAGCTATCCCAACACCGAGCAACATAACCAAAGTAACTGCAAATGTCTTGGTAAACCAGTTTTTTACCGAGTGATGTTTACCCCTAAAGGTAGATTCTGATTACAGGGATCTGACTTTATGGCCAAAGTAATGCAGGAAATTCTGGATATGTTAAGGATAAAACAAAAGTTTCATATCCCTTACCACCCACGGTCATCAGGACAAGTGGAATGGGCTGACAGGCAGATCAAAGTTATGTTATCCAAACTTGTTCAGGAAAACCCCAAAGAATGGGATTCATTATTGCCTTTACTCCTTATGGCAATAAGAGGGACACCCTCTGCAGGTATACAGTGTACCCCATTTTAAAATCATGACCGGACGGTCAGTGAGACTCCCAGAACATTTACTTCTGGACCTGTGTACTGCATCTGCTGATGGAGCATCAGTAGATAAATATGTTAACTCAAACAACACATCCAAAAGGTACACTTGTTTGCTTCACCATGTATGGGCAAGGCTCAACAACAGGCCCTATCCCATTGTAAACAAATTCAGTCCAGCAGTCTACCAAGTTAGACTGCCTCATAATAACAGTCATTGATAAATGGCAACATGCTAATCAAATTAACCTGTTTAAATGAGATTAAATTAATTTTTCATACCCCAATGAGAGGAATAGTACTAAACTATGTTTTTCTTTTCTCTTTCCTTTTAGGTTCCAGAGAGAGAGAGAGAGCTGCTTGCTTGTATGCTTATGTAACCCCCTTGTTACCCGGGGTTACTAGAATCCCAGTAAGACCTAGTGGCAGGCAGGAAAGACAGCTTCTGAAGCTCCAGTTAAATGGGTTTCACATTGTCTCACTCTGTTCTCAGTCTCAGCTGAGACTGAGGGATGACATCACCAATAGAACTATCGCAGCTGCATGAGCCACATTGGAATCTGCAGCAAAGGGAGTTGGTTAGAACATTGGGAGGTTTTGAAGTCAGTCTTCAGTTCAGTCTTCAGTGAGTGAGTGTGAAGTTGGGAGCTTGCTGGTAAAGCAGCTCAGTGAAGGCTTTAGGAGCCTCAGCCCTGACAGAGGGCTACTTTTAAGTAGAAGGGTGTGTATCTCCACCTTAAAGAGAGACACAAAAGATTACTGAAGTGATGGAGATCGCTATTTTCGGGTCTCAGTGCCCTTCCCTTTGGGGGGCAGAAAAGGTTTCCCTGCAGATTCCTGGGGCAACCCCCTAGTTCTGCTTGTGAAGGAAAAGCTGCCTATGTGTTCCAGTGTTTATTTGAGAGAATAAGAAGATTTGTGAGTCACCTGTGGGGCACCTGCAATGTGAGGGTGAGTGTCTGCTCTTGCTAAAAGGGCCTATGTTTTTCACCCTGGGAGTTGTGTGACAATGTGGCGATTGAACTACTAAATATTGGGAAGCCTAGAATAATGAGCTAAGCAAAGTAAAAGTAGGTTCAAGTACAGAACTTGTTGGGAAGCAAATGATATGTAGAGGAGATGTGACAGACGTCTACCCAGAATCTACATTTGAAAGTTCAGTAAAGGAATTGTTCAGTTTCCAGAGAAATGGCCGGGTATGGGCTGTGGGAGCTGGAGATGGGTAGCCCCCCATCTTTAGTGACCAGGTCCACCTCTATGGATTTCTTCTGTGGATTTCTACTTTACCTAAGGCACTTGGCCAGCGATGAGGGAAGTACCCAGATGTGGGATTGTAAGGAAAATTCTCTCTAGGAGTCGAAGACTCTAGTATGGTTTGGGGAACCACGACAGGATAATTGGTTCATTCCTCAAATGGACTGCGGTTCAAGTGGCCGGCAGGGGAGCCAGGCCAGTGGGGAAAACCCAAGTAGTGTACAAGTTGGGCTGTGTACCCAAAGCTGCGTGCAAGTCTGGGCTGTGTGTCTGGTGGGTTTAGAGCCTGAGGGCTGGAAATGGTGATAAAATGATCTGTTGTCTCTAATCTGCATTACCAGGAAATGTAGCCCCATGGGAGTCTGTCTATGCTTTGTTTGTTCAGCTTGGAAGTGAATAAAAGCCACACTGAAGAATCCCATTCCTGGTTCTGGACATTACAGTTTTTGCTTCCTGTGTTCGGATTTGCTTGGGTGCCCCTGTTCAGAGTAGCCAAACCTAGGTCCCCTGTGCCGAGTAACCTCATCCTCCCAGAACCCAGTCCCCACCAGGTACTGCTGTCAGCTTCAACATCATGCCACCTGTCATTTTGCTAAAAAGGCAGGGGTAAGGGTTTACAAAAATGGAGGCATCGCTTTGGATTTTGTTCTGGGAAGGAAGGTGCTTGGGCAAGGGTGCTAGCATTTTGGCTATCTGGCAGTGGGTAGCCCAAAAAGCTGAAGCAATTTCCCTAGTGTGTTGCTGTGTGCTGTGGATCTTGTGCTGCTGTTTAAAAATGGCAACTCTTTACCAAGGAGCAGTAAAGCCAAAGATTGTGTCCTTGTCCTGCATCAAATTGTTTACACCATTTTGCCTGCTTTTAAAATTAACTCTGGTAAAGATAAGTGTGGAAGACTAGGGGTAGCAACAGAAAAAATTGTGCCCTGAACATTTGAAATGCTTTTAAAATGAACTGTAGTAAAGAAAAGTGTGGAAGACTAGGGGTAGCAACAGGAAAATTGTGCCCTGGACATTGGAAATGCTTTTTGAAATGAATGAGAGACTTGCAGGTGTAAATGGCTATGTTAAATGGCTGAAATGGGCTCCCGCCATGGAGTCAGTTGCTAAAGAAAAAAAGTTGCATTCTGCAGTTTAAATTTGCCTGCTCGATGATTGTCGTGAGGAGAAGAGCCCTCACGAGGAAGAAGAAGCTCATTTGCATGGCATTGTGTAATTGGTCAGGCTGAGATCAGTCCCATCCCTCAGCCAGCTATACAGAGACTGCCCCAGCATTCGAGAGGAAGTGTGAGTGGAGTGCGTGTACTGGCTAGTGGAGGAGCATCGCAGAGTGTTAAAATCACTGTAAACCTTGTAAAAATAGACTATCTTGTTTAAAATCGGGCTCAACCCACTAATCGATTGTCAGAATTGCAGAAGTGGTGGTCGAAAAGACGATCGGCAGGACTGCCCGCCCGTTTCTGTTCTGAGGCCTCCAAGAACTGGCTGCAGGCCGTTTTCCCCTTCGCAGCAAACTGCTACTGATAACAGTAAGTAACAACCTCAAAACTGCTCAAACAGTGATTTTCTGCCCTACGCCATATAAATGTGTGTGCAGCAGTGTAGTCGCTTTGCAAGTAATGACTGTGTCAAGTCCTGCCAACAAGTGCAAGTCTGTTAAGCCATTGACTGTGTGCATAGTAATGAATTTAGCCTCAGTTTAAAGTTTAAAGCCAGAAAGAGACTGTGGGTTGTAGCCAATGTGCAGCACTAGTTATACAGGCAATCCTGTGCTAAAAACCTGAAGCTTTAAGGGACTGTGAAACAAATATATGTTTCCAGCATGTAAAACATCAGTGGAAAATCCTGTAAATGTGTTTAAAGCAAGAACAGAGCAAGTTGTGCAGTTTGAGAAAAAGTTATCAGTAGTTTGTGTAAATCGGGTGCACAGTGGCTTGACCCAGATTCTGAATGTTGATACACAGGAGTGCTGCCGCCGCCATTACAGGGTCGGGTAGTAAAGTAAACACAGCAACAGAGGAGCCATTTTACAACTAAAGAGTGTGTTCAATAAAGTTGGGACTTTCAGTTACAGTGAACTTTTGTTTGTTTTTCTGCAGTTATGGCCTCAGGACCAGCTCATTACCCGGATCATGCTCAGGTTGCAGTAACAGCAGCAGTCAATAGACTGAGGGATATTGAAAATTGGTGCTATGGAGGACAACTGCCTCCTCATGTGGCGATTCCTGGTTTTCCAGTGCATGTATGTCAAATGTGCTTGTGAGCTGGAAGGGACGTCTTCATGATTCCTCACTGTGCTGGATGCCTAGAAAAATATGGCTTATATAAAGCACCTCAAATTCGTTTGGCTCCCACGTGGACAAAAGTTCAGGAATCTGCAGTTAGCAGCACACAGCACCAGGCGGAGCCTGTGGAGGAAGGCCCCTCGGGGGAGTGTGGCACAAAGCTAGAGGGAGCAGAGTTAGAGACAGAACCCAAAGTTAAAGTTTCGGATGCTGGATCCCAAAAGGAAAGTTTGAATAAAGCATCAATAGACCCCTGCGGGGGGGGGGAGGCCTAGCCCCAAGTCTCTTAGTTGAAGATGAGATGCGGGAGGCCTTTGAGTGGGAGGTGTCGACCTCCATGCCTAGTGATGAGTGGATAGTCTCAAGAGTGAGAACAACTGCTCACTCCTGGGCTCAGAGCCTCAGTGAAGAGGAAGATGAGGGGGAACCTATGTGGCCTTGCGAAAAAGAAACGGGTACACAGCCTCAAGATTTTGCTTCGGAGGAATGTATGGAAGAGAGTGGTGATGCCACTGCCCTGGATTCTCAAGAGGAAGAGGTCAGGGATCCATATCTAATTTCTTTAAGGATGCGAAGCTGGCAGAACCAGGACTGTGCCACCCCCAAGCCTGGCCAGCGGTCTCAGATTGACCAACGCAAGTAAAGAGGAGAGACTGGTTCATAGGAAGGCAAATGAGATCTATGGTATGACCTTTCCTACCTTTCCTCGGAAGGTCTGGGAGGAGATTGAGAACTGCAGGAAATCCTGGATCTGGGACGAAGCAATGAAAAGTGTGCATTCTGGGGCCAACAAGCATGTGAAAAACAGACTGTTTCACGAGAAGTATACCCAGTGGAAGAGAGGCAGGACACTGTTTATAGACAGAGTGAGAATAGTGGATTGAGAGGGACATGAAATCTCCCACTGTGTGAATTATGTGCACCCAGACGGGGTAACAATTCAAGCTCCTGACCCCCCCGTACTATTGGCCTCAGTGCAAGGACCTCCCAGAAAATGTGCCCATGCCTACTAAGTGGAAAGCTGAGCAGTGGTAGTCAATACTGCCACACCAGACTGTGAAGTGCCTTTATTGATCCACCAATATGGACATCCAGGACTCAGGTGCCCCACATTCATCAGTCTGCAGTGTACTGGCCTTTCCAGAAACCATCGACTGGCCCACCAGATCACTTCAGATCCAGAGAGGACACCAGCCCAGCTGTATCCTGTTCATCACCTGGTAATTGGATCACATAGGACCAGCTGTTTTCTTTTTGTTCCTGTTCTAAGGTTCAATCTCCAGAGATGACATCAGCCCAACTGTTCCCAGATGTGCCCTCCTGTGGTTCCCGGAAGATGTCCGCCCAGCTGTATAGGAAGAAATGCTGCCAGGGAGAGTCTTTGTTAGAGGTGCAGGTCGGTCCCAAAATTTCCATTGTACAAGTGGCTGGTAAGTCCAAACTTTTCTATCTTTATGACATTGCAGTACACACCCTACACTAGCAGACTTCAAAATGTGTGAACTGTCCGCAAAGACTCTCCCATTCGGGACTTTGGCCTGTTAGAACTGTGCTTCACCGGGCTCCGGCCCAGGAGAGGCTCTTTATTGGACTAGCCTTCGGGCATTATGGTCACTAGTTAGGACTTTTAGAGCACTCCATCCCCCCAAATGTGTGTTGTAAATAATGTCATCGTTTTCTAATGTAAACACTGTTTTTCTACCTTTCCTAAAAAAAAAAAAAAAAAAAAATCTTTTTGGGATTCTGCAGTGTTTTGATGGTAGAGGTTTAGGTAGACTGTGTATGCAGATCAGGGGTGTGTGTTGTCTTTCTTTTTCTTACAGGTGTTCCTGGGAAGACAGAAGAGAAGACAAGAAGAGGAGGAGGGGCTCATCGGAGTTCCTCATTAGTACTTTAGTGTGTAGAAATTTAAAGTACTGTGGTGTTATTATTGTTATTACTGTATTAACCCTTTCCTTCCACAAGTGTGGTTGTGGGGGGTAGGGAGGAGGCAGTAACATGGTATAAAACATTTCATTTTAATGGTGTGTGGTTGCAGGTTGCCCAAGGTCGGGAAGGTCCCCGGGTTGTTTTTGTTTTGGGGGTATTAGGTTAGAAGCAGATAGGTTTTCCCTAGAGGGTTAGGGGGGATAGACAGGCTGTGGCCCTGAATGGCCATTGGGACCGCAGTGCTGATCTATCAGGGCTATGCTCTAGATAGTTCTACCAGAGCCACTATGCGTCCATAGTAAGTGGATAGTGTAGAGGCTGATATGTCAGCTAAAGGCCTCTAGGCCCTTAGTGTTGCCTGCCTGTGCTTGCACATGGTAGGAGGGGGCCTGATCACCCCCCTCTGCAGGTAGCACATAGGGTGGGATGGCCTAAGGCCGGGTAAATAATGACTGCAAACAGTCATTTTCCTGGTTAAGGGTGAGTGTAACCCCCTTGTTACCCGGGGTTACTAGAATCCCAGTAAGACCTAGTGGCAGGCAGGGAAGGCAGCTTCTGAAGCTCCAGTTAAATGGGTTTCACATTGTCTCACTCTGTTCTCAGTCTCAGCTGAGACTGAGGGATGACATCACCAATAGAACTATCGCAGCTGCATGAGCCACATTGGAATCTGCAGCAAAGGGAGTTGGTTAGAACATTGGGAGGTTTTGAAGTCAGTCTTCAGTTCAGTCTTCAGTGAGTGAGTGTGAAGTTGGGAGCTTGCTGGTAAAGCAGCTCAGTGAAGGCTCTAGGAGCCTCAGCCCTGACAGAGGGCTACTTTTAAGTAGAAGGGTGTGTGTCTCCACCTTAAAGAGAGACACAAAAGATTACTGAAGTGGTGGAGACCGTTGTTTTCAGGTCTCAGTGCCCCTCCCTTCGAGGGGGCCAGAAAAGGTTTCCCTGCAGATTCCTGGGGCAACCCCCTAGTTCTGCTTGTGAAGGAAAAGCTGCCTATGAGTTCCAGTGTTTATTTAGGAGAATAAGAAGATTTGTGAGTCACCTGTGGGGCACCTGCAACGTGAGGGTGAGTGTCTGCTCTTGCTAAAAGGGCCTATGTTTTTCACCCTGGGAGTTGTGTGACAATGTGGAGCTTGAACTACTAAATATTGGGAAGCCTAGAGTAATAGGCTAAGCAAAGTAAAAGTAGGTTCAAGTCTAGAGCTTGTTGGGAAGCAATGATATGTAGAGGAGATGTGACAGACGTCTACACAGAATCTACATTTGAAAGTTCAGTAAAGGAATTGTTCAGTTTCCAGAGAAATGGCCGGGTATGGGCTGTGAGAGCTGGAGGTGGTTGGCCCCCCATCTTTAGTGACCAGGTCCACCTCTACGGATTTCTTCTGTGGATTTCTACTTTACCTAAGGCACTAGGCCAGTGATGAGGGAAGTACCCAGATGTGGGATTGTAAGGAAAATTCTGTCTAGGAGTTGAAGACTCTAGTGTGGTTTGGGGAGCCATGACAGGATAATTGGTTCATTTCTCAAATGGACTGTGGATCAAGTGGCCGGCGGGGGAGCCAGGCCAGTGGGGAAAACCCAAGTAGTGTACAAGTTGGGCTGTGTACCCAAAGCTGCATGCAAGTCCGGGCTGTGTGCCTGGTGGGTTTAGAGCCTGAGGGCTGGACATGGTGATAAAGTGTTCTGTTGTCTCTAATCTGCATTACCAGGAAATGTAGCCCCATGGGGGTCTGTCTATGCTTTGTTTGTTTAGCTTGGAAGTGAATAAAAGCCACACTGAAGAATCCCATTCCTGGTTCTGCACATTACAGTTATTGCTTCCTGTGTTCGGATTTGCTTGGGTGCCCCTGTTCAGAGTAGCCAAACCTAGGTCCCCTGTGCCGAGTAACTTCATCCTCCCCGAACCCAGTCCCCACCAGGTACTGCTGTCAGCTTCAACAGCATGCCACTTGTTGTTTTGCTAAAAAGGCAGGGGTGAGAGGTTATACTTATTATTCTTTTTAAAGTATGGGTCTTCTTACAAGCCCAAACTGCACATCATATTGCAGATAAGAACCAGTGACCTAAGCCTAAAATGTTTATTGAGGCAGAGTACCTCACAAGCCCACATAATTTAATTGCATTCTGTGGAATTCACACTAAAGTCCTAAAAGACATGCTCATCATCCAGAAGGGTAGTGAGGCCCGACTGAATGTTATGATCATTGCTTTGGAAGAATCCTAACAGCAAGACTTGATCTGGACCCCTGTTCACATTTTATTTATAATCAGGAATTTTGCATCCAAAATGTATATGGCAAGAAAGGCCTTAAGGTTTTACCATATGATGCCCCATAATTTGTGACACCTAATATCGAGTGCCCAAAACAGAACCCTGGCCCACCCAGTGGTCTAATAGCCAGTTCTCAACCAGGTGCCCTAGTTAATACTGCCTCGGGGGATTTTAACCTTGACTGGGCCAGACCTAGCTCCTCCCACCTTACTCCTTGATCAGTGAGGCCAGTCTCTCTTGGCTTATTCAAGAACCCACTAGGATCTCCAATGGTGGAGCCTGCACCACTCTCCTAGACTGGATCTTAACAAATAGGAAGGAATTTGTCCTGGTGTCCGGTGTTCTCCCAGATACAATAAGTGATCATTACCCAGTTTACTGTATTTGGGATACCTCCGCCCCCTCCTTCCCCTCAAAAGTCTTAACTTTTTCCAACCTCTCCAACATGGACTCGGAAGCTTTCAGTCATGACCTTAACCTGGTTGACTGGTCTCCACTTTACTATACAGATGATATTAACATCACTATGGGCTATTTCACCTCTTCCCTACTCTCACTACAAAATAAACATATCCCAGTCACCACGAGTAGGGTAAAAGGGAAAGTCACCAAATGGCTCAAACGTTCCCTGCTCCATCTTCTGAAACTCTGGGATAAACTGTGGTCTACCTGGAAGACCTCCCACCTACTTACTGACTTTGAAGCCTACAGAGCCCTTTGGAACATGTGCAAAAAAAAAGAAATTCACCTGGCTAAAAGCTCTTACTTCAGGGACCTACTTGGTTCTTCTGCCTCCAACCGGAAGCGGTATTGGTCTAACATTAAAGAGATTCTTGGCAACAATTAGCCTCTGACGCCTAAAGATATGTACATAAATGATGCCCACTGTAACCACCCTCTCACCATTGCTAAGATTTTCAACTCCCTTTTTTCTACTCTACCTACCCCTTCTCCCTCCTCGCTCCCCAAAGATTGGCCTGATCCACCCCCGCCAGGTTCCCTGTCCTCAAACTCTGGAGCTGGTCCCAGTTACATACCTCGAAGTGCTAATCCTACTCAAAACTGTTATGGCTAGTGGGAGTGTAGGATCAGATGGTATTCATCCTGGGATTCTTAGGTTGTTTGCTGCTAGGCTTGCAACGCCCTTAACTAGGTTATTCAACCTCTCTATCTGCTCTGCTTCTGTACCTGTGGCTTTGAAAATGGCAAGAACTAAACCGGTTTTTAAGAAAGGGGATGCTAAACTACTTATCAATTACCGCCCCATCTCTCTTCTCCCCACTCTTAGTAAGCTACTTGAGAAAATAGTCCATCGTCAGGTCTTTGAGCACCTTCTTAAGTTTAATCTTCTATCCCCTTCTCAACATGCCTTTAGGGCCAGGCATAGCACTACCACTGCGCTGACCCAGCTCACCAATGAAGTCAAAGTTAACATGGATAAGGGCTTACTCATGGGTGCCATGTTTATTGATCTAACTAAAGCGTTCAATATGGTTCACCAACCGCTACTACTGTCTAGACTGCATGACCTAAGCGCCTCTGACTCTACCCTATCTTGGTTTGGTAGCTACCTGGAAAACCGCTCCCAGGCTGTTTCCTTCTGTAAGGTGCTCTCCTCTCCCATCTCTATTATCTGTGGTGTTCCACAGGGGTCTATACTTGGTCCTCTACTCTTTTCGCTCTTCCTAAATGATATCTACAGTCCTTCTCTGCACAGTAGTATTCTCATGTATGCTGATGATCTTGTGTTTTACCATACCTCCAAGTCTATTACTGACATAAACCTATACATGTCACAAGACTTTCAATCCCTTCAATCCTGCATACAAGGAGCTTAGGGGACTCAGTGGGCACTTTTTTAGAGGACCCAAAAAGCATTGCCCACTGAGTCCCCTAAGCTCCTTGTATGCTGCCAGGATGGATCTAAAGTCACTAATACCCTTTCTTTCAAATACCTCAGCGTAACGCTTGACCCAGCCCTGGATTTTTCAGAGCATGTCAATGAAGTCTGCCGGACAGTCAATGCCAAAATTGGATCAGCCTATAGAGTGCACAATTCACTTACCCTGAGAGCCAGGAAATCGGTTGCTAGAGATGTACTACTCCCTCAACTCTTTTATGCCCTTCTAATTCTCTACCAAGCCAATGCTAGCATTGTCTGCAAGTGGGACACTTCCTATAATAAAATCTGCAGGTTTGACTTATCAGCACCTCGCCTGACTCATCACTGCCTACTCTACTCTGAATTAAAATGGTTGTCTCCCAAACACCTCCGGTCATACACTCTAGGGTGTCTTATTGACTCCCTTACTAGAACGCCTCAACCTTCCTCTCTTGGTAACATGCTTACGCCAGTCTCTCGCCCATGCTCACTTAGGTCCTCTTCCATCCCAATGCTGTCAGTACGGCCCTGTACCACCAAAATGGGAGAACGGGCCTTCTCCTTTTTGCCCCTAGATTCTGGAACTCACTCCCCCCACAGGTCAAAATCTCTACCTCCCACATTTCATTTAAGTGTTCCCTGTTCTCTTACCTCTATGCACTAGGTAACTGCAACTGCACCTAACTGGGAGCCGACACTTAGGTCGCTATCCTAGTTTAGCAAAGAATGAATTACCTACTGTGCAGCAACTGGCTTATGTGACCACCATTTTCCACTTAGTTTTGTACTAAAGAAGGACTGTGCGTGCTCCCCCTCAAGCATATCCTACTTCTTTTGTTACCTTTTGTTTAACTTATTGATGCCTGTATGAATGTCTGTGTATGCAATTCTCAGTTTAGCTCAATCTAGTATGTAATGACTCCACCCGAATTATTGTTATTGAATCCTGTACTGTTTACATTTCTGTATTCTCCAATTTTGTTTGAATTGTACTGTTGTCATTTCTGTATTCTCGATTGTGTACCCTCCTGGGTCATGCCTGAAAATAGGCAAGATTGTTGCCTAGCACACTTACCCAGTTACCAAAAGCTAATAAATAAATAATGTGCAGTGCATGCACATTTCATTGATTTTAAATCTCACCCTTTAGAACTTTGAATGATTTGTTATATGTTTCACAACAAACATTTCCCACTTTAGTTTTAAATAATGTGATTGGATACCCTGGCAGCATACCAGGTACTCATTAAGGACCCCCTATACAGGGACTCATAGCATGAATGCACCACGCACACACACACACACACACACACACACACACACACACACACACACACACACACACACACAGGATTTTCACTTCCTGACCATTGGTGGTACATCTTATATTATGAACTGGGGATCATAAATGAACGTTGTTGATTGGCCTAGATGTTTTTGAAGCCATGATGATATCAAGCTACATCATCACGGCTTCAGAAAACCTTCGGCCACCTGCCTCCTCACTGTCCCCAAAAGACATCCACTTGCCATCGGTTGGATCCCCCCCCTCGCCACACATGCACACACACCCTGGTGACTCCCCCTGCACTAAAGCAACTGAATCCCATGTGTTTTGTTTTTTCCAGCTGCTGAATGTACTACCACAACCCAACTAAACCGCTGCTTTGTTTAGGAAGCGCTGCAGCGTGACATTTCAAGTCTCTTTATCTGTTTTAAGAGGCGCACGCAGGGTCGTCCGTTTTGCTGTAAAGCCGCTCGTAGCAGTGATTACAAATACAAGACACAATACACATTTTCATCTTTTCCCCCTTATCTCCCACTCTGCCTAAACTGCAATTTTCATGCAGCACTTAATGTAGTTCCACATGCCTTACCATACAAACCCATGGCTTGAGTTTGTCACTTCAGACATCGATGGCTTGTGTTTCTCACTTCAGGCATTGTCGAGGAAATAAAGATGTTCTGCCTTCCACAATACATTTTTTACAGGAGTGGGGGTTATGAGAATATTTGTACTTCCTGGCAAGGGTCAGGGAGGGCGGGGTTCCATCTTATAAGGGTCAGCAAGATTTCTACCAAGACTCTCTGCAGTCAGCCTGGATCCTTTCAGCTCTCTCATGCCTTACAACAGTGCCACCTGTTGCCCACAGTAAAAATTACAAGAACTATCTTGTTTTAATGTATCACTACACCTTACCAAATATACTCTTAAAACATTTTAAAACAGTTTTTGATTTTCTTTTTTAGTTATAGAAATACTGATCCAGTTCATAATAGCAATAAGGCACTCCAGGGTGTGGTATATCATGGGATATCGTCACTTCTCGGACGGTTGGACACACTCGGCCTGTGGCCTTGTGCCCAACCACCCAAGGCGTGATGATATCCTATGATATACCACACCCTGTCGTGCCTTATTGCTTAAATAGTAAACCTACCCAAACGCACTAGGCATCTTGTTTTTGTTTTGTTTTTTATTTAAAAAACAAACAAACACAGGTTTAAACTTAGGCCTATTTGGCTCTGACATATCTATTTGAAATAGGGCTGACATAGCCTTTATTCAAGCACATATGTTAAAGATTCATGATAGTATAAAATATAATATCATACCCCCCCCCATTGCATGGTATACATGATCTTGCTCATGCAAAGCAATTTGCATTTATAATACTAAGGATATTGTGAAGGAATTTGACTTGACAGATGTTCATGTTAATGAATTAATTTCTGCTCACATTAAGGAAGGAGGCAAGCATCACATAGCTAGGAAAGTCCTTTGCACTGCCTACGGCTATTATGTTCTTACAATCCTTTGGTTATCTCTTTTGGAATCTGGAATTAGGACATATCCTTGATCTCATACATGACAGACGTATGGTCAGTGGCGTTGCCACATTTTGCACTTCTATTGCATGTGTTAACAAATGCTTATTTGAATCTAGCACTATTCCCTTGTCAATGGCAAGGAACTTCGATATGTAACCACACATACCAGTATTACTCCATGTTTCAAAACTTATTCCTGCACAATCCTGGAAGCCATGTTTGTGACTCTCACAGTGTCATTGCCACATTATCATCTGGCAACATCCATCTCTGATCGTCTGGCAACCATCCATTCTATTGGTCATCTTGATGGGAACTTTTATCGTGAAAGGTTGAAACTACCTCCTTTCCTTGTTTACCATGAGGTCTTGGAATCGTGACTGACTCTGAACTTTGATTGTCGTACCTGAAAGGATCACCACATTTTATGCAGATGTGACATCTTACCAACTTGTGAATACTGGCCTAGTAACTGAAATTAGGCTTCCACTTGTGAACTCTCAAACAAACTGTATTCGGTCCAGCCAATTCAGATTCTACAATCAAGCTCATTGTTATGCATACTATTAAGCAAGTCTGGGGTGGGGGCAATCCCCTAACTTCAGCAAGAAGACTCTACTTCATTTGGTCCACAATTAAGAAATCCATTTTCTTCACTGCCTGTTTACCAAGTCCAGCTGGCACCTCATACAAACTGAGTACTGCCATAAACGTTTACACTTTGTGCAGCCATGTGATCATCTTCAACTGAACACTGTTGTTATTCCATTGTAAAACTTAATGTGCAATCTAATACACCCCCTGCTGAAGCCTCTGTTAATACTGCAGCCTCCTGAACATTTAGATCTACCTTTGGAAAATCTAAATACATCTAATTTGAACTATGAATCTTCATCTAACCCTTGAAGAAACCCTGGATTTATCCCTGGAACTGTTCGCAGTTTATGGCTTGTGGACAATGACATTTCATGTCCTGTTCAACTTACCAACTGAAAAATGTCATCCTACAAGGTTGTATGTTCTGCTGATGTGGAACATTGTGTGGTGACCAACTATACATTCTTCTAATATGGACTAAAAGTTATGCAAAGTTAACTTTTCTAACTTCTATTTTACTCCCTAAACAGGTAATAGGTATACTGTGATCACACCTGTTCCATCCCATAACCAGATACTATTAAGTCTGTTCATGTTACACCCTACCCTGAATCTTAGAACCTTACTAGATAGAAAGGATACACACCTTATTCATACCAGTAGCAATATCACTAACGCTGGTAATTCTCTCAATGCATTATTTCATGATGGTGATCATTCTATTGCTTTTCCAACACATGGCTGGAACTTACTTTTAAAGGTTTTGTGATTGTTCAAGTGGTTTTGATTTTTTTTTATGATTACCTTATGTTGTCTTAGATGCATGTTAAAACAACATCATACTCAACTCACATTTCTCTACAAAGCTCATGCAGCTGGACTGGAACTGAGATTGTAACCAATCTACTTACCCTAATTGTTGTTGCCTCCTTTATTCAGACAACAAGGGGGGATTTTGTAGACCTGCCTGACCTCTAATCCCTCATGTGGGCCTCCATTTTACAGTATAGGGGAAATCAGTATTTACTCAAGCTTGCTATGATATATTATGCAGTGTTATATTTGTGGTCTTAGCGCATCACCTACTGTTATTAGCCATAATGTATTGATCACCATAATCACTGAATCACTCTATTGTAACCCAAAAGTAGTACTAGTCAACATAGTTGTTTATCTATGTGTACATGCAAAACCTAACAGTTTTGGGTGTTAGCTGCCCACCTAACTGACCAATGGTAATGCTTTACTTCTCAGCAGATGAGACTTTCTTATCTATGAGTATATAACTTTATGTAAGAGCTTTGTTCTCTGAGTTTTTCATGCATGATCACCCGGGTGTTCGGAGGTTCAGGATTCCTAGCTATGGTAAGCTGTTCTTTTTATATGTGTTTGGTAATAAACTTGTATTCTACAACACCTGCTTCTGGGTTTTGTTTTGCCACCAGGTCAGATCCCTGCCAGACACCAGCAATAGTGGGTTCCTAAGGGAGGACTGAAAGAAGGGGTGCTCTGACCAATTGTGGTTCCTAGGGAGTATAGTAAGCAGCTTCTGGCCTTAGCCCACAACATACCTTTTCAGGATAGCTAGGGAACAGCCATACAGAAAGGCAGCTGACTAACAATTTTTACTGGCCCAATACTTTTAAAGATGTAGCAAACTACTGGCAGACTTGTCCACTGTGCCAGAGGATGGGAAAGGTTGGGGACAAGGCTAAAGTGGCTTTGATTCCCATACATCTTATTGAAGAGCCATTTTAATGAGTTGCCATGGACATTGTGGGGCCCCTTAGCACCCTGAGTTGCACTGGCAAGCAATATGTTTTGGCAGTTATAGATTATGCCACAAGGTACCCAGAAGCAGTGCCCTTGTCTTCTTTCAAAGCTGAGATGGTAGCTCATGGACTGCTGGGGATATTTAGCAAGGTGAGTTTTCCCCAGGAGATTCTGTTGGATCAGGTCACCAATTTCATGTCTGATCTGATGGTTAGTCTCTGGAAAAAGTGTGGGGTAAGGCAACTCAGGGCCTTGCCATACCACCCCAGTCTAATGGTCTGGTTGAGTGATTGAATGGGTCCCTTAAGACAATGTCAAGGGCATTCACTGACCAGCATGTGAGACAGTGTGCCAAGGACCTACCCCATCTCTTACTGATATATAGGAACATTTCCCAGGAGTCCACAGGATTCTCACCTTTCAAGCTTCTGTTTGGCCATAGGGTAAGGGGCCCCCTTGATTTGGTAAAGGATGAATGGGAATGTGAGTTTGCTCCCCAAGGGGAATCTGCTGTGGAGTATGTCCTGAATTTTAGGTCATGGCTCAAGGAGCACAGGATCCAAGATAGCATGAGTTTACAACAGGAAGGTCCTGTCAAACTAATCTCATAGATTTCTTTGACTGAGTAACCAGAGTGGTAGACCAAGGGGGAGCAGCTGATGTTGCCTACCTTGACTTCAGCAAAGCTTTCGATACAGTTCCACATAAAAGATTGATTAATAAGCTGGATAGGCTCGGGTGGGTCAGAAGCTGGTCAGCTGGGTGGCAAACTGGTTGACGGGCAGAAAACAGAGAGTGGTGATAAACAGTATATGGTCAGAAGAGATGCAAGTCACAAGTGGGGTACCTCAGGGATCAGTCCTGTGGCCAGTCCTCTTCAATATCTTTATCAGTGACATTGCAGATGGACTGGAGGGCAAGGTTTGTCTGTTTGCACATGACACCAAGATCTGCAACGGAGTAGATGATCCAGATGGGGTGGGCAGAATGGGAAGAGATCTGGATAAACTGGCAAAATGGTTGGAAAAGTGGCAACTGGGGTTTAATGCAAAGAAGTGCAAGATCATGCACATAGGGAAGAGAAACCCTGAAGCCAACTATAGGCTGGGAGAGGAGTTGCTGGCAGTCACAAGGGAAGAAAAAGACTTGGGCATCATCATCACAGATGATCTGAAATCATCCCAAGCAGACCACTAAAGCAAAAGGTAAGGCTAGGGGGGATGTTGGGGTGTATTAGTAGGGGTATCACAAGTTGTAAGAGGGAGGTAACAATCCCTCTTTACAAGACACTGGTTAGGCCCCATCTGGAGTACTGCGTGCAGTATTGGAGGCCACACCTTCACAAGGACATTAACCAAATTGAGGCAGTCCAGAGAAGGGCAACCAAAATGGTGCAGGGACTGCATCAGAAGACATATGAGGACAGATTAACAGAGCTCAATATGTATACCCTTGAGCAAAGGAGGAAGAGAGGTGATATGATCGAGGCATTCAAACACCTTAAGGGCATTAACAAGGTGAAAGAGTCTAACATGTTTCAATATAAGAAAAACAGCAGGACAAGAGGACACAGCATGAGATTAGAGGGAGGCTGATTAAGGGGTAATGTGAGGAAGTTCTTTTTCACAGAAAGGGTGGTGGATGCATGGAATGGCCTACCTCAGGAAGTGGTGGATATGAATATAGTACAGGGCTTCAAACAGGCATGGGATAAGCATAAGGGAGCAATACAAATGAGTATGAATAGATAGGCCATTGACAGAGCAAAGACCGATGGCACATTCATAAGGTAGAAAAAGAAATGGGCAGACTGGATGGGCCTTGCGGTCCTTATCTGCCATCAACTTCCATGTTTCTATGTTAGTCCAGGAACACCTAACCACTGCACAACAGAGGCAGAAGACATGGTATGACAAGCAGGGCCAAAGCCTGAGGGTATGAAGTTGGGCAACAGGTGATGGTGCTCATTCCTGTCTGGCAGAATAAATTACAGGCAGCTTGAGAAGGGCCTTACTTGGTGATCAGGAGAGTGAATGATGTTAATTACATGTGGAGCTACCACACAGGAGACACAAACAGTGAGTTTACCACATAAACATGATGAAACCCTACCATGACATGGATGAGATGGTCCTGGCTGGGTGCAGCCCTCCTGAGGTGGGGACAGAAGCAGACCTATTGGTAGATCCCCTGATAAAGGTGAAGGGAGAATCCTCAGTGGATGCTGTCACCCGCTCAGAGCAGCTGACACCAGCCTAAGCTACCAGAATGAGTGGTGTGCTGTGTGCATTTGGTGACGTGTTCACATGGAAACTAGGGTATGCCATACTGGCAGAGCACCACGTGGATACAGGATCCCAAGCCCCGCTGAGACAGCCACCAGACAGAGTCCCAGAAGGTGTAAGACATGCCATAGAGGAGGAAATCAAAGAGATGCTGGCTCATTAGGTGATCCAGGAGTCCAGTAGTCCCAGGGCTTCCCCAATGGTACTAATTCCCAAAAAAGATGAGACCACAAGGATCTGCATCGACAGCAGAAAGCTCAACAGCTGCACAGATTTGATGCATACTCCATTCCCAGGATAGATGGAATCCTAGAGAGGTTTGGGGAGCCCGTTATCTGTCCACCATAGACCTGACAAAGGGCTGTTGGCAGGTACTTCTGGCCCCTGAAGCCAGAGAAAGGTTGGCCTTCATAATCCTATTTGGATCATTCAAGTTCAGGGTAACGCCTTTCAGGATGAAGAATGCACCAGCCACCTTTCATTCTGCGGGGGGCACGAGACTTCACTCTAGTTTACATGGATGACATTATCATCTATAGCCAGACCTGGGAGAATCACATCAGACATGTGACAGGGGTGTTCTGCCAACTGCAGGCCACTGGGCTGACAGTCAAGGCACAGAAGAGTCATATAGGAATGGTAGATGTGTCATACCTTGGGCACAGGGTGGGGAGTTGGACTATCTGGCCTGAGACAATGAAAATTGAGACCATCCAGTGATGGGCCATGCCAGTGACCAAGAGGAAAGTATGGGCCTTCCTTGGGATGGCAGGGTACTACCATAATTTTGTGCTGAATTTCAGCAGCATGGCCAAACCCATGTCTGATCTCACCAGGAAGAAAATGCTGGAAAAGGTTCAGTGGATGGAAACATGTGATACTGCATTCCACCAGCTGATGGAGGTATTATGTCAGGCACTTGTGCTTGACAGTCTTGACTACTCTCTTAGGTTCACTGTGCACATGGATGCATGTGTGCATAAGCTAGGTGTGGTTCTGAGTCAGGTTACACACTCGGGAGAGGAGCACCCAGTCACATACCTGAGAAGGAAGCTGCTGGCCAGAGAAGAGACATACACCACAATTGAGAAGGAGTATTTAGGGATTGTCTGGATTTTGCAGAAGCTGCAGCCTTACCTGTATGGAAGGGAGTACACCTGCTTACTGACCACAACCCCCCTGCATGGTTGTATAGGACCTGTAGCCAGAATTCAAAATTTCTAAGATGGAGCCTGGCGCTGCAGTCCAATAATTTGGACATTAGACACTACAGTGAGTTACAGCATGGCAATGCAGACAGGTTGTCTAGACAATAGCTAGTGTCCTTTTTTCTCATAAATAGGAGAGACCTAGGAGAAACTAAGGTGGGGTTCACACAAAGAATGAACTGAGGGCATGGCAGGTGGAGCCAACCAGCTCACACACACACACAAAATCAATTAGTGCTGCTAAAAAGATTCAGGGTTTTTTCTTTCTCAAACCATGTCCATTCTGTGGCATCACCTGACGTGTTTCACGAGAACACTCACTTTGAGTGTTCTCATGAAACAGATCAGGTAACACCACAGAAGGGACAGGGTTCAAGTCCAGATACCTGCAAGTTCTCTTGCCTCAGCTGAAAACAGTCTGGATACTGTGGACTTTTATGGATTTTTAAGCATATTGCTGTTGCTGCTGTGAGTGCTTTCATGTGCTTTTTTCACAATTGGATGAGTTAAAGTGTTTTTGAGCACTAAACTTTATTGTTCCTGTCTACATATATCCACTTTAGGTGCACAATGTAGTTACACTAGACCTTTTGGCAGGTGCTGGCTGCTCTAACGTTTTCTTAGGTATACCTGTACTGTATTCCATTTTCTTTTTATATTGTATTTATTTCTAAATGGGTAACAGTCTGAATTTAGCAGATCCTGGGAAAAAGTAAAACTTTCTTGGCAATGTTTCTGAAAAGAAAATCAGACTCTTTAGTCCTGTTGTAAATGCACTATCTGTCCAGCCTTGGACCTCTGTCAATTTATGGGTGGGCATTGAAGTGTTTTTGATGTCAGGAAGCAGCTAGCTGACATAAACATTCCTGTTAGGAGCTCATGTGTTTGAACAGAATACAGAGATATTTGTCCAACAGGGTGGTCCAAGCTGGTTTTCCCAACCCCAGCTCCAGACAAAGGATTTTGAATCGGTGATATCAGAGTGATATACTGGATGATGTGTCATGAGAGGGCAACTGCGGGGCATTTAATCCTGGAAGGGTCTAACACAGTCAGTCAGGTTTGGGGCTATGAACAAGCTGCCATCTAAGAGTTCATGCCTGCCCTAATTCAAAGTGTCTTGCAGTAAGCCAATCTGCCTTGTGAGAGAGAGAGAGACAGATTAATTCTGTGTGTAACCTATTGTTCAAAACAAGTTTTTTTCCCATTTCTGTAGAATTTACTGTTCCCTATAGTGTTGTTGTAATATTCTGTAGTATCTGTGTAATTATCTTGATATGTTAAAAATATTATTTTTATATATTTCATGTTTCTGTGACTGAATTATTTGGTGTACAGCTAACCAATTTATAACTGACAATAACTATATTTCTACCTCTGAGGAGAAGGCTATCATTAGCATAATCTGTTTCTAAAGTAAGAAGTTCTCAGCTGTGACAGAGAGTTGTGGTTCGTGTGACCTTGAGCAAGGAGCACTGTATTGTGTGAGCAGTGGATGTAGAGGGACACAAATCTGGAGAAACCCCAAAAGAGTGTCTAAGATGAATGGTGGCAGCTACCAAAGTACTGAAAAAGCTGGTAACAGTGACATAGGCTAGGATTCTAGGATAGACCAATTTATCACAATAGCAAATTGTTTCACCTGATAATTAACATCAGGTTTGAGGTTGTAATCAGCTTCTGTTTACATGTACCCAAACTCCGTTACCTGGTAATCAATGTCAGGTTTGTGGTTGTAATTAGATTCTGTTTACATGCATCCAAACTCAGTTACCCTACTTTGGTGGTGGTAAGTTGAACCCTAACTGGTGCATTAACGCAATTTTTTGCCAAGAAATTCCTTTCTTTTTTAGATAGTGGGATTGTACCATCATTCATGAAGGTCCCTTCAAGACCTGAATGAAGAGATGCAAACATGCAGAGCCCAAAGGGAACAGTTTATTTGCCTACAGAAGTCGCACTTCCATGTGGCAATGGATGTCAAGAATTAGTAGATCTCTCTGGTGCACTTTAATGTGGTCACAGATACAGAAACACATGGTAAATAATCTGTCAGTGAAGTACAGGGCCCTATGGTACTCATAGGTGCAGAGGTGCAGGACCCTGTGTCAAGAAATTATTTCTTTTCACTATATGGTACTTCAACCTGTGCAGGCAACCTTGCACCTTCCCTTCCCAGTCTGGGGGGGTGCCAAATGACAGCACCATCCCCCCAGCCTTAGCCCGTCCAGCTGGCTCACTTCACTCAGCCCCAAACTCAGCTCACTGGCATGGGATCATAAAGCACTGCTTGTTAGGATAAAGGCTGGTACTACATACATTTCTTAATAATTACTTGTTTTTTTAATTATCCTTTCAGGTTTTCCAGACAGTCATTTAAGACTCCCCCTTGTAAACATGACATGTGGCATTTATACAATAGTGATTGAAAGGTCATTTCACCCACAAGTGTGAAAACATGCTTCATCCAGGATTTGAAAAATTACACTTGTCACGTTTATGAGGTGGTTTGAAAAAAAAAAATGGCTTTGTTGAAAGTTTAGAGACAAAATATTGATAATTGCCAAAGTTATGAGCAAACATGGAAACATTTCAACATAAATTCATAACCGTGTTGTTTTTTTAATGTTTTGACCCAAATTTTGAACATAGTCTTCTTATGACCCCATGTCATGAACCCGGTAGGTGAACATTTTCAAATCCTGATTGAAACATGATTTCTCTGAATGACTGTGAAACCACCTTTTGGCCCAGATTTGAATAATTTCTTTAGTTTTTTTTTTTTAGTTAGTTATTTAACCAGGTATAGCACACTAAGCTGAAAGCTTTTTTACAGGAGCGACCTGGGAGCACAAGGAGGTTAAGTGACTTGCTCAGGGTCACACAGTATGCAAGTGGAAGCTGTGGGATTTAAACCCAGGTCTGGTCTGCTGGATGTCACCAGATTTGCAGCTCAGAGCCTTAGACCACTGTGCTATACTGCCTTTCACCTGCATTGTTTATGAGGTGGGGTTCCAAAACGGCCATTTTCAAAGTTTGGTTGAAAATACTGAAAATTACTGAAGTTATTGTATGCACGAATGCTGAACTATTTCAATGTTCACTCATAACTTAGTCATTTTACAAGCTTTTTCCACCAAATTTTCAATATAGTCTTATTATGACCCACCTTATGAATCCGGTAGATGAAGATTTCCAAATTCTGGTAGAAACATGATTTCTCTGAACAACTGCGAAATCATCTTTCAGCCCAAATTTGAAAAATGTAACCTACTTTGCTAATGAAGCAGGGTCCCAAAAGGCTGTGTTTAAAATTTGGTGTAAAAATATTAAAAAATAATAAAGTTATGAGTAAAAGTTCAAAATACAATGAAATACATTAAAGAACAGTTATGCAAGAACTTACCATAATAGCAGATCTTCGAGAAACTCTCCTCCATTCAGTCACAGTGTTGGAACTAAGCCATCAGAATCAGGACTACACAGAAACTTTTTTGCTATTGATGGGCAGCCCACAATGACATGCAGCATTGATGCATATATGAAGTGTGTGGCCACAACACTACTCAGTTCCCCACCTGAGATAAGCCTCAGAGGGTCTCTTATCATGAGGAACCAGGAGATCAAACCAGTACCAGGCAAACAAGGAGAGGCATGGGACTGGAAACAGGATGCAAGGAATAAGACCTTAGGCACAGCATCTACTATATCCCTCACAAGACAAAGGGGGAAACATAGAAACACAGAATTTGATGGCAGATAAGGACCACTTGGCCCACCCCAGTCTGCTCATTTTCCCTACTAACTGTAATACCGTAGACTCTACTTGATCTCTGGCTTAGCCCACCCTTCCTAATGACTAAGGTTCCCTTATGCCTATCCCATGCGTTCTTGAATCCCACCACAGCTTTCACCCCCGTCACCTCCACCGGAAGACTGTTCCAGGCATCCACCACTCTCTGTGAAGAAGTACTTCCATACGTTTTCCCAGAGTCTACCCCCTTTCAGCTTCATAGCATGGCTCTTTGTTCTTGAACATCTTTTTTTTCTGAAAAATGCATCCCTCTTGTATCTTATTTATACCCGTGAGGTATTTGAAAGTCTCTATCATATCCCCTCCTTTCCCTTCTTTCCTCCAGGGTGTACATATTGAGGTCCTTTAGCCTCTGCTCATATGGTCTCTGGTGCAGACCATGCACCATTTTTGTTGCCCTTATCTGGACTGCCTCTACTCTGTCTATGTCCTTCCGGAGATGTGGTCTCCAGAACTGAGACACAGTACTCCAGGGGAGGTCTCACCAATGATTTATACAGTAGTATCACCACCTCCCTCTTTCTGCTGGTGATACCCCTCCCTGTGCACCCTAGCATCCCACTGGCTCTCCCCACAGCCTTGTCACACTGTTTGGCCACCTTTAGGTCATCAGATTTGATTACCCCCAGTTCTCTTTCCTGTTTGGTGGTCATCAGTACCACTCTCCCCATCTTGTACTCCACCCCTGGGTTCTACGCCCTAAGTGAATGATTTTGCACTGCTTTGCAATGAACCTTAGTTGCCACATTCTTGACCATTCCTAAAGCTTTCCTAGATCCCTATTCATTTTTCCCAACTCCCCCCCCCCCGGAGTGTCTACCCCAGGAGGAAGGAGGGAAGGTACAGCATGGCCTAATGGAGGAGATTTTCTCAAAGATCTACTGTTACAGTAAGCTCTTATGTAACAGTTTTATCTTCAGCAAGGTTATTTCTTCTATTAGGCCATACCTTTGAAATGATTGCCAAGCAGTGTAAAGCCACCTGGGAGGATGACACTGTCTGATATGCAGTCAGGACAGAAGGCCTTGCAGTACAGCAAGCCAAAATCCAGCATGTCTATGAGAGACAATATCCAGACTGTAGTGTTTACTGAAACTGTGAAAGTGCTGACACTTCATATGTCAGCAGTAGGGACATTTTGGAAACAAGCAACAGAAGTGCCAATACCCCCTTGTGGAGTAACCATGAACAGTACCAGGATATTTCTTGCCTTATTTCCCATAACACTCCTCTATTTCACCCCCCAGCCACCCGCCACCTCCACCACACAACCATTATTACAGCCAAATACTGGTTCAGCTCCCTCACCCCTTACCTCACCTCCCTCCTTTCCCCTACCTCCCACCCATTCTACAATCTTCATTCAAGAGACCTTCACACTCTGGCCCTTCCCCGTCCCCACTCAAACTCTGGGAAGGCCACATTTTTCCCCCACAACTGGAACTCCCTTTCATCAGCACTCCACATGCTACCCTCACTAAATCTTTTTTAAACATACCCTCTTCCCATTCTCCTCTTCCCTCCTGCTATCAACTGGGCTAAGCATAGGAGGCAGTACAGCGCAGTGGTTTAAGGCCCTGAGCTGCAAACCTGGAGACCTGGGTTTGAATCCCACAGCCCCCACTTGCATACTGTGTGATCCTGAGCAAGTCACTTAACTTCCTTGTGCTCCCAGGTTGCACCTGTAAACAAGCTTTCAGCTTAGTGTGTCTCGCCTGGTAAATAAATAAAAATAAAAAAGTCCCATGCTACCTATCAGGCCTGCAAAAGGCATATTAGTCGAGCATAGTTATTTTCTGACCCTACTAAGTGCTTATGTTGTACACATTGCATTGTGAATCAAGCAAACCTCGATGTATAGTCTTACCCTTGTATATAACGTTATATCTTATATCTTGTATATATCCTTATGTCTTATATCATGTATATATAGCCTTATATCTTGTGCAACTTGTATATTTGGATTTGTACTTTACTCTTACCCAGGCCCATTGTAACCTGTCTGGTGCTTTTGTATCATTGCCTGCCTTGTCCCCCTCTCTCTGGTCACAACTGGAAATGAGCCTCAGCTCAGTGTGCCTATCCCAGTCACCAAACATTTAAATAAATAAATATATTAAAAAACTAAATACAATTAGCCAGCCATTTGGATAGGCATCATTTCCACACAGAAGTGCCCTCTTTCCTAGGGGCAAATGAAACAAAAAGCTGAGAAGTCTTCCTATGGCCCTTAAAGAAAGTAACATAGTATGTCAGTGTTCTGTGTACATCAAGAGTATGGAGCAATGCCTCACCCTGGTTGGCATGCTCAGGGTAGTAAAAAGGAAGATACAGTGGATTCCTGATGTATGCACATGCCTGGGACAAGCTATTTATTTATTTAAATGTTGATGACCAGGTGGGCCCACTGAGACAAACATGTCCCTTTTTCAGGGGTGACCCGGGCAACAGAAGCATTCCGTACATACAGAAATATAGCATTATACAACAGGCAGCCAGGATCAACTGTACAGATACAATGGGTAGCAATTAAGCAAGTTGAGTGAAGACAGTGAATTACAAGCAGTATTTCAAACATTTCCATAGCATTCCAATATGGATAATGGTATGAGTTGCAGATGCATAGCAAGAATAAACCGTGTAGCAATTAGAAATAATAAATACATGACAAATAGATATATTACATATGTACAAGACAGAGAGGTGGAGATAGGTGGCATCAAGAGAGGAGGGAGGTGAGGAGAAGATCATAGATTGGGTAGGGTTGAGAGAGAGAGAGAGAGACAGAGGAAGGAGGAGGGAGGCGAGACGCAGGTTGACAGGAAAGGGATTAGTTAGAACTACAGTTGCAAATAGGAGGTGGAAAGAAAATTTCTTTGAAAAGTCTTCTGAACTGAGAAAGAGACATACACGAGAGCAGTGAGCGTGGGAGGTTGTTCCATTTTTGAGGTGCTGAAGAGAAGGATCTCTTGCCTATGGCTTAGCATGTTTGGGTAGACTTAGGAAAGGGAGGTTGGAGGATCTAAGGGTCCTAAGGAAGGCTTTCAGCGTGAGCAAATTAGTGAAGATGGGTGGGGAAGGAAGGTGGATAAGTTTGAAAATGGTGCAGAGCACTGGGAAGTCCAATTTGGCCTCAAAGGACGGCCAGCCAAGGGTGTTGAGGACATCACAGTGGTAGGCCCGAGCTGGATCATTGGCTACAAAGCATGCAATTCTGTGATAGGCCTATTTAAGTCTGGCCTGGGAGAAGGGTTGCCGAAGCAATAGTCTTCCTTGCATTGGGTATGAGGTAGGGGGCAGTACGGTATAAGAGGCCAAGGTTTTGATTTGATGCTTTAATGACATTGGCTGTATGCGTTTCAAAGGATAGATGTTCATCAAGGGTCAGGCTCAAATATTTAAAAGAGCCCACCCCTTCTAGAGGCACACCAGAGAAAGTTTTGACTACCGGGGTGGCTGGGAAGCCATATTGAAGGAGGTGTGGCAGAACAACATGTTTTTTGTTTTCTTAGCATTCAGTACTAACAGGTTCTCCTTGAACCAGGTTTCCAACAGCTGGAAGTCATTCTCTAAGTTGGATTTAATAGAGGAGACGTCTCTGGAGGATCTATAGAGCATGACATCATCAACATAGAACTGAATCAATGCTCCTCCACAGTTCAGCGGTAGCTCATTGACAAACAGAGAGAATAGTAGAGGCCCAAGAATTGATCCCTGGGGGACCCTGTCAGTGTTGGGAGATAAGGATGACATGGCACCAGCCCATTTGACACACTGAAACCGGTATGATAAGTAGTTGGTGAACCATGAGAGAGAGTTGGAATCAAGGACAAGACAATGGAGTGTGGTGATAAGGAGGGGGTGGTTGACAAGGTTGAAAGACTTCATAAGGTCAATGAAGACGGCCCCGGTAGCACAAGCTAAATTCGTGCTTACAACTGGAATGTGCATACAACCAGAATATCATAGAAATGAATGGGTGTATATTGAAATTAATGGGGACCCGTTTACAAACGTAACTCACAGCCTCAAAAATACAACTAAGGCATTTTAAATGTTGTTAAATGTTATTTTAAGCAATATGAGAAGTGACAGCCTTTACCATAGCGCATCATTTTTTTCCCTAAACTGAACACTCTCTGATGCTGACCCACTTCCGCTGCAGCAAGAGTGAAAGCGGCTTTCAGTGAGTAGCATGAATTTTGAAGTCAGATCCTTTGCTATCAGTCCATCACCCTCTGTGAGTTAATCAGAACTGAAAACTAACAGCAATCACTAGCACTGTAGTGCAGGGTGGACAGATTTAACTGGGCTCTGACATTTATCAGGTGATTAGTGGATTAGCTATAGGGGACAATCTAGTGGTTGCAAGAGAATGACAACTGAATGCAACTGTCAAAGAGGTGACAAAGACCTTCTGGGGACCTGCTGGGGAGCATGTCAATATGAGAAAAATGTACATATAACCAAAAAACTGGGTGCATACAAACAAAATAATTAAAGAGCAGCTGACGCCTTCAGGAAAACTTTAGTAAAACATAATAATAAGATAACGTTCAGCTTGTTTTTAACATTAGTTCTGTACTTCTCCTCCCCATTATTTATTACTGAGGTAATCTGCATGAAAACAAGATTTTTGTTCCTGAACAGTTTGTCTATTCCTGTTGCTTTCTCCCTACCTGAGGTCATAATGCACTGCTTGTAACATCACAGTTACTCCCATGGCAACAGATTGTGATGTCACAAAACAGGATTATGACTTGAGTAGGGAGTAAGCTATAGAAGCAGATGAACTGTAAGGTATAAATATCATGTGTTCATGTAAATTTCCTCAGTAATTAATAATGGTGAGAAGAACTCTATAGAATATACATGGAATGTAAGCTGAATCATACATAAGTATTATGTTTTTCAAAGTTCTCTTTGCAGCGTCAGCAGCTCTTTATCATTGCTGGAATAGGGCAAGAATCAGGACTTCAATTTTGTTGTGCATACATCCAGAATGTGCATACATCAGAATGGCATACAAGAAGAATCCACTGTATATTGTTTGGTTCATTGTGAATTCAGGTACCACCTTCGGTAGAAACTTGGGATTCATACACAGAGACCGTCTTTCTGAAAAATCAAATAAGAAAGCTCACACATCAAAACCTGAAGCTTGGAAATTCTATGAGCAGAAGTCATGGCAACTAAAAACATTTTCCATGATAGAAAATATAAGCCATAAGTCATGACAGGCTCAAAAGGCGCCAACATCAATTTCTCAGGTATGAAATTCAAGTCCCATGGCAGGACAGGATTACAGACAGCAGGTTTCATATGCAGAATACCTTTCAGCTTAGTATGGGACACATCTAGCTAGGCAACCATATGGCCATCAATAAGGGCATGGAATGCTGGAATGAAGGCTGTCTCTAGGGCACTCGATGCCATCGCACCAGTCCGTATATGACCCAGGTCCTCTAACCTGAGACCCCCCCCCCCTTGGTTTGATGGTGCTCTCGCAGTGATGAAGACCATGGGTCAGAGACTGGAGCATTGCTGGAGGAGGGCTCAGTCAGAGGAGGATAGACTGGCTTTGAGGAATCACTATGCTGATTATCAAAGGGCAATTGACTATAAGAAGGTAGAGTTCCTGTCCAGGGAGATTGTCACAGGGAGGAACAGATCAGCTCAGCTCATTTGGACTGTGGACAGATTGCTCCATCCAGTATGTCTACAACCAAAAAGAGCTTCATCAGTAGCACTTTGTGAAGAGTTTACTCTGTTCTTCTCTGACAGGGTATCCTCTATTTGGGCTGAGATCTCACCAGTGGGTCTAATTCAGTCCTGCAGGGTGGGGCCTGGGTGGAGCAGAGACACTCCTATTGTCTGGGCAGAGTTTTGGCAGGTAGAGGTGGCCATGGTCTCCAAAGTAATTTCAAAGGTGCTGCCCACTTGTTGTGAACTGGACCATGGCTCGATGCATCTCCTAGTGGGTTGTGTCGAGGCCATTGATACAGTGTTTGCCAAGATAGTCAAGTGCACACTTTTGGAGGGGGTCTTCCCAGACACCTTGAAGGAGGTGTTGATGAAGCCCCTTCGGAAAAAAACATCTCTCTACCCTGATGTCCTGGCGAATTACAGACCTGTCTCCAACCTCCCACTCTTAGGGAAGGTTCTCGAGAAGATAGTGGCTCTGCAGCTCAAAGAGCATCTGGAGGCTTTTGACATCTATGAGACTTTCCAGTCCAGATTTAGGATGAGGCACAGTACAGAGACGACACTAGTCTGGGTGCATAATGATCTGCTCAGGGTCAGAGATCGAAGGGAACAGCCAGTTCTCATTCTCCTCGATCTGTCATCAACATTTGATACCATGGACCACATTGTGTTGTTGGATCACCTTAGAGAGTATTGTGGACTCGCTGGTATTGTCGTCAACTGGTTTGAGTCCTTTCTCTTGAGCAGGAGGTAGAGGGTGGTGATAGGGAACTTCTACTCCTTCTCCCCAATGCCCCTAACCTGCGGAGTTCCTCAGGTTTCGATCCTATCACCAGTGCTGTTCATGGTGTACATGCTACCTCTGGGCAGGCTCATTAGACAATACAGCTTGAGTTTTCACTGCTATGCAGATGACACTCAGCTGTATATGTCTTTTGCACCACAGACAGCTAGTGCCATTGATGTGCTGAATAAATGCCTTGCTGTGATCCAGGATTGGATGAACTCTAACTGGCTGAGACTTAACCCGGACAAGACGGAAGTACTGGTGATAGAGCCAGGTTGCAGACATGATGGGGATGCCTCCGGGATGACAACAGACTTGGTCCTTGGGTCAATCCTGTTGATAGCATCCTCTAGGGTAAGAAATCTGGATGTTGTTTTTGATGACAAGTTGACATTTGAAGCTTAGATGTCGGTTGCCATCAAAAGTGGTTTTTACCACTTAAGGAACATTGCCTGGATTAAACCCCTAATTCTGCCCAAAGACCTGCTGTCACTAGTGCGCACCTTTGTAACATCCATACTCGACTACTGTAATGCTCTCTATCTTGGGGTCAGTGGAGGGAACCTCTGTCAGCTGCAGCTGGTGCAAAAAGCAGTGGGCAGGCTGCTTACAGGACTGTCCAGGTCCTGTCATGTGACCTCAGTCCTGCGGGGTCTGCACTGGCTGCTGGTCAGGTGAATAGTTCTCTTCAAGGTGGGCTTGTTCATCTATAAGGCCTTATACAGATCAGACCCTGGCTACCTGTCTGACCTTCTTACCCCCGCCATCCTAGCCTGCTCCCTTTGTTCCTCACTGAGGGCCTCCTAACAGTTCTGAGGACCAGGCTAAAAACCTCAGGTGACCATTCATTTTTGGTGGCCAGCCCAGTCCTCTGGAACTCGCTGCCAAGACCTTTGAGGGAGGCCCCTACAGAGGTGACATTCAGGAGGGGCCTAAAGGCTCATCTTTTTAACTTGTCATTCCCAGCTTATAAGATGTCAGCAAGCGGGATTAAAATGGTGTCTATTTATGGTATGATTTTATGTATGTAATTTTATTGTCTTATCTTTTTTCTTTTATTGTATGGAACCCAGAGCCTCTGGGATTGGGTGCCTAACAAATGATAAATTGATTGATTGATTGGATTGCTATAGCAGACAAATGCACCTTACTAGAGGAATACAGTAAGCCTGAATCGGATAAGGAAATCAAGTGTTCCAGCAAATAGAAACACAGAAACATCAAATTTGATGGCAGATAAGGACTGCTTAGCCCATCCAGTACACAATTTACAAGACATGTAAAAAGGTCCATATTCCAGGAGGCAGACCACAAAGTGAAAGGTTTCAGTTTCAAGGAATGAGTATGTCTGGTAGAGGGCTTCCTAGCCACAAGCATAACATCAGCAACCTAAGGGGACACCCCAAAGCATGCCATGGCTATGTTTTCAGGAGCCATTCATGCAGGTGTAGGGACTTCAGGTCCAGATGGATCAGAGACCCCTTGTCCTGGGACAACAGATCCCAACACAGAAGTTGAGGAACAGGATGCTCCACCACTAGATGTTGCAGAAGTGGAAACCAAATCTGGCAAGGACATAAAGAAGCAATGAGGATGAGAGTGGCACTCTCTACTCATAGCTTGAGCAGGTCTCTCTGTATTAGAGGAATGGGAAGAAATGCATACAGGAATATCCCTTTCCAACAGAGAAACAATGCATCTTGCCCAAAAACTCCAGGCCCTGGAGTGAGTAAGCAGAAACACAAAGGTTTTGCATTGTGTGGGGACACAAAAAGGTCCAACTCTGGATGACAGCAGCTTGCAGTGACGTTGTTTACTATGGAGGTCAGCAGTTCCCATTTGTGGACCAGGGACTGAGAGCAACTTAGCCTGTCTGCCAAGCTGTTTTGTGAACGAGAGAAATATGGCTGACAACTGAAGGTTGCGAGACAGTGTCCAGAACCACACTCTCATTGCTTTCCTGCATAGGGGATAGGAGTGAGTGCCCTCTTGTCTGTTCATGTAGTGCTTTACAGTAGTAGCCACAGACATTGCCAGCTATTTCCAGATATTTTGCGAAATTTCTAAAGAGTTTCTCTCTGCTGCCCCTACTGTGATAATGCAGAAAGCAGGAGATTTCTCTAGAAATATCACAGACATTTTGAGAAATAGCTGGCAATGACTGTGGCTACTACTGTATACTGACATTGTCCATCTGTATTACTAGAAGACTGAGGCAGAGATGATTCTGAAATGCTTGGGGGCTGTATGGAACAGCTGTTATCACCAAGACATTTATGTGCAGTTTGGCCTCCATACTGTTCCAGGACCCTTGTGTCTGGAAGTGGACAAGATAAGCACCCCAACCAGAGCCCGAGGTATCTGTGGTGAGTATCTGTACAGGAGCATGTACAAGTACTGGAACACCCTTGAGTAAGTTGTCACAGTCCATCCACCATAATCATGCTCTGAGAAGAGAGGACATGAAGAGATCCATTTGTTCCAATTCGCTTGTCAGCTGATCCCACTAAGCCCTAAATGCCCACTGTGGGATTCACATATGAAGCCAAGCTAATGACAATGTCACTGTGACAGCAGCCATCAGGCCCAGAAGATGTAGCATTGATCTGGCAGAGACATAGTGACTCCTGTGAACTAAGTGTACCTGAGCAATCTGGGTGTCTGCCTTGTCTTGAAGCAGGATGGCACATCCCTTCCTTATGTTGAAGACTGCCCTGATATATTGCAGGCATTGGCACAGAGTCAGTACAGACTTTGGCACAATTACTGTGACCTCCATGGCCTTGAACAGTTGTCATGTTTGGGAAAGAGTGTGAAGGAGAGCTTCCCTGGAACTGGCCGTCAGTATCTAATCATCCAGATAAGGAAAGACATAAAGCCCTTCCTTGCAAAGGGCTGCTGCAACCACTGCTAAGTATTTTGTAAAGATGTATGGCACAGAGGATAAGCCAAAGGATAACACTTTGAACTGACAGTGCATGCCCGCCAGCATAAAATGGAGGTACTGTCTGTTACACTTTCTGATCTTGATGTGAAGATATCCATCCTTTATGTCTAGGGAACCAAGCCAGTACCCTGTTTGCAAAAGGGGAATCAGGGATTGCAGAGGCATCATTCAAAATGTATTGTATTCTATGTTGAGACTGAGGCCTCTGAGTTCCATTTCAGAATGGAATCCCCTGTCCATTTTGGGATTAAGAAGTATCTGGATTAGAAATCTTTGTTCCTGTCTTATGCAGGAACTGGTTCAATAGCACGTTTTTGAAACATGGTCTGGACTTTCTCCTTCAGGAGGGAGAAGTGGCCTAGAGGATAAGAGGATGAGGATGGAGGATGATCTGGAGGGGTTTCTGTTAGTTACAGAGCATGCGCCATGCTATGATTTCCAGAACCCACTCAACCATAGTGACCTCCCTCCATTATTTTAAATGTAGGGAGATTCTTCACACACACATACACACACTAATCCCAGGGACAATAGTCAGTGTCAGTGGTTCAGTAAGTAGCACACTCACCTCTGAGGCCAGGAGATCAGAGGGCTGTGGGTTCAGTTCCCACATCTGTCACTTGGGTTACTATCCCAGTACTGACACTGTAGTGCATCATGAGAGGGGTGCTGCACTTTTGAAGTGCCGTCTTTCAGATGAGACGTTAAACCGAGGTCCCATCTCCCTGGTTGGTGGTAGTTCACATGGATGTTAAAGATACCATGGCACTAATCTGGTTCAAGGTCAGTTGGCATTCATCTGTAACCCCCTCCCTTGGGTCGTGCCTCAAAATAGGCAGGATTTGTCTAGTGCACTTACCCGGTCAAAAAAAACTAAATAAATAAAATAACAAGTGGGGGAGGGTGATGGAAGGGAGTCAGGTGCAACCAAGGGTGACAGAGACACTGGAACCAATTCCCTTGGGGGCTTTGGCATGGGCACCAGGGTGGAGGGAACTCAGGAGGGTACCACTACCTCTGCCATGGCCTTGCTGACGGTATGCATGGTTTATTTATTTAGTTTTTGGTAACTGGGTAAGTACACTACACAACTGAATACCTATTTTCAGCCACAACCCAGGAGAGTACAAAATAAGTAATCAGATGAGTAATCAACAATCTACAGTAATTGAGCAAAGCATGGTACACAATCAGGTGACAACAAATGAAACACCATCAACAATTACATTGTGACATCAATAGAACAGTACATTAAAATTACCAAAAGTGAATTCAGGTAGAGTAGTTGAATTTTCTAGGAACAAAGGGGATGGTCTAGGCAAATTTATTGCACAAATGTAGTGGAGTGTTGAGAAAACAATGGATGGTGGCTGTGGTTTAGTGCAGGTACAGGCCATAGACATAAGTAGGTGAGCCTTCAGAGCTGCTTTGAAGGATGGCAAGAGCTTCCGGAGACATCACTGTCCTGATGGCTGCCTAGCTTCATTGCTCCATCTGCACCAGCTAGAAAAAACAACTTCCTATACTTTAATTGACATTATACAATGGCAAGAAAGAATACTGGCTTCTGATTGATCAGTTGGCCACCACAGTAGGGATGTTATCCTGGCATAACATCCCTGCTGATTGTTTGTTGAATCTGCTTTATGATCATTATCTATCTTCCCTTAAGAAACAAAAATATTTTTCCAGACTAACAAAAACGTTCTTTAAATTTTTTTTTATTCTGTATATAACAACAAGCCATTGTATAATAGGAATAATGCCATCCAGGGTGGGTGTTATGCTGGGATAACAGCCCTTCTTGGATGTTGGAAGCCCTCAACTTGTGGTCTCGGGCCCAACCACCCTAGGCAGAATGTTATCCCAGCATACAGGTAATACTCACTCTGTTGGGCATTATTCCTTTAATATATATACTAATTTCTGTATTACAGAGAAATCCAAACAGCAATTGAAGACCATGGATGGTGGATGATGGCAGATGGACCCGGAGAAATTGGACGGCTCATTGGCCTCCGGCTCCATTGCTTCCATAGAACATCAACAGCCTATCCCAATTAAATCCACTGAACATTATTTTAAGGGAGGTATGGGATTTTTGTTCTGCTATGACTGTGAAACTGGATGAAATGGGGTCAGAACTCACCACCCTTCAATGTCAGGTGGACGAGACAGATGCCCAGCTTAAAGCCACAGACAGCCGTATGGACCCCCTTGAAGCAGCAGTCTTGCAGCTTGCCAATTCTCAGAAGAGCCTCCACATATGATAGACAGACACTGAGAGTAGAGGGTGCCAAAAAAACATCTATCTTTATGACTTGCCTGAAGACATTGATGGGCAGAATATGGAAGAGTTTATTGATTGTTTTTTTTTTTTGGCAAGCTCTCCAACTTGACCTAAATCTCCCCACAGAACTTGAGAGATCCCGCCAGCCTCTCAACCCAAAATCAACTGTAAAAGGAGCATGCCGGCAATCAATAATTGTCAGGTTCCACTGTTACAAAACCAAGCAGAGATCTCATGTGACGAGTCTGGTGCATACAAACAATGCAGTTCGGGAATCACCCAGTATTCTTCAATAATGACTACCCATCTGAAACCATGAAGCAGAGGCAGGCTTATATCCCCATTCTGCAGATAGTGCGGCAAAATCAGCTAAAATTCCAGACACCATACCCACCCAAGTTGATGTTTATTTACCCAGAGGGTCGATGAACCTATGACAGTGCAGATGAGGCCAGAAAGTATTAAACTAGTCAAGGGATTTTGCCACAGAGCCAGCACCCTGCCACCCCAACTGAACAGCCCCCCTGAAGACACTTGGAGTGTAGTATGCAGAGCAAGACAGCAGCTCACAGCAGTAGCAAAGAAAGACATTATTGGGCAGCTTCAAGCCTTTCAATAAACTTTGTCTAAGCAGCTGCAAACCAACTAATCAGCCTCCTGAAATGGCACAGAGTGGCCTGTGCACCACAGTGTAACTTGATTTAGTGTGGTAGGTGCCAAAGGTGAGGAGAGGGTCTCTGTTTTTTGTTGCAGAGAGGAGGACGGGCTTCGTTATTGTCTCTGAGCAATACCGTTATACCCATGGCAAGAGTGGGGGTATGGAGTCTGGGGGGGGGAGGGGCCAATGCTTGCTTACCTTAACTAGCTCAGGACCAGCTCATTGAGAGGAATAGTGGTGGAGCTCCTAGTGAGAAACTATAGCTGAAGAGCAGACTGCCAGTTGTCAGCTAGCTTTCCCATTTGGAGAACACTGACACGCCTTACGGGTTGCCATAAGCAACAAACCACACTGGTGAAATTGTAGCCTACCAGGGTGTCAGTTATAGTGTCCAAGGATTCCTTCAGTCGAATTGGGGCTAGATTGTTTCTGGTGGCTGACTTAGCCGTGGATCCACATGACCATAACGAGAATACACTTAAGCAGTATGCAGCAGCTTTTTATGGCGGCCACTACTGGAAGCGGGCTCTTCCTGGTTGTTCGGGAATGTGGCTACCTCACATGTCTCCACCTCACCTCCTCCCGGTTAACTCTATCTAGTCCTACCTCCAGACTGGAATTTCCCTGTCCGTCCACTGGACTCCAGCTCTGAGCTGTATTGCTACCACTAATTGCTATATAGCAGCTGGCTTGCTTGCTTTGACCCCACCCTCCCTCCGTGGCCTATACTCCTTGCTGACTTTCATTTCCTGTGATTCAACAGCTGGCTTACTAGAATGCTGCCTTTTTTTTTTTTTTTCCAATAATAATTTTTATATTTTTTTCAAAATTATATTCCATTTCATTCAAATTAGGTTCAGTCACAGCTGAACTGAAGACATTTAACAATCAATATATGTATAATACTTATACATATGGATATTAATAAATATACTGAGTTCAAAAAATAGATAAGAATAAATAGGGCATTGCTTTTATACACTTTTCCAAAAGTAGAATTCTGTCTAAACTTCAGTCGAAAACTTATAGGGATTAAAATCTTCTATTACCCACTCTTCTATTTCTTTATTGAAAAGTTTCCATAGAGGATCATGCTCTTTGAAATATTTATTTTATTTATTTTATTTATTTTTATTTATGTTTTTGATAACCAGGTTAGTGCACTGATCCAGTGGACCATTTTCAGTCATGACCTGGGCCACTAGGTGGCGATGAAGTAACACAAGCAGTGGACATTTTTACAATTTGTTTTACATACATTTACATTTTGGTGTGTAGATGATACAAGCACTCATGGATAAAAAAAAGTCATTATTTACATCTTGTACCAGCAAGGTAAAATACCGAGTAATAGAGGCAGTAGCACAGAGAAGGTAGATTACCATTTGCACAAACTAAACAAGGTACATCATCTAGTCTAGGTAAACACGCCTGACCTGGCAGACAGTCAGAGCAGGCGAGGATCGAGAAAGCCTATCTGGCTGTATGTGCTAGACAGCAAGAGAGTCACATGCGGGTTTTGCTCAATGAGAAGGGGGCACGTGCAGGAAAGAAGAGGAAAAAGCGGGGCGGGGCCAAATGTTATGGCAGGTTTATGGCAGCTTACAGTTTCCTGAGCAGCCAAGTGAGCATTTGCATGTGGACTCTTTCAGTAGCCATGCCTTCAGGTTAGATTTAAAAGATGCAGGGGATGGAGATGTGCGGATGGTTGCTGGAAGACTGTTTCAGAGGAAGGGGGAAGATACGAAGAAATCCTTACTGCCCATCACAGTTGAGACTCGAGGGACTTCTAGGGTCAGAGTGGAGGAAGTCCTAAGAGGTCTAGCAGTCACTCTATTTATGAGTAGGGGAGCATAGGGGGATAACTGGTTACTTCTGAGAGCACTGTCCACCAGGCATCCCATGGTATAATCAAGGTGTTGCTGGAGGGGGAGCCATCCTAAGAAGTGGTAGAGTGTGCAGTGGTGGGTTAGTGAGGGGGCTTTGAGAACAAAGCAACATATAGCATTATATGTTTTGTTTAGGCAGGTGTGCTGCATACAGGACATAATGGAATAGATGGGGAGCAGTAGTCAAGGAGAGGGAGAAGGCTGCCTTGTGCAATGGCAAGGTGAGCATAAGGTGAGAGCAGGTGAATTGCTTGGTAAGCCATCCCCAGTTTCTGGTTTACCTTGCTAGCAGTTGAGGTTGAGTGATCATGGAAGGTAAGTGAGGGGTCAAGAGTGATGTCAAGGTATTTGAAAGAGATGACCTGTTCGAGAGGGGGGCCTGTGGGTGTGCATACGATGAGGGAGGAGTCAGCTTTGGTGACTTTGTTTAGGAATGGCTTGGATCCAAAGAGCATGGCCTTTGTCTTTTTCCCATTTACTAGGAATTTTCTGGATGCAAATCAGCTGCCTGCCACATCAAAGTTTCCAGTGAGGGTGGAGGAGATGGATTCCAAAGACTTATCACTGTGGTACAGGACTAGATCATCCGTGTAAAGGAGTGCATTGCAGTTTAGGACCTCTGTCAGTAAAGCATTTACAAACATGGAGAAAAGAAGGGGGCCAAGAATTGACCCTTGAGGAACTCCAGTGCTTGTGGGAAGGGAAGGTGAAGTAACTTTGCTTATAAGCATGGACTGGGTCCTGTTTAAGAGGTAGTTTTTGAACCAGGTCACAGGTCCAGGGGCACAGCCAAATTGTCAAAGTGAGGTGAGAAGGAGATGATGATCTACAAGGTCAAACACCTTTGATAAGTCAACAAAAACAGCACCTGTGGTCTTACCCATGTCCATATTTTTGAGGACATGGTTTGAAAAAACTGCCACGGCAGAGGAGGTGCTGTGATGCTTATAGAAACCATGCTGTAGGGGACATTGGAGGTTGTAGTTATTTAGGTAAATAAAGATACTAAAAGGAACAATAGATTGACAAACAAAATAAATGATGTCTCGCCTTTACCCCAGACTTCTCATTCCCAGTCTATTATTGACATGGATACAGTCGAAGTCACCATCACCAAGGAACCACAAAGACAAGTGTATGTACTGGGAGACTCAATGATTAAATATATTGATAGGGCAATCTGTAACCCCGATAAAACAAATAGAACATGTTCAAGCTTTAGGGCTGCTAAAGTCTCAAATATAACAAAAATGATAAATACTATACTGTCAGATGCAGGGCATGATCCCTTAGTTATAATTCATGCAGGGACAAATGACATTCAAAACACCGACACCTTGCAATTAATGGAAGATTATGTGGCATTAAATAATTTATTGGTAGAAAAGGGTTGTACCATATGTTTTTCAGAGATTCTCCCAGTCCAGATAAAATCAAGCAAATAAACAACTGGATGAGAATGTGGTGTCTAAAATAAGATATTGTCTGTATCCCATATTGGGAAACATTTTGTGGTAGAGACTCTCATTTTTGCTGGGATGGTCTCCATCTCAGCAGAAGGGAGAGTACCATGTTGAGAAAAATAGTGTCAACTGTTATCAATACACATTTAAACTAGAGCCTGGGAGGGGAGAATAGGCAGGGTCCTAATTCTCTAAATAAAATTAAAGAACAACAACTAACTAATTCATGCAATATCCTATCCTTTAATGCAAGATCATTAAACAACTTAAAGATGTCAGAACTACAAATTAAATGCAGATTGTTGGATTTAGGAATTATTGCCATTACAGAAACCTGGTGGGACCCCTCTTCAAAGTGGTCAAGAGAAATTCCAAACTACAAATTATACCACAAAGATAGAACAAATAAAAAAGGTGGAGGCGAATGTTTATTTGTGTGAAATGACATTGCATCTTATGAAGTTAATAATAATACAAATAATGAATCATTATGAGTTACAGTTCAATTTAAGGGCCAACCAAAACTTACAATAGGTGTCTGTTATAGACCTCCTTCATCAGGTATTCCTTATACCACTGACTTAACCAAACTTATTTCCAATATGGCTAATAAAGAAGTTATTTTGATACTGGGAGATTTTAACTTACCAGGAATTGAATGGGACTCATTTACTGCTAGAAATGAACAGGAAAGACTATTAACATCTCTATGTATTGACAATGGCCTTGATCAGTTAGTAAGGCACCCTACCAGGGGCATAATGTACTTGATCTTATTATAACTAATGTTGAAAACAAAATTTCAAACTTAAAAATTACTTCCCCAATTGGTAGTAGCGATCACAATTCAATTCAATTCAGGATGATCACCAAAAATTCTAAATTCATTACAAGTACTACACTCAAAAACTGTAATAGGGCTGACTTTAAATTGATAAATCATAAACTTAATCAAATAAATTGGGACAATAAATTCAAGGACAGATCAATAAATAGTGCATGGGAAGAATTTAAACAAATTACACTTGATTTGGAAAAGAAACATGTACCCATTAAAGTCAAATATAATAAAAATAGTAAAATCCCTGTATGGTTTTCAAAGACTATTCAGAAGCAAATCAAATCAAAAGAATATTTATTTAAAAAATTAAAGTTAAATCAATGCACCAGTATTAAGTATAAATACAAAACGGCAGTATCATTACTAAAAAAATGATTAAACAAGCAAAATCTAAATTAGAATTTACTCTGGCCCATACTAAATCTAGCAATAAATCATTATTCTCTTATATAAATAGCAAAAAGAATAATAATAGGAATATTGGCCCCTTAATAGAGGATGGGATCATTATTCATAATGATTATAATTCCGCAAATCAATTTAATAAATATTTCTGTTCAGTCTTTAATAGACCAGCTCTTCTTCTTCAAATGATTCAAAATTATCTAACCCTACCCAAAATAGAATTCTCTGAGGTTAGAAAGGCCCTATCATTTCTAAAAAAAATCAACTAGTTCAGGACCAGATAATATTCAATCAAGGTTCTTGATAGAAACAACTGACTCGTTGGCCTTACCCCTTACTATGCTTTCTAATAAATCATTAGCTGAAAGTAACATTCCAGATGATTGGTGTAAAGCGATAGTCATTCCAATACATAAAAAAGGAAATAAATCCAATATCCAAAATTACAGGCCAATAAGCCTAATTTCTATTATTAGTAAGGTTATGGAGCAAATAATTAAGTTGTACATTGAGACTGAAGATGAACAGCTGGGTATTTCAGACCTAACACAACATGGATTTAAACCAGGATCATCATGTGCAACAAATTTGGTTTCCTTCTAGAATAACATAAGTAGATATTTGGATAATCATATCCCCTCAGACCTTATACTCTTAGATTACAGTAAGGCATTTGATAAAATGTCCCACTCAATATTAATAAATAAATGCTCAAGTTTGGCTTTTCCCATTATTTAACAAATTGGGTCTCCAGTTGGTTACACCACAGAACACAAGTGGTGAGAGTGAACGGGTCAATCTCTGAGTTAGGTAGGGTCTCTAGTGATATTCCCCAGGGTTCTGTATTGGGACCAACCTTGTTTAACATCTTTATAAGTGACCTACCCATATCCTCAAATAATCATACTTCTAAATTTGCTGAAGACACTGAACTTGGAGGTAGAGTTGATAACATTTCTAACATCACTACATTTAAACAGGACCTTAAAAATATTGAAGTATGGGCAAATAATAATCTCATGACCTTTAATATAGATAAATGTCTTGTACTCCATTTTGGAGAAAAAAAAATCCCAAGACAAGTTATTATTTAAATAATGTGCAACTTAAACAATCAAGTCAAACTGTGAAAGGGATTTGGGCATATTAGTCACAATAAGTTAACATCTGTTTCACATTGTAACAAAGTGGCTAGAACAGCCAATATTATATTAAACAAATTAATAAAACTTTTTTTAACAAATCTAAACAATGTTTTATTCCTCTGTTTAGGGCATATGTAAGACCATATTTAGATTATGGATCTCCCTTCTGGAACCCATATCTTATAGTGGACATAAATCGATTAGAACAAGTCCAAAGACGAATGACTAAAATGGTACCTAGATTAAAAAATAAACCATACGAAGTTTGTCTCATGGAAATAGGACTTTATCCCTTACATTTAAGAAGACTTGGGGGGACATGCTGTTTTTGTTTAAAATACTAAAGTCTCCAGCACAAATGAAGCAATGTGGATTGGTATTTTCAAATAAACGTATAGTTGGTAGACTCCACAATAAACAATTAACAATTGAGTGGGCAAATACAAATAAGAGAGACACATTTTTCAACATTAGGGCATCCAAGCAATGGAATTTACTACCTCAGGATTTAATTAATGCTAATAACTTTGAAATGTTCAAATCAAAGTTGGATATTTGGCTAAATCAACATAAATAATTAATGATCCACTATTGAGGGGGACAATCTCGATGGACCATGGCCTTCTTTTGTCCCACATAAATTTAGTAAATCATTCAGTCAGGTGTTCTGACAGCTGGGAATGTATAACCTTCTCTAGCAGTTTGCTAAGATGTGGGAAATATCCACAATTGCATAAATTACTCAGAAACTCTGTTTCCATTCCATTTTTGGAAACATTCTTAATACTGTCTCACATATCCATTTTTTTAGAAGTAATCATTTAGTAGACATCATATTAACTTTTAATAGTAGTTTGTTTTCTAATTTAAGCCTGCCCCCTTCAGTCATTTCTAGTACTATAAACATGGGGTCTTTCCACTGAGGGAACTGAACCCCACTTTTTCTTAATGTCCAAAAGCTTGTAACCACCAGGAATATCTTAGCAGACTTTCCCAAAAAAAAGGTGTAGCATATCTGCCTTTTCTTTTCCAAAATGCCAACATTTGTCTGAAATTTTTGGGTCAATCTTGTGCGTTCTATGTGGTGAATAGTACACTGTATTTATAATTGTGTATTGAATGGCTCTATCCCTAGTACGTTTATACTGTGTAATAGAGTTAAGGGCTGCTTCCCATTGTTGTTTTGTGCAAATTTGCCTTATTTCTTCTTCCCATTCTGTGAAAGTAGCCTTATATACATTTTTATGTGACTTCTGAAGTTTCCCAAATTGCCAGGGGGATTGTCTTTTAACACACTCTTTAGCTCCCCTCTATTTTTTTTATTTGGAGCGCTCTCCCATCTCTTGTAATCTTTTTTATATAAACTACTGAGCTGATTGAAAAAAAGAAAATGCCTTTCATTTAGTGAAAACTTATCCCTAAACTGTATCCAACTTCATCTCTTCTCACCTTCAAAGAGATCTTTTCATCTTTTTACCCCTTTACTTCCCCATATTTTGTTTTGTATTTATTCACCTCCATTTTGAAATTTGGGTTTTTCCAAATCCTATTTCTTGGAGAAATATGGATTTCCCATTGGATCCTGTTAGTAAATTTGACTAATACCCCTGATACATTTTGCATAATAAGGCTTTTGAATTTGATCCCTTTTTAGCTGTAAAAAAATTGTTTTATATCTGTCTCTTCTTTATAAAATCCATGCAGCAAGGAGTTTATAAATTCACCTTCTGTATTATTGTCTTCTTCTCTAGAGCATTTAATTGCCAGCTGGGATATGAAGGACATATACAGTAATACTTTTCAATATCTGGGCATGCCAGTCCTCCTTTCTCTTTTGCCAAACATAATTTGTACCATGAAATTCTTGCTGGTTTATTATTCCATATACATGTTTTAAAAAGGCTATTTACATTTCTGAACCGTAAGGATGGTATTGGGGTTAGAACTGACTGCAGTCTGTAAGATAAGGCACCATCACCATCTTAATTATTTGTATCTTATCCCATAGGGATAAAGATATTTTACTCCAACTTAAAAATCTCTCTTTCAATTATTTCTGTAACTCTTCATAGTTTAGCGTGTACATATTTTCTAATTTATTTGTTAGATAAATGCCTAAATATTTCATTCCATTTTCTTGCATATGTACTTTATTAATTGTTTTGTATATTATTTGGTTGATCTATATTGAACAATAACATTTCTGATTTGTTTTCATTAATTTTGTATCCTGAAACTTTTGAAAATCTGTTTATTGTTCTTTTTAATTCCTGTAGACCTAATTCTGGTTCTTGCAAAGTAAGTAATACGTCATCTGCATAAGCATTAAGTTTAGTTTTCTGTGACCCACTCTGTATCCCTTTTATTGTGTTTTTCCCCCTTATTTCATTTAGCAAAAGTTCTAACCCAATGATAAAAACAGTGGGGGAGAGGGGGCACCCCTGTCTTACCCCTCTATGTAGAGTAATAGGTTTGGAGATTGTACTGTTTACTTTTATTAATGCTTTGGGGGGGTTATATATTGTTTTAATCATTTTAATGATTTTTTCTGGGAAATTAAAAAATCTGAATCTCAGAATCTAGCACTACCCACCACCAAACAAGGCAACGACACAAAATATATGCCAAAAAAGTTTGCAGTTTAATAATACAGCAGAATAAACAAATGGTGCAAACCTCACAAATGCTGATCGCACAGGCTGGGAGGGCAAGGCAGGGCCCCACTGACTTCTACTGGTTTCACAGTAGCCTCTTCAGGAAGCATCCCACATGTGTAGTGGTAATCAATTTAAAGCACACTCTTAAAGGGGCAGTGCAAAATTCTAATTGGTCTAATTTGTCAAAGAACTAACAATACATAAACATAGTGTTATTTTAGACTTGTTAAACAACAACATATTGTTTGTCATACACCCCAAAAGAACTCACATAAACCTTGCTCACTGGAGCTCAAGTTTCAAAAGCAAAGAACTGATACCACTAAGTAAAAAATATATTAAAATAAAGCAAAATAAGATAAAAAAACAAAATACAATGACAAAAGTAATTAATAACAGGGACTTACAGTCCTTGCAAAAAACAGACTACGAGAATCTGAGCAACAACCGGGTAAAATATTATGTGTGTGTGTGTGTGTGTGTGTGTGTGTGTGTACATATCTATCTATATATGTGTGTGTGTGTATATATATATATATATATATATATATATATATCTGGAATAGTTTAGTCTTTTCACATGAAATTTCAAGGGTGTTGAGTGGATGTCCTGGAGATGTGAATTATGCTGATACCATGTTTGAGAAATAATTTGCTGTGGAGATACTGCATGATGCAGTTAACATTTTGCACATAGCATTCTGCATGGTGCTACTGCCTTTAAATTTAGAGCATAGGTAGCCCTAGTGGCATGGAGGAGCATTACAGTGCTTTTGTGTGTTAAATATTAACAGGTGCAGAATTATGCCACTCCAATGAATGAAAATTTTGTTAATTATGGTTCAATAACTTCTGAACCATTTTTCCACTTTGCCTGGCATTTGGAATGTACAAAGATTTAGAATTCATCTTCCACTGTGCCAATTTTCAGGTTGCTGGCACTTACAGTTGCTGAATTGTGCATGTTATGTTGTTTGCTCGTGGTGCTGTGCGACTGTTGAACGGATGTTCACACAATTCTGGACACACGGTGTGCCATGGTGCATGTCTTCATTTAACAATTTTCATTTCAGTCAGTCATACAGTTTTTGTGCAGCGAAGTGACATAAAAATCACATGGTGGGCACGCCCACCACCACATTCCAGTCACTATTTATAGTGCACATTCTCAAAAAGAAGGGAAATTCATGGCAAAAAACTCTGTTTAATGCATTAGTTAGGGTTGTTCCACAGTGACAAAAGCAAGGAAATTCAGTGTTAGGGTTGCCACCCCTTGCACCCCATGCCCAGCCCGCCCCCACCAACAGGTATCGGGGTGTGCGTTGGGGTCATTGGTCCTAACTCTCACCCCATTCTCCTATGCTGCACTGCCTCAGCTTGTTTACACATGGAATGGGGTAAGAGTTAGGGCCGATGACCCCAATACACACCCCAATGCCTGTTGGTGGGGGCGGGGTTGGCGTGGGGTGCAAGGGGTGGCAACCCTAACACCTAATTTTCTTGCTTTTGTCACTGTGGAACAACCCTAACTGATGCATTAAATGGAGTTTTTTGCCATGAATATATTATATATAACCCTGTAGTCTATAGGTTTGATGCTCAGAACCATTCTTTGAACTAAAAGATGCCAAACCAAAACTATGGTTGTAGGTATTATGAAATGATAACATGATAATAATAATCATGTATAGTACCATTAAACATCAGCTACTCCCTACACACTAGCAGAAATGTAATAGCAGAAAAATATGTATAAGCCAGTGCAAATCTGACATGAACAATAGTCCTAACCACATAAGCTATTTATTGACATGTATATATTCAAAAATCAATCGGGGGGGCACCAAAATCAAGCACAGCAACACTAAAAAGAACTTAGACATAAGTTACAAGAAGCAGCCACTGCAATAACAATGCCAGGATGATCGCAGGATGTATCACAAGACCCAACCAGCGAGGAGAAAATGAATGTTATTAATCTCTCTTCATTCAACCTGAAGGACATACATAAGCAGGTACTTTCCAAGGGCCTTAATTTTGTTCCAACATGCAGTACCTGACCATTTGAAAGGTACACTGACATCAAAAAATATACTAGAAAACTTAATTTGAAGGTTTCCTTTTCTAAAGCACAGGACCAACATGGTCGAGAGTTTGGTGTGAAAATGGGGTTGGACTGTGAATAGTTGGCTGACAGTACAGCGTTTGAACATATAAACACAAGTAACTGTAAGACAGAATTTAAAAAGCCCTCTACCTTTATGCCTGCTTATTCCCCTGCAGTCCTTATGTTTGAAAGAGCAGTCCTTAATGATGTAGAACGTATCCCTAATGATGAACACCATACAGGATTCAATCATTTTTCAAGGTTTGAAAGGGATGTCCTACAAGAACTGCAACATAATCCACACTTAATAATCAAACCTGCGGACAAGGGGGGGGTCCATCATCCTGATGGATGTGGACAAGTATAAGAATGAGATTTTTAAACAACTGTCTAACACATCTTTCTATGCAGGTCTCAGAGCAATCCCACTGCAGAATCCAAGTCACAAATTGGTAAGTATTTAGAGAAAGCTTATGAGTTAGGCATTATTACAAAGCAGGCCATGGGTTTTTTGTAGGTTGATTTTCCAGTTAAGCAAACCATTTACATTCTGCCTAAAGTCTACACATCCCTTACTAATCCCCCAGGGTACCCTACTGTATCTAGGATAGGATCCCTGACAGAACCACTGTCTAAATTTGTGAATGGGCACATTAAGCATCTTGTGCCCCCACTGAGATCTTATATCAGTGACACCACCCAGATCTTGGGCATCCTGGGGACTTAGAACTGGAATCATCATGGTTGCTGGTCACTTTGGACATGGAGTCCTTATACTCCAATATACCTCACAATGGGGGCCTCAGTGCACTGAGGTTTTGGCTTGAAAACAGTACCACATATGACCCAGCATTTTGTGATTTTTGGTGGTTTTGTCTAAGTTTATATTAACAAAAAACAGTAACCTGTTCCAGGGCCAATGTTTTTTACAAACAAAGGGTACTGCGATGGGGGCTACCTTTGCCCCCACATATGCCAATTTATATTTAGGCCTGTGGGAGCAGAACACCATTTATAATCAGACATTAAATCCATTCTATGACCTTACTGATCCTTGGTGACGTTTTATGGATTATGTGTTGATGGTGTGGCGGGGGAGCTTGGAACAACTGAAGGATTTTGTGGGATATTTGGAGCAATCTAATCAAAACCTTAAGTTTAGGGTACATCAGTCTAATAAAAGGATACATTTTTTAGATCTGGATATATGAAAGGGTCTAAATGGGGGAGTGGTGACAGATCTCTATCTTAAAGAGACTGATTGAAATAGCCTCCTTCTGTCTGGCAGTTGCCACCCCCACCACACCATCAACAACATCCCCAAATCACAGTTTTATAGTCAAATGAAATTGTTCTGATTTTGAAACATGTACTGTGAGATGTACAGAGCTGAGCCAGAGATTTGTTGATAGGGAGTATAGTATAACACATTTGGATAGAGTCCAACAGCAGGTAGACCAGGTTTCTAGACAGGAGTTGTTGCAGTATAGGGAGAGGCAGGACACTGTACAAGACAAAGTTTTGTTTATCACTAAATATGGTACGGATAATGAGAATGTCAGAAATATCTTGCAGAAACATTGGCATATTTTGGCAACTGAACCAGCTTTAAAGTGGGTGGTGGATGAAAAACTACAGATGATATTTAAGAAAGGGAAAAATCTGAGGGATTCTTTAGTCCACAGTTTCCTGCCCCATAGAAAGCCTACCTCCATGGGATGGACTCCTACAGCACCTAAGGGATGTTGCCAATGTGGCCAGTGTGTACAGTGTAAAGTAGTACTCAAAACTAAAACCTTCTCCTCAGCTAAGCCCCAGATTTTTGACATCAGACATTTTACTAGTTGCAGCACTAACAATGTCATTTATCTGGCCACCTGCCTATGTGGGGTATTTTATATTTGAATGACTAGTCGCCCATTAAAAACCAGAATTTGTGAACTCCTGAGCTCAGTGAGACTCAAAGATTGTAAGCGTGCCCTTTGTCTGCATTTGCAAGAGGTGGGGAGTGGCCAGCATCATGAATTTTCCTTTACAGGAATTGACCGTGCGTTCATGGGGCCACGGGGCAGTAATGTCAATGCCATTTTGTCAGAGAAAGAATCCTTCTGAATCTGCACCTGAGGTGCACTTAGGACACCAGGCCTGAACAATGATATTGATCTCACTGTGCACTTGCACAAATGAGAATATATGTGTTAGTATAATTACACTTTCGGATTTATCTCAGTGTTTCTGTGGTGACAGATACTGAATATTACTTCAGTCTTTTGATCTAAGAAACCATGATGAGTTTGTCTACTTTAAAACTATATTTGGACACATACGTATAGAAATCTATATGTTTATTCAGATTCATTTTTGGATATATGCATGCCAAAAAATAGCTTATATGGTTAGGACTATTGTTCATGTCAGATTTGCATTGGCTTATACATTTTTTTCTGCTATTGCATTTCTGATAGTGTGTAGGGAGTAGCTGATGTTTAATGGTAATATACATGATTATTACTATCATGTTATTATTTTATAATACATACAACCATATTTTTGATTTGGTATCTTTTGGTTCCAAGAATGGTTCTAAATATCAAAACTATATAATTAGTCTAATACTTTAGACCACAGGGTTCAATATATACACATAATATCTTACTCGGTTGTTGCTCAGATTCCTCGTAGTCTGTTTTTTTGTGAGGACTGTAAGTCCCGGTTACTAATTATTACATTTTTCATTGTATTTTGTTTTTTATCTTATTTTGCTTTATTTTTATATATTTTTTACTTAGTGGTATCAGTTCTTTACTTTTGAAACATGAGCTCCTAGTGAGAAAGGTTTATGTGAGTTCTTTTGGGGTTTATGACAAAAAATATGTTGTTGTTTTACAAGTCTAAAATAATACTATGTTTATGTATTGTTGGTTCTTTGACCAATTAGAATTTTGCACTGCCCCTTTAAGAGTGTGCTTTAAATTGATTACCACTACACATGTGGGACACTTCCTGAAGAGGCTACGGTGAAACCAGTAGAAGTCAGTGGAGCCCTGCCTTGCCCTATCAGCCTGTGCTATCAGCATTTGTGAGGTTTGCACCATTTGTTTATTCTGCTGTATTATTAAACTGCAAATGTTTTTGGCATATATTTTGTGTCGTTGCCTTGTTTGGTGGTGGGTAGTGCTAGATTCTGAGATTCATGTCATGAGTTCTCCTAGAGCACACTCAGCTGTGTGGTGGCTGCTTGAAGAGTGCTAAATTAAAAAATCTCCAGTGCTCCAGATAAGTATTCCCATTCCAACATATCAAAGGCCTTGGTTGCATCCAAGGCCAGAAATATTGCAGGAACCCACAAATTTCTCAGATATTCTATAATAATTTGGACTTTGTGCAGCCCAGATTGAATAGTTCTGTGTGGAATGAAGCCTGTCTGATTATTGTGTATTATGTTATTTAATATTGGTAGTATTTTGTTATTTAGTATTTTTGTATAAATTTTGTAATCTACATTTAAAATTGCTACCGCCTATAGTTTTCTATTTTAATTTCATCTTTCCCTTGTTTGGGCAGAACTGAAATATAGGCCATGTAGAATGAATCTGGAATATCACTGGTTATTATTATCTGGTCATATAAAATTGTTAATAAGGATACCAAAACATCTTTAAATGTTCCAAAAAATACTAGTGTAAAACCATCCAACCCTGGACACTTGACGTTTGCCATACTGGATATGATTTTTTGTATTTCCAGTTCAGTAATTGGAGCAACAGTTTTCCTGCCTCTCGTATGGACAGGTTGTTTATTACACATTGCTCATAATATTCCATTTCTTAGAGGGAAAACATTCTGCTGTATAAAGGTGTGAGTAAAATTCAGCAAATTCCTCATTATCTCAGTTTGTTCTGTTACTAGCTGGCCATTTATGTTTTGAATTGCTATAATTTCTATTTTTCCTTTCTCTAGTGCCAGTATCCTTTTTGCCAGCATTTTACCTACTACCTCACTATTCATTTTACAGTTTTTGCTATCTCTAGCCCAGTCTCTTTTGATTGCAGTAATATCTGAAATATTTATAACATTTTTGGGTTCTTTTAGTTCTTGTTCTTTTCCAATTTCTCTATTTTTACCTGCCTGTTCTAATCTTTTCAGTTTTTCCTCAATTTCCTTTTTAAGTAAGATTCTTTGCTTATTTTTCCACGTTGTTGCTGAGATTACTTATCCTCTTACTGTAGCTCTAAGAGCATCCCAACTACTTATATTTTCTTTTGAAAAGAAATTATCTCTAACAAAATGTGTTATTGCTATGTGTATTTTTTGTTTTATTTCTGAATCTTGTAGCAAATTATTATTGAATTTTCATGCACCTTTATGTTTGCCTTGTGTATTTAAAATTGAACTATAGCTATCTGGACTGTGCTCTGAGATTAGTAGTGGCCCAATATCTGCAGCGTTCCCTGTACTGTTAATTAAAATTCCTCTGGTTACAAAAATATAGTCTAATCTAGAATATATTTTATGTCTAGCTGAATAATACGTGTAATCTTTTTCATCCCCGTGTAAGTCCCTCCATATGTCAACCATATTATGTGTATCTAGAAAGCATTGCAAACTTCTTGCCTTATATTTATCCCATTTGGATCCATCTGATATCTTATCCAAGTCACTGTTCAGAATACAGTTCAGATCTCCTCCAAGTACAATGTTTTCACAGTTCCAGCTATACAGTACTCTACTTATTTCAGCTAAAAAACCTCAATAGCCTTTAAAAGGGGCGTACACTGACCCAAAGATTATATCACAGCCATCTAATTTTGTTTTTACTAAAACAATTCTTCATTCTTTGTCTGTAACTGAATCCACTGTTTTCCCCTTAAAGTTTCTGTTGAACAGGAGAGCTACCCCTGCACTCTTTTGATTTATACATTGTGAATGGTATAAAGAACCATGCCATTTATTTTTAAATTTTTCTAACTCCACCAAATTTAAAAAAGTTTCTTGAAGCATTGTTACATCTAAAGTTAGCTTTTTAATTCCAGAAAGAATTATGGCTCTTTTTATTGGTGAATTCATACCATTCACATTCCAGGTTGCCCACCTAAAGATGCCTATTTTCATGTATCATTTTCTTCATAGCCACCTTCTGTATTTCTTTTTCATATATTTTAAATCTGTTATGCCCTCCCTTGATTTTTGCCATTTTAATCATTTTCCCCCTCTTCCCTTACCCCCTCCCTGACCACCCCATATGCCAAGGATACTGGTCCAGCACATCTTTTTGTTCCTTTTGGAGACAATCATTTGAGAGTCAGTAGTCCTCCCTCCCCAGCCCTTATTTCAAAAGAAACAAAAAGGAAAAGAAAAACCCTCATATGTTCATTATTTGAATGCAGTATAACCCCTCCCTTTACAGTTCTGCATCTATGCCCCTTTTCCTGCCTTTTAGTCACATTTGGACTTTATCCTTGTTCATACATTGAAAATATTCCTGGTAAATGGATTTTCAGGTCCTGTATTACTTCATTCACTGAACTATAGAACAACACCTGATTATTTTAATAGCATGTCAAGTCTGGAGGGAAAATTACATTGCCTTATATATTTCTTTCCACAATCTCTGTTGAACCCCTCCAAACATTTACTGTTGTTCCCATAGTAGTTTTGAAAAATCATGCTTTAAATATACAGTCTTTTCTTTGTATGTGAAATTTTGGATTTTGAAAAATGTGTTCATTATTTTGTCTTTCCCTTCTGATGTTAGGATTTTAGCAATTGTAGGTCTTGCTCTTCCAGTTCCCCCTTCTTTTTCATATGCAAGACAGTGAACCCTGTCTATTATTGGTAGTTCCATTACACATCCAAATATTTTTGAAATAATGTCCAGTACTATTTCTTTTAGAGGCATAGCCTTCTCCCATTCTTGTAAAATCCCAAAGAATCTAATGTTTTTTCTTCTTGCTCAGTTTTCTTGGTCATCCATTTTTAATTTGTTAGAATCTTGTTGTTTAACTGTTTGACCTCTTGAGTTAATGGCATAATTAAATCTTCTAATTTAGACTGTCTTGTTTCTAGCTTCATTGTTCTTTTAATATTTTGTTCTTATTTTGAGTCCATGTTTGTAATGATTTCTGTAATACTGTTCATGGATTCTGGAAGATGTTGTAGTTTATCTATAGATGCTTTTAATGCAGAAAAATTGTTTATTATTTGTAATGCCCAGTCTGGCAGGGTGTCTTTACTTGTTCCTGGGGTTTCATCATTTTTATTTTCTGTGACCTCTGCCTGTTTATTAATTTGCTCCACCTCTTCATCTGAATGATGTATTAAGTCTGATGATGTCAGAGGGTTATTTGTTATGTTGTTTTCACCTTTCTAACTACTTTGTTCTGTTTCTGTTTCTTGTGTTCCTTGAGCACCTTTATTTGTGTTTTGATTGCATTTCCCTCTCCTTTCCTTTTTTTTCTCTTGCTCAGTTTGAGTTTTTGGCCCCATTTTACATTTTGACCCTGAGCTTGTGGCAGAACAACAATTTACAAAAGGCAATTGCAGCTGTCTTAATTTCTTTTTAGCAGATCCTGAAGTACTTTTATCTGATGCATTTAAATTGTTTTGTATCTTTTCTGTTGCCATTTTTTTTATTATCTGCTGCACAAAATATTTTGATAGCATTTTCTAGGACAGCTCAGAATTAGGCTCTCCTCTTGACATGTACAAGTCCCAGAGTTTATAACTGTCATTTAAACAAACTATATGAAAGCATTTCCCAAGTATGTATTTTTGAACCAAAGGTTTATAACTGCAGCAAGAAGAAAAAAAGCTTTCAGTCTATATTTTTGGCTTATTAGAATGCTACTGATCAGACTGACATTTGGAGGCCAGAATTTCCTTGCTTCTCCAAACTAGAGGATCATCCCCTACCGGGCCTGTGGGGACAAATCCTAGATTGCAAAAATATGTTATCATAATTCTATTGTTTTGTGTTGTTTTATAGTTACTATTTTATATTGTTTATAATTCCTAATCATTAGTGATTAATTAATTATACTATTAGACTGGTAATGTAACTGAGATGTGATACAAATACAGCTGGTTTAAATTTCAAGTGGGTTCAACAGCTGCATTCATGAACAGCCTGGATATCAGACTTAAGAAAAAAATGGTATCTCAGACTCTAAGTTTAAAATGAAGGTTTCCTTAACTGGGCCTGTTAAGAGAGTAATGTTAAAGGGGCTTCTTGAATCTCTGCTTAGAAAAACAAGAGACAATCTGGTAACCACATACCATGCTTTAGGGTCCAGCAGTGCCATGCACCAAGTGTTGGAAAAAGAAAAGGGGAGAAACCTTCTTTGTTTTCTTACTATTGAACAAAAGACTTTAATTTATTGCAAAGCTATTTCTGATACTGCCAGCAAAAAATTACATCAGCCGATAAAGAACATTTTAAATCATCAATTGACCAAGTTGTATGACTGCAGCAACCATAGAAATATAATTATTCATTTGAATGTGTTGTACTAAAACAAGAAGAGATAAACAAGGGTTATTTGGTCTTAAATGCCATTAAGAGGCAGTATAGCGCACTGGTCTAAGGCTCTGAGCTGCAAATTTGGTGACATCCAGCAGACCAGACCTGGGTTTGAATCCCACAGCTTCCACTTGCATACTGTGTGACCCAGAGCAAGTCACTTAACCTCCTTGTGCTCCCAGGTCACTCCTGTAAAAAAGCTTTCAGCTTAGTGTGCTATACCTGGTTAAACAACTAAAAAAAAATTAGAGCTGGTGTCATGACAAGTCCAAAACTATCATTCTTCTGTGTGTATCTTGGTGCTGAGTTGAAATACACCATCTTAAAAAGTTTGAAGTAAACAGATTTGACAGCTTTGATGGATGCGATTTCTCAGAGAATAAAAACAGAACCAGATGCAATGGAATGTAATGCTTTTAAGAACTTTCCTAACCATGGATGTGAAAGAGACTTACTTAATTCTGTAGCCCAGGACATGAACAGTAAAGCTCATTAAGTCCATTTTGAGATATCTTGCTGAAAACTGATGTTATCATCATTATTAGTTTATCTCAGAAAATATTTGTCTCACAGACATGGGGCAGGATTCACAAAGGGAATGTTTCTAAGTTATCCTCCACAACTGCTGTTGTGGACTGGAATCACCCGCAGCTGCGGCAGTAGCAAATTACAGCTGCAGCAGTTGCGGAGGGTGCTACGGCAGATTCTGATGCCCATAGCAGCCTCCTGCAGCTGCAGTGCTCTCCATGGCAACAGCATCTGCAAGCTGCCATATTCCATGGAGCCAGTTGCACTCCAGCTCCACCTTCATGAATACCTGCAGCTGTAGGTGATCTGCGGTTTCGCAAGTGGATTCTCACTAGCGCAGAGGTTTTCCCACAGCTGTGGGTCCTTCTCCCTCTTTAGTGAATCCTGCCCATGATATACACTTTGAAAGACTGATTTTGATAAACTGAGCTTGGAAATGTTTGTCTGAATATTGCATCTTATTGCATTCAAAAGTTATAAGAAAAATTTACTTTGGACTTAAAAATGAACAATGTACCATGGGAGGTGGTTCTAACACAGAGAGTGACTAGCCACCCCACCTCATTTACAAGAACCAATCAGAAATGGTAAAATAATGTCAGAGCTATTTCAGGATGATGTTCTGATCCAGAGGTGATTAAGCCAACCACCGGGGAATCAGTTAGTTTCTCTTTAACACTGATATCGTGAAGATTTGTGTCACTCGAGCCTAAGTCTTATGATGGAAAGCAGTGTTCCCACCAAAACTTTGGACTGACTTTCTGAGTTTGCTAAGAGGAGCCACATGTTTCTTTCTGTGGCTGCAACAAAAGAGACTGTCTGATCCTTATACAGAGATGCCAGGAAGGATTTTCAATAACCATGTGGAGCTGAGCCAAAGACTGTAGCAGAGCCATCAATGACTTTTGCCATCAAGGAGAAGAATTCTCACAAACATCCTGAAATTAAGAGGAAACCCCAAACCTTGCCACTAAGCCAGCTGTCTTGAGTATTATTTTTGATACTTTTATAATATTCTAATTGGACTTACTGTAGCTGGGAGGTTGCATGGGAAAAATAATTTCTCAGATATGTAGAATGTGGGTATATTGAAAAGCTCAAATCTATATATAAACATTTTGCATGTGAAAAAGTATTTGAATAAGTTTTACACAAATAAATAATGTAAAATACTAATGCAAAGACATGTATAAGTGCTTATACATGAATAATAGTGTTGTCCACAAGAAACATGCCAAAATAATATGTTGTGTCTAGTTACTTTTATTCATCGCTTTTGAATTTTTGCTTGCGTTAGTTTTTTTCTCTAAAACCTTTGTTGGTTTGTGTTTATGCTGCTTTTTACAGTGTTTACAATTTTTTATAGCTATACAACAGTTATTAGTAATTAGTTATATTGTACAGAGAAAAATAAAATCTATTTTTATATAACTTCAAGGGTGTGACAGAAACGTTATTCATAATTATCAGAAAATTTTATACAGTAGGTTGTGAAGTAAGAACCTGAGCCAGTATTACAGTACATTGTTTTATATGGTTTTATACATATTTTATGACACGGTGCTGAAGGTTTAGCTGAGTGCCCATAATAAGTAACTGATGTTCCAGCCTGTTGCTACCAAACATCCCAGGTCCAGTCCTCTTCATTTACTGATAACAGAGAAAATTAGCAAACGTGTATAATTAATGACAGTTCTATGGAATCTGGCACCAAAGGAAATTAGTTTTAAGTTAATATTTGTTAAGTCTGCATAATTAATCCTGTTAACCAGCTTGCTTGCTTGCACTGTGTTTAAAGGCATTTATAGCCTTTTTAGCTAGGGGACAGCCTTTAGGTTAGGGAAACCAGGTGCTTAACCTCAGTCTGCAATTAACTGACTTCAGCATAGCAGAAACAAAATTGACTTTTAAGGCTACCAGTATTTCATCAGCCATAAGCCTAAGCTTAGCCTTGCTGAATATTTTTAGGAACAAAAGGAGTACTTTAAATATAACTCCCTGACTTTGGAGCCCTCTCTGCTACTTGCGAAGTTTCCAGTAACCTGAGGCTTGTCCCCCCCTCCCCATTGTTTTATAGCCCCTCCTTACAGCCTACCTGCTATTAAATTGTTTCCTCTTTCCTCCTCCTTCACAGACCATCTGGCGGCTCCCCTGAGGGTCGCGAGGGCTGGAGAATGAAGCCCTTCCCCACAGCAGTGCCACAGGTATGATTCAAATTGCTCTCCATGCTCTGAGCAGACTCTTGGCACCATTTTTTAAACCACAGAACTGAGTGTACCCCACCGCCACCCCACCACCACCACCACCATCACCCTTGGTTGACACTACAATATATAGTGTCTAGCTGTACAGTCAGGTGACAGCCAGTACCAATCAGCCAGTTTTCCCATTAGCAAGCTATCTTGTCCTGCCACTAGTGGCTGCTACTGCTACCAACTCTGTTCTTGTGGCCAGCTACAGTATTAAACCTGTTTCAACTCCAGCCTCTCTAAGTCAATATGCTGCAGTCCCTGCTACTGTGCCTCCTCCTAAAACTTCCACTCTCCTCTCCTCTCTTCCACCACCCCCTCTAGCCAGCCTCCACACTGGTGAATCCTCACCACTTCCCCACTCATTCTCCTCCCCTACCACATCCCAACAGTCACCACCAACTACCCGTGCATTGCCCACACCCATCTTATCATCTCCTCTCTCTCCTCATCAGACCCATCCCTTTTCCCTCCCTCTTATCCATCCCCTACTACTGTCCCCAACCATTCACCCTGCATTGCTTCACTTGCACCTATTAAATCTGGAGTCTTTCCTCCGCTGCCTAAACTTCCATGCTCCATCCTCCAAGTGCAGCCCCCGTAGAGGCAAATAATCCCCTTTTCTCACCATATCTCTTCTACTACTCCTGGCAGGTGACATTCACCCTAACCCTGGCCCTTTAGAACCAAATAAATCCAAATCGGCACTACCACCCTCTTCCAGCCTGCCCTCAGACACTCTCCCCAAGGGCCTCTGTATATTTCACTTTGACATCAGGAGCCTCCTCTCCAAACTGGATGACCTCACCATCTGGACCATCCAGTACAACCCAGACATATCTGCCAAAATCCCCCACACCTCTTTGGCCATCCCAAACTACATCCTGTACTGCTAGGACCAGGGCAAGTGAGGTGGGGAGGTAGCTGTGTACATCAGAGATTCCATTCCATGCTCTGTTATATACAAGGAGTCCTGCCCCTCCTCCCACAAAACCATCATCGCTCACCTATCCTTTTCCTCATCCAACCCCCTCTACATTGGGGCTCTGTATGCTCCACCAAAGATTTCACCCAGCTCCCTTGTAAAGGCTATTTCAGCAATTTCCATGAGCACTACAAATGGTGAACTCATATTATTAGGTGACTTCAATTTCGACTGGCTCTTGTCCTCCTCCACAAAACCCACTGCCCTAAGGATTGAAGCCCTAAATTTCTCCCAGCTGATCCAGGAACCTACCTGTCTAAACCATCCATCCCAAAATCACACCCTTCTGGACTGGATCTTGTCCATCCATCCTCACAGGATCTCTTCAGCCGACATCTTCTCTGATGCCCTTAGCAACCACTGCATCACCTACTGCAGCCACAAAATCTGCTCCCCCCACTCTCACCCCAAATTTATCTGGTCTTGCCCCCTTCACCTCCTCAATGAATCTGCCCAGCAGCAGGACCTAACAAACGCAGACTGTTATCCAGTCTTTTCCATGCCAGATGTTGGCCTTGCCCTATTCCACTTCTGTGATGTCTTCCAAAGTACCTGGGACCTCCACGCTCTCCTCAGGAAAGCTAGAGTGAAAAGGCACCGCAACCCCTGGATCACATCCGACCTCATTGCATTGTGTCAAGCCAGGGACAAGGCATGGAGGCAATACAAAGCCACCCATAACACTCACGACCTCCAATCCTACAAACACCTCAGAAATCAAAGCAATGCACTAAAGCAATTCGGCAATCTAAATCTTCCTACTTCCACGCACAACTCACCCAGAACCAAAACTCCCCTGCATCCTTCTGGAAGGTAATCAACTCCATGATCAAACCCCCTTCTAAGTAGACTTGTCCAGTCCTTAACATTGATGGCAGACCAGTTTCTGATCCTGCTTCTGTAGCTTCAATTTTCAATTTGTTTTCATCTCATGCACCCTACTCATCTCCCCCACCCAACCCCACAAACCCTTCCCTACTTCCCCCCGGCTTCTTGTTTCCTTCATTCACACACCAAGAAGTCTTCAATGCACTCACCTCTCTTAACCAGGCCAAAACCAGCCTGGACAGCTTGCACCTTAGACTTCTCCGCATCTCGGCTTCAGCCATAGCAGCACCCTTGACACACATACTAAACATCTCCCTTACCACTGCCACAGTTCCTTCAGCTTGGAAATTGGCCAAGATCCTCTCTCTGCACAAAGGCGGTGACTCTTCTTCACCAGGAAACTACAGGCCCATTCTGCTCCTTCCCTCTCTCCAAAATACAAGAATCCCTCATGCTGTCCACACTGACTGATTTTCTCTCTCCTCAAACAGCTCCCTCTCTCCCTATCAGTCAGGTTTTAGAAAACACCACTCCACCATCACCACCTTGCTGTGCATAACAGACTCCATCCTCTCGGCCATGGACAACAGTCTGACCACCTCCACCATATTTATTAATTTGGTGAAAGCATTTGACTCAGTCTCCCACCCCCAGCTGCTCTGCAAACTCAGCTACTTTGGCCTCACCCAACCTACCATAAACAGGTTCCACTCTTACCTCCAGAATAGGCAGCAATCTGTTCAAATAGTGGACACCCTCTCCCCCCTTCCCATCCTCTCAGGTGTCCCACAAGGCTCTATCCTCGGCCCCATCCTCTTCTCCTTATTTATAAACAACCTCCCCTCCACCTGCCTCTCCACTAACGTGCATCTGTACACTGATGATGCAATCATTTTTGCCTCAGGACCCTCCCACAACAGTTTCCTCCCGGATATCCAAAACAACTTCAATAGAGTCCAATCCTGGTTCCTGAAAAAACAGCTTAAACTAAATGACAAAAAAACAGTCATTATGGTCTTCATATCTAGAAAAAAGCTTGCCTCCCTACCTTCCCCTCCAGTAATCTCCACCCTGGATGGCTCTCCTCTTGACCTGGTCCCCACCTTCAAATACCCTGCGAGTCTGGCTAGACAGCCACCTCAATTTCTCTATCCACATAGAGGCCGTCTGCTCCAAACTCCAGCCCAAACTTGCCATCCTCTATCACCACAAAGGCAGCGTTCCCCTTCCCACCCACAGTGAAATCATACGTAAAACAATCCTACCTGTATTAGACTACGTGGACATCATATACAGCACAGCACCAACTTCATCCCTCACCAAACTTGACATCATACTAAACTCATTCTGTCATTTTGCCACTGCCTCCCCCCACTTACTCATCAATGCCTCCTCCACACCACTTTCTCCCTGGCCCCGCTCTCCCATAGGAGAACCATCCATAGAGCCTCCCTCATAGCTAAATGTTGGTTGGGCTCCCTGCCCCCCACCCCACTTTCCATCTTGCACCAGCCAACTCCCTAGGCTACTCCTTCTGCCACAGGGACACCCACAGTTTTAACCTCCAGCACCCTCACACTGCCTCCGGTCAAGGTGCCTTTTCATACCATCTTCCCTTCCTATGGAACAACCTCCCACCCATCTTTCGCCAGTCCTCCTCCCTCCCTCCCAGCAGTTAAGCAACTCCTCAGGCTCCTCCCATCACCTCCTTGCCAAAGATGCACCTTGGGGTCCACCCCTACATGGGACAATTTCCCACACTAGGAGGCCTCAGTTGATCAAATATTGCCTACGCTTAACTAAAACTATTACTAATTCCTGCATTTCTACTGTTCAACTTCTGCATCTGTTTATACCATACTGCAAGACTAGTGTTTTTATTGTAAGCTCTAGACGTTGTACCTACTGTCTGTAACCAAGAATTGTTGTGCAATCTGTCTGTAACAATGAAATTGTTGTACTTATTTTTTTTCTGGATAATTTAGGTTATGTGATCTAGTATTATTAGTAGATGGATACCTTTCAAAACAAATAGTTTCAAACATAGGATCTTGAAAGGTCTTATAGGTTAGACATAGGTCTCCTCTTAGAGCCCTGTATTCAAGAGAGTATAAACCAAGTGTCTTGAGTCTGTCTTCATAATTCATAAAGGTTGTGTCAGAGCCTCAGAATCTAGATAAGTGTTACAACAGAAAAAAATTACTGATCTCATAATGACATACTTGCAGTAATTGACGTAATGTATGAAAAATATGTCAGAAATAACCAACTCATAAATAAACAGAAGTACTTTCCTTCAAAAGCACACAAGAATGCTGGAGATTAATGACTAGGATAATCAAAGGTTAAGACTCAAATGTGTTGCAATGTAATCTGAGAACGGGGGAGATGGAAGCAATAAAAAACTAGAAAAGGCACGCAACTTCATTAACTATGTAATTATTATAAATACCTTTGTTTTAAAGACACATTTTGCAGGAAATCAACATATATACCATAGAATCAGGTAAATATGCAGCAATAAAAAAAGTATAAGCACATAAAAGGAGCAATCTCTTTAAAAACAAAATCTTGTAATGCTGAATCACGCTAAAGCAGAGACTGGAATGCTACTATACACAGTGAAATTCAGTGCCATAGTGCAGGGAAAAAAGTGCCATTGAAAGGAAATCATCTTTTCATTGTTTATGGAAGTTAGCTGTTCCAAAGCTATTTATCTTATATGCCCTTAAAATAATGAATGTGTTTCACTAGGACTTACGGCCATTACTGCCTTAAGCTCTTTTAACATGCACAGTTATTAAAGGGGCTCTAGAAAGAGTGCTATCTACTGCAGGCAGGATTGCAGACACACGCACCACTGTAGTAAATGGGGAGAACAGTGTAGTAATACAAGTCATGCAGCCCAACGAAACTACTAAGTGGAAGACCACACTCTCACAATCCTGTCAGTCCTCAATCTCCTACTCACAGCAATACGTCAGCATGATGACATCACCATGCAGCCATAAAAATGGAGGGAATCAATGTGGCTCTGAATGAAGTGAGTTTGGTGGCTAAGATACGCAGGGTGGGTTTTTATTGTTTTAGGAGGGGGCAGAGTAATATCTAAGAGGACACCTTTCAATGATTTTGAGTGAGGTAGAGGCAAAGGATCATTGTACAGTGCTGGACTGGATAATGACAAATTTAAAACAAGGCCACTCAATGGCACTCTCAAGGCTGGTTAGGAAGGTGGTGGTGCTTATAGGTGTGGTTGATTTCACCTGTTTGAAAACCATAAGAGGGCTCTGGAGACTAAATGCAAGGCCTTCAGTTTATTGTGGTTCAGTAGCTCTGGAAAAATCCATGGAATTACGAACATATGAAATTTGCCAGCAGATAAGGGCCTAAAGGTCTATCAAGTCTGCTCGAATGTGCAGCTAGCACCCTTGTTCATGCAGCTGCCCTCCGTCCCACCCTTCCCTTCATTAACCCTCCCTAGTCCTGTCCCATCCTCGTTGAAGCAGTCCACTGTTCTACGCATACCACTTCAGCAGGTAACGCATTCCACCCAGCCACTACCTCTCTGTAAAAAGTGTCTCCTCATCTCCTCCTGAACCTTCCTCGCTCCAGTCTCATATCATGGCCCCTGGTGGCCCTCCCTCCCTTACTTTGAACAGCCCTCTGTACCTGTCTTATTTATTCCTTTCATGTATTTAAAGGTTTCAATCATGTCACCCCTGTCTCTCCTCTCCTCCAGTGAGTACATGTTCAACTCCTTCAACCTCCTCTCGTATGATAAGTCCCCCAGCCCCTTGATCATCTTTGTTGCTCTGTGCTGCACCCCCTCCAGTAACTTAATGTCCCTCTTCAGATACGGACGCCAGTACTGCAAGCAGTACTCCAGGTGTGGTCTAACTAATGACCTATACAGTGGCAGAATCACTTCCTCCCTCCTCAAGGATATACCCATTGCAATACAACCCAGCATTTTGTTGGCCTTTGCAGCTGCCTTCCTACATTGTGCCGAGTTGTTCATTGACCATGTAATGAGCATACCCAGATCCTTCTCCTCCTCTGTCTGGGCTAGCTGCACTCCCCCTAGCTGGTAACTCCTCCTTGGGTTCTTCATCCCAAAATGCAGCACCTTGCACTTTTTGGCATTAAAGCCCAGTTGCCAGTGTCTGACCAGGTTTCAAGCTTTGCCAGATCATCCTGCAACCCCTGCCATCCCCCTAGGTCATCCACCACCACGCCTACCTTGAAATCATCAGCAAACAGACTGATCTTGCTCTTGATGTCCCATGATATGTCTGCAATAAATATCCCAAACAACACTGGTCCCAACACTGAGCCCTGTGGAACACTGCTCGTCACTACCCTTGGGTGCGAGAGCTCCCCACCCACCACCACCACCCTCTGTTGCCTTCCCTTCAGCCAGTTTCTTACCCATCTCACCAGCTTTGCACCTGCCCCTGTGCCTACTAACTTCCTTCCCAGCCTTCCATGTGGCACTGAGTCAAATGCCTTCCTGAAGTCCAGATACAGAACATCCACTGCATGGCCCCTGTCCAGTTGCCTAGTTACCCAGTCATAGAACTTGACCAGGTTGGTTTGGCAGGATCTGCCACATATGAAGCCATGCTGTCTGCTGTCCTGTAGTCCTTTGGCCTCTAGGAGGGCCACCAGCCTCTCCTTCAGGATAGTCTCCATTAGCTTACCCACGATGGATGTGCGGCTCACTGGTCTGTAGTTTCACAGCCAACTGCAGAAGTTGCAGCCCTGAGCACTGGTACATCAGGAAATAAGAGTGTTGAGAAAGTACTTTTTCAGCGTGAAAACGTTTGACTGGCACTTCTGGAGCTAAGCTCCTACGGGAAATGGTCAGTTACTGGCTCTTGGCATTCTACCACTTGACTTCATTGTTTCTTTTATGGATTATTTCTGGTGGATTTTAATACAGATTCCTAATAAAGAACATTAACTCTGAAGTTGCAGCTGTGCTTCATATCTGGTATCATCTTACTGGGAATGAAGCCATGTGCCCACTCTACACATGAGTAACTCTCAGCAAATAAGGTGCCAGTTTAAAAAAAAAAAAGCAGCATTGTTTCCCCATATGTGTGTGTATGTATAAGGGAGTAAGATAGAATGTACTTTCACTGTGCACACATCAGGCACTCATAAGAAAGGTGCTGAGCCCCCAATGAAGTGCGCTTCCTCCCCATGTAGTGCACCCCTCCAATATGTGTGGGACACACTGTAATGAAGAAAATGGTCTCTCACAGTCATTTTTTTAATATACCTGAAAATCAAAAAAAGTTCACCGATGTCTTTTGCGGCCTGATCTGACCCCTCCCACCCTGACCCACCTACTCAGCACCCACCAGACACACCCCTCATACCCCTCACTCACCTAAACCAGCCCAGCACATTGCTGCACTCTGTAATGAAAACATGTCTTCTTCCTGGAATCGCATCGCAAACTGAGGAAATAAGATAAGTGTGGTCAATGTACTTTTAATGCATTTTGAACTTTTACTCACAACTTGGCCATTTTTGTAATATTTTTCCCCAAATTTTTAACAAGGTATTTTTTGGACTCCACCCAATGAACGGTGTAGGTGAAATTTTTCAAGTCCTGCCCAAAAGGTGATTTTGCAATCTGTCCACAAAATTGCCTTTCAAGTGGGATTTGACATTTTTCATCTACTGGTTCATGACGTAGGGTCGTAAAAAGACTATATTGAAAATTTGGTAAACAAACATGGTAAAGTGGCCAAGTTATAAGTGGACATTGAAATATTTTAGTATTCACTCAGAACTTTACTATTTTTCAATATTCATCCACTAAATTTTCAACATGGCCTTTTTGGGACCCCACCTCATGAACAAGGTAGGTGACATTTTTCCAATCTAGTCCAAAAGATGATTCCACAGTTGCTCCACAAAAATCACCTTTCAGGTGGAATTTGAAAGATTTCACCTGCCAAGTTCATGAGGGGGATCATAAAAAGACTATGTTGAGATTTGGGGGGTCAAAATCTTGAAAAAAAAAGTTATAAAGGCACATTGGACCAGCCTGCTGGTGCAGCAGTGGCACTACTGCTTGTGGCGCCAGTGACCCAGGTTCAGAAACGAGCCCGGAAGCTGGAGGGATGGTCATGGAGGGGAAGTTTGAGTGTCCAATGGACAGCTTGGTTTCCCTAGGAGGGAGGGGGGTCAACAGCATGGTGCTGGTCTAACCTCTGGTGGAGGCTAGAGGTACAGCAGCCCGACACCACAGAAGGGGAGGGAGCATGGCAGGATGTTGGCACAAGTGTCTTGACATCATGGCACAGCCATGACTCCAGGGGATTATAGAGGGGAAAATAATCGGGACCTGGGGGACACACCAGCGAGGATGGCACCCCTCACCACTTGACCTTCAAGGCTACAATGGGGAGCCCAACAAAAACAAGGAAGATTTGGGGGTTCCCTCCACCCCAACCCCACCTGGATGGGAAAACCGAGACTACATGAGTGACCGGCGGATCACGATTGAGATGGGTCGGTGGAGCTAAGACAGGTAGGTACCAGAAAATTAAAATAGCAAGTTAAAAAAGGTGAATTGAAATTGTTCAATTTGTACTCATAACTTTGGTAATTTTCAACATTTTGACCCTGAATTTAAATATAGCCAATTTTTCACACCACTTCATAAACATGAAGATGTTGTTGTTCAAATGCTGCCCAAAATCTGTTTTCACACTTGAGATGCAAAATGATGTTTCACTCAGTATTTTATAAATTGTGCCTGTCATGTTCAAAGGAGGGTCATAAAAAGGCTATGTTGAAAATTCGGGATCCAAATGTAAAGAAAAAAAATTATGAAGAAACGTGTAGGGTTGGCCATTGGCTCAGCAGCTAGTGTGTTACGTTTCTGTGCCAGTGACTTAAGTTTGGGCATGAGCTTGAGGAGTCAGCTGGGCAGCACGAGGATGGGGACTGCACTGTCACACGCCACTGCTCCTAGCCAGGGAAGGTATTATGCAGTGTTCAGCTACACTGGTGCCACCTTGTGGTGGGCCAGGGAGCCTTCCCTCACAAGGGGTTGATGTGTATGTCAAGGCCTGATGGGGTCACATTCTGCATTAGAAGAAGTGGGTTGGCATGAAAAATGATGCTTGAAATATCTTCACTATTCTGGAGGCCAGCCCACCAGCATAGTAGCAGCACTACCACTCGCGATGTTGACAACCCAGTTTTAGGAACAAGCCTGGATCGTCACCTTATTTATGTGTTGCAGAACTCTTCCCACTGCTGTGGAAGTAAGCCTAATGGTGCCGCAGAAGTTTGGACTCCCTGCCACAGAACTTAGATCTACTGTGCCACAGAGAGCTGAGGGCCTTGCCATAAACACACAGATTGTGAGATTAGGAATAATGTTGTTTTATGTAAAAATGTTGCATAGTACAAATTTGTTTGGCTGAGGTATAGACAGTGTCACATACAATTGATATGCGATGTCACTGTGACTTCCCGTTGGAATATCACTGTGCATTCTATGCATTTTCCTACTAAAAGATAATGATACAGATGAAACTGGTGAATATACACACATATGACAACATGACAACTCGATCTTAAGTTAATGTACACATATTGTGCCACAGGTGGGGTGGTGGAACTGATGGCTAGGAAACATTATCACATGCTTTAGTGGTAGCCAGCACATAGTCTGACTGGTTTCTTGCACATCCAACATTAGCTTTAACTTATGTGGCCAATGTGGCATGACCACTGACAACAAGGTTCATTACCAGCAAAATAAGAGAAACATATGGGAGCATAACGGAAATGACTGTGTGTAGAGGCATTGCAACAGTCATGGAACATTCATCGACATGGAGATGGATTTCAGAAGATTTTCACAAGGAAATGGTGGCAAAGGGTCCATTGCTGCCAAATTGCACATACCTTCTTGTCCATTGCTGTTGGGTCTTCCCAGTGGAATAGCATTTAGTAGTGTAATTTCATCAAAATCATAGGGGTTGCAAAGTCCCATTTCAGCAGAATCATAGGGGTTGCAAATCTCTCCACTCACCATGCTTTATATAAAGAAATACTAGGGAAACCTTGTTTTAGGGGTTCATAGGGGTTGCACTGGACATCATACGGGTTGCAGAGAAATCACAGGGGTCTCAACTGCAACCCCTGGCTACCCCTAAATGATGCCCTGATAGCATTATCCATTCCCTGTTGTTCATCTGTGAAAGAATGAAAGTTAAATAATGATAGTATATGGGAGGCCTCAATTCTACACAGATTTCAGAAGCTTCTGAAATCTTGTTGTAGGACAGTTCAAAGGTAAAAAAAGTTGTACTACCTTTCTAACACCACATCGATAGTACAACAACTTTTCAGCCTTGACCTACCAGTTATTGGCTCAAATGATGCAGTGCTGAAGGAAAATAGTAGTGCAGACACGGCGGCATGATTTAGTGAGCGTCAGAAAGTGGACCCACTAGTTTGGATATGAGGAACCTCACATGGCTTCATGTCCAAAAACTGGATTTCTTTTTTTTGTCCATTTAAAAAATAAACACAAGCCAGCCCAGTGGCACTGAGGGTTGAGGCGCTGGACACCACACCTCATGCTACATTGGTGACTGAGGTTTGAGAATGAGCCCGGGCCATCAGGGGTCAGCTGGGGGAGGACGAAGGGAGCAGGACTGAGCCACCGCTTAGCAAGCTCTCCTCTCCTGAAGAGGGTTTTCTGGCTCCCAGCACTTTACTGACACCAAGTAGAGACTGGGTGCCATTATCGCTGGGACCACATGGGAAGAACTTCTGGAGGGGGCGGTCACCTATACAGGTTGCACAGGGGTGCATGACCTGGTGTGCTGGTGGCATTGCAAGTCCTCCTCCCAGCCACAAGCAGAAAAAAAATCCCCTTCGAGTGTGCCATGTGACACCCCCAACTGACCCACATACCTCTGCCCGAACAAAGCCCAACAATGGACATTGTCTTTTTTTTTTTTTTTTTACTTTCTTTCTTTATCTCCTCCTTACTACCCCTGGAGCCCCCTCCTTCCGTCCGCTCATGTCCTCCTCAACCTACCTTGGGGATCTGCCCCTAGAGTGCTTGTCCTCCTCCTCCTCGCACATCGGGGTCTGTCCTGCAGGTGGTCTGGGGGACTTAGGGAGGCCTTCATCTAGGGCTGCCAGGGGGTTTCCGTTTTTTCCCTTCGTCCCGCCCTCTGGGACGTCAGTCAACCGGACATCGTCCGAGAGGTGGCGTGCGCGTCAACACCCTCATCGTCAGCGGCGCCCCCTCCCGACTCCGTTGGCGGGCCACCTCCATCCCTCAACTGTCGGTGCTTCCACCGGCTGCGAGGGTGATGCAGAGCGCGAAAGCGCTCATGGTTCCCACCCCTGAGGGAGGAGAGCATCCGCTGGGACGCTCGATCCTTCCCTCTCCCCTGCCGACCCCCGGCAACCCGAGTCCGTTCCCGAACCCGGGTCGCCGGCGTAGCGTGAGGTGAGGCTTCCAGCACCTCAACCCTCAGCGCCACCGGGCCGGCCAATGGACATTGTCTTAAGGGTGATGCAGTCTCTCTTCCCATCAGGGTCCCCAGGGGGAGAGCCTTTCCATGAGGGGTAAGTCACAGTCTTACTTGATCCCCTGCTAAGGCAGAGACCGGGTAAGAGGTGGTCGAGGGGTCAGCTAGACAGGGCAGATGGGGAGTAAGTAAGCCCTCGCAGCTCCGAGCAGCATAAATAGTTCACAACAACAAAAAAATAAACAGCAGACACAAATGATCGTAACTGCCACACAGCAGTTCTCCGGACCAAACCAGACCAAGTCACACGGAGAAGCCAGAGCAAGTGGGAGCAGGAGTGGCACCACATCACAATCAAGGTAACTACTAAGCAAAGAAAAAAACCCACAAAAAACAATCAAGGGCTCAAAAGAGAATCGAGGGCTCCCACTTACTATATAAAACAGTGGCTGGGCGACTATCCACAAGTAAGGCTGTGTTTCCATCGAGGTGTGATGACATCAAAGAGACCTCGAGAGCATCGCTCTCGAGGTCTCTTTGATGTCATCAACTACCTCGATGAAAACACAGCCTCGTTGTGGATGGTCGCCCATCCACTATTCTATATATATATAGAAATTGTATTTACATGTTATGGTACAGGATAATAACAGCTATGACTGCATGACCATCTAAATTAAGTTAATGCACACAGTCATGAGGTGAGATTAGTCAAACAGGCCTTGATCATAAGAACTGTTGCAACTATTTTTGAAATACTCATCAACAGGAGAAAACACTGACAAGGAAATATGGTGTACGACCTTTTTTGTGCTCACATGTCTTCTAGACCATCATTGCCACTCAGCCTTCCCAGTGGATTCTCACTGCACATTCCTTGGAGTTCAGCTGAGAAAAAAAAATAGAATACAGTTAATACAGATGATATCATTGTATAAGTTAAAGTGAAGAGTAATCCACACATCTGACACCCTTGGAAGTTCCATTTAAGTTAGTACAAATGGGGTGCGCATGGGAAGGGAGTGGAACGGGCAGAATGTGGGCTATCAAAAGTCATCATTGCCACAAGTTGTTTCTGTGCTAAACTCCATAACAGCAACCGGTTTGTTGTACCTTAAAACATAGATATCCAACATGTGGGCACTGTGGTATGTTAATTGACAGCAAAGTTCAGTACCAGCACAGCAGCAAAGCCTACACTCAGAGCTATTGCAAGCATTTTGTAAACATTTACTGACAATAAGGAGTTATGAATATCAGACAAGTATCTGTGCTGTAGTGCCTTTCACTGGCACATTGCACATACCTCTGTGTCCATCATCACCGTTGTGTGTCCCATGTGGACTAGCACTGTTGCTTCCCTGTGGTTCACTTGTAAAAGGATGACAGTTCAGTTAATGACAGAGATGTTATTGCATATGTTAATGTGCACAGTATTCACATGTAAGACAGACTAGCTCATTAACATTAAGTTAATGCACATAGTGTGCTGGCATGTGATGGTGGTGGTGGTGTACAGTAGGTGAGATACATGGCTAGATAATGCAAATTAGCTTTGGCATAAATGATTTTGTGGTAAACACCACATGATGCACCCAGTTGTCACACACCAAACATTAGCTACACAGCATGTGGCTAAAGTTGTGAAATTTGAATTTGCCAGTGAAGTTCCAGCAAAGTTACCAACTCTGCCTCCATGGAGCAATCCACAACGTTTTACCATTACCTTTAAAATGTACAGTTCGTCTTTTTGTAACTCCTCCTGGTAACTTTACTTGTTAACTTCACATTTTGGGTGTCAGAGACAAAGTTTTGAAAATGAGGCTTCTGGAGTAGTAAACAACTTGTCTCAAGGTCACATGTTTCAGCTTCTGCACTCACATGGTACAGCTCTATATAGTGACTCTGCCTTACTGTCACTTTTGCACTGTTAGTCAGAGAGAGGAGAAGGAGCCTGTCTGCAACAAAGCACTTTATTAGAGATTCAGAGAATAACAACGCATTTTTTAGTCTTTTTCTTTCTTGATTTATTTAGTTTTTGTGCGTAGTTTTGTTCTAATTAGGCTTTATATAGAATATATTTTTTGTACTTTTTAGGCAGTGTCATTTTGCGTTTTTTTTCTGCAATTTTTCTATCTTTCTCTTTTAATCTCTTTTTTTGTTTGTTTGGTGAGGTCACAGTGATAGTGATGGATAGAAGATGGGTTTTCACCTGTGTCAGCAGTGCCATACGGCTGCATCGCCCCCCCCCCCACAGCACCTCCTCAGCATTCCCTACAGCAACAGGAGCAGCAGCAGTAGTGTCCTCAGGGGAGTACTTGTCAGTCTGCTCCCGACCAACAACAGCAGCCCAAATTCCCCCAGTTCCCCATGAGGAGCCCCGTCCATCATCCTCTGTTCCTCCACCACCAAATGGTCATGGTTAGTGCAACTGCCAGGTCAGATCTTCCCTTCTGTGGGAGTTCTTTGAAAGTGATTAAAGTGACAACACTGTCATCACATGTAAATTAAGCAAGGCCAGAGTAAGGTGGGGGGTGGGGGAAGAGACACACTTGGGCACAGGTGGCCAGAGAACATACCTGAAAATTTGTCATGCTGAGCAGTGGGATGTCCAACAGAAAGAGATGGTGAGTGGTGGTGGGGAGGTGGTGGTCCCTCCTCTGTGCCTACAGAGGTGCCACACAGCTGGCATTGGCAGCATGCGAGACAGGTCCAGGGGGCAACCCCCATTGAAGGAGCTGCACCAGATGTCCCAGCACTGGCAGGAGAACCAGCAACAGCACCCACAAAGACACAAGCCAGCATCAGTGAGGAGCTGGGTATTTTAAGGGAGGGAATGGGGAACCTCCTATGTAGGGTCACCACTATGGAGGAGATGATGGGAAGAATCCTGGCCAACCAACACCAGTTATTGCAAGCGATGGCGGAGCTGCACCGGGGCAGTGCGGGTGGTGGCTTGCACTTCCAAGGCCAGGGCCAGTAATGTTGTTTAAAAAAACTCATGCCTTTCTTTCACTTATATATAAATTATTCTATCATTTTTGTGAGTATGTGCAACACTCTTGCTCTTTTTCTTATAAAAACAATATAAAAAATGTTGAAAAAAAATTGAATGTACATTTCTTTACTGTTCCACTTGCCCGTATTTGTATACTGTCTACTTGTGTTCTATCTTTCATGAAAAACATACAAAACAATTATTTCCTATTTTTTCTTTCGCGATGCTCTATCTCTAATTTCCATACATCACACCTTTCCTTTCTTTCTAGTTCTCACTATTTTTACTGAAATTTTTCTCAACTACCATAATAAATATGTCAGGCAGCTACTGGTTAGTAGTACTGCCACTGCTACATGGTACTGTGCTGTGTGTCACAGCCTCAGTACTGTTCTTCATGTATTTTGTGGTAGTTGTGCATTAATCACAATACACATTATTTCTATTCTCCCATGATTTGTCTCAAGTGTCCAAATCTCATACACTTTAGTACACACAACTCCTAAGCACAATATATAAATTTCTCACTACTGGAAATTCTCTCCCAAACCAGAAATCAGTAACGCTGGTAATAAACTGCTGCTGCTACTATGCAGTTTAAGTCACCCTCTCAGACAAAGCGTACCCACACAAAATGTTGGGGCATTTTGTAGCTGTGTCTGCTGTTTGTTCACCTTGTTGCTGAATAAAGAATTTGGAGCATTCTATCATTGATTTCAAGTGTGGTTTATTTTTTTTATTTTTCCATATAATTCAGTTTCAAGCAGGGTTCTTTGAGCTGCCCTTTATGTTTTCTGTAATATAAATTTCTCACTTCTGGAAATTCTCTCCCAAACCAGAAATCAGGTAATAAACTCTCGGACAGTCTGTGATGTCAAGCACTTTAGTACACACAACTGCCAAGCACAATACAGTATTTAAATTTCTCACTTCTGGAAACGCTCTAAAAGCTAAATAATAAAAAAGGATCTCCTGAAGGAATTAGATCACTTTGCTGTACCCCTCTGGAGGATCTGTTTGAACCTGTTCATTGGCCCCTTCCACATTTACAGCTTCATCCAGGAATCACAGAAGGGGCATGACAGGAATTGTATCAGTTAAAGCAAAAGGAAGCAGGAAAGGCAGTCAGAACAGCAAAGGCCCAAACTGAGAAAAAGATTGCCAACTCAGTTAAGAAGGGGGATAAAACCTTTTATAGGTACATCAGGGAGCGAAGAAAGACCAAGGGAGGGATAGTGAGGCTTAATAAAGGGGGGGTGGGCAGAGGGTGACTGTGAAAAGGCAGAGATGCTAAACAAATACTTTTGCTCAGTATTCACAAATGAAGAGGGGGAGGTACCTAAACCAAACAGAAACACGCTGGATATGGGGGTTGATACTAGCCCTTTCACAGAAGAAAGGGTTCTGAAGGAACTCTTAAAACTGAAGGTGGACAAAGCAATAGGGCCCAATGGGATTCATCCCAGAATTCTAAAAGAACTAAGGGAAGAACTAGTGACACCACTAACTACCCTATTTAATAAATCATGGTAGGATGGGGTGGTACCTGAAGACTAGAGGAGGGTAGATGCAATTCCACTTCACAAAAGTGAGCGCACGGCAGAAGTAGGAAACTACAGACCTGTTAGTTTAACCTCAGTGATTGGAAAAATGATGGAATCACTTCTGAAGGAAAGAATTGTTGAGTATATAGAGGCCAGAGGAGCACAGGACCCAAGGCTGCATGGATTCACAGCAGGAAGGTCATGTCTGACGAATCTAATAGATTTCTTTGACTGGGTGACCAAAGTAGTAGATCAGGGAGGGGCTGTAGACATGGTCTACCTAGACTTTAGCATGGCATTTGACACAGTCCCACATAAAAGATTAATATACAAGTTGGCCAGCCTGGGAGTGGGTCCCAAGATGGTAGCATGGGTAAAAAATTGGCTGGAGAACAGGACACAGAGGTTAATAGTAAACAGAGTCCACTCTGAAGAAAAGGGGGTTACTAATGGGGTATCGCAGGGATCAATACTAGGACCGGTCCTCTTTAATGTCTTTATAAGCGACACTGCAGAGGGACTCAAGAATTCAAGAATGCATGGGACAGACATAAGGTAATTCTAGGGGGTGGAGGTTGGAAGAAGCAGGCTGTTGGTTAGCTAGGATCTGCAGCTTATCCATTAGGTAGGGAAATGGGCAGATTGGGTGGACCAAGCGGTCCTTATCTGCTGTCAAATTCTATGTTTCTATGTATGTTTCCATTTATACCAAAATGATATACAAACTGGGAAGACATTAACAGGCCATTCCAGTACTTTGCATGGAAAAAGATGCAGACTGTTGTTCTCTTCAATAGCTTTGTAACCTACCAGCAAAGGTAAGTATTTTAATTTCCTTTTTTTATGGAGAAGGTTTTAGACACTTTATTTCTAATCATTTTTTATACTGTTTTTCCATTTTCAGGTATTATCACTTGAGTGATGAACGCATGTTGCTACATACAGTAGGTCCAGCCTGCATCTTTTTTTGGAATTTGGCAATTTTTCCAACCACAGAATGTAATCATTTTTTGGGGGGTGGGAGGTTAAGTCTGAAAAGTTTTGCCATTGTCAGACTAACTGTTTTCTGTTACTGTTGCTCTAATTTCAGGTAATTTTCAGCAGGTGTCTCTTGCAATGCTGTTCAGCTGGAGAAGATGGCAATGACTTGATTGCTTGAGCAGGAGACAGCAGCACAGAAGACCTGTGAAGACAAAAAAAGATGATTTAGACTCTACTCAGTATTCACTGTGGTGGTGGCCACATACTATAGCCATTGTCAATTTCCTGTCTTACTATACCAGTCACCTGTGAAGAAAGAAGCCAAATTATTTTGCCTCACTCGGCTACTGTGGTGGCCACACAGTATAGGCATTGTTGACTCAAGCAATAAGCCACAAGAAGGTGTAGGTTATCGTGGGATTTACCACAGCTGGAGTGGTTTGCCCATGAGGTGCAGCCAAGTGGTTAAATCCTCGCCAGCCATGGTAAAACCCCCGATAATCCACATCCTCCGAGTGGCTTATTGCGATTATACCAAGGTTAATTTTTTTCTACAATAAAATACAACTTTTAAAGAGGTTGCTTCGTGTTTTTATTTTTATTCTATTTATTCCTGGGCTGCAGATGATTTGGATATGGAGCCTTTTTTTTTTTCTCATCAGCCAGTGATTATCATAGGATTTACACTGGTGGTAAACTGACAGTCTGACGATTTAGTTGGCTGTTCACTTATGTCCATGGTATAATCCCCATCTTACTATATCTGTCACCTGTGAAGAAGGGTGGCTACACAGCGAAGGCATTGTTGACTCTCCATCTTACTATACCTGTCACTTGTGAAGAAAAAAGAGAAATTATTTCACCTCACTTGGTCACTGTGGTGGCCTGTTGGCCACACAGTATAGGGAAGGGGAAATTGTTTAACCAGGAGAAGCATACTAAGCCAAAGCTTGTTTCCAGATGCAACCTGGAAGCACAAGGAAGTGAAGGGACTTGCTCAGGGTCACAAACTATGCAAGTGGGGACTGTGGGATTCAAACTCATGTCCTCAGGTTTGTAGCTAAGAGCCTTAAACCACTGCGCTATACTGCCTCCCAGTATTGCCATTGTTGACTCTCCATCTTACTATACCTGTCACCTGTGAATAAAAGTGAGAATTTATTTAGCATCCCTTTGGCCACCATGGCACACTGTGTGCCTGTGAAAAAGGTGTCCAAAAAAAGAAACTCATAATGCCATGTTCAGTGAGTTGCTCAATATAGTAGTAGTTCCAGAGGACTGGAGGAGGGCACATGTAGTCCCTCTTCACAAAAATGGTGGCAGGGAGGAGGCACAAAACTATAGGCTGGTCTGCCTCACTTCAATAATGGAGAAGATTATAGAAGCACTGCTTAAGGAAAGGATTGTGAAACACATGGGATCCAATGGAGCATAGGATCCAAGACAGCATGAATTCACTGCAGGAAGGTCGTGTCAAACAAATCGGATACATTTTTTTTGACTGGGTGACAAAGGAGGTGGATAAGGGGGGAGCGATAGATGTCACTTACCTCAATTTCAGCAAGACCTTCAACACCATTTCACATAACAGACTGGTCAATAAGTTGGGAAGCCTGAATGTGGTCCACAAGGTGGTGAACTGGGTTAGAAACTGGTTGGGAGACAGGAAGTAGGTGGTAGTAAATGGGATCCAATCTGAGGAAAGAGGGGTAACTAGTGGAGCACCTCAAGGATCAGTGAACAACAGGGCAGAAACTCCAGATGGGGTGGAAAAATGAGGAGGAACCTAGGAAAGCTGGAAAAATGATATGAAGTGTGGCAACTGAAGTTCAATGCAAAGAAGTGAAAAATCATGCACCTGGGACGCAGAAACTCTGCAGAGAGCTACAGGATGGGGAGGGTGGAGTTGCTGACAGTCACCAGGGAGGAAAAGGATTTGGGGATTATCATCTCAGATGACCTAAAGGTGGCCAAGCAGAGTACAAAGGCTGTAGGGAGGTTCAGTGGCATGCTGGGGTGCATAGGAATGGGTATCACCAGCAGAAGGAGGGAGGTGGTGATACCACTATGCAAAGCACTGGTGAGGCCTCATCTGCAGTATTGTGTGCAGTTCTGGAGGCCACATCTTCGTAAGGACATAGACAGGGTGGAGGAAGTTCAGAGAAGGACAACTAAGATGGTACAGGGCTTGCAACAGAAGACTTGTGAGGAGAAAGTAAAAGACCTCAGTATGTATACACTGGAAGAGAGGAGAGCACGGGGAGATATGATAGAAACCTTCAAGTATCTTAAGGTCATAAACAAAGTGCAAGTGGAAGACATCTTTCGGTACATGAGAGGTACAAGAACAAGAGAACACGATGTGAGATTGGAGGGGGCAGGATAAGGGATAATGTGAGGAAGTTCTTTTTCGAAGAAAGGGTGGTGGATGCATGGAATAGCCTGCCCCAGGAGGTGATAGGAGAGAGCACAGTGGCGGGATTCAAACATGTATGGGATAGGCATAAGTGAACCCTAGAGGTGGGAAGGAGAAGCTAAAGCTGATGACCAAGTACGGTCAGCACCCACTGATACATATACTCTCTCTGTGCTCTCCCCAGATACAACTTGTTCCGGGTTGATCGGCCTGCATCAAAATGAGGTGGCAGTCTGGCACTATTTTACAAGTCTCATCTAAACCTAACCTTACTACCATGCCCCTCGTTTGTGTCCTGTGAGGTACTTCATGCACTGTTTCTGCTGGGTGACTCCAAAAAGCTGTACATTGTTTGCACCTACATGCCTCCAGTTTCCTGCAAAAATGGGCTCGAGGAGTTCCTGTTTTTTCCCCCCCGGGCTGCCAAAAACAATGAAGTGATTTCTCTAGATGACTTTAACCAGAATTGGCTTGGCCCAAACCTCCCTGTCCTCGACTCTAATATAAGCAAGGCCAACCTAATCCAGCTTGTCTCGGTGCCTACGTGACATTCCAGCAATGGTAATAGTCACACCCTCCTTGACTGGGTACTTACCAACAGGCCGGACAGAATCTCTTCTGTGACCATGCTACGGACTGCATTAGCCACCATTCACCTGTCACCTGTGTCTGGGATGTCAGCCCCCCACCCCACCCACCCAAAATCATCACCATGTCTGACTTCTCTGCCCTTGATACCTCAGCTTTTCTAAGGGATCTTCAGCATGTCAACTGGTCCCCCATATTCATGACAATTAACATTGACTTGGCTCTGGAATACTTTATCAACTCTCTGCACTCCTTGCAGTCCAAGCACATTCCTTTCATAAGGCGCAGGGTATGGGGCCTGCCTACCAAGTGGTTAACTAGCCCTCTTCTACATATGCTTAAAGCATGGGACAAACTCTGGACCAGATGGAAAACCTTCTCCCTTCTCTCTGACTTCATCGCATATCACTCCCTTCAAAACTCTTGTAAGAAAGCACTATGGACTGCTAAAAGCAATTACTATAGAGGCCTTCTTCATGCCACCTCTAGTAACCTGAAAAGGTACTGGGCACAAATAAACCACATAATGGGATGCACCATGTCCCAAACCTCCCATGCCTTTCTAATAAATAACGTGTTCTGTAACAACCCTAATACCATAGCTAATGCTTTTAACTCACTCTTTACTGCCCTCCCTAGCTTTGATGCTGGCAGTCGCCCACTGCCACACCTCCCCCCTACCTCCCCCATCCCATCCTTCCCTGATTCTCCACCCAGTCTCAAGGCTGGATGTCCTATGAGCTCTTAACATGACATCTCCCCATGGCAGCACAGGTCCTGATAGACTGGAACTCAGAATTCTCAAATTAGGCATGTCTCTTCTTACCACCCCCATCATGCAATTGTTCAACCTCTCCATTAGCTCGAGTACTGTGCCCCTCTCCTGGGAAAATGCCAGGGTTATCCCAGTCTTCAAAAAGGGTGATCCAAAAAACCTAACAAACTACCTTCCTATAACGCTCCTGCCGACCCTCAGTAAATTCCTGGAGAAGCTTATCCATCGCCAGGTATCTGACGTCATTGCCAGCTTTAACTTGCAACCTCCTGCTCAGCATGGCTTTAGGCCAATCCACAGCACCACAACATGGCCCTAGTGCAATTCACCAGTGACAACAAATCTACTATGGACCAAGGCCAGCTTACTGGGGCTGTTTTTATTGACATGTCAAAGGTGTTTGATTCGGTTAACCACAACCTGCTCCTGCATCAACTAGGTTCTACTGGTGCCTCCCAATCCATACTTGCCTGGTTCTCCAGCTATCTGTGGAGCCACTCCCAGTCTGTTTCCTGTCATAAAGTTCTCTCTGCCCCTGCCCTGTTGTGTTTGGGCATCCCACAAGGTTCCATACTTGGGCCCCTGCTCTTTTCTTTGTTCATCAATAACCTACCTTCTGTGCCCTCCCACAGTCTCTCCTTACTCTATGCTGATAATTTGGTTCTCTATGTCTCCTCCAGCTCTATTCATGAAATTAACTCCCACCTCTCCTCTGATCTTCATCGTATCCAAACTTGGCTTACGTCCCACCGCCTGGGCCTAAATGCTGCCAAGAACCAGGCTATGCTCTTTGGGTCACAAAGGAAATCTGTCGCTTCAACTCCGTCTCTCCAGGTTTCTTGTCTTGATGGCTCCCTTCTGGAAGTAACTCAGTCCTTCAAATACCTAGGGGTCATGCTGGATCCATCTCTAAACTTCTCTCTGCATGTCAAAGCTGTCTGCAAATCAGTCAATGCTAAAACTAGACTGGCTTACTGAGTCTGTCAGTTCCTGCCCCTGCCACCAGGATCTCTGTTGCCCAAGGCCTTCTCCTCCCTGGACTCTGCTACGCTCTGCCTGTCTTCGCTATGGCACAGGCAAACATCTTGCAAATGTGGGAAGTTGCCTACAACAATGTCTGTAGATTTGCACTCTCTGCTCCTTATCTTAAGCACCACTGTACTCTCTACTCTGACCTCCACTGGTTGTCTCCTTCCTCCCACCTGGCTTATTCATTAGGCTGTCTGACTGACAACATTATTCGTTCTTCTATCCCCTCCACACTCGCTGCTATGTTCACCCTGTTGACTACCCTCATTCCCTCTGTTCCATGTCTTTAGCTCTGCCATCTGTCCCAAAATGCTCTACCAGGATGGGTGAACTTGCCTTCTCCTTCTATGCCCCCAAATTTTGGAACTCTCTCCCACTTGATCTTAGGCACTCCAAATCCAACCCCACTTTCAAGAAAGGCCTCTCCAATTACCTTGCCTCCCTTGACATTTGCAAATGTCCCTAGCATCCCGAGTCATACAAATCTACCATTGTTCTGCACTTAAATTTCCCTGTGGCCTCTGATTCCTCCTTTCCCCAGTCTTCCTCAGCTACAGGTATGCACTTTGTTCCCTGTCTCTGCCTGGGAATTGTCTCCTTGCTGACTTACCAACAGCACTGCCATGTTTTGTACATTATTAACCCTAAATTGTGCCTTTTTGCCTGTTTTGTTCCTATTATAATGTGTGATATGTACCTCCTCTATGTACCATGTAACTTGCACCTCTGTATAACTATTTGGAACTCCTATTGTACAACACTGTATATGTATTTGTTTTTACATTTTCCTTGATTTGTATTCTCCCGGGTCGTGCCTGAAAATAGGCAGTTCTGTCTAGTGCACTTACTTGTTACCAAAAGCAAATAAATGAATAAATATGAGCAGAGTGGATGGGCCTAGTGGTTCTTATCTGCCATCAACTTCTGTGTTTCTATGATACTCACCATTTCATTAATGCTGCTGGCCGTGCTGTTTACTAGCTGGTGTGTGTGACACTCTGCCATCTGCTTATGGTTATATGTATGATATTTGTAAAATAAATATATGGTATATGATTGTCTGCCTAGGACAAGCAGCCAGAGTATGAGAGACTTGACATTTGACCTTCAAGGTGTCTGTGAGGATGTCATGAAACTGACCAATGAAACCTAATTAAATGCCTTCCTTCCAGAGGGACAGTTTATTACCCCTTATAACCTGCTCCTGCTCTTGAAGTTGGTTCCCATGTATGCATTTTATGACATAGCAGGAAGGGAAGTAATTTGGTTGATTGATTTATGAGCCATCAAAGGAACCTGCTTGCAAAGACTGTTACATATTTTTTTTTATTGGTAACTACTGATTCCAGCCAGCAGAAGAATAATATCTTTTTTTGGATATTCCTACTCAGATTACAGATTTATCACATATCTAACAGTGACTTCTTGGGTGACATCACCAGGAGGTGGAGAAAACTGACTTTTGAATATTGCTTGCAAGAGAAGTTTGTGCAGAAGGACTCCCTGAAAATCAGACACACTTAGTCTGTGGACTGGTAACTAGGCACTTTTAAAAAAAATAATTCAACTGGAACTTAAGTATTTTTTTTGGTAGGCGTTTGTGTTCTACAACTCCCCATTTATTTTATGTGACTGTAAGTAGTTGATATATTTGTTCTGTGTTTGATATTTTACCTATTTTACAATTTTTAGTAAACAATATTTTCTTTGAAATACTGCCTGTGCTTTTTCTTGGAAGCGCAAATTTGGTCATTGATAAATCTGTCGACCACTTATCCCTGATAATATGAGTATTGTGCACCCAAGCCCCAGTGTTTTCTGTGGGGCACCCCTGCACCCCCTGGACTTTAGAATTCTCAACTCCAGGTTGGAGTTGGTGCAGGATGGGGGCAGGACACTGGGGGAAAGCAAAACATGGAAATTGACCATTACAATGACTGTCGCTGTAGTGGTCATTTTCCGTGTTAGCTGTTGGGGTGTCAGGCAAAAGGGGGCTACCCCTTTTTCTCAGTTTCTTTTGTATGTGAATGCTGAATCAGTGTTTAAGTCTGACAGTTGTTAAGGGCTTGAATGTGTTACTAATCTTAAAAAAGGTAAGAATATACCTAGGTCAGATATTGAGTCATAAGGGTACATTTTGGAAATCTGGCTGGGTGCCACTAGGTGAAGGACTGTACTGCATTCCTGAAGAGGGTACATATCTGAGCCTGTTAACTGGGTATGCTAGCATAAGGTTCACATTTTGACCCCCAGGACTTGAGCCTAGTAGGTGATTCGGACCCAAAACAGACAGGAGGGTTACCCTGTCTGTCTGTTGTTCACACTATTGCACTTTGAGGTTGGCACTGTGGGAGCAGAGGGCCTGACCTGCGGAGCATGTTTGTGACAGATTTGGTTGGCAGCGGTGCAATTTAAAAGTATTTGGTGACACGAGCATTAACAGTCTAGTATGTCAGATTAATACTGTACAGCTCACATGCAAAATAAGGCAGTGATTTTTAAAAAGTAAACAGAACTATATCATTGTGCTTACAATCAAAGTTCCTTACTTGTTTTATTTACTTTTTTCTTTTTTGAGTGCAAGTTAGTATAGCCATAGTTATTTATTTATTTATTCATTACAAATTGGGTTTACAACCTTTGAGTCAGAGACTCATTTACAAAGGCACCTCATCGCGGGGAGGGGGGCAGACATCAAGACAGTTATTACAGTGCAGATTAAAACAGAGGATAACATTACAGGTGCAGTAAAACAAACATTTAACACAGATACACTTAGGTTACATAATGTAGTAGTTTGTATGTTACTTAGGTTATATAATGTTACAAAATTGTGAGTTACACTCATGGATATAGTAGGTCCTCAGAGAAGATAGCGGGTTACATCCTTGTTTGGACCTAGTAGGGAAGGAGTGGGTCCTGGGGGAGGAAGAGGCTGTCCAGTGGACATTGTCGAGCCAGGGGACAAGGTGGGTGGGTACCACAGGTTACAACAGGGGGTTAGTTGCACCTACAACAGTGGGTATTAAAGATATGGTTCTAAAGGACTGTTTTGAAGGAGCCAATTTTTGGCAAGTTGGAGATGCAGCTAGGGAGGAAGTTGAACCAGGTGGGAGCTTGGTAGAGGAAGGATCTCTGGGCAAGAGAGGTCTTGGTTCTGGGCACCTTGAAAGTGGCCTTAACAGAGTTACGGGTGGTGACAGACGATGATGACTACTGTAGGGAGGTGGAGACCCCGAGGGGGGAGAGTCCTAGCAGTGATTTCTTAGCAAGAAGGCAGGTCTGGTAGAGCAGTTGCTCCTCAAAGTTGAGCAGATTGGTGGTAGTATAGAGAAGGCAGGTGTGAGATCAGCTAGGGGCACCAGTCAGGAGCTTACAGGCCTTATTGATGGAGAGTTGAATTTTGGAGAGGGCAGTGTTGTCAGCTGTGGCATAGATGGGCAAGCCATAGTCCAAGAGGGACAAGATGGAGGAGGTGATGGCCAGTCTGAGGGCAGCCTGAAGCAGGCAGTCCCTGTGTTGGTTTAGCAGGCCAATCTGAGAGTTAATGGCGGCTGACAGGGCATTAACATGGGTGTGGAAGGAGAGGGCAGTATCGAACGTGATGCCTAGGTACTTGTATGTGGTCACTTGTTCTAGCAGGTGCAGAGTGCTGGGGATAATCAAGAGGGGGTATTTTTTAGCTTTATTTTGGTGGTGGGAGAAGAACATTGATTTGGTTTTCTTTAGGTTAATGACCAGTCTCCGGTCGCTGAACCACCTTTCAGCTTGGTTGTAAGCTTGCTGGAGGGATAATTGGAGGGAGGTGGGATTGGGATGTGAGGTAATGAGGACTACATCATCGGCATAGAGGAGCATTTTACCAGTACATGAGCTGGGGAGGGTGTTGAGGTAGAGACTAAAAAGTATTGGACCCAGGATGGAGCCCTGAGGGACCCCGGAGCAAACGGGAAGAGTGCTGGAGAGGGAGCCGCTGATCTTGACATGCTGGGATCTAGCAGAGAGGTAGCTAGAGAACCAGGAAATGGGACTGCCAGAGAAGCCAAGTTGGTGGAGAGAGTTGAGTAGAGGGGGATAACAGACAGTGTCAAAGGCCTTGGAGAGGTCAATGAACACTGCTCCTGCAAGGCTGCCAGAGTCGAGAGCAGCATGCAGGTGTTGGGAGAATTCCAGGAGAGCCATGGTTGTACTGTGTCCTGGGTGGAAACCGTGCTGCTCTGGGCACATAATGTCATACTTGGTTAGATATTCAGAGAGCTGGATCAACACCACTTTTTCAAGGGCTTTAGAGAGTGGGGGGAGGATGGAGATCAGCCGGTAATTGTTGGGGGTGGACCGGTCCTCACTCTTATGTATGGGTGTGATTTCAGCAGTTTTCCAAGCACTTGGGAACTGACCCAGGCATAGAGACCGGTTTAGGAGGTCAGTCAGGGGGACTAGGACTTCATCCAAGACCATGATAGAGGATCTGGGAGTCAAGGGGGGGTCACTGCTGGGGTTATTGCTGCCTAAGGCTTTTAGCAGGTGCAGCCTGGCTTCTTGGCGGGATAGGGTGCACAGGTAGAATGGTGGGCAATGCAGGACTGGAGGGAGAGAGGTGGGGATTGGGTCAAAGAAGCTGCTGGGGAGGATCAAGCTTAGGTCAGAGAAGGCAGTGTTAAGGCAATCGACTATAAGGAGTGGATCTGTGGTGGGGTGCCATTGATGGAGAGCTGAGATGGTGGGGGGAGCGGGACTTCCTATTTAGCTCTTTCATATTATCCCAGAAGGTCCGGGCTGAACCTCAAGTGGAAGCGAGGGTGGTCTGGTAGTGCTCTGCCTTGGCCTGCCTAATGGCCCAAGTGCACTTTTTGTGTTCTGCATTGTAGGCCTGTCTATCAGATGCCTTTCCAGATTCTACAGCAATGTGCCAGAGATTATCTCTGTTTTTGAATCTCTGGAGGAGGGGTGGGGTGATCCATGGGCACTGCATTTTTTGGAGTGGATCCTGGTGAGGGCGGCGAAAAGGTCACAAGCCTTACAGAAGGCATTTGTGAAGTGGTCAAGAGCTGAATCAATGTCAGGGGCATGCTGGATAGGGGACCAATCTAGCTGGGCTAGGTATTGTTAAAATTTTCTGATGCCGCCAGGAAGTAAACGGTGGCATAGAGTGGACTCGGACACTGGCTTCAGAGTGGAGGATGACCAGAGACAGAGGACTGGGGAGTGATTACTAAGAGAGTCGGGGAGGACAGTGCCATCCTGGATTTTGCAGGGGTGGTTAGATATAACAACATCTAGGAGAGTGCTGGTGCCAGTAGAGTGGTTGAATCTGGTCGGCTGGGTGACTAACTGGGACATATCCAGGGCAGCAAAGGAGTCCTTTATATGGGAGGCAATGGAGGCAAGCCAGTTAACATTGAGATCACCTAGGATGACTTGCTCCACTTTGTGAGGGAGAGATGTGAGGTAGTCAATGAGGGACTGGACTGCTTGGTTTTGATTCCTTGGGGGTACGTAGGAGACTGTGAGGAAGAGAGGGCCTCAGGCAGGGTCAGGTGTGATTTTTAAGGTGAGGACTTGGGCTCCATAATCAAATTTAGGAGCTGGAAGTGCCTGACCCATAAGGGAGTCCCATACGAGTAGTGCGCAACCACCACCGCGTTTGCCTACTCGGTATTCCCTCTAGATGGTATATCCAGGGAGGGTGATAGCAGAGTCAGGGGTGGATTTGGAGAGCCATGTCTCTACCAGTGCAATTATGTCAGGTTGATGTTGAACCACTCAGCACTGGAGGGCAGCAGATTTCTTTAGGAGACTGCAAATGTTTAAGGATGCAAAGCAGAGGCCAGTTGCAGTACAGGGTTTAGTAGGGCTGGAAGCCATAGGTCCTGGGTTTGGGTGTACATTACCAGATAATAATAGCAGTGTAATTATTCTGGTTAGTGGCCGGTGGTGATGGAGACCCTTGAGTCGACACCCAGCTGAGGACTTTACAATCAGGGTGCATGGGATAGATAAAGTGCGAAGGGTGGGAATGGCAGGGGAGAGCTGGGTCCAGGTCGGGCCTTGGAGGATGGAGGGAGTGGGGGTGTTGGTAGGATGGGGGTGTTGAGGGGTCAGAGGTGTGTTGAGGGTTGGGAAGGGCCGAGTCACTGTGGGGTAGTCTGAGGATGAGGTGCCTAGTGTGGAGGAAAGGTGCTCCAGTCAGTGTGAGGTCTATACCAAGAGGGTGAAGGAGAGCAGACTTAGTAATGGAGTGTAGGTACCCACAGCAGCTGAGCAGTAAAGGAAGAGTGTCCAGGAGTAGTAGAGAGTAAGAAGACGTAGAGCAGCTTTGGCACGTTTGGGGGAAAATCCCTCTAGTGGGCAAAGAGTATAAGCTGCAAATGGGAAAAATCAGTATCAATCTGTAGAAGAGGGAGGGGGCAAAGACTGATAAATAGTGATAAGACTGACCACACAATAAGTGAAATGAGACAGGAACTGTATTGTTTTGGATTGGGTAAGTGTGCTTATAACTGGGCCCTCTAGTGGCTAAAAGATATAATCTGCTAATGGAAAAGTCAGCACAAAAAAAAAGAACAGGCAGGAAGGTTCTGAAGCAAGTTTTTTTGGGGGGGCACTGCAGCAGTCTCAATTGGACATAGAGTTCATGGGTGCAGCCCACAGACTTACAGCTCTAAGAGAAGGTGCACAGGGCTCAGGGCATATTGCAAAATCACACTACCTTAAAACCTATCTCAAAACTTAAATCAACTCTTAAGAAATCTCTACATCAGACTAAACATTACTTAAAGTGAGAAATCAAGACCATGTCAAGCAGAGCAGTTGTGTCAGGAGAGAGGAGTCCAGCATGATGGGAGAGCCAACAAGCAGAACCTCATGGAGGCTCTGGTGGCAGCCAATGTTCAGAGCCTCAAGTCACAGTCTGTGACTGAAAAGGACCAAACCTTGGGCATGGGGGGGTGCCAGGATCCAGTGCAGTATCCAGATCCAGTGAGAAGGACAGCAGGACCAGTGCAAGCCAAGGGCCACAGCAGCAGGGGAAGGTCACCAACATTCTGGATCCAGAAGAGATCAGGCTGTGGATGGAGTTGCGGAGAACAGAGCTAGAGTTTGAACAGAAAAGGTTCAAAGCCCAGCTGCAAAGGGAACTTGAACAGAGGAAGCTGGAGATGGAGAGACAGAAGAAGCGAAAGCAGCTTCGGGGAGATGCTGAGGAAAAAGAGTGGCAGCTTCAGCGAGAGGCAGAGGAAAGATAACAACAATTTCAATGAGAGGCTGAGCAAGAGGAGCGTGAGCACCAGAGGCAACATGAAATGGAGAAGCTAAGACTCCAAACACCAGCACCAGAGCAGGTAAGTGGCCTGGGGTTAACTGGGAATCCAGGACTGGGTTACAAATTAAATTTTTAATTGATAGTTGAATTTAAAGAGGGGAAGATATGGATGCCTTTTTAAATTCCTTTGAAAAGTATGCATTCAGGCAAATATTCCTAGTGGGTCCTAGAGCTTCCAGCTATCCCTGCTACTTACCAGAAAAGCTCGGGATGCATTGGGTCAAATGGACAATGAGGACAGTAATGATTACAGTAAACTTAAAGCTGCACTTTAAAAAACATATGAGCTAACAGCAGAGGCATACAGAGTTAAATTCCGTAAGCTCAGGAGAAGCCCTGACATGAGCTATGAGGAGCTAGCCACAAAACAACATCAGTTTTTAAAATGTTGGTGGGAAGGAATTGAAGCAGACTCTGTAGAAAAAATGTAAAATGCTGTACTGTTAGAGCAGTGTTTTGGGGGCATGCCCAGCAGAGCGGAAGACCTGGCTAGAGGACCGAGATCCAAAAACAGTGCAAGAGGCTGCTGAACTCTAGGATCACTATGCCAGGAGCAAACCTGCTCTGAGAGCAACTGAGGTGGGCATGGCAGTGCAGAAAGGGAAAAGCGCACCTCCAGGGCAGCTAAAACCCTGCCTGCCTCCACCGAAACCAGGTAGCCCCAGTTTACAAAGAAAATATTTATCTGAGAAAATAAATGATTGTTGGGTTTGCAAAGAAACTGGACATATTGCAAGGCAGTGTCCCAAAAGGACAAGCAGTGCACAGAGTGGTGCTAGGAAAGAAGTGGGTTGTTTGTATGTCCCTGAAAGCATGCCAGTAAACATGAGGGAACACATACACCCAGTCACTGTGAATGGTGTACAGACACATGGGTTAAGGGACATGGGGGCATCCCTGACTTTGGTAAAAGGGGATTTGGTAGAGCCTGGTCAGCTTATACCCAATCAATTTGTGACTGTAACAAGATTCACTGGGGAGGAGAAAACATTGCCACTTGCTAGTGTCCTCTTAGACTGGGGTGAGACGAGGGGACTGTGCAAAAGATTGCCGTAGCCGAGACTTTGGCTGTCAATGTAATTATTGGCAACAATCTCAAACAGAGGATGGTGTGTGCAGTTAGCAGTAGCCAAACGGCAAGAGAAAATTATAGTTCCCTGGACCCCATAGAAGCCCCTGTGGAAACCAATGGGAGGCTGGTTCCCCAGCCTGTGTCTCCTGATATGGAGAATAATGAAAGGGGTGTGGAAATTCCCCAGGTAGCAGTTAACAGAACAGCTATGGAGGGTTACTCCAAGGAAAGAGGGGTGACCCATAGGCAGAGGGTTAGGGATGGCAGTGATCCTGAATGCTCTGACACTAGAGCTAGGGACCCTAGTGTAGACACTGAAGGGGATCTGTCCTATGCCTTGGGAATGTGTAAGAAGTTAAAAGTTACCCTAGTCTAGAGAAGCTGAGGGCTTGGGTAGACTCTGATGGAGTACAGGGAGGTGACGGGAAACATAAAGTTTATTGGGACAATGGACTGATGTATACGCAGGATGCTAAGACAGAGGGAGGGGTGATGGGCAGGTAGCTTGCCATTCCCCAGGGGTACCATGAGAAGCTACTCAAGATTGCACATGATATTCCCATGTCTGGCCATCTGGGAATCACGTGCACTACACAGTGGTTGACCCAGAATTTCTATTGGCCCAACTTCACCCAGCAGGTGAAGGAGTATTATAGGTTTTGTCACCAGTGCCAAGAAATAAGGAAGGCAGGTAAGAAAACTCAAGCTGCCCCAATTCCCTTACCCATAGTGGAGGAGCCATTCCAGAGGGTGGGAATGGATATTGTGGGGCCTTTAAACACCCCCAGCTACTCTGGGAAGAGGTTCATCCTAACTGTGGTGGATTATGCCACCCGGTACCCAGAGGCAGTCGCCCTATCCTCACTGAGGACAGACAAAGTGGCAGATGCCTTGCTAGGGATTTTGTCCCATGTTTGGTTTCCACAGGAGGTTATCACCAATCGAGGGGGTTCCTTCATGTCAGACCTGATGAAATGTTTATGGGAGAAGTGTAGGGTGGTGCAGAAATGCACGACACCTTATCACCCACAAGCCAATGGGCTTGTGGAAAGATTCAATGGTACCCTTAAGTCAATGCTCCAAGCATTTGCTGAACAGTATTGGGGGGACTGGGAGAAATACCTTCCCCACCTGTTTGCATACAGGGAGGTGCCCCAAGAGTCAACAGGGTTTCCCCCTTCAGGCTCTTATATGGACGCAGGGTACGTGGGCCCCTAGACTTGATCCGGGAGGACAGGGAAGACAAGCACGCCACCCAGGGAACTCCCATAGTGGATTATGTCCTTCGGTTTAGGGAAAGGCTGAAGGAGCTTATGAGGACAGCCCAGAGCTAAACCTGGCAGCTGCCCAACAAAAACAAAAGGTGTGGTACGACCGCAGAGCCAGAGCTCACTCATATGCTGTGGGTGAGGAAGTCATGGTCCTAATCGCAGTCCAGAAAGACAAGCTGCAGGCCGAGTGGGCAGGACTGTATAAAGTAGTCAGACGGGTAAATTATGTAAACTATATTACAGAGTTACCTGACAGAAGACATACACAAAGAATGTATCATGTCAACATGATGAAGCCATATGCTAATAGGTCTGACATGGTGTTTGCAGTGTGTAGTCCAGGAGAGGAGACAGATGAAGGAGACCCCCTTCTTGACTTGCTGGAAGAAAGCAAGTGGGATTCCTCTGTGGAGGCAATTAAAATGTCTCCCCAGTTCACCGCAGACCAGATCCAGGAAGTAAGGGAGGTTTTAGCAGACTTTGCCCCACTGTTTAGTGCCAAGCCTGGACTAACCCCCTTAGTAATGCATGATGTGGAGAGAGGGATGCAGGCGCCTATACGGCAAACAGCATATCGGGTGTCAGAGGCTGCCCAAAAGGACATTAGGAGGGAGATGGAGAAAATGCTGGATTTAGGGATAATCTAGAAATCCCACAACCCCTGGGCCTCACCCGTGGTCCTTGTTCCCAAACCAGATGGGTCTACTCATTTTTGTGTGGACTATCATGGACTGAATGCAGTCACGAAGTCAGACGCCCACCCGATGCCATGGACGGACGAACTCTTGGACAAGTTGGGAGGGGCGACATACCTTACAACTATTGCCTGACAAAGGGATATTGGCAGGTAGAGTTAACTGCCAGAGCTAGGGAGAGGTCGGCCTTCATCACTCCGATAGGGTTATTTGAATTTAAAGTAATGTCTTTCGGAATGAAGAATGCCCCAGCCACTTTCCAAAGGTTGGTGAACCAGGTGTTAAATGGTACTGAGGATTATGCCGTGGTGTACCTGGATGACATTGCCATCTTTAGTGCCAGCTGGAAGGAAAACCTGTCCCACCTTAGGGAAGTGCTGGGCAGGATACAGAGGGCCGGGCTCACTGTCAAAGTTGAGAAGTGCCAGGTGGTCATGGCTGAGGTGGCATACCTCAGGCACGTTGTAGGCCGGGGACAGCTCCATCCTAACCAAGCAAAAATAGAGGCAATCAAGGCATGGCCCAAACTGGAAACACAGAAGCAGGTCTGGAATTTTCTAGGGACAGCAAGGTACTATAGGAAATTTGTACCAAATTACAGTGCCCTGGCCACTCTCCTGTCTGGCCTGTTAAAGAGAAGGATGCCTAAGAAAATTACCTGGAAACCAGCATGTGAAAAAGCCTTTACCAGACTGAAGGAGGCACTGTGCAGTGCTCCTGTATTGACAGTCCAGACTATAGCAGATCCTTTGTAGTCAAGACTGACGCCTTAGATGTGGGTATTGGGGCAGTGCCAAGTCAGAAGTCTAACCAAGGGAAAGATCACCCCATAGTGTACCTCCACAAAAAGTTACTTCCCAGGGAGCAGGCTTACTCTACTGTGGAAAACAAGTGTCTTGCCATGGTGTGGGCCCTAAAGAAGTTAGAGCCATACCTGTATGGGCAGCATTTTGAAGTACAAACTATCCACAACCCCCTGGTTTGGCTGGCACAAATGGGTAAAACAAATGGTAGTCTATTAAGATGGAGTCTTGCCTTGCAAGGGTATGACATGACTGTCTCACATAGGGCCAGGGCAGTCAATGAAAATGCAGATGGATTGTCATGTCACTCTGAGCAATGAACTGACTTGGGGAGCTCATCCCATGCAGGGGATAGAACCCCCAAATTCAGTCTAGGTGGGGAGAACTGTGACATTCTGCCATCTACTTATGGTTATATGTTTGATATTTGTAATATAAATATATGGTATGTGATTGTCTGCCTAGGACAATCAGCCAGAGTGTGAGAGACTTGACCTTTGACCTTCAAGGTGTCAGTGAGGATGTCATGAAACTGACCAGTGAAACCTAATTAAATGCCTTCCTTCCAGAGGGACAGTTTATTACCCCTTATAACCTGTTCCTGCTTTTGAAGTTGGTTCCTATGTATGCATTTTATGACATAGCAGGAAGGGAAGTAATTTGGCTGAGTCCTCTTGGTTTTCTCACCTAGAAGGGGACCAGTGACAGGATGTGGGTTTATGAGCCATCAAAGGAACCTACTTGCAAAGACTGTCACATGCTTTTTTTTTTTTATTGGTACCTACTGATTCCAGCCAGCAGAAGAATAATATCCTGTTTGGATTTCCCTACTCAGATTACAGATTTATCACAGATCTAACAGTGACCTCATGGGTGACATCACCAGGAGGTGGGGAAAACTGACTTCTGAATGTTGCTTGCAAGAGAAATTTGTTCAGAAGTACTCCCTGAAAAGCAAAGACACACACAGTCTGTGGATTGGTAACTAGGCACTTTAAAAAAATAATTCAACTGGAACTTAAGTAATTTTTTTGGGTAGGCACTTGTGTTCTGTAACTTCCCATTTATTTTGTGACTATAAGTTGTTGATATACTTGTTCTGTATTTGATATTTTAGCTATTTTACAATTTTTAGTAAACAATATTTTCTTTGAAATACTGCCTGTGCTTTTTCTCAGTTTCTTTTGTATGTGAATGCTGAATCAGTGTTTAAGTCTGACAGCTGTTAAGGGCTTGAATGTGTTGCTAATCTTGGAAAAGGTAAGAATATACCTAGGTCTCATATTGAGTCGTAAGGGAACATTTTGGAAACCTGGCTGGGTGCCACTGGGCAAAAGATTGTACTGCATTCCCAAAGAGGATACATATCTGAGCCTGTTAACTGGGTATGCTAGCATAAGGTTCACATTTTGACTCTCAGCACTCAAGGCTAATAGGTGATTCAGACCCAAAACAGACCGGAGGGTTACCCTGTCTGTCTCCTGTTCATACTATTGCACTTTGAGGTTGGCACTGTGGGAGCAGAGGGCCTAACCTGCAGAGCGCGTTTGTGAAAGTGCATGCCACTAAGACAGTGTTGGAAGATGCCATGTAGCTCCTCTCTGTTTCTAAAGGGCTGCCTGGCTTTGTGACTGCCTTTGCCAGTCATCCATGTGAATGTTGAAACCTGCAGGGAGACAAAAGAAAAGAAAGAAAAACATCTTAAAGTCTTTCTGAGTAAGATGGAAGGCCTTTTGTCCTCTGCAAGCCTGAGGACTGGAGTCACCCACCACCAGTGAGGATAAGGACTGTGAACCACAGTGAAAGTGACTTACCATCACAGCAGACAAAGATAGGCCTTGCTGGAGATGAGATCTTGCTGCCTTGGTGAGCTAGATGGTTGCAGTCTTGCTTGTGTTTGATCACTTGAATCTGGTGGAGACTTCTCACGTTCACCAGGGGAAGTTTTCTTGGATAGTAGTAGCTTCCCAGTACTTGCAGGCGGACTGGAACTGGACTGCTGCAGTAGAGTTGTGATGCTACCATCCCCAGTCTCGATTCTGGAGTCTCTGCAAAGTGTTATTAGCTGTTCCACATGATGTGAATTATCAATTTCAAATCCTGTAGATATTACCTCAAGAGTGAATATTGTATTCATTTATATGAGTTTTTAAGTCAGGGAGTTTTGTAACCTGTAGCATAGGATCAAACCAAACAGCATTCCCTAGAATCAGGACAATTTTTGCATCAGTGTGGAGACAGTGGCCCATGCTGTTTGTGGCTGTGTAGGACCCAAGCAGGCCAGAGGAGGGGGACGATGAGCAGGAGGCAGTGCTGTGTCTTGCTGGCTGGAGCAGACATGTTTTGCCTAGCTCATGATGGCATTTTTATGTTGTATCAATGTGGAGGTGGTGGCCCAAGCTGTTTGTGGCTGTGTAGGTCCCTAGCAGGCCAGAGGAAGATGAGGAGGTGGTGCTGTGTCTCACTGGCTGGAGCAGGCATTGTCTCTAGACATCACATTCAGGTGATGGAGACAGATAATCAATTAGGCACAAGGAAACAGCAGCACAGCAACTGAGGATAAGGAACAGTAAAATGACTGCAAATAATATAATTAATGCGTAAATCATGAAGTAGAGCATTATACTGATGAGGGGAAAGGTGGGAAACAATACATCTTTTTTTATGCATCAGCGTCATTGAGGAAGATGCCCTTACAGTTTTTCAGACAGCAGTTGTCACCAGATAGGAATTATCTCTTTGTTACTGCTTCATCCATCTCTGTGGTAGAAGACAGTTTGCTAAGGATAATAAACTTAAACTAAATGTCAAAAAAACAATGGCCATGACCTTCAGCACCAGACAAAAGCTAGCCACCCTACTGAAACCTCCCACTTTCTCTGCCTTGGATGGTTCCATCCTTGAGAACATGTGAGCTTTCAAGTACCTGAGGGAGTGGTTGGATGAAAAGCTGGACTTCTCCACCCATGTTGATGCCATTTGTACCAAGCTTTGCCCCAAACTAGGTGCCCTTTCCTGACACAAAGCTAGCCTCCCTCTCCCTACCCGTTGAGAGTTGGTCTCCAAAATGATTCTACCAACTTTTGACTATGCTTACGTGGTGTGTGGAACTGCCTCTCAGATCTCACTCAGCAAACTTGACGTTCTCCTAAATTCCTTCTGCCATTTTTCCACTGCCTCTCCCCCCTCTCATTCATCACTGTCTACTCTAACCTCCCTTATACCTCACTCCACTATCCCACAGGTGAACAATTCACTAGGTTACTTTTGTTGCTATGTTCTGGTTTGGTTCCTTCCCCTCCTACCTCACCTCTCGACTCTCCCACACTGCCTCCTCTAACTACTCCCTTCGTCACAGGGACTCTTGCTCCATTGCCATCCCTCTCCTCCACTCTGCCTCTGGACAATCTGCTTTTTCCTTCTGCTTCCCTTCTTTTTGGAACAAGCTACCATCTGACCTCCACTCTTGTTCCTCCTTCTTCTCACTCAAGATGCTCCTCAAACATCTTCCCTCTCAACCATGCTCTCAATGCACCCATCCCCTCCCACCTTAATTATGTGTAAACCTGCAGTGCTGGCATAATAGTTGTTGCTACAAATTATGATTTTGGGGGCTTGTACATTTTAACCCCCACACTTTTAGTATACTAACTGTACTGGTTATTGTAGCTGTTGTTGGGTATACCATGATGATAGCAATTATAAATGAGCGACTGTTAAAACCGTGACTCATTTATAGCACTATCATCATCAGCTACCTTGCAAAGGTAGCGATGGTGTAACGAGGAAAGTGACCGGAACGGGAGGGATAGGAGGTGTAGGGGAGGGATAGGAGGGAGGGTTTGTATGGGTTGGGGATCCTGCTACAGCTGAGCCAGCCCTGTGATGTGGTGGTGAGGGTGGCTGGCTACAGTGCAGCAGGCACTGGGTTCGATACCAGCTGGGGGCGATTGTTTTTCCACTGCTTGCGGCTCTCTGTTTATTTTTTTTTCCCCCCGTGTTTTGCCCCCTCGATATCACCTCCCTGGAGTTAACAATCCTAATTTAGGGAGGTGCAGGGTGCAACCCCCACAAAAACACTTAATAGGGCCAGAAGTCGGGTCACTTGGGGTTTGTATATCGTCGAAATGCTTTTCGGCGATATATATTCATCATGATAGCGATCGCTATCATGACATGGAACCCTGTTATTGTGGTGTGGCTTTCATATTTGAAATTTGTATTTTCATGCTGCCTCTGTATATTTCTCCCTTTGATGCCCTTCCCCCAGGTCGCACCTGGAATGAGCCTCTGCTCATGGTGCTTTTCCTGACTTATCAACTTTTAAATGAATAAATAAATAAAAATAATACCGACAACACTTTGTTCTTCATCTTCACCACCATCACCACCACCACCTTCATGTGGTAGGAACATGGATATGATTGTCTTGTGTGGTATGTGCCCCTCATTTATTTTGTTAAACGTTAGCAAGCCAACATTTTTTGGTGACAGATTGGTGCACCTGTCCTGCACAATGGCATCAGCTGAACTGAATACATGCTCCACACTGACACTCAACGGTAGGCAGCTGAGGTATGCAACCAAGGTCAGTGCTGGCCACTCAGTGACCTTGCTGTTCCAGTATAGCAAGGGCTCACCGGCAATGGTAAGCTGCCTTGTATCCACCAAATATGCATCTACCATGGGTTCTACTGCCCATAGTCCTGCTGCCTCATCAGTCTCCAACTCCTCCTCCATTTCTTCCATGTCTTCAACTCCCAGCTGACATAAAACATCCCAAATGGGATTTGCCATTTTCTCTTTTAACTTGCATATTTTCTGAGACCCTTTCCCATGTGAGGTGCTGGTAGCAACACCCGGTCTCTGTGGGGTTTCATGTTGTACCTCAGATAAATGTGTCTTTAGCATCTGTGCCCTGTATACCCTTCCTATTAGAAGATCAGTTAACTTTTGGACCTGCTCACACCCACCTTCAATTATTGATGCCAGTCCACATTTACGGTGTGGGTCCAGCATGGCGGCAATCCCAAAATCTTCAGACTGCAGAATGCCCTGCAGTCTAAGACGTGTAGCATATTTTCCATTAAGGCAAACTTCCACTATCACCACTTGCCTCCAGCACTTGCTACATATTCACCAGTGGCTACCTCAGCGAATGTGGTAGTGGAATGGCCTGACTGATGCAGGCAGCAACCCCACTCACTGGCTATGTTGCGTGTTCAAATGGCCTGAGATTCATGATCAGGCCATCCATTTGGTACCACTGCAGTGCTGTCAGAGACACGGATATTCCAGCACTGTCCACAGCTTGTATGTAGCAGCAGATATTCAGATATGGCCTTTTACTGCTTGTACAACCTCTCGATCACGTACAGTGTTACGTTCCACCTGGTGACAACATCCAGCATCATACAGTGCTGAGGCAGTTTGTTTTGTACATGCAGATGACAGAGCTGGTCAGGGGCCTTTCTGGAATGGGCAAAGTGGACACAGATGGAACAGGCCCGCAGTAAACATAGCCTTGATATCAGGATGGGTTAGAAACTGCTGCACAATGAGATTAAGACAGTGTGCCAGACATGGCACCCTGACAAACCCCCCCTCACCGATGCATTTCACAATATTCAAGCTATTATTGCTTGCACTGAAACCTGCTTTCAGTGAATGGGGGTGAAGCCACTCAGTCTCAGTAAGGAGCACTTCCAGCATTTTCTCACCCGTGCATGATCCAGGTAAACTCTTCACTGTCAGTGTGGCATTCTGGTGAATATCCTCAATGTTGCTACTGTCAGAATTGGGCTTAGTGCAATTATTCTCATGCCCAGAGTCAAATACTACCCCAGGTACCTGTGCCAATTGTGCTGTAATGCACAAGTAGGAGCTACCAGATGTTTGGCCACTGGTCCACATATCCATGCTCAGATGTATGTATGGTGATGCTGAATGCTTCAGGGAATGGTTTAGCATCTGTGACAATGACCCGTAGAGTTCAGGAATAGCACATTTAGAAAGTATGTTTTTTTATGGAATCTGCCAGTTGGGACAGGCTCAGGCCATCTACCTCTGAAATACAACATTCTCAACAAAAGAGACTGGCAGTAGATCAATTGCCAGCCTTTCAGCAGTTGCTGCATTTAGCTGACATGCAGTAGCATGATTGGGAGTGAATTTGGAGTGACGCTCAAACATGCTATGCAGTGCAGGCTTTGCCTTTCTTGGGGTTGGGTTACCAAACAGCTGGACTCGTTATGGTGGCATTGTTGGGGGGGGGTATTTGACTCCTAGGGATTCATATGTGCTGCTGCTTGAGTGACACCAGTGATTGTGAGGGTTTTATGCAATGGCATTACTGTGGCTTTCTGACTCTGGGTGGTACTACTCAACCCACCACTGCTGCTATGCCCAATACTAAGCAGACCCATAGAATCCTCCTCCTCCTCCTGTCTGTAGTCCTCCTCCCTCACCCCTCCATCCACTTGGAGTATTGTCCTGTCACTTCTGACACTTGTGGATCAAGCGTCTTCTGTTGTCAAAAGTTGTTTTTACCACTTGAGGACTATTGCCAGGATTAAGCCCCTCGTTACTCCCAAAGACCTGCCGACACTGGTACATGCCTTTGTTACCTCTAGGCCCAACTACTACAATTCTCCATACTTTAGGGTCACTGGAGGAACCCTCTGCAGGTTGCAGCTTGTGCAGAATGCAGCACCAGGTTACTGACGGGTTTGTCTAGATCCAGTCATGTGACCCCAGTCCTGCAAGCTCTGCACTGGCTGCCTATCAGGTGGCGGGTCCTCTTCGAGGTGGGCTTGCTCACCTATGCTATAAAGCCCTATATGGACTGGGTCTAGGCTACCTGACTGAGCTCCTGATACCTGTCACCTCGGTCCGTCCCTCTGCTCCTCGTCCAGAGGCCTCCTGGCTGTTCCCAGGGTTTGGCACAAGATATCTGGCAACCACGCCTTCAGTGTTTCTGGGCCTACCTTGTGAGACTTGCTACCATACACGATCTGGGAGGCCCCTTCTGTTGAGGTGTTCAAGCAGAGATTGAAAGCCGACCTTTTTTGCCTGGCTTACGTGGAAGAGACAGTATGACCTGCCCGACTGATGGTGTAGTAAGCATTAGCTGATATTTTAATGAGATTTTTAGTATTTTATACTGTAATATTTGTTGTATAATTTATATATGTTGTACACTTATTTTTGGATTTTAATATTATTCTGTGTATTGTTTTTATTGGTAGGTACCCAAAGCCTCTGGGATTGGCCGCCATAGAAATAAAATTTGCCTTGCCTAATGATGATAATAAGGGACAGGGACCCCCTGCACTGGCTTCCTTCTGGTGTTGATGCCAGCTTAACAGGTGCCTGTTCTTCAGGTGTGGGTGTTACCCACCAGTGCCTAGGTGGCTGCCCTCCCCCCCCCACTAACTCGTGCTTGACACAGCTGAGAGATAGTGATCACCTCATCAGTGGGTCAAGTGTAAAAAATCCCAAGCTAGGGATTTCGTAACCCTTGATTTACCATGGCAGTGGGAATGGGACAGCTGAGGTGAATAGGGTGGAAATTTGTATTTTTTGGGATGATTTCATAACTTCAATAATATTGGTGGGGGGGGTAGTTGGATCACTGTGAACAACATCCCCTGCATCATCTGCAGCACTACCCTTCCACTTTTTCTCTTCAGGCTCCCATAGGGAATCCAACAAATCATCATTAGCATAGCCACTGCTGTCCTCCTCCTCCTCCACAGGTCTGTCCTCCTCATCATCACCGTCTCCAGGATCTCTGACCCTCTCATCATCAGGAGTCTGAGTGTGACGCACATTTTCCAGATCTCCCGCCTCAATCACTGACTCAAGCTCCACACTATTAAGTTCAGCACCACCAGCACCAGCCATGGGGACACCAACAACCTCCTCCTCAACCACTGTCCCTTGTTTACTGCTGCTTCTCTTATCACCTTCCCCATTCTTTACCAGCATGACTGTCACAGATGTAGCAGAGAAAAAATTGGCTACATTAATACCACCACTGCAAACTACTCCTTCACCGCTCCCAGCCCTGAAGCCCATGGAACACACTGCCATAAACATCGTTTTTTTTAACTGCAGCACTATTTTCCCCACAGATTTTAAACACTTCTTTGCTGCCTCCCTGGCACCTTTCTCTTTAGTAGAGCATCTCTTCCTGGTCATTCTTATATGCTAATTGTAACTTGATTTGGGGTGAAACATTACAAAATGTGAAAAAAAGCCTGCAGTACAAATAAGTACCAGGAACAGACAACACCTCCACCTAGGAATCAGGGATCAGCAGTGTGATCTGAAAAACTAAAACACCACAGGGATTAACATGGAACACACAAGAGGGTAAAAGGCTTAAACAAGTTATTATACAATGGCAAATACATTTCCTGTGTTCTGATTGATCTGTGGGTGGCTGGAACAGTGATATTGTTTCACAATAACATCACTATATGAAGTCCAGGCACACACATGACTGCAGAACACTAAAGGAAGCCCCTTCCTCCCTACTGAAGCCACCACAAAGCTGACTCATCTTCACACTGCCCCTGCAACCACAACCGTTTACCCAGCCCCCAACACAAGCTGTGTACAGTGAATTCCCCTGCTGCCAGCCACAAGAAGTTTAAAGACACGTGGTGTTTGCACCCGATTAACAAATTAATGCCCCTCCACACCTAACAAATTGCACCAAGAATGTATTTTTTTATACATTGAAACAAACAGCCACACCAAACAGCTTCTTCACTAAAGATGCACGGCCATGTGCACGTCATTTGCTCCCGACTTCTCTCAACTTACCAGTCCTGCCAACTGACATCATGAGTAATTCCTGTGCTGCTCACCCAGTACAAATTAGAAGTGCTGCAAACTGTACTGGGAGAACATAAAAAGAAGTTACAGTAAAAGCAGTGACCCTCAACTGAAAGCCACAACACAGACCGAGTGAATGTCAGCAGTGGCCATCCTGCACTGCTTGTGCTTCTGATGAACACAATAGATTAACAGCACCAAATTCAGTTTCTCCCAGTACAAGCAAAAAAATAAAGCAGTGTACCAGGAGAACAATGTAGAAAACTGCAATGGGGGAGTGACAGAGGACGAAAGCAGACTAACTTATTACAAACAACTGGAGAGAGAGGGAGACAGACAGGCAGACAGACAGGCAGACAGACACAGAGACTGCAGACACACAGCAGCACCATCTAGTGGCTCACCAATTTAACTTTAAACTGTGGCAATTGTAGATACTGTCTCACCAATCGCTCACCCCCCCGTCCACCGAGTTTCCCTCCCAGCTAACTGCTTGTCTCTCCTGTGTCTCTCCACAGAATCTAGCCCTTGACTGGGCACACTGGCTGCCTGTTCTCCTGCCCCAGGATGTGGCGCTCACCTCTAGCCGCCATCCCCTATGCCTGGAGCAGATTTCCAGCAAAATCAGGTATGGCTCTCTCTGCAGTTCCCTCTCTCCTACAACGCTGACTGCATCTGCCCTGACTGGACAGAAATCGCTGTCAGGAAGACTCTGATTGGCTCGAGTCTCAGTCTTCCCCTGTGTGAAGCTACAGTGACTTCTATTTGGGTCTCTCGGCTCGAATTTTAAAATCTGTAAAATTGTTGAACCTGTATTTTCTTCCCACCCACCCACTGTGTACCCCAGCCTCTATTAAATATGCTATAACTCCTCCCTCTTTATCACATTTCGCTATCTGTGTTGCTACCTACCCCAGCTGAGTTTCTGACTTAAAGGAATACTACCTTTGACTGTACGTTTCCTTACTGACATTCTACTAGACAAACAGATCGTGGCTACCACATTCCTACCTAAGGGCAGCATACTCCTACTGTCTTGCTGTCCTTCCTCTGCCTCTCCTGGTTAGTCCCCACTCACTACCAATTTTCTCTCCTCCCAATCTAATACTAATACAGCACCACAAGTTAACACTACCGCACTCAGCATCCCCATTGTTATTATGACCTTCACTGCCCCTGCACCTACCTCAAATATGCTTATCACCTCACTCTTGACTGTCCTCATTATTCTCCTGACAAATGGCCCAGATAAGCACCCAGAAGCCTTCAACCCCCTGGATAGAAGCACATGTACTTCTGAGAGCAAGAGCGAACACATTACCAATGGACTACCACCCTAGGGTAGCACTGCCTCTGGAACTGCTAATTTTTATTTGTTTATTTATTTATTTAAATGTTTCACCAGGAGGGCACACTGTACAACAAGTTGCTTATCTCATGGTGCGACCTGGGGGGAGGGGTTACATAGGGTTGTGAAGGATGATCAGTTACAATAGATTGTATGTAGTATAAACAATACAACATTATAAGATTGTGAAACAGCTGGAACACAAGGTATTGTACAATAAACAGTAGTGGAACATTGGGTAAATTACAATACAAGTCCAAAATCATACAAAAGAACATATGAACATACAAAACAGTAATAATGCTATAGAACCATTTATAGTGCATGAGTGTACCAGTAACAGGCTCGAGGTAGTACACAAGTGCTGTTGGATTAACGAGGATGGTGTCAGGTTGTGCACACTGGTGACCCAGAAGGGCAGGTGGAGAAGAGTAGGGGACCAAGCACTGAGCTCTGAGGGACACCAGAGTTGATGGGGAATGTAGGGGTGATGGAATCAAGGATTCTCACCGACTGGTGACTGACTAATGGTGGTAAAGTATACTACGACCATTGCCTACAGTACACTGTGCCTCATGCCCCCTTCCCCCCAAATGCAAACTGCCCTACTAAGTCAAACAAACTCATTAAAGAGAAATCCACCATCACTGCATGCTTCACAACTAGGAAAGCTATCTTGATCCTGCTCTTTCTATCTGTCAATGTACATCCAAATCCTGGACAGCAAAATTCTAATGGAACTGCATACTGGAAGTCGAGGGCCCTTAAAATAGCAGCTATGAATGTTTGCAGTCTTCTTGCCAAACTTGTACAACTCCAGGCATGGGCTGCCCTGCACAGTCCTGACATACTATGTCTCATGGAGACCTGGCTCTCAGACAAAACAAAGAACTCAGAAGTTGCAATGCCAGGATATCAAACCTTCCAACCTGATAGACTGGGTAAAAGGGGTGACAGCTGCCTCATCTACATTAGAAACTCGCTCAGTGGGAATGTGCTCTCCTTTACCAATAGAGCTGATGACCATGAGCTATTAGCAGTTAATATCCAATACGATCAGAAGAGTATATCGCTCGTAATCACCTCCGTATACTTACCTCCCAAAAAGGCCAGTGGGAGCCTCACCAAAGTGTTGGATGCCCTGGCACCCCTTAGCAAAGACCATGAACTCATCATTACTGGGGGCTTTAACATTAAGTAGCCCTGTAATGAGGCAATCCACCTGAGGGATGCCGTGGCTAATCTGTACCTCACACAGCTAGTCAAGGAACCCACCAAGAGGAACTACAAGTCAGCAAACAGTACTCTCCTTGACTGGTACTCTCTAACTCCCCAACCAGGATAACCGAGGTAACAGTGCAGCCAGATACCTTGAGTGATCACTCCCCAGTTACTCCCAGGTGGTCCAACAAACTAAGGAAACCACCACCTATCCAGGTTGAAAGCAGGATCCTCAGGACAGGACAGCTGTGGTCACTCAAAGCTGCCCTGGCATACTTGGACTGGTCACCCATAGATGCACTACCTGATCTTGACCTAGCCCTGAACTTCTTTGTTGACAGCTTCAACAATATCTGCAACAAATTTGCCCCGCTCAAAAAAAGGAAACTGCAAGGCTACAACAACGGATGGATCACCGGTGAACTTCTTGTCCTTATGAGGCAGACAGATAACCTCTAGGCAAAGGCCAGGTCCTCCAGAAAAGAAAACGCTACCAGTCCTACTGGACCTCCAGAAATAGATGTACACACCTCATCAGGCAAGCAAAGGCAAACTACCACAAGGACCAACTGCAAATCAGCTGGGGAAACGGCAAGAAGTTTTAGGAGAACATAAATGACCTCCTTGGGAAGGAAGAGAAAAAAACACCCCCAATCACTCAGCTTAAATGGATTGTCCATAACAGACCCGCACACAATAGCTGAGTCATTTAATGCCTCTTTCACAGACCTAAACTCTGTCCTACAGCCAACTATCTGAAGCTAGAGAGTGAACAACTAGCTAACAAACCAACAACGTTTAACCACCCTACCTTCTATTTCAAAAGGGTGACCACCAAGGATGCAAAGTCCCATATAACAAAAGCCTTGGGCAAGACCAGGATGGTAAGCATTTAGGTCGATATGAAGCTGGTAGCACTAGTCCATGATAAACTCATTGTCCCCATCACCAAACTTTTTAAAAAATCTCTCTCACTAGGCAAATTCCCAACAGTTTGGAAACAGGATCTGGTAACCCCAGTTTACAAGAGTGGGGATATTGCTAACTACAGGCCCATATCAATCCCCTCCCCACTATCTAAAGCACTGGAAAGGATTGTGGCTGACCAAATAACCGATTACCTACATATGTATCAACTGCAATGTCCCCAGTAACACTGCTTCCGAAAGAATCACAGTAGCACCACCGCACTGGTTGATTACTCCAATTCTGTACACCAAGCCCTTGACAAAGGCAAATTGACTGGGTCAGTCTTTATAGACTTAACAAAGGCTTCTGACACAGTTAATCACCCCCTCCTCCTGGCTCAACTGAAAAGCCTGGGAATGGCCCCTAGTGCAGTAGCCTGGTTCCAGGACTACCTGTCCCACAGATCCCAAAAAGTCAAATTGGGAAAGTCGTATCAGGAGCTAAAGAACTGTACATGGGCATTCCCCAAGGGTCAGTTCTGGAACCTCTCCTATTTAGCATGTTTTTGAACCACCTTTCAAAGGCCTGTAACAGTAAAATCATCCTGTACACTGATGATCTTGTTCTCTTCAGCAGTAACCCCCCACATTATACATCTTGAACGGATCTACAGACCTTCTTCAATAAGCTTGAGGAATGGTTCAGTGCACATAAGCTACTGATTAATTATAAAAAAACTAAAACTATGCTCCTATCCAGCCCACAGCTAAAGAAAAGATCCCCTGTACTAACCATCCAAAACAAAGCCAAGGTCCCACTCAAACAGGTTCACTCATTTAGGTACCTGGGGGTCACCATTGATGATACCCTATCTTATGTGCATCATATTGATATGGTGGTCAAGGCTGTTAACTCTAAGCTAGGAGTCTTATATAGACATCTTAAAAACCTCACTCCAAATGCCCTCCATCTCTTTGTCACTAGCTCGATTTTATCCATCATAGACTATGGGCTAGTTGCCTATGGACAGAAACAAAGAAACATAGAACATAGAAGTTGATGGCAGATAAGGACCGCAAGGCCCATCCAGTCTGCCCATTTCTTTTTCTACCTTATGAATGTGCCATAGGCCTGTACTCTGTCAATGGCCTATCTATTCATACTCATCTTTATTGCTCCCTTATGCCCGTCCCATGCCTGTCTGAAGCCCTGCACTGTATTCATATCCACCACTTCCTGAGGTAGGCTGTTCCATGCATTCCCCACCCTTTCTGTGAAAAAGAACTTCCTCACATTCCCCCTTAATTGGCCTCCCTCTAATCTCATGCTGTGTCCTCTTGTCCTGCTATTTTTCTTATATTGAAACATGTTAGGCTCTTTCACTCTGTTAATGCCCTTAAGGGTACCTAAACAAACAGTTTTTTTTAAAACTGCAAATTCCAAAATCTGGCTTCATAACAAGGTAAAGTAGAGGCTGCTGTTTACATTTATGCTAAAACTGCATTTATGTAAATAATATAAATGCAGTTTCATAGCTTTTGAAAAATGTAAACATCAGCCTTTCACTTTCAAAAAAACAGCCTTGGTTTCTCCCTAAGATGGCTGCCAAGTCTGTTAAGTGATGAGTCATGATGACATCATCTGAGCCAAAGACAGAGACCCACATATATTTCTATAGTGCTTACTAGTTCTTCTTTCCCTCTTTGTTTTGAATAGCTGTACCAAAATGATTAACACCATGTATTAACTCGTGGATTATTTTGATCAGTACACATGTTAGGCTATGATTTTGTTAATTTAGTTTACTTTAACTTGTGGAAAATGTTTTGCAATCCAGCTGACTTTTCCCTTGGCAAACTGCATTACAGTACAACACTTCAGTTACCCGATGACCTAGTGGTTATGTGATGCACTGAATTTTCTTTTTTGTTAGCCAGGAGAGACACACTAAGTTGAACGCTTGTTTACATGTGTGGCCTGGGAGCACAAGGAAGTGTAATGACTTGCTCAGGGTCACAGAGCAAAGTACTGGTCTGGTTCAGTTCCAAAGCCCATGCTCTCTTGTTAATCCACAAATAAGGCTTTTTCCATGTGAACCCCCTGCACCTAGCCTGCCTTCTGTTGAACACCCCGCCATCCATACCCTGTCCTTAGTACTGCCTGGTGCCGCATATGTGCTTACGGTCTCATGAAGAGAATTATCATACCTCAGACGGTAATCTTGTACCTCAGAGAGTTGTGCACACCTATACCAATATGCATCATCAGCTGGTACTGTTAAAAAAATCCCTCCCAAATCACTCTCCAGTCCATATTTTCAATGTTTGACTTCTGCTCCCACAGTAAACATTAAGTGGATCACCACCCTTCTGCACAGTGACGGTAGTATGTACAGTTCCCCTGTTGTGTTTTTTCCCACCTCATTAACCAACAACTAGGTCTTCCTGGAGTGCCAAACATAAAGCATCATGACTCATCAGAAAAACTACTGTTCATGCCCTCATAAGGGCTGCACTTAGAATGAGTAAAAATATTATTAGCAGGAGAGATATACTAATGCCTTGAGCAAATCCACTCGACTTCCATTGTCAGTCTACTCCTTTATCTGTGATCTGCAGAACCCCGCAGGACAGTTCCCAGCAATTCTTCTCCAGTACGTTTCTGTGCTGTACTCCATAATACGAGTTGACTGGCTACCACCCTTCCAAATCTTGAATAAGCTATTCACAACTCCCTCAATACTGTCCTAACAAACGTCAGCACCCTCCCAACCTGAGGGTAATCTCCCTACACTGAATTCAAGTAACAGTTTAGGTGCAGCCCTGCCACTCTGAGTATTTGTCATCGCTGGCTACTCTCATCCACAGTCAGGTAGTGATCACGATGTTGGCAGCTCCACATTTCAGATCTCACAGTGATCTGCTCAACATCCTCCTTCATGTCTTCAACTGACCTGAATATAGCTATACCCTGCTGGAATTGCCTCCTCAGTCCCTCTCTGGCATTCATTTTTCTCACCTGCACCCCACACCAAAAACTGTTGAGTTCACTACCCTTCTGCATCATGAATGTGGTTAGTACAGTCCCCCATGTTATTTTTACATATTAATAATAAACATGATCTTCTGGTAAGCCAGGCTGATAGCTGCATTGCACAAGTGAAAAAATAGGCTTTCCTACCCATGTAAGAGCTAAGCCACCTAAGATTAGGCACTATTACATGATGTGCATAATGATGTGCACACCCATCAGTTAATAGTGCCTAATCAAAGGTAGCCTAGATCTTTTAAGGATAGGAAAGTCCATCATTCCCCTTGTTCCCTGTTGCTATCAGCCTGACTTACTGGAAAGATATGTTTATATCTGATATGTCAAAATAAAATGGGACTCTACTTGCATTCATGATGCGAAAAATGATGAGCTCACCAGTTTTGGTGTGAAGAATGTGAATGAATACCAGAGGGGACTGAGAAGCTCCTTTGCAAGGTACTGCTATATTCAGGGAAGGAGAAAGACAGAGGAGAGAAATATGAGCAGATTGCTGTGAGAAATAAGATGTGGGCTGCCAGCACCTTGATAACTACCTGGCCCCGTTGTCCTGGCCAACATTCCCCTTCCCATAAAACCAGTTCATGCAATTGTCCAAAGCTGTGTGTGGATATTAATGTATGAAATGGCTGCCACTACATGTTCAGCCACTTCACTACCAGTCTAGTATTGCTTGTAAAGCACTTTGGGATACAATGTGTATGAAAACCACTATATAAATGCTGATTCTTCTTCTTACTATTATTTCCCATGGAAAAAGAAGACAAGACAAGCATATATTTGAGTTTCAAAAAAGTATGAACTCTAACATTGGACTGAACAAGAACTTTGCTACAAAAAAGTGGTGGCTCTAGGGGGTGGTGAAGGGTGTGGCTGCACCCCCCCCCCGACACGCACATAGTAATTTACTTGCATGCTGCTGCTGCATTTCACTTTGTTGAAGAAGTCTGATTTATTGATTGTACAAATGTTTACATTACAAACTATGGATTACATTTGTAGGTTCTGTCAAAAACATACTAGAAAAGAATAGCAGAAAATATAAAGGTTTAATAAAAATGTTAAAAACTGCATATTAAGCATGCACACCACCCCAGCACCCCCACTCTAGCATCTTGGATCCACCACAACCACTAGACCACCAGGTTATTCAAGATTTGTACTGCACTGTGGTTTGCCACAGAGAAAGTCGGTTGGATTAAAACATAATTTCAGCATGTTAAAGTAAACAAAATGAACAGAACCATAGCCTAACATGTGTATTATACAAAATAATGCACATGGTTTTAACCTTTTTGGGGGAAACAATTCTATACAAAGGTGAAAAAAGAATTAGCACTGTAGAGAGCTATATATCTCACTGACTTTGGCTCAAATTATGTCATCACATAACACATTTGGCGGCCATTTTAGGAAGCAGATAAGACAGTTTTTTGAAATTAGAAGGCTGCTTTTACAATATTCAAATGCTCTGAAACTACATTTAGGTAAATTATATATATGTACTTTTAGCCTTAATGAATACAGCAGCCTTTGCTTTAGTCACCTACAGAGTCAGAGTTTTGAATAGTTTGTTGTCAAAATGTTGTTTAGGTATGCTTTAAGATGTTTGAATGTTTCGATCATATCACCTCTCTCCCTCCTTTGCTCTAGGGTTTACATTCTCTGCTCCGTTAAGCTGTCCTCATATGTTTTCTGATGCAGCTTCTGCACCATTTTGGTTGCCCTTCTCTGAAATGCCTCCATTTTGTTAATGTCCTTGTGCAGGTGCGACCTCCAGTACTGCACGCAGTACTCCAAATGGGGCCTAACCAGTGTCTTGTAAAGAGGGATTATTACCTCCCTCTTACGACTTGTGATACCCCTACTAATACACCCCAGCATCCCTCTAGCCTTACCTATTGCTATAGTGGTCTGCTTGGTTGATTTCAGGTCATCTGTGATGATGATGCCTAAGTCTCTTTCTTCCCTTGTGACTGCCAGCAACTCCCCTCCCAACCTATAGGTGGTTTCAGAGTTTCTCTTCCCTACATGCATGATCTTGCACTTCTTTGCATTAAACCACGGTTGCCACTCTTCTGACCATTTTGCCAGTTTATCCAGATCTCTTCCCATTCTGCCCACCCCATCTGGATCATCTACTCCGTTGCAGAACTTGGTGTCATGTGCAAACAGAAAAATCTTACCCTCCAGTCCATCTGCAATGTCACTGATGAAGATATTGAAGAGGACGGGCCCCAGGACTGATCCCTAAGGTACCCCACTTGTGACTTGCATCTCTTCTGATTGTATACCATTTACCACCACTCTCTATTTTCTGCCCACAAACCAGTTTGCCACCCAGTTGACCAACTTCTGACCCACCCTGAGCCTACCCAGCTTATTAATCGCACTTCTCTGTGGAACAGTGTCGAATGCTTTGCTGAAGTCAAGGTAGGTGACATCAACTGCTCCCCCTTGGTCCACCACTCTGGTTACCCAGTCAAAGAAATCTATGAGATTAGTTTGACAGGACCTTCCTGTTGCAAACCCTTGCTGTATTGGATCCTGTGCTCCTATGGATTCCAGGTGTTGCACTATCCTTTCCTTAAGGAGTGCCTCTATAACCTTGCCCACTACTGAGGTAAGACTGACTGGTCTGTACTTCCCTGTCACCACTCTTGCGGAGCAGGATCACATGAGCCATTCTCCAGTCTTCTGGGACCAATCCTGTGCTCAGAGACTCACTAAACAGTCCTGATAATGGCTCTGCTAGTTCCATCCTTAGCTCCTTTAGTACCCTGGGATGTATGCCATCAGATCCCATTGCCTTGTCCACCCTGAGCTTAGCAAGCTCTTGTAGGACCCTTTCTTTTATGAAGGTACTAGTGCACACCTCCCTCCCTCCTCCCCATGTCCATGATGCGAGCTGTGGGCCCTGTTCTTCCCTTTTCTCGGTAAATACTGAGCAGAAGTATCTATTTAGGATAGATGTTTTTCCTTTGTCCTCCTCCTCACACTCCCCCTTATCCCCTTTGATCTTAGCAATACCCCCTCTGGACTTTCTCCTTTCACTAATGTATCTATTGAAAGTTTTGTCACCTTATTTTACTGTTTGTGCTAGTGTTTACTCAGTTTGGGCCTTTGCCTGCCTTACTGCCTTCCCTGCTTCCCTTAGGGAAGTTTGGTATGCCTTCCTATCTTCATCCCATTGCATTTCCTTATATTTCCCGAAGGCCAGCCTTTTGGCTCTGACCTTTTCTGCTACTGTTCTTGAGAACCAAAGTGATTTCCTTCTTCTTTTGCTCTTGCCTTTCTCTCTAACACAATGGGATGTTGTATCAAGTATTGCATTCTTAATGCTTGCCCACTTTGCCTGTACCCCCTCACCTGTATTTCTTCTTGCCAGGGATCAGCTACGAGTACTGCACTACAGCGGGTGGTGATTGCCCTAACCTAGGCATGTAGACTAGCCACTGGTGCTGATCGTTTCACTCACACCTGCTCTCTGTATACGCAGGCTAACTGGCTGTCTCTGGAGCACAGAATAAAATTCTAAACCTGCCTACTCAACAAGAAGGCACTCCTGGGCTCAGCCCCCCTCCCCCGCATCTCAGATCTCTTCAACAAAGTTGACCCAAAGTACGGAACCAGGAGCAAGATGTCAGGCACACTAGCTGTACTATTCTGCAGAACCGCACTTGGTGAACAGGCCATAATGTACGGAGCCCCTCTTTGGCTCAATGAGTGCCTGGAGGTTGCGTATAGAACTACAAGCTTACTAACCTTTAAGACCAAACTTAAAAAATATCTCCTCTCCAGGAACTCCTGTGACTGTCCTAGGGCACCTAAGTCGCTCTGGCCCTAGCTCCACAGACCCCTCTCTAATCTCATACGCACTTGCCTTCCTCATCCACCCCCCCGGCATCATAATCTGTCCCTCACACCCACCTCCACCTCCTTCTCTGTCTTCACAGACTTCATCCCTTATCTTCCTGATCCCACCCTCTCACTCCTTCTGCCTCTAACTCCCTGAACCTCCCATCCCCTTGGTCCCTCCTTTCTTTTTGCTTTCCCAATCTTTTCTGCATCCTCCTACCTTCCCATTGTTACTCCCCCACCTTTTTATCGACAAAGTCATCTATCTGACTGCTAACCTGTCTCCCCCGCGCTACCCCTCCACCCACCTGCTTGAGGTGCCCCCTCGTACATGTTACACGCTATTCAGCCAATGTCAAATGTTTCCTTACCTCTTACTTATGCTGATTGTAACTGCTGCCTATGTTGATTGTTACTTTGCTGTATTCAGTGACCTGTGTATATTATCTACTGTGTATTATATATATTCAACTGTTGTAATATCTCTGATGTGGAATCCTTGTAAAAGAGCTCCTGCTCAAAGGTTGTTTCCAAATAATTAATAAATAAATAAATAAACTCAAAATAGGAACTTTTTTTTCCATTATAAATATGCCTCTACACTAAAAAATCAAATAAAAAACTATTTTAAAGATAATTTTTTCATATTATTTTTATTCTGTGCAAATGAGACGTTGTAAAATAGCAATAAGGCACTCTGGGAATGTGTGTTATTGAGTAATAACGTCACTTTTCCAGTGTTGAACCCATTCGGTCTGTGGGCTTGTGCTTCAAACACCCAAGGCATGACGTTATGTAAGCAATAAGACATGGCTGGGTGTTCATAGTACTGAGAGACCCACACACCCAGAGGTGTAGTTAGGCATGAGACCGCAGGTCGAGTGTCTTCAGCCTCTGGGTGTGCAGGTATCTCAGTACTACCAACACCCAGCCAAGTCTTATTGCTTTTATAAAATGGGCACATAGGCAACACTGAAAAAAATAACATTCTTAAAGTTTTCAGTCACAAAAAAAATACCAAAATGTTGCTACTTGATTTTTTAAATTTGTGTATGTGTGTAAGGGGCGCTCATGAGTGTAAATAACATTACATTATTTACTTACTTTAATTTAATGGACTTTTATTTTTAGAGCCTAGTTGAAGTTTTTTATATACAAGTAAAGGCTGCAGCCATGTTTGTGATGGAAACTAGGAAACAGAAACATAGAAACATAGAAACATAGAATCTGTCAGCAGATAAGAACCATACAGCCCACCTAGTCTGCCCAATTTTCCTACTTGATTTGGCAATCCCTACTCTTATCTGGACTGCCTTTCCCCCGCTCTGCTGTATAGCAGGTGCCTTTATGCCTATCCTGTGCACTTCTGAATCCCTGTATTGATTTTGCTTCCACCACCTGTGGTAGGCTGTTCCATGGATCCACCACCCTCCCTGTGAAAAAATACTTCCTAGCATTCCCCCTAAGCCTCCCTCCCTTCAGTCTCATGTTATGTCCCTTTATCCTTGTGCACTTTCTTCTCTGAAATATGCTTTCCTCCTGTACCCTATTTATTCCTCTAAGGTATTTGAAAGTCTCTATCATATTCCCTCTCTCCCTTCTCCCTTCCAGTGAATAGACGTTTAGTTCCTTGAGTCTTTCCTCATAAGACTTGTGGTGCAGTCCATGTATCATGTTTTTTGCTCTTCTCTGGGCTGCTTCCATTCTGTCTATGTCCTTCCTGAGATACAGTCTCCAGAATTCCAGATGAGGCCTCACCAGTGATCTATACAGTGGCATCACCACTACACTTCTCCTACTGGTTGTGCCCATTCCTATGCACCCTAGCATTCTGCTTGCTTCCCCACTGCTTTTTCACATTGTTTGGCTTACTTCAGGTCATCAGATATGATAACCCCCCAGGTCTCTCTCCTGACTTGTGGTGGCTAGTACCTAATCCCCCTTCCCCCCCCATCCTGTATTCCTCTCTTGGGTTTCTGTGTCCTAGGCACATTATCTTGTACTTCTTAGCACTGAAACCCAACTTCCAAACCCTTGACCATTCCTCAAGTAGTCTTAGGTCATTTCTCATTTTATCTAGCCCCTCCTATGTGTAGGTGGCTTGTGAGTTGCCCAGGTTGGCAGGGACTTATTTTAGCCAGTGGTGGCACTCTCTTACTGAAATGGCTAGAACCAAGTCTCAGTCAATCAGGACACAGGAATTTCTTTGCCCATTTTATATTACGCAACAACACACATCCTGTCATGCCTTATTGCTTAATAAACTACCAGCAGCAGACAACACCTTCCCCTAGAGAATCAGGGATCAGCAGTGTGATCTGAAAAAATACTATGCAAATAGTATGTAGCAAAACCAAAACAAAGTGTTTTTTTAACACAACACAGGGATTAATAAACTAACACAACAGTACAAATAAGTTACAGGAGCAGGCAACACCTCCCCCTAGGGAATCAGGGATCAGCAGTGTGATTTGAAAAACTACTACTAAAAACAACCCAAAAAGTTATTTTGTTTGTTTGTTTGTTTTTAAACAGAACTGGGATTAAAATGACAGGAGTGACAAGGTAATTTAATATTAAACAGGCCCCTTGAGAGGAATTCTGGGCACTAGGGAAAGTTCAGATTCTGGGGCACCTACCAGCTTGCAGCCCCTTCCCTGCACACAGCTTGCTGGGTGGCCTGTGCCCCTCTAAGTGCTGGGCCCCAGGAATTATCCCCTGCTCCCCCACCCTCTCAAGGGCCCTGATATTAAATATAACAAAAAGTAACAGAACACTGACACGTTAAAAAAAATATAACTAAAAAATAACTAAAACTGCTACAGAAAGACACTGATAAAGTACTTAAACACACCAAACTAAACCACAAAAATAAAAATGAGAAATTACTCACTAAAGATCAGAAATGATGAACAATAAAGAGTGAGAAAACCAAAACATAACACAGACCTCCTGCTTAAGGAGGCAGTATGGTGCTGTGGTTTAAGGCACTGAGCTGCTGACCTGGGTTGGAATCCCACAGCCCCCACTTGCATACTGTGTGACCCTGAGCAAGTCAATTAACTTCCTTGTACTCCTAGGTCTCACCTGGACACAACCTTCAGCTTAGTGTGCCTTTCCTGGTTAAACAATTTCCCCTTTCCTTTCCTTTCCCTAGACAAAAAAGCTCCAGATCATTCTGGGCTGTCTTGCTTTATAGTACACCTACCCTCCCCCACACCACTGCTTAGACTGACAAAACAGAAACCACTACTTTAAAGTAAATAATCGTGAAAAAAGAAACAAAAAAACACAAATGGGCAGACTAGGTGGGCCAAGCGGTCATTATCTGCCATCAAAGTCTATGTTTCTATGTTAAATCAAGTAGCACAAGGCAGTCTAGAACAATCTGTGAGCAATTTGGATTTGAAAAGTTCAGTTTTGAGATCCATTTTAAAAGTTTTTTTTTCAGACAAGCAGGCACAGATTTCTCTCCTACTCCATCTTCAGAAAACTGCACTGAAGACAGCCTCCTCGTGGCATACAGCTTGTTGCAGCAACATGTGACCTCCAATACTATAAATTGTGTGCCCTCCAATGCCATAGTACATTGCAAACTTTGCCTCTGTGATAAACTTTGCTGGTGAAGTTGCCAACTTCACATTTTTCAGAGTTATCAGTTTACTGGGAATTTGGACTTCACATGGCTGATTAACTTAACAAAATGAGTCATATTCGCAAACTAATCCACAGAGTGAAGTTTGCCAGCTTCACACATCATACTATGTGAAACACACATAGACAGCAGTGTTCTGCATAAAAGACAAAGAACCTCTGTGCACAAACACTGAGGCAAGGGTGTATTTTCTTGAAACTTGGCTTCCCAGCCAAATGCCCTTTGGGGTAACCTTTGCCTCAGTGTTTGCACACAGAGGTTCTTTGTCTTTTAAATAGTTTTTTTATTTTAATGGGTTCATCACACTATGACCCATACAGACCATCTTGGGGTGGCTGGTTTGTTCTACTGGGGTGTCAAGCGGACGGGGCATGCTGATGAGTCCTGATGGGACAAGGCACGTGTCTATGTCATCTGTTGGCACCCTTTGCGGATTGTGTGGGAGGCCTTTGGGCACCATGCAATTCTGCTTGGAGTTGGGCCAGCATGGCATTCTGTGGTGATTTGCATGTTCTGCATAAAGAAATGTAAGGGAACTGTAAGGTGAGCAGAGTCAAACAGGCCCCATTCAGGGGCATTGCAACCATTTTGGGGACAAATTCAGTAACAATGTCCAGAACAATATGAAGTGTGTCCTTTCTTTGTCAAGTTGCACATAATGTATCAGTATGTTGTACTGTGAGGGTATGTGTGATTTCGTACTTCTTCTTAACAGTAACAGGATACAATAAAATAAAATCTGATCAGAGCCACTATGGCTGCTAATGCACTAACTTGATAAGGGTGTTTCATAGGCTTAAATGTAAAGATGAATTGCTGTAGGTAGCTTTGTGTGTATATTTCATTTTTGGTAAAGTTAGATTGTTTATCTGGTTGATCCTGTGTTTCCCATGTGTTTAAAATGTGAGTGTGTCTTGTACTATGTGGGGAAGGAGAGGGAGCTCTGTACCAAGGCCTTCAAGTTATGGTAGAAGAAATGGTGCAGAGAGGAGAGGCATGGCTACAATGGAGGCTGAGGGCGAACCTGGAAGAATAAGAGCCAATCCTGAGGTGATGGCCCGCTTCCATTAAGGAGGTAACCATAGTCCTCAATGCACAGTTTAAATGTTGCTTCGATGGACATTTAAAGTAGCTGAGGGAGGTGGTGAACAAATGGGGGGAGACAGAAAGTGGGCTCCACAGGCTGAGATAGAGAGTAGGGAGATCTCAAGCAGGGTGTTAACAAAGGAGGAAAAGGGGAAAGGAGCCATCAAAGAAGAAAGGTGAAGAAGTAGGAACAATTGGAAAAAAGGAGAAAGCAACAAGAAGAAAGCTGAGGGATGTCAAAATGGTGAAAGGTCCACATCAGAGTTCAATACGTACACCCTGGAGAAGAGGAGGGAGAGTTGGGATATGATGGAGCACTTTAAATACCTCATGGGGGGTAATAAGGCACAGAAGGGAAGTATGTTTCAGAGATAAAGGTGCTGTAGAACAAGGGGTCATGATATGAAGCTGCAAGGAGGTAGATTCAGGAGAGATATGAGGATGTACTTCTTCACTGAAAGGGTGGTGGATTCATAGAACAGCCTTCCGTGAGAGGGAGTGGGGGTGAAACCAGTGGTGGGATTCAAAAATGCCTCAGATAGGCATAAAGAAACCCTTGAAGGAAGGAAAGGGATGGAAGAGAAAGTGCTGTAGATCAAGTTGGGTTTCCAGCAAAACTGATCATAATTAAAAATGGGCAGACTAGATGGGCCCAGCGATCATTATCTGCCATCAGTTTCTATGTTTCTATGTATGACAGGTTATGCGATTCAAATGGATACAGTGTAAAATTATTAATATGCACAGTGTCGATACTGTAAATTGTGTGGTACAAATAATTAATGTTGTACTGTGATGCACAGACATGATAATCAAATCAGTAACAATATATGCATTGAGCAAGGGAGAAAAAAATCAAGGGTGACATGCGTGAAGGAATATACTACTCATAGAGTTGTGTCACCATGATAAGTACATATGGTATGAATTTACTGTATTATGATGGTACCCAGCTGTATACCAATGTTGAGTAAGCTACAATATGGGATTTTATTTATTTTTGTTTTATTTTTAATAATCCAAACATTGTTTACACAGTAATGACACATAGCCAAGGATGCTCTTTACAATTTGCAACCTTGTTTTTTTTTTTTTTTTGGTAATTCATTTTTGGAAAATTACTTGTAATGAGACTGCAATTCTGTTCAACCAACTAACTTTTGGTTAGAAGGACAGAAGGAGGTGGAAGAGACAGTACTGTAGATCAAGTTGGGTCTACAGCAAAAGTGAACATTGTCACAAACGCACTCAGCAGGTCAGGCCCTCTGCTCCCACAGTGCCAACCTCAGAGTGCAATATTATGAACACGTAACAGACAGGGTAACCCTCCTGTCTGCTTGTGGGTCAGAATCACCTTTGGTTTCAAGTTCTGAGGGGATTCAAACTGTGAATCCTATGCTAGTGTACCCAAATGTACAGGCTCAGACAATCTTCTCTTCGGGGGGGATGCAAGATATCTTTCGCCTAAGGGCACCTAACCAGGTATCCAAAATGAACCCTTAAAACTCTATGAAAGACCTTAGGTATATTCTTACCTTTTCCCAGTTTAGTAACACCATCGAGCTTATGAACAGTTTTTGTCAGTCTTAACCCTCTATACATCACATGCAAAAAGAACTTGGAAGACACACCCAGGCAGACTTTCAAAATAATATTTTTACTAAAATGGATAAAAATATGTAAAATATAAACATAGAACACTATATCAAAGAGCATACAATCACTTAAAAGATCAAGGTTAAAGTACAAAGCATAAACTCCTACCACAATACAATTAGACTTTTTCTCTCCAATGTATTGCCTCTTTATAGTGCTTAAGTTAGATCAGAAATCTTGTTTCTTAAGAGTCCAAAAAGATAAGTCACAAAGATCAGACACAAGTCCTAGTTAAACTGTGTCTCTCTCACACACCCCTTCTATGATGTCAACTAGCTCATCCTTTTAGAATATAAAAAATATACAAACAGTGATCTTCCTGTCAGGAGATATTTTAAATACTGTGACTTCAGCAAAAACTAATTTCCCAAATTATGACAATCTTTAATCAAGCCCTTTCCTTTGAACTGGGGGCTGGCTTCCTATTTTCCCAAGGACATCAAAGGTTTTATACAACTCTGCCATACCTCACTTAGGTGCAGTATAGCTTCATAGGAATCAGCTTATCTGAAGTCATAAAATGTATATTTTAGTTTCCCAGCTTCAGAGGCAGGAGGTCATAACAAAGTTATAAAAAGCAACTTCTCAAGGAAGTTAATTATGTTACAGAGACCTCCTGGTTTAATATATATCCTGTCATTTCCACTGAAACCTGGGGGGGCATCCATGGCACACAGGATGTCTCATGTGAGATACTCACATACCACATTTTATATTACAAAAATCATAGAACAATCATAACAGCTGGCCAAGCATCACAAACATCATTAAATATGGGCAGACTAGAAGGTCCCAGCAGTCATTATCTGCTGTCACTTTTTATGTTTCTATGTATGACACATCATGTGATTCAAATGGCTACAGTGTAAAATTATTAATATATGCAACATCGATACTGTAAACTGTGTGGCACACATAATTCATGTTGTACTATGCGACATAGACTTGTTAATCAAATGGGAAATAGAGGATAGAGGAGTTGAGACAGCTAGGTATTGCAAGCTCAGTGACAGCTGGTCACATGTCTTTTCCTGTGGATATAGTGTAGAGGGATGCTGGATACCTGCCATCTATGTACAGTCTGATGGCATGCCTCTACACAACACTGTAGGTATAAAAAACTGATAGGAGCTTATTGTTTTCCTGTTTCCAAAGCTGTTTTCTTTAATACTTGGGAGTGATTACTAGGAATTCTGAGACAACAGGAGATGTACGCCAATATATAGTTGTCTCATAATTGTGTAAAATGGTCATTTAGTTATTCCCATGCATATATGTGTCTAGTTTTCTCAAGATTCCTTATTCCTACAAATGGCTGTGATAAGGAGTAAGAACTAATATAAATTGCTGTTGTCCAACTTCAAAGTGTTAATGAATATGATGTGGGAAGGGGTGCAAAATATTTCCCTTAAACATCCGGCTAATGGTCTACTGCTGCTTCGTGCCAGCTGAGTAAATGTTAGGGTCTAAAAATTAGCCACACTAAAATGCATCCAGTGTTTTAGCCACTTGTGAACTGAATTAGTCACTTTACAAACATGGTTTGATGCTGCTTTCCTGTCTCTGTGACACAAACACCCTGGGGTTCTCCACTGTTTGGTGCCAGTAATGGGCTGACGGATATCATGTTCTCAAGGAGCAGTGAGTGAAGTTGCACTCTCTAGCAGGCTTTGCTCATGATTTCTTTGAAGACAAAAAAAAGCACCAATTGTTAAAACATACTGATGGATCTGGAAGTGCTGGCTTGCAGTGGTGTGGTGCGACAGCCAGATTCAGTTACGTTCATCAAAATGTTTTAGCCACAGTGGTGAAAGGGAGCCTAGAAATTCTAGCCACATTGATTCTACAATAGCCATTGGTGGTGGTGGCGATCCTTCATGCACACCCAGTGCCAGGAAGAATAAAAATTGACCCCTATTAATGACTGAGATAAATAAGGAACATGATCTCTCTCTCTTTTTCTTTCCATAATTTTTATTTTAAAGAAATCACTGTCAGGACTTTTTGCATCATATTATTTCTAGTTGAAACCACATCTTTTCTAATTGCTTAACTTTTCTAAAATTCATTAATGTTGCTGGTCGTTTTATCTGCTCCTTTCATAGCAGAACTGAAATGCATGCTGCTGGTGCTACTATAACCAGAGTTGTTTTGTTTCAAATCCTTGACCTACTCTTACAGTATACTCCCTGAACTTTAAGAACACCCTCAAACAATGCAGTCACTCATGATACCATATTCTCCTCCCCTCCTGCTGTGTAATGATGTTTTATTTGGAAGGGGGTCCCAAATCCAGGAAAGATGCAGTGGGAGTTGATCAAGGACTGTAAACAAACATGTTTTGACAAACAAGAACCTGAGGTCATGAGTTGAAACTATAGGGATTAAGGTTTAAGAGGGATGTGAGAAAATTATATTTTACAGAAAGGGTGGTGAAGCTGTAGAACAGTCTGCCAGCGGAGGCAGTGGGCACCAAGACTATAAATGATTTCAGGCATGGCTGAGACGGAGTGAAGGGCTTGGTGGTTGCTCAGGTCAGCAGCATTACGGAGGGGAGCAGGGGGTGCTCTGTATGGACAGTAGGTTCTGGGGCAGATAGGGAAGTCTAGGCAGACTAGATGGACCTTTGGTCTTTTTTCTGCTGTCATTGTCTAAGTAATAATATATGCATTGAGCAAGGGAGAAACATCAAGGGGAACATGTGTGAAGCAATATACTACTCATAGAGTGGTGACACCATGATAGGTATACACTGCATGAAGTTACTGTATTATGATGGTATCAAGCTGTATACCAATGTTGAATAAGCTACAATATGGGATTTTATTAGCCACATTGATCTACAGTAGCCATTGGTGATAGTGGCGATCCTTCATGGACACCCAGTGCCAGGAAGAATAAAAACTGACCCCTATTAATGACCAAGATAAATAAGGAACATGACCTGTCTCTTTTTTTTCTGTAGCTTTTATTTTAAAGAGATCACTGTTGCCCTTTTTGCATCATATTATTTCTAGTTGAAACCCCATCTTTTCTAATCGTTTATCTTTTCTAAAATTCATTAATGTTGCTGGTTGTTTTATCTGCTCCTTTCATAGCTGAACTGAAATGTTTGCTGCTGGTGCTACTATACCCAGAGTTGTTTTGTTTCAAATCCTTGACCTACTCTTACAGTATACTCCCTGAACTTTAGGAACACCCTCAAACAATGCAGCCTTTCATGATGCCATATTCTCCTCCCCTCCCACTGCGTAATGATGTTTTATTTGGGAGGGGGTCCCAAGTCCAGGAAAGATGCAGTGGGAGTTGATCAAGGACTGTAAACAAACATGTTTTGACAAACAAGAACCTGAGGTCATGAGTTGAAACTGGAGGGGTGAAGGTTTAAGAGGGATGTGAGGAAATTCTATTTTATGGAAAGGGTGGTGAAGCTGTAGAACAGTCTGCCAGTGGAGGCAGTGGGCACCAAGACCATAAATGATTTCAGGCATGGCTGAGATGGAGTGAAGGGCTTGGTGGTTGCTCAGGTCAGCAGCATTACGGAGGAGAGCAGGGGGTGCTCTGTATGGACAATAGGTTCTGGGGCAGATAAGGAAGCCTGGGCAGACTAGGTGGACCTGTGGTCTTTTTTCTGCTGTCATTGTCTATGTAATAATATATGCATTGAGCAAGGGAGAAAAATAATAATAATAATAATTTTTTAAAGCGCCTTTCAAAGCCAAGGTGCTGTACATAAAATAACCACATATAAATACAAACTTTAATATTCCATAAAATCCACATTAAAATAACATTAATCCATAATAAATTTCCAAACAGCAGGATGGCTAAAACTATCAGGTAACACTTTCAGGGAGTGCCTGCCTAAATAAATAGGTTTTTAGGGCTGACTTGAAACTCTGGAGGACAGTCAGGCACTCTCTCACCCAATGAGGTAGAGAATTCCACAGGGTAGGGGCTGTGTAAGAAAAAGACAGAGCCCCAGATGTCTTCAAGTGCACCCTGGGAATCTCTAGCAATCCCTTGTCGATGGATCAAAGTGGGTGGGAGGGGCTGTAGTGGCAAAAGAGATATTTTTGGTAGTGAGATCCCTGGTCATGTAGGGCTTTATAGGTCAGCAAGCCAACCTTGAAGGTGATCTGCCACTGTACAGGCAACCAGTGCAGTCTGTGGAGCACAAGTGTAATGTGACTGGTTCTAGAAGTACCTTTCACAAGCCTGGCTGCTGCATTCTGAACCAGCTGCAAGTGGTGGATATCAACCCCTGGAAGTCCTAGGTACAGGGCATTGCAATAGTCAAGGCAGGTAGTCCCAAAAGCGTGGACCAAGGTAGAAAGATCATTGGGAGGAATCATGTACTTCACCCAGCAATGTTCCTCAGATGGAAAAACGAGGTCTTGACAACTGACACCCAAAAATAATACCCAGGTTACGCACCTGATGTGAGGCAGCTAGTAGAACATCCCCAAGCCGAAGCCCAGGTGACTGTCCAACCAGCATACCTGCCACCCAACGATCTGAGTCCACTACCAACACTTCAGTCTTATCTGGATTTAATCTCAGCAAGTTGACACTCATTCAGTCCTGAATCTCAGCGAGACAGTTGTTAAATACTAAGATCGCATCCTCCTGCCTGGGTACAAAGGACAGGTACAGCGGAGTATCATCTGCATAGCAGTGAAAACTCAAGCCATACCACCTGATAATGCCTCCCAATGGCAGCATGTACACTGTGAACAGCCTGGGCACTAAAATGAAACCCTGTGGAACCCCACAGGATAGGGAGAGAGAGTCAGAGGAATAAATTCCCATGACCACTCTCTGAGTTCTACCCTGGGGGAAAGATCTAAATCACCTGAGAACCATGCCTGAAGGTCCATAGATGGTCCACAGGAACTCCAATAGCACACCATGGTCCACAGTGTTAAATGCCGCCGAGAGATCAAGGAGGAACAAGAGGGAATGAGACCTCCAATCTCTCGCTATTGGGAGATCATTAAGTACCTGGATGAGAGCCATCTCAGTGCTATGTCTTTTCTTAAATCCAGACTGGAGAGAATCATGGACATCATGGATGGTAAGATGGTCATCCAGCTGCAGCGCTACCAACTTTTCAATAATTTTACCCACAAAGGGCAGGCTTGAGACAGCTCTGTAGTTAGTAGGACAGTCCGGGTCAAGGGAGGTTTTTTTTAGGTGGGGTCACACATCTGCCTTCTTTAGGGGACCAGGAAAGATTCCCCTCTCCAATTAACTCCAGACTATCTCTGCAAGGATTGGGCCAATCTCATCTACGCAACCCATCAGGAGTCACACAGGGCCTGGATCCAAACTACAACAGGTTGGCCGCAAAGTCTAGATGACCCTCATGATGTCAGTGAATTCTAGCCAGCTGAAATCCATCAAAACAGACCGAGCACTTGTGATGTCCTGCCCACCATCACAGCACCCATTGGGGTTTGACTGGCTGGTCTTGGATCTGATGGAGGCAACCTTATCTGCAAAAAATTGAGCAAACTCATAACACTTCTCTTGTAAAAAAGCTCCTGTAGACTGAAGACAGATTGGATTGCGTAATCTGTCTACAGTCCAGAAGAGCTGAGCTGGTTGATTTTGTGTAGCGGCAATCTCCCTGGACAGGAACTCTGCCTTCTTACAGGTGATTGTCGTTTGACTGAAAGTATAATGTTCCATCAACCTAAGCCTGTCAACATCAAAGCCCAATTTCGGCCAGGCCCTCTCCAGCCTTCGCCCCACTCTCCTCAACTCCTTCAGGGTCCCATCAAACCATGGAGACCTTGGACAGAGGGTGAGGGGTGAACACGGACAGGAGCAATGGAATCCAGGGCCCCTGTTACCACTGCATTATAGGCAAGCACCAGGTCCCCCAGATCCATGCATTCCCTTGGCATGCTCAATAGATCTAGTACCACCATTAGACCATCAGAGGTCACACCCTGTAAAGAGCAGTACTGGAACATCTCCATAGGGGCTGCCCAATGGGGGAAGCCCCAAAACTGAACTTTATGGTGTGATGGTCAGACCATCCAACTGGTTCCACCACCAAATCGGATATCGCCATCCCCAGGAGGAATACCTGGTACAATGAGTGACCCCTAATGTAGGTGGTGGAGGTAACGACCTATATGCAGACCAACAAGGTCATTAGTTGGAGGAAGTCACATTCAAATTGTGAGAAAAAATCAAAGTGAAAAAAAAAATCAAAGGTAACATTTGTAAAGCAATGTACTACTCATAGAGTGGTAACACCATGATAAGAACATACTGTATGACGTTACTGTATTATGATGGTATCCAGCTGTATACCAATGTTAAATAATCTAAAATATGGGATTTTAATTATTTTTGATTTCTTTTTAATAACCCAGACATTGTCTTCACAGTAATAACACACAGACAATGATGCTGCTTACAATTTGAGATTTTGGATTAACCACTTTATTCATTTTTGGGAAATCACTTGTAACATGGCTGCAATATATTTCCCTTGCACATCCAGCAAATGGTCCAGTGCTCCTTCTTGCCAGCTGAGTAAATGCTAGGATCTAAAAATTAGCCACGCTATAATGCAACCAGTGTTTTAACCAGTTGTGAACTGGATTAGCCACTTTACAAACATGGTCTGATGCTGCTTTCCCGTCTCTGTGACTCAAACATCCTGGGGTTCTCCACTGGTTGGTGCCAGAACCAGACTGACAGATATCATGTTCTCAAGGGGCAGTGAGTGAAGTTGCACTCTCTAGCAGGCTTTGCTCATGATTTTTGTGAAGAAAAAAAAATTGCTCTGCTGCATAACACCAATTGGTCAAACAGACTGATGGATATGAACATACGAAGAAGCCAGCAGAAGAAGACCATTTGGTCCATCAAGTCTGCTCATATTGCAGGGTCCACAGCTTGAGCTAATGTCCCTGCCCTCCCTCCCCACTTCTCCCATCCTCCCTACCCATGATCCTTACCTCCTGCCTATCCCAGCCTCTCTTAAAGCTGCCTACGGTCTTCAACAAGTGACCTCTTCCAGCAGCGCATTCCAAGTGTCCACCACCCTCTCTGTGAAGAAGTGTTTCCTGGCCTCTCTCCTAAACCTCCCACTCTCCAGCATAAGACTGTGCCCTCTCATGTTATGGTTGCCAAACAGCTTAAAGAGACTCTCCTTATCAACCTTATTTATCCCTTTCAAGTACTTGAAGGTCCCAATCATGTCCTCACTCTCTCTCTCTCTCTCGCTCTCTCATCTTCCAGGGAATACATGTTCAGTGCCCTCAGCCTCTCCTCATATGCCTTACCCTGCTGACTGACTATCATCTTTGTAGCCCTCCTCTGGACTTTATCCAGCAGGTTAATGTTATTTTTGAGGTGTGCACACCAGTACTGAACTCAATACCCTAGATGCAGCCTCACCAGTGACCTGAACAAGGACATTATAACCTCCTCTCTTCTACTACTGATCCCCCTAGATATGCATCCCAGCATCTTGTTTGCCATTGCTGCTGCTTTCTTGCACTGTGAGGAGGGCTTCAGATCATTAGTGACAGTGTCAGCCTGCTGTGATGTGGTGCGTCAGCCAGTCACATTCAGTTACATTCATCAAAATGTCTTAGCCACAATGGAGAAAGGGAGCCTAAAAATGTTAGCCACATTGATTTTATAGTAGCCATTGGTGATGGTGGTGATCCTTCATGCACACCCAGTACCAGGAAGAATAACTAGAGGTTAATGAGCTGTGAATGAGCATTGTACATCCAACAGACCTGCTTTGATTCCCACAACCACCACTTGAAAACTGTGTGACCATAACCACCCCAGTGCTCCCAGGTTGCCATTGAAAACAGGCACGTGCACCTAGTGGGCCTTATCCATTACAGATACCAAAAGAATAAAAAAAAAAATATTACATGAATTATTTTGAGAGGTATGTTAGCAGTGAAATACTGCATACTAATTTTATGATTATTATGTGAATTTCAGCCAATTCCCTGATGAAGAAGCCTTTATGATCTCAAAATGTTGTCTGGTTTGGAATAAAGAATATTGATTGATAAAACTATAACCTCCATGTGAAAGTAGGTCTCTGGTCTGATTTCTCAGTTATGCTTAAGTTTTTGTCTGGCCTGTTTCAGACCTTTTAACTCAGCATCTGAAACCTGAAACCTCCCTCTTCACCCTCAATTAAACTCTATGCTTGGGAAAGCCAGAGTGACTTGACATATTTATGAGCCTAGATCTCCTACAGTGTTATAAAACAAAATCTGGTCAGATCTGCCACGGCTGCATAATGAAGTTAGTGAAGTTGTGTGGAATTGATAAGGAGGTATGAAGAAACAACACAGTAATTTGTAAGTAGTAAGATTTGTTTTAGTTTCTGTTCTAAGGAAGGCATACACATTATTAGGAAAATATATGGAGGTGTACATTTTGATGGAAGGAATAGGAAGTTTACAAAAGACGCCAGAGCAAATGACACTGATGTATGTGTTGTCCCGGATGATACTGGACAGACAGCCACATTTTAAAGAAAACATAATTGCACATATCCCAATAATGCAAAGCATCAAGGGAAACATATGCAAATCCCCATGATGGTACAAAAGAAGGCAGTACATGAAAAAGTAATGGCTGGCATATGTTCAGCTTTGGGATTATTTACACATTTTTATTATTTATTTATTTATTTATTTTAAGAGAAACAGGGTTTTTGTAAATGAGGTGATGTAAGTTATATTTAAGCAATGTGTTGATGTCAGGAAGTCAGGTATAATGATGATGGACTGTTAGAGAAAATGTGGGAATATTAGGAAAGTATGAGGTCTGCGTAGAAGTGGAGTACAAATATGCACAGTCTCATAAGTATGTGCTCAGAGTGCAGGCAAATGTGATATGCAGGTTTGTCTTAGAAATAGCTAAAAATAGCGTTACGTGCAATTAATAGAACAATAGATAATTACATACATATAGATAGAGAGACACAGACAGACAGGCAGAATAGGAATGGCAGTGAAGTACTGAAGTGATGCCAACACTACCCCCACCCCGAAGACATGGACAGGCATTGGGGTGTGCTTTTGGGCCATTGCCCATAACACTCATGCCATTTCACCTCACCCTACCCTGCAGACACAGACAAGAGTCAAGGTGTGCCTTGGGGTTTTCAGACTTTACACTTACCCCATTCCATAAGGAAATACATTGAAATGGGTACGGTATAAGAGAATGGAGTGAACTTTGGGGCTGAAGAGTCAAAGGCACACCTCGATACCTGTCACTGGCTGCAGGGTGGGGATGGGGGTGGAATGGCATGAGCATTACTGTTGACAATCTCAAATCACACCCCTGATGCCTGTCAGTCCCTACAGTGCAGGGTGTTATGGTCAGAAACCCTAATGCCCTGGGCGTTTCTTGGTATTTTCACTCCATGTTTTCAGCGTGGACTTTTTGTGACCCCACCGCATGAACAGTGACATTATCAGTTCATTAGCGGAAAGAAGATTTTGCACAGTGACTGTGCCATTTGGCACCACAGGTGCAAAAACACATTTTGAACAGGATGAAAAAAATGACAGCTGTACATTTCTTGCTTCAGTAACACACACACACACACACACACACACACACATGAGAACATGCCAGAACACAGCAGCAAAATGATTAGATTTGTCTATAAGCATTATTTTCAATTCAAGTTGGAGCATGGGGGTGGGTTAAGGCTGGAGATCAGTTAAGGTCCGTGACATAACCACATGGTCAGAATATTAAATATTTTAAAATAAACATAAATGCAAAAGTAACCATTTCAAGAAGAAAATGCAAACTATGACACTTAACAGTTACGGTATAGGGAAAGTTAGCACATCTGGACTTATTTGCTGCATATGCATCTGAATTGCTAAGGGGTCCTGACCATGTTCACCCTTCCTCAAGCCAAGCTAGATACAGTATGTCTAACAATAACATGGATGGAAAAATTATGCCATATTTTCAACAAGAAGTTAGCATTTTAAAAAGACAGTGCTGTAGACTGAGAAGCAGCTTGTGTAGGTGCATTCATCATGCTAGCCAAGATATGTTCTGGTTGTGTTCCATAAGGCTAACTAGTGGGAGAAGAAGGGGAAAGGGACAGAAATCTAAAATAGAAAAATTTAACCCATTTGTGATTTAAAGTTGCATGACAGAAATGTGGCTTCCAGAACTGGACAACATATTCCAAATGAGACCTCACCAGTGATCCACACAGTGACATCACCACCTCCTTCCTTCTGCTGGTAATACCTCTCCCTATGCACCAGAGCATTCCACAGGCTCTTCTCACAGCTTTGGTACATAGTTTAGCCACCTTTATGTTATCCAATATGATTACCCCAAAATCCCTTTACATTTTGATGACCATCAGCCCCCCCCCCATCATTTCCTGGGTTCCTGCAACCCTTCCTTATTCAGCAGGCAGTTAGTGCATCTGGATTTATTTGCTGCATATGCATCTCAGTTGCTAAGGGGTCCTGACCATGTTCGCCCTTTCTCAAGCTAAGCTAGCTGCAGTATGTCTAGCAATAACATGAATGGAAAGATTATCCACATGAAAACATATTAATTATGCTGTAACAGAGGAAGTGGTAAGAGCAACCACAAAAATCAGAGCACAGGACTTTGATGAAAAAATGAAGTCCTTTTATTTAAATACAAAACTGCATATTATACATGCACCAAGTCCCAAAAATAAGCGGTAAATGCTATACCAACATTAACATTTCCCCGGACCGCTGTCAGGCATCATCAGACTGAATCTAAAACATCACAACAGTGCCTCCATATAAATAGTGATTAAATTACATGTTACTAATTAATTCTAACCAATCATAAACTAAAAACAATTTAGTTTTATTATTAAAAGCAGTTTTCAATGAACAACACTAGTAACCATTAATTCAGACTTGAAATAGCAGCAAGGTTTGTGTGGAACTTTAAACTGCACATTTAAATCACACTGTTGTCCTTTACATGGGTTACCACTCTCATGCATTGCTAGTTGCAGCACCTCATTTTATTTCATATTGCTACCTCATATTTCATTTAAATATTTCTAGCCTACGATCCATATAAAAAATCAAACAAAACTGAGAATAGAGGAAAAGAGGGTGCAACTACAGCACATGTATTGAGCTGACTATTTCTTGTGAGGTTTGGATAAAAAACTATGTTGGGCTCCAACCCATCTGTTTAAATTGTACTATTGCCATTTAAAACTAAAATAATTACCACGCTCATGCATTGTTAGTTGCAACCCCTCATTATATTGTGTTTTGCTACCTCATATTTTATTTAAATATTTCTAACCTATAATCCATATACAGAATCAAATAAATCCAAAACTGGAGGAACAAAGATGGTGCAACTACAGCAAATGTCTTGAGCTACCTATTTGTTATGAGGGTTAAATGGAAAACTATGTTAGGCTCCAACCCATCTGTATAATATATAATGTTCAACAAAGTTACCAATAAATTATTTTGTTTTATTTCCCTCAAATACAACTCCATTTTATAAATCATGAATCATTTGCAGTTACAATACACAAAAATGAGCTGCTATTACAGGCACTGCACTTACTGTGTTGAGGATGCAACCATGCTTTACAAAATGAATATGCAATATCCACAAAACATTATTTATATTTATTGACCTTTGTGCCTTAAACCAAAATAGAAAGGTTACCATCACGTATCATGTTGCACCCTCAGTCACAAAAGAACTGGACATATGTGAAACATTTTCCTAAAAACATTCTGGAATTATCAGAACTCATTTTATATGTTAGCTATTTCACCCCAACTTCATGGTACAAATTATTTCTTCCTTAATTTCTTTACAAATGATGCTAGATCAATGGCATAATTTAAACACTGTCCATATCTGCTCCCCAGTTCATAAATCCAAAAACGTTCTCGTCTGCCAATCATTTGTTCAATGTCCCCCCTCTCAAACCAAGTCTAACCATTTCTATGCCAACAAAGTTAGTCTTGTGGTTCACTCTACTATTACATTTTATGTACTGGACTATGGCATACGTCATATCATTTTTAGCTAGGGAACGCACATGCTCTCCTACCCTTATTTTAAAACTTCTTATTGTCTGTCCCATATAATAACTCCCACAACTGCATTGAAGTAAATAGACTACACATTTGGTGTCACAGTTAATAAAGTCTTTAGTTTGTACATACTGTCCTGTACGTGGATTAACAAATCCCTGACATGTGTGCATGTATTTACAGTAAATGCACCTCCCACATCTCTGTGTGCCCTCGGGGAGGGGGGGAGGCAAACTAAATTGCTTGCATAAAGGTTCTGGACTTGGAACTGAGTTAGTTACCACTAAATCTTTTAAGGTTTTACTCCTTCTGAATACTATTTTAGGACCCTCCTGTACCAATTTTTTAATCTCGGCTCTAATTGCAGTATGGGCCAGTTATTAGTTATAATTTCCTTTATTTTGTCACTTCGTTTGGAATATGTAGTCACAAAAGCACAGTTATGGATTTATTTGAGTCTGTATATGAATCATAGGTCAGAAATATTTAAATAAAATCTGAGGTAGCAAAACACAATATAATGAGGTGCTGCAATTAGCAATGCATGAGTGTGGTAATTGCTTTAGTTTTAAATGACAATAGTGCAATTTAAACGGATGGGTTGGAGCCCAACATAGTTTTTTACCCAAACCGCACAAGAAATAGTCAGCTCAAGACATTTTTCTATTCTTATTCAGCATCTGATGAGTAGTGGGGCGTCTCTTAATTTAGCCACCATGGCTCTGTTCTTCAGCCACCTCACCTGTACGCCAGGAGTTACGTGGCCTTGGGGCCTACCTCATAATACTTATGACGTAGATAAGTATTATGAGTTAGGCCCCATAATAGGAATGTAGATAATTAAGATTAACTGGAATATATTTATCAATTCCAATTTCTTCTACTGCAATGGGTGAATGCACTTTTTCTGTCTATGCTGCTGAATGTTGAAACAATTTACCAGATTCCACTCATAATGTTAAAAGTCATACAGTTTTTAAGTATCAGTTAAGGCTTCACTTGTTAAAACAGTTAGACGGTGCTTGTTTTAACTGAATCATCTATTGATGTTGTTGTATTTAAGTATTATTCCTGCGTATTGCAAGATGCATTCTTATTTTCGTTATGATGTTGCATCTGAATGTAACATGTTGTATCATCTTGTAGCTGTGTTGTAACTGTGGCTCTGTGTCGTTCCTGAAAAAGGGCCTTGGCTCAGTGTATTTAGCTGGTAAACAAAGTCAATAAAAAATAAATAAATAGTTGAGGGCCAGCTCAGTTTTGTTTTGTGTAGGAGGATTTTCACTATTTCTGGTTTGGTTTTATCCACTTGCGATATAACTGAGTTATCCCCCTACAGGTGTGCAAGCTGCAAACAATGGAGGGTATCCTGCAGTTCTGCCACACGCTGCTGCCACTCTTCGTTTGCAGTATAACAAATTATGTGCCCCCATAATACTGTTTTGAGCATATCCCAGAGAATGGATTCTGGGTGACCTCCCCCCTGTTTAAACTCAAGGATTTCCAGAATATTTTCCACTAGGAAAGTTCGGAACTCCTTAGACCTAAAATAGAAAGCATTCAGACCCCACTGGGTGTAAGGATGGTCTTTCTCCAGTCAGAGATAGCTGAGAAGTGAAGCGTGGTCCAAAAGCAGGATATCACTGATCTTATAATCCGTCACATAATGCATGTACTCCTGCTGAACATAACTGTAATCTATACGGGTATAGACTTGCTTGAACAGCCGAATAATGCATGTACTGCCTGGTGTTAGGGTGGAGTTCTCCCCAGATGTCCAACTATTTATGTGCTCGCAGAAGCACTGCGCATGTCCTATTAGCAGCTGGTTTCTATGGAAGAGTCTTACTGGAGCTGTCCCAAACCACAGACCTCACCATGTTAAAATTGCCTGCTAACAGAAGTACTCACTTGGTATTCACTAAGAGTATACCCATTAGTTTCCTGATTTCCAAGGAGCTGGACCCAGGTGGGATACAGATATTGGCCAGTGTAACCTATATCTGGTACAGTCGCCCCTGGACTATGACCAGTCTGCCCTCTTTAACTTTAACTGCTGTCTTCTGGAATGTGTGTAGTGTGGGATTAAGCTAGCCACTCCTTTATGTTTGCCCTTCAGCATCTCTGCACTATATACTGCCCTGAGTATGGATTGGTAAAGTTTCACATGCACCCCAGCATCTTAATGGGTTTCCTGTAAATACTCCAGCTTGGGGCTCTCTCTTTTTTGATCTGGGAGAGCACCTTTGCATGCTTTACCAGGCTGTTAAAACTATTCACATTCAGTGAATACCATAACACATCCTTAGCTATTTATGGGGACAATAAAAGCTGTCCAGCCCTGTTGTCCCTCCCTCTCCAGCCCCAACATAAAAATGGATCCTGGCAAAAGCTGCAATCTGAAACAACAAAACAAGACAAAAATGAACAAGATATGGAAAACCCCTGTGGGTGTGGGGATGGTGGTGCCAACCAGGAACCCACTAAAGAAACACCAAATTTCAAAGAACATACTGTATTGCCAACTGGAAGGGGTGCCAACTGGGCAGTCTTCTTTAACTGGTGGTGAAAGGACTCCTGCAGGAGCCCTTTCTCAGTGGGAGGCTTTGTGGGCCATTGGTCACCCCCCCCCCACACACACACACACTCCAATGTGCAGTATTAAACCTCTACCTCCTAAAAAAAGCACAGCTAAGAACAAAATGTGGGGGAGCCACATGAGTTAGCAAACAAGGTCTCTGCCACAACAGAGTGAATGTAATACTGTGGGAAAATGAGCATGATCACCTGCTACACAAACTCAGTAACAGAAAACTGTTTGTCTAACACATAACTGGAAAGACCCATGAGTCCAAGGGCCTGAGTACTACTCGGAAAAAATTGAATATATTGAATCTCTGGCCCAAAGGGACATAGTTCTTGGTTAAGAAGGGTTTAATAGCTTTCACAGAGGTTCTGGGGTACTATGCTTGTGGTTAGATGAATAAGTGCAGCACTTGTTTTGCTCCCCTGTTTGCAATCCTCCTCTTGCCAGTCTGTCCAAGTGCAAAAAAGAACTCCAGGAAGGTGGGGTAAGTCTGCCAGTCTGTGGCAAAAAAGTCAGTGGAAGCAGTGCTGGCAGCATTCCAAAGACAATAGCACCACTGTGGATAATAACAGTCCAATAAGTGCCATGTGTCCTGTGGATTCCAGTACCTATTCACTGCCTGGGATGTGGTCCGGCCAACTGATGCCTCCAGTGCCACCCAGCACAAACAGCCTCCATCCCTGGATCCCACTCCCCTCCCCAGTATCTCCTCCAGGAGACAGGGCCCCTCCCCAAGGCAACCCTCCCACATAAATACTGTGTTTAGGCTAACACTTTCACCAGCTGCCTCTCTACAGTAGTATCCTGGGTACCATGTGGCCTGTGACATGCCCTTGTTTCTGGCAGCATTATAAACTTAGTGAGGCAGACATCTGCTCCAACCCAGTCATAGTTCAGTGAAATCAGTGGTCCCCCCCCACCAAATCCAAGCAGAAGGGGCACATGCAATGTTGGGTGGATGAGGCCCCCTGGGCACCCCCAGGCCATTGGGCATAAGCTCGGCCCCTGAGCAGCAGTCCCAGGCATGGACCCCCCCCTTTAGCTCTGGTATACTTATTAGGCCTGGAACATGGTTTTATGTTCCAATGGAGGAGATCTGGATGAACAAGTGGATGGTGAAGTGGTGGGTCAAATTACTGCAGGTGTACAGTTTCAGTGTGGGCATGGGCAACCCGACGGGTCTGGCCCTGCACCACAGCAGGAAAAGAAAACTAGGAAGGACACTAGGGGGCCTGCAGACCCAGAGACAAAAATTGGAGCAGCTATCCTAGGAGACCGTGGGCTTACCTTGCTAACTAGAGCGGCTGCTAATCTATGGCTGCTGAAGACATTACTTTAGCAAAGGCGGGTCAGTGGACTCAGTGGCAGAGGAACAGAAAGATGAGTTATGGAGCAGGTTTTTATTGTGGGCCCCCTCCCTCAAATTTTAATGACTATCAGGGGTGTCATTTCAGCAAAATCATAGGGGTAGCAAGATGGGGGAGGCACAATGTGGGAAGGGCCATGGTGTGGGCGGGGCCAGGGAGGGTGTCATTTGCTTTATTTTAATAAACACACAGCAGTAAAAGCAGGACAGGTACCCATGCTTTGGTATCCAGGTAGCGTAAAGTACATAAATAGAAACATCACGGAACACTATCAGGTGGCAGGAACCCAGAGCATGGGTATCTGCATTTACTGCTGTGTGTTTATTGAAATAAAGCAAAGCTGCTGGAATTGAAATATCAAATTTTCTTGGAAAATCTGTGATGCACATTTACTTGCAGATTTTTTGAACTGGGCGTTTGTGGAGTGCTGACCAATTTTGCCACTTTTATAGCCCTGTGTCTTCTATGCTGATTCATCTCAGTAAGTGCACCCCGTGCGAGTGACATTGTGTCTTCCCTGAGCCACCGTTTTAATTGTGCTTTATAAATCAAACCAGAAGATGACATGCCAGTGACTGAAAAATACTCCCTAAGGTGGTCCAACAACAACCCATGGACCACAGTGTCAAAACTTGAGGAGAGATCAGGGAGCACAAGAACTGACTGTTTTCCCCTATCCCTCGACCTGAGACGATCATTGTGCACCCTGACCAATCCAGTCTCAGTACTGTGTTTGAACCTAAATCTGGACCTGAGAGGCTCACAGATGTCACAGGCAGTGACCAGGCTGGATTTACATGGTCATGGGCCCTGTGCACAACAGTACCCATGGGCCCCTTCCCGGCTTCATGTCACCCTACTCTTAAGGTGGCATAGTGGTGTCCCACCAAAAACTTAAGATGCTTTAATTTCTTGTAAATATATACATAGATTTAAGTAAATAAATAAGTTCTGGGAAAATAAACCTCTTAATCAGATCATTACAAAAGCAGCATTCGACTAAACCAAAGCTGAAACTCTGTTGGAGCTATTTGAATCACCTCTGCATTGACCTCTCAAAAATGTACCTTAAACAAACATTCTGTATTTTATGTTTATTAATCAAGTGCTGTGCTGATAAAATATACAACTATTTTCTATTGTTATAAAATTGGGAAATTACTTAGCATGCTATGCTAATTATACAGTAGTTTATGTATAGGAAATAGACTAAAGCCAGAATACTGTAGAATAAAAGAAAATGTTTACCAAGAGCTGTACAGTTGCAAGTAAGGAGGCAATGGCCTTATCTCTTCCATCTGGAAACCCAAATGGGAACTTGCTGAAAACTGGGCCACTGGAACAGACCAGAAGAGACTGATACAAGCCAGAGCGGCTATTCTGGCTGAATCAGTTGCAAGTTGCGCAAATATTGCTGGTCTAGTCAATCAGGCAGGATGGGACAGTCCAGCATGTACTTATCTGGTCCTGGCTGATTCCAGTGGTCTGGGACTTAGTGAAAACTAAGCCACTGGAATAGGACAAGACCAGTAAAAGCCAGATGGACTGACATAAATCACATAATTTGTGCCTGGTGCCACTGGTCTAGCTTTTACCAGTTTGGTCAGGTCCTGTTCAGTGGTGTTTTTAGGCTATCCCAGAATGCAAATAATAAGCATTTAGAATAGGCCATGGCAGTGAGTGGTGGTGGTGTTGGGGGGCTAAAAACAGCACTTCTGTGTAAATCACGAATGCAGTGGGAAGATTTAGGAAACAAATATTGTGTTTGGTATTTAATGGAAACTGGGGCATTTTGTTTACCTGTATATAACTCTTGTTCAGCATACTTATAGAGAGCGGCATGAGATGACCTGTGGGACATCAATGGCACACTCTGACATAACTGCCTGTATTGAAATCCCCAAACACACACTTTGTATCGGAACACAAACACTTGCCAGGTCTGTATGCCCACTTCAGAACTGGTGGGAGGGAGGAACTTGGTGGACTGATGATGCTTTCCAATACTGTAATATTTAGAAAGACAGACTAACAGCAGGAAGTTTTTATGACAAGAAAGGGGCCATCTGCAGTTACTTTACTTGCTTTTGCTTGCCTTAATAATTCAATTGCATTTGCATCCTTACCTTTATCACTCTATGGCTTCTGGACTGCCGTCTGCCCTTCTGTGAGTAAAAAATGCTTCTTGCAGCTGCTTAATGTTGCTGTCCGCACTCCGGACCACTTGTTTGCTCGCCTCGCCTGCCGCCCAGTGTAAGTAACTGCTGCCGGTTGAAAAAAGTGAAAAATCACTCAAGTCTCACCTCTCACTCCGTCGCTTGCACTCTCTTCAACTTGTGGTTGGGTAGGGTTCCTGTTTTTTTTTATTCTGCTGCTGTTCCCTTCCCACTCAATCTGATTTGTCAGGTGACCCTTGCCTCTCACACCATGGCTGGCAACAGGATGGATGTCAGGGTCATGAGTGGGGGAATGGGGGGCTGAGAGAAGCCGCACAACACGCGCCAGACACCACCACGCCAGGCCAGCACAGACCGCTGCTCTCAAGGATTGCATTTTCATCTATGAATACAAGTACAGTCAAGGAAACAGGCTGACTTCAAAACGGAACATTTAAGGCAACCCACTGCGCTTAAAGAACTGAAGGAGGCTAAGTAGCTCCCCCCCCCCAGTTAATTCTTCAATCAGAAATGACATTATTGCTTATAAAAATAACTGGTCTGTACATGTATTTCAAAAGATATACGCAACGCAATCCACCTGTTAGCGCCAATGCAATATTCATTCATAATCACTGCATTCTAGTTTTAAAGATGTGGCTGCTGAAACACGCCTCTCTCCTCCACGCTCCACACAGCACGACTTGCACAAGCGAACAGGCATCGGCAAATAACGCCGGGGACTGGGAGGCAAAAAATTTTTTTTGTTTGTTTGTTTGTTTTTTTAATTCAGTTGGCTGGCCTGCAGCGGGCAAGCTTCCATTAAGCAAGACAGCAAGGGCAGGGTTCGCAAGCCCTGTCATAGGGGTCGTAAATGCGACCCCTGATGACCCCTAAATGATGCCCCCGATGACTATATTGTGCAATGCAGCCACCCACTGACCCTCTAGGGAAAGTATCTGGAGGGATTATCTCAACACCTGGAAGCTGCTACTATCACCAACAGTGGGGGAAAATGACATGTGCTCACTTCCCCAAGGGGCAGCCACCGCCTGCCGCGGCCCTTTGAGCACTTCGCCAGTGAAGGATGCTTTGGCAGCTGATCAGGAGGGATATCCAGTCCAATTAGGGGGGCACAGCAGAGCTGGACTGGATGGGAAGTGGGAAACCCCTGGGAGACAGCAAGAACATGGCAGTGTCATGGGGCCCTGCCTCCACCTCCCCCACCCTCAGCATGTTACCCCCGAAGGACAAAGCCGAGATGCCTGGTCCAAGAAAGTCATGCTGGTGGATAGGATAAGCTGCCTACACACACTTCACAACCAGAGGAACTCCGGCAGTGGCATCAAGACATGGGATGAGGACAAAGTGTCTCCATCCAGCTCTCCCTCTTCCCCTGGTCTGCCCTTTGAGTCTGGGGCTGAAAAGCATTTTCTCTGGTGGCAAGGAAGTCCAGAGCTGGTGGCAGACCACTGCCACTTCAACAAGTTTTTCCTCTTCAGTCTCACCATGGACTCAGTCATGGCTGATACTGCCACCCTCTCCTGGAGGGTGGGGCAGAGGGGCAAAAACACCAAAGCATGAAGCCAGTTCACTTCAGGGTCCTCTTCAACTAGTTCTGTCAGCCAGTCAAATTCTACCAGTTCATGCATGTGGGTGGCAAGCTGGAGTTGGTGACCCTGCAGGAGCTAAAGGAGGACTCCTCCTATCTGGCATGCATTGAGAGTGTGATCAGGGACTGGGTGTGCCAGGTGGCTTCTACGGACCACTGTGTGGGTTTGGTAACCCTCCCAGCTGGGAGCAGGCCACTTGACTACCCACTCCTGACAGTCAGTCTGCTGGCAGTGAGTGCCCTCCTAGTCCTGCTGGTCACCACAGCCTAGGCTTCCAGTGTGATCAGGAAGAAGCTCAGCTGGAGAAAGTCCCTGGTGCATGTCAGGCTGGTGTACTCCACTTGGCACCCACTGAGGCCAGTGAGCATCGATGTGTCAGCCGACTTCTCAGGGTTTCAGTCAAGAGTAGGTGGAGAGATCTGCAAATGAACAAACTCATTGATTGCATAATTGATATAAATGTTTGAGCCTGCAGGAGTCTTCTAAGTGCATGGGCCCCTGTGCAACTGCACTGGCTGTACCGGCTATTCCTCTGTCACTGGGTGGACTCCATGCAGTCTCCTTGGAGGCATTGAATGATCTGCTGCATCATTTCCAAAGACTGTTTGTCTTGGTGTCTACCCTTTTCCAGGCCTGGCAAGCAATTTTCGAAGCAAGGGTCTGTGGTGGGGGCTTCCCTCTTGATAGTTCCACTGGCAGGACTCTATAAAGTTCTCTCTGGTCTGGTCCATCATCAAGTATGTTTTTAACCCCTCTGGAAAGCTCACGACTAGTTTGGTGGGTTGGGGGGTGATCTGAGGACTTTCTTCAGTGGCTGGTAAGCCCTTCATTTTGTCTTCAGGGATGTATGATAATCATTATCAAAGTAAATCCATTTTTCTTGGTAGAGGACATCCTTAGCCCACCATGCTCTAGAAAGGAGCTCCTGCTTGTCAGTGTAACATAGAAATTTGATCACTATTGAGCAGGGCTGGGTCTCTGGAGCTGTAGACGTTGTGCCTTATGTCTGGTGGGCCTGCTTTTTCTTAAGGGATCTGCCCTGTGGCCAGTCTAGTGCTGTGTGGAGGAACTGCTGGGGAAAGGTTGCCATGTCAGAACCCTCTGCTCCCTCAGAGATACCATATAACCTTAAGTTATTGTACCTAATGCTGCTCTCTGAGTCCTCCAGTTTGTCCTCTGTTTACTGGCTTGAGGTGTGCAGCAGTATTATGGCCCTCTCAGTTGTATCTACCAGGCAGTCCATAGCTGAGAACTAAGCCTCATAGTTGTCCATCCTCTTTTCAACTTTGGTGCTTGATGTATGTGTGGAGGGCCATGGTGGTGTTCCACACTTCCCTTCTGAGGTCCTGAAGCTCATAAATAAGGATATCAAGCTTGCAGTGCATCTGGCTGGCAGGAGGGGATTTCTGCTTCTTTCTTGCTGCTCCCATGCGGTGGTCTGGATGTGATGATCTCATCAAGGCAAAGGACTCCTCACTGCCAAGAGTTGCCCATATCAAATCTGCAGTCATCCTCTCCTTCTAATTGAAATTTCAGCTTCCCACTGTCGCCATCAGTGCAGGTAGGCTCCCTCTCTATATTGTACTTGATTTGGTAAAGATGGGTAAGGTTTACTTGAGGGGTAGGCATGAGAACAGCTGCTGCTTCAGCCCTCAAACTGCTATCTCAGGGGGCAACATCACCGGAACTCCCTGCTTCTTTTCTGTTTTAGCTGGCAGAATGTTACAGGTGTCTACTAGCTTTTCACTGAAGAGCTATTTCCTCACTTGTATCTTGAACTCACACATCCAGCGTCATCATATGCCCCGGTCATGGTGCTCTTTCACATTTGAAAGGTAAGGTAAAAACTTTATTTTTATACAGGAAAAATGCCATTATGGACTTTGCTGGTCCAGTTCACAAGACAATCCTGTTTTCTATCTAAGTTACACATAAAGTATACAGTAAGTAAATGCAATACAAGTTCATTTTCAAATCACATAGCCGTCATATGGTTAAAATGTAATAACGCTAATATTAACAGTGGGACCAAGTGAATAAATATGGTGGAGATACAAAAAGAAGATAATTCTATTTCATACACTGGCAGGTGAAAGTATAGTAATCCCTCAACATTTGTGTAAAAGAACTGTGTTTGGTTTCAGCCCATACGAGGGAAGGTAAACCATTCCAATGTGAAGCTGCCAAAGATCTGAGAGTGCGACCTCCAAATCTATTGTTACACTTTGTCTGTTGAATTTTGTTTTGGTGAACAGACCTAGCCAGTTATATCTTATTGTTTGGGACCCTAGGAAATAACATTTTTGAAATGTCATGGTCAGGGTAGTTAACCTTGTACTTTTGGATAAATGTTAACCAACTCCTTGCTCAATCCATTTCAAGAGGCAGCCAGTTGAGTCTATTCAGGAGTGTACATTGGTGTGTTCTGAAATTACAGCAAAGAACATATCTGGCCACTCTATGCTGTAATTTTTCAAGTTTGTTTAACATTAGTTTGCAGACCTATAGACAAATTCACCATATCTTAATGTGGGCAAGATAAGTTGCTCAGCCAGCTTTTTCTTATCTGAGAATTTAAAAAAATCTAGTTGTTCTTTTTAAAGCCCCAAGTTTCTTGTTAACTTTACTTACTGTCACATCTATGTGGTCCCTGAAAGTCAATGTGGAATTGAAAACTATTCCCAAGTAGCTGTAAATAGTAGCTTGTTCTACTAGAGACTGATCGGCTACATATTTCTGCAGCTGTGAAGGGTTATTACATCTTTTGGATACGAAGTGCAAAACTTTAGTCTTTTTAATATTAATTTTAAACCATGACCTGGTGAACCACTCCTGCACCCTGACGAAGTCGGCCTGGAGTTTTCTCTGGAGGTCCTCCGGGTCACCTTCTGAAGCCACTGTAGCTGTATCATCTGTGTATAATCTAATAGATGTATGCTGGACCACAGAGGGCAGGTTGCTATTAAACAGCAGAAATAACAGGGGTCCCAGGATAGAGCCTTGTGGGACCCCCCCCTTTTTTTACAGCAAATGGTTCAGATAAATGTTGCTGTATCTGGACACTCTGTGAGCGCCCCACCAAATATGAGGAAAACCAAGCCAGAGGACCCTCAGAGAAACCAGACCAAATAACCTCACCCTTAAAATGGAGTGGTCCACCAGGTCAAAGGCTTTAGATAAGTCTATAAAAATTATCGCCGTTTTCCCACCTTCCTTGAGAGAGGAACAAATCAGGTCATTAAACTCCACCAATGCAGATGATGTGGAGTATCCCCTTCGAAAACCAGATTGCTATTGAGTAAGTAACCCATACTTGTCCATATAATCAGAAACTTGCCTGGAGACCAGTTTCTCCAAACATTTTGACAAAATAGGCAGTATTGCTATAGGTCGATAATTGTTTGGGTCAGCTGGGTCTCCTGCCTTATATATTGGTGTTATTTTGATTACTTTCCACAATGATGGAAAATGGCCAATTTGTAAACTCCAATTAAATATGGACAGTATGGGTGCAGCGATGTAGGGTACAACCAATTTAAAAATGTTTCCTTCCAAAGTATCCAGACAAAATGTTTTATTTACATTGATTTTAGATAATTAATTTTTAACTTGTAAAGTTAACTGTTGTGGATGCTGTCCTAATGTTACATCATCCACCGCGGATTCCTCTCCTTGTCCCAGCTGTAAGTGAACCTCTAAACTAGGAGGTCCGTAAAAAAGGTATTTAAAGTAGTAGAAACTATTTCTGGATCATTGATTAAAATATCATTTACTCTTATTGTGATTTTTTTTGTGTACTCTGTCCCCCAGGATTCAACAGGTGTTTAACAGTGGACCAGAATCTTTTTGGGTCCACATTTTGATTTAGTTTGCTTCTATAGTAAATTGTTTTAGCTTTATTAGTAAGTCTCCTATACTCATTCCTGTTTAGTTTAAATTGTTCCCAGTCAGGGACCAATTTTGTTTTCCTAGCTTTTTTCCAAATGTGATTCTTAACCTTAATTTTCTTCGGTAATTTTTGAGTTATCCAAAGAAACCTAGGCAAGGTATTAGATTTTATTTTTGCTTTTGGGGCATGTAAATCACAATTGTTTTGAAATGTATTTGTAAAGTGCTCGACTGTTAGGTCCAAGTCAGGGATTAAGGAACATCTTTCCCACTTTTCCAACTTTATGCTATTTAGAAACCTACCATCAGAAAAATGTTGTATGTCTCTAGTCCATCTTTGCTTTAAATGGTCTTGAAAACACACTAGGTAAATTGGAAATAGTATCATCCAAATAGGATTGTGATCACCAAAGTGTGGGTGGGGGGAAGGGGCAAAACACCAAAGGAATCAACACATAAAATTTCAGAAACAAAAATTAAATCCAAAGTGGAGCCTACAGTTATAATATTTGTATAACGTGTAGGTGAATGAATTAATTGTTTTAGATCCATCATTACAGTAATTTCTTTCAACTGCTTACCCCTTGGGTTGAACCAATCACAATTAAGATCTCCCACCATTATCATAGGTCTTTCTTTGACACATTCTGCTACTCTAGACAGTACTTCTATGACTATTAGATTTGTTTTCAGGGAGAATAAATTACAACCACAATCAAGTTGATCTGTGCTACATCAATTACTAAGAATTCTATATTATTTTCACTACCTGTAAGCTTTATTTCAATATGCCCAAGAGTGTTTTTAACATAAAACATAATCCTTCCCCCTGCTTTATCCCTTCTGTCTTGCCTAAAATATTGATATCCAGGAACACTCAATTCTTCAGAAATTATTTTCCCTGTCAACCAGGTCTCACTCAGACCTAGAATACTGGGATTCTGAGTGCTCAAGAAGGCTGCCAGTAAGTCAGCCTTTTTAGTTATACCATGAGCCTTGTCGTGTAAGATTTTTATTTGAGTTTGTTTGGTAGGCCTGGATTAGATTCTGTCACCTCCCAGAATGAGTACCAGAAAGCAGGCTCCACTGAACCCCTCAACTGTTTTTTTAAGGGTAAGAAGAGATAGTCATGTGTTACTTCCTGCATGATAATATTTATTCCAGTTAAAAGTAAAACAGTTTCTCCTACCCACCAACGTAGTCTTTCTATTATTTAAGTGGTCCGAACACAATGAGGACCAAATTGTCCCCCTTGTGTTCTGGTCAGATTCGCTAAAAGTAGTCCTCCCTAGGATAAAATGCAATAAAAAGTAACCTGTAATGTATAACAGTTTCATCCTAAGAGTTTTTGTGTGCTCAACTCAACACTCCCAGTTAACAGAATAGACAAAATAATGACACCACATTAGTACATTTTTATATTTATAAAGTCCCTTACCATTTCATCAAGGGGTGTCCATGAGCACACAGTCTAACTGTTAGTAGTCTAATACAGATTTTCTACTGAGGAGTGCACTCACTTGCTCACACGCATGCTCGCAGTGAGTGGCATGGGCTTTTAAGATCAATAGCCCTGCCCCCACTACTCGCAAACGGAGTGCTAGCAAATGTCCGTATCTGGAGAAAAACAGAAACAGTTCTGTTTCAGGTAGTAAATGGAGATCGTGCTGGTCTTTTACTGCCTTGTAGTGTGTTGTGGCAGATATGTTGTTGAGCAGCTAAATGTAGGGGGGTGTGTGGTAATTCCCCGACAGCTTCCCTGTACGGCGAGCGGCACGGGCATTTAAGATCAGTAGCCCCTCCACCCACTACTTACAGACTAAGTGCTAGCAAATGTCTGTACCTGGAGAAAAACAGGAACAGTTCTGTTTCAGGCAGTAAAAGGAGATTGTGCTGGTCTTCTACTGCCAGTTGCAGTGTGTTGTGGCAGATATCTTACTGAGCAGCTAAATGTAGGGGGATGGATGGTAATTCCCCGACTCCGACTCCTCCTGCTCCATGGGAGAAATTTTAATGCATGAAAATGAATGTACTTTTTTTAATTTTTGTTTCTGCTCCTCCCTCAACATCCCAACCAGCCAATCCTTCAGAGTGCCAGCAATACCCTACCACCTTCTGACCCCTGCCACCTTCTACCAGCCCCAATTGCAGCCTTACCTGGATACCCCAGCATGTTCCATCATTGGGAGGGTGCTTCTCTTCCAAGTGGGAAGGGCCTTAGTGGCCAGCGGCACATACTCCAGGAGCTGTGGGGCTGGTTCCAGGCTGACTCTGGGGTTTCGGGCAGCAGGAGCTGGGTGCTCTTCATCCAGTCAGTTTGGACATACTTTTTCTGTTTTTGTGCCCCACCTACACAGTTCTCAGCCTTGCGTGAGTGTGGGGCAACCTGGGGCAGGGGTGTAGGGGGGACATGTCAAGGCATCACATCCCCCAAGTATACCACCAATCTGCCTGCAGGGCCTCAGGCGAAACTCAACCCCCCAGAAGGGAAGCATCCAATGGATGCTTATGATACCCCTCCCTGCCAGTCTCTGCACCTGGTACCCAGGCTTGGGGTGTGAACCTGAATTACCAGCGTGCTGAGTGAACCCGTTCACTTGGCACCACAGAGCCGGCTAATGAATGTACTTTTTTACACAAAGGATCATTAACCTCTGGAACACACTACCAGTGCACATTATCATCAATAAAACAAAAACAGAATTTAAAAGCAAACTTGAAAAATATATGTTGAAGGAGGGTACTTCAGTTATTACAGTTAATAGGAGCACCAATGGGCTAACGCCTCCAAGCTCCTAAAACTTCCTTAGTATGATCCCCCTGCAGCCTGTTCACCCCTGTGAGGTACTTGTAGTTCTCTGTCATGCTGTCTCTCTCTCTCTTTCTCTCCCCCCCTCCTCTTTTCCAGGGTGTACATGTTGAGATCCCTCTATCTCTCATTATAGAGCTTCTTGTGCAACCCTGCCATCATCTTAGTTGTCCTCCTCTAGACAGCTTCCACCTTGTCTATGTCCTTTCTGCAATGCAGTGTTCAAACACGGACACAGTATTCCAGTACTGCAGTACACCATCTCCCTCCTCCTGCTGGAGATACTCCTCCCTATGCAACACAGCATCTCACTATCCTTACCCATTGCCCTGTGACCTTGAGGCCCCTATATGAATAACCCTGTTGACTATACTGCCAACCCACTATGAAAATCTCATTACAAAATTCATGTCATTACATTATTCAGAGATATGACTTTTTGCACAGGGTTTTTGGATTTGTGATGGGTAAAGTCAGTGTCAGTGGCTCGGTAGGGAGCACACTCGCCTCTGAGGCTGGGAGATCAGAGGGCTGTGGGTTCAGTTCCCACATCTGGCACTTGGGTTAATATCCCAGTACTGACACTGTAGTGCAGCATGAGAGGGGTGCTGCACTTCTGAGGTGTCGTCTTTCAGATGAGACGTTAAACCGAGGTCCCATCTGCCTGGATTGGTGGTAGTTCAGGTGGAGGTTAAAGATCCCATGGCACTTATCGAAAAGAGTACGGGAAAGTTTTATTGCAACATAAATCGTACATTAATAAACAAAACAGGATTAAAAAAAAGAGAAAACATGGAATAACTAATTTACAAACATTCACGTCACAGCAAAATCAGAGTCTGTTACCCAAGGAAGGGCCTTCCAAAGTTCCAAAAGTGCCGCCTCAGATAAGTAAGTACTGTCTTGCAGCTAGATATTCTTCAAGTCTTGTACAATGTTTTTCTCCAACTCAAAATAAGAGCATTCTTTTTGTTGTAATGTAAACAGACACCGTGCCATCCAGATATTCCACTTAATAATAACAAATACAAGATTCAAAGTGTCAGTATGCCAAAAAGACCACTGAGGGGGAAAAAACTCCATAAACAATATTCAAATAAGAAACCGTCTGAAACAAGGGAATATTCCATACATATGCCAAAAAAGACCACCAATTCCTAATGAAAGAACAGTCAAAAAATAGATGATAAATAGTTTCAGGTTTAGTAATACATAACAATCTAGAGCACATTCGGTCTTGGAATTGCTTGTGTTTATGGTTTGCCTTTACGTTGATTCTTTCGTGGCAAGACAGCCAATGAAAGTCCCACTTATGGGCTGGCACCCTCTTACAACGTAACAAAAACAAAAGTGAAGGGATATATTGGCTTGGGCACTTTTCAAAGGGCACCTGTACGGCACAGACCATCAAAAGTAAATTATTATAAAAGAGTTTATGAGAAGAATTCAATAACATCCAAGCCGATATCTTCCATTGTTTCAGACGTAAGAATATATGTTTAACATATATTGGTATACCAACAGTATGTCGTAACACAGTCAGGGAATTACATTCCCATTGGTGAAACCACAATCTACAAGAATCATAAAACCAAGGTTCTCAACCCCTCTGGGTATTAATCAACAAAGGCCTAAAATTTGCTGTGAGAAAAATACATGTAAAAAATAACAAAGGATTAATCATATGCAAACCACCCTCTTCAATTGGTAAGTATGTCACATTCCTTTTGATTGGGTTCAGCCTACTCCCCCAAAATGCCTGAAAAAACAGGCTAAAGACTGCAGTTTCTAATTGTTTAGGAATAGGGAATATATAACTCAAATAAAGGAAGGTTGGTATCAAATAAGATTTAATAAAAAAAAACACACTTCTTTTTCCCAATCTGCCCTCTATTCCAGTAAGCCACCTTAAGTTTCCCTGTTGCAGTTTAACATCCCAGTTGTAAAAATCAGAGTCCAATGTCCCCCCAAAAAACCCCAAAATACGAATAGGGCCTACAACCATACGTAAAGGGCCTATATGGTCTGAAGGGGCTAAAGCAGAGCCTAACCGGATACCTACACTTTTATTATAATTCAAAACTGCGCCAGAAAACATGCTAAATGTAGAACACACCTGAAGAGAGATAACCACAGAGGGCTCGTCAGCTACAAGAAAGCAAACATCATCAGCATACGCAATAGCCTTATAAGGCGAGTGCAGTACAGAACTAGAAATAGCATGAATCTGAGGATGGGCATTCAACCATCGAAGCAAGACATCTAGAAAAAAAACATACATTATAGGGCTCAAAGGGCAACCTTGGTGAACCCCTCTCTTGATGGGGATCATTGGTCCCACCCAACCATTCACTACTGGTACAACAGTAGCCATTCTATAAAAACCACGAATCCAGTGAATTAAAACCGCCAGTACTTGTGACAAACGAAGTGCTTCCCATAAAAAATCATGGTTGACTGAATCAAAAGCCGCTTTCTGGTCCACAGAAACCACAAGTCCCGAAACCACATCCGCATAACCATGAGAAAATAATTCCCTTAGAAGAATCAGATGGTCAGAGATTCTTCTATTAGGCACCGAACATGACTGTGCAGGATGCAAAACCACCTCTGCTATCATCACAAGACGCTTCACAATAATTTTCATCAATACCTTAAAATCAGTATTCAACATACATAAAGGGTGCCAATTTTCTAGGGAATGTAAATCCCCTTTTTGTTTATATATATATAAATCAAAGTACCCTTCATAAAATCCAAAGGAAGAATTTCACATGTTACCAAGGAATTAAATACTGATGTCAGTTCTGGAACCAAGTGGTCACCCAGCACCTTATATGAGGCAGCCGGGAGACCATCCGGACCAGGAGTCCTCTGTAAAGGTAAAGAGGAAATGGCCAATTTCAAGTCCAGCTCTGTTATTGGTAAACATACTTGGTCTAAAATTGACTGTGAAGGGATTGGGATATCAAGATCATTATATAAAATCGCAGGATCAACAGCTACTGCTGGAAGAGAAGAAAATAAAGCTAACGTATGGTCAGTTACAATTTGACAAATATCTGACTGAGAAGTACATAAATTACCTATAGAATTAACAAGACATGTCATAGTTTTCTGGGAAATTTGATGGGAATTTGCCTCAAAAGGGCATACAACATCATGTGTTCCTGCCGTACTAAATTTATGTTGATAATAAAGTTGTCGCAATTGCCGGGATTGGAAATTCAACATATCATCCTGCACCAATTTTAATTGCTGAGAAAGGTCTTGCCCTGTCGTATATGCAATTGTTAATAAAGACTGGAAATGAACTCTCTTTTGCAAATAATCCAAGTACTCCCTTCTACATTTCTGGTGGCTATAATTTTTCAAGAAAACGACCAAATCATGCTTTGTATCTGGCCACCACTGAATAGGGTCCGTATAACATATGAAAACAGATTTACGGGCCTGGAGGAATGACAACAGAGACTGCATAAAGGCCGGGACTTGTAACAGGGATGTGTTGAATTTCCAAAGTCCGGGGGCCTTTATGAAAAGGAGCAACAGACCCTAAACCAACAGACAACAACTTATGGTCTGAAAATGCAACAGCTTGTACCGTGGCAGAAGTGACATTTAAAGTGCGAGACAAAAACACAAAATCAATCCGAGTTGCTAATTTACCCTTCTGAAATGTAGGGGTATGTTGTTCAGTAAAGGACAAATAAGCGTCAGTCAAATGGGCAGTACGGACTAATTTCCCTAATTCCTGAGAATCACAAAACAATTTTCTAGTAGTTACAAAAGAACTCTTATCAAGAAGACTTAAACCACAGTTAAAATCGCCAGAAAAAATAACTTGAAAAGAAGTATGCAAAAAATGGACGAAGTAAAGAAAATAAAGCGATTTGCGCGGTTTAGTCTGAGGGGCATAAAGATTAATCACCCGATAAGGACAGGGCCCAATCACAAAATATAGAATGAGCACTCTACCTGGAGCCACATCATATAATTTTAACAAACAGAACCCCGGGACGTTAATCAAAATCCCCAGTCCTGAACAGGAATCCTGGCCTATTGACCAAAAGGAAGGTCCCAGCAACCAGTCCTGCTGTGCAAGTCGGATTTCCTGTGAGGTATGAAATCGAGTATCCTGCAATAAAAAAACTCCCAAAGGCAAAAGCCGTAAAAAGGAAAAAAACAGTCACCTCTTTGTCATACGCTTCACACTGTTTACATTAATACTATAACAAGCAAAATGAGACATAGCATTTAAGCAAGGCAGGAAAACTCATCACGACTTCCTTTTCCCAACCACCTTTTTCCCTTTAAGTTTCACTCTGGCCTTCCGTTTTTGAGAGAGACCAGTACCAAGTTGAAAATCAGAGTCAGTGGTTCCATCAGGGAGAGATGAAGCAATGGAGGAAGAGTCTGACTCGCCTCCAGCATCATCTGAGACAGGTTGAAGTAGCTCAAAAGGATTAGACAAAGGCACAGGAGAAGGCTCCAGTACCACTGGAGGGGAAGGTAATACTTGGGAATTGTTCCTCATAGACCTCCGACATCCAATACTGGCAGGTACTCGAAAGGGGGCATAGTGCTTGGACCTGGAAGAGGATCAGGCACAGACAGGACAGGCTGGACAGGTATAAAGGTAGCAGAGGTCTTAACCAGAGTACTCTCAGAAAAGACCACCGAGGGTTCTATGCCTGGTTCTTCAACAGACACAGAGACCTGCGGTGAAGGCTGTAAAAACCGCAGAGGGAGGTACTGCCGATGTGGCTCGAATACGAGCCTTCTGCGCTTGTGTAATAATAAAACGCTGACCAACCCCACCATCATGAGAATCCTGACTGTGAGCCGCCCAGTGACAATTCTGAAATGTATGTCCCATCTCATCACAAAGGTTGCATTTGCACTCGTTCAAACAATGGGCCCCCACATGACCCAATTCACCACATATATTGCATTTCATCTTGTCACACACATTACTGAGGTGTGTGGGGTCACCACACTGGTAACAAGCCTTCGGCTGACCCGGGTAGAACAGGACCCCCCCATCCCAACCTATAAAGAAAGAATTAGGTAAGTGTACAGGACCTGACTCAGTAGTATTCAACAAAACCCTAATCTTCCATCCCCCCGTCCAGATATTTTCAGTATCCAGGATGGCCTCTGCCTGACCCTGGACATTACAGTACTGTTTCAGCCAATAAATAACATCAGCCACATCAACACCCTCATTTCGGAACAAAACAGTGATGGTCTTAAAAGTCGGTTTAGAAAGGGGGATTGCCTGAAACGGGGTCCAAAGAGCAGTGTTCCTCAAAGCATGGTATTTTGACCAGAAACACTCCAAGCCACGAGTCGTTTGAAAGCTAATATCAAAAGAAGATTCACCAGAGATGTGAATCATCGCATAGGTTTCATGAGAAAAAAATTTTAACGAGTCCTTAAGAAGTGTACGTGCAACATATACACGGTCTGGGAGCTCAGGTAATCCCCCCTTATAAACTAAACGAACTGCATTATGTCTCTTTGCAGCTTGAACCAGGAATTTAAATAAGGATGAAAAAGAGTGACTCGGCTCAGTCTTTTTAGAAGTTGATTGTAGTAAAACTGTACCCGGAACCCCCTGGGATGTAACAGTAGAAGAAGCCCATAGTTCTGATCCTTGTAAATGTTCCAAAATAGGGTTTTGAGTCAACTCCAATCCCTGTGTCAAGTGCAAGGGGTTGGAAGAAACTGCAGCCTTGCCTGATTCATGTTGCAACTCGGGAAAGTCGTTAGGACAGGGGAACCTCACAGGAGACGGACCGGAAATCCATTGCCCTGCAACAGGTTCCTGTACCCAGCCAGCAGCCTGCAGAGCCAAGTCTATAGACCAGGGAAGCATTGCAGGGGAAGCCACAACCTGGGGTGTCACCAAAGAGGGGGGCGAAGCAACGTTCTCCATATAACACACATCACCCACCACAAACGACTGGGAGACAAGGGGCACAGCAGCAACAACTGACACACTCGAAGCCTCCAAACGCACCTGGACGTCAGCCAACGGGTGAGTCTCCGTAGTTTGTCCTCTGAAACCTCCCATCACAACAGGAAGAGAAGTAGTACCCATTTCAGCGTTGTGTTCTCTTAAGTTTTGAAGTTCTTGATGGAGTTTCATCCTAGTGATCGCAAAACTACGTTCTGCTTTAGCCAAACATTCACATATCACCTTCTCTGCATTACAAGTCACTTAAAATTTGGGGAGGAAAGATCCTCCATTACGTCACCATTAGGCAAAGACCGAGAGTCCATACCAGTATCAGGGAGCTGAGGTTCAGGCACTGTATTCTGTACATGTAAGTCGGATACTGAAATAGTACCATTCTGTTGCAGATCCTCTGTAAATTCAATTGCAGTCTCCACTAAATCAGAGGTGGGAGCCGAGACCAGAACTCCCACCTCCATAGCTTCCTCCACAGCAGGCACAGGTACGTCTGCCATCTTGAACAGAGGTTCCCCCTCTGAAGAGCAGGGGAATTTCCCCGGTGCAATGGCCAAATTTCCCTCCTTCACTAAAAATACCACCAACAGCTTAATCTGGTTCAAGGTCAGTTGGCATTCATCTGTATCCCCCTCCCCCGGGTCGTGCCTGAAAATAGGCAGGATTTGTCTGCACTTACCCGGTCAACAAAAGCTAAATAAATAAAATAAAGCAAACCATTTGTGTAATTTAAGGAAATAAAACTGCACACCGTTGTTGTCTTCAAATACAATAATCAATTAACAGGGGAATTTCTCCTCCTCTTTAGAGTTGTTGGGTATACAGTATATTACTTCTTGCCCTATAATCTGGAAAAAGACAGATTTTATTTTTATATCTTGCTCATTGATCCAAACCAATAATTATTATAGAGATCTACAAAGTAGCACTGATCTGCAGCACCTCGTGTTTTCAAATGGCCATATATTTGTTAGCTTATCTTATTTGTGGTCAGAGACAAGTATCCAGTGGTGCAGGTGGCTGCTGCAGGAGGAAGGGAGCAACAAGACCAGTGATGGCTGGCATTAGATCTATAGATTAATGAATTCCAGAAACAAAAATACCAACAGTAATAATGGGACATATTTTTGTAGTTAGTCTATTTTTCCACCCCGCTACAGTGCAGGCACCTCCTTCCACCAACCTCCTCATCCCCATCACCCGGTATCACAGGGACTTATTTTCATCCCAGTGCTTCCCCCATGGTTTGCCCCCGTGACGGGCATTGATCATAGGTGCCTTACTGCTGATGAAATGGATCCCATGCTAGGAGAGGGCCCTGTAGCCAGTGCAGGTCCTGTGAGGCATTGATGTCATTTTACACTGCACCCAGCCATTTTCCAGTTTCCTGAATGGACATGCATAGCTGTCTGGACATGCCCATACATGCTACTGTGCATGAGATGTCAATGGCCACCCCAAAGTGTTGTCCCAAACTGTCTTCCCCCAAACCTCTGCGAGAGGGCTGACAGAGGACAGCAGTCTTTGGATGCTCAATCCTCTTCCCAGCCGACCCCCAGTGACCTGAGTCTGTTCCCAAACCTGGGTCGCCAGCTTGGGAAAAGGTAAGGCACCCAAGGTGCCTCAGCCCTATTCACTGCTGGTTCAGCTATAATGGCACATATTTGACATATTTGATGTCTAGTAAGTAAAAAAAAACAAAATTATAACATTAAATGGCAGATTAGACAGAGAGAGAGAGAGAGAGAGAGACAGAGAACTGGAAGGGGACTTTTTTCTCGAGTTGTGTGGCTTCAGTTATAGATTAGGCAATTGTTCCAAGTTATGAAATGAATATAAATCTTCTACAGCTGAAAGCAATGACTTGTCCCTTAGTTACTAGAAAATAATATACTAAGAATGATCCTATCTCTGAAAAAATTAAACTTATATAGACAGAGCCTAGGAGCTATGAATCAACCAGTGGGCTGGGGTTACCTGTCCATAAGCAGGAGGGGGTTAACTTACAAATCTGATCAGGAAAGAGGGAAAAGAGGGGTGCAAAAATGATTCAGACCAGCACTTGCAATCATGCCATCCTGGGAATGCTGCCATTGCCTGGGGTAGCTGGCTAGAATCAGAGAGCAGCAGCAACTCATTGTATTTTGGAGTCGATGTCTGACAATCTGGGCCTGTCTTTCTAGTCAGCACCAAACAGTACAGCTAACCACAGCATGAAAACGCACAACCTCTTCTATTTCTAAATCATTTTTGTCTCTAAATGTATAGCCTATTGTTCATGCAGCTGCAGCTTGGGACCATTTGAAGGTGGTATCAACAAACATGCAAAGGGGGTATTCAATTTTAGTACTGGACTGAATATCAAGTGGGACAGTTTGCCTTTATGAGAATGAACAAATAAAATCAGAAGGGGTCATTGGCTTAATCAAAAAAGCACAGAGCCACAGATCCACTGGTGGGGTGGTTGCTGGGCATGAGAGGGAGAGAGTGATAAGATCCCCAACTGTTTATAGTAAATATTTAGGGCTTCCTGTACCATATCCCGTTTTCCCATTTGTGTGCATGGGGGGGCAGGGGTTGGCTGAACAGGCAGAAACAATAAATCATATCAGAATTAAATAAAATCAGATCAGGAGGGGTTGGAGGGAGACAAGGGGAAAGTCACTGTAGGCATCAGATTGGGAAGGTAGAGAGTGAGAAGAGGTTACTGGCTTAACCAAAAAGGCACTGAGCCATAGATCCACCAGTAGGGGTTGGTGCTGGGTATGGGAGGGAGTGAGCAAGTGGAAGGGTCGGCAGATCCATCGGGTTTTACAAAGGAAAATTTCAAATTTTCTTTTTTTTGTCCATTTTTTTCATTTCAACAAATCCTCTGGTGTGTGTAATCCCATATGCCCAGCATTACAAGAGTAATTACAAGAATTTGTTGGCTTATGACCGATCAATACAGAATAAATACAAGAATAAGGTATTCCATAGACATTTACTAAATGCAGTCCTAAGACAAGAAACACAGCAAATAACATAATGAAGATGTGCCAAAGTCAGAGTGAAAAAGACAGAAGAAGCAAGTAATGTTTTCTGGGGTTTTATTGCTTAAAAATGCTGCTGTACAGTAATAGGCATGTAATCTGAACCCCTTCCTTATCTGACTAAAATGCTGGAGTCCCTTGTACTGTAACTGATATGGCCTCACAAAAGGTACAGTATCTATCCATTCTAACACAAGGGACATTGGATCCGTGAGGGCAAGGTTAGAAATGCCTGAATCACAAATGTCAATGGCTTTGAAATTCATACACTAAGACACATTGTGTTGGAACAAAGTAAACAGATACGATGTGTACAGTATATGAGGGTACTAACTCGCAGAGCTGTAGAGGAAGACTGAACAACATCCGGACTGTGGGTAATCCTGAGGATGTGGAGGCCCCAATATGGTGCTATTTTTAGAGAATTGCTTGCCTAAATTGCTGAGTCCAGAGATGCCTCCTTCTCTACAGAACAGTTGAGCAGGCACACTAATTGTTGCCACCACCCCCATAACCTGGAGCCCTTCTCTGCACAATCTTGGCTTTTTTTTTCTCTTGAGAGTCTCCACAAAAAAAAAAATAACAACAGCACTGTCTCTCACACTTTGGAAAATGGGAATTCCTTTTCATTGTCTCTTTCTTTTCTGTTATGGCACTTATCATCAATGGGGCCAGTCACAAATTCAGCACCCCAGAGGAACTACGTGCTTTTATCAAATTAAAATATCCAGATGCCAAGTTGGAAATGGTATTCCCAAGGAAACAAAGCAGGAGAGGGTCCCTTTTCCATAGAAAGTAATACATGGACAAGGATACCCCTGGAGACTAGCAACCATAAGATGGTATGGCTCCAAGTTTACATGTGGAAGGAAACACCAAGCATGAAAAAAAATGTGCTAGATTTTGGGAAGGCCAAATATGGTAAGATGGGAGAGAACACCAGCAGGAGCCTGCTACCAGAAAATCCCAGGCTGTCCTACATACTGCTCCCATGTGGAGCTCAGGAATGCCAGCAGGAGCTTACTACCAGAAAATTCAAGGCTCTCCAGCATACTGCTCCCATATGGAGCTTGGGAATGCCAGAAGGGACCCTCTACCAGAAAATCCCAGGTTCTCCTGCAAACCACTCCTATATGGAGCTTGGGAATGCCAGTAGGAGCCTGCTACCAGAAAATCCCAGGCTCTCCTGTATACCACTCCCATACGGAGCTTGGGAACGCCAGCAGGAGCCTGCTACCAGAAAATCCCAGGTACAGAGATGCCTTCAGCCATCTCAGCTCCGTTGCACAGTGTTCTTGACCTAGCGTGTTTTAAATGTTACATTACACTATGTAAAATATACTAGGAAAGCAACTGGAAAAAATGTGTCTTTAAGCAACTGCTATTGTACCTAGATTCAAAGAGGCTAATGGTTAAGAAACAGCATGGATTTAGACAGGGTTATGGCATGGTGATGGCTCTTGTTGGGTTGGCTAGCACCGTACTTGACACTAGTAACAGGGTTGTGATGACAGGTGCAGTGTTCATCGACCTGACCAGGGCCTTCAACGTAGTCAAGTCATGGAATATTACTGTGGAAATTGCATTCTTATGGAATAACAGAGCCCAGTCTGGATTTGGTTTAGGAGTTACCTAAGTGTTAGAGTGCAGAAGGTAAGGATAGGAAATTCACTGTCCAAACCACTGCAAATGAGATCAGGTGCTTTGCAATGATCAGTGCTGGGACCCCTGTTGTTTTCTGTCTTCGTGAATGACCTACCAGGGGCACTCACAGAGACAGAATGTATACTGTACGCTGTCGACACAATCTTCTTCAGCACGGGCCATTCCATTACAAAGATCCAAACGTTATTGCAAGATGATTACAACAAATTGACAAAGTGGATAACTCAAAACAAGTTGAAACTGAATGAGAAGAAAACTAATGCAGTTGCAGTGCTGTTTGGGACATCACAGAGGTTGGCCCGGGCTGGAGGAGACCTGTCTATTAGGGGTAGCGAAGGAGCTGAAATTTCAAGGGTGCAGTTGGTCAAATGTTTAGGTATCCATCTGGACCCAACAGTAAGTCTTATGGGCCACTTGGAAAATACTGGGGAAAGATACACCAGAAGCTGGGCTTCCTTTGCAGGAACAATAACGCCTTAACAGATTAGGCCTGCATGGTCATAGCAAAACAAATATTGTTGCCTATCTTAGATTATGGGGCAGTATTGTTTAAAAATCAGGAAAATGTATTAACAGGTATCAACTCAACATGAGCAGTATTTGTAGAGTTGGTTTGAGAGTCCCCACATGGACTCATCACTGTCTCTTGCATGACAGGATGAATATTATGCAGCCTTTTCAATGTATTGATTATATAGCAGCTACTTTCGCATTCTCTTTTTATCGAAGTTCCACACCTTCTAGTCTCATTAAGAAATGTATCCAGTCTAAAGGTTTACACCCAACTAGGAACAGATTGGATTCTCTTTTTTTATTCACCCTTGCCAAAATTCGTTACAAGTAATCGCTCTTTCACCTAGTACGCTCCTACACTTTGAAATAGTCTGCCATTCATTATTAAAACTGCAAAGAACATTAAGCAAATTACACATCTGCAGAAAGATCACTATCACAAGAATAACTTCTGCAATTGTCATGCCTGAAGTATTACTGATGTATTTTATAATGTAAACATGTCTGTTAATTATCTGTCAGTCTTTGTATTCTGTATTGTATTTACTGTCAGGCGTGATTGAAAAAGGTCTGGGCCCAGTCACCTCCTGGTAAAAATTAAAAAAATTGTGCTTTAAATATATTTTGTATTGGCGGAGAGTGATACTGTTAGTTTTTTGACCCACTGAATTTAGACTACCGATGCCTGTTTTCTTGCAATTATGTTGGTTACCTTAATTCGGATTGCTTATGGTTTCCGCTGATTTCTCTCTCTCTGCTGTTCCTTAGAGTCATGCATGTGCAGTGCTCACCTCCCCTCCCCCATTGTACTGCTCCTCTCCCTCCCGCTGTTTTCCCGCTTCAGCGGCCTTTGACCTCCAAGTTCACTCCTCCTCAGTTAACCTGATTTTCTCTTTCTCTAACTTATTTATAGACTCTCCTGCATACCGCTCCCATACGGAGCTCAGGAATGCCAGCAGGAGCCTGCTGCCAGAAAATCCCAGGTACAGAGATGCCCTCAGCCATCTCAGCTCAGCTGCACAGTGTTCTCGACCTAGTGTAGCCCATTGACACGCAAGTGCATCGACTGCCCCGCACACCCTGGTCTGACTCTAAATTTATAGGTCCTACAAGGTCATGTGATAGTCACATGACCCACTGCTTTCAATTCTCTAAGTCCCCACTTTTCCATTTGTTGATTATACTTTGTGACAACTAGCAATCACTACTGCACTCTTCTCTGCTACTTCTCCCCTATATACTTCCAACCCTACCTTTCCTTTCACTTGGCTACTAACCCCTGTGTGCCCTCCAGAATCCCATTATCTCCACTCTGTTTTCCCATTTGCCCCTCCTAGGTTTTGAACCTTCGACCCTCTATACCAGAGGCAAGCACCCTACCACTGCACTATCGGCAGGGTATAAAGTTAGGTGAGCAGTTATCTGTTTTACTCACCTCTTTCACCTGCCTTTTAGCTCCATAGACCCCTGCCTTACTCTTCTCCCCCATAATCCTGCCCTTAACTAGTTTGTCCCATTCAAGTGCCGAGGCAGATTCACCTTCCTCACCCCCCATAAATCCTCCTAGGAGACTGCCATCCCAATCCTGGGGTCAGTCTCCTAGCCAACTATGCGGTCTGTTAAATACCTACACCCACTTGTTTTACTTTTGATACTTACGGACCCCACTGTCCCTGTATGTACTACTGCCACATCTACCCCATTCTCCAATCCTGGTGGCCACAGTGCCACCTTCATGTACCCTAAGTGCTCCCACCTTGCTGGACTGTGTCAATTTGTGCTCAGGGCCTGCCTTAACTCTCTTTCCGCTATCACACCTCGCCTCACTTCCCATGCCCGTGTCATCTGAATTTGCTCCCAAGCATCTGTTAGCCTAAGCCAAAACTACTTAAGCTGCTTAATCATATGCTAATCCGAAATGCCCTACTATTCCTGCTACTATCACGAAATGTACACCCAACCCTGGGCCCCTGCTGCAACTGCTTATTAAAACCGTTAATTTTAGTGGTCTTAAGATTGCATTCCTTAACATCCATAGTCTACTACAAAAGCTAGACCAGCTGTAAGTCTCAGTACAACAGCACAAGCCAGACGTCCTAGCTGTTGCTGAAACCTGGCTCTCTCCCAAATCTCCCGACTCCACTGCTGCCCTAGTTGGATATACTCTTTTCAGAGCAGATCGGCTTGGGGAAAAAAGGGAGGGTGCTATTTACCTCTTAGACACACTACAGGGCCATGCCCTTCCAACTTTGTCCACCAGGAATAGTGCCCAGACACTCGCAATCAAAATAGCTCTGGGTAACAAAAGGAAGTCACTCATTGTCCTTTCAGTATATATCCCACCAAGGAACACAGCAACAGGCTATGATATAGTTTTAGACTATATTACCAAACTGCTTAATGGCTCTGAGGTTGTTGCACTAGGTGACTTTAACGTCAACTGGCTTGCACATGAGGCTTCCCCTTTTAAGGATGCTGCTGTTGACCTCACACAACTGGTTTAATCCCCAACTAGGGTTAATTATGGAACTGGGACCCACACTTTCATTTACCTCATTCTCACCAACTGACCTGATAGGATTGCAGTCACTGTAGTACTACCTGACTGCCTTAGGGACCACTCCCCAATCTCATGTTGCTTGTCAAATCTGCATCCTAAATGCCCCAATAAGTCATCCTACCAGCATGTACTAAGGCAAGGGCAGCTTGAGCAATTTCAAGAATACCTCCGCCAGTGCAACTGGTCACTAATTGATGCAGCCACAAGTGTTGATGCAGCTCTGGGGCACTTCATCTCCCTTTTTAACAAAGCTTGTGATATTTTTGCCCCTTTCATTCAGCACTCTGTCTGCTGTTAACACAGGACAATTTCTCTCAGTAGCATGTTTAATGAGATAAGTTTGTGACAAATAGATGCTTATGAAATTTTTCATTGATTTTGACACTGACACCATCCACTAAGTGTGTTAATTAGTGAATCCAATAAAGATTTTCTGGGCCTCATATCTGCAAATGCTAGTGTTTTATTTATAACATGGGGACCATAGCCTCTCTTCTTTGGCATTGTTCCTGCAGTCTGCCATATACTGTATGAACTGCTAGTGGGTCTCTCTGTAAGTACATTTAGCACCTGTATTTCATACAAGGCATTTTTCATTCCACAGTGATTTTTTTTATTGATGGTGCTTAGTGTTAAAAGCCACTACATATCATTATGTATCAATATAATGGGTAGTAACAATATGTGGCATTATATAGTATACATCATAGAGCTCATAAAATTAGTATAGAAGTTGTAGTAAACACCTATTTTATCTGTTCCACCTCTTCCCACACCCTTCTTTTCATTTCCTTAACTACATTTTTAGTATAATCACTAACTAGTAAGGAACCCTTCTCACTCTTAAACTATGTAGGAGCCATTGCTCTAGTGGCCCTCATCGCAAAAATGAGTTCAATAGGGTAGATTTGTAATGTAGTATGTATGTATGTATATGTGTGTATATATATATATATATATATATATATATATATATATATATATATAGTTACAGTAAAATTAATCTTTTTCTGTATTAATTACACATTTTATGTATGTGTGAATGTTATTGATTTTTGCACATGAGGTATAGCTGTGTGTGTATTTTGCACCACTATGTATTTTATCACTGGCTTCACTATGGAGTTGTTGCATATAGATGGAAACAGGGTCTATGGATTTTTAACTATCTGCAATGTTCACTTGTTGGTCATGTGACTACAGATGTGTGTGATATACACTGTGTGTATATATGATATATACATATATATATATATATATATATATATATAGGATATACAATGGTGAGCTGTCAGATAAATGATTTATCTACACAAGTGCTGTTTGATCTTGGGTAACCTCAAGAGTGGCGTAAGCCACGAGTGAGATGTCAGAGGTCAAACAGCACAAGTGTAGATAAATCATTTATCTGACAACTCACCATTGTATATTTCATTTATGCAATAAGGACGCTTTCTATCAGTGCAGGAACATTTGGTTTTGACTGTTTATCTTCATTTTAAATAATAATTTCTGGGAGTTTTGGTTAACTTTCCTAGAGTATGTCTGCTAGCATAGTGGTTGCTATTAAATGAAACACCACTCATGGTGTAGAAAACTTCTTGCTGAACAAATGTCATGCTCATAGTGCTATGCTACTTTTTTCATTTTAAAGTTATTCATATTTGTTTGTCAAAAAAGGGAAAAGAAAATTGAATTTTATGCTGTTTTTTGCTAATTATAAAAAAACTAAAAGGTATCTATAAATGAAACATCACTCATTTTGTAGATATTTTTGTGCTAAACATTTTCCGTGCTCACAGTACCATGCTATCATTTTTTGTTTTAAAGTTATTCACATTTGTTTGTCAAAAAAGTGAACAAAGAATTACATTTTCTTCTGCTTTTTTGCTAATTGTAAAAAATCTATAAGGTATCTATACATGAAACACCACACATTTTGTAGATAATTTTGTGCTGAATAATTTTTATGCTCACGGTACCATGATATCTTTTTTGTTTTAAAGTTATTCCCATTTGAATATGGTTAGTACTGCTTCTGAGGCCAAACATTCTAAATGAATTCTAAAGAGACTTGTGACATACACTACGTTTACATGTCAGCAGTTTTCCAATAATAGTTGGAGTATTGAGATTTCAGATATCTGTATCGGAAAACTGGTAGTCATGTAAACGGTAATTATCCACCTTTAATTAATTATCTGGTAAGACTAGTTTTCTGGTTTTCATGGGTGGAAAATGCTCAGTAACATCAGAAAAGCACAGCATGTAAACACATATTTCCGATAACAGAGTATTGAACATGCGCTGTGTGACATGGAATGTCAGCCTAGTAAATAACATAAACACGTGCGCTGTTCTTTGATTACTTCCGTGTTTACCTCAGAAGACTGTCAGGCTGTCAAATGATTAAAACGATCAGAAAGTAGACGGATCAGAAATGTAAGTGAGATGTCATCTATATTTGAATGTCCCTCTACTGTCTCCACCACCAATTGATATTTGTTTCCATGTAGTTAATACCTGTACTTGAAGGTACTGTAGTCGACGAGTAACACAACATTTCCCAAAACCTCTACGGCTGAGGTAATCTGGTGTCTGCATCCAGTAACAACAAAATGCCCCAGGCTGAATCCTAAGGCACAAGGGATAAGTCTGGGTACATGAAAAAAACATGACCACTGTTGACATGTAAACATAGTGTCTGTGGGAATGATGCCCTGATCTGTCCTCTAGCCAGAACACCTCGCCAAATGTTCTTGTTATTCACATAATGTGAAGTATGATCTGGGCTCTTCCGGCACATTTTAAATATTACAGTAGCATTCAAGAACAAAGGCATAATTTGCGGGACAGAATGTTGATATTTTTTCTCAGAATGGTCTCCAACTATCATCTAAGGGATAAGTTGTCGTTTTCAAGTCTGCCCAGTCCTTCTTTACAGATCTAGCACACACTACACATTCCAAACACACAAATGAGTACTGCAGAGATAATTAGCAAATAGTCAACAAAATGTGTATTTTGCCAAAAGCAAATGTTAGGCAGAAGCGTGTTCACCTAACTTTGAAAGCAGCAAAGCCCCAGCCATCCACGTAGTGTATTGCAATGTGAAGCAAAGCTGACAGTTTTGGTACAACAAGGAGGACAAAGAAGGCATTTGCATAGCCATAAGCGGTGCTAGAACTGTACATTAAAAAAGTACACATATAATTTAGTAGGGGAAAAGACTATGCCACTGAATTTACTGTAGAACTTAAAAGTTCTAGAAGTGTTTCATGAGACCCTCACATGGTTAGGAGGTACACGAAACGTTTAAAAATGGACCATTTTGATTGGCTAAAAATTATGTAATTAAAATGGCTTTGCTTGATTGTCGTAAATGTACCTTTGTTTGCCAACTCTTGTCCTTATGTGAATACTGTGAATACTTATACTTTAATATTTCTTCACACATATATATTCTGCGATGTATCTAGGCAATTAATATTTGGTCACCCGTGAAAAATGGACTTTCAGTCGCAGCTGGCCCACCCGGTTAACAGATTTCAAGAAATTCATTTATAAAAAGAAAAATACAGTAGTTGACGGGTACACATATGCTGCAAATGGTTTATGTATGAATGCTTACACTGTTTGCGTGGTCTACTGTCTTTACAAATTAGGCATCATATAAGAGTTATAACACCATGCTCTGTCCCAAGGTTACTGGGGTATGAGATGGCAAGTTATGAGGGACATCATAGGGGTTGTGAAGAAATCGTCAAGGTCTCAGCTGCAACTCCTATCAGTAAATTATTGATGCCCCTGACTGTTGTCCAGCACCTGATTTGCACTGTAGGAAAAGCATCCATCCTGTCAAGTTATGTGTATTATTTTGCATACTGAATGGCCAGTTACAGACACACGTACAGTATGACAATGGAGAAAAGCCTACAGGGCAACGGAAAGAGGACATCCAACAGAAGGATACTGATTCGACCAGTACTCTCATGGCTTTCTGCCGACTAGCTCCAGGAAAAAACTTCAGAATAAGTAAATACATAAACTGCCCCAGACAAAACTTTTCATGACCATCAAACAAATTTCCCTCATGCACCCGTGTTGCAGTCTGCCCCGGTCATAATAGTGAGATATCATCCCCCCTGTGGCACATACAGTTCTCTTGAACCTATCCATTAGCTAAGCAGCAATGTTGTCTACAATATCAGGAACTAAAAGGCTTTAGGGAAACAATGCATTTTAGTATGTGTGAACAAAACATTTATATGGTCTACCTTTTATCAAGAAGTTAAACCTGAGCCCCCCTCCCCAATCACATGCCATTAGGAATTTGTAGAAATGGAATCAAACGAGCAGGTGCCGGCCATTTGGGGGGGAGCATGTGTTTCCATTTTTGCACCTTTTGCTTCAAGTACAGTGTATTTGAATGACATCAATAGTGAGGGAAATTGGAAAGCAGCTCAGTCAGACAACACCATAATCACTCTTCATGATTGTTCAAATAAATAATAAATGCACTACTATATCAATATTTCCTCAAATAATTACTGATGGGTCGCTTGGATGCACCTTGTGTTTCATCAGAGCTCTTTTTTTCATTTACTGAGTTTTATGTTGTTTATGTTTTCACCTGCTTTACACTTAAAGAAGAAATGAACATTAACACGGTTATTCACATTCTGAAAGTCCAGGAAAAGATCATTTTAATGAGGCCTCTGACTTACTGTACCTGTAGGTATCAGGAAATCTAAACTAGGTGTAGCAGTAGTAAGTTTATTCAAACAACACAAAAAGCATTGAGATCTAAATAATTTGTAAAGCAAGGCAGCAACCATGTCATGAACTCATGAGATAGAAAGTCATGTCACTGAGGAGTAATTATGTATTTTTTATGTATTAGATCTTCGGAAATACCTTTGAGCGAAGCACTTTACATAGGTTCCACATCATACTGAGCTACAGAAAAGAGGAGGGAATGTAACCAGTGGCAGCTGTCATGTACAACGTTTAAGGTACAGTAGCAGTTGCAAAAGAAGCGGAGAACAGCAACAACAGTACAGAGTAGGTGGGCAAAACACTAAATCATGGATTTAGTCTAAACAACAGAGGGAGGATCAGCCCATGAGGCCTTGTCTAACACCATAGTGAACAAAAATAGGTAATGAATTGAAAGGACAGGATGGGGAGGGGAAGGACTACTGTGAAGGGAAGAGAAAAAATGAGCAGGAGGCCACATATCAGGGCGTACAGTGGAAGCAGTTGGGTTGGTAGGGAGGGTTGCAGGAGGGGAAGGGAGGGAAGGGGAGTGAGAAGCCAAAAATTTGAGGGCTTAGGCGGGGGTGTGGACAAACAAAGTTGAGAGCAAGGAGGAAGGGTGACAAGGAGTGAGGGAGATGGTGAGGGGGGTGTAAGGGACAGGAGGGGATAGAGTATCTCAGAACTCATGACACGTGCAAGTAATTGCAATATAGTATGTTGTTTAAAAGTTATTTTCAAGGACTTTCAGAGTTGACCTGACAATGTAGCACATGTGCTGTGACATGGAATTTTTTTGTTTTAACCTAAATGCAGCTGTGTGCCTTGACCCTCCAATCTCCTGCCTGATTTAACATAGTAGTTCATTTTATTTATTTATTAATGTTAGCTCAATTTTTTTCCCTTGGGAACCTCCCATCTAGGACCTCTTTTGACCTCTTCCAGTACCACCCCCGGTCTATCACAGTTCCTCTTAGTTGGGCATGTCAGGGACACCCACAACACATACAAACATATGAAATAGCTAGCGGCACATGCATGAGCACTAGACAAGTATGGCTGCTTAGTGCTCAACTCTGCTAGCCAAGTACAAAAAAATCTGGCAACATCCATAATTGTCACTTGGATCAGCCACCTGTAAACAAAGATCTGTGACTCAGAAAGTAATAGAAAAGCATGTCTCCCTTTTCTGAATACTCCAAAACTGTCTGGTGTGTGTGTATGTGTGACTGTGTGTGTGTGTGTATATGTGTGTGTATGTGTGTGTTCCAATTTGTTCTTCACATAACAGACTTCCAAATCAATTTTAATGTTATGACTGCATAGAGGGAGCACTGCAGGCATGTAACTATCACTCTAGGAGACATAGGGTACCATTACTGTATTCAGTACCACTTGTCTTGCACAGTAATGTACCATTTGTCCTCAGTGCAGAGAACATTGGTGAGATGTGGTTTTTCCGCTGCCCCTCACCTCCACGGATGGTACAGAAGCAACCCCCCCCACCCACAGGTGCACTCCTTTAATGTAATACTCCCACATTTTACCATGTCACGCATGTGAAGGTGGCTTACGGCAAAAAGGTTGCTGTGCCCAAGATAGTGACTGTATCTTCCTGCACATGTATGAAGTACTGGAAATGTTTCAGCAGCTGGCCTGGTGGCTAGGTACCTTACCACCTGCTATGCCATTGACTCAGGGTCAGGAATGGACTCAGGTTGCTCAGAGGCTAGTGGGGAGAGGAAGGATTGAGCACCCATAGGAAAGCTATCCTTCCTCAGGGTGGGGGTGGGGTTAGTGTGGCATGCAGCTGGGTGACAGTACATGTGTCATCAGCAACACAAGGTGATGCACACAGGGAACAGTAACCCCAGGACTGGGCACTAGTTCTGAGGATACAGACCTGGAAATTATAAGCAACTCCTTAAAGCACTCTGGCCAGTGTATCAAGGCCTACTGCAAAGCAATTAGGATGTGGAGGTGTATTGGGATGGGGTTTGATAGCAGAAGGAAGGAGGCCCCATGGTGTCACGCTTGGTTGGGACACAGTTAATGGCTTCATAGTTACTGTATATAGACACATAGAAGCACATAAGTTGGCAGATAAGGACTTCTTGGCCCACCTAGTTGGCCAATTTTTTGGTAGGTTTTTGGTTTTGGGTTTTCTTGACATGAGTATTTTTGTAAATTCAAAGCTCATTGTTGGCAGTTGGCTAGTAGAACTTTTTACAATGTCTGCATAGAAGGGTTACTGAGTTGTTGCTGCGTCATCAGGCCTCATTATGCCCCTGCGTGGGCCGGTATTTCTCAATACTGCCCACCCAGTTGGGTAGTATTGCTTACTTCCATGCACATCCTGGAGCATCTTATTAGTTACTCAACAAATGTATGATTAAGCTATACATGTAAATATCACAGTTATTAGCAGTAGGCTACTATTATGTGTAAGTAATAGGAACAAATATGTAATTTCTAATGTTCTGTAATAATATTTCTTTTTCATTCAATTTAATTAGATATTGATATGTCATCTGGAAAGAACCAACCGTACTTTTGGTCTGATGAGGAAACAGCAGTACTTATCAATTGCTTGAAAGAGTTGGCTATCATTAGACAGTTAGATGGAAGAAAAGCATGGAATACTGATATATACAGGAAAGTAGTTGAAAAAATGATGTCATTCTGATTTATCAGAACTGTCGATCAAGTAAAACATAGGTGGAAGTTCCTTAAAACATTATACTTCAAGGCAAAGAAAAACAATGGCCAAAGTGGGGTGTCAAGGTCCACTTTACTTTCTATGTAGAGATGGATGAGTTGATAGGTCACAGGCCATCTTCTGTGATGGAGTCTAATAATCTTGATGTAGGTTTTTCTGATAGGGGTCAGGACAACTGCCTGGCTCCTGAAGATGATCACATTGTTATAGACTCATCCACAGGTTAGTTGTGATGTGGCACCATGTAATGACTCTCATTCTGTGTGAAACATCATAAAGCAGGATGAGAGAGGGTGCCAATTGAATGGGTACCTGTATTTGAGGGATCTCCTCAGGGGACTAATTGTTTGAGACACACTGGCGGACGATGACTACTACATGGTTTGATTGCAGATACAAGTAGTTGATTGTGTCCCATGTGTAAAATATATGTAATATGTGATGACTTATTTGTTTTTTAAAACTCATTCATCAGCCGCATGTTATATATAGGATAAAGTATGGGTCTCGGTGTATACCAAGAAGTTGCACACACCCGAGGGGTTTGATGCTACATAAACCGAGAAAGGGAAGCTTGAGGTTATGGTAATGGTCTGTTAATCACCTTCTAGGGGTGTACTGTGGCACGAGGTGTAGCCGACTGCCACATGCCCCTTGAGGGTGATTAACTGACCATTAACATAACCCCTGGGAGTGCCTTATTGTTATTATAATAAAAATGTTTTTTAAATTGTGTTAAACCTTGTTCAGCATATGATTAAGCTCTACATGTATGTTAATAAAGGATTAACATAAGGCTGTTAGAATGTTTACAGCCAATCAGAAAGCTCCATTTCTCAGACCTTTTTTATAATTCAATGTATTGCAGACTTGCCAGTAGATAGAGAGCAAGATGAACAATGTATTGCACAAGATGCTGTTGGAGAAGCAACACATATTGAAGAGCGTAATGAAAGTAATCATAGCTCAGTGTTGGACCATCAAAATACATCAGAAGATGATGACGATGATGCTGGGGAAGGATGCAGTTCACGTTCACCACCAAGTATGTATAACGGTAGCATTAGTGAGATCATGATGTGTGTAAACAATAAGGCATGATGGGGTGTGCATGGTACATATTTTTCCGCATGACCAGGTGCGTAATAAGGCACGAGGCCAAAGAACGAGTGAGTTTACCTACTTGCTGTGCAGTACAATGTGTTCCATGCACATCCTGGAGGATGGATGACAACAGTAAAGCTGACATACTGAACAGGTATTTCTGCTCAGTCTTTACTGAGGAAGAGGAGGGTAATTGGTCTGAAGGGAGTACAAGGGGTGAGAATTGTGCAGAAATGGGCACAAGTCCCTTTACACAAGAGAGGGTCCTGAAGGAACTGGAAGTAATAAGAGTAGACAAAGCAATGGGGCCAGATGGGGTGCACCCCAGGGTCCTTAAAGAACTAAGAGAGGTGGTGGCTGAACCTCTGGCAATCCTGTTTAGCCAATCACTGGAAACAGGGGAGGTACCCAAAGACTGGAGGATAGCAGATGTAGTCCCCTTATACAAAAGTAGGAACAAAGAGGAAGCGGAGAACTACAGACCAGTCAGCCTCACCTCGGTAGTGGGGAAGATCATGGAAGCACTACTGAAGGAGAGATTGGTGAAACATCTGGTTGTCAGTGAACTACAGGACCCAAGGCAGCATGGTTTCACCAGGGGGAGGTCCTATCAGACCAACCTCATTGAATTTTTTGACTGGGTGACTGGGAGGTGGATCAGGGAGGCAGTGGACATGGCCTATCTGGACTTCAACAAGGCCTTTGACACTGTGCCACATAGAACTATTACACAAACTGGGGAATATGGGTGTGGGCAGGACAGTAGTGTGGTGGGTAGGTAACTGGCTGGGCAGCAGGACACAGAGGGTGGTGGTAAATGGCTGTCACTCCACAGAGGAAGAGTGACCAGTGGGGTACCACAGGGATCAGTGCTGGGACGGTCCTATTCAACATCTTCATCAGTGACATTGCACAGGACCTAGAAGGCAGAATTTCACTGTTCGCTGATGACACAAAGCTCTGTAACAGAGTAGACACACCAGAGGTGTAGACAGAATGAGAGCGGACCTGCAGAAACTTGAAGAATGGTCTGGGTTCTGGGTTGAAATTCAATGCAAAGAAGTGCAAGATAATGCATATAGGGCACAAAAACCCTGGCACAATATATCAGTTGGGGGTGAGGATATAGCATGCACCAAGCAGGAAAGGGATCTTGGGGTTATCATCTCTGATGACCTCAAGGTAGGGAAACAGTGTGACAAGGCAGCAGGTAAAGCAAATAGGATGCTGGGATGCATAGGCAGGGGCATCACCAGCAGGAAAAGGGAGGTCTTAATTCCACTATACAAGACACTAGTGAGGCCCACCTGGAGTACAGTGTACAGTTCTGGAGACCTTACCAACGTAAGGACATAGACAGGGTACAGAAGGTTCAGAAGAGGGCAACAAAGATGGTACATGGATTACATCACAAGTCCTATGAGGACAGGTTGAAGGAACTGAACATGTACTCCTTGGAAGAGAGGAGGGAGAGAGGGGATATGATAGAGACATACAAGTATCTTACAGGGAGGAACAGGGTGCAAGAATACACTATTTTTAAGCGAAAAAGATGTTCCAGGACTAGAGGGCATGGGATGAAGTTGGAGGGAGGATGACTCAGAAGAAACATGAGGAAGAATTTCTTCACAGAATGGGTGGTGACAAGTGGAACACCCTGCCAGAGGAAGTGGTGGGGGCTGAAACAATCACGACATTTAAGAATGCATGGGATAGACATAAAGGAATTCTGGGGGTCAGGGGTAAGGGGCAACAGACTTCTAGGAAAACATAAACTGAACTTACAAGCTCAAATGGGCAGACTGGGTGGGCCATAGGCCCTTATCTGCCGACACTGTCTATGTATCTATGTATCCTGGATTACCTTACTGCCTGTTACGTGTTCTCGATACACAGTACACACCCTTTATATTACTTTATTACTGTTTTAGTCATAGGACATTAAAATGATGCTGTTAACTGTTTTTAGGTCCATTGCCTGCAAAAAAAAAAAAAAGAGGTAAACTAGACGAAATAATGAACCACCGGTCTCGAGAGCAAAAAAAACTTTATAAAGTCATTGGATAAGCAACGACATGCATGATAGGACTGGGAAGAGAAAATGAATGAAAAAATTATGAGGGATTTTATCGAAGCATCAATAAACGCATCCAAGGAAATTACGCATTCATTCTTTCAAGGGATGCATAATCTGCTATTTAATCAGTCAGTAATCACCTCCAGTCAATACAGGTCACTATTATTCATTCTTTATAAGTCTTTCATTATGTTAGTTGACAGACTGCTGGAAGTTTAGTGTTTACATCATGTGACATGACAGTACAGTACAATATACCAATAAAATATCCATTAATCTGACTGAATTAGAAACTAAGTATTAAATGCTGATATCTCATGATGCAATAGTACTGAACAGCTGTACACACCCTTTCATGGTAAAAATAATATTATGGCATGACGAGTGTGTTAATACAGGAATCTGATTGTTTAATGTTTTTTTTTTTTTTTTGGAAATGCAAACTCTGTTCATAATAGCCATAAGTCACTCCAGGGAGTGGTATATTATAGGATTTCGTAACTTCGTTGGTCGATGAACGCACTCAGCCTGTGGCCTCGTGACCAACCACCCAATGCGTGATGTTATCCCATTATATACCACACCCTGTCGTGCCTTATTTCTTTCCACCCAGGATGCAATTCATGGTCTGTTTTTGCCGGGGGGGGGTACCTGGCTGAGACCGTGCATATCCTAATTGTGTTAATTTGTGTACAGCTGCAATCAGGGAGGTGTACTGTTGGTATAAAACTAAATATATAATGATACAGCGTAACACATTAAATTTATTCAAACTCTTTTAAATATTTTAGCGTAGAGAGGTGTGATTCTGTTCAGGCAACATACCATCAAATACCTCAGAATAACACCCATCAAGCGAGAACTCAGCCTGGAGGTGATTTCCAACATACATCTTCACCGTATCTACATTCTTTCAGACAGAATTTAACACACAGTATAGTATGAGAAACAGTGCATTAGTGGAAAGTTTTGATGAGGTTGATTATGTTGTGCAACGACTTAAATAATTGCTGAAAATGTTTGTACAGTTTGTTATCTAAATGTATATTTAGTTAAAGACCAGTTATTAAGCTTATTATATTCTAAGTGGCAGCTATTCGTTACTAGCAATAATAACAGCACCATACTGGTTTCATCTTTGCATGTTTATTGATAACCACAACTTAAGTTAACAAAATGCAGTATTTCAGTTGTTAGTAATAATTTCAATGTGATTTTCAATATGTAACTATGAATGACATCTTTTTGTTTCAATGTTACTGTTCCTAACTAGTAAGCAGTTATACTAAGCAATTTCTACGGTAGTATATATTGAGTTCACAGTAAGTCAACACAAAACTTTAAAAGAGAAATAATAATATAAGATTGCTTGTGCAGTGAAGCACTGAATTGTAAATGAATTTCAGTTCAAGGCCTGTCTACCGATACATGTAAAATTAATACGTGTCTGGTATAACATTTATTGATTAAATACAAATTTTAAACACGCTGATATCTGCCTTGAATGTTTCTGCTACTTTATCTCAACTGTAATTATTGATTGTTGAATATGTGAAATGGTTAATGGTTATGCTGTTTTCTGAGTGGAAAGTTGGCAGCCATATATCCTGTCAAAAGTTCTCTTATATTCGTGCCACTGGTACATTCCAAATTACATCTGTTGTTTGTAGGTTGTGGATTACCTAATTCATAACTATGAACATCCTCTAACCATCCAGAGTGTACTTGATCTTTCTGTTGTTCACAGAACTTGTGCAGGCCACAACAAGTTGCAATGGCATATGGAGTAAATTGGTAGTCAAAGTCACTCTTTTTTAGCAACAAACGCCATCTGCCTTTTAAATGTCCAAAAGCTATTTCAACTGCAATGTGTACAGAACTCAGATACAAATTGAAAGACTCTTGAGCATATGTGAGACGAGATGAGTTTACATAACTAACCCTTTATTAACCATTCCATTAGAGGATAAGCTGGATCACCAACAATGTACATGTTAATTGCCTGATTGTCTATAAGCCGAGGTTCCTGTTCAATATCAAAAAAAAAAAAATAGCCAACAATTGTAGTATCCTGTTTTTAAACTAGAATGTTACATAGTGAATCTACATATGAGTGCTTCCTATATTGGAAGATAAAGTCTCAACAAAAAGGTTCTCCCCACTGTACTTTACGAATCCTAGTTCTAAATCATAATGTAGCTGAAGTATTTGCAAAAATGATACCCCTTGTTCTACCAATGATGACAACAGTCCTGCATTACTAGCTAAGTAACAGTACACATGACCATGTTGTGCTTTATTGTTGTATTATCCAGATACCATCCTTTTTTTGATTAACAGATAACATGTAGTTAGAAGGCATCTGGCGGAGAAGCCAAGTTTCAAAGTAATTCTGCTTCACACTTGCCCCCACAATAGAACGCATAATGGACTGCATATGCAAATCATCACATATTATTATGCTGGTACAACTCTAAGAAGAAATGCATGATGCCGATAGGCCTCTCATACACTTTGCAAAGGGTTCGCATGACTCCTGGTAGGATGAAACACGTGGCTATGTGTTCTGTTGACACCCTTTGCAAACAGGATAAGATGCCTTTTGGCACTATACATTACTGCATGAAGTCGAACCAGCATAATATTCTGTGATGATTTCCATATGCAGCCCATGATGCCTTGCATTGTGGGGGCATGTGTGATTTTGAACCTGCAGTTACGTTATATACACAATAAAAACAAGTGTAATCAAGCACAAATTAATTCATGATTACTTTTGGAAGGTCTTCAGAACGAGCAAATAATGTGGAGTTCCTCAACACTTTGGCATCATGAGCACTTTCAGGTGAACCACAATTAATATTCCAAAAGCTGAAAGATAGCCAACACACAATGTTGTGTTAAATTACACAAACATACGTATTTGCTTTTGGTGTAGCATGACATAAAAAAAGTAAGTAAAAATATAGAGAAATCGGAATGGTATGGGGATGTGGGCAGCCCTGTGGGGGCTCTAATGTACACTTCATGTGGGCTTGGGTGTGGGCAACACTGCAGACCACCTAATGTAGCTTGCAGTGCATGGGAGTAGGAGTAAGACATGTATGACTAAGATTTCGCTTGCGGGTATAACACAAATGTACATTCCTTAATATTCAACTAATATTAAATAGGAAACATGCTTAACCAATATTTTTGGTCAGCAACAGCTTGCAATACATATGATGGCCAGCCTTTGCGATTTACAAAGTCTCTATACCCTTCTGTTGGGGCCTGTATGGGAATGTGTGTACCATCCACACAACCTATGACCTGTGGTAATCCATGACATTTTTCAAATGTGACAGCTATTTCATTTGCTTCGGAATTAGTTGGAACCTTTATCAGGTGGTTTGGTAACACATTTTCAAAGAACAAGACACAGAACAAGTGTACATACTTATGCACAGTAGATTTATGAATTCCAAATTGGTTAGCAACTAATCTATATTCACAGCAACTACCCAGCTTGTACAGCACCAAAGCCACTCTCATCAGTAGTGGAATTGGTCTACGTACGTCTACAATATCGGGTTCCATATATGGTGCCATAATGTGAGCAAGATTCATAAAGGATGCTCGGGACATGCGGAAATTCTCTCTCCAATCCACATCATTGAATTGAGATAAAATAATTCTCTCCTACTGGTCCTCACTGACTTCATCCATATAGCACGGTCACGAATATGGCAATCAGATGCTGCACATATCATGTTACAGTTCAATACATGGGCATTGTAACATGAAAGTAAGTAGTCATACTGATCATGGCATTGCATTTGCAGCACTGAAATCAATTTACATTCCAAATCTCTTTTAAGCATCAGTATATGATACAGCAAATTTGATATCATGATTATCATGCGTTGATCAATTTGGTACATTACTAGTCACTTAAGAGTATCCTTTTTTTATTTTTTTGTGTCAGCAAAAAAATGATACTTAGTTTGACGATCACTTTGTGGATTCACTTTTCTTTTTTCCTCAATCCTGCACTGGGAAAACACAAACAGCTGAAGCTAAGAATAGATGATGTACCACTTAATTATTATATCACTCAGTGTCTTCACTGTGTATGGAGCTATGAGTTTACAGTTTCAATTCGCTACCGATGCAATAAATGTGCCTTTACAAGGTCTGGGTAACTATCTGAAAAAAAATTTAACATAAGCATTAAATCATATTCTCCAAGACAATACAATACAAAATATTGTGTTTATGCATCACTTACTGTTCAAATACAAAAAGACAGGGGTCATTGTGGTTGAGAGGCATAAATGTCATCCCATTGTTATCCACTGTGACTTGCGATTGTAATTTCAGATGGGATGGGGTGACACTTACTACTCACAACCCTAATTACACACCCCATAGAAAAGGACTGAAATAGTCCCACCAAACCTACCCATTTGTCTAGCTATATGCTTGGACCTGTGCCTCCCCCCTTTCACACTCCATGTGGTTGTCCCATGCCCTTTTGAATCCCTCAACTTTATCCTCTCCCAGTTTTCTACGACTCTCTCTGAGTAATAGTATTTTCTGATGTTACCCCTGAACTTTCCTCCCTCCACCTGTAGTCCATGCCCCCTTGTCCTCTGACTTCCTTTCATCTTGAAGATGCTCCCCCCTGCAGTGTTCCTTATTTTAAACCTGACCATGTTGTGGTCACTTGTACCTCCATACATACTGATTCCCCCTTCCCCACTGCCAATGAGACCCAGAGTCCTTCTGCCTCTCTGAAATAGTCCATTTGCAAAACCTGTAGTATTAATAGCAAGAAGCACCTAGGGCATTATGTCTTTGGCCCATAACTCCCTACCCCATTTGGACTGCCAGATGTCAGGGGTGTGAGTTAGGATTGTCAACAGTAATGCTCATGCCATTCCACAGCTTCCCCACCCTCCAGCCACTGACAGGCATCAGGGTACACCTTGGACCATTTGCCACCCAGAGTTCACCTATTCTCTTATACTGTGTCCAATGCAGTGTATTTCCTAATGATATTATGTGAATGTAAAGCCCAAACACCATAATTCACACCTTGACACTTATATCTTCTAGAAAAAGAAACAACCATTTGCCCATGGGAACAAAAGTTCAGCTTTAATAATTACTACCTAGTTATTCCTTTTTTTTTTTGGCATCAGAACCTTCATAAAGTCATGCACTGGCCTTGTGCATACTGATAATCCCACCCCACCACCACCACCACCCACAGTGACTTAACATACACGTACAAATGTCTGCACTCAGTCTGGTTCCTGGGAACCACACATTCAGAGCAGCTTTCTGCAGCTTCACCACATAATCCACTGTTATTCATTAGCAACAGCCTGGGTTCACTAAGTACATGCAGGGTCTGTGTGAATAAGGTTGCAAAGCATATGACAGGAACATTGTAAACTGCCACTTTACCAGTCATCAGGAATTCTACAAAAAAATGTATCCAAATACACAACTGTATTGCGCGGCACTAGAGGCAAGGTCAGTGTCACAGTACTGTATCTGCATTACTTGTTAGACAATCTGTCAGGTTGGTAATTGCCTAATCTACTGCATAATACCATTTTGTTTTACTATGTTTAACCATGATAAACAAGGTGAGGCAAAACAGGTTTACAGCTGACAGAACAGGAGCACAAGGAGATCAATGAATTTGTTATAGATCACAGAGTTAGAGGCTGTGGTGTGATTCGAAACAGCAGTATACTGGTTCCAAACCATGCCCACTTACCACAACATGACTACCTTGCCAGCTATTTTGCATCAGGGAGTTATCCACACTGCCTGCATCACCTCCCCTAAATTTCCTAGGTGTCACTAATACAGCGATAGTCTGTAGCTACCCCCCCCAATAGACCATCTTCATGTGTGTTCTTTCTCTCCCTCTCTCCTGTTGTCCTGTGCTCATTCCATCTCTGGAAGAATGCATAGACCATTTCAAATGTAAAAATTCACTGTAATGAAATTAACTATGACCACAGGACAACAAAAACTCAGTACTAATATGAAATAGCTCCTGGCACCCAAAAGGATACTTTGAAAAGCCATAAACTGAGTCGTAGATTAGAGTAAATATTTATTTATTTAAAGTATATTTTACTAGGTGAGCAAGCAGAGCTCTGGACGCTCATTTCCGTTTAATACCTAGGGAGGTTATGTAGTGGAGCAGAACAAGATATGCATTGTATGCTACACATCCCATGGTTCAGACAGAACAGAGAGCTCCAACGATACCTTTCCCATTGCATGTATGTGTATTCTGCACAAGGTTGATTAAAAAGCAGATCCAGCACTCTATATACACCTGTACTATTTGTTCAATAGGTAACAGGCTGCAGTTTCACTCGCGGATACGTTCTGATATATTACATGTTTGTCACTTGCATTTTTTTTTTCATTCACTGAACTGCATTCGAAGTGGTACAGCCTGCTTAACTCCCTGTAAAAAAAAAAGTTTATTTTATCCGACCTAATATGGGGGTCAGTAGATAATTCTGAAAAGCAGGAGATACTGATTGCTCATTACCTTTGTAAGGGGGAACTCTCTCCTTACCCTACATCCCTGAATTGGGGTCTAGGACATTCACTTGGTGCAAAGAGTCAGGGTGAAAGTAGATGCCAGCCTCTTGTTTGTGCATATGGGAGGGTTGTTTTGTGGGACATAAATAGAGACTTTTAGGAAGCCGCCGTAATAAGGGCGAGGATGAGACAATACGAATTTCATTTCCGTATGTTTTTTTTAATCAAAAAGCGAAGCGGAGAACACTGGCACTGGCTCCCGGGGCTGGATTAGACTGATCAGCTCAGCTCAGTAAAATGGGAAGGGACTGAGGTTTGTCTGTTTGGGGAGTCGGTGCACATATAACAAAATAGCACGGCTGTATTCTGTTTGGACAGTAGGAGATGCTGTTTTTTAAGGGGGGTACTCTGGGATTGTTTCTCACACCCCACACCCACAGACATACAAGATAGCAGTCTGTGTTTCTCTTGTGTCTGCCCCCCCCCCAAAAGTTGCACAGACCCAATCCCACTACCTGCCATGGAACTGGGTGAAGAAGTGTTATGTTTTTTACACTCAAAAGTGTGAAGTGCCGAAACCGTGGTTTGGAGACAAAACTGGCCGCACAGTTCCGGTTTTCTGTTCATGGCTTGCCAATAGGTAAGTTTGCAGCACAGGTTACTGAGGGAAGGGGTTAAGGACTGAATCTTCTACTAGTTGTGCTGTTAAATTGTTATATAGAGGCTGTGTGTGACTTTTCCAAGTAACAGCTGAGCATGGAGTAGTGAAACCATGTACTCCTGCACTGATGTGCTGCGTGTGTCAGAAGACCATGACAGATGCTTTGTTAAAAACCAAAAAAAAATCTTATTCTTTACCCCCCTCCAAACAAAAAAAATTACCAGATATATCTCCGGATGTGTTGTGTTTAGTCTGCATATTCCAGATTTCGGTTTCTCGAATGAGCACTAAACTGAGGAAATTTGAATGAAACACACACCAAGATAAACAAAGAACGAAAGAAATATATACACAATTACTACATTACATGTATTAATAATTCATTTTCACTTTTACTATGAAAATATTTTGAATACTGAACATCCTTACAGCAATGGTCAGGTAAGATGCTGGGTCGCTAGAGAAACATCTGCGCATGACACTCTGAGACGGTCTACCTGTGTCACGCTCAGGAGTTTCTCTAAATCAAACAACGCATGCTCGAAAATAGCGCTTTATCTGATTTTTTGTGAACCATGTAAACGTGCTGGGATGCGGACAGTGTTTTCTGACATTTGGCAAAATGTCATGTAAACAGACACATCATCCCAAAAACCCGATTATCACAAAATCCGATTCCATACAGGAATTGGAAAACTACCAGCATGTAAATGAGCTGATAGTAACTGTGGCTGGGATATTCAAAGGGGTTGCGCATGGTGCAACAGTGTTGTGTCATGCGCAACCTACTGATGTGCCACAGCGCGATATTCGAAAGGGGAAAGTGTGCCGCGCAAATCCTGATGCGCAGGGGTGCACCAGTAATGTATGTGGCGCAGGTGCAGGGGGCGTGCCCATGCATATGCGGCACATCCAGATATTCAGCCCGGGATGTGCGGTGCATATGCTGGCACAAGCCCACCTTGCGTTGCTCAGGGGGGTGCAAATGTGCCCAAAAAAAGGAGGAACAAGTCAGGGGACACCCTCAGGCCAGCCACCATATTGCTGGGCGCAACACGGCAGACGCCTGCTGTGGGTGGCCACCCGACCTCCCCAGACACAGGCCGGGAGTCGTGCCCCCCCATCACCCGATCATGGGCTGATATAAACAAACCTAATCCCTGGTGGTCCAGTGGACCCTACCGCACTGCCCAATCACGGGCTTATGTAGAATGAACCACTCCTTAGTGGTCCAGTGGACCTGCTTCCCAACCCAATCTTGGGCTTACATAAATGGAAATAATCCCTGGTGGTCCAGTGGACCTGCTCCGCAGCCCGATCATGGGTGCAGTTATAAGAATAGCATCCCTGGTGGTCCAGTGGACCAAATCCAGCCTGATTGTGGGCTTTGTGAGATAAAATGTATCCCTGGTGGTCCAGTGGACCCACTCCCAAGCCCGATCATGGGATTTGTAAATCTAACAATCCCTGGTGGTCCAGCAGTAGCCCCCTCTCCACCCGCCGACTCAGTCCCGCCACCCCGCTCCCCCCTCTGGTCAGCAGCGGGCGGCAGCTTCCCACCCACAAGTGGCCCGGCCACCCACTGACTGACAGTGTACAATACGGCTGTATGCTCATTGGTCCACAGCATGGGCCAATAGGCATGCAGACCATGCTATACTACACAGCCCCAACATGTAATGACTGCATTCCGCATTATCAGGACTGTGGTACGGTACGATCTGCGCCCATTGTTGCGGCTGTGGACCAATGGCTGGCTAACACTGTCTTTGTCTGTGGGCAACCGAGCGGCTTTGTGGTGGCGCCCGCCGCTGACTGGGGAGGCCGGGATGGCGGAATAATGGTGGTGAGTGAGCAAGGAGGTACCGCTGGACCACCAGAGATGTGTGACACAAAGCTCACTGCTCGAGCTTGGTGGTCTGCAGGTTCAAGGGGCTCCCCATTTATCTCACAAAAGCCAATCAGGCTGGATTCGTCCACTGGACCACCAGAGATGCTATTCTTATAACTACGCCCGTGATTGGGCTGCGGAGCAGGTCCACTGGACCACCAGGGATAAGATGAATTTAACTACACCTGTAATCGGGCTGGGGAGCAGGTCCACTGGACCACCAGGGATAAGAATATTTTTACAATGCCCACAATCGGGCATTGGGGCACTTTGCTGCCGAGGGACAGGGGGCGTCGGTCCCCGGTGGCTGCAGCCTGGCAGGGCGCCAGGCATAAGTCACCGGGGATCGGCGCACATGCATGCAAATGGGGCCATAATGACATGCAAATGGCCCCATTTGCACCTTGCATGCATAATGGCCCCATTTGCATAACCACCACTGAATATCATGGTTCTTGCGCCTAGCACAAATGCACTTGGCTGGCGCATCCCCCTGCTTCTCGGTTGCCACTTGCGCTGGCGCAGTGCCACTGCACCATCCACAATGGGGGCGGCCACAGTGCCATATTCAATGGTGCTGAGCCATGGCGCAGCACCGTTGAATATCACCCAGGTCACTCCCTGGCACATCCCAGTTGTGCTGTGCCCAGGCTTGTGCCCCAGCCTGGTGCAGTCTGAATATCCCGGCCTGTGTGTATAAATGGTCACTGTATGTATAAATTTATTTATACATACAATGACTCAGATAAACGCATTTATCACACTGAATATATGTCCACCCCATTGCATAAAAAAATATATATATATATATATATATATAAGCGCAATCACACCCCTTCACTTCTATGTTAGACTCAAAATTTGCACTTTAATAACTTTGCAACCATCCAATCAATTTGCATGAACTTTTGCATACACCATCAGGGACTAAAGCTTTCTTGATGTGGCAAGTTTTGTTTCAGTCAGATATGTGGGTGCGGAGATACAGAGTGTCCAAAAATGTGTAAATTACCATTTTTGGTCTGAATTCTTTGTCACGATGCTGTGCAAAAATGGTGTGGAGTTTTGGTCTGGAATTTTCATGGTAGAAATGTTTTGAGTCATCACAGATATGACTTTTGAAGATTTGGGGCTGGATATTCAAACTGCGCCATTCAAAGGCGCAAGTCCTTGCACTGCGCAAAACAGATGCGCAGGGGTGTGTCCCGTGCGATATTCAAAGGAGTTGCGCTATTGAGCAACTCCTTTGAATATTGCTCCCCAGCCATAGCCACTGTGCACGGTGCAGTGGAACTTGCGCCAAGTGCAAGTTGACAGACTGGGCAGTCAACTTGCGGTGGCGCCAAGTACCATGCGCCATATGCAAAATCACGATATTCAAGGTGACATGCAAATGGGGCCATAATATATGCAAGAGTGCAGGGGGCCATTTGCATGTCATTATAGCCCCATTTGCATGCCATTAGCATGTAGGTGCGCCGATCCCGAGGACTTGCGCCTGGCGCCTGCCAGGCAGCGGCCGTCGAGGGACCGGCGCACCCTGCAGCCGATCTCAGGCAGCAATGTGGCTGCCCTCCTCCGTACATCTCCCTGGTGGTCCAGTGGACGAAATGCCCGATCGCGGGCAGGAAAGTATGCCAGCCCCCCATCCCATGTGCCCGATGGTGGGCAGAAAGAATACAGAACCCCCACATCCCATGTGCCCGATCACGGGCAGAAGAATACAGAACCCCCACATCCCATGTGCCCGATCGCGGGCAGAAGAATACAGACCCCCCATCCCATGTGCCTCGATCGTGGGAAATGAGTACCCCCAAAACATCTCCTGGTGTCTAGTGTGGCCCACCCACCACCACAAGCCCCACCACCCGCTCCCCGGCAGCCAGCGGGCGGCAGCATCCACCGATCGCACATGGGATGTGGGGGTTCTATACTTTCTGCCCGCGATCGGCATTTCGGTCCACTGACCACCAGGGATGGAAATGGGAGGGGGGAGCCACATTGATGCCCTCGATCGTAAGCTAGGGAGCACAGGGATTGGGTTAGCCAGCCACGGTGGCAGCTGCTGTGTTGCACCCTGTAATGCAGCAGCTCACCTGCCAGGGTGGCCCTCAACTTAAGCCTTTTTTGGCTCAAAGTTGTGCAGGCGCAGGTTGGGGTTGCGCCTGCACAACTCTGCACAGCCCGACTGAATATCGGGCTGTGCAGTTTATGCATGGTTCCTCCCCCTCCTGTTGAGCATGCATTCATTTGTATTGCGCTGTTGCTCAGCCTGTTTTCAGTTGCGCAACTGCCTCCTGCTGAATATCGCAGAATGGCGCAATGTAGGACTTGAGCATGCGCAACCCTGTTGCGCATGGCGCAACCCTTTTGAATATCCCACCCCTGGTGAAAAAATATTAATACAGTCAAATGTTATTAAATGTTAAAGTTTCCCATTATTTTCAATTGGAAAAGTTAGATTTTCACCTCGAAAAAGGATTCTGTGTCACAAGTGGGCAGTCCTTTGTCGAGTAAATTCTTTGTCATAAACGGGGAATCTTTTTTTGTGCCTTTTGCACTTTAATAACTTCGCACTTGTTCAACTGATTTGCATGACATATTACACACGCCATGAGGGACCAAAGATCTATTGATATGCCAAGTTTCATTCTGATAAGATGTGTGGGTGCAGAGATATGGAATGTTAAATCATGTGTAAATAACCATTTTTGGTCAAATTCTTTGTCACGTCGCTGCGAGAAAACAGTGTGGAGTTTTGGTCCAAAATTTTCAGATTAGAAAGGTCTTGTGTCTCAGATGTGCTTTTTGAAGATTTGGTGAAAACAGATTAATCTGTTCAAGTTATTCAATTTTAAAGTTTCCTATTATTTTCAATGGGAAATCATGGAAAGTCAGAAGTTCACCTCAAAAAAGGATTCTGTGCCGCAAATGGACAATCCTTTGTCACAAATGGGTAATCCTTTGTTGGTAATCTAGTGGTTACTCCCTCGATATCAGATCACCGTCCCCGTATAAAAAAAAAATTTCCTTGGCAGTCTAATGGTCCCTCCCCCTCTCCTGATGTCTGATCACCATCCCCATATAAAGAAAATATTTTTCCTAGTAGTCCAGTGGTCCCCTCCACCTCTTTCTCCTGCCACCCTCCCCATATGATTGCCTGGTAGTTCAGTGGTCCCTTCCCATTCTCTGATCGCCGTCCCTGTATAAAGAAAATATTTTCCCTGGTAGTCTAGTGGTCTCTCCCCCCCCTCCTCCAATGTCTGATTGCCTTCCCTGTGTAAAGAAAATATTTTCTTTGGTAGTCCTGTGGTCACTCCCCCCTTCTCTGGTCACCATCCCCATATGATTGCCTGGTAATCCAGTGGTCCCTCCCCTTCCCTCTCCTCCCCCATTCTCCAATTGTCGTCCCCATATAAAGAAAATATTTTCCCTGGTAGTCCAGTGGTCCCTCTCCCCTACCACCCTTCTGTGGCCACCATCCTGGTATGATTTCCTGGTAGTCCAATGGTCTCTCCCCCCTTCCCGTTCTCTAATCACCGTCCCTGTATAAAGAAAATATTTTCACTGGTAGTCCAGTGGTCCTTCCTCCATTCTCCAGTCACTGTCCCCATGTTTCCTTTATATGAGGCAGTATAGCGCAGTGGTTTAAGGCTCTGAGTTGCAATCTGGAGACCTAGGTTTGAATCCCACAGCCCCCACTTGCATACTGTGTGACCCTAAGCAAGTCACTTAACTTCCCTGTGCTCCCAAGTCACACCTGTAAACAAGTTTCAGCTTAGTGTGCTACTCTTTGTTAAACAATTGGAAAAAATAAAATATGTCCCTGGTGTCTAGTGCCCCCACCCACCCACCCACCGCTGTCTCTGGCTGTAATAAAGAACTATCCTCAATGTTTTTTTAACCCTGCAAAACAAAAGGTCCCCCACGGAGCAGCCCCCACCTCCCACTCTGCACTCACCAACCCACACCCCCCAGTACAGCACCACACACCCTCACTCACCTGAACAGGTCCCAGGTTCAAGATCTACTCTCCAATCCAAGACACGTCTTGCTGCTGGAACTAACGACTGCAATATGAGAAACTAAGGTAAATGCGGTTCAATGTATTTCAATGGGGTTTGCAACTCTGATGCATAACTCAGCCATTTTTGGAAATGTTCACACTAAATTTTCAACATGGCCTTTTGGGGACCCCACCTCATAAACAATATCACTGACATTACACAACTCCCGCCTGGAAGGTGATTTCGCGGTTGCTTGGTGAAATCACTCTATAGGCATTATTTTACATTTTTCACTGCCTTTGTTCATGAGGTGGGGTCGTAAGAAGGGTTGAGAATTTGGGGTCAAAATATGTAAACATGGCAAAGTTATGCACATTCATTTAAATTTAACTACGCTCCCTCATAACAGTGATAATTTTTAACATTTTCACCCCAGATTTTCAACATAGCCATTTTTTAACTTCACCTCATGAATGTGACAGCTGTCATTTTTCAAATCCTGATTAAAATGTCTTTTCTCACCTATGGCATGGAATGATGTTGCAGTGACATGGAATGATGTTTTGGTGCAGATTTAAAACTTCTCAGCCCATTGTTCATGAGGTGGGCTCATAACAAGGCTATGCTGACAATTTGGTTGCTGTTTTGGCTGCAATGCTTCCATGGCAACATACATGTATGCATCTATGGAAGGATGGGAAGGATTGGAGCGCAGGTCCCTCTGGGCCCTGTGCTCCCACATGCAAATAAGGATATGATTATGGATTGATGGGAAAGGGAAATAAGGATATGATTACACTATCTCAAAAATTATGTATTAATGGCATCACAGGGCCCAGAGGGCCATGCGCTCCCACAGGCATATAAGAATATGATTATACTATCTTAAAAAGTAAGGAAATTAGTTGCAAAAAACTTCATTAATGCACTAGTTAGGGTTCCAGTGACAAAAGTAGGGAAATGTGCTGTTAGGGTTTCCAACCCTAACACCCCACCCCCACCCTACAAACAGCAACAGGCATGGGGGGGGTGCCTTGGGGCAGGGGCATATCTAGGCATACTTCCCGTATCCACAGATGTACAAAAATGTTGCAGAGAAAGATTCTTCCACTGCAGAATCTGTGTACATCTGTGGGAAAATGGACAAGCTGCATTTGCAGTCTGGGTGGGAAGGGCTGACACATGACACCCAGAGGTAGCAACAAAGCTCACCTTCTCCCTGACACAGTGACAGAACTCAAGGAATTTTTTTTCTATTTCTGTGCTCGCTGACATCTCCCTTGCCCATGCAAATAACTTGGGTGTGCAGTGCATGCACTTTGATCCCAGAAGGTGCAGCTGCAGTTTAGAGTGAGGACAGATGGCACATCATGGCAGAGTGGCAATATTACATCGGAGTAACTTGGCATCTGTAGCAGCCTTAGCACGATATGGACTGTGTTTTTTTTCCATGTGTAAGGCATTTACACTTACATTCACCTCTGCAGTTCCCTCATTCTATTGTTCTTTATTTTGTCTCCAAGATTTCATTTTTGTGTCTTAAAGTCCAAGTTGGGAGTAACGTTACCTGGCAAAAATGTTGTTTTTGTCTGTTAAGTTTGTCTCCAAGTTCATAATCTGTAAATTTGAGACTGATGGCTGCCTTGTACTTGACAGATTTAAGTTGGTAACTTTTCTTGTATTAGAAGTAACCTCTCCTTCCTCTTTTCCCTTTAGATTCATAGACAAGTTTTTGTGACTTAATGTCTGATGCAGGGTTGTTTTTTTTTCGCATGCCAAGTGACCAGACATTTCCTTTCATAACCTTTCGTTTATTTTCACCTCTTTTACTAATGACTTGCTTCAGGGTATGACATGTTTCAAAAGAAGTTGTACCCTCAGTTTTATTTGCAGCTTTGGTTGTTGCTGGTTATTGGAGTTGAGAGTCTTGTTCTATAGCTAATATTAAGAGATTGTAACCTTTAGCTGAAGCATAGGATGAAGTTACAGTTATCATATATTATACCTTGTCATTATTTTATGACCTTTTTATTGTATTAAGTGATTTATGAATGTGTTTGGAATAATTTTGTTTTAAAAATGCTGTGGACTGCATTGTAAATGAGTGTAACTCAATCGAGTCAATCCCATTTCATATGAATACTATATGAATACAATTTTTTACTATTACTACATACTACTTAAATACTGTTTGTGCTGTTTGAGCTGTGGAGGCACTTGCTTCATATCTGAATGTACCCGGCTCTGTTACTGTTCACTTTCATGTTGCACACCCGCTTTTTCTATCAATGTATCCAATATTGTATCGGTCTCAACTCCTTATTTTGGCTTTTAAGGTAGCTGTTTAGTTGTTTCTTAGATTTTCTTTAGGATTTTTCAGAGTCCTTTTCTGAGGTTTTACTTTCTCCTGTTAGTAAAATGCCAGTTTGAGGTGTTAACACAGGAAGAGCAGCTATATAATTTTCTTTAACTAAATTACTATCTGAAGCTGTTCTTGTAGTGTGTGTCTAGTCCACCATAAGTTTCAGACTGAAGAGCAGAGGAATCACTGAAGTCGGAGGTACCAACGGCATCTGATGGCTTCTCCTGTCCAGGGTTTAACTCTACTTTTTTTTTTGGGGGGGGGGGCAGGATTCTTTTTTTTTGTGTTGTTTTAACCTGGAGCATAGGGATAGAGTCTTTTTGCTGCTCTTTCTTTCAGTTGTCTTTTGGACATCTCACTCATTGTGACATCACTGGTGAGGTGAACAATCTGGCATACAGTGCTGTCCACCTGTTGATGCACACTTGTCCAGACATCTGATATGAAGTGTGCAGTCTCACTCTTTGCCTCCTTTAAAGTATATACAACACAAGCTTTGCCTGCCTGGTAAATGCTTTGGATAACTCTGGGGGTAAATCTAAACCTAAATGGTATCTCATATAATGGCTGTAAAAATTAGAGATAGTAGCTCCAAAAACAGCAGACAAAATATTTTGTTAATTTTTTAAAGCAGCCATTTGTTTTTCTTTTTCCTATTATGTATTTAAAGGCTTTCTATCTGATAGCATTAGGTGTGTTACATAGTATAGCATTCTACCTGAAGGTTGAAATATGTAATGCCTTTCCCCTTCATACCTCATCAGCATTGTGACATCACTCATTGTGACATCACTGGCGAGGTGAACAATCTGACATAAGGTGAGTGACTCTTCTTGGTAAATCATGTTGCCATCATGATCAGTGAGGTCGTAATACTGATGAGGTATGAGTGGACAAAACTAATTATGTAATGGCAAGAACATTTCCTGTGCTCTGATTGGCCAGTGTGTGTGCCTGGCACAGTTATGTTATCACAGTATAACATCATGGGTTTAGTCTCAGCACTGCGAACCTCCTCACTGATTGCATTGGATTTGTTCTAGTTGCATATTTTGCATCTTCTCTTAAGAAACAAAATATTTTTCCACACTAACAAAAACACATTTAAAATTATTTTTTTTTTAATTCCTTATAAAAACAAGCCATTGTATAACAGCAATAATGCCCTCCAGGATGTGTGTCATGGGGAATAACATCACTTCTCAGGTGTTGGAGGCATTCAGCCTGCAGCCTCATGCCCAACCACCTGAGGCGTGATGCTATCCCAGCACGACACACACCCTGATGGGAGTTATTGTTTAAATACAGCAGGCTCCAGGTAGAGTATTGTTTCATTCATGACATCTAGTACTGTCAGATAGAAAATCTTCCAATTGGCGAAAGAGAAAAATAAATATCAGAAACAAATTACCAGCTACTTTTAAAAGTTAATATTAATTCCAGGCAGTGTACTAGCTCTTTAAAGCAGCCTTCAGAAGCCAATATTTTCCACAATCGAAAAGGGCTGTTAATCTGTACCTATCTTTTCATCAATAAGTTGTATAATTTTGTAAGTTGTCAGATGCCTGAATTCATAGTTTTTCTTCTGATAAATTGACTGAGCTATAGGTAACGTCTTGACTTTTTCAAGAGGACTTGCCAAGTAACTGGTTGTGCTGCTCTGTTCTGACACTGGAGTATAATGCCAGCCAATGCTGCTGAGTCAAAAAGATATTGTCCTGCTTCTTCTACCTGAAGGAGGTGGAGCCGCTAAATTACTCTCCCCCTGCCACCACGATTATGTCGGGAGGACAAACTGCTGCTACTGCCGTGATCTGGCTCGGTCTCATCATATTCATCAACCCATTCTTTGGACTCCTTCAAAATAACAAGTAGCATGCTACATGGAAACCATTCCTGTACTTCAACTTTCCTGCCAGCATTCCATCTCCATAATACACATACAAAACTTAGGAATCCTTATATATCTGTCAAAGTGAAGCTCTATTCTTAGGGCCCACATTCAAAGTAACTAACTATGAAAGATAATAATTTGTTCCTTCAGTGCTCTGTTTTAGTTTAGTAGGTGTTTTGTTATAGTCTCACAAAGCACAGTCCGAATGAATGAGCATAGTGTATATATGGGAAGGTTTGCTTGTTAGTATACAGTATGCTGTTTATTTAAACAATTTGCCCCATGAATTTATCATTATTTCCAGGTAAAAACAAGCAGGGGTGGACCTTAACTTAGTACAATCCTGGATTGTGGGGAGTCCGAGGATAGGGTGCAAATTATCAGGCTGGAGGAGTGGTAGTAGAGTAGCAAACCTGTTACAAATGACCCCCAAAATGCACCAGAATGCATAAACTCTCCCAAACTTTATGGGGGCCTAGGTGAACCCCAGACCCACAACCTATAGTTGGAATTTTCAAACCTTGTGCATACACTTTTTTTTAAGGCTGGTTATGCCACTGCCTTGATGTTGTCAACACCCCATTCTCCTATACTGTACCAGTCTCAGCTTACTTACTCTTCGATTGTGGTGAGTATTAGTGTTGACAACCCCAAAGCACCTCCCCACACATGTTGCTGCCTGCAGGGTGGGGGTATGGGTGGGGTGTTAAGGTTAGAAACCCTAACAGCACAATTCCCTACATTTGTTGCTGGAACCCTAACTAGTGCATCAACAAAGTTTTTTGCAAAATATATATATATATGTACACATATACAGATCCAGAGCCCCCACCCGGGTGTGCAGTCCCCATGGCGCAGCTTCTGCTTGGCCAGCCTGCCTCTGCCACTTGCCTGCTGCCATCCATTCCACATCCAGATCCCCCACCCAGGTGCGCTGTCCCACTGCGTGCCTTCTGCTTGGCCGCCCACCTCTGCCACTTGCCTGCTGCCATCCATTCAAGATTCAGAGCCCCCACCCAGGTGCGCTGGCCCCGTGGCGTGGCTTCTGCTCAGCCACGCACCTCTCTGCCACTTGCCTACTGCCATCCATTCAAGATCCACAGCCCCCACCTGGGTGCACTGTCACCAAGGTGTGGCTTCTGCTCGGCCACCTGCCCACCTCTGCCACTTGCCTGCTGCCATCCATTCAAGATCCAGAGCCCCCACCTGGGTGCACTGTCCCCATGGCACCACTTCTGCTCTTCCGCCCACATTTGCCACTTGCCTGCTGCCATCCATTCAAGATCCAGAGACCCCACTCAGGTGTGCTGTCCCCATGGTGCAGCTTCTGCTGAGCCGCCCACCTCTGCCACTTGTCTGCTGCCATCCATTCAAGATGCAGAGCCCCCACTAGGGTGCACTGTCCCCATGGCATGGCCTCTGCTCGTCTGCCCACATCTGCCACTTGCCTGCTGCCATCCATTCAAGATCCAGAGCCCCCACCCAGGTGCGCTGTCTCTGTGGCATGGCTTCTGCTCAGTCACCCACCTCTGCCACTTGCCTGCTGCCATCCATTCAAGGTACAGTCTGCTTCAGAAGGTGGGAACAACGGAGCTCAGTCTCCTCAATTTTTAGCGCCTTAAGCCTGGACTGCTATTGGCTAACTTAAGGAGCTTTTTGCCTCTGATTGTCTTTTCCACAAGCCTGCATCCTGAGCTCCCTCGCTGCTGCCAGGACAAATTTTGACCCTCGGCTTTCCAGCATAGCTCAACTCACCTCTGCTCCCTCTCAAAAAAAGTGTATTTTCTTAACTTTTAAGTGTTTCAGTGCTCAGGATGAAAAGTGTGGTAGCTTAGCTGCAAATTTCAGACTAGCTGCAGCTTTATGTCTAGCAGAAGAAGATCTAGGTGCATCTTTAGAGGCATTTTAGTAGAAATGTCCCTTATTTAGTAGTTTCCTGAAATCCTGAAAGAATTTATTTTATTCTTTTTTAAACCTGCTAACTGGAGACTCTTAGAGCTTGTATATCTTTTTTTTATCCCCTCCTTATTTCTCCTGTCACCATGTGACCCCCACCTGATTGACTCCACCAGCTCCATTCCCCAAAATTACCAGGCTTACCTTACACCCGGTCCGGGAGCTGTGCCTGCGGAGAGTCGGTCGCCATCCTACCACCGGCTGTTTTTCTGTTTTCTCCCCAGTTACCCGAGGACCCCAGGAGAAGGACGCATGCCTGTGGAGGTACGCATGTGCCTTACAGCCCCAGTAACGGCCCTCCTCCTGCCCGCCCCGTGGGCCTAATGCCAGCACCCTTGCTTGCGCAGCCCACTGGCCTCCACCAGGGGGCGGCCGTGAGTGAGGGATGCCTTCCCACCTCCCCGGAGAGGAGAGCTGCCTTGACGGCCACTCCATCCAACTTCGCCCTCCCCCAACCCCGTGCTGACCTCCGACGCCCTGGGCTCGCTCCGAACCCGGTCGCCAAGCGCACATGAGGTGAGATGTCCAGCCTCAGCCCCTCTGCTCCACCAGGCCGGCACAGCTTGTATTATCTTTGGAAAAAAACACTGTTTAAACTGCCTAAATTCCTATCTTCTGCTGTGTATCCCTCTGAATAAGCTTGCACTGTGTATTTTGTTGAATAAATAGGCACTGTAGTCAGTTTACAGCTTAATTTAAGATTTTCTGTGCATTATAGATGAACAGTTCTCTGAAATAATTTATTTTCCCTCAATCTGCTCTTTCCTGGTCTCCACTTAGCATTCTAACTATACTCTCCCCTGTGGCAGTCTCGGTGCTGACCCGCCCTGCCCCCTACCCCTCTGCTCTTCCCTCTCTATTGTTTCTAAACCAGACCCCATTTCTCAAAATTGCAGCAGCATTCCCAGCTAATTTCTTCTTTTTCATTCTCTTTCTATTTGGCGCCTTGGTGCTGACCCACCCTGCCCCCTGCCTACCCCTCTATTGTCTCTAACCCCTGCCCACCAATTTCCTAAATCGCCCTCTGATGCAAGTCCTCTCAGACTACCCACCCCCTTTCTGTAACTAAGCCTTCTAATCCCTGTACTTTTCTCTTCTCCCTCCCACAGATCCAGAGCCCCCACCTGGGTGCGTTGACCCGTGGCATGCTTCTGCTCAGCCACCCGCCTCTGCCACTTGCCTGCTGCCATCCATTCAAGGTACAGTCTGCTTCAGAAGCTGGGAACAACAGAGCTCAGTCTACTCAATTTTTAGCACCTTAAGCCTGGACTGCTATTGGCTAACTTAAGGAGCTTTTTGCCTCCAACTGGCTTTTCCACAAGCCTGTATCCTGAGCTCCCTCACTGCTGCCAAGACGAATTCTGACCCTCAGCTTTCCAGCACAGCTCAGCTGAGCTCTGCTCCCTCTCAAAAAAGTGTATTTTCTTAACTTTTAAGTGTTTTAGTGCTCTGGCTGGTAAGTGTGGTAGCTTAGCTGCAAATTTCGCACCCACCTGCCCACTGCTGACCTTCATTAAATGCTCCTTTGCCCCACCCAAATACTACAGCCCCTCATTCATTGGGTGTGAGCCAAGGTAGTTTTCAGTCTTAAAGGGCTAATGCAGTCCCTTTGATACCACTACTTTAACACTTGCCAGCATATCTTCTCTGCATAACTTTACCAGAATACTGTGCTTACTCACTCCAGCACCTGCTGAGAACCCTGCCTTCAGCTAATTATTATTTTTTTTTAATTTCAGTCCTCTTGGCTCATCCTAGACCAGGTTCCACTGGCCCAAGCTTTCTAATTCCAAACTTCTGGATCCACTTCGGTAGATTCCAACTACTTTTCTGTCACTATGACAATCTATTTCTATAGGGCTGGCAGTATAGCCTAGAGGTTAGAGTAATGAGCTGTGAACAAGCATGGTACATCCAGCAGACCACACCTGGATTTGATTCACACAACCTCCACTTGCATACTGTGTGACTCTGAACAAGTCACTTAACCGCCCAGTGCTTTCAGGTCGCCCCTGAAATAGGCACTTGTGCGTTGTGGTCCTTACCCGGTTATCAAAGATTAAAATAATAAAAAAAAGAAAATGTCTTCTACCTACTACTCTTCTCCTTGCTCCTGCTACCATTCCCCTCTGACATGGTCGGGGAGTACTCACACTTTTTCCCCCATCTCTCCAGACTAAATCTCTCCTGAACAGTTATGGGACTACTACCAGTGGCCCTGACCCACACTGGGCCCATTTCTTCACCCAGCTATCACCCCCAAGACCACAGGAGGCTACGGTCACATTCTGCTGCACCTCACTCCTATCCTTACGAGGCAGCGCAGTACAAAACAGTACCTGGAAATATCCAACCGGGAAAAAGAGGCATATGCTCCAGCGCAACGTCCTCAAACAACTACTGAAGAGACTATTACTTCTTCTACTACTTATCTCTGGGAATGTTCACCCTAACCCAGGTCTACCTCTAACTTGTACCAATAATAACTCTAGAGCTGGGGTTGTCACTGTAGCAAGCATCAATATCTGCAGCCTCCTTAAAAAAATTGATGTTCTCACAGCATGGGTCACCCAACATAATCCTGATGCCTTATATGTGATTGAGACATGGCTGACCCCTAGGATTCCCAGCAATGCCATTCCAATACTTGGGTACTCCCTCTTCTGACTGGATAGGCTTGCAAGGAAAAGTGGTGGCTGCACCATCTATGTCAAAGAGTCCCTAACGGGGCACACCATTGACCTGCCTAGTTGTGGGACTGATATACAGATACTTCCTATCAAGATACTCCTTGGTGCCCACAACAAGGCTCTGACTGTTGCCTTGGTGTACATCCCTCCCAAGTCCAAGTCACTGGGCCCTAACACCATTCTTAACTGCATTAACAGCCTGAAATACAACTCTGAGGTCATAATGCTGGGTGACTTTAATACAGACTGGTTATTGTCCAACACAGTCAACTATAAAGATGCCCTAGCCACAGTAAACTTCTCACAGCTGGTACAGTCACCCACAAGATCTAACTATAAGACAGGGACCAGCACACTACTGGACTGGGTGCTCACAAACTTCCCTGACCGTATCACACATGCTCACATCCTTCCGGACACCATAAGTGATCACTCCCCCGTTCTGTGTGCGGGGTCGAACACATTTATCAAGCCCCAGGGAAAAATCGTTAACAGTAGGGTACTCACCTGAGGGCACTTACAACCACTAAAAACATTGCTAAGACAACAAGATTGGTCACATATTGATACTGCCTCAGACATGGCTTCCACCCTAGAATTTTTCACCTCAAGCTTCAGTGCTGCTTGTGATGTACACGCCCCCTTCAAGAAGAGGAAAAGCAGAGGAACAGATACTCCATGGATCATATAGGACCTCCTACAAAAAAATTAAGTTACGGGACCATCTGTGGTATCAGGCTAGAGCTTCTGGCAGGCTCGCAGACACTCAGGCATACACAACTGCCAGGAATGCCTGCACCTGGGCCATACAGTCTACAAAAGCAAATTACTATAGATGCGCTCTTGGCAACACCTGGAAAAATGGAAGGAAATTTTGGAACAACATTAAGGAACTCACAGGGAAAGAATCTAGGACCACGCCTTCTATACTTAACATAGATGGTGCCTTAACCCTAGACCTCACCACTATTGCAAACACCTTCAACTCAGCTTTCACCGACCTCAGTCAAGTACATCCTTCAAACTTCTTTGAAACCTCTACCAGCACAAAAATCAATGCCAGACCTCATGCAGAGCATGTGCATCTTCCTTTCCATTTCAAATCTGTGACAGAAAGAAAGCCAAAAATACCTACTTAAAGTACTCGTGAGATCCAGAACTAGCAGAGACTCACTAGATCTGAAGCTCATTGCCCTTGCACTTGACAAAGTCCTGACCCCACTTACCAAGATTATCAACAAGTCCCTCTCGCTCTCCCAATTCCCCCATTTATGGAAGCTAGCCCAGGTGACCCCCATTCATAAAAGTGGTGACAGGGCCCACCATGGGAATTACAGGCCCATCTCTATTATCCCCCCAATCTAAAGCTCTTGAATAAATTGTTGTAGACCAGCTGGGAGAGTATTTGGAGAAATACAACCTGCAATCTCCACACCAACATGGTTTTTGAAAAGGGCACAGCACTACTACAGCACTACTTCAATTCATGAGCTATATCCACCAGGCCTTGGACCAAGGACAACTTGTCGGCACCACCTACATTGACCTATGCAGGGTGTTTGATATGGTCAATCACCCATTACTGTTTGACCAGCTAGTTATGCTTGGTCTATCAGCAGACACCCGAAGATGGTTTAACAGTTATCTCATGGGCTGGTCACAGCAGGTAAGGATAGGAGACGCCCTTTCATCCAAACTTCCTGTTCACTCGGGGGTGCCTCAAGGGTCAATTCTGGGACCATTACTTTTCAGCATCTTCCTCAACAACCTCCCCATGCACTGCCCAGTGCAAATCTTCCTGTATGCAGATGATGCAGTTATATACACTAAGAACTCAAACCCTGTCAAGCTGGAGAACCAGCTTCAGGCAACCTTCACTGCAGTGGAGGCTTGGTTCATCACACAGAAGCTTGTGCTCAACCACAAAAAAACGAAGACTATGCTCTTCCATGGCATGCACAACAAACACAGAATCACTCAGCTGATTGTCAATAACAGATCAGAAGTTACTCTGGAGCAGACGAACATCTTTAAATACCTTAGTGTAATGCTGGATTGCACACTATTCTACTCCACCCGTATTAACCATGTCACCAAATCGGTAAATATCCGTATTGGGCTTCTCTATAAACATAAGCGCTGCCTCACTGCTGAAGCTCTGAAGCTTGCAATCCAAAGCTCAATTGTCTCCATAATAGACTATGGGCTGGTGATATATGGCACTGACTCTAACACTGCCCTAAAGCAAATATCAATCGCCCTTAACAAGGCCTGCTGACTTCTAACTGGGGCTGCCCCATGGACTCACACTTGTGACCTCTACGAGCAGATAAACTGGCTACAACTCAAGGGTAGGATATGCTACCACACCTGCCTTGTAGTAAAAAAGTCCACCCATGGTCTTCTACCCACTGGGGTTAATAATCTCCTCAGCATTTCCTGCAATACTCGCTCCACCAGAAGTGCTGGTCGCTCAACCCTCCCAGTCCCTCGATGTCAGACTTCACAAAGGCAACGGTCATTCACTAACAGAGCTCCAAAACTGTTTAACTCCCTGCACAATGAAATCATTAACGCAACCTCACTTGGCTTTTTTAAATGCAAACTTCATGAGTCTCTTGTAGCCCATGCCTCCTTTGACTGTTTCACATAAACCTGGGGACATTACTGTTATTGGTTCGCCTAGACCATGGGCTCCCACCTTAAGTTCTCTATACCGCTTTCCTAACCCCCCCACACCTCCCACCAACCTAACAAGGCCTGCTGGCTGCTTCTGTGGCTACAACGGAAGCCCTACCTCTTCCAGTAAGTTCTCCATACCTTTTCCTAATCTCCTCACCACCCCTCCCTTCAATTTCACAAGGCCTGATGACTGCTCCTCCATCTGTACTGGTAGCCATTGTGTTATATTTATCTACCTTCTCTAATTATCCTATCCTGCATTACTCCCTCAGCACCTGACTACCTCAACATGTACCCACCTCCTGCTGCCTCAACACTCTCTTGTGTCTTATGATTGTCAGTTTTTACCCATTCAGTTCTTCTGCATTTTATGATATATTGTAGTATTTTGAAGTATTATATTTTTCATCTCCTATACATTGTGTTTTAATGTACCTTGATGTGGAACCTGTGTAAAAGAGCCTTTGGCTCAAATGTGTTAATCAGAGAATTTCAAACAAACTGTATATATATAAATCTATACACACATATATATATATTAATTACGTAACAGGGACCTGTGGAATACATGATTTATTTTCACAAGAGCTGTTTGACCTTGGTAACCTCATCAGTGGGGTAAGCTCAAGGTCAAACAGCTTGATTAAGTAATAAATCGACATTTTTACACACAGTTGCTCAGATAAACAGATTTATCACACTCTGCTTATCTCTACCCCATTATGTATTTATGCAATATACCACAAGAGGGTGTGGGTGATGCCAGGATTTACCCACGCCTGGTGTGTTGTTTGGTCATGAGGCCGAAGGCCAAGTGAGCAAACACACCGGGCATGGGTAAATCCTGGCATCGCCTGCACCCTTTCATGGGATATTGCTATTATATAATGTCCTCCTTTTTTTTAAAAAGGAAAAAAAAAAGAAAAACAGTTTGTTTCTTATATTTTTAATTATTTTTCATTGTATATTTTGCTACATGAGAAAAAATAGTGCTTGGTTGTTAGGGATGAGTTCTGGGTTGCTAGGGCTGTGAGCTCAAAATCCGCATGTTCATCTCCGATACTTTTTTTTGTCTCACTTTAATTTGTTTTACTGGAGCTGATAACTGAAGAAAAAAAAAGTGTTTCTCTGGGCAAAACTGTGAAAAGGTGGGAGCAAGAGGCAATACTGCAATATACTGTTGTATCATGCCATTCCAGAAAGAGGGATGGGAAGCACTCGGTCGTTACCCAGGTTGGTGCCTTTGATGTCAGGAGGTGCTTGAGACTCGCAATGCCAGTTTCTGTTTGTTTCGAGCTGAGAGAACAGCAGGCAAGGCAAAACACCGAAGCATGAAGGGTCAGAGGGGGAAAAAGCCAGGCCGAGTGGGTGATGATCCACAAAAAATCGCTGGCAGCGTTATGGGAACAGCGGCAGCTGGCAGGTGGGTCCCAAAGAGAAGAAACGGGATGGAGGAGCCATCAGCACACAGCAAGGAACAAGGTAAAGGGAGGAACGAGGATGGAGGGGAGCAAATTACATTTGTTTCTTTTCCCGTAGGTGGTTTTTGTGGAGGTCAGGAATTTTAATCTATTGTTTTCATTTTCAGGGATCGCATTGATTTGTGTTCCACATGCGGCTAACTGGCACCTTTTCCAATCAGGATGCAGTATTTTTAGAGCCATTATATGTGTGTGTGTGTGTGTGTGTGTGTGTGTGTGTGTATGTATATGTATATATATATATATATATATATATATATACACAGTGCATCACCAGACAGTAGGTTAGCCGTGATGAAGTATAATACAATTACACAAAATGTTGGCCTGTCCGGCGGTCCATCAGTTGCTGTCTGCTTTTATCCACATATGGAATCCAATAAAGGTATACTGGGAAATCGATATCTTGAGTTGTGAGGCTGGATTTTGTAAGTGCCATACTCTATGTTTTAATGTCTTGAGTTTTACGTACTGTGCACTACAGTGATCTTAGAGCTGCCTTTTGTGTTTGGAGATACTAATTGATATACAGCTGCACTTGAGTCAGTACAGCAATGAGAGGTGGCAACTAGCCAAGATGCAGCACCTGGAGGCAGCTGAACAGACACTGTATGGAATTCAAAAGAATTTATTGACTCCCTGTTTTTCAAACAAGGAAATAAGAATCTCTTATTGAGAGAACCAGAAGTATCTACCACCTCTACTAATAATATCATGAGTGATGCTGCACCAGAGGATATCAAAGAGGCTTTTATTGCTTTAGAAATGGTAGTGCTTAAAGTCAGACATCTATACTGGCAGCGCATAACCATGGATCCATATATACAGGTGAACGAAGTTCCGAGGGGGCTGAGATTAACTATACAACCAGCTTTTAGCCAGAATAGGGAGAATTTCCTATCCAGATGGAAGGAAGATATGCTCATATCCTCATTGGGACTTACCAAATTGATCCTGGCAGACTCGGCAAAAGTAGAAAAGGACATTAAGAAATTGCCAGTTGAAAAAGAAAAGGAAGCCACAGCATTTAATACCTCTGCAGGGTACCACTGTTTCCAATATGTTACAAGAAACTATCAAGACCTATGGTGCATGTATAAAAAGAACTAAAGCAAAGACATTCAAAAGGGACAGAGGACTACAAAAATGGTTGGATTTTTTACTGGAGCAAATCAAATCAGCTTTCCAGCACACCAAAGTCCATATTAAAGAAATCATCTGTCCAACGAGCAGAAACATAACAAGTGGATCCAAGAGTGATGTATCCCCTGGTGGGTTTTTTTATTATTATTTATTTATATCCTTGGTTGGGGGGGGGTTGTACCATTGGTTCCCCCATCCAGCCCACACTCACAGCCCCTGCCCCAGCTGTGGCCAGAGCTCACCCCTCCACCGCAGCCCTTCCCAGGTTGTTTTGCAGTGTGTACTTACCCCACCACTGTGGAGACCTGGAGGATGGGCACAGGTGGGAGCTAACTTAGGCGCATCCATGGCAGTGTCATTGGGGCAGCCATCATGCCGCTGAGGGTTTTTTTTCTATAGTGGTAGCCACCCCTCTAGTGCTGGCATACAATGGCATCAATGATGCTGCAACACATGCTTCCATACTTTGCACATCAGATGCCACCAACGCCGTCTCCTTCTGTTGGCCCCGAAGCTGCACAGCCCCCAGCCACTGCCAGGAGCCAGCACCTTGGTGGTCCTCCCCACCCACCGTCCCCAGAGGAGAAGAGCTGTCCCTGGGATGCTCAATCCTCCTCCTCCTCCTCCTCCTGGCTGACCCCCAGCAACCTGTGCCCGCTCCCGACAAGGGTCACCAGCATTGTCCGAGGTGTGTCATCCAGCACCTCAACCCTTTAGTTGGAACAAGAGGACAGCCAACAACCAGTCCCCTTAGCAATCACACCAGTACAGCTCTGCAGGAGCCCAAAAGTGGCACGCATCAGAGGAGGATACATCTGGAGGGATGCAGATGGAATAGGAGGAAGAACCAGCAACTGGTACAATATGGAGCCACAGCATTATCAGGGGGGAAAGGCAGGAACACATAGACTCAGAGGGGACAGCAGCAACAATGAAGAGGATGCAACTAAACAATGTGGTAAATATTTCATTTTATGTACTCACTGATATTGAACAACAGGTGCTAATGAAGGCTTCATCATTCATACTAATAGATAAAGCAGATGAGTTTTAAAGTACAGTTGATCTGCATAGGTTCACAAGAAGCCTGAATTTAAAGCTGATACAGTACTGTATATAACAGGACTTCACATATAACTGAGAGTATAAGATCAGAGGAGGTCAAAATATCTAACATAATCACACAGGAATTGCAGTGATATAGGGTACCATGCACAATTTTATAAAACAGTCACCCTTCCAACTACCATTGTAACAAAGTATGGCTGTGATTGAAAAATTGTGTGAAGCAGACATATAAAGAGCTCTACAAACATAGTCCAGAAGCTGCTATGTAAATGCAACCAGTGCAGAGAGAGTGCTTTAAAATATTAAAGCAATAACAAAGCAATTACAATAAAACTGGCCGATAAAAGTGGCTCTATGGTGGTAATGGACTCTGATCAGTATGAACCCAAGATTCGCTCACAATTTACCAATATGAAGTTTTATCAGAAATTAGAGGGTGATCCAACCTCAAGGTATAAAACAAAAATACACAGCATTTTGTTTGAAGCATTTATGGATGATTCAATCTCAAAGGATACCAAAGAATTCCTAACTGTGCAATATCCTGTGTGTGCAATGATCTACTGTCTCCCCAAAATTCATAAAGATTTGTTTAATCCACTGGAGCCCCATATAGTAGTTGCGAGCATTGTCTCACTAATGGAACCAATTGTATAATTTATTGACTTCACAATTGATCCCTCATTTAACAACTTTATTTAACAAGATTATAGTGCTAGGTTCTTTACTGGGATACATGTTATGATTATATCATTAATGGTTTTTTTTTAAAGATCCAGAACTATGCTCATCTTACAGGCCCATCTTTCTGCTAAATTCTGATGTAAAGATTTTCACTACAGTTCTAACACCCAGGTTAGAATTGGTAAGTCCTTACATGATACATCCAGACTAATCAGTGTTTGGTAAAGGCAGACAGCTACACACCAGTACTTGCAGAGTCATTAACCCGACTGATTTAGTTTCTGACCCAGGTTTTATTATCGTAACTCTGAATGCAGAAAAAGCATTTGATGGAGTTGAATGGAATCTTATTCATGCAGTATTAAATAAAATGGGCTTTGGACCTCATTTTTAGACCTGGGTGAGAATATTATATTCCAATCCTTCAACCCAGATTAGGACTAACCATAACCTCTCTCCAAAAATTCTCTTAAAATGCAGAACCCATCAAGGTGTCCTCTCTCTCCTTTGCTATTCACATTTGAACCTCTTGCTATTACCATGAGAAATAGCTCAGGTATAAAAGACATAATAAGAATGAGGAATTAAACATTTGCTTGTGTGTGGATGATATTTTGCTTACGATATCTGAAGCCTTCTTGACACCCTTGTACACTGTGGTAGACAGGTTTGGCAAAGCTTCTGGCTAGGGTAAATTGGGGCAAATCTGAAGTGTTACACTTAGGCATATCAAATAATATTATGGTAATATCAACACCTAACCATCCTAAAGAGGTCTCAGTAATTAAATATTTAGGAATTAATTTGTCCAAAAAACATTCTGACCTTTATAAGTTAAATTATACACCACTTTTACAAAAAAAATTCAAAAGTCTTAGAGGAATGGTCACTAATGCCATGGATGTTAATAGATGCTATAAAAATGTCAGTACTTCCAAAAGTTTTGTTTCTATTTCAAACTTTACCCATCTCAGTTCCAGACTGCTTTTTGAAGACTTTAGACTCTGTGATAATCATAGTTTTATGGAAACAAAAAAGACCTAGAATTTCTCTAGCTAAGCTAAAAGTATTTAAGTGTGCTACAATCTATCATATCCCAAAAATTCATAAAGATTTGTTTAATCCTTCGGGCCGCCCCATAGTTGTGAGAATTGGCTCGCTAATATAACAGATTGCACAATTTATTGACTTCCATATAAAAGAACTAGTAACCTCATTTCCATCCCATTTAAAAGATATTACAGCTTTCTTAAGAATAATAATCTCCATGTGGAATCAGATTGGCTACCAGTTACTATGGATGTCAGTTCACTGTATAGGAACACACCCCATGAATGGGGATATACAAGCTCCGCCAGAAAGCCTGTGTGAACTATCAGGGTATACCTGTTAGCACTGCTTTCATTCAAGTTCTATATACCCTCACTGACTTAGTTTTGAATCATAATAGTTTTTGCTTCATGAGCAAAAATTGTAAGCAAATAAAGGGTGCAGCCATTGGTGCGGCATTTGCACCAAACTATGTGAATATGTTACAGTCATATTGTGAAACCAGTCACTTCACAAAATGACCACAGTTTTCGGTCATTTTATAAAATGACTGTTTCACTTAGTCATTTCGTGAAATGCCTAAAAGTTTCAGGCATTTCCCGAAATCACTGAATATAGTAGGTAGGCATTACATGAAATGCATAATCCCTGGTCATTTGGGATTATTAACTCAAAAAGACAACATATAAAACTATTTTTCTTTTAAGTTTTATTTCTAAAACCAAACAATAATACACATCACTTCATTATATTCATTGATAACAATAGTGCAGTAAGTGCTCAATGCTTGAGTTCAGTCAGGGCCTGTTTGATCTCTGCATGGCTTGCTAACACAAAAATGGCCTTAACTGAGTTATTGCTAGCTCTCTTTTACTCCTAATTAGGTCACATAGAGATGACACCTGAAAGTCCTTGAAGCCCATCTTCTTCCAACAGAAACTGGCTGCCATGGAAAAAGAGTTGTGGGCCCAGAGTGCCTCTTCCTCACCAGGAGCCTCATCAGAGACCTCCCACTCCTTCAAGAAGAAGCACAAGTGGGACAAGCATCGGGAATGGGTTCGGGCCATGGTTGATGTTCGGTCTTCCCTCAGTGGGGGGGTCAACTCCACCGGCCATGCCAGCCCTCTCCTTTTCTGGGCAGCCTCTGGCTCTGCCAATCCACTCTGGTAACAATGTTGGGTGGCACTTCTGTAGGCATGGGGGACTCCTCCTCCAGCCCACTGCCCCTGTCGATCAGGCCCTTCACCTCATAGGGTCCTCAGCCAGGTGACTCGACTGATAAGTTGGACGCTGGTTCTACTAACGCCCACACAGCCATGGTGCATTCACAGGATCCTTCTTTGGAATCCGGCAACAGTCCTCTGGACCCACACCCCCTATTGCCAGCTACTGCTGGGCCGCAGACTATGCCCAAGGGGTTCCCTCTCAGGCACCTACAGTCCTCCAGCTACCATTGGTGGGCCCTCCCCCAGAATCCACCTACCCGGTGACAGCAGAGCCATCGCCTGTCAGGCCTTCCTTGCACCCGACACTGGACCGGCCTATGCTGGATCCCTCCAGGCCAACACTGGCCCTTCTGTTGCCAGATCAGGAGATGGAGTTTTGGGCACCACCTTCGGGAACACCCCCAAATTTACCAGTTCCCTTGGGGCCAATGCACAGCCCCCAGCCACCATTGGACCTGATGCCTGGTTATGCCTTGGAAATGACACCAGGTTACACTACAGGCCCCAACTGGGACCATCAGGCTCGATCCCCAGTTATCCAATGCCCTACTGGCCATTGCCGGCCCTGTCAGGTCTGCCATTCTGCCCCTATCCAGGCTACCTTACACTGACCTACCCAATGCTGGGTTACTCTCTGCTGGGCTATCAGACTTCAGGCTACCCTTGTCCACTGGCATACCCCCCCTTCGGCACCGGTGAACTATAATGTCCTGGTTAACTCCTGGTGGTCTTTAATGTGGCAGTGTCTGACGCTGGGTTACTCTTCTTGCTCTCAACTGGAACCATCAGGCTGGACCTCCAGTTATCCACGCCCTACAAGCCATTGCTGGTCCTGTCAGGTCCACCACTGGGCCCCTATCCAGGCTACCCAACACTGACCTACCCAACATTGGGTTACCCAATGCTGGGCTATCAGACTTCAGGCTACCCTTGTCCAATGGCATACCTCCCTCTGGCACTGGTGGACTATAATGCCCAGAGTAACTCATGGTGGTCTTTCATGCAGCAGGGTCTGATGCCCACCCTGGGAGCACCAACATCGGACCCACCTCTGACGCCGGCCCAGGTCCAATCTGACCTTAGGTTTCCTCCTTCAGAGAGCAGGGCAGGTAGCAAGGCTGATGCCGCCTCCAGTCCTGTTACTCAGTAGAGGAGCCCTGGGCCAAGAAACCTCCCAAATCACTGCTGAAGGACCCTTCATTCTTAGAAGTGATGCAACTCATCCAAACAGCTCAAGGCAGGCAAACAGAAGAGCAGAACCACCAGCAGCACTGCCTGGCAGAGCAGCTGCACCTCCCCGAGCTTACACCAGTAGTAGTGCTGCCATTGGTGCCACCCCATGATGATATATCATCCACCATATGCAACAACCGGGGTCGGTACCCCCTATGCCAAAGAAGGCAGATGGTCCGAAGTGGTCCAGCTGTCTGGACTCCTTGTCCAGAGAAAAGATGCTCATGTGTTTAAGTTTCTTGGTTCTATCATGGGCAGCATCAATGACAATGGAGTCCACCTTAGGGTGTGACCCAAAATGGTCTCTACCGTCAGGGGCATGGTACAGCCGATCTGCCTTCTTTGGTATCATATACTTTCGGCACTTCTCATACTTTTTTAAAGTTCCTCTCTGAAGTTAATTTCAAAATCCTGAGCCATCTTTAGTAGTGATTAGTTAGCAAGGGAAGAAACCTTGTCCACTAACTCCTTTTATATAGAAACACCTCTTGGACTGATTACATTTCTGGCAGGCCTGGCAGCCCTGGCAGCCCTCAGTGTTGTGGTCTGGGCCTAGGCAAAGGATACACGTGGTATGGCCATCCTTTTCTGGAATCTGTTTGCCACAGACACACTTAAATTTGTGGGATTTCACTGAAGGAGTCAGTGAAGACATGCAACCGATGGTCAGATGTAACCCCCAGGTGGCGCTATCCCAAGGGCTACTACCCCTGCCTGCTTAACTACGGACAGGTTGAGGGGCCTAGGTTCTGCAACGGGTGCCTCCACCCAGAGGTCAGGGTCTGTAGTGGTTAGACTAGCTTGATCACAGCCCTCTGGGACACAGTGACCCCCTTTGGTTCCCTCTAGTGACTCACATAGTATATAGGAGTTACAGTCCCAATACCCCACATGTACACACTGTTCACTCTTAAGGTACCACTTACCCTCAAGACTGATTCTGCAGCATGTCTCTGAGGACCCCCTGTAAAACAAGGTTAATCAACATACACAGCAAACGGCAATACTGTTTCCATAAGTACCAACATCACATACAGTATGTAGTATAATAACAACAAATCTGATTTATTTAGTGAACAGTAACATGGGAGGGGGCAATCAGGTTGATTAGTTGTGTCTAAGTTCAAATCACAGTACTGTGCACATATATATAGGGTCCAAAATGTCACTATCTGGGTACCCAGGATGGGGGGGCTAGCCAGGTCCGTTGCCAGCAGGTGCAGATGAATGGGACCATATAGGAAGAAAATAAATGCACAGTACCCAATTGTGATCCGGAGCCGGATGGCTCAGTCCATTAAGATTGAAACAATAGGAATTAGGTGACATACTTGCGATTGATAACAGGCTGCAGGGGAATACCCTGATTTGTACTCACAGTACCCAAGTTGGGAACCAGATGGTGGATATTCTCTGGATTGCCAGAAGTAGCAAGGCAGGGAAACAGGGTCCTTGAGGCTGAACCCCTAGGCAGTTAATAACTCACGGATTTAGCCCGAGACACACTGAGCATGATTCAGCAATTTCTCCAGTCTTCTACGGGGTGAGCCTGGTTTCCACACTTCTGGTGCTTCTTTTCTGAATTCGGGTTCATTCCGATTAACACACTCTAACAGCTGTAGGCCAACTTCAGGGCCTCTCAGGCGCTTCCCTTATGAACTTTATGCCACAGCAGCACAGAGCTCTTTCTCCTTGCACAGTCAAACCGAATCTGTCTCTCCAGCCTTAGTACAGGGCATTTCCCTTAGGTTCCAACAGGTCCAGTTGGTGGATTCGGCTGTCAATCACTCCAAAGCTTTCTCTGTTGGTGCAAAAAGGCATCAAGGTCCAAACTACGCTTACCAGAATCACTAGCTATATATTCCCCTTGTAAACCGGCTCCACAGAGAGTCCAAATTCTGGTTGGTCCAAGCAGTCTCCATTTTAGGGCTCCCTTCACCCAATTGGCCCAGCACAGCAGTTTAGGCCCAAAATGGAGGGGCAACACATACAGAGTCCCAGCTGCAATAAAGGCAGGTTAGACAAACTACAATTTTGCTAATGCCTTAAATGATTACAGGCAAACAGTTACAGCTTTCAGATGGGCTCCCTTTGCACTTCCAGTGATTGCAAAATGGAGCGATTACTCTGCAGCTCAGGCAGGATTCAAGCAGGGAAACACCAGCCCGGAAGCAGTAATGATGACAAGCAGACAGCTCTGAAAGAGACAGTATGTGAGGCTCTACCAGCACTCACAGTGCCATTCAAGAGGCTTAAACGCCAAACACCAGCAGGCAGGGGAACACTTAGGCAAGCTCCTAGAAGGCTTTTAGGAACTCCCATTTGTAGGGGGGGTTACACAAAAAATGACAAAAACATTCGTACTAATCAAAAAAATAATAAAAGTTATACTTCTAAATGGCGGTCGACTGAAGCAGCATTCTGCTAGGTTTGATGAGTGCACGTTGACAGCGGGAAAGAACTGAGGAGGCGTGTGAGGACCGCCTACAATATACTGTAGACCAACGTCGGTCACAGAACGTCTGGTGGGCAGTCCCCCCGGGGTACATTGCTAGCAAAAGTTTCTGTGTGGTCCTAGCTCCTGGCGGCTTAGTCCTACCGATGTTACCTACTGCAAGAGCCCTCTCGAAGTAAGATCACAACCCCTTATCTAAAGTTATCAACTCTTAATTGTTTATTTTCTGATAATGTGTCATTCTTCTGATAATGAGATAATGTGTCTGAGTCAGTTAAAATCTGACTGGACATTCTTAAGAAACCAAAATAAAGATATCCTAGCTGCATTTCCTGACAATTATATTATGAAATATTGTTAACGTGATCAGCCAAATAGTGTAATAGAATGCCCATAATGCCAGGTTTCACAATATGACTGTAACAATAATGCCAATCATTTCATTAAATGGCTGAAACTTTTAGGCATTTCATGCAATAACTTCGTGAAACAGGCACAGTCGAATAGTGTAACAGAATGCATATAACACCAGGCATTTCATACGAACCTACGAATGTGCCAGCAGAAACAGACCTCCTGGTCTATCAACGTCTGCTTGAGTGTGCAGCTAGTGCCCCTAAGTTGCAGCTGCCCCACCCCCTTCCCTTTTGTCCTCCCTCAGCTGTTCTCAGCCTTACCCATCTGTACTCTCCCCTGTTATCTGCCACATGTCCTTTTAAAACTACCCACAGTTTTGCATGATATCACCCTCTCTGGTAGGGCATTCCACTTAGACGTCACTCTCTCTGTGAAGTAATGCCTCCTCATCTCCCTCCTAAATCTTCCCCCTCTATTCTTAGCCCATATCCTCTAGTGTCCTTTCCCTTCCTCAGTTTAAAAACCTTGTTGGCTCCATCCTTGTTGATTCCCTTCAGACAGCTGAAAGTTATGATCATGTCCTTCCTATCCCTCCTCTCCTCCGGGGTGTACATATTCAGTTCCACCACCTGTTCTCGTAGCCTCTCTCCCCTTCATTCCCTGTATCATTCTCATTGCCCTCCACTGCACTCCCTCCAGTAGCTTGCTATCCCGACTCAGGTATGGCCTCCAGAACTACACACAGTACTCCAAGTGTGGCCTGATCAGTGACCTGTAGAGGGACAAGATCACCTCCCTCCACCTGGATGAGAACCCCCCTCACTATACACCCCAGCATCTTGTTCACCTTCACTGCCATTTTTCTGCATTGGGCAGAATTGTTCATGCTCCCTGTTACCATCACCCCTAGATCCTTCTCCTCCTCTATGATCCCCAGCTTCACCCCCCAACCAGTATTCTCTCCTTGGGTTCTTTGCCCTGAAATGCATAACCTTACACTTCTTTGCATTGAACCCCAGCTTCCACCTCTCTGACCACTCCTCCAGTTTGGTTAGGTCACCCTGCAGTTGCTTCCATCCCTCCTCCTGGTCCACTACTGCACCCATTTTGCTATTGTCTGCAAACAGACTTACCCTGCTCACCACTCCATGCGTGATGTCTGAGATAAAAAGCCCAAATAGCATTGGGCCCAGCACAGAGCCCTGCAGTACCCCGCTCGTCACTGGTCTAGGTGTTGAGAATTCCCCCACCATCACCACCCATTGTAGCCTCCCATGCAGCCAATTTGTAATCCAGTTTGCCATCTTTGCCCCCACTCCCATGCCAGTTAGCTTCCCCCCAAGTCACCCATGAAGTACTGAATCGAAGGCCTTGCTGAAATCCAAGTAAAAGACATCCACTGCATGGCCCCTATCCAGCTCTCTTGTTACCCAGTCGTAATATTATATTAGGTTAGTTTGACAGGACTTCCCCGATATGAACCTATGCTTCCTCACATTCAGGAGGTAATTGTCCTCTAGAAATGACACCAGCCTCTCCTTCAGTATCATCTCCATAAACTTGCCCACTATGGAAGTGAGACTGACCAGCTGATAATTGCCCAGTTCATCCCTTGGGCTGCTCTTGTGTATAGGCACCACATGAGCCATCCTCCAGACCTGAGGCACACATCCCATATCCAGGAATGTGCTGAAAAGATCCAACAGTGGTGCCACCAGCACCTCTTCCATCTCCCTCAGCACACTGGAGTGGATACCATCTGGCCCTGGTGCCTTGTCCACTTTTAGTGCCTTCAGTCCCTCTAATACTCTACTTCTCTCAGTCATTCCATCTGTCACCTCTCCCCCCAGTCCAAGGTGGTAGCTTCCCCCCTTCTCCTGCGTGAACACTGAGCAGAAGTACTCATTTAGTGCTTCCGCTTGTTCCTCTCCTTTTCGCCTCCCATCCTCTGTATCCTCACTATGTTATTCCTGCACTTTCTTTTCTCTCTTACATATCTGAAAAAGTCTTTCTACCCCCCTTAATTCCCTGTGCTAACCTTAGCTCCCTTGAGGCCTTAGCTTCCCTCACCCTCTTGGTCAGTTCCTTGGACCATCTTGCATACTTCTCCCTGTCCTCCTCCTTCCCCGTCCTTCTGAACCTCCGGTATGCAGCTCTCTTTTCCCTCACCCCCTCCATCACCTCTCTGTTTAACCAGCATGGTTTCCTCGCTTTGCTCCTCTTACTGTGTAACTTGGTAGAAGCTTCCATCGCCTCTGTAATCCCCCATTTAATAATGTTCCATTTCTGCTCCATCCCTGGCCCTATGCCCTCAAATTTCCCTTTCAGTATCTCCCACATCCTCCCGAAGTCTACCCTCCTGAAGTCCACCACCTTTGTTAGTGAGCCCCCCAACTCCCTGCTCATTGTGATAGTAAACCGCACCGTTTGGTGATCGCTATCAGCTAATCGGTCCTCCACCCCTATTTCCCTCACTGCCTCACCATTCAATAGTACAAGATCTAGCATGTTACTTAGCCTAGTAGGTCCAGTGACCAGCTGTGTCAGGACTCCCTCCTGGATCGCATCCAGCAGCACCTGCTCCCTAGCACTGGAGGTGACTGGAGTGCTGCAGTCAACCCCCGGCAGATTGAAGTCCCCCATGATGACCACATTCTCCTTCCTACATACCCTCCTGATTTGTTTTGCTAACTCCCTGTCTAGCATCTCTGCCTGGGGCAGTGACCTGTACACCACCCCAAACATCAGCTTCCTACCCTTGGAGTCCAGGAGCTGCATCCAAATTACCTCCATTCTGCTTTCCTCCCCCTCTTCCCTTGTACATTTGATCCTGTCCCTCACATAGATTGACATCCCACCCCCACTCCCCACCCCACAGTCTTTCCTGTACAATTTATACCCTGGGATTGACAGATCCTAGTCCCAGTACTTGGTGGCCCACGTTTCCATGATGGCTGCAATATCCACCCTCCTCACTGCTAAGAGCACCTGTAGCTCAGCTGATTTGTTACTGAAGCTTCTCGCATTCAGTGAGATCATCCTCCATCCTGTCCCCTTCCATTCCTTCCCTTGCTTCTCTTCCCTCTTATTCACCCCATGCAACTTCCCCAAATCCTTCCCTGCTAGCTGGGGGGGGGGTGGTAAGCTCATTTGGCTCCTCTCTTCGGGATCCCCGCCTACCAGCTGTCCACTTACCACCCTCCTACCTAGTTTAAATCCATCTTTGTTGCTATATACCCCTCTAACTTCTGCTTTAATACCCCCTTCCCCTCCCCCTTCCCAGTCAAGTGCAGCCTATCCCCTGCATATAAATCATTATTGTCCCAGGTTCTGCCCCATCCACCCACTACCCCGTACTCCTTGGATTGGCACCACTCCCCCAACCATGTGTTGAAATCCCCAATCCTCCCTTTCCTCACCATACTCGCACAGGGTACTGGGGGCACCTCTGAGAAGGCCATCAACTCCCCTATCACCTCGCACAGCCTCCCACACCTTCAAACCGCTCTCTCACTCATTCCACCATCTCCCCCACCAGGTCATTCATCACCACATGCACCACTATATGCGGTTTCCTCCTACCCCTCCTTGTGCACTTTAGAATTGACTGCCCCACCCTCTCTGCCATTAACCCCAGTATGGATTCCACCCATATGCCATTCCCCTTGCTGCCCCATCTGATCCTCTTAAGTATGGAGTCCCCCAATACCAATACACCCCCTTCTTTATTTGTCACTATCATCCCCACCCTTCTACCCAGGTCCCCATTTCTAGAGTCCCCCATATTAGAAGCTTTACCATTTACTCCAGTGGTACCCCCCCATTTCCACCCCAGGCCTATCCCTCCCCCTGCACTGCTTGCTGTCTATCCTCCACCCCCATCTGTGATGGGCTCCTCCTCTACCTCTGCAATGACCCTCTCACCCCCTCCACCAGTATTGCCCCTCTTCCCCTCCAGTTCCCAAGTACCGTCCCTTATGCAATCTCGTCCTGTTCCCTCTCCTGCCCCCCCTCCTGGAGCCCACCCTCCTTCTCTTCCTCCCCCACTGTGTCAATAGTACAGCAAACCTATTTCCTACCCCCTCTGTCCAAAGTCAATAATATAAAAGGAATTGTAGTGTAGAGCATGACTACAGTAACAATGACAAAACCCTAACTAAACGCTTCGAGGAGAGAGGCTATAGTCCCCATGTTATAAATATAGTACTGGCATTTGCTGATAAGAGGCCAAGAGGATCTTTATTGAATCCACAAATTAACACACATAACGGGCAATGTCAGTGTCTGAATCAATGTCCAAATTCATAAACACCGATTTGTCATGCTCTTACCTCATTAAACGTGCTACTGAGAGAAACTGACCTGTGTTAACAGCAGACAGGGTGCTGAATGAAATCACAAGAAATCCACCAAGAATGTTTTTTAGAAGAGCCAGAAATATTGGCAATTCTGTAACATAGTCTCTATGACCCAAGACCACATGCTAACATGAATTTACTGAAGAGGAGTTGTACCCGTGGTAACTGTTCCTTCTGTAAAGAGGACTCCTTTGGGACACTGAATTCATCTAGAGGATTTAAAATACAGAACTTGGTTACATGCAGTACTAAGTCCGTTATATAGCTGGCTGTTTGTACCTGTTCATGCTTCTATGTAGGCAAAATGATTTGCCCCTTTAAAAAACAGATTGGGAACATTTATGTGCAATAGAGAGAAGAGATCCTGCGAATGCACTTGCAAATCATATCATGAACTCAGGGGTTGTTCATTCTTTTTTTTAGGGGATAGAGAAAGTGAAATTAGGACCACATGGAGGAAATCTGGGCAATAAATTATTACAGAGGGAAGTCTGGTGACAATATTTGCTCGGGGCATTGGAATACCCTGGACTAAATGAAAAGTTCCATGTAATTCCTTTCCAGGAAAGGTGAACTTAAGTGATCTGTATAAAGAAATATGGTATCATACAAAAAAATGTACAGATATGTTATGCAGATTGTGATTGTTGCAAAAATCTCTGTGTGTCTTTTTTCTCTAGATAACTCGCCCCTACACTCCTCTCTCCTCCCCCGGCCCCTATGTATTTTTATCTGTTTTTTTAATATGTTTTTGAAATTGTCTGAATTGGGGTCTGAGGGATATGTGTCAAATCTGATTGCTTTATCTTGATACCACCATATATGAACTGTTACTGGGTCTCTCTGTAAGTACGTTTAGTGCCTGTATTTCATACAGGACATTTTTCATTTTGTGGTGATTTTTTGTTGATGGTGCTTAATATTAAAAGTCACTACATATCCTTATGTATCAATATAATGGGTATTAATGATATGTGGCATTACCAAGCATATGTCATAGAGTTCATAAAATTAGTATGGAAGTTGTAGTAAACATCTCTTTTATCTGTTCCATCTCTTCTACCCACTTCTTTCCATTTTCTTAACTTCTTTTTTAGTGTAATCACTAATTATTAAAGAACCTCTCTCACTGTAAAACTATGTAAGAGCTGTTAATCAGTGGCCCCTATCCCAACAGTAAGTTCAGCTGGGTAGATTTTTAATGTAGTATGTATACACATATATATATATATAGTAGTTTTGGTAAAATTAATCTTTTTCTATATTATTTACACATTTTATGTATATATGAATGCTACTGATTTTTGCATGAGGTATAGCTGTTTGTGACTTTAGCACCAATATATATTTTGTCGCTGGCTCCACTATGGGGTCATTGGATCTACATGGGAACAGGGTCTATGGATTTTTACTTACCTGCCATTTTCACCGGTTGGTCTTCTGGCTACAGGTGTGTGTGTGTGTGTATTGTTAACCACCAGATGGCAGGTTAATCATGATAAAGCTATGTGAACCACTGGCCTGTCTCATGGTCTGTTTGTTGCTGTCTATATTTATCTACATATGGAATCCAATAAAGGTATACTGGGAAATCGATATCATGTGTTGTGAGGCTGGACTTTGTAAGTGATGTACTCATGTTTTGATGACTTACGTTTAACTTATTGTGCACTACAGTGATCTCAGAGCTGCCTTTTGTGTTTGGAGATACTTTTTTGTGGCCCCTCCTCTTCTCCTTCCACTGTGAACACTGAACAAAGGTATTTGTTCAGGATGTCTACCTTTTCCTGGTCTCTGTCTGCACTGCCCCATCCCTTTTTAACCTTACAATCCCTCCTCGGTCTTCCTCTATTCACTTACATACCTACGAAATGTCTTGTCCCATTTTGTTGCCACTTGGGCTAGTCTCTCTTCAGTTTGTGCCATTGCCACAAGTGGGCACTGTTATAAGCTGGCAGGGGGAGGGTCCAAGGCCTTCTGTCAAGATTGTGTGCAGGGGAGATGTGTGGGACAACCTGGGGACAGAAAACAAAATCCTGAGTAAGTAAGGATAGAGCTAATGCAAACAATCTTTCAATGGGCATCACTTCTGGCCTGGGTATCCAGGCAGTAGTACTCAGTGAATGTGTGAACAGATTTCCATGTAGCTACTTTATAACTATCCAACAAAGGGATATCTATGGCCGCTGCCACTGAGGCCACAGTACCCATAGGGGAATAAGCTCTCAAACCTGGAGGGGCATCCTTCCCCAGTTTGCCATAGCAGAACTGAATGCAAACCACAATCCATCTGGCTATGGCTCTTTTTGTGGCTGGCTTACCTTTACGTACTTCCCCATAGGTAAGAAACAGCTGGGTAGAACCCTGTCTGTGCTCCTTAGTCCTGTCCATATAGTAGCTGATGGCTCTCTTTACATTCAGACTATGCAGCCTGCGTTCGCCTGAGCTGAAATGGTCTGTGAAGAATACAGGAAGAGTGATAGATTAAGGTCAAAATCAGAGACCACCATGGGGAGAAACTTCCTATTGGTCCGAAGGACAATTTTATCCCTATGAGGGGTAATGTAGTTGGGCTCTACTGACAAAGCTTGGAGCTCACTAATCCTCCTAACAGAGGTGATGGCCACCAAAAACACAGTCTTCCAAGTCAGAAACTTAAGCTCTGTGGAAGATATGGGCTCAAAGGAGGCTGCATAAGCTGACCTACGCAGATATTGAGATCCTAAGCTGGAGTGGGCTCTCTGTGAGGGGGATAGAGATGTGACAGTCCCTTAAAGAATTTCTTAAATATGGAGTGAGCAACTAGGGAAGGTGCCTTCCCTGCTGACAAGTATGCAGAGACAGCTGCCAAATGTACTTTCAAGGTGGAAGGCTGCAAACGAAGGGACTGCAGGTGTACCAGACAGTCCAGTAACACTGGAAGCCCAGCCTGTTGAGGATTCAGACCCTTCTGGGAACACCAAATGGAGAACCTCTTCCATTTAGAGGAATAAGTTTTCCTAGTGGAAGGCTTTCTGGAGACCCTTAGAATGTCCAAGACACTCTCTGAGAGATGCAGGCCTGCATACTCTAGGTCTTCAAGAGCCAAGCCCTGAGGTGGAGGGACTGGAGTAGAAGATCATCCCCTGAGCTGATGTCAACAGGTTGTGTCTCCTGGGGAGAGGAATAGGACTGGCCACTGATAGATACAGGAGCATTGGATACCATGGTTGTCTGGCCCAGTCTGGGACTATGAGAATCATGGTCGCAGGGTGAGACCTGAGCTTGACCAAGGCCCTGAGGGTCAAGGAAAAAGGAGGAAAAGCATACAGAAACCTGTTTGTCCAGTCTAGAAGCAGAGCCTCCAGGGGCATTGAGCCCCAAACAGGAGGTCTGCAACAGTACAAAGGCAATTGATGATTGTCTGGGGCTGCAAAGAGGTCTAGCTCTGGAACTCCCCCACCTCCTGAATACTGAAAGGAGAACTTGCCTGTTGAGGGTCCACTCATGATGGCCCTGGTGTATTCTGCTGAGAGCATCTGCTAGGACATTGTCCTTCCCTGGTAAGTGGACTGCTGACAAGGAGATGTCCAGAGAGTAAGCAAGGCTCCAAATCTTCATGGATTCTGTGCAGAGAAGGTAGGACCTTGTTCCCCCCTGCTTGTTGATATAGTACATCATAGTGATGTTGTCTGTCCTGACTTGAGCCACCTTTCCCTGCAGATGATTGGCAAATGCCTGAATAGCCAGAAACACTGCCCTGAGCTCTAGGAGGTTGATGTGTGACAGAGACTCCTGAGGCAGCCAGTTTCTATGAACTGTGTGCTCCCCGAGGGTGTACACTCCAGCCCAAGAGGGAAGCATCTGTTGTCAGTACCAGGGAGGGTATCTTTTGAAGAAAAGGTACTCCCACACTGAGATTGTCCATGTCCTGCCACCACTTTGCAGGAGGGTGGAGGACACTGGGATTAGCTTGGACAGAGAGTCCTTTCTTTGGGACCAAAAAGAACTCAAGTGGAACTGAATGTCCCTCATCTGAAACCTTGTTCCTGGGACCACAGCTGTGGTGGATGCCATGTGGCCCAGGAGTTGCAGGAAATGCCTTGCTGGATGAGGAATTTGAAGTTGGAAGGAGCTTGCCAACTGAGTTAGTGCCTGATCTCTTCCTGTAGGCAAGAATGCCTTTGCCTGGATGGTGTCCACCTCTGCCTCTCTAAAGTCCAGCACCTGGATGGGAGTCAGCATTGACTTTTGAGGTTTACCAAGAACCCCAGCAACTGAAGGGTTACCTGAGAGAGAGTGCCAGAGACTGTTGTACTTGCAGAGAAGACTGGCCTACTAGTAGCCAGTCATCCAGCTAGGGGTAAACTAAAACCCATTGCTTTCTGAGAAATGCCACTACAACTGCTAGGCATTTTGTGAACACCCTCGGTGCAAAGGTCAGTCCGAAGGGCATGGCCCTGAATATATAGTGGTCTGCAGGTAGCCTGAATGTAAGGTACTTTCTGTGGGACTGCCTGATGGGTATGTGAAAGTATGTAACCTTGAGGTCTAGTGATGCCAGCCAGTCCCCTTGTCGCAGAATGGGTAGAATTGTTGTCAAGGTTGTCATCCTGAACTTTGGCTTTGAAAGGTGCCTGTTCAGGTATCTGAGGTCTAGGATGGGCTGCCACTACCCAGTTTTCTTCAAGGCAAGGAAGAACCTGGAGTACAACCCATTTCCCGTGCTGAGGCGGCACAGGCTCCACTGCCCTTGAGAGAAGGAGGGTGGAAACCTCTGCCTCCAGCAGAGCTGTTTCTAAAGGGTTGGAAGACCTGAAGGATCTTGCTCCCAACCTGGGGAAGGATATGAAGTTGAGAGCAAGACCTTGACCCACTATCTTCAGGACCCACCTGTCTGAAGTGATGGAATGCCAGGTCTGAAGACAGTGGGCCAACCTGCCCCCTACAGGGGTTGGGGAGTCGGCCCGAGCAGACCCCTCAGGGTGTCTGCTGGCAGGAGTAGAGGGGTGTGGGGTGGAAGCAGCACGGCCTGCACCCCTCCTTCCTCATTCCCTGAAGAACCCCCTGGGTTGCTGAGAGAAAGGGAAAGCCACGGCCTGATAGAAGGGCCTAGGGTAAGGTCTGCCCCTGCCCCCCTGGCCTGTTGTCTCTGGGGAAGTGGCAGACTTCTCCTTAGCAGAAGCACTCATGTATGCCACCCTATAATCATTCATCTTTTTCATGTATGCTTCTGTCTGTTCCCCAAACAGTGAATTCTGTGTCAGGGGAAAGTCCAGAGCATTGTTCTGGGTATCCTGGGGAAGGTTGGTACATCTTAACCAGGAAAACTGCCTGAGGGAGATGGCAGATGCCATAGCTTGAGAGGCTGCATTGTTAGAATCCACACCCATATGAAAATGGGCCTTAGATGCTTGGATTCCCTTACATACTACCTCCTGAAGGTCAGCTGCCAGCTCAGGAGAAGCTTTCTGGGCCAAGTGTTGGACAGATTCCCACAGTGCCTTCTGGTACCTAGAGGCATAGGCCATGTGAGAGACCTGCCTTATGCCCAGGGAGGAAGCCAAGTACATTTTCTTGGGCAGGGAGTCAATTCTCCTGGAATCCTTGTCTGGAGGATAGGAAGCTAGAGGAATATCGGTCTTCTCACAGGCTGCAGTCTGTACAACCCCCACATGGCTGCAATGGGAGGATAAAAACTCAGTGCCAGTGCCAGCCAGGGCATATTTCCTGTCCATCCTCTTATCCAAGGGAGGGACAGTGAAAGGGGTCTGAAGGACCTTAAGGGTTTGCCTTTTTTTTTTTTTATTTTTTTTTTTATATTCCTATTTATCCACCTCCTCGACAGAGCAAGCCCCATGATCTCTGGCCACCATGCCTGCGCCCCCTGGACCTGGTCATGCGCATGGGCCACACAAACCCACAGAACACAGGGATGGGCCAACATCATGCCATACCCTGGACAGGCACCTCTCTCAGGTCTGGGGGCACAGGGTGTGGCCATCAGCCACAGAGATTGACCCCTGTATTTCCACCATGTTTTCAACCCCCAGAGTGCGGCGTGCCATGACCTCTGCGCACTGACGTGCTGACGTCTTGCCGCACTCTGCCCCCTAACATTGCCACCGGTCTGGTAGTGCCCCCGGTCATCACCAGGGCCAGCTACAGAGAGGTGGTTCTCTGGCTCCCTCTGGACACTCGATCCTATCCCTCCCCTGCTGACCCCTGGCGAGCCGGGCTCTAGTCAGAACCCGGGTCACCAGTGTGGCGCAAGGTGTGGCATCCAGCACCTCAACCCTCAGCCCGCTGGGCTGGCTAGGATTTGCCTTTTTAAAGATTTATGTACAGGAATGGAGAGAATCTGAGAAGAAACAGAGAGGTCCATCATTTCTCTATAGTCTTCTTCCTCATCCTCGTGCTGTCTAGTCTCCTGGACAGGGAGCTGTAGGGTCTCTGCTATCTGCCTCATAAAAGCAAAATGGGAGGTGGCTTCAGAGGGAGCCCGAGGAGGAGACTCATATTCAGGATGCTCAGGGGGAAACAACAGGTTCAATAGGTTTCCTTTTATCCTCATCTTCAGCATCATAATCATAGTCTGATTCATAGTACTCCTCAGGGTCCAGGGGACCAGAAGGAGCTGAATCGGCAGGGACCTGAACCGGTGACTGCCCAACCAGTCTCTGAGCTGGTTCACCAAAACCGGGCTGCAGGGACTGAACAATTTTTATCGCTTTAGCGATCTCTTCAGCGGTTGGAACTGCAACCGGTTATTTGCGCAGTTCCGAACCAGATTTTTTGGATATCTTGGACAGTGCGGTATCTGGATTTGAATACAACCGTCTTTTAGAAGATGAAGGTTCAGATGAAGGTTCACTCTGAGCCATAGGTCCTGTAACCGGATCGGCCCGGTTTGGTTGAACCAGACCCAACATCCTGGGATGATTTTTCCATCCTCCCTTAACTTACCCAGTCTTCTGTCGAGGGTAGATTGTGGAAAATTGTTGCAAATGTCGCAGCCTGCTTGCAGGTGATCAAAACCCAAGCAGTAGAGGCAAATTAAATGTGGGTCGGCTTTAGCAAATTGTTCACCACACTCGGTGCAATGTTGAAACTCAGCGGGATCGTTTTTTCTCTTGGGTTTCTGTGACATATACTTGAACTTTAGCGCTTAACCCAGTGGCTTAGTTAAGCTGGTTAAGCTGTGACCAAACAAGATTTTTGTTATCCAAATTGGCTTAGTCAGGCCTAGATAGACAAGAAATTATTTACCCCTGCTGGCTTAGTTAGGCTGGGTAAAACAGAAGATGAGGTCTGATGACCAGCGGTTCAGCGCTGGTTGAAGAAAACCGAGAAAAACTCAGTTTAGTCAGGACCTCACACCAGTACCCTAAACTGAAGAAAATAAGATTTTTAAAATGAAAAAAATCACTGTTCGGTCTCCTCACGATCGCAGAACCGATCAGAAACCGAACCACTTATCCAACCAGGAAACTATCACTATACCGAGGGAAAGCAGTTTGAAGAACACTAAAAATACACAAGAAAATGGACGGATAAACCGATGATTTTTACTCTTTAGACCAAGAAGAAGAGGAGCAATCGTTGAGGCGTCTTCACTGACAGGCGGAGTAAAGAATCTAACCAGTTGCTAGAATGCACCAAGGATGGTTGTTTGAAAACCAAGCTCGAGCTCAATGTTCTATGCATTTGCATAGAGTTTAACTCATTGTTCTCCGGGGCAGCTAAACTGGTCAGTCATATTGCATTTGTCAGAATACAGCAAGACTTCATGTTGTTTGAACCGCACCATATGGGGGGTGGGTTAGGGGCGTACCAGCACTATGCACCATGCACAATGGTGTGTAGTGGGAGTGCAAAGGAGGGCACAGGGTGCAATAGGGAGAACCCTGCTGTTAACCCTATGCACCCCACACACACACCTTGACACTGCCCAGATGGGGCAGATAGCCCACACTGCCACTGGGACCACTGCAGATGGACCACCCCATGGCCACCCGGTGTCACCCAGCACATATTGGTGTGTGGCCCCTACCAGGCACCCCCCCCCACCAAACTCTCACATAGGGGCACTGACCCATGGATGCCCCCCTGAATGGCACCACTGGCTAACCACCACCCCCAGGCATGTGATGGGGTATAGTGCCCCCCAGCACCACCAACAGACACCCCACCCTGTCACAGTGACCTGCTCTGGAGCTGCATCGCAGGAGGGCTGGTGGCTTTGCCTTCCTCTCACCACCACAGCTGCCAGCCATTGGTCTTCTGTGGAGTGTGCTGCCAATGCACACCCCCCCCGCCATATAGGGGATCCACTCTGTGACCTGGTCCGGGCATCCATTTGGATGCCTGGCTATGTCTGCGACCTCGGCCCCGGCCACCCTACAGTGTTCTGTGTACCGGAGGGCGGGACCGTGTACAGGTGGTGTCTGGTAGTGAATAATTGCCAGTGTGCACCTGTCTACAGGTGCAGAACTCTGCAGGCGGGTAACGTGCCTTTGGCACGTGTCACCCACCCATTTGTGCATAGGGCCCAGTGTCTTTAAAATAAATGTCTTTACTTTTCATTTAGTCATTGACAATTGCTAAGCTGGAAAAGCACAGTGTGCCAAGGCTCATTTCCAGATGCAATACGTACAGAGAAAATAACACAGGCAATATATGCAGAGAAAATAACACAAGCAATATATACAGGAAAAATAATACAGGCAGTATATAGAAAGAAAATAACACAGGTGACATATACAGAGAAATTAGCACAGGCTATACATATAGAGAAAATAAGACAGACAATATATACAGAAAAAATAATACAGGTAATACAATATATACAGGGAAAATAACAGGCTATATATATATATATATATATATATATATATTCATTTCAAAAAACTTAATTAATGCATCAGTTACGGTTAAAGCAACAAAAGTGGGGAAATGAGATGTTACAGTTGAGCCCCTAACCCTCCCGCACCACCCCACCCCCCATTCTTCAAAGACCGACAGACACTGGGGTGTGCCATGGGGTCATCAGGCCCAACTCTCACCTCATTCCATGTGTAAACAGGTTGACATGCTACAGTAAAGGAGAATGGGGTGAGAGTTAGTCCTCACGGCCCCATGGCACACCTCAGCATCTGTCAGTCTGTGGAGGATGGGGGGATGGGGGTAGGGGGTTAGGGGCTCACCCCTAACATCTCATTTCCTCACTTTTGTCGTTTTAACCCTAACTGATGCATTAACAAAGTTTTTGCATTGAATTTCCTTACTTTTTGAAAAAGTGCAATATAACTAGTAAATGGTATGTGTTGGTGGGAGCAACTGCCCATTTGTGCATAATGATATGCGTTTGTGGGAGTGTGGACCCTGTGCTCCCACTTACACATAAAAACAAAGCCATACAGCAGCCCCATAGTACTGAAAATGAACCCTTGTAACAGTTGTTTGCCAATATCTTGGTAACCATACAACCTAGGAAAAAATTCCACTGCAGCTGTAATGTACGACTGTGAAACTTCCTCATAGGCTTAGTTCACCTAGAGGTTTTTGAGATACAGGCACCGAAAGTCGCTATGGGCACCGCAATGTTATCCTATGGGAAAAACCTCATCTTTGTTATGGCATATCTATGGAACCAATTAATTTTTCAAAGCCTAAATAGCATAATTCACATCTCTAGGGCATCCCCCTTTATACCCTGCAAATTTCAAGTCAAAAGATCAAACCATTTATTTACAGTGCATTGGCAAAGTTTTTAAAATCCTAGTTTCCAAAGTGTATAAATTTTCCCCATTTGCAAGGTCAATCCCCATTCATGAGCTGTCAAAATCCCCATTCGCAAGTAATCCTTGATTGTCAGATTTTGGCCTACTGGTCCCTAAGTCACGAACAGGGATTTTGTCAGCTTGCAAAAGGGGATTGGCTTGCGAATGGGGATTTTGACACCTCACGAACAAGGAATTGAAAATCCCAATCCCCTTTTGCAAGCTGACAAGATCCCCATTCACGAGCCAATCCCCTTTCGCATGCTGTCAAAATCCCCACTCGTGAGCCAATCCTCATTCGCAAGAATGGCCATCTGGTTGCGAAATGACAAGCAAGGATTTTGTCAGGGCGCTAAAGGGGATTGCTTGTGAATGGGGATTTTGTCAACTCATGAATGGGGATTTTGTCAGCTCGTGAAAGGGGATTCAAAAACCCAAACCCCTTTTCGCGAGGTGACAAAAGCCCCATTCATGAGCCAATCCTCATTTGTGTGAATGGCCATCTGGTCCCTAAGTCATGATCAAGGATTTTACTACCTCGAGAAAGGGGACTGGCTCATGAACAGGGATTATGTCAGCTCCGCGAACAAGGATCAGAAGCTAATCGCGAACTAAGAATTTCAAAAATTAAAACGGACATTTTTTGGCCAAAATAAAGTAAATCAAAGGTATAGGTTTGTAGAGGATGTCACCCTGAACAAAACCCATGCTGCCTTGTAACAAGACGTCACCTGTGGAGGAAGCTACGACATTTTGTTTGGGGGAAGAAATGAAAACAAGATGGCGGCTCACGAATGAAGAATTTTTTCTCACGAATGGGGATTTTTTAAATTCGCATTTGTGAGGTGACAAAATCCTTGATTGTGAGCCCAATTCCCTTTCGTGAAACATACATATAAATCTTGGAGTGAACTGAGCAGGCTCAGAACCCAAAAATTAAAAATTAAATAACTTTGGAACAGATTAATATGTTTTCACCAAACTGATGCTGGATTGTTCTTTGACCAAACCTCTTTCTACCCTGAAATTTTCAGACCAAAATACCAAATGGTGTGGCCGCAGCATGATGGGCAAAAAAAAACCCTGCTTACCCAACCCTTACTATACTGGCGCTACCACGCCATATATATAGATTTATATACATACACACACACATATATATAAGGGATATACAATGGTGAGCTGTCAGATAAATGATTTATCTACACAAGTGCTGTTTGACCTTGGGTAACCTCACGAGTGGCGTAAGCCACGAGTGAGGTGTCCGAGGTCAAACAACGAAAATCAACTATATATATATATGTGTGTATGTGTATAAGCAAGCAATAATACCCACTCAGGGTGGGCGGTATTGGGCAATACCGGACAGCCCAGGGGCGTAATGAGGCCCGATGCGTGAGGCGGAGGGCCTTATAGCCCCTGAAGGTCTGGTATTGCCTAATACTGTCACCCTGAGGGTATATATTGCACTTAGAAATGGGCAATTGTTAAAGAATGTAAGTTTAATTTAAAAATTAACCAAAATTAGTTTAAAATAACTTTTATAATAAAATAGTTCTCTCGCTTCATTTGACATGGTACATCTCACACTGCACTCTACATTAGAGTCACACGTCCTTGTTGTACTGCCATGGAAATAAATCACAAAAAAAAACAAAGATAGTAGATAAAAAAATGGTGAATCTTAGTTACTGAAAAGAACCAAAGCAAGCGGAAGAACTGTGAGAATAATCGCGACCCTAATGCCAAATGATTGCCAGAAGTGGACTGCATGACCCGGAAGTATGGGGAGGGCTGCACAGCAATGTACTTATAAACAGATTATTGAAGACAGCTCCCTCCCCAAAGTTACATTCTGCAGTTTTCTTTTTTATTATTCACTTTCATGGTAGTGCTGTTGGAAGATGTGCAGTTTTATACAGTAGTGTCAAAATGTACTGCGAGCGGGACTAAGGATCAGGTGACGGTTGTAGTGGAGTCGGTGACCTGGCAGCTGTCTGAGTTTGCGGTCAGAGGTAAGACATTAAAACAAAAGAAAAACTTTTCTTCTGGAGATTAGGAAACAAAATGAGGATGTGGCACAGGCTATGGTAGTTGAGCTCTGATATACCTCACCTTTTTGTGTAAACAATCATTTTTTAATCATCCTCGGGAAATCTGTGAGGAGGCGATAGTGGTCTTGGCTGCAAGCTGTGAGTATGGACACAAGGTCCGTAGATTTTGAATGAAATATGAGCTGGAAAGAGAAATGCAGATTTGTATGATTTGCACAGGCTTTCAGTGATCAGCTTCGGGACTGAGCAGGGTATTAATAAAAAAGTGACCAAAGAGATCGTTGACAGGACGGGGGCAGAGATGTACTACGGGTTGCTGGACTGTACTACTTGCACTGTGTTTGAACCCATTCAGTGCCGCTATTAAATTACATAGTTCATGTTTTTTTTTAACAACAACAAAAGACACATGATTTGTGGTCTTGTTAGGGAGATGGCACAGAGCATTGTAGGAACAATATCTCTCGCTAAGGGACAGGAAAAAATGGCGGCATTTTGAAATTTAAATTTGGTGCTTACAGCCAATTAGGAAACTGGGTTGGCACTAGGATACTTCCATGGGTGAAGGGGCATTATAAACTGGTACTTTTTATTTTCTGGGCATCTATTGAAAGTTAATGTACCCCGGTAAGGGTACTAGCCAATCAGATGCCAGGAAATAAAAAGCCCATTTTCTAAATCTAGATAAATCATTTATCTGACAGCTCACCATTGTATATTTCATTTATGCAATAGGGATGCTTTCTATCAGTGCAGGAACATTTGGTTTTGACTGTTTATCTTTATCTTAAATGATAATTTCTGGGAGTTTTGGTTAACTTTCCTAGAGGATGTCTGCCTAGCATAGTGGTTGCTATTAAATGAAACACCACTCATTTTGTAGAATACTTCTTGCTGAAGAAATGTCATGCTCACAGTACTATGCTACCATTTTCATTTTAAAGTTATTCCCATTTGTTTGTCAAAAAAGGGAAAAGAAAATTGAATTTTATGCTGTTTTTTTGCTAATTATAAAAAAAAAACCTAAAAGGTATCTACAAATGAAACACCACTCATTTTGTAGATATTTTTGTGCCGAACATTTTTCATGCTCACAGTACCATGCTATCATTTTTTGTTTTAAAGTTATTCACATTTGTTTGTCAAAAAAGTGAACAAAAAATTACATTTTCTTGTGCTTTTTTGCTAATTGTAAAAAAATCTATAAGGTATCTATAAATTAAACACCACTCATTTTGTAGAGAATTTTGTGCTGAACAATTTTCGTGCTCACAGTACCATGCTATCTTTTTTGTTTTAAAGTTATTTCCATTTGAATATGGTTAGTACTGCTTCTGAGGCCGAACATTCTAAATTAATTCTAAAGAGATTTATGACATAGTAACTGTGTGTATAAATGGTCACTGTATGTATAAATTTATTTATACATACAGTGACTCAGATAACGCATTTATCACACTGAATATATGTCCACCTATTGCATATATATATATATATATATATATATATATATATATATATATACACACACACACACACACAGTGAAAATAAGACAGGCAATATATACAGGAAAAATAACACAGACACTATATATATACAGAGGAAATAACACAAACAATATATACAGAGAAAAAGCAGGCAATATATACAGGGAAAATAACACAGGTAATATATACAGAGAAAATAATAAAGGCACTATATATAGAGGGAAAGTAACACAGGCAATACATACAGAGAAAATGACAGGCAATATATAGGAAAACTAATTCAGGCAATATATACATAGAAAGTAAAACAATACAGGCAATATGTACAATACAGGCAATATGTACAGAAAAATAACACAGGCAGTATGTAGGGTGACCCTCCTAGCTGTCTAGGGGTATAATGAAGGTCGCCTGGGAGGCCCCCCCCCCAAGAAACACAAAGTCCACTTTCTTGACCTCCCAAGCACTGAGATGACCTCTGACCATCCACTAGCACACGGCAGGGCTAACATGGCTACAGATAAAAGGGGTTTGCAGAACTTGGAGGCATAACACATAAATGTCCAAACAGGGAGTTAGATCCTTTATTTATCACCTGGGCTCACTTGACGATGGTAATTTCACCAGACACAGTTTATTTTACATTACTGCAAGATGGTCATTCTTCTCATTACTTCTCAGCTTGAGTCAACCCTGGTGGGGTACATAAAGTTCAAAGCTGCACAGGTCCAAGGGAACTATAACCATCACTGAGTCCCACATCCCTACGGCTTGGGTAGGAACTTCAAGGGCTTCTTCTAGCCCATTTTTAACACTTGCTAGCCACATGGCTGCTTCACAGTTTCAATCGCTGGCACAAAACTGGCACCAGTTCTACCCTGTGAAGCATTTCAGGGATCCACTCTGTCCTCCCACAGAGTATATCTTTTCTTCACTTTTCAACATATTTTCTTTATTTCGGAGACCGCAGCACCTGTGCCCACTCAGACATAGCTGAAGGTGCCAAGATGCTCGACATTTCATTTGACTTTGGGCAATCCGGCCCACAGTTAATATTTCTGAGGTAAACTCCTTATGGACTGACAGGAATTTCACATCATGTCTGATGCCATCCCTCTGTTGAGGAGGGAAGGCATTGAGGAGTGCCATACAATCACTTCACATTTAATAAAGCTTAAATATTACCTTAGATTATTTGCCCACAGAACACCCAGGCATTAATGCCCTCACAGACAGACCTCTATCTTACCTTCAAAACAGGTTTTCCTCCTATTGTAGAGGGGTACCCCTTTCAGAGGCTGTAGCAGATGGCTGCTGTTACAACCAGGCACTTTTTCTCATTGTCAGGCTCTAAAGAGAAACTTTCAGTGTAGTGGGAGCTGGCACTGTGTGCCTGGCGCTAGCCTCCCACCAACTTTGACTCAATAGAATCTCTGCCCTCCAGCAGAGAACACTGACTCCTCTCCTTTGGAATGCCAGGGCAGACCAGCTGACCCAGTCCTCCAAGAGCATAGAAACGGGCATCACCCTAGAGGTCACGAGGCTGTCTTAAAGGGATATACGTAGCTCCTAAGGGTGGGGTTACACATCCGCCTTTCAATGCTCGATGTCTACAGCAAGCACCGAGACTTTGAGGTACAACTTTTCACCCAGAGGTCCATGTGGTAGAGTGTTGGCCACCCCTCCACTAGCCAGCCCACAAGGGGGAATATGGCTGGTCACTATGCTAGTAGTGCATCAGACCCACAACAAAAAAAAAGGGAGCTGCCTAAGCCTCAAGGTTCTGACTCACCATCTTGGCTCCTCTGATAGCCCAACCCCCAAAACCCTGGGGTGCTGTGTCCAGGAGACCCAGGGTGGTGCATCAGGTCTCAACACAATCAGAACCATACAGCCCCCCCTAGACAACTAACTTAACAATATTTCTGCAACAACCTTGTGTCCCACCAGATATGTAGTTATTTTTACAAACTTGCAGTGCTTTTTTAGCAAATAGACATGCACTGAATAGTCACAAAAAATTGTGCAGGGGAACCTTGGACAATTACTAGTGTAGTGTAACAGTTATCCTAATACATGCAGTGAATTCTACAACATTTCACGCAGTGCACACCCTATACTTTTCATGCAAGTATACCTGAACATGCAATACCCATACTTATCTCTAATACCCGACTCTGTACACAGAGGTACAGCTGTATATTGCTTCTAATATCCTATCTATTTTCCCAAAGTATGGACTAACACTAAGTATTTTGTAATACATCCTACACCTATTACTCTAGGACTACTACCTATCTGCTAAGCTGTAAACTATCACTAGACATATCATGCCTGCAGTATGTATCTGAAATTGCATCTACCTCTCAAGTGGGTATCATTGTTACTATACATTCACCACTTTCCCTTTTTTAACCGTTTACCTCCTGGAGCATGGATCTGATCACTAGAACCTTGTGGAAGACAATAAAACACCCCACATGCATAAAAAATTCTGTAATCTTTACTAATGCCACCACATCCATAGGGCAATACACATACATTTATCAAAACAGTTTTTTTTAGTTCCACATAAAACTGTTCACTACATACAGCAAGTTTAACCCCTTTTTTATTTGAACCCGTCCGCCCCTTTTAGTAGTGTCTCTAGTCCCTCTGAGAGGTAGAGCCCCACAGGGCATGAGTCAGGCAATGAGACTGCCTCAAAATGTCATTGGGTGTTAAATCACACCCCAAAGTGTAATATAAATGTGTTCCATACTGTCCCAAACCTTGTGTCCCACATGTAAATATAACGAAAATTGTACATCACCACTTCCGCACAGAGGATGCCTCAAACCTTCAGACCCCACTGGAATGCTATGTGTTTCTGCCGCTAGGTAATCTGGGTGGTGGGTCTTCTTCTTGCTGGGAGGGCTTAGTCTTACAACAAAACTTTTCAAAGTCTTCTGGGCCTGGGCTCCCTCTTTACTTGCAAGGCTTGGGTGCATTGAAACATTTGAAAATAGGTAACTTGAACTTTCCAGCAACAGGAGGTGGGTGGATATTCTTCAGCCTCACATGGTGTCAGTCCTGCCCCACAGAGTCAGACTTCCTCCAGGGAGTTGTAGAAATAATACCTGGAGTCAGGCTTAGTGAAGGGGGTGCCTCGGTAGTCCACAGATTCATCATGATGGCAGTCCACCATACCACTCACGGTCTTCACCATTGCATGCATCTTAAACAGGGTAATGCCTTTAAAGGCCCCACTGATTACAGTCTCAGCTATTCAATTAGCTTCCTCCCCGCTGGTTGCAATGCTGGAATATGTTAAGCCATTTTTCTTTCAAATCTTGTGCAGAATGGAGTTTGCCCTTTAAGGGGCAGACCAGGTTGCCCTGGTGCACCCCTTCCCTTTCAATCAGGATGGTCGTGCTCAGAAGGGGAGGGGGGAAGGAAGGGGAGGGGACAGGGGATAGAACAATGGCCAGGCAACAGGAAGGGGAGGGGCAAGTGGAGGTACATAATGGACAGCACAGAGGGGTTTCAGCCACTTTTTGCTGGAGTTTTGATTTATATCGGAGCTGCAGCACTTCAGATTAGCAAACTAGGATATTAATTCGGAGTGAAGTTTGTGCACTACAGACAAGAAGGTAAGAAAAAAAAAAGAGAGAGGATAAAAGAGTACAGAGCATATATATAGAAAATATATAATAAAGTGATACTCTAGGAAATGGTACTGTATGAGGATGCATTTAGAGAAAGAGTTGTGAGAACAACAACTGGATACTAAGATTTCTCGTTCAGAATGGATAGTAGTATATAATTTTCGGACCGGCAGGTTCTAGCGTTGGCTGCCTGGAGAGATTAGCACTTTTGGTATTCAAATGAGTTGTGGAGTGAAGAAGAAGAAGAAGAAGGTATATATAGCAAGTGACATGCCATGGATGTGGGGTAGAAAAAGGGAGGCCTTGTGTGATGGCAGAGAGAAGGTTTTCCCTAGCCAGAGCGAGCGCCGTATGGCCTGGAGGACAACTCGCCTGGAGAATGCAATCTTTCCCCATTTGTGATGGTTGGGAGGTTTAAGAGTAAAATCATAGGCAGAAGTAAGGCAAGGAGGGTGTTATGTGCAGTGAGGAAGCAGAGGGACAAGCAAGAAGCACCCTTGAGCAGCTGACTTCGCATGGTGCAATGAGCGTCAGACGCCACGAGTGCATTGCTGAGAGAAGCATGGTTGTCTGAAGCACATGGTGCAGTAGTTGGGTGCCCCTCTGGGCATGTTTAAATATTGTTTTGAGCTGTGTTGGGAGAGAAATGCAGGGGAAAATGCAAATTAGGGTGTAGCGGCTCTGGAACATTGCTGAGAGAAGCAGTGCTGGTATAAAGTGCATGGCGCAGTAGTTGGGTGCTCCTCTGGGCATTCTTAAGGATTGTTTATGAGCTGTTTTGGAGATAATCACAAGGGGTAGTACAGTAGGGCTTAAGAGGCACTAGAGCACGCCAGGCGAGCTTCGGGAGCGGTGGCCACGTGCCATCAGACGCCATGAGGGTGCAGTGCAGCGAGAGATAGCACTTCTCTAAGCACATGGCACAGCAGTGGTGTCCCCTCGGGGGTTGCTCCATTTGATTAAAAAAAATATATATATAGAAGCTGAATACGGGGAGGGCAAGGAGGCATAGGAGGAAGGCAAGAGTGTGCCCATAAGTGGTGACCACGTGGCAGGGCATCAGATGCTGCAGGTGCGACTGCGAGGGACAGCGTGGCTGGGCTGAAGGCCCATTGGGGAGGGACAGCAGATCCACACAAAAGCAGCGATACTGGGGCCCATCAGAGAAAGGGTGTCCAGGGGAGGCCCAGTGACCATGAGGGATCAACGAGGCAGGGGAGGGGTTGGGGAGACTAGAACAGAACAGGCTTTGAGGCCTGCAACCAGAGCGCAGTGAGAGCACATGGGGGAACATTTACAGGCCAGGAGGCCACAAGAGGAAGAAAAAGGGGCAGCTCAGCAAAAAGGAGCAGAGGCTGGCTGGGAAGGGGTGTGGAAGAAAGGCTAGGCCCGGCAAGCCAGGGCATGGCGGTAGAGGCCCTGAGGGGGCATAATGGCAAGGGATGATCATTTAAGCTGGGAGGCTACGTGGCGCACCCCAGGAAGGGTTGTATGTGGGGGGGTATGACTAGGCTGTGAAGGCTATGGGAGGTGGTGCATGATGCAATTAGTGGCCATATGACTAAGAGGCCAGGTGGGTGGGCACATGAAGAGAGGTGTTGGCAGCAAAAAAAAAAAAAGAAAAGTGCAGTTTTTAGTGTGGAAAGGCACGTCTTGTGGGTAGACAACAGGCTTTGGGGAAACAGGCCTGGCCAAGTGAGAGACTATTACAGGAAAAGACTTTTAATAACGGAATTTTTCTTGCCCTTTTCTTCAGTTATATTTTACAGGAGCAAGAAGCAAGGAACATGACACCAAAGAAGAGCAGGCCTTTGAAAGAGGATGCCTACAGGGCAATAGTGGAGCTGGCAGAGAAAGCTAACAGAAATGTGGGAGCTAGTGGAAAGGGAGGAGCCTGAGAGATCCAGGGAGAAAAGGAAGGCGGGGAAGGGAAAAGGAGGCAGAGGAAAACGGGTGGCTGAGCCACGCAGCCCAACCAGGGTGCAGACACCGATAGAGGGACCTAACAGGATGGCTAGCCCAGTACATCTGCAGCCTGTTGACCTGACACCGTCAGTACCTCCCCAGACCCAGGTTGTGGTTCCCATAGTGGAGCTCAGACCGGATCCCCAGTGCACAGTAGTTCCTCCACAGCCGCATTTAGGGCAGCCACCCCTTCAACCAATGGGGACCATGTGGGAAAACCAGGAGAACAGCAGGCAGGAAGGAACGGATAAGGCCACGGGTAACTCACCCGGCTCCATAGGTGACAGCATTAAAGAGTATATAAGCCAAATTTTTTCGGCACTCGGGACAGGGGGTTTGCAGCAAATGAAGTCTGCACTGGCCGAGATCAGGGAAGAAAAAGAGGTGCCAAAAGAGAAAGAAGGGGGAGTAGATAAAGACGGGAAGGGAACAAGGGAGATAGGGGCTCCTGGGATGAGAGTGGGGGAACATGTCCCACTGGCCATAAAGGAAAAAAATATGGAAAGGTGAATATGTGGGTATTTTCACTTTAGTAAGCCGGGAAGCGGCAGCGAAATACGAGGAAACAGAGAATATAGGTAAGAGTGAAATGGCACAGCAGTAGTTTTGTTAGGCAAGAGGAGGAGGACAGATTCACAAAGGAAGACTTGGGAAAGGGTGGTTTGTAGGTTTGCCAAATTCTCAACCATAGTATTGGAAAGAGGCCTGATTTGGGCATCCCACTCATCACATATTCATTGATAATCAGGAGGGTGAAAGCAAAAGGGGGAGTGGGGTGGATATACTATGATGAATTCTTTCGGCAGAGAATGGCGACCTATGGGGACATAAGATGGGACATGAAACAGCTAGACCTGTGGACAGATTACATAACTGATCAGTCCACGCCAGAGGGAGAGCTTGGGAAAAAAGGTGCCGTGCCACAGAGATGTTGCTGGGCTTACAATAGGGCCTTTTGCTCCTGGCCACAATGCCGTTTCCGGCATGCATGTTCAAAATGTGGGGGATCACATCTGGCAAGCAGATGCAGGATGACATGGGGCCAGGGGGTGCAGGGACGCGGGGGGCAAGGGGCAGGTCAACAGCTTTTTCGTGAAGGGCAGGGGTATAAAGGGCAGGCATGGAATAGAGAGGGGAGGGGCAGGGGACAGGCAAATAGAGGTTTCCAGAATCGCTGAACAGCAAAGGCAGACATCAATCAGAGGGGGAGAACTGGATGGAGAAGAACGAAAGGAGACAAGGGAGCAGTTTAAAGAAACTAGAACCCCCATCAGGATAGAAGCATGGAGTGAATGGTTAGACAAATACCCAGATAGGAAAGCAGCAGAGATGATTAAGAAAGGTTTTGGTTCAGGTTTTTCGTTGCAGTGTGAGGGTCCAAGACAAGCAAGAGAGGTGAGTAACCTGGCTTCAGTAATAGGGAGGGAAGAATTATTAAGGCAGAAAATAGAGAAAGAAAAGGCAGCAGGAAGAATAGAGGGACCATATGAAAAACTCCTACTGTGGGATATGAGGATTTCGCCATTGGGATTGGTTCCCAAAAAACAGGAAGGGGAATACAGGGTGATTCATCACCTATCCTTTCCGGAAGGCAATTTAGTGAATGACTTTATCAGTGAGGAATATAGTAAAGTGACATATTCCACCCTGGAAGACACAGTCCAGATAACCCGGGCAACTGCGGATGCATGGATGGCAAAGACGGACATAGAGTCCGCTTTCAGACCACTCCCGGTTAGGAGGAGGACTGGGACCTGTTGGGTTTTAAAATCTGGGGACAATACTATTTTGACAAAGCCATGCCCATGGATTGCTCTATAGCGTGTGCGACATTCAAAGCATTCAGCACATGTTTGCAGTGGATATTTTAAGAAAAAAATGGCTATAAAGCAGTGACTCACTATTTGGATGATTTCCTTTAGATAGGCAGTGGGAAAAGAAAGACAGAAAAAATGTTAGCCAGCTTCCAGGAGTTGTGTAAAGAACTAGGGGTTCCATTGGCACCTGAAAAAACAGAAGGGCCCAGTAAGGTTTTAGAATTTCTGGGTATAGAGATAGATGCTCCGGGGGAAATATTTCGGCTGCCAGACAAGAAGGTGAAAAAACTGAAGGAACTGATTCAGATACATACCAGTAGGAGAAGAGTACAGCTAAAACAGGTACAGCAAGTGTGTGGGTCATCTGAACTTCACGTGCAGGGCTATTGGACCAGGGAGGGCTTTCACAAAAAGATTAGCAAGGGTTACAGCTGGAGTGGCTAGACCACATCATTGGGTAGACATGACAAAGGGAGTCAAGGAGGATTTTAAAGTATGGGAGGAGTTCCTCAGGGATTATAATGGCTGCTCATTCTGGCAGGAGAGATGGGTGTATAACACGGACCTCGATCTTTACACAGACACAGCCGGGGGCCTAGGCATGGGGGGCTATCTGAGGGGCAGATGGTTTGTAGAACCATGGCCAACAGACTGGGTGAGGGACAGCAAGGTAAAAGACATAACATTGCTAGAGATTATGCCCATCTGGGCATGCACCTTGGTGTGGGGGGAGGTATTAACAGGATCAGAAAGTGACATTTTGGTGTGACAATGGAGCAGTGGTAGAGGTCCTAAACAACAGGGGAGCCAGGTCAGAAACAGTCATGCAAGTGTTGCGACTCCTGGTGCTAAGGGCATTGCAGTTGAACATGTCATTCAGAGTGAAACACAAAGAAGGGCTACACAATACCCTGGCTGACAGCCTTTCCCGTCTGCAGCTGGATCATTTCCGGAGGCTGGCACCTGCAGTGGAGGAGCAAAAAACGCCCATACCAACAAACATATGGGACGTTGGCAAGAAGGAGCAGAAATGTTGTTCAGCAGCTCATGGGCACCACGGACTCTGAGGGCCTACGATGGGGCCTGGTGAGTGTTTCAAACATTCAGGGCAACACACCGCATGGAGGTAAATAGGCCGCTCACAGAAGAGCAATTGGGGAAGTTCACCATAGAACAATGGCAAAAAGGCACAGCACACACCACAATGGGGGTTTACTTGGCAGGGATTAGTGTTATTTGCAGTCTGAAAGGATGGAAGGACACGACAAAATCAATGTTCATTAGAAGAATGCTGCAGGGATGGGGTAGGTTAAAACAAGGGATGGTGGATAACAGAAGACAAATAGGGGAACAGTGGCTGGTGAAATTAAAGGGCGTATTACCGGCCATATGCAAATCTAAAGCCAAGGCCCAGCTATTTCACATGATTTATGTGGTAATGTTTGCGGGGGCCATGAGAGTAAGCAAAGTGGTAGGTCATGGCAAGCAGGACAAGGAAGGGGGATTAGAATGGGAAGACATCAGCTGGGGATTGAAGGAGATACTGATCAGGATTAAGAGGTCAAAGACGGATCAAAGGGGGCAGGGTTGCATGGTAACACTAAAGCAAAAGATAGAGAGCACAGTGTGCCCAGTACAGGCTTTGTGGGCTTTTCGCCGCAGAGCATGGGAATAGGACAGGGAGATTATTTTGGCATGGTGACGGGAGTAGGGTCACAAGTTATCAAGTCACAGCATTGCTCAAGAAAGGCATGCAGTTCCTGGGGGAGGATCCGGTTAATTATTCCTCCCACTCACTGCAGATAGGGGCTGCCTCACAATGGGCAGCAGCAGGCGAGACTGTGAATAATATTTTGGAAAATGGGCACTGGTGGTCTGCCAGTTATAAGAGAGACATTCAAACACTACAGAGTGGAGACTAACGTATCACCTATGTTTTGTTACAGATATGGAACCACGGGAGGGGGCAGGGAGAGGTGATATCATGGTAAGAAAATAAGACCATATAAAAGATATTTATTTTGTTTAAACCCTATAGGAAAAGGGAGGAGCATGGAAGTATGGCTCTTCGGCCACTCTCATATTTATTGGGCAGAAAGGAGAGCTGAGAAAAAGGCTGGAGGAAAGCAGCTTTACCAAGATGTGAAGCAATGTAGATTGGTTTGGTGTGGCATCCGGGGGATGAGATGGGCACAACTGCTCCCCACATTGCAAGAGCTGAAGGAGTGGTGACCCATTCTAGACCTAATTATTATACATTTAGGAGGTAATGACCTTGGAGGCAAGTCATGGGTGGACACATACATGCAAATAAAAAGGGACCTTGAGACAATACAGCAGTGGTGGCCTAGGGTAAGCCTTGCCTGGTTGGATATGATACCAAGGAGGGTTTGGAGACATGAGCACAGCCATAGAGCTATGGATAGGGCCAGGAGAAAGATGAACAGAAGGGTAGGGACACTGGTAAGAAAAATGGGAGGACAGGTAATATTGTGGGGTGTGGAAGAGTGGGTAGAAGATTTCTACAGGTCAGATGGCGTGCACCTGTCAGATCTAGCCATAGACATGTTTAATACGGAAATGGGTTTTATAGAAGCATGGAGGAGGCATGCAAAAAATGGAAGATACAAAAAAAAAGGGGGGGAAGAAGAGGAAGATGGGGAAGGAGGTTTCCCTGAGGTTTGAGAGAACAGGACCCTAATTGAGGGGAAAGCCAGTCATCCAGCACAAGCTGGAGACTGGCTAATGGGAAAAAAGGGGAGGGGGGAAGAAAAAGGAATAAGACCAAAAGAGGAAGAAGATGAAGGAGAAAGGGGTCTCGGTTTTCACCGTTACCTAACAGAAAAGGAGAAGAAAAAGGCACCCAGGTTTTCACCTGGGGGGGAGAAAAAGAGGAAGAAAGAGGGATGATCAGAGATTGTTATATGGATGAAAATAAATGAAATTGTGAGAGATATAAGGGATATACAATGGTGAGCAGTCAGATAAATGATTTATCTACACAAGTGCTGTTTGACCTTGGGTAACCTCACGAGTGGCGTAAGCCACGAGAGAGGTGTCCGAGGTCAAACAGCACAAGTGTAGATAAATCATTTATCTGACAGCTCACCATTGTATATTTCATTTATGCAAATGGGATGCTTTCTATCAGTGCAGGAACATATGGTTTTGACTGTTTATTTTAAATGATCATTTCTGGGAGTTTTGGTTAACTTTCCTAGAGTATGTCTGCCTAGCATAGTGGTTGCTATTAAATGAAACACCACTCATTTTGTAGAAAACTTCTTGCAGAACAAATGTCATGCTCACAGTACTATGCTATCATTTTTTGTTTTAAAGTTATTCATATTTGTTTGTCAAAAAAGGGAAAAGAAAATTGAATTTTATGCTGTTTTTTGCTAATTATAAAAAAAAAATAAAAGGTATCTATAAATGAAACACCACTCATTTTGTAGATATTTTTGTGCTGAACATTTTTTGTGCTCACAGTACCATGCTATCATTTTTTGTTTTAAAGTTATTCACATTTGTTTGTCAAAAAAGTGAACAAAAAATTACATTTTCTTCTGCTTTTTTGCTAATTGTAAAAATCCTATAAGGTATCTATACATGAAACACCACTCATTTTGTAGATAATTTTATGCTGAACAATTTTCGTGCTCACAGTACCATTCTATCTTTTCTCGTTTTAAAGTTATTCCCATTTGAATATGGTTAGAACTGCTTCTGAGGCCGAACATTCTAAATGAATTCTAAAGAGATTTGTGACCTAGTAACTGTGTGTATAAATGGTCACTGTATGTATACATTTATTTATACATACAGTGACTCAGATAAACGTATTTATCACACTGAATATATGTCCACCCCTATTGCATAAATAATAATAAAAGATGATGAAATCGAACATGGAATTATGATATATAAATAAATTGCCAACCAGAGCACAACAACAAACAATGGTCTCTGTCTCTTTGTGAAGGAAAAGGGGGGAATCCGGAACAATGGAGTTTGCCCTTTAAGGGGCAGACCAGGTTGTTCTGGTGCACCCCTTCCCTTTCAATCAGGATGGTTGTGCTCAGAAGGGGGGGGAAGGAAGGGAGGGACAGGGGATAGAACAATGGCCAGGCAACAGGAAGGGGAAGGCAAGTGGAGGTACATAATGGACAGCACAGAGGGTTTCAGCCACTTTTTGCTGGAGTTTTGATCCTCCACCCACCCTACAAGACAGAGCAAGAGGGGAAGACAGTCAAGAAGGGACTATATGGTGAGTCTGTCAAAGGTGGATGACAGGCGTGTCGGTTGGACAGTTTGGACTGCCAAAGGTGGATGGCAGATAATAATATGGTTATGGACTGCCAAAGGTGGATGGCAGGAGAAAGGGGAAAAGGGGGAGGGGGAAGAAAAGGAATAAGACCAAAAGAGAAAGAAGATGAATGAGAAAGTGGTCTCGGTTTTCACCGTTACCTAACAGAAAAGGAGAAGAAGAAGGCACCCAGGTTTTCACCTGGGGGGAGAAAAAGAGGAAGAAAGAGAGATGATTAGAGATTAATATATGAATGAAAATAAATGAAATTGTGAGAGATATAACAATAAAAGATGATGAAATCGAACATGGAATTATGACATATAAATAAATTAATTGCCAACCTGAGCACAACAACAAACAATGGTCTCGGTCTCTTTGTGAGGGAAAAGGAGGGAATCCAGGACAATGCTCTTCGGACCCATTATTTCCGGTTTCTCTCTATTCGATCCCAAATGGTCTCGGAGACGTAAGGATACTTGCAATCAGGATAGTCAGACTTCATCTTCCTTCTGACTATCCTCCCTGCCTGGCTCCACTCTGGTGGGGTTCTTACATAGGTGCAAGGGACTGTCCGGGGGCAACCAGACATCCTCATAATACAGTATTTTCTAAGGGCCTCAGGCATCATGTTAGAACCAGGCCCAAAGGTGGGATAAGTATTGGCTTCTGCAGCTTCACCATGTTTGGAAGTGGCGCCAAGGAGGAATTTTTGCCACTTGGCTAAGGTAAGGCCCCTTACTCATCTGGGAGGTCTTGGGGAGGTTTTTACATTGGTGGGGGCAGACTGTGCTTTGGCAGGGCTCCCTCTTCTCCTGCCTGCAGGTTTCTAGATGGGGGAGGTAGCTTTATTCGGATCCTTAACTGCCCTTGTCTGTGTTGCAATGGGAAGCAGAGGGGTTTTCCTTTCCCAGGAGGTGGTGTTGTTCATGGTGATGGTGCTAGCTTCACTAGACAGGAGCCTTTCAGATCTATTAGCGATGGACCAAACCTCAATAGTTTGCAAGAGGTCTTCCGCTCCCGATGGGGGACATTCTTCGGGCTCCTCCTCTTCTTCACTTTTACTAGTCAGCTTCTCCCAGAAGTCATACTGGGAGTCCTCTGACTCCTCTCCCTTGGCTGTTTTGAGAGTTTGTGCAAGCCATTGGGCTCCCAGCACAGCTGATATGCCCCCATTCTTACTGGTTCCATAGAGGGGTATTTTGGCCATGCCCTTCCCTTGTGCACCACGTTGGAAGCATGCAAGGGCCTTTTCCTCTTGATGTTTGACTTCCATGGCCTTGTGGCTCACAAAGTCCAGCAGGGACCTGGGGATTGTCACCACAGATTCTGTGCCACTCCCTTTCTTGGCCATCCTAATTCATAAAGGGACTGTCCCTAATTGTTTGTTTTAGCACCCCTTGTTTGATCTGCTTACAAAATAAAAGAATACCCCCATCATTTGTGTGCCCTCTCTAGATAAAAGATTAAATGTTCTTTGGTGTAGGAATTATCCATTTTTTCTTTCTTAACTCAGTCCCATGTCCATACAAGCACTACACTGTTTTTTTGTTTTTTTCTCTGTTTACTGCGCACTTCGGGTCCTTCGCCACATATCTCTCTGACTTCGGTACATTTTCAGTTTTTTCTTGCATTCCATTCATTCTTTTTACACACTTGCACCCCCCCTTTTGGAAACATTGGTCCCAACTTTGGGGTACTTACAATGGCAGAGTACTCCATCTGATCTTCTCTGTTCCTGCTCTGGGAACATCAGCTTCTCACAAGGATGCTGTTTGATCCGCCAAAGAGCATGGTGGAAAAAGAGTTTTTTTTTTACTAAACTGAGAAGTTTTAAAACTTTTTTTTTCTATAGAGTTTTTTTCAGCCAGGGCTAGCAGGCAAGTTCTAGCCTTTTCTGTCTTACAGGGTTTGGTTCACCCCTTGGAATGCCTGCTGATCTAGCCCCTATACCCAGGCAGGACCCCCCCATGGATTCCCCCCTCCCTCATGGCAGGGCCAGGGAGGGGAAGGCCACCCCCTCCCAGAGCACAATCCAGATTTTGCTTGGGGGCACCAGAGTCGGGAGCATGGCCAGGGCTTCATGGAGCCTGCCAGCTCCTTTTTCTGTTTTCTCCCTTCTCCTTGCTGACACACACATCAGTGTGTGCACATGGATGCATTCGCATGCTGCAGTCCTGCAGCACCCTCCCCTCATGGCCGCCCTCAGTTCCCCACTACCACCAGGCCTCCACCTGGTGTCAGTCATTCAGTGTGAGTGGCTAACCACCCACTCCAGGAGAGGAGAGCAGTCCTCTGGATGCTCGATCCTCTCCCTCCCTAGCCAACCCCCGATGACCTGCGTTCACTCCTGAATACGGGTCATGGTGTGGTAGGAGGTAAGATGTCCAGCCCTTCAGCCTTTCACACCACTGAGCTGACAAGCTTTAAAACTTTTAGAGTCTCTCTGCAATGCTATTCAGTCATGCTCTCCTACCCTCTCACTTTACCAGCACACTGATAGCACGTTGTTCCTCCAGATGCCTCAGTCACTCCCCCAGCAGTGATACACCGCCAATCAGAGGATGCCATTCCTCTAAAATTTGCATATTCATCATGGACTCACATGCTGCTGCACAAGCATTCAGGCTGGCCACATCTCTTTCACTCAGGCACACAGCTCATGCTTCCCGCTCCCATCAGTGTTTGATTCAGTTAAACTCTTTGGCACCAGTTTTCCCCTCAGCTGACACACTTTACTATCTTTAACATTGCAAATCACAACTCACCACCCTCTGATGTACCAGGGACCCCAGAAAAGAACCTCAAATTCCCAGACCCAAGGCCACAGTGTAAGGTGACCTTCCCAGCAGTCTAGGGGTATAAGGATGTTATGGTCACCTGGGAGGGGCCCCACACCAAGAAACACAAAGTTCACTTAGTTGACCTCTTGAGCAGTGCTGTGACCTCCTGCCATCCACTGGCACATGGCAGGGCTAATGTGGCTGAGGATAAAAGGGGTTTGTACAACTTGGAGGCATAACACACAAATGTCCAAACAGGGTTATTTTAAACAAAACAGGATCCTTTATTTAATACTTGGGGTCACTTGACGATGGTAATTTCACCAACTGGCACAGTTTATTTTACATCACTCCAAGATGATCATTCTTCTCATTACTTCTCAGTTGGAATCAACCCTGGTGGAGTACTTAAAGTTCAAAGCTGCATGGTCCAAGGAAACTATAACCATCATTGAGTTACACACCTAACTTTAAACTTTAAACTAACACTAACACTTTAAACGTCTGCTTGATCAACACATGGGAGAAAGAAAGAAAGAAAGTGGGATTATGTCCACTGAATAATGACAAGTCCGTTTATGGCTCATGTAGTTGATTGGACTTGTAAACAAAACTTATGAACCTATGAACCTCTATAGCTCAGGTGGGAACTTCAAGGGCTTCTTGTAGCCCATTTTTAACACTTGCTAGCTGCGTGGCTAGTTCACAGTTTTAATTGTTGCACAAAACTGGCACTAACTCTATCCTGTGACACATTTCAGGGATCTACTCTGTCTTTGCCAGAGAGAATATCCTTTCTTCACCTTTCAACGTATGTTGTTTATTTCCGTGACCACAACTCCTATGCCCACTTAGGCATAGCTGAGTGTGCCAACAGGCTCCACACTTTGACTTTGGGATATCTGGCCACACTGAATACTTCTGAGGTAATCTCTTGTGGACTGACAGGAATTCTGCATCATGTCAGATGCTATCCTTCTCTTGAGGAGGGAGGGCACTGCGGAGTGCCATACAGTCACTTCACATTAGTGTTGCTCAGATAGTGCTTTTGTGGATCCTATCACCCTTCATCAGATAGTGCTGGTATCCTACCTAGGATCCTAGCAGAAATCCTACCTAAGGCAGATGTAGGATCCGGGATCAGACAGTGATGGATCCTAGTTAGGATCCAGGGATCCTAAGTCAGATCCAAGAATCCTAGGTCAGATAGTTAGGATCTGAGCTGGATCTGTTGGTCAGACCCGTGGATCTGTTGCTAGGATCCACGTTTGTTGCTAGGATCCACAACATTTGTTGGATCCATGCACTGGATCCTAGAAGGTCAGATCTGTGGTCAGATAGCACTGCTATCCTACCACAGCAACTATCTGGCCAAATGGGAGGTATCTGTTGGTATCCTAGTTTCTAAGATACTATCTGAGCAATACTACTTTACATTTAATAAAGTTTAAACATTCCCTTAGATGCTTTGCCCACACAGCACCCTGGCACCAACTTCCTCACAGACAGACCTCTATCTGCTTACAAAATGGGTCTTCCTCCTACTGGAGAGGGACACCCCCTTTCAAAGGCTGTAGCAGATGGTCACTGCCAAGATCAGGCACTTTTTCTCAATGCCAGGCTCTAAAGAGAAACTTTCAGTTTAGTGGGAGCTGGCACTGTGTGCCAGGTACTAGCCTCCCACCAACTCTGACTCAGCAGAATCTCTGCCTTCCAGCAAAGAACACTGACTCCTCCCCTTTGGAATGCCTGGGCAGACCAGCTGACCCAGTCCTTCAAGGGCATAGAAACTTGCACTACCCTAGCAGTCACAAGAAACTCTTAAAGGGATATTAACATAGCTCTTAAGGGGGGGGGGGGCTACAAGTATATACAAGAAAAAGGATCAAGACAGGGAAAGTACAATGAAATTCAGACACAAATTAATGACAAAATCCAGACTGTCAACAGCGTGACATTTCAGTAGTTTGAAAATGTAAAAACTACTAACACGGTAAGAATTACTTTAACAAGTGGATGTACATGAGTCAATTTCTTCAGATTTGCAACAGTTTAAAAACGCTTCGGTCTTCATTTCATTATTTTATCCATGTATTTCTATAAGCCACTCCAGGGCATCAGTTTATGCTGAATTAATTCATGCCCCAGCTGTTAGTTCAGCATACATCCATGCCCTGTCATGGTTTATTGCCAGTTTAGTTTTGGAATACTCAGAGTATGATTTTCCACTATGTATAGATGCCTGTACAAATTTGCAAACAATGCTGCTATGTCTTATGGTCTTGTGGCTTTGACACCCTTCTCCTTAATTGCTTTTACAGTCCTATCAGCCATCTGATGAGTAGCCTATATGCCGAGAGTCTTCCTACCCTATTGCCATGTTCAGAACAGATTTGAGGTATCACTGTTAACCTTCAGTCCTTTAGGTCACCCTTCACTTTCTATAAATCTTGTAACATGTTTCTGTCTCCATGGGCTCAACTACCAGGGGGATGGATGAGGTAGTCCTGTTCCCCACCTTTTTAGCTACAGTTGCACTCATGTCTGTATTTGTATGTGTTTATGCTGGACTTCGAGCTCTCTCAATCTTTTTTTTTTCTTTGGTAACTGGGTAACACCCAGTAGGCACAAGTGCCTGCTTACAGGGGTTGCCCTGGAGCACCGGGGGGGGGGGTTAATTGACTTGCTCGAAGTCACACAGTCTGCAAGTGGAGGTTTTGGGATTCAAACCCAGGTCTGCTGGATGTACTAAACTCATTCACAGCTCATTACTCTAACCTCTAGGCTATACTGCCAGCCCCCTTCTAAATGGCCTATCTTTTCTATTTTAGTTTTTGTTGACGGGGAAGGGTGGACTAGGCAATACTGCATATTATGAGCCTTGTCCTGTGGGAGGGTGGATACAGACAGAAACCAGCTGATGCTGAACCAGATTAAGCTGTTGGTATTTTTAGTGAATGGTGGAAATGTAGCCAAGACACCAGGGAAATTCTCCTATTCTTTTTGAGAAGTCCCATAGGATCTTTAACCTCCAGCAGCAGACCGAGAAGTGCTGCGCATACCAATTCCGGGCAGGGTGCAAGTCTGGGGCTGCTAACCTCCACTGTTGTAAACCACCACAGCTAATGAACTGAAATCCAGGATACAGTGAGAGTGAGTGTTATGTTTTCAAAAATTAAATGGAGCCACACTCCATTTAATTTTCATAAACATTTTATTCCAGTGAACCAAAATGGCAAAATTTGTGACACACTCTGCACAGTTACATAGTAACAGACCAGCCGCCAACCATTACCCAGGTGCCCCAGCACTTCACTCCATTTGAGCTTCCTCAGGGGGTGGCAACCTGGAGAGGGTGACATCCTTAAGTACTGTCCCATGACATCATCAATTACGTTCTAATAATATTATAGCAGATTTAAGTACTTTAAGGACTAAGATTGAATACATTTGTTGTATCATTACATCATTATTTGCACCCATGAGTGAAAAATCAATGTTTTCATTAGAAAAAATGCCAAAAGATTTAAAATGTGTAAAAGGGGAGACTAACAGGCATGAACTATACAGATGAAGTAGACATTTTCAAAAGCACATTTTTTCAGACTCAATAAATCAGTAACATGCCATCAGCTCAAAGGGAAAAATTAGAACAGCAGTTAGAAAAGACCACAGAGCAGCAAACCGGAGTCGGGAGCTTTCCACAGGTGTGCACATAAAACCTGGGATTCCAGATTCCTGTGGTGAAAACAGGATATTTCTGCACTCTCCAGATAACCCCAGCTGTAAAAAATAGAAAGGAAGTACAATTTTCAGCTAGCACAGAAACAAATCAAAGCTGCTTACATTATCTATACATAGCAAGTAAAGAAGCATAGACTACTACTGATATATTTCAAACACGATCAAAATATCCTGATTGGAAGGGTTGTTAAAAAAATCTATATCCTGTACAGTACTATAGTATCACAAAATTAAGTAAGCTTTTTAGCTTTTTAACCAATTCTTAGAATTTTTTTTTATAAATAGGGTTTAAGATCTCAGCTGGAGTTCAAAACCTCAGGTTGCAGCACCTGTAAGGAAAAAATTCAAAAACTCTCACATTGTAGGAGTTTATTTAATCTATCACCTCCCCTCATGCCCACTTTGACCTGTTTCAAACTCATAAATTTAAGCCCACTGGTGTTACTGTTGTGATTCAATAGGAAGTGTTCAGCAACAGGGTTCTTAAGATTCACATTTTTAATGTCCCTAATACATTCTTGAACCCTCTGCTTGAGCTGTCTGACTGTCCTACCCACATATAGTTTAAATCAACTACACCAAAGGGCATAAACTATAAAAGTAGTGGCACAGGAAATGAAATGATGAATCTGAACATTCCTTTTGCATGCTGGGATTTCAAAAGTAGCCCCTTGTTGGCAAGGGTTGCACACATAACAATTTCTACACTTGTACATGCCTGCATGCCAGGTAACTTTACTGAGAGCCATGTATTGGACCTGAAAAAGTTCTAGAAAATTGGCTAGATTTGTCTTTTAAGTTAAAACCCCTGCTGAATGAGATCTTAGGTGTATTGCCTATGTATTGTTCTAGGGTAGTATCACTCATCAAAACTGGCCAGTATCTAGTGACAATGTTACCTATCCTCTCTGCCAAATGGTTGTATTCCATGATGAAATTGATAGCATTCTACCCAGTAGTGCTTCTAGGCTTTGGTTTAAGTAGGTCCTTTCGATCTCTCTCTGAGGCCTTCAGGAAAGCTGAATCAAGAATTTTTGGACAGTATCTCTGCTCCAAAAATATTTCTCTAAGTTCACTAGCTTGTGATAGGAAAGTCTCATTCTCAGAACAGTTTCTCTTAAGTCTTAAGAATTGGTTATATGGGACTGGGTCTTTTAATGATTTTGGATGGGAACTGTTGGTAAATACAAAACTGTTAGTTGCCGTTGATTTCCTATAGCCCTTAGATATTACTCTATGATCTGAACTGCTCATCAGGGTAACATTCAAAAAGTAATTTGTTCCAAATCCAACCTGTGGGTAAATTTAAGTTTGAGATCATTACAATTAAGCCAGTACATGAATTCTGTAGCTTCCTGTTCTGTCCATGACCAAACACAAAGTATGTCATCAATAATCTTGCACCATTTTGTAATTTTGCTATGGAAAGGATTGGAATTTTTATTAAAAATTGGATTTTCCTCCCACTGACCCAAAAACAAATCTGTAAAGGAGGGAGCCATAGGGCTCCCATAGCTGTTCCACAAATCTGCATGTAATATTCAGAGTCAAATTCAAATAGTTATGGGTTAGTATAAATTCCAATCCTTCCATAATCAAATTCAAAGACATCAGTTCCTGTAATGGATCCTTGAGAAAAAAATGCCTGCAAGCTGCTAGCCAATCACAATGCCTGAAAGAGGTGTATAGGGACTTCACATAAATCATGAGCCACTTATAGTCAGTGTACCAGGTGAAATCAGTATATTTTTCTAACACATGCATTGTGTTTCTTACATGTGATTTCAGACAAAACACATTTATTTTCAGAAAAAAAATCAGTGAACTCACATAGGTTGTTTGTGAGGGACCTGACCACTGAGACAATAGGTCTGCCAGGGGATTTAGCAGGTCTTTATGTATTTTGGATAGGTTGTATAATGGGGGGGAGGGGTAATTGGGAATTGGAGTAATAGAAATTCAAATTCCCCATCTGTGATGCTCCCTGTTTCTCTAGCCATTTCCAAGATTGGTATTAATTTCATTTCAAAATGAGGTAATGGGTTGGAATTCAACTTTAAGTATTTATCTGTGTCAGATAGCAATTCCAATACCTTACCCCTATAAAACTCTCTGTTCATCATTACGATATTGCCACCTTTATCAGCTGGTTTAAAGATCACATCATTCATAGACTGTAATTCTTTTAATGCTTTGATCTCATCAGTTGGTCATAATAGGGTATGGTTTGCTACTATCCTCAGCTAGGAGTTTTTCAACTTTGTTATACACTGGGTTTTTTTTGTGGGTATTAATCACTGGATTGGTGGAGACAAGGCAAAAATTTGACTTAGGATTAAATAACGATTTTCTCATCATGCTAAAATCTGTTCCATTTACATCGTACAAATCAATGTTCAAATGACCTGTTGGGGAGGATCCCCCTTCACAGTACAATGATTCTAGCAATGATAAATTCTGCCAGTCAATAGAACCCCGACTGTCCCCCAGATTCTGTGATTCCATTTCACTGAAAAATTTCAAAAGTGTAAAGTCCCCATCCCACATTGGGCTAGCCAGGGTCTCCAAATTACTTTGTATAAGGGAAAGGAGAATTTTTTAATCCGGAAAGTATAAAGCCCATTGTATCCTGCAGTGTCGAAGTTTTCACAAAATAATCCTTCAATTGTATTCTTCTGAACAGTTTTTCCAAATCGATATGTATTTTAAATTCATTAGGTTTGGTACTGGGTACATATGACAAACCTTTAGCCTATACTGTTTTCTGTGAATCAGTTAAAATATGTTCAGTCAAGTTAGACACTTTTGCCGCCCGTGGCGCTGGAGGGTTGAGGCGCTGGTCGCTACACCGCCACGCCGGGCGACTGTGTTTGGAAACCAGCACGTAGTTGTCGGGTCGGCAGGGGAGGAGATGGATCGAAGGTCCCGAGGACTGCTCTCCATCTCCGGGGTTGGGGATTCGGGTGGCCGGTGCTTGCCTGACCCCTAGTGGAGGCTGGGAATCGACAACACGCAGCCGCAGAGATGGGGGAGGCAGGATGTGGCAGATGCTTGACTAGTGCGTGCATGGGAGCATGCGCGTACTCAGTCGCTGGCATCATTGCACGCCACGCCCACCGGGAGAAAATTCGGGGAAAAATGGAGCCGCAGCATGACGTCGTTCCCCGTCGCCATCCCCGGAGGACGCCTCCCTGGCATGGACCCGTTCTGGTGGGTTGAGTCGCTCCCCACCACCCTGCCGCAAAGGGTAAGTCGCGGGGTGCTGAAGGGAGGGGGTCTCATGTCCGGGGATGGCGCCGGAGGAACGGCGGAGTGCGGGGGGGAGGCTCCTGAGAAATAATATCGAAGAAAAAAAAAAGTTAGACACTTTCCCCTGGCTTGGGATTTGTGGAGTTTTCTACCCCCTCTTTTGGCCCTCCTTGTTTTCTTTTTCTGTTTTTTTTTTTTTTGTCTGAGATGCATTGTTGCTCTGAATTAAATTACTGGTTGATGGCTCCTGAAAGAATGATATCATGTTTGTCATCCTGGGAGCCAAGGAGGGATCTGCTGAATTATCAAGAGCTCTTTGTTTCTCTGCTTTTGCTGTCATGGTCTCAAGCATGACCTTGATCTTCCATGGGATACATATTTAATTGATCTAAGCCTCGACCAACTAAAAATTCTCCCTATTTGGTAAGCTGAAGTGTTCCTTTCAAGTTTGTGCTGTTTCTGATTAATTGTCAGCCTCGTATTTTTTACATTTTTGGTTGTAATTCCTTGTCAAGTTTTGTAAATTCTGGATGACTAATATACTTCTTTAGAGCTGCCTTGATTTCCGTTATTTCATTAGTTAGTTTCTGGTGCTTGGTAGTGTCATTTTTAATTAGAAACTGTATAAATTTATGTGAGCGTTCAGTTGCAGTGGCTTCTCACTCTGTTTTAAACTAAAACTTACCAAATCACTGGAGGGAGTGACTGTTATATGTAATCCCCTAGGGGCTATCAGTTCATCCAAATACTACTCAAGGCTGTTTATATTATATATAATATTAAGTTCAAGAAATAAATGGCATTCCAAATTTAAGAAAAGAGCTTTTAACTCACTATTGTCCATGATATTTGTTCACGCCATTAACCGTTGTTTCACTGATTCCTTCCATTTCAAGATATCATTCGTAACGGTCAGGCACACCACTTGAGACTCCACTGTATCGTTAATTTCAGAATGCATATCCATGCTCATTGCTCTGTACTGTTTAATGGGAATCCCTGCTTGATGACAATCATCTCTCCCTTGGGAGTACCAGGCTGGAAAAGCTGTATGCATTAGCCCTTCTATGCTAATGAGATTGCTAATGCCCAGGTCACAGAACTGACTTAACTGTAACTAAAAGCAGACCAGAAAGTGCTGCACACACCTGTGCCAAGCAGGGTGTGAATCTGGGGCTACTAACCCCCAAAGTTCCAAACCACCACAGCTAATGAACTGCACTTCAGGATACAGTGACAGTGAGTGAGCATTTTCAAAAAGTAAATGGAGCCACACTCTGGCTCATGATGTTCATAAACATTTTATTCCAGTGAACCAAAATGGCAAAATTCATGACACACATTACATAGTAACAGAGTAACAGATCAGCCACCAGCCATTACCCAGGTGTCCCGGTGCTTTGCTCCATTCAAGCTTCCTTAGGGGGTGGCAACCTGGAGATGATGATGTCCTTAAGTACTGTCCCATGACAGCATCAATTACATTCCAGTAATATTACAGCAGATTCAAATACTTTAAGGACTAAGACTGAATACATTTGTTATATCATTAATTCATCATTTGCACCCATGAGCGAAAAATCAACAGTTTCATTAGAAAAAACAGCAAATGATATAAAATGTGTGAAACGTGACTAATAGGCATGAACTAGTTACTAGACAGATTAAGATGACGAAGGGCTGGGGCACCTAGGTAATGGTTGGTAGCTGGTCTGTTACTGTGTTAATGTGCTGAGTGTGTCACAAATTTTCTCATTTTGGTTCACTGGAATAAAATGTTTATGAACATTGTGAACTGGAGTGTGGCTCCATTTACTTTTTGAAAAGGCACACTCACCCTCACCATATCCTGGAGTGCCATTCATTAGTTGTGGTGGTTTGGAACTTTAATGTCCACTTGAACAACTACCAGAATAGGCAGATAGGACCTCGGTTTAAAGTCTCATCCAAAAGACAGATGTGATGTACATATTATTTCTCCCCCTGCTGCTGCCTTTAATCCCTCCCAGATATATTTTTGGTAGGTTTCCTTCTTGTAGTTGCAGAACAAGTAGTCTTGGACCACTTCCCCCATCTTATTTTTAAATGCCTCTTCATTAATGAGTGAGGCAGTAAACCTCTATAATATTTCCTTGTCCTCTGCCCCATTCCCATAACTATGGACACTGGAGCATGATCTGATATGGTAATGGAGTGGATTTTGGCTTTCCCTTCACAGTATATATATTTCATCTGTGTGTAGGGGAGGTGCATATGTGAGTTTAGTTTTGTTTGGGTTGGAGTACAAGGTATAATCTCTCTCTCCCTCTCCCTTATGTAACACTCACCCAATGTCCCTCAGCCCCACTTCACCGAGTGCATTCTATATTTTTCCCACCCTCCCAATTCCCCCTTTCCTGACTGGGACAACCTGTCAAGATGTGGGTTAGGGACATACTTAGTTTCCACTGAAAAAATCTGACCCATGGGTAATATGGCTATTTTGATGCACACTTCATTGGCAAACTGCACTCTGTATACATTTGGGGCATATGCATTAACAAAGTCTCTGTATGGTTTCCTCTCTGCCATGACCCATCTGCCCCATTTATCTATCTCCTCTCCCCACTTCCAATTCTCATTTTACTAAAATGGCCACTTCTGACTGTTTGGCCTTTGGGTGGGACAAGGTATGACCCACCTACTGCATTCTCAGTTTAGATGTTCCAGGTGGGGATAAGTGTGTCTCTTGCAACAAGCCAATATCACCTTTTAATGTATTTAGTTCTGTGAGAATCCTAGCACTTGTTACCAACACACACATTCCTTTTATGCTGTATCAATCTATAGAAAGGGTAGCCATTTTTAACCTAGATGTACAGATGTTTGTCTGTAAACAGCATCAACTTCTACCAGAGGCCTCCATATAACTTGGGTTTAACTTGGGTTGTTAGAAGTAGGTTATTTGCCCATCTAGTCCATCTCCCACTCCAAGTGGGTAAACATTCCATTTTTTCTTTACCCCAATAAATAGTTATCAAGTTCATTTCTGAATACTTATATGATGACATATCAACCAGGTTCTGTGGCAATTCATTCCATGGGCCTAATTTTAAAACGGACTTCTTTGATGCAAGGTGTTTGCACCAAATGGGTATGATACAGGTGACACCATGCATCAAAGGTTGCGGCAATCCCAATTTTCAAATGCAGGCTGTGTTAAAATAGGGATGCCTTGTGCCGAAGCTCCCCTGCACCAAGTTGCAATGACGCTTGCACCATGGCAGAGCTGCACCATCCCCTTTTGGGGATTTTGCAAACTCCACAGTGGACACAACAAGGGACTCTGCTTAGATCAGCCAGGAGTTGGTCTAAGGGCCATGCTCCACTGCTGAACACTGTGGCAATTGGGGGAGGGGAATCTACCAGGAGTGGGCCAGGGCCAAAAAGAGCACAGGGTGCCTTAAGGGGTTTGGGGATTATGGCAGAAATGACATAGTGGTGAGGTGGCACCCCTTAGGGTTGCAGTTGGCAATGGCAGACAGCCAATCTGACCTCAATTTCTATGTTTCTAGAGCAGAGATGGTGGGGGCAAATTCGATAGGGGAATTCAAAAATGCTTGGGATACGCATACAGGAACCCTAGTGATAGGAAAGAGATCAAAGCCAAAGATCAAGTAGGGTCTGTGGTTTCTGCAGCAGGTAGAAAAAATGGGCAGACTGGGTGGGCCTAGCGGTCCTTATCTGCCATCAGTTTCTAGGTTTCTTAGGGGAAGTTGGCACTGAAGGACCATGATGTAGCCCCAGATAGGCACAGCTTTTGCACCTGCCCCATAGGTGCCAAAATCCCACATCATGTAGGTGGGAAGCAGTGGCTGCAGGGTAAGGGCTGCCAGTGGTGGAAGGGAACATTCTCCAGGCACCGCAATAGTCCCCTGGTACCAAGCCCACCCCCCAACATTGTGGCAGGCTGTTTCCCACCTACATGATGTGGGAGTTTGGCCCCAATGGGGCAGGTGCCAGGTATGTGCAAACCTGGGGCTATGTCATGATTCATCTGTGCCAACCCACCACTAAGAGGTCCAATTAGCTGTCTGCCATTGCAATGGGACCCCCATGGGGTGCCACCTCACCACCCTGTCTTTTCTGTCATAGTCCCAATGCCCCCTAGGGCACCCCATGCTCCTTTTGGCTCCAACCCCCTCCTGGCAGGCATATTCATCACACCCTCCCCACCCATGTGGCCCATCTCCTGTTGTGCTGGGCTGGGAGGGTCAGATCCCTGTGTCCAACCTCACAGGTGTGCCACATGTTTGGCAACAGCCTGCAGCTGTGGCAACTCCTGGGTCATTGGTTCAGGGAGCCTCACTTTTATAAAATTGGCAGCTGGGTCACTGATGCACCCAGAGTTTGCCACAGCCCTGAAGCAACGCAACTTGTCTCACTCTAAGGGGTGTTTTAAAACCGGGCCCCACACTCTTACTACTATTACATTAATAAATGTGTTTCTTGCATTTTTGGTGACTTACATACTGTATGCTAATCTGTTTGTTATGTGATCTTAAAGTAACCTCCTTTGTACTAAAACTTAGTCCCATTTCAATCATAAGGTCCTTGTCCCCTACAATCTTAAAGAGCTGCAATAAATATTCCCCTGTGTCTTCTGTCCTTCAGCTAGTATATACCCAGCTCTTTCAGTCTTTCTGCATAGCTCAAATTTTTATAGCAGCAGTGGGCGCAACCTGTAGCCATCTTGCCATAGCTGCGAAAAAGGGGATGCCCAAAGTCCAAATTTGGAGTTGCAGTACTTCCTTTCGCAACTCCAAATCAGTGCATCAGTGCACTCATCCCCCCCTTTTGCAAGCACACTACTTTTTCTGCCTTCGCCCGCCAAGCTCACTGAACTCACAGAGGAACACGGCACCGTCTGCCGTGTCCAAGATGGCTGCTGGAGGTCAGTGCACATGTGCGAGTCGTAGCACATGCACAACTTCACTTCTGCAGTTGCAGTGAAGTCCCACATGTGCACTGAGCTCATGGCAGAAAATTCCACCATGCCCGAGATAGCCACCAGAGCTCAGTGCACATGCACGACTTCACCACAACTGCAGAAATGAAGTCACACATGTGCAACATGCCACACATGTGCACTGAGCTCCAGCTGCCATCTTGGACATGGCTGACTGTGCCATGTTCTGCCGTGACTTTAGCGACATCGGCTGCAGCCGTATTGGCTCTGGCCAGAGTTTGTTTAGTCTACGTATTAATTTGGTTGTTTTATGTTGGATGCATTCCAATATTGTGAACAATTATCTAAATGCGGTCTCACAGATGTTCTGTATAAGGGTGTGATACAGTTTTCAGTTCTGGTGACAAATGCTTTTTTAAATACATCTTAGTATTCTATTGACTGTCAATGTTACCTGTTTGCACTGCTTGGTGTTAGATTCTGACTGACTTGTAACTCCCAAGTTTCTTTCAGTGTCCACCCTGCTTAGTACTGAATTATTTAACAGATAGTTGTTATAGGCCCGGCCCACTCGTGCAGAGGCAGGGCATCTATCTGTGATGCAGACGACCCGTGTTCAGAAACTGACTCAGGACATCAGAGGGCTGGCCGGAGGGAGAAGGACTGAGCATCCTAGAGACTGCTCTCCTTCTCTGAGGGGGAAGGGGTAGAGTTTCCGGCACACCATGGACCTCTGGCAGAGGCTGGGAGGATCCATTTGTGCTGACACTATCACCTGCAGGGGGTTGGGTGGACGTAGGTCATCATTGCACATCCCCACTCCCAGGTACTGCTGCACTCGCAAAATTCTGGTCCCCGAGCATGATGCCCTGTTCTGCCACCACCCCCACTGCCAACAGTAGTGGGGAAGGGGCACCACGGGGGGGTAAGCCTGGGCATGAGGCACATGGGGGGCTGAGCTCCCTTCGGGGGGGGCAGACTACAAAAAAATGAAAAATAAAAAAAAACAGATAGTTGTTATGAGTGTTATTATGACCTAAATGAAGCACCACATATTTATCAGTATTAAAGAACATTTTATTTCTTAGGGCCCATAATTCTGTTTCTTTTGGATAGTTTGCTAGTGAGATATGTTTTCCATCAGTGTCTACATCCCCATCTGTCTTGGTATCATGGGCAAATTTTGTGATAATGTTTTTGACATTACTATGTAGGTCCCCAATATATAAACCAAAAGGTGCTGGCCCCAAAACAGACCCCTGTGGGACACCACTACCAACATTACCCTCCTCAGACAAAATCCCCTTTATTCTCACTACTTGGGATATATTTGTCAACCATGAATCAACTCGACTATTTTTTCATCTAGGTCTGTGCTCTTAATGTTGGTTACTAGTTCTTTATGTGCCACTTTATCAAAGGCCTTTTTAAAGTTCAGAAAGATAACATCCACTGAGACACTTCTATCTAAACTGCCACTCACTCTGTTGTAAAAGGTTATTCGATTTCTGGTGCATGCTCTATCTGTAGCAATGCCATGTTGTGTTTTATCTTGCACATTCTTGTTTAATATTTCTCTGTCCAGTCTACCCTTTAAATAATTTTCCCATTGTTTTTCCCAAGAGCGATGTTAGGCTAATAGGCCTGTAATTTCATACAGATTGTTTTGATCCTTTTATGTGGATGGGAATAACTACTATAGCTTTCTTCCAGTCAGTTGGAACTACTCCTTCTGAATATGATTTTATGTATAGAAGTCTTAATGGATCCACAAGTGTTAATGTCCTTTCTTTTATAAGTCTGGGGGGCAACCTATCAGGGCCGGATGTTTTATTTTTTCGAATTACTTAAGACATCTTCTACCTCTTCCTCAAAAAATTCTTCTTTGCTTGCACGTTATTATATGAAATCTTGTCATTTTCTTTCTTATTATATACTGAACAGAAGTAATCATTGAAAGAATCGACTATTTGCTTAGAATCTTGCAGAAGTATATAATTTTGTAATAATGGACCCAATGAACTATTAAATCCTCTATTACTCTTTACATAAGAGAACAAAAACCTTATTGTCTTTAACACAGAAACATAGAATTTGACGGCAGATAAGGACCGCTTGTCCCACCTAGTCTGCCCATTTCCCTACCTAATGAATAAGCTGCAGATCCTAGTTAACCAGCAGCCTACTTCTACCCCCACCTCCTAGAATTGCCTTATGACTGTCCCGTGCATGCTTGAATTCCATTGTTTTTCCCAAGAGCGATGTTAGGCTAATAGTATGTGCAATTTTAAATTCCCATCTTATCCTTTCTGTTTTTATCAGTGTCTTTGTGTATTTTAATCCATTCTTGTATTTAGATTTTTATTCTTCTGTAGGATTCTGTTTAAATTTCATGTAGGTCTTCTCCTTCTTCATTTGTTTTCTCACCTTGCCTGTTAATCAGATTGGCATTTTCCCTTATGTTTGTACATTTTCTTTATTGGTACAAATTTGGATTCCAGATTCAATAATTCATTTTTAATTAAATCCCAACTTTCTTCCAACTGTTTACCATCCATTTCTTTCCTCCAGTTCCAAGATATCATGTTGTCATTTATTTTTCTGTCATCTGTTCTGGAATTGTTTCTGATGATACTAATTCCATAGTCTCTGAATGATCCAGATTCAATATTAAATTTAGTTCATTATGGTCACTATTCCCTAGGTGGTCTGTTGCTATTACATTTGAAATTTCATCCAGTAAGTTGGTATCTACAAGGTCCAAAAGCGTTTTCTAGTGGGATATTGCCACTCAAGTCCCTCCAGTCGATACCAGGAGAATTAAAATCACCTAATATTATGACATCGACAACATTTGATGCCTTTCCTTATTTCCTCTAACATATCCTTATTATATTCTTGGTTGCTATTTGGTGGCCTATGAATGGCACCCAGTGTTTTTTTTTTGTTTTGTTTTTTACCCTTCCATGATGTTACTTGTATCCAGAGACTTTCTATGTGTTTGTTATCTTTTATGGCATTATTTAGTTCTATATATTCAATGTTATTATTTGCATGTGTGCACAACCCACCACCCTTTTTTGCTACTCTGTTTTTGTAACTTATATTGAAAGCCATTATACTACAAGACCATTCACTACTGTCATCCACAATGTCTCTGTTATAGCTGCAAAACTGATGTTCTCTCTTTACATGGTTAATTCAATTTCTGACTTTTTTATAATGTTCAGGCTTCTAGCATTAGCCAGTACTACTCCATAGGTGCGTCTTCTGGGATTATTTCTGGTGAAGGCTGTTCAGGAGGTACGTGTGTTTGTTAATTTTATTTCCCGAGCCTGATTGTTTTCTAGTTTAAGGTATTTGTTATGATTTTTTCAATTTTCTTCCCCAGTACAGTACTACCCCATTTTTACTAAGGTGAAACCCACCCCAGCTGTAAAGATTATAGCAGTTTTCAAAGTCCTTCCAGTGTGTTAGAGGTAAGCAACAATGACGAGGGTGGTTACGTGTTGAAAGAGCACGCCTGTGGTGTACTAGGCAACGAGGCGCATGCCGAGTGCCTTACTCCTAGGGCGTGTTTTATCAGCACGTAACCCACACTTTGAGTGTTATTAAGTGCTTTATAAAATGGGCAACTGTAAAGTGAATCAACATTTGTAGTTTTGAAAGTTTTTTCTATTGATATTTTAATAAATAATAGAAGAAGAGATTGTAGGGAAAAATAGTCCCTTTTTTCCCATGCTAGTATTGCCATTAGGGTAGTAATATGCTTACTTGTTTAAAATGAGTAGTTGAAGATTTTAATATATTATTTGTGATTGCATTGTAGAGGTAAAGAAATAAAGAAAATATTTTAAAATAATTAAAAAATAGTATTAACAGAAAACCTGTCACTGACGGCAAAGGATGGTATTTAAATATACATTGGAAGTGTCAGGCTGTTTAAAACCGAGCGAAAGAGTTCTTGCTGCACTTGAAAACCTGTGACCATAAGCGAACGAAAGAGATGAAGTGTGATGCTGTTTAAACGGAACGAAGAAATGTTGCAGAGCACTTGAAAATACTTGAAAATCGTTGAAAAATTGTTCGAAAACAAAACCTGTCACTTCGCTTGAATCGTGAGAGGTCTGTGCTGCGGGGTGATGGAATGTAGCTGTGCAGTCAAGAGGTGGATGCTTCGTGTATGGCGCTGTGACTTCGGGAGTGTGATATTCTTTTCAAATGATAAGTATTTTTTTAAATTTATGTGGAACATAGGTGGATTATTGGAAGCTGTGATTAAGTGGTGATGTGAGGATTTCTTTAGTTCGGTTTTCAGCAGGATGGCACTTCAGGGGTTTCTTTCCGTATCTACGTTTGATTAGTGACAGGTTTTGTTTTTTAGTATTTTTTGATTGTGTAGTGTTTTAGTTTTCTGTCGTCTCTTTTGTTGGTGTGCTTATATTGCTCGGCACTGCGATACTCCAATTCAGTGCTACCGGTGTGAGGAATCGTTTCCGGCTGTGGCATCAGTGAGCTCTGCCAGTCAGCGTTATTGTTTTCAGTTGGCAGAGCTCACTGATTTTTTCTCGTTATGTGGCATGTTGCTGGGTGGTAGTGCCGGTTGGCTACAATATCATCTGATAAGGACACGGCTCAGATGATGTTGTAGCCAATCAGTGAGTTGGGATTTCTTAGCCCATTTTATAAACACTTGTATCCTTTAATGCCCATTTACAAAGCCACTTGTTTCATTTTTTGATTTTATTTTGGCATTTCTAATTTGCTCTTGGGACGAGTAAGATTTTAGAGAAATTAATTTCACTTCCTCTGTTTTCTAGGATTTACCTAATGAAATGAAGTCCCTTTTTATTTCCTTATTATCAGGCCTCTCAGTGCTGCTTCTACCAACATGTACCACGACTAGCAGTTGGTCCCTGGAGTCATTTGATATGTTTAATTGCATTCATTCAATATCCACAATTTTGGCACCAGAAAAACTACTGCAGGTCCCATTTAATCTGTTTTGGTTACAGATATATTTGTCTATAAATCTGATGATTAAATCCCCTAGTATGTAAGTTCACCTAGTTTGTTTCCCATCACTGCTAGGGTCTGGTGTTGATGGGCCAATTGCTTCTACAGGGGCTGTATTTTCCTGCTCTGGTACCAGTGAGGGATTTTCAGTATCATGATTTGTTTCAGTATTTGTTGAATCTAAGTTCTGTAGTTGCTCAAATCTGTTAGATAGTTCCACTTTGAATGACATGGCTCTCCTCCCCTTTTTGGGTCTTCGATAGTTGCTAAGGTCCATTCTTCATCAGGCTTAATCCTGTCCTTCCCTGTGCCTCTTTTTCTTATTTTCTCCTGACTGTATATGGCAGTCAGGAGAAAATCTAAACCACCACTCTCATCCACTCCACTTTCTGTCTTACTTACCCCCTTACTGTAATCTCTTCTTTCTCTCCCCCCATCCCCTACCTATCAGGTTCTTGTTTTGTTGCATATGTACAGCAAGGACCTTACTCATTTAGCTTTGTACATTGATATAGAGTGTTCAAATGTTTGTTTTTTGACATGCTGTCCGTATGTGTAACATTTTTACGACATCGTATTAATGCAATAAGTGTACTTCTGTTAAAGCTGTATTTTGTTTAACTGTGTATATAACAACTTTTGTAATTAGTGTATCTCTGAAAAAAGTTTTATACTCTGTAACTGTGTATATACCCACCTATGTTTTTGTCTAACTAGATGCTTGTGAAAACGGGCATTTTGCCCACATGCCTTTCTAGTATAAAATAAAAAAGAAATGATGAAATGAAATGAAAATGTATGGAGCAAACACAAGCTTTTTTGTTTTCCTAACTCCATTTCCAGTAACAACACCTTAATCCTTAAATATTTTATTTTGTTACACTGTTCATATGTGAATGCTTCAAAGTCGTACTTTTGAACATATGCCCTGGGTCCCCCTAGTGTTGCTACTCTGGTGTCTATGCCACTCCCTGATTGTTTGCCTATGTGCTCTCTATATTCCCACCTGGCCCAAAACTCTGAACCTGCTCTGTGGTGTCACCCTGTGGCAACTTCCCCAGATCACTTCTCTCTTGACCAGTTCCTCTACTATGCAGATAACAGTATATTAAGTACGATAAAGCTTCCTGGGCACCGGAGTATAAACAATAGTAATCCACACCACCAAGAGCAAAATCAAACCAAGAAACTTTGTGACCTGTGTTTCTGAGTAATTCCTGAGATAAGAGTATCGCCAGTACTTGTTCGGGTCATAGATGTTCCCCTTCAAAGTGGTGAGATAGCAGCGAACAGTGCCATCCTCAGGTTCCAGTTGCCTAGAAAGTCCACTTGATGCCACCCCACTGGAGGTGTCCCACACTTCAGTCCCATGACAGGGTTATGTAAACCCATCCCTGAGGAGGCTCAGCCTCACTGGATTGAGGTCTATCGCCTACCTGTGTGCATAATCACCACTGCTACATGCTGGGGTCCCACAACCCTTGTTTTATATCTATTTTACCTAATCTTATTTATATCCCCCCCCAAGGGTGGTCTTCAGAAGTTCGCCTTAGTGTCCATGTTGTGCTTCTGTGCAAACTGTGAGTGTGTAGCAACTGATACTGCACTGGGGGCTTTACATGCACTGGCAGGTAGGTAAAAGAGAGCAAAGTAAAGAAGAAAAACAACATCCTAGCCCATATTTTATGGCATGGCCCTGGTCCAATCCTGACTTGTTCCCTCCTTATTTGGATTTGTTCCTGTAAAGGGCACCATTGTTTGGGCATAATGAAAGATGGAATAAATTACCCAAGCTCCCTCAAATTTGTTTGCTGACCTAGGATAACTCTGAAGATGACAACCACAAAATGCCTGTATTTGTTTGATTCTTTCATATAAAACACAAGTGCTTTCCCTTATTAAGCCAGCAGAGAGCGCCAGTGCTTTGTACTAAGTTTGTGGAGTGCTTGTCAAATTGACTATCAATGGGGAGACCTAAAAACTAAGCGGTGAAAGTTATGACTCGCCTTCAAGGTTTTTCCTGCATATTAGGTACTTCAGTAATAGATTTTACAACACAAACTGCAACAAGTTCAGCATTTTGCTAAGGGTGCAGGCACCCTCATAATACCATGCACTGGAGACTTGACGCTAATGTAAACAAATGTAAATACTGGTTTCTTTGGAAAAATTTCTTCTATCCTGATCGACCCCCTCAAACAGACTATAATAAATCTTTGGTACCAATAGATTTGCATGCTGAAGTGTATTGGTTTCAGTAAGGTCTCTTACCTGGCAGGTTGTATTGCCAGTTAATCCAGACATTATGCCCTGCTATATAGTGAAGAAGCAGAGTCACCCTTTTTTAAAGAGTTGTTCCAATCATTAAAAGACACAAATGCAATTTCGATATTTTCACTTGGATTTATGTGAGTCCAGGGAAGTTGAGTTGACCTGTCCTGTGGTAGGAAGGCCGTGCCCTGAGTAGAGTCCAGAATCACCCCTGTCCTGCAACTGCAGAGATAGAGTCAGGACAGACTTGGACAGACTGACAGCAATGCCCAAGGACTGGAACAACTGCAGGGTGCATTCTAGAGTCAGCAACAAAAGTTCCCTGGACTGTGCATTTGGTAACCAGTCATCCAGATATGGGAACACATAAATGCCTTCTCGCTGGAGGGCTGCTGCTACAACTTCTAAGCACTTGGTAAATGCCTGTGGCACAAAGGATAACCCAAAGGGCAACACCCTGAACTGGTAATGCTCCCCCTGGAAGAGGGACTGCAGGTACCACATGTGAGGGGGGCAAATCATGAAATGCAGATAGGCATCCTGCATATTGAGGGAGCATAGCCAGTTACCCTGCTTCAGCAGAGGAAGGAGGCCATGTAGAGTTACCATCTAGAACCTTCTGTACTGTATGAAAATATTCAGCTCCTTGAGGTCTAGAATAGGTCTCAAGTCCCCAGTTCTTTTGGGAACCAGGAAGAACTGGGAGTAGAACCTTTTACTGCCTAGGCACTGGTTCTATGGCCCTTTTGTGCAGCAAGATGGGCACCTCCTCCTGCAGCATCACTGTGTGATCTGGAGGATAGGAGGTTGGAACCAGGGGAACATCTGGAGGCTGTTCCAGAAGTTCTAGAGCATGACCTTGTTCGATTATCTGCAGTATCTAAACATCTGCTGTAATGGTTCTCCACCAGGCCAGATGGAGTGAGAACTGACCCCTGATCACCACCTCCTGGTGTGGAACAGAAGGAGGGGGGCCTGGCAAAGAGTCATGCTGAGGCAGAGTCATCAGCCGGGGCCATTCCTTCTCCCCTGGAGTGCTTAGCAGAGGGACCTGTGGTAGAGCAAGGGGCAGGCAAGACAGAACTGGCCCTGCATTTTTCCTGGAGCTTGATTCCTGAGCCAGATTTGTGAGAGACCTTTCGAAAGGAGTGCCTCGATCTGCTTCTGGGCTGGGTATGATAAAGGGAGTGAACAGACCTAATAGCACTGCCAGATACTTGCAAGTCATTAATAATATCCTGCACATCAGGACCAAATAGATTGTGATCCACAAATGGGGTATTCAACACATTTTGCTGGACATCAGCTGCGAAGCCAGAGACTCTAAGACAGAAGTGCCTTCTAAGGCAAATGCCAGTGCTAGCTGCCCTGGCTGCAGTATCAGCCATATCATAAGTGGCTCTGAGGAGATGCTTACTGACATCTTCTGAGGTCTGGAGAACCTTTATAAGCGCTTGTCTCTGGGAACCTTCAGGAAGAGCCTGAGCAGCAACCTTGCCCTTCCTCCAGAGGGCATTCTGGTACTTAATCAAATGAGCCAAGTAATTGGCAATTCTTTTTTTTTTTGCACTTTCTTATCTTTATTTCATAACATTTTAATACATAGAAAAGAAAACATGAAAAATACAAAATATTAACAAACAAAGAGTGAATACATTATAACACTAACAACCCGACAAAAATATAACAACCAATTAAAGCCTTCTCCATGGACGGCAACGCATCCCTCCCACCACATCCAATTAACATAATAAACTATAGTGAGAAAGTAAAGAACTTATAAACTATGGCCCAGATATTCAAATGAGTTGTGCTGGTGCAACCCTGCATTGCACCCTGGCAGGATATTGAAAAGGCTGCCTGGCGCAGTGCAACTCCCGATGCACCTTGGCGCAATGTAATGGTATGCAGTGCAGATGCAGGGGGTGTGCCCATGCATATGTGGCACATCCTGATATTAAGCCCAGGATGTGCGTTGCATGTAGCGCTGCATTGCACATATAGGGGGCTCAAAGTTGAGCTCTTGCAGAGTAGAAGAATCCTCCTGGCCACTCAAAGGTGGGCTGCAGTATTGCAGGGTGCAAACACAGCAGCCCAGCCTTGGGTGGCAACCTGTCCACCCAGAACACTGTCCACAAGCAGACACTGAACCCGAACCTCCCCCACACCCATAGCCGCAATCGCACGGTATATGTATAAAAGAAATCCCTGGTAGTCTAGTGGCCCCCAGTCGCCGATTCCTGACAAATATTATACATGTCCATCCCTGGTGGTCTAGTGGTCCCCCTCCCACCCACCCACGTCCCCTATTCCACGATATACGTTACTATGATTGTTCCCAGTGGTCTAGTGGAACCCCCACCCATTGCTGTGATCGCAGTGACTGTAAATTACAACATTCCCTGGTAGTCTAGTGGACCCCCCTCACTCCTGAGTCCCCGATCATGGTAAATAGCCCATCCATACTTCCTGGTGATCCAGTGCCACCCCCACTCCTCCCACCCACACAGGACCCCTGCCCACCCGCCCCCGTTATTCACATATTTGGGACTGTCTAGTACAGTATGCCTTGCAAGCCCATGGGTCCATGCAGGGGACCAATGGGCTTATCTCTGTACCTGCCTGTCATTGGCAGTCTGGGCGGTATCGCGGGTGGGATGGCGCCCACCGATGATGGAGGCGGGGGTGGGCAAGGGGTCCTGTGTGGGTGGGAGGGGTGGGGTAAAGTTCTCTTGCCCAAGAGGACAATCCTCTGAGATTCCCTATCCAGAGGAGGGAACTAAGGTGCTTGGGCACCTTAGACCTGTCATGGGCAGCCTTGATCACCAGTCAGTTTCCCGCTGGGCAGGCATCAAAAAGGCAGCCCCAGAGGTGCCTGGTAAAACTTATCAGGCTTTCTGGGCACAGACGGTACCAGGTTGGGCCTATGCCAGGCAACATTGGCAGCATCATTCAGAGCTAGAAGCAGAGGAGGAATTAACTTTGGGTGGAAGTTTTGGAATCTCTGAAATCCATCAGGTTCCTTCTAGTGACATCCCCCTCCTTAGTCTAGAACCCCACGATGGTGGAGAGCTGCTTCATTATGTTAAAGAAAGAGGGGTTCTCCGGGGGGGGGGACCTTGGGGTGTGCTTGACCGAGTCCTCATTCCTGGAGGAAACAATAGACCTGTCATAGGAGTCAACCTCAATTTCCTCCTCCTCATCCTCTTCCTCTTCCTTGGGGAGGATGAGATCAGGTCTACATTCCTTGTCGTTGGCCTGTTCTGTAGCCAGGATCAATGGTTGGAGGACTGACTGCTCTCTAGACGGCAGGGGGGTGGGTTGAACAGGCATCGATGCTGGAGAAGTACCCAGCAATGAGGACAACAAAGGCCAAGACTGTGGAACAAACTGCTGAATGAGAGCCGAAGTTAAGGAAGTCAGAACGGCATTAAGGTCAACAACAGCACAGGGAATCATCGTTGACACAGGTGTCGACGGAGAGGGTGAGGAATCCAGCTCCAATGAATCCACCACTAGCAGTAGTAGAGGCGGTGGGGCCCAGTGCTCATGGACCTTGTGATTCAAGAGGTCTCATCAGCAGGGCTGGGGCTGACGACCCAGAGGCCAACAGCCCTAAGAAGGCTGGGAGAATGCTCCACTGTTGGGGGGGCTGATAGGACTCGAGGTCTGCACAGAGCAAGGCATTGACACCAAAATGGTCAACGGTGCAATCCCTGGAAAAGAGGAGGAAGAATCCAATGGGGACTGGGATTGCCATTGCGAGGAATGGTCCTTAGGCAGGTCCTTGTCCCAACGAGCATGTTTCCCCGAGGACTTGTCCCAGGCTTTGGTGGCCTGGGAGCCTGAAGAAGATGCCAGTGACTGGGGGAGGCCCAGAACAGCCCTGCTCTCCCCACTGGATGCCTGTTGCTCCATGAGGAACTGCTGCATGGCTTTCTTACATTGTTGCTGGGTGGTGAGGCTGACCTTCAGGCAGAGCTTCCAGGCAAGAGCATTGTAAGTTCATGTTCGTCGGTCGAGGAAATCATTCGGCAACAGCAGCAATGGAAATGAGCCAATGAAAGAATAGTTCTCAATATACAAAAATAAAAGGAATCACTTTAAAATAAAGTGATTCAGAGTGAAGTGCAAAAGAAAAGGTAAGTTGTAAGTTTTGGCATTCAAACTGAGTGACGAAGCTTCTACGGAGTCTGTATGTGAATGGTCGGTAGTGGGAAGGAACTGAGGAGGGAACGGAGCCGCCCATGCTTACATAGGGCTGTAATGTCAAAGCCTGATATCAGCATGGGTGGCCCCTACTAGACTGCTGTAGAAAAGCTTCCATGGGATCCTAGTGCCTCCCATTTATATCTCAAACAGTCGACAATTCACTAGGATGGAAATCCCCTCCCTTCCCGCAACTATAGACGCCTCACTAGTTAAACTTTCTATCCCATATTCCGCCCCAGTATACGTGTCTAGCACCTACTATCCCCCATGCACATCCAATGAGGACATCCTCTCACACCTCTCCATGCTACAGGCCCTGACCAAAGGTGGGGAACTCCATGCCACAGGGGACTATAATGCCAACTGGCTAGGAGCTGACAAAATCCACCTGAAAACAAAAATAAAAGCTCTAAACCTCAAACAACTCATAAGCGAGCCCACCAGACTCAACCATAAGTCTAAAAAGCACACCCTCTTGGACTGGGCCCTCACCACGCACCCGCATCGAATCCTTGAATCTGGGCTACTTCCTGACGCCATTAGTGATTACCACATAATATACCTGATCAGGAAGGTACACAGCCTCCCCCGCCAAAGACGCTACGCACCAGGTCGTATAACTCCTGGACCTAAATTCCCTCCTAGCTGACCTTAGAAGGGTGAACTGGTCCTTTATCACCAAGGCTTCTTCCATTGACGCTGCCTGCAACGCATTTCAATCCAGCTTCCTAAAAATCTGGGACAAGCACGCTCCTCTGCGCACCAAAAGAGTTAGAGGAGCGCACCTCCCTTGGATCACAGCTGACATAATCAAGCTATGCCACTCCAGGGACCTTGCCTGGAAAGCCTATAAGAAAGTGAGCTCCCAGGCCTCCCTTACAAATTACAGAGCCCTAAGAAATGCCTGCACAAATACCATCGCCTAGCAAAAAAGTCCTACTTCCTATCTACCTTTAGTAATAAATCTAATCACCACATGGACTTTTGGAAATCCCTCAAATCCCTGATCTCTCCCAACCCAACCCCCAACGCTACTTGTAAATGGCTCCATTATCTCTGACTCAAGCAGTGTCATGAAGCTTTCAACACTCATTTCTCCAGCTGCAGTGACAAACTTATATCCTCCCTCCAGAGCATGCAGTCCCAAGCCCACCCCCACACCTCTTCCCCTAGCACTCACCCCGCAGCCCCTCCTTTCTCTTTCCAACCAGTCTCCCCAGTAGAAGTCCTCCACTCCCTGCGTGCACTAAACCTGAACAAAGGTAAATGCCCAGCTTCCCTGGACGCTGAAATGCTAATACTATCGGCCCCTGCAATAGCCTCCCCTGGCCGCACTCCTCAACCTCTCCTTCTCACTGGGCAAGGTACCAAAGGCTTGGAAAATGGCCACTGTCATACCCCTCCCTAAAGGCGGTGACCCATCATCCCCAAGCAACTATCGACCTCTCTCCCTCCTCCTTATTCTGGCAAAACTTCAGGAGAGAATAGTCCTGTCCCAACTTACTCATTACCTGGACTCCTCCTCCTTTTTTACTCCCTACCAGTCTGGCTTCCAAAAGCCCATTCTACCATCACCTCCCTTCTACGAGTCACCGGGGACATCCTCACTGGCATAGACAATGGTCACATCACCACGGCCATTTTTCTAGATCTAGCCAAGGCATTTGATACCGTCTCACATTCCCTACTCATCTCCAAACTCTCGGCAGCTGGGATAGCCCACCCAGCTATAGAATGGTTCCGAGATTACCTAGCAGGAAGGATGCAAGTGGTCAAAATGACCACGCACACCTCTAACCCCCTCCCAGTCACTTCAGGTGTCCCCCAAGGGTCTGTCCTCGGACCAATACTTTTCTCTATATTTCTAAATGACCTCCCTGCAGCATGCTCCCACTCTTCCATCCAAATGTATGCTGACAATACTGTTCTGTACGCCTCTGGTCCCTCAACTAGCAGTGTAGCATCTCTCCTACAGGAGGATTTCACAGCCATCCAACACTGGTTCATGTCAAATCAGCTATCTCTTAACCCAACAAAGACTGTGTCGCTTACTTTTGGCTCCCATCAAAGACTCTCCCACCAAACACCCTGTCCCCCGTTCATTACCCTCCAAGGGGCACATCTCGAACAATGCACTAGCTATAGATATCTGGGTGTCTGGCTTGACCAACACCTAGATTTCGCCTCCCACACTGACTCCCTGCACAAGAAACTGCTCCCTAAACTGGGGTCTCTCTTCCGTAACAAAACATGCCTCCCCAGGGAAACAAAGCTTGCCATAGTACAAAGAATGATACTCCCAGTTCTGGATTACGGTGACATAGTATACTCCATTGCCCCTGCATCTACACTGACAAGTCTAGACACCCTGTTCCACTCCTTCTGCCACTTCATTCTAGACTCCTCCCCATCCACCCACCACTGTACGTTATACAGCTCCCTAGCCCTGCCATCTCTCCATGACCGGAGACAAATAAACTGTGCGAGGCTTGCTGCCAAATTCTGGACTTACTCCCTCCCTCCCTCCCTACCTTGTTTCTACCTTATCTCAACAACCTCCCCCTGTGTACTCCTTAAGAGGCACTGACCCCAGACTTCTACACGTCCCACTAATGCGCACTACCAAAGGACAGTCAGCTTTCAAATACAGGATCCCCCAGATATGGAATGGCCTTCCAGCCCCCATCAGACATGCACAAACTCCCGGTCAACGCAACAGACTACTCCAGGCACACTTCTCCTCCAGCTGCTTATGCTAAAATGCTGCCGCCCACTACTAAGTACCCATAATTTGTGCAGGAGTACTCCTGGTTGTGATATGTATTCTGCCTGTATTTTTACCTTCCTGCTTGTGTTTATCCAAAACTGTACTACTCTGTTTGATATCACAGACAATGTTCACTATTTTTCATTTCTGTATTCTGCGACAAGTATTGTGTCTGTATTTTTTACCTTCCTGCTTGTGATATTTCTGTATTTAAATGTTCTACTATTGACATGTACTGAGCTATGCCCCCAGGTCGCATCTGGAATCGAGCATGTTGCTCAGTATGCCTTCCTGGTAAATCTCGTAAATAAATATAAGTTCCGTAGGTGTGATCGGATAACAGAGATATCCCCGAACAAGATCTCTTAGCTGTTCAAGTACCACACTCTAAGACACAGAGTTCTCTTATCTGGGAAGGTTATCCTGCCCAGAGACAAAGCCAGCCGATTGTGTTTCAGGGGAAAGTTGATAAGATGTTTCATAGCGAGAGAGACAGCTCAGGGAGTACCAAATCTGCCGGGTCCAGTCTGGAGCTATAAGAAACATTGTTGCTGACTCCCTTCTCAGTTTTAGCAATAGTTACAGCAAACGTGTGAAATGTGGAAAGGCATGAAGAAACTTTCCTGACCAGTAGAGTACTAGGAATCCTCTGGGATTGTACCCACTGATGAGGGTCTACAACAGAACAGTGGGAGCTGGTTGTATTCCTAGGATGCAAACAGGTCTATCTCTGGTGCACCCCATTTTCTGAACACTGTCAGCAGCACTTGCTGGTTCAGGGTCCAGTCTTGATTTCCTGGCTGATTCTGCTCAGGGCATCTGCCAGCATATTGTCCTTCCCTGGCAGGTGTACTGCTGAGAGCTGGACATCCAAGGAGTATGCTACGTTACAGATCTTCACTGTTTTTATTCAGTTTTGAAGATCTTGTTCTTCCCTGTTTGTTTAGGTAATATATACCTGTGATTTTGTCTATTCTAATCTGGATGGACTAACCTCTGATGTGGGAGAAAAAGGCCTGAATTGCAAGGTACACTGCCCTGAGCACCAGGAGGTTTATGCTCTCCTGTGTGCCCCACATACCATTTACAGTGAGGTCCTCCAGGTGGACACCCCAGCCCAGGAGTGAGGCATCTGTAGACAGTATGACTGTAGGTGATTACTGAAGGAAGGGCACTCCCTCTCTAAAGTTGCATTATTCCTTCCACCACTCCAGTGCCCTTAGCAGACACTTTGAGATGGGCACTAGTTTTGAAAGTGGATCCGGCACCTGGTACCACTGTGGTGGATGATGCTATGTGCCCCAGCAAAAGCAGGAAATCCCCTGCAGGTCTGGTGTGACCTGCTTTGAAGGATTTTTCAGTTGCAATCAGATTTGCTACCCTTTCCTGGGGAAGGAATGCCCTCCATTGTAGAGTTATTTAGCTCTATACCTATAAAGTCCAGAACTTGAATTGGTTCTGATTTGACTTCTGAAAATTTATAAGGAAGCCCATGTCCTCCAAAATGCTTTGTGTCAGAAGGGAGGACTTGACCTCCTGGTGTGAGATTTTTCCTGAGACTAGCCAGTCGTCCAGATAGGGAAAACCACCACCCCATGCCTCCTCAAATGTGCGGCCACTACGGCTAGGTACTTTGCGAACACTCTCAGTGCTGAGGATAAACCAAAGGGAAGGCCTGTGAACTGGCAGTGACAAGTCACTACCCTGAATCTGAGGTACTTTATGTGGCTGGGCCTGACTGGTATGTGAAAGTAGCTATCTTTCAATTCCAGAGACCCCAACCAATCTTCTTTCTTGCAGTGATAGAATTACTGATCTCAGTGATACCATCTTCAAAGTTTCTGTCTTTAAGTGTTTGTTCATGTATTTCAGGTCTAAAATGGGCCACCACTCCCCATTTTTCTTGTGTGTCAGGAAGTATCTTAATTAAAGTCCTTTTCCCACTTCAAGGGAGGAACTTTCTGCACTGCATTTGCTTGCAGTAATTTCTTTTTACCTCTATCTTCAGAAAAAGTCTTTCTGTTGGAGTGTGCGGATGGAAGGTTTTGTGACTCGGCAGTTCCAGGAATTTTTTGAACTGCAGGGGAAGACCCTGCCTCACTATCTCCAGGACCCACTTGTCTGTGGCTATTTTTTTCCCATTCCTGAAAATAGCGAGTCAGCATTCCCCCCCAGTGGCAATGGTTGGGCAACAGGGATTCTGCTTTGCTTGGACTTTTAGAACTGGCACTGCATCTGCCTCTTAAGAAACCCCTCTGTGGAGGGTAATCATAAGTAATTTAAGCAGGAGGTAAGTATCCCCTACCTCTATCTTCCCTTCCAGAAGGCCTGTAGGAAGGGGAAGCCATTTTCTTTCTCAATGTTGCTCTAGTAGGTGATCTTGTATTCATCCACCTTCTTCATATAAATCTCTGTCTTGTCACTAAACAGCAAATTTCCCTCACAAGGAAAATCCATTGCTTTGGAGTGTCCTGGGAAAAGTTTGCGGTTCTAAGCCTGGCAAACCTTCTTAGGGACATGTGCCATGACCCTGGATGTGATGTCATTAGTGTCCACTGCCATGTAGAACTAGTACTTAGTGGCATCCATGGCTGTCTTTGCTGTGTCAGCTGGATCCTGTGCCAGGTCACCAGTAACCTTCTCATGCATTGCCAAACTGGCGCTCCAAAGGGCTTTCTGGTACTGAGCTCTGTAGGCCAAATATGCTGCCTACCTTAATAACAGGGAAGCCGAAGTATAAACTTTTTTGACCATGCTATCCAGTTTCTTGAAGTCTTTCTCAGGAGGCTGAGAAGAAAGGTGCACCTTGGCCTTGTCAGAGGCGGCAGTCTGGACCACTCCCTCATGATCAGGATGAGAGCAGAGGGATTCAGAACTTGTTTGTCCACCTGACACTTTCTCTGATTTTTTTTTATCTGTGCCAGCAGCTGAAGTGTGTCATGACATGGTTTTACAAGTGGCCTTCTTAAGGGATTTGTGGACAGGCAATAGCAACCTTTCTGTGGAACTTAAGCCAATCATTTTTTTTTATATTTAGTTTCTATTAAAAACCAGTGAGGACACAGAGAAAAATGCAATAGTATAGAGTACAGGATTAAATACCAAGATAAGTCCAGATATCACACCTAAAGAAGGATATCAAGAAGGCTCTATGAAAAAGCTAAAACATCTTTGATGGGAGACGGTATACATCTGTTGTTTAGGCATGACCAAATGGCTATATAATTTGAGTGGTGTCCAGGGATACAATAATATTCAAAGTATAAATTCCAGGTTCTCCATCCCAATTGGAAGATTACCCATCATCTCCGGAACAGCTAATTCAGTTCCTATGTATCTCAAATAGAAGCTGTCAAGGTCTCCATCCTATGAATACTGTTCACTATGTCTACCCATTTCTGGTATGTTGTAGGGGTTTCTGTAGGACACAACTTAGTAAGTGGATAATTAAACGCAATCACAGTGGTGAGTCCCACATGCCAGTTGAAGGGATAAACATTAAAAATAAGGAAGGAGTATGGACATCCTGATTTATGAAAATTTGGTAGAGGGATTCTTAGATATCATGTGTGTGTGTGTGTGTGTGTGTGTGTTTTTACCCTCTCCAAAAAACTCCCATATGGGATCCCAGATAGTAAGCTTGAATTGCAGGTGTTTTAAAATACCACATTCTAAATTTCCACGTGAAGTCCTTCAATTACATGGACAAGATTAATCTACAGCTGGGTATGGCATATTTATTCCAAGTTTCTAAAGTGTGACCCAACTGAAGCTTTCTATTCCATTTATTCAGTATCGTCAAGGTGGTATTGGGGTCAAGTACTAAAAGGCCTCTATAAATGTCCTACTAAATGTATCCATGGTGTAGCTTGTTGATAAATCGAATCTCTTTCAGCAGGTCACACCTATGGAACTTAGTCATCAGGCGCTAGGATCCCACAGAAGCCTTTTGCTGTAGCAGTCTACTAGGGACTGCCCATGCCAATGTCAGTGTGCCAACGTCACATATCATATAAAGGTGTAGGTGGCCCCACTACCTCCTTGGTTTGCTCCTGCTAAAAACTGTCCGTGCTTGGTGTACTTTGGGGGAACCCAGGAGAGAGAAAGGGTGCCTAGGCCTATATAAGGCAGGAGCACTACAGAAGCAATAATCAGTCTGGAACAAAATGAACCCCAAAGGGGGGATGGTGGGTGGGACAGCATGACCTGATGAAAGAGAGTCTAACGAAGATCTACAGGTAAATTCTTACGTAATTGTACTGTCTTCATTGGGGATATCTCTTTCAGCAAATCACACCCATGGAACGAGTCCCAAGCAATGACATCAGGAAGGACCTAATGGGAGGCAGGATAAAAAAAAAAACCTCAAGAGAGGAGACCCTGAAGCATGGCTAGGCCAAAATCTATCCGTCTGCAAGAAGCAATGTCCAAACTGCAATGCTTCATAACAGTGTGGACAGAACTCCAAGTGGCAGCAGCACAAATGTCAGCAGCTGGCATATTCCTGAAACAAGCAACTGAAGAGGCCATGCACCTGGTGGAATGGCCCTTGACATCTCTAGAAGTTCCTTACCATACTTCCTATAATAAAAAGTAATATAGTTAGCCAACCATTTGGACAAACACTGTTTAGAAAACTGGGGAACCTTCTTTCCCAGGTGCAAAAGAAATCAACTCTTTGGGCTTTCTACAGTCCTTGGTACGATGTGTGTAGTAACGCAAAATCCTATGCACATCTAAAGTATGGAGCAATGCTTCCCCTGGATTGGCATGCTCGGGGTAATAAACTGAAAGGTGGATGGATTAACAGTAAACTCAGTCACCGCCTTGGACAGAAAGCATGGACTGGTATGCAAAGAGACACTGTCTTTGTGGAAAATTAAATAGGGCTGCTCACACATGACAGCCTGAAGAAAAAAATACTCACCTGTAGTAATCTTGTTTCTTCCAATGGGATCCACTAATATTGTTACTTCTTGCGGTGCTCTTTTAAGCCAGCACTGCCACGGAGCCAAATGGAATGCTATGCTAATGATGGAATCTTAAGTTTGTGCATCCAGTTCAAAAACTGCCCAGTGTAACTGCCTACATTCTAACTTCAGATTTCTTAGGAGCCTGCAAAGAGGCCATAGTCACATATAATTAGAATAGAAAAAAGCAGGCACCAACTGGGGCAATTAGTAAACCTTAAATCACAGGAAAAAAGAGAGAAAATGTTCTCTTTATTTCTTAATGTCAGATTCACCTAAGGAAAACAGACATACAAGCTGTAAAACATTACTAAGAAGTGTCAAAAGATGGCATACCACTCCACGTATACATAACATCAGCACTGGAGAGGAATTTTACTGATTCTGTTAGGGGAGGCAGGGTGGGAAGTAATAATATTAGTGGATCCCATTGGAAGAAACAAGATTACTACAGGTGAGTAATTTTTTCTTCTAACCCCAGGAATCCACTAATATGATTACTTCTTGCAGACTATGCAGCAGTACCTCAAGGAGGTGGGCGAAGAATCCGTTTAGTAAAAAGACTCTGCAGGACTGCTGTGCCAAACCTGGCATCACCCCTGGACTGGGTGTCCAGGCTATAATGTTTAGTGAAGGTGTGGACTGACCTCCAGGTAGCTGCTTTACAGATTTCCACCAAAGGCACCTCTCGGGTAGCTGCAATAGTGGCAGTTGTGCCCCTTGTAGAATGAGCCCTAAGCCCAACAAGGGGTACCTTACCTGCTTTTGAGTAGCAAAACTGGATACACTGAACTATCCATTGAGAGATAGTTCTTTTTGAGGCAGGTGTCCCCTTACCTATCTCTCCATAGGTGAGAAACAGCTGTTGTCTGTCCTGTCTATGGTCCTAGATATGAGTCATATAGTAACTTAAAGTCCTTTTTACATCAAAGCTGTGAAGTCTATGCTCGCCTGGGCTAGAGTGCTCAGTGAAGAAAACTGGCAAGGTAATAGACTGGTTCAAGTGGAAGTCCGAAACCACTCTGGGGAGGAACTTCCTATTAGTTCTCAGTACTTCCTTGTCCCTGTGGAAGGAAACATATTCCTTTTCCACACAGAGGGCCTGGAGCTCACTTATCCTCCTGGCAGAAGTGATTGCCACCAAGAAGACTACCTTCCAACTAACAAAGTCGAGGTCTGCAGAGGCTATGGGCTCAAACGGAGGAAGCATAAGCTGAGCAATGCAAATGTTCAGGTCCCAAGCTGGCACTGGTTCCCTGTGAGGGGGAGCTAGTAAGAACAACTTCTCACTCTACCCAAATACCAAACAGAAAAATTCATGTATTTCTATTTATATATTTTCTTTATTGTTCCAATGTTTATTTCACTGTTGCTCTTTTGGGGTTTTTTGTGATGTTTCAGAATCAAAAATGTTCCTTCTTCAGACTATGAGCTTAACTTTTTAATTGTATGACTCCATTCTATAAAAAAGGTGAAAATTTGACATAATGAATATTAAATCTTCATATCATATTTATTTATATATATATATATATATATAATCAGCTCCTTTACTAAATCCATAAATAAGGTGGAACAAACCTTATCAATATTAAGAAATGGGTTAAAGAAATTCTTTCCACAATAACCAAAGAAAATGGGGGTGGGGGTAGGAGTGTTGCCATCTGGCTTTCAGCAAAATCTAAAAGATAAAACTCTCTTTAAATATTTATTTCAGTTTGCCAAGAAACTATAACCAAAAAATTATATGGTAGTAAATTGCCTTGATAAGAACTCAGAGTACCTGGACAAATCCCAAATCGTGATTCTTATCTGTATACACAATATTTCTTTTCACATGGGATGTATGAAAACCTGCAGTAAACAAAACTCAGTATAAATTTCAAATTCAGCTGGCTCTCAACTCTGAGTAAACCAAAACGCTGAGGAACAACTCATTTAAATGCATTCTGACATCTGACCTGAATCTGTTCCTGAACCCGGGTCACCGGTGTGGCATCCAGTGCCTCAACCCTCAGCACCACTGGGCCAAGGTCAGCATATTCTAAGTCCTCAAGAGCCAAGCTCTGAGTCTGAGGGACTGCAGGTTGGGATACAGAACTCTGTCTTGGGAGGAAGTCAGAAGACTGTGCCTCCTGGGTAGGGAGACTGGTTTGGAGACTGACAGGGTCAGTAGCAGGGAGTACCAGGGCTGTCTGGCCCAGTCTGGAGCAATGAGAAGCATTGTTACTGGCTGAACCCTGAGTTTGTTCAGTACTCTGAGCAGCAAGGGGAACGGTAGGAAGGCATACAGAAACTTCCCTGTCCAATCCAGCAGTAATGCATCTAGAGGTACTGTACCCAGTGCAGGGGTTCTGCAACAGAACAGTGGCAACTGGTGATTGTCTGGGGCTGCGAAGAAGTCCACCTCTGGGGTGCCCCATCTTTTGAACACTACCTCGAGGACCTGCCTGTTCAGTGATCACTCATGGTGGTTCTGGTTGATCCTGCTGAGGGCATCTGCTAGAACGTTGTCCTTCCCTGGGAGATGAACTGCTGAGAGGGAGATCCCCAGTGAGTAAGCTAGGTTCCACAGCTTCATGGCTTCTGTGCACAGGGGGAAGACCTTGTGCCCACCTTACCTGCTGATGTAGTACATTGTGGTTGTATTATCTGTTCTGACTTGAGCCACCTTGCCCTGCAGCATTGCAATGAAGGACTGAATGCCCAGATAAATTGCCCTGAGTTCCAGCAGGTTTATGTGGAGCAGAGACTCCTCTAGAGCCAGGTACTGTGGGCAGCATACTCCCCTAGGTGGGCACCCCATACTAGGAGGGAGGCATCTCTTGTCAAAACTGCTGATGGAGGTTTTTGGATGAAAGGCACCCCTTTCCTGAGGTTGCCCTTTCCTTGCCACCACTGCAATGCTTGGAGAAGGGTTCCCGTGACTGGTACCATCTTTGACAGGGAGTCCTTTTTCTGAGACCAGTGAGCCCTGAGATGGAACTGAATGTCTTATCTGGAACCTTGATCCAGACACCGTTGCTGTTGATGCAGCCATGTGACCCAGCAGCTGGAGAAGATGTCTTGTTGGTCTAGGGGTATGGCGCCAAAAAGAGTTTGCCAGCTGTACCAGATTGTCCACCCTTTCCTGAGGGAGGAAGGCCCTTCCTCTTAGGGTATTCAGCTCCACCCCGATAAACTCCAAGAGTTCAACAGGGGTTACCAATGACATCTTCTGGTTTACCAGGAAGCCCAGTGACTTCAGTGTGTCTTGAGTGGTGGACAGTGCCTCTTGTACCTGTTGAGCAGACTGATCTATCACCAGCCAGTCCAAATATGGGAAGACTGAGACCCCCGCCTCCTTAGGTGTACCACCACCACTGCTAGGCACTTAGTGAACACCCCTGGAGCAGAGGTCAGGCTGAAAGACATGGCCCTGAACTGGTAGTGGCCTGATGGCAATCTGAACTTGAAGCACTTTCTGTGCGATTGCCCGATGGGAATGTGGAAATTGGCATTCTTTAGATCCAGGTATGCCAACCAGTCTCCCTTTCTTTGTTACTGAGGATGGTAGCCAGAGTAACTATCTTGAATTTTGGTTTTGTCAAGTGTTTGTTTAAAAGTCAGATCCAGAATGGGCTGCCACTCCCCTGTTTTCTTTAGTGAGGAAGTATCTTGAGTAGAGACTTCCCCTTTGAGCCAAGGGAACAGGTTCTACTGTGTGGTCCTGAAAGAGCTTTGCTACTTCCTCCTCTAACAGAGATGCCTATGATGGTTTGGCAAATCTGAATAGTCTTGCTGTCAACTTGGGCAGAAACTTAAAACTGGAGAGCAAGGCCCTGGGTGGTGTACTACCTCCAGGACCCACTTGTCTGTGGTAACAGATTGCCAGGCCTGGAGGTAATGAGCCAGCCTGCCCTCTACTGGAAGTGGGAAGGCAACCCTAGCAGACAGGGGGCTGCTTTGCCTGTGCACTAGCCTGAGTGCTGGGTCCAGCCCTGCTGCTGTTCCTTCTACCTCTAAAGTACCCCCTCTGTGGCTGGTAGGTAGGCAGAACCTGTGCCTGGAAGAAGGGCCTATAATGGGTTCTATCCCTGCCCACTCTTCCTTGGAATTTCTGAGGTGTTGCTGCTTTCTCCTTAGCAGCAGCACTCTTGTAAGCCACCTTGTAATCATCCATCTTTTTCATGAAGCCTCCATTTGCTCCCCAAAGAGGGATGTGGGCTCACAGGGAAATTGCAGTGCTTTTGTCTGGGTATCCTAAGACAAATGTGTTGCTCTTAGCCATGCAAATCTCCTCAGAGAAACTGAGGTTGCCATTTGCCTGGCTGCAATGTCACTGGCATTCCCTGCCATCCGAAATTGACACTTGGAGGCTTCAATGCCACTTAGCTGAGCTGCCTCTGTAAGGTCAGATGCCATAGGTCCAGGACATGCCTTGGCTATTTCCAGAACTGTATTCCAGAGAGTCTTTTGTTATCTGGAAACATAAGTCATACAGGTAGCCTGTCTGATGACTAAAGTGGCTCCCAGACAGGATTTCTTAGCCACAGAGTCCATTTTCCTTGAGTCCTTCTCAGCGGGGTGTGATGCCCAGGGGTTGCCTGCTTCATCATAAGCAGCAGCCTGCACCACACCCTTGTGACTAGGGTGCCCAAAAAGGAATTCAGATCCTGATTTGGCCACTCAATACTTCCTGTCCATCCTCTTATCCACTGGGGGAATGGACGTTTGTGTCTGCCAAAAAAAGTTTTTTGTTTTTTTAAATACAGGTTTTTCTCTCTCCCCACAAAGCCCTGGCAGGGGTTTGGCCCTTCAAGAAGGACTCTCTCTTGGGTTCTGCCACTCCCGCACTTGCAGACCCCCATGATTTGCCTCCCATGGCGGGGTCAGGGAGGTGGCGTCTTCCCTGGGGAATCAATCTAGAAGTTGGGGTCAGCCCTTTGGTGTGGCGGGCCATCATGGAGCCCTGCCAGGCTCCTTTTCTTCCGCCCTCCCACCTCCCTACCAACGTGGTTACATCTGAGCATACCTCCCGACCTGTATCGCCCTCCAGCCACCACCAGAGGGTGAACAGCAGGAGGGACGACATTCTTCTCCCCGGAGAAAGGAGAGCAGTCCTCCAGATGCTCAGTCCTCTCTCCCCCCTGCCAACCCAGGCTCGTTCCCGAACCTGGGTCGCTGGTGTGATGTGAGGTGTAGCGACCAGCACCTCAACCTCCACTGTGTGTGCGACATTTTTGTGGCTTTTCTTTTAAGGGATCTGTGGATGGGCAGAACAGTCTGTTGCCGGAACATCCATCATTTCCATATAATCTGGCTCTTCTTCCTCTGTGGACTCTTGAGTACAGAGGTCCAGGGTTTGTGCCATCTGCTTCATAAGGGCAAAGTGGGTAGAATAATCTTCCACTGCCTTATCAGGGGAAATCATGATTATGGGTATCAGGAGAAACCTCTGGTTCTATAAGTTCTCCAAAGTCATCCTCATCATCTTCCTCAGCAAAAACATCTGTTAGTTGTTCCAAAGAACCAGAATCCGGAAACGAGGGTTGTGAACCGGGATGCGGAACCAATACCACGGTACCGGTTTACAATGGCTGTAAGAGACTTATGACACTAGCTATAGCTTCTGTGGTTGGAACCGCTGGAATTGTCGGTTGCAGTTCCTCAGCAGAGTGCTTTTCCTTTCTCTTTTTCTTTGCAGAGCTTACCAGTTCAGCGGCAGTGTCTGCGGTTTTCTTTTTAGATGAGGAACCATCAATCTGGTCAGACGGCTGCTGACTCAGTTCTTTGGACTTCTTTTTCTGAGAAGTGGAAGCTTTTTCCGAAGCTGGGTCAGCAGCTTTCTCGGACATTTTCTTTTTCAGTCGGTTCAAGTACCTATCCTGCATCGACTGAGGAAATTAATTTTTTTATTGTTTTACGAATTTGTCTTCAAATGATAGAACCCCAGGCAGAGAACACAAATTAAGTGAGGATCTGCTTTAGCAAATGCTTCCCCACACTCTGTACAATGCTGAAAACCTGTTGGGCTGTTTTTTTTTCTTGGCTAGTGACATAACCAATGAAAACCCCTAAAAGTGGACTTTAGTGAGCCCAAGCCACACACAAATAGTATCCTCCTTTTTTTTCCTGCAGTCAGTTTAGCAACCAAAGAGAGAACCAAGAATTACCCCAGTTTCTACACAAATAAAAAAGGGTTCAAAAGTGAAATAAAAACTTTTTAAAATATAAAACAAATGTACGGTTTCCTCCCAGTTGAACAGAGAAGAAACTGAAAAACTTACCAGAATAACACTAAATCTAGACTAACTCATTACCTCTAATAGCTTCTTCAGAAGTCCGGACTATCCATTATTTACCTGACACAAAATGGCCACTGAGTATAATGAGCTAATCTACCTGTAAACTCAAGGAGAGTACTTTAAAAATTGAACAGAACTAAAATTTACTTCATAAAACCGACAAAATAAAATCTTCAAGAAAGATGAAGGAGGGTTCTATGAGGCATCTGTGCTAGGCAAGTGGAGCAAAGAATCTTGACGGTTGCAGAATGTTTACCAGGGACAGTGCCTTGAAAACCGAGCTTGAGCCTAACATTCCATGATTAGCATAGCTTCTATTAACCATTTCAGCTCTGGGGCAGTCTTATGATGAGACGATACTGCAGAAGTCAGAATAGAATAAGATTTCCTGCGGTCTGAAGTGGGAGTAGAACCCCTTCCCTGCTGAGACTGGCTCTATTGACTTTTTATGAAGTAGGGACTGAATTTCCTCCCAAATGAGATGGATATGGCTGAGGAGGTACAAGGAGTTATCTGGAGGGTTTTCTGGAAGCCAATCTATGAATTCAAGAGTGTGGCTGTGTTCGATGAGCTGCAGCACCCGGTTATCTCCCTCCACCTGTCCAGGTGTAGGAAGAAGAGACTCCCTGCAACCACTTCCTGTTGAACAACTGGGGGCCTGACAAGGAGTCAGGAGCAGCCGCTGTTGCACCTCGAGCGCTATGGTTAGCAGTGGAGGACCGAGTGGGGAGAGCTGCCTCTGCTTTGCGCTTGCCCTGGATTTTAGGAAGGGGTCAGGGCCCGTCTGCAGGAGGAGTGGTGAAAGGGAGCCCGCTGCCCATACTTCAGCTGGGTATGGTACATAGAATGGATGGATTTGAGATCCCATCCAGAGGTCTGGAGGTTGAAGATGATATCCTGAAAATCTCCCCCAAAAAGTTTGAAACCCCTGAAAAGGGCATCAATTATGTTAGACTGGACATTCTGTGCTAAGTCAGAGACCCGTAACCAGGAGTGGCGCTTCATACAGATGCCTACATCTGCTGCCCATCCTGAGGCATCATCCGCACCATAGGCAGCCCGGAGGACGTGGGTACCGATGTCCGAACCCATTTTGAGAGTCTGTTGCTTAGAAGGGTCATCCAGCATGGCTAGCCTGGTCCCATACAAGGTTCTGATAATGTACCATATGGGACAAATAACTGAAGGCCCAAATGGCTAGAGAGGCAAAGGCATGCTTGCCCATCTGGTCCAGCTGTCGAGACTCCCTGTCAGGAGGAAGGGAGCTTAGGTGTTTTGGCCTCTTGGTTCGGTTGTGCGCCACACTGATAATGACCGAGTTGGCCTTGGGCTGTTCATCAAAGTACGGCTTGTCAGCCAGGGCATGGTAAAGCCTGTCAGTTTTTCTGGACAGTGCCAGAACCATATGGGGGCTGCTCACAGGAGTCGATAATTGGGCAGACCACCAAAGGAGGGGTATCAGGCTGACATAGGTAGATTGCCAGCCGCCCCTCAGGATCCTGTTCCTCTGTCTTCCACCCGAATGTGCTTCATGATGGCCATGAAAGTGGGGTAATCCAGCAGAGATCTGGGGACGTTGCTTGGTGCCTCTTTCCCTTCTGAAGATTCTAAGCCCAAGCCAGAAGACTCACTACTGACACTCATCAGCGTACTCGTCCCTGCAATCCTCGGGCTGACAATCGTCCAAGCGGCTGACTGACCCAGCATCAGGCCTACCCTGGGGGGTGTGAGGAGCACTAGGGGCCTGGCCAAATATGGGCCATGGAAACAGGGCTCAAAGGAGGTCCTTGAGGGGAGGCCAGAGCTGGTGGTCTCAGAGCTGGGACTTGCATCTGCATAAAGGACCACAAGGCTGAAATCAGACCATGGTAATCAAAGGGGGCCAGTGTCGGTCCACCAGGCATCAGGTAATTGTGGAACGGAGTGCCAGGTTAGATAGCCAAGTGCAGGCCCTGCTGGTAGGGGTATACAAGTGCCAGACCAGCAGGAGCTGGCAAAGGGTAACAATGCAGGTCCAGTCAAAAATTCCAAATAAGATACATATTGTTTTGTATTGTCTTTTTTATCCCCTTGCCAATCTGGCTGCTCTCTCCTTCACCACTCCCCCGTTCTGCCATCTGCTGCCCCTACCGCCCGACTGACCCGATGTATCCCTTCACTAGGAACAGGCCCTACCCATGGGGAGGCAACCGGGAGGGGATATCGAGGTGCCCTTCAGCACCCCCTTGTTTCTATGTCGAGTGACAAGGGTGCAGCTTGGAGGCTTCCCGGCTTCCGCTGGCACGGGTGTCCATTTTTTTTCTCCTTTTTGTTCCCCCCCCACCCCTGCAGGATGCATGCCACAATGCTGTTTCTTGTGCATGCAATGTGGAGTCACCCATGCCGCAAAGCTGAATCAGGCCACGAGGAGCCACCAAAGGGCAGTGAGTCCACAACCCTGTCCTCTGGGAGAGCGTCCAAAGGACACTCTTGAGCCCTCCCTGATGGCCTCCACTCCTGATGCCCCAGGTTCGGGTGCAAACCTGTGTCGCCAGTGTGCCAGGCGATCCCCCATCACCATGGGAAGGCTCCAAATAAGATGTTGAAGAAATCAAACACAGATGGAGCTCCCTAGCTTGCCCCAGTGCTTTGACTGGCAATTAGTCTTCCTCAGGGAGTCTAGAGTACCAGGCTGAGGTCCTGCAGGCACAGGTTATGGCAGAACAAGTGCCGGAGCCACCAGAGCGGGTTGTGGTAGGACAGGCAATGGGCCCACTGGCATTGGCTGAGGGGCAGGACTGTGTCGTGGGTTCTGTGGGCTGTGGCAAAGGGGAACAGGCACAGGCCCGGTGGACATCACCCAGATGATACGGGTCTACAGGCACCAGCTGTGGAGAGGCTGGGCCAAGGGGGCCCGGTGTCTTTCAGCACCTGCCCCGAAGGAGGAGCAGAACCAGTGGCGGTACCAAAGGATGAGACTGGCATCAGTGGCACGGGTGTCGGGGGAATGGCAGCTTGATGACTGGCATTCACTGCACCAGTGCTGGCCAAAGAGACTCCAGCCAAGCTGCCCGACTGTGCGACTGCAGAGAATAAGGGCTGGAACAGTAGGGCCTGGGGAGCAGGATAAAGAGTAGCCGGACTCGCAGAACCGCCACCAGCAAGGGAGACCCGGGTGCATGGCGGGGACACAGGTAGCCCTGTGGAAGTTAGGGCATGTGGGGCTGAAGTCTACTCCCCCCCCCACCAGGGAGGACAACCATTTTCGCTGTCGAAGACTGCTTATGCAGGGACCATGAGCAGGTAGCAGACCGGGGTCGGTCCCGATCCTTGTCCCTGTGCATATGTTTCCTAATAGTTTTGTCCTGGGACTTCAAAGAGTAAGACCCTGAGGACTGGGATAGGAAAACGGAAGAGCTCCTGGCCTGTAGCTCATGTTCCATTAAGGCGACCTTCTGCTAAAGGAGGTGGTGCTTGTGGTCTGGGCCTAGACACAAGACACAGGCAGAATGGCCGTCCTTGTCCAGGATCTGTATATGCTACAGGCACACTTCATTGGGCGGTTGGAAGAAGATTAAGTTTTTGAAGATAAACCATCCTGTGAGATGTTTAACTAAAAATTGAAAAATAATAAAGCGCAGTTAAATGCGGGAAAATGGTGGTTAACTGTAGCTGCAGCAGTATCAGTGGTCTGACGTGTGTTGGTCGACAGCAGGAAAGAACTGCGGAGGGTGTGGGGCCACCTGCCTTTACTGGATTGGTTGACGTCAGGAGCAGACAGAGGTGAGCGTCCCCCTCTGGTAGACTGCTAGCTAGGTTTCCGTGTGGTCCTAGCGCCTGGTAGCTCAGTCCTACCAGTGATGGCCAACTACAAGAGATACCCTCGAAGATCTTAAAGCTACATGCTCCAACGGGATCCTGCACCTCTGGCTTGCACTCACTCGTAGTGAATGATGAAGACTGATCCTTGGAAGATATGAAAATGATGTACTCACCATAATTCTTGATCTTTCGGAATATTTTCCCCAACGTTGGTCCCCTACCTCCTAAGCTTTTAAAGGCATATGCTCCCACAGGGTACTGGTTCCTCTGGCACAGACCCACCAGTGATGACTGGTGAAGATCGATTCTTGGAAGATCTTATGGTTCTGCCTACCAGGTCAGGCTGAAAGAAAAAATTACTCACCTTAGTAATGTTGTTTCTTCTAATGGAGTCTTGCTATATTCTGACATATGCAGTGAGTCCCAACCTTCGAACTGCTCCGGAGGTGAAAGAGTTAACTTTCCATGCCAGGCATGGAACGCTGAGCTCGAGCTCGGTTGAAACTCTGTCTGTTGTTCTTCAAACTCAAACCGTCAGATCTTTACGAGCTAAACTCACTGAGGTCCTGTGTGGAAGCTGTAAACCTACACTAGCCAACTGGCTACTAAACATAAGAACACATTTTTTGGTCCCAAAACAAAGACTCAAGTCAGGAGACCCAAAAAATGAAAAACACAACACCAAGTCACCCCAAGAAAGGAGGGGTGAAACACAACAAGGTGGGCACCTATTAAGTGCCAACACTGCACTGCCCACCCACATCCCAAAAACAGAGGTTCCGAGAGGGGCAGGCAGGGAGGTAGAATATAGCAAGACTCCATTAGAAGAAACAACATTACTAAGGTGAGTAATTTTTTTTCCAAACATGAAGTCTTGCTATATTCTGACATATGCAGACTACAAAGCAGTACCTCATGGAGGAAGGACAGAACCTACTTAGGAAATAGGCTCTGAAGCTAATAGTTAAAAAGAAACCAAGCATCACTCCTAGCCTCTGGATGTCCAGGGAGTAATGCTTGGTAAAAGTGTGAACTGTTTTCCAGGTAGCTGCTTGACATATCTCTAGAATAGGGATGACCCTGGCAGCAGCCAGGGAAGCAGCTGTACCTCTGGTAGAGTGAGCCCTCAGGCCTGAGGGAGGAACCTTACCCAGTTTTTCATAGCAAAATTGAATACAAGAGACAATCCACCTGGCAATGGATCTTTTAGTGGCAGGTTTCCCTTTACCAACCTCACCATAAGTGAGAAACAGTTGGAGGGAGTCAAACCTGTGACCCTTGGTACGCTCTATGTAGTAACTAAGGGCCTCTTCACATCTAGTTGTGCAGCCTCCTCTCTCGCCAGAGGAGGAATGGTCAGTGAAGTACACTGGAAGAGATATAGATTGATTAAGGTGGAAATCTGAAACCACCTTAGGCAAGAACTTCCTGTTAGTCCTGAGGACCACCTTATCTCATGAAAGGAGATAAAATCAGGCTCCACTGACAAAGCTTGTAATTCACTTATGCGCCTGGCAGAAGTGATGGCTACCAGAAACACAGTCTTCCAAGTCAAGTACTTAAGCTCTGCTGAAGACAAAGGCTCAAAGGGAGGTTGCATAAGCTGAGCAATGCAAACATTAAGATCCCAGGCAGGGGCAGGGTCCCTGAATGGAGGGTTGGTGTGAAGCAATCCCTTGAAAAACTTGGAGAATACAGGGTGAGCTGAAAGAGAAGAGGGCTTACCTGCTGAAATAAAAGCAGACACAGCTGCCAGATGCACTTTTAGGGTAGCTGGTCTCAGCCCCAAGGTATTTAAGTGGACCATAAAATCCAGGACTGTGGGTAAATCAGCAGATTCTGGGAAATACTTCCAGAGCACCATATGGAAAACCTCTTCCATTTGGAATTATAAGTAGCCCTGGTGGAAGGTTTTCTAGAAGCCTTCAGGATATTCCATTACACCTTGGGAGAGGTAAATCAGCAACTCTTACTCTTCAAGAGCCAGGCCTTGAGATTGAGAGATTTGAGGTCCTGGTACCAAACCTCCCCTGAGCACAGGTTAACAGGTTGTGATTCCTGGGAAGACACAGGGAAGATGGACTGCTAAGGACAGTAGAGTGGATACCAGGGTTGTCTGGCCCAATCTGGAGCAATCAGGATCATCTTGCAGGGTTGAGATCTGATTTTGACTAGCACTTTGAACAGGAGAGGGAAGGGGGGGAAGCATAGAGAAACTTCCCTTCCCAATTGAGAACTAAGGCATCCAGAGGGACTGAGCCCAACACTGGGGGCCTGCAGCAAAAAAGGGGAAGTTGGTGATTGTCTGGGGCTGCAAAAAGATCTATCTGGGGTGCCCCATCTGGCAAATATCACCTCCATGACCAGGGGGTCCAGTGACCATTCGTGACGGCCCTGGGAAATCCTGCTGAGAGCATCTGCCAGGACATTATCCTTGCCTGGGAGGTGAACTGCCATAAGGGAGGTGTTCAGGGAGTAAGCCAGAGACCACAACTTCATTGCTTCGGTACACAAGGCTGTAGACCGAGTGCCCCCTTGCTTCTTGATGTACCACATTGTGGTAGTGTTGTGTGTTCTAACCTGTACAACTTTTTTCTGAACAGATTTGGAAAAAACTTGGAAGTGCTAGAAAAACTGCTCTGAGTTCCAACAGATTGATGTGGAGCAGAGATTCCTGAGGGGACCACAACCCCTTGGTAGTGAGGTCGCCCATGTGCGCTCCCCACCCCAAGAGGGATGCATCTGTAGTAAGGATTAAGGAGTGAGACTGAGTGACAAAAGGAACCCCTCGACTCAGATTGCTCTGATCCTGCCACCACTGTAGGGCCTGGATCAGGGTTCGAGTCACTGGGATCAATTTGGTTAGAGGGTCTTTCCTTTGAGACCAAAAGGCCTCAAATGGAACTGAATGTCCCTCATCTGAAATCTTGCTCCCTGCACTACTGCTGTAGAAGCAGACATGTGCCCCAGGAGCTGCAGAAAATGCCTTGCTGGTCGAAACACCTGCAGGGTGAATGAGGAGGCCAGAGAGACCAGGGTCCTTGCCCTGTCCAAAGGAAGGCTCTGGCTTTCTCTGTGTTCAGCTCTGCGCCTATGAAGGTGAGGAGCTGGACAGGCTCTAGAACTGACTTTGAAAGATTCAGAAGGAAACCTAGAGAGGTGAGCAGTTGCTGAGTTATCTGTAGGTGTTAACTTGACTTGGTCTGGGGACTGGCCTACTATGAGCCAGTCGTCCAGGTAAGGGAAGATGGCAATTTTTTGCCTTCTTAGAGAAGCAACTGCTACTGCCAGGCATTTTGTGAATACCCTTGGAGCAGAGGTGAGGCCAAAGGGCATTGCTCTGAACTGGTAATGGCCTGAGGGCAGCTCGAACCTGAGGTACTTTCGATGGGAGCTTCTGATGAGAATATGGAAGTAGGCATCCTTGAGGTCCAGGGACGCTAGCCAGTCCCCTGGCCTTAGAGAGGGTAGAATAATTCCCAGAGTCACCATTTTGAATTTGTTTTTAAAAGGTGCCTTGTTTAAGTATCTGAGATCCAGGATGGGCTGCCATTCTCCTGTCTTTTGGGGTAAGGAAGTACCTGAGTACAACCCTTGCCCTGGTGTAGGGGTGGAACCCTTTCCACAGCTCTGACAGCCAGGAGGGAAGAGACCTCTGCCTCTAGGGCAAGTGCCTCTGGTGGATTTGCAGGTGGAAAGGATCTGGTTCTCATCTTTGGAAACTTTTGAAGCTGAGAACCAGTCCCTGGCTTACTACTTCCAGGACCCACTTGTCTGATGTCAAAGACTCCCAGTCCTGGACAAAGTAAGCCAGCCTGCCCCCTACAGGTAGCTGAGAATCGGCCCTGGCAACCCCATCAGGGTGCCTGCTTGGCAGGGGCTTTGGGCTGAGGGGTGGAAGCAGGCCTGCTTGTACCCCGTCTGCCTCTCCCTCTAAAGAACCCCCTCTGGGCATAAGCAGAAGAGGAGGCCTGGGCTTGGTAAAAAGGCCTATGAAAAGGCCTGCCCCTGCCCCTGGGAAGCTGCCTTGAGGAGTGGCCTGCCTTTCCTTGGCCTGTGCACTCTATAGGTGGTCCTATACTCATCCATTTTCTTCATGTAATTCTCTGTCTGCTCCCAAACAGGGAATTACCCACAACAGGAAAATCCATGGCCTTAGTCTAGGTATCCTGTGACAGGCTAGTACATCTGAGCCAAGCTATTCTGCAAGTGCCACAGATGTAGCCATGACTCGATGACACATCATTTGAGTCCACTGCAGCACGGAATTGCACCTTGATGCCTCAATACCATCAGCAGCCACCTGCTCCAGCTCCTTGGCAAGCTGGCCAGGGACCTGTTTTGCTAGAGCCATAACAGTATCCCATCTGGATTTCTGATATCTAGCAAATAAGCCATATAATTTGCCTGTCTGAGTCCCAAGGATGCTGCCATGTACTGTTTCTTTGCCATGGCATCAATCCTCCTGGAGTCCTTGTCCGGGGTGTGAAGCCAAAGGAATATTTGCCTTGTCACAGGCTGCAGCCTGCACTACTCCAACATGGCTGCATTGTTGTGTAAGGAACTCCGTATCAGAGCCTGACAATGTGTACCTCTTATCCACAGGAGGTATAGTGTGAGGAGTTTTTAGAATTTTAAATGTCTGTTTCCCAAAAGATTTATGCAAGGGAATAGACAGTCTCCTAGACTCTGGGATATCCATCATTTCCACATAGTCAGGCTCCTCTTGATCATCCACAGCCATAGGGAGCTGGAGGGTTTCAGCCACTTTTTTATAAAACATAAAATGAGAAGGGGACTCTGAAAGCCTAGGAGGAGACACTCCTGAAGGTCTGTCTGGGGAGATGTCCGGGTCAATGGGCACATCCAGACTTTCAAATCCACATTCACTCTCCTCAAACTACTCTTCCCCCTCCTCCGGTTCATAATATTCCTCTAAATCATACTCTTGAACCGGGCGCTTACCTGATGGTGCCGGTTCGGTCGGAACCGGGGAAAGCGACTGGACAATTTTAATCGCTTTGACTATTTCTTCAGCGGTTGGAGGGGAAAGTTTTTCCTCCACACCAGCTGATTTCCTAGTCCTTTTGCTGGAACCGACTCCTCAGAGTCTGATCTCCTTTTGCCCGAAGAAGTTTTGCCCTGGTCAGAGGGCACTCCCTCTGGTTCGGTTGGAACCGAACCGGGCTGGCCATCCAGTTCAGCGGACTTTTTGGCCTCCCTTTCACTGAGCCTACCAACTCTCTTTTCCAGGGTAGCAGCAGGAAATTTTTTACAAATCTGGCTGTCTGCATTGAGGTGGTCAAACCCCAGACAATAAACACAGGTGGTGTGGGGGTCAGCCTTGGCAAAGACTTCCCTACACACACTGCAGTGTTGAAACCCAGTGGGCCCGGTTTTTCCTTTGGGTTTCTCAGACATAGTGCTAGTCCTAACCAAACTTACCCATTTATGGCAATCCGCCAGGTAAGACCCTCTTATCAGTTCCCAACCGTGTCACGGGTCGTGGAAAAACGTAATAAAATCCGTTTTTTTTAGAACTGATAAGAACCGGTAACCACACTCTAAATCACAGATTAAGATATTTTAAACAACCTGATCGGTTCAAACCGAACCGATAAATCGTTTACAAGTTCCACACAGAAGAGAATTAATGTAAAACCTATCTAGTACTCACAAATACCACAGACAGAACCTGAACTGACCGGTTGCGGTTTAAATTTGGTCGAAAACCGAGAAAAACAATACTTTAACCGACAAAATGAACCGAGCAGAAGGAGAAATCTCCGGAGCGACTGTTCAGTGAGGCGGAGTAAAGAATCTGACGGTTTGAGTTTGAAGAACAACAGACGGAGTTTCAACCGAGCTCAAGCTCAGCGTTCCATGCCTGACATGGAAAGTTAACTCTTTCACCTCCGGAGCAGTTCGAAGGTTGGGACTCACTGCATATGTCAGAATATAGCAAGACTTCATGTTGTTTGAAACAGCAGGTACACCATCCTGGAGAAAGAGACAGGAGTTACAAAGCTCTGAATCCAAGGGGGATGGAGGGTAGGACACCATGGCCTGATTAGAGATTCTCTCCAAGTTCTACTGTTGCAGTAAGCAAGTAACTGTTCTATCTTCTTCGAGGACATCCATTTCATCAGGCCACACCTACAGAACAAGTACCAAGCAGTATTAACAATAAAATAGCCGGAGTGGCTGGGGCCTACAGACCTTAGAAAGCAGGCCCTGAAGCATAGTTAGGACAAAACCTGCCCTTTTTCAAGAGACAATGTCCATACTGCAATGTTTACTGAATGTATGGACAGAACTCCAGGTGGCAGCTCCACAGATTTCTGCAATGAACACATTTTTTAAACAGGTAAAAGTGGCTATGCCTCTAGTGGAATGACCATGAACAGCACCAGGAAGTTACTTACTGTACTTCCTGTAACAAAAAGTAATACAACCGGCCAACCGTTTAGACAGGCATTGGTTAGTAACAAGTGCTCCTTCTTTCCCAGGGGTGAAGGAAACAAAAAGCTGTGAGGACTTCCTGCACTGAATATAATGCTGGAGTATTCTATGTACATCGAAAGTATGGATCAATGCTTCCCCTGGTTTGGCATGCTCAGGAATGCAAATTGGTAGGTGGATGGTTTGATTTAAGTTAAACTCAGACACCACCTTAGGAAGAAACTTTGGACTAGTACATAAAGATACCCTGTCTTTGTGAAAAATCAAATAAGGAAGGTAGCACATTAGAGCCTGAAGCTCTGAAATCCTTCAAGCAGAAGTAATAGCAACTAAAAATAATGCTTTCCAAGAAAGGAAGTGTAGGCCATGAGTCACGGCTGGCTCAAAACAAGCCAAAGTAAGTTTTTATAACACACAATTCAGATCCCAGGCCAGGACTGGATTGCAAATAGGAAGCTTCAAGTGCAGTATGCCTCAAAAACTTACAGGTCACCTCCAACTGAGCAACCGTATAACCATCAAATAGGCACATGAAAAGTTGAAATGGCTGCCAGGTGCACGTGACAGACGGGTATTGCATGTCTGCATCTGACAAGGACAGCAAATACTTCAGAACCTGATTTACTGGCCAAGTAAAAGAAACCAGTTGATGTGAAGCAGCCCACAAAGCAAAACGCTTTCACTTCATAGAATAAGTGGCCCTAGTGGAAGGTTTTCTGGCAGCCACCAGGACATCAGCCACCTTTTGAGACACCCCAAACCTAGCAATGGCTATGTCTTCAGGAGCCATGGAGGTGGAGTGACCTGAAGTCCAGATGAACCAGGGTTCCCTGTTCCTGTGACAGTAGACCCTTGCACAGGGGCAGAGGCACTGGTGGTTCCACAGCTAATTGCTGCAGTAAGAGGAACCAAATCTGGCAAGGCTAAAGAGGATTAATGAGCATCAGCGCTGCCCCCTCCATTTGGAGTTTGATTAGCACCCTTTGGATTAGTGGAAAGTGGGGGAAGGCATACAGGAAAGTACAGTTACATAGGAACTCACCGTAAAAGTAGATCTTCAAGAGAGGTTCCTTCAGTAGGTCATTACATATAGGACTAGCACCACCTGGCAGCTGGGATGCACGGCAGACTTTTCTAGCAATACCAGATGGGGGACCGCCCACCTGACATCACATGATCAACGTCAGCGTGGCCATATATAGTGGGCAGTCCCCATGCCTGCCCTCCAGTTCTCTCGCCGGAGCCTGGAAGAGGCCTGACAGCAGGAGTAAACAGGATTTGGAGTCCCTGTGTATAAAAAAAAAAAGGGGGAAGGAGAGAGGGGGAAAATATGACCTACTGAAGGAACCTCTTTCAAAGATCTACTGTTACAGTAAGTTCCTACATAACTGAACTATCTTACTTCGAGAGGGTTCCTTCAGTAGGTCATTACATATAGGACTGAATCCCAAGCAGTTCCTCGTAAGAGAAGCCGAGAGAAACAAGGGAGGAGGTGAAAAACAAACTCCAACAAAACTGGGAACAGGAATGGACCCAGCCTAGGACAGAAAGCCCTGCAAGACAGCTAGGCCGAAACCTGCCCTCCACCTAGAAGCGATGTCCAGACTGTAGTGTTTGGCAAAGGTATGAACAGAACTCCAAGTTGATGCGGTGCAGATATCGGCTGCAGAAACCTTCCACAAAAAGGCAGCGGAAGCAGCCATGCCTCTGGTAGCATGATCTCTGATAGGACCCGGCAGAGGTTTATCACACTTTTGGTAACAGTAGTGAATACAGTTACCTAACCAATTGGAAAGGCACTGCTTAGAAACAGTTTGCCCACTGACCTGGGGGCAAAGGAAACAAAGAGCTGATCGCAGCTACAGATATCTTTTGTTCAGTGTGTGTAACACCGAAGGATCTGATGGATGTCCATGGTGCGCAGGAGTGCCTCACCTCTGCTCGTAGGGGACGGAAAGAAAACCGGAAGCTCCACTGATTGATTGTGTGGCTTCTGACACCACCTTGGGTAAAAACTTAGAGTTTGTCCTGAGGACTGCACGGTAACTTGTGGAAAATAAGGCTTTTTGCATACTAGAGCCTGAAGCTCCAAAATCCTTCGAGCTGAAGTAACAGTGACCAAAAATAACATCTTCCAAGAGAGAAAAGCGTACATAGTAGCTCATCGCTGGTTCAAGCGAGAGTAAGTTTCTCTAACACAAGTTCAAATCCAAGGGGTGTACAGCTGCAGATGGGGGGTTTCAGATGGAGGATCCCTTTCAGAAAGGTTTTTGAGACCTAACTGAGCCATGGGTGTACCATCCACCAGCTCGTGGTATGCCGAAATTGCCGAAAGGTGGACCTTCAAGGAAGAATACGACAGACCCAAGTCTGAAAGATGGATGAGATATTCCATGACTTGCAAGGCAGAACAAGAAAATGGGTTCCAATTCTTGGAAGTCGCCCAAATGGAAAAATGTTTCCACTTCATGGCATGGTGGCATGAGTAGAGGGTTTTCAAGCCTCTATTAGGACTTAAGTGACTCAAGAGGAGACCCCGTAGTGGGAAACCACTATGTCTGCAGGAGCCACGCATGAAGATGCAGTGTCCTGATCCCTGGATGAACAAGACAACCACGATCCTGGGTCAGAGGGCGTGAGTCACTGGAAGTGGAACCAGTGGTTCTCTCGTTAGCTGTTGCTGTAGCGGGAACCAAATTTGTCTCGGCCAGAGAGGGGTGATGAGGATCATCCTCGCCTTCTCTACCTCAAACTTGAGGAGAACCCTCTGGAGAAAGGTACCAAACTACTGACATATTGTCCGTCTGGACAAGCAGTGATCTCTTGGGAAGGAGGGTCTGAAAGGCCTGTAAGGCGTACAAGACCGCCCTCATCTCCAGAACACTTATGTAATGATGCTTCCAAGCTGGACCACAGTTCTTGTGCTTGGTGCTCCCCTAGGTGTACTCCCCATCCCATGTTTGATGCATCCATAGTCAGGGATGCAGAGGGAGCAGAGCTCCTGAAAGGAAGACCCAAGGAAAGGTTGCAAGGGTCCCTCCAACACAGCAATTCTTTCTGGACTGCTGATGATACCAGGACCAGATGGTCCAGGTCATCCAGTTGATGCCATTGCACCCGCAAGGACAGAGTAATTTTCATGTGTAGCCTCGCAAAGGGAACAGTGGTGATGGAGGCTGGCATCAAGCCAAGAGGACCTCCTGGGCCGGGATGGTCCTGGACAAAGCCACTAAAGAAGCCTGATGGACCAATGTCTCCACCCTGTCTGGAGGAAGGCAGGCTCTGCATTGGACCATATCCAGAACCGCCCCAATGAACTGAAGTCTTTGGGACGGTATCATGGATGATTTGGGAATATAGAGAGTAATTCCCAGTTTGCCAAAAAGGTCCAAAGTAAAGGACAGTAAAGAATCCCAGGAAGGGGCAGAGATCAGCCAATCATCCAGATAAGGGAAAACTGCAATACTCTGGCAGCGCAGAAAAGCTGCCACCACCGCCAGGCACTTGGTAAACACCTGAGGTGCCGAGAACAGACCAAAGGGGAGGGCCCGAGACTGGAAGTGCTCCCCTGGAATAAGAACCACAGGAATCTGCGGTGGCTGGGGAAGATCGGGATGTGCAGGTAAGCATCCTGCATGTCCAGAGCGCACAGCCAATGATTCTCCAGAAGTGGTGGGAGAAGGCTCTGGAGCGTCAACATTCGGAACTTTTTGTATTCGATGAACAGATTAAGACTGCTCAAGTCAAGGATGGGTCTCAAGTCTCTCATCTTTTTTGGAACCAGGAAAAAGTGGGAGTAAAACCCCTTCCCCTTTGCCAGAGAGGAATGAGCTCTATTGCTTCTTTGAGCAAGAGGCTTTGAATTTCTTCTCGAACGAGAAGAGCCCGATCCCTGGAGTAGGAAGACCTTTTTGGCAGAGAGTCTGGTAGGATCTCCAGAAACTCTATGGTGTGCCCGATGGACACCATCTGCAGGACCCAAGCATCGGAGGTTACATCCTGCCAGTCCTGAGCATGGCGGGCGAACCTCCCCCCCACTGGCTCCTCGTCATGAGGCTGAGAAGGTGGTTGGGATAGGGAGTCAGGAGGTGGGCCTCCTGAGCGTCTATGGTTTTTGGAGGTAGGAGTGGTGGCGGAACCCGGGCCCCGCATTTCCCCTGGTGTGGAGCCTGAGCCTGCTTCCTCTGCCTCCCGGTCCTTTTCTGAAAGGGCTACTGCTGCTGTTGAGAGACTGATTGGTATATGGACCGCACAGATCTCAGGGCGAGGCCTCTATCCTAGAGATCAGTGATGATGTCTTTGGTATTGCCACCAAAAAGCACTGAGCCTCGGAAGGGGGCATCATTAATCGCAGACTGTACCTCATTGGCAAGGCCAGAAATGTGAAGCCAGGCATGCCATCTTAAGCAGATGGCCGTCGCCAAGTCGACGGAGTCATATGCAGCCCACAGAGCATGCCTACAGGAAATGCATGAGAGGTGGAGATCCTTGGCGAGCTCTCTGAGGGGTCCACAGCCTGGACTCTGGCCTCCAGCCTGGTCAAGGTAGCTTTCTGGTGTGACACCATATGGGCCACATAATTTAGAGACTGGTGCGTGCATGTGGCCAAAGCATAAACTTTTCTACCGAACTGGTCCATCTGCCTAGACTCCTTGTCTGGAGGAGAGGTGCTCATGTGCTTGGGTGCAGATGAGCGATCATGAGCAGCCGAAATCACGGAGTCTGCCTTTGGATGCGCTTTAAGAAAATGAGCTTCCTTAGGCACCCGGTACACTCTGTCCGCCCTCTTGGGGACAGCCAGGAGGTAATGAGGCATCTGCCAGACCGCAGAGGTGAGGTCCTGGTGAGGTCCAATCCATGGAGGAATCGTTACCAGGGACAGTCTCTTTAAGTCCAGGTGTTTGGCAAGCCTCTGTCGCATGGGGTCCTAATCCTCTGACTCCCAGTTAAAAAAAAAAATAGTCTTTCATGGACCTCAGAGAGGTCTGAAAAGGCAGGATCCTCCGGGGTGGGGGGCTTGGGGAAACCTTGCCCTTCGGAACCTCAGGTTTGTCCAAGGGCTCCTCCGCTGACATCCTCATCATCATCCACCCCCTCGTCCGGACGGTCACGAAGGTCCGGGAGAACAACTGTTTTATGGACCGTCCTCGAGACGTGGATGGAGGAGGAGAACTCCTCGGGGACGGAGATCTGGGAGAGTGCAGGTGGAAGCCTGCTTTCCAGATCTGAGACCAACTCCGAGTGTACCCCCTGCCACCAAGACTGAATTAAGGTCTTCAAGTCCGGCATAGCGAGAGCCTGTGGAGGGGGTGGGGGAGGAGGTTGAGGCGGGGAGGGGTGAAAGTGATACCCCTGGAAGGGATTGTACCCAGGGTAGTACTGCCCTGAAGTACTCCAATCAGGAGGAGGATCAGCCGGGGGGTAATGAGGAACAGTCCAGGGTCTAGAATAAATCCACAACGTCAGGGGGTCTGATGGAGGGGAGATCCACATCGGACCCGCTGTTGTATAAATCGGTGGTGGATCCAGTGTCAGGACCAGACGAAGGGGACCCGATGGAGGAACCGTGTCTGGCATTGGAGCCGAAGGCTGGGGCAGATGACTGGCCCGGGGCTCTGAAGTTGTTGTCGGAGGTTCCGGCGTCAGGTTAGAGTTTGCTGAATCCGATGGTGGGATCTGGACCGGGATATTCACTGGATCTGGGGGGATCCCACCCAATGGGAGAGGAGGAGCCTCCACCGTTAGTCCTGATGGCTGAGGAGGGGCCTCCTTCCCAGTGACCCCATCAGGGGAGTGCAGAACGGACCCAGAGGAATGGTCTTCGACATCGAGGGGCTCCGCACTGTCCTCACCTGAAGTACCCACCTGAGAAGAGGAGGAGGGTACTGGCGGGGGAGAAGAGGGGCAGTCTCCCCCGGTTCATCCGGACGTCGGGCGAGGCGCCATTATCCCCCAACGGGAGAACCATGCCTGAGTGTCTGTCGGAGACAGGCATCTTACCAGGCTGAGCCAGCCGGGTGGGGGAGGAGCCCCCAGCCGACTTACTGGCTGTAGCAGGGCCGGTCCCCGAAGTCTGGTGAGCTGACTTACCAGTGGCCGGGCGGTCCCCGGAGAAGTCGGGAGCTGACTTAGCGGCAGTAGCGGTGCAGCCATCAGAGAAGCCGGATGACTTACCCGCTGAAGTTTCATCTGACTTGCCATCAGAAGTCTTCACTTTAGGCGGTGGCTGAGAAGCGGCCTTGCTCGTAGGGCAGAGAAGCCTCTGGCCAGCGATTTCTCCTTACTGTGCTTTCTTTGAGGGAGAAGATTTCTCTTAACAGGACTTGCAGATCCGGTCCATTCGCTTTTCTAATGGAGCAAGACAGACTTTTAAAAGGTGGGCCTCCACAGCCTACTGTCTCTGCTTTCTGGTGGCCTGGTTGAAAGGCTAGCACGTCGGGAAGGACAAGATAGTGTGTTCTGGGTCCAGGCAGCTCACGCACTTAAGATGTCGGTCCTTGTGGGGTATTTGTGTGCCACAGGATGAGCATTTCTTCTTAGGTGAAGACATAAGCGAGAATTTTATGAAATATGGAAAAACAGCGAGGGAAAAATCTGACGTAAGAACTATTCACGACGATCGCTAATGGAAGTCTGCAATGCGATGGACACGAGGTGACAGCAAGAAAGAACTGGAGGGGAGGCATGGGGACCGCCCACTATATACGGCCATGCTGACGTCGGGTGGGCGGTCCCACCCTTCCGTCAGGTATTGCTAGAAAAATCTGCTATGCGGCCCAGACGCCAGGTGGGGCTAGTCCTTAATGTAATGACCTACTGAAGGAACCCTCTCGAAGTAAGATCCTCCCCTTCCAAGAGAGGGACAACATGCCTTGCCAGAAAATTCCAAGCCCTGGAACTAACAAGCAGAAAAGTGGCAGTTTTGGATTGTGTAGGGATGCATAAAGGTCCTACTCTGGATGACCCCACCTGTCAAACAGGTGTTCTGCTACTGAGGGCAGTAGCTCCCGGTCATGTATTCTGGACTGCGACCTGCTTATACTGTCTGCTAAGATGTTTTGGATGTCTGGACCGTGTTTCTAGGGCCCAATACCAAACCCTCATCACTTCCCTGCATAGGAAATAGGAGTGAGTCTCTTCTCCCCCCGCCCTCCTTATTGATACAGTGCATCATGCTGATACAGTTTGCACCAGCAGAGGTCCCAGGGACAAATGGGTCTGGAAGGCTTGCAGAACATACAACACAGCCCTCATTTCTAGGATGTTTATGCGGAGAGTGCTCTCTACTCTGGTCCATGTTCCCCGTGTCAGATGGGGCCCAGATGTGCTCCCTAGCCCTGTAGTGAGAATCTGATGAGGGAAGGGGATCAGGAAAGGAACCCCCTTCAACAAATGACTGGGTTCATCCAGCAGAGCAGCACCATCTGGACAGGAGATGTTACTAGAACCTTCTGCTCCATCATCTGTGCGTTGCTCCCATTTAACGCTTGAGGTCCATTGTGGAATTCTCATATGCAGTCTGGCCAGTATTACCATGACAATGGCTGCTACCATCAGGCCTAATAGTCTCAAGAGTGTCCTGGCTGTGACATACCTGTTGTTGTATACCATCTGGACCTGTGCAATCAGATGTTCAGCCGTGTCCTGAGGCAAGAAGGCTAAGCCTTGGGCTGCTGACAAGGGGTTAAGACCGACTTTGGTTCACTGACCATAATTCCAAGAGCAGTGAACAGTTGCCTGGTGCGTGCTAGAGTCTGATAAAGCTGCTCTTTGAAGTGGGCTTTGAGCAGCCAATCTTTCAGTTAGGGGGAAGACATATTTCTCTCCCAAAGGCTGCTGTTGCTACTGTTAAACACTTGGTAAAGACTTGTGGCACAGGTGATAAGCCAAAGGGCAGTAACCTAAACTGGTAGTGTTCCCCTTGGAAAAGCAGCCAGAGGTATTTCCTGTGAGGGGTCAAATCTCGATATGCAGGCAAGCATCCTGCATATGCAGGGAACATATCAAGTCCCGTACTTGCAGTTGTGGGAGTAGGCCTTGTGGAGTCTTTCTGAACATTCTTGTATTGGATAAAAAGGTTCAGATCTCTTCAGTCTAAAATGGGCCTCCGATCTCCTGTGCACTTTGGGACCAGGAAGTAGCAACAATAGAAAGTAGTTACGTAAGAACTTATGGTAACAGTAGATATTCAAGAGAGGCTCTTGCAGTGGGTAATAACCATGAGGACTGCACCCTTGGTGTCAGAACCTCATGGAAACTTGAGCTAACAGTATTAAATGGGGGGTCACCCACCTGACAGGCATCAGCATGACACTATATAGGGGGCAGTCCCCATGCCCGCCTTCCAGTTCTCCCACCGGACACCTCAAAAGTGAGTGACAGGAGAATGGAAAATTAGGCTTCTGGAGCCTAGATAGAGTCAAAGAAGAAGAGCAGCAGAAGTCGGGGGAAGGAGGGAGGAAAATAAATGAAAATGACATACCTATCGTAATTCTTGATCGTCCTGTGTATCTTCACCATTCATCACTGGTGGGTGTATGCCGTGAGCGCAGCACCCCATGGGAGCTTTTTTTCTCCCTAGGGGGAGGAGCCAGTGCTGATGGCACCACCCACGAGGCTGATGCACTGTGTGGCGCTCGTGGGTTGGCTGTCAGCTTCTTCTCTGCCTCAGTTCTGCACGCTGCAGAGAGAGGGGAAAAAAAGAGGATAGAGACAATGAGGGTAGGGCAAGGGAGCCCGAGGGACAGTAAAAGGAAAAGAAACAAACTGAAAAAGGACTAGGCCAGACAAAGGAGGATCTGGAGGACATGGGCTACAAGGCCCTAGTCCCTGAATGGCCAAAAAACAGGAAAGAAAGACGAGGAGAAACAGAAAGATAAATAAGAGGTAAAGACAGAAGGGATGGAAGGACCCATCTACTGACATGCTTCGATCAGCCCAGGATACTTGAGAGACTGGGTGTGCCTCCTGAGATAGGCAGCTAGCTAACAAATATAGTTGCCAAGAGTTTGCAACTTGAAATTATAAACTCCCCACCAGTGTCAAAAAGAGAGCGATTGAGGAGAAAGCCCCCTCCTCCCCAAACTAGGTAGAAATTTGCCCCTGGTCGGTACCCCCCCCCCCAAATAGCCTCTAGAGGAGAACCCACAGTGTTCGTGGGGGTGGAGCAGAGTGAGGACTTCACCGTTTCAAACACCTCCCTCCCTGAGGAGAAAGATTAAAGGGAAAGGAGGAGACAGAGGGGGAATGGAAAAAGAGGGAGTCCCTGTCGGCCCCCATTCCTGCCCCCAAACCAGAGGACCCCCTTAAAGGAGCCAGCACACCTTAAGGGTGGTGGACCAGCCCTGGTGGCCCCCAAAGGACAGAAGGAAGGGGCCCACTAGGAGTTCCCCCCCGGAAGATCTCTTTATTAAAAGGTCCTATTGGCCTTCCTCCCAAACGAGGCCTCTCTTCCATCTCTTAGGAGTGAAAAGGGGTCCTAAAGCTGCAGAGGAGAATAAAACCCCTACTGGACCTTGGGGAGGAGAGCCAGCAGGGAGGAGGACTGCCCAGGGACTGAGGTCTTCTGAGCAGAAGGTGGACAGGAATTAGTGATGAATGGTGAAAATACAAAGGAAGATCAAGAATTATTGTAGGCATATAATTCTCATATCTTTCCTGTGTCAATCTTCACCATTCATCACTGATGGGTGAGTACCAAGCCCCCCCGAAGGGGGTTCAGCACTTCCCTGAGGGACAGAGGAGCCGCAGCCTCCCATAGAGGAAACACGGAAGGAGGCGGCCCATTTCAAGCCAGTTAGGCCTGAGACGGGTCAAGGCGAGGCAGAGTCCCCTGTTCCCTGGGTGAAGGAAGGAGCCCTGAAGATCACGTCTCGCCCTGCAGGAGGAAAGGCGGGTCCCCTGGAACAAGGAAGCAGTCGCCCTATGCCGGGCCAGAGGTGAGAGCCTTGATAGGTGAAGCCACGCCATCTGCCTGATGCAGATCACTGTTCCTGCTAGCCGTAAGGTGACCTCATTGGCGTCATAAGATGCCCTTGCTTGGTGCCTTGCCAGCTCCAGACCTATTGCGAAGAGGGCTATGGCTTGCATGGCTGCCTCCAAATCAGGCAACGATGCAAACACCTGGGCCCAGCATCACCCACACATGCCTCTTATAGGCAGCGTGGTATGCCTAATTAGATGTGATTGAAAGGATAGTCCATGCTGAGGAGAAAACTCCCCACCCCAGGTGGTCGAATTCTGTAGAGTTCAGATCCGGGGGCCAGTTGCAGACCGGGCACCTATGCCCAGTAGGGGTGTCCAACCACTCTATTCCCACAGAGGGATAGGGCAAAGTGCCTGGAGACACCTGGGGTACACAATACTGATGCTGGCAGTCTGAAGAGGCTGGAGCAGGGACGGCTGGAAACTGCCAGGTGCTGTATGATGCCTCCTGGAAGGGTATAGGACAGGAGAGGATCACCAAGTGGTCCGCACTGTATTCGCCTAGGAAGGCGTGTGTCGTATGCTCAGTATTCCATCTTGCCACATATAGGAGATATGCAGGTCCTCGACAAGCCTCGTAACAAAGCGCTGATACTTCATCTGATCAGCGTCAGAGTACAGGTGGACAAGAGTCTCCCTTTCCTTGAAGAAGGAAACCAAAGAACCTGAAGATTCAGATTCTGGCTGCAAAAGGGGAGACAGTCAAAGACATGCTCATCCATGGACCCGACGTACCTAGGGAAGCCCTCAGCCTGAGCTCTGAACTGTTCCCAGGTCAAAGGTCTTAAAGGACCCACATAGCCTGAGAGGGAAGGGGCTGGACACAGAGGTAAGGGGGAAAAAGATTTCACCATCAGTGAAACACTTCTGCCAGGACTAGGAGACCTAACAGGCAATCTCGGACTGTGAGGGGATCTGTAGGTCGGATCAGCCATGGACTGCTCAATCAGCCCAAAGCAGTCAGGACTGAGCCCTGTAGGGGAAGCACCCCCATGAGGGGACTGAGGCCGCAAGTGTCCAGAAGGGCAGACCCCAACCCCACCCAACAAGGACTGCCCCGGAGAAGAGGGAGAAAACCTGGGCAAAGTGCTGTGGCTCTTCCCCAGCCGAGCCCCGAAGGACTGCAGGGGAGTACCCCAGCCCCTCACCCTGGCTCCTCAACCATGCAGACTCCAAGGAAGACCTCTTCCACACACCCTGTGCCTCAGAAGCCCCCCAAAGAGGGCCACAGAAGAGGGGGTCCCAGATCCAGCATCTGGAGAGGGGGCAGCAGCTGACCCCACTCCTGACATCTGAACCACCGTTCCCGCAGGCCCGGGACCGCAATCCTGCACTGTGCTCCCGGCACCTCCTTCGGCATGGGAGCTGGCATCTACTGTAGTCACTGGAGCTGTGGGAAGGGGCACCTGGGAAGATGCAAGGGTCCTGGGCCCCAGAGAGCCCAATGACTTTGATGAGTCAGGTCGCCAGTCTGGATCGGCCTCTCGATCATCTGGCTCTGCAAAGGAGGGGCTCCAAAAGACCTCCAGACCGGCAACCTTATGGGTTCTCTCACCCTCGGCGCCACGAATGGCACAGCAGGTGGATCTAGTGCCCCTTGAGGCGCCACCTTGATTATTGGAGCCGTGAACAGCCCCCAGATTCGAGATGGCGCCAGCGAGTGTTGTAGAGGAACGTCCTGTGCCGGACCCAGCAACCATGTGCTCAGACACTGGGAATTCTGCACCTCTGAGGAGACAACTGTCAGAGCGGTATTCCCAGCCCTGAGTGGAACCAGATTGGCCCTCCGCACCACAGAACAGGCCTCCTCCGTGGCAAGGCTAGATGAGGAGGAGGCGGCCCCCTCCTCACCAGACCATAAAGGCCCAGGAGGGGACACAGAGGAAGGGTGAAGAGACCTGTTTGGACCAACGAGCGCAACAATGCCTCTCAAAATTCGGCAGAGCCCTGCCAACTTTAAATGCACTGTACTCAAGAACACGGCAGTCCATATGCTGAGGTCCAAGGCAGGTGAGGCAAACATCATGCCGGTCAGTCATGGAAATCTGCCGGCCACAGGGACACCGACACATGGGAGGCCAGTCCACTTTGGCAGTTTGCTTTGTGTCCCCCAAACCTGGCATGATGTTATGAAAACAAACAATAATCAGCCAAGACTGGGTGTCGAGTAACCAGAACAGCAGAACTGAGGTGTCGAAGTTTGGCTGAGGCGTCGTCGACATCGAAGAATGGCCCTATAAACTGAAAGTGCGGTGCCATGCCCAAAACTAGGCTACTGATGCAGTAACTGTCTCTGAGCTGTAGTGAGGTGCTGCCTCAAATGGCGGGAGAAGCAGAACTGAGGTGGAGGGGGAGCTGATGGGCGTCACTGGCCAACCCACGAGCACCACGCAGTATGTCGGCCTCGTAGACTGTGCTGCCACCTCCCCTTAGGGGGGAAATAAAAAGCTCCCACGGGGTGCTACGCTTATGGCATACACCCACCAGTGATGAATGAAGATTGACACTGGGAGGATGGTTACCTACTGCAAGAGCCTCTCTCGAAGATCTACTGTTATGGCAAGTTCTTACGTAACTGTACTATCTTGCTTCAAGACAGCTCTTGCAACAGGTAATAACCTTGAGGACTGAGTCCCAAGCAATGTGAATCAGAAGGAACTGGAATATGGGAGGCAGGAAAGGTCTGCAGAAGGCAGAGAATTTAGGACAAAAGGCCCTGGAGGACAGCTAGTCCAAAGCCAGTCCTGCGCCTAGAGGCAATGTCCACACCGTAATATTTGGTAAAAGTGTGGACAGAGCTCCAAGTGGCTGCCGCACAAATGTCAGCGGTAGACACATTCCTGAAGCAAGTAGCAATGCCTCTGGTAGACTGCCATTTAACCTCCCCCGGGAGGGATTTACCATACCTCTGGTAACAAAAACAAAAAAATTACTCACCTTAGTAACTGTGTTTCTTCTAACGGAGCCTTGCTGTATTTTGACAATTGCAGCTAGCTCCAGCACCTGAACTGCCCTGGAGAGTGAAAGAGGGCTCGTGCTCAGTTGAAAAAACTGTCTGTGACACTTTGAAACCAAATCGTCAGATTCTTACCAGCTAAAACTCACTGACTATATAATGTGGAAATTGTAAAATTCCTACTAGCCAACTGGCAACAAAGACTAGATTCCCAAAAGACTCGAGTCAGGAAACCCAAAGACCAAAAACCAAGCAATAAGAAAAAAAAACTCTTAACTAATCAAACAAGGCACCCAACACAACAGAAAGTGGGCTAAAGACACTCCTGGGGTGCAACACTACACCTGCCCACCCACTTCCCAAAACGGGTTCTGAGAGGGAAGGCAGGGAGGGAGGGCAGAATACAGCGAGACTCCATTAGAAGAAACACGAGTACTAAGGTGAGTAATTTATTCTTCAAACAACATGAAGTCTTGCTGTATTCTGACAATTGCAGACTACCAAGCAGTACCTCCAAGGAGGAGGGACAGAACCTACTTTGGGAAAAGGCTCTGAAGCACTGCTGTGCCAAACCGAGCATCACTCCTAGCCTGGATATCCAGAGAGTAATGCTTGGTGAAGGTATGAACTGTTTTCCAGGTGGCTGCTTGGCAAATTTCTAACAGGAATATCCTTGGCCGCAGTCAGAGATGCAGCTGTACCTCTAGTGGAATGAGCCCTCAGGCCTGAGGGTGAAGTTTTTCTGAGTTTCTCATAGCAGAACTGGATACAGGACACAATCCACCTGGCAATGGTTCTCTTGGTGGCAGGTTTTCCCTTACCTACTTCCCCATAAGTGAGGAACAACTGGAGGGAGTCAAACCTGTGACCCTTTGTACGTTCTGTGTAGTAACTAAGGGCCCTTTTAACATCTAAACTGTGTAGCCTCCACTCTCCTAAGGAGGTGTAATCAGTGAAGAACACAGGAAGAGACAGATTGGTTTAAGTGGAAATCAGAAACCACTTTAGGTAAGAACCTTCTATTGGTTCTAAGGACCACCTCATCTCTATGGAATGCAATGAAGTCAGGCTCCACTGACAGGGCTTGTAATTCACGGATACGTCTGGCAGAAGTAACAGCAACCAAAATCACAGTTTTCCAAGTCAAGCACTTGAGCTCTGCTGAGGACATAGGCTCAAAGGAGGGTTGCATAAGCTGAGCAATGCAAATATTCAAATCCGAGGCAGGAGTAGGATCCCTTAAGCAATCCTTTGAAAAATTTACAGAATACAGGGTGAGATGAGAGAGAGGAAGACTTCCCTGCTGACAGGAAAGCAGAAACAGCTGACGAACTTTGAGAGTAGCTGGTTTGAGGCCTAGGCCATTAAGGTGAACCATATAATCCAGAACTGTAGACAACTCAGCAGTATCTGGGGATATATGCTTCTTGGAACACCAAATCCTGAACCTACTCCATTTGGAGTTGTAAGTTTTTCTGGTGGCAGGCTTTTGAGAAGCTTTGAAACTATCCAGAACTCCTTGGGACAGTTGTAAGTCTGCATACTCTAACTCTTCAAGAGCCATGCCTTGAGATTGAGTGACCCGAAGACTGGGTACCAAATCCTCCTGAGAGAGGAGGTTGACAGGTTGTGATTCCTAGGAAGAGACAGGGGAAGATGGACTGCTAGGGACAGCAACATGGGGTACCAAGGCTGCCTGGCCCAGTCTGAAGCAATCAGAATCACTTTGCATGGTTGTGACCTTACCTTGACTAGGACCTTGAACAGTAGAGGGAAAGCATAAAGAAATTTCCCTTCCCAGTTCAAAATCAGAGCATCCAGAGGGACTGAGCCCAATACTGGGGGTCTGCAACAAAACAGAGGAAGTTGGTGATTGTCTGGGGCTGCAAAAGAGATCTTTCTCTGGAGTGCCCCACCTTCAGAAAATCACTTTCAACACCAAAGGATCCAGAGACCATTCGTGATGGCCCTGGGAAATCCTGCTCAATGCAACTATCACATTGTCTTTTTCTGGGAGGTGGACTGCTACCAGAGAGGTCTGTAGGGAATAAACCAGGGACTATATTTTCATGGCCTTCGTGCAAAAGGCCGTGGACCAAGTGCCTCCCTGCTTGTTGATATACCACATGGTGATAGTGTTGTCCGTCCTGACCTGAATCGCCTTGTTCTGTGCTGACTGAGAGAAAGCTTGTAGGGCAAGAAGAACTGTCCTGAGCTCCAGAAGGTTGATATGAAGAAGGGATTCCTGAGGGGACCACAGTCCCTGGGCCGTGAGAGCCCGCAGATGGGCTCCCCACCCCAAAAGGGAAGCATCTGTGGTAAGAACCACAGAGTGAGTCTGAGTGACAAACGGAACACCTTGCCTCAGATTGTTCAGGTCCTGCCACCACTAAAGGGCCTGAATTAAGGTTTGAGCAACAGGAACCAGCTTGGTAAGAGGATCTTTCCTTTGGGACTAAAAGGTCCTCAGATGGAACTGAATGTCCCTCACCTGAAACCTAGCCCCTTGGACCACTGCCGTGGAAGCTGCCATGTGGCCCAAAAGCTGAAGAAAATGCCTTGCTGGTCTAGAAACCAGAGGGAGGAAAGAAGAGGCCAGCTGAGAGACGGCTTTTGCCCCTTCCAAAGGAAGGAAAGCTCTTGCCTTGAGCATGTCCAGCTCTGCTCCTATAAAAGTGAGGAGCTGTACTGGGTCGAGAACAGACTTGGGAAGACTGAGAAGGAGCCCCAGGGAAGTGAGAACTTGCTGGGTGACCTGCAGATCTGACTTGACTTGGTCTGGGGACTGGCCCCCAAGGAGCCAGTTGTCCAGGTATGGAAAGATAGAAATCCCTTTCTTTCTTAAAAAGGCCACCACCACTACTACTAGGCACTTTGTAAACACCCTTGGAACTGAAGTTAGTCCAAAGGGCATTGCTCTGAACTGGTAATGGCCTGAGGTACTTTCTGTGGTAGCACCTGATGGGAATGTGAAAATAGCATCCTTGAGGTCCTGGGAGGCTAGCCAGTCTCCTGGCCTCAGAGAGGGAAGAATTGTTCCCAGAGTCACCATTTTGAATTTTGGCTTTAGGAGGTGCTTGTTTAGGTATCTTAAATCTAGGATGGGTCCCCACTCCCCTGTCTTTTTTGGGGTAAGGAAGTACCTGGAGTACAGACCTCTGCCCCTGTATAGGGTAGGAACTCTCTCTCTCTATGGCTCTTAAGGCCAGTAGAGATGCAACCTCTGCCTATAAAGCAAGGGTTTCTGATGTATTTGCAGGTGGAAATGATCTGGGTCTCAGTTTCAGAATATTTTTAAAACTGAGAACCAGCCCCTGGCATACAACCTCCAGGACCCACTTGTCTGAGGTAACAGATGTCCAAGCCAGCCAGCCTGCCTCCTACCGGAATGGGGGAGTCAACCCGGGCTGACAGATCAGTGTGTCTGCTTGGCAGGAGCCTTAGGCTGAGGGGTGGATGCAGCCTTGCTCATCCCCCTTCTGCCTCTCCCTCTGAAGAACCCACTCTGAGAAAAGGAAGAAGAGGCCTGTACTTAGTAGAAAGGCCTGCCCCTAGCTTGCTGCCTTTGAGCAGCTGCCTGCCTCTCCTTGGCCTGGGCACTCCTGTAAGTGGTCCTGTACTCGTCCATTTTCTTCATGTAATTCTCTGTCTGCTCCCCACGGGAAATCCATGGCCTTGGCCTGGGTATCCTGCGAAAAGCTAGTACATCTGAGCCAAGCCATTCTCCGAAGAGCCACAGATGTAGCCATGACTCTTGATGACATCACTGGAGTCCACAGCAGCATGAAACTGTACCTTTGATGCCTCAATCTCATCAGCAGCCACCCCCTCCAGCTCCTTAGCTAGCTGGGTGGGGAAGCATGTTTAGCCAGTGCCAGTACAGTGTCCCACCCGGACTCCTGGTACCTGGCTGTATAGGCCATATAGTTAGCCTGCCTGAGTCCCAAAGATTATACCATGTACTGCTTCTTTGCCATGGCATCTATCTTCCTGGAGTCTTTGTCTGGTGGGTGTGAAGCCAAAGGGATGTTTGCCTTGTCACAGGCAGCAGCCTGCACTACCCCAACATGGCTGCATTGCTGATAGAGAAACTCCATATCTGAGCCTGACAAGCTGCATCTCTTGTCAATAGGAGGTACAGTTAGGAGACCTAAGAATTTTTTGTGTGTTTCCCAAAGGACTTATGGAGGGGAACAGACAGTCTCTTAGACTCTGGGATGTCCATCATCGCTACAAAATCAGGCTCCTCCTGATCCTCCACAGCCTCCTCCATAGGAAGCTGGAGGGTTTGAGCCACTTTTCTGTAAAACACAAATTGGGGAGGGGACTCAGAAAGCCTAGGACGGGAAACACCAGAAGGTCTGTCTGGGGAGATGTCTGGTTCCACAGGCACATCCAGACTTTCACTGTCATAATCATCCTCTTCAAAATCCCCCTCCTCATCAAACTCCGGTTCATAAAAATCTTCAGGGGAATAATCCTGAACTGGGGGAACCAACTGAACCAAACCCCTGCCAGAAGACGCCAGATCGGTTGGAACTGGAAGAAGCGATTCCACAATCCGAATCACTATCTCTTCGGCGGTTGGAACATGAAGTTCTAGATCCGAACCTGACAATTTATCCTTGCATTTTCTCTTTGTAGGAACCGATCCCTCAGGATCGGCTCTCCTCTTGCCCAAAGAAGTATCGCCCTGGTCAGAGGGCACTCCTTCTGGTTCGGTAGGAACCGAACTGGGTTGGCCTTCCGGGTCAGCAGATTTCTCGGCCTCCTAATCCCTAAGTCTACCTAACCTTTTATCCAACGTAGACTTCGGGAAATTCTTGCAAATTTGGCAGTCTGAATCAAGGTGGTCAAACCTCAGACAGTAAACACAAGTGGTGTGGGGATCGGCCTTAGCAAAGATCTCCCCACACACACTGCAGTGTTGAAATCCAGTGGGCCCAGTTTTTTTCTTGGGTTTCTCAGACATGGCCAACCTAACAAAACTTACCCTTTATAAGGCAACTGCCAGGCAAGACTCCCCTATCAGTTTCTCACCGTGTTATGGGTGTTGGAAAAAAAAAATGTTAAATTCATGTGTTTTTTTTTTTTGTTTTTTTTTTAAACCGATACAGACCGGTAACCACACACTAAACTTCTTTACAACATTTTTGTCTACAGGATCGGTTCAGCCGAACCGGTCGAAAAAGCTTTACAATTTCCACACAAATACTATCCTACGTACTTATGGTACCACAGACAGAGTCTTGAACTGATAAACGGAATTTAATGCGGACTAAAACAGACAACTTTAACCAACTTTGAACCGAGCAGAAGGAGAAAATCTCCGGAGCGACTGTTCAGTGAGGAGGAGTAAAGAATCTGATGGTTTGGTTTCCAAGTGTCACAGACAACCAAGCTCGAGCCAAACGTTCTATGCCTGGCATAAAATTTTAACCCTTCACTCTCTGGGGCAGTTCAAGTGCTGGAGCTAACTGCAATTGTCAGAATACAGTAAGACTTCATGTTGTTTGAATACAGTTTGCCAACCATTTGGATAAACACTGTTTGGAAAAGTACAGTTACGTAAGAAGTTACTGTAACAGATCTTCAAGAGAGGCTCTTGTGGTAGGTAATTACATATAGGACTGATGTCGGCAGGTGGCAGGACCCCACGGAAAAATTTCTAGCTAGCAGTCTCTGGCGAGGGACCGCCCCATGTCAGGTGACCGGCATCAGGATACGTCGGTATAAAGGGGCGGTCCCTCACCCCGCCTTCCAGTTCTTTCCCACCACAGGCCACAAGAGACTGGATGAGAGAGAAGTGGATATTTCCCTCACTGGAAAAGGAGCTGAAAAAGCTTAGGGGGATGGAGGGCGGGAAGGTAGTACCTACTGCAAGAGCCTCTCTCGAAGATCTACTGTTACAGTAAGTTCTTACGTAACTGTACTATCTTACTTCGAGAGGGCTCTTGCAGTAGGTAATTACATATAGGACTGAGTCCCAGCAGTATGGAACAAGAAGCACATGGGAGGAGGAAAGCTACTCAAAGCAGATCCTCTAGCTGTGAAGGCCTTAAGAAAGGAGGCCTTGCAGAACAGCGAGCCCGAAGCCTGTTCTACGGCGAGAGGCAATATCCAAACTGTAATGTTCTGTAAATGTATGGACAGAAGTCCAAGTGGTGGCAGAACAAATGCCTGCCGCTGACATGTTCTTAAAACATGCCGCCAAGGCAATGACTCCCCTGGTGGAATGTCATCTGACTTGACCTGGCAGGGTCTTGTTGTATTTGTCATAACAGAAGGTGATGCAATGAGCCAACCATTTAGACAGGCATTGCTTAGAAACAGCACTGCCTTCTCTTTCAGGTACAAGAGACAAACAGTTGATCAGTCTTCCTGAGATCCTTTGTTCTGTAAGTGTAGTATTTCAGGATCCGGTGAACGTCCATAGTGTGAAGCAAATACTCCCCCTGATTGGAGTATTGAGTAAAGAAAGCAGGTAACTCTATGGACTGGTTCAATGTAGACTCCGCTAACACCTTGGGGAGAAACTTAAGGTTGGTGCGCAGAGCCACACATTCCTTGTGAAAAATCAAGTAGGGGACTTTACACATCAGGGCCTGGAGCTCGGAAATCCTCCAAGCAGAGGTAATGGCCACTAGGAAGAGCGTCTTCCATGAAAGGAACTTCATGTCTGCTGAGGCTGCCGGTTCAAAGGGAGGCAAAGTAAGTTTCTCAAGAATGAAGTTCAAATCCCAAGGAGGGGCGGGAACTCGGATGGGGGTCTCAAGGGAAGAACCCTTTGAGGAAAGTCTTAGAGACTTCCAGTTGAGCAAACGTCCCATCTGCGAAGGGAACATAGTAGGCCGAAATGGCCGCCATATGTACCATCAGAGACAAATGACTAAGACCTAGGTCGAAGAGATGGTGTAGGTACTCCAGCAGTCGCCCAACTGAGCAGGAGAAAGGCTCAAAGCATTTTGAAGCGGCCCAGATTGAGAACCGTTTCCACTTCATGGCGTAAGTCGACCTAGTGGAGGGTTTCCTAGCCTCCACCAAGATCTCAGCCACCTGGAGAGAAACCCCAAAACAGGCTTGAGTTATGTCTGCAGGAGCCACGCATGTAGATGAAGGGACTCGAGACCTGGATGGGCCAGGGTCCCCTGATCCTGGGTCAACAGAATTCGTGGCAGCAGAAGAGGAAGAGGAGGTTCCTCTGAGTACTGTTGCAGAAGAGAGAACCAAACTTGCCTGGGCCAGAAAGGAGCGATCAGAATCATTCGTGCCCCTTCTGAGCAGAGTTTCTGCAAGACACGCAGGATCAGAGGAATCGGGGGGGAAGGCATAGACGAATCTGTCCCTCCAATCTAGAGACAGAGCATCTCTCCAGAAAATGAACGAGCGAGCAAAATTCGGAAAGCTTTGCGTTTAGAGGTGAAGCGAACAGGTCCACATGAGGTGATCCCCAGGACTATATCCAAAAGGCGAGCATCCGTAACCCGATGGCGGGAAGCCCGTCATCGGGTATTGAGAAGCCGGGTACTGCGGCGTCGGATATGTTGGCGGGGGTACTGAGGCACCGGATACTGCGGTCCCGGTATGGTGGCATCGGATACAATGGGGTCGGGTACCCGGGAGCCGGAGCTGCCGGAGCAGACGGCCCGGCTGGAGGCCCCACAGGTGGTTCTGGAGCGGAAGGCCCGAGGGGCGGAGGGCCTGGGATCGGGGGGTGGGATGTTGGCCAAAATTGGCAACACCGGCGTCCAGGGAACCAACGTCAGATCGGTCGGACCAGAAGGTGGACGGTCTGACGGAAGTGGGACAGAAACCTCAGCGTCACCCAGGAATAGGGGGAATCCTCAGGGTCGGGCTGAGGAGACTCAGGGTCCCCAGAGGGCAGCGAATGCTGCGGGGAGCCGAGAATGACAGACGTGGGGGGTCCGGCGTCGGCTCATCCGCTATGCGGATGTCGGGTGAACCAACATGCGGCTTAGCAGCGGGATCCGGGCGGGCGCCAGAGGGGCCAACGTCCGACTTAACAGAGCCTTCGCCGGAGGAAGGCCGCGATGGAGGGGCGGTCTGGTCGGGCGGAATGGGGTCCGCATGCCACCCCGAGGGGTCGGGCGACTTACCAATCCTTCTCCGTGCGGACATCGGAGAAGCTGACGTCAGACTTATCGGAGCCGCTCATACCGGTAGGCTGCGAAACTACGACCTTACTGGGAGCGGAGGCCTCCACAAGCCCAGAGGCGCCAGAAGGGCCAAGCACGAGCCAGACGAGCGGGCAGACGCCGCCTTAGAAGCTTCTAAGGTAGCCATCATGGAGCGGTCCCCCGGGGGGGGATGTTACCTGTTTCATGGCGACTCCCGAAGACGACATGGTGAGAGAAAAGCCCTTGTCCTTGTGCTTTTATCCTTTTTCTTGCAATGGCCTTCAGGGGAAGCAGACGCCTGCCAAAGCTTTTTCAGTTCTTTCTCCATGGAGCTCATCTTTTTTAAAATATGGGCTTCCAGGGACTGCTGCCACCTTCTCCGGGGCTGCATTAAAGCTGAGGCAGTGCTGGCACTTCTCTACCAGATGGTCGGGGCCCAGGTAAAAGAGCACAGGAATGGCCGTCCTTGTGTGGGAGTTAGGCATAAAGGTTTGACTTTTGTGCTCCCGGAGAGTGTGAGAGGACTGACCATACAAGGATAAGAAAAAAATGAAAATACTCGGTTAAAATATCAAGGAGCCTGACGAGCAGGGAACTTTTTCGCGAGGTGCTGGCATAAGCTAATGGCTGGAAAGAACTGGAAGATGGGCATGAGGGAACGCTCCTTTCCCCCATCTCCTGACACCGGTCACCTGACGTGGGGGTGGTCCCTCGCCAGAGACTGCTAGCTAGAAATTTTTCCGTGGGGTCCTGTAGCCGTCAGTCCTATATGTAATTACCTATTGCAAGAGCCCTCTCGAAGCAAGATCTGCCACACCCTCTCTCTTAGGTGCAAATGAAACAAAAAATTGTTCTGTTTTCTGGACGGACTTAGTTTGGTTAATATAACAACGCAAGACTCTGTGAACATCAAAGGTATGCAGAATTGCCTCCCCAATTGGGATGCTAATACACCGGGAGTTGAACAGACTAATTTAACATGAACTCAGAAACTATCTTCGGTAAAAACTGAGGATTGGGAAGCAGAGCCACCTGGTCTCTGTGAAAAACCAAATAAGGCTCCTTACACATCAGGGCCTGAAGCTCAGAAATCTTTCGAGCAGAAGTAACAGCAACTAAAAAGAGCACTTTCCACGATAACGCATATCACAACTACCAACTGGTTCAAAAGGAGGCAAAATCAGTTCTTCCAAAATAAAACAGATATCCCAAGGTGGTGCAGGACTGTGCACTGGGGATTTCAGGTGGAGGATCCTTTTCAGAAAGGTTTTGGAAACCTCCAGATGAGCCACTGTTTTGCCCTCCACTAAGGTGTGGTAGGTAGAAATGACAGACAGGTGAACTTTCAGCGAAGAGCAACTCAGGTCCAGGTCAGTGAGGTGTAGTAAATACTCCAAGACCTAAGGAACAGGGCACGAAAAAGGATCCCAACCCTTCGAAGTGGTCCAAATGGAGAAACGTTTCCATTTCATGGCATACGTTGTCCTCGAAGAAGGCCTTCTGGCCTCCACAAGGACCTAAGCCATTCTAGAGGAAACTCCATAGCGAGAAGCAGCTATGTCATGAGGTTCCATGTGTGAGGTGAAGGGTTTTCCGCCCTGGATGCACCAGCATGCCTCTCTTCTGAGTCAGGAGATCATGGCAGAGGGACTGGCCACTGCAAGCTGTTGAAGAAGCAGAAACCATATTTGGCAAGGCCAATATGGGGCAATCAGAATCATGTGAACCCCCTCCGCTTGAAGCTTGAGCAGCACCCTCTGCAAGACCAGAAAGGGAGAGAAGGTGTACAAAAACCTCCTTGTCCAGCAAAGCATCTCGCCAAAAAAAAAACCACACCATGCCCGGGAGCGAGCGAGCAAAACTTGGGTAGTTTTGCGTTGTATGGGATGGTGAACAGATCCAGGTGTGGACGACCCCATAGGTCGAATACATCTTCGACCACCGCTTGTTTGAGCTCCCATTCGTGGGCTCTCACTCTGGTGTGGCTGAGACTGTCAGCTAGGATGTTTTGTACACCCAGAACGTGAAACACAGAGAGGTGTATCCAGTGCAGAATTGCCAGTTCCCTGCAGAAGGGATACGAGCGAGTGCCCCCTTTTATGTTGAGGTACCAGACTACACACATATTGTCTGATTGGACCAACAGTGGGCCCTGGTGAAGCAAGTGCTGGAAGGCTTGAAGAGCATATGGTACCCCTCATCTCCAACATATTTATGTGCAGAGAGCACTCTGACAGAGACCTGTGGCTCTCTAAGTGAGTGCCCCATCCCATCACCGATGAGTCTGTAGTCAGAGTCTGGGTGGGAGGAGGGGACTGGAAGGGAACCCCCTTGGTGAGGTTGTTGAGATCCTGCCATCATAGGAGATTGAACTGGAGACCATGACCATGTGGTCTAGGTTGTCAGACATCTAATCCCACTGCGCTCTAAGCAGCCACTGAAAAAATTCACATGTGAAGCCTGGCTAGAGGGACAGTGGGGATGGCCACTTCTAAAAGGCCAAGAAACTGAAGAACCGACCTGGCCGGAATCCACCTGCTGGAGGCTACTAAGTGAGTCTGTTTCTGCAAGGTTTCCACCCTGTCCAAAGGGAGAAAGGCCATACCCAGGGCCGTATCCAACACTGCTCCAATAAACGGGAGGTGTTGGGAAGGAGCAAGTTGGGACTTTGTATAACTGACAGTAATCCCCACACACAAAAAGGGCCAGGGTAGCTAAAAGGAAAAGTTCCAGTTGCTCCCTCAACGGGGCTGACAGAAGCCATTCATTGAGGTAGGGGAACACATAATGGCCCTGGCGCCTCAGGGACGCCGATACTACTGGAAGGCACTTGGTAAAAACCTGGGGTGCCAAGGACAGGCCAAAGGGGAGGGCCTTGAACTGGCAATGTTCCCCCTGAAAGGAGAACTCGCGGTAGCAGCGATGGGCCTAAAAGACTGGGATGTGCAGGTAGGCATCCTGCATATCCAGGGCACAGAGCCACTGTCCCTTGTGCAGGAGGGGCAGCAGACCCGGCAGATTCAGCATTCAAAACCATTTGTATTCTATGCAGGAGTACGGATGGGGGGCCTCAGATGGAGGACCCCTCTGAGAAAGGTCTTGGAGACCTCCAGCTGAGCAAAAGCCTTGTCTGTGAAGGGAACACGATAGGCCGAAATGGCCGCCATGTGTACCTTCAGAGAGGAATGGCTGAGACCTAGGTCAAACAGATGACGTAGATACTCCAGTAGAAGCCCCGCTGAACAGGAGAAAGGTTCCACGTTCTTGGAAGTGGCCCAAATAGTGAATCTTTTCCACTTCATGGCATAAGTTTTTTGGCCTCCACTAAAATCTCCGCCACTTTGGGAGACACTCCAAAACGGGACTGGGCTAAGTGTGCAGAAGCCATGCATGCAGTTGAAGGGATTTGAGGCCTGGATGGACCAGGGTCCCCTGATCCTGGGTCAACAAACCTAGAGAGAGAGGAAGAGGAAGAGGAGGATCCTCTGAATATTGTTGTAGAAGAGAGAACCAGACTTGCCTGGGCCAGAAAGGAGCGATCAGAATCATTCATGCTCCTTCTGAAGCTAGTTTCTGCAAGACTCATGGGATAAGTGGAATTGGGGAAAGGCATAGATGAATCTGTCCTTCAGTCTAGAGACAGGCGTCGCTCCCAAAGCGCTCGCTCTGGACAGTGAGAGAAGCAGAGGAAGTTTTGCGCTTTGGGGGATGCGACAGGTCGACCTGTGGTGTTCCCCAAAGTTGGAAGATACTGTCTAGGACCCCTTGGTCCAGTTCCCACTCGTGAGTCAGAGCAGAAGAGCGACTTAGCTTGTCTGCCAGGGTGTTGTCAACTCCCGGAACGTGAATCGCCGTGAGGTGAAGGTCATGTTGTGTTGCCCAATCCCAAACCCTCATTGCCTCCCTGCATAGAGGGTAGGACAGAGTCCTTCCTGCTTGTTGATATACCACACCACGCACATCAGTCTGGATGGCTAGGTGGCCAGGAAGGATGTATTGGTGAAGGGCTTGGAGAGCGTACAACACTGCTCGAAGCTCGAGCACACTGATGTGGAGCTTGGACCAGGAGCCCTGGGTCCGATGAGGGCCTAGATGGGCTCCCCAACCTTCACCGGAGACATCTGTGGTTAGAGTCTGGGAGAGGGGAGGATGAAAGAAAGGAACTTCCTGAAAAAGGTTCTCTCGAACCATCCACCACTGCATGTCTCGCATCATCGGCGAGGAGATCAGAACTGAGTGATCTAGGTCGTCCACTAGCTGATCCCACTGAGAGCGTAGATTCCACTGAGAGATCCTCATGTGGTGTCGAGCGTGAGGTACCGTCGGGATAGCAGCCACCATGAGCCCAAGAAGGCGAAGGACCGACCTCGCAGAAACCATCCTGCGGTCGGACAACAGACTTATATGGGTCTGAAGGGTGGCCGCCCTGTCCAGAGGCAGAAAGGCCTTGCCCATGGTCGTATCGAGGATCGCTCCAATAAACTGTAGCCTCTTGGATGGGTCCAGATGAGACTTGGAATGGTTGATGGTAATACCCAGGCAGGCAAAAACCTGCTGGGTAAGGGAGAGGAAACGCAGGAGTTCCTTCCTGGATGAGGCTGCCAGGAGCCAGTCGTCCAGGTAAGGGAAAACCTGCACTCCCTTGGTACGCAGGTCGGCCACCACCACTGCCAGGCATTTGGTAAATACTTGGGGGGCCGAGGACAGACCAAACGGGAGCGCCTTGAACTGGTAGTGGTCCCCCGGAACGCAAAATGAAGGTATTTGTGATGAGATGGGCGAATGGGAATGTGCAGATAAGCATCCTACATATCCAGAGCACAAAGCTATTGACCCGGCCGGAGAAGGGGCAGAAGGCTCTGCAAAGAGAGCATCCTGAACCTTTTGTACTCTACGTAAAGATCCAGTGAACTGAGATCTAAAATTGGTCTGAGATCTCCTGTCTTCTTTGGGACCAGGAAGAAATGGGAATAGCAACCCGTCCCCAGAAGATGAAGGGGGACAGGCTCTATCGCTTGCTTCAGCAGAAGAGACCAGATTTCCTCCTGGACCAAAGGAAGATGTTCCCGTGAATATGACAACTTCAGAGGGGGTTGGTGGGGTGGTTTCTGAAGAAACTCCATGGAGTGTCCTTCTGCTATGAGCTGGAGCACCCAAGAATCTGTGGTTATCCTCTCCCATCCCGGAAGGTGGAGGGAAAACCTTCCTCCTACTGGTTCCTCCGGGGAGTCCAGAGGCGGTGGGACAGGAAAGGAGTCAGGTGGTGTGGGGCAGTGACGCACCCGCTGCTTTTTTGGGTGGGGGGGCTTGGCAGCTGCGGGGGCACGGCGTTTTGTGGCCCGCCTTCCTGGGGTTTCGCTTTGGCTGATTCCATCTGCAAAGGACTGTGCTGCTGCTGATGGGGACGGTACATGGAATCAACTGACTTCAGGGCCGTCGCCTTCTCTTGCAAATTGGTAATGATGTCCTTGACATCACCCCCGAAAAGCACCGACCCCCGGAAGGGTGCTTCCTGGATAGCAGATTGCACCTCCGGGACCAAGCATGACGCCATAGGCCTACAGTGAAAGCTGAACTACGCCCAGCAGTGTCCACTTCATCGTATGTCGTAAGTAGCATGTGTCAACTGGCCGAACGAGCAGAGCGGACGAGATCAGCCAACTCCTGATTGACTTGGGAGTCAGTCAAGGACTCCAGTTTGGCTTCCGCCTGAGTCAGGACGGCCTTCTGGTAGTCCCCCATGTGGCCGACATAGTTCAGGGCCCTGATCCCCAGTGTGGAGGAAGTGTAAATCTTTCTCCCATACTGGTGCAGAAGGCGAGATTCCTTATCAGGAGGTGACGAGCTAAGATGTTTAGGGTTCGCCGACCGGCCGTGAGCGGCACTAATCACGACAGAGTCGGCACGAGGGTGAGAATCCAGGAAATCAACACCCTCAGGAGCCTGATATAGCCGGTTCGACTTCCTAGGAAGTGGGGCTAAGGCCGATGGCTGTTTCCATATTGTGGTAACAAGGTCGGCATGAGGCTCTATCCAGGGTGGCACCAAGGTAGAAGCTGTCACGGGCAGATCCAGATGTTCAGCGAGTTTCAGACGCTGAGGATCTTGTTCCAGGGAGTGTCACTGATGAACCTCCTGGATTTTCCTAAGCAACTCCGTAAAAGAAGGATCCTCCGGAGAAGACTTCAGATGAGTCCTTGGCCGGGGCTACGACGGAAAGTGAGGCTCGTCGTCTTTCCTGGAGCAGCCGTCGGAAGAGTCCGAGAGCGTAGAGGAGGATGAAAAAGAGAAACACTCCCTTTCCTGACCCGGGGGAGGAACGGACCCCTTGAGAAGTCCCTGGGGAAGCGTGTCCTGCCCCTCTCTGGATCCAGAAGGAAGAACCCTTGAGTCCGGAGGTGGTGAGGGAGTGTGCCGCCTCGGGCGTACGGGAACCTGGGACGGCACCATCGCTGGAAGGCGGCTCTCAACCTCTTTGGTGAGCTGAGCCTTGGCCTCAGCCCACCAGAAGGCCAGAGTCTCCTGCAGGTCCACTGGCGGCATAAGGAGGTGGTGGAGGAGGAGGAGGAGGTGGGAGATAAGGATATAGGTTATAACACGTGTGGGCGTATCAAAACCCAGCTGGGGTAGCCCGGCGTCGGATACTGTTCCGGGTACACCGCCGAATCAGAGATGGAGGATACCCAAGAGCCGGGGCCGCTGAGCAGATGGGGTCTGCTGGAGACCCCACGTAGCGGTCCATTGTGGAGAGGCCCGAGGCCCAATAGGAACAGAAATCTCCCGAGTCGGTAAGGCCGACGCCAGGGCGACGGTGGAGGCCCTGGCACCGAGGTACTAACGCCGAGCCAGCGTCCGGGGAGCCGACGTCAAGTCCGGCGTTCCTGGCGGAAGAAGGACTGACAGAGGCAAAAGATCCCCAGCTTCGTCCGGGGACGGAGGGGAAACGTCCCCGGGGTCAGGTTGGGGAGACTCTGGTTCCCCAGATGGCATCGAAGGCTGCGGGGAACCAGGAACGACAGATGTTGGGAAGTCCGTCATCGGTTCCTTCGCCGGCTGGACGAGCCATCGTGAGGCTTAGTGGCGAGCTCTCAGCGGGCGCTGGAGGAGCCGACATCCGACTTACGAGAGCAGTCACCGGAGGCAGACTGAGTAGAGTGATTGGCCTGGTCCGGTGGAGAGGAGGCCGCGCATCGCCCCGGAGGGTCAGACGTCTTACTGGCCCTCTCCGGGAGGACATCAGAGGAGCCAACACCCGGCTTACCGGAGTCGCCTACAGTGGTAGGCCGCGAGCCTGTGGCCGAACCAGGGGCGGAGGCCTCCAACTGCCCGGAGGTGCCCGCAAGGCCCGAGCCAGACGGGCGGGCCGACGCCCCCTCAGAAACCTCCGAGGCGGCAGTCGAGGAGCGATCCCCCGGAGGGGATATTACCTGCATCCCAGTGACTCCCAAGGGAGACGCGGTGGAGAAGCCCTTGTCCCGATGCCTCTCCTTCTTCTTCTGCCGATGTCCTTCGGGGGAAGTGGACGCCTGCCTCAGTTTTTTGAGCTCCTTCTCCATAGAACTCATTTTCTTCTTTAGAATATGGGCTTCCAGGGATTGCTGCTGCCTATTCCGGGTAGCCGCGTTAAAACTGAGGCAGTGCTGGCACTTCTCGACTGGGTGATCAGGGCCTAGGCAGAACCGGCACAGGGAGTGGCCGTCCTTGTGCGGTAGTTGGGCACCGCATGAATCACACTTATTCTTGTGCTCAGAGGGTGTAGGGGACGACATACACTGATGCTAGTACTGACGTTAGTTGAAAAATAGAGTTTTTCGGTATAAAAACGACTAAGGTAGGGCTGACAGAGCACGAAATTTTCCGTGAGGCACTGCACGAGCTAACGGCAGGAAAGAACTGAAAGGCGGGCGTCCGGGACCGCCCTTTTATACAGATGTATCCTGACGCCGGTCACCTGACCGTGGGGTCTTGCCGCCTGCCCGCATCAGTTCTATATGTAATTACCTAGTACAAGAGCCCTCTTGAAGTAAGATACACAATTACTAAGTTAATTTTTTTCTTCAAACACCACAAAGTCTTGCTGTATTCTGACAATTTGCAGACTACCATGCAGTACCTCCAAGGAGGAGGGACAGAACCTATTTTGGGAATAGGCTCCGAAGTACTGCTGTGCCAAACATGGCATCACTCCTAGCCTGGATATACAGAGAGTAATGCTTGGTGAAGGTATGAACTGTTTTCCAGGTGGCTGCTTGACACATTTCTAACAAGGGGATATCCCTAGCTGCAGCCAGAGATGCAGCTGTACCTCTAGTGGAATGAGCCCTCAGGCCTGAGGGTGCAGTTTTTCCCAGCAGAACTGAATACAGGACACAATCCACTTGGCAATGGTTCTCTTGGTGGCAGGTTTTCCCTTACCTACTTCCCCATAAGTGAGGAACAACTGGCGGGAGTCAAACCTGTGACCCTTTGTACATTCTATGTAGTAACTAAGGGCACCTTTTAACAACTAAACTGTGTAGCCTCCATTCCCCTGAGGAGGTGTGATTAGTGAAGAACACTGGAAGAGACAGATTGGTTTAAGTGGAAATCAGAAACCACTTTAGGTAGGAACCTTCTATTGGTTCTAATGACCACCTTATCTCTATGGAAAGAAATGAAGTCAGGCTCCACTGACAGGGCTTGCAATTCACTGATACTTCTGGCAGAAATAACAGCAACCAAAAATACAGGTTACTCACCTATAACAGGAGTTCTAGGAGTGGTATATGTTGTTCATCCACACTTATTGGCAGGTTCCTTGCCACTTTAAATGTTGCCGGAAGGTCTTCAAGCTGGCTCCTCCCACCCACCCGGGTGGTAAAAAGTATAGTTACATAAGAACTTACCGTAACAGTAGATCTTCGAGAACAGCTCTTGCAGCAGGTTACACCATTAGGACTGAAGCCAGCAGGCGCCAGGACCCTTTGGAAATTTTCTAGCTAGCAATATTCAGCGGGGACTGCCCCCGTCGGTCCTGCGCCCGATGTCAGGCATAATACATAAGGGGGCGGTCCCCCAGAATCCCCAGTTCTCCCACCAGAGACTCCCGGCCGCTGGATGACATCAGAAGAGGAGACTGAGGATCCACCATCAAATGACAGTCAGAGAGATGCTGAAACACCTGATACTATGAGAAGGATGTTGGGACTAGAATCTACCTCCAGCGGGGATGGTGGGAGGGAAAGTACCTGCTGTAAGAGCTGTTCTCGAAGATCTACTGTTACGGTAAGTTCTTACGTAACTGTACTATCTTACTTCCAGAAACAGTTCTTGCAGCAGGTTACACCATTAGGACTAATTCCCAAGCAGTCCTGGAAATCCCACATCATTGGGAGGAGAGAAGGTAGAAATCATTGAACGAAAACCAGCCTAGGACAGAAGTCCCTGAAGGACTGCTAGACCAAAACCTGCTCTTCGCCTCGATGCAATGTCCAGGCTATAATGCCTGATGAATGTGTGTACGGAGCTCCAAGTAGCTGCAGCACAAATAGCTGAGGTGGACATGTTCTTTAAAGCTGCAAAGGAGGTAGCCACCCCTCTGGTGGAATGACCCTTGACCGGGCCCTGTAAGGGTTTGTTGTGCTTCTGGTAACAGAACGTGATACACTGAATGAGCCACCTGGATAGCGACTGTTTTGAAACAGGAGCTCCCATCATCCTTTGGGCAAAGGAGACAAAAAGCTGGTCCGATTTTCGGTGGAGTTTGGTTCTGGTCAGGTAGTATCTGAGACACCTATGCACATCTAAAGTGTGCAGGAGGGCTTCTCCTCAATTAGAGTACCTAGGGAAGTACACTGGTAGATCGATATCTTGGTTAAGGGTGAGAGCTGAGACCACCTTAGGCAGAAATTTAGGATTAGTCCGTAGGGATACCCTGTCTTGGTGGAACACCAAATAAGGTTCTTTGCACATAAGTGCATAGAGTTCAGAAATTCTTCTGGCCGAGGTGAGGGCAACTAAAAACGTCTTCCAAGTAAGAAGGCGTATCTCACAATCTGTGGCTGGTTCAAAGGGTGGCAGCGTAAGCTGCTCCAAGACAAAGGGCAGATTCCAAGGTGAAATCTGATCCTTAATCCGGGGCCTAAGGTGGAGGACACCCCTCAGGAAGGCTCATGTCGTGTCCAACTGAGTTACAGTGCGTTGGCCTATAAGAACGTGATAGGCTGAGATGGCACAGAGGTGTACCTTAATCGAGGATTAAGAAAAGCTCGTCTGGAAAAGGGACAGCAGGTAGTCCAGGACCAACTTCTCTGGACAATCCAAAGGCGAAAAACCACGTGCTTGAACCCATATACAAAACCCGTGCCACTTCATGGCGCAGGTCACATGGGTAGCCGGTTTCCTAGCAGCAGCCAGAATGTCTGCTACCTCTTGCGAGACCCTGTGTTGCATCATGGCTATGTCTCTAGGAGCCAAGCGTGTAGGTTCAGGGAGCGTAGGTCCAGATGGACTAAGGAACCTGCCTCCTGAGACAGCAAGTGGGAACTGATTGGCAGCGGCACTAGAGGTTCACGGGACAGCTGATGCAAAAGACGGAACCAGATCTGCCCGGGCCAAAACGGCGCAGTAAGTATTAGCGTCGCATGCTCTCTGCAAAGTTTCAGAATAACCCTCTGGATCAATGGAAAAGGAGGGGGGAAGGCATAGAGGAATCTGCCTGCCCAGGAGAGGGACAACGCATCTTGCCAGAAAACACCAGACCCTGGATCTAGTGAGCAAAAATTGGGCAGTTTTGCATTGGATGGGGACGCGAAAAGGTCTAATTCTGATATGCCCTATCTGAGAAACAGATCCTCTACTACCTCCTGGAGTAGTTCCCATTCGTGGACTTTGGCCTGAGAGCAGCTCAGGCCGTCTGCGATGACATTGTCCACCCCTGGGACATGAACAGCAATGAGGTTTGCGCTGTGTTGCAAAACCCAATCCCACACCCTCATGGCCTCCTTGCAAAGCGGGTAGGAGTGGGTGCCTCCTTGTTTGTTGAGGTAATACATCACCACGGAACAGTCGGTCTGTAACATAAGAGTACCCGGTGGGATCTCCGACTGGAAGGCCTGCAGGGCGTGAAGAACTGCTCTCATTTCCAGGATGTTTATGTGGAGATGAGATTCTTGGGCCGTCCACAGGCCTGGAGACCGAACACCGTCGAGGTGTGCTCCCCATCAGAGTCCTGAGGCGTCTGTGGAGAGTGTCACAATCTGAGATGGCGCAGTGAAGGAGACTCCCGCCAATAGATTCCTCGAATCTAGCCACCATTGCCAATCCCAGATTACGGCCTTCGTGATCTGGACTGGGTGCTGCAGATGGTCTTGCTTTTGATCCCATTGGACCCTTAACATCCACTGGGTTACCCATATGTGGAGACGGGCTAGCGGGACTGTTGCAATGGCCCCAGCCATGTGTCCGAGCAGGCGAAGGACCAGTCTGGCAGGAATAGTCGTCTTCGCCAAAAAGTCCCTGATGAGGGATCTGATGTGTTCCGCTCTGTCTGGGGGTAGAAAGGCTTTCCCCTGGACAGTGTCCAGAAATGGAAATTACGTACCTACCGTAATTCTTGATCTTCTTGGACGAGTCTCCACCACTCATTCACACTAATGGGATCTGCGCCAGAGGCACTAGGACCCAGCGGGAGCAAACTTTTTGCTGGAGGGCTGGCGCCAGAGATGGAGCCGCGAGGAGCGGCACCGCGAGCCTCAGCTCGTGCGGTAATGACTATCTCAGCGTCGGCCCTCCAACCGCCTCAGTACCTTTTTTTCCGAGGAGGTGCAGCGTAACTAACCTAGAAGGATAGCCTAACCAAAAACTGGACATAAGATAGTTTGGACAACCCGTATAAGAAGGGTCAACAAAGAAGTCTTCACAGCCTAAAGATTTGAGGGAGTGAAGACCAACAACAGAGGTGAGCTCGGGGGATGGAGGGTGGGCGTGTGAATGAGTGGTGGAGACTCGTCCAAGAAGATCAAGAATTACGGTGGGTACGTAATTTCCATATCTTCCTGGACATAAGTCTCCACCACTCATTCACACTAATGGGAGAGTACCGAGCTAATAATCCCCCGAGAGGGCGGCAGGAGAGACCAAGAGCTCACAGTTTTAGGACAGAAGTCCATTAAGGATGGTTCTGCCAAAGGAAAGATGTTGTCTGGCATGGACATCCAGGGCATAGTGTTTAACAAAGATGCACTGAGCTCCAGGTAGCCGCGTTGCAAATATCTGCAATGGGCATGTTGCGGATTTCCGCCAGAGATGCTGCGACCGCCCTAGTAGAGTGAGCATAAACTCTGCCCTCCAGCTTAACCTGCGCCATGGAATAACAGCTGCGAAGGCATGCCACTAGCCATGCTGAGATACATCTGATAGCGACAGGTTGACCCAGCCGGGTCTCGCTGAAGGAAACAAACAGTTGTTGAGCTTTACGAAAATCTTTTGTTCTATCTAGATAGAAACGCAAAGCTTTCTTAATGTCCAAGGAATGAAGAGAATGTCCTCCTTCATTCTGGAAGTCCGCAAAGTAAGAGGGAAGGACCAAAGGTTGGTTTAGATGGAATTCCGAAACAACCTTAGGAAGAAATTTAGGATGGGTTCTAAGGACTACTTTGTCTTTATGGAACACAGTATACGGAGGGTCTATGACCAAGGCATGCATCTCAGAGACCCTGCGGGCTGAGGTAATGGTCACCAGGAAGGCCATTTTCCAGGTGAGAAATTTTAGCTGACAGGTAGCCAGAGGTTCGAAAGGTTTCCTAGTGAGCACGTCTAGCACAAGATTAATGTCCCAGGCTGCAACTGGACGTCTTGAGGGAGGTCTGGTATGCAGAATTCCCTTAAGAAACCTCTTAACCACAGGTAACTGAGCCAGTGACAAGGAAAGTACTGGCTCTTGATAAGCTGAAATGGCACAAAGGTGAACTTTGACTGTAGAGTACTGCAGACCTGAATTTGAGAGGTCTAAGAGGTACTCCAAAATTTTATCTGGTGGGCAGGAAAAGGGATTTAAAGAGGATTTTGCACACCAGAGCGAAAAATGCTTCCATTTGGCTGTGTAAGTTTTCCTAGTGGCTGGCTTCCGCGCAGCCAGAAGAATATCTGAAACCCTGTGAGAGACATTGAACCTGTTCACGTCTACCTCTTCAGGAGCCAAGCGTGAAGGTGAAGTGACCTCAGGTTGGGATGAACAACAGGCCTGAGTCAAGAGGTTTGTCTTAAGGGGGAGTGGTTTCGGTGGAGCTGCCGACATATTGCTGAGTAGTGGAAACCACATCTGTCAAGGACAGAAAGGAGCAATGAGGATCACTTTGTCCCCCTGGGATTCGAACTTGAGAAGTACCCTCTGAATTAGAGGAAGAGGCGGAAAGGCGTATAGAAAGCGTTTTGTCCACTGCAGCCTGAACGCATCCTGACAGAAAATGTCAGGCCCTGGATTTCTGGAGCAGAAGAGAGGCAGTTTTGTGTTGAGTGGGGATGCAAAAAGGTCCTGGTCTGGACTTCCTCACTCTGCGAATATTGACTGAACTAAGGCTGAGTCGAGAGACCATTCGTGAGGATCCGTCTCTGTTCTGCTGAGGTGATCTGCCAGTTCATTCTGCACTCCTGGCAGGTAGACCGTTTGAATTAGAGACTTGTGCTGCAAGCACCATTCCCACACTCCCATCGCTTCTCTGCATAAGGGATAAGAGTGAGCACCGCCCCGTTTGTTGACGTAATACATCACTGTTTTGTTGTCCGTTTGAAGGAGAATGTTCTTGTGACAGAGAATGTCCTTCAACGCTTGGACCGCATAAAGGACGGCTCTCATTTCTAAGACATTTATGTGAAGTTGGGACTCGACCCGAGTTCACGTACCTTCAGTGTGGAGAGCCTGACAGTGAGCTCCCCACCCCATCAGGGACGCGTCTGTGGTAATGGAAATCTGATGACCCAGAGGAGCAAAGGGATACCCTTCTAAGAGATTGTTCTCTTGCGACCACCAGGTGAGTGACCTCTTTAGAGGTTCTGTCACCTTGATGAGAAAGGACTGCGGGTGAGTGGTTGGGGACCATTGAGTACTGAGCATCCACTGAGAAGTTCTCATGTGAAGGCGTGCTAGGGGTACAGTGAACACCGAGGATGCCATGAGACCTAGCATCCGTTGCATCGAGAGAGCTGGAACAGAGTTGCTCTCCCCGATGTGACGGGCCATCTGAAGGATATCGCTCCTCCTGTCCTCTGGAAGAAAAGCCTTCGAACAGGAGGTGTCCAGAAGAGTTCCTATAAAAAGGAGCCTCTGGGAGGGCTGCAACTGCGATTTTTTGAGGTTTAGCAGGACTCCCATGGACGTGAGAAAGCGTGAAGCCATGTCTACGGAGTCCAGAGTTCCCTGCCTGGAAGGACTTGCCAGAAGCCAATCGTCTAGATAAGGGAACACCAGTATTCCGATCTTTCTGAGATGCGCTGCCAGAACTGCACAACACTTTGTAAAAACTTGTGACGCCAAGGATAGCCCAAAGGGCAGGACTCTGAACTGATAATGCTGTCCCAGAGCCACAAACCTTAGGAATTTGTGATGCTTTGGGTGAATAGAAATGTGCTGGTAAGCATCCTGCATGTCTAGGGAGGCTAGCCAGTCGTGTTGATGAAGCAAAGGTAACAAGGTTCCTAGTAAAATCATTTTGAATTTCTCCTTAGGCAGAAATTTGTTTAGTTTTCTGAGGTCCAAAATGGGGCGCATGCCCCCGGTTTTCTTTGGAACCAGAAAGTAATGGGAGTAGAACCCTGTGTTCCGTTGATGCAGCGGCACTACTTCTACTGCCCTGTTGTTCAGAAGGCCCTGAATCTTGGCGGTGAGAAGGTCTGACTGAAGGGTTGACAGCTTGGGCTGTCGTTTGGGAGAACGATCCAGAGGGGCCTCCACAAGATTGAGTGAATACCCCTCGTGGATTATCCGGAGGACCCATCTGTCTGAGGTTATGGACTTCCATTGATTGTAGAAGTGCGTCAGATGACCTCCCACCGCTGAGGAAGAGTCCACCTCGGGCAGCTGAGGTGGGACTTGGGCCAACAACTCAGAAGGTGGCACTGGGCGCTTTGGGTCCTTGCGCCTTCTGCTGCATTTTCTTTTGAGGCTGGGGAGCTTGATTTTTATGAAAGATTCCTCTGCCTTTGCCTCGAATGGACTGACCGTTATGGAACTGGTGTTTATTAACACCCCCTTGAGAGGGGACAGGACGAGGTTAAGCCAACTTAATGGCTGACCTAATCTTTTGTGTAGCTTCTAGAGCCTGTTCCACTTGAGGGCCGAAGAGATACACACAATCAAAAGGCAACGCCATTACCTGCTGCTGTGCGTCATTCGTGAAACCTGAAGTGCGCAGCCAGGAATGATGGCGGGTACAAATACCAGCCGCCATCCGGAAGCAGTATCGAAAGCATCCATAGCCGCTTTAACCTGCTGGTTGTTAGATTCGATACCCCTGGTAATGGTTTGAAGTAGCTCTGACTTTATGTCCGATTCCGGTAGAGCTTCAACCATCTGTTTGAGTGAGTGCCAAAGGATATACTCATATTGAGAGAAATAGCCTTGGTAGCTGGCAAACCGCATACCCAGGGTGGAAGCAGCAAAGACTCTCTTACCTAAAGTGTCTATCTTACGAGATTCTTTGTTAATAGGTCGAGCTGTAGTAGTTGGGGAGGACGACCTTATCATTCTCTGCCAAAACTACAATAGGATCCGCAAAGGCTTGGGACGCCAAAATGGGTCGATCCTTGGGGGCTGAGTATTTCCTATCTATGGATTTAGCCACCAAAGGAATGAGAGCAGGATTATTCCATACCATTTGAGACAGCGTCTCAAAGGAGGGCTGTACTGGAGGAGTCAAATCCGTAGGGATCTCCGGAACATGGAGGTATTGGAGTCTTAGCAATTTCCCAGGATCGATGTCTGTAGTTTGGAGAGAAAGAGTGGAAATCAAGTTTTTCAGCAGAGACTTAAAAGACAGGTCCTCAACCACAGGCTCTGCAGCAGGAATAGATCCTGTTTCTTCCACTTCATCACCCAGCCTAAGGTCTGGGTCAGGCTCAATGTCATCTCCTGACAGTCCAGGAGGGACTGCATGGACAGGAAAGGAGTGAAAATCAGAGGGAAATGAGGAAGGAAAAGGGTTAAAGGAGGAGTCCTGAAAGGTGGATGACGCCCTAAGAACCCCCGGTGCCGAAGGCGCCGCACCGGGGCCGAGAAGCCTGGCGCCCGATGACCTGGCCGCCGAGGATGGCGCCACAGACCATCGGGCCGAAGCGTGCCATCAAGGGTGCTGAAAACACCCCAAGACTCAAGACAGGATTTGAGGAAGGGAGGAAGAAGAGCAGGAGATAGAGGCATCGGTGTGGCCCCTGCGCCGCAGCCATATGGGGAGACACCTAAGCTGAGTCGCTGCACGAAGCGGTGCACGTGACCAGGGAGGCTCAACTGCCCTACCTGGTCTCCAAAAAGCCAAAGGCCCCTGGTGGCCGGGCCAGGCAGCTGGACCAACCTCCGAGCCCATTGCTCCGTAAGAGCAGCCCACTGATGAAACTGCTCATCTGAAGACCTACCAGAGGGCGGGGTAGGGCTCCGATGTCGAAGGCGTTGGCTACCAGAAACAGAAGCAGGTGACTCCGAAGGAGGAGACCGGCAACTAGCCCCAATAACTGACCGTCTAGGCGCAGACATATCAGAGGGCGACCTCGAGTGATACCTTCTCTTCTTTGACCTGTGGGCCGAAGAAGAGCTCGAGGCCAAACGGTGCCGAGAATGCGACCGTTTATTTTTATGCTTTCTAGGGGACTGCCCGCCCCCTTGGGCATTGGACTGACTGTTGTCAGAGCCCCCCCCTTCGGAGAAGGCAGTGGACCGGACCCAGTCCGACTGACTGAACAGCTTTCATACGATCTCCCTACCATCACCTGACCCGCTCATGGTCGACTCCGTCAGAGCAGGCTGAGACTTCTTTGTAAATAAGAATAAACTTAAGCAATACTTATTCGAGATATTACTACAAAATAAAACTGAAAACTATGCTGCTAGTTTGAAGTTTGACTCCCAGCTGGCGAGCGATGTCACTGAAGCGCACTCGACGGCAGGAAAAAAGGAACTGAGGCGGCTGGAGGGTCGACGCCGAGATAGTCATTACTGCACAAGCCAAGGCTCGCGGTGCCGCTCCTCACGGCTCCATCTCTGGCGCCGGCCCTCCAGCAAAAAGTTTGCTCCCGCTGGGTCCTAGTGCCTCCGGCACAGATCCCATTAGTGTGAATGAGTGGTGGAGACTTATGTCCAGGAAGATCTGCACCTATGAACCGCAGAGTCTGAGACGGAACCAGGCGTAACTTCTTGTGATTGATGATGATGATGCCCAACGTCTCAAACAGAGACAGAGTATGGTGAATGGCGGACATCAGGACCTCCCGGGAGGGTACCATGAGAAGCCAGTCGTTCAGGTAGGGGAACATGTAGTGGCCTTGTCTCCTCAGAGATGCGGCTACGACTGCCATGCACTTCGGGAACACCCGAGGTGCCGATGACAGCCCTAAGGGAAGGGCTCGGAACTGATAGTGGCGACCTTGAAACTCGAAATGCAGAAACTTCCTGTGCGCTTGAGCAATGGGTATGTGCAGGTAGGCGTTCTGCTTAAGCATGGGAATCAGACCTGGGAGGGTCACCATGCGGAAGCGTTTGTACAGGACCGATGTGTTGAGGTCGCTGAGGTCCAATATCGGACGGAGGTCCCCTGTTTTCTTTGGAACCAGGAAAAAGTGAGAATAATATCCTAGACCTCTCTAGTTCCGTGGTACGTGCTCTATAGCTTCTTTTTTCAGAAGCGCGAGCACCTCCTGCTGTATGAGCAGAGCATTCCGACCCAAGTAACGGGAGAGCAGGGGAGGTCTGGCTGGTGGGTGGTCGAGAAACTATGAAATAGCCTTTCTTGACCAACTGGAAGAACCTACCGTCAGGCGTAATCGATCGCCAACCTGAAAGTGGCGAGCGATGCGACCCCAGACCTTTTGCGTCTGTTGATCCAGAGGAGGGGCTGGGGCCGGGAAGGAGTCATGCTGTGGCAGCATTTGTCCCAGCGGGCTGGGCCAATTTCGTGTAACGCTGGCCTCTGCCTGGGGATGACTTGGCCTGGGCTTTACGCTGAAAAGTGCCCCTTTGATGCTGGCCGGAACGTGGCTGCTGCCTCTGTTGCCGGCTGTGAAAACGGCACTGGTTCCTGCGAAAGGATCCCGGCCTGGATCTGTATTTGGCCTGAACAGATCGGACTGCCTTCCCCACGTCTTGGAGTTTGGTGATGACCTTCTCAGTGGATTCACCAAAGAGTACTTCGCCGTTATATGGGACATCAAGAATGTTCTTCTGTACGGCCGGGGTGAAGCCGGAGACACGGAGCCAAGAGTGTCTCCGGAGACAAACACCTGAAGCTGCATCTCTGGCAGACAAGTCTGCAGAATCATATGCGGCTTGAAGCACTTGGGTACCCAGATCTGACCCTGTGCGGAGAAGACTGAGGAGCTCTGCCTTCTGATCGCCATCCGGAAGCTTATCGACCAGGTCCTGGCCCTGTTCCCACAGGGCGTTCTGAAACTGTACCATGTGGGTGAGGTAGTTCAGAGACCTGATGGCGCATGTAGCAGCCGCGTACGTCCCTCTCCCCAGGGCATCCAGTTGCTTGTATTCCTGGTCCGGTGGCTGTATGCTCATATGTTCTGGTCTTTGAGACCAGTCATGCGAGGCCGTGATGACCAGGGAGTCTGCCAGAGGTTGTTGGGCCAAGTACTGGTCCTCTCTCGGGGCCTTGTACAGCTGGTCAGCCTTCTTCATCACTGCGGGAGTGGAGTGCGGATGCTTCCACACAGCCTTGGTGATGGCCGCGAAAGTGTCTACCAAGGGTGGTACTACCACAGGCTTTGGGTCTTTCTGTCAAAGATAGCGGGCAAGGCGTTGTCGCTCGGGGTCAAGGTCTTCAGCATCCCACCCCATGTTGTCCTGGATGTGCCTCATGATCTCAGCGAATGAGGGATCATCCGGAGACCTGGGGAGGTCACGTGGGTCAGGAGAGTAGATGCTGAGTGAAGAAGGAGATCTGGAGTAGTCCGAGGTGTCCGATCAGAAGTCCTCCCCCGACGGAGTGTGCCGACGCCGTCTGGGTCACTTGGGGCTGGGAGACCCTGATGGAGATCTTGAGGGAGACCTTCTCTTGCCTTTGGATCTGCCCCTAGGAGGTGGAGTCTGTTTCTTGGGGGTTGGTGGCCATCCTGCTGGCCCTGTAGGTGGAGGAGGGGGTGTAGGAGGCGAAGGAGTAGGAGGAGGAGGTTTAACAGGGACCACATCCTTTCGGATGGTGTCCCACCAAAGAGTAAAGAGCTCCTTTACTTCTTCAATATTCATTCCTGATGACGGGCCTGGCACCGGTGGTCTGTCACCGGGTCGGGTCCCCGGGTGTCTCCAGGTTCTGGGAAGATTCCCACGGAAGTCTGGCATCCTCGGTGTCACCCGCCTGGTCTTCGGGCAGTGTGGTGTCCTCCTCAGTCGATTCCCTGTGACCGGCATACGCCGCTGGCGTGAGGTGGTCTTCCGCTCAGAGTGCGCGGCGATCCGACGCTCTGTCTCCTGGCCATCGCCTTTCAGATCTCGCCAACGCCTGACTGGCGTCGTCGGTTCCTGCAAGCGCCTGGCAGACTTCGGATGCTTTGCTGACGTCCGGTGCTTGGCCGACGTCAGGTCTGACGACTGCTTCAGGGACGTCAGGTCCTTGGTCTTTCTAGGAGCTGGATCAGGACCTCTGGGAGGTTGGGGGACCGACCTGGAGTCGGTGTCCCGATGTCGGGTGGAAGATGCTGATTTATGGCACTTGGAAGACGCCTGGACGGGTGGAGAGGCCAGGGCCTCGAAGTCTTAATAAACTGAAGAAAAGAAGAGCCGCTTGAAGCCTGGACCTTAACCGTGGGGAGAGAGATGGGCTCTGCACCGAGCCCTGGAGGAGAAATGGTCTGAAGTCTGGTGGAGCTTGAGCTGTGGGAGTCCGAGGGCCCGGTTTGGGGATCTGGACCTTACTTTCTTCCGTGCTTATGGGCCTTGAGGGACGATTTGTTCTTGGTCCATCCTTTTAATTTTTCTTCAAGAAGATACGCCTGGAGTGCCTTCTGACCGCGGATCCTGGTGCGGCTACTGAACCCTTGGCAAAAGGTGCAGGCCTTGGTATCGTGGTCCGGGCCTAGGCACCGCACACAGGAGGAGTGAGGATCCCTGAAAGGGATCTGTTTGCTGCAGGCACACTTTGAAAGGTGACCCTCAAGCGAAGGAGTTGGCAAGGACATCAGAAAAACACAGAAGTTCTGTAGTTGTCGTACGCTAGGAAAGAAACAGAGAGGCCGATGCTGGCCGAGTCGATGGCGGGAAAAATACGGAGGATTCTGGGGGACCGCCCCTTATGTACTATGCCTGATGTCGGGGGGCAGTCCCTGCTGAATATTGCTAGCTACAAAATTTCCATGGGGTCCTGGCGCCTGCCGGCTTCAGTCCTAATGGTGTAACCTGCAACAAGGGCCGTTTCTCGAAGTAACATCTCTCGGCTCTGCCCCATGACGCCAGATCTAGCCCGCTGGAAGCCAGGTTGCACGTCGAAGCCGGGTGGGTTGTGTGGATGAACAACATATACCACTCCTATAACTTCTGTTACAGGTGAGCAACCTGTATTTCTACGGACGTGAATATGATGTTAAATCCACACTTATTGGCAGACTCCTAGCAGTTCTCCAGGAGTAGGGAGGCAAGGCACGCACCCCCTACTTAGGGAATAAGGACTGGAGAACCAAGCTCCCAAAACCAGCATCCCGGCATGACTCTAGGTCGATGCGGTAATGGCTAAGGAAGGTGTGTGCTGACTTCCAGGTAGCAGCCCTGCAGATTTCCTGGATAGGGACGTCCCTGGAAGCAGCCACCGAAGCAGCAGTATGGCGGGTAGAATGAGCTCTTATCCCTTTGGGGGGGCTCCATGCCCACCAACATACAGCAGAGATCTATGCAGGAGGTGACCCACCTGCCTATTGTTTGCTTGGCTGCAAGTCTGCCAGGTGCGGCTTCAGCGTAGGTGACAAACAGCTGGCGAACCTCTCCCCAAACTTCAGCCGTTCAGTCCTTATAATAAGAGAGCGCTGCTCTTCTAGAGTCCAAAGTATGGAGCCTATATTCGGCCTCCGAGGTAAGATTGGGGTAGAACACCGGCAGAGTCAACACCTGGTTAAGGTGCAACTCCAACACCACCTTCGGAAGGAATTTTGGGTGGGGGCACAGGACAACCTTGTCCCTGTGGAAGACCAGATAAGAAGACTCGATGGAAAGCGCCTGGAGCTCTCCCATCCTTCTGGCTGACGTTATAGCCACCAAGGTCTTCCACGACAGGTGAAAGTTGTCACACCTGTGCATCGGTTCGAATGGCTTGCCCATGAGCTTAGCCAATACCAGCAGTAGATCCCAGAGGTGGAGGTTCTCGCACTGGAGGGGATATGTGATCAAGGCCTTTGAAAAAGTGCCCGACCACCTTCTCCTGCACCGATTGCTTTCCGGCCCGTGCCCGGTAAGCAGAGATGGCTGCCAGGTGCACCTTAAGGGTAGTTGACCAAGCCCTAGCTGAGAAAGGGACTACAGGTAGTCCAGAATGCTGGCCAAGGAACAGGAGGAAGGGTCCAACCCCTTATCCTGACACCAAATGGAGAATCTCTTCCATTGAATGCATAGTATTTTCTGGTTCGACTCCTTAGGGATGCCTCAACAACATGGAGGACCTCGTCGGAAAGACCCAAGGCCTGAAACTCTAGCCGCTCAGGAACCAGGCCGTCAGGTGCAGGGATTGAAGGTCTGGGTGAAATACCTTTCCCTGGTTGACTGAGATCAGGTCCGGGCGGGCTGGAAGCAGTCTCAGGTGCCTGGAGCGGAGGCTGAGGAGATCTGGATACCCAGAACTGACGGGGCCAGTCTGGGGCTACCAGAATCACCTGCGCCTTGTCCCTCCTCGCCTTGAGAAGCACCTTGTGGATCAAGGGAAATGGGGGAAAGGCGTAGAAGAGGCCCGGGGTCCACGGCCTCGAGAAGGCATCCCCCTGCAGCGAGCCCTGCTGAAGGGGGCGGGCATGAAACAGCCTCAGCTTCGCATTCTCCCTGGAGGCAAACAGGTCCACCTGAGGTGTGCCCCAGTGGGAGAACAGATTGTGTACTACCTCCGTCAGGAGAGACCACTCGTGAGATGCAGCACCTATCCAGCTTACGGCATCAGCCAAAGTGTTGGAGGCTCCCGCCACATGAATGATTAGGAGATCCGCCTCCAGTCTGCCCACGACAGACCAAGTGCGGAGAGCTTCCTTGCACAGAGGCAAGGAGCGCGTCCCGCCCTGGCTGTTTAGGCAGTACATGGTTGTGGTGTTGTCCGTCTGGACCGGGACCACTTGACCCCTACAAACAGAGCGACGGCGGTGAGGGCTAGTCGGACCGCTCGAAGCTCCAGCAGGTTGATGTGGCATCGAGACTCCTGGGGGGACCAGAGGCAGTGCGCTCTGAGCTCCCCCAGATGGGCACCCCAACCGATCAGAGAGGCGGTCAGTCAGTGACTGTCGGCTCTGGGCGGACAAATGGGATACCCTCCTGCAAATGAGCAGGAACGATCCACCACTGGAGAGCGTTCCCCATTTCCTGGTTCACCATCACTGGCTGGTCCAGAGGACTGGAGCGCTGTGACCATTGGCGAGCCGGTCCCTATTGTAGGGGATGCTTGTGCCAGCGGGCCCAACGGACCACGCTGGTGCAGGCCGTCATGAGGCCCAGGAAGTCCCGGGCATGGTGCAATTGCCCAACCAAAAATGATTGGGCAAAGGAGGAAAGAACCTCGGCCCTGTCTGCCAGGAGCCGTGCTCTGGCTCGAAGAGAGTCGAGCTCTGCCCCGATGAACTGAATCACCTGCGTTGGCACGAGTTCCGATTTGGCCTTGTTGATGAGGCCAATCTGAGAGCAGACCTGGAGGGCCAGATTCCTGGACCGCTCCACCTACGGCTTGGAGGAGGCTGCAATAAGCCAGTCATCCAGGGAAGGGTACACCTGGACCCTTCGGCGCCACAGGAATGCTGTCATCACTGCCATGCATTTGGTGAAGACCCTGGGAGCTAAAGAGAGGCCGAAGGACATGGCCCGGAACTCGTAAAGGGATTCCTCCGCTCTGAAGCAGAGGAATCGCTGGTGGGACGAACGGATTGGGTCATGAAAGAACACATCCTGAAGGTCCAGAGAACAGAACCACATGCCTCGTTCCAAGGATGGGATGATCTGAGCCACAGTGACCATCCTGAAGGTTCGAGACCTTAGGAACTCGTTCAGGCCGTGTAGGTCTAGAATGGGGTGCCAGCCCCCGCCCGTCCGTTTTGGGATCAGGAAGAACCTGGACAAAAAACCCTGGGTCTGATGGAGGATCTGCCACCTCCCTGATCACCTCCTTCTGGAGGAGCAGGGCAATGTCGGCTCGACGAGCTGACAAAGAGGCTGAGGACCCCGTAGCCCCCATAGGGCAATGGCTCGATAGGGTGGGGACTGCTCGAATTCCAGAGGCAGACCCTTTCCTACCACTTCCAGCACCCAGCGGTCCGTGGTGATATCGGACCAGGCGGAAAGGAAGTGGCGGAGCCGTCCACCCATGAGAGGAACCCGGGGAGGAGTGACGAGGTTGGGGGAGACACCCCTCAACCCATCACTGGGCAGGCTTGGAGGAAGGACCAGCCGAGGAGCCTCCCGGACCTTTCCCTCCCGGCTTCCTGTTGGAGGAAGCAGCAGGCTTGGCTTTGGGGTGCCAAGTGCGAAACTGCTGGCCCTGATGCTGGTATTGCTGGGCTGGACGTGCCGTAGGGGCAGAAGGCCGAAAGGGCTTACGCTGCTGTTGGCGGCCTTTGTCCTTCTGGGCAGACGTGACAAAGTCCAAGGTGGCACTGGACTTCTCGATCCTCTGCAGATGACCCTCCACCCCGGGACCAAGCAAGTCGGTACCAAAGAAGGGAACGTCTGCCAGCTTGTGCTGGGTATCTGCCGTAAAGGTACAGATTCGCAGCCAAGCTCTGCGGTGCATGGCCACTGTGGCAGCTACTGACCGGGCACACGAGTCAGTGATGTACAGGGAATTCTGGAGCTACTGATTAGCCACCGCCTTCCCTGGTCCCGCACCTGCTTGACAGTCGCCTAAGGTCAGCCAGGAGATGAGGAATCACCTCATCTAGGGAGCGCAAAGGGCACGTGAAAAGTGTGCCATCAGAACGGCCGAGCTGGCCTGACGAAGGCCTCAGTGAGGAGCCGCATAGATTCTTCCGCCTGGAGTAGTCCAGTTTCTTGGACTCCTTATCGGGTGGCTTGTCCACAAATCGCGAGCGTTCCCGGAACACCGGAAAATGCTGTTGGTCACTAGCCCCTCTGCAGATTGGTGTTCCGAGAAACCAGAGAGTGAACCAGCGGGAAATAAAAATACGTACCTACCGTAATTATGATCTTTCTGTATCTTCGCCATTCATCACAGATGGGTACTGGCGGAGATCAGGACCCGTGAGAGCCTTTTTTTTTTTTTTTTTTTTTAAAAGGATGGGGTGGAGCCGCGCGCCTCGGCGCCGCCCTCGAGGCCGACGTACTACGTGGCGCTCGAGGATTAGCCGTTAGGCTGTGTCGACTCCGCCTGCCTACCAGTTCTGAGTCGCCGGAGAGGTAAGAGGAAGGGATGGAGGGTGGGACAAGAGAGTCCAAGGGACAGAAAAAGGAAGAGAAAAACTGAACTAAAAGGAGAAATAACGACTGAGAGGACAGCATAGAAGAAGTAAGACTAAGGGGATTGGGTAGGGGCCCCAATCTCTGGAAAAGGAAGAAGGGAGGAAGGAGAGAAATTTAGGAGTAGTGAGAGGTAACAAGGATCCAGGACCCTTGTCCGTCACCAGACTGTATAGGAACTGCAAGGAGTAGCAAAGCTCATTTGCTTAGAATTCAAGGCACAGAATAACTGGCAATACCCCAAAAGCAGAGTTGGCTATTCTGGAGAAGGACAGGGTACAGGGACTGGTACTCTCTGTAAAGATATTTGGTGAAAAAAGGGAATTTTTTTTTATAAAGTTAGATGGATAACAGAAGGAGTGCAACCACAGTTCTCACCCATAGGAGTGAAGATAAGTAGTAGAGAAGAAGTGCCACTGGAACTGTACCCCTTAGGGAAGAAACTACCCCTGTGTGTGTCCTAACTTTATCCCACTCAAAAAGAGGGTAGGCAGAGGAGGAGGATCCAGAGACTGAAGCCCCAGGGGATGGGTGGGGATTGTGATGAATGGTGAAGATACACAGAAAAAAAATTACTCACCTTAGTAATGTTGTTTCTTCTAATGGAGTCTTTATATTATGACTATTGCAGTTTGTCCCACCATTAGAACTGCTCCGGAGGTGAAAGAGTTAACTCCATTCTAAGAATGGAACTTAGAACTCGAGCTCTATTAGAGAAGCTCTGTCTTGGTTATTTCAAACTCAAACTGTCAGATCTTTACGAGCAAAACTCACTAAGGTCTGTGTGGAAGCTGTAACCTACACTAGCCAACTGGCTACCTAAATATTAACACCCATGCTGGTCCCAACACAAAGACTCAAGTCAAGGGACCAAAAGTAATAATATAATATAATAATATGAGAAGTAATATAAGATAAAATAAAAACACCACACCCCAAAACCCCAAGAAGGGGTGAAAAACATATAATGGGTATAAACTAGCAGCTCATTATTTGGGGCTGCACGTATACCTAGGCAGAAGTTCTGAGGGGCAGGCTGGGAGGAATGAGCAATATAGCAAGACTCCATTAGAAGAAACGACATTACTAAGGTGAGTAATTTTTCTTCAAACAACATGAAGTCTTGCTATATTATGACAATTGCAGACTACACAGCAGTGCCTCCATGGAGGAGGGACAGAACCTACTTAGGAATAGGCTCTGAAGAACAGTTGTGCTAAACCGAGCATCCTCCTAGCCTGGACATCCAGGGAGTAATGCTTGGTGAAAGTGTGTACTGCTTTTCCAGGTAGCTGCTTGACATATTTCTAAATAGGATGTCTCTGCAGCAGCAGCTATGAGATGCCGCTGTACCTCTGGTAGAGTGAGCCCTCTGGTCTGAAGAGGGAACCTTCCCCAGTTTTTGATAACAAAATTGGATACAAGAGACAATCCACCTGGCAATTGATCTCTTAGTGGCAGGTCTCCCTTTCCCGACCTCACCACAAGTCAGAAAAAGTTGGAGGGATTCGAACCTGTGACCCTTGGTACGTTCTATATAGTAACTTAGGGCCCTCTTAACATCTAAACTGTGCAATCTCCTCTCGCCAGAGGAGAAATGATCAGTGAAAAACACTGGAAGGGAGATAGATTGGTTAAGATGGAAATCTGAAACCACCTTAGGCAAAACTTCCTGTTAGTCCTGAGGACTACCTTATCCTTGTGGAAAGAAAAAGTCAATTTCTACTGACAAGGCTTGTAACTCACTTATGCGCCTGGCAGAAGTGATAGCCACTAGGAAAACAGTTTTCCAAGTTAAGTACTTAAGCTCTGCAGAAGACAGAGGTTCAAAAGGGGGTTGCATTAACTGAGCAATGCAAACATTAAGATCCCAGGCAGGGGCCGGATCCCTAAAAGGTGGATTAGTATGAAGTAATCCTTTAAAAAACTTGGAAAATACAGGGTGAGCGGAAAGAGAGGAGGGCTTTCCTGCTGAAACAAAAACAGAGACAGCTGCCAAATGTACTTTCAGGGTAGCTGGTCTCAGGCCCAAAGAATTAAGATGGACCATATAGTCCAAAACAATGGGCAAATCAGCAGATTCGGGAAATATGTTTCCCAGAACACCAGATGGAAAACTTTTTCCACTTAGAATTATAAGTAGCCCTAGTGGAAGGCTTCCTAGAAGCCTTTAGATTTTCAAGAACACCTTGAGAAAGGTGTAGGTCAGAAAGGCTCTAGCTCCTCAAGAGCCGGGCCTTGAGGTTGAGGGATTTGAGGTTCGGATACCAAACTCTCCCCTGGGCACAGGTTAACAGGTTGTGATTCCTGGGGAAACACAGGGGAAGATGGACTGCTAGGGACAGAAGGAGTGGGTACCAGGGCTGCCTGGCCCAATCTGGGGCAATCAGAATCACCCTGCAAGGCTGGGATCTGATTTTGACTAGCACCTTGAATAGGAGAGGGAAGGGGGGAAAGGCGAAAAGAAACTCCTTCCCAATCTAGGAGAAAGGCATCCAGGGGACTAAGCCCAACACTGGGGCCTGCAACAGAACAGTGGAAGTTGGTGATTGTCTGGGCTGCAAAAGATCTATCTGAGGGGTGCCCATGAGGATCCAGAGACCATTTGTGATGACCCTGGGAAATCCTGCTGAGAGCATCTGCCAGGACATTGTCCTTTCCTGGAAGGTGAACTACTATGCGGGAAATGTTCAGGGAATAGGCCAGAGACCACAACTTCAGTGCCTCGGTGCACAAGGCCGAAGACAGAGTGCCCCCTTGCTTGTTGATGTACCACATTGTTGTGGTGCTGTCTGTTCTGACTTGTACCACTTTGTTCTGAACAGACACAGAAAACACTTGAAGTGCTAGATAGACAGCTCTGAGCTCCAGCAAATTGATGTGGAGCAGAGATTCCTGAGGGGACCACACTTCCTGAGTGGAGAGGTCGCCCATGTGGGCTCCCACCCCAGGAGGGATGCATCCGTAGGTGAGGGTCAGAGAGTGAGACAGAGGAAATGAAAGGGACCCCCAGCCTTAATTGCTCTGATCCTGCCACCACTGGAGGGCCTGGATCAGGGTTCGGGTCACTGGGACCAACTTGGAAAGGGGGTCTCTTCTGAGACAAAAAGCTCTCAAGTGAAACTGAATATCCCTCATCTGAAATCTTGCTCCTTGCACTACAGCTGTGGACGAGCCATGTGCCCCAGGAGCTGCAAGAAGTATCTTGCTGGTCGAGAGACCTGCAGAGTGAAGGAGGAGGCCAGAGCCACCAGGTTCCTTACCCTCTCTAAGGGTAGGAGGCTCTGGCCTGCTTGTAGTCAACTCTGCACCTATGAAGGTGAGCACCTGAACAGGTTCCAGAACTGACTTTGGAAGATTGAGCAATAAGCCCAGAGGGTGAGCAGCTGCTGGGTAACTTGCAGGTGAGATTTGACCTGTTCTGGGACTGGCCTACAATGAGCCAGCCGTCCAGGTAGGAAAGACAGCAATCTTTGCCTTCTTAAATGAGCAACTGCTACTGCCAGACATTTTGTGAATACCCTTGAGGCAGAGGAGAGGTCGAAGGGCATTGCTCTGAACTGGTAGTGACCTGAGGGCAGTTGAATCTGAGGTACTTTCTCATGAGAGCTTCGATTAGGACATGAAAATAGGCATCCTTTGAGGTCCAGGGAGGCTAGCCAGTCCCCTGGCCTAGAAAGGGTAAAATCATTGCCAGAGTTACCATTTTGAACTTTGGTTTCAAAAGGTGCTTGTTCAGATATCTCAGGCCTAAAATGGGCCGCCATTCTCCTGTCTTTTTTGGGGTAAGGAAATATCTGGAGTACAGACCCTTGCCCTGATGTAGGGGAGAAACCCTTTCTACAGCTCTGAGAGCCAGGAGGGATGAGACTTCTGTTTCTAAAGAAAAGGTCTCTAAAGGGTTTGCAGGTGGGAAAGATCTGATTCTCATCTTTGGAAATTTTTTGAAGCTGAGAACCAGACCCTGACCTACTACTTCCAGGACCCACTTGTCTGAAGTTAGAGACTCCCAGTTCGACAGTAAAGCCAACCTGCCCCTACAGGTAAGGAGAATCGGCCCTGGGCACCCCAACAGGGTGCCTGTTTGCAGGTGCTTTAGGCTGAGGGTGGGAGCAGGCCTGCTCACACCCGTCTGCCTCCTCTGAAGAACCCCTCTGAACATAAGCAGAGGAGGCCTGGGTTTGGTAAAAGGCCTAACCCTACCCTGGGGTCTGCCTCTGAGGTGGCTTGCCGCTCCTTGGCCTGAACACTCTTATAGGTAGTCCTATATTCATCCATTTCCTTCATATAATTCTCTGTCTGCTCCCAAACAGAGAATTCCCTACCACAGGAAAATCCATAGCCTTAGTCTGGGTATCCTCGTGACAAGCTAGTACACCTGAGCCAGGCCAACCTCAAAGCTACAGATGTAGCCATGACTCTAGAGGATACATCATTAAAACCACAGCAGCACTGGATGCCTCAATGCCATCAGCAGCCACCTGCTCCAGCTCATTAGCAAGCTGGCCAGAGGCCTGTTTAGCCAAAGCCATGACAGTGTACCATCTAGATTTTTGAAACCTTGCTACATAAGCCATGTAATTTGCTTGCCTGAGTCCCAGGGCTGCCGCCATATTATTTTTTTTTTTGCCATGGCATCAATCCTCCTGGAATCCTTGTTAGGAGGATGAAGCCAAGGAATATTAGCTTTATCACAGGCTGCAGCCTGAACCACACAACATGACTGCAATGCTGTGAAAGGAACTCTGTATCAGGACCTGACAGAGTGCCTCCTGTCCATCTTTTGTCCACAGGAGGCACAGAATTAGGAGCTTTTAAAATTTTTGTTTGTTTCTAAATGAATTATGCAAGGAATAGACAATCTCCTAGACTCTGGAATATCCATCCTTTCTACAAAATCAGGTTCCTCTTGCTCATCCACAGCTTCCTCCAATGGGAGCTGGAGGATTCAACAACCTTTTTATAAAACAAAAAATGAGACGGGGACTCAGAAAGCATAGGGGGAGATTCTAAGGGTCAGTCTGGGGAGATGTCCAGTTCAATGGGCACATCCAGACTCTCAGTCACATTCACACTGTTCATAATCCTCCTCCCCCTCCTCTGGTTCATAAAAATCTCCAATATCATATTCTTGAACCGGTGGAACCGGCCGAACCAACCTTTTACCAGACAGAGGCGGTTCGGACGGAACCGGAGAAAGTGACTGTACAATTTGTATAGCTTTTGCTATTTCTGCAGCAGTTGGGAAGGAATTTTGGACTCCCTACCTGCTGATTTTTAGTTTTCTTAGCTGGAACTGGCTCCTCAGAGCCAGCTTTGTGTTGCCCGAGGAAGTCTCGCCTGGTCAGAGGCACTCCTCCAGTTAGGTTGGCACCGAACCGGGCTGGCCATCCAGGTCAGCGGACTTTTTGGCCTCTCGTTCCCTGAGCCTGCCCACTCTCTTATCCAGGGTGGCTGCAGGGAAATTTTTACCAATCTGGCAGTCTGAATTGAGGTGGTCAACCCCAGAAAAAAACACATGTAGTGTGTGGGTCAGCCTTGGCAAAGGCTTCCCCACAGACACTACAGTGTTGAAACCCAGTGGGCCCAGTTTTTTCTTTTGGGTTTCTCAGACATGATGCCAGCCTAACCAAGAAACTTGCCCTTTTAACGGCAGAGCCAGGCAAGACACCCTTATCAGTTCCCAACCGTGTCACGGGTCGTGGAAAAAACCGTAATGAAATCCGTTTTTTTTAGAACCGATAAGAACCGGGAACCGCACTCTAAAAGCTTTAAAATGCTTACTCTTTAAAGTTTTAACCAACCTGATCAGTTCGAACCAAACCGATAAACATTTACAAGTTCCACACAGAAATAAAACCTGTCTATTACTTACAATACCAAAGACAGAGCTTGAACCGATCGATTTGAGGTTAAAATAATAATACTCGCGGTTGAATTTAACCGAGAAAATACTGTTTAAACTGAGAAATGAACCGAGCAGTAGGAGAAATTTCCGGAGCGACTGTTCAGTGAGGCGGAGTATAGAATCTGACAGTTTGAGTTTGAAATAACCAAGACAGAGCTTCTCTAATAGAGCTCGAGTTCTAAGTTCCATTCTTAGAATGGAGTTAACTCTTTCACCTCCGGAGCAGTTCTAATGGTGGGACAAACTGCAATAGTCATAATATAGCAAGACTTCATGTTGTTTGAAGCTCATAATTCGGCAGGTATGTAATTTTTATATCATATCTGTCAATCTTCACCATTCATCACAGATGGGTGAGTACCAAGCCCCCCGAAGAGGGTTGATTCATTGCACCCTAAGGGACAGAGTCCCTTAGCCCTCAGTGGGTGACACACTAAGGGGGGGAACCTTCTGGGCCTGAAGAGGCCCGAGAGTGGGGAGAGCGAGACGGGGTCCCCCCGGAGGGGGAAGAAAGTTGCCCCGACAAACATCTCGCCCTACGGGAAAAGAGACAGGTTCCCTGGTGAGCGGAGCAAATCACCCTACGCCGGGCCAAGGGTGACAACCGGGAAAGGCGAAGTCACGACCTCCTGGTGCAGATCGCTGTCCCCACGACCCTGGTAGCTACCTCACTGGCGTCGTTAGGTGCCCTTGCTTGGTGCCTAGCTCCAGGCCATGTGCAGAGTGCGTGATGGCTTGCCTGGTTTGCTCAGAGTCAGGCAAAGCAGCTAGGATCTGACCTAGCACTGACCACAAGAACCTGTTGTAGGCTGCATAGTGGGCCTGATGAGCAGAGATGGAGAGAAGCAACCGTGCCGAGTAGAAAGTCCTCCTCCCCCAGAAGTCAAAATCCAAGGAGTCTTGATCTGGGGGCCGGTCACGGTGGAGGGCGCAAAGCCCGTCAGGGTGTCCAGGTGCGCCAATCCGGACTGCGGATGAGGCATAGAACCTGAGACCGGGGGAACGCAATACCTCTGGCTGAGGTCCCTAAGGGCAGGAACTCCGGAGAAGGGCCTCTGCCAGAAACGCATGGATGCCTCCTGAAAGGGAGCAGGCCAGGGCGGCACCACAAGGGTGGCTGCACCGAAATCGCCTAGAAAGGCGTGTGCCGCATGCTCAGGATTTCTCACAGACAGGGGAGAAAGGTGAAGGTCCTCCATCATCCTCACGAGGAAACGCTGATACTTGGAGAGATCAGCGGCAGGAGAGATATGGACAGATGGTTCCTCTCCCCCAGAAGAGGGGGATGAGAAGCTGGAGGTCACCATGCGTTCCGAGGGTGGCTGCTCGGGGGGATGTTGAAAAACCTGGCTGTCCATGGCCCTAACGTAGGCAGGGAACCGAGCAGCCACCGATCTGAACTGCTCCCAGGTGAGAGGGCCGCTAGGACCAAGAATGCCTGGGAGCGCTGGAGAATGCGGGCAGAACCAGAGAAGAAGTCGGCTGACCTCTGCCAGGGCTAGGAGGCGGACCATGGACACCCGAGGAGGGTGTCCCGAAGACTCCGATGAGCCGACAGCTGTACAACCATCGTTGGTACTGCCTAGGCTGCGCCCAGAAGAATCCCCCCAGTGAGGCGACCAGGGCCGTATAGATCCAGAAGGACGGTCCCCTGCCTCCAAAGAATGGGACCCCTTCAAGGAACCGGAAGGGGAAGTCCGCACTTCGGCTTCATCCAGGGCCGGGGTGGACCCCAGAGAAGGGCCGACGCGCCGACCCCACACCCCTCAGAGTCCGAGAGGGTCCTGGTCCTCGAGAGGGCCAGCCTAGGTAGCTGGCAGCTCTGGGCTGCCCCCGAAGGGGAGACCCAGGGAGCAGCACCCTCCCCTCCTGTAGACTTCCCGATGGGCCCCAAAGTTTGGCGATCGAGACACACCACGGGAGGGGTACCACCTCCGAGGGTCAAGGAACCTCAAGGTCAGGTTGCATGGCAGTGGTGCGCACCATAGCCTGCTGTCAGTACCACTGACCCCAACCTCGGGAGAACCTGACGCTCCACAGAAGGGGCTGGCTGTGACTAATCAGAGACCACGGTTCACCTCCTCTGCAGACAATCCCAAGGGTGTGACTGCCCGTCCAACTCCGAAGAGGTAGAGTCTGAGGCCCTAAGCCAAACGGTAGAAGGGCGAGGGAAGGCGACCTTACCAAAAGGCCCAGTAGTCAAAGCAGTGGCCGAGGCTTCACCCGTGCCCTCCACAGCCCTCAAGCGGAGCTGACAGAAGGCGCAGGGCAGCTCGGGCCAAAGGTCCTGAGCTGAGGCCAATCGCGGCCCGTCAAATCCACTGGCACCTGGCGGTACCAGGAATAGAGGCAGCATGACAGCAGCCCAGCAACAACCTCGGCGCCGGCGACACCACAGGCCCCTCGGTACTGCGAGCGGCACCGAGGACTGAGAATAGCCGGCAGCTCCGAGAAAAGCGGATCGGCGCCGGGCATGGCAGCTACTAGGCTCCTCGGCGCGCGAGGCACCGGGAAGCCAGGCGCCACCGACAGGCGACTCAGAAGGCCCCATGGCGCCGTGCTACCCTCGGTGCGAGGCGGCGCCAGTGAGACATGGCGGCGACACCGAATCAAAGTCCGCAGCGCGCAAGCAGCGTCAGCATCGCTTGAATAAGCGCCGAAGATGAGTCCCGCGCCCGACAGGGCCCACAACACCTTGACGTGCGAAAGCCCCAGCAGCACCGACCGGCAGCGTCGACTCGGGTGCCTTCCGGACTGCGGGAGGCGACACCGAGAGCCTTCACCCCGGGAGCGACTGCCATAGGGCGCCTCCCGCCCGCCTCCTGGGAGGAAGCGGGACAGGCCTCCTGCGCAGCGGGAGGAGCCTCGCCAAGGCTAGGCTACAAGAAGCCGAGGCTCCCTCCTCGGTCCGTATAGAACCGGAGGGGACCTGGAAGAAAGCCGAGAGCGCTTGGCCCGACGAAGTGTGAACCCTACCCCTAAAGTCGTGAGCTCGCCCTACTTTAAACACGTGCTGTTCAAGAAGTGGCGGTCCATGGAGAAGCAGGCATCGCACGAAGCCATGTCGTGAAGCGGGCCAGGACACACGAGACACCGGTCATGCTGGTTGGTAACGGAGTACTTGCGGCCGCACGGGCACCGACGCAGAGGGGGGCCGCCCCACCTTAAAAGATTTCTTGCCCTCTGACCGTGACATGACCTATGGAAAAAAACACCAAAACAGACTCGACGTCGCTATACTTTAAAAAAAATGGAAAGATCTTACCGGCGAAGTCGAGTGGAGGCAGAACCTAGAACTAGCAGGAGACCGACGGACTGTCGAACGAACAAACGCGAAAGGCTAAAGGCCTAAAAACCTTCAAATTTCTTCAGATGTCTTCCCATCAGGCCACTCTCGACGGCAGGAGACGTAAGAACTGGTAGACAGGCGGAGTCGACGCAGCCTAACAGCTAATCCTCGAGCCACATAGCACGTTGGGCTCGAGGGGGCGCCGATGCACGCGGCTCGCCTATCCTTTAAAAAAAAAAAAGCTCTCGCGGGTCCTGATCTCCGCCAGTACCCATCTGTGATGAATGGTGAAGATTGACAGATAAGATCAGCATACTTTCGAGCCATCCTGGCCGAAGGTGCTGGACAAGAAGCTGGCGCTGCCATAGCTCCAGGGCCAGGCCAACAGTAAGCCCCGGCCACGGGAAGGCCTCCGTGGGGGACCCCTCGGTCCAGTATCTCCATGAGGGGATACTTAGCCCATTTTGAAACGGGTTCGAGCTTCATCCCAGTGGACTCAGATGAGCCGAAGCAATCCAAGAAACGAGAATGGGCTCTCGTTCACCAACTGACCCCCGGTGGACTCCAGGTCAAGCGGCCTGGAGAACAAGGAGTTGTCGTCAGACTCAGAGGAGTCTGTGAACAAATGCAGAGTGCCTGAGCCACCTTCAACCTGCCGAGGTTGATCGGGAGTGAGGGTGACCGACAACCTATGGGGCAAACCCTGACCAGACTGAGAATCCCTGGTCGGGGCCCCAGTCTTCGGTTGTGGAGGCGGAAGTTCCACAACAATGGGTGGTGCAGCCAGTTTCAGCCGAACAACCGGTGCCGGCTTCGGCTCCTCGACTACAACGAGGGGTTGTTTCAGCCGCTCCGGTGACAGCCACTTAATGGCCGGGGAAGGCGACGGAGTCGGCTTATTCCCGGTCAAAAGGAGCTGCTGCTACATGAGATCCTTGTAGCGTCGACGCAATTGGTGTTGGAGCCTATCCTCCGAAGAGGACGAAGACGAGGATGAGCGCCGCCGCCACTTTCTACGGTGCTGAGACCGAGACCGCCGATGTCGGTGGGATCGGCTGGACCTGGAAGAGGTCAGAGACAGAGACCGTTGTTTCCAAGGGTGGGTCTGAGAGGGGGCCGGGGAAACCCACTCCTAGCTCGGTTCAGGGACCTTAACCGGGGACTCCGGCACAGGCAAGTCCTCGGTTTCCACCAGGGGAACCGGTGAAGAAGGGTTGTTGGCTTCTCCAGTCGACAGCCCGTCCGACAGGTTGAGAAAAATCTCAACTGCGTCGACTGGTGTCTCGGCCGGCTGACCTGACGGAGACACCGTGAAGCCAGCGGCCTTAGCCGCAACCTCGACCGAGGTACAGTGTCGACTGTCCGGGGAAGGAGACCGTTCCTGCTCCCACGAACGTCGATGGTGGGACTTAACCTTAGAGTCGTTCTTTTTGGACCGAGAGGAATGTCCCGAAGGCCCCTCTACCTTGGTGGAGAGGGACTGAAAAGCCCTTGAACAAAGTCGGTAGGGAGGAGCCCAAGGAGAGCGGGATAAATGCTGCAACTGATGAAGATGATGCTGTGGCCTGGGCTGCTTCCTCCTCCTCGATGGTGATCACCTGCTCGAGCTGTTCAGCCAAGCCCACAGCAGCAGACATCGCCCAACGGGCCTCCTTCGACTTGACCGGAGAACGTTTCTCGGGGCACCCAAGTTGCAGTCTGGCAGCGCGATCCTCTAAGACCGTGACTGAAAAGGACTTGCACAAGTCGCAGGCATGCGAATCGTGTTCAAGCCCCAGGCAGTAGACGCATGTGGAGTGCGGATCGGTCCGGGACATCATCTGCCCACAGGGGAACTGACGAAATCCGGGAGTCGATTTGTCCATCGCAGCCACGAGGGAGGATAAAGACAAAAGTCTTATAAATTTTAAAATTAGTTTCAGGTTAACTGAAGAGTTTGGATCCAGGTCTAAAACACAGAGCGCAAAGGAAGGAACCTGAGCTTCCAAGCGGTAAAGAAGATCTGGCATCATGGGGCGAAGCCGAGAGTTTTACCACCCAGGTGGTTAGGAGGAGCCAGCTTGAAGACCTTCCGGCAAGATTTAAAGTGGCAAGGAACCTGCCAGTAAGTGTGGATTGAACATATCCATGTCCCTAGAACAGACACTTTAACCACATTTGAACCGAGCAGAAGAAATCTCTGGAGCGACTGTTCAGTGAGACGGAGTAAAGAATCTGACGGTTTGGTTTCAAAAGGACACAGACAAGAGTTTTCAACCTAGCTCGAGCCCAACGCTCTATGCCTGGCATAGAATTTTAACTCTTCACTCTCTGGGGCAGTTCAAGAGCTGGAGCTAACTGCAAATTGTCAGCATACAGCATTTCATGTTGTTTGAAAAGTTATTGCGTACCTGTCCCCAAGCTCACATTAGACCATGACTACCCAACTGAAATCCAACAGGCCCGTTAGCAATACACCCCGATCCTCTGCTTACTAAAAGATAAAGGAATCCGATTACAGACGCCCTTCCCAGCTAAATTACAGGTCTTCTGGCCGGAAGGCACAAAGCTTTACTTGACTCCATATATGGCAGCAGAATTGAAGCAGAGAGGGAGCCAACTATCAGGTGAAGATACAGAACGATTCTCAAAACAGCAGGCCAATGCATCGAGCTGGTTTCAGGTAGCAATACACCGAAGAGGAACTTCCCCGATGAGAGTCCTTCGAGAAGCCTGTGAAAGGCTTACGAGCATGGCAAGAAACACTTCAAGGCAATCGGACAAAGCAGGGCCAGTAACGGACAGTTGACTGAGGGTATCACAGCAGGATCAAATATACAAGACTTTCGTTTTTTGCTCCCATTGGCGCTCCTTGGCTGCTCTTAGAGGTCTTTCGCGAAGGGCCATCTCAGTACACACATCCTCCCCACAGACCAGAAATGCAGATAAGTTCTGGCCTACCCTGCAATGGAGTATCACTTACTATGGATGCGATAAATAATATTTTAAGTTACCGGACATAGAAATATACGGTGAAATACATTGGCCTTTGAAGAGTATAACAAGGAGAATTAAGGAAAAGATAGAGATACATGTAAGCAACAGGTTTACTGTGGTTTTTGAAAGAGGATGGGGGTGGTGGGCTTACATTTCCTGGGTTAAAATAACATACTGAATCAGAAATTACCAGTCGAATGTGCAGAGTGAGGGGCCAAAAGCTAGGTGATTGTGGTAAATAATACAATAAAGCCAGAGGGCCTAGACACACTCTCTGCTTACCAAAACCACCACACTGATTGAGGAAAGCTCCAGGCCCGAATGGAACACATATATATCTGATGTCAAATGGGGGTGGGGTTGGGGATGTATCTCGACAGGCCGAGGGCAGGGGACAGCCCAGTTCCCCTGTATTTTTTCATCTTAACTGGTGCCTTGAATGATATTCAACATGGATGGGGAAATACATACAGACAGTGTGGGTTAACATTCCTTAGAGCCTCAGAATTAAAAGATGAGGTGATAAAAATCTCCAGACTTACCCGAGGTAGGGTCAGAAACCTCATATGAGGCCTGGGGTAAGAAAATAAAGGAGAGAAAAATACGGAAGAAATGTGAGGGGTAGGGAACATTCTAGTGCTAAGAGAGACTATTAGTGCTGACTGGTAGTCCACAGGCGGCAACAGATACAAAGCCTCTTCTTGGTAGAGCTTTCTAGGGAAGAGTCCCTGCAGACACGGGGCTACTGCTTTTCGTAGCTGTCCTCTTCATCAACTAAAGGGGCAGACGTAGGAACCCACTGTGTTGGGCTCCCCAACCATGGAAGCAATAAAAAGTTTACAAAGTTTAACGTAGTTTGCTATTAGGAAACAGTTTTTATATTACTGTTAGAGTTGACTGTTAGTTACATCAGTGTTTTGATGTGGTTTAAAATGTTAACGCACAGAATACAAATAAGTTAGAATGTCTATAACCTTCTTCAGGTATATAATTACCTAAATGACATAGCAGGAATGGAAAACCCAGACGATGGGGAACGGAGAGGAAATACAGGTTACTCACCTGTAACAGGAGTTCTAGGAATGGTATATGTTGTTCATCCACACTTATTGGCAGGTTCCTTGCCGCTTTAAATCTTGCCGGAAGGTCTTCAAGCTGGCTCCTCCCACCCACCCGGGTGGTAAAACTCTCGGCTCCGCCCCATGACGCCAGATCTGGCCCGCTGGAAGCTCAGGTTGTGCGTCGAAGCCGGGGAGGTCGGGTGGGTCGTGTGGATGAACAACATATACCATTCCTAGAACTCCTGTTACAGGTGAGTAACCTGTATTTCTAGGGACATGGATAAGTTGTTCATACAAACTTATTGGCAGACTCCTAGCAGTTCTCCGGGAGGAGGGAGACAAGGCGCACACCCCCAATACTTACTTGGGAAATAAGGACTGGAGAACCGAGGCCCCAAAACCAGCATCCCAGTGTGACTCAAGGTCGATGTGGTAATGGGTAATAAAGGTGTGTGCTGACTTCCAGGTAGCAGCCCTGCAGATTTCCTGATAGGGACTCCTGGAAGCAGCCACCATGCAGCAGTATGACGGGTAGAATGAGTCTTATCCTCTGGGAGGCTCCATGCCCGCCAACTTATAGCAGCGATCTATGCAGGAGGTGACCCACCTGCCTATCGTCCACTTGGCTGCAGGTCTGCCAGATGCTGCTTCAGCATAGGTGACAAACAGCTGGCGAACCGCTCCCTGAATTTCAGCCGTGCGCTCCTTATAATAAGCGAGCGCCCTTCTAGGGTCCAGAATATGGAGCCTATATTCGGCCTCCGAGGTGTGATTGGGGTAGAACACCAGCAGAGTCAGCACCTGGTTAAGGTGAAACTCCGACACCACCTTCGGAAGGAATTTCGGGTTGGGGCGCAGGACAACCTTGTCCCTGTGGAAGACCAGGTAAGGAGACTCGATGCAAAGCGCCTGGAGCTCTCCCATCCTTCTGGCTGACGTGATAGCCACCAAGAAGGCGTTCTTCCACGACAGGTGAGAGAGTTCACACCTGTGCATTGGTTCGAATGGCTTGCCCATGAGCTTTGCCAGTACCAGCAGTAGATCCCACGGAGGTGGAGGTTCTCGCACTGGAGGGGAAATGTGGATCAAGGCCTTGAAAAGCACTCGACCATCTTTTCCTGAGGCCGACTGCTTCCTGCCCGCTACCGTAAGCAGAAATGGCTGCCAGGTGCACCTTTAGGGTCGTCGACCTAAGCCCTTGACTAGAAAGGGACCATAAATAGTCCAAAATGCTCGCCACAGAACAGGAGGAAGGGTCCAGACCCTTGCCCTGACACCAAATGGAGAATCTCTTCCATTTGAAGGTGTAGCATTTTCTGGTCGACTCCTTACGGGATGCCTCAACCACATTGAGGACCTCGTCGGAAAGACCCAAGGCCTGGAACTCTAGCCGCTCAGGAACCAGGCCGTCAGGTGCAGGGATTGAAGGTCCGGATGGAACACCTTCCCCTGATTGACTGAAAGCAGGTCCGGGCGAGCTGGAAGCTGCCTCGGGAGCCTGGAGCTGAGGCTGAGGAGATCTGGGTACCAGAACTGGCGGGGCCAGTCTGGGGCTATCAGGATCACCTGCGCCTTGTCCCTCCTTGCTTTGAGAAGCACCTTGTGAATCAAGGGAAATGGGGGAAAGGCGTAGAAGAGGCCCGGGGTCCGCAGCCTCGAGAAGGCATCCCCCTGCAGCGAGCCCTGCTGAGGGGGGCAGGCATGAAACAGCCTCAGCCTGCGCTCTCCGTGGAGGCAAACAGGTCCACCTGAGGTGTGCCCCAGTGGGAGAACAGATCTTGCACTACCACGGCAGGGAGAGACCACTCGTGAGATGCAGCCCTATCCGGCTCCAGGGCATCGGCCAGGGTGTTGGAGGCTCCTGCCACATGAATGGCTAGGAGATCCGCTCCAGGCTGCGCACGAGTGACCAAATGCGGAGAGCTTCCTTGCATATAAGCATGGAGCGCGTCCCGCCCTGGCGGTTCAGGTAGTACATGGTCGTGGTATTGTCCGTCTGGACTCGGACCACTTGACCCTGGAGAAACGGAGCAAAGGCGGTGAGAGCTAGGCAGACCGCTCGGAGCTCCAGCAGGTTGATGTGACATCGGGACTCCCGCGGGGACCAGAGGCCGTGCACTCGGTGTTCCCCCAGATGGGCACCCCAACCCATCAGAGAGGCGTCAGTCGATAGAGAGAGACCGTCGGCTCGGGGCGGACAAACGGGATGCCCTCCTGCAGATGAAATGGAACGGTCCACCACTGGAGAGCGTTCCACATCTCCCGGGTCACTATCACTAGCTGGTCCAAAGGATCGCAGCGTCGTGACCACTGGCTGGCCAGTCCCCACTGAAGGGGGCGCATGTGCCAGTGGGCCCAACGGACCACGCTGGTACAGGCCGCCATGAGACCCAGAAGGTGCAGGAAGTCCCGGGCAGGGCGCGATTGCCCAACCAGAAATGATTGGGCAAAGGAGGTAAGAACCTCGGCCCTGTCCGCCGGGAGCCGTGCTCTGGCTCGAAGAGAGTCAGAGCTCTGCCCGATGAACAGGATCACCTGCTTGGCTCGAGTTCGACTTGGCCTCGCTGATGAGAAGGCCGACTTGAGAGCAAACCTGAGGGCCAGATCTTGGACCGCCCACCTCCTGCCTGAGGGGCTGCTATCAGCCAATCGCCCAGGTAAGGGTACACCGACCTCGGGCCGCAGGGAATGCTGTCACCACTGCCATGCATTTGGTGAAGACCCTGGGAGCTGGAGATAAGCCGAAGGGCATGGCTCGGAACTCGAAGAGGGATCCCTCCGCTCGAAAGCAGAGGAATCTCCGATGTGACGGACGGATAGGGACATGAAAGAACGCGTCCTGTAGGTCCAGAGAGCAGAACCACACGCCGTGTTCCAGAGATGGTATTATCTGTGCCAGAGTGACCATCCTGAAGGTTCGAGACCTTAGGAACTTGTTCAAGTCATGTAGGTTGAGAATGGGGTGCCAGCCCCCCGTCCGTTTCGGAACCAGGAAATACCTGGACACAAACCCCGGGTCTGAAGGGGGGTCCTCTACCTCCATGATCACCTCCTTTTGGAGGAGGAGAGCAATGTCGGCTCGGCGAGCCGCCAGTGAGGCTGTGGACCCCGAGGTGTGATGGCTCTGAAGGGCGGGGCCTGCTCGAATTCCAGAGGTAGGCCTTTTCCCACCACCTCCAGTACCCACCTGTCCGTGGTAACAGCGGACCAGACGGAAAGGAAGTGTCTGAGCCGTCCCCCCATGGGGGAACCAGGGGTGAGGTGACAGGGATGGGGGCGACACCCCTCAGCCCGTCACTGGGCAGGCTTGGAGGAGGGACCAGCCGAGGGACCTCCTGGGCCTTTACCTCCCTGCCTCCTGTTGGAGGAAGCCGACGGCTTGGGATACCAAGGTTGAGCCTGCTGGCCCTGATGTTGCTGGGCCTGGCGCGCTGCGGGCGCAGAAGGATGAAAGGGCTTAGGCTGTGGCTTGCGGCCTTTGTCCTTCTGAGCGGAAGAGACAGAGTCCAAGGCAGCACTGGACTTCTCGATCCTCTGCAGGTGACCTTCCACCCCAGGGCCGAAGAGGTCAGTCCCCAAAAAGGGAACATCCGCCAACTTGTGCTGGGTATCCGAGGTAAAGGTGGATATCCTCAGCCAAGCCCGACGACGCATGGCCACTGCGGCCGCCACAGACCTGGCACGAGTCCCCGATGTCTAACGCAGTCTGGAGCTGCTGTTTAGCCACTGCCCTGGTCCCGCACCTGCCTGACCGTAGTCTGCAGATCTGCGGGAAGATGAGGGACAACCTCATCCAGGGAGCCCAACAGGGCGTGAGAAAAATGTGCCATGAGGACAGCCGAACTGGCCTGATGAAGGCCGAGAGAGGACGCAGCATAGACTTTTCGCCCGGCATAATCCAATTACTTGAATTCCTTGTCGGGAGGTTTGTCCACATCCCTGGCGCTCGGCACGCCGGAAAACGCTGTCGGTAACCAACCCCTTGGCCGAGGGGTGTTCTGAAAAACCGGACAGGGAACCGGTAGGGACCGCATACTTCCTGGCCAACCTGCCCGAAGGCGCAGGGCAGGAAGCTGCCAAAGTTCCAAGGCCGGACCCACTATGGCTTCGGCCACCGGAAAGGCCTCCGTAGGAGAATCCCCTCGGTCCAGAATCTCCGTGAGGGGATACCTGGCCCGTTTAGAAACGGGTTCGAGCTTCATCCCGGTGGACTCCGAGATGAGTCGAAGCAACCCTAAGAAGGACGAAGGGCTATCGTCCATTGACTGCCCTCCCGAGGACTCCAAGTCCATGCGCTTGGAGAAGAGGGAGGAACCATCATCGGACTCAGAAGAGTCCTCAAAGAGCTGCCTCGGCCCTGAGCCACCCTCCACCTGCCGAGGTTTATCGGGAGTGAGGGTGACAGACAGCCTATGGGGCAAACCCAAAGCCGACCGAGAATTTTTGGTCGGAGCCCCAACTAATGGCTGTGGAGGCGGAGGTTCCACCAGAATCAGTGGGGCAGCTGGAATTGGCCGAACAACCGGCCTGAGAACAGGCTCCTCGACTACAACGAGGGGTTGTTTCAGCTGCTCCGGTGACAGCCACTTAATGGCCGGGGAAGATGACTGGGTCGACCCATTTCCCGGTCAAAAGGAGCTGTTGCCACATAAGTTCCCGACCTCCGACGCAACTTGCGCCGAAGCCTCCCCTCGTCCGAGGAAGAGCGGCGGCGCCGCTTGCCGCTGTGCTGAGACCAAGACGCCTAAGGCGGCAGGATCGGTTGGACCGCGAGGATGTCCGAGACCGAGAGTCTCGACTAGGCCGAGGGAGGTGAGGAGAAGTGTCTGAAATCGGCACTCCCCTCGGCTCGGACGATCCCACCGAAAGCTCCAGAACCGGAGGCACAGACGAGCCGACGGGATCCTCAACTCCCACCGGGGGAACCGGGGAGAGGGGATTCTCAGCTTCTCCAGCCGACAACCCGTCTAACGGGTCGAGAAAAATCTCGACCGCGTCGACGGGAGTCTCGGTCAACTGGCCTGACGGGGACACCGTGAAGCCAGTGGCGTAAGCTGAGGGTCGCACCAAAGTCGACTGTCGAAAAGGGAGGGGAACTTTCCCGGCCCCAAGAGCGATGGAGAGACTTACTTTGCTCTTTTGCACCTGGAAAAAGGTCCCGAAGAAGTTGGACCCTCACCTTTGGTTGAGAGGGTCAGACAAAGCTCCTTAAAAGAAGCCGAGTTCGAAGCACCGAGAGAGAGCGGGACAAATGCCGCAGCAGAGGCAGAAGCGGCCCGCACCGCCTCTTCGAGGGCGATCATCTGCTCTAGCTGATCCGCCGAACCCACCGCCGCGGACACCGCCAATCAGGCCTCTTTAGATTCCACTGGTGGAATTCTTTTCTCGGGGCGCCCCAGTTGTAATCGGGCAGCATGGTCTTCAAGGACGTAGGCCGAAAAGGAAGAGCACAAGTCGCAGGCCTGCTGGTCGTGCTCAAGGCCCAGGCAGTAGACGCACGTGGAGTGCGGATCCGTCCTAGACATCTTCTGCCCGCAAGGGCACCTCCGAAAACCGGGAGTCGATTTGTCCATCGCAGCCGCGAGGAGAAGAAGACCGAAGTCTTTCAGCAAAAAACCTTTTAATTTCGAACTTTTCGAAGAATTAGGAACCAGTCTTAATCGTAACGCGTTAAGGAGGGAACCTGAGCTTCCAAGCGGTAAGGAAGATCTGGCGTCATGGGGCGGAGCGAGTTTTACCACCGGGTGGGTGGGAGGAGCCAGCTTGAAGACCTTCCGCAAGATTTAAGCGGCAAGGAACCTGCCAATAAGTGTGGATGAACAACATATCCATGTCCCTAGAATTACAAGATATCCAAATGGATAAAGCAACTTATATGCTCATTTAATGTAAATGGGCTCACGAATCCTGTCAAGAGAGGCAAGGTATTGACAGCATTAAAGAAGACAGCCGCAGATTTCATTATGCTCCAGGAAACATATCTTTCCCCTCAGGAACACATTAAATTGAGGAAACTGGGGTTCAACCACGCAGTCAGTGCCTCTTATAATGGAGGTAGACGACGTGAGGTCTCCATCCTGATACCCACTAAGACAATATTCGACCCTGTGGACAATGAGGGAAGATATGTGTTTCTTAAAGGATGTTGCCAGGGTAAGGTACTCACATAGTCATCGATATATGTACCTCCAGGCTCACGCTATACAACATATAGAGCTATTCTATTCAGACTACAGGAGTGGGCTGAGGGACAGGTCATTATGGGGGGGATTTTAACATACTGCTGAACACTCACTTGGATAGTACGTCGCACAGCAACATAAGAGATAAAGCTACTGCTAAGAAATTGGTCAAATTACTAGATGAGACTGGCTATGTAGATGTCTGAAAGCAAATGCATAGACAACAAAAACATTTTTACCTTTTTCCCCCCACCTCATGGGACCTATTCAAGGCTTGACTATTTTTTCCTACCAAGGGAGGTTATGAGACTGGTTAGGGATAGTTGGATGGGGGACACAGTATTGTCAGATCATGCCCCTATTTTCCTTCAGATGACACTGGGAGATTTTCAGAAAAAAAAAAAACGTTATGGAGGCTAAACACATCTCTATTGCAGGACCCTGAAGTTAAACAGCAATTATACAATGTGGTAAATCCAATGTCCCAAATCCTTCATCCTGATTGGTTGGCTGGCACAATTACCACCGTGATAAATCCTCCAGTGTACCCACTGGAAGAAGTGCCAGCCAACCTTCTATCGTGCTAATCCGGTCGCTTTTACTTCAAACGAAACTGCCATGATTTGTCTTGTCGCCGCTTGGCTAAAACACAGCGGCAAATTGTTTACAAAATGACATCCTCTTTCGAAGTGTAGGAACCTCAGTGAGTTAGAAAATAGTTCAAAAACATTAAAGAAACAACATTTGCCATTGTATAATAAATTTATCCCTCCAGGGTGTGGGTACACTGGAGGACTTAACCTGACTGGTGTGGATTCGGTCACTTGGCTGCGCCGGTGCCGAATCACACCAACTAAGAAATCCTCCAGTGTACCCACACTGAGGGATAAATTAACAAATAGTAGATACCATTAAGCAAGCCATAAGAGAGAACACCTCCCCGGAGGTAACATTGTTGCTGTGAGATACTACTAAAGCAATACTTAGGGGGAAATTAATTGCGATTGCTGCACATAAGAAAAAACAAAGGAAAAGAGGACAGAGGCCCTGCAGGCAGAGATAGCTAAATTAGAAGTGCAGCTGAAAGATAGGTATGACCATCAGAGTTTTAAAAGGTTAAATATCCTTAAGAAAGAGCTGAATGAGATCTTAAACTATTATGCAGAACAAAAGCTTCTTTTCTAAAGCAGTGGTACTATGAGGGAGGTCCAAGAGCCTCACGGCTATTAGCTGCTAGGCTATGAATACAGAGGGCCAAGGCACACATTCCTATACTAACACACCCGCAGACCCATACAACACTGCAGAAAACCAGAGAGATAGTGGAAGCCTTTAAGACATATTATGCAGAGCTATACTCTGCACCCCCTCCCCCAGATGACAAGCTACAGGAGCAATACCTTATTAGTATTTCCCTGCCTAAGATTCCTCCTATAATAGGACAACTTATAAAGCAAATCACGGTAGAGGAACTGAAGAGAGAAATAGTATGTCTGAAAACTAATAAATGTCCGGGGACTGACGGTTATCCCGCAGAGATATACAAACACTTACAAGTTCAGCTGTCCCCTATTCTAATTAAGGTTTTCAATGAGACACTGAAACCTGAGGGCTACCATCCCGAATCATGGTCCCAAGCCATTATTTCAGTCACGCCTAAAATTGGAAAATACCCCAAAAATATGCCCCTCTTACCGCCCCATCTCCAGCCCCAACACAGACTATAAATTATTTATGGCTATATTGTCCCGCAGGCTTCAACAAATTTTACCTAAGTTGATCAACTATGATCAGACAGGCTTTCATTCCTGGACAGGCCCAGGATAACCTGCGGTGAACCTCACACATCACTGATCACATAAATGCCTCTCATCAACAGATGGTCCTCCTCAACTTGGACGCCGAAAAAGCTTACGATAAAGTCTCCTGGACATTTCTACAAGCAGTTTTGGTTAGATTCAGGTTCCCAGACCAGTTTATTACCTTAATAATTAACTATACGAGACACCGAAAGGTTTTATACATGCGAATGACCATGATTCGTCGACTTTTACCTGGAAAGAGGCACCAGACAGGGTTGTCCACTTTCCCTGTTATTATTCACCCTTTATCTGGAACCCCTAGCCCAGGGAATTAGGTATAATCCATCCATAAGGGGAAATCCAACTGGGGGGGACAATACACAAGCTAGCCCTCTATGAGGACAATATTTTATTATATCTGATCAGCCCAGAGGAGTTGATACCGATGTTGTTCCAGCATCTTAACACCTTCTCTACCCTCTCTGGGTACACATTAAACACCACGTAAGATGGACATACTAAAATTTTATTTCCAACCCTCCCCATGCTGCGTAATCACTATCCTATGAAATAGGACCTATCCTCATCGGTACTTGGGGCTCAGATTAGCCACCAAGACAACACAGTTGGTACAGCTGAATTAACCCCCTTTAATAAAACAGCTATCTGAGGACATACAGAGGTGGTCATTGCTACCCTTAACACAACACTCTAGAATACAGGCAATCAAAATGAATGTGTTACCCAGTTTCCTTTTTCTTTTCCAATGTGTGCCAGCCCAGGTATCACCCAGGCAAATGGGAATCTGGCAAAAAAAGATCTTAAATTACATATGGCTTAACAAGAGGCCAAGAATCAGAAAACAAACACTATCTACCCAAGAAACAAGGAGGGCTGGCTGTCCCCCTGCTACTAGGATATTAGATAGCGACCCAAACTAGGATAATACTCCTGCTACAACATCCAACTTACACAGAAAGATGGAAAGAGATAGATCTTAATACCACCTTGATTCCCCATACAAGCACAGAGTACCACACTAAATCCAAAAGAAGATTGGGCAGGTACCCCATTTCTAGGTACTGAAACGGCTCTACAAGGGTATAGAAATGAAAATTACGTACCTACCGTAATTCCTGATCTTCTCTTGTATCTTCACCATTCATTACTTACTGGGTGTTACAGCGGTGCGCACCGCGCCATGAGGAGCTTTTTTTTTAAAAGTTGTTTTAACGGCACCGCCGAGAGTGACGCTATGCGGCCAGCAAAGGAAAGGCCAAGTGAATGCATCACCCTCCTCCAACTCAGTCTTCCTGTGAGCCGAGAGGCAAAAGTGAGAGTAGAGAATATAGATAGCGAGGCAAGATAGCCGAGGATAGCAAAGCAAGGAAGAATGAACTGAAAAGGAATAAGCCGATGGAGAAAGGACAGAGGAGATAAAGTATCCCTAGCCTAGGGACTGCAGGGCCTCCTTACCTGGGCGACTCTAGGAGGAGAGATAAAGTAAGGAGATGAGAAAATAGAAGAAGAAGAAGAAAGAGAAGAGAGAGATGGGATGTTGAAGGGACCAGAATGCCCAACGAGCATAGTTAGCTTACAGCTGAAGGCTCGACTAAGAGGGAAGCAAGAATCCCCGGAGATAGAGCTGAAGAGAAGGTTCACCAAACCCGCTAGACAGACTCTGGAGGGCATAGTCCTATCCTCAACATGCCATTGTTATTGATACCCCTCGGGTTCCTGGCCGCGACAGGCCTAGAATCGAGGACACCCGAGGAGGGAAAGGAACCCCAGACAGCAGGAGAGTGCTGCTCTGGGACTTAGAAAAGGAAAATGTAGCCTTTCAGGCGTTTAAGCATAGAAATGGGACTCAGACAGACTGGCCAAGGCTTAGGCTGGCCGGGATTGGATATGGTCAGTACAGCTCTTCTGTAAAAATTGTCCAGAAGGACACTTAAAAGGAGAAACCAAATTGCAAACTAGCGAGAAGGGAGATTACCTTCTCATTTCCCCTGTTTGTTTTTCCTTTTTTTTTTTTGTTACAGAAGAAATTTGAGGTTGGTTGCATGACCCCAAAACCAAGGTGCCTATAGCAGTCGAAAAGAGTTCCCTCAGCAATTTTTCCCTTTTTTAAAAAGAAAAAGGAACAGACGGGCCTTCTCCTCTGCTCTGCAGGGCAAGAATTGGGGGTTTGATTCAGGGCAATATCTGGAACACGGGATTGCAGGATCAACTGAATAGCCTGAACCAGGCCAAAACCCGAGATATCTTGTCAGGATAACGGCAAGAGATAGTTGTGCAGTCTGATCGCCAATGCAATCCACGAGATGGCCCACGAATCTTAGAGTAATTAATTTTTCTGGAAAATTAGAACCCCCCCCCAAAAAGAAGGATTTTTTTTTTGAAAAATTAAGCAATTTTTCCTAGTTTTTAAGAAAAATTTTTTTTTTGCAGAGAGAGGAAGGAGACGGGAGGTGGAGAAGCCACAGGAAGAGGCCACTGAGGGGATGGTGGGCTGGAGTAAGTAATGAATGGTGAAGATACAAGAGAAGATCAGGAATTACGGTAGGTACGTAATTTTCATATCTTCCCTTGTCAATCTTCACCATTCATTACTTCCTGGGTGAGTACCAAGCTCCTCTTCCCCTGGAGGGGGAAGAGGTAATACCCTGAGGGAACAAGACCCCCAGCCTTCTGCTGGTGAGAAAACAGAAGGAGAAGACCCTGGCTTATTCAGAAAGCCTAAGTGGGAGAAGAGCTAGGAGGTGCCTCCCGAAGACGAGGAGACGGAGGGAGCCCCTGTAAAAGTCTCCTAGCTCTGGAAGAGAAAAGACGGGTCCCCGGAAGGCGGAGCAATCACCCCACGCAGGGCCAGGGTGACAACCTGAAAGACGGCCATGCCGTCCGCCTGATGCAGATCGCTGTCCCCGCAAGCCTGGAAGCCACCACTGACGCCATAAGATGCCCTGCTTGGTGTCTTGCCAGCTCCAGGCCTACAGGAGAGGGCAACGGCTTGTCTGGTTTGCTCGTGTCAGGCATAGATGCCAGCAGCTGGGACATCATCGACCACAAATGCCGGTTATAGGCAGCGTGGTGAGCCTGATGTGATGCAATACATGCACTCGCACGAAGAAGAGAACACTCTTAGCCTCCAACGGTCGAACTGGAGAGTCCGAACTGTGGGCGGTCGTCGCCCAGGCAACGGCGCCCAGGAGTATCCAGGCATACCAAACCTGAGGACGGGTTGGAAGGGAACCTAGAGACTCAGAGGGCACAATACCTCACGCTGGCAGTCCGCGGGGCTGGGAAGAAGCGGCAGGAACTGCCAGGACCGGATAGACGCCTCCTGGAAGGGGATAGCCAGGAAGGTACCACCAGATGCTGGGCACTGAATTCACCAAGGAATTCACGCGTCTCCGCTTCGGTATTGTCTCTCCGAACATAGGAAACCGGAGATCCTCACCATCCTCGAGGAAAGCTGATATTCTGTGAAATCAGCATCGGAGGACAGATGAGCAGGGGGTTCCTCTCCCTCAGAGGAGGGAGACGAGGATGATGGGGAGCTGGAATGCTCAGAGGATTCCTGCGGCGGTGGGGAGAGTCGAAAGACCCGCTCATGCATGTATCTAACATATGAGGGGAAGGCCGCTGCAGAACCTCTGAACTGCTCCCAGGATAACGGACCCGTAGGACCGACATGGCCCGGGAGCGGGGGTGGTGAAGGCAGAGAGATGGGAGAGGGGCACCTGCGAGGAGGCAACTGCTCTCTGCGAGGGCTCTGGAATCCGGGGAAAGGAGCCCTAGTAGGAGGGATCCCGGATATCAAACCAGGCCGCAGAACGGAACTCTGGGGAAGCGGAGCCTGGAAGAGCCCTGGGGGAGAAACTCCCTGCGCGACGCTCGGGACTGCATGGATCCAGAAGGGCAGTCCGCATAACGCCGCCCGGAGGACACCCTAGAACCCTGGGGAGGGACGGGCTCTGCACCCGACTCCTGGCCACCCCCTGAGGTGGACAAGAAGACCGGGCAGGCCGCCTGCCCTCAACCCCTCAGATTCCGAGAGGCCCTCCTCCTCGACTGCAACGTCCCGTCCCTGGGAGGCACAGCACTGGGGTAGCAATCACGAGCCTCCAGAGGGCCTCCCCTCCGTCTTCCGTCTGCCCCCGGGACTCCGGCCACCCCAGCCGAGGAACCCTCAGGAGACGACACGGTGGGGGACAGAGGGAGGCCCGCTGCGCCGCCTGGTACCCCTAGCCGAGGACCCAGATCCCAAGAATGGGGTGCCAGGATGGGTCCATCTGAGTCATCGTCCTCCGAGGAGGACGAGACCAGCAGGACCTTCGATGCTGGCCACCCCAGGGTCCCCGAGGCCACAAGCGGCCCGGTACCAAGGCGGCGCCGCTCGCCCCCCCCGGCAGCAGGAAGGCTAACCCCACACCCCAGCTCCGGCAGGCCCGCACCGCCCGGGAAGGAACATGGCGCCGCCGGCAGCGTCGGGCGGAGCGGCACTGTGACGGCGCCGCCATATCCACCGGCACACGAACGCGCGCCCGAGGCCATGCCATAGGCGCCAGCCCAATCAACGCGCCGCGATCAAGCGGGCCGCTGATCACGGCACCGCGCAACAGTGCGGGATCGAAACAGCGCCCGATGCGGCGTCCAGTCCGCAAGCCGGGCCCAAAGCCAAGGGCCTCGACAGGGGGCCTGCACCTCAAAGAGGTGACTGCGGAGGCGGTGTCAGCGTCTGCGGCCCGGGAGGGCTACGACGCTCCCAACACACGCGGAAGGGCCTCCTCTCGGCAAGATAGGATGAGAACCCTCCTCCTCGGACCGTATAGGCCCGGAAGGGGACCGGGGAGGGCCTAAAGATCTCGCCCGAGATTCCCGTGAGCGACGCCGTCCCCCGAAAGTCGGCGAGGCCTTGCCGAGCTTGATAGCGTGGACTTCGAGGACGCGACGGTCCATCGAGAAACAGGCGTCGCACAAATCCATATCATGGTTGGGTCCCAGGCAACGAAGGCAAACGTCATGCCGGTCCGAGACGGAGAAATGCTGGCCACAGGAGCACCGACGCATAGGGGCGCGGCCCGTCTTCGAAGAACGCTTAGCTCCAGAACCGGACATAACGCGAAACCAACGAGACTAACACACAGTAGGAAATACACCCGGCGCCGAAAGAAAGAAAAAGAACAGTCTTACCGTATCGGCGTCGAGTGTCAGGAAAAACGGAGTCGGAAACTGCTACAACTACCAGCGCCACGCGCGGACAGGTGCTGCCGACGGGCGGAGAAACAGAACTGAGTTGGAGGAGGAGTCGGTCGCTACTAACGGCCGCCTCGCGCATGACGCCACTCGAGGGTGGTGCCGTTAGGCAAACTTTAAAAAAAAAAAAAGCTCCGGTGGTGCGCGCACTCCGCAACACCCAGGAAGTAATGAATGGTGAAGATTGACAAGGGAAGATTGGCCCTTTCTATGGGTGCAACCAGACTATACATTTGGAAATATAAATGGTGGATCATGAGTGTAGAGAAGAATCCAGCGGCTAACATCCCCTAGTATAGGAGACAAGAGTGCATGAAGTGTAGAGCTCCTTGGCAGCTACTCAGAGGAGACGGGGTTATTTCCTTTGAGGAAGCGTAGACCAGGTTCGGTTGGGGACCAGGAGATTTAATATACTATTACCAGGTAAGAGACTACATTGGGGTTCAATTAAATAACTCAGTTAGGGGGTCTAAAGATCTCTCTGCTCCAGAAACCTTCGAAATAATCTGGAGTTCAGATAGAGGAGAGAAGGCAATCTCACTACTATACCAAAACTACATTAGGGATCTACAATATTCAACAGAGTAAGAGTGAAATGGGAGGAGGACCTCAACATTAGAGTTAGCACTAATGACTGGAACAGAATTTGGCAAAATACATGGCAAACCACTTCCTCCCTCGGATGGAGTGAATTCGCGTGGAAAATGAGAGCCAGATATTTTCGAGTGCCAGCCCAGGTTGCAAAGTGGCAAGACAAGGTTCCTAGCCAATGCTGGAGGAATTGTGGGGAAACATCTGCTAAACATGCACGTGTTTTGGAACTGCCCTAAATTGGAGGGATTCAGGCAAGAAATAAAATGACAAGTGCAGGTCCTGTTCATAACCCATGGATCTTTTGGGTCCAGAACACTTAGTTATGGGGATATATCCCTCAGAGTTTAGGGGTAAAGAAACACAATAACTATGGAACATTATAACAGTGGCAACTGGTAAGACAATCACTAAAAGATGGCTTACCCCTTCTCCTCCGTCCTGGGAAGACTGGGTAGGGTTGATTGAGAACATAAAGCAGTATGAGAAGATCACATTTTCAATCAGACAGAACCTCCCCCAATACAAGAACAGGTGGGCAAGCAATGGGGGGGAAGGTTAGTGAATGATAGGCATAAATGAATTTAACATGGGTTGATGCAACTAGAGATGGAGCTATACAAAACAAGTGACCCCCCCCCATGACGCCAGTGAAGTAAAGGGGAAAATAATGAAGAGTAAAGAAACAGAAAACAATTCTAAAGGAAATAATTCTTTATTACTATATAAGGAGGGAGAGAGCGGTCACAATATAATATTTTGATATATTCCATCTATTCGCAGGTGTCAGTCGGTGGTCCTGTAAGTGAACATCACTGAATGTGGAGTTTTCCTTCAGTGAATCCTGCAGTGAAACAGAAGGAAGTATTATAGACAGTAGAGACTCAAAACAAGATAGATTTGGTGATAGAAATAAACCAACTAAAAAAAAAAAAGGGAAATATATTCTGTGCTCATATTTATTTATGAGGAAGAATTAATTAAGTTTGTCTTTCATTTTAACCCCCAAAAAAAAAAACAGTGGATACAAGTCTCTTAATGGACTTTAAACCTTAACAAGCTGACTTTTGGGATGGTTGTTTAATCAAAGTATTTATATCCTTTGTAGAGTATATAAAGGTATAACATCTAAGTAAATTGGAAACTATAATTTGTTATGAAGATTCTATGTACAAGAAATTTGTATGATACAACGGATGAATAATCTTCTGTTGTAATATTATACGTGTTCCAAATAAAAGCTGAAGTAAAAAAATAAAAAAATAAATAATGACACCCGATGGATGATCCCTGTCCTCAGTCTCCCACTGGTCTGGGGAGGGAACTCCACACAGTGAGAAGAGGGGGTATCTACGTGGGTAGAACCCACCGGAGAATGCTGCCTGGAGACCAGCAACTGGCTCTCGTCCAGCTGGACACTGTCGGGGTTTGCGCCGGAGCCCAATGTGAGCAGAACGGCTGGGCAGTCAGAGGACCAGACGACTGGCTTATCGACCTTGACCATGCAAGCACCGGAGTCCCTGAAGCCTTTCTCATCAGCCTGAGCATTTGTGGGAGGGCCCAACGAGCGGCTTATCGGCCCCGCCAGCCTGCTTAGACCAATGGCTGCTCCTGGGAAGGTGGGGCAGACTTGGTTGCAGCGGCAGTCTTCCCAGAGGAAGAGGACCACAGTTCACTCGAGGGTGGCCGTGGGTGAGAGGGGGACCGATCCTGGTCCCGGTGCTTCTCTTTGTCCCTCTTCTTGTGTTGTGGGAGTCAGTGGGCGAGGAAGAAACGCTCAACTTTTGCAGCTCTTTTTCCATGGATGCCATCTTCTTCTTTAGGAGATGGGCTTCAAGGGCCCGCTGGCAGCACTTCCGTGTGGTCTGGTTGAATCCTCAGCAGGCCTCACAGTCCTCGGTGTTGTGCTCCAAGCCCAAGCAGAAGAGGCAGAGAGTCCTTGTGCGGGAGTGGAGTGCCGCAAGAATCACACTTGTTTTTATGCGACTCGAAGGATGATGGAAAAGACATGCAAAAAATCAAGAATTAACTGATAAGAGTAAAGAAAATAAAATGGATACTCAACCGAAAAAGGGCAGCTGAACTGTAGCGATGATCTCCGCGAGGTCCGATGTGCACAGATCGACAGCGGGAAATAACTGAAAGGCGAGTGTGGGGACCACCCACTTTATAGTGTCACACTGACTTCCTTCACGTGACATTGGTGGGCGGTCCCCCATCTGACACTGCTAGCTAAAGTTTCTGTGTGCTCCCGATGCCAGGGGGCGCAGTCCTCATGATTATTACCTATTGCAAAAGCTTCTTGAAGTAACAGCCCATTTCTTTGTTCCCAAGGAATAGGTTCTATGGCCCTCTTCTGGATCAAGGTATGAACTACCTCTAGAAGCACCGGTATGTGCTCTTGAGGGTAAGGAAAGAGGCACTGGTGGGTGTGATGCTTGTACAGCTGGATCTGATTAATCTATGCTTTTGTAATATAAAATGTGTTATTGAGTGTCTCTCATGAGACATGCTGAAACAGCCTATGGAATGACACCCCCCTCCCAGGTTTTAGCTACAATGTGTTACCTGGAAGGCCAGGAGATAATTACAGGCTAGAAGAGACTAAATTAAGGATCTCCTGTTTATCTAGCTTATTTGTAGCTTGCCAGCTGCTAGGATGGGAAATCATAAACCTTTATAATGTTGAGAGGAAGAGAGCAGGTTATGACACTTTAGTGCGACGTCATAAAATATTCTTTGATGTGTCCTGGGAAGAAGAGCTACTTGAGATCAAAAGGGGGGGGCGGGATGTTATTTAAAGAAAGTCATGTGGGGACATGAGTTTTGCTGAGGTCACCTTTATTAATTTACCTCCTGCTGGATAGACATCTTGATTGTATAATTTTTAATAAAGAGGAGGAGCTGGGTGACAACATGGAAAAGGCAGGGTCAAGACAGTGTTTTAATTATGCTGTGAGTGACCTGTAAAGACACACGTTTGGACTCTCTTGACAACAACATCTGTCTATCAGCACTATTAGAAGAGATATACAAGTCTCATTGTCTGGTGGTAGGGATTTTGCACTTTTTAACTCTTGTTCTTTAAATGATTGTATGTTTTGTGATATATGGTTCTGTATTTAAATTTTTTTATCTATTTTAAATAAACTTCTACTTTACAGACTACTTGGTGTGCCTTTGAAATTATTTTTCTTGACAAGTGAAGCATACATGGACATGGTTAAAGTTGACACTGTACAAAGCTTACTGGTTTTACCAAACTGGGAAAAGGTAAGAGTTTATTCTGAGGTGTTTAATAAGAGTTTTTAAGGGTTCATTTTGTGCGCCTGGTTAGGTGCCCGTAGGCGAAAGATATCTGGCCCCCCCGAAGAACAGAATTATTTGAGCCTGTACAGTGGGTATGCTAGCAAGAGGTTCAGTTTGAATCCCTCCAGAACTTGAGAACAAAGTTTGATCTGAACCCACAAAACAGACAGGAGGGTTACCCTGTTCTGTTAACAAGACCGCGCTCAGAGATTGGCACTGTGGGAGCAGAGGGCCTGACCTGCTGAGTGGGTTTATGACAGTGGTGGTATGGAGGGGCTTCTGGAAGCTCTAGAGTATGGCCTGCCTCTTATCTGCAGAACCTAAGCATTTGATGTGGCCTTCCTCCGCTGGTCCAGATGGAGGAAAGCGACCTTTACAACCACCCCTAAAGCACTGGTAGTTGGGGGTCGAGGAAAGAGTCATGCATGTCTGGATCCTGCAGCCGCACCACACACTCTAGTGGCTTCTGAGTGGGCACCTGGGTGGGTCCTGGAGCAGGCAAAACTGATGCTTCTCTACTTTTACTCTGCTGTCTGGCCGCTGTACGGTGTCTGTTGTTGACCGGATGAAAGGGCACCCTCTGCCCACTCCTTGGTTGAGTGTGGTAGAGGGAATGCACGGATTTTATGGTTCTGCCCAAGGCCTGAAGGTTTGAGAGGGTCTCTTGTACGTCAGCCCCAAACAACGTATCTCTTCTAAATGGGGCACTGAGGATGAACTGCTTAACAACACTGGCAAATCCTGCCATCCTCAGCAAGGAATGTCTCCTAAGATAAACCCCAGAAGCTGCTACCCTCGCAGAAGCATCAGAAATGTCACAAGTAGAGCACAGGAGATGCTTGCCTATGTCTGTCCCTGCTTGAACAGCCTTTAGGGCTTGGGCTGTTGCCTTGGCCTTCCTCCAGAGGGTATTTTACCGTGGGGGCCTGATACTTTGCAATCCTCAGGCCCAAGGTAGCAGAAGCAAAGGTCTTCTGCCCAAAAACATCTAGCCTCCTGGACTTTTTTTTGGGGGGGGCTGAAGTGTTTACACACCTTAAATCTATCATGGGCAGCATTTACTACTACAGAATCAGCCTCAGGTTGGCCTCCAAGAAACAAAGGCTTACATGAGGGCCAGATACATTTTATATGCCTTCCTAGGTATGGCAAGTATCATATTTGAGCTATGCCAGGCAGCCAGAGTGGTATCCCCCAAGGCTGGCAGTAGAGGAGGAATAATGATAAGTGGGGAATCGGGCAGTTCTAGGAACTCCACCAAATTTCTCTTGGCGATGTCTTGCTCTTCAGATTCTAACCCCACTGCAGTCTGGAGTTGTTGCATCATGGAGATGAATGAGGGGTCTTTAGGAGGGGGGCCTAGGTGTGTACATTATACAGTCCTCATTTCCTGTGGAGATGGTGGAGCTGGACCTCTCATAAGAGATCTCCACATACTGCTCCTTTCCCTCTTGCATGATGAGGTCAGGGTTATACTGCAGATCCTCATCGACAGGATCAGTAGGCCTCAAAGAGGGAGCTGAAGAGGCTGTTGATGCCTGAGAAGGCAACTGACTCATTGATCCGACATCTGCGGTGGGGCTTGCTAGAGTTGCCCCGTCAAGGGAGCTGCCGTTACAGGAGGAGGAGGGGGAAGCAGGCATTGCAACATGTCCGTGAAGGACAAAAGCACAGCCTCAACATCGAAACCTGCTTGAATTGCAGGCACGTCAGGTGATGTTGATGGGAGAAGCACTGTCCCTGACATCTACAGCAAAGCACCAGCCATATTAGGCCCGATGGTGCTCAAAGTCTCTCCCGACTTGGAAGGGTCAACAGTCTGGGCGACGGTGCTGGGGTGGTCAATAGCACACAAACAAAGTTGAACTGGGGTGACAAGAGCGTACCGTGGAGGTTTTTTCTTGCTCTGTTCCATCTGCTGGTGCTTGTATTGTCCAGAAGCCTTCTCCCGAGACTTCAACGAGTTAAGAGCCCAAGGAGCAGCCAGTGATGCAGTGGACTTTTTTTTCTGGAGCTCTTTCTCTATCCTGGTTACCTATTGTTTTAGTAGGGGGGGTCTCCAAGGTGTTCTTTCTGCGTTGGCAGGCAGCGGTGTTAAACTTCAAGCAAATCTGGCAGGCTTTGACGTTATGGGCTCGTCCGAGGCAGCCACGCAGATATTGTATGAGCTGCCCAAATAAATCTTTTCACTGTGTTCGCAGTATCTGAAAAGACAACATACACAACATCGATGTCACTTATGAAAAGTAATAGTGAACTAGGGATAGAAATAACTAATAGCGGTCGACTACAGCAGCAACGTCTCCTTGGTCCAGTGAATATGGTCGATGGTGGGAAAAGAACTGAGGAGGGAAGGGGCCCCCCATGTTTATATAGGAGTGATGACGTAGGATGACGTTATGGGCGGCCCCTAGCAGACTGCTTGCAAAAGGTTTCTGTGTGGTCCTAGTGCCTTGTGGCTACAGTTCCACAGGTGTGGCCTGAAGAAAGAGATACTCTCAAAAATGTACTGTTTACATGAAGACAGCGCAAGTAACTGAAGCACAACACAAACACATTTATTTGAGTCTCAAAGTCTGTAGAATGTGCTACTTGCTCCACTGGCAATTATAAAGTGACGTTTTCCTCCCACATGACTAAGGATGGGCCAAGTGCCACCAGTGCTTCATGTAGACTTCACAGTAAAGATGAAAACTTCTTGCAAGTTTCCTTTGCAAATTTCATGTCAGGTGGTATGTTTTGTTTTTCATGGGCTTGTTTTAACTTTTCTTGTTTTATACTTCTGTGGCACTTCAGATGGGCGACTTCCATGCATAATCAAAATCACCCACTAGTTTGAACAGTTCAAAGTACCACTAACTCCACTTTTGGAGTATTTTGTCCTGGGTGATGGGAAGTCCCATAAACAATGTGATTATATGAAAGTACTCACCAGCAGAACACTTCTCTGAAAACAAATACTACTACATTGGTACTAAAAATAATCTGAATAATAAACTGAAATGTAAAAGTGTTTCTAGTACCCTTCAGACATGTGTTACTAGAAAGAAAATTCAGGTGACAGAAAATATTCCTTTAATTTTTTGTGACTGAAGTAGAACTGTGCATCATATACAGTGACTTTGATAAGTCTGCCTATTGTTGATGACAGTTTTTCACTTCGTACACTTCCTGATCATAAAATGCACCCCTCCACATCTATCATCATGATCATAAAAGGCACAAGCCTGCGAAGCACAATACATATATCCATTGCCACTGTAAGGCACAGCACAGTATAGCTTACCAACACCTCAGAAGAGATTCTCTGCTGGATTTTAAAGTAGGCTTGCTGGAAAACACAAGGCCTGAGGAAATTTCTTAATTTTATGGGATTGTTTTTCTTTACTGATAAGCATCTGAATTTAAGATTTATGGTAACCGTAAAAGCAACCCCAGCTCAAAAGATCCACTTAACTGTGATAGAGAACATCATTTAATAACACTGAACTGAAGAACAGGACTATCATCTTTAACTGTTTAGAGCAGCAGGACTACAACTGCCATTACAAAAGAGGCAAATATTTTAATTAGGACAACTTTTTTTTTTTTTGCAGACAACAGAAGGCGTAGCCAAAAAGTGCATTTTCTGTTAACAAAATAAACTGGACTGAAATATTCAAAGAAATACACTACTATTTTTGGTACCTTTAAGGCTGTATTCAAACTTTATAGGTATGCAACTAATTTATTATCACTGCAAGTTTTCTAGAGATGAGAAATGATAGAAAGAGGAGCGCTCACTACAACAAGATATTTAAATGCATAGACTGTTACAGTAGATGAGAAAAACTAGTGTAAGATAGAAGAATTTGGTGTCATGCAGGATTTCAAGATATCAAAGCAACATTACCAGTATAATGAATATACATATTTTTGTGAAACTGCACAGCAGTTAATATTGTGAGTGTTGTAATGTGTGTGTTGGGGGTGGGGGGGGTCTCACTCACTGTAACGATGTAGATATTCTGGCATATTTTAAATTAAATCAGTTTTAATACTTTATGTGAAAAGCATATGTATAATAATGTTATGTACATTTTATTTCAATAAAGACAAGACAAAACAGCATAAAGATGCCCATATGCCTAAAGATAAATACAATTCAAAGATTTTCATTAAAATGATTTTTTCTGCAAGCAAAATACCTCTTTAAATACAAAAATCAGTATTCTGAATTGCAATGCTTTCATTTTTTTGCAGAAAATCTGCCATGATTAAAATTGTTTAATGAATAAGGAATCTTTCCACAAAACAAGCTTGCTGCTACATGCTAGATTTTAAACAGTTCTGTGACTACATATACAACAGTAATATAGTAAGAAAACACGCAACCTGATGAAAAGTTAAAATCTTCATTAATACACTGAAAAAGTAGACATAACTCATGCCTTTCAAAATCAAAAAATACAAAAATTAAATGTTTTCTTAAAAAGATTTTCCTTATTTTAAGGACTCAGTTTAAAATGAAGCTGCATGTAATTTGTACAAGAAAATTGTACAAGTAAACTGGTAATATACAAAAAATTAGCTGACATTTTCCATTTATCGGTAGTCCATTTTTAACTTCCAATACTGTACTTTCTTAACAAGCATACAAAATATCAAATTCATCTTTAGAAAAAGTGCCATTCCACGACATCCCTTAGATAAAGCAGTCTGAGCCTGAAGTGTGTAAATGCAGTCAAGAGGCTAGAATACTTAACACAGCTGCTTTGTTAAATTTAATAAAGGGTAGGCAGTGACAAGACCCTAAAAAGGTCAGCCTCTTACAACTGCATTTGAACCAAGACTTTTTCCAGTACTGCATTTAAACCATTCTGATGGCATGTTCTCTGCACCATTTAGGTGGGAGTGTAGCATACCACAGGTTTGCATACAGCAACAATTAGGTACCAACTGTTACATTTAAAATTTCCACTGTAATAAAAGCTTAACAGAAGTACCATCAGCCATGAAATGCATGTAACATAAAATACTAACACAAACCGAAAAAGTCAGACTCACTCACAGTGTCAAAGGTGCAAACTGGATAAATTTATTGTGAGCAAGTCACACACCCAAGGGATCGGCTACCCCATGCGCACTCACCTAATCAAAGGCTTCACCAGGGACTTGCTCAATAAATGTATCCCATCTACACCTTTGACACTGCGAGTGTGTATGATTTTTCCAGTTTGTGTCTTGAGCTTTGGCAGTTCAGACAGCACCTTTAAGAGTTGTTACTCTGTGCACCTAGTTTCCTTTTTTTGTTTACCCTAAAATACTGAGCCACAATATTAAATACTTGATTTCTAGAGGTGTGGGAGGGGAGACTAGAGAAACTTATATGGGTTTTTGATAAACTTAAGTCCAAAAAGGTGACTGTCTTCAAATGAGTTTAAGCACAGTCTGTTCTGAGGTATTGCTTGGCTATGAAATACATGAGCTACCAAAAGGTATTTAATGGATGCCCATAACTCAGAACTGTGCCTTAGATGGAGCACTATCTTCCCGTACACAGTGTACTGAAATTTCCAGCAGACGCCAGGCAATTTAAATAAATTAAAAAGTTAATACCTGCAAAACAAGACAAGAAGTGCCCAAGACTGGGAAAACAAGACCGGTATGTAATCAACTTTACTACTTGGGATAGTCATTTCTCGCACTGTACAGATTTCAATGGATTTTGCACTACAAAACCACCTGTCAAGTACAATGCAAACACTGCTGCCCATGTCTAACTACACTGGAGATGGCATTAGAAAATGGTTAACCTTTCACAGCGGATTTAATTGGTAAATTATGTTTTTCAAGGAACCAGGGGAGTAAAATGTTTAATTCAAGAACTAACCGTATCACTGAGCATCCCAGTTTAGTCTTGTGAAAATGGCAGCTACAAATCCATCCATCCTTGTAATTAAATATTTTTAAGATAATAATTTTCTACCAAACACATATTTTGTGTGTGTGGTAAAAACATACTATACCACTTTCTGGGGAGATGAATACATAATTTCACAACATTTTAAATAAAACCAGCACAGGAATTTGCCAAGTAGTTTCACTTGTTCATTAGAAAATTCACAGAATCCCTCTCCCAAATGGTATATTTTGTGTCAAACAGAAGCCATCACAATGGTTTAAATCTCTAATGATACATTCATAGGGCTCTTGGGGGACGCTGGTACCTGCTTCCTTTAAGCACAGTCATCAGTAAAGGATGGGGTGCTTCCCTCCAAAGTGTGTCCCATGGCCACATGCCACTTCCCGCACTTGCAGGAATTTTAACCAAGTACAGCAAAAAGTGTTGAACTGTGATAACTTTTCTTATTTCTGCAGTTAAGCACTTTTTACCTCAGGTGTACTTGAGAGACTCAACCGGCGGACTCAGTATTTTTTTTTTTTTTTAAAGGGAGTCTCGACCCTCAAAAGAAAATTCTACCGAGAGCCCAGATTCTCTTCTACCAATGCCTCGATTCTCAAAAAATATTTCAACTACAGTGGAATATTATCGATACAAAATATAAATGGAGGTACTCTAAGTGAAAATTACATGGACTAAAACTACAGAATACTTTAAACAAATATACAGTTTGCAGGCAGACAAAGCAGGAAAACGGCCATTCAAACATATAAACTAATACAATTTGGCTATTTTCAGAGTAGCTATGAAGCGCCTCAACTAAAAGGAATGCATTATGAAATTCTAGTCTAAGACAGGTTAAAATGTAAAAAGGTTATAACCCAGAACAGGAAAATATAAAACTCAACTCTTACTGGCCATTCCTGTTGAAATGAGATTCTTAAGTAACAAAGAGGCTCTAGACCTACTTGGAGCACCAAACAGAGGGAAAATACAAGTCCATTTTCTTCTCTGTTAGAATGTGAAATCCTGTGATAATACAGGTTAAACTGCTGGTGACAGAAACAGAATTCTTTAAGAAGTGTTGATCTCATACACAGAAAATTCCTGCTGGAGTTGCACTATTTCTAAAGCCTGCAATTTAATCCCTTCTGTTCTACCTAGAAATGTCACTCTCTCGAGATAGTTGAAGTGTTTCTCTGTAACCCTGATAATAGTCAGGTGCCAAAGACGAGAAAAGCAAGACGGGTAAAAAATGCAAATTTCAACAGTAATGGCAATGCTTTTGTTTTCGTCCAAAAGGGTCCTGCATTTTTCTCCCCTTCAGTATTTGAAAAAATAGAAAAGATGTGGGCTTTAATCTGGGGGAAGCAAGTCATGCAAACGAAATCTCTCTCTGATGTGGGGCCGGACATCCTCATTCTGTAGAAAGAAAAAAAAAAAAAATAAAATCAATAATGTATTATACATACTTTGAAAGACCATACATTTCTTACCATTTTGAGTCCAAAAATCATCGACTTATTAAATTGCAGAGCTCAGTTTAAGGATATCATATAAAACATGAATTTATTATAAGTACACGGTAAATAACAGAAATATGTGAGTTCGTCCTTCTAAATGCTTAGCAGGGGCATCGAGTTCCACTTCCACTCCTTCGTGTGCATCTAAATCTTGCAATGCAAACGAAAAGTTACTTACCTTAACACCAAATCTTCAAGAATATCTTCTCCACAGAGTTACACTTTGGTATCAGGACCAGAAGCACTAGGATCCCACGGAAGCAAAACTTTGAATCAGGGTGCTGGTAAATGAAAATCATGTACCTACCGTAATTCCTGATCTTACTGTGTATCTTCACCATTCATCACTTTTGGGTAATGTGGCCGAAGGAAGCTTGTTTTTGTTTTGATAGGCGGAGCTGATGCACCGTTGGTGCCGCCCTTGAGGCCAACACACTGCGTGGTGCTCACAGGTTGGCCGTTAGGTGTCGTCGACCCCGCCCTCCCGCCAGTTCTGAGTTGCCATAGAGTAAGAAAGGGTAGGGAGGGAGGGACAAGGAAGTCCAAGGGACAGACAAAGGAAAAGATATACAAACTAAAAGGAGAAATAAACGACAGAGAGGACAGGAGAAGAGTTAGAAATCTAGGGGGATTGGGAAGGGGCCCCAATCTCTGGAAGCAGAAGAAGAGGGAGGGAGGAAGGGAAAAATTAGAAATATGGGAGGAGGAGGAGGAGGAGGACATACCCTGAGCCTTCTGACCCGCCTCCAGCTTGCATAGGAACTGCGAAGGAGTAGCCAGAAGGCTGCATTGCCAGAACTCAAGGCACAGAATCACTGGCAATAAACTCCAACATAAGCAAAAGCGCTTATTCTGGAAGAAAAACAGGATACATAGCTGTACTCCCTCTGGAACCAAATTTGGAGGTAAGAAAAATACAGCTATGCAAGAACTTACCGTAACAGTAGATCTTCGAGAGAGGCTTTTGCAGTAGGTGATTACATATAGGACAGATGCTGGCAAGCGTCAGGACCACGGAGAAAAATTTCTAGCTAGCAGTATCTGGCGGGGACCGCCATGTCAGGTGACCAACATCAGTATAAAGGGTGGTCCCCCACCACCTTCCAGTTCTTTTCCCACCAAAGGCCAAAAGCACAGACGAGAGAAGAAAAAATTACTCACCTTAGTAATGTTTTTTCTAATGGAGTCTTGCTGTATTCTGACAATAGCAGTGAGTCCCAACCTTCAAACTGCCCCGAGATGAAAGAGTCAACTTTCCATGCCAGGCATGGAATGCTGAGCTCGAGCTCGGTTGAGACTCTGTCTGTTGCTGTTTAAACTCAAACGTCAGATCTTTACGAGCTAAACTCAGAGGTCCTGAGTGGAAGCTGTAAACCTACACTAGCCAACTGGCTACTAAACATAAAAACACATTTTTTTGTCCCAAAACAAAGACTCAAGTCAGGAGACCCAAAAAATGGAAAAAAAAAAAAAAAAAACCACAACACCCACTCACCCAAAGAAAAAAGGGGTGATAACAACAAGGTGGGGCACCTCCTGAGCGCCAACACTGCCACTCCCCACCCACATCCCAAAACAGAGGTTCTGAGAGGGGAAGGCAGGAGGGGAGGTCAGAATACAGCAAACTCATTAGAAGAAACATTACTAAGGTGAGTAATTTTACTTCAAACAACATGAAGTCTTGCTGTAGTCTGACAATAGCAGACTACCAAGCAGTACCTCCATGGAGGAGGGACAGAACCTACTTGGGAAATAGGCTCTGATGCAGCAGCAAAGAAAACCGAGCATCACTCCTAGCCTGGATATCCAGGAGTAATGCTTGGTAAAAGTGTGAACTGTTTTCCAGGTAGCTGCTTGACATATCTCTAGAATAGGAATATCCATGGCAGCAGCCAGGGAAGCAGCTGTACCTCTGGTAGAGTAAGCCCTCAGGCCTGAGGGTGGAACCTTACCCAGCTTTTCATAGCAAAACTGAATGCAAGAGACAATCCACCTGGCAATGGATCTTTTAGTGGCAGGTTTTCCTTTACCAACCTCACCATAAGTGAGGAAAAGTTGGAGGGAGTCAAACCTGTGACCCTTGGTACGTTCTATGTAGTAACTAAGGGCTCTTTTCACATCTAAACTGTGCAGCCTCCTCTCACCAGAGGAGGAATGGTCAGCGAAATACACAGGAAGAGACATAGATTGGTTAAGGTGGAAGTCTGAAACCACCTTAGGTAAAAACTTCCTGTTAGTCCTGAGGACCACCTTATCTCTGTGGAAGGAGATAAAATCAGGCTCCACTGACAGGGCTTGTAACTCACTTATGCGCCTGGCAGAGGTGAGGGCTACCAGGAACACAGTTTTCCAAGTCAAGTACTTAAGCTCTGCTGAGCACAAAGGCTCAAAAGGGGGTTGCATAAGCTGAGCAATGCAAACGTTAAGATCCCAAGCAGGGGCAGGGGCCCTGAATGGAGGATTGGTATGAAGCAATCCCTTGAAAAACTTGGAGAATACAGGGTGCGCTGAAAGAGAAGAGGGCTTACCTGCTGAAATGAAAGCAGAAACAGCTGCCAGATGCACTTTTAGTGTAGCTGGTCTGAGTCCCAAGCTATTCAAATGGACCATGTAGTCAAGGACTGTGGGCAGATCAGCAGACTCTGGGGAAATATGCTTCCCAGAGCACCATATGGAAAATCTTTTCCACTTTGAATTATAAGTAGTTCTGGTGGAAGGTTTCCTCGAAGCCTTTAGAATATCCATTATACCCTGGGAGAGGTGTAAATCAGCAAACTCTAACTCTTCAAGAGCCAGGTCTTGAGATTGAGAGATTTGAGATTCGGGTACCAAACCCTCCCCTGAGCACAGGTTAACAGGTTGTAATTCCTGGGAAGAGACAGGGGAAGATGGACTACTAAGGACAACAGGAGAGGATACCAAGGCTGTCTGGCCCAGTCTGGAGCAATCAGGATCACCCTGCAGGGTTGAGACCTGATTCTGACTAGCACTTTGAACAGGAGAGGGAAGGGGGGAAAAGCATACCGGAACTTCCCTTCCCAACTGAGAACTAAGGCATCCGGGGGGACCGAGTCCAACACTGGGGCTGCGAAAAGATCTATCAGCGGGGTGCCCCATCTGGAGAATATCACCTCCAAGACCAGGGGATCCAGTGACCATTCGTGATGGCCCTGAGATATCCTGCTGAGAGCATCCGCCAGGACATTGTCCTTGCCTGGGAGGTGTACTGCTGTGAGGGAGGTGTTCAGAGAATAAGCCAGAGACCACAACTTCATTGCTTCTGTGCACAAGGCCGTAGACCGAGTGCCTCCTTGCTTGTTGATGTACCACATTGTGGTGGTATTGTCTGTTCTGATCTGAATAACTTTGTTCTGAACAGACTTGGAAAAAGCATGAAGTGCTAGAAATACTGCTCTGAGTTCCAACAGATTGATGTGAAGCAGAGATTCCTGAGGGGACCACAACCCCTGGGTGGTCAGGTCGCCCAAGTGAGCCCCCCCACCCCAAGAGGGAGGCATCTGTAGTAGAGTGAGACTGAGTGACAAAGGGAACTCCTCTGTCTCAGATTGTTCTGATCCTGCCACCACTGCAAGGACTGGATCAGGGTTCGAGTCACTGGGATCAGTTTGGTCAGTGAATCCTTTTTCTAGGACCAAAAGGCTCTCAGATGGAACTGAATGTCCCTCATATGAAATCTTGCTCCCTGCACCACTGCTGTAGAAGCAGCCATGTGCCCCAGGAGCTGCATAAAATGCCATGCTGGTCGAGACACCTGTAGGGTGAATGAGGAGGCCAGTGCGATAAGGGTCCTTACCCTGTCCAGGGGAAGGAAGGCTCTGGCCTTTTCTGTATCTAGCTCTGTGCCTATGAAGGTGAGGAGCTGAACAGGCTCTAGAACTGACTGACAGATTCAGAAGGAAACCCAGAGAGGTGAGCAGTTGCTGAGTTATCTGTAGGTGTAACTTGACTTGGTCTGGGGACTGGTCTACTATGAGCCAGTCGTCCAAGTATGGGAAGATGGCAATCCTTTGCCTTCTTAAAGAAGCAACCACTACTGCCAGGCATTTTGTGAACACCCTTGGAGCAGAGGTTAGACCGAAGGGCATTGCTCTGAACTGGTAATGGCCTGAGGGCAGCTCGAACCTGAGGTACTTTCGATGGGAGCTTCTGATGAGAATATGGAAATAGGCATCTTTGAGGTCCAGGGAGACTAGCTAGTCCACTGGCCTTAGAGAGGGCAGAATTATTCCCAGAGTCACCATTTGAATTTTGGTTTTAAAAGGTGCTTGTTTAAGTATCTGAGATCCAGAATGGGCCACCATTCTCCTGTCTTTTTTGGGGTAAGGAAGTACCTGGAGTACAAACCTTTGCCCTGGTGTAGGGGTGGAACCCTTTCCACAGCTCTGAGAGCCAGGAGGGAAGAGACCTCTGCCTCTAGGGCAAGTGCCTCTGAGGGATTTGCAGGTGGAAAGGATCTGGTTCTCAGCTTTGGGAATTTTCTGAAGCTGAGAACCAGTCCCTGGCTTACTACTTCCAGGACCCACTTGTCTGATGTTAGAGACTTCCAGTCCTGGACAAAGTAAGCCAGCCTGCCCCCTACAGGTAGTGGAGAATCGGCCCTGGCAAACCCATCAGGGTGCCTGTTTAGCAGGGGGTTTTGGCTGAGGGGTGGAAGTAGGTCTGCTTGTGCCCCTTCTGCCTCTCCTCTAAAGAACCCCCTCTGAGCATAGGCAGAAAGGAGGCCTGGAGTTGGTAGAAAGGCCTAGTGAAAAGCCTGCCCTGGGATGCTGCCTCTGAGGAAGTGGCCTGCCTTTCCTTGGCCTGTGTACTCCTATAGGTGATCCTATAATCGTCCATTTTCTTCACGTAATTCTCTGTTTACTCTCCAAACAGAGAATTACCCACAACAGGAAAATCCATGGCCTTAGTCTGGGTATCCTGTGACAGGCTAGTATATCTGAGCCAAGCCATTCTCGAAGTGCCACAGATGTAGCCATGACTCTAGATGACACATCATTGGAGTCCACTGCAGCATGGAATTGCACCTTGGATGCCTCGATACCATCAGCAGCCACCTGCTCCAGCTCCTTGGCAAGCTGGCCAGGGACCTGTTTTGCTAAAGCCATGACAGTGCCCCATCTGGATTTCTGATACCTAGCAGTATAGGCCATATAGTTGGCCTATCCTGAGTCCCAAAGATGCTGCCATGTACTGTTTCTTTGCCATGGCATCAATCCTCCTGGAGTCCTTGTCTGGGGGTGTGAAGCCAAGGAATATTTGCCTTATCACAGGCTGCAGCCTGCGACCCCAACATGGCTGCATTGTTGTGAAGGAAAGTACAGTTACGTAAGAACTTATCGTAACAGTAGATCTTAGAGAGGCTCTTGCAGTAGAGTAATTACATATAGGACTGACGCCTGCAGGACCCCATGGAAATATTTCTAGGCTAGCAGTCCCTGGCGACCAATTTACAAACAGTAACCGCAACATACGACGGCCAGTGGCAAAGGGCGGGTCCTGTTTCACCTTCCAGTTCTTCCGCCATAGGTCCGGAAGAGAGAGAAGCAGATATTTCTCAATGGAAAAGGAGCTGAAAAGCCTAGGGGATGGAGGGCGGGTAGATGTTTGATTGCAAGAGCCTCTCTCAAGATCTACTGTTACGGTAAGTTCTTACATAACTGTACCTGTCTTACTTCAAGAGGGCTCTTGCAGTGGGTATCACATATAGGACAGAATCCCAAGCAGTCTGGAACAAATGAAAGGCACTGGGAGGAGGAACTACTCCAAAAGTAGTAAATAATCTGGCAGGTCTCAAGAAAGGAGGCCTTGCAAGACAGCTAACCTAAGCCTGCCCCACGGTTAAAGGCAATGTCCAAACTGTAATGTTTAGTAAAGGTATGATGAGAAGTCCAAGTGGCGGCAGCACAGATGTCTGCCGAGACACGTTTGAAACAAGCCGCAGAGGGGTGGCAACGCCAGAGGAGTGACTGACTTGGACCCGGAGGGTCTTTTGTACTTGTCATAACAGAAAGGATACAATGTGCCAACCATTTTGATAGGCATTGTTAGAGACAGCATTGCCTTCTTTGAAGCAAAAGAGACAAACAACTGATCAGTCTTTCTGAGATCCTTCGCCCCATCGATGTAGTATCTCAGAATTCTGTGAACATCCATGGTATGGAGCAGGTATTCTCGATTGAGTACTGGCGGAAGAAAGCAGGCAATTCAATAGACTGATTTAAGGTAGACTTCTACCACCTTCGAAGAAACTTAGATTCATGCTAAGAGTTACTGCTGTTTTGTGAAAAATCAGATAAGGGATTTTGCACGTAAGGGCCTGGAGCTCGAAATTTGCTAGCTGGAAGTAATGGTCACCACTTCAAGAGTGTCTTCCACATAAAACTTCAGGTCTGCAAGCCGTAGGCTCAAAGGGGAGGAAGGGTAAGTTTGAGGACAAAGCGAAAGTCCCAAGGCGAGTTGAGTCCGACAGGGGGCCTGGAGATTTAAGGACCCTCTCAGTGAAAGTTTTGGATACCCAGCTGAGCAAATGCCTTTATCAGTGCAAAGGGACATGGTAGGCTGAAACAGCAGCCCATAGACTTTCAAAGAGGAGTGACTAAGACCCAGGTTAAAAGATGACGATGTACTCAAGCAGAATGGTCAGCAGGGCAGGAAAAGGGTCTCATCGCTCCGGACGCAGCCCAGATAGAAAATTCTTTTTTCAGTTGGCGCAGGTGGACCTAGTGGAGGGTTTTCTAGCTCCACCAGAATCTCGGCCACCTTGGAGAGAAACGCCAAAACAAGATTGAGCTTGTGGTCTGCAGGAGCCATGCATGAAGTTGAAGTGGTCTTGAGTCCGGATGGTGTAGGGTCCCTGATCCTGGGTCAGCAATCCTGGAGATAAAGGAAGAGGAAAAGAGGAAGAGGAGGAACTCTGAGTATTGTTTTAGAAGAGAGAACCAGATTTGCTCTGGGCTAGAAATGAGCGTTTATCAGAATATCTCGTCATTCTAGAGCAAGCTTCTGTAGCACTACGTGGACCATGAGGAACTTGGAGAAAAGTATAGACTTGATCTGTCCTTCCAGCTTAGAGATAGAGCGCTGCCCAGAAAGCGCCCCGCTCTGAGCGAGCGCAGAGCAAAGACTGGAAGCTTTATGCTTTGGGAGGAAGCGAACAGTAGGTTCAATTGAGAGTCCCCCAAACCTGGAAGATACTTTAGGACTTTTTCGTCCAATTTCACTGTGTAAGAGCCGACGACTTAGTCTGTCTGCCAGGACACCGTCGACTCCTGAACATGGATCGCTGCGGAGGTGAAGGCTGTGCAGAGATGCCCAATCCCCTGACCCTCATCACCTCCTGCACAGCTGGTAGGGACCGAGTTCTTCGCTTGTTGATGTACCACACCACGCACATGTCCGCTTGGACGGCCAGGGTGACCGAAAAGATGTATTGAAGAAGGGTCTGAGCGCAGAAAATGTTTTATCTCTCGAAAGCATGTTGATGTGGGAGAACTATTCCAACTTTGACCAAAGGCCTTGGGTTCTGTGAGGACCCAGATGGGTTCCCAACCTCGCTCAAAGGCCCGCAGTAAGAGTCTGAACGGGGGAGGATGAAAAAGGGGACTCTGAAAGAGGTTCTTCTAACCATCCACCATTGTAAAGTCTCTACCATCAGGCGGGAGATCAGGACCGGATGATCTAGGTCGCCTACTCGTGGATCCCATTGAGATCAAGAGTCCACTTGAGATTCTCATGGAGGTGCGCGCTGAATTCGTCGGATGGCCGCCATAAGCTCCCAGTAGACGGAGCACTGACTCGCTGACCCTCTGTCCGGAGGCAGAAAGGCTGTACAAAAGTTGTGTTTTAGAATTGCCCTCCATGAACTGGAGCCCTGTAGGATCCAGGTGAGACTTGGAATGGTTGATGGTAATACCCAGGCCAGTGAAACCTGCTGGGTGAGGGAGAGAAATGAGGAGTTCCTCCTGATAACAACAGAGCCAGTCGTCCAGGTAGGGAAACCTGAGTCTCTAAAGAACGCAGGTGGGCCGCTACTAACGCTTGCAGACGAGAAGACTCGGTGAGCCAAGGAAAGACCAAATGGGAGTGCCCGGAATTGGTAGTGGACCCCTGAACGCAAACCTTGTGGGTACTTTCTGGTGGAGGGCTTAATGGGTATGTGCAGGTACGTGTCCTGCATATCTAGAGTTCATACAGCCATTGTCCGGCCAAGCAGGGCAAAAAGGATTGTTGAGAGCATCCTGAACCCATTGTACCTACATACAGGTTCAGGAGCTGAGATCGAGAATAGGTCTGAGATCTCCGTCCTTTGGTACAAGGAAAAGTGGGAAGGTACCTCGTCTGTGAGAGGTGGGAGGGATGGGTCTATAGCCTGTTTCACAAGAAGCACTGAGATTTCTTCCTGGACCAAAGGAAGATGGTCCCTAAGTAAGCGGAGTTCAGAGGGTGGAGGTTTCATAGAAACTCTATGGAGTGCCCTCTGCTATGATCTGAAGCACCCATGAATCTGAAGTTGTCCTCTCCCAACCCGTAGGTGGAGGGAGAACCTTCCCAATGTTCCTCTGGGGTGTCTGGCGGCGTGGGAGGAAAGAGTCAGGTGGTGTGAGGCAGCGGCTGCAGCTGGGGTCCCTGCTGTTTTGGGCGGCGGCCCGGGTGCTGTGGAGGTCCCCATTTAGTGGCCCGCCTTCCTGGAGGTTTCCTCGCTTTGAGGCCGGCTAGGCAAAAGGATCGCACAATGAATCAACAGATTTAAAGGTCCTTCCTTTCCCAAATCAGTGATGATGTCCTTGACATCACCACCAAGAGCACAGAACCTCTGAAAGGTGCTTCTTGATGGCTGACTGCACCTCCGGACCAAAACCTGACACACGGAGCCATGCGGACGTCAAGACTTGTCGGCGAACGCAGAGTTCTGCCCTGCTGTGTGTCCACTGGCGCCGTAGTTGTCCCTCAGAATGTGACGATTACTGGTCAACGAGCAGAACAGACCAGGTTGGCTAACCCTGCTTGAGTTGAGTGTTGCAGAGAGTCGATCTTGATTCCGCCTGGGTAAGGACAGCCGGCTGATAATCCCCTATATGTGCAACATATTTCAGGACCCTAATCCCCAGTGTGTGGAAGAAGCTGAGATCTTCCTTCCATACTGGTCCAGAAGGTAGATTCTTTATCCGGGGAAATGAGCCTGGCAAGCTGGATGTGCTGATCGGGCTGTGAGCGGCGCTTAATCACAACCGAGTCTGCGCTGGGGTGAGAGTTCTAAAGTCTACACCCTCTGGAGCCTGGTATAGCCTGTCTCGACTTCCTGGGAAGTGGGGCTAACGGCCACTCTGTTGCCTAAATAGTGAAACAAGGTGGGCGGAAGCCTCAATCCAGGGTGGCACTAAGGTAGAAGCTGTAATGGGCAAGTCCAGATGCTCATGTTTAACTCCTGCTGAGGGTCTGGTTCTAAGGAATGCCACTGATGGACTTCCTGGATCTTTCTGAGCAACTCGGTGATGGAAGGATCCTCGAGGAGACTTCGGAGGAGTCCTCGGTCGGGTTTGACAGAGTGCGGCCTGCCTTTCTCGGAACCTCCATCGGAAGCCTCTCGGAGGAGTCCGAGAGAGAAGGGAGGAAGAGTCCCGGCAGAATAAGACCCTCAACTCGCCTGGGGAGAACGGGTTCCTTGGGAGGATCCCTGAACGTGTATCCTGCCCTCTCTGATCCTGAGGGCAAAGCCCGGAATCTGGAGGTGAGAGGGAGTGCCGCCTGCCGCGCACGGGGAGCCGGGGTGGCACAGTCGCCAGAAGACGTCCTCGACTCCTTGGTGAGCTGAGTCTGGCCTCAGCTCACCAGGAAGCAAGAGCTCTTGCAGATCCACCGCGGCCTAGGGGCAGGTGGAGGAGGAGGGGATAGGTTGGTATGGAGGAAACCGTAGGGGAGTATCCGTAACCCGCTGCAGGTATCCCGGAGTCGGCGGACGCGGCACTGGTACGGCGGCGCAGGATACCGGCGGACTGGGAAAACCGGCCGGATACGTCGGCGATACCCAGGCACTGGAGGAGCGCCGGAGCAGACGGCTCAGCCGGGGTACCCACGGGCGGATCAGCCGGATAGGCCTGTGGATGGAGGGTCCGGCGAAGAGGAAAATCCCCCGCCAGCCGGAGGGGCCGGCAAGTCGGAACCGGCGCGGGGCGGGCCGAAGGCCAGAGGAGCCGGGCCGGCCAGGGGAACCGCGCCAGATCCCGCCCTTCAGGAAGAGGATCTGACGGCAGCCCATGGTCCCGAGTCTCCGGGGACAGGAGAATCCCGGGCCAGGCAGGGGGACTGGAGCCCCCTGATGGCAGCGGCGAGCCTGGAACAACAGAAAAGCAAGTTCCACAGTAGGCTCAGGGGCTGTGCACGCCGGAGGAGCCGACGTGGTGGCTTACGGGCAAAGTCCCGGACGGACGCCAGAGGGAGCCGGGCGTCCGGCTTCGGGGTCCTCATCAGAGGCGGGCCGAGGATGAGAGGAGGTCCGGTCCGAGGGGACGCTGTTCTGGTGTCGCCGAGGGGTCGAAAGGCCTAGAGGTTCTTTCCCGGCGTGACGCCGGAGGGGCCGACCGCCCTGCTTATGGGATGCCCGCACTAGTAGGCCGCAGGCCTGCGGCAGTACTGGGGGCTGGAGTCTCCTTTGCCTGAGACGCCAAGGGCCGACTTTGCTCGCGGGAGCCTACGCCTCCAAAGCCTTGGAGGCTGTCACGAGCGATCCTCCCGGAAGGATAAATATTTTGTCCGGGCGACTCCGCCAGAGTCGCGGAAGAGGAGGCTTCTCCCGTGCCTTGATCCACATCCCGCTTTTGTGCCCTTCAGGGAGGTCGACGCCTGTCGAAGTTTCTTCAGCTCTTTTCTCCATCGCAGACATCTTTTTTGAAGAGATGGGCTTTGAGGGACTGCTTGGTGTCATCTGAGGGTGGCCGCTGGAACCGGAGGCAGTGCGGATACTTATCGACCGCTGTAGTCGGGCCTAGGCAGAAGAGGCAGAGGGAGTGACCGTCTTTGTGAGGCAGTTGGGCACCGCACGAGTCGCACTTATTCTTTGAAGGGGACGACATATACCGATGTTCACCTGATGAAAGAGTAAAATTCTGAAACTAATCGGAAAACCGACGAGCTGAGTGATAAGAACTTAACCGCGAGGGTGCTGTACGAGCTGACGCAGGAAAGAACTGAAGGCGGGCGCCTGGGACGCCTTTATACCGACGACCGATGACGCCGGTCACCTGACGGAAGTGCCCGTAGGACCGTTAGCTAGAAATTTTTCCATGGGGTCCAGCGACCGTCGAGCGCCAGTCCTATATGTAATTACCTACTGCAAGAGCCCTCTAGTAAGATCTCCGCATCTGAGCCTGACAATATATACCTCTTGTCCATTCTTTTATCCGCAGGAGGTATAGTATTAGAGTCTTTAAAATCTTAAATGTCTGTTTCCCAAAAGATTTGTGTAAGGGAATAGACAGCCTCCAGACTCTGGGATATCCATCATTTCCACGTAGTCAGGCTCCTCCTGGTCATCCACAGCTTCTTCCATAGGAAGCTGGAGGGTTTCAAGCTACTTTTTATAAAACATGAAATGGATGGGGACTCAGAAAGCCTAGGAGGAGACACTCCTAAAGGTCTGTCTGGGGAGATGTCTGGGTCAATGGGCACATCCAGACTTTCAAAACCACATTCACTTCCTCCTACTCCTTCCTCCTCCTCCGGTTCATAATATTCCCTAAATCATAATCTTGAACTGGTGGAACCGGCCAACCGAGCGCCCTGATGGTGCCAGTTCGGTCGAACCGGGAAAGTGATTGTACAATTTTTATCGCTTTGACTATTTCTTCAGCGGTTGGAGAAGAAAGTTTTGGATCCATACCAGTTGATTTTTCCTTTTCTTGTTCTTCTTAGCCGGAACCGATTCCTCAGAATCGGTCTCTTGCCCGGAAGAAGTCCCTCGCCTGGCCAGAGGGCACCTTCTGGTTCGGTTTGAACCGAACCGGCTGGCCATCCGGTTCAGCGGACTTTTGGCCTCTTCCCTGAGCCTACCAACTCTCTTCTCTAGGGTACCTGCAGGAAAATTTTTACAAATCTGGCAGTCTGCATTGAGGTGGTCAAACTCCAGACAAACACAGGTGGTGTGGGGGTCAGCCTTAGCAAAGTACTTCCCCACACACACTGCAGTGTTGAAACCCAGTGGGCCCGATTTTTCTTTTGGGTTTCTCAGACATTTGCCAGTCCTAACCAAACTTACCCTTTTAATGGCAATCCGACAGGCAAGACCCTCTTATCGGTTCCTGACCGTGTTACGAGTCGTGGAAAAAAACCGTAATAAAATCCGTTTTTTTTAGAACCGATAAGAACCGGTATCACACACTGAAAGTACAGATAAAGTTTTTTTAACAACTTGATCGGTTCAAACCGAACCGATGAACCGTTTACAAGTTCCACACAGAATAGAAAATAAAATAAAATATCTAGTACTCACAAATACCACAGACAGAGACTGAACCAATAGATTATGGTTTAAATTCTGTCGAAAACCGAGAAACGGTACTTTAACCGACAAATTGAACCGAGCAGAAGAAGAAATCTCCGGAGCGACTGTTCAGTGAGGCGGAGTAAAGAATCTGATGGTTTGAGTTTAAACAGCAACAGACAGAGTCTCAACCGAGCTCGAGCTCAGCGTTCCATGCCTGGCATGGAAAGATGACTCATCTCCGGGGCAGTTCGAAGGTTGGGACTCACTGCTATTGTCAGAATACAGCAAGACTTCATGTTTGAAGCGGATATTTCCCATCCTGGAAAAGGAGCTGAAAAAGCTTAGGGGGATGGAGGGCAGGAAGGTATTACCTACTGCAAGAGCCTCTCTCGAAGATCTGTTACGTTAAGTTCTTACGTAACTGCACTATCTTACTTCGAGAGGGCTCTTGCGTAGGTAATTACATACAGGACTGAGTCCCAAGCAGTCTGCAATAAGGAGAAGCAACAGGAGGAGGAAAGCTACTCAGAAGTAGACCCTCAGGCTGTAAAGGCCTTAGGAAAGGAGACCTTGCAGAGCAGCCAACCCGAAGCCTGCTCTATGGCGAGAGGCAATGTCCAAACTGTAATGTTTTGTAAAGGTATGGACAGAAGTCCAAGGGCGCGAAAATGTCAGCTACTGACACATTCCTGAAACAAGCTGCAGAGGTAACTGACCCCACTGGTGGAGTGGCTCTCAACTGACATGGCAGGGTCTTGTTGTACTTGTCATAACAGAAAGTGATACAATGAGCCAACCATTTTGGATAGGCATTGCTTTAGAAACAGCATTGCTCCGAATCAGCTTCTGAGCTTACGCCTCTACAGGAACCACGCGCAGCTGAAGGGATTTGAGGCCTGATGGACCAAGGTCCCCTGATCCCGGTCAGCAAAAGCTGCGACAGAGGAAGAGGAGGTTCCTCTGAGTACTGTTGCAGAAGAGTGAACCAAACTTGCCTGGGCCAGAAAGGCGCCATCAGAATCATTCGAGCTCCTTATGAACTGAGTTTCTGTAAGACCCTCGGAATCAATGGGATCGGGAAGGAAAGCATAGACGAATCTGCCCTTCCTGTCTAGAGACAGAGCGTCTCTACAAAAAATGCCACGCCCTGGAACGAGTGAGCAGAAGTCTGGAAGTTTATGCTATGGGGATACGAACAGGTCTACCATGTGTTCCTCAACGAGGAAGACATCGCTCACACCCCTGATCCAGTTCCCACTCACGAGCTTGAGCAGACGACCGACTGAGTCTGTCTGCCAAGATGTTGTCGACCCCCGGGATGTGAATGACTGTGAGGTGAAGGTTGTGCTGCACTGCCCAATCCCAAACTTGTACTGCCTCCCTGCAAAGAGGGTAGGAACGAGTTCCTCCCTGTTTGTTGATGTACCAGACCACACACATATTGTCAGTCTGTACCGCCAAGTGACCGGGAAGCAGATGCAGAGACTGAAGAGAGTACAGCACTGCCCGAAGCTCAAGCACATTGATGTGAAGAGACTTTTTGAGCTTGGACCAGAAGTCTTGGGTCCTGTGAAGCCCGAGATGGGCTCCCCAACCCTCGCCCGAGGCATCCATAGTCAGCATCTGGGAGGGGGGAGAAGAAGGGAACTCCTTGGCAAAGGTTCTCCTGAACCATCCACCACTGCAAGTCCCGAGCCATAGGAGTGGAGAGCAGAACGAGTGGATCTAGGTCATCCACCAACTGATCCCACTGAGACTGAAGCATCCACTGAGAAATTTCATGTGGAGCAGAGTGCGAGGGACTGTTGGGACCGCAGCTGCCATGAGCCTGAGGAGGCGAAGGACCAACCTGGCACTGACCCGCCTGCGGCTGGACAACAGGCTGACCTGGGCCTGGAGTGTGGCCGTGCTGTCCGATGGCAGGAAGGCCATGCCCGAGGTCATGTCCAGGATCGCTCCGATAAACTGAAGCCTGTGGGACGGGAACAAGTGGGACTTGGGGTGGTTGATGGTAATACCCAGGCAGGTGAAAACCTGCCGGGTAAGGGAAAGGGAACGCAGGAGTTCCTCCCTGGACGGTGCCGCCAGGAGCCAATCGTCCAGGTACGGGAAAACCTGCACCCCCTTGGTACGCAGGTAGGCCGCTACCACCAAAAGGAATTTGGTGAACACTTGTGACGCCGAGGAAAGACCAAATGGGAGGGCCTTGAACTGGTAGTGGTCCCCTGAACGCAAAGCGCAGGTATTTGCGGTGGATGGTGGATAGGGATATGCAGGTAAGCATCCTGCATATCTAGAGCGACAGCCACTGTCTTGGCCTAAGAAGGGCCAGAGACTCTGCAGAGAGAGCATCCTGAACCTCATGTACTCTACTTCAAGTTCAGGGAGCTGAGGTCGAGAATCGGCCTTCACGCCTCCCCGACTTCTTCGGACCAGGAAGAAATGAGAATAGTACCCTGACCCCAAAGGTGGGGAGAATGGGTTCTATTGCCCCCTTCAAAAGAAGTGCGGAGGTTTCTTCCCGAACCAGGAGAATATGCTCCTGAGAGTACGACGACCCCCAGAAGGAAGCATCCTGGGTAGCAGACTGTGCTTCCAGGACCAACTCTGACACACGGAGCCAGGCATGTCGCCGTAAACCCAAGGCGAATGCCGAACTCCTACCAGCAGCGTCCACTGCATCGTATGTGGCATGAAGAATGTGCAGACTGGCCGAACGTGCAGAGCAGACAAGATTAGCCACTTCCTTTTTCACCTACGTATCGGGAAGGGAATCCAACTTGGATTCCACCTTGTTAAGAATAGTTTTCTGGTAATCCCCCATATGACTGACATAATTCAGGGCCCTAATACCCAGAATGGAAGAAGCAAAGACCTCCTTGCCATACTGGTCCAGAAGACAGGATTGTCAGGTAGAGACTAGCTCAAATGCTTCAGGTTAGCTGACCGACTGTGAGCGGCGCTGATCACGACAGAGTCAGCTCGAGGGTGAGAATTAAGGGAGTCAACACCCTCCGGAGCCTGATATAGCCTGTCCGGACTTCTGGGAAGAGGGGCTATTGCCGATGGTTGCTTCCAACTAGTGGAGACAAGATCTGCATGAGGCTCAATCCAGGGTGGCACCAAGGTCATAGCAGTCTCTGGCAGATCCAGGTGCGCAGCGAGCTTCTTACGCTGTGGATCCGGCTCCAAGGAGTGCCACTGATGAACCCCCTGGATTTTGTGCAGCAACTTTGTGAAGGAAGGATCCTCTGGAGGCAACTTCGGAGGAGTGCTAGGCCTGGGTTTATCCGGAGAGCGAGGCTCGTCGTCCGGGTCGGAGCAACCATCGGAGTGACGAGGAGGAAGACTCCCCTCCCAGTGCAGGGGAGGAATGGACCATTTGGGAAGCCCTCGGGAAGTGTATCCTGCCCCGCTTGAACCGGAGGGCTCACCTCTGGTATCCGGAGGTGGGGAGGGAGCTGGCATCTCTGTACAGGAACCGGGTCGGCACTGCCGCCAGGAGACTACTCTCCACCTCTCTGGTGAGCTGAGCCTTGGCCTCAGCCCACCAGGAGGCCAGAGTCTCCTTCAAATCCACCGGCGGCTGAGTGGGCGGTGGAGGAGGAGAGGAGGGGGATAGGGATACTGAGTGTATCCGAATGGCGCATATCCATAGCCCGACGGCGGGTAACCCGGCGTCCGGTAATGAGGCACCATGTACTGCGGCGTCTGATAGGCCGGCGTCGGGTACTGGGGCACCGGATACTGCGGTCCCAGGTATGAAGGAGTCGGATACCCGGGAACCGGAGGGGAGGTCTAATGGGGCAGACGGCCTGGCAGGAGGCCTGGTGTTGGGGCAGCATCCGGGAGAGGGATGTCGCCTCGTGTAGGCAAAACCGGCGTCCAGGGAACCGACGCCAGGTCATCCAGCCCAGCAGGAGGGGGACCTGACAGGGTGCAACATGATCCTCTGCATCGCCTAGGGAAGGAGGGGAAAATCCCCGGGTCAAGCTGAGGAGACCCAGGGTCCCTGGAGGGCAGCAAAGGCTGTGGGGAGCCAGGAACGGCAGACAAGAGGGAGTCTGGCATCGGCTCAGCCGCTGCATGGGCATCGAGAACCCTGACATCCGACTTATCGGCGAGTCTGAGCGGACGCCGGAGGAGCCGACGTCCGACTTTAGCGGACCCGCTGCCCGAGGCAGACCGTGAAGGAGGAGCGGCCTGGCAGGACGGAACAGAGGCCGTGGCGCTACTCTGAAGGGTCGTAACAACTTAGCGGCCATCTCCGGCGGGCGTCAGAGGAGCTGACGTCGTCGCTTACCGGAGCTACTCGACCAGTAGGCGTACAGCAGCGGCCTTACCGGGAGTGGTGGCCTCCAATAGCCTGGAGGCGCCTGAAAGGCCCGAGCATGAGCCAGACGGGCCGCTGCCGCCTTGGAAACCTCCAAGATGGCTGTCGCAGAGCGGTCCCCCGAGGGGGGGACGTTACTTGTAGCACGGTGACTCTGGCTGAAGTCGCGGCGGATGAGGAGCCCCAGTCCCAGTGCTTCTCCTTACCCTTCTTACGATGGTCTTTGGGGAAGTGGAAACCAGCTGGAGCTTTTTCAACTCCTTCTCCATGGAGGACATTTTCTTCTTAAGGATGTAGGCTCCAGAGACTGCTGCCTCCGCTCATGGTGGCGGTGTTGAATTTGAGGCAGTGCTGGCACTTCACCTGATGATCTGGGCCCAGACAGAAGAGGCACTGGGTATGGCCGTCTCGTGCAGGAGTTGGGCACCGCTTGAGTCGCACTTGTTCTTGTGCTTGGAGGTGTAGGGATGACGACACCACCGAAAATCAAACAAATTGACGAATGAATCGAGTAAAGAGACGATAAAACTACCGACAGAGCTGACGAAGCGTTGAACTTACCGCCGAGGCGCTGACATGAGCCAACGGCAGGAAAGAACTGGAAGGCGGTGTGGGGAACGCCTTTATACTGATGTCGCTGACGCCGGTCACCTGAGGGGGTGGTCTCGCCAGAGACTGCTAGCTAGAAACGTTTCTGTGGGGTCCTGACACCTGCTAGCATCAGTCCTATATGTAATTACCAACTGCAAGAGCCCTCTCTAAGTAAGATAGGAAAATTACGCACCTACCGTAATTCTGATCTTCTCTTGTATCTTCTGCATTCATTGCTTCCTGGGTGTAAGCGGAGTCGCGCAAACCCGCCACGGAGCTTTTTTAAAGTTGTTTAACGCCCCACCTAGAGCGACGCCATGCGTCATGCGAGGGGTCACGTTAGTAGCGATCGACTCTCCTCCAACTCAGTTCTGTGAGCCGGAGGAGGCAAAATGAAAGCAGAAAATATAGATAGCGAGGCAAGATAGCCGAGGGATAGCAAAAGCAAGGAAGAATGAACTGAAAAAGGAATAAGCCGATGGAGGAAGGACAGAGGAGATAAGAATATCCCTAGCCTAGGGATGCAGGGCCTTACCTGGGCGACTCTAGGAGGAGAGATGAGTAGAAATGAGAAAATAGAAGAAGAAGAAGAAAGAGAAGAGAGAGAGGGATGTTGAAGGGACCAGAATGCCCAACGAGCATAAGTTAGCTTGTAGCTGAAGGCTCGACTAAAGGGAAGCAAGAATCCGGAGATAGAGCTGACGCAGGAAGGTTCACCGAACCCAGCTAGACAGACTCGGGAGGGCATAGTCCTCATCTTCAACATGCCATTGTTCCTTGACACCACCTCGGCTCCTGGCCGCGGAAGGCCTTTAACTGGAGGACAGCCGAGGAGGGAAGAATAAAACCTAGCAGGAGAGCGCTGCTCAGGGGTTTAGAATGGAAAATGTAAGCCTTCAGGCGCTCCAAGATAGAAACGGACTCAGACTGACTGGCTAAGGCCGCCAAGGCTTAGCTGGCTAAGATTGGATTTGGTCAGCAGAGCTCTACTGTAAAAATTGTCCAGGAGGGACACTTAAAGGGAGAAACCACTTAGCAAAACAGCTAGAAGGATAGCCTACCTTCTCATTTGCCTTCTTGTTTGATTTCTCCTCTTCCTTTTTTTTTTTTACAGATAGAAAAATTTTTTTTTTTTTTTTTTTTACTAGATGCATGACCCAGATACCAAGATGCCTATAGCAGTCTGGAGAGAGTTCCCTCAGCATTTTTTTTTAGAAGAGAAAGGAACAGGACGATTTCATTCCTCTTGCTCTTGCGAAGCAAGAATAGAGGGGGGATTAGATTTCAGGGCAACTACTGAACACGTGGGATTGCAGGATCAAAACTGAATAGCCTGAGCCAGGCCAAACAACCCCAGAGGTATCTTGCCATAAGAATAGCAAGAGATAGTTGTGCAGTCTGATCGCCAATGCAATCCACGAGATGGCCCATGAATCTTAGAGTAAATAATTTTCTGGATTTTAAAACCCCCAGAAGATTTTTTTTTTTTTTGGAAAATGAAGCAATTTTCCTATATTTTATATAATGCAGAGAGAGGAAGGAGACGGGAGGTGGAGAAGCCACAGGAAGAGGCCACTGAGGGATGGTGGAGGCATGAGTAATGAATGGTGAAGATACAAGAGAGATCAAGAATTACGGTAGGTACGTAATTTTCCTATCTTCCCTGTCAATCTTCACCATTCATTACTTCCTGGGTGAGGCTTAAGCTCCTCTTCCCCAGGAGGGAAGAGGCCATACCCTGAGGGAACAAGACCCCCAGCCTTCTGCTGGTGAGAAACAGAAGGAGAAGACCCTGGCTTATTCAAGAAAGCCTAAGTGGGAGAAGAGCTAGGAGGTGCCTCCCCGAGGACGAGGAGACGGAGGGAGCCCCTGTAAAAGTCTCCCTAGCTCTGGATGAGAAAAGACGGTCCCCGGACATGGAGCGCATCACCCCACGCCGGCCAGGGTGACAACCTGAGAGACGAAGCCATGCCGTCCCTCGCCTGATGCAGATCGCTGTCCTCGTAAGCCTGGAAGCCACCTCATTACGCCATAAGATGCCCTGCTTGGTGTCTTGCCAGCTCCCAGGCCTACCGCTGGAGAGGGCAATGGCTTGTCTGGTTTGCTCGTGTCAGGCATAGATGCCAGCAGCTGGACATCATCATCACAGATGCCGGCTGAGGCAGCGTGGTGAGCCTGATGTGATGCAATACATGCACTCGCACGCCGAAGAAGAGAACACTCTTCGCCCCAACGGGTCGAATCCGGAGAGAGTCCAATCCGTGGGCGGTCGCGCGCCAGGCAACGGTGCCCAGAAGGAGTATCCAGGTATACCAAACCTGAGGACGGGTTGGGAAGGGAACCTAGAGACTCAGAGGGGCACAATACCTACGCTGGCAGTCCGGCCGGGCTGGGGAAGAAACGGCAGGAACTGCCAGGACGGATAGACGCCTCCTGGAAGGGGATAGGCCAGGAAGGTACCACCAGATGCTGGGCACTGAATTCACCAAGGAATTCACGCCAGTCACCCGTTCGTGTTGTCTCTCTAACGTAGGAAATCGAAGATCCCTCACCATCCTCGAGAGAAACGCTGATATTCTGTGAAATCAGCATCGGAGGACGGATGAGCAGGGGTTCCTCCCTCAGAGGAGGGAGACGAGGATGATGGGGAACTGAATGTCCAGAGGATTCCTGCGCGGTGGGAGAGTCGAAAGACCTGCTCATGCATGTAACTAACATATGAGGGGCCGCCGCAGAACCCTGAACTGCTCCCAGGATAACGGACCCGTAGGGACCGACATGGCCCGGGGAGCGGGGTGGAGAAGGTAGAGTGAGAGAGGGAGGGGCACTCCGAGGAGGCAACTGCTCCTCATGAGGGCTCTGGAACCGGGGAAGGGAGTCTTCAGTAGGAGGGATCCCGGATATCAAACCAGGCCGCAGAACGGAACTCTGGGAAGCGAACCTGAAGAGCCCTGGGAGAAACTCCCCGTGACGACGCCGGGACCGCATGGATCCAGAAGGGCAGTCCGCACAAGCGCCGCATCAGAGGACACCCTAGAACCCTGGGGGGGCGGGCTCTGCGCCTGGCTCCTGGCCACCCCTGAGGTGGCCAAAGAAGACCGAAAGCAGCAGGACGCCTGCCCCTCAACCCTCGATTCGAGAGGGCCCTCCCCGACTGCTTCCCCTACACCCCAGAGGAGGTAACAGCACCCGGGGGTAGCTGTCACCGACCTCAGAGGGCGTCCCTCCGTCCCCCCGTCTGCCCCGACTCGCCACCCCAGCCGAGGAACCCTCAGGAGGCAGACGGCAGGGACAGAGGGAGGGCCCGCTGCGCCCGCCTGGTACCCCAGCCACCGAGGACCCAGATTCTCAAGAATGGGGATGCCAGGATGGGTCCACATCTGAGTCATCGTCCCTCCAGGAGGACGAACCAGCAGGACCTCGGTGCTGGCCACCCTAGGGGTCCTCGAGGCCAGCGGCCGTGAACGCCCCGTACCGAAGGTGACGCCGCCGCCCCCAGCACGCTGGCAGCATGAAGGCCCACCTCACCCCAGCTGCCCGCAGACCCGCACTCGCCGGAGGAGGGTATGTTGACGCCTGTCAGGCGTTGCCGGGAGGCTAAGCGGGCATTTACCGGCGGCGCCGGGCTAGGCCTATCGGGCACCGCGAACGCGCCGAGGGCTAACAAAACGGGCATCCGCTTAACGGCGCCGCTTTCGATTGCCGGCGCGAACGGCGCTGGATCCAAAGCGGCGCTATTTAACGCGCCGCCTCCGATCACCGCAGTGCGATCTGAACGCATTGAACGGCGCCGCGATCACCGCACCGCGAACGGCACCGATCTCAAACGGGCGCCGCGAGGCGACGCCGAGGGTTCACTCCAGCCGGGCCCAGCCAAGGCCTCGACATCGGGGAGCCACTCAAGAGGTGACTGCCGAGGCGGTGTCAGCGCCGCTGCCCGAGGGGCTACGACGCTCCCCAACACCGCGGGAAGGGGCCCCTCGGCAAGAAGGGAGAGGAGACCCTCCTCCTCGGACCGTGATAGGCCCGGAGGGACCCGGGAAAGGCCTAAGGATCTCGCCTGAGATTCCTCATGCGAGCTACGCCGTCCCCGAAAGTCGGGCGGCCTTTGCCGAGTTTGTACGCCGCTGGATTTTAGTGATCGCCGACGTCCAGATCGAGAAACAAGCGCCGCACGAATCCATATTATGGTTGGGTCCCAGGCAACGAAGACAGACGCTATGCCGGTCCGAGACGGAGAAATGCCGGCCGCAGGAGCACCGACGATAGGGGCAAGCCCATCTTAGAAGAACGCTTTACCCAGAACCGGACATGTAACGCCAAATAAACAGATTAAACATAGTCGAAATACACCCGCGCCGTGATAAAGGAAAGAAAAAAGGAACAGTCTTACCAGAGGCGCCGAGTGTAGAGAAAAGGAGTCGGATACGACTCTTCGGTTAGCTACCGCGAACAGGTGCTGCCTCGACGGGCGGGAGAAACAGAACTGAGTTGGAGGAGGAGTGCGTCACATTAACGGCCGCCTGCGATGACGCCGCTTCTCGGGGGTGGGGCCGTTAGGCAACTTTAAAAAAAAAAAAAAAAGTTTCCGTGACGTGGTGGCCGCCCGCTTACACCCAGGAAGTAATGAATGGTGAAGATTGACAAGGGAAGATCAACAGTTTCTAAAATTTATTTGAGGATGAGTCCCTAAGGACAAGAACGGAGTAGGATAGAGGAGAGAGGAAAGAAAGAGGGCAACCACGAACTCCCACTCCACAGGGGTGGAGCCGAAGCATTGAAGAGAGAAGCCCTCTCCCGATCCCTCTCCCTCCTGTCAGGAGTAAAAATCCTCTGTTAGCCCAAGGTCACCCCACTCCTGACCATCAGAAAGGGGTAGAAGAGGGGCACAGAGGAGGGGACCCAGAGATTGAGGCCCCAGGGGATGGAGGGTGGACTGTGATGAATGAAGCTACACAGAAAGATCCAGGAATTACGGTAGATGCAGTAATTTTCATATCTTACCTGTGTCAATCTTCACCATTTATCACCTTTGGGTGAGTACAGAGCCCCCTGAAGGGTGCCCTGGACCCTAAAGGACTGAGTCCCTTAGCTCTCAGTGGGTGACACACTTGGGGAGAGAGAACCTTCACAGGTCTGGAGAGGCCAGAGACTGGGGAGAGTGAGACAGGGACTGCCCAGAGGGGGCAGGAGATTGCCCCAACAGACACCGCCTCACCCTATGGGAGAAAAGAACAGGTTACTCACCAGTAACAGTAGTTCTAGGAGTGGTATATGTTGTTCATTCACACTTCTTGGCATGTCCCCTTCCACTTTAAATCTTGCTGGAAGTCTTCAAGCTGGCTCCTCCCACCAACCCGGGTGGTATATATACCGCCTGCCCCATGACACCAGATTGTAGCCCGCTGGAAGCAAGGTTGTGTGCCCGAAGCCGGGGAGGTCGGGTGTGTGTGTGTGGATGAACATATACCACTCCTAGAACTACTGTTGCAGGGGAGTAACCTGTTGTTCTAAGAGCGTGGATATGTTGTTCATCCATACTTCTTGGCAGGCTCCAAGCAGTTCTCCGGGATGAGAGAGGCAAGGCGCACACCCCCTACTAGGAAATAAAGATTGGAACACCGAGGCCCCAAAACCAGTATCAAAGTGTGACTCAAGGTCGATGTAGTAGTGGGTAATGAAGATGTTCGCTGATTTCCAGGTAGCAACCCGACAGATTTCCTGGATAGGGATGTCCCTGGAAGCAGCCACCGATGCAGCAGTATGGCGGGTAGAATGAGCTCTTATCCCTCTGGGAGGCTCCTTGCCTGCCAACTCGAAGCACAGACCTATGCATGATGTAATCCATCTTGCTATGGTTAGTTTAGCTGCAGGTCTGCCGAAGCTGCTTCAGCATAGGTGACAAACAGCTGGGAACCTCTCCATGAATTTCTGCCATTCTCTCCTTTGTAGTAGGAAAGAACACGCCTCAGGTCCAAGGTATGGAGCCCGCATCAGCATCCGAGGTGTAATTAGGGTAGTAAACCGGAAGAGTCAACACCTGGTTAAGGTGAAACTCTGATACCACCTTGGAAGGAATTTCGGTGGGGCATGGACAACCTTGTCCCTGTGAAAGACCAGAGAAGGGGAGTCCACCGAAAGTGCCTGGAGCTCCCCTGTCCTTCTGGCAGACGTGATAGCCACCAGGAAGGCAGTCTTCCACGACAAGTGTGAAAGCTCACATTTCTGCATGGGTTCGAATGACTTGCCCATGAGCTTTGCCAAAACCAGCAACAGATCCCACTGAGGTGGAGGTTCACACACCGAAGGGGATATGTGATCCAGGCCTTTGAAAAAGTGCCCGACCACCGTACAGGATAAGGGGTCCAGACCCTTACCCTGACACCAAATGGAAAATAGTTTCCAGTTGCAAGCATAACATTTCTTGGTTGATTCCTTTCTAGATGCCTCCACCACGGTGTAGACATCTTCAGAAAGACCAGAGCCTGGAACCTAGCCGCTCAGGTACCAAGCTGTGAGGTGCAGGGACTGAAGGTCAGGATGGACTACCTTCCCTGGTTCCAGAGATATCAGGTTACAGCGTGTACAAAGCTGCTCGGGGGCCTGCAGCTGAGGCTGAGGGAGATCTGGGTACCAGAGCTGGCACAGCGGTCTAGAGGCTACCAGAATCACCTTTCGACTTGTCCTCCTCACCTTGAGTAACACCTTGTGGATCAAGGAAATGGAGGGAAGGTGCAGAGGAGGCCTAAGGTCCTCGGCCTTGAGAACGCATCCAACTGCAGTGAGCCCTGCTGAGGGGGACGGGTATGAAACAGCCTTAGCTTGGTGTTTTCCCTGGAGGCAAACAGGTCCACCAGCGGTTTGCCCCAACGGGAGAACAGGCTGTAAGCTACCTCTGGGTGGAGAGACCACTCATAGGATGTCTGGCTTATGTGGCTGAGAGCATCCGTCAGCTGGTTCGAGGCTCCTGCCACATGGATGGTTAAGAGATCCGCCTCCAACTGGCTTACGAGTGTCCAGATGCGGAGTGCCTCCTTGCACAGCAGACAGGAGTGGGTGCCACCTTGTTTGCTGAGGTAGCACATGGTCGTGGTATTGTCTGTCTGGACTTAAACCACTTGACCCTGGAGCTGAGGAGCGAAATCTGACAACGCCAGTCGGACTGCTCTGAGCTCCAACAGGATGATGTGGCATCGGGACTCCTTGTGGATCCAGAACCCGTGGGCTCTGTTGTCCCCCATGTGGACTCCACAGCCCATGAGAGAGGCATCGGTCATAAGGACGACTGTCGGCTCGAGGCGGACAAACGGGATCCCTTCCTGCAATTGGTCTGGGGCGGTCCACCATTGGAGAGCGTCCCACATCTTCCGGGTTACAGTGATCAGCTGGTCAAAGTGACCACACTGCTGAGTCCACTGGGCGGCCAGCTCTCACTGGAGGGGGTGTAAGTGTCACTGGGCCCAACGGACCACTGAGTTGCACTCTGTCATGTAACCCAGAAGGCGCAAAAAGTCCTGGGCAGGGCGCAAGTGCCCAACCAGAAATGACTGGGCAAAGGAGGAGAGAACCTCCTCCCTGTCCACTGTGAGCTGAGCTCTGGCTTGACAAGAGTTAAGCTCTGCCCAGATGAAGCCCATCACCTGAGAGGGCCACGAGTTCCGACTTGGCCTCGATCAGGAGAACGAGTTGGGAGCAGGTTTGGAGGCCAGATCCTGGTTCTCTCCACCTCCTGAAGGAGGATCCTGCCAGAGACCAGTCGTCCGAATAAGGGTAGATTCTGACTCTCGACGCCAGGGTGCACTGCCACCACTGCAATGCATTTGGTGAAGATCCGAGGGGCCAATGATAGGTCGAACGGCATGGCTCGAATCTCATTTAGGTTCCTCTCGACCCTGAAGTGCAGGAACCGCTGATGGGATGGATGGATTGGGACGTGAAAGAACGGCGTCCTGTAGATCCAGTGAACAGAACCATGTTTCGCTCCAGGGTGGTATGATCTGTCAGAGTGACCATTCGAAGGTGCGGGACCTGAGATATTGATTCAGGTCGTGGAGATCTAGGATGGGGCACTAACCCCCGTCGCTTGGGCACCAGGAAGTACCTGGAAACAAAACCTGGGTCTGTCGGAGGATCCAGCACTGGGGTTACCGCCACCTTGGAAAAGATGAGCCACCGCGGCCTCAAGAGCCGCTCATACATAAGGGAGATCCGTCTCCGTGAGGGCACGGGCCGCTGGGAGGTATCATCCAGAGGCAGTCCCTGACCGACCACTGAGAACCCACCTGTCCAAAGTGACAGTGGACCAGGAGGAAAGGAAGTGGCAGAGCCAACCCTGCCTGGGAGGACCCAGAGCCAGCGTGACGGGTTTAGGGTGGCGACCCCAACCAGTCACTGAGCAGGCTTAGAGGAGGAGGGGTCCAGGACTGTGCCTCTGTCTCCTTTACGGGCTGTTGGGGACCCTGCTTGGGCTGCGGGTGCCAAGCTTGAGCCTGCTGCTGACCTTGATGGAGAGTTCTGACCAGCAGGGGAAGAGTGCCGAAATGGCTTCTTCTTTCTCTTCTGCTGGTTCTTGTCCAAAGAACCTTGGCAGAAGTAGCATCCAAGGTGGCACTGGACAGCTCTATACGCTGAAGGTGACCGGCCACTCCTGGACCGAACAAGTCGGTCCCCAGGAACAGCACGTCAGCAAGCTTATGCTGAGTATCTGCCGGGATGGAGGAAAGCCTCAGCCAAGCCCTGCGGCGAGAGGCCACTGCGGCTGCCAACGAGCGGGCACAAGAACCTCCTATATCCAAGGCTGTGTGGAGCTGCTGTTTTGCAACAGCATGACCTTGGTCACGGACCTGCTTGACCGTAGTCTGCATGTCCAGTGGGGGATGAGGGAGGACCTCGTCCAATGACCCCAGAAGGGCATGAGACAAGTGTGCCATAATCACAGCAGAGCTGGCCTAAAGAAGGCCCAGAGAAGAGGCAGCGTGAGCACTGGGCAGAGTGGTCCATATTTTGGACCCTTAGTCTGGGGTCGGTCAGTATCGGGTCAACTACCTGTATGCCTGAACACCAAGATGGTCACCAGGTTTTCGGTCAAGGGTGTTCAGTGGAACTCTAAGGACCCATGGACACCGAGTATTTGCAGGCCATGCAGGCAGAAGGTGCAGGGCAGGAGTCAGGGCGCGACAAAGTTCAAGGCCGGCCAACAATGGCCTTGGCCACTGGAAAGGCCTCAGTCGGTGTATCTCCTCTCTTGAGGATGTCAGTGAGAGGATACTCTGCCTTTTTCTGGATGGGCTCCAGGGGCATTCCGGTGGAGTCAGAGATGAGGCGGAGAATGCCCTGGAAGGAGGAAGGGCCTTCCTCCAACCCTGTGCCGACCGATGACTCATCATCCCTGGGATGTGAGTGCAAGCCAGAGACGTCAGAGTCTGAGGAATCGTGGTAAAGCGGTCTACCGCCTAAGTCACCGTCGATGTGCCGGGGGTGATCTGGGGTGACTATCGACAAACGTCGAGGAAGCCCGGTGTCTTGTCAGTCCTCTTTCCAGAGCATCCCTCCCTCAGGCTGTTTAGGCGGTGGTTCCACCAGAATCTGCCGAACCCCGAGATGGGCTGACCCCAACAGCGGAGGAATCGGTGGCTTCGGTTCCGGAGGGGTCAGCATTGGCTTAGGAGGTGGTAGCCAAGTTATGGCCGGGGTGGGCAGCAGAGCCGGCTTCTGCCTGGTCAGTACCAGCTGCTGCCACATGAGGTCTTCATAGCGCCGATGGAGCTTCTCCTTGTCCGAGGAGGATGAGGACCTGTGGCAACGCCTCTTCTTAGAGCGCTTATGGCTCTTTCTCGGTCATTCGGCCGAGGGGTTCTGGACCTCCACCAAGATCGGGAGGCCAACTCGGTTGATTAGGAGACACGGGGTCGGTGAAAACCGAGGTCCGGAACCAGGTCCTGATGGGGACACCGCAGACTGGGTCTCCTCATCAGAGTACAAGGACTAAGTCCTTTCCAATGAGTCGTCGGCCATGGCCTCGCGACATACCGTCTGTCGGGTCAAGAATAATTTCGACCTCGTCGGCCACTTCCTTGGTCCCTGGCCAGATGGAAGATTGTGACCAGCGGCCGGTTGCAATCTCAACTGAAGTCGAGGACCACGTGTTCCTGGGACTCTGACCTCTCTCGGTCCCAGGAACTTCTTCGCCGAGACGAAGACACAGGGTCCTCTCTCTCTTCCGAGAGCGGGAGGAGGCGAGCATGAAGATGCCTCACCCGAGTGGGAGAGACTGGCACAACTCCTTGAAGGAGCCCGTAGAGGTGGAGCCAAGGTTCAGAGGAACAAAAGAGCTTTGACTGGCTGAAGCGCGAGCTGCTTCCTCCTCGAATGCCTTCATCTGTTCCAGCTGTTTGGTGGATCCCGCAGCCATGGAAACTGACCACCTCGCCTCCTTCGATTTCACCGGTGGGTTCCTTTTCTACGGTCTCCTCAGCTTCAAGCTTGCCTTGCGGTCGTCCAGGATGGTGGGATGGAAAGCCGGGCAAAAACTGCACGACGAGGTGTCATGGCCGACACCTAGGCAGTAGATGCACGTGAGGTGAGGATCGGTGCACGACATCTGCTGGCCACAGGGGCACCAGAGAAATCCGGGGGAAGATTTTTCCTCCATGATAGATGTGTCGAAAGCGCAATCGCTAACCCGAACGAGTTTAATTTTCAGTAAAACACGACAGTTAGAATCCAGGGCCTACAAATGCTGAGAGCACGACGGAACCTGCATCTTTCAGCAGAAAGGAAGATCTGGTGTCATGGGGCGGAGCCGAGGTATATATCACCCGGGTGGCTGGGAGGAGCCAGCTTGAAGACTTCTGGCAAGATTTAAAGTGGAAGGGGACATGCCAATAAGTGTGGATGAACAACATAGCCACGCTCCTAGAAGATGGGTTCTCCAGTACGCAGAGGAAATTACCCTACGCCGGGCCAAGGGCGACAACCGGGAAAGACACAGCCATGCTGTCCACCTAGTGCAGATAGCTGTCCCCAAGACCCTGGAAGCTACCTCGCTGGCGTCATAAGATGCCCTGGCTTGCTGCCTTGCTAGCTCCAGGCCATGTGCAGAGTGCGCAATGGCTTGTCTGGTTAGCTCCGAATCAGGCATAGAGGCTAGGAGTTGACCTAGCCTGGACCACAGAAACCTATCATAGTTAGCATAGTAGGACTGATGTGCAGAAACTGAAAGAAGCAACCGTGCAGAGTAGAAAGTTCTCCTCCCCAGAAGTCAAAATCCATGGAATATGCATCTGGGGGCGGTCATGGTGGAGGCACGAAGCCCATCGTGAGTGTCCAGCTGCATCAGTCCTGACTGAGGATGAGGCAAACTACCTGGAGACTCTAGACGCAACACCTCTGGCGCAAATCCCTAGGGACTGGGACTCTGAAAAGGGTTTTGCCAGAACGCAATGATGCCTCCTGGAAGGAAGCAGGCCAGTGGGCACCACAAGGGTGTCCGCTCTGAAATCGCTCTAGAATGCGTCAAATGTTCCGGGTTGTGCTGAGTGGGTGGGTGACATGCAGGTCCTCCAACATCCTCACGAGGAAACGCTGATACTGAGAGATCAGAAGCAGGGAGATGGGACAGAGGGCCTCTCCTCCCGAAGATGAGGATGAGGAAGGAGGACCTCAGAGATTCAGTGGCTGGTTGCTCAGGGAGGTTGGAACACCTGCCTATCCATGGCCTGACATACTAAGGGAAATGAGCAGCTACAGCTTCAGAGGAGTAGGGGCAGAGCCGACAACAGGAATCTACTGTCCTCTGTCCGGCAAAGACTGCACCTGGAGCCCCAAGGGAAGAGGGAGCTCCGGGAAACCAGTCGACAGCCTATCAACCATGCTGGAACTACCTAGGCTGCGCCTGAAGATTCCCCTGTGAGGTGACAGGGATTGTGGAACCCAAAGGATGGTACCTACCTCCAAAGAACAGGGCCCTCTCGAGGAGACCGAGAAGGAAGGGCAGGGTCCGCTCGACTCCTCCCGAACCAGGGTGGGTCCTGGAAAAGGGCGCCGCATGGCACCTTGACCCCTCGGAGTCCGAAAGAGCCCTCCTCCTTGCAAACACCAGCCTAGGTAGCTGACAACTCTGGTCAGTCCCTGATGGGACTATCCAGGGAGTAGTACCCTCCCCTTCTGTGGGTGCTCCGATCGGCCCCAAAGCTGGGCAATCCAGGCACACCACCTGAGGGGGTACCGCAACTGAGGGGGGGCAGAAAACCCTCAGAGCCCAGGCTGCAGAGCAATAATGCCTGCACCACCCTGCTGGTCAGCACCCTGACCCCGGACACGGAAGCAACTGCCACCCCTCCGGAGGCATCTCTGGTCAGCCGAGGAAACTACCAGAGTGTCCATGTGGGCCACCAACTCAAGAGTCGGACAGCCTGTCCCAATCAGACCAACCTCAGGAAGTAGAGATCAAGTCCCATGCCAGACAGTACACACATGCCCGCTGCCATCCCAATTGAAGGGGGTTACCAGTCTGGGTGTCTGCACCAGAGCCAAAGTCTCCAACTGCACCGCGAACGATGCCCGAAGAATACACAGCCCTGAGGGCGGTAGCAGAGTCAATGCCTACCACGGTGCTGTCCGGACCCACGGGCGTGGAGTGGCACGACGCAGATGATGGCACAGACAGCTCCCGTGCGTGTCTTCATTCGGCCGCAAGTGGCACCACAGTTAGACACTGTGCAATCTCACCTTTGGTGCCGAGGCGAGTAGTGGTAGAAGACGGCGCCACAGAACCTCCCGACACCATAAGCATCGTGCGGCGGCGACAGCAGAGATGGCGAGGCGATGGACCGGGCTCAACACAGCGCCATCATGGCCTCATTACGCCGCGAACAGCGCCAAGACAGCAACGGAGATGGTGCCGACCCAGGCTTCCCAGCACAAGGAGATGACACTGGGGGAGCTTCAACCCCTGGCGGGTCGATGCCAGTTGCGGTGCCTCCCGCCTGCTCTGGGATGGACTGGGCCTCCTGCACCGCAGAAAGAAAGGGCTTCTGCAATGGCAGGCTACTAGGAGCAGAAGCCCCCTCCTCCACAGTTTGTATAGAACTGGGAGGGGACCTGGAGGAAAGGCCGAGGAGACGGGCATGGCCCGAGTGTGGGCTCGTTTCCCCAAAAGTCATCAGAGCTCATCCAACTTTCCATACGCTTTGCTCGATGACACAATAGTTCAGTGAGAAGCAGACATCGCGCGAATCCATGTTGTGAAGGGAGCCAAGACATGCGAGGCAACGGTCATGCTGAGTCGGTGAAGAAGTACTTGAGGCCGCACGGCACCGCTACATAGGGGGGCCTGCCTTCAACAATTTCTTTCCCCGACTCGAGACATGATCCACGGCAAACACACTAAACAAAAAAGACTACGCTGACAAAGAAAGGAACAGTCTTACCACAGCGACGTCGAGTGGTGGCGAAAATGGAACTGGCAGGATATCAGAGCGGCTTTAAAGAAACTTTTGGCGTCGACTTACAGGCCTCTTGCACAGCAGCTACACACGAGGTGACCTCAATGGAGGGAGACGAAGGACTGGGCGGGAGGGCAGGTGGCCCCGACACCTAACAGCCAACCCTTGCGCGCCATCAGTGTGTCGGCCTCTAGAGCGGCGCTGGACGGTGCTGATTCTTGCCCATCCAAAAAAAAAAGCTTCCACAGGGTCATGACCCCCGGCCACATTACCCAAAGTTGACGAATGGTGAAGACCAACACAGATAAGATCAATGACACCACACACACCGAAGCCATAAACCACTGACGACACCCCAAATGAAAATAATGTACCTACTGCAATTCTTAAGCTTCATGGACGGTCTTCAACATTTGTTCACACTGGTAGGTTCTAAGCTCGAGGTGCTGGGGCCCCGCGGGAGCTAAAAATCTTCAAGAGAGCCAGCACGAAGGTAGGACCACAGGCCGTATAGGATATCTCAGCGTCGATCCTCCAACTGCCTCAGTACTTTTTTTTTTTTTTTTTTTTTTTAATAGAGAAGGTGCAGCATTACCTAACTTAACACTATACTAAGGAGGGCATAAAGTAACCCTTTGGACCTGTATAAGAAGCGTCAACAAGAACAAACGTGTCTTCAGAGCCCCAACCAAACAAGGGAGATGAAGACTAGGAAACCGTAAGAGAGAGCTCGTGGAATGGCGAGTGGGTGGGTGAACAAATGGTGAATACTGTCCTCGAAGAAAAAATTACTCACCATAATAATCTTGTTTCTTCAAAGGGATCACTCATTATGATTAAACTTAATGCAGTCAGCCTCCTGTGTTGAAATGCCCGGAGAAATGGAATTTTATGCAAATTATGGAATTCTCAATTGGCTCATGCCACTTTCAAACTGCTGTCCTAGCAACTGCTGCACTCTGATTGCTTCAGATTCTTATGGAGCTTAACTGGTAAAAGACCCACTAGCTAAAATTAACAACATTAATAAAATGTTTGCCCTTTCAGGTCAAAATATCCTTAACCAACAAACCTAAGAAACTTTAAGACCACTTGGACAACAACTGGTTAAACAAAGTGAGTCTCTACCTTAGCTTATATATGAGAAAAAGGAAAAACACCATAATGCAGGGATGCAGAGCAACTTCTATAGGTTCTAGTAGGGGAGGTAGGGAGGGTTTTTAATCATAATGAGTTATCCCTTTGAAGAAACAAGATTACTATGGTGAGTAAGTTTTTCTTTTAACCCCAGGAAGAAAAAATTACTCACCTTAGTAATGTTGTTTCTTCTAATGGAGTCTTGCTATATTATGACATATGCAGTTTGTCCCAGCCTTAGAACTGCTCCGGAGGTGAAAGAGTTAACTTTCCATGCCAGGCATGGAATCTTGAGCACGGCTCCATCTCTGGCTGCCGCCCTCCAGCAAAAGTTTGCTCCCCGCTGGTCTAGTGCCTCCGGCTGAATCCCATTAGTGTGAATGAGTGGTGGAGACTTATGTCCAGGAAGATCTGCACCTATGAACTCGAGAGTCTGAGGCAGAACAGGCGTAACTTCTTGTGATTGATGATGATGATGCCCAACGTCTCAAACAGAGACAGAGAATGGTGAATGGCGGACATCAGGACCTCGGGAGGGTACCATGAGAAGCCAGTCGTTCAGGTAGGGGAACATGTAGTGGCCTTGTCTCCTCAGAGATGCGGCTACGACTGCCATGCACTTCGGGAACACCCGAGGTGCCGATGACAGCCCTAAGGGAAGGGCTCGGAACTGATAGTGGCGACCTTGAAACTCGAAATGCAGAAACTTCCTGTGCGCTTGAGCAATGGGTATGTGCAGGTAGGCGTCCTGCTTAAGCATGGGAATCAGACCTGGGAGGGTCACCATGCGGAAGCGTTTGTACAGGACCGATGTGTTGAGGTCGCTGAGGTCCAATATCGGACGGAGGTCCCCTGTTTTCTTTGGAACCAGGAAAAGTGAGAATAATATCTAGACCTCTCTAGTTCATGTGATGCGTGCTCTATAGCTTCTTTTTTCAGAAGCGTGAGCACCTCCTGCTGTATGAGCAGAGCATTCCGACCCAAGTAACGGAGAGCAGGGGGTCTGGCTGGTGGTGGTGGGGAAACTATGAATAGCCTTTCTTGACCAACTGAAGAAGAACCCGCCGGTCGGGCGTAATCGATCGCCAACCTGAAAAGTGGCGGCGATGACCCCCAGACCTTTAGCTGCTGTTGATCCAGAGGAGGGTGGGGCGCGAAGGAGTCATGCTGTGGCAGCATTTGTCCCAGCGGGCTAGGCCAATTCGTCTAACGCTGGCCTCTGCCTGGGGATGACTTGGCCTGGGCTTACGCTGAAAAGTGCCCCTTTGATGCTGGCCGGAACGTGGCTGCCCTCTGCTGCCGGCTGTGAAAACGGCACTGGTTCCTGCGAAGGATCCCGCCTGGATCTGTATTGGCCTGAACAGATCGGACTGCCTTCCCCACTCTTGGAGTTTGGTGATGACCTTCTCAGTGGATTCACCAAAGAGTAGCTCTCGTTATATGGGACATCAAGAATGTTCTTCTGTACGGCCGGGTGAAGCCGGAGACACGGAGCCAAGAGTGTCTCCGGAGACAAACACCTGAAGCTGCATCTCTGGCAGACAAGTCTGCAGAATCATATCGCGCTTGAAGCACTTGGGTACCCAGATCTGACCCTGTCGTGGAGAAGACTGAGGGCTCTGCCTTCTGATCGCCATCCGGAAGCTTATCGACCAGGTCCTGGCCCTGTTCCCACAGGGCGTTCTGAAACTGTACCATGTGGGTGAGGTAGTTCAGAGACCTGATGGCGCATGTAGCAGCCGCGTACGTCCCTCTCCCCAGGGCATCCAGTTGCTTGTATTCCTGGTCCGGTGGCTGTATGCTCATATGTTCTGGTCTTTGAGACCAGTCATGCGAACCGTGATGACCAGGGAGTCTGCCAGAGGTTGTTGGGCCAATGCTGGTCCCTCTCGGGCCTTGTACAGCTGGTCAGCCTTCTTCATCACTGCGGGAGTGGAGTGCGGATGCTTCCACACAGCCTTGGTGATGGCCGCGAAAGTGTCTACCAAGGGTGGTACTACCACAGGCTTTGGGTCTTTCTGTCAAAGATAGCGGGCAAGGCGTTGTCGCTCGGGGTCAAGGTCTTCAGCATCCCACCCCATGTTGTCCTGGATGTGCCTCATGATCTCAGCGAATGAGGGATCATCCGGAGACCTGGGGAGGTCACGTGGGTCAGGAGAGTAGATGCTGAGTGAAGAAGGAGATCTGGAGTAGTCCGAGGTGTCCGATCAGAAGTCCTCCCGGACAGAGTGTGCCGACGCGTCTCCGGGTCACTTGGGGCTGGGAGACCCTGATGGAGATCTTGAGGAGACCTTCTCTTGCCTTTGGATCTGCCCCTAGGAGGTGGAGTCTGTTTCTGGGGTTGGTGGCCATCTGGCCCTGTAGGTGGAGGAGGGGTGTAGGAGGCGAAGGAGTAGGAGGAGGAGGTTTAACAGGGACCACATCCTTTCGGATGGTGTCCCACCAAAGAGTAAAGAGCTCCTTTACTTCTTCAATATTCATTCCTGATGACGGGCCTGGCACCGGTGGTCTGTCACCGGGTCGGGTCCCCGGTGTCTCAGGTTCTGGGAAGATTCCACGGAAGTCTAGCATCCTCAGTGTCACACCGCCTAGTCTTGAGCAGTGTGGTGTCCTCCTCAGTCGATTCCTGTGACCACGGCATCGCCGCTGCGTGAGGTAGTCTTCCGCTCAGAGTGCCGCTGATGCCGACGCTCTGTCTCCTGGCCAGTCGCCTTTCAGATCGCGCCAACGCCTGACTGGCGCCGTCGGTTCCCTGCAAGCGCCTGCAGACTTCGGATGCTTTGCTGACGCCGGGCTTGGCCGGCGTCCAGGTCTGACGACTGCTTCAGGGACGTCAGGTCCTTGGTCTTTCTAGGAGCTGGATCAGGACCTCTGGGAGGTTGGGGACCGACCTGGGTCGGTGTCGATGTCGGTGGAAGATGCTGATTTATGGCACTTGGAAGATGCTTGGAGCGGGTGGAGAGCCAAGACCTCGAAGTCTTAATAAACTGAAGCAAAGAAGAGCCGCTTGAAGCCTGGACCTTAACCGGTGGGGAGAGAGATGGCTGCGACCGAGCCCTGGAGGGAGAATGGTCTGAAGTCTGGTGGAGCTTGAGCTGTGGGAGTCCGAGGCCCGGTTTGGGGATCTGGACCTTACTTTCTTCCGGTGCTTATGGGCCTTCGAGGACGATTTGTTCTTGGTCCATCCTTTTTAATTTTTCTTCAAGAAGATACGCCTGGAGTGCCTTCTGACGGCGGATCCTGGTGCGGCTACTGAACCCTTGGCAAAAGGTGCAGGCCTTGGTATCGTGGTCCGGGCCTAGGCACCGCACACAGGAGGAGTGAGGATCCCTGAAAGGATCTGTTTGCTGCAGGCACACTTTGAAAGGTGACCCTCAAGCGAAGGAGTTGGCAAGGACATCAGAAAAACACAGAAGTTCTGTAGTTGTCGTACGCTAGGTAAAGAACGAGAGGCCGATGCTGGCGAGTCGATGGCGGGAAAAATACGGGGGGATTCTGGGGGACCGCCCCCTTATGTACTATGCCTGATGTCGGGGGGCAGTCCCTGCTGAATATTGCTAGCTACAAAATTTCCATGGGGTCCTGGCGCCTGCCGGCTTCAGTCCTAATGGTGTAACCTGCAACAAGGGCCGTTTCTCGAAGTAACATCTCTCGGCTCTGCCCCATGACGCCAGATCTAGCCCGCTGGAAGCCAGGTTGCACGTCGAAGCCGGGTGGGTTGTGTGGATGAACAACATATACCACTCCTATAACTTCTGTTACAGGTGAGCAACCTGTATTTCTACGGACGTGAATATGATGTTAAATCCACACTTATTGGCAGACTCCTAGCAGTTCTCCAGGAGTAGGGAGGCAAGGCACGCACCTCTACTTAGGGAATAAGGACTGAGAACCAAGCTCCCAAAACCAGCATCCCGGCATGACTCTAGGTCGATCCGGTAATGGCTAAGGAAGGTGTGCTGACTTCCAGGTAGCAGCCCTGCAGATTTCCCTGGATAGGGGCGTCCCTGGAAGCAGCCACCAAGCAGCAGTATGGCGGGTAGAATGAGCTCTTATCCCTTTGGGGGGGCTCCATGCCCACCAACATACAGCAGAGATCTATGCAGGAGGTGACCCACCTGCCTATTGTTTGCTTGGCTGCAAGTCTGCCAGGTGCGGCTTCAGCGTAGGTGACAAACAGCTGGCGAACCTCTCCCCAAACTTCAGCCGTTCAGTCCTTATAATAAGAGAGCGCTCTTCTAGAGTCCAAAGTATGGAGCCTATATTCGGCCTCCGAGGTAAGATTGGGTAGAACACCGGCAGAGTCAACACCTGGTTAGGTGCAACTCCAACACCACCTTCGGAAGGAATTTTGGGTGGGGGCACAGGACAACCTTGTCCCTGTGGAAGACCAGATAAGAAGACTCGATGGAAAGCGCTCTGGAGCTCTCCCATCCTTCTGGCTGACGTATAGCCATCAAGGTCTTCCACGACAGGTGAAAGTTGTCACACCTGTGCATCGGTTCGAATGGCTTGCCCATGAGCTTAGCCAATACAGCAGTAGATCCCAGAGGTGGAGGTTCTCGCACTGGAGGGATATGTGATCAAGGCCTTTGAAAAAGTGCCCGACCACCTTCTCCTGCGATTGCTTTCCGGCCCGTGCCAGTAAGCAGAGATGGCTGCCAGGTGCACCTCAAGGGTAGTTGACCGAAGCCCTAGCTGAGAAAGGGACCACAGGTAGTCCAGAATGCTGGCCAAGGAACAGGAGGAAGGGTCCAACCCCTTATCCTGACACCAAATGGAGAATCTCTTCCATTCGAATGCATAGTATTTTCTGGTCGACTCCTTAAGGGATGCCTCAACAACATGGAGGACCTCGTCGGAAAGACCCAAGGCCTGAAACTCTAGCCGCTCAGGAACCAGGCCGTCAGGTGCAGGGATTGAAGGTCTGGGTGAAATACCTTTCCCTGGTTGACTGAGATCAGGTCCGGCCGGGCTGGAAGCAGTCTCAGGTGCCTGGAGGCGGAGGTTGAGGAGATCTGGATACCCAGAACTGACAGGCCAGTCTGGGGCTACCAGAATCACCTGCGCCTTGTCCCTCCTCGCTTGGAAGCACCTTGTGGATCAAGGGAAATGGGGAAAGAGAAGTAGAAGAGGCCGAGGTCCACGGCCTCGAGAAGGCATCCTGCAGCGAGCCCTGCTGAAGGGCGGGCATGAAACAGCCTCAAGCCGCATTCTCCCTGAGGCAAACAGGTCCACCTGGGTGTGCCCCAGTGGGAGAACAGATTGTGTACTACCTCCGTCAGGAGAGACCACTCGTGAGATGCAGCACCTATCCAGCTACAGCATCAGCCAAAGTGTTGGAGGCTCCACCACACATGAATGATTAGGGAGATCCGCCTCCAGTCTGCCCACGACAGACCAAGTCGCAGGAGAGCTTCCCTTACTGAGAGGCAAGGGCGCGTCCCGCCCTGGCTGTTTAGGCAGTACATGGTTGTGGTGTTGTCCGTCTGGACCGACCACCTGGACTCTACAAACAGAGCCGGGCGTGAGGGCTAGTCGGACCGCCTCAAGCTCCAGCAGGTTGATGTGCATCGAGACTCCTGGGGGACCAGAGGCAGTGCTCTGAGCTCCCCAGATGGGCACCCCAACCGATCAGAGGCGGTCAGTCAGTGACTGTCGGCTCTGGGCGGACAAATGGGATACCCTCCTGCAAATGAGCAGAGAGCGATCCACCACTGGAGGCGTTCCCCATTTTCCATGGTTCACCATCACTGGCTAGTCCAGAGGACTGGAGCGCTGTGACCATTGTGAGCAGGTCCCTGTAGGGGATGCTTGTGTGCCAGCGGCCCAACGGACACCGCTGGTGCAGGCACTCATGAGCCAGGAAGTCCCGGGCATAGGTGCAATTGCCCAACCAAAAATGATTGGGCAAGGAGGAAGAACCTCGGCCCTGTCTGCCAGGAGCGATGCTCTGCTCGAAGAGTCGAGCTCTCCGATGAACTGAATCACCTCCGTTTGGCACGGTTCCGATTGGCCTCGTTGATGAGGCCAATCTGAGAAGAACCTGGAGGGCCAGATTCTGGACAGCACCACCTGACTGGAGGACTGCAATAAGCCAGTCATCAGGAAGGGTACCTGGACCCTTGACACAGGAATATAATCACCATTGAGTGAGACCATAGGGCTAAAGAGGCGAGGACATGGCCCAGAACTAAAGTTCCTCCGCTCTGAAGGAGGAACTGGCCAGAGACGAACAGTTAGGCCATGGAACATCCTGGTCGAGAACAGAACCCATACTCATTCCAGATGAGATGAAACCATAATGACCATCCAGAGTTCGGACCTGGAACTCGTTCAGGCCCGTAGAGTCTAGAATGGGGTGCCAGCCTCGCCCGTCCGTTTTGGGATCAGGAAGAACCTGGACAAAAACCCTGGGTCTGATGGAGGATCTGCCACCTCCTGATCACCTCCTTCTGGAGGAGCAGGGCAATGTCGCTCGGAGGCTGACAAAGAGGCTGCGGACCCCGTAGCCCCCATAGGGCAATGGCTCGATAGGGTGGGGACTGCTCGAATTCCAGAGGCAGACCCTTTCCTACCACTTCCAGCACCCAGCGGTCCGTGGTGATATCGGACCAGGCGGAAAGGAAGTGGCGGAGCCAGCCCACCCATGAGAGGAACCGGGGAGGAGTGACGAGGTTGGGGAGACACCCTCAACCCATCACTGGGCAGGCTTGGAGGAAGGACCAGCCGAGGAGCCTCCCGGACCTTTCCCTCAGCTTCTGTTGGAGGAAGCAGCAGGATTAGCTTTAGGGGTGCCAAGTGCAAACTGCTGGCCCTGATGCTGGTATTGCTGGGCTGACGTGTCAGAGGGGCAGAAGGCCGAAGGGCTTTACGCTGCTGTTGGCGGCCTTTGTCCTTCTGGGCAGACGTGACAAAGTCCAAGGTGGCACTGGACTTCGATCCTCTGCAGATGACCTCCACCCCGGACCAAGCAAGTCGGTACCAAAGAAGGGAACGTCTGCCAGCTTGTGCTGGGTATCTGCCGTAAAGGTACAGATTCGCAGCCAAGCTCTGCGGTGCATGGCCACTGTGGCAGCTACTGACCGGGCACACGAGTCAGTGATGTACAGGGAATTCTGGAGCTACTGATTAGCCACCGCTCTTCCCTGGTCCCGCACCTGCTTGACAGTCGTCTGAAGGTCAGCCAGGAGATGAGGAATCACCTCATCTAGGGAGCGCAAAAGGGCACGTGAAAAGTGTGCCATCAGAACGGCCGAGCTGGCCTGACGAAGGCCTAGTGAGGAGCCGCATAGACTTTCCGCCTGGAGTAGTCCAGTTTCTTGGACTCCTTATCGGGTGGCTTGTCCACAAATCGCGAGCGTTCCCGGAACACCGGAAAATGCTGTTGGTCACTAGCCCCTCTGCAGATTGGTGTTCCGAGAAACCAGAGAGTGAACCAGCGGGAAATAAAAAATACGTACCTACCGTAATTATGATCTTTCTGTGTATCTTCGCCATTCATCACAGATGGGTACTGGCGGAGATCAGGACCCGTGAGGAGCCTTTTTTTTTTTTTTTTTTTTTAAAAGGATGGGGTGGAGCAGCGCGGCATCAGGCGCCTCGAGGCCGACATACTACGTGGCACTCGAGGATTAGCAGTTAGGCTGCGTCGACTTCGCCTGCCTACCAGTTCTGAGTCGCCGGAGAGGTAAGAGGAAGGGATGGAGGGTGGGACAAGACAGTCCAAGGGACAGAAAAAGGAAGAGAAAAACTGAACTAAAAGGAGAAATAACGACTGAGAGGACAGCATAGAAGAAGTAAGACTAAGGGGATTGGGTAGGGGCCCCAATCTCTGGAAAAGGAAGAAGGGAGGAAGGAGAGAATTTAGGAGATAGTGAGAGGTAACAAGGATCCAGGACCCTTGTCCGTCACCAGACTGTATAGGAACTGCAAGGAGTAGCAAAGCTCATTTGCTAGAATTCAAGGCACAGAATAACTGGCAATACCCCAAAAGCAGAGTTGGCTATTCTGGAGAAGGACAGGGTACAGGGACTCGGTACTCTCTCTGTAAAGATATTTGGTGAAAAAAGGGGAATTTTTTTTTTTTTTTATAAAGTTAGATGGATAACAGAAGGAGTGCAACCACCAGCTCTCACCCCGTAGGAGTGAAGATATGTAGTAGAGAAGGAGTGCCACTCGAACTGTACCCCTTAGGGAAGAAACTACCCCCTGTGTGTCCCAACTTTATCCCACTCAAAAAGAGGGGTAGGCACAGAGGAGGAGGATCCAGAGACTGAAGCCCCAGGGGGATGGCGGGTGGGATTGTGATGAATGGTGAAGATACACAGAAAGAAAAAATTACTCACCTTAGTAATGTTGTTTCTTCTAATGGAGTCTTGCTATATTATGACTATTGCAGTTTGTCCCACCATTAGAACTGCTCCGGAGGTGAAAGAGTTAACTCCATTCTAAGAATGGAACTTAGAACTCGAGCTCTATTAGAGAAGCTCTGTCTTGGTTATTTCAAACTCAAACTGTCAGATCTTTGGGAAAAAACTCACTAAGGTCTGTGTGGAAGCTGTAACCTACACTAGCCAACTGGCTACCTAAATATTAACACCAATGCTGGTCCCAACACAAAGACTCAAGTCAAGGGACCAAAAGTAATAATATAATATAACAATATGAGAAGTAATATAAGATAAAATAAAAACACCACACCCCAAACCCCAAGAAGGGGTGGAAAAAATATAATGGGCATAAACTAGTGCCCACACTAGGCTGCCCACCCCATACCCAAGTAGAAGTTCTGAGAGGGGCAGGCTGGGGAGGTCATAATATAGCAAGACTCCATTAGAAGAAACAACATTACTAAGGTGAGTAATTTTTTCTTCAAACAACCTGAAGTCTTGCTATATTATGACTATTGCAGACTACACAGCAGTACCTCCATGGATGAGGGACAGAACCTACTTAGGAATAGGCTCTGAAGCACAGTTGTGTTGAACCCAGCATTTCTCCTGGCCTGGACATCCAGGGAGTAATGCTTGGTGAAAGTGTGTACCGTTTTCCAGGTAGCTGCTTGACATATTTCTAAAATAGGGATGTCTCTAGCAGCAGCAGCTATAGATGCCGCTGTACCTCTGGTAGAGTGAGCCCTCTGGTCTGAAGAGGGAACCTTCCCCAGTTTTTGATAACAAAATTGGATACAAGAGACAATCCACCTGGCAATTGATCTCTTAGTGGCAGGTCTCCCTTTCCCGACCTCACCACAAGTCAGAAAAAGTTGGAGGGATTGAACCTGTGACCCTTGAGTACGTTCTATATAGTAACTTGGGCCCTCTTAACATCTAAACTGTGCAATCTCCTCTCACCAGAAGAGGAATGTCAGTGAAAAACACTGAAGGGAGATAGATTGATTAAGATGGAAATCTGAAACCACATTAGGCAAAAACGGTTAGTCCTGAGGACTACCTTATCCTTGTGGAAAGAAAAAGTCAGTTTCTACTGACAAGGGTTGTAACTCACTTATGCGCCTGGCAGAAGTGATAGCCACTAGGAAAACAGTTTTCCAAGTTAAGTACTTAAGCTCTGCAGAAGACAGAGGTTCAAAAGGGGGTTGCATTAACTGAGCAATGCAAACATTAAGATCACAGGCAGGGGCCGGATCCCTAAAAGGTGGATTAGTATGAAGTAATCCTTTAAAAAACTTGGAAAATACAGGGTGAGCGGAAAGAGAGGAGGGCTTTCCTGTCTGAAACAAAACAGAGACAGCTGCCAAATGTACTTTCAGGGTAGCTGGTCTCAGGCCCAAAGAATTAAGATGGACCATATAGTCCAAAACAATGGCAAATCAGCAGATTCAGAGGAAATATGTTTCCCAGAACACCAGATGGAAAAACTTTTCCACTTAGAATTATAAGTAGCCCTAGTGGAAGGCTTCCTAGAAGCCTTTAGGATTTCAAGAACACCTTGAGAAAGGTGTAGGTCAGAAAATTCTAGCTCCTCAAGAGCCGGGCCTTGAGGTTGAGGGATTTGAGGTTCGGATACCAAACTCTCCCCTGGGCACAGGTTAACAGGTTGTGATTCCTGGGGAAACAGGGGAAGATGGACTGCTAGGGACAGAAGGAGTGGGTACCAGGGCTGCCTGGCCCAATCTGGGGCAATCAGAATCACCCTGCAAGGCTGGGATCTGATTTTGACTAGCACCTTGAATAGGAGGGGAAGGGGGGAAAGGCGTAAAGAAACTTCCCTTCCCAATCTAGGAGAAAGGCATCCAGGGGGACTAAGCCCAACACTGGGGGCCTGCAACAGAACAGTGGAAGTTGGTGATTGTCTGGGGCTGCAAAAAGATCTATCTGAGGGGTGCCCCATGAGGATCCAGAGACCATTTGTGATGACCCTGGGAAATCCTGCTGAGAGCATCTGCCAGGACATTGTCCTTTCCTGGAAGGTGAACTACTATGCGGGAAATGTTCAGGGAATAGGCCAGAGACCACAACTTCAGTGCCTCGGTGCACAAGGCCGAAGACAGAGTGCCCCCTTGCTTGTTGATGTACCACATTGTTGTGGTGCTGTCTGTTCTGACTTGTACCACTTTGTTCTGAACAGACACAGAAAACACTTGAAGTGCTAGATAGACAGCTCTGAGCTCCAGCAAATTGATGTGGAGCAGAGATTCCTGAGGGGACCACACTTCCTGAGTGGAGAGGTCGCCCATGTGGGCTCCCACCCCAGGAGGGATGCATCCTAGGGTGAGGGCCGGCGAGTGAGACAGAGGAAATGAAAGGGACCCCCAGCCTTAAATTGCTCTGATCCTGCCACCACTGGAGGGCCTGGATCAGGGTTCGGGTCACTGGGACCAACTTGGAAAGGGGGTCTCTTCTGAGACCAAAAGCTCTCAAGTGAAACTGAATATCCCTCATCTGAAATCTTGCTCCTTGCACTACAGCTGTGGACGAGCCATGTGCCCCAGGAGCTGCAAGAAGTATCTTGCTGGTCGAGAGACCTGCAGAGTGAAGGAGGAGGCCACCAGGGTTCCTACCCTCTCTAAGGGTGGGAAGGCTCTGGCCTGCTTGTGTCAACTCTGCACCTATGAAGGTGAGCACCTGAACAGGTTCCAGAACTGACTTTGGAAGATTGAGCAATAAGCCCAGAGGGTGAGCAGCTGCTGGGTAACTTGCAGGTGAGATTTGACCTGTTCTGGGACTGGCCTACAATGAGCCAGCCGTCCAGGTAGGGAAAGACAGCAATCTTTGCCTTCTTAAATGAGCAACTGCTACTGCCAGACATTTTGTAGAATACCTTGAGGCAGAGGAGAGGTCGAAGGCATTGCTCTGAACTGGTAGTGACCTGAGGGCAGTTGAATCTGAGGTACTTTCTATGAGAGCTTCTGATTAGGACATGAAAATAGGCATCCTTGGAGGTCCAGGGAGGCTAGCCAGTCCCCTGGCCTAGAAAGGGTAAAATCATTGCCAGAGTTACCATTTTGAACTTTGGTTTCAAAAGGTGCTTGTTCAGATATCTCAGGCCTAAAATGGGCCGCCATTCTCCTGTCTTTTTTGGGGTAAGGAAATATCTGGAGTACAGACCCTTGCCCTGATGTAGGGGAAAAACCCTTTCTACAGCTCTGAGAGCCAGGAGGGATGAGACTTCTGTTTCTAAAGAAAAGGTCTCTAAAGGGTTTGCAGGTGGGAAAAGATCTGATTCTCATCTTTGGAAATTTTTGAAGCTGAGAACCAGATCCTGACCTACTATTCCAGGACCCACTTGTCTGAAGTTAGAGACTCCCAGTTCTGACAGTAAAGCCAACCTGCCCTCTACAGGTAAGGAGAATCGGCCCTGGGCACCCCAACAGGGTGCCTGTTTGCAGGTGCTTTAGGCTGAGGGGTGGGAGCAGGCCTGCTCACACCCGTCTGCCTCTCCTCTGAAGAACCCCTCTGAACATAAGCAGAGGAGGCCTGGGTTTAGTAAAAGGCCTAACCCTACCCTGGGGTCTGCCTCTGAGGAGTGGCTTGCTCCTTGCCTGAACACTCTTATAGGTAGTCCTATATTCATCCATTTCCTTCATATAATTCTCTGTCTGCTCCCCAAACAGAATTCCCTACCACAGGAAAATCCATAGCCTTAGTCTGGGTATCCTGCTGACAAGCTAGTACACCTGAGCCAGGCCAACTCACGAAAGCTACAGATGTAGCCATGACTCTAGAGGATACATCATTAAAACCACAGCAGCACTGGATGCCTCAATGCCATCAGCAGCCACCTGCTCCAGCTCATTAGCAAGCTGGCCAGAGGCCTGTTTGGCCAAAGCCATGACAGTGTACCATCTAGATTTTTGAAACCTTGCTACATAAGCCATGTAATTTGCTTGCCTGAGTCAGGGCCGCCAGCCATGTATTGTTTTTTTTTTTGCCATGCATCAATCCTCCTGGAATCCTTGTTAGGAGGATGAAGCCAAGGAATATTAGCTTTATCACAGGCTGCAGCCTGAACCACACCAACATGACTGCAATGCTGTGAAAGGAACTCTGTATCAGGACCTGATAGAGTGTACCTCCTGTCCATCTTTTGTCCACAGGAGGCACAGAATTAGGAGCTTTAAAATTTTGTGTTTGTTTCTAAATGAATTATGCAAGGAATAGACAATCTCTGAACTCTGGAATATCCATCCTTTCTACAAAATCAGGTTCCTCTTGCTCATCCACAGCTTCCTCCAATGGGAGCTGGAGGATTCAACAACCTTTTATAAAACAAAAATGAGACGGGACTCAGAAAGCATAGGGGAGATTCTAAGGGTCAGTCTGGGGAGATGTCCAGTTCAATAGGCACATCCAGACTCTCAGTCACATTCACACTGTTCATAATCCTCCTCCCTCCTCTGGTTCATAAAATCTCCAATATCATATTCTTGAACCGTGGAACCGGCCGAACCAACCTTTACCAGTAGACAGAGGCGGTTCGGACGGAACCGAGAAAGTGACTGTACAATTTGTATAGCTTTGCTGTTCTGCAGCAGTTGGGAAGGAATTTTGGACTCCTACCTGCTGATTTTTAGTTTTCTTAGCTGGAACTGGCTCCTCAGAGCCAGCTTTGTGTTTGCCCGAGGAAGTCTCGCCTGGTCAGAGGGCACTCCTCCAGTTAGGCTGGCACCGAACCCGGGCTGGCCATCCAGGTCAGCGGACTTTTGGCCTCTGTTCCCTGAGCCTGCCCACTCTTATCCAGGGTGGCTCTGGGGAAATTTTTACCAATCTGGCAGTCTGAATTGAGGTGGTCAACCCCAGAAAAAACACATAGTGTGTGGTCAAACTTTGGCAAAGGCTTCCCACAGACACTACAGTGTTGAAACCCAGGGCCCAGTTTTTCTTTTGGGTTTCTCAGACATGATGCCAGCCTAACCAAGAAACTTGCCCTTTTAACGGCAGAGCCAGGCAAGACACCTTTATCAGTTCCCAACCGTGTCACGGGTCGAGGAAAAAACCGTAATGAAATCCGTTTTTTAGAACCGATAAGAACCGGGAACCGCACTCTAAAAGCTTTAAAATGCTTACTCTTTAAAGTTTTAACCAACCTGATCGGTTCGAACCAAACCGATAAACATTTACAAGTTCCACAGAAATAAAACCTGTCTATTACTTACAATACCAAAGACAGAGCTTGAACCGATCGATTTATGTTAAAATAATAATACTTGGTTGAATTTAACCGAGAAAATACTGTTTAAACTGAGAAATGAACCGAGCAGTAGGAGAAATTTCCGGAGCGACTGTTCAGTGAGGCGGAGTATAGAATCTGACAGTTTGAGTTTGAAATAACCAAGACAGAGCTTCTCTAATAGAGCTCGAGTTCTAAGTTCCATTCTTAGAATGGAGTTAACTCTTTCACCTCCGGAGCAGTTCTAATGGTGGGACAAACTGCAATAGTCATAATATAGCAAGACTTCATGTTGTTTGAAGCTCATAATTACGGCAGGTATGTAATTTTTATATCATATCTGTGTCAATCTTCACCATTCATCACAGATGGGTGAGTACCAAGCCCCCCGAAGAGGGTTGATTCATTGCACCCTAAGGGACAGAGTCCCTTAGCCCTCAGTGGGTGACACACTAAGTGGGGGAACCTTCTGGGCCTGAAGAGGCCCGAGAGTGGGGAGAGCGAGACGGGGTCCCCCCGGAGGGGGAAGAAAGTTGCCCCGACAAACATCTCGCCCTACGGGAAAAGAGACAGGTTCCCTGGTGAGCGGAGCAAATCACCCTACGCCGGGCCAAGGGTGACAACCGGGAAAGGCGAAGTCACGCCGATCTCCTGGTGCAGATCGCTGTCCCTACGACCCTGGTAGCTACCTCACTGGCGTCGTTAGGTGCCCTTGCTTGGTGCCTTGCTAGCTCCAGGCCATGTGCAGAGTGCGTGATGGCTTGCCTGGTTTGCTCAGAGTCAGGCAAAGCAGCTAGGATCTGACCTAGCACTGACCACAAGAACCTGTTGTAGGCTGCATAGTGGGCCTGATGAGCAGAGATGGAGAGAAGCAACCGTGCCGAGTAGAAAGTCCTCCTCCCCCAGAAGTCAAATCCAAGGAGTCTTGATCTGGGGCCGGTCACGTGGGAGGGCGCAAGTCTCAGGGGTGTCCAGGTGCGCCAATCCGACTGCGGATGAGGCATAGAACCTGAGACCTGGGGAACGCATACCTCTGGCTGAGGTCCCTAAGGCAGGAACTCGGAGAAGGGCTCTGCCAGAAACGATGGATGCCTCCTGAAAGGGAGCAGGCCAGGCGGCACCACAAGGGTGGCTGCACCAAATCGCCTAGAAAGGCGGTGCCGCATGCTCAGGATTTCTCACAGACAGGGGAGAAAGGTGAAGGTCCTCCATCATCCTCACGAGGAAACGCTGATACTTGGAGAGATCAGCGGCAGGAGAGATATGGACAGATGGTTCCTCTCCCCCAGAAGAGGGGGATGAGAAGCTGGAGGTCACCATGCGTTCCGAGGGTGGCTGCTCGGGGGGATGTTGAAAAACCTGGCTGTCCATGGCCCTAACGTAGGCAGGGAACCGAGCAGCCACCGATCTGAACTGCTCCCAGGTGAGAGGGCCGCTAGGACCAAGAATGCCTGGGAGCGCTGGAGAATGCGGCAGAACCGAGAGAAGAAGTCGGCTGACCTCTGCCAGGGCTAGGAAGCGACCATGGGACACCCGAGGAGGGTGTCCCGAAGACTCCGGTGAAATGACAGCTGTACAACCATCGCTTGGTACTGCCTAGGCTGCGCCTAGAAGAATCCCCAGTGAGGCGACTCAGGGCCAGATAGATCCAGAAGGACGGTCCCTGCCTCCAAAGAATGGGACCCTTCAAGGAACCGGAAGGGAAGTCCACTCGCTTCATCCAGGGCCGGGTGGACCCCAGAGAAGGGCCGACGCACCGACCCCACACCCCTCAGAGTCCGAGAGGGTCCTGGTCCTCGAGAGGGCCAGCCTAGGTAGCTGGCAGCTCTGGGCTGCCCCCGAAGGGGAGACCCAGGGAGCAGCACCCTCCCCTCCTGTAGACTTCCCGATGGGCCCCAAAGTTTGGCGATCGAGACACACCACGGGAGGGGGTACCACCTCCGAGGGGTCAAGGAACCCTCCAAGGTCAGGTTGCATGGCAGTGGTGGCACGCACCATAGCCTGCTGGTCAGTACCACTGACCCCAACCTCGGGGAGAACCTGACGCTCCACAGAAGGGGGCTGGCTGTGACTCGTCGAGACCACCGGTTCACCCTCCTCTGCAGACAATCCCGAAGGGTGTGACTGCCCGTCCAACTCCGAAGAGGTAGAGTCTGAGGCCCTAAGCCAAACGGTAGAAGGGCGAGGGAAGGCGACCTTACCAAAAGGCCCAGTAGTCAAAGCAGTGGCCGAGGCTTCACCCGTGTCCTCCACAGCCCCGCAAGCGGAGCTGACAGAAGGCGGCAGGGCAGCTCGGGCCAAAGGTCCTGAGCTAGGGCCAGTCGCGACGCCGTCAAATCCACTGGCACCGCGGGCGGTACCAGGAATAGAGACGGCGCAGACGGCAGCCCCAGCAACAGCCTCGGCGCCGACGACACCACCAGGCCCCTCGGTGCTGCGAGCGGCACCGAGGACTGAAGTGGCGCCGACGGTCTCAAGGCGGACTCGGCACAACACGGCACTATAGGCCTCGGCGCCGCGAGGCACCGAGAGCACCAACGGCGCCACCGACAGACGACTCTCAGGCCCCTGGCGCTGCGTTCAACCTCTGCGCGCCGAGGTGAGACATGGCAAAGGCACACCAAATCCAGGGTCACGGGCCGCCGCAGCGCCGCACCGCTAATGGCGCCGAGAGATGAGTCCGCTACCGACAGGGCCCACAGCACCGCCGAACGGTGCCGGCGGCCCCGACGGCATCACCGACGGGCGCCGACTCGGCCTTCCGACTGCGGAGCGACACCGGGGAGCCCACCGGCGGGCGACCGCTATAGCGGCGGCCCCGCCCGGCCTCCTGGGAGGAAGCTGGACGGGCCTCCTGGGCGCAGCTGGGAGGAGCCTCGCCAAGGCTAGGCTACAAGAAGCCGAGGCTCCCTCCTCCTCGGTCCGTATAGAACCGGGAGGGGACCTGGAAGAAAGGCCGAGAGCGCGCGGCTTGGCCCGACGAGTGTGAACCCTACCCCCTAAAGTCGGCGGAGCTCGCCCTACTTTAAACACGTGCTGTTCAAGGAAGTGGCGGTCCATGGAGAAGCAGGCATCGCACGAAGCCATGTCGTGAAGCGGGCCAGGACACACGAGACACCGGTCATGCTGGTTGGTAACGGAGTACTTGCGGCCGCACGGGCACCGACGCATAGGGGGGCCGCCCCACCTTAAAAGATTTCTTGCCCTCCGACCGTGACATGACCTATGGAAAAAAACACCAAAACAGACTCGACGTCGCTATACTTTAAAAAAATGGAAAGATCTTACCGGCGAAGTCGAGTGGAGGCAGAACCTAGAACTAGCAGGAGACCGACGGACTGTCGAACGAACAAACGCGAAAGGCTAAAGGCCTAAAAACTCTTCAAATTTCTTCAGATGTCTTCCCACGAGGCGACCTCGACGGCAGGAGACGAAGAACTGGTAGACAGGCGGAGTCGACGCAGCCTAACAGCTAATCCTCGAGCGCCACATAGTACGTTGGCCTCGAGGGCGGCGCCGATGCTGCGTCGGCTCCGCCTATCCTTTAAAAAAAAAAAAAAAGGGTTCGCGGGGTCCTGATCTCCGGCCAGTACCCATCTGTGATGAATGGTGAAGATTGACAGATAAGATCAGCATACTTTCGAGCCATCCTGGCCGAAGGTGCTGGACAAGAAGCTGGCCGCTGCCATAGCTCCAGGGCCAGGCCAACAATGGCTTCGGCCACCGGGAAGGCCTCCGTTGGGGAATCCCCTCGGTCCAGTATCTCCATGAGGGGATACTTAGCCCATTTTGAAACGGGTTCGAGCTTCATCCCAGTGGACTCAGATGAGCCGAAGCAATCCAAGAACGAGAATGGGCTCTGTTCACCAACTGACCCCCGGTGGACTCCAGGTCAAGCGGCCTGGAGAACAAGGAGTTGTCGTCAGACTCAGAGGAGTCTGTGAACAAATGCAGAGTGCCTGAGCCACCTTCAACCTGCCGAGGTTGATCGGGAGTGAGGGTGACCGACAACCTATGGGGCAAACCCTGACCAGACTGAGAATCCCTGGTCGGGGCCCCAGTCTTCGGTTGTGGAGGCGGAAGTTCCACAACAATGGGTGGTGCAGCCAGTTTCAGCCGAACAACCGGTGCCGGCTTCGGCTCCTCTACTACAACGAGGGGTTGTTTCAGCCGCTCCGGTGACAGCCACTTAATGGCCGGGGAAGGCGACGGAGTCGGCTTATTCCCGGTCAAAAGGAGCTGCTGCTACATGAGATCCTTGTAGCGTCGACGCAATTGGTGTTGGAGCCTATCCTCCGAAGAGGACGAAGACGAGGATGAGCGCCGCCGCCACTTTCTACGGTGCTGAGACCGAGACCGCCGATGTCGGTGGGATCGGCTGGACCTGGAAGAGGTCAGAGACAGAGACCTTCGTTGTTTCCAAGGGTGGGTCTGAGAGGGGGCCGGGGAAACCCACTCCTAGCTCGGTTCAGGGACCTTAACCGGGGACACCGGCACAGGCAAGTCCTCGGTTTCCACCAGGGGAACCGGTGAAGAAGGGTTGTTGGCTTCTCCAGTCGACAGCCCGTCCGACAGGTTGAGAAAATCTCAACTGCGTCGACTGGTGTCTCGGCCGGCTGACCTGACGGAGACACCGTGGAAGCCAGCGGCCTTAGCCGCAATCCCCGACCGGGCACAGTGTCGACTGTCCGGGGAAGGAGACCGTTCCTGCTCCCACGAACGTCGATGGTGGGACTTAACCTTAGAGTCGTTCTTTTTGGACCGAGAGGAATGTCCCGAAGGCCCCTCTACCTTGGTGGAGAGGGACTGAAAAAGCTCCTTGAACAAAGTCGTGTAGGAGGAGGAGCCCAAGGAGAGCGGGATAAATGCTGCAACTGATGAAGATGATGCTGTGGCCTGGGCTGCTTCCTCCTCCTCGATGGTGATCACCTGCTCGAGCTGTTCAGCCAAGCCCACAGCAGCAGACATCGCCCAACGGGCCTCCTTCGACTTGACCGGAGAACGTTTCTCGGGGCACCCAAGTTGCAGTCTGGCAGCGCGATCCTCTAAGACCGTGGCTGAAAAGGACTTGCACAAGTCGCAGGCATGCGAATCGTGTTCAAGCCCCAGGCAGTAGACGATGTGGAGGCGGATCGGTCCGACATCATCTGCTCCACAGAGGAACTGACGCAACCGGGAGTCGATTTGTCCATCGCAGCCATTTAGGGAGGATAAAGACAAAAGTCTTATAAATTTTAAAATTAGTTTCAGGTTAACTGAAGAGTTTGGATCCAGGTCTAAAACACAGAGCGCAAAGGAAGGAACCTGAGCTTCCAAGCGGTAAAGAAGATCTGGCATCATGGGGCGAAGCCGAGAGTTTTACCACCCAGGTGGTTAGGAGGAGCCAGCTTGAAGACCTTCCGGCAAGATTTAAAGTGGCAAGGAACCTGCCAGTAAGTGTGGATTGAACATATCCATGTCCCTAGAACAGACACTTTAACCACATTTGAACCGAGCAGAAGAAATCTCTGGAGCGACTGTTCAGTGAGACGGAGTAAAGAATCTGACGGTTTGGTTTCAAAAGGACACAGACAGAGTTTTCAACCTAGCTCGAGCCCAACGCTCTATGCCTGGCATAGAATTTTAACTCTTCACTCTCTGGGGCAGTTCAAGAGCTGGAGCTAACTGCAAATTGTCAGCATACAGCATTTCATGTTGTTTGAAAAGTTATTGCGCACCTGTCCCCTAAGCTCACATTAGACCATGACTACCCAACTGAAATCCAACAGGCTCATAGCAATACACCCCGATCCTCTGCTTACTAAAAGATAAAGGAATCGATTACAGACGCCTCTTCCCAGCTAAATTACAGGTCTTCTGGCCGAAGGCACAAAGCTTTACTTGACTCCATATATGGCAGCAGAATTGAAGCAGAGAGGGAGCCAACTATCAGGTGAAGATACAGAACGATTCTCAAAACAGCAGGCCAATGCATCGAGCTGGTTTCAGGTAGCAATACACCGAAGAGGAACTTCCCCGATGAGAGTCCTTCGAGAAGCCTGTGAAAGGCTTACGAGCATGGCAAGAAACACTTCAAGGCAATCGGACAAAGCAGGGCCAGTAACGGACAGTTGACTGAGGGTATCACAGCAGGATCAAATATACAAGACTTTCGTTTTTTGCTCCCATTGGCGCTCCTTGGCTGCTCTTAGAGGTCTTTCGCGAAGGGCCATCTCAGTACACACATCCTCCCCACAGACCAGAAATGCAGATAAGTTCTGGCCTACCCTGCAATGGAGTATCACTACTATGGATGCGATAAATAATATTTTAAGTTACCGGACATAGAAATATACGGGAAATACATTGGCCTTTGAAGAGTATAACAAGGAGAATTAAGGAAAAGATAGAGATACATGTAAGCAAAAGGTTTACTGTGGTTTTTGAAAGAGGATGGGGTGGTGGGCTTACATTTCTGGGTTAAAATAATATACTGAATCAGAAATTACCAGTCGAATGTGCAGAGTGAGGGCCAAAAGCTAGGTGATTGTGGTAAATAATACAATAAAGCCAGAGGGCCTAGACACTCTGCTTACCAAAACCACCACACTGATTGAGGAAAGCTCCAGGCCCGAATGGAACACATATATATCTGATGTCAAATGGGGGTGGGGTGGGGGATGTATCTCGACAGGCCGAGGGCAGGGGACAGCCCAGTTCCCCTGTATTTTTTCATCTTAACTGGTGCCTTGAATGATATTCCGAACATGGATAGGGGAAATACATACAGACAGTGTGGGTTAACATTCCTTAGAGCCTCAGAATTAAAAGATGAGGTGATAAAAATCTCCAGACTTACCCGAGGTAGGGTCAGAAACCTCATATGAGGCCTGGGGTAAGAAAATAAAGGAGAGAAAAATACGGAAGAAATGTGAGGGGTAGGGAACATTCTAGTGCTAAGAGAGACTATTAGTGCTGACTGGTAGTCCACAGGCGGCAACAGATACAAAGCTCTTCTTGGTAGAGCTTTCTAGGAAGAGTCCTGCAGACACGGGCTACTGCTTTTGTGCTGTCCTCTTCATCAACTAAAGGGCAGACGTGAACCCACTGTGTTGGGCTCCCAACCATGGAAGCAATAAAAAGTTTACAAAGTTTAACGTAGTTTGCTATTAGGAAACAGTTTTTATATTACTGTTAGAGTTGACTGTTAGTTACATCAGTGTTTGATGTGGTTTAAAATGTTAACGCACAGAATACAAATAAGTTAGAATGTCTATAACCTTCTTCAGGTATATAATTACCTAAATGACATAGCAGGAATGGAAAACCCAGACGATGGGGAACGGAGAGGAAATACAGGTTACTCACCTGTAACAGGAGTTCTAGGAATGGTATATGTTGTTCATCCACACTTATTGGCAGGTTCCTTGCCGCTTAAATCTTGCGGAAGGTCTTCAAGCTGGCTCCTCCCACCCACCCGGGTGGTAAAACTCGGCTCCGCCCCATGACGCCAGATCTGGCCCGCTGGAAGCTCAGGTTGGCGTCAAGGGCGGGAGGTCGGTGGGTGGTGGATGAACAACATATACCATTCCTAGAACTCCTGTTACAGGTGAGTAACCTGTATTTAGGACATGGATAAGTTGTTCATACAAACTTATTGGCAGACTCCTAGCAGTTCTCCGGGAGGAGGGAGACAAGGCGACACCCCAATACTTACTTGGGAAATAAGGACTGGAGAATCGAGGCCCCAAAACCAGCATCCCAGTGTGACTCAAGGTCGATGTGGTAATGGGTATAAAGGTGTGTGCTGACTTCCAGGTAGCAGCCCTGCAGATTTCCTGGATAGGGACGCCCTGGAAGCAGCCACCATGCAGCAGTATGACGGGTAGAATGAGCTTTTATCCTCTGGGAGGCTCCATGCCCGCCAACTTATAGCAGCGATCTATGCAGGAGGTGACCCACCTGCCTATCGTCCACTTGGCTGCAGGTCTGCCAGATGCTGCTTCAGCATAGGTGACAAACAGCTGGCTAACCGGCCTCCTGAATTTTCAGCCGCGGCGCCTCCTTATAATAAGCGAGCGCCTCTAGGGTCCAGAGTATGGAGCCTATATTCGGCCTCCGAGGTGTGATTGGGGTAGAACACCAGCAGAGTCAGCACCTGGTTAAGGTGAAACTCCGACACCACCTTCGGAAGGAATTTCGGTGGGGCGCAGGACAACCTTGTCCCTGTGGAAGACCAGGTAAGGAGACTCGATGCAAAGCGCCTGGAGCTCTCCCATCCTTCTGGCTGACGTGATAGCCACCAAGAAGGCGGTCTTCCACACAGGTGAGAGAGTTCACACCTGTGCATTGGTTCAATGGCTTGCCCATGAGCTTTGCCAGTACCAGCAGTAGATCCCACGGAGGTGGAGGTTCTCTGACCGGAGGGGAAATGTGGATCAAGGCCTTGAAAAGCATCTCGACCACCTTTTCCTGAGGCCGACTGCTTCCTGCCCGCTACCGTAAGCAGAAATGGCTGCCAGGTGCACCTTTAGGGTCAGTCGACCTAAGCCCTTGACTAGAAAGGGACCATAAATAGTCCAAAATGCTCACACAGAACAGGAGGAAGGGTCCAGACCTTGTTCTGACACCAAATGGAGAATCTCTTCCATTTGAAGGTGTAGCATTTTCTGGTCGACTCCTTACGGGACGCCTCAACCACATTGAGGACCTCGTCGGAAAGACCCAAGGCCTGGAACTCTAGCCGCTCAGGAACCAGGCCGTCAGGTGCAGGGATTGAAGGTCCGGATGGAACACCTTCCCCTGATTGACTGAAAGCAGGTCCGGGCGAGCTGGAAGCTGCCTCGGGAGCCTGGAGCTGAGGCTGAGGAGATCTGGGTACCAGAACTGGCGGGGCCAGTCTGGGGCTATCAGGATCACCTGCGCCTTGTCCCTCCTTGCTTTGAGAAGCACCTTGTGAATCAAGGGAAATGGGGGAAAGGCGTAGAAGAGGCCCGGGGTCCGCAGCCTCGAGAAGGCATCCCCCTGCAGCGAGCCCTGCTGAGGGGGGCGGGCATGAAACAGCCTCAGCTTCGCGTTCTCCCTGGAGGCAAACAGGTCCACCTGAGGTGTGCCCCAGTGGGAGAACAGATCTTGCACTACCACCGTGCAGGGAGAGACCACTCTGAGATGCAGCCCCATCCGGCTCAGGGCATCGGCCAGGGTGTTGGAGGCCCTGCCACATGAATGGCTAGGAGATCCGCCTCCAGGCTGCGCACTGAGTGACCAAATGCGGAGAGCTTCCTTGCATATAAGCATGGAGCGCGCCCGCCTCCTGGCGGTTCAGGTAGTACATGGTCGTGGTATTGTCCGGCCTGACTCGGACCACTTGACCCTGGAGAAACGGAGCAAAGGCGGTGAGAGCTAGGCAGACCGCTCGAGCTCCAGCAGGTTGATGTGACATCGACTCCCGGGACCAGAGGCCGTGCACTCGTGTTCCCCAGATGGGCACCCCAACCCATCAGAGAGGCGCTAGTCGATAGAGAGAGACGACTGCCTCGGGCGGACAAACGGGATGCCCTCCTGCAGATGAAATGGAACGGTCCACCACTGGAGAGCGTTCCACATCTCCCGGTCACTATCACTAGCTGGTCCAAAGGATCGCAGCGTTGTGACCACTGGCTGGCCAGTCCCCACTGAAGGGGGCGCATGTGCCAGTGGGCCCAACGGACCACGCTGGTACAGGCCGCCATGAGACCCAGAAGGTGCAGGAAGTCCCGGGCAGGATGCGATTGCCCAACCAGAAATGATTGGGCAAAGGAGGTAAGAACCTCGGCCCTGTCCGCCGGGAGCCGTGCTCTGGCTCAAGAGAGTCGAGCTCTGCCCCGATGAACAGGATCACCTGCTTGGCTCGAAGTTCGACTTGGCCTCGCTTGATGAGAAGGCCGACTTGAGAGCAAACCTGAGGGCCAGATCTTGACCGCCCACCTCCTGCCTGAGGGGGCTGCTATCAGCCAATCGCCCAGGTAAGGGTACACCCGACCCTCGGCGCCGCAGGAATGCTGTCACCACTGCCATGCATTTGGTGAAGACCCTGGGAGCTGGAGATAAGCCAAGGGCATGGCTCGAACTCAAGAGGGATCCCTCCTCGAAAGCAGAGGAATCTCCGATGTGACGGACGGATAGGGGACATGAAAGAACGCGTCCTGTAGTCCAGAGAGCAGAACCACACGCCGTGTTCCAGAGATGGTATTATCTGTGCCAGAGTGACCATCCTGAAGGTTCAGACCTTAGGAACTTGTTCAAGTCATGTAGGTTGAGAATGGGTGCCAGCCCCCCGTCCGTTTCGGAACCAGGAAATACCTGGACACAAACCCCGGGTCTGAAGGGGGGTCCTCTACCTCCATGATCACCTCCTTTTGGAGGAGGAGAGCAATGTCGGCTCGGCGAGCCGCCAGTGAGGCTGTGGACCCCGAGGTGTGATGGCTCTGAAGGGCGGGGCCTGCTCGAATTCCAGAGGTAGGCCTTTTCCCACCACCTCCAGTACCCACCTGTCCGTGGTAACAGCGGACCAGACGGAAAGGAAGTGTCTGAGCCGTCCCCCCCTGGGGGGAACCAGGGGTGAGGTGACAGGGATGGGGGCGACACCCCTCAGCCCGTCACTGGGCAGGCTTGGAGGAGGGACCAGCCGAGGGACCTCCTGGGCCTTTACCTCCCTGCCTCCTGTTGGAGGAAGCCGACGGCTTGGGTTTGGGATACCAAGGTTGAGCCTGCTGGCCCTGATGTTGTTGGGCCTGAGGCTATGGCGCAGGAAGGATGAAAGGGCTTAGGTTGTGGCTCTGGCCTTTGTCCTTCTGAGCGGAAGAGACAGAGTCCAAGGCAGCACTGGACTCTCGATCCTCTGCAGGTGACCTTCCACCCCAGGGCTGAAGAGGTCAGTCCCCAAAGGGAACATCCGCCAACTTGTGCTGGGTATCCGAGGTAAAGGTGGATATCCTCAGCCAAGCCCGACGACGCATGGCCACGCGCGCCGCCACAGACCTGGCACGAGTCCTCATGTCTAACGCAGTCTGAGCTGCTGTTTAGCCACTGCCCTGGTCCCGCACCTGCCTGACCGTAGTCTGCAGATTCGCGAAGATGAGGGACAACCTCATCCAGGAGCCCAACAGGGCGTGAGAAAATGTGCCATGAGGACAGCCGAACTGGCCTGATGAAGGCCGAGAGAGGACGCAGCATAGACTTTTCGCCCGCATAATCCAATTACTTGAATTCCTTGTCGGGAGGTTTGTCCAATCTCCTGGCGCCTCGCACGCCGGAAAACGCTGTCGGTAACCAACCCCTTGGCCGAGGGGTGTTCTGAAAAACCGGACAGGGAACCGGTAGGGACCGCATACTTCCTGGCCAACCTGCCCGAAGGCGCAGGGCAGGAAGCTGCCAAAGTTCCAAGGCCGGACCCACTATGGCTTCGGCCACCGGAAAGGCCTCCGTAGGAGAATCCCCTCGGTCCAGAATCTCCGTGAGGGGATACCTGGCCCGTTTAGAAACGGGTTCGAGCTTCATCCCGGTGGACTCCGAGATGAGTCGAAGCAACCCTAAGAAGGACGAAGGGCTATCGTCCATTGACTGCCCTCCCGAGGACTCCAAGTCCATGCGCTTGGAGAAGAGGGAGGAACCATCATCGGACTCAGAAGAGTCCTCAAAGAGCTGCCTCGCCCTGAGCCACCCTCCACCTGCCGAGGTTTATCGGAGTGAGGGTGACAGACAGCCTATGGGGCAAACCCAAAGCCGACCGAGAATTTTTGTCGGAGCCCCAACTAATGGCTGTGGAGGCGGAGGTTCCACCAGAATCAGTGGGCAGCTGGAATTGGCCGAACAACCGGCCTGAGAACAGGCTCCTCGACTACAATGAGGGGTTGTTTCAGCTGCTCTGGTGACAGCCACTTAATGGCCGGGGAAGACGACTGGGTCGGCTTATTCCCGGTCAAAAGGAGCTGTTGCCACATAAGTTCCTCGTACCTCCGACGCAACTTGCGCCGAAGCCTCCCTCGCCCGAGGGTAGCGGCGCGCCCGCTTGCCGCGGTGCTGAGACCAAGACGCCTAAGGCGGCAGGATCGGTTGGACCGCGAGGATGTCCGAGACCGAGAGTCTCGACTAGGCCGAGGGAGGTGAGGAGAAGTGTCTGAAATCGGCACTCCCCTCGGCTCGGACGATCCCACCGAAAGCTCCGGAACCGGAGGCACAGACGAGCCGACGGGATCCTCAACTCCCACCGGGGGAACCGGGGAGAGGGGATTCTCAGCTTCTCCAGCCGACAACCCGTCTAACGGGTCGAGAAAAATCTCGACCGCGTCGACAGGAGTCTCGGTCAACTGGCCTGACGGGGACACCGTGAAGCCAGTGGCCGAAGCTGAGGGGTCGACCAAAGTCGACTGTCGAAAAGGGGAAGGGGAACTTTCCCGCTCCCAAGAGCGATGGAGAGACTTACTTTTGCTCTTTTTGCACCTGGAAAAAGGTCCCGAAGAAGTTGGACCCTCACCTTTGGTTGAGAGGGTCAGACAAAGCTCCTTAAAAGAAGCCGAGTACGAAGCACCGAGAGAGAGCGGGACAAATGCCGAGCAGAGGCAGAAGCGGCTCAAGACCGCCGAGGGCGATCATCTGCTCTAGCTGATCCGTCAACCCACCGCCGCGACACCGCCAATCAGGGCCTCTTTAGATTCCACTGGTGGAATTCTTTTCTCGGGCGCCCAGTTGTAATCGGGCAGCATGGTCTTCAAGGACGAGGGTCAAAAGGAAGAGCACAAGTCGCAGGGCTCATGGTCGCGGCTTCAAGGCCCAGGCAGTAGACGCACGTGGAGTGCGGATCCGTCCTAGACATCTTCTGCCCGCAAGGGCACCTCCGAAAACCGGGAGTCGATTTGTCCATCGCAGCCGCGAGGAGAAGAAGACCGAAGTCTTTCAGCAAAAAACCTTTTAATTTCGAACTTTTCGAAGAATTAGGAACCAGTCTTAATCGCAATGCGTTAAGGAGGGAACCTGAGCTTCCAAGCGGTAAGGAAGATCTGGCGTCATGGGGCGGAGCCGAGAGTTTTACCACCCGGGTGGGTGGGAGGAGCCAGCTTGAAGACCTTCCGGCAAGATTTAAAGCGGCAAGGAACCTGCCAATAAGTGTGGATGAACAACATATCCATGTCCCTAGAATTACAAGATATCCAAATGGATAAAGCAACTTATATGCTCATTTAATGTAAATGGGCTCACGAATCCTGTCAAGAGAGGCAAGGTATTGACAGCATTAAAGAAGACAGCCGCAGATTTCATTATGCTCCAGGAAACATATCTTTCCCCTCAGGAACACATTAAATTGAGGAAACTGGGGTTCAACCACGAGTCAGTGCTCTTATAATGGAGGTAGACGACGGAGGTCTCCATCCTGATACCCACTAAGACAATATTCGACCCTGTGGACAATGAGGGAAGATATGTGTTTCTTAAAGGATGTTGCCAGGTAAGGTACTCACATAGTCATCGATATATGTACCTCCAGGCTCACGCTATACAACATATAGAGCTATTCTATTCAGACTACAGGAGGGCTGAGGGACAGGTCATTATGGGGGATTTTAACATACTGCTGAACACTACTTGGATAGTACGTCAGACAGCAACATAAGAGATAAAGCTACTGCTAAGAAATTGGTCAAATTACTAGATGAGACTGGCTATGTAGATGTCTGAAAGCAAATGCATAGACAACAAAACATTTTACCTTTTTCCCCCACCTCATGGGACCTATTCAAGGCTTGACTATTTTTCCTACCAAGGGAGGTTATGAGACTGGTTAGGATAGTTGGATGGGGACACAGTATTGTCAGATCATGCCCCTATTTTCCTTCAGATGACACTGGGAGATTTTCAGAAAAAAAAAAAAAACGTTATGGAGGCTAACACATCTCTTTGCAGGACCCTGAAGTTAAACAGCAATTATACAATGTGGTAAATCCAATGTCCCAAATCCTTCATCCTGATGGTTGGCTGGCTGTATTACCGCGTGATAAATCCTCCAGTGTACCCACTGGAAGAAGTGCCAGCCAACCTTCTATCGTGCTAATCCGTCGCTTTTACTTCAAACGAAACTGCCATGATTTGTCTTGTCGCCGCTTGGCTAAAACACAGCGGCAAATTGTTTACAAAATGACATCCTCTTTCGAAGTGTAGGAACCTCAGTGAGTTAGAAAATAGTTCAAAAACATTAAAGAAACAACATTTGCCATTGTATAATAAAAATTTATCCCTCCAGGGTGTGGGCACACTGGAGGACTTAACACGACTGGTGTGGTTCGGTCACTTGGCTGCGCCTCGTGACCGAATCACACCAACCGGTGAATCCTCCAGTGTACCCACACACTTGAGGGATAAATTGCTTAAATAGTAGATACCATTAAGCAAGCCATAAGAGAGAACACCTCCCCGGAGGTAACATTGTTGCTGTGAGATACTACTAAAGCAATACTTAGGGGGAAATTAATTGCGATTGCTGCACGTAAGAAAAAACAAAGGAAAAGAGGACAGAGGCCCTGCAGGCAGAGATAGCTAAATTAGAAGTGCAGCTGAAAGATAGGTATGACCATCAGAGTTTTAAAAGGTTAAATATCCTTAAGAAAGAGCTGAATGAGATCTTAAACTATTATGCAGAACAAAAGCTTCTTTTTCTAAAGCAGTGGTACTATGAGGGAGGTCCAAGAGCCTCACGGCTATTAGCTGCTAGGCTATGAATACAGAGGGCCAAGGCACACATTCCTATACTAACACACCCGCAGACCCATACAACACTGCAGAAAACCAGAGAGATAGTGGAAGCCTTTAAGACATATTATGCAGAGCTATACTCTGCACCCCTCCCCAGATGACAAGCTACAGGAGCAATACCTTATTAGTATTTCCTGCCTAAGATTCCTCCTATAATAGGACAACTTATAAAGCAAATCACGTAGAGGAACTGAAGAGAGAAATAGTATGTCTGAAAACTAATAAATGTCCGGGGACTGACGGTTATCCCCAGAGATATACAAACACTTACAAGTTCAGCTGTCCCCTATTCTAATTAAGGTTTTCAATGAGACACTGAAACCTGAGGGCTACCATCCCGAATCATGGTCCCAAGCCATTATTTCAGTCACGCCTAAAATTGGAAAATACCCCAAAAATATGCCCCTCTTACCGCCCCATCTCCAGCCCCAACACAGACTATAAATTATTTATGGCTATATTGTCCCGCAGGCTTCAACAAATTTTACCTAAGTTGATCAACTATGATCAGACAGGCTTTCATTCCTGGACAGGCCCAGGATAATCTGCATGTGAACCTCACACATCACTGATCACATAAATGCCTCTCATCAACAGATGGTCCTCCTCAACTTGGACGCTAAAAGCTTACGATAAAGTCTCCTGGACATTTCTACAAGCAGTTTTGTTAGATTCAGGTTCCTAGACCAGTTTATTACCTTAATAATTAACTATACGAGACAATCGAAAGGTTTTATACATGCGAATGACCATGATTCGTCGACTTTTACCTGGAAAGAGGCACTAGACAGGGTTGTCCACTTTCCTGTTATTATTCACCCTTTATCTGGAACCCCAGCCCAGGAATTAGGTATAATCCATCCATAAGGGGAAATCCAACTGGGGGGGACAATACACAAGCTAGCCCTCTATGCGGACAATATTTTATTATATCTGATCAGCCCAGAGGAGTTGATACCGATGTTGTTCCAGCATCTTAACACCTTCTCTACCCTCTCTGGGTACACATTAAACACCACGAAGATGGACATACTAAAATTTTATTTCCAACCCTCCCCCATGCTGCGTAATCACTATCCTATGAAATAGGACCTATCCTCAATGCGGTACTTGGGGCTCAGATTAGCCACCAAGACAACACAGTTGGTACAGCTGAATTAACCCCCTTTAATAAAACAGCTATCTGAGGACATACAGAGGTGGTCATTGCTACCCTTAACACAACACTCTAGAATACAGGCAATCAAAATGAATGTGTTACCCAGTTTCCTTTTTCTTTTCCAATGTGTGCCAGCCCAGGTATCACCCAGGCAAATGGGAATCTGGCAAAAAAAGATCTTAAATTACATATGGCTTAACAAGAGGCCAAGAATCAGAAAACAAACACTATCTACCCAAGAAACAAGGAGGGCTGGCTGTCCCCCTGCTACTAGGATATTAGATAGCGACCCAAACTAGGATAATACTCCTGCTACAACATCCAACTTACACAGAAAGATGGAAAGAGATAGATCTTAATACCACCTTGATTTCCCCCATACAAGCACAGAGTACCACACTAAATCCAAAAGAAGATTGGGCAGGTACCCCATTTCTAGGTACTGAAACGGCTCTACAGGGGTATAGAAATGAAAATTACGTACCTACCGTAATTCCTGATCTTCTCTTGTATCTTCACCATTCATTACTTACTGGGTGTTAGCCGGAGGTGCGCACCCGCCATGGGAGCTTTTTTTTTTTTTAAAAGTTTGCCTAACGGCACTGCCGAGAGTGACGGCTATGCGGCCAGCAAAGGAAAGGCCGTAGTGAAGCGATCACCCTCCTCCAACTCAGTCTTCCTGTGAGCCGAGAGGCAAAAGTGGAGAGAGAATATAGATAGCGAGGCAAGATAGCCGAGGATAGCAAAGCAAGGAATGAACTGAAAAGGAATAAGCCGATGGAGAAAGGACAGAGGAGATAAAGTATCCCTAGCCTAGGGACTGCAGGGCCTCCTACCTGGGCGACTCTAGGAGGAGAGATAAAGTAAGGAGATGAGAAATAAAGAAGAAGAAGAAGAAAGAGAAGAGAGAGATGGGATGTTGAAGGGACCAGAATGCCCAATAGCATAGTTAGCTTACAGCTGAAGGCTCACTAAGAGGGAAGCAAGAATCCCGGAGATAGAGCTGAAGAGAAGGTTCACCAAACCCGCTAGACAGACTCTGGAGGGCATAGTCCTTATCCTCAACATGCCATTGAAGATTGATACCCCTCGGGTTCCTGGCCGCGACAGGCCTAGAATTCGAGGACACCCGAGGAGGGAAAGGAACCCAGACAGCAGGAGAGTGCTGCTCTGGGACTTAGAAAAGGAAATGTAAGCTCTTCGATGCGCAAGCATAGAAATGGGACTCAGACAGACTGGCCAAGGCTTAGGCTGGCCGGGATTGATATGGTCAGTACAGCTCTTCTGTAAAAATTGTCCAGAAGGACACTTAAAAGGAGAAACCAAATTGCAAACTAGCGAGAAGGGAGATTACCTTCTCATTTCCCCTGTTTGTTTTTCCTTTTTTTTTTTTTTTTGTTACAGAAGAAATTTGAGGTTGGTTGCATGACCCCAAAACCAAGGTGCCTATAGCAGTCGAAAAGAGTTCCCTCAGCAATTTTTCCTTTTTTAAAAAGAAAAAAGGAACAGACGTGCCCGTTCCTCTGCTCTGCAGGGCAAGAATTGGGGGTTTGATTCCAGGGCAATATCTGGAACACGGGATTGCAGGATCAACTGAATAGCCTGAACCAGGCCAAAACCCGAGATATCTTGTCAGGATAACGGCAAGAGATAGTTGTGCAGTCTGATCGCCAATGCAATCCATTAGATGGCCCACTAATCTTAGAGTAATTAATTTTCTGGAAAATTAGAACCCCCCAAAAAGAAGGATTTTTTTTTTTTGAAATTACAATTTTTCCTAGTTTTAAGAAAAATTTTTTTTTTTGCAGAGAGAGGAAGGAGACGGGAGGTGGAGAAGCCACAGGAAGAGGCCACTGAGGGGATGGTGGGAGGGTAGTAATGAATGGTGAAGATACAAGAGAAGACAGGTATTACGGTAGGGACGTATTTCTCATATCTTCCTTGTCGTCTCTCACCATTCATTACTTCCTGGGTGAGTATAAGCTCCTTTCCCTGGAGGGGAAGAGGACACCCTGAGGGAACAAGACCCCAGCCTTCTGCTGGGTGAGAAAACAGAAGGAGAAGACCCTGGCTTATTCAGAAAGCCTAAGTGGAGAAGAGCTAGAGGTGCCTCCCAAGACGAGGAGACGGAGGGAGCCCTGTAAAAGTCTCCCTAGCTCTGAAGAGAAAGACGGGTCCCCGGGAAGGCGGAGCAATCACCCCACGTCAGGGCCAGGGTGACAACCTGAAAGACGGCCATGCCGTCCGCCTGATGCAGATCGCTGTCCCTCGCAAGCCTGGAAGCCACCACTAGCGCCATAAGATGCCCTTGCTTGGTGTCTTGCCAGCTCCAGGCCTACCGCGGAGAGGGCAACGGCTTGTCTGGTTTGTCCGTCAGGCATAGATGCCAGCAGCTGGGACATCATCGACCACAAATGCCGGTTATAGGCAGCGTGGTGAGCCTGATGTGATGCAATACATGCACTCGCACGAAGAAGAGAACACTCTCGCTTCCAACGGTCGAACTGGAGAGAGTCCGAACTGTGGGCGGTCGTGGGCCAGGCAACGGCGCCCAGGAGTATCCAGGCATACCAAACCTGAGGACGGGTTGGAAGGGAAACCTAGAGACCAGAGGGGCACAATACCCACGCTGGCAGTCCGCTGGGCTGGGGAAGAAGCGCAGGAACTGCCAGGACCGATAGGACGCCCCTGGAAGGGATAGGCAGGAAGGTACCACCAGATGCTGGGCACTGAATTCACCAAGGAATTCACGCTGCCTCCTGCTCGGGTATTGTCTCTCCAACACAGGAATCCGGAGATCCTCACCATCCTCGAGGAAACGCTGATATTCTGTGAAATCAGCATCGGAGGACAGATGAGCAGGGGGTTCCTCTCCCTCAGAGGAGGGAGACGAGGATGATGGGGAGCTGGAATGCTCAGAGGATTCCTGCGCGGTGGGGAGAGTCGAAAGACCCGCTCATGCATGTATCTAACATATGAGGGGAAGGCCGCTGCAGAACCTCTGAACTGCTCCCAGGATAACGGACCCGTAGGACCGACATGGCCCGGGAGCGGGGGTGGTGAAGGCAGAGAGATGGGAGAGGGGCACCCGAGCAGGAGGCAACTGCTTTCTGCGAGGGCTCTGGAATCCGGGAAAGGAGCCCCAGTAGGAGGGATCCCGGATATCAAACCAGGCCGCAGAACGGAACTCTGGGGAAGCGGAGCCTGAAGAGCCCTGGGGAGAAACCCCCGCGCGACGACGCCGGACTGCATGGATCCAGAAGGGCAGTCCGCACAAACGCCGCCGGAGGACACCCTAGAACCCTGGGGAGGGACGGGCCTGCACCACGGCTCCTGGCCACCCCCTGAGGTGGACAAAGAAGACCGGGCAGGAGGCCGCCTGCCCCTCAACCCCTCGGATTCCGGGAGGGCCTCCTCCTCGACTGCAACGCCCCTCGTCTCCTAGAGGAGGCAACAGCACCCCGGGTGGCAGCCACCGAGCCTCCAGAGAGGGGAGCCCCTCCGTCACCCCGCCTGCCCCCGGGACTCTCGGGCCACCCCAGCCGAGGAACCCCCAGGAGACGCACGGTAGGGGGACAGAGGAGGGCGCCGCTGCGCCGCCCTGGTACCCCTAGCCGAGGACCCAGATCCGAAGAATGGGGTGCCAGGATGGGTCCACATCTGAGCCATCGCCCCGAGGGAGGACGCAGACCAGCAGGACCTTGATGCTGGCCACCCCAGGGTCCCCGAGGCCGCCGAACGGCCCCGTACCTGCTGGCGACGGCCGCCGCCCCCACGCCGGCAGCAGGAAGGTTTAACCCCACACCCCAGCGTTCTCGCAGGCCCGCACTACCCGGGAAAGGGGAAGGCTAACCGGCGCCGCGGCAGCGCCGGGAGGCGGAGCGGCACTGTCGACGGCGCTATGTCCACCGGCACCGCTGAACGCGCCGAGGCTAAAAGCGCACTGCCAACGGGCGCCGCTTCCAATCACCGCGCTGCTGATCCAAAGCGGCGCTGCCATCACCGCACCGCCAACAGTGCCGGATCTGAAACGGCGCTGCGATGCGCGTCCAGGGTCCACCAGCCGGGCCCAAAAGCCAAGGGCCTCGGCACGGGGGCCTGCACCAAGAGGTGACTGCCGGGCGGTGTCAGCGTATGCCCGGGAGGGCTACGACGCCCCCCCAACACCGCGAAGGGCCTCTCGCAAGATAGGATGAGGAAACCCCCTCCTCCTCGGACCGTATAGGCCCGGAAGGGGACCCGGGGGAAGGGCCTAAAGATCTCGCCCGAGATTCCCGTGAGCGACGCCGTCCCCCGAAAGTCGGCGAGGCCTTGCCGAGCTTGATAGCGTGGACTTCGAGGACGCGACGGTCCATCGAGAAACAGGCGCCGCATCTAATCCATATCATGGTTGGGTCCCAGGCAACGAAGGCAAACGTCATGCCGGTCCGAGACGGAGAAATGCTGGCCACAGGAGCACCGACGCATAGGGGCGCGGCCCGTCTTCGAAGAACGCTTAGCTCCAGAACCGGACATAACGCGAAACCAACGAGACTAACACACAGTAGGAAATACACCCAGCGCCGAAAGAAAGAAAAAGAACAGTCTTACCGTATCGGCGTCGAGTGTCAGGAAAAACGGAGTCGGAAACTGCTACAACTACCAGCGCTACGCGTGGACAGGTGCTGCCTCGACGGCGGGAGAAACAGAACTGAGTTGGAGGAGGAGTCGGTCGCTACTAACGGCCGCCCCTCGCGCATGACGTCACTCTCGAGGGTGGTGCCGTTAGGCAAACTTTAAAAAAAAAAAGCTCCCGTGGCGGGTGCGCACCTTCGGCTAACACCCAGGAAGTAATGAATGGTGAAGATTGACAAGGGAAGATTGGCCCTTTCTATGGGTGCAACCAGACTATACATTTGGAAATATAAATGGTGGATCATGAGTGTAGAGAAGAATCCAGCGGCTAACATCCCCTAGTATAGGAGACAAGAGTGCATGAAGTGTAGAGCTCCTTGGCAGCTACTCAGAGGAGACGGGGTTATTTCTGAGGAAGCTGACCAGGTCTGGTTGGGGACCAGGAGATTTAATATACTATTACCAGGTAAGAGACTACATTGGGGTTCAATTAAATAACTCAGTTAGGGGGTCTAAAGATCTCTCTGCTCCAGAAACCTTCGAAATAATCTGGAGTTCAGATAGAGGAGAGAAGGCAATCTCACTACTATACCAAAACTACATTAGGGATCTACAATATTCAACAGAGTAAGAGTGAAATGGGAGGAGGACCTCAACATTAGAGTTAGCACTAATGACTGGAACAGAATTTGGCAAAATACATGGCAAACCACTTCCTCCCTCGGATGGAGTGAATTCTGGAAAATGAGAGCCAGATATTTTCGAGAGTGCCAGCCCAGGTTGCAAAGTGGCAAGACAAGGTTCCTAGCCAATGCTGGAGGAATTGTGGGGAAACATCTGCTAAACATGCACGTGTTTTGGAACTGCCCTAAATTGGAGGGATTCAGGCAAGAAATAAAATGACAAGTGCAGGTCCTGTTCATAACCCATGGATCTTTTGGGTCCAGAACACTTAGTTATGGGGATATATCCCTCAGAGTTTAGGGGTAAAGAAACACAATAACTATGGAACATTATAACAGTGGCAACTGGTAAGACAATCACTAAAAGATGGCTTACCCCTTCTCCTCCGTCCTGGGAAGACTGGGTAGGTTGATTGAGAACATAAAGCAGTATGAGAAGATCACATTTTCAATCAGACAGAACCTCCCCAATACAAGAACAGGTGGGCAAGCAATGGGGAAGGTTAGTGAATGATAGGCATAAATGAATTTAACATGGGTTGATGCAACTAGAGATGGAGCTATACAAAACAAGTGACCCCCCATGACGCCAGTGAAGTAAAGGGGAAAATAATGAAGAGTAAAGAAACAGAAAACAATTCTAAAGGAAATAATTCTTTATTACTATATAAGGAGGGAGAGAGCGGTCACAATATAATATTTTGATATATTCCATCTATTCGCAGGTGTCAGTCGGTGGTCCTGTAAGTGAACATCACTGAATGTGGAGTTTTCCTTCAGTGAATCCTGCAGTGAAACAGAAGGAAGTATTATAGACAGTAGAGACTCAAAACAAGATAGATTTGGTGATAGAAATAAACCAACTAAAAAAAAAAAAGGGAAATATATTCTGTGCTCATATTTATTTATGAGGAAGAATTAATTTTGTCTTTCATTTTAACCCCCCAAAAAAAAAACAGTGGATACAAGTCTCTTAATGGACTTTAAACCTTAACAAGCTGACTTTTGGGATGGTTGTTTAATCAAAGTATTTATATCCTTTGTAGAGTATATAAAGGTATAACATCTAAGTAAATTGGAAACTATAATTTGTTATGAAGATTCTATGTACAAGAAATTTGTATGATACAACGGATGAATAATCTTCTGTTGTAATATTATACGTGTTCCAAATAAAAGCTGAAGTAAAAAAATTAAAAAATAAATAATGACACCCGATGGATGATCCCTGTCCTCAGTCTCCCACTGGTCTGGGGAGGGAACTCCACACAGTGAGAAGAGGGGGTATCTACGTGGGTAGAACCCACCGGAGAATGCTGCCTGGAGACCAGCAACTGGCTCTCGTCCAGCTGGACACTGTCGGGGTTTGCGCCGGAGCCCAATGTGAGCAGAACGGCTGGGCAGTCAGAGGACCAGACGACTGGCTTATCGACCTTGACCATGCAAGCACCGGAGTCCCTGAAGCCTTTCTCATCAGCCTGAGCATTTGTGGAGGGCCCAACGAGCGGCTTATCGGCCCGCCAGCCTGCTTAGACCAATGGCTGCCCGGAAGGTGGGGCAGACTTGGTTGCAGCGCAGTCTTCCCAGAGGAAGAGGACCACAGTTCACTCGAGGGTGGCTGGGTGAGAGGGGGACCGATCCTGGTCCCGTGCTTCTTTGTCCCTCTTCTTGTGTTGTGGAGTCAGTGGGCGAGGAAGAAACGCCAACTTTTGCAGCTCTTTTTCCATGGATGCCATCTTCTTCTTTAGGAGATGGGCTTGCTAGTCTGGCTGGCAGCACTTCCGTGTGGTCTGGTTGAATCTCAGCAGGCCTCACAGTCCTCGGTGTTGTGCTCCAAGCCCAAGCAGAAGAGGCAGAGAGTCCTTGTGCGGGAGTGGAGTGCCGCAGAATCACACTTTGTTTTTATGCGACTCAAGGATGATGGAAAAGACATGCAAAAATCAAGAATTAACTGATAAGAGTAAAGAAAATAAAATGGATACTCAACCTAAAAGGGCAGCTGAACTGTAGCGATGATCTCCGCGAGGTCCGATGTGCACAGATCGACAGCGGAAATAACTGAAGAGTGCAGTGTGGGACCACCCACTTTTATAAGTGTCACACTGACTTCCTTCACGTGACATTGGTGGGCGGTCCCCCATCTGACACTGCTAGCTAAAGTTTCTGTGTGCTCCCGATGCCAGGGGGCGCAGTCCTCATGATTATTACCTATTGCAAGAGCTTCTTGAAGTAACAGCCCATTTCTTTGTTCCCAAGGAATAGGTTCTATGGCCCTCTTCTGGATCAAGGTATGAACTACCTCTAGAAGCACCGGTATGTGCTCTTGAGGGTAGGGAAAAGGGCACTGGTGGGTGTGATGCTTGTACAGCTGGATCTGATTAATCTATGCTTTTTGTAATATAAAAATGTGTTATTGAGTGTCTCTCATGAGACATGCTGAAACAGCCTATGGAATGACACCCCCCTCCCAGGTTTTAGCTACAATGTGTTACCTGGAAGGCCAGGAGATAATTACAGGCTAGAAGAGACTAAATTAAGGATCTCCTGTTTATCTAGCTTATTTGTAGCTTGCCAGCTGCTAGGATGGGAAATCATAAACCTTTATAATGTTTAGAGGAAGAGAGCAGGTTATGACACTTTAGTGCGACGTCATAAAATATTCTTTGATGTGTCCTGGGAAGAAGAGCTACTTGAGATCAAAAGGGGGGGATGTTATTTAAAGAAAGTCATGTGGGACATGAGTTTTGCTGAGGTCACCTTTATTAATTTACCTCCTGCTGGATAGACATCTTGATTGTATAATTTTAATAAAGAGGAGGAGCTGGGTGACAACATGGAAAAGGCAGGGTCAAGACAGTGTTTTAATTATGCTGTGAGTGACCTGTAAAGACACACGTTTGGACTCTCTTGACAACAACATCTGTCTATCAGCACTATTAGAAGAGATATACAAGTCTCATTGTCTGGTGGTAGGGATTTTGCACTTTTTTAACTCTTGTTCTTTTAAATGATTGTATGTTTTTGTGATATATGGTTCTGTATTTAAATTTTTTTTATCTATTTTTAAATAAACTTCTACTTTACAGACTACTTGGTGTGCCTTTGAAATTATTTTTCTTGACAAGTGAAGCATACATGGACATGGTTAAAGTTGACACTGTACAAAGCTTACTGGTTTTACCAAACTGGGAAAAGGTAAGAGTTTATTCTGAGGTGTTTAATAAGAGTTTTTAAGGGTTCATTTTGTGCGCCTGGTTAGGTGCCCGTAGGCGAAAGATATCTGGCCCCCCCGAAGAACAGAATTATTTGAGCCTGTACAGTGGGTATGCTAGCAAGAGGTTCAGTTTGAATCCCTCCAGAACTTGAGAACAAAGTTTGATCTGAACCCACAAAACAGACAGGAGGGTTACCCTGTTCTGTTAACAAGACCGCGCTCAGAGATTGGCACTGTGGGAGCAGAGGGCCTGACCTGCTGAGTGGGTTTATGACAGTGGGTGGTATGGAGGGGCTTCTGGAAGCTCTAGAGTATGGCTCCGTTCTCTTATCTGCAGAACCCAAGCATTTGATGTGGCCTTCCTCCGCTGGTCCAGATGGAGGGAAAAGCGACCCTTTACAACCACCCCTAAAGCACTGGTAGTTGGGGGTCGAGGAAAGAGTCATGCATGTCTGGATCCTGCAGCCGCACCCACACCTCTAGTGGCTTCTGAGTGGGCACCTGGGGTGGGTCCTGGAGCAGGCAAAACTGATGCTTCTCTACTTTTACTCTGCTGTCTGGCCGCTGTACGGTGTCTGTTGTTGACCGGATGAAAGGGCACCCTCTGCCCACTCCTTGGTTGAGTGTGGTAGAGGGAATGCACGGATTTTATGGTTCTGCCCAAGGCCTGAAGGTTTGAGAGGGTCTCTTGTCACGCCAGCCCCAAACAACGTATCTTCTAAATGGGGCACTGAGGATGAACTGCTTAACAACACTGGCAAATCCTGCCATCCTCAGCAAGGAATGTCTCCTAAGATAAACCCCAGAAGCTGCTACCTCGCAGAAGCATCAGAAATGTCACAAGTAGAGCACAGGAGATGCTTGCCTATGTCTGTCCCTGCTTGAACAGCCTTTAGGGCTTGGGCTGTTGCCTTGGCCTTCCTCCAGAGGGTATTTTATCGTGGGGGCTGATACTTTGCAATCCTCAGGCCCAAGGTAGCAGCAAGAAGGTCTTCTGCCCAAAAACATCTAGCCTCCTGGACTTTTTGGGGGCTGAAGTGTTTACACACCTTAAATCTATCATGGGCAGCATTTACTACTACAGAATCAGCCTCAGGTTGGCCTCCAAGAAACAAAGGCTTACATGAGGGGCCAGATACATTTTTATATGCCTTCCTAGGTATGGCAAGTATCATATTTGAGCTATGCCAGGCAGCCAGAGTGGTATCCCCCAAGGCTGGCAGTAGAGGAGGAATAATGATAAGTGGGGAATCGGGCAGTTCTAGGAACTCCACCAAATTTCTCTTGGCGATGTCTTGCTCTTCAGATTCTAACCCCACTGCAGTCTGGAGTTGTTGCATCATGGAGATGAATGAGGGGTCTTTAGGAGGGGGGCCTAGGTGTGTACATTATACAGTCCTCATTTCCTGTGGAGATGGTGGAGCTGGACCTCTCATAAGAGATCTCCACATACTGCTCCTTTCCCTCTTGCATGATGAGGTCAGGGTTATACTGCAGATCCTCATCGACAGGATCAGTAGGCCTCAAAGAGGGAGCTGAAGAGGCTGTTGATGCCTGAGAAGGCAACTGACTCATTGATCCGACATCTGCGGTGGGGCTTGCTAGAGTTGCCCCGTCAAGGGAGCTGCCGTTACAGGAGGAGGAGGAGGGGAAGCAGGCATTGCAACATGTCCGTGAAGGACAAAAGCACAGCCTCAACATCGAACCTGCTTGAATTGCAGGCACGCCAGGTGATGTTGATGGGAGAAGCACTGTCCCTGACATCTACAGCAAAGCACCAGCCATATTAGGCCCGATGGTGCTCAAAGTCTCTCCCGACTTGAAGGGTCAACAGTCTGGCGACGGGTGTTGGGGTGGTCAATAGCACACAAACAAAGTTGAACTGGGGTGACAAGAGCGTATCGTGGAGGTTTTTTTCTGCTCTGTTCCATCTGCTGGTGCTTGTATTGTCCAGAAGCCTTCTCCCGAGACTTCAACGAGTTAAGAGCCCAAGGAGCAGCCAGTGATGCAGTGGACTTTTTTTTCTGGAGCTCTTTCTCTATCCTGGTTACCTATTGTTTTAGTAGGGGGGGTCTCCAAGGTGTTCTTTCTGCGTTGGCAGGCAGCGGTGTTAAACTTCAAGCAAATCTGGCAGGCTTTGACGTTATGGGCTGCGTCGAGGCAGCACACGCAGATATTGTATGAGCTGCCCAAATAAATCTTTTCACTGTGTTCGCAGTATCTGAAAAGTTCAGCCGGCTCTTTAGACAACATACACAACATCGATGTCACTTATGAAAAGTAATAGTGAACTAGGGATAGAAATAACTAATAGCGGTCGACTACAGCAGCAACGTCTCCTTGGTCCAGTGAATATGGTCGATGGTGGGAAAAGAACTGAGGAGGGAAGGGGCCGCCCATGTTTATATAGGAGTGATGACGTAAGATGACGTTATGGGCGGCCCCTAGCAGACTGCTTGCAAAAGGTTTCTGTGGTCCTAGTGCCTGTGGCTACAGTTCACAGGTGTGGCCTGAAGAAAGAGATACTCTCAAAATGTACTGTTTACATGAAGACAGCGCAAGTAACTGAAGCACAACACAAACACATTTATTTGAGTCTCAAAGTCTGTAGAATGTGCTACTTGCTCCACTGGCAATTATAAAGTGACGTTTTCCTCCCACATGACTAAGGATGGGCCAAGTGCCACCAGTGCTTCATGTAGACTTCACAGTGAAAGATGAAAACTTCTTGCAAGTTTCCCTTTGCAAATTTCATGTCAAGGTGGGTATGTTTTGTTTTTTCATGGGCTTGTTTTTAACTTTTTCTTGTTTTATACTTTCTGGTGGCACTTCAGATGGGCGACTCCTCCATGCATAATCAAAATCACCCACTAGTTTGAACAGTTCAAAGTACCACTAACTCCACTTTTTGGAGTATTTTGTCCTGGGTGATGGGGAAGTCCCATAAACAATGTGATTATATGAAAGTACTCACCAGCAGAACACTTCTCTGGAAAAAACAAATACTACTACATTGGTACTAAAAATAATCTGAATAATAAACTGAAATGTAAAAGTGTTTCTAGTACCCTTTCAGACATGTGTTACTAGAAAGAAAATTCAGGTGACAGAAAATATTCCTTTAATTTTTTTGGTGACTGAAGTAGAACTGTGCATCTATATACAGTGACTTTGATAAGTCTGCCTATTGTTGATGACAGTTTTTCACTTCGTACACTTCCTGATCATAAAATGCACCCCTCCACATCTATCATCATGATCATAAAAGGCACAAGCCTTCGAAGCACAATACATATATCCATTGCCACTGTAAGGCACAGCACAGTATAGCTTACCAACACCTCAGAAGAGATTCTCTGTTGGATTTTAAAGTAGGCTTGCTGGAAAACACAAGGCCTGAGGAAATTTCTTAATTTTATGGGATTGTTTTTCTTTACTGATAAGCATCTGAATTTAAGATTTATGGTAACCTGTAAAAGCAACCCCAGCTCAAAAGATCCACTTAACTGTGATAGAGAACATCATTTAATAACACTGAACTGAAGAACAGGACTATCATCTTTAACTGTTTAGAGCAGCAGGACTACAACTGCCATTACAAAAGAGGCAAATATTTTAATTAGGACAACTTTTTTTTTTTTTGCAGACAACAGAAGGCGTAGCCAAAAAGTGCATTTTCTGTTAACAAAATAAACTGGACTGAAATATTCAAAAGAAATACACTACTATTTTTGGTACCTTTAAGGCTGTATTCAAACTTTATAGGTATGCAACTAATTTATTATCACTGCAAGTTTTCTAGAGATGAGAAATGATAGAAAGAGGAGCGCTCACTACAACAAGATATTTAAATGCATAGACTGTTACAGTAGATGAGAAAAACTAGTGTAAGATAGAAGAATTTGGTGTCATGCAGGATTTCAAGATATCAAAGCAACATTACCAGTATAATGAATATACATATTTTTGTGAAACTGCACAGCAGTTAATATTGTGAGTGTTGTTGTGTGTTGGGGTGGGGGGTCTCACCACTGTAACGATGTAGATATTCTGGCATATTTTAAATTAAATCAGTTTTAATACTTTATGTGAAAAGCATATGTATAATAATGTTATGTACATTTTATTTCAATAAAGACAAGACAAAACAGCATAAAGATGCCCATATGCCCTAAAGATAAATACAATTCAAAGATTTTCATTAAAATGATTTTTTTCTGCAAGCAAAATACCTCTCTTTAAATACAAAAATCAGTATTCTGAATTGCAAATGCTTTCATTTTTTTGCAGAAAATCTGCCATGATTAAAATTGTTTAATGAATAAGGAATCTTTCCACAAAACAAGCTTGCTGCTACATGCTAGATTTTAAACAGTTCTGTGACTACATATACAACAGTAATATAGTAAGAAAACACGCAACCTGATGAAAAGTTAAAATCTTCATTAATACACTGAAAAAGTAGACATAACTCATGCCTTTCAAAATCAAAAAATACAAAAATTAAATGTTTTCTTAAAAAGATTTTCCTTATTTTAAGGACTCAGTTTAAAATGAAGCTGCATGTAATTTGTACAAGAAAATTGTACAAGTAAACTGGTAATATACAAAAAATTAGCTGACATTTTCCATTTATCGGTAGTCCATTTTTAACTTCCAATACTGTACTTTCTTAACAAGCATACAAAATATCAAATTCATCTTTAGAAAAAGTGCCATTCCACGACATCCCTTAGATAAAGCAGTCTGAGCCTGAAGTGTGTAAATGCAGTCAAGAGGCTAGAATACTTAACACAGCTGCTTTGTTAAATTTAATAAAGGGTAGGCAGTGACAAGACCCCTAAAAGGTCAGCCTCTTACAACTGCATTTGAACCAAGACTTTTTCCAGTACTGCATTTAAACCATTCTGATGGCATGTTCTCTGCACCATTTAGGTGGGAGTGTAGCATACCACAGGTTTGCATACAGCAACAATTAGGTACCAACTGTTACATTTAAAATTTCCACTGTAATAAAAGCTTAACAGAAGTACCATCAGCCATGAAAATGCATGTAACATAAAATACTAACACAAACCGAAAAAGTCAGACTCACTCACAGTGTCAAAGGTGCAAACTGGATAAATTTATTGTGAGCAAGTCACACACCCAAGGGATCGGCTACCCCATGCGCACTCACCTAATCAAAGGCTTCACCAGGGACTTGCTCAATAAATGTATCCCATCTACACCTTTGACACTGCGAGTGTGTATGATTTTTCCAGTTTGTGTCTTGAGCTTTGGCAGTTCAGACAGCACCTTTAAGAGTTGTTACTCTGTGCACCTAGTTTCCTTTTTTTGTTTACCCTAAAATACTGAGCCACAATATTAAATACTTGATTTCTAGAGGTGTGGGAGGGGAGACTAGAGAAACTTATATGGGTTTTTGATAAACTTAAGTCCAAAAAGGTGACTGTCTTCAAATGAGTTTAAGCACAGTCTGTTCTGAGGTATTGCTTGGCTATGAAATACATGAGCTACCAAAAGGTATTTAATGGATGCCCATAACTCAGAACTGTGCCTTAGATGGAGCACTATCTTCCCGTACACAGTGTACTGAAATTTCCAGCAGACGTCAGGCAATTTAAATAAATTAAAAAGTTAATACCTGCAAAACAAGACAAGAAGTGCCCAAGACTGGGAAAACAAGACCGGTATGTAATCAACTTTACTACTTGGGATAGTCATTTCTCGCACTGTACAGATTTCAATGGATTTTGCACTACAAAACCACCTGTCAAGTACAATGCAAACACTGCTGCCCATGTCTAACTACACTGGAGATGGCATTAGAAAATGGTTAACCTTTCACAGCGGATTTAATTGGTAAATTATGTTTTTCAAGGAACCAGGGGAGTAAAATGTTTAATTCAAGAACTAACCGTATCACTGAGCATCCCAGTTTAGTCTTGTGAAAATGGCAGCTACAAATCCATCCATCCTTGTAATTAAATATTTTTAAGATAATAATTTTCTACCAAACACATATTTTGTGTGTGTGGTAAAAACATACTATACCACTTTCTGGGGAGATGAATACATAATTTCACAACATTTTAAATAAAACCAGCACAGGAATTTGCCAAGTAGTTTCACTTGTTCATTAGAAAATTCACAGAATCCCTCTCCCAAATGGTATATTTTGTGTCAAACAGAAGCCATCACAATGGTTTAAATCTCTAATGATACATTCATAGGGCTCTTGGGGGACGCTGATACCTGCTTCCTTTAAGCACAGTCATCAGTAAAGGATGGGGTGCTTCCCTCCAAAGTGTGTCCCATGGCCACATGCCACTTCCCGCACTTGCAGGAATTTTACCCAAGTACAGCAAAAAGTGTTGAACTGTGATAACTTTTCTTATTTCTGCAGTTAAGCACTTTTTACCTCAGGTGTACTTGAGAGACTCAACCGCGTGACTCAGTATTTTTTTTTTTTTTTAAAGGGAGTCTCGGACCCTCAAAAAGAAAATTCTACCGAGAGCCCAGATTCTCTTCTACCAATGCCTCGATTCTCAAAAAATATTTCAACTACAGTGGAATATTATCGATACAAAATATAAATGGAGGTACTCTAAGTGAAAATTACATGGACTAAAACTACAGAATACTTTAAACAAATATACAGTTTGCAGGCAGACAAAGCAGGAAAACGGCCATTCAAACATATAAACTAATACAATTTGGCTATTTTCAGAGTAGCTATGAAGCGCCTCAACTAAAAGGAATGCATTATGAAATTCTAGTCTAAGACAGGTTAAAATGTAAAAAGGTTATAACCCAGAACAGGAAAATATAAAACTCAACTCTTACTGGCCATTCCTGTTGAAATGAGATTCTTAAGTAACAAAGAGGCTCTAGACCTACTTGGAGCACCAAACAGAGGGAAAATACAAGTCCATTTTCTTCTCTGTTAGAATGTGAAATCCTGTGATAATACAGGTTAAACTGCTGGTGACAGAAACAGAATTCTTTAAAAGTGTTGATCTCATACACAGAAAATTCCTGCTGGGTTGCACTATTTCTAAAGCCTGCAATTTAATCCCTTCTGTTCTACCTAGAAATGTCACTCTCTCGAGATAGTTGAAGTGTTTCTCTGTAACCCTGATAATAGTCAGGTGCCAAAGACGAGAAAAGCAAGACGGGGTATAAAAAATGCAAATTTCAACAGTAATGGCAATGCTCTTGTTTTGTCATACAGGGTCCTGCATTTTTCCCCTTCAGTATTTGAAAAAATAGAAAAGATGTGGGCTTTAATCTGGGGGAAGCAAGTCATGCAAACGAAATCTCTCTCTGATGTGGGGCCGGACATCCTCATTCTGTAGAAAGAAAAAAAAAATAAAATCAATAATGTATTATACATACTTTGAAAGACCATACATTTCTTACCATTTTGAGTCCAAAAATCATCGACTTATTAAATTGCAGAGCTCAGTTTAAGGATATCATATAAAACATGAATTTATTATAAGTACAGTAAATAACAGAAATATGTGAGTTCGTCCTTCTAAATGCTTAGCAGGGCATCGAGTTCCACTTCCACTCCTTCGTATGCATCTAAATCTTGCAATGCAAACGAAAAGTTACTTACCTTAACACCAAATCTTCAAGAATATCTTCTCCACAGAGTTACACTTTGGTATCAGGACCAGAAGCACTAGGATCCCACGGAAGCAAAACTTTGAATCAGGGTGCTGGTAAATGAAAATCATTGTACCTACCGTAATTCCTGATCTTACTGTGTATCTTCACCATTCATCACTTTTGGGTAATGTGGCAAGGAAGCTTGTTTTGTTTTGATAGGCGGAGCTGATGCACCGCTGGTGCCGCCTGAGGCCAGCCACACCGCGTGGTGCTCACAGGTTGGCTGCTAGGTGTCGGCCGACCCCGCCTCCCGCCAGTTCTGAGTTGCCAGAGTAAGAAAGGGTAGGGAGGGAGGGACAAGGAAGTCCAAGGACAGACAAAGGAAAAGATATACAAACTAAAAGGAGAAATAAACGACAGAGAGGACAGGAGAAGAGTTAGAAATCTAGGGGATTGGGAAGGGGCCCCAATCTCTGGAAGCAGAAGAAGAGGAGGGAGGAAGGGAAAAATTAGAAATATGGGAGGAGGAGGAGGAGGAGGAGGAGACATACCTGAGCCTTCTGACCCGCCTCCAGCTTCTATAGGAACTGCGGGAGTAGCCAGAAGGCTGCATTGCCAGAACTCAAGGCACAGAATCACTGGCAATAAACTCCAACATAAGCAAAAGCGCTTATTCTGGAAGAAAAACAGGATACATAGCTGTACTCCCTCTGGAACCAAATTTGGAGGTAAGAAAAATACAGCTATGCAAGAACTTACCGTAACAGTAGATCTTCGAGAGAGGCTTTTGCAGTAGGTGATTACATATAGGACAGATGCTGGCAGGCGTCAGGACCCCACGGAAAAATTTCTAGCTAGCAGTATCTGGCGGGGGACCGCCCCCATGTCAGGTGACCAACATCAGTATAAAGGGTGGTCCCCCACCACCTTCCAGTTCTTTTCCCACCAAAGGCCAAAAGCACAGACGAGAGAAGAAAAAATTACTCACCTTAGTAATGTTGTTTTTTCTAATGGAGTCTTGCTGTATTCTGACAATAGCAGTGAGTCCCAACCTTCAAACTGCCCCGGAGATGAAAGAGTCAACTTTCCATGCCAGGCATGGAATGCTGAGCTCGAGCTCGGTTGAGACTCTGTCTGTTGCTGTTTAAACTCAAACCGTCAGATCTTTACGAGCTAAACTCAGAGGTCCTGAGTGGAAGCTGTAAACCTACACTAGCCAACTGGCTACTAAACATAAAAACACATTTTTTTGTCCCAAAACAAAGACTCAAGTCAGGAGACCCAAAAAATGGAAAAAAAAAACCAAAAAAAACCACAACACCCACTCACCCAAAGAAAAAAGGGGTGATAACAACAAGGTGGGGCACCTCCTGAGCGCCAACACTGCCACTCCCCACCCACATCCCAAAAACAGAGGTTCTGAGAGGGGAAGGCAGGAGGGGAGGTCAGAATACAGCAAAACTCCATTAGAAGAAACATTACTAAGGTGAGTAATTTTTACTTCAAACAACATGAAGTCTTGCTGTAGTCTGACAACAGAACTACCAAGCAGTACCTCCATGGAGGAGGGACAGAACCTACTTGGGAAATAGGCTCTGATGCAGCAGCAAAGAAAACCGAGCATCACTCCTAGCCTGGATATCCAGGAGTAATGCTTGGTAAAAGTGTGAACTGTTTTCCAGGTAGCTGCTTGACATATCTCTAGAATAGGAATATCCATGGCAGCAGCCAGGAAGCAGCTGTACCTCTGGTGAGAGTAAGCCCTCAGGCCTGAGGGTGGAACCTTACCCAGCTTTTCATAAAACTGAATGCAAGAGACAATCCACCTGGCAATGGATCTTTTAGTGGCAGGTTTTCTTTACCAACCTCACCATAAGTGAGGAAAAGTTGAGGAGTCAAACCTGTGACCCTTGGACGCTTCTATGTAGTAACTAAGGGCTCTTTTCACATCTAAATTGTGCAGCCTCCTCTCACCAGAGGAGGAATGGTCAGCGAAATACACAGGAAGAGACATAGATTGGTTAAGGTGGAAGTCTGAAACCACCTTAGGTAAAAACTTCCTGTTAGTCCTGAGGACCACCTTATCTCTGTGGAAGGAGATAAAATCAGGCTCCACTGACAGGGCTTGTAACTCACTTATGCGCCTGGCAGAGGTGAGGGCTACCAGGAACACAGTTTTCCAAGTCAAGTACTTAAGCTCTGCTGAGCACAAAGGCTCAAAAGGGGGTTGCATAAGCTGAGCAATGCAAACGTTAAGATCCCAAGCAGGGGCAGGGGCCCTGAATGGAGGATTGGTATGAAGCAATCCCTTGAAAAACTTGGAGAATACAGGGTGCGCTGAAAGAGAAGAGGGCTTACCTGCTGAAATGAAAGCAGAAACAGCTGCCAGATGCACTTTTAGTGTAGCTGGTCTGAGTCCCAAGCTATTCAAATGGACCATGTAGTCAAGGACTGTGGGCAGATCAGCAGACTCTGGGAAATATGCTTCCCAGAGCACCATATGGAAAATCTTTTCCACTTTGAATTATAAGTAGTTCTGGTGGAAGGTTTCCTCGGCCTTTAGAATATCCATTATACCCTGGGAGAGTGTAAATCAGCAAACTCTAACTCTTCAAGAGCCAGGTCTTGAGATTGAGAGATTTGAGATTCGGGTACCAAACCCTCCCCTGAGCACAGGTTAACAGGTTGTAATTCCTGGGAAGAGACAGGGGAAGATGGACTACTAAGGACAACAGGAGAGGATACCAGGGCTGTCTGGCCCAGTCTGGAGCAATCAGGATCACCCTGCAGGGTTGAGACCTGATTCTGACTAGCACTTTGAACAGGAGAGGGAAGGGGAAATGCATGCCGAACTTCCTTCCAACTGAGAACTAAGGCATCCGGGGACCGAGTCCAACACTGGGGCTGCGAAAGATCTATCAGCGGGGTGCCCCATCTGGAGAATATCACCTCCAAGACCAGGGGATCCAGTGACCATTCGTGATGGCCCTGAGATATCCTGTTGAGAGCATCCGCCAGGACATTGTCCTTGCCTGGGAGGTGTACTGCTGTGAGGAGGTGTTCAGAGAATAAGCCAGAGACCACAACTTCATTGCTTCTGTGCACAAGGCCGTAGACCGAGTGCCTCCTTGCTTGTTGATGTACCACATTGTGGTGGTATTGTCTGTTCTGATCTGAATAACTTTGTTCTGAACAGACTTGGAAAAAGCTTGAAGTGCTAGAAATACTGCTCTGAGTTCCAACAGATTGATGTGAAGCAGAGATTCCTGAGGGGACCACAACCCCTGGGTGGTCAGGTCGCCCAAGTGAGCCCCCCACCCCAAGAGGGATCCACGTAGTAGAGTGAGACTGAGTGACAAAGGGAACTCCTTGTCTCAGATTGTTCTGATCCTGCCACCACTGCAAGGACTGGATCAGGGTTCGAGTCACTGGGATCAGTTTGGTCAGTGAATCCTTTTTCTAGGACCAAAAGGCTCTCAGATGGAACTGAATGTCCCTCATATGAAATCTTGCTCCCTGCACCACTGCTGTAGAAGCAGCCATGTGCCCCAGGAGCTGCATAAAATGCCATGCTGGTCGAGACACCTGTAGGGTGAATGAGGAGGCCAGTGCGATAAGGGTCCTTACCCTGTCCAGGGGAAGGAAGGCTCTGGCCTTTCTGTATCTAGCTCTGTGCCTATGAAGGTGAGGAGCTGAACAGGCTCTAGAACTGACTGACAGATTCAGAAGGAAACCCAGAGAGGTGAGCAGTTGCTGAGTTATCTGTAGGTGTAACTTGACTTGGTCTGGGGACTGGTCTACTATGAGCCAGTCGTCCAAGTATGGGAAGATGGCAATCCTTTGCCTTCTTAAAGAAGCAACCACTACTGCCAGGCATTTTGTGAACACCCTTGGAGCAGAGGTTAGACCGAAGGGCATTGCTCTGAACTGGTAATGGCCTGAGGGCAGCTCGAACCTGAGGTACTTTCGATGGGAGCTTCTGATGAGAATATGGAAATAGGCATCTTTGAGGTCCAGGGAGACTAGCTAGTCCACTGGCCTTAGAGAGGGCAGAATTATTCCCAGAGTCACCATTTGAATTTTGGTTTTAAAAGGTGCTTGTTTAAGTATCTGAGATCCAGAATGGGCCACCATTCTCCTGTCTTTTTTGGGGTAAGGAAGTACCTGGAGTACAAACCTTTGCCCTGGTGTAGGGGTGGAACCCTTTCCACAGCTCTGAGAGCCAGGAGGGAAGAGACCTCTGCCTCTAGGGCAAGTGCCTCTGAGGGATTTGCAGGTGGAAAGGATCTGGTTCTCAGCTTTGGGAATTTTCTGAAGCTGAGAATCAGTCCCTGGCTTACTACTTCCAGGACCCACTTGTCTGATGTTAGAGACTTCCAGTCCTGGACAAAGTAAGCCAGCCTGCCCCCTACAGGTAGTGGAGAATCGGCCCTGGCAAACCCATCAGGGTGCCTGTTTAGCAGGGGGTTTTGGCTGAGGGGTTGAAGTAGGTCTGCTTGTACCCCTTCTGCCTCTCCCTCTAAAGAACCCCCTCTGAGCATAGGCAGAAGAGGAGGCCTGGGCTTGGTAGAAAGGCCTATGAAAAAGCCTGCCCCTGGGATGCTGCCTCTGAGGAGTGGCCTGCCTTTCCTTGGCCTGTGTACTCCTATAGGTGATCCTATAATCGTCCATTTTCTTCACGTAATTCTCTGTTTACTCTCCAAACAGAGAATTACCCACAACAGGAAAATCCATGGCCTTAGTCTGGGTATCCTGTGACAGGCTAGTATATCTGAGCCAAGCCATTCTCGAAGTGCCACAGATGTAGCCATGACTCTAGATGACACATCATTGGAGTCCACTGCAGCATGGAATTGCACCTTGGATGCCTCGATACCATCAGCAGCCACCTGCTCCAGCTCCTTGGCAAGCTGGCCAGGGACCTGTTTTGCTAAAGCCATGACAGTGCCCCATCTGGATTTCTGATACCTAGCAGTATAGGCCATATAGTTGGCCTATCTGAGTCCCAAAGATGCTGCCATGTACTGTTTCTTTGCCATGGCATCAATCCTCCTGGAGTCCTTGTCTGGGGGGTGTGAAGCCAAGGGAATATTTGCCTTATCACAGGCTGCAGCCTGCACGACCCCAACATGGCTGCATTGTTGTGTAAGGAAAGTACAGTTACGTAAGAACTTATCGTAACAGTAGATCTTCGAGAGAGGCTCTTGCAGTAGGTAATTACATATAGGACTGTCGCCGGCAGGACCCCACGGAAAAATTTCTGGCTAGCAGTCCTAGGCGGCCACTCTATGTCAGGTGACCGGCGTCATACGACGTCAGTATAAAGGGGCGGTCCCAGACGCCCACCTTCCAGTTCTTTCCCGCCATAGGTCCGGAAGAGAGAGAAGCAGATATTTCCCTCAATGGAAAAGGAGCTGAAAAAGCCTAGGGGGATGGAGGGCGGGAAGGTATTACCTACTGCAAGAGCCTCTCTCGAAGATCTACTGTTACGGTAAGTTCTTACATAACTGTACTATCTTACTCAAGAGGGCTTGCAGTAGGTAATTACATAGGACAGAATCCCAAGCAGTCTGGAACAAATGAAAGGCACCGGAGGAGGAACTACTCCAAAAGTAGTAAATAATCTAGCAGGTCTCAAGAAAGGAGGCCTTGCAAGACCAGCTAACCGAAGCCTGCTCTCACGGTGAAAGGCAATGTCCAAACTGTAATGTTTAGTAAAGGTATGGACAGAAGTTCAAGTGGCGGCAGCACAGATGTCTGCCCAGAGACACGTTTCTTGAAACAAGTCGCAGAGGCGGTAACTCCACGAGAGGAGTGACCTTCTGACTTGACCCGGAGGGTCTTGTTGTACTTGTCATAACAGAAAGTGATACAATGTGCCAACCATTTTGATAGGCATTGCTTAGAGACAGCATTGCCTTCTCTTTTGGAAGCAAAAGAGACAAACAACTGATCAGTCTTTCTGAGATCCTTCGTCCTATCGATGTAGTATCTCAGAATTCTGTGAACATCCATGGTATGGAGCAGGTATTCTCCTTGATTGGAGTACTGCGTGAAGAAAGCAGGCAATTCAATAGACTGATTTAAGGTAGATTCTGCTACCACCTTCGGAAGAAACTTAGGATTCATGCGAAGAGCTACTCGTTCTTTGTGAAAAATCAGATAAGGGATTTTGCACGTAGGGCCTGGAGCTCGGAAATTGCTATGCAGGAAGTAATGGTCACCACTTTAAGAGTGTCTTCCACGATAAAACTTCTAGGTTCATGGAAGCCGTGAGGCTCAAAGGGGAGGAAGGGTAAGTTTCGAGGACAAAGTTTAAGTCCCAAGGCGGAGTTGAGTCCGACAGGGGGCCTGAGATGAAGGACCCTCTGAGTGAAAGTTTTGGATACTCCAGCTGAGCAAATGCCTTATCAGTGAAAGGGACATGGTAGGCTGAAATAGCAGCCATATAGACTTTCAAAGAGGAGTGACTAAGACCCAGGTCGAAAAGATGACGCATGTACTCAAGCAGAATGGTCACAGGGCAGGAAAAGGGCTCCACGTTCCTGGACGCAGCCCAGATAGAAAATCTTTTCCACTTCATGGCGTAGGTGGACCTAGTGGAGGGTTTTCTAGCCTCCACCAGAATCTCGGCCACCTTAGGAGAAACGCCAAAACAAGATTGAGCTAGGTCTGCAGGAGCCATGCATGAAGTTGAAGGGACTTGAGTCCCGGATGGACCAGGGTCCCCTGATCCTGGGTCAGCAATCCTGGAGATAAAGGAAGAGGAAGAGGAAGAGGAGGAACCTCTGAGTATTGTTTTAGAAGAGAGAACCCAGATTTGCCTGGGCCAGAAAGGGCTGATCAAGTCATTCTCAAAGCTCATTCTCGACAAGCTTCTGTAGCACACGAGGACCAGAGGAACTGGGAGAAAAGCATGGGCAGTCTGTCCTTCCAGCTTAGAGATAGAGCGTCAGCCCAGAGCGCCCGCTCTGAGCGAGCGAGCAAAAGACTGGAAGCTTTGCGTTTTGGGAGGAAGCGAACAGGTCTAACTGAGGAGTCCCCCAAACCTGGAAGATACTTTTTAGGACTTTTTCGTCCAATTTCCACTCGTGTGGAAGAGCCGACGAGCGACTTAGTCTGTCTGCCAGGACACTGTCGACTCCTGGAACATGGATCGCTTGAGGTGAAGGTTGTGCAGAGATGCCCAATCCCCTGACCTCATCACCTCCTGGCTGTGCCAGGTAGGACCCGAGTTCCTCCTCGCTTGTTGATGTACCACACGCACGCATGTCCGCTTGGACGGCTAGTGACCGGAAAGATGTACTGGTGAAGGGTCTGGAGCTTAAAAGCACTGCTCGACGCCGAGCATGTTGATGTGGGAGAACTATTCCAACTTTGACCAAAGGCCTTGGGTTCGGTGAGGACCAGATGGGCTCTCAACCTCGCTCAGCGTCTGCGGTAAGAGTCTGAACGGGGAGAAGGAAAAAAGGACTCAAAGAGGTTCTTCGAACCATCCACCATTGTAAGTCTCTTACCATCGGCGGGAGATCAGGACCGGATGATCTAGGTCGCTACTGTTGATCCCATTGAGATCAAGAGTCCACTGGAGATTCTCATGTGGGAGGTGTGTGCTGACATGAACTGTGGATGGTCAGCCATAAGCTCCCAGTAGACGGAGCACTGACCTCGCTGACCCTCCAACTGAGGCAGAAAGGCCTTGCACAAAGTTGTGCCCGAGAATTGCCCTGATGAACTGGAGCCTCTGTGTAGGATCCAGGTGAGACTTGGAATGGTTGATGGTAATACCCAGGCCAGTGAAAACCTGCTGGGTGAGGGAGAGAAAATGCAGGAGTTCCTCCCTGGATGGGGCCACCAGGAGCCAGTCGTCCAGGTAGGGAAAAACCTGAGCTCCCAAAGAACGCAGGTGGGCCGCTACCACCGCCAGGCATTTGGTAAAGACTCGAGGAGCCAAGGAAAGACCAAATGGGAGTGCCCGGAATTGGTAGTGGACCCCCTGGAACGCAAACCTTAGGTACTTTCGGTGCGAAGGGCGAATGGGGATGTGCAGGTACGCATCCTGCATATCTAGAGCACAAAGCCATTGGCCCGGCCGAAGCAGGGGCAAAAGGGATTGAAGGGAGAGCATCCTGAACCTATTGTACCTACATACAGGTTCAGGGAGCTGAGATCGCTAGAGTAGGTCTGAGATCTCCGTCGCCTTTGGTACAAGGAAAAAGTGGGATAGTACCTCGTCCTCTGTGAGGGGAGGGATGGTTCTATAGCCTGTTTCACAAGAAGCACTGAGATTTCTTCCTGACCAAAGGGAAGATGGTCCCTTAGCAAGCGGAGTTCAGAGGGGTGGAGGTTTCTATAGAAACCTATGGAGTGCCCCTCTGCGTGATCTGAAGCACCCATGAACGAGGTTATCCTTTCCCAACCCGAAGGTGGAGGAGAACCTCCTCCTACCGGTTCCTCTGGGGTGTCTGGAGGCGGTGGAGAGGAAAGGAGTCAGGTGGTGTGAGGCAGCGCCTGCAGCTGGGGCACCGTTGCTTTTGGGCGGCGGGCCTGGCAGCTGTGGAGGCCCGACATTTAGTGGCCCGCCTTCCCTGAGGTTTCGCTTGAGGCCGGCTGTGTCTGCAAAAGGGACGGCACAATGAATCAACAGATTTAAAGGCCGTCCCCTTCTCCTGCAAATCAGTGATGATGTCCTTGACATCACCACCGAAGAGCACAGAACCTCTGAAAGGTGCTTCTTGGATGGCTGACTGCACCTCCGGACTAAACCTCCGACACACGGAGCCATGCGTGGGCTTCAAGAGCCTTTGAGGCATGAGGCTCAAATCCTGCAATCATCACTGCGTCGTAAGTTGTCCTCAGAGATGTGACGACTGGCTTGACGAGCAGAACAGACCAGGTTGGCCAACTCCTGCTTGAGTTGAGAGTCAGGCAGAGAGTCGATCTTGGATTCGCCTGGGTAAGGACAGCCGTCTGGTAATCCCCCCATGTGCAATATATTTCAGGACCCTAATCCCCAGTGTGGAAGAAGCGAGATCTTCCTTCCATACTGGTCCAGAAGGTGAGCTTTTGACCGGGGAAATGAGCCTGGCAGCTTGGATGTATGGATCGGGCTGTGAGCGCGCCAATCACAACCGAGTCTGCGCTGGGGTGAGAGTTCAAAAGTCTCACACCTCCGGAGCCTGGATAGCTCTGTTCGACTTCCTGGGAAGTGGGGCTAACGCCGACGGTTGTTTCCAAATAGTGGAAACAAGGTGGGCGGAAGCTCAATCCAGGTGGCACTAAGGTAGAAGCTGTAATGGGCAAGTCCAGATGTCTCGTGCAGTTTGACCATCTGAGGGTCTGGTTCTGCTGAATGCCACTGATGGACTTCCTGGATCTTTCTGAGCAACCCGGTGAAGGAAGCGATCCTCCGAGGAGACTTCGGAGGAGTCCTCGGCCGGGTTTGACAGAGCGGAGCCTGCCTTTCTCGGAACCTCCATCGGAAGCCTCGGAGGAGTCCGAGAGAAGGGGAGGAAGAGTCTCACAGAATAAGACCCTAACTCGCCTGGGGAGAACGGGTTCCTTGGGAGGATCCCAGAACGTGTATCCTGCCCTCCTGATCCTGAGGGCAAGCCCGACCTGGAGGTAGAGAGGAGTGTGCCGCTTGCCGCGCACTGGGAGCCGGGTGGCACAGTCGCCAGAAGACGGTTTCCGATTTCTTGGTGAGTTGAGCTCTGGCCTCCAGCCCACCAGGAAGCAAGAGTCTCTTGCAGATCCACCGCGCCTAGGGGTGGTGGAGGAGGAGGGGGAGGTTGAATGGAGGAAACCAGAGGGGGAGTATCCAGAACTCCGGTTGCAGGTATTCCGAGTCAATATGAGTCGGCACTGGTAATGGGCGGCGCAGGATACCGCGGACTGGGAAACCGCGCCGGATAATATCGGCGATACCCAGGCACTGGAGAGCTGCCGGAGCAGACGGCCCAGCCGGGTACTCCACGGGCGGATCAGCCGGATAGGCCTGGTGGATGGAGGGTCCGGCGAAGAGGAAAATCCCGCCAGCTCGGGAGGGGCCGGTGTCGGAACTGGGCGCTCGGCGGGGCCGGGCGTCAGATCCGCTCTTCAGGAAGAGGACTGACGGCAGCCCATGGTCCCGAGTCTCCGGGGACAGGAGAATCCCCGGGTCAGGCAGGGGGACTGGAGCTCCCCTGATGGCAGCGATGAGCCTGGAACAACAGAAAAAGCAAGTTCCACAGTAGGCTCAGGGGCCCGGTGCACGTCGGAGGAGCCGACGTGTGGCTTACGGGCAAAGTCCCGACGGACGCCAGAGGAGCCGGCGTCCGGCTTCGGGGGTTCCTCATCAGAGGCGGGCCGAGGATGAGAGGAGGCCCGGTCCGAGGGGGACGCTGCCCGGTGCCGCCCCGAGGGGTCGAAGGCCTTAGAGGCTCTTTTCCGGCGTGACGCCGGAGGGGCCGACGCTGCTTATGGTAGGTGCCCGGACTAGTAGGCCGAGGCCTGCGGCAGTACTGGGGGCTGGAGTCTCCTTTGCCTGAGACGCCAAGGGCCGACTCTTGCTCGCGGGAGCCTTAACGCCTCCAAAGCCTTGGAGGCTGTCACGAGCGATCCTCCGAAGGGATACATATTTGTCCGGGCGACTCCGCCAGAGTCGCGGAAGAGGACCTCTCCCGGTGCCTATCCACATCCCGCTTTTTGTGCCCTTCAGGGGAGGTCGACGCCTGCCGAAGTTTTCTCAGCTCTTTCTCCATCGCAGACATCTTCTTTTTGAAGAGATGGGCTTTGAGGGACTGCTGGTGTCATCTGAGGGTGGCCGCGTTGAACCGGAGGCAGTGCGGACACTTATCGACCGCGTAGTCGGGGCCTAGGCAGAAGAGGCAGAGGGAGTGACCGTCTTTGTGAGGCAGTTGGGCACCGCACGAGTCGCACTTATTCTTTGAAGGGGACGACATATACCGATGTTCACCTGATGAAAGAGTAAAATTCTGAAACTAATCGGAAAAACCGACGAGCTGAGTGATAAGAACTTAACCGCGAGGTGCTGTACGAGCTGACGCAAGGAAAGAACTGAAGGCGGGCGCCTGGGACCGCCTTTATACCGACGTGCGATGACGCCGGTCACCTGACGGGATACCGCCAGGACCGTTAGCTAGAAATTTTTCCATGGGGTCCAGCGACCGTCAAGCGCCAGTCCTATATGTAATTACCTACTGCAAGAGCCCTCTCGTAGTAAGATCTCCGTATCTGAGCCTGACAATGTATACCTCTTGTCCATTCTTTTATCCGCAGGAGGTATAGTATTAGGAGTCTTTAAAATCTTAAATGTCTGTTTCCCAAAAGATTTGTGTAAGGGAATAGACAGCCTCCTAGACTCTGGGATATCCATCATTTCCACGTAGTCAGGCTCCTCCTGGTCATCCACAGCTTCTTCCATAGGAAGCTGGAGGGTTTCAGCTACTTTTTTATAAAACATGAAATGGGATGGGGACTCAGAAAGCCTAGGAGGAGACACTCCTGAAGGTCTGTCTGGGGAGATGTCCGGGTCAATGGGCACATCCAGACTTTCAAAACCACATTCACTTTCCTCATACTCCTCTTCCTCCTCCTCCGGTTCATAATATTCCTCTAAATCATAATCTTGAACTGGTGGAACCGGCCGAACCGAGCGCCTCCCTGATGGTGCCAGTTCGGTCGGAACCGGAAAGTGATTGTACATTTTTATCGCTTTGACTATTTCTTCAGCGGTTGGAGAAGAAAGTTTTGGATCCATACCAGTTGATTTTTCCTTTTCTTGTTCTTCTTAGCGGAACCGATTCCTCAGAATCGGTCTCTTGCCCGGAAGAAGTCTCTCGCCTGGCCAGAGGGCACCTTCTGGTTCGGTTTGAACCGAACTGGCTGGCCATCCGTTCAGCGGACTTTTGGCCTCTTTCCTGAGCCTACCAACTCTCTCTCTAGGTACCTGCAGGAAAATTTTACAAATCTGGCAGTCTGCATTGAGGTGGTCAAACTCCAGACAAACACAGGTGGTGTGGGGGTCAGTCTTAGCAGTATTTCCCCACACACACTGCAGTGTTGAAACCCAGTGGGCCCGATTTTTCTTTTGGTTTCTCAGACATTTGCCAGTCCTAACCAAACTTACTTTAATGGCAATCCATGGGCAAGACCCTCTTATGGGTTCCTGACCCGTTGTTACAGTCGTGGAAAAACCGTAATAAAATGCATTTTTTTTAGAACCGATAAGAACCGTATCACACACTGAAAGTACAGATAAAGTTTTAATAACTTGATCGGTTCAAACCAACCGATGAACCGCTTACAAGTTCCACACAGAATAGAAAATAAAATAAAATATCTAGTACTCACAAATACCACAGACAGAGACTGAACTAATAGATTATGGTTTAAATTTGTCAAACCGAGAAACGGTACTTTAACCGACAAATTGAACCGAGCAGAAGAAGAAATTCGGAGCGACTGTTCAGTGAGGCGGAGTAAAGAATCTGATGGTTTGAGTTTAAACAGCAACAGACAGAGTCTCAACCGAGCTCGAGCTCAGCGTTCCATGCCTGGCATGGAAAGATGACTCATCTCCGGGGCAGTTCGAAGGTTGGGACTCACTGCTATTGTCAGAATACAGCAAGACTTCATGTTTGAAGCGGATATTTCCCATCCTGGAAAAGGAGCTGAAAAAGCTTAGGGGGATGGAGGGCAGGAAAGTATTGCCTACTGCAAGAGCCTCTCTCGAAGATCTGTTACGTTAGTTCTTACGTAACTGCACTATCTTATCAGAGGGCTTCATGTAGGTAATTACATACAGGACTGAGTCCCAAGCAGTCTGCAATAAGGAGAAGCAACAGAGAGGAAAGCTACTCAGAAGTAGACCTCAGGCTGTAAAGGCCTTAGGAAAGGAGACCTTGCAGAGCAGCCAACCCGAAGCCTGCTCTATGGCGAGAGGCAATGTCCAAACTGTAATGTTTTGTAAAGGTATGGACAGAAGTCCAAGGGCTGCGAAAATGTCAGCTACTGACACATTCTTGAAACAAGCTGCAGAGGTAGCGACCCCACTGGTGGAGTGGCCTCTAACTTGACATGGCAGGGTCTTGTTGTACTTGTCATAACAGAAAGTGATACAATGAGCCAACCATTTCGATAGGCATTGCTTAGAAACAGCATTGCCCCGAATCAGGCTTGAGCTACGTCTACAGGAACCACGCGTGCAGCTGAAGGGATTTGAGGCCTGGATGGACCAAGGTCCCCTGATCCCGGGTCAGCAAAAGCTGCGACAGAGGAAGAGGAGGTTCCTCTGAGTACTGTTGCAGAAGAGTGAACCAAACTTGCCTGGGCCAGAAAGGCGCCATCAGAATCATTCGAGCTCCTTATGAACTGAGTTTCTGTAAGACCTCGGAATCAATGGGATCGGGAAGGAAAGCATAGACGAATCTGCCCTTCCTGTCTAGAGACAGAGCGTCTCTACAAAAAATGCCACGCCCTGGAACGAGTGAGCAGAAGTCTGGAAGTTTTGCGTTGCGAGGGGATACGAACAGGTCTACCTGCGGTGTTCCCCAACGTAGGAAGATATCGTCTGCGACCCCCTGATCCAGTTCCCACTCACGAGCTTGAGCAGACGACCGACTGAGTCTGTCTGCCAAGATGTTGTCGACCCCCGGGATGTGAATGACTGTGAGGTGAAGGTTGTGCTGCACTGCCCAATCCCAAACTTGTACTGCCTCCCTGCAAAGAGGGTAGGAACGAGTTCCTCCCTGTTTGTTGATGTACCAGACCACACACATATTGTCAGTCTGTACCGCCAAGTGACCGGAAGCAGATGCAGAGACTGAAGAGAGTACAGCACTGCCCGGCTCAAGCACATTGATGTGAAGAGACTTTTGAGCTTGGACCAGAAGTCTTGGGTCCTGTGAAGCCGAGATGGCTCCCCAACCCTCGCCCGAGGCATCCATAGTCAGCATCTGGGAGGGGGGAGAAGAAGGGAACTCCTTGGCAAAGGTTCTCCTGAACCATCCACCACTGCAAGTCCCGAGCCATAGGAGTGGAGAGCAGAACGAGTGGATCTAGGTCATCCACCAACTGATCCCACTGAGACTGAAGCATCCACTGAGAAATTCTCATGTGGAGCAGAGTGCGAGGGACTGTTGGGACCGCAGCTGCCATGAGCCTGAGGAGGCGAAGGACCAACCTGGCACTGACCCGCCTGCGGCTGGACAACAGGCTGACCTGGGCCTGAGTGTGGCCGTGCTGTCCGATGAGGAAGGCCATGCCCGAGGTCATGTCCAGGATCGCTCCGATAAACTGAAGCCTGTGGACGGGAACGTGGGACTTGGGTGGTTGATGGTGGATACCCAGGCAGGTGAAAACCTGCCGGTAAGGGAAAGGGAACGAGGAGTTCCTCCCTGACGGTGCCGCCAGGAGCCAATCGTCCAGGTACGGAAAAACCTGCACCTCTGGCACGCAGGTAGGCCGCTACCACCAAAAGGAATTTGGTGAACACTTGTGGCGCCGAGGAAAGACCAAATGGGAGGGCCTTGAACTGGTAGTGGTCCCCCTGGAACGCAAAGCGCAGGTATTTGCGGTGGGATGGGTGGATAGGGATATGCAGGTAAGCATCCTGCATATCTAGAGCGCACAGCCACTGTCTTGGCCTAAGAAGGGGCCAGAGACTCTGCAGAGAGAGCATCCTGAACCTCATGTACTCTACGAACAAGTTCAGGGAGCTGAGGTCGAGAATCGGCCTCACGTTCCCCGACTTCTTCGGGACCAGGAAGAAATGAGAATAGTACCCTGACCCCTAAAGGGGGGGAGAATGGGTTCTATTGCCCCCTTCAAAAGAAGTGCGGAGGTTTCTTCCCGAACCAGGAGAATATGCTCCTGAGAGTACGACGACCCCCAGAAGGAAGCATCCTGGGTAGCAGACTGTGCTTCCAGGACCAACTCTGACACACGGAGCCAGGCATGTCGCCGTAAACCCAAGGCGAATGCCGAACTCCTACCAGCAGCGCCTCCACTGCATCGTATGTGGCATGAAGAATGTGCAGACTGGCGAACGTGCAGAGCAGACAAGATTAGCCACTTCCTTTTTCACCATGACGTGGGAAGGGAATCCAACTTGGATTCCACCTTGTTAAGAATAGTTTCTGGTAATCCCCATATGACTGACATAATCTAGGGGCCCTAATACCCAGAATGGAAGAAGCAAAGACCTCCTTGCCATACTGGTCCAGAAGACAGGATTGTCAGGTAGAGACTAGCTCAAATGCTTCAGGTTAGCTGACCGACTGTGAGCGGCGCTGATCACGACAGAGTCAGCTCGAGGGTGAGAATTAAGGGAGTCAACACCCTCCGGAGCCTGATATAGCCTGTCCGACTTCTGGGGAAGAGGGGCTATTGCCGATGGTTGCTTCCAACTAGTGGAGACAAGATCTGCATGAGGCTCAATCCAGGGTGGCACCAAGGTCATAGCAGTCTCTGGCAGATCCAGGTGCGCAGCGAGCTTCTTACGCTGTGGATCCGGCTCCAAGGAGTGCCACTGATGAACCCCCTGGATTTTGTGCAGCAACTTTGTGAAGGAAGGATCCTCTGGAGGCAACTTCGGAGGAGTGCTAGGCCTGGGTTTATCCGGAGAGCGAGGCTCGTCGTCCGGGTCGGAGCAACCATCGGAGTCGTACGAGGAGGAAGACTCCCCCTCCCAGTGCAGGGGAGGAATGGACCATTTGGGAAGCCCTCGGGGAAGTGTATCCTGCCCCGCTCTGGAACCGGAGGGCTCACCTCTGGTATCCGGAGGTGGGGAGGGAGTCTGGCATCTCTGGTGTACAGGAACCGGGGTCGGCACCGTCGCCAGGAGACTACTCTCCACCTCTCTGGTGAGCTGAGCCTTGGCCTCAGCCCACCAGGAGGCCAGAGTCTCCTTCAAATCCACCGGCGGCTGAGTGGGCGGTGGAGGAGGAGAGGAGGGGGATAGGGATACTGAGTGTATCCGAATGGCGCATATCCATAGCCCGACGGGCGGGTAACCCGGCGTCCGTAATGAGGCACCATGTACCGCGCGCCTGATAGGCCGCCGGGTACTGGGGCACCGGATACTGCGGTCCCAGGTATGAAGGAGTCGGATACCCGGGAACCGGAGGGGAGGTCTAATGGGGCAGACGGCCTGGCAGGAGGCCTGGTGTTGGGGCAGCATCCGGGAGAGGGATGTCGCCTCGTGTAGGCAAAACCGGCGTCCAGGGAACCGACGTCAGGTCATCCAGCCCAGCAGGAGGGGGACCTGACAGGGGTGCAACATGATCCTCTGCATCGCCCAGGGAAGGAGGGGAAAAATCCCCGGGGTCAAGCTGAGGAGACCCAGGGTCCCTGGAGGGCAGCAAAGGCTGTGGGGAGCCAGGAACGGCAGACAAGAGGGAGTCTGGCATCGGCTCAGCCGCTGCATGGGCATCGAGAACCCTGACATCCGACTTATCGGCGGAGTCTGAGCGGACGTCGGAGGAGCCGACGTCCGACTTAGCGGACCCGTTGCCCGAGGCAGACCGTGAAGGAGGAGCGGCCTGGCAGGACGGAACAGAGGCCGTGCGCTGCCCTGAAGGGTCGAACAACTTAGCGGCCATCTCCGGGCGGGCGTCAGAGGAGCTGACTGCCGGCTTACCGGAGCCACTCGGACCAGTAGGCCGCACAGCAGCGGCCTTACCGGGAGTGGTGGCCTCCAATAGCCTGGAGGCGCCTGAAAGGCCCGAGCATGAGCCAGACGGGCCGCTGCCGCCTTGGAAACCTCCAAGATGGCTGTAGAGCGTGTCCCGAGGGGGACGCTATTTGAGCACGGTGACTCTGGCTGAAGTCATGGGGGGATGAGGAGCCCCAGTCCCAGTGCTTCTCCTTACCCTTCTTACGATGGTCTTTGGGGGAAGTGGAAACCAGCTGGAGCTTTTTCAACTCCTTCTCCATGGAGGACATTTTCTTCTTAAGGATGTAGGCCTCCAGAGACTGCTGCCTCCGTCTGCGGGTGGCGGTGTTGAATTTGAGGCAGTGCTGGCACTTCACCTGATGATCTGGGCCCAGACAGAAGAGGCACTGGGTATGGCCGTTCTCGTGCAGGAGTTGGGCACCGCGCGAGTCGCACTTGTTCTTGTGCTTGGAGGGTGTAGGGGATGACGTACACCACCGAAAATCAAACAAATTCGTCGAATGAATCGAGTAAAGAGACGATAAAAACTACCGACAGAGCTGACGAGCGTTGGAACTTTACCGCGAGGCGCTGACATGAGCCAACGGCAGGAAAGAACTGGAAGGCGTGTGTGGGGGAACGCCCCTTTATACTGATGTCGCCTGACGTCGGTCACCTGACGTGGGGGTGGTCTCCCGCCAGAGACTGCTAGCTAGAAATGTTTCTGTGGGGTCCTGACACCTGCTAGCATCAGTCCTATATGTAATTACCAACTGCAAGAGCCCTCTCTAAGTAAGATAGGAAAATTACGTACCTACCGTAATTCTTGATCTTCTCTTGTATCTTCACCATTCATTACTTCCTGGGTGTAAGCGGGTCGCACCAATCACAGACTTTTTTTAAGGTTGTCTAGCCCCACCTCGAGGCGACGTCATGCGCCATGCGCGAGGGTGGCCAGTTAGTAGCATCGACCCTCCTCCAACTCAGTTCTGTGAGCCGGAGAGGCAAAATGAAAGCAGAAAATATAGATAGCGAGGCAAGATAGCCGAGGATAGCAAAGCAAGGAAGAATGAACTGAAAAAGGAATAAGCCGATGGAGGAAGGACAGAGGAGATAAGAAATCCCTAGCCTAGGGTGCAGGGCCTCTACCTGGGCGACTCTAGGAGGAGAGATGAGTAAGAAATGAGAAAATAGAAGAAGAAGAAGAAAGAGAAGAGAGATGGGATGTTGAAGGGACCAGAATGCCCAACGAGCATAGTTAGCTTGTAGCTGAAGGCTCGACAAGGGAAGCAAGAATCCCGGAGATAGAGCTGACGCAGAAGGTTCACCGAACCCAGCTAGACAGACTCAGGAGGGCATAGTCCTCATCTTCAACATGCCATTGCTTGACACCCACCTCGGCTCCTGGCCGCGGAAGGCCTTTAACTGGAGGACAGCCGAGGAGGAAGAATAAAACCCAGCAGCATGGAGGCGCTGCTCAGGGGTTTAGAAATGGAAAATGTAAAGCCTTTCAGGCGTTCCAAGATAGAAGCGGGACTCAGACTGACTGGCTAAGGCCGCCAAGGCTTAGGCTGGCTAGATTGGATTTGGTCAGCAGAGCTCTACTGTAAAAATTGTCCAGGAGGACACTTAAAGGGAGAAACCACTTAGAGAAAACAGCGAGGAAGGATAGCCTACCTTCTCATTTGCCTTCTTGTTTGATTTCTCCTCTTCCTTTTTTTTTTTTTTACAGATAGAAAAATTTTTTTTTTTTTTTTTTTTTACTAGATGCATGACCGAGATACCAAGATGCCTATAGCAGTCGGAGAGAGTTCTCAGCATTTTTTTTTTGAAGAGAAAGGAACAGACGTACTCATTCCTCTGCTCTGCAGAGCAAAAGAATAGAGGGGGATTAGATTTCAGGGCAACTACCTGAACATGGGATTGCAGGATCAAAACTGAATAGCCTGAGCCAGGCCAAACAACCCCAGAGGTATCTTGCCATAAGAATAGCAAGAGATAGTTGTGCAGTCTGATCGCCAATGCAATCCACGAGATGGCCCATGAATCTTAGAGTAAATAATTTTTGGATTTCAACCCCCAGAAGATTTTTTTTTTTTTTGAAAATGAAGCAATTTTCCTATATTTTATATAATGCAGAGAGAGGAAGGAGACGGAGGTGGAGAAGCCACAGGAAGAGGCCACTGAGGGATGGTGGGCAGGATGAGTAATGAATGGTAGAAGATACAAGAGAAGATCAAGAATTACGGTAGGTAACGTAATTTTCCTATCTTCCCTTGTCAATCTTCACCATTCGATTACTCCTGGGTGAGTACTGAAGTCCTCTTCCCAGGAGGGGAAGAGGCCATACCCTGAGGGAACAAGACCCCCAGCCTTCTGCTGGTGAGAAACAGAAGGAAGAAGACCCTGGCTACTTCAGAAAGCCTAAGTGGGAGAAGAGCTGGGAGGTGCCTCCCGAGGGGCGAGGAGACGGAGGGAGCCTGTAAAAGTCTCTAGCTCTGGATGAGGAAAAAGCGGGTCCCAGGCTGAGCGCATCACCCTCACTTGGGCCAGGGGTGACAACCTGGAGAGACGAAGCCATGCCGTCCGCCTGATGCAGATCGCTGTCCCCTCAAGCCTGGAAGCCACCTCATTGGCGCCATAGATGCCTTGCTTGGGTGTCTTGCCAGCTCCAACACGGGCCTACCGCTGGAGGGGCAATGGCTTGTCTGGTTTGCTCCGTGTCAGGCATAGATGCCAGCAGCTGGGACATCATCGACCACAGATGCCGGTTGTAGGCAGCGTGGTGAGCCTGATGTGATGCAATACATGCACTGACGCCGAAGAAGAGAACACTCTTACGCCCCAACGGGTCGAACTGGAGAGAGTCCAATCCAGTGGGCGGTCGTCGGCGCAGCAAACGGTGCCCAGAAGGAGTATCCAGGTATACCAAACCTGAGGACGGGTTGGGAAGGGAACCTAGAGACTCAGAGGGGCACAATACCTCGCTGGCAGTCCGCCGGGCTGGGAAGAAACGGCGAGGAACTGCCAGGACGCGATAGACGCCTCCTGGAAGGGATAGGCCAGGAAGGTACCACCAGATGCTGGGCACTGAATTCACAAAGGAATTCACACGCGTCACCCGTTCGGTGTTCTCTCGAGCGTGAGAATCAGAAGATCCCTCACCATCCTCGGAGAAGCTGATATTCTGTGAAATCAGCATCGGAGGACAGATGAGCAGGGTTCCTCTCAGAGGAGGGAGACGAGGATGATGGGAACTGAATGTCCAGAGGATTCCTGCGGCGTGTGGGAGAGTCGAAAGACCCGGCTCATGCATGTAACTAACATATGAGGGACGGCCGCAGAACCCTGAACTGCTCCCAGGATAACGGACCCGGAGGGACCGACATGGCCTGGGGAGCGGGGTGGAGAAGGCAGAGAGATGGGTGAGGGGCACCTCCGAGGAGGCAACTGCTCTCTTGAGGGCTCTGGAACCGGGGAAGGGAGTCTCTAGTAGGAGGGATCCCGGATATCAAACCAGGCCGCAGAACGGAACTCTGGGAAGCGGAACCTGGAAGAGCCCTGGGGGAGAAACTCCCCTGTGACGACGCCGGGACTGCATGGATCCAGAAGGGCAGTCCGCACAAGCGCGCCGCCAGAGGACACCCTAGAACCCTGGGGAGGGGCGGGCTCTGCGCCTAGCTCCTGGCCACCCCTGAGGTGGCCAAGAAGACCGAGCAGCAGGACGCCTGCCCCTCAACCCTGATTCGAGAGGGCCCTCCCGACTGCGTTCCCCTAACCCCAGAGGAGGTAACAGCACCCGGGGGTAGCTGTCACGGACCTCAGAGGGAGCCTCCCTCCGTCACCCCGTCTGCCCCGGACTCGGCACCCCAGCCGAGGAACCCTCAGGAGACGGCGAGTGGAGGAGAGGGGCCCGCTGCGCCCGCCTGGTACCCCCAGCCACCGAGGACCCAGATTCCCAAGAATGGGGATGCCAGGATGGGTCCACATCTGAGTCATCGTCCTCCGAGGAGGCCGAGACCAGCAGGACCTCGATGCTGGCCACCCAGGGGTCCTCGAGGCTCGCAGGGCCGTGAGCGGCCCCGTACCGAGTACGCCGCCGCCCCCAGCACGCTGCAGCATGAAGGCCCACCCACACCCCAGCGGCCCGCAGACCCGCACCGCCCGAGGAGGGTATGTTGACGCCGGTCAGGCGTTGCCGGGAGGCTAAGCGGGCATTTACCGGCGGCGCCAGGCCTATCGGGCACCGCGAACGCGCCGAGGCCAAAACGGGAGCCGCTTAACGGCGCCGCTTTGATTGCCGGCGCGAACGGCGCTGGATCCAAAGCGGCGCTATTTAACGCGCCGCCTCCGATCACCGGCAGTACTGATCTGAAACGCATTGAACGGCGCCGCGATCACCGCACCGCGAACGGCACCGATCTCAAACGGGCGCCGCGAGGCGACGCCGCCGAGGGTTCACTCGAGCCGGGCCCAGCCAAGGGCCTCGACATCGGGGAGCCTGCACTCAAGAGGTGACTGCCGAGGCGGTGTCAGCGCCATGCCCCAGGAGGGGCTACGACGCCCCCAACACCGCGGAAGGGGCCTCCCCGCAAGAAGGGGAGGACGCCCTCCTCCTCGGACCAGAGTAGGCCGGGAGGGACCGGAAAGGCCTAAGGATCTCGCCTGAGATTCCTCATGAGCCAACCGCCGTCCCCAGTCGTGGGCCTTGCCGAGTTTGTTCTGTCGCGGACTTTAGTGTCGCCGACGTCCAATCGAGAAACAAGCGTCGCACGAATCCATATTATGGTTGGTCCCAGGCAGACAGACGTCATGCCGGTCCGAGGCGAAATGCGGCCGCAGGAGCACCGGCGATAGGGGCAGGCCCATCTTAGAAACGTTCACTCAGAACCGGACATGTGAAATAAACAAGATTAAACATAGTCGAAATACACCGGCGCGTATAAAGGAAAGAAAAGGAACAGTCTTAACGTGAGGGCGAGTGTAGAAAAAGGAGTCGGATACGCACTTTTCGGTTACTACCGCGAACAGGTGCTGCCTCGACGGTCGGGAGAAACAGAACTGAGTTGGAGGAGGAGTGGGTCACTATTAACGCCGCTCGCATGACGTCGCTTCCGGGTGGGGCCGTTAGGCAACTTTAAAAAAAAAAAAAAAAAAGCTTCCTGACGTGGGCCATTCGCTTACACCCAGGAAGTAATGAATGGTGAAGATTGACAAGGGAAGATCAACAGTTTCTAAAATTTATTTGAGGATGAGTCCCTAAGGACAAGCACGATAGGATAGAGGAGAGAGGAAAGAAAAGGGCAACCAAACCCCACCCACAGGGGTGGAGCCAAGCATTGAAGAGAAGTGCCCTCCCGATCCCTCTCCCTCCTGTCAGGAGTAAAAACCTCTGTTAGCCCAAGGTCACCCCACTCCTGACCATCAGAAAGGGGGGGGTAGAAGAGGGGCACACAGAGGGAGGGGGACCCAGAGATTGAGGCCCCAGGGGGATGGAGGGTGGGACTGTGATGAATGAAGCTACACAGAAAGATCAGGAATTACGGTAGGTACGTAATTTTCATATCTTACCTGTGTCAATCTTCACCATTTATCACCTTTGGGTGAGTACAGAGCCCCCCCTGAAGGGTGCCCTAGACCCTAAAGGACTGAGTCCCTTAGCTCTCAGTGGGTGACACACTTGGGGAGAGAGAACCTTCACAGGTCTGGAGAGGCCAGAGACTGGGGAGAGTGAGACAGGGACTGCCCAGAGGGGGCAGGAGATTGCCCAACAGACACCGCCTCACCCTATGGGAGAAAAGAACAGGTTACTCACCAGTAACAGTAGTTCTAGGAGTGGTATATGTTGTTCATTCACACTTCTTGGCATGTCCCTTCCGCTTAAATCTTGCTGGAAGTCTTCAAGCTGGCTCCTCCACCAACCACGAGTGGTATATACCTGGCTCTGCCCCATGACACCAGATTGTAGCCCGCTGGAAGCAAGGTTGTGTGCCCGAAGCCGGGGAGGTCGGGTGTGTGTGTGTGGATGAACATATACCACTCCTAGAACTACTGTTGCAGGGGAGTAACCTGTTGTTCTAAGAGCGTGGATATGTTGTTCATCCATACTTCTTGGCAGGCTCCAAGCAGTTCTCCGGGATGAGAGAGGCAAGGCGCACACCCCCTACTAGGAAATAAAGATTGGAACACCGAGGCCCCAAAACCAGTATCAAAGTGTGACTCAAGGTCGATGTAGTAGTGGGTAATGAAGATGTTCGCTGATTTCCAGGTAGCAACCCGACAGATTTCCTGGATAGGGATGTCCCTGGAAGCAGCCACCGATGCAGCAGTATGGCGGGTAGAATGAGCTCTTATCCCTCTGGGAGGCTCCTTGCCTGCCAACTCGTAGCACAGACCTATGCATGATGTAATCCATCTTGCTATGGTTAGTTTAGCTGCAGGTCTGCCAGAAGCGGCTTCAGCATAGGTGACAAACAGCTGGGGAACCTCTCCATGAATTTCTGCCATTCTCTCCTTGTAGTAGGAAAGAACACGTCTCAGGTCCAAGGTATGGAGCCCGTACTCAGCATCCGAGGTGTAATTAGGGTAGTAAACCGGAAGAGTCAACACCTGGTTAAGGTGAAACTCTGATACCACCTTCGGAAGGAATTTCGGGTGGGGGCACGGGACAACTTTGTCCCTGTGAAAGACCAGAGAAGGGGAGTCCACCGAAAGTGCCTGGAGCTCCCCTGTCCTTCTGGCAGACGTGATAGCCACCAGGAAGGCAGTCTTCCACGACAAGTGTGAAAGCTCACATTTCTGCATGGGTTCGAATGACTTGCCCATGAGCTTTGCCAAAACCAGCAACAGATCCCACTGAGGTGGAGGTTCACACACCGAAGGGGATATGTGATCCAGGCCTTTGAAAAAGTGCCCGACCACCGTACAGGATAAGGGGTCCAGACCCTTACCCTGACACCAAATGGAAAATAGTTTCCAGTTGCAAGCATAACATTTCTTGGTTGATTCCTTTCTAGATGCCTCCACCACGGTGTAGACATCTTCAGAAAGACCCAGAGCCTGGAACTCTAGCCGCTCAGGTACCAAGCTGTGAGGTGCAGGGACTGAAGGTCAGGATGGACTACCTTCCCCTGGTTCAGAGATATCAGGTTACAGCGTGTACAAAGCTGCTCCGGGGGCCTGCAGCTGAGGCTGAGGAGATCTGGGTACCAGAGCTGGCACGGCCGGTCTGGGGCTACCAGAATCACCTTCGACTTGTCCCTCCTCACCTTGAGTAACACCTTGTGGATCAAGGGAAATGGAGGGAAGGTGCAGAGGAGGCCTAAGGTCCTCGGCCTTGAGAACGCATCCAACTGCAGTGAGCCCTGCTGAGGGGGACGGGTATGAAACAGCCTTAGCTTGGTGTTTTCCCTGGAGGCAAACAGGTCCACCAGCGGTTTGCCCCAACGGGAGAACAGGCTGTAAGCTACCTCTGGGTGGAGAGACCACCATAGGATGTCTGGCTTATGTGGCTGAGAGCATCCCAGGCTGGTTCGAGGCTCCTGCCACATGGATGGTTAAGAGATCCGCCTCCAACTGGCTTCACGAGTGTCCAGATGCGAGTGCCTCCGCACAGCAGACAGGGAGGTGCCACCTGTTTGCTGAGGTAGCAGGTCGGTATTGTCTGTCTGGACTAAACCATTTGACCCTGGAGCTGAGGAGCGAAATCTGACAACGCCAGTCGGACTGCTCTGAGCTCCAACAGGATGATGTGGCATCGGGACTCCTTGTGGATCCAGAACCCGTGGACTCCACAGCCCATGAGAGAGGCATCGGTCATAAGGACGACTGTCGGCTCGAGGCGGACAAACGGGATCCCTTCCTGCAATTGGTCTGGGGCGGTCCACCATTGGAGAGCGTCCCACATCTTCCGGGTTACAGTGATCAGCTGGTCAAGTGACCACACTGCTGAGTCCACTGGGCTGCCAGCTCTCACTGGAGGGGGTGTAAGTGTCACTGGGCCCAACGGACCACTGAGTTGCACTCTGTCATGTAACCCAGAAGGCGCAAAAAGTCCTGGGCAGGGCGCAAGTGCCCAACCAGAAATGACTGGGCAAAGGAGGAGAGAACCTCCTCCCTGTCCACTGTGAGCTGAGCTCTGGCTTGACAAGAGTTAAGCTCTGCCCAGATGAAGCCCATCACCTGAGAGGGCACGAGTTCCGACTTGGCCTCGATCAGGAGGCCGAGTTGGGAGCAGGTTTGGAGGGCCAGATCCCTGGACCTCTCCACCTCCTGAAGGGAGGATCCTGCCAAGAGCCAGTCGTCGAGATAAGGGTAGATTCTGACTCCTCGACGCCGAAGGTGCACTGCCACCACTGCAATGCATTTGGTGAAGATCCGAGGGGCCAATGATAGGTCGAACGGCATGGCTCGGAACTCATTTAGGGTTCCTTCGACCCTGAAGTGCAGGAACCGCTGATGGGATGGATGGATTGGGACGTGAAAGAACGCGTCCTGTAGATCCAGTGAACAGAACCACATGTTTCGCTCCAGGGGTGGTATGATCTGGTTCAGAGTGACCATTCGAAAGGTGCGGGACCTGAGATATTGATTCAGGTCGTGGAGATCTAGGATGGGGCACTAACCCCCCGTCCGCTTGGGCACCAGGAAGTACCTGGAAACAAAACCTGGGTCTGTCGGAGGATCCAGCACTGGGGTTACCGCCACCTTGCGGAAAAGATGAGCCACCGCGTCTCGAAGAGCCGACTGATACATAAGGGAGATCCGTTCTCCTGAGGGGCACGGGCCGCTGGGAGGTATCATCCAGAGGCAGTCCCTGACCGACCACTTCGAGAACCCACCTGTCCAAAGTGACAGTGGACCAGGAGGAAAGGAAGTGGCAGAGCCAACCCTGCCTGGGAGGACCCAGAGCCAGCGTGACGGGTTTAGGGGTGGCGACCCCCAACCAGTCACTGAGCAGGCTTAGAGGAGGAGGGGGGTCCAGGACCTGTGCCTCTGTCTCCTTTACGGGGCTGTTGGGGACCCTGCTTGGGCTGCGGGTGCCAAGCTTGAGCCTGCTGCTGACCTTGATAGGAGAGTTGCCTGACCAGCAGGGGAAGAGTGCCGAAATGGCTTCTTCTTTCTCTTCTGCTGGTTCTTGTCCAAAGAACCCTTGGCAGAAGTAGCATCCAAGGTGGCACTGGACAGCTCTATACGCTGAAGGTGACCGGCCACTCCTGGACCGAACAAGTCGGTCCCCAGGAACAGCACGTCAGCAAGCTTATGCTGAGTATCTGCCGGGATGGAGGAAAGCCTCAGCCAAGCCCTGCGGCGAGAGGCCACTGCGGCTGCCAACGAGCGGGCACAAGAACCTCCTATATCCAAGGCTGTGTGGAGCTGCTGTTTTGCAACAGCATGACCTTGGTCACGGACCTGCTTGACCGTAGTCTGCATGTCCAGTGGGGGATGAGGGAGGACCTCGTCCAATGACCCCAGAAGGGCATGAGACAAGTGTGCCATAATCACAGCAGAGCTGGCCTAAAGAAGGCCCAGAGAAGAGGCAGCGTAGACTTTGCGGGCAGAGTGGTCCATATTTTTGGACTCCTTGTCTGGGGGTCGGTCAGTATCGGCCGAACTACCTGTATGCCTGAACACCAAGATGGTCACCAGGCTCTCGGCCGAAGGGTGTTCAGTGAACCCCGCAAAGGACCCATGGACACCGAGTATTTGCAGGCCATGCAGGCAGAAGGTGCAGGGCAGGAGTCAGGGCGCTGACAAAGTTCAAGGGCCGGGCCAACAATGGCCTTGGCCACTGGAAAGGCCTCAGTCGGTGTATCTCCTCTCTTGAGGATGTCAGTGAGAGGATACTCTGCCTTTTTCTGGATGGGCTCCAGGGGCATTCCGGTGGAGTCAGAGATGAGGCGGAGAATGCCCTGGAAGGAGGAAGGGCCTTCCTCCAACCCTGTGCCGACCGATGACTCATCATCCCTGGGATGTGAGTGCAAGCCAGAGACGTCAGAGTCTGAGGAATCGTGGTAAAGCGGTCTACCGCCTAAGTCACCGTCGATGTGCCGAGGGTGATCTGGGGTGACTATCGACAAACGTCGAGGAAGCCCGGTGTCTTGTCAGTCCTCTTTCGAGAGCATCCCTCCCTCAGGCTGTTTAGGCGGTGGTTCCACCAGAATCTGCCGAACCCCGAGATGGGCTGACCCCAACAGCGGAGGAATCGGTGGCTTCGGTTCCGGAGGGGTCAGCATTGGCTTAGGAGGTGGTAGCCAAGTTATGGCCGGGGTGGGCAGCAGAGCCGGCTTCTGCCTGGTCAGTACCAGCTGCTGCCACATGAGGTCTTCATAGCGCCGATGGAGCTTCTCCTTGTCCGAGGAGGATGAGGACCTGTGGCAACGCCTCTTCTTAGAGCGCTTATGGCTCTTTCTCGGTCATTCGGCCGAGGGGGTTCTGGACCTCGACCAAGATCGGGGAGGCCAACTCGGTTGATTAGGAGACACCGGGGTCGGTGAAAACCGAGGGTCCGGAACCAGGTCCTTGATGGGGACACCGGCAGACTGGGTCTCCTCATCAGGAGTACAAGGACTGAAGTCCTTTCCAATGAGTCGTCGGCCATGGCCTGCGACAACTGTCTGTCGGGTCAAGAATAATTTCGACCTCGTCGGCCACTTCCTTGGTCCCCTGGCCAGATGGAAGATTCGTGAAGCCAGCGGCCGAGGTTGCAATCTCAACCGAAGTCGAGACCACGTGTTCCTGGGACTCTGACCTCTCTCGGTCCCAGGAACTTCTTCGCCGAGACGAAGACACAGGGTCCTTCTCTCTCTTCCGAGAGCGGGAGGAGTGCGAGCATGAAGATGCCTCACCCCGAGTGGGGAGAGACTGGCACAACTCCTTGAAGGAGCCCGTAGAGGTGGAGCCAAGGTTCAGAGGAACAAAAGAGCTTTGACTGGCTGAAGCGCGAGCTGCTTCCTCCTCGAATGCCTTCATCTGTTCCAGCTGTTTGGTGGATCCCGCAGCCATGGAAACTGACCACCTCGCCTCCTTCGATTTCACCGGTGGGTTCCTTTTCTACGGTCTCCTCAGCTTCAAGCTTGCCTTGCGGTCGTCCAGGATGGTGGGATGGAAAGCCGGGCAAAAACTGCACGACGAGGTGTCATGGCCGACACCTAGGCAGTAGATGCACGTGAGGTGAGGATCGGTGCACGACATCTGCTGGCCACAGGGGCACCAGAGAAATCCGGGGGAAGATTTTTCCTCCATGATAGATGTATCGAAAGCGCAATCGCTAACCCGAACGAGTTTAATTTTCAGTAAAACACGACAGTTAGAATCCAGGGCCTACGAAATGCTGAGAGCACGACGGAACCTGCATCTTTCAGCAGAAAGGAAGATCTGGTGTCATGGGGCGGAGCCGAGGTATATATCACCCGGGTGGCTGGGAGGAGCCAGCTTGAAGACTTCTGGCAAGATTTAAAGTGGAAGGGGACATGCCAATAAGTGTGGATGAACAACATAGCCACGCTCCTAGAAGATGGGTTCTCCAGTACGCAGAGGAAATTACCCTCACCCGGGCCAAGGGCGACAACCGGGAAAGACACAGCCATGCTGTCCACCTAGTGCAGATAGCTGTCCCCAAGACCCTGGAAGCTACCTCGCTGGCGTCATAAGATGCCTGCTTGCTGCCTTGCTAGCTCCAGGCCATGTGCAGAGTGCGCAATGGCTTGTCTGGTTAGCTCCGAATCAGGCATAGAGGCTAGGAGTTGACCTAGCCTGGACCACAGAAACCTATCATAGTTAGCATAGTAGGACTGATGTGCAGAAACTGAAAGAAGCAACCGTGCAGAGTAGAAAGTTCTCCTCCCCAGAAGTCAAAATCCATGGAATATGCATCTGGGGGCCGGTCATGGTGGAGGGCACGAAGCCCATCGTGAGTGTCCAGCTGCATCAGTCCTGACTGAGGATGAGGCAAACTACCTGGAGACTCTGGGGAGACGCAACACCTCTGGCGCAAATCCCTAGGGACTGGGACTCTGGAAAAGGGTTTTTGCCAGAAACGCAATGATGCCTCCTGGAAGGAAGCAGGCCAGTGGGCACCACAAGGGTGTCCGCACTGAAATCGCCTAGGAATGCGCTCGTCAAATGTTCCGGGTTGTGCTGAGTGGGTGGGGTGACATGCAGGTCCTCCAACATCCTCACGAGGAAACGCTGATACTTCGAGAGATCAGAAGCAGGGGAGATGTGGACAGAGGGCCCCTCTCCTCCCGAAGATGAGGATGAGGAAGCGGAGGACCTCAGAGATTCAGTGGCTGGTTGCTCAGGGGGAGGTTGGAACACCTGCCTATCCATGGCCTGACATACGAAGGGAAATGAGCAGCTACAGCTTCAGAGGAGTAGGGGCAGAGCCGACAACAGGAATCTACTGTCCTCTGTCCGGGCCAAAGACTGCACCTGGAGCCCCAAGGGAAGAGGGAGCTCCGGGAAACTCAGTCGACAGCCTATCAACCATGCTGGAACTACCTAGGCTGCGCCCTGAAGATTCCCCCCTGTGAGGTGACAGGGATTGTGGAACTCCAAAAGGATGGTACCCTACCTCCAAAGAACAGGGCCCTCTCGAGGAGACCGAGAAGGAAGGGCAGGGGTCCGCGCTACGACTCCTCCCGAACCAGGGTGGGTCCTGGAAAAGGGCGCCGCATGGCACCTTGACCCCTCGGAGTCCGAAAGAGCCCTCCTCCTTGCAAACACCAGCCTAGGTAGCTGACAACTCTGGTCAGTCCCTGATGGGACTATCCAGGGAGTAGTACCCTCCCCTTCTGTGGGTGCTCCGATCGGCCCCAAAGCTGGGCAATCCAGGCACACCACCTGAGGGGGTACCGCAACTGAGGGGGGGCAGAAAACCCTCAGAGCCCAGGCTGCAGAGCAATAATGGCCTGCACCACTGCCTGCTGGTCAGCACCCCTGACCCCGGACACGGAAGCAACTGCCCACCCCTCCGGGGGGCTGTCTCTGGTCAGCCGAGGAAACTACCAGGGTGTCCATGTGGGCCACCAACTCCGAAGAGTCGGACAGCCTGTCCCAATCAGACTCCAACTCTCAGGAAGTAGAGACCGAAGTCCGATGCCAGACAGTACACACATGCCCGCTGCCATCCCAATTGAAGGGGGTTACCAGTCTGGGTGTCTGCACCAGAGCCAAAGTCTCCAACTGCACCGCGAACGATGCCCGAAGAATACACAGCCCTGAGGGCGGTAGCAGAGTCAATGCCTACCACGGTGCTGTCCGGACCCACGGGCCGTGAGTGGCACGACGCAGATGATGGCACAGACAGCTCCCGTGCCGTGTCTTCATTCGGCGCCGAAAGTGGCACCACAGTTAGACACTGTGCAATCTCCAGCCTTGGTGCCGAGGCGAGAAGTGGTAGAAGACGGCGCCACAGAACCTCCCACGACACCATAAGCACTGCGAGCGGCGGCGACAGCAGAGATGGCGCCAAGCGATGGACCGGGGTTAACCACAGCGCCATCATGGCCTTTGGCGCCGCGAACAGCGCCAAGACAGCAACGAGGGATGGTGCCGACCCAGGCTTCCCAGCACAAGGAGATGACACTGGGGGAGCTTCAACCCCTGGCGGGTCGATTCAGTTGCGGTGCCTCCCGCCTGCCTCTGGGATGGACTGGGCCTCCTGCACCGCAGAAAGGGCTTCTGCAATGGCGAGGCTACTAGGAGCAGAAGCCCCCCTCCTCCACAGTTTGTATAGAACTGGGAGGGGACCTGGAGGAAAGGCCGAGAGACCGGGCATGGCCCGAGTGTGGGCTCGTTTCCCCAAAAGTCATCAGAGCTCATCCAACTTTCCATACGCTTTGCTCGATGACACAATAGTTCAGTGAGAAGCAGACATCGCACGAATCCATGTTGTGAAGGGAGCCAAGACATGCGAGGCAACGGTCATGCTGGTCGGTGAAGAAGTACTTGAGGCCGCACGGGCACCGTCACATAGGGGGCCGCCCCGTCTTCAACAATTTCTTTCCCCTCGACCGAGACATGATCCACGGCAAAACACACTAAACAAAAGACTCGCCGTTGCTGACAAAGAAAGGAACAGTCTTACCACAGCGACGTCGAGTGGTGGCGAAAATGGAACTGGCAGGATATCAGACGGCTTTAAAGAAACTTTTGGCGTCGACTTACTAGGCCTCTTGCACAGCAGCTACACACGAGGGGTGACCTCAATGGAGGGAGACGAAGGACTGGCGGGAGGGCAGGGTCGACGACACCTAACAGCCAACCCGCGAGCGCCATGCAGTGTGTCGGCCTCTAGAGCGGCGCTGACGGTGCGTTGACTCTGCCCATCCAAAAAAAAAAGCTTCCACAGGGTCATGACCCCCGGCCACATTACCCAAAGTTGACGAATGGTGAAGACCAACACAGATAAGATCAATGACACCACACACACCGAAGCCATAAACCACTGACGACACCCCAAATGAAAATAATGCACCTACTGCAATTCTTAAGCTTCATGGACGGTCTTCAACATTTGTTCACACTGGTAGGTTCTAAGCTCGAGGTGCTGGGGCACCGCGGGAGCTAAAAATCTTCAAGAGAGCCAGCACGAGTAGGACCACGTCAGTATAGGATATCTCAGCGTCGATCCTCCAACTGCCTCAGTACTTTTTTTTTTTTTTTTTTAATAGAGAAGGTGCAGCATTACCTAACTTAACACTATACTAAGGAGGGCATAAAGTAACCCTTTGGACCTGTATAAGAAGCGTCCAACAAGAACAAACGTGTCTTCAGAGCCCCAACCAAACAAGGGAGATGAAGACTAGGAAACCAGTAGAGAGAGCTCGTGGAATGGCGAGTGGGTGGGTGAACAAATGGTGAATACTGTCCTCAAGAAAAATTACTCACCATAATAATCTTGTTTCTTCAAAGGGATCACTCATTATGATTAAACTTAATGCAGTCAGCCTCCTGTGTTGAAATGCCCGGAGAAATGGAATTTTATGCAAATTATGGAATTCTCAATTGGCTCATGCCACTTTCAAACTGCTGTCCTAGCAACTGCTGCACTCTGATTGCTTCAGATTCTTATGGAGCTTAACTGGGTAAAAGACCCACTAGCTAAAATTAACAACATTAAATAAAATGTTTGCCCTTTCAGGTCAAAATATCCTTAACCAACAAACCTAAGAAACTTTAAGACCACTTGGACAACAACTGGTTAAACAAAGTGAGTCTCTACCTTAGCTTATATATGAGAAAAAGGAAAAACACCATAATGCAGGGATGCAGAGCAACTTCTATAGGTTCTAGTAGGGGAGGTAGGGAGGGTTTTTAATCATAATGAGTTATCCCTTTGAAGAAACAAGATTACTATGGTGAGTAAGTTTTTTTTAACCCCAGGAAGAAAAAATTACTCACCTTAGTAATGTTGTTTCTTCTAATGGAGTCTTGCTATATTATGACATATGCAGTTTGTCCCAGCCTTAGAACTGCTCCGGAGGTGAAAGAGTTAACTTTCCATGCCAGGCATGGAATCTTGAGCGCGAGCTCGGTTGAAAACTCTGTCTGTTGTTCTTCAAACTCAAACTATCAGATCTTTACGAGCAAAACTCACTAAGATTCTGTGTGGAAGCTGTAAACCTACACTAGCCAACTGGCTACTAAATATTAACACATTTTTGGTCTCAAAACAAAGACTCAAGTCGGGATCCAAAATAAAATACACCCAAACACCCCAAAAAGAGGGGTGAAAACACAAGGTGGGCATCTATGTGCTGACACTGCACTGCCCACCCACATCCCAAGAGCAGAGGTTCTGAGAGGCAGGCAGGAGGTTTAGTACATAGCAAGACTCCATTAGAAGAAACAACATTACTAAGGTGAGTAATTTTTCTTCAAACAACATGAAGTCTTGCTATATTATGACTATTGCAGACTACACAGCAGTACCTCCATGGAGGAGGGACAGAACCTACTTAGGAAATAGGCTCTGAAGCACAGCTGTGCCAAACCGAGCATCATTCCTAGCCTGGATGTCCAGGGAGTAATGCTTGGTGAAAGTGTGAACTGTTTTCCAGGTAGCTGCTTGACATATCTCTAAGATAGGGATGTCCCTGGCCGCAGCTAGGGACGCAGCTGTACCTCTGGTAGAATGAGCCCTTAGGCCTGAAGGGGGAACCTTACCCAGTTTTTGATAACAGAATTGGATACAAGAGACAATCCACCTGGCAATGGATCTTTTAGTGGCAGGTTTCCCTTTACCAACCTCACCACAAGTGAGGAACAGTTGCAGGGAGTCAAACCTGTGACCCTTGGTACGCTCTATGTAGTAACTAAGGGCTCTCTTTACATCTAAACTGTGCCGCCTCCTCTCGCCAGAGGAGGAATGGTCAGTGAAGTACACTGGAAGAGATATAGATTGATTAAGGTGGAAATCTGAAACCACCTTAGGCAAGAACTTCCTGTTAGTCCTGAGGACCACCTTATCTCTGTGAAAGGAGATAAAATCAGGCTCCACTGACAAAGCTTGTAATTCACTTATGCCTGGCAGAAGTGATGGCTACTAGAAACACAGTTTTCCAAGTCAAGTACCTAAGCTCTGCTGAAGACAAAGGCTCAAAGGGGTTGCATAAACTGAGCAATGCAAACATTAAGATCCCAGGCAGGAGCAGGGTCCCTGAATGGAGGGTTGGTGTGAAGCAATCCCTTGAAAACTTGGAGAAAACAGGGTGAGCAGAAAGAGAAGAGGCTTTCCTGCTGAAATAAAAGCAGAGACAGCTGCCAAATGCACTTTCAGGGTAGCTGGCCTCAGCCCCAAAGTATTTAGATGGACCATATAATCCAGGACTGTGGGCAAATCAGCAGATTCTGAGGAAATATGCTTTCCAGAGCACCATATGGAAAACCTTTTCCATTTGGAATTATAAGTAGCCCTGGTGGAAGGCTTCCTAGAAGCCTTCAAGATATCGAGTACACCTTGAGAAAGGTGTAGGTCAGCAAACTCTAACTCTTCAAGAGCCAGGCCTTGAGGTTGAGGGATTTGAGACTGGGATACCAAACTCTCCCCTGGGCACAGGTTAACAGATTGTGATTCCTGGGAAGACACAGGGGAAGGTGGACTGCTAAGGACAGAAGGAGTGGATACCAGGGCTGTCTGGCCCAATCTGGAGCAATCAGAATCATCTTGCAAGGTTGAGATCTGATTTTGACTAGCACCTTGAACAAGAGAGGGAAGGGGGAAAAGGCATAGAGGAACTTTCCTTCCCAGTCGAGAAGGAAGGCATCCAGAGGGACTGAGCCCAACACTGGGGGCCTGCAGCAAAAAACGGAAGTTGGTGATTGTCTGGGGCTGCAAAAAGATCTGAGGGGTGCCCCACCTGGCAAATACTACCTCCAGTACTAGGAGATCCAGTGACCATTCGTGATGGCCCTGGGAAATCCTGCTGAGAGCATCTGCCAGGACGTTGTCCTTGCCTGGGAGGTGAACTGCCACAAGGGAGGTGTTCAGGGAATAAGCCAGAGACCACAACTTCATTGCCTCGGTGCACAAGGCCGAAGACCGAGTGCCCCCCCGCTTGCTGATGTACCACATTGTAGTGGTGCTGTCTGTTCTGACATGTACCACTTTGTTCTGAACAGATGCAGAAAAACCTGAAGTGCTAGAAAAACAGCTCTGAGTTCCAACAGATTGATGTAGAGCAGAGATTCCTAAGGGGACCACAATCCCTGGGTGGTGAGGTTGCCCATGTGAGCTCCCCATCCCAAGAGGGACGCATTTGTAGTAAGGGTCAAGGAGTGAGATTGAGGGATGAAAGGAACACCCTGTCTCAGATTGCTCTGATCCTGCCACCACTGCAGGGCCTGGATCAGGGTTCGAGTTACTGGGATCAATTTGGTTAGAGGATCTCTCCTTTGAGACCAGGAGGCTCTCAAATGGAACTGGATGTCCCTCATCTGAAATCTTGCTCCTTGCACTACAGCTGTGGAGGCAACCATGTGCCCTAGGAGCTGTAGAAAGTGTCTTGCTGGTCGAGAGACCTGCAGAGTGAAGGAGGAGGCCAGAGCCACCAGGGTCTTTGCTCTTTCTAGAGGAAGGAAAGCTCTGGCCTGCTTTGTGTCCAGTTCTGCGCCTATGAAGGTGAGTAGCTGAACAGGCTCTAGAACTGACTTTGGAAGATTGAGAAGAAAACCTAGAGATGTAAGCAGCTGCTGGCCAGGTAACCTGAAGGTGTAATTTGACTTGGTCTGGAGACTGACCCACTATGAGCCAGTTGTCCAGGTAAGGAAAGATGGCAATCTTTTGCCTTCTTAACTGAGCAACTGCTACTGCCAAGCATTTTGTGAATACCCTTGGGGCAGAGGTGAGGCCGAAGGGCATTGCTCTGAACTGGTAATGGCCTGAGGGCAGTTCGAATCTGAGGTACTTTCGGTGGGAGCTTCTGATGAGAACATGGAAGTAGGCATCCTTGAGGTCCAGGGACGCTAACCAGTCCCCTGGCCTTAGGGACGGTAAAATAATTCCCAGAGTCACCATTTTGAATTTTGGTTTTAAAAGGTGCTTGTTTAGGTATCTGAGATCCAGGATGGACTGCCATTCTCCTGTCTTTTTTGGGGTAAGGAAGTACCTGGAGTACAGTCCTTTGCCCTGGTGTAGGGGAGGAAACCTTTCTACAGCTCTGAGAGCCAGGAGGGTTGAGACTTCTGTTTCCAAAGCGAGAGCCTCTGATGGATTTGCAGGTGGAAAGGATCTGGTTCTCATCTTTGGAAATTTTTTGAAGCTGAGAACCAGTCCCTGGGCTTACTACTTCTAGGACCCACTTGTCTGATGTTAAAGACTCCCAGTCCTGGACGAAGTAAGCCAGCCTGCCCACTACAGGTAATGGAGAGTCGGCCCTGGCCATCCCATCAGGGTGCCTGTTTGGCAGGGGCTTTAGGCTGAGGGGAGGGAGCAGGCCTGCTTGTACCCCATCTGCCTCTCCCTCTGAAGAACCCCCTCTGGGCATAGGCTGAAGAGGAGGCCTGGGCTTGGTAAAAAGGCCTGCCCCTGCCCCTGGAAAGCTGCCTCTGAGGAGTGGCCTGCCTCTCCTTGGCCTGTGCACTCCTGTAAGAGGTCCTATACTCATCCATTTTCTTCATGTAATTCTCTGTCTGTTCCCCAAACAGAGAGTTACCCACAACAGGAAAATCCATGGCCTTAGCCTGGGTATCCTGTGACAGGCTAGTACACCTGAGCCAAGCCATTCTGCAAAACCACAGATGTAGCCATGACTCTTGAAGATACATCATTAGAGTCCACTGCAGCATGGAATTGCACCTTGGATGCCTCAACACCATCAGCAGCCACCTGCCCAGCTCCTTGGCAAGCTGGTCAGGGACCTGTTTCGCTAGAGCCATAACAGTATCCCATCTGGATTTCTGGTATCTTGCAACATAGGCCATATAATTTGCCTGTCTGAGTCCCAAGGATGCTGCCATGTACTGTTTCTTAGCCATGGCATCTATCCTCCTGGAGTCCTTGTCAGGGGGGTGTGAAGCCAAGGGAATATTTGCCTTATCACAGGCTGCAGCCTGCACTACCCCAACATGGCTGCATTGCTGTGAAAGGAACTCCGTATCAGAGCCTGACAATGTGTACCTCTTGTCCATTTTTTTATCCACAGGAGGTATAGTGTGAGGAGCTTTTAAAATTTTATTGTCTGTTTCCTAAAAGATTTATGTAAAGGAATAGACAGTCTCCTAGACTCTGAGATATCCATCATTTCTACATAGTCAGGCTCCTCCTGTTCATCCACAGCTTCTTCCAAAGGGAGCTGGAGGGTTTCAGCCACTTTTTTATAAAACATAAAATGAGAAGGGGACTCAGAAAGCCTAGGGGGAGACACTCCTGAAGGTTTGTCTGGGGAGAAGTCCGGTTCAATGGGCACATCCAGACTTTCAAAATCACATTCACTCTTCGTAATCTTCCTCCCCCTCCTCCAGTTCATAAAAATCCTCTATATCATATTCCTGAACCGGTGGAACCAACCGCTTACCTGATGGTGCCGGTTCGGTCGGAACCGGGGAAAGCGACTGGACAATTTTGATCACTTTGGCCATCTCTGCAGCGGTTGGAGAAGGAAATTTTGGCTCCACACCTGCTGATTTTCTAGTCCTTTTTGCAGGGACTGACTCCTCCAAGTCAGCTCTCTGTTTGCCCGAGGAAGTCTCGCCCTGGTCAGACGGCACTCCCTCCGGTTCGGTTGGCACGAACGGGCTGCCCATCGGGTCAGCGGACTTTTGGCCTCTTGTTCCTGAGCCTACCAACTCTCTTATCCAGGGTAGCTGCAGGAAATTCTACAAATCTGGCAGTCTGCATTGAGGTGGTCAAACCCCAGACAATAAACACATGTGGTGTGGGTGCAGCCTTGCAAAAGGCTTCCCCACAGACACTACTGTGCTGAAACCCAGTGGGCCCGGTTTTTCTTTTGGGTTTCTCAGACATGATGCCAGCCTAACCAAAAACTTGCCCGTTTATGGCAATTCGCCAAGCAAGACACCCTTATCGGTTCCCAACTGTGTCACGGGTCGTGGAAAAAAACGTAATGAAATCCGGTTTTGTTTGAACCGATAAGAACTGGAAACCGCACTCTAAATGCAATTTAACAAAGTTTAAACATAACCTGATCGGTTCAAACCGAATCGCTGACAATAACGCTTGCAAGTTCCACACAGAAATAATGTAAACCTATCTATTACTTACGATACCACAGACAGAGCTTGAACCGACCGGCTGCGGTTAAAATAAAAACAAAATGCAGTTTAAAAACCGAGAATTACACTTTTTAACCGACAAAATGAACCGAGCAGTAGGAGAAATCTCCGGAGCGACTGTTCAGTGAGGCAGAGCAAAGAATCTGGCAGTTTGAGTTTGAAGAACAACAGACAGAGTTTTCAACCGAGCTTGCGCTCAAGATTCCATGCCTGGCATGGAAAGTTAACTCTTTCACCTCCAGAGCAGTTCTAAGGCTGGGACAAACTGCATATGTCATAATATAGCAAGACTTCATGTTGTTTGAATCACTCATTATGATTAAACTTAATGCAGACTACCAAGCAGTACCTTTGGAGGTTGGGCAGAGAACCTATTTAGGAAACAAGCTCTGCAGTACTGCTGTACCAAACCTAGCATCACCTCTGGCGTGTAAGTCCAGGCTATAATGCTTTGTGAAGGTGTGTACCAATTTCTATGTAGCTGCTTTTGCAGATTTCCAGTAGTGGAATTTCTCTTGAAGCTGCCACTGAAGCAGCTGTGCCTCTGGTGGAGTGTGCCTTCAGGCCCAGAGGAACCTGTTTACCCACCTTACTATAACAAAACTGTATACATGCTACTATCCAGCGAGCAATTGTACATTTTGTTGCAGCTCTGCCCTTACCAACTTCACCATATGTGAGGAAGAGCTGTGACTGACTTGTCCTGTAAGACTTGGTTCTGTCAATGTAGTGGCTAAATGCCCTTTTGACATCGAAGGAATGAAGTCTCCTTTCTGGAGAACTGGAGTTGTCTGTAAAGAAGACAGGCAGAGTGATAGACTGATTCAAGTAAAAATCATACACCACCTTGGGAATAAATTTTCTATTAGGCCTAAGGACCACCTTGTCCCTGTGGAATGAGATGTAGTCCACATCTGAGCACAGGGCTTGTAACTCACTGATCCTTCTGGCTGAAGTAATGGCAACCAGGAAAACAGTTTTCCAAGTGAGATATTTCAAATCTGCAGTTGCCATGGGTTCACGAGTTTAGCAATGCAAACATTTAGATTTCAGGCAGGAACTGGTTCCCTCAAGGGAGAGTGCAGAAGATTAAGGCCATAGACCTCTCCTTACCAACTGACAGGTAAGCAGAGAGTGAAACTAAGTGGACCTTGAGGGTAGAAGGCTTCAGACCTAAGGACTGCAAATGTGTAAGAATCTAGAAGAATAGCCAAATCAGCCCTGACAGGGGTCACGCCGTGACCTGTGCACCATATAGTAAATCTTTTCCACTTAGAGGAATATGTCTTCTTAGTAGATGGCTTCCTGGAACCCCTAAGAACTGTCAGCACCTGTTCTGACAGGTTAAGGTTAGCAAATTCTAAGTCTTCAAGAGCCATGCCTTGAGTCTCAGTGATTTAAGATTGGGGTACAGGATCCTGCCCTGCGAGGAGGTTAACAGGTTGTGCCTCCTGGGCAGATGGATAGGGGGGACCACTGACAGACAGTAGAAGAGAGTACCAGTACTGTCTCGCCTAATCCGGAGCCACCAGTATCATTTTTGCTGGTTGGGACCTCAATTTCAGTCGGGTCCTGAATATCATAGGAAAGGGGGCAAATGCATACAGAAACCTCCCTGTCCAATCCAGGGCCATGGCATCCAGGGGAATTGTACCCCTTAGAGAAGACCTGCAACAGTACATTGGAACCTGGTGGTTTTCTGTGGAGGCAAAGAGATCCACATCTGGAATGCCCCATTCCTGAAAACTGTACTGAGTACCTGAGCATTCAGGCACCAATTGTGGTAGTCCTGACTTATCCTGCTGAGAGAGTCTGCCAATACACTGTCCTTCCCTGGAAGGTGTATAGCTGATAGGGGATACTCCCATGGAGTATACCAGGGACCACAGTCTCATTGCTTCTGTGCACAGCAGATCTGACCTGGTACCTCCTTGCTCGTTGATGTAATACATAGTTGTGGTGCTGTCTGTTCTGACTTGCACCACCTTGTTTGCAGGTAAGGAGCAAATGCTTTTAGAGCCAGGTAAAACGGCCCTGAGCTCCAAGAGATTTTTGTGCAACAGAGACGCTTGTGGTGACCATGTGCCACTTGCTGTGTGCGCCAACATGTGTGCCCCCCCAACCTAGAAGTGAGGCATCTGTTGTGAGGATTACTGAGGGGTGTTCCCCTTTAAAAGGTACACCCACTCTGAGGTTGTGCTTGTCCAGCCACCATTGTAAAGCTTGGACTAAGCTTTTTTGTGACTGGAACCAGTTTGGACATAGGATCCATCCTTTGAGACCAGTACTGTCTGAGATGGAACTGAATATCTCTCATTTGAAACCTGGAGCCCATTACCACTGCAGTGGCAGATGCCATATGGCCCAGCAGCCTGAGAAATTCTCTGGCTGGTTTGGGTCTCCCAGACACAAAGGATTTTACAATCTGCACACTGCCTGTCACCCTGTCTTGTGGCAGGAAGGCTCTGCCTTGTCTGGTGTTTAATTCTGCTCCAATAAACTCCAGCACCTGGAGTGGTACCTGCTGAGATTTCTGTTCACTGAACAAAAATCCGAGGGACACTAGTGTAGATTTTGTTAGTGCCAGTGACTGTGCTGCATGCTGCAGGGACTGCCCTACTATTAAACAGTCGTCCAGATGGGGGAAGACTGTTACCCCTTGTTTCCTCAAAAACTCTACCACTGATAGGCAATTTGTAAAAACTCTTTGTGCCAAAGTTAGCCCAAATGGGAGAGCTGCAAACTGATAATGGCCTGACGCCAGCCTGAATCTCAAGAATTTTCTGTGGGATGGTCTGATGGGAATGTGGAAATAAGCATCCCTTAAATATAGGGAGGCTAGCCCGTCTCCCTTTTGCAATGAGGGAATGATTATAGCAAGAGTGACCATTTTGAACCTTGGTTTCAAAATGCACTTGTTCAGAAGTCTTAGATCCAAAATAGGTCGCCAATACCCATTTTTCTTCCTTACAAGGAAGTACCTGGAATAAAAACCTTTGCCCCAGCTTATCAAAGGCACTACCTCTACTGCTTTGATTGCCAGTAGATGCTTTACCTCTGCCTCCAACAGAATCCTGTGTGCAGTTGTCGATGGAGCAAAGGTTATTGTTCTCAACTTTAGAAGTGATTTGAAACTGAGTGCCAGGCCCTGACTCACTACCTCCAACACCCACTTGTCTGTGGTGATGGAATGCCAAGCGTGAATGTAATGAGCCAGTCTGCCACCTATGGGTGGTCTTGAAATAGGGGATGCGACCTGCACTAGCCCGTCAGGGGTTCTGTGTGGGCTGTGCCTGAACCTGTGGTGCAGGGGCCATTCTTCTATTGGCTTTCCTGCCCTTCCTCTAAAATAACCTCTGGCCTGCTGTTGAGGCTGAGAGGCCTGCGCTTGAAAGAAAGGTCTGGGGGTAGGAACCCCTAACTCTACCTCCCCTACTCTGGGGTCTGTAAAAGGTGGAAGGCCTATCCTTGGAATTGCTCCGATAGGTAGATTTCTATTCCTCCACCTTCTTCATATATGCCTTGGTCTTATCTCCAAACAGTTGTTTTCCAGGGGGAAAATCCATTGCTTTAGCCTGTGTGTCTAAAGTCAGGTTGGTGGCTCTAAGCCAAGCGAACCTCCTAAGTGAAACAGACAAAGCCATTAACCAGGATGCAGCATCATTGGCATCCACTGCCATACGAAATTGGTACTTGGTAGCATCAAGTGCAGCTCTTGCTGTATCCTGTAAGTCTACAGCCACTTCACCTGGACCCTTATCAGTCAAAGCTAGAACCGAGTTCCATAGAGCCTTTTGGTACTGCACTGAATATGCCATGTAATTGGCCTGCCTAACTAATAAAAGAGGCAGCCATGTACCCTTTCTTCACCATAGCATACATTTTTCTTGAGTCTCTGTCTGGTGGATGGGTAGCCAAGGGGATCCTGATCCTGGCCTTGTCACAGGCAGCAGCTTGTACTACTCCCTCAGGATCAGGATGAGTAAAAAGAAAATCAGCTGTAGCTCTGTCAAGCTGATATCTATTGTCAGCTTTCTCATCCACACCAGGGATAGAGGTTGGAGTTTTAAAAATCTGTAGTGCAGCGTCTTTTAAAGACTTATGCATGGGGAGAAGCAGATGTTTAGTGGGGGTTAACCCCATCACGTCCAGAAAATCTGTCTCCTTCATATCCTCTTCTGTTTCCTGAAGAGGGAAATTCAGAGTTTCCACCATGCTCTTGACAAAGGCATAGTGGGAGGAGTATTCCTCAGAGCCCCTAGGAGGGGACCCGAATTCTTGCTCAGGGGAAACCTCTGAATCTATAGGTTCCCCTTCAAAATCATCCTTCTCCTCCTCCTCCCCAAACACTTCCAGCATTCCCTGCCTTGCTGGGGGTGTAGGAGGAACCGGAGCAGTCAGCGTAGGAACCGGGATTGCCCCCTGTAGGGCTTGTAGCTCTTGAAGTGCTTTAGTAATGTCCTCAGCCGATTGCATAATACGTTTGTCTGCTGGGAGCTCCTTAGCCTTCTCGGCCAGAGGTGCAGTGACATGTTTTTCTTTACACTTTCTTTAATGGAACAGGTTCAGAGCTCATTTCCAAAGCCCTTTTTGCTTTACCTTGTTCAGATTTATCTGAACTCTTGTCAGGATCCTTGGCTTTACCTCCATCCTTTTTGTGGGAAGAGGAAGAAGCAGAATTATCTACACTAGAAGCAGAAACAGAAGCCATCTCTTCTAAAATCTTAAGACCTTTTCTTTAATATTTTAGGGCAAAAAGTCTTATAAATATCACAACTGGCAAATATATGACTTGTACCTAAACAAGAAACACACAGAGAATGTCTGTCTGCATTTGCTGTAAGTTGCCCACAAGACTCAACATTTAAAACCTGTGGGTCCTGTGTGTTTTTTAGGTTTATCTAAATGGACCTCTGACATTGATGGACAAAAAGACTACTTCACAAAAAAACGTTATTTAATACACCTCGGAACCACAGGTTCTTTAAATGTAACTACCACTAACGGTTCCTGGAACCGATCGCTGTTCGGTTCCTGAAGAAAAATGAACCAATAATACAGACGTTTAAACAAAAATAAAGCGGTCAGGGAACCGATCGCTAAATGTATAAAATAAAGCAAAACTGAGGTAAAAACCTCCCAAATAGACGTGGAACCCTCTGTTCCAAGGAACCGTGAGGGAACCGCGAATAAAGATAAAAAACTACTATAACACTAAAAAAATATACTAAACAATGTTTCTAAGGCAGCAATTGAAAATTAAACTAAAATTTAGTACTTATCCACAGATAAACTTTATTCTGAAGACAGTTCAAGGAGAGCTCTCCTGGACTTCCTTACTAGGCAGGCGGAGTAAAGAATCTGAAGCACTCAGAATGCAACAGTTGCTAGGGCAGCAGCTTGAAAGTGGCATGAGCCAACTGAGAGTTCCATAATTTGCATAAAATTCCATTTCTCCGGGCAGTTCAACACAGGAGGCTGACTGCATTAAGTTTAATCATAATGAGCGATTCCTGGGGTTAGAAGATCAAGAATTATGGTAGGTAAGTAATTTTCATATCTTCCTGGACTTGGTCTTCATTAACTGTTTACACTGCTGGGTTAGAGTACCAAGCTCAGAAAAAGTCCCCCAAGCAGGGTGGTAGAAAATGGAGCTTACTCAGGACAAAAGTCCATTAAGGATTGTCCTGCCAAAAGAGGTGTGCTATCTGGCATGGACATCCAGTGCATAGTGTTTCACAAACGTGTGCACTGTGCTCCAAAGTTGCTGCTTTGCAGATTTCATTGATGGGGACTGAATGGATTTCTGCCAAGGACACTGTGACCGCCCTGGTGCAGTGGGCATGAACTTATCGTTCCAACTTGACCTGAGCCATGGAGTTAAGAATGGCGCAGGCAAGCCAATATCTAAGCGGTGATGCATTTAATCGTAACTGTCTGACCTAACCAGTTAGGACTGAAACAGATTAGAGTTGTATGGGCTGTCAGATGCCCCTGGTTCTATCTATGTAGAACCTGAAGGCTCTCTTTACATCCAGGAAGTGGGGAATTCTCTCTCCCTCATTCTGGAAGTTAGGAAAGTATGTAGGCAACACCAAGGACTGGTTTAGGTGGACGTCTGAAACCACCTTGGGCAAGAGTGTATGGAGAACCATCTTGTCTCTGTGGAATACAGCGTACAGAGGATCTGTGACCAAGGCGTGCATCTCTGAGATTATATATGGGCTGCAGCAATAGCCAACAGAAAAGCTACTTTCCAAGACAGAAACCTGAGGTTGCACGTAGCCAGAGGTTCAAAGGGCTTACGAGTGAGCATGTCTAATACAAGGTTGATATCCCAAGGTACAACAGATTTCCTGACAGGGGGCCTTGTGTGCAGAATGCACTTCAGGAATCTTTTGAAAAGAGGCAGTTGAGCCAGTCAGTGTAAGGTTCTGGACTGACTCGTGAAATGCCAAAACTGCACAAAGGCGAACCTCTCACAGATAACTACTGTAGTTCTGCATCGGAGCGACAGAACAGTTACATAAGAATTTAACAGTAGATCTTCGAGGGGGATCTCGATAATCAGATCACACCATAGGCACTTCACTGTTGGTGAAGCAGGATCCTCAAAGAAGATTTTCAGCAGTACAACTGGGGCTGCCCACGCCATCAACGTCATCAAACCTATAAAGGCGTGAGTGGCCCCGCGCCATCCTAAGTTCTTTCATACGGAGACAAAGGGAGTATAGCTCTAGCCATGGGGGACTAAGGAGGGAGAGAGAGGTGCCCAGGCCTATACGAAAGGCTGGATACACCAGAGAGCCAGTTTCAGTACAAGAGCCCTAATAAGGGGATAGTGTGAGGGAACGCAGACCTGATGACTGAGATCCCCTCGAAGATCTACTGTTACGGTAAGTTCTTATGTGTGTTTTACCTTCTTCGGGGGTATCTCGATCATCAGGTCACACCGCAGGAATGAGTCCCAAGCAGCTACATGTGCAGACAGACAGTCTGGGAGAAAGGACTTCCAAAAACGTAAGACAGGAGGCCCTGCAGCACAGCACAGCTCTGCCAACAGTGTTGGGTAAGTTACTTTTTCTATTACTTTCTATTTCTTTTAGAAACTTGATCCACGAAGCTCTGTGCAGTCACTGGCAAGGATGGAGAAGTACTAGAAAAAGTAATACACCTGACAGTTACTTATTTCTTTTTATACAAAAAAACACAAAAATAAAAAACTATAACAGATGACATTTATTTGAAAGTAATAGGCTAGTTACTTTCAGATAAATGTAATCAGTTACAGTTACCTTTACTTCTGTACAGAAAGACGCAAGTAATTATAACTGTAAGGTGTATTACTTTTTCCAGTGCTTCTCCATCCTTGCTAGTGACTGCACAGAGCTTTATGGAACAAGTTTTCAAAAGTAATAGAAAGTAATAGAAAAGGTAACTTACCCAACACTGCCTGGCAAAACCTGTACGGGCTCTTGAGGCAATGTCCAGACTATGGTGTTTGGTGAAAGTATGGACTCCAGGTGGTAGCCGCACAGATGTCAGCGGCAGAGACGAAAAAAATTACTCGCCACAGTAATGTTGTTTCTTCTAATGGAGTCTTGCTGTATTCAGACATAATACATAATACAGTTAGCCCCAGCACTTGAATTGCCCCGGAGAGGAAACAGTTAACTCTATGCAGAAGCATAGAATGTTGAGCTCGAGTTCGGTTTTCAAACCTCTGTCTGTGGTACTACCCAGTGTAACCGTCAGATTCTTACGAGCAAACTAATATACTATAATATGGAAATTCTTCAAATATAGCCAAAGGGCCAAAAATTCCTTTTGAGCCCAAAAGACTCAAGTCGAGAACCCAAGAAGGAAAAGTACTTACAATATTTAAGTAAAAACACCAGAAAAATAACATCTACCCCACCCAAGAGGGAGGGTACAAGGTACACCCCTGAGGTGCAACACTGTACCTGCCAGCCCACTTCCCAAAACCAGGTTCTGAGAGGGGAGGCGGGGGGAGGGGGAGGTCTGAATACAGCAAGACTCCATTAGAAGAAACATTACTATGGTGAGTAATTTTTTCTTCAGACAACATGAAGTCTTGCTGTACTCAATCATGATGCAGACTACCAAGCAGTTCCCTATGGAGGAGAGAATCCAGGACCTACTTTCGGAAGAGGCTCTGCAATACTGCTGTACCAAACCTAGCATCATTCCTAGCCTGGATGTCCAGGGAGTAATGCTTGGTGAAAGTATGTACTGTTTTCCAGGTGGCTGCTTTACAGATCTCTAACAAAGGTATATCTCTGGCTGCAGCCAGAGAAGCAGCTGTACCCCTAGTCGAGTGAGCCCTCAGGCCTGAAGGGGGCATCCTGCCCAACTTGTCATAACAAAACTGTATACAAGAAACAATTCACCTGGCAATAGTTCGTTTAGTGACACGCTTACCATTCCCCACTTCACCATAAGTGAGAAACAATTGAAGACGGTCATTTCTATGTGCCTTAGTATGCTCAATGTAGTTGCTAAGGGCCCTCAACATTCAGACTGTAACCTTCTTTCACTTGAAGAAGAATGGTCAGTGAAAAACACAAGGAGAGATATAGACTGGTTCAGATGAAAATCTGATACTACTTTAGGCAAGAACCTCCTACTGGTTCTTAGGACCACTTTGTCCCTATGGAAGGAGATGAAGTCAGGTTCAACTGACAGGGCCAGTAACTCACTAATCCGCCTGGCAGAAGTAACAGCTACCAGGAACACAGTTTTCCAGGTCAAGTACTTCAATTCGGCCGAAGTCAGAGGTTCAAAGGGTGGCTGCATTAGCTGAGCTATGCAGACATTAAGATCCCAAGGCGGAGTGAGCTCCCTAAAGGGAGGGTTAATGTGAACCAGACCTTTAAAAAAAACTTTCTGAAAACAGGATGAGATGCCAGGGAAGAGCCCTTCCCTGCTGACAGGAATGCAGAAGCAGCTGCTAGATGAACCTTCAGAGTGGCAGGCCTAAACCACTGAGATGAACTATATAGTCTAAGGTTGTGGAAATGTCTGCAGAATCGGGCAGGATGCCTTTCTGAGAGCACAAAATACTGAATCTTTTCCATTTGGAGTTGTAAGTTTTTCTAGTGAAAGGTTTCCTGGAGACCTTCAGAATATCCAGAACTCCCCCGAGAAAGATGTAGTGCTGCTCATTCTAACTCCTCAAGAGCCAGGCCTTCAGATTGAGAGACTGGAGATTGGGGTACCAGATCCAACTCTGGGAGGAGGACAGGAGATTGTATGTCCTGGGCAGAGACAGAGGACGAGACACTGACAAGGACAGCAGCACAGGATACCAAGGCTGTCTGGCCCAATCTGGAGCCACCAGTATCACTGTGCTGGGTTGAGTCCTGATCTTGATCAGAACTCTGAACAGCAGAGAGAAGGCATAGAGAAAATGGAAATTACGTACTTACCGTAATTATTGATCTTCTTGGACAGTCTCCATCACTCATTCACACTAGTGGGATAGCGCCGGAGGCGCTAGGACCAAGCGGGAGCCAAAAATTTTCTAAAGGGCCGGCGCCGAGGTAGGACCACGCACGGCTGCACCGAGAAGACTGACTCTCGCCCTGTATAGGCTTATCTCGGGCGCTGACCCTCCAACCGCCCCAGTACTTTTCTCGACCAAGGAGGTGCAGCGAACTAATCAGAATAACTCATTCTGAGTGTCTGGGCCTGAGAGGGCCCAGATGGCCTTTGTAAGAAAGGTCAAAGAACAATGTCTTCATAGTCCGAACCATAGGCCATGAAGACCAGGAAAGAAAAAGGAGTGAACCCAGGGATGGTGGTGAGGGTGAATGAGTGATGGAGACTGTCCAAGAAGATCAATAATTGCAAGTAATTTCCATATCTTCCTGGACTAAGTCTCCATCACTCATTCACACTAGTGGGAGAGTACCAAGCTAAAATCAACAACCCTGAGTAGGGTGGTAGGAGATAGGGTTCACTCGGAAAGGACAGCCAAGGACTGTCCTGTTAATAAAAAGAGCTGTCTTGTAAGAGCATCTATAACATAGTGCCTACAAGATAAACGCTCGAGTTGTAACTCGTCACCTTGCCGACAACTACAATGGGCAAAAAATTAAAGTCTGCCAGGCAGCCGCAACTACTCTAGGAGAGCGGCAAGAACCTGGCCTCACAATCTGATCAAGGACCAAAATTAATAGTGTCAAAGACATGCACTAATCTAATGTAAAGGACCTCAAGAACTGCAAGAGCCGGAGGTAAAGTGTACAGGTTCAGGGTAGTATGACCGTATGTGAATATTTGCGAAGCTACCTTAGAAAGAACCTACTTGACCAATGGTCAAGAAAGAAGCATGGCATCTGTTAAGTTGGAGCAAACATGGAAGTAGGACTCTAAGTTCCGACTTGCTGAAGAGTCACTTCTGTTGCTGCAAGGCTCTGATCAGGAGAAGAAAGCCTGATTAAAAAACAAAAAGGGAACTAACAGACTGGTTAGATGCCTAGGTTTTGGAAATATCTCGGAATAAGAAATTCTCTAGAGAAAAGAGGTGAGCTATACCACCGCTGGATCAGACTGCCCCCTAGGGGTAGAAGAAAACAGGTACTCTTTACTGAGGTTTAGAGACGACTGCCTCAGGGTTGAGGCAGAACCTGATCAGATCCAAGTGTGGTATCAGGAAATTCCAACTAGGCCCTGTGCTGTGATAATTCTGACCCCCCCCCTTTTTTTTAAATATCATTAGTCCGAGCCTGACAAGGTTGCTGGCTGCTATTTGGCAAGTATTGCCTAATACAGAAATGACAAGGATGTCATCCCTCTGAGGAGCAGGAGGAGCCTGAAGATCCATAGCTGAACCCCTGACTGGACTAATAATAGCTAGACAGATGTTAACTACCTGTGGCGAAGCAGCCACCAGAGGGGCAGCATCAAAAACGGGCTGTATACCCCTATCAAAGGAGCGGGACAGTCTGTGCAGCTCCCGACCATAGAATTAAAATGTTCCAAAGAGTGTAATTGTCTTGACCACTGAAAAAGTCTAGACAGAGGTATATAGTCCACAGATCCAGTCTGAACACTGTGGTGGACCCCATAAATGAGAAACTACTAAAAGAGCTTGCATCACAGACTCTGATGATAGAGAGGGCGTGTCCAGTATATAAAATGAGTCATCCGCTGTATCACTGACCAGAAGGACAGGGAAAGACTCATCCAGATGTCTTTCTACCACAGAAGGACCCCAAAAAGAGGTCTCGGTTAGAGCCACTAGAGACTCCGCCACCAGGAAGGGTGTCGAGGAGCTTGGCACTACGTAGGGGGCTGAGAAAGTGCTGAGCAGAATGAGAGATTCCGCTGACAGAAACAGAACAGAAAAGTCTCATCAGCGGAAGATCGCTGGATGAGGAGATCCGATGCAGACCGCCACCCACTAAAATGTGTGGAAATAATCCGCAGAATAGGAATTCATTCCATGGAAACATCCCAACACAAGTACTGCGGAAGAGAGGTCTGCAAACACAGATCTTTCCCTAGTTCTGTCAGACAACACCAACTGGCACCCCTGCGGCACTAGCATCACTCCTGGCACAGGAGGGCACCAAGCAATAACCATGCCAACCTGAGAGACACCAGAGGGCACCCACGGCAGAACCCGCAGGTATCCTTGGTACCAACGGCGGCAATGGCACGCAAGGGCACCCCCGACGCCCATGGCACCCACGGTAACATGGCACCCGCGGGTGCACGGTGCTGCCCGCGGCACCCACAGGTACCCGGCACCGCCTGCAGCACCCACGCAGCCCGCAGCAGGCATCAGTGGCACCATGAGACACCTACAGCACCGCTTGAAGGGCGCCGGCTAATGAAGCACCCACGGGCGCCAAGCACGGCGCCAGCACAGCGTGAGCTACGGAGTCGACTCCACGGCGCCACTGCAGCACAGAGCACGGCGCCGAGCCATGGAGCAGACCACGGCGCTGGCGTTACGCCGACTGCACCCAGTACGGTATCGACCACGGGCATCGAAAGCATGGCGCCGAGCACAGCATCGAGCTCATGGGCCCGACCTAGCAGACTTCCAGTACACGGTGCTACACACGCAATCGAGTCCCATCGCCAACCCAAACACCAGCGTGCCGCCTATGGCACCCATGCCAAACCAGAGGCACGGCACCAGACCTGGCGCCACTCAAGGTGTGTGGGCACAACGCCAGGAAAAACACCATGGAAAGCCAATGGAAAAGAAGAGAAAGGTGGTGCCCGTGCTAGCCCCTGCATGGAAAAGGAAGAGGGGGGTAGGCACAAGGGGCTGACAGGATGGCGAAGGCACCAAGAGGGCACAGCGCTCATTCAGATCCAATTGACCCTGCTCCGGTCCAACGGCTCCGGGCCCGGAGGCCCCGAAACCAGGAACACAACCAGGAAAAAGGAGTCAAACCCCCTGCTCCACAGGAGCGGCCCAGGAGGTGACACTGCTCACCGGAACTCCAACGAGGACAGAGATGGAGTCCGGAGTTGAGAATGTAGCCGTTAGGAGCAGGGCCAAGGGGGAACCCACAAAAGTCGGTTCAGGCCAATCGCCCCTACCAACGAACAATCCTTGTGCAGACATACCAACGGGCAACCTCGAGCGGCACCAATTCTTCTTCCCCAAACGAAGAAGAGGAGCTAGAGGCTAAGCGGAGCCGGATCCCCGGCACCGCCAGATTTGTGCTTCGGTGGACTGTCCTCCCCGGCGAGCACAGGACTGTCCGTAGTCAGACACCCCTCCCCGTTACTTAAGGGTGGCGGACCGGGCACAGCCCCTCTGCCATAACAACTTTCAAACTAAGTCTTCCTACTGCCACCGCTACTGTCTAAGGACGACTCCATGGATGGCAGGAAAGAATTCTTCATAATCTTCTTATTCGTGAAATAAAATTACTACTAAATAGTTAAATTAAAACGTTTAATTTAAACACTAAAAGCTGCTGTCGCATAAACGAAACTTGACTCGCAGACGAGCGACGCCGACATCCAAGCGCACTCGACGGCAGGAGAAAAGGAACTGAGGCAGTTGAGGGTCGACGCTAGATAGCCTACAGGCGTGAGTCAGTCTCGGTGCTACTATGACGGGTCCTACCTCAGCTGGCCCTTCAGAAAATTTTTGGCTCCCGCTTGATCCTAGCGCCTCCGGCGCTATCCCACTAGTGTGAATGAGTGATGGAGACTTAGTCCAGGAAGATCCTGCCTTTCCAGTTCAAAAACAGAGCTTCCTGGGGAACTGTCCCCAGGAGTGGAGGTCTGCAACAAAACAGAGGAAGTTGATGATTGTCCAGTGCTACAAAGAGATCCATCTCTGGAGTGCCCCACCTGGAGAAGATGACCTTCGGGATGTGAGGATCCAGGGACCATTCGTGGTGTCCCTGTGAAATTCTGCTCAGAGCATCTGCTAGTACGTTGTCCTTCCCTGGAAGGTGAACTGCTACCAGAGAAATCTGAAGAGAACAGGCCAGAGACCACAGCTTGTCTTCTGTGCACAAGGTCAAGACCGAGTGCCTCCCTGCTTGTTGATGTACCACATTGTGGTGGTGTTGTCCGTTCTGACTTGGACCACCTTGCCCTTGACTGAATCCGAAAAGCTCTGCAGGGCTAGGAAAACTGCTCTAAGTTCCAGGAGATTGATATGAATGAGAGACTCCTGAGGAGACCAGACCCCTTGAGCTGTCAGGGCTCCCAGGTGGGCTCCCCATCCTAGGAGAGAAGTTAGAACTACTGATGCGACTTGAGGGAGAAATGGAACCCATTGTCTGAGGTTGTCCTGGTCCAGCCACCACTGGAGAGCTTGGACCAGAGTCTGAGTCACTGGAATCAGTTTGGTAAGTGAATCCTTCTTTTGAGACCAAAAAGACCTCAGAAGAAACTGAATGCCCCTCATCTGGAACCTTGTTCCCTGCACCACTGCCATGGAAGCTGCCATGTGGCCCAGGAGCTGGAGGAACTGTCTTGCTGGGCAGGAAACCTGAGGTCGAAAGGAGGAAGCGAGATCCACCAGGGCCTTCACCCTTGCCAGGGGAAGGAAGGCTTTTGCTTGCACAGTGTCCAACTTTATGCCTATAAAGGTGAGAGGTTGAACTGGTTCGGGTACAGACTTTGGAAGACTGAGAAGAAACCCCAGGGAGATGAGTAGGTCCTGGGTAGTTTAAAGAGCTGACTTGACCTGTAAAGGTGACTGACCCACTAAGAGCCAGTCATCCAGATACGGGAAGATGGTTATACCTTGTCTTCTGAGGTAAGCCACCACTACTACAAAGCACTTTGTGAACACCCTTGGAGCTGATGTTAGGCCGAATGGCATGGCTCTGAATTGGTAATGGCCTGAAGACAACTTGAACCTGAGGTATTTTCTGTGGTAGAACCTGATAGGAATATGGAAGTAGGCATCCTTGAGGTCCAGAGATGCTAGCCAATCCCCTGGCCTTAGAGAGGGAAGGATTATTCCTAGAGTTACCATTTTGAATTTGGGCTTTGAAATGTGTTTGTTCAAATACCTTAGGTCTTGGATGGGTCGCCACTCCCCTGTTTTCTTTGGGGTAAGGAAGTACCTGGAATACAGTCCTTTTCCCTTGTGCTGAGTAGGAACTTTCTCTATATCTCTGAGAGCTAGGAGAGAGGAAACCTCTGCCTCTAGGGCAAGGGTTTCTGAGACTGATGGAGGTGGAAAGACTTGGCCTCTCTTTCTGGAAATTTTTAGCTTGAGGCCAGTCCCTGGCTTACTACTTCCAGGACCCACTTGTCTGAGGTCACAGACTTCCAGGCCTGCCTCCTACTGGAAATGGGGAGTCGACCCGGGCTGACACATCAGGGTGTCTGCTTGGCAGGAGCCTTAGACTGAGAGAAGGAGGGAGCAGCCCTGCTCATCCCCCTCCTACCCCTCCCTCTGAAGAACCCCCTCTGTGGGAAGGGAGAGGAGGCCTGGGCTTGGTAAAAAGGCCTTTGAAAGGGCCTGCCCCTAGACTGTTGCTTGTGCGGAGTGGCCTGCCTTTTCTTGGCCTGTGCACTCTTGTACGTGGTCCTGTATGCATCCATTTTCTTCACGTAAGGCTCTGTCTGCTCCCCAGAGAGTTACCTACTACAGGAAAATCCATGGCCTTAGTCTGGGTATCTTGTGAAAGGCTAGTACACCTGAGCCAAGCATGTCTTCTGAGAGACACAGATGTAGCCATGACTCTAGATGCCACATCATTCGAGTCCACAGCAGCATGAAATTGCATTTTGGATGCCTCAATTCCATCAGCAGCCACCTCCTCCAGCTCCTTGGCTAGATGGGGAGAGGCCTGTTTAGCCAGTTCCAGAACGGTATCCTATCTGGATTTCTGGTACCTGGCTGTGTAGGCTATATAAGTAGCCTGCCTGAGTCCCAAAGAGGATGGCAAATACTTGTTTCTTGGCCATGGCATCCACTTCTTCCTGGAGTCCTTATCCGGGGTGTGAAGCCAAAGGAATGTTAGGCTCTGTCACAGGCTGTAGCCTGCACTACTCCCAACATGGCTGCAATGACTATAAAGGAACTCTGCAGCTGAGCCCTGATAACTATTACTTCCTGTCCATTCTCTTATCCACAGGAGGTACTGAATTAGGAGTTTGTAAAATGTTGTGTCTGTTTCCCAAGGATTTATGGAAGAGGAGAGACAGCTTTTGGACTCTGGGATGTCCATCATTTCACAAAATCAGGCTCTTCATCCTCCTCAGCGGCTTCAACCAAGGGAAGCTGCAGGGTTTCTGCCACCTTTTTGTAGAACAAAAAATGTGAAGGGGACTCAGAACCTGGGAGGAGAGACACCCGACGGCCTGTCTGGGGAGATGTCCGGTTCAATGGGCACGTCCAGAGCCCCCTCACCACCGTCGTCGTCATCATAATCATGATCATCATCAGGATAGTCTTTGTCTCCCTCCCACTCCTCATGATAAGCATCTGGATCATAATCCGGAGGAGACTGATCCGACCGCCGAATCTGCGGTATCGGTTCAGACGGAACCGGTCTAAGCGACTGAACAATACTATCACTTTGGCTATTTCGTCCGCAGTTGGAGAGTGAGATACAGGATTCGAACTGGCAGACTTGCGCTTTTTCTTTGACGGAACCGACCCCTCGGTGTTGGCCCTCCTGTTGCCAAAGGAGGTATCGCCTAGGTCAGTAGGCACCTCCTCAGAGTTTGGCTACAACTGAACCGGGCTGGCCATCCGGATTCACGACTTCTCTGGCCTCCCTTCCTTCAGCCTACTCAGTCTTTTATCTAGAGTGGATTTAGGAAAGTTTTACAGATTTGGTACTCTGACTGAGGTGGTCAAACCCCAGACAAACACAGATGAGGAAGGGGTCCAGCCTTAGCAAAGAGCCTCCCCCCATACTCAGTACAGTGTTGAAACTTAGTGGGACCGGTTTTCTTCTTGGGTTTCTCGAGATAGGTTCTAACCTAACAAATTACCCTATTGCAGCTTTCAATGGCCAGGTACTGTAATAATCCGATCAGTTACAAACTGTGTCATGGGCTTTTAAAAGAACCAGCAAAAGATCCGTGTGCTTTTGAAACCGATCAGTACCGAAACACCCATACTATCCCAGAAAAATAAAATAAAATTAAGGTCGGTTCCAAACCGGACCGACCAGGAAGAAACCGAAGAAAAGGACAATTTCCACTTTTTCACCAAAATAAAACACAGTCGCTACCTATCTACAAACTACCTGTACCGTAGACAGAGGCTGGAAATCTGAAAATAACAAAAATATGCGGTTTAAACCAAACACTTTACTTTTACCGAACCGAGCAGAGGAATTCTCCGGAGCGACTTCACTGTTAGGCGGAGTAAAGAATCTGACAGTTACACTGGGAAGTACCACAGACAGAGGTTTAAAAACAGAGCGCGAGCTCAACGTTCTATGCTTCTGCACAGAGTTAACTCTTTCCCCTCTGGGGCAGTTCAAGTGCTGAGGCTAACTGCATTATGTATTATGTCTGAATACAGCAAGACTTCATGTTGTTTGAACTTTCGAAACAAGCTACAGAGGAAGCCATGCCTCTTGGGAATGAGTTTAACCACTGCGAGGCAATTGTTTGCCGTGATTTGTTGTAGTAGAACACAATGCAATTTGACAACCATTTGGATAACTCACTGCTTAGAAAACCAAGCACCTCTCTACTATTGGCTAAGGAAACTAATAACTGCTTCGACTTTATACATTCCTTAGTACTAAACAGGCAGTACTTCAAAGTTTTGTGCACATCTAACGATGGAGCAGTGCTTCCCTGGACTGGTACGCTCGGGAACAAAAACAGGAAAGTGGATAGACTGGTTGAGTGTAAACTCTGAGACCACCTTAGGGAGAAACTTTAGAATTTGTGTGCAAAGACACCCTGTCTTGTGAAAAATCAACAAGGCTCCTTGCACCAGAGGGCCTGAAGCTCTGAATTCTCTAGCAGGAGTAATGGCAACTAAAATAACGCTTGCAAGAGAGTAGGCATAGCTCGTAAGTTGGGTGTAGGCTCAAAAGGGAGACAGGTTCAACTCTCCAAACAAAAATTCCAAAACAAAAACTCAAATCCCAAGCTGGGATGGGAGAAGGTGATTGAGGGTTTCAGATGCAGAATGCCCCATAAAAAGATATGGAGACATCCAACTGCGCTTATCGCGAGTCACCCAGGCTCATGAAAGGCTGGAAATAGCCTAAAGGGGTGCAAGTTGAGGGAGAAGTAATGGGAGACCTGAGCTGGACAGAGAGATCAGGGTGAGTCCAGGATCTGGTTCAACGAACAGGTGAAATGGTCCAGATTACGCTTTGCAAGCCAGTCTGCAAACACGCTTACACTTCATGGTGCATGGCTCGAGTGGAAGGCTTCCGGGCGACCACCAGGACGTCCGCCACTCTGTTAGAGACTCCAAACCTGGGTGATGGGCCATGTCCTCAGGAGCCAAGCATGCAGATGGAGGGACCTAGGCTGGCATGGACCGGGATCCTGAGCCTGGGTCAGCAGGTTCCTGCAGAGGGACTGGAGGTCTCCGCCAGCTGCTGTAGAAGGGAAAACTATATCTGGTGGGGCCTGAATGGAGCTATCAGAATCATGCTGGTCCCCTCCATCTGCAATCTGATGAGGACCCTCTGAATCAGAGGGAATGGAGGAAATGCATTAAAAAACCCTCCCCCGCTCCAGGACAGGGACAACGCATCTTGTCAGAAAACTCCAGTCCCTGGATCGAGCGACCAAAAACTGGTCAGTTTTGTGTTGAATGGGGACGCCAAAAGGTCTAACTCTGGACAACCCCATCTGCTTACAACTTTTCAGGACAGATGCAAGGACCTCCCACTGCGTGCATGGTGGACTAAGTCCAGCTGAGGCTGTCCGCCTGTTACACACGCCTGGAACGTGGGACCACTGCAAGTGTCGTGACCATGATCTAATGCCCAACACACTCTCATGGCCTCCCTGCATAGGGGATACAAATGAGTCCCCCGGATTGTTGATGTAGTACACCACACTGAGACTGTCTGCACCAGCAGCTGACCCAGAGCAAGGTGGTTCTGAAAGGCCTGCATGGCAAGATAGCACTGCCCTGCATCTCCAGGACACTGATATGCAAAGAGGTCTCACCTGAGACCTGTGAGCCCTGTGTCTGAAAGGTACCCAGGTAGGCTCCCCACCTGACCCGGAAGCATCTGTGGTAAGGATCTGCCTGATGAAGAAGATCTGGAATTGGACTTCTTGTAGCAGGTTCAAGGGGTCCATCTTTCACTGGAGCACTCTGTCTGGGGAGGGAGACCAGCATCAACTGGATCTAACTTGTCTGTGTTGGTCCCATTGTACTCCAGGCGTCAACTGGAGAATGTGCATATGGAGCCTGGCCAGTGGGACTGGTAGCCGCCATTGGACCCAACAGCTCTTAGGGTGCACCCTGGCAGGAATGAAATGGCTCAGGCCACCTCCTGAGCGTGGCTATAAGGTAACTCCACCTTGTTCAAGTTCTCTAGATAGTCTGGAGAAGTTGCCTTGACGGGTCTTTAGGAGTCATCGTCCAGGTAGGGAAAATATACAGTCCCTCCATTCTGAGGGCTCATGGTGACTGCTAAGCACTTGGTAAAGACCCGCAGCGCAGAGGAGAGCCAAAGGGCAGCACCCTTGAATTGATAATGCTTGCCCTGGAAATAGAAAAACAGAGAAACTCCTGTGAGAGGAAAGACTGAGGAAGTGAAGGTAGGCATCCTGCATGTCCAGTGAACAGAGCCAGTCACCTGTTTTGGAGAAGAGGCACCAGGCCTGGTAAAGTTACCATCCTGAACTTTCAGTACTGGATGTCCAGATTGAGTGTCCTGTTAGATCTAAAATGGCCTCTGATCTCCGGTCTTTCTGGGAACTACAAAAAACCTGTAATAGAACCCTCATTTCTCGGGTGCCTGGGTACTGGCTCGATGGCCTGCATGTGCAGAAGAGACTGTACCTCCTCTCAGAGAACAGACAAATGAGCCGGGAAGTAGAGGGGTTTCTGGGGGCTGCTCGATGAGCTCCAGCATGTGACCCCCTTATATGATTTCGAAATCCAGGCATCCGGGTTATGGTTCTCCCCTGATTCAGATGGAGGGAGAACCAATATCCGACCACCACCTCTTGGTCGGGGACCACCTGGGGTATAGAGGTCTGGCAAGGAGTCAAGAGGCAGATCCAGCCAAGGGGACTGATCCATCATTACGTGTGTGATGGACTTGAGGAGAAATGGAACCCATTATCTGAGGTTGTCCTGGTCCAGCCACCACTGAAGAACTTAGACCAGAGTCTGAGTCACTGGAATCAGTTTGGTAAGTGAATCCTTCTTTTGAGACCAAACAGACCTCAGAATGAAACTGAATGTCCCTCATCTGGAACCTTGTTCCTGCACCACTGCCAGTGGAAGCTGCCATGTGGCCCAGGAGCTGGGGAACTGTCTTGCTGGGCAGGAGACCTGAGTCGAAAGGAGGAGGCGAGATCCACTAGGGTCCTTCACCCTTGCCAGGGAAGGCTTTTGCTTGCACAGTGTCCAACTTTATGCCTATAAAGGTGAGAGGTTGAACTGGTTCGGGTACAGACTTTGGAAGACTGAGAAGAAACCCCAGGGAGATGAGTAGGTCCTGGGTAGTTTAAAGAGCTGACTTGACCTGTAAAGGTGACTGACCCACTAAGAGCCAGTCATCCAGATACGGGAAGATGGTTATACCTTGTCTTCTGAGGTAAGCCACCACTACTACAAGGCACTTTGTGAACACCCTTGGAGCTGATGTTAGCGAATGGCATAGCTCTGAATTGGTAATGGCCTGAAGACAACTTGAACCTGAGGTATTTTCTGTGGGAGAACCTGATAGGGATATGGAAGTAGGCATCCTTGAGGTCCAGAGATGCTAGCCAATCCCTGGCCTTAGAGAGGGAAGGATTATTCCTAGAGTTACCATTTTGAATTTGGGCTTTGAAATGTGTTTGTTCAAATACCTTAGGTCTTGGATGGGTCACCACCCCCTGTTTTCTTTGGGGTAAGAAGTACCTGAGTACAGTCCTTTTCCTTCTGCTGAGTAGGAACTTCTCTATAGCTCTGAGAGCTAGGAGAGAGAGGAAACCTCTGCCTCTAGGGCAATGGTTTCTGAGACTGATGCAGGTGGAAAACTTGGCCTCTTTCTGGAAATTTTTGAAGCTGAGGCCAGTCCCTGGCTTACTACTTCCAGGACCCACTTGTCTGAGGTCACAGACTTCCAGGCCTGCCTCCTACTGGAAATGGGGGAGTCGACCTGGGCTGACACATCAGGGTGTCTGCTTGGCAGGAGCCTTAGACTGGAGAAGGAGGAGCAGCCCTGCTCATCCCCTCCTACCTCCTCTGAAAGGCCTCTGTGGGAAGGGAGAGGAGGCCTGGGCTTGGTAAAAAGGCCTTTGAAAGGGCCTGCCCCTAGACTGTTGCTTGTGCGGAGTGGCCTGCCTTTTCTTGGCCTGTGCACTCTTGTACGTGGTCCTGTATGCATCCATTTTCTTCACGTAAGGCTCTGTCTGCTCCCCAGAGAGTTACCTACTACAGGAAAATCCATGGCCTTAGTCTGGGTATCTTGTGAAAGGCTAGTACACCTGAGCCAAGCATGTCTTCTGAGAGACACAGATGTAGCCATGACTCTAGATGCCACATCATTCGAGTCCACAGCAGCATGAAATTGCATTTTGGATGCCTCAATTCCATCAGCAGCCACCTCCTCCAGCTCCTTGGCTAGATGGGGAGAGGCCTGTTTAGCCAGTTCCAGAACGGTATCCTATCTGGATTTCTGGTACCTGGCTGTGTAGGCCATATAAGTAGCCTGCCTGAGTCCCAAAGAGGATGGCAAATACTGTTTCTTGGCCATGGCATCCACTTTCCTGGAGTCCTTATCCGGGGGTGTGTGAAGCCAAAGGAATGTTAGCCCTGTCACAGGCTGTAGCCTGCACTACCCCAACATGGCTGCAATGACTATAAAGGAACTCTGCAGCTGAGCCTGATAACTATTACTTCCTGTCCATTCTCTTATCCACAGGAGGTACTGAATTAGGAGTTTGTAAAATGTTGTGTGTCTGTTTCCCCAAGGATTTATGAAGAGGGAGAGACAGCTTTTTGGACTCTGGGATGTCCATCATTTCCACAAAATCAGGCTCTTCATCCTCCTCAGCGGCTTCAACCAAGGGAAGCTGCAGGGTTTCTGCCACCTTTTTGTAGAACAAAAAATGTGAAGGGGACTCAGAACCTGGGAGGAGAGACACCTGGCGGCCTGTCTGGGGAGATGTCCGGTTCAATGGGCACGTCCAGAGCCCCCTCACCACCGTCGTCGTCATCATAATTCATCATCATCAGGATAGTCTTTGTCTCCCTCCCACTCCTCATGATAAGCATCTGGATCATAATCCGGAGGAGACTGATCCGACATGATCAATCTGCAGTACCCGGTTCAGGCGGAACCGGTCTAGCGACTGAACAATACTATCACTTTGGCTATTTCGTCCGCAGTTGGAGAGTGAGATACAGGATTCGAACTGGCAGACTTGCGCTTTTTCTTTGACGGAACCGACCCCTCGGTGTTGGCCCTCCTGTTGCCAAAGGAGGTATCGCCTAGGTCAGTAGGCACCTCCTCAGGTTTGGCTACAACCGAACCGGGCTGGCCATCCGGATCTACGGACTTCTTGGCCTCCCTTTCCTTCAGCCTACTCAGTCTTTTATCTAGAGTGGATTTAGGAAAGTTTTTACAGATTTGGCACTCTGACTGGAGGTGGTCAAACCCCAGACAAACACAGATGAGGAAGGGGGTCAGCCTTAGCAAAGGCCTCCCCATACTCAGTACAGTGTTGAAACCCAGTGGGACCGGTTTTCTTCTTGGGTTTCTCAGACATGGCTAACCTAACAAATTACCCTATTGCAGCTTTCAAGCCAGGTACTGTAATAACCGATCAGTTACAAACTGTGTCATGGGCTTTTTAAAAGAACCAGCAAAAGATCCGGTGCTTTTGAAACCGATCAGTACCGAAACACCATACTATCCCAGAAAAAATAAAATAAAAATTAAGGTCGGTTCCAAACCGGACCGACCAGGAAGAAACCGAAGAAAAGGACAATTTCCACTTTTTCACCAAAATAAAACACAGTCGCTACCTATCTACAAACTACCTGTACCGTAGACAGAGGCTGGAAATCTGAAAATAACAAAAATATGCGGTTTAAACCAAACACTTTACTTTTACCGAACCGAGCAGAGGAATTCTCCGGAGCGACTTCACTGTTAGGCGGAGTAAAGAATCTGACAGTTACACTGGGAAGTACCACAGACAGAGGTTTAAAAACAGAGCGCGAGCTCAACGTTCTATGCTTCTGCATAGAGTTAACTCTTTCCCCTCTGGGGCAGTTCAAGTGCTGAGGCTAACTGCATTATGTATTATGTCTGAATACAGCAAGACTTCATGTTGTTTGAACTTTCGGAAACAAGCTACAGAGGAAGCCATGCCTCTTGGGGAATGAGCTTTAACCACCGCAGGCAATTGTTTGCCGTACTTGTTGTAGCAGAACACAATGCAATTTGACAACCATTTGGATAACCACTGCTTAGAAACCGAAGCACCCTCTCTACCATTGGCGAAGGAAACGAATAACTGCTTCGACTTTATACATTCCTTAGTACGAAACAGGCAGTACTTCAAAGTTTTGTGCACATCTAACGTATGGAGCAGTGCTTCCCCTGGACTGGTACGCTCGGGAACAAAAACAGGAAAGTGGATAGACTGGTTGAGTGTAAACTCTGAGACCACCTTAGGGAGAAACTTAGAATTTGTGTGCAAAGACACCCTGTCTTTGTGAAAAATCAAATAAGGCTCCTTGCACCAGAGGGCCTGAAGCTCTGAAATTCTTCGAGCAGGAGTAATGGCAACTAAAAATAACGCTTTGCAAGAGAGAAGGCATAGCTCGCAAGTTGCGGTAGGCTCAAAAGGAGACAGGTTCAACTTCTCCAAAACAAAATCTCCAAAACAAAACTCAAATCCCAAGCTGGGATGGAGAAACGATTGAGGGTTTCAGATGCAGAATGCCCCATAAAAAGATATGGGAGACATCCAACTGCGCTATCGTGCAGTCACCCACGGGCTCATGAAAGGCTGAAATAGCCGGAAGGTGCAAGTTGAGGGAGAAGTAATGGAGACCTGAGCTGGACAGAGAGATCAGGTGAGTCCAGGATCTGGTTCAACGAACAGGTGAAATGGTCCAGATTACGTTTGGCAACCCAGTCTGCAAACCGCTTACACTTCATGGTGCACATGGCTCGAGTGGAAGGCTTCCGGGCGACCACCAGGACGTCCGCCACTGTTAGAGACTCCAAACCTGGTGATGGGCCATGTCCTCAGGAGCCAAGCATGCAGATGGAGGGACCTTAGGCTGGCATGGACCGGGATCCCCTGAGCCTGGGTCAGCAGGTTCCTGCAGAGAGGGACTGGAGGTTCCTCCGCCAGCTGCTGTAGAAGGGAAAACTATATCTGGTGGGGCCTGAATGGAGCTATCAGAATCATGCTGGTCCCCTCCATCTGCAATCTGATGAGGACCCTCTGAATCAGAGGGAATGGAGGAAATGCATTAAAAAACCCTCCCCCGCTCCAGGACAGGGACAACGCATCTTGTCAGAAAACTCCAGTCCCTGGATCGAGCGACCAAAAACTGGTCAGTTTTGTGTTGAATGGGGACGCCAAAAGGTCTAACTCTGGACAACCCCATCTGTCGAACAACTCTTTCGTGACAGATGCAAGGAACTCCCACTCGTGCATGGTGGACTAAGTCCAGCTGAGGCTGTCCGCCTGTTACACACGCCTGGAACGTGGACCACTGCAAGTGTCAGACCATGATCTAATGCCCAATACCACACTCTCATGGCCTCCCTGCATAGGGGATACAAATGAGTCCCCCCCCCCGATTGTTGATGTAGTACACCACACTGAGACTGTCTGCACCAGCAGCTGACCCAGAGCAAGGTGGTTCTGAAAGGCCTGCATGGCAAGATAGCACTGCCCGCATCTCCAGGACACTGATATGCAAAGAGGTCTCGACCTGAGACCAGGAGCCCTGTGTCTGAAAGGTACCCAGGTAGGCTCCCCAACCTGACCCGGAAGCATCTGTGGTAAGGATCTGCTGTGAAGAAGAGATCTGGAATTGGACTTCTTGTAGCAGGTTCAAGGGGTCCATCTTTCACTGGAGCACTCTGCGGACTGGGGAGGAGACCAGCATCAACTGATCTAACTCGTCTGTGCGTTGGTCCCATTGCACTCAGCGTCAACTGGAGAATGTGCATATGGAGCCTGGCCAGTGGGACTGGTAGCTGCCATTGGACCCAACAGCCTTAGGTGCACCCTGGCAGGAATGAAATGGCTCAGGGCCACCTCCTGAGCGTGGGCTATAAGGTAACTCCACCTTGTTCAAGTTCTCTAGATAGTCTGGAGAAGCTGCTCCCTTGACGGGGTCTTTAGGAGTCAATCGTCCAGGTAGGGAAAAATATACAGTCCCTCCATTCTGAGGGCCGCGGTGACTGCTAAGCACTTGGTAAAGACCCGCAGCGCAGAGGAAAGCCAAAGGGCAGCACCTTGAATTGATAATGCTTGCCCTGAAATAGAAAACAGAGAAACCTCCTGTGAGAGGAAAGACTGAGAAGTGAAGGTAGGCATCCTGCATGTCCAGTGAACAGAGCCAGTCACCTGTTTTGAGAAGAGGCACCAGGCCTGGTAAAGTTACCATCCTGAACTTTCAGTACTGGATGTACAGATTGAGGTCCGTTAGATCTAAAATGGGCCTCAGATCTCCGGTCTTTCTGGGAACTACAAAAAACCTGTAATAGAACCCCTCATTTCTCGGGTGCCTGGGTACTGGCTCGATGGCCTGCATGTGCAGAAGAGACTGTACCTCCTCTCAGAGAACAGACAAATGAGCCGGGGGTAAGTAGAGGGGTTTCTGGGGGCTGCTCGATGAGCTCCAGCATGTGACCCCCTTATATGATTTGCAAAATCCAGGCATCCGAAGTTATGGTTCTCCACTGATTCAGATGGAGGGAGAACCAACATCCGACCACCACCTCTTGGTCGGGGACCACGGGGGGGGGTATAGAGGTCTGGCAAGGAGTCAAGAGGCAGATCCAGCCAAGGGGACTGATCCATCATTACGTGGACGTGTGGCCATGGCTCCTGTACTGGATGGGGTGGGCAAGGCGGCAGAGGCTTGTCGTTTGCCCTGGGGCCGAGAGGTTGCCCCAGGCCTGCTGGGTGCCTTGTGAAAGGAAGGACACTGTCTACCCTTAGGCTGGGTATGGTAGAGGGAGTGGACAGACTTTATAGCCCTACCGGATGCCTGCAAATCATTAATGTTGTTCTGAACATCAGGCCCAAAGATCTATGTGCCATTAAAGGAAGCATTAAGCACCTTCTGCTGAACAGCAGCAGCAAAGCCAGAGACCCTCAGCCAGAAGTGTCTACGTAGACAGATGCCAGTGGCAGAAGCCCTGGCAATAGTGTCTGAGATGTCGAAGAGGATCCTGAGGAGGTGCTCACTAACGTCCTCAGTGGTCTGCAAGCACTTGGGTATCTCCTCCTTCTGTGTGTCATCGGGGAAGGCGTGGGCGGCAGCTTTTCCCTTCCTCCAGTTGATGTTCTGGTATTTTACCATATGAGACAGGTAATTGGCAATCCTCAGCCCAAGGGTGGAGGAGGCATAAACCCTCTTGCCCAAAAGGTCTATCCTACAAGACTTTGTCCGGGGGAAGAGAGCTAAGGTGCTTAGGCGACTTGGACAGGTCATGAGCTGCCTTGATAACCACTGACTCGGTCTATGACTGAGCAGCATAGTAAGGAAACCCCTGAGGGGCATGATTAAGTTTGTCTGCCCTGCGGGGCATAGCCGGTACCATGTCTGGCCTGTGCCAGGCTGCAGTGGCAGAATTCCTCAGCGTAAGAAGACTAGGAGGAATGATCTTTGGGGGAGAATCTGGGATCTCCAGAAAGTCCACCAAATCTTTTCTGGTGATGTCCAACTCCTCAATGTGGAAACCCATGGCTAAGGACAATTGATTCATCACACTGAAAACTGTGGGGTCCTCAGGAGGAGACCTAGGGGTATGTTTAACAGAGTCCTCGTTAACAGAGGAGGCTGTGGACCTGTCCGAAGCAAAGACCTCCTCTTCGATGTTGACCTCTTCCAAATCCAGGTCTGAAGTCTGAGGCACCGACAGCTTGTGAGGAGCTTGCCGTGGCTGCAGACGGCACTAGTGAAATGAGCCTGTATGCGCCCAATTGGTGAACGATCACCAAGGTAAACTTGGTGAGGACTTCGTTCAGGTCGACGACTGTCAAAGGCTGCACTGACGGGGGGGAAATCGATGGCATAGTGACTAACGACCCGTCTGAGGGGGCCCTGAGAAACCCAAGAGCCTGTAACCCTGGAAGGAGAAGGAGCAGGCCTTAACGAGAGGGCAGTCGAGGATGAGACTGTCGTCAATGAAGGAGGGCCTGACTGGCTGCCCTTAACATCGGGCGGATGTGCTGTTGGTATCGTTCTGGAAAGCACACAGACCTGGACAGCGACTTTGTGCGTCGGTGAAGCCGAAGATGAACCCCCAGACAGAGGACAGACAGCCAGGGAACGAGATCGCTGCCAGGGGAGAACATGGCCCTGATCTCAGTCTTTATGACTGTTCCCTGAGGACTTGTCTCAGGCCTTAGAGGCCTGGGAGCTTGACGACCCTGCCAGCGACAGAGGCTGGGACCCTGGAGGACCCCTGCTTGGAACTTGCTGCTTAAAGCTCCATTAGAACATTTTTCAAAGCCTTTTTATGTCTCCTGAGGGTTGTTTGATTAAACTTCTGACAGAGATCAGTCAGAAACTTCGTAGTAATGCCAAAGACAGCAGACACAGAGAGAGCGTTAAGTCTGTGAAGGCAATCTTCCTTCAGCAGTGGCAGCGACGGAAGAGAAAAGTTGGAAGGATTAACTCTCGACAAACAAAATAAAGGAATCTCTTATAAAAAAAAAAAAAAGATTCTAAAAATCGTAGGCAAAATGGCGCAAAACTGCATCAGAGCTTCCACGGAGACCCATACGAACAAATCAACAGTGGGAAAGAACTATGGAGGGAGCGGGGCTGCTCACGCTTTTACAGGGTTGTTGACATCGATGGACGTTGAGGGTGGCTCCAGTTGTACTGTTGAAAACCTTCTGTGTGGATGACGTTCCTATGATGTGACCTGATGACAGATATCCCAAAGACGATCTAATAAGTACTCCAATACTTTATCTGGTGGGCACCAGAATGGGTCTGAACAAGACTTCACACACGGTACCGAAAAACAATTCCACCTAGCTGTTTATGTCTTCCTGGTGGAAGGCTTACAAGCTGCAAAGAGGATTTCTGAGACCCTCTGAGAAACCCTGAACCTGCCAACTTCTATATCTTCATGAGCCAAGCATGAAGATGGAGGGAGTGAAGGCTGGGATGGATCAGGGATCCCTGTGTCAGCAGGTCCTTCCGTAGAGGAGTATTATGGCATACCGAAATGCCAAAGCCCGACACCCAGGAGCCCGAAAATTATATCACAACAGTCTGTATTCCAACAGTTGGGCCTCGGCATTTCGGTATGCCATAGTAAATCTTTCCGTAGGGGGTAGATGTCTCGGAGGTACCATGGACAGTTTGTTGATCAGTGGAAACCAAATCTGCCATGGCCAAGATGGGGCAATCAGAATCATTTTGCCCCCAAGGGCCTCCAGCCTGAGCAGGGCCTCCCTGAACTAAAGGAAGAGGAGGAAATGCATACAGAAAGCTATTTGTCCACAGCAGCCTGAATGCATCCTGATAAAAAATACCAGGTCCCAGATTTTTGGAGCAGAATTGAGGCCATTTTGCGTTGAGTGGGGATGCAAAAAGGTCCAGGTATGGGGTTCCCTACTTGTTGAAGAGTGACTGTATGTCTGGTACTAACGACCATGCATGAGGATCCACTTCTGTTTGACTGAGTTGGTCCACCAGATCATTCTTATCTCCTGGCAGATAAATTGCCTGAATCAGAGCATTCTGGGCAAAACACCATTCCCACACTCTCACTGCCTCTCTTCAAAGTGGGCATGAATTAGCTCCGCCCTGTTTGTTGATGTAGTACATCCCTGACTTGTCCATCTGTAGAAGGATTACCTTATGACTGACCAAGTCTATTATGGCACAAAGTGCGTAGAGGGCTGCTCTCATCTCCAGAAGACTGATATGAAGGTGAGATTCCATTTGAGTCAATATTCCCTGGGTGTGATGGCCTGATAATGGGCTGCCATCCCAGGAGAGACACATCCACGGTGAGTTATCGGAGATTCTGATGGAGCGAAGGTGAGACCTTGGAAAAAGACATCCTCCCGTGTCCACCATGCTAGTGGGCTATGTAGGGGTTCACATTTATGGGGTAATGCTGAGGATATGTCACCGGTGACCACTGGATACCGAGCACCCACTGAGTCGTTCTCATGTGCACTTGTGCTAATGGTACTGTGAAGACTGAAGCGACCATGAGGCCCAGCATGGAATGGGCTCATCCTGAGTCACTGTCCATGATCAACTGTGCCATCTGGAGGATAGTTTTCCTCCTGTCCTCTGGAAGAAAAGCCCTTGCCCTGGTGGTGTTCAGGAGGGCCCTTATGAATGGGAGCGGCTGCGAGGGGTGAAGCTGTTACTTATCCAGGTTTAGGAGAACGTCAATAGAGATTAGGAATTGACTAGCTGTGTTCACTGCCACCGCTGTACCCTCCCTGGCTGGACTTGCCAGGAGCCAGTTGTCCAGGTATGGAAATACTTGGATCCCAAGTTTTCGAAGATGCACTGTGAGAACTGCACAGCACTTTTTTAAAAACTCCAGGCACACAGGATAGCCCAAAGGGCAGAACGCGGAACTGACAGTGCTGACCCAAGGCCACACACTGTAGGAATTTGTGGTGACTGGGTGCCTCAAAATGTGTTGGTAGGAATCCTGCATGTCCAGAGATGCCAACCAGTCCTGAGCTTCTAGAAGTGGTAGAAGGAAACCATCTTGAACTTCTCTCGGGACAGAAACTTGTATTCTGAGGTAGAGGATGGGGGCACATGCCCACTTGTCTTCTTCGGCACTAGGAAGTAATGGGAGTAGAAGCCTCTGCTGTGTTCTGCTAGAGGCACTACTTCCACTGCCCTGTTTCTCAAGAAGGCCCGCAATTTCTGAAGTAAGCAGGTCAGACCTGGCAACCGATAGGGTGTGCTGCCTCTTGGGAGGAAAATCTGGCAGGATTTCTGACAAGTAAGTGCCCTTTTTTGGATGATTTTCAAAATCTACTTGTCCGTGGTGTTGGAGTTCCACTGATGGTAAAATTGGGTCAGATGACCTCTCACAGGACAGAAATGATCTGCCTTGGGCAGCTGAGGTAGAAATGGGGCCAGAGACTCAGAAGGTGGCATTGGGTGTTTCCGGAGCCTGTGCCTTGCTTTAAGTATTCTTTTGTGGCTGAGGAGGTTGCTGTTTGGCTGGCGCTCCCCTGCTCCGGCTACGAATGGACTGCTTATTACAAAAAAACAAAAAAAAAAACAAAAAAAAAAACTGATGGCCCTTTCCTTTCTGGGACTGTGAGGGGAGCAACCTGGCAGACTTTATGGCAGTTCCAGTCTTCTGAGAATTCTCCACAGACTGTTCTACCTGTTGGCCAAACAAGTAGGTGCCATCGAAGGGGACATTCATAACTTGCTGCTGGGAGTCAGAGGAGAATATTGAAGTCCGGAAGTCAGGGATGCCTCCTAATGAAGATTCTGGCAGTGGCAGCTCAAGGAGCAGTGTCAAATGGATCCATGGCTGTTTTCAGCTAATGACTGTCAAGACTCTATACACTGGTAACACAGTAAAGAATTGCCTGCCTGGTTTCGACTTTGGCAGAGATTCTGCTACACATTTAAAAGAAGTCCAGAGGATATACCTGAATTGGGAAAAATGACCCATATAACTGGCTATTCACATCCCCAAAGTGGCCGCTGTGAAAGCTCTCTTACCCATAGTGTCAATCTTATGGGATTCCTTATTAATAGGGTATGCTGTAACTTCTTGTGGAAGGACGGCCCTGTAATTTTCCACAAGGATGACAATTTTGTCCGCGACAGACCGTGAGGCCAAAACTGGTCTAGCCTTAGTGGAAGGATACTTCTGATCAATGGACTTACAAATGGAAGGAATAGTGGTAGGCCTGGCCCACACTGCCTCTGAAAGGATTTTGAACGCTGGAGGGATAGGAGGTGGGAGGTTAACTGGGATATTTGGCACATGGAGCCACTCGAAACATAGCTGTTTACCTGGGTCAGGAGCCGAGGTCTTGAGGGCCAGGGTGGCCTGCATGTTTTTCAATAAAGTCTGAAAGGAAAGATCTTCCTGAGGAGCTGGGGCCTCATCCTCCAGACTGTAGAAAGTGTTATTATCCCCACCCTCCGAAAGGATGAGATCGGGATCAGACTTGTCCCCTTCCAGTTCTCCTTCAGGAGGAGGAAGGCGGTGGACCTCAAAAGGCCTCTCCCAGACCATGATGTAAGGACAAGTGACACTGGCACTGGGAGAGGATTTGGCACTGACCACTGCACTGAGCCTGGCACCAGAACCGAAGAACGCGGCGCAAATGCTGGAGCCCTCCCTGAGGAACCCAGCACTGGAGGCAGCATTGACTGAGAACCCAGGTCAGAAGAGACTATAGTGAAGTCCGGGCATGGCGCTGGAGAAGGCATATGTTCAGTGCCAGACCTGAACCAAACTGCCAAGTATGAGCCGGCCCCAAAGGAACCGGAGAAGGTACCACTGCCGGTCCCTGCGAGGAAGAGGGGAGATGACACGTGGAACCGGCGTCCCCGCCAAGGGAACATTTTTCGTTGGCGGGGGCAAATGGCCCACTGGACTCGAACTCCCAAACCTCGGTCTCAAGGAGCCTAGCCCCAAAAGACCCCGGCACTGGGTCCACATACAGAGGAAGAATGAGCCAGACACTGTACTCACTGCTCCATAAAAGCTGCCCACTGATGAAACTACCCCCGGGAAGCCTCACAGATAGAGAGAGAAGGGCTCCAGGTCCAAGATTTTGAATGGCCATGAACAGAGGGCAACAGGGATCTGGATGGGGTTGGGGAAAGCTCCCTGCTTGCAGCCCTAGAAGATCTTTTGGCTGACATACCAGCGGGCCAGCTTGAGTCATTTCTTGCTCATAAGAGCTGTCCAAGAGGACTGGCTTCTGCCCTACATTTTTTTTGAAAAGCTTGGCTGGGTGTTGCTCCCGGAACTGCTGCCTCTGTTGCTGCTGCTATCTTACAGAGTCTTTTAGGAGTCTAGGCCCTGTGGTCTAGGTTTACTCTGCTGATTAGGATTAGTGACTGACATCACAGAAACCAGTGTCACACTGAAATTATTAATGCCTGTGAGGTGATCCATCGAAAAAGATACATCCTCACACAGGGAAGATCTGCCACCCACACTGGATTTCCGGAGTGAAGGAGGAAATCTGTAACCAGGTGCTACGGTGTATAGATACCACTGCGGCCAAAGTCCACGGCAACCTGCAACTGGTGCCTGGTCACTGGCAACCCAAGATCCCAGATTTTGAGCCCCAAAGCACCACAGAGCTGGCGTGGACACCCAGGGACAGGCGCAGTATACACTTTATGGCCACGGTGGTCCAGTCTCTTGAGCATCTTGTTCGACTAGTCCTGCACCTTTAACACTGCAGAACAGTGTGTCTGTTAATGTTCCTCTGCAACTGATGTTTTGAGTAATCAGCCCAAGGGGGCTGCATACTTGCAGTCCATGCAGTGCGGTACGGCCTCACATGAGGTCAAGTGCTGTCAGATGCTAAGCACTAGGCCCAAGACAGCTGGAGTGATGAGGAAAGCAACTCCTGATGAGGAGTCCCATTCCAGGATGTCCAACAGTGGGCAAATCTCCTTCTTCTGAGCCACACCAAATGGAGTGTTTAAAGCTGTAGACATGTAGTTTAGAAGACTGGCAAAAGAGGACTGGTCATTGAAGGGGTCCTGTCACTCATCTGGCTACCTTCCCGTTGACATGGGGTCAATGGAACAAATGATGCATCCTAGTCCGCGTGAATGAAGTAGTGTTGATTGCTGACAAGGTGTATGGAAAATTCTCTTAGTCAAAGTAACCACTACCAACAGAAGATACAGAAGTCTTGGCTGTGGCACTGAGTACCTGGCCAGGTCGCAACCCTTCTCCACCATTTGTGGAGGAGGTGGCTCCACCCTAAACAGTCACTGTCACATGGCCAGCAAAGCCAGACGTGAAGCTGAGGGGTGAATGACTGAAGTTGGCACCAAGGATGACAGTCAAGGTCAGGTCCATCGGCATCGCTGGTTGAGCTCAACACAGGACCAGTGTTCTATACATCCACTGCTGCCAAGCTGCCCTCTACCACCTAGGACAGAGACAGAGCACGCCAGATGACAAGGAAGAGCCGGACATCAACGTTATGGGATAGAGTGCAAGCTAACGATCTCATATGTAGACTGAGGTTAACGTGACGTGTGGGCCTCCAAGTCTGGTCGCCTTTACTGACGGTCCCTGGGCACTGGACAGATTGGAGGAACTGTGGAGTCAGGATTACTGGTGGCAGCCCTTGACTGTTAGAAATCCCATGACCACCATCAACTCTTATTGTGCCTTCACTGTTGACTCACCCGTGAAAGAATGGAAGGACAGCTGTGGAACCCTTCGTCTTTAGGAGAAGCAGGGATTTTCACTGTGTATTTCTTCACTGTCAAAAGATCCAGGACCATAACATTCTCGCCAGATTTCTCCATCTCATAGGCCTGCAGCTTTGTAGCCAATCTCACAGCCATGTATGCCCTAACGAGGTAGTTGACCTGAGGTGGACCACACACTGCCATTGTTTGTCTAATGTCTGCGGGTGCATAACCTAGCACCAGGCATAATCCTCCACATCATGGGCACTGCTCATATAGTATATGCAGTCACTGGTCCGTAGCGTACATTGTGTACCTGCACACCATGCATCTCAAACGCTGGCTGCTGCTTCCATTTTTCTGCTCTATGGGGAATGTTCAATGGATCAAGAAGCTGACAAGGAGATGAAAGAGATGAGTTGAGAAACTAAGCTAAACAAAAATAATGCTGCAAGAACCTGAAAAGATTGGGGTGCAATGGGGCTTAGCCAGGGGGCCTCATGGCTGGTAGTAGGAGAGTCGAGCTCAAAGACCACTCCAGTGACTAAGCATGCTCAGTGGGAGACTGCCTAAGTGTGGCTATTGAACTGAATCTAGGTAGTTAGAAAGTTGTCTTTGTGGGTGGGGGTGGGGATTAATCTTATGCTCTTAGAACAGGGCTAATGGAATCAACACTTCCATAAGGTACCACCGACACACTACAGAACTATGTTGCAGTCTCCAGGTTACAATGAAAACAACCCTGTTGGACCCCACCACCGCCCCATGGACAAAACTTTACTACCTATTTTTGCTGGCTGCTAAGAAGTCTCTTACAAAAAGTGGATGACTCAAGACATTCCTACTATACAAGATTGGAGACTAATAATGATATCAATATATCAGATGGAAAATATTACTGCTAAAATTAATAACCAATCGCAGAAGCTTGTTCAGCAGTGGTGGAGATGGGTCATCCACCAAGTAGAAGTGGATCCTGATTTCTGCCCATAGTGGAGTGTGGGGATAGAAAAGGGGAGAGACGATAGAAACATAGAAACATAGAAGTTGATTGCAGATAAGGACCGCAAGGCCCATCCAGTCTGCCCATTTTTCTACCTTATAAATGTGCCATCGCTTTGCTCTGTCAGTGACCTATCTATTCATAGTCATTTGTATTGCTCTCCTTATGCCTATCCCATGCCTGTTTGAAGCCCTCACTGTATTCATAGCCACCACTTCTTGTGTAAGCTATTCCATGCATCTACCACCCTTTCTGAAAAAGAATTTCCTCACATTCCCCTTAATCGGCCTCCTCTAATCTCATGCTGTGTCCTCTTGTCCTGCAATTTTTCTTATATTTAAACATGTTAGACTCTTTCACCTTGTTTATGCCCTTAAGGTGTTTAAATGTCTCGATCATATCACCTCTCCCTCCTTTGCTCAAGGGTATACATATTGAGCTCCGCTAATCTGTCCTCATATGTCTTCTGATGCAGTCCCTGCACCATTTGGTTGCCCTTCTCTGGACTGCCTCAATTTGGTTAATGTCTCTTGTGAAGGTGTGGCCTCCAATACTGCACGCAGTACTCCAGATGGGGCCTAACCAATGTCTTGTACAGAGGGATTATTACTTCCTTCACACTTGTGATACCCCTACTAATACACCCTAACACCCCCTAGCCTTACCTACTGCTTTAGAGGTCTGCTTGATGATTTTAGGTCATCAGTGATGATGATGCCCAAGTCTCTTTCTTCCTTTGTGACTGCTAGCAACTCCTCCCAGCCTATAAGTGGCTTCAGGGTTTCTCTTCCTATGTGCATGATTTTGCACTTTTGCATTAAATCCCAGTTGCCACTCTTCTGACCATTTGCTAGTTTATCCAGATCTCTCTCTCATTCTGCCCACCCATCTGGATCATCTACTCTGTTGCAGATCTTGGTGTCATCTGCAAACAGACAAGCTTCACCTCTAGTCCATCTGCGAGGTCACTAATGAAGATGTTGAATAGGACTGGCCTCTAGGACTGATCCCTCGAGGTACTCCACTTGTGACTTGCATCTCTTCTGACTGTATACCATTTACCACCACTCTCTGTTTTCTGCCAGTCAACCAGTTTGCCACCCAGTTGACCAACTTCCCTGACCCAGACCTACCTAGCTTATTTATCAATCTTCATGTGAACAGTGTCAAAAGCTTTGCTGAAGTCAAGGTACACATCAACTGCTCCCCTTGGTCCACCACTCTGGTTACCCAGTCAAAGAAATCTATGAGATTAGTTTGACAGGACCTTCCTTTTGTAAACCCATGCTGTCTTGGATCCTGTGCCCCTATGGATTCCAGGTGTTGCACTATCCTTTCCTTAAGGAGTGCCTCCATAATCTTGCCCACTACTGAGGTAAGACTGACTGGTCTGTAGTTCCCCCGCCTCCTCCCTGCTACCACTCTTGTGGAGCGGGATCACATGAGCCCTTCTCCAGTCTTCTGGGACCTCTCCTGTGCTCAGAGACTCACTAAACAATTCTGCTAATGGCTCTGCTAGTTCCTCCTTTAGCTCCTTAAGTACCCTGGGATGTATGCCATCAGGTCCCATTGCCTTATCCACCCTGAGCTTAGCAAGCTCTTGTAGGACCCTTTCTTTTGTGAAGGGAGTAGTGCTCACCTCCCTCCCCCCTGTGTCCATGATGCTGAGCTGTGGGGGGGGGGGGGAGACACGATCTGGAAATAACCAACTGCAAACTTTTTATAACAAAAAGGAACACAGGACCATAATAGAAAAAGACTACTATATATAAATATTTCTATTTCATACTAATCACATGATATCTAAAAAAAAAAAAAACTTAAGTATGTATCAGAATGTCAATGAATGTAAAATGTCTCCTAACATAAGAAAATTTTAATAAAAATATATTTAAAAAAAGAAAACAACCCTGTTGGACAGTACTGACAGTGTACTGAGCTTTAAAAAAACACTTACCAGTTCTACAAGTTGTTCAAGAAAGGGAATCAATTTTAAAAGTTCATTGTCATTTTTATCCATGAACCAGCTCTCTATAGGAATTCCGTTTGAAAGCTACAAGGAAAACAAACAAAAAGACTGGCAAGATTTAGTTTCGAAGACTGCTGCTGGAGAAGTCCTGAAAATCTATTTATTTAAATCCCAACACTTGAAAATACATACACTAATCACGAACACAACTGTTACAGTTTAACCCCCTTCAATGGAAATGGGGGCTCCTGTAAGCGTAACCATACCCAGAAAAAAACAAAGCAAAAGGGTAAGCTTAAAAAGTTAATGTTGTTTTCCAAGACTTCACTCACCTGATAAGCAAAGGCCTGCGGTGAATTATCAATTATGATAGTTTTTGAAAGGTCTCGTCCTAGGATATTCAAATCTTTGATGTAGTTTCCTTGTACACAAACACAATGTTCACGGAAAAGTCTGTGCCTAGATAGGAGTGAGAAGCTATACTTCATCCTTAGCTCATATTAAACAATATTCTTTTAAAAAATAGCAGATTTAAACAATCCTTCATGATTAAGAAAGGTAGGTGTTAAGAACAAACTGCAACAATGTTATGTACAGAATGAAAACTATATATATTTTTTTCTTAATATTTATCCAGGATAGCAGAGCTGACATGCAATATTTAATTTTCAGTGGTGTTCTTGTTTTACCCTATTTTTACATCAAGCTAACTGAAGCACTGAGAGGTTAGAAGGGCTCCAAGCACCAGTACAAAATCCCCGTTGTCAGCAGCAGAACTGGGTTCTATGCCATTCTAAAGTCATGGATTCAAGCCATTTCATACTTCCTTACATAAAAATTGGAACTTTGTTCCTTCCATACTGATTATCCATAGCCGAGGCGGAGACTAGAAATACACAGGATAATGGAGGGGACATAGTGAACAATGCTGCGTTTGCTTTGAGAGGTTCTCAGGACAACCAGTAGACAGACAGTGAAGCTCGAGAGTTCTCGGCTGTCATGACAACCTTGAGACGTAAACTCAGTGTTGCTGTTCACTGTTGCCCATCCACTGTCTTACAGTTTATGGACAACTCTGCACATCAAGGGAGAGTTTACTTCTATAAACTGCATGTGCCGTTGTTGACTTGTCTCGCCGTGTCAATGGTCCCAACCCTATCAGCTGAGCCAAAATAAGATGAGTCACAGCATGGTCCCAACTCTGTCAGCTGAGCCGAAATCAGTCTGAAATCAGAGTTTTAAAAGACACCGGAAGCCATTGCTCGTTTTTCTCCTCAGAAGTGACAGGTAAAACTGACAAGACAGGAAGAAGAAGAAGAAGAAAAAAAAAGGGGGGATGCGATCGGCGCAGCTGACAGAGACAGCAGAGTTTGAGGGCATTCCATGTTGCGGTACCCTAGTAGTAACATACTGAAGGCTGTACAACAGCAGTCTGACATCACTACTAGGGTATAACACTGGGAATTCACTGAATTCCATGCACAACAGTCCTCTCTCAAACACTATAATGTCATAATGCTCCACCTGTGACAACAGTTCCCAGTATTTTGTCCCAGGAATCTGGTGTCCAAGCAAGTACAGAATCCCCACACCCACTGACATTCCAGATCTACTAAGCACTAATTTTAACACTAACACTCGGATCCCCCAAAGAAATCAGCAGAGGCAGAAGCTGCACTGTGGAACTGTTGAGTCGCCTGTAGGTGTCAGAGAATGGAAGGGATATAGCACTGGGATTAGGGTAGAAGATGGCAGAAGAGTCAGGAATTGGGGTCAAGGCAGCACTGGGCAACCAGTGGAACCCTTCCTCTAACTCGGCTGGCTGCCATCATCGAACAAAAAATAAATAAAATAACCTGCATGAAATGTCCTAAGTGTGCATGTGTTGAATTTTTTTCCCCACTTTTACGCTTAACTCCCATTTTTGCGCCAGATGTTCAGGATTCCCAAGTTGCCCCCTCCCTCACGACCATGTAAGTCGCACCATGCAATTCCAATCTGAAATGTGTTTTTGGGATTGACCACAGTCAATGTCACTCACTTGTGGCACAGGCAGACATTGGAGGCAGTCAGGAGGATGATGCGCTTTGAACATCAGCATGTGCGCATCACAGGTGGCCCAGAGTAGACCATGTTTTACATTTCATTTAACAGGTAGGCACTGGAAGCACCTGCATGCAGTGTGCCAAGTTCAGAATGGGAGGAAAGGGAGAGATCTTGGCCAGATGTGGTCTTTTATCTACTTCTTTAAAAGTGTTTTTCTTTTTTGTATTGAATTTTTCCCTCCAGCCCTCCACCACGGCCCCTATCCACTCACCACGCAACCTCCCAGCCCCACCAGTGCCTTCTCTGCCACTTACAGTCTCCTCTAACCTCAAACTTTCTCCTCTAGGGTGGAGTCAGCGTTGAGATGGCCAGACCCCCCCAATCCCCCAGTACACAGTTCATATGAACATACAAAATTTGGCAGCAGATAAAGGTCTAGTGGTCTATCAAAGTCTGCTTCAATGTGCAGCTAGCACCCCGTATTCTACAGCTGCCCCTCCCTCCCCCTCCCCTGTCCTAGCACCTTTGAAGCAGCCCACTGTTCTACTGGCTACCACTCCCGCCGACAACGCATTCCACCCAGTTACCACCTTCTCCGTAAAAAAAGTGACTTCTCATCTCCCCCTCCGAACCTTCCTCCCTCCAGTCTCATCATGGCTCCGGGTGCCTCTCCCCTCCCTTACTTTGAACAGCCCTCACGTACCTGTCTTGTTTATTCCTTTCATGTACTTGAAGGTTTCAATCATATCCCCCCTGTCCTTCCCCTCATCCAGCGAGTACATGTTCAGCACCCTCAGCCTCCCAAGTCCTCCAGCCCCTGGATCATCTTTGTCACCCTGCGCTGCACCCCCCTCCAGTAACATAATGTCCCTCTTCAGATACGGGCGCCAGTACTGCATGCAGTACTCTTGGTGCTGTCTAACTAATGATCTATACAGTGGCAGAATCACCTTCCCCCTCCTTGAGGATATACCCCTTGCAATGCAACAGCATTTTGTTGGTCTTTGCAGCTGCCTTCCAACATTGTGCTGAGTTGTTCATAGACCCCGTAATGAGCACCACCAGATCGTTCTCCTCCTCTGTCCCCAGATCCTTCTCCTCCTCTGTCTCTGCTAGCTGCACCCCCCCCCCGGGGTAACTCCTTATTGGGTTTTCCGCCCCAAAATGCAGCACCTTGCACTTTTTGGCACTGAACCCCAGTTGCTAGGTGTTCGACCTTTCCAACCTTGCCAGATCATCCTGCAACCCCTGCCATCCCCCTAAGTCGTCCACTACCGCTCCCATCTTGGTGTCGTCAGCAAACGGACTGGTCTTGCTCTTGATGCCCGACATGTCTGCAATGAATATCTCAAACAACATTGGTCCTTACACTGAGCCCTGCGGAACACCACTCGTCACTACCCTTGGGGATGAGCGGTCCCCACCCGCTACCACCCTCTGTTGTCTTCCCTGAAGCCAGTTCCCTACCCATCTCACCAGCTTTGCACCCACCTCTGTACCTTCTAACTTGCTTCCCAGCCTCCCATGTGGCACCAAGTAGAATGCCTTACTGAAGTCCAGGTACAGGACATTCACTGCATGGCCCCCTTCCAACTGCCTAGTTACCCAGTCACAGAACTCCACCAGGTTGGTTTGGCAGAATCTGCCACTTACGAAGCCGTGCTGTCTGCTGTCCTGTAGCACTTCGGCCTCCAGGAGGGACACCAGCCTCTCCTTCAGTATAGTTTCCATCAGCTTACCCAAGATAGATGTAAGGCTCACCGGTCTGCACGTCAGACCTCGAGAATGCTGGTGGCTTCATCCCACCTGCCTCTGGGGTAAGGTTAGCATTGAGCTGGACAGATCCCCCCGCTTGTTGGCAGCTTCATCCTATGTGTCTCCAGGCTGTTTTCTTGTTCTCCCCCAGACCCCAGGCTTGGTGCCACCCATGTGCATGCAGACAGCTAGCTGCGCCTGTAGCCAGCTGGTGCCCCCCCCCAAAAGCTCTTTTTTGGACCACCACCTGTGGTCACCCAAGTGGTGGTAGTGCAGCGGAGACTGTGACCCACCTGTCTCGAGGAGGAGTGCATTCTCTGCTACACTCAATCCTCCTCCCCTAGCCAGCTCTCCACTGACTCAGGCTCACTCCTGAACTTCGGTCGTCAGCAATGCATGCGGAAGCACTACTGATGCACTGACAAGCTGGCTATAAAGGAGGTCCTTCATGTTGGATCAGCCTGTTACTAGTCGGTCCAACATGGAGACAAATCTTTGCTGAAAATCAAGTGATTCACAGCCTAATAAAACTCTAGGAGTGAACAGTGATGTCATCAACATCAATATGGGGGAAAAAAAAAACTACTCTCCAGAAATACTGTTTCTTCCAAGGGATCCCTCACTGTTTAACAACTGCATCAGGTCCACTGATCTGAGTGCCCCCCAAGATTCAGAACTATATGTAAAAGGTGGAATGTTTACATGGAACTGGAATACAATTCAAACACTGCTGTGTGGTCATAGCTCTACTTAGCAACCAAAGTCAGATTTGTTTCTACAACTAGGGGAGATGTGACCATTAAAACTAGCTAAATGGCTATCAAAATGTTTTATATTTGAAATAACTTTTGAAATCACCAGAAGAATTATGACAGACATTGAAATGACTGAAAATCAGCATGAAATCAGACAGGAAATGGTTATTGTGAAGAACTGTAATGAGAATGCTCAAGCAACTTACACAACTGATTCTTGTCTGTGGTTAGGAGGGGCAAATCGGGTGCCCCATCACTCTGTGCTCTCCAACATACCACCTCCAAAAACCATATAAACACTACAAACAGGTACCTGCCTCTATCTCTGAAATCAAACAAATGGGCAGAGGACACTGCAGAGCAGGACACTGCAGCACAGGAGCTAGCGCAACAAAACTCGCCCAAATCAGGAAACAAAACAAAAAAAGCAAAAAGGAAATCCAAAAAAACTTCCTATCATAAGAGACTCCATGATTCGGGGAGTTGATACCCATCTCCAGCCAGGGGTAATGGTCAGATGTCTCCCAGGTACATCAGCGTGGAGAGACACTGACCGCATTGCTAAAATTGTTCACAAAGCAGGAGAAAACATTGACGTCCCTGGCACACATAGTGACCATGATCTCCGCCAGCCGGTCAGTTGTGGAGAACAAGGAACACCTGACCAGGCTGGGTGACAAACTATCATCCATTTCGTCCGCATCTCTTTCTCTGAGATCCTGCCAGTCTGGGAGAGGGGGGCAGATGGACGGAAGGTCAGAGAAGGGAGATAGGGAGCTAAACATGTGGCTCAAGGCTAGTGCCAGGAAAAAGGACACAGATTTGTAAGGAACTGGCAACAGTTCTGGGCGAAATTCTTTAAATCTGATGGACTGCATCTGACTAAGGAGGGCGTCATGCATTGGGGCAGAAGTTTCCGATCGCCTTTCCAGAATATTTAAACTAGCAATGGGAGAGGTGCAGCACCTCATGCCGAATGAGAAGAACCCCCCCCCCTCAGCTAGTGGTCAAACAGGGATTCAGCATGTTTGCAGTTCATTTGCATCACCAGGTAAGAAAAAAGGTCAGTCTCCCCATACGACACACAGGGGAAATGCCACACCTAACCCAACAACTAACACACCGAAATCTGGCCAATGGAAAACCATGTACACAAATGCTCACAGCCTGGGAAATAAGATCCCAGACCTGCAGGCAATAATGTCAGAGGCTAAACTGAACATAGCACCAATTAGTGAGATGTGGTTTACCAGTAACCACACTTGGGGAGATCAGTACCTAGCTATGTACTGTCTAGAAGAGACCAGCAGCCAAAAAAAGGGGAGGTGGAGTGGCCCTGTATGTCAATGAAAACATCAAAGCTACAGAAATTCAGAATACACATAAGGAGCCAGAAGAACTGTGGGTCACCCTGGAAACAGGAAATGAGACAGTTATAAGAACTGGGGTTGTCTACAGGCCCCCAGACCAGGGGGAGGACAGACACATTACTGTTAGAAGATATACAAAACATGACAGCTAAAGGGGAGGTTCTGATAATGGGAGACTTCAACATGCTGGATACAGATTGGTCAATACCAGCAGGAACATCTGCCAAAACTAGACACATGGTGGATTCCCTGCAGGGGAAGGGCCTCAAACAACGGGTACAACAACCCACAAGAGACGGGGCAATCCTAGATCTAGTACTGACTAACAGGGAAGGGATCACAGATCTCCAGGTAAAAGGTCACCTGGGGGCCAGTGACCATCACATGGTATGGTTCAATTTGGCCACTACATCTAAATCATCCCATTCCAAGGCAAAAATATGGGACTTTAGAGGAGCTGACTTTGATAAAATGGCCAACAGAGTTAAGCTAGCCCTGGCAAAAAGAAACACAGGTGAGGGGGTACAGGCAAAGTGGGCAAGCATTAAGGATGCAATACCTGAATCAACATCCCAGTGTGTTAGACAGAAAAGGAGGTGCAAAAGAAAAAGGAAACCACTTTGGTTCTCAAATACAGTAGCAGAAAAGGTCAGAGCCAAAAGGCTGACCTTCAGGAAATATAAGGGAACACAGCGGGATGAAGATAGGGAGGCATACCAAACTGCCTAAGGGAAGCAGGGAAGGCAGTAAGACAGGCAAAGTCCCAAACTGAGGAAACACTAGCATGAACAGTAAAAGAAGGTGACAAGACTTTCTATAGATACATTAGTGAAAGGAGAAAGTCCAGAGGGGGTATTGCTAAGCTCAAAGGAGAAAAGGGGGCATGTGAGGAGGAGGACCTTGTAAAAGCATCTATCCTAAATAGATACTTTTGCTCAGTATTTACTGAAGAGAAGGTAGGGGAGGGCCCACAGCTCAGCACCATGGACATGGGGGGAGGTGAGCACTACTTCCTTCACAAAAGAAAGGGTCCTACAAGAGCTCGCTAAAATCAGGGTGGACAAGGCAATGGGACCTGATGGCATACATCCCAGGGTACTTATGGAGCTAAGGGTGGAACTAGCAGAGCCATTAGCAGAACTGTTTAGTGAGTCTCTGAGCACAGGAGAGGTCCCAGAAGACTGGAGAAGGGTTCATCCCACTCCACAAGAGTGGTAGCATGGAGGAGGCAGGGAACTACAGTCCAGTCAGTCTTACCGCAGTAGTGGGCAAGATTATGGAGGCACTCCTTAAGGAAAGGATAGTGCAACATCTGGAATCCATAGGGGCACAGTATCCAAGACAGCAGGGGTTTACAAAAGGAAGGTCCTGTCAAACTAATCTCGTAGATTTCTTTGACTGGGTAACCAGAGTGGTGGACCAAGGGGCAGCAGCTGATGTCGCCTACCTTGACTTCAGCAAAGCTTTCGACACTGTTCCACATAGAAGATTGATAAATAAATTGGGTAGGCTCGAGTGGGTCAGAAGTTGGTCAACTGGGTGGCAAACTGGTTGACGGACAGAAAACAGAGTGGTGGTAAATGGTATACAGTCAGAAGAGATGCAAGTCACAAGTGGGGTGCCTCAGGGTTCACTCCTGGGGCCAGTCCTCTTCAATATCTTCATTAGTGACACTGCAGATGGACTAGAGGGTAAGGCTTGCCTGTTTGCAGATGACACCAAGATCTGCAACAGAGTAGATTATCCAGATGGAGTGGGCAGAATGAGAAGAGATCTGGATAGACTAGCAAAATGGTCAGAAGAGTGGCAACTGGGATTTAATGCAAAGAAGTGCAAGATCATGCACACAGGGAAGAGAAACCCTGAAGCCACCTATAGGCTGGGAGGGGAGTTGCTGGCAGTCGCAAAGGAAGAAAGAGACTAGGGCATCATCATCACCGAGGACCTGAAATCATCCAAGCAGACCTCTACAGCACTAGGTAAGGCTAGGGGGATGTTAGGGTGTATTAGTAGGGGTATCACAAGTCATAAGAGGGAGGTAATAATCCCTCTTTACAAGACACTGGTTAGGCCCCATCTGGAGTACTGTGTGTGCAGTACTGGAGGCCACACCTTCACAAGGACATTAACCAAATTGAGGCAGTCCAGAGAAGGGCAACCAAAATGGTGCAGGGACTGCATCAGAAGACATAAAACGGAGCTCAATATGTATACCCTTGAGCAAAGGAGGGAGAGAGGTGATATGATCGAGACATTCAAACATCTTAAGGGCATTAACAAGGTGAGAGAGTCTAACATGTTTAAATACAAGAAAAATAGCAGGACAAGAGGACACAGCATGAGATTAGAGGGAGGCCAATTAAGGGGTAATGTGAGGAAATTCTTTTTCACAGAAAGGGCGGTGGATGCACGGAACGGCCTACCTCAGGAAGTGGTGGCTATGAATATAGTGCAGGGCTTCAAGCAGGCATGGGATAGGCATAAGGGAGCAATACAAATGAGTATGAATATATAAGCCACTGACAGAGCAAAGACCGATGGCACATTTATAAGGTAGAAAAAGAAATGGGCAGACTGGATGGGCCTTGCGGTCCTTATCTGCCGTCAACTTCTATGTTTCTATGAACTCTTTTCCAGATTCTGGAAGGGGAGGCAAAGATTAGGCATTGTTAAACATAGTGAGGGATTTCTTGGAAGAAACATTATTAAAGTGAGCCATTTTTTTCTTCTAACTCCAGGAATTTCTCGCTTATGTTTAACAACTGCACACACCATAGCAGTACCTTGGGAGGCTGGGTATTAGAATCCATCTTGGAAAAAGGTTCTGCAAGACTGATGCCAAATCTGGCATCCATTCTAGACTGGATGTCAAGACAATAATGCTTTGTAAAGGTGTGTTCCGTTTTCCAGTTAGCTGCTTTACGGATGTCCTGCAAGGGGATGCCCCTTGATGCTGCCACAGAGGCTGAGATGCCCCTTGTGGAATGTGCCCATAGGCCTCTGGGTGGGACTTTACCAGCTTTCTCACAGCACAACTGTATGCAGGAGACCATACAGCCAGATACAGTTTTCCTGGTTGCTTGTTTACCTTTACCTGCTTCCCCAAAGGTGGTAAAAGCCAATTGTGGCTGGATTTTATCTACTTTGTGTGGTCCAGGTAATAGTTCAGAAAACAGTTATGTAAGAACTTACCGTAACAGTAGATCTTCGAGAGGAGCTCTTGCAGCAGGTAATACCATTAGGACTAAGGCCGCAGGCGTTAGGACCCCTCGAAAACTTTCTAGCTAGCAGTCGACTGCCCCTAACGTCGGGCATGCCTGACATCAGACATGGTATAAAGGGGGCGGTCCCCTGGCGCCATCTCCGTTCCCTGCCGGAGACCCGGTTGGTAAATAATGGAGAACCGAGAAGGGACTCTCACTACAGAGAGAAATAATTAGAGGTACAAACTGACCTGGAGGATGGAGGGTGGGAAAGCCGCCTGCTGCAAGAGCTCCTCTTCAAGATCTACTGTTATGGTAAGTTTTTACGTAACTGTACTACCGACTTCGAAGTGGAGCTCTTGCAGCAGGTAATACCATTAGGACAGAGTCCCAAGCAGTACCCAAAAAAAGCCCAGAACAGAAGGGAGGAGGAATGACTGTGAGGGGACGAACCAGACCACTCTCCTATGAGAGCAGTACCTGAAGAACAGTCAAACCAAAACCTGCTCTCCTCCTAGAGGCTATGTTCAAACTGTAGTGCCAAATGAAGGTATGGACAGTGCTCCCGGTAGCTACGGCACAAAGGTCTGTCGCTGACGCATTCTTTAGAGAGGCAAAGGAGGTGGCAATGGTCCTGGTGGACTGGCCCTTAACCGAGCCTGATAACGGTTTCCCGTGGTGCTGATAACAGAAAGAAATGCAATTCACTAACCACTTGGATAGTGTTTGCTTAGTGACAGGATCCCTCGTCCCATGTTTCGCAAATGCCACGAACAACTGGTCTGTGGTCCAGATAGAACAAGTCTCGTCCAAATAATAACGAAGGATTCTGTGAACATCCAGAGTAGGTAACAAGGCCTCCCCCCTGTTGGTAAAAGTACAGTTACGTAAGAACTTACCGTAACAGTAGATCTTCGATAACAGCTCTTGCAGCAGGGTACACCATTAGGACTGAAGCAGGCAGGCGCCAGGACCCCACGGACATTTTCTAGCTAGCAATATCCAGCGGGGACCGCCCCCGATGTCGGCCCTGCCCCCGACGTCAGGCATCATACAAAAGGGGGCGGTCCGCCAGAATCCCCAGTTCTCCCGCAGGAGACTCCTGGCCGCTAGATGACTTCTGAAGTGGAGACTGAGGATCCGCCTTCAAAGAAGGTATGCAGCACGGAGGTGTTGAAAACACAGAATCTTAGAAAGTACTAAATGGAACAACTCTAACTCCAGAGGGGATGGTGGGAAGGAACCTAGCTGCTGCAAGAGTTGTTCTTGAAGATCTACTGTTACGGTAAGTTCTAACGTTACTGTACTATCTTACTTCGAGAAACAGCTCTTGCAGCAGGTTACACCATTAGGACTGATTCCCAAGCAATTCTGGAAATCTCTCTCAAATAGGAGGAGGCTAGGGAGAGATCAAGAGTTGAACCGGAGCCTAGGACAGTACTCCCTGAAGGACTGCTAGACCAAAACCAGCTCTTCGTCCTGACACAATGTCCAGGCTATAATACCTGATAAAGGTGTGCACAGTGCTTCAAGTAGCTGCTGCGCAGGTGGCTGAGGTGGACACGTCCTTAAGAGCAGCAAAGGAGGTAGCCACCCCTGTTGTGGAATGTCCCTTATCCGAGCCTGGTAGGGACTTGTTACGCTTCTGGTAACGGAACGTGATACAATGAATGAGCCATCTAGAAAGAGATTGTTTAGAGACCGGAGCACCCAGCATCCTATGGGTGAAGGTGACAAAAAGCTGATCAGAGTTACGGTGTTGTCTGGTTCTGGTCAAGTAATATCTTATACACCTATGCACATCAAGAGTGTGCAGCAGGGCCTCTCCTCTGTTGGAGTACTTTGGAAAGTACACTGGTAGGTCAATATCCTGGTTAAGGGTAAGGGCTGAGACCACTTTAGGCAGAAATTTTGGATTTGTCCTTAGGGACACCCTGTCCTGGTGAAAAACCAAATAAGGTTCTTTGCACATGAGTGCGTGGAGCTCAGAAATTCTTCTGGACGAAGTAACAGCAACTAAAAACAACGTCTTCCATGCAAGAAGACTTAGCTCGCAATCCACGGCTGGTTCAAAAGGAGGCAGCGTAAGCTGCTCCAGGACGAGGGGTAGGTACCACGGAGGAATGGGATACTTAATCTGAGGCCTAAGGTGGAGAACGCCTCTTAAAGGCATGTGCGGTTTCCAACTGGGATATGGACCGTAGGCCTATGGGTGTGTGATAGGCCAAGATGGCACAGAGATGTACTTTGATCGAGGAGTAGGCCAAGCCTGCCTGAAACAGGGACAGGAGGTAGTCTAACACCGAACCCTCAGAACAATCCAGTTGGGAAAGTCCCTGTGCTTGAGCCCAGAGACAAAATCTGCACCATTTCATGGCATACATGGCATGAGTGGCCGGTTTTCTAGCAGCCGCTAGAACATCTGCTACCTCTTGTGAGACCCCGTAGCACATGACTGCTACGTCCCTAGGAGCCAGGCATGCAGGTTCAGAGAGTGAAGGTCTGGATGGACCAAGGATCCTGCCTCCTGGGACAGTAAGTAACAGCCGACTGGCAGAGGCACCAGCAGTTCCTGAGAAAGTTGGTACAGCAGAGGGAACCAAATCTGCCTGGGCCAAAAGGGCGCGATTAAGATTAGCGTTGCCTGCTCTCAGCGGAATTTCAGAAGAACCCTCTGGATCAATGGGAAGGGAGGAAATGCACCGAGAAGTCTGCCTGCCCAGGAGAGGGACAACGTCCCTCGCCAGAAAACAGCAGGCCCTGGATCTAGCGAACAGAAATAGGGCAGTTTTACGTTGGATGGGGATGCAAAAAGGTCCAACTCTGGTGTCCCCCATCTGCGAAACAGATCTTCTACGACCTCTTGGAGTAGTTCCCATTCATGGACTCTGGCCTGAGATCGGCTCAGACTGTCTGCGATAACGTTGTCCTCTCCCAGAACATGTACAGCAACAAGGTTTGTGCCGTGTTGCAGTACCCAATCCCACACCTTCATGGCCCCCTGCAAAGAGGGTAGGAATGAGAGCCTCCTTGTTTGCTGAGGCAATACATCACCACGGTAGTGTCCGTTTGTAGCAGAAGAGTACCTGGTGAAATCTCCGATTGGAAAGCCTGCAAGATGTAAAGGACCACTCATCTCCAAAATGTTTATGTGAAGATGAGCTTCTTGGGTTGTCCATGAGCCCTGACACCACTGAGGTGCGCTCCCCAACCGGACCCCGAAGCGTCCGTGTAGTGTGTCACAACCGGAGATGGCGCAACGAAGGGGACTCCCAACGACAGGTGCTTTGGGACGGGCCACCATTTCCAATCCTGGATGACGGCATTCGTGATCCTGATTGGATGCTGCAGATGGTCTTGCATCGGATCCCACTGCACCCGTAACATCCACTGGGTCAGGCCGCAGCCATGTGTCTGAGCAGGCAAAGGACCAATCTTGCCGGAACGGGTTTCGTCAAAATATCCCTTATGAGGGATCTGATGTGCTCCACTCTGTACCGGGGCACAAAAGCTTTTCCCTGGACTGTGTCCAGGACTGCGCCTATGAACTGCAGTCTCTGAGACGGAACCAGGTGCGACTTCTCCCGAATGATGGTGATGCTCAAAGACCCAAAGAGGGAACGAGTACAGTGGATCGCGGACATCAGGGCCTCCCGAGAGGGGGCCATGAGGAGCCAGTCATCCAGGTAGGGGAACACGTAGTGGCCTTGTCTCCTGACAGCTGCCGCCATGATAGCCATGCACTTCGTGAATACCAGAGGTGCCTAGGACAGCCCGAAAGGAAGGTCTTGGAACGGATAATGGCGACCAAGAAACTCGAAGCGCAAGAATTTTCTGTGCACCCGAGCTATCGGGATATGCAGGTAGGCATACTGCATGTCCAGTGACGCTAAGAAGGTGCCCTGCTTGAGCATGGGAATTAGCTCTGGAAGAGTCACCATGCAGGAGTGTTTGCAAAGCACTGAAGCACTGAGATCGCTGAGGTCCAGGATCGGACGGAGGTCCCTTGTCTTTTTGGGAACCAGAAAGTGGGAATGATATCCTGCGCCTCTCCGGTTCTAAGGTATGTGCTCTATGGCCTCTTTGTCCAGAAGCGCTAGCATCTACTGCTGAATGAGCAGTGTGTGCTGTCCCGTGTAACGGGAAAGCAATGGAGGCCTTGAAGGCGGGTGATCGAGGAATTCTATAGTGTCTCCCCTCTTTACCAATTGTAAGACCTACCAGTCGGCGGTTATCATCTGCCACCCTGAAAGGTGGCGGAAGATGCGATCCCCAACCTTTTCTTCCCATTGATTCAGAGGAGGGGGAGGGGCAGGGGCCAGGAAGGAGTCATGTTGTGGCGGTGTTGCTTCCCGCAGGCTGGGTCCGTTTAGTGCATCTCTGACCTTGGCCTGGGGAAGACTTAGGCTGGGCCTTGAGGTTGAAGTTGCCCCTTTGCTGCTGGCCGGAACATGGCTGCTGCCGTTGTTGCTGGCCGCAAAAGCGATTCTGGTTCCTACGAAAGGAATCAGTCTTTGGCCTGTACAGTTCTCACCACCGTCCCGGCGTTCTGTAACTTGTTGATTACCTTTTCGGAATCTTCACCAAACAGGACCTCTCTGTTGTAGGGGATGTCCGGGATATTTTTCTGGACGTCCGGAGTAAATCCGGAGACGCGTAGCCATGAGTGTCTCCGGAGACAGACGCCTGAGGCTGCTCCGCTGGCCGTAGAGTCCGCAGACTCATAAGTGGCTCTCAAAACTTGCGTCCCCACATCTGACCCTGTGTGAAGAAGGTTAAAGAGTTCCTCCTTCTGCTCGCCATCCAGAAGGACTTTAACCAGGTCCTGGCCGTGTTCCCATAGGGCGTTCTGAAACTGAACCATGTGTGTCAGATAGTTCAGTGACCTGATGGAGCATGTGGCAGCCGCAAACATGCACTGATCCAGTGAATCCAACTGCTTGAATTCCTAGTCCGGTGGCTGGGTGCTCAAATGTTGCGGTCGTTGAGATCTGTCGTGATGACCAGTGAAATCAGCCAGGGGTTGGTGCGCCAAATATGGGTCCTCCACATGGGCACTGTACAGGCAGTCAGCCTTCTTCGGCACAGCAGGGGTGGAATGCGGACGTTTCCACGCGGCCTGGGTGATGTCCACGAAGGTATCCACCAAGGGTGGCACCACCACAGGCTTAGGATCTTTCTGACGAAGATATCGAGCCAGGCGTTGTTGTTCGGGGTCTAGATCTTCAGTTTCCCATCCCATATTCTCCTGGGTGTGCCGCATGATTTCGGCAAAAGATGGATCATCCGGAGGTGACCTGGGGAGGTCTCGTAGGTCTGGTGATGGGATACTTATGGGAGAAGGAGACCTGGAGGTATCTGAAGAGTCTGGTCTAGAGTCGTCCCCGTGCGGAGTGGACCTTCTTCCTCTGGGTCGCTTGGGGCTGAGGGACACTGAGGGAGACTGTGAAAGTGGCCTTCTCCTTTCTCTGGATCTGCCCCTAGGAGGTGGTGTAGGCTCCTTGGGGGTCTGCCTGCTGGACCCTGGGGAGGAGGAGGAGGCTTTACTGGGACCACATCCTTTTTAATAGTGTCCCACCAAAAGGTGAAGAGATCTTTGACTTCTTGAATATTCATGCTGGACGATGGGACTGGCGTTGGGGTTGGCCTGTCGCCAGTATCGGGCAAGGGGTCTGAGGGCGTTGCCGGTTCGGGCGAGGGCTCCTGCGGAAGCCCGGCGTCCTCAGTGTTGCCTGCCTGGTCGTCAGGCAACGTCAAATCCTCCTCAGGTGAACCCTGGCGACTGGCATCGACCGGTGAAGGGAGGGCAGTCGTCGACTCGGTAGGTCACCTGACCGACGTCAGGTGCTTAAAGAACGCCTGGTCCGATGGGCTGCCACGGAGAAGGATCAGCAGCCCGGCTAGGTTCCGTCATCCGCTTGAGGGACATCAGGTCCTTGGTCTTCCTGGGAGGGGGATCAGGTCTTCTGGGAGGCCGATCTGGCGTCTGTCCAAGTAAGCAGAAGCAGACTTCGAAGACGACTTGGACTGTTGATGGTTGGATGACTTCGCTGAGGCCCAGGAGGGCGTTGGAGAAGGGTCCGAAGTCCTGGAAGCCGAGTAGGCAGAGAGAAGCCGAAAGACTGCCTGAAGCTCTGACTTTAACGGGAAGAGGCAGAGAGCGAGCGTTGAAGGGAGACCGGTCTGAACGCGTGGAGCCTGAGCTGGAGCGCGAGTTCAAGGTCCGGTTCAGGAAACTGGACCTGGCCTTCTCCTGGTGTTTATGGGACTTGGAGGCTGACTCACCTCTGGAGGGAGGGTCTTTTTCCATCGTTTTTAATCTTTCCTCCAACAGGAACCCCTGAAGTGCCTTCTGATGGTGGATCCTGGTGTGGCTGTTAAACTGCTAACAAAGGGAGTAGGCCTTGGTGGTGTGCTCCGGGCCTAGGCACCGCAGACAGGCCAAATGGAGATCTCTGAAAAGGATCTGTTTGCCGCAGGCACACTTGGAGTGGTGTCCTTCTGTAGAAGGAGTAGGAGATGATGACATTTAGTTGAGCAATAAACTGCTGGAAAAGTTCGAGTCGTCGTTCGCTAATGAGGCGTCCGTGAGGCCAATGTTGGCGAGTCGACAACGGGAAAAGAACTGGGATTCTGGGACCGCCTCTTTAGGCGATGCCAGATTTAGGCTGTCCCCGCTGGATACTACTAGCTAGGGCCTCTCACAGGAGTCCTGGCGCTCTGCCAAGCCTAGTCCTAATGGTGAAACCTGCTGCAAGAGCCGTTTCTTGAAGTAAAATCTCTGGATAGCAGACCGAAAGTTGGATGTCCTGGTTCAGAGTCATGGTGGACACCACTTTCGGCAGAAATTTGGGATTTGTACAAAGCTACACACTATCCCTATGAAAAACAACGTAAGGCTCCTTGCACATCAAGGCTAGAAGCTCAGAAATCCTCCTGGCTGAAGTAATGGCAACTAAAAATAACATCTTCCAAGAAAGGAGACATAGCTTGCGTGACGCAGCTGGTTCAACAGGAGGGAGGGTGAGCATTTCCAAAACAAACAGGAGGTCCCACGAGGGGACTGGATCCCTCCTGGGGGGTCCAATATGCAAGACACCCTTGAGGAAGGTCTTGCAGACGTTGAGCTGTGCCACAGTCTTTTCTCCAACTGCATCACGATACGCTGAGACTGCGCAAAGATGCACCTTGATAGGCCTAGGTCAAGGAGGTGGAGTAGGTACTCTAGGATAAACTTGACGGAGCACTGGCGAGGACCTAGGGATTGGGCTGCCGCCCAGAGACAGAATCGTTTCCACTTCATGGCATAAGTGGCCCTGGTAGAGGGTTTTCTTGCTGCCACTAAAATCTCCTCCACCCTCTGAGAAACCCCCAGTCTCTCCCTTGCTAAGACTGCAGGAGCTATGCATGTAGATGAAGGGATCACAGGGAAGAGTGGACCAGCGTCCCTTGATCCTGGGAGAGCAAGTGGGTGGAGAGAGGCAGTGGTACCGGGGGGGTTGTCACGGCCAGCTGCTGAAGAAGCGGAAACCAAATCTGATGAGGCCAGAAAGGTGCTACCAAGATCATCCTGGCGCCTTCTGACTGCAGTGTGAGCAGTACTCTCTGAACTAGAGGGAAGGCATAAAGAAACCTCCCTGCCCAGGAGAGGGACAATGCGTCTCGCCAGAAAACACCAGGCTCTGGATCTAGCAAGTACAAATTTGGCAGTTTGGCACTATGCAGGGACGCAAAGAGGTCCAGCTTGGGACGACCCCATCTTGTGAACAGGTCATCTGCTACATCCTGCCGCAAGAAAAAATTACTCACCTTAGTAATGTTGTTTCTTCTAATGGAGTCTTGCTATATTATGACTATTGCAGTTTGCCCCAGCCTTAGAACTGCTCCGGAGGTGAAAGAGTTAACTTCCATGCAGAGCATGGAGCTTAGAGCGCGAGCTCGGTTCAGAAGCTCTGTTTGGCTGGTTTCAAACCGAAACCGTCAGATCTTTACGAGCAAAAACTCACTAAGTTTCTGTGTGGAAGCTGTAACTCACACTAGCCAACTGGCTACTAATATATTAATATATTTTACTGGTCCCAACACAAAGACTCAAGTCAGTGGACCAGAAAAATTAAGATAAAATAACTAAATGAACACAACACCCAAACATGAAAGAGGGCATCAATAAATGCCAACAGAGGACTACCACCCCATACCCCAAAAGTAGGAGTTCTGAGAGGGGCAGGTGGTAGAGGTCATAATTATAGCAAGACTCCATTAGAAGAAACAACATTACTAAGGTGAGTAATTTTTCTTCAAACAACATGAAGTCTTGCTATATTATGACTATTGCAGACTACACAGTAGTACCTCCATGGAGGAGGGACAGAACCTACTTAGGAATAGGCTCTGAAGCACGGTTGTGTTAAACCCGAGCATCCCTCCTGGCCTGAATATCCAGGGAGTAATGCTTGGTGAAAGTGTTACTGTCTTCCAAGTAGCTGCCTGGACATATCTCCAAGATAGGGATGTTCTACTAGCAGCAGCAGCTAGAGATGCAGCTGTACCTCTGGTAGAGTGAGCCCTCAGGCCTGGAGGGGGAACCTTACCCAGCTTTTGATAGCAAAATTAGAGCAAGAAACGATCCACCTGCAATGGATCTTTAGTGGCAGGTCTCCTTTCCAACCTCACCATAAGTGAGAAACAGTTGGAGGGAGTCAAACCAGACCCTTGGTACGCTTATATGTAGTAACTTAGGCCCTCTTAACATCTGGTTGTGCAGCCTCTCACCAGAGGAGGAATGGTCAGTGAAGAACACTGGAAGTGAAATAGATTGGTTAAGGTAGAAATCTGAAACCACCTTAGGCAAAACTTCCTAGTCCTGAGGACCACTTTATCCCTGTGAAAGGAAATAAAGTCAGTTTCTACTGATAAAGCCTGTAACTCACTTATACGCCTGGCAGAAGTGATGGCTACCAGAAATACAGTTTTCCAAGTCAATACTTAAGCTCTGCCGAAGACAGAGGCTCAAAGGGGGGTTGCATTAGCTGAGCAATGCATACATTAAGATCCCAAGCCGGGGCAGGGTCCCTGAATGGGGGATTGGTGTGAAGCAATCCTTTAAAAAACTTGGAAAATACAGGATGAGCAGAGAGAGAAGAGGGCTTCCCTGCTGAAATGAAGGCAGAGACAGCAGCCAAGTGCACTTTCAGGGTGGCTGGTCTCAGTCCCAAAGAATTAAGATGGACCATGTAGTCCAATGGTAGGTAGATCAGCAGATTCTGGGGAAACATGCTTCCCAGAACACCACATGGAAAACCTTTTCCACTTGGAGTTATAGGTAGCCCTGGTGGAAGGCTTCCTAGCAGCCTTCAGGATTTCGAGAGCACTCTGAGAAAGTTGCAAATCAGCAAACTCTAATTGCTCAAGAACCAAGCCTTGAGGTTGAGGGATTTGAGATTCGGATACCAAACTCTCACCTGAGCACAGGTTAACAGATTGTGGTTCCTGGGGAGACACAGGGGAAGATGGACTGCTAAGGACAGAAGGAGGGTACCAGGGCTGCCTGGCCCAGTCTGGAGCAATCAGGATCATTTTGCAGGGCTGAGACCTGATTTTGACTAGTACTTTGAACAGGAGAGGAAGGGGGGTATAAAGAAACTTCTTCCCAATCGAGTAGAAAGGCATCCAGGGAACGGAGCTCAACACTGGGGCCTGCAACAAAACAGTGGAAGTTGATAATTGTCTGGGGCTGCGAAAAGATCTATCTGAGGAGTGCCCCATCTGGCAAACACTATCCCCAGTACTAGGGATCCAGTGACCATTCGTGATGGCCCTGGGAAATCCTGCTGAGGGCATCTGCCAAGACAATGTCCTTGCCTGGGAGGTGAACTGCTATGAGGGAAGTGTTCAGGGAGTAAGCCAGAGACCACAACTTCATTGCTTCGGTGCACAAGGCCGAAGACAGAGTGCCCCCTTGTTTGTTGATGTACCACATTGTAGTGGTGTTGTCTGTTCTGACCTGTACCACCTTGTTCTGAACAGATGCAGAGAAAACCTGAAGTGCTAGAAAAACAGCTCTGAGTTCCAACAGACTGATGTCGAGCAGAGATTCCTGAGGGGACCATAATCCCTGGGTGGAGAGGTCGCCCAGGTGAGCTCCCCATCCCAAGAGGGATGAACCGTAGTAAGGGTGAAGAATGGGACAGAGGGATGAAAGGCACCCCCTGTCCAGACTGCTCTGATCCTGCCACCACTGAAGGGCCTGGATCAGGTTCGAGTCACTGGGATTAATTTGGATAGAGGATCTTCTTTGAGACCAGAAAGCTTTCAAATGGAACTGAATGTTCCTCATCTGAAATCTTGCTCCTTGCACCAGCTGTGGAGGCAGCCATGTGCCCTAGGAGCTGCAGGAAATGCCTTGCCGGTCGAGAAACCTGCAGAGGAAGGAGGTGGCCAGGGCCACTAAGGTCCTTACCCTTTCCAAGGGAAGGAAGGCTCTGGCCTGCTTTGTATCCAGTTCATGCCTATAAAGGTGAGTACTAGACAGGTTCCAAACTGACTTTGGAAGATTGAGAAGAAACCCAGAGAGGTAAGCAGCTGCTGGGTAACTAGCAGGTGTGATTTGACCTGGTCTGGAGACTGACCCACAATGAGCCAGTCGTCCAGGTAGGGAAAGATGGCAATCTTTGCCTTCTTAGGTGAGTGACTGCTACTGCCAGACACTTTGTGAACACCTTGGGGCAGAAGTGAGGTCAAGGGCATTGCTCTGAACTGATAATGACCTGAGGGCAGTTCGAATCTGAGGTACTTTCGATGGGAGCTTCTGATAAGAACATGGAAGTAGGCATCTTTGAGGTCCAGGAGGCTAGCCAATCCCCTGGCCTTAGGGAGGTAAAATCATTCCCAGTGTCACCATTTTGAACTTTGGCTTTAAAAGGTGCTTGTTTAGATATCTTAGATCCAGGATAGGCCGCCACTCTCCTGTCTTTTTGGGGTAAGGAAGTACCTGGAGTACAGACCCTGCCCTGGTGAAGGGAGAAACTTTTCTACAGCTCTGAGAGCCAGGAGGGTTGAGACTTCTGTTTCCAAAGCAAGAGTCTCTAAAGGGTTTGTAGGTGGAAAAGATCTGGCTCTCATCTTGAAATTTCTTGAAGCTGAGAATCAGACCCTGGCTCACTACTCCAGGACCCACCTGTCTGAAGTTAAAGACTGCCAGTCCTGGACAAGTGAGCCAACCTGCCCCACAGGTAATGGAGAGCCGACCCTGGGCATCCCATCAGGTGCCTGTTTGGCAGGGGCTTTAGGCTGAGGGGTGGAGCAGGCCTGCTCGAACCCCGCCTGCCTCCCTCTGAAGAACCCCTCTGTACATAGGCTGAAGAGGAGGTGGCCTGAGTCTGCAAAAGGCCTGTGAAAAGGCCTACCCTACCCCTGGGGCTGCCTCTGAGGAGTGGCTTGCCGCTCCTTGGCTTGTGCACCCTGTAAGTGGTTCTATATTCATCCACTTTCTTATATATCCTCTGTCTGCTCCCCAAACAGAGAATTTCCCACCACAGGAAAATCCATAACCTAGACTGGGTATCCTGTGACAAGTAGTACACCTGAGCCAGGCCAATCTCATAAAAGCTACAGATGTAGCCATGACTCTAGAGGATACACTTAGAATCCACTGCAGCATGGAACCGAACCTTAGATGCCTCATCACCATCAAGAGCCACCTGCTCCAGCTCCTTCTGTGAGCTGGCCAGGGACCTGTTTGGCTAAGGCCATGACAGTATCCCATCTAGATTTCTGGTATCTTGCAACATAAGCTATATAGTTAGCTTGTCTGAGTCCCAAGGATACTGCCATGTATTGTTTTTGGCCATGGCATCAATCTTCCTGGAATCCTTGTCAGGAGGATGTAGCCAGTGGAATATTAGCTTTATCACAGGCTGCAGCCTGAACTACCCCAACATGACTGCATTGCTGTGAAAGAAAATCTGTATCAGGACCTGACAAAGTGTACCTCCTGTCCATCTTTTTATCCACAGGAGGCACAGAATTAGAAGCTTTTAAAATTTTTACTGTTTGTTTTCTAAAGGATTTATGTAAAGGGATGGACAACCTCCTGGACTCTGGGATATCCATCATCTCCACACAGTCAGGCTCCTCTTGCTCATCCAAAGCCTCCTCTAAGGGAAGCTGGAGGGTCTCAGCAACTTTTTATAAAACAAAAATGAGAAGGGACTCAGAAAGCCTAGGGAGACTCACCTGAAGGTCTGTCTGGGAGATGTCCGTTCAATGGGCACATCCAGACTTTCAAAATCACATTCACACTGATCATAATCCTCATCCCCTCCTCTGGTTCATAGAACTCTTCTATATCATAATCTTGAACCACTGGAACCCGACCTTTTGCCAGACAGTGGCGGTTCGGAGGGAACCAGGGACAGGGACTGGACAATCTGTATTGCCCTGGTTATCTCAGCAGCAGTTGGAGAAGGATTTTGGACTCCCAAACCTGCTGATTTTTAGATTTCTTTGCTGGAACTGGCTCCTCAGAGCCAGCTTTTGCTTGCCAGGAAGTCTCGCCCCTGGTCAGAGGGTATCCGGTTCGGTTAACCGAACCGGCTGGCCATCCGGTCACGGACTTTTTGGCCTCCTCGCTCCCCTGAGCCTGCCCACTTCTTGTCCAGGGTGGCTGCAGGAAATTTTTACAAATCTGGCAGTCTGAATTGAGGTGGTCAAACCCCAGACAATAGACATAGAGAGTGTGGTCAGCCTTGGCAAAGGCTTCCCACAGACACTACAGTGTTGAAACCCAGTGGGCGGTTTTCTTTTGGGTTTCTCAGACATGATGCCAGCCTAACCAACCAACTTGCCCTTTTGATGGCAGTGCCAGGCAAGACACCCTTATCGGTTCCAAACCGTGTCAGGTGGTGTGAAAAACCGTAATGAAATCCGTTTTTAGAACGATAAGAACTGAACTGAGATTCAAAAGCCTTAAAAGGCTTTAAACTTATATTTAACATAGTCGATCGGTTCAACCGAACCGATAATACTTTATAAGTTCCACACAGAAAAACCCTATCTATTACTTACGATTACCATAGACAGAGCCTGAACCGATGGGTTTCGCGGTTAAAATAATAGAAATGCTTAGTTAAATTAAACCGAGAAATAGGCGCTTTAAACCGAAGAAATGAACCGAGCAACAGGAGGAATCTCCGGAGCGACTGTTCAGTGAAGTGAGTAAAGAATCTGACGGTTTCGGTTTGAAACCAGCCAAACAGAGCTTCTGAACCGAGCTCGCGCTCTAAGCTCCATGCTCTGCATGGAAGTTAACTCTTTCACCTCCGGAGCAGTTCTAAGGCTGGGGCAAACTGCAATAGTCATAATATAGCAAGACTTCATGTTGTTTGAACTCCCACTCGTGGTTCAGATAACGGGAACGGCTTAGAAACACAGAAACATAGACTATGACAGCAGATAAGGACCGCTAGGCCCATCTAGTCTGCCCAGTTCCCTACCTACAGGATAGGCCGCAGATCCTAGTTAACCAACAGCCTATTTCTTCCTACCCCCCACAAGAATTGCCTTATTCTGTCCCATGCATTCTTGAATTCTCCCACAGTTTTAGACCCCACAACCTCCTCAGGAAGGCTGTTCCATGCATCCACTACCCTCTCTGTGAAATAATACTTCCTCACATTGCCCCTGAACCGCCCTCCTATCTTTACATTGTGTCCCCTTGTTCTTGCAAGTCTCTTTTTCTGAAAAATGCTACCCTCTTGGACTCTGTTGATTCCACTGAGGTACATAAAAGTTTCTATCATGTCCCCCCCTCCCTTCTTTCCTCAAGGGTATACATATGATGGTTGGTGAGAACGTTCTGAATGCCTGGCACGTGGACCACAATTATGAACAGATCACGTTCTATTGCCCAGTACCAGATTCTCATGGCTTCTCTGCAAAAAGGATACGAGATCCCGTTCCTCCTTGCTTGTTCAGGTAAAAGACTACCGGGGTATTGTCTGAATGGATTATCAGAGGGCCCCGGGAGAGCTGATCCTGAAAGGCCTGAAGGGCATAAAAAACTGCCCTCATCTCCAGCACGTTGATGTGGAGAGGCCTTTCTGTGGCAAATCACGATCCTTTTGTCTGATGCTCGCGAAAGTGAGCACCCCAACCTAGTCCTGAGGCATCTGTTGTGACAGCTTGTGTTGGACTTTGCCTCTGGAAAGGGACACCCTGTTCTAGGTGAGCTGGAACTTGCTACCAGCGAAAGGTATGTGAGACCGCCTCCAAAATTTGGATGGGTCGGTCCAACTCATCTGAACCCTGCTCCCACTGGACCCTGAGGTGCCACTGAAGAATTCTCATGTTGAGACGTGAGAAGGGTACCGTGGCTATGGCTGCTGCCATATGGCCCAACAGCTGCAAGACTACTCTGGCAGGTACCTGATCTGCTGACTGGATCCTGTGAGCTACAGCTGAAAGGCGCAGGGCTCTGTCCACAAGGAGAAAGGCCATGCCTTGCAGAGCGTTGAGCACCGCTCCAATGTATTGAAGCTGTTGGGAGGGCCAGGGTTGGGATTTTGACCAGTTCTTGGCGACTCCGAGAGACTGGAAAAATGTTCCGTTACCTGCAGAGTGACTAGGAGCTGCTGTTCTGTGGGTGCGGAGATGAGCCAATCGTCGAGGTAGGGGTAGACAAAGTAGCCCCTTCTCCTCAGTGTGGCTGCAACTACCGCAAGGCATTTTATAAAGACCCTTGGGGCTGACGAAAGGCTGAAGGGCAAGACTGTGAATTGGTAATGCTCGTCCCAGAACCGGAAGCGCAGGAACTTCCTGTGAGAAGGCAGGATCTTTACATGCATACAGGCATCCTGCATGTCCAGGGAGCATAGCCAGTCCCCTTGGTGAAGAAGGGGAAACAGGCTCACCAAGGTGAGCATCCGAAATCTTTTGTACAGAACAAATTCATTCAGGGGGCTGAGGTCTAGAGTTGGGCAGAGGTCTCCAGTTTACTTGGGCACCAAGAAAAAATGTGAGTAAAAGCCTTTGCCTTGCTGGGATCTTGGAACTGGCTGGATGGCTTTCTTCTGGAGGAGAGAAAGAATCTCTTGTTCCAGAAGAAGGGCATGTGCGGTTGAGCAGTGGGATGCTACAGGAGGACTGTCTGGGGAGACGCTGATGAATTCGATGGCGTAACCCCTTCTTATTGTCTGCAGCACCCACTGGTCGGATGTAATGGTGGACCATTCTGGTAGGTAGAGTGAGAACATTCCCCCACTTGCTCTCCCCTCAGAGACTGATGACTGGGGGGAGGATATTGGGAGTCATGCAGTCCCTTGCGGGGTGGTGGCTGGATGTCTGGGAGCTTTAGGCTGTTTGGGGCCTTGGCCTCCTGGTTGCGCAGGTTGGTTATGGCATTTAGAGCCTTTTCCTTGGTAGGGGCGGGCCTCCTTGCTGACTCTGTTTACGAAAGGGATGCTTACGGGCGTGCTGAGGCTTGGATTTGTACAGTCTGTGTATATCCTCGCCTTTTTTGCCCGAATCCCGGAAGCCTTTTATAATTCCCTCCACTTCCTGATCAAACAGGACTGGTCCCTGGAAGGGGGCATTCAGAACAGCGTCCTGAAGGTCCTCCCTAAAGGACGTCGCTCGTAACCAGGCGTGACTACAGAGACAGACGCCCGATGCTGGCGCTCGAGCTGTCATATCAGTAGAGTCATACGAGCACATCAGGACGTGTTTGTCAACATCGAGCCCGGATTGGGCGTAGGCCAACAACTCATTCTTTGAGTCAGAATCCGGCAGAGACTTCAGAAGCTCTATGGTCTTTTCCCAAAGAGATTTCTGATGTGTGACCATATTGGCCAAGAAGTTCAATGACCTGATGGCCCCCATGGCAGAGGAGTACACCTTTTGTCCCCAGTGGTCCAACTTTTTTGACTCTGGGTCTGGGGGCTGTGTACTGAGGTGTCTCGGTTGGGACTGTATGCTATGCGCTGCAGTAGAGTCCACCTTCGTCTGTTCTGCCAGAAAGGGTTCCTCTTTGGAATGGTTTATAGAGGTGGTCCGCCTTGCATGGAACTACTGGTGTTGCCTGAGGCCTCTTTCCAGACCACTTTTGCCACATCCTGGAAGGGCTCCATGAGCGGAGGGATGACAAGTGGTTTTGGGTCCTTCGACCCCAAAAACGTCGCCAGACGCTTCCTTTCTGGGTCGAGTTCTTCAGTGTCCCATTGATACAAGGTTTGTATGTGCCTCATAATATCAAGGAACGCAGGATCGTCTGGAGGTGATCTGGGTGTGTCCTTAGAGTCCGGTGATGGAGGCCTCAAGTCCTGGTCATCTGAGGAATCCGGTGTGGACTCTCATGCCTCGTCCTCAGAAGTGGGGATGGCGTGGCCACTGGAGTCGGGGGCTGGGGAAGATTTTTTCTTCCTTTTGCCTTTGGGTTCCGATGAACCTTGTCCTGCACCTGCATCTGGAGTGGGGGGAGGAGGAGGTGTGGGAACCGTAACAGGAGGCCTGCACATGAAATCACCTCTGATAGTGTTCCACCATGAATTAAATAGTGCTCTGACGTCCGCTAAAGGGATGACTGGTGGAGGTGTTGTCAGAGATGATGGACCGGGCGTCGGGGGTGCGTCCGGTACTGGGATCTCCGTTGAGGAGGCCGCCCCTGCTGTGTCTGGCTGAGGGGTTGGCTCCCAGGGAGAGAGGTCATCTGATTCAGCGACCAGTCGTCCTGGCGGGCGTAAGATGGGTGGTCGTCCTCTGCAGACCACCTGTCAAGCGACTGCTCCTTCTGGGGTGAACGTCTGCTGTCCGACGCGGGCGTCTCGGCTGAGGGACATCTGTCCTTTTTAGAAGCTGTCCCTGAGGCTGGTGGTGGAGGCATCTGCTGGCGAATGACCTCCTGTCGCCGGTGGGAATTGTCTGTTTTCTTATGTCTGTCAGAGGATCCCGTGGAGCTGTGGCTTTCTTTGGGCCTAAAAGCAGGTGACTGACCTTCCTGGACCGTGCCCTCTCAAGACTTATGGGGCCAGTGAGCCAGGGGGACTAGAGTTTGGCTGTGTCCCGAGGATGAAGGCTGGTCCCTGGGATTGGAGAACGATCTGTTGGCACTAGTTCCCTGTGAAAGAGGAACAGACCCTGACCTCCTGCCACAGTAAGAAGCATGACCGGAGGGAGACTTGTGGTGGGATTATAACTGGGGCCTGTCCTTGTCCTTGGAGTGTTTCCCCTGGGACTTCTCTCTATGGAGAGACTCCCTGGCGGGCGAAGACGAACTGGGACCCATCGGTGACTTATGCAAGGTGGCTACTTTCCGCTCGAGGAGGTAATCCTTTAAAGCCTTAGCCCTGCGGATTCTGGTCTTGTTGTTGAACTTTTGGCAGTGATGGCAGTCATCAGGCCTATGTTCGGGGCCTAGACAGATCAGGCAGGCCTCGTGGCTGCCCTTAGCAGGGATCAGTTTGCCACAACAGCACTTCCGACTTCTGCCGAGGAGCTGAAGGAGAAAACATGCACTGAATCTTGTCGAGATAACAGTGAAATAAGTGAAAAAGAACTATATATATATATATATACACACACACACACATATATACACACACACTGTATGAAGACTACTTATCTGCGATCGACTACTAAGTGAGGCACCCCAGGAGCCGAACAACGCAGGTAGACGTCGGGAAAGTAACTGGGATGGCGCCGGGGGACCGTCCCCTTTATACCACGTCTGACGTCGGGTGTGCCTGTCAGGGGTGGTCCCCCGCTACAGACTGCTAGCTAGAAAGTTCTTCTGAGGGGTCCTAATGCCTGCGGCCTTAGTCCTAATGGTATTACCTGCTGCAAGAGCTCTACCTCGAAGTCAGATCAATGTATCTTTGAGAGAATCTTTTCCATGAGGCCACACTTTTGGAACTATACCCACGTCAGTGCTAGGACCAAGTGGAAACTTTTGCAAGCAGTCAGCCAAGGGCCGCTCACATCGTCACATGTCAGCATCCACATAAACGCAGGTGACCCCTCTTCTCCTCAGTTCCCCGCCAGAGATCATGCTCAGAGGACCTCCCTCTAGGGAACCAGGAGACTCCCCAGCACTCCACATACCAGGCGAGACAGAGTGCTGGAAAAGACAGCAATGGAGACAGCAGTACAAAGATCCTTTGTCGCAACCTGTAAGGGGAAGGAGGATGGGAATGCATGGCCTGATGAAAGAAAGCGATTTTCACAAAGGTCTATTGTTACAGTAAGTTCTTACGTAACTGTTCAATCTTCTTCGAGGATATCTTTCATCAGGCCACACCTTTGGAATGAGTCCCAAGCAGTACCAAAAGCTAACAGTCAGGGCAGCTGGAGCCAACAGGTTTATGATAATAGGACTTGTAGCACTGCTAGGCCAAATCCAGCACATCTGCAAGAGACAATGTCCAGACTGTAGTGCTTAGTGAAAGTGTGGACAGTACAAATTTCTGCAGCAGAAACATTCCAAAAACTAGCTACAGAAATGGTCATATCTCTAGTGGAATGATCAGGAACCACACCAGGAAGTTTGTTACCATACTTCCTGTAACAGAACGTTACAAAATGTGCTAGTCACCTGGACAAGCACAGTTTAGAAACTGGAGGGCCCTCTTTTCCCAGGGGTGAATGAAACAAAAAGCTGCAAGGACTTTCTGCAGTCCTTTGTACGTTGCATATTGTACCAGAGCATTCTATGCACATTTAGGGTATGGAGCACAGTTTCCACTGGACTGGCATACTCTGGATAGTACACTGGTAGGTGGATGCTTTGATTTGAAGTAAACTCAAGACACCACCTCTGGAAGAAACTTAGGATTAGTACACAGAGAAACCCTGTCTTTGTGGAAAATTAAATAAGGAGGCTCACACATTAGAGCCTGCAGCTCTAACATCCTTCAAGTAGAAGTATTTTAACGAAAAATTACACTTAAGAAAGAAAGCATAAGCCACAACTTGAGGCTGGCTAAAAATGAGCCAAAGATAGCGGTTACTCACCTGTAATAGTAGTTCCAGGAGTGGTACAGTATATATGTGGTTCATCCACACTATTTGGCATGGTCCTTTCCCTTTTAAGAAATGCCGGAAAGGCTTCAAGCTGACTCCTCCTTCCCACCCGGATGGTATATCCCTCGGCTCCGCCCCATGACACCAGATCTTGCCCGCTGGAAGTAGAGGCTGTGCACCTAAGCCAAGGGAGGTTGTGTGGGCCTGTGTGGATGAACAACATATACCACTCCTAGAACTACTCTTACAGGTGAGTAACCTCTGTTTCTAGGGATGTGGATATGTTGTTCTAGCCACACTATTTGGCAGACTCCTAGCAGTTCTCCGGGAGGAGAGAGACAAGGTGCACACCCCCTATTTAGGAAATGGAGACTGGAGAACTGAAGCACCAAAACCAGCATCCCAGCATGACTCAAGGTCAATGAGGCAATGGGAAATGTGTGCTGACTTCCAGGTAGCAGTCCTGCAGATTTCCTGGATAGGGACGTCCCTAGAAGCAGCCACCCTGTCCACCAGGAGCCGGGCTCTGGCTCGGCAAGAGTCGAGCTCTGTCCCGATAAGGCTGATTACCTGCAAGGGCATGAGTTCCGACTTTGCCTCGTTGACCAGGAGGCCAAGGGAGGTGCAGGTCTGGACAGCCAGGTCTCTGGATCGCTCCCGCTAATGCTTGGAGAGACCTGCAATCAGCCAGTTGTTCAGGTAGGGGTACACCCGGACCCCTCGGCACCTCAGGTAAGCTGCCACCACTGCTATGCATTTAATGAAGACCCTGGGGGCCAAGGAGAGGCCAAATGGCATGGCCCAGAACTCAGAGAGTTCCCTCGACTCAAAAGCGGAGGAACCTTAGGTGGGAAGAACGGATCAGGACATGAAAAAACGTGTCCTGAAAATCCAGGGAGCAAAACCACGTTTTGCTCTAGACATGGTATGATCTGGGACAGTTACCATCCTGAAGGTGCGTGACCCGAGGAACTTGTTCAGGTCGTGCAGCTCTAGAATGAGTTGCCAGCCCCCCCTCCCACTCTGACCATGACCTCCTTGCAGAGGAGCTGGGCTGTGTCGTCTCAAAAAGCTGACCGAGTGTCTGTGGATATCAAGTCCTCACGGGCTCGACAGAGAGGGTACTGCTCAAATTCCAGAGGCAGATCCTGACCAACCACTTCTAGAACCCACCTGTCTGTGGTGATAGCAGACCAGGTGGAAAGGAAGTGGCGGAGCCTGCCCCTCACAGGAGGACCCAGGGGAGGCGTGACAGGTATAAGGGTGGCACCCGCCATCCCGTCACTGAGCAGGCTTGGAGGAGGAGGACCCGGCTGAGGCGCAGAGTCCCTTTCCTACAGGCTTCCGGACCACCGAAGCCACAGACTTAGGCCCGGGTTGACAGGACTGAGCCTGCTGGCCAGTCTGATGCTGGGATGGTTTTGCAGCAGGAGTGGAGGACCAAAAGGGCTTTCGCTTCTGTTGCCTGGAGCCCTTGGGATCCTTCTGTGTGGACGTTAGAGAGTCCAAGGTGGCATTGGACTTCTTGACGCGCTGGCTCAACCATCCACACCGGGCCCAAACAGGTCGGTGCCCAAGAAAGGAACATCTGCCAGCTTGTGCTGAGTTTCTGCCGTGAAGGTCGACACCCGCAGCCAAGCCCTATGGTGCATGGCTACAGCGTCCACCACCGAGCGGGCACAGGAATCTCCCAGATCCAGAGCAGTTTGCAGCTGCTGCATGGCCACAGCCCGGTCCTGATCTCGGACCTGCTTGACTGTAGTCTGGAGGTCCACAGGCAGGTGAGGAATAACCTCATCCAAAGAGCCCAAGAGAGCGTGGGAGAAGTGTGTCATGAAGACGGCCAAGCTCGCCTGACGGAGGTTGAGCGAGGAGGCAGCACAGACTTTTTTAGCCGCATGGTCCAATTTCTTGGGACTCCTTGTCCTGGTGGCTTGTCGACGTCTACAATATTGTCTGAGCACCAAAACAGAGTTGGCCACCATCCCCTCGGCCGAGGGGTGCTCTGTGAAACCCGAAACTGTGCCGATAGGTACCGAATACTTGCAGGCTATCCGGGCAGAGGGCGCAGGATGCTGCCAAAGCTCCAGGACTGGGTCGACAATGGCCTCGGCCACTGGAAAAGCCTCCGGACAGTCCCCTCTGTCCAGAATCTCTGTAAGGGGATAGCGGGCCCGATTCTGGACGGGCTCCATTTTCATCCCTGTGGACTGTGAGATGAGGCGGAGGATGTCCAGGAAGGAAGTGGGCCCTTCCTCCACTGAGAGATCCCCCATGGACTCCCCGTCGACTGGATGGGAGTGCAGTAAGGAATCCTCAGACTCGGAGTACACAAAGTGGCTGACCGCCAGAGTCATCTTCAACCCTCCATGGGCAGTCAGGTGTGACAGTGACAGACAGCTAATGGGGAAGCCCCTTGGCCGGCCGAGACTCCTCGGTTGGAGCGCAGGTCGACAGCTGCCTGGGCAGCGGCTCCACCACAATCTGTGAAGAGGTTGGCTTTGGCTGAACCAAGATGGTCTGGACCGGCTCTGCTGGGTGAGAGACGGTCTCGACTGACCCCACAGGGGGAGTCTATGCTGGCCTCTTGGACGACAACCAAGTGATGGCTGGTGTGGAAATCGGGGTTGGCTTTGTACCAGTCAGCGCCAACTGCTGCCACATAAAGTCTTCGAGCGCTTGACGCAACTTGTGCCAAGCCTCCTCACTCAGGAGGACGGAAGACAAGGAACAGCGCAGCGCCACTTCCTATAGCATCGGCTAGCCGGAAGCGCTTTGATGGCAGGAACTGGTCGACCTGGAGGAGGACTGAGACCTCAGCCGCCAGGGATCTCGGAGGAGGCAGAAATGCGCAGCTCCTCCTGGTCTGGGTGGCGACTAGAGGTTCTGATCAAGGTGCAGAGACCGCCCGGCGTCTGTGGGATCGGCTGGACCTGGAGAGGCGACAGAGACCGAGACCTTTGGGGATTCCGAGGGTGGGTCTGAGAGGGGACGGGGGAAACCCGCTCCTCCCTTGGTACAGGGACCTTAACCGGGCACTGGAGGCACAGGCAAGTCCTCAGCGTCCACCGGGGGAACCGGTGAAGTAGGTTTGTCAGCATCTCCAGTCGACAAACCATCTGACGGGTCAAGAAAAATCTCGACCGCATCGACGGGTGTCTCGGCCGGCTGACCTGGCGGGGACACCGTGAAGCCAGCGGCCTTATCCGCAACCTCGACCGAAGTCGAAAGTCGACGGTCCGGTAAAGGGGATCTCTCCCGCTCCCACGAACGTTGACAGTGGGACTTACCTTTTGAGTCCTTCTTCTTGGACTGACTGGAATGTCCCGATGGTCCTTCTCCCTTGGTGGAGAGGGACTGACAAAGCTCCTTAAAGGAAGCTGTATAGGAAGAGCCCAAGGAGAGCAGGATAAATGCTGCGACTGAGGAGGAATAAGCGGCGGCCTAGGCTGCTTCCTCCTCGAGAGCGATCATCTGCTCCAACTGTTCCGCGGAGCCCGCCGCTGCGGACACTGCCCAACGGGCCTCCTTCGATTTGACCGGCAGATACCATTTCTCAGGGTGCCCCAAACTTAGTCGAGCAGCACAGTCCTCCAAGACTGAAGCCGAGAAGGAGCTGCAGAATTCGCAAGCCTGCGAATCGTGGCCAAGCCCCAGGCAGTAGATGCACGTGGAGTGCGGATCGGTCCGGGACATCTTCTGCCCACAGGGGCACCGACGAAAGCCAGGAGTAGATTTGTCCATCGCAGCCGCGAGGGAAGTCGAAGACCGTAGTCTTGTAAATTTTAGAATTAGTTTCGGGTTAACCAAAGAGTGTGGATCCAGGCCTAAAATGCAGAGTGCTAAGGAGGGAACCTGAGCTTCCAAGCGGTAAGGAAGATATGGCGTCATGGGGCGGAGCTGAGAGTTTTACCACGCGGGTGGGTGGGAGGAGCCAGCTTGAAGACCTTCCGGCAAGATTTAAAGTGGCAAGGAACCTGCCAATAAGTGTGGATTGAACAACATATCCACGTCCCTAGAAAGTACAGTTACGCAGGAACTTACCGTAAGAGTAGATCTTCGAGAGAGGTTCCTTCAGTACGTCATCACATATAGGACTGGCGCCATCTGGCGTCTGGCCATAAGGCAGACTTTTCTAGCAATACCTGATGGGGGAATGCCCACCCGACGTCACGTGACTGTATATAGTGGGCTGTCCCCATGCCGGCCCTCCAGTTCTCCCGCCGGAGCCAGGAAGAGGCCTGACAGCAGGAGCAAACAGGATTTGGAGTCCCTATAAAACATAAAATGAGGAGAAGGAGGGAGGGAAAAATATGACCTACTTTAGGAACCTCTCTCCAAGATCTACTGTTACAGTAAGTTCCTACGTAACTGTACTATCTTACTTCATGAGAGTTCCTTCAGTAGATCATCACATATAGGACAGAGTCCCAAGCAGTCCCTCCAAGGAGAGACCGAGAGAAACTACGGAGGAGCAGAACTAACTTCGACAGAAAAAACTGGGATCCAGAATGGACCCAGCTTAGGACAGAAGGCCCTGCAAGATGGCTAGGTCGAAGCCAGCCCTCCGCCTAGAAGTGATGTCCAGACTGTAATGTTTGGTAAAAGTATGTACAGAACTCCAAGTAGCAGTGGCACAAATGTCGGCTGCAGAAACGTTACGTAAGAAGGCCGCGATGACCCTACTAGAATGACCTCTAACGGGACCCGGCAGAGGCTTTTCCTACTTCTGGTAACAGAACCTAATGCAGTTGCCTAACCATTTGGACAGGCCCTGCTTAGAAACCAGTTTGCCCTTCGATCTAGAGGCAAACGAACAGCTGGTCGCAGTTACGGAATTCTTTAGTCCGGTGAGTGTAACAGAGGAGAATCTGATGAACATCCATCGTATGAAGGAGTGCCTCACCTCTGTTAGAGGGGGATGGGTAATACACAGGAAGCTTTACTCATTGATTCAGCGTGGCTTCTGACACCACCTTGGGAAGAAACTTCGGATGTGTTCTGAGGACTGCCCAGTCCCTAAGGAAAATCAGATAGGGCTCCTTGCAGACTAGAGTGTGAAGCTCCGAAATCCTTCAGGCTGATGTGATAGCCACGAGAAAAAGCGCCTTCCAGAAATGGAAGCGCAAATCACAGCTCACAGCCAGCTCAAAATGAGGAAGGGTGAGCTTTTCCAAGACGAAGTTCAAGTCCCAAGGTGGAATTGGCTCGCGGATGGGGGTTTTCAGATGGAGGATCCCTTTCAGAAAAGGTTTTTGAGATCTCCAATTGAGCCATGGGTTTACCATCCACTAGCTCGTGGTACGCCGAGATAGCTGAAATATGGACCTTCAAAGAAGAGTATGAAAGACTGGAGTCTGACAAGTGAAGGAGATATTCCATGACATGTGGGGCAGAGCAAGAGAAGGGGTTCCAACCCTTAGCGGTCGCCCAGATGGAAAACCGGTTCCACTTCATAGCATAAGTGGAACGAGTAGAGGGTTTTCTGGCCTCAGTGAGGACTTGAGCAACTCGGGAGGAGATCCAAAGTGAGAGATTGCTATGTCTGCAGGAGTCACGCATGAAGATGCAGGGTCCTGAGACCCGGATGCAACAATCGACCTTGATCCTGGGTCAGGAGGTCATGAGTCACTGGAAGTGGAACCGGTGACTCCCTGGAGAGCTGTTGTAGCAGCAGGAACCAGATTTGTCTTGGCCAGAGAGGAGCGATGAGGATCATCTTTGCCCTCTCCACCTGAAGCTTGAGAAGGACCCTCTGTAGAATGGGAAATGGAGGAAGGTGTACAAAAATTTCCCTGCCCAAGAGAGACAATGCTTCATTCCAAAAAGCACCGTACCCTGGAATGAGCGTGCAAAAGCTGGGAAGTTTTGCGTTGGAGTCGGAGGCGAAGAGGTCGATTTCCAAACGCCCCCAACGTCAGAAGATGGATTCCGCCACTTCCTGAATCAGTCCCCACTCGTGAGTTATGGTCTGAGACTGTCTGCCAGGATGTTTAGAATGCCCGGAACGTGCACGGCCACGAGGACCAGATGGTGCTGGACTGCCCAGTTTCACACCTGCGTCTCCTCCAGGCAAAGGGGGGTACGATTGCGTTCCACCCTTGTTTGCTGATATACCAAACCACTGACATGTTGTCCGTTTGGATTAGCAGTGATCCCTTGGGAAGGAAGGGCTGAAAGGCCTGTAGTGCATACAGGACTGTCATCTCCAGAACACTGATATGCAAAGAAGTCTCCAGGCTGGACCACAGTCCCTGGGCTAGGTGCTCCCCACCCCATATTCGAGGCATCCATGGTGAGGGAAGCTAAGGGTACCGGAAAGGAAGCCCCAAGGAAAGATTGCGCGAATCCATTCACCGATGCAACTCTTTCTGAACCGCTGAGACCACCGGTACTGAATGGTCTGGGTCATCCAGGAGCTGGTCCCACTGCACCCACAAGGACCACTGAGTGACCCTCATGTGAAGCCTTGCCAGAGGAACGGTTGTGATGGAGGCCGCCATCAGACCCAGAAGTCACAGGACCACCCGATCCGGGATGGTCCTGAGAGAAGCCACTTTGGAGGCCTGACCGAGAAGGGTCTCCACCCTGTCTGGAGGAACAAAGGCTCTGCACTGGACTGTATCCAGGACTGCCCCAATAAACTGAAGTCTCTGGGCAGGGATGAGGGAGGACTTGGGAACACCGACTGTGATACCTAGTCTGTTGAAGAGGTCCAGGGTGAAGGCAAGAGCCTCCTGTAGAGAACCCCTGGACGGGGCTGAAATCAGCCAGCCACCCAAGTAAGGGAAAACTGCAATACCCCTGCGGTGCAAAAAGGCCGCGACCACAGCCAGGCACTTGCTAAAGACCCTTGGTGCCGAAGACAGACCAAAAGGGAGCGCTCAAAACTGAAAGTACTCCTCCTGGAAGCGAAAGCGCAGGAACCGGCGGTGCCTGGGGGAGATGGGGATGTGCAGGCAGGAATACTGCATATCCAGAGCACAGAGCCAGTGGTTCTCCATGAGAAGTGGGAGGAGGCTCTGAAGTGTCAGCATCCAAAATTTTTTGTACTCGACAAACTGGTTTAGCTGGCTTAGGTGGAGTATGGGTCTGAAGGCCTGTGCACTCCTGGAGGTGGTCATGTACTCATCCTTCTTTTTCATATAATTCTCTGTCTGCTCCCCAAACAGAGAATACTCAACAGGGAAATCCATGGCCTCAGCCTGGGTGTCCTGTGATAGGCTAGTACATCTGAGCCAAGCTAGTCTCCGAAGAGCCACAGATGTAGCCATGACTCTTGATGACGCATCATTGGAGTTCTCAACAGCGTGAAACTGGATTTTTGATGCCTCAATCCCATCAGCAGCCACCTTCTTCAGCTCCTTGGCAAGCTGGCGGGAAGCCTGTTTAGCCAGTTCCAGAACAGTATCCCATCTGGACTTCTGGTATCTGGCTGTGTAGGCCATACAGTTAGCCTGCCTGAGTCCCAAGGAAGATGCCATGTACTGTTTCTTTGCCATGGCATCCAGCTTCCTGGAGTCTTTATCTTGGTGTGTGTGTGTGAAGCCAAGGGTATGTTAGCCTTATCACAGGCTGTAGCCTGCACAACCCCAACATGGCTGCATTGCTGGTATAAGTACTCCGTACCTGGGCCTGACAACATATACCTCGTGTCCATTTGCTTGTCCACAAGAGGTAAGAATTTAGGGTCTTAAGTAACTTCTGTGTCTGTTTCCCAAAGGAGTTGTGAAGGGGAATAGACAATCTCTTGGACTCTGGGATGTCCATCATCTCCACATAGTCAGGCTCCTCTTGCTCCTTGACAGCTTCATGAAGAGGGAGCTGGAGGGTTTCTGCCACTTTTTTGTAGAACATAAAGTGAGATGGAGACTCAGAAAGCCTAGGAGGTGGAAAGACCAGAAGGCCTGTCTGGAGAGATGTCCAGTTTTATGGGCTCATCTAGACATTCCACACCATCATCATAGTCTTCATCCCCCTCCAAGTCCGGTTCATAAGTGTCTTCAGGGGAATAATCCTGAACAGGAGGAACCGACTGAACCGAACGCCTACCGGGAGGCGTCGGATCAGTTGGAACCAAACGGAGCGATTCAACTATGCTAATCGCCCTGGCAATTTCTTCGGCAGTTGGATGATGCGGTTCTGGATCCAAACTGGCAGATTTCTCTTTCTTTTTTCTGGAACTGACCCCTCAAGATCGGCTCTCCGTTTGCCCGAGGCAGTCTTGCCCAGGTCAGTGGGCACTCCCTCAGGTTCGGTCGGAACCGAATCGGCCTGGCCATCCGGGTCAGTGGACTTCTCGTCCTCCTTTTCCCTAGGCCTGCCCAATCCTTTATCCAGGGTGGCTTTAGGGAAATTTTTTACATTTTTGGCAGTCTGATTCCAGGTGGTCAAAACCCAGACAGTAAAGACAGGTGGTATGGGGATAGCCCTTAGCAAAGGCCTCCCCACACTCACTGCAGTGTTGAAACCCAGTGGGCCTGGTTTTTCTCTTGGGTTTCTCAGAAAAAAAAACATCCTATAACTTACTCTTTTTATGGCAACAGCCTGGCAAGACCCCCTTATCGATTCCTAACCATGTTACGGGTGTTGGAAAAAAAAAAAAAAAACAATAAAACACTTTTTTCTTTTTTTATAGAACCGACAAGGTACCTCACTAAATTCAGCTAAAAGGAAAACACACAGACAAGATAAAGACAACCGGTTCAGCCAAACCAGTTGAAATAAAGCTTTTACAATGTCCACAAAAAAATTCAGCACTAGTCCACTACCTATGTACTTACTGTACTGCAGACAGGTATCTGAACCGAAATAAATAAATAGCGGTACAAACAGACGTTTTTAACCGGACCGAACTGTCTGCGAAGGAGAAATCTCCGGAGCGACTCTTCAGTTAGGCGGAGTAAAGAATCTGACGGTTACACTTCAAAGTGTAGCAGACAGAGGTTTGAACCATCTCAAGCTCAACATTCTATGCTCTGGCACAGAGTTAACTCTTTCCTCTCCGGAGCAGTTCAAGTGCTGGGGCTAACTCTGCATAATGTCAAAATATAGCACGACTTCATGTTTGAAAACTCATTTCCCTTTTGCTGTGGAGGCACAGGTTCCACTGCTTTTGCCAACAATAGGTTTAGAAGCTTCTTTTCCAACTGCTTTCTTTCCACATTGGAAGCTGGTTTGAACACACTGGTTCTTAGAGAGAGAAGGGATCTGAAGCTTAGGGACAAACCCTGACTCACTAAGTTCCTGGACCCACTTGTCTGGGGTGATTGGTTTCCAAGCCTAGAAATAGTGAGTCAGTCTGCCCCTACTGGAAGTGGGGAGGTGGCCTGGGGGGACAAGTCGGGGTCCTGCTTTGCCTGGGGCTGAGAGTGGGAACCACACCTGGAACCCCTTCTGCCCCTGAAATACCCTTGCTGAGGGTACTGTTGCACTTGGGGTACAGCCATGGCCTGATAAAAAGGCCTGGAATGAAACTGTCTGTCCCTGCCTCCGCTTCCATACGGTCTTGTGGACGGGGAAGACTTTTCTTTGGCAGAGTTGCTTCTAAGTGGCCTTGTACTCGTCCACTTTCTTCATATAGGCTTCTGTGTGAGTTCCAAAGAGGGAATTACCCTCAACTGGGAAAGCCAGAGCCTTATTCTGAGTGTCTTGAGTAAGGTTTGTGGCTCTTAACCAAGCAAACCTTCCCTGGTATATATTGGCCATCCACCTGGCAGCAGTGTCGCTGGTGTCTGCTGCCATCTGAAATTGATATCTGGCCGCTTCTAAGCCAAATCTAGCAGTCTCAGCAAGGTCTGCTGGAAGACTGGAAGGAGCCTTATCTGCCATAGCCATGACAGATTGCCAGAGGGATTTTTGGTACTGGGCCGCATAGGCTTGGAAATGAGCCTCTCTTATGGCCAAAGAAGCATATGAATAGCCCATTTTGGCCATACTGTTGTTTTTCTAGAATCCTTTTCTGGTGGGTGAGAAGCAAAAGTTACTTTTGCCTTGTCACAGACTGCAGCTTGTACCACCCCCTGGTGGTCAGGGTGGGAGAATACAAATTCGGCCCCTTCCCTGACTAGCAGGTACTTCTTATCCAACCTTTTATCCAAAGGAGGGACATACCCAGGTGTTTGGAGGAACTCTGTTGCATCCCTTTTAAAAAACTTATTTATGGGAAACAGTAACTTTTTGGTGGGTGTTAACCCCATCATTTCCAAGTACTCTGCCTTCTCATCCTCTATCACCTCAGTGGTAGAGGTATCCACAGCATCCACCATTTTTCTAACAAAGGAAAAATGGGATGAATAATCCTCTAGTGACCTGGGAGGAGAGCCAAACTCTTGCTCAGGAGAGACTTCAAGCTCTATAGGCCCTCCTTCACCCTCTTCTTCATACTCCCCATAATCTTTCCTCTCATGCAGGGAGGACTGGGCTGATTCAGCAGGGGTCTGAAATGTAGACTGCTGTCCAGCAGGCAGCAGACACTGCAAGACCTTAAATGCCTGTGCAATCTCCAGAGGAGTAGGCATGTTTACAGCCACGACAGATGTCCCCATAGGCTGACAAGCAGAGGGTTCTGTGTGCTTTGTTTTCTTAGTCTTTTTAATAGGAACCGGAGAGCTAGCCGGTTCAGCAGGCCTTTTTGTGATGGCCCTTATACCCATATCGGGGTAGAAAGTGTGGCTTCTGTGGTTTCATCCACAACCACTGAGGGTGTCGGCTGGTCAGAGCCTGAGGGACCCTTAGGTGGAGGCAATTACTTTTTAAGCCTTTCCAAACATTTTTCATGTGTTTTTTCTGGAAAGATCCTACAGATTTCATAATCAGTTTTTAAATGATCATAGCCAAGGCAGACAACACAAGAAGTGCGTTTATCTGCCTTGGGAAAAACTGTTCCACACTCTGTACAATGTTTGAAACCTGGTTCACCGGACTTTTTCTTAGGTTTTTTAGACATTTTTTGCAAAAGAACCCAAAAATCAGAACCGCAAGTAAATTTAAACTTTTAAAAACAAAATTACTGGTTGCGTTTGGTTCAGGAATCGATCGAGAAAGGAATCGGGATTAATGGTTCAGTAAATACAGGTTACTCACCTGTAACAGGAGTTCTAGGAATGGTATATGTTGTTCATCCACACTGTCTGGCAGGTATCCTTGCTGCTTTAAATCTTGCCGGAAGGTCTTCAAGCTGGCTCCTCCCACCCACCCACCCGGTGGTAAAACTCTTGGCTCCGCCCCATGGCGCCAGATCTGGCCCGCTGGAAGCTCAGGTTGTGCGTCAAGCCGGGAGGTTTGAGGAGCAGGATGAATAATATACCATTCCTAGAACTCCTGTTACAGGTGAGTAACCTGTATTTTCTAGGACATGGATATGTTGTTCATCCACACTGTCTGGCAGACTCCTAGCAGTTCTCCTGAGAGGGAGGCAAGGCGCACACCCTACTTAGAATAGAGACTGGAGAACCGAGGCGCCCAAAACCAGCATCATCCGGCGTGACTCAAGGTCGATGTGGTAATGGGTGATGAAGTGTGTGCTGACTTCAGGTAGCAACCTTGCAGATTTCCTGGATAGGGACGTCCCTGGAAGCAGCCACCGATGCAGCAGTATGGCGGGTAGAATGAGCTCTTATCCCTCTGGGAGGCTCCATGCCAGCCAACTTACAGCACAGATCTATGCAGGAGGTGACCCACCTGCTTATCGTCCGCTTGGCTGCAGGTCTGCCAGGTGCGGCTTCAGCGTAGGTGACAGACAGCTGGCGAACCTCTCCCCGAATTTCAGCCGTTGGCTCCTTATAGTAAGTGAGCGCCCTTCTAGGGTCCAGAGCATGGAGCCTATATTCGGCCTCCGAGGTGTGATTGGGGTAGAACATCGGCAGAGTCAACACCGGGTTAAGGTGAAACTCCGACACCACCTTCGGAAGGAATTTCGGGCGGGGGCGCAGGACAACCATGTTCCTGTGGAAGACCAGGTAAGGAGACTCGATGCAAAGCGCCTGGAGCTCTCCCATCCTTCTGGCTGACGTGATAGCCACCAAGAAGGCGGTCTTCCTTGACAGGTTAGAGAGTTCACACCTGTGCATTGGTTCGAATGGCTTGCCCATGAGCTTTGCCAGTACCAGCAGTAGATCCCACGGAGGTGGAGGTTCTCGCACTGGAGGGGAAATGTGATCAAGGCCTTTGAAAAAGCACCAGACCACCTTCTCCTGCGCCATCGACTGCTTCCCGCCCGCGCTCGTAAGCAGAGATGGCTGCCAGGTACCTTAAGGGTCGCCGACCTAAGCCCTTGCTGAGAAAGGGACCAAAGGTAGTCCAATATGCTCGCTAAGGAACAGGAGGAAGGGTCGAGTTCTTGTTCTGGCACCAAATGGAAAATCTCTTCCATTTGAAGGCGTAGCATTTTCTGGTCGACCTTACAGGACCAACTACGTTGAGGACCTCGTCGGAAAGACCCAAGGCCTGGAACCTACCGCTCAGGAACCAGGCCGTTAGGTGCAGGGATTGAAGGTCCGGATGGAATACCTCCCTGATTGACTGAGAGCAGGTCCGGGCGAGCTGGAAGCTGCCTCAGGAGCCTGGAGCCGAGGCTGAGAGATCTGGGTACCAGTACTGTTGGGGCCAGTCTGGGGCTATCAGATCACCTCGCGCCTTGTCCCTCCCTTGCTTGAGGCACCTTGTGCATCAAGGGGAACGGGAAGGCGTAGAAGAGCCCGGGGTCCACGGCCTCGGAAGGCATCCCCTGCAGCGATCCCTGCTGAGGGGCGGCATGGAACAGCCTCAGCTCGCATTCTCCTGGAGGCAAACAGGTCCACCTGAGGTGTGCCCCAATGGGAGAATAGATTCGTACTACCTCCGGCAGGAGAGACCACTCGTGGGACACAGCCCTATCCGCTTAGAGGCATCGGCCAGGGTGTTGGAGGCTCCTGCCACATGAATGGCTAGGAGATCCGCCTCAGGCTGCGCATGAGTGACCAGATGCGGAGAGCTTCCTTGTATAGAAGCATGGAGCGTGTCCCGCCCTGGCGGTTTAGATAGTACATGGTCGTGGTGTTGTCCATCTGGACCCGGACCACTTGACCCCGAAGAAACGTAGCAAAGGTGGTGAGAGCTACGCGGACCGCTCGGAGCTCCAGCAGGTTGATGTGGCATCGGGACTCCCTCGGGGAACAGAGGCTGTGCGCTCGGTGTTCCCCCAGATGGGCACCCCAACCCATCAGAGAAGCATCGGTCGATACAGAGACCGTCCAGCTCGGGGCGGACAAATGGGATGCCCTCCTGCAGATGAACTGGAACGGTCCACCACTGGAGAGCGTTCCACATCCCCTGGGTCACTGTCACTAGCTGGTCCAATGGATCGCAGCGTTGGGACCACTGGCTGGCCAGCCCCCACTGAAGGGGGCGCATGTTCCAGCGGGCCCAATGGACCATGCTGGTACAGGCCGCCATGAGACCCAGGAGGCGCAGGAAGTCCCGGGCAGGGCACAACTGCCCAACCAGAAATGATTGGGCAAAGGAGGAAAGAACCTCGACCCTGTCCGCCGGGAGCCGTGCCTGGCTCGAAGAGAGTCGAGCTCTGCCCCGATGAAAAGAATCACCTGCTTCGCTCGAGTTCTGACTTGGCCTCGTTGATGAGGAGGCCGACTGAGAGCAAACCTGAAGGGCCAGATCTCTGGACCGCCCACCTCCTGTCTGGAGGGGCTGCTATCAGCCAATTGTCCAGGTAAGGTAAACCCCGACCCCTCGGCACCGCAGGAATGCTGTCACCACTGCCATGCATTTGGTGAAGACCCTGGGAGCTGGAGATAAGCCGAAGGGCATGGCTTGGAACTGAAAGGGATCCCTCCGCGAAAGCGAAGGAACCTCTGATGATCGGACGGATAGGGACGTGAAAGAACGCTGTCCTGTAGGTCCAGAGACAGAACCACACGCCGTGTTCAAGGATGGTATTATCTGAAGTTCAGGAGTGACCATCCTGAAGGTTCGAGTACCTTAGGAACTTGTTTAGGTCGTGTAGGTCAAGAATGGGGCGCCAGCCCCCCGTCTGTTTCGGAACCAGGAAGTACCTGGACACGAACCCCGAGTTTGAGGGGTCCGCCACCTCTTATCACCTCCTTTCGAGGAGGAGAGCGATGTCGGCTCGGGCGAGCTGACAGCTTAGGTCGAATCGGTGCCCCCGAGGTGCGATTTGCCTCTGAAGGGTGGGGCCTGCTCAAACTCCAGAGGCAGGCCCTTTCCCACCACTCTCCAACACCCACCGTCTGTGGTGATAACGGACCAGGCGGAAAGAGTGGCGGAGCCGCTTCAATGGGCACTCTGGTGAGGCGACGGGGTTAGCGACACCCTCAACCCGTCACTGGCAGGCTTGGAGGAAGGACCGGCCGAGGGACCTCCAGGGCTTTACCTCCCTGCTTCCTGAGGAGGAAGTCGCTGGGTTGGGTTTGGGACACCAAGCGCGTAGCCTGCTGGCCCTGATGCTGTTGGGCCGGACGCAAGGCGGCGCGGATGGACGAAGGGCTTGGGTTGCGGTCTGCGGCCCTTGTCCCTCTGAGCGGATAAGACAGAGTCCAAAGTGGCATTGGACTTTTCGATCCTCTGGAGGTGGCCTTCCACTCCAGGGCCAAGAGGTCAGTCCCCAGGAAGGGACATCCGCCAATTTGTGCTGGGTATCCGCTGTGGTGGATGGTCTCAGCCATGCCCGACGGCGGATAGCCACTGCGGCCGCGACTGACCTGCGCGATGAGTTCCCAATGTCCAGAGCAGTCTGAAGTTGCTGCTTTGCACTGCCCTGCCCTGGTCCCGCACCTGCCTAACCGTGGTCTGGTCAGCCAGGAGATGAGGACTACCTCGTCAGAGGAGCCAACAGGCATGGGAGAACATGCCATAAGCATGGCCGAAGCTCGCCTGGACGAGGCCAAGGAGGATGAAGCGTAGACTTTTCGCCCAGCATAGTCCAATTTCTGGACCCTTGTCAGGAGGTTTGTCCATCGCCCCAGTATTTCTCGCACGCCGAAAACACTGTCGGTAACCAACCTCTGCTGAGGGATGTTCGAGAAACCGGACAGGGAACCAGTAGGGACCGTGATACTTCCTGGCTCAAGGCGCAGGGCAGGAAGCAGGGCGCTGCCAGAGCTCCAAGGCCGGGCCCATAATGGCCTCGGCCACAGGAAAGACCTCCATAGAGGAATCCCCTCGGTCCAATATCTCCGTGAGGGGATACTTGGCCCGCTTGGATACGGGCTTGAGCTGCATCCCGGTGGACTCTGAGATGAGCCTGAGCAAACCCAGGAAGGACGAAGGGCTGTCGTCCAGCGACTGACCTCCAGAGGACTCCAAGTCCACTCGCCTGGAGAAAAGGAAGGAATCGTCGTCAGACTCAGAAGAGTCCGCAAAGAGCTGCCTCGGACCTCAGCCACCCTCCACCTGCCAAGGGCGATCGGGAGTGAGGGTGACCGACAGCCTATGGGCAGACCCTGAGCCGACCGAGAGTTCTTGGTCGGAGCCCCAAACAGCGGCTGTGGAGGCAGAGGTTCCACCGAATCGTGGAGCAGTTGGTTTTGGTCAACAACCGCCTGGGAACAGGCTCCTCGGGTAAGACGAGGGGTTGTTTCGGCTGCTCCGGTGACAGCCACTTAATGGCCTGGGAAGGCGACGGTGTCTGCTTGTTCCCGGTCAGAAGGAGCTGTTGCTACATGAGGTCCTCGTATTGTCGACGTAACTTACGTCGAAGCCTCCACTCATCCGAGGAGGAGGACGAGGACGAGCGGTGGCGCCGCTTACTGCGATGCCGAGACCGAGACCACCTATGACGGCGGGATCGGCTGGACCGCGAAGAAGTCCGAGACCGAGAACCTCGGCCTTTCCGAGGACGGGTGAGGAGGACGAGTGGAACTGGCTCTCCTCGACTCGGAGGGTTCACCCGAGGGCTCGGAACCGAGGCACTGGCAAGCCCGCTGGATCTCAACTCCCCACCGAGGAACCGTGAGAGGATTGCTTCATGCCCATTGAAACCCACCCAACGGGTCGAGAAAGACCTCGATCAAGGCCGACGGGAGTCTTGGTCAACTGACCTGACGGGACACCGCGGAGACCAGTGGCTGGCTTAACGATCGACCGGAAGTAGATGGCCGACAACTGGGGAGAGGGACCTTTCCACTCCCAAGAGCGCGTGACGGAGGGATTTACCCTTGTCTTCTTCTTGGACCGAGAAGAAGGTCCAGCAGACGTTGGTCCCTCTCCCCTAGTGGAGAGGGACAGACAAAGCTCCTTAAAGGAAGCTGTGCAAGAGGAACCCAGGGAGAGCAGGATAAATGCCACGGTCGAGGAAGATGCGCCCCGCCGCCTCCTCTTCGAGGGCGATCATCTGCTCTAGCTGATCCCGCTGAAAGCCCGCGCTGAAACCGCCAGATCGGGCCCTTTGACTTCACCGGAGGAAAACGCTTTCAGGGCGCACCTAGTTGTAAACGGGCAGCACGGTCTTCGAGACGAGGCTGAGAAGGAAGAGCACAGGTCGCAGCTCGCGGGTTGTGCTCAAGGCCCAAACAGTAGACACACGTGGAGTGCGGATCTGTCCGAGACATCTTCTGCCCGCAAGGGCACCTCCGAAAACCGGGAGTCGATTTGTACATCGCAGCCGTGAGGGATAGAAGACCAAGTCTATAATGCAAAGAACTTTAAATTCGGAAACCAAGAATTAGAACCAGTCTTCCGTGAGCGCTAAGGAGGGAACCTGAGCTTCCGCTGGGTAAGGAAGATCTGCGTCATGGGGCGGAGCCGAGAGTTTTACCACCTGGGTGGGTGGGAGGAGCCAGCTTGAAGACCTTCCGGCAAGATTTAAAGCGGCAAGGATACCTGCCAGACAGTGTGGATGAACAACATATCCATGTCCCTAGAACGGATATTAGGGGTTACAAAAAATATTGTTTTAATAAAACAATTTACTGAAAAATAAAGGAGTTTTAGTCAGAAAAATTCTGTTAAGACTGAAAAAAGAACAGTTACGCAAGAACTTACCGTAACAGTAGATATTCACATATAGGACTGACCTGCCAGGCGTCAGGACCCCATGGAAAAATTTCTAGCTAGCAGTCTCTGGCAGGGGACTGCCCCCATGTCAGGTGACCGGCATCATACGACGTCAGTATAAAGCGGCGGTCCCCAAAGCCCGCTTTCCAGTTCTTCCCAAGAGACAAAAGAGGCAAGACGAGAGAGAAGAGGATATTTTCCCCCATGGAAATGTAGCCAAAAAAGCTTAGGGGGATGGGGAGTGGGAAGGCAATACCTACTGGAAGAGCCTCTCTTGAAGATCTACTGTAACGGTAAGTTCTTATGTAACTGTACTATCTTACTTCGAGAGGGCTCTTGCAGTAGGTATTCACATACAGGACAGAGTCCCAAGCAGTCTGGAACAAGGAAGAGCACTCGGGAGGAGGACTGTCATCCATAGCATGGAACCTCAGGCTGAACGGGTCTCAGACAGGAGACCTTGTAGTACAGCCAACCCGAAGCCTGCTCTACGGTGAGAGGCAATGCCCAAACTGTAGTGTTTCATAAATGTATGGACAGAAGTCCAAGTTGCGGCTGCACAGATGTCTGCCGCTGACACATTCTTGAAACAAGCTGCAGAGGCAGCTACTCTTCTGGTGGAGTGACCTCTGACTTGACACAGCAGGGTCTTGTTGTACTTGTCATAACAGAAAGTGATACAATGAGCCAATCATTTTGATAGGCACTGCCTTCTCTTTTGTGAGCAAAAGAGACAAAAAGCTGATCAGTTTTCCTGAGATCCTTAGTCTCAGTGGTGTAGTACAGTACAGTTACATAAGAAGTTACCGTAACAGTAGATCTTTGAGAGAGGCTCCTGGAGTAGGTAATTACATATAGGACTGAAGCCAGCAGGTGTCAGGACCCCACGGAAAAATTTCTAGCTAGCAGTCTCTGGCGGGGGACCGCCCCCACGTCAGGCGACGTCAGTATAAAGCGGCGGTCCCCCATGCCCGCCTTCCAGTTCTTTCCCGCCAAGGTCCAAAAAGGCAAGACAAGAGAGAAGCGGATATTTCCCTTCCTGGAAAAGAAGCAGAAAAAGCTAAAGGGGTGGGGAGTCAGGTATGGAAGGATATTAACTGTAAGAGCCTCTCTCAAGATCTACTGTAACGGTAAGTTCTTGCAACTGTACTATCTTACTCCGAGAGGGCTCTTGCAGTAGGTAATTACATACAGGACTGAGTCCCAGGCAGTCTGGAACAAGGAAAAGCACTCAGGAGGAGGAAAACTACCAACCAATAAACCTCCGACTGTAAGGGTCTTAAGAAAGAAGACCTTGCAAAACAGCCAACCCGAAGCCTGCTCTACGGCGAGAGGCAATGTCCAAACTATAGTGTTTCGAAAAGGTGTGGACGGAAGTGCAAGTTGTGGCTGCGCAGATGTCTGCTGCTAACACATTCTTGAAACAAGCTGCAGAGGCAGCTACTCCTCTGGTGGAGTGACCTCTGACCTGACCCAGCAGGGTCTTCTTGTACTTGTCATAACAGAAAGTGATACAATGAGCCAACCATTTTGACGGGCATTACTTATAAACAGCACTGCCTTCCCATTTGTGAGCAAAAGAGACAAAAAGCTGATCAGACTTCCTGAGATCCTTATTCTGAGAGGTGTAGTATCTCAGTATTCAGTGATCATCCAAAGTATGCAAGAGGTACTCCCCTTGATTGGAGTGTTGCGTAAAGAAGGCAGGTAGCTCAATGGATTGATACAGCGTAGATTCTGCCACTACCTTAGGGAGAAAATGGAAATTACGCACCTACCACAATTCTTGTTCTTCTCCATTCAATACTGCTTGGGTGTTAGCCGGAGGCGCGCACCCGCTACAGGAGTTTTTTTTTTTTGAGAGGAGTCGGCACCAATGGCGCCACCCCCAAGAGCAACGCACTACGTGGTGTGCGAGGGGCGTCCGTTAGGCGCCACAGACTCCTCCTCCATCTCAGTTCTGTAAGCCGGAGAGGCAAAATTATAAGAAAAAAGAGCGAGGCATGAGAGCCGAGGATAGGAAAAGGAAAAGATATAAACTGAAGAAAGAATAAGCAGACAGAGGACAGGAAAGAGGAAACCTACCCTATGCGACTGCAGGGCCTCACTCCTGGGGCAGCTCCAAGGGAGGAACAGGTGAAGGACAGAGAGAGAAAGAGAGAAGAGGAGGGAAAGAAAGGGGGATGCTGGGAGGAGGGAGGAATTCTGCCAAACTGTTAGAACTGGCTTGAAGGCTCGAAAGCTTGGGACCATGGTGAGGGAGCAAGGATCCCATTTAGGAAAACTGGTGAAAAAGGTTCAACTGAACCTTTTGCACAGCTCATTACTCAAAAGGCAGACTCTCTGCACCTCCCGGCATCCCCAACTCCTCACATCGTAGCCGAGAGCTTGCAGACTGCCAAGGCAGAATCTGTTCCGAAAGGAGAATGCCCAACTAGGAAGGGGAAGGAAGGCCACTAGCACCTTGTTACGTGCCAGCACAGATATGTGTATATATGTGTGTGTTAGTATTTGAAGCCCTATAGAGGGCACCCCTTTGCAGAAGGAAGAGTGGGAACTCAGTGTAACTCCCCGAAGGTAAGGCAAACAGATCACCAGTTCAAGAACTGGATAGCCAGGGCAGTGTTAACTAGTGGAGGCTGGCGCAAACAGGAGCTTCAGACATGCCAGAGGAGACCTAGAAAAAGGAACCGAACCATTTAAGGAATGGTTTCCTTAATTGTGAATTTGAACAGCATGGCTTAAGCAGGAGCCAAGAGGTCACCCCAGAGGCAATCAGAAAGAGTTCCCTCAGGATAGAGATAAATTCTACCTGCCCCTCCTCCTCAATTAAATGAATCCGTTCTGAGAAAAGAACGGAAGGCTCAAAAAAAGTTTTTTTTTTTTTTCTAAAATAGGCTTTAAGGCCATGAAGGGAGGGAGGAGGAACGAGCTGGGAGGGGTAAGACGCCGAAGAAGGAGGCCCATGAGGGGAAGGTGGGCTGGTATCAGTAATGAATGGTGAAGATACAAGAGAAGATCAAGAATTACGGTAGGTACATAATTTCCATATCTTCCCTTGTCAAACTTCATCATTCAATACTGCTTGGGTGAGAACCAAGCCCCCCCCCCCGGGGACCAGGAAAACCCCGGAGGGAACAAGACCCTCAGCCTCCAGCTGATGAGATACAGAAGGAAGAAACCCTGGCCTTACAAGACAGGAAGCCTAAAGCTGAGGAGAGCTAGGTGGTGTCTCCCAAAGGCGAGGAGACAGAGGAAGCCCCTGCAGAAGCCTCCTGGCCCTGGTGGAGAAAAGGCAGGTCCCACAGAACGCGGAGCGAATCACCCTACGCTGGGCCAGGGATGACAATCTTGATAGGCGAAGCCATGCCGTCCGCCTAATACAGATCGCTGTCCCCACAAGCCTGGAGGCCACCTCACTGGTCTCATAGAATGCCCTTGCTTGGTGCCTTACCAGCGCCAGGCCTATAGCGGAGAGGGCAATGGCTTGTCTGGATTGCTCCGTATCAGGCATAGATGCTAGAACCTGAGAAAGCACTGACCATAAATGCCCACTGTAGGCAGCATGGTGAGCCTGATGTGATGCAATGCACAACATCGCACAAGAGGAAGAGAACACGCTTTGCTCCCACCGGTCAAACTGTAGGGAATCTGAGTCCGGTGTATGGTCATGCGCCAGGCGGCAGCGCCACCCAGGAGTCGTCTCTAGAAACTGTAATCCTGAGGATGAGTAGGGGAGTGTACCTAGAGATTCCAAAGGGGCACAATACCTCCTCCTGCAGTCTACTGGTGCTGGAAAAGGTGTGGCTGGAGACTGCCAGGTGTGCATAGACGCCTCCTGGAAAGGGATGGGCCAGGATGGCACCACCAGATGTTAGGCACTAAATTCCCTAAGGAATTCATGTGTCTGCCGCTCGATATTGTCTCGTCTGAGAAAGGAAATACTGAGATCCTTAACCATCCTCGATAGGAAGCTCTGATATTCCGTGAAATCAGTGTCGGATGAAAGGTGAGCAGAGGGTTCCTCTCCCTCAGAGGAGGGAGTCGAGGAAGGTGAGGTACTCGAATGCCCAGAGGACTCCTGTGGTGGTGGGGAGAGGCGAAAAACCTGCCTATGCATACACCTAACATATGACGGGAAGGCCTCCGCAGAGCCTCTGAACGTCTCCCAGGATAACGGGCCCGTAGAACTGATGTGACCTGGAAGAGAGGGGGGTGGCAGCAGAGGAATGGGAGAGGGACACCTACAAGAAGGCAACTGTCCTCTGCTAGGGCTCTGAAATCCAGGGAACGAAGCCAGAGCTGGCGGGATCCCGGATATCAAACCAGGTCGCAAAACGGAACCCTGGGATGCAAACTCTGGAACAGCCTGGTGGGGGAATCTCCTGAGACGCACCTGGGGTTGCAAGGGTCCAGAAGGGCAACCCGCCGCAATGCCACCGGAGGGATCCCTTCAGCCTAAGAGGGAGAGGCGGGGTTCAGCACTGCCTCCTCCCCACACCCCAAGGTGGTGGGCGACCCCACGCCCCTCAACCACAAGACCTGAGGACACCCTCCTTCCTCGACCCCAGTGACAGGCTCAGTCAATCCTGAGACCCCCCCCCCCAAGTGGGGCCACTGGAGACAGAACCCTGAGTCCACCCCGAGAATGTGCAGCAGCACCGGAAACGGCAGCTGCCACAGCCCCTTCTGGGGAGACAAACCGGTCCCTGATCTCCAAACCGCCCACCCCGATGGGTTCCAGGCCACCCCCAGCCTGGAAATCCTTGGAGGAAGATAGCTGGGGAGACTCAGGAATCGGAACGCTGGGCCACCTGACACCATGTTTCAGAAAAGACTCTGATTCCGAGGAATCGGGGAGCCAGGTTGGGTCAACTTCCGAACTGTCTGCCTCAGAGGAGGAGTCGAACAGAAGGACCTCAATGCTGGCCACCCCAAGAGTCCCTTGGAGAACGGTGACTACTAACAGCGCCGTGTCAGTGCACGGCGCCGTATGGTCTCTGGCGCATTGCCCGCAACTCCAGAATTACTGCCTTGATCTCGGCCACCGGCGCCGACCGACCCACAGCCCACGAGCAGCACCGAAGCCAGCACAGCACCGCAGACAGGCGCTGAGGGCGGTGTCGAGTGTCCACCAAGGCCGACCCAGCAACCATGAGCCGCGACACTGGGGGAGCCTGCACAAAGAGTGCATCGCTGGAGACGGTGTTCCTCACAGCGTTCCCCGGGAAGTACCAGGGTGCTTCTCCCGACATCAAGGAAGAGGCCTCCTCAGCAAGGCTGGAAGATAAGGAGACTCCTTTCACCAGACCGTATAGGCCTGGGAGGGGACCCGGAGGAAGAGCCAAGAGACCTGGCCTGGGAGGCCTGAGAGCGACGCCGTCCTCCAAAAGTCAATGGGGCCTTGCCAACTTTGAACACGCGGACTTCGAGATCACGGCAGTCCATCGAGAAGCAGGGGTCGCATCTGCCCATATCATGGTTAGATCCCAGGCACCGAAGGCAGACATCATGTCGGTCTGTAACGGAAAAATGCCAGCCACAGGAGCACTGACACATGGGGGCACGGCCCGCTTTCGACTTACGCTTAGCTCCCGAACCAAACATGATGTGAAATTAACTGTAACACAGAAAGCTCCCTCGCCGCTAAAATATTAAAGAAAAGAATGATCTTACCGCAACGCAAGGCCGAAAATGAATTATGCTGCTGACAAGTCGCAGAGAGAAGGCCTAATGGCGAAGACACTGTAGAACTCACAGAGCAGGTGTTGCCCCTCGCCGATGGGAGAAACAGAACTGAGATGCAGGAGAAGTCTGCAGCCCAACGGCCGCCTCTGCATCACGAGTGCCGTCTTGGGGCGCAGACTCTCCAAAAAAACCCACTCTCAGCAGGTGCGCACTCGCCACACCCAAGCAGTAATGAATGGTGAAGACTGACAAGGGAAGATCTTAGGATTAGTGCACAGAGCCACTCGTTCCTTGTGGAAAACCAAATATGGGATTTTACACATCAAGGCCTGAAGCTCGGAAATCCTTTGAGCTGAAATAATGAGAGGAACTTCAAGTTTGCTGAGGCTGCCGGCTCAAAGGGAGGCAGGGTAAGCTTCTCAAGAATAAAGTTCAGATCCCAAGGAGGGTCCGGAATGCGGATAGGGGGTCGTAAATGGAGAACCCCTCGAAGGAAAGTAGAGACTTTCAACTTTGTGAAAGTTCTGTCACCAAAACGGACATGGTAGCCCGAGATAGCTGCCATATGAACCTTCAAGGAGGAATGGCTGAGACCCAAGTCAAAGAGATGATGCATGTAGTCCAGGATTCTCCAGACAGGGCAAGAGAACGACTCAAAATCCTTGGAGGAGGCCCAAATCGAGAACAGCTTCCATTTCATGGCATAGGTGGATCTAGTGGAAGGCTTTCTGGCCTCCACCAGAATATCAGCCACGAGTGGAGAAACCCTGAATTGGGCCTGGGCTATGTCTGTAGGAGCCACGCATGCAACTGAAGGGATTTGAGACCTGGAAGAATCAGGGTTCCCTGATCCTCGGTCAGCATATGCTGCAAAAGAGAAAGAAAGCAGAGGTTCCTCTGCAAATTGTTGCAGAACAGAGAACCAAACTTGCCTGGGCCAGAATGGAGCAATGAGGATCATTCGCGCTCCTAAGCTGAGGTTGTGTAAGACCCTCGTAATCAAGGGAATCGGCAGAAAGGCATAGACGAATCTGCCCTTCCAGTCGAGAGACAGAGTCCCGCCCAAAAATGCGGCGCAGGATACTGCGGTCCTGGGGAGGATGGCGTCGGATACCCGAGAACCAAGGGCTCTGCCAGAGCAGAAGGCCCTGGAAGAGGCCCAGCAGGCAGGCCAGGAACAGGTGTCCCTACGCGTGTTGGGACGGCATCCGGTAAAGGGATGTCACCCAGCATTGGGTAGACCGGCGTCCGAGGGTCCGGTGTCTGGGGATCTGGCTCTAAGGAAGGGAGACCTGACGGAAGCGTACTGGCTGCCCCTCTGTGTCACCCAGGGAAGGAGGACTGAAATCCCCGGGGTCCTACAGGGGAGACGCTGGTGCCTCGGTTATAAGTGGCGAGCCAGGGACGGTGAACCAGTCCACAGGGTTCGGTGTCTGCTCCAACGCTGTGTGAGCATTGGAGGAGCACATGTTCGCCTTACCAGTGGGATCCGGGCGGACGTCGGAGAAGCCGGCGTCTGACTTGTCTGATCCGACGTAGGCTGTGTGGAAGGAGTGGTTTTGGCGGGCATCTTTCTGGCCCTGTCCTCTGGGCAGACGTCGGTGGCACTTGCGTCTGGCTTACCGGACACGCATGGTGGCGGCCCTCCCTGGAGCGGTACCCTGATTTGACCCGGAAGCTCCCCGAGGGGCCAGAGCACGTGCCTGACGGGAGGGCCACCGCCTTAGAAACGTCCAAGAGTGCCGAAGGTCAATCCCCCAAGGGGACGCTACCTGGAGCACAGCAACTCCAGCCGGAGTCGCAGTGGCAGGGAAGTGGAGTCCCGGTCCTTCTTCACGGTGACCCCAAGGAAGTGGAGGCTTCACTTGAGCTTCTTTCAGCTCCTTTTCCATGGAGAACATCTTTTTTAAAATGTGAGTCTCCAGGACTGCTGTCTCAGTTTGAGGGTGGCGGCGCTGAATTGTGGGCAGTGCTAGCACTTCTCCACGGGGTGATCCAGGCCTAGACAGAAAAGGCACTGGGAATGACCGTCCTTATGCGGGAGCTGGGTGCCGCATGAGTCACACTTGTTTTATGCTAATCGAGGGAGTAGGAAAACATACATGGCAATCTGGAAGAAATATGACAGAGACGTAACAATTCAGTAAAATAACCAATGACAGACTGACTAGCAGTAGGCACTAAACTGCGAGGCTGTCCACAAGCCAACGACGGAAAGAACTGGAGGTGGGCATGGGGGACTGCCCTTCATACTGACGCCACTTGATGGGTGGTCCCCGCCAGAGACGGCTAGCTAGAAAATCTTCCGTTGGGTCCTGACGCCTGCCGACTTCAGTCCTATATGCAATTACCTACTGCAAGAGCCCTCTTGAAGTAAGATCTCAGTATTATGTGAACATCCAGAGTATGCAAGAGATATTCCCCTTGACTGGAATGTTACGTAAAGAAAGTGGGTAGCTCAATGGATTGATTCAGCGTAGAGTCAGCCACCACCTTAGGGAGAAACTTAGGGTTGGTGCGTAAAGCCACACGTTCCTTGTGGAAAATCAGGTATGGGATTTTGCACATCAAGGCCTGAAGCTCAGAAATGCGCCAAGCCAAAGTAATGGCCACCAGAAAGTGTGTCTTCCAAGAAAGGAAAGTACAGTTACGTAAGAACTTACCGTAATAGCAGATCTTCGAGAACAGCTCTTGCAGCAGGTTACACCATTAGGATTGAAGCCGTCAGGCGTCAGGACCCCACGGAAATTTTCTAGCTAGCACTCTTCAGTGGGGACCGCCTCCAACGTCGGTCCCTCCCCCGATGTCAGGCGTAGTACATAAGGAGGCGGTCCCGCCACAATCCCCAGTTCTCCCGCCGGAGACTCCCGGCCACTGGATGACATCAGAAGAGGAGACCGAGGATCCGCCATCAGATGGCCAAGACTAAAAACAAATCGTTCCATCCTGAAAGATGGATTTTAGGCTATAACCTATCTCCTCCAAAGGGGGAATGGTGGGCTGGAAGGTACCTGCTGCAAGAGCTGTTCTCGAAGATCTACTGTTACTAAGTTCTTACGTAACTGTACTATCTTACGTCAAGATACAGCTCTTGCAGCAGGTTACACCATTAGGACTGATTCCCAAGCAACAGCGACAATCTTACGCCATCGGGAGGAGGAAAAGCAGAGATTACAACCCTGCCCGAGCCTAGGACAGAAGTCCCTGGAGGACGGCTAGGCCGAAACCTGCCCTTCGCCTTGAAGCGATATCCAGGCTGTAATGCCTAATAAAGGTATGCACCAAGCTCCAGGTAGCTGCAGCACAATGGCTGAAGTGGAAACATTCTTCAGTGCTGCAAAGGAGGTGGCCACTCCTCTGGTAGAATGACCCTTGACCACGCCTGGCAAGGGTTTGTTGCGCTTGTCATAACAGAAAGAGATACACTGAATGAGCCAACGTGAAAGGGACTGTTTAGAAACAGTGACTCCTTTCATCCTCTCAGCAAAGGAGACAAACAGCTGATCTGCTTTCCGGTACTGTTTGGTTCTGGTCAGATAATATCTGAGACACCTGTGAACATCCAGGGTGTGAAGCAGTGCTTCTCCTCGATTGGTGTACTTGGGAAAGTACACTGGTAAATCGATATCCTGATTAAGGGTAAGGGCTGAAACCACCTTAGGCAGAAACTTGGGATTTGTCCTCAGGGGTACCCTGTCCTGGAAAATTAAATAAGGCTCTTTGCACATGAATGCATGTAGTTCAGAGATTCTTCTCACCGAACTAACTGCAACTAAAAAGGTTTTCCACGACAGAAAACGTAGCTCGCAATCCGCGGCTGGTTCAAAAGGTGGCAGCGTAAGCTGCTCCAGGACAAAGGGCAAGTCCCAAGGAGGAACCGGGTCCTTGACAAGTGGCCTAAGGTGGAGGACCCCCCTTAAAAAGGCACGAGTAGTGTCTAACTGAGCCACCATCCGATGGCCTATGGGGCATGATAAGCAGAAATTGCACAAAGATGTACTTTGATCGAGGAGTAAACTAGTCCAGATTGGAAAAGTGAAAGCAGGTATTCCAGCTTCTCAGGACAGTCCAAGGGCGAGAGACCACGCGTTTGAGCCCACAAACAAAACCTGCGCCACTTCATGGCGTATGTTGCGTACGTCACCAGTTTTCTAGCGGCAGAAAGTACTTCTGCCACCTCTTGCGAGACCCTGTGTCGCATCATGGCTATGTCTCTAGGAGCCAGGCATGTAGGTTCAATGAACGTAAGTCCGGATGGACTAGTGAACCCTCCTCCTGAGACAACAGATGGGAGCTGATTGGCAAAGGAAGAGGAGGTTCCCGGGATAGCTGATGTAGGAGCGGGAACCAGATTTGCCTGGGCCAGAAAGGCGCTACCAAGATAAGCATCGCGTGCTCCTTGCAAAGTCTGAGGAGAACTCTCTGGATCAACGGGAAAGGAGGGGAGGCATAGAGGAATCTGCCCGCCCAGCAGAGGGACAACACATCTCGCCAGAAAACACCAGGCTCTGGATCGAGTGAGCAAAAATTGGGCAGTTTTGCGTTGGATGGGGATGCGAAAAGATTCAATTCTGGAGTGCCCCATCTGTGGAACAGATCCTCTGCCACCTCCTGAAGAAGTTCCCACTCGTGGACTCTGGCCTGAGAATGACTCAGACTGTCTGCGACGGTACTGTCCACCTCGGGGACATGAACTGCAATAAGGTTTGCGCCGTGCCGTATCATCCACTCCCACACTCTCATAGCCTCCCTGCAAAGGGGGTAGGAATGCGTGCGTCCTTGTTTGCTGAGGTAATACATCACCGCAGTATTGTCTGTTTGCAACAGGAGAGTACTCTGTGGGATCTCCGACTGGAAGGTTTGCAGGCGTAAAGGACTGCCTCATCTCCAGTATGTTGATGTGGGAGATGAGATTCCTGGATTGTCCATGTGCCCTGAGACCTCACCTCCTTCAAGGCGCCTCTCCACCGCCCCTGAGGCGTCTTGTGGAGAGAGTACCGAGACGGCGGCCAGAAGGGAACCTTCGAGGTTCCCCGGTCTAGCCACCATTGCCAGTCCCGAATCACGGCCTTCATGATCCGAACTGGCTGCTGCAGATGGTCTTGCCTTTGGTCCCACTGCACCCTCAACATCCACTGGGTTACCCGCATGTGGAGTCTTGCTATCGGGACTGTAATGCAATGGCAGCAGCCATGTGACCGAGCAGGCGAAGGACCAGTCTGGCCGGGACGGTCTTCTTCGCTGACAGGTCCCTCATGAGGGACCAAATGCGTTCCACTCTGTCCTCGGAAGAAAGGCTCTTCCTTGACAGTGTCCAGAACTGCCCCTTATAAACTGCAGTTTCTGGAACGGGTACTAGGAGAGACTTCTCGTGAGTTGATGAGGATGCCCAGAGACTGAAAAAGGGTCTGGGCTCGCTGGATGGCATCATCAATGCCTCCTTGAGGGGCCAGAGAAGCCAGTCGCCCAGGTACGGAACACGTAGGCCCTGTCTTCAGAGACGCCGCCACAACTGCCATGCACTTGGTAAATACCTAGGTGCTGATGACAGCCCGAAGGAAGCGCCGGAACTGATAATGGCGGTGGTGAAACTCGAAGCGCAGGAACCTCCTGTGCGCTTGAGCAATAGGGATGTGCAGGTAAGCGTCTTCAGCATGGGGATTAGACCCGGAAGGATCACCATGCAGAAGCGCTTGTAGACGACAGACAGATTGAGATCGCTGAGGTCCAAAATTGGGCGGAGGTCCCCTGTTTTCTTTGGAACCAGGACGATGTGCGAATAGTATCCTAGCCCTCTCTGGTTCTCTGGAAACGTGCTCCAAAGCTTCCTTTTCTAGAAGCACGAGCACTTCCTGCTGTATAAGCAGGGCATGCTGACCCAAGTAGCAGGAAAGCAGAGGAGGCCTTGTGGGCGGGTTGTCACTTAATCTATAATGGCCTTTTTCGACTAACTGTGCACCCACCTGTTACAGGTAGACTGGACCGACACCCTGGCAGGTAGTAGGATGCACTTCCGACCTTGGTTTCTATTGATCCTGAGGAGGGGCGGGGCCGAAGGAGTCATGCTGTGGCAGCTGGATCCTGCAGGTTGGGCCGACTTTGTGACTCGTTGGCCTCTGCCTGAGAATGTCTTAGCCTGGGCTTTCCGGGTGAAGGAGGCCCTTTGTTGCTGGCCAGAAGGTGGTTGTTGCCTTTGAGTCCGGCTGCCAAAACGACTCTGGTTCCTGCGAAAGGAACTGAGTTGAGACCTGTACATAGCGTACACAGATCTAACCGCCTTCCCAGCTTCCTGCAGTTTGGTAATCACCTTCTCCGAGGCCTCGCCAAACAGAACTTCGCCATGGTAAGGGGCGTCCATGATATTCTTCTGGACATCCGGGGTAAACCCGGAGCCACGAGCGTCTCCAGAGACACAAGCCTGAGGCTGCAGCTCTGGCCGAAGAGTCCGCAGAGTCATATGTGGCTCTAAGCACCTGGGTCCCCATGTCCGGACCCGTGCAGAGGAGTTGCAACAATCCCTCCCTTTGGCCACCATCTGCCATTTTTTCAACAAGGTCCTGTCCCTGTTCCCATAATGCGTTCTGGAACTGAACCATATGGGTGAGGTAATTCAACGACCTAATGGCGTAAGTCGCAGCCGCGTACGTGGGCCTACCCAGGAGATCCAATTGTTTGGACTCCGGGTCTGGTGGCTGTGTGCTCAAGTGCTGCGGTTTTTGAGACCGGTCATGTGAGGCCGTAATGACCAGGGAGTCAGCCAGAGGATGGTTCACCAGGTACTGGTCCTCCTTGGGGCCTTGTACAGGTGGTCAGCCTTCTTCGCACTGCGCTGGAGTCTAATGTGGACGCTCCACGCAGCCTTGGTGACGTCTACACGTAATGCGCTACCAAGGGTGGCACTACCACAGGCTTGGGGTCTTTTGCCAAGGTAGCTGCAAGGCGAGTCTCTGTCTAGCTCTCTGGTGCCGCCCCACCCCATGTTCCCTCCCTGGATATGCCTCATTATCTCAGCGACCGAGGGGTCATCCGGAGGAGATCTGGAAGGCCGCGGGTCCCGAGAAGGACGCTGATTGGAGAAGGAGATCTGAGCACAGAGGTGTCAGACCTGGAGTCCTCCCCGGACGGGGTATACCGACGCCGTCTGGGTCTCTTGGGGCTGGTGGACCCTGAAGTGGATCTTGAAGGAGGCCTTCTCCTGTCCAAGATCTGCCCCTAGAGGGATGCTGGCTCCTGAGAGGGGGGGATGCCTGTCCTGCTGACCCCTTGGGTGGAGGTGGGGGCGCAGGCATTGGAGGAGCAGCCAGCGTAGGAGGAGGTTGTGCGGTGACCACATCCTTCTTGATGGTGTCCCACCAGAAGGTGAAGAGCTCCTTCACCTCTGACAAATTCAGGCCCGAAGACGGGCCGGGCGCCTGTGGCCTGTCACCTGGACCGGGCGTTGGGTCCCCGGGGGTCTCCCGTTCCGGGGAGGGTTCCCGTGGGAGCTCGACGGGACCGGAGTCGCCCGCCTGGTCCTCGGGCTGGGTAGTGTCCTCCTCCGACGACTCCTTCCGACCGACGTCCGTAGGCGGTGGTGTGGTTCTTCCCTCTGCAATGGCTGACGCCAGGTCTGGAGGTCTTGACAGGCTGTAGAGAGGAGGAACCACTGGCCGATCTAACGAGGACCGGGGAGGCTGAGAGCGAGCCCTAAAGGGAGAGCGATCAGACCTGGAGCCGGAGCGGCGGGAATCCGAGGCCCTGGAAGGGGATCTGGGTCTCTCCTTCTCCCGGTGCTTTTCGCGATGTCTGCGAGACTTCCCAGACGACTCCCCCTTGGAGGAAGGATCTCTATCCATAGCCTTGAGTTTTTCCTCAAGAAGGAAAGCTTGAAGGGCCTTCTGGCGGCGGATCCTCGTGCAGCTATTGAAGCCCTGGCAGAAGGAGCAGGCCTAGGTGTCGTGGTCTGGGCCCAGGCAGCGCACACAGGCTGAGTGAGGATCCTTGAAGGGGATCTGCTTGCTGCAGGCACACTTTGATGAATGGCCCTCCAGAGAGGTGTTTGGAGAGGACAGACTAATCCAATGAAGAAAGAAGGAGGTTGAAGTTTCCTAGTCATCATGCTCTAGAAAGTGACCGGGAGGCCGCTGCTGCGGTGTCGACGGCAGGAAAAGAACTGGGGATTGTGGCAGGACCGACGTCTGAGGCGGTCCCTGCTGAAGACTGTTAGCTAGAAAATTTCCGTGTGGTCCTGACGGCTTCAGTCCTAATGGTGTAACCTGCTGCAAGAGCTGTATCTTGAAGTAAGATCTTTAAATCTGCTGTAGCTGCCGGCTCAGAGGGAGGCAGGGTAAGCTTCCCCAGAATAAAATTCAAGTCCCAAGGAGGGGCAGGAATGTGGATGGGGGGTCTCAAATGGAGAACCCCTCTAAGGAAAGTCTTAGAGACTTCCAACTGCGCCAAAATCCTGTCTCCAAAGGGAATATGGTAGGCTGAGATAGCTGCCATGTGGACTTTCATCGAGGAATGGTGGAGACCCAGATCAAAGAGGTGATGCATGTAGTCCAGGACTTTATTGACTGGGCATGAGAAAGGTTTGAGGTCTTTCGAGCTAGCCCAAATAGAAAATCGTTTCCACTTTATTGTGTAGGTGGACCTGGTGGAAGGCTTTCTGGCCTCTACCAAGATGTCCGCTACCAGCAGAGAAACTCCAAAGCGGGCTTTTGCAACGTCTGCAGGAGCCATGCATGTAAATGAAGGGCTTTGAGGCCTGGATGAAGAAGGGTCCCTTGATCCTAGGTCAACAATTGTGACAGAGGAAGAGGAAGTGGGGGTTCCTCTGAAAACTGTTGCAGAAGAGAACCAAACTTGTCTGGGCCAGAAGGAAGCAATGACAATCATTCGCGCTCCCTCTGATCTGAGTTTGTTCAGGACCTTTGGAATTAAGGAGATAGGAGGTAAGGCATAAATGAATCTGTCCTTCCAAGCGAGAGAGAGCTGCCCACTGAAAAATGTCTCGCCCTGGAGCGAGCGAGCAGAAAGCAGGAAGTTTTGCATTTTGGGGAGAAGCGAAGAGGTCTGTCTGAGGTGTTCCCCATCGCTGAAAGATGTAGTTTACGACTTCCTGATCCAATTCCCATTCGTGGGATCTGGCTAGGGACCAGCTGAACTGGTCCAGCAGCGTGCTTTCCACTCCCGGAACGTGGACTGCAGTCAAGTGAAGATGATGCTGGGTTGCCCAAATCCAGACTCTCATCGCTACCCGGCACAGAGGATAGGAACGTGTTCCTCCCTGCTTGTTGAAATAACAGACTACGCACGTTGTCTGATTGTATGAGGAGATGGCCGGGAAGGATAATGGAGTGTAAGGCCTGAAGGGCATAAAGGACTGCTCTCAGTTCGAGCATATTTATGTGCACGATTTGTTCGAACTTGGACCGGATGCCCCAAGTCCTGTGAGATCCGAGATGGGCTCCCCAGCCTTCTCCTGAAGCATCTGTTGTCGATGTCTGGGAGGGGGGTTCGGTACTGAAGTGAACTCCCAGGCACAGATTCTCCTGCACCATCTACCATTGTACGTCCACGATCATGGGATCGGAAACTAGCACCTCTTGGTCTAGACTGTCCCGGGTCTGGTCCCATTGTGACTGAAGTGTCTATTGACAGATTCTCATATGGAGCTGAGCGTGTGGAACTGTCTGAATGGCAGCCACCATTAGCCCAAGAAGGAAAATGACTGACCTGGCTCCAACCCTCCTGCGACTGGACGGAAGACAGACTTGAATATGAAGGGTGTCCACCCTGTCCGGAGGCAAAAAGGCTTTGCCAATGGTCGAGTCCAGAATCGCCCCTATAAATTGGAGGCGTTGGCAAGGGACCAAATGGGACATTGCCCGGTTGATGGTGATACCCAGGTTGGTGAAAACCTGCAGGATAAGGGAAAGGGAGTGCAGGAGTCCCACCCTGGACGGGGCCGCCAGGAGTCAATCGTCCAGGTATGGTAAAACCTGAACTCCCTGGGTACGCAAGTGGGCCGCTACCACAGACAGGCATTTTGTAAAAAACTCAGGGGGCCGAGGAAAGACCAAATGGGGGGCCTTGAATTGGTAGTGGTCCCCCTGAAAACAAAAATTAAGGAATTTGAGGTGGGAAAAGCAAATGGAGATATGCAAGTAGGCATCCTGCATGTCCTGAGTGCATAGCCACTGTCCCTGCCAAAGAAGCGGTAGAAGGCTCTGCAAAAAGAGCATTCTGAAGCGCTTGTACTCCACGAACGTGTTCAAGGAGCGGAGGTCTAGAATAGGCCTCATGTCTCCCGTCTTCTTTGGAACTAGGAAGAAATGGGAATAGTAACCTGCCCCCAAAGATGGGTGGGAACTGGTTCTATCGCTGCCTTCAAGAGAAGGGAGGTGATTTCTTCTAGGACCAGAGGAAGATGTTGTGGGGAGTAAGACAACTGGGGTGTGTGTGTGTGTGTGGTTTCTGCAGAAACTCTATCGAGTGTCCTGCTGATATCAACTGGAGCATCAAAGCATCTGATGTTATCCTCTCCCAACCCAGCAGATGGAAGGAGAATCTCCTCCTACCGGTTCCTCTGGATCCTCCAGAGGCAATGGGAGAGGGAGGGTGTCAGGAGGTGTGGGGCACCGCAGCAGCCAAGGCTCTAGCAGTTTTTTTGCTGGGGGGAGTCTTGGTTGCTGGAGGGGCCAGTTTGTTAAACTGTGTGCCCTGTGGTTTTTCTCTTTGTCAGTTTTGCCTACGAAAAAGACGCTGCTACCCTTGAGGGAACCTGTACATAGAAATGACAGACTTGAGTGCAGTGTCCTTCTCTTGCAGTTCAGTAATGATGTCCTTGACATCACCTCTGAACAGCACCGAACCCTTGAAGGGGGCATCCTGGATAGCAGATTGCACTTCAGGGACCAAACCTGACACACGGAGCCAGGCATGATGCCGTAGGCCTACGGCGAAAGCCGAGCTCCTTCCAGCTGTGTCCACTGCGTCGTAAGTGGCACGAAACGTGCTGACTGGCTGAACAAGCAGAATGGACAAGAAACAGCCACTTCCTGCTTAGTCTGAGACTCAGGAAAGGAATCCAATTTGGATTCCACCTGACTAAGGACGGTCTTCTCGTAATCCCCCATATCTGTCACATAATTCGGGGCCCTAATACCCAGAGTAGACGAGGAATAGATCTTCTTCCCGTATTGGTCCAGAAGCCGGGATTCCTTATCAGGCAGAGATGAGCTGAGGTGTTTGGATTTGCAGAGCTGCCGTGAGCGGTGCTAATGACGACCAAGTCCACCTTGGGGTGTAAGTTAAGGAAATCTACACCCTCAGGAGCCTGATATAGCCTGTCCGCCTTCCTTGGAAGGGGGGTTAACGCAGAAGGTTGCTTCCAAATGGTGGAAACAAGATCCGCGTGATGCTCTATCCAGGGTGGAATCAAGGTAGGAGCGGTCTCGGGCAGATCCAGATGAGCTGCGAGTTTCTTGCGCTGCAGGTCTGGCTCCAATGATTGCCACTGATGAACTTCCTGGATTTTCCTCTCTAACTCCAGAAAGGAAGGATCCTCAGGAGGGGACTTCGGAGGGGTCCTTGGCCTGGGGCGATCTGGAGTACGTGGCTCGTCTTCAGGATCAGAGCGTCCAGTCTTGACGTCAGAGTCAGATGTATCTGATGATGAGGAAGACTCCTCCCTACGAGGGGAAGTGACGGCCCCTTTGGGGAGTTCCCTTGGGCGAGTATCCTCCCCTCCTCGGGTGCCAGAGGGTTCTCCTCTGGTGTCAGGAAGAGGGGAGGAGTCTCCGCCTCTCGGAGGAAATCTGTGCAGGGTCCGGGCGTTGGTGACAACGACCTCCCTAGTGAGCAGAGCCTTGGTCTCAGCCCACCAGGAGGCCAGTGTCTCCTTCAGAACTGCCGGCCGCTGGGGAGTGGGCAGCGGAGGTAGAGAAGGAGGGGGTACGTATATTGAGGATATCCGTAGGAGTATCCATAACCTGACAGTGGGTATTGGGGCGTCGGGTACCGAGGTGCTGGATACTGCGGCGTCGGATACTGTGGCACCGGATATTGCGATGTCGGATACCCGGTTGCCAAGGGCTCTGATGGAGCAGAGGCCCAGCTGGCAGACCAGGCAATGGTAATGCTGGCCCCGGCATGGGTATGCGTTTGACAGGGTCCGAGGGACCTGACAGTAAGGGGGCGCCTGATGACGCCTGGGTATGCCGGGCGCCTGAGAGTCCGTCATCAAGGTATCGGGCTCCGAGGGAGGGTTCCCTGACAGCAGCGTCTCAGTATCCCCCATGACAACCGGGGAAGGAGGATTAAAATCCCCGGGGATCAGCTGAGGAGACGTGGGGACCTCAGAAGGCAACGTAGCATGGTGCGGAGAGCCTGGGGCATCGGACTGATCCTTAGGGTCCAGTGCAGGCCTCTTGGCCGGGCAGGCGTTGGTGGGACCGGCGTCCGACTTATCGTCCTAATCTGGGCGGGCATCGGAGGAGCTGACATCCGACTTATCGGATTCGCTGCGCGAGGAAAGCCGCGCTGGGGATGCGGTCTTGTCTGGTGGAGATTTGGCTGGGCGCCCCGCCCCAAGGGTAACTGACAACAGCCTTGTCAGGCAGCGTTGGTAGGACCGACATCCAGCTTACTGCACTTCGCTCTGACCTGAAGGCCGGTGGTAGAAGCGCCTTCCCAGGAGAGGAGGTCTCTTTACCCCAGAGGCTCCCGAAGTGCCTGAGCGCGAGCCAGATGGGAGGGGCGATGCCTTCTTGGTCACCGCCAAGACTGGGGAGCGATCCCCCAGAGGGGAAGTTACCTTAAGTGCCGCGACTCCTGCTCGTGGCTGCTGTGGAAGCAGTTTCCCGCTCCCTGTGCTTCTCTTTGTCACGCTTCTTCTTCTGACCTCCGGGGGAAGTGGACGCCTGCCTTAGTTTCTTTAGCTCTTTTTCCATGGAGGCCATTCTTTTCTTTAGTTTTATTTATTAGAATTTCGGATAAAATACCTTGAGCCAATGGCTCTTTTACAAAGGTCCCACGTCAGTATACAAAGAACAGAATTACAGTTTGTGTGAGATTAGCAGGCAAGCAGTTTGAATACAAAATTCAGTACAGGATATACATGGTCTAACAGCTCCAGGTAATATTAGTAACAGTTAGAACACCACAATCAGGTATATGTTTAAGAATGATGAGTCACAACAAATAATATTTACATAAATTAAAGCTGCCAGAAGGGCATCGTCAAAGGAAAAGGTAGAGTAGAAAAAACTGAGTTACTGCCAATTGTGCCAGGTAGCGTAGGAAAGTGGAAGAGAGAGTGGGTGTAGAGGAGTAACTGGGAGGTAGGTAGAAGGAGAGGTGGGTGGGAGGCAAGGGTTGAGGAACAAGTGCAACACTGGGTGGGGTTAGCAGATTAGAAAAGGGAGAGAGGAATGGAGCTGAAGGAGGGTAAGAGAGGAGGAAGGTGGTAGAGAGAGGCAGGGTTAGTTATGGGGAGGGTGGTGGCAGGCAGAGATGGTGATAGTAGAGAGGTGCGAAGAACAGAAGCGACTACCTGGGAGGTTAGGAGAAACAGTCACAGGTGGCTCTGGACACAAGCGTTTGACGCAGCTTGTGTCTGAACGAGCAGAGGTGCCTAAATTGGTGAGTTCGCTGCCCAGGGAGTTAAACATCTTAGCGGCCCTACCTGCAAAAGACCGCTGGCCTTGGGCAGTGCGACAGCGGGGAACAGCCAGAGAATAGTTGTCACAGCTTCTTGTGTAACAGGGGTGGTTGGCTGGGCTTAAGAGAGACTGAACCCCAGGGGGCATGAGTCCCATCAATGACTTTTTTGCTAGTAGGCAGGTTTGGAAAGTAATTCTTCCCTGAAGTTGTAGCCAGTTTGACTGTTCGTAGAGGTTGCAGGTATGCGTGCCGTGGGCAGCACCAGTAAGGAGTCTGCAGGCCCTATTTAGCGCTGTAAAGATTCACCATAGTGCTGTAGCTGCTCCATAGATAAGCCCATAATCAATACATAGAGCTGTGTATTGCTAGCTTAAGGCATCAGGTATCAGGCAGGGTCTGTGTTTATAGAGAAAGCCTATACGGATATTTACGGATTTCGCAACTGATTCGATATGGCTGGAGAAGGGTCCAGGGTTATACCAAGGTATCTGAAAGTCTGCGTCTGGTCCAGGGTCACACCCAAGCTGTTTTTGATTGCCAACTGTTGGTGTTTATGTTTGGTTATGTGTGCCATGGAACAGCAGTCTTTTTTTTTTGTAATTTGGCACTAGTTTCTGTGATACGAACCAGGCCTCAACTTGCTTGAAACCTTCCTGCAGTTGTTTCTCCAAGAGGGAGAGGTTAGAATTCTTAGAGAAAATCACCGTGCCATCAGCATACAGAATAATGTTTTCATCACAGGCAGAAGAGAGATTGTTTGGAAAGATGCTGAAAAGAAGGGGTCCCAATATTGACCCTTGGGGAACACCAGCCTGGACAGGTAGTTTGGGGAAGAGGGAGTCACCAATCTTAACTTGTTGTGATCGGCTGGGGAGATAACTGTTGAACCATTGTAAAGTATCATGAGAAAGCCCATAGTTGCCAAGCTGTTCCAGTAGTAATGGATGGTTAACTGTATTGAAGGACTTTAGGGTATGGGCTTCCAGGGACTGCTGCCTTCCTTTTCAGGTAGTGGAGTTAAATTTCTGGCAGTGCTGGCACTTCTCCACGGGGTGGTCTGGGCTTAGACAGAAGTGGCCGTCCTTGTGTGGAAGTTAGGAACCACACGAGTCGCACTTATTTTTATGCGATTCGGAGGGAGTCGGGGACGACATACACAGCGAATCGTGAGAAGAACTCGGAAAAACAAAGAAATAAGGTCAAAATGTTTGAAAACTAAGGGATCGACTAAAGACTGACGAGCGTTGATTCTACTGCGCGGAACTTTCACAAGCAGACGACGGGAAAGAACTGGAAGGCGGGCATGGGGGACCGCCCCTTTATACTGACGTCATATGACGCCAGTCACCTGATGTGGGGGCAGTCCCCTACCACAGACTGCTAGCTAGAAATTTTTCCGTAGGGTCCTGACGCCTGGCGGGTTAGTCCTATATGTGAATACCTACTGCAAGAGCCCTCTGGAAGTAAGATGTCTTGGTTCCCCACCAGTTATCCTGAACCGGGAGAAACCAAGAAAAATAAGCAATTTAAATAAAATCAAGCTAACGGTTTAGTACAAACAAAAGATAAGGGCAGCAAATGAAAATAAAAATACTTCTATGTATTTTTTTACAGTTTCACAGCGAGACGATGAGGAGAGGCTCTCAGAATGTTTAGTCTTGACAGGTGGAGAGAGAAATCTGAGGGTTAGAATGTAGGCAGTTGATAGGTGGCAGCATTTGAAAAAGTGGCATGAGCCAATGATTCCATCATTAGCATAACGTTCCTTCTCCGGGCAGACCTGGTATAAAGGCATACTGCATAAGAGTTAGGAATACTGGGGGTGAGAACCAGACTGTCAGGTGCAGAGATTAAAGGTCTGGGTGGAGTACCTTCCCTTGATTGCAAGAGAGCAGGTCTGGGCATAGAGGAAGACTCCATAGGAGCCTGTAGCTGAGGCTGAGGAGATCGGGGTACCAGAACTGGTGGGGCCAATCCAAAGCCACCAGGATCATCCGTGCCTTGTCCCTCCTGGCATTGATCAGCAGAAATGGAGGGAAGGCATACATGAGACCCAGGGTCCAGGGCCTCAAGAAGACATCCCCATGCAGCGTTCCCTGCTGAGAGGGGACAGGCACAATATAGCCTCAAGCTTTGCGTTCTTTCTGGAGGCAAACAGATCCACCAGAGAGGTTCTCCAGTGGGTGAACAGACTGTGTACTACTTCCTGATTGAGAGACCACTCGTGACATGCCTTGCCCAACCAGCTAAGGGCATCCACCAGCTGGCTGGATACGCCGACAACATGGATGGCCAGGAGATCAGCGTTCAGGCTGAGCACAAGGCGCCAGATGCAGAGAGCTTCCCTGCACAGAGGAAGAGAGTGCGTCATGCCCAGTTTGCTGAGGTAGTACATGGTCATGGTGTTGTCTGTCTGGACCTGAATGACCTTATTTAACCCCCTATGTGTGGAGCAAAAGCGGTCCGTGCCAGCTGAACTGCCTGAAGCTCCAGCAGTCTGATATGGCATCAGGACTCCTCATGGATCCAGAGTCCGTGGACTCTATGCCTCCCCAGGTGGGCACCCCAGCCCATCAGGGAGGCATTGGCTGTGATGATGACTGTTGGCTCCCGGCAGACAAATGGGATTTCTTCCTGCAGATGTTCCAGTACTAGTGTCCCACATCAACTGGGTCACAGTGACTGGCTGGTCGAAGTGGCCCTTGCGCAGAGACCAATGATGGGCTAGCTGCCACTGCAGAGAGCACATTCTTCACCAGGCCCAAAGGACCATGAAGGCACATGCCACCATGAATCCCAGGAGGCACAGGAAATCCCGAGCAGGCCCCAACTGCCCAACCTGAAATGATCAGGCAAAGGAGGAGAGAATCTCCGCCCGGTCCACCGGGAGTCGAGCCCTGGCTCTGCAAAAGTTGTGCTCCACCCTGATGAAGTGCATCACCTGCGAAGGTACAAGCTCCAACTTAGCCTCATTGATCAGGAGGCCAAGGGACAAGCAGGTCCAGAGGGCCAGATCCCTGGACCGCTCCACCTCCTCCCTGGAAGGATCCGCTGTCAGCCAATTGTCCACGTAGGGATACAGCCGGGCCCCACAGTGTCTCAGGTAGACAGCCACCACTGCAATGCATATGGTGAAGACCCTGGGAGCCGAAGGGCAAGGCCTGGGACTCTTAGAGCTTCCCTTCCTCACGGAACCGAAGGAACTGGCGGTAGGACAGACTGATGAGAATGTTTAAGAACGTGACCTGAAGATCTAGGGAGCTGAACCACATGTTCTGCTCCAGGGGTGGAATGATCTGAGACAGAGTGACCTTCCTGAAGGTGTGTGACCGAAGGAACTTGTTCAGGTCATGCAGAACTAAAATTGGGGCACCGGCCCCCTGTCTGCTTTGGGACCAGGAACTACCTGGACACAAACTCTAGGCTTACTGGAGGGTCTGGGACTTGAGCCACTATCTCCTTCTAGAGGAGCTGGGTAACGTCCTCCTGAAGGGCAGACAGCATGTTGGCGGACACCATGTCTTCTGGGGGTGGGGCGCTGGCTCGTCAAGGCGGGTAAGCCTGGAACGCCAGAGGCAGATCCTGGCCAACCACTTCAAGAGCCCATCTGTCTGTGGTGATAGCGGACCAGGCAGAAAGGAAGTGGTGGAACCAGCACCCCATAGGAGGACCCAGGGGAGACAGGATGGGCATGGGTGATGCACCCTCTAGCCTGTCACTAGGCAGACTTGGAGGAGGAGGAAAGAGCAGAGGAAGCAGCTGGACCTCGACCCTTTGGTTTGCAGATGACCGAAATGACTGAGTTTGGTCGAGGACGCCAAGCCTGTGCTTGCTGCCCAGCTAGGGGCTGGGATGGTTTGGCCGCAGGGGCAAAGAGGATCCGAAATGACTTCTTCCTCTGAATCCTGGAGCCCTTGGGGTCCCTCTGGGTGGAGGTGACAGTCCAGGGTGGCACTGGACTTCTCAATCCTAGTGAGGTGTCCTTCCACCCTCGGCCCAAACAGGTCAGTGCCCAAAAAGGGGACTTCCGCAAACTTATGCTGCCTATCTGCCATAAAGGTAGAAATCCGCAGCCAAGTCCTGTGACACATGGCCACCGCAGTGGCCTCGGACCGGGCGCAGGAATCGCCAATGTCCATGGCCGTCTGGAACTCCTATTTAGCAATACTAGGCCCTAGTCCCGGACTTGCTTGACCATGGTCTGTAAGCCAGCTGGGAGCTGCGGAAGAACCTCATCGCGAGTGCCTAAAAGGGCAAGAGTGAAGCGGGCCATCAAAAGAGCCAAACTCACCTGCCAAAGGCAGAGAGAAGAGGATGCACAGACCTTTTTTGCCGTGTGATCCAATTTCTTGGATTCTTTGTCGGGCCGCTTATCCACGTCCCAGACATTGCCAGTACGGCGAAACACTGAGTTGGCCCCTGAACCCTCAGCCAAAGGATGCTCAGTGAAACCAGACAGGGAACTGCTAGGGACCACATACTTGCAGTCCATCCATGCCGACTGCGAAGGGTAAGAGGTAGGGTGCTGCCAAAGCTCCAGAGTGGGGCCAAGAATGGCCTCGGTGACTGGAAAGACCACCACAAGGGAGTCACCCTGGTCGAAAATCTTCACCAAACGGTACTTGGCCTGTCTTTGGATGGGCTCCATCTGGAGTCCTGTAGATTCCAGGATTAAACGAAGCAGGCCCCTGAAGAAAGTGGGACCATGATCCGTAGACAAATCCTCCCCCGACTCAGCCTCCAACGGACAGGAATGCAGGGAGGAGTCCTCAGACTCCAAGGATTTGCCAAACAGCGGTCGACTGCCCAAGAGCCCACTGACCCAGCGTGGCCTATCGGTAGCAATGGTGAACAATAGACATCGTGGAAACCCAGAGGCAGTACAGATATCTTGGGGGGGGGAGAGACGGACAACGGGACAATCCTTCGGCAGCTTGGGAGGTGGCTACACCTGGATGGGCGGAGAAGCCGGAATAGGCCGAGCCAGAGTAGACTGGGGTCTAGGTGGTGGGAGCCATGGAAGAGCAGTAATGGGGGTCGGAATCAGCTTAACTCCTGAGAACATGAGCTGCTGCCCAATAAGCTTTTCATAGCGCCGATGCATCTTGCGTCGGAGCCTCACCTCACCCGAAGAGGACAAAGAGGAAGAATAGCGGTGACACTGCTTGCTCGAGTGCCAAGCGTGGGAATGCAGATGTCGGTGAGGGCTGCTCAACTTAGGGATCTTGACCTCGACCCGATGGCGGGGAGGGGAGCAGCGAAAGCTGAGGATCCTCCAAGGTACCAAGATCCTGAGAGTTAGGGACCAGATCAGCGTGCTGATCAGACTCTCCCTAAGAGGTAACGGGAAGGATCAAGAGTCCTAGACGTGAGGTATGCACCTCGTCCTGTGACAACGCATCAACCAGCTCGACTGTCCTGACAGGGAGAATGTGGAGCCAGCGGCCTGGACCGAAGGATCAACTGTGATTGAAACCTCCAAAGAAGTGCGGGAATCCGAGGCCAGAGAGTGCTCGTGATCCCACGATCGTTCACAAGACTTTTCATTAGTCTCTTTTTTCAATGATTTTGAGGATTTAGTGCCCTTAGATGGGGCCTTGCTCAAGGGTGGGAAGGGATTAGCACAAATCCCTAAATGCCCCCGTAAAGGTAGCACCAAAGGTAAGCGGCACAAAAGCTGAAGTTGAAAAGGAATGCTCCACGGCCCGAGTTGCTGCCTCAAATCGTTCAGCGGACCCCGCAGCCGCGAACCGCCAGACAGGTGTCTTTTGATTGAACAGAAGGGTCCCATTCATCCGGTTCCCCAAGAAGGAGTCGAGCAAGCCAGTCCTCCAAGGTGCCTGGATGCAACGTGTGGCACAGGCCACAAGCTTGGAGATTGTGATTGTGGCCTAGGCAACAGACGCATGAGGTGTGTGGGTCCGTCTAAGACATCTTCTGCCCCCAGTCACACTTCTCAAAACCAGGCACAGACAGTCGTCCATTACAGAGAGTTCAAAAGCAGTTGAAATCGCTTGAAGACTTGAGCTTAAAAAAGTTTTTATTTTTGAAATCAAAAGGGCCTACCCAGCGCAGAGTGATAAGAAGAGACCCCTCTTCCAGCGGAAAGGAAGATCTGGCGTTACGGGGCAGTGCCGAGGGAGTTACCACCCGGGTGGGTGGGAGGAGCCAGCTTGAAGACGTTCCAGCAGGAATTAAAGGAAAAGGAACACTGCCAGAAGTGTGGATTGTATATCATATCCATAACCCTAGAAAAAAGCATTTTCCCCATTGATTGGCAGACCCTTTTTCCACTACTTCTGCAGCCGGCATTTTTTTCCACCTCTTCCTCCAACTGCATTTTCTCTGTTGGGGAATGGGGTGGAAATACAGATGGTTTCTGCAGTTTGGGAAATTTCTTGAACTGTAGGGACAGGTCCTGACTCACTACTATCAGAACCCACTTGTCTGTTATAATCTTGGACCATTCCTGGAAGTAGTAAACCACTCATTCCTCCCCCCCGGCAATGGTTTGGCAACCTGGGCAAATTTTTCAGGGGTTTCATGGCTGTGGCTTAGGGGCTGGTGTTACAGCTCCATGCCTAATGTGCCTCTCTTCTGCCCTGCCTGTGTAGTATCCCCTCTGAGGTGGGTACTCAGAGAAGGCAGAGTCTTGGATCGTAACCCCTATCCCTGCCCCCCATATGGATTATAGAAAGTGGAAGTCTTTTCTTGGTATTACTCATAAGCGGTTCTATATTCATCCACTTTTTTTTTTTTATGTAAGCCTGTTTTGTCACCCAACAGGGAATTTTCCTCAAATGGAACATCCATTGATTTTGTGAGAGTATCTTCTGAGAGGTTTGTGGCCCTAAGTCAGGGGAACCTTCCCAAGGACACAGCATGTGCCAGGACCCTTGAAGCTTTATCATTTGTGTCTACACCATGTGAAACTGGTACTTTGTGTCATCCAGGCTAATCTGGCGGTGCTTGCCAGGTTCTGTGTTACTTCCTCTTCTACTTTTTCACACATGGCCAGAACAGCTTTCCATAGTGCTTTCAGGTACTGAGCAGTGTATGCAATGTAGGCCGCCTGCCTAATTAGCATGGACGCTGTAGTGCATACCTTTTTTTTTTTGCCACAGAGTCCAGTTTTCTGGAATCTTTTTAATGTGGCAGTGATGGGAAAGGTACTTGGTCTCTTTCAGAGGCAGCAGCCTGGAGCACTCCCTTACGACTAGAGTGGGTATATGGGTATTCCGCCCCGACTGGCCAACTGGTATTTCTTTTCAACTGAATTTTCAATGCCAGCAGCATAAGTGGGTGCTGACATGATTTTAGAGACTGCCTTTTAGAATGCTTTAAGAATGAATAGCACTCCTTGTGGGAGCCAGCTCCATCACGTCCATGAACTCTGCCTCCTCTTCATGCTCCTCTGTATCTTGTAAGGAGATGCTGAGAGTGCTTACCATGTGCCTTACAAAAAAGGAAAATGGAGTATAGTCCTCTGCAGGCCTGGGATGAGAAAAACAGGTTACTCACCTGTAACAGTAGTTCTAGGAGTGGTATATGTTGTTCATCCACACTCTTTGGCATGTTCCTTTCCTCTTTTAATCTTGCCGGAAGTCTTCAAGCTGGCTCCTCCCACCCACCCCGGTGGGATAACCCTTGGCTCTGCCCTATGACGCCAGATTTTAGCCCGCTGGAAGCCAGGTGTTGTGCGTCCGCAGCCGGGGAGGTCAGGTGGGTCTGTGTGGATGAGCAACATATACCACTCCTAGAAAGATCAGTTACGCAAAGACTTTTGCCATAACAGTAGATCTAGGAATGTCTCTTGCAGCAAGTCATTACTTCTGGGAGTTCCCGGTAGGTGGCGCTCTAACACGGCAGTTTCTTCTAGCAGTCTCCACACCAGGGACCACTCACACAACCTCACTTCCTGGGCTGTGCCTATAAAAGTAGGTGGTCCCTGGCAGGCTCCGTTCCCCACCGGTTTCAGGTCGTGAAGGCGAGGGACCGAGGAGAACTGAGGTACCAAAGCCTCCCAACCCTACATCGTTTTCCTTGTTACAGAATGGCAGGGGGTTGGCGGGAAGGAAGCTACTTACTGCAAGAGACATTCCTATAAGATCTACTATTACAGCAGAAGTCTTTGCGTAACTGATCTATAATCCATGGAATGGTCTCTTGCAGTAAGTCATTACTTCTGGGAGATTCACAAGCAGTTATATGGCAGTGGGGTGGCCAGATATGGCATTTTGCTGTACATATTGTGTGGTCCTAGGACTGATAGGTGCTGAGAGCAGTATATGAATATATAAAGAGATTTGTGTATTCTATCTGGAAATACTCCATTATAGTATTCGTTATAGGTTTATGGGTGAAAGACAAGCCAGGCTGGCTATTACTGGGCATCGTCAGATAAGTTAAGCAGATGTAAACCCAATCAGGGTACAGCATATCAGATACTGTAATAAATCAGAAGAAATTCAGCCATATAATGGAGTAATTGGTAGGTCTCAGTGGCATGCACTGGACAAGACAGTATGTAAAAACACATTGGGTCCCGAGTTTTGAATAGTAACCCAAATAATACAATGTTATTTTATAGTGCTGCAATGTAGCAAGTTAGTACAGTTATTTTGCCATGTCTGTCGTCATCAGAGAAATGCTATCTATTTTGGTATAAATAGGTTACATATGTAGCAAACAATGATGTGAAATGAAACAATGTATCTATTTCAGAATGGAATCACATGACTCTTAAAGAGTCCGTAGTATTGTTGTAGTCAATATTGTACCCGTTTTAGGGTAAAGACATGGAATGCAACAGAGTGATGCAGTCAGTTCCATCGTGTATTAGTAAACTCATTTGCAAGAGGGCCCCAAGTATGCCAGGGCCTGCAGCCTTGTTAGGTGTAATACCTGAAATGTTTATAATACATATGTACTCACCATTGTTTCTGTGGCCTTTATCTATGGCCAGGTGAAGACCTCATGTAGCAGTAGAAGTTTGGTAAGAATATTATGATCCATACTATTATATTATCAGGATATATCGATCGTTTCTCAGCATGTGAGTCGTAGTAGGCCCTGTTCATGGGAGGGAGGGTCCGGCGCACAACAGGCTAAGAGGCATCCCGATGGAATGACCGTAATGGCCTGTAACAGTGATACCTCAAAAAGTGGCTAGATGTACAAAGCCTCATGGGAAAGGCCTCCGTATAATTTCGAATCAAAGCCCCCAGAAAAAGGTCTCAGAGGCCTAAAAGAGGAGACCGGGGTGTAGTCTGAAATTTTTTAATGAGAGGAAAAAGCACCAGGCCTTCCTAAGGGGCAGTCACGAGTCTGTTTAGATGTGTTCCTTGTCATTCGTTCTTGCCTCTTAAGTTTCTTCTTTGGTTATAGTAATTTCCAGTTTTGCATGAATAATTATACTGAGGGCGTGGTTTCTGGTACATATATTGTACTGCTTTTAGTTGTTTGCCTGAGGCTTGTAGGTTGTCCAGTACTGTTTGTGCCCAAGGGCCAAAGAAATGGTCGCCAGAAAAAGGGGCATTTGCCAATTTATGTTGAATATCAGGTGCTAGCCCTGAGCCATGCCTGAAGGTGTATAAGAATACCGACTGCAGAGGCTCTAGCCGAAGCGTCGGCAATGTCGTATCCTGATCTTAATAAATGTCAAGAAAGGGAAGTAAATGTGTTGATCACTGATGCGAGTTGCTCTTTTTCAGGGGCTGTAGGTAGTTTACTTATGTCCCCAGCAGAGGCGCCCACCGTACGCTGGAATTTTAGCATATGTCCCATGTAGTTAAGTATTCTAATATTTAAATGTGTTTACAGCAAACACTTTCTTCCCCTTATAATCAAAACGTCTGGAGTCTTTTTCCGGGAGTGGGAGACCGAGGTACTGTACTTGTATGTTTAGGTTTGCCAGTGCGGTTGTGAGCGACTGCACTAACCACAGAATCCGCAGTGGGAATATTTGTTAAATATTGATAATCAAGAGGAGCCTGATAAGCCCTATGTGCTTTACTAGGGAGCTCCTGTGCAGCTATGGGTTGACTCCATGCTTCAGTAATCGCATTTCTGAACGCTGGTATAAAAGGAGAGACTGCCCGGATAGGTTCTTCCGGGATGTCAAGATAGTCAGCCATATCTTTACTTAATTTATCTTGTTATGCTGGGATAAACCCCATTGTTTTTTGTATTTAACATAATTTCTGGGAATGAGGTGTCACCGGTGAGGAAATGACCTTTAGTGGTTGCAATATTTCTTCATCCCAATATGATGGTATACAATATGGGGACTCAGGCCCTCTTCTAGTAGTGGAACCATCATAATTTGTGTCTTTGGAAGGTTCTGAAATTATGAGAATCTGACAATCCTCTGAATATTCATGAGGAGGCATAAATGGCAAGCATTCTAGCTCTGTGCGTGCCTGTTTTGATGGAGGCGGGGACACAGTCTGTGAATGAGGTTTTTTTTTAATGGACTGGGTGTATAATCATCTATGTTTGGCAGTTGTGAGGATGGAATTGCATAAGCGGGTTCTGAGCCCTGTGTGCTTGAAGTCAGGGGATCAATTTGTGCCTCCCGATAATGTGATCCAGTACATCTTTGAAAATTTCGTTCATCGGGGAATGGTGTCAGAGTATTGTGCATGAGCGCAAATGAGGCTGGTTTGCCTCTGCGTTCTGTAGTATATGATCCTTTATTTTGTGGTGATGCAGCCCCAGAAGTATCTTTCGATACATTTTTATGAAATATTTTGTGGTTTTTCATGGTTAAATTTTTATAAGGGTCTTCCATAAATGTATTATATGCTGGTAAAGGTGTTGTTCTATGATGTAGGGGCTGCTCCGTGGATGAAAGAGGAATAAAAGCATACCACATCGACGTTGTAATGTGTCTTGTTGATGGATAAGTGAATGCATGCTCTGTCGACGGTGGGGAAGTCGATGCATGCTCCGTCGACGGTGGGATGCTCTTAGTCGACGACAGAACAATAGGGACATGCACAGTCGGAGATGGAAAGTGCGTCATCGACGAGAAGGCAAAAGCATGCTCCGTTGACGGTGGCATACTTCTCGACAACGATGGAGGTTTGGGAGCATGTCCAGTCGATGGGGGAGGTAGTCTCGTTGACGAGAAAGCAAGCAGTGAACAACCTATACCACTCCTAGAACTCCTATTACAGGTGAGTAACCTGTATTTCTAGGGACGTGGATATGTTGCTCAATCCACACTTACTGGCAGACTTCTTGCAGTTCTCTGGGAGGAGGGAGGCAAGGCGTGTACCCCTTATACTTACTTGGGGAATAAGGAATGGAGAACCGAGGTCCCAAAACCAGCATCCCCGCGTGACTCAAGGTTGATGTGGTAGTGGGTAATGAAGGTGTGTGCTGACTTCCGGGTAGCAGCCCTGCAGATTTCCTGGATAGGGACGTCACTGGAAGCAGCCACCGAAGCAGCGATATGGTGGGTAGAATGAGCTCTTATCCCTTTGGGAGGCTCTATGCCCGCCAACCTATAACAGATCTATGCAGGAGGTGACCCACCTGCCTAGCGTCCGCTTGGCTGCAGGTCTGCCAGGTGCGGCTTCAGCGTAGGTGACAAACAGCTGGTGAACCTCTCCCCGAACTTCAGCCATCCGCTCCTTATAATAAGAGAGCGCTCTTCTAGGGTCCAGAGTATGGAGCCTATATTCGGCCTCCGAGGTGTGACTGGGGTAGAACACCGGCAGAGTCAACACCTGGTTAAGGTGAAACTCAGACACCCACCTTCGGAAGGAATTTTGGGTGGGGGCGTAGGACAACCTTGTCCCTGTGGAAGACCAGACAAGGAGACTCTACGGAAAGCGCCTGGAGCTCTTCCATCATTCTGGCTGACGTGATAGCCACCAAGAAGGCGGTCTTCCATAACAGGTGAGATATCATACCTGTGCATCAGTTTGAATGGCTTGCCCATGAGCTTTGCCAATACCAGCAGCAGATCCCACGGAGGTGGAGGTTCTCGCACCGGAGGGGATATGTGATCAAGGCCTTTGAAAAGTGCCCCACCACCTTCTCCTGCGCCACTGACTGCTTCCCGGCCTGCGCCCGGTAAGCAGAGATGGCTGCCAGGTGCACCTAAAGGGTCTTCGACCAAAGCCCTAGCTGAGAAAGGACCACAGGTAGTCCAGAGCAGCTAGCCAAGGAACAGGAGGAAGGGTCAGCCCTTATCCTGACACCAAATGGAGAATCTTTTCCATTTGAAGGCATAGCATTTCTGGTCGACTCATCGGGATGCCTCAACAACGTTGAGGACCTCCGGAAAGACCCAAGGCCTGGAACTCTAGCCGCTCAGGAACCAGGCCGTCAGGTGCAGGGATTGAAGGTCCGAGTGGAGTACCTTCCCCTGATTGACTAAGATCAGATCTGGGCGAGCTGGAAGCCGCCGGGAGCCTGGAGCTGAGGCTGAGGAGATCTGGATACCAGAACTGGCGGGGCCAGTCTGGGGCTACCAGAATCACCTGCGCCTTGTCCCTCTTCGCCTTGAGAAGCACCTTGTGAATTAAGGGAAATGGAGGGAAGGCGTAGAAGAGGCCCGAGGTCCACGGCCTCGAGAAGGCATCTCCCTGCAGCAAGCCCTGCTGAGGGGGGCGGGCATGAAACAACCTCAGCTTCGCATTCTCCCAGGAGGCAAACAGGTCCACCTGAGGAGTGCCCCAGTGGGAGAACAGATCTTGTACTACCTCCGGCCGGAGAGACCACTCGTGATATGCAGCACCTATCCGTCTGAGGGCATCGGCCAGAGTGTTGGAGGCTCCTGCCACATGGATGGCTAGATCCGCCTCTAGGCTGCTCACGAGAGACCAAATGCGGAGAGCCTCCTTGCACAGAGGAAAGGAGTGCGTCCCGCCCTGACGGTTTAGATAGTACATGGTCGTTGTGTTGTCCGTCTGGATCTGGACCACTTGACCCCATACAAACAGAGCGAAGGCGGTGAGGGCTAGTCGGACCGCTCGAAGCTCCAGCAGGTTGATGTGGCATCGAGACTCCTGAGGGGACCAGAGGCTGTGAGCTCTGAGCTCCCCCAGATGGGCACCCCAACCCAGAGAGGCGTTGGTCGTCAGAGTGACTGTCGGCTCGGGGCGGACAAACGGGATACCCTCCTGCAGATGAGCTGGAACGAGCCACCACTGGAGGCCGTTCCACATCTCCTGGGTCACTGTCACTGGCTGGTCCAGAGGACCAAAGCGCTGTGACCATTGGCAGGCCAGCCCCCATTGCAGGGGACGCATATGCCAGTGGGACCAACGGACCACAATGGTGCAGACCGCTATGAGGCCCAGAAGGCGCAGGAAGTCCCGGGCAGGGCGCAATTGCCCAACCAGAAATGACTGTGCAAAGGAGGAAAGGACCTCGTCCCTGTCCGCCGGGAGCCATGCTCTGGCTCAAAGAGAGTCGAGCTCTGCCCCGATGAACTGAATCACCTGTGATGGCACACATTCCGATTTGGCCTCGTTGATAAGGAGGACAATCTGAGAGCAGACCTGGAGGGCCAGGTCCCTGGACCGCTCCACCTCCAACCTGGAGGGGGCTGCAATCAGCCAGTCGTCCAGGTAAGGGTACACCCGGACACTTCGGCACCGCAGGAATGCTGTCACCACTACCATGCATTTGGTGAAGACCCTGGGAGCTGGAGAGAGGCCAAAGAGCATGGCCTGGAACTCGTAAAGGGATCCCTCTGCCCTGAAGCGGAGGAATTGCTAGTGAGATGGACGGATTGGGATGTGACAGAACGCGTCCTGGAGGTCTAGAGAACAGAACCATACGCCTTGTTCCAAGGATGGAATGATCTGAGCCAGAGTGACCATCCTGAAGGTATGAGACCTTAGGAACTTGTTTAAGTCATGTAGGTTAAGAATGGGGCACCAGCCCCCCGTCTGTTTTGGGACCAGGAAGTACCTGGACACAAACCCTGGGTCTGGAGGAGGATCCGCCACCTTCCTGATCACCTCCTCCTGGAGGAGCAGGGCAACGTCAGCTCGACGAGCAGACAAGAGGCTGCGGAACCCGTAGCCCCCCGTGGGGCGACGGCTCAATAGGGCAGGGACTGCTCGAATTCCAGAGGCAGACCCCTGCCTACCACTTCCAACACCCAGCGGTCTGTGGTGATAATGGACCAGGTGGAAAGGAAGTGGTGGAGCCACCCCCCCATGGGGGTACCCGGGGAGGAGTGACAAGGTTGGAGGCGACACCCCTCAACCCGTCACTGGGCAGGCTTAGAGGAAGGGCCGACCGAGGAGTTGCCTGGGCCTTTCTCTCCCGGCTTCCTGCTGGAGGAAGCAGCAGGCTTGGCTTTGGGGTGCCAAATGCGAGCCTGCTGGCCCTGATGCTGGTGTTGCTGGGCCACACGTGACGCAGGGGCTGAAGGACGAAAGGGCTTACGCTGCTGCTGGCAGCCTTTGTTCTTCTGGGCAGACGTGACCGAGTCCAAGGTGACACTGGACTTCTCGAGCCATTGAAGATGACCCTCCACCCCGGGACCGAACAGATCGGTACCCAGGAACGGAATGTCTGCCATCTTGTGCTGGGTATCCGCCGAAAAGGTGGAGATCCGCAGCCAAGCTCTGCAGCGCATGGCCACTGCGGCCACTACTGACCGGGCACACGAGTCAGTGATATCCAAGGAAGTTTGGAGCTGCTGTTTGGCCACTGCCCTTCCCTGATCCCGCACCTGCTTGACCATCGTTTGAAGGTCAGCCAGGAAATGAGTAATCACCTCATCCAGGGAGCCCAAAAGGGAGTGTGAAAAGTGTGCCTTCAGGACGGCCGAGCTAGCCTGACGAAGGCCTAGGGAGGAAGCAGCACAGTCTTTCCGCCCGGAGTAGTTCAATTTCTTGGACTCCTTATTGGGTGGCTTGTCCACATCCAGAGTGTTCCTGGAATACAGGAAAATGCTGTCGGTCACTAGCCCCTCCGCGGAGGGGTGCTCCAAGAAACCGGAGAGTTAACCAGTAGGGACAGCATACTTTCGAGCCACCCCAGCCGAAGGCGATGGACAAGAAGCTGGCCACTGCCATAGCTCCAGGGCCAGGCCAACAATGGCTTCGGCCACCAAGAAGGCCTCCGTAGGGGAATCCCCTCAGTCCAGTATCTCCGTGAGGGGATACTTGGCCCGTTTTGTAACGGGTTTGAGCTTCCTCCCAGTGGACTCAGATGAGCTGAAGCATTCCAAGGAATGAGGATGGGCTCTCGTCCACCAACTGATCCCCAGTGGACTCCCAAGTCAAGCTGCCTGGAGAACAAGGAGTCGTCGTCAGACTCTGAGGAGTCTGTGAGCAGCTGCCGAGCGCCTGAGCCACCCTCCACCTGCCGAGGTCGACTGGGAGTGAGGGTGACGGACACCCCTTGGTCGGGGCCCCAGTTTTCGGTTGTGGAGGAGGGGGTTCCACCACAATGGGTGGAGCAGCCGGTTTCGGCCGAACAACCAGTGCCAGCTTTGGCTGCTCCGGTGACAGCCACTTAATGGCCGAAGAAGGCGACGGAGTCTGCTTATTCCCGGACAAGAGCTGCTGCCACATTAGATCCTTGTAGCGTCGACGCAACTTGTGCCAGATCCCATGCTCCAAAGAGGATGACGAGGATGAGCGACACCGCCGCTTTCCATGGTGCCGAGACCGAGACTGCTGACGTCAGCGGGACCGGCTGGACCTGGAAGAGGTCAGAGAACAAGACCGTTGGGGATTCCAAGGGTGGGTCTGAGAGGGAGCGGGGGAAATGGCTCCTCCCTCAGTTCAGGGACTCAGGCACAGGCAAGTCCTCGGTTTCCACCGGGGGAACTGGTGAAGAAGGGTTGTCTGCTTCTCCAGTCGACAAACCGGCCAACGGGTCGAGAAAAATCTCAACCTCGTCGACGGTTGTCTCGGCCGGCTGACCTGACGGGGACACCGTGATTCCAGCGGCTTTAGCCACAACCTTGACCAAACTAGAGTGTCGACTATCCGGAGAAGGGGACCTCTCCCGCTCCCACGAACGTCGACGGTGGGACTTACCTTTGGAGTCCTTCTTTTTGGACCGAGAGGAATGTCCCGAAGGGCCCTTCTCCCTTGCTGGAGAGGGATTGGCAAAGCTCCTTGAAAGAAGCTGTGTAGAAGGAGCCCAAGGAGAGAGGGATAAATACCGGAACAGAGGATGATGATGATGTGGCCTGGGCCACCTCCTCCTCGAGGGCGATCATCTGCTCCAGCTGTTCAGCCGAGCCCGCAGCCGCAGACACTGCCCAACGGGCCTCCTTCGACTTGACTGGAGGATAATATTTCTTGGGTCGCCCCAACAGCAAATCGGGCAGTGCGGTCCTCCAAGACCAAATCCGAAAAGGATCTGCACAACTCACAAGCCTGTGAGTCATGGCGAGTCCAAGGCAATAAATGCACGTGGAGTGCAGATCGGTCCGGGACATCTTCAGCCCACAGGGGCAACGACGAATTCCAGGAGTCGGTTTGTCCATCGCAGCCGCGGGGGAAAGAGAAGACTGAAGTCTTTTAAATTTAAGAATGAGTTTCGGACTGACCTAAGAGTGTGGATCCAGGCCCAAAACGCAGAGGGCTAAGGAGGGAACCTGAGCTTTCAATCGGTAAGGAAGATCTGGCATCATGGGGCAGAGTCGAGAGTGTTACCACCTGGGTGGGTGGGAGGAGCCAGCTTGAAGACCTTCCGGAAAGATTTAAAGCGGCAAGGAACCTGCCAGTAAGTGTGGATTGAACATATCCACGTCCCTAGAACCTATTTTTGTAGGATCGTGGATATGTTGTTCATCCATACTCTTTGGCAGACTTCTAGCAGTTCTTCGGGAGGAGGGAGGCAAGGCGCACATTCCCTACTTAGGGAACAGAGACTGGGGAACTAAGCTCCCAAAACCAGCATCCCAGCGTGACTCAAAGTCGATGTGGTAATGGGTAATGAAGGTGTTTGCTGACTTCCGGGTAGCAGCCCGGCAGATTTCCTGGATAGGGTTGTCCCTGGAAACAGCCACCACAGCAGCAGTATGGCAGGTAGAATGAGCTCTTATCCCTTTGGGAGGCTCCATGCCCAACTCATAACAGACTTGTGCAAGATGTAATCCACCTTGCAACTGTCCGCTGTGCTGCAAGTCTGCCAGAAGCAGCTTCAGCGTAGGTGACAAGCAGCTGGCGAACCTCTCCCCTAATTTCCACCATCCTCTCCTTGTAAAAGGAGAGGGAGCTCGTCCCAGGTTTGAAGTATGGAGCCTGTACTCGGCCTCTGAGGTGTAATTAGGGTACTAAACCGGCAGAGTTAGCACCTGGTTAAGGTGAAACTCTGACCCCACCTTTGGAAGGCATTTCAAGTGGGGGCGCAGGACAACCTTCTCCCTGTGGAAGACCAGATAAGGGGAGTCCACCGAAAGCACCTGGAGCTCCCCTGTCCTTCTGGCAGACGTGAGCCACCAGGAAGGCAGTCTTCCACAAGTGTGACAAGGCACACTTGTGCATTGGTTCAAATCACTTGCCCATGAGCTTTGCCAGTACCAGCAGTAGATCCCACAGAGGTGGAGGTTCACGTACCGGAGAGAATATGTGATCTAGGCCTCTGAAAAAGTGCCCGGCCACTGTCTCTTGCGCTGTCAGCTGACCGGCCCACACCTGGTAAGCAGAGATGGCTGCCAGGTGCACCTTAAGGGTCGATAACCTAAGACCCCTTTGAGAGAGAGACCAAAGGGAGTAGAGAATGTTAGCCACTGGACAGGACAGAGGGTCCAGGCCCTTGCCCTGACACCAAATGGAAAACCTTTTCCATTTGAAGACATAACATTTCCTGGTTGATTCCTTTCTGGATGCCTCCACCACGGTGAGGACATCCTCGGAAAGACCAAAAGCCTATAACTCTGTCCGCTCAGGTACCAGGCAGTCAGGTACAGGGATTGAAGGTCCGGATGGTACACCTTCTCCTGATGGAGAGAGATCAGGTCCGGTCGTACAGGAAGCCGAACCAGGGGCCTGCAGAAGAGGCTGAGGAGATCTGGATACCAGAACTGGCGCAGCCAGTCTGGGGCTACCAAAATCACCTTCGCCTTGTCCCTCCTCACCTTGAGGAGCACCTTGTGGATCAAGGGAAATGGAGGGAAGGCGTAGAGGAGGCCTGGGGTCCATGACCTCAAGAAGGCATCCACCTGCAGCGAGCCCTGCTGAGGGAGGCGGGCAAAAAACAGACTCAGCTTGGTGTTTTCTCTGGAGGCAAACAGGTCCACTATCGGTTTGCCCCAGTGGGAGAAGAGGCTGTAAGCTACCTTTGGAGGGAGAGACCAATTGCGGGATGTCTCGCCCAAGTGTCTTGAGAGCATCCGCCAGATGGTTTGAGGCTCCTGCCACATGGATTGCTAGGAAATCTGCCTCCAAACGGCTGACGAGGGTCCAGATGCGGAGCGCCTCCCTGCAAAGCAGACGGGAGTGTGTACTGCCCTGTTTGTTGAGATAGTACATTGTCGTGGTATTGTCCGTCTGGACTTGAACCACTTGACCCCGGAGCTGAGAAGCGAAAGCTGACAGCGCCAGTCTGACAGCTCTGAGCTCCAACAGGTTGTTGTGGTATTGGGACTCCTCGGGGGTCCAGGACCCATGGGCCCTTTTGTCCCCCATGTGTGCTCCCCAGCCCATGACAGCAGCATTGGTCGTAAGAACGGCCGCTGGCTTGTGGTGGACAAACGGGATCCCTTTCCTGCAAAGGGTCTGGGGCGGTCCACCACCGGACAGCGTCACACATCTTCTGGGTTACGGTAATCAGCTGGTCGAAATAACCGTGGCACTGAGTCCACTGGGCAGTCAGCTCCCATTGGAGGGACGCAAGTGCAACCGGGCCCAATGGACCACTGAGGTGCACGTCTCCATGTAACCCAGAAGGCGCAGAAAGTCCTGGGCAGGGCGCACTTACCCACCCAGAAATGACTGGGCAAAGGAGGAGAGAGAACCTCCGCCCTGTCAGCCGGGAAATGAGATCTGCCCCGATGAAGCACATCACCTGGGAAGGCACGAGTTCTGACTTGGCCTCGTTGATCTGGAGGCCGAGTTGGGAGCAGGTCTGGAGGGCCAGGTCCCTGGACCTTTCCACCTCCTGTTGGGTGGGACCTGCTAAGAGCCAATCATCGACGTAGGGATAAATCCTGATCCCTTGACACCTGACATGGGCTGCCACCACTGCAATGCATTTGGTGAAGACCCGTGGGGCCAATGACAGGCCGAACGGCATGGCTCGGAACTCATACAGGGTCCCTTTGGATCTGAAGCGGAAGAACCGCCAATGAGACGGATGGACTGGGACGCGAAAGTACGCTTCCTGCAGATCCAGTGAACAGAACCACGTTTCGCTCCAAGGATGGTATGATCTGGGACAGAGTGACCACCCGAAAGGTGCGTGACCTGAGATACTGATTCAGGTCATGCAGATCTAGAATGGGGTGCCAGCCCCCCATTTGCTTGGGCACCAGGAAGTACCTGAAGACAAAGCCTGGGTCTGCTGGAGGATCTGCCACTGGAGCTACTGCCTCCTTGAGGAGGAGCTAAAGAATGTCATCTCGGAGAGCCGACTTGAGTCTGGACGGATATTCTTTCCTCCCGAGGGGTGCGGTCTCAGCTTGGAGGGTACTGCTCAAATTCCAGAGGCTGTCCCTGACCGACCACTTCGAGAACCCATCTGTCCGTAGTGACAACGGACCAGGCGGAAAGGAAGTGGCGGAGCCGACCCCCCATGGGAGGACCCGGCAGCCCCTGCCCAGTCACTGAGCAGGCTTGGAGGAGGAGGATCCAGGACCGAAACCTCTGCCTCCTTTATGGGCCTGGGAGGGCCTGGGCTTGGGCCAGGGGCGCCAAGCTTGAGCCTGCTGCTGCTTCTGCTGTTGCTGCTGCCCTCCTTGAAAGGAGGGTTGCTGTGATGCAGAGAAAGACTGCTGAAAAGACGACTTCTTGCCCAAAGACCCCTTGGCAGAAGTAGCATCCAAGGTGGCACTGGACTGCTTAATACGGTTAAGGGGACCAACCACACCTGGGCCGAAGAGATCAGTGCCCAGGAAAGGCACATCAGCTAGTTTGTGCCGAGTATCCGCCGGAAAGGAGGAGCGTCTCAGCCAAGCCCTGCAATGAGAAGCAACTGCAGCTGCCATCGAACAAGCACAAGAATCCCCAATGTCCAGGGCTGTCTGAAGCTGTTTGGCAACAGCTCGGTCCTGACCCCGGACCTGCTTGACCATGGTTTGCATGTCTGCAGGGAGGTGTGGGAGGACTTCACCCAAAGATCCCAAGAGGTCATGGGAGAAGTGTGCCATGACGATGGCCGAACTTGCCTGACGAAGGCCTAAAGTCGAATGATCCAAGAATTTGGATTCTTTCTCGGGAGGCCGGTCTGTGTCGGCAGAACTGCCACTACGCCTGAACACAGAGGTGGTCACCAGGCTCTCGGCCGAAGGGTGCTCTGTGAACCCTGCTAGGGACCTCACGGGCACCGCATACTTGCGGGCAATGTGGGCAGATGAAGCTGGAGGAGAGGCAGGGTGCTGCCAGAGTTCTAAGGCCGGGCCAATAATGGCCTTGGCCACTGGAAAAGCCTCTGTGGGGTATCCCCTCGCTTGAGGATGTCCGTGAGAGGGTAATCCGCCTTTTCCTAGGTTGGCTCCAGGGGCATCCCTGTGGACTCAAGAGATGAGGCGATGAACACCCTGAAAAGACGAAGGACCTTCCTCTGTCTCTAACCCACCAGCCGATTAGTCATCCCCGGGATGAGAATGTAGGCTGGTCACATCCGTATACAAGGAATCTGGATACAGCGGTCGACTGCCAAAGTCACCCTCGACCTGCAGAGGGCAGTCCAGGACAACAGTGACTGAAGGATACTGGGCAAGCCTAGTGTCTGGCCTACCTTCTTTAGAAGGAGCCCTTCCCACAGGCTACTTGGGCGGTGGTTCCACCACTATCGTTGGAGAGACCGGTTTAGGCAGACCCAGAGGTTTCGCCGGCTCCGCGGGCGGGGGAACAGACTTGATCGGCTCCGAAGGAGTCAGCTTCGGCCTAGGAGGCGAAAGCCAAGTAATGGCCAGGGTAGAAGCTGGAGTCTACATGTGTCCAGTCAAAATCAGCTGTTGCCACATGAGGTTCTTGTAGCACCACAGTTTCCGCTGGAGCCTCTCCTCATCTGAGGATGAGGACGACTGATGGAGTCTCCTCTTTTTACAGCGTTTGTGGCTCTTTCTCAGCCTTTCGGTCAAGGGGATCCTGGACCTCGATCAAGATCGGACAGGCCGATTCAGTCGCTCGGGAGACACTGGCGGGACCGATGATTTCCCAGGGTCAGGGACCACTTCCTCGATGGAATTCCCAGTTGGCTGGGTCTCCTCGTCAGGGAAAGTAAGGATTGGAGTCTGACTGAGACAGTCGTCCACCAGAGTCGGCGACAAAGAGTCGATTGGGTAGACTATGACTTCAACATTGTCGACTGACACTTCGTGATTGACTGGCCAGACGACAAAGCTGAGAAGCCAGCGGCCAAAGAGGCAATTTCGACCGAAGTCGAGACTGCAGGTTCCCGAGACCGATATCTCTCCCGATCCCAAGAATGTCTTCGCCAAGACGAAGATGATCCCGGGTCCTTTCCCGCTTTCAGGACTGAGAGAAGTGCGTGCCCGCAGGACCTTCCCCTTAGTCGGATGAGACTGGCACAACTCTCAGCAGAACTCGAGACGGTGGAGCCCTGGTTGAGCAGAAAAAAGAAGCTCCGAGAGGAAGAATCTGTGGCCCATGCTGCTTCCTCCTCAAAGGCTTGCATGCGCTCCAATTGCTCGGCGGATCCCATGGCAGCTGAAACCGCCCACCGAGCCTCCTTAGATTTCACCGGAGGGTTCAGTTTTTCCGGCCTCCCCAACTTTAGGCGCATGACACGTCATCGAGGATGTTAGGATGAAAAGCGAGACAAAAAATCGCACTTCGAGGTGTCATGGTCAACACCGAGGCAATAGACGCATGCAGTGTGGGGATCGGTGTGTGACATCTTCTGGCCGCATGAACACTGGCAAAATCTGGGGGAAGACTTGTCTTCCATAGTCGAAGGTAAGTAGTCGCGATCGCTAATGCGAACTAGACGAAGTTTCAGAATAACTGAAGGTTTTGAAGCCAGGGCCTATAAAATGCAGGAGCACTAAGGAGGCAACCTGAATCTTCCAGCGGAAAGGAAGATCTGACGTCATGGGGCAGAGCTCAGGGTTATACCACCTGGGTGGGTGGGATGAGCCATTCTGAAGACTTCCGGCAAGATTTAAAGTGGAAAGAGACATGTCAAAGAGTGTGGATGAACAACATATCCACGATCCTAGAAATAAAAATTACATACCTACCGTAATTCTTGATTTTCTTGGACGAAGTCTCCACCACTCATTCACACTAGTGGGACTAAGCCGGAGGCACTAGGACTGGAGCAAAGCCAAAAATCTTTCGGACGGTTGGCGCCAGAATGATACGAAGCGAAGCGCCATGGTAGACTGGCTCACACTGTATAGGCTTCCTCAGCACTGACCCTCCAACAGTCTCAGTACCTTTTTTACTGGGGAAGTACAGCGTAAACTAATCTAGTGAAACTAACCCATGTCGGACATAAGATAGTCCGAATGACCCGTATAAGAAGGGTCAACACAACAGTGTCTTCACAGCCCAGCCACTGAAGGAGTGAAAAACAAGGTAAAAGTGAGCTCGGGGGATGGGCATGTGAATGAGTGGTGGACACTTCATCCAAGAAGATCAAGAATTATGGTAGGTATGTAATTTTCATATCTTCCTGCACTTTAAGTCTCCACCACTCACTCACACTAGTGGGAGAGTACCGAGCCAAAATAATCCGAGAAGGGTGGCAGGAGAGAAAGGAGCTCACTCAGGACAGAAGTCCACTGAGCTGGCCCGGTGACGCTGATGGTTGAGGGGCTGGATATCACACCTCGTGCCATGCCAGCGACCCGCATTTGGGAACGAGCGTGAGCCACCGATGGTCGGCAGGGGCAGAGAAGGATCGAATGGCCCGAGGACTGCTCTCCCCCAGAGAGGGGTGCCAGCAGTCAGCGAACTCTTGTCCCCTAGCGAAGGCTTGGGGTAGCTCGCCGATGCTGAAGGTTTGTGTTGGGGGTGGGGGGGTTGGCACACACCAAAGGAGCACACGTGGAGTGTGCTCGCTGTCGTATCACATCGCCCACTCCCAAAGGGAGAAAATAAAACAAGGGGTCCTCTGCTGCAGAAAGATGACTGTCCTTCCCCCACGAAGACACCTCTCAATAAACTGGATCCAGATTGGTGGGTCTAGAGGTCTCCCACCCCTGCAGCGACCACCGCTAAGTCATGGGGTTGGAAGGAGGGTCTGATACCCGTGTCAGTGGGGGGGAGACACATCAGAAGGCAACTGGCAGAGGACCCTGGGGAGAAAAAGCACTAACACACAAGACAGAAATCCACTGAGGATTGTCCTTCTGAAGGACGAATGCTGTCTGGCATGGACATCCAGGGCGTAATGCTTCACAAAGGTGCGCACAGAACTCCAAGTAGCTATACTACAGATGTCTGCAATGGGCTCGTTTCGTATTTCTTCCAGGGATGCCGTGATTGCTCTAGTAGAGTGGGTGTACACCCTGCCTTCCAGCTTGACCTGCGCCATCGAGTAGCACTAGCAGAGACATGCTACTAGCCACACCAAAATACACCCGATGGCAACAGGCTGACTCAGCTGGGCCATGCTGAATGATACAAAGAGTTGCTTGGATTTGTGGATTTCTTTCATCCTGTCGATGTAGAACCGCAAAACTCTTTTTAAATCCAGAGAACGTAGGGTACATAGGGTACGTTCAATTCATTCTGGAAGTTCACAAAGCAGGGTGGAAGGACCAAGGGCTGGTTTAGGTGGAAATCCGAGACTACTTTTCGAAGAAATTTAGGGTGAGTTCTGAGAACCAGCTTGTCCTTGTGAAATACTGTATACAAAGGGTCTGTGACCAGGGCATGTATTTCGGACACACTGGCGACAAAGAAGGCAGCCTTCCAGGTCAGGATCTTCAACTCGCAAGTTGCTAGAGGCTCGAAAAGTTTATGAGTGAGCATGTCTAGCACAAGGTTGATATCCCAAGCAGCTACCGGTCTCTTGACCGGTGGCCTAGTGTGGAGGATACCTTTAAAAAACTTTTTTTTTTTTTTTTTTTTTTAACACGACATTCTTTCTTCTCGCTTTTCAGTGGAGCGGTAGAGTCATCTGGCTGGCACCCGACCTGGCCTGACCAGCAACACGCCTCCATCACACAGGCTGGCGCACACACAGCACCCCCGATACCTGGGGAGCACACCTCTGTGTCCGAGGTGCAGCGCATGACCATCAGTTACCGCACAGCCCGCAATTTTTCCTCCCTGAGCCAGTCAGGCAATGGTGCTCATGCGACTTATGTGCTGTCGCCACCGCACTCCAGCCCTCAACTGTGCAGGCTACCAGCAGTGCCCCTGGCCTTCGCCAACTGCCGCTGCAGAACGATGTGATCCCCTTACCCACCCCAGAGGAAGGAGAACAGTCACAGGACACCTAATCCTCCCTCCCTGCCAACCTCGACAGCCCGAGTCCGCCCAGACCCGGTCGCCAGCATGGCGGAGGTGGCGCCTAGTACTAACCTCAGCGCCACCGGCCGGCTTTAAGAAACCAAGGGCAGCAAAGCCACCGAGATATTGTGGATAGGCTTGTGGTAGGCCGAAATCGCACAGAGATATACCTTCACTGTCAAATATTGTAGCCCTGTATTCGACAGATCCAGCAGATACTCTAAGACTTTGTGTGGTGGGCAAGAAAAAGGGTCCAGGGAGGACTTTGCACACCAGATGGAGAATCGTTTCCACTTTGCCGTGTAAGTCTTTCTAGTGGATGGCTTGCGCACTGCTAGGAGAATGTCAGACTCTATGAAAGATGTCAAATCTACCCACTTCTATCTCCTCAGGAGCCAGGTGTGGAAATTAAGGGACCTCAGGTTGGGATGGACCACTGGGCCCTGGGTCAGAAGGTCCTTTTGAAGTGGTAGTTGTCTCAGTGGGACTTCTGATAATCTGTTGATTAACGGAAACCAAATCTGATGAGGCCAGTACAGGGCGATGAGGATCATTCTGTCCCCCATGTCTCCAGCTTGAGCAGCACCTTCTGAATTAATGGAAGAGGAGGAAATGCGTACAGAAAGCATCTTGTCCACCACAGTATGAATGCATCCTGACAGAAAAATGCCAGGTTCTGGATTTCTGAAGCAGAACAGAGGCAGTTTTGCGTTGAGTGGGGATGCAAGAAGGTCCAGGTCCGGTGTACCCCACTCTTTGAAGAGCGATTGCACAATGTTTGAGTCGAGAGAGCACCTGTGTGGATCCGCCTCCATTCTGCTGAGGCTATCTGCTAGATTGTCCTAGACTCCAGGCAGGTAAGACTGCCTGGATCAGGGCTTCGTGTACCACGCACCATTCCCACACTCTCATCGCTTATCTGCACAGGGGGTAAGAGTGTGCTCCACCCTGCTTGCTGATGTAGTACATCACTGCCTTGTTGTCCGTCTGAAGGAGAACTACTTTGCGACAGAGGATGTCTTTCAGAGCTCGGACAACATACAGGACAGCTCTCATTTCCAGGACATTTATTTGTAGTTTAGACTCGTCCCGACTCCACAGACCCTGGGTGTGGAGATCCTGACATTGAGCTCCCCAGCCGATTAAAGATGCAACTGTGGTGATGGTGATCTGTCTCTCCAGTGGCAAAGGGGAAGTCTTGACGAAGGGTGACCTCCTGAGTCCACCAGGTGATCAACCGCTTTAGGGGTTCTGTCACCTTGATGTGAAGTGGAAGTGTGGTCGGGGAACACTGAGTACTGAGCATCCACTGAGTGGTTCTCATGTGAAGACGAGCCAGAGGCACCGTGAACACTGACTACACCATGAGACCCAGCATCCATTGCATTGAGAGAGCTCAAACCAAGTCGTTCTCTTTGATGAAACGAGCCATCTGGAGGATGTTTCTCTTGTTCTCCGGAAGGAAGGCCTTGCTCTGGAGGTGTCCAGGCGAGCTTCTATGAAGAGTTGTTGTTGTGAGGGCTGTAGCTCAGATTTTTCCAGATTCAACAGAACTCCCATGGATGTGACTCGGAAGCCGTGGCCACCGCTTCCTGCGTCCCTTGTCTGGATGAGCTTGCTAGGAACCAGTTGTTCAGATACGGGAATACTTGAATTCAGAGTTTCTTGAGATGCACTGCGAGTACTGCAAAGCACTCTGTAAAAACTTGAGGCGCCGAGGACAGCCCAAAGGGCGGGACTCTGAATTGGTAGTGCTGATCCAGAGCCACAAATTGGAGATGCTGGTGGTGGCTTGGGTGTATAGGAACATGTTGGTAGGCTTCCTGCATGTCCAGGGAGGCCACCCAATCGTTCTGATGAATCAGATGTAGAAGTGTACCAAGCAATATCATCTTGAATTTCTCTTTGAAGAGGAATTTGTTTCAACTTCCTTAGGTCTAGCATAGGGCACATACCACCTGTTTTCTTTGGAACTAGGAAGTAATGAGAGTAGAAACCTGTGTACTGTTCCTCTGGTGGAACTACTTCTACTTCCCTGTTGTTCAGAAGGCCCTGAATCTTGGAAGCGAGGAGGTCTGACTGAGTGATAAGACAGTCTGGGCTGTTGTCTGAGTGGATGATCCGGAGGGGTATCTCAAAAATTCAGAGTAACCCTCGCGAATTATCCTGAGGATCCATTTGTCTGATGTGACAGACTTCCACTAGTTGTAAAACTGAGTCAGATGCCCCCTTACTGCCGAAGCTAAGTTCCCCTCGGACACCTGAGGTGGGACCTGGGCCGGATTTTCAGAGGGTGGCACTAGGTGCCTTCAGGCCCTAAAGGACTGACGGTTATGGAACTGCCGGCGGTTTCTGTCCCGTTAAGGGGCAACAGGTGCCAGCCTGGCAGTCGCAACTGCAGTCCTAGTTTTCTGAGTGGCCGCCAGTGCCTGCTCCATCTGTGGGCCAAACAGGTAAACTCCAAATGGAAAATTCATGACTCTCTGTTGAGCATCACTTGTGAATCCCAAAGTCCATAACCACGAGTGACGCTGGGTGCATATCCCAGCTGCTGCTGCCCTCGAGTCAGTATCAAAGCCATCCATAGCAGCCTTAAGTTGCTGATTACTGGACTCAGTGCCGCTAGTAATAGTCTGGAGAAGCTCTGAACTAATGTCTGACTCCGGAAGAGCCTCCACAGTGGCTTTTAGCAAGTGCCAGAGGGTAAGCACTTACTGTGTGAAATAGCCCTGGTAGCTAGCATTATGCATTCCTCCACTCGCTTCCTCAAGGTGTCAATGTTACGGGATTCTTTATTTACTGGATGAGCCACAGACTCCTGAGGAAGAACAGCTTTGTCATTTTCTGCCAAGGCCACAATGGCATCCGCAAAGGCTCGAGAGGCCAGGATTGGTCTATCCTTGGGGGATCATATTTCCTGTCTATGGACTTAGCCACAGAAGAAACAAGTGCGGGACTGTCCCACACCATTTGTGAAAGTGTCTCGAAAGAGGGCTGTACCGGAGGTGTCAACTTCACAGGGATTTCCGGGACATGCAGATACTGAAGATGCAACAGCTTCCCAGGATCAACCTCAGAAGTCTGGAGAGAGAGGGTGGAATTCATATTCTTCAGTAGAGATTTAAAGGATAGGTCCTCAACCAAAGGCTCTGCTGAAGTAGAGGGCTTACTTTCCACTCAAAAGGATGAATCTTCATCGAAGTAGTCTCCTAATCGCAGATTAGGATCAGGCTCAACATCATCTACTAGCCCAGGAGGGATAGTATATAAAGGAAAGAGAGCAGGAGGAGGTGCTCCTCGAATAGGAGTTGAAAATCCTGGTACCCGTGCAGGTGTAGAAAACGGTGCCAAAAGTGGAGTCGAAGGCGGCACTGCAACGGGCGCCAGGCGAGCACTTGAAGACCCCAACCCCGGGGCACCCAAGGCTGCAGATATGAAAACATGAGTAGGAGAAAGTAGTACCTGTGCTAGCCCGTGCCGAAGTCACGTGAGGGAGAAAAGCACAAGAGCGCAGCATTGACAGCACCGAAGGTGCTGCATGACTATGCTTACCCAACCACCCCGCCCGCGGATCCAAAGGCCCCAGGGTTGGCTCCACAGGCACGTGAAGTTGGCACAACCGCCGAACCCACTGCTCCATAAGAGCGGCCCAATGATGAAACTCTTCACCAGAGGAGCCCCCTTGGGGCGGGAAAGGACTCCAGAATCGAGGATGACGCCACCGGGAACAGAGTCAGTAGGTTGGGGTCGGCTTCCTGTTCCCTGCTACCAATGATCTTCATGCAAAAGTATCAGAGGGTTACCGCGAGTGCTATTGCTTCTTCTTCGACCGGTGGGATGAAGAAGAACTCAAGGCTGAGCAGTGCTGGATCCCTGACGAAGATCGGGAATGGGCCCGCTTCTTTTTGTGCTTTTGGGAAGACCGCCCTTCTTCCCGAGCACCAGACTGCCTGTAGTCAGACCCCCGTGAGGGCAGCAGACTGGCCCCAGCCCTGTTGCTGAAACAGCTTTCATGTGGAGTCTCCTACAGTCACCGCCCCATTCATGGCCTTCCATCACGCTGAAGGCGTATGAAGAAGACTTCTCTGTTCTTCGTTGAGCCGAAAGAAAAACTTTAAAATAAATAAATAAAAATATACTAAAACTAATCAAATACTGCTGTTGTATAGATGTGAAGATTTGACTCCTGCTGGGCAAGCGTCGTCGTCACTGAAGCACACTCAATGACGGGAAGAAAGAAACAGCCAGTTGGAGGGTCGATGCTGAGACTGCCTATACGGCGTGAGCCAGTCACACAGCGCCGCGCATGCACAATCCTACCTCGGCGCTGGCCCTCCCGAAGATATCTGGCTCCAGCTCGTCCCACCAGTGTGAATGAGTGGTGGAGACTTTTTGTCCAGCAAGATCCAAATTTTTGTTCACGGGAACCATCTGGTTCCAGAGGTTCACCTTCCTCCTCCTCACAGCAGTAGACTTTCCCCTCCAGAGGCACCTACTGTAGAACTGGTGCTGTGGGGCTGGCATATTCATTAAATTTCATGCAGCCTGGAATGCTTGGAAAAACCGCCACGCCCTTGTCATGTCCTCTTGTCAACTAACTGCCTGCTCCCTTCATTCTTCAGGAGAGTGGCAAAGACACATTTTTGTTTCCTCTTGGCAGACACAAGTTTCCAGTGTCTGCTCTAAGGCTCTTTTATGTTTGGGTCTGCCATCACTGGAACCAGTGTTTCCCCCTTTCAGACACGATAATCTCTGAACCAGCTCCATACCTCTCAACCTTTTCTTACCCAAATGTGTGACTACATGTGTGACAACGGGACAAAATGTGAGACACATCATGAAACATGACACTGAAAGCTCAGGATACTGTGGAAGTAAGTGCACTAACGTTTATAATGTTTGTTGATAACCTAGTATCTTATACTGGTATACATTTCTGCTTAAAAGTCTCAGTGGTCAGTGCAGAATGTCACCTTCTCAATGTGGGACAGAGGGTTTCTGAGAGATAAAATGAGTGACATACCTCATATATGTGACGGTTGAGAGGTGTGACCAGCTCTGCTATGCCTGTCAGATGGCTGAGCAGCTTTTTCCTTTCTTTTCTGTCCCCTTTGATAAGGACTGCTGCTATTTTGAAGAAATGAATTTTCTTATGCATGCTTTCCACCATCATTGGGGACACCCTGTGAATCTCTATTATGCTTAGGTAACAGAAGCAGACTAAGAAGCCATCAGATATATTTTTAGCCCTTTTCTTTGAGTTATAAGACAAAATATGTTACAGAGATCATAATTATTAAAATCATTATCTGGACCCAGGTACTACAAACAGGGCTTGTGGCAGTTCGCCTTTGCCAGGAGCTTAAAACAATTTCAGCAATTCTGAAGCCTGTTGATCCTGTGTGTTTTGTGTGGTGGTGGTCATGCTGAAACAGTGACACTCCCAAAAGTTAAATCGGTTCTTAAAAATAGAATATTAGTTTGTTTCCCAAATTTCTGAACAGTGATGCAGTGGTCATAGCACTACGACCGCACTCACATAATTTGCTAACTCCCTGCCCTCCACGCTCGACAAGGGGCACCTTGCAGGGGCTGCATTTACAGGCCTCTCAAAGGCCTTCGACACGGGTTCTCATCCCCTCTTTAATACATTACATCAAATTGGGGTCTCTCATTGTCCACTCTCACGGTTCTCCAGCTATCTTTCATCTAGAACCCAATGTGTTAAAATTAATGATACCACATCTACTATACTGCCTGTGCGTTCAGGAGTTCCCCAGGGATCTATCCTGGGTCCCCTGCTATTCAGCATCTACCTCAACGCCCTGCCTAAATCCTGCTCCAGCAATTTTCTCCTCCACGCAGACAACGCTGTTCTTTATGCCGCACATCCTGATCCTCTCTCTCTCCAGCGTAACTTACAAAACTCCTTCTCTCAGATTGAACACTGGTTTGCTGAACACAGATTGGTGGTCAACATTAAAAATCTAAGACAATGCTCTATGCCCACCGCCAAAACAGATCAAAGGATTTCCCCTTGAAATACTCTCCGCCTCTCTCATCCCACTGGAACAGGTCCAAAAGTATAAGTATCTAGGTATTACATTTGACTCTTCCCTCATTCCACAAACATATAAAAATCCTCACCTCCGCCACCAACACACGCATTGGTCTCCTTCACAGACATTAAGACTGCCTGCCACCTGAAGCACTTTACCTAGCCATTACCTCCTCAGTCTTATCACTGGTGGACTATGGCCTCACAGTCTATGCTGCCGCCGACCCTACGGCGCTTCATTACATAAAAGTAGTCATCAATAAAGCTTGCCAGCTCCTCTCTGGTGCCGACAAATACACATACCTGCACCCTATACGCACTCACCAATATCCTCTCTCTTGAGGAAAGACTATTATACCAGACCTGTCTCTTCACCAAAAAAATCCACCTGGGTTTAATCCCAATAGGTGTCATGGCTTCTCTTCAGGTAACCACCATCTCAGTGTCCACACGGACTGCCCCAAAAACTATCTGGAAAATACCTAGGGTCAGGACCACCCTGGTCCAGTGATCCTTCCCCTTTAGAGCTCCATCCTGGTACAATGCCCTCCCACTGGCTATCACATCAATCACCAAGCTAGGTCCTTTTACAGCTGCCTTAATGGACCATATCCTCTCCTCACGTCAATGCCAATGTAACCGGTAACCTGTGGATCCTGCACCACGCTGCTAGGCCACGTACCCGACCTTGGCCAGGCAGTGGAGAGCCCTCACTGTTTCTAGCCTGCAGGCTCCTCGCCTCTCTCGGTTACCATATAGTTGCACTGGACTATGAATGCATTGTATTATGTATAAGACAAGGCCTCTCTGAGGCGGCTTACTACCAACTCATATCGTGCATTGTTTTAGCTACCAATTGTATAGCTCTTAACCGCTTATTAGGTAAATATGTTGATAACTCTGTCCTGTTTTAGCTACCAAATGTACAGGCATTAACCCCTGCTCACTGAACTTATACTCTGTGTGATTGCTCACCCACATTTATTCTATGAATGTCTGTTTTATTCTGAGGTGGAGCCTTTGGAAACGAGTCTATGACTCAAAGGGTTGTAATTCCGATTTCCTAAATAAATAAAAATATATTTCAGTCCAACCTGAGTATTTATATGTTAAAGAACAAACTGTTTTGCTGAAATCAGTAATTTAATAGGAACCAGAGCAGTTAATATTGATAACTGCTAAATGAATGTTATAGGGAGACACATTTAGCATTTTTAAATTAGATTCTTTATATTTTTAATGCGGTTCTCTGAAGACGGGAACCGCGATGTCGAGCAGTTTTCCTTGGTTCCTGGAACTGAAGCTGGAACCAGAGGGAACCGCTAAAATACAACAAACAGTGAAAAAAAAAAAAAAAACTAATTAATGCAAGGTAAATGGCAAAGTAGCTAAATTAACTTAAACAGTGGAACTATTTTGTGATCGGATCCCCATTTTGTATTTGTCGTCACCTGGCAGTTCTCTCCCTGCGGTTTATGAACAGCTTGAACAGTTCTCCATCATATCAGGCTATTCTTTAAATAAACCAAAACCAAAATCCTGAGCTTTAACTACCAGACACCTAAAACTCAAAACTTTTCCAATGAACTTGGATTTACCCTCAATGAAGTACCCAGGTATCCAGATAGGAACCAAATCATTGCAGCTCTAGTCACAAATTTTCCCTCCGTTATTGTCCCAGCTCTGAGCAGATTTTAAAAAGACGGTCTCTGCTACCTATTTCTATACATGCACACATTCAAGTTTTAAAGATGAATGACCTCCCAAGGCTGTTACATCTTTCTCAGTGTGTTCCCTTTAGAATACCGTACACAGATCCTAAGACATGGCAGATACAATTTTTTACTTTTATCTGGGGTAAGAAGAGACCCCGTTTGTCAAAAAAGCGACTATCTCCCAAAGTCACAAAGTGGTCCGACTGTCCCAGATCTTCTTGGATATTGGGTCACAGCCCTGATACAGGTGGCCCTCCTCTGGGAGAATAATTATTCCTCCTCCTGGAAACAGACAGACTTGGTTATGCACCCAGACTCGCTTGTTTTCACTGCTCCACGTACCTCGAAACACCTTGGTCTTTTCTGGTACCCAAGCTGTTTTGGAGGGATGGCATAAGGGCATTAGTAGAGGCCATTCTAAATCACAGGCTTGGCTGTGCAGATGGTGGATCTATGACCCGGCATTTGGACTGGCCAAGATAGACCCCTGGTTTGAGCAACAGACTAAGAGGGGAGTAGCAGCACCCAGACACCTACTTCAGGCACATACAGTCATATCTTTTGAGATGGCTCAACAGAATTTTAGCTGGAAGACAACTGATAAGTTTAGATATTATCAGTTATGAGACTATATTAATGCCCGGCTTTGGGTACTGGACCCGGCAATGCAAGGATCAGTAGCTGGCATTCCACTTTTGAAGATAATGGCGTCTCTGCATGGGGAGAAAGCCATTATTCTTCTAGATCAAAATTATTTAAGGACCAGGATTACACTTTCACTTACTTGAAACACAGATGGGAGGATCATCTGATCTAAATTACAGACAAACAAACAGTGGGCCAGTACTTGGCAAAATACGTGGAAGACATCCTCATCCCCTCTCTGGAGAGAGTTCCAATGGAAATTAAGGTCCAGATACTTTCTGGTCCCAGCTCAAGTTACCCACTGGGATGGGTCAGTCTAACCAAGATGCTGGAGAAACTGCGGTGAAGGTCATGCTTTACAAGCTCATATATTTCAGTTCTGCCCCACCATTGTGGAATTCTGGAGACTCATATCCTCACATTTAGCTCAGATTTTTGGTATCTCTTCACCCTTAGGCCCCATTCAGTCTTGGGCGTGAACAACTTAAAGGAAGAGAGGCCAAGTATTTGTGGATGATGATTGTGACTGCAGCCCTGAAAGCCATCACTAAAAAGTGGTTATTTCAGGATCCACCTACAGTATCTGAGTGGCAGACAACAGTGCAACATATTCAAAAAATGGAAAAAAAATCACTTTTAACTTACAACAGGCCCAGAAATTTCAGAATAGATGGACGAGATGTGATTTATATAATGCTGATCTTTTTTAACATCAGCCCTGAATATTGTTTTTTATGCTTAATTTTTTTTTGTTTAATGCGTGTCTGAGTTAAATCAAAAATGGAACAGAATATAGCCCAGACAGCATTTCATGGACAGTCAACATTCTTTAATTTACTGAAGTTTTTACTACAACCTCGAAATTGTGCCTTTATTTTTTGCTACCAGTAACTGTAAGGACTGTACAGTTAAATTTATTGTTTTTATAGAGACCTTTATGTTCTCAGGTATATTTGTGTTTTTGCTTATCTGGAAGGTGACAATGTTATTTACAATTATAATATTTCAATAAACTAAGTACATAAAAACCCCAAACAGTAGAACTATAACTTCAAAACAATAAAACCATTCTGGAAGGCCAGAAGAGAGCAGCAGTCTTCTGGGTGACTACTCTCCAGGCAGAGAAACAAATCAGATGTTGACTGCTAGGGGGGAGCTGTGACCACACAACAGGATTTGAACTGCATTCCAACTCCATGTTAACATCACATTATCTGCATACAATTCTGAATCTCCAGAGCACTCAGATCAGCAGACCTGATGCAGTTGTTACACATAACTCAGGGATTCTGGGAATTAGAAAATACGATTCTGCAACATATCCACCTAAGCGTATTGTAAAAAAATCAATTTATACAGACAATGACAATGGTTTTAGCAAGCATTCAATTTTCTGACGGGGGCGGGGGGAGACAAAATAATTCAGTATTCAATTTTAAGGTTATATGATGAATCTACTTTAAAAACTAGTGGCATGTTTAATTATACTTTGTCAAAAAATCTATTTCTTTTTCAGATACTCTTTTTGGAGCATACTTTACCTGACCAGTTGCTTTTTGGGGTCTAGAATGTTCAACAGCTTGTCTGCATATACTTTCTTAGAAGCAGTGAAAAGAATTATCTGTTTCAAAGACAAAAACAAAAAAACAAAAAAACAAAGACATTGCATTATCCAAAAAACATACATTTCAGACTATGAGATGCTGAAATGTGAAATAAAAAATGGAAGTGGCTCACCTCATAAATTTGAGACATGCGTTCAAGGAATTCTCTGAAGAATGGCCTCAACCGAACATACACCTGAAAAACATTATTTACAGCATCTCAGAACACAACAATAAAACTTCCAATCATTCCCTTAGCTTCCCCCTCCATGTTCCAGCAGCTGTGTCTCTTTTCTAAACTGACACAATACTTAAAGAGAGATTCACAAGTGCCACCTAGTGTTAGAAAGAACAGTTACTTAACAACTTACCATAACAGTAGATCAAGGGGATCTCAATCCTCAGATTACACCACAGGACCTTCACCGTCAGTGAATGGGGAATTCACACGAAGATCTTCAGCAGTACAACTGGGCCCACTCATGCTGTTGACGTCAGCAGACATTGCCAACCCTATAAAGGCGCAGGCGGACCCGTGCACTCCGGAGTTCTTTCCCTCCAGAGATGAAGAGAGCAAGGCTGATGCCCTGGAGACCTGAGGAGAGCGAGGGACCCAGCTCTCAGAGAAATAATGGAGACAGCAGACAGCCAGATCCTGAATAGGAGCCCCCCAAAAAGGGGAATGGTGGGAGGGAACAGACCTGATGACTGAGATCCCCTTGAAGATCTCTCTTATGGTAAGTTCTTACGTAACTGTTTTATCTTCTTCAGGGTATCTCAGTCATCAGGTTACACTGTAGAAACGAGTTCCAAGCAGTGACAAGAGAATATGGACAGTCTGTGAGCCTGGATCTCCATAAACCTAAGACAGGAGAGATGGAACAACCTATTCAGTCAAGGGGTTTCTTAAACGTAAGACAGAAGACCTTGAAAACCGAACCGGTTAAGAAACTCCATAAACAGACAGGAGTCTCTGCAGAACAGCCCTGCCAAATCCTGCACAGGCTCTAGAAATGATGTCAAGACTGTAACGCTTGGTGAAGTTGTGGACTGTACTCCAGGTGGCAGCAGCACAAATGTCAGCAGCTGAGACCCTTTTGAAACAAGCCACAGAGGTAGCCACGCCTCTGGTGGAGTGAGTTTTGACAGCACCTGGCACGTCTTTGCCATACTTATTGTAGCAAAACACAATGCAATTTGCCAACCATTTGTATAAACATTGCTTAGAAACTGAAGCGTCCTCTCTACCTGGGGTGAAAGAAACTGCTTAGACTTTCTGGACTCCTTAGTCCTGAGCAGGTAATACTTCAAAGTTCTGCGCCCATCTAAAGTATGGAACAGCACTTCCCCTGGATTAGCGCACTCCGGAAAATAAACAGGAAGGTGGTTTGACTGATAGGAGTGTGAACTCGGAAACCACCTTAGAAAGAAACTTAGGATGTGTGTGCAAAGATATCCTGTCTTTGTGAAAAATCAAATAAGGCTCCTCACACCAAAGGGCCTGAAGCTCTGAAATTCTGCGAGCAGAACTGCAACTAAAGAGCGGTTTCCAAGAGAGAAAGCGCAAATCGCAAATCACGATTGGCTCAAAAGGAGACAGGGTCAACATTTCTAAAATAAAATTCAAGTCCCAAGCAGGGACAGAAGAACGGATTGGGGGTTTCAGATGTAGGATGCCCCAGAGGAAGGTATGAGAGACATCCAACTGAGCAATAGTGCGGTCACCCATGGACTCGTGGAAGGCAGAAATGGCCGAAAGGTGGACCTTGAGAGAGGAATACTGGAGGCCTGAGTCAGACAAAGAGATCAGGTAGTCTTGGGCATGCTTCATTGGGCAGATGAAGGGGTCCATGGAACTTTTGGCAGCCAAGATGGCAAACTGTTTCCACGTCATGGTATAACTGGCACATGTGGAGGGCTTGCGAGTGGCCACTAGGACATCTGCCACCCTGCTGGAGACGCCAAACCTGGAGATAGTTACATCCTCAGGAGCCACATGATGCAGAGACCTGAGACTGGGATGGACTAGGGTCCCCTGATCCTGGGTCAGTAGATTCCTGCAAAGAGGCAGAGGGACCGGAGGTTCCTCTGCCAGCTGCTGAAGCAGTGGAAACCATATCTGGCGAGGCCACAGTAAAGCCACCAGGATCATGCTGACCCCTTCCATCTGCAATTTGATCAGCACCCTCTGTATTAGTGGGAACAGAGGGCATGTGTGCAGAAATCTCCCGCTCCAAGAGAGGGACAATGCGTCTTGCGAAAAAACTCCAGGCCCTGGATCTAGCGAGCAGAGACTGGGCAGTTTTGCATTGTGTGGGGATGCAAAAAGGTCCAACTCTGGACCAAACAGATCTTCTGCAACGGATGAGAGAAGCTTCCACTCGTGCATGCTGGACCAAGTCCTGCTGAGGCTGTCCGCCAGGGTGTTTAGAACGCCTGGCACGTGTATGGCAGACAGTGGTCCAGTGCCCAATACCACACTTTCATGGCCTCCCTGCAAAGGGAGTATGAGTGTGTCCCGCCTGCTTGTTGATATAGTAGACAACACTCAGATTGTCTGACTGCACCAACAGCTGGCCTGGGGCCAGATGATCCTGGAAGGACTGCAGGATATAAAGCACCGCTCTCATCTTCAGGACACTGATATGTAGGGCGGCTTCCCACTGGGACCAGGATCCCAGAGTTTGGAAGGGACCCAGGTGGGCTCCCCAGCCTAGACCCAAGGCATCCGTGGTTAAGATCTGACTCAGGGAGGAAAGCTGGAAAGGGACCCCTTGAAGTAGGTTCGAGGGGACCATCCACCACTGAAGTACCTTGTGATCTGGGGAGGAGACCAGAATTAGCTGGTCCAACTTGTCCGTCTGCTGGTTCCACTGCACCAAGGGTCCACTGCAGGGTGCGCATGAGGAGCTGGCTAGCGGAACTGTAGGAATGGCTGCAGCCACGAGTTCTAGAAGCCATAGGTACAGTCTGACAGGTATGTACCGAGACTGGGCAACCTCCTGCGCTTGGGATACGAGGTATTCTGCCCTCCTCTGGAGTAGTAAAGCCTTCCCCTGCCCAGAGTCCAGGACCACCCTAATGTACTGTAGTCTTTGGGACGAAACTAGCACAGATTTAGGCAGACTGACTGTTGTACCCAGAGACTGAAAAAGCTGAACAGTACGCTCCAGAGTGGTCAACAGCTGCTCCCTGGACGGGACCTTGAGAAGCCAGTTGTCCAGGTATGGAAAGACATGCAGTCCCTCTCGTCTGAGGGCTGCTGCGACCGCTGCTAATCACTTGGGAAAGACATGCGGCACGGAAGATAAATCAAAGGGCAACACATTGAACTGGCAATGATCTCCCTGAAGGGCGAAGTGGAGAAACCTCCTGTGAGGAGGGACGACAGCATGTGTAGGTAGGCATCCTGCATGTCCAGTGAGCAGAGCCACTTCCTGGACTTGGGGAGAGGGAACAGGCCTGGTATGGTTACCATTTGGAACTTTTTGTACTGGAAATAAAGACTGAGGTCTTTCAGATCCAAGACTGACCTCAGATCTCTGGTCTTTTTTGGAACCAGGAAGAATCTTAACTAGAACCCCTGTTTCTCTGCCTCTTTGGCACCAGTTCTATCGCCTGCTTGTGCAGGAGAGAATGCACTTCCTCCCGGAGAACAGACATATGAGTGGGGGTTATCTGAAGGCTGCTGGACGAGCTCCAGAGTATGACGACACTCTATGATCTGCAGGATCCAGGCGTCTGATGTTATGGTTCTCCACGGATTCAAATGGAGGGAGAACCAATCTCCGACCGCCATCTCCTTTGCCTGGACTAAAGGAGGGGGGCCCGGCAAGGAGTCAAGCTGAGGTGGGGCCAGTGGAGGAGGCTGGACTCTCAGTCCTGGGATGCTTGGCTGCCACTCCAACATGGGAGGAGGCAGGCAAGGAGAGCTGGGCTCTGCGTTAGCCCTGAGGGTGGAAGCTGGAGCTTGGTCCGTTAACTTGCTTACGACAAGTAGGGCGCCCCCTACCACGCTGTTGAGTGTGGTAGAGGGAATAGATGGACTTAATGGCTGTACCAGAGTCCTGCAGATTGTTAATGACGTCTTGGACATCTGGACCAAAGAGTTTAGTGCCATTAAAAGGGGCGTTCAGCACCTTGTTTTGCACATCTGCAGCAATCCCAGAAACCCTGAGTCATGAATACCTATGGAAGCAGATGCCAATGGCCGCCACCATGGCAACCGTATCAGATAAATCACAGATAGCTCTTAGAAGATGCCACCCTGGCAACAGTATCAGATAAATCACAGATAGCTCTTAGAAGATGCCTCCCAACATCCTCTGCAGTTTGGAAGCACTGGAGCAATTCCTGTTTCTGGGCACCATCAGGAAGAGCTTAGGCAGCCATCTTGCCCTTTCTGTCACTAGTCTTCTGGAATTTCACCATGTGAGACAGGTAATTTGCTGTCCTCAGGCCAAGGGTAGAGGAAGCATATGCACTTTTGCCCCAAAGATCTATCCTGCGGGATTCTTTGTCCAGGGGTAAGGAACTAAGATGCTTGGGCACCTTAGAACTGTCATGTGCCACCTTGATGACCACAGAGTCAGTTTCAGCCTGGGCAGCCAAGTAAGGAATGCCCTGAGGGGTCCTGTAGAGCTCATCAGCTCTGCGGGGCACAGCTACCACCATATCTGGTCTGTGCTAGGTTGCCGTTATAGCATTCCTGAGGGCTGGAAGCATGAGAGGAATAATCTTTGGGGGAGATTCAGGGATCTCCAGGTAATCCACCACGTCCTCCCTGGTGGCATCCTCCTCCTCTATCTGAAACCCCATAGTGGAAAACAATTGCTTCATAATTGTGACAGGGAGCTCCTGCCACTCTTGAGGACCGACCTTTCCTTAAATCTGTTGCAACAGTTCTTCTATTTCTAAGCCTAATCTATCCTTTACCATTTCTAGTCCATAAGGCTGGCCACCTATGGGCACCCTCTCCCCTTTCTTGACTATGCTATGGTGTCCTCTCCTTTTCCCCTCTCAGAACCTCATACAGGGAGGTTATTCTGGTGACCTCCAAACGTATGTAAAACAGGTTGTGTTTATCGTTGTTGGATTTAGCATGTAATAGCACTATGTCATAAAATACCTTGATCTATATACCTTATGTTTATGAAACCTGTAAATGTTGAAAATACCATGGCACTAGGTGTTTTTGATAATGGTAAAAAGTACTAGGTGGCTACTATAGAAATTAAATTAGTTGTGCTATTTAAAATGCATGTAAATTGCTGTAAACTGAACAAGTCTGAAATGTCATGGTGATTTGCATATGTCCCATGATGCTTTTACATTATTGAAGTATGTGCGATGTTGTATTTCTTTGAAACTTGATTTGTTGCCAATGCCCTTTGGGGTAACCTTTCTTTCAGAGATTCTGCATTGAGGTTCTCTGTATATAGCTTGTTTTGTTGTTTTTTTCTTTTTGGGCCCCCACTACCCAAGCACACAGGGCCCGCATAGGGGTAGAGGCTGCATCTCAACTGGTGAGTTGGATCACAGATCAGTGTCAGTAGGTGCTGGTTAAGAGTGCAGAGAAAGGACATACATAGTCTGTTGCTGCAAACTGATGTACTGAAGAAGGAATATAGCATTGCAGAAGCTTATTTCCTGTATTCTGAATTAAACATCATGCAGAGATTGTGTGTTGAACCTGAAGTACAGTGTCTGGTTCATCTGTTATCCCACGACCCTCCACAACAATTGAAGAAAGAAGCATCCTCAGGCGGAGACCTAGGGAGTACTTAACAGGTTCTTCACTGACAGAGGAGGCAGTGGACTTATCTGGAGTGTAATATTGCTCTTTTTTCACCTACCTCCTCAGGAAGTATGAGATCAGGGTGGTATTCCTCCTCGACGTCAACCTCTTCATCTGGGTCTGGCGTCGAATGCACTGTTGTGGTCCTCGGGATGGCTCCCGGGACTGATAAACAGAAGTCAACGATGAAGATGTTGACGAAGGCCTGTTAAAAGCCGCAAACTGCTCGACAATTACATTAGTGAAGTGGACTAAAATTTTGTTCAAGTTCATGGTTGGAGGAGATGGGGTCAACGGCACTGATATTGTCACATCCGACTGTGCGCCAGAGTCAGTAGCCTTCGACTGGGAAGGGTCAGGTCTCCAGGACGTTGTAGACGGAGGAGGGGCAGATGACCTGGAGGTCGACGGCCAAGCGCCCTGAGAGTAGGGCGGAGAGGCTGTCAGTATGGGTCTGGAGTGAACCAGGACCTGTACAGCAGGTCTCTTCGGCAGGGTAGTGGAACAGGATGGCTGCCGGGGGAGCGGTCTCAATCCTTGTCTTTTTTATGACCCCACCAGAGGACCTGTCTTTGGCCTGAGAGGCCTTGGAGCTCTTGGACCTGGAGGACGACTGGCTGGCGCCCTGGAGGATCCTGGTTTGGAGCTAGCTACCTGCTGTTCCATGAAGCTACAGAGAACCTTTCTGCATTGCCCAAGGGTGGTTTGGTTAAACTGCTGGCAAAGCTCACAGTCTGAGGTGTCGTAATCAGGTCCAAGACAGCAAACACACAGAGTGTTTGTTGTTGGATGCAATCTTCTTTCCACAGCGGCAGTAATGGAAGAGAGAAGCTGAAGGTTTATTTCTCGACATAAAAGAAAAAACAGAATAAATCTCTGAAAAGAGATTAGTGAGGGTAGTGTAGAAAAAGGCCGTAGGCCACAAAAAGGCATGAACACTGCGACGGCTCTTCTGCGAAGACTGAGCTAGCAAATTGACGGTGGGAAAGAAGTGAGGAGGGCCCAGGCCTGCCTGCGCCTTTTTAAGGCTGGGGACGTCGGTTAGACGGCGTGGGCGGGCCATGTTGTACTGCTGAAAATCATCTGTGTGTATTCCCCATTCACCAACGGTGAAGTTTCTATGGTAACCTGATAACAGATACCCCCCCAAAGATCTATTACTATTCTTAGTTTCCTTTAAGTGAAACACAAATGACTTCCTTCCAACCAATACTTTATAGTAAGACTACACCCTCGCATCTTGTACATTTGGTTCCATGTCAGACAACCCCTTTTCAGTAGCAGTTAGGAATACAAGTGCCTGCTTTGGTTTGTTTTCACTATTTATTAGTTTAGTTTATTATTATTTCGCAAGACACCTTTGAGCCAAGGCTTTTTTACACAGGTTCCACATCGGGGAAACAATACAGAACACAGTGAGGACAATAACAAGTACAGTAGTTCCAAGCAGCCATAGGCTTTGTTGGGTAACTGTTCATGCTAGTCCTCCGTGACTATCTTAGGCTCTCCATTCTATGGTTGTCCATGACAGTTGCATTAGCATACGAGAAAGTACAGTTACGAAAGAACTTACCATAACAGTAGATCTTCGAGAGGAGCTCTTGCAGCAGGCTATTACCATAAGGACTATGCCACGAGGCACTAGGACCCCACGGAAACCTAGTCAGCAGTCTTCAGTGGGACTGCCCCCGACACCAGCTCCACCCCGATGTCGTCCAAAGGTACATAAGGGGGCGGTCCCCAGCCCCACCTCAGTTCACCCGCCGGAGACCCGTTGGTAAGGCTGGCAGACAGACCGGGAGGAAGCTTGCCATAAAAAAGATGCAGAGAGTCACCAGGGGGAAGGAAAGCAGCGCCTGCTGCAAGAGCTCCTCTTGAAGATCTACTGTTATGGTTAAGTTCTTACGTAACTGTACTATCTTACTTCGAGTGGGAGCTCTTGCAGCAGGCTGTTACCATAAGGATGGGGTCCCAAACAGTCCCAGAAAAAAGGATCGAGATAGGTCTGGGAGGAGGCTGAAGTGCAACTACCAGAAAAAGGCATCAGGATAGAAGGCCTTGGAATACAGCCAGGCCAAAACCTGCCCTTTTCTTATGGGTAATGTTCAAGCTGTAGTGTTGGATAAAGGTGTGCATCGAGCTCCAGGCAGCCGCTGCGCAAATGTCAGCTATCGAGACATTACACATAGAATTGAAAGAAGCAGCCCTTCCCCTGGTGGAATGACCCTGTACTGAGCCCAGAAGGGATTTACTGTACTCATCATAGCAGAAGACAATGCAATTCACCATCCACTTAGATAAGGTCTGTTTAGACACCGGAGCGCTCTGACAACGAGGTGTGAAGGCCACAAAAAACGGATCCATCTTACGGTATGGAGCCGTACAGTTGAGATAGTACTGTAGCGCCCTGTGAACATCCAGATTATGTAGGATCGCTTCCCCTCGGTTTGAGTGGTTGGGATAATACACTGGTGGGTTAATGTCCTGATTCAGTGTGAACTCGGACACTACCTTAGGTAAAAACTTAGGGTTAGTACACAAGAACACCCTGTCCTTATGGAAAACTAAATAAGGCTCCTTATACATCAGGGCCTGAAGCTCGGAAACTCTCACAGCAGAAGTAACAGCAACTACAAATAACGCTTTCCAAGAAAGGAAGGGAAGCTCGCAGTCTGCGGCAGATTTGAAAGGAGGAAGAGTAAGTTTTTCGAGCATAAAGAGATCCCAGGACGGTATGGAATCTCTGATGAGAGGCCTAATGTGAATTATGCCCCGCAAAAAGGTGTGGGACATGTCCAGCTGGGTGAGGGCGCTCCCCCCCCATCGGTATGTGGTAAGCAGAAACCGCAGAAAAATGTACCGTAATGGAGGAATAGCTCATGCCTTGGTTTGATAAGGAGAAGAGATAGTCTAAGACAGAGTTCACTTGACAGGTAAATGGGTCCAAGGGACGGGGTGAAGCCCACAAAATCTTTTCCACTTTGTGACGGAAGTGGATCTAGTCTAGGGCTTTCTCACTGTGAAGAGAACATCTGCCACCTCCTGGGAGACCCCATACCTGGCCTTAACCAAGTCTGCAGGAGCCACGCATAAAGATGCAGAGATTTGAGATCCAGGTGGAACAGGCTGCTCTGATCCTGCGATAGCAGGTGCAAGCTCAGTGACCATTGTATTGGAGGCTCCACTGCCAGTTGCTGCAGTAGTGGGAGCCAAATCTGCCAAGGCCAATAGGGATCAATGAGGATCATCTCTGCTCCCTCGGCCTGCAACTTCAGAAGAACGCTCTGGAACATGGGAAAGGGAGGGAAGGCGTACAGAAACCTCCCTGTCCAACAGAGGGACAAAACGTCTTGCCAGAAAACACCAGGCCTGGGCTTTAGCGAGCAAAAATTGGGCAGCTTGGCATTGAGTGGAGATGCAAAGTGGTCCAACTCTGGAGAGCACCATCTGTTGAATAGCTGGTCTGCTACCGACTGAAGGAGCTCCCTCTCGTGAGCCTTGGACCAAGACTGGCTTAGGCTGTCGGCCAAGACATTTTGGACGCCTGGAACATGAACAGCGGTGACGTCTAAGTGGTGTTCCAGGGTCCAATATCAGATCATCGCCTCCTGGCAAAGGGGGCAAGAATGTGTGCTCCCTTGCTTGTTGACATAAAACACTACAAACATGTTTGTCTGGATGAGACGAGGACCTGGCGAAAGGTCCGACAAACGCCTGCAAAACGTTCAGGAACACTCGCATCTCTAGGACACCAGGTCTCCTGGGTCTGTCTGTTCTGCAGGTGAGCACCCCAATTGAAACCGGAAGCGTCTGTAGTCAGAACCCGTCTCGGGGGCTCCTGCCGGAAGGTGACCCCTTGTTCCAGGTTGGAGAGGTCTAGCCACCAGGACAGAGTCCTTCGGACTGGGTCAGAGATCCTAACTGGCTGGTCTAGGTCGTCTAACCTTTGGTCCCACTGTACCCAAAGTGTCCAGTGGGGAAACCTCATGTGGAGGCGGGCCATGGGAACTGGAGGAATGGCCACCGCCATATGCCCCAGAAGTCTGAGGAAGGTCCTGGCTGGAAACTGGGGAGCTATGGATACTGCTCGGGCAAAACTCCTCAGGTAATTTTTCCAGTCTTCTAGGAGAAAGGCCATGCTCTGAACCGCGTCCAGGATCACTCCAATGAATAGGAGTCATTGACTGGGCCATGGCGATGACTCTGAAAGGCTCTGGATCATCACTAACTCTCGGAAGAGTGTAAAGGTGTCAGAGTGTGAAGTTGTTGAGCTCTGGAAGGAGCTGCCAGGAGCCAGCCATCCAGGTAAGGGAAGACGTAATGGCCCTGGTGTCATAAAGCTGCAGCCACCACAGCTAGACTCTTGGTGAAGACTCGAGGAGTGGCCGAAAGCTAAGGCTCGGAACTGGTAATGTCTTTTCCGGAAGTGGAACCTCAGAAACTTCTGATGAAGAGGAAAGACCCATATGTGAAGGTAGGCATCCTGCATGTTCAGGGAGCAGAGCAAAGTCCCCTTTGTGCAAGAGGGAGATGAGGCCTGGAAGAGTGACCATTCTGAACCGCTTGTACTCAAGAGGTTTAGAGAGCTGAGGTCCAGAATGGTCTGAAGGTCTCCGGTCTTTTTTGGGACCAGGATGAAATGACAGTAACAGCCTTACCGCTGTTGTTCTGGGGGGACACGCTTTACTGCCCGCTTCTGCAGAAGGGCCTGGATCTCTTCTTCTATAAGGGGGATGTGAGAAGGAGGATAATGGGAGGACCCTGGTGGTTGGTCCAGAGGGATCTGCAGGAACTCTACAGTATGTCCTCTCCTGATCAGATCTAACATCCAGAGGTCTGTGGTGATGTTCCTCCATCCCTCCTGGTTGGTAGAGGGAGAAGCGGCCCCCTACTGCCTCTCCCATGGCCTCAGCCGGAGGGTCAGGCTGGTAGTGAGTCATTGGGTGAATCCAGGAACAGGCAGAGAGGGCTTGGGGCCTCTAGAGGTAGAACTCCCAGAAGTTTGGGTTGCTGCTTTCCTTTTGGCGCCTCCTTTCTGCTGGAACTGGTTGCGGGAATTTTGCCCTGAGGGCTACCGAAAGGGCCGCTACCGAAAAGGCTTTTGATCCGCCTTGTACAGGAACTTAGTGGCCTTCAGTCCAGTTCTTACGGTTCCAGCTATGTCCTGTACCATGTTGCCCGATTTCTAGTTCAAAATGGCCAGGACAGAATTCCACAAGGATAGGCGCAAAAGAAGAGAGGCTGTTACATATTTTTTTGCCATAGAGTCTAGTTTTCTGGACTCTTTCTCTGGAGGCTGGGAGGAAAGTGGGACTTTAGCTTTATCAAAATCTGCACTACCCCCTCATGACTTGGGTACGCATACAGAAATTACACATCCTGTCTTGCCAGCTGATATCTTCTGCCAATTTTTTTGTCCAATTCAGGGAGGTAGGGGCTTGGAGTAGCTTCATAGTAGTTTTACTCAAAGATTTATATACAGGTAATACTATCTTTTTTGGAGGCGGAAGACCCATCATCTTGCTATAGTCTTCATCCTCCTCCTCAGCCTCGGTGGTCTCCTGGAAAAAGTAGGTCCAGGGTGTCCACCATGTGCTGTAGAAAACTAATTAGAGAGGAAATATCCTCTTGGCCATTTGGTGAAGTACCAAACTCCTGGTCTGGAGAGACACAAGGTCCCAGGGGCTGGCCTTCTGATTGATCATTACCACCATCTCCTGCCCCATAATAGTATTCTGGGCCAAATGCTGAGGCAGAAGCACGATGCTGTAAAGGAGTAGAGGGGGCAGAAACTATATTACCCATACTCTGTATCATCTGGTAAAGGTGCCAAGCCTTGGCCATTTCTTCAACAGGGGGTACATCCCCCCCCCCCCAAGTCAGAAAAGTACAGTCACTCAAGAACTTACCATAACAGTAGATCTTCGAGAGGAAGTCTTGCAGCAGGTAATACTATTAGGACTGAAGCTGCCAGGACCCCACGGAAAACTTGTAGCTAGCAGTCTGATGCAGGGAACCACCCCTGACGCCGACTCCGCCAGACATCTGACGTGGTATAAAGGGGCGGTCACCTGGCTCCATCACAATTCTCCCACCAGAGACCTGACTAGAATAAAACTGGAGAACCGAGCAGGACATCCCCACCATGCTCTGGTGATATAAACACCCAAATACTACCCTGGGGGATGAAGGGCGGGAAATCCATCTGTTGCAAGAGCTCCTCGTGCAGATCTACTGTTATGGTAAGTTCTTATGTAACTGTACTATTGGTCTTCGAGGGTAGAGCTCTTGCAGCAGGTAATACTATTAGGACTGAGTCCCAAGCAGTACCCAAGGACTACCCTGGAGGACCAGGTCTGAGAGTGGTAGAAGATGATGAAAAAAGAATCTAAGAGAGAAGGCCTTGCAGGACTGCGAGACCAAAACCTGCTCTCCTTCTGGACACAATGTCCAGGCTATAATGCCTGATGAAGGTGTGGACTGAATTCCACATGGCTGCTGCACAAATGTTGGCTGAGGAGACATTCTTGAGTGCTGCAAAAGAGGAGACCACCGCTCTGGTGCTCATAACAGAACAAAATACACTTTACTAGCCAATGGGCCAGTGACTGTTTGGAAACAGGAGCTCCCAGCATTCACTTAGCGAATGAGATGAACAACTGGTCCGACTGTCTGGAGGAGCGGGTCCTGTAGAGGTAGTACCTCAGAATACGGTGAACATCGAAGGTGTGCAAAAGTGCTTCACCTTGATTTGAAAACCCTGGATAATAAACCGGAAGGTTGATGTCCTGGTTAAGGGTCAGCACGGACACCACCTTAGGCATGAATTTAGGATTCGTGCGCAGATTCATCCTGTCCCTGTGGGAGACTATGTAAGGTTCCTTTACACATCACAGCCTGGAGTTCAGAAACCCTTCGAGCTGAGGTAATTGCTACCAAAAGGAGGGTCTTCCATGAGAGGAAGTGCAGCTTGCAAGAGGCTGCTGGCTTGAAGGGTGGAAGGGTGAGTTTCTCCAGGACAAAAAGAAGGTCCCACGAAGGAACTATGTCTCTCCTGGGAGGTCTGATGTGCAAGACCCCTCGGGACAATCAAGCAACTGAAGCACAAGCAGCTCACCTGAGTAGCTGAGGAAGCCAAATCTCCAGCCTGATAACTTTTGAGGTAAAGAGAGCCTCTTCTCTTCGTCTGGACGCCTGCAGAGGGGTGCTACCTGATGAACACTTATATTTTATGAACTTTGTTCCTGTTCACCACTGGGTGGGCTTGTTATTTGATTCTCCTTGTGCTACTAATTGCTGAAGTGTAAAGCTAGGGACTCACTGGCTTTTCTAGAGTTGCCTTGCTGATTTCATCTTAAAGCCAGATATACCAAGCAGCTAATATAGATCAGACTTGTTTAATATGGTGGTATTTGGAGCTAATTGCTGATTTCATCTTAAAGCCAGAGATACCAAGCAGCTAATATAGATCAGACTTGTTTAATATGGTGGTATTGAGCTAATTGTGCTTGTTACTGAAGGCATTAGGTTAGCTGGGTCCTAGTGTGACCTCATTTTGGAATAGCCCTGTTTGCTTAGAGTGGAGCTCCTTTGTGTAAGTCACAACATATTCTCCCGCTGCATAGTAATGAGAGGCTTTGTTTTCTCCACAACATAGGCAGCTCCCCAAGCTAGGCACTCGGGACAATCAAGCAACTGAAGCACAAGCAGCTCACCTGAGTAGCTGAGGAAGCCAAATCTCCAGCCTGATAACTTTCGAGGTAAGAGAGCCTCTCTCTTTGTCTGGACGCCTGCAGAGGAAGCGCCGTCTCCCGGCTCGCCTAACCACCCTCCCACCCAGGGGCGGCTGTCAATTTAAGGATCCACCTGCGACATCACATCCGTGATATCACTTCCTGTTGCCCAGAACCCATCTCCCCACTTTCCCATTTGCAGGTTATACCTGCTGGCCACTAGAGGGACCTATGCTCTCTCACTACTTCCTACTCCTACCTGTACAGCACTACTTCCCTGGGATCTTGCTCACCACAATGTATTGGCCCTACCTCACGCTCTGCCTGTGCCTATCCCCACTAGCAGTGCACTTACCCACTTACCCATCTGCTAGTCCACACTGTGCCCTGGCACCCCTCCCTCCCCTTGCTCCTGAACCTCCTCTCCTGCCCCTTGGGACCTCTGTGTGTCCCGTCCCCTGCCCTCCCCTAGCTTTCTCTTCACTCAGGCACATCTGGGTGTCTTCTTATTCTTGCTTTCCTCCTGTACCTCCCTGCCCACCCCTGCTCCCTTAGCCTCCCCCCTCCCTCTCATATCAATCGTAGGAAAACCTCTCACCATCTCCCAGCCAGGGTGTTAGTCATGCTACTACTCCTGTCAGGGAACATTCATCCAAACCCTGGCCCGGTTCCCAGGAGCTCCCCAACTCGCACCACAGGCCTATGCATGGTCTCCATGAATATCTGTAGCCTCCTAAAAAAGTTTGACTCACTACAATGCCTGGTCACATCAATTAACCCTGATGTCATCACCCTGGTTGAGACTTGGCTGTCAAAATCCTTCCCTGACTCCCTAGTCTCCCTCCTGGTTTCACCCTTTTCCGGTCCGACTGTGTTGGGAGATGGGGCGGCCAGGCGCTATTTATGTCAAGGAATCTCTCCTGTACTAGCCCTGCCCACTCCCATCCTTGACTCCAGGGCCCAGGCGCTTACGCTGAAACTAACCCCTGACCCTTTAAAGGGACCCCTTTATCTGACTACTGCATACATGCCCCCCAGGGACCAAACGCAGGCCATTGCCTCTCTTACAGAATACCTTACCTCTCTACCTCCTTCCGCTGATCAAATTCTGGTGGGTGACTTAAATGTCAACTGGCTCAGCCCCTCCTCCTCCTCTACCCGAGACTCCTTTTCTGCAATAGACCGAACGCAACTAGTTACCAACCCTACCAGGACTAACCCCAAGAGAGGCTCCAGTACCCTGCTTGATGTGGTACTCACCAACCGCCCTAATCGGATCCCCAATGTACAAGTCCTCCCAGACTCTCTCAGCGATCACTCCCCCGTTCTATTCCACTGGTCAACCTCAGTCCCCAAACCCATAGCACAGTCCACATGCCGGCGGCGTCTAATACCTGGTGGACTGATAAAACTAAGGAACTTGTCCCAAATTGACTGGTCTCCTATACAGGCAACTCCTGACATCGACACAGCTCTCTCCTTCTTACCCAAACTTTTAATAATGCCTGTGATATCTTTGCCCCAGTGTTGACCCGCCGCTCTAAAAGGAAGAATGCCCCTGGTTACTCCCAGCTTTGATCCACCAGCTCAAACATAGGGACAACTATGGCACCGTGCCATTGAGACTGGCCGCCCAATGACAGGCGGTTATATTGCCGCCCAAACAAGTGCACTGGCCATCAGAAAGGCCAAGTCTGAGCACCATCGGTCCTCACCACTGCCTCATGGGGAATCCCAGAACCTTCTGGGATAACATTAAACAGTTAAATGGGAGTGCACACCCCCACCCACCCAGATCAACATTAATGGTGTGATCTCCTCAGACCCAGCCCTCATAGCCAACCACCTCAACACCTCATTCACTGACCTTAGCCCTATCCTCCCTACACATTTTTGACCTCCTCCCCAGCACCTGCCGTAAATCTTTCTAGCCCTTATTTTCTCCTCCGCCTGTTTCTGCCCAAGAACTTAGGCGCGCTTGTCACTGCCCTCAAGAGTAATAGTACAGGCAGTGACACCCTGGATCCGCTGTATCCCACGGCTGGTCTTAGACACAGTCCTTACCCTGATCACATGCCTCATCAACCACTCTCTTGCCTGAGGAAGGTTCCAACTGCCTGGAAAGTCGCCACTGTCACCCCTATCTTTAAAGGTGGTGATAGGACTGTGGCTGGAAACTATCGACCATCTCCATTCTCTCTCCTCTCTCCAAGGCCTTGGAAAAGTGGTGGCCTCTCAAATCTCTGACTACCTCTCCACCCACAATGTCCTTTGTCCTGAGCAGCATGGCTTCCGAGCGGCCACAGTACCAACACAGCCCTCCTAGAGTTCTCCAACTTTCTCCACTCCTCCTTAGACACTGGTTCTCTTGCTGGTGCTGTCTTCATTGACCTCTCAGCTTTCGACACTGTCTCCCACCCTCCTTCTTGATGCCCTTAGTCTCTCTGGTTTTGCTGCTGGGCCCATCTCCTGGTGCACCAGTTATCTGTCTGACCGCTAACAGCGTGTAAAAATTAATGGGACCTACTCAGACATCTGTCCCATCTTTTCTGGGGTTCCCCAGGGCTCCATTCTGGGCCCCTTACTATTCTCCCTTTACCTTAACACCCTTCCACGCCTTGTTTGGGGAACATTCTATTGTACGCTGATGATGCAGTCATTTTGCCTCCTGTCAGAACCCTACTGCTCTCCAGGACTCGCTGCAGAAGTCCTTCACTGAAGCCGAGGGCTGGTTCAAGGAACATAGATTGGTGATAAATCTTAAAAAACAAAAACCATGTTCTTCACTCATCCCCAAACAAGTCCTGCAACTTCAAACTCCTCATTCACTCTGGGTCCTCATTCCCACTCAACAAGTTTGTCCTATAAATACCTAGGGATCCATTTTGACCTCCCTCTCCTTCCATGGACACATCGCTGCCCTAGCCACTGCCACTAATATCCGATTGGGCATCTTACATCGGTATAAACACTGCCTCCCCGAGGCTCTTCTCGACTGCAGTCACCTCCTCTATCCTGTCCCTAGTGGACTATGGACTGCCGGTGTATGGTGCTGCTGATCAGACCGCACCTACAAAATTCAAGACACCCTGAATAAGGCCTGTAGGTTAATTACTGAGCACCTAGGATGACACACACCTGTCTACTGTATGCTAAAGCGCTGGTACTTGATCTCGACAAGCCTCAAATATCTTACCTGTACCCTTACAAAAGACCTCCTTGGGCTTTCCCCACCAGGATTGACCACCACCATACGCGCTCTGTCCCACTAGTTCATACTGGACCTCTGGGAAAACCTTTTGTTATCCCTAGAGCTAGGACCTCTCACGGCCAAAGAGCCTTCAGCTTTAGGGCCCCCTCCTGTTCACAACACACTGCCCCTCCATCTCAAGCTCCAACTATATCGTGCTTCAAAACTTCCTTACGTAACCACCTTATTAACACCCGATGCTGTAACTGCCACTAGTCAAAGTCGATCTCAATACTTATGACAAAGCTTATTACTAAGCTGCTAAGGACTACATAACTCTGGTATTGTTTGCATCCATCCTACCTGTACCAGCTTGTTTGTATCTATGTCTTAATTTTACTGTTATACTTATGTGTTGTACTGCTATACTGTGCATTTTGGTTTGTCTTACTGTGACAAGGTACCTTTGTAAATGAGCCTATGGCTCAAGGGTTTTCCAAACTGCTGTTTAAATGAAATAAAAATAAAAAAATAAAAGAAACGTCTTGCAGGCATGGAGTTGTGCCAGTGTTTTATCTCCTATTTATTTATTTAGTTTTTGTTGACCGGGTAAGTGCACTAGACAAATCCTGCCTATTTTCAGGCATGACCCGGGGGGGAAGGGGATACAGATGAATGCTAACTGACCTTGAACCAGATTAAGCTGTTGGTGGTATTTTTAGTGAATGAGAGAAATTTGGCCAGGACACTGGGGAAATTCCCCTACTCTGTGAGGGGGTGCTGTTAGAGAGTCAGCACGTTGGATTTCCAGATGGCTGCAGAGAGCAGCGGAGGTTGACGGGTTGCTTGTCCACACACTTAACTCTTCCGCAGGGACTGTGGTACGGCTGGGATGCACCCGTGTGGTGGCCAGCATAGCGTACCGGAATCCCAACGGGCAGAAATTATGGTGCATGATGTGGAAGTTATCAGGAGCGTGGTGTCTGACAGAAACCTAGCACTTTCGGCAGAGCCTGGGATCTCGGGAGAGACAGTGGGCCAAAAAGCTGCAGTTATGTGTGAAGCCCAGGCCTCCTCGCAGGGGTCTGATGAGTTTAATGCTCTATTAGAAAAAAACGGCAGCTCATTGAAGAAGCTATGGCGGAGTTCAAAAACGTTCCAACAACAGGCTGAGGAAGATCATAAAAGGAAACGGCCTGTTTTGGATTCTCCTTCGGGCCTGCCAGGTACCGTGCCTAAGGTTTTAAAAGGTTCTATTATCTTAGCTCTATCGACGGATGAAACCCGCCCAGGATTCTAACCCTGTGGTTAGTGGGTCCTGCTCCCACAAGCAGCTGTCCGGGGCAGAGGCGGCTGGATACAAATAGACAAGGAGGCTGGATAGTCAATCGGCAATTCTCTGCCTGGAACAAGCGTGGAAGGTGGGGGTAAGGCTGAATCTATTTCGGTGGATGCTGTATCCAGTTATGGGCTTGACTGCTTCGAAACTTCCCCTGTAGTGACTTTTTAGATTTGACTCCTCAACCTGGTATACTTAATTTACAAGCTAATGTTTCCTTGTCACCTGAGCACACGATATTGCAAGCTGAAACTCCTGAGGTACTGGGTAATGTGAATGATTTGGGTTCAGATTTAAACCCAGTACAGGACCAGCTTGTTCTTACTCAACCCCTGCTACGTTTGCTAGCTTGTTTAAAAAACCGGTTACTCTGGCAAAACGTATGAATGCAGTACGTTTACGGTTTTTAGGTCCTATGGATGGTATGCCAGATCGTTTCTACATAGGGAAGGTTCTAATTAAACAAATGCTGGGTTTTTCTCCTAGTGAGGTGTATGCCCTTATACATACCCCAGGAGACAATACTTATGACATTAGCTTTCGCACGCCAGACTTGCTTAATAAATTTTGCATGAGATATGCACTCTTGAAAACGAATCCTGCTTGGTCACATTTTCAGGCTATCCCTCTCACCAAACAATCATTTAAAGTAATAACTGTTCTTTTTCGTAATGAGGGAGTGAACATAGACGATATTACGTACTGGTTGGAAAGAAAATGTACTATTCAGGGGAATCCTGAACCTATACTAGACGATTAAGGGTTTTGGAATGGAGGGTGGAGATATAAGGTTAATTTAATGCAAACAGGTGAAGGCTTACAGCATTTGCCTAGTTGTTTCTATTTGGGACATGATTAGGGTTTTATTTTTTACCCAGGGCAACCCAGGCATTGTTATAAGTGTGGGTCTCCTAGACACCTGAGTAAAATGTGAGAGGTTGTTAAATGTGCTCAATGTGGAGAACGGGCATGTTCTTTCTGATTGTCATCACCCTAGGAAGTGTTCGCTCTGTGAAGAAGCACATTCCTTTGTTGATTGCCCTTTGGCTGCTCAAAATAAATCTGGAGACTATAGTATCCAAGATTTTTACATTAATACAGTGGTTAAAGCTGCCTTAAGACACAAAACCCCTCCCTGACCCCCTGGACAAACTCAATTAACCATTTCTGTTGATCAGGAATTTGCCCTGATCCAAAAGGAACCTTAGTCTCAGATAATTTCTGATGTTCCTGAACCTTTGCCAGTGACAGAAAAGCTTGTTTCTCAGGTGGAGATTTCTGGTGCCGCTTTGGTTTCAATGCCTCCACCTCTTCCGCCTGAGGAGGCCTTTACTCTGGTAGCTTCCAGAAGACGTAGCCTTCGATCTGGAACCACGAGAAATACAGGTTACTCACCTGTAACAGGAGTTCTAGGAATCGTATGTGTTGTTCATCCACACTGTCTTCGATCTGGAAATACCAGAATGGTGATTCCTGACCCCCCTACGACATCCACTCATAATCCCTTTATTGTATTATAGGATGATGCAGGTACCGAGTCCAACTCAGTTTCTGTACCTTCCTCACAGTCACAACATGATGGTACATCTGATATAGATCAAAATTTGCCACAAGCCAATTCGGTTAAAAAGGAAAAGAATACATTGGGAATGAGGAAAGGGACTAAGAAGAAATAGTATGCTGTGTTTGCTGCTTGTTAAAAATGTGCTTGAGGGTATGGCTGTTTTTTTATTTCTTTCTGATGTTAGCAGTTTATAATCTTTCGGTAGCCTCTTTGAATGTAAACAGTATGCTATTTGAGAGGAAATGTGTGTTGATTCTGTCCCTTTTTGAGAATAAGGATTATGATGTTTTCCTGCAGGATACTAGATTGCATTCTAAACTTGATACCGAGTTAGCATCTGCTGGCTGGAGATGGGGGGTTACGCATTGGTCAGTGGGTGAAGACCTTTGTAGTGGTGTAGGTATTGCCCTTAATAATCCTACTGCATACGAGTAATACAATTAGATGATCTTTTTCCTGGTTGTGTGTTGCTGTTGGATGTAGTGATTAGTGACTTACAGTGTCGTTTTATAAATGTTTATGCACCTCAGACTAAATTTGCACATATTGAGATATTTCGTTTATTTCAACCATATTTATTCACCTCTAAGTATGTATTTTTGGGTGGTGATTTTAATTGTAGCAGATATAGGACGGATAGGGGATGTCGAACCACTAAAATGTATTGTGATGCTACTTGCCTTAATAATTTACTAGTTCAAACGGGCCTTAGTGATGTTATGGCCCTCAAAGGGACTCCTGCAAAAACGTTCTTTCAAGGCAATAAAGCCACACGTATAGATTTTTGGTTTCTTTCAGACTCCCTGCAGGTTATAGATACTAGAACTTTGCCTGTTACCTCATCTGACCATGCAATCATAGACGCTACGGTGGCAAGTCATATGTCTATGCAGCGAGGTCCAGGATACTGAAGGATGAATTTGGCTGTATTACTTTTTCCTACAATAGAAGGCTTTCTAGCTATTCTACAAGCCAGGAAATCTGTTGCATGTTTCTATGATACTTATCGGGAATGGTGGATGGATACAAAAACTGACATCAAGCGTCTTTTTTCAAACTATAGGGAGACTATATGGTAAATATAAAACTGATACCTATTTAAAGTATAGAAAGGAATTTTTTGATTTGCATTTTCGTGCAGCTAATGGTGAGGTTTCAGGTTTCCCAGGTTATACGAAATAAGAGAACGTATGAATAATTTCCAATATGATCGTTCCAAATCTTTGGATAATGAACGCCGTTTTGGTACCCAGGGTACAAAGGCATTTTTGAATTCATTTCAATTTAGTGCTTCTCAAAGACATCAGAAACACAAGATGGGACTTACTGACCAGGCAGAGGATTGGTGTACTGATCCCAGAGAGGTTATGCATATTGCTGATTTGTATGTGCAGAATCTCTTTGGTATTACTGAACCTTTAAGTCACACACATGTCAATTGGTTGGGATGGTGTAATTTGCCCCAGATTTCAGATTCAGGGTCATCTATATTAGTAGCACATATTACACCACTAGAGGTCTCTGCAGTTCTGGCACAAACAAGAGCTGGCACAGACCCGGGGAATGATGGTATCCCGTATGAAATTTACAAAATCATTTTTCAACAGTTATTGGAAGAATTTATTGGAGTTTTGAATGAAATACTAAAAACGGGAATATTGCCTGAAAGTATGAACGAGGGGCAAGTAGTTTTTATGTACACAACGGGGGATAGAGGGGATTTGTTAAACTGGAAACCTATAACTCTACTAAATACGGATTTTAAACTGTTTACCAAAATATTAAACAATAGACTGTTACATCAAGCACATTCCCTTCTACATCCTGCACAAACATGTTCCATTCCTAATAGGAACATAACAGATAGTTTAATACTTTTGCGTGAACTTTTTCATAAGGGATCTACAGGAGAACTTACAGGTTTGATTTTAAGTTTGGACCAGGCAAAAGCTTTTGATAATGTAAGACATGGGTATTTATGGGACTGTTTAGCTGGGTATGGTACACCTTTATAGAATGGATACAAACCTGTTATGCTAAAGCTACTGCTCAAGCATTTTGTAATGGTTGGTTAGGGACTATGTCCCATATTATGACGTGTGCGTCAGGGATGTCCCCTTAGTGCACTTTTGTATTTATTTACTATTGATCCATTAATTAGGCGGGTGTATGTTCACAATAGTATACACAACGGGGGACTCTCTTTTTCAAGTACTGATCCCGAGGTTAAATGTATTGCGCGTGCCGATGACTTGTGTTTCTTGATCGGGAATCTGCCCTCTACACTTGTTTTAAAGAGAGTTTTGCAGGGTTTTTTGTTATTTACTGGTGCAAAAATTAACCATGATAAATGTAATTGTATAACACTGGGGATAAAGCAATTTCAATTTACACAGGTTATTGGCATACCGGTGATTAAGGATACTTGTAAAATGTTGGGCCTTTTTATTTGGAGCAGGAGATTTAGCATATTTAAACTGGAAATTTAAATTACAAGAAGCACAAAATAAGGTAGACAGTTGGATTACATGGAGACTGTCTAAACTGAAACGGATTCAAATGGTCAAAACCTTCTTATTACCCATATTTTTATATTTAAGTGCAGTATTTAGTCTTCCTTTAGCTTTGGAAACACAATTATATGGCTGTTTCTTTTCTTGTATTTGGGGCAGTAGACTGAACCCCATAAAGAGATATTTGTTGTTTAGGGAGAAAAAACATGGGGGTCTAAAAATGTTACATCCTGTAGTTTTCTTTTTTACTATGTTTCTCTATACAAATTTAAAACCTTTATTTACAGATAGAGGCACACAATGGAAACCATGGCTTTGGGATACTATGGGTGACTTATGTCTTTTCTGGCCTTAATACGAGACATTCCCAAGACAACTGTCCATAAATCATCTCCCGCAATCTCTTAAATTATGTTTTGGAAAAATTAAATTATGAGGTATTTCAAGGCATACCTTTCTGCATTTTAGTAGAAAGGAGCTGTATGCTTATATTTTACAAAATATTTTCAAGATTCTGCTCCGTTTGATTGTTATTCATCACAAATAAAGCTCTCAATTGGCAATATGTTAACCTCTCCCTGGATCCCACCTCATATGTGGGATATGCTATGGTTATCTTTATACGGTAAATTAAATGTCCGTGCTAATTTAAAGCATGAGCAGATTACTGATTGGTATTGCACTAGGGGTACTTGTTTTGAGTTAGTTGAAACCATGGAACATTTATTTTTTGGAATGAACCTTTATAATATATTTCTGGAGTCTTGTTTTAAGAAAATGGCCTACTTTTCCTTTATACCCCTTAACTTTAGATATGTTGTGTACAGGGATTTTGCCAGTAACCACATTTAAATATGATAAAGTGACACTGTGGTTGATTTTGCTTTGTTTTAAGTATTATACTGTATATGACATGTGAGATGCCGTTTTACCATTCAACAATAATACTTTCACAAGAGGCATTATTTGGTATGGTTGCTAATGCAATTTCTAGATTGAAAATATAGGATTATGGAAAATTTTCTTTAACCATTTGCCAATCTAGATGGGATTCTATAGACTGGCTATAACCTCAACGGGTTACTTTAGTACAGTCCATCAGATTATCATATTTTTTTTTCTTCTTTTCTTTTAGTTCTGCTCTATAAAATTTGTAATGCAGGACTTTACTAATTGTTGCATTTTGGAAAGAATAAGTATTCCTTTTTATATTCTTAGATGTTATCTTTATTTATTAATTTTCCCCTCAGTTACTGTAATATGTACTTGATAGAAAATGTTTATAATTTACATTGTATTGAGAATGCATGATTGTAATATTTTTTATTATATATTTTTTATATATAAATATATATGCTGTAGCTATTCCTTTGTGTGACTTAACACTGTTTGAATTTATTTTTGTTTGCTGATTATGATAATAAAAATTCCCCTACTCTTTTCAAGAAGTGCCATGGGATCTTTAACGACCACCTGAACTACCACCAATCCAGGCAGATGGGACCTCGGTTTAACATCTCATTCAAAAGACGGCACCTCAGAAGTGCAGCACCCCTCTCATGATGCACTACAGTGTCAGTACTGGGATATTAACCCAAGTGCCAGATATGGGAACTGAACCCACAGCCCTCTGATCTCCCGGCCTCAGAGGCGAGTGTGCTATCTACTGAGCCACTGACACTAAAGAGCTTAGAGAGCCGAGGTCCAGAATGGTCCTACAGGATCATGATATGCAGAAATCGCACACATGTGCACCTTGATGGACGAGTAGCTCAGTCCTAAGTCCAGAAGGTGATGGAGATATTCTAGCACAAGTCTAACTGGACAACCCAGGGGGTTCAAGGCACGGGCCGTGGCCCACAAACAGAAGCGTTTCCATTTCAGGGTGTAAGTGGTCCTGGTGGAAGGCTTTCTTGCTGCAACCAGTACTTTTGCCACCCTGCTTGACACTCCCAGTTTCTCCTCTGCCAAGACTGCAGGAGTCACGCATGCAGGTGAAGAGAATGAAGAGCGGGGTGGACCAGAGTCCCCGCTCTTGTGAGAGCAAGCAGGTGGAGAGTGGCAACTGGACTGGAGGCTCCAGAGACCCCTGCTGGAGCAACGGATATCAGATCTGATGAGGCCATAGAGGAGCCATCAGAATCATTCTGGCTCCCTCTGACTGCAGCTTGAGCAGTACTCTCTGAATGAGTGGAAAGGGAGGGAAGGCATATAGGAACTTCCCTGTCCAAGAGAGGGACAATGCATCTTGCCAGAAAACACCAGGCCCTGGAACGAGCGAGCAAAAAATTTGCAGTTTGGCATTGTACGGGGACGCAAAGAGGTCCAGCTCTGGGCAGCCCCAGCAAGCAAACAGGTCATCTGTGACGTCTTGGAGTAGTTCCCACTCATGGTTCAGAGAGGCAGAGCAGCTGACACTGCCATTGAGGATGTTCTGAGCCCCTGGCAGATGAACTGCGATGAAGTCCAGTTGTTCTACTGCCCAGTCCCACACTCTCATGGCCTCCTTGCAAAGGGGGTACGAATGAGTTCCCCCCATTTGTTGACGTAGAAGACCACTGGAGTGTTGTCCGTCTGCACCAGGAGAGGATCCGGAGAGAGCTGGTCTCTGAATGCGATTAGTGCATTCAACACTGCTCTCATTTCCAGAGTATTGATACCTAGAGAGCTCTCTGTGGCAGACCAAGACCCCCGGGTCCTGTGATCCCCTAGGTGCGCCCCCCAACCGGATAGAGAAGCGTCCGTGGTCAAGGTCTGGAGCGGAGCGATTCTCCGGAAAGGAACCCCACCAGCAAGATTCTTGTGACTAAGCCACCACTCTACTGAATGGTGAACTGCCTGAGAGATCCGGATTTGCAGATTCAGATCATCCACAGATTGGTCCCACTGGACTTTGAGGTGCCACTGTAGAGTCCTCATATGGAGTCTGGCTTGGGGTACTGTGACTACGACCGAAGCCATGTGGCCTAGGAGCTGGAGAACTGTTCGGGCAGAGGAAGAGGGGCCTTTGTGCAGCCCCTTGGCCAAAAGTCGAAGGCAGTCTTGCCCTGCCTGGAGGCAGAAAGGCTCTTCCCTGTCCGGTGTCCGGAATAGCCCCTATAAACTGCAACCTCTGTGTTGGCCAGGGGTGAGACCTCTGCCAATTTACTGTAATCCCCAAGGTGGAAAAAAGGGCCTGTGTTTGACTTACGGCGATTAGGAGCTCCTTCTCCAACCATGCGAAGAGGAACCAATCATCCAGGTAAGTGTAGACAAAGAGGCATCTCCTGTGGAGGGCCGCTGCTACCACCGCCAGGCACGTGGTGAAGATCCTGGGGGCTGAGGAAAGGCTGAAAGGAAGTACCCGGAATTGGTAGTGCTCATCCCTGAAGCAGAATTGTAGAAACTTTCTGTGAGACTTCAGGACCTTGATATGCATATAGGCGTCTTACATATAGAGGGAGCACAGCCAGTCCCACTGCTGAAGTAGAGGGAAGAGGCTTGCCAGCGTAACCTTAAGTATTTTACTGGGAGGCTGAGCTGGCTGAGGTCCAGAATTGGACGAAGGTCTTCTGTTTTCTTCGGAACCAGGAAGAAGTGGGAGTAAAACCTTTCCTCTTCTGGGCCTGTGGGACCTTCTGGATGGCCCTTTTCTCTAGAAGCTGATGAATCTTGGCTTCTAGAAGAAGACCATGATCTGATGGACAATAGGCAGGGGCGCACATGGGATAGAGGTGAACTCCATCGAGTACCCTTTCCGAATGGTATCCAGAACCCATTGATCTGCAGTGATACTGGACCATTTGAGTGGATAGAGCACAAACTGCCCTCCTACCTTTTCAGTCTGCCTGTCTCCGAAAGGAGGGGGGCGGCAGAGGGAGTCAGGAGAGAGGGGGTGGTAGGGGCCTGGACCCTGGGAGCTTTGGGCTGCTTGGGGCCCTGGGAACCTTGAGGGGCAGGGTGACACAGTCTCTTGAAACCCTTGCGTTGGGACTGTTTACTGCCTTGTCCCTGCCCTTGACCTCTATGGGCGTCGACGGGGTTCCTGAGGCTGGGTCTTGTACAAGCGGTGTTCACCCGCCACCACCTTCCCTGACTTCTGAAGCTGTTTCACCATTTGCTCGACTTCTGGGCCAAACAAAATCGGGCCCTGAAAGGGAGTGTCTAGGATGGAGCCTTGGAGGTCCGAATGAACGCCCGTAAGCCTAAGCAAGATTGTCGTCTCATACAGACTCCTGAGGCGGCAGCCCAGGAGGCCACATCTATGGCATCGTAGGAATACCAGAGGGCGTGCTTGTCCACATCCAAACCCGACTGGGCACGTGCTAAAATCTCCCGTTTGGAGTCGGAGTCAGGGAGTGTCTCTACCAGATCCATGGTCTTTCTCCACAGTGACTACTGATAGGTGATCATGTGGGCCATAAAGTTCAATGACCTAATGGCCCTAGTGGAAGAGGAGACAACCTTACGACCCCAACCACTGAGCTCAAATGTTTTGGTTGGGACCCCCTGCCGTGGGCAGCCATGAGGACCAAGGAGTTAGCCTTAGGTTGTTCCGCCAAGAAAGGCTCTGATTTGGGAGGCTCGTAGAGTCTATCTGCCTTCTTGGGAACTACTGGAATGGAGAACGGTGTACGCTAGGTGAGGAGTGTTACATCCTGAAAGGGATCTACAAACGGTGGAATCACCACGGGCTTAGGTTCCTTTTCGCCAAGAACTTAGCCAAGTGTTTACGCTCTGGGTCCAAATCCTCGGTCTCCCACTCGTATATGGTTTGGATGTGCCTCACGTCGTCTAGGAATTAGGGATCATGCGATGAGGGGTAACGGGGAATCCTTAGGTCGGAGGGGTGGTAGAATCCCTTCATCTGAAAAAATCAGAGTCCACGCCGGCCTCATCTGAGGAGGACGTGGTAGGAGGAGATGGAGAAGAAGGCAGTTTCCTTTGTTTCCACTAAGGATGTGGACTTGCGTGTTCACCCTGGTTTCCCTGAAGCTCTGGAGTGGGAGGAGGCCCCATGGGTGGCAAAGGAGGAACCATGTCTGGGGATCTGTACAAGAGGTCACTTTTCACGGTATTCCAAGTGGTGAATAAATTGCCAATGTCTGCCACTGGGACGACCACAGGTGCTGGCGCCGGGACCGAGGGGCCAGGCGTCTGGGGCTCTGGAACCCCAGCTGGACTGGCACGCATCTGGTCCAGACCCCCGGCGTTGGTAGACTGGCGACCGGGACCTGGCATGGCCTTATCAGACATCTGATCCCTCAGAGGAAGGGCAGCTGGCTGATCCTCATCCAGCGACTGCCCCATATCTGGCGTAAGGGAGCGGGTTGTCAGGGTAGGCAACTGGCTATGCGGGCGCTTGTCTGGAGGAGGGTGCACCTTAGCCTGAGGTGGAGGCGTCCGAGCCTGGGCGACCTCCTGCCTACCGGAGGGTTCGTCTGAACGTTTCCTCTTTTCTGAGTAACTGGGCCTGTCCTGGCTTTCCTGGGTTGACCCTGTGGTTTTAGGAGGTCGATGAGCCAGAGAAACAACAACGACCCGCCGAGGCAGACTCCTGGTGGTGTCCCTGAGAAGAGGCGGGAGTGGACTCGGAAGGGGTGGAGGGTTCGACGGCAAGGCCGGAACCGAATCCGATCTCCACTGGAAGATGAAGACGTTGTCTGCTTGGCTGGCAACCTAGGGCAGGACTCGGACCAGGCCCGAACCTTCTCCTTATGGTGGTGCTTCCCCCTGGACAACCTGTCTTTAGGTGGTGGTGGTGGTGGTGGGGGGGGGTTCTGGCGGGAGAGGATAATCTGCCTGATCCTCGCTGCATGGCCGCAAGCTTCTTCTCCAGGAGAAAGGTTTTGAGGGTGTGGGCTCTCCTAGTGCGCATTTTCTGATTAAATCTTTGGCAGTGTGTGCAGGAGTCAGGCTGGTGTTCCGGGCATAGGCAGATGAGGCAGGCTGCATGGCTGTCTTTTGCTGGAATCTGCTTCCCGCGCGAACATTTAGACTTTTGCTGCGGTGGTGAGGATGACGACATAAACGAGGCGAAGGAATTAATAATATAACAAGAATTTTAGACTTATCGGACGTTTGAGGCTGTCGACTGCTAAGAGAGGTGTCCAAGGAGCCGAACTACATGGGTCGATGGGGAAAGAACTGAAATAGCGCCAGAGGACCGGCCCCTTTATACCACGTCTGACGTCGGGAGCGGTCCCCTGCCTCAGACTGCTAGCTACATGTTTTCTGTGGGGTCCTGATGCCAGACGGCTTCAGGCCTCATAGTATTACCTGCTGCAAGGGCTCTACCCTTGAAGACAGATCTTTCTCCTTAGGTGACCGACTTGCTTTTTGTTTTTTTTCTTTTTCTATATGTTTCTGTGCCACTGGCATCTCCCCTTGCCTTGATGTGGGGGTTGGGGCGCAGTGGTATGTTTTTCTTTAAACTTCTTTTTAGCAGCACGGAGTCAGTGACCTGACTCCCCTTTTCTCTTTTCTGGCTGATCACCATTGTTATTGTGCTTATCTGACTTATTTTCAGAGGAGTCCCTAGGGGACTTTTCTTTTGATTTAACCTGGGAAGAGGACCTTTTTTCAGAGGCTTTTAGCAGAGGTCGAAGCATACCGAGAAGCCACAATCTCTAATCTCTTGGCTCTCTTTTTGTTTTTGAACAGAATTTAGAGCCAAGAACACAGCAGTGGTCTGGACCTAAACACTGCAAAAACAAGTCACGACAGTCTGCTTTAGCCACAGTGTTGTGACACTTTAAACAATTTTTAAAACCTGTAGGTCCAGTCCTTTTCTTGGGTCTTTCTGACATGCAAATTTGTCAGAAATGACAGACAAGAAATGTTCCCAAATGGGAAATACAAAGCTTAGCAGTCGTTTCCCTTGCAGGAAAGAATCACGATCTTCTGAGGTAAAAAGTAATTAAAAAATGAAGAAAAACAACAGTTCCCATTAAAAAAACAGGAACCACTAACTAAATAAAATAAAATACAGTTGAATACTGCAAAAGATGCTATTTATTTTCCTTCAAATAACTGATGGGACCACGGAGGAAAGGCAGAAAAAACACGGTTCCCGGGAACTGCTAAAAAATAGAAAAATTAAGCAAATAAGTATGAAATACTCAAACTCAGCACTAAAACAAGAAAAAGTAAGAACATTCAGGTAGTTTTTCTCTATGGCCAAAAGTGAGGGAGCACCCCAGAGGCAGTGTTACTCAGTCCGGCGGAAAATAAATTCTGGTGACCTCTGGCCAAGCTCCACTCAGCACACCCTCCAACTCTCTTCTTGATTGGCTAATTCATTTTATTCATTATCATAAACTCCACTTCAGAGGTAGCTCAACCTAGGCAGCTTACTGCATACTATTACTGATGCTAAAGGACCCCTAGGGTGAGAATTCCCCTTTGGCAGTTAGCTGGGTAAGTGCACTAGACAAATCCTGCCTACTTTCAGGCATGGCCCGGGGAAGGGGGCTACAGATGAATGCCAACTGACCTTTAACCAGATTAAGCTGTTGGTGGTATTTTTAGTGAATGAGGGAAATTTGGCCAGGACACCGGGGAAATTCCCCTACTCTCCACTGGGGGATCTGCTGGCCATCCTGCTGAGATGGTCACTTCGGCGGGCTACGTGGAGAGAGAGGATGCTGTTAGGATGGGAGCTCTGGCTTCTGTTCCTGTCTTTTCGACGCAGGAGGCCGTCGATCTAGCTATGGCAGTTGCAGATTTTTCTCAGGATATCGCAGCTGAGGAACGTATGGAAGTTGTGTCCATTTCCACGGACCTACCTGAGTTGCAGATCGGGGCCGTTTCCAGTGAAGGCTCCAGTTCACAGGAGCTTGCTCGTTGTCAGGCTCTCCTACTTCGAAAACAGGAATGGATTAAAATTGGCAAGGAACTGGAAGCAGAACTTGCTGTGTTGTCTACTGAATCCCCTGGGGCCAGTATTACGGAGGACCGGACAGAACATGTACTCCAGTCGGACACCTGCTTGGGGATGCAGAAGTTCCTCCTTCTTCTTCTTTGAGGGCTACGGACGTCGGTACGGCTGGTGGTACAAACGGAGTTTCTGCCGTGTGCCCTAAGCCGTCGGAAGCTCCCACAGTTCTTGCAACTATGGACACTGGCAAATCGAGGAAAACAAGACTAGGGATGCACTGAAAAGTCCCGGAGGCACCTATTTGTTTACCTGTTCCACCGGTGCCTTCGGAACAAACTTTGCCATTTTAGATAGATGTAAGGCTACAAAGTGGGGTGATTTAGCCCCTGCACCGCCTCCCGTTGCTTTTCCCCTCAAGGACGCTTCTTGGTCCCCGGAAAGAGCCCTGTCTGCAGCTGGCTGGGTTCCGGCAGCTTCGGGTCATTGGACTTCTGACCCAACGTATCAACTGATGTGTTCTTCAACTTCTTCTGTGGCCACCAACGTCGGATCTTCAGTGAGCTCCATCATACTGCAGGGTAATTCTTCCATTTTATTGCCTAATGTTAATGTTGCTGGTTCTTCTGGTGTTGGTACCACGCCAGAAGCTATTGTTGTCACTTCTTTACCTGCTGAGGCTAGGATGGGGCCTAGCTCAGAGGCCTTAGCTGAGCACCAGGAGAAGTCTTCCCTGGCCCCTTTGTTAAAGCAAGCAGATTTAATTCACTCCACTGGAGATCCTGCACCTAGGAGGAATGCAGTCCGGCTTTTATACAAGTGGGGTTTAGAACATACTCCGGATAGATTACTTATAGCTAGGACTCTTAAAAAAAATCTATGAAGTTTCTTTCCTCGGAAATATTTGCCCTAATTTCTCTAAGGAATGGTAATTACAACATTAGTTTTAAAAACGTGCCTAATCTAGATAGATTTTGGTCTCAATATAATTCCCTTAAAAATTATCCTTTGTGGGTTCCTTTACAAGCAATCCCCCTTACTAAGCCTTTAATTAAAACCATCACTGTCTTATTTAAGAATTAAGGTGTTAATGTTGAAGACATTCTTTTTTGGTTAAGACAACGCTGAGAGATTTTGGGAAGGCCTACACCCACTATGGATAGTGAACAGATTTGGGATGGGGGTTGGAAGGCTAAGGTTAAATTTTTCTCCACTAATTCAGGACCTGTGCACCTACCTAGTGTATTCTTTTTGGGAAGGGATAGGGGGTCGATTTTCTATATTGGTCAACCTAGATCTCATTTTAAATGTGGCTCTCATTTACATCGTAGTTCGGCCTGTGATACTACTAGATGTAGTCATTGTTTGGAGTACGGGCATTTGGCTTCAGCCTGCCTGAATCTCTTTAAATGTAATTTGTGTGAGCAAACTGGTCATGCCTACAGACACTGTCCCTGGGCCTCTCACAATTGAGATAACTGCCCCTCTCATGAAGGACTTATCAGTCAGGCCCAGCATGCCTTAGCCGGAAAGGTAGCCGCTGCTACACCTATACCTACAGACACTGTCCAGGTTCCGGCCCCTGCTACTACGCCTATGGTTACTCCTCCTGTGACTACAGATGTTGACTCTTCTCTCACACATCTTAAGGTAGGTTTAGATAATACTAGCAATGCTATCCCTGTTGTACCTACTGTGGTTGGTCCTGAGGAACATATGCCCCCTCCCCCACCCCCCGAAGTCCTTTTTATGGTTGTTCCCCCTAGGAAAAGTAACAGACATGGTAAAACCATGTCTGAGCCCAAAACCCTCCAGACACCTATACCTCAGAAGGATCCTGTGAGGGTAGGGAATGTGTTTGCCCCTTTGGAGGAGGATACTGGAGGGGACTCTGGGGATGATACTGAGACATCTTCCGTTATTTCCGCCATGGACACTGAAAGTCGATTAGGAGACTCCATAGCCAAAAGAACTAGACACAGACAAGCATGTAAACACCCTTGAAGTTTTTTTTTTTTTTTCCAGGATTAGGGTTACCTATGATTTCGTTTATTTGTCTTCCCTACTATGTCTTCCTTAACATTTTCCACATTAAATGTTAATGGGATTTAGACAGAGGAAGCGTATTTTTTTTTTTCACTTCTTAAATCTTTTACATCAGATATTATTTGCTTATAGGATATCCGTCTGAAGTCCCAACGGGATATCCAGCATGCCTCTCAATGCTGGTCTTTGGGACCTTCATTTTGGCCTGTGGGGGAGGACGCTTGTGATGGGTTAGGTATCCTTTTTTTCTAATTCTGCCCTTTCAGTTTCCAGATTAGTTAATATACACCCTGGGAGGGCCATGTGTTTAGATATTTCCTTTTGTTTAGAATGTTTTCGGGTTATTACAGTCTATGCTCCATAAACTAAAGCACAAAGAATAGCTCTTTTTAAGGTAGTGCAACCTTTTCTGCATACCCTCCGGATGGTTATTTGGTTAGGCAATTTTAATTGTTGATTATCTATAGCAGATAGAGAACTTCATACTGATAAACTATTTTGTGACTCCACTGCTTTGAAAAATATTGTTTCTACAGCACACGTTAGATGCATACAGAGTACTATATCCTGCAGGGGGTTATACTTATTTCCGGAGGATTCTTAGGACAAGGACTGATTTTGTTTTTTGGTTTTTATCAGCAGTCTTACAGGTTGTGCAGGCTTTTATTAGGCCTATAGAATTTTCTGATCATACCATTCTTATGGTTACTGTTTCTTGGGATGGAGCCCAACGATGTAAAAAAAATAGCTGGAGATTAAATGAGTCATTGTTAGAAGATCCTCTCATTAGACAGTTGTGGTCGAGGGACTGGGCTGCTAGGTTTTCTGTTTTAGAATGCTATGACTCCATTTTAGACTGGTGGGATGATTCTAAACTGAGTTGGAAGAAATTTTTTCAATGTCAGGCGCATGTTAAATTTACTACGGAATATATGGGATATCCGAAGTTGAGACATCAGTTACAACACCTTATATCTCTCACTGAAACTATTACACAGGACTACAATAAAATTATTGACACCATTAAGAAACAAATGATAGATTTGCAGTATAATCGGGGTAAGTCTTTAGACCAGGAATTACGGTTTGGAACACATATGTCCAAACAATCTTTAGACCCTTTTAAAGAAAGCAAGAAAAGAATAGATTCTAGACTAATTTCCGCCCTGACTGATGTATATGGCTACACTGTACGTGATCCAAACCAGCTTTTGGATGTTGTGGAAACCTACATGACTGCCACCCTGGTTCCGGACCCTATTCTGGAAGAAGGGGTTATTAATCGGATTTTGGGTAAGTTACAGTTGCCTACTTTATCTTTGACACAACAGCAAGCTTTGGCAGCTGATGTTACTTTAGCTGAAATCACTAATGCTGTTCATGAGTTCGCCTCTCAGTCTGCCCCGGGTATGGACGGTCTTAGTTCTGTTTTTTTTATAAATCCTTCTTACAGACCCTTGGACCTGTTCTGGTGGTTCTTATGAATTATATTTTACACTCTGGGAATTATGCTCCCTCCATGACTGAGGCCATTTTACTTCTCATCTACAAAAAAAGGTGACAAAACTGACCTAAGAAATTGGCGTCCTCTTAGTCTCCTGAATTTTGACTTAAAAATACTTAGTAAAATCCTACTGGCTAGGTTTTCTGCTGTTACCTCACGGCTTCTTCATCCGGCACAGATCTGTGCTGTTCAGGGCGGCAAATAGGATAATCTGATTTATTTAAGACAGGTATTTTCTAGGGGGGGGACATTGGTCAGCTACAGGGGTTTGTTTTTGGTTTAGATCAAGAAAAGGCCTTTGCTCGGGTCGCTCAAATTTTTATTCTTGGTAATAAAAGCCTTTGGGTTCCCTGCTACGTTTATTTTTTGGCTATCAGCAATGTATAAAGGGGCTGTATCCCTAATGTAAATGGATGGTGGAGGAAAAAATTAGCTATTACTAAAGGGGTACGGCAGGGATACCCACTGAGTCCTGTACATTACGCCTTTACCACTGACATATTTATTAGATTATTACACTCTAACACTGCTCTGAGGGGCCTTGATGTGCTTCCCTCCCTGCCACAACACAAGGTGCTGGCTTATGCGGATGATTTGGTGTTGCTTTTACCCCCTCACTTTTCTGTTTCTGCCTTACGAGACTCTATTCATCTTTTTCTAGCCTTTCTGCTTCTAAAATTAACTACAGTAAGAGTACTGGGGTTGTTACTGGATCCACCCCTTTACCTGTTAATGGGGTTATAGCAGGGATCCCAGTCTCTAGAGAACCTTTTAAAATTTTAGGGGTACTATTTGGACCTGGTGATATGGCAAGGTGTAACTGAGATCTGGCTTTGTCTAGGGGAACTCTGTTAGTGGGAGAGTGGAAAGGACAGCAGCTCTCATAAGAAAAAAAGGGTGATGTTGATTGAAACTATCCTTACCCCCATATTTTTATATCTTAGTTATATCTTTCTCCCTCCATCTGGTGTTTGGACACAGCTTTTTAGTGTTTTCTTTGAGACATTTTGGGGGTCTTGTTTGAACCCTCTTAAAAGGGAACTAACCTATCTTCCGATCGCAGAAGGAGGAGCCTCTATGCTCCATCCTATTTTTTTTTTTTTTTTTTTTATAGTATATTTGTGGTGTATAATTTAGGAAAGGTTTTGAAACCTGGGTCTGTCATTTGGAGACCTTTCTGGAACACTGGTTAAATTTATGTAGGCCCAGTTGGCAGGATCAGAAACCTAGACTATTGTCTAGACTTCCTGATTTGCCTTGTAGTATAAAGGAATGTATGAAACAACTTATTAAGTGGAATATTACCCCACATCAGCTTTTGACTGATGACAGGAAGAAGGTGTACAGGAATATCCTATCAGCAGAACGCACTACTGAAGTTGTTTTTCCTGACTGCCCACAGGACAGGGAGGTAGTTATTTTTAAAAATCTCATGAATAAATGTATTCCATCTTATACCTGGGATTGTTTATGGCTTTGTAATTATGGGAAATTAGGGGTTAAGGGGAACAGTAAGCATAAGCAATTGTCTGAAAAGGTTTTGTCCTCGGTCTACTTGTATTCAATTGTTGGAAACCCAATGTCATTTATCTTTAGAATGTGACTACATAAAATTCCTTTCTGGAATTTATTGGCTGACCATTGGAAGGAGCCGGAGTTCAGGAATATTGATTACCCTACTATTCTGTTTGGTCCTTTTCCAAATACCTTTGTAAAATACAACAGTGACAATCTATGTTATTTTTTGCATTTCATGTTTTTATATTTGGCAGTCTAGGTGTCTCTGGATTCTGCAGCAGAAGCATGTTTCACATGAGGACTTGCTTACCAATGTTGGTAAAGCATTGAAAGGACTAATGAACTATGACCTTGCTCATGCTCCCTTGGAACAATCTACAAGTTACTGGATTAATTGCATGGCATGGACTGAGTGATTGTTTTTATAATGTATATACCCGATATATGTTTGATTTTCTTTGTCTTTTTTCTATACTGAAGTCCATTTCTCAATAAAATTCCCCTACTCTGTGAGGGGGCGCTGTTAAGAGAGTCAGCGCGTTTGGAAAATCAGATGGCTGCAGAGAGCAGTGGAGGTCGGACGGCTGCTTGTCCGTACCTCAATCTTCCGAGCAGGGACAGTGGTACGGCTGGGATGCACCCATGTGGTGGCCAGCACAGCGTACCGGAAGAAAAAAATTACTCACCTTAGTAATTATGTTTCTTCTATTGGAGTCTTGCTGTATTCTGACTAATGCAGTTAGCCCCAGCCTTTAAACTGCCCCAGAGAACAAAAGGTTAACTTTCTATGCAGAGCACAGAATGCTGAGCTCGAGCTCGGTTGGTGTCTCTGTCTGCTTCCCTTTGAAATCTAACTGTCAGATCTTTATGAGCAAAAACTCACTAGCTATCCTATGTGGAAATTGTAAAATTTTATTAGCCAACTGGCAACAAAAAGTTTTGGATTCCCAAAGGAAGACTCAAGTCAGGAAACCCAAAACAAAAAAAAAAAACCTCCAATAAGAAAAACAATAAGATAAACACCCAAACAAAAAAGCAAAGGGTGTAAAGGAGCACCCGTGGGGTGCAACACTGCGCCTGCCCACCCACTTCCCAAAAACCAGGTTCTGAGAGGGGAGGCAGGGGGGAGGTCAGAATACAGCAAGACTCCAATAGAAGAAACATAATTACTAAGGTGAATAATTTTTTCTTCAAACAACATGAAGTCTTGCTGTATTCTGAGTAATGCAGACTACCAAGCAGTACCTCCATGGAGGAGGGTGAGAACCTACTTTGGGAATAGGCTCAGAGGTACAGCTGTGCCAAACCAAGCATCACTCCTAACCTGGATATCCAGAGAGTAATGCTTGGTAAAGGTATGGACTGATTTCCAGGTGACTGCTTGACAAATTTCTAAGAGAGGAATATCCCTGGCAGCAGCCAGAGAAGCAGCTGTACCTCTTGTAGAGTGAGCCCTCAGGTCTGAGGGTGGAATCTTTCCCAGTATCTCACAGTAGAATTGTACACAAGACACAATCCACCTGGCAATAGTTCTCTTTGTGGCAGGTTTGCCCCTTCTCACTTCTCCATAAGTGAGGAACAACTGGAGGGACTCAAACCTGTGACCCACGGTACGCTCTATGTAGTAGCTAAGGGCTCTTTTAACGTCTAAATTGTGTAACCTCCTCTCTCCTGAGGAAGAATGATCAGTGAAGAAAACAGGAAAAGACAGATTGGTTCAAGTGGAAATCTGAAACCACTTTGGGCAAGAACCTTCTACTGGTTCTAAGGACCACTTTATCTCTGTGAAAGGAGATAAAATCAGGTTCCACTGACATGGCTTGCAATTCACTGATACATCTGCTAGAGGTAATGGCTACCAAAAACACAGTTTTCTAAGTCAAGTACTTAAGCTCTGCTGAGGACATAGGCTCAAAAGGAGGTTGCATCAGTTAAGCAATGCAAACATTTAAATCCCAGGCAGGGGCAGGGTCTCTAAAGGGAGGATTGGTATGAAGCAATCCTTTAAAAAATTTACAGAACACAGGATGAGATGATAGTGAGGAAGACTTCCCCACTGACAGAAAAGCAGAAACAGCTGACAAGTGTACCTTGAGAGTAGCTGGTCTGAGGCCTAGGCCATCAAGATGGACCATATAGTCCAGAACTGTAGGCAATTCAGCAGTGTCTGGAGAAATATGTTTCTTAGAACACCAAATGCTGAATCTCTTCCAATTGGAGTTATAAGTCTTTCTGGTGGAGGGCTTTCGAGAAGCTCTGAGAATATATATAGAACCCCCTGAGACAGATGCAAATCTGCAAACTCTAACTCTTCAAGAGCCATGCCTTGAGATTGAAAGACTGAAGATTGGGGTACCAAATCCTCCCCTGAGAGGAGGGTAACAGGTTGTAATTCCTGGGAAGAGACAGGAGAAGATGGACTGCTAAAGACAGCAACAGTGGGTACCAGGGCTGTCTAGCCCAGTCTGGAGCAGTCAGAATCACTTTGCAAGGTTGTGACCTTATCTTGACTAAAGCTTTGAACAGAAGGGGGAAGGCATACAGAGATTTCCCTTCCCAGTTCAGAACCAGAGCATCCAGGAGGATTGAGCCCAAGACTGAGGGTCGGCAACAAAAGAGAGGAAGTTGGTGATTGTCCGGGGCTGCAAAAAGATCCATCTCTGGAGTGCCTCACCTTGAAAAAATCACCTTCAATACCAGAGGGTCCAGGGACCATTCATGATGGCCCTGTGAGATCCTGCTCAGTGCATCTGCTAGCACATTGTCCTTGCCTGGAAGGTGAACTGCTATCAGAGAGGTTTGCAGGGAATAAGCCAGGGACCACAACTTCATGGCTTCTGTGCACAAGGCCGTAGACTGAGTGCCTCCCTGCTTGTTGATGTACCACATGGTGGTGATGTTGTCTGTTCTGACCTGAACCACCTTGTTCTGTACTGACTTAGAGAGCGATTGCAGGGCCAGAAAAACTGCCCTGAGTTCTAGGAGTTTGATAGGGAGAAGGGATTCCTGAGGGGACCACAATCCCTGGGCAGTGAGGGCCCCCAGATGGGCTCCCCAGCCCAGAAGAGAAGCATCTGTGGTAAAGACCACTGAATGAGACTGAGTGGCAAATGGGACCCCTTGCCTTAAATTCTCCTGATCCTGCCACCATTGAAGGGCTTGGATCAAGCTCAGAATCACTGGGATCAGTTTGGTAAGGGAATCCTTACTCTGAGACCAAAAAGCCCTCAGATGGAACTGAATGTCCCTCATCTGTAATCTTGCCCCCTGGACCACTGCCGTAGAAGCTACCATGTGGCCCAAGAGCTGGAGGAAATGCCTTGCTGGTCGAGATACCCGAAGGCTGAAGGAAGAGGCTAGTTCTATAAGAACCCTTACCCTTTCCAGGGGAAGAAAGACTCCTGCTTTGACCGTATCCAGCTCTGCCCCTATAAAGGTAAGAAGCTGAACAGGCTTGAGAACTGACTTGGGAAGGCTGAGAAGAAATCCTAGAGAAGTAAGCACTTGCTGGGTCACTTGCAGGTCTGACTTGACTTGGTCTGGAGACTGGCCCACTATTAGCCAGTCGTCCAGATATGGAAAAATGGAAATCTTTTGCCTCCTTAGAAAGGCAACTACTACTGCCAGGCACTTTGTGAAGACCCTTGGGGCAGAAGTTAGGCTGAAGGGCATTGCCCTGAACTGATAGTGGCCTGAGGGCAACTTTCTGTGGCAACACCTGATGGGAATGTGAAAATAGGTATCTTTGAGGTCCAGGTAAGCTAGCCAGTCCCCTGGCCTTGGAGACGGAAGGATTATTCCCAGAGTTATCATCTTGAACTATGGTTTTAAAAGATGTTTGTTTAGGTATCTTAGGTCTAGGATAGGTCGCCACTCCCCTGTCTTTTTTGGGGTAAGGAAGTACCTGGAGTACAGACCTTTGCCCCATTGTAGGGTAGGTACTCTCTCTATGGCTCTTAAAGTCAGCAGAGATGAAACCTCTGCCTCTAGGGCAAGGGTTTCTGACACACCTGCAGGTGGAAAAGATCTGGCTCTAATCTTTGGAAATATTTTGAAGCTGAGAACCAGTCCCTGGCTTACCACTTCCAGGACCCACTTGTCTGGTGCAAGAGACATACAGTCCTGGATGAAGTAAGTCTGCCCCCTACTGGTATAGGAGAGTCGACCCGGGCAGGCCCATCAGGGTGTCTGCTTGGCAGGGGCCTTAGGCTGAGGAGTGGATGCAGCCCTGCTCATCCCACTTCTGCCTCTCCCTCTGAAGAACACCCTCTGTGAAAAGGGAGAAGAGGCCTGTGCTTGGTGAAAAGGCCTGCCCCTAGACTGCTGCCTTTGAGGAGCTGCCTGCTTCTCTTTGGCCTTAGCACTCCTGTAAGTGGTCCTGCACTCATCCATTTTCTTCATGTAATTCCCTGTCTGCTCCCCAAACAGAGAATTACCCACTACAGGAAAATCCATGGCCTTAGCCTGGGTATCCTGCGAGAGGCTAGTATATCTGAGCCAAGCCATTCTCCAAAGAGCCAAAGATGTAGCCATGACTCTTGATGACATCACTGGAGTCCGCAGCAGCATGAAACTGAACTTTGATGGGTTGATCCAGTCTGCAACCACCTCCTCCAGCTCCTTGGCTAGCTTTGGGGGCTGTTTAGCCAGTGCCAGTACAGTGTCCCACCTGGACTTCTGGTACCTGGCTGTACAGGCCATATAATTCGCCTGCCTGAGTCCCAAGGAAGATGCCATGTACTGTTTTTTGCCATGGCATCAGTCTTACTGGAGTCCTTGTCAGGGAGGTGTGAAGCCAAGGGAATGTTTGCCTCATCACAGGCAGCAGCCTGCACAACCCCAACATGGCTGCATTGCTGAAATAAAAACTCTATCTGAGCCTGAAAGTGTATACCTCTTGTCCATTCTTCTATCAACAGGAGGTATAGAATTGGGAGACTTCAGGATTTTTTGTGTCTGCTTCCCAAAAGATTTGTGAAGGGGAATAAGTCTCCTGGACTCTGGGATGTCTCATTTCCACAAAATCAGGCTCCTCTTGATCCTCCATTGCCTCCCCCATAGGAAGCTGGAGGGTCTCAGCCACCTTTCTGTAGAACATAAAGTGGGAAGGGACTCAAAGCCTAGGAGGGGATACACCTGAAGGTCTGTCTGGGGAGAGGTCTGGTTCAACATGCACATCCAGACTTTCACCATCATCATCTTCAAACTCCCCCTCCTCCTCAAACTCCGGATCATAAAACTCTTCAGGGGTATAATCATGAACCGGGGGAACTGACTTAACCAAGCCCCAGCCAAAAGGTGTCGGATCAGTCGGAACCGTGCGAAGCGATTCCACAATCCAAATTGCTCTGGCTATTTCCTCGGCGATCGGAACAGGGCTTCTGGATCCGAACTGGACAATTTCTCTTTGCGTTTTCTTTTTGTCAGAACCAAACCCTCGGGATCGGCTCTCCTTTTGCCCGAAGTATTGCCCTGGTCAGAGAGCACTCCTGGTTCGGTCGGAACTGAACCGGGCTGGCCATCCGGGTCAGCAGACTTCTCAGCCTCCTTTTCCCTCAGTCTACCTAATCTCTTTGTTAGATTCGAAAAGTTGTTACAAATTTGGCAGTCTGAGTCAAGGTGTTCAAACCCCAGACAATAAACGCAGGTGGTGTGGGGATCGGCCTTAGCAAAGACCTCCCCACACTCACTGCAGTGTTGAAACCCAGTGGGCCCAGTTTTTTTCTTGGGTTTCTCAGACATGGCCAACCTAATCAACTTACCCTTTTTTTGGCAACCGCCAGGCAAGACTCCCTTATCGGTTCCTAACCGTGTCAAGGGTCTAGGAAAAAAATGTACCAAACACTTTTTTTTTTTTTTTTTAAGAACCGATAAGGACAGGTACCCACACACTAAAGTAAAATACAAGAATTAACAACTGATTGGTTCAGCCGAACCGATCCACACTTTTACAAGTTCCACACAGAAAAACAGTACAAAACCTATCTAGTACTCACGGTACCACAGACAGAGACTGAACAGACAATGCGGAATTAAATTTCGGTTAAAAACCAACAGTAAACCGACACTTCAACCGACTTTGAACCGAGCTGCAGGAGAAATCTCTAGGAGCGACTGTTCAAAGAGGCGGAGTAAAGAATCTGACAGTTAGATTTCAAAGGGAAACAGACACCAACCGAGCTCGAGCTCAGCATTCTATGCTCTGCATAGAAAGTTAACCCTTTGTTCTCCGGGGCAGTTTAAATGCTGGGGCTAACTGCACTAGTCAGAATACAGCAAGACTTCATGTTGTTTGAATCCCCGTGGGCAGTAATCATGGTGTACGATGCGGAAGTCATCCGGAGTGTAGCATCGGGGAGAAACCCAGAAAACAGAAAAGGGAGACTGGATAGCCGACCCGGTAATTCCTCTGCCTGGAACAAGTGAGGAAGGCGGGGGTAAGGCTGAAACTGTTTTGGTGGATGCTGTATCTCATTATGGGCCTGATTATTTTGAGACTTCCCCTGCGGTGACTTTACATTCTCCTTTAGATTTGACCCCTCAACCTGATACACATAACTTACAAGCTGATATTTCCTTGTCCCCCAAGCACAAGATATTACAGTCGGAAGTTCCTGAGGTACTGGATAATATGAGCGTTTTGGGCTCAGATTTAAATACAATACAGGACCAGCCTGTCCTTACTGAACCCCCCTGCTACATTTGCTAGCCTGTTTAAAAAACCGGTCACTCTGAAAAAACGCAGGAATGCAGTATGTTTATGGTTTCTAGGTCCCATGGATGTTATGCCAGATTGTTTTTACATAGGGAGAGTTTTAATTAAACAACTGCTGGTTTTTTCTCCTACTGAGGTGTATGCCCTCATACATACCCCAGGAGATGATACTTACGACATTAGCTTTCGCACACCGGATCTGCTTAGTAAATTTTGGATGAGAGATGCAATCTTGAAAACCAATCCGGCTTGGTCACACTTTCAAGCTATCCCTCTCACCAAAAAGTCATTTAAAGTAGTAACTGTACTTTTTCGTAATGGGGGAGTAAACACAGAAGATATTACATATTGGTTGGAAAGGAAATGTACTATTCAGGGGAATCCTGAACCTATATTGGACGATGAAGGGTTTTGGAATGGAGGATGGAGATATAAGGTTAACTTACTACAAATGGATGAAGGATTACAACACTTACCCAGTTGCTTCTATCTGGGACGTGATAAGGGGTTTATTTTTTTCCAGGGGGAAACCCAGGCATTGTTATAAGTGCGGGTCTCCTAGACACCTGAGTAAGATATGTGAAGTTGTTAAATGTGCTCAATGTGGGGAATTGGGGCATGTTCTGTCTGACTGTCATCACCCTAGTAAGTTTTCTCTTTGTGAAGAAGCACATTCCTTTGTTGATTGCCCTTGGGCTGCTCAAAATAAATCTGGAGACTACAGTATCCAAGATTTTTATATTAATACAGCAGTTAAAGCTGCATTGAGGCAAAGAACCCCTCCCCCACCCCCAGACAGGTTCAAATACCCATTCTTGTTGATCATGAATCTGTTCTGACCCAAAAGGAGCCTCTGACCCAGATGGTTTCTGATGTTCCTTTTCCAGCGACAGTAAACCCCGTTTCCCAGGTGGTGGTTTCTGGTGCCGATATGGTTTCAATGCCTCCACCTCTTCCGCCTGAGGAGGCCTTTACTCTGGTAACTTCCAGAAGACGTAGCCTTCGATCTGGAGCCACGAGAAATACAGGTTACTCACCTGTAACAGGAGTTCTAGGAATGGTATATGTTGTTCATCCACACTGTCTGGCAGGTTCCTTGCCGCTTTAAATCTTGTCGGAAGGTCCTGAAGCAGGCTCCTCCCACCCACCCAGGTGGTAAAACTCTCGGCTCCGCCCCTTGACGCCAGATTTAGCCCGCTAGAAGCCAGGTTGTGCATCGAAGCCGGGGAGGCCAGGTGGGTCGTGTGGATGAACAACATATACCATTCCTAGAACTCCTGTCACAGGTGAGTAACCTGTATTTCTAGGGACATGGATATGCTGTTCATCCACACTGTCTGGCAGACTCCTAGCAGTTCTCTGGGAGGAGGGAGGCAAGGCGCATGCCCCCTACTTAGGGAATAAGGACTGGAGAACTGAGGTCCCAAAACCAGCATCCCGGTGTGACTCAAGTCGATGTGGTAATGGGTAATGAAGGTGTGTGCTGACTTCCAGGTAGCAGTCCTGCAGATTTCCTGGATAGGGACGCCCCTGGAAGCTGCCACCAATGCAGTGGTATGGCGGGTAGAATGAGCTCTTATCCCTTTGGGAGGCTCCATGCCCGCCAACCTATAGCAGAGATCTATGCAGGAGGTGACCCCTCCAGCCTATCGTCCGCTTGACTGCAGGTCTGCCAGGTACGGCTTCAGAGTAGGTGACAAACAGCTGGCGAACCTCTCCCTGAACTTCAGCCATCCGCTCCTTATAGTAAGAGAGCGCTCTTCTAGGGTCCAAAGTATGGAGCCTATATTCGGCCTCCGAGTTGTGATTGGAGTAGAACACCGGCAGAGTCAACACCTGGTTAAGGTGAAACTCCGACACCACCTTCGAAAGGAATTTCGGGTGGAGGCGCAGGACAACCTTGTCCCTGTGGAAGACCAGATAAGGAGACTCAATGGATAGCGCCTGGAGCTCTCTCATCCTTCTGGCTGACGTGACAGCCACCAGGAAGGCGATCTTCCACGACAGGTGAGAGATGTCACACCTGTGCATGAGTTCGAATGGCTTGCCCATGAGCTTAGCCAATACCAGCAGTAGATCCCACGGAGGTGGAGGTTCTCGCACCGGAAGGGATATGCGATCAACGCCTTTGAAAAAGTGCCCAACCACCTTCTCCTGTGCCACTGACTGATTCCCGGCCCGCGCCCGGTAAGCAGAAATGGCTGCCAGGTGCACCTTAAGGGTCGTTGACCGAAGCCCTAGCTGAGAAAAGGACCACAGGTAGTCCAGAATGCTTGCCAAGGAACAGGAGGAAGGGTCCAACCCCTTGCCCCGACACCAAATGGAGAATCTCTTCCATTTGAAGGCATAGCATTTCCTGGTCGACTCACGGGAAGCCTCAACAATGTTGAGGACCTCGTCGGAAAGACCCAAGGCCTGGAACTCTAGCCGCTCAGGAACCAGGCTGTCAGGTGCAGGGATTGAAGGTCCGGATGGAATACCTTCCCCTGATTGACAGATCAGGTCCGGGCAGGCTGGAAGCCGCCTCGGAAGCCTGGAGCTGAGGCTGAGGAGATCTGGATACCAGAACTGGCGGGGCCAGTCTGGGGCTACCAGAATCACCTGCATCTTGTCCCTCCTCGCCTTGAGAAGCACCTTGTGGATCAAGGGAAATGGGGGGAAGGCGTAGAAGAGGCCCGGGGTCCACGGCCTCGACAAGGCATCCGCCTGCAGCGAGCTCTGCTGATGGGGGCGGGCATGAAACAGCCTCAGCTTCGCTTTCTCCCTGGAGGCAAACAGGTCTGCCTGAGGCACGCCCCAGTGGGAGAACAGATCTTGTACTACCTCCGGCAGGTGAGACCACTCGTGGGACGCAGCTCCTATCCAGCTTAGGGCATCGGCCAGATTGTTGGAGGCTCCTGCCACGTGGATGGCAAGGAGATCCGCCTCCAGGCTGCACACAAGGGACCAAGTGTGGAGAGCTTCCCTGCACAGAGGCATGGAGCGCGTCCCGCCCTGGCAGTTTAGGCTGTACATGGTTGTGGTATTGTCCGTCTGGACCTGGACCACTTGACCCCGTACAAACGGAGTGAAGGCAGTGAGGGCTAGAAGAACCTCTCGAAGCTCCAGCAGGTTGATGTGGCATCGGGACTCCCGAGGAGACCAGAGGCCATGCGCTCTGTGCTCCCCCAGATGGGCACCCCAACCCAGAGAGGAGTCGGTTGAAAGAGAGATCATCGGCTCGGGGCGGACAAATGGGATGCCCTCCTGAGGATGAGCTGGAACGATCCACCACTGGAGAGTGTTCCACATCTCCTGGGTCACTGTCACTGGCTGATCCAAAGGACCGGGGCGCTGTGACCATTGGCTGGCCAGTCCCCACTGTAGGGGACACATGTGCCAAAAACCACGCTGGTGCAGTCCGCCATGAGTCCCAGGAGGCGCAGGAAGTCCCGGGCAGGGTGCAATTGCCCAACCTGAAATAACTGGGCAAAGGAGGAAAGAACCTCGGCCCTGTCCGCAGGAAGCCGTGCTCTGGCTCACTGAGAGTCGAGCTCTGCCCCGATGAATTGGATCACCTGCTTTGGCACGAGTTCCGACTTGGCCTCGTTGATGAGGAGGCCAACTTGAGAGCAAACCTGGAAGGCCAGATCCCTGGACCGCTCCACCTGGAGGAGGCCGCAATCAGCCAGTCGTCCAGGTAGGGGTACACCTGGACCCTCTGGCGCCACAATAATGCTGTCACCACTGCCATGTATTTAGTGAAGAACCTGGGAGCTAGAGAAAGGCCAAAGGGCATGGCCCGGAACTCGTAGAGGGACCCCTCTGCTCTGAAGTGGAGGAATCGCTGGTGGGATGGATGGATTGGGACGTGAAAGAACGCATCCTGTAGGTCCAGAGAACAGAACCACACGCCTCGTTCCAAGGATGGAATGATCTGAGCCAGAGTGACCATCCTGAAGGTTCGAGACCTTAGGAACCTGTTCAGGTCGTGCAGGTCTAGAATGGGGTGCCAGCCCCCTGTCCGTTTCGGGACCAGGAAGTACCTGGAGGATCCGCCACCTTCCTGATCACCTCCTTTTGGAGGAGCAGGGAAATGTCGGCTCGACGGGCCGACAAGAGAGGCTGCGGGCCCTGTAACCCCCAAGGGGCGATGGCTCGGAAGGGCGGGGCCTGCTTGAACTCCAGAGGCAGACCCTTTCATACCACCTCCAACACCCAATGGTCCGTGGTGATAGCGGACCAGGTGGAAAGAAAGTGGCAGAGCTGTCCCCCCACGGGGGGAACCCAGGGGGAAGCGACGCGGGTTGGAGCGACACCCCTCAACCCGCACTGGGCAGGCTTGAGGAAGGACCGCCGAGGGACCTCCTGGGCCTTTTCCTCCCGGCTTCCTGTTAGAGGAAGCTGCAGGCTTGGCTTTGGGGTGCCAAGGCGAGCCTGCTGGCCCTGATGCTGGTGTTGCTGCCGGATGTGCCACAGGGGCAGTAGGGCGAAAGGACTTATGCTGCTGTCGGTGGCCTTTGTCCTTCTGGGCAGACGTGACCGAGTCCAAGGTGGCATTGGACTTCTCAATTCTCTGGAGGTGGCCTTCCACCCCAGGCCCGAACAAGTCGGTACCCAAGAAGGGGACGCCTACCAACTTGTGCTGGGTATCTGCCGTAAAGGTGGAGATCTGCAGCCAAGCTCTGCGGCGCATGGCCACTGCAGCCGCTACTGACTGGGCACAGGAGTCTCCAATATCGAGAGCCATTTGGAGCTGCTGTTTCATCACTGCCCTTCCCTGATCTCGCACCTGCTTGACCGTAGTCTGCAGATCAGCCAGAAGATGAAGGATCGCCTCATCCAGGGAGCCCATAAGGGCGTGGGAGAAGTGTGCCATCAGTATGGCCGAACTGGCCTGACGGAGGCAGAGGGAGGACGCAGCATATACTTTACGCCCGGCACAGTCCAGCTTTTTGGACTCTTTGTCGGGGGGGGGGCTTGTCCACATCCCTAACGTTCCCGGAACGCCGGAAAACACTGTCGGTAACCAACCCTGCCGCAGAGGGGTGTTCCAAGAAACCAGACAGAGACCCGATAGGGACCGCATACTTCCTGGCTATCCTGGCTGAAGGAGCAGGAAAAGAAGTCGGCCGCTGTCATAACTCCAAGACTGGGCCAACAATGGCTTCAGCCACCGGAAAGGCCTCGGTGGGAGAATCTTCTCGGTCCAGTATCTCCGTGAGGGGATACTTGGCCCGCTGGGATACGGGCTCAAGCTGCATCCGAGTGGACTCCAAGATAAACTGAAGCAGACCCATGAACGATGATGGGCTCTTGCCCATCGACTGTCCCCTGGAGGACTGCAGGTCAAGGGGCCTGGAGAACAGGGAGGAGTCGTCGTCAGACTCAGAGGAGTCTGCGAACAGCTGCCTAGGGCCTGAGCCACCCTCCACCTGCCAGGGACAGTCGGGAGTGAAGGCCGAACAACCTGTGGGGCAGTCCCTGACCCGACCGAGAATCCCTGGTCGGAGCCCCCGATTTCGGTTGTGGAGGTGGGGGTTCCACCACAATCGGTGGGGCAGCTGGTTTTGGCTGAACAACCAGCCCAAGTTTGGGCACCTCGACTACCGCAAGGGGTTGTTTCGGCCGACGGCCAATTAATGGCCGGGGAAGGCGACGGCGTTGGCTTGTTTCCGGTCAGAAGGAACTGCTGCCACATTAAGTCCTCGTAACGTCGACGCAATTTGTGCCGAAGCCTCTCCTCTGAAGAGGAGGAAGACGAGGACGAGCGGCACCGCCGCTTTCCTCTGTGCTGAGACCGAGACCGCTGGTGTCGGCTGGACCGAGAGGAAGTCCGAGACTGAGACCGTCAGTGTTTCCGAGAGTGGGTCTGGGAGGGAGCGGGGGAAACCCATTCCTCCCTTGGCTCAGGAGCCTTAACCGGGGACACCGGCACAGGCAAGTCCTCGGTTTCCACTGGGGGGAACTGGTGAAGAAGGGTTGTCGGCTTCTCCAGCTGACAGCCCGACCGATGGGTCGAGAAAAATCTCGACTGCGTCGACGGGTGTCTCGGCTGGCTGACCTGACGGGGACACCATGAAGCCAGCAACCTTAGCCGCAATCTCGACCGAAGTAGAGTGTCGACTGTCCGGGGAGGGGGACCTCTCCCGCTCCCACGAACGTCGACGGTAGGACTTACCCTTCGAGTCCTTCTTCTTGGACCAGGAGGAGTGTCTCAATGGCCCCTCGCCTTTTGAGGAGAGGGATTGGCAAAGCTCCTTAAAAGAAGCTGTGTAGGAGAATCCCAAGGAGAGCGGGATAATGCCGCGACCCAGGATGATGAAGATGCAGCCTGGGCGGCCGCCTCCTCCTCGATGGCGATCATCTGCTCGAGTTGCTCAGCCAAGCCAGCTGCCGTGGAAACTGCCCAACGGGCCTCCTTGGACTTCACCGGCGGACAGCGTTTCTCGGGGTGCCCAAGTTGGAGCTGGGCAGCGCGGTCTTCGAGGACATTTGCCGAAAAAGACCTGCACAACTCGCAGGCCTGCGGGTTGTGGTCAAGCCGGAGGCAGTAGACGCACATGGAGTGCAGATCGGTCCTAGACATCTTCTGCCCGCATGGGCACCGCTGAAAACCGGGAGTCGATTTGTCCATCGCAGCCGTGAAGGAAGAAGTAGACCGAAGTCTAGAAAACTTTAAAATTATTTTCGGGTGAACTGAAGAGTTTGGATCCAGTCTAAACGCAGAGTGCTAAGGAGGGAACCTGAGCTTCCAAGCGGTAAGGAAGATCTGGCGACATGGGGTGGAGCTGAGAGTTTTACCAACCGGGTGGGTGGGAGGAGCCAGCTTGAAGACCTTCCGGCAAGATTTAATGCGGCAAGGAACCTGCCAGACAATGTGGATGAACAACATATCCATGTCCCTAGAAAGTACAGTTACGTAAGAACTTACCGTAACAGTAGATCTTTGAGAACAGCTCTTGCAGCAGGTTACACCATTAGGACTGAAGCCATCAGGCGTCAGGACCCCACGGAAATTTTCTAGCTAGCAGTCTTCAGCGGGGACAGCCTCCGACGTCGGTCCCACCCACGACGTCAGGCGTAGTACATAAGGAGGCGGTCCCGCCACAATCCCCAGTTCTCCCGCCGGAAACTCCCAGCTGCTGGATGACATCAGAAGAGGAGACCGAGGATCTGCCATCAGATGGCCAAGACTAAAGAACAAATCGTTCCATCCTGAAAGATGGATGTTAGGCTATAACCTACCTCCTCCAAAAGGGGGAATGGTGGGCGGCAAGGTACCTGCTGCAAGAGCTGTTCTCGAAGATCTACTGTTACGGTAAGTTCTTACGTAACTGTACTATCTTACTTCGAGATACAGCTCTTGCAGCAGGTTACACCATTAGGACTGATTCCCAAGCAATGGCGACATTCTAAAACCATCGGGAGGAGGGAGAAAAGAGAGTACCACCCTGCTCGAGCCTAGGACAGAAGTCCCTGAAGGACGGTTAGGCCGAAACCAGCCCTTCGCCTTGAGGCGATGTCCAGGCTATAATGCCTAATGTAGGTATGCACCGAGCTCCAGGTGGCTGCAGCACAAATAGCTGAAGTGGACACATTCTTCAGCACTGCAAAGGAGGTGGCCACTCCTCTGGCAGAATAGCCCTTGACCGCGCCTGGCAAGGGTTTGCTGCGCTTGTCATAACAGAAAGAGATACAATGAATGAGCCAACGTGAAAGGGTCTGCTTCAAAACAGGGGCCCCTTTCATCCTCTCAGCAAAGGATACGAACAGCTGATCCGCTTTTCGGTGTTGTTTGGTTCTGGTCAGGTAATATCTAAGACACCTGTGAACATCCAGGGTGTGAAGCAGCGCTTCTCCTCGATTGGTGTACTTAGGAAAGTACACTGGTAAGTCGATATCCTGATTAAGGGTAAGGGCTGAAACCACCTTAGGCAGGAACTTAGGATTTGTCCTCAGGGATACCCTATCCTGGTGGAAAATTAAATAAGGCTCTTTGCACATGAGTGCATGCAATTCGGAGATTCTTCTCGCCGAAGTAACTGCAACTAAAAACAACGTTTTCCACGACAGAAAATGTAGCTCGCAATCCGCGGCTGGTTCAAAGGGTGGCAGCATAAGCTGCTCCAGGACAAAGGGCAAGTCACAAGGAAGAACCGGGTCCTTGATAGGTGGCCTAAGGTGGAGGACTCCCTTAAGAAGGCACGAGTAGTGTCCAACTGGGCCACCATACGATGGCCTATGGGGGCATGATAAGCCGAAATTGCACACAAATGCACCTTAATCGAGGAGTAAGCTAGTCCGGATTGGAAAAGTGAAAGCAGGTATTCCAGAACCAGCTTCTCGGGACAATCTAAGGGTGAGAAACCACGCGTTTGAGCCCACAAGCAAAACCTGCGCCACTTCATGGCGTATGTGGCGTGTGCTGACGGTTTTCTAGCGGCGGAAAGTACTTCCGCCACTTCCTGCGAGACCCCGTGTCGCATCATGGCTATGTCTCTAGGAGCCAGGCATGTAGGTTCAACGAACCCAAGTCTGGATGGACTAGTGAACCTTCCTCCTGAGACAACAGATGGGAGCTGATCGGCAAAGGAAACGGAGGTTCCCGGGATAGCTGATGCAGAAGCGGGAACCAGATTTGCCTGGGCCAGAAAGGCGCTATCAAGATAAGCGTCGCATGCTCCCTGCGAAGTTTGAGGAGAACTCTCTGGATCAACGGGGAAAGGAGGGAAGGCGTAGAGGAATCTGCCCGCCCAGGAGAGGGACAACGCGTCTCGCCAGAAAGCACCAGGCCCTGGATCTAGCGAGGAAAAGTTGGGCAGTTTTGCGTTGGATGGGGACGCGAAAAGGTCCAATTCTGGAGTGCCCCATCTGTGGAATAGATCCTCTGCCACCTCCTGTAGAAGCTCCCACTTGTGGACTCTGGCCTGAGAGCGACTCAGACCGTCTGCAATGGTGTTGTCCACTCTGGGAACGTGAACTGCAACAAGGTTTGCGCCGTGCCGTATTACCTACTCCCACACTCTCATGGCTTCCCTGCAAAGGGGGTAAGAGTGTGTGCCTCCTTGCTTGTTGAGGTAATACATCACTGCAGTATTGTCTGTTTGTAACAGGAGAGTACCCTGTGGGATCTCCGACTGGAAGGCTTGCAGGGCATACAGGTCCGCCCTCATCTCCAGTATACTGATGTGGAGATGAGATTCCTGAATTGTCCATGTAACCTGAGACCTCACCCCGTTCAGGTGTGCTCCCCACCCGAGCCCTGAGGCGTCTGTGGAGAGAGTTACTGTCGGAGACGGTGCTGTGAAGGGAAACCCCACAGAGAGGTTTCCCAGTTCTAGCCACCATTGCCAGTCCCGAATCACGGCCTTCGTGATTCGGACTGGTTGCTGCAGATGGTCTTGCCTTTGGTCCCACTGCACCCTCAACATCCACTGGGTTACCCGCATGTGGAGTCTTGCCATCGGGACTGTTGGAATGGCCGCAGCCATGTGTCCGAGCAGGCGGAGGACCAGTCTGGCCGGGACGGTCTTCTTCACTGATAGGTGCCTGATGAGGGACCGAATGCGTTCTGCTCTGTCCTCGGGAAGAAAGGCTTTCCCCTTGACGGTGTCCAGAACTGCCCCTATGAATTGCAGTATCTGAGATGGTACCAGGAGAGACTTCTCGTAGTTGATGAGGATGCCCAGGAACTGAAAAAGGGCCTGGGTACGCTAAATGGCCATCAACAATGCTTCCTTGGAAGGAGGCATGAGAAGCCAGTCGTCCAGGTATGGGAACACGTAGTGGCCCTGTCTTCTGAGACATACCGCCACAACTGCCATGCACTTGGTAAATACCCGGGGTGCCGATGACAGCCCGAAGGGAAGTGCTCGGAACTGATAATGGCGGCCCTGGAACTCGAAGCGCATGAACCTCCTGTGCGCTTGAGCAATAGGGATGTGCAGGTAAGCGTCCTGCATGTCCAGGGACGCCAGGAAGGCGTCCTTCTTCAGCATGGGGATTAGACCTGGCAGGGTCACCATGCGGAAACGTTTGTAGACGACCGACAGATTGAGGTCGCTGAGGTCCAAAATTGGACGGAGGTCCCCTGTTTTCTTTGGAACCAGGAAGAAGTGTGAATAGTATCCTGACCCTTTCTGGTTCCCTGGAACGTGCTCCAAAGCTTCTTTCTCTAGAAGCGTGAACACTTCCTGCTGTATGAGCAGGGCGTGCTGACCTGAGTAGCGGGTAAGCAGAGGAGGCCTTGTGGGTGGGTTGTCTATGAATTCTATATAATGGCCTTTTTTGACCAACTGTGGCACCCACCTGTCGGTAGTGATCGACTGCCACCCTGGCAGGTGGCATGCGATACGACCAACGACCTTCATTTCCCGTTGATCCAGAGGAGGGGCGGGGGCCGGGAAGGAGTCATGCTGTGGCAGCATTGGATCGTGCAGGTTGGGCCGACTTTGTGACTCGTAGGCCTCTGCCTGAGGATGTCTTAGCCTGGGCTTTCCGGGTGAAGGAGCCCTTTTGTTGCTGGCCGGAACGAGCTTGTTGCCTTTGGGTCCGGCTGCGAAAACGACTCTGGTTCCTGCGAAAGGAACTAAGTCGAGACTTGTACATAGCGTGTACGGATCTAACCGCCTTCCCGGCTTCCTGCAGTTTGGTGATCACCTTCTCCGAGGCTTCACCAAACAGAACTTCGCCATGGTAAGGGACGTCCATGATGTTCTTCTCGACGTCCGGGGTAAACCTGGTGCCACGAGTGTCTCCGGAGACACACGCCTGAGGCTGCAGCTCTGGCCGAAGAGTCCGCAGAGTCGTATGCGGCTCTAAGCACCTGGGTCCCCACGTCCGAACCTGTATGGAGGAGTTGCAACAGCTCCTCCTTTTGGCCACCGTCTGACAATTTTTCAGCTAGGTCTTGTCCCTGTTCCCACAATGCATTCTGGAACTGAACCATGTGAGTGAGGTAATTTAACGGCCTAATGGTGCAAGTCGCGGCCACGTACGTCCGCCAACCCAGGACGTCCAACTGTTTGGACTCCGGGTCCGGTGGCTGCGTGCTCAAGTGCTGCGGTTTCTGAAACCGATCATGTGAGGCCGTAATGACCAGGGAGTCAGCCAGAGGATGGTTCGCCAGGTACTGGTCCTCCCTTGGGGCCTTGTACAGGCGGCCAGCCTTCTTCGGCACTGCCGGAGTTGAATGTGGACGCTTCCACGCAGCCTTGGTGACGTCCACGAAGGTATCCACCAAGGGTGGCACTACCACAGGCTTGGAGTCTTTTTGCCGAAGGTAGCGGGCAAGGCGTAGTCTCTCGGGGTCAAGCTCCTCAGCGTCCCACCCCATGTTTTCCTGGATATGCCTCATTATCTCGGCGAACGAGGGGTCATCCAGAGGGGACCTAGGAAGGTCGTGTGGGTCCAGAGAAGGGACGCTGATTGGAGAAGGGGATCTGGAGCACGCAGAGGTGTCAGATCTAGGGTCCTCCTCGGACGGGGTATACCGACGCCGTCTGGGTCTCTAAGGGCTGGGTGACCCTGAAGTGGATCTTGAAGGAGGCCTTCTCTCCGAAGATCTGCCCCTAGGAGGGGACGCTGGCTCCTGGGGGTTGGGCGATGCCCGTCCTGCTGACCCCCTGGGTGATGGGGGCAGGCGTTGGAGGGGCAGCAGGCGCAGGAGGAGGTTGTGTGGTGACCACATCCTTCTTGATGGTGACCCACCAGAAGGTGAAGAGCTCCTTCACCTCTGTCAAGTTTAGGCCCGACGACGGACCGGGCGCCGGTGGCCTGTCGGCAGGTCCCCGGTGGTCTCCCGTCCCAGGGAGGGTTCCCGTGGGAGCTCGACGGGTCTGGGGTCGCCCGCCTGGTCTTCAGGCCTGGTGGAGTCCTCTCGTCCGATGCTCCGATCACGTCGGTAGGCGGTGGTGGTCCCCTTCTGCAGTAGCCGAGGGATGCACCACGACCGCGACGGTGACGACGGTAGCCGGTTCCCGGGAGTGCCTATGTAGCTTGGCCGACGGCGGGTCCGACGTCCGCTCCAGGGAGGTCAGCTCCTTAGTCTTGCGCTGAGGCGGCGGCGGCTGGGAGACAGACATGACGTCGGAGTCCGGGCGACGGGTGGAAGACTTATGGCGCTCCCCAGGCCTAGACGAGGCCTTAGACAGAGTGGACGAAGATACAGGCCTGGAGGTCTTGACAGGCTGCAGAGAGGAGGAACCACTAGCCGATTTGATGAGAACCGGGGGAGGCTGAGAGCGAGCCCTCGAGGGAGAGCGGTCAGACCTGGAGCTGGAGCTGCTGGAGTCCGAGGCCCTGGAAGGGGATCTGGGTCTTTCCTTCTCCCGGTGCCTTTCGCAGTGCTTATGGGACTTCCCTGGCGACTCCTCCTTGGAGGAAGGGTCTCGATCCATAGCTTTAAGTTTCTTCAAGGAGGAAAGCTTGAAGGGCCTTCTGGCGGCGGATCCTTGTACGGCTGTTAAAGCCCTGGCAGAAGGAGCAGGCCTGGGTATCGTGGTCTGGGCCCAGGCAGCGAACACAGGCCGAGTGAGGATCCTTGAAAGGGATCTGCTTGCTGCAGGCACACTTCGACTGATGGCCATCCAGAGAAGTTGGAGGACATCAGACGAAATCCAGTGAGAAACGGAACAGTTTGAAGTTTCTAGTCGTGCCGCGCTCAGAAGATGACCGAGAGCCGGCGTCATGGCGTCGACGGCGGAAAAGAATTGGGATTGTGGCGACCAACACCCATGTATTACGCCGACGCCGGGGAGGGACCGACGCCTGAGGCGTGTCCTCGCTGAAGACTGCTAGCTAGAAAATTTCCGTGGGGTCGTGACACCTGACGGCTTCTTTCCTAATGGTGTAACCCACTGCAAGAGCTGTATCTCGAAGAAGATCATTTATTTTTGGAATGTCCCTTTATAATAGATTTTTGGAGTCTTGCTATAGGAAAATGGCCTACCTTTCCTTTATATCTCTTAACTTTAGAAATTTTGCGTAGAGGAATTTTGCCAGTAACCACAATCAAATATGATAAAGTGACATTGTGGTTGATTTTGCTCTGTTTTAAGTTTTATATATGGCATGTGAGATGTCGCTTTACCATTCAACAGCAATACTTTACACAGGATGAACTGTTTTGCATGGTTGCTAATTCTATTTCTAGATTGAAAATACAAGATTATGGCAACCTTTCTCTATCCATTTGCCAGTCTAGATGGGGCTCTATAGACTGGATATAAATTTAATGGGCTACCTTAGTCTGGCCTATCAGAATGTTGTATCTTTTTTTTTTCCTTCTTTTTTTTAGTTCTGCTCTATAAACTTTGTGATGCAGGACTTTAATGAATGTTACGTATTGGAAGGAGTAAGTATTCTTTTATATATTCTCAGATGTTTATTTTTGCTTTGCTTATTTTCCCCTTGATTTATTGTATTATGCCTATTGATGTTTATTCCTTTTTTTTTGAACTCATCATGTTGTATTACTGATTACTTGATATGTTTTCTGTGGATATCAATAAAAATTCCCCTACTCTTTTCGAGAAGTGCCATGGGATCTTTAACATCCACCTGAACTACCACCAATCCAGGCAGACGGGACCTCGGTTTAACGACTCATCCGAAAGACAGTACCTCAGAAGTGCAGCACCCCTCTCATTCTGTACTACAGTGTCAGTACTGGGATATTAACCCAAGTGCCAGATGTGGGAACTGAACCCACAGCCCTCTGATCCCCCGGCCTCAGAGGTGAGTGTGCTACCTACTGAGCCACTGACACTTAAAAGACACAGGTTGAAGACAGTAAGACCTAAGAAGCTGTACCCATGCAGGTGGGAGTTTGTGCTGCATCACAGATCTTAGTAACAGCCTGCCGAAGGCAGCCAAGGCATGAAAGAACAATGGCAAATGTTTGTGTAGGGGACCAAGGGTCTTGCTTTACAAATGTCCTTGACAAATGTGGAGGGCTTGTGTATGCTTGGTGGCTAGAGCCAACCTTTTGTCACTGAAATGAGGAACATGGACATTTTTGGACACTCAAAATGAGGGACACAGGCCCTCAGAATGAGGGACATAACCTCAGTCATGGAGATACAAGCTCAGAACACTGTGAAAACCATAGTGTTTACTTGTACAAAGTTTATTTTGTATTTTAGAATAGTGAGAGTTTCTGCTTTAAAGTCTGAATTTACAGCACATTCTTTGTGTGGGTAGCACCTTTTCCATGAGGGACGGATGAGGAACAGAGCAATTTTAAGGGGCAAAATGAGGGATGCCCCTAGTAATGAGGGACACTTGAGTGGTATGGGCAAAAGTCATTTCATGAAGTGCGCCTCCTTAATGGCCGAACAGAGTCAGTTGGCCAGCGTTGGTTTTTCTGCAGCCAGGCCTTGTTTTCCTGTGGCCCGGAGGACATAAAGCATGCTTGTTTCCTGGATTGCATCTAGTTGAGGGAATTACAAAGGGCCCTCCTAGAATCCAGGCAGTGTAAATGCAGTTCCTAACCACTGGCATAAAAAGGTGGAGGAAGGGCAGGGAAATCCCCCCTATTCCAGTGGAAAACACAAGACAAAATGGGAACAAACAGGTTGTAATGGCAATACATGCACACATAGAATGTCACAGTAGATAAGGGTCCACCCAGTCTGCCCAATTGTGTGTGTTTTTTTTTGCAGACCCTCGTTAATCCACAATGCAATCTCTTCTCCCCACTACCCTTCATCCACGATTCCCTTGTGCCTATCTCAGGCATTTTTTAACCTAATCACTGCCCCCCGTAAGCTATTCCAGATATCCACCACCCCTTCTGTGAAAAAGTACTTCCTCGCATCCCTCCTATCATGCTCCCTTGTTACAGAGAAAACAGTTAAGTACTCACCATAACGGTAGGTCATAAGAGAGAAACTCATCTGGCCACATCTATGGAACTATAAGCCATCAGGCACTAGGACCACATGGAAACTTTTGTAAGCAGTCCACTAGGGGCCGGCCACCCATGACGACATCAGACGTTGGCTCTCCCATATAAACGTGGACAGCCCCATCCATCCTCAGTTACCTGCTGGAGATCATGCTCAGAGGACCTCCCTGCAGGGAACTAAGAGAGAACCCAGGGCTCTGTCGATCTAGGATCGCAAATCCTCTTGACATCCAGGGAGTGAGGGGTGCTCTCCCCTTCAGTCTGGAAGTACCAAGGGCTGGTTAAGGTGAAACTCTGAAACCACCTTGGGTAGGAATTTAGGATGAGTTCTGAGAACCACCTTGTCCATGTGAAATGCCATGTGGGGGGGGGGTCTGTGACCAAGGCATGTATTTCACAGACTGTGAGCGGATGTAATGACCACTAGGAAGGTAGCCTTCCAGGTCAGAAACTTCAAGGTTCAGGCTGCTAGAGGCTCCAAGGGTTTGCTGGTGAGCATGTCTAGCACCAGGTTGATATCCCACGCAGCCACAGGTCTCCTGACGGGGGCCTAATGTGCAAGATGCCTTTAAGGAATCTCCTGATTAGCGGCAACTGAGCCAGTGACACATTCTGCACTGGCTCGAGGTAGGTGGAAATCGCGCAGAGGTGTACCTTCACTGTCGAGTATTGCAGTCCTGCATTTGACAGGTCTAGGAGGTACTCCAGCACTTTACTTGGTGGGCAAACAAAGGGGATCCAGGGCAGAATTTGCACACCAAATGGAAAAATGTTTCCACTTTGCCGTGTAAGTCTTCCTAGTGGATGGCTTACGTGCCACTAAGAGGATTTCTAAGATTCTTTGAGAGACATTAAACCTACCCATTTCTATCTCCTCAGGAGCCAGCCATGGAGATGAAGGGAGTGCAGCTTAGTAAGTACCACATGTTCCTGTGTTAAGAGGTCTGTTTGTAGAGGAAGTTGCCTCGGAGGGACTTCAGACAATCTGTTGATCAATGGAAACCATATCTGTCGAGGCCAGTATGGGGCAATGAGAAATCATCCTGCCTCCCCCGTGCCTCCAATTTGAGCATCACCCTCTGAATTAATGGAAGAGGAGGAAATACGTACAGAAAAGTGTTTTGTCCACTGCAGTCTGAAAGCATCCTAACAGAAACAGCAGGTTCTGGATTTCTGGAACAGAACAGAGGCAGTTTTGCATTGAGTGGGGACGCAAAAACGTCCAAGTCTGGACTGCTCCATGTGTCGAATAGCGATTGCACGACATCTGGGACGAGTAATCATTTGTGCGGCTTTGCCTCCATTCTGCTGAGGCGATCCGCCAGATCATTCTGGACTCCTGGCAGGCAGACTGCCTGGATCAGAGCATCGTGCTTGAGACACCAGTCCCACACTCTCATGGCTTCTCTGCACACAGGGTAAGAGTGCGCCCCACCCTGCTTGTTGATGCAATACATCACATCCTTGTTGTCCGTCTAAAGAAGGATTACTTTGCGACGGAGGACATCCTTCAGGGCTTGGACAGCGTACAGGACTGCTCTCATCTCCTAGACATTTATGTGTAGATGGGACTCCTTCCGGCTCCACACTCCTGGAGTGTGGAAGTCCTGGCAGTGAGCTCCTCAACTGGTCAGAGATGCATCCGTGGTGATGGTGATCTGGGGTTCTAGTGGGGCAAAGAGTAGACTTTGGAGAAGCCTGTCTTCCTGAGTTCACCATGCAAGTAACCTCATCAGAGGCTCGGTCACCTTGATGTGGAAGGATTGCGGGTGCGTAGTCAGTGACCACTGAGTGCCAAGCATCCACTGTGTGGTTCTCATGTGTAGGCAGGCTAGAGGCACCGTGAATATGGACAATGCCATGAGACCTAGCATCCGCTGCATCGAGAGAGCTCAAACTGAGTTCTTCTCCCTGATGAAGCGAGCCATCTAGAGAATGTCATTTGTCCTATCCTCTGGAAGGAAGGCCCTTGCTCTGGAGGTGTCCAGAAGGGCTCCTATAAAGATAAGCTGTTGGGAGGGCTGAAGCTGTGATTTTTCCTGGTTCGGTAGCACCCCTATAGAGTAGAGGAACTTAGAATTTGTGAAGACTACTTCCTGTGTTTCCTGTCTGGATGGGCTCACCAGGAGCCAATCGTCCAGGTACAGGAACACTTGAATGCTGAGTTTTCTGAGATGTGCTGCAAGTATCACGAAGCACTTTGTAAAGACTTGGGCGCCCAGGAGAGTCCAAAGGGCAGGACTCTGAATTGGTAGTGTTGACTTAGAGCCACAAAGCGGAAGTACTTGTGGTGGCTTGGGTGCACCGGAATGTGCTCATAGGCATCCTGCATGTCAAGGGATGCCAACCAGTCATACTAATGAATTAGCGGAAGCAGAGTTTCCAGAGAGAGAGAGTATCTTGAACTTTTCTTTGAACAGATATTTGTTCAGCTTCCTTAGATCGAGGATAGGGCGAATGCCACCTGTTTTCTTTGGAACTAGGAAGTAATGGGAGTAGAATCTAGTGTTCTGTTCTGCCTGTGGAACCACATCTACTGCCCTGTTTTTCAGAAGGCCCTGAATCTCGGAAGTAAGAAGGTCTGACTAAGTAGCAGACAGGTTGGGCTGCTGCTTGGGTGGAAGATCTGTAGGGATCTCTGCAAAATTGAAAGAGTATCCCTCTCGAATAATCCTGAGAACCCATATGTCCATTGTAATAGAGTTCCACCTGTTGTAAAACTGAGTCAGACGACCTCCTGCTGCCAAAGCGGTATCCACCTCAGGCACCCGAGGTGGGACCTGGGCAGGGTCTTCAGAGGGTGGCACTAGGTGCTTACGGGGCCTGTGCCTTCTGCTGCGTTTTTTGTGGCTGAGGGGTTTGGTTATTGCTAAAAACTCCTCCGACCCTACCTCGAAAGGACTGCCTATTATGAAAATGTCAGCAGTTTCGCCCCTCTGAGGGGCGTCAGGAGACTGTCTTGCAGTCTTAATGGCAGTCCTGGTTTTTTCATTGGCCTCCAGTGCCTGCTTCACTTGTGAGCCAAACAGATAAACACCAAAAGAGGGAAAATCTATGACTCTCTGCTGAGCATCATTTGTGAACCCTGAAGTCCTGAGGCAGGAACGCCGTCGGGTACAAATCTGGGCCGCTGCTGCCCTAGAGGGAGTGTCAAAGATGTCCATAGCAGCTTTCAGCTGCTGACTGTTGGACTCTATGCCCCTTGTGACTGTTTGCAGAAGCTCCCAACCGTTGATCTGAGTGAGTGCCAAAGGGTACAGTCATACTGAGAGAAATGGCCCTGGTAGCTAGCTATGCGCATGCCCAGGGTTGCTGCAGCAAACATCCATTTCCCCAGAGTGTCGATTTTACGGGACTCTATTCACAGGATGAGCCGTGGATTCCTGGGGAGCAAGTATATGTCGCTTCCAGCCAGTACCACCAGGGCATCCGTGAAGGGTTGAGAGTGATTGGCCTGTCTTTGGGGGTGGGGTGGGGGTGGAGATGTACTTACTATCTATAGACAGTCACGGAAGGAATAAGCACCTGTCTGTCCCACACAGTCTGTGAGAGAGTCTCAAAAGAGGGTTGCACTGGTGGTATCAGGTCAAAGGGGATCTCAGGGACATGTAGATATTTCAGGCACAAAAACTTCCCAGGGTTCACAGCAGAGGTCTGAAGGGCCAAGGTGGATCGTATGTTCTTCAACCACAAGCTCAGCTGATGTAGAGGGCTTACTATCTAGCCCATAAAACGAGTCTTCATCCACATCTTCTGACAGACAAAGATCAGGATTGGATTCATCCAAGCCTCCTCTACCCCAGAAGGGTCAGCAAAGATAGGAAAAGAGGGAAGGAGTGCCAGAGGCGCCACCCTCCGAATTGATGTTGAGAACCCCGGCACTCAATTCAGCGCTGACACTGAGTGGAGCACTGGCAATGACGATGGACAAAGACCCTGGGTCCCCAACCCCGGGATGCCCAAAAGGCCGCGACACCACTGGAGACTCCCCGTAAGAGTTGAAAAGAGGAAGGAAATGCAGTACCTGTGCCGGAGCTGAAGAATTCTTCTTTACTACTTTTTCTCTCTCTTTTTAAAAAAAATAAAGAATACTATTAAAGATAACTAAACGAAAGAAATACCGAATGACTAAAGCTGATGTCGTATAGACGGGAAGATTAGACTCCAGCGGGCGAGTGACATCGTCACTGAAGTGCACTCGATGGCAGGAAAAAAGGAACCGAGGCGGCTGGAGGGGTCGACACCGAGACAGTCTATACAGGTGCGAGCCACCTCGCGGTGCCGCGGATGCACGGCCCTACCTCAGCGCCAGCCCTCCTGAAGATTTTTGGCTCCTAGCACCTCCGGCAAAGTCCCATTAGTGTGAATGAATGGTGGAGACTTTTAGTCCAGGAAAATCAATGCTTTCCAAGAAAGAAAATGTAGGCCAACACAAAATTCAAGTCGAAAGTCAGGACTGGATTTCGGATAGGAGGCTTCACGTGCAGAATGCATCTCAAAAGCATAAAGGCCACCTCCAGCTGGGCAACCGTTATTACACTCAAAATATACATGGAAAGCCGAGTTAGCAACCAACTGCACCTTAATAGAGGAGAACTTCAGGAATGCATCTGACAAAGACGGTAGAAACACTAGAAATACCAGTTATGTAAGAACTTGCCATAAATGAAAATTACGTACCTGCCATAATTCTTTATCTTTCTGTGCATCTTCACCATTCATCACTATTTGAGGTACAGGCCGGAGGCTAGGACGCCGTGGGAGATTTTAAATTTTTTTTGGGAGGTTGAGCCAATGCAGTGACCGCGCCGCCCTCGAGGTCGACATGTTACATGGCGCTCACGGGCTGGCCATTACCTGGCGTTGACTCCACCCTGGCTCCAGTTCTACAAGCAGGTGAGAAGGATAGGAATGGAAGGAGGGGAGGGGCAAGGGAGCCCAAGGGACAGAAAAAGGAATGGATATAAAACTGAAAGGAGGCATAACGACCGAGAGGTCAGCAAAGAGAGAGAGAGAAGCCTAAGGGATTGGGAAGAGAGGGGGCCCCAATTTCTGTGCGAAAGGAAAGGATGGAGAAGGGAGGGTAGAAGAGGGAGAAAAGGAAGGAGTAGTAGACACCGCCCACCCCCGGGCAATGATCTAGGCCTTTTGAGGAAGCAGACTGAATACAAAAGCTGCAGAATTAAATCCAGAAGGATTACAGGGCATGAGCACATGACCATAGTGCAGCATGGTTGATAGCAGAAAGCAAGCTAGGGTTGAAGAGAACTCGTCACTTAGAGGTCGAGGCAGACCACAGCATTAAGCTGGGCGGTGCCTTTCCCTCCTGCCAACCGAGACAGCAGAACTGAAGAGGAGGTGTCTGAAAACACCTCAGAACGAGAGAAATGGATCACCCCCAAAAGGGGTTGCAAAATACATTTTGGGGGAAAGCTGAGGGTTCGAGAGGTCCCCTTCTACCCCCCACGGCTCCTCCAGAGGGGGAGCTGGAGTTACAACTCAAGAGGGAGAGGGAGAAGAGGGGAAACTCCAGGATTCCCAGAGCACAACCATCCCTGTCTGCCTACCCAGAGGAAACCACCCACACTCCGAGGAAAGGGGAGGAGGGGAGGTGCTGACCAACAAGGGAGACAAACAGGAGTAGGATCGCTCAGAGACTGAGGCCCCAGAGGGAAGGAGGGTGGCATTTAGTGACGAATATACACAGAAAGATCAAGAATTACAGTAGGTATGTAATTTTCATATTTCATCTGTGTCAATCTTCACCACTCATCACTATCTGGGTGAGTATCGAGCCCCCCCAAAGGGGGGCCAGCAACTCCCTAAGGGACAATGTCTCAGCCTCCAGTGGGGGAGACACCAGAGGGGAGAACCCCTACATGCCTGGCTAAGCCTGTGACTGGTCAGGGTGAGACGGGGATCTCCTTGCAGGAAATGGACAGCACCCCTGAAGCTCTGGCCTCACCCTACGGGAGAAAAGGTGGGTTCTCCAGAAAGTGGAGGAGATCACCCTACACCGGGCCAAGGATGACAACTGGGATAGACGAAGCCATGCCGACCGCCTAATGCAGATCGCTGTCCCCACCAGCCTGGAAGCCACCTCACTGGGGTCATACGATGCCCTTGCTTGGTGCCTTGCAAGCTCCAGGCCCTGAGTGGAGCGGGCAATGGTTTGTCTTGTTTCCTCTGAATCAGGAATGGAGGCTAGATTTGTCCTAGCCATGACCACAAGTACCTGTTGTAGGTAGCATGGTGGGCCTGATGCACTGCCACACAGAGCAAAATCCGTGCCGAGGAGAACGTCCTCCAGCCCCAGAAATCAAAGTCCGAAGAGTCTGAATCCGGGGGCCGGTCACGGCCTAGGCTTTTCTGCCCAGTGGGGTTATCCAAGAGTATTACACACGAAGGGGAGTGAGGCAGAGTTCCTGGAGACCCGGGGGCAATACCTCTGGCGAAGGTCCTTAGGGGCTGGAACTGAGGAAAAGGGATGTCGCCAGACCCGGTGGGATGCCTCCCAGAAGGGATCAGGCCAGGCGGGAACCCAGAGGTTGACTGCACTGAACTCACCTAGGAAGGCTTGCGCTGACCGGTCCGGATTGCGCTCTCCAAGGGTGGAGATATGGAGCTTGTCGAGCAACCCCGATAGGAAGCACTGATAGCTGGAAAAATCAGCCGCTGGGGAAAGGTGGACGGATGTTTCCTTTCCCTCGAAGGAGGAGGAAGATGAGGAATCCAACGAGTCCAGAGATTCAGGATCAGGTTGCACTGGGGAGCGGTGAAATACCTGCTCGTCCATGGCTCTAAAGTAGGCAAGGAAAAGTGCAGCTGAGGCCCTGAACTGCTCCCAGGTAAGGGGCCCCCCAGGACCAAGAACACCTGGGAGAGGAGGAGGAGTTGGCAGAGGCACAGGGGCCAAGCACCTCCGAGGAGAAACACAGCCTCTGCTCAGGGCGAGGACTGAGCGGATGATCCCAAAGGAGAGGGAGACCCGGTGGTTCCAGCAGACAAGAGCTGTTCAACTGGACTGAAACGGCCAGATCTCTGCCCGATGGAAGAAATCCCCCTGCAAGGTGACTGGGATCATGTGGGTCCAAAAGTACGATTCCTGACCTCCTGTGAAGATATGCCTCTTAGAGAGACATCAGGGGAGACGCGCGGATCAACACTACGACTCCTCCCAGCACCCGGCTTGGTCCCCAGCAGAGGCAGCTGCACTGAACCCTGGCTACTCAACCCTTCAGACTATGAAAAAGCCCTCTTCCTCACCACTAGCTGAGGCAGCTGACACTCCTGGCAGACTCCTGGGAAACAGCAGGAGGTGCATTACCCTCCCCTCCTCTACCTGGGACGCCCCGGCTGACCCAGAAGTCGGGCTAGCCAGGACAGCCACAAAAGGGGGCACGCCCACCGGAGGAGCAGACAGGCCTCCGGCTCTGGATTGCCCAGTGGTGTCCACCTGGGCACTCGAAGGCTGGTCAGTACCACTGACCCCAGAACCAGAGGAATCCGCCGCTCCCCCATAGGTGGTTGAGTGGGGTCCGAAGCGCTAGACCCTGAGGAATCTGGGAGCCAATCCAGGTCAGCCTCCGCATGTCCGAGGAGGATGGCGAAGTCCGGACCCAGACCACCCCAATCCCTAATGGTCCTAGGACCACGAGCGGGCCGCCACCCTCCCCGCACTGCGATGGCACCTGGACAGAGGCGTGTACCGCCCCCATCCCTGGAGCCGTGAACAGCACCGCCTATGGTGCTGCGAGCAGCACCGGAGATAGAAGCGGCATCGCAGACGGGTCCCACGCCATCCACTGCGCTGCTCCCGTGAACTATGCCAGAATCAGAAACGGCACTGCGGGCCAGCCGGGCACCTTCCAGATCCGTGGAGCCGCAAGCGACACTGGAGTCAGGGGCAGCACAGACAGACGGCGCCGGGGAGCCTTTGCTTCCGAAGAAGCGAATGCCAAAACGGTTGCCCTCACCGCCCCCAAGGAGACAAGACTGGGGCCTCCTGCACCGTGGAAGAAGCCCCCTGCCACGGCAAGGCTAAAACTAGCATAGGCTCCCTACTCTGTGGGCCGTATAGGACCAGGAGGGGACCCAGAGGAAGGGTGAAGAAACCTAACTTTAGCCTTCTGTGTGCAAGCCTGTCCTCCCGAAGTCTGCGGTGCATGTCCGACCTTAAACGCGCACATTTCCAACACTCAGCGGTCCATGGAAAAACTGGCGTTGCAACGATTCAAATTGTGGTTGCGGCCTAAGCAGGTTAAGCACCGGTCATGCTGGTCAGTGGTGGAAAAAAGTCGGTCACAGGGACACCGATGCATTGGGGGCTGACCCACCATTGAAGATTTCTTTTTAACTCCTGAACGAGACATGACCGGACGATAAAGCAACAAAACAAAACAAGGTACTCGGTGATGATAGAAAATAAAATGAAAGGTCTTACTGGGTATTCCGGAAGGTGGCGCCGAGAACAGAGGCGAGCAGAACTGTGAACCGATGGACTAGGCCGTAATATGCTGTAGAAATCTGAGACTTCCACATAAAGTCCTTTCTCGACAGCAGGAGAAGAAGAACTGGAGCCAGGCCGGAGTTGACACCAGGTGACGGCCAACCCATGAGTGCCATGTGGCATGTTGGCCTCGAGGGCAGCACTGTCCCTGCATTGGTTCCACCGCCAAAAATTTGTTTAAAAAAAATCTCCCGCGGGGTCCTAGCCTCTGGCCGGTACCCAAAATAGTGATGAATGGTGAAGACTGACAGACAAGATCAGTAGATCTTCGAAAGGATCTCTTGGAGCAGGCCATTACCGGTAGGACTATAGCCGCCAGGCACTAGGACCACAAGGAAACTTTTTAGCTAGCTGTCTACCAAATGGGGCCCGTCCACTTCCGATGTCAGCCTCTGAGTCAGCCAATTCTATAAAGGTGGGTGGGCCCCCCCCATACCCTCCTCAGTTCTCCCGCTAAAGACCAAAACCAGGATGCTATAAGGGGGAACCGAGTAGGATTTCGAGGTATCCCAGGAACATGGAAAAGAAATGCACAAGGCTCGCCCCTATGGAAGGGGAAGAGAGACACAGGAGAAGGGGAAGGGAAGGAAAGCAGGGCCTGCTGCAAGAGATCCTCTCGAAGATCTACTGTTATGGTAAGTTTTTACATAACTGTACTATCTTACTTCGCGGGTATCTCTTGCAGCAGGCCATCACCGGTAGGACCGAGTCCCACAGTTCTGGCACTACAGTCAGTCAGTCAGTCCGGATGGTAGGAAAAAAAAAAAGGAAAGAAAGAGCCTATGAAATGAGGCCCTGAATAGCAGTTAGGCCAAAGTTGGCTCTATGCCTAGAGGTGATGTCCAGGTTGTAATGTTTGGTAAAAGTGTGGACAGTGCTCCAGGTGGCAGCAGCGCAAATGTCGGCAGCTGACATTTCTGAAACAAGCTACCGAGGTGGCCATACCCTAGTGGAATGTTTTTAACCCCCAGGAAGTTCCTTGCTGTATCTCTGGTAAGAAAAGACAATGCAATTGGCTAAACATTTAGACAAACACAGTTTGGACACTGGAGCCTCCCTCTTACCCAGGGGTGAATCAAAACTGGTTAGACTTCCGGGACTCTCTAGTCTGGTGTCTACAGCACTTCAAGATTAAATGCACTTCAAAGGTATGGAGCAATGCCTCCCCTTGACTGGAATACTCCGGGTAATAAACAGGTAGGTGGATGGACTGGTTCAAAGTAAAATCTGACACCACCTCAGTAAGAAACTTAGCACTGGTATGCAAAGACACCCTGCCTCTGTGAAAAATCAAATAAGGCTCCTTATACATGAGGGCCTGAAGCTCTGAAATCCTTAGACTTCGAGCAGAAGTAATGGCAACTAAAAACACAGGTTACTCATCTGTAACAGTAGTTGTAGGAGTCGTATATAGTGTTCAGACACACTTCAGGCAGTGTTCCTTTCCCCTTTAAGGCTTGCCAGAATGTCTTCAAGCTGGCTCCTCCCACCCACCTGGCTAGTAACTTCCTCGACACCGCCCCTTGACATCAGATCTTACCCGATGGAAGCAAGACCGGTGTGCCACTTGCCAGGGGAGGTCAGGTGTGCCAGTGTGGATGAACACCATATACCACTCCTAGAAGGAAAAAAATTACCATAGTAATTGTTTCTTACAAGGGATCTGCTAGTACGATTAGACGCTACTGCAGTCAGAGTAGAGCTGCTGACTGCCTCCGGAACTGAGTTTTGGAATGTATGCAAATTAGAAGAACTCTGAATGCTACATTCAAAAACTGCTGTCTCTTTCTCCCCAACAGTCAGAGATTCAACCTTGTAGATGAAATGCTAGGCTAATTAATAATTAAAAACTCCATTAACACTAATGTCCTACCCTTGGTAGAGAGAACAGAATCCAAACAGGCCAAGTAAATCACAAAAAAAAAGAGAGCTAGTGGTCCTAGCCATTCTTGTGTGTATTAACTATTATAAAAAAAGTTAAGCCAATGATTAATAGCACCGTTAGAAAACTCCCATGAAGATACTGCTGAACCTATTCAGGTTATATAAGGGGAGGTGGGGATGGGAGGTCTAATCCTACTAGAAGATCCCTTGCAAAAAACATTACTATGTTAAGTGATTTTTTTCATCAAGATCCAGGAATCTTCTAGTAGTATTATGACACTATTGCAGACTACCAAGCAGTGCCTTGGGAGGAGGGTACAGAACCTATTTATGAAAAAGGTTCTGCAATACTGCAGTCCCGAAACTTTCATCAGTCCTGGACTGGATGTCCAGACAGTAGTGCTTTGTGAAGGTGTGGACTGTACTCCAGGTAGCTGCTTTACAGATTACCAGCAAGGGGATGTCCCTTGCAGCTCCACAGAGGCGGCAGTTCCATGAGTGGAATATGCCCCGAGGCCCTGTGGTGGATGTTTGTCGGCCTTATCATAACAGAATTGAATGCAGGATACTATCCAACGTGTAACTGATCTCTTTGAGGTAGGCCTGCCCTTTCCCACCTCATCATAGGTAATAAACAGTTGTGAGAGGGAATCCCGGAGGTCCTTAGTATGTGTAATGTAATAGCAGAGGGACCTTTTTACGTCCAAGCTATGAAGCTTTTGTTCACCTGAACTGGATTTGGCTGTGAAAAATACTGGCAGTGTGATGGACTGGTTCAAATGGAACTCAGTTACCAACTTTGGAAGGAATTTCTTGTTAGCTGTAAGGACTACTTCGTCCTTATGGAAGATAATGTAACAGGGACCAGAGCAAAGAGCTTGAAGCTCGCACACTCTTCTTGCTGAAATAACTGCCACTAGAAAAACAGTTTTCCATGTGACATTTTTATGTTGGCTGTAGCCATTGGCTCAAAAGGGGGTTCCATGAGTTTGGCCATAGACAAATTATGGTCCCAAGGAGGGACTGGTTCCCTAACAGAAGGAATCATATGTGCCAATCCTTTGAAAAGCTTCTTAAAAATAGTGTGTGAAGCTATTGTTCTCTGAGCACCTGCAGACAAATAAGCAGATACTGCTGCTAAGTGAACCTTAAGGGTTGCAGGCCTGAGGCCTACAGACTGCAAGTGCACCAGATAATCAAGTACTGTGGGCAGACCTGTCCTGAGGGGTTAATTTTTTTAGGCTTGTACCAGACGGTAAATCTTTTTCATTCTGAAGTACAAGTTTTCCGAGATACTTTTAATACTTTAATAACCTCTTCTGACAAGTCAAACTCAGAAAATTCCAACTACAAAAGAATCAAGTCTTTAGGTGAAGGCTCTCGAGGTTTGGAAAAACTATCTGACCCTGGACAGCTGTTAGAAGATTGAACCTGTGGGGCAGATCAATGGGCTGCTTGGTGGACAGACTGAGCAACAAAGGGTATCAAGGCTGTCTGGCCCAGTCTGGTGCAACCAGTATCATGGCTGCAAACTGACTCCTCAGTCTGAAAAGAAGTCTTACACCAGTGGAATCTGAGGAAAGGCACACAGGAATTTCCCTGTCCAATCCAGGACTAGCGCATCCATGGGCACTGTGCCCATGGATGGTGGCCTACAGCAATACAATGGAAGCTGATGATTGTCTTTTGAGGCAGACAGATCTATCTCTGGGTTACCCCACTGCCTGAAATTTGTATCCAACACTTGTTTGTTCAGAGTCCATTTGTGATGGTCCTAGTTGATTCTGCCAGTGTACTGTCCTTCCCTGGAAGGTGAATGGCAAACAGATGCACCTCCGGAGAATAAACTAGGTACCAAATCTTCATGGTCTCTGTGCATAGTCTTGAAGATCTGGTACCCCGCTGCTTGCTGACGTACCACAAGGTGGCTGTGTTGTCTGTCCTGACTTCGACTGACTGACCCCTCAACTGAGTGGCAAAGTCCTTCACAGCAAGGAAACCTGCTCTCAGCTCAAAGGTTGATGTGCAGTTTAGACTTCTGAGGTGACCAAATTCCGCAAATTCTGAGGTCTGTATGTGACCCCCCATCTCTAGGAGACAGGCATCTGTTGATAAGGTCGCCGTGTGGTGTTGCTGAAAAGGGATGCCGTGTCGAAGGTTCTCGCTTTCTTTCTACCACTGCACTGCCAAGAACAGGGTTCTTGTAACTGGCACCAGCTATGAGATGGGGTCCCTTCTTTGGGACCAGTGTGATCAGAGGTGATACTGGATATCCTTCATTTGAAACCTGGAGCCTGACACTACTGCTGTAGTTGAGCCCATGTGTCCTAGCAATGCAAGGAACTGTCATACAGTTCTGGGATGACCTAACGTAAAGGAGTTTGCAAGGGTCAGTAGGTCTGACACCCTTTCATGTGGAAGAAAAGCTTTCCCTTGGATAGTGTCCAGTTCTGCTCCAATGAATTTCAGTGACTGAACTGACTCCATCTGAGATTTCTGAGCACTGATAAGGAATCTTAGTGACTCCAGGAAACTTTGGGTCACCCTGATGGAATCCTTTACCTGCTTGTATGTCTTCCCTACGACTAGCCAGTCATCCAGGTAAGGAAATATACTGATTCCCTGCCTTCTGAGGTAAGCTGCCACCACTAACAGACACTTTGGGAATACCTGTGGGGCAGAAGTGAGCCCGAAGGGGAGTGCTGAAAACTGGCAAAGACCTGAGGGGGGAGAGAGAGAACCTTAGATACTTTCTGTGGCAAGGTCTGATTGGAATGTGAAAGTAACTACTGCCAGTGTTACTATTTTGAACCTGGGCTTTGCCAGGTGTCTGTTTAGGTATCTGCGATCCAAGATTGGACGCTGGTCCCGTTCTTTGTCAGAAAGTCATCCGAGGTATCCTTCTCCTTTGGGAAGGGGCTGACTATTGCCCTGGCTTAGAGGAGCTTTTTTCTTTTACTTCCAACTCCAGCCTCTGATGGAGTTGAAGGGCTGAAAACCCCTGGAGTTTTGGAAATTGTTTGAACTGAAGGTACAGGCCCTGACTCAATACCTCCAGTACCCAGTTGTCTGTAGTAATGTTTTCCCAATGTTTGAAATAGTGAGACCACCTGCCCCCCCCCCAGGGAGTGGGCGGGCAGCTTGATCTGTGTAGTCAAGGATTCTGTCCGGATCGTGGTGCTGGAGCTAGTGTGGCATGCCTAGCAGATCTCCTGCCACTGCAATACCCTCTAGCCTGTGTGTGTTCTACAGGTATAGGGTGTGGGACATAAGATCTGGGGAAGTAACCCCTACCTCCCCTTCTTGTGGATCTAGAAGTGAAGGCCCTCTCTTTTGAGGAGTTACTCCTATAGGTGGTTTTGTATTCCTCAGTTTTGTCATTCGCATTCACTGTTCTGAAATCTTATCAATTAAAGCCATCATGGATTCCATAGGGCTTTCTGGTACTGTGCAGCATAAGCCATGTATGCTGCCTGTCTGAAGGGAAGATCTCAAATAACCTTCCTTCCCCATTGTCTCAACTTTTCAGGAATCATTGGGTGAGATGCCAGAAGTTTTGCTTTATCACAGGCTATAGCCTGTAGAACACCCTCATGATCTGGATGGGTGTACAGATAATCAGCAGATGCCATATCCAGTTGGGATTTGTTTTTCCACCTTCTTGTCCACTCCGGGGACAGAGAAAGATGTCTGTATTATTTTAAAAATAGCCTTTCTTAGAGAATTATGGATAGGAAGGACCATCTCTCTTGTGGGAGTGAGATCCATCATATCCTAAAAATCTGCCTCTTCCTCATCATCCATGGATTCTTATGAGGTGGGGCCCAGGGTGTCAGACACTGCCTGACAAGAGAGAAGTGGGATGAAAAACCATCATGCCACGTTGGGGGGAACTGAACTCCTGATCTGGGGATACCTCTGGTTCAGTGGGTTCCCCTAGATCCGGTTCCACTTCCTCCTCCTCCTCCTCCACAATGTGAACTTCAAGCCCTTGGTCACTGGGAACCGGTGGTGGGATTTGAACCCGTAAACCCAGGATGGAGCCTGCAGTCCAAAGGGCCTGAATGACCTGCAGGGCTTTAGCAATTTCCTCCGCAGAGGGATATTTTTTTTGTATTTTGTTTTTACTTTATCTGTTGGGAGCTCCTTTGCTTTTTCAGCAGGACGTACGACAACACTTTTCTCTCTATGTTTCTTTTTGGCGGGCACAGTCTCAGGTGCCTACTCACTTGTTCTTTTGTGTTTTGTATGCTCAGACTCCTTTTCATGCATTTTGGGATCTGAGATGTTTTTAGAGGGTCTCTCTCCTTTGTCTCGGAGTGGAGGAAGGACCCTCTTTGCTTTGGTGATACTGAGGTGGGAGCAGAAGCCCCAAATCTTTTTGAGCTCTTTTTAACAGTATTTGTACAAAAAGTACTCCAACCTTCACAATTAGAAAAAATATGGCTAGGACTCCAGCACTCTATGCACACGGCATGGTAATAAGTTTTAGCAAAGATTTGAAAGCACTTTATATAATTTTTAAAACCTGTGGGTCCCGTCCTCTTTTTTTGGTCTGTCTGACATACCAAGCAGACTCTAAAAAATGTCAGAGTTAAAATTTAAAGCAAAAGTGGTCAGTTCCTTATATATAAAAGGAACTGCAATTTAAACAACTTACTTGTTTTTATTCAGAAAGCGATCAGTTCCTAGAGTGAAAAGGGAACCGACAGCTACCCACAAAATAAGTATTCAACAGTGTATACTTTCAAAAACACGATCAATTCCTAGTTAGTAGCAAATGGGAACTGACTGCGATTTAAACAACAGTTTTGAATGACTAAATATAATATTTGTTTAAAACTAAGTAGCTAGTGGTCAGAATCGCAGATTACACAGTTTTAGACTAAATAAATAAATAAAATAAATCAGTTTTAAATGACTAAAATCATATTTGTTGAAAACGAAGTACTGCTAAAAATGAGTTAAATTACCCAGTATAAGCTAAACTTAACTAAAATAGGCAGAGTATGAATTAAATATTGAAAATAAATACCACTTTTTCAACAAAATAAACAGTCTTGCAGTGAAGCTGCTGTGCAGTCGGGGTGGCGGGGGGAGACAGTCATTATGTGTACATGGAAAAACTGAAAGAGGCAGCAGTTTTTGAATGTAGCATTCCAAATTCTTCTAATTTGCACACATTCAAAAACTCGAAAGTTCAGGGGGCAATCAGCAGCTCTATACTAACTGCAATAGTGTCCAATACTACTAGGAGATTCCTGGGTCTTGAATTGCTGTTACAGGTGAGTAACCTGCGTTTCTAGGGAAGAGGATATGGTGTTCTATCCACACTTCAGGCAGACTCCTAGCAGTTCTCTGGGAGGAGGGAGGCAAGGCGCACACCTGCTACTTAGGAGATGGAGATTAGAGAACTGAGGCCCCAAAACCAGCATCCCAGTGTGACTCAAGGTCAATGTGGTAGTGGGAAATGAAGGTGTGTGCTGACTTCCAGGTAATAGCCTGACATTTTCTGGATGGGGACATCCCTGGAAGCGGCCAACGAGGCAGCAGTATGAGAGGTGGAATGAATCCACAGCCCTACGAGTGGCTCCCCGACAGCCAACCTATAGCAGAGGTCGATGCAGGATACAGTCCACCTGAAAATTGTCTGCTTAGCTGTCGGTATGCCAGGTGCGGCTTCAGCATAGGTGACAAATAGCTAGCAAACCTCTCCCAAACTCCAGCTGTGCACGCCTTATAACAGGCAAGCTCTTGCTGCAGGTCCAAAGTATGGAGCCTGTACTCCGCTTCTGAGTTGTGACTGGTGAAGTACACAAGGAGACTGATCACCTGGTTAAGGTGAAAGAAAAAATTACTCACCATAGTAATGTTGTTTCTTCTAATGGAGTCTTGCTATATTCAGACATAATGCAGTTAGCCCCAGCACTTGAACTGTCCCGGAGAGGAAAGAGTTAACTATGCAGAAGCATAGAACGTTGAGCTCAAGCTCGGTTTTCAAACCTCTGTCTGTAGTACTTCCCAGTGTAACCGTAAGATTCTTACGAGCAAACTAACTAATATACTATAGAATGGAAATTGTTCAACTCGAGAACCCAAGAAGGAAAGGTAGTGACAATATTTAAGTAAAAACACCAGAAAAATAACTTCTACCCCACCCAAGAGGGAGAGTACAAGGTACACCCCTGAGGTGCAACACTGTACCTGCCAGCCCACTTCCCAAAACCAGGTTCTGAGAGGGGAGGTGGGGGTCTGAATACAGCAAGACTCAATTAGAAGAAACAACATTACTATGGTGAGTAACATTTTCTTCAAACAACATGAAGTCTTGCTGTATTCAGACATAATGAAGACTACCTATGGAGGAGGGAATGCAGAACCTACTTTGGGAAGAGGCTCTGCAGTACTGCTGTACCAAACCTAGCATCACTCCTAGCCTGGATGTCCAGGGAGTAATGCCTGGTCAAAGTATGTACTGTTTTCCAGGTGGCTGCTTTACAGATCTCTAACAAAGGTATATCTCTGGCCGCAGCTAGAGAAGCAGCTGTACCCCTAGTCAAGTGAGCCCTTAGGCCTGAAGGGGGCGTCCTACCCAACTTGTCATAACAAAATTGTATACAAGAAACAATCCACCTGACAGTTTGTTTAGTGGCAGGCTTACCTTTCCCCACTTCACCATAAGTGAGAAACAATTGAAGACAGTCATTTCTATGTGCCTTAGTATGCTCAATGTAGTAGCCAAGTGCACTCTTAACATCCAGACTGTGTAACCTTCTTTCACCTGAAGAGGAATGGTCAGTGAAAAACACAGGGAGAGATATAGACTGGTTCAGATGAAAATCTGATACCACTTTGGGCAAGAACCTCCTATTGGTTCTTAGAACCACTTTGTCCCTATGGAAGGAGATGAAGTCAGGTTCAACTGGCAGGGCCTGTAACTCGCTAATCTGCCTGGCAGAAGTAATAGCTAACAGGAACACAGTTTTCCAGGTCAAGTACTTCAATTCGGCTGAAGCCAGAGGTTCAAAGGGTGGCTGCATTAGCTGAGCTATGCAGACATTAAAATCCCAAGGTGGAGTGGGCTCCCTAAATGGAGGGTTAATGTGAACCAGACCTTTGAAAAACTTTCTGAAAACAGGATGAGATGCCAGGGAAGAGCCCTTCCCTGCTGAGAGGAATGCAGAGACAGCTGCTAGATGAACCTTCAGAGTGGCAGGCCTAAGGCCTAGACCATTCAGATAAACTAGATCGTCTAAGGTTGTGGAAATGTCTGTAGAATCAGGCAGGATGTCTTTCTGAGAGCACCAAATACTGAACATTTTCCATTTGGAGTTGTAAGTTTTTCCTAGTGGAAGGTTTCCTGGAGACCTTCAGAATATCCAGAACTCCCCGAGAAAGATGCAGTGCTGCATATTCTAACTCTTCAAGAGCCAGGCCTTGAGATTGAGAGACTGGAGATTGGGGTACCAGATCCAACTCTGGGAGGAGGACAGGAGATTGTATGTCCTGGGCAGAGACAGGGGACGTGACACTGATAAGGACAGCAGTACAGGATACCAAGGCTGTCTGGCCCAATCTGGAGCCACCAGTATCACTGTGCAGGGTTGAGTCCTGATCTTGATCAGAACTCTGAACAGCAGAGGGAAGGCACAGAGAAACCTGCCCTTCCAGTCCAAAAAGAGAACATCCTGGGGAACCGTCCCCAGGACTGGAGGTCTGCAACAAAACAGAGGAAGCTGATGATTGTCTGGTGCTGCAAAGAGATCCATCTCTGGAGTGCCCCACCTAGAGAAGACGACCTTCAGGATGTGAGGATCCAGGGACCATTCGTGGTATCCCTGTGAAATTCTGCTCAGAGCATCTGCCAATACGTTGCCCTTCCCTGGAAGGTGAACTGCTACCAGAGAAGTCAGAAGAGAATAGGCCAGAGACCACAGCTTCATGGCTTCTGTGCAAAAGGCCGAGGATCGAGTGTCTCCCTGCTTGTTGATGTACCACATTGTGGTGGTGGTGTCCGTTCTGACTTGGACCACCTTGCCCTTGACTGAATCTGAAAAGCTCTGCAAGGCTAGGAAAACTGCCCCGAGTTCCAGGAGACTGATATGAAGGAGAGACTCCTGTGGAGACCAGACCCCTTGAGCTGTCAGGGCTCCCAGGTGGGCTCCCCACCCTAAGAGAGAAGCATCCGTAGTTAGAACTACTGATGGGACTTGAGGGAGAAATGGAACCCCTTGTCTGAGGTTGTCCTGGTCCAGCCACCACTGGAGAGCTTGGACCAGAGTCTGATTCACTGGAATCAGTTTGGTAAGTGAATCCTCCTTTTGAGACCAAAAAGACCTCAGATGAAACTGAATGCCCCTAATCTGGAACCTTGCTCCCTGCACCACTGCCGTGGAAGCTGCCATGTGGCCCAGGAGCTGGAGGAACCGTCTTGCTGGGCGGGAGACCTGAGGTCGAAAGGAGGAAGCGAGATCCACTAGGGCTTTCACCCTTGCCAGGGGAAGGAAGGCTTTTTCTTGCACAGTGTCCAACTCTATGTCTATAAAGGTGAGAAGTTGAACTGGTTCGAGTAAGACTTTGGAAGACTGAGAAGAAACCCAGGGAGCTGAGTAGGTCCTGGGTAGTTTGAAGAGCTGACTTGACCTGTAAAGGTGACTGACCCACTAAGAGCCAGTCGTCCAGATACGGGAAGATGGTGATACCTTGTCTTCTGAGGTAAGCTACCACTACTGCAAGGCACTTTGTGAACACCCTTGGAGCTGATGTTAGGGCGAATGGCATGGCTCTGAATTGGTAATGGCCTGAAGGCAACTCGAACCTGAGGTATTTTCCGTGGGAGAACCTGATAGGAATATGGAAGTAGGCATCCTTGAGGTCCAGAGATGCTAGCCAATCCCATGGCCTTAGAGAGGGAAGGATTATTGCCAGATTTACCATTTTGAATTTGGTCTTTGAAATGAGTTTGTTCAGATACCTTAGATCTAGGATGGGTCGCCACTCCCCCTGTTTTCTTTGGGGGTAAGGAAGTACCTGGAATACAGTCCTTTTCCCTTGTGCTGAGTAGGAACTTTCTCTATAGCTCTGAGAGCTAGAAGAGAGAGGAAACCTCTGCCTCTAGGGCAAGGGTTTCTGAGACTGATACAGGTGGAAAAGACTTGGCCCTCTTTTTTTGGAAATTTTCTGAAGCTGAGGGCCAGTCCCTGGCTTACTACTTCCAGGACCCACTTGTCTGAGGTCACAGACTTCCAGACCTGGAAGTAGTAAGCCAGCCTGCCTCTTACTGGAAATAGGGATTCGACCCGGGCTGATACATCAGGGTGTCTGCTTGGCAGGAGCCTTAGACTGAGAGGAGGAGGAAGCAGCCCTGCTCATCCCCCTCCTACCCCTCCCACTGAAGAACCCCCTTTGTGGGAAGGGAGAGGAGGCCTGGGTTTGGTAAAAAGGCCTTTGAAAGGGCCTGCCCCTAGACTGCTGCTTGTGCGGAGTGGCCTGCCTTTCCTTGGCCTATGTACTCCTGTACGTGGTCCTGTATTCATCCATTTCTTCATGTAAGCCTCTGTCTGCTCCCCCAAACAGAGAGTTACCTACTACAGGAAAATCCATGGCCTTAGTCTGGGTATCCTGTGAAAGGCTAGTACATCTGAGCCAAGCACGTCTTCTGAGAGACACAGGTGTAGCCATGACTCTAGATGTCACATCACTGGAGTCCACAGCAGCATGAAATTGCATTTTGGATGCCTCAATTCCATCAGCAGCCACCTCCTCGGCTAACTGGGGAGAGACCTGTTTAGCCAGTTCCAGAACCGTATCCCATCTGGATTTCTGGTACATGGCTGTGCAGGCCATATAAGTAGCCTGCCTGAGTCCCAAAGAGGATGCCAAATACTGTTTTTTGGCCATGGCATCCACTTTCCTGGAGTCCTTATCCGGGGTGTGTGAAGCCAAAGGAATGTTAGCCCTGTCACAGGCTGCAGCCTGCACTACCCCAACACATGCAATGACTATAAAGGAACTCTGCAGCTGAGCCTGATAACGAATACCTCCTGTTCATTCTCTTAACCACAGGAGGTATTGAATTAGGAGTCTGTAAAATTTTGTGTCTCTGTTTCCCCAAGGATTTATGAAGAGGGATAGACAGCTTTTTGGGCTCTGGGATGTCCATCATTTCCACAAAATCAGGCTCTTCATCCTCCTCGATGGCTTCAACCAAGGGAAGCTGCAGGGTTTCTGCCACCTTTTTGTAGAACAAAAAATGTGAAGGGGATTCAGAAAGCCTGGGAGGAGAGACGTCCAGTTCAATGGGCACATCCAGACCCCCTCATCATCACTGGGACAGCCTTCGTCTCCCTCCCACTCCTCATAATAAGCATCTGGATCATAATCCGGAGGAGACTGATCCGACCGAACTGACCGCCGAACCGGTTCAGACTGAACCGGTCTAAGCGATTGAACAATGCTAATCGTTTGATTATTTCGTCTGCGGTTGGAGAATGAGATACAGGATCCAAACTGGCAGACTTGCGCTTTTTCTTTGATGAAACCGACTTCTCGGGGTCGGCTCTCCTTTTGCCCAAGGAGGTATCGCCTAGGTCAGTAGGCACCTCCTCAGGTTCGGCCACAACCAAACCGGGCTGGCCATCCACATCTACGGACTTCTCGGCCTCCTTTTCCTTCAGCCTACTCAGTCTTATCTAGAGTGGATTTAGGAAAGTTTTTACAGATTTGGCAGTCTGACTTGAGGTGGTCAAACCCCAGTCAATAAACAGAGATGAGGTGGGGGTCAGCCTTAGTAAAGGCCTCCCCACACTCAGTACAGTGTTGAAACCCAGTGGGACCGGTTTTCTTCTTGGGTTTCTCAGACATGGCCAACCTAACAAATTACCTTATTGCAGCTTTCAAGCCAGGTAATGTAATAACCAATTAGTTACAAATCATGTCACGAGCTTTTTAAAAGAACCAGCAAAAAGTCAGGTTCTTCTGAAACCGATCGGTACCAGAACACCACACTATCCCAGAAAAAATAAAATTAAAGTCGGTTCCAAATTGGACTGACCGTGAAGAAACCGAAGAAAAGGACAATTTCCACTTTTTCACTAAAATAAAACACAGTTACTACCTATCTACACACTACCTGTACCGCGCACAGAGGCTGGAAATCCGAATAACAAAAAAAATATGTGGTTTAAACCGAACGCTTCTTTTTACAGAACCAAGCAGAGAAATCTCGGGCGACTTCACTGTTAAGCGGATAAAGAATCTGGCGATTACACTGGGAAGTACCACGATGAGGTTTGAAAACCGAGCTCGAGCTCAACGTTCTATGCTTCTGTATCCAAGGTAACTCTTTCCTCTCCGGGGCAGTTCAAGTGCTGGGGCTAACTGCATTATGTGTGAACACAGCAAGACTTCATGTTCGAACTCTGAAACAACCTTCGGGAGGTACTTCGGGTTGGGGTGAAGGATGACCTTGTCCCATGGAAGACCAGGTAAGGAGACTCCACCGAAAGTGTCTGGAGCTCACTGATCCTTCTGGCTGACCTGATAACCACCAGGAAGGTGGTCTTCCAAGACAGGTGAGACATGTCACACCTGTGCATTGGTTCGAATAGCTTGTCCATAATCTTTGCCAATATCAGCAACAAGTCCCATGATGGTGGTGGTGCACCGGAGGGGAAATGTGATCAAGGCCTTTGAAAAAGCGCTAAATTAGCTTCTCCTGCACCACTGACTGTGTACCGACTCACGCACTGTAAGCAGAGATGGCTGCCATGTGCACCTTAAGGGTTGTCGACCAAAGGCCTGACTGGGAAAGGGACCAAAGGTAGTTGAGAATACTAGCCACCGGGCAAGATAAAGGGTCCAGACCCTTGTCCTGGCACAAAATGGAGAATCTCTTCTATTTGAAGGCATAGCATTTTCGGGTCGACTCCTTCTGAGCCACCTTGACCACAGCAATGACATCTTTGGAAAGACTCAAAGCCTCGAACTCTAGCCGCTCAGAAATCAGACTGTTCGGTACAGGGACTGAAACCCCAGATGGAGTACTTCCCCTTGATTGACTGAAAGCAGGTCTGGGCGTAGAGGGAGATGCCTCGGGAGCCTGCTGCTGAGGCTGAGGAGATCAGAGTACCAGAACTAGTGGGGCCAGTCCGGAGCTACCAGAATCACCCGTGCCTTGTCCCTCCTCGCCTTGAGTAACACCTTGTGGACAAAGGGGAATGGAGAGAAGGCATAGAGGAGGCCCCGGGTCCTGGACCTTGAAAAAGCATCCCCTTGCAGCGTTCCCTGCTGAGGGAAGTGGGCACAATACAGCCTTAGCTTTTCGTTCTCCCTGGAGGCGAACAAGTCCACCAAAGGTGTGCTCCGCTGGGAGAACTGGCTGTATACTACCTCTGGGTGGAGAGACCACTCTTGAGACACCCTGCCCACAAGGCTGAGAGCGTCTGACAGCTGGTTGGAGACACCGCCAACATGGATGGCCAGGAGATTGACCTCAAGGCTGTGCACAAGGGTCCAAACACAGAGAGCTTCCCTGCACAGAGGAAGGGAGTAAGTCTCGCCTGTGTGTTGAGGTACTACATGTTGTGCTGCTGTCTATCTGGACCCAAATGACCTGAACTCGAACATACAGAGCAAGGACTGTCAGAGCCAGCCAAATTGCCCGCAGTTCCAGCAGGTTTCTATAACATCGGGACTCCTCCGGGTGTTCAGTGCCCGTGGTGGACTCTGTGGTTCCCGAGGTGGGCACCCCAGCCCACAAGGGAGGCACTGGTCATCAGCATGACCGTCTGCTGTGGGCGGACAAACGGGATACCTTCCTGCAGATGTTCCCGGACCAACCACCACTGGAGGGTGTCCCACATTGCCTGGGTCACAGTGACCGGCTGGCCGGAGTGGCCCTTGCAGAGAGACCATTAACGGGCAAGCTCCCACTGCAGAGTGTGCATTCTCCAGCGGGCCCAACAAATCATACCGGTGCATGCCACCATGTATCCCAGGGGGTGCAGGAAGTCCCGAGCAGGATGCAACTGCCCAACCCAAAAATGACTGGGTAAAGGAGGAAAAGAGCCTCCGCCCTACCTGCTGGAAGTTGAGCCCTGGCTCTGCAACAGTCGAGCTCTGCCCCGATGAACCTGACCATCTGCAAGGGCACAAGTTCCGATTTGGCCTCGACCAGGAGGCCAAGAGAGAGACACAGGTCTGAGGGTCAGATCCGTGGACCGCTCCATCTCCTGCCTGGAGGGACCCACAATTAGGCAGTAATCCAGGTAAGGGGTAGACATGGACTGCTCGATGCCTCAGGTAGGCTGTCACCACTACCATGCATTTGGTGAAGACCCTGGGGGCCGAGGACAGGCGGAATGACATGGCCTGGAACTCTTAGAGGATCCCCTCCGCCCGGAACAAGAGGAACCAGCGGTGGGATGTATGGTTTGAGAAGTGAAAAAATGCATCCTGAAGATCCAGAAAGCAAAACTACATGTTTTGCCTGACAGATGGTATGATCTGAGACAGAGTGACCATCCTGAAGGTGCGCGGCCTGGTAAACTTAAGTCAGATTGTGCGGATTTAAGATGGGGCACGACAGCCCTCCTGTCCGTTTTCGCACCAGAAAGTACCTGGAGACAAGCCCTGGGTGTTCCATAGGGTCCAAGACAGGAGCCACGACCTCGCTGCGGAGGAGTTAGACTATGTCATCCCTAAGGGCCAACAGCATGTCCCAGACACGATGCACTCCCGTAGGGCACAGGCTTAGCAAGGTGGGTATTCCTCAAATTTGAGAGGCAGACCCTTACCAACCACCTCGAGAACCCACCTGTCTGTGGCGACAGCGTACCAGGTGGAGATTCCCACTGGACGACCCAGGGGAGACAAGACGGGCATGAGGGAGGCACCCACCATCCTGTCACTGGGTAGGCTTGGAGGTGGCGGAGGACCCGGCCGAGGAACCATCGGGGCCTCTGCCTCCAGGTTTACGGACAACTGTGGCCACAGACTTCAGTTGAGGTCGAAAGGCCTGAGCCTGCTGTCCAGTCTGAGGCTGGTATGGTTTGGCCGCAGGGGCAGAGAGGGGCCAAAAAGGTTTCTTTTTCTGCTGTTTAGAACCGTTGGGGGTCTCTTTGAGCGGATGTCAGAGTCCAAGGTGGAACTGAACTTCTCAATACAGGTGAGATGTCCCTTGACCCTGAGTCCGAACAAGTAGGTACCCAGGAAGGGGACATCTGCTAGTTTGTGCTGGGTATCTGCCATGAAGGTCGAGATCCTCAGCCAGGCTCTGCGGCCGCCATGGACCAGGCACAAGAGTCACCCAAGTCCATGATACTCGAGTTATTGCTTGGCTACTGCTCAGCCCTGATCCCAGACCTGTTTGACCGTGGTCTGTAGGTCCGCTGGGAGATGAGGAAGAACCTCATCAAGCGAGCTCAGAAGAGCATGCGAGAAGTGGGCCATCAAAATGGCTAAACTTGCTTGCCGAAGGTCGAAAGAGGAGACGGCATACACCTTTTCAGCCATGTGGAGGTATCCCCCTGCAGCGTTCCCTTCTGAGGGGGGTGGGTACAGTACAGCCTCAGCTTTGCGTTCTCCCTTGAGGCAAACAGGTCCATGAGACGGGTGCTCCACTGGAAGAACAGGCTGTGTACTATCTCTGGGTGGACCATTTTCTTCGGTCCTTTCATTCTTTTAAAGGTAAGTCTCCACCTAGGCACCGTAAACACAAGAAGAGTTGGCACCAGTCACAGGATCACTAACTGATAAGGGCATTCACCACTTCCAGAGGTCACACATGTTTAGCTGCCTTCTAAGGAGGTCAAGCTACCGTAAGAGCTTGGGCTGCCCAAGGAAGTCCCACACGGGCAGCTGATGCTGTCACCATGGTTGACCAGTTAGTCAACCTCATCAACGCAGACAAGTCTGTCAAGGGAGACAAATCCTCGTTCTTTCAGACCCTGGTCTTGACTTTAGCCCAACTCCTCTTCTGCTAACATTCTTCTTATGTTCTTATGGTCCCAACACAGAACCGTGAGGACCTCACTGCTGACTTCCAGCCAGTCTGATATCCCATGTACCACTACACACTGAGCCCTACGGCTTAAACAGCTGCTGTGCCTCTGGAAAAACTTTACAAAGCATAAAATTTAGACATAATTCGACCTGTACTGCATATTTATACAACACATGTATACTGATAAATATAAAGATAAAATGTGGTATCTTGACCCAACATAGCAAGGTAATATCTTGCAAAGTCAGGTATGTCACAAAGATGCAACGTATTAAGATAATTTTACCAGGTATGTCACAATGCATACTGAACCAATCAAAGTGCAGCTTTCATAATGCTGATGACATCAAAACAGCCAAGTGCAGCACTGAAGCCAGTAACTGAAATCAAACTAAACAGTTACATTTTCACACAAAGAGCACATTTAAAAGGTATAACTAGTACACTGATATTGTATAAATCTAATATACAATGGTCTGACTCAAAACACAGTTTCTCTTCACTTGGGTGGGAGCAGGAGTTTCATAACTCACTTGCAGCTCTGCCACTGCTCCCTCACACATGAAGACAAAATGCATATTCTAAGTCAGCTCATATATCTTCTATAGCCTCCTCCTCTAGCTTATTTATTACTGACAAAATAGGCATGAAAATGTAATTTTTATACCTTAGAGTTAAACTGACCCTACAAGCTTGTTCATCAATTAAGCCATAATTCTGCTGTGATGCCACAAGCAGAATTTTATGACATCAGTTGGAGAATAAGCAACATAAGCAGATGAACTCACAATGGCTCACAATGTTTTTTTTCCTATATCTTTCTAATGGTAAGCTTTGTAAGAATCTGATCGGTTACTAGAACGTACAGAGGACAGCAGTTTGAAAACCGGGCTTGAACTCAACGTTCTATGCATTTGCATAGAGTTTAACTCTTTGTTCTCCGTGGCAGTTGAACCGGTCGGTCATACTGCACTTGTCAGAATACAGCAAGACCTCACGTTGTTTGAAAGGCCGTGTGCCCATAATTGCTCCAATCTTAACTTAATAATATGCTAAAAAACTTATCCAGTCTGTATTTAAAATGTTTTTGTTACACCGTCAATCATGTTGATTAGAAGATGGCTCCAAGGGTTTACCATTCTAACAGAAAAAAAGTACTTATTACTTGTTTTAAATCTGATTGGACTCAGTTGTGTTGATCTCGCTGTTCTTCAGAGCCATATTTAATGTGCAAATAGATAAGAAACGTGAACTATGCTATGGATTAATAACAGACCGCCCATCAGTCTCCTATTCTGTATTGTGTACAGGTTTAGAACCTGCACTCTATCATGGTACAACAGGTTTTATAAACCATTCACAAGTTTTGTTGCTCTCCTCTGCACCCGTTCCAGTCTTGATATATTGTTAGCCCTGTATGGGCACCAGACTTGATTCCCATATTGCAAAACTGGACGTACGTACGTACGCCCAATTCAAGGTCATAAGGACCTCAGTCTATCTACTAACCAAGTTCCTTCTAATCACACCCATGGCTTTGTTAGCTTTGGACACAGCTGCAAAGCACTGGTCCCTTGATTAAGTGAGTTGTTTATTAAGAGACCAAGATCTCTGTCACTGTACACTTTTCAGGACAGTACCACTGTGTGTGTGTGTGTGTGTGTGATCTGCAAACCCAAGTGTATCACACTGTACTTGGAGATGTTAAAAGTCACATCCCAAGTTGAAACTGTATCGAGATCTTCTTGGAGCTTGCTAATTACACTAATGGTATTGGCTAGGGCCTCTCAATTTTGTCTCATCTGCATATTTTATAGTCAGATTTAAGATGTTACTACTCAAATGAGATCTTAAGATTTGAAATAAAATAGGTCCCAATACGGATCCCTGTGGAACCCCATTTGCTACTCTCCCCTCCCCAGAGACGTATCCACATATTGAGACGCTCTGAGATCGATCTGTTAACCAGTTATTCATCCAACGTATTAGTAAAGGATCTAATTTCACATTGTTCATTATAAGATTGCCAAATGAGGTACAGTGTCGAAACCCTTCCTGAAGTCAAGCAGGATTACGTCTGCACATCCATTGTCGAGAGGGCAACTATGTTAGTAAAAACACAAAAGATTGGTTGTAAAGGATCTACATGCTGTAAACCCATGCTGTTCATTGTCCAACTTGTCCGCAACTTTTTAAATGGCCTAGCAACCGATCTTTGATTATAAAATGGCATGAAAGAAAGCATGGCTATGACTGGTCCATCTGGGGCTGGACTTGTGATGATCAGGACCTTCTGGATCGGCTGCGGTCACGTGCCAGGCGGGGCGTGGTGCCTAGGCCAGGTGGGTGTACCATCTATGCACCTGTATTCTCTGTAGGGGTGTGAGTGTGTTTTGGTGGCTGTGCATAGGTGATGGCTCTGCCATGGTTGGCTGTGTCAGTGTGTGCAGCTGTGAGATGAATGGGTCTGGCTGTGTGGGCAGGCACTCTCACTGGGGCAGGGGGCAGTCTGCTTTGGAGTCACACTGATGTTTGTCTCAACATATGTCTCCCACAGGCCGGGATGTGCGGATGTAGGCCTGGGTTGAGGAGGGCACGTGCCAGGCCTGGTGCCAGTCAGGTTACCCCAGCAGCAGCAGCAGCATCAGCGGCAGACCCAGCTACTTGAGCAGTGAGGTATCATTACTTCATGGATGCTATTGCATGCTTGGGGAGACCACTAGCCCTGCACAACACAACCATGCAGGAAAGGGGAGGTCATAATTCCACTATACAAGACACTAGTGAGGTCCCACCTGGAGTACAGTGTACCATTCTGGAGACCATACCTCGTGAGGACATAGACTGGGCAGAGAAGGTTCAGAGGAGGCAACAAGATGGTGCATGGATTGCATCACAAGTCCGATGAAGACAGGTTGAAGGAACTGAACATGTACTCCTGGAGGAGAGGAGGAAGAGAGGGATATGATAGAGACATAGAAGTATCTTACAGGGAGGAACAGGGTGCAGGAAAACACTATTTTAAGCGAAAAAGATGTTCCAGGACTAGAGGGCATGGGATGAAGTTGGAGGAGGACGATTCAGAGGAAACATGAGAAAGAATTTCTTCACAGAGCGGGTGGTGGACAAGTGGAACACCCTGCCAGAGGAAGTGGTGGGGCTGGAACAATCACGGATTTCAGAATGCAGGGACAGACATAAAGGAATTCTGGAGGTCAGGGGTAAGGGGCAACAGACTTATAGGAAAACAAAGTGAACTTACAAGCTCAAATGGACAGACTGGGTGGGCCATAGGCCCTTATCTGCCGACACTGTATGTATCTATGTATGTATGCACGACACAGGTGACATGCATCACTGTCCAGTATCACAGCACGTCTGTGTATGCGTCATTGGTGGTCCATGCATGCACTGGGCACACAGCTGTGTAACTGGCATCGCACCATGTTGCCACGTCACTTGACAGCCTTGTTTGTGCTGTGATGGACATGGGCAGTGTGTGTGTGTGCAGTGGTGCGCATTGCTGGTGCCGCCTGTTTGTGATGGCCATGTGCATGTTCACTGTGGGTGGGTGCATGCCATCACAGGTGCGGGACCATTGGGCTATATGGCTTGCACGTTGGGTGGTGTTCAGGGTTGTGGTCAGTCACAGCCATTGACTGTGTTCCCATTTTCCTAGGCCTTGAGGTTCTCCGGAGGATTCGGCAAGACATTCGGGGCCTGACACAGGTGTCCATTGAGAACCAGGCCATCCTTAAGTCCATCAGGCGCCATGGCCTGCGGAGGAGGCGTCACAGGACAGTGCGGAACCAGGCACAGGATGACCAGCCGGCTGGGCCTTAGGAGAAAATACCCTTCCCACTTCTCCCATCCCTACAACCCTGCCTTCTCTCCAAGTTGTTCATCCTACCCTTGAACACCCCTACCTTGTACCGTCCCCCTTGTAAATAGTTGTTGTTTATTGTTTGGTTATTTAGTATTTTAAAATTTTAATACATTTATATTTTGATATGAATACTGTGTTGGTCTCTGATTTGCAGCTGGCTATGGGTGCTCAGTTGCAGTGGTGTACATGCCATCTGGGGTGGTATGGTCCTGGGGTGTGTGTGTGTGTGTGTGTGTGTGTGTGTGTTGGCGCATGGGAGGTATCTCCAGCATGGCAGTGACTTTCTGTTGGTCTTGCGTCTGCTGCCACCCACTGCTGGGTGCACAGGTGTGTCTGGCTTGTATGCTTCTGTGCTGCAGGGGTTGGCGTGTGCTGGGGGGATGCATGGTTTCCTGCAGTGCCAGTCACTGCACATGGGTGGTGTCTTGGGGTCACAGTGCAGGGTGTGCTGTGCGTGCAGGGGCTGATGTGCACTGGTTGTCAACCCCTGTGTGGCACTCTCAGCCTGCCAGTGGTTGTGCTGGGGTGTCATGGCTCTGCTGTGCTTTGTTGGCTTGTCCCCATGGGCCAGTAGATCATCCGTCACACCCCAGTGATGCGGTGCTTGGGGTGTGCAGGTGTGGTGTTGGTTCTGCAGTGTGTTCCTGTGCCCATGTGTGGCATGGCTGGCGGTGAGCCCAGCCTGCCTCCCTGGATGTGCAGTTCCATTGCTCGGGCTCTGCTTGCGCTATGGCACCTATGGACTGCTCAGCTAGGCTGCCCTGGTTGCGCTATAGCGCAACATTTCTGCTCAGCTTCTCCTTCCTGGTTGCGCTATGGCGCAGTTAGTGCGATAGTCAGACGTTGGCTGCTTGCGCAATTTGTTCTGCTCCATGTTTGAATATCGCACCTGTTGCGCATATGCGCAATTGGTTTGTGCTTGCTCCTGCTGTTGCGCACATTTTGGGCACAGTTTGAATATCCGGGCCACAGTGTTCATGATTTGGAGCATCTTAGAGATTATGTCTGGACCTAGTGCTCCATTAGTTTTTAATTTTCATATTTTGTCCCTGTTGCATTCCTCAGTGATATCAGACACTTTTACCAGTAGTGATTACGGTAGGGCAGGTCCAATTTTTGTTGTTAAATACAGAACAGAATGTTTGTTAAAATGTTCTGCCACTTCGCTAGGATCAGAAATATCCTTGTTTACTACGATATTAGAACATATTGGGCTGACTTTGATAACGAGTCGATATAATCCTAGAATAATTCTGCTTTCTTTTTATTTGTGCAGCTGGCCAATTCCGGTTCTTTTAAAGGTTTGGCTTTTTTGATTTCATTTTTACATGTTTTCTGCAGGCTCTTGAATTTTTTCCAAAGTGAGTCTCATGTTGCCGACAGATACGTGGCACAGGTTTCTTCTTTTTTTATCAGTTTAATTAGTTTCCTGTTGAGCCATTTAGGTTTTAGATCTTTGTGATTATATTTTTAAACCTTCCTAATGTGTCGCAAGTGGATTTAATAGTCTTAAGAAAAGCCATGTTTCTTCAACTGTTTTATCTTTTAAAATTTCTGCCCAGTTAATTGAGCTGGTCATCAAATTGATTCCAGTGATGTTAGCTGAGTTATATGCACAGATCCATGTACACCCACTGAGTCTTTATCTGACTGTATGCTACATTAAAGAATAAAGTTGAGTGGTCGCTATCACTGAGGTGAAGAGAAGAAGTATGACATCTGGATAGGTTGACTAATTCTGAGGCTAACACGAGGTCAAGTATGTTATCATTTATGGTTGTGTTTTTAACATACTGTGTTAAACTTAACTCATTACATAATGTTAAGAAATTCTGTTTATTTTGTTTATAGAAACATAGAATTTGACGGCAGATAAGGACCGCTTGGCCCACCCAGTCTGCCCATTTCCTTACCTAGTGGATAAGCTGCAGATCCTAGTTAACCAGCAGCCTACTTCTTCCTACCCCCACCCCCTAGAATTGCCTTATGACTGTTCCATGCATGCTTGAATTCCACCACTGATTTTGACTCCACAACCTCCTCCAGAAGGCCGCTCCATGCATCCACAACCCTCTCTGATGAAAAATACTTCCTTAAATTACCTCTGAGCCCCCGCTTCCCCATCTTCAAATTTGCCCCTTGTTCTTGCACCTCTTCTTTTGAAAGATGCTACCCTCTTGGACTTTGTTGATTCCCTTGAGGTACTTGAAAGTTTCTATCATGTCCCCCCTCTCCTTCCTTTCCTCGAGGCTATACATATTAGCTCCTTAAGTCTCTCTTCATATGTCTTCCAGTGCAGACCCTGCACCATTTTAGTTGCCGCCCTCTGGACAGCTTCCATCCTGTCTATGTCTTTGTGGAGATTGGGTCTCCAGAACTGCACGCAGTACTCCAGATGGGGTCTCACCAGCTGTCTGTACAGAGGGATAATCACTTCCTGTTTTCTACTGGTGATGCCTCTCCCTATGCATCCCAGTATCCCCCCAGCCCTCCTTGCTGCCCTCTCACATTGCTTGCCCACCTTTAGGTCATCTGATATGACTACCCCCAGGTCCTATTCCATTTTTGTTGTTGTTAGTATCTCACCTCTCACTGTGTACTCTTCCCTTGGGTTTTTGTTTCCCAGGTGCATTACCTTGCACTTCTTAGCACTGAATCTAAGCTGCCATACATTTGACCATTCCTCTAACCTTGCCAAGTCCCTTCTCATCTTTTCCACCCCAACTTGTGCATCAACTCTGTTGCAGATCTTTGTGTCATCTGCAAAGAGATATACTTTTCCTTCCAGTCCCTCTGCAATGACGCTAATAAAGACACTGAAGAGGACCGGTCCTAATACTGAACCTCACGGTACCCCACTGTAACCCCCTTTCTTCAGAATGGACTCCATTTACTATTACTCTCTGCGTCCTATTCTCCAGACAATTCTTTACCCAGGCTGTCATCTTGGGACCCACTAACAGGCTGGCTAACTTGTATACTAATCTTTTATGTGGGACTGTGTCAAATGCCTTGCTAAAGTCTAGGTAGGCCATGTCCACAGCCCCTCCCTGATCTACTACTTTGGTCACCCAGTCAAAGAAATCTATCAGATTTGTCTGGCATGACCTTCCGCTGTGAATCCATGCTGCCTTGGGTCCTGAGCCCTCTGGCCTCTAGATACTCAACAGTTCTTTCCTTCAGAAGTGATTCCATCATTTTCCTAACACTGAGGTTAAACTAACAGGTCTGTAGTTTCCTGCTTCTGCCTTGCTCCCACTTTTGTGAAGGGAATCACATCTGCCCTCCTCCAGTCCTCGGGTACCACCCCATCCTCCCATGATTTGTTAAAGAGGGTAGTCAGTGGTGTCACTAGTTCTACCCTTAGTTCTTTAAAATTCTGGGATGAATCCCATCAGGCCCCACTGCTTTGTCCACCTTCAGTTTTAAGAGTTCTTTCAGAACTCTTTCTTCTGTAAATGGGCTGGTATCAACTTCTGTATCCGGAGTGTTTCTACTGTTTGTTTTAGGTACCTCTCCCTCTTCCTTTGTAAATACTGAGCAAAAATATTTGTTTAGTATCTCTGCCTTTTCACAGTCACCCTCTGCCCACCGTCCCTCCCTCCCCTTTATTAAGCCTCACTATACCTCCCTTGGTCTTCCTTCGTTCCCTGATGTACCTATAAAAGGTTTTATCCCCCTTCTTAACTGAGTTGGCTATCTTTTCTCGGTTTGGGCCTTTGCTGTTCTGACTGCCTTCCCAGCTTCCTTTTGCTTTAACTGATACAGTTCTCTGTCCTGCTCCTTCTGTGATTCCTTGTATTTCCTGAATGCTTTCTTTTCTCTTGAACCTTCACTGCCACTTCCTTTGAGAACCATAGTGGTTTCTTACATCGTTCGTTTGTTTATTTGCTTCACACAAGGGCTTGCTACCTCTGTGATGGCAGTTTATCATTCCCATTGTTCTTCCACCCTCCTTCCTGCCCATTTGCTGAGTGCATTCCTTAGGCACTCACCCATTTGGCAAAGTCAGCCCTCCTAAAGTCCAGTACTTTTGCCTTTGTAGGCTTGACTCTATTGCTGTGTTTACTGTGAACCATACTGCTCGATGGTCGCTAGTTCCCAGGTGGCTACCCACTTCTACATCTGTGATCCTCTTTTCATCTCCATTTGAGAGAACCAGGTCTAAGATTGCTCCCTCTCAAGTGGGCTCCAATACTAGTTGTCTAAGGCATGCCCCCTGTAGGGCATCTAGAATAGCCCCACTCTTCGAAGTGGCTGCTGCAACTGCAAGTCTCCAGTTAACATCTGGCATATTCAGATCACCCCTCGGCAATATCTCCCCTTTTTCTGCCATTCTAAGTATACTTTCTATCATTTCCTTGTCCATTTCCTCCCCTGAGAAGGGGGACTGTATACAACCCCTGTGCGGATTGTGGTGCCACTGCCGGTCTCCAAATTTACCCACAGTGCTTCTTCTCCTCCTCCATGTTTTCCCTTTTGTTCTGTTGCATTAATTCCTTCCCTTATGTAAAGAGCTACTCCTCCTCCTCTTTTACCCTCCCTGTCCCTCCTGTAGATAGTGTATCCTGGTATGTTTACGTCCCAGTCATGGTTTTGTGTGTACCATATTTCTGTGACTGCCACGATATCCAGATGTTCCTCCTCCATCAAGGCCACTAATTCAGGAAGCTTGTTACTCAGACTACGGGCATTGGTACTCATTGCTCTCCATTTTTGATGGCTTTACCTTCTTTTGCAGCATCCCCACTGACCATTCTACCTCGGTCTTTTCTCATTTAGTACCCTGTTTTGTAGGGAGAGGCTGGGATTTTCCTGCAGCTTATCAGTGCCTCCCCTTGACTAATTTAAAAGCTTGCCAATGAAGCATTTAAACAGTTGCTCAAAGACTTGTTCCCTTCCTGGACAGATGCAGACCATCCTGCCAGTATAGGCTGGTGTCCCTCCAGGTGGAACCCCAATCCCCAATGAAGCCAAACCCCTGTGCTCTACACCATTTTTTCAACCATTCATTAAACTGCATGGTGCAAAGTACCGCGCCTTACTCATGCCATTGACAGGCAGCACCTCAGAGAAGGATACTGTGTGTGCTACTTGTCTTAGCCCCTCCCAATTCTACAAAGTCCTTCTGCACTGCTCTAATCTCATGATGAGCCAAGTCATTTGTCCCTAGGTGGACAATGGCGTCAGCTCAGACCCCATGCAGCTGTTCTCTTGATCCTGAGGATCGCTTCCTGTCCCTCAAGCCATGGCACCAGGCAGGCACCTTACTTCAGTTTTCCCTGCTCCCCCCAATTCTATCCCCCTAATAATCGAGTCCCCCACCAGGAGCTGCTTCCTTTCCTTAAGGTGTCCTCTGCCTCCTTCCTGTGGGCCTCCCCTGTGACAGTTGTCCTCAGCCTCCTTAGTCTCCTCTGCGGGTGCATCCATAGGGGAGCTATGCTCCCCCAGAATGGTGTATGAATTGTGGAGTGGAACAACTGACTGGGTGTGCCTCTGTTCCACCATCCTCACCCTCCCTGAGCCCACTGTGGTCCAACTGCTGTGCTTTCTTCGCAACCTCTGAGGTAGTGGTGGTGGCTCTGGTGCTCCTTGGATGGGGGAGGTTTCCTTCCTACCGTCCAGTGTGGCCTGGGGGAAGGTTCCCTTACTACTGTCCAGTGTGGCCTGAAGACAGGCAACTTCCTCCCTCAGGGCAGAGAGTTGTCTGCAAATAGGGCAGCATCTCAGCCTCCAGAAAGACTCCCAGAAGACTGCTGCCCCACAGCCATTACATTGCACTACTCCTCACATGTTTATCTACTTTTTTTTTGTGTGTGTGTCACTGGTTTGTTATATAGAAAAATATATATATTATACAATGTGCATGCTTATATTGTCAGTGCAGTGTGCTGGAGAGGATATAACGGTGATATGCACCTTGCACTCTTGAGGAAATGTCAGAACCCAGGTATAAAGGAACTATTTCCAGGGGTGGGTGGGGTGAGGGTGGGAAGGGGTTGGGCCTAAACTGTGCCCTCACAAAACAATCAGCTAAAAGCTCTGACCCACCGCTGTGATGAGTGCCTTCCTGTCAGCAAGATGCCCTACACAAACAATCTGACAGAGAAAATACCCTGCTAATCAAACAGAGAAAAATCCAGACATCCAAGTCAGACACAGGTAAACCTCCCTAGCCCCAAAACAGCCTGGTGGTTTGTGCTCTGAAAGCAGTCAGCCCCAAAATAAGTAAGCTGTGCTTTAAACTCTTCCTGCACTGAAAATCTTAAGAGTTGTAACAAACGTAAAGCTAGATCCACCTCCCTCTGTTGCTTTGAAAGACTGTCTTTTCCTGACAATTCTAACATACATGTGATATCTCCCTCTTTACCCGGGAGACTCCTGTTTTTTTTGGACTGAACTCCCTCCCTCCCTCCCGGGAAACAAAATCTACTGCTTAAGTAAAATTCTGTCCAAAATATCCATCTTTTTTGGGCAGATAAAGACACAAAAATTAAATCAGTGATGCACAATGTATCTGATAACTTTATATAACTAGTTGTTTATTCTTTTTAGTTCTTATTCTTGACAAAATGAAATGCATTACATTTTTGTAACAACTTTTTTCTTATGTTTTTGACACCATTTAAGGACAAAATGCATGATGTTACGGCATCTCCCTACTAGCAGGCCAATCTCCCTCTTAAGCAAGGTGGCAGGCCAATCTCCCTCCTAATTTGATCCAAACCTCCCTCTTAAGCAAGTTGGACATATCACATGTATGTTCTAAGTTCCTTATTTCACCTTTCAGTTAGAAGTAGCCTCCACCTGCAGAATATCTGCTACAAACCAAAGACAATTGTAAGGTTCACCTCCCTCTATTGTGAGCACAAACTGCAATGTGGAATTTGCAAGTGCAATATAGAATTTCTCACACAGCTCACAGCTGAATAAAGAAGTAGTGTCCTTCCAGGTCAAGAAGATGTGCTTTGTGTCTCTAAATATTGCAGCCACCAGTAACTTATAGTAATCTGATCTAGTCTGGATATCTCCAGTCAGGGCAATTTGTTGACAATGGTTGTGATGCAACCTTTCCTGTTCCAATCCAACACTTTGTGGTCTGAAAACAATGAGGCGCGCAATTTCCTGCCCTGAGGCTGTCTGTGTTTCAATTCACACTGTAGGTTTTGCTATGACAACTCCTTAACCACAGTAACTTATTTAAAAATAGTTTAACTATCACAAACTCCTACGCACCAGTAAATTATTTAAAAATAGTTTCAGTCCCAAAATCCTAGTAGTCAATCCAGCTACCCCCAAGGGACAACCAAAATGCAGAATTCAAACACTTGTGAAGTTACTTCCAAGATAAGCAGAGTTTGCAAGCTCCTTTTTCAACTCCTCAGCCACCTGTAAATTTAAAAATAGTTTAAATGTCAGAAAATCCTATGAACAATCTAGCTACCTCAAGGGTCTACCCAAATGCAGTATTTAAATCCTTCAAGTTACTCACAAGATAAACAGAGTTTGCAAGCCCTTCTTGGTTAAACACTAAATAAATATGTAAATAAAAGCAATTACCAAGGGTAGTTAGTTTCACCTCCCACAGAATTGAGCAAAAGTGCACGTTGTTGCCGATATCAAGTGCAATATAGAATTTCTCACACAGCTGAATAAAGAAGTAGTGTCCTTCCAGGTCAAGAAGATGTGCTTTATCTAGTGTACTCCATTTTAAGTAGCTACAGTTAGTCACCTGTGATCACCAAGTCTCCCAGCTGACTGGCCTTTTCCAATTCCCTTAGGATACAAGTACCTCAGGCACTGAATTATGAGATCTGTAGATTACACCTATGATTATGCTTTCCCTACCATTACTATCTCTGAATATTTTAACCCATATTGATTCTGTGTAACTATCTGTGTCCCTCATCTTGTCAGAAATGTCTGTAGCGCTGTTACTTTTAGGAACAGAGTGACACCACCTCCCCGTTTGCCACTTCTGTCCCTATGAAATAGAATCCTTCAATATTCTTGCTCAGAGTAACAGTCTTTCCGCCAAGTTTCTGTTACACGTATCATGTCAAGATTATTTTCTATAGCTTTTAGTGCTTGTAGCGCGTCAAACTTGTTGTTTAGACTCCTCGCATTACACAAGAGGTATCGCAGGGTATGATTAGGACCTATTTCCCTATGGGTACTTCTAAATTCCCTGCTGCAACTGTGGAAGTTGTGTATATATTTGTGACTCCCATCCCCTGCCTTAACAGTTTAAATGACTGACTGGTGTTTTTGGATGTTTCCCCAAAATGTGAGCTCCCTTTTTGTTTAGGAGCAGTCCATCTCTGCTGTATAAACCAGGTTTATTAAAAAAGTTTCCAGTTACCTGTAAACCTGATATCGTCCTTTCTGCATCAATTACCTAATCATGAGTTTATTCTCTCCACAGTTTTGTTCTTTTCTCTACTTGCCTTGGGTACAGGAATAATACCAGAGATGCATACAGACCTCCCATTGCTTGTACTGACCTCCCAGTTTTATTAGTTCTTGCAAATATCTTTCTTGTGGTTGTACCCCACAATATTGGTACCTACATGAATTGCAACGACTGGGCATGTGCCTTTATTTCTTAATATAGTAGTGCTGGCATACGCTGTTTCACATCTGTAATCCTAGGCCCAGGAGAGACAAATGTGACTGCGTTTTCCTTAATAGGTTTTCACATAGTTTGAGTATCACAGTATCGTACTATGGAGTCCCCAGCAACAAGTAGTGGTTTGCTCTCACCTGAGGCAATATTATCCCCTTTTTTTTTAAACTTGTTATTCCCTTCCCGCTCCTGGAGCCCTGCATCCTCGGGAGTCACCAATGGTGTCTGCCCCACTTCTCCACCTATCTGAATCTGCGGGTGAACCCCCATGGAGCCGTGGCTGTACCTTCCGTAATGTTATTTTCATTAACTTTGGTCAGCTGGCTCTAGGCATTCAAATCTATTTGATAATTCAAAGGGGCAGTTGGCCACTAGGCCTATTTTTCTCCCTTTTCACTTCCTCCTCTCATGTTCAACTGTGCATCAGTCATTTTCTTTGTCAATACAAGGTTCTTCCCTCCCCAATTTTGTCCAGTACAAGGAGGACTGTCTTCACTATCCACGTTTTGTTGCTCTCCGATTCTTTTTCTATTATTGCCTTCCACTCTGCTGGATACTGCGGCTCTCTCCTTGTGCAGATTTTGAGCAAAAAATGTCTTATTTATTTGTAGTGCCTCATTCAGTTTGTTGTAGGTTTTATTTAGTTCCATTTCTGAGACTGACGTAAGCCCTGCATTTTTTGCAGGTGTATGTGTCTGCAACCCCACAGGTCAGTTTTTCACTGTACATTTTATATTTAGTGCACTGTATAACTGACCCCTCCAGACACAGCAATTTTAAAATGTCCCCAGTAGGATCCATGGCACTGTTTATTAAACAGGTCAGCAGGGGGGTTACAGCTCCCCTTTAAAGTTTTTTTTTTTTTTATGATTTTCTGCTATTCATTGGATAAACTGTACTCAAGTACTATCTCACAATGGAAGGTATGATGGAGAGGCGGCAAGAAAAAATTACTCACCTTAGTATTGTTTCTTCTAATGGAATCTTGCTGTATTCTGACATATGCAGTTAGGTCCTGCCTTTCAACTGCCCCGGAGAACAAAGAGTTAAACTTTCCATGGCCAGCATGGAATGTTCACCGCAAGCTCGGTTGAAGCCCCTGTCTGCTGCTGTTTAAACTCCAACCGTCAGATCTTTACGAGCAATACTCACTAGAAGTTCTGTGTGGAAACTGCAAAACTCAAAACTAGCCAACTGGCAACTATATCTATATAAAAGGGTTTTTTGGTTTCAAAGCAAAGACTCAAGTCAGGAAACCCAAAAAACAAAACACAATCACTCACCCAAAATAAAGGAGGGTGGAAAAGGTACACCCCTAGGGTGCCAACACTGCTGCTGCCCACCCACATCTCAAAAACTAGGTTTTGAGAGGGGAGGCCAGAATACAGCAAGACTCCATTAGAAGAAACAACATTACTAAGGCGAGTAATTTTTTCTTCAAACAACATGAAGTCTTGCTGTATTCTGACATATGTAGACTACTAAGCAGTACTCTCCATGGAGGAGGGACAGAACCTACTTTGGAAACCGGATCTGAAGTACTGCTGTGCCAAACCGAGCATCACTCCTAGCCTGGATATCCAGGGAGTAATGCTTGATGAATGTATGGACTGTTTTCCAGGTGGCTGCTTGACAGATTTCTAAGATAGGAATATCCCTGGCAGCAGCCAGGGAAGCAGCTGTACCTCTAGTACAGTGAGCCCTCAGGCCTGAGGGTGGAGTTCTACCCGGTTTTTCATAGCAGAATTGTATACAAGAAACAATCCACCTGGCAACAGATCTCAGTGGCAGGTTTGCCCTTACCAACCTCTCCATACGTGAGGAACAACTGGGGGGACTCAAACCTGTGACCCTTGGTGCGCTCTATGTAGTAGCTGAGGGCCCTTTTAACATCTAAGCTGTGCAGCCTCCTCTCTCCAGCGGAGGAATGGTCAGTGAAGAAAACAGGGAGAGACAGACTGGTTGAGGTGGAAATCTGAAACCACTTTAGGCAAAAACTTCCTGTTAGTTCTTAAGACCACTTTATCTCTATGGAAAGAGATGAAATCAGGTTCCACTGACAGGGCTTGCAATTCATCACATACGCCTGGCAGAGGTAATGGCTCACTAAAAGCATGATTTTCCAAGTCAAGTGTTAAGCTCTGCAGAGGACAAAGGCTCAAAGGAGGGGTTGATAAGCTAAGCAATGCAAACATTAAGGTCCCAAGCAGGAGCAGGGTCCCTAAAGGGGATTGGTGTGCAGCAATCCCTTGAAGAACTTACAAAACACAGGATGGGCTGACAGAGGGGAAGGCTTGCCTACTGACAGGAAAGCAGAAACAGCTGCCAAATGCACTTTAAGTGTAGCTGGCCTAAGGCCTAGGCCATTGAGATGGACCATACAGTCCAGAACCGTAGGCAACCCAGCAGAATCTGGAGAAATATTCTTCTTAGAACACCAAATAGTGAACCTTTTCCATTTGGAATTGTAAGTCTTTCTGGTGGAAAGCTTTTGAGAAGCCTTAAGGATATCCAGAACCCCTTGGGAAAGATGCAGGTCAGCAAACTAACTCTTCAAGAGCCATGCCTTGAGATTGAGAGACTGAAGGTTCGGGTACCAAATCCTCCCCTGAGAGGATGTCAACAGGTTGTAATTCCTGGGAAAAGATAGGGGAAGGTGGACTGCTAAGGACAGCAACAGGGGGTACCAGGGCTGTCTGGCCCAGTCTGGAGCAATCAGAATCACTTTGCATGGTTGTGACCTTATTTTGACTAACACCTTGAACAGGAGGGGTTGGGTGGGGGAGCATACAGAAATTTCCTTCCCAATTCAGAATGAGAGCATCCAGGGAGACTGAGCCCAAAACTGGGGGCCTGCAACAGAAGAGGAAGTTGGTGATTGTCTGGGGCTGCAAAAATATCTATTTGTGGAGTGCCCCATCTTGAGAAAATCACTTTCAAAACTAGGGGATCTAGGGTCCATTCGTGATGGCCCTGGGATATTCTGCTCAGAGCATCTGCTAGGACATTGTCCTTCCCTGGGAAGTGAACTGCTATCAGAGAGGTTTGCAGGGAATAGGCCAGGGACCACAACTTCATTGCTTCTGTGCACAAGGCCGTAGACCGAGTGCCACCCTGCTTGTTGATGTACCACATGGTGGTGGTGTTGTCTGTTCTAACCTGGACCACCTTGTTCTGTACAGATTTGGAAAAGGCTTGCAGTGCCAGAAACACTGCTCTGAGTTCCAAGAGACTGATGTGAAGCAGAGATTCCTGAGGTGACCACAGCCCTTGGGTGGTAAGATCTCCCAGATGGGCTCCACAGCCCAGCAGGGAAGTATCTGTGGTCAGTATCACTGAATGAGACTGAGTGACAAAAGGAACTCCCTGTCTCAAATTGTCCTGATCCTGCCACCATTGCAAGGCCTGGATCAGGGTTCGAGTCACCCGGACTAGCTTGGTAAGGGAATCCTTTCTTTGGGACCAGAAGGCTTTTAAGTGGAACTAAATGTCCCTCATCTGGAATCTTGCCCCCTGGACCACTGCTGTGGAAGCTGCCATGTGGCCCAGAAGCTGAAGGAAATGCCTTGCTGGTAGAGACACCTGTAGGGTGAATGAAGAGGCCAGTTCCATAAGGGTCCTTGCCCTGTCCAGGGGAAGGAAGGCTCTTGCCCTTATTGTATCCAGCTCCGCCCCTATGAAGGAGAGGAGCTGTACTGGTTCGAGAACTGACTTTGGAAGGTTGAGAAGGAATCCTAAGGAAGTGAGCACTTGCTGAGTTATTTGCAAATGTGACTTGACTTGGTCTGGAGACTGACCTACTATGAGCCAGTCGTCCAAGTATGGGAAGATGGAGATCTTTTTTCTCCTTAGGAAAGCAACCACTACTGCCAGGCACTTTGTGAAAACCCTTGGGGCTGACGTTAGGCCAAAGGGCATTGCTCTGAATTGATAGTGGCCTGAGGGCAACTAGAACCTTGAGGTACTTTCTGTGGGAGCACCTGATGGGAATGTGAAAATAGGCATCTTTGAGGTCCAGGGAGGCTAGCCAGTCCCCTGGCCTTAGAGAGGGAAGGATTATTCCCAGAGTCACCATTTTGAACTTTGGTTTTAAAAGGTGTTTGTTCAGATATCTTAGGTCCAGGATGGGCCGCCATTCTCCTGTCTTTTTGGGGGTTAGGAAGTACCTGGAGTACAATCCTTTGCCCTTGTGTAGGGTGGGAACCCTCTCTATAGATCTGAGAGTTAGGAGGGAAGAAACCTCTGCATCTAAAGCAAGGGTCTTTGATGGATTTGCAGGTGGAAAGGATCTGGTTCTCATCTTGGGAAATTTTTTGAAGCTGAGAACCAGTCCCTGGCTTACTACTTCCAGGACCCACTTGTCTAATGTCAGAGACTTCCAGTCCTGGACAAAGTAAGCCAGCCTGCCCCCTACTGGTACTGGAGAATCGGCCCGGGCAAACCCATCAGGGTGTCTGCTTGGCAGGGGCTTTAGGCTGAGGGGGTGGATGCAGGCCTGCTCATCCCCCGTCTGCCTCTCCCTCTAAAGAACCCCCTCTGAGAATAAGAGGAGGAGGCCTGAGCTTGGTAAAAAGGCCTTTGGAAAGGCCTGCCCCTGGACTGCTGCCTTTGAGGAGTGGCTTGCCTTTCTTTGGCCTGAGCACTCCTGTAAGTGGTCCTGTACTCGTCCATCTTTTTGATGTAGTCCTCTGTCTGCTCCCCAAACAGAGAATTACCAATAACAGGGAAATCCATGGCCTTAGCCTGGGTATCCTGTGAGAGGCTAGTACATCTGAGCCAAGCCATTCTCCGAAGAGCCACAGATGTAGCCATGACTCTTGATGAAACATTACTGGAGTCCACAGCAGCATGAAATTGCACTTTGGATGCCTCAATCATATCTGCAGCCACCTGCTCCAGCTCCTTGGCAAGCTGGTCAGGGGCCTGTTTAGCCAGAGCCAGCACAGTGTCCCACCTGGACTTCTGGTATCTAGCTGTGTAGGCCATATAGTTAGCCTGACTGAGTCCCAAATATGCTGCCATGGCATCAATTCTCCTGGAGTCCTTATCTGGGGGGTGTGATGCCAAGGGGATATTTGCCTTATCACAGGCAGCAACCTGCACTACCCCAACATGGCTGCACTGCTGGGAAAGGAACTCCGTGTCTCAGCCTGAAAGAGTATCCCTCTTGTCCATTCGTCTGTCCACAGGAGGTATGGAATTAGAAGTCTTAAGAATTTTATGTGCGTTTCCCAAAGGATTTGTGGAGGGGAATAGACAGTCTCCTGGACTCTGGGATGTCCATCATTTCAACAAAATCAGGCTCCTCCTGATCCTATACTGCTTCTTCCATAGGAAGCTGGAGGGTTTCAGCCACTTTTTTGTAAAACATAAAGTGAGAAGGGGACTCAGAAAGCCTAGGAGGAAAAACACCTGAAGATCTGTCTGGGGAGATTTCCGGGTCAATAGACACATCCAGACTTTCATAATCACCATCATCATCCTCATACTCTCCCTCCTCCTCATCCGGTTCATAAAATTCTTCCAAGGTGTAATCTGGAACCAGGGGGACCGACCGAACCGAACCCCTGCCAGATGGTGCCGGTTCGGCCGGAACCGAAGTAAGCGATTGCACTATTCTTATCGCCTTGGCTAACTCATTGGCGGTCGGAGTATGAATTTCTGGGTCCGATCAGGACGATTTATCTTTTTCTTTTTACCGGAACCGACTCCTCAGAATCGGCTCTCCTTTTGCCCAAAGTATCACCCTGGTCAGAGGGCACTCCTTCTGGTTCGGTCGGAACTGAACCGGGCTGGCCATCCGGGTCAGCGGACTTCTCTGCCTCCCTTTCCCTCAGTCTACCTAATCTCTTTTCCAGGGTAGATTTGGGAAAATTCTTACAAATTTGGCAGTCTGAATTGAGGTGGTCAAACCCCAGACAATAAACACAGGTGGTGCAGGGATCAGCCTTAGCAAAGACTTCCCCACACACACTGCAGTGTTGAAACCCAGTGGGCCTGTTTTTTTCTTGGGTTTCTCAGACATGGCCAATCCTAACCAAAACTTACCCTTTTTTCGGCAATCCACCAGGCAAGACTCCCCTATCGGTTCCTGACCGTGTCATGGGTCTTGGAAAAAAATGTAATAAAAATCTTTTTTTTTTTAGAACCGATACGGACCGGTTACCACACTAAGTAAATACACAAACTTTTTTTTACCTGAACCGATCCACAATTTACAAGTTCCACATAGAAACTATATAGAAAACTTATCTAGTACTCACGGTACCACAGACAGAGACTTAAACCAACAGATCGGTAGCAGCAATTCGGTAGAAACCAAGCGAAAAAAGAACAGGTTACTCACCTGTAACAGAAGTTCTAGGAATGATATATGTTGTTCATCCACACTGTCTGGCATTGTCCCTTCCCCTTTAAATCTGACTGGAAGTCTTCAAGCTGGCTCCTCCCACCCACCTGGGTGGTAAACACCTCGGCTCTGCCCCATGACGCCAGGTCTAGCCCGCTGGAAGCCAGGTTGTGCGCCTTAAGCCGGGGAGGGTGCGTGTGGATGAACAACATATACCTCCTAGAACTACTGTTACAGGTGAGTAACCTGTTCTTCTAGGAGCGTGGATATGTTGTTCATCCACACTGTCTGGCAGACTCCTAGCAGTTCTCCGGCAGGAGGGAGGCAAGGCACACACCCCCTACTTAGGAAACAGATTGGAGAACCGAGGCCCCAAAACCAGCATCACGTCGTGACTCAAGGTTGATGTGGTAGTGGGTAATAAAGGTGTTTGCTGACTTCCAGGTAGCAGCCCGACAGATTTCCTGGATAGGGATGTCCTGGAAGCAACCACCTAGCAGCAGTAGTATGGGCAGAATGAGCCCTTATCCCTTGGGAGGCTCCTTGCCTGCCAATTCATAACACAGACTTATGCATGATGTAATCCATCTTGCAACAGTCCGCTTGGCTGCAGGTCTGCCAGAAGCGGCTTCAGCGTAGGTGACAAACAGCTGGCGAACCTCTCCCCGAATTTCCGCCATCATCTCCTTATAGTAGGAGAGAGCACGCCTGAGGTCCAGAGTATGGAGCCTGTACTCAGCATCCGAGGTGTAGTTAGGGTAGTATACCGGCAGAGTCAACAACTGGTTGAGGTGAAACTTGACACCACCTTCGAAGGAATTTCGGTGGGGTGCAGGACAACTTTGTCCCTGTGAAAGACCAGATAAGGAGTCCACCCAGCACCTGAGCTCCTGTCCTTCTGGCTGACGGATAGCCACCAGGAAAGAAGTTCACTCACAAGTGTGAGAGCTCACACTTGTGCATGGGTTCAAAGGCTTGCCCATGAGCTTAGCAAACCAGCAAAAGATCCCACGGAGGTGGAGGTTCACGACCGAGGGGATATGTGATCCAGGACTTTGAAAGCACCCGATCACCGCCTCCTGAGCTAACGTCGGCTGACCGCCCGTGTCTGTAAGCAGAGATGGCTGCCAGGTGCACCCTAAGGTCGATGATCAAGACCCCTTTGGAGAGGGACCAAAGGTAGTCTAGAATGTTAGCCACAGAGCAGGATAAGGGGTCCAGGCTCTTTCCCTGACACCAAATGGAAAATCTTTTCCATCTGAAGGCATAACATTTCCTGGTCGATTCTTTTCGAGATGCTTCCACCACAGTGTAAACATCCTCAGAAAGACCCAAAGCCTGGAACTCTAGCCGCTCAGGAACCAGGCTGTGAGGTGCAGGGATTGAAGGTCCGAGTGGAAGACCTTCCCCTGGTTCAGCGATATCAGGTCCGGGCGTGTACACAGCCGATCCGGGGCCCTGCAGCTGAGGCTGAGGAGATCTGGATACCAGAACTGGCGTGGCCAATCTGGGGCTACCAGAATCATATTCGCCTTGTCCATCCTCACCTTGAGTAACACCTTGTGGATCAAGGGAAACAGAGGGAAGGCATAGAAGAGGCCTGGGGTCCACGGCCTCGAGAAGGCATCCCCCTGCAGCGAACCCCGCTGAGATGGGCGGGCATGGTACAGCCTCAGCTTGGTGTTCTCCCTTGAGGCAAACAGGTCCACCAACGGTTTGTCCCAATGGGAGAACAGGTCGTAAGCTACCTCTGGATGGAGAGACCACTCGTGGGATGTCTGGCCTATGCCGCTGAGAGCATCCGCCAGTTGGTTCGTGACTCCTGCCATATGGATGGCTAGGAGATCCGCCTCCAGCCGGCTGACAAAGGTCCAGATCTGGAGCGCCTCCTTGCACAGCAGACGGGACTGCATGCCGCCCTGTTTGTTGAGGTAGTACATGGTCGTGGTATTGTCCGTCTGGACTTGAACCACTTAACCCCGGAGCTGAGGAGCGAAAGCTGACAGGGCCAGTCTGACTGCTCTGAGCTCCAGCAGGTTGATGTGGCATCGGGACTCCTCGGGGGTCCAGAACCCGTGGGCTCTGTTGTCCCCCATGTGGGCTCCCCAGCCCATGAGAGAGGCGTCGGTCGTAAGGACGATCGTCGGCTCGGGCGGACAAATGGGACTCCTTCCTGCAAATGACTCGGGACGGTCCACCATTGGAGAGCGTCCCACATCCTCTGGGTGACTGATCAGCTGGTCGAAGACACCCTGATGCTGAGACCAATGGTCGGCCAGCTCCCATTGAAGGGGGCGCATGTGCAGTCTGGCCCAGCGGACCACTGAAGTGCACACCGCCATGTAACCCAGGAGGCGCAGGAAGTCCCAGGCAGGGCGCAAGTGCCCAACCAGAAATGACTGGGCAAAGGATGAAAGAACCTCTGCCCTGTCCGCGGGGAGCCGTGCTCTGGCTTGACAGGAGTCAAGCTCTGCCCCGATGAAGCCCATCACCTGAGAAGGTACGAGTTCTGATTTGGCCTTGTTGATCAGAAGGCCCAAGTGAGAGCAGGTTCGGAGGGTCAGGTCCCTGGATCTCTCCACCTCCTGAAGGGAGGAACCGCCAGGAGCCAGTCATCTAGATAGGGTAAATATCTAACCTTTGATGCCGAGATGGCTGCCACCATCATGGCGCATTTGGTGAAGACCCTTGGGGCCGGCGACACGCCAACGGCATGGCTTCTGAATCGTGACAGGGTCCTTCAACTCCTGAAGCGGAGAAACCGCTGATAGGACAGACAGATTGGGACGGGTAGAATGCGTCCTGAAGATCCAGCGTATAGAACCACATGTTTCGCTCCAGGGATGGTATGATCTGGTTCAGAGTTACCATCTGGAAGGTGAGAGACCTGAGATACCGATTCAGGTCGTGGAGATCTAGGATGGGGCGCCAACCCCCCCGTCCGCTTGGGCACCAGGAAATACCTGGAGACGAAGCCTGGGTCTGAAGGAGGATCCGGCACTGGGGCAACTGCCTCCTTGAGGAGGAGTTGCGCAATGTCGTCCCGAAGGGCAGACTGGGTGCCAACTGAGATCCTTTCCTCCCGTGGGGCACGGGCTCGGCTGGGAGGGTACTGCTCGAACTCTAGGGGCAGACCCTGCCCGACCACTTCCAGAACCCACCTGTCCGAAGTGATACCGGACCACGCGGAAAGGAAGTGGCGGAACCGGCCCCCCACGGGAGGACCCAGAACTGGCGTGACGGGTGCGGGAGGCCACCCCAACCCGCCACTTTGCAGGCTTAGAGCAGGAGGAGGCACCTGACCAGCACCTCTGCCTCCTTTGTGGGGCTGTTGGGGACCTTGCTTGGGCCTAGGGCCAAGCTTGGAGCCTCGCTGCTGCTGCTGACCTCCTGGAAGGAGGGCTGTCTGACCGCAGGGGAAGAATGACGTAAAAGGCTTCTTCTTGCGCTCTGCTGGTTCTTGCCTGAAGAACTCTTAGCAGAGGTGGCATCTAAGGTGGCATTAGACTGCTCAATGCGCTGAAGATGACCTGCCACTCCCGGACCGAAGAGGTTGGTGCCAAGGAAGGGCACGTCAGCTAGCTTGTGCTGAGTATCCGCAGGAAAGGAGGAGAACCTCAGCCAAGCCCTGCGGCGAGAGGCTACCGCTGCCGCTAGTGAACGGGCACAGGAATCACCAATGTCCAGAGCTGTCTGGAGCTGTTTGGCAACAGCCCGGCCCTAGTCCCGGACCTGCTTGACCGTGGTCTGCATGTCTGCTGGGAGGTGAGGAAGAACTTCATCCAGCGACCCCAAGGGCATGAGAGAAGAAGTGTGCCATGATCACTGCTGAGCTTGCCTGACGGCGCCCAAGGATGATGCCGCCGTAAACCTTCCAGGTCGAGTGGTCCATAAGTTTGACCTTGTCCGGAGGGCGGCCAGTATCCGCAGAGCTGCCTGCTCGCCTGAAATACTGAGGCAATCACAAGGCTTTCCGCCGAGGGTGCCCAGTAAAATCCACTCAAGGACCCCGTGGCACCGCTGCATTTGCGGGCCATGCGGGCAGGAGGCTGGACGCTGCCAGAGTTCCAGAGCAGGGCCAACTATGGCTTCGGCCACTGGAAAGGCCTCCATTGGGGTATCCCCCCATCTTGAGAATATCCAAGAGAGGATATTCTGCCTTCTTCTCAATAGGCTGTAAAGGCATTCCTGTGGACTCTGAAATGAGTCGAAGGATGCCCTGGAAGGAAGAAGGCCCTTCTTCCAAGCCTGACACCGACAGCTCATCACGAGAATGAAGGCCGGTATTATCCGAATCCGAGGAGTCCAGATACAAAGGCTTCCCACCTAAATCCCCCTTGATGCGTCTAGGGTGATCAGGAGTGACCATAATCGACAGCCTGTTAGGAAGACCCGAAGACTGTTGATCCTCCTTAGAGGGAACCCCTTCCAGGGGCTGTTTTGGTGGAGGTTCCACCAAAATTGGTGGGGAGCCTGTAGCCGGCTGAGCCAAAAGGCACACGGGGGCTGCCGAAGGGACCGGAGCCCTAGGAGCCGAAGAAGTCAGTGTCGGCCGAAGAGGCTGAGGCCAAGTGATAGCCGGAACCGCCGGGGTAGCCGGCTTCTGGCCTGTTAGCAGAAGTTGCTGCCATATAAGGTCCTCATAGCGTCGGAGTTTCCGTCGTAGCGTCTCCTCATCAGAGGAGGACGACGAACGGTGGCGGCGCCTCTTTCCGGAGTGTTTATGGCCCTTCTTAGGTCTTCCGACCGATGAGGACCTACTCCTCGATCGAGACCGACGGCATCGGCTCGGTCGGTCAGGGGAAGCCAGACTCGATGAAAACTGAGGTTCCAGCTCCTGGCCCTCGATCGGGATACCCGAGGGACGGGTCTCCTCGTCGGGGAAGGAGAGAATAGGCGTTCTCTCCAGAGAGTCGTCGACAGGCTTCGGCGACAACGGCTTGATCGGGTTGAGAGAAATCTCGGCCGGTTCAGCCGTGTCCTCGACTTCAGTGCCTTGGCCAGACGGAAGGTCTGAAAAGCCGGCAGCAGAGGAGGCGATCTCGACCGCAGTCGAGACCCCTTGCTCCTGGAAGTCGGACCGCTCTCGGTCCCAGGAGCGTCTTCTTCGGCTAGAAGAAGACGGTTTTTGATCCTTATCCTTCTTTTTGGATTGGGAGGAGTGCGAACCCGAGGGCGCCTCACCCTTAGTAGGGAGAGACTGGCACAACTCTCGGAAGGATCCTGTGAAGGTGGAGCCCAAGTTGAGCGGTACGAAGGAGCTTCGGTTGGCCGAAGCTTGGGCAGCTTCCTCCTCGAAGGCCGCCATCTGCTCGGCGGATCCCGCAGCTGTGGAAACCGCCCACCTGGCCTCCTTCGATTTCACCGGTGGATTGCGAAGCTCCGGTCTCCCCAGCTTCAGGCACGCCTGACAGTCCTCCAGAATGGTGGGATGGAAGGCAGAACAAATAGTGCATTGTGAGGTATCATGCACGGTACTGAGGCAGTAAATGCATGAGAAGTGGGGGTTGGTGCGCGACATTTTTTGTCCACAAGGACACCGGCGAAACCCGGGGGACGACTTGTCATCCATGTCCGAAAAGTTAGGATCCGAGTCATATACTCTTATGAGTTTTAAAGCGAGAAGATGCAGTGAAAACCGTCGATTAGACTCCAGGGCCTCAATCGCTGCAAAAAGCACGAGGGAACCTGCATCTTCCAGCGGAAAGGAAGATCTGGAGTCATGGAGCGGAGCCGAGGTATTTACCACCCGGGTGGGTGGGAGGAGCCAGCTTGAACACTTCCGGCAAGATTTAAAGGGGAAGGGACAATGCCAGACAGTGTGGATGAACAACATATCCACGCTCCTAGAATGACACTTTAACCGACTTTTTTGAACCGAGCAAAGGAGAAATCTCCGGAGCAACTGTTCAGTGAGGCGGGGTAAAGAATCTGATGGTTGGAGTTTAAACAACAGCAGACAGGGGCTTCAACTGAGCTAGCGGTGAACATTCGATGCTGGCCATGGAAAGTTTAACTCTTTGTTCTCCGGGGCAGTTGAAAGGCAGGACCTAACTGCATATGCCAGCATACAGCAAGACTTCATGTTGTTTGAGAAAACATTTTACACTGTGCTTTTAAGTCCTCCTAGCTGGCTGGGACCAAAGCAGACACTGAGTAGGTGGTTAAGATCTAACTGAACAATGAGCCCTGATAATGCCTGCCACAAGGTTGTTTACTCCTGAATAGTAGGAGTCAAGTCTTACCCACTGACCTTCAACTGTATGCAGTGTTGATGCCCCTCTACACAAACATTCAAATGTCCAGTATAGTCACTTCAAAACAAACAGCGATTGAATTTTAGCAATGTACCTGGCCTGTTATCCCATCTGACACGCCAGACACACAAGTACAATGTGCGCTTGTCTCAGCGGTGATGCGCGCTCACCCCCGCTAGCTAAGGGGCGAGATTTAAACCCCTCAACCCTGAAGTGCTGCTCCCGGGTCACGCACTAGTGCAATTTTAGCTGCCCAAAATGTGCAAAGTAAAGATATGAAGTAAAGAAAACAAAACCAAAAAAAAGCTCCACAGGCAGAAACTGTTCCCTCAAGCAGTTCCTCTTATACAGTAAAACAAAGATAGCTCAGATGTGTAACACGAGGGAAGAGTTGTAGTTCCTGGGCTCTCAGAACACAACTCCCAATATCCCCCTGGAGATGTTGCTAGGCAACACTCCTGGTACCGTTGCTACCACTGCGACTGAAGTAAATTAAAATGTGTGCTGTTCCCACAATCCGATAGCGTCTGTTGCACTGCTGTCAAACAATTACACGAGTCTCAAAGAACAGAAGATCCTTGTTTCATTTATGTGACCTCAGCAGCAAGTAATGATGAGAAGAAATGCAGAGCTAATGTGAAATAATAGCAGAATTATGGCCAAATACGCTGTTCAAAGTTCTCACAGAGAAGTTGGCTGCTCTTTCAGGTGAAGCGGTCACTTTTGAGAACACTACAAAAAACATGATATTTAGACAAAACTCAGGAAATATTTTATAAACTGTTTTCATCCCTTCCCTTGCTCTCCACAGCTAGGTTAATGTGTATGCTTGTTGTCCCTGAGAGTTCATCTGCTCCTAAAGGTTATTACTTTGCTTAATTCATAACATTCAGTGTGACATCATAGTTTAGTGCTATGGAGATTAAAACGCAGGAGATTATCAACTGTGGGGATAAAAATGCAGTTCCTTATTAATGAACCTAGAAAAGAATTAAAGTCATCAAAACAGAGCATCTACAAAATATACACAGAATTCTGTCAAAATATTTTCAAAGCTGTTGCAAAAGTGACATTAACCAACTTTCTATCCATTGTGCCATACTTCCTGTAATTTAAATTATCCTCAGCTTCAGAGTTTACACTTCTGCTGAGGAACTATGTCAGGTTTTAATGAAATCTAAATATATTACATTAACTGCCTTACCCTTGCCTAGTTCCTTTGTTACTCTAAAGACTAAAAGTTAGTCTGGCATATTCTCCCCTTGCTAAACCCATAATAACTTTCCTTTGCTATCTGGAAACTGTCCAGATGACTGGTTATAATATCCTTGATAATCACTGCCGAATTCTCCCCCTCAGTTGAAGTTAGGCTCACTGACCTGTAGTTACCTGGGTCACTTCTGCTTCTCTTTTAAACAGAGTCACATTTGGGGGAACAAAAAAAAACAAACCCTAAGAACAGCACACCCTGAACTTAAATCAGTGTGGTAATAACTTACACTGTATGGCAGAACATTGTTTAGCATGGAAATCCATGCCAGGAACAGCATTGCTGTACTGCAGTAGTGAAGTCATGATGATGCGCTGCACTGATGACGTCACTACTGCAGCAAAACAACATCGAACATTGTCACGTGCAGCTACTGTCACTGAATGTCTGACTGAGATTGTCCATTTGATTGGGCTCACTGGCAGCAGCAGACTGAAGATCACACATTTCCAGGAGAGACTGGAGGAACAGTCATGGTCGTCGGATGGGACACACAACACAGTGACGAAACAGAACAGACAGTTCTTTCAAGCAAGTGTTACTAGAGCTCAATATATGACGAGACAGAGTGAAAAAAGTGAAAGTTAGTGTGACTGAGTGCTATGGTCACTGAAACTGGGACTTCTAAAAGTAGGGAGAAAAGAAAAAATACCATAGTAATATTTCTTAAAAGGGATCTCCTAGTAGGATTAGACAGAGTAGCAGCCAGTCTAGATCTGCTGACTGCCCCCAGAACTTTCATTTGGAATTTTATGCAAATAAGTAGATATTTAGAATGCCACATTCAAAAAACTGCTGCCTCTTTTTTGTCAATATAATTTTTCTTTTGAAACTTAAAATACAATTAATGTTAGTATTTCCGCATAGTATTCATTTCTTAAATATAATTACATAACAGAAAAACTGCTGCCTCTTACTCACTACCTGTCAGATTATATTTTGTAGGCTAAACAGTTGGCTAACCACTAATTAAAACTAAATACCCATGTCCTACCCCACTAGAGGACTGGATCCAAAAGGATAAGAAAAAATCATAAAAAGAGAGCTAGTGGTCCTAGCTATTCTTGTGTGCATATACTATTACAGACAAAAATAATAATAATAAAAAAAAATTAGCCAATGATTAATGGCAATGGATGATGAACCCCCTAAAAGTATTGCTGAACCTATTCAGCTTATGTAAGGGGAGGTAGGGATAGGAAGTCTAATCCTACTAGGAGATCCCGTGTAAGAAATAATATTACTATGGTAAGTATTTTTTTCTTCAAGATCCAGGAATCTCCTAGTAGTATTAGAACAGCAGTGCCTTAGGAGAAGGGTATAGAACCTATTTAGGAAAAAGGTTCTGCAATACTGCAGTGCCAAACCTCGCATCAGTCCTGGACTGAACGTCAGGCAATAATGCTTTGTGAAAGTGTGGACTATACTCCAGATAGCCGCTTTACACATCTCCAGCAAGGGGATGTCCCTTGCAGCTGCCACAGAGGCAGCAGTTCCATGCGTGGAATGTGCCCTGAGGCCCTGTGATGGCTGCTTGTCAGCTTTACTGTAGCAGAACTGAATGCAGGATACTATCCAACGTGCAACTGATCTTTTTGAGGTAGGCATGCCTTTTCCCACTTCACCATAAGTAATTAACAGCTGTGAGTGGGAATCCCGGAGGTCCTTGATATGTGTAATGTAACAGCTGAGGGACCTTTTTACATCCAAGCTATGGAGCTTTTGTTCACCTGAACTGGATTTGGCTGTGAAAAAATACTGGCAGGGTGATGGACTGATTTAAGTGGAACTCAGTTACCACCTTTGGGAGGAACTTTTTATTAGTTCTAAGGATTACCTTGTCCTTATGGAAGAAAATGTAGTTGGGATCAGTTCAAAGAGCTTGGAGTTCGCACACTCTTCTTGCTGAAGTAACTGCCACTAGAAAAACTGTTTTCCATGCAACATATTTTAGCTCAGCCATAGCCACTGTCTCGAAAGGAGGTTCCATGAGTTTGGCTATGCATAAATTCAGGTCCCAAGGAGGTACTGGTTCCCTAATAGGAGGGAACATGCGCACCAACCCCTTGAAAAAACTTTAAAAATAGGGTATGAAGCTATTGTTCGCTGAGCACCTGCAGACACATAAGCGGATACTGCTGCTAAGTGAAGTTTAAAGGTTGCAGGCCCGAGTCGTACAGACTGAACAAAAAATTGGAACAGAATATTGGAATAGAATTGGCCCAGTCTTGGTTGAGACAGTCTGGTGTTCATTGGAGACGGGTATTTCCAGATCCCCTAAATGAGGCAGTTGTGATACCTCTTCTCAAGAAACCCTCCCTTGACCCTGATTGCTTAGCTAACTACAGATCTGTCTCTAACCTGCCCTTTGTGGGCAAGGTTATTGAGAAGGTAGTTGCGTCACAGATGGAGGATCATCTTACCATTCACTATCTACGAGCCCCTCTAGTCCGGATTTCAGAAAAAGGCATAGTACTGAGACGGCACTGGTTCGGGTTCTTAATGATCTCCTGACTGCGAGGGACTGGAGTCGTCATTCGATCCTGGTACTCTTGGACCTCTCTGCAGCATCTGACACTGTGGACCGTGAAGTGTTACTTGAGCAGCTGCTACTGATCTGCAGTTTGTCAGGTACAGCCCTCAGATGGTTTAGATCTTTCCTCACGGGCAGGACTCTCAGAGTTGTGTCAGGGATTTATTCCTCGGCTCCTCTCCCCCTGTCCTGCGGGGTTCCACAGGGTTCTGTGTTGTCACCCATGTTTGCTGTGTATATGATGCCGTTGGGGGACGTCAGAAGGCGGTATGGGTTGAGTTTCCACTGCCATGCAGATGATACTCAGCTTTGTGTGTCCTTTGAGCCCGAACGATTTGAGGCCGTTTCGCTCTTTAATAGCTGCCTCTCTGAGTTCCAAGACTGGATGACTGCCAACTGACTGAGATTGAATCCCAACAAAACTGAGGTGTTGGTGGTGAACCCAGGTCGGCAGGGTTTGGGGATGTCAGCTAGATAGCCGTCCGGGCTTTGGCTCGGTGGAAACCAGCTGCTAACCTTAGACTGAGTGTGAATCTGGGCACTGTACTTGATAGTGGTCTGACGCTTAAGGCTCAGGTGTCAGCTGTTGTCAAGACCTCATCTAAGGAACATTGCCTGAATTAAACACCTAGTTCTGCCTACTGACCTCCCAACTTTGGTCCATGCTTTTGTAACCTCCCGCCTTGACTATTGCAACACCCCGTACCTGCGGCTTTCGGGGGTTGATATCCGGCTTGCAGCTGTTGCAGAATGCTGCAGCCAGGCTGTTGACTGGCCTAGCAAGAACTTGCCATGCCACACCTGTGCTCCATGACCTGCACTGGCTGCTGGTACAGTGGCGGATCACCTTCAAGATTGGTTTATTGACCTACAATGCCCTACAAAGACGGGAACCCCGGTATCTGCAAGATCTTCTTTGTCCTTATAGCCCCCCTCCGCTCCTCTGATGAGACTGCTAGAGGTTCCCAGGGTTCAAGTAAAGTCCTTAGGAGCCTGTTTGTTGATGGCCCCCACACTATTGAACTCTCTACCTCGTCAGGTACGAGTATGCCCGACCGCTGAGAGCTTTAAAATTGCTCTTATAACGTATCTGTTTGGTATGGCTTTCCCTGATTTTGATCAATTGGTTTCTTTTTAATACTTCTACGATTTTACTGCAATTGTCTATTTATATTATAGTTTTTAGGATTATTTAATTGTACAAGCGCTTTTGATCTGTTGGAACTGTACTTTCCATAAATAAACGATTTGACTGACTACAAGTGTACCAGGTAAACAATTACTGTGGGCAAACCTGCCACAACGGGGTTGATATTCTTAGGATTGCACCAAATGGTAAATCTTTTCCACTTTGAAGTTTTAAGTTTTCGTTGTAGAGGCTTTCCAAGACACTTTCGGTACTTTAAGTACCTCTTCTGACAAGTTAAGTTCAGAAAATTCTAACTCCTCAAGAACCAAGCCTTCAAGTGAAGGCTCTTGAGGCTTGGAAAAACTATCTGCCCCTGGAGAGCTGCTGTTAGACTGAATCTGTGGGGCAGACAAATTGGTTATTTGGAAGACAGACTGAGCAACAAAGGGTACCAAGGCTGTCTGGGGCAACAAGTATCATGGTTGCATGCTGGCTTCTCAGTCTGAGAAGAACTCTTGACTGCAGTGGAACTGGAAGAAAAGCATAGAGAAACTTCCCTGTCCAATCGAGGGCTAGTGCATTGCTAGGCACTGTGCCCCAGGATAGTGGCCTGCAACAATACAATGGAAGCTGGTGATTGTCCTTGGAGGCAAACAGATCTATTTCTGGGATGCCGCAATGCCTGAAAACCTTTTCCAACACTTGTCTGTTCAGAGTACATTCGTGGTATCCTTGCTGATTCTGCTGAGTGAATCTGCCAGTGCACTGTACTTCCCTGGAAGGTGAATGGCAACCAGATGCACCTCCAGGGAATACGCTAGGGGCCAAATCTTCATAGCCACTGTGCACAGCTTTGAAGATCTGACTCCCCCCTGCTTGTTGATGAACCACATTGTGGTTGTGTTGTCTGTCCTGACTTGGACCGAATGACCCATCAATTGTGTGGCAAAGGCCCTTAGGGCAAGAACTGCTTTCAATTCCAAAAGGCTGATGTGCAGTTTGGATTCCTGAGGTGACCAAACTCTGCTTATTTTGAGGTTGCCTGTGTGTGCCCCCCACCACAGGAGGGAGGCATCTGTTAAGACCACCATGTGGTACTTCTGCTGAAAAAGGATGCCCTGTTGAAGGTTTTCCCTTTCTTTCCACCACTGCAGGGCCAGTAACAGTTTTTGTTACTGGCACCAAATTTTGAAATGGGATCCCTTCTTTGAGACCAGTGTAATCTGAGGTGATACTGGATAGCCCTCATTTGAAACCTTGAGCCTGACACTACTTCTGTAGTTGAGGCCATATGTCCTAGCAATGCTAGGAACTGTCTTGTAGTTCTGGGCTGGTCTAAAGCAAATAATTTTGGCAGTGCCAGTAGGTTTTATGCCCGCTCCTCAGGAAGAAAAGCCTTTCCTTGGATAGTGTACAGTTCTGCACCAATAAATTCCAGTGACAACTGGGTCTAACAGAGTTTTGAGCATTGATAAGGAAACCCAGTGACTCCAGGGTATTTTGGGTTACCCAGATGGAATCCTTTGCCTGACAGCATTATTTTCCTGCGACTAGCCAGTCATCCAGGTAAGGGACCTGTGGTAGAGCTGTGCTCTACCCAAGAACCTGTAAAACACTTAGGGCATTTTTCCTATCTTTCCCCCATCCTGCTCAAAGATTGCTGCAACAGCGTTTTTTTTTCTATTCTATAGTCTTTTCAAGTTTTCTGTTGAGGTGGGTTGGCCACCGACCAAAGTACTCTCTTCTCTCTATATTCTGGGGTTTCCTTTTCTTTTTCCCTTCCAGCCCCTTGATTGCGTTTGCTGAAGAAGCCCTGAGCAAGGCTTTAATATGAGAGTTCATGGAATTCAAACATAAAATGCTGTACCTTTAGGAAAAGAATGGCCAAAGTGTCCAGCCTGCTTGTTTTTTTTGGCAATTTACGTGAAACAAAGGCCATGCTTGTATGCTGGCTAATAAAGTACATAAGGTACTTTATGAATAAATACTAAAAGTTATGAATAAATACTAAAGGCAAACCTCAAAAGCTTGATTTAAGAGGTTTTTTTTTTTTTAAGTGCAGAAAGTGCTAAATAAAAAAGTAGTAATTCACAGTGCTGTTATGATCTTAAAAGGCATAATCTCAAACTGCTTAGAGCAGTTACCTTGTACTGAATCATTTATGATATAAAATGAATGAAACTGATAGTTAAAGCAGTCAATGAACGATACAGTGCACCAATAAATATAGATGCTTTTGGCTGGCTACAAAATATCGTTTAATAGCCCTGATAGAAAATTACAGGGGCTATGAGGAAAAAAAGCTGCTTAGTGTTTCTTTTTTATTTAGAAAGTAGATGCAGGATTCCTTGTTTGCCACTTTGTTAAAGAAAAAAAGACATTGTGCTTTTAGGTAGAAAACAGTGCAGCTAGCCTTTCTGTTTTCTTGGAGACTAGACTGCTCTGTGTAAAAGAAGTTCCCTGCTCGTTTTTTTTTTTTTTTTTAAATGAAACCCAAGAGTGGAACGGCTTAATAGGTTCATAGGTAGTATACAAAGTCGAGGAACATGCCCATTATGACTTCTTCACCCCTTAACTTGGGTGGTAGTAATATTTATTATCACCCATGTAATTGTCCAAATTATTTTTAAACATATTGAAATTTGGACTATTTACAACTTCCTGTGGCAAAGAATTCCATACTGGAATTATTCTTTGAGTTATAAAACCTTTCCTTTTATTAGTTTTCACGTTAAATGTCTTGATTTTAATATTATGTGATCGTGTAGAACCAAGACAATTTCCCCACTCTAAGCATAGGGTTTCAAACACAGACTCATTTTTTAGTGCACGAAAAATTAAGCATAAGTCACCTCTCATAGACCTATAATCTAATGAGTAAAGTTTAAGATTTTTCAGTCTTTCCTGGTAGGGATAATTTTTAGATTCTTAATATTTTTAGTAAATCTACGTTGTACTCGTTCTCTATTTATTTTATCCTTTATAAGAGTAGGTGCACAAAAGGAAGAACAATAATCAATTTCAGACCTTATCAAACTACTATATAAAGGAATAAGTACCTCTGGATCTCTATTTAAATTTTTAAGAATACAATTTATTAAGCGATGGCATTTTTTGACTATTAAATTATGATATGTAAATTTTAGATCATTACTTATAACACCCAGGTCTATTTCTGATGAAACTTTAGTCAGTGGTACATTATCATATAATGTGACATTTGGTTGTTTTTGCCAAAATGCATAACTTTACATTTGGATATGTTTAATGATAAATTGTTTTTAGTAGCCCAGTTTAATATATTGTTTAGATTCATCTGAAGATTTTGTACAGAATTAGAGTCATTTACAATGCAGCCCAATTTGACATCTGCATATTTGTTTAGCCATACCCCGTTTGATGTAGACACACTAGAAATAACAATATTAAACAAAATTGGTCCCAGCACAGAACCCTGAGGTACCCCACTAGTTACCCTACTCCACGCAGAGTTATAACCTCTAATACTGATTTGCTGTTGTCTTTCTAATAACCATGATGTAATCCATTTAATTATATTTTTACATATTTGCAGTTTTATTAGACAGTCAACCATCACCCTATGTGAGACAGTATCGAAAGCCTTTTCATAATCCAGGAAAATAACATCCACTGGGAGGCCTGTATCAAGTGCTAAGCTTACTGGTTCAAAAAAATTTATCAAATTTTATTGACAAGATCTACCTTTTCTAAATCCATATTGAAAGAAGTCAATATCCCCATTTGTTTTGATATGTTCCTCAATCTTTTGTAGAAGTTTCTCCATAATCTTCCCAATGCTTGATGTTAAACTAATAGGTCTATATTGTTTAGTGTAGAATTTTGACCCATTTTTATGAATTGGTATCACTTGGGCAAATTTCCATTCCTTAGGAACAATGCCTTGTTGTAAAGATTTATTAATTAAAAGGTCAAAACGTCAGTCAACTCAGATGCCAATTCTTTAAGAAATACAAAAGGAATGTTATCGATGCCAACAGAGGATGAGGTTTTAAAAGACATCAAGGCTGAAAAAACTTCTGTAGACGTAAAAATTATATTTTGATTTATATTATAATCAAAAGGAAGATCTAGTTTTTCTTGCTTTTGAAATACACTAGAAAATTGTTTATTAAAAGCATTTGCCATATCTAGTTCATCTGATATTAGTAAACCATCAATAAGCAAAGGTACAATCTGAGTTTGAGAATTTTTTAAAGAGCCAATATAATTAAAAAAACTTCTTTTTATTATCCTTTTGATTAATCAAATTTTTTTCAAAATTCTTTTTTGCATTATGTATCTTTGATTTTGTTTCCTTTGATTTTAATTTAAATCTCTGCCAATTTATATCAGTTTTATTTTTCTTATATTTGTTAAAGGCCCTTTTCTTTCTTAATATCGATTTTCTTATAGCATTATTAAACCATACTGGATTGCGTCTTTTGTTAATATACAGTATTTATTTCTTTCAGGCACCCAGCTATTTATACAAAAATGAAGTTGAGTTTTTATGTTCTCCCAAATGGCCTCCGCAGATAATTGATCTAGATATTTCTTCCAGTTCCATTTAGATAAATAATTTTTTATTCTCACGAAGTTTGCATTTTTATAATTTTTCATCATTGTGATACCTCTATTTTCCAAAATAGAGACAAATATTTCTCAGTAAAGTATATTATGATCAGATAATCCAAGAGGTTCAAGAATTGATGGATTTTTATAATACTGTTTAATGTTTGTAAAATTAGATCAAGGACATTATTTTGTCTAGTAGGTTCTGTTACTTATTTGATCTAATCCTATAAAAATTGTTTCTAAAAAACATTTTTCGTTATGAGTTGTACCACAAAGAGAATTCCAATGTATCCCTGGGAAATTAAAATCTCCCATCAATACAATGTTATTAGGTAATTTAATACTTTGAAAATAATGTAAGAAAGATTTGGTTTTATTAATATCCAAAGACGGGGGTCTATAACATATTCCAAAAGTAAATGGTTCAATATTTGAAATTACTGTAACCCACAATATTTCAACTCCTGTGGGGTCGGGAAGATCAAATTTTAATTCCATACAGTCATAACCTTCCTTTATATTAAAGGCAACACCTCCTCCTCTGGAAAATTCTCTATTTTTTTTTTAAGAGACGATAACCAGGAATTTCTACACCCCACTGCTCATCAGAGAACCAAGTCTCTGTAATGCCACAAATATCAATATTTTTAGTTTGTAATTTAATTTGTAACTTGCAGATCTTATTTAGAAGACTTCTAGCATTTAGTAATAACACACTGAGTGTCAAATTTTCTTTATTTGATATAGTTTCCTGAGAAGTTGGGACATTTTTTGTGTTTAAATTTACATGTTTAGTACACAGAGCATCAATTGGACCCCCCCCCATTTAATAGTTTAAATAATCCGTAATTGCTGTATTAATAATGTTACCTAACATTTTAGTTCCTTTTTTGTTCAAATGAAAGCCATCAAATGCAAAAAAATCTTTATGTTGTGAGAAAAATTCCCAATTTGTAAGACACTTTAAATTTTGTTTTAGACACCATTGTCTCAACCAATTGTTAATAGGTTTGATTTTATTAGTAGTAACATTAATTCCAAGGACAGGTAGTATTTCAGAAAAGATTATCTTAGCCCCTAATTCTACTAATAGATTAGTTAATCCCACATAAGCGTCTTTAATTTGTTGTACATTCTGATATTTAATATTATTTGTACCCAAATGTATAATCACTAGTGGATCAACATCGCAATTGTGAAGTATATTTTTGGTCATTTTAGTAACATCCTGTAATTTTGCTCCTCTAAAACAGGAGAGGGTATGGGTAGATTTATTGATGTGACATACTTGACGAGCAAGATTTGATATAATTGAATCTCCCAAAACATACATTTGGTTTTGATTTTTAGAAGTATAGTCCATCAAATTTTGCTCAGGATCAATGCTTATGTTCTGATTAAAAAGTAATAAATCATTTTGACTACTGTCAGTAACTGTTGAAATATTTGGGATCAAAACCAATTTTTGTGGTAAAACAATATTTGTTTCATTTACCGGATGAGAATTAGATTCCATGAGTAATACCTCATTAAAATGTTGTGAGTCAGAAAGTAGAGTAAGAGGGTTGAAGCTATTTGATAAGGGCAACAAAAACTCTCCAGCTATTCTCCCTTTTCTTGTAATTTTAGATGCCTGAACAGTAAACCATTCATCTTCCTTATCCACTAAATCTGGTTCATTACAAACTCTTTCTTTTGTTTGGTTCCTTAATATCTTGAATTATTTCTGTATTTAGCAATTACTTCGGACCAGAAAGCCGCGCCGGAGTTCCCTTACAGAACAGAAACCTGTGTTCACTCTAAATGAGTGAATAAGGTACAATTCGGACTGCAGCATACAAAGAAAACTAAAGGGGAGAGAGAAAAAGAAATAAATGTAAATAGGAACATGCCTGCTCCTCGCTCTCTCTTCTCTGATGCAGCAGCAGCACAGAGTGAGCAGCTTACAATTTCCTCTTAATTTCAGCCCCCGCTCCACTCGTACTGGTACCACATATAAAATACAAAGGCTACCAGATGGCTGTAGCATCTCTAGTTCTTTAGTCGCCACTGCATTGCTTAAATGAAAAGACATGGCCTGAAAAGAATCCAAGGTGTAGTAGGAGACTACCCAAGTCCTTTACAAATATAAAAGCCCTTCAATAAACAAAACGATAAGGAGACCTGATTAGTCTCTATTAAGGTGCCCTTGTTAGTATACATAGGCAGACCACTATGGAAGATTTTGTATGCCAGACATCAACACAGTATATTTTACATTGGAATTTATTTAGTTGTTTGAGGCGTGCTTACCTGTAGCCAGGGGAAAACTGATTTTTTTCTATAGGGGAGCAGCGCCCTCTACAGTCTCTTTTTTATGTAATTACAACTGTCACTCACAAGGAATATAGGAGGGACTTTGTCCTCATTACCATGCCATTATGTATGTATGGTGCTATTGTAGGCTTTAGCAAGGGATAATACCCTCTGTTTTGATATAGATCTATGCTTATATATAATCTATATACTACAGTGGGTCAAACTGTGTCAATTTGTCTAGCTAGAGACAGAAATATCATTGTATTAGATAAGGGTCAGATCAGGTGACCCCACCAGAAAGTATAAACCCCCTCCTATTTGGAGACTTAGGCAGATGAGTTGACAGTGAAAGAGTGAGGATCTACCTGAGGTGTAGACCCATAGAAACGCAGAAGAAAAAAGGATCCTGAACAGACCCAGAACTGTGCGAGAGCTACTTGCATATGTAGCATTTGATTTTTATTTTAGTTTATTATTTTTGAACAAGTTTTAAGAAAATAAAGCCACACTACAGTGTGTTACACCAATCTGCTGTTGTATGTGTTATTCTTCACCCACACCCGTACACAGGAAAACAGATACCTTGTCTTCTGAGGTAAGCTGCCACCACTGATGGCCACTTTGTGAACACCCATGGGGCAGAAGTGAGCCCAAAGGGATGCGCTGAGAATTGGTAATGATCTGAGGGACAGATAACCTTAGGTACTTTCTGTGGCAAGTTCTAATTAGAAGGTGAAAGTAGGAGTCTTTCAAATTCAGGGATGCCAGCCAGTTTCCTGTTCTTAGAGCAGGGATAACTTACTGCCAGTGTTACCATTTTGAATCTGGACTTAGTTATCTGAGATCCAAGACTGGAAGTCAATCCCCGTTTTTCTTTCTGGTCGGGCTATACTGCCCTGGCTTGCAGGAGCTTTTCTACTTCCAACTCAAGCAGAATGGTCTCTGACAGAGTTGAAGGCTGGAAAACCCTGCGGCCCTCAAGTTTTGGAAACTGCTTGAACTGCAGGTAAAGACCCTGACTCACTACCTCCAACATCCAGTTGTCTGTGGTAATGTTTTCCCAATGTCTCAAAAAGAGTGACAGTCTGCCCCCTACTGGAGGAGGAAAGGGGGGGCAGCTTGATCTGTGTAGTCAGGATTCTGTCTAGATTGTGGTCTACAGCTGGGCTGGCAAGCCTTGCAGACCTTCTGCCCCTGCAATATCCTCTTGCCTGCATGTACTCTGCAGGCACAGGGTATGGGGTGAAAGATCTGGGGTACTACCCCCTACTTCCCCTTCCTGTGGATCTATAAGAAGTGGAGGCCCTTTCTCTAGAGGAGTTACACCTCTAAGTGGTTTTGTTGTACTCTACCTTTTTTATATATGCCTCAGTTTCGTCACCGAAAAGGGAACAGTTTTTGTATAGGAAATCCATAGCCTTTAGTTGGGTGTCTGGTGTATGACCGATTGCTCTGAGCCAAGCAAACCTTCTTAATGAAACTGACAAGGCCAACATTCTGGATGCAGTATCATCTGCATCCACTGCCATGTGAAACTGGTACTTTGTGGCATCCAAAGCCGTCCTGGCAATGTCTGCCGTATCCTGTACCATCTCTCCTGAAATGTTCTCAATTAAAGACATCATGAAGGTCCACAGTTCTTTATATTGTGCAGCATAAGCCATGTAAGCTGCTTGCCTGAGGAGTAAGGAAGATCCCAAGTAGCCGTTCTTCTCCATTGAGTCAATTTTTCTGAAATCTTTGTCCAATGGGTGACAAGAAACACAGAAGTTGATGGCAGATGAGGACCGCAAGGCCCATTTCTTTTTCTATCTTATGAATGTGCCATTGGCGTTTGCTCTGTCAATGGCCTATCTATTCATACTTATCTGTGTTGCTCCCTTATGCCTATCCCATGCCTGTTTGAAGCCCTGCACTGTATTCATATCCACCACTTCCTGAGGTAGGCCATTCCATGCATCCACCACCCTTTCTGTGAAAAAGAACTTCCTCACATTACCTCTTAATCGGCCTCCCTCTAATCTCATGCTGTGTCCTCTTGTCCTGCTATTTTTCTTATATTGAAACATATTAGAATCTTTCACCTTGTTAATGTCCTTAAGGTGTTTGAATTTTTCAAACATATCACCTCTCTCCCTCCTTTGCTCCAGCGTATACATATTGAGTTCTATTAATCTGTCCTCATATGTTTTCTGATGCAGTCCCTGCACCATTTTGGTTGCCCTTTTATGGACTGTCTCAATTTGGTTAAGGTCCTTGTGAAGGTGTGGTCTCCAGTACTGCACGCAGTACTCCAGATGGGGCCCAACCAGTGTCTTGTAAAACCGGATCATTACCTCCTCCTCCTCCTTACGACTTGTCATACCCCTACTAATACACCTCATCATCCCCTTAGCCTTACCTACTGCCTTAGTGGTCTGCTTGGATGATTTCAGGTCATCTGTGATGATGCCCAAGTCTCTTTCTTTCCTTGTGACTACCAGCAACTCCCCTCCCAACCTATAGGTGGCTTCAGGGTTTCTCTTCCCTATGTGCATGATCTTGGCACTTCTTTGCGTTAAACCCCAGTTGCCACTCTTCTGACCTTTTTGCCAGTTTATCCAGATCTCTTCTCATTCTGCCCACCCCATCTGGATCATCTACTCTGTTGCAGATCTTGGTGTCATCTGCAAACAGACAAACCTTACCTCCAGTCCATCTGCAATGTCACTGATGAAGATATTGAAGAGGACTGGCCCCAGGACTGATCCCTGAGGTACCCCACTTGTGACCTGCATCTCTTCTGACTGTATACCATTTACCACCACTCACTGTTTTCTGCCTGTCAACCAGTTTGCCACCCAGTTGACCAACTTCTGACCCACCCTGAGCCTACTCAGCTTATTAATCAATCTTCTATGTGGAACAGTATCAAAAGCTTTGCTGAAATCAAGGTAGGAGACATCAACTGCTCTCCCTTGGTCCACCACTCTGGTTACTCAGTCAAAGAAATCTATGAGATTAGTTTGACAGGACCTTCCTGTTGTAAACCCATGCTGTCTTGGATCCTGTGCTCCTATGGATTCCAGGTGTTGCACTATCCTTTCCTTAAGGAGTGCCTTCATAATCTTGCCCACTACTGAGGTAAGACTGACTGGTCTGTAGTTCCCTGCCTCCTCCCTGCTATCACTCTTGTGGAGCGGGATCACATGAGCCCTTCTCCAGTCTTCTGGGGCCACTCCTGTGACCAGAGACTCACTAAACAGTTCTGATAATGGCTCTGCTAGTTCCACCCTTAGCTGCCTTAGCACCCTGGGGATGTATGCCATCAGGTCCCATTGCCTTGCCCACCCTGAGCTTATTGAGCTCTTGTAGGACCCTTTCTTTTGTGAAGGGACTATGTGCACACCTCCCTCCCCTGTCCATGGAAAGGAGCTGTGGCCTGCCCAACCTTCTCCTCAGTAAATACTGAGTAGAAGTATCTATTTAGGATAGATGCTTTTACATGGTCCTCTCCTCCTCACACGTCCCCTTATCCCCTTTGATCTTAACAATACCCCCTCTGGACTTTCTCCTTTCACTAATGTATCTATAGAAAGTCTTGTCACCTTCTTTTGCTGTTCGTGCTAGTGTTTCCTTGGCTCGGGCCTTTGTCTGCCTTACTGCCTTCCCTGCTTCCCTTAGGGAAGTTTGGTATGCCTCTCTATCTTCATCCCGATGCGTTCCCTTACATTTCCTGAAGGCCAGCCTTTTGGCTCTGACCTTTTCTGCTACTGTTTTTGAGAACCAAAGTGGTTTCCTTCTTCTTTTGCACTTCCTTTTCTCTATAACACAATGGGATGTTGCTTCAAGTATTGCATCCTTAATACTTGCCCACTTTGCCTGTACCCCCTCACCTGTATTTCTTCTTGCCAGGGCTAGCTTAACTTAACTAGCTTAGCTCTGTTGGCCATCTTATCAAAGTCAGCTCCTCTGAAGTCCCATATTTTTGCCTTGGAATGGGATGATTTAGTTCTAGTGACCAAACTGAACTATACCATGTGATGGTCACTGGCCCCCAGGTGACCTACCTGGAGATCTGCGATCCTTTCCCTGTTAGTCAGTACTAAATCTAGGATAACCCTGTCTCTTGTGGGTTGTTGCACCAGTTAGTGGATTCCCTGCAGGGGGAGGGCCTCAATGTGTCTAGTTCTGGCAGATGTTCCTGCTTGTATTGAGCAATCCGTATCCAGAGGGACTTTTGTTTTATCACAGGCAGCAGCCTGTGTAACACCCTCATGATCTGGATGGGTGTACAGATAATCAGCAAAAGCCCTGTCTAAATGGTATTTCTTTTCCACCTTCTTGTCCACTTTAGGGAGAGAGAGGAAGGTGTCTGTAGTATTTTAAAAGTAGCCTTCCTCAGTGAATTACTGTTAGGAAGGACTACATCTTTTGAGGGAGGAAACATATTACATCCCAAAAATCCGCCTCCTTCTCATCATCCACGGATTCTTGTGAGGGGGAAGCCGAGGATGTCAGCTATCTGTCTGACAAAGGAGAAGTGAAATGAAAAATCATGCCCACGTGGAGGAGAACCAAACTCCTGGTCTGGGGGTACCTCTGGTTCAATGGGTTCCCCTAGATCTGGTTCCTCTTCAATGCACACCTGGAGTCTTTGCTCCCTGAGAACCAGTGGTGGGACTTTAACTGGTGAACCCAGTATAGAACATGTATCATGTAGCACCTGTACAATTCGGAGGGCTCTGGCAATTTCCTCCACAGAGGGAGTTTTTATTTTTGTCTATTGGGAGCTCCTTTGATTTTTCAGCAGGAGGCGCAGCAACACATTTCTCATTATATTTCTTTTTAGCAGGCACAGTCTCAGGCATTTGCTTACTTTTTCTTTTTAGTTTAATATGCTTGATCCCCTTTTTATTAATTTTGGGGTCTGAGATGTCCTTAGAGGGTCTCTCTCTTTTTCTTGGCGTGAGATGAAGAAGGATTCTCTTCATTTTGCTTCAGTGACACTGAGAATGGAACAGAAGCCAGCTGGCTCCAATTTATTGGCTCTTTTCCTAATAGTTTTAGTACAAAAAGCACTAAAGATTTCACAATTGGATAAAAAATGACTGGGATCCAAGCACTCTATGCACAAATTGTGTTGATCAGCTTAAATCATGTTGATCAGCTTTAGCAAAGGTTTGGAAGCACCTTATACAATTCTTAAAAGCTGTGGGTCCCGTTCTCTTTCTTGGTCAGTCTGACATGCTAAACTGTCAGCAGACTGAATAAAAATATACAGAAACTGAATTTAGAGCAATTGCAGTCTGTTCCTTAAGTTTAAAAGGGACTGCAATTTAAACCAGTTTTTATGCTGTTATTCCAGAAAGCGATTGGTTCCTAAATTAAAAAGGGAACTGACCGCTACTCATTAAAAGGAAATACAGCTATGAACACAAGAGAAAATGCAATCGGTTCCAAAAAGCAAACGGGAACCGATCGCGATTCAGACTAAATACTTATACAGTAAAGCAAATAGCTAGCGGTTTGAAACTGCAGATTATAACATACAGTCTAAATAAATTGGTTCTGTGAACCGCGATGGAACCCCTAAGACTAGCAAGCTCTAAACTAAGCAAAAACAGTAAGAGGCAGAGTATAACTAAAAACGATAGTAAAAGTACCAGTTTTACAATGATTTTAACAGTCTTGCAGCAAGGTTGCTGTGCAGTCTTGGAGGCAAGCCCTGCTTCCTAGACAGAAAAAATTGAATCTGACAGGTAGTAAGAGGCAGCAGTTTTTGAATGTGGCATTCTAAATTATACTCATTTGCATAAAATTCCAAATGAAAGTTCTGGGGGCAGTCTAGGGTTGCCACCTGTCAGGTTTTTTACCTGGTGATCAGGTTTTCAGAGTCCCTATCAGGTAATCAGGTTTTCCTCTGTGCTGGTCAGGTTTTTGAGCCATTTTGAGTGCTCACATACTTTTGAAATTGATGTTGTTGTATCATGCACTGTTTCAGCTAAATGTCCAGGTTACAAACAAGTTATTTTTCAGTATAGCCCTTTGTTTGTGAAAGTAGTCAAACTGGGAGGTGTAAAGTATGGCCATTAACACCATTAGCACTTATTTAACCTAATCATTTCCACTGCATCTTAAAGTGGCATAGCAGCAAAGCTGCCTCCCACCTTTTGTAACAGTAATAGAGCCAGTTGTCTTCCACTTTCATTTGCTGGTGAGCACTTTCATATCTGTAAAATGAGTTGTTTTTTTTTATCTGTTTGTTTATCTGGTAAATCAATGTTAATAAATAAATACATAAAGTAAATAAATAACTAGGAAGAATCTAGTTAAGTGACTAATAGGCACAGTACAGCATCTTAACATTTGTGTTGAACTGTCGCTTTAAGCCTCGTCTTTTATTGATATAACAAATGGCTTTCTAAGAGGAACAATGCATGATGAGTCATGAAAAGGTAGTGGGGCTAGAGGCGGAGCTTAGGATCCGGTTTTTGCTTCATTCAAAAGTGGCAACCCTAGGGCAGTCAGAAGATTTACACCGGCTGTTATTCTGTCTAATACTACTAGGAGATTTCTGTGTCTTGAAAAGAACAGTTACATACTTACTGTAACTGCAGATCTTCAAGAGAAGTTCTCATCAGGCCACACCTTTTGAGCTATAAGCCGGCCAGGTGCGAGGACCACACAGCAACTTCTGCAAGCAATCCACCAGGGGCTGCCCACTAAGACGTCAGATGTTGGCTCTCATATAACAACGGGTGGCCCCATCTCTCCTCAGTTCCCTGCCGGAGATAATGCTCGGAGGACCTCTCTACAGGGAACCAGGAGAGACTCTAGTGCTCTGGGAACCAGGCGAGGCAGAGAAACAGCAGTTACACAAAAACTTACCATAATAGTAGATCTTCGAGGGGAATTTCAATCATCAGCTCACACCTATGGAACTTCACTGTCTGTGAAGCAGGATGCACACAGAAGATTTTCAACAGCACCACTGGGGCCGCCCACATCAACATCGTCTGCCGACATCACTAACCCTATAAAGGCGTGAACAACCCAGCTCCCTCCTCAGTTATTTTCCCTGTAGACTAAGGAAGCACACCCATGCCATGAGGGACTGAGAAGAGAGAGAGGTGCCCAGGCCAAAATAAAAGGATGGATACACCAATAAGCCATTTCTAAGAGGAGAATTCCGAAAGAGGGGGATGAGGGGAGGAAGACCTGATGACGAAGATCCCCTCAGAGATCTACTGTTACGTTAAGTTCTTACGTAACTGTTCTATCTTCATCGGGGTTATCTCAGTCATCAGGTCACACCTATGGAACAAATACCGAGCTGTTACAGATACAACAGAACAGTCTGGGAGGAATGTCAGCCAAAGCTTAGGACAAGATACCCTGCAGGACAGCCCTGCCAAAACCTGCACATGCTCTAGACGCAGTGTCCAGACTGTAGTGTTGGTGAAAGTAAGGATGGTACTCCAGGTGGCAGCAGTACAAATATCAGCGGCAGAGACCCCTTTGAAACAGGCCACATAGGTAGCCATGCCCCTTGTAGAATGGGCTTTCACCACCCCTGGCAACTCTGCCATGCTTATTGTAGCAGAACACAATATAATGTGCCAACCATTTGCTAAAAAACATTGTTTGGAAACCTGAACGTCCTCTCTACCTGAGGCGAAAGAAATAAAAAGCTGCTTTGACTTTCTGCATTCCTTATTTCGCAGCAGATAATACTTCAAAATTATGTGCACATCTAACACATGGGCAGTGCTTCCCCTGGACTGGCACGCTCAGGAAAATAATCTGGTAGGTGGATAGATTGGTTCAGGGTAAACTCAGACACCACCCTAGGGAGAAACTTAGGATTCGTGCACAAAGACACCCAGTCTTTGTGAAAAATTAAATAAGACTCCTCACAACAGAGAGCCTGAAGCCTGGAAATCCTTCGAGCACAGGTAACAGCAACCAAAAATAACCCTTCCCAAGAGAGAAAGCGTAGCTCACAAGTCACGGCTGGCTCAAATGTAGACAGGGTTAACTTCTGCAAAACAAAATTTAAATCCCAAGCCGGGACAGGGGAACAGCTTGGAGGTTTCAGATGCAGGATACCCCTGAGAAAGGTGTGGGATACATCCAATTGAGCCATCGGTGCGACTGTTCACGGGCTCACGAAAGGCAGAGATAGTTGAAAGATGCATCTTGAGGGAGGAGTACTGGAGACTTGAGTCAGACAGATATATCAGATAGTCCAGAATCTGGCTCACCGGACAAGTAAAAGGGTCCAGATGTTTTGCAGCCCAAATGGCAAACCTCTTCCACTTCGTAGCATATGTGGCTTTAGTGGAGGGCTGCCTAGTTGCCACGAGGACACCCGCCACTCTCCAGGACACCTCAAACTGGGAGATGGCTATGTCCTCAGGAGCCAGACATGCAGACGAAGGGGCTAGAGATTAGGATGGACCAGGGTTCCCTAAGCCTACGTCAGCAGGTCCCTGCAGAGAGGCCGAAAGAAAAAATTACTCACCTTAGTAATGTTGTTTCTTCTAATGGAGTCTTGCTATATTATGACATATGCAGTAAGTCCCAACCTTCGAACTGCTCCGGAGGTGAAAGAGTTAACTTTCCATGCCAGGCATGGAACTTTGAGTGCGAGCTCGGTTGAAAACTCTGTCTGTTGTTAATCAAACTCAAACTGTCAGATCTTTACGAGCAAAACTCACTAAGGTTCTGTGTGGAAGCCATAAACCTACACTAGCCAACTGGCTACTAAATATAAGAACACATTTTTCTTGGTCCCAAAACAAAGACTCAAGTCAGGGGATCCAAAAATTAAAAACATAACACCCAAACACCCCAAAAAAGGAGGGGTGAAAAAATAAGGTGGGCATCTACTAAGTGCCAACACTGCACTGCCCACATCCCAAAATAAGAGGTTCTGAGAGGGGCAGGCAGGGGGGGAGGTCATAATATAGCAAGACTCCATTAGAAGAAACAACATTACTAAGGTGAGTAATTTTTTCTTTAAACAACATGAAGTCTTGCTGTATTATGACATATGCAGACTACACAGCAGTACCTCCATGGAGGAGGGACAGAACCTACTTAGGAAATAGGCTCTGAAGCACAGCTGTGCCAAACCGAGCATCACTCCTAGCCTGGATGTCCAGGGAGTAATGCTTGGTAAAAGTGTGAACTGTTTTCCAGGTAGCTGCTTGACATATCTCTAGGATAGGGATGTCCCTGGCAGCAGCCAGAGACGCTGCTGTACTCTGGTAGAGTGAGCCTCAGGCCTGAGGGAGGAACCTTACCCAGTTTTTCATAGTAAAATTGGATACAAGAGACAATCCACCTGGCAATGGATCTTTTAGTGGCAGGTTTCCCTTTACCAACCTCACCATAAGTGAGGAACAGTTGGAGGGAGTCAAACCTGTGACCCTTGGTACGCTCTATGTAGTAACTAAGGGCTCTTTTGACATCTAAACTGTGCAGTCTCCTCTCGCCAGAGGAGGAATGGTCAGTGAAGTACACAGGGAGAGACATAGATCGATTAAGGTGGAAGTCTGAAACCACCTTAGGCAAGAACTTTCTGTTAGTCCTAAGGACCACCTTATCTCTATGAAAGGAGATAAAATCAGGTTCCACTGACAATGCTTGTAATTTACTTATGCGCCTGGCAGAAGTGATGGCTACCAAAAATACAGGTTACTCACCTGTAACAGGAGTTCTAGGAATGGTATATGTTGTTCATCCACACTCATTGGCAGGTATCCTTGCCGCTTTAAATCTTGCCGGAAGGTCTTCAAGCTTGCTCCTCCCACCCACCCGGGTGGTATAACTCTCGGCTCCGCCCCTACGACGCCAGATCTGGCCCGCTGGAAGCTCAGGTTGTGCGCCGGCCGGGAGGTCGAGAAATGTAGGATGAACAACATATACCATTCCTAGAACTCCTGTTACAGGTGAGTAACCTGTATTTCTAGGGACATGGATATGTTGTTCATCCACACTCATTGGCAGACTCCTAGCAGTTCTCCGGGAGGAGGGAGGCAAGACGCACACCCCAAATACTTACTTGGGAAAGAGAGACTGGAGAACCGAGGCCCCAAAACCAGCATCCCGGCGTGACTCAAGGTCGATGTGGTAATGGGTAATGAAGGTGTTTGCTGACTTCCAGGTAGCAGCCCTGCAGATTTCCTGGATAGGGACGCCCTGAAGCAGCCACTTCAGCAGTATGGCGGGTAGAATGAGCTCTTATCCTCTGGGAGGCTCCATGCCCGCCAACTTATAGCAGAGATCTATGCAGGAAGTGACCCACCTGCTTATCGTCCGGCTTGGCTGCAGGTCTGCCAGATGCGGCTTCAGCGAGGGTGACAACAGCTGGCGAACCTCTCCTCAATTTCAGCCGTGGCGCCTCCTTATAATAAGCGAGCCCTTCTAGGGTCCAAAGTATGGAGCCTGTATTCGGCCCTCCGAGGTGTGATTGGGGTAGAACACCGCAGAGTCAACACCTGGTTAAGGTGAAACTCCGACACCACCTTCGGAAGGAATTTCGGTGGGGGAAGAGGACAACCTTGTCCCTGTGGAAGACCAGGTAAGGAGACTCGATGGAAAGCGCCTGGAGCTCTCCCATCCTTCTGGCTGACGGATAGCCACCAAGAAGGCGTGTCTTCCACGACAGGTGAGAGAGAGCACACCTGTGCATAGGTTCGAATGGCTTGCCCATGAGCTTTGCCAGTACCAGCAGTAGATCCCACGGAGGTGGGGTTCCTGCACTGGAGGGAAATGATCAAGGCCTTTGAAAAGCGCCAGACCACCTTCTCCTCATGCCACCGACTGCTTCCTCGCCCGCGCCTGCAAGCAGAGATGGCTGCCAGGTGCACCCTTAGGGTCGCCGACCTAAGCCCTTGATTAGAAAGGGACCATAAATAGTCCAAGATGCTTGCCAAGGAACAGGAGGAAGGGACCAAGCCTTTGTTCTGACACCAAATGGAAAACCTTTTCCATTTGAAGGCATAGCATTTTCTGGTCGACTCTCACGGACGCCTCAACTACATTGAGGACCTCGCCGAAAGACCCAAGGCCTGGAACTCTAGTCACCAGGAACCAGGTCAGCAGGCAGGGATTGAAGGTCTGGATGGAACACCTTCCCCTGATTGACTGAGAGCAGGTCCGGGCGAGCTGGAAGCTGCCGCGGAGTCCTGGAGCTGAGACTGAGGAGATCTGGGTAACAGAACTGGCGAGGCCAGTCTGGGGCTATCAGAATCACCTGCGCCTTGTCCCTCCTCGCCTTGAGAAGCACCTTGTGGATCAAGGGAAATGGGGGAAAGGCGTAAAAGAGGCCCGGGGTCCACTGCCTCGAGAAGGCATCCCCTGCAGCGAGCCCTGCTGAGGGGGCGGGCATGGAACAGTCATCAGCCGTGTTCTCCTGGAGGCGAACAGGTCCACCTGAGGTGTGCCCCAATGGGAGAACAGATGCTGTACTACCTCCGGCAGGAGAGACCACTGTGGGATGCAGCCCCTATCCGCCCAGGGCATCGGCCAGGGTGTTGGAGGCTCCTGCCACATGAATGGCTAGGAGATCCGCCTCCAGGCTGCGCAGACGAGTGACCAAATGCGGAGAGCTTCCTTGCATAGAAGCATGGAGCGCGTCCCGCCCTGGCGGTTTAGATAGAACATGGTCGTGGTATTGTCCGTCTGGACTCGGACCACTTGACCCCGGAGGAACGGAGCAAAGGCGGTGAGAGCTAGGCGGACCGCTCGGAGCTCCAGCAGGTTGATGTGGCATCGGGACTCCCGCGGGGACCAGAGGCCATGAGCCTGGTGTTCCCCCAGATGGGCACCCCAACCCATCAGAGAGGCATCGGTCGACAGAGAGACCGTCGGCTCGGGGCGGACGAACGGGATGCCCTCCTGCAAATGATCTGGAACGATCCACCACTGGAGAGCGCTCACATCCCCGAGTCACCGACACAAGCTGGTCCAAAGGATCGCAGCTGCCAGGACCACTGGCTGGGCAGTCCCCATTGAAGGACGCATGTCCCAGCGGGCCCAACGGACCACGCTGGTGCAGGCCACCATGAGACCCAGGAGGCGCAGGAAGTCCCGGGCAGGGCGCAATTGCCCAACCAGAAATGATCGGGCAAAGGAGTAAAGAACCCCGGCCCTGTCCGCCGGGAGCCGCGCTCTGGCTCGAAGAGAGTCGAGCTGCGCCCGATGAATAGAATCACCTGCTTTGCTCGAGTTCACTTGGCCTCGTTGATATGAGGCCCAGTTGAGAGCAGACCTGAGGCCAGATCTCTGGACCCCTCCGCCTCCTTCCTGAGGGAGCTGCTATCAGCCAGTCGTCCAGGCGAGGTGCACCGACCCTCGAGGCCAGGGAATGCTGTCACCACTGCCATGCATTTGGAAGACCCTGAGCTGGAGACAAGCCAAGGGCATGGCTTTGAACTCGAAAGGGATCCTTCCGCCGGAAGCTTAAGGAATTCTGGTGAGACGGACGGATAGGGACGTGAAAACGCTGTCCTCAAGTCCAGAGAGCAGAACCTACACGCTGCTCCAAGGATGGTATTATCTGAGCCAGAGTGACCATCCTGAAGGTTCGAGACCTTAGGAACTTGTTTTAGGTGTGTAGGTCGAGAATGGGGCGCCAGCCCCCCGTCCTTTTCGGAACCAGGAAGTACCTGGACACAAACCCTGGGTCTGAAGGAGGGTCCGCCACCTTTCTTATCACCTCCTTCTGGAGGAGGAGAGCGATGTTGGCTCGACGAGCCGCCAGTGAGGCTGGGGACCCCGAAGCCCCCAGAGGCGGCGGCTCCTGAAGGGTGGTGCCTGCTCAATTCCAGAGGCAGGCCTCTTCCCACACCTCCAAGACCCACCTGTCCGTGGTAACAGGACCAGGCGGAACGGAAGTGCCGGAGCGCCTCCACGGGGACCCAGGGTAAGGTGACGGGAATGGGGCGACACCCCCAGCCCGCCACTGGGCAGGCTTGGAGGAGGGACCGCCGAGGGACCTCCTGGGCCTTTTCCTCCCTGCCTCCTGTTAGAGGGAAGCCGGCGGCTTGGGTTTGGGATGCCAAGGCCGAGCCTGCTGGCCCTGACGTTGCTGGGCTGGCGGCCGAGGCACAGAAGGACTTAAAGGGCTTAGGGCTTGTTTGGCCTTTGTCCTTCTGAGCGGAAGAGACAGAGTCCAAGGTAGCATTGGACTTCTCGATCCTCTGCAGGTGACCTTCCACCCCAGGGTCAAGAGGTCAGTCCCAAAAGGGAACATCCGCCAACTTGTGCTGGGTATCCGGCAAAGGTGGATATCCTCAGCCAAGCCTCACCGATGCATAGCCACTCGCGCCGCCACCGATCTGGCACATGAGTCCCTATATCCAAAGCAGTCTGGAGCTGCTGTTTGGCCACTGCCCTGCCCTGGTCCCGCACCTGCTTAACCGTAGTCTGCAGATCGGCGGAAGATGAGGGATGACTCATCCAGGGAGCCCAACAGGGCATGAGAAAATGTGCCATGAGGATCGGCCGAACTGGCCTGACGAGGCCGAGAGAGGACGCAGCGTAGACTTTTCGCCCCGACATAGTCCACTCCCTTGACCTTTGTCAGGAGGTTTGTCCATCCTGGCGCTAAGCCGGGCCACTGAAAACGCTGTCGGTAACCAACCCCCAGCAGGGGTGTTCCAAACCGGACAAGGAACCGGGGACCGTGATACTTCCTGGCCATCCTGGTCAAGGCGAGGGCAAGAAGCAGGCGCTGCCAAAGCTCCAGTGCCGGACCCACTATGGCCTCGCCACCGGAAGGCCTCCGCCGGAGAATCCCTCGGTCCAGAATCTCCGTGAGGGGATACCTGGCCCGTTGAACGGGTTCGAGCTCCATCCCCGTGGACCCAGATGAGCCGGGTAGTCCTAGGAAGGACGACGGGCCATCGTCCCATTGACTGACCTCCTGAAGACTCCAAGTCCAGTCGCTGAGAAGAAGGAGGAATCATCTTCGACTCGAAGAGTCCTCGAAGAGCTGCCTCTGGCCTGAGCCACTTCTTCACCCGCCGAGGTCGGTCGGGAGTGAGGGTAACTGACAGCCGATGGGTAGACCCTTAGCCGACCGAGAATCCTTGGTCGGAGCCCCACCTGTGGCTGTGGAGGCGGAGGTTCCACCGAATCGGTGAGCAGCTGGTTTTGGCCAACAACCGCCTGGGTATAGGCCTCGATAAGTCGAGGCCAGTTGCCGCTGCCTGGTGACAGCCACTTAATGGCCGGGAAGGCGACGGGTCGGCTTACTCCCGGTCAGGAGGAGCTGTTGCAACATAAGGTCTCGCACTGGCCGACGCACTTACGCTGGAAGCTCCTCGTCCGAGGAGGAGGACGAGGACGAGCGGCTTATCCGCCATCAGGTGCCAGACCGAGACCGCTTATGACGGTGGGATCGGCTGACCGATAAGAGGTCCGAGACCGAGAGTCCCGGAATTTCCAAGGTCGGTGCGGGAGGTGTCGGCCGGAACCGGCACTCCTTCGCTCGGATGGTCCATCCGAGGGCTCGGAACCGAGGCACAGGCGAGCCCACGGATCCTCAACTCCTCCTGGGGAACCGGGAGAGGGAATCCGCCGCTAAAGGCGACAGCCCGTCCAACGGTCGAGAAAAATCTCGACTGCCGGTGGGAGTCTCGTCAACTGACCTGACGGGACACCGTGAGGCCAGTGGTCGAGCTGCAGCAGTCGACCGCCGCATTGGCCGATGACTCGGGAGAGGGACCTTCCGCCCCAAGAGCCGACGAGGGACTTACCTCGTCCTTCTTTTTGGACCGAGAATAAGGTCCAGCAGACGAGAGTCCTCTCCTCTAGTGGAGAGGGACAGAAAGCTCTCAAAAGAAGCCGTAGGAAGAACCCAGAGAGCGGATAAATGCCGCGGGTTGAGGAAGATACGGCTGCGCCGCCTCCTCTTCAGGGCGATCATCCGCCGAGTTGATCCCACGAAAGCTACCGCTGGACACCGGGCCAACCGGCCTCCTTGGACTTCACATCGAGGGAACGCTTCGGGCGGCCCAGTTGCACCGGGCAGCACGGTCTCGAGGACGAGGCCGAGAAAGATGAGCACAGGTCTCAAGCCCGCGGGTCGTGCTCAAGGCCTAAGAGCAGACACACGGGAGTGTGGATCCGTCAGAGACATCTTCTGCCCGCATGGGCATCTCCGAATCCGAAGTTTATTTGTCCATCGCAATCATGAGGGATCAAGACTTAAAGTCTTTTCGCAAAATTTATTTTTAAATCCGTAAACGGAGAATAGGAACTAGCCTCAAACGCAGAGCTGTTAAGGAGGGAACCTGAGCTTCCAAGCTGTAAGGAAGATCTGGCATCATGGGGCGGAGCCGAGAGTTATACCCGGTGGGTGGGAGGAGCAAGCTTGAAGACCTTCCGGCAAGATTTAAAGGGGCAAGGATACCTGCCAATGAGTGTGGATGAACAACATATCCATGTCCTAGAAATACAGTTTTCCAAGTCAAGTACTTAAGCTCTGTTGAAGACAAGGGCTCAAAAGGGGGTTGCATAAGCCGAGCAATGCAAATATTAAAATCCCAGGCAGGAGCAGGGTCCCTGAATGGAGGGTTGGTGTGAAGCAACCCCTTGAAAAACTTGGAAAATACAGGATGAGCCGAAAGAAGAGAGGGTTTACCTGCTGATAAGAAAGCCGACACGGCTGCCAGGTGCACTTTTTAGGTAGCTGGCCTCAGCCCCAAAGTATTCAAATGCACCACATATAATCCAGACTGTGGGTAAGCAGCAGATTCTGGGAAATATGTTTGTTCAGCACCAAATGGAAAAATCTCTTCCATTTGGAATTATAAGTAGTTTGGTGGATGGCTTCCTAGAAGCCTTCACTATATCCAATACACCTTGGGAGAGTGTAGGTCAGCAACTCTAACTCTTCAAGAGCCAGGCCTTGAGATTGAGAGATTTGAGATCTGGTACCAAACCCTCCTGAGCACAGGTTAACAGGTTGTGATTCCTGGGAAGACACAGGGAAGGTGGACTGCTAAAGACACAAGGAGTGGGTACCAGGGCTGCCTGGCCCAATCTGGAGCAATCAGGATCATCTTGCAGGGTTGAGATCTGATTTGACTAGCACCTGAACAGAAGAGGGAAGGGGGAAGCATAGAGAAACTTCCCTTCCCAACTGAGAAGAAAGGCATCCAGAGGGACTGAGCCCAACACTGGGGGCCTGCAGCAAAAAAGGGGAAGTTGGTGATTGTCTGGGGCTGCAAAAAGATCTATCTGCGGGGTGCCCCATCTGGCAAATACTACCTCCAATACTAGGGGATCCAGTGACCATTCATTATGGCCCTGGGAAATCCTGCTGAGTGTATCTGCCAGGACATTGTCCTTGCCTGGGAGGTGAACTGCTGTAAGGAGGTGTCTAGGAGTACGCCCAGAGACCACAACTTCATTGCTTCTGTGCACAAGGCCGTAGACAGAGTGCCTCCTTGTCGCTGATGTACCACATTGTGAGTGGTGTTGTATATTCTGATCTGTCACAACTTGTTCTGAACAGAGGTGGAAAAAGCTTGAAGTGCTAGAAAACTGCTCTGAGTTCCAACAGACTGATGTGGGAGCAGAGACTTGAGGGGACCACAATCCCTGGGTAGTGAGATCGCCATGTGAGCTCCCCCACCACAAGAGGGATGCATCTGTGATAAGGATTAAGGAGTGAGACTGAGGGTGAAGGGGACCCCTGTCTCAGATTGCTCTGGTCCTGCCACCACTGGAGGGCTTGGATCAGGTTCGAGTCACTGGGATCAATTTTGTCAGAGGGTTTCTCCTTGAGACCAAAGGCTACTCAAATGGAACTGGATGTCCCTCATCTGAAACTTGCTCTCTGCACAACTGCTGTAGAAGCAGCCATGTGCTCCAGGAGCTGCAGAAAATGCCTGTTGGTCGAGAGCCTGCAGGGTGAAAGAGAGCCAGAGAGCCAAGGTCCTTGCTCTTTCCAGAGGAAGGAAGGCTCTGGCCTCTTTTGTGCTCAGTTCTGCATCTATGAAGGTGAGAAGTTGGACAGGCTCTAGAACTGACTTTGGAAGATTGAGAAGGAAACCTAGAGATGTGAGCAGTTGCTGAGTTACCTGAAGGTGTAGTTTGACTTGGTCTGGAGACTGGCCTACTATGAGCCAGTCATCCAGGTAAGGAAAGATGGCAATCCTTTGCCTTCTTAAGTGGGCCACTGCTACTGCAAGGCATTTTGTGAATACCCTTGGGGCAGAGGTGAGGCCGAAGGGCATTGCTCTGAACTGGTAATGGCCTGAGGGCAGTTCGAATCTGAGGTACTTTATGGGAGCTTCTGATAAGAACATGGAAGTAGGCATCCTTGAGGTCCAGGGACGCTAGCCAGTCCCATGGCCTTAGAGAGGGTAAAATAATTCCCAGTCTCACCATTTTGAATTTTGGTTTTAAAAGGTGCTTGTTTAGGTATCTGAGATCCAGGATGGGACGCCATTCTCCTGTCTTTTTTGGGGTAAGAAAGTACCTGGAGTACAACCCTTTGCCCTGGTGTAGGGGTGGAATCCTTTCCACAGCTCTGAGAGCCAGGAGGGTAGAAACTTCTGTTTCTAGGGCAAGTGCCTCTGATGGATTTGCAGGTGGAAAGGACCTGGCTCATCTTCGGAAATTTTTTGAAGCTGAGAACCAGTCCCTGGCTTACTACTTCCAGGACCCACTTGTCTGATGTTAAAGACTTCCAGTCCTGGACAAAGTAAGCCAGCCTGCCCCCTACAGGTAGTGGAGAATCGGCCCTGGCAACCCCATCAGGGTGCCTGCTTGGCAGGGGCTTTGGGCTGAGGGGTAGACGCAGGCTTGTGCTTGTACCCAGTCTGCCTCTCCCTCTAAAGAACCCCCTCTGGGCATAGGCAGTAGAGGAGGCCTGGACTTGGTAAAAAAGCCTACGAAAAGGCCTGCCCCTGCCCCTGGGATGCTGCCTTTGAGGAGTGGCCTGCCTTTCCTTGGCCTGTGCACTCCTATAGGTGGTCCTATATTCATCCATTTTCTTCATGTAATCTCTGTCTGCTCCCAAACAGAATTGCCCACAACAGGAAAATCCATGGCCTTAGACTGGGTATCCTGTGACAGGGTAGTACATCTGAGCCAAGCCATTCTGCAAGTGCCACAGATGTAGCCATGACCCTTGATGACACATCATTAGAGTCTACTGCAGCATGAAATTGCACCTTGGATGCCTCAATACCATCACGAGCCACCTTTCCAGCTCCCTGGCAAGCTGGTCAGGGACCTGTTTTCCAGAGCCAGCACAGTATCCCATCTGGATTTCTGGTACCTAGCAGCATAAGCCATATAACTTGCCTGTCTGAGTCCCAAAGATGCTGCCATGTACTGTTTCTTTGCCATGGCATCAATCCTCCTGGAGTCCTTTTCGGGGTGCGAGCTAGAGGAATATTGCCTTGTCACAGGCTGCAGCCTGCACTACCCCCACATGGCTGCATTGCTGTGTGAGGAACTCTGTATCAGAGCCTGATAATGTATACCTTTTGTCCATCCTTTTATCAACAGGCGGTATAGTGTGAGGAGTTTTTAGAATTTTTACTGTCTGTTTCCGAAAAGATTTATGCAAAGGAATAGACAGACTCCTAGACTCTGGAATATCCATCATTTCTACATAATCAGGCTCCTCTTGGTCATCAATAGCTTCCTCAACAGGGAGCTGGAGAGTTCAACAACTTTCTTATAGAACATAAAATGAGAAGGGACTCAGATAGCCTGGGGAGAAATCCCTGACGGTCTGTCTGGAGAGATGTCCGGTTCAATGGGCACATCCAGACCTTCAAAACCACATTCACTCTCCTCATACTCCTCTTCCCCCTCCTCCGGTTCATAAAAATCCTCAAAATCATAATCTTGAACCGGTGGAACCGGCCGAACCGAGCGCTTCCCTGATGGTGTCGGTTCGGTCGGAACCGGGGAAAGTGACTGGACAATTTGAATTGCTTTAGCTATTTCCTCAGCGGTTGGAGAAAGAACTTTTGGCTCCACACTAGCTGACTTTCTAGTCCTTTTAGTTGGAACCGGCTCCTCAGAGCTGGCTCTTCGTTGCTCGAAAACGCTCTGGTCAGAGGAGATTTCCTCCTCGGTTCGGTTGGAACCGAACCGGCTGGCCATCCGGGTCAGCAGACTTTTTGGCTCCCTTCCCTGTGCCTACCAACTCTCTTTTCTATGGTGGCAGCAGGAAAATTCTTACAAATCTGGCAGTCTGCATTGAGGTGGTCAAACCCCAGACAGTACACAGGTGGTGTGTGGGTCAGCCTTAGCAAAAGCTTCCCCACAAACACTACAGTGCTGAAACCCAGTGGGCGGTTTTCTTTTGGGTTTCTCAGACATAATGTGCCAACTAACCAAACTTGCCCGTTTCTGGCAATCCGCCAAGCAAGACTCTCTTATCGGTTCCCAACTGTGTCACGGGTCGTGGAAAATAACGTAATGAAATCAGTTTTTTTTAGAACCGATAAGAACCGGGAACCGCACTCTAAATAAGGACTAGTAGAGTTTGAGAATAACCTGATTGGTTCAAACCGAACCGAAAAGCGTTTACAAGTTCCACACACAATAAAATAAATGTAAGCCTATCTATTACTTACAATACCACAGACAGAGCTTGAACTGACCGGTTGCGGTTTAATTTCGGTCAAAAAAACGATAAAATAATACTTTTTAACCGACAAACGAACCGAGCAGAAGGAGAAATCTCCGGAGCGACTGTTCAGTGAGGTGGAGTAAAGAATCTGACAGTTTGAGTTTGATTAACAACAGACAGAGTTTTCAACCGAGCTCGCGCTCAAAGTTCCATGCCTGGCATGGAAAGTTAACTCTCACCTCCGGAGCAGTTCGAAGGTTGGGACTCACTGCATATGTCATAATATAGCAAGACTTCATGTTGTTTGAAGTTCCTCTGCTAACTGCTGCAGTAACAGAAACCATATCTGCCGTGGCCAGAATGATGCTATCAGGATCATGCTGTCCCTCCTCCATCTACAGTTTGATTAACACCCTGTGAATCAGAGGAAATGGAGGAAGGCAGAAAGCACCCTCCCTCTTCAGGAGAAGAATAATGCATCTCACCAGAAAACCCTAGGCACTGGAGCTAGCAAGCAGAAACTTGGTAATTTTGCATTGAGTGGGGACGCACAAAAGTCCAACTCTGGACGACCCCATCTGGCGAACAGATCTTCTGCGATGGATGAGAGAAGTTGCATGCATGCTGGACTGTGTCCTGCTGAGGCTGTTGTCAAGGGTGTTTAGCACACCAGGGATGTGGACTACCGAGAGGACCAGACTGTGGTCTAGTGCCCAGTATCATACTCTCATGGCCTCCCTGCAGGGGGGTGCAAATGCACTCCCCCTTGTCTGCTGATGTAATAGATAACACTGAGACTGTCCAACTGGATCAACAGCTGACCCGGGAGGAGATGGTTCTGAAAGGCCTGCATGGCATACAGAACCGCCTGCATCTCCAAGACGTTACTATGCAAGAATGTTTTGATCTGGAACCAAGATCCCAGAGTCTGCAAGGGACCCATAGACGTACCCCCCAGCCCGAACCGGAGGCATCCAAGGTGAGGATCTGCTGGGGTGAGAATATGGAATGGGACCCCCTTTGAGAGGTTCTGGAGGTGCATCCACCACTGGAGCACCTTGCAGACAGAGGAGAAGACCAGCACTAACTGATCTAATTCATCTATGCGTTGGTCCCATTGGACTCCGAGTGTCCACTGGAGAACTCGCACGTGCAGCCTGGCTACGGGAACCGTGGGAATGGACATGGCCATAAGACCCAATAGCCTCAGGTATAGTCTCTCAGTGACAGAATGGCTTTGGGTGACCTCCTGAGCCTGGGCAATAAGGCACTCCACCCGGTTTTGAGGCAGGAAGGCCTTGCACTGTGCGGAGTCCAGAACCACCCCTATATACACTGGCCTTCCCTTAAACATTGGCTCCAGTACCCACTCCTGTGCACCGCATACCAAATCACAAACGTCTCTCCCCCAACAGGCCCTGTCGATCAGCTGATTCCCAAATGCCCAGGTAGACCACTCCGTAGTGCTAACAGGAAGCTCCTGGAAGTTCTTAGGGCTAGGCCAGTAACAGGTAGAAAGTCATTCTCCCATACAGCTCCAATGTTATGAAATGACCTGCTTGACCAACTACAGACTGCCAACTCTCTGGATGCTTTCAGAAAAGGGCTCTATGTGTACCTGCTGGAAAATATCCACTGCACGTGTTTTGCAGAAATCGACATAAAAGACACTAAGCTGTCTCGCCTGCCTGCCTGGACTGAAATGCCTCTTCCTGAGCAAACATTGTAAGATGAATGATCCCAAAATGCTCCGTTGGGGCCAACTTCTTGTCTACTCATAGCATAGTTGCTTGTGTTAGCAATCTGTCATCACCTCCAGTCTAGTGTAATGTGTTAATATGTCTCAATAATATCATGTACTTCTGAAACAAAGCACTTCGGAAAAAACATTGTTCCTGTAATTGTCTGTTTTTCTGTAAGCTGCCAAATATCCAGTAAGACTGTACGTAACTAATTCCAGGTCACCCCTAAAAAGGGACCTTTTGGGCCCAGTGAGCTTACCCAGCTAACAAAACTGAACTAAATTAATAAATATTGCAGCCTCTGGGACAGGATCAGGACCGGTCTTGAGCAGGCTGTCAGTGATGCCCAGGGAGAGAAACAGCTGAAGGGTTCTCTCCAGGGTTCGAGAGAAGTTATTCTCTGGATGGACCCTTTAGGAGCCAGTCGTCCAGACAGGGGAAAACATACAGTCCCTCCCTTCAGAGGGCTGCAGCTACTACTGCTAAGCATTTTGTAAAGACCAGCAGCACACAGGATGAGCCAAAGGGCAATACTTTGAATTGGTAGTGCTCACCCTGAAAAAGCAACTGGAGGAATCTCCTGTGTGGTGGAAAACAGCGATATGCAGGTAACCATCTTGCATGTCCAGGAAGCACAGCCAGTTTCACCACTTGAGTAGGGGCAGCAGGCCTGGCAGGGTGACCATGCGGAATTGTTTGTACTGGACATAAAAACTGAGGTCCTTGAGCTCTAGAATGGGCCTCAGATCTCTGGTTCTTTTGGGGACCAGGAAGAACTTGGAATAAAACCCTTTCCTTTGTCGCCTGGGCACTGCCTCAATGGTCTTTTTCCACAGGAAGGACTGTGCTTCCTCCCGGATGGACAGGTGAAGCGGTGTATTGGTGGAGGGTACTGGAGGAGTCTATGGACGCATCTCTTGAGTTCCAGAATGTGATCGTTCTCTATAACTGCAGAATACAGGCATCTGAAGTGATGGTTCTTGACAGAAACAAGGTAAAAAAATCTCTTATAAAAAGATCTTCTAAAAACCAGGTAAAGTAACATTAGGCAAAATTGATGCAAAAGTGCATCAGAGCTTCCACAGAGACCCATACAAGCAGAGTAGATGGCGGGAAAGAACTGAGAAGGGAGTGGGGCCACTTACGCCATTACAGGGTTGATGATGTCGGTAGACTATGTTGTTGTGGGCAGCCCCAGTGGTACTGTTGAAAATCTTCCGTGTGGATCCTACTTCACCGATGGTGAAGTTCCATAGGTGTGACCCAATGACTGAGATACCCCCAATGAAGATCTACAGGTAAACCATCATGGAGATGGAGACAGCAAAAATGAGGGTCTCAGGACCCTCAATGGGAAGGAGGGTGGCACGGCATAGCCTAATGAAATAGATTCTCTCGAAGATCTACTGTTGCACTAAGTATGTAACTGTTCCATCTTCATCAAGGATCTCTCTCATCAGGTCATAACTATGGAATAAATACCAAGCAGTACTGACCATGAACAGTCTGGGTGGCTGGAGCCCACAGGTCTAATAAAGTAGGCCTTGGTGCAGCTAGGCCAAAGCCAACACTTTTTTGAGAGACAATGTCCAGTGTTTAATGAAACTAAACTTCAGACTTCAGACTTCAGCAAGGCATTTGACTCTGTTCCTCATGTGGGACTGTTGGATAAGCTAGGAGAAATGGGGGTGGGAAACCAGATGATCAGATGGATAGGCAATTGGCTCCAGGACCGGACCCAGAGGGTCGTAGTTGGTGGGATAGTCTCATCCCCAAGGAGGGTCATTAGTGGGGTCCCACAGGGATCAGTCCTTGGGCCCCTTCTGTTCAACGCCTACGTATCTGACATAAGGACAGGAATCAGGAGTGAGATGAGTCTCTTTGCAGATGACTCAAACTGGGGGTGGTGGTGGATGGGAGGAGGGAGGATGGCCCTGCAGGGATCTGGAGGCTCTGGAAAGATGGCCTAGAAAGTGGAAGCTGAGGTTCAATGCAGGGAAATGCAAGGTACTCCACCTGGGGGCCAGAAACCCAGGCCAAGTGTACACCGGGGAATACTACAAGTCTCAATGGCTGAGAGGGACCTGGGGGTGGTGGTGGATGTCAAGATGAACAACTCTGAGACTTGTAGGAGGGCAGCAGCCAAGGCCAACAGGATGCTGGGATGCATCGCTAGGGGATCACCTCCAGAAGGAAGGAAGTGATACTCCCTCTGTATAACTGCTTGGTGAGGCCGCACCTGGGGTACTGCGTGCAGTTTTGGAGGCCACACTTAAAGAGGGACATTAACCTCCTGGAGAGGGTCCAGAGGAGAGCAACCAAAATGATTTGGGGCTTGGGGGACAGGACCTATGAGGAGAGGCTCGAAGAGCTAAATATGTACACATTGGAAGAGAGAAGGGACCGGGGGACATGATAGAGGTCTTCAGGTACATGAAGAGGGTAAATAGGGGAGGAACAGTCAGGGTGCTTGAAGGAAGGAGGAAGGGCCACTAGAGGGCATGGGTGGAAGCTGGAGGGAGATTCAGGGAGAAAGGAGGAGGTGCTACTTCAGTGAGAGGGTGGTGGAGCCATGGAATGCACTACCTAGGGGCTGGTGGAGGCAGAGACAGTGGAGGGGTTCAAGAGGGGTGGGACAGGTACAGGGGAAGGGTTCTGGAAGCAAAATCCAAAGCAGCAAGAATATCCGGAACTGGGAAGGGAGAAGCCAGAGAAGGCGAGGGGGACAGCAAGGTCAGCACCCAGGGTGGGGGCTGACCAAACGAGCAGACACGAAAGACCGTTAGGCCTATTCTGCTGGCATTTTAGTATGTTAGTATGTTAGTCCAGGTAACAGCACAGATGTCTGCAGCAGATCCTTTCTTGAAACAAGCAACAGAGGTAGCTATGTCTCTCTCTTGTGGAATGGCCATGAACCACCCCAGAAAGTTTCTTACTGTACTTCCTGTAACAGAAAGTGATTAAGTCTGCAAGCCATCTGGACAAGCACTGTTTAGAAACTCTGGCATCCTCATTTCCAAGGGCGATCGAAACAGAAATCTGTGAGGACTCTATAGGACATCATACAGTGTATATACTGTAGTACTGGAGTATTCCATGTACATCTAGAGTATGGAACAATAATCCCCCAGTATTGGCATATTCAGGACAATAAACTGGCAGGTGGCTGGTATGATTAACGTAAACTCAGACACCATGTGCCAACTGCAGCAACCTTTTAAATGCAGTCACAGTTCCTCTTAATAAAGGAAAGAAAAAGAGCATATCTTGTTTGAGTCCAAAAAGTGCTTCACTTTATTACTGTGTTTGAGGTGCTGTACATTTGCATAAAAAGGCAGACCTGTATTTTATACATGAAAACACAAGGAGTTCCTTTCCAAAAGATGTTCCCTTCCTCTTACCAAATCCAAATCACGTTACCTGACGTGTTTCACGCACTCAGTGCTTTTTCAAGCCTATTGTGATTGCACTGCCCTTTTATACAAATCACTGAATTAAAGTCACAGCCCCACATGTAAAACTACATTTACAAAGTGCAAAGCGTGTAATAGGTTCTCTCATCCTCTCTCTCCTTCACCCCTTATTTCACGATAGCACTTATCATTGCACTTAATTGTTCTCACAAATCACACATGTATGCAACACTGTAGTAAGTGCATTAATTGTATGATATGTTGATCTTTGTAACGTGAATGTAAAATGTCTCATCCCTAATGTACCCTTTCCCTCAGGTCGCACCACGAGACAAGCAACCTGTTGCTCAGTGTGCCTTTCTGGTGAAACATTTCAGTAAATAAATAAAAATATTTGCTGGGCATTTGCAATGAAAATATGGATTCAATGCAAAGGTTTCATTGTAGTGACACAAACATTAGACCTGTGTCAATAGAGTTACCAAAATGTCCTGGTGCTCCGTTTCCTTTGGTCTTGGGCACTTAGCAGGAGAAGTGATATGAATATTCCAACGGGATAAGAAATGCAAGATGGCTTTTCAAACAGTGTCCCGCTGCTGAGCCACTTCAACATTCTCATCTAACACAGTCTCCCTTAGCACCGGGCAAGCTGTGGTTGGTCATATCTGTAAATTCAATTGAAGAAGAATCATTCAAAATTGAAAAGCAGTTTCATTTAGTCCAAGTGATCATTTGTATAAATATTAGACAGTGGAACAACATTCAAACAAAAATGAAAGAAAACAATTTTTCTGATGTTCTAGTGAACATTTAAAATAAGGGGTAGATGTGGACAGGAACTTAAGTTGAACTATCTGAATTTGGAAAATATTTGGAAAAATTAACAAGAACTTAAGGTTCTCCCTACCCTTCGGCCGTAACCAAAAAAGTCTTCTTGATTTGATCCTATCTATAAATGGAAACGGAGGCATTTCAACTGATTTGTTCCGAAAACCCACGGATAGGAACACACTACTTCATGCCAGTAGTAGTCACCCTTTTCATACTATATACGATATCCAAAGGGACAGTTCATCCGAGTCAAAAGGAACTGTGGGGATGACAAAAAATGTAACACCAGAGCTAATGAACCGGAGAACATGTTACTTGAAAGAGGGTACTCAGAACAACTTATAGGTAAAACCAGAAAAGAAGTGGACAGTGTAGCATGTAGTAACCTGTTAACGGAAAGGGTTCCAAAAAAAAAAAAAAAAAAATGACCCAAGAAGGAATTTTGTTACTACTTATAGTTTTCAGTCCAATAAGATTAGTGAAATCATTAAGAAACACTGGCACATGGTCATCTTGGATCCAAGTCTTACAGATCTAAAAGATGCACAGCCTAAAATGGTACATAGAAGGGGAAGAAACATCTGGGAGAGGGTGGTACACTCTGTGCAGCCTATACCAGATAGATCTAGAATGTGGCTGCCATCAAGGAATGATGGATGTTACAAATGTGGCAACTGCAAATACTAGCCAAATGTTAAAGCTACGAAAGTTTTAAAAAATTCGAAAACAGGACAGGATGTTAAAGTAAGAGGGTTTATCACATGTGCCACTGAGGGGGTCATTTACATGGCCACATGCTCTTGGGGCAGTTACTATACAAGACAGACAAAACACTAATTTAAAACTAGGATTGGCGAGCACGAGAGCTATTGAGAATAATGATCTTATCTATGCTCTACAGGGTATTAAATAGCTGGTATAGCATAGCAAAAAGGTAAGCAAAACGGGGTAATGCTAACCATTTTCAGAAATGCTTAGCAGTAGTCTGCTAATCATTTTTTGAGTGAGTCCATAACAGCACAACATTAATAAAACTATAATTTTTTTGAAAGTTTGCTAATCAATTTGTGCCAAGAGCTATGCAGTTTTTAAACTGATTAGCACTTTCATGCGTCAAACTGCTGATCAGCTTTTTCAGCTTATTTAAAATCCTGCTCTAGTGTCTCACATAGCCAGAGCTAGAAATAAGAGTGTCCATCGAATCTCTTTCCTTGGAATAGAGAAACCGATTGGAAGCCCATGAGGGGGTGATTATTATGGGGTGTTGTTGAAAAGAGAATAATATTAGATCTTTTCCGTGGGAGGGGTGGACCCGCGAGGACTCAATGATAAACTAGAACTGGGTCCTTTTTTTAAAAAACAGTGGTTAAACTCCAAAACCAGTTAAACATACCTTTCCCCCCTTATTTTAAATGTTCACTAGAACATCCTCCATTTTTTTATTTGAATGTTGTTCCACGGTGTAATATTTATACAAATGATCACTTCACTTGGACCAAATGACACTGCTTTTTGATTTTTAATAATAATTCTTCAATTGAATTTACAGATATGACCAACCACAGCTTGCTCGGTGCTATGGGAGACTGACTTAGATGAGTGTCAAAGTGGCTCAGCAATGGGGGCACTGTTTAAAATGCCATCTTGTATTTCTTATCCCACTGGAATATTCAGATCACTTCTACTGCTAAGTGCCCAAGACTAAAGGAAATTGAGCACCAGGATGTTGTGGTAACTATTAACACATATATCAGCGTTTGGTCACTAAACTGAAACCTTTGCACTGAATCCATATTTTCATTGCAAATGCCAGGCAAATATAGAAAACCATGGTGTCACACTTTTTAACCTCAGACACTGGACTCTGTCTCATACCTTGAAGAGGTGCAAATGTTGTAATACAATGTTTTTATTTAATACTAGGCTATATCCACGGCTTTTTTTTAATCTAGTTTATTAAATATTTATTACTTATTGTTCGCACAACAAGTTTTCCACTTTGCAGATGCTGTATTTTTAAATGTGGGGCTGTGACTTTAATTCAATGATCTGTGTAAAAGGGCAGTGCAATCACAATTGCATTAGCCTTGAAAAAGCACTGAGCACATGAAACATCAGGTAACGTGATGTGGATTTGGTGAGAGGAGGGGAACATCTTTTGGAAAGGAACTTCGAGTGTCTTCATGTATAAAACACAGGTCTGCCTTTTTATGCAAGTGTACAGCACCTCAAGCACAATAATAAAGTGAAGCACTTTTTGGACTCAAACAAGGTATGCTCTTTTTCTTTCCTATACTAAGTGGAACTGTGACTGCATTTAAAAGGTTGCTGCAGTTGGCACCTGGTGTCTGAGTTTACTTTAAAACAAACCAGCTGCATTTAAAAGGCTGCTACTGTTGGCAGGTGCCTGCTACCAACTCCTAGCCAATTGCTTCAACTCATACACAGCGCTGTATTTCTAGGTGTGACTCCTCACAGCTTTTACTAAACTCGGACACCACCTTTAACAGAAACTTAAGAGTAGTACGCAAAGACACCCTGTCTTTGTGGAAAATCAAATAAGGAGACTCACACATTAGAGCCTGCAGCTCTGAAATCCTTCGAGTAGAAGTGACTGCAACTAAAAATGACACTTTCCAAGAAAGAACGCACAAGTCACAAGTCGCGGCTGGCTCAAAAGGAGCCAAAGATAGCTTTTATAAAACAAAATTCAGGCCTCAAGCCAGGACTGGATTACGGAGAGACTGCTTCAGATGCAGAATGCTCCTCGAGAAAATACAGGCCACCTCCAGCTAGGCAACCATACAACCCTCAATAGGCACGTGGAAAGCTGAAATGGCAGCCAGGTGCACTCTGAGGAATATTGCAATCTTGCATCTGATAAGGACAGCAGATACTCCAGAAATGAAAATTACGTACCTACTGTAATTCTGATCTTTCTGTGCATCTTCACCACTAATCACAACTGGGTATATGGCCAGAGGTCATGACCCCGTGGGAGCTCTTTTTTTGGATGGGTGAAGTCAACGCACCATTGGCGCTGCCCTCGAGGCCGACACACTGCGTGGCGCTCGCGGGTTGGTTGTTAGGTGCCGTCGGCTCCCCTTCCGCCAGTTCTAAGTCACAGAGAGGTGAGGAAAGGGCTGGGAGGGTGGGACACGGAAAGTCCATTGGACAGATAAAGGAAAGACATATAACATAAAGGAGAAATAACGACTGAGAGGACAGAATAATAAGGAAGTCTAAGGGTATTGGGTAGGGGCTTCAATCTCTGGAAATAGTAAAAAGGAGAGAGGAAAAGGAAGGCTTTAGGATAAGCATGAGAGGGGGAGGAGAAAGGTGACAACCATACCCTGAACCTCGACTTATCTCCAGATTGTATAGGAACTGCAAGGAGTAGCCAAAAGGCTTATTGTCAGAATTCAAGGCACGGAATTACTGGCAAAAACTCCAAAGCAGAAAACGGCTATTCTGGAAGAAAGACAGGACACAGAGAATTCTCCCCCTCTCAAGGGAAAAGATTTTTGGTGAAAGAAAATTTAGTATTTTTTTTTATTGTAAAATAATAAACAATATGTCCAATGGACAAAGAAATCTAAAGATGGACGGGAAGAAGGAGGAGGAGAGAATGGAGAGCAATTGCCAACTCCCACCCCACAGGGGTGGAGCAAGTGCACTGGAGAAGGAGTGCCCCCCATGCTGACCACTCTCCCCTTAGAAACAATATCCCCCTATGTGTCCTTGTTTACCCCACTCCTGACAAAAGAAAGGGGGGCGAGCGCGAGGCTGGACACAAAGAGGGAAGGGGACCCAGAGACTGAGGCCCCAGGGGGATGGAGGGCCGGATTGTGATGAATGGTGAAGATGCACAGAAAGATCATAATTACGGTAGGTATGTAATTCTCATATCTTATTTGTGTCAATCTTCACCATCACATTTGGGTGAGTGCCGAGCCCCCCCCCAAGGGGGGGGAAGGGGTCATTTAACCCTAAGGGACAAGTCCATTAGCTCTCAGTGGGTGACACACTAAGAAGGAAAACCTTCGGGGCCTGGAGAGGCCGGAGAGTGGGGAGAGTGAGACGGGGAACCCCTGGAAGGGGAAGGAAGTTGCCCCGACAAACGCTGTCTCGCTCTACGGGAGAAGAGACAGGTTCTCTGGTGAACGGAGTTAATCACCCTACGCCGGGCCAAGGGTGACAACCGGGAAAGATGCAGCCATGCCGTTTGCCTAGTGCAGATCACTGTCCCTACGACCCTGGTAGCTACCTCGTTGGTATCGTACGATGCCCTCGCTTGGTGCCTTGCTAGCTCCAGGCCACGTGCTTGTGTGCAATGGCTTGTCTGGTTTGCTCCGTGTTAGGCATTGAGGCTAGGAGTTGACAGAGCCTGGACCACAGGAACCTGTCATAGTTTGCGTAGTGGGCCTGATATGCTGCAATAGAGAGCAGCAACCATGCCGAGTAGAAAGTCCTCCTACCACAGAAGTCAAAATCCGAGGAGTCTTGATCTGGGGGAAGGTAACGGTGAAGGGCACGAAGCCCATCGGGAGTGTCCAGTTGAGTCAATCCTAACTGAGGATAAGGCATGGAACCTGGAGACTCGGGGGGAGCGCAATACAGCTGGCAGAGATCCCTTGGGGCAGGAACTCCAGAAAAGGGTCTCTGCCAGGAAAGCAACGCCGCCTCCCGAAAGGGAGCAGGCCAGGAAGGCACCACAAGGATGTCCTCGCTGAAATCGCCTAAAAAGGCGTGCGCCAACTGCTCCGGATTGCTTTGAGTGGGAAGGGTGATACACAGGTCCTCCAACATCCTCACAAGGAATCGCCGATACTCTGCGAGATCAGCAGCTGGAGAAATGTGGACAGAAGGCTCCTCTCCCCCAGAAGAGGGGGATGAGGAGTCAGAGGACCTAGGCTGTTCGGAGCATGGCTGCTCAGGGGGAGGTTGAAAAATCTGTCTGTCCATGGCCCTGAAGTAAGCGGGGAACTGAGCAGCCATGGCTCTGAACTGCTCCCAGGTGAGAGGCCCGGAAAGACCAAGTATACCAGGGAGCGCAGGAAAATGCGGCAGAGGGATGAGGACAGAGCCGAGAAGTCAACTGACCTCTGCCTGGGCTAGGGAACGGACCAAGAGCTCCAGAAGAAGAAGGAGCTCAGGAAGACTCCACAGCCGACAGCTGAACAACCATTTCGGAACTGCCTTGGCTAAGCCCGGAAGAATCCCCACTGTGAGGTGACCAGGGCCGTGAAGATCCAGAAGGACGGTCCCCTACCTCCAAAGAATGGTGTCCTCTCAAAGAAATCGAGGGGGAATAGCGGAGATCCGCACTACGGCTCCTCCCAGAGCCCAGGTGGGTTCCAGAAAAAGATCGCCGAACAGAACTCACACCCCTCGACCCACTGGAATCAGAGTGCGCCCTCCTCCTCGAAAGAGCCAGCCTAGGCAGCTGGCAAACCTGGTAGGCCCCCGAAGGAGCTATCCAAGGAGAACTGCCCTCCCCTCCTGTGGGTGCTCTGATCGGCCCCAAAGTTGGGCAAGCCAGGCACATCACTCGAGGGTGTACCACCACTGAGGGGTCAGCGAACCCTCTGAGGCCAGGCTGCAGAGCAATAGTGGCCTACACCACTGCCTGCTGGTCAGCACCCCTGACCCTGGCCACGGTAGCCACTCTCCAGTCCTCAGAGGGGGGCTAGTCGCGGCCTGTCGAGAATACTACTAGAGTGTCCACCTGGGCAACTAGCTTTGAGGAGCCAGACTGCCTGCCCGACCCAGAATCCGACTCCTCCTCCGAAGAAGTGGAAACCGCAGTCCTGTGCCAGACAGTTGGTGGGCGCTCCGCGCCATCTCGACCAAACAGGGCACCAGAAAAGGAGACTGCAAACCGAGGCGGTTCCAATGAACCCCCTTAACACTGCAAACGGTGGCAGGAGGAGGAGGCACGGCTCCAACAAGGGCAGCAATCCCGGTGTCAGAACCAGACATGGCACCGACGTTGGCTCAGACAGTCCCATTGGTGCCGCCTGACCCAACAGCGCCGCAAGCAGCACCGAGGGCAGAAGCGGCGCCGACAGTGGTCTCGGCGCCGCAAACGGCACAGAGATCCGGAACCCCCACGGCGCCTTGAGCTCGCTTGGAGCCACAAACGACTCCTGAGGAAGACAGTGCCATGCTCAGCCTCGGCGCTGCGGACAGTGCCTAGGCGAGAGAAAGACGAAGACTGCGTAGTAGAAACTCCAACAGCTTTGCTAGCACTATCGACAGCAGCCACGGTGCTGAGCGACTGCGCTGTCAGGGCCCACGGCACCGCGAACGGCGCCGAGACCCAAAACGGTGCCGACCGACAGCGTAGAGGATGTCACCGACCCAGGCCTTCCAAGCTGCGGGTCTGACACCAGGGGAGCCTTCACACCCAAGGGGCCGATTGCCATAACTGTGCCTCCCGGCCCAACCCCCGGGGGGAACTGACTGGGCCTCCTGCACCGTGGGATGAGCCACAGCCATGGCTAGGCTGGGAAAAGCCATGGCTCCCTCCTCAGTTCATATAGAACTGGGAGGAAAGGCCAAGAGAACATGGCTTGGCCTGACTAGTGCGAACCCAACCCACGAAAGTCAGCGGAGCCCGCCCCACTTTCCATGCGCGTTGTTAGATTACTCTCAGATCCATGGAGAAACAGGCGTCGCACGAATCTATGTCGTGAAGCGGGCCAAGACACGCAAGGCAACGGTCATGCTGGTTGGTGACGGAATATTTTTGGCTGCATGGGCACCGTCGCATGGGGGGGGCTGACCCATCCTGGAAGTTTTCTTGCCCTCAGACCGAGACATGACCTACGGAGAAAAAACACCAAAAACAGATTCAACGTTGCAGAAAATAGAATCATTGGAAAGGTCTTACCGGGTGACGTCGAATGTGGCTAAACAGAACCGGCAGGAGGAACCGACGGACTTTGGCACTGAAATAAGCAAATGGCGTAGTCGAGAAACTGCGAGCAGGCCTCAAAATCTTCCTCTAGCGTCCCATGAGGTGACCACGACGGCAGGAGGCGAAGAACTGTTGGGGCCGGAGCTGACAGCACCAACCCGTGGCGCTACGCGGTCGTCGGCCTCGGGTGGTGCCCATGCGCGTCGACCCGCCCATCAAAAGCCTCATGGATCATGACCTCCGCCATATACCCAATTGTGATGAATGGTGAACACCGACACAGATAAGATATGAAAATTACATATTCACCATAATTCTTGATCTCCCTGAATATCTTCACGATTCATGACTGGTGAGTCTTAGTCGGAGGCACAGGAACCTCATGGAAGCATTGGCTCTAAGAACTTTGGAGTGGGGGAGCTGATGGGGACGGCGCCACCCATGAGGCAGACGTATTATGCAGCGTACAAAGACTGGTCAGTAACAGATGCTGGCTCCCTCTCCTCCTCAGTTCTGCCCAACTGGAGAGGAAGCAGAGTTATAGGATAAGAAGCGAGGGGGCAAGGGAGCCCAAGGGATAGGAAAAGGAAATGGATATAGACAAATAAAAACCCTAATAGAGAGATAAGAAGAGGGCTTTGGGTGAGGGACTTGAATTGGTCTGGGGAGGCCAGACCAACTGGGCAGGCCAAGGAAAGAGAAAGATATTGGGGGGGGAGAGACTGGAGGGACATCCTGTATCCCCATGGGGGAGAAAGGCTGAATAAGGGGTGAAAAGAGTTAAGTCTCCTCAACCGAAGAACCAAAAGGAGACTCAGATGGAGAACCACTGCAAACCCTTTGCAGAGTAGGGAAGATCCAAGTCCCTTACCAATGACTGCCATAACACTGATTGCACGATCCTTTGTTCCTTTTAACCTTCCTCTCCTCCGCCCTTTTTTTTGTTAAAAAGGAAAGGGAGGGAAATATATTTTCTGCAGGAAAGGATGAGGGGTCCTAAAATGGCAGTGGAGACCAAGAAGGACAAAGAGGAAGGTTATTTAAAAAAAAAAAAAGGGGGAGATGTGAGGATCAAAACCTAGTAGTGGAGCTGGTGGCAGGGGTTTTGCAGCATATAAGGAGAAGAAGAGTGTTGCTTATAGGAACCAGAGGGGATACGGGATGTGAAGGCAGCAATACTATGTTATATAGGGAGACTTCCTGCAGCTGAAGAAGGCACTGAAGGCCAACTGGTGCAGAATATGTAAAGTGTCTGGCAAGGAGGAAAGAGAAAAGTGGGGAAGAGGACCTAGAGGCAAGAGGGCCAAAAGACGCACGGTCTGGTCTCTCCATAGGAAGGTTTTTTTTTTTTTATTAGACAGAGCAATGAAACAGAACTGCAGGTTGTGCTGAAGGGAAAACAAAAGATAAAACCCGTGCTATAGAGAACGCCACCAAGCTCCTGGAGATAAGCACCAGGAAAAAATAAATACTGGCAGCAGCACAGCAGGATGGCACTAAAAGAAGCAACTGTGTTGGAAAGGGGACAAAAGAACAGCAGCTCTGTGGCTTCTTGCTCTCCCTTCCAAGAGACAAAGTCTGGATGAAGTCATCCCAAGGTTTGCCCACCTGAGACAGATTCCTAAAATAGCTATACAGTAGAGTAGGCAGAAAGAAGGGGAGAAGGCACTGCCCAGAGTCTGGCCTTGAAGGGAAGATGGGTGGGTGGCAGTCATGAATGACGATATCCGGGAAGATCAAGAATTATGTCAAGTACGTAATTTTCAGATCTTAACCAAATCAATCTTCACCATTCACGACTGGTGGGTCAGAGTGCCAATATGCCAGACTTGGAGGCATTGGCAAACCCTGAGGGATAACAGTCCCTCAGCCTCCTGTGGGGAAAACACACGTATGTGGGGGCCCCTCACGGGTCTGGTGGGACCAGAGACTGGTCAGGGGCAGGCAGAGACTCCCGCGACCTGGGAGAGGAAGTCGCCCCGCTAACTCTCGCCTTATCCTAGGGAAGAAAAAGAGGGCTCCCTTGAATGGTGAGGCAATTACCCTACGTCAGGCCAGGGGTGATAACCTGGAAAGATGGAGCCACACCGTCCGTCTGATGCAGATTGCTGTTCCCACAAGCCTGGAAGCTACCTCACTGGTGTCTTAAGACACCCTTGACTGGTGTCTCGCTAGCTCCAGTTCACGAGTGGAAAGGCTGATAGCCCGTCTGGTTGCCTCACTATCAGGCGTGGATGCTAGGAGCTGACCGAGCATCACCCACAGGTGTCTGGCATAGGCAGCCTGGTGCGCAGAGATGCACAAGAGGAGGTGTGCTGCTGAGAAAACCCTTTTAGACCCACAGTCAGACTCAGCAGAGTCGGACTCTGGAGGGCGGTTGTGCCTTGGGCGACGATGCCCCGAGGGGGGTATCCAGCAGCTAAACTCCTAAAGAAGGATGGGGCATAACACCTGGTGACCCCACAGGTGCGTTGTACCTATGACGGCAGTCCCTCAGGGCTGGGCAGGGCAGAGGGATTCTGCCAGACACCGTGCGATGCTTTCGTGAAGGGCCGAGGCCATGGAGGGTCACGGTGGATTCCATACTGTATTCCTCGAGGAATGAGTGTCGCATGCACAAGGTTCATCCTATGAAATGGGACAGATGCAGCTCCTCCATTGTGTCAGACAGGAAACACTGATATCAATCAGAGAAGAAGTGAATGGAGGTATCCCCTTCCTCAGAGGAGGAAGTCGAAGATTCGGAGGAGCGATGCAACGGTTTGAGGTCTGAACATGACCTCATCCAAGGCTCTGAGGTACTGCGGGTACACAGCCACTGTGGTTCATAAGTATTCCCAAGTCATAGTCATAGTTGCAGGGCTGGAAAAACCTAGGAAAGAAGAAACGGGGAGGCGGTGGTAGGGAAGGAGAACAGTCGTGAGAGACCACACCAGAACCTCCGCTAAGGCTGTGAGAGTGAGCAAGGAACCCTTCCCTTGGGTGGGGGCTACACAGACCTCCCACTGAAAGTTGCCCAATCATGGAGGGGCGAGCTGAGTGGTGCCCTCAGGGAGATACCCCCAGGTGAGGAGATTGGAGCCATGCTGGTGCAGAAGGGCAGCCCCTATCCCCACCAACTGCAGGTCCTGTCCGATCGGGGGTGGGGGGGAGCCCAAATCCGTACTCCTGTTTCTCCCAAAGCCTCCAGTCACTCCAGGGACAGCACAGGGCACTGATCCCGACCTCCTGACCACCAGTCAAGGGACCTACCCCTGGACAAAGGCCGAACGGGAGTTGCAGAGTCCGTGGGAGAAAAATTGGAGTATCCAGCACCGCTGGTGGCTCCAGAACTCCCCTCATTGCCGCCCCCAGTATCAGCGTCCAAATCTGTGCCCTCCATGACATCAGAAACAGAGCTGGCACAGTCCCGACCAAGCACTGTGCTTGGCGCCGTCCGCTTCTCTGGCGCTGGGGTCAGCACCGGCCGTATCCCCAGCCTCATGAGTGGCACATAGAGATGAGGAAGGGGCAGTGCCAGAGGCTGTGCTGAGCTGGGGACTCTCAGACAGAGCAGAAAGCCTCAAGCTAGGCAGAGGAGAGTCCTGAGGCTCCGGGGAATGGGGCAGCCAATGGGATCATCCCAGCTGTTGTCCAAATATGAGGATGAGACCAGGGAGATCGACAGAGTGGCCACCCCCAGGGCTCCTTGGTGTCGGAAGGGGATCCGGCTGCACAGTTGGCACTGGGGACAGTGTCAGGAGCAGAGGCAGCACTGGGCTGTGATGCCAAGGAAAAGTACAGTTACGTAAGAACTTAGCGTCAGTAGATCTTCGAGAAGAGCTCTTGCAGCAGATAATAACCATTAGGACTATGCCACCAGGCACTAGGATCCCACAGAAAAATTTTAGTTAGCAGTCCAAGGCCGGGGACTGCCCCCCGACGTCGGCCCTCCCCCCGACGTTAGCGACAGTATATAGGGGTAGTCACCCAGCATCACCTCAGTTCATCCACCAGAGACCCAGCTAGCATAAAGGATGGGGAACCGAGGAGGTTCTAACATCCCCCAGAGAGGAAAAATTATGTAACCATGGGGGAAGGTGGGAGGGAAAGCATACCTGCTGCAAGAGCTCTTCCGGAGATCTACTGTTATGGTAAGTTCTTATGCAACTGTACTATCTCACTTCGAGATACAGCTCTTGCAGAAGGTAATAACCATTAGGACTGAATCCCAAGCAGTACAAGGATACAATCCAGGTCAGACGAGCGGTAGTTACAGACAAACAAAACCAGTGCTCTTAAGAGAGCAGTCCCTGGAGGACAGCAAGGCCAAGGCCCGCCCTCCTTCTGGAAGCAATGTCCAAACTGTAGTATTTAATGAAGGTATGGATGGAACTCCAAGTGGCAGCTGCACAGAGAGCAGCTGCCGAGACATTTCGTAGGGATGCAAAGGAAGTGGCAACACCCCTAATGGAGCGACATTTAACTGGTCCCGGTAAAGGTTTGTCGTACTTTTGATAGAAAAATACTATATAACTAACCATTTGGACAATGAATGCTTAGTCACTGGTGCCCCTAACATTCTCTGGGTGAAAGACAAACAACTGGTCTGTCTTCCTAGAAGACCCATTACGATCTATGTAAAAATGAAGAAGTCTGTGAACATCCAGAGTACACAACGAGGCTTCCCTTTTATTTGAGTACTCTAGGTAATAAACCGGGAGATGAATGTTCTGGTTAAGAGTGAACTCGGACACCACCTTGGGGAGAAGCTTAAGATTCATATGCAGGGAAACCCAGTCTCTGTGGAAAATCAAATAAGGCTTTTTACACATTACAGCCTGAAGCTCGGAAATCCTCTGGGCTGAAGTAACAGCAACTAAAAAACGCTTTCCAAGACAGGAAGTGTAGTTTGCAACTTGCGGCTGGCTGAAAAGGAGGCAACCTAAGTTTTCACTTTCTTTTTTTAATTCTTGTTCTTTATTTTTCTTTTAAATACAGTAAGTTACAAATGGACAGAAGAGAAACTTGACATTTCATTCATTACATACATTTCTCTCCAGGGGTACACCTATAGATTGTTCCAGTAAAAATAATAACACCCCCCCCCCCCAGTACAATCTAATATTAATAAACAAATAGAAGTCAACCCACTGCATACAAGTATTGCCAATTTCAGGATTTTGGGTTAATGCTGAGGCAGGGAGTTTAACAGACTGATATATCCAAATACTGAAAATCATATTTAAGGGATAAAGTCTCTATAATGTTCTAAATGATGCAGTACCCATTTTCTCCATTTGATCTCAAACGCTTCCTTCCTATCTAGAAGACGTGCAGACAGTCTCTCCATTGTGTAGATTTCCCTAACCGTTTTAAACCATGCAGGTTTGGCTGGAGTATTTGCAGTACCCCAGAGCCTAGCAACTGTTGTGTGGGCTGCTAGGAGCAGAATTATAATTTATTTGTAAGCTTATCTATCTATCTTAAAGCCTTCCGGTAAGGTAAAGATGAGGATGAATGTATGAGTTAGTAAATCCTGATCATCATAAATTGAGACCAATTCAGCTATTACCCCTCTCCAATACTGCTCCATTACTGGGCAGGCCCACATTATGTGTGTGTGACCTGCTTGGGGGGTACCACAATCTCTCCCAACATACCCCTGGTGGGTCTCCCTTGTACTTAGAAGTGGGGGTATGAAAAAATCGAAGTCTAAGCTTCCACACAAACTCCTTCCAAAAGGGAGCTTGAATCACTTTACTGAGGGGAAGGGCTGCCCTCTCCCATTGTGCCATGGGGATTTGGCTTTGTAACTCCCTATTCCACTGTACCCTTACAGACTCTGTGGAGTCCCTTGAGCGCTCTCTTAGGGCTCCATATACCTTGCTGACCAAATGTTCCATGGAGGTGCCTGTTAAAGTAGAGCAAATCAGGTTCAGTAGGGCTGGAGGCGATTCCACTAAATTTGCCAACTTGTTTTCCTGGGGAGCCAAGTATGACCTCAGCTGCATATAGCTGTAGAAATCTCTTTGGTGAAGTGAAAATTTGGCCTGGATAGTTAACAAATGGTAACATACCCGTGGGCCCCATTACCTGATATATTTTAATCCCTGCTGATGCCATTGTTTTGCCCTTCAACCCATACGGTTTGGGGAGAAAGCTTGGTCCCAAGCTACAGCCCGTATGTAAAGCCTTTCATGCTGGGTCAACAAGGTCCCCCCCAATATCTCATGCCAGACACAAAAAAGGTGTTCTAGTATATAAAGAAAATTTCGCAAGTTGGCTGCAGTGTGGGGGGGTCCCCAAACAGGTAACTTGATAGGTCTTGTATGTAATTTAGGGTGGTCTCTATTTCTTTCCAATAAGTAAAGCAATACGGATTCAGCAATCCCAATAGGGTATGTAATTGAGCTGCTCTGGAATAGTCCCGAAAACATGGCAGATTTAAACCACCTCGTTCTCTGGGAAGCTGACGTATAGTATACCTAATTCTAGGAGTTTTCCCGTTCCAGAGAAACCTAGATATCAATCTGTCCCAGTCCCGAAGACGGATATTATTCGGTGTGACAGGTAAGGTTTGAAGATAGAATAAAATTCTGGGAAGGACATTTTGCTTCACAGCTTCTACTCTGTTAAGAAAACTCAATGGGGTCTGCGACCATCTGGACATGTCCACTGTAAGCTGCTGGGTTATCTGCTCAAAATTTAGCATATCTATGGCTTCTAAAGTGGTTGACAATTTAATCCACAAGTACCTCATGGTGACCTTGTTCCACCTGAAAGGGTAGGAAGACTGATATCTGGGAGGGTTTAAAGTAGTATAGCAATGCTTCAGTCTTCTGATTAATTTTATATCCCACTAAATGGCCAAATATTTCCAACCAACTGCTTCCATAGCTCAGGTGTGGAGCTCTCTGGATTGGTAAGGATCAAAAGTATATTGTCCGCATATAAAGACAATTTATACTCTCTGCCTCCTAATGGTATCCCCTCTATGAGGAAGTTGCTAAGGGCTCTGAATAGAGGAAGAATAGCAGGGTTGATAAGGGACACCCCTGCCTTGTACCCCATGTCAATGGGAACGGATCCGACAGGCCCCATCCAACTTACCATACGCCTTAGAAGGTGAGTAGATATTCTGAAGCAGAGTAATCAGCTCCTTTGGGAATCCAAAGTTCAACAGGGTTGCCCAGAGAAAGGACCAGATGACCCTGTCGAATGCCTTTTCAGCATCCAACCCCAGGGCAACCAACGGGATCTTCCGGGAGCATGCATGTTCTAGTAAGAGAAAAGTATACCAGACTGCATCATGGGCCTGCCTCCCTCTTACAAGACCCACCTGATCCTGGTCTATCAATGTCAGGAGAAGGGGTTCAATTCTACATGCAAGAATGGACATGTAAATCTTATAGTTGCAGTTAAAGAGCCCCCGACACCGTTACAAAAACCTGGAAGAAGTGTAAGATTTAGACAGTTCAGTTTATATTTCATGTATTTTCTATAATTATTTACCTTTTTTCTCTATTACTGAGGACAGATGAATGAAAGAGGCTTACTGTCCTTTAGCCCTTATCTGCTCTTTCTGCTGTCCTACATATGACATCATAATCCTGGTTGCACCTGGAAACGAGCTTCTGGTCATGGCGCTTTTTCTGGTTACCAACTTTTAAATAAAGAAATAAATAAAATAAATAATCCCCTGTTTATGGCATCATAATTATTCCCACTGCAACAGACAGTGATGTCATAAACAGAACTCTGATGTCATATGTAGGCAAGCAGCCAGAACAGATAGGGCAGTGTTCCTGTTTACATGCAAATGTCCTTAGTAATAAAAAAGAATAAGAAATACAGAAACAATATTAAAATATAAGCTCACTTGTGCTAAACATGGCATTTTCTCAAAGTTGTCACAACGGTGTCAGGGGCTCTTTAAGCACTGAAATAGGTCTGTAAGACGCTGCGTATTTCAAGTCCTACTGGGGCTTAGGTATATCTGCTATTGTACCATACTGCCAAGAAGGAGGCAGTTGTTCACCCTCTTTTACAGCCTCATATGCCGACAACAGTGCTGGGGTGATCAGGTCCTTATATGCTTTATAAAACTCCAATGGATATCCGTCTGGCCCAGGAGCTTTCTGTGTTTTAGCTTGATGTAGTACTTGCTCCAGCTCAATGCCAGTTACTGGCCGAAGTAGAGTTTGCACTTGGCCATCTGTAAGTTTGGGAAGGGACACCTTCCTAAGGTAATTACTAATCTTATCAGGGGCAGGGGATTGCTCCTGTTGGTATAAATGTTGGTAGTAAGTGGCCAGAGCGTTTCTAATTTTTTTGGGGGGTGTAAGGAGGAGTTTGGTAACAGGGTCATACAAACTGTTAATCCAGGCCTACGCCTTGTGCTCCCCGAGTTGCCTCGCAAGCCTGCGGGCCCCTATGGGCCTTCCCTCATAATAACAATGTTTTAAATAAAGCAGCTGTCACTAAATCTGCTAATCCATACATTTCTGTTTCACCTGTTGGATTTGGATTTTAACCGAGTGATCTCCTTGGTCCCACAGCCGCTGGAGGAAATCCAGTTCCCCCGAAATACTGTTTGTGTTTTTTTCCTCCGCTGTTTTTTTTTTTTTTAAATTTTTTAAATAAGCTGCGTATTTAATGATAATACCGCGTAAGACCACTTTTAAGGTGTCCCAAAGAATGGTAAGGATAACCTCCTGGTTTTTATTTTCTGAAATGATTTGGGGGGATAGCATCCCGCACTGCTTGTTTAAAACTCTGGATCTTTAAAGTGAGCCAGATATAACCTCCAGTGTGTAACCTTCTAGGGCCTGCCTAGCTGTAGTTTCAAGTAGACAGGTGAATAATCTGACAAGACTGTTGTGCCGTGACAGATATCACATATCGTATCTGTATGCTCTAGGGTAGTAAAAATGTAGTCTAATCTAGCAGGAACTCCATTTGTGGCTGATGTACGAGTATAACTTTGGGTGGTGGGAAAAGTATGTCTCCAAATACTGACCATCGCCAAGGTTGCCAAATTTTGTTTAAAGTACTACTGCAATGGATTTACTCTGTGGTGTAGTGTTCATGACGCATCCAAATGTGTGTCCAAGACAATATTCAAATCTCCCACATAATAAGTTGACCCCTTAAGATTGAAAACAAGTCTGTTAGAAACCTTTGTACCACCTGTTTACCTGACCCCGGGGGTATATATAATGAGGCCAACGTCACCTCCTGCGAGTGCAGGTGCCTCACAGCAATAGCGCAATGCCCCTCTGGGTCCTCTATTTTGGTTATGGGCTCCCACTGGGATCCACTAGAAAGCAAAATTGCAACCCCCCTCCTCCGCCCCGTTCTGTGTGATGTATCTGCCACTAGGAGACACCTGTTAGACTGAAGTTTTAAGTGTTCATTATGGGGCAGGTGAGTTTCCTGCAGCATCATGATCCAGGCTTTTACTTTTTAATTAGCTGCTGAAGCCTGGCTCCCTTTACTGGGAAGTGGATACCATTAATGCTGAAAGACAAAATCAAGGATGGCATCATCATATTTGACAGCGGCTAGAATCTGGACATCTATTCATGTTTACATTTAGGCAAACTATATGTTTTCTATATCCCGAAGCAGTCATAGGAGAGACTGCCTGCCAATTGCTATCTTTTGGGTCCTGTTTCTCTATAGCAAAAGAAATGAAAATTACGTACCTACCGTAATTCTTGATCTTCTTGGACGAGTCTCCACCACTCATTCACACTAGTGGGATTAGCGCCGGAGGCACTAGGACCCATCGGGAGCAAACTTTTTGCTGGAGGGTCGGCGCGAGAGATGGTGCCGCGAGGAACGGCGACACGAGCAGCGGCTCGAGCGGCAATCACTATCTCGGCGACGACCTCCAACCGCCTCAGTACCTTTTTACCAAGGAGGTGCAGCAGAACTAACTTAAAGAGTAAATCTAACCTTAAAAATGGACATAAGACAGTCCGCACGACCCGTGTAAGAAGGGTTCAGCAAAGAAGTCTTCACGGCCTAAAGATTTGAGGGAGTGAAGACCAACACAGCGTGAGCTCGGGGATGGAGGGAGGCGTAGGATGAGTGGTGGAGACTCGTCCAAGATCATCAAGAATTACGGTAGGTACGTAATTTTCATATCTTCCTGGACATAAGTCTCCACCACTCATTCACACTAGTGAGAGAGTACTCAAGCTGATAATCCCCAAAGGGCGGCAGGAGAGCCAGAGCTCAGCGACTAAGATAGAAGTCCATTAAGGATAGTTCTGCCGACGCGGAATGCCGCCTGGCATGAACATCCAGTGCATAATGGTTAACGGCGGTATGCACTGAGCTCCAGGTGGCGGGCGCTACTAGATATCTGCACTGAACATCATGGACTTCCGCTAGGGATGCCGCGATCGCTCTAGTAGAGTGAGCGACGCCTACCTTCTAATTTAACTTGAGCCATGGAATAGCAATGTCGAGCATGCCACTAACCATGATGAGATGCATCTGATAGCGCAGGTTGACCCAGCCGGGTGTCGCTGAAAGAAACAAACAGTTGCTGAGTCTTGCGAAATTCTGGTTCTATCTAAATGGAACCGCAAGGTTTCTTAACATCCAAGGAATGAAGAGATCGCTCCCCTTCATTTTGGAAATTAGCAAAGTAAGAGGAAGTACCAGAGGTTGGTTTAGATGGAATTCTGACACAACCTTGGAAGAAATTTAGGATGAGTACGGAGAACTACCTTGTCTTTATGGAATACAGTATACTAAGGGTCCGTGAACTGGGCATGTATCTCAGAGACCCCATGGCTGAGGTAATGGCCACCAGGAAGGCAGTCTTCCAGGTAAGAAATTTTAGCTCACAGGTAGCTAGGGTTCGAAGGCTTCCGAGTGAGCATGTCCAGCACCAGGTTAATGTCCCAGGCTGCAACTGGACGCTAACAGGGTCTGGTATGAAGAACTCCTTAAGAAATCTCTTCACTATAGGTAACTGAGCCAGAGTCAAGGAAGAAACCGCTCATGGAACGCTGAGATAGCACTAAGGTGAACTTTAACTATGGAGTACTGGAGACCTGAGTTTGATAGGTCCAAAAGATACTCCAGAACCTTGTCAGGAGGACAGGAAAAGGGATTCCAAGAGGACTTTGCACACCAGAGAGAAAAATGTTTCCATTTGGAAGCGTACGTTTTTCGGGTGGCTGGCTTCCAAGCAGCCAGAAGGATGTCTGAGACTCTACGAGAGACGTTGAACCGATTCACTTCTACCTCTTCAGGAGCCAAGCATGAAGGTGAAGTGATTTCAGGTTGGGATGGACCAACGAACCCTGAGTCAAAAGATTGATTTGCAAGGGAAGTGGTCTCGGAGAGGCTGCCAACATACTGTTGAGTAGAGGAAACCATAGTTGCCGAGGCCAGGAGGGAGCATTGAGAATCATTTTGGTCCCCTGAGACTCGAACTTGAGAAGTACTCTCTGGATTACAGGAAGCGGTGGAAAGGCGTGAAGAAAGCGCTTTGTCCACCGTAGCCTGAACGTCCTGACAGAAAATGCCAGGCCCTGGATCTCTGGAGCAGAAGAGAGGCAGTTTTATGCTGAGTGGGATGCAAAAGGTCCAGGTCTGGAGTCCCCACTCTTCAACAGTGACCGAGCCACGGCTGGATCAGAGACCACTCGTGAGGGTCTGCCTCCGTTCTGCTGAGGTGATCTGCTAGGTCGCTTTGTATACCTGGCAGATAAACCGCTTGAATCAGAGACTTGTGCTCCAAGCACCATTCCCACACCCTCACTGCTTCCCTGCAAAGGGATAAGAATGAGCACCGCCTTGCTTGTTGATGTAATACATCACAGCTTTGTTGTCCGTTTGAAGGAGAATGTTCTTGTGACAAAGGATATCCTTCAGAGCTCGGATCGCATAGAGGACCGCTCTCATCTCCAGGACATTTATGTGGAGATGAGTTTCGAACGGAGTCCACACACCTTGAGTGTGGAGGGAGTGACAGTGAGCTCCCCATCCCATTAGCGATGCGTCTGTGGTGATGGAGATCTGATGATCCGGGGAGCAAAGGGGAACCCTTCCAGGAGATTGTTTCTTGAGACCACCAGGTGAGAGACCTTCAAGGGCCCGCCACCTTGATGGGATAAGACTGGGGTGAGAGGTCGGAGACCACTGAGTGGAGAGCATCCATTGGGTGGTTCTCATGTGCAACCGGGCCAGGGGTACAGTGAACACCGAGGACGCCATGAGACCCAACATGCGCTGCATCGAGAGAGCTGTAACCGACTGGTTCTCCCTGATGTAACGGGCCATCCGAAGGATATCGAGTCTTCTGTCCTCTGGAAGGAAAGCCTTCACGGAAGAGGTATCTAGAAGCGTCCCTATGAAAAGGAGCCTCTGGGAGGGCTGCAGTTGTGATTTTTTCAAATTCAGCAGAACTCCCATGGACATAAGAAGACGAGAAGTCGTTTGCACGGCTTCCAAAGTCCCTTGGCTGGAAAGGCTTGCTAGAGGCCAATCGTCCGGGTAGGGAAACACTCAAGAGTCCGATCTTCCTGAGATGCGCAGCGAGAACTGCACAACACTTTGTAAAAACTCGCGGCGCCGAGGACAGCCCAAAGGGCAGGACTCTGAACTGATAATGCTGACCCAAAGCTACAAACTTGAGGAACTTGCGGTGGGTCGGGTGGATGGGGATATGCTGGTAAGCGTCCTGCATATCCAGGGAGGCCAGCCAGTCGTGCTGATGCAGCAAGGGTAACAGGGTACCTAGGGAAATCATTTTGAATTTCTCCCTGGGGAGAAATTTGTTTAACTTTCTGAGGTCTAGAATGGGGCGCATTCCCCCCAGATTTCTTTGGAACCAGAAAGTAATGGGAGTAGAACCCTGTGTTTCGCAGATGCGGGGGCACCAGTTCTATTGCCCTGTTATTTAGAAGGCCCTGGATCTCGGCGGTGAGGAGGTCTGACTGAGAGACCGACAACCTGGGTTGTCGTCTGGGAGGACAATTCGGGGGGGTTTCCAAGAAATTGAGAGAATAACCCTCACGAATTATCCGAATGACCCATTTGTCCGAAGTTATGGACTTCCACTGGTTGTAGAAGTACATCAGACGACCTCCCACCGGAGGAGAAAGTTCCACCTGGCAATGTGGATGGAATCTGGGCCAGCACTATAAGGTGGCGCTGGGGCTTTAGGCCTGCGCTTTTCTGCCGCCTCTCTTTTGAGGTTGGGCAGGTTGGCTTTATGGAAGCTCTCTGCCTCTGCCTCGAAGGACTGACGACTATGAAACTGACATCTGTTCACAGGCCCCCAGAAGGGTAGGCGGAGGTCGGCCAACTTAATGGCCGATCTAGTCTTCTGAGTGGCCTCTAAGGCTTGCTCCACCTGAGGGCCAAAAAGATAGGAGCCATCAAAAGGCAGCGCCATTACCTGCTGCTGAGCATCATTGCAGAAGCCAGGTATCACGGCCAGGAATGGCGCGGTACAAATACCTCATGTTGCTGAGCCGAGAAGCAGTGTCGAAGGGTCCATGGCTGCTTTGACCTGTTGGTTATTGACTCAATACCTCTAATAATGGTCAGAAGAAGCTCTGACTTGGAGTCCGAATCTGGAAGCTTCAACCATTCTTTTCATAGAGTGCCACAGGATATACTCATACTGAGAAAAATAGCCTTGATAACTGGCAATATGCATACTTAGAGTGGAGGCAGCAAAGACTCTCTTACCTAATGTATCAATCTTACGAGACTCTTTGTTAATAGGTCGAGCTGTAGTAGTTTGAGGAAGAACGACCTTGTCATTCTCTGCCAGGACTACAATAGATCCAAAGGCTTGGGATGCCAAATGGGACGATCCTTGGGAGCTGAATACTTTATCAATGGATTTAGCCACTGAGGGAATAAGAGCAGGATTATTCCAAACCATTTGAGACAGCTCCTCAAGGAAGGCTGGATCGGAGGAGTCAAATCCATAGGGATCTCCAAGCATGAAGATACTGGAGTCTTAATATCTTCCCAGGATTGATGTCTGTAGTCTGAGAGAAAGAGTGGATCTCAGGTTCTTCAACAGAGACTTAAAGGACAGGTCCTCACTACAGGCTCTGTAGCAAAGAAAGATCCTGTTTCTCCACTTCATCACCCAACTGAAGGTCTGGGTCAGGCTCAACATCATCTCCTGATGGTCCAGGAAGGACTGTTTGGACAAGAAAGGAGTGAAAATTAGGAGAGGAGGAAATAGCAGAGAAACAAGGAGAGTCCCCGAGGGCCCCCAGCCACGAAGGCAAACGGTTGAAAACGGCACCGCGGAGGGCACGGCATCAAGAGGCATGCGGCACCACAGCGCCGCGGCGCCCAAGACGAGCACACGGCGCCGTTAACGCCCACGGCGCGCCGACGGGCGCCGCTTACCAAGCGGCTCATCAAGGCGCCCGCCAGACTCCAACGGCGCCGCGAGACCACCCGGCGCCGCAGACGGCACCGCAAGGCCCAGCGGCACCGAAAACGGCGCCAACAAGCCAACAGACCCTGCTGAAGGCGCCGGGAACGCCCCAGGAACCTGGAAAGCTAGAGAAGGAAAAAAAACAGGAGATAAGGGCATCGGTGTGGCCCCCTGCGCCGCAGCCATGTGGGGGAGGGGGGACACCTAAACGCGGAGTCACTGGCACCGATGAAGGCGCCGTGCAACTAGCTACGATAACCGATCGTCGACGCGCAGACATACCAGAGGGCGATCTCGAGTGATGCTTTTGACCTGTGGGCCGAAGAAGAGCTCGAGGCCAAACGGTGCCGAATGCGAATCGCTTATTTTTATGCCGACGGGGACCGCCCATCCCCGGCATCGGACTGACCGCTGTCGGAACCCCTGAGGAGAAGGAGGCTGACCGGACCCAGCCCGCTGACTGAACAGTTTACATCCGAGCTCCCTACCGTCACCTGACCCTGCTCATGGTCGACTCAGTCCAGTAGGCCGAGACTTCTTCAAGTAAGTTAAATTTAAAATATTAGAAAATTTAATAAAATAGAATAAAATTAGTTGATACTACTATCGTGATAATGTTACAAAACAAACTGAAAACTATGCGCGCAGTCTGAAGTTTGACTCGACAGGCGAGCGATGTTGTCACCGAAGCGCACTGGACGGCGGGAAAAGGAACTGAGAGGGTTGAGGGTCGTCGCCGAGATAGTGATTGCCGCTCGAGCCGCTGCTCGCAGCGCCGTTCCTCGCGGCGCCATCTCTCGCGCCGACCCTCCAGTAAAAAGTTTGCTCCCGATGGGTCTTAGTGCTTCCGGCGCTAATCCCACTAGTGTGAATGAGTGGTGGAGACTTATGTCCAGGAAGATCAACATATTTTTGTAATGTGGAAGTATTAAATATAGTAATCCATAGTTGCAGAATAAATACTGAGAGCATGATATTTTGGAACATTAGTAACTTGGCCCAACTGTCAGGGCTCAAGAAAAACAACTAAGGGGTTACCAACTGGGCCACCCCTTTAACTTTTGGTACACCACTCTGCCTCAGTTTATTAAAAATAAAATTGACTTCCCAGGTAGGAATAAAGCTACCAACAGTCCCTATTTTCCCAGGACAGTCCCTACTTTAGACAGCATGTCCCAGTGTCCCAAGTTTTGCAAAATGTCACTTTTGTCCCAGTTTTTGCTTACTTGTCCCAGTTTTGTCACTTTTTTTTTTTTTGGCTGACCTCTAATCTGTGAGTGACTATTTCAGCACCACTTTCGCACTGTTCAGGCTGGACAGCAGTTTGTAACTTCAACTCCAGCACCTGTGTTGCGCTGTAAGTATGTCAGTGGGAGCACAGTAAAGCATGTTCCTTCCTGCTAGACTACTGGGTAGTAGTGCAAACAAGCACATGTTGATGTCTGCCTGCCAGCAGCTTAAAGGAACTTTAGACAGAGAAGAGACTGGCAGCAGGGAACTAAGGTACCTGAACCTGATCAGCTGTAGAGAAGTATGTGAAAACAATCTGGTGTGGTGGTAGGAGTCACTGACGTGAAGTTTACTCAGCATATGAGGTGAGTGTAAATGGGTTGGATGGGACTGTCAGGAGGAACAATACATGCAGCTCGAAAGTCTGATCACAACAGGCAGACGTCAACATGTGCTTTGGAATTCTCTACCCTGTCGGTTATGGGAGTGCACAACTGTGGAAGGACTTAAACAAGCTTTAAAAACTTTTTTGTGGTGCCAGGCATTTGACTGATCTTCCTTTCTGATAAATATTTTACTGTTGTTTTATTGATAATGTATTATTGCTTGATTCTGTTTTAAATTGTTAGGTGCCTTGTTCTTGGATAAGGCGCCATATAAATAAAATGTATTATTATTAATGTAGGTTTGCTTCTAATGAATTTTCTGTACATCATGATTTGGAACTTGTTGTAGCAGAATGATGTATTCTTTTAATTTTAATGTTTGCTACTGGTGTTACTTTGGGGTGGCATGGCCAGAGCAAGGAGCAAAATGTAACTGACTGTGCACAGCGTTGTCTGTGGCACTGCCCATGGGAGTGACATTTGGGGGTATGGTCAGGATGGACTGTCCCAGTTTTCGGCCTCAGAAAGTTGGTAGCTTTTGGTAGGAAGGATAAATACAGGTTACTCACCTGTAACAGGATTTCTAGGAATGGTATATGTTGTTCATCCACACTGTCTGGCAGGTATCCTTGCCGCTTTAATTCTTGCTGGAAGGCCTTCACGCTGGCTCCTCTCACCCACCCGGGTGGTAAAACTCTCGGCTCTGCCGCATGACGCCAGATCTGGCCCGCTGGAAGCCTTGGGCCAGCGTCGGGCCGGAGGTCGATGGATGGTGGATGAACAACATATACCATTCCTAGAACTCCTGTTACAGGTGAGTAACCTGTATTTCTAGGGACATGGATATGTTGTTCATCCACACCTCTGGCAGACTCCTAGCAGTTCTCCGGAGGAGGGAGGCAAGGCGCACACCCCCAATACTTACTTGGGAAAGAGAGATTGGAGAACTGAGGCCCCAAAACCAGCATCCCGGCGTGACTCGAGGTCGATGTGGTAGTGGGTAATGAAGGTATGTGCCGACTTCCAGGTAGCAGCCCTGCAGATATCCTGGATAGGGACGTCCCTGGAAGCAGCTACCGATGCAGCGGAATGGCGGGTAGAATGAGCTCTTATCCCTCTGGGAGGCTCCATGCCCGCCAACCTGTAGCAGAGCTCTATGCAGGAGGTGATCCACCTGCCTATCGTCCGCTTTGCTGCAGGTCTGCGAGGTGCGGCTTCAGCGTAGGTGACAAACAGCTGGCGAACCTCTCCCTGAACTTCAGCCATCCGCTCCTTATAAGCAGCGAGTGCTCGTCTAGGATCCAAAGTATGGAGCCTATACTCGGCCTCCGAGGTGTGATTGGGGTAGAACACCGGCAGAGTCAACACCTGGTTAAGGTGAAACTCCGACACCACCTTCGGGAGGAACTTTGGGTGGGGGTGCAGGACAACCTTGTTCCTGTGGAAGATCAGGTAGGGAGGCTCGATGGAAAGTGCCTGGAGCTCTCCCATCCTTCTGGCTGACGTGATAGCCACCAAGAAGCCGGTCTTCCACGACAGGTGTGAAAGATCACACCTGTGCATTGGTTCGAATGGCTTGCCCATGAGCTTGGCCAATACCAGCAGTAGATCCCACGGAGGTGGAGGTTCTCGCACCGGAAGGGAAATGTGGTCAAGGCCTTTGAAAAGTGCCCGACCACCTTCTCCCTGTGCCACCGACTGCTTGCCGCCCGAGCCCGGTAAGCAGAGATGGCTGCCAGGTGGACCTTAATGGTCACGACCAAGCCCTTGCTGAGAAAGGGACCACAGGTAGTCCAGAATGCTTGCTAAGGGCAGGAAGGGTCCAAGCCCTCTCCTGACACCAAATGGAAAACCTCTTCCATTTGAAGGCATAGCATTTTCTGGTCGACTCCTTACGGGATGCCTCAACGACGTTGAGGACCTCGACGGAAAGACCCAAGGCCTGGAACTCTAGCTGCTCAGGAACCAGGCCATCAGGTGCAGGGACTGAAGGTCCGGATGGAATACCTTCCCCTGATTGACTGAGATCAGGTCCGGGCGGGCTGGACGCCGCCTCAGGAGCCTGGAGCTGAGGCTGAGGAGATCTGGATACCAGAACTGGCGGGGCCAGTCTGGGGCTACCTGAATCACCTGCGCCTTGTCTCTCCTCGCCTTGAGAAGCACCTTGTGGATCAAGGGAAATGGGGGAAAGGCGTAGAAGAGGCCCGGGGTCCACGGCCTCGACAAGGCATCCCCTGCAGCGAGCCCTGCTGAGGGGGGCGGGCATGGAACAGACTCAGCTCCGCATTCTCCCTGGAGGCAAACCGGTCCACCTGAGGGGTGCCCCAGTGGGAGAAGAGATCTTGTACTACCTCCAGCAGGAGGGACCACTCGTGAGATGCAGCCCCTATCCGGCTTAGGGCATCGGCCAGGGTGTTGGAGGCTCTGCCACGGAATGGCTAGGAGATCCGCCTCCAGGCTGGCAACTAGGGACCAAATGCGGAGAGCTTCCTTGCATAACAGCATGGAGCGCGTCCCGCCTTGGCGGTTCAGATAGTACATGGTCGTGGTGGTGTCCGTCTGGACCTGAACCACTTGACCCCGTAGAAACGGAGCGAAGGCGGTGAGAGCTAGATGGACCACTCGGAGATCCAGCAGACTGATGTGGCATCGGGACTCCCGAGGGGACCAGAGGCCGTGCGCTCGGTGTTCTCCCAGATGGGCACCCCAACCTATCAGAGATGCGTTGGTCGAGAGAGAGAGAGACCATCGGCTCGGGGCGGACGAACGGGATACCCTCCTGCAGATCAGCTGGAACGATCCACCACTGGAGAGTGTTCCACATCTCCTGGGTCACTGTCACGGGCCGGTCCAACAGATTGCGGCGCTGTGACCACTGGCTGGCCAGTCCCCACTGAAGGGGACGCATGTACCAACGGGCCACGCTGGTGCAGGCCGCCATGAGGCCCAGGAGGCGCAGGAAGTCGCGGGCAGGGTGCAATTGCCCAACCAGAAATGATTGGGCAAAGGAGGAAAGAACCTCGGCCCTGTCCACCGGGAGCCGTGCTCTGGCTCGCAGAGAGTCAAGCTCTGCCCTGATGAACAGAATCACCTGCTTTGGCATGAGTTCTGACTTGGCCTCGTTGATGAGGAGGCCAACCTGAGAGCAAACCTGGAGGGCCAGAACTCTGGACCGCTCCACCTCCTGTCCTATCAGCCAATCGTCCAGGTAAGGGTACACCCGGACCCCTCGGCGCCGCAGGAATGCTGTCACCACTGCCATGCATTTGGTGAAGACCCTGGGAGCTAGGGAGAGGCCGAAGGGCATGGCTCGGAACTAGTAAAGGGATCCCTCCGCTCTGAAGCGGAAGAATCTCTGATGGGACGGACGGATTGGGACGTGAAAGAACGTGTCCTGGAGGTCCAGGGAGCAGAACCACACGCCTCGTTCCAAGGATGGGATTATCTGAGCCAGAATGACCATCCTGAAGGTTCGAGACCTTAGGAACTTTTTCAGGTCATGCAGGTCGAGAATGGGGCGCCAGCCCCCTGTCCATTTTGGGACCAGGAAGTATCTGGACACAAACCCTGGGTCTGAAGGGGGATCCGCCACATTCCTGATTACCTCTTTTTCGAGGAGCAGGGCAAATGCCTGCCCATGGGCCAACAGCCAGGCTGGGCAGGACTGCGGGCTCCCGAGGGGCGAACTGCTCGGGAAAAGGTGGAACCTGCCTGAACTCCAGAGGCAGGCCTTTCCTACCACCTCCAACACCCAGCAGTCCGTGGTGATAGCGGACCAGCGGAAAGGAAGTGGTGGAGCCGCCCCATGGGGACGGATGAGGTTGGGGGCGGCACCCCTCAACCAGTCACTGGGCAGGCTTGGAGGAAGAACCGGCTGAGGGACCTCCCGGGCCTTTACCTCCTTGCTTCCTGTTGGAGAAAGCCATCGGCTTGGGTTTGGGACGCCAAGCGCGAGCCTGCTGGCCCTGTTGCTGGCGCTGCTGGGGCGTTCGAGGAGCAGGGACTGAAGGACGAAAGGACTTCTGCTGCTGACGGCGGCCTTTGTCCCTCTGGGCAGAGGTGACCGAATCCAGAGTGGCATTGGACTTTCTGATCCACTGGAGGTGTCCCTCCACTCCAGGACCGAAGAGGTCAGTCCCCAAGAAGGGGACGTCCGCCAACTTGTGCTGGGTATCCGCCTTGAAAGTGGATATCCTCAGCCACGCCCTGCGTCGCATGGCCACTGCGGCCGCTACTGACCTGGCATAGGAATCACCTATGTCCAGAGCAGTCTGGAGCTGCTGCTTCGCCACCACCCTGCCCTGGTCCCGCACCTGGCAGACCGTGGTCTGCAGGTCAGGCAGGAGATGAGGAACAACCTCATCCAGGGAGCCCAAGAGGGCGTGGGAGAAGTGTGCCATCAGCACGGCCGAGCTGGCCTGTCGGAGGCCGAGGGAGGACGCAGCGTACACCTTGCGCCCAGCAAAGTCCAGCTTTTTGGATTCCTTGTCGGGGAGCTTGTCCACATCCCGAGCGTTACCGGAACGCCGGAAAACGCTGTCTGTGACTAACCCCTTCGCAGAGGGGTGTTCCGGGGCAGGCACCTCGACTGGAACGAGTGGTTGCTTCGGCCGTTCCGGCGACAGCCACTTGATAGCCGGGGTCTTAGCATGGGGTCGGCTCAGGCCCGGATAGCAGCAACTGCTGCCACATCAAATCCTCGTAGCAACTTGCCGAGCCTCTCCCACGAGGGAGGAGGACGAGGAAGAGCGCGCTGCCGCCACTTCGTAACGAGAGAGAGACGCCGATGTCGGACGGAACCGCTGGACCGAGAAGAGGTCCACGATCGGGACAGAGGGTGGTCTGGGGCGGGGACACCCGCCTTTCCTCAGCTCGAACTTAACCGGGGACTGCGATCCTGAAGGAGAAGGCAGATCCTTGGTATCCACCAGGGGAACCGGTGAAGTAGGGTTGTCGGCTTCTCCAGTCGACAGCCCGTCTAACAGATCGAGAAAAATCTCGACTTCGTCGACAGGAGTCTCGGCAGACTGGCCTGACGGGGCACCGGTGAAGTCAGCGGCCCTCAGCCGCAACCCCGACCGGCAGACGGGTCGGCTACCCGGGAGGGGGACCCTCCGCTCCCAGGAACGCCAACGGTGGGACTTACCTTTCGACTCTCTTTTTTTTGGGCCGAGAAGAATGTCCCGAAGGCCCCTCTCCCTTCGTGGAAAGGGACTGACAAAGCTCCTTGAACGAAGCTGTATAAGAGGAACTCGGAGAGAGCGGGATAAATGCCGCGGCCGAGGAAGAAGAAGATGCGGCCTGGGCCGCTTCCTCCTCGAGGGCGATCATCTGCTCAAGCTGCTCAACTGAGCCAGTCACCGCGGAAACCGCCCAACGAGCCTCTTTGGATTTCACCGGCGGAAAACATTTCTCGGGGCGCCGAGCTTTAAGCGAGCGGCGATAAGTCAGAACATTGGGCTGAAAAAGAACGGCACAACCCGCAAGCCTGTGGGTCGTGATCTAGGCCTAAGTGAGACGACGTGGAGTGCGGATCCGCCCTGGACATTTTCTGCCCGCAGGGGCACCTCCGAAAGCCAGGAGGGAAAAAGAAGACAGAAGTTTGAAAAACTTCAAAATCAATTTCGAGCGAACCGAAGAATTAGGATCCAGTCTCAAACGCAGAGCGCTAAGGAGGGAACCTGAGCTTCCAAGCGGTAAGGAAGATCTGGCGTCATGGGGTGGAGCCGAGAGTTTTACCACCCGGGTGGGTGGGAGGAGCCAGCCTGAAGACCTTCCGTCAAGAAGTAAAGCAGCAAGGATACCTGCCAGACAGTGTGGATGAACAACATATCCATGTCCCTAGAACTGCCATTCCTCCTATGTCCTCAGCGATACTTCTAATTGCCTCTAGGTGGGGAAGAAGTCCAGCTAAAACCTTTAACTGGGCCTCCCAGGGGTCTTTCTCGTCCCTTAAATAAGGAAAACTAAAAAATATTAATTCCTAACAAATCTGGGAAATAAAGAAAATCTGTAACCAAATATGGGTATATAAAGGCGTCACCATCTCTAATTCTCTGCACCAGAACCCCAAAATATTTAGCTTACCAAGGCTGGAATCTTCTACCGCCTTGGCCTAGACTTTGCTAGGATCAATAGGTTAGCTGTATACACTGGGGGGGACTAAGTATATCCCAAATATATATGTAGGTCCATCTTATAGGCACTCATCGTATCCACAGCAATGTAAGTTTTTCTAACATGAATAGAAGGTCCCATGGGGGGACAGGGTCCCACACGGGTGGCTTAATATGCATAATACCACGCAGAAAGGTGTGGGACAGGTCCATTTGCGCCAGGGTCCTGCCATCCACTGGTACATGATAGGCTGACAGTGCAGAAAGGTGTACTTTTATGGATGAATAGCTAAGTCCCGCATCAGACAGGGAAAGGAGATACCCCAAGACCGAATTCACTGGACAGGTGAACAGATCCAAGTGATGGAACGAAGCCCATAGGCAGAAACGCTTCCATTTCATGGTGTATGTGGCCCTGGTTGAGGGTTTAGAAACATAGAAGTTGACGGCAGATAAGGACCGCAAGGCCCATCCAGTCTGCCCATTTCTTTATCTATCTTATGAATGTGCCTTCGGCCATTGCTCTGTCAATGGCCTATCTATTCATACTCATCTGTATTGCTCCCTTATGCCTATCCCATGCCCATTTCCTCACAGCTACTAGGACCTCCGCTACCCTTGTGGACACCCCATGCCTGTCCCTGACTAGGTCTGCAGGAGCCATGCATGCAGGTGCAGAGACTTGAGATTCGTGTGTACCAAGGTATCTCGCTCCTGGGAGAGCAAGCAAGAAGACAGAGATAGAGGACTTGGAGGGTCCATTGCTAATTGCTGGAGCAACAGGAACCAAATCTGTCGAGGCCAAAATGACGCTATGAGAATCATGCTAGCTCGTTCCGCTTGTAGCTTGAGCAGCACTCTCTGAAGCAGTGGGAAGGGAGAGAAGGCATAAAGGAACCTCCCTGTTCAAGACAGGGACAACGTGACTCTCGAAAAAAACACCAGGCCCTGGATCTGGCAAGCAGAAACTGGGCAGTCTGGCATTGAGTGGGGACGCAGAGAGGTCCAGTTCTGGGGGTCCCCATCTTTCAAAGAGATCATCTACTACGTCCTGTAGTAGCTCCCATTCAGAAGTCAGACCGAGAGCGGCTTAGGCTGTCTGCTAGGGTGTTCTGTACTCCTGAAACATGAACCGCTGTGAGTTCCTGGTTGTGCTCCACTGCCCAGTACCAGACTCTCATGGCTTCTCTGCAAAGGGGATAAGAGTGTGTGCCCCCTTGCTTGTTGATGCAGAAGACCACCGGCATGTTATGTGTCTGGATCAGCAGGGGAACTGTAAGGAGGTTCATTTGGAACGCCTGCAAGGAGTACAGAACAGCTCATCTCCAGCACATTGATGTGGCGGTTGTGTTCCAAAGGAGTCCACGTCCCTCTTGTCCAATGGTCTTTGAAATGTGTGCCCCACCCTAGTCCCAAAGCATCAGTTGTCAGGATCTGCTGAGGACTGGGACTTTGAAAGGGAGCCCCGGACTATAGCCGAAAGGGGGTGGGCCACCACTCCAAAGTCTGATGTACTGCCTTGGAGATCCGAACTACCTGCTCGAGATCGTCCACACGCTAGTCCCATTGTACCATGAAGTTCCACTGGAGAACTCTTGTGTAGACGAGCTAAAGGTACGGTCACAATGGCGACTGCCATATATAGCCTAGCAGTTGTAGGACCGTTCTGGCTGGAGTCTGATTTGTGGAAATGGCCCTCCGAGCCCACGCTCTTAGTCAATCTGCCCTGTCTGAGGGGAGAAAGTGACCCACAGGTCTTGAAACAGCTGGAAGGTGTTTTCAGTGTGTGTGACACAGCTGTTCTCTTGTGGGAGTTGTTAGGAGCTAGTCATCAAGGTAGGGGTAGATGTAATGTCCCTGCCTCCTGAGAGCTGCTGCCACTATCGCCAGGCACTTGGTAAACACCACAGGTGCCAAGGAAAGACTGAACAGCAGCGCTCGGAACTGGTAGTACTCTCCCTGGAAGGTAAAGTGGTTTTATTTCCTGTTGGATGGCAGAATTGTTATATGCATGTAGGCATCCTGCGTGTCCAGGGAGCAGAGATAGTCCCCTTGGCGAAGCAAGGGAAGCAATCCCAGCAGTGTCACCATCCTGAACCGTTTGTATTAGATAAAACTGTTAAGCTGACAGATCAAGTATGGGACGAAAGTCCCCCGTCTTTTTTGGGACTAGGAAGAAGTGGGAGTAATACCCCCTTCCTCTTTCACTTGGTGGGACTGCCTGGATCACCTTTTTGCTCAGGAGGGCTTGGATTTCTGCCCAGAAGAGGCTTGTGTGGGATGGGGAGCAATGGGTGGGGATCGGTAGGTTGTCTGGAGGAATTTGAGTGAACTCCAGTGCATAGTCCCTTTCTACAATCTGGAGATCCCACTAATCTGCAGTTATACTAGATCAACCTCTGAGGTGAAGGGAGAATCGCCCTCCTACTGCCTTCCCCTGTAGCTCGGGGGCAGGTTGGGAGTCATGCAGAGGTTGTTGGAGTGGATAAGGAGCTCTGGCATTTTGGCATTCTTAGGTCCCATGCCCCTGAACACGCTAAGGGGGGGTGGGGGGTGGGGGGTGTTTCTCTGTAACTCTCTTTGCTGTTGTCTACCCTGCTGGCCTTGATGCCTGTGAAAGGCATGACGCCTGGAAGGGCTGGCTGACTTGTACATTTTGTGAACCTCAGAAACTGCTTCAGCCAGCCCCCGCCAAAGCCGGTGATCACCTTTTCAGCTTCCTAGCTGAAAAGAACTGGTCCTGGAAAGGCGTATCCTGCAAATCCACATCAACCAGGAGTAGCACCATAGGCATATCCTCATGGCATCTGCCGAGTCGTATGAGCACCTGAGGACGCGCTTACTAACATTAGCACTGAACTGGAGAACTGTTAAAGAGCTTGGTCTTATTAGCAGAGTCAGGTTGTGACTGAACTATGTCCATGGCCTTATTCCAGACAGATTTCTGATACATCACCATGTGTGCCAGAAAATTTAATAACCGGACCATACAAGTGGCCGAAAAGTACACTGTCCGGCCAAGATGGTCCAGTTTCTTGAACTCCTTATCCGGTGGCTGGGAGCTCATATGATTCGGCTGTTAAGTCCTCCCATGAGTGGCCATAAGGATCATCGAATCCACTTGGGTTGCTGGCTCAAATATGGTTCCCCCCAGAGGTCCTATATAAGTGGTCAGCTTTCTTAGGAACCGCTGAGGTCGTGGAAGGGTGTTTCCAGGCTACTTTCATAATGTCCTGGAAGGGCTCCACCAATGGTGGGATGGCTAAAAGGTTCGGGTTAGTGGCCCCTAAGAATTTCGTCAGGCGGTGGCTCTCTGGGTCCGTCTAACTCCTGTCACCCACGGGTTAAGGGACTGAATGAGTCATCACTAGGAAGGAGTGATCATCTGGAGGAGACCTTAGGGAATCCTTCCGTGGGTCTGGGGATGGAAGAGACAAATCGTCTTCTGATGAATTGTAGGAGGAGGAGCCTCTGGTGGATTCCTCTGAAGAAGTATACTGGTGCCCCCTAGAGCTACTCGGGCATCTAGAGGAGGATCTGGACAAGTGATGACCATTCCCCCGTCATTCTGGAGATCCTTGCTCATCACCCCCTGGAGCTGGGTGGCCCAGCGTCCAGGGTGGCGAAGGCGATCTGCATGGAGGAGCTGGTTGCTTAGGCACAGCCGAGACATGGGTCCCCACCAAAGAGGGGTGGAGTTTCGGCCCTGGCCGTCTAGGTAAAAGATCCTCCTTGATGGTGTTCCACCAGCTGTTAAAAAGAGCCCCGACCTCAGCCAGAGGAACCACAGGACCCGACTGTGGTTCTGGGTTTGGGGGGGTGCTTGAGGTCCTAGGGCCAGACCCTGTGGTTTGCGCCCCCAGCATCAGGTCCCGTCACTGTGCCAATGTATTGGACATCTGTTCTGGTAGCACGCTATTCCTTGGCGTTTGGTACCTTGGTGTCTGGTCATCAGGCTCCCAAGGGAGAGGTAGAGGTAGTGATGCCTGGTCCATGGTGTCTTCGGAGGCAAGCGTCAGATCCCTTGATATCAGGTCTGTACTCAGACCCTTGTCTGAGCCCTGTGGATCAGACAGTGGCTTAGAGGGTGGCATCTGGTCTGGCTCTGTAGTGGAGTCAGAGGGCGCTGAGGCCCAATGTCAGTCCGGATACCCGGCAGACGATGGTTTGGAAGGCGAGCATGGTTTCTCATGGCGCTCTTGTTCCTGGCGTCTCTTGGTGTTGTCCGATTCTGTTGTCCTGGATGACACAGAGGCCATAGCCTTGTGCACAGCAGACTCCAGCTTGCCGCCTGAAGAATGGGTCGATCCTGCTGGCTGAGACCCTAGCACAAGTTTGTGGGGCTGGATAGCCAGGGGTATGGGGGCCAGGGAAGGCCCTAGCCAGAAGACTCCCAGCCGTACATCTCAGTGGAGGCAGAGGGCTTCCTCGACGGTAACCCTGGGAGAGCCAGGGAAATTGGAGGGGCAGAGTCTGACTTTGATCCGGAGGCAGCACTTTTGGAAGCCCTGGGATGGGATTCTGACCTGGACCTGTCCTTGTCCCGATGATGGTGTTTCCCGCTCGATTTCTTCTCTCTGGGGGAGGTATCCTTGGTGGAGGAGGAAGATGAGCTGTGCCCCAAGTGGGTCTTCTGCATGGCGGACACTACTTGTTCAAGGAGGTATGCTTTCAAAGTCTTCAGGCAGCAGATGAGAGTCCTCCTGTTGAAGCTGAGGCAACGCGGGCAGTCGGCCGGCTTATGGATGGGGTCTAGGCAAAGCAGGCAGGCTGAATGGCTGTCTTTTGCCAGGATTTGCTTGATGCACGTGCACTTTGATTTCCGTCTCTCTGTAAAAAATGATGGCTGGGAAGACATACACAAATAATTCTGCATTGCGATGAAAAAACTAACTGCGCAAAGTACGAAAATGGCGGTTGACTGGAAGCAGGAGGCATCTGAGGAGCCGATATGCACAGGTCGATGGTGGGAAAAGAACTGAGGTGGCGATGGGGGACCGCCTCTTTATACCACTGGTGACTTCAGGGGTGGGGCGGTCTCCCCAACTTGGACTGCTAACTAGAATTTTTCGTGGAGTCCTAGTGCCTGGCGGCATAGTCCTAATGTTGGGAGATCCCACCCCAACTTTAATATGCGCAACTGGAGAGTCCAGACATCCATGGAAAAGCAGGTGTCGTGCTCGTCCATGTTGTGACTTGGATCCAAGCAGGTCAAGCCACGATCATGGCGGACAGAGAAGGTCATGGGCTTGCCGCAGGCGCACCGAGTGAGCCCCACCTTTGATTTAGATGCACTAGGCCCCAGACCGGACATGATCGATGGAATAAAAATGACAAAGAAAAAGGACCATATGGTGCACTGAAGAAAGGGAAGAAAATGGCACCGAAAATGGCGATGAACTAGCACAGCGTCGAGAGAAATGGTGACTGAGCAGAAGTGACGCAGTTGCTATTCGAAATCTGTCAGCGAAGCTCCCATGAATTCCTTCCTCAATGGCGGAAATAGCAAACTGAGAAGGAGGTGGCGCCAGCGTCAGTTACGGGCCAGTCCACAAGCGCCACGTACTATGTCTGCCTCATGGGTGGCGCTGTCCCCATCTGCTCCCTCACTACAAAATTTTTTAAAGCTAATGCACCCGCATGGATCCTGTACCTCCGGCTAAGATTCATCAGTCATGAATGGTGAAGATTGATTCGGGTAAGATCCTTGTTAACTGGACAGGTAAACTGATCAAGGTGAGGAGAAGCAGCACAAAGAGCAAACCACTTCCACTTCATAGAATTTGCAGATCTGGTGGAAGGCTTTCCCTCAGCCACCAGAACAGCAGCCACTTTTTGGGAAACCCCAAAAAGGGAAATGGTTACATTTTCAGGAGCCATGCATGAAGATGAACAGATCGGAGGTCTGGATGGACCAGGATTCCCTGTTTGTGTGACAGAAGACCCTTGCACAGGGGCAGAGGCACTGGTGGTTCCACTGCTAGCTGTTGTAGTACGGAGAACAAGATCTGTCAAGACCACAGGGGGAAAATGAGTATCAGAGTTGCCACCTCCATTTGTAGCTTAAGTAAAACTTTCTGAATTAGAGGGCAGGGAGGGAAGGCATACAGTAAACAGCAGTTATGTAAGAACTTACCATAACAGCAGATCTTTAAGAGAGGTTCCTGCAGTAGGTCTTCACATATAGAACTGTGCCCCCTGGAGTCAGGTCCGCATGGCAAACTTGTAGCTAGCAATCAGTCGGGGGACCCTCCCCCCCCCCAGGTGATGAGACGTCAGCCAGACTATAAAAGGGGGCGGTCTTGCACCCGCCCTCCAGTTCATTTCCACTGGAGACCTAGAAATAGGGAGCAGAAAAACAAAAGCAACAACTCCTGGGACCCTGTGCCCTGGCTGAACCAGAGGGCTAGACAGAAGAAAGGAAATGACTCCAGGAGCTGGGGGAATAGGTGGGTGGGAAACCAGACCTACTGCAGGAACCTCTCTTGAAGATCTACTGTTACAGTAAATTCTTTTACGTAACTGCTATATCTGACTTTGAGAGGGTTCCTGCAGTAGGTCTTCACATATAGGACTGAATTCCAAGCAGTCTAAAAAAGAAGGAGTCTGAGACAAGGTTCCGGGAGGAGGAGTCTACCAACTAAGAGTCTACCTTAAGACAGAAGACCTGGGAAAACTGCAAGGCCGAAACCAGCTCGATGCCTAGAAGCAATGTCCAGACTGTAGTGTTCGGTGAACGTGTGGATGGAAGACCAAGTGGCCGCTGCACAGATATCCGCAGTGGACACATTCCTGAAAAAGATGGCAGAAGTTGCCACTCTTCCGGTGGAATGACCTTTGACCACCCCGGAAGGGTTTTCCCATATTTCTGGTAAGTGTGACGGATACAGTTAGCCAGCCACCTGGAAAGAGTGTTTAGTGATAGCCTTGCCCTGGCACTAGGAGGCAAAGGCCACAAGAGTTGGTTCGACTTTCGAACCTCCTTAGTCCGGGAGGTATAGTACCTCAAAATCCTGTACACAACGAGAGTGTGCAAAAGATATTCCACCCTGTTGGAATGCTGTGGAAAGTAAACCAGCAGTCATCTCCGAAACAACCTTTGGAAGAAAAGAAGGATTAGTCCACAGGACCACACAGTCCTTGTGGAAAACTGAATAAGGCTCTCTTCAAACAAAAGCCTGAAGCTCTGAAACCCTTCAAGCTGAAGTAACTGCAACCAAAAACAGCGTCTTCCAAGCCAGGAAGCGCATTTCGCAACTTGCTGCTGGTTCAAAAGGGGGCAAAGTAAGTTTTTCCAACATAAAATTAAGATCCCAGGGAGGACAAGGGTTCCGGACTGGAGGTTGGCGATGAAGGATCCCCTTCAAGAAAGTCTTGGAAACCTCTAGCTGTGCTAGGGTTTTACCCTCCATCGGATGGTGGTAGGCAGACACTGTAGAGAGATGGACCTTAAGTGAGGAGTAACTAAGGCCCAACTCTGAAAAATTTAAGAGGTTCTCTAACACCTGGGAGGCTGAGCAAAAAAAGGGGTCCAAGCAATTGGCTGTGGCCCAAGTAGAAAATCTCTTCCACTTCATGGTATAAGTGGATCTGGTAGATGGTTTTCTGGCCTCCACCAAGACCTGAGCAACCTGTGAGGAAACTCCATAGCGAGAAACTGCTATGTCCACAGGTGCCACGCATGAAGATGGAGAAACTTGAGACTCTGATGTACCAGGGTGCCCAGTTCCTGTGACAGAAGGTTGTGAGAAAGTGGCAGAGGAACCAGTGGTTCTAGAACTAGTTGTTGCAACAGCGGGAACCAAATATGCTGGGGCCACAGAGGAGCGATCAGGATCATGTGAGCCCCCCCGCCTGAAGTTTCAAAAGAACCTTCTGAATGAGCGGAAAGGGAGGAAATGCATACAGAAACCTCCCTGTCCAGGAGAGAGAGACCGTGCGTCTCGCCAAAAAAGCACCATGCCTCGGAACGAGCGAGCAAAAGCTGGGTAGTTTTACGTTGGATGGGGATGTGAACAGATCTAGGTCTGGTCAGCCCCATAGAAGAAACAAGTCTTCTACTACCTCTTGCTTTAGTTCTCACTCGTGAGCACTGGCTACTGAACAGCTGAGACTATCTGCCAGGGTATTATGAACTCCCGGCATGTGGACTGCTGTCAAGGTCAGGCTGTGCTGGATTGCCCAATACCATACTCTCACTGCTTCTCTACAGAGAGGGTACGATCGGGTACCTTCCTGTTTGTTCAGATACCAGACAGTGGCCATGTTGTCTGTCTGCCTGGATGAGAAGTGTTTGTGGTCGAAGTAACGACTGGAAGGCCTGGAGAGCATAGAGCACTGCTCTTGTCTCCAAGATATTGATGTGAAGACTCTCCTCCACTGGAGACCAAGAACCTTGTGTTCTGTGATCCCCCAGATGAGCTCCCCAACCCGTATTGGAAGCATCTGAAGTGAGGGTTTGGGAAGGAGCCTGGAAGTGGAAGGGGGGGCCCCCTACCAACAAGTAGTTGAGATCCTGCCACCAGAGGAGATCTTTCTATAGGCTGCTGGAGATCATGACCAGCTGGTCCATGTCATCCAACAGTTGGTCCCACTGGACCCGAAGCGACCACTGGGTAACCCTCATGTGCAGCCTGGCCAGGGAGACAGCTGAAATAGCAGCTGCCATAAGACCCAAAAGATGAAGCACGGAGTGAGCTGGGTCCAGAGAGACTTGTCCACCAAGGTGGCCTGTGAGACCAGGGTCTCTGCTCGATCTAGTGGTAGGATGGCTTTGCTCTGGACTGTATCCAGCACTGCTCCAATAAATTGGAGGCGCTGGAAGGGTACTAACTGGGATTTGGGTAGGCTGACCGAAATTCCCAGATGGGAAAACAGATCCAGAGTGAAGGAGAGGGACTCCTTTAAGCCGTTCGGGGATGGGGCTGAAAAGAGCCAGCTGTCCAGGTATGGGAACACGTATATGCCCCTGTGGCAGAGAAATGCCGCTACCACCACTAGGCACTTGGTGAAAACTCGGGGTGCTGAGGACAGGCCAAAGGGAGGTGCTTTGAATTGGAAATGGTTCTCCAGAAAGGAGAACTGGAGAAAGCGGCAGCGGGCCGGGAGGATATGGATATGAAGGTAGGCATCCTGCATATCCAGGGAGCACAGCCAGGTGTTTGACAGGAGCATGGGTAGGAGTCCCTGGAGAGTCAGCATGTGAAACTGCTTGTACGACACAAAGTGGTTTAGCATGCTGAGGTCTAGGATAGGTCTCAGGTCCCCATCTTTTCTGGAACTAGGAAGAAGTGGGAGTAAAGGCCCCTTCCTATTTGATCCGGAGGAATGGGCTCTATGGCAGCTTTTAGGACTAGAGCCCGAATCTCTTGATGAACGATGGGGATCTGACCCGATAGGTAATGAGACCTTCCCATTGGATTTACTGGAGGAATCTCCAGGAACTCGATGGAGTGACCTCTTTGTATGAGCTGTAACACCCATACATCTGCAGTGATGGCCTTCCACCCTGCCAGGTGGAAGCCGAACCTCCCTCCTACCAGTTCCTCCGTGGAGGACGGAGGGAACGGGAACAGGGGAAGTGAGTCAGGACATGGAGGGGAGCCTTAGCTTCTGAGGCCGTCTTGGCAAATCTGGCCTGATGAGGTTGTGCTCCTGAGCCAGCAGCAGAAAGTTCTGCTCGACGTTTACCCTGGTTCCGATTTTTATTCCAGTTACTTTTGCAATAAAAGGGCCGCTTCTTCTGACCTGAACGGTACATGGAGTGTACGTCTCTTAAGGACCTACCACTCTCCTACAGCCCGGTAATATCTTTAGCCTCACTGCCAAAGAAAACAGGACCCCTGAAAGGCGTGTTCAAAAGAGTGTACTATATGTCCTGTGCCAGACCTGCTAGGCGCAGCCAAGCTAGACGCCTAAGGCAGATCCCCGAGGCTGTAGCCCGAGCCAGACTCCACTGAATCGTATATGGCTTGACGTGCATGACAACAGGATGACTTACTCATCCCCATTTTCTCCAGCAACTTGGCCAGAGTTGCTCATTAGAGACGTCCTGAAGATCCTTCTCTAACTCAGAGAGCGAGGACTTCTGGAATGCTACCATGTGAGAGACATAATTAAGTGACCAAATAGCACAGGTGGTCAAGGCATAAATCTTTCTGCCATACTGGTCCAGTTGTTTTGAGTCCTTGTCTGGAGGAGAGAAGCCAAGATGTTTCGGTTGAGCTAAGCAGTCATGGGCAGCTGTGATGACCATGGAGTCCGCTTTTGCCAGTGAAGTGAGGTGGGAGATCCCTTCCGGGGGGGAAAGTAGGCTCTATCTGCTTTTCTTGATACTGCCGGGATAGAAGAAGGCTGCTGCCATATAGTGGATGCAAGATCCTCATGTGGACCCATCCACGGGGGATTAGGAAGAAGGTCCACATTAGCAAGATCTAGATGCTCAGCTAGCCTTTTACGTTGAGAAGCTAGTTCCTACTGATGGCCAGCCTGAAGCCTTTTGAATAGTTCGTAAGAGAAACACAGAAACACAGACTTTGACGGCAGATAAGGACCACTTGGCCCACCCAGTCTGCCATTTCCCTACCTACTGGATAAGCTGCAGATTCTAGTTAACCAACAGCCTACTTTCTGCCACCCCCCACAACTGCCTTATGTCTGTCCCATGCATGTTTGAATTCCCCCACTGTTTTAGACCCAACAACCTCCCCAGGAAGGTGGTTCCATGCATTCACCACTCTCTCCGTGAAAAAAAATTTCCTCACATTACCCCTGAGCCGCCCCCCTCTATCTTTAAATTGTGCCCCCTTGTTCTTACACATCTCTTTTTCTGAAAGATGCTACCCTCCAGGACTTTGTTGATTCCCTTCAGGTACCTGAACGTTTCTATCATGTCCCCCTGTCCCTCCTTTCATCAAGGGTATACATATTAAGCTCTCTCAGTCTCTCTTCATATGGTTTCTGAAGCAGACTCTGCACCATTTTATTCGCCCTCCTCTGGACTGCTTCCATCCTGTCTGTGTCTTTGCGTAGATGAGGTCTCCAAAACTCCACACAGTACTCCAGATGGGGTCTCATCAACTGTCTGTACAGAGGGATAACCACTTCCCTTTTTCTACTTGTGATGCCCCTTCCTATGCATTCCAGTAGCCCCCTGGCTCTCCTTACTGACTTCTCACATTGCTTATCAACCTTTAGATCATCTGATATGACTACCCCAGGTCCCTTTCCATTTCTGTTGTTGTTAGTACCTCCCCTGCTATTGTGTACTCTTCTCCTGGGTTTTTGTTTCCCAGGTGCATTACTTTGCACTTCTTTGCATTGAATCTAAGTCGCCATATGTCTGACCATTCTCCAACCCTGCCAAGTCCCTTCTCATCCTTTCTACCCCCCCCCGTGTATCAACTCTGTTACAGATCTTTGTGTCATCTGCAAAGCTCCCCAAAAGATGGGTCCTCTGGGGGGGATTTGGGGGGCTCTTTATGTTGAGGCTCAGCAGGAGAACGGGGTTCTGACTTGTCACCGTCTGAGTCCTCGTCTGACTCGGAGGATTCCGGTCTGCTAGGCAGAGAGGGATTTACTCCAATGTCACCCACTGGGAGTGAGCCCGAGGCGTGGCCAGAGGGCACTGGACTGGGGGGCGGGGCCCCTGGAAGAGGGGTGCCCCTCTGAGGCAGAGACTGTTTTAGCTCAGTCAGGAGTTGCGTCCTGGCATCCTGCCACCACGCCAGGATGGCATCATGGTCAGTCGGTGGAGGCTGAAACCTGGAATACCCAAGGTACGATGGGTAGCTTGGGGGGGGGGTGCATGCCAGTATGGCTACTGGTAACCAGAGAACCCTGGCGAAGGGTATCCAGGCATCGAGTATGCGGATGGCGGATAGCCCAGCGTCGGCGGGTGACCCGGAGTATTCGGGTAACCTGGCGGCAGCACAAAGCCTGGCATCAGAAGAGACGGGTCCAGCAGCAGGTTGCCAGGTGGTAGAAAGTGGGGTTCAGGCCCAGGGAAACTGCCAGAGGGGCCAGCAGGAGGAGCTGAAGGCCCAGCCAGGGAAGGTGCCAAAGGGCTGCTGGGCAGCAACAAAGGATCAGGTGAAGGTCCCGAAGGAGAAGGGTCCACGCCTTAAAGTCCCAAGTCCGATGACAGGTCCCTAGGAAGGAAAGGGTCAGGCAGCGGGATAGATCCTGGCAAAGAGGGGTCCCCAACGACAGGTCTAGAAGTGTTCCCGAAGGAAGGGGAAAGGTCAGGAACGGGTAGTGAATCCCTGGGAGTGGAAATCGTCAGGGATGAGGGTTCCCCCACGAGCACACTTGTCCCAGAGTCGGGGTCCACAAGGGCGCTCGACAAGAGAGCAGTAGCAGCTGTGCGATCGACAGTGATTCTGTTGGCAGACTTATCAGTCACGACTGGGCTGGCAATGGCAAAGAGACCACTGTCAGGCTGATCGGTCAGGGCCAGGTGCCTGGCAACGGAGTTGGGAAGCGGCTTATAGGCAGTGCTGCTAGTGGGAGAATGCACAAGGACCTCTAAAGAGGTGACCCCTGACTGCCTGCTCAGCTCGGCAGGAGGGGGAGAGAGTGTTCGACCCGACGAAGAGGACGAAGGCCCAGGAAGAGTTGTACTCACCATTTTAGAGGAGGACGACGCACTCTGGTCATCTACTGAAGGAAGGCTGGTTCCACCCATAGGAAACCGGCTTCTCTCCCAGCGCTTCTCCTTGTCCTCCTTTTTCTTCTTTTCTGTGGCCGGCGATGATGACCTCTCCATAAGCTCCTTTTCCATCGAAGCTAGCTGCTGAGTCAGAAGGTGGGCCTCAAGGGTCCGCTTGCGATGTATCCGGGTGGCCTGGTTAAAGCTCTGACAAACAGCACACTTGGCCGAGTTGTGCTTGGGCCACAGGCAAAGAAGGCAGCGGGAGTGGTCGTCCCCGTGCAGGATTTGGGCACCGCATTTGGTGCAACTTTCCTTTAAGCGAGACTGCATACACTGCGGGTAACAGAGAAAAAATTAACAGCAGAAAAAGATGACAAAATGTTGAATTAAGGCGGGGGAGTGATCACTGTTCTACCACGTCTGTTGGACGAACTGGCACGACGGGCGCAGGACCGCCCCCTTTTATAGTCAGGCTGATGTGTTACCTGACGACAGGGGGCGGTCCCCGCTGAAATGATTGCTAGCTACAAGTTGACCGTGCGGACCGGACGCCAAGGGGTACAGTCCTATATGTGAAGACCTACTGCAGGAACCCTCTCAAAGTAAGATCCTCCCTTTCCAAAAGAGGGACGACGCACTTCACCAGAAAATTCCAAGCCCTGGAGTGAACAAGCAGAAAAGTGGCAGCTGTGCACTGTGCTGGGACACAAAAGGTCTAACACTGGATGACCCCATCTGTCGAACAGGTCGTCTAACGACTGAGGTGAGCAGTTCCCATTCATGCATCCTGGACTATAACTTGCTTAGCTTGTCTGCCAAGACTGTTCCACAGCCCAATATCAAACTCTCATTGCTTCCCTGCATAAAGGTAAGAGTGAGTCCCCCCCACCCTTGCTTGCTGATGTAGTGCATCACACTGATGTTGTTCATCTGCACTAGCAGAGGACCCAGGGGCAGGTGAGTCTGGAAGGCCTGTAGCCCAAGCAGAACAGCTCGCATTTCTAGAACATTTATATGCCAGGTGCTCTCCACTGGGTCCATGTACCCTGTGTCTGATGGGGACCCAACTGTGCACCCCAGCCCATCCCCGAAGCATCTGTTGTGAGAATCTGGAGAGGGGAAGGGGATCAGGAAGGGAACCGCCTTTAATAGATTGCTGGGTTCCATCCACCAATTGAGCACTTTGCGCACAGGAGAAGTGACTAGACCCCTTTGTTCTAAATCATCTGTGTCTGTGAGATGATCCCACTGGACTCTTGGGATCCACTGTGGTACCCTCACGTGAAGGCTGGCCAATGGGACTGTGACAGTGGCCACTGCCATGAGGCCCAGAGCCACAGGAATGTTCTGGCTGAGACATACCAGCTGTGCCTGGGCAATCAGTCATTGGGCCCTGTCCAAGGGGACAAAGGCTGAGCCCTGAGCAGTGGCCAAGACTTCTATTTACTGCAGTTGTTGACAAGAGGTCAGCACTGATTCAGGCATGTTGACATTAACCCCCCCCCCCCAAAAGAGGATCGAACATCTGCCTTTTTCGAGCCAGTCTGTGCAGCAGCTGGTCCCTGGAGTTGGCTTTCAATAGCCAGCAGTCCAGGTAGGAGAAAACAAAGGCCTTCCCTGCGAAGCGCTCCTACCACTACTGCCAAGCATTTGGTAAAGACCCATCGTGCGGAAGCCAAGCCAAAAGGCAACACTCTGTATTGGTAATGTTTCCCTTGGAACAGAAACCGCAAGTGTTTTCTGTGAGACTTCCAAATTCTGATATGAAGCCACGAAGGTTGGCATCCTTTGTGTCTAGGGAACACATCCAATCCCCTGCCTGCAGCAGTGGGAGTAGGCCTTGCAGGGTGACCATTTTGAACTTTGTGCTCTGTGAAGAAGTTCAGTTTCCTGAGATATAGAATAGGCTATGAGTCTCCTCTCCATTTCAGGACTGAAAGTACCAAGAGTAGAACCTTGTGTGTTCTTGCTCTAAGAGCACAGGCTCTATAGCCTTCTTTTGAAGCAAAGTCTGAACTTCCTCCAGGAACAGAGGAAGGTGTTCTGGAGGATAGCTAGTTGGCAATGGCAGATGATCTGCAGGTGTGTCCAAAAGTTCCAGGGCATGGGTGTGTACTATGATTTCTAGAACCCAGGCATTTGTGATCATCTCCCTCCACCAAGTTAAGTGGAGGGAGAGATGACCCCTACAACCACCCCTGGAGGTAACGGTGGTTGTGGGTGTACAAGGAGTCAGGTGGAACTGGCTGTGGCAACTCCACCAGTGCCGTCACCTCTAGGGGCTTTGGAATGTCCACCTGGGGGTGGGCAAGGCTCCTGCTCCCTTACCCTGCTGCCTGGTTACTGGGCGGTGCCTAGCACCAGCTGGATGAAAAGGTACCCTGTACCTATCCCTTGGCTGGGTATGGTAGAGATAATGTACTGACTTCAGGGTCTTGCCCGAGGCCTGAAGGTTAAAAAGAATGTCTCAGACATCAGAACCAAACAGCCTATATCCTCTTGAAAGCAGAACTGAGAACAGACTGTTGCACGTCATTTGCAAACCCTGCCACACAGAGCCATGAGTACCTCCTGAGACAGATACCAGAGGCAGCAATCATGGCAGAAGCATCTGAGACATCATAGGCCATGCAAAGCAAATGCTTGCCCACATCAGCCCCAGAAGTAAGAGTCTTAAGAAGCTCTTGTCTGGGTGGGGGTGGGAGCCTCTGGTAAGGCTTGTGCAGCTGCCTTGGCCTTTCTCCAGAGGGTGTTTTGGTACTGAATCATATGAGCCCGATAGTTAGCAATACAATAGCTCAATGAAAAGGAGGCAAAGGTCTTTCTAACACATCCAGCCTCCTGGACTCTATAAGGAGGGAGTGAACTCAGGCGCTTAGGTGACCCCGACCTATCATGGGCAGCATTAATTACCACAGAGTCTGCCTCAGGCTCTGTGGCAAAAAAAAAGGCTTCCCAGAAGGGGCCATGTACATTTTATCTGCCTTCCTTGGTATGGCTGGAATAACATTTGGCCTATACCAGGCAGCAAAGGTGGCATTCTCCACAGCAGGGAGGAGAGGTGGCTCCACAATATAAGAGTAGCTGGCAACTCCAGAAAGTCTATTAGACTTTTCTTGGTAGTGTCCTGCTCCTCTAGGTCAAATCCCATGGAGTCTGAAACTGCTGTACCATGGTGAGGGAAGTTGGGTCCTCGGGTGAGAACTCTGAAATGTAGACCACAGAGGCCTCACTGCAGGTGGACACTGTAGGGCTGGTTCCCCACTCATTGTAGCTCTCAGCATAATCCGCAGCCTCTTCCATCTCATCCTGCATTATTAAGTCAGAATTATACTCAACTGTCATCGAGCAGGTCAATGGGCAATAGAGAACACACTGACGCCCCATGAGATGGCTGCGGTAAGGATCTACCCTGCATCAAGGGGGGTTGGCAGGAGTCCCTGTCAACGACCCCCCGGAACAGGGTAAGTAGGTAGTAGGTGTCTGAGCATGTCTGTAAAAGAAGACAGAATCCCCTCAGCACCAGCACCCATGTGGTTGATGGGTCCGCTGAGAGTAGCTGACGGGGGAGGCTGAGTCCCCAACATTGACGTACAAGGCCTGGTAGTGCCTACACCATGCCCCGACCTTGGTGTCATGTCGATGGTCCGGGGGTGGTGGTCACTGCAGTACTGATTGATGGCACAAATCAGGTCGTACCGGCCATGTGAAGTGGCGATCTGGAATTCAGAGGACCTGGAAGACTGGGCTGGTGACATGGCTGCATTATTCTACAGGAGCTCATTCTCCATGTGGGCTATATGTTGTTTTAAAAGGCGTTTTTCTAGGGCCCCATTTCAGCGTCACCTAGTCACAGAATTAAAACCGCTGAAGATCTGGCAGGCTTTCACACCGTGGTCCAGGCCTAGGCAGCAGACAGACATTGTTGGAGTCGCTGGTGAAGCTCTTCTCACTAAAGTCACAGTACCGGAATAATTTTAACAGTTCTTTCGACGGCATGCAGGTCACTGAAAAAGTGACTGACATTTTATTTTACTTTCGGAGGAAAGTAGTTATTGCAGCAGCGTTTCCGTCAGTGGTTCAACAAGTGTGGTCGAGGACGGGATAAGAACTGAGGAGGGGCCACCCATGCTTATATCAGAGCTGATGTCTGACATTGTGGGCGGTCCCTGGTAGACTGCTTGCAAACGTTTCCACGTGGTCCTAATGCCTGTATTTTTATAGTTCCCTATGTATGGCCTTATGAAAGAGATATCCTCAAAGATCTATTTTTTTTTTTTTTTTTTTATTTATGGTTGTCCATACACTATAAAAGACCATAAGGGCAATCATACACAAGCCCATGTTTGAATCGAGAGGTATCCATGACAACCAGGAGATCTCTCGAGCTTCGCTTCCGAGGTTCCTGGTTGCCATGGGTCCCTCTTGATTCAGACGCAGGTTTGTTGTGTATGGTTGCCAATACACAATCCTCTATATTCCAGTGATTATAAATTAAGTTATTTCAGTCGATCAGCACTCAGAGCTGCAGGGGTACTTACAATGTAAAAAGCAGCATTCCACTTTAGTAGTGTGGCATGTTACACTTGATTTTAAAAGTACTTAATATACATCACCAGCCAACTTGATGGAAATGGAAATTACGTACTTACCGTAATTATGATCTTCCCAAATATCTTTACCATTCATTACTGATGGGTCCTACCAGAGGTCAGGACCCTGCATGGAAAAAGAGCACTGCCTCTCTAAAAATGTTTGTGCTGGGTGGAGCCAACGTTGGGACAGTGTTCTACATGGCGCTTGTGGGTTGGCTAGTAACTGATGCAGACTCCTCCCAGTCCTCAGTTCTGTCCCACCAGACGAGGAACAAGAAAAGTTGGGTACAGCAGAGTGCCTGAATGATAGGGAAGGGTGGGAAATAAAATAAAGTCAAAAAGGAGAACCAGCGTTAGACTAGAGGGATAACTAAGATGAGCAGGTAGGTGATGACCAGAACACTGGGAAGCCCTAGGAAGAATAAAACATAACTGAGAGACAGGAGAGAACCAACTATCAGTACATGAAGTTCATCGTAGGGTGGGCTGGTGGTGCCTTTTAAGCCAACTTTGACAGCCCAAAGCTCTCTCTCCTTTAGAGGACCCAAGTGGGTAAATGATCTCCCCCCTGACCTCACTGAATGTAATAAGGATAGCAAATTCAAAGCTAGTCTCCAAACACACCTAGCACTCGCTTGTGTCTGTGAGTGTCCCAACACAACCTAAACCTAACCCTAACACAAACACTTGAGAGTCCCTGAACGCTCTAATACTAACACTTGGAGAGTCTCTGAATGCCCCCTCCAACCTCCCACTGTAACAGTACTATAAGTTCCCCCTCCCGCCCTTTCCTCCCCTGTCCCCCCCCTTGCTGCCATCCTCTGCTACCTCCTCACCTTCCCCTTATTCCAATCCTCACCCTGTACTACCCCCACCACCTTTACCCTCTCCTAATTTCATTTCACTCCCCACCTGTGCTACTTCCTCCCCCTTCACCGCCTACCCCCTCCTCCCTATACTTCCGATCCCATCTCTCTCACCGACACTCCACCTCCCATGACAAAGCCTTCTCAGGCTGCCACTCATGCACATCTTGAACAAAGCCTTCTTTCTGTCTGCCTTACATTACCCAAGCACATGATCCTGAAATCTTTCGGCTGACCTATGCACTCAGCACAGGGCAGCTTATTCCTTTGAACAATCTGGTACTACCTTGTCTATATGTTGAACTGACGAAATTTCATTGCGAATTTCTACACAAACTGTAACAAAAGTGTAACTAGCCAAATAAGCACAATAGTATTTTTATGTAACCTCGAAACCAAAGTAATCTTTTGTACGCCAATGTATTTTCTTTGTATATACCGCCGTTGGTTTATCTGTTTTGTACTATGTCTGACTTGCAACCTTTGTAAATGAGTCACTGGCTCGAAAGTATTAATCCCAAACTGAAATAAATAAATACAACAGGAGAGAAAGAAGGAAGACAGGCAGAAGGAAAAACTGGCTCAAATCTCCCCTGACACTCCCACTCCCCACAACTCCACTGGACTCTCCGCTCCAGATCAAGTTTGCATTGACTAGATTCCATTGAAAAAAAAGGGTGCAATGGAGCTGATCCAGGACCCAAGGACCCAAGCTGATCTAGGAGATAGGGAGGAGGTTGGGGGGGAGACGCAAGGGAGGAAGAGCCGGAGGCCTGGGGACATATTTCTACTGAGGACGTCCTTTCCATTCTTTCTTTTGAGTTGCAGAACATTCCGCAACAAGAGAAAAATGCCAGCTCCCTTATATTAGAGGAAATTCTATGCTTACCTACTGTTCTTCCATACTTTCCCTCATGTATAGTATGCCCATTGTCCTCCTAAGGCTAGCCAGAAATGGCGAAAAACCAATGCACCAGGAGAGAAGTTCACTTCAGGTCGAGCAGAAATTAGAGGACTACTCAGAGCTGAAACTGAATCAATTAAGGAGGCTGGATTTCAGGAAGTATCCCACAACTGTAGTGGGCAACCTCGTAGTTCACCAACGAAAAGAGCATGTCCCTTTCCCTACTCCTTCCCTCTCAGAAGGAGGAGGAGAGAGAAAAGTGACTGAGCTGCCCAATGTCTGATCATAGAGAGGGTGAGTGGGCGTAATGAATGGTTAAGATATTTGGGAAAATCATAATTACGGTAAGTACGTAATTTCCATATCTTCCCCAAATCAATCTACACCGTTCATTACTGATGGGTCCGAGTGCCAAAAATGAAAATTACATACCTACCGTAATTCTTGATCTTCTCTTGTATCTTCACCATTCATTACTGCTTGGGTTAAGCGAGGCGTGCACCCGCTTCGTGATTTTTTTTGAGTCTGCTCCAGCGAGCGCCTTCGAGGGCGGCGTGCACTGCGTCATGGTGACTGTCAGGTGCCGCAGACTCCTCCTATATCTCAGTTCTGGTAGCCGGAGAGGCTAAAATAAAGGGTAAGGAAAAAGAAAGCGAGGCAAGAGAGCCGAGGGATAGAAAAAGGAAAGGAAATAAACTGAAAAAGGAAAAAGCCGATGGAGAGTAGACAGAGGAGAGAGAATTCCTACCCTAAGGGACCGAAGGGCCTCCTTTCCGGGGCGGCTCTAAGGGAGGAACAGAGAGGAGGAAAGGGGAAGAAGAGGAAGAGAAAGAAAGAAGCATGTTGAGAGGGAGGACAGTGCCCATCGAGCTTTGGTTGAGAGGCTTAAAGGCTTGAAACTGACCAGGGAGCAAGAATCCCAGTTGGCAGGACTGAGGGGAGGTTCAACCGAACCACCTGAACAGATCCGAAGAGGGCAGACTCTCTGAACATGCCAAGTCCCTTCATCCTAGTTGAGTGCCCTTAGACTGTCTGGGCAGAAACTGTTCCGGGTAGAGCGCCCATCCAGGAAGGGGACTAAATCCCTTAGCACCTTGTTAAGTGCTAACACAGAAGTGTATGGGAAAGACTATGCCTTCTCGAAGGCAGTTTTGTATGAAAAGTAGAGTAGAACTCAGACTTCCCAGGGCAAGGCAGACAGATGCTCAGAGCTGACAAGTGCAGTCAACAGCTAGAAGAGCTTGAAATAAGACCTGCCAGGGGGATTCCAGACTTTGTGGAGGCCAAGACAGGGCGTGGCCACCTGGACTGTGAAACTGCATGATCTGAAGAGGGTAAGGAATGCACCATAGGGCAGTCAGAAAGAGTTCCTCAGAATTAGAGAAATTTGGAACCGTGCTCTTCCCCTTTACCTTGAGGAAAAAGAGATCCATTCACAAGAATGGGAAAAACAGAAAAAGTTTGTTTTTGGCATAAAGGCCAGGGAGTAAGAGGAGCAGACGGGAGGGCGAGAGCCAGAAGAAGGAGGCCACTGAGGGGAAGGTGGGTGGGTATCAGTAATGAATGGTGCAGATACAGAGAGATCAAGAATTACGGTAGGTACGTAATTTTCATATTTTCCTGTCAATCTTCACTTCATTCACTGCTTACGCGTGAGTACTAAGCCCCTCCCCTTAAAAAAGGGGGTAGAACCCTGAGGGAACAAGACCCCCAGCCTCCTGTTGGTGAGAAACAGAAGAGGAAGACCCTGGCTAATACAGAGAGAAGCCTAAGTGGGAGAAGAGCTAGGAGGTGCCCCCTGAGGACGGGGAGGGCGGAGAAGCCCCTGCAGAAGTCTCCTAGCTCTGGAGGAAAAAAGAGCGTGTCCCTGAAGCGGAGGCATCACCTCACATGAGCGAGGTGACGATAGGCGAAGCCATGCGTCCGCCTAATGCAGATCGCTGTCCCGCAAGCCTGGAAGCCACCTCACTGGCGTCATAAGATACCCTTGCTGGTGTCTTGCCAGCTCAGGCCTATAGCAGCAGAGGACAATAGCCTGTCTGGTGTGCTCATATCAGGCATTGATGCTAAGAGCTGGGAAAGGCATGGGCCACAGATGCCGATTGTAGGCAGCGTGGTGAGCCTGATGTGATGCAATGCAAGTCACAGCCTAGAGAAGAGAACACTCTTAGCCCCCCCACGTCAAACTGTAGGGATTCCGAATCCGGTGGATGAGTCGCATGCGCCAGCGGCGGCAGCGGAAGGAGTCTCGATGGAGCCAAACCCGAGGGCAGGTTGGGAAGGGTACCAAGAGTTCGAGGGGGCACAATACAACTGACGACAGTCTGCGGCGGCGCTGGAGAAAGGCGGCTGGAGACTGCCAGGAACGGATAGGCGCCTCCTGGAAGGGGATAGGCCAGGAAGGTACCACCAGGTACTGGGCACTGAATCCTCCAAGGAATTCACGCGTCTCCGTTCAGTATTGTCTCGCCTAACATAAAGTTAGAAGATCCCTCACCATCCTCGAAGGAATACGCTGATATTCAGTGAAATCAGCATCGGAAGAAAAAGGTGAGCAAGGGTTCCTCTCCCTCAGAGGAGGGGCAAGGATGATGGAGGCTCGATTGTCAGAAGATTCCCTGCGGCGGTGGGGAGGAGTCGAGACCCGCTCATGCATATGTCTAGCGATATGAGGGAAGGCCACCATAGAACTCTGAACTGCTCCCAGGATAACGGACCCGTGGGACCGACATGGCCTGGAAAGAGCGGGGGTGGTAGCAGAGGTACTGCAGAAGGGGCACCCTCGAAGAGGCAACTGACCTCTGCTAGGGCTCTGAAATCCGGGGAACGGAGCCCGAGCTACAGGATCCCGGACAACAAACCAGGCCGAAGAGCGAGACCCTGGGGATGTGATGCCTGGAAAGAGCCAGGATCCTCCGTCAGCGAACCAGGACTGCATGGATCAGAAGGGCAGTCCACAGCAATGCCACTGGAGGGAACCCGAGCCCAAGAGGAAAGCAGGGATCAGCGCTTCGACTCCTAGCCACCCGAGGGGTGGCAGCGAGGCTGCGACGACCGTCCCGCCCCTCTGACTCAGAGCCCTCCTCCCTCGACTGCAGCGTTCCCCACCCGAGGCGCGCAACAGCACCGGGAGGGTAGCTGTCACAGCCCTCTGGGAGGAGCCCCCTCAGTCCCCACCATCACCCCGGGACCTGGGGCCACCCTTAGCCCGAGGGCCCTCAGGGAGGGCAGGAGTGAGGACAGTGGGAGGGCCCAGCTGTGCCGCCTAGCACCCATGCCACGGGGACCCCGACCCGAAGAGTCAGGGAACCAGGATGGGTCCACATCCGAGTCCTCGACCTCCGAAGAGGGCGAGACCAGCAGAACCTCGATGCTGGCACCCAGGGGTCCCGTAGGAGCAGGCGCGGTGCTGAGGCGGCGCGGCGACCCTAGCCCACCCACAACAGCTAGGGCCCGGTCCTGGCTCCCCTGCCACCCCAGTTAGGCCATGGCGCCGCCCCGGCGTCAGAAGCCAACCAGCGCCACCGGAATGCAAACTGGGCCTGCGCCGTCGAGGGTCCACCAGTGCCAGGCCCAGCGGGCAGGCCCCGACACACTGGGGAGCCTGCACCTCGGAGGTGACTGCAGGCGGTGTCCCGTCGTGGCCTGGATGGGACTACTGACGTTCCCCCGACACATGAGAGAAACTTCCTCTTGACAAGAGAAGGAAGCCTCCTCCTCCAGCGGACCGTATAGGCCAGGAGGGGACCGAGGCCTAGAGATCTTACTTGGGTGTCCCTGGAGGCGACGCCGTCCCGAGGTCGGCAGGGCCTTGCAGAGCTTGAGAGCAGCGGACTTGAGGACACGACGGTCCATGGAGAAACAAGCGTCGCTGAGCGTCCATGTTAGTGGTTGGGTCCCAGGCAACGGAGACAGACATCATGCCGGTCCGAGACGGAAAAATGCCGGCTACAGGAGCACCGACACATAGGGGCGCGGCCCGCCTTCGACTTACGCCTTACTCCCGAACCGGACATGATGCGAACTAAACAGGAAAAAAAGCAATAAAGCACTCGGCGCCGGAGAATAGAAAACAAAAGGAACAGTCTTACCAGTGTACGGCGTCGAGTGAGTCGTGAAAACCTGAGAAAAAGCGAGAGTCTTGAAGAAACCGAGAACACTATCACGTACCGCGGCAGGTGCAGCCTCGGCCGGGAGAAACAGAACTGAGATACGGGAGGTCTGCGGCGCTGGCGGCGCCCTCGGTGCAGTGTGATGCGAGTACGTCATCCTCGGCGGCAGCGCCGTGGAGCCGACAAAAAAAAAAAAAACCTCCCGTGGCGGTCGCGGCGCCTCGGCTTAACCCAAGCAGTCATGAATGGTGAAGATTGACAAGGGAAGATTGGTGAACCCGGGGGGGATGTCCCCCAGCCTCCTGTGGGGAGAACACAGGAGGAGGGGGCCAACCCAGACTTAACAGGACCGGCGAACGCTCCTGGGATCTGGGAGGTGGAGGGTGCCCTTCAAGAACCTGCCATGCCCTGTGGGAAAAGAAGTGGGTCCCCCGGAAAGGTGAGGACATCACCCTACGCTGGGCCAGGGGTGATAACTTGGACAGACGAAGCCACGCAGTCCGCCTAATGCAGACCGAGTATCCTACCAGCCTGGAAGCCACTTCACTGGCGTCGCAGACTGCCCTGAAGAGGTGTCTTGCTAGTTCCAGGCCTTGGGCAGTCAGGTGAATTGTTTGCCTGGTTCTCTCATGGTCAGGCAGCGCTGCTAGGTCTCGTCCCAGCAGAGAGCAGATGTGCCTTGTATAGGTCACCTGGTGCACCTGATGTGCTACACCCACACCAGGAGGCGTGCAAAATAAAACACCCTTCTCCCACATCGATCGAATTCTGCCGAGTCCGTGTCAGGGGGGTGGTCCCGACTGAGGTGTCAATGCCCCAATGGAGTATCCAGGAACTCTAGACCTGAAGAAGGTTGTGGCATGGCACTTGGAGACCCCGCTGTTGCACAGTATCTGCACATACAGTCCCCTAGGGGCAGGCGAAGGGGTGGAGGGACGTATCCAAAAGGCGTGCAATGCCTACCGTAATGGCCTCAGCCAGGGAGGGATGACCAACCTGTCAGCACCGTACTCCCCCAGAAATGAGTGTGGCACGATCAGGGTTCCGTCCAATGGGTAAGATGGAGCTCCCTCATCATCTCAGTTAGAAAGTGTTGGTAGGATACAAGATCGCCCACAGCGGAGAAGTGACGTGATGCATCCTCTTCCTCTACAGAGGAAGCCGAAGAAGAGAGGGAGTCCGATTCGGAGCTCTGCAGCGCAGATGAGGTCTGAAAATGACCTTGGAGATGGCTCTAAAGTAGCGAGAGAACAGCGCCGCCACAGCGATGAATGGTTCTCAAGATTGGGGACCTTTGGGGCTAAGAAACCTGGAAAAGGGGGAAGAGGTGGCAGAGTGACTGGAGGAGGGACAGCCTCACCGGACCAGGAAGGACCTCTGCGGAGCTTTGCAGTTGTGCAGATGTGCCCTGACTAGGGGGACAACTGGCCAACCCTTTCTCCCCAGTGCGCCCAACTCCTAAGGGACGGACTGGGGGATGCTCCTGAGGGAAATCTCCCCCCCCCCCGGATAGTAAGGCTGGAGCCATACAGCACCCCCTCAGGAGGCTCCTTCCCCCACCCACTGAAGACCTTCTCCCCAGGAGAGAGGCTGACCTGGACAGCCCTGGCGGTAGCCCCCTCAGCATCACGGGGCGCACTGCCAAACCAGTCCCACCAGCCCTCTTCTCCTGAGAGATGATCTGTCCCTCTTAGGAGGCCCAGTGGAGGACTCTGGACTTGCCCTTGAAGGAGAAGATCCCCCCAACCCGGAGAAGGCTAGAGGGTCTCCCTGAAGCTCGTCCTTGGCCAGGATCCAGATCATGATGGGTCCGGACCCAGCCAAGGTAAAACCAGCAGTCAACGGGGGCCCAGTCTTGGCAGAGGACGAGATGGCACCAACACTGGCACTGCTAAGAGAAACTGTGCTGACCACAGACCTGGCATAGACCGTGCCATCACAATGGGAGACTCACGCCGGGTGGCAGCCCACAACTCTCCTGAACCCAGAGGAATCAAAGGGTCCCTCAGAACCAGTAGTGGCCCCTGAAGGGTCCGGGGTAGCGACACCGACGACAGCACCGTCCGGTCGAGATATCAGTCCTGGAGCGTCAGAGCAGGGTCGAGGACCCAGTCAGGACTGGCCCTTCGCCGTCCCAGGCAGGCAGGGGGCGAGAGTGGGACAACTTTCAACTGGTCCCGGTACTCCAGAGAGGCATCAGGAGGCGGCCCGGACATTCTACTTACCTTCCCCCTTACCATCGGCACCGGAGGCGGCAGAGAGCCACTGACTGAGGGTGTGCGCGGTCTCAAGGAGCCCTCCCGAGGAGAGCCGGCGTACAGCTCTGACTCCACCTCGGGGGTCACCTGGTCCTCTGCGGAGGAGCCGGACTGCAAGGGATGACCTCCCCACCAACCCCTCGAGGGGACCCCTTGACCCAACAAAGCGAGGAGCAGAGGGGGGGGTCCTCACCGCTGGGTCGTATAGACCCAGGGCAGGGCTCAGGGGTGGAGCCCAAGGGTCTTGCCTTGGAGTCCCGAGCTTGTAGACGCCTGCTGGAGGTGGGGTTCCCTACCCCATCACGCGCCTGGACAACTTTCGGTAAAGGTCCATCGAAAGCAGAGGACAGACTAGGTCCATCGGATGGCGGGCCCGTGATCGTAAGAAGTTGCCACAGGAGCACCCGACACAAGGGGCAATTCCGACCATTTCAATTAGATTGACGCTGTTAGACATACCACTGTCGCTGTGACCAAAACAAATTTAAGGAGAAAGGGCACCTGGCGCAGAGTTAAAACTAAAAGAATATAAAAAAACCTTATGGTGCCAAGCAACGTCGGTACTCATGGTACCACAGAGACTGAGGCCTAGGCAGTAACGCAGTTGCTGAAGCGATTACCATGCAGGATCCTTCCTCGACTGTGGAAAAGACAGAACTGAGGGCTAGGAGGAGTCGGCGTCTGTTACTGGCCAACCCATAAGCGCCACATAGAACACTGGCTTCGAGGGCGGTGCCATCCCCGATGTCAGCTCCATACAGCAGAAAAATTTTTAAAGTGGCAGTGCTCTTTCTGTGCAGGGTCCTGACCTGACCTGGTAGGACTCATCAGTAATAAATGGTGAAGACTAATTTTGGGAAGACTTATGTTTACATGTGTACTGAGGGGTTGTCTCACTGAATAAGAATGTTCACTTGTGTAGTCTGGGGCTGACAGAATGGCTCAGCTTCACGGTGCTCTTGCCCAAAAAGCACCAGAGAACATTCACATTCAACAAGAGCCCCCTTCAGTGCACATGTAAACAAATCTCTGTACAACATAGAGACAACAGCCACCCCATGTCTATTTTGCCCTTCTCCAGTTGCATGCACCTCAACAGTTCCAAGAGACTGCTAGGAAATCACCACCTGAGTACATCTTTCAGCTCTCTGAGCACCATCAGATGGAGACCATATGATCCATGTCATTTATTCACCTTTAACTCAGCTGCAGTGTGTGTGCGTGTGTTTTAGTCAATCAGAATGTACGGATTAGTATACAGCCTCATGATGAGCTTCCAGAGTACGGCTATGGCACAACACAGGACATGGGTAGAGGTGGGAGCTATTGTCGCAGAGCAAAACAGTGTAGGAACATCACCCCCAGAATAAGAAAATGGCACAATACGGGAGTGGGGGGCTGTGAAGGGGCAGTGTAAAACAACGTAGGGACACCACCTCCAGAGTAGGGCTATGGCACAATTATAAGATATGGGTGAAGAGGGGAGATGTGAAACAACATAAGATCATCAGAGCAAATTCAATGAACTCGGATTTTCAGTCCTTAGCCAACAACGCATCTGTGAATAACCATACAATAGCTATGCATTCTGACTGACCGATGAATAACTGTTCAGTATAATTACCTGGTAAATGACATCTTGGAAAAGTACTGGAAAGGTGAGTGCAGCATCTTCTAGCTCATTCAGACTGCAGTGAACTAATGTTTCATCCTGGGGGAAAAAAGCAAACAACTCTCAATGTGCCATATATACATGTACTGTATCTATTATCTGTCTTTATGTATTTATTCCACACCCTATTCTCAGAGCTCCTCCTGCTCTTTCATACTACTCCCAAACTTGCCCACTGTTCCCTCTAGGTGGCTTGCATGTTTCCAGTGCACTAATGCTCAGGCTTATCTAACAGTTTTTTTGTTTTTTTTTTAAATCATAGCCACTACTGTATATCAACGATCCAGCTCTGTGTTTCATGTATTATTTTTCCTTTCTTTTATTTATCATTTACAAATTAGTGTATTTTTTTTTCTGTTTTCAATGTCATTTCCCCAAGATGCACCTAGAAATGAGTGGTGTGCAGCTCAGGATTTCTTCCTGGCCTAACGATTTTAAATAAATATAGACAGCCTTAGTTGCTGATTCTCTTCCACTATAGACACCTGCTGTATCAGGTTTATTCAGGTTTTTATGTAAACATTCTGTAAAACAGTTACCAGTCAATGACCTGCAAAATTGCCGGTGTTCTAGCAAGCAGCGATTCTGAATACAGGGGTTCCTCTGTTTTGATAACATATGCTAACCATCTGTAGTCCAATATACAGCCATTAGTCTCTACAGTACAGTCTAAAGGACAAAGTCTCAAAGCAGATCTTATAAGTATGGGACAAGGCACAGAGATGCCTGTGTGCCCAAGAAGGGCTGCACCTGTGCCAGGAAGGAGTGGGGGTATGGGCAATGGTAATGTAGTCCGGGGGAATCGCAGATGGCAGATGCAGGGGATACGCTAGGAAAAAACAGCAGAGCAGAGGATCGACAGGAGACACCCTGTCGGAGAAATGAGGAAGCAAAAACAGTTAAATATCCTCACGTACAATGTAGGCCAATATGGGAACAGCACCCAGCAAAATGTGCCAGCTCAAAGGTCTGATGCACTTGAAAGGCCAGGCTCTTAGTGACACTCACACAGACCTGGTGTGGGGAAGAGTGTGACTGGGTACCAGGACTGAGCGCTACAGACTATTCCTCAGGCTCTTACTGGCATTCACACAGACCTGGAGTGGGGAAGAGAATGACTGGGGCACCAGAATAGAGGGATACAGACAATTAGACAGGCGCTTAGTGGCACTCACAGATGCCTAGCGTGAAGAAGAAAATGACTGGGGCACCAGGATATTGGAAAACAGACTATCCTGAAGGAACCGACCCGACAGATAATGGGGTTGAGTGGCTCTCTGCAAGGAGGGAGTCACTAGAGGACAAAGACGCCATCAGGGTGGAAACCAGTTCCAGCAACCATCTGAATTAAGGGAAGGGGGCCTACATAGGCACGGGTGGGGACAGGAACTAGAGGCCCCAAAACAGCTACGTGGAGGGGGAGGATACAGAGCTGGTTGGGTAAATTATAGGAGCTGCCAAACTGGAAGCAGTGGTATAGACTGGTGTCTCCCAGTGGGGCACAGACAGAATTCCTTTCAATTTACAAGAACAGTTTCCTAGAACAACATGTACAATGAGGAACAAAGTTTGAAGTCACCCATGACCATGTTCCCAGTAGTGGGAATGAGGTCTTCTGAGATGGTAATGTCAAGGAACTGGTGGAGGCAGTAACTGCAACAGGGTAATCTTCTTCCCAGTGACATGGAAGACTAGCTGGGATTCAGCCGCCAGAACCTGAAACTTCAGAAAGGCTGACTTTGCCAAGATGAAGGACCTGGTAGCCAAGTGTCTGCAGCAGCTGCATGAGGCTGACAATGCAGATCACATGTGGTGCTTAAAAGCAGCCAAGGGGGTCTACATACCCATAGTTAAGAAGAGAAAAGTGCCAAGAAGCTTCCACAGAGACCTAACAAAAATTAATCCTGAACAAAAAAAGGGTCTGTGCTGGCCCGTCAGCGCAGCGGTTGGATTTCCACTTGGGATGCCAGCAACCCGGGTTCAGGAGCGAGCCCTTGTTGGGGTGGGGGGAGGATGGAGCATCCCACGAACAGCTCTCCTTTTCTGGGGAGGGTGAGGGAATGCTCTGGTGCCTGCTGGCTCCTAGCGGAGGCTGGGAGTATCAGAGGACACCAGATCATACACGTCATCGGGGAGGGGTGGACGACGGCACCAGCCATTACGTCACCACGCCACCCCGAACAGAAAAGAGGAAAAATGGCTGGGTGCTCGCCGGATGACGGCCTCCAGACCCTCTGCGCCTCCGAACCCTCCAAGGAGCTGCTTCCCGCAGGCCTCAGCAGTGTCCTACGGCCTATAAGGTAGGTGCTTGTCCCCTCCACTGGTGCATTCCCAGAGAGAGAACCCTCCCAGCGAAGAGCTGGGATACCATGGGAAGGGCTGCGATATGGGGCTTGTGGGGGAGGCAGGACTCGAGTGGGGCAGTAGGGAGGTATGGCAGAGAAGGTCATAGGAGCGCCCGAAAGTGAGGGGAATAAATACATTACACACACACAAAAAAAAAGTTCTGTAACGGCTGAAACGAAACAACTACTCACCATAGTAATGTTTCTTCCAAAGGGATCCCTCACTATGCTTAACAACTGCAATCATTCCCATAGAATGAGCTACCCTGGCGCCTTAGAATTTTATGTTAGAGAATTTAAAATGAAATTCAAACCATGCTGTGTGATCACACTCAACTGCATTCTAACACAAGATGTATTTCTAAAGCTAGGGTGACCAGCAACCACTACAACTACAACTAAATGGCTACAGTACCAACAAATAAAAAAAAAAAGGGAACAGTAAAATGTTTGTAAAACATGTTTATAGTGCAGAACAATTTTAAAAGGCTATGAATGACAAACAGCTGAGATCACTGAATATCAATTGCAAAGGTACTCCAACAAATAATCCTAAAGGCAAACAAAAAGACGCGATTCTTGTGTGAACCTTTTTCCCAGTTCCGGAAAGGAAGCTAGGGATTAAGCACAGTGAGGGATCACTTTGAAAGAAACATTATTATGGCGAGTAATTGTTTCTTCAAACCCCTGGAATCCCTTGAGTATGCTTAACAACTGCAGACTCAACAGCAGTACCTTGGAAGGCTGCATACAGAACCTGTTCAGGAAAGAAAAAATTACTCACCTCAGTAAATACAGGTTACTCACCTGTAACAGGAGTTCTAGGAATGGTATATGTTGTTCATCCACACTTATTGACAGGTTCCTTGCCACTTTAAATCTTGCCGGAAGGTCTTCAAGCTGGCTCTTCCCACCCACCCGGGAGGTAAAACTCTCGGCTCCGCCCCATGATGCCAGATCTAGCCCACTGGAAGCCAGGTTGTGTGTCGAAGCCGGGGAGGCCGGGTGGGTCGTGTGGATGAACATATACCATTCCTAGAACTCCTGCTACAGGTGAGTAACCTGTATTTCTAGGGACATGGATATGTTGTTCATCCACACTTACTGGCAGACTCCTAGCAGTTCTCCGGGAGGAGGAGGCAGCGCACACCCCTACTTAGGTAAAAGACTGGAGGACCGAGGGCCCCAACCAACAACCGGGCGTGACCCAAGGTCGGCGTGGAAGGGCAACCGGTATATGCCTGCTTCCAGGTAAGGAGCCCTACGGATATCCTGGACAGGGGTATCCTCAGAAGCAGCCACCGATGCAGCGGAAGGGCGGATACAATGAGCACTTATCCCTCCGGGAAGCTCCATGCCCGCCCACCTATAGCGGAGATCTATGCAGGAGGTGACCCACCCGCTTGTCGTCCGCTTGGCTGCAGGCCTGCCAGGTGCGGCTTCAGCGTAGATGACAAACAGCTAGCGAACCTCTCCCGAACTTCAGCCCTACGCTCCCTGGGAAGGCGAGCATTAAATAGGGTCCCAATGGATCCTATATACGGCCTCCAAGGTGTGAATGGGGTTGAACCCCGGCAGAGACAATACCCGGTTAGGGAAAAAGACTCCGACACCGCCTACAGAAGGAACTTCGGGTGGGGTGCAGGACAACCTTGTCCCTGTGGAAGACCAGATAGGGAGATTCAAAGAAGCGCCTGGAACTCTCCCGTCCTTCTGGTTGGCATGGTAGCCCCAACAAGGTGTTCTTCCACAACAGGTGGGGAACTCACACCTGTGCAAAGGTTCGAATGGCTTGCCCGTGAGCTAAGCCCATACCAGCATAAGATCCCACAGAGATGGGGATACTCCCCCCAGAGGGGAGGTGTGATCAAGGCCTTGGAAAGCGCCAAACCACCTTTCCTGCGCCACCGACTACCTTCCGGCCCGCACCTGGAAGACAGGAGTGGCTAACAGGAGCATGTTGAGGGTCGTCGACCGAAGCCCTTGTTCAAGAAAAGAACGGACCCCAGATAGTCCGGAATGCTCGCCGAGGAACAGGAGAGGGGACCAGGCCCTATCCCAACACCAAATGGAGAACTCTTGAAGGCGAGCACATCTGGTCGACTCCTGGCAGGACGCCTCAAAAACGTCGAGAACCTTGCCGGAAGACCCAAGGCCTGGCCACTAGCCACACAGGGACCAGGCCGCCAGGTGCAGGGATTGAAGGTCCGGATGGAGTACCTTCCCCTAACAACAGAGATCAGGACCGAGCGGGCTGGAAGCCTCCTCGGGAGCCTGGGGCTGAGACTGAGGACAGCTGGATACCAGAGCTAGCAAAACCAGTCTGGGGCTACCAAAATCACCTGCGCCTAGACCGTCCTCGCCTTGCCTGAGGGTCAAGGGAAATGGGGGAGAGGCGTAGAAGGCCGGGGTCCACAGCCTCAAAGGCATCCCCTACAGCAAGCCGTACTGAGGGGGCGGGCATGAGACAGTCTCGGCCTCGAATTCTCCCTGGAGGGAAAAACAAAGGTCCACCCGAGGTGTGACCTAGAGGGAGAAAGATCTTGTGCTACCTCCGGCAGGGAAACCACTCGTGAGGCGCAGCCCTTATCCGGCTTAGGGCATCGGCCAGGGTGATGGAGGCTCCTGCCATAGAAATGGCTAGGAAACCGCCTCCCAGCTGCGCAAAAGACCCAATGTGGAGAACCTCCTTACGCAGAGGCAAGGGGCTCATCCGATCCTGGCGGGATAGGGAGCACATGGTCGTGGTGTTGTCCGCCTGGACCTAAACCACTAGACCCCGCAAAGACGGAGCAAGCGGTGCAAGCTAAGCGGACCGCCTGGAGCTCCAGCAGGTAGGAAAGACATCGGGACTCCCGAGGGGACCAGAGGCGGTGCACTCTGTATTCCCCTTGATGGGCACCCCCACCCATCCAAGATGCATCGGTCAGAGAAGACAGTCGACTCGAGGCGGACGAACGGGATGTTCTCCTGCAAATAAGCTGGAACAGTCCGAAGGAGAGCGTTCCCTAACCCCTGGGCTGTTGTCATGGACTGGTCCAAAGGAATGCAGCGCTGTGACCGCTGGCTGGCCAGCCCCCAATAGGGGGACGCATGAACCGGCGGATCCAAACAGACCACGCTGATACAGGCCGCCGCAAGACCCAGGAGGTGCAGGAAGTCCTGGGCAGGGCGCAATTGCCCAGTCAGACCTGACTAGGTAAGGGAGGAAGAACCGGGGCCCTGTCCGCCCAGAAGCCGACTCGGACTCAGAGTCGAGCCTCGTCGGAAGAAAGGATCACCCGCAGGCGCAAGTTCCAGCGTGGCTCCAATAAAAGGAGACCAGTCAGAGCAACCTAGAGGGCCAGAACTCTGGACCGTCCCCCTCCACCCTGGAGGGGTTGCAGTCAGGCTGCCATCCGGGTGGGGTTACGCCTGGACCCCTCAGTGCCGCAGGAATGCTGCTGAGCAGAGACCGAAGGGCCTGGAACTCGTAAAGAGACCCCCCCGCTTAAGAAACAGAGGAGCCTCTCAAGAAACGGACGGAACGAAGTGTAAGTACGTCCTGGAGGACCAGGAAAGAGTCACACGCCTCGTTCTGAGGATGGGATATCTGAGACAGAGAGACCATCCCATCGTGCGGATCAAGAATGGGGCACAAGCCCCCCGTCCATTAGGGACCAGGAATACCTGGACACGAACGCAGGGTCTGGAGGAGGATCCGCAATCCTCCTGATCACTTCTATCTCGAGGGGCCAGGCAAGTCGGCTCGGCGGGCCGACAACGAGGCTGTGGACCCCATGGCCCCCGAGTGGCAACGGCTCGAAAGGGTGGGGCCTGCTCGCAATCCCGAGGCAAGACCTTCCCCTAGCACCTCCAACACCCAGAGGTCCGGGGAAAGCGGACCAGGAGAAGGAGGGGCGGAGCAGTCTCCCCACGGGGGAACCCGGGTAGGGATGAAGGGGCCGGGGACAGCGCCCCTCAGCCCGTCACTGAGCAGGCTTGGAGGAGGGACTGGCCGAGGGAGCTCCTGGGCCTCTACCTCCCTGTTTCCCTTTAGAGGAAGCCGCTGGCTTGGGGTCAGGACGCCCAGCGCAAGCCTGCTGGCCCTCATGCTGGAGTTGATGGGCGGCCGAGGACAAAGGGGCTTACGCCAAAGGCTGCCGGCACCCTTGTCCCTCCGGCGGGGTGACAGAGTCGGATGGCATCGACCTCGGTCCCCTGGAGGTGTCCCTCCACTCCAGGGCCGAAGAGGTCAGTCCCCAAGAAGGGGATGTCTGCCAACTTGTGCTGGGTCTCCGTTGAGAAAGAGGATAACCTCAGCCACGCCCTGCGGCACATGGCCACTGCGGCCGCCACCGACCTGGCACAGGAATCACCTAAGTCCAGAGCAGTCTGAAGCTGCTGCTTCGCCACCGCCCTACCCTGGTCCTGCACCCGCCAGACCGTGGTCCCATGAGTCAGCCGGAGATGAGGAGCACCTCATCCAGGAGCCCAAAAGGGCGTGGAAAAATGTGCCATCAGTGCTGGCCGGAGCTGGCCTGTCGGAGGCCTAGGGAGGGCATGGCGTAACCTCTGCCCGACATAGTCCATCCTTTGGACTCTGTCGGGGCCCATCCACATCCGGCGTTCCCAGAACACTGGAAGACATTATCGGTAACTAACCCTTAGCTGAGGGGTGCTCCGGAAACCGGGCAAAGAACCGACAGGGACAGAGTACTTCCTGGCCATCCTGGCCGGGCGCAGGACAGGAAGTAGGCGCCGCCAGAGCTCAAGGCCGGGCCGACAATGGCCTCGGCCACCAGGAAGACCTCCGGTGAACTCCCTGGGTCTAGAATCTCCGTCGGGGGATGAGACCCGTCTGGACAGGTTCAAGCTGCATCCCGGTGAACTCCGAGATGAGCTGAAGCAGACCCATAAAGGACGATGGGCTGTCGTCCACAGAATGTTCCGGGGAGGACCCCGGGTCCACCCGACTGGGGAACATGGAGGAGTCGACGTCGGACTCCGAAGGGTCTGCAAAGAGCTGTCTCAGCTCCGAGTCACTCTTCGCCCGCCAAGGGCGGGCAGGAGTGAGGGGGACAGACAACCTGAGGGACAGGTTGTGACCCGACCGAGGTTCCACCGAAGACAGTGGGGCAGCAAGGTTCGGATAAACAACCGGCCCTGAAGTGGGCACCTCGACTGCAGCGAGCCGTTGTGTCCATCGTTCGGGTGGCAGCTGCTTGCTGGATGGGGAATGAATCGGTGTTGATTGATTCCCGGACAATAACAACTGCTGACACATGAACTCCTCGTAACGTCGATGCCATCTGCATCGAAGCCACTCCTCATCCGAGAAGGGAGACGAGGAAGAACGGTAATGCCACTTAACTCGGTGCCCCGACCGAGATCGCCGAAGTCGGCGGGAGCGGCTTGACCGAGAAGAGGACCGAGACCCAAAACCTCGGGGAAACCGAGGGTGGGCCTGGGAAGGAGCGGGGAACGCCTGCTCTTCCCTCGGCTTAGACGAAAAGACCGAGGCCTGTCGCCCCGAAGGTACAGGCAGAACCTCTGCCTCCGCTGGGGGAACCGGCGAAGGGTTGACTGCTCCTGCAGAAGACAGCCCGGATGACGGATCGAGAGACTCGACAACGTCGACGGGAGTCATGGCCGGCTGACCTGATGGGGACACCGTGAAGCCAGCGGCCTGAGTCGCACCCTGGACCGAAGTCGAAAGTCGGCCGACAGGGGAAGGGGAACTCTCCCGCCAGCGCCGACGATGGGACTTAGCCTGCGACTCCTTTGACCTGGGCGAGAGGCAGGTCCTGAAGGGTCCCTCTCTTGAGGAAAGGGACTGGCGAGCTCCTTGAACGAAGCTGAATGAGGAGAACTCAAAGAGGCGGGATAAGCGCGCGACCAAGGAGGAGGGGAACAGACTTGGTCACCACCCCTCCATGAAGGAAAGGAGATCGAGCTGCTCAGCGAGACAGCCCAGCAGACGCCCATGTGAGTCTCAAGTAATTTTCGGCGGAAGGTTTCAGGTAGCGAGCCCCAAGCGGGCCGCCACGATCCTCCAGGGCGCTGGTCGAAGGGCACAGCAAAATCGCAAACTTGCGGATCATGGTCAGTCGAGGCAGTAAGCGCCGTGGAGTGCGGGTCTTTCCTGAGTGTTAACGAGCGCCTCGGGGAGCCGAGCAATTATCCATCGCAGCAGCGGGGGAAGAACCAAGTTTTAGAAAACTTCCAACTAAATTTGGAGAGACCGAAAAATCAGGAACCAGTCTAAAACGCTGAGCGCTAAGGAGGGAACCTGAGCTTCCAAGCGGTAAGGAAGATCTGACGTCATGGGGTGGAGCCGAGAGTTTTACCACCTGGGTGGGTGGGAAGAGCCAGCTTGAAGACCTTCCGGCAAGATTTAAAGCGGCAAGGAACCTGCCAATAAGTGTGGATGAACATATCCATGTCCCTAGAATTATATTTCTTCTAATGGAGTCTTGCTGTATTCTGACAATCTGCAGTCAGCTCCAGCCTTTGAACTGCCCCGGAGTGTAGAGGGTTAATTTTCTATGCAGTGCATAGAACGTTGAGCTCGAGCTCGGTTGAGGTCTCTGTCTGCAGCACTTTGAAACCCAACCGTCAAATTCTTACGAGCAGCCACTCACTGACTACCTATGTGGAAATTGTAAAATGTTTAACTAGCCAACTGGCAACAAAAAGTTTTGGATTCCCAAAGGAAGACAAGTCAGGAAACCCAAAACCAAAACCTATCCAAAAATAAAAGCTTATAATACAAAGCACCCAGATAAAGCGGAGGATGTGCATAAAGCAATCCTGGGGTGCAACACTGCACCTCCCCACCCACTTCCCAAAAACAGGTTCTGGGAGGGGAGGCAGGGAAGGTGGTCAGAATACAGCAAGACTCCATTAGAAGAAATATAATTACTAAGGTGAGTAATTTTTTCTTCAAACATGAAGTCTTGCTGTATTCTGACAATCTGCAAACTACCAAGCAGTACCTCCATGGAGGAGGACAGAACCTACTTTGGGAATAGGCTCTGAAGTACTGCTGTGCCAAACCGAGCATCACTCCTAGCCTGGATATCCAGAGAGTAATGCTTGGTAAAGGTATGGATCATTTCCCAGGTGGCTACTTGACAAATTTCTAACAGAGGTATATCTCTGGCAGCAGCCAGGGAAGCAGCTGTACCTCCTGTGGAATGAGCCCTCAGGCCTGAGGGTGGAATTTTTCCCACTTTCTCATAGCAGAATTGTTTACAAGAAACAATCCACCTGGCAATAGTTCTCTTGGTGGCAGGTTTGCCCTTTCCCACTTCCCCATAAGTGAGGAACAACTGAAGGGAATTAAACCTGTGACCCTTGGTACGCTCTATGTAGTAGCTAAGGGCTCTTAACATCTAAACTGTGTAGCCTCCTCTCCTCTGAGGAAGAATGATCAGTGAAGAAAACAGGGAGAGACAGACTGATTCAAATGGAAGTCTGAAACCACTTTGGGCAAGAACTTCCTATTAGTTCTAAGGACCACTTTATCTCTGTGAAAGGAGAAAAAAAATCAGGTTCCACTGACGGGGCTTGCAATTCACTGATACGTCTGGCAGAGGTAATAGCTACCAAAAACACAGTTTTCCAAGTCAAGTACTTAAGCTCTGCTGAGGACATAGGCTCAAAAGGGGGTTGCATAAGTTGAGTAATGCAAATATTTAAGTCCCAGGCAGGGGCAGGATTCCTAAAGGGAGGATTGGTATGAAGCAACCCCTTGAACAATTTACAGAATACAGGGTGAGATGACAGTAAGGAAGGCTTTCCCACAGACAGAAAAGCAGAAACAGCTGACAAGTGTACCTTGAGAGTAGCTGGTCTGAGGCTTATAACATTAAGAAGGACCATATAATCCAGAACTGTAGGCAATGCAGCAGTGTCTGGAGATATATGCTTCTTGGAACACCAAATGCTGAATCTTTTCCATTTGGAGATACAAGTCTTTCTGGTGCCAGGCTTTCGAGAGGCTTTCAGAATGTCCAGAACCCGGTGGGACAGATGCAAATCTGCATACTCTAACTCTTCAAGAGCCATGCCTTGAGATTGAGAGGCCAAAGATTGATGTACCAAATCCTCCCCTGAGAGGAGGTTAACAGGCTGTAATTCCTGGGAAGTGACGGGGGAAGATGAACTGCTAGGGACAGTAAGAGGGGCTACCAGGGCTGCCTGGCCCAATCTGGAGCTATCGAAATCACTTTGCAGGGTTGTGACCTTACCTTGACCAGAACCTTAAACAGTAGCAGAAAGGGAGGGCAGGCATAGAGAAATTTCCCCTTCCCAGCTCAACATCAGAGCATCCAGAGGGACTGAGCCCAAGACTGGGGGTCTGCAACAAAACAGAGGAAGTTGGTGACTGTCTGGAGCTGCAAAGAGATCTATCTCTGGAGTGCCCCATCTTAAAAAAATCACTTTCAACACCAGAGGGTCCAGGGACCATTCATGATGGCCCTGGGAGATCCTGCTCAGAGCATCTGCTAGCACATCGTCCTTCCCTGGAAGGTGGACTGCTATCAGAGAGATCTGCAGAGAATAAGCCAGGGACCACAATTTCATGGCTTCTGTACACAAGGCCGTGGACCGAGTGACTCCCTGCTTGCTGATGTACCACATGGTGGTGGTGTTGTCTGTTCTGACCTGAACCACCTTGTGCTGCACTGACAGAGAAAGCTTGCAGGGCCAGAAAAACTGCCCTTGATATGAAGAAGGGATTCCTGAGGGGACCACAGTCCCTGGGTAGTGAGAGCCCCCAGATGGGCTCCCCACCCCAAAAGGGAAGCATCCGTGGTAAGGACCACCGAATGAGACTGAGTGACAAATGAGACCCCTTGAGCCTTAAATTGTCCTGATCCTGCCACCATTGAAGAGCTTGGATCAGTGTCTGAGTCACTGAAATCAGTTTGGTAAGAGGATCCTTCCTTTGGGACCAAAAGGCCCTCAGATGGAACTGAATGTCCCTCATCTGGAATCTTGCCCCTTGGACCACCGCTGTAGAAGCTGCCATGTGGCCCCGGAGCTGAAGGCAGTGCCTTGCTGGTCAGAACACCTGAAGGCTAAAGGAAAAAGCCAGCTCTATAAGAACTCTTGCCCTTTCCAGGGGAAGAAAGGCTCTTGCTTTGACAGTACCTAGCTTTGCCCCTATAAAGGTGAGAAGCTGCACTGGTTTGAGAACCGACTTGGGAAGGTTAAGAAGAAATCCCAGGGAAGTGAGCACTTGCTGAGTCGCTTGCAGGTCTGACTTGACTTGGTCTGGAGACTGACCCGCTATGAGCCAGTCGTCCAGATATGGAAAAATGGAAATCTCTTGCCTTCTTAGAAAGGCAACCACTACTGCTAGGCACTTTGTGAAAACCCTTGGAGCTGATGTTAGACCAAAGGGCATTGCTTTGAACTGATAAAGGCCTGAGGGAAATTTCAACCCAAGGTACTTTCTGTGGGAGCACCTGATGGGGCATCTTTGATGTCCAAGGAGGCTAGCCAGTCCCCTGGCCTTAGAGAGGGAAGAATTATTCTCAGAGTCACCATCTTGAACCTTGGTTTCAAAAGATGTTTGTTCAGGTATCTTAGATCTAGGATGGGTCGTCATTCCCCTGTCTTTTTTGGGGTAAGGAAGTACCTGGAGTACAGACCTTTGCCCCAGTGTAGGGTAGGAACTCTCTCTATGGCTCTTAAGGCCAGAAGAGATGAAACCTCTGCCTCTAGGGAAAGGGTTTTGGAGAGACTTGCAGGTGGAAAGGATCTGGCTCTCATCTTTGGAAATTTTTTGTAGCCGAGAACCAGTCCCTGGCTTACTACTTCCAGGACCCACTTGTCTGAAGTAACAGACATCCAGTCCTGGACAAAGTAAGCCAGCCTGCCCCCTACAGGGATAGGAGAGTCGACCCGGGCAGACCCATCAGGGTGTGTGCTTGGCAGGACCCTTAGGCTGAGGAGTGAATGCAGCCCTGCTCATCCCCTTCTGCCTCTCCTTCTGAAGAACCCCCTCTGGGAAAAGAGGCCTGTTCTTGGTAGAAAGGCCTATGAAAAGGCCTGCCCCTAGATTGCTGCCTTTGAGGAGCTGCCTGCCTCTCCTTGGCCTGTGCACTCCTATAAGTGGTCCTATATTCATCCATCTTTTTCATGTAATTCTGTCTGCTCCCCAAACAGAGAATTACCTTCCACAGGGAAATCCATGGCCTTAGCCTGGGTGTCCTGTGAGAGGCTAGTACATCTGAGCCAAACCATCCTCCGAAGAGCCACAGATGTAGCCATGACTCTTGACACATCACTGGAGTCCACAGCAGCATGAAACTGTACCTCAGATGCCTCAATCCTATCAGCAGCCACCTCCTCCTCCTCCAGCTCCTTGGCCAGCTGGCGGGGGGGGGGGGTGGGGGAGGCCTGTCTAGCCAGTGCCAGTACAGTGTCCCACCTGGACTTCTGGTACCTGGCTGCATAGGCCATATAATTAGCCTGCCTGAGTCCCAAAGAGGATGCCATATACTGTTTCTTTGCCAAGACATCCATCCTCCTGGAGTCTTTATCTGCGGGTGTGAAGCCAAGGGAATATTAGCTTGTCACAGGCTACAGCCTGCACGACCCCAACATGACTGCATTGCTGACAGAAAAACTCCATGTGTGAGCCTGATAAGGTATACCTCTTGTCCATTGTTCTATCAACAGGAGGTACAGAATTTGGAGACTTTCAAATTTTTTGTGTCTGTTTCCCAAACAATTTGTTTAGGGGGGGACAGACAGCCTCCTGGACTCTGGGATGTCCATCATTTCAACAAAACCAGGCTCCTCTTGAGCCTCTGTAGCCTCCTCCATAGGGAGCTGGAGGGTTTCAGCCACTTTTCTGTAGAACAGATAGTGGGGAAGGGACTCAGAGAGCGTAGGAGGGGGAACACCAGAAGGTCTGTTTGGGGAGATGTCCGGTTCAATGGGCACATCCAGATGTTCTGCTCCATCATAATCTTGCTCATGATCCCCCTCCTCCTCAAATTCTGGTTCATAAAAATCTTCAGGGGCATAATCCTGAACCGGAGGAACCGACTGAACTGAACCCCTATCTAACGGAGCCGAATCGGAAGGAACCAGGCGAAGCGACTCAACAATCCGAATCGCTCGGGCAATCTCATCAGCGGTCGGAACATGAACCTCTGGATCCGAACCGGCTGATTTTTCTTTATGTTTCCTCTTGCCCGAAGAAGTATCGCCCTTGTCAGAAGGCACTCCTGGTTCGGTCGGAACCTAACTGGGCTGGCCATCTGGATCAGTGGACTTCTCGGCTTCCTTTTCCCCAAGTCTACCTAATCTTTTTTCCAGGATAGACTTAGGGAAATTTGTACATATTTGGCAGTCTGTATCGAGGTGGTCAAACCCCAGATAAACACAAGTGGTGTGGGGATCGGCCTTAGCAAAGACCTCCCCACACTCACTGCAGTGTTGAAACCCAGTGGGCCCGGTTATTTTCTTGGGTTTCTCAGACATGGCCAACCTAACCAAACTTACCCTTTTTTCGGCAACTGCCAGGAAAGACTCCCTTATCGGTTTCTAACTATGCTACAGGTATTGGAAAAAAACGTTGAAACACTTTTTTTTTTTTTATAAACCGATAAGAACCGGCAACCACACATTAAAGGAAAACACACAGAGTTCAAATATGTTGGATAGGTTCTGCCAAACCGATCGAGAAAAGTTTTTGCAATTTACACAAATAACCCAGAACTACTACCTAAAGTACTTACTGTACTGCAGACAAAGCCCTGAACCGTAATGCTACGGAAATTAAGCGGAAAAACCGACACTTTAACCAACTTTGAACAGAGCAGAAGGAGAAATCTCTGGAGCGACTGTTCAGTGAGGCAGAGTAAAGAATCTGGCGGTTGGGTTTCAAAGTGCTGTAGACAAGAGACCTTAACAGAGCTCGAGCTCAACGTTCTCTGCACTGCATAGAAAATTAACCCTCTACACTCTGGGGCAGTTCAAAGGCTGGAGCTAACTGCAGATTGTCAGAATACAGCAAGACTTTCATGTTGTTTGAAAAGGTTCTGCAAGACAGCAGTGACAAAGCTGCCATCCCTTCTGGACTGAATATCTAGACCAATAGTTCTTAGACTTTGTCACAGTGAGCCTCCCCAAATCCATGGAAAACATTTTGAGTCTCCCCCAAAAACTGAAATAATCCTGGGCATCCTCAAAGAAAAATAACATACTGTACTTTGCGCAATACACCATGAATAAATTGAAACCCCTTTGAGAACTTGGCTCGCATTTAGTTCTTTGTGTTATACTAATGTGGGACTTCTGAAAAAGAGCTCCTGTGCTCAAAGGTGTTGTCTGAATAACAAATAAATAAAATAAACAAATAGTATTATTCAGCTTATTGTAACCCCCCAACAGGCCAGCCTACTTGCGCCACTATTTTCATTCTTGAACCATTGTTACCCCTTATTGCAGTGCCTTTATGAGTCAGACTACTTTCTCCGTTTCCTCTCTATATGAAATAACCTTCCTACATACTTCGCCTCTCCATCTCCTTCCCTGCTCCTAAGCGACTTCTCTGGGATTACTTTGCTCCTTCCTACTATTGCTCTTGGCAGTTCTGTGCTCAACCCTTGTATTTGGGCTGTTCTACCATCAGTCTATAAATTGATCATTATTAGTTTATTGTTCGTATTATTTGCACTATTGTTTGCTGTGTATTTCTTCATCATTTTGCAGTAACCTTTTGAAATGTATTCGCTCCCTACCCTTCCCCGGGTACACCTGAAAAGAGCCTTGGCTCATTCACCTTCCCTTGTCACCTATTAGTAAATAAATACATAAAATTCACCTACTATTATCCTCTTTCAGTTTGCTCCATCTCTTCACACAAAATATATAAAACTCAAAATTTAAACACAGTATTTTTTCAGACTTGCTTGAGACTCCCCTGGAACAGTTTGGGGCCTTGCCATTTGAGAACCCCTGGTCTGGACAGTAATGCTTTGTGAAAATATGTACTGTTTTCCAGGTACCTGCTTTACAAATTTCCTGCAGGGAAACAACTCCTACTGATGCTACTGAGGCAGATGTGCCCCCTTGTGGAGTAAGTTTGAGGGCCTTCAGGTGGCAGCTTGCCAGCACTGCTATACCAAAACTGTATGTAGGAAGCTACCCAACAAGAGAGAGTTCTATTGAATACTGGTTTACCTTTCCCCACTTTTCCATAGGTGACAAATAACTGAGTATAAGAGAGCACCTTTCCTGGTGCTCATACCAGAAACTATTAAAAACCTTTACCTGCCCCGAAGTCAAATGGTATCAAAACAAAAATCTGATTTATTTTTCTATGCCACTATTTTGAAAGGGAAGGGATTGTATTTTGGCTCCATGGACCTGCACCCACCCTTGTAATGAACTATCTGGCAAACATCAAGCTGGGTAAATCCTAAGGGGCAGAAGGGATACACTCCAGGATTACTGCAGAACTTAAGGAACAACTGGTGGGACTGTTTGCAGTAATCTTTTACAAGTCTATCTGTGTGCTGCTACAGGATTGGAGATTAGCCAATGTGGTTCCCAACTTCAAGAAGGGGTCAGTTAAGACTTGGGAACCACAGGCCCGTCAGCCAGACATCAGTGTTCCACAGGTCCTGGAATCCATTACCAAGGACAGAATATTGGATCACTTGATTGAGGCCAAGGTTTTCACTCCTGCTTAATATGGCTTTATGAGGTGCAGATCCTGAAAACTAACCACATTTTCAAGGGGGTGACCAGGGAGGTGGACAGGGGCAGGGCCATCAACAGCCTGTTTGGACTTCTGCAAGGCCACTGACACCAAAGGCATATGATAAGCTTCTGGTCAAAGTACACCAGTGTGATACACGAGGCATACACAATAGGGGCTACTAACAGGCCTGGAGGCAGGAAGAGGAGGGTTGTAGTGGACGAGCACTACCAGTCAAGAGAGGTATACACAGCAGTATGCCACAGGAATTGACACTTGGGCCACTGCATTTTCATCAGTGATTTGGAAGCTGCGGTTTCCAGCAGACCACAGTAGATGCGGAAAGGAAAGAACAGTTACGTAAGAACTTGCTTAACAGCAGATCTTAAAATCTCCATTGGGCAACACATTTTGAACTGAAAGCCATCAGCATCAGGGCCACTCAAAGTTTTGCTAGCCAGGGGCTACCCACAGTGATGTGTAGTATCACCACCTATATAACGTGGGCGGCCCCAACACTCTTCTGTTCCCCGCCAGAGATAAGCCATAGAGGGTCTCTTAACATGAGGAACCAGGAGACCGGCATTACTATTAATTTATTTTAAAATTGGTAACCAGGACAGGCATACTGCACCAAGGCTCGTTTCCAGGTGCGACCCAGAGGAAAGTGAACAGGGAAAAAACAGCAGTACAATACGCAATAACATTACATTGATACAAAAACAAAGTGTGGTCACAGTACCATATGGAACATCTATACAAGGGCAAGTAACTGCAGCAAAGCAGTGTGCAAAAAACAATATTGTATCAGACAAAAGACGTGTACAGCAGGAACATGCCTACTCCCGCAGGAGCGGGAGGAAGTGCAGAGGTAGTGAAGAAATGAAACCAGCAAGTAGGGCGAGGTATGGAAGTGGAAACAGAATAACAGAATTCATGGAATAAGGCTTTAAGCAAAGCATCTGGATTATCCCCTCAGAAGAATAAGGGGATGGAGGAAGGGTACACTATGGCCAAATGTAGGACAATTTCTTAAAGATATGGAAATTACGTACCTACCGTAATTCTTGATCTTCTTAGACGAAGTCTCCACCACTAATTCACACTAATGGGATCTATGCCGGAGGCGCTAGGACCCAGCATGAGCAAACTTTTCAAGAGGGTCGGCGCCAGAGATGGAGCCGCAAGAAGGAAGCGCAATCACGAGCCATGGCTTGTGCAGTAAAGACTTCTCGGAGTTGACCCTCCAACGGCCTCAGTACCTTTTTTTCCGAGCAGCTGCAGTGTAACTAACCTAGAGGGACTAACCTAACAAAATCGGACATAAGATGGTCCGAATGACCAATGTAAGAAGGGTCAAAAATAGAGTCTTCACAGCCCAACCATTGAGGAAGTGAAGACCAAAAAGAGAGACGTGAGCTAGGGGGATGGTGGGTGGTCGTGTGAACGAGTGGTGGAGACTTCGTCCAAGAAGATCAAGAATTATGGCAGGTATGTAATTTCCACATTTTCCTGGACATAAAGTCTCCACCACTCAATCACACTAACGGGAGAGTACCAAGCTAATAACCCCCCCCCCCCAAGTGGCAGGAGACACTAAGAGCTCACATACTTAGGACAGAAGTCAGTTAAGAACAGTCCTACCAAACAACATATGTCATCTGGCATGGACATCCAAAGCACAGTGCTTAACGAAAGTATGCAATGAGCGCCATGTAGCTGCATTGCAAATATCTGCAATGGGCACGTTGCTGATTTCCACCACAGACGCCACAACTGCTCTAGTAGAGTGAGTCTACACTCTGCCTTCTAGCTTAATCTGTGCCACAGAATAGCAGTGGCGGAGACATGTTACCAGCCACACTGAAATGCACCTAATAGCGACAGGTTGACCCAGCCGGGTCTCGCTGAAGGAAACAGTTGTTGTGCCTTGCGAATTTCTTTTGTTCTGTCCAGACAGAATCGCAGTGCTCTCTTAACATCCAAAGAAAGAAGGGTATGTTCCCCTTCATTCTGAAAGTTAGCAAGGTAAGTAGGTAGGACTAAAGGTTGGTTTAGACGGATTTCTGAGACAACCTTAGGGAGAAACTTAGGATGAGTCCTAAGAACTACTTTGTCCTTGTGAAATACAGTGTATGGGGGTCTGTGACCAGCGTATGTATTTCAGAAACTCTACGGACCGAAGTGATGGCCACTAGGAAAGCTGTTTTCCAAGTGAAGAACTTCAACTCGACGGTAGCTAGAGGCTCGAAAGGTTTCCGGGTGAGCAGTCTAGCACAAGGTTAATGTCCCAGGCTGCAACTGGACGTCTGATAGGTCGTCTGGTATGCAGAATACCCTTAAGAAACCTCTTAACTACAGGTAACAGCCAGAGACAAGGAATGATAAGCTGAAATGGCACAGAGATGAACTTTGACAGTAGAGTACTGCAGACCTGAATTTGAAGGGTCTAAAAGGTACTCCAAGACTTTATTTGGTGGGCAGGAAAAGGGTTTGAAGAGGATTTTGCACACCAGAGAAACGCTTCCATTTGGCTGTGTAGGTTTTTATAGTGACTGGTTTATGCACAGCCAAGAGAATATCTGAAACCCTATGGAAACATTGAACCTATTCATCTCTATCTCTTCAGGAGCCAAGTGTGAAGGTGAAGCGCCTTCAGAATGGGATGGACCGTGGGCCCCTGGGTCAGAAAGTTCATCTGAAGGGGAAGCGACTTCAGGAGGGTTGCTGACAGACTGTTGAGCAGCGGTAACCATATCTGTCGAAGCCAAAAGGGAGCAGTGAGAATCATTTTGTCTCCCTGAGACTCGAATTTGAGAAGTACCCTATGAATTAGTGAAAGAGGAGGAAAGGCGTATAGAAAGCGGTTTGTCCCCTTCAGCCTGAATGTATCCTGACAGAAAGTGCTAGGTCCTGGATTTCTGGAGCAGAAGTGAGGCAGTTTTGCGTTGAGTGTGGATGCAAAAAGGTCCAGGTCTGGAGTCCCCCACTCTTTGAAGAGTGACTGAGCTACGGTTGAGTCGAGAGACCACTCATGAGAATCTGTCTCCGTTCTGCTGAGACGGTCTGCCAGTTCCTTCTATACGCCTGGCTGGTAAACCACGTGGATTAGAGCCTTGTGCTCCAGGCACCATTCCCACACTCTCATAGCTTCCCTGCATAATCGGTAAGACTGTGCACCGCCCTGCTTGTTGATGTACAAAACTGCTTTGTTGTCCGTTTGAAGGAGAATGTCCTTGTGACAGAGTATGTCCTTCCAAGGCCTGGACTGCATAGAGGACGGCTCTCATTTCCAGGACGTCTATGAGAAGCCGGGATTCGTCCTCAGTCCACGACCTTGGGTATGGAAATTCTGGCAGTGAGCTCCCCACCCAATCAGGGAAGTGTCGGAGGTAACAGAGATATGATGATCCAGAGGAGCAAAGGGATACCCTTCCAGAAGGCTGCCCTCCTGCGACCACCAGATGAGTGACGTCTTTAGAGGTTCTATCACCTTGATGGGAAAAGGACTGAGGATGAGTGGTTGGGGATCACTGAGTACTGAGCATCCATTGAGAGGTTCTCATGTGGAGACATGCTAAGGGTACAGTGAACACTGAGGATGCCGTGAGACCCAGCATCCGTTTAATCGAGATAGCTCGAACCAAGCTGTTTTCTCTGATGAATGGGGCCATCTGCAGGATATCGCTCCTCCTGTCCTCTGGGAGAAAAGCTTTCGCACATGAGGTATCCAGAAGAGTTCCTATGAAAAGCAGCTTCTGGGAGGGCTGCACCTACGATTTGTTGCGATTTAGCAGGACTCCCATGGATGTGAGGAAGTCTGAAGCCTTGGCGACAGCGTCCAGAGTTCCCTGTCTGGAGGGGTTTGCTAGAAGCCAATTGTCCAGATATGGGAACACTTGAATCCCGATTTTCCTGAGATGCGCTGCGAGAACTGCACAACACTTTCTAAAAACTCATGGCGCCGAGGATAGCCCAAAGGGCAGGACTCTGAACTGATAATGTTGACCCAACGTCACAAACCTTAGATATTTGTGGTGCCTTGGGTGTATAAGAATGTGTTGGCAGGCATCCTGCATGTCCAGGGAGGCTAGCCAATCGTGCTGATAAATCAAAGGTAGAAGGGTACCTAGAGATATCATCTTGAACTTTTCCTTGTAAAGGAATTTAACTTTCTGAGATCCAGAATGGGGCACATGCCGCAAGTTTTCTTCAGAACTAGAAAGTAATGGGAGTAAAATCCTGTGCTTCATTGGTCCGGTTGGAACTACTCCTACTGCCCTGTTGTTCAGAAGGCCTTGTACCTTGGAAGCAAGAAGGTCTGATTGTACTGCCGACAGCCTGGGCTGTCGTTTGAGAGGATGATTGGTTTTTGGGGGATCTGAAAGATTGAGCAAATACCCCTAGCGGATTATCTGAAGGACCCATTTGTCTGATGTTATAGACTTCCACTGGTGAGTACAGAGTCAGACATCCTCCCACCGCTGAGGAAGAGTCCCCTTTGGGCAGCTGAGGTGGGACCTGGGCCAAGAACTCAGAAGGTGGCACTGGGCGCTTTGTGCCATCTGCTGCGTTTTCTTTCGTGGCAGCGAGGTATGGTTTTTGTTAAAATCTCCCCTGCTTTTGCCTTGAAAGGACTGACGGTTGTGAAATTGATGTTTGTTGGCAACCCCCCCCCCCACCAAGGGTGCGGGTCAAGCAGTCTTAATGGCTGACCTAGTCTTCTGTGTGGTCTCCAGAGCTTGTTACAACTGGGGTCTGAACAGATACATACCGAAGGGTAAGGCCATGACCTGCTGCTGGGCATCATTCGTGAAGCCCGAAGTACGTAGCCAAGAGTGGCGACGGGTACAAATGCCTGCCACCGTTCGAGAAGCAATATTGAAAGCATCCATTGCAGCTTTAACCTGTTGGTTACTGGACTTGATACCCCTGGTTATGGTGTGAAGGAGCTCTAAATTAGTTTCCGACTCAGGCAGAGCTTCTACCATTTGCTTGAGTGAATGCCAAAGGACATACTCATACTGAGAAAAACAGCCCTGGTAGCTGGCAATACGCATACACAGGGTGGAGGCAGCAAAGACTCTCTTACCTAAGGTGTCTATCTTACAAGATTATTTATAGGCCGGGCTGTAGACTGAGGGAGGACGGCCTTGTCATTCTCTGCCAAGACTATAATGGGGTCAGCAAAAGCCTGTGAGGACAATATGGGTTGATCCTTGGGAGCAGCATACTTCCTATCTATGGATTTAGCCACGGAAGGGATGAGAGCAGGCGTGTTCCATACCATCTGAGAAAGGGTCTCAAAACATGGTTGTACCGGAGGAGTTAAATCTATAGGGATCTATCTCCGGAACATGTAGGTATTGGAGTCTTATAAGCTTCCCAGGATCGATTTCTGTAGTCTGGAGAGAAAGAGTGGAATTTGAATTTTTCATCAGAGACTTAAAGGAAAGGTCTTCGACCACACGCTCTGCAGCAGGATTGATCCCTGCTCCTTCAACATCATCACACAGACGAAGATCTGGGCCAGGCTCAAAATCATCTCCTGACGGTCCAGGGGGGACTGTACGGACAGGAAAGGAGTGAAAATCAGAAAGAAAATTAGAAGAGGAAAGAATCTGAGTCAAAAAGCCCTGGAGGCTGGACGGCGCCGCACCAAGCATCGGCGCCGACAAAGAACACAGCGCAGAACCCAAGGAAGTCAGCACCATCAGAAACAGCCCAGCACATGGCGCTGACAAAGCCCACGGTACCGTGGATGGCGCTAACAGAGCCCCCAGCGCCGTGAACAGGTGGACAGAGCCCTCGGCACCGCGGCCAGCTCTGAGAGTGTCCCAGGGTTCTGAAAACTGCGATCTGAAGGAACATTAACATGAGATAGAGACATAGATGTGGAACCCTGCACCGCAGCCATGTTTGGGGGGTGGGCGCACCTGAGCACGAAGTCAACGGCACTGAAGAAGGCGCTGCGTAACAAGGAAGGTCCAGCCGCCCTACCTGGTCCCTCAAGTGACCCAAAGGCCCTGGAGTGACCGGGACAAGCAGCTGGACCAACTTTCGAGCCCACTGGTGAAACTGCTCGTCGGAGGCCCATCCAATAGGCGGGGACGGGCTCCGATGTCAAAGAGGTCAGGCACCAGAGCCAGAAACTGGTGACTCCAAGAGAGGAGGAGACCAGTGCCTAGCCTCAGTGACTGAACGTCAACGCACAGACATACCAGAAAGTGACCTCGAGTGATGCCTTCTCTCTCGACTTGTGCGCCGAAGAACAACTCTAGGCCGAACGGTGACGCGAATGGGACCATTTCCTTTAATGCTTTTGGGGAGACTGCCCATCTCCCTGAGCACTGGACCGTCCATTGTCAGATCCACCCTCCGGGGAGTGCGGCAGACCGGACCCAGCCCGGCTGACTGAACAGCTTTCATATGAAGTCTCCCTACTGTCACCTGTTGACTCAGTCAATGGAGGGCTGAAGACTTCATTATTAATCAATACAATTGAATCTACTCGGTACTTGTTTCGAAGATAAATTACAAAACAATAAACTGAAAACAATGCTGCTAGTTTGAAGTTTGACTCCCGGTGGGCAAGCGTCGTCGTCACTGAAGCGCACTAGATGGCTGGAAAAAAGGAACTGAGGCGGCTGGAGGGTCGACGTCGATGTAATCGTTACTGCACGAGACACGGCTCACAGTGCCGCTTCCTCGTGGCCCCATCTCTGGCACAAACCTACTGAAATATTTGCTCCTGCTGGGTCCTAGCGCTTCCTGCGTCGATCCCATTAGTGTGAATGAGTGGTGGAGACTTTATGTCCAGGAAGACAGTACAGTTATGTAAGAACTTACCGTAACAGTAGATCTTCGAGAGAGGCTCTTGCAGTAGGTAATTACATATAGGACTGACGTCGGCAGGACCCCACGAAAAAATTTCTAGCTAGCAGTCCCTGGCGGGGACCGCCCCCACGTCAGGTGACTGGAGTCGGATGACGTCGGTATAAAGGGGCGGTCCCAGACGCCCGCCTCTCCAGTTCTTTCCGCCACAGGCCCGGACGAGAGAGAAGCAGATATTTCCTCGGTGGAAAAGGAGCTGAAAAGCCTAGGGGAATGGAGGGCGGGAAGGTATTACCTACTGCAAGAGCCTCTCTCGAAGATCTACTGTTACGGTAAGTTCTTACGTAACTGTACTATCTTACTTCGAGAGGGCTCTTGCAGTAGGTAATTACATATAGGACAGAATCCCAAGCAGTCTGGAACAAATGAAAAGGCACCGGAAGGAGGAACTACTCCAAGAAGTAGCAAACAAACTTGCAAGCCTCAAGAAAGTAGGCCTTGCAAGACCGCTAACCCGAAGCCTGCTCTACGGCGAGAGGCAATGTCCAAACTGTAATGTTTAGTAAATGTGTGGACAGAAGTCCAAGTGGCAGCAGCACAGATGTCTGCCGAAGAAACATTCTTGAAACAAGCCGCAGAGGCAGCTACTCCTCGAGTAGAGTGGCCTCTGACTTGACCCGGTAGGGCCTTGTTGTACTTGTCATAACAGAAAGTGATGCAATGAGCCAACCACTTTGATAGGCATTGCTTAGATACAGCATTGCCTTCCCTTTTGTGAGCAAAAGAGACAAACAACTGGTCAGTCTTTCTGAGATTCTTCGTCCTATCGGTGTAGTATCTCAGGATCCTGTGAACATCCATGGTATGGAGCAAGTATTCTCCTTGATTGGAGTACTGCGTGAAAAAGGCAGGCAGTTCAAGAGACTGATTTAAGGTAGACTCCACTACCACCTTCGGGAGAAACTTAGGAGTCATGCGAAGAGCAACTCGTTCTTTATGAAAAATCAGATAAGGGGTTTTACACGTAAGGGCCTGGAGCTCGGAAATTCTGCGATCAGAAGTAATGGCTACCAAGAAGAGCGTCTTCCGCGATAAAAACTTCAAGTCTGCGGAGGCCGCAGGCTCAAAAGGAGGAAGGGTAAGTTTCTCGAGGACAAAATTCAAGTCCCAAGGGGGAGCTGGAGTCCGAACAGGGGGCCTGAGATGAAGGACCCCTCTGAGAAAGGTTTTGGATACCTCCAATTGGGCAAAAGCTTTATCGGCGAAGGGAACATGGTAAGCTGAAACAGCAGCCATGTGAACCTTCAAAGAGGAGTGACTGAGACCCAGGTTGAAAAGATGACGCAAATAATCAAGCACAATGGCTACAGGGCAGGAGAAAGGCTCCACGTTCCTGGAGGCAGCCCAAATGGAAAATCTTTTCCATTTCATAGCGTAGGTGGACCTAGTGGAGGGTTTTCTAGCCTCCACCAGAATCTCGGCCACCTTAGGAGACACGCCAAAACAAGACTGGGCTAGGTCTGCAGGAGCCATGCATGAAGTTGCAGGGACTTGAGTCCCAGATGGACCAGGGTCCCCTGATCCTGGGTCAGTAATCCTCGAGATAAAGGCAGAGGAAGAGGAGGAACCTCTGAGTATTGTTGTAGAAGAGAGAATCAGATTTGCCTGGGCCAGAAAGGAGCGATCAGAATCATTCTCGCTCCTTCCAAAGCGAGTTTCTGCAACACACGAGGACCAGAGGAACTGGGAAAAAGCATGGCATCTGTCCTTCCAATTTAGAGACAAATACCGCTCCAAGCATACTCGCTCTCGGCGAGCAAAGGTTAGAGCTTTGCGTTTGGGAGGAGGTGAACAGGTCTATCTGAAGAGTCCCCAAATCTGGAAAATGCTTTCTAGAACTTTTTGATCTAGTTCCCACTCGTGTGGTAGAGCGGGAGAATGACTTAGCTTGTCTGCCAGGACATTGTCGACTCCTGGGACATGGATCGCTGTGAGGTGAAGGTTGTGAAGAGTTGCCCATTCCCAAACCCTCATCGCTTCCCTGCATAGCGGGTAGGACCGAGTCCCGCCCTGCTTGTTGATGTACCACACCACGCACATTGTTGTCTGTTTGGACAGCTAGGTGACCGGGAAGGATGTACTGGTGAAGGGCCTGGAGAGCATACAGCACTGCTCGAAGCTCGAGCACACTGATGTGGAGAACTAACTCCAATTTTGACCATAAGCCCTGGGTTCGGTGAGGACCCAGATGGGCTCCCCAACCTTCGCCTGAAGCGTCCGTGGTCAGAGTCTGAGCGAGGGGAGGAAGAAAAAAGGGGACCCCCCGGAATAGGTTCTCTCGAACCATCCACCATTGCAAGTCTCTTATCATCGGCGAGCAGATCAGTATTAAATGATCTAGGTCGTCTACCAGTTGATCCCACTGAGAGATCCTCATATGGAGGCGCGCGTGTAGAACCATCGGGATGGCGGCCGCCATAAGCCCCAGTAGACGGAGCACCAACCTCGCCGGAACACTCCTGTGTTCCGATAGGAGGGAAATCTGGGACTGGAGGGAGGCTCCTCTGTCCGGAGGCAGGAAGGCTTTGCACATTGTCGTGTCGAGGATTGCCCTGATGAACTGAAGTCCCTGTGAAGGATCCAGGTGAGACTTGGAATGGTTGATGGTGATACCCAGGCCAGTGAAAACCTGCTGGGTGAGGGAGAGAAAATGCAGGAGTTCCTCCCTGGACGGGGCCGCCAGGAGCCAGTCGTCCAGGTAGGGAAAAACCTGAACTCCCAAAGTACGCAGGTGGCCGCTACCACCGCCTGGCATTTGGTAAAACGCTGGGGGGCAGGAAAGACCAAAGGAGTGCCCGAATGGTAGTGGTCCCCTGGAACGCAAATCTGAGGTACTCTTCGTGCAGAAGGCGAATGGGGATGTGCAGGTACGCATCCTGCATATCCAGTGCACAAAGCCATTGGCCCGGCCGAAGCAGGGGCAAGAGGGTTTGAAGGGAGAGCATCCTGAACCTCTTGTATTCCACATAAAGGTTCAGGGAGCTGAGATCGAGAATAGGTCAGAGATCTCCTGTCTTCTTTGGTACAAGGAAGAAATGGGAATAGTAGCCCGTCCCGTGAAGGTGAGAGGGGACGGACTCTATGGCCCGCTTCGCGAGGAGAGCGGAAATTTCTTCTTTGACCAAAGGAAGATGGTCCCTTGAGTAAGAGGAGTTCAGAGGGTGGTGACGTGGAGGTTTCTGCAGAAACTCTAAGGAGTGCCCCTCTGCTATGATCTGAAGCACCCATGAATATACAGGTTACTCACCTGTAACAGGAGTTCTAGGAATGGTATATGTTGTTCATCCACACTCATTGGCAGGTATCCTTGCCGCTTTAAATCTTGCCGGAAGGTCTTCAAGCTTGCTCCTCCCACCCACCCGGTGGTATAACTCTCGGCTCCGCCCTATGACGCCAGATCTGGCCCGCTGGAAGCTCAGGTTGTGCGTCGAAGCCGGGAAGGTCGGGTGGGTCGTTTGGATGAACAACATATACCATTCCTAGAACTCCTGTTACAGGTGAGTAACCTGTATTTCTAGGGACATGGATATGTTGTTCATCCACACTCATTGGCAGACTCCTAGCAGTTCTCCGGGGAGGGAGGCAAGACGCACACCCCAATACTTACTTGGGAAAGAGAGACTGGAGAACCGAGGCCCAAAACCAGCATCCCGGCATGACTCAAGGTCGATGTGGTAATGGGTAATGAAGGTGTGTGCTGACTTCCAGGTAGCAGCCCTGCAGATTTCCTGGATAGGGACGTCCCTGGAAGCAGCCACCGATGCAGCAGTATGGCGGGTAGAATGAGCTCTTATCCCTTGGGAGGCTCCATGCCTGCCAACTTATAGCAGAGATCTATGCAGGAGGTGACCCACCTGCTTATCGTCCGCTTGGCTGCAGGTGTGCCAGATGCGGCTTCAGCGTAGGTGACAAACAGCTGGCGAACCTCTCCCCGAATTTCAGCGTGCGCTCCTTAATAAGAGGAGCCCTTCTAGAGTCAGAGTATAGGAGCCTATATTGACCTCCGAGGTGTGATTGGGGTAGAACACGGCAGAGTCAACACTGGTTAAGGTGAAACTCCGACACCACCTTGAAGGAATTTCGGTGGGGCTAGGACAACCTTGTCCCTGTGGAAGACCAGGTAAGGAGACCCTATGGAAAGCGCTGGAGCCTCCCATCCTTCTGGCTGGCGGATAGCCACCAAGAAGGCGGTCCTCCACGACAGGTGAGAGAAAGCACACCTGTGCATAGGTTCGAAATGGCTTGCCCATGAGCTTTACCAAGTACCAGCAGTAGATCCCAGGAGGTGGGGTTCCCTGCACTGGAGGAAATGCATCAAGGCCTTTGAAAGCACCAGACCACCTTCTCCTGCGCCACCGACTGCTTCGGCCAGCGGCCGGTAAGGAGAGATGGCTGCCAGGTGCACCCTTAGGGTCGTGACCCTAAGCCCTTGACTAGAAAGGGACCATAAATAGTCCAAGATGCTTGCCAAGGAACAGGAGGAAGGGTCCAAGCCCTTGCCTGACACCAAATGGAAAACCTTTTTCCATTTGAAGGCATAACATTTTCTGGTCGACTCATACAGACGCCTCACTACATTGAGGACCTCGTCCGGAAAGACCCAAGGCCTGGAACTCTGGCAGCTCAGGAACCAGGCCGTCAGGGTGCAGGGATTGAAGGTCCGGATGGAACACCTTCCCTGATTGACTGAGAGCAGGTCGAGGCGAGGCTGGAAGCTGCCGCGAGTCCTGGAGCTGAGACTAAGGAGATCTGGGTACCAGAACTGCAGGCCAGTCTGGGCCTATCAAATCACCTGCGCCTTGTCCCTCCTCGCCTTGAAAGCACTTGTGGATCAAGGGAAATGGGGAAAAATAAAAGAGGCCAGGGTCCACTGCCTCGGAAAGCATCCCCTGCAGCGAGCAACAGCCACCTAGCTAGTTGCAATCGGGCAGCACGGTCCTTGAGGACGTAGGCCGAGAAAGATGAGCACAGGTCGCAAGCCTGCGGGTCGTGCTCAAGGCCTAGGCAGTAGACACACGTGGAGTGTGGATCCGTCCGAGACATCTTCTGCCTGCATGGGCATCTCCGAAATCCGGGAGTCAATTTGTCCATCGCAGCCGCGAGGGATCGAAGACAGAAGTCTTATTCGCAAAATTTATTTTAAATTCCGCAAACGGAGAAAATAGGAACCAGTCTCAAACGCAGAGCGTTAAGGAGGGAACCTGAGCTTCCAGGCGGTAAGGAAGATCTGGCGTCATGGGGTGGAGCCGAGAGTTATACCACCCGGGTGGGTGGGAGGAGCAAGCTTGAAGACCTTCCGGCAAGATTTAAAGCGGCAAGGATACCTGCCAATGAGTGTGGATGAACAACATATCCATGTCCCTAGAACCAATGTTATCCTCTCCCAATCCGGAAGGTGGAGGGAGAACCTCCCTCCTACTGGTTCCTCCGGGGCGTCCAGAGGCGTTGGGAGAGGGAAGGAGTCAGGTGGTGTGAGGCAGCGCCGCAGCTGGGGCACCCGCTGCTTTTTTGGGGTGGAGGCCTCAGCCGCGGGGCTCAAACGCTTTGTGGCCCACCTTCCTGAGGTTTCGCTTGAGGCCGGCTGCTGCCCAAAGGGACAGCGCTGCGGATGGGGACTACATTGAATCAACAGATTTAAGGGCGCCCCCTCTCCTGCAGGTCAGTGATGATGTCCTTGACATCGCCACGGGTGCACAGAACCCCTGAAAGGTGCTTCTGGATTGCTGACTGCACCTCCGGGAACAGACTCTGACACACGGAGTTGATGCATGACGCCAAGACTTTCGCGAACGCAGAGTCTGCCCTGCGTGTCCACTGCATCGCAGGTCATCCTCAGAATGTGACGACTGGTCAATGAGCAGAACGGACCAGGGCGGCTAACTCCTGCTTGACTTGGGAGTCAGGCAAGGAGTCAATGTTAGATTCCGCCTGGGTAAGGACAGCCTTCTGGTAATCTCCCATATGTGCTACAAAATTTAGGGCCCTGATCCCCAGTGTGGAAGAAGCACAGATCTTCTTTCAGTACTGATCCAGAAGGCGAGATTCCTTATCCGGGGGAGACGAGCTCAAATGTTTCGGGTATGCTGACCGGCCATGAGCGGTGCTAATCACAACCGAGTCTGCACGGGGGTGAGAGTCTAAAAAGTCTACACCCTTCGGAGCCTGGTATAGCCTGTTAGACTTCCGAGGAAGTGGGGCTAAAGCCGACAGGTTGTTTCCAAATAGTTTAACTCGTTGAGGATCTGGCTCTAAGGAATGCCGCTGATGAACTTCCGGATCCTCCTGAGCAACTCCGTGAAGGAAGGATCCTCAGACTTCGGAGGAGTCCTCGGCCGGGGCTTGGACGGAGAGCGCGGCTCGTCGTCTTTCTCGGAGGAGGAGGAGTCGGAGTCGGAGGAGGAGAGTTCGAAGCAGAGTAAGACTCCCTAGCTCATCTAGGGGGAGGAACGGGTTCCTTAGGGGGGATCCCCGGACGCGTGTCCTGCCCCTGTCTGGATCCCGAGGGCAGAGCCCGGGAATCTGGAGAGGGAGTGTGCCGTCTGGGGCGTACGGGAGCCGGAGGTGGCACCATCGCCGCAAGACGGCTCTCAACTTCCTTGGTGAGCTGAGCCTTGGCCTCAGCCCACCAGGAGGCCAGAGTCTCCAGAAGATCCACCGGCGGCCTAGGGGGCGGTGGAGGAGGAGGGGGGGGGATAGTTGTACGGATTATATCCGTAAGGTGGGTATCCGTAACCCGGCTGCGGGAATACCGGAGCTGGGTACTGCGGTGTCGGTGGAGTCGGCGCCGGGTACTGCGGCGCAGGATACTGCTGACGCGGGTAAACCGGCGTCGGATAGGACGGCGGATACCCAGGTACCGGAGAAGCTGCCGGAGCAGACGGCCCAGTAGGGAGCTCCACGGGCGGATCAACTGTGATAGGCCCGTGTGGTGGAGGGCCCGATGGGAGAGGAATATCCCCCGCCAGCGCTGGAGGGGCTGGCATCTGGGGAGCCGCCATCAGATCCTGCTCTATATGAAGAGGGTCAGACGGTGGTCCAGGATCCCGAGCCTCGTCCGGGGACGGAGGAGAGAAATCCCCGGGGTCAGGCAGAGGGGACTCTGGCTCCCCGGACGGCAGCAAGGGCTGCGGGGAGCCTGGTACGACCGACGGAGCAGGGTCTGCCGTAGGCTCAGAGGCTCGGCGCACGCCGGAGGAGCCGACGTGCGACTTAGGGGCAGAGTCCCGGAGGACGCCAGAGGAGCTGGCGTCCCACTCGGGTCCCTCGCTGGAGACGGGCCGAGGATGAGAAGAGGCCCGTCCGGGGACATTGCCGCAGCGCCGCCCAAAGGGTCGGGCGCTCTAGCTGCCTTTCCTGGCGGATGTCGGAGGAGCCGACGCCCAGCTTATGGGAGGCGCCCGCACCAGTAGACCGCAAGCCTGCGGCGGTACTGGGGGCTGAAGCCTCCTTTTGCCCGGAGGCCCCCGGTGGGCTCGAACGCGAACCCGATGGGCAGGCCGACGCCTCCTCCAAAGCCTTGGAGACTGCCGTCGGACGATCCCCTGGAGGGCAAGTTACCTTGGCCGCGGCTCCAGCCGGAGTTGCGGAGGAGGAGGCCTTCTACCGGTGCCTTTCCTTGTCCCGCTTCTTGTGTCCTTCAGGGGAGGTCGATGCCTGCCGAAGCTTCTTCAGCTCCTTCTCCATCGCGACATCTTCTTGAGGAGATTTCAGAGACTGCTGGCGCTGCTCGCGGGTGGCCGTGTTGAAATGAAGGCAAGGCGGGCACTTGTTTCACCAGGTGGTCGGGGCCTAAACAGAAAAGGCAGAGGGAGTGACCGCCTTTGTGGAGGCAGTTGGGCTACCAGACGAGTCGCACTTATTTTTGGAAGGGGACGACCTATACAGACGTTCACCTGACGAAGAAAATACAAAATACTGATACTTTTCGGAAAAACTGACGAAGCAACAGGACTGAGCGAGATGAACTTCACCGCGAGGTGCTGCATGAGCTGACAGCGGGAAAGAACTGGAAGGCGGGCGTCTGGGACCGCCCCTTTATACCAACGTCGCCTGACGCCGTCACCTGAGCGGAAGGTCCGCCTAGGACCGCTAGCTAGAAATTTTTCCGTGGGGTCCTGCCGCCTGCCGACATCAGTCTTATATGTAATTACCTACTGCAAGAGCCCTCTCGAAGTAAGATCTACTGTTACAATGAGTTCTTATGTACCGGTTCTCTTTGAGGATATTGCCTCCACTGGGCCACATCTTTGGAACAATTCCCAAGCACAAAGAACTCAGGGAGGATGGTACAGCCAGATAGAAGATCAAGACTAAAAGCCTTGCAGCTCTTTCATTAAGAGTTCCAAACTACTGAAGCACTAGCTGAAGGGAAACAAGATGGCGGCATGGAGAGGCTGAAAGCAACAGCTCCGTGAGCTCCCTCCTAGAATGGATTTGCATACCTCATTACATGCTTCTTGAGAAGTGTTGTTTGAATGCTCCCATCACCCTGGATACATACAAAAGCTCCTGTTTTAACAAAGCAAGGAAATCTCTGCTCTTGTTTTGGTTTAAGAACGATGCTGCGCAAACCGACTAAACAACTAAAGAACGCTAACCCTAACAAGTTAATTTCAAAGTAGATGAAGCAACTGGAAATCCAGAAGAGACTCTGGGCAAGCACCGTCATACGGAACAAACAGCCCAGTGCAGAAAACGAACCTTAGTCTTCAGGTATGCAATCTACCATGGATAGCAACAGAGGGAAGGTACCGGCTTTTCAACCAAGTAAAGAGTCTTCTTCCACCTGTGTTTTGCCAGCGCCGATCTTTTTCTTTTTTGCATTATTTATCACCTCCTACATGCCCCGGATCTGCCATTTCCTTCAGGCAGCTATGATCCCAGACATCCACCTACTGTCCTCCCTTGTAACCCCCTACCTCAGATCGCAGTCGACCCTAGGGTAACTCAGCGTAACCCTTCGCCGAGTGGGTCCCCCTCCTCCAAGGGGGAAGGCACCAGTAGGGCAGCCATCACACTCTTTCTCTCGGCCCCAAGGCGCTGCTGAGGCGGTCAGGCTCCTTGATAGTTCTTTGGTGGTGTTGGCAGATCGTCTGTGGTCATCCTGGCCAATCCGGGATGTTTTTTCCGTTTTTAGGGCAACCATGACGTCATGCCGCATCTTGTAGAGCTCCCGGTCTCCAATGGGGGCTGCTACAGAGCGAGGTATCACCCTAACCCACCGCAACACAGGAAAGCAGTCCTTTGGATGCTCAATCTTCTCCCGCCGACCCAAGTCCGTTCCAGAACCCGGGTCGCCGATGTGGTTTAAGGTAAGGCACCAGCGCCTCAGCCCGCTGCGCCACCGGGCCGGCCGTGCCGATCTTTTTAAAGAAAAATGTTGGTTCAAAAACAAAATGTTTAGAAAAAACTGTGGGAACAGATGGGCAGTTGGTGGCAGAACAAACTCACAGCCCAGTATCCAGGCAGGCCTGAGACATGGATTCAGACAGATCGCCTAGGAACCCCGCAGCACTTCAGTGATTTATGCAAGTTTCTCCACTGCTGTTTTCACATAGTATGCAATTGCCAGCCATGCTTCAGATGTTGAAGCTGCAATTTTTGTAAAAAAAAATAAATAAATAAATAAATCTGTCAATCTTTTTTTTTTTTAATCAAGTGTTTTTTTTTTCTGGCTGCCCTCCAGTTTTCTCTGTGTGGCCACACCACCAGAATGATGTCATGCAACAGAGCTGTCAATGTTTTACATACAGCAACAAGGAATTCTGGGTAAATAATGACATCGACTGAAATGTTCCTTACTCAGAGGTGCAGTTTTTTAATTTCATAGTGGTGACTGCAGTACGGAACCTAATATGTAAATGTACATAGCAAGGCATTGTGGGTGCAATAAGGAAAGTACAGTAACAGTAGATCTTCAAAAGAGGCTCTTGAAGTAGGTAATGACATATAGGACTGAAGCCGGCAGGCGTCAGGACCCCACGGAAAAATTTCTAGCTTGCAGTCTCTGGCGGGGAACCACCCCCACGTCAGGTGACCGGCGTCAGGCGACGTTGGTATAAAGGGGCTGTCCCCCATGCCCGCCTTCCAGTTCTTTCCCGCCAAAGGCCAAAAAGGAAAGACGAGAGAGAAGTGGATATCCCCGGAAAAGGAGCCGAAAAGGCTAAGGGGGATGTAGAGCGGGAAGGCATTACCTACTGCAAGAGCTTCTCTCAAAGATCTACTGTTACGGTAAGTTCTTACGTAACTGTACCATCTTATTTCGAGAGGGCTCTTGCAGTAGGTAAATACAGGTTACTCACCTGTAACAGGAGTTCTAGGAATTGTATATGTTGTTCATCCACACTTTCTGGCAGGTATCCTTGCCGCTTTAAATCTTGCCGGAAGGTCTTCAAGCTGGCTCCTCCCACCTACCCGGGTGGTAAAACTGTCGGCTCCGCCCCATGACACCAGATCTGGCCCACTGGAAGCTCAGGTTGTGCGTCGAAGCAGGGCAGGTCGGGTGGGTCGTATGGATGAACAACATATACCATTCCTAGAACTCCTGTTACAGGTGAGTAACCTGCATTTCTGGACATGGATATGTTGTTCATCCACACTTTCTGGCAGACTCCTAGCAGTTCTCCGGGAGGAGGGAGGCAAGGCGGACTCCGATACTTACTTGGGAAAAAGAGACTGGAGAACCGAGGCCCCAAAACCAGCATCCCGGCGTGACTCAAGGTCGATGTGGTAGTAGGTAATAAAGGTAGTGCCACTTCCAGGTAGCAGCCCTGCAGATATCTTGGATAGGGACATCCCTGGAAGTAGCTACCATGCAGCGGTATGGCCGTAGAATGAGCTCTTATCCCTGGGGAAGCCCATGCCCGCCAACCTATATAGCAGAGCTCTATGCAGGAGGTGACCCACCTGCTTATCGTCCGCTTGGCTGCAGGTCTGCGAGGTGCGGCTTCAGCGTAGGTGATAAAACAGCTGGCTTAACCTCTCCCCTCGAACTCTCCAGCCATCCGCTTCCTTATAAGCGAGCCACCTAGGGTCCAAAGTATGGAGCCCATATTCGCCTCTGAGGTGTGATTGGGGCAGAACACCGCAGAGTCAACACCTGGTTAAGGTGAAACTCCACACCACCTTCGGAAGGAATTTCGGTGGGGCGCAGGACAACCTTGTCCCTGTGGAAGACCAGATAAGGAGACTCGATGGAAAGCACCTGGAGCTCTCCCATTCTTCTGGCTGACGGATAGCCACCAAGAAGGCGGTTCTCCACGACAGGTGTGAAATATCGCACCTGTGCATCGGTGTACAAACTGCCCATGAGCTTGGCCAATACTCAGCAGTAGATCCCACGGAGGTGGAGGTTCGTGACTGGAGGAAATGTGGTCATTCCTTTGACGCCCGACCACATGTCCTGTGCCGACTGCTTCCGCCCGCGCCGTAAGCAGAGATGGCTGCCAGGTGCACCTTAAGGGTATCAACCGAAGCCCTTGCTGAGAAAGGGACCAGGTAGTCCAGAATGCTTGCCAAGGACAGGTGGAAGGGTCCAAGCTCTTCCTCACACCAAATGGAGAATCTCTTCCATTTGAAGGCGAAGCATTTCTGGTCGACTTACGGGACGCCCAACGACGCGCTTGAGGACCTGGCCGGAAAGACCCAAGGCCTGGATCTCTAGCCGCTCAGGAACCAGGCCGTCAGGTGCAGGGATTGAAGGTCCGGATGGAATACCTTCCCCTGGTTGACTGACATCAGGTCCGAGCGGGATGGAAGCTGCCTCGGGAGCCTGGAGCTGAGGCTGAGGAGATCTGGATACCAGAACTGGCGGGGCCAGTCTGGGGCTACCATAATCACCTGCGCCTTGTCCCTCCTCGCCTTGAGAAGCACCTTGTGGATCAAGGGAAATGGGGGAAAGGCGTAGAAGAGGCCCGGGGTCCACGGCCTCGAGAAGGCATCCCCCTGCAGCGAGCCCTGCTGAGGGGGGCGGGCATGAAACAGACTCAGCTTCGCATTCTCCCTGGAGGCAAACAGGTCCACCTGAGGCATGCCCCAGTGGGAGAACAGGTCTTGTACTACCTCCGGCAGGAGAGACCACTCGTGAGACGCAGTCCTTATCCGGCTCAGGGCATCAGCCAGGGTGTTGGAGGCTCCTGCCACGTGAATGGTTAGGAGATCAGCCTCCAGGCTGCACACGAGGGACCATATGCGGAGAGCTTCCTTGCATAACAGCATGGAGCGCGTTCCGCCCTGGCGGTTCAGATAGTACATGGTCGTGAAATTGTCCATCTGGACCTGAACCACTTGACCCCGTAGAAACGGAGCGAAGGTGGTGAGAGCTAGACGGACCGCTCGGAGCTCCAGTAGGTTGGTATGGCATCAGGACTCCCGAGAGGACCAGAGGCCATGCGCTCGTTGTTCCCCCAGATGGGCACCCCCAACCCATCAGAGATGCATCGGTCAATAGAGAGACCGTTGGCTTAGTGCGGACAAACGGGATGCCCTCCTGCAGATGTGCCAGAACGATCCACCATTGGAGAGCGTTCCACATCTCCTGGGTCACTGTCACGGGCTGGTCCAACGGATCGCAGCGTTGTGACCACTGGCTGGCCAGTCCCCACTGAAGGGGACGCATGTACCAACGGGCCCAATGGACCACGCTGGTGCAGGCCGCCATGAGGCCCAGGAGGCGCAGGAAGTCTCGGGCAGGGCGCAATTGCCCAACCAGAAATGATTGGGAAAAGGAGGATAGAAACTCGGCCCTGTCCACCTGGATCCGTGCTCTGGCTCGTAGAGAGTCGAGCTGTGCCCCGATGAATAGTATCACCTGCTTTGGCACGAGTTCCGACTTGGCCTCGTTGATGAGAAAGCCAACCTGAGAGCAAACCTGGAGGACCAGATCTCTGGACCGCTCCGCCTCCGCTCTGGAGTGGGCTGCAATCAGCCAGTCGTCCAGGTAGGGGTACACCCGGACCCTTCGACGCCGCAGAACGCTGTCACCACTGCCATGCATTTGGTGAAGACCCTGGGAGCTAGGGAGAGGCCAAGGGCATGGCCCGAACTGTAAGGGATCCCTCTGCTCTGAAGTGGAGGAATCTCTGATGGGACGGACGGATTGGGACGTGAAAGAACACATCCTGGAAGTCCAGGGAACTGAACCACACGCCTCGTTCCAAGGATGGGATAATCTGAGCCAGAGTGACCATCCTGAAGGTCCGAGACCTTAGGAACTTGTTCAGGTCGTGCAGGTCGAGAATGGGGCGCCAGCCTCCTGTCCGTTTTGGGACCAGGAAGTACCTGGACACAAACCCCGGGTATGGAGGAGGATCCGCCACCTTCCTGATCATCTCTTTTTCGAGGAGCAGGGCAATATCGGCTCGGCGGGCCAACAGCGAGGCTGCGGATCCCGTGGCCCCGAGGGCGACAGCTCGAAAGGGTGGAGCCTGCTCGAACTCCAGAGGCAGGCCTTTTCCTACCACCTCCAACACCCAGCAGTCCGTGGTGATAGCGGACCAGGCGGAAAGGAAGTGTCGGAGCCGTCCCCCCACGGGGGGAACCCAGGGGGGAGTGACGAGGTTGGGGGCGGCACCCCTCAACCCGTCACTGGGCAGGCTTGGAGGAAGAACCGGCCGAGGGACCTCCTGGGCCATTACTTCCTTGCTTCCTGTTGGAGGAAGCCGCCGGCTATGGGTTTGAGGCGTAGTAGCATTTCTGGCCCTGTTGCTGGTGCTGGGCGGTCGAGATGCCGGGGCAGAGGGACGAAAAGGACTCTGCTGCTGACGGGCAGGCCTTTGTCCCTCTGGGCGGAGGTGACAGAGTCCAGGTGGCATTGGACTTCTCGATCCGCTGGAGTGTCCCTCCACCCAGGGCCGAAGAGGTCAGTCCCCAAGAAGGGACGTCCGCCAACTTGTGCTGGGTATCCGCCATGAAGGTGGATATCCTCCAGCCACGCCCTCTGACGCTTGGCCACACCAGGCGCTACTGATCTGGCACAGGAATCACCTATGTCCAGAGCAGTCTGAAGCTGCTGCTTCGCCACCGCCCTATCCCGCACCTGGCGGACCGTGGTCTGCAGGTCAGATGGGAGATGAGGAACAACCTCATCCAGGGAGCCCAAGAGGGTGTGGGAGAAGTGTGCCATCAGCACGGCCGAGCTGGCCTGTAGGAGGCCAAGGGAGGACGTAGCGTACACCTTGCGCCCGGCAAAGTCCAGCTTTTTGGACTCTTTGTCGGGGGGCTTATCCACATCCCGAGCGTTACCGGAACGCTGGAAAACGCTGTTGGTAACTAACCCCTTGGCAGAGGGGTGCTCCGAGAAACTGGGCAAAGAGCCGGTAGGGACCGCATACTTCCTGGCCATCCTGGCCGAGGGCGCAGGATAGGAAGCAGGCCGCTGCAAAAGCTCCAAGGCTGGGCCGACAATGGCCTCAGCCACCGGAAAGGCCTCCGAGGGGGAATCCCCTTGGTCCAGTATCTCCGTCAGGGGATACTTGGCCTGTTTGGACACAGGCTCGAGCTGCATCCGGTGGACTCCGAAATGAGTCGAAGCAGACCCAAGAAAGACGATGGGCTATCGTCCAATGACTGGCCCCCGGAGGACTCCAGGTTGACCTGCCAGGAGAACAGGGAGGAGTCGTCTTTGGATTCCGAAGAGTCTGCGAAGAGCTGCCTCGGCCCTGAGCCACCCCCTACCTGCCGAGGACGGTCGCGAGTGAGGGTGACCGACAACCTGTGGGGCAGGCTGTGACCCGACCTAGAATCTTTGGTCAGTGCCCCAGACTTCGGTTGTGGAGGCGGAGGTTCCACCACAATCTGTGGAGCAGCTGGTTTTGGCCGGGCAGCTCGACTGGGGCAAGCGGTTGCTTAGGTCGTTCAGGCGACAGCCACTTGATGGCCGGGGTCTGGACCGGAGTCGGTTAAGCCCCGGACAACAGCAACAGCTGCCACATAAGCTCCTCGTAGCGCCGACGTAATTTACGCCGAAGCCTCCCCTCATCCGAGGACGAGGAGGAACGGTGTCGCAGCTTACCTCGGTTGAGAGACCGAGACCGCCGATATCGGCGGGAACGGCTAGACCGAGAAGAGGTCCGAGACTGAGACCCGCGGGGGGACAGAGGGTGGGTACGGGAAGGGGCAGGGGACACCCGCTCTTCCCTTGGCTCGGACACTTTAACCAGGGACTGCGGCCCAGAAGGCATAGGCAGATCCTCTGTATCCACCGGGGGGGACCGGTGAAGGAGGGTTGTCAGCTTCTCAGTCAATCGCCCGCCCAACGGAGCAGAAAAATCTCACTTCGCCGACGGGAGTCTCGGCAGGCTAGCCTGGCAGGGCACCCGTGAAGCAGCGGCCTCAGCTGCAACCTCGATCAAGTCGACGGTCGGCTGTCCGGGAAGGGACCTCCTCCTACCTAACGCAGCGGTGGAACTTACTTTTGACCCTTCTTGGGCTGAGAAGAATGTCCCGATGGCCCCTCCCATTGGAAGGGACTGACAAAGCTCCTTTGAATGAAGCCGTATCACGAAGAACCCGAGAGCAGGATAAATGCAGTGGCCGAGGAGGAGGATAGATGGCCTGGAGCCTCCTCCTCGAGGCGATCATCTGCTCGGAGCTGCTCAGCCGGAGCCAGCCGCCGACACCGCCTAACGAGCCTCTTTGATTTTACCGAGGGAAACGCTGGGCGCCCAGCTCAATCGGGCAGCGATCGTCCAGGACGCTGGCCGAAAGAGCGCACAACTCGCAGGCCCAAGTGGTCGCGATCTAGGCCCATAGGCAGCAGCCGCACGCGGAGTGCGGATCTGTCCCTGGACATTTCTGCCTGCAAGGGCACCTCTGAAAGCCGGCATAGATTTGTCCATCGCGGCGCGAGGAAGATGAAGACCGAAGTTTAGAAAACTTCAAAAACAATTTTGGACGAACCGAAGAGTTAGGATCCAGTCTAAAACGCAGAGTGCTAAGGAGGGAACCTGAGCTTCCAAGCGGTAAGGAAGATCTGGCGTCATGGGGCAGAGCCGAGAGTTTTACCACCCGGGTGGGTGGGAGAAGCCAGCTTGAAGAGGGCAAGATTTAAAGCGGCAAGGACCCTGCCAGAAAGTGTGGATGAACAACATATCCATGTCCCTAGAACTACATTTAGGACCGAATGCCACGAAGTCTGGAACGAGGAGAAGCACTCGGGAGGAGGAAAACTACCAACAAATAAACCTCAGGCTGTGAGGGTCTTAAGAAAGAAGACCTTGCAAAACAGTCAACCTGAAGCCTGCTCTACGGCGAGAGGCAATGTCCAAACTGTAGTGTTTCGTAAAGGTATGGACCGAAGTCCAAGCTGCGGCTGCGCAGATGTCTGTCGCTGACACATTCTTGAAACGAGCAGCAGAGGCAGCTACTCCTCTGGTAGAGTGACCTCTGACTTGACCCGGCAGGGTCTTGTGGTACTTAAAACAGAAAGTGATATAGTGCATCAACCACTTCGATAGGCATTTCTTCGAAACTGTATTGCCCTCTCTTTTGTGAGCAAGAGAGACAAAGAGCTGATAAGACTTCCTGAGATCCTTAGTCCTAGTGGTATAGCACCTCAGGATCCTGTGAACATCCAGAATATGCAAGAGGAACTCCCCTTGATTGGAATGTTGTGTAAAGAAAGCAGGCAGCTCAATGGGTTGGTTCAGCGTAGATTCCACTACCACCTTAGGGAGAAACTTAGGGTTGGTGCGCAGTCACACGTTCCCTGTGGAAAATCAAAGAAGGGATGTTGCACATCAAGGACTGAAGCTTGGAAATTTGTCGAGCTGAAGTAATGGCCACTAGGAAGAGAGTCTTCCAAGAGAGGAACTTCCAAGTCTGCTGAAGCCGCCGGTTCGAAGGGAGGCAGAGTAAGTTTCGAGGACAAAATTCAAATCCCAAGGAGGTGCAGAAATACGGATTGGGGGGGGGTCTCAAATGAAGAGCCCCTTTGAGGAAGGTCTTGGAGACTTCCAACTGCGCTAAAGTCCTGTCACCAAAAGGGAACGTGGTAGGCCAAAATGGCAGACATATGGACCTTCAAAGAGGAATAACTGAGACCCAGGTCAAAGAAGTGAAGCATGTAGTCCAAGACTCTCTAAACCGGGCAAGAGAAGGGTTCCAGATCCTTGGAAGCAGCCCATATTGAGAAACGCTTCCACTTCATAGCGTAGGTGGCTCGGGTAGAAGGCTTTCTGGCCTCCACCAAAATGTCTGCCATGAGCGAAGAAACCCCGAAATGGGCTTAGACTACGTCTACAGGAGCCACGCGTGCAACTGAAGGGATCTGAGACCTGGATGGACCAGGGTCCCCTGATCCTGGGTCAGCAAGTGCTGTGACAGAGGAACAGGAAGTGGAGTTTCCTCCGAAAACTGCTGCAGAAGACAGAACCAAACTTGCCTGGGCCAGAAGGGAGCGATGAGTATCATTCAAGCTCCTTCTCACTGGAGTTTGTGTAATACCCTCGAGATTAAGGGAATTGGAGGGAAGGCATAGACTAATCTGTCCTTCCAATACAGAGACACAGCATCCCGACAAAAAAATGCCTCACCCTGGACTGAGCGAGCAGAAGGCGGGAAGTTTTGCGTTTAGAGGAGACGCGAACAGGACTAACTGAGGGGTTCCCCAACGCAGGAAGACTTCGTCTAGTACCTCCTGATCTAGTTCCCATTCGTGGGCATCGGCAGACGACCAACTGAGGTAGTCCGCCAGCGTATTGTCTACTCTCGGAAAGTGCACTGCCATCAGGTGAAGATTGTGCTTAGCTGCCCAACCCCAAACTCTCATTGCTTCCCTGCATAAAAGTTAGGAACGAGTTCCTCCCTGCTTGTTTAACAATATAACATCTATTAATGTGACTGTCCAATCCTAAGTCTTCGGTAGTTGTCACACAATTTACTATAATTGTGGCCTAATGCACAATAATTGTTGCTTCTCCATAATGTAATACAAGGGATAAAGATATGTACTGCAACAACTGTACATTGTTAGCAAGTTAAAGTAGATGGGTACAGCACATTAAGGCTCGACAGATTCCTCACGTACCTGTATAATGGTTTCACTAACAACTAATGATACATGCCCATGCAAATAACCTATGGGGCAAGATTCATAAGTGTGAAGTATACTAACACAAGGTTTGTCATAAGACATATTTCAGAGCTGCTGACAACTTCTGTTTCTGCTAAAAGGTCATTTTACTATAATAGAACTGCAAGAATAAGCTACTCGTTTTCTGTATAAAAAAAGGCCATATTTCTTATATTTCTGTAAAATCTGATGTTTGCCACAAAGGCTGATGGACAACTTCTGCATTTTCCACCTTGTGACTGTTAGCTAAAAGTTATTAATAGGGTTTAATGTCTGCATTTTCCAAATTTCAGTTTATCAGAGACACTGCAAAAATATATTTTGTATCTGCTTAAAGTATGTGGACCAATCAGAACGGATATCATAAACCCAGACGCATGAGGACACATGTTACTAAGTAGGAGGGTTATGAAAATCCAATGTCCTTTTATTTTTTGATTATAGCCATTTATATTTGATTCTAAGAACAAATACTGATATATGTCAAACTATGAAAAACTATATCTAGCCACTGTGTGGATACAGCGCTTCAATAGCCAAACTTTACCAATAACAATCTTTAGGTTTCACAGCCTGTTGCTGCCGGTAATTGCTAATATTACCCACCTCGTATTGGTTTAAACAAACTTCAAATGAAAGGTCAGTCAGTAGTATGTAAGTCACAGGGAGCTGTGACAGCGTACAGATTATGTGACCTTGAATTGGCCAACACAGTGAGGTAAACCTGTGCCAGCCAAGCCATAAGGAGTTGTGGCATCGTCTGGGCCAGACCTTACAGGGTGAATATAGTGCCAGGGGGGTCATGGGAAGCCATGGCAGCACCTGGGTCAAAAGACTTTGTAAAGTAGACTTTCACATAACACACCATCAACGAGAGCAAGTATAACAGAGATCTAACAGTAGTGGTTATTGGTGATTACCTATTAGTGCATGCTAGGAAATAAATACCCTTTTAATTTACTGGTTGATGCTAAAAGGACATTTAGTGCTGAATCCTTACAGTTACAAAGATTTTACTAAAATGTACTGAAAAATATTGGGATTGCTAAATTTGGCAGTATCAGTCTAAGTGCTGCTATATATTAATGCTATTAATAACACAATGCTGCCATCTTCAAGCATAATATAAAGTTAGCAACTAGTAACATGGCCAATGCATGCTCGTATTTTGTTAATACTGTCTTTATACAGTTATAACCTATAAGGTTCAGTTTTCCTTAGCAACAGCTTATCTGTCACACCAGGCCATATCACACAACCAGTCAAAGATTGACAAATGTTACATGGTTAAGATACTGAAGTTCCTTAAAATGTTTGTTTCAATCAGCATGCAACAACTTTGTTCTAATGCAGTCACAAATGTACATAAGCTGTGTTTTTGTACTCAGTGAGAGATGTACCATCATCCAATGTAACCAGATGGCGAAGCTCTGTTAAAATAAATCAAATTTTCTCTCCAAGGCTGTTGTCCAAGTCTTTTATAACTATTTATAATTATAATACTAAATCACGTAACAGCAAGTTTCTTCCCGCTTCCCTGCTTGCTACACTGATGTACCAGACCACGCGCATGTTGTCCGTCTGGATTGCTAGATGACCGGGAAGAACAGAAAAATAGAGAGCTTGAAAAGCATACAGAATGGCTCTGAACGCGAGTACACTGATGTGTTGAGTGTGCGCGAGACTGGACCAAGAGCCTTGAGTCCTGTGAGGTCCCAGGTGGGCTCCCCAGCCATCTCCTGAAGCATCTGTCATCAACGTTTGGGAGGGAGGTTCCAGACACAACAGAACTCCCCAGCAAAGGTTCTCCTGCATCATCCAACAATGCAAGTTCCAGATCATGGGTCGGAGACCAGAACTGTCCAATGAGAGATTCTCATATGGAGCCGAGCGTGAGGGACTATCGGGATTGCAGCCACCATGAGCCCGAGGAGGCGAAGGACTGACCGGGCACCAACCCTTCTGTGGCTGGACAACAGACCTGCTTGCGCCTGAAGGGTGTACACCCTGTCTGGAGGCAGAAAGGCTTTGCCGATGATCGTGTCCAGAAAAGCCCCAATGAATTGAAGTCTTTGACAAGGGACCAGATGGGACATAGCCTGGTTGATGGTGATACCCAGGCTGGTGAAAATCTGCCGGGTAAGGGAAAGGGAGCACTGGAGTTCCTCCCTGGATGAGGCCGCCAGGAGCCAATCGTCCAGGTATGGGGAAAACCATAACCCCCCGGATATGCAGGTGGGTCGCTACCACTTAAAGGCATTTGGTGAACACTCGGGGGGGGGGGGGTGCCGAGGAAAGACCAAATGGGAGGGCCTTGAATTGGTAGTGGCCCCCTGAAAAGAAAACCGGAGGAAACTGCAGTGGGAAGGGCGGATGGGGATGTGCAGGTAGGCATCTTGCATATCCAACGCACATAGCCACAGTCCCAGCAGAAGGTTCTGCAGGGAGAGCATTCTGAAGCACTTGTACCCCATGAACACGTTCAGGGAGCTGAGGTCTAGAATAGGTCTCACGTCTCCAGTTTTCTTTGGAACTAGGAAGAAATGGGAATAGTACCCAGTCCCCCAAAGGTGAGTGGGGACTGGTTCTATCGCCGCCTTCAAGAGAAGGGAGGATATTTCTTCCCGAACCAGAGGAAGATGCTCCGGGGAGTAATACGACTTGGGGGGTGGTCTTCTTGGTGGTTTCTGAAGAAACTCGATTGAGTGTCATTTTGCTATCAGTTGGAGCACCCAAGCATCTGAAGTAATCCTCTCCCAACCCGGCACATGGAAGGAGAATCTCCCTCCTACCGGTTCCTCTGGAATGTCCAGAGGCTGTGGGAAAGGAAAGGAGTCAGGAGGTGTGGGGCAGCGTGGCGGCCGAGGCTCCTGCAGCTTTTCTGGGCGTCAGAGTCTTGGCTGCCATGGGACCCCAATGCTTATTGGCCCGCTTGCCCTGAGGTTTTGCTTTTGGTCGAGAATGTCAACGCTATCCCTGAGGGGGCCTGTACAAAGAGTCAAAAGACTTAAGTGCAGTGCCCTTCTCTTGCAGGTCAGTGATGTCCGACATCTCCATCGAACAGCACCGAACCCCTGAAGGGCGCATCCTGAATAGCAGATTGCACTTCAGGCACCAATCCTGACACCCGGAGCCAGACGAAAGCCGAACTCCTACCAGCAGTGTCCACTGCATCGTATGTAGCATGTGCCTACTGGCCGAACGAGCAGATTGGACCAGATCAGCCACTTCCTGCTCGGTTTGAGATTCAGGAAGGGAGTCCACTTTGGATTCCACCTGACTCAGGATAGCCTTCTGGTAATCCCCCATATGAGCGACATAACTCAGGACCCCGATTCCCAGTGTGGAAAAAGTGTACACCTTCTTCCCGTACTGGTCCAGAAGACGGGATTCCTTGTCCGGTGGAGACTAGCAAAGGTGCTTTGGGTTAGCCAACCGGCCGTGAGCGGCGCTAATCACAACAGAAGCGGCTTTTGGGTGTGTATTCAACGAATCCACACCTCGAGCTCTGGTATAGCCCTTGAAGGCGCAGTTATCATGACGGTTGTTTCCAAATAGTGGAAACAAGGTCTGCAGAGAGCTCGATCCAGGGTGGAATCAATGTTGTAGCTGTTTCAGGCAGATCCAAATGGCAGCGAGTTTCTTCCGCTGTGGATCTGGCTCCAGAGATTGCTGCTGGTGGACTTCTGGATCTTTCTCAGCAGCTCCAGAAAGGAAGGATCTTCGGAGAGACTTGAGTCGTCCTTGGCCTGGGAGCGGTCTGGAGAGCGAGGCTCGTCATCAGGATGGGAGCACCCCGGAATCTGAGTTGGAGGTCTCTGAAAAAGTGTGAAGACTCTACCCGTGCGGAGACAGACCCCCTTGAGTAGCCCCTTGGGAAGCGTGTCCTCCCGGCCCTGGCACCTGAAGGTTCAACTTCTTGTGTCGGGCGGGTCTCCGGTGAAGGGGATCCGTATCGAACCGCTGGTCGGTAGACTGTTCACCACCTCCCTAGTGAGTTGAGCCTTGGCCTCAGCCCACCAAGCAGTCAGTCTCTCCTTCAAATCCACCGGCGGCTGAGGGGGTGATGGAGGAGGGGATACGGATACTGGGGGCATCCGTAAGGTGAGTATCCATAGCCCGATGGTGGAAAACCTGGTGTCGGGTACTTGAGGTGCCAGACAGGCAGGCATCGGATACTGTGGCGAGGGATACTGCGGTCCTGGGTAGGACGGCGTCAGATACCCAGGAACCAGGGGCTCTGATGGAGCAGAAGGTGCTGGGAGAGGCCCAGCGGGCGGGCCAGGGACAGCTGGCCCAGCGGGCATCGGGACGGTGTCCAGTAAAGGGATGTTGCCCCGCATCAGGTAGGCTGGCGTCGGAGCCGGAGTCAGGGGATCCAGCCCAACAGGAGGGAGACCTGACGGGAGCGTACTGGCGTCCTCTGTGTCGCCCGGAGAAGGAGGACTAAAATCTCTGGGGTCCAGCAGGGGAGACGCTGGAACCTCGGTCAGCAGCGGCGAGTGCTGCGGGCAGCCGGGATGGCGGACTGGTCGACAAGGTCTGGCATCGGCTCTAACGCCATGCGTCCACCAGAGGAGCTAACGCCCGCCTTTATTGGCGGGATCTCGCAGGCATCGAGGAGCCGCATCCGACTTATCGGACCCAACGTCCGGCCGCGACGCTGCCCCCGGACGGTCGGGCTGCCTCTAGCTGCCTTTTGTCCGGAAGCGGACGCCGGTAGCACCGGCATCCGACTTACCTGACCAGCTCAACCTGGAAGGCCGCACGGTGGTGGCCTTCCTGGGAGCGGTTGCCTCCTTTGTCCCGGAGGCTCCTCATGATCGAGCCAGACAGGAGGGCCGCCGCCGCCTTGGAAACCTCCAAGACTGCCGTCGAGGATCGGCCCCCCGGTGAGGACGTTACCTTTAACACAGCGACTCCAGCTGGAGTCGCGGTGGCTGTTGAGTTCCAGACCTGGTGCTTCTCCTTCTTGCGGTGTCCCTTGGGGGAATCTGAGGCCTGCCGAAGCTTCTTCAGCTCCTTCTTCATGGAGGACATATTTTTCTTTAAAATGTGGGCCCCAAAGGACTGCTGCCTCCGTTTACAGGTGGCGGCGTTAAATTTTTGGCAGTGCTAGCATTTCTCCATGGGGTGTTCGGGCCCAGACAGAAGAGGCACAGGGAATGGCGGTGCTTATCACGGGGAGCTGAACTGCATGTACTTATTTTTATGCGAATCAGAAGGAGTAGGGGACGACATACACGCAAATGTAGAGAATTATCTAAGAAAAACGAGAAAAAAATTCAGTAATAAAACAGACTACAGACTGACGAAGCAGTATGAACTTAGCCACGAGGCGCTTTCACGAGCTATGGCAGGAAAGAACTGGGGGTTGGGGTGGAGGTGGGGGACCGCCCCCTTATACTGACGTCGCCTGATGCCAGTCACCTGATGTGGGGGTGGTTCCCTGCCACAGACTACTAGCTAGAAATTTTTCCGTGGGGTCCTGATGCCTGCTGGCTTCAGTCCTATATGTTATTACTACAGGAGAGCCCTCTCGAAGTAAGATCAACAGATCTTCGAGGAGTTACTACAGCAGGTAAGCCATTAGCACTGAAGTCGGAAGGCGTCCTGAACCACTGAGATAGCAGTGTGAGGCAGAGGACCACCCCGACGTCAATTACACCCGTCGTCAAAGTGGTATAAAGGGGCGGTCCCCTGGCGCCATCTGTTCTCCCGCCGGAGACCCGGCTAGAAACAAAACTGGAGAACTGCGCAGGAAGTCCCCACCATGTTCTGGTAATATAATAACCTAAATACTATCCTGGGGAATAGAGGGTGGGAAAGCCACCTGCTGTAACAGCTCCTCTCGAAGATCTACTGTTACGGTAAGTTCTTACGTAACTGTACTACCTGTCTTCGAGGGTGGAGCTCTTGCAGCAGGTAATACCATTAGGACTGAGTCCCAAGCAGTACCCAAGGATAGACCCAGGTCTGAGGGCGGCAGGGGGACATGCTGAAAAACAGCTGAAAATGTTAGAAATGCATCTAAGAGAGTAGGCCTTGCAGGACTGCTAGTCCAAAACCTGCTCTCCTTTTGGATGCAATGACCAAGCTGTAATGTTTAATGAAAGTTTGGACTGAATTCCAAGCAGCTGGTGAGGAGACATTTTTTAGTGTTGTGAAGGACAAGGCCACTGCCCTGACAGAGTGGCCCCCGACTGTTCCCAAAAGTGGTTTGTTATGATGCTGGTAGCAAAAAGTAATGCACTGCACCAGCCAACGGGCTAGTGACTGTTTGGAAACAGGAGCCCCTAATATTCGCTTGGCGAATGAGATGAACAACTGGTCAGACTGTCTGGAAGAGAGAGTCCTGTGGAGGTAATGCTTCAAAATTCTGTGAACATCCAAGGTGTGCAACAGTGCTTCACCTTGGTTAACAAATTCCGGATAATAAACCGGAAGGTTGATGTCCTGGTTAAGAGTAAGCATGGACACCACCTTTGGCATGAACTTGAGGTTCGTGTGCAGGGTCACCCTGACCCTGTGGAAAACTATGTAAGATTCCTTACATATTAGGGCCTGGAGCTCGGAAACCCTTTGAGCAGAGGTAATAGCTACCAAAAGGAGGGTCTTCCACGAGAGGAAGCTCAGCTCGCAGGAGACTGCTGGCTCGAAGGGAGGAAGAGTGAGTTTCTCCAGGACGAAAAGTTAAGTCCCAAGGAGGAACAATGTCTCTTCTGGGTGATCTGATGTGTAAGACCCCTTGTAGCAATGTCTTACAGACGTTGAGCTGTGCCAGTGTTTTATTTCCGATAGGATCATGATATGCGGAAACCGCACACGTGTACCTTAATGGATGAATAGCTCAGTCCTAAATTCAGAAGGTGACAGATATTCTAGCACATGCCTAGCCGGGCAACCCAGGGGATTTAGGGCACGGGCCGTAGCCCACAGACAGAAGCGCTTCCATTTCAGAGTGTAGGAGGCCCTGGTGGAAGGCTTCCTCGCTGCAACCAAGATCTCAGCCACCCTGCTTGACATTCCTAGTCTCTCTTCTGCTAAGACTGCAGGAGCCACGCATGCAGGTGAAGAGAGTGAAGAGCAGGATGGATGACTGTCCCCTGCTCTTGTGAGTGCAAGTGGGTGGAGAGTTGCAACTGAACTGGAGGCTCCAGTGACAGTTGCTGGAGCAATGGATACTAGATCTGACAGGGCCACAGAGGAGCCACCAGATTCATTCTGACTCCCTCTGACTGCAACTTGAGCAGTACTCTCTGAATGAGGGGAAAAGGAGGCAAGGCGTACAGGAACTTCCCTATCTAAGAGAAGGAACAATGTGTCTCACCAAAAAACATCAGGTCCTGGAACGAGCGAACAAAAATTTTACAGTTTGGCGTTGCACAGGGACGCAACGAGGTCCAACTCTGGATGGCCCCTGTGACATCTTGAGCAGTTCCCACTCGTGATTCGGAGAGGAAGAGCGGTTGAGACTGTCGACGAGAACATTATCAACCCCAGGCAGATGAACTGCAATAAGATCCAGCTGATGTTCTACTGCCCAATCCCACACTCTCATGGCCTCCCTGCAAAGAGGGTACAAATAAGTCCCCCTCTTGTTTGTTGATGTAGAAGACCACTGGTGTGTTGTCTGTCCGCACCAGGAGAGGCCCCGTCGAGAGCTGGTCTTTGAATGCGATTAGTGCATTCAGCACAGCTCTCATTTCCAGAACATTTATATGTAGAGAGCTCTCTATGATAGACCAAGACCCCTGGGTCTTGTGATCCCCTAAATGAGCCCAACTGGACAGAGAGGCATCTGTGGTTAAAGTCTGGAGAGCAGTGAGTCTCCAGAATGGAACTCCTCCCACTAGACTGTCGTGACGGAGCCACCATTCGAGGGAATGATGTACCGCCAGAGACAACCGGATTCGGAGATCCAGATCGTCCATCGATTGGTCCCACTGGACCCAGAGATGCCACTGGAGGGTCCTCATATGTAGTCTGGCTAAGTGTACTGTGGCTATGGCAGCCGCCATATGGCCTAGAAGCTGTAGAACAGCCCAGGCAGGGAAAAGGGGCCCTTCTGGAGCCTGCTGGCCAAATCCCGAAGGCGGTCTGCCCTGTCTGGAGGCAGAATGGCTCTTCCCTGTCTGGTGTCCAGAACAGCCCCTATGAACTGCAGCCTTTGTGTCGGCCAAGGGAGTGATTTTGGCCAGTTTACTGTGATTACCAGGGAGGAAAACGGGGCCTGTGTCTCTTGTAAGGTGATTAGAAGCTCCTCCCGACCGAGCAGAGAGGAGCCAATCATCCAGGTAAGGGTAGACAAAGAGGCCTCTCCTGCGACGGGCTGCTGCTTCCACCGCTAGACACCTAGTGAAAACCCTGCGGGTAGAAGAAAGGCCGAAAGGAAGTACCTGGAATTGGTAGTGCTCGTACTGGAAGCTGAGTGCAGAAACTTTCTGAGAGACTTCAGGACCTTGATATGCAGGGTAGGCATCCTGCATATCTAGGGAGCACAACCAGTCCCCTTGCTGGAGTAAGGGGAAGAGACCTGCCAGAGTGACCATCTGAAACCTCTGGTATTTTACACAGAGATTGAACTGGCTCAGATCCAGAACTGGACGAAGGTCTCCCGTTTTCTTCAGGACCAGGAAGAAACGGCAGTAACCCTTTCCTTTCTGGGCCTGTGGAACCTTTTGGATGGCTCTTTTTTCTAGGAGCTGTTGAATTCTCTACTTCTAGAAGAAGACTGTGTTCCGGTGGACAACGGGCCAGCGGGATAAAGATGAACTCTGTCATGTACCCTTTTCGAATGGTATCCAGTACCCATTGGTCTGCAGTGATACTGGACCATTCGAGTGGGTAAAGCGCAAACCGCCCTCCTACCTTCTCGCTCTGCATGTCCCTGAAGGGAGGAGGGGGCAGAGGGAGTCAGGCTGAGGAGCTGGAGGGGCCCTGGGAGTTCCGAACTGCTTGGGGCCCTGGGAACCTTGAGGGGCAGGGTGACCCTGCCTCTTGAACCTCTTACCGTGGGACTCTACACCCCTGGCCTTGCCCTTGGCAAAAAGGTCGCTGGTGGAGTTCCCGAGGCTGGGATTTATACATGTGGTGCATGTCGGCCGCCGCTTTTCCCAACTCCTGAAGTTGCTTAATCATTTGTTTAACTTCCGGGTCGAACAGAATGGGACCCTGAAGAGGGGGTATCCAGAATGGACTCGTGAAGGTACGGCTGGAAGCCTGTGAGCCTAAGCCAAGACTGCAGTCTCACACAGACCCCTGAAGTGACTGCTCTGGAGGCCATATCCACGGCGTTGTCAGAACACCTGAAGGCGCGTTTGTCTACATCTAAACCGGATTGGGCACACGCTAGAATTTCTTGTTTCGAGTTGCAGACTGGCATAGCTTCAACGAGGTCCACTGTCTTCCTCCACAGTGACTGCTGGTAGGTAATAATGTGGGCCATGAAGTTCAAAGACCTGATGGCCCCAGTGGCTGAGGAGAAGACTTTTCGGCCCCAACAGTCTAACTTTTTAGAGATGGGATCCGGAGGTTGGGAACTCAAATGCTCTGGCTGAGATCCTCTGTGAGAACCAACGAATTGGCCTTTGGTTGTTCGGCCAGAAAAGATTCGGACTTTGAAGAGCTATAAAGTCTGGTCCACTTCCTGGGACTACCGGACTGGAGGACGCGTCGCCAGGTGAGGCGATGTTACGTCCTGAAATGGTTCCACGAATGGTGGAATCGCGTTTCTTCTCTCCAAGGAACTTGGCCAGGTGCTTGCGCTCTGGGTCCAGACTCTCTGTGTCACACTTGTATACAGCCTGAATGGGCCTCATAATGTCCAAAAATGAAGGCTCATCCGCAAGGGGTGGGGTGGACCATGGGGAATCTTTAGGTCCTAGGGAGGGAGGACAGAATTCCTTGTCTGAGTAAAGCACTAAATCCACGTCGCCTTCATCCGAGGAGGTTGTGACAGGAGAGGAAGAAGGAGAAGAGGGTTGTTTCCAGATGTGGGTGCTCATCCTCACCTCACTGGGGTGGGCGGGGGACCCATGGGTGGCGAAGAGGGACAGCGTCTGGGGGTCTATACAGAAGATCCCCTTTAACTGTATTCTACCATGTAGTGAACAGACTCCCAATGTCTGCTACTGGGACGACCGCAGGGTCCGGCGCCGGGCGTCTGGTCTTTAGGTGCGGGTGTCTGGGTCTCTGGCTAGGCAGGCGTCGGGTCTGAGATCCCGGCGTCAGTAGGCAGATGACCGGCAGTGCCTTAGTCTGTAGGTCTGGCACCTGTTGTGGCTTTCTCAGGCATCTGGTCCCTTGGACGAGGGGTGGATGGCGGGCCTTCATCCGGCGACTGCCCTATATCAGGCATTGGGTCGACTGAGTAGGCAACCAGCTAGGATTGCGCTGGTCTGGAGGAGGCGTCTGAGCTCAGGCGGCCTCCTGTCTACCTGAGGGTTCTTTCGAGCACTTGCATTTATCAGAAGAACTGGGCCAGTCCTAAGGCTAGGACAGGCTTTTCTGAGTTGACCCTGAGGGTTTTAGGGGTCAGTGAGCCAGGGAAGAGGGATGGTGTCCTGACGAGGCCGGCTCCCGATGTTTGCCCCGAGAGGAGGCGGAAGTGGACTTAAGACATGCGGGAAGGTTCGGATGGCTGGGCTGGGACCGAACCAGACCTCCGACTGGAACATAAGGAAGATGAGGCCTGCTTGGCTGGCGACTTAGGGTGAGATTCAGACCTGGCCCGATCCTTATCCTTGTGGTGATGCTTCCCCCCAGATGACCTATCCTTGGGCGGGGAATCCCTGGCAGGAGAGGATGAGCTGGCTCCTGATCCTCGCTGCATGGCCGCAAGCTTCTTTCCTAGCAGGAAGGTCTTGCGTGCGTGGGCCCTCCTGGCGAGCGTCTTCTGATTGAACCTTTGACAATGTGAGCAGGCATCAGGCTGGTGTTCCAGGCCTAGGCAGAGGAGCCAGGCCGCGTGGCAGTCTTTGGCCAGGATCTGTTTCCCGCATGCACACTTTGACCTTCGTCGCGGTGGGGAGGGAGATGACAAACGAGGTGTTGAAAAAAGGATTTTAAAGAATTAACACACTTCTGACGTTCGATGGCTGTCGATTGCTAAGGAAGGCATCTGAGGAGCCGAACTACGTGGGTCGACGGCGGGAAAAGAACCGAGATGGAGCCAGGGAACGCCCGTCACTTCAAATACTACGCCTGACGTCGGGCGTAACTGACATCGGGGGTGGTCTCCTGCCTCACACTGCTAGCTCCAAGTTTTCTGTGGGGTCCTGACGCCTGCCGGCTTCAGTCCTAATGGTATTACCTGCTGCAAGAGCTCCACCCTCGAAGACAGATCAAGCATTTGTCAATGCCGAATGTTTGTTTGCTGGTATTAGCACTGGAAATGCAGGAGTTAGATGCGGAATAGGAATGGCAGTGAAGTACTGAAGTTCACGCTAACCCCACCTCCACCCTGTAGAGACGCACAGGCATTGGGGTATGCTTTTGGGTCGTCGCCCGTAAAGTTCATGCTATTTCACCTCACCCTATTGCAGGCACTGACAAATGCTGAGGTGTTCCTTGGGGTGTTCAGCTTTACAGTCACCCCATTCCTTAAGGACATATGCTGAAATGGGTGCAGTATAAGAGAATGGGGTGAACTCTGGGGCCGAAGAGTCCAAGGCACACCTCGATGCCTGTCACTGGCTGCAGGAAGGGGGTAGAATGGCATGAGCATTACAGTCGGCAATTCAAAGACACACTCCTGATGCCTAGCAATCTGTACAGGGTGGGATGTTATGGTTAGCCACCCTAACGCCCAGGGTGTTTGTTGGTATTTGCACTACAAATTTTCGACATGGCCTTTTTGTGACCCCCACCTCATGAAAGCATTTGTGACCTCTTCTCATGAATAGTGGAACTGTGATTTTCTTAATGTGTCCTGAACTTTGAGTTCCCACAGTGACCGTGCCATTCTGTGCCAGATGTATGAAAACACAGATCGGGCAGGATGTGAAGAATGACAGCTGTACCATTCATAGGGAGGCGTGAAGAGATGGCAATGTTGAAAATCTGTAGTGAAAATATTAAAAATGCTTGAACTTCAGAGCATATGTGGAAATTGCGCAATGCATGCATGTAAATACAGGTTACTCACCTGTAACGGGAGTTCTAGGAATGGTATATGTTGTTCATCCACACTGTCTGGCAGGTTCCTTGCCGCTTTAAATCTTGCCGGGAGGTCTTCAAGCTGGCTCCTCCACCCACCAGTGGTAAGCTCTCGGCTCCGCCCCATGGCGCCAGATCTGGCCCCTGGAAGCCAGGTTGTGCACCAAGCTGGGAGGCCGGGTGGGTCGGATGAACAATATATACCATTCCTAGAACTGCTGTTACAGGTGAGTAACCTGTACTTCTAGGGACATGGATATGTTGTTCATCCACACTGTCTGGCAGACTCCTAGCAGTTCTCCGAGAGGAGGGAGGCAAGGTGCACACCCCCTACTTGGGAAATAAAGACTGGAGAACCGAGGCCCCAAAACCGGCATCCCGGCGTGACTCAAGGTCGATGTGGTAGTGGGTGATGGAGGTGTGTGCTGACTTCCAGGTAGCAGCCCTGCAGATTTCCTGGATAGGGACGTCCCTGGAAGCAACCACCGATGCAGCGGTATGGTGGGTAGAATGAGCTCTTATCCCTCTGGGAGGCTCCATGCCCGCCAACCTACAGCAGAGATTTGTGCAGGAGGTGACCCACCTGCCTATCGCCCGCTTGGCTGCAGGTCTGCCAGATGCGGCTTCAGCGTAGGTTACAAACAGCTGGCGAACCTCTCCCCGAACTTCAGCCGTCCGCTCCTTATAGTAAGCGAGCGCTCTTCTAGGGTCCAGAGTATAGAGCCCATATTCAGCCTCCGGGGAGGTGACTGGGGTAGAACACTGCAGAGTCAACACCTGGTTAAGGTGAAACTCCGACACCACCTTGGAAGGAATTTCGGGGGGAAGGACAACCTTGTCCCTGTGGAAGACCAGATAGGAGACTCGATGGAAAGCGCCTGGAGCTCTCCCATCCTTCTGGCTGACGTGATAGCCACCAAGAAGGCGGTCTTCCACGACAGGTGAGAGATGTCACACCTGTGCATCGGTTCGAATGGCTTGCCCATGAGCTTAGCCAATACGAGCAGTAGATCCCACGGAGGTGGAGGTTCTCGCACCGGAGGGGATATGTGATCAAGGCCTTTGAAAAAGCCGACCACCTTCTCCTGCGCAGACTGCTTCCTGGCCCGTGCCCAGTAAGCAGAGACGGCTGCCAGGTGCACCTTAAGGGTCGTCGACCGAAGCCCTTGCTGAGAAAGGGACCACAGGTAGTCCAGAATGCTTGCCAAGGAACAGGAGGAAGGGTCCAGGCCCTTGCCCTGACACCAAATGGAGAATCTCTTCCATTTGAAGGCATAGCATTTTCTGGTCGACTCCTTACGGGACACCTCAACGACGCTGAGGACCTCGTCGGAAAGACCCAAGGCCTGGAACTCTAGCCGCTCAGGAACCAGGCCGTCAGGTGCAGGGATTGAAGGTCCGATGGAATACCTTCCCTGATTGACCGAGATCAGGTTGGAAGGCTGGAACGCCTCGGAGCCTGGAGCTGAGACTGAGGAGATCTGGATACCAGAACTGGCAGGGCCAGTCTGGGGCTACAGAATCACCTGCGCCTTGTCCCTCCTCGCCTTGAGAAGCACCTTGTGGATCAAGGGAAATGGGGGAAAGGCGTAGAAGAGGCCCGGGGTCCACGGCCTCGAGAAGGCATCCCCCTGCTGAGGGGGGCGGGCATGAAACAGTCTCTGCTTCGCATTCTCCCTGGAGGCAAACAGGTCCACCTGAGGCGTGCCCCAGTGGGAGAACAGATCTTGTACTACCTCTGGCAGGAGAAATCACTCGTGGGACGCAGTCCCTATCCGGCTTAGGGCATCGGCCAGTGTGTTGGAGGCTCCTGCCACATGGATGGCAAGAAGGTCCGCCTCCACGCTGCGCACGAGTGACCAAATTCGGAGAGCTTCCCTGCACAGAGGCATAGAGCGTGTCCCGCCCTGGCGGTTTGGGTAGTACATGGTCGTGGTATTGTCCTTCTGGACCTGAACCACTTGACACCGTAGAAACGGAGCGAAGGCAGGGAGGGCTAGACGAACCGCTCGAAGCTCCAGCGGGCTGATGTGGCATCGGGACTCTCGAGGGGACCAGAGGCCATGCGCTCTGTGCTCCCCCAGATGGGCACCCCAACCCATCAGAGAGGCAGACAAACGGGATGCCCTCCTGCAGATGTACTGGAATGGTCCACCATTGGAGAACATTCCACATCCCCTGGGTCACTGTCACTAGCTGATCCAGCGGATCGAAGTACTGTGACCATTGTCTGGCCAGCCCCCATAGAAGAGGATGCATGAACCAACGGGCCCAACGGACCACGCTGGTGCAGGCTGCCATGAGGCTCAGGAAGTCCCGGGCAGGGCGCAATTGCCCAACCTGAAATGATTAGGCAAAGGAGGAAAGAACCTCGGCCCTGTCTGCCGGGATCCGTGCTCTGGCTCGTAGAGTCTCGAGCTCTGCCCCGATGAATTGGATCACCTGCTTTGCACGAGTTCGACTTGGCCTCGTTGATGAGGAGGTCAACCTGAGAGCAAACCTGAGGGCCAGATCTTCTGGACCGCTCCACCTGCCGTGGAGGGGGGCTGCAATCAGCCAGTCGTCCAGGTAGGGTACACCTGACCCTTCGGCACTGCAGAGGAATGCTGTCACCACTGCCATGCACTTGGTGAAGACCCTGGGAGCTAGGGAAAGGCCGAAGGGCACGGCCTGGAACTCGTAGAGGGATCCCTCTGCCCAGAAGCAGAGGAATCTCTGGTTGGATAGACGGATTGGGACGTGAAAGAACACGTCCTGGAGCTCCAGAGAACAGAACCACATGCCTCGTTCCAAGGATGGGATTATCTGAGCCAGAGTGACCATCCTGAAGGTCCAAGACCTTAGGAACCTATTCAGGTAGAGAACGGGGCGCCAGCCCCCCCGTCCGTTTTGGGACCAGGAAGTACCTAGACACAAATCCCGGGTCTGGAGGAAGATCCGCCACCTTCCTGATCACCTCTTTTTCAACGAGCAGGGTGATACTGGCAAGCCGACAGAGAGGCTGCAGACCCCATAGACCCTCAAGGGGCGACGGCTTGGCAGGGCTGGGCCTGCTCGAACTCCAGGGGCAGGCCCTTTCCTACCACCTCCAACACCCAGCGGTCCGTGGTGATGGCGGACCAGGAGGAAAGGAAGTGGCGGAGCCGTCCCCCCACGGGGGAGTGACGAGGCTGGGGGAAGACACCCCTCAACCCGTCACTGGGCAGGCTAGGAGGAGGGACCGGCCAAGGGACCTCCTGGGCCTTCCCCTGCTTCCTATTAGAGGGAAGCTGCAGGCTTGGCTTTGGGTGCCAAGCGAGCCTACTGGCCCTGGTGTTGGTGCTGTTGGCGATGTGCCAAAGGCGCAGAATGGCGAAAGGACTTATGTTGTTGTTGTCGACGGCCCTTGTCCTTCTGGGCGGAGGTGACAGAGTCCAGAGTGGCACTGGACTTTTCGATCCGCTGGAGGTGATCTTCCACTCCAGGGCCGAAGAGGTCAGTCCCCAAGAAGGGGACAACCGCCAGTTTATGCTGGGTATCCGCTGTAAGGTGGATATCCTCAGCCATGCTTCATGGGCGATGGACACTATGTGTCCGCAACTGATCTGGCACAGGAGTCTCCAATGTCCAGAGCCGCTTAGAGCTGCTGTTTGGCCTCCTGTTCCGGCTGAGTGCTGGGGGTAGCGGATAACCTGGGTACCCTGCAAGATAGGAAGGGTAGCTAGGTGCAAGGCACCAGTAAGAGTACTGGTAACTCTGTTAGTGAATAGCCTGGCCCGGTGTCAGAGGAGGGTATCCCGGCGACGGACACGACCCCCCCCTGCGTTGGATACTGTGGATACTGAGGTGTATATCCAGGATAGTACCCAGTTGGGCCTGACAGAGTAACATAGGGCCCCGCCGGAGGCGCCAAAGGGCTGCTAGGAGGTGGGTCCAACAGCGGCACTGAAGGGGGGATCCCCGAAGGAGTCCAAAAGTGACCAGTGAGGGATCCGGTGGCAGAGAACCCAGCGAAGGGGGAAGGGGTTCAAGAAGAGTCCCCGTCGACAGGTCCTGTAAGGTATCCAATGGAAGAGGGTCCTGGTGATCAGGCCCAAAAAGGTCAGAGAAGGACAGCGAATCCTTTGAGGCAGAACTCTGGTGGGATGAGGAGGGACATGCGAGCTCTCTCTGCCCGGAGTCGTGGTCCACAAGGGAGTCCAATGGGAGAGAAGACACTACGGGGGTGCTGGGTGGTCCGGCATCCGACTTAGAAGTGACGGCCTGGCGATCGATGGGAAGAGCCATCAACTGACTTACTGGCTGCAACCGGGCTGACAGAAGCCGGAAAGACTAGAGTCAGGCTGATCAGCCTGGGCAGGGCGCTGGAGCCAGAGGGCGACTTGGCGTTAGGACTCGAAGCAGGTATCTTAGATGAATCATCTGAAGAGGATACCCCAGACTGCCCGCTGACCTCGGGGGGTGGGGGCAAAAAGGCCCTAAAGGTAGAGTACTCATGGGTGGAGGGCCAACCCGAGGAGAGTGGCTCTGCTCCCGGCCTCTCTCCTTTTTCTTTTTGTCTGGGGCTGGTGACGACAATCTCTCCCTCAGCTCTGGAACTCTTTTTCCATCAATGTCAGTCTCTGGGTCAACAAATGGGCATCGAGGGTCCTCTTGCGATGGCTGCGCATGGCCTGGTTGAAGCCCAGACAGATATAACACTCAGTGGTGTTATGTTTAGGCCCCAGACAGGATACACACCAGGAATGGTCATCCCTGTGCGGAATCTGTGCGACGCACTTGGAGCACCACTTCTTGGACCGAGATGACAGACACTGCTATGTTAAGGAAATTGGAAATAAAGATGAGAGAAATACGATAAGAAAAATGGTGGGTGACTGAAGCTGTTCTACCGCGTTAAGCCGGACGATACAGGTAGACGGTGGGAAACCAACCCCCTTTTATAGTCACACTGACATCTGTCACCTGACGCCGGGGGTGGTCCCTGCCGATGATTGCTAGCTACAAGTTTGCTGTGTGGTCCTGACGCCAGAGTGTGCAGTCTTATATGTGAAGACCTACTGCAGGAACCCTCGCAGTGTTTCAGGAGGAATGTTTTTGTGGACCTGTGCAGCTCTGAAAACAAGTCCCTGTGACATCAGCATAGAATAATGTGAGCAAGGTGTTTTTCAATGTTAAAGTAAATGCTGTGTAGCTCAACATTATAATTTAGTACGGGTGCGAATATGTAACAAGTGTATTTACTATAAGCTAATTTAGTACTACCACGCATATGTAATAAGTCTATTTCAAGACTGCTCAGTAAGAAAATAATGTTAAATGTGTTCCGTGTGCATACTGAAATCGTGATGCGTTACCGATTGACTGATGTCCTCTTCAAAAGGTACGTGTTTACTGTTAAACAGGAACTGTTTAAACAGGCGTTTTATAAGTGTAATAATCAGCATACCTAAGAGAATATACTACTAATCTAATGAAAATAACGATTAAAACAATATCTGTTGGTTCTTCCTAGTGGGGCTACTTTCTAAAGAGGAAGGACACTACAACCTGCATATATTTGTGCAAACCATTAATATTTACGTTAACATACTCCAATAATCGAACAGTGCCATGTTCTAAGTTTAGCCTCGTGCTTTGCAACGCACCCAAGGTGTTGATTAATCCCCAGTGACTACACTCCCTGTCGTGGGTTATTGCGTACTTCTTTATCAGTTTCTGGTAAAACTAGTGTAGAGAAAAAAATACAACAACTATGTTGCAAGTGATCCCTTTTATTGGACTGACAAAATTATTTTTTAAGACTAGCTTTCGAGAGGTGAAACTCTCTTCCTCAGGTCAAAAGTGAAAACAGCTGAGCAGTATGACAGATATAAAGGTTGGATGTGGATTCGAAGCCTAGACTAGCAGGTTACAGATCAAGGCATTGTAGTCAATTTGCACCTCTTACAAACAGGAAGACACATTTTCACTGGAGTGCTTCTGTTGGAGAGAGACTCCAGTGAACTCCACTCCACATTTCCCTTTTTGGTAAAACTAGCAAAGCAGCCTGTGGTGATTTTTCATCCTATGTGTTCAGGAGGTTAGCAGGGTATATCTTGGTAGGATTTTTCCCTCTTTGGGGTCTCAATCTCATAGGTAACTGTGCCAGGATGTCTAAGCACTTTATAAGGCCCTTGCCACCTCATCAATAGTTTATTTTCTGTAGTGGGTAACAGTAGCAAGACCTTTTCACCTGGCTCAAAAACTTTTTCTTTTACCCCATGGTCATAATACGCCTTCTGCTGGCCTTTGGCCACCTCCAGATTACTATGGGCAATTTCAACATATTTTGCCAGTTTCTTTCTCAGGCTACACATGTAAGATCTAAGATTTTTTTTTTGAGTAGGTTTCTTTTATTACATCCCAGTGGCCCTCTAGAGGTTGTCTATCATACAGCATTTCAAGTGGTGAAAAATCTGCTAAGGCTTGTGGCACTTCTCTGTAAGCAAAAAGTAGGTAAGGTATTGGTCCCAACCTTTCCCTTCCAAAAACCTTTTTAACATGTGTTTTAGGGTTTGGTTGAAACGCTCAACAAGACTGTCTGTCTGAGGGTGATAAGGGGAGGTTCTTATATCAGTGAAACCTAGTAGTCTGTACAGCTCTTTCAGTAATGCAACCCCAAAATTACTACTCTGGTAAGTAATGATCTCTTTAGGTATGACCACGCTGCTGAAAAATTTGACAACCTCTACTGCTACTTTTGGGACTGTGACAGTACACGCATTGGAACTGCCTCTGGGTATCGAGAAGCATAGTCACATTATTCACATACTACCAGAATGCATCAATTACCCCTTTTACTTTTGTCTAAGGGACCAACCACATCCATTGCAATTCTTTCAAAAATCACGTCTATCAAGGGTAGGGGGCACTTTTTCCTTTTTTAGTCACTGGGGCCACTTTCTGACATTCAGCACAAGAACTGCAATAGTTAGCAACATCTTCATGAATTCCAGGCCAGTAAAATCTGTACAGCAATCAAGCAAGGGAGCGATCTCTCCCTGAGTGACCATCATGTGCTATCCGTAACAATTCAGTTCTATACTTTTATAGCATAACCAATTGTTCTATCTGCTCTTGTGTCTGAGAATTAACACAAACTCTGTACAGTAACACATTACATTTTTTTTTTGGCACTTAAACTTTGTATCTGTTTTTCTTGTACATCAGGAGCAGGATGCAGGAGTAATACAGAGAATAATGGATGACTATTGGTAACAAGCCAGTTAGTGCACCGAGAGGTTCCTATGGCGACCACTTCCCTCGAGAGCACAGCTTGAGAGGTTTGGTCCCATGGGAACCTCGAGATGTACTAACGTAGATTGTTACCGATCGTTAGTCGTCCATTGTTTTTTATAGTGTATGTTGCAAAAAAAGAGGAAAGAGCTGTGGTAAGATGATTGTAGCTTACTTTGGCCTTTTTTTCTCTATGACGGGCTTGATCTCGTCGCCGTGGCCGATGACTAGTAGGGGAAATATCGCGCAACACGCATGCGCAATCACGTTCTAAGTTGTTATGCTGCACTAGCTACGTAGTTAGTACAGCATACAAACTAGCTGATGTAGCCAGTACAGCATAACATTTTAGTAGGGATGGCTTTCCATCCATAACAACGTTCCAACATACACTATATGAAAGTTACGCAATACACACCATATCTTTGAGTTATACGTTGTGAAGAATTTAAGACACCTACCAGACATACATTTTGGATGTCATCTCAAGGAGATGACATTCAGAAGACTAATTAAGCTACCTATGAGGTAGGTGATGTAACAATCTTGCCCTGAAGAGGGAAACTAAGCAACCACAAAGAAAACTGAAAACTACATAGCAAACTAGGTACAATACAGAGACATGATGATAAAATACAACAACACATCATAGTACTCTCGTCACTCCATGTGTCATGGCAATTACCCATTAAATTTTTTAAACACTGGTTTACCTTGTTTTTGTTTCATCCCCAGCTGCTTATAACAACCTTGGAGAGAGGCATTGTTAGTTTGCTGTGAAACAAAATCACAATCAGTTATTAGTTTAGTTTCAGCATTTTCATATATTAACCCCTTATGTCCATCAGTCTTGTTGCCACAGTATTTTTCAGGCGTTTTTCTTTCCTGGCCTTCTGGATCTTGGAGCTGTTCTCAAACAAGTCTACATCACAGTCACCATAAGGAAAACTGTCTGTACCATCCAAGATATTCTTCGCCTGTGCTCTTGTCATCACAGCTGCTGAAATATCAGGCGTTGCTCTCTATGATTAGCTCAGCAAATCTTGGAAAATCACTGCCAATAATCACAGGCACAGGTAATTCTGGTACTACTGCTGGGATAGCATCGAGTGTCACCGTGGATGCAGTTGACCCCAGTACTTGAACCTCTGGCACAGTTCTTTGAGAACTTCAAGATGTACCAGGGTTTGTCTGCTTCCTGAATCTATAAATCCCTGCACAGTCTTATCTCTCACCTTGACATCTGTTAAGTACTTGTCCCAGTTTGCTAAGGACAAATCTGCTCCAGTGTTAACCTCATTTTTATGGCAGTTTCTTGCAATATGACCTGGCTTGTTACAGCTTATTTTATACAAGTCTTTGGGTGCAAATGTGTTACCCCCACTAGAGTTCTTATCAGACTTGGAGTTAAATCAAGGGAAAATGGAGGGTCTTACCGGTGTTTGGCTGTTACTTCGCTGTTGCGTGGTCTGTCTAGACATCAGACAGTCTTCAGCCAAAGAAAATTACGTACCTACCGTAATTCTTGATCTTCGTGTATATCTTCACCACTCATCACTGGTGGGTTATATGCTGGAGGCGCAATGACCCTGTGAGAGTTTATAGCTTAGAAATTTTTCTAGGGGGAGGAGCCAGCGCCGGCACTGCCCATGAGGGCAACGCATAGCGGCTGCTCGGCGCTGACCAGTAACCGACACTCCTCACCTCAGTTCTGTCTGCTACAGTGAAAAAAAAAAAAAAAACAGGTTACTCAACTGCAACAGTAGTTCTAGGAGTGGTATATGTTGTTCATCCACATTTACTGGCATGTTCCTTTCCCTTTAAGGATCGCCGGAAGTCTTCAAGCTGGCTCTTCCACCCACCTGGGTGGTATAACCCTCGGCTCCACCCCATGACGCCAGATCTTAGCCCGCTGGAAGCCATGATTGTGCATCCGCAGCCAGGGAGGTCGGGTGGATCCATGTGGATGAACAACATATACCACTCCTAGAAAGTGCAGTTACACAAAGACTTTTGCTGTAACAGTAGATCTTCTAGGAATGTCTCTTACAGTAAGTCATTACTTCTGCCAGTTCCCGATAGGTGGCGCTCCAATACGGAAGTTTCTTCCAGCAGTCTCCACACCAGGGACCATCCACACAACCTCACTTCCTGGGCTGTACCTATAAAAGTGGGTGGTCCCTGGTAATCGCCGTTCCCCGCCGGTTTCAGCTCGAGACTGAAGGGAACTGAGGTACCAAAGCTTCCCAACCCTACTTCGTTTTTCCTATTGCAAAATGACAAGGGGTTGGAGGGAGGGAAGCTACTTACTGCAAGAGACATTCCTGGAGGATCTACTGTTACAGCAAAAGTCTTTGCGTAACTGCACTATCTTCCACGGAATTGTCTCTTGCAGTAAGTCATTACTTCTGGGAGATTCCCAAGCAGTTATCGAGCAGAGGATGGCCATATATGGCGTTCTGCCTTATATCTTAGTGTGGTCTTGGGACCGAAAGGGGCTGAAAACAGTGTATCAGCATGTAAAAAGGGATTTTGTAAGTAATCCATTATAACATTCGTTATAGGATCATGGCTGAAAGACAAGCCAGACTGGCTATTAGTTGGCATCATCAGATGAGTTAAAGGAGCTGTAAACCCGATTAGGGTATGGCACATCAAGTACTGTAATAGATCATAGGAAAGTCAGCCATATAATGGAGTAATCGGTTGATCTCAGTGGCATGCACTGGAAAAGACAGTCTATGTCAAATCCCATTGGGTTCCGAGTCTGGGACAGTAACCCAAATAATACAATGTTATTTTGTAGTGTTACAATGTAGCAATTTAGTACAGTTTTTTTGCTGTGAAATAATGCATCTATTTCATGAAGGAAGCCAGTAACACTTGGCGTCAGTGGCAATATTGTATCGTTTTAGGGGAAGGACACAGAATGCAACAGAGTGATGTATTCAGTTCCATCATGTGTTAGTAATCTCATTTGCAAGGGGGGTCCCAAGTATGTCAGGGTCTACCACCTCGTCAGGTGTGAACCTGAAACGTTAGTATGATGGGTCCTTTGTTGATACTGTCAGATGAACAGACATGAAAACAATGATCTGGATACTTACAGATTTAGGAGTCATGTGATCTCATGTGTGAGATTTGAAATGCAAGAAAATCATAAGGTTTGTAACTGTCCATAGTTTGTTGTCCCAGTAGCGTGGATCAGCAAGTGTGATAAATCTTGCATTTCATACAAGTTTTATGTATTTATCATGCCCAGTCTGTCCAGACAGTAGAAACTGTATACATCTAGTAGTAATAGGATACTGAAGCAGCAGATAATGTTGCGAAATGAAACAAAGTATCTGTGACATAAAGGAAGTTAGTGATTTTTAGAATCCGCAGCTATAACCAATCTTGTAGATGGTTTAGAGAACATGTAGAGTAATAGAGTGATGTTGATATATCCATCTTGTATTAATAATCGTACTTACAAGGGGGTCTCAGGTATGTCTGGGCCCGCAACCTTGTTGGGCGTAAATCTGAAATGTTCGTATGATGAGTCCAGTATGTGTACTGTTTAGAAAACAGAAGCTAAATAATGAACAATATAATTGAAATCATAAGGCAGTGGATCACATTTTTGAGATTACATAAACACATATGTGTGTGTATATATAAATTAGAGGCAAAAAACTCTGTTTAATGCATTAGTTAGGGTTGTTCCACAGCAAAAAAACAGAGGAATTTCAGTGTTAGGGTTGAAAGCCCCTTTTAACCCGTCCACAACCCCAACCAGCATCGGGGTGCACGTTGGGGTTATATAACTAACTCTCACCCCAACAGATGTGAAGAAGCCGAGGTACCCTGATGCGGTTGGGGGTGTGGGCGGTGTTCAAAGGGAGCTTAACCCTCACACCAAATTTCCTCGCTTTTGTCGCTGTGGAACAACCCTAACTAATGCATTAAACGGAGTTTTTGGCCTCTAATTTCCCTTCTTTTTGAGAATGATAATGAGAAATAGTGAATGTAATGCAGCGGCGGGCCCCGCGCTCCCGCCACGTGATGTCTTGTCACATAGTAACACTGTGCCCGTAAACGCAAATGGTAATGCGCATGGTGACGCAAAGCGAAACAGAAAGATGAGCAGTACTATAGACACAAATGGTAAAAATAACGCAAATGCAAGCGCAAAGTAAAACACAAAGGTAACACATGGTGCCGTGAGCGGGAACAGTAAATTGAAGCAGTGCAGACATAAGCGGAAGCAGTAAAGGTAACAGTAATGTAAGCGTACAGGCTGGTTCTCCCAAAAGCTGCATAGAGAGAAAAAACAGTGAGTACCAAGAATGTATGCATAATAATGGGTCTCGGAGCAGAAAATGAGGAGTTGGAATACTAAATTGCTTATATCTCAGGAACCGTACAACAGAAAAAAAATTTAAAGTCATATCCTGTATGACTTTCCTAGCTAATTTGTACTTAGCCCCCATTAGAGGACTAACCATTTCTGTGAAAAGTCCGTATCTACGCACTGTTTCGAGATCACAGGGCCCTAGCATGGCGAACACTGTAATGTTATCCTATGGAACAAAGAGAAGTTTGAGTGCGATAATTTTGGCTCCTGTAATACTTTTCACCAAACTACTGAAAGGCACATCTGTGGGATGCTGGCTTTCTTCCCCCAAAAGTTCAGCCCAAAAGACCAAACCGTTATTTTGCAGCAGGGCGGCAAAGGATTCCTGTAACGTGGCGGACGCTGTAATGTTATCCTATGGGAAAAAGTGTCAACTTTGGAGTGCCGTAACTTTGCTGCTCTGTCATATTTTTTCACTGAAACACTGAAAGGCACATCTGTGAGGTGTTGGCTGCGTTCCCTTCAAATTTCAGCCCAAAAGACCAAACCATTCAGCAGGGTGGCAAAGAATTGCTGTCATTGTGCCATAGCCTGGAAAAGTAGTGTCACAATTTGCGAAAGTTTCCCCAAAAATTTGCGACACTTTCGTGAGTGCGACACTACTTTGCGAAAGTACTTTTTCCAGAAACTTGAAAAACATATTTCAGGGGGTTTAACCTCAAAATAAAGACATGCCTAGCATCCTCAAGGTCTGACTAGGTAAACACAAAAAAAACTGTGTTGCTAGAGGGTCCCAAATTTAAATGGCAGGCATTTTTCTGATCACCAACTGAAAACAAAATGGTGGATTTGCAAAAGTAAAAGGGCCATCTGCGAAAGTAAAAACTGCATTTGCGAAAGTGTTGAACTTTTTGTTAACCTTTCCCATTGACTTATAATGGGAAACTGTTTTTTGAATAACTTTTGAACGTTTAATATTTTTCACGAAATCTTCAAAAGGAACAGGGGACTGCACGCATTTCCCTGAAGATTTCACACCAGTTATAAAACCATACAACCTGTAGAGACGACCAAAGAATTGCAAAAAAACGTAAACGAGTGCGCAAATCACGCTTAACTCCACAGCTGTATATCCGAACAGTATGAAAGTTGGCAGATCCCAAGATGTATGGTTCTTGACCGTGTACTCCAAATTACAGGCATATCCGTTGAACGGCTGCAAAGTTATTAAGGTGCAAAATTTTAGGTTTAACATGTAAATGGCTCCTCAACCCTAACTATGGTAGCACTACCGTGCTAATGTGTGTGTGTGTGTGTGTGTGTGTGTGTGTGTGTGTTGGGAGAGAGAGAGAGAGTGTGTGTATATATACACACACACACACACACACACACACACATATATATATATATACACACACATACACATACATATACACACACACACACATATATATTTTTTTTTGATCAAGCAAAAAAAGACGTAGAGTTTTTAAGACTTATAATGCCTGTATGGGTACTCACCCTTGTTCATGTGATCCATGCTCATGATCAAGTGAAAGCAGCTTATAGCAGTAGAAAATTGAAGATAATATAATCCATACCAGGATATATCGATTGAGTCTCAGCATGTGAGTAGTAGGTGGACCTGTTCGTGGGAGAGGCATGGAGACCGGCGTACAACAGGCCGAGAGGCATCCCGAGGGAATGGCCATGATGGTCTGTAACAGCCATACCTCAAAAAATGACTAAATGTATAGAGCCTGTTGAAAAAGGCCTCAGGTTTCAGCTGAAGTCTTTAGAGAGAAGAGGAGGCGCCCAGCCTGCCAGAAGGGAGGTCATGGGTTTAAAGGCTTGTAGGTTATCCAGTCTCGTTTAAGCACCGGGGCCAAAAAGACAGTCGCCTTACAAGGGGCATTAGCCACATGCTGTCGAAAATCAGGTGCTAGCCCTAAGAGTCGAAGCCATGTCTGACGGCATAGAAAATACCTACTGCAGAGGCTCAAGCTGAGGCATCGGTAATGTCACATCCTGATCTTTTTCAGAGGATGCACGTAGTCTATTTATAAGGTTACCAGCAGAGATACTTACCAGATGCTGGTTCTAGTTTTTGTATGTTCAGGTATGGCAGTACGGTTTTTGTTATAGTAGTCAGTCATCCCTGTTAGATGGTACAACATAAGGGGACTCGTATTCTCTTGAATATTCATGAAGAGGCATGACATGTGGGCAGTCCAGCCCTGTGCAGGCCAGTGTCAATTGAGGCTGAGACAGTCTGTGATAAATGGTATATGAGTATCATGCATGACAGCAGAAGAGGCTGGTAAGCCCTTACATTCTGTAGCATATAATTCTTTATTTTGTACTGATGCAGCCCCATAGTATTTTTTGATGCATGTTGTTGAAAGTATTCACAGAAGTCCATGGTAAACTTGTAATAAAGATCCTCCATAATTGTATTATATGCAGGTAAAGATGCTGTTTTATGATGCAGGGGCTGCTCAGTCAATGGAAGAGGAAGAGAAGCATGCCTCGTCGATGATGTACTATGTCTTATAGATGAAGGGCAAGTAAATGCATGCTCCATAGAGGGAGGAATACACTCAGTCAACGAGGAAGATAGTACATACTCCGTCGACAAGAAAAAATTACTCACCTTAGTAATGTTGTTTCTTCTAATGGAGTCTTGCTGTATTCTGACATATTGCAGTGATGTCCAACCTTTGAACTGCCCCGGAGATGAAAGAGTTAACTTTCCATGCCAGGCATGGAACGCTGAGCTCGAGCTCGGTTGAGACTCTGTCTGTTGCTGTTTGAAGTTAAACAGTCAGATCTTTACGAGCTATACACACTGGGTGTCTTGTGTGGAAACTGTAAACTTACACTAGCCAACTGGCTACTAAATATAATAAACAGATTTTTTTGGTCCCAAAACAAAGACTCAAGTCAGGAACCCCCCCCCCCCCAAAAAAAATAAAACAAAGCACAACACCCACACCCCAAACTAAAGGGGGAGAAAATAAAGGGTGGGGGCACCTCCCGAGTGCCAACACTGCTACTGCCCACCCAAATCCCAAAAACCAAAGTTCTGAGGGGGAAGCAGGGGGGGAGGTCAGAATACAGCAAGACTCCATTAGAAGAAACATTACTAAGGTGAGTAATTTTTTCTTCAAACAACATGAAGTCTTGCCGTATTCTGACATACTGCAGACTACCAAGCAGTACCTCCATGGAGGAGGACAGAACTCTACGAAATAGGCTCTGAAGCACTGCTGTGTTAAACCGAGCATCACCCTAGCCTGGATATCCAGAGAGTAATGCTTGGTGAAAGTATGTACTGTTTTCCAGGTGGCTGCTTGACAAATCTCTAAGATAGGAATATCCTGGCAGCAGCCAGGAAGCAGCTGTACCTCTGGTAGAGTGAGCCCTCAGGCCTGAGGGTGGGATCCTACCTAGTTTTCATAGCAAAATTGAATGCAAGAGACAATCCACCTGGCAATAGATCTCTTAGTGGCAGGTCTTCCCTTACCAACCTCACCATAAGTGAGGAACAGTTGGAGGGAGTCAAACCTGTGACCCTTGGTGCGCTGTATGTAGTAGCTAAGGGCCATTTTCACATCCAAACTGTGCAGCCTCCTCTCTCCAGAGGAGGAATGGTCAGGGAAGAGACAGACTGGTTAAGGTGGAAATCTGAAACCACCTTAGGCAAAAACTTCCTAATAGTCCTGAGGACCACTTTATCTCTATGGAAAGAGATAAAATCAGGCTCCACTGACAGGGCTTGCAACTCACTTATGCATCTGGCAGAAGTGATGGCCACCAAGAAAACAGTTTTCCAAGTCAAGTACTTAAGCTCTGCTGAGGACAAATGCTCAAAATGGGGTTGCATAAGTTGAGTAATGCAAACATTAAGGTCCCAAGCAGGGGCAGGGTCCCTGAATGGAGGATTGGTATGAAGCAGTCCTTTGAAAAATTTAGAGAAAACAAGATGAGCTGAAAGGGAAGAGTGCTTGCCTGCTGAAAGGAAGGCAGAGACAGCTGCCAGATGCACCCTTAGTGTAGCTGGTCTGAGTCCCAAGCTATTAAGATGAACCATATAGTCAAGGATTGTGGGCAGGCCAGCAGACTCTGGAGAAATATGCTTCCCAGAGCACCATATAGAGAATCTTTTCCACTTGGAGTTGTAAGTGTTTCTGGTGGAAGGCTTCCAGAAGCCTTTAGGATATCCATAACACCTTGAGAGAGGTGCAAATCAGCAAACTCTAACTCTTCAAGAGCCAGGCCTTGAGATTGAGAGATTTGGATACCAAACCCTCCCCTGAGCACATGTTAACAGGTTGAAATTCCTGGGAAGAGACAGGGGAAGGTGGACTGCTAAGGACAACAAGAGAGGGTAGCAAGGCTGTCTGGCCCAGTCTGGAGCAATCAATCACCTTGCAGGGTTGAGACCTGATTTTGACTAACATCTTGAACAGGAGAGGGAAAGGGGGGGAAAAGCAGACAGGAACTTCCCTTCCCAATTGAGGACTAGGGCATCCAGAGGGACTGAGCCCAACACTGGGGGCCTGCAGCAAAAGAGAGGAAGTTGGTGATTGTCTGGGGCTGCAAAAAGATCTATCTGTGGGGGTGCCCCATCTGGAGAAGAACACCTTCAAAACCAAGGGATCCAGGAACCATTCGTGATGGCCCTGAGATATCCTGCTGAGAGAATCTGCCAGGACACTGTCCTTGCCTGGCAGGTGTACTGCTGCAAGAGAGGTGTCAGGGAATAGGCCAGAGACCATAACTTCATTGCCTCTGTGCACAAGGCCGTAGACTGAGTGCCCCCTTGCTCGTTGATATACCACATTGTGGTGGTATTGTCTGTCCTGATCTGAACTACTTTGTTCTGAGCAGACTTGGAAAAAGCTTGAAGTGCTAGAAACACTGCTCTGAGTTCTAATAGACTGATGTGAAGCAGAGATTCCTGAGGAGACCACAACCCTTTGGTGGTCAGGTCTCCAAAGTGGGCTCCCCACCCCAAGAGGGAGGCATCTGTAGTAAGGATTAGAGAATGAGACTGAGTGACAAAAGAACTCCCTGTCTTAGATTGTCTTGATCCAGCCACCACTGTAATGCCTGGATCAGGGTTCGAGTCACTGGAATTAGCTTGGTCAGAGGGACTCTTTTTTGAGACCAGAAAGCTGTCAAGTGGAACTGAATATCCCTCATTTGAAATCTTGCTCCCTGCGCCACTGCTGTAGAGGCAGCCATGTGTCCCAGGAGCTGCAGAAAATGCCTTGCTGGTCGAGACACCTGGAGGGTGAATGAAGAGGCCAGTGAGATAAGGGTCCTTGCCCTGTCCAGGGGAAGGAAGGCTCTGTTTTTACTGTGATCCAGCTCTGCCCCTATGAAGGTGAGGAGCTGCACAGGCTCTAGAACTGACTTTAAAAGATTCAGGAGGAAACCTAGAGAAGTGAGCAGTTGCTGAGTTATCTGTAGGTGTGACTTGACTTGGTCTGGAGACTGGTCTACTATGAGCCAGTCGTCCAGGTATGGAAAGATGGAGATCCTTTTTCTCCTTAGGAAGGCAACTACCACTGCCAGGCATTTTGTGAACACCCTTGGAGCAGAAGTTAGGCTGAACGGCATTGCTCTGAACTGGTAATGGCCTGAGGGCAGCTCGAACCTGAGGTACTTTCGGTGGGAGCTTCTGATGAGAATATGGAAATAGGCATCCTTGAGATCCAGGGAGTCTAGCCAGTCCCCTGGCCTTAGAGAGGGTAGAATTATTCCCAGAGTCACCATTTTGAATTTTGGCTTTAAAAGGTGCTTGTTTAAATATCTGAGATCCAGGATGGGCCGCCATTCTCCTGTCTTTTTGAGGGTTAGGAAGTACCTGGAGTACAATCCTTTCCCTTTGTGTAGGAGTGGGACCCTCTCTATGGGTCTGAGAGCCAAGAGGGAAAAGACCTCTGCCTCTAAGGCAAGTGCCTCTGAAGGATTTGCAGGTGGAAAGGATCTGGTTCTCATCTTTGGGAACTTTTTGAAGCTGAGAACCAGTCCCTGGCTTACTACTTCTAGGACCCATTTGTCTGATGTTAAAGACATCCAGTCCTGGACAAAGTAAGCCAGTCTGCCCCTCACAGGAGGTGGAGAATCTGCCCTGGCAGACCCATCAGGTGCCTGTTTGGCAGGGGCTTTAGGCTGAGGGGTGAAGCAGGCCTGCTTGTACCCCATCTGCCTCTCCTCTGAAGAACCCCCCCATGAGCATAAGGAAGAGGAGCCTGGCTTAGAAAGAGCCTATGAAAAGGCCTGCCCTGCCCCTGGAATGCTGCCTCTGGGGAGTGGCTGCCTTTCCTTGGCCTGAGTACTCCTACAGGTGGTCCTGTATTCATCCATTTTCTTCATGTAGTTCTCAGTTTGCTCCCCAAACAGAGAATTACCCACAACAGGAAAATCCATGGCCTTAGTCTGGGTATCCTGAGACAGGCTAGTACATCTGAGCCAAGCCATCCTACGAAGGGCCACAGATGTAGCCATGACTCTAGATGAAACATCATTGGAGTTCACTGCAGCATGGAATTGCACCTTGGATGCCTCAATACCATCTGCAGCCACCTGCTCCAGCTCCTTGGCCAGCTGGCCAGGGACCTGTTTAGCTAAAGCCATTACAGTGTCCCATCTAGATTTTTGATATCTAGCGGTATAGGCCATATAATTAGCCTGCCTGAGTCCAAAGGATGCTGCCATGTACTGTTTCTTTGCCATGGCATCAATCCTCCTGGAGTCCTTATCTGGGGGGTGAAGCCAAGGGTATATTTGCCTTATCACAGGCTGCAGCCTACACTACCCCAACATGGCTGCATTGCTGGGTAAGGTACTCCGTATCTGAGCCTGAGAGAGTATACCTCTTGTCCATTCTCTTGTCCACAGGAGGTATAGAATTAGGAATCTTTAAAATTTTTATTGTCCGTTTCCCAAAGGACTTATGAAGGGGAATAGACAGCCTCCTGGACTCTGGGATATCCATCATTTCATCATAGTCAGGCTCTTCCTGGTCGTCCACAGCTTCTTCCATAGGAAGCTGAAGAGTTTCAGCCACTTTTTTGTAGAACATAAAATGGGAAGGGGATTCAGAAAGCCTAGGAGGAGAAACCCCTGAAGGTCTGTCTGGGGAGATGTCTGGGTCAATAGGCACATCCAGACTTTAGCAATCACCATCACTATCCTCATACTCTCCTTCCTCCTCCTCTGGTTCATAAAAATCTTCTAAATTATAATCAGGAACCGGGGGAACCAACCCAACCGAGCCCCTTCCTGATGGTGCCGGTTCGGTCGGAACCGGGGTTAGCGACTGAACAATCCTTATTGCTTTGGCTATTTCATCAGCGGTAGGAGAAATAATTTGTGGATCCGCACCGGCTGATTTATCCCTTCTTTTTCTTTTAACCAGAACCGACTCCAAGGAGTCGGTTCTCCTTTTGCCCGAAGAAGTTTCGCCCTGGTCAGAGGGCACTCCTTCCTGGTTCGGGTTGGAACCGAACCGTGGCTGTCCATCGGGTCAGCGGACTTCTTAGCCTCCTTTCCTGAGCCTACCAACTCTCTTTTCCAGGGTAGCTGCGGAAAATTCTTGCAAATCTGGCAGTCTGAATCGAAAGGGGTGGTCAAACCCCCAGACAATAAACACAGGTGGTGTGGGGATCAGCCTTAGCAAAGCTTCCCCACACACACTACAGTGTTGAAACCCAGTGGGCCCGGTTTTTCTTTTGGGTTTCTCAGACATGGCGAGTCCTAACAAAAACTTACCCTTTTTTCGGCAATCCGCCAGGCAAGACACCCTTATCGGTTCCTGACCGTGTTACGGGTCGTGGAAAAAACCGTAATGAAATCCGTTTTTTTTTTTAGAACCGATAAGGACCGGTTACCACACTCTAAAAGTAGAATAAACTTTTTTTGAACAACCTGATCGGTTCAAACCGAACCGATCCCACGTTTACAAGTTCCACACAGAACAACAAGAAAATAAACCTATCTAGTACTCACGATACCACAGACAGAGACTGAACCGACAGGTTACTGATTAAATTTGGTCGAAAACCGAGAAAAACGGTACTTTAACCGACAAACTTGAACCGAGCAAAGGAGAAATCTCCGGAGCGACTGTTCAGTGAGGCGGAGTAAAGAATCTGATGGTTTAACTTTAAACAGCAACAGACAGAGTCTCAACCGAGCTCGAGCTCAGCGTTCCATACCCAGCATGGAAAGTTAACTCTTTCATCTCCGGGGCAGTTCAAAGGTTGGACATCACTGCAATATGTCAGAATACAGCAAGACTTCATGTTGTTTGAATGGAAATGCTGTCGTCGACGATGAGAAGGTGAATGCATGCCCCTTTGATGGGGGAGGCAGCCCCATCGATGATGGAGCATGTAGAGTATGCTCCGTCGACTGAGGAGGTGGTGTCATCGATGAGCATGTCTTGTAGAGCACTCCTGTCGACGGGGGAGTATACCTCGTTGATGGGGAAAGTAGCAGGACCTCAGTCATCGGTGAGTGTAGCCTCGTCGACGGGGGAGCTGAAGAATGAAGCTCAGTCGACGAGGAATGTTCCTTTAATGAAGAAGAGCCTGCTTGTCGATGGGGGCGAATGCCCGTCAGTGCTTTTTGATGAAGTAGTGTCCGTCGTCGACTGGGGTGAATGCCAGTCGATGATGAATGTCTTCTTGATGATCTCTGTTTCAGAGGTATGGCCGTTGAAAGGTGGTCAGGCAGGACTTTAGGTGAAGAGGTGTCCTTCCACATTTTAGTCGTTGAATGATGGCAGGGAGACATCCATTGTAGTAGTCTTATCTAGTGCAGGAGCTGGTGTCTTGTATGAAGTCCAGGCACCCCAGGCGACATTGTCAATCCACTTCGTATACTGCTGTAGAAGAGATGCTGCCAAAGCTGAAGCCGGCGGGAAAATGAACAGAGATTACCAGGGACCATTCACTTTTATAGGTATGGCCCTGGAAGTGAGGTTGTGTGGGTGGTCCCTGGTGTAGAGACTGCTGGAAGAAACTTCCATGCTGGTGCACCACCTATCGGGAACTCCCAGAAGTAATGACTTGCTGCAAGAGACCATTCCTGTTACAGGTGAGTAAAAACAGGTTACTCACCTGTAACAGTAGTTCTAGGAGTGGTATATGTTGTTCATCCACACTCTTTGGCATGTCCCTTTCCCCTTTAAATCTTGCCGGAAGTCTTCCAGCTGGCTCCTCCCACCCACCAGGATGGTAAATACCTCAGCTCTGTCCCATGACGCCAGCTCTTAGCCCGTTGGAAGCAAGGTGATGCGCCTAAAGCCGGGGAGGTCGGGTGGGTGCGTGTGGATAAACAACATATACCACTCCTAGAACTACTGTTACAGGTGAGTAACCTGTTTTTCATCCACACTCTTTGGCAGACTCCTAGCAGTTCTCCGGGAGGAGGGAGGCAAGGCGCAAACCCCCTACTTAGGAAACAGAGATTGGAGAACCGAGGCCCCAAAACCAGCATCCCGACATGACTCAAGGTCGATGTGGTAATGGCTAATGAAGGTGTTTGCTGACTTGCAGGTAGCAGCCTGACAGATTTCCTAGATAGGGATGTCCCTGGAAGCAGCCACCAATGCAGCGGTATGGCGGGCAGAATGAGCTCTTACCCCTGTAGGAGGCTCCATGCCCACCAACTCATAACACAGACTTATGCAAGATGTAATCCACCTTGCAATAGTCCGTTTTGCTGCAGGTCTGCCAGAAGCGGCTTCAGCGTAGGTGACAAACAGCTGGCGAACCTGTCCCCAAATTTCTGCCATCCTCTCCTTGTAATAGGAGAGGGCTCGTCTCAGGTCCAGAGTATGGAGCCTGTATTCAGCCTCAGAGGTGTAATTAGGGTAGTATACAAGCAGAATTAACACCTGGTTAAGGTGAAACTCTGACACCACCTTCGGAAGGAATTTTGGGTGGGGGCGTAGGACAACCTTGTCCCTGTGGAAAACTAGATAAGGGGAGTCTACTGAAAGCACCTGCGCTCCCCTGTCCTTCTGGCAGACGTGATAGCCACCAGTAAGGCCGTCTTCGACAAGTGTGACAATGCACACTTGTGCATTGGTTCAGTAGATCCCACAGAGGTGGAGGTTCACGCACCGGAGGGGATATGTGATCCAGGCCTTTGAAGAAGCGCCCGACCACTGTCTCCTGCGCCAATGTTGGCTGACCGGCCCGCACCCAGTAAGGGTCGATCACCGAAGACCCCCTTTGGATAGAGACCAAAAGTAGTCGAGAATGTTGGCCACAGGACAGGACCGAGGGTCCAGGCCCTTGCCCTGACATCAAATGGAAAACCTTTTCCATTTGAAGGTGAAACATTTCCTGGTCGATTCCTTACTGTATGCCTCCATCACGGTGAGGACATCCTCGAAAAGACCCAAAGCCTGGAACTCTAGCCGCTCAGGTACCAGGCTGTCAGGTGCAGGGATTGAAGGCCCCGGATGGTATACCTTCTCCTGATTGAGAGACCAGGTCTGAGCATGCCGGAAGCCGCTCCGGGGGCCTGCACCTGAGGCGATCTGGATACCAGGACCGGCATGGCCGGTCCAGGGCTACCATAATTACCTTCGCCTTGTCCCTCCTCACCTTGAGGAGCACCTTGTGGATCAAGGGAAATGGAGGGAAGGTGTAGAAGACGACTGGGGTCCACGGCCTCGAGAATGCATCCCCCTGCAGCGAGCCCTGCTGAGGATGGTGGGCATGAAACAGCTTCAGCTTGGTGTCTTCCCTGGAGGCAAACCGGTCCACCATCGGTTTGCTCCAGTGGGAGAATAGGTTGTAAGCTACCACAGGATGGAAAGACCACTTGGTGGGATGTCTCGCCTACGCGTCTGAGAGCATCCGGCTAGATGGTTTGAGGCTCCTGCCACATGAATGGCTAGGAGATCCACCTCCAGATGGCCAACGAGGGTTCAGATGCGGAGCACCTTCCTGCAAAGCAGACGGGAGTGCATGCCACCCTCTTTGTTGAGGTAGTACATGGTCGTGGTATTGTCCGTCTGGACTTGAACCACTTGACCCTGTAGCTGAGGAGCGTAAGCCGACAGTGCCAGTCTGACTGCTCTGAGCTCCAACAGGTTGATGAGGTATCGGGACTCCCCAGGGGTCCAGAACTCATAGGCCCTTTTGTCCCCCATGTGAGCACCCCAACCCATGAGAGACACATCGGTCGTCAGAACAGACATCGGCTCTGGGCGGACAGATGTGATCCCTTCCTGCAACCAGTCTCGGGTGGTCCACCATCGGAGTGTGTGCCACATCTTCTGGATTACAGTGATCAGCCGGCCGAAATGACCATGGCGCCGAGTTCACTGGGCGGCCAGCTCCCATTGAAGGGGGCATATGTGCCATCAGGGCCAATGGACCACGGAGGTGCACGCCGCCATGCAACCCAGAAGGCACAGAAAGTCCTGGACACGGCACAATTGCCCAAGCAGAAATGACTGGGCAAAGGAGGGGAGAATCTCCGCCCTGTCCGCCGGGAGCCGAGCTCTGCCCTGTTGAAGCACATCACCTGAGAAGGCACGAGTTCCGACTTGGCCTTGTTGATCAAGAGGCCGAGCTGGGAGCAGGTCTGGATGGACAAGTCCCTGGACCTCTCCACCTCCTGCTGGGTGGGACCTGCTTAGAGCCAACTGCCAAGGTAGGGGTAAATTCTGACCCTCCCCCAGAGATGGGCTGCCACCACTGCGATGCATTTGGTGAAGACCTGTGGGGTCGATGACAGGCCGAACGGCATGGCTCGGAACTCGTATATAGTCTCTTCAGCTCTGAAGCGGAGGAACCGCCAATGAGACAGACGGTTTTGGGACGTGAAAGAATGCGTCCTGCAGATCCAGTGAACAGAACCACATGCTTCACTCCAAGGATGGTATGATCTGGGACAGAGTGACCATCTGAAAGGTGCGTGACCTGAGATACTGATTCAGGTCGTGCAGATCTAGAATGGGGCGCCAGCCCCCATCCGCTTAGGCACAAAGCCTGGGTCTGCTGGAGAATCCGCCACTGAAGCTACTGCCTCCTTGAGGAGGAACTGAGCTATGTAGTCTCGGACAGCAGACGGAGTATGGACAGATACTCTTTCCTCCCGAGGGGCGCCGGCTTGGCTTGGAGGGTGCTGCTTGAATTCCAGAGGCAGTTCCCTGACCAACCACTTCCAAAACCCACCTGTTCGTGGTGATAATGGACCAAGCGGAAAATGGCAGAGCCGGCCCCCCCATGGGAGGACCCAGAGCTGGCATGATGGTAGAGGGGGGTGGCAGCCCCCGACCAGTCACTGAGCAGACTTGGAGTAGGATGATCCAGGACCCGAACCTCGGCCTCCTTTACAGGCCTGGGAGGGCCCGGGCTTGGGACGGGGGCGCCAAGCTTGAGCCTGCTGTTGCTGCCCTCCTTGAAAGGAGGGTTGCTGTGCCGCAGGGGAAGAGTGCCGAAAAGGCTTCTTCTGCTGTTTCTTGCTCGAAGAACCTTCAGCAGAAGTAGTGTCCAAGGTGGCACCGGACTGCTCAATATGCTGATGGTGACCAGCTACACCTGGGCCGAAAAGGTCCGTTCCCAGGAAAGCCACATCAGCTAGTTTGTACCGAGTATCTGCCAAGAAAGAGGAGAGTCTCAGCCAAGCCCTGCGACGAGAGGCAACTGCGGCTGCCATCGAGCAGGCACAAGAATCCCCAATGTCCAGGGCTGTCTGAAGCTGCTGTTTGGCAACAGCCCAGCCCTGGTCCTGCTTGACCGTGGTCTGTATGTTCGCGGGGAGGTGTTGGAGGACTTCATCCAAAGACCCCAAAAGGGCATGGGAGAAGTGTGCCATGATGTCAGCCGAACTTGCCTGACAGAGGCCTAAAGATGAGGCCACATAGACCTTTCGAGCCGAATGATCCAAGTTTTTGGATTCCTTCTCAGGAGGTCGGTCAGTGTCAACAGAACTGCCAGTAGGCCTGAACACAGAGGCAGTCACCAGGCTTTCAGCTGAAGGGTGCTCTGTGAACCCAACAAGGGACCCCATGGGCACCGCATACTTGAGGGCCATGTGGACAGACTGAGCTGGACAGGAGGCAGGGCGCTGCCAGTTCTAAGGCCAGGCCAACTATGGCCTCTGCCACCGGAAAGGCCTCCGTCGGGGTATCCCATCTCTTGAGGATGTCCATGAGAGGGTACTCCGCCTTTTTCTGGATAGGTTCCGGGGCATCCCTGTAGACTCAGAGATAAGGCGAAGAATGCCCTGAAAAGATGAAGGACCTTCCTCCGTCTCTATCCCACCAGCAGATTCATCACCCCCGGGATGAGAATGTAGGCTGGTCTCATCCGAATCCAAGGAATCCAGATAAAACGTTCGACCACCCAGGTCACCTTTGACCCACCAAGGGCGGTCTGGGGGTGACAGTGTCCAAAAGGTACCGGGGGAGCCCAGTATCTGGTCTATCTCCTTTAGAAGGAGCCCTCGCACAGGCTCTGTGGGCGGCGGTTCCTGCGATCATTGGAGAGACCGGTTTGGGCTGAGCAGGAGGGTTTGCCGGCTCGAGGCTGCTTCGCCTGGGGGCAAAAGCTAAGCAATGGCCGGGGTAAAAGCCAAGGTTGGCTTGTGCCCAGACAAAATCAGCTGTTGCCACATGAGGTCCCTGTAGCGACGGAGTTTCTGCTGGACCCTCTCCTCATCAGAGGACGACCGATGGCGTCGCCTCTTTTTTGGGCGCTTGTGGCTCTTCCTCGGCCTGTCGGTTGAGGGGGTCCTAGACCTCGATCGAGATTGGACAGGCTGATTCAGTCGCTCGGGAGACACTGGCAGAACCGGTGATTTCCCGGGGTCGGGGACCACTTCCTTGATGGGATTCCCAGCAGGCTGGGTCTCCTCGACAAGGAAAGAAAGGATCGGAGTAAGAGAGTCGTTGAGAAGGGGTCGATGATTATTTCAACCTTGTTGATTGACACTTCAGTTGACTGACCAGACGGCAAAGCCGAGAAGCCAGCAGGCTAAGAGGCAATTTCAACCAAAGTCGAGCTTGCTGGTTCCTGGAAAAGAGATCTCTCCAGATCCCAAGAATATCTTTGCCGAGACAAAGATGCTCCCGGGTCCTTTTCCCGCTTACGGGACAGAGAGGAGTGCGTGCCCACAGGACCCTCCCCCTTAGTTGGGAGAGACTGGCACAACTCTCGGAAAGAACCTGAGAAGGTGGAGCCCAGGATGAGCGGAACGAAGAAGCTCCAAGAGGAAGATTCTGCGGCCCGAGCCGCTTCCTCCTCAAAGGCTTGCATACATTCCAACTGCTTGGCAGATCCCGCGGCCGAGGAAACCGCCCACTCAGCCTCCTTTGATTTCACCGGAGGGTTCCGTTTTTCTGGGCCCTCCAACTTCAGGCATGCGAGATGGTTGAAGACGTTAGGGTGAAATGTAACACACACAAAAAAATAAATATCACACTTAGAGGTGTCATGGTTTACACCCAAGCAACAGACGCACACGGTGTGGGGATAAGTGTGCAAGATTTTCTGATCGCATGAACACCAGCGAAATCCAGGGAAAGACTTGTCTTCCATAATCGAGGAAGAGCAATCGCTAATGCAAAGTGGACAAATTTTCGGAATAACCGAAGGTTTTGAAGCCAGGGCCTACAAAATGTGGGAGCACGAAGGAGGCAACCTGAATCTTCAAGCGGAAAGGAAGATCTGGCGTCATGGGGCGGAGCCGAGGGTTATACCACCCGGGTGGGTGGGAGAAGCCAGCTTGAAGACTTCCCGTGATCCTTAAAGGGAAAGAGACATGCCAATAAGTGTGGATGAACATATCCACGATCCGAGAACAGATATCTAGAGAAGAAAGGGGGCGCAGCAATGGAGCCCCAAGAGATACTAAAAGGAAAAGATAAAAAACAGAAGGGAGAACAAAGCCGACATAAGAGGGGAGGGAGGGGAGGAGGAAGCTACCGAGGGTGTGGTATAGGAAGGCCTCAACACTGGGTAGTCCCAAGGAGATAAGAGAAGTGGAGGGGTGGGGTTAAAAAAAAAAAAAAGGAGAAAGAAAGACCAATTGGCACCCTACCCCCCTAGAAATGCCAGGGAGAATCTTGGTATAGGGAGGAACAACACCTGCCTCCATTCTCCTTAACCACCCCCGGAGGATGAGGGAGAGAAAATCAGAATGGTCTGTCATTTGGAAGAATGTCAAGACCAACTGAACATGGTAGGCACTTTGGAGAGAAGCTGGAGGCGGAGTCAACCTAGAGGCTGTACTCTTCCGACCCATAGAGGGTTGGCGCCAGGGTCTCTCAAGTCTGTTCCAAGGACACGGAGGTGGGGACAGGACCCACTCTGGGGCAGGATCCCTTTCCCTCAACCCAAGCCTTTCAGCAGAAAGGCCTATATATTTATTTATTTATTTTTTACCTATTCCGAGCCAGCAGGCACGGAAGGGGATCTTGAGAAGAAAAGGGAAACTGCCTCGGGTTAACCAGCCAGGCTAACCCAAAAAGGAGAAAGGGAAGGGAGTTCCCTGAGCCCCAAACCCCTCTACGATCCATAAAGGTCCCAAGTCCAGGACACTGGTCTGGACTCTGGTCTCCCATCCCTGCAAGGGAGCTGGAGCCGGGTTTGTCCCAATGGATCGCACAGAAAGGGTCCTGAGTAGCTCACATCTGAAGTGGGCAAGTGGCCCTGCTTGCCCTCCCCCCAAGGAGGGTCACTGATGCCCAACTGAGGGATCAATGAACCCACGAAGACAGCACGACTCTACCCACAATTAGGGGGGGAAGCAAGCGGGGAGGAGGCACTGCTCAAAGGTTGAGGCCAAAGAGGGGAAGGCGGGTGGGAAGCAGTGATGAATGGTGAAGATATACAACAAGATCAAGAATTACGGTAGTTTCATATCTTTTCTGTATGTATCTTCACCATTCATCAGTGGTGGGCAAGTTCCAAGTCCCCCTCCTCCGAGAGGATCTGGCACCTCCTGAGAGGAGAATCACAGGGGAAGAAGCCCCTACGGGCCCGCGACTGGTCAGGGCAAGACGGGGGCTCTCTTTGCCTGGGAGAAGGAAAATACCTCATTAATTCTCAGTCTCACCATGCGGGAGAAAAAATGAGCTCCTTGGAAAGGGGAGGCAATCACCCTTCACCAGGCCAAAAGTGATAACCTGGAAAGGCGAAGCCATGCCATCTGCCTTATGCAGACCGCAGTTTCTGCCAGCCTAGAAGCCACCTCATTAGTGTTGTATGATGCTCTTGACTGGTGCCTCGCTAGCTCTAGGCCGCTAGCAGAAAGGCAGATGGCCTGCCTGGTTGCCTCCGAGTGAGGCAGGGTGGCTAGGAGCTGTGTTACCATCATCCTTAAGTGCCTACCATAGGCAGCCATATGGGCCTGATGAGCCGAGATACAGAGGAAGAGGTGCGCCGCTGAGAAAACCCTTCTCCTCCAGTGGTCAAACTCTGCTGAGTCAGACTCCGGGGGGCAGTTGTATCTTGGGCAATGATGCCCAGAGTGGGTATCCAGTAGTTCTATCCCAGAAGTGGGGTGAGGCATGTCACCTGAAGACCCGTGGAGTGCGTGATATCCGCGCTGGCAGTCCCTTGGGGCGGTGGGGTTCTGCCAGACCTGATGCGACACCTACAGAAATGGAGCAGGCCATGGAGAAATAATATTCTCCGAGGAGACAAAGCATCACATAAGCAGGATCACGACTTGCTAAGTGAGATATGTGGAGCTCTTCCAACAACCTCGACAAGAACCACTGAGAGATGATGATATCAGTGTCTGAGGACAGATGGACTGAGTCTTCCTCCTCTGGGAGGAAGACGAGGAAGTAGAAGAGCTTGATTCAGACTGCAGCACAGCAGGGGCTTCTGGCCTGAAGATGACCTGGCCCAGTGCTCTTAAGTAGTGAAAAAAACCTGCAGCCAAGGCTCTGAACTGGTCCCAAGACAAGGGCCCCGCAGGGCAAGGCAGTGGATCAGAGGGAGCAGACGTTTGGTGAGCCAGAGGAGGAGGAGCACTGCTAGGCCTTCGAGAATGCACAGGTGACCCCTCCTGAAGGGTAGGGCTGCACAAAGTGCCCATTGTAGGTCGCCCAACCGTACAAAGCAGGCCAAATGGTGCCCTAAGGAAAAGGCCCCACAGTGAGGAGACTGGGGTCGGTCTGGTCTTTGCGGGCAGCCCCTATTCTCACCTGATGCAGATCCCCCCATTGAGGAGAGCGAAAATGCGAGGAGTTGGCACTCTGGCTCCTCTCTGAACCACCAGCCACTCAGAGTATGCCCTATAACCACCCCAGGCCTTCCAAAACCCTCCCATTCAGAAAAGGACCTGCCTCTCGGCCGTCCCGGAGGTAGAGACAAAGGGAGCTCTGGGATGGTTCCAGACTCTAAAAGACAAGTCAAAGCCATCCCTGAACCCACATATGTAGCAGAGTCTGGACCGGTACCACCCCCAGCGCCAGACCCGGCACCAAAGGTGGTGCCTGCATCTTACTCAGCTCTAGGCACGGCGCCCTCTCCAGATCCAGTGCCACCCTCCTCGGCACAGTGAGTCTCCCAGGCACCGGAAGACTCAGAAAAGTTGTCCCCAAGGGCAGGCCTGGCCAGGGGGGGAGAAGATGAAGATACTGCCGGAACCTCGCCACAAGGCCTAGGCAGGTGACATGACTCCTTGAAATCGGGAGACTCTTCAGAGCTGGGTAACCACTCTGGGTCAACCCCATCATCCTTCTCAGAAGAGGAGGAGACCAGGACGACCGAGAGAGAGGCCACCCCATTGCTCTACCAGGTCCAGTGCCGCAGGTGGCATCGGAAGTACGCCTAGCTCGAACCTCTACCCTGCCCTGCTCACCAACCCCAGGAACGGGGCTGGGAGCTCGACCAGAGTTAGCAGGCAGAGCCAAGGATCCAATTGGTTCGGGTCTAGTGTATAGCTCCGACCACGATACCAGGGGTGATCGCACCTCCAGATGCGGCAGATGACAGGGGTGCTCAACCGGTCCCCTGGAGGACGACGACTGTCCACCCAAACCCTCTGGTGAGCCGGAGGTTCCAGTGAGGCCAGAACTGACAGCAGCCCACTCCCCACCAGTACTTACAGTATCGGGGGCCGACCCGGGGGAAGGGTTCAAAGTTCTTGCCTTGGCATCCCCGGACCAATGCTGTCCTCCGAAGGTGGGAGGTTTCCGATCCACCTTCAACACACACAGTCCATGGAGAGCATGTGTCACAGCTGTCCATGTCATGTTGAGGGCCCAAGAAAGAGACACCGATCATGGCGATCTGTTAAGGAGATGGACTTGCCGCAGGAGCGTCAGCGCATGGGGGCACATCCCGCCTTCGACTTTAAGTTAGGCCCCGGACTGGACATGATTGACCATACACAAAACTGGAGAAAGACTTGGCGCCGTAGAAACAAACACAAGAAAAGGAACGGTTTCACCGATGTGAAGATCTATAGTGTCAAGTAACGATGAACAGAACTTTGGCGATGACTCAAACTACAACTGTGTAGTAACAGCTCTTCAGCTCCCACGAGGTGCGCACTCGACGGCGAGAAAAACAGACATGAGGTGAGGGAGGAGTCGACGTCAGCTTCTGGCCAGTGCTTGAGCAGCACTCTGTGCATTGCCCTCGTTAGCGGCATCATCCTCGCTCCCCTCTAGAAAAATTCCCAAGCTATAGCTCCGTACAGAAGCGCTTAAGGATCAACCCACCAGTGATAAATGGTGAAGATACATACAGGAAAGATCAGCCTTTTCCCCACTTTCTGGTCGGTTTTCTTTTATCCAAAACTGCACGTCTGTAGGAAGGATGTTTATTAATGGCTCCATTGCAAATACGCTGATGATCTGTGGGACTGTTTTGCCCTCTGGGTTGGAACCATTTAATAAGGAGTTCTCAGAGTGTGGTAAAGGCTTCTCGAGGATTGTCGACCGAGTTATATTTCAGGGACAGGAATGTTTGCCTGTAGATCTCTCTTGAAATGCCATATCTCTTCAGAGTTCCTTGTTTCACAAGGGCACAGTTTTTGGACTTTGCAGTGTCCACACTGTTGTAGGCAAGCTGGTCTTTACCTGTCTGTTACCAGCCTAACTGCCCATTGCTGCTTTGGCAACCTGCGGGAACCCTTTCAAAAGTTGTCAGGTATGTTTCTATATCATCCAAGGGTAAAGCTACCAGCTTTCCGAGGCCTAAAACTGGAACGGTCCATTCTGACCATGACCCCCCCCACACACACACACACACACACCACAACAGGCACTGCCGCAGACAACGCCGAGCACAATCAACTACATTTTGCTGCTTGCTCTGGCCATGCCACCCCACAGTAACACCAGTAGCAATTATTCAGATTAAAACAATACATCATTATGCTGCAGCAAGTTCCAAATCATGATGTACAGAAAGTTCATTAGAAGCAAACTTGTGTTAAATTGTGATCAGACATTCGAGCTGCATGTATTGCTCCTCCTGACAGTCCCATCCAACCCACTTACACTCACCTTATTTGCTGAGCAAACTTCACTTCAGTGACTCCCACCACCTCACCAGATTGTTTTCACACACCTCCCTATAGCTAATCAGGTTCAGGTACCTTAGTTCCCTGCTGCCAGTCTGTTCTCTGGAGTCCCTCTCAGCTGCTGGCAAGCAGATGTCCAAATGCACGTTTGCACTACTACCCAATCTAATCTAACAGGAAGAAACATGCTTTACTGTGCTCCCACTGACATGCTTGCAGTGCAACACAGGTGCAGAGGTTAAAGTTGTAAACTGCTGTCCAGCCTGAGTAGCGCCACAGTGGTAATGAAATAACTGTCACTCACGGATTAGCAGTCAGCAGAAAAAAAAAGAAAGGGGGGACAAAACTGGGACAAATATGCAAAAAAAGGGACAAAAGTGATATTTTGCAAAACTTGTGGGGACACTGGAACATGCTGCCTAAAACAGGGACTGTCCTGGGAAAATAGAGACTGTTGGTAGCTTTATCCAAGGGACACAACCTTGTAAGTTTAATGTCTTGTTTTTGTTGTTCTGCTGGGCCTGTGGCAGATCTCCAGCTTTGACAGCTTGTACGGCATCTAGCCATCACTGCATCTCTTTTTTCACTGCTTCTCGCGTTGCTGATTCTTTTCTCTGTTTCTCCATCTCTTTTTGTTATATAGCCCACCATTTGAAAAAAAGTAATCAGGCTCTCCGGTTCTGTCACTGCCTGTTTATTCCATCACTGGTGTTGGCTGTACGTCTCAGCTGGTACTTCTGTCTGTGCTAGTTTGACCGCCATCCTTTTGGTAATCACTCCTGGGCCCGCTGCTGCAGAATCCATACTTTTCTGCCATTTTCCTTGGTATCAGGTCTAGCAGGGCCCCGAGTTTTCCGCGATTCCACGGATGCAGCAAACCGCGGAAATATCCGCGGAATTTGCGTCAGCCATGAACAACGTCCTCTTCATTTGCCGACGGGGTGCTTAACCCCATCGGCTTCACTGTCCCTCCAACAAAGTTGTATGCCACGCTCAGAGTTCACCCCAGCGGTAAAACGTCTTTACGACGGGGTGCCTAATCTTCGCCGGCTTCACTGTCCCCCAATAGCTATAGCTACGCTGGAGCCCACCTCAGCGTGGCAAAAACGCCCTTGCCGACGGGGTGCCCACCTCCGTCGGCTTCACTGTCCTCTCTCAACAAAGCAGCATGCCACGCTGGGAGCCCACCCAGCGGCAAACCGCCTTTGCCGACGGGTGCCTAATCTCTGTCGGCTTCACCGTCTCTCCTTTGTGTGTTATTAAAAAAATAAAACCTAAAAAAAAAAAAACCTTCCATCGTTGCTTTTTGCCCCTCCACCAACCCGCACCCACCTCTGCGCTTCCACCTCTCCACACCCCACCTCAACCTATACTTACCTCCGAGCCCAGCGCAACGATCTCGTGGACCGGGAACACATCTGCACTCTTCAAAGCCGGCCACGAACTGAAGAAATGCCAGTAAGCTGTATAATGGCATAAATGGATTTTATTCAACTTTAGTGCATATCTCAGCCATTTCTGGGAATTTTTTCACCAATTTTTCAAAATATTCCCCAAAACGACTGTTTTATGAGTGTGCGTTGCGCAGTTCTTACGCACGCTCGTAACTTCGAGCATTTTTAATATTTTCACTCCAGATTTTCAGTATTGCCATTTTACCACACCTCCTTATGAACAGTACAACTGTCATTTTTCACATCTCACCCGAAATGTGTTTTTGCACATGTAGCACACAATGGTGCGGTCGTCTGTAAATCAATGTTCGGACAGATTAATAAAATCACAGTGATACTGTTCATGAGCAGAGTCTTAAACTGGCTATGTTGAAAATTTGGTGACAAACACCCATAAAATGACTGTGTTACTAGCGCGGCATTGCAGTCAGATATGGCAAAAACAAAAAGGAAATAAATTATGGTAAAAATGCCGCAGAATTGCCGAGAAATTGGTGTTGAGGTGTCACAGAAGTTCTGGCGCAATGAGAACCCTCAACAGAATCCTGTCTGGCGTGCCGCAGAAAATCGGGGCCCTGAGGTCTAGTAACCATGCACAAAGCTCTTGGCTTACAGTATGCACGGTGTAAATTCCACTTAGTCCGACACCATCTGCTGTTGAGGCTTAGGTCAGGAAACACCAGGAGAAGTTGTAAAATTCACACGTAGCGTTTTATTACCATCAGTAACAATAACAAATGTACAGAATGGTTTCAAACATATGCAGTCCAAACATAAATGCATTTTCTCAGCTCAAATTCAAAACTCAAAACATCCAGCCCCCTCTTTCTTTTTAGATGGTTTCCATTAACAGCTTAATTGGTACATCCTTGCTGCTTTAGAAAGCATCTCCAGCTTGCACAAAACATATTAGAATCTTGTCAGTTTCTGGCTTCCTGGAGCAGCTTACAAAAACAGCACAGTGAACCAAGCTGGCCTTTTTGCTGACAGCTTTTGCAAACCTAAGGAGGTCAAAAGGTCAAACTCTGTGCTGCAGTTTGCTACGTATTCTCAGAGCCATTTCCGCAGTCATTTCAACAGTAATAACCATATACTTTTACAAACCAGGGAACCCGGTTTTACATAAAGACCCACACATGCTTTCATAACCTAGCTAGGCAAGGCAGAGAAAGAAAGAAACAAGGGCAGGAAGAGGGGGCATGAGACCTAGGGTTGATCAAGTCTTAGATCTCATGTGAAAATCTGACTATGCAATCAGATAAACAGAAAGAGAGGACAGAAAAGATATGAAAATTACGTACCTAACGCAATTCTTGATCTTCTCTTGTATCTTACCATTCATTACTGCTTGGGTATGCCGAGGCGCCGCACCGCCCACGGGAGATTTTTTTTTTTTTTTTTTTGAGTCTGCTCCAACGATGTCACCTCGAGCAAACGCACTGCGCCATGGCGCGAGGGACGCCATATGCCGCAGACTCCTCCTCCATCTCAGTTCTGGTAGCCGGAGAGGTGAAAAAGGGTAAGAAAAAGGGGAAGGAGGCAAGAGAGCCGAGGGACAGGGAAAAGGAAATTATATAAACTGAAAAAGAAATAAGCCAGTAGAGGACAGAGGAGAAGAAGATGCCTACCCTAAGGGATCGAAGGGCCTCAACCCTGGGGTGGCTCCAAAGGAGGGACAGAGAAATGAGAGAAAAGGAGAAAGAGGGAAAGAGAAAAGGGGATGACGGGAGGGAGAGCTCTGCCGATTGGGAGAGTGGTTTAAGGCTGATCAGCTCGGAACCAAAAACAAGGGAGTAAGGAGTGTATTTTATAAAATGAGGAAAGTTTAACTGAATCACTTGTCCAGAAGGACACAAGGCAGACTCTGTACAGCTCCCACCATTCCCAGCCCTTTAAATCCTAGTTGAGAGCTCACAGGCTGTCAAGGCAGAATCTGTTCTGAAAAAGGAGCGCCCAAATAGGGAAGGAGAGGAAGCCCACTAGCACTTTGTTAAGTGCTAACACAAATGTGAGTTGGGGGGGGTGTTTAAGGCCCTAGAAAAGGCACCTCTTAAACAGAAAAAGAGTGGAACTCAATCAGACTCCCAGAAGGCAAGGAAAGATCACCAGCTTAGGGTAATATAGTTTTAGGAGAGCCTAATTTGGCAGAAACTGACAAGGTGATTGAGACATGCTAGAGGGGGCCCAGCAAAAAGACTGAGCCATTTAACAGATAGTCTCCTTAACTGTCAACTGAATAGCGTTGCTAAAGCCAAAAGGTCACCCCCAGGGGAAAATCAGAAAGGGTTACCTCAGGATAAAATAGAACTACTTGTTCCTCAAATCCCTTAGGGATAGGATCCATCCAAGGAAAGGAAAAACTAAATTTGTATGCCGCCCCCTTTTTTTTTTAAATAAAGAAAGGGGAGGAACGAGCAGGGAGGGAGAGACGCTGGAGAAGGAGGCCCTTGAGGGGAAGGTGGGCGGGTATCAGTAATGAATGGTGAAGATCAAGAATTACAGTGTAATGTAATTTTCATATCTTCCCTTGTCAATCTCTCACCATTCATTACTACTTGGGTGAGTGCTAAGCCCCGCCTCTACCCGGGGGAGAGAAAACCTTGAGGAACAGACCTCAGCTTCCAGTTGGTGAGAAACAGGAGGGAGGGACCCTGGGGCTAACTAGACGAGGAAGCTAAGGTTGAGGAGAGCTAGGAGGTCTCGGAGACGGAGGAAGCCCCCTGCAGAAACCTCCTAGCCCTGGTGGAAAAAAAACTGGTCCCCCGGAAAGCGGAACAAATCACCCTACGCAGAGCCAGGGGTGACAATCTTGATAGACAAAGCCATGCCATCCGTCTAATACAGATCGCTGTCCCTGCAAGCCTGGAAGCCACCTCACTGGCGTCATAAGATGCCCTTGCTTAGTGTCTTGCCAGCTCCAGGCCTATAGCAGAGAGGGCAATGGCTTGTCTAGATTGCTCCACATCAGGCATTGATGCTAGAAGCTGGGATAGCATCGACCATAGGTGCCTGTTGTAGGCAGCATGGTGTGACTGATGAGACGCAATGCACAACATCGCATGAGAAGAAAAGAACACTCTTCTCCCCCACTGGTCAAATTGTAGAGAATCTGGATCTGGTGGACGGTCGTGCACCCGAAGGGAGTTTCTAGGAATGCCAAACCCGAAGGTGGATTGGGGAGAGAACCTACAGACTCAAGTGGGGCGCGATACCTTCTGCAGTCTGCCGGGGCTGGACTAGGGACATCTGGTGCACTGCCAGGAATGGATAGACGCCTCCTGGAAGGGAACAGGCCAGACAGTACCACCAAATGCTGGCACCGGACCACACGCCTCCGCTCGGGTATTGTCTCGCCTAACAGGGAGATACGAGATCCTCACCATCTCGAAAGAATCGCTGATATTCAGTGAAATCAGCATCAGGAAGAGATGAGCAGGGGTTCCTCTCCCTCAGAGGAGGGAGACAAGGATGATGGGAGCTCCAGATGTCAAAGGAATCCCATCGGCGGTGGGGATAGGGCGAAACACCCACTCATGCATATATCTAACGTTATATGGGGAAGGCCGCGAGAGTCTCTAAATGTCTCCCAGGATTACGAGCCTGTAGGACCGACACGGCCCGGGTGGGGGTGGATGCAGAGGAATGGGAGAGGGGCACCTATGAAGAGGCAGCTGTCCTTTGCTGAGGCTCTGAAATCCAGAAAACAGAGCCTGAGCTGGCGGGGTTCCAGACAACAAACCAGGTCACAGAACGGAACCCGGGGGATGCGAAGCCTGGAAGAGCCTAGTAGGGGATCCTCCCCTGTGACGAACCTGAGGCTGCATGAGTCCAGAAGGGCAGCCTACAGCAACGCCACCAGAGGGGTCCCTGGGGCCCGAGAAGGAAACACGGGGTCCAGCACCACGGCTCTACCCACACCCCCTAGGGTAGCAGGTGAAGACTCCACGACTCTCCTCGGCCTCTCAACTCCTCGGACTCCAAGAACACCCTTCTCCTCGACCTCAGAGACAACCCGCCCTGAGCAGTCGCAGCAGCACCGGGAGTGGCAGCTTACTGCAAACCCCTCAGGAGGATTAGCCTCTTCCCCCACCTCCATGCCATCTCCTTCTAGGGAACCCAGGCCACCCCTAGCCTGGGAAGCCTCCGAAGAGGACAGCAGAGGAGACTAAGGAATAGGAGTGCTGGGCTGCCTAGCACCTCGTCTCACCGGAGACACCGACTCCGAAGAGTCGGGGGTGCCAGGACGGGTCCACGTCAGAGTCATCCTCCCCCGAGGAAGAAGAGACCAGCTGGACCTCAATACTGGCCACCCCAGGGACCTTCAGAGAAACGACACCGGTGCCACCTATGGCACCAGCTGGCTTCGTCGCGCCCAAGACACCTAAACCCGGCCCTGACACCCCAACAGCGCTGGCCAGACCTCTGGCACCGCCTGGCACACGGAACCCAAACACAGCGCTGGCGAGGAGCTGGGACTCAGGCCCACGGCGGCGCCAAGAGCCAACACGGCGCCCCAAACTGGAGCAGTGCTGGAAGGTGGCATCAAGGGTTCATCGATGCCGGGCCCAGAGCTACGACACTGGGGGAGCCTGCACCTCCAAAGAGGTGACTGCCGAGGTGGTGTCTCCACCGTGGCTCCGGGAGGGAAAACAGCGTTCCTCCGACACCGTGAAAGAAGCCTCCTCCTCAGCAAGACCAGAAGATGAGGAGACTCCCTCATCTCCAGACCGTATAGGCCTGGGAGGGGACCCGGAGGAAGGGTCTAGAGATCTTACCTGGGAAGCCAGAGAGCGACGCCGTCCCCCGAAAGTCAGTGGGGCCTTGACTATCATGAACGTGCGGACTTCAAGGACGCAATGGTCTATCGAGAAACAGGCGTCGCACGAATCCATATCATGGTTGGGTCCCAGGCAACGAAGGCAAACATCATGCCAGTCGGTTATGGAAAAATGCCGGCCACAGGAGCACTGACCTGACATGATGCTGAAAACAACTGAAAAACATAGAAAAAGTCTCCTGGCACTGTAGAAATAAGGAACGGTCTTACCGGACTGAAAACGGTTCAACAGCGTCAGGAGGAACTGGAGAAGGAGTCGTAGAAGGCCTATGATGCCGGTTCAACAATCTCACACACGCGGTAGCAGGTGCAGCCTACACGGCGGGAGAAACAGAACTGAGATGGAGGAGGAGTCTGCAGCACCTAACGTCGCCCCTCACAAGATGACGAGTGCATCGCTTCCCGAGGGCGCCCGCCTTTGAGCTGACTCCAAAAAAAAAATCTTCCGGGCGGTGTGCACCTCGGCACAACCAAGCAGTAATGAATGGCGAAAACTGACAAGGGAAGATCCTTAGTTTTAACACTTTCTACATAACCACTGGGACAGGGACTTAGCCCTGTCACAAGGAACATAAAGGGTTTAAATAGCAATCCTGTTGGACAGCAGTACACAACTAGGTAAAATCTTTTTTGTTTGGGGGTCTGAAGTGGGGAACTTTGGGAGGAATGGCCTACCATGGAGATTGGGGGGGGGGGGGTCAAGGTTTGTTGGGGCATGGTGCAATTGGGATGGTGTAATGGAACCAAGCCTACTTACAGTGATGTCATTCAATATGAGAATGTTTACATTTGCTTCCCTAAATGTTAATGGGATCCATTCACCAATAAAGAGAACCGGAATACTGAAGTATATAAATAAAACTAGGGCGGAATGATTTGCCTTACAAGAAATTCAGACAAATCTGAAATTATGAAACTAGTGGATCTCTCATATCACCTTTTCAGAAGGTACAAGAAAAAGTGCAGGTGTGGCAATACTTTTAAGAAAATCTCCACACTGCTCAGTCATGGAATCATATGAGGATTCTAAAAGGAGTGCTGTGCTGCTGAAAATTAAGTTTTTAAATACAATAATAACGATAAGCTCTATTTATGCTCCTGTTACAGGTTATATGGAATTCTTAGAAATTACACAGGGTTTGCTAAAATCCAAGCTCAGAACATTATGCTTTTAGGAAATTTTAATGTAGTACTAAATCCCAAACTTGATAAAACATCGAAGTCCTTATTCTTTAAGAAACTTCACACTAAACTTATTCAAATTGTTTTGCAAGCTCACGACATAACAGACTTTTGGAGAACTCTGTACCCCCAAGGTAAAGGAATTTACACATCATGAAAAAAAGACTAACTGCTTCTCCCATACAGATTACAAGACTGTATCTAAATCTTTCGTAACTCACATTCAAGATATAAAAAATTCCATTATAATTTCGTATCATGCTCTAGTTCTATTAGAAATTAAAGAGGAATTCAAATAGGCTTTACATAGTATGGTCTGGAGACTGAACAATCTCTTGAAAGATCAGAACTTCATAAAAAAGGTAGAGGAGGGGATCAGAGAATTTTGGTTCTTTAATTATGAAGGAGGTACTCCAGTATGCAAGATTTCCGACTCTCTAAAGGCCATGATTAGAAGTATTATAATTACCAGGTTCATATTAAAGTACAAAGGAAAAAAGAATATAGAATAAACAGCAGACTGCGTGAACTGGATTTATTGGTTACAAAAAAATACGAAATACATAGTTAGGAATGGCATCAGCTTAAACTGAAAAAAAAAACAGATAAACAATAAGGAGGTGCTAAACAATATTAGAAAACTGAAAAAGGTAAGCTACAGTCACGGAGATAAGTCAGGCAAATTATTTGCCACTTCACTGAAAAAGCAAAAAGAACAGAATATTACAATGTGCCTAGAAGATAGGGGAGATAGGGCTTACAACGACAGTGAGATAGGAAATATTATTTTAGAAGCTTATAACATTTTTTATCAAAGAAAGGTCCCGTTAAAATAAAGTTAATTTGGAAAACTACATTAAAAATGTTGGGCTAAAAAAAGATGGAATGCAATGAAACACCCTTTTCATTATCGGAAATACAGGAGGTGATCAAAGACATGCCCAAAAACAAGAGCACAGTAATGGACAGAATGACAGCAGTGTTTTACCACACATTCGCTCATATATTAAGTCCATGACAACTATTAATGGTGGAGGAGTTAGGGGAAGCAGGCGGGCAGTTCCCCAAATCTATGGAAGAGGCTAAAACCATTTTTATTTTGAAATAAAACAATAAAAAAAAAGAATAAAATCAATAGTTATAAACTGATCGGACTTTTGAACATTGACTATAAAATACTTGCCAAATTGATAATCAGTAGACTTAAAAGAGCATTAACGGACTCTATTCATCCTGACCAGTTTGGACTTATCAAAGGAAGAACCTTATTTCAAGCGACAAGAAGGGTGCAGGCCTTAATGCATTATGGGAAAAACAGAAAGGAAGTACATCATGCAGTAGCGACAGATGCCATCAAGGCTTTTGATTACCTGGACAGGAACTTTATGATGCAATGTTTGGAGGGTTGGGAGATCACCAAATCTCTTTTGATGTTTAGTGGGAAGCTTTATGAGAGAAAGTATAGTTACGTAGGATCTTACCGTAACAGTAGATCTTCGAGAGAAGTTCCTTCAGTAGGTCATTATATATAGGACTGGCACCACACGGCGTTGGGCCACATGGCAGACTTTTCTAGCCATCCCTGACGGGGAACCACCCACTCGATGTCACGTGACAGATGTCAGCATGGCTGTATATAGTGGGCGGTCTCCAAGCCCACCCTCCAGTTCTCCCGTCAGAGACAGGAAGAGGCCTGACAGCAGAAGCGAACAGGATTTGGAGTCCCTGTAAGAAATAAAATGAGGGGAAGAAGGGAGGGAAAAATATGACCTACTGAAGGAACCTCTCTCGAAGATCTACTGTTACGGTAAGTTCCTACAGAACTGTACTATCTTGCTTCGAGAGGGTTCCTTCAGTAGGTCATTACATATAGGGACAGAGTCCCAAGCAGTCCCTCCAAAGAGAGACCGAGAGAAACCGGGGAGGAGAAAACAGCTCCAACAGAAACTGGGAACCAGAATGGACCCAGTCTAGGACAGAAGGCCCTGCAAGACAGCTAGGCCGAAGCCAGCCCTCCGCCTAGAAGCAATGTCCAGACTGTAGTGTTTGGTAAAGGTATGGACAGAACTCCAAGTGGCTGCGGCACAGATATCAGTTGAGAGCGTTATGCAAAAAAGTATGAAGCAGCCATGCCCTTAGTAGAATGACCTCTGTGGGACCCGCAGAGGTTTTTTTTCGTACTTTTCAGTAACAGTCAATACAGTTGCCTAACCATTTTGAAAGACAAAGCTTGGAAACTGGTTTGCCCTTAGACCTGGGGGCAAAAGAAACAAAAAGCTGGTCAGGTGTGTGTAGCACGAAGGAGCCGATGGATGTCCATAGTGTGCAGGAGTGCCTCACCTCTATTGGAAGGGGACGGAAAGTAAACAGGAAGCTCTACTGATTGGTTCAGTGTGGCTTCTGACACCACCTTGGGAAGAAACTTAGGATTTGTCAAGATGGGCCGCCGGTCCTTACGGAAAATAAGATAAGGCTCTTTACAAACCACAGCTTGAAGCTCTGAAACCCTTCGGGCTGACGTAATGGCAACTAAAAATAACATCTTCCAGGAAAGGAAGTGCAATCACAGCTCATATGGCCAGCTCGGAAGCGGACAGTGAGCTTCTCCAACACAAGTTAAAATCTAGGTGGAGTTGGGCTGCGGATGGGGGCCTTCAGATGGAGGATCCCTTTTAGAAAGGTTTTTGAGACTTCCAATGGAGCCACGGCTTTACCATCTACCAGCTTGTGGTACGCCGAAACTGCGGAAAGGTGGACCTTCAAAGAAGAATACGACAAACCAGAGTCTGACAGATGAAGGATTTATTCCATGATTTAAGAGGCAGAACAAGAAAAGGGGGTTACAATTCTTGGAAGTCGCCCAGATGGAAAACCGTTTTCACTTCATGACGTAAGTGGAATGAGTAGAGGGTTTTCTAGCCTCTATAAGGACTTGAGTGACTCGGGAGGAGACCCCAAAGCAAGAAATCATTTTATCTGCAGGAGCCATGCATGAAAATGCAGTGTCCTGAGCCCCGGATGTACAAGACAATCTCGATCCTGGGTCAAGAGGTCGTGGGTTATTGGAAGTGGAACCAGTGGTTCCCTGGATAGCTGTTGTAACAGCGGAAACCAAATTTGTCTTGGCCAGAAAGAGGCAAAGAGAATCACCCTCACCTTCTCTGCCTGAAGCTTGAGAAGAACGCTCTGGAGAATGGGAAATGGAGGGAAGGTATACAAAAATTTCCCTGTCCAGGAGAGAGACAGCGTGTCACACCAGAAAGCACCATGCCCTGGAATGAGCGAGCAAAAAAATGAAAATTACTTACCTACCGTAATTCTTGATCTTCTCTTTATCTTCTCCATTCTTAACTGCTTGGGTGTAGGCGGAGGCGCACACCATGGGAGTTATATATATATATATATATATATCTATATATATATATATATATAGTAGTCGGCCTGCCCCTGAGAGTGACTCATCACGTGATGTGGCGATACCGTTAGGCACTGCAGACTCCTCCTACATCCCAGTTCTGATAGACGGAGAGGCGAAAATAACGACAAGAAAACAAGAGCGAGGCAAGAGAGCCAAGGGACAGAAAAAGGAAAAGATATAAACTGAAAAAGGAATAAGCCGGTAGAGGACAGAAAAAGGAATGCCTACCCTAAGGGACCGCAGGGCCTCAATCCTGGGGCGGCTCCAAGGGAGGAACAGAGAAAGGAGAGAAAAAAGAAGGAAGGAGAGAGGGAAAGAGAAAGAGGGATGTTGGGAAGGGAGATTGGTTTATAAGTTCGGAACCAAAAACAAGGGAGCAAGGATCCCACTTGATAAAACTGAAGAGAAGGTTCAACCGAACCGCTTGCACAGCGTGGATAGAAAGAACAGGTTACTCACCTATAACAGCAGTTCTAGGAGTGGTATATGTTGTTCATCCACACTTCTTGGCATGTCCCTTTCCCCTTTAAATCTTGCTGGAAGTCTTCAAGCTGGCTCCTCCCACCCACCCGGGTGGTATAAACCTCGGCTCTGCCCCATGACGCCAGGTCTTTGCCCGCTGGAAGCCAGTTTGTGCACCTAAAGCCGGGGAGGCTGGGTGGGTGTGTGGATGAACAACATATACCACTCCTAGAACTACTTGTACAGGTGAGTAACCTGTTTTTCTAGGAGCGTGGATATGTTGTTCATCCACACTTCTGGCAGACTCCAAGAAGCTCCGGGGGAGAGGAGGTCATACACCCCTACATTTCCCACAGGAGCAACGACACATAATGTGGGGCTAACAAAGGTTTTTATTTTGTTTTAGCCTATTTTTCTTGGACTTCGAAATCGCAAAAAATATAAAAAGGCAACACCGTCCATGGACACACTTTTCAGCGATGAAGCAAGAAGAAATTTGGTCAACAGTGGTTGAATTGAGGTGATGTCGCTCCTACAGGGTGCGCTTGCCAGCGGGAAGAAAAGAACTGGGGTGTGTGAGGGAACTAACAACAGTTACTGGCTAGTGCACGGCGCCACATGAGGTGCACGGGTGACGTCAGCAGCCAATGTCGGCTACCTCCTCGTAGAAAAAAGCTCCCATGGGAATCTAGTGCCTCAAGTACTAACCCCATTAGTAGGAATCAATGGTGTTGACTGTTTCTTGGAAGTTCTGTAGTCTGCAGAAGAAAAAAAACACAGGTTACTCACTTGTAACAGTAGTTCTAGGAGTGGTGTATGTTGTTCATCCACACTTACTGGCATGCCCTTTCCCCGTTAAATCTTGCTGGAAGTCTTCAAGCTGGCTCCTCCCACCCACCCGGGTGGTATATACCTCGGCTCCGCCCCATGACACCAGATCTTAGCCCGCTGGAAGCCAGGTTGTGTGCGTCCGCAGCCAGGGAGGTCAGGTGGGTCCGCGTAGATGAACAACATATACCACTCCTAGAATGAAGATGTTTGTTGACTTCCAGGTAGCAGCCTGACAGATTTCCTGGATAGGCATGTCCCTGGAAGCAGCCACCGATGCAGCAGTATGGCAGGCAGAATGAGCTCTTATGCCTCTGGGAGGCTCCTTGCCTGCCAACTCATAGCACAGACCTATGCATGATGTAATCCATCTTGCTATGGTCCATTTGGCTGCAGGCCTGCCAGAAGCGGCTTCAGCGTAGGTGACAAACAGCTGGCAAACCTCTCCACGAATTTCCGCCGTTCTCTTCTTGTAATAGGAGAGAGCATGTCTCAGGTCCAAAGTATGGAGTCTGTACTCTGCCTCTGAGGAGTAATTAGGGTATTATACCAGCAGAGTCAATATCTGATTAAGGTGAAACACTGACACCACCGTCGGAAGGAATTTTGGATGGGGGTGCACGACAACTTTGTCCCTGTGGAAGACCAGATAAGGGGAGTCCACCGAAAGCGCCTGGAGCTCCCCTGTCCTCCTGGCAGACATGACAGCCACCAGGAAGGCCGTCTTCCATGACAAATGTGACAGCTTACACATGTGCACTGGTTCAAATGGCTTGCCCATGAGCTTTGCCAATACCAGTGGTAGATCCCATGGAGGTGGAGGTTCACGCACTGGAGGGGATATGTGATCCAGGCCTTTGAAAGAGCGCCGGACCACCATCTCCTGCGCCAATGTCAGCTGACTGGCCCTCACCCAGTAAGCAGAAATGGCTGCCAGGTGCACCCTAAGGGTAGATGACCATAGACCCCCTTCGGAGAGGGACCAAAGGTAGTCAAGAATGTTAGCCACAGAACAGGATAAGGGAACCAGACCCTTATACTGACATCAAATGGAAAATCTTTTCCATTTGAAGGTGTAACACTTCCTGATCGATTCCTTTCTAGATGCCTCCACCACGGTGTAGACATCTTCGGAAAGACCCAAAGCCTGGAATTGTAGCCGCTCAGGTACCAGGCTGTGAGGTACAGGGACTGAAGACCTTCCCCTGGTTCAGAGATATCAGGTCCGGGTGTGTACAAAGCCGCTCTGGGGGCCTGCAGCTGAGGCTGAGGAGATTTGGATACCAGAAATTACGTACCTACCATAATTCTTGATCTTCCTGGACGAAATCTCCACCATTCATTCACACTAATGGGATCTACGCTGGAGGTGCTAGGACCCAGTGGGAGCAAACTTTTTGCAGGAGGGCCGGCGCTAGAGATGGAGCCACGAGGAGCGGCGCCGCAAGCCTCCGCTCATGCGGCAATGACTATCTCGGCGTCGACCCTCCAACCGCCTCAGTACCTTTCTTTCCCCGAGGAGGTGCAGCATAACTAATTTAGAAGGATAGCCTAACCATAAAACGGATGCAAGATAGTCCGAAAGACTGGTATAAGAAGGGTCAAGAAAGAAGTCTTCACAGCCTAAGACTGAGGGAGTGAAGACCAACAACAGAGGTGAGCTCGGGGGATGGCGGGTGGGAGTGTGAATGTGTGATGGAGACTTCGTCCAAGAAGATCAAGATTACGGTAGGTACGTAATTTCCATATCTTCCTGGACATAATGTCTCCACCACTCATTCACACTAATGGGAGAGTACCGAGCTAATAATCCCCCGAGAGGGTGGCAGGAGAGACCAAGGGCTCACAAATTTAGGACAGAAGTCCATTAAGGATGGTTCTGCCTAACAAAATATGTCGTCTGGCATGGACATCCAGGGCATAGTGTTTGACGAAAGTATGCACCGAGCTCCAGGTATTTGTGATGCCCTGGGTGAACAGGAATATGTTGGTAAGCACCCTGCATGTCCAGGGAGGCTAACCAGTCGTGTTGATGAAGCAAAGGTAACAGGGTTCCTAGCAATATTTTGAATTTCTCTTCGGGAAGAAATTTGTTTAATTTTCTGAGGTCCAAAATGGGGTGCATGCCCCCGGTAATCTTTGGAACCAGGAAGTAATGGGAGTAGAACCCTGTGTTCCGTTGATCCAGCGGAACTACTTCCACTACCCTGTTGTTCAGAAGGCCTTGTATCTTGGAGGCAAGAAGTTCTGGCTGAAGTACTGACAGCCTGGGCTGTCGTTTGGGGGGGTGATCCGGAGGGGTCTCTGAAAGATTGAGGGAATACCCCTCGTGGATTATCTGGAAGACCGTTTGTCCGATGTTATGGACTTCCACCGGCTGTAGAATTGAGTCAGACAACCTCCCACTGCTGAGGAAGAGTCCCCCTCGGGCAGCTGAGGTGGGACTTGGGCCAGCAACTCAGAAGGCGGCACTGGGTGCTTGGGGTCCTTAAGCCCTCTCTTGTGTTTTCTTTTGAGGCTGAGGGGCTTGGTTTTTATTAAAACCTCCCCTGCCTTTGCCTCGAAAGGACTGACGGTTATGAAACTGGCATTTGTTAACACCCCCTCGAGAAGGGGCAGGAGAAGGTCGAACCAATTTAATGGCTGACCTAGTCTTTTGTGTGGCCTCTATAGCCTGTTCCACTCGAGGGCCGAAGAGGCACATACGCACCATCGAAAGGCAATGCCATAACCTGTTGCTGAGCATCATTCATAAAACCTGAAGTGCACAGCCAGTAATGGCGGCGGGTACAAATGCCAGCCACTGCCGCTCGGGAGGCAGTATCGAAGGCGTCCATAGCTGCTTTAACCTGCTGGTTGTTGGACTCGATACCCCGGTTATGGCTTGTAGAAGCTCTGAATTAAAGTCAGACTCCGGTAGAGCTTCAACCATTTGTTTGAGCGAATGCCAAAGAATATACTCATATTGAGAGAAATAGCCCTGGTAGCTGGCGATACGCATACCCAGGGTGGATGCAGCAAAGACTCTCTCACCTAAAGTATCTATCTTACGAGATTCTTTGTTTATAGGTCGAGCGGTAGTAGTCTGAGGAAGGACGACCTTATTCTCTGCCAAGACTACAACAGGATCCGCAAAGGCTTGGGAGGCCAAAATAGGTTGACCCTTGGGAGCAGCACACTTCCTATCTATGGACTTAGCCAAAGAACGAATGAGAGCAGGATTGTTCCATACCATTTGAGAAAGGGTCTCAAAGGAGGGTTGTACTGGGGGAGTTAAATCCATAGGGATGTCCGGAACATGAAGGTACTGGAGTCTTAAAAGCTTCCCAGGATTGATGTCCATAGTCTGGAGAGAAAGAGTGGAATTCAAATTTTTCAGCAGACTTAAATGACAGGTCCTCGACCACAGGCTCTGCAACAGGATTAGGTCCTGCTCCTTCTACATCATCACCCAGTCTAAGATCTGGGTCAGGCTTATTATCTCCCGACAGTCCAGGAGGGACTGCATGGACAGGAAAGGAATAAAAATCAGCAGGAAAAGAGAAGGAAGGAAAAGAATTTGGAGAGGAAAAGCCCAGAAGATTGGCAGATGAAAAGTCAGGCCTCGACGCTGAAGAACAGCACGGTGCCGAAAAGCCGCACGGCGCCAAAAAAGCAGACGGTGCTGAAGAGGAACATGGCATCAAAAGGCTACGTGGTGCCGAGAAACTCAACGGTGCCGACAGGAGCATTGACGTCAAGCGACCCACTGATGCCGACAGCGCTGAAACCAACCCAGGGCCCTAAAAGTCAGGATTTGAGGGAAAGGAAGGAAGAATACCAGGAGATAGAGGCATCGGTGTGGCCCACTGTGCTGCAGCCATGTGAGGGGGGAAAACACCTAAGCGTGGAGCCGACAGCACAAAGAGGGCGCCGCACGACTAGGGAGGCCCAATCGCCCTGCCCGATCCCCGAAGAGCCTGAAGGCCCCAGAGTGATCGGGCCAGGCATCTGGACCAACCTCTGAGCCCACTGCTCCATCAGAGCGGCCCACTGATGAAACTGATCATCGGAAGCCCTACCAGGAGGCGGGGAAGGGCTCCGATGTCGAAGAGGTCGGTGACCAGAACCAGGAACCGGCGACTCCGAACGAGGAGACCAGCAACTGACCCCAATGACCGACCGTCGATCCGCAGACATATCAGAGGGCGACCTCTAGTGATGCCTTCTCTTTGACCTACAGGTCAAGAAGAGCTCGAGGCCGAACGGTGCCAAGAATGCGACTGCTTGTTATTATAAGCCTGGGGACCGCCCATCCCCTCGAGCACTGGACCGTCCACTGTCAGACCCCACTCCGGAGAAGGCGGCGGACTAGACCCAGCCCGGCTGACTGAACAGCTTTAATATGAAGTCTGACTACAGTCACCTGACCAGCTCATGGTCGACCCCGTCAAAGTAGGCTGAGACTTCTTTCTTTGGTAAGAATAAATTATCGTAAGCGGTACTTTATTCGAGAAATGCTACAAAATAATAAACTGAAAACTATGTTGCTAGTTTGAAGTTTGACTCCCGGTGGGTGAGCGTCGTCGTCACAGAAGTGCACTCGACGGCGGGAAAAAAGGAACTGAGGCAGTTGGAGGGTGGACACCGAGACAGTCATTGCCGCATGAGCAGAGGCTCGCAGCGCCGCTCCTCGCGACTCCATCTCTGACGCTGGCCATCCTACAAAAAAAAGTTTGCTGCCACTGGGTCCTAACACCTCCGGCGCAGATCCCATTAGTGTGAATGAGAGGTGGAGACTTTATATCCAGGAAGATCTGGCACAGCCAGTCTGGGGCTACCAGAATCACCTTCGCACTGTCCCTCCTCACCTTGAGTAACACCTTGTGGATCAAGGGAAATGGAGGGAAGGCATAAAGGACGCCTGGGGTCCACGGCCTCGAGAAGGCATCCCCCCTGCAGCGAGCCCTGCTGAGTGGGGTGGGCATGAAACAGCCTCAGCTTGGTGTTTTCCCTGGAGGCAAACAGGTCCACCACTGGTTTGCCCCAATGGGAGGACAGGCTGTAAGCTACCTCTGGATGAAGAGACCACTTGTGGGATGTCTGGCCTATGCGGCTAAGAGCATCCGCCAGCTGGTTAGAGACTCCTGCCACATGGATGGCTAGGAGATCTGCCTCCAACCGGCTTATGAGGGTCCAGATGCGGAGCGCCTCCTTGCACAGCAGATGGGAGAGCGTGCCGCCCTGTTTGTTGAGGTTGTTTGTTGAGGTAGTACATGGTCGTGGTATTGTCCATCTGGACTTTAACCACTTGACCCCGGAGCTGAGGAGTGAAAGCTGACAGTGCCAGTCTGACTGCTCTGAGCTCCAACAGGTTGATGTGGCATCGGGACTCCTCGGGGGTCCAGAGCCTGTGGTTGCTTCCTGTTGTTCCCCATGTGGGCTCCACAGCCCATGAGAGAGACACTAGAAGTCAGGACGACCGTCAGCTTGGGGCGGACAAACCGGATCCCTTCCTGCAACCGGGTCTGGGGCGGTCCACCATTGGAGAGTGTCCCCCATCTTCTGGGTTACCGTGATTAGCTGGTCGAAATGACCATGGCGCTGAGTCCTCTGGGCGGCCAGCTCCCATTGGAAGGGGCGCATGTACAACTGGGCCCGACAGACCACTGAGGTGCATGCCGCCATGTAGCCCTTAAGGTGTACAAAGTCCCGAGCAGGGTGCAAGTGCCCAACCAGAAATGATTGGGCAAAGGAGGAGAGAACCTCTGCCCCATCCGCTGGGCACTGAGCTCCAGCTGGACAAGTGTCGAGCTCTGCCCCGATGAAGCCAATCACCTGAGAAGGCACAAATTCAGACTTGGCCACGTTGATCAGGAGGCCGAGCTGGGAGCAGGTTTGGATGGTCAGATCCCTGGACCTCTCCACCTCTTGTTGGGTGGAACCTGCAAGGAGCCAATCGTCGAGGTAGGGGTAAATTCTGCCCCCCCCTCCCGAGATGGGTTGCCACCACTGCAATGCATTTGGTGAAGACCCGTGGGGACGATGACAGGCCGAACGGCATGGCTCGGAACTCGTACAGGGTGCCCTCGACCCTGAAGCGGAGGAAATGAAAATTACGTACCTACCGTAATTCTTGATCTTCTTGGACGAGTCTCCACCACTCATTCACACTATTGGGATCTGCGCCGGAGGCACTAGGACCCATCGGAGCAAACTTTGCTGGGGAGTCGACGCCAGAGATGGCGCCACAAGAACGGCCGCAAGCCCCAGCTCACGCAGCAATGACTATCTCTAATACTTACTCAACCGCCTCAGACTCTTTACCAAGGAGGTGCAGCGTAACTAACATAAAGAGTAATTCAACTTAAAACGGACATAAGACAGTCCGTATAACCCGTGTAAGAAGGGTCAATAAAGAAGTCTTCAAGGTCTAAAGATTTGAGGGAGTGAAGACCAACAAGAGAGGTGAGCTCGGGATGGAGAGGGAGGTGAATGAGTGGTGGAGACTGCCCAAGAAGATCAAGAATTACGGTAGGTACGTAATTTTCATATCTTCCTGGACATAAGTCTCCAGCACTCATTCACACTATTGGGAGAGTACCGAGCATAATCCCCTGAGGGCTGCAGGAAAACCCAAGAGCTCACGTTTGTTAAGACAGAAGTCCATTAAGGATGGCTCTGCCAAAGGAAGAATGTCGCCTGGCATGGACATCGAAAGTGCATAATGCTTAATGAAAGTATGCATTGAGCTCCAGGTGGCTGCATTGCAGATGTCTGTAATGGGCACGTTGCGGATTTCCACTAGGGATGCCGCTACCGCTCTGGTAGAGTGAGCGTAAACTCTACCCTCCAACTTAACCTGCGCCATGAAATAGCAGTAACAAAGGCACGCCACTAGCCATGCTGAGCTACATCTAATAGCGACAGGTTGACCCAGCTGGGCCTCACTGAAGGAAACGAACAGTTGCTGGGCTTTACGAAAATCCTTGGTTCTATCCAAGAGAAACACAAGGCCCTCTAACATCCAGAGAATAAAGAGAGCTGCCCTTCATTTTGGAAGTCCGAAAATAAGAGGGAAGGACCAAAGGCTGGTTAAGATGAAATTTGACACAACCTTAGGAAGAAATTTAGGATGAGTACGAAGGACTACTTTGTCCTTATGGAACACAGTATACGGAGGGTCTGTGACCAGGGCATGTATCTCAGAGACCCTACAGGCTAAGGTAATGGCCACTAGGAAGGCAGTCTTCCAGGTGAGAAACTTTAGCTCACAGGTAGATAGAGGCTCAAAAGGTTTCTGAGTGAGCATGTCTAGCACAAGATTAATGCCCCAGGCTGCAACAGGACGTCTTGTAGGGGGTCTGGTGTGCAGAATGCCCTTTAAGAAATCTTCTTAACTATAGGTAACTGAGCCAGTGAAAGAGAAAAAGGCTCATGATACGCTGAAATGGCACTAAGGTGAACCTTAACTGTAGAGTACTGAGACCTGAAGTTGAGAGGTCCAAAGGTACCTAAGACTTTATCTGGAGGGCAGGGAAAGGGATTCAAAGAGGACTTTGCACACCAGAGGAAAGCGCTCCACTTAGCCGCCGTAAGTTTTCCGAGTGGCCGACTTCCGCAGCCAGAAGGACATCAGAAACTCTTCGACAGACATTGAACCGATTTACTTCTACCTCTTCAGGAGCCAAGCGTGAAGGTGAAGAGATGTCAGATTGGGATGGACCACCGGTCCCCGAGTTAAAAGGTTCATCTACAGGGGAAGTGGTCTCGGAGGAACTGCAAACATGCTGTTGAGAAGTGGAAACCACAGTTGTCGAGGCCAAAAGGGAGCAATGAGAATCATCTTGTCTCCCTGAGACTCGAACTTGAAGAGTACCCTCTCAATTAGAGGAAGAGGCGGAAAGGCGTAAAGAAAGCGTTTTGTCTACTGCAGCCTGAACGCATCCTGACAAAAAATGCCAGGCCCTGGATTTCTGGAGCAGAAGAGAGGCAGTTTTGAGTTGGGACGCAAAAAGGTCCAGGTCCGGAGTTCCCCACTCTTCGAAAAGTGACTGAACTATGGTTGAGTCGAAAGACCACTCGTGAGGATCTGTCTCTGTTCTGCTGAGACAGTCTGCCAAGTCGTTCTGTACACCTGGCAGGTAGATTGCTTGAATTAGAGCCTTGTGCTCCAAGCACCATTCCCAGACCCTCATCGCTTCTCTGCATAAGGGGTAAGAATGAGCACCACCCTACTTGTTGATGTAATACATCACTGCTTTGTTGTCCGTTTGGAGGAGAATATTCTTGAGACAGAGAATGTCCTTCAAGCACGGACCGCATAAAGGACGGCTCTCATTTCTAGGACATTTATGTGAGCTGGGACTCAAGTTGAGTCCACATCACCTGAGTGTGGAGAGCTTGACAGTGAGCTCCCACCCTATTAGTGAGGCGCCTGTGGTAATGGAGATCTGATGGTCCAGAGGGGCAAGGGTATCCCTGCAGGAGATTGTCCTCTTGAGACCACCAGGTGAGAGACCTCCGTTGGGGTTCTGGGGTGAGTGGTTGGAGACCACGGAGTACTGAGCATCCACTGGGTGGTTCTCATGTAAAGACAGGCCAGAGGTACAGTGAACACTGAGGATGCCATGAGGCCCAGCATCCGTTGCATCGAGAGCGCTAACTGACCTGTTCTCTCCGATGTAACGGGCCATCTGAAGGATATCGTTCCTTCTGTCCTCTGGGAGAAAAGCCTTCGCACAGGATGTGTCCAGAAGGGTCCCTATGAAAAGGAGCCTCTGGGAGGGCTGCAGCTGAGATTTCTTAAGGTTCAGCAGGACTCCCATGGATGTAAGGAGGTGAGAGGCCGCCTCACGCATCCAGAGTCCCTTGCCTGGAAGGACTTGCCAGAAGCCAATCGTCCAGATAGGGGAACACCCTGTATTCTGAGTTTGGAGGTGCGCCAAGTAGAACTGCACAACACTTTGTAAAACTTGCGCCACGAGGATAGCCCAAAAGGCAGGACTCTGAACTGATAATGTTGTCCCAGAGCCACAAACCTCAGGAATTTGTGATGCCTCAGGTGAATGGGAATGTGCTGGTAAGCATCCTGCATGTCTAGGGAAGCTAACCAGTCGTGTTGATGAAGCAAGGGTAACAGGGTTCCTAGAGAAATCATTCTGAATTTCTCCTTGGGGAGGAATTTTTTAGCTTTCTGAGATCTAGAATGGGGTGCATTCCCCCAGACTTCTTTGGAACCAGAAAGTAATGAGAGTAGAACCCCGTGCTCGCTGGATGCAGCGCACAAGTTCTACTGCCCTGTTGTTTAGAAGTCCCTGAATCTCGGCGAAGAGAAGGTCTGACTGAAGGGCAGACAGCCTGGGCTGCTGCTTGGGAGGACAATCCGGAGGGTTTCCACAAAATTGAGTGAGTACCTCGCTGATTATCCGCAGGACCCATTTGTCTGAGGTTATGGACTTCCACTGGCTGTAGAAGTGCATCAGCACTCCTCCACCGAAAGGAAAAGTCCACCTCGGCAGTTGAGGTGGGACTTGGCCAGCACTAGAAGGCAGCGCTAGGCACTTTGGGCCCTCGCGCTTGCCGTGCCTTCTTTTTGAGGTTGGGCAGGTTGGTTCTTATGGAACTTCCTCTGCCTCAAAGGACTGACGGTTATGAAACTGATGTTTACTGGCATGCCTCGAGAGGATAGGAGGGGTCTAGCCAACTCATGGCTGACCTAGTCTTTGTGTGTAGCTTCTAGAGCTTGTTCACCTGAGGACCAAAAAGATATGCACCATCAGCGGCAATGCTATTGCTTGCTGTTGCGCATCATTGGTGAAGTTTGAAGTGCGAGCCAGGAATGGCGCAGGTGCAAATACCAGCAGCTGCTGAACGGAAGCGGAGTCGAAAGCGCCCATGGCTGCTTTAACCTGTTGGTTGTTAGATTCAATACCCCTGGTAATGGTTTGAGAAGCTCTGCTTTGAATCCGACTCGAAGAGCTTAAACCATTTGCTTGAGAGAGTGCCACAGGATATACTGTATTGAGAAAAATAGCCCTGGTAACTGTCACATGCATACTTAGGGTAGAAGCAGCAAAGACTCTTACCTAAGGTGTCTATCTTACGAGATTCCTTGTTAATAGGTCAAGCTGTAGTGGTTTGAGGAAGGACAACCTTATTCTCTGCCAGGACTACAATAGGATCCGCAAAGGCTTGGGATGCCAAAATGGGACGATCCTTGGGGGCTGAATATTTCTATCAATGGATTTAGCCACCGGGAAGAGAGAGCAGGATTATTCCATACCATTTGAGACAGCGCCTCAAGGAAGGCTGAATCGGAGGAGTCAAACTCAGGGATCTCCAGGAGGGAAGGTATTGGACTCTTAGCAATTTCCCAGGATCGATGTCTGTAGTCTGGAGAGAAAGTGTGGAAATCATATTCTTCAGCAGAGACTTAAATGACAGGTCCTCGACCACAGGCTCTGCAGCAGTAAGAGATCCTGCTTCGTCCACCTCATCGCCCAGCCGAAGGTCTGGGTCAGGCTCAACATCATCTCCTGATAGTCCAGGAGGGACTGTATGGACAGGAAAGGGATGAAAGCCAGAAGAGGAAGGAGGAAAAGAGACAAAAGGAAAGTCCCTGAGAGCCCCCGGCACCGAGAACGACGCCAAGGAACCACGCGGCGCCGCGCAGCCGCAAGCGAAGCCGAGAAGCCGCGACGGTGCCGCCGCGACAGCCGCGGTAACGCTGTGAAGCCGCCGGACGACGCCAGGGGCGGTGCCGCTGAGGCCACACGGTGCCAAAGGCGCCCCAGAGACCGAAAACAGGTTTTGAAGGAAAAGAGCAGGAGATAGGACATCGTGTGGCCCCCCGCGCCGAAGCTATATGGGGGACACTGAAGACGGAGTTGACGGCACCAAGAAGGTGCCGCACGACCAGGAAAAGTCCAACGCTTACCTGGTCGCCCAGAGAGCCCGGAAGGCCCACGAACGCATCGTAGCCAGGTAGCCAAACCAACCTCCGAGCCCATTGCTCCATAAGAGCGGCCCACTGATGAAACTGCTCATCTGAAGACCTACCTGCGGGCGGGGTAGGACTCCGATGTCGAAAACGTCGGCTACCAGAAGCCGCTGTTGGGGACTCCGAAGGAGGAGACCGGCAACTAGCCCCGATAACCGAACGTCTACACGCAGATGTATCAGAGGGCGACCTCGAGTGATGCCTTCTCTTTTTAGACCTGCGGGCCGAAGAGCTTGAGGCCGAACGGTGCCAAGAATGCAACCGTTTGGCTTTATGCTCTGCTGGGACCGCCTCATCCCCCGGCATTGACTGACTGTTGTCAGACCCCTTCCGGAGGAAGCGGGCGGACCGACCCAGCCCAACTGACTGAACAGCTTTCATACAAAGTCTCCCTACCGTCACCTGACCTGCTCATGGTCGACTCCATCAGTGTAGGCTGAGACTTCTTTATCGTTTTTATTTAAAAATAAGAATAACTTAAGCGATACTGTATCGAGATAATACTACAAAATAATAAAAACTGAAAACTATGCTGCTAGTTTGAAGTTTGACTCGACAGACTAGCGACATCGCACTGAAGCGCACGCGCGGAAAAAGGAACTGAGGCGGTTGGGGTCGAGCTGAGATAGCGTCATTGCCGCAAAACCGGGCTCAGGGCGCCATCTCTGGTGTCAATTCCCCAGCTAAAAGTTTGCTCCCCGATGGTTCTAGTGCCTCCGGCGCAAATCCCAATAGTGTGAATGAGTGGTGGAGACTTATGTCCAGGAAGATCTGCTGGTGGGACGGATGGACTGGGACGTGAAAGAACGCGTCCTGCAGATCCAGTGAACAGAACCACATGTTTTGCTCCAAGGATGGTATGATTTGGGACAGAGTAACCATCCGAAAGGTGTGTGATCTGAGATATTGATTCAGTTTGTGGAGATCTAGAATGGGTCGCCAGCCCCTTGTCTGCTTGGGCACCAGAAAGTACCTGGAGACAAAGCCTGGGTCTGCAGACTGATCCGCCACGAGAACTAACGCCTCCTTGAGGAGGAGCCGAGCGTGGTCATCTCGAAAAGCAGATTGGGTGCATGCGGAAATCCATTCTTCCCGAGGAGCGCGGGCTCGGCTGGGAGGGTACTGCTCGAATTCTAGAGGCAGTCCCTGACTGACCACTTCGAGAACCCACCTATCCGTAGTGATAGCGGACCACGCGAAAGGGAAGTGGCAGAGCCAGCCCCCCACGGGAAGACCCTGAGCTGGCGTGACGGGAATAGGGGTGGCAACCCCCACCTAGTCACTGAGCAGGCCTGGAGGAGGAGGAAGTTCCAGGACCTGAGCCTCTGCCTCTTCTGCGGGCCTGCTGGGGTCCAGGCTTGGGCCGAGGGCGCCAAACTTGAGCCTGCTGCTGATGCTGATGCCCTCCCTGGAAGGAGGATTGCTGAACCACAGGGTAAGAGTGCCGAAAGGACTTCTTTTTCTTCTGCTTGTTCTTGCCTGAAGAACTCTTTGCAGAAGAGGCATCCAAGGTGGCACTGGACTGCTCTATGCGCTGCAGGTGACTGGCCACTCCTGGGCCAAACAAGTCGGTCCCAAGGAAAGGCACATCAGCTAACTTGTGCCGAGTAACCACCAGGAAGGAGGAGAGCCTCAGCCAAGCCCTGCAGCAAGAGGTAACTGCGGCGGCCATCGAGCGGGCACAAGAGCCCCCGATGTCCAGGGCCGTCTGGAGCTGCTGTTTGACGACAGCACGGACCTGATCTCGGACCTGCTTGACCGTGGTCTGCATGTCCGCGGGGAGATGTGGGAGGACTTCATCCAGTGACCCGAGAAGGGCACTGGAGAAGTGTGCCATGACGATGGCCGAACTTGCCCGACGAAGGCCCAAAGAGGACGCCGTATAGACCTTCCGCCCCGAGTGGTCCAAATACTTGGACTCCTTGTTGGGAGGTCGGTCAGTGTCGGCAGAACTGCCAGTATACCTCAACACAGAGGCAGTCACCAGGCTCTCGGCCGAAGGGTGCTCTGTGAACCCCGCAAGGGACCCCATAGGCACCGCATACTTGAGGGCCATGCTGGCAGACGGTGCTGGACATGAAGCAGGACGCTGCCACAGATAAAGTGCTGGACCAACAATGGCCACAGCCACAGCAAAAGCCTCCATCGGGGTATCCACTCTCTTGAGGATGTTCGTGAGAGGGTACTCTGCTTTTTTCTGGATGGGTTCCAAGGGCATCCCTGTGGAATCAGAGATGAGACAAAAGATCCCTTGGAAGAGGAAGGACCTTCCTCCATCCCTGTGCCAACGGACGACTCCTCATCCCCAAGGTGAGAGTGGAGCCCGGTGACATCAGAGTTCGAAGAGTCAGGGTACAGCAGTCTGCCGCCCAAATCACCCTCAACCCGCCGAGGACGGTCCGGGTGACCATGACCGACAGACGTCAGGGAAGCCCGGTATCTGATCGGTCCTCTTTGGAAGGAGACCCTCCCACAGGCTGCTTAGGCGGCGGCTCCACCACCATCAGTGGAGAAACCGGTATAGGCCGGCCCCGCAGGCGAGGGAACCAAAGGCTTCGGTTCCGAGGGGTCGGCTTCAGCCTAGGAGGCGAAACCCAAGTAATGGCCAGAGTAGGAGTCGAAGTCAGCTTGTGCCCTGACAAAATCAGCTGTTGCCACATGAGGTCCTGGTAGCACCGGAGTTTCCGTCGGAACCTCTCCTCATCCGAGTACGACCGGTGGTGTCGCCTCTTTTTCAAGCGCTTGTGGCTGACGGCAGAGGGGTTCTAGATCTCTACCGAGATCGGGCAAGCCGACTTGGTCGCTCTGGAGACACAGGCAGGACCGGGGATCCAGAACCGGGTCCTCGATGGGGACACCAGCAGGCTGGGTCTCCTCACTGGCGAAGACAAGGACCGAAATCCTTTCCAAGGAGTCGTCGACATAGGCCGGTGACAGTGGATCGATGGAGTAGAGGACAATCTCGACCTCATCAGTTGCATCTTCGGTCGGCTGGCCTGACAGAAGGTGCGTGAAGTCTGCGACCAAGGAAGCAATCTCGACCGCATGCTCCTGGGACTGAGAGCTCGCCCTGGGCGCGCCTTCGCCGAGATCAAGATGTGCTCGGTTCCTTATCTCTTATGAGATTAGAGGATCATGAGTCATGGGTGCTTCTCCACGGGTGGGGAAGAGACTGGCACAACTCCTTGAAGGAACCTGAGAAGGTGGAGCCTAGGTTGAGTGGAACGAAAAATCTTCGATTGTCCGAAGTGTGGGCAGCTTCTTCTTCGAACGCCTTCATGCATTCTAGCTGCTCGGAGGAACCCGCAGCCTTGGAAACCACCCACCTAGCCTCCTTGGACTTCACCGCAGGATTCCTTTTCTCCTGTCTCCCGAACTTTAAATATACCAGGCAGTCGTCCAGAACGTTGGGATGGAAGGCCAAGCAAAAACTGCAGGACAAGGTGTCATGGCAGACACCTAAGGCAGTAGACGCATGTGAGATGGGGATCGGTGCGCGACATCTTCTGGCCACAAGGACACTGGCGAAATCCTGGAGAAGATTTCTCTTCCATGATCGAGGGTGCAAAAGCACAATCTCTAACTCGGATGAGCTTTAATTTCGGTAAAACCAACGTATTGAAAGCCAGGGCCTACGAAATGCAAGAGTACGAGGGAGGCAACCTGCATCTTCCAGAGGAAAGGAAGATCTGGTGTCATGGGGCAGAGCTGAGGTATATACCACCCAGGTGGATGGGAGGAGCCAGCTTGAAGACTTCCAGCAAGATTTAAAGGGGAAAGGGACATGCCAATAAGTGTGAATGAACAACATATCCACGATCCTAGAAAAAAATGTTACTTCTAACTAATTCTAGGAGTGGCATATACTGTACAGTAAATATATTTCACTGGCATTTTTTTTTTTTTTAAGTTTTTGTTGACCGGGTAAGTGCACTACACAAATCCTGCCTATTTTCAGGCGCAACCCGGGGGATGGGGATACAGAGGAATGACAACTGACCTTGAGCCAGATAAAGCTGCTGGTGGTATTTTTCGTGAATGGCGGAAATTTGGCCAAGGCACCAAAGAAATTCCCCTGCTCTTTTCGAGAAGTACCATAGTATCTCTAACATCCACCTGAACTACCACCAGAACAGGCAGATGAGACCTCGGTTTAATGCATCATCCGAAAGACGGTACCTCAGGAGTGCAGCACCCCCTTCATGCTGCACTGCAGTGTCAGTATTGGGATATTAACCCAAGTGCCTGGTGTGGGGATAGAACCCACAGCCTACTGATCTCCCGGCCTCAGAGGCGAGTGTGCTACCTGCTGAGCCACTATTTTATTTTCACTATATTAGCAGATTCGTACCAATCCGCGATTATAAAGGGATTGTGAAATTTAATAGAAAAAATAAACTAATAACACGCCCCAAATGACACCTGCCCATGGTCGTAGTCAGTTCCTCAACAGACATGTGGTTGAAGGTACGCGTCCTCGACAGCATAGATGAGTCATCCGAGTCGTCAGAGGACTCCTCAAAAATCACCCCACGAACATTTGCCACTGTGGACCACCAGAGAGCTGGCCGACTGGTTGATTTCCACAGACAGCTGGCTTGGCAAGCTTGCTCCAGTACGGGAGTCCTTCGCAGCAGTTCCCACCAAGAGCTGGGCTGGAGGCTGCTACACCTGCAAGGGTGGGGAAAAGGTGCTAGGAACATCTGTCAAGGATAGATTGGAGTAGGCAGGACTGGCACTTGCCAGTCGACCACAGGTATCTGGGTTAGAACCCTACCCTGTCCCGCAATGGTCCACTGCTGCCAGAGTGACTCGTACCACCGCTTCTGGTGGCTGTCTCGCTTCTCATCTGAGGTCAAAGAACGGCGATGGCGATGCCTCCTGGTCAAGCCAGAGTGTCACCTCGACCTTCAACCCAAGGCCCAATGCCAAGGAGAAGCCACCAAGGTTTGATTACACACAACATGCAGAGGTGCATGGCGAAGCATCAGCTTCAGTGTAATAATTTCTAGTGGAGACTGTTCCCAAGTGGAGCTGGCCAGGGCACCAATCTGCCCATGTCTTTCTAAGTGAGGATCAGGAAAACAGTGTTCCAGAAGATAGACTCCTCATCGATCCTCTCCGAAAACTGGTTAAAAGGGCCAAGAAAAATCTAAACCATCTGTTCGGTCGACGTCGAGATCAACAAACCCAATGAGAACACAGTGGAACTTCTGACCTGTTCCTCAACCACAAAAAGCTTGACCAGAGTTGAGGGAGTAGTAGACCATGATCTCTAAGTCCCACATCATCTGTTGTGCCGTTTCTTACCATGGTGGGCAGGGACCTCCACGAAAGTGTGGAGGGCCCAATGAACCCCTCGGAATTCTCCAGTGAAGGACACTCCAACACTGGCCCCAACCAGAAGCAGTGCCGAGGTAAACAAGGTGCTCACTAAAGCAGAAGCTGCTTTGTGGCCTGTCAGACGAAGCTCTGGGCCTCTAATGGCCGAGGAGCTGGACCGCGCACTTCTCCGAAGAGGAACGGAGCATCGCCAGGCAGAGCCCAAAAATGAAAATTACATCTCTACCGTAACGGTTGATCTTTCTGTGTATCTTCATCATTCATTACTAGTGGGTACAGTGCCGGAGCTAGGACCCCGTGGGAGACTTTTTCCTATGGGCAGAGTCGACGCAGGACCAGGAGGTCGACGTTCAACGTGGCGCTTGAGGGTTGGCAGTTAGCTGCCATCGACTCCACCCCAGCCCCAGTTCTGAAATGCCAGAGAGTGTAAGGAAGGGAGGGTGGGTTGAGGCAAGACAGCCTAAGGGATAGACAAAAGGAAAGGAATAATAAACTAAAAGGAGAAATAAACAACAGAGGAGACAGAAGAAAGATTAAAATAGGAAATTGGGGAGGGAAAGGCCTCAATCTCTGGAAGGAGAAGTAGAAGGAGAGGGAAGAAGAGATGGGGGGGGGGCAGTAGCACCCCCCCAGGAGCGAATCTGCACATTATGATTTTTAGAAGACGATAGTCCAACCCTGGGCTATCAAGGTTTAGCTGCAGAAGGCAAAGCCTGGGTTGTAAAGCAGCATAGGTCTAGCAGACCAACCAACAAAGGATTGCAGGCTGAGGGTGTGTCTCAAACTCTCCCCCCTTCCTCCCAAAAGGGGGGATTTTTAAACGACCAATATGGTGTAGGGGAAAAATTTCAACTCAAAATCTAAGATCATAAATTAAACATATTAATTGAAGTGGGGGAGGGAGGGGGGCCCCCCAACTTCCCAAGACTCCCTAGGAATAAGGGAGAAGAGAATAAGGGCCCCCCCATCTCCAAAAAACCCCAGGGCCCCCAACATCTCCACAAAACCCCAAGGATTCATCCCCGCGTTCTCCACAGTCCCCTCACCCAATCATGGGAAAGAGAAGACACACAGGTGGGAAGGAGGAGTCGAGAGACTGAAGCCCAAAGTGGGGAGAAGGGTGGGATTTAGTGATGAATGGTGAAGATAAACAGAAAGATCAACAATTACGGTAGGTATGTAATTTTCATATCTTATGTGTCAATCTTCACCATTCATCACTAGTGGCTGAGTACCGAGCCCCCTGAAGGGGGCCCTGACTACCCCAAGGGACTAGATCCCTTAGCCTGCAGTGGGTGAGCCACCGAAGGGGAGAACCCTTACAGGCCCGGGGAGGTCTGCGACTGGTCTGGGTGAGACGAGGATCCCTCAGTGGGGGAAGGAGAGCGTCCCAGAAGCTGTCATCTCACCCTTCGGGAGAAAAAGATGGGTTCTCCGGTATGTGGAGTAAATCACCCTACACCGGGCCAGGGGTGATAACTGGGACAGGCGAAGCCATGCCATCCGCCGAAGGCAGATCGATTTCCCTACCACTCTGGATGCCACCTCACTGACATCATAAGATGCCCTTGCTTGGTGCCTTACTAACTCCAGGCCCTGTGCAGAGAGGGCAATGGCCTGCCTGGTTTCCTCTGAATCAGGAATTGAGGCTAGGAGCTGTCCTAGCCTGGACCACAAGAACCTGTTGTAGGCTGCAAAGTGGGCCTGATGTGGTGCAGCTGAAGAGAGATCTGTGCAAAGTAGAATACTTTTCCCCCAGAAATCGAAATCTGCAGAGTCCGGAGTCCGGGGTCACGGCGCGTGAGGCTCAGAGGTGGTGTCCAGGGAGGTCAAACCCAAAGAGGGATGAGGCAGAGAACCTGAAGATCCAGGGGGAGCGCAATACCGCTGGCGTAGGTCCCTCAGGGCTGGTACAGTGGAAAAGGGATGTAGCCAGAGTCGATGTGACGCTTCCTGAAAACAAAAGGCAGGAGCCACCAGGTGAGCCGCACTGTACTTGCCTAAGAAGGCGCGCGCCACATGCTTGGGATTGCTAACTGGGACTGGGGTAAGGTGGAGCTCATCCAACATACTTGCAAGGAAGTGCTGATAAGAGGTCAGATCAGACGCTAGGGGGATGTGGACTGATGGTTCCTCTCCCTCCATAGAGGCAGAAGATGAGCTCCCAGGTTCAGGGTCAGGCTGCACAGAAGCGTCGTGAAACACCTGCTGGTCCAGGGTATGGAGGTAGGTGGGCAACTGTGCAGCTGAACCTCTGAACTGTTCCCAGGTGAGAGGCCTCCTGAGGACCGGCAATACCTGGGACAGCCTGGGATGGAAACAGAGGCTCGGGGGACAGGCTCCTAGCAACAGCAGAACGGTCTCTGTCACAGCAGGGGGGCCAAAAGGAAACCCTTTGCAGGGAAGGGGATCCGAAGGCTGCCGCGCTAACAGTCGTTCAACCAGATTGGAACAGTCAGAGCTGTGCCCAAAGGAAGAAATCCCCCCATGAGGTAACCGGGACCGTGATAGTCCAGAAGGATGGCCCCTGACCTCAGAAGTTAAAGTCCCTCTTGGGGACTCGTCCAGGGAAAGGTGAGCGTCTGCACTGCGACTCCTCCCAGAACCCATCTGGGCTCTACGGAGGGTGCGCCGTGCCAACACCCCTACCTCTCAACCCTTCGGAATCAGAGAAGGACCTCATCCTCGTAGCCACCAGCCTAAGCAGCTGGCACTCCGGCGGCCTAAGGAGTCCATCCAGGAACAGTACCTCCCCTTCCTGGTGCGCCCCGGGCTTCCCCAAACTTGGGCTGTCCAAACACACCAAGGAAGGGGGTGCCCCAACTCGCGGAACAGAAACGCCAGTGACACCAGGTTGCAAAACAGTGGTCACGGGGACCACAGCTGGCTGGTCAGACCCCCTGACCTTAACGTCCCCCAGCAGCAACTGACCCCCAGAGGGAGGTTGAGTGGGGGCCGAGGTGAGCCAGTCCGGGTCAGACCCAGAGTCCGCCTCCGAAGAGGCAGGCTCCGAAGTCCGATGCCAGACAACTCCCCGAGCCCCTCCAGTTCCTGGACCACGAATCGGAGAATCCCGAAACCCGGCACAGCCGACAGCCAAGTTCAGCACGGCACCGCGCCTGATGCCGAGACCCACCCTGGCACCGCGAGTGGCACCGAAGTCAGGCACGGCCCCAAATGCGGTGCTGCACAACACCCCGGCGGAGCCAGGGTCTGCTCCGAACCCATCCCCGGCACCGAGGTCAGGGTCAGCGCCAGCTCCTGCCCCAGCGCTGCGCACGGCACAGGACCAGAACCAGGCTCAGAAACATCCAAAACACCACCCCTGGTACCGCTGAGAACCCCTAAGCTACAAACAGCATCAGAGGCGCCGGCGGCACCAAAATAAGGCCTGACGCAGACAGCGGTGCTGCGCTCAAAGCCCATGTCACTGCGAACGGCGCCGTGACCAAGAGCGGCGCCACGAGACGGCACCAGTCCAGACCCAAAGGGCCCACAACACTGAGGGAGCCTTCGCCACCGAAGAGGTGACGGCCAATGCGGTGCCTCCCAGCCTGGGCCTCCTGCACCGCGGAAGAACCCCCGCCAGGGCAAGGCTAAAAGAGGTGTGGACTGCCTTCTCCACAGGCCGTATAGGACCGGGAAGGGATCCGGAGAAACAGCAGAGAATCCTCGCCTTGGCCCGCCGACTGCGCATTTGTCATCCGAATGTTGGTGCCGCACGTCCGACTTTCCACGCGCAGTTCTCAATTACTCAGCGGTCCATTGAGAAGCAAATGTTGCAGTTGTCCATATTGTGGACGAGGCATCATGGAATAGAGGTGGCCACAGATGCATAAGGGGCCACCCCGCTTTCTACGTTTTCTTGCCCCCCGGACGAGACATGACCGTACAGTAAATAAAACAGAAACAGTACTCGACGCTGCTTTGAAATAAAAAGGAAAGGTCTTACCGGTCAGACGCAATGTTGAGCAGGCGAGTAGAACCGAGGCAACTAACACATTATAGACTAGGCCGCACAATCCAACAGTCTCCACACGAGGTACCACACTCGGCGGGAGAGAAAGAACTGGGCCATAGTCGATGGCAGCTAACGGCCAACCCTCGAGCATCACGTGGAACGTCGGCCACGAGGGCAGCGCCGGCCCTGCATCGACTCCGCCCATGGGGGGGAAGGGAAGTCTCCCGCGGGGTCCTAGCTCCGGCGCTGAACCCACTAGTGATGAATGGTGAAGATTGACAGAGATAAGATCATAATGTGTAGCTCCCAAACAGAGCCAATACACGTGTGGGTCCATCTGAGCATTTTCTGACAGTATGTGATAGAATTTTAAGCCGGGAGCTGACTTTGTATCCTCACGTTCCATCTCCTGTCGACGAGGCTCCAGTCGAACCGATGGCAAAGATAAAGGGTCGAGGAAATCCGAAATATTTGAAGAAAACAGCAGAAATCCCCAATGCCGCAACTGGTAGCCTATAATGTGCAGAGCTACAGAGGAGGAGATCAATCACTTCCAGCTGAAAGGAAGGTCTGACATCATGGGGCAGAGCTGAGGGACATACTGCCCAGGTGTTGGGAGGAGCCTAGCCTAGAGATGTTCTGGCGAATCAGCACTTTCCAGTGGAACTGTCAATCTGTGGATAATAAACTATATCCACACCCGTAGAAGCTCAGTTACTCCCAATGCCCTTTTACCTCTGGATGAAGGAAAAGGGGGAAGGTTAAGTACTTTGAGAGGCTAAACACCATGGAAGGAAACACTTCACGCAGACTGGAGAACTGCAGCGTTTTTTCCCCCACAAAAAGAAAAGTCTCACAGTGTATAAACTGAAGAGAACGATTCTAGTAGCCTAGGATATCTGAGAACTGATAAGAAAAATGCTGCAAAGATGCCTATAGAAACATGTTGGAATCATCCCTAAAAAGATTGTATACTAGATTCAAGATGATGAGAAAAATAGTTTACCCTAGTGCAGTAAATTTAGTAACACACAGACTGCCCTGACACTTGGAACACCAGCCTTTAGGATAGAACAAAGTACAAGACCGCAAGTGTATTTTTTTCCCCCTTTGGTAACTGGGTAAGGTCCACTTAAAGGGGCAGCCCGGGACCACTGGGGAGGTTAAGTGACTTGTCACATGGTGTGCAAGAAGAGGTTGTGGTAACCAAACCCAGGTCTTCTGGATGTACCAAGCTCATTCACAGCTTGTGACTAACTTCTAGGCTATAACGCCCATGCTAATAGTGCTACTAGCAAGTGAAATGAAGTTGCCATGTTAGAACTGCTCCCACACAAGGCAGTGCAGCATATATAACAGCAAACAGAGGTATACAGCCGGCCCGGTGGCGCTGAGGGTTGAGGCACTGGACACCACACCTCGCTCCACGCTGGCGACCCAGGTTCGGGAGCGGACTCGGTGGCTGGTCACGTCGGCCAAGGGGTTAGGCTTGGCGTCCCGACAGCTCGCCTACTCCGGGAGGTTGAGGCCATGCAGTCAACATTGTCTAACTCCCCGAGCGGAGGCTCGAGTACCGTGCTCTAATGTTAGGGGAGGGCGGCCACTATACAGCATGGGCGCCTGCGCCTGCGCCGACATCAGAGGTCCTACACCGTAGGGTGGAAAAGAGGAAAATGCCTGCCATTGCCAGGAAGACGGAGCCCCGGAGACGCACTGAATGCCTTCGCCTCGCCAGATACGATGGTCCCTGGACCGACGAAAGCTGATTGATGGGTAAGGGGGCTCCGCCCCATCCCCGCTCGGGGGGCGGGGTTAAACTGAAGCTCCATGGGGATCCAGGGGGTCATTCGGGCAGGGTGGAAGGTAGAGGGATGTCTACACTGGGGCTCCTGAAGGGTCGGGGATGGCAGGCTGGAAGGTGGATAAACAGTCATTTAAAGAAAAACAAACAGAGGTATACGTTATTTGGCAGAAGGGATGCACCCCAGGTAGGGAAGGAAGACAAAGAAAGAGCCAGATGGCAGGAGAAGGTGGCGGTATGGAAGCAAACAGGTTGATGGAAAAGGGGGAGAAAAAAAAGAGACCATAGCCACAGAGACTGGAACAGGACTCCGTGGTGACTGACCTCGTCAACAGAGAAACAAATTTGCCACTGGAGTGTCAGGAGCATGACCACACTGCAGAGTTTGAATATTAACATTCTAAAGTTCTGTCTCCACAGCAACACATCTGGGCTAAGGTACTGTAATTTGTAGGACATCACAAATACACACTTGTTGCCAGAAGTGAGGTCGGCTGACTTCCGGTGTAGCCTCTGATTGCAATGGCAGTTTAGCGCTCCCGCTCCGTGATCCCCCTGCCCTTTCAAACTAGAACCACGGCCAATAATCCACTAAAATTAACCTCACGCAACTACAACTTTCATGGCAAAGAACAGATTTTCCTGTTTACCTTTGGATCTGGATCCTTCAGACCACGAGGCATCGGACTCCAGCAATATCATTCAGGCCTGCTCCTCCACTCTGTGCACTACATCTAAACGCAAAGGCAAGCAAAAATCCTAATGTACTAAACAGATGGAGAACAAGTTAGACAAGATTTTACACAAACTTAAAGAAATTCAGTCAGATTTTAAGGACTTTAAATGGAAGCAGGAGCAGGCCCGAGCAGACATTTCCAAACTACAGCAGCGGATGGTCGCAGTGGAGGAGGAGCAACTTGCACAATCCGAGGCCTCTAAGGAATGCCAGGCCACAGTCTCACAGATCGTGGAAATATGCCAAGTCCTTGGACAGCGGCAAGAGGATGCCGAAAACAGGCACAGACGTAGAAATTTGAGGCTATATGGAGTACCGGAGGGGAGTGAGGGAAATAATACGTTCATACCATCATTACTTCGTGAAGTTCTGAATCTGAGCCCTGAATACGAGTTGGAGATAGAAAGAGTCCACAGAGCCTTGGGCCCTCCACCCTCACAACCGGGAATGAGGACCCGCTCAATAATAATACGCTTCCTGAGGTATACCACTCAAGAAGAGCTGCTATGGAAGGCTTGGACTAAGGGGAAGACCTTTTATCAATCCAACAGAATATACTTTGATAATGACTATGCCCCTGCAACAATGCAGCGCTGCAGTGTATATATACCACTGTTCCAGATTTTGAGGGGCCTAAAGTTGAAGTTTCGCACCCCATATCCCTCCACGCTTCAGGTGCAATACCCCAATGGACAACAACATTACCGTTCGGCTCAGGATGCTCTTGCAAATCTAGAAACCAGGGGAGATGAACTCCCAACCAAAGTGAACTTTCTGGGGCATTCAGTGGGGAAAAAGGCAACCGCGTTTCACTGAAGATCACTGGACCCACAGTCACAACAAGCTGCCCTGGACTCAGTGAAAATTGCAGTTACGCAAGAACTTACCGTAACAGTAGATCTTCAAGAGAGGTTCCTGTAGTAGGTCATCACATATAGGACTGCACTGCCTGGCATCAGGTTCCAACGGGCAAACTTGTAGCTAGTAATCACCAGCGGGGACCGCCCCCGATGTCAGGTGACACAACATCAGCCTGACTATCAAAGGGGTGGTCCCACGCCCACCCTCCAGTTCTTTTCCACCGGAGAACTAAAGAAAGGTAAGTAGAAAGGAAGGAGTGATAACTCCTAGGACCATGCTTCCTCTCTAGACCCAAGGGCTAGGCAGGATGAAAAATAAAGGAAAATGTTTCAGGAGTTGGGGGAAGATGGGTTGGAAACTAGACCTACTGCAGGAACCTCTCCTGAAGATCTACTGTTATGGTAAGTTCTTATGTAACTGCAATATTTTACTTCGAGAGGGTTCCTGCAGTAGGTCTTTACATATAGGACTGAATACCTAGCAGTCCAAAAGAAAAATTCAGAGATACATCTGGGAGGAGGAGAGATCACTAACTGAGTGAGTTATGACAGGAGGCCTTGTAGAACCACAAGACAGAAGCCAGTCCTGGGCCTAGAGGCAATGTCCAGACTACAATGTTTAGTGAAGGTGTGGACAGACGACTACGTGGCCGCTGCGAAGATCTCTGCTGTGGACACATTCCAGAAAAAGGTGGTATAAGTAGCAACACTCCGAGTGGAGTGACCCTTAACCGCCCCCGGAAGGGATTTCCCATGCTTTTGGCAAGTGAAGTGGATGCAGTTAGCCAACCACCTCAAAATGGTCTGTCTGGAAATGTCCTTATCCTGGCACTGGGGAGCGAAGGACACAGAAAACAGACTGGTCTTACGGACCTCTTTAGTCCAGTTCGTATAATACCTCAGAATCCTATGCACATCTAATGTGTGCAAAAGATATTCCCCCTGTTAGAACGTGAGGGATAATAGACCGGTAGTTTGACACTCTGGTTGAGAGTGGTTTCTGAAACTACCTTTGGAAGGAGGGAAGGGTTAGTCCGCAGGACGACTCTGTCCCTATGGAAAATCAAACAGAGTTCCTTACAGACAAACGCCTGAAGTTCTGAAACTCTTCTGGCGGAAGTGACTGCAACTAAAAACAAAGTCTTCCAAGAAAGAAAGCGCATGTCACAGCTAGAAGCTGGCTCAAAAGGAGGTAGGGTCAGCTTTTCTAACAAAGTTAAGGTCCCAGGGGAGACAGGGGCTCCGGACCGGAGGTTTCAAGTGGAGGATGCCTTTCAGAAAGGTTTTGGCAACCTCCAACTGAGCCAAAGTTTTGCCCTCCACTGGGAGGTGGTAGGCCGACACCGCAGAGAGATGGACCTTGACAGAGGAATAACTAAGGCCCGTCTCTGATAGATGTGCGAGCTACTCTAACACCTGTGCTGCTGAACACGAAAAGGGATCCCAGCCCTTGGCTAGGGCCCCAGATCGAGAATCTTTTCCACTTCATGGCGTAGGTGGATCTGGTAGAAGGTTTTCTGGCTTCCACCAAAATATGAGCAACCTGGGAGGAAACACAATAGCGAGAGGCCGCTATGTTCACAGGTGCCAAGCATGAAGGTGGAGAGACTGAAGACTCGGGTGCACCAGGGTGCCCTGCTCCTGAGTCAGAAGGTCGTGGGATAACGGCAAGGGAACCGGAAATTCTAGCGCCAGATGTTGCAAGAAAGGGTACCAGATATGGCAGGGCCAGAGGGGAGCGATCAGAATCAAATGTGCTCCTTCCTCCTGAAGTTTCACCAGAACCTTCTGAAAGAGAGGAAAGGGAGGAAAAGCCTAAAGAAACTTCCCTGTCAGAGAGAGACAGTGCATCTTGCCAAAAAAGCACCATGCCTGGGAATGAGTGAGAAAAAGTTGGGTAGTTTTGCATTGAATCGGGAGGCAAACAGATCTATTTCTGGCCAACCCCATCGAAGAAAGATCTTCAACCACCTCTAGCTTTAACTCCCACTCATGAACCCTGGCCACTGATCGACTGAGACTGTCCGCCAGGATGTTGCTTACGCCTGGGACGTGGACTGCTGTCAAGAAAAGGCTGTGCTGAATCGCCCAGTACCAAACCCTCATTGCTCCTCTGCAGAAAGGGTACGAGCGAGTTCCTCCCTGTTTGTTCATATACCAGACTGTAGACATATTGTACGTCTGGATAAGGAGTGATCCCGGTAGGAGGGGGGATTGGAACACCTGGAGGGCATACAGAACTGCCCTGGTCTCCAGAACGCTGAAGTGAAGCAGAAGCTCCTGGTTGGACCAAGACCCTTGAGAACCCCTAGATGGTCTCCCCAGCCCAAGTCCGAGGCATCTGTGGTAAGGATCTAGGTAGGGATAGGGGAATGAAAAGCGGCTCCCCCCTAGAAGATTGGAAAGATCTTGTCACCAGCAAAGATCTCTCTGCAGGCTGTTGGCGATCATGAACTTCTGGTTCATGTCGTCCGTCCTCTGATCCCACTGGACTCGAAGAGACCACTGGGTGACCCTCATATGTAATTTGGCCAGGGGAACCGTCGAAATGGCCGCTGCCATCAGTCCCAAAAGACGGAGCACAGTGTGTGCTGGGATCCACCGAGCCTGGGCCACGAGAGTGACTTGAGAAACTAAGGTCTTGGCTCTATCTGATGGCAGAAAAGCCTTGATCTGAACCATGTCTAGTACTGCTCCAAGGAACTGGGAGTCGTTGGGATGGTACTAGCTAGGACTTGGGCAGGTTGACCGTGATACCCAGAAAAGCAAACAAGTTCAGAGTGAAAGAGTGACTCTTTCAGGCTGTTCAGAGAGGGTGCTGCAAGGAGCCAATCGTCCAGGTACAGGAACACGTAAATGCCCTGGTGACGAAGAAAAGCCGCAACCACCGCTAAACACTTGGTGAACACCCAGGAGGCCGACGAAAGGCCAAACTGGAGTGCTCGGAACTGAAAATGGGCCTCCTGAAAAGTAAAACGGAGAAAGCGGCGGTGGGCCAGGAGGATGGGGATATGCAGGTAGGCATCTTGCATGTCCAGGGAGCATAGCCAAGAATTTGTTTGGAACGGGGAAGAAGCCCCTGAAGGGTCAGCATGCAAAACCTCTTGTACTTGAAGAGGCTGAACATGCTGAGGTCCAGGATCAGTCTCACATCGGCAGTGTTCTTTGAAACTAGGAAGAAATGGGAGTAAAATCCCTTTCCTAGTTGGTTTTGAGGGACGGGTTCTATGGCTACTTTTAACAGGAAGGCCTGAATCTCCTGGAAGACTATGGGAATCTCTGTGAACTCTATTGAGTGATCTCGCTGGATGAGTTGCAGCACCCAAGAATCTGAGGTGACGACCCTCCAGGTGGAGGCTGAACCTCCCTCCTACCGGTTCCTCCTCATCGTTGGAGGTAGTGGGAGGAGGGGAAAGGAGTCAGGACACCAAGGGGAGAGGAGCTTTGCCCCCGGAGGCTGGCTTAGGGAATTTGGCCTGGGGGTTTGGGCTCCCGAACCAGAGGCTCGTCAATTTCCTTGAAGTTTACCCTTGTTTTTATTCCATCGTCTTTGGCGATGAAATGGCTGCTTTTTCGGCCCCATCAGGTACATGAAGCGTACGCCCTGAAAGGAGCATCTGCTCTCCTGCAGCCCAGTGATTATATCTTTTGCGCTACCGCCAAAAAGGACGGAACCCCTAAAAGGGGCGTCCAGGAGGGACGACTGGACGTCTTGTGCCAAACCTGCAATCCTGAGCCAAGAAAGGTGACGGATGCAGATTCCCGTGGCTGCCGCCCTAGCCACCGAGTACACAGAGTCATACGTTGCTCTTAAAGCATGACGACAGGAGGACTTGCCCATTCAGACTTTGTCCAGCAACTTGTTATGGAGTGTCTCATCCTGGACTTCCTGAAGGTCCCTCTCCAGCTCGGAGAGGGAGGCCTTCTGGAAGGCCACCACATGTGAAACATAGATCAAGGACCGTATTGCACAGGAGGAAGATGAGTAAACCTTCCGGCCAAACTGTTCCAACTGTCTTGAGTCCTCGTCAGGGGATGAGGAACTCAAATGTTATGGTTGGGCTGACCAGTCATGAGCAGCAGTAATGACCATGGAGTCAGCCTTAGGATGAGCAGAAAGATGTTTGATCCCTTCTGGGGGATAGTAGGTACAATCGGCCTTTCTGGAAACAGCAGGTATAGAGGACGGCTGCTGCCAGATAGTAGTTACCAGATCCTCATGAGGACCCATCCGGGAATGGGTAGGGAATCTGCAGTGGCCAGATCTAAGTGTTCCGCCAGTCTTTTACACTGGGGATCCACTTCCTTGAAAGACCAGCCTCCTGCTGCCTGTATAGTACGCAGAAGGTCCCCAAAGGAAGGATCTTCTGGAGGAGATTTTGGGGACTCCTTGGGTGGAACCTCGACTAGGGACCGAGGGTCCGAAGGATCGGAGTTGGTGTCTGAGTCGGAAGGCTCAGAACCGCTGGGGATGGAAGGATCCTCCCCAGAGGGGCCTACTGGAAGAGCACCTGCTGCTCGTCCAGAGGGTGTCGGTGGGGGAGGGGCCCTAAGTAGGGGGGATATCACCCATGGACTGCCTTAACTCCGTGATGAGCTGGGACCTGGCATCCTACCACCACATGAGGACTGTCTCTTGATCGGGCGTTGCAGGTGGTGGAGGAGGAGAAGGCTGGTAGCCCGGGTAGCCAGGGTACTGCGGGTACTGCCAAGAAGGGTAATGGAAACCTGGCATTCCCAGGTTATAGCTGTAAGGGTTGTACCTAGGGTATCCCAGTGATGGAGGCACATGGCCTGGCATCTAGTAAAGTGGTGCCAGCGGCAGAGCATGGGGGTCGGGCCCCCGAAGGCTGCCTGGAGGTCTGACTGGACCTACTGGGGGAGGTGCCAGAGGACCACAAGGTGGCGTGGGATCCAGGAGGGTCCCCCCGATGGCCCCGAGGGAAGGGGCTCCATAGAAGGATCCTTGGCCGGAGACGGACTCCTGTCCGGAGGTGGCAAGAGACCAGGCAATGGGGCTAATTCCAGAAGGGACCCCAACGAACGGCCTAATAACTATCCTGATGGCAGGGAAAAAACAGTATCAGGTGGCGAATCCTTGGGATGAAGGACGAGGAGGGATGAAGAGTCTTTCGACAGCACACTCAAGCTGGTGTTAGGGGCCTCACGGGAGCCCAACGGGCGAGACGAAGGGTCCGGGCAGGCGACAGAAGATCCACTGTCTGACTTATCGCTAGTGGAAGCGGCAAGACCTCAGCTAGGCTTATTGGTCGAGGCCGTGCACCCATCGACGGGGTCCAGAGGTGACTTATCGGCAGTGCTGGGAGGAGACAACTACCTCGATAGAGGATACCCCTGGCTGCCCACTCACCTCGGCAGGAGGGGGAAAAGGTGCCCTGCCCAAAGAGGTGGATGGGGTACCTGATGGAGTACTCAGTTTTTGGAGCAGGCCTCCCGCGTGGCGATGGACCCCAGTCCCGGCACTTCTTGTCCTTTTTTCTCGGGGCCGCGACAACGACCTTTCTCAACTCCTGAAGCTCCTTTTCTATCGATGCCAGATGTCGAGTAAGGAGGTGGGCCTCGAGGGTCCACTTGCGTCTGGTCTGGGTGGCTTGATTGAAGGCCTGACAGACAGTACACTCGTCCAAGTTGTGCTTGGGGCCCAGACACAAGAGGCAACAGGAATGGTCGTCCCCGTGTGGGATTTGAGCCCCGCACTTACAGCACTTCTTTGGGTGAGTCGACATACAATTGGTCGAATCGGATGTAGGAAAAAGTATAAGACTGAAAAAAAAACTTCGAATGACGTGGGCGTTAGATCGCTGTTCTTACTCGTGAGCAGAACTAACTAAGGCGACGGCAGGAAAGAACTGAAGGGCGGACGTGGGACCGCCCCTTTTATAGTCTGGCTGACGTCGTGTTACCTGATGTCGGGGGTAGTCCCCACTGATTGCTAGCTAAAAGTTTGCCATTGGAACCTGACACCAGGGGGCGCAGTCCTATATGTGAATACCTACGGCAGGAACCCTCTCAAAGTAAGATCAACTGCTTCGTCAGTCTGCCAGAAATACTGCCTGAAACTAGGAAAATCTTTCTTTTACAGCACATGAGGTTGGGAGGCGAGTGCTGGGGCCGGCTGGGGAGACAGACCTGTGGCATGAGCCGGGGGGCTTCCTGGGTGTGTTCCCCGCTGCTGGTCCAGCCATTAACATGAGACAGCAGTAAGACTGCTGTTGAGCTACTGTATCGTGCACTTGAGGTGGTGTTGGGGGAATGTAGTCCAGACACTGAAAAGATGGCTTATGGCGGTGGTCAGTACCGGCCCTCTCCTTCGGAGGGGCTAATTTGGAACCATTGGATCTTATAGATGGTCCCGGAAAGCTTCGGAGTAACTGATTTTTGGAACAAAATCTTATCTGGCTGTCCCTTAGGGGATGGGGGAGTAGTCCCCCGAAACTGAGGGAGGCCTCTTAAAAATATCTGAGCAGCCAGAGGCCTATCGATTGGGGATCCTATGGGTTTCCAGGCCCTAACTGCCGAGGAGGGTGGGACTGTTAAGCAACTCTGCGAATAGCATTTAAAAATAGTCTGGCAGGGGATGTCTGCTCCCTCCATGCCTCCTGAGTGTGTTTACATTTGACAAAGTGCAGCAGCCCAGATTGGAAGGATACTGTTGAGTGATGGCGGCCACTGCGCCGGGGGGGGGGGCGCGCTTATATCCGGGGAGCAGACCCTGATAGTGATGGTGGTGGGGCGGTTATCCCAGTTAGGCCCTGGCCCTCCTCTCTGACCTCTAATGACATGTAGATTTTTTAATTTATATTTAAGTTACTCACTGTAAGAGGTAACAGGGCAGAATCCATGGAGGACTCTTTTACAACAATGGCCCTATAAACCCCCCTTATTTGAAGGCTGGCAAGGGAAAATAAGAGACTTCGAGGATAAAACCTTATTGCACCATTTTCATTTTTTCTTTAAATGCAAAATGCCTGTTAATCCTATTTTCTGTTTATATCTACATCTCTACAGAAAGGGGTAATCTGAACCCTGGGGCACATTTTGTTGCAAGGAGTGCAATCCTAATAGTGGCTTCTATTTTTAGCTGCCGCCGCCCTGAAGTTTGTAAGAGGATGGAAGTCTGTGCACTACAACTGTATATAGTTTATTCGACATTGATTAGAGTCGGACATCAGTTCAGAGGATGTCACTGTGGTCAGACTGTACTATTTCTACCATATTATACAAAAGTTTTAGATTGGAGTGCACTAGGAGAGGGAAATATATTTATAACAGTGCAGGCAGGATTTTGGACCGGTTGGCTGTGGATGGAAGGGTGGGGGGGTGTTGGCTTAGGAGGACTGTGGCCTATTTTTGCAACCATTATGACCCCAAACCAAAAAAATTAAATTAGTCTCTCAGAATGTGAATGGCTTGGGGGGCCCAATTAAAAGAGAGAAGGTGATATCCTACCTTAAAAAATTGCACCACAATATTTTATTACTGCAGGTAACTCATATGACCCCAGCTGAGCATCAAAAGCTGATGAAATCTGGGATGCAAACCATTGTGGCAAGCTCTCATCACTCAGGCAGAAGAAGAGGAGTGGCAATGTTAATCCCCAACAATTCGGCATTCCAACTAGAGACCTCACATTCCAACAGAGAGGGTACAATGGCAATGGTCTGGGGATCTTGGTGGGGCACTCCCTATACAGTGGCTAGACTCGATCTCCCTCCGGGTTCAAACCCTGATAGACAAAATTATCTATTTTAAACAGCGAGTTTTAGTGGTAGGTGGGGACTTGAACCTTTTCATGGATCTAGGGAAGGATAGCTCAAGCCCTAGCCCTCCACGTATGACAGCTGACCAGAGATATGGCCGGAGATTATTTAAAGAAACGGGCCTTGTCGATACCGGGAGACTTAGTAATCCGGGAAGTAGAGTATATACCCATTATTCGATGGTTCATCATACTTACTCCTGTATAGACCATTTTTTAATTACAGCAAAACATAAAAATCTGGTGAATCGAGTGATTATACTCCCTATTTTGCTGACAGACCATGCCCCATTAGTATTAGAATTGGAAACTTATCAAAAAAACAGTCCACACAATGGTGTTTTAATAATTCTTTATTAAGAAATCGGAAATATGTAGAATTTATCACTCAATGTATTCCAGAAATCATAGCACAAAACCAGTCCCCTGAGATTACATCAGGAATACTATGGGACACATTGAAAGCAATAATTAGAGGAGATACCATCCAGTTTACAGCTAGGGAGGTGCAGCAGACACAACTGGAACCCGAACCTGTAATTTGGCAGCAATCACACATGCAAGGAGATAGATCGGCCCAACAAAATATAACCCAGATCCAAAGTAAATTATAAGACCTACTCACATATATAACTGAACAGGCCTTATATTATGACAAAAATTTTTTGACGGCGTGGCTAGGGCTTCTCGGGTATTGGCCTCCAGACTGAGATCAATAAGATTTAGGGGAATGATAACCCAGCTTAGGCACCCCCCCAAACTAAGCACCTCTTAACTAGTACTAAGCAAATCCGAGGGATTTAGACAATTTTATAATTCCCTTTATACCCAGGACCTGGAACCATCAGAAGATAAATACATGGCCTTTTTCAGTCTTTGGGTCTACCTCAGATAACTCCTCACCAAAAGGACCTTTTACTCCGACCAATTACAGTATAGGAGATGCAGGGGGTGACTGAAAGGGCTAAGGCAGGGAAGAGTCCTGGTCACCTACAGTCCAAAGATACACCCCCTCCCTTGGCAGTATACGACTATATCAACAATTTTAAAGCCAGGAAAGGACCCTTTGAATTGCGAATCCTATAGAATTATATCAGTCCTAAACCAGGATTATAAATTCCATGGAAGTATTTTAGCACATCGACTAGAGACCCTTTTACCCAATATTATTAGTAAGGACCAAGCAGGCTTCGTCCCCACAAGAAGAACTACAGATAACATCAAAAGAACCATATATTTGTTAGAAAGAGTGGAGGCGAGGTCAATTCCATTTTTATTGTTGAGTATGGATGCCCAAAAGGCCTTTGACCGAGTGTCATGGAAATTTTTATACTATACCTTGGAGAGGTTTGGCTTCCCCCCTAGATTTCTACAATGGGTGAAGGATCTCTATACATCCTCCCAAGTAGTAGTTAAAGCAAATGTCTCCTATTCCGAGCGATTCACTTTATATAGAGGAACACGACAAGGTTGCCCTTTACCCCCCTCTAGTCGCCCTATATGTGGAACCCATAGCAGAAGCAATACGAAAAGCTGAGGAGATATCCGGCCTGTCAGAGGGTGGGGTAGAATATAACACAGCATTTTATGCTGATGACTTACTGATCTACTTAACATCCTTAGGATCCTCTCTCCCCCAATTATTTACACTCCTACAGGATACAGAATCCTCACCTGGGTATAAACTAAACACAGCCAAAACTGAGATACTCCGCTGGAGATATAGTCCAGACAATAGCACCAGATCATTATTCCCTTTAAAATGGGATACTAGAAATTTTCGGTACCTGGGAATTGTTATCCCCCGTGATCTTAAAAGGCTATATGATGTGAATCCCCCCCCCAAAAAAAATCAGGACATTAAAGAGTGATCAACAATGTTGGCATGACCTGTCAAAATGACAATACTGCCTAGATTTCTTGATCTGTTCCAGAACCTTCCTGTCCATCTCCCCCTGGAATGTTTTAAAAGTTGGGACAGAATACTCTCCCAATACATATGGCATGGGAAAAGAACTAGGAAGACTTGTGCCTTGCTTCAACTCCCCAACATTAAGGACGGCCTGGCCCTTCCGGATTTGAAGACATTTTTCGGCCCATATGGCGCATGCCCTACATTGGTGGGATACGACCATATCATCACACTGAAAAACCTTAGAGCTAAATGATCAGCAGGAAGCCACAGAAAGAAGTATGGATTCCCCCTATACTCAAAGGAATTCTAGACTAGAAGGCATCCAATCAATTTATATTAAAGCTGTACTCACTGCACGTCGGAGGCTGCAAGGGACATTAGATATTAACTCTTCTGGTCGAGTACTGTTGATCCCAGTATACGATCCATTATTTATTCCAGCCTTTACTGATACTACATTTGATGCTTGGAAAAGGCAGGGTCTGAAATTTATACACCAATGGTATGAGCAGGGATCTTTCATAACCTTTGCCCAAGCACAACAGGCATTATCAGTTAGGGAGGAGGGATATTTTCCGCTATCTTCAAATTTGTCATTATATAACCCAGAGATGTGGAATACATTGGGACCCGATTCAGGCTCACCCCTTGGTGCAAATAATTATACGCACCCAGACTAGACAGATCCTCGATCATATTGTCTCAGAGTTGTACTGTGCTCTCCATCAAAAGGGACATAAATCATTAGTGAAAATACAGAAGTCCTGGGAAGCAGATTTAGGACAGGAGATTCCTGAATCAGACTGGGATCATTTTACAGTATACAGCATAAGATATCTAGATCCCATGTCTGGAAGGAATTTAGCTGAAAATGTACTGTTAAATTTTTTAATACACCCATTATCACAGGGAAATATGGGACCAGGGGAGGAACTCACTGCTGGAGACTATGTGGAGAGACCTGGGCAAACCATATACATATATTCTGGAGATGCTCTGTACTTATTCAATACTGGGCACAAACAGAATATGGTCTGAAACAACTTTTTCCGGAGCTCCCAGGCCTTACTCCTGGGCTGGCACTCCTACACTGGTTCCCCGAAGGGGTCAAGAATATACAGTCTAAGCAATTACTGGTAATATTACTTCTAGCAGCCAAAAAGGGGATCTCACGGAGATGGTTACAGACTGCACGCCCAGTTGTAACCGATTGGGAGAACACGGTACAAGAGATTTATACAACGAAGAAAATAATAATCTTACATAGAAGGGAGACTGACTAGGCTTTTCAGGAATAAGTGGATAATATGGCTCATGCAGCATAGACAGGATATTATACCATGAATTAGACAATTTTAATGCTGATAGGCTCTTACTGCAATTCTATTACATACTCTTGTGTTTATCATGTACAGTACACTCTGCTGACGCTTCTATCTGAAGTCAGCCTGATCTGTATTGAAATCATGCACAAACCCAGTGTTCCACATTGCGTGAAAATATAGAGCGGTGGTAAGGGGAGGAGCCACAGGGGGCGGGGTCACCAGGGGCAGAGCTACTGGTGGGCGGAGTCAGTCGGGATGCAATAAAATGCATAAGAAACAAGAAATAAGAGTAATATGATGATCTGGAGACCTCTGTAGTATGCAGTAGCAAAAGAAAAGTGTGATAAAACATACTGGTGAACCTCTGCATTCTAGTTGCAGGCCAGGCAACAGTTTGTGAGAGTCTTGACATTTTTGGTGAGGCCATACTACAACTCTTTACTAGTGCCTGCAAGGGCAAGATCTAATCTTCGGTTTCGCAGTCCTGCCCAATGAGCTGCAGCTTCCAAACAAGGGAAACTGTCAACATCAGGGCCCTCAATTGAGATAAGCAGAAGTGCATTTAGCACACTGGCACTTAATCTATTTCATTCCTGTGTTTTTGTTCAATTCAGTGCAGAAAAACCCCTCTCACAATCTGCAGTTGACATGGGTATTATCATTGCCAGTTCTACCAAAGTAGATATGTTTGGATACAGGTCTACATACTTAGTAGTTAAGGGCGTGCAGCACATCAGAAATAGTCTCAAAGGCCATCTTTTCCGTGAACATGAGACTATGCAGAGAAGCCCATTCCAGTGCAGAAGCATCTACATCCACAATATTACCATACTGACCAAGAATAATCTCAAGGCTATCACTACCATACCCTTCCAACTCTTCAATATCAACTTCCTGTACTATGCTGGGGTCAAAGATACTGAACGCATCCAAAAATTCTGTGCTTGGAAACCTTTGCCCAATTTGAGCAATTAGGCCCTAATAAACTTGTCATGCACAAAGGTTCTGAAATGATTTAACTGTGGTTCGCTAAATGGCAAGTTCAGGCCATTATCATTCAGGAGTACTAGTTCAGGCGAAACGGAGGAGAAGTACTGACCAGGTACCAGTAGGCGTGTCCTAAAAATCTCTAAAGTGGAATGTAAATGTCTCTCTATATCAGTAAAATTCAGAGCAGATGTTTGAAAGCATTTAGATAAGATGCTAAGGTGTGGAAGTATGTCACACATCATGCATAAAATAGAGAAAAACTCCCAGTTTTCCACCATTTTTACTAGGCCCACAGCTTGGGGATCATGCCTTTCAGAGGTCTCTCTATGCAAGGACGTAACAACGGATGGGAAAATCTTCCTTAGTGTGTCACATGCTGCATCATGGGACAACCACCTAACTGCTTTTGCCTGTTTAGGCTTTAAAACAGGGTTTTCCATTGCCTGCTGAATTTCTTTCAGGGCAGCCATGCGAACAGCAGAGTTTTCATAATATCTGTATAAGTGATCTAGTGTTTGATTAAACTTTTTAATGGCGTTCACTTCATTTGCTGCTGCCTTTACAGCCAAAAGCCTCCCAGTGACCATACAGTGATTTTCAACAAGAATTGGGCTGACTTCTTTCAGCTTTTTAGCCACCCCGGTTTGCCTGTCCAGCGTAACGGCTGCTCCATCACTGCCTAACCCTGCAAGGTGATCAACCGAGATTTGATTGTTAAACTCCAGCATAATTTTTTTTTTTAACAATTGTGTCTGCCTTTCCATCAATTAGTTCCTCAAGTCCCAGGATAGAAACTCTGGGTTTCCCTTCTTTGCAGTACATACCATACAAAATGAGCTGCTTCATAACAGCAATATCAGTTGTTTCGTCCACCAAATACGAAAAAAATTTGGCAGCCTTCAAATCTGTAAGAACTGATCTCTGACCACCTCACCCAGACAGAGAACCATTTCTCTGACAGTTCGATCAGAACGATATTTAACAACATCAGCAATATGTATATTGTCTAGGTATTTGCATCCCAATAATTTGGCGAGATCCAGCAGTGAGCTATATTTCGCTAGTGAGGCAGCTAATTTTTTATTAGCCAGTACATGCAACGAAGGGATGCCACAAAAGCTTCTTGTTCCAGGGTCAGGGCCTGCTGCATTGCCTGCTCTATTCCACCTTTTGAAGCTGAAATTCTGCAGTTTGCTTCCAGTTCAGAAGCAACAATGTGAACTGAACTGTTCTGATGCCTTTTTATAGCATCTTCTCTGAATGTCTTACACCCACTGAGTACCCAAACTGTTCCTGATTTGGGCATCTGTTTATGTTTTATGCAAAATGCACAAAACATGCCATCCTTTTCTTTGTACTCTAACCAACAGTATTTGTTAAGCCAGCCAGTATAAAAGCCTGTTGCTCTATGCATAGAGGTTTTTTTTTTTTTCTGTATTATAGGAGTAGGTGCAGGGAGTCTCTTGGACATCCTGATCAACTGGACCAACTGGCATTGTCCCAATCATCGACTCACGATTGTCATGATCTTGATCAGGATGTTTCCATTTTTGAGTTAATTTGAAACCAAAGTTAGTTAGTTTCTGCATTGTGTACAATAAAGCTTTTTTCCCCCCCTACTTGTCGTGTGTTTATTTGTCAATACAGAATGAGAGTTTGGTAATGCTGGTTGAGAGGAGCCCCAAATGTTTTCTCACACAAATATTTTTCTGCTCCCTGAATCAGGGTTTAGAACAAGTGATCACTGATGAAGCAAGACTGCACAACTTGACTGGGACAGAGACACAGTTAAGGAGCCCCAAATTTTTTTTTCTCTCACACAAATATTGTTTTGCTCCCTGAATCAGGGTTTGGGAGAGAGACTAGACCCCTGTTGGCACAGTTAAGGCAGGAGGCGCCCTGAATTTTTTTTCTCACAAATAGAAACAAGTGACCACACACTGACAAAGCGACTGACTGCACAAGGACAGGACTGGCAGACCCCCTTGGAGGGGGAGGGTCAAGTCAGGGTGTCTGCCCCCAGTGTCTCCTCACAAACACAACTGGCTGTGGTGCTGTACACCAGGTAGTAATAATCTGACTGCTGTGCAGAGCACTGATGAATTATTTTATTTCTTTACTGCCAGTATATACAGGTTACTCACCTGTAACAGGAGTTCAAGGAATGGTATATGTTGTTCATCCACACTTATTGGCAGGTTCCTTGCCGTTTTAAATCTTGCCGGAAGGTCTTCAAGCTGGCTCCTCCCACCCACCCGGGTGGTAAAACTCTCGGCTCCGCCCCATGACGCCAGATCTGGCCCGCTGGAAGCTCAGGTTGTGCATCAAAGCCGGGGAGGTCGGGTGGGTCGTGTGGATGAACAACATATACCATTCCTAGAACTCCTGTTACAGGTGAGTAACCTGTATTTCTAGGGACATGGATATGTTGTTCAACCACACTTATTGGCAGACTCTAGCAGTTCTCCAGGAGGAGGAGGCAGGCGCACACCCCTACTTAGGGAATAAAGACTGGAGAACGAGGCCCCAAAACCAGCATCCCGGCGTGACTCAAGGTCGATGTGGTAATGGTGTAATAAAGGTGTGCCGACTTCAGGTAGCAGCCCTGCAGATTTCCTGGATAAGGGACGTCCCTGGAAGCAGCCACCGATGCAGCAGTATGGCGGGTAGAATGAGCTCTTATCCTCTGGGAGGCTCCATGCCCGCCAACTTATGCAGCGATCTATGCGGGGAGGTGACCCACCTGCCTATCGTCTGCTTGGCTGTAGGTCTGCCAGAGTGCGGCTTCAGCGTGGTGACAAACAGCTGGCGAACCTCTCCAATTTCAGCCGGTCGCTCCTTATAATAAGCAAGCGCCCTCTAGGTTCCAGAGTATGGAGCCTATATTCGCCTCCGAGGTGTGATTGGGGTAGAACACCGCAGAGTCAGCACCTGGTTAAGGTGAAACTCCGACACCACCTTCGGAAGGAATTTGGTGGGGCGCGAGGACAACCTTGTCCTGTGGAAGACCAGGTAGGAGACTCGATGCAAGCGCCTGGAGCTCTCCCATCCTTCTGGCTGATGTGATAGCCACCAGAGGCGTCTTCCATGACAGGTGAGAGAGATCACACCTGTGCACTGGTTCGAATGGCTTGCCCATGAGCTTTGCAAGTACCAGCAGTAAATCCCACGGAGGTGGAGGTTCTCGCACCGAGGGGAATGTGATCAAGGCCTTTGAAAAAGTGCCCGACCACCTTTTCCTGCGCTACCGTGACTGCTCCCCGCCCGCCCGTGTAAGCAGAGATGGCTGCCAGGTGCACCTTTAGGTGTCGACCTGCCCTTGACTAGAAAGGGACCATAAATAGTCCAAATGCTTGCCACAGAACAGGAGGAAGGGTCCAAGCCCTGCTCTGACACCAAATGGAGAATCTCTTCCATTTGAAGGCATAGCATCTACTGGTTCGACCTTCACGGGACGCCTAACAACATTGAGGACCTCATTGAAAGACCCAAGGCCTGGAACTCTAGCATTAGGAACCAGACCGCCAGGTGCAGGGATTGAAGGTCCGGATGGAACACCTTCCCCTGATTGACTGAGAGCAGGTCCGGGCGAGCTGGAAGCTGCCTCGGGAGCCTGGAGCTGAGGCTGAGGAAATCTGGGTACCAGAACTGGCGAAGCCAGTCTGGGGCTATCAGAATCACCTGCGCCTTGTCCCTCCTTGCCTTGAGAAGCACCTTGTGAATCAAGGGAAATGGGGGAAAGGCGTAGAAGAGGCCCGGGGTCCACAGCCTCGAGAAGGCATCCCCCTGCAGCGAGCCCTGCTGAGGGGGGCGGGCATGAAACAGCCTCAGCTTGTTCTCCCTGGAGGCAAACAGGTCCACCTGAGGTGTGCACCAGTGGGAGAACAGATCTTGTACTACCTCCGGCAGGAGAGACCACTCCGGAGATGCAGCCCCTATCCGGCTCAGGGCATCGGCCAGGGTATTGGAAGCTCCTGCCACATGAATGGCTAGGAGATCCGCCTCCAGGCTGCGCACGAGAGACCAAATGCGGAGAGCGTCCTTGCATAGAACCATGGAGCGCGTCCCGCCCTGGCGGTTCAGGTAGTACATGGTCGTGGTATTGTCCGTCTGGACTCGGACCACTTGACCCCGGAGAAACGGGCAAAGGCGGTGAGGCTAGGCGGACGCTCGGAGCTCCAGCAGGTTGATGTGGCATCGGGACTCCCGCGGGGACCAGAGGCCGTGCACTCAGTGTTCCCCCAGATGGGCACCCCAACCAATCAGAGAGGCATCGGTCGATAAGAGACCGTCAGCCGGGCGGACAAAGCAGGATGCCCTCCTGCAGATGGAATGGAACGGTCCACCACTGGAGAGCGTTCCACATCTCCTGGGTCACTATCACTAGCTGGTCCAAAGGATCGCAGCATTGTGACCACTGGCTGGCCAGTCCCCACTGAAGGGCGCCACGTGCCAGTCGCCCAGCAGACCACGCTGGTACAGGCTGCCCGCCTAGGACCCAGGAGGAAGTCCCAGGCAGGCGCGATTGCCCAACCAGAAATGATTGGGCAAGGAGGTGAGAACCTCGGCCCTGTCCGCCGGGAGCCGTGCTCTGGCTCGAAGAGAGTCGAGCTCTGCCCCGATGAACAGGATCACCTGCTTCGGCTCGAGTTCCGACTTGGCCTCGTTGATGAGAAGGCCAACTTGAGAGCAAACCTGGAGGGCCAGATCTCTGGACAGCTCCACCTCCCGTCTGGAGGAGGCTGCTATCAGCCAATCGTCCAGGTAAGGGTACACCCAGACCCCTCGGCGCCGCAGGAATGCTGTCACCACTGCCATGCATTTGGTGAAGACCCTGGGAGCTGGAGATAAGCCGAAGGGCATGGCTTGGAACTCGAAGAGAGGATCCCTCCTTTCAGCAGAGGAATCTCGATGTGTGAGGACGGATAGAGATGTGAAAGAATCGTCCTGTAGGTCAGAGAGCAGGAACCACCGCCGTGTTCCAGAGATGGTATTATCTGCTCAGAGTGACCATCTTGAAGGTTCGAGACCTAGGAACTTGTTCAGGTCGTGTGGAGTGAGAAATCGGGTGCCAGCCCCGTCGTTTCAGAACCAGGAAATACCTGGACACGAACCCCAGGTCTGAAGGGTCCTCCACCTCCGTGATCACCTCCTTTTGGAGGAGGAGGAAGCGATATCGGCTGTGAGAGCACTTGAGTGAGACTCTGGGACCGAGGCCCCGGTGCGGCGGCTCTGAAGAGGCGGGCCTGCCTAATTCGAGGTGAGCCTTTTCCCACCACCTCCAGTACCCACCTGTCCGTGGTAAAAGTGGACCAGGCGGAAAGGAAGTGTCTGAGCCGTCCCCCCCACGAGGGGAACCAGGGGTGAGATGACAGGGATGGGGGCGACACCCCTCAGCCCATCACTGGGCAGGCTTGGAGGAGGGACCGGCCGAGGGACCTCCCGGGCCTTTTCCTCCCTGCTTCCTGTTGGAGGAAGCCGACAGCTTGGGTTTAGGATGCCAAGCTCGAGCCTGCTGGCCCTGACGTTGCTGGGCCTGGCGCGGCGTGAGCGCAGAAGGACGAAGGAGGCTAGGCTGTGGCTTACAGCCTTTGTCCTTCTGAGCGGAAGAGACCGAGTCAAGGTAGCACTGGACTTCTTGATCCTCTGCAGGTGACCTTCCACCCCAGGGCCAGAGGTCAGTCCCAAAAGGAACATCCGCCAACTTGTGCTGGGTATCCGAGGTAAGGTGGATATCCTCAGCCAAGCCCGGCCGCATAGCCACTGCAGCCGCCACAGACCTGGCACATGAGTCCCGATGTCTAACGCAGTCTGGAGCTGCTGTTTGGCCACGCCCTGCCCTGGTCCCGCACCTGCCTGACCGTAGTCTGCAGATCTCTGGGAAGATGAGGACAACCTCATCCAGGGAGCCCAACAGGCGTGAGAAAAATGTGCCATGAGGATGGCCGAACTGGCCTGGCGAAGGCCGAGAGAAGGCAGCACAGACTTTCCGCCCGGCATAATCAATTTCTTGGATTCCTTGTCGGGAGGTTTGTCCACATCCCTGGCGTTCCAGCACAGGAAGCTGGTAGTAACCAACCCCTTGGCGAGGTGTTCGAAAACGGACAGGAACGGTGAGGGACGATACTTCCTGGCCAACCTGCCCGGCGCAGGGCAGAAGCAGGGGCTGCCAAAGTTCCCAGGCCGGACCCTATAACCGGCCACCGGAAGGAGCCTCCGTGGGAGAATCCCTCGGTCAGAATCTAGGTGAGGATACCTGGCCCGCTTAGAAAGCGGTTCGAGCTTCATCCGGTGGACTCTGAGATGAGTCAAGCAACCCTAAGAAGGACGAAGGGCTATCGTCCATTGACTGCCCTCCCGAGGACTCCAAGTCCATGCGCTTGGAGAAGAGGAGGAACCATCATCGGACTCAGAAGAGTCCTCAAAGAGCTGCCTCGGGCCTGAGCCACCCTCCACCTGCCGAGGTTTATCGGGAGTGAGGGTGACAGACAGCCTATGGGGCAAACCCAAGGCCGACTGAGAATTTTTGGTCGGAGCCCCAACTAATGGCTGTGGAGGCGGAGGTTCCACCAGAATCGGTGGGGCAGCTGGAATTGGCCGAACAACCAGCCTGAGAACAGGCTCCTCGACTACAACGAGGGGTTGTTTCGGCTGCTCCGGTGACAGCCACTTAATGGCCGGGGAAGACGACTGGGTCGGCTTATTCCCGGTCAAAAGAAGCTGTTGCCACATGAGTTCCTCGTACCTCCGGACGCAACTAGCGCCGTCTCCCCTCGTCCGAGGCAGAGTGGCGCCCGCTTACTGGCGCGGATTGCTTGGACCGCGAGGATGTCCGAGACCGAGTCTCGACTAGGCCGAGGAAGGCGAAGTGTCGAAATCGGCACTCCCTCGGCTCGAGACTGATTCACGAAGGCTCGGAACCGGAGGCACAGGCGAGCCAGCAGGATCCTCAACTCCCACGGGGGAACCCGGAAGAGGAATTCTCAGCTTCTCCAGCCAACAACCCGGTCTAACGGATTAGAAATTTTTCTCGGCGGCGTCGTAGGAGTCTCGGTCAACTGGCCTGACAGGGACACCGTGAAGCCAGTGGCGAAGCCGAGGGTCGACGAAGTCGACTGTCGACAAGGGAGGGGATCTTCCGCTCCCAAGAGGCGTCGACGGAGAGACTTACTTTGCTCTTTTGGACCTGGAAAAGGTCCAGAAGTTGGACCCTCACCTTTGGTCGAGAGGGTCAGACAAAGCTCCTTAAAGAAGCAGAAATGCAGGCACTGAGAGACAGCGGGACAAATGCCATGCCGCAGCCGAGGCAGAAGCCCGCGCCGCCTCCTCTTCGAGGGCGATCATCTGCTCGAGCTGATCCGCCGAGCCCGCCGCCGCGGACACCGCCAATCGGGCCTCTTTAGATTTCACCGGTGGAATTCTTTTCTCGGGGCGCCCCAGTTGTAATCGGGCAGCACGGTCTTCAAGGACGTAGGCCGAAAAGGAAGAGCACAAGTCGCAGGCCTGCGGGTCGTGCTCAAGGCCCAGGCAGTAGACGCACGTGGAGTGCGGATCCGTCCTAGACATCTTCTGCCCGCAGGGCACCTCAGAACGAGGGTCGGTTTGTCCGCTCGCGGCTGCGAGGAAGACCACGAAGTCTTTTTAGCAAATAACTTTTGATTTCGAACTTTCAAGAATTAGGAACCAGTCTTAAACGCAGCGCGTTAAGGAGGGAACCTGAGCTTCCAAGCGGTAAGGAAGATCTGGCGTCATGGGGCGTAGCCGAGAGTTTTACCACCCAGGTGGGTGGGAGGAGCCAGCTTGAAGACCTTCCGGCAAGATTTAAAGCGGCAAGGAACCTGCCAATAAGTGTGGATGAACAACATATCCATGTCCCTAGAACTATTTTTTTCTTTTTTATGCACTGCAGCTCAAACACCCACTGTGGGAGACCACACAATGAGCTCTCTCTCTCCCCCTTTCCCCTTCTCTCAACAACCCACTTCAATTTTTTCAGGACAGATATTCTAGCCCCTTGCACTGCTTACAGGTCTAATGTTGTAGTTTACAATCCAGAACCACCTACAAGCAGTTACCTAAAAATGCAGGTCTGACCATTAATCCTAATCAAGTGTGCATCAGGCATACAAGAAACCAGCAGCTAAATTCAGTTCAGTGAATCGGACGAGTTGTGACTCTCCATAGAAAATAAATGTGATTCCAGAGCAGACTGGTGTTTTTTTCTTTTACTGCCAGTATTTTTTTTTTTTTGCTGCAGCTGCCCTTTCAGTGAAAGGCAGAAGAATTTGCAGGTCTGAAATGCTGGAGACCACGCAATGATCTCGCCGCCCCTCCCACCCAGTAACACTTCATATACACTTAGTTCTGATACTTCAGGAGACTTAGTTTCTAAAAACAAAATAAAAAGGTGTTTTTTTTTTTTTTTTAATCAATAATTAGGCAAAGGAAGCTGTACTCAATAGTACAATACAACTAGCACTTCTGGAGCCGACTGAACGATCTGAGAAATCCCTAAAGTGGCAGCAGACTAATGGGAGTTACCCAGCAGTTCGTAGCTGCTCCCTTATAGGCTGCTGGACTGTCACTCCCAGAGGCTTCCTCTCTATTGGCTCCATGGTTTGGCACCTTAGCCTGGTCTGCTGACTTTCAAGAGTTTACCCCGTGATCACCAAACCTGCAGAGCTTTACTGCAGCTGCGCCAGAAATCCTGACCACGTTCAGTCGTAATCGGCTCCCCTCTTCGTCTTGCCTGATCGCGCGAGTGCACAAATTTAAAGGGCACAAATTGCAGCCTGAAAGAGTGGCGGCTGCACAATACGAGTGGCGGGTGCTTAGGATTGCGTGGCGGCCTGCCTCTCAATAGTAATGAATGGGGATCACTGCAAACCGATGTACTTCAGTCTTTTTAATAAAAAATATAGTAACAAAAAAAAAAAAAAAGTGGGGTGAAGCCCATTGCCAGTCAAGACTAACTGTTGCCGCATCCAATCTTCGTGGTGCCAGCGCAACGGCTGCCAGAGCCTCTCCTCATCTGAGGTGGATGAAGAACAGCAGTGGCGCCGTGATGTCGGGAGCGAGATCGCCGGTAACGCCAAGATCGACAGGGGATGTCGGAAGGAAATGGAAATTATGTACCCACCATAATTCTTGATCTTCTTGGATGAGTCTCCACCACTCATTCACACTAATGGGATCTGCGCCGGAGGAACTAGGACCCAGCGGGAGCAAGCTTTTTGCTAGAGGGTCGGCGCTGGAGATGGCGCCGCGAGGAGTGGCACCATGAGCCTCCGTTAGTGCGTGATGACTATCCGGCGTCGACCCTACAATCCCCTCAGTACCTTTTATTCAGGAGGTGCAGTGCAACTAACCTGAAGGCTAGCCTAACAAAACCGGACATAAGATGGGCGGACGACCCATATAAGAAGGGTCAACAAAGAGTCTTCACAGCCTAAAGATTGAGGGAGTGAAGACCAATAACAGAGGTGAGCTCAGGGGATGGTGGGTGGGCGTGTGAATGAGTGGTGGAGACTTGTCCAAGAAGATCAAGATTTACGGTAGGTACGTAATTTCCATATCTTTATGGACATAAAGTCTCCACCACTCATTCACACTAATGGGAGAGCACCGAGCTAATAATCCCCCCAAGAGGGCCGCAGGAGAGACCAAGAGCTCACAATTTTAGGACGGAAGTCCATTAAGGATGGTCCTGCCGAATGAAAGATGTCATCCGGCATGGACATCCAGGGCATAGTGTTTAACGAAAGTATGCACCGAGCTCTAGGTAGTCGCACTGCAAATATCTGCAATGGGCACATTGCGGATTTCCACTAGGGATGCCGCAACCGCTCTAGTAGAGTGAGTGTACACTCTGCTTTTCAGCTTAACCTACGCCATGGAATAACAGTGGGAAAGGCATGCCACCAGCCATGCTGAGATACATCTGATAGCGACAGGTTGACCCAGCCGGGTCTCGATGAAGGAAACAAACAGCTGTTCAGCTTTGCAAAAATCTTTTGTTCTATCTAGATAGAAACGCAAAGCTCTTTTGATGTCCAAGGAATGAAGAGAACGCTCTCCATGTTCAAAGTTCGCAAAGTAAGTAGGAAGGACCAAGGGTTGGTTTAATTTGAAAAAACCTGAGAAAGAAACATAGGATGGGTCCTAAGAACTACTTTATCTTTGTGAAACACAGTATATGAAGGGTCTGTGACCAAGGCATGCATCTCAGAGACCCTGCGGGCTGAGGTAATGGGCACTAGGAAGACCGTTTTCCAACTGAGAAATTTTAACTCACAGGTAGCTAGAGGCTCGAAAGGTTTTCAAGTGAGCATGTCTAGCACAAGATTAATGTCCCAGGCTGCGACTGGACATCGTATAGGAGGTCTGGTATGCAGAATCCCCTTAAGAAACCTCAACCACAGGTAACTGAGCCAGTGACAAAGAAAGTACTGGCTCGTGATAAGCTGAAATGGCACAAAGGTGAACCTTAACTGTAGAGTACTGCAGACCTGAATTTGAGAGGTCTAAGAGGTACTCTAAAACTTTATCTGGTGGGCAAGAAAAGGGATTTAAAGGGGACTTTGCACACCAGAGCGAAAAATATTTCAATTAGCTGTGTAAGTTTTCCTAGTGGCTGGCTTGAGCACAGCCAGAAGAATATCTGAAACCCTGCGAGAGACACTGAACCTGTTCACTTTTATCTCTTCAGGAGCCAAGCGTGAAGGTGAAGCGACATCAGGCTGGGATGGACCACAGGCCCCTGAGTCAGAAGGTTGGTCTGAAGGGGAAGCGGTTTCGGAGGAGCTTCCGACATACTGTTGAGTAGTGGAAACCATATCTGTTGAGGCCAGAAGGAAGCAATGAGGATCATTTTGTCCCCCTGGGACTCTAACTTGAGAAGTACTCTCTGAATTAGAGGAAGAGGCGGAAAGGCATACAGAAAGAGTTTTACCCACTGCAGCCTGAACGCATCCCGACAGGAAATGCCAGGCCCTGGATTTCTGGAGCAGAAGAGAGACAGTTTTGTGTTGAGTGGGGATGCAAAAAGGTCCAGGTTTGGAGTTCCCCACTCTGCGAATAGTGAGTGGCTGAACTACGGTTGAGTCGAGAGACCATTCGTGAGGATCTGTCTCTGTCCTGCTGAGATGGTCTGCCAGTTCGGTTTGCACTCCCGGCAGGTAGACCGCTTGAATTAGAGCCTTGTGCTCCAAACACCATTCCCACACTCTCATCGCTTCTCTGCATAAGGGGTAAGGGTGAGCACCACCCTGCTTGTTGATGTAATACATCACTGCTTTGTTGTCCATTTGAAGGAGAATGTCCTTCAAAGCCCGAACTGTGTAAAGGACGTCTCTCATCTCTAACACATTTATGTGAAGCTGGGACTCGTCCTGAGTCCACGTACCTTCAGTGTGGAGAGTCTGACAGTGAGCTCCCCGCCCCATCAGGGACGCGTCTGTGGTAATGGAAATCTGATGATCCAGAGGAGCAAAGGGATACCCTTCCAGAAGATTGTCCTCTTGCGACTACCAGGTGAGTGATCTCTTCAGAGGCTCTGTCACTTTGATGAGAAAGGACTGAGGGTGAGTGGCTGGGGACCACTGAGTACTGAGCATCCATTGAGAGGTTCTCATGTGGAGGCGTGCTAGGGGTACAGTGAACACCGAGGATGCCATGAGGCCTAGCATCCGCTGCATCGAGAGAGCTGAAACCGGGCTGCTCTCCCCGATGTACCGCGCCATCTGAAGGATATCGCTTCTCCTGTCCTCTGGAAGAAATGCTTTCGCATAGGATGTGTCCAGAAGAGTTCCTATGAAAAGGAGTCTCTGGGAAGGTTGCAGCTGCGATTTTTTGAGGTTTAGCAGGTCTCCCATGGGCGTGAGAAAGTGTGAAGCCGTGGCTACGGCATCTAGAGTTCCCTGTCTGGAAGGGCTTGCTAAAAGCCAATTGTCCAGATATGGAAACACCTGTATTCCGATTTTCCTGAGATGCGCTGCGAGAACTGCACAACACTTTGCAAAAACTTGCGGCGCCGAGGATAGCCCAAAGGGCAGGACTCTGAACTGATAATGCTGTCCCAAAGCCACGAACCTTAGGTATTTGTGATGCTTCAGGTGCATAGGAATGTGCTGGTAAGCGTCCTGCATGTCCAGGGAGGCTAACCAGTCGTGTTGATGAAGCAAAGGTAACAGGGTTCCTAGTGATATCATTCTGAATTTCTCTCTGGGAAGGATTTTGTTTAGTTTTCTGAGGTCCAAAATGGGGCGCATGCCCCTGGTTTTCTTTGGAACCAGAAAGTAATGGGAGTAGAACCCTGCGTTTCATTGATCCAGTGGAACTATTTCCACTGCCCTGTTGTTCAGAAGGCCCTGTATCTCAGAGGCAAGAAGATCTGACAGAAGAGCCGACAGCCTGGGCTGTTGTCTCGGGGGGGAAGGGGATCCGGAGGGGTCTCCAAAAGATTAAGTGAACACCCCTCGCGGATTATCCGGAGGACCTATTTGTCCGAGGTTATGGACTTCCACTGATTGTAGAAGTGAGTCAGACAACCTCCCACTGCTGAGGAAGAGTCCACCTCGGGCAGCTGAGGTGGGACTTGGGCCAACAACTCAGAAGGCGGCACTGGGTGCTTTGGGTCCTTGCGCCTTCTGCTGCGTTTTCTTTTGAGGCTGGGGGGCTTGGTTTTTGTTAAAACTTCCCCTGCCTTTGCTTCAAAAGGACTGACGATTATGAAACTGGCATTTATTAACACCCCCTCGAGAGGAGGACAGGAGGAGGTCGAGCCAATTTAATGGCTGACCTAGTCTTTTGTGTAGCCTGTAGAGCTTGTTCCACTTGAGGGCCGAAGATATGCACACCATCAAAAGGCAACGCCACTACCTGTTGCTGTGCATCATTCGCGAAACCTGAAGTGTGCAGCCAGGAGTGACGGCGGGTACAAATGCCCGCCACCGCCACTTGGGAAGCAGTATCGAAAGCGTCCACAGCTGCTTTAACCTGCTGGTTGTTGGACTTGATACCCCTGGTTATGGTTTGAAGAAGCTCTGAATCTGTGTCAGACTCCGGAAGAGCTTCAATCATTTGTTTAAGTGAATGCCAAAGGATATACTCATATTGAGAGAAATATCCTTGGTAGCTGGTAATACGTATACCTAGGGTGGAAGCAGCAAAGATTCTCTTACCTGAAGTGTCTATCTTTCGAGATTCTTTGTTAATAGGTCGGACTGTAGTAGTCTGGGGAGGGACGACCTTATCGTTCTCTGCCAAGACTACAATGGGATCCGCAAAGGCTTGAGACGCCAAAATGGGTCGATCCTTGGGAGCAGCATATTTCCTATCTATGGACTTAGCCACCGAAGGGATGAGAGCAGGATTATTCCATACCATTCGAGACAGTGTCTCAAAGGAGGGCTGTACCAGAGGAGTCAAATCCATAGGGATCTCCGGAACATGAAGGTATTGGAGTCTTAACAGTTTCCCAGGATCGATATCTGTAGTTTGGAGAGAAAGAGTGGAAATCAAGTTTCTCAGCAGAGACTTAAGAGACAAGTCCTCGACCACAGGCTCTGCTGCAGGAATACATCCTGTTCCTTCCACATCATCACCCAGCCTAAGGTCTGGGTCAGGCTCAATGTCATCTCCTGACAGTCCAGGAGGGACTGTATGGACAGGAAAGGAGTGAAAATCAGAAGGAAATGAGGAAGGAAAAGGGTTGGAGGAGTCTTGAAGGCGGGATGGCGCCTAACTGGCCTCGTGCGGAAGAAACACACAGCTATCGGATATCACACGGCGCCCAAAGATGGCGCCGGTAGAAGCCGACGGCACTGAGAGGCCACACGGCACTGAGAAGCCGCACAGTGCCGATGAAGCGCTGAGAAAGTCAACGGCGGCGAGGGTGGTGCCGACGGATGCATCAACGCCGAGAATGGCGCGGAGAAACCTATCGACGCAGAGGGCGTTGAAAACATTCTAAGACTCCGAAAAACAGGATTTGAGAAGAAAGGAGGAGAAATACCAGGAGATAAAGGCATCGGTGTGGCCCCCTGCGCTGCAGCCGTGTGAGGGGGTAAAACACCTAAGCGCAGAGTCAATGGCACCAAAGATGGCACCGCGCAACTAGGGAGGCTCAACCGCCCTACCTGATCTCCCGAGAAGCCCGAAGGCCCCAGAGTGACCGGGCCAGGCAGCTGGACCAACCTCCGAGCCCACTGCTTCATAACAGCGGCCCACAGACGAAACTGCTCATCTGAAGACCTACCAGAAGGCGGGGTACGGCTCCGATGTCAAAGACGTCGGCTACCAGAAATAGAAACCGGCGACTCCGACAGAGCCCCAATAACTGACCGTCTACGCGCAGATATATCAGAGGGTGACCTTGAGTGATGCCTTCTCTTTCTTGACCTGTGGGTCGAAGAAGAGCTCAAGGCCGAACGGTGCCAAGAGTACGACCGTTTAGTTCTATGCTTTCGAGGGGACCGCCCACCCCCTCGGGCATTGGACTGTCCTTTGTCAGACCCTCCTTCCGGAGAAGGTGGCGGACCGGACCCAGCCCGGCTGACTGAACAGCTTTCATACGAAGTCTCCCTACCGCCACCTGACCCGCTCATGGTAGACTCCGTCAATGTAGGCTGAGATTTCTTAAATTGAGAATAAACAAACTAAGCGATACTTATTCGTGATATTACTACAAAGAAATAAAACTGAAAAACTAAGCTGCTAGTTTGAAGGTTGACTCCAGCCCGGGCAAGTGGCGTCGTCACTGAAGTGCACTCCAGCATGGAAAAAAAGAAACTGAAGGAAGGGTCGATGCCGGATAGTCATACCGCATGAGCAGGCTCGTGGTGCCGCCCTCACGGCGTCATCTCCGGCGCCGACCCTCTAGCAAAAAGTTTGCTCCCGCTGGGTCCTAGTGCCTCCGGCGCAGATCCCATTAGTGTGAATGAGTGGTGGAGACTTAACGTCCAGGAAGATCTGGGGATCCCTGTGGCTCCTCCAAGTCAGGTCCCCAAATGGTCAGGTTCAACCCAGCAGGCTGCGCTGACACGTCCGAAGACACCAGAAGGACTGGAGTCCGAAAGAGAGCTGTCACCTCATCTGGCAACAACCTGTCGATCAGTTCAAGAATAATCTCGGCCGCATCGGCAGGCGTCTCAGCCAACTGGTCTGACGGGGCTCCGTGAAATCAGCAGCCTTGGCCGTGATTTTGACCCAAGTCGAAACCAGTCTCTCCTGGGAGCAGGACCGCTCCCGATCCCCAGAGCATCGACAAAGTGTCTTTCCTTCATGAAAGCACGAAATGCGAACCAGAAGCCTTCTCCTAGTCGAGAGAACTGGCACAGCTCTTGAAGGAAGCCAAATAAGTGGAGCCCAGTTGGAGTGGAATGAAGGCGGCGGAACTAGCCGTGGCCTGAGCTGTAAGCCTACAAAAAGGCCTTGAGCTGTTCAAGCTGCTCAGCGGACTCCATGACCAGAGACCACCCAACAGGCATCCTTGGATTTAAATATGACGGTAATGCTTTTTGTTCGTGCCCCAGCTGGAGTCGGGCACCAAAGTCTCCAAGAACTGCTTGGGTGAAAGGACCGATACAGATTGCAAGCCTGTGTATCGTGGTCATGTCTCAGGCAGTACATGCATGTGGCGTGAGGTCGGTGTGAGACATTATCTGCCACATGAGGGAGCACCGGGGAATCAAAACTTTTCTCTTCCATTGTGGGCGAGAGAAGCAGCATGGAGATGAAACCCGAACGAGTTTTAAGGTAAGTTTTGGAATCAAATCCAAAGATTCGAGAGCCAGGACCTACCACACGCAGGAGCGCTAAGGAGGGAACCTGAACCTTACAGAGTAAAGGAAGATCTGATGTCATGGGGAGGAGCCGAAGGATTTACCACCTGGGTGGGTAGGAGGAGCCAGCTTGAAGACGTTCCGGCGAACCTTAAAAGGCGATCTGCCAACAAGTGTGGATAGAACATATCCACATCCCTAGAAATAAACCACATGTATGTTAGAATTGTCAGGAAAAGACAGTCTTTCAAAGCAACAGAGGGAGGTGGATCTAGCTTTACGTTTGTTACAACTCTTAAGATTTTCAGTGCAGGAAGAGTTTAAAGCACAGCTTACTTATTTTGGGGCTGACTGCTTTCAGAGCACAAACCACCAGGCTGTTTTGGGGCTGGGGAGGTTTACCTGTGTCTGACTTGGATGTCTGGATTTTTCTCTGTTTGATTAGCAGGGTATTTTCTCTGTCAGATTGTTGTGTAGGGCATCTTGCTGACAGGAAGGCACTCATCGCAGCGGTGGGTCAGGGCTTTTAACTGATTGTTTTGTGAGGGCACAGTTTAGGCCAACCCTTCCACCCTCACCCCACCCACCCCTGGAAATAGTTCCTTTATACCTGGGGTTCTGACATTTCCTCAAGAGTGCAAGGCGCATATCACTGTTATATCCTCTCCAGCACACTGCACTGACAATATAAGCATACACATTGTATAATATATATATATTTTTCTATATAACAAACCAATCACACACACAAAAAAAAAAAGTAGATAAACATGTGGGGAGTAGTGCAATGTAATGGCTGTGGCGCAGCAGTCTTCCGGGAGTCTTTCTGGAGGCTGAGATGCTGCCCTATTTGCAGACAACTCTCTGCCCTGAGGGAGGAAGTTGCCCGTCTTCAGGCCACACTGGACAGTAGTAAGGGAACCTTCCCCCAGGCCACACTGGACGGTAGGAAGGAAACCACCCCCATCCAAGGAGCACCAGAGCCACCACCACTACCTCAGAGGTTGCGAAGAAAGCACAGCAGTTGGACCACAGTGGGCTCAGGGAAGGTGAGGATGGTGGAACAGAGGCACACCAGTCAGTTGTTCCACTCCACAATCCATACACCATTCTGGGAGCATAGCTCCCCTATGGATGCACCCGCAGAGGAGACTAAGGAGGCTGAGGACAACTGTCACAGGGGAGGCCCACAGGAAGGAGGCAGAGGACACCTTAAGGAAAGGAAGCAGCTCCTGGTGGGGGACTCGATTATTAGGGGGATAGAATTGGGTGGGGAGCAGGGAAAACTGAAGTAAGGTGCCTGCCTGGTGCCATGGCTTGGAGGGACAGGAAGCGCATCCTCAGGATCACGAGAACAGCTGCACGGGAGTCTGAGCTGGACGTCATTGTCCACCTAGGGACAAATGACTTGGCTCATCATGAGATTAGAGCAGTGCAGAAGGACTTTGTAGAATTGGGGAGGGGCCTAAGACAAGTAGCACACACAGTATCCTTCTCTGAGGTGCTGCCTGTCAATGGCATGAGTAAGGCGAGGGTACTTTGCACCATGCAGTTTAATGAATGGTTGAAAAAATGGTGTAGAGCACAGGGGTTTGGCTTCATTGGGGACTGGGGTTCCACCTGGAGGGACACCAGCCTATACTGGCAGGATGGTCTGCATCTGTCCAGGAAGGGAACAAGTCTTTTGAGCAATCGGTTTAAATGCTTCATTGGAAAGCTTTTAAATTAGTCAAGGGGGGAGGCACTGATAAGCTGCAGGAAAATCCCAGCCTCTCCCTACAAAACAGGGTACTAAATTAGAAAAAGACCGAGGTAGAATGGTCAGTGGGGGATGCTGCAAAAGAAGGTAAAGCCATCAAAAAATGGAGAGCAATGAGTACCAATGCCCGTAGTCTGAGTAACAAGCTTCCTGAATTAGTGGCCTTGATGGAGGAGGAACATCTGGATATCGTGGCAGTCACAGAAATATGGTACACAAAAACCATGACTGGGACGTAAACATACCAGATACACTATCTACAGGAGGGACAGGGAGGGTAAAGAGAGGAGGAGTAGCTCTTTACATAAGGGAAGGAATCAATGCAACAGAACAAAAGGAAAACATGGAGGAGGAGAAGAAGCACTGTGGGTAGAATTTGGAGACCAGCAGTGGCACCACAATCCGTACAGGGGTTGTATGCAGTCCCCCTTCTCAGGGGAGGAAATGGACAAGGAAATGATAGAAAGTATACTTAGAATGGCAGAAAAAGGGGAGATATTGCTGATGGGTGATCTGAATATGCCAGATGTTAACTGGAGACTTGCAGTTGCAGCAGCCACTTCGAAGAGTGGGGCTATTCTAGATGCCCTACAGGGGGCATGCCTTAGACAACTAGCATTGGAGCCCACTTGAGAGGGAGCAATCTTAGACCTGGTTCTCTCAAATGGAGATGAAAAGAGGATCACAGATGTAGAAGTGGGTAGCCACCTGGGAACTAGCGACCATCGAGCAGTATGGTTCACAGTAAACACAACAATAGAGTCAAGCCATACAAAGGCAAAAGTACTGGACTTTAGGAGGGCTGACTTTGCCAAAATGGGTGAGTGCCTAAGGAATGCACTAGCAAATGGGCAGGAAGGAGGGGTGGAAGAACAATGGGGAATGATAAAAAACTGCCATCACAGAGGTAGCAAGCCTTTGTGTAAGCAAATAAACAAAGCGAACGATGTAAGAAACCACTATGGTTCTCAAAGGAAGTGGGCGTGAAGGTTCAAGAAAAAGAAAGCATTCAGAAATACAAGGAATCACAGAAGGAGCAGGACAGAGAACTGTATTAGTTAAAGCAAAAGGAAGCTGGAAGGCAGTCAGAACAGCAAAGGCCCAAACAGAGGAAAATATAGCCAACTCAGTTAAGAAGGGGATAAAACCTTTATTGGTACATCAGGAGCGAAGGAAGACCAAGGGAGGTATAGTGAGGCTTAATAAAGGGGAGGGAGGGTGGGCAGAGGTGACTGTGAAAAGGCAGAGATACTAAACAAATATTTTGCTCAGTATTTACAAAGGAAGAGAGAGGTACCTAAAACAAACAGTAGAAACACTCTGGATACAGAAGTTGATACCTGCCCATTTATAGAAGAAAGAGTTCTGAAAGAACTCTTAAAACTGAAGGTGGACAAAGCAGTGGGCCTGATGGATTCATCCCAGAATTCTTAAAGAACTAAGGGTAGAACTAGTGACACCACTGACTACCCTCTTTAACAAATCATGGGAGGATGGGGTGGTACCGAGGACTGGAGGAGGGCAGATGTGATTCCCTTCAAAAAGTGGGAGCAAGGCAGAAGCAGGAAACTACAGACCTGTTAGTTTAACCTCAGTGTTAGGAAAATGATGGAATCACTTCTGAAGGAAAGAATTGTCGAGTATCTAGAGGCCAGAGGGCACAGGACCCAAGGCAGCATGGATTCAGCGGAAGGTCATGCCAGACAAATCTGATAGATTTCTTTGACTGGGTGACCAAAGTAGTAGATCAGGGAGGGGCTGTGGACATGGCCTACCTAGACTTTAGCAAGGCATTTGACACAGTCCCACATAAAAGATTAGTATACAAGTTAGCCAGCCTGTTAGTGGGTCCCAAGATGACAGCCTGGGTAAAGAATTGTCTGGAGAATAGGACGCAGAGAGTAATAGTAAATGGAGTCCATTCTGAAGAAAGGGGGGTTACTAGTGGGGTACCGCAGGGTTCAGTATTAGGACCGGTCCTCTTCAGTGTCTTTATTAGCGTCATTGCAGAGGGACTGGAAGGAAAAGTATATCTCTTTGCAGATGACACAAAGATCTGCAACAGAGTTGATGCACAAGTTGGGGTGGAAAGGATGAGAAGGGACTGCAGAGTTAGAGGAATGGTCAAATGTATGGCAGCTTAGATTCAATGCTAAGAAGTGCAAGGTAATGCACCTGGGAAACAAAAACCCAAGGGAAGAGTACACAGTGAGGGGTGAGATACTAACAACAAAAATGGAATAGGACCTGGGGGTAGTCATATCAGATGACCTAAAGGTGGGCAAGCAATGTGAGAGGGCAGCAAGGAGGGCTGTGGGGATACTGGGATGCATAGGGAGAGGCATCACCAATAGAAAACAGGAAGTGATTATCCCTCTGTACAGACAGCTGGTGAGACCCCATCTGGAGTACTGCGTGCAGTTCTGGAGACCCAATCTCCGCAAAGACATAGACAGGATGGAAGCTGTCCAGAGGACGGCAACTAAAATGGTGCAGGGTCTGCACCGGAAGACATATGAAGAGAGACTTAAGGAGCTTAATATGTATAGCCTCGAGGAAAGGAGGGAGAGGGGGACATGATAGAAACTTTCAAGTACCTCAAGGGAATCAACAAAGTCCAAGAGGGTAGCATCTTTCAAAAAAAGAGGTGTGCAAGAACAAGGGGGCACAATTTGAAGATGGGGAGGCGGCTCAGAGGTAATTTAAGGAAGTATTTTTTCACAGAGAGGGTTGTGGATGCATGGAACGGCCTTCTGGAGGAGGTTGTGGAGTCAAAATCAGTGGTGGAATTCAAGCATGCATGGAACAGTCATAAGGCAATTCTAGGGGGTGGGGGCAGGAAGAAGTAGGCTGCTGGTTAACTAGGATCTGCAGCTTATCCACTAGGTAAGAAAATGGGCAGACTGGGTGGGCCAAGCGGTCCTTATCTGCCGTCAAATTCTATGTTTCTATATTTACTTTTCTGTGCAGCTAATGAACAGTGTCAGCTGCTCTACTTGCAGACAGGTGGGGCCACTGAGGTTTTCTTTTACAATTTTTCTATATTGTGAGTGGTAAATCACATTAACATGCAACAATCCACAAGTCCCCAATACAACCAATCGGAAAACACACAGGGGTTGAAATAACCCCATCTGCTTTGTTCCAGACAACCAGTGTTCCTCACGGAGAGATGTTTCAGGTTTCTGCTTGAGGTTGGGCTGACTGATGTCCAAACCTCACTGCACCCTTTGGTGAGGGACATCAGTTCAACCCAGTGTCACATGATGGGTTGGCTTCTTCTGTAATGCTGGCAGTTTAAGCAGGCAGTGAACATGAAAAAAAGAGCCATGAAAGACCTAGACAGCACGTGTTCCTTGTCATTGTGCATGTGCAGCTGTGCATCTTTGTTTGCTGCACTGCATACCACATTTCTGTGTGTTTTACTTGAGGTAGCAGTGCAAAGCGATCACTGCTTCACAGGCAGCAGAGTTTATTTCAAAGGTTTTACCAGTCCGAGGTGCAAATTAAAAATCCTTTTCAGGGCTATCAACTACAATAACTGAGAAGAGATTGGGGAAACCTAACTCAATGTCTTTGTAAGAGCTACAAAAATGGATCTGAAAGCCATTTTTAGGGAAGGCAGTCAAGGAAGCAACACAAACACTCAGGATTTAGAACTTAGAAAGGGAATTTGAACACTAAGAAATTTAGATACTTAGATACTTTAGGTATCCAGATACCCCAGGATTTAGAGAAACTGTATGAAGAAAATATTCCTCCAATGACAAAGCAATTGAAAGCAGAATTGCAAAGGTGGCAAAGCCTTCCCATTCCCCTAACACAAAGAGCAGAATTGATAAAAATGACAATCCTCCCATGCTTCCTATACTGTTCTTAAACCTTACCATTCCAATCCCCTTTACAGAATTAAAAAAAAAAAAAAAATGGGATAATCATAGGAAATATTCAAGCAATTATGGACTTGCATCCTTATAGCTTGCCTTAATCCATGTTAAATGATCAAAAATCATAGACCCTATTTTTGAATTCAACGTCCAATCTAGTTTTGAAAGTTTCCATGTCAGGACTATCTATAGTCGACTTAGGTAAATCATTCCAGGATGTCACAACCCTTTGAGTGAACCATTGTTTACGTAATTTTAAATTCCACCTAGGCTGAAAGAGTTGTTTAGGATGCTTCCTTGTGCTTACTCAATCATTATTACATTTTATACCCAAGTCTACCTGTAGTTAGGGATCTCGTAAAATTCTATAGAGCATACGCATATCTCCTCTGAATCTACAATAATATAGAGAGTACATTCCCAAGAGTTCCATCCTTTCTCTATAAGATTTATTAACTAATCCAGTTACAGCTTTTGTCATTCTTCTTTGGATGCCTTCGAGCCTATTAATGTCTTCTCTCATATGGTGACCACACCTGAGCACAGTATTCCAGGTGGGGCCTAAGCAGAGAGTTAAATAATGGCATCAACACTCTGGCTTCCCTACTGGATATATGTCCGAGTATACTATTTAAGTACTGGTTTGCCTTTCTTAATTGGAATGAGCAATGTTGACTAAATTTAAAATCAGGGGGGTTATATATATATTCCCAAGTCTTTTTCATGAGTAGTATCCATTAAAGTGACTTGTCCAATTTTATACGTTGCATTTGGATTATTATTACCCAAATGCATAATTTTACATTTGGCTAGATTTAATTCCAACCTATTTAGTTCAGGCCATGTAGCTATTTTACTAATAGCTGAATATAAAATTAACACATCGGATGAGTTATTAATGGCTCCCAATCTGCAATCATCTGCAAATTTAGATAACCAAACGTTAGGGGTGTTTATTTTTAATGTTGAAATATATGCATTAAATAAATAGGGCCCCAATACCGAACCTTGGGGAACTCCACTGGTCACAGGGGCCCATTCCGAATAGGTGCCCTTAACCACCATCCTCTGTCTCCTATCACTCAACCAATCCCTTATCCAACATATCACATTAATCTCAATCTCAAACTTTTCTAGAACAGCTAACTCTCTGTGTGGTAATTTATTGAAAGCCTTTGAAAAGTCCATAAAAACAGCGTCTACCGAATTACCCTGGTCCAGTTCTCTATTGACGTTCTCATAGAAGGTCAAAAGGTTGGTCTGGCAGGATACACACATAGATACATAGACAATGTCGGCAGATAAGGGCCTATGGCCCACCCAGTCTGCCCATTTGAGCTCGGAAGTTCAGTTTATGTTTTCGAAGATGTCTGTTGCCCCTTACCCCTGACCTCCAGAATTCCTTTATGTCTATCCTATGCATTCTTAAATCCCGTGATTGTTTCAGCCCCCACCACTTCCTCTGGCAGGCTGTTCCACTTGTCCACCACCCGTTCTGTGAAGAAATTCTTCCTCAAGTTTCCTCTGAATAGTCCTGCCTCCAACTTCATCCCATGCCCTCTAGTCCTGGAACATCTTTTTCGCTTAAAAATAGTGTATTCCTGCACTCTGTTCCTCCCTGTAAGATACTTGTATGTCTCTATCATATCCCCTCTCTACCTCCTCTCCTCCAGGGAGTAAATGTTCAGTTCCTTCAACCTGTCCTCATAGGACTTGTGAGGCAATCCATGCACCATCTTTGCTGCCCTTCTCTGAACCTTCTGTACCCTGTCTATGTCCTTACATAGGTAAGGTCTCCAGAACTGTACAGTGTACTCCAGGTGGGGCCTCAGTAGTGTCTTGTATACTGGTATTATGACCTCCCTTTTCCTGCTGGTGAGGCCCCTGCCTATGCATCCCAGCATCCTATTTGCTTTACCTGCTACCTTGTCACACTGTTTCCCTGCCTTGAGGTCATCAGAGATGATAATCCCAAGATCCCTTTCCTGCTTGGTGCATGCTATATCCTCACCCCCCAACTGATATATTGTGCCAGGGTTTTTGTGCCCCATATGCATTATCTTGCACTGAATTTCAACTGCCAAACCCTGACCATTCTTCAAGTTTCTGCAGGTCCTTCTCATTCTACACCCCTCTGGTGTGTCTACTCTGTTACAGAGCTTTGTGTCATCAGCGAACAGTGAAATTCTGCCTTCTAGGTCCTCCGCAATGTCACTGATTAAGATACTGAATAGGACCGGTCCCAGCACTGATCCATGTGGTACCCCACTGGTCACTCTTCCCTCTGTGGAGTGACAGCCCTTTACCACCACCCTCTGTGTCCTGCCGCCCAGCCAGTTACCTACCACCACACTACTGTTCTGCCCACAACCATATTCCCCAGTTTGTGTAATAGTCTTCTATGTGGCACAGTGTCAAAGGCCTTGCTGAAGTCCAGATAGGCCGTGTCCACTGCCTCCTCCCTGATCCACCTCCCTAGTCACCCAGTCAAAATTCAATGAGGTTGGTCTGACATGACCTCCCCTGGTGAAACCATGCTGCCTTGGGTCCTGTAGTCCATTGACAACCAGATGTTCCACCAATCTCTCCTTCAGTAGTGCTTCCATGATCTTCCCCACTACCGAGGTGAGGCTGACTGGTCTGTAGTTCCCCGCTTCCTCTTTGTTCCCACTTTTGTATAAGGAGACTACAACTGCTATCCTCCAGTTTTTGGGTACCTTCCCTGTTTCCAGTGATCGGCTAAACAGGATAGCCAGAGGTTCAGCCACCACCTCTCTCAGTTCTTTAAGGACCTTGGGGTGCACCCCATCTGGCCCCATTGCTTTATCAACTCTTATTACTTCCAGTTCCTTCAGGACCCTTTCACGTAAAGGGACTTGTGTCCATTTCTGCACCATTCTCACCCTTGTACTTGCTCAGACCTATTACCTCCTCTTCCTCAGTAAAGACTGAGCAGAAATACCTGTTCAATATGTCAGCTTTACTGTTGTCATCCTCCACACAGCCCCCATCCTCCCCCTTCAGTCTCACTATCCCTCCCTTTGCCTTTCTTTTTTCACTTATGTACCTGTAAAAGGTTTGTCCCCTCTACCCACTGATTTTGCAATGTGTTCTTCTGTCTGAGCTTTGGCTTCCCTTACTGACCTCCCAGCCTCCCTTTGCTTCTCCTGGTACTTCTCCCTATCCCCTTTTGCCTGTGTCTTTTTGTATTGCCTGAATGCAATCTTTTTGGCTTTCACTTTCTTTGCTACCTCTTTGGTACCCCTTGACCTGGTAAAGCCATGCTGTGATGTATCCATCAGGCCCTTCTCATATAATGAAACTAATATCCTACCCTTCAATATACGTTCCAAAATTTTGCCCATAAGTGATGTCAGACTTTCTGGTCTAAAGTTAGACGGTAATGATTTTGAGCTTTTCTCCAGAATAGGTATTACTGCGGCCTCTTTCCAGTCATTTGGGACTTCTTTATCTACAGATGTCAAAGATAAAGGTAAGTGGTGCAGCCAGTAGATCAGCTATTTCCCGTATAACCCTAGGATGAATTTGATCCGGACCTGAAGATTTGTTAATATCAACTGACTTGAGTTTATCTAATACCTCACTTGGATCAATTAGAAAAAGCTCCGGGAATAGTACGCTCATAACATTCGTCCTTAATTAAGGGTTTGATATTAAGTACAGAACAAAAATATTTGTTTTGAATATCAACCATTCCTTTAACTGATGCAACCTGATCCAAATCATCTTTAAAGGGGCCTACAGTGTGTGCATTTCTCCTCCCACTGTTTATATATGAATAAAATGCTTTTTAATTGTGTTTAACTTTAGAGGCTAGGGATAATTCAAATTCAGCTTTAGCTTTTCTAATGGTAGTTTTAATTCTGGATGAAATGTTTTTAAGCGCCAACCGAATAGTCAAAGTTAGGTCCTTTCTGTATTTTTTATAAATTCTATTTTTTTTGTTAATCAATTTTTTAATATGGGGTGAACCATCGAGGTTTTATTTTGTCATTATTATATTTATTCCTGATAGGTATATATTTAACTGTAAGATTCCTTAAATATACCACTAGTAGTTTCTACATTTCATTAACAGTGATACCAAGGAAATCTTTACTCCAGTCCCAGTTCAAAAACTCTTGACTAAATTTGTTAAAGTTAGCTTTTCCAAAATTTAGTCTAGTCGTTGAGGCAATTTCATTAATAACATAAGGTTTTATAATGTTAAATAACACCGTACTGTGGTCACTGTTTCCCAAGGGAGGATTAATACATACATCTGAAACAAAATCGCCCATATTAGTGAGCATGACATCCAAAATATTGTTGCCCTTAGTATTATCAGCTACTAACTGCTTAAGGCCTAGCTGGTCAAAAGCATCTAAAAAGGATTTTTCTAATTTAGAGGTACCTTGCCACAATATCCACTCCATATTTGGTAAATTCAGATCTCCCATGATAATAATATTGTCCGTAAGGTTAAGGGTATTAATTTGTTTAAGTCTAAATCCTGGGTTAATGACTTGGAAGGTGGACGGTATAATACTCCTGAAAGAATTTTAGACCCATCAGATGGGAATAATTTAACCCATAGGGATTCAAGATTCAAATCATCCTTTAATAATTCTTCACTGTTAATAGACTCGTGAATAAAAATGGCCACACCACCCCCCTTTCTATGTTCCCTGGATTTAGAATATAAGGTATAGCCTTCAACAGAATAAACCCATGTATCATTAGCATCCACCAGGTTTCAGTAATCAGAGGTTTGAATTTGCTGTATAGAGAGAAGAATTTTAAATTCCTCAAATTTATTTGTAAGGTTTCTAGCATTCATTAGGGCAACCCTCCAGCATGGAGAAACTGAAACAATGTTAGTATGACTGGAAGGATTTGTACCTTCTAGTCCCACTCCCCCCCTTAACTAGTTTAAATGAAACCTAATAATCTCATTTATTCTTTTGCTTAGGATCCTGGTACCTGCATAACTTATATGGAGCCTGTCTTCTCTAAATAAAGATTTCTTGCTAAAAGCTGAAAAATTATCCACAACACCTATTTTTTCCTTTGCACAATAACGTATCCATAGATTGATTTCTTTTATGGATTCATTTTATAAGCGTGATGTCCAAATGTTGGTAGAGTCCCTGAAATTATTATTTCTCCCTTAACCTGTCTGATCTTTCTATCTCCATCAAACAAGACTGGAATAACGTGGCATTCGTTACAGTGACATCATTTATTTCCAGATGTAATATCACTAAAAGGGTAGTAGTTCCTCTAGGAGTCCAACAAGTCCGAATGTTGCCCATTTTCACCGCAGGCAGGATGCTAACTGTGGTACTAGCTTTACGCCCATAACAAACCATAGAATCAACCCCCCCCTTATAACTGAATCACCAATGACCATAATATGTCTAATCTGTGCCGTTTTTGTGTCTAATGCATTCTGCTTATCCAACTGAGTCGTATCACATTTTCTTCAGTCAAAAGGATTTCATGTGTAAGGGGTTCATATTTATTGTGTAATGGTAAGGGTGGAATTGAAGGGTAATTAGCAATCCAAGTTTTGGGGGTGGTAATTATGGCATCATTGTCACTTAATACATGTACACAATGTTCAGAGTCCTCTAAAAGGAGATCCCTTGTTATTGCATCGGTGATGTTACCATCAAAAGTAGCCATGGGTTCTAATACACTCTTCGCTATGGTGTCTATGTAGTCCTCGAGTATACCAATTTCTTTTTTTGTTTCCAATCTACTTGTCAGGTGCTTAATTTCCTCCTGTAAGGATGTCAAACATTTATCACAGATGAATTCCTTACTACTTGGCGGCTCAGTAAACATACTGCAACTCGTACACAATTTCTTAGCCTTTCCACGTTTAGCTTTTACTTGTGACATACTTAAAACAAATCACTATGGTGCTTAACACTACCTAAAATGACAATTTACCCGGATTAGTTAACTGATTGCTTATGTATACCCTTCCACTCAGCTTACTTACTACAATTCCATAATTTATGCACCCTGATTCCCAGCATTTTCTGCAGACACAGCTGACATGCGCGACTCCGTGCGCGAATATGCGCACCCCGCTCGCAGTATGCAGTCCTTAAATAGCGAGCACTGACCTGGAAGTCTACTCCCGAGTTCAGCACCCTGCTTGCATCTCTCTCAAAGTGAATATTAAATATTTACTAGAAAAACGTCTCCCCTGTTTATTATGCTCCCATAAGGTGAATGAAGTGCCAAAACAGACGTGTTATTTAAAAAGATTAAAGTCTCACAGTGTAGTTCAGCCACTCATGCACTGAACTACGACGTCTCTCCTCCTGGTCTAAACGTGGCTTCTGACGCGACCAGGGCTCCCAAGTAAAAATGAAGCCTGTATTTAAAAAATATATTAAATTACTGTCAGCACTCTCACTTGATGGTATAAAGCCTCAACAACTTCTCCTTCTATTTATGGCAAGGAAAGAGACAGAGACAGGCCTTTGGCCTGTTACAACTATCTAAATCCAAAGGAGGATTGGCCCTCCCACATCTAAAATCATACTACCATGCAGCCCACTTAGCACAGGCTCTACTACAGACACTCACTGGAAAACTACAGAACTGCTAGGAGAGGCACAGGGAATTTAATATATATTGAGGTCTCCCCCACCCAGGCATAGCCTGATAAAAGAAAAGATTCAGTCACGATTTACTAATCAGATCCTGCAGGTATGCTGCTTAAAGCCGGACGATACTCAAATAACTAACTCGGCAGTAGCCTTAATAATCCCAGCCCGCGACAGATCCTTTTTTCCAGCACAAGATAACACTTTTGAGGGCTGGAGGAAGAGAGGCTTGTCTCATATATTCCAATAGTTCAGTGGGGGGGGTATTTGTTTCCTTTTCCCAGATCCAGCAATAAGGACTGACTTTTTCCGTTTGATTCCCCTTCACAAAAGTGGGAGCAAGGCAGAAACAGAAAACTACAGACCTGTTAGTTTAACCTCAGTGTTAGGGAAAATGATGGAATCACTTCTGAAGGAAAGAATGTTGAGTATCTAGAGGCCAGAGGGGCTCAGGACCCAAGGCAGCATGGATTCACAGAGGGAAGGTCATGCCAGACAAATCTGATAGATTTCTTTGACTGGGTGACCAAAGTAGTAGATCAGGAGGGCTCTGGACATGGCTACCTAGACTTTAGCAAGGCATTTGACACAGTCCCACATAAAAGATTAATATACAAGTTAGCCAGCCTGGGAGTGGGTCCCAAGATGACAGCCTGGGTAAAGAATTGGCTGGAGAATAGGACAGAGAGTAATAGTAAATGGAGTCCACTCTGAAGAAAGGGGTTACTAGTGGGCACCATTAGGGTTCAGTATGAGGACCGTCCTCTTCAATGTCTTTATAAGCAATATTGCAGAGGACTGAAGGAAAGTATGTCTCTTTGCAGATGACACAAAGATCTGCAACAGAGTTGATGCACAAGGTGGGGTGGAAAGGATGAGAAGGGACTTGGCAAGGTTAGAGGAATGGTCAAATGTATGGCAGCTTAGATTCAATGCTAAGAAGTGCAGGTAATGCACCTGGGAAACAAAACCCAGGGGAAGAGTACACAATGGGGGTGAGATACTAACAACAACAAAAATGGAAAGGGACCAGGGGGTAGTCATATCAGATGACCTAAAGGTGGGCAAGCAATGTGAGAGGGCAGCAAGGAGGGCTGGGGGGATACTGGGATGCACAGGGAGAGGCATCACCAGCAGAAAACAGGAAGTTCTAGGGATATGGATATGTTGTTCATCCACACTGTCTGGCAGGTATCCATGCCGCTTTAAATTTTGCCGGAAGGTCTTCAAGCTGGCTCCTCCCACCCACCCGGGTGGTAGAACTCTCGGCTCCGCCCCATGACGCCAGATCTTCCTCACCGCTTGGAAGCTCAGGTTCTCTCCTTAACGCTCTGCATATAAGACTGGTTCCTAATTCTTCGGTTTTCCGAATTTAAAAGTTTTTTGCATTATAGACTTCGGTCTTCTATCCCTCGCGGCTACGATGGACAAAATCGACTCCCGGTTTTCGGCAGTGCCCTTGCGGGCAGAAGATGTCATGAGACGGATCCGCACTCCACGTGTCTCTACTGTTTGGGCCTTGAGCCGCGACCCGCGAGCCTTGCGACCTGTGCTCTTCCTTCTCCAGCCTACATCCTCGAGGCCGTGCTGCCAGTTTACAACTAGGGGGCGCCCAGCTTATTTTTCCTCGTTAAAGTCAAAAGAGGCCCGGTCGGTTTCCGCGACGGCGACTCGTGAGATCAGCTAGAGCAGATGATCGCCCTCGAAGAGGAGGCGGCACGGGCCGCATCTTCCTCGACAGCGGCATTTATCCCGCTCTCCCTGGGTTCCTCTTACACAGCTTCCTTTCAGGAGCTTTGTCTGTCCCTCTCCACTAGAGAAGAGGGACTAACGTCTGCTGGACCTTCTTCTCGGTCCAAGAAGAGACAAGGTTAAGTCCCTCCGCCGATGCTCTTGGGAGCGGGAAAGGTCCCTCTCCCCGAGTTGTCGGCCATCGACTTCGGTCGATCGTTCGGCTTTGGACACTGGTCTCACGGTGTCCCCGTCAGGTCAGTTGACCGAGACTCCCGTCGGCGCAGTCGAGATCTTTCTCGACCCGTTGGACGGGTTGCCGACCGGCGAAGCCGAAAATCCCCTCTCCCCGGTTCCCCCGGTGGGAGTTGAGGATCCCGTGGGCTTGCCAGTGCCCGATCCGGAGCCCTCGGGAGGAGCCGGCTTCCACCCGTCCCTCCCCGCACCATCCTCGGAAAGGCCGAGGTTCTCAGTCTCTGACTTTCGGTCCAGCCGATCCCGCCCGCAGGCAGTCTCGGTACCGCTGTAAGTGGCGCTGCCGGGCCGTCTCCCTCGCCCCTCCTCCTCCTCGGATGAGGGGAGGCTTCGACGTAAGTTACGCCGACGATACGAGACCTCATGTGGCAACAGCTCCTTCTGACCGGGAACAAGCCGGCTGCCGCTTCCCGGCCATTAAGTGGTTGTCACCGAGCGGCCGGAACAACCCCTCGTTTTACCCAAGGAGCCTGTTCCCAGGCCGGTTGTTCGTCCAAAACCAGCTGCCCCACCAATTCCGGTGGAACCTCCACCTCCACAGCCACTGTTTGGGGCTCTGACCAAGAACTCTCGGTCGGCTCAGGGTCTGCCCCATAGGCTGTCGGTCACCCTCACTCCCGATCGCCCTCGGCAGGTGGAGGGTGGCTCAGGCCCGAGGCAGCTCTTTGCGGACTCTTGAGTCCGACGACGATTCCTCCCTTTTCTCCCAAGTGAGTGGACTTGGAGTCCTCTGGAGGTCAGTCGCTGGACGACAGCCCTTCGTCCTTCCTGGGTTTGCTCAGGCTCATCTCGGAGTCCACCGGGATGCAGCTCAAGCCCGTATCCAAGCAGGCCATGTATCCCCTCACGGAGATATTGGACCGAGGGGATTACTCTACGGAGGCCTTTCCTGTGGCTCAGGCCATTGTGGGCCTGGCCTTGGAGCTCTGGCAGTGCCCTGCTTCCTGCCCTGCGCCTTCGGCCAGGATGGCCAGGAAGTATGCGGTCCTTACCAGTTCCCTGTCCGGTTTCTCGGAACATCCCTCAGCCAAGGGGTTAGTTACCGACAGCGTTTTCCGGCGTGCCAGAAACGCTAGGGACGTGGACAAACCTCCCGACAAGAGTCCAAGAAATTGACTATGCCGGGCTAAAAGTTCACGCCATGCCCTCCCTTGGCCTTCGGCCAGGCAAGCTCGGCCGGCTTATGGCACATTTCTCCATGCCCTGTTGGGCTCCCTGGACGAGGTAGTCCCTCATCTCCGGCTGACCTGCAGACCACGGTTAGGCAGGTGCGGGACCAGGCAGGGCAGTGGCCAGCAGCAACTTCAGACTGCTCTGGACATTGGAGACCCATGCGTCCAGGTCAGTCGCGGCCGCAGTGGCTATGCGCCGTCGGGCATGGCTGAGGATATCCACCTTCACTGCGGATACCCAGCACAAATTGGCGGATGTCCCCTTCCTAGGGACCGACCTCATCGTCCCTGCAGTGGAAGGCCACCTCCAGAGGATCGAAAAGTCCAATGCCACCTTGGACTCTGTCTCATCCCCTCAGAGGGACAAGGGCCGCAGACCGCAACCCAAGCCCTTTCGTCCGTCTGCGCCCCAGGCACGTCCGGCCCAGCAACACCAGGGCCAGCAGGCTCACTCTTGGCGTCCCAAACCCAAGCCCGCGGCTTCCTCCTCCAGGAAGCAGGGAGGTAAAGGCCCAGGTGGTCCCTCGGCCGGTCCCTCCTCCAAGCCTGCACAGTGACAGGTTGAGGAGTGTCGCCCCCAACCTTGTCACCTCACCCCAGGTTCCCCGAGGGGGACGGCTCCGGTTCTTCCTTTCCGCCTGGTCTGCTATTACCACAGACCGGTGGGTGTTGGAAGTGGTAGCAAAGGGCCTGCCTCTGGAGTTCGAGCAGGCCCCACCCTTCAGAGCCATCGCACCTCGGGGGGCCTCGGGGTCCGAAGCCTTGCTGTCAGCTCGCCGGGCAGACATCGCTCTCCTCCTCGAGAAGGAGGTGATAAGAGAGGTGGCGGACCCGCCCTCAAACCCGGGGTTCGTGTCCAGGTACTTCCTGGTTCTGAAACGGACGGGGGGCTGGCGCCCCATTCTCACCTCACACGACTCAAACAAGTTCCTAAGGTCTCGAACCTTCAAGATGGTCACTTGGCTCAGATAATACCATCCTTGGAACACGGCGGCGTGGTTCTGCTCTCTGGACCTACAGGACGCGCTCTTTTCACGGCCCATATCCGGCTCGTCCCATCAAAGGTTCCTTCGCCGAGCGGAGGGATCCTTTCGAGTTCCAAGCCATGCCCTTCGGCTTATCTCCAGCTCCCAGGGTCTTCACCAAATGCATGGCAGTGGTGACAGCATTCCTGCGGCGCCGAGGGGTCCGGGTGTACCCTTACCTGGACAATTGGCTGATTGTAGCCCCCTCCAGACAGGAGGTGGAGCGGTCCAGAGATCTGGCCCTCCAGGTTTGATCTCAGGTCGGCCGCCTCCTCATCAACGAGGCCAAGTCGGAACTCGAGCCGAAGCAGGTGAGTCTTTTCATCGGGGCAGAGCTCGACTCTTCGAGCCAGGGCACGGCTCCCGGCGTACAGGGTCGAGGTTCTTTCCTCCTTTGCCCAATCATTTCTGGTTGGGCAATTGCGCCCTGTCCGGGACTTCCTGCGCCTCCTGGGTCTCATGGCGGCCTGTACCAGCGTGGTCCGTTGGGCCCGTTGGAATATGCGGCCCCTTCAGTGGGGGCTGGCCAGCCAGTGGTCCCAATGCTGCGATCCATTGGACCAGCTAGTGACGGTGACCTAGGGATGTGGAACGCCTCCAGTGGTGGACCGCTCCATTCATCTGCAGGAGGGCATCCCGTTGTCCGCCCGAGCCGACGGTCTATTGACCGATGCCTTCTGATGGGTTGGGGTGCCCATCTGGGGAACATCAGCGCACGGCCTCTGGTCCCTAAGGAGTCCCGCCACATCAACCTGCTGGAGCTCGCGCGGTCTGCTCAGCTCTCACCGCCTTTGTCTCGCTTTCTTCGGGTCAAGTGGTCCAGGTCCAGATGGACAACACCATGACCATGTACTATCTAAACCGCCAGGCGGGACGCCGCCCATGGTTCTATGCAAGGAAGCTCTCCGCATCTGGTCACTCGTGCGCAGCCTGGAGGCGGATCTCCTAGCCATTCATGTGGCAGGAGCCTCCAACACCCTGGCCGATGCCCTAAGCCAGATAGGGGGCTGCGTCCCACGAGTGGTCTCTCCTGCCGGAGGTAGTACAAGATCTGTTCTCCCATTGGGGCACGCCTCAGGTGGACCTGTTTGCCTCCAGGAGAATGCGAAGCTGAGGCTGTTCCATGCCCGCCCCCCTCAGCAGGGATCGCTGCAGGGGATGCCTCGAGGCCGTGGACCCTCGGCCTTCTACGCCTTTCCCCATTCCCTTGATGCACAAGGTGCTTCTCAAAGCAAGGAGGGACAAGGCGAGGTGATTCTGATAGCCCCAGACTGGCCCCGCCAGTACTGGTACCCAGATCTCTCAGCCTCCGCTCCAGGCCCCGAGGCAGCTTCCAGCTCGCCCGGACCTGCTCTCAGTCAATCAGGGGAAGGTATTCCATCCGGACCTTCAATCCCTGCACCTGACGGCCTGGTTCCTGAGCGGCTCAAGTTCCAGGCCTTGGGTCTTTCCGACGAGGCCCTCAACGTAGTTGAGGCGTCCCGTAAGGAGTCAACCAGAAAATGCTACGCCTTCAAATGGAAAAGATTTTCCATTTGGTGTCAGGGCAAGGGCCTGGACCCTTCCTCCTGTTCCTTGGCAAACATATTGGACTACCTTTGGTCCCTTTCTCAGCAAGGGCTTAGGTCGACGACCCTTAAGGTGCACCTGGCAGCCATCTCTGCTTACCGGGCGCTGGGAAGCAGTCGGTGGCGCAGGAGAAGGTGGTCTGGCGCTTTTTCAAAGGCCTTGATCACATTTCCCCTCCGGTGCGAGAACCTCCACCTCCGTTGGATCTACTGCTGGTACTGGCAAAGCTCATGGGCAAGCCATTTGAACCAATGCACAGGTGTGAACTCTCTCACCTGTCGTGGAAAACCGCCTTCTCGGTGGCTATTACGTCAGCCAGAAGGATGGGAGAGCTCCAGGCGCTCTGCATCGAGGCTCCTTACCTGGTCTTCTACAGTGACAAGGTTGTCCTGCGCTCCCACCCGAAATTCCTTCCGAAGGTGGTGTCAGAGTTTCACCTTAATCAGGTGTTGACTCTGCCGGTGTTCTACCCCAATCACACCTCGGAGGCCGAATATAGGCTCCATACTCTGGACCCTAGAAGGCGCCGCTATATTCGCCTGCTTATTATAAGAAGCGCCGGCTGAAATTGGGAGAGAGGTTCGCCAGCTGTTTGTCACCTACGCTTGAAGCCGCATTCTGGCAGACCTGCAGCCAAGCGGACGATAGGCAGGTGGGTCACCTCCTGCATAGATCTCTGCTATAAGTTGGCGGGCATGGAGCCTCCCAGAGGGAGAAGAGCTCATTCTACCCGCCATACTGCTGCATCGGTGGCTGCTTCCAGGGACGTCCCTATCCAGGAAATCTGCAGGGCTGCTACCTGGAAGTCAGCACACACCTTCATCACCCATTACCACATCGACCTTGAGTCACGCCGGGATGCTGGTTTTGGGGCCTCGGTTCTCCAGTCTCTATTCCCTAAGTAGGGGGTGTGCGCCTTGCCTCCCTCCTCCCGGAGAACTGCTAGGAGTCTGCCAGACAGTGTGGATGAACAACATATCCATGTCCCTAGAAATACAGGTTACTCACCTGTAACAGGAGTTCTAGGAATGGTATATGTTATTCATCCACACAACCTGAGCTTCCAGCGGGCCAGATCTGTCGTCATGGGGCGGAGCCGCGAGTTTTACCACCCGGATGGGTGGGAGGAGCCAGCTTGAAGACCTTCCGGCAAGATTTAAAGCGGCAAGGATACCTGCCAGACAGTGTGGATGAACATATACCATTCCTAGAACTCCTGTTACAGGTGAGTAACCTGTATTTATTATCCCTCCGTACAGACAGTTGGTGAGACCACATTTGGAGTACTGCGTGCAGTTCTGGATACCAAATCTCCGCAAGGACATAGACAGGATGGAGGCTGTCCAGAGGAGGGCACCAAAATGGGCAGGGTCTGCACCGGAAGACGATGAAGAGAGACTTAAGGAGCTGAATATGTACAGCCTCGAGGAAAGGGGGGACATGATAGAAACTTTCAAGTATCTCAAGGGAATCAACAAAGTCCAAGAGGGTAGCATCTTTCAAAAAAAAGAGGTGTGAAGAACAAGGGGCACAATTTGAAGATAGAAGGGGCGTGCTCAGAGGTAATTTAAGGAAGTATTTTTTCACAGAGAGGGTTGTGGATGCATGGAATGGCCTCCTGAGGAGGTTGTGAGTCAAAACAGTGGTGGAATTCAAGCATGCATGGGACAGTCATAAGGCAATTCTAGGGGGTTGGGGTAGGAAGAAGTAGGCTGCTGGTTAACTAGGATCTGCAGCTTATCCAATAGGTAGGGAAATGGGCAGACTGGGTGGGCCAAGCGGTCCTCATCTGCCGTCAAAATCTATGTTTCTATGTTTCTTCAGATACGGCATTATATACACCAGAAATGTGACACAGAATGGCAGGTGGACCGGGCTCATCCCCTTGTCCGACTAATGACAGAAACCAAAACTAAGCAAATGCCATAGCATATTATTTCTGCCTTATAGAAAGCCATTCAACCAACTGAGAATAAATCACTTATAAAACTCCAGAGGGCGTGGTAGGTTGATTTGGGAGAGGAAATCTCAGAATATGACTGGAGTCAAATCTTTACCATTCTCCATCAGTCGACTACTTCACATGTCTGGAGGGAGTACGGATAGAAATGTGTAGTGAAATTCTTTAAGACCCCACACATTACTGGAAAATACAACAGGTTGGGTAGAGGGGGTTGCTGGAGGGAATGTGGAGAAAACTCAGCTACACACAATCATATATTTGGGAACTGTCCAGTGTTAAAGGAATTTTGGAGTATGGTGGAGAGATATGTGCGACTGCTACTTCCAGAGGTAACACAACGGTCTATGAGCTTAGCCCTTCTGCATAGGTCCAGAGATTAAGAGTAAACATTGTAAGAAATTACTGACAATACTGCTTCTTGCTGTCAAAAACACTGTATCTAGGAGATGGCTTAAATCTGATCCACCGCAGAAGTGGGAGGACCTGACATACCAGATATATGAGATGGAAAAGATTACAGCTATTGTTAATTACAGACAACAGGCAGCTAGAGATTTCTGGAACAAATGGTTACTCTGGGTAATGAGCCACAGACAAGACATAGTTCCCTAAGGAGAATGTAGTTTTTCACAATGTTAGCCATACAATCTATATGACTTAGTGGGGTACTTATGCTTTCCAACTCTTTATACTCCTATAGTATGATAATATTCCAAGTGGACTCTCCTCTGCACTTAAGAGGATTGTTGGATTCTGTATCAGAATTGTACCCTCTGTATTGTAGATGTGGTATGTAACCTGGGCCTCTCAATAAATATGAGTATAATAAGAAAAAAGAAAGGGAATTTAACAGGCTGTAGCAGCTAATTAAAAGCCCATGGTGGGGCAGGCAGGGCTCCAGACACTGGAAAACCAGCCTTGTTAAAAGCTTATCTTGGAGTTATTGAGCAGGAGAGGGACCTCATGCCAGGGATACATACAGGAAGAGAGGAAGCTGATCAGCCTGTTAGGGCAAAGGCAGAGTAGCACTGCATTACCGTAAGAACACATGTTAGGGCTACTACTGAGCAGGTGGGTAGTTAATTATAAGCCCTCATCAGGGCAGTGAACCAGGGGCACACCAGTCAAGTCCTTGTCAATGCATTGTATCAGCAAAGGTGCAATAGTTATTAGCCTTTTTCTAAGGCAGCTTACAAAGAGTACCTCAAGCTATTAAGCCCTTTCTTAGCACTGTACCAACCAGAGGCACACTATTACAAGCTCCAATTCAGAAACAGAAATGTAAAATTAGTAACAAAAAGAAAAAATTACTCATCTTAGTAATGTTGTTTCTTCTAATGGAGTCTTGCTATATTATGACATATGCAGTGAGTCCCAACCTTCGAACTGCTCCGGAGGTGAAAGAGTTAACTTTCCATGCCAGGCATGGAACTTTGAGCTCGAGCTCGGTTGAAAACTCCGTCTGTTGTTCTTCAAACTCAAACTGTCAGATCTTTATGAGTTAAACTCACTAAGGTCCTGTGGGGAAGCTGTAAACCTACACTAGCCAACTGGCTACTAAATATAAGAACACATTTTTTGGTCCCAAAACAAAGACTCAAGTCAGGAGACCCAAAAAATGAAAAACACAACACCCAGTCATCCCAAAAAAAGGAGGGGTGAAATAACAAGGTGGGCATCTACTAAGTGCCAACAATGCACTGCCCACCCACATCCCAAAAACAGAGGTTCTGAGAGGGGCAGGCAGTGGGGGAGGTCATAATATAGCAAGACTCCATTAGAAGAAACAACATTACTAAGGTGAGTAATTTTTTCTTCAAACAACATGAAGTCTTGCTATATTATGACATATGCAGACTACACAGCAGTACCTCCATGGAGGAGGGACAGAACCTACTTAGGAAATAGGCTCTGAATAACAGCTGTGCCAAACCGAGCATCACTCCTAGCCTGGATGTCCAGAGAGTAATGCTTGGTAAAAGAGTGAACTGTTTTCCAGGTAGCTGCTTGACAAATCTCTAGAATGGGGATGTCCCTGGCAGCAGTCAGGGAAGCAGCCATACCTCTGGTAGAGTGAGCCCTCAGGTCTGAGGGAGGAACTTACCCAGCTTAACAGAATTGGATACAAGAGACAATCCACCTGGCAATGGATCTTTAGTGGCAGGTTTCCTTTACCAACCTCACCATAAGTGAGGAACAGTTGAGGAATCAAACCCAGACCCTTGGTACACTCAATGTAGTAACTAAGGGCTCTTCACATCTCTGTTGTGCAGCCTCCTCTCCCAGAGGAGGAATGGTCAGTGAAGTACACTGGAAGAGAAATAGATTAAGGTGGAAATCTGAAACCACCTTAGGCAAGAACTTCCTGTTAGTCCTGAGGACCACCTTATCTCTATGAAAGGAGATAAAAATCAGGCTCCACTGACAAAGTTTGTAATTCACTTATGCGTTTGGCAGAAGTGATGGTTACCAGAAGCACAGTCTTCCAAGTCAAATACTTAAGCTCTGCTGAAGACAAGGGCTCGAAAGGAGGTTGCATAAGCTGAGCAATGCAAACATTAAGATCCCAGGCAGGGGCAGGGTCCCTGAATGGAGGGTTGGTGTGAAGCAATCCCTTAAAAAAAACTTAGGAGAATACAGGATGAGCTGAAAGAGAAGAGGGTTTACCTGCTGAAATAAAAACAGACACAGCTGCCAAATGCACCTTTAGGGTAGCTGGTCTCAGCCCCAAAGTGTTTAAATAGACCATATAATCCAGGACTGTGGGTAAATCAGCAGATTCTGGGGAAATATGCTTCCTAGAACACCATATGGAAAACCTCTTCCATTTGGAATTGTAAGCAGCCCTGGTGGAAGGCTTCCTAGAAGCCTTCAATATACCCATTACACCTTGGGAGAGGTGTAGATCAGCAAACTCTTAACTCTTCAAGAGCCAGGCCTTGAGATTGAGAGATTTGAGGTTCGGGTACCAAACTCTCCCCTGAGTACAGGTTAACAGGTTGTGATTCCTGGGAAGACACAGGGGGAAGATGGACTGCTAGAGTGGATACCAGGGTTGTCTGGCCCAATCTGGAGCAATCAGAATCACTTTGCAGGATTGAGATCTGATTTTGACTAACACTTTGAACAGGAGAGGGAAGGGGGGAAAAGCACAGAGAAACTTCCCTTTCCAAGTGAGCAGTAAGGCATCCAGAGGGACTGAGCCCGACACTGGGGGCCTGCAGCAAAAAAGGGTAAGTTGGTGATTGTCTGGGGCTGCAAAAAGATCTATCTGCGGGGTGCCCCATCTGGCAAATATTACCCCCAGGACCAGGGGGTCCAGTGACCATTCGTGATGGCCTTGGGAAATCCTGCTGAGAGCATCTGCCAGGACATTCTCCTTGCCTGGGAGGTGAACTGCTGTAAGGGAGCTGTTCAGGGAGTAAGCCAGAGACCACAACTTCATTGCCTCGGTGCACAAGGCCGTAGACCGAGTGCCTCCTTGCTTGTTGATGTACCACATTGTAGTGGTGTTGTCTGTTCTGACCTGTACAACTTTGTTCTGAACAGATTTGGAAAAAGCTTGAAGTGCTAGAAAACTGCTCTGAGCTCCAAACAGGTTGATGTGGAGCAGAGATTCCTGAGGGGACCACAGTCCCTGGGTAGTGAGGTTGCCCATGTGAGCACCCCACCCCAAGAGGGATGCATCTGTAGTAAGGATTAAAGAGTGAGACTGAGTGACAAAGGAACCCCTTGTCTCAGGTTGTTCTGATCCTGCCACCACTGTAGGGCTTGGATCAGGGTTCGAGTTAATGGGATCAACTTGGTTAGAGGGTCCTTTCTTTGAGACCAAAAGGCTCGCAAATGGAACTGAATGTCCCTCGTCTGAAATCTGGCTCCTTGCACTACTGCTGTAGAAGCAGCCATGTGTCCCAGGAGCTGCAGAAAATGCCTTGCTGGTCGAGACACCTGCAGGGTGAATGAGGAGGCCAGAGAGACTAGGGTCCTTGCCCTGTCCAAAGGAAGGCTCTGGCTTCCTCTGTGTTCAGTTCTGCACCTATGAAGGTGAGAAGCTGGACAGGCTCTAGAACTGACTTTGGAAGATTGAGAAGGAAACCTACAGAGGTAAGCAGTTGCTGAGTTATCTGAAGATGTAACTTGACTTGGTCTGGAGACTGGCCTACTATGAGCCAGTCGTCCAGGTAAGGGAAGATGGCAATTTTTTGCCTCCTCAGGTAGGCAGCTGCTACTGCCAGGCATTCTGTGAATACCTTTGGAGCAGAGATGAGGCCAAAGGGCATTGCTCTGAACTGGTAATGGCCTGAGGGCAGCTCGAACCTGAGGTACTTTCAATGGGAGCTCCTGATGAGAATATGGAAGTAGGCATCCTTGAGGTCCAGGGACGCTAGCCAGTCCCCTGGCCTTAGGGAGGGTAAAATAATTCCCAGAGTCACCATTTTGAATTTTGGTTTTAAAAGGTGCTTGTTTAGGTATCTGAGATCCAGGATGTGCTGCCATTCTCCTGTCTTTTTTGGGGTAAGGAAGTACCTGGAGTACAATCCTTTGCCCTGGTGTAGGGGTGGAACCCTTTCCACGGTTCTGAGAGCCAGAAGGGTAGAGACTTCTGCCTCTAGGGCAAGTGCCTCTGATGGATTTGCAGGTGGAAAGGATCTGGTTCTCATCTTTTGAAATTTCTTGAAGCTGAGAACCAGTCCCTGGCTTACTACTTCCAGGACCCACTTGTCTGATGTTAGAGACTTCCAGTCCTGGACAAAGTAAGCCAGCCTGCCCCCTATAGGTAGTGGAGAATCGGCCCTGGCCACCACATCAGGGTGCCTGCTTGGAAGGGGCTTTAGACTGAGGGGTAGAAGCAGGTCTGCTCGTACCCCGTCTGCCTCTCCCTCTAAAGAACGCCCTCTGGGCATAAGCTGAAGAGGAGGCCTGGGCTTGGTGAAAAGGCCTATGAAAAGGCCTAGGCCTGCCCCTGGAAGGCTTCCTTTGAGGAGTGGCCTGCCTTTCCTTGGCCTGTGCACTCCTATAGGTGGTCCTATACTCATCCATTTTCTTCATGTAATTCTCTGTCTGCTCCCCAAACAGAGATTACCCACAACAGGAAAATCCATGGCCTTAGTCTGAGTATCCTGTGACAAGCTAGTACATCTGAGCCAAGCCATTCTGCGAAGTGCCACAGATGTAGCCATGACTCTTGATGACACATCATTAGAATCCACTGCAGCATGGAATTGCACCTTGGATGCCTCAATACCATCAGCAGCCACCTGCTCCAGCTCAGCTGGCCAGGGACCTGCTTTGCTAGAGCCATAACAGTATCCCATCTGGATTTCTGGTACCTAGCAACATAAGCCATTTAATTTGCCTGCCTGAGTCCCAAGGATGCTGCCATGTACTGTTTCTTTGCCATGGCATCAATCCTCCTGGAGTCCTTGTCAGGGGGGTATGAAGCCAAGGGAATATTAGCCTTGTCACAGGCTGCAGCCTGCACTACCCCAACGTGGCTGCATTGTTGTGTAAGGAACTCCGTATCAGAGCCTGACAATGTGTACCTCTTGTCCATTCTCTTATCCACAGGAGGTATAGTGTGAGGAGTTTTTAGAATTTTTACTGTCTGTTTCCCAAAAGATTTATGCAAAGGAACAGACAGTCTCCTAGACTCTGGGATATCCATCATTTCTACATAGTCAGGCTCCTCTTGATCATCCACAGCTTCCTCCATAGGGAGCTGGAGGGTTTCAGCCACCTTTTTTATAAAACATAAAATGAGAAGGGACTCAGAAAGCCTAGGAGGAGACACTCCTGAAGGTCTGTCTGGGGAGATGTCCGTTCAATGGGAACATCCAGATTTTCAAATCCACATTCACTCTCCTCATACTCCTTCCCTCCTCCGTTCACAAAATTCTCTAAATCATAGCCTTGAACCGTGGAACCGCACCAACCGTACGCTTATTTGATGGTGCTGGTTCGGTCAGAACCAGGGAAAGCGACTGGACAATTTTAATCGCTTATTATTTCTTCAGCGGTTGGAGAGGAAAGTTTTGTCTCAAACCAGCTGATTTCCTAGTCCTTTTGCTGGAACAGACTCCTCGGTGGCTCTCCTTTGCCGGGAAGTCTGCGCCTGGTCGGGCGCCCCTCAGTTCGGTTTCAACCGAACTGGGCTCGCCATCCAGGTCAGCGGACTTTTTGGCCTCCCTTTCCCTGAGTCTACCAACTCTCTTTTCCAGGGTAGCTGCAGGAAAATTTTTGCAAATCTGGCAGTCTGCATTGAGGTGGTCAAACCCCAGACAATAAACACAGGTGGTATAGGGGTCAGCCTTAGCAAAGACTTCCCCACAGACACTGCAGTGTTGAAACCCAGTGGGCCCGGTTTTTCTTTTGGGTTTCTCAGACATAGTGCCAGTCCTAACCAAACTTGCCCATTTATGGCAATCCGCACAGCAAGACTCTCTTATCGGTTCCCAACCGTGTCACGGGTCGTGGAAAACGAATGAAATTGCTTTTTAGAACCGATAAGAACCGGGAACCGCAATCTAAAAGAGAGATTAATATATTTTAAACAACCTGATCGGTTCAAACCGAACTGATAAACCGTTTACAAGTTCCACACAGAAAGTAAATGTAAAACCTATCTACTAGTACTTACAAATACCACAGACAGAGCTTGAACCGACCGGTTGCGGTTTAAATTCGGTAAAAAAACCGAGAAAATAATACTTTAACCGACAAAATGAACCGAGCAGTAGGAGAAATCTCCAGAGCGACTGTTAAGTGAGGCGGAGTAAAGAATCTGACAGTTTGAGTTTGAAGAACAACAGACGGAGTTTTCAACCGAGCTCGAGCTCAAAGTTCCATGCCTGGCATGGAAAGTTAACTCTTTCACCTCCGGAGCAGTTCGAAGGTTGGGACTCACTGCATATGTCATAATATAGCAAGACTTCATGTTGTTTGAAATAAAAAATCAACAGGACACGTACAAATTTTGTGGCACAGGCAATATTAAGAGTACAAATGTCCCTCTGACAGCCATCCTCAAAAATTATTTCTAGCCTTGACCATGCACTACTATATGCTGCAGTCATGCTCTTAGAACAGTAGGAAATGTTCAGAACTACAGACTAGTTAGTTATAGCACCCAGTGAAACCTAACTTGCATACATGTTACTCACTAGATCCAAGACTAACGAGAACTCTGGTGTGCTTCTTGTTTTCAGTGGAAGAGCTGGTTTTCGGTTTAGCTGCTCCTCGGTTAGTGCTGGGACGTGCTTGATGAAGTAATAACTAGAAAAAAAAACATTAACTGCATATTCAACTGACGCTGAATTGTAAGATATGAAATAACATCCAACTCGAACTGTATGACAGAGTGAAATCAACTGGCTTCAAACGGATTGGGTTATTTCTGGGAAAATCAGATGGACAATTAAATTTCTATTTTATTGGCTTACAGTATTCCATTTCTATTCATTTTAGTTTTCAATACTAGGTTAACTTCCACAGAACCAGGATCCTTGTATCAGAGAGTTGATCCATTTCTACTATTTAATCCTTTTTTTAAACTTTATTTATTTGATTTTATGCCAAAGAAATAATTACAAGCAAATGCAATCCAAAGGATCTAAACACCATACTCAATAATGATGCCAATTTTGGAAACACATTGAAAAACATAACATTTAGAAACCATTCAGCTTGTATTTGTTAGTTTTTCTGCATTTCTGTTTACTTTCTTTTAATTTCTAGGTTAATTTACATAGAGACATGCTCCCTGTCCCCCACCAAATCACTCCTGCTGTTTATCCCTTTGCTAAAGTCACAATCCACCGAGACAGATTCTTCCCACTGCAACCAACTGTGATATCACAAATGATTATGACATTAGCAAAGGATAAAGCAGAAGAATCTGATTAACTCTTGGAGAAGGACCCTGTTACCATGCATGTTTACTTAGCAATGAAGTATAGACAATACAAAATAAGCCAAACTGTTTGTAAATGTTACTTTTTTTGTAAGATACTCTCTTTCATGAAGGGTGCACAAGTCATTCGTGTCCTTGTTACAAGATTTAGGAGGGAATACCTTGACTCATAAAACAAATGGTACACACATCATTTTACCAATCAGTGCTAATACTTGGTTATACAGTATCTCAACATTCAATATTAAATCTTACACAGACCTTGCAGCCTTGAAGTGTGCCTGCTTACTGTTTTCACAATCTCCTCAGCCCCTAAAAGATCCATTAGCCCAGGAACTCAATTGTGCACAAGCATACACAATGGATTAAATGAACACAGTAAACTCGGCATCCTTTCTGCGGCCACAACTGCACTATGCACCCTCCAGAATACTCCAACATAGTATGGGAAGCACAGAAGGAAGGCATTCCTCCTTTAATGTCCATTAACTTCCAAAGTCCCCCTGCAGCACAAACCAGTGAATGCTATTACACAGACATGAAGAAACTTTTGATTGTCACCATGCTCTGTAAAGTATGCTAAAAGGTGTCATTTGTGCCACAAGCTTAAATATTATAACTGGAATGTGCAGTTAATGCCAGTAATGCAGTGGACTGTGGACAAGAGAGAAACCGGGTGGGTATACAGACAAGAAAAAAAAGGATTACTTACCACAGCAATATTGTTTCTTCCAACAGATCTCCCAATAGGATTAAACATATAGAGCCAGTTCAGAATCTCTGACTACCCCGGAGCTGTGATGTAATGTGGAATGTATGCAAATCATGGAACTCAGAATGCTACATTCAAACTGCTATCTCTAGGTGGACGGTCTTCCATCTCACTGCTAGATTCATTTTTGCAGATGTAAAAACACTATACTATCCGAATTAGGTAACTGTAACCTAAAAACATTAATACCCTCTCCCTGGTAAAGAGAATGGGTTCCAAAGAGAATACAAAAGAACATAAAAGGAGAGCTGGATGCCCTAATCATACCTGTGTGCATCAAAACACCAAGTTAAGCCAATGATTAATGGCAACATTAAAAACCCTTATGAAACTATTGCTGAACCTGATACAGGTTATGTAAGGAGAGGTAGGGATGGGAGGTTTAATTCTACTGGGAGATCCCTTGGAAGAAACAATATTATTGTGGTAATTCTTTCTTCAAACCCCAAGAATCTCCCAGTAGTATTAGACATATGCAGACTACCAAGGAGTGCCATGGGAGGGGAGTACAGAACCTTAGCGAAAAGGTTCTGCAATACTGCAGTGCCAAACTTAGCATCACTCCAGGACCGAGCGTCCAGGCAATAGTGCTTTGTGAAGGTGTGGACTGTACTCCAGGAAGCCGCTTTACAGATTTCCAGCAAAGTAATGTTCCTTACAGCTGCCATAGAGGCAACAGTTCCACAAGTGGAATGTGCCCTGTGGTGGCTGTTTCTCAGCCTTACTGTAGCAGACTTAGATGCAGGATACTATCCAACGGGCAACTGACCTCTTTGAGGCAGGCCTGCCTTTTCCCAATTCACCATAGGTAATGAACAGCTATGAGTGGGAATCCCTGAGGTCCTTAGCAGCAGTGATGTAATAGTTGAGCGACCTTTATGTCCAAACTATGCAGCTTCAAATCACCTGAACTGGACTTGGCTGTGAAAAATACAGGAAGGGTGATGGACTGGTTCAAATGAAACTCACATACCACCTTGGGAAGTAATTTGCTGTTAGTCCTAAGGACCACCTTGTCCTTATGGAAGATCATGTAATTAGGGTCAGTGCAGAGAGCTTGGAGTGCGCACACACACTCTTCTTGCTGAAGTAATTGGCAGCAGGAAAACAGTTTTCCAAGTGACATCCTTCAAATCAGCTGTAGCCACTGGCTCAAAAGGATGTTCCATGAGTTTGGCTATGCACAAATTCAGGTCCCAAGAAGGGACGGTTTCCCCTAATAGGAGGAAACAGATGTGCCAATCCTTTGAAAAAGAGCACCTGCAGACAAACAAGCAGATATTGCTGTCAAGTGAACCCTGAGGCCTAAAGCTCGGAGGTACACCAGATAATCAAGTAATGTAGGTAAGCTTGCCTTAAGGGGATTGATTTGCCTAGAATTGCACCAGAATGGAAAATCTTTTCCACTTTGAAGCACAAGTCCTTCTTGTAGAGGTTTTCCTGGATCCTCTTAAAACCTTAAGGACCTCTTTTGACAAGCTGAATTCAGAAACAGCTAACTCCTCAAGAGCCAGGCTTTCAGGCAAAGGCTCTTGAGGTTCTGAAATACTATCTGACCTCGAACAGCTGTTAGGAGACTGTATTTCTGGGGGAGATAACTGGGGTTGCTTGGTGGACAGGGTGAGTAATGGAGGGTTACCATGGCTGCCTGGCCCAGTCTGAGGCAACCAGGATCATGGTTGTGACCTGACTCCTGGGTTTGAGAAACACTCTCAATGGTAATGGATATGGAGGGAATGCATACAGGAATTTCCCTGTCCAATCTAGGGCCAACGCCTCCACAGGTACTGTGTCCAAGGAGGGGGCCTGCAGCAATAGAGAGGAAGCTGGAGGTTTTCTTTTGAGGCAAACAGATCTATTTCTGGAGTGCCCCAACATCTCAAAACTGTGTCCAACACTTGCTTGTTTAAAGCCCATTCATGATGATCCTGACCGATTCTGCTGAGCGAATCTGCCAGTGTATTGTCCTTCCCTGGAAGATGAATGGAGGACAGATGCACTTCCAGGTATATGCTAGAGACCAAATCTTCATGGTCTCTGTACACAGCCTTGAGGAACTTTTGCCCCCCTTGCTTGTTGATGTACCATATGGTGGTTGTGTTTGTCCTGACCTGGATTGACTGAACCCTCAATTGAGGTGCAAACGCCTTTAGGGCAAGGAGGACCGCTTTCAACTCTAAAAGGCTGATATGCAGCTTGGACTCCTGAGGTGATCAAATTCCACTGATTGTGAGGTCGCCTGTGTGTGCCCCCCACAACCTAGAAGGGAAGCATCTGTTGTCAGAACCACAGTGTGGTGCTGTTGCTGAAAAGGGATGCCCTGCCTGAGGTTGTCCCTTTCTTTCCACCACTGCAGAGCCAGTAGCAGAGTTCTTAGTAACTGGCACAAGCTTTGAAATGAGGTCCCTTCTTTGGGACCAACAGGATCTCAAATGATACTGAATACCTCTCATCCGAAACCTAGAGCCTGATACAACTGCGGTAGTTGAGGCCATGTGTCCTAATAATGCTAGGAATTGTCTTGCAGTCCTTGGCTGACCCATGAAAAAAAGAGTTGGCTAGGGTTAGTAAATTTTTTACCTTCTCCTGTGGGAGAAAAGCCTTGCCCTGAACAGTATCCAGTCCTGCTCCAATGTATTCCAGTCACTGAACTGGCTCCATCTGAGCCTTCTGAGCATTGATAAGGAAACCCAGGACTCCAGGGTACTTTGTGTCCCCCGATGGAGTCCTTTACCTGCTGATATGACTCCCCTACAACTAGTCAATCGTCCAGGTAAGGGAATACAATGATTTCCAGCCTTCTGAGGTAAAAAAAAAAACAAGGTGCTGCATCAGCATGTGGTCTAAAAGCAAAACAAAATGGTTATAGTAAATGCACGCTGAAAATAGAAAATAGTGTTAAAAATCTACGTTTCGACCTTAGGTCTTCTTCAGGAAATATCTAAAAGAGAAAAAAACAAGTTACCTTCTGAGGTAAGCTGCCACCACTGACAGACACTTTGTGAATACCTGTGGGGCAGAAGTGAGCCTAAAGGGGAGTGCTGAGAACTGGTAGTACCCTGAGGGCAAAAAGAACCTCAGGTACTTTCTGTGACAAGGCCTGATCGGAATGTGAAAGTAGGCACCTTTCAGATCCAGAGATGCCAGCCAGTTTCCTTTCTTTAAAGGAGGAATAACTATGGCCAGTGTTACCATCTTAAACTTGGGCTTTGCCAAGTGTTTGTTTAGGAAAGTACAGATGCGCAAGAACTTATCGTAACAGTAGATCTTCGAGAAGAGCTCTTGCAGCAGGCTATAACCTTAGGACTCAAGCAGGCAGGTGCCAGGACCACACGGAAACCTCTAGCTAGCAGTCCACGACGTCAGCCCACCCCGTCAGCCAACAGTATAAAAGGGGCAGTCTCTTGGAGACCCAGACTCTAGGATGGAAGGAGAACCGTGTAGGTTTTTGCCCAAAGAAAAGGCAGAAACAAAAAGACCAGGGGGAAGAAGGAGGGAGGGAAATCAACACCTGCTGCAAGAGCTTTTCTCGAAGATCTACTGTTACGGTAAGTTCTTATATAACTACTACCTTACTTCAAGTTAGAGTTCTTGCAGTAGGTAATAACCTTAAGGACCGAGTCACAAGCAATCATGGCAGAAGGAACAAACAAGCATGGGAGGAGGTGACAAAGTGAGCCAGCAAGAGTTAGGGGAGTAGGCTCTGGAGAACTGCAAAGCCAAACCCAGTCCCACATCTGGAAGCCACGTCCAAGCTGTAGTGTTTGACAAACGTGTGAACAGAGCTCTAGGTCGCAGCTGCGCAAATGTCTGCAGCGGATACGTTCCTCAGAGAGGCGAAGGAAGCAGCAACTCCCCTGGCGGAATGGCCTTTAGCCAGGCCCAGTAAAAGCTTATCATACTTTTGGTAGCAGTTAACTAACCACTTAGACAAAGCTTGTTTAGTAACTGGTGCTCACTGAGACCTGGGAGCAAAAGACACAAACAACTGATCAGTCTTCCTTAAAGTACTGGTACAGTTCAAGTAAAAACGAAGCGTCCAGTGAACGTCCAGAGTATGCAACAACACTTCTCCCCTATCATGAGTACTCTGGATGGGGCCAGCCCACTGGCGCAGCAGTTGGATTTCTGCTCACGATGCCGGAGACCCGTCTGGCAGGGAGATGGATGGAGCGCCCTCTGGACTGTTCTCCGGGGAGAGACATCCGTGCACTACGGACCCCTGGCGGAGGCTGGGAGCCCGCCGCAGCCAGCGCCTGGGGAGGGGTGGTAGACGGGACGCCACTGCACGTCCCCACCCCAGAGGAAAAAATTTCCTTTCGTGGACAGGAAAAAATCCTAAGCCAGCGCCTCCATGACTCCCTCCTCACCGTCTCCATTATGCTTCCAGGCCGGCTCCCCCGACCTGAACCGATGTTCGCGACACCAGCAAGTGCTGTGACCGCACCTGGGGGGGGAGGGGTAAGCCAGGGTGGCATGGGGGGAGCACGGCTCATGTGGGAGTGGGGGGGGCCATGACCAGGCAGAGTTCCGGTGCAGGCTGGGACAAAAAGCATACTAAAAAAGTACTCTGGATAATACACAGGCAGGTGCATCTCCTGGTTCAAGGTAAATCTGGACACCACCTTGGGCAAAAAATGAAAATTACACACTTACCGTAATTCTTGATCATCTTAGATGAAGTCTCCACCACTTATTCACACTAATGGGACTATGCTGGACACGCCAGGACCCAGCGGGAGCCAAACATTTTCAGGAGGGCAATGAGGAAGTGGCGTCGCGAGCCTGGCTTGTGCCGTGTATGCTACCTCGGTGTCGACCCTTCAACCGCCTCAGTACTTTTTTTTTTTTTTACCGAGGAGGTGCAGCGTAAACTAACTTAGTGAAACTAACCTATGTTGGACATAACATAGTGCGAATGACCCATATAAGAAGGGCCAACAAAACAGAGTCTTCACAGCCCAGCCATCAAGGGAGTGAAGACCAAAAACAGATACGTGAGCTTGGGGGATGGAGGGTGGGCATGTGAATGAGTTGTGGAGACTTTATCGAAGAAGATCAAGAATTACGGTAGGTACGTAATTTTCATATCTTCCTGGACATAAAGACTCAACCACTCATTCACACTAATGGGAGAGTACCGAGCTAAAATACCACCCCCATCCCCAGAAGGGCGGCAGGAGAAAGGAGCACGCTTAGGACAGGAGTCCATTAAGGACTGTCCTGCCAAAGGATTGATGCTGCCTGGCATGGACATCCAAAGCGTAGTCCTTTACAAAAGCGTGCAGAGAGCTCCAAGGAGCTGCACTGCAGATGTCTGCAATGGGTACGTTGCAGATATCTGCCAGAGATGCCTCAACTGCCCTGGTAGAATGAGCATATACTCTGCCTTCCAGTTTAACCTGTACCATGAAGTAGCACTGGCGAAGACATGCCACTAGCCACGCCAAAATACATCTGACAGCAACAGGCTGACCCAGCCTCGTCATGCTGAAAGAGACAAACAGTTGCACAGATTGGCGATTCTCTTTGGTCCTGTCTAAATAGAACCACAAAACCCTTTTAACATCCAGAGAATGCAGGGTATACTCCCCCCCCCCCCCATTCTGGAAGTTTGTGAATAGGTCAGAAGAACCAAGGGCTGGTTCAGATGGAATTCCGAGACTACTTTAGGGAGAAACTTACAGTGAGTTCGAAGAGCCACCTTGTCTTTGCGAAACACAGTATACAGGGGATCTGTGAGCAATGCATCTATTTCAAGACACACTGAGTGGAGGTAATGGCTACCAGGAGGGCAGTCTTCTAGGTCAGGAACTTCAGCTCACAAGTTGTTAGGGGCTCGAAAGTTTTACGGGTGAGCATGTCTAACACACAAGGTTAATGTCCCAGGCAGCTATCGGTCTTCTGACTGGTGGTCTAGTGTGAAGTATACCTTTAAGGAACCTCTTAATCATAGGTGACTGAGGACGTCTGGTCGACTTCCTGTATGGCAGCTTAGCTTTTTAGCTCTGCTACAACCCGACCTAAATCCGTCGTAATCAAGTAAAAAGAAAACCCATCCAGTCGTAAAAACGCAGAATAATGGACTACCTGATCCCGGCCAAACATAAAATGAAGGAAAACTGTTCAGGTGGGGCGAATAAACAACAGAAAACGCTGACAGAGTTAGGCCCACGAGTGATGGCGCAGCGAACGATGGAAACGCAGCATGACGATGCGGAGGGGGCAAGCCAAGGAGAGGAGGATTGTATGATAACATCTAAACAACTATGCTCTACCCTAAAGCAAATGAGACTTTACTGCGCCTGGATAAAAATGTCTCGAGCCAAAAACAAGATATACTGGACTTACCCCAAAGAACAACAAGTCTAGAGACGGACGTCGGATTATACCCACACGACAGATGCCCATAATACTGCACTGCTCAAATCTTCATCAGAGGGCAAATAAAATGGAGTAGAAGCTGGAGGAACTCGAAAATAGAAACCGCCGCAACAATATTCCAAACCACAGTTTACCGGAAGGTACAGAGTCCAAAAACATGGTAGAATTCATGAGTTCTTTTTTACACGAGATCCTGAACCTCCCACAAGATAAAGAACTAAATATAATTCAGGCCCACAGATCCTTAATCCCTCGCCCTAGAGGCCTGAAGGCAAGACCACGCTCCATAGTGATAGCTTTTCTAGACTACAGGGTATAAGAAGAGGTTTTAATGTTAGCCTGGGGGAAAAAGGAAATTCACTTTGGAGATGTCTGTTTGTACTTCGATCAGGACTATACCCCACAACTGTTACATAAACGAAGACAGGTCTTAGCGGTACTGAAGTTGTTGCAACTGAAGAACCATAAGGCTTTTGTGGAATACCCTGCTAGGCTAAAGATAATGACAGAGAAAGGCCCAATTCGTTTTCAAGAGCTAAAAGCAGCAGAGGAGTTTCTACATATTTTAGAAATCAGCATACCGCGTTTATCTGTAGAACAAAATCGGAGACAACTACAAAGTAATAACTAGTCAGTTGTTGGCCCCAAAGGTCGAGGGACGACGGAGAAGGGGGACACTTCCGTTCTGTGGAACAAGACTGGTACAAAGAGACCCATGGATAGGAGTTCGGAACAACAGGTGGTTGGAGAGGAGCGGGGAGTTCTGACTTCGCAGCTGCAAGATGGGATGCAAGAGGAAGGAGGCACCTGAAATTGCAGTCGTTTTCTGGGGCTTGAGTATTCGGGACTAGGTGGTGGACTTGGTCTTTTATGACTGAAACAGCAAGCTGCTGATGAAACTAAAAGGAACTCTTTTTTGTTTTCCTTTTGCTCTGAAACTGTTGCAGGTCAAATGTACTATTATGGGTTGACTGTATTCAAAAAACTGAGAATGGTCTAACAAACGGATGTATATCGGGAAGGGATTGGGAGGGGGAGCGATCGGTGTCGGGGCGCTGCTGGGGCTCTCGCCCCTTTGAGGCTGGTGACTGAAGCATGTTGGTGCAAGCAACTAGGGGCCAAATAACTTTGAGAGACCAATGTTACAGCAGGGAGTGGTGTGTTCAGAGGGGGGTGAGCCTTAATCTATGACCACAACTCTAGCTCGGAGGTTCAGGGGCTAAATAGACCGTGCAGAGGCCTAAATACAAAAATAAAAAAATAAAATCATAAGGAATAGGTTGGTTTGCACTGAGGGCCTGATAGCTCTCGGGACGACTGAAACCCACCGAACCAGACACCAGGCTCAATGCTGCTATGGCCGGCCAATAAGAAGGCGGCTCACTCGTATCATTGGTATACTCTCCCTAGCACAGACAAGGGAATGCAAAGGGTCTCTTTAGACGGTATATGGATACTGGCCCCAGGTGCTGCGGCCTATCGTATGGATGACACGCGGGTTGCCCGGGGAGGGGCCAGTGAAAAGTTGGTCAGGTGCTGAACTGCCTTCCAGCCCATACACCACATAAGGTGAAAGAGTATATGCAGCCTAAAACAGGTCGAAGGTTGTCTGCCAATGGGATAAGAGACCAAGCTATATCTGTTGCATGTTGCGCTTTGCTTTTTTGAGCTCACCTACTTTGTTGCCACTTCTTGAGTTGCTAAACTGTGGGGTTCTACCTTTCTAACACTTTTTCTTTTATTATCATAGTTCATCGCAACATATTAAAGGTCAAGGGAGGGGCCTCCACCCCCCTTCCCTAAATAGTTTCACGGAGCTGAGTACCCCTATAGGGCGGCTCCAGGTGAGGGCTTCTGGCACAGGACAAACGTGCCTCACCTTACTCTCCACTTTCATTTAAGACCCACAGGAAGGAGGTGTGAGGGTAACTAGAGATTTTTTACCATGAATCTCCTATCTTGGAAATCAGCTATCTCTTGTTTAAAATGTTGGATAGGAGCCACGTTGGCTGATAATGTTAATGCAAATGTTAAGGACTTAATTTTACTGTACCAGATAACTGTTATCCTAATTGTACAAATGATGCTCATATCAATGACTTTAGCCAGTTTGGGAGACAGACTAATAAGGCACTCAGGTAATGGCTTTATGAAAGCCAGCTTGTATCTCATTTATAGGAGTGATGGCTGGGACGGGCTCGCTGTTCTGTTCTTTTAACGTGAATGGCCTCACCAACCCTGTTAAACGTAGCAAGGTTATAAGTTTTGTAAAGAAACCTACAGCTGACTTTCTTTTTACAAGAAACACACTTGTCAAAGCAAGAACACGCCAAGTTGCTGAAATTTGGATTCGGGGATATGGTGGCATCTTCATATAAAAAAGGTAGAAGAAGGGGGACGGTGATTCTGGTTCCAGCCAAAACTCATTTTGAAAAGATGGATACTTTGGCAGATAAGGAAGGTTGCTAGGCTTTAATGAAAGGTAGATTGGGGGGAGTGATGGTCACCTTGGCCTCCGTGTATTTCCCACCGGGCTCTAGATATCAAGAATATAGGACCTTTTTGACCACCCTACTGAGTTGGGCCGAGGGTACCATAATCTGTGGGGGGACCTTAATTTGGCACTGAACCCTGCTCTAGATACCACTCAAATACCGAGAGCAATACATGGAATAGATGAGAAGGCAGAGAAATTGGTGAGGGAACTGGGTTTCCAAGATGTATGGAGGTATTTTAATGAGAAAGAGAAGAACTACACTTTTTTTTCGACTGCACACCAGATGTATTCCCGGCTAGATTACTTTCTGGTGCCTAGGGAAGATATGTACAGAATGAAAGAGTTGGGTGGGAGACTTGGGGTCTTTCTGACCACGCTCCCTTTTTATGAGGACCGACATAGGAGAGGTCAAGAGAAATACATGATGGCATCTCAACCTATCATTGCTGAATGATCAATAGGTTAAGGAGAGCATTAAGGAAACATTTGATAACTATATGGCTGAGAATCCACCTCAAGATACTTCTCAGGCAATAAGGTGGGATGCTGCAAAAGCAGTTTTGAGGGGGAAATTCATTTCGATAGCATCCAGAAAGAAAAAGGATAGGGAAGCTAAGGTTATCCATACAAATTAAGAACTTGGAAGATCTCCAGAAAGGTAAACTAGACAAAACAAGGACTAAGCAGCTGAAGACACTTAAAGAATTGAATGACATTTTGGACTATCAGGTCAAACAAAAGCTACGTTTTTTAAAACAGCAATATTATGAGGGGGGACAGAGGTAATTGAAATTACTGGCTAGTCGGCTTCGTGCCCAGAGGACTAAAGCCACAATAACATCAATGTGGCACACAGAGAAAAGAAATGGTCCATGGGGTGAGGGAGATAAAATAATTTAAAGACGTCTGTTATGGTAAGCTACAGTATATACGCCAGATAAGACACTGTGGCCCAGATATTCAAAAGGGTTGCGCATGGTACAACGGTGTTGCGCCATGCCCAACCCACTGATGCGCCCCGATGCAATATTTAAAAGGGAAAAGTGTGCCGTACAAATCCCGATGCGGCCGGGCGCATCAGTACGTATGCAGGCACAGGTGTGTGTGTGGGGGCGTGTCAGCATAAACTGCACAGCCCGATATTCAGCCCGGCCGCAGAGTTATGCAGGTGCAACCCCTACCTGCGCCTGCACAAAGTTACGCCCTAAAAAAAAAAGGAACAAGTCGAGGGCCACCCACAGGTGAGAGTTGCCGCATTGCAGGGGCGCAACACAGCAGTTGCCACCTGTGGGTGGCTATCACCTGTTCCCCGCCACACCTGGCGGCACCCCCCATGCCCGATCACGGGCATCAGACATCCTCCCCCAAAGACCAATATCCCTGGTGGTTCAGTGACCGCGACAGTCTGATCGCTGGCGAACTGTATCTCCCCCACCCGGAAGTTCAATCCCCTGGTAGGTCCAGTGACTACCATTAGCCCGACTGCCAAGAGCAACTGTATCCCCCCCACCTCGAAGTCTGATTATCCCTGGTGGTCCAGTGGACCGCACGGGCCCGATCGCTGGTGGCATTCCTCACCCCCAGTCCGAAATCCCTGGTGAGTTAGTGGACCCCCTATCTCATTCCAGCCCCTCGTCAGCACCCCACCTGCCTGCTACCCCTCAGCCAGTAGCGGTCATTGACTCAGAGCATGAGCCAATGGCGTAGCACAGTATCAGATTAGTCAGTCCAGATTTGTGAATGAATTATTCACATATCTGGACGACTAGTACGGGGAAGGCACGCCCATTGGCTCATGCCTGAACCAATGGGCGCAGCCATACCGAGCCGCTGGGTCGGCGGGCGGTGGGTCCTGCCGCCCACCTGCTGACAGGGGCGGTGGGGTGAGGGGTCCACCAGATCACCAGGTATTTCGGACTGGGGTGAGGAATGCCCTGTGATTGGCTCCGTGGTCCACTGGACCACCAGGGATACTGGACTTTGGGGTGGGGATACTGATGCCCGTGATCGGGCTAATCGCGTCCACTGGACCACCAGGGATATTGGACTGGGGTTACGTTATGCTGCAGCAATCGGCTAATTGCAGTCCACTGGACCACCAGGGACAGGAGGCGCTTTTGTCCCTCACGGACGCCCCGCGATCGGGCTGCAGGGCGCCGGTCCCTCGATGGCTGTTGTCGCCGATCGGGCGCACCTGCATGCTAATGGCATGCAAATGGGGTTGTATTAGATGCAAATGGCCCCATGCGCTTCGGTATAAATTATGGCCCCATTTGCATGTCACCCGCTGAATATCGCAGGTGCTGTGCATGGCGCAATGGCACTTGCGCCACCGCATCTCAATGCTCCACTCTGACTACTTGCGCTGGCGCAGTTCCATAGCTCAACTCCGTTGAATATCGCCCTGGCCACACCCCTGCGCAAAAAATTTGAGCAGCGTACAGGCTTGCGCCATAGCCTGGCGCAGTTTGAATATCTGGGCCCGTGTGTACAAAGAGTACAAGCTTTTTTGGAGGGACTAGTGATACCAGGGCTATCGGAAGAACAGGGGAGGTAATTGCTAACCCCTATTACGGAATCGGAGGTGACCGCAGAAATCTCAAGACTGAAAGCGGGTAAATGCCCGGGCTCAGACAGGTTACCATCAGAGTTTTATAAGACATTTAGAGGGATGGTATTCCCAGGCCTTTTGGGCCTATGCAAAGCAGTGCTTAGTGAGGATGAGCAAATACCCTCTCATGGGATAGGGCTGTGATCTCAGTGCTCCCCAAACTGCAAAAGGACCCTACTAAGTGCTCCTCGTACCGACAAATTTCCTTATTAAACACGGACTATAACATTTTCACGTCTATCTTAGCTAAAAGAATACAGCAATACCTCCCTGGTCTCATTGGTATGGACCAGGCCGGCTTTGTCCCAGAAGGTCAAGCTCAGGATAACCTGAGAAGAACATCTCATGTTATAGATCAGATTAACTATACAAGGGCCCCCTCCCTCCTTCCTTATGAGTCTAGATGCTGAAAAGGCATTCGATAAAGTCTCTTGGGCCTTTCTAGGCCAGGTCCTTTCCCGGTTTGGTTTCCCTCAGCAATTTGTGAGGGTTCTGTTTAAAATATATAAGTCCCCCTCGGCTTTTATACGTGTGAATGGTCATGTTTCAGAAGCTGTCCATTTAGGAAGAGGAACGAGACAGGGATGCCCTCTCTCGACACTGCTATTCGCTCTTTATATAGAGCCCCTGGCCCAGAGTATAAGAGAGAACGGAGGGGTCAAGGGAATTTCAATTGGGGGGGGGGGGGGTGAAGAGCAGAAATTAGCTTTATATGCTGATGTCCTACTGTATTTGTCAGACCCAGATAGTTCACTACCAGAGGTGTTTGGACAGATAGAGGCATATGCCTCACTTTCAGGCTTTACATTGAACAAGAGTAAGACTGAGGACCCCCCCCCCTTTTTTTTTTAACACCCCATCTGTTGAAATTAAGCAGAGATACCCAATGAAATGGGACATGGAAACTATCAAGTACCTGGGAATCAAGATCCGTAAAAACACGGCCAGTCTACTCAAATTGAATTATCCCCCACTAGTGCAACAATTAAAGGTAGATTTCAGAAGATGGACATTGCTCCCCCTAACTTTGCATGCAAGGAATCAAGCATTAAAAATGAATGCCTTACCCAGGCTGCTTTATTTATTCCAATGTGTTCCTTGCACTGTTTCCCAGAGGGATCTTGAATCCTGGCAAAAGATGTTTATGAGCTTTTTGTGGGGAACAATGCGACCAAGGGTTAAAAAAAAAAAAAAAACTTATTTCTCCCCAAAAACAAAGGGGGTCTGGCTTTTCCCCACTTGCAGGGATACTGGATAGCGACCCAAATGAGGACTGCATTATTGTGGGGCAACCAGGCGTACACATCCCACTGGAAAAGGCTGAACCTAGCGGAAGTTAGAGAGTTCCCCCTACAGGCGGCCCTTTTCGCAGAGGGGAGGTTACAGCGAAAGTACAGTTACGTAAGAACTTACCGTAACAGTAGATCTTCGAGAGAGGCTCTTGCAGTAGGTAATTACATATAGGACTGCAGGTGGCAGGACCCCACAGAAAAATTTCTAGCTAGCAGTCCCTGGCGAGGGACCACCCCCATGTCAGGTGACTGGCATCAGGAGACGTCAGTATAAAGGGGCGGTCCTGGACGCCCACCTTCCAGTTCTTTCCTGCCACAGGCCAAAAGAGGCCGGACGAGAGAGAAGCAGATATTTCCCTCACTGGAAAAGGAGTCGAAAAAACCTAGGGGGATGGACGGCGGGAAGGTATTACCTACTGCAAGAGCCTCTCTCGAAGATCTACTGTTACGGTACGTTCTTACATAACTTACTATCTTATTTCGAGAGGGCTCTTGCAGTAGGTAATTACATATAGGACTGAAACCCAAGCAGTATGGAACAAAGAGAGGCACCAGGAGGAGGAAAACTACTCCAAAAGGTAATTCTGGTTGTGCAAGTCTCAAGATAGGAGGCCTTGCAAAACAGCCAGCCCGAAGCCTGTTCTATGGCGAGAGGCAACATCCAAACTGTAGTGTTTAGTAAAGGTATGGACGGAAGTCCAGGTGGCGGCAGCACAGATGTTTGCCGCAGACACATTCTTGAAACAAGCCGTAGAGGCATCTACTCCTCTTCTGGAGTGACCTCTGACTTGACCCGGGAGGGTCTTGTTGAATTTGTCATAACAGAAAGTGATGCAATGAGCCAACCACTTAGACAGGCATTGCTTGGAAACAGCACTGCCTTCCCTTTTGTGAGCAAAAGAAACGAACAATTGATCAGTCTTTCTGAGATCCTTCGTCCTGTTGGTGTAGTATCTCAGAATCCGGTGAACATCCACAGTATGGAGTAAATATTCCCCTTGATTAGAGTACTGCGTAAAAAAGGCAGGTAACTCTATGGACTGATTTAGAGTAGATTCAGCTACTACTTTAGGGAGAAACTTAGGATTCGTGCTAAGAGCAACATGTTCCTTGTGAAAAATCAAGTACAGGATTTTACACATCAGGGCCTGGAGCTCGGAGATTCTCAGAACAGAAGTAATGGCCACCAAGAAGAGAGTCTTCCACGAAAGAAACTTCAAATCCGCAGAAGCTGCAGGTTCAAAGGGAGGGAGAGTAAGTTTCTCGAGAACAAAATTCAAGTCCCAAGGGGGAGCAGGAGTACGGATGGGGGGGGGCTCAGGTGGAGGACCCCTCCGTGAAAAGGTCTTGGAGATCTCCAGTTGAGAGAAAGTTTTGTCCACGAAGGGAACATGATAGGCCGAAATGGCCGCCATGCGTACCTTCAGAGAGGAATGACTGAGACCCAGGTCAAACAGATGACGTAGATACTCCAGCAGAAGCGCCGCTGAACAGGAGAAAGGTTCCATGTTCTAGGAAGCGGCCCAGATAGTGAATCTTTTCCACTTCATGGCATAAGTGGATCTGGTGGAGGGTTTTCTGGCCTCCATTAAAATCTCCACCACTTTGGGAGACACTCCAAAACGGGATTGGGCTAAGTCTGCAGGAGCCATGCATGCAGTTGAAGGGATTTGAGGCCTGGATGGACCAGGGTCCCCTGATCCTGGGTCAACAAACCTCGAGATAGAGGAAGAGGAGGATCCTCTTAATATTGTTGTAGAAGAGAGAACCAGACTTGCCTGGGCCAGAAAGGAGCGATCAGAATAATTCGCACTCCTTCTGAAGCTAGTTTCTGCAAGACTCGTGGGATAAGTGGAATTGGGGGAAAAGGCATAAACGAATCTGTCCTTCCAGTCTAGAGACAGAGTGTCGTTCCAAAAAGCGCCATGCTCTGGAACGAGTGAGCAGAAGACGGGAAGTTTTGCGTTTAGGGGGGATGCGAACAGGTCAACCTGCGGTGTTCCCCAAAGTTGGAAGATATTGTCTAGGACCCCTTGGTCCAGTTCCCACTCGTGAGTCAGAGCAGAAGAGCTACTCAGCTTGTCTGCCAGGGTGTTGTCGACTCCCGGAACGTGAATTGCCGTGAGGTGAAGGTCATGTTGTGTTGCCCAATCCCAAACCCTCACTGCCTCCCTGCATAGAGGGTAGGACTGAGTCCCTCCCAGTTTGTTGATGTACCACACCATGCACATGTTGTCCGTCTGGACGGCTAGGTGGCCGGAAGGATGTATTGGTGAAGGGCTTAGAGAGCGTACAACACTGCCCGAAGCACATTGATGTGGAGAGCTTGTTCTAGCTTGGACCAGGAGCACTGGGTCCGATGAGGGCCTAGATGGGCTCCCCAACCTTTGCCTGAGGCGTCTGTGGTTAGAGTCGGCGGGGGGGGGTATGAAAGAAAGGAACTCCCCGAAACAGGTTCTCTTGAACCATCCACAATTGCAAGTCTCGAATCATTGGCGAGGAGCTCAGAACTGGGTGATCTAGGTCGTCCACTAGCTGATCCCACTGAGAGCGTAGAGTCCACTGAGAGATCCTCATGTGGAGTCGAGCGCGAGGCACCATCGGGATAGCAGCAGCCATGAGCCCCAGACGGCGAAGGACCGGTCTCGCAGAGACCATCCTGCGGTCGGACAACAGACTTATTTGGGTCTGAAGGGTGGACACCCTGTCCGAAGGCAGGAAGGCCTTGCCCATGGTCGTATTGAGGATCACCCCAATAAACTGTAGCCTCTGGGATGGGTTCAGATGAGACTTGGAATGGTTGATGGCAATACCCAGGCAGGCAAAAACGTGCTGGGTAAGGGAGAGGAAACGCAGGAGTTCCTCCCTGGACGAGGCTGCCAGGAGCCAGTCGTCCAGGTACGGGAAAACCTGTACTCCACTGGTACGCAGGTGGGCCGCCACCACTGCCAGGCATTTGGTAAACACTTGGGGGGCAGACGATAGACCAAACGGGAGCACCTTGAACTGGTAGTGGTCTCCCTTGAACGCAAAACGAAGGTATTTGCAATGAGGTGGGCGAATGGGAATGTGCAGATAAGCATCCTGCATATCCAGAGCACAAAGGCATTGACCCAGCCGGAGGAGGTGCAGAAGGCTTTGCAAAGAGAGCATCCTGAACCTTTTGTATTCTGCGTAAAGATTCAGGGAACTGAGATCCAAAATTAGTCTGAGATCTCCTGTCTTCTTTGGGACCAGGAAGAAATGGGAATAGTAACCCGTCCCTCGCAGATGAAGGGAGACAGGCTCTATTGTTTGCTTCAGCAGAAGAGCTAAAATTTCCTCCTGGACCAAGAGATGAAGTTCCTGTGAATACGATTTACTCAGAGGGGTGGCGGGGTGGTTTCTAAAGAAACTCTATGGAATGCCCTTCTGATACGAGCTGGACCACCCAAGAATCTGTGGTTATTCTCTCCCATCCCAGAAGGTGGAGGGAAAACCTCCTTCCAACCGGTTCCTCCGGGGAGTCCGGAGGCAGGGGAGAGAAAGGAGTCAGGTGGTGTGGGCAGCGCCGAGCTGAAGCATCCGCTGCTTTTTGGGCGGGGGCTGCAGCTGTGGGGACCCTGCTTTGTGGCCCGCCTTCCTGGGATTACGCCTTGGCGATTCCATCTGGCGAAAGGACTGGCGCTGTCGATGGGGACGGTACATGGAATCAACTGACTTCAGTGCTGTCCTCTTTCTTACAACTGGGTGATGATGTCCTGACATCACTCCCGAAAAGCACCGACCCCCAGAAGGGTGCTTCCTGGACAGCAGATTGCACCTCCGGGACCAACCCTGACACACGGAGCCAAGCATGATGCCGTAGGCCTACAGCGAAAGCTGAGCTCCGCCCAGCAATGTCCACTGCATCGTATGTCGCACGTAGCATGTGTCAACTGGCCGAACGAGCAGAGCGGACGAGATCAGGCAAGGAGTCCAGTTTGGCTTCCGCCTGAGTCAGGATGGCCTTCTGGTAGTCCCCCATATGGCCGACATAGTTCAGGGCCATGATCCCCAGCGTGAAGGAAGAGTAAATCTTTCTCCCATACTGGTCCAGAAGGCGTGATTCCTTATCAGGTGGTGACGAGCTAAGATGTTTGGGGTTCGCCGACTGGCCGTGAGTGCCACTAATCACAACAGTCTCGGCACGAGGGTGAGAATCCAGAAAATCCAACACCCTCTGGAGCCTGATATAGCTGGTTCGACTTCCTAGGAAGTGGGGCTAAGGCCGACGGCTGTTTCCATATTGTGGTAACGAGGTCGGCGTGAGGCTCTATCCAGGGTGGCACCAAGGTAGGAGCTGTCACGGGCAGATCCAGATGTTCAGCGAGTTTCAGACACTGAGGATCTGGTTCCAGAGAGTGCCACTGATGAATCTCCTGGATTTTCCTAAGCAACTCCGTAAAAGAAGGATCCTCCGGAGGACTCCTTGGCCTGGGCTTCGACGGAGTGTGTGGCTCGTCGTCTCTCTCGGAGCAACCGTCGGAAGAGTCCGAGGAGTCCAAGGGTGAAGAGGAGGATGAAGAGGAGAAAGACTCCCTTTCCCAACCCGGGGGAGGAACAGACAACTTGGGAAGTCCCCGGGGAAGCGTGTCCTGCCCTTCTCTGGATCCAGATGGAAGAACCCTGGAGTCCGGAGGTGGTGAGGGAGTGTGCCACCTCGGACATATGGGGACCTGGGATGGCACCGTTGCCAGAAGGCGGCTCTCGATCCCTTTGGTGAGCTGAGCCTTGGCCTCAGCCCACCAGGAGGCCAGAGTCTCCTGCAGGTCCACCGGCGGCCGCGAGGGCGGTGGAGGAGGAAGGGGATAAGGATACGGGTTGTAACTGTATGAAGCATATCCAAAACCCGGCTGCAGGTAACCCGGCGTCGGGTACTGTGGTCCAGGCTTCACCGGCGTCGAATAGGACGGAGGGTACCTGGGAGCCGGGGGGGGGGGCTGCCAGAGCAGACGGCCCGGCCGGTGGTCTCACGGACAGGTCCATAGTGGAGAGCCCGGAGGACGGAGGGCCCGATGGGAGCGGAATGTCTCCCAGAGCCGTAATGGACAGGGCTGGAAGGTGAGGCCCTGGCGCCAGAGGTACCAATGTTGAGGCCGCCGCCGACAATGTCAGGTCTGGCGCATCAGGTGGAAGAAGGACTGACTGAGGGCAACAGATCCTCAGCTTCGCCTCGGGACGGGAGGGAAAAGTCCCTGGGTCAAGTTGGGGAGACTTGGTTCCCCAGACGGCACGTGAGGCTGCGGGAACCAGGTATGACGAGACAAGAGAGGGTCAGTCATTGGTTCTTCCGCCAGTCGGACGAGTCGGCGCTGAGGCTTCGGGCGAAGCCCGCGGGCGCCGGAGGAGCCGGGGCGTCCGACTTAGCGAGAGCTATCACCGGAGGCAGGCCGAGTAGAGAGATAGGCCTGGTCCAGTGGAGTGGAGGCCATGCGTCGCCCCGAAGGGTCTGACGTCTTACCGGCCCTCTCCGGGCGGACGTCAGAGGAGCAGACACCTGGCTTACCGGAGTCGCCCACAGAGGTAGGCCGCGAGCCTGCAGCCAAACCAGGGGAGGAGGCCTCCAACTGCCCGGAGGCGCCCGCAAGGCCCGAGCCAGACGGGCAGGCCGACACCCCCTCGGAAACCTCCGAGGCGGCCGTCGAGGAGCGATCACCTGGAGGGGATGTTACTTGGTGTCCCCTGCTGACTCCAGAGGGAGACGGGGTGAGCCCTTGTCCCAGTGCCTCTCCTCCTTCTTCCGATGGCCTCGGGGGGAGGGACGCTGCCTCAGTTTTCTGAGCTCCTTCCATTGAACTCATTTTCTTCTTCAGAATATGGGCTTCCAGGTGGCAGCGTTGAAACTGAGGGAAGTGCTGGCACTTCTGGAATTGGGTGTTGAGGGGCCTGGGTCAGCACTGCACAGGAGTGGCCGTCCTTGTCTGCGGTAGTTGGCACGCCCTAATCGCACTATTCTTGCAGTTTCAAGGTGTAGGGACTACATACACAGACGATAGTACTGGACGTTAGTCGAAAAAATTATTTTGCAAAAACGATGAAGGTGGGGCTGATGAAGCACAAACTTTTCCGTGAGGAGCTGCACGCAGCTAACAGCAGAAAAGAACTGGAAGGCGGGCATCCGGGACCGCCTTTATACCGAAGTCTCCTGACGCCGTCACCTGACATGGGGCGGTCCTCGCCAGGACTGCTAGCTAAATCTTTTCCGTGTCCTGCCGCCAGTCCTATGTAATTACCATTGCAAGAGCCCTGAGTAATATCTACGATTTATTCAGGGACGGCAGCGGTTTTAGAGAGTTGGAGAAGGGGCAATGGTAGAGATAAAACCAAGAGACAAATATGGAAATACACATGGTGGGCCTTTGACCTCAATTTTGCACCAGCAAAACTGGTTCCTAGAACAGGCAAGAAAAGGATTTTAGGCACCATATCAGCTTTTCCATGGATCCTCCCTGATGTCCTTTGAGATGATACAGTGAAAATTTCGGTATAGCCCCACAAGATAGATTAAGATATTACCACTTAAGGGACTATATACATGATCAGCTGGGCAAAGGAAAGGGGGTGCGGGATCAAGGGGGAGATCTACCATTCTAACAGATTTGTATTGCAACCAATGCAAAGCACATGATCACTATGTTACATAGGAATTTTTTAAATGACCTTAGTATCTCCTCACAATATATCAAGGAAAGATGGGAGAGGGACATGAACATATCTATTACAGACAGACAATGGTCCCAGGTGTGGAGGAGCACTTGGGGTACCACGTCCTCCCCATTGTGGAAGGAATTCGGTTGGAAGGTGAGGACCCGGTTTTTCCTGGTTCCTGTATAGCTGGGTCACTCTATCCCGGGAATAAGCTCAGAGTGTTGGAGGCAATGTGGAGAGGGTAGTGCGTCCCAGGCACATATATTTTGTGCTTGCCCAGAGATTGTCTCATTCTGGGAGGGTGTCAGGCGACACATTTCTAGAATATCTGAAGTCCAACACCTTTGGGACCTGAACATATGGTGTTAGGTATTGTCCCACAAGAAATAAAAGGGAGAGAGACACGGTATTTGTGGTCAATACTTGTAATTGCTGCTTTGAAATCTATAACCAAGAGGTGGCGAAAGAGAGGCAGCCCAGATCTGAGGGAATGGGTCAAATTAATAGAAAATGTAATGGAAATGGAGAAAATCACCTTTTCTCTCACACAACTAAATCAGGAATACCAGAATAGATGGACAAGATGGCTTTTATATGAGCGAAAGGAAGAATGGCAGATCCATTAGAGAGATGGGACCGGAAATCTTGACCCTAAAAGAATGAACAGAAGTAGTGAAATAAGCCTGGAGGGAACAAGAGAGGAACAGTGGTTAGGGGTGGAGAGAAAACTCAACTATATGAAGGGAAGTGGTTTCCCCAGAAAAACCTGGCACTTCTGCAAAACTGTGGGGATGATGGAGAGTTATGTTAAGTAATAACCTGGTAATTAGTTACTGTTAATGGTTACTAATGAAAAAAGAAAGATGTACCCAGATCTTTCAATCTTATAATACTGAGAGAGGAATGATGAGATATAATTTGTTTATGGATTTCTAGCTTGTCATCCTACCTAAAGATGTATCAACTATGTAAAACGTACGTACAATGGGATGTGCTTGGAAACTGAACTATAATAAAACAAGCATAAAAAAATTTCATAGGTGACTGAGCCAAAGACATGGAGTGTACAGGCTCGTGGTATGCTGATATCGCTCAGAGATGAATCATCATGGCTGGGTATTGAAGTCCTGTATTTGACAGATCTAGAAGATACTCCAGGACTTTGTTAGGTGGGCAGGAGAAGGGGTCCAGAGAGGATTCTGCACACGAGATGGAGAACTGTTTCCACTTTATCGTACAAGTTTTCATAGTAGCTGGCTTGCCTGCTGCTAGGAGAATGTCTGAGACCCTATGTGAAACATCAAACCTACCCACTTCTATCGCCTCAGAAGCCAAGCATGTAGGCGACAGGATCTCAGGTTGGGATGGACCGCCGGGCCCTGGGTCAGTTTGAGGTGGAAGATATCTCAGTGAAGTTTCTGATAATCTGTTGATTAATGGAAACCAAATCTAAAGAGGCCAGAATGGGGCAATGAGGATCATTCGGCCCCCTTGAGCCTCCAGTTTGAGCAGTACCCTCCGAACTAAGGGAAGAGGAGAAAATGTGTACAAAAAGCATCTTGTCGCTGGCCCGGTGGCGCTGAGGGTTGAGGCACTGGACGCCACACCTCGCTCCACGCTGGCAACCTGGGTTTGGAAACGGACTCGGGTTGGCGGTGGGGAGAAGGATTGAGCACCCAACGGCTTGCTCTCCTTCTTGGGTGGGGGGTGCAGTTACCTGCTGCAAGACCGCCACTTCCTGGGTAACCAGGGGAGGTCGTTGCATAAGGGAGCACAGGCAGCAACACGGGGTGGGGGGGGGTTGATGCTGGCAGGGAACTGGGATGGACGCTCGTCTCAACGTGCGCCTGATCCCATGTTCCCATTGCACGCTGGCATCAGGGACGGAGAAGAAACCTGAAGGAAAATGCCCTTCAGCCCCCTAGATGAAGTCCTCTGGAGCCAGTCTCACCATCAGCCGACCAAGGGCAGATCCCGCTACACAAGCTCGCTGCAGAGGATGAGAGGAGAGGCAAGGGGGAGATCTCTCCTCTCTCCGCCTGAGGGGGTAATCCGGAACATCTTATAGGTCCCAATAGCGGTGAGCGGGTGGCACTCTAGGGGCAGACCCAGATGGCCGGAATGGATGTGGAGGGTGTCACTCCCTTAGCACGGAAGGAGAGGGGGCTGAGGGGATGTAAGGCGTGGAAAAATAATAAGTTTAAAAAAAAAAAAAAAAAACACATCTTGTCCACCACAGTCTGAATGCATCCTGATAGAAAGCGCCAGGTTCTGGATTTCTGGAGCAGAACAGAGGCAGTTTTGAATTGAGTGGGGACGCAAAAAGGTCCAGGTCCTGTGTTCCCCACTCTTCGAAGAGCGACTGCATGATGTTTGTGTCTAGAGACCACTTGTGAAGATCCGTTTCTGTTCTGCTGAGACGATCCGCAAGATCGTTCTGCACTCCCAGAAGGTAAACCGCTTGGATCAAGGCTTTGTGTTGCAGACACCATTCTCACACTCTCATCATTTCCTTGCACAGAGGGTAAGAGTGTGCTCCACCCTGTTTGTTGACATAGTACATCACTGCTTTGTCCGTTTGAAGGAGAATGATCTTGTGACACAGAATGTCCTTCAGAGCACGGACTGCATACAGGACAGCTCTCATTTCTAGGATATTTATGTGGAGTTGAGACTCGTCCTGATTCCATCGACCCTGGGTGTGAAGATCTGGACAGTGAGCTCCCCATCTGAGTAGGGATGCGTCCGTGGTGAAGGAGATCCGAGATTCCAGTGGGGCAAAGGGAAACCCTTTTAGAAGGTTGTCCTCTTGCGTCCACCAGGCGAGTGACATTTTTAAAGGTTCCATCACCTTGATGTGAAAGGACTGGGGATGTGTGGTCAGGGACCACTGAGTAGTGAGCATCCACTGAGTAGTCCTCATGTGAAGACGAGCCAGAGGCACAGTGAACACTGAGGATGCAATGAGATCCAGCTTCTGCTGCATCGAGAGGGCTCGAAAAACAGGTTACTCACCTGTAACACTAGTTCTAGAAGTGGTACATGTCGTTCATCCACACTATTTGGCATTGTCCCTTTCCCCTTTAAATCTGCAAGAAGGTCTTCCAGCTGGCTCCTCCCACCCACCCGGGTGGTAAAACCCTCGGCTCTGCCCTATGACACCAGATCTTAGCCTGCTGGAAGCCAGGTTTGTGCATCGCAGCCTGGTGGGTCCGTGTGGATGAACAACCTATACCAATCCCAAAAATGAAAATTACGTACCTACCGTAATTCTTGATCTTCTCTTGTATCTTCACCATTCATTACTGTTGGGTGACAGCAGGAGGTGCGCACTCGCCACAGTAGTTTTTTTTTTCTTAGAGGAGACGGCGTCGACGACGACGCCCCCTGGAGTGATGCTCTGTGTAGAACGTGAGGGGCGGCCGTTAGGCATCACAGACTCCTCCTCCATTCCAGTTCTATTAGCCGGAGAGGCGAAATAAGGATTAGAAAAGAGAGTGAGGCAAGAGATCCGAGGGATAGAAAAAAGGAAAGGATATAAACTGAAAAAGGAATAAGCCGATGGAGGACAGAAAGAAGAGAAAGAAAACTGCCTACCCTAAGGGACCGAAAGAAAAAATTACTCACCTTAGTAATGTTGTTTCTTCTAATGGAGTCTTGCTATATTATAGGACATTAGCAGTTTGATCCAGCTCTAGAACTGCCCCGGAGTGAAATGGTTAAAACCATTCCAAAATAGAATTTTGGCACGAGAGCAGCTCTATCTGTGTCATTTCAAACTTGAACTGTCAGATCTTTACGAGCCAAACTCACTAAGGTCTGTGTGGAAGCTGTAACCTACACTAGCCAAATGGCTACCTAAATAATAACAACCATTGATGGTCCCAACACCCAAGACTCAAGTCAGGGACCAGAAATACTAACACCATTATAATAATATGAAAATGGAACATAAATATAATAAAACACACGCTGCACACACACATCCCCAAAGTCCCAAAGGGACAAAATGCTAACAGGACATAAGTAGTGCCACACTAAGTTGCCCGCACCCCACCAAGTAGAGGTTCTGAGAGGGCAGGTTGGGGAGGTCTAATATAGCAAGACTCCATTAGAAGAAACAACATTACTAAGGTGAGTAATTTTTTTCAAACAACATGAAGTCTTGCTATATTATAGACATTAGCAGAATACACAGCAGTACCTCCATGGAGGAGGGGCAGAACCTACCTAGGAATAGGCTCTGAAGAACAGCTGTGCAAACCGAGCATCTCTCCTGGCCTGGACATCCAGGGAGTAATGCTTGGTAAAAGTGTGTACCGCTTTCCAAGTAGCAGCCTGGCAAATCTCTAATAAAGGGATATCTCTGGCAGCAGCTAGAGACGCAGCTGTACCCTGGTAGAATGAGCCCTCAAGCGGGGGCTCTGCCACTTTCTGATAACAAAATTGATACAAAAACAATCCACCTGGCTATTGATCTCTTAGAGGCAGGTCTGCCTTTCCCAACTTCACCATAGGTAGGAAAAGTTGAGGATTCAACTTGTGACCTTTGGTACGCCTATATAATAACTAAGAGCTCTCTTAACATCCAGGTTGTGCAACCTCCTCACTCAAGAGGAGTGATCAGTGAAAATACTGGAAGGGAGATAGATTAAGATGGAAATCTGAAACCACCTTAGGCAAAACTTCCTATTAGTCCTAAGGACTACCTTATCCCTTGGGAAAGAATAAAGTCAGTCTCCACTGACAAGGCTTGCAATTCACTTATGGCCTGGCAGAAGTGATAGCCACTGAAAACAGTTTTCCAAGTTAGGTACTTAAGCTCTGCAGAAGACAGAGGTTCAAAGGGGTTGCATTAACTGGGCAATGCAAACATTAAGGTCCCAAGCAGGGCCGGTTCCTAAAGGGAGGATTAGTATGGAGTAATCCCTTAAAAACTTGGAAAACACAGGATGAGAGGAAAGAGGATGACTTTCCTGCTGACACAAAGCAGACACAGCTGCCAGATGAACTCTCAGGGTAGCTGGTCTGAGACCCAAGGAATTAAGATGTACCATGTAATCTAACAAATGGGCAATTCAGCAGATTCTGGGAAATATTTTTCCAGCACACCAAATGGAAAACTTTTCCATTTAGAACTATAAGTACTTAGTGGAAGGCTTTCTGGAAGCCTTTAGGATCTCAAGAACACCCTGAGAGAGGTGTAAATCAGCAACTCTAACTCCTCAAGAGCCAGGCCTTGAGGTTGAGGGATTTGAGGTCCGGATACCCAACCTTCCTGGGCACAAGTCAACAGATTGTGATTCCTGGGAAGGCACAGGGAAGATGGACTGAAAGAGACAGAAAGTGGGTACCAGGGCTGCCTGGCCAATCAGGCAATCAGAATCACCCTGCAAGGCTGAGATCTGATTTTGACTAGTACTTTGAATAAGAGAGGAAGGGGAAAGCACGAGGAACTTCCCTCCCAATCCAGAAGAAGGGCATCCAGAGGAACTGAGCCCAGCACTGGAGGCCTGCAACAGAACAGAGGAAGTTTGTGATTGTCTGGGGCTGCAAAAGATCTATCTGAGGGGTGCCCCATCTGGCAAAGACTATCCCCAGCACTTGAGGATCCAGGGACCATTCGTGATGGCCTTGGGAAATCCTGCTGAGAGCATCCGCTAGGACATTGTCCTTCCCTGGAAGATGAACTGCTATGGGGGAGTGTTCAGGAATAGGCCAGAGACCACAACTTCATTGCCTTGGTGCACAAGGTCAAGACCGAGTGCCCCTGTTTGTTGATGTACCACATTATTGTGGTGTTGTCTGTTCTGACTTGTATCACCTTGTCGTGGACAGATGCAGAAAAAGCTTGAAGAGCTAAAAAGACAGCTCTGAGTTCCAGCAAATTGATGTGGAGCAGATTCCTGGGGGGACCAAACTCCCTGAGTGGAAAGGTCGCCCATGTGGGCTCCCCAACCCAGAAGGGAAGCATCTGTAGTGAGAGTCAAGTCGTGAGAAGGGGAAATGAAGGGGACCCCGCCTTAAATTGCTCTGATCCTGCCACCACTGGAGAGCTAGGATCAAGGTTCGAGTCACTGGGACCAACTTGGAAGGGGGTCTCTTCTCTGAGACCAAAAGGTTCTCAAGTGAACTCCAATGTCTCATCTGAAATCTGGCTCCCTGCACAACAGCTGTGGATGCAGCCACGTGCCCCAGGAGCTGCAGAAGTGTCTTGCTGGTCGAGACCTGCAGAGTGAAGGAAGAGGCCAGAGCCGCTAAATTCCTTACCCTTTCTGGGAAGAAAGGCTCTGGCTAGCTTTGTGTCCAATTCTGCCCCATAAAGGTGAGTACCTGGACTGGTTCCAGAACCAACTGATAGGTTTAGCAGAAAACCCAGGGAGGTGAGAAGCTGCTGGGTGACCTGCAGGTGAGATTTTACCTGTTCTGGGGATTGGCCTACAATGAGCCAGTCATCTAGATAGGGAAAAACAGCAATCCTCTGCCTCCTTAAGTGGGCCACTGCCACTGCTAGACACTTTGTGAATACCCTTGGAGCAGAGGTAAGGCCGAAGGGCATTGCTCTGAACTGGTAATGCCAGAGTTACCATTTTGAACTTTGGTTTCAAAAGATGCTTGTTCAGATATCTGAGATCTAAAATGGGCCGCCATTCTCCTGTCTTTTTTGGGGTAAGGAAGTATCTGGAATACAGACCCCTGCCCTGATGCAGGGGAGGAACCCTTTCTACTGCTCTGAGAGCTAACAGGGATGAGACCTCTGTTTCTAGACCGAGGGTCTCTGAAGCACTTGCAGGTAGAAAAAGTCTGCTTCTCAACTTGGGAAACTTTTTGAAGCTGAGAACCAGACCCTGGCTTACTACTTCCAAAACCCACTTGTCTGAGGTTAAAGAAGCCCAATTCTGACTGAAGTAAGCCAGCCTGGGCACCCCATCAGGGTGCCTGTTTCGCAGGAGCTTTAGGCTGGGGGGTGGGAGCAGGTCTGCCCACCCCTCGTCTGCCTCTGCCTCTGAAGAAGCCCCTCTGAGCATAGGCAGAGGAGGCCTGAGTCTGGTAGAAAGGCCTGTGAAAAGGCCTACCCCTTGGGGGCATGCCTTTGAGGAGTGGCTTGCCGCTCCTTAGCCTGGGCACTCTGTAAGTAGTCCCATATTCATCCATCTTTCATGTAATTCTCTGTCTGCTCTCCAAACAGAGAATTTCCCACCACAGGAAAATCCATAGCCTTAGTCTGGGTATCCTGTGACAAACTAGTACACCTGAGCCAGGCCAACCTATTAAAAGCTACAGATGTGGCCATGACCCAGAGGAAACATCATTAACATCCACAGCAGCATGAAACTGAACCTTAGAGGCTTCAATGCCATCAGCAGCCACCTGTTCTAGTTCACTAGCCAGCTGGCCATGGCCTGCTTGGCCAACTGCATAACAGTATCCCATCTAGATTTCTGATACCTAGCTACATAAGCCATATAATTTGCTTGCCGAGTCCCAGAGAGGCTGCCATATACTGTTATTTTTTGCCATGGCATCAATCTTCCTGGAATCCTTGTCAGGAGGATGGAAGCCAAGGGAATATTAGCTTTATCACAGGCAGCAGCCTGAACTACCCCAACATGACTGCATTGCTGAGAAAGGAATTCTGTATCAGGGCCTGACAATGTATACCTTCTGTCCATCTTTTATCTACAGGAGGCACAGAATTAGGAGCTTTTAAAATTTTAATTGTTTGTTCTCAAAAGACTTATGTAAAGGAATAGACAATCTCCTAGACTCTGGAATATCCATCATTTCTACAAAATCAGGCTCCTCTTGCTCATCCACAGCCTCTTCTAAAGGAAGCTGGAGGGTTTCAGCAACTTTTTATAAAACATAAAATGAGATGGGGACTCAGACAGCATAGGGGAGATTCTAAGGTCTGTCTGGGGAGATGTCCGTTCAATGGGCACACCAGACCTTCCCAGCCACATTCATACTGTTCATAATCCTCCTCCCTCCTCTGGTTCATAAAATTCCTCAATATCATAATCCTGAACCACTGGGACCTGACAAACCGACCTTTACCAGATAGTGGTGGTTCGACGGACCCTGAGACAGTGACTGGACAATTTGTATGGCTTTTGCTATCTCTGCAGCAGTTGGAGAAGGAATTTTGGACCCAGACCTGCTGATTTTCTTGTTTTCTTTACTGGAATTGGTTCCTTAGAACCAGCTTTTCTTCTCGGGAAGTCTGGCCCTGGTCAGAGGGCACTCCCTCTGGTCTGCTGGCATCGAACCGGCTGGCCATCCGGTCAGCGGATTTTTGGCCTCTCGCCCTGAGCCTGCCCAATCTTTTTCCAGGGTGGCTGCAGGGAAATTTACATACCTGGCAGTCTGACTGGAGGTGGTCAAACCCCAGACAATAAACACATGTGTGTGGGTCAGCCTTGGCAAAGACTTCCCACAAACATCACAGTGTTGAAACCCAGTGGGCCCGGTTTTTTCTTTGGGTTTCTAGACATAATGCCAGCCTAACCAAAAATCTGCCCTTTAACGGCAGTGCCAGGTAAGACACCCTTTATCGGTTCCTAACCGTGTCATGGTATTGGAAAACGAATAAACCGCTTTTAGAACCGATAAGAACCGGGAACCGCACTCTAAAATAGTAACTTTTAGTTTTAAATGAGTTTAAACCCACTGATCGGTTCAAACCGAACCGATAACTTACAAGTTCCACACAGACAAAACTTCTATTTACTTACGGTTACCACAGATAGAGCTTGAACCGAACGGTTTATGGTTAAAATAAACTATTCTCGGTTAAATCCAACCGAAAACACTTTTAAACCGAGAAATGAACCGAGCAGAAGGAGAAATCTCCGAGCGACTGTTCACTGAGGCGAGTAAAGAATCTGACAGTTCAAGTTTGAAATGACACAGATAGAGCTGCCTCGTCCAAAATTCTATTTTGGAATGGTTTTAACCATTTCACTCCGGGGCAGTTCTAGAGCTGGATCAAACTGCTAATGTCTATAATACAGCAAGACTTCATGTTGTTTGAAAGCCTCACTTCTGGGGCGGCTCTAAGGGAGGAACAGATAGGGAGGAGAAAAAGAGGAGGGGAGAATTCTGACGTTGGTAAATCAGCTTAGGGTTATAAGCTCGGAACCATAAACAAGGGAGCAAGGATCCCATTTTGAAATTTCAAGGAGAGGCTCAACCGAACCTCTTGCGCAGAATGGACACCAAAGGCAGATTCCCGAAACTTCCTGCCTTCCCCAATTTTCTAGACTCCAGTTGGGAGCTCTCCAACTACTAAGGGGGAAAATCTGTTCCAAAAGAGAGCTGCCAACTAGGAAGGGAAAGAAGCCCTCTAGTACCTTGTTAAGTGATAACAGTATCATGTGCAAGGGAGGGGTGGGCTCTACAGGGGACACCCCTATATGACACAGAGAGTGGGAACTCAATCGGACTCCCTAGAGGCCAGGCAGAAAAACACCTCTCATGGAAAAGAAGTGCCCGCCAGCAACAACCAGTAGAGGCTGAATAAAAGACTAGGCCTGCTAGAAGGGGAATGGGAAAGAGAAGTCGAGCCACTTAAGGAACCATCTCTTTAATCATGAATTGAAAACATGGCTGGGAAAAAGCCAAGAACTGCCCAGTAAGGGTAGTCAGAAAGAGTTCCCTCAGGACAGATAAACCTTAGCTTGTTCCTCCTATTCTCAGAGAGGGATTTTTTTTATTTATTTTTTGTTTTTGGCTTAACGGCCAAAGGAGAAGGGGGAGGAACGAGCAGGGAAGGGGAGAAGCCGAAAAAGGAGGCCCTTGAGGGGATGGTGGGAGGTATTCAGTAATGAATGGTGAAGATACAGGAAAAGATCAAGAATTATGGTAGGTACGTAATTTTCATATCTTCCCTTGTCAATCTTCACCATTCATTACTGTTGGGTGAGTACAAGCCCTCCCAAGAGGGGGGGGTAAGAGAAAACCCTGAGGGAACAGATCCCTCAGCCTCCTACTGGTGACAAGTAGAGAGGGGAAGACCCTAACCAATAAACTAGGAGTCTAAGGTGAGTGAGGAGGAGGAGGAGGCGCCCCCGAGGGGCTGGGGGAGGGGGGCTGCCCGTGAAGATGCCTCCTCGCTCTACGGGGAAAAAAAGGTGGGTCCCCCCGAAGGTAGAGCCAGTCACCCTACGCCGGGCCATGGGTGACGGTAGGGAGAGACGAAGCCATGTCGTCCGCCTAATGCAGATCGCTGTCCCGATTAGTCTGGATGCCACCTTGTTGGCATCGTAGGATGCCCTCGCTTGGTGTCTTGCAAGCTCCAGACCCTGCGCAGAGAGGGCAATGGCTTGTCTAGACTGCTCTGAGTCAGGAAGCAAAGTTAAGACCTGAGCCAGCATCGACCACAGATGCCTGTTGTAAGCAGCGTGGTGAGCTTGATGGGAAGAAATGCACAACAATGCATGACCAGAAGAGAAGACTCTTCATCCCCACTGGTCGAACTCAGCAGAATCCGAATCCGGAGGCCTGTCGTACGCCAGGCTGCGAAGCCCAGAAGGAGTATGCAGGGACGTCAAACCTGAAGGTGAGTGAGATAGAGAACCTAGAGACTCGTGGGGGGCACAATACCGTCTCCTGGGGCTGGAGAAGGAGTGGCTGGAGACTACCAAGTGCCGATAGACGTTTCCTGGAAGGGGATCGGCCAGGAAGGCACCACCAAATGGCGGGCTCTGAATTCAGTAAGGAAAGCACATGTCTGCCACTCGGTATTGTCCCTACGAACGTAGGAAATATGAAGCCCCATGAAACCATCCTCGAGAGGAAACGCTGATAGTCGCTGAAGTCAGCGTCAGAGGAAAGGTGGACAGAAGGTTCCTCTTCCTCAGCTGAGGAGGAAGTGGAGCGCGAATGCCCAGAAGACTCCTGCGGTGAGGGGGAAGACAGGCAAAAGACCTGTTCGTCCATGGCCCTAACATAGGACGGGAAGGCCGCCGCAGTAGCTCTGAATGTCTCCCAAGATAATGGCCCAGTGGGCCCCACATGGCCCAGGAGAGAGGGAGGTGGTTGCAGAGGGATGGATGAAGGGCACCTAATAGTACGTGCCCGACATCCGCCAGGGCTCTGGGATCCAGGTAGCGATGCTGCCAAAACTGGGGACCCTGGGATCATACCAGGTTGCGTAGTAGAGAGGAAAAGAGACAACTCCAGAAAGAGCCCTGAAGGGGAATCTCCCCTGTGGCGTGCCTGGGACTGCATGAGTCCAGAAGGGCAACCCTCAGAACCGCCACCAGAAGACGCTTTAGAGACCTTGAGAGAGAGGTGAGGATCAGCGCTACGACTCCTCCCCGCACCCCGCAGGGCGGTGGGGGCTCGTCGCTGCTCTTGACCCCTACCCTCAATCCTTCAGACTCTGAAGCAGCCCTCCTTCCTCGTAACCAGTGGTGGAGGTCCCTGCAGAGCAAGACCCCGAAGGGCACCCGCTGAAGCAGGGTCCTCTTCCCTCTGCTGAAGGACCTGAGCAGCACCGGGAACGGCAGCTGCCTGGGACCTGCCAGAAGAGGGAATCCTCTCTCGGACATCCGAAGGGTCCACCACGGAAGACTCCAGACCACCCCTAACCATTGAGCCATTTGGGCTAACCAGCTCCGGCGAGTCTGGGAGAGGAACACTGTACCATCTAGCCCTGCAGCCTACAGGAGGTTCAGAGCCATAAGACTCTAGCTGCTGGTCTGGGTCCTCACCTGAATCGTCTCCCTCCGAGGAGGGGTTGACAAGGAAAGACTCCATTCCATCCGCCGCAGGAACCTGCTCCGAGGTGGCATCAGACCTGGTACCACCACGACGACTAACACATCCGCAGAGTCATCTGCACCTCTGGCAGTGCCAAGCTCCCGGGCCGCACCGCGAACGGCATCACCCGAGTGCCAGACACTGCCCACGGTGCCGAGATCCTGCGCGGCACCGCCCAAGTCCCCGGCGCCGAGACACAGCGCGGCACCGCTGATGGCGCCGCCAGAGTCCCCTGCACCAGACTCCACGACGAGGACAGACGGGAACGAGGGCCCAACAGAGCCGGGCCCTGCAACCGGAGGCCGCAACACTGGGGGAGCCTGCACCTCCAAGGAGGTGACTGCCGGGACAGCGCCAACAGCGTGACCCTGGGAGGGATCACACCGTTCCTCCGGCACTGAACAAGAAACCTCCTCCTCGTCAAGGATGGAAGTGGAGGAGGCTTCTCCTCGTCGGGCCATATAGACCCGGGAGAGGACCTGGAGGAAGGGTCGAGAGATCTGGCCTGGGAAGCCCTAGGGTGACGTAGTCCTCAGAAAGTCGGTGGAGCTCGTCCGACTCGCAACGCGCAGACTTCTAAAAACACGGCGATCCATGGAAAAGCAGGCGTCGCAATGGTCCATATCATGGTAGGGTCCCAGGCACCGGAGACAAACACCATGACGGTCCGTGGCCGAAAACTGCGGCCACAGAACTTGGCCTTGAGGCACAGTCATGTAGATTTACGCTTGCCCCAGACCAGACATGATAAATAATTAAGGAAAACACAGAAAAGGCTCGAGTCGCTAAAAAATATATAAAGGAACGGTTCACTGTCGACACGCCGAGAATCACCGGATGAAGGAGCTTGAAACTGACAATGCGCTTATAACACAGTACTACTGGGAACTCCGGCGCAGCAGGTGCAGCCTCGACGGCGGGAGAAACAGAACTGGGATGGAGGAGGAATGACCATCAACGGCCGCCCCCACGCCGACGAGAGCGCCACCCAGGGGCAGTGACATCGACGCCGATACCCCATGAAAAGAAAAAAAAAAAACTCCTGTGGCGGATGCACGCCTCCGGCTGTCACCCAACAGTAATGAATGGTGAAGACTGGACAAGGGAAGATCTACTGTTACAGGTGAGCAATCTGTTTTTCTAGGATTGTGGATATGTTGTTCATCCACACTATTTGGCAGACTCCTAGCAGTTCTCTGGGAGGAGGAGGGAGGCAAGGCACCCCCACTTCGGGAAAAGAGACTGGAGAACTGAGGCCCCAAAACCAGCATCCTGGCACGACTCAAGGTCAATGTGGTAATGAGTGATGAAGGTGTTTGCTGTCTTCCAGGTGGCAGCCCGGCAGATTTCCTGGATAGGGATGCCCCTGGAAGCAGCCACCAAAGCAGCAGTATGGCAGGTAGAATGAGCTCTTATACCTCTGAGAGGCTCCTTGCCCACCAACCTATAGCAGAGGTCAATGCAAGATGTAATCCATCTTGCGATCATCCGCTTTGCTGCAGGTCTGCCAGAAGTGGCTTCAGCGTAAGTAACGAACAGCTGGCGATCCTCTCTTGGTAAGATGAGAGAGCTTGTCTCAGGTCCAGAGTATGGAGCCTGTACTCTGCATCCGAGGTGTAGTTTGGGCAGAACACAGGCAGAGCCAGCACCTGGTTAAGGTGAAACTCTGACACGATTTTCTGGAGGAATTTCGGGTTGGGGTGCAGGACAACCTTATTCCTGTGGAAGACCAGATAAGGGGAGTCCACCAAGAGCGCCTGGAGCATCTCTGTCATTATGGCAGACGTGACAGCCACCAGAAGGGCAGTCTTCCACGACAAGTGGGACATCTCACACTTTGTGCACTGATGCGAATGGCTTGCTCGTGAGCTTTGCCAATACCAGCAGTAGATTCCACGGAGGTGGAGGTTCACTCACCGGAGGGCATATGTGATCCAGACCTTTGAAAAAGCGCCCGACCATTGTCTCCTGCGAAGTCTGCTGACCGGCCTGCGTCCAGTAGGCATCTGAAGACATAACACTTCCTGGTCGACTCCTTCCTCGATGCTTCCACTACTATGGGTATATCCTTGGAGAGACCTAAAGCCTGGAACTCTAGCCACTCAGGTACCAGGCTGTCCGGTGCAGGGACTGAAGGTCCGGACGGAATACCTTCCCCTGATTGAGTGAGATCAGGTCTGGGTGTGCTGGAAGACGCTTCGGGAGCCTGTTGCTGAGGCTGAGGAGAGCTGGATACCAGAACCTGCATGGCCAGTCTGGGGCTACCAGGATCACATGTGCCTTGTCCTTCCTCACCTTGAGGAGCACCCTGTGGATCAAGGGAAATGGAGGGAAGGTGTAGAAGAGGCCTGGGGTCCACGGCCTCGAGAAGGCATCCCCTTGCAACGATCCCTGCTTGGGGGAGGGCGAGCATGAAACAGCCTCAGCTTGGTATTTCCCCTGGAGGCAAACAGGTCCACCAACGGTTTGCCCCAGTGGGAGAACAGGCTGTAAGCTACCTCTGAATGGAGAGACCACTCGTGGGATGTCTCGCCTATGTGGCTGAGAGCATCCACCAGATGATAGCAAGAGGAGGCAACCTGAATCTTCCAGTGGAAAGGAAGATCTGGCGTCATGGGGCGGAGCTGAGGGTTATGGGAGGAACCAGCCTGAAGACCTTCTGGCATATTTAAAGGAAAAACGGATAATGCCAAATAGTATGGATGAGCAACATATCCACGATCCTAGAACTGAGTCATTCCCTCTGATGAAATGGGCCATCTGAAGGGTGTCATTCCTCCTGTCCTCTGGAAGAAAGGCTTTTGTGCTGGAGGTATCCAGAAGGGCTCCTATGAAGAGGAGCTGTTGGGAGGGTTGTAGTTGTGATTTTCCTAGATTCAACAGAACTCCCATGGACGCGAGAAATGTGGAAGCCGTAGCCACAGCTTCTTGTGTCTCTTGTCTGGAGGGACTTGCTAGTAGCCAGTCGTCCAGATATGGGAACACTTGAATTCAGAGTTTCCTGAGATGCACTGCGAGAACTGCAAAGCACTTTGTAAAGACTCGAGGCACCGAGGACAGCCGAAAGGGCAGGACTCTGAATTGGTAGTGCTGACCCAATGCCACAAAACGGAGATACTTGTGGTGGCTTGGGTGTATTGGGACATGTTGGTAGGTGTCCTGCATGCCCAGGGAGGCCAGCCAATCATTTTGATATATCAGAGGTAAAAGAGTGCCAAGTGATGATATCTTGAATTTCTCCTTGTAAAGGAATTTGTTTAAACTTCCTTAGATCGAGAATAGGGCGTATATCGCCAGTTTTCTTTGGAACTAGGAAGTAATGGGAGCAGAAAACTGTGTTCCTTTGATCCAGCGGAACTACTTCTACTGCCCTGTTGTTCATGGGGCCTTGAATCTCGGCAGCAAGAAGGTATGACTGAGAGACAAACAGCTTGGGCTGTCGTTGGGGTGGATGATCCGGAGGGGTTTCTGTGAGATTTAGAGTAACTCTCACTGATTATCCTGAGCACCCATTTGTCTGATGTGACTGACTTCCACTGGTTGTAAAACTGAGTTAGACACCCTCCTACTGCTGAGGAGGAGTCCACCTCGGACAGCTGAGGAAGGACTTGGGCCAGAATCTCAGAGGGTGGCACTAGGCACATTTGGGCCCTGTGCCTTCTGCTGCATTCTCTTTTCTGGCTGGGAGGCTTGATTTCTGTTGAAGCCCCCTCTGTCATGAAAGGACTGACTTATGAAACTGTAGCAGACTCCTGCCCCGTTGAGGAGCTGCAGATGGTGGCCGGGCCATTTTGATAGCTCATTTATTTAATTTTAATTGATTATTTCAAGTCCCTGTACTTGGGGCTTCCTGGGGTTGATATCTGCCACCTCCAGCTCATGCAGAACGCAGCAGCACGACTGTTGACAGGGGCTTCTCGAGCCTCCCATATTACCCCTCTGCTGCGCAATCTGCAATGGCTGCCGATTAGGTGCTGGATCACCTTTAAAGTTGGTGTACTGACTTATAAACCCCTACATGGACTGGGCCCTGACTACCTGAAAGAACGTCTTGTCCCTTACCGCCAGTGCAACAGTTGCGTTTGGCTGATGAGGGATTGCTGGAGATTCCAAGGGTGTCTTTGAAATCCTCTGGGGCCTGTGCATTTATGCACGTGGCCCCAACCCTTTGGAATTCTCTACCCAGTCAGCTTCGGGAGTGCACGACTGTGGGAGGGTTTAAACAGGCACTGAAAACCTTTTTATGGTGCTATGCTTTTGGTGGCACCGAATAATTCAGATCCTCAGTTATTTATTTTATTATGTTTACTGTTTTTATCATGATTGTTCCTATCTTTCTGTAAAGTGCTTTGATGGCCCAAAAGGCGCTTGTGCGAAATAAAATTTATTATTATTCTAGTTTTCTGTGTGGCCTCTAGTGCCTGCTCAACTGGAAAGTCAAACAGAGTTTCATCAAATGGTAAACTCATAACTCTCTGTTGGGCATCATTTGTGAATCCCAAAGTTCATAATTACGAGTGGCGTCGGGTGCATATACCGGCTGCTGCTGCCCTGGAAGCAGTGTCAAAGGCGTCCATAGCAGCTTTAAGCTGCTGATTGTTGGATTCAATGCCTCTAGTAACGGTTTGGAGGAGCTCTGTGCTAACATCAGACTCTGGAAACAATGCCTCTAGCAATGGTTTGGAGAAGCTCTGTGCTAACATCCGACTCTGGAAGAGTTTACACAGTGGCTTTAAGCGAATGCCAAAGGACATACTCGTACTGAGAGAAATAAACCTGATAGCTGATTTTTGATTACTGCAAGGACGGAGCGCGTCAGCGAGGGCTAATCTGTGAGACAGCCTAAAGCCGTGAGACAGGCTCTAGTCTGGGCTGCAAGCTACTGCTCTGAGTACAAGTAGTTCATTAATCAGGATTAAACATTTTGGACTGACATTTTCATTTAACCAGGAGGTCTGCTTAGTTCTTTTAAGAAGGCTGACATTAGCTGAATTTTTATAGAGTAAGTTGCCTTTTGTAAACAATTCTTCGAGAGCTGTAGTACAGAAAGGGCACAGCTTATTGAAATATACTGTTCGTTCTTTATACATAAAACTAATTTGGCTCCTGTAGTCTTTGCAGCTGGGACACCTGTAATTAGTCATGAGACTTCAGGGTCCCAGCAACAAATGCATGTGCGAGCAAGTGCGCGGTTCCACGCACAGAGATGCACACCGAGACGCGCGTGCGTGTTGAGCGTGCCCAGCGTTTACAGCGGTAACAGTGGACTATTGGTTGAATATGGGAGTATAGCAGGTAACTGTGTCACACTGCATTGCAATACTAGTAGTTTAAATCATGCCCAAATCTGCTGGAGTTTTCTTTTCTTTTGATCTAAAGATGGCGTCAATTCAAACTGAAACCTTCACGCTTACATTTTACACTGGTCAGTGTATCACGATTTGTAAGGAGTGCAATCACGTGCTGCAAGATTTAACTTTAACTCATTGTTTCAGTAAAAGCAAAGTGTCCATACTGTGTTGAAATTAACAGTATGAAATTAGAAATAAATACGTTGTTGAATAAGCGCAAAACAGTAAATGACATAAGACAGTTAGAATGTTTTCTGGATGACATAGTTAGGACTCTTTCAATACCCAATATAAATATGGAACAACCTAATAATTTAAATACAAATTCTATAGAATCTGAAGCTTTAAAAGATAATTCTCCAGAAGTTATGGCACTAGGAGTTCCTAGTTCCTTCAATGTCACCTTAACAGATATGACAGATTTGCATCCATCTTTAAAAAGCGCAAGGGATATTGTCAATGATTCTGATGTAGATGGAGGCTGGGAGTCGATACCTAAACGTAAATATAAAAAAGGTAGAAGAGCAGAACAAATTAGTTCCATTCAGATTGGAGCTGTATCTAAACAGAACACAGCACAAAAGTCCTTCTGTTCTCAAAATAGATATGAGCCTTTAGCAACAGCCCACCAAGAATTCCTTCATAAATATCCCGATTTAGAACCAGCTTTACCAATTATCATTATAGGAGACTCAATCATAAAATACATCGATTCGCTTTTGTGTAAAAATTAGTAATCAAATAACGGTTCACTGTTTTCTTGGTGCCAAAGTGGAAGATATTTCAGATAGAATAGATTTGTTAATAAAATCTTCAAATGTTATTTTGCATACAGGATCAAATAATGTGGGTTTTCTCACGAGAAGGATATATGTCGTGATATAATTGAGTTACGGAAACGTTTAAAACAGAAAGACTGTAAAGTCTGTTTCTAGTATTCTTTTAATACCCAGAGCTAGACAGGAAAAAAACAATACAATTGAGCGTATTAATGCAAGACTTGGCAACTGGTGTTCACACAAATCTATTGAATTCATTAACAATTGGAATAGCTTCAATAAAAATTTTAAATTATATGCAAAGGACCGACTTCATCTAAATAAACTGGGAATCTACGAACTTTGTAAACAATTTCAAACTGCTATTCCGTCAGTACAATTAAACTGGTAAATATGGGGGAAAACACATACTTTGATCCTATTTTATCAACAAAGACTGCACACTTAATTCCAAATCAAGAACTAAAAGTTCAACTTATCAATGCACGTAGTTTGTGTAACAAGTTTGATGATTTACTAATTAGAATAATGGACAATGATTTAGATTTTATAGGTGTTACAGAGACTTGGTGGCCAGCTGAAATGACTTGAGAAAAATCTATCCTCTGTTATAATCTTTTTTTATCAAAGTAAATCTAATAAGAAGTGAGGTGGAATTGCACTATTTATAAGATCAAATATTAATGCTTATAATATTTCTGACAGAATTAAAATAGATGATTCTACTAAATCTTTATGGGTAAATCTTAAAAACCCTAACGGTCTATGTTATAGAGCACCTAATTCAGACAAATTACTTCTCAAAGAAATTAGTGATGAGGTATCAGTAGCCTCTGATCTAGGAAATATTATATTTAAGGGGGAATTAAATTTAGAGGACACTGACTGGATAAATAAATCAGCCATCTTAAATACATCAAAACAATTTCTTTTTGCCTGTGAAGAACTAAATCTAATGCAATATGTAACTACTCCAACATGTGGAAGTAATATTTTGGATGTTGTTCTTGCAAGTAAAGACTTGGGAAATTCTAAACTGCTCTATCACTATTCCTTTAGGTAGTAGTGACCACTATTCAGTTGCTTTTAGGTTAAAATTTGACACTTACATACCTAAAAAAGTCACCAATATATTTGTTGTTCATAAAGCCAACACTTAAGCCATTAAAATGCATTTAAATGGAATTGATTGGAATGTTTTGCTAAAATCAAATGATACTGAATTAATGTGGAAAAGTTTTAAAAACACACTTTTAGATACAGCTAATATATTCCCAAAATACAAAAAACAATAAATCTAGCCTCAATCCAAAATAGTTTTCTTAAAAAGTATGCTGAAAAAAAAAGAATAAGTTCAAAAAATATTCTAATAATAAAAATTAAACAGGATAGCTTTTAAGAATTGTCAGAAATGATGTAAAAAAAAGATTAGAAAAGCTAAATTGAAAACGGAAGCATATATTGCCTCACAGGCAAATAAAGGGAATAAGATTTTAATTACATTAATTCCATTAAAAAACAAGAACGTCATGTAGGTCCACTAATCACTGAAAATGAATCTATATCTGATCCCAGTAAAATGGCAGAGTTATTCAATCAAGATCAAGAATTTTGTAAAGTATTTAATAATTCTTCCAGTGATATTAAAATTAATTATCCAGTTCAAAACTACTGATATTCCCATTGAAACGACTGAAAAGAAACTGAATAATATAAAAAAAGAGGTTCTTCCCCTGGTCCTGATAATATTACAGGAGATATTCTTTTCATCATGAAACAATATATTGGCTTACCATTAAAATTAATATTTGAAAAAAGTCTGAATACAGGAATGGTGCCATCTGATTGTTAACCCATTATATTAAAAAAAAGGAAATAAAACCTTAATGGAAAATTACTGTCCAATAAGTCTGACACCCATTATTTGTAAAATACTGGAAAGAATTATCAAAGACAATTTAACAGAACATCTATCCGTGTTAGAGTCATGTCAACATGGCTTTGTAAAAGGGCGTTCCTGCACTACTAATCTTGTGAGTTTTTATGACTACATTAGCATGAACTGAGATAATAAAAATGCCTTGCGATGTCTTTTTTTAGACTTTCGTAAGGCATTTGACTCTGCTGCACACTGGGCACTATTACAAAAATTATGAATATGTAACATCAGTCCTTTGTATTCACGTTGGATAGCAAACTGGTTCGATAATAGGAACCAAGGGATAATAATCGATGGTCACAAATCCTCATGAATCAAAGTTTTAAGCGGTGTTCAAGGATCAGTGCTGGCTCCTGTTATTTTTCAAATATTCATTTCAGATTTGTCAAAAGATATTCAAAGTAAAATTATAAAATATGCAGACTGTAAAATTATAGATATCTGCAGGACAGAAGAATCAAAAAATTAGTCAAAAGGATCTAAATTTGTTAGAAAATTGGACTATTAAATGGAATCTTAAATTTAACATCAAAATATTGTGTCCTTCATTTTGAGAACAAAGACAATACTTTCTCTATAACAACACTATTTTAGAGAAAAACAACGAAAAAGATCTTGGCATTAACTTTGACACAATTCTTAGTTTTGATTCCCCTAATACTCAAGTTATTGCCAAAGCAAATTCTATATGGTGGGCAATTAGACAATTTTACCACTAGAAATCCATCTATACTTTTATCTTTATATCGAGCCTATGTTAGGCCTCATTTTGACTTTGCATCTCAATTGTGGAGTCCCTATAAGCGTATGGACATAAGTAGATTGGAAAAAGTTCAGCGTAGGATAACAAATCATTTCGTAACTATAAATTTTTACCATATAGTGAAAGACTTGACGTTTTAAATCTTATGTCTCTGGAACAGAGGCGACTTAGGGGAGACTTATTGTTTGCAAGAGACATTATTATGGATGCATCATTAATGACCGAATGTGGATTGGAATTTAAACAAATAATAGCAAACACCCGAGGAAATTCATTACAGCTTATGAGAAAAAAATGTAACACAAAGAAAACAGCTCATTTCTCTTCCCATATAATAACTGGATTTTGGAATAAATTACCTTTTTCGGTTGTTGTACCTGAAAGCAAGGTCAGTTTTAAAAATAGATTGGATATTTTTCTTCAGGGTGTAAATGGAAATGCTGATTCTAATTTTTCCAGTTGTATGTAAGTCTAGGAGTTGCATGGGCTTTGCGCCTTTCACTCCTTTTTCATCCTTAGTATGATCCTTTGCTAGCAGTGCGCATACCCAGGGTAGAGGCAGCGAAAATTCGCTTCCCCAAGGTGTCAATCTTACAAGATTCCTTGTTTACTGAATGTGCCGTAGATTCCGGACGGACGAGCTTTGTCCTCTTTGGCAACTATGGCATCAGCAAATGCTTTACAGACCAAGACAGGTCGATCGGGCGGAAGTGCGTGCTTCCTGTCTATGGACTTATGGAAGGAATAAAAGCGCTGGATTGTCCCGCACCATTTGTGAGAGTGTCTCAAAGGAGGGCTGCACCGGGGGAGTCAATACCACAGGAATATCCGGAACGTGCAGATACTGCAGATGCAGCAATTTCCCCGGCTCAATCTCTTAAGTCTGGAGAGACATAAGAGTGTGGAATTCATGTTCTTTAGCAGAGACTTAAAGGAAGGGTCCTCGACCAGAGGCTCTGCTGAAGGAGATTTATTTGCCACTTCTAGAGAACAACAGTCGTCAACGTCATCTCCTAATCGAAGATCAGAATCATGCTCAATATCATCTCCTACTAGCACCAGCAGTAAAAAATAGCATAAGAAATGAACAGCCGAAGTAAAAATAAAGTCAAAATAGTGCGGCTGCTCTAAAAATACAAAATTAGCACGGTGCTAATAAAACTGTAAAACTTTCACTCAGTACACTAAAGAAAAGGATTTATGAGAAGATAAGCGCAAGGATGCCATCAACAAGGCAGGTTGAGAGGCACCTCAGTGGGTATTGCCCAAAGCTCATTGAAATAAAATTCTCTTAAAAGGTACACCTCTGGGGCAGTTGTACCTAGCCAGCTAACTGCTAAAGTTACTGATGCTAAAGGACTCCTGGGGTAAGAGTGGAGAAAGAGTTATAGAAGGGTGGGGCAAGGAATAGGGAAAAGGAAAGGATGTAAAAACAATTAATAAGGCTGGGCAGAAAAAAAGAGGCAAAGAAGTCTGGACAGGAAACTAAGGTCAGTGGTGATCAAAGCCACTGGGCAAGCCGACAAGAGTGAGTGTGAGAGTGTGTGTGTGTGTGTGTGTGTGTGTGAGAGAGAGAGAGGATCCCTGGATCTCAGTCAAAGGCAGTGTGGATGTTGACTTGTTCATATTCCAGGCTAGGAATGGTCGACACTCATAGGACTGCAACCAGGAGACAGAAAAACTGAGCCTTGGAAGGGCATCCAAGGCTATACTGCAGGGAAAAACAGGTTACTCACCTGTAGCAGTAGTTCTAGGAGTGGTATATGTTGTTGATCCACACTTATTGGCAGAGTCCCTTCCCCTTTAAATCAGCTGGAAAGTCTTCAAGCTGGCTCCTCCCACCCACCTGGGTGGTATATACACCTCTGCTACGCCCCATGACACAAGATCACAGGCCACTGGAAGCCAGGTTTGTGCATCCGCAGCCGGGAAGGTCTGGGTGGATGAACAACACATACTACTTCTAGAACTAGTGTTACAGGTGACAGGTGAGTAAATACAGGTTACTCACCTGTAACAGGAGTTCTAGGAATGGTATATGTTGTTCATCCACACTGTCTGGCAGGTTTCTTGCTGCTTTAAATCTTGCCGGAAGGTCTTCAAGCTGGCTCCCCCCACCCACACGGGTGGTAAAACTCTCGGCTCTGCCCCATGACGCCAGATCTAGCCCGCTGGAAGCCAGGTTGTGCGTCGAAGCCGGGGAGGCCAGGTGGGTCGTGTGGATGAACAACATATACCATTCCTAGAACTCCTCTTACAGGTAAGTAACCTGTATTTCTAAGGACATGGATATGTTGTTCGTCCACACTTACTGGCAGACTCCTAGCAGTTCTCCGGGAGGAGGGAGGCAAGGCGCACACCCCCTACTTAGGGAATAAGGACTGGAGAACCGAGGCCCCAAAACCAGCATCCCGGCGTGACTCAAGGTCGATGTGGTAGTGGGTGATGAAGGTGTGTGCTGACTTCCAGGTAGCAGCCCTGCAGATTTCCTGGATAGGGACGTCCCTGGAAGCAGCCACGAAGCAGCGGTGGCGAGGGTAGAATGAGTTTTATCCTCTGGGAGGCTCCATGCCCGCCAACCTATAGCAGAGATCTATGCAGGAGGTAACCCACCTGCCTATCGTCCTCTTGGCTGCAGGTCTGCCAGGTGCAACTTCAGCGTGGGTGACAAACAGCTGGCCAACCTCTCCCCGAACTTCAGCCGTCCGCTCCTTGTAATAGGCGAGCGCTCTTCTAGGGTCCAAAGTATGGAGCCTATATTCGGCCTCCGTGGTGTGATTGGGGTAGAACACCGGCAGAGTCAACACCTGGTTAAGGTGAAATTCTGACACCACCTTCGGAAGGAATTTCAGGTGGGGGCGCAGGACAACCTTGTCCCTGTGGAAGACCAGATAAGGAGACTTGATGGAAAGCGCTTGGAGCTCTCCCATCCTTCTGGCTGACGTGATAGCCACCAAGAAAGCAGTCTTCCACGACAGGTGAGAAATATCACCTGTGCATTGGTTCAAATGGCTTGCCCATGAGCTTAGCCAATACCAGCAGTAGATCCCACATAGGCAGAGGTTCTCGCTCTGGAGGGGATATGTGATCAAGGCCTTTGAAAAAGAGCCCGACCACCTTCTCCTGCGCCACCGATTGCTTTCCGGCCTGCGCCCGGTAAGCAGAGATGGCTGCCAGCTGCACCTGAAGGGTCGTCGACTGAAGCCCTTGCTGAAAAAGGGACCATAGGTAGTCCAGAATGCTTGCCAAGGAGCAGGAGGAAGGGTCCAGGCCCTTGCCCTGACACCAAATGGAGAATCTCTTCCATTTAAAGGCATAGCACTTTCTGGTTGACTCCTTACGGGAAGCCTCAACAACGTTGAGGACCTTGTCGGAAAGACCCAAGGCCTGGAACTCTAGCTGCTCAGGTACCAGGCCATCGGATGCAGGGATTGAAGGTCCTGATGGAATACCTTCCCCTAACTGACTGAGATCAGGCCGAGGTGGGCCGGAAGCCGCCTCAGGAGCCTGGAGCTGAGGCTGAGGAGATCTGGATACCAGAACTGGCAGGGCCAGTCTGGGGCTACAAGAATCACCTGCGCCTTGTCCCTCCTCGCCTTGAGAAGCACCTTGTGGATCAAGGGAAATGGGGGAAAGGCGTAGAAGAGGCCCGGGGTCCACGGCCTCGAGAAGGCATCCCCTGCAGCGAGCACTGCTGAGGGGAGGCAGGAAAGTCTCAGCTCTCTTCTCCCTGAGGCAAACAGGTCCACCTGAGGCATGCCCCAGTGGGAGAACAGATCTTGTACTACCTCCAGCAGGAGAGACCACTCATGGGACGCAGCTCCTATCCGGCTTAGGACATCGGCCAGAATGTTTGAAGCTCCTGCCACATGGATGGCAAGGAAATCCGCCTCCAGACTGCGCACGAGGGACCAAATGCAGAGAGCTTCCCTGCACAGAGGTATGGAGCACATCCCGCCCTGGCAGTTTAGGTAGTACATGGTCATGGTATTCTCCGTCTGGACCTGGACCACTTGACCCCGTACAAAAGGAGTGAAGGCGGTGAGAGCTAGATGAACCGCTCGAAGCTCCAGCAGGTTGATGTGGCATTGGGACTCCCGAGGGGACCAGAGGCCGTGCGCTCTGTGCTCCCCCAGATGGGCACCCCAACCCATCAGAGAGGCGTCGGTCGATAGAGACTGTCGGCTCGGGGAGGACAAACGGGATGCCCTCCTGCAGATGAGCTGGAACGATCCACCACTGGAGAGCATTCCACATCTCCCGGGTCACTGTCACTGGCTGACCCAAAGGACTGGAGCGCTGTGACCATTGGCTGGCCAGTCCCCACTGTAGGGGACACATGTGCCAACGGGCCCAACAGACCACGCTGGTGCAGGCCACTTTGAGGTCCAGGAGGCGCAGGAAGCCCCAGGCAGGGCGCAACTGCCCAATCTGAAATGACTGGGCAAAGGAGGAAAGAACCTTGGCCCTGTCTGCCAGGAGCCATGCTCTGACTCGCAGAGAGTCAAGCTCTGCCCCGATGAATTGGATCACCTGCTTTGGCACGAGTTCCAACTTGGCCTCGTTGATAAGGAGGCCAACTTAAAGCAAACTTAGAGGGTCAGATCCCTGGACCACTCCGCCTCCATTCTGGAGGAGGCTGCAATCAGCCGGGTCATCCAGGTAGGGTACACCCAGACCCTTACTACAGGAATGCTGTCACCACTGCCATGCATTTGGTGAAGACCCTGGGAGCTAGGAGAAAGGCTGAAGGGCATGGCCCAGAACTCGTAGAGGGACCCCTCTGCTCTGAAGCGGAGGAATCGCTGGTGGGACGGATGGATTGGGACGTGAAAGAACGCATCCTGGAAGTCCAGAGAACAGAACCACACGCCTCGTTCCAAGGATGGAATGATCTGAGACAGAGTGACCATCCTGAAGGTTTGAAACCTTAGGAACCTGTTCAGGTCGTGCAGGTCTAGAATGGGGCACCAGCCACCCGTCCGTTTCGAGACCAGGAAGTACCTGGACACAAACCCTGGGTCTGATGGAGGATCCGCCACCTTCCTGATCACCACCTTTTCGAGCAGCAGGGCAATGTCGGCTCGACGAGCCGACAGAGAGGCTGCGGACCCCGTAGCCCCCCGTGGGGAGGCAGCGAAGGCCGGGGCCTGCTTGAACTCCAGAAGGCAGACCCTTTCCTACCACCTCCAACACCCAGCGGTCCCGCGGTGATAGTGGACCAGGCGGAAAGGAAGTGGCGGCAATCCCACCACAGGGCGGGGGAACCAGGGGAGCGACATGGCTGGGGGTGACACACCTCAACCCGTCACTGGGCAGGCTTGGAGGAAGAACCGGCCGAGGGACGTCTTGGGCCTTTTCCTCCCAGATTCCTGTTGGGAGGAAGCTGCTGGCTTAGCTTTGGGGTGCCAAATGCGAGCCTGCTGGCCCTGATGCTGGTGTTGCTGGACCGGACGTGCCGCAGGGGCAGAAGGTCGAAAGGACTTATGTCGCTGTCGACGGCCTTTGTCCTGAGCAGACGCGACCGAGTCCATGGTGGCGTTGAACTTTTCGATCCTCTGGAGGTGGCCTTCCACTCCAGGGACAAACAGATGCGGTCCCAAGAGGACGTCCGCTAACTTGTGCTGAGTATCCGCCGTAAAGGTGGATATCCTCAGCCAGGTTCTGCGGCGCAAGGCCACCGCGGCCGCTACTGAGCGGGCACAGGAGTCTCGGACATCAAGAGCTGTTTGGAGCTGCTGTTTCGCCACTGTCCTTCCCTGATCCCGCACCTGCTTGACCACAGTGTAGGTCATCCGGGAGATGAGGATCACCTCATCCAGGGCCCATGGGCGTGGGAGAAGTCGCCATCAGTATGGCGAACTGGCCACAGCCAGGAGGCCGAGGCGCAGGCGTATACCTGCGCCCAGCATAGTCCAGCTTTTGGACTCTGTCGAGAGGCTTATCCAATCCTAAGCGTTCGGCGCGAGGCGAGCATGCTCGGTGAACAACCCCTCCGCAGAGGGGTGTTCCAAAACCGACAAAGAGCCGGTGGGACCCACATACTTCAGGCCATCCTGGCCGAAGGAGCAGGACAGGAAGCCGGCCGCTGCCATAACTCCAAGGCTGGGCCAACAATGGCTTCAGCCACCGGAAAGGCCTCCGAAGGAGAATCCCCATGGTGCAGTATCTCCGTGAGGGGATACTTGGCCCGCCTGGATACGGGCTCGAGCTGCATCCCAGTGGACTCCGAGATGAGGCGAAGCAGACCCATGAACAATGATGAGCTCCGCATCGCCGACTGCCCCGGAGGACTCCAGGTTAAGGGGCCTGGAAAAGCAGGGAGGAGTCGTCAGACTCCTCGAGTCTCGCGACTGCCTGGAGCCTGGGCCACCTCCACCTGCCGAGGCGATCGGGAGTGAGGGTGACCGACAACTGGTGGGAGCAGACCCGGCCTGACCGAGAATCGCTAGTCAGAGCGATTTCCAGTTGTGGGCGGAATTCCACCACAATCGTGAGGGCAGCTGGTTTACCGGCCGAACAACCGGCCAGGCTTGGGCACCTCGGGGGTTGTTTCGGCCTTTCAGGTGACAACCATAATTGCCGGGGAAGGCGTCGAAGCGTTCCCGGACAGAAGAACTGCTGTCACATTAAGTCCTTGTAGCGCCGATGCAATTAGCGCCGAAGCCTCTCCTCTTCCGAGGAGGAAGACAAGGACGGCGGCATCGCCACTTTCCTCGGTGCGAGACCACGGTGTCGGCGGGATCGGCTGGACCGGGCGAGGTCCGAGACCAAGACCCTCGGTGTTTCCGGTGGTCTGGGAGGCGGAAACCGCTCCTCCCTCGGATCAGGAGCGCCAGGCAGAGTCTCTCTCTGTTTCCACCGGGGAACCAGTGATGAAGGGTTGTTGGCTTCACCAGTTGACAGCCGTCAGCGGTCGAGAAAAATCTCGCAGAGCCGCATCGGCCAGTGTCTCAGCTGGCTGACCCGACAGCGACACCGTGAAATAGCCAACAGCCTTAGCCGCAACTCTCCGAACAAAGTAGAGTGTCAACTGTTAGGGAAGGGGACCTCTCCGCTCCAGACGTCGGCGATGGGACACCCACCCATAGAGTCCTTTTTGACCGAGAAGAGTGTCCTGATGCCCTCACCCTTGGGTGGGAGGGACTGGCAAAAGCTCATAAGGGACGCTGTGAGGAGGATCCCAAAGAGGCTGAGACCAAATGCATGACCCAGGAAGATGAGGGATGCGGCCTGAGCCCATCACTCCTCGAGGCGATTCATCTGCTGGGACTTGCTCAGCTGAGTCAGCCCGCGGACACTGCCCAACAGGCCTCCTTGGACTTTACCGGCCGGATAGCGTTTCTCGGGCGTCAAGTTGGAGCCAGGCAGCACAGTCTTCAGGGCGTCAGCCAAAAATGACATGCACAACTCACAGGCCGGTAGGTGTGTCAAGCCAGGGCTTGAGGCATGCACGTGGTGCAGATCAGTCCTGGACATCTTCTGCCTGCATGGGCACAGCCGAAAACCGGGAGTCGATTTGTCCACTGCAGCCGCAAAGAAAGAAGTAGACTGAAGTCTGGAAAACTTTAAAATTATTTTCGGGTGAACCGAAGAGTTAGGATCCAGTCTATATACAGAGTGTTAAGGAGGAAACCTGAGCTTCTAAGCAGTAAGGAAGATCTGGCGTCATGGGGCGGAGCCAAGAGTTTTTCCACCTGGATGGGTGGGAGGAGCCAGCTTGAAGACCTTCCGGCAAGATTTAAAGCGGCAAGGAACCTGCCAGACAGTATGGATGAACAACATATCCATGTCCCTAGAACTTGATTTTCTAGGATCGTGGATATGTCATTCATTCACACTTACTGGCAGACTCCAGGCAGTTCTCCAGGAGGAGGGAGACGAGGCGCACACCCCCTACTTGGGAAACAGAGACTGGAGAACTGAGGCCCCAAAACCAGCATCCCAGCATGACTCAAGGTCGATGTGGTAGTGGGTAATGAAGGTGTTAGCTGTCTTCCAGGTAGCGGGTGACAGATTTCCTGGATAGGGATGTCCCTGGAAGCAGCCACCGATGCAGCGGTATGACAGGTAGAATGAGCTCTTATCCCTTTGGGAGGCTCCTTGCCCGCCAGCTCGTAACACAGACTAATGCAAGATGTAATCCATCGAGCAATCGTCTGCTTTACTGCAGGTATGCCAGAAGTGCCTTCAGCGTAACTGACGAACAGCTGGTGAACCTCTCCCTGAATCTCCGCCGTCCTCTCCTTATAACAGGAGAAAGCTCATCTGAGGTCCAAAGTATGGAGCCTGTATTTGGCCTCTGAGGTGTAATTGGGGTAGTACACAAGCAGAGTTAACACCTGATTAAGGTGAAACTCTGACACCACCTTCGGAAGGAATTTCAGTTGGGGGTGCAGGACAACCTTGTCCCTGTGGAAGACCAGATAAGGGGAGTTCACCGAGAGCATCTAGAGCTCTCCTGTCCTTCTGGCAGATGTGATAGCCACCAGGAAGGCAATCTTTCACAAGTGTGACAACTCACATTTGTGCTTTGGTTCAAATGGCTTGCCCATGAGCTTTGCCAGTACCAGCAGTATATCCCACAGAGGTGGAGATTCATGCATTGGAGGGGATATGTGATCCAGGCCTTTGAAAAAGCGCTCAACCACTGTCTCCTGCACCGTCGGTTGACCGGCCCGTGCCCAGTAAGAAGAGGTGGCTGATAAGGAGCACCCTAAGGGTCGATCACCGAAGACCCCCTTTGGACAGAAAACAAAGGTAATTGAGAATGTAAGACACTGGACAGGACAGAGGGTCAAGGCCCTTGTCCCAACACCAAATGGAAAACCATTTCCATTTGAAGGCATAACACGTCCTGGTCGACCCCTTCCTGGATGCTTCCCTACTGTGAGAACATCCTCGGAGAGATCCAAAGCCTGGAACTCTAGCCGCTCGGGTACCAGGCTGTCAGGTGCAAAGATTGAAGGTCCAGATGGAATACCTTCCCCTGACTGACTGAGATCAGGTCCGAACATGCTGGAAGCCGCTCCGGGGGCCTGTTGCTGAGGAGATCTGGATATCAGAACTGGTGTGGCCAGTCTGGGGCTACCAGAATCACCTGCGCCTTGTCCTTCCTCATCTTGAGGAGCACCCTGTGGATCAAGGGAAATGGAGGGAAGGTATAGAAAAGGCTTAGGTTCCACGGCCTTGAAAAGGCATCCCCTGCAGCGAGCCCTGCTGAGGGGGGTAGGCATGAAACAACCTCAGCTTGGTGTTTTCCCTGGAGACAAACAGGTCCACCAACGGTTTGCCCCAGTGGGAGAGCAGACTGTACGCTACCTCTGGATGGAGAGACTACTCGTGGGATGTCTCACCTATGCGGCTGAGAGCATCCGCTAGTTGGTTTGAAGCTCATGCCACGTGGACGGCAAGGAGATCCACCTCCAGATGGCTCACGAGTGTCCAGATGCACAGCACTTCCCTGCACAGCAGACGGGACTGCTTGCCGCCCTCTTTTTTGAGGTAGTACATGGTCCTGATATTGTCTGTCTGGACTTGAACCACTTGACCCCGGAGCTGAGGTCTGAAAGCTGACAGTGCCAGTCTGACTGCTCTGAGCTCCAACAGGTTGATGTGATAATGGGACTCCTCAGAGGTCCAGAACCCATGGGCCCTGTTGTCCCCCGTGTGGGCTCCCCAGTCCAAGAGAGAGAGGCACTGGTCATAAGGACGGTCATCGGCTCGAGGCAGACAAATGGGATCCCTTCCTGCAACTGGAGTGGGACGGTCCACCACTGGAGAGTGTCCCACATCTTCTGGGTCACAGTGATCAGCTGGTCAAAATGACCGTGGAGCTGAGTCCACTGGGTGGCCAGCATGTGCCACTGGGCCCAACAGACCAAGGAGGTGCACGCCGCCACGCAACCCAGAAGGCGCAGAACGTCTCGGGCAGGGCGCAATTGCCCAACCAGAAATGACTGGGCAAAGGATGCAAGAACCTCTGCCCTATCCGCAGGGATCCAAGCTCTGGCTTGACGAGAGTCGAGCTCTGCCCCAATGAAGCACATCACCTGAGAAGGCATGAGCACCGACTAGGGAATCACTGATCAGGAGACCAAGTTGGGAGCAGGTCTCGAGGGCCAGGTCTCTGGACCTCTCCACCTCCTGCTAGGTGGAACCTGCTTAGAGCCAATCGTTGAGGTAAATTCTGACCCCCACCCCCGAGGTGGGCTGCCACCACTGCAATGCATTTGGTGAAGACATGCGGGGCCGATGACAGGCCGAATGGCATGGCTCGGAACTCGTATATGGTTCCTTTGGCTCAGATGTGGCTGGTCACCTTCAGCGCATTGAGCAGTCCAGTGCCACCTTGGACGCCACTTCTGCTAAGGGTTCTTCTGGTCCCAAGAAGCAGCAGCAGCAGAAGTCTTTTTGGCAGGCTTCCCCTGTGGCCCAGCAGTCCTCTTTTCAAGGGGGTCAGTAGCAGCAGGCTGAAGCTTGGCGCCCCCGGCCAAAGCACAGACCCTCCCAGGCCCATGAGGGAGGCCAGGGTTTAGGCCCTGGACCCTCTGCCTCCAAGCCTGCTCAGTGACAGGCTGGGGGCTGCCACCCCTACCCCCGTCACGCCAGTTCTGGCTCCTCCCTTGGGGAGCTGGCTCCGCCACTTTCTTTCCACCTGTTCCGCTTTTACCACAGACAGGTGGGTCATAGAAGTGGTTGGCCAGGGACTGTCTCTGGAGTCGAGGCAGTACCCTTCAAGCCGAGTCCACGCCCCACAAGTGGAGGGTATCCGCCCACACTCGATCAGCTTTCTGAGACGACACTGCTCAGCTCCTCCTCGAGGCAGCAGCTCCAGTGGCGGACCCTCCAGCAGACCCAGGCTTCATTTCTATGTACTTCCTGGTTCCCAAGCAGACTGCGGGCTGGCGCCCCATTCTAGATCTGCATAACCCGAATCAGGATCTCAGGTCACGCATCTTCCGGATGGTCACTTTCAGATAATACCATTCCTGGAGTGAAACATGTGGTTCTGCTCACTGGATCTCCAGGACGCATTCTTTCATGTCCCAATCCGTCCGTCCCACCAGTGGTTTCTCTGCTTCAGAGCCTAAGGAACCATATACAAGTTCTGAGCCATGCCACTCGGCCTGTCATACGCCCCGCGTGTCTTCACCAAATGCACTGCAGTGGTGGCAGCCCACCTCGGGGTTGGGGGGTGGTGTGTGTCAGAATTTACCTCAGCGATTGGCTCTTAGCAGGTTCCACCCAGCAGGAGGTGTGAGAGGTCCAGGGACCTGGCCTCCAGACCTGCTCCCAACTTGGTCTCCTGATCAGTGAGGCCAAGTCGAAGCTCATGCCTTCTCAGGTGATGTGCTTCATCAGGGCTGAGCTCAACTCTCGTCAAGCCACAGCTTGGCTCCCGGTGGATAGGGCAGAGGTTCTTGCCTCCTTTGCCCAGTCATTTCTGGTTGGGCAATTGCGCCCTGCCCGAGACGTTCTGCGCCTTCTGGGTTGCGTGGCGGCGTGCACCTCCATGGTCCGTTGGGCCCGGTGGCACATGCTGGCCACCCAGTGGACTCAGCTCCACGGTCATTTTGACCAGCTGATCACTGTGACCCAGAAGATGTGGGACGCTCTCCAGTGGTGGATCGTCCCAGGCCAGTTGCAGGAAGGGATCCCATTTGTCTGCCTCGAACCGATGGCCGTCTTTACGACCAGTGCTTCTCTCATGGGCTGGGGAGCCCACATGGGGGACAACAGGGCCCATGGGTTCTGCACCTCTGAGGAGTCCCATTATCACATCAACCTGCTGGAGCTCAGTGCAGATAGACTGGCACTGTCAGCTTTCGCTCCTCAGCTCCGGGGTCAAGTGGTTCAAGTCCAGACAGACAATACCACGACCATGTACTACCTCAACAAGGTAGGCTCCTTTTAGGCTCCGAACTGGACATGATCGACTGACGTAACCAAAATAAAACAGGAAGAGCACTCAACATTGCACTAAACGAAACAAAAAAGGCCAACGGAGTCGAAAACAATGCTGAGTAACTGACAGTGTCTAATTCCACACTTTGCGGCGTCTAGCGAAAGGCTAAAAAGAACTGTGTAGATTCTTCTGTGCTGCTCCCATGAAACGATGCTGCCTCAAAATCGGGAAAAACAGAACTGAGGACGCTGGAGAGCCGGCTTCCGTTACTGGCCAGTCTGCAAGTGCCATGTCATGCATCGGCCTCGTGGGTGGCGCCATCCCAGATGTCGGCTCCCCTCCTCTAAAATCTTAAAGCTATATGCTCCTGCAGAATCCTGCGCATTCAGCCGGCATCCCCACCAGTGATGAATGGTGAAGATTGCTCTTGGAAGATCCTAGAATTATAAAGTTGTGGATTCAGTTCACTAGCCACACACAGGCAGACTCCTAGCAGTACAAGTAGCTGAGGAGGAGCAAAGCGGCACTATTTGGCAAGTACAGACTGGAGGACTGAGGCCACAAGGGCAGTATACCAATGACTCCATACACTGATGCTGTAATGGGAGATAAAGGTGTGTGCTTTAAACCAGGTTGTAGCATTGCATGTCTTCGTAATGGGGATATCTCTGGAAGATGCCACCAAGGCAGCGATATGTCCAATGGAATGAGCCCTAAGGATCTTGGGCGACTCCTTAAAACCAGTCTGTAGCAGAGGTCAGTGCAGGGTGCGATTCATCTGGCAACTGTTCTATTTTCTGCCGGTCTGCCTGAAGTGGCGTCAAGGTAAGCGACAAACAGTTAGCGGGATTTTCCACAAACTCTCACCATGTGCTCTTAAGAAGAGCAACCTTCAGACACCTAATGAATGAAGCCTGTAACTGGTATGCAAGGTTGGATTCGGGAAGTAAACTGGAAGGTTAATGACCTGATTCAGATGAAACTAACACGACCATGGAAGGAAATGAAAATTACGTACCTATCGTACTTCTTGATCTTTCTGTGCATCTTCACCATTCATCACTAGTGGGTACAGCGCGGAGCTGGGACCTGCAGGAACCCCCCAAATGGGCCTAGTCGATAGAGCTGGCACCGCCATCTAGGCCAACGCTCCATGCGGCTCGAGGGTTGGCCGTTAGTGCTGTCGACTCCACCCCAGACCCAGTTCTGACACGCCAGAGAGTGAGGAAAGGAGGGAAGGTTGAGGCAAGAGAGCCTAAAGGATAGATAAAAGGAAAGGAACAATAAACTAAAAGGAGAAATAAACGACAAAGGACAGAAGGAGAGACTAAAATGGAAATTGGGGAGAGGGGGGCCCCAATCTCTAGAAGGAGAAGGAAGAGGAAAGGGGGGAGAGGTAAGGAGAGGGAGGGGAAACACACCCCCAAGAGCGAAATGCACTCCAACATATTTAGAAGACTATACTCCAGCCTTGGACTATTAAGCTCAGCTGCAGGAGGCAAGCAGGAGTTGCAAGCAGCCTAGGTCTAGAAGACCAGAGAATAGAAAGTGCAGGCTGGGGGTGTGTCTCAAGCTTTCCCCCCTCCCTCCCAAAATGGGAAACTTAAAAACAGCCAAAGGTGGAGAAGGGACAAGAGCTCAACATGAGACTCTAACAGACACTTGAGTAAAAAAAAAAAAAAAGTGGGGAGGAAGAGGCCCTCGCCCCAAACTCCCCAGAAAGGATAAGAGAAAAGGAAACCCCCTCCACCCAAATCCCCATACCCCCCTCAAGGGTTTTACCCCATGTGTCTCTAAAGTTCCCTCCAGCCTAAATGCAAGGGTGAGGAGAGTGATGAAAGATAAGACACTCAGGGGATAGGGAGCAGGAAGTCCAGAGGCTGAGGCCCACAGGGGGAAGGAGGGTGGGATTTAGTGATGAATGGTGAAGATACACAGAAAGATCAAGAATTAAGAGTAAAACCCCCTGCCCCACAGCTGGAGGAGAACATGCTGTATTGCTTCCTTGAGCAAAAGGCTTTGAACTTCTTCTCGGACAAGAAGAGCCTGATCCCTGGAGTAAGAAGATCTTTTTGGCGGAGATTCTGGAGGAAGTTCCAGAAACTATGGTGTGTCTGATGGACACTAGTTCCAGGACCCATGTGTCGGAGGTCATTGCCTTCCTTTCCTGTGCATGGTGGGCAAACCTCCCCCCACCTGCTCCTCATCGTGAGACTGAGGAGGTAGTGGGGATAATGAGTCAGTAAGTGGCAGGACATTCAGGGGGAGGGCCCTCTGCGCATCTCTGGTTCTTGGAGGCCAGAACCCGTGGACTTGAGTTTGCCCTGGCGCAGAGTCTGGGCCTGCTTCCTCTGCCTCCAGGTCCTTTTCCGAAAGGGCGGCTGCTGTTGAGTGCCCGATTGGTACATGGACCTCACTGATCTGAGGGCGAGGCCTCTGTGTTGGAGATCAGTGATGATATCTTTGGTGTCCCCACCAAAAAGTACCGAGCCACGGAAGGGGGCATCTTGAATCACAGACTGTACATCGTTGACAAGGCCCGAGATGCGAAGCCAGGAATGTCGTCTTAGGTCAACGGCAGTTGCCGAGGTGCAAGCTACAGAGTCGACGGAGTCGTATGTAGCCCACAAGGCATGCCTACATGAAAAGCGAGAGAGGTTAAGGCCCTTGACAAGCTCCTCTTTGAGGCTTGAGGGTTTCACAGACTGGACACAAGTCTCTAACCTGTTCAGGGTAGCCTTTTGGTGGGACACCATAGGGGCCACAAAGTTGAGGGATCTAAGCGCCGCATGTGGCCGAAGGCGAAACTTTTCTACCAAACTGGTCCATCTGCCTCAACTCTGTCTGAAGGAGAGGGGCTCATGTGCTTGGATGCAGCGGAGCGGTCATGAGCAGCTCAGATGTCAACAGAGTCCGCCTTAGGATGAGTCTTTAGGAACGGAGCATCCTTCAGTGCCCGGTAAATCCTGTCCACCCTCTTCGGGACAGCCAGGAGGGAATGAGGCATCTGCCAGACCGTAGAGTTGAGGTCCGGGTGAGGTCCAATCCAGGGAGGAATGGGGACGGGAGACAGAGACTAAGACCAGGTGCTCGGCTAGCCTCTGTCTCATTGGGTCTTGTTCCTCTGACTCCCAGTTGAAGAAATCCTTCATGGACCTCAGAAGATCCGAGAAGGCAGAGTCCTGGGGGCTGGGGAAACCTTGCCTCTTGGACCCTCTGGCTCCCCACGCCCCTCCGCCGACCTGTCGGAATCCTTATCCTCATTGTCTGCCCCCTCGCCAGGAAGATTACAGATGTCGGGAATGGTAATGTCCTGCCGAGCCTCCCCAGAGACATGTACCGTGAATGGAGAAGAGCTCTTGGGAATGCAGACCCAGGAGACAGCGGAAGAGGAGTCTTGTCTCCAGGTCTGAAACCAACTCCGTGCGCCTCCTGCCACCAAGACTGGATGAGGGTCTTAAAATCCGGAAGGAGGAGGTGGATGGTGGGGGTGAGGAGGAGGAGGCATAACTGGTGGGGCGGGTAATGGTAACCCTGGTAATGGAGGTAGGGGTTATAACCAGGATAGTACTGCCCAAAAGAGCTCCATACAAGAGGAGGACCAGCTGGGAAGTGGTCCCCAGGATACCCGAAAGGGTAATGTGGGACAGTCCAGAGTCTTGTATAAATCCCCGTTGTCAAATCTGACGGAGGGGGTACCCACGTCGGACCCGCTGTAGTTTAAATTGGCAAGGAGTCCGGCATTGGGACAGCCAGTGTCAGGGGACCAACATCAGGACCTGCACCACCTGATCCGGCGTCGGAGCCGCAGAGGGGCAGCCTGCCAGCGGGGACCAGATACAGGCGCGCCGGAGCCGAGAGAGCTGGGGAAAACCCACAGGCCCTGGTTGTGGAACAGTCGCCAGGAATATCCGTGCTGGAATGGGACTCGGCCGGGTCAGATGGTAGGATTGGGGTCGGATACTGCCAGCTCCTAAGGCATCCTGTTCTGAAGGAGGAGCCTCCGCTAGAAGCTGCCATGCATAAAGGTGAAGGGATTTGAGGCCTGATGGACCATTGCCCTGGTCCTGGGTCAGCAGTTTCTGGCAGAGGGGTAGGGGAACCAGAGGTTACACTCTCAACTGCTGAAGCAGAGAAAACCACACTTGATGAGGCCAGTAAGGGGCTATGAGAATCATGCGAGCCCTTTCTTGCTGTAGTTTCAGAAGATCCCTCTGCAACAGTGGAAAGGGAGGGAAAGTGTACAAGAACCTCCCTGTCCAGCAGAGAGACTGTGTCTCGCCATTAAACACCATGCGTGGGAACGAGCAAACAGAAACTGGATAGTTTTGTGATGGATAGGAAGGCGAACAGATCGAGATCTGGGTGACCCCACTGATCAAAGATGTCTTCGACTACTGAATGCCTCAGTTCCCAAGTAGAGTGGCCCTTGCCGAGTGTGGCTGAGGGTGTCTGCCAGGACATTATGAATGCCTGGGACATGCACTGCATCAGTGAGCTGCAGGCTGTGCTGTATCACCCGATGCCAAACGCGCAGACGCTTCCCCGCACAGTGGATATGACCATGCTTCCTGTTTGTTCAGTTACCAGACCACGCACATGTTGTCTGTCTGTACCAGTAGGGAGCCAGGGAGGAGTAGGTGCTGAAAAGCCTGAAGGGCATCTAGTACAGCTCTCATCTCTTGCACACTGATGTGCAGAGATATCTCCTGCTGAGACCAGGATCCCTGTGTCCTGTTGTCGCCTAGATGGGTGCCCCAACCATGACCGAAAGCATCTGTTGTCAGGGTCCGAGCCAGCTGGTGTGCCTGAAAAGGAACCCGTCTAGTGAGACTGGTGAGATCCTGCCACCAGAGGAGGTCCCGACGCATGGGGCTAGACACCAGAATCCTGTGATCCAGGTCATCTGATTTCTGGTCCCACTGGACCTGAAGGGTCCACTGTGATCCACATGTGGAGCCTGGGTAGGAGGACAGTGGGACTAGCTGCTCCCATCAAGCCCAGAAGGTGCAAGACCAAAAGGGCCATGGTCTAATGGCTGGCTGCCACTTGGTTAGCCTGCTGATGCAAGGTCCCCCAGATCCAAAGAGAGGAAAGCTTGACCCTGAGCAGTATTCAGTACTGTCCCAATAAACTGGAGGTGCTGTGAAGGAACAAGGTACGATTTGGGGTAATTTACCGTGATCCCCACTTGCCTGAATAGATTCAGAGTAGTAGGGAGGCCACCAGGCTGTCCCTTGACAGTGCTGATAGAGCCAGTCAGTCGAGGTAACGGGAAATGAAAAATTATGTGATCTATTGTAATTCTTAATCTTCCTGTGCATCTTCACCATTCATCACTGTGGGGTAATGAGTCAGAGGATCAAGACCCCGTGGGAACGCTTTTTATCTTTTTGTTGCTAGATGAGAAGAAGACGTCAAGATGGCGCCACCCTCAAGGCCAAAGTACTATGTGGCGCTCGTGGGTTGGCCAATTAACTGTCGTTGACGCCTCACCAGCCCCAGTTCTGCACCGGGGGGGGGGATAAGGAAGGTTGGGAGGGTGGGCAAGGGAGCCCATGAGACAGAAAAAGGAAAGGGTGTAGAACTAAAAGGAGGAATATGCCGAGGAGAGGACAGGAAAGGAGGAAGCCTAAGGGACTGGGAGAATAGGGCCCCAATCTCTGGGTGAAAGGGAGGGTTAGAGAGAAATAAGGAGAAGGGGAGACATCACCCCGAGACATTGCCCTGGACTGCTCTGTAGAAGCCCTGCCACAGGTCAACAGACAGCAAGAGAAGAAGGCTTGGAGAGATTGGCACTCATTTAGAGAGGCAGAAAAAGGCCACAGGACTAAGAACGGGTCGGGGTCTTCCCCTCCTGCAAAAGAACTGAGGTAGAATTGCTGGCAGTATAGCCTAGAGGTTAGAGTAACAAGCTGTGAACGAGCTTGGTGCAACCAGCAGACCAGACCTTGGTGTGATTCTCACAACCTCCACTTGCATACTGTGTGATTCTGAGCAAGTGACTTGACCACCGGGTGCTCCCAGGTAGTCCCTGAAAACACGCACTTGTGCCTAGCGGACGAGAATAACCCCAGGAGACAGAAACTTAATCACTGGGAAGGGAGGGGGGTACCTCCAGAGGAGGAACTGGAGGGGAGTACCAACTTCTCCAGAAGAGGAGAAAATGGAATCAAGGGAGGACAACTGAGGGAATCACCAGGGCCCCCTCTCGCAACCAGACTCCCTCAAGGCACAAGAGGGAGCCGGAGAACCCCTAAGAGCTACTTGGGCTGAGAGGGATCCCTACAGCAGAAAACCTTCCTGTCTGTCTGTCCAGAGGAGAAACCCTGACCCCAAAGAGGAGGGGTAGGAGGTTGTGGAAAAAGAACCAAGGTCCAAATGGAGGACAAACAGGGAGGAGGAGAATCACCCAGAGACTGAAGCCCGAGAGGGGAAGGAGGGTGGGATTCAGTGCTGAATGGTGAAGATACACAGAAAGTCCAAGAATTATGGTAGATACACAATTTTCATATCTTATCTGCGTCACTCTTCACCATTCATCACTGTTGGACGAGTACCGAGCTCCTCGAAGGGGGCCAAGAATCTCCCTAAGGGACATCGTACCTTAGCCACCAGTGGGGGAAGAACTCCGGAGAAGAGAACCCCTGCAGGCCTGGCTAGGCTGGCACTGGTTTGGGGGAGGCAAAGATCTCCTTGCAGAAGAGGGAAAGTGCCCCTGAAGCTCTTGCCTCACTCTACAGGAGAAAATACAGGTTACTCACCTGTAACAGGAGTTCTAGGAATGGTATATGTTGTTCATCCACACTTATTGGCAGGTATCCTTGCTGCTTTAAATCTTGCCGGAAGGTCTTCAGCTGGTTCTCTCCACCCACCCGGGTGGTAAAACTCTCGGCTCCGCCCCATGACGCCAGATCTAGCCCGCTGGAAGCTCAGGTTGTGCGTCGAAGCCGGGGAGGTCGGTGGGGTCGTGTGGATGAACAACATATACCATTCCTAGAACTCCTGTTACAGGTGAGTAACCTGTATTTCTAGGGACATGGATATGTTGTTCATCCACACTTATTGGCAGACTCCTAGCAGTTCTCCCGGGAGGGAGGCAAGGCACACCCCCTACTTAGGGAATAGAGACTGGAGAAACGAGGCCCCAAAACCAGCATCCCAGCATGACTCAAAGTCGATGTGGTAGGGTGTAATGAAGGTGTGTGCTGACTTCCAGGTAGCAGCCCTGCAGATTTCCTGGATAGGGACGTCCCTGGAAGCAGCCACCGATGCAGCGGTATGGCGGGTAGAATGAGCTCTTATCCCTCTGGGAGGCTCCATGCCAGCCAACCTATAGCAGAGATCTATGCAGGAGGTGACCCACCTGCTTATCGTCCGCTTGGCTGCAGGTCTGCCAGGTGCGGCTTCAGTGTAGGTGACAAACAGCTGGCGAACCTCTCCCCGAATTTCAGCCGCGCGCTCCTTATAGTAAGCGAGCGCCCTTCTAGGGTCCAGAGTATGGAGCCTATATTCGGCCTCCGAGGTGTGACTGGGGTAGAACACCGGCAGAGTCAACACCTGGTTAAGGTGAAACTCTGACACCACCCGGAAGGAATTTCAGGTGGGGCAGACAACCTTGTCCCTGTGGAAGACCAGGTAAGGAGACTCGATGGAAAGCGCCTGGAGCTCTCCCATCCTTCATGGACGAATAGCCACCAAGAAGGCGGTCTTCCACGACAGGTGAGAGAGATCACACCTGTGCACTGGTTCGAATGGCTTGCCCATGAGCTTTGCCAGTACCAGCAGTAGATCCCACGGAGGTGGAGGTTCTCGTGATCGGAGGGGGAAAGTGATCAAGGCCTTGAAAAGCGCTGAGACCACCTTTCTGCGTTGACGACTGCTTCCCGGCCCGCTCGAAGCAGAGATGGCTGCCAGGTGCACCCTTAGGTGGTCGACCTAAGCCCTTGCTGAGAAAGGGACACATAATAGTCCAAGATGCTTGCCAAGGAACAGGAGGAAGGGTCCAGGCCCTTGCCCCGACACCAAATGGAAAACCTCTTCCATTTGAAGGCATAGCATTTCCTGGTCGACTCCTTACGGGACGCCTCAACTACATTGAGGACGTCGTCAGAAAGACCCAAGGCCTGGAACTCTAGCTGCTCAGGAACCAGGCCGTCAGGTGCAGGGATTGAAGGTCTGGATGGAACACCTTCCCCTGACTGACTGAAAGCAGGTCCGGGCGAGCTGGAAGCTGCCTCGGGAACCTGGAGCTGAGGCTGAGGAGATCTGGATACCAACATTTGCGGGGCCAGTCTGGGGCTACCAGAATCACCCGCGCCTTGTCCCACCTCGCCTTGAGAAGCACCTTGTGGATCAAGGGAAATGGGGGGAAAGGCGTAGAAGAGGCCCAGGGTCAACGGCCTCGAGAAGGCATCCCCCTGCAGCGAGCCCTGCTGAGGGGGGCGGGCATGGAACAGCCTCAGCTTCGCGTTCTCCCTGGAAGCAAACAGATCCACCTGAGGTGTGCCCCAATGGGAGAACAGATCTTGTACCCTCCGCGAGGAGAGACCACACGTGGGAGACAGCCCTATCCAGCTTAGGGCATCGCCCAGGGTGTTGGAGGCTCCTGCCACGTGAATGGCTAGGAGATCCGCTCCAGGCTGCGCATGAGTGACCAAATGCGGAGAGCTTCCTTGCACAGAGGCATGGAGCGCGCCCGCCTCAGCGTTTAGGTAGCACATGGTCGCGGTATTGTCCGCCTGGACCTGAACCACTTGACCCCTAGAAACGGTGCTGAGGCGGTGAGAGCTAGGCGGACCGCTCGGAGCTCCAGCAGGTTGATATGGCATCGGGACTCCTGAGGGGACCAGAGGCCGTGCACTCTGTGCCCCCCCAGATGGGCACCCCAACCCATCAGAGAGGTGTCGGTCGATAGAGAGACCGTCGCCGGGCGGACAAACGGGATGCTCTCCTGCAGATGAGCTGGAACGATCCACCACTGGAGCGTTCCACATCCCCTGGGTCACCGTCACTAGCTGGTCCAATGGATCGCAGCATTGAGACCACTGGCTGGCCAGACCCCATTGAAGGGGACGCATGTTCCAGCGGGCCCAATGGACCATGCTGGTGCAGGCAGCCATGAGACCCAGGAGGTGCAGGAAGTCCCGGGCAGGGCGCGATTGCCCAACCAGAAATGATTGGGCAAAGGAGGAAAGAACCTCGGCCCTGTCCGCCGGGAGCCGTGCTCTGGCTCGAAGAGAGTCGAGCTCTGCCCCGATGAAGAGAATCACCTGCTTCAGTTCGAGTTCCGATTTGGCCTCGTTGATGAGGAGGCCGATCTGAGAGCAAACCTGGAGGGCCAGATCTCTGGACCGCTCCATCTCATCTGGAGGGGGCTGCTATCAGTCAATCGTCCAGGTAAGGGTACACCCGGACCCCTCGGCACCGCAGGAATGCTGTCACCACTGCCATGCATTTGGTGAAGACCCTGGGAGCAAGAGACAGGCCGAAGGGCATGGCTCAGAACTCGAAAAGGGATCCTTCCGCTCAAAAGCGGAGGAATCTCTGGTGAGACGGACGGATAGGGATGTGAAAAAACGCGTCCTGCAGGTCCAGAGAGCAGAACCACACGCCGCGTTCCAAGGATGGTATCTGAGCCAGAGTGACCATTCTGAGGGTCCGAGACCTTAGGAACTTGTTTGGGTCGTGCAGGTCAAGAATGGGGCGCCAGCCCCCTGTCCGTTTTGGAACCAGGAAGTACCTGGACACAAACCCCGGGTCTGAGGGAGGGTCCGCCACCTTTCTGATCACCTCCTACTCGAGGAGCAGAGTGATGTTGGCTTGGCCAGCTGACAGCGAGGGTGCAGGACTTTGAGACCCGGGGGCGACTTGCTGAAGGGCGGGCCTGCTTGAACCCAGAGGCGGTTTTCCCACCACTTCCAACACCCAGCGGTCTGTGGTGATAGCAGACCAGGTGGAAAGGAAGTGGCGAAGCCGCTCTTCTAATGGGGAACCTGGGGTGGAGTGACGAGGTTGGGGGCGGCACCCCTCAACCCGTCACTGAGCAGGCTTGGAAGAGGGACCGGCCGAGGGACCACCTGGGCCTTTACCTCCCTGCTTCCTGGAGGAGGAAGCCGCAGGCTTGGGTTTGGGATGCCAAGCGCGAGCCTGCTGGCCCTGATGCTGCTGGGCCGGACGTGCCGCGGGTGCAGACGGACGAAAGGGCTTGGGTTGCGGTCTGTGGCCCTTGTCCCTCTGGGCGGATGAGACAGAGTCCAGGGTGGCATTGGACTTTTCGATCCTCTGGAGGTGACCTTCCACTCCAGGGCTGAAGAGATCGGTCCCCAGGAAGGGGACATCCGCCAACTTGTGCTGGGTATCCGCTGTGAAGGTGGATATCCTCAGCCATGCCCGACAGCGCATAGCCACTGCGGCCGCGACTGACCTGCCGCATGAGTCACCAATGTCCAAAGCAGTCTGAAGTTACTGCTTGGCCACTGCCCTGCCCTGGTGCCGTACCTGCTTAACCGTGGTCTGCAGGTCAGCCGGGAGATGAGGGACTACCTCGTCCAGGGAGCCCAACAGGGCATGAGAGAAGTGTGCCATCAGCACGGCCGAGCTGGCCTGACGAAAGGCCAAGGGAGGACGCAAGCCGATTTTTCGCTCGGCGTAGTCCAACTTCTTGGACTCTCCTTGTCGGGAGGTTTGTCTACGTCTCCATGCGCTGCACGCCGGAAGACGCTATCAGTAACCAACCCCTCGGCTGAGAGGTGTTCCGAGAAACCGGACAGGGAACCGGTAGGGACCGCATACTTCCTAGCCATCCTGGCCGAAGGCGCAGGGCAGGAAGCAGGACGCTGCCAGAGCTCCAAGGCCGGGCCTACAATGGCCTTGGCCACCGGAAAAGCCTCTGTAGGAGAATCCCCTCAGTCCAATATCTCCGTGAGGGGATACTTGGCCCGCTTGGATACAGCGTCGAGCTGCATCCCGGTGTACTCCGAGATGAGCCTAAGCAAACCCATTAAGGACGAAGGGCTATCGTCCAGTGACTGACCTCCTGAGGGACTCCAAGTCAACCCGCCTGAAGAACAGGGAGGAATTGCCGTCTGACTCAGAGGAGTCCGCAAAGAGCAGCCTTGGGCCTGAGCCACCCTCCACCGGCCGAGGGCGATCGGGAGTGAGGGTGACAGACAGCTTACGGGGCAGACCCTGGGCCGACCTAGAATTCTTGGTCGGAGCCCCAAACAACGGCTGTGGAGGCGGAGGTTCCACCGGAATCGGTGGGGCAGCCTGTTTCGGCCGAGCAACAGGCTTGGAAGCAGGCGCCTCGGCTAAGGTGAGGGGTTGCTTCGGCCGCTCCGGTGACAGCCACTTGATAGCCAGGGAAGGCGACGACGTTGGCTTGCTCCCGGACAGAAGAAGCTGTTGCCACATGAGGTCCTCGTATCATCGACGCAACTTGCGTCGAAGCCTCCCCTCGTCCGAGGATGAGGACGAGCGGCGACGCCGCTCGCCACGGTGCCGAGACCGAGACAGTCTATGATGGCGGGATTGGCTGGACCGAGAAGAAGTCCGAGACCGAGACCGCGAACCTCGGCTTTTTCGAGGAGGGTTCTGGGGCAGGGCCGGGGAAACCCGCTCTCCCCTCAGCTCGGAGGGCTCAACCGTGGACTCCGGAACTGGAGGCACGGGCAAGTCCAGCGAAACCTAATCTCCGCCCGCGGGAACCGAAGTGAGGGTTTTCAGCTTCACCAAGGCCGACAGCCTGGCCTGACAGGTCGAAAAATCTCGACTGCGCCGACGGGAGTCTCGGTCAACTGACCTGGACGGGGACGCCGCGGAAGCCAGTGGCCAATGTCAACGATCGACCAAGTCGGAGGGTCGACTACTCGGTGAGCGGGACTCTCCCGCTCCCAAGAGCGCGACAGAGGGACTCTACCTTTGTGGTCCTTCTTGGACCGAGAGGAAGGCCCTGAAGATGCTGGTCCCTCCCTTAGTGGAGGGACAGACAGAGCTCCTTAAAGAAGCTGAATAGGAGGATCCCAGGAGAGCAGGATAAAGGAGAGGCGAAGATGCGGCCTGCGCCGCCTCCTCAAGGGCGATCATCTGCTCAAGCTGTTCCGCCTTGCCCGCCGCAGCGGAAACCGCCAACCGGGCCTCCTTTGACTTTACCGGAGGATAACGAGACATCTTCTGCCCGCATGGGCACCTCCGGAAACCGGGAGTCGATTTGTCCATCGCAGCCACGAGGGAAATATTTGACCGAAGTCTTGAAAACCTTGAACTTTATTTCGGAAACCGAAGAATTAGGAACCAGTCTTATATGCAGAGCGTTAAGGAGGGAACCCGAGCTTCCAAGCGGTAAGGAAGATCTGGCATCATGGGGCGGAGCCGAGAGTTTTACCACCCAGGTGGGTGGGAGGAGCCAGCTTGAAGACCTTCCGGCAAGATTTAAAGCGGCAAGGATACCTACCAATAAGTGTGGATGAACAACATATCCATGTCCCTAGAAAGATGTGTTCACCGGAAGGCGCAGGATGTCACCCTATGCCGGGTCAGGGGTGACAACCGGGAGAGATGAAGCCACGCCGACCGCCTAATGCAGACCACTGTCCCCACTAGCCTGGAAGTCACCTCGTTGGCATTCTCTGATGCCCTTGGCAGATGCCTTGCAGTGTGCCTCAGGTCTTCTGCCAGAGGGCAATGGCTTGTCTGGTTACCTCCGTATCAGGTAGAGAGGCTAGAACCTGGCCTAGCCGCAACCACAAGTGCCTGTTGTAGGTAGCATGGTGGGCCTGATGTGCTCACACACAAAGCAAGAGATGTGCTGAGAAGAAAGTTTTCCTGTCCTAAAAATCAAATTCAGTTATCAGAGTCAGAATCCCGGGGTCAGTCACGGCTCAGGCTTCTATGCCTAGAGTGGGTGTCCAGGAGCGTCACGCCCGAAGGAGGGTGAGCCAGGGTTCCTCGAGATCGGGGTGGGGAGGCAATACCGATGGTGAAGAGTCCCTTCATGCTGGAGCTGGGGAAAGGGAACATCGCCAGACCCAGTGCAACACCTCTGGGAAGGGAGTAAGCCAGGCAGGAACTAACAGGTTGGCCGCACTGAAGTCACCCAAGAAGGCATGCGCCGACCGGTCCGGATTGCGTCTAACCTAGGGTGGGATGTGGCTCACGAGCAAACTGACAGGAAGCGCTGATAACTGGAGAGACCAGCTACTGGGCAAAGATGTGTGGAGGGCCCCTCCCTCAGAGGAGGAGGAAGACGAGGGAGCCGACGAGCGTGGAGAGTTAGGGTCAGGCTACACTGAGGAGTGGTGGAACACCTGTTCGTCAATGGCTTGGTAGTAGGCAGGGTACAGTCTAGCCGTGGCCCTAAACTGTTCCCAAGTAAGGGGTCCCGAAGGACCAGAGAGACCTGAAAGAGAGGGAGAGGTTGGCAGAGGAAAGGGGGCCAGGCACCTCTGAGGAGGGCACGGCCTCTGCCCAGGCAGGGGGAACGGACATGAGACCTCAAAGGAGGAGACCCAGGGGTCCCTGCAGACAAAGGCCGCTCAACTGAGCTGGAACAGCCAGAGCAGAGTCAGACACAAGAATTCCCCCCATGAGAGGAGACTGGGGTCGCATGAGCCCAAAAGGGCGGCCCCTAACCTCAAGAGAAGATTTCCTCCCGAGGGGCCTCTGGGAAGAAGACTGGCCCAGCACTATGGCTCTGCCCCTGAACCCTTGCAGGTTCCCAGGGGAGGCCACTGCACCAAATCAAGCCCTCTCAACCCCTTGGACTCCGAGAGAGCCCTCTTCCTCACCACTCGCCTAAGCAGCTGGCACCCATTAACCGATTCCTGGGAAACAGCAGGGGTGAAGCATCCTCCTGCCTGGGATGCCCCAGCCTACACCGTCAGGCTGCTAGAACTACCTTAGGAGGGGGGTACACCTCCAAAGGGGGCAGACAGGTCACTGATACTGGGCTGCACTGTGGTGCCCACCTGAGCACCCGAGGACTGGTTGGTTCCACCGACACCGGTACCAGAGAGCCGTCCGCTCCCCAGGATTGGGCTGAGTGGGGGTCAAAGCACCGAATGAAGATCGGAGGATTCCGAGGAATCTGGGAGCCAGTCCAGGTCAGCCTCCAAGGCATCGTCCCCAGAGGAGGCTCGGACCCAGACGACCCCCCCCCCGATCCCTCTCAGCCGCAGTACGCGAACAGCGCCGCAAACCAATCTAGTGACGTCCCCGTCCCTGGCACCACGAATGGCACCAGAGGCCAGCCCAGTGCCACAAACAGCGTCACCCTAATCCCTGGCACAGAGGACGGCTCTGGCCTGGGTCAGAGGCCCCAGAGCATGACGGGGGAACCTCTGCCTCTGAAGAGGCGACTGCCTGGATGGTGCCTCCCACTTGGCCCCCGAGGGGACCAGGCTGGGCCTCCTGCAATATGGGAGGGGTTCCCGCTGACGTAAAGCTGGAAGAGGCGGAAACCCCCTCCTCCATGGGCCATACAGGACCGGAAGGGGACCCAGAAACATAGGACCGGGAGGGGACCCGGAAAAAGGGCAGAGAAACCTGCTCTTGGCGACCAGAGTACACGCCTGTCCCCCAAAAGTCAGCAGTGTACTTAACTCCAGAACTTGGCGATCCATAGAGAAACAGGCGTCACATCTGTCCATATCATGGTCCGGTCCCAAGCAAGTGAGACACCGGTCATGGTGGTCTGAGACTGAGTACTGCCAGCAGCAGGGACACCCAAGGCATCGGAGGCCAACTCACCCTGGAAAATTAATTTTTCTTGTCCCTCGAACCGGACATGACTGAACAGTAAAAACAAACAATAAACAGTACTCGGCGTCGGACAATAAACAGGAAAGGTCTTACCGGTTCCACGCCGAGATAACGAGGCCGCAGAACTAGGGAGTATTTCTATCAGACGGACTAGACCACTGAAAAGATGGCGCTCATGAAGTCTTGTTCTCTCAATGGCAGGAGAAGCAGAACTGGGGCTGATGAGGCATCGACGACAGTTACTGGCCAACCCGCGAGTGCCACGCAGTATGTCGGCCTCGAGGGCAGTGCCACCTCAACGTCGACGCCTCCTCTAGCGAAAAAAAAAGAAGAAGAAGCTCCACAGGATTTTGATCCTCTGGCTCATTACCCAATACTGATGATTGGTGAAGCTCAACACAGATAAGATTACATATTCCCTGGCGGTGTAAAGTCACCGACACCATTGGCACTTAACTTGTGTGCATACTCAGCCTCTAGCACTTCATTTGTGATATCTGAGTACCTTCCTAGTGTACTACCAAGTTATGCAATAGACCCTCAGTTGTTGTACAATATTACTTTGTATATGTATTCTGTCTGATCTCCCAACTCTGTAACCCGACGCCTTCTGGAAATTAGTTTTTAGCTCATGTTGTCTTTCCTGGTGAAACATTCTGCAAATAAATAAATAAAAATATCCAGGTGTTCCACCAAACTCTTGCACTGGGATCCTGATCCTGTTTTCCACCTGTTCCCTCCTGTATCTTATGGAGGAACTCTAGTTTTATTTATTTTTATTTTATTTATTTAACACATCGGAAAAACTTTTGAGTGAAGGGCACTATTACAGAGGTTCCACGTCAAATCACAAGAACAGCAAATTACAATGGTTTCAGTAAGTAGTACAACATGAAGAAAGTAATTATAATGTATGGTAGAACGTTGCTATAGGTAGAAATCTATCTTTTTTTATAACAACGTTTTACCATCGATGTGACGTCACGATGTTCTTAACCCACCTATGGTATGTCACATCAATTGGTTAGCAACCGGGAACAGTTTGGGCATGCGCGCAGCTGGATCGGACGGCCTTAAAACGGCCACGGCGGTGAAAGCAAAGCAGTGGGGACATAAGAAAAAAATTACTCACCTTAGTAATGTTGTTTCTTCTAATGGAGTCTTGCTATATTATGACAATTGCAGTTTGTCCCACCATTAGAACTGCTCTGGAGGTGAAAGAGTTAACTCCATTCCATGAATGGAACTTAGAGCACGAGCTCTAAAGAGAAGCTCTGTCTGTGTAGTTTCAAACCTAAACTGTCAGATCTTTACGAGCAAAAACTCACTAAGGTCTGTGTGGAAGCTGTAACCTACACTAGCCAACTGGCTACCTAAATATTAACACTCATTGCTGGTCCCAAAACAAAAGACTCAAGTCAGGGGACCAGAACTAATAGTATAATTTAACAATATGAGAGAAATATAAGGAAAAATGAAAACACCACACCCCAAACTCCAAGAAGGGTGAAAACACATAAAAGGGATAAAATAGTGCCCACTAGGCTGCCCACCCATACCCAAGTAGAATTTCTGAGAGGGGCAGGCTGGTGGAATATGAATATAGCAAGACTCATTAGAAGAAACAACATTACTAAGGTGAGTATTTTTTCTTCAAACATGAAGTCTTGCTATATTATGACAATTGCAGACTACACAGCAGTACCTCCATGGAGGAGGGACAGAACCTACTTAAGGAATAGGCTCTGAAGCACAGCTGTGCCAAACCGAGCATCTCTCCTAGCCTGGACATCCAGGGAGTAATGCTTGGTGAAAGTGTGTACCGTTTTCCAAGTAGCAGCTTGACATATCTCCAATATAGGGATGTCTCTGGCAGCAGCTAGAGACGCGGCTGTACCTCTGGTAGAATGAGCCCTCAAGCCAGAGGGGGATCTCTGCCCAGTTTCTGATAACAAAATTGGATACAAGAGACAATCCACCTGGCAATTGATCTCTTAGTGGCAGGTTTCCCTTTCCCAACCTCACCATAAGTGAGAAAAAGTTGGAGGGATTCGAACCTGTGACCCTTGGTACGTTCTATATAGTAACTAAGGGCCCTCTTAACGTCTAAACTGTGCAATCTCCTCTCACCAGAAGAGCAATGTTCAGTGAAAAACACTGGAAGGGAGACAGATTGATTAAGATGGAAATCTGAACCACCTTAGGCAAAAACTTTCTGTTAGTCCTGAGGACTACCTTATCCCTGTGGAAAGAAATAAAGTCAGTTTCTACTGACAAGGCTTGCAACTCACTTATGCGCCTAGCAGAAGTGATAGCCACTAGGAAAACAGTTTTCAAGTTAGATACTTAAGCTCTGCAGAAAACAGAGGTTCAAAAGGGGTTGCATTAACTGGGCAATGCAAACATTAAGGTCCCAGGCAGGGGCCGGATCCCAAAAAGGTGGATTTGTATGAAGTAATCCCTTAAAAAACTTGGAAAATACAGGGTGAGCGGAAAGAGAGGATGGCTTTCCTGCTGAAACAAAAGCAGAGACAGCTGCCAAAAGAACTCTCAGGGTAGCTGGTCTCAGGCCCAAAGAATTAAGATGGGCCATGTAATCTAACACAATGGGCAACTCAGCAGATTCTGGGGAAATATGTTTCCCAGACCACCAAATGGAGAACCTTTTCCACTTAGAATTATAAGTAGCCTAGTGGAGGCTTCCTAGAAGCCTTTAGGATTTCAAGAACACCTGAGAGGTGTAAGTCAGCAAATTCTAACCCTCAAGAGCCAGGCCTTGAGGTTGAGGGATTGAGGTTCGGATACCAAACTCCCCTGGGCACAGGTTAATAGGTTGTGATTCCTGGGGAGACACAGGGGAGATGGACTGTCAGGGACAGAAGGAGGGGTACCAGGCTGCCTGGCCCAATCAGGGCAATCAGAATCACCCTGCAAGGCTGAGATCTGATTTTTACTAACACCTTGAATAGGAGAGGGAAGGGGGGGAAAAAGCAAAAAAACTTCCCTTCCCAATCCAGGAGAAGGGCGTCCAGGGGGGCTGAGCCCAACACTGGGGGCCTGCAACAGAACAGTGGAAGTTGGTGATTGTCTGGGGCTGCAAAAAGATCTATCTGAGGGGTGCCCCATCTGGCAAAGACTATCCCCAATACTTGAGGATCCAGAGACCATTCGTGATGGCCCTGAGAAATCCTGCTGAGAGCATCTGCTAGGACACTGTCTTTTCCTGGAAGGTGAACTGCTATGAGTGAAGTGTTCAGGGAATAGGCCAGAGACCACAACTTCATTGCCTCGGTGCACAAGGCCGAAGACACCGAGTGCCCCCCTGCTTGTTGATGTACCACATTGTTGTGGTATTGTCTTTTCTGACTTGTGCCACTTTGTTCTGGACAGAAGCAGAAAACGCTTGAAGTGCTAAAAAGACAGCTCTGAGTTCTAGCAAATTGATGTGGAACAGAGATTCCTGGGGGGACCACACTCCCTGAGTGGAGAGGTCGCCCATGTGGGCTCCACCCCAGGAGGGAAGCATCCGTAGTGAGGTCAAAGTGTGAGAAAGGGGAATGAAGGGACCCCCAGTCTTAAATTGCTCTGATCCTGCCACCACTGGAGGGCCTGGATCAAGGTTCGGTCACTGGGACCAACTTGGAAGGGGTCTCTTCTCTGAGACCAATAGGTCTCAAGTGAAACTGAATGTCTCATCTGAAATCTTGCTCCCTGCACTACAGCTGTGGACGCAGCCATGTGCCCCAGGAGCTGCAAAAAGTGCCTTGCCGGTCGAGAGACCTGCAGAGTGAAGGAGGAGGCCAGAGCCACCAAGTTCCTTACCCTTTCTAAGGGAAGAAAAGCTCTGGCCAGATTTGTGTCCAATTCTGCACCTATGAAGGCGAGTACATGAACTGGTTCCAGAACCGACTTTGGTAGATTTAGCAGGAAGCCCAGGGAGGACAGAAGCTGCTGGGTGACTTGCAGGTGAGATTTTACCTGTTCTGGGGACTGGCCTACAATGAGCCAGTTGTCCAGATAGGGAAAAACAGCAATCCTTTGCCTCCTTAAGTGAGCCACTGCTACTGCCAGACATTTTGTGAATACCCTTGGGGCAGAGGTAAGGCCGAAGGGCATTGCTCTGAACTGGTAGTGACCTGAGGCAGTCTGAATCTGAGGTACTCGTGGGAGCTTCTGATTAGGACGTGAAAATAGGCATCCTTGAGGTCCAGGGAAGCTAGCCAGTCCCCTGGCCTTAGAGGTAAAATCATTGCCAGAGTTACCATTCTGAACTTGGTTTCAAAAGATGCTTGTTCAGATATCTGAGGTCTAAAATGGGCCACCATTCTCCTGTCTTTTTTGGGGTAAGGAAGTATCTGGAGTACAGACCCTTGCCCTGGTGTAGGGGAGGAACCCTTTCTACCGCTCTAAGAGCTAACAGGGTTGAGACCTCTGCTTCTAGAGTAAAGGTCTCTAAAGAGCTTGCAGGTGGAAAAGACCGGATTCTCATCTTTGGGAACTTTTTGAAGCTGAGAACCAGACCCTGGCTTACTACTTCCAGAACCCACTTGTCTGAAGTTAAAGACACCCAGTTCTGACTGAAGTAAGCCAACCTGCCCCTACTGGTAAAGGAGAATCGGCCCTGGGCACCCCATCAGGGTGCCTGCTTGGCAGGTGCTTTAGGCTGAGGGTGGGGCAGGCCTTGCGCCCTGTCTGCCTCTGCCTCTGAAGAACCCTTCTGAGCATAAGCAGAGAGGCCTGGGTTTGGTAAAGGCCTGTGAAAAAGGCCTACCCCTCACCTGGGGTGTGCCTCTGAGGAGTGGCTTGCAGCCTCCTTGGCTTGGGCACTTTATAGGTAGTCCTATATTCATCCATCTTTTCATATAATTCTCTGTCTGCTCCCCAAACAGAGAATTTCCCACCACAGGAAAATCCATAGCCTTAGTCTGGGTATCCTGTGACAAGCTAGTACACCTGAGCCAGGCCAACCTACGTAAAAGCTACAGATGTGGCCATGACTCTAGAGGAAACATCATTAAAATCCACAGCAGCATGAAACTGCACCTTAGAAGCCTCAATGCATCGGCAGCCACCTGCTCCAGCTCACTAGCAAGCTGGCCAGGCTTGTTTGGCTAAACTCATAACAGTATCCCATCTAGATTTCTGATACCTTGCTACATAAGCCATATAATTTGCTTGCCTGAGTCCCAAGGACGCTGCCATGTACTATTTTTTGCCATGGCATCAATCTTCCTGGAATCCTTGTCAGGAGGATGTGAAGCCAGGGAATATTAGCTTTATCACAGGCTGCAGCCTGAACTACCCTAACATGACTGCATTGCTGAGAAAGGAATTCTGTATCAGGACCGACAGTGTTACCTCCTGTCCATCTTTTATCTACAGGAGCACAGAATTAGGAGTTAAGATTTTATTGTTTGTTTCCTAAATGACTTATGCAAAGGAACAGACAATCTCCTAGACTCTGGTATATCCATCATTTCTACAAAATCAGGCTCCTCTTGCTCATCCACAGCTTCCTCCAAAGGAAGCTGGAGGGTTTCAGCAACTTTTTTGTAAAACATAAAGTGAGGGGGACTCAGAAAGCATAGGGGGAGATTCTAAAGGTCTGTCTGGGGAGATGTCCGGTTCAATGGGCACACCCAGACCCTCCAAGTCACATTCATACTGTTCATAATCATCCTCCCCCTCCTCTGGTTCATAAAACTCAACATCATATTCCTGAACCGATGGAACCGACCTTTTACCAGATAGTGGCGGTTCGGACGGAACCGGAGAAAGTGACTGGACAATCTGAATAGCTCATCTCTGCAGCAGTTGGAGTAAGAATTTGGGGCTCCAAACCTGCTGACTTTCTTGTTCTCTTTACTGGAACTGGTTCATCCGAGCCAGCTTTTCGTTTGCCCGAGGAAGTCTCGCCCTGGTCAGAGGGCACTCCCTCCGGTTCGGTTGGCACCGAACCGGCTGGCCATCCGGTCAGCGGACTTTTGGCCTCTGCTCCTTGAGCCTTCCCAATCTCTTTCCAGGGTGGCTGCAGGAAATTCTTACAAATCTGGCAGTCTGACTGGAGGTGGTCAAACCCCAGACAATAAACACATGGGTGTGTGGGTCAGCCTTGGCAAAGACTTCCCACAGACACAGTGTTGAAACCCATGGGCCGGTTTTTCTTTTGGTTTCTCAGACATAATGCCAGCTCTAACCAGAAAAACTTGCCCTTTAAATGCAGTGCCAGGCAGAAACCCTTATCGGTTCCTAACAGCAGTCACGGGTATTGGAAAACCGTAATGAAACTGCTTTTTTTTTTTTTTTAGAACCGATAAGAACCGGAACCGCACTCTAAAATATCAAGTTTAAAAACTTTAAGTTTTAACCAGCTGATCGGTTCAAACCGAACCGATAAAACTTACAAGTTCCACACAGAATTAAAATAAGAATTACTTACTATACCACAGACAGAGCTTGAACCGATCGGTTTTGCGGTTAAAATAAAACTATTCTCGGTTGAATCGAACCGAGAAAACACTGTTTAAACCGAGAAATGAACTGAGCAGTAGGAGAAATCTCCGGAGCGACTGTTCAGTGAGGCGGAGTAAAGAATCTGACAGTTTAGGGTTTGAAACTACACAGACAGAGCTTCTCTTTAGAGCTCCGTGTCTCAAGTTCCATTCATGGAATGGAGTTAACTCTTTCACCTCGGAGCAGTTCTAATGGTGGGACAAACTGCAATTGTCATAATATAGCAAGACTTCATGTTGTTTGAAAACAGCAGTAAGGCACTGCTTTCTTTTCAAAAAAAATGGTACCATAAAAGCTAATGTAGGTACATCGATGGTTGACCATTTATAATGTATGGTAAGTGCCTATTAACCACCATAATCAGCAGTCACACAGCTTTGTTATGCACGGTTTAGAATTTTAAAAGTTGTTAACCACACTTCAGAACTTCCAAACAGTGGCATAACAAAAAGAATGCACCAGAGTTCCGTAATTCTCACACACAGAATGCAAACAGTGTTTTTTTGACCATACACTATAAAAGATGATGGCTGGGGATTGGGTGACAAGAAAAAATTACTCACCTTAGTAATGTTGTTTCTTCTAATGGAGTCTTCCTGTATTCTGACAATTTGTAGACTACCAAGCAGTACCTCCATGGAGGAGGGACAGAACCTACTTTGGAAACAGGCTCTGAAGTACTGCTGTGCCAAACCGAGCATCACTCCTAGCCTGGATATCCAGAGAGTAATGCTTGGTGAAAGTATGGACTGTTTTCCAGGTGGCTGCTTGACAAATTTCTGAGAGAGGAATATCCCTGGCAGCAGCCAGGGAAGCAGCTATACCTCTAGTGGAATGAGCCCTCAGGCCTGAGGGTGGAGTTCTACCCAGTTTTTCATAGCAGAATTGTATACATGAAACAATCCACCTGGCAACAGATCTCTTAGTGGCAGGTTTGCCCTTACCAACTTCTCCATACGTAAGGAACAACTGGAGGGAGTCAAACCTGTGACCCTTGGTACGCTCTATGTAAGAGCTAAGGGCTCTTAACATCCAAGCTGTGTAGCCTCCTCTCTCCAGAGGAGGAATGGTCAGTGAAGAGAACAGGGAGAGATAGACACTGGTTGAGGTGGAAATCTGAAGCCACTTTAGGTAAAAACTTTCTGTTAGCTCTTAGGACCACTTTATCTCTATGGAAAGAGATGAAATCAGATTCCACTGACAGGGCTTGCAATTCACCCGATACGCCTGGCAGAAGTAATGGCCACCAAAAACACAGTTTTCCAAGTCACGTACTTAAGCTCTACAGAGGACAAAGTGCAAAGGGGGTTGCATAAGCTGAGCAATGCAAACATTGAGGTCCCAAGTAGGAGCAGGATCCTAAAGGGGGATTGTGTGAAGCAATCCCTTGAAAAACTTACAAATACAGGATGGGATGATAGAGGAAGGCTTGCCTACTGACAAGAAAGCAGAAACAGCTGCCAAGTGTACTTTAAGGAGTAGCTGGTCTGGAGGCCTAGGCCATTAAGATGGACCATTAGTCCAGAACCGTGAGGCAACTCAGCAGAGACCGAGAAATATTCTTCTTAGAACACCAAATGCTGAATCTTTTCCATTTGGAGTTGTAAATCTTTCTGGTGGAAGGCTTGAGAGAAGCCTTAAGGATATCCAGAACCCCTTGGGAAAGATGCAGATCTGCAAACTAACTCTTCAAGAGCCATGCCTTGAGACCGAATATTCGGGTACCAAATCCTCCCCTGAGAGGATGTCAACAGGCTGCAATTCCTGGGAAGAGACAGGGGAAGGTGGACTGCTAGGGACAGCAACAGGGGATACCAGGGCTGTCTGGCCCAGTCTGGAGCAATCAGAATCACTTTGCATGGTTGTGACCTTATCTTGACTAACACCCTGAACAGGAGAGGGAAGGGGGGAAAAGCATACAGAAATTTCCCTTCCCAGTTCAGAATCAGAGCATCCGGGGGACTGAGCCCAAGACTGGGGGTCTGCAACAAAAGAGAGGAAGTTGGTGATTGTCTGGGGCTGCAAAAAGATTGCCCCATCTCGAGAAAATCACTTTCAAAACTAAAGGATCTAGGGTCCATTCGTGATGGCCCCGAGATATTCTGCTCAGTGCATCTGCTAGGACATTGTCCTTCCCTGGGAGGTGAACAGCTATCAGAGAGGTTTGCAGGGAATAGGCCAGGGACCACAACTTCATTGCTTCTGTGCACAAGGCCATAGACAGAGTGCCTCCCTGCTTGTTGATGTACCACATGGTGGTGATGTTGTCTGTTCTGACATGGACCACCTTGCTCTGTACAGATTTGGAAAAGGCTTGCAGTGCCAGAAACACTGCTCTGAGTTCGAAGAGATTGATGCGAAGCAGAGATTCCGGAGGTGACCACAGTCCTTGAGTGGTAAGATCCCCAAATGGGCTCTCCAGCCCAGCAGGGAAGCATCTGTGGTGAGTAGTACTGAATGAGACTGAGTGACAAAAGGAACCCCTTGTCTCAAATTGTCCTGATCCTGCCACCATTGCAAGGCCTGGATCAGGGTTCGAGTCACGGACTAGTTTGGTAAGGGAAACCTTTCTTTGGGACCAGAAGGCTCTTAAGTGGAACTGGATGTCTCATCTGGAATCTTGCTCCTTGGACCACTGTTGTGGAAGCTGCCACGTGGCCCAGAAGCTGAAGGAAATGCCTTGCTGGTCGAGACACCTGAAGGGTGAATGAAGAGGCCAGTTCCATGAGGGTCCTTGCCCTTTCCAGGGGAAGGAAGGCTCTTGCCTTTACTGTATCCAGTTCTGCACCTATGAAGGTGAGGAGCTGTACTGGTTCAAGAACTGACTTTGGAAGGTTGAGAAGGAATCCTAAGTAAGTGAGCACTTGCTGGGTCACTTGCAAATGTGACTTGACTTGGTCTGGAGACTGACCTACTATGAGCCAGTCGTCCAAGTATGGGAAGATGGAAATCTTTTTTCTCCTTAGGAAAGCAACCACTACTGCCAGGCACTTTGTGAAAACCCTTGGGGCTGATGTTAGGCCAAAGGGCATTGCTGTGAATTGATTGTGGCCTGAGGGCAACTCGAACCTGAGGTACTTTCTGTGGGAGCACCTGGTGGGAATGTGAAAGTAGGCATCTTTGAGGTCCAGGGAGGCTAGCCAGTCCCCTGGCCTTACAGAGGGAAGGATAATTCTCAGAGTCACCATTTTGAACTTTGGTTTTAAAAGAGGTTTGTTCAGATATCTTAGGTCTAGGATGGGCCGTCATTCTCCTGTCTTTTTGGGGGTTAGGAAGTACCTGGAGTACAATCCTTTACCCTTGTGTAGGGTGGGAACCCTCTCTATAGCTCTGAGAGCTAGGAGAGAAGAAACCTCTGCCTCTAGGGTAAGGGTCTCAGAGATTCGCAGGTGGAAAGGATCTGGTTCACATCTTGGGAAATTTTTTGAAGCTGAGAACCAGCCCCTGGCTTACTACTTCCAGGACCCACTTGTCTGATGTTAGAGACTTCCAGTCCTGGACAAAGTAAGCCAGCCTGCCCCCTACTGGTATGGGAGAATCGGCCGGGCAGACCCATCAGGGTGTCTGCTTGGCAGGGGCTTTAGGCTGAGGGATGAATGCAGGCCTGCTCATCCCCTGCCTGCCTCTCCCTCTAAAGAACCCCCTCTGAGAGAAAGAAGAGGAGGCCTGAGCTTGGTAAAAAGGCCTTTGGAAAGGCCTGCCCCCCGGCCCCGGACTGCTGCCTTTGAGGAGTTGCCTGCTTTTCTTTGGCCTGAGCACTCCTGTACTCATCCATCTTTTTCATGTAGTTCTCTGTCTGCTCCCCAGAGAATTACCAATTACAGGAAAATCCATGGCCTTAACCTAGGTATCCTGTGAGAGGCTAGTACATCTGAGCCAAGCCATCCTCCGAAGAGCCACAGATGTAGCCATGACTCTTGATGAAACATCACTGGAGTCCAGAGCAGCATGAACTGTACTTTAGATGCCTCAATCCCATCTGCAGCCACCTGCTCCAGCTCCTTGGCAAGCTGGTCAGGGGCCCATTTAGCCAGAGCCAGCAAAGTGACCCACCTGGACTTCTGGTATCTAGCTGTACAGGCCATATAGTTAGCCTGCCTGGTCCCAAAGATGCTGCCATGTATTGTTTCTTTGCCATGGCATCAATCTTCCTGGAGTCCTTGTCTGGGGTGTGATGCCAAGGGATATTTGCCTTATCACAGGCAGCAGCCTGCACTACCCCAACATGGCTGCATTGCATTACTGGAAAAGAGACCCGTGTCTGAGCCTGAGAGAGTGTACCTCTTGTCCATTCGCCTGCCCACAGGAGGTACAGAACTAGGAGACTTAAGAATTTTGTGTGTCTGTTTCCCAAAGGATTTGTGGAGGGGAATAGACAGTCTCCTGGACTCTGGGATGTCCATCATCTCAACAAAATCAGGCTCCTCCTGATCCTCTACTGCTTCTCCACAGGAAGCTGGAGGGTCTCAGCCACTTTTTTGTAAAACATATAGTGAGAAGGGGACTCAGAAAGCCTAGGAGGAGAAACACCTGAAAGTCTGTCTGGGGAGATGTCCGGGTCAACAGGCACATCCAGACTTTCATAATCACCATAATCATCCTCATACTCTCCTTCCTCCTCCTCCAGTTCATAAAATTCTTCCAAAGTGTAATCCGGAACCGGGAGAACCGACTGAACCAAACTCCTGCCAGATGGTGCCGGTTCGGTCGGAACCAAAGTAAGCGACTGCACTATCCTTATCGCCTTGGCTATCTCATCGGCAGTCGGAGTATGAATTTCTGGGTCCGAACCGGACGATTTATCTTTTCTCTTCCTTTTCACGGAACCGACTCCTCAGAATCGGCTCTCCTTTTGCCCGAAGAAGTATCGCCCTGGTCAGAGGGCACTCCTTCTGGTTCGGCTGAACCGAACCGGCTGGCCATCCGGGTCAGCAGACTTCTCGCCTCCTCTCTGCATAACGGACCACTAAGATCTCTGGAAAATGATCCACAGAACAGGACTTCATTCTCACGGAAAACATCAGCGCTACAAGTTCCGCCAGAAGAGGTGTGCAGACGGAAAAATCTGCCACTAGTTCTGCCAGACAGTACCAACTGGCACCCCTTGGCACCAGCATCACTGTGGCTCAGACTGGCACCAAGCAGTGTCTATACCATCCTAAGCGACACCAGCGGTGGTACCCATAGGCACCCCAGCACCAATGGTACCCAAAGGCACCCATGGCACCCATGGCGGCAGGCACCCTCAGCACCATGGCACTCCCTTAGCACCCAAAGGGTGCCCGGCGCCACCAGACACCTGTGGCTGCCAGCGCGCCGGAACCAACAGCACCAACAGCTCCCACAGTGTTGCACAGCAGCAACAGCACCATCCACGGTGCAGACACCAATTCTAGCGGCGCCAACACCAACACCAGCGATGCAGCCTATGGCACTGACGCCATTCTACGGCGCCACCAAGGCGCCAGACCTGCAGTGTCACCCATGGCACTGGGCTATGGCGAAAGACCAACAGCACTGTGGAGAATGCCAACAGAGAAATCCTGAGAGAAGGGGAGAAGGAAAAGTGGTGCCTGTGCTGGCCCCTGCATGGAAAGAGTGAGGGGTAGGCACGTAGGGCTTCCACGCGATGGCAAAGGCACCAAAGAGGGCACCACACACATCCTGATCCAATTGACCCAGCCTCAGTCCAGCGGCTCTGAGATCGGGAAAACTGGACAGAAGTCAAACCCCGCTCCACAGGAGCGGCCCAGAGGTGAAACGCTCACCAAAACTCCATCGAGGACAGAGATGGAGTCTGAGTCAAGAATGTGGCCATTAAGAGCAGGGCCAAGGGAAGCCATTAAAGTCAGTTCAGGCCTATTACCCATCCCCATGCAGAGCGTACAGAGGGCAAACTCGACAGCACCAATTTTCTTCCCCAACAAGGAAGAAGAGCTCGAGGGTAAGCGGAGCCAGATCCCCGGAACTGCCAGATTCATGCTTGGTGGATTGCCCCCGAGTACAAGGACTGCTCAGTATTCGACCCCCCTTAGCAATGGGCAGTGGAGTGGACGCAGCCCCTCTGCCATAACAACTTTCAAATGAAGTCTTCCTACCGTCACCGCTACAGTCTAAGGACGGCTCCATTGATGGCAGGTGAGAATTTCTTTTTCTTCTTCATAGCCTTCTTTTTCTTCTTCGTAAATAAGAAAATACTACTAAAAATGATAAATTAAACAGCTAAAAGCTGCTGTCATATAGATGAAAACCAACTTGACGAGGCGGTGGCGTGCGACATCCAGCGCACTTTCGGCGGCAGGGAGAGAAAGGAATTGAGGTGGTTGGAGGAATTAGGCAAGATGGCCTACACAGGTGCAAGCTTAGTCTCCATGACCCTGCGCATGCGTGGTCCTGTCTCGGCGCCAACCTTTCAGAAAATGTATGGCCCTGCTTATCCTAGCGCCTCTGGCGCTATCCCACAAGTGTGAATGAGTGGTGGAGACTCGAGTCCATGAAGATCTGCAAGAGCCAATGAAGATGCAACCGAGAGAGAAAGAGCTGGAGACCAAGAGAAGAAGGGTCTCAAGGATATGGTCAGATGAAGCAAGAATCGACCAATAGGCTTCTGGAGGTTCTGAGCATACTCACTGTGGACAGTGAATCCAGGTAGTTAACATTCCTTTCCTTGTAGGAACTGTACTACTGGTTCACCCACACCCATTTCTGTTATGGACTCTTACTTACCAAATACAACTTATCACCCCCCCCACCCCCATCTCGACCCACAATAATACTGTATTTACTGCAAGAAATGGCACACAACCTCATCGTGTCCTAAGAGAGGAATGTGACAATATATTTTTTCTCTGCAGTTTGATATATTAGAATGGGAGGGGGGAATCAAAGAAAGTTCCAATGCATACTTACTGTAAAGTAACTATAGTTAGCTTTATAACAACGTATTTTTATAATACATTAACCCAACAAACAAAGTATGAGTAGACTTACGGATCAAAGACCTCCCAATCTTCCTCATAAGTAGCCTCTGCATGGGCTGAAGCATAGCCACTGTCTGGAGATACTGGTGCTAAAAGAAACACAAGTACAAATGCTTTAAGATTTTCAAATGGCTATTACAGTGCATACACAGAAACCTAATATCAGCAAGAAAAGACCAGTGGTACCATCCAGTCTGCCAGTTTGCCCTATACTACCCTCCGGAACTACTGTCTAGACAGGGTTTGTTGTCCTCACTCCTAACTGTTCCCCCCTGAATCTGGGCCCCAGATATGCTTGAACCTATTAATGTTTTTTGCGCCCACCACCTCAGTTAGTAGGCTCTTTCACGACTCAACCACTCCCCTCTGTAAAGTAAAACTTTCTCACATCACTGTAATGTAAAACTTTCTCACATCACCCCTCCCCCACCTCATATCCTCTTGATTTTGACTTGCTCTCTCTGATGAGTTCTTCACAGTCGAACTTAATTCCCCTTCAGGAACTTTACTTCTCTATCATGTCCCCCCCACTCCTGGCCTCTAGCAAGCACCAGTACATGCACATGTACAAAGCCATTAGCCAATCCTTGCAGGATCTACCCTGCAGGCCCAGAAACATTTTAGTTACCCTACACTGCAACATCTCCATCCCGTCTGTTATTACTTGGGGCAAGATTCAAAAATTGGGCACAGTATTCTAGTTCAGGTCTCACCAGTGGTCTGTAAAGCAGTAGTACTATATTACCCCTTTCCTCATACTAGCAAACTCCTAATACATTCCAATCAATATTCTAGTTACCTTGCTGAAGGCCTTGTTGCACTGGCTACTTTGTTTTAGAGAGTCACATATGCAGACTCCCAGGTCTCTTTCCCCAGTAGTAGTTTCTGGTTTAACCCTTTCCCATACAGTACTCCATCCTGGAGTACTTGTTCCCTATGTGCATCATGTTGCACTTTCTAGCACTGAAGTTTAACAGCTAAACCTTGGATCACCTCTCTAACCTCTACAAAGTTTTCTGCAACTCTATAATCCCCTCCTTGCTATCCAACCTGCCACAGTTTGTGCCATCTGTGAAGAGACATCTTGCCCAGTATTCCCTTTCCTATTCACTAATGAATACAGACTGACCCGTCGTACCCCACTTCTGACCTCACCACTTTTACCACCACCCTCTGCTGTCTCCCCCATCCAACCAGGTCCTTCACCGTTTCCAGATCCTCTAACTTCTTCAGCAACCTTCTGTGTGGCACCAAGTCAAATGCCTTGCTTAAGTTGAAGCAGACCAAATCCGCGTCTGTCCCTTATCCACTGCCCTAGTTTCCCAGTCAAAAAAATACTATCGGGTTGGTCTGACAATATTACAGCATTTATTTAATATTTACTAACTGGGATAGACCTGAAGAGATGAGAATCCTCACATTTAATAAGGTGTTCTAGGGACTGGAGTAGCCCCATCCTTTTACATGCAATAAGAAAAATTACTTACCATAGTAATGTTTCTTCTAATGGAGTCTTGCTGTATTCTGACTAATGCAGTATGACCGACCAGTTCAGCTGCCCTGGAGATCAAAGAGTTAACCTCTATGCAAATGCAGAGCGTTGAGCTCGACACGGTTTTCAAACCACCATCCTCGTGCACGTTCTAGAAACTGATTAGAGTCTTACGAAGCTAACATACAGCAATAGTGAAATAAATACTTTCTAACTCTAAAATCACCGGGCAACACAACACAAAAAGGGCAAAAAAGGAAGGCTCACGCCACTGATGCCTAAGAACAATACCTTACCCACAGGTGGGTAATCAAGTCTGAAGTCACAGCCAACCTAAAGACCCCCTAAGTTCTGTAGGGGAGGCTGGGAGGGATGTCAAAATACAGCAAGACTCCATTAGAAGAAACAACATTACTATGGTAAGTAACTATCTTCAAACAACATGAAGTCTTGCTGTATTCTGACTAATGCAGACTATCAAGCAGTGCCCCTTGGGAGGTGAGCATGGAACCTACTTAAGAAATAGGCTCTGCAACACTGCTGTGCCAAACCTGGCATCACTCCTTGCCTGAGTATTGAGGCAGTATTGCTTAGTGAATGTGTGAACAGTTTTCCAGTTGGTTGCTTTACAGAGTTCTAACAGGGGAATATCCCTGCTGCTGCCACTGAGGCTGCAGTACCCCTAATGGAATTGGCCCTCAAACCTGAAGGGGAGTCCTTTCCCAACCTGCACAGCAGAACTGCATGCAAGCCACAATCCATCTGGCTATGGTCCTTTCTGTGGTTGGCTTACCTCTACTCACTTCCGAATAGGCAAGGAGCAACTGGTTGGAGCCCTACCTGTGTTCCTTTGTCCTATCCATATAGTAGCTAATAGCCCTTTTTACATCCAGGCTGTGTAACCTGCATTCACCTGAGCTGGAATGATCTGTGAAGAAAACAGGAAGAGTAACAGAGTGATTGAGATGGAAGTCAGACTACCTTAGGGCAAAACTTCCTGTTAGTCCAAAGGACAATCTTATCCCTGTGAGGGGTAATGTAATTGGGCTCCACAGACAAAGCTTGGAGCTCACTAATCCTTCTGGCAGAAGTGACAGATACCAGAAACACTGTCTTCCAAGTCAGGAATTTAAGCTCTGCTGAAGACATGTGTTCGAAGAGGGGCTGCATAAGCTGACCTATGCAGATATTGAGGTCCCAAGCTGGAGTGGGCTTTCTCTGAGGAGGGTGAAGATGAGAGAGCCCCTTAAAGAATTTCTTGAATATAGGGTGAGCAACAAGGGAAGGGCCCTTCCCTGCTGACAAGTATGCAGAGACCACCGCCAAATGCACCTTTAGGGTAGAAGGTTGCAAATGGAGGGATTGCAAATCCACCAGATAATCCAGAAGAACTGGAAGCCCAGCCTGTTGGGGATCCAACTCCTTGTGAGAACACCAAATGGAGAACCTCCTCCACTTAGAGTACATCTTCCTAGTGGAAGGCTTCCTAGACACCCTCAAGATGTTCAGGACACTCTCAGAGATGCAGGCCTGCATACTCTTAATTCTTCAACAGCCAAGCCCTGAGGTGATGGGACTGTAGATTGGGGTAGAGGATTTTCCCCTGAGATGATGTCAGCAGGTTGTTCCTCTTGGAAAGAGAAATGGGGCTAGCCACTGACAGATAGAAGCACTGGATACCATGCATGGTTGCCTGGCCCAATCTAGGGCTATGAGAATTATGGTCACAGGCTGAGACATAAACTTGACTAGTACCCTGAGAATCAGGGGAAAGGAAGGAAAGGCATACAGAAACCTATTTGTCCAGTCCAGCAGCAGGGCCTCCAGAGGCACTGATCCCTGAACAGGGGGCCTGCAGCAATACAGAGGCAACTGATGGTTGTCTGGGGCTGCAAAGAGGTCCATCTCTGGAACCCCCCACCTCCTGAACACTGTCAGGAGGACTTGTCTGTTGAGAGGCCATTCGTGATGGCCAACTTATTCTGCTGAGAGCATCTGCAAGGACACTGTCCTTCTCTGGTAGGCGAACTAACAGGGAAATCCCCAAGGAGTAGGCCAAAGTCCAAATTTTCATAGACTCCGTGCAGAGGAGGGAGGGAGGACCTTGTTCCCCCCTGCCTGTTGATACAGTATATTGTGGTGGTGTTGTCGGTCCTGACCTGAACCACCTGTCCCTTGAGATGAAGGGCAAATGCCTGATTAGCTAGGAACACTGCTCTGAGCTCCAGGAGGTTGATGTGTGACAGGGACTCCTGAGGCATACAAGTTCCATGAGCTGTGTGCTCCCTCAGATATGCTCCCCACCCCAAGAGGGAGGCATCTGTGGTCAGTACAAGGGAAGGTACTTCTGGAAGGAAGCGAACTCCCACCCTGAGACTGTCCAGCTCCTGCTACCACTGGAGGGCTTGCAGGAGAGTGGATGATGCTGGAATGAGTTTGGACAGCGAGTCCCTTCTCTGGAACCAGAAGGACCAGGGTGAACTGAATGTCCCTCATCTGAAACCTTGGCCCTGGGACCACAGGCAGTAGTGGATGCCATGTGGCATCCACTACTGCCTGAGTGATGGATGCCATGGCATCCACTACTGCCTGTGGTGGTGGTGGATGCCATGTGGCCCAGGAGTTGCAGAAAATGCTTTGCTGGGCGAGGAACATCGAGTTGAAAGGAATCTGCCAACTGTATGAGTGCCTGAGCTCTTCCTAGGGGCAGGAAGGCCCTTGCCCTGACTGTGTCCGGCTCTGCCCTTATGAAGTCTAAGACTTGAACGGGTTCCGCACCGACTTTTTCCAGGTTTATTAGGAACCCCCGAGATTGAAGGGTCCCTCAAGTGAGAGCCAACGACTGTTGAACCTGCAAACAGGACTGGCCTGCTAGGAGCCACTCGTCCAGATAGGGGTAAACCGAAACCCCTTGCCTTCTGAGAAATGCCTCCACCACTGCTAGGCATATGTAAACACCCTTGTGGCAGTGGTCAGCCGAAGGCATAGCCCTGAACTGGTAGTGGCCTGAAGATAATCTGAACCCGAGGTATCTTCTGTGATATTGTCTGATGGGTATGTGGAAGTAGGCATCCTTGAGGTCCAGGGATGCCAACCAGTCTCCTTTTCGCAGAATGGGTAAAACTGCAGCCAGAGTTATCATTCTGAACTTTGGCTTTGCCAGATGCCTGTTCATGTATCTGAGATCCAGACTGGGCAGCCACTCCCCATTTTCTTTAAGGCAAGGAAGTACCTTGAGTACAACCCGTTTCCTGTGTAGTAGTAGCACTGGTTCCACTGCCCTTGAGAGCAGGAGCCTGGAGAACTCTGCCTCTAGCAGAGCTGTTTCTGAGGGAGGGCAAGGTCTGAGGGTCTTGCCCCAATCTGGGAAGGATTTGAAACTGAGGCAAGACCCTGACCCACTATCTCCAAGACCCACCTGTCTGAGGTGCTGGCTTGCCAAGCCTGCAAATAGTGGGACAGCTTGCCCCATACAGGGATAGGGGAGGCAGCCTGGGCAGACTTCTCAGGGTGTCTGCTTGGCAGGAGTGGAGGGAAGTGGAATAGGAGCTGCATGGCCTGCACCCCTCCTTCTTTGAGCCCTGAAGAACCCCCTGGGTTGCTGAGATAAAGGGAAAGCCATATCCTGATGGAAGGGCCTAGGGTAAGGTCTGCCCCTGCCCCCTCTGGCCTGTTTCTGTGAGGTGGCTGCTTTCTCTTTAGCAGCACTCTTGTATGCCACCCTATAATCATTCATCTTTTTCATGTATGCTTCTGTCTGTTCCCCAAACAGTGAATTCTGTGTCAGGGAAAGACCAGAGCATTGTTCTGGGTATCCTGGGAGAGGGTGGTACATCTTAACCAGGAGAACTGCCTGAGGAAAATGGCAGAAGCCACAGCCCTGGAGGCTGCATCATTCGAGTCCACAGCCATATGGAACTGTGCCTTAGATGCCTGTATTCCTTGTTAATCTCCTGAAAGTCAGCTACCAACTCAGGAGAAGTTTTCTCGGCTAACTGCTGCACAGATTCCCAGAGTGCCTTCTGGTATCTGGAGGCATAGGCTACATGAAAGACCTGCCTTATACCCAGGGAGGAAGCCAAGTAGGTTTTCTTGGCAAATGAATCAATCCCCCTGGAGTCCTTATCCGGAGGATGGGAAGCCAGGGGGAAAGTAGTGTTATGTAAGAACTTACCGTAACAGTAGATCTTCGAGAACAGCTCTTGCAGCAGGTAGCTGCAGTCTGGACCACTTCCACATGACTGCAATGGGAGGTAAGTGCCATTGCCAGCCACAGTGTACTTTCTGTCCATCTTTTTTTATCTAAGGGAGGGACAGAAAAGGGGGGGTCTGAAGCACCTTAAGAGTGTGCCTCTTAAGAGATTTGTGAATGGGGATGGAGACACCCTGAGGAGGAGGCAGGGAGGTCCAACATTTCCCTGTGGTCTTCCTCTGCGTCCTCATCCTGTCTAGCCTCCTGGACAGGGAGCTGAAGGGTCTCTGCCACCTGCCTCATGAAAGCAAAATGGGAGGTGGCTTCGGAGAGAGCCCTAGTCTTCCTCTGCATCCTCATCCTGTCTAGCCTCCTGGACAGGGAGCTGAAGGGTCTCTGCCACCTGCCTCATGAAAGCAAAATGGGAGGTGGCTTCAGAGAGAGCCCTAGGAAGAGACTCGTATTGGGGATGCTCAGGGGAAACCTCTGGTTCAACAGGTTCCCCTTCCCCTTCCTCATCATCAATATCATATTCAGAATCATAGAACTCCTCAGACTCCACAGGGCCAGGAGGAGCTGAACCGACAGTAGATAAAACCAGTAACTGCCCAACCGGTCTTTGCATCGGTTCACCAAAGCCAATTTGTAAAGACTGGACAATTTGAACTGCCTTAGCAATTTCATCCACGGTAGGAACCGCAACCGGCGGATTGCGCGGTTCCGAACTGAACTTCTTGGATTTCTCAGATGGAGCAGTGTCTGGGGTCAAATTCGACCATCTTAGAAGACAACGGTTCACCCTGATCCGAGGGATCTGCAACCGATCGGCCGGTTCACCTGAACTGGACCGGACATCCAGGGCCGACTTCTCCATTCTCTCCTTCAATTTACAAAGTCTTCTGTCTATGGTTGAGGAAAGTTTTACAAATGTCACAGTCTGCCTGAAGGTGATCAAAACCCAAGCAGTAGTGACAAATTAAGTGTGGGTCAGCCTTTGCAAATTGTTCACCACACTCTGTGCAACACTGAAACCCAGTGGGACCGGCTTTTCTCTTGGGTTTCAGAGATATAACCTTGAATTTAAACGCTTAACCCCACAGTTTAGTTAGGCCAGTTAAGCTGATGCCCAAATTAAACTATTTATTTGGGAGACTTAGTCAGGCCTAGATTTAAAAATAAATAAATAAATAAATAAATAAAATTTTGTTACCCTTGTCAGGTCAGGCCGGGTAAAAGAGAAACGGAACCCAACAACCGGCAGTTTAGCACCGTAGAAAACTAATTCAGTTTTAGTCAGGAACCACACCGAACCCAATATACAACTACTTTAAACTATGGAAAGGAAAAATAAGTGTTTACTCGGTTTCCTTACAGTCAGGAACCGACAGGAGCCCAAACGACTTACCCAACCGGTAAAACCATGCTATACTGAGGACAGAGGTTTGAATACTGTGAAAAACAGATGGTTTAACCAATGAAAGTTTACTCAGACCAAAGAAGAAGAGGAGCAATCGCGAAGCGACTTCACTGGCAGGTGGAGTAAAGAATCTTATGTTACTACAACGTACCAAGGAGGTGGTTTAAAACAGAGCTCGAGCTCAGCGTTCTATGCATTTGCACAGAGGTCAATTCTGTTCTCCGGGGCAGCTGAACAGGTCGGTCATACTGCATTAGTCAGAATACAGCAAGACTTCATGTTGTTTGATACACTAAGACTGACTTGTCTGTACTGTTAAATGCTATGACCTAATGTATTTACAAAAAACCTTGAATCTCACTGCCAATGCTGAACTGTATATTTATTGTCCATGTATGTACCTCTCTCGGGGTGTGTCTGAAAATAGGCAACTGTTTGTCTAGGGCACCCCACCAGGTTAACAAAAGACAATGATTAAATGAACTAACACACCTTAAAGAGCGACTTGACACCTTCTGGAAAACACAACATTTAGACACAATTCAGCTTATATTTCATATACGTTCTATAGACTTCTCTCCTCCATTATTTATTGCTTAAGAAATCTCCACAAAAACAAGAGCTTTATCCTTTAGAGTTCATCTGCTTCTACAGCTTATTCCTTACCTGAAATAATGCTCTATTGTGACCTGCCAGTCTGTTGCCATGAGAATAACTAATGTCACAAGCAGTGCATTATGACGTCATGTTGGGAATAAGCATTAAGAGCTGATGAACCCTCAAAGAACAACTATCCTGTTTTCTTCCATATGACAGCAACAGTAAATAAAGGTGATGAATACTGAACTAATGAGAAATATAGGCTCCTTTTGTGTGCAAATATGTTTTTAAAGTTCTTCTCGAGGCCAGTGGCTCTTTAAAACTTAAGAAGTCCAAATGTTTTATTTTGTTACAATATGGCCCACAAGGTACTAATACTCCTGAGGCAACACAGCATGAGGCAAGAAGGTGTAGATTCTTCCAGTAGAATTTTAACCAAACAGAACATTTTAAGTTGCTGCTTAAAAAGCAGTGGACATGATCATTTCTTCTGGACAGTCAACTCATGTTACAAAGTTGTATGCATGGGAAGCTAACTAGGCATACTTTGAATTTTTTAATCAAGATTCAGTTATTTTACTGACTGTGAGACCCAACCTCATGGCAGGGCTCGCCAAAGGGAGAGATCAACATCAACCTGTGGTCCCAGACAAGACTCACATCAATGTCATTCGGATGGAGGAGGTTGCAGTCCTGCCACTTCATGATGCTCCACTTAGAGGAAGGTTTCCTTTTTGTTGCATCCCTATGGTGGTGTGGTCACACAAGGGCAGCAAGTGAGCAGCATACTGACGTCAGACACCTCTAACCCCCATCTCTCGCAGTCCCTACCTCTGAGCTCCTAGCCTTTGCTAAGAGTCAACCTGACACCAGGCACTACAGCTCCTCCCCACCCCAAGAGCAGTTCAGCAGATCCTCATCCCACTCTCCCCAGCCAGCCCTCTGGGCTTGTTCCCGAATCTAGGTTATCAGTGTTGCAAGCAGTACTTTCTTGATGATGCCAACCTCTGCTAATAAGATCCACCACTAAAATCAGCATTTTGATGACAAAGTAGGGCAATGGGGCTACGATGTGCCATGAATAGAGTGAAAGCACATCTGGTTATTAGTATTCAGTTCACATCCTTACTTAGGCAAGCCTTATGCCGAGCATACTTGGTCTTCTTAGCACTATTCCTCCTACCGTAAAATCCTCTGATCCTCAGACTCTGACCCTAGTGCTCACAGATCCGCATTCTGGAAACAAGTATCGAACACATGCCTTACCAGGAGATGTTAAGGTGGGTCTTAACGATGTGAACTGAATACTACTGTTAACTGCACTACTGGAACTTCACCAGGCACTGTAGCAGGGAGGGTATGCGACTGAGTCATTTGATCAATTTTTGCCCTTGAAGGCCAACAGACCTGTCCACCGAATGCACCACCTCCACCATCCTTCATCATCTAGTTTGGCTTACAATCATTGTGATTGCTTTGGGTGATAGGTACAGGTTTCAAACATAAACACCTCATACTAAAATGTGATTTTATTTTTTATAAGTAACTTATATGTATAGTGCTGACCATGTATGTACGTGTCTATGTATTTTATGTAATGCTCTCTCTCAACGCAACTGTAAATGAGAGGTTCCTCTAAACTTGCTTTAAATAAAATTATGATCTTCCCTGTCCAGAATTCTTGCAGTGGAAGGAATTGACAGGGTGATACTGCCGATAACACAAAAAAGGATGTCTAACCACTCCACAGAACCACTTTTAATTTGGAAAATAACAAATGACTAGACATAAATATACGCCAAGAGTTTCATTATACTAAATACAGAAAAACCAACAGGGGCTCCTGTCACTCTCGATCAAGCCCTGGCACCTCGACCGTGAGTATTAATCATGGGTATTTACGATAATGCCGCCACTGTTGCTGCTGTTGACTTTGCAATCTACAAAAGGAGTCGCCACTCTGCAGGCTCTGCTTCACAGTTTGCTTTGTGGTAATGACCAACGTGCCACTCAGCTCCAACTTGGCCTCGTTGATCAGGAGGCCCAGCTGAGTGCAGGTTTGGAGGGCCAGGTCCCTGGACCTCTCCACCTCTTCCTAGGTTGAACCCGCCAAGAGCTAATCACCGGGGTAGGGATAGACTCGGACTCATTAACGCCGAAGGTGGGCTGCCACCACTGCAATGCATTTGGTGAAGACCCGTGGGGCCGTTGACAGGCCAAATGGCATGACTCGGAACTCATAAAGGGTTCCCCTCTGCTTGGAAGTGGAGGAACCGCTGACGAGAGATTGGGACGCGAAAAAAAAGCGTCCTGGAGATCCAGTGAGCAGAAAGTATACTTACGCAAAAACTTACTGTAACAGTAGATCTTCGAGAGGAGCTCTTGCAGCAGGTAATACCATTAGGACTGAAACTGACAGGCGCCAGGACCCCACGAAAAACTTGCAGTCAGCAGTCTGAGGCAGGGGACCGCCCTCAACGTCGGCTCCGCCTGACAGCCTACTTGGTATAAAGGGGACGGTCCCCTGGCACTACCTCAGTTCTCCCGCCAAAGACCCGGCTAGAAATAAAGTTGGAGAACCAGGCAGCAAATTCTGCACCATGGTCTAATGACAAGGTATCTCATAAAAATTATCCTGGGGATGGAAAGCCACCTGCTGCAAGAGCTCCTCTCAAGATCTACTGTTACGGTAAGTTCTCATGTAACTGTACTACCTGTCTTCGAGGGTGGAGCTCTTGCAGCAGGTAATACCATTAGGATCAAGTCCCAGGCAGTACCCAAAGATAGGCCCAGGTCTGATAAGGTGGTGGGAAATATGCTAAAAAGCTTAAGCAGACATTTATGAGAGAAGGCCTTGCAGGACTGCTGGTCCAAAACCTGTTCTCCTTCTGGAAGTGATGTCCAGGCTGTAATGCCTGATGAAAGCATGGACGGAAGACCACATGGCAGCAGCACAAATATCGGCTGAAGAGACGTTCTTGAGGGCCGCAAAGGAAGATGCCACCACTCTGGTGGAATGGCCCCTGAAAGCACTCTGAAGAGGTCTGTCACAGTGCTGGTAACAGAATGTAATGCACTGTACTAACCAACGGGCTAGTGTCTGTTTAGAAACAGGAGCTCCCAACATTCGCTTAGCTAAAGAGACGAACAACTGGTCCGACTTTCTAGAGGAGTGAGTCCTCAAAACACGATGAACATCCAAGGTGTGCAATAGTGCTTCACATTGGTTGGAAAATTCGGGTAGTATACCAGATGGTTGATATACTGCTTAAGGGTCAGTACAAACACCACCTTGGCACAAATCAGAGTTCATGCTAAAATTCACCCTGTCCTGTGAAAGACTATGTATGGTTCTTTACACATCAGAGCCTGGAGTTCAGAGACCCTTCGAGTGGCGGTGATGGCTACCAAGAGAAGAGTCTTCCATGAGAGGAAGCGCTGCTCGCAAGAGGCTGCCAGCACAAAGGAAGGAAGTGCGAGTTTCTCCAGTACGAAAAGAAGGTCCCAAGGAGAAACAATGTCTCTCTTGGGAGGTCTGACGTGTAATACCCCTCGAAGGAAAGTTTTGCAGGCATTCATTTGAGCCAGAGTTTTGTCTCCTATTGGATTATGATATGCGGAGATCGCACACACGTGCACCTTGATTGAGGAGTAACTCATTCCTAAGTCCAAAAGGTGACGGAGCTACCCTAGCATGTGCCTAGCCAGACAACCTAAGGGATCTAGGGAGTGGGCAGAAGCCCGCACAGAAGCTGCTTCCATTTCAGAGCGTCACGTGGCCCTGGTGGAAGGCTTCTTTGCTGCCACCAGAATTTCCGCCACTCTGCTCGACGCTCCTAGTCTCTTCCACTAGGATTGCAGGAACCAAGCATGTAGGTGAAGAGACTGAAGAGCAGGATGGACGAGAGTCCCCTGTTCTTGTGAGCACAAGTGGGTGGAGACTGGCAACTGAACTGGAGGTTCCAGGGACAGCTGCTGGAGCAGCGGATACCAGATTTGACGAGGTCATAGAGGGACCACCAGAATCATTCCAGTTGCCTCTGACTGCAATTTGAGCAGTACTCTCTGAATGAGGGGAAAGGGAAGGAAGGCATACAGGAACTTCCCTGTCCAAGACAGGAACAATGCATCTCTCCAGAAAACACCAGGCCCTGTAGGCGTGAGCAAACATTCCACAGTTTGGCATTGCACGGGACAAAAAGAGAGGTCCAACTCTGGCTGGCCCCAACTGTCGAAGAGGTCGCCTGCAACATCTTGAAGCAGTTCCCACTCGTGATTCTAAGAAGCAGAGGGACAGACAGTCAGCGAGGACGTTCTGGACCCCTGGCAGGTGGACTGTGGTGAGGTCCAAACTGTGTTCTACTGCCCAGTACCATACTCTCATGGCTTCTCTGCAAAGGGGGTATGAGTGAGTTCCCTCTCGTTTGTTGACGTGGAAGACGACTGGTCTGTTGTCTGTCTGCACCAGAAGAGGACCCGGCAGAAGCTGGTCTCTGAATGCATACAGTGCATTCAGCACGGCTCTCATTTTCAGAACACAGTTATGAAGAGAGCCCTCTGTAATAGACCAAGACCCCTGGGTCCTGTGATCCCCTAGATGAGCCCCCCAGCCTAACAAAGAGGTGTCTGTCGTCAGGGTCTGAAGCGGTCGGGGTCTGCGGAAAGGAACTCCACAGCTTAGACTGTCCATGCGGAGCCACCATTCCAGAGAACGATGAACCGCTCGAGAGATCCAGATTCAGAGATCCAGATCGTCTGCCAATTGGTCCCACTGCACTCTGAGGTGCCACTGAAGTGTCCTCACATGGAGTCTGGCTAAGGGAACTGTGGTGATGGCTGCCGCCATGTGACCCAGCAGCTGCAGGGCCACCCAAGCAGAGGAGAAGGGGGTTCTTTGGAGGCCTCTGGCTAAACCCAGAAGGCGATCTGCTCTGTCCAGAGGCAGAAAAGCTCTCCCCGTTCAGTGTCCAGGATAGCTCTGATGAATTGCAGCCACTGCGTTGGCCAGGGGTGCAACTTCAGCCAGTTTACCGTGATGCCCAGGGAGGAAAACAAAGCCTGCGTCTCTCTCAGGGCACTAGAAGCTCCTCCTCCGACTGAGCAGAGGAGGAGCCAATCGTCCAGGCAGAGGTAGATAAGAGGCTCTCCTGCGGAGAGACACTGCTACCACCGCTAGGCACTTGAAGACCCTGGAAGCTGAAGAAAGGCTGAAGGGCAGTACCCGAACTGGTAGTGCTAGTCTCTGAAGCAGAACCCGCAGAAATGGTCTGTGGGACTTCAGAACCTTGAAATGCAGGTGGCGTCCTGCATATCTAGAGAGCATAGCCAGACTCCTTTTACTTCACGGAGAGCTGGAGCTGGTTGAGGTCGAGAATGGGCAAAGGTCTCCTGTTTCTTCAGGACAAGGAAGAAACAGGAGTAGAAAATCCTCCCTTTCTGGGCCTGTGGGGCCCTTTGAATAGCTCTTTTGTCTAGGAGCTGTTGGATCTCCCTTTCTAGAAGGAGGCTGTGATCCAGTGGACAACGGGACAATGGGGGTTGTCCGGTGGGATAGAGGAGAATTCTATCAAACATCCTTTGTGAATGGTATCCAGTACCCACTGGTCTGCAGTGATACTGGACCATTTGAGCGGGTAAAGTGCAAACCGCCTTCCTACCGGCTCGTTCTGCCTGTCCTCGAGAGGAGGGGGGAGGCGGGGGAGTGAGGCAGAGGGGATGGGAGGGGCCTGGGCCCTGGGAGCTTTAGGCTGCTTTGAGCCCTGGGAACCTTGATAGGCAGGGTTACCCCACCTTTTGAATCCCTTTCCCTGGGATTGTTTGCCACTCTGTCCTTACCCTTGACACTGACGATAAGGACATCGGCAGGGTGCTTTGGGCTGGGACTTAAACATTCGGTGTACGTCCGCCACCGCTTTCACTGACTCCTGAAGCTGTTTCATCATCTGTTTTACTTCAGGACCAAACAAAACCGGGCCTTAAAAAGGAGAATCCAGAATGGACTCCTGAAGATCCGGCTGGAATCCTGCGAGTCCGAGCCAGGACTGCCGTCTCATACAGATTCCCAAGGCAGTGGCCCTGGAAGCCACATCTACGGTATCATAAGAACACCAGAGGGCATGCTTGTCCACATCCAGGCCCAACTGGGCACAAGCTAAAATTTCCTGTTTGGAGTCACAGTCAGGGAGGGTCTCTACCAAGTCCATGGTCTTTCTCAACAGTGACTGCTGGTAGGAGATCATATGGGTCATAAAGTTCAGCAATCTGATGGACCCAGTAGATGAGGAGAAGACCTTACGGCCCCAGCTGTCTAATTTCTTGGAGACTGGGTCGGGAGGCTGAGAGCTTAAATGTTTCGGTTGAGCCCCCCACCCGTGGGCAGCTGTAAGGACTAATAAGTTAGCCTTCAGTTGTTCTGCCAGGAACGGTTCTGATTTGGGAGGCTTATAGAGTCTATCTGCCTTCCATGGAACTGCCAGGACAGAGGACGGTGCATGCCAAGTGAGGCGAGTAACATCCTGGAAGGGCTCCACAAATGGTGGGATAACCAAGGGCTTTGGTTCCTTTTCTCCAAGGAACTTGGCAAGGCGTTTCCACTCCAGGTCTAGGGCCTCGGTATCACACTCATAAATGGTCTGGATGTGCCTCATGATGTCAAGGAATGAGGGATCATCCGAAGGAGACCGTAGAGAATCTCTAGGTCCTGGCGATGGAGGTTGGAACCTTTCTTCCGATGAGTCCAAATCTACGCCTGCCTCATCCGAGGAGGACGTGATGGGGCGAGACGAAGGAGAACTGGATGAAGTCTGCTTCTTTCATTTCCCTTTCAGATGTGGACTTGGGCGCTCATCCTGGTTTCCCGGCCTGAGAAAAGGTCCCCTTTGACGGTATTCCACCAAGTGGTACACGAGTTACCTACGTCCACCATTGGGATGACCGAGGGAGCCGATGCCAGGTCAGAAGGGCCAGGCTTCAGGTCCTTTGGCGTGGGCGCCTGGGGTTCGGGAACCTCTACTGGAGTGGCAGGCGTCAGGTTCGGCACCCCGGCATCAGTAGGCCGGCGACTGGTGTCCGGCACGGCCTTAACTGATGTCTGTTCCCTCGGCAGAGAGGCAGATGGCTGATCCTCATCCGGCGACTGTCCCATGTCTATGTCTGACGTCGGGGAGCAAGTCGTCTGGGTAGGCGAAAGGCTAGGCGGGCATTTGTCTGTTGGAGGTGCACCTTAGCCTGGGGTGGAGGGTGTCCGATTCCAGGCATCCTCCTGCCTACCAGAATGTTCGCCTGTCACGCTTCTCTTCTCCGAGGAACTCTCCCTGTCCCGAGCCATGGGCAGGCTTTCCTGGGTCAATCCTGTGATTTGGGAGGTCAATGAGCCAGGGACGTGGAGCGGTGTCCCGCTGAGTCAGACTCTCGTGGTGTCTCTGAGGAGGGGTGGAGGGACTTGAAGAGTGGAAGGTTCGGTCGGTAGAGCCGGAACCGAACCCAACCTTTTGCTGGATGAAGAAGACGATAACGCTTGTTTGCTTGGTGACCAACAGCGAATTCAGACCTGGCCCAAACCTTCTCCTTGTGGTGATGCTTCACCCCGGAGGCCCTGTCTTTACAAGGGGATTCTCTAGCAGGAGAGGATCAGCTGGCTCCCGAACCTCGCTGCATTGCCGCAAGCTTTTTCTCCAAGAGGAAAGTCTTTGAGGCATGGGCTCTTCTGATGTGCGTCTTTTGGTTGAACTTCTTGCAGTGGCTGCAGGATTCGGGTGGTGTTCCAGGCCTAGGCAGATGAGGCAGGCCTTGTGGCAGTCTTTGGCCAGAATCTGCTTCCCGCAGGCACACTTGGATTTTCACCGTGTTGGTGAGGGCGACGACATAAACAAGGCGTAAGTAATATAATTTGAAGGAAAAGAAAGAAAACGACTTATCCAAGTTCAAAGCTGTGACTGCTGAGAGAGGCGCCGTGGAGTTGAAGTAAGCAGGTGGATGGCGGAAAGAACTGGAGGTGGCCCAGTGGACCGCCCCTTTATACCATGTAGGACGTCAGGCGGAGCCGATGATCGGGAGCAGACCCCTACTGCAGACTACTGGCTACAAGTCTTCCGTAGGGTCCTGGGGCCTGACGGTGGTCAGTCCTAATGGTATTACCTGTTGCAAGAGCTCCACCCTTGAAGACAGATCTACATATTCTGCTCGAGGGATGGTATGATCTGGGACAGAGTTACCATCCTGAAGGTGCATGGCCTAAGAAACTGGTTCAGGTCGTGCAGATCTAGAATGGAGCGCCAGCCCCCCCATTCGCTTCGGGACCAGGAAGTACCTGGAAATGAACCCTTGGTAAAGCAGGGAGTCCATGACTCTGACCACTACCTCCTTGAGGAGGAGTTGGGAGATGTCGTCTCGGACAGCCAACCGAGTCTGCACGGACACCATCTCCTCCCATGGGGCACGGGCTCGGCTGGGAGGATACTGCTCGAATTCAGGTGGCAGACCCTGGCCAACCACTTCTAAGACCCACCTGTCCGTGGTAACAGTGGACCAGGTGGAAAGAAAGTGGCGGAGTCGGACCCCCCACGGGAGGAGCCAGAGCTGGCATGACGGGAATAGGGGTGGCCGCCCTTATCCCATCACTGAGCAGGCTTGGAGGAAGAGTCTCCAGATTGGAAACTGCCTGAATCCTGACCTCCCTGTCTGCGGGCGCTGGAGGCCCGGACTTGGGCCGAGGATGCCAAGCCTGTGCCTGCTGTTGCCCACCATGAAAGGGAGGCTGCTTGGCCGCAGGAGCAGGGTGTCGAAATGTTTTTTTCTTCTGCTTCTTGTCGCCTTGAGCGTCTCTCTGAGCAGAAGTGGCAGAGTCCAAGGTGGCACTGGACTTCTCGATCCATTGTAGGTGACCGTCATCCACACCTGGGCTGAAAAGATTGGTGCCTAGGAAAGGATCATCAATAAGCTTATGCTGGGTATCCGCCGTAAAGGTGGAGAGCCTAAATCAAGCCCTGCAGCGCATGGCAACTGCAGCTGCCACCGAGCGGGCGCATGAGTCCCCGAGGTCCAGGGCCGTCTGGAGTTGCACCTGGCAACAGCCCAACCCTGGTCCCGGATCTGTTTGACCGCAATCTGAAGGTCTGCAGGGAGGAGAGGGAGAACATCATCCAAAGAGCCCAGAAGGGCATAGGAGAAATGCACCATGATAATGGCCGAGCCTGCCTGATGGAGGCCTAGCGAAGAGGCGGCATAGACCTTCCTGGCAGAGTGGTCCAACTTTTTGGATTCCTTGTCCAGAGGTCTGTCCATGTCTGTCGAGCTTCCTGTGCATTTGAACACTGATTCAGTCACTAGACGTTCCACAAAGGGATGTTCCATGAACCCCGAGAGGGACCCAATGGGCACTGCTTACTTGAGGGCCATCCGGCAGACAGGCCAGGGTGCTGCCAAAGTTCCAAAGCCGAACAACAATGGCCTCAGCCACTGGGAAGCTTCCGCCACAGTGTCCCTCTCAAGGATGTCCGTAAGAGGGTATTCAGCCCGCTTCTGGACAGGCCTAAGGGCATCCCCATAGATTCGGAGATCAGGCTAAGAATCCCAAGAAGGATGAAGGGCTGTCCTCCATCGAGACTGCCCACCCACTCTTCATCTACCGGACGAAGTGTAGGTCAGAGTCATCAGAATCCGAAGTATCCAGATAAAAATCGGCCAGCCACCAAGGTCCCCCTCCACATGCCTGGGGTGGTCAGGCGTGAGGATAACCGACAACTTACGGGGAAGACCCGGAACAGTCAGAGATTCCTTTGAAGGAGCCCCTCCACCACCATAAGTGGAGAGGTCGATTTTGGCCAAACCGGGGCGGGATTCACCGGCTCCATGGGCGGGGGAACCGTTTTAATCGGTTCCAATGGAGCCAGCTTTGGCCTAGAAGGCAAGAGCCAATAATGGCCGGTGTGGGAACTGTGGCCGGTTTCTAACCAGACAATATCAGCTGTTGCCATATGAGGTCTGCGTAGCGGAGTTTCCGCTGAAGCCTCCCCTCATCCGAGGAGGACGAAGACAAATGGTGGCGTCGCCTTTTCTTGGAGCACTTATGCACCTTCCTCGGCCCATCAGTCAAGGGGGTCCGAGAGCTCAACCTCGATCATCGGGGTGACCAACTGGGTCGCTCAGGAGACACCGGGGGGACTGGCGACTTTCCTTAATCTGGGACTGGTCCTCGATGGGATTGCCAGCAGGCTGGGTCTCCTTATCAGGGAGAGGCAGGACCAGGGTCCTTGTAAGAAAGTTGTTGGCCCCGCTGGCAACAGATCGACAGGGTCGAGAGTGATCTCAACCGTGTCGATAGAGACCTTGACCAGCTGACCAACGGCAGGGCTGAGAAGCTGGCCGCTGAAGTCACAATCTCGACAGAGATAGAGACTGGAGATCCCTGGGACTGAGACCGCTCTCGATCCCAAGAACGTCTTCGCCGAGACAAAGAATCTCTTGGTTCCTTGTCCTTTTTACAGGACTGGGAGACATGCGAGCCCAAAGATCCCTAGCCCTTGGTGAGGAGAGACTGGCACATCTCTCAAAAGGAGCCCGAGAATGTAGAGCCCAGACTGAGTGGAACAAAAATCAGCAGAGAGGAACGATTTGCGGCCCACGCAATCCTCGGTCTGCATTTGTTCAAGCTGCTCTGCGAACCCCGCAGCCACAGAGACCACCCACTGGGCCTCTTTCAATTTGACGGTGGATTCAGTTTCTCAGGCCTGACCAATTTTAAACATGCGAGATGATCATTAAGCACGTTAGGGTGGAAAGCGAGACATCTTGCAGGCCTGGGTGTCATGGCCGACACCCAGACAGTAAACGCACGTGGTATGTGGGTCTGTGCGCGATATCTTCTCTCAGCATGGGCACCGGTGGAATCCGAGAGAAGATTTCTCTTCCATCATGGCAGAGATGACAAAATTGGGATTGCTAACTGTAATGAGTTTAACCTTAAGAAAATCCAAAGTATGAGAAGCCAGGGCCTACAGAGCGCAGGAGCGGTAAGGAGGCAATCTGAATCTCCCAGCAGAAAGCAAGATCTTGCATCATGGGGCACTGCCGAGGATTATACCACCTGGATGGGTGGGAGGAGCCAGCTTTGATACCTTCCGGCGAGATTTAAAGGGGAAAGGGACATGCCAAACAGTGTGGATAGAACACATCCACGTCCCTAGAAAAGTGCATTATAATCCACTGGCGGGGTGGGTTGTAGACCAAGGACACGGATACTGTGGTGGTGGATTAGTCAGTGAGGGAGCCAGTGCAGGGTACCCAGGCATAGGCCCAACCGGCTCTGGCTGTGGATTTCAAGGACACCCAGCAAGCGTCGTCCCGGCTGGCGCCAGTCAGGGGAAGAAGCCAACGTGGACCCTACTGGCAAGGGCAGAGCCTGCGGGGATGAGGGCCCTGTGGCAAGGGCAGAGGCGACGCCTAAGTGGAGGAAAAGGTGTGTGCTTGTGTGGGGCAATGCCTAGCAGGACAAGGTCAGCCCAGGAGTCTGGTACACTTTGGCCGGGTGGGGTGGGTCAGGGAACTGCCAGAGTGCCAGTGGGTGCTAAGGGCCTGAGCGTCAGGACTGGAAAGCAGGTTGACGACATCCACTCCTCCAAGACCACCGACCGAGATAAAGATAAAAGTGGGCAGCAGAGCCACCAGAAGCCTGAAAGGAGTGAGGGCTGACGAGGCTGGAGGAGCACCTCCCACGGGAGGAAGAGCCAGCGGCGGTGGCTGGTCTATGTGGCGACAGAGATCGAGAGGCTGACTGAGGATGCTCCCGGTGCTTGTGCTTCCTGCCTGATTGCTTCTCCTTCTGGGAAGCAGCAGCAGCACTGGAAGATTGAGCAGGGGAGGCTGAAGAACTTCTGGCCCGCAGCTCCTTCTCCATCACAGCCAACTTCTGCTTGAGAAGGTAACTCTCCAAGGTCTTCAAACGACATCTCCATGTGGCCTGGTTGAAGTCTTGGCAGACTTCAGTGTCATGACTGGGGCCTAGACAGAGTGTCAGTCTTTTAGCAGGAATTTGCTTGCCATAGGCACTCTTGGTTGACTGGAAGACGAGGTTGGAGGAGAAGACAAACCTCATCGGGAAAGCGGTTTTAAACACTTAAGAAAAAGGCAGGGTAAAGGCAAAAAAAAATGGTGGTTGACTGTAGCTGGTGTCCGTAAAGGTCTGACATGCAGGGGCCAACGGCGGGAAAAGAACTGAGGTAGATGTAATGTCAGCATACTAGCGAGGGCAGTCCCCTGTGATGGATTGCTAGCTAGAAGTTGTCCATGTGTTCCTGGCGGCTTCAGTCCTACCGGTGCCTGCTGCAAGCGCCTCCTCAAAGTAAGATTACTAAAGCGGCTGTCGTGCAGACGTGAAATTCCGATTCTCGAAGGGTGAGCAACACTGTCACTGAAGTGTACACGACAGTGGGGAGAAGAAGAACTGAGGTGGTTGGGGGCTGGTGCCAAGGTAAGCCTGGCACCACAAGCCACTCTCGCAGCGCCGTGCATGTGCATTACTTGCCTCGGGGCTAGCCTACTAAAAAGTTCTGGCTCCTGTGGGGTCCTAGTGCCTCCGGCACAGTCCCATTAGTGGGAATTAATGGTGAAGATATATTCCTAGAAGATCTCACAAGTCATTAAGTATTCTGTAAGCAAGGACATTCTGCAGACACACCGCGTTTTGGATAACCAGGTTCCAACAACCTTTTTTGAGAAGTTCCTTCTATGAGAACAAGGCCAGAAGTCTTACAGATTTTCTGCAGCTAAATGTTGGCACGTTTTACCTTCTACTTTGCATAAATGCAACAACTTCTGTTTCTTAAAGTATGTTTGTGCTGGATCAAGAGTTTAATAAATACAACATCTGATACTGTTTTGTCTGTACCTGTCAAATCATTCTTGAAAATGGGTGCAGACTGTACTTGGATCAACCCAGTAAACAAAAGAAATGAAACTGAACACATACCACCCTGTTACATGAGCCACTTTCAATGCTTTTAATTTCAAGTTAAGAATTACAAAACCTCAACATAAATTCTTACCTGTGAGTGGAGGTACGTCTCGATTGGTGGATTCCTCCACTTCTTCCGAACAGTTACTGACAGAAGATCGCACCTGCACTACCTGGCTGGAGTATGCTACTGTTCCATTGGCTGATGTTGCAGTGCTGGTCGTGATCTCATCTACTTGATCCATGTCAAGTTGTTTGACTATCTCCTCCGCTTCAACAGCCTCTCCGGGGGACTCCGACCCAGTCGTCCCTAAAATGAAACAGCATGCCCACTGAATTCCATAAAGCAGTACTGGTTAAAGTGAGATCTTCTAAGAAAAAAAGGCAAATGATTACCCACCACAGGTTCAGAAGGCACTTCAATGTTAAACCATTATTTCGGTCACTTGCAGTTCAACAGTCTTTTGACCCAGGAAGCCTACCCTCATAACAGGAATGCAAACTTTTCCTGGCAGGATCTACAAACCCTCCAAATTCGGTAAACATATGTCAGGTACATTGTAAGTTTAAGAGTGTCAAAACACGACAAAACACCCAAATCAATAGTCCTTATAGGCAAGCAAAAACAAAGATCTGAAACCTGGCACTTGAAAATCTTATCTTTATGGCTGCAGTTCTAATAAAAAAATGCCAGGAAGGCAGCATAGACAACTTGAAAAAAAAAAAATCACATTGCTGTAAGCCTGTGGGAAGGCAAAACATGGAAAGGTTACAAAACAAAATTCCGTCAGACTTGCCATAATTCCTTATTCTGTTAGTTCCGACATTTTCACTGGGCCAGTCATTTACTGCCAAGTCACAGATACTCATCTACTAGGAAATAACACGCTCCAAAGTTGTAACATCACCATGGAACCCTTAGCTCCAACCCGTTTGTCGAGAGTGCTTTGAACCAGTCATAAATCTTTCAAAGTCTGAGAGTGACAGAACTAAATCCATAGTTAGCTTATAAATTCTTAAAAATACAGAAAATAACATCCCAACCTTACTAGAATGTGTGTATACAGCATTAGTTCTCCATCATATTATTTATGATTTCAAGGAATCATAGCATCTTCAATTTCTCCTGTATAATTTCTGCAACAGCAGCATCAAGGAATTCTTGTTAAGATCTCTCTGAATAAAATAATGACACATAGCCACACAAGGGCTCCTGTGGCACAGGAGATAGATGGTTCCCGACAGTTCCCGTCTGACCCCGGGGAAGAAGAAATCAGCCTTCCACAAATGTGAGATAAGCACCTTATGCCAGCCAAAGCTGCCAGTCTCGAAAGGTGAAACCATGCCATCCGTCTGATACAGACTGCTGTCCCCACCAGTCTGGAGGCCACCTCAACTGACATCATAAGATAGGGCGGTCAATGGCCTGCATGACTGTCACAACTGGTGGTACTGTAGCTAACAGACTATGCAGCTGCAACCATGGGTGAAGGTTATAGGTCGCCATGTGTGCCTGATATGCAGAGATACACACGAGAGCGCAGGCTGGCACACAGGGTTTAAGGTGCCACTGCCAAATCGCATCTATTCATTTCTGGATGTCTACTTTTTCTGGGCATCCATTTGCCAAAATGGATGCTATGTTTGTGTCTAATTGAAAGGTCTGGCTACAGATTTAGGGATTTCACTACAACATTTCTGTAGCAATTTGCCAGAAAACAAGAAACTCATTCTTACTGTAATTTCCTTTTCTTTTAGCTCCAACATTGTCACTGGTGAGTCAATACATATGAGTAACTGACCACCCCTACTGGGGTAGCTCATTACTTCCATTGCTTCATATGAAGCCCAAATTATCCATTGTTTACCCGACACAAAATGGCCGCCGCCCAGGTAATAATGAGTTAATGCCACAGCCCAAAGTTCTCAGTCAGCATAGAATCTTGGGCACATGAACATTCTGAAAGCTGAGATTCTCCAGCCACTTCTTGTCCACGTAGTACCTGTACATGCCTATCTAGTAAATAATCTATAAAACACCCACGTAAAAGAGTTCTCTCCTTAACTGAACACATACAATTAATCTGACATCACAGGAAGGATAACCTGTTGCCCTACCATACTCAGGAGAGTTGGCTGACAAAGTTCTGTCATTCCCTGAAGGTGTCCTACCCCACTGGTTCCTTAAGTCATTACCTCCTGGACGGCCATTTTGTGTCAGGTAAGCAATGGCTAGTTCGGACTTCATATGGAGCTACTGGAGGTAATGAGTTAACATATCTGGCCTTTTTGTTGAACATTTACAACCTAAATATGTATTAACAGTAATAACAGTAAAGATGACTGCAAAACCAGGACTGACAACCTGCAACAGGGAAAAGCACCATGCAATATTCAGTAATATCCACCTGTTAATCCATGTGCCTGTAACCAAATATACAGCAGATGTCTTCCTGGTTAGCAGATACGTCTGAACAAATTATAAAGAATTACCATCCATAATGAAATACAAATGCTGAGATTTATCGGACAATATTCTCCAATATGAACTTGCTCCCGGAAGGGCCCACTGACAACCTTGGAGCTAACAGAAAAAGACATTACGATAAGCATGAAAGAATTTCTCCTTTCTGTATCACTCCACAGTTGTCAATGGGGAGTCAATACATCTGGAGTTCTAAGAAGCGGTACCCATTTTCCAAGTGGGTGGGGGAATTCTGTCCCATACATAACCATGCAGGTGAAAAATAATTATCTACTAAATCACATGTAAAACTCTCATGACTGAAGGCCGCATCGGCAGAACACTGAACATCCAATCTCGTAGTGCTTACTGAATGTATGAGTAGAGGACCACATTGCCACTTTTGCACAGTTCTAACATGGATGCCACCCCCTCCACTCCAGGAAGTGGCCAGAGCTCTGGCGACTGAGTCTTGATGAGGGCTGGAGCTTTCGTCTTTGCCGCATAGGCCTTGGTGATGCTAGCCCTCACCCACCTAGCCAAGCTGGCCTTGGATGCTTTCTGACCCTTTCTTGCTGCTCCAAAAAGAATGGACAGTTTGACTTCCTAAATTCCGTTGCCTCTTGAGGTACATTCTGACTGCACAAATCGAACTTGTGCAACTCATCCTCCTTTTGATTTGCTGGTTTAGGACAGAAGGAGAGTAAGCAGATTTCCTGATATATAAGAAAAGCTGTAGGAACTGAAAAACAAAGACAGGACGATTCTCAATACCACCTTCTCCTTAAGAATAATAAGGTATGGTTCTCTGTGTGACAACACCTGAAGTTCAACAATCCTTCTGGCAGAGCAGATGCAATTAGGAAGGCACTTGTATATAACAGGACATCCAACCGTACTGATGAAAGATGTTCAAATGGAGCCCTATAAAAAGTGTTCAATACCAGAGTAAGGTCCCACTGGGGAACGGAGACCAGAAGAATGGCCTGCTTCCGCTAACTGCTCTTAGAAAAACGTATAACCTCTCCCCAGAGATGCCCATGGAACTTCCCACAGCTGCTCATAGGGCAGACACCTGACCTCTCATGAGTGCTCAGTGGAAGCCCTTTGTCTACTCCTGCTTGCAAAAAAAAAAAAAAAATCCAGTATCTGTGGAATCAGCTTTGGAGGGTCTGATACCACTCTCTCTCTCTCTGACCCAAGCCAAGAAGGTATTTCCCCACACGATCATAGGCAGCAGACGTAAACATCTTCCTGACGGCCATAAGGGTATCCATGCCTTTTCAGGAAAACCCCTGTCTTAATCTCCTCCACTCAGTAGACAAGCAGCCAGCTGCATCACCTCTGGGTCAGGATGCACAATGGGCCCTTCAAAGAAGGTTCCCTGAGGCGGATGCCAGAGCGGTACCTGCTGGGCTAGATTCACCACGTCTGAGAACCACGGTCTTGTTGGCCAGTTCAGTGCTAACAGAATGAAGCTTCCTCCGAGTGCCTTACCATGCAAGCACCTCAGGAAGCAGCAGTAGAAAGGAACATGTACGCTCTGATGAAAAGCCCGTCTGAGACAGGCCATCCGATACCTCCGCCCTAAGGACACGGTACTGACTGAAGAAAGAACGTTACATAAGAACTTACCGTAACAGTAAATCTTCGAGGTGATCTCAATCATCAGGTAACACCATAGGAACCTTCGCTGGTGCAGGGGAATCCACACTGAAGATTTTCAGCAATACAACTGGGTCTGCCGATGCCTTCGATGTCCACCAACATTTCCAACCCTATATAGGCACGAGCAGCCCTGTTCCCTCCTCAGTCCCCGAGACTAAGGGAGCTAGGCTCTTCCCCTTGGGGACCAAGGAAATAAAGAGGTGCCCATACCTAAAAGAAAAGCTGGATACACCAGATTGCCAGTTCCTAAACAGGAGCCTCCACAAAAGTGGGATGGTGGGAGGGAAAATTTACCCGATTACTGAGATCCCCTCAAAGATCTACTGTTATGGCAAGTTCTTACGTAACTGTTCTACCTTCTTTGGGAGTATCTTAGTTATCAGGCAACATCGTGGGAACGAGTACCAAGCAGTTACAAGTGCAAAACAGTCAGTCTGGGAGGAGGGCTCTCCATTAACTTAAGGAATCCCTGTAACACAGCCCTGCCAAATCCTGCACAGGCTCTTGATGCAATGTCCAGACTGCAGTGCTTGGTGAAGGTATGGACTCTACTCCAGGTGGCAGCCACACAAACATCAGCGGCTGAGACCCCTCGAAAATTAGCCACAATGGTAGCCATTCCTCTGGTGAAGTGAGCTTTGACAGCACCAGGCAACTCCTTGTCATACTTGTAGCAGAACACAATACAATTTGCCAACCATTTGGATAAACATTGCTTAGAAACAAACATCCCATCTACCCAGGCTGAAGGAATCAAACTGCTTTGACTTTCTGGACTCTTTAGTGTAGCGCAGATAATAAGTTCTGTACATCTAATCTTAATGGAACAGTGCTTCCCTGGATTGGCATGCTCAGGAAAATAAACAGAAAGGTGGATAGACTGATTGAGTGTGAACTCTGAAACCACCTTATGCAGAAACATAAGTTGTGTGAAAAGACACCCTATCTTTGTGAAAAATCAGATAAGGCTCCTCGCACCAGAGGGCCTGAAGCTCTGAAATTCTTTGAGCAGAAGTAATTGCAACTAAAACCAGAGATTTCCAAGAGAGGGAGCGCAAATCGCAAGAGGCAACTGGCTCAAAAGGAGACTGGGTCAATTTTTCCAAAATAAAATTCAAGTCACAAGCCAGAACAGGAGAACCGATTGGGTGTTTCAGATGCAGAATGCCCCTAAGAAAGGTCCGAGACATATCCAGCTGAGCAATCGTGCTGTCGTCCATGGGCATATGGAATGCAGAAATAGCCTAAAGGTGAACCGTGAGGGAGGAATACTGGAGGCCAGAGTCTGATCGTGAGATCAAGTAGTCCAGGATGTGATTCACTGAACAGGTGAAAGGATCTAAGCTACGTTTGGCAGCCCAGATGGCAACCCCCTTCCACTTCATGGCATATGTGGTTCAAATAGAAGGCTTCCGGGCAGCCACCAGGATGCCCAACACCCTGTTAGAGACTCCAAAGCGTGGCAATGGCTATGTTCTCAGGAGCCAGGCATGCAGATGGAGGACCCGAATATGGGATGGAGCAGGGTCCCTGATCCTGGTCAGTAAATTCTACAAAGAGGAAGAGGGACCAGAGGTTCCTCCGCCATCTGTTGAAGGAGAGAAAACATATCTGGCGAGGCCAGAATGGAGCCACTAGAATCATACTGGCCCCTTCCATCTGCAATTTGATTAGCAACCACTGAATTAGAGGGAATGCATAAATAAACCTACCGCTCCAAGAGACGGACAACGTGTCTCACCAGAAAACTCCAGGCCCTGGATCTAGAGAGAAGAAACTGGGCAGTTTAGTGTTGAGTGGGGACGCAAAAGAGTCCAACTCTGGACAACCCCAGTTGTTGAACAAGTCTTCTGTATTGGATGAGAGAAGCTCCCAACCGTGCATGTTGGACTGGGTCCTGCAGAGACAGTCTACCAGGGTGTTTAGAACGCCTGGCATGTGGACTGCAGCGAGTGTCAGACTGTGATCTAGCGCCCAGTACCACACTTTCATGGCCTCCCTGCAAAGGCGGTACGAGAGAGCCCCCTCCGTTGTAGAATACCACACTTAGATTATCCAACTGCACTAGCAGCTGACCTGGAGTACGGTATTCATGAAAGGCCTGCATGGTGCAGAGCACCACTTATCTCCAGCACACTGATATGCAGGGAGGCTTCCCACTGAGACCAGGAGCCCTGGGTTTCGAAGGGACCCGGGTGTACTCCCCAGCCCAGACCCGAGGCATCTGTTGTGAGGATCTGATGCGGGGAAGAAATCTGGAATTAAACTCCCTGAAGCAGATTTCAGGTGTCCATCCACCACCGTAATATCTTGCGTACTGGGGAAGAGACCAGGACTGGTTGATCTAACTTGTCCATGCACTCGTTTCACTGTACCCGGACGGTCCACTAGAGGGTACACATATAGAGCCTAGTCAGCAGAATAGAAGTATGGCAGCTTCCATCAGGCCCAATAATCTGAGATATACCCTGGCAGAAATGTATTTGTTTACCGGGTGGGTACAATGATCCCAGTGACCATTTTCAGGCACGACCCAGGCCAATTAGATGGCACATCTATTACTGTACACAGTTTCGATACAATCACAGTGGAGAAAACAGAATCACCAATGTACACTACAGATAATGGAAACACTGTGGCAACACAGACATACATAAGACAAGCAGTCACTATCTTCATGGACATTGTACCAGCTCTGTGCAACTTTCTGACCTTATGCTATGAGGCACTCTGCCCTGTCTTGAGGCAGGAAGGCCTTCCCCTGTGCCAACTCTAGAACTGACCCTATATACTGTAGTCTTTGGGACAATACAGAACAGACTTGGGCACATTGTGGTGATGCCCAGAGAGTGGAAAACTGGAGAGTTCACTCCAGACTCAGCAGAAGCTGTTCCCTTGATGGGACCTTCAGGAGCCAATCATCCAGATAAGGAAGACATACAGTCCTCTCTTCTGAGAACTGCTGTGACCACAGCCAAGCACTTAGTAAAGACTTGCGGCAGAGGATAAGCCAAAGGCAGCACATTGAACTGATAATGCTCTCTGAAAGGTAAAATGGAGAAACTTCCTGTAGGGAGGAAAGATCGAGATGCACAGATGCAGCATCCTGCATGCCCAGTGAACAGTCTCAGTCCCGTCTTGAGGAGGGGCATCAGGCCTGGAAAAGTTACAGATTGAGGTTCTTTAGATCGAAAATAGACCTCAGATATTCGGTCTTTTTGGGGACCAGGAAAACACTGGAATAAAACCCCTTCTTTCTCTGGCGCATGGGCACTGCTCGGTGGCCTGCTTGTGCAGAAGGGACTGCACCTCCTCCCAGAGAGCAGACAAATGAGCTGAGGGATTATTTGGAGGGTGGTGGCGGGGTGTCTGGAGGCTGCTTGATGACCTCAGAGGTGTGACCCTTTTCTATGATCTGCAGGATCCACGCATCCGAAGTTACGGTTCTCCACTGATTCAGATGGAGGGAGAACCGACCACCAACCACCACCTCCTGGTCTGGGACCAAAGAGGTTGAACCAGCCGCAGATGCTAGCCCCTCACTTCTGGGGCACAAGGCGCCACTCAGCACTGAAGGAGTGGGCAAGGGAGCCTGGGTTCTGAGTTTTTCCCTGTGGACAGGGAGGTGTTCCAGGCCTGTTGGTCTGTTCACAAAAAAGGAGGCCGTACCCTACCCTTTGCTTGGGTATGACAGAGGGAGTGGACCGATTTGAGGACCCTGCCCAAGGCTTGCAGGTCATGTATGTCCTAGATATCAGGGCCAAACAGCTTGGTGCCACTGAAGGGGGCACTAAGCACCTTCTGCTGCATGTCAGGTGCAAACTCTGAAACTCAGTCAGGAGTGCCTGCGGAGGGCATCTTCCCTGGCAACGTGTCAGCCATGTCATACAAAGCTCTGAGGAGGTGTCTGTCAACATCCTCAGTGGTTCGGAGGAACAGAAGCAGCTCCTGCTTCTGGGTATCCACTGGAAAGGCCTGGGCTGCAGCCTTGCCCTTCTTCCAACTGGCATGCTTGTACTTGACCATGTGTGACAGATAGTTAGCAATCTCAATACTAATGTGGAGAAGGCATAAACCTTTCTCCCCAGAGGTCAATTCTCTGAGACTCGCATCTGGGATAAAGGGAACCAAGGTGCTTAGGCGCATTCAATCTGTCATGAGCTGCCTTTATGACTACTGAATCTGTCTCTGGTTCAGCAGCATAACATGGGAGACCCTGGGGAGCATGATAAAGTTTGTCTGCCCTACGTGGCATATCTGGCACCATGTCTGGTCTGTGTCAGGCTGCCGTGGCTGCATTCTTTAATGCTAGAAGCATTAGAGGAATGATCTTTGAGGGAGATTTTGGAATCTCCAGGAAATCCACCAGATCTTTTCTGGTGGCATCCTCTTCCTAACTGTGGAATTCCATAGCTGAGAACAGCTGCTTCATCACATTAAAAAATGTGATATTCTCAGGAGGAGACATGGGAGTATGCTTCACAGAGTCCTCACTGACAGAAGATGCACTAGACTTGTCAGAAAGCTGGAGTTCCTCCTCTCATTCCTCCACATGATCAGGAAAGAATGAGGTCAGGTAATACTCCTCCTCGACGTCGACCTCGTCAATCTCTGGGTCTGGCGTCAAATTCATCGACGGTGGCCCACGAGGAGTCTCCCGGGTCCGACGAACATGCGTCAACAGCGAAGGGGGGCCTATTCAAGGCACCCAATTGCTGAAGAAGAAGAACATTAGTGAACTTGATCAGGACTTCATTCAGGTCAACAGTGGTTGTCGATGGAAAGGGGCTCGACAGCACAGGTGTCAACCCGCCTGCTGTGTTCCGAGAACCCGACGAGCCTGTAGCCCTAGTGGGAGAAGGGGCAGGTCTCGAAGGGAGAGCAGTCTATGGCGAACCTGTCGACTGAGGGGCCAATGACTCGAGAATCAGGCAGAGGTGCTGTAGGTATGGGTCTGGTGGGCAGAGACCTGGGCAGCAGTCCTCTTCACTGGAGCGGCTGCAGCCGAAGAAGATTCCCCCAGAGGGAGGCAAAGTCGATTGGGGAACAAGGTCGACAGCGAGGGGAGCAGTCGTGATCTCGGTCTTTTTTATGACTTTTCCCTGAGGACTCTTCTCGGGCCTTGGAGGCCTAGGAGTGCAAAGATCCGGCCAGAGACCAGGAGGCTGGGGCCCCGGAGGCCCCCTACCTGCAGCTGGCTACCTGTTGATCCATCAGGAATTTTATAAGAGCCTTTTTGGGTAACCGAAGGGTTGTTTGGTTAAACTTCTGGCAGAGCTCGCTATCAAAAACCTCGTTGTCAGGACCAAGACAGCAGACACCAATGGAATGTTCATCTGTGGAGGCAATCTTCTTTCTGCAGTGCCAGTGATGGAACAGAAGTAGAAAGATTAACTCCCGACATAAATAAAAAGTAGTAATCTCTTCTTCAAAAGAAAGTAAATAAAAGCCAAAGGCTGAGAATGGCACTAATACTGCAAGAGAGCTTCCGTGGAGACCCATGCAAGCAAGTCAGCAGCAGGAAAGAACTGAGGAGGGAGAAGGACCACTCACGCCTATATAGGGCTGTTGATGGCGTGGGTGGCCCCAGCTGTACTGCTAAAAATCTTCTGTGTGGATTCCCCTTCACCGATTGCGAAGCTTTCTACGGTGTTACCAGATGACTAAGATACTCCCTAAGAAGATAGTACAGTTACGTAAGAACTTACCGTAACAGTAGATTTGAGAGGATCTCTTGCATCAGACCATACCTAAAGAATCATAGCTATCAGGCACTAGGACCACACAGAACTTTTTCTAGCTAGCAGCCTACAAGGGGCCGCCCACGACGATGTCAGATGACACTCCTCCCATATAAACATGGACGGCCACACTAACTCCTCAATTCTCCCACCGGACACGATATACAGAGGACAGCCTGCTGTGGAAATGAGGGGAGCCAGAGGTTCCCGCCTTAAAGAAAGGTGAAACACAAGGTGAACCATCCTGAAAAAGAGTGACATGCACAGAAAGGCCCTCCCGCCAAGGGGGTGGTATGGCATAGCCTGATTCAAGAGATTCTGTTGAAGATAGTACAGTTACATAAGAACTCACCATAACAGTAGATCTTAGAGAGAGGCACTTGCAGTAGGTATTCACATACAGGACTAAGCCGCCGCATCAGGGCTCCCGGAAAAATTTCTAGCTAGTAGTCTTTGCGGGGACCACCCATCAGGTGACTGGTGTCATGCGACTTTGGCATAAAGGCGATCCCCATGCCCGCCTTCCAGTTCTTTCCCACCAAAGGCCAAAGAGGCAAGACAGAGAAAGGATATTCCCCATGGAAATGAAGCAAAGAAACTTAGGGGGACGGAGGCAATACTTACTGCAAGAGCCTCTCCGAAGATCTACTGTTATGGTAAGTTCTTATGTAACTGTACTATCTCACCCTGAGGCTCTTGCAGTAGGTATTCACATATAGGACTGAGTCCCAAGCAGTCTGGAATGAGGAAAAACACTTGGGAGGAGGACTGTCATCCATAACATAAAACCTCAGGGCTGAACAGGTCTCATGAGAGAAAACCTTGTATAACAGCCAACCCGAAGCCTGCTCTACGATGAGAGGCAATGTCCAAACTGCAGTGTTTCGTAAAGGTATGGACAGAAGTCCAAGTTGTGGCTGCACAGATGTCTGCCGCTGGCATTCTTGAAACAAGCAGCAGAGGTTGCTACTCCTCTGGTGAAGTGACCTCTAATTTGAACCGGAAGGGTCTTGTTGGGCTTGTTGTAACAGAAAGTGATACAATTCACCAACCATTTTGAGAGGCACTGCTTAGAAACAGCATTGGCTTCTCTTCTGTGAGTGAAAGAGACAAAGAGCTGATCAGTCTTCCTGAAATCCTTAGTATCTCAGGATTCTGTGAACATCCAAAATATGCAAGAGGTACTCCCCTTGATTGGAGTGTTGCGTAAAGAAAGCGGGTAGCTCAATAGATTGATTCAGCGGAGATTCAGCCACCACCTTGGGGAGAAACTTAGGGTTGGTGCGTAGAGCCACATGTTCCTTGTGGAAAATCAAATACGGGATTTTACACATCAAGGCCTGGAGCTCGGAAATGTGCCAAGCAGAAGTGATGGCCATTAGCAACATCATCTTCCAAGAGAGGAACTTTAAATCAGCTTCCGCTGCGGGCTGCGGGCTCTAAGAGAGGCAGTGTGAGCTTCTCCAGGATGAAATTCAAATCCCATGGAGGGGCAGGAATGCAGTGGGGTCTCAAGTGGAGAAACACTCTGAGAAGTCTTAGAGACTTCCAACTGAGCAAAAGTCCTGTCTCCAAAGGGAATATGGTAGGCTGAAATAGCTGCCTTATGGACCTTTAAAGAGGAATGGCTGAGACCCAGGTCGAAGAGGTGACACACGTAGTCCAGGACTTTGTTGACTGGGCATGAGAAAGGCTCAAAGTCTTTAGAGTTTGCCCAACTGGAAAACCGTTTCCACTTCATAGCGTAGGTGGACCTGGTAGAAGGTTTCTCGCCTCTACTAGGAGACTCCGAAATGGGCTTTAGCAACATCTGCAGGAGCCACACATGTAGATGAAGGGATTTGAGGCCTGGATGAACAAGGGTCCCCGATCCTGGGTCAACAATTGTTGCTACAGAGGAAGAGGTGGTTCCTCTGAAAACTGTTGCAGAAGAGAGAACCAAACTTGCCTGGGCCAGAAGGGGGCGATGAGAATCATTCGAGCACCTTCCGATCAGTTTGTTCAGGACCCTCAGAATCAAAGGAATGGGAGGGGAAGGCATAAACGAACCTGTCCCTCCAACAGAGAGACAGAGCATCCCGCCAGAAAGCGTCTTGCCCTGGGCGAGCAAGCAAAAGACAGGAAGTTTTGCATTTTGAGGAGGCGAAGAGGTCTAACAGAGGTGTCCTCACCGTCGAAAATGTCATTTCGACCTGCTGATCTAACTCCCATTCATGAGACCTGGCGGAGGACAGACCGAGTTTGTCTGCCAGTGTGTTTTCCACTCCCGGAAGGTGAACTGCAGGCTGCCCAATACCAGATTCTCATTGCCTCCCAGCATAGGGGGGTAGGAACATATCCTTGCCTGTTTGTTGAGGTATCAGACTACACACGTTGTCTGACTGGAGGAGATGACTGGGAAGAATGAAGGGAAGAAGAGCCTGGAGGGCATAAAGGATTGCCCCCAGCTCGAGCACCTTTATGTGCAGATTTTGCTCAAACCTGGACCAGCTGCCCAGAGTCCTGTGAGACCCTAGGTAGGCACCCCAGCCCTCCAGACACATCTGTTGTCAACGTCTGGGAAGGAAGAGCAATCCAGAAAGGAACTCCCAGACACAGGTTTGCCCACGGATCCGCCTGGAGACCGGCCTGCCGCAACGAGCCCTGTCCATTCTGTGCTCCGGGCATCCCGCCCAAGGATCCGCCTGGAGACCCACCCGCCTTTACAAAGTACACACCTTTACAAAGCATTACAGTCTAGACATCCAGTCCAGAAATTATGCTAGGTTTGGCACAGCAGTCCTGCAGAGTATTTCCCAAGTAGATGTTCTGTGTCTACCTCCAGTGGTACTGCGTTGTAGTCTACATAAAGTTATGAATACCTGAGTATTACTGGGGTTAGAAGAAAAAACTACTCACCTTAGTAATTCGGTTTCTTCCCAGTGATATTCGGGTATTCATAACTTCCCACCCTACCTTCCCTTCCAGAACTCAAGCCTCTCCACTCCGCATGCTGCACTATCACAAAAGGGTACACCACAATGTGTATATATGTTGCCACACAGTGGTACAAGTTGAGTAAACAAGACTCATGGTCTTTTTCTTTGCATGTTTTGCTGACATGCTGACTTTGCATTAATGTTTCTGTGTTTTCTCTAGTTGGAGTTTTCTCTTATGACCAGACTGGGGTCATTTGAATTATTTCCTCTTTTCAAATACTTTCCAGGTTTTACTGGGTTGCTTGTCTTTTCAGGCTCCTAGAAAATCTGAGGAGGTTTGGAACATTGGCAGTTAGTATAAGGTAGCATTTGAAAAGTTATCACGTGCTGATGACTCCATCATTTACATACGTTCCATTCTCTCCGGGCAGTTCAACCCTTAAGGCTTACTGCAGAAAGTTATGAATACCCGAGTATCACTGGGAAGAAACAGAATTACTAAGGTGAGTAATTTTTTCATTAAGCTTTGAGAAGGGTCAAAAATAAATATGGCTGGACAGCAGGAGACAGACTGTACTACTACCAGATGAAAGATTACATAACTAAGCATCTTAAACAACAAGAGCTTTACTTAACGTTCCCAGATGACCCTACACCCTACATTCAAATATGGAATTCACCACACGGGAAACCAGCCATCTCTAAAAATATACAAATTTCTGATCCTGCTGCACTCCCACCACACCAAGCCAGTTAGGAAAGAGCTTAACCTAGTCATACATTACACAAGATGGGTTTGGAAGAACATGGTCTACTTCTTCCTCTCCTACTTGGAGAGGACTTTATGTTGAAAGTGTATATTAGGCTTTTCCTGGTTCCCACTGTGGTGGGCAGGGTTCTGGGAACCTTCTCGAGCTGCTGTAGGGGATGTGGAGATCTGGAAGCCTCACATAGTCACATTTTCTATGACTGCCCCAAATTACACAATTTTTGGTCACAGGTCTCCCTACATATCTCTTATATGCTAGAAACATCATGTATCTTGATAAGCAGACACTGTCTTACGAGTATGCCACCGGAGAGGATGAAGGGAAAAGACACTTATATTTATGGTCCATCTTATTGTGTGCCACATACAAATCAATAACCAAGAAACAGCTGCAAGAGGACCCCCGATACTGGACTGGAAAACAATCTCCAATATCCAACATAGTGAGCAGCTATCTTTTCCTCTCCATAACAAAATGGAGTCTTCGTCTCAGTGGACGAAATGGGAACTATCAGAATCAGATCCAGTAGTCATGTTATGGGAGAGTGTACTTGAGGAGCCTTTGATGAATTCTGAAGTGGGAACCCCTGGTAATAGCCCTTTGAGGTCAATCAGCTGTTTTACTTTCTCTAGAAAGTCAATACAGATACTGCAGTAACCCTATTTAACTTTAAAGCTTGTAGACGAAATATCTCTGTGTGGATTTGTCTGTGCTTCTAGCTTGGTTTTGTTTTCTTTAGGTGTTTTAATCCATTCCTTGTTTAATTTGCCCAAAGTTTGTTTATTGATATAGTTATAGTAACGTTTAAAACCATATTTAATATGATATATACCATGTAAATGCTAAAGTGTACCCATCCATTGACCTTGGAATTCACGGATCTAAGTGATGTACCAACGTTACACAAGTGTATATCTAACTTTCACTCAATAAAAGTAGTATAAAACAAATAAAATCACAAAACTAACATAAGACTGGTCCAAACCACATTTCTCCATCTTATTGACTATGCTGACCTACTTTATAGCCACTGTACCAAAACGGCCTTAACCAAACTGGATATCTTGTATAAAAGAATGTTAAAATTCATAACGAACGCCCCATTTAACACCCATCACTGCTCCCTCTACGCGCAGTTATGCTGGTCTTCACTCAGCACTAGGAGGTGAAGAAATGCCTCCCTTTGGATCTACAAAGCCATCACTAAAACTCCCTCCCTACATCTCCATACCCACGCCCCTAGAAATCCAGATTTTTCCACTTTTTGCACTACCCAGATCTTGGAACCCCGACATCTGTCTTGCAGTCATGTAACTTAACCAAATCAACCAACTCAAGAGACCTTGTCCTCCAGACCACATATGCAAAATTGTGTGCAATTCCACTGAATGGGGCAAAGCTATTAGGGTGCAAACTTAAGGGTTTAACATAAACACCTTACTCAATCCTAACTACAGGGGTGCTACTGAGACCCTATACTATAGATAATGAGAAAGTGAGAAGTGAGTGTGAGGCGAGTGCGAGTGAGTGTGAGGCAGTGTGAGGTGAGTGCAAGTGAGTGAGGTGAGTATGACAGAAGATATGATCTCTATGGACACAGCTTTGGAGTGTGCTCGTCTCTATTGGCAGCCTCCTCAGTGGACATCTATTTCCTAGCAGTAAATGACTTGCTCACTGCTAACGTGGAACAGCACAGAAATGAAAGGAAATCAAAAACTGCTTATCGGTTGATGTTTGCATGGGGCGATTTTGTTTTGTTTTTCTTTACACTAGACGGCTCCGATAAACAGCAAATGTGAGTAAAGCAGTCAGTCACTCTTTCAGTGGTTTTCAGAGCTGTGAAATAAAGCATATTAGGATAACCGATTTGACAAAACCCTGGTAAGGCTACAAGACAGTTACCATTTTTTTTGCTGATGAGAAGAAATTAAATACAGGAGAAAAGATGGTCCCCAGTAACGTAGTCCTTGGGGGACTGCCAGTATCAGGGCAATCTTCTAGTTTTCCATTCTGCTTTACATGTTTGTTGTTTGGGGTAAAATTTCCAGCATCTGAAAAAACAAATTACAAAAATGTCAACTGACACCTATCCTTCATTTAATGCAAATGTCATAATTTAACCACTATCCACTAAAACAGGATTGTCAGTGCCAAGTAACATATGTTTGGCAGTTGACATGAAACAAATACTTTCCTTAAGTTTGAATTACTTGATTTGCATTAGAACAGCCTCAGCCTTCCCTAACAATCAAGGCCACCTTCACAGTCAACACCACTATCACTTCATCTTTAGTCATTGGAGGCGCAAACAATCTGGAGTGTTCTACCCTCCATCTTCCCCAGAGTGGAGCCTCTCACATCCACATGATGTGTTTGGCTTCTAGCTCCTTACAGTGTGTGGTGCAGAGGCTTATACTGGGGTTCAGTGAACCCTAACCATGCCCCCAGAAGTAGACCCCTCATGCCCCCCATGTGTTCTGCCACCAGCTTCTGTCTGTGTATGATGCAAAGGTTCCATTAGCGGTCAGCTAACTCTAACTCTGTCCCCCAAAGAGTGCAGCATCTCACACCTTCATGATATGCTTGACTACCAGCTGCTGGCAGTGCAATGCTGGGACTTGTATTACAGCTTTATTTAGTAATTTTTGACCAGGAAAGGCACACTAAGCTAATAGACATGGTTTTTCCAGGTGCATTAGAGGGGTAGGTTGCATGAAATTAAATTACATACTAACCATACATATTTTTTTATTTATTAGATCATGGGTTTACACCTTTGAGTCAGACTCATTTACAAAGGAACCTCGTCAAGACAACAATACACCACTTTAACAAACAGTACAGTACAAATAACGCTTAGATTAAAAAGCAACCAGTGTTACAGGCATTCACTGGTGGTACATGCTCGGTAATAGGTAGATCACAGAAGTCATATTATAGGTACACGAGTACCACGTCAGGTAGGAACCACAGATATTTTATTACATTAGTCAGCAGATGCTGCATGAGACCCCAGGTATATACAGAAAAAGTAGACAGGGCAGACCCAGCTTAGGGGTGAAGGTAAGGGGCAGGTGGGGGATTTTATTGGCTGGGAGGGAACTGAACCAGGAGGGAGCCCAATAGCAAAAGGATCTCTGTGCCATAGAGGTCCTTACCCTGGGGACATAAGGAAAGGTTTTGACAGTGCTGCGGTGGAGACTGAGGAGGAGGCACGCTGCAGGCAATGGGGGGCGCTTAGCAGGGTTCTCTTTTTTTTTACAAGAAGGCAGGTTTGGAAGCAGAGTCTTTCTTTAAGGTTGAGCAAGTTGGTGGGAGTACAGCAGGCACATATGGGTGCCTAGAGGCTCCCAGCATTAGCCTGCAGGCCTTGTTTACAGAGAGCTGGACTCTTGCAAGCACAGTGTTGTCGGCTACAGCATAGATGGGCAGCCCATAGTCAATTAGCGACAGGACAGAGGAGGTGATTGCCAATCTAAGGGCCTCTTGTGGTAGGCAATCCCTATGGTGGTAGAACAGTCCAATCCTGACATTGTTGGCAACAGAAAGGGCATTGATATGGAAATGGAAGAAGAGTGCAGAATCAAAGGTACTGCCCAGATACTTGTAGGAGGAAACCTGCTCAATGGGGTTTAGTGTGCTAGGCAGTATCACGAGAGAGGGCACCACTGGCTTTTGCTTTGGCGATGCAAGAAGAGCATAGCTTTGGTCTTTTTTAGGTTCAGGACTACCCTTCGTGACGTGAACAAATGCTGAGCTTTATCAAAAGCTTGTTGGAGGGTGGCCTGGAGTGTGTTGGGGTTGGGGTCAGCAGCGAAGAGCACAGCATCTTCCGCTTAGAGGAGGATCTTACTGGGGAAGGCCATGGGGAGGGAGTTGAGGTAGAGACTGAAGAGGAGAGGGCCTTAAATGGAGCCCCGGGGAACCCCAGAGCGGACAGATCATGCATCAGATTGGGTGCTATTGATTTTTTTACACACAGAGTTCTGGCAGACAGGCAGCTGGTGAACCGTGCAAGGGGGCCGGAGGAGAAACCAAGGCATTTGAGGGAGTCAAGCAGGAGAGGATCGAAAACCGGTTCAAAGGCCTTGGAAAGGTCAATGAACACGGCACCGGCAGGACTTCCGGCATCAAGAGCAGAGTGCAGAAAGTTGGAGAATTCAAGTAGCGCGGTTGTGGTGCTGTGACCTGCACGAAAGCTATGCTGTTCAGGGCACAGGATATTGTGCATGGCCAGGTATTCGGCAGGCTGGTTGGCAACTACTTTTTCAAGGGCCTTAGAGAGTGGGGGGAGGATGGAGATAGGTCAAAAGTTACACGGGGTCGCTCGATCGCTGCTCTTTAGGATGGGAGTGATGATGGCGGTTTTCCACGTGCTGGGGAACTGCCCCAGGCACAGAGAGCGGTTGAGCAGCTCTGTAAGTGGGACCAGGATAGCATCAAACGTCAGACGAAGTAGTCTAGTGTCCAGTAGGTTAGTGCCAGGGTTGTTACTACTAACGGCTTTTTGCAGAAGGGGTCTAGCCTCCAACGGGGAAATGGTACGTATGTAGAAAAGAGGCTCTGGAGATTGGGCAGCGGTGCTACTGGGATGGGGTCAAAGAAGTTACTGGGCAGGACTGAACTCAGTTCTGAGAAAGTGTGGTTTAGGCAGTCTGCAATGCCAAGGAGGGCAGAGCAGACAATTCCATTAAAGGAGAGTTGAGGGGGGGTGGGGAGCTGGATTTCCCATTCAGCTTCTTTACATTATCCCAAAAGTTTCTAGCCGCCCCAAGGAGGAGACAAAGCGGATTGGTAGTACTGGGCTTTGGCCTGTTCGAGATGGCCCAAGTACACTCTTGAAACTCAGCTGTACACTTGCCTATCAGCTGGCTTGCCAGATTCCATGGCAATGTGCCATAGGTTGTCTCTCATTTTAAGTTTGTGAAGGAGGAGGGGTAACCCAGGGCATCTTTGCTTTTGTTGCGATTTCTAATGAAGGGGGCATAGAGGTTACAGGCAGTGTTAAAAGAGCCAGTGAAAAATCCAATGTCTCATCTATGGACGGTGCAAGCCTGACTGGGGACCAATCCAGTTGTGAGAGGTACAGTTTAAGGCACCGCAGGCCGCCTGGGAGTAGGCGACGTCGCTGGGTGGTTGTGGTGCAGGTTTGCTGTTGGCAGCAGACCAAAAGAATGTGACCGGGGAGTGGTCACTAAGTGAGTTGGGAAGTACATTGATAGAGCACCCTCTCGGGGCGGTTGGTAATGGTGATATCCAGGAGGGTGCTGGAGCCAGTAGAGGTGTTGTATCTAGCTGGGGTGGTGACAAGCTGGGACATGTCAAGGGCGGCAAAGATATCTCTGGTTTGGGAGGCCGTGGCACAGAGCCAGTTGATAGTCAGGTCACCAATAATTATCTAGGCCATTTTGGGTGGTAGGCCAGAGAGGTAGTCAGCAAGTGCCTGAATGGCGAGATCTTGCTTTCTGGGGGGAATACAGGCAACAGTGAGAAAGAGTGGGCCCTTACCAGGGTTGGGGGAGATTTTTAGTGTGAGGGCTTGTGCACATTATCAAGCTTGGGTGGAAGTGCATGGCCAAGGAGGGAGTCACACATATAGACAGCACAACCACCTCCACGCTTACCCACCCGAACTTCCCTGAAAAGGGTGTAACCAGGGAGGAGACGAAGGAGTCAGAGGTGGATTTGGATAACCAGGTTGACGAGTGCGACAATGTCCGGTTGGTGCTGAGTACCCAGCATTGGAATGCAGCAGCCTTCTTAAGGAGGCTGCAAATATTCATAGAAGCTATGCGGAGTCCTTGAGCCTGGGCAGGCTTGTTCATAAGGTTGGGCACGGGGTCAGGGTTTGGATGAATGTTACCTGACAGAAGCAACAGGAGGGTGATTAGGCGCACCAAAGCATGTTAGTGATTGTGGCATCTCCCCTTGCGACTGGACACGGGGCCGGATGATCCTTTTATGAATATCTTCACCATTTATTTACACTAACGGGTCTGTGTCGTAGGCACTAGAACTCCGTGGGAGCCAGAATGGTTCAGCAGGGCTGGCGCCAAGGCAAGCCATGTGCATGCAAAGTGCTGCAAACTCCTGGGGTAGGGTGGCAGGAGTGAAAAACTCACACAGGGCCAAGTTCATTCAGGACAGTCCTGATAAGTAGCATATTGTCTGACAGTGATATGTAGGACACAGTACGTAACACAACTGTGCACTGCAATCCCAGTTACAGCTTTGCAAAGTACCATCGACAGGTACAGAGCGAACCTCTGCTAGTGACCTGACAACTTCAGAGGTGGAGTTGGCATACACCTGAGCTTTCAGCATGAACTATGCCATGGCATAGCAGAGGAACAAACAGCTCACTACCTAGCCTGAAATGCACACGACTGGAGGAGACTGACTCTTCAATTGGAGCAAGAAAGACCAAAAGCTGTTTGGATTGCTTGAAATCCCAGCTCTATCTAGGTGAGAAATGAGGACCCCCTGAACGTTCAGAGAATGTAAAGAAAGAGCTTCCATCATTCTGGAAGCTGGCATAGTAGGTAAACAGCACAGTGGCCGATTCATAGACAGAACTGCGATGCCACTTAAGAAGGAACGTACGAGTATGGAATACTACCTTGTTCCTGTGGGAAACAGAATAAGGGGGATCTGAGCTCAAGAGATGGATTTCAGACACTCTGCAAGCAGAAGAGATGGCCACACCACGCTGCTTTCCAAGTAAAAACTTAGCTCACAAGTCGCAAACCGGCTCAAGGGCTTGCAGGTAAGCAAGACCAACATAATGCTGATATCCAAGCAACCACCAGCTTCCAGATGAGGGGCCTCGTGTAAAAATGCCCTCAAAGAGCCTGTTAAAACAAGGCAGTTGAGCCAGGTAGAGGGTACCAAAGGGTTCATGGCATACAGACATAACACACAAGAACCTTGATTGTGGAATACTGCAAACTAGCATAAGAAAGATTCCGTTAGAACTTCAGAACCTCAGAGGGTTTGTGCAAATTTCGAGCATTGGGCAGAAAACCTTATTAGGTTAGCTTTCTAGTGGAGGGTTTCAGGCAGGAAAACTTATTGCAGGAACTCTCAGATACCTTGTTCCTAATAACCTCATCTCTGGGAGTTAGGTCTGAAGGTGGAGGAAGTGCAGGCTGGATGGAATAGAAGACTCTGAGACATGTCCAACCCAAGAGAAAGGGTCCACTGTTAGGTGATTGATAGCCTGTCTACAGAGAAAGTACATCTGCTGAGGCCAACAGGGTGTCACCAGAGTGATTTTTCCCATTACAATCCAGTTTGAGCAATATTCCCTGTACTAGGGAAGCTTACAGAGATAGATGTGGCAGTCTAATTATACATCTCAGCAGGAAAAGCTGTCTCTTGGCATTCTCGAGCTGACTCGAGGCAGCTCGGACAAAGAGTCTACAACTCTACAACTGGAGTGCTCTACTCTCAGAATAGTGATCTCACAAAATCTGTCAAAAAAAATGGGCCCGAATGGATGAGCTCACTTGCCAGTGAGAACTAGACTGCTGGCGGGTAACTGGCCTACAGTTGGATCCTTTGCTGCAGGCCCTCCCTCCACACACATAGCTTCTGAGTAAATAAGGAAGAAAGAAGAGAGTGCTCATTGTTGCTTGTTCATGCTATACAAGGCAGACTGTCGTCTGTCTGGAAGAACTAGGGAGACAGGTGCGTAATCAAACCAAAGGTTCAACTGGCTGCTATAAGGGCTACCATGGGCTGCAGTGGTGCGCTGAGTGCGCGCAAGGGGAAGAGAACTTCTGGCCTTGATCAGGTGCCAGACGGGACATCACAGAGGAGTGCCAGAGGCGGCACTAGGGAGCGGAGACCCGCACCGGAACCAGATGCTAAACACAGGTGCCGGACACTGCACCGGACACAGTACCAGGTTCCTGGTGCCAGGCAGTGTCAGACACCAAACACAGTGCCAGAAATACAGCGCCAGAGAGACAGACAGCATTAGGGAACAGGTGTGGTGCCAGGAGATCCCAGCACCAACCTGGCCTCAAATGACACCTGAACCAGCAGAGTCAGAGGGATGGCTCCAAGAGGAGCCGAACCGGCACTGGAAGATCCCCGGTGCCAGAAACCCCCTGGAGCTGACCCGGCACCAACAAGAAACAACCCAGCACTTGGAGCACTGGAACCAGCACCTTCCAAAGCCCCAAGGACCAGGGAGAGCAGAAAATGACACTAAGAAATCGTGTCGACCTGACACAGACATGAAGCACACATGACGCCGAAGAGGGGTCTACCAGGCACTGGGACCAGAGCTAGAAGCAGAGCCAGGTCAGGCCTCAAGATCCAAACCCAGCACAGACGCCAGTATCAGTGACCCAGCCAGCACCAAAGTGACTGGCAGAGGTACTGCCAGTCCCAACAAGAGACATGAGGTGGGGTGAACAGTGAGAGGCAGATGTCAGCAGCATCGGTCACGGAAAAGGGCAGAAGGCCACTGCCGGAGACAAACACTCTACCTGACTTGGGGGCCTCAACCATGGGAGCAATGCCACCAACTTACAAGAGCCGGACCCACCAGCAACGACACTCCAGCTTGACACTACAACCACCAAACTGAAGAGCTGGCCAGGGAGACTGGCCACTGGGGATCACCCACAAGGTACAGAGGGGGGACTCCAGACCCGAGGTCTCAGCATCCTGGCACCAAGGCCCACAGTGATGCGGATGGCGCCGAAAGGCCACAGCCCCAGGAAAGTACAGTTACGCAAGAACTTACCGTAAAAGTAGATCTTCGAGAACAGCTCTCATGTGCAAGGAGCCTTATTTAATTTTTCATCAGGTCAGGGTGTCCCTGAGGACGAATCCCAAGTTTCTGCCTAAGGTGGTCTCAGCCCATACTCTCAACCAGGACACTGATTTAACAGTGTACTTCCCTAAGTACGCTAATCGAGGAGAAGCACTGCTTCACACCCTGGATGTTCAACGATGCCTTAGATACTATTTGACCAGGATCAAACAGCACCGCAAAGCGGAACAGCTGTTAGTCTCATTCGCAGAGAGGATGTTGGGGGTTCCAGTCTCGAAACAGACCCTTTCCCGCTGGCTCATTCAGTGCATTTCCTTTTGCTACAACAAACGCCAGAAACCCTTAACAGGTGTGATCAAGGGCCATTCGACAAGGGGAGTGGCTACATCCTTTGCGGCACTCAAGAACATGTCCACGTCGGCCATATGTGCTGCAGTCACCTGGAGCTCGGTGCACACCTTTATCAGGCATTACAGCCTGGACATCGCTTCACGGCGAAGAGCGGGTTTCGGCCTTGCCGTCCTACAAGGCCTCCTGTCCTAGGCTCAGGACGGGTTGGAACTTCAGTACTGCCTCCTCCCAATGGCTTTTCAAGGCGCCATTGCTTGGGAATCAGTCCTAATGGTGTAACCTGCTGCAAGAGCTGTACCGAAGAAGATAGTACAGTTACGTAAGAACTTACCGTAACAGTAGATCTTAGAGAACAGCTCTTGCAGCAGGTACCTTCCCGCCCACCATTCCCCCTTGGAGGAAGTAGGTTCCAACCTACACTTGGAAAGGTCGGTTCTTAGTCTTGGCCATCTGATGGCGGGTCCTCGGTCTCCTTTTCTGATGTCATCCAGCAGCCGGGAGTCTCCGGCGGGAGAACTGGGGATTCTGGCGGGACCGCCTCCTTATATACTAAGCCTGACGTCGGGGGCCGGACCGACGTCACCATGATGTGCTCGGCCACCAGATGCTAACAGTGTGAGATTCTGGGGTGTCAAATCAGATTTAGGGAGTAGGCCAACGCTGACCCCCCCACCACCACCACCGAGTAGAATTCCTCACACCAGCTGCTGGCAGTGTGTGATGTAGCGGCACTGTTATAGTTTGGCTAACCCCTGACCTTGTGCTCCATCCTCCCCCAGAACAGAGCCCCTCAAACCCCCATGATGCTTTATGCGACCAGTTCCTCATAGTGTGTGATGCAGGGGCTCCATCAGAGTATGGCTAACCCTAGGACCCACCCTGATGTGTTCAGCAACCAGCTGCTGACAGTGTGGAATACAGGAGCTCAATCAGGGTTCAGCTAACCCTAATCCTGCATCCCACCTTCCCCCAGGAGTAGTGTCTCTCATACCTCCATGAAGTCCTAAGCCACCAGTTGCTGGGTGTGTGATGTAGGGGTCCCAGTAGGGTTTGGCTAACATTAACTTTACCAAGGACCGAAATGGTACAATGAGCTACCTGCTAACCTCACGGATACACTTAAGATTAGTACCTTCAAATCTGGGCTCAGATCCCTTCTTGACGACAAAGATTTGTGCCTGCAAGCGTTAATGTGGCATGACCCCAACCTCCCAACCCCCCTATCTCCCCTTCTATCTCCTCAAACCCCTCTTTCACCCCTCTCTCTAAATGAGGCCTACTCAGCTGACAATGCACTTCCTACGATGAAGACGCCACCTTGGTTGACCACCCCCCCCTCTTTCCTCCTAGGCTGATCTACAAACTAGTGAACTCCAATGCAGAGTCTTTTTTACCCTATCCTGTTTAAACCTCTCGATGGATGTACTGTATATAATTACATGGTATTTGATTGCCCATTTAATTGTATTCCTGTTCTCTGAATGCCTGGTTATATTTTTAATGTTTGTACAACAATGACTTGGAACCTTTGAAAACAAGTCCTGGACTCAAAGGTATTAACCCAAACTGAAATAAATAACTAAATAAATAAACAATCCTGCACCCCACCCTCCCCCCAGGAGTCGAGCGCCTCAAACCTCCATGATGTGCTACTGGACCAGCGCTGACAGTGTGTAATGCAGGGGCCCCATCAGAATTCAGCTAACCTACACCCCAGTACAGCCTCATACCCCTGATGTACTCGGTTACCTGCTCCAGAAACTGTGATGCAGGTCATCTGTCAGTGTAAGGCTAACCTACACCCCCATCCAGAATAAAGCTCCTCACCCCCAAATGTGTTTAATGATCAGCTGCTGACAGGTGTGTGATGAAAAGGCATCATTAGGGTTCAGCTGACCCAAGCCCTGAGAGCCCTCGCAACCCATGATACACTATGTGACCAGCTGCTGACAGTGAAATGCTGGGGCTCCATCAGAGTTAGGCTAGCTAGCCCCAAATCCCGGATATAGCCCTTAACCTGACAATGCATTCAGCTACTAACCACAGATTGTGTAAAATGTTGGAACTCACATTAGGTTAGTTTAACTGTAGTCTACGAAAAGCACCCCACACCCTTAATGCACTCATCCACCAGCTGCTGACAAAGTGCAAAGCTGGGAATCACATTAGGGCATGGAGGTAGACAATGTATGCAACTCCCCCTTCAGCGTACAACTCCCTCAACCCCATGAGGCACTTTCGACCACCAGCCGCTTTGATTGTGTGGAATTTGGGGTCGAGACAAACCCAGCATGCTGGAGGTTGGCCAGCAGCCAGTATTAATACTTGAATTTACAATGGGCATATCAGAATACAAAATACTTTAAAAAGTAATGATAATAAGTATACAGAAATGAGGCAACTTAATAGAAACACTTAACGTCTCAGAAAAAGTCTGAGAAACTGAAACCTGCATTACATCATTCTTTAAAGTAGCAGTGAGACAGACTTGTATGCCATAAAAGTAACTAACCTCCATTGACTTGACTTTTTCGCCTAATTCTTGAAAGTTGCTTGTTAGGTTTTTCAACAGTCCTTGGTGTTGAAGAAATCAAGTTATTGTCTATATCATGTTCAGTTCGGCTTTTCTTCGAAGGATTTTCTTGTTCATCCTTTAATAAAACAGAAATTTATTTTGAATCTAGACTTATTTGCTACCTCAGAAAAGGAATTTACCTACCAGTAACTTTTCAGCTCTTCAAATATTTCTTCCATAGACTCACATGCTAGTCTTAGGCCAGAGTTGCCAAGAACCCTCAGGAATCAGAACTTTTATGACAGAAACTGATGTACAGCACTGGCACCAACATCACACACACCCCTACCTGAGTAAGTTTTAACTGTCTCTGTTTTGTTTTTTAGACAGAGAGAACAGACAGAGGTGTAAAGCACTGATGGAAAATGAAATGTTGCAGCAGTGCTGTAAAGAAAAAAATGTTAGATAGCAGATGCTACTACACAAGTGCATTTTCACAGAAACAGGGAAATGTGAATATTACAAATATGTATCTATATTAAATAGAGGTTACTCACCCATAACCCTAGTTGGGATCCATAAATCCCAACACTAACATGCCCGACAGACAAAAGCCAGACTCCAAGTTCCTGTCAAATTCTGAATCCTGCCTCACAATTTGCCAACACTCATAATCCCGACAAGATTGTAAACACACTTCTTTATGCTCAACATGCAAAGGGCAAAGTTTGCAGACACACTACTGTATGTTTAACACTGATTTTACCTGGCTTTGCTTGCGATCAGGACTTTTTGCAACAACTGCAAACAGACCAGAGCATGGAGAATAGCACAGATAAATAACCAGTTTGTTCCATAGGTCTGCAAGCAGGTGGTCTGTCTTTAAGCGTCAGTCCAAAAGGCCAAAATAATTTGCTTTCAGTGGCAGTCCAGAAGGCTTCCGGCATACTGCCATCCAGTCATTCAATTCTGAATAAAAGTAAAGGCAGGATCGATTAGTAGCACAGTGCTTTTATTATTATATTATTTTGAGATTAGTCAAGATTTTGGGGTCAGGATACCGTACTTGACAGTAGCTCAAAGCGCATCGCAAATCAAGTGCGAGTTTTAGTAGTTGGGATTTCGTACTAGACCCCCATAGTTCTATTATTCATATGAGTTTGCATCCACACTTAGGCAGTATCCACGGGTGTAGCTCAATCACCAAAACAATCTTCCAGATTGACTGCTCCCACCACTCATAGTATTATCCTCTGGCTCTGCTCCCACATAACATCAGATCTGCATACTGGAAGCAGGAACCCAAGCAAGCACGGGATCTTTGTTTCTAACAACCTGAATTCAGTTCACTATCCACTCTGAGGCAGACTCCAACAGTCCTCCAGGTGGAGGAGGCAAGGCATGCCCAACAAACTAGGCAAGTAAGAAATGGAAGACTGAGGTCCGAAACGAAGCATTGCATTGACTGAACATGTTGATGCTATAGTGGAGAAAAAACATGTATACACCTAGATCAGACAGCAGCCCTGTAGATCTTATTGGTCGGAATGCACCTGGCAACAGCAACTAAGGCAGCAGTATGTCTGGTGGAGTGAGCCTTCAACCCCTTGGGCAGCTCCTTCCCAGCCAACCTGCAGTACAGATCAAGGCAGGATATATACACCTGCCAGTCCATCTGCCTGTCTGACAGGCACGGTTTCTGTTTGGATCAGAAACAGCTGGTGAGACTTGTAGGCTCTGTCCATCGGCAAGCACAGGATGTATGAGTGGTCTTCCCCTCAGCTGGGACAGACTGAAAAGTCAGAGAATGTAAGGCACGCCCCTTTATCCATACACCCTCAGTCCACCCTTCTATCCAAATCTGTACGACGAAATCCTGTAAACCATCAGAAATAAAACGGATAGCAACTTAGGCCCTACTACTCAACTCATCCTTGAACTAAGGGAACTACACACAATAGGGGAGAAGAGTTAGATCATAAGGCATGCAGCAGTAAGGCATACAGCACTGGAAACAGTGGGGGCATGGAGCCTACACACAACTGGAATTACTGGTAAGAGTTAGAATTCCCATTGTGTGTACGGCTGCTATGGACAGGCAGTAGATGGGTATGGGATCTAATAAGCGGTCCCAACCATGAGGGTCAGTGCTGTATGACAAGCTCACATACACCTCCCGAAAGCAGCATCATGAGCCAAGCATGTCAATAATGCATAAAGAAATACTGTCAGATGTCCTGAAAGCAGCTTTGCCATCATCCTCCAGGTACATGCAAACACACTCTGCATAAGATGCAGCCATAGCTCTAGAGTATTTTGAGGTGCTGATAGTTCCCAAGAAAATGACAGGCTAGAGGACACACACAGTCACATGTTCAGGATATGTTTGGGGCCAGCGCTTTTTTTCCTGGCTCCAGCAGGACAACACCCTGACAGTGATATGGACAGGGCTAGGACATTTGAGGTCCCTCTTCAGAACAAGAAAATGTAGTGAATTCTCCTATGCATTTCTGGAGGCTAGGCAAAGCAGGCAAAGCCGTCCAGTCACCCAGGAAGATTCAATTACTATGGGAAGATGAGAAATGAGCAGAGAAGAAATGGTCCCTGTGAACCAGTGTGGAAACTTTCTTATCTATCTCACCAAGTAAATAACCACAAAAAGGAAGAGGAAAAGGGAGAGGCATCAGCAGCAGAAAACAGGAAGTTGTTATCCCTCTGTACAGACAGTTGGTGAGACCCCATCTGGAGTACTGTGTCCAGTTCTGGAGACCCCATCTGCGCAAGGACATAGACAGGACTGAGGTAGTCCAGAGGAGGGCAACTAAAATGGTGCAGGGTCTGCAAGAGGCCTTATGAAGAGAGACTAAAGGAGCTTAATATGTATACCCTTGAGGAAAGAAGGGGGGGACATGATAGAAACTTTTAAATACCTCAGTGGAATCAACAAAGTCCAAGAGGGTAGCATCTTTCAGAAAGAGATTTGCAAGAACAAGGGGACACAATTTAAAGATAGAAGGAGGGCGGTTCAGGGGCAATGTGAGGCAGTATTATTTCACGGAGAGGGTAGTGGATGCATGGAACAGCCTTCCTGAGGAGGTTGTGGGGTCTAAAACTGGGAGAATTCAAGAATGCATGGGACAGACATAAGGCAATTCTTGTGGGGGGGGTTGGAAGAAATAGGCTGTTTGTTAACTAGGATCTGCGGCCTATCCTGTAGGTAGGGAAATGGGCAGACTAGATGGGCCAAGCAGTCCTTATCTGCCGTCAAAGTCTATGTTTCTATGAAGAACCTTAGGAGAAAAACCTATAGAAAGCCTCGACAAGAAATGGAAGCATCATGACTTCTAGGACCACACTAAATCCCAGAGAGAAGGAAGACTGGATTAGCATGCTTCTAGAGCGGATTACTGCAAAAAGAACCAGGTGTGGTGGTTTGGGGAGGAAGAGTGGACATATCAATGGCTGAAGAAGTACTGCACTGCCCCGAGGAAGCCAGCAGACAGCCCTTTGTCTAGACTCTGATGTGGAAGCTAGAACACTACACAGTGATGGCACTACAGTCTGATTCCCTGGAAGGAACCTCAGTAGCAAAATATGTCCCAGACTCTACTGTTGGACCTAACTGTGGAGATATTTCTGGAGTACATCAGGTGTAGAGTTCTTCCTGGAGAACAAGAGACAGGAGGATGCCTTGAGAATAACTAGCCCTCAAATATCCTCTGTGCTCAAAGAGTCAGACAGATGAAGCTTCCTAAGATCCAAGTGGCAGATGGAATATCCAATAACCAAGGCCCAACCTGAGCAGATTGGGGCTGAGAGAATCCACTGTATCAGATAAGAGTGCCAAACTCTGTGGCATCATTCTGGAGTTATGAAGACACCAACATAACTTTGAGTACTTTCAAGAGAACTGTCCATGGCTGGAAGGGTGTACATCAGATTGTCTGGCCACAGTAGGGACAGTCTATTCATTTGTCTTTGTCTGCTAGATCACTTACTTTTTCAATGGAAGGCGCAGCGACATGCTTTTCTTTATATTTCTTTTTGGCTCGCACAGACTCAGGAGCCTGCTCAGTGGTTCTTTTGTGTTTAGTATGTTCAGACCCAGTCTCAGCAATTTTGGGGTCTGACGAATCTTTAGAGGGTCTCTCCTTTGTTTTAGTGTGGGAAGAAGAGCCCTCTTCAGGTTGCTTTGGTGACACTGAGGTGGGAGCAGAAGCCATTTCATCTAATCTTTTGGCCCTTTTCTTAAGGGTTTTGTAAGTAAGTAATAAGCCACGACAGGGTGTGCATTAAAGGATTTTAATGCACGCCCCAGGGGTGTGTTAAGGCATGAGGCTGCAAGCAGCGTGTCCTTACACCCCTGGGAAGTGCATTAAAATGCTTTAATGCACACCCTGGAGTGGTTTATCACACTTATAAAATGGGCCACCATCATAAAAGAATGAGTTTGAAGTACTCTGATAGGGATTAAAACATATTTACTATTTTCAAAAGTATGTGCAATACATTACATAGAAACATAGACTTTGACGGCAGATAAGGACCGCTAGGCCCATCTAGTCTGCCCATTTCCCTACCTACAGGATAGGCCGTAGATCCTAGTTAACATATAGCCTATTTCTTCCTACCCCCATAACTGCCTTATGTCTGTCCCATGCATTCTTGAATTCTCCCACAGTTTTAGACCCCACAACCTCCTCAGGAAGGCTGTTCCATGCATCCACTACCCTCTCTGTGAAATAATACTTCCTCACATTGCCCCTGAACCGTCCTCCTATTTTTAAATTGTGTCCCCTTGTTCTTGCAAGTCTCTTTTTCTGAAAGATGCTACCCTCTTGGACTTTGTTGATTCCACTGAGGTACTTATCTCTAAAACATCTAAAAACTTAAAAAAGTAGTCCCTATTAATGCAAAATAGGATAATCCAGCAGCAATAGGTTAACTAGTACAGTACTTTGCAGTAAAAGTATTAGTAGAGTTGGTTGAAAATAAATACTTTGTCACATGTAAATTTTATCATATAAATGCACTGTAACATCTGTAATTTTGTACAACATAAACAGTGTTTAAAACTTAATTTTCATTACACTGAAGTTATATATAGCCTCAATGAAGGCAACTTCTTTATTTTTGTGTTTTACTTATGTGCTGTGGTCTAGTACATAAAAGGAAAACTGCTATAGGACTGAGGTGAAAGGTTAGTAAGGAAAAAAATAAAAATTTAAACCTGCCAGGTTGCCTTTTTTTTTTTGGGTGGGCAAGGAGGGTGGACTTCACCTGAAAACTACCATATAAGATTCAAATGTACGTGTTTTTAGTAACACTAGTAATATATTTGGACACTTTGGGTCTGCCTCTGCCTAGTTAACTGTTTTCTCCCACCTTTACTTTTTGTTTATAAAGTATTACTGTATTGCCTACTTTCTTCATTCTGTTTTTACCTACATTCAAGACATATAATGTTCATCACGGAATACAGGGATTCAAAATTCTGCTCTGTTCCACTTGTAGAATGTTACTCTCCTGATATTCTGTACACACAGACAAGAGAGACCAGTTTTAGAGCCAGAGACTCAATTATTTATTTATTAAATTTTGATAAACAGGTAGGCCCTCTGAGCCCCGGAGGTCCCTTTTTCAGGGGCGACCCGGAGAGAACACTACATGTGGTTTTACATACAGAGAGTAGGTTACATAGAATATACATGTCAGTGGGACATGTTACAGTCATTCACTGCATTGATATCGAGCCTAAGTCTTGGATGTTAGCTATGTGTACTGTAACCAGGCAGAATCCCTTGGGCGAAGGTTATCCACTGGGTATCAAGGCAATCCGGAGAAGGGAGTTTGCAAGAGCAGGGGTTTAGAGAGACTGTGGGGTTGGACTTTCAAGTGTTTGGACAGTGGCATACGCTGGCTTCAAGCATGCGTGCCTTGAGCCTGGTGCAAAAGTTTGGGAGAGTGGATGCTTCCTGCACCAAGGTGGGGGAGCTTGTTCCACAGGGAGGGCAGTGAAGGTGAAGACTTGCCTCCCACATTGGTCCGAGTCTTAGGTGTCATGAGTAGCATCCGCCCAGATGACCCAAGAGGCAGAAGGTTGTTCTTGGTGGTGATGGTCGCTGCCAGGCTGGGTGGGGCGACTGGACGGAGGAGTTTGTAGGCCAGGCATAGGAGTGGGTATTGGAGGCGAGCATCAAAGGTTGGCCACTGTAATTTGGCGAGTGTGTCGCAATGGTGGTTTCTAGGGTGGTCCTGGGCAGCAAAACATGCTATCTTGTTGTACAAGACTTGCATTCCAGTGAAATCCAGCTTGGCCATTCCCTGTACTACAGCGGCAGCGTAGGGAACAGGACGCTGATTGCAATGGATAACCTGGCTTCAGGTATAATCTGGTCCTTTAACCAATATAGGATACCCAGTTTGCGGTGGATAGACTTGGTCACGTGTTCCACATGCTTCTTGAAGTTAAGGCCCTGATCCAGCATGACCTAGGTACTTTAGGGAGTCCACTACCTCAATGCTTGTCCAGTCGTGTGCAGTGAGCTGTAAGGAGTTGCTCCTGTCCTGTCCCAAGGAGCTGGGTCCGAATAGCATAGCTCTTGTTTTGCCTGCGTTCAGGACCAGCCTGTTCATCTTTAGCCAAGCCTCAAGTAATTTCAGATCAGTTTGGCGTGCGGGCCCAATTTCCACTAGGCTGTCAGAGAAGCGGTATATGACTGTGTCATCTGCATATTGTACAACTGAGGGGCCCCCCCCCCCACAATGGAGGTTGAGGTCATTTGTGAACAGAGAGAATAGAAGGGGGTCATGGATTGAGCCGTGCGACACTCCCTCCTTTATGGGTAGAGGGTCTGATAGCACACCATTCCAGATGACCCTCTGAGTACGGCTAGATAAGTAGCTCTTGAACCATTTAATAGCCTGGGGGTCTAGGCCTATACTGCTTAGTCTGGCGAGAAAGAGGTTGTGGTCGACAAGGTCGAATGCCTTGGATAGGTCCACGAATACAGCTCCCGAGGGGGACCCACTGTCCATGGCACCCAGTATGCCTGTCGTGAGACTGGTGAGGGTAGTGTCTGTCCCCATGGTTAATTCTGAAACCATGCTGGGAGGGGCTACCTGGTGGGTCTCCAGGCACTTGCGGAGTTGGTTCTATAAGAGTCTTTCCTGTAGCTTTGCAAGCAGACAGAGCAGGGAGACTGGTCTGCAGTTGCTCGTGTTTTCTCTGGGGCCACCCTTGTGGATGGGTACCACATTTGCCTGCTTCCACTGGTTAGGGACTGCACCTTCCAGCAGGGATCTGTTTATTAGCCAGGTCACGGGTCTGGAGAGCGCTTGGGCTCAGTCCTTGAGTAGCCTGGGGTTGATCCCATCAGGTCCCCCTCGGCTTCTGGTTTTCAAGGCTTTCAGGACGGTTTGAACCGCTTTTGTTTTAACCAACCGCAGGTGAAACAGTGGATGGCTTAGGTCGGGTAGTTTTGTCGTTCTGGGTGATTGGGTGGGAGGAGGTAGTCCGGCCTTGTATTCTTCGAGGTTGGTGAAGTACAGGTTAAGGGCTGAGGCAATTTGTGGGTTATCGCTCACTATCTTACCTTTTACTTCCATAGGTCCTGGTTCAGCCTTTGTTTCCCTTGATCAGTTCTTTTATGTGAGCACAAAACAGTTTGGGACAGCCCAAGTTGTTTTTCTGTAGTCTTGCGACATAGTCTCTTTTTGCCTGTTTTGTGTCGTGCTTGCATTTGTTTCTCAACGTTCTGTATGCCACAAAATCTTCTGGAGAGAGGTGTTTTGAACCTCTTCCAAGCCTTGTCTCGGCTGATCATAAGGGCCTTCAGGGTTGGAGAGATCCATTTGTAGTAGCTGCCCTTGCCCTGAGTTTTTCAGGGGCAAAGAGGTTGGCTGCTTTGTTTATTGTGTGGTGGAGGTATTCAACTGCCTCATCCAAGGAGGGGAGGCTCCTGATAGGTCTCCAGTCCTGGTTGTTGAGGTAGTCATTATATTGCAATGCCATGAAGTTAGAGTAGTCCTCAGCAGTCAGTATTCGGGGCTGGACCTTAATCCCTCTATTTCTCCAGATGCAGAATATTGGCGAGTGGTCGCTCAGGGCATCTGACAGGATCCCGGCTTTCTGGATGTTGCTGGGGTTTGACACCAGTGCCCAGTCCAGGGTGGTGTGGTTCCCAGTCTTATGGTTCAGCCCGGTGGGTTCTGTGATAACCTGTGTCAGATCTGCCTCTTGTGTCAGGAAAGGAGGTCTTTGTTGGGATGGTGGGCCCATCTGAGGCTGAAGTCTCCCAGAATAATTAGCTCCTGAGAGACTTCTTTGGCCGTGGATCTTGTGATGTGCTCTAGGGATTGAAGAGCCATCTTGGGGGGTGTTATAGGCGCATCCTATTATGAGGTGCTTATGTTGGCCTAGGGTGACCCTTATGAATATGGATTCACTGTCAGGACAGGCATTCTGCTTTACAAGTTATGTGCGGCGCGTGGGCCGTCCCTGCAGGTACAGATAAGTACACCAACCTCTCTTGCCCTCCCTGTCTTTACGAATGTGGTGTATCCTTGGGCCATAATCTCGTAGGCAAGAATGTGGGCCTTGAGCCAGGTCTCTGATATTGCTAGAATATCTGGCTTGTAGAGGTCAAGCCACGCTTGCACCCTCTTGCATTTTGGTCGAGACTGCAGACATTCATATGTGCGATCTTTGGGCCTTGGTGGATATCCAGTGAGGTCCTGCAGGGATGAAATTAAGATATTCGCAGTGGCGGGGCCTGGGTTTGCCTGCACATCTCCTGCCAGGAGGAGCAGTGTCATTAGTAGGTCCATTAGCCTTTGGCTGCTAGCTGGAATTAGGTTACTCGGATCTCTTTCTTAGAAGGAGAGTGATTCATAGCATACCCCCCTTCTTACTAGCTCATGTGCTGTCAGTTGGGGTTGTATGCCGGTCACTGTCAGGGCACACATGAGAGATTTAACTGATGAACAGGTAAAGACAGAAGGGGGAATTTTCACTGTTAGTAAATAAACAGTTGTAATGAAAACTATAAACAATACTTAACAGTTCTAATTTATTTATGTGCGTAAGGAGAGTGTGATGATCAGGGAAACAACATTTCATTAATTTTTTTTTTTTATTTATTTAAAGGTAGTTTTATTTTTAGGGCCCAGTTGAAGTTTTTTATTTATTTATTTATTTATTTTTTTAAACAGTGTAAAGGTAGCAGCCATGTTTGTGATGGAAGACCAGTTCTGGTTGCAGAGGGACTGATGGAAGATAGTTCTGGCTGTAGGAGGACTGATTTGTTAACAGTGTGATGTGGTTCAGGACCAGGATGACTGTGCATATAAAGAGATTTAATGTACACTCAGTTGATGTCTCTTGGCTGATGAGATTTCCAGATTTTTTCTTGCCATTTTATAACAAGAAGTACTGCACGCTTCACAGTTAGAAAAAAATAACTGGGAACTAGGCACAAATTGTGGCGATCAGCCTTAGTAAATATTTGAAAACACTTGATAAAACGAGAGTGGGTGGGCCGGGAGGTACACAGTGTGGCACCAATTGCAAAGGGGAGTCTCTATATTAGAGCACAAGAAGTTAAACTGGAAACCAGTGGACTCTGCAACAGATAATCAGGAGGTGGGTCCTGGCTAAGATGGCAATATCAGTGGGCCCAATTATTTTACAGAACATGTATCGCCAAATGAGGATGCACTGGGGTTCATGGCAGGCTTCTCACAAGGGATCATGGACATGGCCCAGGACAACCCAGGAAGAGATAGTGGGGCGGGACATGAATTTGACCTTGGACAACATACTGGATAGGTCAAAACTATAGACCTGAACCTCATATTCGCACCCTACAGACCTTGAAAGATCTAATGTCCCTACCAGTGTTCCCATTTACCATCTGTGCTCAATTCAAGTATAAATTATGAAATTCAAGTACATTTTTGTGTGAAGGAGGTACACTGTAACCTCATAATTCTGTTTGAAGTATATGTAACCCACAAAATGCTGTACAAATGGTAGAATATGAACATACGACCATATATGAATTTGCCAGCAGATAAAGGCCTAGAGGTCTATCAAGTCTGCTTGAATGTGCAGCTAGCACCCCTATTCTGCAGCTACCCTCCTTCCACCCTTCCCTTCATTAACCCCTCCCCTTGTCCTGCCCCATCCCCTTGAAGCAGTCCACTGTTCTACTGGATACCACTTCTGCAGGTAACGATTCCACCCAGCCACCACCCTCTCTGTTGAAAAAAAAAAAGTCTCATCTCCCTCCTGAACCTTCCTCCCTCCAGTTTCGTATCATGGACCCTGGTGCCTCCTCCTCACTTTTGAACAGCCGCTCTGTACCTGTCTTGTTGATTCCTTTCATGTACTTAAAGGTTTCAATCATGTCCCCCCTCTCCTCCAGCGAGTACATGTTTAACTCCCTGAGTCTCCTCCGTATGATAAGTCTCCCAGCCCCTTGATCATCTTTGTCGCCCTGCCAAGTTGTACACTGACCCTGTAATGAGCACCCCAATATCCTTCTCCTCTGTCTGGGCTAGCTGCACTCCCCCCAGCTGGTAACTCCTCCTTGGGTTCTTTATCCCAAAATGCAGCACCTTGTACTTTTTGGCATTAAACCCCAGTTGGCAGGTGTCTGACCAGGTTTCAAGCTTTTCCAGATCATCCTGCAACCCCTGCTATCCCCCTAGGTCATCCACCACTGCTCCTACCTTGGTATCATCAGCAAACAGACTGATCTTGCTCTTGATGTCCAATAATATGTCTGCAATGAATATCCCAAACAACACTGGTCCCAACACCAAGCCCTGTGGAACACCGCTCGTCACTACCCTTGGGCGTGAGAGCTCCCCACCCACCACCACCCTCTGTTGCCTTCCCTGAAGCCAGTTACCTACCCATTTCACCAGCTTTGCACCTGCCCCTGTGCCTACTAACTTACTTCCGGGCCTTCCATGCGGCACCGAGTCGAATGCCTTACTGAAGTCCAGATACAGAACATCCACTGCATGGCCCCTGTCCAGTAGCCTAGTTACCCAGTCACAGAACTCCACCAGGTTGGTTTGGCAGGATCTGCCCCGTATGAAGCCATGCTGTCTGCTGTCTTGTAGTCCTCTGGCCTCTAGGAGGGCCACCAGCCTCTCCTTCAGGATAGTCTCCATTAGCTTACCCATGATGGATGTGAGACTCACTGGTCTGTAGTTTCCCGGTTCATCCTTGGGGCCACTCTGGTGGAAGAGCCCCAAGGATGACCTTTGGCAGACCTATTTAATGCTTCACTACATTCGGTGTGTGTGTACCTCAGGACTGGAGGATGGCTGTAGTGAGGCATTAAATAGGTCTTCCAAAGGTCCTGTAAGGACCTCTGCCAGCTCCTTCTGTACCCTGGAGTGGATGCCATCTGGGCCTGGTGCCTTATCCACCCTCAGTGCCTTCAAACCCTCCCAAACTCTGCCCTCCATGATTTCCCCATCTGTCACCCCCGGCCCCCGTTTCTGCCATTTCTCTCCCCTTGGGTGTCACCACCCCTCTTCTCTTTAGTAAATACTTCAGGAGAAGGAGTTTCAGGCCTGGTTGAAACATGAAACTCTACTATATTTTACGGACAACCCCCCTGGATCAGCATCCACCACTGGCATCTGGGAAGCATTTAAGGTTACTCTCTGAGGAAGGATAATCAGCTTTGCCTCCTACAGGAGGAAATTGAGGGAAAGAGAGGTAGCTGACTTAGAAGAGCAGTTGAAGGAGAAGGAGGCCACATACAAAAAAGACCCCACACAGCTAAATGACCCTAACCTGCTGTTCAAACTGTCCAGGTTAAGAATTTGAATATGTTGGCAACCAGAAAGGCAGAACTACAGTTGCAAAGAACAAAGTTTAAATACTGGGCATGGAGAGCGAGAAACCGCAAGCTTCTTGCCTACAGGCTGAAGCAGCAGCAGGCAGAGAGAAACGTAGCTCACCTAAATGAGAAGCAAGGGAAACTGCACACTTCTCCCAAGACTATAAATAATATTGTTTCTTTCTACAAAGAATTATATCAGCTGCATATCACCTGGGATAGGCAAGCCTTAGAATCCTTTTTGCAGAATCTCCAAATACCTAGGCTAACCGAAGACCAGAAACAGCAACTATAAGCCCCTTTCTCTGTAGAAGAAATCAGAAAAGCAGTAAAGTTAATGACCCCCCCCAAAAAAAGCACCAGGAAGTGACGGCTTCCCGTAGGACGCTTTCCAGGTAGTCCCAGACTCGATAGAAGCCGCCTTCCTAAACATGCTAGAATCGGCCAGGTCACAAGGAGCTCTCCCCACCACACTGCAAGAGACCATTATCATGGTACTTCCAAAGGAAGGGAAAGATCTTTCAAACCCCACTAGTTTTAGGCCCATTTCCCTAATTAATACAGACGCGAAGATTCTGGCCAAGGTCCTGGCAGCTCACATGGAACACATCATTCCCAGCACAGTCCACTCCACCCAGGAGGAGTTCGTGAAAGGCAGAGAGTGCGGACCACATAACAGCCCTCATTACCCTGATCCAGGAGGCGGCAGGTCTTCCCACCCCAGCTGCAGCTCTGGCAGTGAATTTTGAAATGGCATTTGATTCAGTGGAGTGGGAATACCTGCATGCTATCCTAGAAAGGAGTAACTTCAGAATATATTTCTGCTCGTGGGTCCGCACTTCATATCAGGCCCCTTCAGCTAAGCTCCTTACCAACAACATATTATCAGACTCCTTTCGTCTATACAGGGGGAACAGGCAGGGATGCCCCTTACCCCCACTACATTTCGTCATAGCAATGGAGCCCCTAGCAGCAGTCATCAGAGGCCACCCCAAAATTAACAGGATCCAAATTGGGGGGGGGAAGGGTCCAATACAGTACCAAACCATACGCAGACAACTGCCTCATATTGACAAGAGAATATTAGGGAGGCTCTCCCAAGCATTTTAGACACCTTACATACCACCTTTGCTCAGCTCTCAGGACTTAAAATCGGAAATACTGCCACTGAATAAAGTCCCGCTGCCTCCGCAGGTGTTAACATTTGGATTGCCCTGCACCAAAATGGAGATTAAATATTTGGGTATACTGGTACCAAAAGACATACAAAGAATCATCCCCATTAATTTTACTCCCCTCCTGACAAAATTGGTGGAAGAAACAGATAGGTGGGGGCATTTGAAGCTGTCCTTAGTGAGGAAAACAGCAGCAGTTAAAATGATGGCAGTCCAAAGACTATATTATACTAACATACTAAAAAGCCAGCAGAATAGGCCTAATGGCCTGTCATGCCTGCTCGGTAGCCAGCCACCTAGTGGTTGCTCGCTTTCCCACCCCTCCCAGCCCCACAGAGGGTCTTCTTTGGATTTAGTTTCCCTTTGTACCTGTCACACCCTTCTTGAAGCCTCCACTGTGCCTTGTCCACCAGCCTCTCGGGCAGCACATTCCAGGCTCCACCTACCGCTCAGTGAAATAATGCCTCTCACGTTCCCCCATAACTCCCCCTCAGCTTCCTCATGCCCCCTAGTTGTCCCCCCTTCTTTAGCCTAAACAGCTCCTTGGTTCTGCTCTCAGTTATTCCTTTACATACCAGAAGACTACGTATCATGTCCCTGTCCCTCCTCTCCTCCAGTGTGTACATCCCAAGCTCTTCCAGTCTCTCCTCATTAGGCCTCCCTCCATTTCCTGAATCATCCTGGTCACCCTCCTCTGGCTTCCTCCAACAGCACTATGTCCTCCTTCAGATAAGGTCTCCAGAACTGTACACAGTACTCGAGCTGCGGCCTGACCAAGGCATTATATAGAGGAAGTATTACCTCCCTCCTCCTGGATATAATTCCCCTGGCTATGCAGCCCAATATCCTGTTTGCTTTGGCTGTGGTTCTTCTACTATTTTCAGAGTTATTCATTTTGACATCCACCACCCCTAAATCCCGCTCACCCAATGTCGCTTGCAGTGTGACCCCCCCCTCCCCCCAAGGGAGTAAACATGGCCCAGATTTCTGACCCCTAAATGAAGTACCTCACGTTTCTCGGCATTCAATTTCAATCCCCACCTCCTTGACCACCCCTCCGGGGTATCCAGATCCCCTGGACTGCCTCTCTCACTTCTTTCCAGTCAGTCAGTGCTCCCAGTTTGGAATCATCTGCAAAGAGACAGTCTACTCCTAACCCCCTCCCTATATCCGAGACATAGGCACTGAACAGGAGTGGCCCCAATACTGAACCTTGGGGGACCCCACTGATTACCTTCTTAGGGGAGGAGACTATCCCACCGACCAGTACCCTCTGTATTCGCCCCCAAAGCCAATTTTCAGCCCACTTGAGCTCCTGTCGTCCCACTCCCATCTCTCCCAGCTTTGCCATCAGCCCTTTATGGGGATACTGAATCAAACGCCTTGCTAAAATCCAGGTATAGGACGTCCACCAGCCTATGTCTGTCCAAGGCCCCCGTCACCCAATCATAAAACTCTAGGGGGTTGGACTGACACGATCTCCCCGGAACAAAGACATACTGTTCATCATCCTGGTGCCCTAACCTTTCCAGTTGCCTCGCAAGCCTCTCCTTGATAAAGCCCTCCATTACTCTGCCTACCACAGACGTTAGGCTGACAGGCCTATAATTCCCCATCTCCCTCCCTAGAGCCCTTTATGGATAGGCACTACATAAGCCATCCTCCAGTCTTCGGGCACCCATCCTGTCTGCAGAGAGGTGTTAAGAGTGCAGCCAGTGGAGCTGCCAGCTCAACCACCAGTTTCTTCATAACCCTCGGGTGTAGCCCTTCTGGCTCCGCACCTTATCAGTTTTAGCTTCCGAGGGCCTCCCTTACCCTATATCCACTGATTTCCCCCAGTCCGCCCCTTCATGCAACCTCCCTACCCCTTCTGGGTCTGGCCCTGCCTGTACCCTAGCCTCTCTCCATCCTCTGGTCTCAGAATGACCTGTCGCTTTTGCAGACTCCTCTTCCCTCCCATCAATCTGTAGGGATCCCCTGTCCCCATCTGCAAAGATTGAGGCAAAGTACTCATTAAGCACTTCTGCCTGATCCACCGCTTCCCGAGCCCATCCCCCCACAATTTTAATCCTGTTGATCTGTGCCTCTTTTCTTTTATGCATCTATAGAATCCCTCCCCGGATATCCATAGCCCGGTTTTGCTCCATCCCTGCCTTGGTTCCCCTCACCACTCTGGTGACCCTCCTGGCCAACAGTTCATACTCTCCTCGCTCCTTATCCCCCCTTGAGCGTTTAAAACGTGCATAGACAGCCTTTTTATCCCTCACCGCCTCCTGCACCTCTCTGGTCTACCAACATGGCTTGCTGGTTCCACCATGCTTTCACCTTAATTTTGTACAGGACCTTGTAGCCTCTTGAACACCCTTTTTTTTTTTTTTTTTTTTTTTAATGGTCTCTCATAAGCTTCCAGCATCCATGTCTGGCCTAATCTTTTCCAACCTCTCCCACAGAATCCTACCCAGACCCACGAAGTCCGCTCCCTGAAATACAGCAGTGCAGTATTAGTCGTTCCCCCCAAAAAAAAGATACAGCAGAAACCAGACCATGACATGGTCACCGCCCGCCAGTGGGCTGCACCCCTCAAGCCCTTCTCTGGTCACTGTCCGCTGGGACAACGTCCAATATCTGCCCCTCTCTTGTAGGTTCCCCCCACCTGTTGGACCAGGAAGGTATCCTGAAAGACATCCAGTCTCTGTTCCCTGGTTACAGAGGATGTCATGGTGTACCAGTCCACCCCAGCATATTAAGGTCACCCATGACCACCACCCTACCCTTACCAAGGTCACAATGACCCTTGATGTTCTCAACCAGTTTATCCTTCAGAGCCACCTCTATCGCAAGGGGCCTGTATACCACCCGTTTTCAATTTTTTCCCTCCCCTCGTTTGCAGGGTTACCCAAATCGCCTCCACACCTCCTCCAGCCTCCTCCACTCCACTAACCCCTATGTAATTTCTATCGGCGTAACCCCTCACCCTCTTCCCACTCTATCTTTCCTGAATATCTTGTACCCTTCCAAATTTAGATCCCAATCATTTCTCTGGGTGGCCCATGTTTCTGTAATTGCAGCCACATCTGCTGTTCCCTCAACCAGCATAGCCTGGAGTGCGGGCATTTTATTGCTCATGCTCCTAGCATTGATCAGGACTGTCCTCCACTCCAACCTCTCCCCCATCTCCAGTCCCCACAGCCCTTCACAGTCCCTTTTCTGCCCAATTTTCCTTGGATTTGCAATGCAGCCCCACCACACTCTTCCCATGCCCTCAACCTGAACCCTCAAACAGCCTCCCTGAGGCCTTTCTTTAATTTGACCATCTCCCCTTTACAAGTTTAAACCCCACCTCTCGTTTAAAAATCCATCAAGTTTTAGTTTCAAGATCTCCCTCCCCTCCAGGTTGAGATGTAAACTATCCCTGGCATATAGCCTCTTTCTCCCAAGTATCCTCACAGTCACCCACAAGCCCATACCCCTCTGCCTTGCACCAGTCCCTGAGCCACTGGTTCTCCCGATTGCCCTTGGTACCAGCAGAATCTCAGAGAAGGAAATTTTGCTCCCTATAGAGTGACAAACCCTTGCCAGCTTCCGGAATCTAGCCTGGATTTCTAGCTCACTGTTCCCTTCCAAGTCATTTGTCCCCAGATGTACTAGGAAGTCTGGGGATCCCCCGCATTCCAGTGCTAACGAGTATAGGTGGAATTTGGCTTTGTGTACGGATAGTCCTGGTATACATTTAGCCTTGACAGAGCTGCTTTTATTCTCTTCCGCCCTCTCCCAATGGATACCCCTGGTCATGGAATCCCCCAGCAGTATCACTTTCAGCCCACCCCCACTTTGTTGTAGCCACTTTATTCCTTCAGATTACTCCTCCCGTCCTCGAACCCCTGTGCTCCTACCACTCCTGACAGCCGAGGGTCTTTGTTAGCCCGTTTAGTTCCTTCAGGCTCCTCCTCCTCCTGTCAACGACCCCCTGCTTGCTCCTCCCGGCCCGTCATTCAGGGGGCCACCCTCATGTGCAAGCCCTACCATACTCCTACCTGCAACTGCCAGTTTACTCTTCGCCCCCTCAATCTCCCAGGTGGCCAGAGTTCGCCCCCCCCAGTCTCCCTTCTTGAGCTATAATCCTCCGATCCCCCATCCGAGTAACCTCCCACTGCCCCAGACTTGCACCTCCCACCCCATCTGCTGTATTTCTTCCTACCCTACTCTCCACCTCTCCCAGTGATTCTTGTCTCAAACCTGGCCTGTCTAGAGAACTCTCCACCCCCCTGACTGACTTCCCCAGTCTGGACACCTGCCTGTCCCCAATCCTTCCCTCCTTCCACCTGTCCTCTCTCAGTGCCCCCATCTACCACATTTCCCTCAGCCTAGGCTAATGTCCCTCCCTCCTCCGTCCTTTGCTTTGGTTCTGGCTCCCTCCCCTCTGTCTACTGACCAAACCTCTCTGTCCATTTGCTCCCCCTCCCACCATCCTCTTCTACTTCATCTCCCAGATATATATGTGTGATCATGCACCTACCAGTACCCATCCCAGAGCTCAGGTTTCAAAAAATAAACTAATTAGTACATTTCTGAGAGAGTCAGGGAGACCAAGGTTCAGCTGGGTGAAGCTATGTGCCCCAAAGCACAAAGGGGGATGGAACCTACCAACTTTCAAAGATCTGCAACAGCCAGCCTAATGGTCATGACTAACAGAGGGTTCTCAAACCCGGGGACAGGGCTCCCAGCATGGGTGCACATTGAAAAAGCAGTGTTTGAGAACACACCACCTGCAGCCTAACTGGGATATACACTCCCTAAGGTGGCCCAGGAATGGCTTACTATCAGGTGAGGCCCATGCAGCTTGGGCTAGAACAGGTAAGATCTCGGGGCATTGCTTGAATCCTGGGTTTTAACCTCCCTTTGTGGAATAACCCCCAACTGCAGACAGACAATAAGGTAGTAGAGTGGGGGGGAGTGAAGGGACAGAACCATAATGCAGATTAAAGATATCATAGTTGAAGGAAGCCATGTGCTGTCCTCCTCTGAGGAGATCCAAACTAAGTATAACCTCCCCAAAGGGGAGTTTTGGAAGTACCTGCAGCTAAGAAGCGTTATGAGCTGGCAAAAGTGGAAATATAAATGGGGTACTTGTAAAAGGGCCCCTAAGAGCGTACATCCCAAATTCACCATAGCTCAGTGGTTGGCCAACCCCAAAGGTCTCACAGGGAAAAATCTAAGGTTATGTGACGCCAGAGATCAGGATCCCTCCTTACCTGCTAAACAAAGATGGCAGAACATGTTGGGGACAGTTATTACGGAAGCAGAGTGGAAGGGGTGTTGGATGTTGACTAATAAGGCGTGTAAAGATCAAGAGAGTTTGTTGATACAGAACAAGATCCTGCACCTGTGGTACCGCATCCCAGCAGTACTCGGGAAAATGGGGCTCCTGGAAAGGATACGTGCTGGAGATGTGAGGACCTAGGTGCAGATCTATACCACATCCTATGGGACTGCTCAATCCTATGTCCCCTTTGGGACTGGGTAGGGGAAGCCTGCTCTGACATCCTCCAGATGGGTGCGCACCCGACCTCTGCCACCCTGTTACTGGGTCTTAAGAGGGGGACCTCACAAATGATGGCTACACACAGACAGTGGTTAATGCAGGCCTCAGCTGAGGCACAAAGATTGATTTTAGCTAAATGGAGAATGGTATCCCAACCCAACTCTGGGGTGTGGTACAAGGATCTGGAGATACTAGCCAGTAAGACTAGATTTGTGTACTTCTCCCTACAGGTACCACAGGAGTATTAACAGAATGTGGGGCCTCTTCCTTCAATTCATCAGGAACCAGCCAGCAGTGAACTACCTGGAGTAGGTGAAGGACCCCTTAAGACCACCCTAAGGAGTGAGGTAAGACATCCTCCATCCTAGTCCGTCCGTCCCGTCCCCCCCCCCATTTTAATTAGTCAAACAGCCAGGGGAGGTAATTCAGAGCCATTCTAAATTTAATTGCCTAAGGCAGTAGAACCTCTTACAGAGCTGGGAGCCAGTAATTTGCTTGTACAGCCACCCACCTCTACCCTCTTACTTAAGGTAATTCACAATCCCCCCTCCAAACCTCCACACAGAGTACTCGATCTGTAAGTAGAAAGCAGTAATTTGTATATGTCATGAAGTGGGCCAAGACACGTAAGGCAACAGTCGTGCTGGTCGGTGATGGAAAATTTACAGTCGCATGGGGGGGCCGTCTAGTCTTCAAAGTCTTCTTGTCCACCGACCGAGACATGACCTTCGAAGAAAAAAAAAAAAAACATCAAAAAAACAGACTCAACGTTGCCAAGAATAAAATACATGGAAAGATCTTACCAGCAACGTCGAGTAAGGAAACTAGAAACGGCAGGACACAGCACCAGACTGCGGCACGAGAAACAGCTGGAGAACGAACTCCGTAGCCGGTAGGCCTCAAATTGGATCTGGCTTCCCACAAGGTGACCTCTACAACGAGAGCGCCACGCAATGCATCGGCCTCGAGAGCAGCGCCGATGGTGCGCCGGCTCCACCTACCTAAAAAAAAATCTCGTGGGGCCGGACCTCTGGCCATGTACCCAAAAGTGATGAATGGTGAAGACTGACACAGATAAGATCTGCCTTGGCCAGTCTAGAGCTCTCAGGTTCATCCACACCTTGTCCTTCCTGACACTGTCTAGCACTCCATGGATCTGGGGCAAGGAAAGAAAGGTATACACAAGGCCTGGGTCCAAAACCTCGTGAAGGCATCCTCCATCAGTGTCCCGGACTGTTGGGGGGCGCGGCACAAATCAGCGTCACTTTGGCGTTCTTCCAGGAGGCAAAGAGGTCCACCGAAGATGACCCCATTGGGAGAACAAGCGGTTCACTACCTCCTGATTCAGACACTACTCATGAGACTTCTCTCCTACCTGGCTGCCAGCATCTGCCAGCTGACTGTTCGATCGGGACGTGAATCGCCAGATCACTGGCACCCAGGGTGAGCACCAGGTATCGAGTGACTCCTGACATAGAGGGTGGGAGTATGTGCTGCCCTGTCTGTCAGGTAAAACATGGTTATGGTATTATCGGTCTGGACCTGAATGACATGACCCCTGAATAGGGGAGTAAACTGCATCAAAGCTAAGCACACAGCACAGAACTCCGAGCAGGTTTATGTGGTGATGGGATGCAGCCAAAAGCAGCACGTCTCTGGAAACAGGGCAGGGGTGCAGATACAAGCAGCTTTCCCGAAACCTGAAACACAAAAACAAAGTCTGCACACAGGTACCACACAGTGAATACAAGAACCATAACTTTATGCAATCAACAATTTATTGTTCTAAGTGCTTCAACTAGTGAAGATGCACCTGCGGGGAACACTGTAAGTGACCAGAACCTGTGGGTCATGTGATCTACCAGAAACACATCGGTCTTCAGCGTAACTGTCGACTCAGGCAGACAAACAAGATTCCTTCCTCCAGATGTTCGGGACAAGTCACCACTGGATGGTGTCCCACATTGGCTGGGTCAGTGACTGCTAGGCACTGGGACCAGTGGCGAACCAACTCCCACTTGAAGGTGGTGCATCTGCCAGCAGGCCCAGAGGACCACGCTGGTGCAGGCTGCCATGTACCCCAGTAGCCGTAGAAAATTCCAGGCAGGGAACAAGAGTCCAACCATGATCAGGAAAAACAGACAAGATCTTGTGCCTGGACTACAGGGAAGCGGGCCCTAGCCCACAGGGAGTCTACTTCAGCTCAAATTAACTTGATCAACTGCTTCAGTAGCAGTTCAGACTTGTCTGTGTTGACCAACAAGCACAAGTCTCGGTAGATCTGGAAAGCCAGGTCTGCGGATCTTTCCACAGCCTCTCTGGATGAACTGGCTATCAGCTATTCATCCAGGTAGGGGTACACTCTGATACCTAGATGCCACAGGTGGGCAGTCACCACTGCCATGCATTTAGCACTTTTCTTTTTGCGTTTTAGGGCAAAATCTAATACAGCCAAAACAAGCAAAACTGTAGTCAGGACCCAGGCACTTTAAACACAAGTCATGGCAGTCTGCCTTTGCCAGGAGTTAAAAAACAAACTCTGAAATCTTTAAAACCAGTAGGCAATATCTTCTTTTTGGGTCTGTCAAACACTGATGATCCTGGAAAGACGCTTGTAGTTCCCAATAGAAAAATCATAATTACAGGAAAGCTCAAATGTTAAAACAGGGGCTTTAAAAAAGAAAAACAGTTATGTTCCTCAAAAGTTAAGATTGCAAATTAAATCTACCTCAAAAAGGTTTCTTAGTAAAATTTGCCAATTCTCATCTCAGTTCCCAATAAAGCAAGGAACTGAGAATAATCTAAAGTAAAATCATAAAGTGGTTCAAGTAAAACATATTTCTAATCGCTTTATAAGTTTAAAAAAAAAAAAAAAAAAAATGGGCCAGCCCGGTGGCGCCGAGGGTTGAGGAGCTGGACGCCACACCTCTCACCACGCCAGCCCACCTGTGTTCGGGAATGGGCACTGGCCGCCAGGGGACGGAGAAGGATCGAGCATCCCAAGTACTGCTCTCCTTCTCCGGGTGGGGTGCATGCCTGGCCTCTAACGGAGGCTGGGCGCAGAACACCAATGCTGCCTAACGTGGGTCGGGAGCTAGACAGATGCTTGACAGGGTTCGCGCATGGGGGCATGTGCAGCGCCGGCGCCACTGCACGCCCCGCTCCTGAAGGGGAGGAAACCAGAGGAAAATACGCTCCGGGAGGATGAAGGGGGTTCGCAGGCCCCACCCTCGACTAGCCACAGGCTGGCACACTGGATCCATTTGGGGAGGGGTGAGAAGCCCTAGAGGTATAGCTGGCACTGGCTGGTAGACGGAGTGACTGGACAGGGACTCCTCCAGAGTGAGGGCCATGGAGCAAGGAGTATAAACAAAAAAAGGTTATAAAAAAAAAAAGTACAGTTACGTAAGAACTTACCGTAACAGTAGATCTTTGAAAGGGAGCTCTTGCAGCAGGCTATAACATTTAGGACTATGCACATGAGCACTAGAACCCTGCGGTGAAAACTTCTGCCAGCAATACCAGCGGGGACCGCCCCTGACGCCGGCCCCGCCCCGACGTTGGTCAGGGTACAAGAGGGGGCGGACCCAGCTCCACCTCAGTTCTCCCGCCAGTACCCAGCAGAAGGCCTGACAAGAGAAGTAGGCGAAACCTAAAATCTAGAAAGGAAAGAAAATAGACCTGCACACTCCGAGGGGGAAGGCAGGAGGGAAGCAGCGCCTGCTGCAAGAGCTCCTCTCGAAGACCTACTGTTACGGTAAGTTCTTGCATAACTGTACCATCTTACTTCGAGTGGGAGCTCTTGCAGCAGGCATAACATTTAGGACCGAATCCCAAGCAGTCCCACAGCAAGAAGGTAGCGGACCCCGAGAGGAGGAATATGCTGACTCCAGAGGCCCTAGGACAAAAGTCCTTGCAAAACCGCTAGGCCGAAGCCAGCATGGCGTCTGGAGACGATAACCAAGCTGTAATGCTTGATAAAGGTATGCACCGAGTTCCAGGTCGCGGCCACACAAATGCCCTGGATAGCGACATTCTCCATGGCGGCAAAAGAAGCTGACACTCCCCTGGTAGAGTGACCCCTAACCGGGCCCGGCAGGGGTTTATTGTGATGCTCGTAGCAAAACGAGACGCAACGGACTATCCATTTAGAGATAGTCTGCTTGGACACCGGTTGACCCAAGCGATGTGGTGCAAAAGCCACAAAGAGTTGCTCCGATTTACAGTGCTGAACTGTTCTGCTGAGGTAATACCTCAGGGACCTGTGGACATCCAATGTGTGGAGGAGAGTCTCCCCTCTATTGGAAGGGGAAGGAAAATAAACTGGAAGATCAACCGACTGGTTGAGGGTCAACTCCGAGACCACCTTGGGAAGAAACTTAGGATTAGTTCTGAGGGAAACTCTTTCCCTATGAAAAACCAAATAGGGCTCTTTACACATCAGAGCCTAAAGCTCGTAAACCTTTCAAGCTGAAGTAACAGCAACCAGAAAACAAACTTTCAAAGAAAGGTAACGCAGCTCACAACTTGCTGTGGGCTCAAAAGGAGGGAGAGTGAGTTTCTCCAAGACAAAAAGGAGGTCCCAGGGTGGGACAGGGTCCCTAATGGGAGGTCTCATGTGTAGAATTCCCATGGAAGGCGCAGGCTACATCTAACTGCGCCAATGCTCTCTCTCCACGAGAGCATGATAGGCGAAACTGCCCACATGTGCACCTTGATAGAGGAATAGCTCAGGCCTTTCTCGTACAAGGAGAGGAGATACTGCAAAGTGGAGTTCACAGGGCAGGTGACAGGATCCAAATGCTGTGGCAAGGCCCAAAGACAGAAACGCTTCCACTTCATGGCATAAGTGGAGCGAGTAGAGGGCTTTCTTGCGTACGCTAAGACCTCCGCCACTTCCGGGGAAACCCCGTATCTGTTTCTAGCTACGTCTGAAGGAGCCAAGCATGAAGGTGCAGGGACCTGAGATCCGGGTGAACTAGAGACCCCTGGTCCTGGGACAGCAGTGGCAAGCAAATGGGCAGCGGGACTGGAGGTTCCTGGGACAACCGCTGCAGGAGTGGGAACCAAATCTGTCGAGTCCAGTTGGGGGCCACAAGGATCATCCGGGCCCCTTCGGCCTGCAGTTTGAGCAGAACCCTCTGAATGAGAGGGAAGGGCGGAAAGGCATAAAGAAACCTCCCTGCCCAGCAAAGGGATAACACGTCTAGCCAAAAAACTCCAGGCGCGTGCTCTCGCAAGCAAAACATTGGCAGTTGGCGTGGCGTGGCTACGCCAAGATCCATTTCGGGAAGACCACACCTGTCGAAGAGCTGATCCGCTATGGATTGTAGCAACTCCCACTCGTGTGCTCTGGCACGCGACCTGCTGAGGTTGTCGGCCAGATCGTTTAGGACTCCTGGAACGTGCATGGCAGACAGAAGAATGCCCCGTTCCAGTACCAGATTCTCATTGCCTCCCTGCAAAGAGGATAGGAATGAGTGCCTCCTTGCCTGTTGATGTAAAAGACGACCGCCATGTTGTCCATCTGAATTAGAAGAGAGCCCGGTACCAGATCCTCCCGAAACGCCTGAAGAGCGTACAGGACTGCTCGCATTTCCAGCACATTGATGTGGAGGGACCGTTCCTCGGGTGACCAAACCCCCTGTGTTTGATGAACACCCAGGTGAGCCCCCCAGCCCAGGTCCAATGCGTCCGTCGTTAGAGTCTGACCTGGAGGCTCCGGACGAAAACTGACCCCTTTCTCCAGATTGCTGGGGTCTAACCACCAAAGCAATGTTCTCCTGACTGGCTCCGAGATCCTGACTAAAGCGTCCAGGTCGTCGTAGCATTGGTCCCACTGCACCCTGAGCATCCACTGTGGGACTCTCACGTGGAGGCGGGCCAAGGGTGTGACTGGAATGGCCGCCGGCATATGCCCCAATAAGCTGAGGAAGTTCCGGGCTGGAACCCGAGGTGCTATAGAGATCCGTTCCGCCAATGTTCGCAAGCAAATCCCCCTGTCCTGTGGGAGAAAGGCCATGCCCTGGACAGAATCCAGGACCGCTCCTATGAAGGCAAGCTTTTGGCTGGGCTCTGGGGATGACTTTTTTAAGTTCAGGGTGATCCCCAGCTCTCGGAATACAGTATAAGTGTCTCAGAGAGAGCGTAAGAGGCCGTCCCTTCACGGGGCCGTAAGAAGCCAATCGTCAAGGTAAGGAAACACATAATGCCCCAACCCCCTCAGAGCCACAGCCACCATTGCGAGGCATTTGGTGAAGACTCGCGGAGCGGAAGAGAGGCCGAACGGGAGCACCCGAAACTGAAAATGCTCCCCCTGGAAGTGGAACCTCAAAAACTTCCTGTGAGGAGGAAAGACCCCTATATGCATGTATGCATCCTGCATGTCAAGAGAACAGAGCCAGTCCCCTTGGTGCAGCAGGGTAAGGAGACCCTGAAGAGTCACCATCCTGAACTTTTTGTACTCTATAAAGAGATTTAACGGACTGAGGTCCAGAATGGGACGAAGGTCCCCCGTCTTTTTTGGGACCATAAAAAAGTGGGAGTAGAACCCCTGGCCTCGCTGACCCCAGGGACTCTCTCTATCACTCTCTTTGCAGGAGGCTGAATTTCTCCTTCCCATAATGGGATGTGAGAAGGAGGATAACGGGAGAGCTTTGGTGGAGTGTGGGAGGAACTCAGAACTCCAAGGTGTGTCCTTTCCAGACAACGTCCAAGACCCATTGATCTGTGGTAACAGAGCTCCACCCTTTGAGATGAAGGAGACGCAGCCCCCAACCGCTCGCCATGAACTTCTGACGGGGTCAATGGGCAGAACCGGGTTGGGAGAGGCCTGGGAGGACTTGGGCCCACGGGGAAGTTCCACCAGACTGCTGGTTCCTGGATCTGCTGCGAAGCCACCTCTCTGCCCATGCTGGTTTCCGCGGGCTGAAGTCTGATTACCTGAGGACTTACGAAAAGGCCGATGGCAATGGGGGCGTCGCTGGTCACCACGGTACATCTGGCGGACCGACCAGATCGACTTACCCGATTCCTGGAGACGGGAGATCAAAGCCTCCGTCTCCTGCCCAAACAAGACGGTACCCTGGAATGGCAAATCCCGGATACCAGACTGCAGATCCTGGTGAAAGCCTGAGACACTCAACCAGGCATGGCGCCGAAGGCATACTCCAGAGGCGACTGCCCTGGCTGCCGTGTCCGCAGTGTCATACGAGGCTCTCAGTACATGAGAGCCTACATCTGAGCCCGACTGCAAAAGGCCCAGGAGCTCTCTCTTCTTATCAGAGTCTGGCATGGCCTGTGTTAGCTCAAGTCCCCGTTCCCATAACGCATTCTGGTACTGCACCATATGCGTGAGGAAATTCAAGGAGCGAATGGAACAGGTGGAGGCAGCATAAAATTTTTTGCCCACCTGATCCAGGTATCGGGACTCCAAGTCGGGAGGCTGAGAGCTGAGGTGCTGAGGTGCCGCGGCTGTCGAGATTTATCATAAGCAGCCGTGATCACTGATGAATCGGCCTGAGGGTGCTCTGCCAAAAAGGGTTCTGCCCTCGGGGCCTTCTACAGCCTATCCGACTTTTTCCGAACTGCCGGGATGGAGGCCGGATGCATCCAGGTGGATTTAGTAAGATCCTGGAAAGTATCCACTAAAGGAGGAATAACCAGGGGCTTCGGCTCCTTCTGCCTCAGGTATTTAGCCAATCTCCGGTGTTCCGGGTCCAGGTCTTCCGTGTCCCACTCGTTGGAAGCTTGGATGTGCCTCATGACGTCCATAAAGGTAGGATCGTCCAGAGGCGAGCGAGGCAGGTCCTTCTCTTCAGGGGAGCGCTTGAGACTGAGAGAAGAAGAAGAGGTCGATGAAGAAGAGGAGGATCAACTATCCGACTTGGAATAGTCTGATTCTACCCCACGACCATGCCTACGCCGACGTCGGTGACTAGGGGACCGACGACGGTCCTAAGACCGACTCCGGTCCCTGGACCGACGACGGAGCAATCACCGACGTCGGTCAGGAGACCGACGCCGGGAGCGGTCCCGCTTAGCGCAAGAAGGGCTCCTGGAACGAGACTGAGACCGACGTCAGTCACTAGAAACCTTAGAGCGATGTCGGTGGTCCTCGGATCTAGAGCGGGAACGAGCCCTGGAAGGGGGCGACCTCAACGGAGAGGTCTCGCCCTCTGGCTGTGGTTCACCCGCAGGATCCAGCACCGGTGTCTGGGCCGGCGACAGGGAGGTTCGCTTGTGAACCTGCCCCCACCAAAACCAGAAAAGCTGCTTGAGCTCATCCTTGGAGTAGATCTCAGCCACCCGCTGAGGAAAAGAAGTCTCCGGAGCGGCGGGAGGCGAAGGAGAGCTCTCTTGAGGGCCCAGGAGGAGGAGGACTTAGACGGGACGTCGGTAGTTCTATGACCAACCCCGGTCCTTAGCCCTCGGACCGCATCAGTGTAGGGACCGGCGGCGGGTGACGCCAGGGGTGCGGAGAGTCCTTAACCTCCGGAGGCGCGCCTTTAGCAGGCGGCGCCGGTGCCGTGGTAGGGAGGGCCGAAGCAGGTACCCCCACGGACTTGGCGATGACTCTTAGTGGAGTCACCTTCGGCTTGGCCGGCTTCTCCCCCGACGGGCCGGCCTTAGCCTGAGAAGACTTCAGCGATTCTCCAGACCCCGAAGGACGGGCCTTTTTTGGAGAAGGCCGCAAACGCGATCTGGACCAGGACCGGTGTCGGGACCGACTACGCTCCTTACTATGCCGTTTCTCCTCTTTTTTCTTCCCCTCCGATAAGTGCAGATCCATTTTCTGCTCTAGAAGGCAGGCCTTAAGGGCTTTCAGGCGGCGGATGCGGGTCCGGCTGGTAAAGGCCTGGCAGTCAGCACAATGAGCGGTGTCGTGGTCAGGGCAGAGGCAGAAGACACACCGCCAGTGTCAGTCTTTAGCGGGAATCTGCCGCCCGCAGTCGCACTTGTTGAGGTGTTCAGGGGACACTGAAGCCCGGGAAAACATCGAACCCGGCCGGGGGGGCAGAGGGCTGATGTCGGTACTAACGGCGGCAAACACTGAGGAGAAAAGACCAAAATGCAGGAAAAACCGTACAGAACGACGGCAGCGACAGTGACGTCGGTAGCGGAGGAAACGAACAAAACCGTCGAATAAAAACGGTAAAACTTGCTTGAAGATTTCTATTCTCGCTGAGAATCGCAGACAGAAGCTAACTTCACGTGCGGGTACGCGGCGGGAAAGAACTGAGGTGGAGCTGGGTCCGCCCCCCTCTTGTACCCTGACCGACGCCGGGGCCGGCGTCGGGGGCGGTCCCCGCTGGTATTGCTGGCAGAAGTTTTCACCGTGCGGTCCTAGTGCCTGCGGCATAGTCCTAAATGTTATAGCCTGCTGCAAGAGCTCCTACTCGAAGTAAGATCAGCAGTTCCCTAAAAGTGGGAACCGCTCCAAAACTAGCCTTCTCAGGTTCCTGCGAACCAGAGGGGTGAAAAAATATACAGGTTACTCACCTGTAACAGGAGTTCTAGGAATGGTATATGTTGTTCATCCACACTGTCTGGCAGACTCTAGCAGTTCTCCGGAGGAGGAGGCAAGGCACACACACCCTACTTAGGGAATAGAGACTGGAGAACCGAGGCCCCAAAACCAGCATCCCGGCGTGACTCAAGGTCGATGTGGTAATGGGCGATGAAGGTGTGTGCTGACTTCCAGGTAGCAGCCCTGCAGATATCCTGGATAGGGACGTCCCTGGAAGCAGCCACCGATGCAGCAGTATGACGGGTAGAATGAGCTCTTATCCCTCTGGGAGGCTCCATGCCCGCCAACTTGTAGCAGAGATCTATGCAGGAGGTGACCCACCTGCTTATCGTCCGCTTGGCTGCAGGTCTGCCAGGTGCGGCTTCAGCGTAGGTGACAAACAGCTGGCGAACCTCTCCCCGGATTTCAGCTGTGCGCTCCTTATAATAAGCGAGCACCCTTCTAGGGTCCAAAGTATGGAGCCTGTATTCGGCCTCCGAGGTGTGATTGGGGTAGAACACCGGCAGAGTCAACACCTGGTTAAGGTGAAACTCCGACACCACCTTCGGAAGGAATTTCGGGTTGGGGCGCAGGACAACCTTGTCCCTGTGGAAGACCAGGTAAGGAGACTCAATGCAGAGCGCCTGGAGTTCTCCCATCCTTCTGGCTGACGTGATAGCCACCAAGAAGGCGGTCTTCCACGACAGGTGAGAGTTCACACCTGTGCATTGGTTCGAATGGCTTGCCCATGAGCTTAGCCAGTACCAGCAGTAAATCCCACGGAGGTGGAGGTTCTCGCACTGGAGGGGAAATGTGATCAAGGCCTTTGAAAAAGCGCCAGACCACCTTCTCCTGCGCCACCGACTGCTTCCCAGCCCGCACCCGGTTAGCAGAGATGGCTGCCAGGTGCACCCTTATGGTCGTTGACCTAAGCCCTTGACTAGAAAGGGACCATAAATAGTCCAAGATGCTTGCCAAAGGACAGGAGGAAGGTTCCAAGCCCTTGCCCTGACACCAAATGGAAAATCTCTTCCATTTGAAGGCATAGCATTTCCTGGTCAACTCCTTACGGGACGCCTCAACAACATTGAGGACCTCGTCGGAAAGACCCAAGGCCTGAAACTCTAGCCGCTCAGGAACCAGGCCGTCAGGTGCAGGGATTGAAGGTCCGAATGGAACACCTTCCCCTGATTGACAGAGCAGGTCCGGGCGAGCTGGAAGCTGCCTCGGGAGCCTGGAGCTGAGGCTGAGGAGATCTGGGTACCAGAACTGGCGGGGCCAGTCTGGGGCTAATCAGGATCACCTGCGCCTTGTCCCTCCTTGCTTTGAGAAGCACCTTGTGAATCAAGGGAAATGGGGGAAAGGCGTAGAAGAGGCCCGGGGTCCACAGCCTCGAGAAGGCATCCCCTGCAGCGAGCCCTGCTGAGGGGGCGGGCATGAACAGCCTCAGCTTCGCGTCTCCTGGAGGCAAACAGATCCACCTGAGGTGTGCCCAGTGGGAGAACAGATCTTGTACTACCTCTGGCAGGAGAGACCACTGCAGAGATGCAGCCCCTATCCGGCTCAGGGCATCGGCCGGGGTGTTGGAGGCTCCTGCCACATGAATGGCCAGGAGATCCGCCCCAGGCTGGCAAGACGAGTGACCAGATGCGAGAGCTTCCTTGCAAAGAAGCATGGAAGCGTCCCCGCCCTGGCGATCTAGGTAGTACATGGTATCGTGGTATTGTCCGTCTGGACTCGGACCACTTGACCCCGGAGAAAGCGGAGCAAAGGCGGTGAGGCTGGCGGACCACTCGGAGCTCCAGCAGGTTGATGTGGCATCGGACTCACGGGGACCAGAGGCCGCGGCGCTCGGTGTTCCCCAGATGGGCACCCCAACCCATCAGAGAGGCATCGGTCGATAGAGAGACCGTCGGCTCAGGCGGACAAGCAGGGAAGCCCTCCTGCAGATGAGATGGAACGGTCCACCACCGGAGAGCGTTCACATCTCCTGGTCACCATCACTAGCTGGTCCAATGGATCGCAGCTGCTGTGACCACTGGCTGGCCAGTCCCCACTGAAGGGAGCATGTGCCAGGCGTGCCCAACGGACCACGCTGGTACAGGCCGCCATGGAGACCCAGGAGGCGAGGGAGTCCGGCAGGCAGCATTGCCCAACCAGAAATGATTGGGCAAAGGAGGTAAGAACCTCGGCCCTGTCCGCCGGGAGCCGTGCTCTGGCTCGAGAGAGAGTCGACTCTGCCCGATAAACAAGAATCACCAGCTTGGCTCGAGTTCGACTTGGCCTCGTTGATGAGAAGGCCGACTTGAGAGCAAACCTGGAGGGCCAGATCTCTGGACCGCTCCACCTCCTGTCTGGAGGGGCTGCTATCAGCCAATCGTCCAGGTAAGGTACACCGGACCCCATCGGCCCATGGAAAGCTGTCACCACTGCAATGCATTTGGTGAAGACCCTGGAGCTGGAGACAGGCCGAAGGGCATGGGCTCGGAACTCGAAGAGGGATCACTCTTCTCAGCGAAGGAATTTCCGATGTGACGGACGGATAGGGACGTGAAAGAACGCGTCCTGCAGGTCCAGAGAGCAGAACCACACGCCGTGTTCCAGGGATGGTATTATCTGAGCCAGAGTGACCATCCTGAAGGTTCAAGACCTTAGGAACTTGTTCAGGTCGTGTAGGTGAGAATGGGCGCCAGCCCCGCCGTTGGAACCAGGAAGTACCTGGACACAAACCCGGGTCTGAGGAGGATCCACTACCTCCTGATCACCTCTTTTGGAGGAGGCGATGTCGGCCCAACGAGCCGACAGTGAACTCTTGCCTCGAGGCCCCCGAGGTGCTGACGGCTCTGAAGGGCGGAGCCTGCTCAATTCTAGAGGCAGGCCTTTTCCACCACCTCCAGTACCCACCTGTCCGTGGTAATAACGGACCAGGCAGAAAGGAAGTGCGGAGCCATCTCTCACGGGGAACCTGGGGTGAGGTGGACGGGTTGGGGGACATCCCTGAGCCCGTCACTGGACAGGCTTGGAGGAGGGACTGGCCGAGGACCTCCTGGGCCTTTTCTCCTGCTTCCTGTTGGAGGAGAGCTCCGGCTTAGGTTTGGGATGCCAAGCCAGCCTGCTGGCCCCGGACGTTGGTGGGACGGACGCCGGGCGCAGAAGGACGAAGGGCTTAGGCTGTGGCTTTGCGCCTTTGTCCTTCTGAGCGGAAGAGACCGAGTCCAAGGTAGCATTGGACTTCGATCCTCTGCAGGTGACCTTCCACCCCAGGGTCAAGAGGTCAGTCCTCAAAAAGGAACATCCGCCAACTTATGCTGGGTATCTGAAGTCAAAGGTGGATATCCTCAGCCAAGCTCGACGACGCATAGCCACTGCAGCCGCCACAGACCTGGCACATGAGTCCCCAATGTCTAAAGCAGTCTGGAGCTGCTGTTTGGCCACTGCCCTGGTCCCGCACCTGCCTGACCGTAGTCTGCAGATCCGCGGGAAGATGAGGGACGACCTCATCCAGGGAGCCCAACAGGGCATGAGAAAAATGTGCCATGAGGAAGGCCGAACTGGCCTGGCGTGCCGAGAGAGGACGAGTATAGACTTTTTGCCCGGCATAGTCCAATTTCTTGGACTCCTTGTCGGGAGGTTTGTCACATCCCTAGCGCTCTCGCACGCTGAAAACGCTTGTCGGTAACCAACCCTCAGCCGAGGGGTGTTCCAAAATGGACAGGGAACCGGTAGGGACCGATACTTCCTGGCCATCCTGGCCAGGCGCAGGACAGGAACAGGGCGCTGCCAGAGCTCCAGGCCGGACCCACTATGGCCTCGGCCACCGGAAAGGCCTCTGTAGGGGAATCCCCTCGGTCCAGAATCTTCGTGAGGGGATACCTGGCCCGTTTAGAAACGGGTTCGAGCTTCATCCTGGTGGACTCAGAGATGAGCCGAAGCAATCACAGAAAGGACGAAGGGCTATCGTCCACCGACTGTCCTCCTGAGGACTCCAAGTCCATTCGCTTGGAGAAAAGGGAGGAATCATCCTCGGACTCGGAAGAGTCCTCAAAGAGCTGCCTCGGCCTGAGCCACCCTCCACCTGCCGAGGTCTATCGGGAGTGAGGGTGACAGACAGCCTATGGGCAGTCCCTGAGCCGACCAAGAATTTTGGTCGGAGCCCCAACAACGCTGTGGAGGTGAGGTTCCACGGAAGTCGGTGGGGCAGCTGGAATTGGTCGAACAACCGCCTGGGAACAGGCTCCTCGCTAAAATGAGGGGTTGTTTCGCTCGCCCGTGACAGCCACTTAATGGCTGGGAAGACGACGCGCCGGCTTATTCCCGTCAGAAGGAATTGTTGCCACATGAGTTCCTCATACTTCTGACGCAACTTGCGCGAAGCCTCCCTCATCCGAGGAGGAAGAGGAAGAAGAGGCGGCGCCGCTTGCTGCGTGCCGAGACCGAGACCACCTATGACAGCGGGATCGGCTGGACCGCTAAGGCGTCCGAGACCTCGGCTGGGCGAGGGCGGTCGGGAGGTGTCGCGGGGAATCGGCACTCCCTCGGTTACGCGATTCCACGAAGGCTCCGGAACCGAGGCACAAACGAGCCGACGGGATCCTCAACTCCACCGGGGAACGGGAGAGGATTCTCAGCTTCTCCAGCCGACAACCCGTCCAACGGGTCGAGAAAAATCTCGACCGCGTCGACGGGAGTCTCGGTCAACTGGCCTGACGGGGACACCGTGAAACCAGTGGCGAAGTCGACGGCCGACAACTAGGGGAGAGGGATCTTTCCCGCTCCCAAGAGCATCGACGGTGAGACTTACTCTTGTCTCTCTTTTTGGACTGAGAAAACGGTCCAGAAGAAGTTGGATCCTCACCTTTGTCGAGAGGTCAGACAAAGCTCATAAAGAAGCGAATAAGAGGCACCGAGATAGCGGGACAAATGCCGCAGCCGGTGAAGCAGCCAGCGCGCCTCCTCTTCAAGGCGATCATTTGCTCGAGCTGATCCGCCGAGCCACCGCTGCGGACACCGCCGACCGGGCCTCTTTTGACTTAACGGAGGAAATCTCTCTTCTCAGGGCGCCCCAGTTGTAAGCGGGCAGCCGGTCTTCGAGCGCGGGCGAAAGGAAGAGCACAGGTCGCGAACCTGCGGGTGATGCTCAAGGCCCAAGCAGTAAGCGCCGTGAGTAATGGATCCGTCTGAGACATTCTTCTGCCCGCAAGGGCATCTCCGGAAACCGGGAGTCGATTTGTCCATCGCAGCTGTGAGGGAGAGAAGACAGAAGTCTTTTTAGCAAAAACTTTTCAATTTCGAAAATTCGAAGAATTAGGAACCAGTCTTATATGCAGAGCGTTAAGGAGGGAACCTGAGCTTCCAAGCGGTAAGGAAGATCTGGCTTCATGGGGCGGAGCCGAGAGTTTTACCACCCGGGTGGGTGGGAGGAGCCAGCTTGAAGACCTTCCGGCAAGATTTAAAGCGGCAAGGAACCTGCCAGACAGTGTGGATGAGCAACATATCCATGTCCCTAGAAATGAAACTTTTACATAATGAGTAACAAATAACATCCTAACACAGAGTATCAAAAAATTAAAGGGTATCTGTCAGCACTAAAAGCCTCACACCCAAGTGTGAGGCTGATCCCAATTCGCACTTTTTGTACAAATCAGTAAGAACTTACCGTAACAGTACATCTTAGAGGGGATCTCAGTTATCAGGTTACACCATAGAAACTTCACCATCAGTGAAAGGCATGAGCGGCCCAGCTCCCTCCTCATTCCTCCCCCCCCCCGGTGACCAAGGAACATAGCTCTAGCCATGGGGGACCAAGGAGAATATGAGAGAGAATATGAGAGAGAGAGAGAGAGAGAGAGAGAGAGAGAGAGAGAGAGAGAGAGAGAGAGAGAGAGAGAGAGAGAGAGAGAGAGAGAGAGGTGTGCCCAGAACCACATGAAAGGCTGGATACACCGGACAGTCAGTTCTTAGACAAGAGCCCCAAGAAGGGGGATGGTGAGAGGGAAAGCAGATCCGATGACCAAGACCCCCCAAAGACCTACCGTTACAGTAAGTTATTACGTAACTGTTCTATCTTCTTCAGTGGTATCTCAGTCATCAGATCACACCATAGGAATGAGTCTCAAACAGTTACAGGTGCAAACACACAGTCTGAAGAGGGCACACCATAAACTTAAGACAGGAGGCCCTGCAGCACATCCCTGCCAAAACCTGCACAGGCTCGTGAGGGAATGTCCAGACTGTAGTGCTTGGTGAAAGTAAGGACAGTACTCCAGGTGGCAGCCGCACAGATGTCAGCAGCTGAGACCCCTCGGAAACAAGCCACAGAGGTAGCCGTGCCTCTGGTGGAATGATCTTTAACAGCTCCAGGCCATTCTTTGCCATACTCATTGTAGCAACACAATGCAATTTGCCAACCATCTGGATAAACATAGTTTAGAAACTGAAGCGCCCCTTTACCTGGGCATGAAAGAAACTTATCAACTGCTTCGACGTTCTGCATTCCTTGGTGCGAAGCAGGCAGTAGTTCAAAGCTCTGTGCACATCTAACTTATGGAGAAGTGCTTCCCCTGGATTGCCATGAACAGGAAATAAAACAGGAAAGTGGACAGACTGGTTGAGTGTAAACCCAGAAACCACCTTAGGGAGAAAATTGGATTTGTACACAAAGATACCCTGTCTTTGTGAAAAATCAAATAAGGCTCCTCACACCAGAGGACCTGAAGCTCTGAAATTCTTCGAGCAGAAGTAATGGCAACTAAGAATAACTTTCCAAAAGAGAAAGCATAGCTTGCAAGTTGCAATTGGATCAAAAGGAGACAAAGTCAATTTCTCCAAAACAAAATTGAAATTCCAAGCCGAGATGGAAGAATGGATTGGGGGTTTCAGATGTAGGATGCCCCTTAAAAAGGTATTGAAAACATCCAGCTGAGCAATCATGCTGTCACCCATGGGCTCATGAAAAGCAAAAATAGCCAAAAGGTGTACCCTGAGTGAGGAATACTGGAGACCAGAGTCAAACAAAGAGATCAGGTAGTCTAGGATGTGGTTCACCGGACAGGTGAAAGGGTCCAGATTGACAGGCAGCCCAGATGGCAAACCGCTTCCACTTCAAGGCATATGTGGCACAAGTGACTACCTGAAAGAGCTTCTGGTGCCATACTGCCCCAAGCGATCACGCCGCTCAGCTGACGAGGGGTTGCTAGAGATTCCAAGGGTTTCCTTAAAATCCTCAGGAGGACCATGCATTTATGTACTGTATGTGGCCCAAGCCCTTTGGAATTCTCTACCCCGTTGGCTTCCGGAGTGCGTGACCGTGGAAAGATTTAAACAGGCCCTCAAGACCCATCTGTGGCTCCAAGCCTACCCCACCTGATGGTATTTTACTGAATTTTGTGAAACCCTGTATTTACTGAATTGATGGTTTTATTGCATTCTGTTTTATTCTTCTGTATTTAATTGTTAAGGTGCCTTGATTTTAGAAAGGTGCGGTAAAACTAGAGCATATTATTAAGTGGAAGGCTTCCAGGCTGCCACTAGGACACCTGCCACTCTGTTAGAGACCCCAAATCTGACTATAGCTATGTCCTCAGGAGTCAAGCGTGCACATGGAGGGACCAGAGGTTGGGACGGACCAGGGTCACCTGATCCCAAGTCAGCAGGTTCCTGCAGAGGGAGAGAGGGAACAGAGGTTCCTCCACCAGCTGATGTAGCAGAGGAAACCATATTTGCCAAGGCCAGAATGGAGCTACCAGAATCATGCTGGTCCCCTCCATATGTAGCTTGATTAGCACCCTCTAAATGAGAGGAAACTGAGGAAAGGCATAAAGGAACCTCCCGCTCCAAGAGAGGGACAATGCATCTCGCCAGAAAACTCCAGGCCCTGGATCTAGCGAGCAAAAATCAGGTAGTTTTGCATTGAGTGGAGACACAAAAAAGTCCACCTCTAGACGACCCCATCTGTCAAACAAGTCTTCTGTGATGGAGGACTGCCTCCCATTCGTGTACGCTGGACTGAGTCTGGCTCAGACTGTCTGCCAGAGTGTTAACACTCCTGGCACGAGCACCGCCGGGCGAGTAAAACCGTGATCAAACGACCAGTACCACACTATCGTGGCCTCCCACCATGGGGGTACGAATGAGTTCTCCCCCGTTTGTTGATGTAATATATTACACTTAGATTGTCTGACTGCACCAGCAGCTCACCTGTAGCAGGGTGATCATGAAAGGCCTGTACAGCGTAGAGCACCACCCTCATCTCAAGGAGACTGGTATGCAGAGAGGCTTCTAACTGGGACCAAGAGCCCTGGGTCTGGAAGGGACCCAGGTGCACTCCCCAGCCCAGACCTGAGGCATCCATGGTGAGCATCTGCTGCGGGGAGGAAATATGGAATGGGACACCTTGAAGCAGGTTCAAAGGGTCCATCCACCATTGCAGTACATTGAGGACTTAAGAGACAAGGACTGGGCAATCTAACTCGTCTGTGTGCTGGTCCCACTGAACCTGGAGGGTCCACTGTAGAATGCGATGAAGCCTGGCCAGTGGAACAGTGGGTATGACAACTGCAATCAGGCCCAGCAATCTCAGGTACACCCAGGCTGGAACGTAGCGGCTTTTAGCAACTTCCTGAGCTTGAGATATAAGGCACTCTGTCCTGTTTTGGGGCAGAAAGGCCTTTCCCTGCGCAGAGTCCAGAACCACCCTACCTACTGCAACCTCTGGAATGGTACCAGAAAAGACTTGGAAAGACTGACAGTGATGCCCAAGGAGTGGAAAAGCTGAAGAATTCCCTCCACAGTCAGAAAAAGCTGTTCCCTGGACGGGGCCTTTAGGAGCCAATCGTCCAGATAAGGGAAAACACACAGTCCCTTCCTTCTGAGAGGCTGCTGCTGCTGCTAGTCACCTGGTAAAGGCTCACAGCGCAGAGGACAAGCCAAAAGACAGCACTTTGAACTGATGATGCTAGCCCTGGAAGGCAAAGCGGAGAAAATTCTTGTGAGGAGGAAAGACCAAAACGTGCAGGTAAGCGTCCTGCATGTCCACAGAGCAGAGTCAATCTCCTGTTTTGAGAAGGGGCATCAGGCCTTGCAAAGTTACCATCTGGAACTTTTTCTACTAGACATACAGAGTGAGGTCCTTTAAGTCTAGAATAGGCCTCAGACTGCAGATTTTTGGGAGACCAGGAAAAACCTGGAGTAAAACCCCTTCTCTGGTGCCTGGGTACTGGCTCGATGACCTGCGTGTGCAGGAGAGACTGCAACTCCTCCAGGAGAACAGACAGGTGAGCCGGGGGGGTAACTGGGGGGCAGGGAGGAGTTTCTGGAGATCGCTCAATGGGCGCCAGGGTGTGTCCCCACTCTATGATCTGTAGAATCTATGCATCTAAAGTTATGGTTCTCCACTGATTCAGATGGAGGGAGCACACCTCCAACCACCGCCTCCTGGTCCAGAACCAGAAGGGTGAGGGGGTCTGGCAAGGAGTCAAGCAGAGGTGGAGCCAGCAGCATGGGCTGGTCACCCACTTCTTGGGTGCTTGGCCTCAGCTCCAGCACTGGAGGGGGGCGGGAAAGACAGCTGGGGCTCAGCATTTCCCTTGGGGCCAGGTGGCTGCACCTGGCCTATTGCGGAGGGCGCCCTCTACCTATGGTAGACGGAGTGGACAGATGTGAGGGCCCTGCCTGAGGCTTGCAGATCATTGATAATGTCCTGGTCATCAGGGCCAAATGCTTAGTGCCATTAAAGGGGACATTAGGCACTTTTTGCTCAACGTCGGCAGCAAATCGGATACTTTTAGCCAGGAGTGTCTATGTCGATATATGCCTGTGGCAGCAGCTCTGGCAATGGTGTCAACCATATTGCAAAGGGCTCTAAGGAAGTGTCTGCTAACATCCTCAGCTGCCTGGAGGCACTGAAGCAGCTCCTGCTTTTGTGTGCCACCTGGGAGGGCCTGGGCAGCGGCCTTGCCATTCTTCCAATTAGCATTTTGGTACTTTACCAGGCGAGACAGGTAGAGTTTGCAATCCTCAAACCCAGTGTAGAGGACGCATACACCTTTTTACCCCAGCGGTCAATTCTACAAGACTCTATCCAGGGAAGGGAACTGAGGTGCATAGGCACCTCAGACCCATCATGGGCTGCCTTAATGACCACAGAGTCTGTCTTGGGCTAGGCCACATAGCAGGGGAACCCCTGGGGGATATCAGAGTTTATCCGCCCTGCGAAGCATAGCTGGCACCATGCCTGCACTGAGCCAGGCTGCATTCCTCAAGGCAGGCAAAACTGGAAGAATAATTTTAGGGGGAAAATTCAGAGATCTCCAGGAAGTCTACCAGCTCTTTCCTGGTGGCATCATCTTCCTCTGTGTGTAAGCCCATGGCTGAGGATAGCTGCTTCATCACATTAAAAAATGTGGGATCCTCAGGAGGAGACCTAGGAGTATGCTTTACTGAATCCTCACCAACAGAGGAAGCAGTAGACCTGTCAGAGACCAGGATTTCTTCCTCTTCTTCCTCCTCATCCTCAGAAAGAATGAGGTCTGGATAGTACTCTTCCTCGGTATCGACCTCTCCTAAATCTAGGTCATGCTTTAGGTGCGCCAACGACAGCTGACAGGCAGCTTCCCATGGCCAATGAGTAGGCGTCTATGATGAAGCTGCTGTCGACAAGCGTCGGCGGAGGTCATAAGCGCCCAGCTCTGCACAATCATGTTGTGAACTTTATCAGAACTTCATTCAAGTTGACGGTGTTAGAGCCAGTGCTGGTGTAGGCGTCCATCAGCTGAATCCTGAGCACCCAAAGAGCCTGTAGCCCTGCAGGAAGGAGGTCATTGATGAGCCCATCATCAGCGGAGGAGGGCCGGCGACCAAAAGTGCGATGGCCGGCCGGAGAATCAGAAGGAGGTGCTGTCGGTATGGGGTCTGCTGGGCACAGGAGACCTGGACAGCAGTTTTCCACATTGATGCAACCGCAGCAGACAAGAATACCCCAGAAGAAGAAGAGGCCGTCTGGGAACAAGATGAATGCAATTGCGGTCTTTTTATGACTTTTCCCCGAGGATTTATCTTGGGCCTTGGAGGCCTGGCCATCGGTGACAGAGGCTGGGATCCTAGAGGACGCCTGCCCGGACCTGGCTACCTCTTGATCCATCAAGAAATTTTCGAGAGCCTTTCTACAGTACGTTGTCTGAGGGTTGTTTGGTTAAACTTCTGGCAGAGCTCACAGTCAGAAACTTCATGGTCAGGCCCAAGACAACAGACACAGAGGGAATGTTAGTCTGTGGAGACAGTCTTCCTTCCACAGCAGCAGAAGAGAGAAGTCGAAGGATTAACTCTCGACATAAGCAGGCTGGAGGACTGTCTTTAATAGATTCAAAAAAGGTTGAAGAAAAAGACGTAGGCAAAAAAGGCTCGAATACTGCGTCTGGAGCTTCCGAGGAGATCCATGCGAGCGAGTAGACAAGAGGAAAGAACCGAGATGGGAGTGGGGCCGCTCACCCTTTTACAGGGTTGGTGACGTCGATGCACGTCGACGGTACGGGCGGCCACAGTTATACTGCTGAAAATCTTCCATGTGGATCCTACTTCACCAACGGTGAAGTTCCTACAGTGTGACCCGATGACTGAGATACCCCTGTAGAAGATCTGGGATATGCAACAGCCCACTGTATACAAGTCAAAGATTTTGTAAGATGAAATCAGATTTTTGCTGGCCCCACTGTGCTCATGGGGCTTAGTACAGTCCTCTGTGACTGTACTTAGCCCATGGAGAACAGCAGACAAGCAAACAAAAGATCACAGCTTATAAAAACACTAACATTCACTGCAGGCTATTGAATCTCCCACTTCTGCAGCCCTCCTCTGGTGTCAGCTGTAGGGGGGGTCTGGCATTTCTGGTTACAGGAAATGTCACCTTATATTAACCTGATACAATCTACTACAATGCAGTTAACAGTAAGTTGAAAAAAAAAGTGTTTCTGCACACAAAGTGCTAATTGGCACTGCCCCACACTTGGGTATGAGGCTCTTAGTACTGACCATTCCCCTTTAACAAAAACATTTTTTTTTTTAACACTACAGAATAACAGTAACAGGGGAGGTAGCAGCTGAGAACAAAGGCCATTAAATTTTGAACTAAAAAGCACGCCAAGCAGGAGAGCTTATGAAGTTCAACATGTAGATCGGGGAACAGGCACAACAGAGGAGGTAGCGGCTGTGCCTGAACAAGACTGTGTACTACAGGGCAGGAAGCTGCAAAATATACCTTTTTCATTCAGTCTGTATTTTGCTTTGAACTAAAGTTGTCACTAAGTTAATACTTTGGCACAAGGTTAGATTGTATAAACTTATTTGCTGGGACATACTGTATGTAGTGTTCGTAAGTAGGTTTGTTTTTTGCTGGGCTAGGCAGGGAGTGTGCATTAATAAGAATCTGCTTAGTATTTCAATAGTTTCCTTTTTAAATCTGTTTAGATTTTACTACTTTATCACCCCAGGGGTCCTTCAGCATCAGTAACAGTAAGCTGACTAGGTTGAGCTGCCTCAGAGGTGGAGCTTATGCTAATGAATAAATTGGCCAATCAGAAGAGATCTTGAGGATGTGCTGACAGGAGCTTGCCCAGAGGGCACCAGAATTTTTTCTCCGCCTGACTAACACTGTTTCTGGGGTGCGCTCTCAGTTTTGGCCACAGGCAAAATTTGACTAAGCTGTCACTTTTTTCTTGCGACACTGCGGAGTTTGTGAGTAAATAACTATTTTATTATATTTCTCCTTTGTTTTAGCGGTTCCCGGGAAACGCATTATCCGCTGTTCCCCGCAGTTCCTCTCAGTTATTTTGAAGTCAAATTGATTGAGTCTTTAGTGTTTGACGGTGTTTTATTTCAGTAACTTAGTGGTTCCAGTTTTTCAGCGGGAACAGTCATTTTTCTTAATTTTAAGTTTCTTTCTACCTCAGAAAGTCACGGTTCTTTACCACGAGGGAACTGACCGCTAACTTTTACATTCCCTATTCAGGAACCATTCCTTCTGCCAAATTTGACAGTTTGGCACAACAGAAATACCCAAGGAAAAAAAAAAAAAAAGGACTGGACCTACAGGTTTTAAAAACTGTTTAAAGTGACAAAATTGTGGCTAAAGCAGACAGCCACATCTTGTGTTTACAGTGTTTAGGTCCAGATCATTGCTGTGTACTTTGCTCTAAATTCTGTCCAAAAACTTTGAGAAAGAGAGAGAAACAAGAGACTGGAAATTATGGCTTCTCAGTCTGCTCCCCCCTTTGCCAGAAGTAAAATTAAGTCCCCCAGGCAGGAACTCCTCTGAGAACAAGTCTGACAAGCACAGTAATAACAAAAATGGTATCCAGCCAAAAAATAGACAAGGGGAACATGTCACGGATGAAATGCCTGCAAAGAAGAAATTTAAAGAGAAGCATTTATTTATTTATTAGCTTTTGGTAACCGGGTAAGTGCATTAGGCATTAATCCTGCCTATTTTAGCGTTAACGGATCTACATACCTCATTTATGTGGGCCAAGAAATAAAGTACGGGATCCAGCGTCACTCCAAGGTATTTGAAGGAGTCAGTGGACGTGATTACTGACCCATCACAGCTGAACACGCAAAGCTTAGGAGACACTGCACAGACTTTTCTAGCAAACCAGAAAAGCATGGCCTGAGTCTTAGGCAGATCGAGTATTAGTGAGTTGGAGGAAAGCCAGAACTGAATCTGTTGGAACGTGGGGGATAGGTGGGCATTTATGTCAGGGACAGAATGAGAGGTTGCGTACAGCACCAGATCGGTAGTATACATGATGTAGTGACACTGAGGAAAGGAGGAAGCAGTGTCATTAATGAAGATGGAGAATAGTAAAGGTCCCAGAATGGAACCTTGTGGGACACCGCAGGAGATGGGAGCTGGAGATGAAAAGAACTTTTCCGAAGGAGATGGACTGGGATCAGTTGGTGAGGTAGCTACTGAACCAGGATAAGGTGGATCCGGAGGCACCTAGTAAATGTAATTTATTCAGGAGCAGTGGGTGATTAACCAAGTCAAAAGTCTTGGTGAGGTCAATGAACACAGTACTAGTGAGTAGGCCATTGTCCATGTTGGAATTAACTTCACTGGTGAATAGAGTGAGGGTGGTAGTGGTACTGTGCCCAGCCCAGAAACCATACTGAGCAGGTAACTGAAGATTAAAATTCAGTAAATGGGTAGAGATCTGTCGGTGAATAAGTTTCTCTAGTATCTTACTGAGGATTGGTAGTAAAGCTATGGGCCGATAATCAGACAGGACTTTAGGGTCACCTTTCTTGAACACCGGGATAACCCTAGCAGCTTTCCAGGCTGAAGGCACCATAGAGGTGTAGACAGATTAAACAGCCCAGTAATGGAGGTAGCTAGGAGATGGGCACCAAGTCTAAGTATCCGGGATTCAATACCATCAGGCCTGGCACTGCCATGAGGGGGAATGGACTGAAGTAACCCGAGAACATCCAGCCACGTAACATTTGAGAGCACCAGTGGAGGAAGAGGTGGAGAAGGGGGCCTGGGCCACAAGATGCCGAAGGAGTAATTTTAGGACCTCAGTAAAAGGAGTTAAAAGCATTTGCTATAGTACGGGGTTATTGCACAGAGTATCATTAATTAGCATGTCCCTGAAGCCAAAGCTGCCTGGTGGACCCCAAGATCTCATTAATCTGGCTCCAATACCTTTTGGGGTCAGAGGCCAGGGACTGAAGGAGTTTCCACTGCCCCTCCCACGTCAAGGCAATGGGAGACACCAGTAGCACAAAAACAAAAGGAAAAAGAAAGTCAGACACAAAGAGAAGGAAGAAGTCTGACTTAGAAAAAGATTTATCCGCTGTGGAAGAAATGGCTAAGGCTTGGCACCTTTAACAAACTACACAGAGTATGGGCAATATTTTCTCTGCCCTCCTACACCTGTGCACCACAGCACTTCTGTTCCTTCTTTTGGCCCAGATTATTACTATGACAAGGGAGATAGGGATGATGATAACAGCGAGTCTCAAGGTCAGCCCCTAGAACCAGATGTTTCTCCAGACCAGGGGTTTGGTACCTCACAGAATGGCCAAGAGGACCTTTCTTCCCTAATAACCTTTTTACAGCACATGGTAGACACTCTGGACCTCCTTACCCAGGAGACCACAGAGGATGAAGAGAATGAAGACTATAGGGAAATGATGGGTCTTCCACCTACAAAAAAAGTGTTTTACTTATTTATAAGTCACTAAAGAAAAACTACCATGAAACTACTTTAGACTCCCATCTCCTTGTCTGGAGTAGACAAAAAGATTGACAAAGTATCAGTTGGCCAGGAATGACGCTGACTTTCTCTATGTTCACCCTAGCAATGAAGGGGTGGTGCAGGCTGCAGCATGTGATAAGGCTAAAGTCTCACTATCCTCTCAGTCCCCTGAGAAAAAAAGTCCAGAAGACCGGACTTTATGGCAAAAAAAAAAACAAATCTTACACAACAGCTTCCTTACTTTTGCACCTTTCTACTTATTTGGCATATTCTGCGAAGTTCCAGAAGGCCTTGTGGAATTCAGTGCTGGCCATCTGGAACCAGAGATCAGGTAAGACGGTACAGGACCACTGCTGAAACTGTGAAAACTGGACTAGAAGCCACTAAGTACCAGTTCCACATGGCTCTGGGCAATAATGATGCAGCATCCACAGTCATGGCACAGGCCATCTCTCCAAGGGACCTGGCATGGTGAAGAAGAAAAAATTACTCACCTTAGTAATGTTGTTTCTTCTAATGGAGTCTTGCTATATTATGACAATTGCAGTTTGTCCCACCATTAGAACTGCTCCGGAGGTGAAAGAGTTAACTCCCATTCTAAGAATGGAACTTAGAGCATGAGCTCGGTTAGAGAAACTCTGTCTGGGTTATTTCAAACCCAAACTGTCAGATCTTTACGAGCAAAAACTTACTAAGGTCGGTGTGGAAGCTGTAACCTACACTAGCCAACTGGCTACCTAAATATTAACACCTATTGCTGGTCCCAACACAAAGACTCAAGTCAGGGGACCAGAAGTAATAATATAATATAAAATAAAAACACCACACCCCAAAAAACCCCAAGAAGGGGTGGAAAACATATAATGGGCATAACTAGTGCCCACACTAGGCTGCCCACCCCATACCCAAGTAGAAGTTCTGAGAGGGGCAGGCTGGGGGGGAGGTCATAATATAGCAAGACTCCATTAGAAGAAACAACATTACTAAGGTGAGTAATTTTTTCTTCAAACAACATGAAGTCTTGCTATATTATGACAATTGCAACTATACAGCAGTACCTCCATGGAGGAGGACAGAACCTACTTAGGAATAGGCTCTGAAGCACAGCTGTGCCAAACCGAGCATCTCTCCTGGCCTGGACATCCAGGGAGTAATGCTTGGTGAAAGTGTGTACCGTTTTCCAGGTAGCAGCTTGACATATCTCTAAGATAGGGATGTCTCTGGCAGCAGCTAGAGACGCAGCTGTACCTCTGGTAGAATGAGCCCTCAGGCCAGAGGGGAAACTTTCCCCAGTTTCTGATAACAAAATTGGATACAAGCAGAGACAGTCTACCTGGCAACTGATCTCTTAGTGGCAGGTCTCCTTTCCGACCTCACCGTAAGTGAGAAAGTTGGAGGATTCAACCTGTGACCCTTGGTACGCTTCTATACAGTAACTTAGGGCCCTCTTAACATCTCAACTGTGCAATCTCCCCTCACCAGAGGAATAATGTTCAGTGAAAAACACTTGAAGGGAGATAGATTGGTTAAGATGGAAATCTGAAACCACCTTAGGCAAAAACTTCCTGTTAGTCCTGAGGACTACCTTATCCCTGTGGAAAGAAATAAAGTCTGTTTCTACTGACAAGGCTTGCAACTCACTTATGCGCCTGGCAGAAGTAATAGCAGCTAGGAAAACAGTTTTCCAAGTTAAGTACTTAAGCTCTGCAGAAGAAGACAGAGGTTCAAAAGGGGGTTGCATTAACTGGGCAATGCAAACATTAAGGTCCCAGGCAGGGGCCGGATCCCTAAATGGTGGATTAGTATGAAGTAATCCCTTAAAAAACTTGGAAAATACAGGGTGAGCGGAAAGAGAGGAGGGCTTTCCTGCTGAAACAAAAGCAGAGACAGCTGCCAAATGTACTTTCAGGGTAGCTGGTCTCAGGCCCAAAGAATTAAGATGGACCATATGTCCAAAACAATGGGCAAATCAGCAGATTCGGGAAATATGTTTCCCAGTACGCAAATGGAAAACCTTTTCCACTTAGAATTATAAGTAGCCTAGTGGAAGCTTCCTAGAAGCCTTCAGGATTTCAAGAACACCCTGAGAAAGGTGTAGGTCAGCAAATTCTAACTCCTCAAGAGCCAGGCCTTGAGGTTGAGGGATTTGAGGTTCGGATACCAAACTCTCCCCTGGGCACAGGTTAACAGGTTGTGATTCCTGGGGAGACACAGGGGAAGATGGACTGTTAGGGACAGAAGGAGTGGGTACCAGGGCTGCCTGGCCCAATCTGGGGCAATCAGAATCACCCTGCAAGGCTGGGATCTGATTTTGACTAGCACCTTGAATAGGAGAGGGAGGGGAAAGGCATAAAGAAACTTCCTTCCCAATCTAGGAGAAAGGCATCCAGGGGACCGAGCGCAACACTGGGGCCTGCAACAGAAAAGTGGAAGTTGGTGATTGTCTGGGGCTGCAAAAGATCTATCTGAGGGTGCCCCATCTGGCAAAACTATCCCCAGTACTTGAGGATCCAGAGACCATTCGTGATGGCCCTGGGAAATCCTGCTGACAGCATCTGCTAGGACATTGTCCTTTCTGGAAGATGAACTGCTATGAGGAAGTGTTCAGGAATAGGCCAGAGACCACAACTTCATTGCTTGACGTGCACAAGGCCGAGAGCAGAGTGCCCCTGCTTGTTGATGATGTACATTGTTGTGGTGTTGTCTGTTCTGACTTGTACCACTTTGTTCTGAACAGGCGAGAAAACACTTGAAGTGCTAAAAAGACAGCTCTGAGTTCCAGCAAATTGATGTGAGCAGAGATTCCTGGGGGACCACACTCCTGAGTGGAGGTGCGCCCATGTGGCTCCCACCCCAGGAGGAAGCATCTGTAGTGAGGGTCAAGGAGTGAGACAGAGGAGTAAAGGGACCCCAGTCTTAAATTGCTCTGATCCTGCCACCACTGGAGGGCCTGGATCAGGGTTGAGTCACTGGGACCAACTTGGAAGGGGTCTCTTTTCTGAGACCAAAGGCTCTCAAGTGAAACTGAATGTCCCTCATCTGAAATCTTGCTCCTGCACTACGGCTGTGGTTGCAGCCATGTGCCCCAGGAGCTGCAAAAGTGTCTTGCTGGTCGAGACCTGCAGAGTGAAGGAGGAGGCCAGAGCCACCAAGTTCCTTACCTCTCTAAAGGTAGGAAGGCTCTGGCCTGCTTTGTGTCCATTCTGCACCTATGAAGGTGAGCACCTGAACTGGTTCCAGAACTGACTTTGGAAGATTTAGCAAGAAGCCCGGGAGGTGAGAAGCTGCTGGGTAACTTGCAGGTGAGTTTACCTGTTCTGGGGACTGGCCTACAATGAGCCAGTCGTCCAGATAGGGAAAGACAACAATCTTTCTCCTTAAATGAGCGACTGCTACTGCCAGACATTTTGTGAATACCCTTGGCAGAGGTGAGGCCAAGGGCATTGCTCTGAACTGGTAGTGACCTGAGGGCAGTTCGAATCTGAGGTACTTTCAGTGGGAGCTTCTGATTAGGACTTGAAAATAGGCATCCTTGAGGTCCAGGGAGGCTAGCCAGTCCCTGGCCTTAGAGAGGTAAAATCATTGCCAGAGTTACCATTCTGAACTTTGGTTTCAAAAGGTGCTTGTTCAGATATCTGAGGTCTAAAATGGGCCGCATTCTCCTGTCTTTTGGGGTAAGGAAATATCTGAGTACAGACCCTTGCCCTGGTGTGGGGAGAAACCCTTTCTACAGCTCTGAGAGCCAGGAGGTTGAGACTTCTGTTTCTAGAGTAAAGGTCTCTAAAGAGTTTGCAGGTGGGAAAGATCCGATTCTCATCTTTGGGAACTTTTGAAGCTGAGAACCAGACCTGGCTTACTACTTCCGGACCCACTTGTCTGAAGTTAGAGACACCCAGTTCTGAATGAAGTAAGCCAACCTGCCCCCTACGGGTAAAGGAGAATCGGCCCTGGGCACCCCATCAGGGTGTCTGTTTGGCAGGTGCTTTAGGCTGAGAGGTGGGAGCAGGCCTGCCCACACCCCGTCTGCCTCTGCCTCTGAAGAAGCCCCTCTAAGCATAAGCAGAGGAGGCCTGGGTTTGGTAAAAAGGCCTGTGAAAAGGCCTACCCCTACCCCCGGGGGTCTGCCTAAGCCACTCCTTGGCTTGGGCACTCTTATAGGTAGTCCTATATTCATCCATTTTCTTCATATAATTCTCTGTCTGCTCCCCAAACAGAGAATTTCCCACCACAGGAAAATCCATAGCCTTAGTCTGGGTATCCTGTGACAAGCTAGTACACCTGAGCCAGGCCAACCTACGAAAAGCTACAGACATAGCCATGACTCTAGAGGATACATCATTAAAATCCACAGCAGCATGAAACTGCACCTTGGATGCCTCAATGCCATCAGCAGCCACCTGTTCCAGCTCATTAGCAAGCTGGCCAGAGGCCTGTTTGGACAAAGCCATGACAGTGTCCCACCTAGATTTTTGATACCTTGCTACATAAGCCATGTAATTTGCTTGCCTGAGTCCCAAGGACGCTGCCATGTATTGTTTTTTAGCCATGGCATCAATCTTCCTGGAATCCTTGTCAGGAGGATGTGAGCCAGGGAATATTAGTTTATCACAGGCTGCAGCCTGAACCACTAACATGACTGCATTGCTGTGAAAGGAATTCTGTGTCAGGACCTGACAGTGTGTACCTCCTGTCTATCTTTTTATCCACAGGAGGCACAGAATTAGGAGTTTTTAAAATTTTTATTGTTTGTTTCCTAAATGATTTATGCAAAGGAATAGACAATCTCCTAGACTCTGAGTATATCCATCATTTCTACAAAATCAGGTTCCTCTTGCTCATTCACAGCTTCCTCCAATGGGAGCTGGAGGGTTTCAGCAACTTTTTTGTAAAACATAAAGTGAGAGGGGGACTCAGAAAGCATAGGGGGAGATTCTAAAGGTCTGTCTGGGGAGATGTCCGGTTCAATGGGCACACCCAGACCCTCCAAATCACATTCATACTGTTCATAATCATCCTCCCCCTCCTCTGGTTCATAAAACTCCTCAACATCATATTCCTGAACCGGTGGAACCGACCGAACTGACCTTTTACCAGACAGTGGCGGTTCGACGGAACCGAGAAAGTGACTGGACAATCTGAATAGCTCTTTATATCTGCAGCAGTTGGAGAAGGAATTCTGGCCCACACCTGCTGATTTTCTTGTTTTCTTCTGGAGACTGGCTCATCCGAGGTAACTGCGTTGCCGAGTAGTCCGCCCTGGTCAGAGGCACTCCCTCCGGTTGGTTGGCACCAAACCGGGCTGGCCATCCAGGTCAGCGGGCTTTTGGCCTCTCGTTCCCTGAGCCTGCCAACTCTCTTATCCAGGGTGGCTGCAGGAAATTTTACAAATCTGGCAGTCTGAATTGAGCTGGGTCAAACCCAGACAATATACATGTGTGGTGTGTGGGTCAGCCTTGGCAAGACTTCCCCACAAGCATCACAGTGTTGAAACCCAGTGGGCCCGGTTTTTCTTTTGGGTTCTCAGACATAATGCCAGCCTAACCAAAAACTTGCCCTTTTGCGCAGTGACAGGCAGGACCTTATCAGTTCCTAACCATGTCATCGGGTCTTGGAAAAACGAATGAATTCCGTTTTTTTAGAACCGATAAGAACCGGAACCGCACTCTAAAAACCCTAATTTTTGTACCTTCAAGTTTTAAAGAAGTTGATCGGTTCAAAACCCAAACCGATAACATTTACAAGTTCCACAGAATTTAAACTGAAATTACTTACGATACCACAGACAGAGCTTGAACCGATCGGTTTTTATGGTTAAATAATAATATTTTCGTTGATTTGAACCGAAAACACTGTTTAAACCGAGAAATGAACCGAGCAGTAGGAGAAATCTCGGAGCGACTGTTCAGTGAGGCGGAGTAAAGAATCTGACAGTTTGGGTTTGAAATAACCCAGACAGAGCTTCTAACCGAGCTCGTGCTCTAAGTTCCATTCTTAGAATGGGGTTAACTCTTTCACCTCCGGAGCAGTTCTAATGGTGGGACAAACTGCAATTGTCATAATATAGCAAGACTTCATGTTGTTTGAACTACAAATTTAACGCAGGATACCCAGTCCAAAGCCCTGGATTTCCCCTGCAAAAATAATTCCCTTTTTGGGGGTAGTATATATGAAAAAGGTGAAAAGTATAAAACCACCTATGAGAGTAACACTACAAAAGAAAAAGCCTCTACTTCCAAAAAAACCACTACAGAGAAAACAGAGGCAGGGAATTCTATCCTAGGGCATACTTTCCGATGCCAATGCACATGGATTACTCCCAATCCAGAGGTTTCTATATAGAGGAAGGGGTAGGAGGGGCCAGAGAAGAGCTGCCACCACTCCCGCATCTGCTTCCCAGTCTAAGCCCTGACATCAGTAATCAGGTCGCCTCCCCAGATCCAGTAGGGGGCAGGCTCTTCCACTACCTCCAATCCTAGAACATCATTTCGGACAAGTGGGTCCTGGAGGTAGTGGAAAAGGGCCTACCCCTCCAGTTCAAAAAGTTTCCAACTCTCAGGGGTCCCTTACTATCAAAACCCCTAACTCCAACATAAACACGTCTGTTAGAACTGGAAGTAAAGAACCTGCCATCAGCAAAAGTAGTGGAAAGGGTACCCTCGCCCCAGATGGGAAAAGGTCTTTATTCCAGATACTTCCTCAGAAAAGAAGAATGGGGAGTGGCAACCTATTCTTGAACTCAGATACTTAAAACAGGCACTTACTGAAACCAAAATTCAAAATGGTCACTCTCAAAATGGTGATTCGTTCTTTGCAACAGGGGGACTCGCTAGCCTCCCTGGATCTAAAAGACGCCAATTTCCATATTCCAATAAGGCAGACCCACAGAATGTTTCAGAGATTCAGACTGCCATAATGGCATTACCAGTCTGCAGCCATGCTTCCAGCTTAACATCAGTTCCAAGGGTTTTCACCATGTGCCTAGCAGCTGTGGCAGTTCACCCTAAGGAAATACGGCATGGCAGACTACCCATACTTGGACTGGCTTCTCTGCAAGTCAGAGGCTCTCAGCTGCACAAAACAAACTACAGTCTCTGGGGTTCCTAATCAACGAAAAGAAATCCCACTTAAATCTAACTCAGCTCCTCACCTTTAGAAACATAGAAGTTGATGGCAGATAAGGACCACAAGGCCCATCCAGTCTGCCCATTTTGTCTACCTTATGAATGTGCCACACACCTTTACACTATCCATGACCTATCTATCCATATTCGTCTGTACTGCTCCCTTATGCCTATCCCATGCCTGTTTGAAGCCCTGCACTGTATTCATAGCCACCACTTCCTGAGGTAGGCAGTTTCATGCATCCACCACACTTTCTGTGAAAGAATTTCCTCACATTCCCCCTTAATCGGCCTCCCTCTATTCTCATGCTGTGTCCTCTTGTCCTGCTATTTTTCTTATATTTAAACATGTTAGACTCTTTCACCTTGTTAATGCCCTTAAGGTGTTTGAATGTTTTGATCATATCATCTCTCTCCCTCCTTCCTTTGCTCAAGAGTATACATACTGAGCTCCATTAATCTGTCCTCATATGTCTTCCGATGTAGTCCCTGCACCATTTTGGTTGCCCTTCTCTGGACTGCCTCAATTTGGTTAATGTCCTTGAGAAGGTGCGGCCTCCAGTACTGCACACAGTACTCCAGATGGGGCCTAACCAGCATCTTGTAAAGAGGGATTATTACCTCCCTCTTACGACTTGTGATACCCCTACTAATACACCCCAACATCCCCCTAGCCTTACCTACTGCTTTAGAGATCTGCTTGGATGATTTCAGGTTATCGGTGATGATGCCCAAGTCTCTCTCTTCCTTTGTGACTGCCAGCAACTCCCCTCCCAGCCTACAGGTGGCTTCAGGGTTTCTCTTCCTTATGTGCATGATCTTGCACTTCTTTGCATTAAATCCAGTTGCCACTCTTCTGACCATTTTGCTAGTTTATCCAGATCTCTTCTCATTCTGCCCACCCCATCTGGATCATCTACTCTGTTGCAGATCTTGGTGTCATCTGCAAACAGACTAGCCTTACCCTCTAGTCCATCTGCAATGTCACTAATGAAGATATTGAAGAGGACTGGCCCCAGGACTGATCCCTGAAGTACCCCACTTTTGACTTGCATCTCTTCCGACTGTATACCATTTACCACCACTCTCTAGTTTTCTGTCCGTCAACCAGTTTGCCACCCAGCTGACCAACTTCTGACCCACCCCGAGCCTACCCAGCTTATTTATCAATCTTCTATGTGGAACAGTGTCGAAAGCTTTGCTGAAGTCAAGGTAGGAGACATCAACTGCTCCCACTTGGTCCACCACTCTGGTTACCCAGTCAAAGAAATCTATGAGATTAGCTTTATAGGAGCACAACTGGATACACAGCAGAGCAAAGCTTTCCTTCTATCAGACAGGATTCAAAATGTCCTGTCAGTGGCTAACTCTTTTGTCTTGAACCAGCCCAGGCCACCCAGACATTTTCTAAGACGTCTGGGACACACGGCCTCTATGACAGCCGTTGTCCCAGGTGTCAGATTCCAGATGAGGGACATACAGTACCACCTGCAAACTCACTGGTATCAAAGAAAGCATTCTCAGTCCAAGCTGGTTCCAGTCACAAAAACCCTTACTCTAAGCTCTGTACTGGTGGAAGGAAACAGCTAACCCATCAGTGGGCATTCCCTTCCAGATTTCTACACCCACAAAAATCATTACTACAGATTCCTCCCTGCTGGGGTGGGGAGTTCATCTGGACAATCTTTCTGTAAGCGGCACTTGAACTCCCAAGGAATCTGTAAGCCACAACAGCCTGCTGGAGATCAGAGCCATCTACCTGGCCCTAAAAGCCTTTGTCCCTCAGGTAAAAGGGCAATCAGTGCAAATCAGAACAGACAACACCACTACCATGTTTTATATAAACAAGCAGGGTGGCACAAGGCCTTGGTCTCTGGCTCACACTCTCGATGGGAGTGTCTCAGTCATATATCTGCCAGGCAAGGACAATATCCCAGCAGATGCCCCGAGCCGCATCAGCCAAGGGCACAACAAATGGACTCCCAAGTCCTTGCCACAGTCTTTAGGAGGTGGGGCACACCACAACAGATCTGTTTGCCTCTCACCTCAACCATCAACTTCTTCTATACTGCTGCAGGCCCCCCTGCAATAGGGACCATCCCAGCAGATGCTTTAACTCTGGACTGGGCAGGTAAGTTTCTTTATGCCTTCCTCCATTTCCTCTGGTTCACAAAGTGTTGCTGAAGCAGAGAGTCCAATCCGCAACGATGATCCTGGTGGCACCGGATTGGCCAAGGCAACCTTGGTACCCTCTCCTGGTAGGCCTGTCGTACAGCAGACCGATTTGGCTTCCTCTCAGTCACGCTCTCCCGACTACCACAGCTAGGAGTGACCTATCCGAATCTGCAATCCCTTCACCTCAAAGCTTGGCTCTTGAGGAGTTAAAAGTATTCAGATACTCAGTATTCAGAACAGGTCCTTAAAATCCTGAGGATGTCCAAAAACCCAGTATCAAGAAAACTTATGCAGCTAAATGGAAAAGATTTTCTCTCTGGTGCAATGGGAAGCTTATAAATCCTCTCAAAGCCTCAGTGCCTAGCCTTTCGGATTATTTAGTCCAATTACAAGCCTCAGGCCTAAAGACCTCATCTTTAAAACTTCACCTAGCTGCAATTTCTGCTTACCTTTCCATAGGTAACGACAAGTCAATCATTTCACTGCCTATTTTCAAAGGTTTTTTTTTTTTTTTTAAAGGTTTACTCCGTCTTCAGCCCCCAATTAGGGAACCTGTTCCCCCTTGGAGCCTTAATCTGTGCATTGCCAAGCTCATGGAGCCTCCTTTCGAGTGCATGGCTACGGCACACTTAAAGTAGGTTACCTGGAAAATGGTCTTTCTAGATGCCAACACCTCTGCAAGAAGAACTGCAGAGTTGCAGGAACTATGGACGCGTCAGGAAAAGAACTGAGGTGGAGCTGGATCCGCCCCCTTTTTGTACCAGGGCCGACGTCAGGGCAGGGCCGGCATCAGGGGTGGTCCCTGCTGTGTACTGCTGGCTGAAAAGTTTCCAGATGGTCCTAGTGCCTACGGCATAGTCCTGAATGTTATAGCCTGCTGCAAGAGCTCCCACTCGAAGTAAGATCTACAGAGTTACAGGAAGTATGTACTGAGCCAAACTACTTAATCCCTCACAGGGATAAGGCAGAGCTCAGAACTAACAGGAAATCCCTACCCAAGGTGGTCTCCGAATTTCACTTTAACCAGATCATTACCCTTCCTGTATTCTTTACTGAAAAATCCACTCCTGATAAAAGACTTCACAGTTTGGATGTGAAAAGAGCCTTCTCTTACTACCTGGAACACACCAAACAGTTTACGGGTTCCACTACCTAACTTTTCCTCATCTATGGGGAGGTAGGTAGAGGAAGGCCAGCCATTAAGAGAACCATCTCTCACTGGATAGTCTCTTGTATTCAGTTTTGTTACAAGGCTGGTAAACAGCCCCCTGAAGGCCTCAGGGTACATTCTATCAGGGGCACTGCTGCCACAGTGGTAGCGGCGAGGGATATTCCTTTACTTAATGTCTGCAAAGCAGCCACTTGGAAGACTGTAAACACATTCACAAAGCGCTACTGCCTGAAAGTACAGTCTAGATCCGATGCCAAACTTGGCACGGTGGTCCTGCAGAGCCTCTTCCCTAAGTAGGTTCTGTGCCCGCCTCCCAACTACATTGCTTTGTAGTCTGTATACTGTTACTGATGCTAAAGGACCCCTAGGGGTGAGAAGAAAAAAAAAAAAATTACTCACCTTAGTAATTTTGTTTCTTCCAAGGTGTCCTTCGGCATCAGTAAGCTCCCACCCTTCCTCCCCCAGAAACCTGACTGAAAAGGATTCTGTTTCCTCATTATTGCCAAATTTTTCTCTCAACTTTAGAACTCCATTTAAAGCAAAGTTTACATGTTTTTTCAATTGTTCTCTGTTCGTGCCATTGCAAGATTTTTAAGTCCTGTTGGTTTACACTTAGCATGGGCATGTTCCCATTCTAGCTTTGAAAAAATTCTGGTGCCCTCTGGGCAAGCTCCTCAGCACACCCTCAAGCTCTCTTCCGATTGGCTAATTAATTTATTAATTAGCGTAAGCTCCACCTCCAAAGCAGCTCAACCTAGTCAGCTTACTGCATACGGTCACTGATGCGAAAGGACACCTTGGAAGAAACAATATTACTACGCCTAAAGTAAGTAATTTTTTCTTATCTGCAGAAAAACTAATTGCTGAGTTAATGGTTTCGTTTGGCTGAGTTGAGCAGGCAATAATGTGTTTGGAAGAGAGATGCTCCATAAGGGACATTCACCTTGTTTCCAGTACTATTAGTTTAGAACTGCATCTGCTTACATCAATTTAACTCCAACATGGAGTCAGGGAACTCTCTCTCCTATTAAGTTTGTTACATTAAGAGAACTACATGCTGGTGTGGGTTGAGCAGAGGCTGACTGGTTTCTAAGAGTCAGAGAGGGGCCCCCACCTCACAGCAGAGGACAAATGCCATTAAAATTTGAACTACAAAGCATGCCAAGCAGGAGAGCTTATAAAGCTTGGCGTGCAGATCAGGAAACAGACACAGGCATAACAGGGGAAGTAGCGGCTGAGCCTGAACGAGATAGTGTACTTCATGGTAGGTAAGCTGTAGAACATACCTTTTTCATTTGGTTTGTATTTTGCTTTGAACTAAAGTTTTCACTAAGTTAATACTTTGGCACAAGGTTAGATTGTATTACCTCATTTGCTGGGACATATGTGTATTCGTCAGTAGGCGGTTTTTCTTTTTTTTTTTTGCTGGGCTAGGCAGGAAGTGTGTATTAAAGAGAGAACCTGCATGGTATTGCAATCGTTTCCTTTTTAACTATGTTTGGATTTTAGTACTTTATTTGCTGAAAAACTAATTGCTGGGTTAGTAGTTTCTTTGGGCTGGGTTGAGCAGGTAGTGAGTGTGTTTGGAAGATAGTCGCTCAATAAGGACATTCACCTTGTTTCTGGTGCTATTAGTTTAGAATTGCATCTGCTTACATCGATTTAACTTCATTATGTTTTCTTAAGACAGTACTTGTTTTACTTTAGGGCGGGTTGGTAGTTAATCTGTCCCGCTAAAGGTTTAACACAAAGGACTCCAATGCAGAGTCGAGTGGCAGAATTTACTGAGGAACTCTCTCTTTGCTATTAAGTTTGCTGTTACATTAAGAGAACTACACACTGGTGTGGGTTGAGCAGGTGCTGCTTGGTTTCTGAGAGCCTAAGTGTAAGACCCGCCCCTCCTCCTCTCAACCCACCCACCTCGAGGTGCTCTACCGTTATTGTACCCTGTTCATTACTTCATCCTGATACATTTCAGGAAGCAGCTACCTCACAACTCCACATTCAGTTACAGCCTAGCAACTAGCAGAGGCCCTATATAAGGGACAGCACATAAGTAGTGACCTCATCAGAACACAGGGGTAAATAACGTCATACACAAGTGACAATGAAAGGGAAATAAAGTTACAGGGGTACCAGTAAGGGGGAAGGAGAGAAACAAAAAAATATAAAAAGGCAGGCAGATGACTACACAGCAGAGTAGAAAAGGATGATGCAGGGAGTGGTGCAATGCAGTGGGTGCTGAGCGGCAGTGTTCAGAAAAACATTCTGGGTACCGATGTGCTGCCCCATATATAGGGAAAAGTCTGGGCTGAGGGCCGAGGTGGCCAGGCTCCAGGCCGAGCTGGCAGGAGTACTGGGACCCTTGCTCACACCCAGAAAATGAAAATTACGTACCTACCATAATTCTTGATCTTCTTGGACGAGTCTCCACCACTCATTCACACTATTGGGATCTGCGCCGGAGGCACTAGGACCTATCAGGAGCAAACTTTTTGCCGGAGGGTCAGCGCCAGAGATGGAGCCGCGAGGAACAGCACCGCGAGCCTCAGCGCGGCAATGACCGTCTCGGGAAACCTTGCCTCTCGGACCATCAGGCTCCTCCAGGAACTCCTCTGAAGAGTCGTCAGCCCTCTCTGAGCAATCGTCATCGTCCGCCTCCTCGACAGGACGGTGTAGATTATCAGGAACGGAAATATCCCGACGAGTCTTCCCCAGACATGGACCGTGAATAAGAGAGGAACTACTCGGGAGACCATGTGTGGGAGCCTAGTCTCCAGGTCAGAGACCAACTCCAACCTTGCCCCCTGCCACCAAGTCTGAATTAGCATCTTGAAATCCAGAGCAACTGGAGGTAGAGGCTGAGGGGAGGAGAAGGAGGAATAACCAGTTAGGTAGTAACCCTGGAATCCCTGGGTAGAAGAGTAGGGATTAAATCCAGGGTAGAACTGTTCAAAATGACTAGTCTGGAGGGGGACCCGCCGGGTAGTAGTCCCCAGCAAACCCCTGCGGGTAATGTGGGACAGTTCAGGTCTAGAGTAAATACCCATCAGATCAGGCACTGGGGGTACCCACATCGGACCCACCATTGTGTATATATGCTGGGGGTCTGGCCTCGGGACAGCCCACATCAGGATTGGCACCACCCGACCCAGCGCTGGAAGGGGATCCGGTGTCTAAGCCAGACAAAGGGGCCCTGGCAGCGGGACCTGATCCAGCGTCTGGGCCAACTGCTGAGGCCGGTCGACTGATCCAGGCTGCCAGACTGTCGTCAGGACGTCCGGCGTAGGAGCAGGAGCCGGAATCCTGCCTAAAGGCGGAGGAGGGGCCTCCACGATAAGGCCTGTTGACTGAGGAGGAGCCTTTTTTTTTAAATAACTATCACCACTATCCTATGGAACTCCTTCCGGCATTCTCGGGGACTCCCAGCCGCTACTTCCATCCTTGACTACTACTCCCCTCTCTTCTCATGCAGCCCAACACCACCTCTGGGTCTATACCCTCTGGAGGTAGGGTCGCCCTATCCGCCCAGACCGCTCTCTTTCCAAGGGCAAAGTGCTGGCACATGAGAAGCCCTGGCTCAAGAGGAGACAGTCCGGAAATTGGGAGTGTGGGCTTAGGAAGCCAAGGTGCCTTCATCTATCCCCAGGAGTGAGGTTTTTCTTCTTTTGTGTGCAAGTTCTTTCCCCTCAGAGTGCGGCTGACAAGGCAACGCTATGCTGCAACTCCGACCCATGCGTCCGCTACGTCGCCCTGCTGGGTGCCTCCTAGCACCACCAGAGGCCGATCCAGGAGCGATCGCATCTCCAAAACCCTCAAGGGAGGAGACCGCAGCCCTACGGACACCAACTCCACCTCACCCCAGCGCCCAGGCTCATTCTCAACCCGGTCCGCCGGGCGTGGCGATAGTGCCTTCCAGCGCCTCAACCTCAGCACCACAAGGCCAGGCGCCTCCTTCTCCTTGACCCCAAGAGGGGACATTAGCTGACCCAGAGCACCGACTACGTCGAGGCGTTCTCCAGTATCATCGCCTGAAGTACCCGGCGAAGGGGAGGGTACAGGCGAGGGAAGAAGAGGGAGGGCTTTCCCTCTGGGTTCGCCAAACATCGGGTGAGGCGCTCATCAGACCCCGACAGGGAACTGACTCAGCGACTGTCGAGACAGCTGTCTTAGCGGTGGAGTTGGCGGCAGGGCGGAGCCCTAACCGGCTTGCCGGGCGAGTACCCGTATCCTGAGTAGTTGGCCTACCAGCCACTGCGCGATCCCCAGAGGAGCCAGGGGCTGACTTATCAGCTGAAGCGGTGCATTCTTCGGAGGAGCCGACGACTGGCTGACCCACTGAGGTCTTAACAGACTTACCGTCTCACTTTCTGGGCAGCGGATGGGCCTTGCTCGTCGAGGGCAGTGCCTCGTCTGCAGAGCACTCCCGCTCCCAGGATTTGTCCTTGTGCTTCTTGAAAGGAGAAGATTTTTTGGCCGAGGGCTCGCTTAAGCGGTCCATCTTCTTTTCAAGAGAAGCCAGACAGGCTTTTAAAAGATGGACCTCCAAAGCCTACTGTCTCCTTTTCTTCGTGGCCTGATTGAAGGTCTGCCACTCAGAGCAGGAGGAAACAGGCTGGTCCGGGCCAAAACAGAAGACGCACTTCAGGTGACCGTCTTTGTGCGGGATCTGCGTGCCACACGTCGAGCACTTCTTGGGTGAAGACATCAATGAAAAAGGATATAAAGTTGATAAATTTTATAGAGGAACTCTCAGGCAAGACACTTTCCGATGGTAGCTATATGAAGTCTGCAATCACGACCGACAAGAGGCCTTGGCGGGGAAAAGAACTGGAGGGCGGGCATGGGGACCGTATCACTATAGTCACGCTTGACGCCAGTCACGTGATGTCCGTGGCTGTCCTCGTCATGGGGATTGCTAGAAAAGTCTGCCGTGCAGCCCGACGCAGTCCTATATGTGATGACCTACTGAAGGAACCGTCTCTAAGTAAAATCTAAACTGAACCAGTTGACAGCAACCGCAGACAGGAATACATTAAACAACGCTGACTACACTGCTTAAACTGGGTTGTCAGTGCCGTGCTGCCCCCTACATCATCATTTCCTGCACAGCTCTAAACATCCACCTAAAGCTTATGCTGTGCCACCAGCTAAGTCATGACCTGTTTAAGTAAGCAGTTTGAATTTTAAAAAAATGATAACTATCACAATTGTGCAGTAGCTAGTAACTTTTATAATCACATAACCAGAGTGATTGCTGTTAAAGAGCTAGTGTGCCGTCTAAAAACTCCTATTAGTTTTTACAAGCAGATATGTCAGCTGTTACCTTTTATACCCAAGGTACGTTTCCCACTGGTTAATTAGAAGAATTTATTTTACCTGATGTTAGCAGATGTGATGTGTGGAACAACACTCTGCCTGGCAGCCGACACATCTATCTCTATTCCCCCCAGTACATAACATTGCAACCTCTCTGCCAGATCATTCACCTTTGATGTCACTGTCAGTGAGATCATAATACTGATGGAACAGCGGGGTGGATACCAACAGATATGTCAGCTGCCATGCTAAGAGCTGTTCCATACAGCCAACACAGTATTTTCATATAGGACTTTGTAATGAGCAAAAGGAAAAAGGAAAATACTTCAGAAATAAAAAGCTACGACTGTCTACTTCATAAAATTTGTACTATTTTCCTGTCTGCCTGTTTTGAATCCACCAGCACTTTAACTGTCTAATTTCAACGTACCTTCTGTGTGCTTCCTCGGATTAACTTTTTGATAGAAGACAAAATGCCAGTTTCATTCTTCTGAGGCTTTCCTCCTCCTCCTCCTGTCAGTACACTGTCTTCAATTTCTGAATATTTCCGCTTTGCCCGTGAAGCATGTTCTGCGTGAACAGGACTCAACTGCTGAGAAGCCTTTCGCGTTCTCAGCCTCATGTTTTAAGGGCGCCACATGTAAAGCTATGAAGAGAGAAAAATGCACGAACTGTGAGTAAAAATCCTCAGAAACTGGTAAAGTCTCATCACTGAACAAGTGTATATTAAACCCAATTTCTGTACCCAGTACGTTTTTACTGAAAAACAATATTAATATCTGAAATCTACTAGGTGGCAAACTACTGTAGATCAAAAAAACAAAACAAAACAAAAAAAAAAACACAAAAGATGAACTCCTAAGATCTGCACTGCATGCCTCAGAAACAAAAACATCATTTATGCAGTTTCAAGGCTGCTTTCTGTAATTTGTGATACAAAATATTGAGAACTCGACAACTCTCTTTGAATCAATGGAATACTACAGAGTAACCATACAGTATGTTCACACAGAAAAGAACAGCTACATACTTACCATAACAGTAGATCTTGGAGAGGATCTTTCATTAGACAATACCTATAGAACTATAAGCAGCCAGGCACTAGGACCACACAGAAACTTTGCAAGCAGCCAGCCAGGGGCCGCCCACGATGACATCAGATGTCAAGTTACACATAAACGTGGGAAGCCTCTCCTCTTCTCAGTTCCCCACCAGAGATCATGCTTGGAGGATCTCTCTGTAGGGAACCAGAAGATAACCAGTACTCTGCAAACCCAGGCAAGGCAGAGGGCTAAGGGTGCAAGAGAATGGAGGCAGATCAATCCAGGCTAGAGTTTTAAGCCACAAAAAAGGGGGAAAAGAGGGTGGGACGACATGGCCTGATGAAAGAGATTCTCTCAAAGACAGAACAGTTATGTACTTACCGGAAGAGTAGATCTTTGAGAGAATCTAATTCATCAGGCCATACCTATGGAACTTATAGCTGCCAGGCACTAGGACCACATGGAAACTTTTGCAAGCAGCCTACGGGGGGCCAACCACGGTGACAGCAAGCGTCTGCTCCTACATAAACGTGGGAGGCCCCTTCCCTCCTCACTTCTCTGCAGGAGAGAAACTAGGACACTGCCAACCAGGCGAGGTAGAGAACAGATAGATCCTCATGGAGAAGAACACAGCACCAAGTAAAGCTTTTGGAAGGAAAAGTATGTCCCTTTGCAGACGACACAAAGATCTGCAACACGGTTGATACACAAGATGGAGTGGAAAGGATGAGAAGGGACTTGGCAAGGTTGGAGGAATGGTCAAATGTATGGCAGCTCAGAGTCAATGGAAAGAAGTGCGAGGTAATGCACCTGGGAAACAAAAACCCAGGGGAAGCGTACACAACTGGGGGGTGAGATACTGACAACAGTAAATATGGAAAGGGACCTGGGAGTAATTATATCAGATGACCTAAAGGTGGGCAAGCAATGTGAGAAGGCAGTAAGGAAGGCCGGGGGGGATACTGGGATGCATAGGGAAAAGCATCAATAGTAGAAAAGAGGAAGTTGTTATCCCTCTGTACAGACAGTTGGTGAGACCCCACCTGGAGTACTGTGTGCAGTTCTGGAGACCCCATCCCCGCAAAGACATAGACAGAGTGGAGGCTGTCCAGAGGAGGGCAACCAAAATGGTGCAGGGTCTACACCAGAAGACATACGAAGACTAAAGAAGCTTAATATGTATACCCTTGAGGAAAGAAGGGAGAGAGAGAGGGGACACAATAGAAACTTTCAAGTACCTCAAGGGAATCAACAAAGTCTAAGAGAGTAGCATCTTTCAGAAAGATGTGCAAGAACAAGGGGGCACAATTGAAGACAGAGGGGGGACGGCTCAGAGGTAATGTGCGGAAGTATTTTTTCACGGAGAGGGTTGTGGATGCATGGAACAGCCTCCCTGAGAAGGTTGTGGAGTCAAGAACAGTGGGGAAATTCAAGAATGCATGGGAGAGTCATAAGGCAGTCCAAGTGGGGGTAGGAGGAAGTAAGCTGTTGGTCAACTAGGATCTGCAGCTTATCTGTTAGGTAGGAAAACAGGCAGACTAGGTGGGCCAAGCAATCCTTATCTGCCGTCAAACTCTATGTTTCTATGTTTGTCAGGGGAAGGAGGGTGGGACGGCATGGGCTGATGAAAAAAGATTCTCTCGAAGATCTACTATTACCGCGAAAGTGTGACTGGTGCAAGAGCCACTCTAAAAGAAAAATTCTAAGAACCTGCACCTTGGTTATAGATTGAGGATTATAAGATGCATACAGTATCTAGGACTTTGTATAAAGACTTGGACGCTACTAAGCTATTGGGGAAAGCCTCAATGTGTTTGGGCAAAGTGTTTTGGGGTTAAATTACAGTTAATACACTAGTCACGATGAATCATTTTACTTACTTAGCTTAAGGGGATTTCTGTTGGCCATTCACTTCCTGACAGTAGAAGGAGACGACATTGAAGTTAAATGTGGTAGTCGACATGACAAACAAAAACGCACAATGAATTGACAGTTATATTCAGCAAATATTCAAAACTTTAAGGTGCATTCACAACTACGAAATTGGCATTATTTTAATGAATTAAAATACAGGATTAAAACATTTTAAGTCCAAAAACTTATCAACAAACGTTGGGGTGCTGTGAGGGCACTACTTTCTGTGATACAGCTATTACTTGGAAGGGATGTCGAAAGAAATCCTGGACCTATGGTAAATAAGCATAATTATACATCTGAATTGCCAAGCATTAACGGTCAGATTTGTTCACTTAAACATCAGGAGTATGTTAGCACATTTACATAAACTTGAACTCATGGGTTGAACAAGAATGTTTTGATGTACTGGCACTGAGACATGGTTGACGCAACATACACCAAATGAATTTATTAGCCTTGAGGGATATACCTTGTTTCCAAATGATCGGGTCAAGGGTGAGGAGTTCCTATTTATGTAAAGAATAGTTTTATTGTTAGACAGATGCAAGACTTTACAACTCAACCGATTATCTGACTATCAAAATTACATTAGGTGGAATTTATGGAACTGAGATTTATTTTACCACCTAAAACATCAAGGGTTGGTATTGCTATATATTTTTCTTTTAGTCTTTGGTAACCGGGTTAGGCTCACTAGGCACAAGTGCCTGTTTCCAGGGGTGACCTGGGAACACTGGGCAGTTAAGTGACTTGCTCAGTTATACAGTATGCAAGTGGAGGTTGTAAGAATCAAACCAAGGTCTGGTCTGCTGGATGTACCAAGCTCGTTACTCTAAACTCTAGGCCATACTGCCAGCCCTATTAAATGAGTTGATTTTAAATTCATAACCAAAAAAAAACGTTGTTAATGCACCAGTCAGGGTTATTAGTAAAGCAACAAAAGCAGGGAAATGCGGCATTAGGGTTTTCAACCCTAACACCCCACCCTACAGGAATCTGGGGGATGGGGAGGCCTTGGTGTCATCAACTCCAACACTCACCCCATTCCATAAGTAAATAACCTGAGACGTGTACAGTATACGAGAATGCTGTGATCATTAGGGCTACTTTTGTCGCTCTAACAACAACTCTAACTGATGAGTTAATGAAGTTTTTTTGCAATGAAATTCGTTACTTTTTCAGATAGTTTACTTGTATCCTTATTTGCCTGTGGGAGCACACAGCCCTTCGGACCCTGCGCTGCCACCTTCCATAACTGTCTTTTCGTCAATGGGAGCGCAGGGCCCACACATGCTCCATGATTTTACTGTGGGAGTACAAGGTCCTTTGGACCCTGCGCATCCATCCCTCCGTAGATGCATGACCAAATTATCTGCATAGCCATCTTATTAACCCAGCACATGTACCCTACAAGAGAACATTTTCAAAATTCCCGCCAAAACATAATTCTGCAGAACTGCAACGCCATTCCATACCACAGGCGCGAAAACCCATTTTGGACAGGATTTGAAAAATGACAGCTGTGACATACATGAGGTCTGGTAATAAGGAGGCTAGGTTGAAAATCTGGGGTGAAAAATATGTAAAATTTCTGATGTCACGAGCAGGCGTACCAAACTTGCAATGAATGTTCATAACTTTGGCATTTTTTCATATTTTGACCCCATATTTTAAACTCAAATAACTTTGGAACAGATTGAATATTTTTTCACCAAACCAACAAAAGGCACATCTGTGAGTCAGCCCCTTTCTACCCTGAAAATTGCAGGCCAAAATTCCAAACCATTTTGGCTGTAGCCAAATTCAAGGAAAATCCAAGTCAAACCAATGGGAAAACATTTTTGGAAAATTCACTTTTTTTCCCCACTATCCATAGCTCAGAAATCACACATCCGACCAGAATGAGACTTGGTACATTCATAGATCTATCACACAAGACTGCACATGCAAAACTTCGTGCAAATCCGTTGAACGGCTGCAAAGATATAAAAGTGCAAAACGTTGACTTTAACAAAGAAACCCCAGTTCAACCCTAACTATAGGGACGTGACAGCGACCCTACAACAAGGGAAACAAAAAACACATAATTATGGGTGATTTCAATTTGGATTGGACAATTCTAACTAATAAATGACAAGATTAAGAATATTTATTTAGTTTTTGTTGACCAGGTAAGTGCACTAGCTAAATCCTGCCTATTTTCAGAGACAGCCCGGGGGAAGGGGATACAGATGAATGCCAACTGACCTTGAACCAGATTAAGCTATTGGTGGTATTTTTAGTGAATGAGGGAAATTTGGCCAGGACACCGGGGAAATTCCCCTACTCTTTCGATAAGTACCATGGGATCTTTAACATCTACCTGAACTAAAACCAATCCAGGCAGATGGGACCTCGGTTTAACGTCTCATCCGAAAGACGGCACCTCAGAAGTGCAGCACCCCTCATGCTGCACTACAGTGTCAGTACTGGATATTAACCCAAGTGCCAGATGTACTAACTGAACTCACAGCCCTCTGATCTCCCGCCTCAGAGAAATGGATATCATCAATTTATTGAAGAATAGATCAGGAAAAATTACAAAACTAGCGGGGGCTACTACAGATTGGGTGCTGACAAATAGGATACAATATTTAAATGATTCAGGTGTCTTGAATGATGTTATTTCTGATCATTGTCCAGTCTGTATGATGAGAAAAAAACAGCGACACAAAGTAAATGAAATCTGCATTAGGAGGTTAGATCACTCTAGAATCTGATTAATATTTTTATTATGGAAGTTAATAATTTGGATTGGTCCCTGCTGTACAAAATAAAACAAGTAGAAACTGCAGTGACTTTTTTAATAAACAGATAATGAACATAATACAGTTATTCAACAAGAAAACAAGGATACAAACAAAATGTTTACCTTGCATAAATACTGAAAGTACAGTTACGCAACAACTTACCGTAACAGCAGATCTTCGAGAGAGGCTCTTGCAGTAGGTAATTACATATAGGACTGACGCCCGCAGGCGGCAGGACCCCAAGCAAAAATTTCTAACTAGTCGCTCCCGACGCTTCAGTTCTTTTCTCGCCACGGGCCAGAAAGGCCGGACGAGAGGGGAGAGGATATTTCTACTGGAAAAGGAGCTGAAAAGCCTGGGGATGGAGGGCGGGAAGACATTACTGCAGGAGCCTCTCTCGAAGATCTACTGTTACGGTAAGTTTTTACGTAACTGTACTATCTTACTTCAAGAGGGCTCTTGCAGTACGTAATTTCATATAGGACTGAGTCCCAAGCAGTCTGGAATAAAGACAGGCACTGGGAGGAGGAAAAGCAACTCCAAAAAGCAGTTCTAGCTGTGCAAGCCTCAAGACAAGAGGCCTTGCAGAACAGCCAGCCCGAAGCCTGCTCTACGGCGAGAGGCAACATCCAAACTGTAATGTTTAGTAAAGGTATGGACAGAAGTCCAGGTGGCGGCAGCACAAATCCACAGAAGCTGCAGGTTCGAAGGGAAGGGGAGTAAGTTTCTCGAGAACAAAGTTCAAGTCCCAAGGGGAAGCAGGAGTACAGATGGGGGGGCCTCAGATGGAGGACCCCTCTGAGAAAGGTCTTAGAGACCTCCAGTTGAGCGAAAGCTTTGTCTTCGAAGGGAATATGATGGGCCGAGATGGCCGCCATGTGTACCTTTTCAGAGAAGAATGACCGAGACCCAGGTCAAACAGATAACGAGATACTCCAGCAGAAGCCCCGCTTGAACAGGAGAAGGGTTCCACGCTCTTGGAAGTAGCCCAGATAGTGAATCTTTTCCACTTCATGGCATAAGTGGATCTGGTGGAGGGTTTTCTGGCCTCCACCAAAATCTCCACCACTTTGGAAGACACTCCAAAACGGGATTGGGCCGAGTCTGCAGGGGCCATGCATGCAGTTGAAGGGATCTGAGGCCTGGATGGACCAGGGTCCCCTGATCCTGGGTCAGTAAACCTCGAGATATAGGAAGAGGATGAGGAGGATCCTCTGAGTATTGTTGTAGAAGAGAGAACCAAACTTGCCTGGGCCAGAAAGGAGCAATCAATCATTTGCGCTCCTTCTGAAGCTAGTTTCTGCAAGACTCGTGGGATAAGTGGAATTGGGGGAAAGGCACAGACAAATCTGTCCTTCCAGTCCAGAGACAGAGCGTCACTCCAAAAAGCGCCTCGCTCTGGAACGAGCGAGCAGAAGACGGGAAGTTTTGCATTTGGGGATGCGAACAGGTCGACCTGTGGTGTTCCCCAAAGTTGAAAGATATTGTCTAGGACCTCTAGGTCCAGTTCCCACTTGTGAGTCAGAGCAGAAGAGCGACAGCTTGTCTGCCAGGGTGTTGTCTACTCCCGGAACATGAATTGCCTTGAGATGAAGGTCGTGTTGTGTTGCCCAATCCCAAACCCTCATTGCCTCCCTGCAAAGAGGGTAGGACCGAGACCCTCCCTGTTTGTTGACGTACCACACCAGGCACATGTTGTCCATCTGGACGGCCAGGTGGCCAGGAAGGATGTATTGGTGAAGGGCTTGGACAGCGTACAACACTGCCCAAACATCGAGCACACTGATGTGGAGAGCTTGTTCTAGCTTGGACCAGGAGCCCTGGGTCCGATGAGGGCTCAGATGGGCTCCCCAACCCCTGAGAGCGCTTGGTATGAGTCTGGGAGGGAGGAGGATGAAAGAAAGGAACTCCCCGAAACAGGTTCTCTCGAACCATCCACCACTGCAAGTCTCGAAGCATCGGCGAGGAGATCTGAACTGTGTAATCTAGATCATCCACTAGCTGATCCCACTGAGGGCGTAGAGTACACTGAGAAATCCTCATGTGGAGTCGAGCGTGACGAACCGTCGGGATAGCAGCCGCCATGAGCCCGAGAGGGCGAAGGACCGACCTCGCAGAGACTGTCCTGTGGTCGGATAACAGACTTATTTGGGTCTGAAGAGTGGACACCCTGTCCAGAGGCAGGAAGGCCTTGCCCGTGGTCGTATCGAGAATCTCCCCAATAAACTGTAGCCTCTGGGATGGGTCCAGATGAGACTTGGAATGGTTGATGGTAATACCCAGGCAGGCAAAAACCTGCTGTGTAAGGGAGAGGTAACGCAGGAGTTCCTCCCTGGACGAGGCCGCCAGGAGCCAGTCGTCCCGGTAAGGGAAAACCTGCACTCCCTTGGTATGCAGGTGGGCCGCCACCACTGCCAGGCATTTAGCAAACACTTGGGGGGCAGAGGATAGACCAAACGGGAGCACCTTGAACTGGCAGTGGTCCCCCTGGAACGCAAAACGAAGGTATCTGCGATGAGATGGGCGAATGGGAATGTGCAGATAAGCATCCTGGATATCCAGAGCACAAAGCCATTGACCCGGCCGAGGAGGGGCAGAAGGCTCTGCAAAGAGAGCATCCTGAACCTTTTGCATTCTACGAAAAGATTCAGGGAATTGAGATCCAAAACTGGTCTGAGATCTCCTGTCTTCTTTGGGACCAGGAAGAAATGGGAATACTAACCCGTCCCGCGCAGATCAAGAGGGACGGGCTCTACTGCTTGTTTCAGCAGGAGAGCCGAAATTTCCTCCTGAACCAAAAGAAGATGTTCCCGTGAATATGACGACTTCAGAGGGGGGAGGCGGGGTGGTTTCTGAAGAAACTATCGAGTGTCCTTCTGCTATGAGCTGGAGCACCCAAGAATCTGTGGTTATCCTCTCCCATCCCGGAAGGTGGAGGGAAAGAAAAAATTATTCACCTTAGTAATGTTGTTTCTTCTAATGGAGTCTTGCTATATTATGAAATATGCAGCGAGTCCCAACCTTCGAACTGCTCCGGAAGTGAAAGAGTTAACCAGGCATGGAACTTTGAGCACGAGCTCGGTTGAAAATTTTCTGTTCTTCAAACTCAAACCGTCAGATCTTTACGAGCAAAACTCACTAAGGTTCTGTGAGGAAGCTGTAACCCTACACTAGCCAACTGGCTACTAAATATAAGAACACATTTTTTGGTCCCAAAACAAAGACTCAAGTCAAGGAATCCAAAAAATGAAAAACACAACACCCAAACACCCCAAAAAGGAGGGGTGGAAAAACAAGGCGGGCATCTACTAAGTGCCAACACTGCACTGCCCACCCACATCCCAAAAGCAGAGGTTCTGAGAGGGGCAGGCAGGGGGGAGGTCATAATATAGCAAGACTCCATTAGAAGAAACAAAATTACTAAGTTGAGTAATTTTTTCTTCAAACAACATGAAGTCTTGCTATATTATGACATATGCAGACTACACAGCAGTACCTCCATGGAGGAGGGACAGAACATACTTAGGAAACAGGCTGTGAAGCACAACTGTCCCAAACCGAGCATCACTCCTAGCCTGGATGTCCAGGGAGTAATGCTTGGTAAAAGTGTGAACTGTTTTACAGGTAGCTGCTTGACACATCTCTAGGATAGGGATGTCCCTGGCAGCAGCCAGAGACGCAGCTGTACCTCTGGTAGAGTGAGCCCTCAGGCCTGAGGGAGGAACCTTACCCAGTTTTTCATAGCAAAATTGGATACGAGACAATCCACCTGGCAATGGATCTTTTAGTGGCAGGTTTCCCTTTACCAACCTCACCATAAGTGAGGAACAGTTGGAGGGAGTTAAACCTGTGACCCTTGGTACGTTCTATGTAGTAACTAAGGGCTCTTTTGACATCTAAACTGTGCAGTCTCCTCTCGCCAGAGGAGGAATGGTCATTGAAGTACACAGGAAGAGACAGATTGATTAAGGTGGAAGTCTGAAACCACCTTAGGCAAGAACTTTCTGTTAGTCCTGAGGACCACCTTATCTCTATGAAAGGAGATAAAATCAGGCTCCACTGACAATGTTTGTAATTCACTTATGCGCCTGGCAGAAGTGATGGCTACCAAAAACACAGTTTTCCAAGTCAAGTACTTAAGCTCTGCTGAAGACAAGGGCTCAAAAGGGGGTTGCATAAGCTGGGCAATGCAAATATTAATATCCCAGGCAGGGGCAGGGTCCCTGAATGGAGGGTTGGTGTGAAGCAACCCCTTGAAAAACTTGGAAAATACAGGATGAGCTGAAAGAGAAGAGGGTTTACCAGCTGATAAGAAAGCAGACACTGCTGCCAGGTGCACTTTTAGGGTAGCTGGTCTCAGCCCCAAAGTATTCAAATGCACCATATAATCCAGGACTGTGAGTAAGACAGCAGATTCTGGGGAAATATGCTTTCCAGAGCACCATATGGAAAATCTCTTCCATTTGGAATTATAAGTAGCCCTGGTGGAAGGCTTCCTAGAAGCCTTCAAGATATCCAATACACTTTGGGAGATGTGTAGGTCAGCAAACTCTAACTCTTCAAGAGCCAGGCCTTGAGATTGAGAGATTTGAGATTCGGGTACCAAACTCTCCCCTGAGCACAGATTAACAGGTTGTGATTCCTGGGAAGACACAGGGGAAGGTGGACTGCTAAGGACATAAGGAGTGGGTTCCAGGGCTGTCTGGCCCAATCTGGAGCAATCAGGATCATCTTGCAGGGTTGAGATCTGATTTTGACTAGCACCTTGAACAGAAGAGGGAAGGGGGGAAAAGCATAGAGAAACTTCCCTTCCCAACTGAGAAGGAAGGCATCCAGGGGACTGAGCCTAACACTGGGGCCTGCAGCAAAAAAGGGGAAGTTGGTGATTGTCTGGGGCTGCAAAAAGATCTATCTGCGGGGTGCCCCATCTGGCAAATACTACCTCCAGTACTAGGGGATCCAGTGACCATTCGTGATGGCCCTGGGAAATCCTGCTGAGAGCATCTGCCAGGACATTGTGCTTGCCTGGGAGGTGAACTGCGGTAAGGGAGGTGTTCAGGGAATAAGCCAGAGACCACAACTTCATTGCTTCGGTGCACAAGGCCGTAGACCGAGTGCCTCCTTGTTTGTTGATGTACCACATTGTAGTGGTGTTGCCTGTTCTGACCTGTACCACTTTGTTCTGAACAGATGTGGAAAAAACTTGAAGTGCTAGAAAAACTGCTCTAAGTTCCAACAGATTGATGTGGAGCAGAGATTCCTGAGGGGACCACAATCCCTGGGTAGTGAGGTCGCCCATGTGAGCTCCCCACCCCAAGAGGGATGCATCTGTAGTAAGAATTAAGGAGTGAGACTGAGGGGTGAAGGGACCCCTGTCTCAGATTGCTCTGGTTCTGCCACCACTGAAGGGCTTGGATCAGGGTTCGAGTCACTGGGATCAATTTGGTTAGAGGGTCTCCTTTGAGACCAAAAGGCTCTCAAATGGAACTGGATGTCCTCATCTGAAATCTTGCTCCTGCACTACTGCTGTAGAAGCAGCCATGTGCCCCAGGAGCTGCAGAAATGCCTTGCTGGTCGAGAGACCTGCAGGGTGAAAGAGGAGGCCAGAGAGACCAGGGTCCTTGCTCTTTCCAGAGGAAGGAAGGCTCTGGCCTCTTGTGTGTTCAGTTCTGCACCTATGAAGGTGAGAAGCTGGACAGGCTCTAGAACTGATTTTGGGAGATTGAGAAGGAAACCTAGAGATGTGAGCAGTTGCTGAGTTACCTGAAGGTGTAGTGTGACTTGGTCTGGCGACTGGCCTACTATCAGCCAGTCGTCCAGATAAGGAAAGAGGGCAATCTTTTGCCTTCTTAAGTGGGCAACTGCTACTGCCAGGCATTTTGTGAATACCCTCGAGGCAGAGGTGAGGCCGAAGGGCATTGCTCTGAACTGGTAATGGCCTGAGGGCAGTTCGAATCTGAGGTACTTTCGATGGGAGCTTCTGATAAGAACATGGAAGTAGGCATCCTTGAGGTCCAGGGACGCTAGCCAGTCCCCTGGCCTTAGAGAGGATAAAATAATTCCCAGAGTCACCATTTTGAAATTTGGTTTTAAAAGGTGCTTGTTTAGGTATCTGAGATCCAGGATGGGCCGCCATTCTCCTGTCTTTTTTGGGGTAAGGAAGTACCTGGAGTACAACCCTTTGCCTTGGTGTAGGGGTGGAACCCTTTCCACAGCTCTGAGAGCCAGGAGGGTAGAAACTCTGTTTCTAGGCAAGTGCCTCTGATGGATTTGCAGGTGGAAAGGACCTGGTTCTCATCTTTGGAATTTTTTGAAGCTGAGAACCAGTCCCTGGCTTACTACTTCCAGGACCCACTTGTCTGATGTTAAAGACTTCCAGTCCTGGACAAAGTAAGCCAGCCTGCCCCCTACAGGTAGTGGAGAATCAGCCCTGGCCACCCCATCAGGGTGCCTGCTTGGCAGGGGCTTTAGGCTGAGGGGTGGAAGCAGGTCTGCTTGTACCCCGTCTGCCTCTCCCTCTAAAGAACCCCCTCTGGGCATAAGCTGAAGAGGAGGCCTGGGCTTGGTAAAAGGCCGCCTGGAAAAGGTCTGCCTCGCCCTGGAAGGCTGCCTTTGAGGAGTGGCCTGCCTTTCTTTGGCCTGTGCACTCCTATAGGTGGTCCTATACTCATCCATTTTCTTCATGTAATTCTCTGTCTGCTCCCCAAACAGAGAATTACCCATAACAGGAAAATCCATGGCCTTAGTCTGGGTATCCTGTAACAGGCTAGTACATCTGAGCCAAGCCATTCTGTGAAGTGCCACAGATGTAGCCATGACTCTTGATGACACATCATTAGAGTCCACTGCAGCATGGAACTGCACCTTGGATGCCTCAATACCATCAGCAGCCACCTGCTCCAGCTCCTTGGCAAGCTGTCCAGGGACCTGTTTTGCTAGAGGCATAACAATATCCCATCTGGATTTCTGATATCTAGCAACACAAGCCATATAATTTGCCTGTCTGAGTACCAAGGATGCTGCCATGTACTGCTTCTTTGTCATGGCATCAATCCTCCTGGAGTCCTTGTCAGGGGGGTGTGAAGCCAAGGGAATATTTGCCTTGTCACAGGCTGCAGCCTGCACTACCCCAACATGGCTGCATTGTTGTGTAAGGAACTCCGTATCAGAGCCTGACAATGTGTACCTCTTGTCCATTCTTTTATCCACAGGCGGTATAGTGTGAGGAGTTTTTAGAATTTTTACTGTCCGTTTCCCAAAAGATTTATGCAAAGGAATAGACAGTCTCCTAGACTCTGGGATATCCATCATTTCTACATAGTCAGACTCCTCTTGATCATCCACAGCTTCCTCCATAGGGAGCTGGAGGGTTTCAGCCACTTTTTTAAAAAACATAAAATGAGAGGGGACTCAGAGAGCCTAGGGGAGACGCTCCTGAAGGTCCGTCTGGGGAGATGTCCTGTTCAATGGGCACATCCAGACTTTCAAATCCACATTCACTCTCCTCATATTCCTCTTCCCCCTCCTCCGGTTCATAAAATTCCTCTAAATCATATTCTTGAACCGGTGGAACCAACCGAACCATACGCTTACCTGATGGTGCCGGTTCGGTCGGAACCGAGGGAAAGCAACTGGACAATTTTAATCGCTTTGGCTATTTCTTCAGCAGTTGGAGATGGAAATTTTGGCTCCACACCTGCTGATTTTCTAGTCCTTTTCGCTGGAACTGACTCCTCCGAGTCGGCTCTCCTTTTGACCGAGGAAGTCTCGCCCTGGTCAGAGGGCACTCCCTCCGGTTCGGTTACAACCGAACCGGGCCGGCCATCCGGGTCAGCGGACTTCTTGGCCTCTCTTTCCCTGAGCCTACCAACTCTCTTATCCAGGGTAGCTGCAGGAAAATTTTTGCAAATTTGGCAGTCTGCATTGAGGTGGTCAAACCCCAGACAAACACAGGTGGTGTGGGGGTCAGCCTTGACAAAGGCTTCCTCACAAATACTGCAGTGTTGAAACCCAGTGGGCCCGGTTTTTCTTTTGGGTTTCTCAGACATAGTGCCAGCCTAATCAAAAACTTGCCCGTTTATGGCAATCCGACAAGCAAGACTCTCTTATCGGTTCCCAACCGTGTCACGGGTCGTGGAAAAAAACGTAATGAAATCCGTTTTTTTTTTTTAGAACCGATAAGAACCAGGAACCGCACTCTAAAAGACAGATTTAAAATATTTACAACAACCTGATCGGTTCAAACCGAACCGATAATACCGTTTACAAGTTCCACACAGAAAATAAATGTAAAACCTATCTAGTACTTACAATACCAAAGACAGAGCTTGAACCGACCGGTTGCGGTTTAAATTCGGTTAAAAAAATGAAAAATGAATACTTTAACCGACAAAATGAACCGAGCAGAAGGAGAAATCTCCGGAGCGACTGTTCAGTGAGGCGGAGTAAAGAATCTGACCGCTTGAGTTTGAAGAACAACAGACAGAGTTTTCAATCGAGCTCGTGCTCAAAGTTCCATGCCTGGCATGGAAAGTTAACTCTTTCACCTCCGGAGCAGTTCGAAGGTTGGGACTCACTGCATGTGTCATAATATAGCAAGACTTCATGTTGTTTGAAACCTCCCTCCTACCGGTTCCTCCAGGGAGTCCGGAGGCAGTGGGAGTGGAAAGGAGTCAGGTGGTGTAGGGCAGCGCCACAGCTGAAGCACCCGCTGCTTTTCTGGGCAGGGGGAGGCTTAGCAGCTGTGGGGGCCTGTCGTTTTGTGGCCTGCCTTCCCTCGGGTTTCGCCTTTGGCAGATTCCGTCTGCGAAAGGGACGGCGCTGCTGCTGGTGGGGACAGTACATGGAATCAACTGACTTCAGTGCCGTTCCCTTCTTTGCAAATTGGTGATGATGTCCTTGACATCACCCCCGAAAAGCACCGACCCCCGGAAGGGTGCTTCCTAGATACCAGATTGCATCTCCGGAACCAATCCTGACACACGGAGCCAAGCATGACGCCATAGGCCTACAGCGAAAGCTGAGCTCCACCCAGCAGTGTCCACTGCATCGTATGTCGCACGAAGCATGTGTCGACTGGCCAAACGAGCAGAGTGGACAAGATCAGCCAACTCCTGCTTGATCTGGGCGTCACGCAAGGAGTCCAGTTTGGCTTCCGCCCGAGTCAGAATGGCCTTCTGGAGTCCCCCATATGGCCAACATAGTTCAGGGCCCTGATCCCCAGCATGGAGGAAGCGTAAATCCTTCTCCCATACTGGTCCAGAAGGCGAGATTCCTTATCAGGTGGTGAAGAGCTAAGATGTTTGGGGTTCGCTGACCAGCCGTGAGCGGCGCTAATCACGACCGAATCGGCACAAGGGTGAGAATCCAGAAAATCAACACCCTCTGGAGCCTGATATAGCCTGTTCGACTTCCTAGGAAGTGGGGCTAAGGCTGACGGCTGTTTCCATATTGTGGTAACGAGGTCGGTGTGAGGCTCTATCCAGGGTGGCACCAAGGTAGGATCTGTCACGGGCAGATCCAGATGTTCAGAGAGTTTCAGGCTCTGAGGATCTGGTTCCAAGGAGTGCCACTGATGAACCTCCTGGATTTTCCTAAGCAACTCCGTAAAAGAAGGATCCTCCGGAGACTTCAGAGGAGTCCTTGGTCTGGGCTTCGACTGACAGCGTGGCTAGTCATCTCTCTCGGAGCAACCGTTGGAAGAATCCGAGGAGTCCAAGGGTGAAGAGGAGGATGAAGAGGAAAAAAAAGACTCCCTTTTCCGACCCGGGGAAGGAACGGACCCCTTGGGAAGTCCCCGGGGAAGCATGTCCTGCCCTTCTTTGGATCCAGACGGAAGAACCCTGGAATCCGGAGATGGTGAGGGAGTGTGCCGCCTCGGACGTACGGGAACCTGGGACGGCACCGTCATCGGAAGGCGGCTCTTGACCTCTTTGGTAAGCAGAGCCTTGGCCTCAGCCCACCAGGAGGCCAGAGTCTCCTGCAGGTCCACCAGTGGCCGCGAGGGCGGTGGAAGAGGCGGCGGGGGATAAGGATATGAGTTGTAATCATATGGAGCGTATCCAAAACCCGGCTGTGGGTAGCCCGGCATCTGGTATTGTGGCGTCGGGAAACCCGGCATCAGGTACTGTGGCGCCGGATACTGCGGTCCCAGGTACGCCAGTGTCGGATAGGACGGAGAATAGCCGGGGGGGTGGGCTGCTGGAGTAGACGGCCCGGCCGGAAGCCACACGGGTGGGTCCATAGTGGAGGGCCCGATGCGAGCAGAATGTCTCCCGGAGTCGGTAAGGCCGGCGTCAGGGCCAACGTTGGAGGCCCTGGCGTTGGAGGTACCAACGTCGGAGGAGCCAGCGTTGGAGCCGGCGTCCGGGAAGCCGGCGTCAGGTCCGGCGCACCAGGCGGCGGAAGGACTGACGGAGGCGGAAGATCCCCAGCTTCGTCCAAGGATGGAGGAGAAAAATCCCCGGGGTCGAGTTGGGGAGACTCTGGTTCCCCAGATGGCAGCAAAGGCTGCAGGGAACCGGGTACGACGGACATTTGGGGGTCAGTCGTCGGTTCCCTCGCCAGCCGTACGTCGGAGGAGCCGACATGTGCCTTAGCGGGCGAGCTCCTGGCAAGCGCCAGAGGACCGGCGTCCGCTTATGAGCCATCCCCAGAGGCGGGCCGTATAGTGATCGGCCAGTCCAGTGGAGTGGAGGCCGCGCGCCGTCCCGGGAGCGGCGTGATGTCTTACCAGCCCTCTCCCGGGCAGGCGCGGAGGAGCAGATGTGCGAGCTTGCGGAGTCGCCCACAGTAGTAAACCGCCAAGCCTGCGGCCAAACCAGGGGCAGAGGTTCCAACTGCCCGGAGGCACACGCAAGGCCCGAGCGGACCCAGGTGGGTGGGCCGACACCCCTTCGGAGACCTCAGAGGCGGCAGTCAAGGAGCAATCTCCTGGAAGGGATGTTACCTGCGTCCCAGCAACTCCCAAGTGAGATGCGGTGGAGGAGCCCTTGTCCCGGTGCCTCTCTTTCTCTTCCTTCTTCTTCCGATGGCCTTCGGGGGAAGTGGACGCCTGCCTCAGTTTTTTGAGCTCCTTCTCCATTGAACTCATTTTCTTCTTCAGAATATGGGTTTCCAGGGATTGCTGCCGCCTTTTCAGGGCAGCCGCGTTGAAACTGAGGCAGTGCTGGCACTTCTCGACTGGGTGATCGGGGCCTAGGCAGAACAGGCACAGGGAGTGGCCGTCCTTGTGCGGTAGTTGGGCGCCACACGGATCGCACTTATTCTTGTGCTCGGAGAGTGTGGGGCGACATACACTAGCGACTGTACTGGCGTTAGAGGAAAACTAATTATTTTGGTAAAAAGCGATGCAAGTAGGGCTGACGAGGCACAACATTTCCGTGAGGCTGTACAAGCTAATGGCGGGAAGAACTGAATGCGGCATCGGGACCCGCCTTTATACCGACGCCTCCCGACGCCGTCACCTGACGTGGGGCGGTCCCCGCCAGGGATTGCTAGCTAGAAATTTTTCCGTGGGGTCCTGCCGGCGTCAGTCCTATATGTAATTACCTACTGCAAGAGCCCTCTCGAAGTAAGATCTACAGTACAACCCCATTTATCCGAACCCCAGATAACCAAAACTCTTATCCGAAGGTCGGACATGTCCTCTGCTGTTAACGCATCACTAATCCCTTAACAAGCGTTACAATACCTTTACTCGCAGCCAGAGGTGCAGACCTTGTTCTAACTGATAAAATAAAGAACTGTTCCAGCACTGGAAGTCATGTTAGCCTGTGCTGGAACTGTTGTTGAGCTTCATATACCTTCCGTCATTCAGTGATGGCTAAGTGAAAGCACTCAGTGCTCGATATGGCACAAAAACTTTGTGTGCTGGAGGCGCTCGAGGCAGGAGAGAAGGTGGTGGATATTGCCCGCAGGTTTGCCATAGGGAATGCCACCGTGTGTGATATCCACAGGGCGAAGGACAAAATTAGAGACTTTGCAGCAACCTTGGATAGCGAGGAACGGGCAGCAAAAAGAACAATGCATGCCTGTAGAGATGAAAACTTTGACCGCGCGATACATCTCTGGTTTGTTCAGAACCGAGCAAAAGGGATCCCTATCTCTGGCACTATACTTAAAGAGAAAGTCAGACAGTTCAATCAGCAGATGGGTGTCACACCAAACTTTGTGAGAAGCGAAGGATGACTGGATCGGTTCAAACACCGCCACAGTATCCACCAGCTTTCTATAGCTGGTGAAAGTCTGTCCTCGGCTTGCGATTCTATAGAGCCTTTCTGCAAAAAAATGAAGGAGATTATGTTTAGTCAGGGTCTTACTTGATCAGCAGATCTATAACACTGATGAGACTGGGTCTTCCTGGAAACTGGAACCAGAGAAAACAGCCTCCGGAGTTGAAAGGCATGCCCCTGGGTATAAAAAATTAACAAGGAAAGGCTCACTATGCTTGCATGTTCTAATGCTACTAGTAGCCACAAGCTACTTCTGCTCGATATCGGCAAGTCCGTGAAGCCAAGATGCTTCAAGCATGTCAACAGAGCACAGCGTAGTGCTTGGATGAGCTGCAACATTTTCCAGGAATTTTTTTTTTCTAGTTTTGTACCCTCTGTTAGAGCCCATCTAAGGGCATCTAGTGTCCCAGCCCGGGCCGTACTGCTCCTGGATAGCAGAAACATAGAAATGCAGAAGTTGACGGCAGATAAGGACCGCAAGGCCCATCCAGTCTGCCCATTTCTTTTTCTACCTTATGAATGTGCTATAGGCCTTTGGTCCGTCAATGGCCTATCTATTCATACTCATCTGTTTTGCTCCCTTATGCCTATCCCATGCCTGGCTGAAGCCCTGCACTGTGTTCATATCCACCACTTCCTGAGGTAGGCCATTCCATGCATCCACTACCCTTTGAGTGAAAAAGAACTTAGTCACATTACCCCTTAATCGGCCTCCCTCTAATCTAATGCTATGTCTTCTTGTCCTTCTATTTTTCTTATACTGAAACATGTCAGACTCCTTCACTTTGTTAATTCCCTTAAGGTGTTTGAATGTTTCGATCATATCACCTCTGTCCCTCCTTTGCTCTAGGGTATACATATTGAGTTCAGTTAATCTGTCCTCATATGTTTTCTGATGCAGTCCCTGTACCATTCTGGTTGCCCTTCTCTGGACTGCCTCAATTTGGTTAATGTCCTTGTGAAGGTGTGGCCTCCAGTACTGCATGCAGTACTCCAGATGGGGCGTAACCAGCGTCTCGTAAAGAGGGATTATTACCTCCCTCTTCAGACTTGTGATACCCCTACTAATACACCCCAACATCCCTCTAGCCTCACCTACTGCTTTAGAAGTCTGCTAGGATGATTTCAGGTCATCGGTGATGACGACGCCCAAGTCTCTTTCTTCCCTTGCGACTGCCAGCAACTCCCCTCCCAGCCTATAGGTGGCTTCAGGGTTTTTCTTCCCTAGGTGCATGATCTTGCACTTCTTTGCATTAAACCCCAGTTGCCACTCTTCCGACCATTTTGCTAGTTTATCCAGATCTCTTCTCATTCTACCCACCCCCATCTGAATAATCTACTATGTTGCAGATCTTGGTGTCATCTGCAAACGGACAAACCTTACCCTCCAGTCCATCTGCAATATCATTGATGAAGATATTGAAGAGGACTGGCCCCAGGACTGATCCCTTAAGTACCCCACTTGTGACTTGCATCTCTGACTGTATACCATTTACCACCACTCTGTTTTCTGCCCGTCAACCAGTTTGCCACCCAGTTGACCAATGGCTGACCCACCCCGAGTCTACCCAGCTTATTAATCAATTTTCTATATGGAACAGTATCGAAAGCTTTGCTGAAGTCAAGGTAGGCAACATCAACTGCTCCCCCTTGGTCCACCACTCTGGTTACCCAGTCAAAGAAATCTTGGAGATTAGTTTGACAAGACCTTCCTTTTGTAAACCCATGCTGTCTTGGATCCTGTGCTCCTTATGGATTCCAGGTGTTGCACTATCCTTTCCTTAAGGAGTGTCTCCATCATCTTGCCCACTACTGAGGTAAGACTGACTGGTCTGTAGTTCCCTGCCTCCTCCCTGCTACCACTCTTGTGGAGCGGGACCACATGAGCCCTTCTCCAGTCCTCTGGGACCTCTCCTGTGATCAGACTCACTAAACAGTTCTGCTAATGGCTCTGCTATTTCCACCCTTAGCTCCTTTAGCACCCTGGGATGTATGCCATCAGGTCCCATTGCCTTGTCCACCCTGAGCTTATTGAGCTCTTGTATGTCTCTTTCTTTTGTGAAGGGACTAGTGCACACCTCCCTCCCCACTGTGTTCATGGTGCAGAGTTGTGGGCCCTGCCCTACATTCTCTTCGGTAAATACTGAACAGAAGTATCTATTTAGGACAGATGCTTTTACATGGTCCTCCTCCCCACACGCCCCCTTATTCCCTCTGATCTTAGCAATACCCCATCTGGACTTTCTCCTTTCACTGATGTATCTATAGAAAGTACGGTCACCTTCTTTTACTGTTCGTACTAGTATTTCCTCTGTTTGGGCCTTTGCCTGCCTTACTGCCTTCCCTGCTTCCCTTAGGAAAGTTTGGTATGTCTCCCTATCTTCAACCTGCTGCGTTCCCTTACATTTCCTGAAGGCCAGCCTTTTGGCTCCCAACTTTTCTGCTACTGTGTTTGAGAACCAAAGTGGTTTCCTTCTTCTTCTGCATTTCCTTTTCTCACTAACACAATGGGATGTTGCTTCAAGTACTGCATCTTTAATGCATGCCCACTTTGCCTGTACCCCCTCACCTGCGTTTCTTTTTCCCAATGCTAGCTCAACTCTGTTGGCCATCTTATCTAAGTCAGCTACTCTGAAGTCCCATATTTTTGCCTTGGAATGGGATGATTTTGTTCTATTGACCAAATTGAACCATACCACATGATGGTCACTGGCCCCCAGGTGACCTTCTACCTGGAGATCTGTGATCGTTTCCCTGTTGGTCAGTACTAGATCTAGGATAGCCCTGTCTCTTGTGAGTTGTTATACCAGTTGTTTGAGGCCCTCCCCCTGCAAGGAATCCACCATATGTCTAGTGCTGGCAGATGTCCCTGCTGGTATTGACCAATCTGTATCTGGCATGTTGAAGTCTCCCCATTATCAGAACCTCCCCTTTAGCTGTCATGTTTTGTATATCTTCTAACAATAACATGTCTATGTCCTCCCCCGGTCTGGAGGCCTGTACACAACCCCCGTTTGTATGGCTGTCCCATTTCCTATTTCAGTGTGACCCACAGTTCTTCTGACTCCTTAAGTATATTCTGAATTTCTGTAGCTTTGATATTTTCATTGACATAACGGGCCACTCTAACCCCTTTTTTTGCACCTCGGTCTCTTCTGAACAGTACATAGCCAGGTACTGAAGCCTCCCAAGTGTGGTTACTGGTAAACCATGTCTCACTAATGGCTACTATGTCCAGTTTAGCCTCTGTCGTTATTGCCTGCAGGTCCGGATCTTGTTTCCCAGACTGCAAGCATTTATGTTCATGATTTTCCATTGGTCAGATTTCGGTGCGTTAGTTGTTGGGCGAGGTCCAGCGTTTCCCCTGTGCATCATATGGGGAGCTGGACCTTTTTCTTTACCTGGTGATGCAAATGAACTACAAACATGCTGTACTCCTGTTTGACCACTAGCTGAGGGGGAAGGGGTGTTCTTCCCATTCAGTGTTTCATGTACTGCACCCCTCTCCCCATTTGCTAGTTTAAATATTCTGCAAAGACATCAAAATTCTGCCCTAATGCACTGACGCCCTCCTTAGTCAGATGCAGTCCATCAAATTTAAAGAACTTTCGCTCCCAAAACTGTTGCCAGTTTCCTACAAATCGGTGTCCTTTTTCCTAGCACCAGCCCTTGAGCCACATGTTTAGCTCCCCTATCTCCCCTTGTCTGACCTTCCGTCCAACTGTCCCCCTCTCTCAGACTGGCAGGATCTCAGAGAAGGAGATGCCGGACAAAATGGATGATAGTTTGTCGCCCAGCCTGATTAGGTGTTCCTTGGTCTCCACAACTAACCGGCTGGTGAGATTGTTAGTCCCTATGTGTACCAGGACATCAATGTTTACTCCTGCTTCCTGAACAATTTTAGCAATGCAGTTAGTGTCTCTCCACGCTGATGTTCCTGGGAGACATCTGACCATTACCCCTGGCTGGAGATGCGTATCAATTCCGCGCATCATGGAGTCTCCGATGATCAGAAGTTTTTTGGATTTCCTTTTTTCTTTTATTTTGGTTCCTGTTTTGGGCGCATTTTGTTGTGCTAGATCCTGTACTGCAGTGTCCTCTGCCCTTTGATTTCAGAGATAAAGGGCAGATACCCATTTGTAGTTTTTATATGGTTTTTGGAGGGGATATGTTAGAGAGCACCGAGGGATGAGGCACCAGATTTGCCACTCCTAACCACCTGCCAACCTCCCGGACCAACTACTCTCTGTGGTCGAAGTGCTTCTGTTGGATGTTGGGGAAATGGCAGGTGGTTCTTATAATATATTTTCTCTTGAATATGCAATTTGAGGCGTGCAATTTCTGCCCATGCTGCCTGGAGCTGAGCCCTTAGATCTCCAATGGCCCAGCATGTACGACAGTGTCCTAAATCCTGTAAAACTGCCCTTCTGAAGTGTTCCACAGTACCTGCAGTTAATGATATCCATTCCTGGTAAGTTGCTGGGTTTATAACCTGGTCAGAGTAATTAGAAGGAAGAAAATGAAAGCAAAACTTTGATTCTGTGTTTTGTTTGTTTATGTATAACTTGTTATAACAAGTTCAATTACAAGTGCCCCTGTAAATGAGGTCACTGTGTGGATACCCCTCTGATCCGCCCCTTCCTGCTTTGCTACAGGAAATGTCACCACTGTGCTACCCTATAAAAGGAGTGTAGTGTGGGGTGGTTGGGGATGGGGGTGGGAGTGGGTGGCTGGGTCCTTCCCCTGCTGAAAAAGAAGAACCATGGACTAAGGAAACAAGGAGGTAAGAGCAGAAACAATCAGCCAGCAACAAATGCAGTAGCCCTGAAAGCTTATCCTAATGACAAATAAAACTGTAAAACCTGTAAAGCACCACCTGTAATAATTTCACAGAAGATATACCCTGTAAGAAACACTTTGCTACAGACAAAAATAAAGCAGTAACAGAAAATATGCCTTGCAAAAGACAATTTGAATCAGACAATTACAGCAGTAATCTGAAAGCACACACCTGTAGGCACACGCTATAATAATGCAGCAGAATGTATACCCAGCAACAACAATTTGAATCGGAGAAAAATAAAGCAATAAAATGTTAGCAACAAACAGTAACAATCCCTGTGAGTACAAAATAAAAAACAACATACAGTAAACCTGCCTAGCCAAAATAAGCCTTAATCCTTATTGTTGCTCTGTCCTTTCAAGCAACCTAGAAGAAAAGAGTTCAGGTGAAGCTAGGTGCCTTGGCCAGCAAACCTAGTCTTCCACCTGATGGAGCACATCCGAGCTCTGAGACTGCATGGATTCGTCCTGGGGAAATCGTGTCAGACAAACCTTGTGGAGTTCTATGACTGGGTGACGAAAGCCTTGGACCTGGGTAGACTGGTGAACGTCCTCTATCTTGACTTCAGCAAGGCGTTTGACTGTTCCTCATGGGGGCCTGTTGAATAAGCTGGGAGAAATGGGGGTTGGGAACCAGATGATCAGATGGATAGGCAATTGGCTCCAGGACTGGACCCAAAGGGTCATGGTTGGCGGGATAGTCTCATCCTCAAGGAGGGTTATTAGTGGGGTCCCTCAGGGATCAGTCCTTGGGCCCCACCTGTTCAATGCCTACGTCTTTGACATAAGGAAGTGTATCAGGAGTGAGATGAGTCTCTTTGCAGATGACTCAAAACTGGGGGCGGTGGTGGATGGGGAGGAAGAGAGGGTGGCCCTGCAGGGGGACCTGGAGGCTCTGGAAAGGTGGTCTAGAAAGTGGAAGCTGAGGTTTAATGCAGGGAAATGCATGGTACTGCATATGGGAACCAGAAATCCGTGCCAAGAGTACACCCGGGGGGGAGGGGGTGCTACAAGTCTCAATGGTTGAGAGGGACCCGGAGGTGGTGGTGGATGTCAAGATGAACAACTCTGAGACTTGTAGGAGGGCAGCGGCCAAGGTCAACAGGATGCTGGGATGCATCGCTAGGGGGATCACCTCCAGAAGGAGGGAAGTGATACTCCCCCTGTATAACTGCTTGGTGAGGCCGCACCTCGAGTACTGCGTGCAGTTTTGGAGGCCACACTTAAAGAGGGACATTGAACTCCTGGAGAGGGTCCAGAGGAGGGCAACCAAAATGATCTGGGGCTTGGGGGACAGGACCTATGGGGAGAGGCTCAAAGAGCTAAATATGTACACAATGGAAGAGAGAGAGAAGGGACCGGGGGGTACATGACAAAGGTCTTCAAGTACATGAAGGGGTTAAATGGGGAGGAGGAGTCAGGGTGCTCAGAAGGAGTGGGGGCCAACTAGAGGGCATGGGTGGAAGCTGGAGGTGGGAGATTCAGGGGAGAAAGGAGGAGGCGCTACTTCATTGACAGGGTGGTGGAGCCATGGAATGCGCTGCCCAAGGGGCTGGTGGAGGCAGAGACGGTGGAGGGGTTCAAGAGGGGGTGGGACAGGTACAGAAGAAGGGTTCTGGAAGCAAAGTCCTGTGCAGCGGGAATATCCGGGACTGGGAAGAAGAAGCCAGAGACGGTGAGGGGGGCAGCAAGGTCAGCTCCCAGGGCGGGGGCTGACCAAACCAGCAGACACGAAAGACCATTAGGCCTATTCTGCTGGCATTTTAGTATTTTAGTATGATTCATTGATAACTCCAGATGGCTCGATTCGCAGTGAGTTCCCACCTGCGAACACAACAGCAAAGATCCAACCCATGGATTTAGGCATCCTAGCAACGCTTAAGAGGATTTATAAAAGTAAGTTGCTCACACAGGTCTTGAATGAGGAGAATGAGCAAAAACTACCTGTGAATCACCGTCAAAAATCCCTAATAATAAAGGATGCGATCTACCTTCTGGCAGAGAGTTGGTCTGAGGTCATGCCACAAACAACTGAAAAATGTTGGCAGAAATCCACAATCCTGAACATCGACTTTACAGACACAACCAGAACACGAGCAAGTTGCTCAAGCTGAGGAGGATCTAATCCGGCTCACTGACCAAGTTCAAATCGACTTAGTTGCCTGGCATCAAGAAACTGAGGATCTGGGTCACGAGGACCTAACTGACAAGGAAATAATTTCTTCTGTGTGAATGGCCTGCCATGCAGGAAACAGAGGATAGCAGCAGGAGCGAAGATGAATGTGAGCCGCAATCCGCTGTTCTGACAGATACTGAGGCAGTGGAATCATTCGAAAGTTGTTTAAAATGGATGGAGACTCCGCCTAAGACTAATCCATTTCATTTGCTGCTTGTTCGGCAACTTAGAGGAAAGGCCATCAAAGACAAGGAATGAGGAAAAAAAGGCACACTGTCACAATGAATTACTGCGGCCCAAAGAAAACACTAGCAGTCGTACTGTACCAGTGCCTCCGAGTGTGAGTGAAAAAATGAGCAAAGCTAAGTGACTAATTTACTGCTGTACTGTAATGTTTTTATTTTGCTGTGTTTGATTTACACCAAATATGTTCAATAAAGAGCTTTAATCACTACAATCATATATGCACTCATTGCGTGGCTTGTGGGAGGAGGCAGTGTGGTGGGAATTGTTGAATTGTGAGACCCCCATTTAACTGAAACCCAGTTTATCCGAAAGTTTTCTGAGCGCCCGCCCCCCTTACATTCGGATAAACGGGGCTGTACTGTACGTGAATTGTTTAAATTAAGAAATTCACAGTGGAAGCAGTTTAAAAAAATTAATTTACAAAATTAAATTATCATAGAATTTGAAATAACCTGTAACACTGACATTAAAAGATCTAAAAAATTATACTATAAAGAAAGACGTGGAAAGTAACACATCCTAGGAAATTCTGGGATTCTTTAAAGGAATCCTATCAGCTTTCATGTAATGGCAAAGTCAATAAACTTAAAATCGGGTGATGACAGAGACTTACTTGTTAAAATGCTTTAAGTCCCTCAAAATGTTTTAACAAGCCCAAACATGGTTCGTGTCCACACTGACCATGCTTTGAAACTGTGTTTAAAAACTATGTTTAAACCCTGCAAGAGACCTTGTCTTAAAACAGGTTTTAAACATGGTTTCAAATCTAGCATGGTTTGCCTAGTAGTGTGGACGGGAGATCGAACCATATTTCTCTTTAAACAGTACTGATCTGTGCTACAGACTGTGTTGGGTTAAACTGTTACAGGGATGCAGTGTGGATGCAGCTGCACGACCACGTTTAAACACGGTTATGAAGATAATCTTTCTTGAGTTTAAAACCACTGTTAAAAATGGTTTTAAAAACAGACCACAAGAGTATACAGAGCCTTAGAGGCAGCAAATACATTTAATGATTTTTTTTTTTTTTTTACGGATACGACTATAAAAAAAAAAGAGGTGTTGATGTTTCTGATAAACTCTTCACAAACATTTAATGTTTTTGAAGTGAGAGAAGGAAGTTTTTACCCTTTTGAAGAAACTCTGGGGAAATTAAGGGTCCAAGGTTCCAAGTGTAGATGCATTACTCCTATATTGTTAAAACTGGTTTGCAAAACAATTGTGCAAACCAGTAACCTATCTTTTCAACCTCTCTATGTGTGCAAACTATATACCAGATCAGTGGAAGACAGCAATTAGAGCACCTAGGTGACAGTTACCAATTACAGACCAATTTCTGTGTTACCTGTGTTGGCAAACTTTTTAGAAAAAGTGGTGCTTAACCAGCTATCAGAGCCATCTGGGGAAAAAAACCTGGATTCAGGAGAGGGTACAGTACATCGACGGCCTTGGTCAGGTTGACTAGCACTATATATGATGTATGGACCGTGGTTTGCTTACTAGGGGAGTCTTCATTGACCTGACCAAAGTCTTCGACCTGGTGAACCACTCCATAATGATTCAAAAACTTAGAACTGTGAGTGGGGAACTATACACTTGAATGGTTCAGACAGTGCTTAAACAGGATATAACCAATTCAAATTGGGTCGGGTAATGCACACCGGGGTACCACCACAGGGTTTGCTCCTAGGCCCGCTCCCGGTTTCAGTATTTATAAATAATTCACCAAAAATCTGCAATGCCGTGTCTGTAATAATGTATGCAGATGATACAGTGCTTTATTGCACAGGAAAGACAGGCGCAGACCTGGAAGCGAAAATGCAACCAGCATATTTTGCCCTTAAAGAGAGGTTTGTGGGGAAGGAAAAAAAAAAAAAAAAAAAAGATTCTGTTGAATGAGGAACAAAAACTATGATTTTTGGAACTTGGCAAAGGCTTAGAGGACACAGCATGACTATACTAGGGGAAAAATGGATTAGGTTTGGAGGGTAACCTCCAATTTAGGAGTAATATTGGACAATGCATTATTTTTAAATGAGCATAGTACTAAGGGGACAACAAAAAATAAATAAATAGGGGATACATGATGGGCAGAAGTGGGATATGGAAAATACTCTCACTCTTACGGAGTGACCTCTGGATACTTTCAGTCATGGAAAATATTCTCACTTCTGCAGAGTGAGTATCCAGAGCTCACTCTGCAGGAGTTGGAATATTTTCCATATCCCACGATTTGTATATCATGTGTGTGCTTTATACAATAGGGCAGTGTAGTGCTTTTTTTTTTTTTTTATGTATTTTGGAAGGTTTTTTGATAATCTTTTTAATTATCTGTAGGATTCTTTTGGGTGCTCCTCCTCATATTAGGGCAGGCTGTTAGAGTAGGTGGCATTGTTACTGTGGCGCCGACTGACCTGTTTCTATAGCATGCACTGTGACAATTTTTTGGGGGGAGGGAGTGGGCTACGAAGTTTCAGGATCATGGCGGCTGGTTTCAGCAGAATCATTCTACACGGCCTTCGTTTGGAGTTTGTGGTTTTTGTTTTTAAGCTATGCTGTGCTTTTGTTTTATTTGGTACCTATGTGGCTGCAGTGATGACAGATGTCATGGTTGGGTCATCAGTCAGCATTATGAAGGCATTTTCAGGGGAGGTTCACATGGTTCAGGACGCCAGTAGGACGTTTTCAGGTTAATGTTTGGCAATTTCAGAAGTAATAGTAAAGTTCTTATTTTAGGCTCCATGTGTGGTTTCAGGAGTGTCTAGGTATGGAGTATGGGCTTGAGAAATGAAAGAGGTTGTTTTGTGTGTCTGCAGTATTTACCAGCTACTGCTAGAGTCATGAGTAATGTGTGGAAAAAGTACCAGCTGGGTAGTGGGAGAAATGACATATCTACTGTGCGAATAAGCGCCAATGACGTATCTACTATATGTATAAATGCAAGATTTTACATTTATACCTATAGTGTCTACATCAGCCTGTTTATTCCACTGGGGGTGAAAATATACAGGTTACTCACCTGTAACAGGAGTTCTAGGAATGGTATATGTTGTTCATCCACACTCTGGCAGGTATCCTTGCCGCTTTAATTCTTGCCAGAAGATCTTCAAGCTGGCTCCTCCCACCCACCGGGTGGTAAAACTCGGCTCCGCCCATGATGCCAGATCTGGCCCGCTGGAAACTCAGGTTGTGCGTCGAAGCCGGGGAGGTCGGGTGGGTCGTGTGGATGAACAACATATACCATTCCTAGAACTCCTGTTACAGGCGAGTAACCTGCATTTCTAGGGACACTGATATGTTGTTCATCCACACTCTCTGGTAGACTCCTAGCAGTTCTCCGGGAGGAGGGAGGCAAGGCGCACACTCCCAATACTTACTTGAGAAAGAGACTGGAGAACTGAGGCCCCAAAACCAGCATCCTGGCGTGACTCGAGGTCGATGTGGTAGTGGGTAATAAAGGTATGTGCCGACTTCCAGGTAGCAGCTCTGCAGATATCCTGGATAGGGACATCCCTGGAAGCAGCCACCGATGCAGCGGTATGGCGGGTAGAATGAGCTCTTATCCCTCTGGGAGGCTCCATGCCCGCCAACCTGTAGCAGAGCTCTATGCAGGAGGTGATCCACCTGCCTATCGTCCGCTTTGTTGTAGGTCTGCCAGGTGCGGCTTCAGCATAGGTGACAAACAGCTGGCGAACCTCTCCCCGAACTTCGGCCGTCCACTCCTTATAGTAAGCGAGCGCTCGTCTATGGTCCAAAGTATGGAGCCTATACTCGGCCTCCGAGGTGTGACTGAGGTAGAACACCGGCAGAGTCAACACCTGGTTAAGGTGAAACTCCAACACCACCTTCGGAAGGAATTTCGGGTGGGGGCGCAGGACAACCTTGTCCCTGTGGAAGACCAGGTAGGGAGGCTCGATGGAAAGCGCCTGGAGCTCTCCCATCCTTCTGGCTGACATGACAGCAACCAAGAAGGCGGTCTTCCACGACAGGTGTGAAAGATCACACCTGTGCATTGGTTCGAATGAAAGCTTGCCCATGAGCTTGGCCAATACCAGCAGTAGATCACAGGCGGAGAGTTGCCGCTTGGAGGGAAATGTGGTCAGGCCTTTAAAAAGCGCCTGACCAACTTCTCCTGTGATCACCGACTGCTTGCCGGCCCGCGCCCGGTAAGCAGAGATGGCTGCCAGGTGCACCTTGACGGTAGTCGACCGAAACCCTTGCTGAGAAAGGGACCACAGGTAGTCCAGAATGTTTGCCAAGGGGCAGTTGGAAGGGTCCAAGCCCTTCCTCTGACACCAAATGGAAAACCTCTTCCATTTGAAGACATAGCATTTCCTGGTCGACTCCTTACGGGACGCCTCAATGACGCTGAGGACTTCGTCGGAAAGACCCAGAGCCTGGAACTCTAGCCACTCAAGAACCAGGCCGTCAGGTGCAGGGACTGAAGTTCCGGATGGAATACCTTCCCCTGACTGACTGAGATCAGGTCCGGGCGGACTGGAAGCCGCCTCGGGAGCCTGGAGCTGAGGCTGAGGAGATCTGGATGCCAGAACTGGCGGGGCCAGTCTGGGGCTACCAGAATCACCTGCGCCTTGTCCCTCCTCGCCTTGAGAAGCACCTTGTGGATCAAGGGAAATGGGGGAAAGGCGTAGAAGAAAACCGGGGTCCACGGCCTCGAGAAGGCATCCCCTGCAGCGAGCCCTGCTGAGGGGGCGGCATGGAACAGACTCAGCTCACATTCTCCTGGAGGCAACGGGTCCACCTGAGGCGTGCCCCAGTGGGAGAAGAGATCTTGTACTACCTCGGTAGGAGAGACCACTCGTGAGCGCAGCCCCTATCCGGCTTAGGGCATCGGCCAGGGTGTTGGAGGCTCCTGCCACGTGAATGGCTGGGAGATCCGCCTCCAGGCTGCGCACTGGGGACCAAATGAGAGCTTCCTGCATAACAGCAAGGAGCGGCCCCGGCCCTGGCGGTTCAGATAGTACATGGTCGTGGTGTTGTCCGTCTGGACCTGAACCACTTGACCCCGTAGAAATGGAGCGAAGGTGGTGAGAGCTAGACGGACCACTCGGAGCTCCAGCAGGTTGATGTGGCATCGGGACTCCCGAGGGGACCAGAGGCCGTGCGCTCGTTGTTCCCCCAGATGGGCACCCCAACCCATCAGAGATGCGTTGGTCGAGAGAGAGACTGTCGGCTCGGGGCGGACGAACGGGATACCCTCCTGCAGATGTGCTGGAACAGTCCACCATTGGAGAGCGTTCCACATCTCCTGGGTCACTGTCACGGGCCGGTCCAACGGATCGCGGCATTGTGACCATTGACTGGCCAGTCCCCACTGAAGGGGACGCATGTACCAATGGGCCCAACGGACCACGCTGGTGCAGGCCGCCATGAGGCCCAGGCAGGGCGCAATTGCCCAACCAGAAATGATTGGGCAAAGGAGGAAAGAACCTCGGCCCTGTCCGCCGGGAGCCGTGCTCTGGCTCACAGAGAGTCAAGCTCTGCCCCGATGAATAGAAACACCTGCTTTGGCACGAGTTCAGACTTGGCCTCGTTGATGAGGAGGCCAACCTGAGAGCAAACCTGGAGGGCCAGATCTCTGGACCGCTCCGCCTCCAGTCTGGAGGGGGCTGCTATCAGCCAATCGTCCAGGTAAGGGTACACCCGGACCCCTCGGCGCCACAGGAATGCTGTCACCACTGCCATGCATTTGGTGAAGACCCTGGGAGCTAGGGAGAGGCCGAAGGGCATGGCCCGGAACTCGTATAGGGATCCCTCCGCTCTGAAGCGGAGAAACCTCTGATGGGACGGATGGATTGGGACGTGAAAGAACGCGTCCTGGAGGTCCAGGGAGCAGAACCACACGCCTTGTTCCAAGGATGGGATTATCTGAGCCAGAGTAACCATCCTGAAGGTCCGAGACCTTAGGAATTTGTTCAGGTCGTGCAGGTCGAGAATGGGGCACCAGCCCCCGTCTCGTTTGGGACCAGGAAGTACCTGGACACAAACCCCGGGTCTGGAGGAGGATCCGCCACCTTCCTGATTACCTCTTTTTCGAGGAAAAAGGCAATATCGGCCCGGCAGGCCGACAGCGAGGCTGCGGACCCCGTGGCCCCCCCCCCAAGGGAGACGGCTCGAAAAGGCAGAACCTGCTCAAACTCCAGAAGCAGGCCTTTTCCTACCACCTCCAACACCCAGCGGTCCGTGGAGATATCGGACCAGGCAGAAAGGAAGTGGCGGAGCCGTCCCCCCACGGGGGGAACCCCGGGGGAGTGACGAGGTTGGGGGCGGTACCCCTCAACCCATCACTGGGCAGGCTTGGAGGAAGAACCGGCCGAGGGACCTCCCCGGCCTTTACCTCCTTGCTTCCTGTTGGAGAAAGCCGTCGGCTTGGGCTTGGGACGCCAAGCGCGAGCCTGCTGGCCCTGTTGCTGGTGCTGCTGGGCCAGTCGAGGAGCAGGGACCGAGGGACGAAAGGACTTCTGCTGCCGACGGCGGCCTTTGTCCCTCTGGGCGGAGGTGACCGAGTCCAGAGTGGCATTGGACTTCTCGATCCGCTGGAGGTGTCCCTCCACTCCAGGGTCAAGAGGTCAGTCCCCAAGAAGGGGACGTCCCGCCAGCTTGTGCTGGGTATCCGCCGGAAGGTGGATATCCTCAGCCACGCCCTGCGTCGCATGGCCACCGCGGCCGCTACTGACCTGGCACAGGAATCACCTATGTCCAGAGCAGTCTGGAGCTGCTGCTTCGCCACCGCCCTACCCTGGTCCTCACCTGGCGGACCGCGGTCTGCAGGTCAGGCGGGAGATGAGGAACAACCTCATCCAGGGAGCCCATGAGGGCGTGGGAGAAGTGTGCCATCAGCACGGCCGAGCTGGCCTGTTGGAGGCCGAGGGAGGACGCAGCATGCACCTTGCGCCCGGCAAAGTCCAGTTTTGGACTCTTTGTCGGGGGCTTGTCCACATCCAGCGTTACGGACGCGGAGAAAGCGCTGTCGGTGACTAACCCCTCAGCAGAGGGTGTTCGAGAAACCGGGCAAAGAGCCGGTAGGGACCGCATACTTCCTGGCCATCCTGGCCGAGGGCGCAGGACAGGAAGCAGGCCGCTGCCAAAGCTCCAAGGCTGGGCCGACAATGGCCTCAGCCACCGGAAAGGCCTCCGTGGGAGAATCCCCTCAGTCCAGAATCTCCGTCAGGGGATACTGGGCCCGTTTGGACATGGGCTCGAGCTGCATCCCGGTGGACTCCGAGATGAGTCGAAGCAGACCCAAGAAGGACGATGGGCTATCGTCCACTGACTGGCCCCCGGAGGACTCCAGATCGCACTGCCTGGAGAACAGGGAGGAATCGTCGTCCGATTCCGAAGAGTCTGCGAAGAGCTGCCTCGGCCCTGAGCCACCCTCCACCTGCCGAGGACGGTCGGGAGTGAGGGTGACCGACAACCTGTGGGGCAGGCCGTGACCCGACCGAGAATTCTTGGTCAGTGCCCCCGACTTTGGTTGAGGAGGCGGAGGTTCCACCATAATCGGTGAACCAGCTGGTTTCGGCTTAGCAACCGGCCCTGGGGCGGGCAACTCGACTGGAGCAGTGGTTGCTTGACGTTCAGGCGACAACCACTTGATGGCGAGGTCGGCTTAGGCCGGACAAGCAGCAACTGCTGCCACATAAGATCCTCGTAGCGCCGGCGCAACCTGCGTCGAAGCCTCTCCTCACCCGAGGAGGAGGATGAGGAAGAACGGCGTTGCCGCTTACTTCAGTAATGAGACCGAGACTGCCTATGTCGGCGGGAACGGCTGGACCGAGAAGAGGTCTGAGACCAAGAGTGGGTCTGGGAAGGGGCGGGGGATACCCGCTCTTCCCTCGGCTCGGGAACTTTAACCAGGGACTGCGGTCCCGAAGGAGCAGGCAGATCCTCGGTATCCACCAGGGGAACCGGTGAAGTAGGGCTGTTGGCTTCTCCAGTCGACAGTCCGTCTAACGGATGGAGAAAAATCTCGATTTCATCAACAGGAGATTCGTCAGGCTGGTCCGACGGGGGCACCGTGAAGCCAGCGGCCTCAGCCGCAACCTCGACCAAAGTCGACGGTCGGCTGCCCGGGGAACATTGGCTGAGAAAGAACGGCACAACTCGCAAGCCTGCGGGTCGTGATCTAGGCCTCAGCAGTAGACGCATGTGGAGTGCAGATCTGTCCTGGACATTTTCTGTTCGCAAAGGGCACCCGAAGCCGAACAGATTTGTCCATCGTGAGCCGCTGTAGGGAAGATGAAGACCGAAGTTTAGAAAACTTCAAAACCAATTTCGAACGAACCGAAGAATTAGGATCCAGTCTAAAACGCAGAGCGCTAAGGAGGGAACCTGATCTTCCAAGCGGTAAGGAAGATCTGGCATCATGGGGCGGAGCCGAGAGTTTTACCACCTGGGTGGGTGGGAGCAGCCAGCTTGAAGACCTTCCGGCAAGAATTAAAGTGGCAAGGGTACCTGCCAGAGAGTGTGGATGAACAACATATCCATGTCCCTAGAAACATGTTTTTCTCTTACTTGATATTGTCTCACACCTATTGTATAAACGGAGTTATTTGTGCAGAAATAAAAACAACTTAACTGCATAGGCTAAAAGAATGATAGCAACTCATGTACTTTTACCAGCCTTGAAATACAATTCCATGCTGTTGATGAACTTGCCAGACTTGCTGTTTCAAAGATATTCGGTTACATTTCATATTACTATTAGGTTTGCAACCAACTGCAGAAAACAGAACATTGTAATCTATACTGAAAATTTGGAATTATGCCACCCAGGCAGAGAATATTAAATACAACATTAATGTTTTTGTACAGAGTCTTGAACTTAAAAACTCCTAATGTATTAAATGACAGGTTCATACAGGTTACAACAACAACAAAACTACTGTGAATATCATCAACAAAACACTATCAAGAAAACAGGATTAAGACTAAGGTTGTTGAACGCTCAACTTTTTATGGTTCTAAACTGTTGAATGATTTTATAAAAATGGGGATAGATGTTTACACAAACACAAAGAAACACATGCTTAAAAAACAGTGCAAGGAATTACTTAGATGCATTGTCAGTATCCTGCTATGGGAACACTTGATGGCTGTATACCTATATATGCATATTTTAAGCTGAGGCTGTATTTTGTACTTTTTATGTATTTTATTTTACCTTGATTTGTTATTGATGATTGATTTTATGTTTATGTAACTAATTTTGTATCGTGCACCTATTGTTTCCCGCCTTCTCAGGCGTGGCTGAAAATGGGTCATTGATCAGTCCACTTTCCTTGTAAATCAAATAAATAAAACGGTAAGTACACTACTGTTCTATCGTCTTCAAGGATATCTTTCATCAGGTCACACCGATGGAAGGACTGACTATAAACAGTCTAGGCAGCTAGAGCCTACAGGCCTAAGAAATCAGGCCCTGAAGCACAGCTAGGCCAAAACTTGCCCTTTTTTGAGAGGCAAAGTCTAGACTAGTGTTTAGTGAAAGTGTGGACAGTACTCCAGGTGGCAGCGGCACCGATTTCTGTAGCACATTTTTTTTGAAACAGGCAACAATGGGCCATACCTCTAGCAGAATGAACCCGAATGGCCCCAGAAAGTTCCCTACCGTACTTCCTACAACAGAATGTTATACAGTTTGGTGACCATTTTGAACGGCACGGGGCACCCGCTTTCGCAGGGGCGAACAAGACAAAAAGCTGCGAGGACTTTCTGCACTCCTTTATGCGTGTATGTAGTACCCGAGTATTCTATGTACATATAAAGTATGGAGCAATGTTCCCCCTGGATTGGCATGCTCAAGAAAATAAACTGGCAAGTAGATGGTTTGATTCAAAGTAAACTCAGACACCACCTTAGGTAAAAACTTAGGATTAGTACACAAAGATACCATGTCTTTGTGGAAAATCAAATAAGGAGGCTCACACATTAGAGCCTGTAGCTCTAAAATCCTGCAAGCAGAAGTAATGGCAACTAAAAACAACGCTTCCCAAGAAAGAAAGCATAAAAGTCACAAGTCATGGCTGGCTCAAAAGGAGACAAAATTAGCTTTTCCAAAACAAAATTCGGGACCCACAGCGGGACTGGATTGTGGATAGAAGGCTTCGAGTGTAGAATGTCTCTCAAAAACGTACGGGCCACCTCAAGCTGGGCAACCATACGACCTTCAAAAGGTACAAGGAATGCTGAAATGGCAGCCAGATGCACTTTGAGGAATACTGCAGGACTGCATCCCACAAGAACAGCAGGTACTCCAGAACCCGATTTACTGGACAGGTACAGGATCACGTAAATGGATCTAAATCATGAGACGAGGCCCACAAAGCAAACCACTTCCACATCAAGGAATAAGGGGATCTCGTGGAAGGCTTTCTAAAGGCCAACAGGGCAGCCGCCATTTTTTGGGAAACTCCAAAATGAGCAATGGCTATGTCTTCAGGAGCCATGCATGCAGATGGAGACAGAGGTCCACATGGACCAGGGTTCCCTATTCCTGTGACAGTACGCCCCTGCACAGAGGCAGAGGCACCAGAGATTCCACTGCTAGCTGTTTCAGTAAGGGGAACCAGATCTGTTGAGGCCATAGGAGAACAATGAGCATCAAAGTTGCCCCCTCCATCTGTAGCTTGAGTAGCGCACTCTGAATTAGACAAAAGGGAGGGAAGGCATATAGGAACCTCCCTTTCCAAGAGAGGGACAACGCGTCTCACCAGAAAATTCCAGGCCCTTGAGCAGAAAAGCAGTAGTTTTGCATTGTGTGGGGATGCAAAAAAAGTTCAACTCTAGATGACCCCATCTGTCGAACAAGTCTGACAACTGAGGTCAGTAGTTCCCACTCATGCATCCTGGACTGGGGCCTGCTTGGCCTATCTGCCAACACGTTTTGGATGCCTGGAACATGTACTGCTGACAGTTCTAGACCATGTTCCAGAAATGGGTCACTAGTGGGAGATGATCTGGAGGTGGATCAAGGGAAATGGAGGAAAGACAAAGAGGAGGCCTGGGGTCCACGGCCTCAAGAAGGCATCCCCCTGCAGTGAGCCCTGTTGAGGGGGGTGGGCATGGTACAGTCACAGCTTCGTGCCTTCCCTTGAGGCAAACAGGTCCACCAACGGTTTGCCCCAATGGGAGAACAGACTGTAAGCTACCTCTGGATGGAGTGACCACTCGTGGGACGTCTGGCCTATGCGACTCAGAGCATCCGCCAGTTGGTTCGAGACTCCTACCTCATGGATGGCTAGGAAATCCGCCTCCAACCGACTTACGAGGGTCCAGATGCAGAGCACCTCCTTACACAGCAGATGGGAGTGCATGCTGCCCTATTTGTTGAGGTAGTACATGGTCGTGGTATTGTCCGTCTAGACTTGAACCCGGAGCTGAAGCGCGAAAGCTGACAGTGCCAGTCTGACTGCTCTGAGCTCCAACAGGTTGATGTGGCATCGGGACTCCTCGGGGGGTCCAGAACTCATGGGTCCTGTTGTCCCCCATGTGGGCTCCCCAGCCCATGAGAGAGGCATCGGTCGTCAGGACAACCATCGGCTTGGGGCAGACAAACAGGTTACCTTCCTGCAACCGTTCTGGGCGTTACACCATTGGAGAGTGTCCCACATCTTCCGGATTACAGTGATCAGCTGGTCGAAGTGACCATGGCGCTGAGTCCACTGGGCAGCCAGCTCCCACTGGAGGGGGCGCATGTGCAACCGGGCTATCGGACCACTGAGGTGCACACCACCATGTAACCCAGAAGGCACAGAAAGTCCCGGGCAGGTCACAAGTGCCCAACCAGAAATGATGGGGCAAAGGAGGAAAGAACCTCCGCCCTGTCTGCTGGGAGCTGAGCTCTGGCTTGACGAGAGTTGAGCTCTGCCCCAATGAAGCCCATCACCTGAGAGGGCATGAGTTCCGACTTGGCCTCGTTGATCAAGAGGCCGAGCTGGGAGCAGGAGTGGAGGGCCAGATCCCTGGACCTCTCCACCTCCTGAAGGGAGGAACTTGCCAAAAGCCAGTCGTTGAGATAAGGGTATATGCGGACTCCTCGATGCCGAAGATGGGCCGCCACCACTACAATGCACTTGGTGAAGACCCGTGGTGCCGATGACAGGCCGGATGGCATGGCTCGGAACTCGTACAGGGTCCCCCTTGACCCCAAAGCGGAGGAACCGCTGGCGGGACGGACGGATTGGGACGTGAAAGAACACGTCCTGTAGATCCAGTGAACAGAACCACATGTTTCGCTCCAGGGATGGTATGATCTGGTTCAGAGTTACCATCCGGAAGGTGTGAGACCTGAGATATTGATTCAGGTCATGGAGATCTAGGATGGGGAGCCAACCCCTCGTCCGCTTGGGCACCAGGAAATACCTGGACACGAAGCCTGCGTCTGTAGGAGGATCCGGCACTGGAGCTACCGCCTCCCTGAGGAGGAGCTGAGCGATGTTGTCTCGAAGGGCCAACTGAGTACGAGCTGAGATCCTTTCCTCCCGAAGGGCGCCGGCTCAGGTGGGGTGTACTGCTCGAATTCCAGAGGCAGTCCCCGGCCGACCACTTCCAGAATCCACCTGTCCAAAGTTATACCGGACCAGGTGGAAAGAAAGTGGCGGAGCTGGACCCCCACGGAAGGACCCAGAGCTAGCGTGACTGGTGCAGGGGTGGCAACCCCCAACCCGTCACTGAGCAGCTTTACAGGAGGAGGAGGAGGAGGCTCCTGGACCAGCACCTCAGCATCCTTTACAGGGCTGTTAGGGACCCTGCTTGGGCCTGGGGCGCCAAGCTTGAGCCTGCTGCTGTTGCTGCTGGCCTCCTTGAAAGGAGGGTTGTCTAACCGCAGGGGAAGAGTGCCGAAAAGGCTTCTTATTGCACTTCTGCTGGTTTTTGCCCAAAGAACCCTTTGCAGAGGTAGCATCCAAGGTGGCACTAGACTGCTCTATGCACTGGAGGTGACCAGCCACTCCTGGACTGGAGGTCAGTGCCTAGGAAGGGCACGTCGGCTAACTTATGCTGAGTATCCACCGGAAAGGAGGACAACCTCAGCCATGCCCTGCGGCGAGTGGCCACTGCGGCTGCTAAGGCGCGGGCAGAGAAATCTCCAATGTCCAGGGCTGTCTGGAGCTGCTGTTTTGCAACAACACGGCCCTGGTCACAGATTTGCTTCAGTCTGCATGCCCGCTGGGAGATGAGGAAGGACTTCATCCAACGACCCTAAGAGGGTGTGAGAGAAGTGTGCCATGATAACAGCCGAACTGGCCTGACGAAGGCCTAAGGAGGAGGCCACATACACCTTCCAGGCAGAATGGTCCATATTCTTGGACTCCTTGTCCGGGAGACAGTCAGTGTCAGCTGAGCTGCCAGTGCGTCTGAACACAGAAGCAGTCACAAGGCTTTTCGGCCGTGGAATACTCTGTGAACCCCGCCAGGGACCCCATGGGAACCATATACTTGCAGGCCATGTGGGCAGACGGAGCTGAACAGGAGGCAGGACGCTGCCAGAGTTCAAGGGCCAGGCCAACAGTGGCTATGGCCACTGGAAAGGCCTCCTTTGGGGTATCCCCCCTTTTTGAGGATATCCGTAAGGGGGTATTCAGCCTTCTTCTGGATAGGCTCCAGGGGCATTCTGGTCAATTCGGAAATCAGGCAGAGGATGCCCTGAAAAGAGGAAGGACCTTCCTCCAAACCTGCCACTGATGACTCGTCATCCCCCAGACGCGAGTGCAAACCAGTGGCATCCGAGTCCGAATACAACGGTCTCCCGCCTATGTCTCCCTCAATGCGCCGAGGGCGATCGGGGACAACCGTGATAGACAGACAATGGGGCAGTCCGGTGTCTGTCCGGTCCTCTTTCGAGGGAGCCCCTCCCTAAGGCTGCTTAGGCGGTGGCTCCACCAAAATGGGTGGGGAAGACTGTAATAGGCCGAGCCGGAATATGGGCTGGCCCCACGGGTGGGGGAACCAAAGCCTTTGGATCAGGAGGGGGTCGGTGTCAGCCTGGGAGGCAGAAGCCAAGCAATGGCCGGTGCTGCCGGCGAAGCCGGCTCTCTACCGGTCAGAAATCAGCTGTAGCCACGAGATCCTCATAACGTCGGAGTTTCCACTGAAGTCTCTCCTCATCCAAGAAGGATGAGGATAGAGGGCGACGCCTCTTTCTGGAGTGTTTGTGACCTTTCTTCTGTTTTTCGACCGAAGGGGTCCTGGTCCTCGATTGAGACAGACGGGGTCGGCTGGTTTGATCGGGGGACGCCGGTGTCGGGGAAAACTGAGGCTCCACAACCTGTGATCAAAGGGCATAAAGGACTGCTCTCATTTCCAGAACACTGATATGGAGATGGGATCCTATCAGAGTCCATACTCCCTGGGTGTGATGGCCCAGACAGTTAGGCCCCACCCCAGGAGAGATGCATCTGTGGTGAGAGTTATCCAGGACTCTGGATGAGCAAAGGGTAGGGGCCTTTAAGTATGTCCTCCTGCATCCACCATGTTATTGACCGATGCAGTGGTTCGGTTGCTTTGAAAGGGTAATGGTGAGAATGTGTAGACTGTGACCATCGAGTGCTGGGCAGCCGTGCTAAGGGTACTGTGAAAACTTAAGCCATTTGTTGCATGAAGAGCACCAGAACAGAGTCGTTCATGATGAAATTCACCATCTGAAGGACAGCTCCTCTTCTGTCTTCCAGAAAAAAGAATCTCGCCTTGGTAGTGTCCAGCAGGGCTCCTATGAAGAGAAGTTGCTGCGAGGACTGAACCTGTGACTTCTCAAAATTTAGCAGGACCCCCATGGAGGTTAGGAACTGAGTAGCTGTGTTCAGTGCCTCCTCTGTAAACACTCAAAGCACAGGAGATAGCCAAAGGGCATGACTCTGAACGGACGGTGCTGATCCAACGCCACAAATCGAAGGAACTTGGGGTGTACCAGAATATGGCGGTAGGAATCCTGCATGTCCAGAGATGCCAACCAGTCCAGAGGTTTGAGAAGTGGTAGAAGGGTCCCTAGGGAGCCCATCTTGAACTTCTTGAGGCAAAGGAACTTGTTTCGTTTTATGAGGTCAAGGATGGGGTGCATGCCCAGTCTTTTTCATAACTAGAAAGTAATGGAAGTAGAAGCTTGTTTTACGTTCTGCTTGAGGCACTACTATTACTGCCCTGTTTCTCAGAAGGCCCATAATCTCCAAGGTGGGGAGGTCTGACTTGGCAGTCAATAAGGTGGGCTGCTTCTTCGGTGGATAATCTGGGGGGATTTCTGAAAAGCTTCAATAAGAACCCCTCTCAAATGATCCTCAAGACCCATTTGTCCATGGTGATGGAGTTCCACTAACTGTAAAAACGACCTAGACGACCTCCCACTGGAGAGGAGAGGTCCACCCGGGTCTGCTGAGGCAGAGCCAGTGCTGGAGACTCAGAGGGTGGCAGTGGGTGCTTTCGGGGCCTGTGCCTTTTGCTTTTTCTTTGCGGCTGAGAAGGCTGGTGCTTGGCTGGAGCTCTTCTGCCCCCCACCCCCACAAAAGGGTTTAGTGTTACGAAAAACTGACCGCCTCTTCCTCTCTAGAGGGTGTGAGCATGCCAGTCTAGCCAACATAATGGCCATTCTAGTCTTCCAAGAAGCCTCAAGACACCGCTCTTACCTGTTGACCAAACAAGTAGGTGCTATTGAAAGGGACATTCATAATCTGTTGCTGGGTGTCAAGAGGAAAAATCCTGAGGTCTGCAGCCAGGAATGCCTCCTTATGCAGATCCCAGCAGCGGCAGCTCGAGAAACAGGTCAAATGCATCAATGGCTGCCTTCGGCTGGTGACTGTTGGACTCTGTACCATGGGTTACAGTCTGACGTGTCTGCTTAACATCCGACTCTGAAAGAGATTCCACCAGAGATTTGAGAGGCCCAGAGGACATACTCGTACTGGGAAAAATTACCTTGATAATTGGCTATTCACATGCCCGAAGTGGCTGCTGCGAAAGCTCTCTTATCCACAGTGTCAATCTTACAGGATTTCTAATTAATACAATGTGCCGCAACCTCTTGGGAAGGACGGCCTTGTCATCTTCTGCAAGGATGATAATTTTATCCACAATACGCTGAGAAGCCAGAATTGGCCTATCTTTAAGTGGAAAATACTTGAAGCAGATTGTCTTGCAGACGGAAGGAATAGTAGCAGACCTAGCCCACACCACTTCTGAAAAGGGTTCAAAGGCTGGAAGAACTGGGGGTGTGAGGCTAACTGGTATGTTTAGGACATAGAGCCACTAGAAACCGTTGTTTACCTGTGTCGGGGGCAGAAGTCTCGAGACTCAAAGTAGTCTGCATATTCCTCAGGAAAGTTTGAAAGGAAAGATCCTACTAAGGAACAAAAGCTGGAGATTTGTCCTCCAGGCTATAAAAAAGTGTCACCACCACCCTCAGAAAGGATGAGGTCAGGGTCAGACACTTCCCCCTTGGAAGGAGAAGCTGGAAGGGGAGTGGACCTTTTGAAGCCTCCCCCCCCCGGCCCTGGCATCAGATGAGACAGGCGACACTGACACCGGAGACTTCTCCATGGGAATCAGCACCAGAGATGGAGCCGCCAAAGCGCCAGGTCTGAAAAAGCCAGAGAAAGCCCTGGACATGCCACCGGAAGAGGTCTTGAAAGGCAGTCCGAAACCAGGCCCAAACCAAACTCCGAAGGTCCTGCCAGCACCGAAGTGACCAGAGATGGTACCAGTGCCAACCCCTGTGCAGAGAGAGTGAGGGACAGCCGCATGTGGAACCGGCAGCAGCGCAGTCACTGTAAAAGAAAAAGAATCCTTTGGTGCCTGCCCAGTGGTGCTGAAGGTTGAGGCACTGGACGACGCACCTCACACTACGCCTGTGACCTGGGTTCGGGAACGAGCACGGATCGTCGGGGTTGGCCGGCAAAGGAAAGGATTGAATGTCCACAGGACTGCTCTCCTCTCCCGGGATTGGTGGGTTCTCATTCCCACCAAACGACTGCTACTAGGTGAAGGCTTGGAGGATAGTCCGGGACTGAGGGTGACATTAAGGGAGGGTGTTGCAGGATTGCAGTATGCGCACCACTACGTGCATATGTGCACATCCACAACCGAAGATGAGAAAATGGGGCTGGCAGGCCCCACGACAGCCCTTGCAGCAGCAGGTTGCTGGAGTGAAACAAGCCCTCTGAAAGAGGGACGAAGCTGCTGGAGTGAAATAAGCCCTTTGAGAGGGGGCCGAAGCTAGCCTGCCAGCCCAGTGCTGGGAGTAAAAAGGCGATACAAAAGAAAAAAAAAAAAGAAGACTCCACTGGCAGAGCCAAATGCTCCAGCTGGTCCAAATACCCCAGCCGCAGATCCGAGGAACCTAGGCCCAAAGGCCCTTTTTAACAAAATAAAAAAACCAAAACACTGTTACTCACCTGTAACAGCAGTTCTAGGAGTGGTATATAGTGTTCATCCACACTTCTTGGCAGGTACCTTGCCGCTTCAAGATGTGCCAGAAAGTCTTCTAGCTTGCTCCTCCCACCCACCCGGATGGTGAAACCCTCGGCTCTGCCCCATGATGCCAGATCTTGGCCCACTGGAAGCCAGGATTGTGCGCCGAAGCCGGGGAGGTCAGGTGGGTCAGTGTGGATGAACAACATATACCACTCCTAGAACTACCGTTACAGGTGAGTAACCTGTTTTTCTAGGATTGTGGATATGTTCTAGCCACACTTCTTGCAGATTCCAAGCAGTTCACCGGGAGGAAGGAGGCAAGACGCACACTTCCTATTGAAGAAAAAGGGACTGGAGAACTGAGGCACCAAAATCAGCATCCCAGCATGACTCAAGGTCGATGTGGTAATGGGAAATGAAGGTGTGTACTGACTTCCAGGTAGCAGCCCTGCAGACTTCCTGGATAGGGAGTCCCTAGAAGCAGCTACCGATGCAGCGGTATCGCAGGTGGAATAAGCCTTAAGCCCTACGGGAGGCTCCCTATCCACAAACCTATAGCAGAGGTCAATGCAAGATGTAATCCATTGAGCTACTGTTTGCTTGGCTGCAGGTCTCCCAGGTGCAGCTTCAGCGTAGGTGACAAACAGCTGATCAACCTCTCCCCGAACTTCCGCCGTCCGCTCTTTGTAACAGCCAAGCATTCATCTCAGGTTCAAAGTATGGAGCCTGTACTCAGCCTCTGAGGTGTGACTGGGGTAGAACACGGGCAGAGTAATCATCGTGTTAAGGTGAAACTCCGACACCACCTTCGGAAGGAATTTTGGGTGGGGGCGCAGGACAACCTTGCCCCTGTGAAAGACCAGGTAAGGAAACTCAATAGAGAGCACCTGTAACTCCCAGTCCTTCCGGCCGACGCGATACCCACCGAGAAGGCAGTCTTCCATGACAAATGTGAGATGTCACATTTGTGCATCAGTTCAAATGGCTTCCCTATGAGCTTGGCCAAAACCAGCAGTCAATCCTACGGAGGTGGAGGGTCTCGCAGCGAAGGGGATACATGATCTAGGCCTTTGAAAAAGCACCAGACCACCTTCTCCTGCGCCACAGACTGCTGACCGGCCCGTGCCCGGTAAGCAGAGATGGCTGCCAGGTGCACCTTTAGGGTCGTCAACCGCAGCCCCTACTGGGAGAGGGACCAAAGATGATCAAAAAAATGCTAGCCACTGGACAGGACGATGGGCCCAACCCTTTGCCCTGACACCAGATGGAGAATCTCTTCCATGTACAGGCATAGCATTTCTGGTCAATTCCTTACGGGAAGCCTCAACAACGTTGAGGACCTCGTCAGAGAGACCCAAGGCCTGGAACTCTAGCCGCTCAGGAACCAGGCTGTTAGGTGCAGGGATTGAAAGTCCAGGTGGAGTACCTTCACCTGATTGACAAAGAGCAGGTCCGGTCATGCTGGAAGCCGCCAATGGAGCCTAGAGACGAGGCTGAGGAGATCTGGATACCAGAACTGGCGTGGCCACTCTGGGGCTACCAGGATCACCTGCACCCTGTCCCTCCTGACCTTGATGAGCACTTTGTGAATCGAGGGAAGGCGTAGAAGAGGCCTGGGGTCCACGAACTTGAGAAGGCATCCCCTGCAGCGAACCCTGCTGAGGGGGGCTGGCATGATACAGCCTCAGCTTCACATTCTCCCTAGAGCCGAACAGGTCCACCTGAGGGGTGCCCCAGTGGGAGATCAACTCTTGTACTACCTCATGATGGAGAGACCACTCGTGAGAGGCCCTGCCCATCTGGCTGAGGGCATCGGCCAGCTAATTAGAGGCTCCTGCCACATGAATGGCTAGGAGATCTGCCTCCAGGCTGAGCACGAGGGACCAAATGTGGAGAGCTTCGTTGCTGAGGGACAAGGAGCGTGACCCACCCTGCCTGTTGAGATAGTACATGGTCGTGATGTTGTTCGTCTGGACCACTTGACCACGAACAAAACAGAGCAAATGCAGTCAGGGCTAGCCGAACTGCTCATAGCTCCAGCAGGTTGATGTGGTATGACGACTCCTTGGGGGAACAGAGCCCGTGGCCTCTGTGCTCCCACGGATGGGCACCCCAACCCACCAGAGAGGCGTCAGTCGTTAGGATGACAGTCAGCTCAGGAATGACAAACAGGATCCCTTCCTGCAGGTGGGATGGAATGAGCCACCACTGGAGGCTGTCCTACATCCTCTAGGTCACAGAGACCAGCTGATCAAGATGACCTGAGCGCTGAGACCACTGGCTGGCCAGTACCCACTGGAGGCAATGCATATGCCAGTGGGCCCAACGAACCACCTGGTGCAGGCTGCCATGTAGCCCAAAAGACACGGGAAGTCCCGGGCAGAGCGCGACTGCCCAACCAGATACTGTATGACTGGGCAAAGAAGGAGAGAACCTCCACCCTGTCCGCCGGAAGCCGAGCTCTGACTTGGCAGGAATTAAGCTCTGGCCCGATGAACTGAATCACCTGTAAAGGCACGAGTTCGGACTTGGCCTCGTTGATCAGGAGGCCAAGGTCGAAGCAAGCCTGGAGGGCCAGATACCTGGACCTCTCCACCTCCCGCCTGGAGGGGCGTGCTATCAGCCAGTCATCCAGTCAAGGGTATCCTCGGACACCTCGGCACCTCAGGAAAGCCACCAAAACTGCCATGCATTTGGTGAAGACCCTGGGGGCTGAAGACAGGATGAAGGGCATGGCTTGGAACTTGTAAAGGGTTCCCTCGGCTCGGAAGCGGAGGAACTGTTGATGGAACGGAAGGATCGGGACGTGAAAGAACATATCCCAAAGATCTAGGGAGTAGAACCACATGCCTTGCTTCAGGGATGGTATGATCTGAGCCAGAGTTACCATCCGGAAGATGCGGGACCTGAGGAACTTGCTCAGATCATGCAGATCTAGAATAGGGCGCCAGCCCCCCGTCCGCTTCAGTACCAGAAAGTACCTGGAAACGAACCCTGGGTCTGAAGGTGGGTCCGCTACTCTGCACCACCTCCGTGAGGAGAAGCTGAGCAAAGTCGCCTCGGAGAGCCGTCTGAGAGGCTGCGGACACCAGATCCCCCCCGTGGGGTGCGGGCTCGAAATGGAGGGGCCTGTTCGAATTCCAGAGGCAGGCCTCGACCAACCACTTCCAGAACCCAACAGTCCATGGTGATAGCGGACCAGGCGGAAAGGAAGTGGCTGAGCCAGCCCCCTACAGGAGGTCTCAGGGTAGGTGTGATGGGATTGAGGGAGGCACCCCCCCAACCCACCACTGGGCAGGCTTGGAGGAGAGTCCAGCAGAGGAGCCACCCCCCCCCGAGCTTCTTGAACGAGAAGGCCATGGACTTGGCCCGAGGACGCCAAGACTGAGCCTGATGGCTGCTGCTGATGCTGCGCCAGTCTGGCTGCAGGAGTGGACGAACAAAACGACCTGCGGTTCGGACACTTGCAGCCCTCGTCCTTCTCGACAGATGTGGTGGAGTCCAAGGTGTAACTGAACTTCTCTATACATTGCAGGTGGCCCTCCACGCCAGTCCCGAACTGGTCAGTGCCCAGGAAGGGGACATCTGCCAGCTTGTGTTGTACATCAGCCGTAAAAGTCGAGATGCGCAGCCAAGCCCTGCAGCGCATGGCCACTGCAGCCACTACTGAACGAGCACAGGAGTCACCAATGTCCAGAGCTGTCTGGAGTTGTTGCTTCGCCACAGCCCTACCCTGGTCCCGGACCGGCTTGCCAGTGGTCTGGAGGTCCGCCGGGAGAGGAGGGATCACCTCGTCCAGGGAGCCCAAGAGGGCATGGGAGAAATGTGGCATAACGGCCGAACTGGCCTGACAAAGGCCAAGGAAGGAGGCAGCATAGACGACCTTCCCAGAATGGTCCAGTTGTTTGGATTCCTTGTCCCGGGGTCCGTCCACATTCCCTTTGTTGCCTGAACGCCGAAAAGATTGAGTCTGCCACCAACCCCACCACAGAGGTGTGCTCTGAAAATCCCGAAAGGGACCCCATACGGACGCATACTTGTGGGCCATGCAGACAGAAGGCGCAGGGCAAGATGATGCCACAGCTCCAAGGCTGGACCCACAATGGCCTCAGCCACCGGAAAGGCCTCGATCTGACTATCCCCTTTGTCCAGAATCTCTGTAAGGGGATATTTAGCTCGTTTCTGCACAGGCTCGAGCTCCATTCCCATTGACTCGGAAATGAGACGACAAATACCCATCAGCGAAGTAGGGCCCTCATCGATGGAGAGACCCCTCAAAAGACACTGAATCGACAGGACGGGAGCCCATGGAGGAATCTTCGGACTCAGAGGAGTCATCGTAAAGCAGGTGACCACCCGTGTCACTCTCAACCCGCCTTGGGCGGTCGGGAGTAAGAGTGACCGACAGCCGATGGGGCAGGCCTTGGAACGATAACGATTCCTTGGTCGGAGCCCCAGACTTTGGTTGCTCGGGCAGCGGTTCCACCTGGATCGATGGAGTAGCCAGTGGGGCCTTAACTGGCACCTCAGTGAAGGTGGCAGACGTTGGTCACTTGGGCAAAAGCCACTTAATGGTTGGAGTAGAAACCGGAATCAGCTTCGACCCGGACAGGACCAACTAGTGCCACATTAGTTCTTCATAGCGCCAACGCAACTTGCGCTGGAGCCTCTCCTCACCCGAGGAGGATGAGGCGAGGAGCGCACCTACCGCTTACCATGGTGTCAGGGTGAAATCGCCAATGAGGCGAGTCTTGTCCGACACTCGAAGTCGAGAGCAGACAGAGATCGCGGACAAATCAACAGGGCAGGCAGGGGACCTCAGAAGGTCAGGGGAAACCTGCAGCAGGCGGTCCTGCCTCAGCTAATTGAGCCGACCTCGTCCGAGGACACTGGAAGCACCAGAGTCCGAAAGAAAAAATTACTCACCTTAGTAATGTTGTTTCTTCTAATGGAGTCTTGCTATATTATGACTATTGCAGTTTGTCCCACCATTAGAACTGCTCCGGAGGTGAAAGAGTTAACTTCCATTCAGGGCATGGAACTTAGAGCGCGAGCTCAGTTAGAAAAGCTCTGTCTGGGATATTTCAAACCGAAACTGTCAGATCTTTACGAGCAAAACTCACTAAGGTTCTGTGTGGAAGCTGTAACCTACACTAGCCAACTGGCTACTAAAATATTAACACATTTTCCTGGTCCCAACACCAAGACTCAAGTCAGGGGACCAGAAAAGATAAAATAAACACAACACCCAAACACCCCAAAAAGAAGGGTGGAAAACATAAAAGGGCATCAATAAGTGCCAACAGTGGACTGCCACCCCATACCCAAAGTAGAAGTTCTGAGAGGCAGGCTGGGGGAGGTCATAATATAGCAAGATTCCATTAGAAGAAACAACATTACTAAGGTGAGTCATTTTTCTTCAAACATGAAGTCTTGCTATATTATGACTATTACAGACTACAGCAGTACCTCCATGGAGGAGGGACAGAACCTACTTAGGGAATAGGCTCTGAAGCACGGCTGTGCCGACAGAGCATCCTCCTGGCCTGGATATCAAGGAGTAATGCTTGGTGAAAGTGTGTACTGTTTTCCAAGTAGCTGCTTGACATATCTCTAAGATAGGGATGTCTCTGGCAGCAGCTACAGACGAGTTGTACCTTTGGTAGAATGAGCCCTCAGGCCTGAAGGGGAAACCTTACCCAGTTTTTGATAGCAAAATTGGATACAAGAGACAATCCACCTGGCAATGGATCTCTTAGTGGCAGGTTTCCCTTTCCCAACCTCACCATAAGTGAGAAATAGTTGGAGGGAGTCAAACCTGTGACCCTTGGTACGCTCTATATAGTAACTAAGGGCCCTCTTAACATCTAAGCTGTGCAACCTCCTCTCACCAGAGGAGGAATGGTCAGTGAAGAACACTGGAAGTGAAATAGATTGATTAAGTTGGAAATCTGAAACCACCTCAGGCAAAAACTTCCTGTTAGTCCTAAGGACTGCCTTATCCCTGTGAAAGGAAATAAAGTCAGTCTCCACTGACAAAGCTTGTAACTCACTTATCGCCTGGCAGAAGTGATGGCTACAGAATACAGTTTTCCAAGTCAAGTACTTAAGCTCTGCCGAAGACAGAGGTTCAAAGGGGTTGCATCAGCTGAGCAATGCAAACATTAAGATCCCAGGCAGGGCAGGGTCCCTGAATGGTGGATTGGTATGAAGCAATCCCCAAAAAACTTGGAAAATACAGGGTGAGCAGAAAGAGAAGAGGGCTTCCCTGCTGAAATAAAAGCAGAGACAGCTGCCAAATGCACTTTCAGGGTAGCTGGTCTCAGTCCCAAAGAATTAAGATGGACCACATAGTCCAAAACAGTGGGCAAATCAGCAGATTCCGGGGAAATATGCTTCCCAGAACACCATATGGAAAACCTTTTCCACTTGGAGTTATAGGTAGCCCTAGTGGAAGGCTTCCTAGAAGCTTTCAAGATTTCGAGAACACCTTGAGAAAGTTGCAGATCAGCAAACTAACTCCTCAAGAGCCAGGCCCTGAGGTTGAGGGATTTGAGATTCGGATACCAGACTCTCCCCTGGGCACAGGTTAACAGATTGTGGTTCCTGGGGAGACACAGGGGAAGATGGACTGCTAAGGACAGAAGGAGTGGGTACCAGGGCTGCCTGGCCCAGTCTGGAGCAATCAGGATCATCTTGCAGGTCTGAGATCTGATTTTGACTAGCACCCTGAACAGGAGAGGGAAGGGGGGGGGAAGCATAGAGAAACTTCCCTTCCCAATCGAGGAGAAAGGCATCCAGGGGGACTGAGCCCAACACTGGGGGCCTGCAACAAAAAAGTGGAAGTTGATTGTCTGGGGCTGCAAAAAGATCTGAGGGGTGCCCCATCTGGCAAAAACTATCCCCAGTACTGGGATTCAGTGACCATTGTGATGGCCCTGGGAAATCCTGCTGAGAGCATCTGCCAGGACATTGTCCTTGCCTGGGAGGTGAACTGCTATGAGGGAAGTGTTCAGGGAATAAGCCAGAGACCACAACTTCATCGCTCGATGCACAAGGTCAAGACCCATTGCCCCTTGTTTGTTGATGTACCACATTGTAGTGGTGTTGTCTGTTCTGACCTGCACCACTTTGTTCTGAACAGATGCAGAAAAACCTGAAGTGCTAGAAAACAGCTCTGAGTTCCAACAGATTGATGTGGAGCAGAGATTCCTGAGGGGACCACAATCCCTGGGTAGTGAGGTCGCCCATGTGAGCTCCCCACCCCAAGAGGGATGCATCTGTAGTAAGAATTAAGGAGTGAGACTGAGGGGTGAAGGGGACCCCTGTCTCAGATTGCTCTGGTTCTGCCACCACTGAAGGGCTTGGATCAGGGTTCGAGTCACTGGGATCAACTTGGATAGGGAATCTCTTCTTTGAGACCAAAAGGCTCTCAAATGGAACTGAATGTCCCTCATCTGAAATCTTGCTCCTTGCACTACAGCTGTGGAAGCAGCCATGTGTCCTAGGAGCTGTAGGAAATGCCTTGCTGGTCGAGAGACCTGCAGAGTGAAGGGACGAGGCCAGGGCCACCAGGGTCCTTACCCTTCTAGGGAAGGAAGGCTCTGGCCTGCTTTGTGTCCAGTTCTGCACCTATAAAGGCTGACTACCTGGACAGGTTCCAGAACTGACTTTGAAGATTGAGAAGAAAGCCCAGAGAAGCAAGCAGCTGCTGGGTAACTTGCAGGTGTGATTTGACCTGGTCTGGAGACTGACCCACAATGAGCCAGTCGTCCAGGTAGGGAAAGATGGCAATCTTTTGCCTTCTTAAATGAGCAACTGCTACTGCCAGACATTTTGTGAATACCCTTGGGGCAGAGGTAAGGCCGAAGGGCATTGCTCTGAACTGATAATGGCCTGAGGGCAGTTCGAATCCGAGGTACTTTTGGTGGGAGCTTCTGATAAGAACATGGAAGTAGGCATCCTTGAGGTCCAGGGAAGCTAGCCAGTCCCCTGGCCTTAGGGAAGGTAAAATCATTCCCAGAGTCACCATTTTGAATTTTGGTTTTAAAAGGTGCTTGTTCAGATATCTTAGGTCCAGGATGGGCCGCCACTCTCCTGTCTTTTTTGGGGTAAGGAAGTACCTGGAGTACAGACCCTTGCCCTGGTGTAGGGGAGAAACCATTTCTACAGCTCTGAGAGCCAGGAAGGTTGAGACTTCTGTTTCCAAAGCAAGAGTCTCTAGAGGGTTTGCAGGTGGAAAAGATCTGATTCTCATCTTTGGAAATTTTTTGAAGCTGAGAACCAGACCCTGGCTTACTACTTCCAGGACCCACTTGTTTGATGTTAAAGACTCCCAGTCCTGGACGAAGTAACCCAGCCTGCCCCCTACAGGTAATGGAGAACCGGCCCTGGGCATCCCATCAGGGTGCCTGTTTGGCAGGGGCTTTAAGCTGAGGGGTGGGAGCAGGCCTACTTGTACCCTGTCTGCCTCTCCCTCTGAAGAACCCCCCTCTGAACATAAGCTGAAGAAGAGGCCTGGGTTTGGTAAAAAGGCCTGCCTCTACCCCTGGGGGGCTGCCTCTGAGGAGTGGCTTGCCGTTCCTTGGCCTGTGCACTCCTATAAGTGGTTCTATATTCATCCATTTTCTTCGTATAATTCTCTGTCTGCTCCCCAAACAGAGAATTTCCCACCACAGGAAAATCCATAGCCTTAGCCTGGGTATCCTGTGATAAAGTAGTACACCTGAGCCAAGACAATCTACGAAAAGCCACAGATGTAGCCATGACTCTAGAGGATACATCATTAGAATCCACTGCAGCATGGAACTGCACCTTAGATGCCTCAATACCATCAGCAGCTACCTGCTCCAGCTCCTTGGCAAGCTGGCCAGGGGCCTGTTTGGCTAAAGCCATGACAGTATCCCATCTAGATTTTTGGTATCTTGCAACATAAGCCAAATAAATTTGCTTGTCTGAGTCCCAAGGACGCTGCCATGTATTGTTTTTTAGCCATGGCATCAATCTTCCTGGAGTCCTTGTCAGGAGGATGTGAAGCCAGGGGAATATTAGCCTTATCACAGGCTGCAGCCTGAACTACCCCAACATGGCTGCATTGCTGTGAAAGAAATTCTGTATCAGGATCTGACAAAGTGTACCTCCTGTCCATCTTTTTATCCACAGGAGGCACAGAATTAGGAGCTTTCAAAATTTTTATTGTTTGTTTCCTAAAGGATTTATGTAAAGGAATAGACAACCTCCTGGACTCTGGGATATCCATCATCTCTACAAAGTCAGGCTCCTCTTGCTCATCCACAATTTCCTCCAAAGGAAGCTGGAGGGTTTCAGCAACTTTTTTATAAAACAGAAAATGAGAAGGGGACTCAGCAAGCCTAGGGGGAGATTCTCCTAAAGGTCTGTCTGGGGAGATGTCCGGTTCAATGGGCACATCCAGACTTTCAAAGTCACATTCACACTGTTCATAATCATCCTCCCTCCTCTGGTTCATAAACCCTCTATATCATATTCTTGAACCAGTGGAACCGCCGAACCGACCTTTTGCCAGATAGTGGCAGTTCAGGACGGAACGGGGAAAGTGACTGGACAATTTGGATTGCCCTGGCTATCTCTGCAGCAGTTGGAGAAGGGATTTTGACTCCACACCTGCTGACTTTCTAGTTCTCTTTGCTGGAACTGGCTCCTCAGAGTCAGCTTTATGTTTGCCTGAGGAAGTCTGGCCCTGGTCAGACGGTACTCTTTCCGGTTCCGGTTGGCACCGAACCGGCTGGCCATCCGGTCAGCGGACTTTTGGCCTCTCGCTCCTGAGCCTACCAACTCTCTTATCTAGGGTAGCTGCAGGAAATTCTTGCAAATCTGGCAGTCTGCATTGAGGTGGTCAAACCCCAGACAATAAACACATGGTGTATAGGTCAGCCTTGGCAAAGCTTCCCCACAGACACTACAGTGTTGAAACCCAGTGGGTCCGTTTTTCTTTTGGGTTTCAGACATAACGCCCAGCCTAACCAAAACATGCCCTTTTTTCTCGCAGTGCCAGGCAAGACACCCTTATCGGTTCCCAACCGTGTCACAGGTCGTGGAAAAAACTGTAATGAAATCCGTTCTTTTTAGAACCAATAAGAACCGGGAACCGCACTCTAAAAAGCCTTTAAACGCTTCAGAATAAAGTTTCAACACAACCTGATCGGTTCAAACCGAACCGATAAACATTTACAAGTTCCACACAGAAATAAACCTATCTATTACTTACAATACCATAGACAGAGCTTGAACCGATCGGTTTGCGGTTAAAATAATAACAATAATCGCGGTTGAATTTAACCGAGAAAAAAACTCTTTAAACAGAGAAAATGAACCGAGCAGTAGGAGGAATCTCCAGAGCGACTGTTCAGTGAGGCGGAGTAAAGAATCTGACAGTTTCGGTTTGAAATATCCCAGACAGAGCTTTTCTAACCGAGCTCACGCTCCAAGTTCCATGCCCTGCATGGAAGTTAACTCTTTCACCTCCGGAGCAGTTCTTAATGGCAGGACAAACTGCAATAGTCATAATATAGCAAGACTTCATGTTGTTTGAATAGTCTCGGCGGCCAGATCGGGCGACAACCCGCCGATCGGCTCAAGAAAATTTCGTCAAGATCGGCTGGTACGCCGCCTGACTGGTCTGACGTGTGGTTACAGCCTCTGCTGCAACTTCGATCGAAATCGAAAGAGGGGATTCCTGTGAGCGGGACCACACCCGGTCCCAAGAGTGTCGACGTTGTGACTTCTTTTTAGGCTCCTTCTTCCGAGAAACATGCGACCCCAAAGGGCCCTCTCCCTTGGCAGAGAGACTGGCACAACTCCTTGAAGGAAGCCGAATAGGAGTATCCCAGTTGTAGCAGAATTAAGGCTGAAGCGTAGCCCGCCACGGCCTGAGCCGCCTCCTCCTCCTCAAAAGGCCTTAAGCTGTTCCAGCTGCTTGGCAGACCCCGCAGCTGTGGAGACCACCCGACGAGCATCCTTGGATTTAACCAGCGAGTAACACTTTTCTGATCGCACCAGTTTAAGTCGGGCAGCGCGGTCTTCCAGAACCGAAGGTGAAAAGGACTGACATATCGCAAGCCTGCAGATTGTGGTCATGTCCCAGACAGTAGATGCACGCAGCGTGTGGATCGGTGAGAGACATCTTCTGCCCACAGGGGCACCAGCGAAACCCAGAAACCGATTTGTCTTCCATCGCGGCAGCAAGAGAAGAATGTGAAGACAAAACTAGAGAGAGTTTTAAAATAAGTTTTGGAAGCAAATCCGAAGATTCTAGAGCCAGAGCCTACTACATACGGAAGAGCTAAGGAGGGAACCTGAACCTTACAGCAGAAAGGAAGATCTGGCGTTGTGTAGCCTCTATGGGAGAGTGGCTAGATGGAAGCCACTCCTGAGAAAAGGCCACATAACAGCCAGGGCTTGACAAATTTTAAAATTAGGTACTTGTCCACGGACAAGTGGCTTGTCCAAAAGTAGTTGTCCCAGTGCTTGAGTTGGTAGTCCCGGTATAAGATGGCATATTTTTAATGGAAAGTATCAAACTACAGAAAACTCAATGGATTTATTGTAGTAGTTATTTAGTGTTGAAATAGACAATAAGGAGAATAAATAATATGATTTTATTTTTGTCAGCAGCATGGCGAGGCTGCGAGCATAGACAGAATTAGCATTAGCAGCGAGGAACTGACAGCAAGTGTGGTTGCAGCAGCAGCACAGAGTGCCAGCCTGCAGCACAGTGAGAACATCACAGCAGAGTAGCAGACAGTACAGCATCAGCATTGGGAAAAGTTACAGGAAGCCTGAGCTTGCTCCAGCCAGAGCATCATATTCAGTCATGTCGTCATCAAGACTAGTGACCGCCTCAGGGACATTTTCGCGTGAATCAGCAGAACTAGTAGTTGAACTAGCATGACCATGATGACCATGAATGTGGCGTGTGCCAGGACCAGATAGTAGCCAGTGGTTGATAGCTTGATCCGGATCAAAGCTGTCTAATGCAGTGCCTTCAACTGCTATATGCAGAAGTGACTGGGCGTGTCATCAGCCAAACTTGTTCTTATTTTTGTTTTATAAGATTCTGAATGGAGAATACTCTCTCACATTTAGCAGTAGACACACTCATAGCCAGTAACATTTCTATTAGGTTAAGGATGTGAGCAAGCTGGGCAGGTTTCTCTAGTAGTGTCGTGAATACACTTGCAGATATGGCTTGTCAACTGCAGACTTAAGCATTGCTTTTAATGCACAATACTCCTTTTATACTGGTTACATGATCTTCAGAAAAAAGTTGTGAAAGTAGTCTAATAAATTACTTAAATCAGTTGTGCCAAATTGTGCAAGTTCTTCTCGTGACAGATCAAAATTTTGAAATCAAGCAAACTGAACCATTTCAGAGGTTCTTCCGAGAAATTCAAAACGCTGATCAATGTAAGATACTGCTGCATCTATTAAACTGTGCAGCTGTGTATCAGTCGTAAAATTTACTTCTGGGCAGTTCCTTTTGAAAGTGAAAGGAACAATCTTGTCCTCACTGCCACGCTTTGAAATGAGGTAGTTCATGCATTTCTCTGCAGGATTATATTGGTTCAGAAATTATGTCATAAACTTTCCAGGTCTTGTTTTTAGCTCAGTCAACTGAAGTAAGCATGTCTCAACGAGTTGGGGACTTCTAATATTAGTAGTAGGTCATCTTTCTGAAATTCAAGTGATAAATTTTTCAATATTGGCAGAAAATCTTGAAGAATAAACAGTGATTTTACAAACTGTACTCTGCATCTCTTAGAAGTGCCTTTGCTTTGGCCCCATCATCACCAGCAGAGTTTGACACATGTTCAAGATGCTGAATTACTGTAGGCAGGTTGACTTGAACAGCATGAACTGAACGTGTCTTACTTGCAAGCCAACGCACTTGCTTTATTGCACTGAAATGAGCCAACTCGTGTGTATGACATCTGCTATTTCCTGCAGTTCCGGTTTCTTGGGGCTGTAGTGGTAAAATTTAAAATTCCTTTCAAGGTGTTTTCTACTTTTTGAACAAAGGGATTTTTTCATGACTGCGAGAACTGCTAACTCCAGTTTGTGGGCTACGCAATGCATGGGTATTACAGTGGGGACATGTTCTCGGATTTTTGCTATGGTGCCACCTGTATGGCTCCATCATCACACTGGCACCATCAAAGTTGGCACATATGAGAACTGGTCCAGGTCTGCTCACATCAAGTAAGGTCCACAAAGAAAGATCAACAGACTCAAGTGCAGAGGTTATTGCTTTAAAAACTCCATCTGCATGAGAATGTTCAAGAGGTACAGCTTTAATTAACACAGTTGTAACTTTTTTCTGCGCCATCAACAAAGCGAAGGAAAACATTTTCCCACTCTACAATGCTTGCATCTGTACTGCCATCTGCAAGAACGGTAACGAATTTTGTATTTTTGATAGTCTGGATCTGTGTTGTAGACATGACAGCTGATATTGCGTTACAGAAATCTCTGGCCCGTTTACCATTTGCGTAATTGCTGCCGAGTTTAACCCCATTTTTTTCTTGCAATGTGCAAAGCCACTCCATATCTGAGAAAGGACGTAAATTTTTAGCCAAGGAATATGCGGTGTTAAATAAATGCCTCATTTTATTTTTGGTGACTTCCTCCATCTGAGAAAATGCATGATATATTGCAGTTTCAGATATGTTAAAATTGACTGCATGTTGACCAGTTTCGTGACTATGGTGGTTTGCACAAATTATATGTGGATTCGATTTCTCATGGGCCTCACTGACTCAATTCTGAAATTATTTGAACCAGTGGCAAACACGTTAGGTTTTTTGAATAAGCAGGAGTCGCAAGAGTGAGATATTCTCACAGGCAGAGCAGTACATGATGTATTTTGGTCATCATACCTTAACCAGGTAAACTGATTTAGCCAGTGATGCTGAAATGTTCGAGCCCTTTTTCAACATCATATTTTTATCTTTGCTTCTTTTCTCAGTGTTTATTTCCTCATCATCTAAAATGAAAGGTCGCTTTACCTGTACTGAACCAGAATGTGATGGCACTGAACTGCTGCTACTGTTATGCTCACTGTTTCAGAAACTGGTGCGGTCAAGTTAGACTGATCGCCTTTATGTCTACAAACACAGACCCAGACCGAGAACCTTGGTCGTTTTTTCCTGACCACTAGTAGGGCGGGGCTGGTTGGGGCTGGCTTCAGACTGTGAAGAAGGCTCAGGGTCAGGCTCTTTACTTTTTGTTTCGATGAAGATTTTTCCCTGTCCAAAGGGAAAATAGAGTAGCTTGCTTTGGCTTATTTTGTTGCATTATTTCAACTGTCTTCTATGCTGCAATGTGAAATAAACTAATAAAGATTGTTGTATTATTGTACACAATAAAATTCTATTTTGTGTTATCTTTGTGTGTGTTGTGTTACTGTAATTTTTTTACCTTAAGCTGTTGTGCTTATGCAGCACTACAAGAGGGCAGGACAGAGGTGGGTAGGTGGGAAGGGGCTGAGTCCAGAGCCGGACGGAGTACTAGCAGGAAATTGCTTTTTCCCTTCTTAGGTCAGGTTCGGTCTCACAGCCACACACAAACAAACACTTCCACCAGTGTAGCTAGTACTGGTAGGTTTATTTTATTTTTTCGGTGTCCCCAAAAATGCCTTTTCCCTTCTCAGGTCAGGTTTGGCCTCACAGCCGCACACACATACACCTCCACCAAAAGTACTAGCTAGGGTTTATTATTTTCTTCTGTGTAGTGTCACTGTCACTTTTCACACAAAAAATGTTTTTCTTTTTCCCCTTCCTATAGGTGGGTACTGGGTAGGTGGGAGGGGCTGGGTCCAGAGCCGGACGGAGTACTAGCAGGAAATTGCTTTTTCCCTTCTCAGGGCAGGTTCGGTCTCACAGCCACACACAAACAAACACTTCCACCAGTGTAGCTAGTACTGGTAGGTTTATTTTATTTTTTCGGTGTCCCCAAAAATGCCTTTTCCCTTCTCAGGTCAGGTTTGGCCTCACAGCCGCACACACATATACACCTCCACCAAAAGTACTAGCTAGTCTTTATTATTTTCTTCTGTGTAGTGTCACTGTCACCATGCCTCTCAACTGTCCCTGATTTTGCCTCAAAATTTTACTCTGTCCCTCCTAAAATTGTGTTTCCGTGACCAAACAGTGGTGGTTATAAGCATAAACTAATGTCAAACATTTAAGTTACAGACTTGTTCTTCTTTAGATAATGCATTTTACACTAAGCCTTTATTCTACCAGCTTCCTGAGTGGATAACTCCATTTTGAAGAAGTGTCCCTGATTTTGGTCCTTTGTCCCTGATTTTTAAGCCTTGTCCCTGATTTGTGAGGCAGGAGGTTTTCACACAAAAATGTTTTCCTTTCCCTTCCTAGTATATTTCTAAGAAAGAAGTCCTGAGTTGTTCCCAAATTCCTGTACCCTCTCCTCTCAGGGCAGGTTAGGTCTCACTCACAGCCCACTGCCACACACACCTCCACCAAGTACTTGGTAGGACAAACAAAGTACTAGCTAATAAGTTTATTTAAGGTAGCTATCTTTTTTTTTGGTATCAATTCTTTTTATACTATGACTGTTTACTTTATTAAGTATTCAGTTCTTTCCCTTCCACAATTCTCTCTACTCTCACCCATAGGCTCTCAGGGCAGGTTCGGTGGTCTTGCAGGAGGCACACATTATCAGTCAGGTCCAAGTCCCTGATCTCTGCTCTCTCTCAGGGAGGGCAGGCTTGTCTCACAAACACACCCACACACACACACCAACCCTTATCACACGATTATTATTGAAATGTTTAGTAATTCCACAACTTAAATTCAACACACAATCACTTCCACTTAGAGTCTCATGTTTTTGCCTTTTTATTTATTTAAGAGCTGTGTATCCTTTTATTTTTCTTCACTTCACGTGTCCAAAACAACACACACAGCTCCCCATTCAGTGTGCAGTGTTTTTGCTTAGTTCTCCTTTTTTTTATATATATATATATAAAATCAGCAGATTGTTTAATCAGACTTTCCACTCTAAGCAAACTCTCTCTCCTCTCACATCCCCTCCCCAAACTACAGATCCTCCTACTCTCCTCTCAAAATTCCCAATATATATTTGTATTATATTCTAACTTCTCTCTCCTATTACTGATTTGCTAGTGACTCGGCAATCAGCCCAAATACACAGTTTGACTGTGCTCCAAACAGAACGATGTGCTCTCTGCCTCTCTCGAAGCAGCGAAATGGTGCTGCTTGCCAACGTCGGCACGGTTAGTGCTACTGCCACTCTGAGAGCTCCAGTCCAACCCCTAACGCGAGTCACTCAATAGCCGGACTGACAGGGAATGTACCATCAGCTGTAGGCTGCCTAGCCTGTCAGTCTGGCTATTTTGACCAGTTACGTAGCGCTGCTTCTTCTGGCGCCCCCGCGCCTCCCCGCGTCTGCTGGTGCCCGATTGCACAGTTAATTCGGGAGTCGGACATGGGGCACGGTGGCCGCTGCTGTGGTAAAGAAGTGGTGTGCGATTCAGCAATGCATCAAAGACTCCATCTAGTGGCCAGCGAGAGAAAAGCAGGTAAAAACCTGCAGATTTTAAACTGCAGTATGGTAGTCCGTGGGACAAGCAGAACTCTGGCATCTGCTTGTCCCTACATAAAAAATGGTAGTCCGGGACGTCGGGCTATAGGATTTGTCAAGCCCTGATAACAGCATGCCTGGAGTTTGCAAGAAGGTACATAGCAGACTCAGACCATGTGGCAAAAGATCATCTGGTCTGATTAAACAAAAATTCAACTCTTTGGCCTGAATGCAAAGTGCTATGCCTGGCGCAAACCAAACACAGCTCATCGCCCGTGTAACACCATCCCTACCATGAAGCATGGTGGTGGCAGCGTCATGTTATGGGGATGCTTTTCAGCGGCAGGGACTGGGGCACTTGTCAGGATAGAGGGAACAATGAATGGAGCCAAATACAGGCACATCCTTGAGGAGAACCTGCATCAGTCTGCAACAGACCTTGACTGGGGCGAAGATTTACGTTCCAACAGGACACCGACCCCAAGCATACAGCCAAAGCAACACTGGAGTGGCTTCAGAACAAGAAGGTGAATGTCCTTGAGTGGCCCAGCCAAAGCCCAGACTTGAATCCCGTTAAGAATCTGTGGAGAGACTTAGATTGCGGTTCACCGACGCTCCCCATCCAACTTGACAGAGCTTGAGCAAATCTGCAAGGAAGAATGGGTGAAAATCCCCAAATCCAGATGTGCACAGCTGATATAGACATACAAGAAGACTCAAAGCTGTAATTGCTGCCAAAGGCACTTCTACAAAGTATTGACTCAGGGGGGTGAATACTTAAGTAAACAAGATATTTCAGTTTTTAATGTTACACAAATGTTTGTTACACAATAAAACTATTTTGCCCCTTTAAATTGTTCAGTATGCTGTGTGAATCAAGGGGAAAAAATCATTTCAATGCATTAAAAATTCTGGTAGTAACACAACAAAATGTGACAAAATCCAAGTGGGGATGAATACTTTCTGAAGGCACTGTAATTCTGCATGACCCCACTGGTTGAACAGACCTTCCACCACGGAGGTCAGGAGTTCCCACTCATTAGCCCGTGACTGAGGAGCTTAGGCTGTCTGCCAAGACGTTTTGATCACCGGGAACACTGACAGCAGAGAATTCCAGGCCGTGATCTATTGCCCAATACAAGACCCTCATTACACCAAAAAACAGGGAGGGACTCATTTATACCCTCTGTGTCAGGAAGCAATGAACCACACTAGTGTTGTCCACCTGAATCAGCAGTGGGCCCATGGAGAGCTGGGTCTGGAAGGCCAGCAAGGCATACAGAACTGCTCGCATCTCCAAGATGTTTATGTGGAGTTCCGCCCCCACCGTGGATCACGTCCCTTGGGTCTAGTGGGCACCTCAGTGAGCCCCCCAGTCGAGGTCCAAGACATCTGTTGTGAGGATCTGATGCGAGGGTGGAGTGAAGAATGGTATCCCTCTCAGGAGGTTGCTCAACAGCACCTTCTTGACTGGGTCAGAGACCAGGACTGGCTGCTCTAAGTCGTCCATATGCTTCTCCCACTGGACCCTCAGTGTCCACTGAGGAATTCTCATATACAGCCCGACTAGGAGGACTGGAACGACTGCCACAGCCATAAGTTCCAGGAGGGGGCAGAAAAACCCGTGCTGGGACGTGGTGGCTGGAGTAGAGCTAACAGGCTTTATCTATCAAGCCCTGCGTCCATCCTGTCTTGTGGAAGAAAGGCCATCCCTTGAGCTGTATCCAGTACTGCCCCAGTGTACTAAAGTCGTTGGGGGGGGCAGAAATTACTTGGGCAGGTTGACTGTGACCCCAAAATCCTGGAACAGGCGGCATGTATGAGCCAGGGTTTTGAGCAAGTGCTCCCTGGAAGGTGCTTCTTGCAGTCAGTCATCCAGTTGAGGAAGCAAATGGAACCCCTGCCGTCTGAGGGCAGCTGTCACCACTGCCAGGCACTTGGTGAAGACCCGGGGGACTGAAGATAAGCCAAACGGGCTGAGCCCTGAACTGAAAATGGGCTCCCTGAATGTGAAATCTGAGGAAGCGCCTGTAGGAGGCGCACACCTTGATGTGCGGATAGGTATCCTGCATCTCCAGAGAGCAAATCCAGTCCCCTTGGTGTAACAGTGGCAGTACAGCATGTAAGGTGACCCTCCTGAACCATTTGTATTGTATGAATAGGTTCAGCTCGCTGAGGTCCAGAATGGTCTGGAGAGCCCCCATGCATTTGGGAACCAGGAAAAAGTGGGGAGTAAAACCCTTTAGAATGGGTTCTATGACCCTTTTGCAAAGCAGGGCATGGATCTCTTCTCAGATCAGAGGGATGTGACCAGGAGGATATGAGGACGGAACTAGAGGTCTGTCCTGAGGTCACTTCAAAAGTTCTAGGGAGTGTCTGTACTCTATGAGCTGCAGCTACCACCTGTCTGAAGTTATCTCCCGCCACCTGTCCAGATGGAGGGAGAAGCGACCCCCTATAGCCGTCTCCTGGATGCCTGGAGGGAGGGGGTCCGACAAGGAGTCAGGAAGGGAGGGCAGCCGCAGCTGAGGCTGTGGGACTTCCCCAGGAGCCCTTGCCGGGCGAGGGGTTGGCAAGGCATACACCGCCATCTGCCACTTTCCTTGAGGTTTGGCAGGTGCTCTCGTTTGCTTCTGTGTAGCCCGAAGAAAGGGCGTCCTCTGCCAAGACTTTGGCTGTGTGTGATACATAGAATTAACAGACCTAAAGGGTGCGTGCAGATGCCTGTAGTTAAGAGAAGATATCTTCAACATCTCCTCCAAATAACTGTACTCTCTTAAAGAAGCGTAAATGATGGACAACTGGACATCCTGGGCAAATGCAGACATTCAAAGCTAAGAGAACCCATTCTTGAGCAGATCCTGTGCTGCCCCAAAATTCCATGCCAATCCTGCTCCTTGCTTACATGGCCCCTCAGCACCAATTCAAGACACAGAGAGAAGCTGTGAATCCAGGGGTCGGGCAGGAGTTTGTTTTTTGGTTTGTTTGTTTTGCAGTTAGTACTCTCTATTTCACCCCAGGGACCGACCGCTCCATCACCCTGGCTCCCTACAGACTTGCCATCCAACTCCCCGTCTTTCAGGGCTGCGGACAGGATCCTTGGATCATTCAGAGTAGAGTCAAGTTTTAAGCCTGCGAGGGGTCGGTCCCTTCATGCTGGCCAGTCATGCATTTTCTTCCTCCTATAATTTACCCAGGAGGATGGACGTGCAATGCCGCCCAGGCATGCCCCCGCACGTACCTACACGCAGGAGTTTGGCAGCCATCACTTCTCCCATACCTCCACTGCCTTCCTTGGGTGCCTGACCCCCAGCCATTGCTAGGGGTCAGTACTGCACCAGGTGCTGCAGCCTTCTCTGCTCAGGCACTGCAGCTCTCCCTCCCAGGAGCAGAGCAGTCTTATGGATGCTCGATCATTCTCCTCCCAGCCAACCCTCCGACAACCAGAGATCGCTCCAAAAACCAGGCAGTCAGAGCTACAAGCGGTAGATCTACCACTGTGCCGGTGGGTCAGCTGCTGGGTAGGAGGATGCTGGGAATGTCTGTACACCAGAGTGATCAGTGCAGCCTATCCACATAGCTGGTTGCTCTGGAACGCATCCCCAACTGTACAGCAGTTCAGGTAGAGGAGCAGAGAACAGCTTACTGCAATCAGGGTAACTGTCCACACAGCGGTATTTGCACTGCAGCATCCCAAATGGTCCGGCTGCTGCACTGCAGCATCCCAAATGGTCCGGTTACTGCAGTGCAATTGCGGCCATATAAGCTGGCCTAGTGTTGAGGGTCCCCAGGCTGCACTGTTAGCTTCTCAAGATGCACAAGTTTCTGCCTGGGGCCCACATGCATTGTAGAGCACATGCCAAAGCAACTCTAAAGAATATAACTGGATTCCAGAATCTGGTCTTGGACCCCAATTATTTCTTTTGTTTATTTTTATTTTGGAAGTCCTAGATCCCCAAGAAGCAAAAGCTACCAAGAGCCCTGTACAAGACAACTCTGAAAACCTACAGCTCTGATTCAACAAGAAAAATGTTAGTCCTACCGTATGGCAAGAGAAATGTGGAATGGCCAGTTTCTTCGAGATCCCTAGCCACTTCAGAGCGGTCCCTGCTGCAATCCTCTTCCCTACTGGTGACAGAAAACACTTCTGTTTTGGCACACTTGACAGAATGTAACTCCTTCCAATGCCATCAAACTCTGCTGTCTCCACCTCCTGGAAGGGAGAGGGTAATCAAATATTAAAACATTAGAAATACAGATGTTTAATGAGAGTGGCCATGTTGTTCACAGTGCTGCACATACTAAACACTTCAAAGGTGGATGGAAAACTACTGCTTATTTGATTTTTTACTGGTGCCCTGCACTAGATAAGTGCAATAAGCAGCTCTTATCTGCCATCAAATTTTATGTTTCCATGTTTCTGCCTAATTGCCTAATCTGTTACACATGTGTAAAATGCTCTCTCTCTCCCTGGGTTTTTAAAAGTGAGTTTTCTTAAAAATCTGCTATTTCTTCTGTAAAAGACCTCAGAGTTCGAAAGCTTAAGATTTTTTTGTAATCTCTGTTGGTCCAATAAAAAGCATCAAGTCACCTAATCTGTGCATCTAGTAATAATTGGCAGCCCACTGGTAGAGTAGTAGCATTACTGCTTGCAACGCCAGCAACTCAGGTTCAGGAGCAAGTCTGGATCATCGGGGGCTAGAAAGCAGTGTTGGCACAGCAGCAGCGCTACTACCCGTGACACTAGCAAGCCAGGTTCAGGCGCAAGTCTGGATTATGGGGGGCCAGAATGCTGGCGCGTGTGTGTGTGTGTGTGTGTGTGTGTCAGCACAGCAGTAGCACTTCTACTCACGACACCAGCAACCCAGGCTCAGGAGGGAGAAAAAAAGCATTCAAGTGGGCACTCCCGTCCTCCATGTGGGATGGTGCCAGATTTCTGCAGCTACACTGTCCCCTCAGTGACCACAGGGGGTGGTGTAGCAGGGATTGCAAGGGCATATTCAATGTCGTCAGTGCATACCTGACATGATGCCCTAGCATAAGACACCCTCAGGGAGGGAATTGGAACAGACTGAAAACCCTCTAGCTATGCTGTTCTAAAAAAGACTACACACTTGCAACCTGAGCACTCACTGAATGAATGGATCTCAAGGGACCTGGCCCCAGCTGCAGAGACCCAGAGGGGCAATGTGGGGAACAGTAAGAAGGTGAGACGATGGGGCTAGAGTACACCAGAGGCTGGAGAAGGTGACAATGTACGGAAGAACAAAAGAAAAAATTACTTACCATAATAATCTTGTTTCTTCCCAGTGATGCTCAGATATTCATAACTTTATGCAGTAAGCCTAAGGGGTTGGACTAGCCGGAGAGATGGAACACATGCAAATTATGGAACATTTTTCACGTGAGCATCTTTCAAACACTGCCTCTACTAACTGCCTGTGTTCTAACCTCTTCAGATTTTATATAGGAGCCTAAAAAAGTAGGCACACAATAATGTAGTTCTAAAAATTATGTTATCATTAAAATTGGGGTTCCCCAACAACATGGATTTACAGAAAAAATAAAACCTCCAACCGGAGAAAGAAACAATTAAGTAAAGTTAAAACATGCCGGAAAATACCAAAAAGACAAACACAATGAACTCTGTTCGCCTAACTAATACAGGTGCAGAGGAAAGAACTTCACTCCAAGGATGTATTGTGACATGGTGGCACCAGCATGCGGAGTGCAGAGGCTCAAGTTCTGGAAGGGGAGGTAGGGAGGGAAGTAATGAATATCTGAGCATCACTGTGAAGTAGCAAGATTACTATGGTAAGTAATTTTTTCTTCTAACCCCAGTAATGCTCAGTATATTCATAACTTTATGCAAACTACAAAGCAGTACCCCTGGAGGTGGGCACAGGACTCTATTTTGGAAATAGACTTTGCAGGACTACTGTGCCAAACCTAGCATCACTCCTGGATAAAATATCCAGGTTGTAGTGTTTTGTAAAGGTGTGTATTGTTTTCCAGGTAGCGGCTTTACATATATCCACCAATGGGACATCCCTGGCAGCTGCTAAAGTAGCAGCTGTCCCTCTTGTAGAATGAGTCCTCAATCCTGATGGGGGCTCCCTGCCAGCATGAGTGTAACAGAATTGGATACACTGGACTATCCATAGAGAAATGGACCTTTTTGAGGCTGGATTACCTTTTCCCACATCCCCATAAGTTAAGAACAATTGCTTTCTATCCTGTCTAAGGTCTTTAGTGGCTGTCATGTAATAACTGAAGGCCTTCTTAACATCCAAACTATGAAGCCTCCTTTCACTAGAAGTGGCATGATCGGTCAAAAAGACAGGGAGAGTGATGGATTGATTCAAGTGAAAATCAGAAACCACCTTGGGGAGAAATGTTCTGTTTGTTCTAAGGGCTACATTATCTCTATGAAAAGAGATATAGTCCTGATCTACACAGAGAGCCTGAAGTTCACTGATTCTTCTTGCAGAAGTCATTGGCACTAGAAAAACTATTTTCCAAGTGACATATTTTAGATGAACTATAGCCATGGGCTCAAACGAAGCAGACATGAGCTTAGCTATACACACATTCAGGTCCCAAACTGGCACTGGTGGCCTGTGAGGGGGATGCAAATGATTCAAGCCCTGAAAGAACCTTCTAAAGACAGGGTCTGAAGCTAAAGTTACCTTTTTCCCAGCAGGAAGGTAAGCAGACACTACTGCAAGGTGAACCCTCAAAGAACTGGACTGTAGCCCCCGAGAATGTAAATGGGGAAGATAATCCAATACCACTGCCAATCCAGCCTTGGCTGGTACCAGAGTCTTGCCCGAACAGCAGGTAGAAAATCTTTTCCATTTTGAAAAATAGATTTTCGAAGTAGAAGGTTTTCTTTAACCTCTTAGAATATTTAAGACAGGTTCAGAAAGTTTTAAATTAGTATATTTCAAGTCCTCAAGAGCCAAGCTTTGAGATTGAGGGACTTGAGATTCGGGTATAACAGAGTTCCCTAGCTGGAGGTCAATAAGTTGTGCCTCCGAGGGAGATGTACTGGGTTCACAACAGACACTGAAAGCAGAAGAGAGTACTATGGCTGCCTCGGCCAGTCTGGAGTTATCAAGATCAGTGATGCTAATTGGGATCTGAGCTTGACCAGTACTCTGTAGAGCAGAGGGTAAGTATAAAGGAACCTTCTTGACCAATCCAGATTCAGAGCATCCAGAGGAAGCGTTCCCTGATCTGGTGGTCTGCAACAAAACTGTGGCAGATGGTGGTTCTGGTGGGATGCAAACAAGTCTATCTCTGGAGTGCCCTACCTTCTGAAAATAACTTTTACCACTTGCCTGTTAAGGGTCCAATTCGTGATGGGCCCGATTTATTCGACTCAATGCAACTGCCAGGGTACTGTCCTTCCCTGGCAAAAGAATTGCCTGCAGAGATACTCCAAACGAATACGCCAGAGTCCAAATCTTTATGGCTTTTATGCAGAGGAGGCCTGACTTTGTGCCTCCCTGCTTGTTTATGTAATACATTGTGGTGGTGTTGTCTGTTCTGACCTGTGCCACCCTGCCCTGGACTAGGGAAGAAAAAGCTTTAAAAGCTAGCAAAACTGTTCTGAGTTCTAGTAAATTTATGTTGTGAAGGGACTCTGCAGCTAACCAAGAGCCCTGGGTTGTGTGTTCCCCTATATGGGCACCCCAGCCCAAAAGGGATGCATCTGCTGTGAGAACCACTGAAGGATTCTCTTTCTGAAAAGGAACTCCTTACCTTAAATTGGATTCCTCCTTCCACCACAGGAGGGCCTGTAGCAGTGCCCTTGTTACTGGAATAAGCTATGAAAAAGAATCTTTTCTTAGACACCAGTGAAACCTGAGGTGGAACTGGATGTCTCAAGTGGAATCTGGACCCCAGCACTGTGCCTGTGGAAGCAGCCATGTGGCCCAGTAGCTGGAGGAACCGTCTTGCAGTTTTTAAGCTGTGCAGCCTGAAAGTTTGCTATTAGCTGAATACTCTTTACTCTCTCCAGAAGCAGATATGCTCTGGCTTGTAAGGCGTCGATCTCTGCTCCTATGAACTGCAATACCTGCGCAGGAGTGAAGACTGACGTTTTGTCATTGATCAGGAATCTTAAGAGACTCCAGGAGGTCTTGTGTGACCTTCAAATCTTGCTGCACTTGCAGGGGAGATTTTCCCACAACCAACCAGTCATCCAGATAAGGAAAAACAGATATTTCCTGTCTGTGAAGATGTGCCACTACAGCTGCCAAGCACTTTGTAAACACCCTTAGGGACGAAGAAAGGCCAAAAAGCAGGGTTGAAAACTTGTAGTGACCTGAGGGGAGTCTGAACCGGACACATTTTCGGTAAGACTTCTTTATGGGATTGTGGAATAGGCGTCTTTCAAGTCCAGTGATGCCAGCCAGTCTCCTTTTTGAAGTGTTGGCAGAATCAGAGCCAAAGTTACTTTTTTTTTTTCTCTCTCTCTTCTTTAGGAGCTTGTTTAGAGCTCTGAGATCCAATATAGGCCACAACACCCCACTTTTCTTTGTAGTTAGGAATTATCTGGAATAGAATCCCTTTCCCTTCAGAGATTTTGGAACTGGTTTCACTGCTCTCAGCTGTAGCAAGTTTCGAACCTCTGCCTCCAAAAGCATCTTTTCTGCTAGAGAAGGAGAACTGAAAACTCTTATGACAAGGAAGGGACTTGAATTCCAGAGACAGACCTTGGCCCACCACCTCAAGAACCCACTTGTCCGTGGTGATGTTCAGCCAAGCCTGGAGGAAGAGGGACAGCATGCCTCCAACAGGTAGGGAGGAGGCGGCCTGTGGTTTAGAGGGTCTATTTGGACTGTGACTAAGGCCGAGTTTGGGATCCTCGCCTCAAGCCCCTTCTGCCACTGCCCCTGGAGTATCCCTGCTGTGGATACTGCTGGTACCGGGGTAAGGCCACTGTTTGGAGGAAGGGCCTGGTGTAAAAGGACCTGCCCCGGCCTCCCCTTCCATAAGACCTGGTGGATGGAGAAGCTCTCTTTTTCGCAGAGTTGTTTCTATAAGTGGCCTTGTACTCATCCACCTTCTTCATGTATGCCAGTGTGGACTCCCCAAAGAGGAAATTTCCCGCTAGGGGAAAATCCAAAGTCTTTGGTTGTGTATCCTGAGTGAGGTTTGTAGCTCTGAGTCAAGCAAACCTCCTCTGTGCCACCGTCCATCTGGCTGCAGTATCATTAGTGTCAGCAGCCATCTGGAACTGGTACTTAGCTGCCTCTAACCCAAACCTTGCGGTTTCAGCCAGCTCATCTGACAAGGGCGAGGGAGCTTTCTGAGACATGGCCTGGACTGAATGCCACAGGGATTTTTGATACTGGGCAGCATATGCCTGGAAGGTAGTCTGGAACATAGCCAGAGAGGCTGACAGGTACCCTTTTTTGGCCATACTTTCAATTTTTCTAGAGTCCTTGTCCGGAGGATGTGAGGACAGAGAGACTCTAGCCTTGTCACAGGCAGCTTGCTGTCTGAGCCCCTGGTGGTCAGGGTGGGAAATGAGAATATCAGCTCCCTTCCTCTCCAGTGGATACTTTTTGTCCATCTTCCTGTCTATGGGAGGAGTGGAATTTGGTGCCTGTAAAATATTTGATGCATCTTTTTTAAAGAATATATATAGACAGGGAGGAGGAGAGCCTTTGTGGGTGTTAACACCATCATCTCTAGGTACTCCCCCTCCTCATCTTCGATTTGTTCAGTGGTGATGTCCAGTGCATCTGCCATCCTCCTGACAAAGGTAAAATGGGATGAAAAATCCTCAGACACCCTTGGAGGAGAACCAAAGTCCTGTTCAGAGTACCACCACCACCAGCCACTACTCCTTGAGGGAGAGGATGCACATTACTGCCAACCTGGGGACCCTGGGAGGGGGCAGGAGGCTGCTGAGGAGGAACTACTGCCTGTAAAGACTGAATTATTTTCAAGGCCTGAGCAATCTCTTGGGCCACAGGTACAGGCAAAGCAGTCAAAGAAGTCCCCGGTTTACCAGGCGATTCGGTTCTAGTGATTCAGTTTTCTGCTTTTCAGAAACTCGGGAGTCAGCCAGTTCAGTAACTTTTTGTTCTCTTTGTGCCCGCTCCCAGGGCAGGAACAGACAAAGATGTGGGTTCAGCCACAATATTTTGTAGTATCGGCTGGTCAGAGCCAGAAGGACCCCTAGAATTTTCTTTTTAAGCCTTCACAAAGTTTCTTAATGGTCTTCAAGGAATGTTTTACATACATCACATTCCTCTTTTAAATAATCAAATCCCATGCAAACTACATAAAGTGTGTGTTTGCCTGCTTTTGCAAACACCTCTCCACATAGAGTACAGTTTTTGAAACCGGGTTCACCGGTTTTCTTTTTGGGTTTCTCCCAACATAATTCAAGAAACAAGCAACCACTAAGGAAAAAACCCTTTTTTCTTCTTCCTTTTTTTTTTAATATCGGTTTCGGAACTGAAGAGGAACCGTCAGAAATGGACAGTCTACAAAATACGGAACCGAGTTAGCGGTTCAGTAACAGAGGTTTATCTGTAAATAAGGTGGTTCTTTAGTCAGAGAACACCGATTTCAACTAAAACTATCCCGGTTCCCACACTGTTATCCCGAACCAAAAAAAAAAAATCAATTTTAAACGTAAATAAGATTAATAGTACAAAACAAATAGTAGAGGCAGTAAATGAAAACAAAATACACTTACGGTCAGTATCTGTCATTTTCTTCACGCAGAAGAAAGGGGACGAACGGCACTCCGAGCAACCAGACTTTTCAGGCGGAAAGAAAAATCTGAAGAAGTTAGAACACAGGCAGTTAGTAGAGGCAGTGTTTGAAAGATGCTCGCGTGCAAAGTGTTCCATCATTTGAATGTGTTACATCTCTCCGGGCAGTCCAACCCTCAGGCTTACTGCATAAAGTTATGAATCTACTCAGCATTTCTGGGGTCAGAACATGATGAAAGAAAAAAAAAAAAAAATTAAAACAAATGTAATTATGGAGCTGTAATTGCTGTCACTGGAAGGTGGGAGGAGGCAGAGGGCTGTCGGGCAGCTGAGAGAGAAGGCATCAGAGCGGCGACGGCGCAACTCCCGGCAGCTGCATTCGGCAGCGGGTCAGGGCTACAGGGAGCTGTAACTGCTAGCAGCATCAGAAGGTGGGAGGAGCAGGGGCTGCAATCGGCAGCTGAGGAAAGCACCAGGGTCGACAAAGCGGACTTCCCAGCAGCTGCATTCGGCAGTGGGCCAGGGCTAGAGGGCACCAAGCTGTGAGGAGAGGGCACCAGAGAAGGCTTCTCGGCGGCTGAAATCAGCAGCAGGCCAGGGCTTAAGAGGGAGCAGCTGAACTTGAAGGACCATTCAGGAGTGAGGGGGCCAATTTCGATTTGCGGCTAGGTAAGATAAGGGCCCAGCCACCTCACCACCCATCAAGGAACGGTAATTGTGTCCCACACCACCCACCCCGGCCCAGACCTCTATTAAATGGTCCGGGGGGGGTCATTGGGGGAGGGCATGGTGTGACTGGCTGAGACTGACATTTAGGAAGATCGGATTTGCAGCTGACTGGAGGGGGGGTGGGCATATGATTCATATCATACACTGTGCTGGCTTGGGCATAGTGGTTACTGTGGGGATTGCAGATTAATTCTTAGGGTTTTGCTGGGCTTTCATGGTGTAAAATAGAGGACACATTGAGGGGTATTGTGTTGGGCTTTGCTGACTAATAAGGGGCACAATGATGAGAACTGTCTATTGCTGGGTATCTCATGTGTGTGTGTATAGACAGATAGATATATATAGATATATATATATATATATATATATATATAGTGTGGGATATATATATAGTATATACAGTATATATATTGGGCTAAGTTTGGGGACATATTGCTCATAACTAAAATGAAGGTGGGCTTGGGGCAATGAGGGCATCTTTGGCAGGGCTGACAGCGGACAGGGTGTGGAGTAGCCATAATATTAAATTGGGCATGGAGGTTTGGAGGATGCCCAGTGTGTTTTCAACTGGAGGGTCTTAGGGAGGAGATCAGGGGTTGAGAAGGCAGCTGGAATGGGGGAGGGGGAGGTAAGGTGAGGTATGGACCATCTGTGACTAGACGTGGTCAAAATGGCATGTCTCAAAGGGCAAGTGGAATAGGCAAAAAGGGCACACCTCAGGGGATAGGTGGACCATATGGTCACTCTGGAGGTGAGGGGGGTGGAACAAACAATGTACAGGAAGCACTCCGTAGGGTGGGGGCTGCTCAGAGAGAGCAAGAGAGGTAAGGAGGGGTAGAAGAGACCAAAATTGGGGCAAGCATCACACTTACAAAATCATTTTGCCCCATTATATCTGGGAGATGATGTGAAGGAGGCTGATGGTGGAGGAGAGCAAGACCACAGGGGGGTTGAGTCAGTACGCTGAGAGGAGTGGGAGACGGAGGAGGGTGCCGGAACCACAGGAAAGAATGGAGGGGGGCGGACAGGAGCCTAGGTTGGGGGGAAATATGGTAGATGGGGGGACATTGAGTGAGGACAGGGTGGAAGGCGGCAGGAATGTGTTCAGGCCGGTGTCCAGGTTGGGGAAGTCAATTAAGGAGAGGGGAGCAGTAGAGAGGTCAGCTTCGAGACAAGAATCATCAGAAGAGGTGGAGAGTAGGATAGGGAGAATTTCAGCTGATGGAGTGGGAAGTGCAGGTCCAGAAGGGGGTGGGGTAAAGAAAAATCAGTGGAAGGCTGCTCGGGTGAGGGATTGGAGGATTATAGCTCAAGAAGGGTGATGGGGGAGGAATTGGGGGGGGCATTCTCTGGCCTCCCGGGAAACTGGGGGGCAAGGAGCAAACTGCCAGTCACAGGTAGTAGTATGGTAGGGCTAGCATATGTGGGTGGCCTCCAGGCTGATGGAAGTTGGGAGGAGTAAGCAGGGGGTTGTCAACAGAAGGAGGCGTCTAGAAGAAGGACAAACACAGGCTAACAAAGTGGGTGGTGGGGTGAAGGTTATAATTCCTGGGGATTCCATGACCAGGGGTATCCAGTGGGAGGGGTTGGGGGACAATAAAAGCAGCCCAGTCAAGGCTAAATGTATGCCAGGATTATCCATACACAAGGCCGAATTCTACCTATACCCGACAGCAGTGGAATGTGGGGATCCCCGGACTTCCTAGTACATCTGTGGACAGATGTCTTGGAACGGAACAGTGAGCTAGAAATACAGGCTAGGTTCCGGGAACTGGCAAGGGTTTGTCACTCTATAGGAAGTAAAATTTCCTTCTCTGAGATTCTGGCAGTACCAAGGGCAACCGGGGAGAGCAAACGAAAACTCAGAGGGGTGAACCAGTGGCTTAGGGATTGGTGCAAGGCTGAGGGGGATGGGCTGGTGGGAGACTGGGGAGATACTTGGGAGGATAAGGAGCTATATGCCAGGGATAGGTTATACCTCAACCTGGAGGGGAAGGAGATCTTGAAACTAAAACTTGCTTGTTTTATACGAGAGAGGTGGGAGGGTCAAATAAAAGATTGACCCCAGGGAAGCTGTTTGTGGGTCCAGGTCTAGGGGGGGCAATGTAAGAGTGAGGGGGAATGCAATGCAAATCTAAGGAAAATTGGACAGAATAAGGACTGCACAGGGCTGGGGGATTGGATAGGGAGGAGAGATCGGGGTGGACGACAGTACTGATTAATGCCAGGAGCATGAGCAATAAAATGCCAGAGTTACAGGCTATGCTGGCTGAGGGATCAGCGGACGTGGCGGCAATTACAGAGACATGGGCCACCCAGAGAAATGATTGGGACCTATATTTGGAGGACTATAAGATATTCAGGAAAGACAGTGGAGTGGGAAGAGGGGGAGGGGTTGCACCAATAGTCAGAAATGACATTGTGGTTAGTGGAGTGGAGGAGGCTGAAGGAGGAGTGGAGGCGATTTGGGTAACCTTGCAAACGAGGTGATGAAAAAAATTGAAAATAGGGGTGATATACAGGCCCCCAGCAATTGAGGAGGCTCTAGAGGATAAACTGGTTGAGAACATCAAGGGTCATTGTGACCTTGATATGGGTAGGGTGGTGGTCATGGGCGACCTTAATTTGCCGGGGTAGACTGGGACACCATGACATCCTCTGTAGCCAAAGGAACAACGACTGATGGATGTTTTTCAGGATGCTTTCCTGGTCCAACAGGTGGTGGAACCTACTAGAGAGGGGTGGATATTGGATGTTGTCCTAGCGGACAGTGATCTGATAAGGAACCTGGAGGTATGCAGTCCACTGGTGGGTGGAGACCATACCACAGTCTGGTTTCTGCTGTATATACGGGGTGAGGGAAACCTACTTCAACACAGTAGTAGACTTCAGGAAGCGATTGGGGCATGGGTAGATTCTGAGAGAGGTTGGACAAGATTAGCCAGACATGGATGCTGTAAGATTGTGGGAGACCATTAAAAAAAAAAAAAAAAAAAAAGGGGGGGGGGGTACCGGAGGTTACCAAGTACTGTACAAAATTAAGGTGAAACCATGGTAGAACCAATAAGCCATGCTGGTGGACTAGGGAGGTGTAGGAAGCAGTGAGGGATAAAAAGGCCACTTCTGCACGTTTTAAACACTCAAGGTGGGGACAAGGAGCGAGGAGAGTATGAAAGATCAGCCAGGAGGGTCACCAGAGTAGTGAGGGGAGCCAAGGCACGGATGGAGCAAAACCTGGCTAGGGATATCCAGAGGGGGTGAAGGGATTCTACAGATATATAGGACAGGCGAAAAGAGAGGACACAGACCAATAGGATTAAAATTATGAGGAGATGGGCTCAGGAAGCAGGGGAACAGGCAGATGTGCTAACTGAGTACTTTGCCTCCATCTTTGCAGATGGCGACTGGGGATCCCAACAGGCTGATGGGAGGGAAGCGCATTTAGCTAAGCTGAGAAGTCAGTCTGAGACCACAGGACAGAATAGCGCTAGGGTACAGATAGGACCAAACCCAGAGTGGGGGGTGAGTGAAGTGAGAAATGGGGGAAGAAACCACAGTGGATAGGGTGAAGGAGGCACCGGGGCTAAAACTGATAAGGCGCGGGGGCGGATGGGCTACACCCGAGGGTTGTGAAGGAACTGGCAGCTCCACTGGCTGCATTCTTTAATACCTCTTTGCAGACAGAATAGGTGCCCCAAGACTGAAGGGTGGCTTATGTAGTGCCTATTCCTAAAGGATTTGGGGGGGGGGGGTGTCTAGAGAAGAGATGGGGAATTATAGGCCTGTCAGCCTAATGGCTGTCATAGGCAAAGCAATGGAGGGCTTTATCAAGGAGAGGATTGGGAGGCAGATGGAATGGTTAGGGCACCAGGATGATAAACAGCATGGCTTCGTTCCAGGGAGATCGTGTCAGTCCAACCTCAGAGTTTTATGACTGGGTGACAGCGTCCTTGGACAGACATAGGCCAGTGGACGTGCTATACCTAGATTTCAGAAAGGCGTCTGATTCAGTACCACATATTGGTTTGATAAAAAAGCTGGTGGAGATGGGGGTGGGAATACAGGAGCTTAATTGGGTTGAAACTTTGATATCAGGGCGTTTACAGAGGGTAATGGTGGGTGGGATATTCTCCTCTCCCAGGAAGGTAATCAGTGGGGTCCCTCAGGGTTCGGTATTGGGGCCACTCTTGTTCAATGCCTAAGTCTCGAATATAGGGAGGGAGATTAGGAATAGGTAGAGTCTCTTTGCAGACAATTCAAAATTGGCAGCACTGGTGGATTGTGAAGAAGCGAGGGAGGCAGTCCAGGGGGATCTGGATACCCTGGAGGGGTGGTCAAGGAAGTAGGGACCTACATTTAATACCGGGAAATGTAAGGTACTACACTTGGGGTCAAAAACCCGGGCCATGAATACACCCGGGAGGGGGGTCACACTGCAAGCCACATCAGGAGAAAGGGATTTAGGGGTGGTGATAGACATCAAAATAAATAAATCTGAAAACTGTATAAGAACTGCAGACAAAGCAAACAGGATACTGGGCTGCATAGCCAGGAGAATTACGTCCAGGAGGAGGAAGGTGATCCTCCCTCTGTATAATGCATTGGTCAGGCCGCAGCTCGAGTACTGTGTGCAATTCTGGAGACCTCATCTAAAGGAGGACATAGCGCTTCTGGAGAAGGTCCAGAGGAGAGCGACCAGGATGATTCAGGGCATGGAGGGGAAGCCTCATGAGGACAGACTGGGAGAGCTTGGGCTTTACTCACTGGAGGAGAGAAGGGACAGGGGAGATATGATAGAGGTTTTCAAGTACGTAAAAGGAATAACCAGGAGTGGAACAAATGAGCTTTTTAGGCTAAAGAAGGGGGTTGGGGGAGACAACCAGGGGCCATGAGTGGAAGCTGGAGGGGAGAAAACTACAGGGGGAGCGCAGGAAGCATTTTTTCACTGAGACAGTGGTGGAGCCATATAATGCGCTGCCTGGGAGGTTGATGGAGGAGGGCACAGTGGAGGGATTTAAGTAGGGGTGGGACAGGTGCAAGGGAAAACAAACTAAAGACGACCCTCTTGGGGGCTGGGGGGGTGGTAAGGCGAGCAGCCACTAGGTTGCTGGCTTTCGAGCAGACAAGTCAGACCATTTGGCCTATTCTGCTGGCTTTTTAGTATGTTAAATGCTGCACAGGCTTAACCGGTGGGGCCACCTGTGCCTTTCCTGCTCCCTCAAGCTACACAACATTTCGAAGAGATTTTCTTAGTCATCTAATTATTTACACTCCATCAAGATAAAAAAACAACAAGCAGTACCCAGGTAAGGCAGACAGAAGGCCATGAAATGGACCAGCATGTACAGTGCCAATAGAATGTAAGGGATACAGTGAAAACACAATCTGATGCAGCACCCCATACGTGGAGGGTAATGAGTACCAATGCCCATAGTCTGGACAACAAGCTCCCTGAACTGGTGGCCTTGATGGAAGAGGGATGCTGGGATATTGTAGCAGTCACAGAAACATGGTACACCGAGAACCATGACTGGGATGTTAACATACCAGGGTACACGACCTACAGGAAAGACAGGGCGGGGGAGTAGCTGTTCATGTAAGGGGAAGGATAAAAGCAACTGAACAAAAGAGTAAACAGGGGAGAGGAGCACTGTGGGTCACCTTAGAGACGGAAATGCACCACAATCCTTGAGGGTTGTATATAGACCCCCATATCAGGGGGAGGGAATGGACAAGGATATGATAGAAGGCATAATAATTATGGCAGAGAAAGGTGAAATACTGTTGATGGGGGACCTTAATATGCCAGATGTTAATTGGAGCACCTCTGCAGCAGTCACATCCAAAAGCAGGGCCATTCTTGATGCCCTTCAGGTGGCATGCCTCAAACAGCTAGTTTTGGAACCTACTCGTGAGGGAGCAATCTTAGACCTCGTACTCTCAAATGGGGAAAGTGAGACGATCTCAGATCTAGAAGTGGGTAGCAATTTGGGAACAAGTGACCACCAAACAGTGTGGTTCACGATGAACTCTGCTACAGAGTCAAGCCATACAAAAGTGAGGGTTCTGGACTTCAGAAGGGCCGACTTTGGCAAGACGGGAGAGTGCCTTAGAAAAGCACTAGCAAAAAGGCTAAAAGGAGGGGTGGAGCAACAATGGGCAAATATCAAACTGCCATCACAGAGGCAACAAGCCTTTGTGTGAACAAATAAATCAAAACGAGAGAAAAGCCACTATGGTTTCAATAGAGGTGGCTGTGAGGTTAAGGAGAAAAAGATAGCATTTAGGAAGTATAAGAAAACACAGAAGGAGCAGGACAGAGAACTGCACCAGTTAAGGCAGAAAGAAGCAGGGAGGGTAGTCAGAATAGCAAAGGCACAAACTGAGGAAAAGATAGCTAACTTGGTTAAGAACGGGGATAAAACCTTTTATAGGTATAGCAGGGAGCATAGAAAGACAAAGGGAAGGATAGTGAGGCTGAATAGAATGGATGGTGGGTGGGCAGAGAGTGACAGTGATAAAGCAGGGATACTGAATGAATACTTCTGTTCAGTATTCACAAACGAGGAAGTGGGGGAGGTGCCTAATCCACTTAACAGAAGCACTCTGGAGAGGGGGGTTGATCCCAGTCCTTTCACAGAAGAAAGGGTTCTGAAAGAACTCCTAAAACTGAAGGTGGACAAAGCAATGGGGCCAGATGGAATTCACCCCGAACTTTTTTTTTTTTTTTTTAAAGAATTAAGCAGAGAACTAGTGACACCACTGACTATGCTTTTTAACAAATCATGGGAGGATGGTGTGGTACCAGAGGACTGGAAGAAGGCGAATGTGGTTCTCCTTCACAAAAGTGGGACCAAGACAGAGGCAGGAAACTACAGACCTGTCAGTTTGACCTCTGTGGTAAGGAAAGTGATGGAATCACTTCTGAAGGAAAGAATTGTTGAGTACCTAGAGGCCAGTGGGGCACAGGACCAAGGCAGCATGGGTTCACAGCGGTAAGGTCATGTCAGATGAATCTAATAGATTTCTTTGACTGGGTGACCAAAGTAGCAGACTAGGGAGAGGCTGTGGACATGGCCTACCTAGACTTTAGCAAGGCATTTGATACAGTCCCACACAAAAGATTAGTAGTCAAATTAACCAGCCTGGGAGTGCGTTCCAAGGTGGTAGCCTGGGTAAAACACTGGCTGAACAACAGGACACAGAAGGTAATTGTAAAAGGAGTCCACTCTGAAGAAAGAGGGGTGAGGGGTTACTAGTGGGGTACCGCAGGGTTCAGTACTGGGTCCAGTCCTTTTTAATGTCTTTATAAGTGACATTTCAGAGGGACTGGAAGGAACAGTATGCCTCTTTGCAGATGACACAAAGATCTGCAACAGGGTTGATACACAAGGAGGTGTGAAAAGGACGAGAAGGGACTTGGCAAAGTTGGAGGAATGGTCAGAAGTATGGCAGCTTGGATACAATGCAAAGAAGTGCAAAGTAATGCACCTGGAAAACAAAAACCCAGCGGAAGATTACACAATGAGTAGGAGAGGTAGTAACAACAACAAATATGGAAAGAGACCTAGGGGGTAAACATATCAGATGACCTTAAGGTTGGCAAGCAATGCGAGAAGGCGTAGGGAGGGCTGGGGGGATACTGGGATCTAGAGAGAGAGGTATCACCAGCAGAAAACAGGAAGTTGTTATCCCCTTGTACAGACAGTTGGTGAGACACCATCTGGAGTACTGCGTCCAGTTCTGGAGACCCAATCTCCGCAAGGACATAGACAGGATGGATGCAGTTCAGAGGAGGGCAACTAAAATGGTGCAGCGTCTGCAAGAGAAGCCATACGAGGAGAGACTAAAGGAGCTTAATATGTATACCCTTGAGGAAAAGGGGGGGACACGATAGAAACGTTTAACTACCTCAGTAGAATCAACAAAGTCCAAGAGGGTAGCATCTTTTGGAAAAAGATGTGCAAGAACAAGGGACACAATCTGAAGATAGAGGGGGACTGCCCAGGGCACGTGAGGAAGAATTTTTCCACAGAGAGGGTGGTGGACACATGGAACAGCCTTCCTGAGGAGGCTGTGGGGTCTAAAACTGGGAGAATTCAAGAATGCATGGGACAGACATAAGGCAATTTTTGTGGGCGGTAGGAAGAAATAGGCTGTTGGTTAAATAGGATCTGCAGCTTATCCTCTAGGTAGGGAAATGGGCAGATTAGGTGGGCCAAGCGGTCCTTACCTGCTGTCAAAGTCTATGAATGGGAAGGACACCCCTCCCCCCACAGCTAGTGGTCAGAAAGGGATTCAGCATGTTTGCAATTCATTTGCATCACCAGGTAAGAAAAAAGGTCCGTCTCCCCATATGACACACAGGGGAAATGCCAAACCTCACCCAACAACTAACCCACCAAAATCTGGCCAATGGAAAATCATGTACATAGAAGCTCACAGCCTGGGAAATAAGATCCCAGACCTGCAGGCAATAATGTCAGAGGCTAAACTGGAAATAGTAGCAATTAGTGAGACGTGGTTTACCAGAAACCACACTTGGAAGACTTCAGTACCTGGCTATGTACTGTTCAGAAGAGACTGAGGTGCAAAAAGGGGTGGGGGGGTGGAGTGGCTCAGTGTATCAATGAAAATATCAAAGCTACAGAAATTCAGAATACACATAAGGAGCCAGAAGAACTGTGGGTCACCCTGGAAATAGGAAATGGGACAGCCATAAGAACTGGGGTTGTCTACAGGCCACCAGACCAGGAGGAGGACACACACACATTACTGTTAGAAGATAAACAAAACGTGACAGCTAAAGGGGAGGTTCTGATAATGGGAGACTTCAACATGCCGGATACAGACTGGTCAATTCCTGCAGAAACATCTGCCAGAACTAGACACATGGTGGATTCCCTGCAGGGGGAGGGCCTCAAACAACGGGTACAACCACCCACAAAAGTCAGGGCTATCCTAGATCTAGTACTGACTAACAGGGAAGGAATCACAGATCTCCAGGTAGAAGGTCACCTAGGGGCCAGTGACCATCACATGGCATGGTTCAATTTGGCCACTACATCTAAATCATCCCATTCCAAGGCAAAAATATGGGACTTCAGAGGAGCTGACTAAGATAAGATGGCCAACAGAGTTAAGCTAGCCCTGGCAAAAAGAAACAGGTGAGCAGGTACAGGCAAAGTGGGCAAGCATTAAGAATGCCAACACTTGAAGCAACATCCCATTGTGTTAGACAGAAAAGGAAGTGTAAAAGAAGAAAACCACTTTGGTTCTCAAATACAGTAGCAGAAAAGGTCAGAGAAAAAAGGATGGCCTTCAGGAAATATAAGGGAACACAGCGGGATGAAGATAGGGAGGCATACCAAACTGCCCTAAGGGAAGGTAGTAAGGTAGGCAAAGTCCCAAAATGAGGAAACACTAGCATGAACAGCAAAAGAAGGTGACAAGACTTTCTATAGACACATTAGTGAAAGTAGAAAGTCCAGAGGGGGTATTGCTAAGCTCAAAGGAGAAAAGGGGACATGTGAGGAGGAGGACCCTGTAAAAGCATCTATCCTAAATAGATACTTTTGCTCAGTATTTACTGAAGAGAAGGTAGGGCAGGGCCCACAGCTCAGCACTATGGAAGAGGGGGGAGGGAGGGAGGTGAGCACTACTCCCTTCACAAAAGAAAGGGTTCTACAAGAGCTCGCTAAGCTCAGAGTGGACAAGGCAATGGGACCTGATGGCATACATCCTACGGTACTTAAGGAGCTAAGGGGTGGAACTAGCAGAGCCATTAGCAGAACTGTTTAGTGAGTCTCTGAGCACAGGAGAGGTCCCAGAAGACTGGAGAAGGCTCATGTGATCCCGCTCCACAAGAGTGGTAGCAGGAGGAGGCAGGAACTACAGACCAGTCAGTCTTACCTCAGCAGTGGGCAAGATTATGGAGGCACTCTTATGAAAGGATAGTGCAACACCTGGAATCCACAGGGCACAGGATCCAAGACAGCATGGGTTCATAAAGGAAGGAACTGTCAAACCAATCTCCTACAGATTTCTTTGACTGGGTCAACCAGAGTGGTGGACCAAGGGGGAGCAGTTGATGTCACCTACCTTGACTTCAGCAAAGCTTTCGAAATTGTTCCACATAGAAGATTGATTAATAAGCTGGGTAGGCTCAGGGTGGGACAGAAGTTGGTCAACTGGGTGGAAAACTGGTTGACGGGCAGAAAACAGAGAGTGGTGGTAAATGGTATACAGTCAGAAGAGATGCAAGTCAAAAGTGGGGTACCTCAGGGATCAGTCCTAGGGCCAGTCCTCTTCAATATCTTCATTAGTGACATTGCAGATGGACTAGCGGGTAAGGCTAGTCTGTTTGCAGATGACACCAAGATCTGCAACACAGTAGATGATCCAGATGGGGTGGGCAGAATGAGAAAAGATCTGGATAAACTGGCAAAACGGTCAGAAGAGTGGCAACTGGGATTTAATGCAAAGAAGTGCAAGATTATGCACATAGCAAAGACAAACCTTGAAGTCACCTACAGGCTGGGAGGGGAGTTGCTGGCAGTCACAAAGGAAGAAAGAGACTTGGGCATCATCATCACCAATGACCTGAAATCATCCAAGTAGACCTCTAAAGCAGTAGGTAAGGCTAGGGGGATGTTAGGGTGTATTAGTAGGGGTATCACAAGTCGGAAGAGGGAGGTAATAATCCCTCTATACAAGACACTGGTTAGGCCCCATCTAGAGTATTGCATGCAGTACTGGAGGTCACACCTTCACAAGGACATTAACCAAACTGAGGCAGTCAAGAGAAGAGCAACCAAAATGGTGCAGGGACTGCATCAGAAGACATATGAGGACACATTAACAGAGCTCAATATGTATACCCTTGAGCAAAGGAGGGAGAGAGGTGATATGGTCAAAACATTCAAACATCTTAAGGGCATTAACAAGGTGAAAGAGTTTAACATATTTAAATACAAGAAAAATAGCAGGACAAGAGGACACAGCATGAGATTAGAGGGAGGCCGATTAAGGGGGAACGTGAGGAAATACAGGATACTCACCTGTAACAGGAGTTCAAGGAATGGTATATGTTGTTCATCCACACTGTCTGGCAGGTTCCTTGCCGCTTTAAATCTTGCCAGAAGGTCTTCAAGCTGGCTCCTCCCACCCACCCGGGTAGTAAACTCTCAGCTCCGCCATGACACTAGATCTAGCCCGCTGGAAGCCAGGTTAGTGCGCCGGCCGGGAGGCTTTGGCTGGGTCTGGTGGATGAACAACATATACCATTCTAGAAAGCACAGTTACGTGAAGAACCTACCATAACAGCAGATCTTCGAGAGGCGCCTTGCAGCAGGTAATTACATATAGGACTGACGCCGGCAGGCGGCAGGACCCCACGGAAAAATTTATAGCTAGCGGTCCCTGGCGAGGGACCGCCCCCCACATCAGGTGACCGGCGTCCGGAGACGTCTGTATAAAGGGGTGGTCCCAGACGCCTGCCTTCCAGTTCTTTCCTGCCACCAGCCAAAAGAAGCCGGAGAGAGAAGAAAAAATTACTCACCTTAGTAATGTTGTTTCTTCTAATGGAGTCTTGCTGTATTCTGACATATGCAGTGATCTCCAACCTTTGAACTGCCCCGGAGAACAAAGAGTTAACTTTCCATGCAGGGCATGGAACGCTGAGCTTGAGCTCGGCTGAAGCCTCTGCTTTTGTTTAAACCTCAACCATCAGATCTTTACGAGCTATACTCACTGGGCGTTCTGTGTCGAAACTGTAAACTCACACTAGCCAACTGGCAACTAAATTTGATAAAAAGGGTTTTTTCGGTTTCAAAGCAAAGACTCAAGTCAGGAAACCCAAAAAAACAAAACACAACACCCACCCAAAGTAAAGGAGGGTGAGAAAGGGGCACCTCTAGGCGCCAACACTGCTCCTGCCCACCCACATCCCAAAAACCAGGTTCTGAGAGGGGAGGCAAGGGGGGAGGTCAGAATACAGCAAGACTCCATTAGAAGAAACAACATTACTAAGGTGAGTAATTTTTTCTTCAAACAACATGAAGTCTTGCTGTATTCTGACATATGCAGACTACCAAGCAGTACCTCCAAGGAGAAGGGACAGCACCTACTTTGGGAATAGGCTCTGAAGCACTGCTGTGCCAAACCGAGCATCACTCCTAGCCTGGATATCCAGAGAGTAATGCTTGGTGAATGTATGGACTGTTTTCCAGGTGGCTGCTTGACAGATTTCAAAGATAGGAATATCCCTGGCAGCAGCCAGGGAAGCAGCTGTACCTCTAGTAGAGTGAGCCCTCAGGCCTGAGGGTGGGATTCTACCAAATTTTTCGTAGCAGAATTGTATACAAGAGACAATCCACCTGGCAATAGATCTTTAGTGGCAGGTTTGCCCCACCCAAACCTCTCCATAAGTGAGGAACAACTGAAGGGAGTCAAACCTGTGACCCTTGGTGCGCTCTATGTAGTAGCTAAGGGCTCTTTTTACGTCCAGACTGTGCAACCTCCTCTCTCCAGAGGAGGAATGGTCAGTGAAGAAAACAGGGAGAGACAGACTGATTAAGGTGGAAATCTAAACCCACCTTAGGCAAAAACTTCCTGTTAGTCCTTAGGACCACTTTATCTCTATGGAAAGAGATGAATCAGGCTCCACTGACAGGGCTTGCAATTCACTGATGCGCCTAGCAGAGGTAATGGCTACCAAAAACATAGTTTTCCAAGTCAAGTACTTAAACTCTGCAGAGGACAAAGGCTCAAAAGGGGGTTGCATAAGCTGAGCACTGCAAACATTAAGGTCCCAAGCAGGAGCAGGGTCCCTGAAGGGAGGATTGGTGTGCAACAGTCCCTTGAAGAATTTGCAAAACACAGGATGGGCTGAAAGAGAAGAGCGCTTGCCTACTGACAAAAAAAGCACAAACAGCTGATAAATGTACTTTGCGTGTAGCTGGTCTGAGTCCCAACCCATTGAGATGAACCATATAGTCCAGGACTGTAGGCAACCCAGCAGATTCTGGAGAAATATGCTTACCAGAGCACCAAATAGTGAACCTTTTCCATTTGGACTTGTAAGTCTTTCTGGTGGAAGGCTTTCGAGAAGCCTTTAGAATATCCACAGCACCTTGAAAGAGGAGCAGATCAGCAAACTCTAACTCTTCAAGAGCCAGGCCTTGAGATTGAGAGATTTGAGATTCGGATACCAAACCTTTCCCTGAGAGGATGTCAACAGGTTGTAATTCCTGGGAAGAGACAGGGGAAGGTGGACTGCTAAGGAAAGCAACAGTGGGTACCAGGGCTGTCTGGCCCAGTCTGGAGCGATCAGAATCACTTTGCAGGGTTGAGACCTGATCTTGACTAGCACCTTGAACAGGAGAGGGAAGGTGGGTAAAGCATACAGGAACTTCCCTTCCCAATTGAGAACCAGAGCATCCAGGGGGACTGAGCCCAATACTGGGGGTCTGCAGCAAAAGAGAGGAAGTTGGTGATTGTCTGGGGCTGCAAAAAGATCTATCTGTGGAGTGCCCCATCTGGAGAAAATCACCTTCAAAATTAGGGGATCTAGGGACCATTCGTGGTGGCCCCGAGATATCCTGCCGAGAGCTAGGACATTGTCCTTCCCTGGGAGGTGAACTGCTGTCAGAGAAGTTTGCAGGGGATAGGCCAGAGACCAGGGGTGTAGCCAGAAATTTCCGTTTTGTACACAACCTCCAAAGTTACAACCCCCAATTAAATAAATGTACACATCCTCTCCAAATGGTAACCCCCCCTTCCAAACAAGTCAGATTGTTGCCAGATTCCTCTAGTCTCTAAAGAGGTTATACATGTATCTGTCTCCTAAACAACAAAAGTTTAAACAGAGACACTCCTCAGTGGCCTACACTAACCCAAATACTACAGATAAGAATGAAAATGTTAACAGAAAGGCATATGGTTTGTGATGGGCACTCAACAAAACTATACACAAATGTGTACAGTGAGTATGTCTGCCTACACCCTTGCCAGAGACCACAACTTCATTGCTTCCGTGCACAAGGCCGTGGACCGAATGCCCCCTTGCTTGCTGATGTACCACATTGTGGTGGTATTGCCTGTTCTGATCTGGACTACTTTGTTCTGAACAGACTTGGAAAAAGCTTGTAGTGCCAGAAACACTGCTCTGAGTTCCAAGAGATTGATGTGAAGCAGAGATTCTTGAGGTGACCACAGCCCTTGGGTGGTAAGATCCCCCAAGTGGGCTGCCCAGCCCAAGAGGGAGGCGTCTGTGGTGAGGATTAGAGAATGAGACTGAGTGACAAAAGGAACTCCTTGCCTTAAATTGTCCTGATCCTGCCACCATGGCAAAGCCTGGATCAGGGTTCAAGTCACTGGGACTAGTTTGGTCAGGGAATCCTTTCTCTGGGACCAGAAGGTTCTCAAGTGGAACTGAATGTCCCTCATCTGAAATCTTGCCCCCTGCACCACTGCTGTAGAGGCTGCCATGTGGCCCAGGAGCTGCAAGAAGTGCCTTGCTGGTCGAGACACCTGAAGGGTGAAAGAAGAGGCCAGTTGTACTAGTGCCCTTGCCCTGTCCAGGGGAAGGAAGGCCTTTGCTCTTATTGTATCCAGCACCGCCCCTATAAAGGTGAGGAGCTGCACTGGCTCTAGAACTGACTTTGGAAGGTTTAGGAGGAATCCTAAGGAAGTGAGCAGTTGCCGAGGTATCTGAAGATGTGACATGACTTGGTCTGGAAAATGACCCACTATGAGCCAGTCGTCCAGGTATGGAAAGATGGAGATCTTTTTTCTCCTTAGGGAAGCAACCACTACTGCCAGGCACTTTGTGAACACCCTTGGGACTGATGTTAGACCAAAGGGCATGGCTCTGAATTGATAGTGGCCTGAGGGCAACGCGAACCTGAGGTACTTTCTGTGGGAGCACCTGATGGGAATGTGAAATAGGCATCTTTGAGGTCCAGGAGGCTAGCCAGTCCCTGGCCTTAGAGAGGGCAAGAATTCCCAGAGTCACCATTTTGAATTTTGGCTATAAAGGTGCTTGTTTAGATATCTCAGATCCAGGATGGGCCGTCATTCTCCTCTCTTTTTGGGGGTTAGGAAGTACATGGAGTACAATCCTTTGCCCCTGTGTAGGGTACGAACCCTTTCTATGGCTCCGAGAGCCAAGAGGGAAGAGACCTCTGCCTCTAGGGCAAGGGCCTCTGAAGGATTTCCAGGTGGAAAGGATCTGGTTCTCATCTTGGGAAATTTTCTGAAGCCGAGAACCAGTCCCTGGCTTACTACTTCCAGGACCCACTTGTCTGATGTTAAAGACTTCCAGTCCTGGACAAAGTAAGCCAGCCTGCCCCCTACAGATAGTGGAGAATCGGCCCGGGCAGACCCATCAGGGTGTCTGCTTGGCAGTGGCTTTAGGCTGAGGGGTGGAAGCAGGCTTGCTCATACCCCGTCTGCTTCTCCCTCTAAAGAACCCCCTCTGATCAAAAGCAGAAGAGGAGGCCTGGGCTTGGTAAAAAGGCCTATGAAAGGGCCTGCCCCTGAGGAGTGGCTTGCCTTTCTTTGGCCTGAGCACTCCTGCAGGTGGTCCTCTACTTGTCCATCTTCTTCATGTAGTTCTCTGTCTGCTCCCCAAACAGAGAATTACCAATGACAGGAAAATCCATGGCCTTAGCCTGGGTATCCTGTGACAGGCTAGTACATCTGAGCCAAGCCATCCTCCAAAGAGCCACAGATATAGCCATGACTCTAGATGAAACATCACTGGAGTCCACAGCAGCATGAAATTGCACCTTGGATGCCTCAATCCCATCCGCAGCCACCCACTCCAGCTCCTTGGCAAGCTGGTCAGGGGCCTGTTTAGCTAGAGCCATCACAGTGTCCCACCTGGACTTCTGGTATCTAGCTGTGTAGGCCATATAATTAGCCTGCCAGAGTCCCAAAGATACGGCCATGTACTGTTTCTCTGCCATGGCATCAATCCTCCTGGAGTCCTTATCCGGGGGGTGTGAAGCCAAGGGAATATTCGCCTCGTCACAGGCAGCAGCCTGCACTACCCCAACATGGCTGCATTGCTGGGAAAGGAACTCCGTGTCTGAGCCTGAAAGAGTATACCTCTTGTCCATTCTTCTGTCCACAGGAGATATGGAATTAGGAGTTTTTAAAATTTTAAATGTCTGTTTCCCAAAAGACTTATGGAGGGGAACAGACAATCTCCTGGACTCTGGGATGTCCATCATCTCAACAAAATCAGGCTCCTCCTGATCCTCTACTGCTTCCTCCATAGGAAGCTGGAGGGTTTCAGCCACTTTTTTGTAAAACATAAAGTGGGAAGGGGACTCAGAAAGCCTAGGAGGAGAAACACCTGAAGGTCTGTCTGGGGAGATGTCCGGGTCAATAGGCACATCCAGACTTTCATAATCACCATCATTATCTTCATACTCTCCCTCCTCCTCCTCCAGTTCATAAAATTCTTCTAAAGTATAATCCGGAACCGGAGGAACCGACCGAACCGAGCCCCTGACTGATGGTGCCAGTTCGGCCGGAACCAAAGTTAGTGACTGAACTATCCTTATCGCTTTGGCTATCTCATCAGCGGTCGGAGAAAGAACTTGTGGATCCGAACCGGATAATTTATCCCTTTTTCTTTTCACCGGAACAGACCCCTCAGAATCGGTTCTCCTTTTGCCTGAAGAAGTTTCACCCTGGTCAGAGGGCACTCCTTCTGGTTCGGTTGGAACCAAACCGGGCTAGCCATCCGGGTCAGCGGACTTCTCGGCCTCCCTTTCCCTCAGTCTACCTACTCTTTTATCCAGGGTAGCTTTGGGAAAACTTTTAAAAATTTGGCAGTCTGAATTGAGGTGGTCAAACCCCAGACAATAAACACAGGTGGTGTGGGGATCAGCCTTAGAAAAGGCTTCCCCACACACACTACAGTGTCGAAACCCAGTGGGACCGTTTTTTTTTTTTTCTTGGGTTTCTCAGACATGGCCAATTCTAATCAAAACTTACCCTTTTTTCGGCAATCCGCCAGGCAAGACACCCCTATCGGTTCCTGACCGTGTTACGGGTCTTGGAAAAAAACGTAATGAAATCAGTTTTTTTTTTTTTTTATTAACACAAACTTGATCGGTTCAAAGTGAACCGATCCAATGTTTACAAGTTCCACACAGAAAACGAATATAGAACACCTATCTAGTACTCACGGTACCACAGACAGAGACTTAAACCAACAGGTTAGAAGCAGAAATTCGGTTGAAACTGAGCGAAAAAACACTTTCACAGACTTTTTTGAACCGAGTGAAGGAGAAATCTCCGGAGCGACTGTTCAGTGAGGCGGAGTAAAGAATCTGACGGTTGGGGTTCAAACAACAGCAGACAGAGGCTTCAACAGAGCTCGAGCTCAGCATTCCATGCCTTGCATGGAAAGTTAACTCTTTGTTCTCCGGGGCAGTTCAAAGGTTGGAGATCACTGCAATAGTCAGAATACAGCAAGACTTCATGTTGTTTGAACTACTGTTACAGGTGAATAACCTGTTCTTCTAGGAGCGTGGATATGTTGTTCATCCACACTCTTTGGCAGACTCCTAGCAGTTCTCCGGGAGGAGGGAGACAAGGCGCACACCCCCTACTTAGGGAACAGAGATTGGTGAACTGAGGCCCCAAAACCAGCATCCCAGAGTGACTCAAGGTCAATGTGGTAGTGGGAAATAAAGGTGTTTGCTGACTTCCAGGTAGCAGCCCGACAGATTTCCTGGATAGGAATGTCCCTGGAAGCAGCCACCGATGCAGCAGTATGGCGGGTAGAATGAGCTATTAATCCTCTGGGAGGCTCCTTGCCCGCCAACTCATAGCACAGACCTATACATGATGTGATCCATCTTGCAATGGTCCGTTTGGCTGCAAGTCTGCCAGAAGCGGATTCAGCATAGGTGACAAACAGCCGGGCGAACCTCTCCACGAATTTCCGCTGTTCTTTCCTTATATTAGGAGAGAGAATGTCTCAGGTCCAGAGTATGGAGCCTGTACTCGGCATCCGAGGTGTAGTTTGGGTAGTATACCAGCAGAGTCAACACCTGGTTAAGGTAAAACTCTGAACACCTTCAGAAGGCATTTCGGGTGGGGGCGCAGGACAACTTTGTCCCTGTGAAACACCAGATAAGGGGAGTCCACGGAAAGCGTCTGGAGCTCCCCAGTCCTTCTGGCTGACATGATAGTCACCAGGGAAGAAAAACTTACTCACCTCTGTAATTATGTTTCTTCTAGTGGAGTCTTGCTATATTCTGACAAGTGCAGTTAGCCCCAGCCTTTAAACTGCCCCGGAGAACAATGGGTTAAGTTTTCTCTGCATGGCATAGAATGCTCATCTCGGCTGATGTCTCTGCCTGTTATTCGAACTGCAACAGTCAGATCTTTACGAGCAAAAACTCACTAGGTGTTCTGTGTGGAACTGTAAAATTTTTAACTAGACAACTGACAGAAATATAATGTTTTTGGTTCTCAAAGGAAGACTCAAGTCAGGAAACCCAAAAACAAAAACCAATCAAATGAAACAACATTCCACCCAAAGAAAAAAAAAAAAAAGAGGGTGTGAAAGGGGCACCCCTAGGGTGCCAACACTGCTCCTGCTCACCCACATCCCAAATTCTAGGTTCTGGGACGGGAGGGGGGGGCAGAATACAGCAAGACTCCATTAGAAGAAAGATAATTACTAAGGTGAGTAATTTTTTCTTCAAACAACATTAAGTCTTGCTGTATTCTGACAATTGCAGACTACCAAGCAGTACCTCCATGAAGGAGGGACAGAACCTACTTTGGAAACTGGCTCTGAAGTACTGCTGTGCCAAACCGAGCATCACTCCTAGCCTGGATATCCAGAGAGTAATGCTTGGTAAAAGTATGGACCGTTTTCCAGGTGGCTGCTTGACAAATTTCTAAGAGAGGGATATCCCTGGCAGCAGCCAGGGAAGCAGCTGTACCTCTTCTGGAATGAGCCCTCAGGCCTGAGGGTGGAATTCTACCCTGTTTTTCACAGCAGAATTGAATACAAGAAACAATCCACCTGGCGACCCCACTTCTCCATAAGTGAGGAACAACTGGAGGGATTCAAACCTGTAACCCTTGGTACGCTCTATGTAGTAGCTAAGGGCTCTTTTAACATCTAAACTGTGTAGCCTCCTCTCCCCCGAGGAAGAATGATCAGTGAAGAAAACAGGGAGAGATATAGACTGAGGTGGAAATCTGAAACCACTTTAGGCAAGAACTTTCTGTTAGTCCTAAGGACCACTTTATCTCTGTGAAAAGAGATGAAATCAGATTCCACTGACAAGGCTTGCAATTCACTGATATGTCTGGCAGAAGTAATGGCTACCAGAAACGCAGTTTTCCAAGTCAAGTACTTAAGCTCTGCTGTGGACAAAGGCTCAAAAGGGGGTTGCATAAGCTGAGCAATGCAAACATTAAGATCCCAAGCAGGAGCAGGATCCCTACAAGGGGGGATTGGTGTGAAGCAATCCCTCGAAAAATTTACAGAATACAGGATGGGATGACAGAGAGGAAGACTTGCCTACAGACAGGAAAGCAGAAACAGCTGCCAAGTGTACCTTGAGAGTAGGTGATCTGAGACCTAGGCCATTAAGATGGACCATATAATCCAGAACCGTAGGCAATTCAGCAGAGTCTGGGGAAATATTCTTCTTAGAACACCAAATGCTGAATCTTTACCATTTGGAGTTGTTTGTTTTTCTGGTGGAAGGCTTTTGAGAAGCCTTAAGGATATCCAGAACCCCTTGGGAAAGATGCAGATCTGCAAACTCTAACTCTTCAAGAGCCAAGCCTTGAGACTGAAAGACTGAAGATTCGAGTACCAAATCCTCCCCTGAGAGGATGTTAACAGGTTGTAATTCCTGGGAAGAGACAGGGGAAGATGGACTGCCAGGGACAGCTACAAGGGATACCATGGCTGCCTGACCCAGTCTGAAGCAATCAGAATCACTCTGCATGGTTGTGACCTTATCTTGACCAGCACTTTGAACAGGAGAGGGAAAGGGGGAAAAGCATACAGAAATTTCCCTTCCTAGTTCAGAATCAGAGCATCCAGGAGGACTGAGCCCAAGACGCGGGGTCTGCAACAAAAAAAGAGGAAGTTGGTGATTGTCTGGGGCTGCAAAAAGATCTATCTGTGGAGTGCCCCATCTTGAGAAAATCACTTTCAACACCAGAGGATCTAGGGCCCATTCATGATGGCCCTGGGATATTCTGCTCAGTACATCTGCTAAGACACTGTCCTTCTCTGGGAGGTGAACTGCTATCAGAGATGTTTGCAGGGAATAGGCCAGGGACCACAACTACATCGCTTCTGTGCAGAAGGCCGTAGACCAAGTGCCCTTTGCTTGTTGATGTACCACATAGTGGTGGTGGTGTCTGTTCTGACCTGAACCACCTTGTTCTATACAGATTTGGAAAAAGCTTGCAGTGCCAGAAACACTGCTCTGAGTTCCAAGAGACTGATGTGAAGCAGAGATTCCTGAGGCAACCACAGTCCCTGGGTGGCAAGTTCCCCCAATTGGGCTACCCAGCCCAGCAGGTAAGCATCTGTGGTGAGGACCAGTGAATGACACTGAGTGACAAATGGAACTCCTTGCCTCAAATTGTCCTGATCCTGCCACCATTGCAGGGCTTGGATCAGGGTTCGAGTCACTGGAATTAGCTTAGTAAGGGAATCCTTTCTTTGGGACCAAAAAGCTCTTAAGTGGAACCAAATGGCCCTCATTTGGAATCTTGCATCCTGGACCACTGCTGTAGAAGCTGCCATGTGGCCCAGTAGCTAAAGGAAATGCTTTACTGGTCGAGACACCTGAAGGCTGAATGAAGAGGCCAGTTCCATGAGGGTCCTTGCCCTTTCCATGGGAAGGAGGGCTCTTGCTTTCACCGTATCCAGCTCTGCACTATGAAGGTGAGGAGCTGCACTGGTTCGAGAACCAACTTTGGTAGGTTGAGAAGAAATCCTAAAGAAGTGAGCACTAGCTGGGTCACTTGCAGGTGTGGCTTGACTTGGTCTGGAGACTGGCCTACTATAAGCCAGTCGTCCAAGTATGGAAAAATGGAAATCTTTTGTCTTCTTAGGAAGGCAACAACTACTGCCAGGCACTTTGTGAAGACCCTTGGAGCTGATGTTAGGCCAAAGGGCACTGCTCTGAACTGATAGTGGCCCGAGGGCAACTTGAACTTGAGGTACTTTCTGTGGGAACACCGGATGGGAATGTGAAAGTAGGCATCTTTGAGGTCCAGGGAGGCTAGCCAGTCCCCTGGCCTGAGAGAGGGAAGGATAATTCCCAGAATTATCTTTTAAAGCCAAAGTTCAAAATGATGTTTGTTCAGATGTCTTAATTCCAGGATGGGTCACCACTCTCCTGTCTTTCTGGGGGTTAGGAAGTACCTGTAGTACAATCCTTTGCCCTTGTGTAGGATAAGAACTCTCCCTATAGCTCTAAGAGCTAGGAGAGAAGAAACCTCTGCCTCTAGGGCAAGGGTCTCGGAGAGACCAGCAGGTGGAAAAGATCTGGCTCTCAGCTTGGGACATTTTTTGAAGCTGAGAACCAGACCCTGGCTTACTACTTCCAGGACCCACTTGTCTGATGTAAAAGACATCCAGTCCTGGACAAAGTAAGCCAGCCTGACCCCTACTGGTATGGGAGAATCGACCTGGGCAGACCCATCAGGGTGTCTGCTTGGCAGGGGCTTTAGGCTGAGGGGTGGATGCAGGCCTGCTCATCCCCCTTCTGCCTCTCCCTCTAAAGAACCCCTCTGTGAAAAAGAAGAAGAGGCCTGTGCTTGGCAAAAAGTCATTTGGAAAGGCCTGCCCCTGCCCCTGGACTGTTGCCTTTGAGCAGTTGATTGCCTTTCCTTGGCCTGAACACTCCTGTAAGTGGTCCTGTATTCACCCATTTTTTTCATGTAATTCTCTGTCTGCTCCCCAAACAGAGAATTATCCACTACAGGAAAATCCATGGCCTTAGCCTGGGTATCCCGTGAGAGGCTAGTACATCTGAGCCAAGCCATTCTCCGAAGAGCCACAGATGTAGCCATGACTCTGGATGATGTATCACTGGAGTCTACAGCAGCATGAAACTGCACTTTGGATGCCTCAAGCCCATCTGCAGCCACCTGCTCCAGATCCTTGGCAAGCTGGGGAGGAGCCTGTTTAGCCAGTGCCAGTACAGTGTCCCACCTGGACTTCTGGTACCTGGCTGCATAGGCCATATAATTAGCCTGCCCGAGTCCTAAAGATGATGCCATATACTGCTTCTTTGCCATGGCATCAATCTTCCTGGAGTCCTTGTCTGGGGGGTGTGATGCCAAGGGAATGTTTGCCTTATCACAGGCAGCAGCCTGTACAACCCCAACATGGCTGCATTGCTGAAAAAGGAACTCCGTATCTGAGCCTGAAAAAGAGTATACCTCTTGTCCATTCTTCTGTCCATAGGAGGTATGGAATTGGGAGACTTAAAAATTTTTTGTGTCTGTTTCCCAAAAGATTTGTGGAGGGGAATAGACAGTCTCCTGGACTCTGGGATGTCCATCATCTCTACACAGTCAGACTCTTCCTGATCCTCTACTGCCTCCTCCACAGGAAGCTGGAGGGTATCAGCCACCTTTCTGTAAAACATGTAGTGTGAACGGGACTCAGAAAGCCTAGGAGGAGAAACACCTGAAGGTCTGTCTGGGGAGATGTCCGGGTCAATAGGCACATCCAGACTTTCACCATCACCATAATCATCTTCAAACTCTCCCTCCTCCTCAAACTCCGGTTCATAAAATTCTTCCAGGGTATAATCCAGAACCAGGGGAACCGACCGAACCGAGCCCCTGCTAAATGGTGCCAGTTCAGTCAGAAACGGGCGAAGTGATTCCACAATACGAATCGCTCTGGCTATTTCTTCGGCAGTCAGAGTATGAGATTCTGGATCCGAACCAGTCAATTTGTCTGTGCATTTTCTTTTTGTCGGAACAGATTCCTCGGAATCTGCTCTCCTTTTGCCCGAAGTATCACCCTGGTCAGAGGGCACTCCTTCTGGTTCGGTCGGAACCAAACCAGGCTGGCCATCCGGATCAGCAGACTTCTCGGTTTCCCTTTCCCTCAGTCTACCTAATCTCTTTTCCAGGGTAGATTTGGTAACATTTTTACAAATTTGGCAGTCTAAATCGAGGTGGTCAAACCCCAGACAAACACAGGTGGTGTGAGGATCGGCCTTAGCAAAGACCTCCCCACACACACTGCAGTGTTGAAACCCAGTGAGCCGTTTTTTTTCTTGGGTTTCTCAAACATGGCCAACCTAACCAAACTTGCCCTTTTTTCGGCAACCGCCAGGCAAGACTCCCCTATCGGTTCCTGACCATGTCACGGGTCTTGGAAAAAACTGTACTAAAACCCGTTTTTTTAAGAACCGATATGGACCAGTAACCACACACTAAAGTAAAGTACAAAATTTACCTGAATGATTGGTTCAGACGAACCGAACCGATCCACACTTTTGACAAGTTCCACACAGAAAACAGAACAAAACCTATCTAGTACTCACGGTACCACGGAGACTTGAACCGACTATGCAGAAACAAAATTTCGGTAGAAAACCGACACTTCAACCAACTTTGAACCAAGCAGCAGGAGAAATCTCTGGAGCGACTGTTCAGTGAGGCGGAATAAAGAATCTGACGGTTGCAGTTCAAACAACAGGCAGAGACATCAACCGATCTCGAGATGAACATTCTATGTCATGCATAGAAAAGTTAACCCATTGTTCTCCAGGGCAGTTTAAAGGCTGGGGCTCACTGCACTTGTCAGAATACAGCAAGACTTCATGTTGTTTGAAAGCAGTCTTCCACGACAACTGTGAGAGCTCACACTTGTGCATGGGTTCGAATGGCTTGCCCATAAGCTTTGCCAAAACCAGCAAGAGATCCCACGGAGGTGGAGGTTCATGCACCGGAGGGGATGTGATCCAGGCCTTTGAAGAAGCGCCCGATCACTGTCGCCCCGTGCCAATGTCGGCTGACCGTCCCGCGCCCCATAAGCAGAAATGGCTGCCAGGTGCACCCTAAGGGTCGATGACCGCAGACCCCCTTTGGAGAGAGACCAAAGGTAGTCAAGAATATTAGCCACAGAGCAGAATAAGGGGTCCAGACTCTTACCCTGACACCAAATGGAAAATCAAAACCATTTGAAGGCATAACATTTCCTGGTCGATTCCTTGCAAGATGCCTCCACCACAGTGCAGACATCCTCGGAAAGAACCAGAGCCTGGAACTCTAGCCGCTCAGGTACCAGGCTGTCAGGTGCAGGGACTGAAGGTCCGGATGGAAGACCTTTCCCTAGTTTAATGATATCAGGTTCATGAGTGTACAAAGCCGCCCCAGGGACCTGCAGCTGAGGCCAAGGAGATCTGGGTACCAGAACTGGCGCAGGCAATCTGGAGCTACCAGAATCACCTTCGCCTTGTCCCTCCTCACCTTGAGTAACACCTTGTGGATCAAGGGAAATGGAAGGAAGGTGTACAGGAGGCCTGGAGTACACAGCCTCGAAAAGGCATCCCCCTGCAGCGAGCCCTGTTGAGGGTGGCGGGCATGGTACAGACTCAGCTTGGCATTCTCCCTGGAGGCAAACAGGTCCACCAACAGTTTGCCCCAATGGGAGAACAGACTGTAAGCTACCTCTGGATTGAGAGACCACTCGCGGGATGTCTGGCCTAGGCGGCTGAGAGCATCCGCCAGTTGGTTCGAGACTCCTGCCACATGGATGGCTAGGAGATCCACCTCCAACCGGCAGACGAGAGTCCAGATGTGGAGCGCCTCCTTGCACAGCAGACGGGAGTGCGTGCCGCCCTGTTTGTTGAGGTAGTACATGGTCATGGTATTGTCCGTCTGGACTTGAACCACTTGACCTCGGAGCTGTGGAGCGAATGCTAACAGTGCCAGTCTGACTGCTCTGAGCTCCAACAGGTTGATGTGGCATCGGGACTCCTCAGGGGTCCAGAACCTGTGGGCTCCGTTGTCCCCCATGTGGGCTCCCCAGCCCATGAGAGGCGCATTGGTCATGAGGACGACAGTCGGCTCGCATCAGACAAACGAGACCCCTTCCTGCAACCGTTCTGGGATGGTCCACCATTGGAGAGCGTCCCACATCATCTGGGTTACCGTGATCAGCTGGTCGAATTGACAATGGCGCTGAGTCCACTGGGCGGCCAGCTCCCATTGGAGGGGGCGCATGTGCCACCTGGCCCAACAGACCACTGAGGTGCATGCCGCCACGTAACTCAGAAGGCACAGAAAGTCCCAGGCAGGGCGCAAGAGCCCAACCAGAAATGATCGGGCAAAGAAGGAAAGAACCTCTGCCCCGTCCGCCGGAAGCCGAGCTCTGGCTTGACAAGAGTCGAGCTCTGCCCCGATGAAGCCCATCGCCTGAGACGGCACGAGTTCCGACTTGGCCTCGTTGATCAGGAGGCCAAGCTGAGAGCAGGTTCTGAGAGCCAGATCCCTGGATCTCTCCACCTCCTGAAGGGAGGAACCCGGCAGAAGCCAGTCATCGAGAAAAGGGTAGATTCGAACTCCTTGGCGCCGAAGATGGGCTGCCACCACTGCAATGCACTTGGTGAAAACCCGCGGGGCCGATGACAGGCCGAACGGCATGGCTCGGAACTCGTACAGGGTCTCCTCGACCCTGAATCGGAGGAACCGCTGGTGGGATGGATGGATTGGGATGCGAAAGAACGTGTCCTGCAGATCCAGTGAACAAAACTACATGTTTCGCTTCAGGGATGGTATGATCTCGTTCAGAGTTACCATCCGGAAGATGCGAGACCTGAGATACTGATTCAGGTAGTGGAGATGCAGGATGGGGCGCCAACCCCCCGTCCGCTTGGGCACCAGGAAGTACCTGGATACGAAGCCTGGGTCTACAGGTGGATCCTTGCGGAGAAGCTGAGCAGTGTCGTCTCGAAGAGCCAACTGTGTGCGAGCTGAGATCCTTTCCTCCCGAGGGGAGCGCGGGCTTAGCTGGGCGGGTACTATTCCAATTCCAGAGGCAGTCCCCGTCCGACCACTTCTAGAACCCACCTGTCCGAAGTGATATCGGACCAGGCGGAAAGAAAGTGGCAGAGCCGACCCCCCACAGGAGGACCCAGGACAGACGTGACAGGTGCAGGGGTGGCAACCCCCAACCAGTCACTGAGAAGAGGAGGAGGAGGAAGCTCCTGGACCAGCACTTCGGCCTCCTTTACGGGGCTATTGACCAAGCTTGAGCCTACTGCTGCTGCTGACCTCCTTGATAGGAGGACTGCCTGACCGCAGATGAGGATTGCCAAAAAAAGGCTTCCTCTTCTGCTGGTTCTTGCCAGAGGAACCCTTAGCAGAAGTGGCATCCAAGGTGGCACTGGACTGCTCAATATGCTGAAGGTGGCCTGCCACTCCTGGGCCGAACAAGTCGGTACCAAGGAAAGGCACATCAGCTAACTTGGGCTGGGTATCCGCCAGGAAGGAGGATAACCTCAGCCAAGCCCTGTGGCGGGTGGCCACTGCGGCTGCTAAAGAGCAGGCACAAGAATCCCCAATGTCTAGGACCGTCTGGAGCTGCTGTTTGGCGACACCGTGGCCCTGATCATGGACTTGCTTGACCATGGTCTGCATGTTTGCGAGGAGGTGAGGAAGTACTTCATCCAGGGACCTTAGGAGGGCATGGGAGAAGTGTGCCATGATCACAGCCAAACTGGCCTGACGAAGGCCCAAGGAAGAGGCCGCGCAGACCTTACGAGCAGAGTGGTCCATGTTCTTGGACTCCTTGTCCGGAGGTCGGTCAGTGTCGGCCGAGCTACCAGAACGTCAAAAGACGGACACAGTCACCAGGCTGTCAGCCGAGGGATGTTCCGTGAATCCCGGTAGGGATCCCATAGGCACCGTGTACTTACGGGCCATACGGGCAGATGGTGCTGGACAGGAGACTGGACGCTGCCAAAGCTCAAGGGCTGGATCAGTAATGGCTTCAACCACTGGAAAGGCCTCCATCGGGGTATCCCCCCTCTTCAGGATATCCGTAAGAGGCTACTCCGCCTTTTTCTGGATAGACTCCAGGGGCATTCCGGTGGAATCAGAAATAAGGTGGAGGGTGCCCTGAAAGGAGGAAGGACCTTCCTCCAGGCCTGCCGAGAGTGACTCCTCATCACCCGGACAGGGGTGCAAACCAGTGGCACCCGGATCCAAAGAGTCGGGATACAGCGGTCTCCCGCCTATGTCCCCCTCGATACGCCGAGGGTGGTCGGGGTAACCGTGATGGACAGATGGGGAAGCCTGGTGTCTGGACAGTACCCTTTCGAGAGAGCCCCAGAGAGAGAGAGAGAGGCTGTTCAGGCGGTGGTTCCCTGCTATTCGGTGATGAGACCGGTATGGGCTTATCTGGAATAATGGCCGGCCCCACAGGTGGAGGAACCGAAGATTTCAGGTCCAAAGGGGTCGGCGTCGGCCCTTGAGGCGCAGGCCAAGTAATGGCCGGGGTGGACGGCGTAGCCGGCTTCTGCCCTGCCAAAATCAGCTGCTGCCACGTAAGCTCCTCAAAGTCGACGAAGTCTCCGTCAAAGCCTCTCTTCGTCCGAGGAGGATGAGGACCTGTGGCGGCACCTCTTTTTTTGAATGCCGGTGGCCTTTCTTCGGTTTTCCCACCGAAGAAGGAGACAGAATCCTCGATCCAGACCAATGGCATCGGCCAGAATCAGGAGAAACCAGGCTCGGGGAAAATCGAGGCTCCGGATCAATTCCCTTGATGGGGACACCCGAAGGAAGTGTCTCATCATCGGGGAAAGAAAGGACCGGGTTCCTTTCTAAAGGATCGACGACCGGAGTAGGCGAAATCGGCTCGATCGGCTCAAGAACAAACTCTGCCAGATCAGCAGATTCCGCCGTCTGCCTGGCCAAACGGAAGATCCGTGAAGCCAGAGGCCGAGGAAGCGATCTCAACCGAAGTCAAGGTCGCAGTGTCCTGGGACTCGAACCGCTCTCAGTCCCAGGAGCGTCTCTTTTTGAAGGCGTGGATTCTTGACCCTCTTCTGTCCTCAACTCCTCTCTAATGGGAGAAATTGTGTCCGTCCCCCCGCAGGCAGGTCATACCATACCTTTTGAGTCCCGTGGAGACCTGTCCGCCTCTGCTCATTTATGCCCCCTCCCCCCCAAATACCTGGTCCCCGTGCTATGCAAGCTTCAATGAGTTGGTGACACACTCCTTAAATGTCACCAGACCATGCATTTACTTGCAGTTTCTGGTTCACTGTCATGAGCCACAGTACTGTGGCAATGCTACTGCTCAATTGATCACCACCTGCACCTCTGCAGTACTACAAAAGGGAGGTGATGTCTCGGTATTTACATCTCTGAAGCCCCACTAGAACTTGTGTGAGGGACAGTGTGTCTCTGTGTATGTGTGTTGGGGGAGGGGCGCAGTACAGGGCATAGAACGTGTCTGTCTTTCCCTCTTCCCTGGCCAGTACTGCCTGTATGTGGTGTTCAAGGAACAGTTGATTTATCCGTGTTGCTGGGGGGTTATTTGTGCATCTCGTAAGACGTGTAGGAATGCATGCTATGCACAAGAAATGTCAGGGATCCTATCAGTAGTGTATCCATGACATTTCTGTCTATAAGAGCACTCTCCTATGCGTTATTTGTTAGGGACTGTTTTGCAAGGTGGCAGAATACAGTACTTTTTTTTTTTTGCGCTATTTAAACAAAAAAAAAAAAAAAACACACATCTTGTTGGTTACTTTGTTGTTGTTTAAACATAGCACAAGTTATGAATGCATTAACACTCCAGGGTGTGTTGATAACATGGATTAACACACACCTCAGGGGTATTGTGAGGCATGAGTGTGCACACCCTGTCGTGCATCAATGCTTACTTAATATAACTGTATTAATATTTATTCCTAAATTCTTGAAACCTTCAATGTAGTCTAAGAAAACATACTCATTCTTTCTCTGCAGATTTATACATCTATATACTGTTTCAATATCTGACCACCTTAGTATATTACCCACAACAGCCTTGCAAGTATTATATGCCGTAACCTTTACTAAAGAAGAATTCTCGGTTTTGGCTTTGTAGTCCCTTCATATTTACCATTAGTAATCAAAAGGGGTATGTTGTTACTATGTTTTTCATATTCTTATCACATTTTGGGTCATTTTCTCAGTTGTATTTTTTCTTGGCAGCTTCATTAGTCATTATCAAAACACATACATATATTAGTTGCAAAAAACTACGTTAATGCAGATATGAGGGTTGTAAGAACACAAAGTGTACAAAGACTGGGAAATGAAAAGACGTCAGGGATTTGGGTCTCCGGAGTATTGGCAAATCTGTGGCTGGGTCTTACTTAGGTTTGGAGATAGGTCTGTAATTAGCCAGGACCCAAGGGTCGAGAGATGTTTTTTTTCAGAAGGGGCTTCACCAAAGCCTCGGGGAACACCCTATGCAAAAGCAAGCACCTGACAATCCCAGCAAACACTGGTCCGATGACCTCGATGCAGCCTTCTAGGAGACACGTCGGACCAGGGTCCAGTTCACAGCAAGTGGCCTGCAGCTTTGAAATCACCTTGGAGACCTCTGTCACCTCCACTGGCTGAAACTCCTCCAAGACAATCAGAGTGCCCCTGCTCCACCCATACCCAACGCTGCAGGACTGATCTAGTCCCAATGGCAAGATCCCAGCCCGAATGGCGGATACCCTGTCAGAGAAGAACAGAGACAAACTCTTTGCAAAGTGCTACTGAAGAGGCTCTGTTCAGCTCCTTTTCTAGCACTACACCTACTGCCACTATGGAGGCACTATATGCCCTCAATCCCTCCAAAAACAGCTCACTTGATGGTTTGGAACCTAAGCGGCTGTATCTATTGGCGTCAGCTATCTCCACTCCACTATCTGACCTACTTTTTTTTTTTTTTTTTTTATTATTTATTATATAATTATTAATGAAATGTTTGCTCATCTCCCAGTGCGACCGAAGGGGGGTGGCGGGGTAGGAGAAGGGTACAGAGGATGAACAAAATTACATACAAGGTGCAATAAGACTTCAGTTACATTCAGTGAACATACAGTTGGCAAAATGAAATACAACCATGGTACATAAGACAATCAGTTCCATTACAAAGAACATACAGATTGGCAATTTACAATAGACAATTACAGTACTGGGAGGGGAACAAAAAGACACGCCAGGCATGAACACATACCAAATGACTAACAGTAAGGATTACTATGGTATGAACTAACAGGTGAAAATACAGCAGAAGTGGCGGAACATATAGGTGCTTGGGTAAACAACAAGAGCAAGTGATATACATGGAGTATTAAGTGCCGGGGGGTGGACACTTAGGTATCAAGTGCAAAGGGAAGAAAAAGGGGAGGGGAGATGTGCGAATGGGAGCGAAAGCTGGACCCAGAGACCCAACAGGTTTAAAACTCAGCATAAGGTAGAGCCCACTAAACAAGGCAGAGGAACTGGAGCAAGCCCAAAGGAGAAAGGATTAAGCAGGAAGGTACACAAGTGCAATGGGTGGGTGGAGTAGGAAAAACGATCTCGGAGGCCCAGTCAAGATGCAGAGAGGAGGGATGGGGGAGGTCTGGAAGAGAAGGGGACCCCTTCAGGATGTAGGGATGAGAGAGCCGAACCCTAGGACACCTCCAGGATGCTGCGAACCCTGCAAGGGGTAGGGAAGGCTAGAAGAGATGAGGGGAAGGAAGGCCCTGTCAGGATGCAAGGAGGAGGAAAGGGTAGCCAAACCCTGTGGCCCCTCCAGGATGCTGAGAACCCTACAAGAGGCAGACAAGGCTGGGAGAGTTAAGGGGAAAGCAGGGTAAAGAGAAAAAAGGAGAGGAGGCAGGAAGGTAAGAAGTGCTAGGGAAGACAAGGGGTAAAGGGGTAAGAGCCATGCCAGAGGGCACCCTTCAGGGTGCTGAAAAACCGCAAGGGGGCTGGGAGGCAAGAAGGGGATGAGGAAAGGTTAAGCAAGGGTGGGGGAAGAAAGGAGAGCCAAGCCCTAAGGACCCTCTTCTTAGGATGCAGGGAACCCTACAAGGGGGCAGGGGAGGCATGGAAAAGTTGGGGAGGGGGGAGGGTGGACTAGAGTGGGGAATTAGGTTAAGGAGAGTCAAGTCAGATGCACGGTGGGGGGGGCATGGCAGGAGCACTTGAATAAGAAATAGTTGTGGAGAGCAGAGTTGATGGAGTAGTAGGAGGAGGAAGAGGAATGGCCAACTTGAGGAGGCATCGCTCTTTCGCCACGGCTTCTATCCCATCTATCTGGAAGCATGCCACTGTCCTTCTCCTGCCCAAGAGCGGTGACCCTTCCACTCCCGCTAAGGCCCCATTTCTCTCCTTCCTACCCTCACTAAGCTCCAAGAGCATCTGGTTCTCTCACTCAATTAACTTCCTATCTCTCTGACTCTTAACTGTTTCATTCCATTCCAATCTGGGTTCCGCAAGAAATCGCTCCACCTCCCCTGATTAGGCTCACTGACTCCATCCTCTCAGAGATGGACAGTGATCAAATCACATCTGCCATTTCTGTCGACCTAGCAAAGACTTTCAACGGAGCCTCTCACACCATTCTTTTAGATTCCCTCTCCTCAGCTGGCCTAACCCACTGCCACAAGCTGGTTCAAAGCCTACCTAGTAGGTAGGACCCAGTCGGCCAGAATAGCGGAAGCCACATCTCCTCCTCTCCCTATCAACACTGGCGTACACCAAGGGTTCTGTGCTGGGCCCCATTCTTTTCTCCCTTTTCCTAAATGACCTTCCCTCAGTCTGTTAATTCACCTCAATCCACATGTACACCAATGATATGATTCCCTTCACTTCAGGTCAGTACCCCGTTGATGTTGAAACCAGACTGCAGCATGACTTCAATAAAGTTCATCTCTGGTTCATAGCCCCATCAACTTGCCCTCAATGCCAAGAAGGCAGTCTCAGTGACCTTCCTGCCCTCCTTCCACAACCTAGACGGGACAATCCTTGAGGATACCTCTTCCTTTAGGTATTTGGGGGTTTGGTTCGATCAACACCACAACTTCTGTGGACATGTTGATGCCATCCTGAAGAATCCGCACCCCAAATATAGTGCATTATACAGATTGCCTGACCGTCCAAAGCTTTAAAGTGGCTTTGACGACGTTTCTTTTAGCCTAGCATATACTAGTTTTTTAATGCCGCTGTTACGAATTTTAACTCGCTGCATTTATGGTTTTAATTATATTTTTTTATTTACTGATTTAATTATTTATGTACAAGCACCTTGATTTTAGAAAGGCGCTTTTTTACAAATAAAATTTAATTTGATCAGTTGCTGCCTACTGGCAAGGCGCAAAATTGTCCATTACTCATCTTTGACTACTGTGATGTAGTCTACAGTATCGCTTCCAAGTCTTTCTTAACCAGACTGGATACTCTAACTCCTTCCGTCGCTCCGCTCTAGATGCCTCCTCTCTCATCCACACTGTACACCATCACTCCCTGAATTTTTCCTCCTTAGAAAATCACTACCACCTTCACTGCGCCAAATTCACGTCCACATTTTGGTTTCGTGCACTCCCCCCATATCTTACCTCCTCCCTATCTATTCTCCCCCCACGGACCATTCCCTTAGGTCATATGACTCAACTACTGGTAGTTTCTCAGCGATCTACTGTAACAGGAAAGTTGGACTTCTTGCATCGCTTTCCCTAAGCTATGGAATGCCCTTCCTCCCTACCCAGATTTGCCACTCTTCCTCCCCGTACTCCATCTCCTTAGCCGCAGGTACAATTTACCGTGAGAAAGTTTTGAGGGCTAAGTCCCTATTCACTCCCTTGCCAGCCGACACACTATTCTATCCACTGTTCAGCTAAGCTGCTTGTATGATGGTAGCACTTCTCTGCTCCATCGTGATTGCATACAATTATATTTTATTACAGCACTACAATGTACATTACTTTGCTATATTTTTGCACTGTTTAATGTCATGCTTCATTGTATAATTGTGCCAACTATATTAAAGTTTGCTTGATTTACGTATTGCAGGTCATATGTTTATTCTCCCCATGACACCCCTACCGTCCCCCCTTCCCCGGATGCACAGAGACGAGCAACTTGTTGTTCAGTGTGCCTTTCCTGGTGAAACGTTTCAATATATAAACAATAAATAAATAAGCTGTAGACAGACTGGATGAAGAAGCCTGCCCACAGTCCGAAAGAGCTGAGTTGGTCTGTTCTTCCTTGCAGCAATCTCCCAGGACAGGAACTCTGTCTTCTTACAGTCAACTGCCCTTGAATTTCCTCAGTTTGAGTCATTTAAGTTGGAGCAGGAGTGATGGACTCTAGCTGGTGAGTTTGTGACGCTTTGTAATTCTATTTCAGGTGTTTAACTGCCATTTCTGTCTGCTTTTCAATTTAATTTGGGCAGGATGGAGGAATTCTAGCTGACAAGTTTGTGACTGTGTTTGAAAGTGGCTGTGTCTGGATCACGGTGAGTGGAGTGAGGAGTCACTGCCAGAGGACTCCTTGGCTGATTATTTTTGGACAAAGCCTGTGGTGTAGTCCCACTCCACCCACCCACCCCACTACACACATCCAACCCAGGGCTTGCGCTACATTTACTGGGCGAGTCCCACAGGGCCTTGCAACATCCTGCATCCACAAGAAGCAGCAAAGAGAAGCAGTATAATAAAACACAACAGAAATAAAACATATCTGGGAGATAAACAGCCGTCTTAAGCAGGCAGTTTATTCAAGAGGGAAACAGACATGACAAGAGTGGTGTAGTGCAGTGGTTGTGGAGCAGCTGTCTTCAGGGAGACATTCTGGAGGCTGCGATGCTGCCCTATCTGCAGGCACCTCTCTGGGCTGAGGGAGAAGGTTGCCAGTCTCTGGGCAGACTTGGCCAAGCTGAAGGCAGCATCCACCCACACAGAGGCCACTGCGTCCACAACCTGCACCTCAAAGGAAGCCATGGAAGAGGCGTGACTGGACTACAGAGGGCTCAGGGAGGCTGAGGGAATGGGGTCAAAAGCACATCCCCCAACCGATCCTGCTTAGTAACTCCTACACTGCTTTGGAGGCACAGGAAAGCCCCCACTCAGGAACCCATGGCTGGGACCAGGAAGATGGGAGGATCCTCCAGGATGGAGCCCCAGGGAAGGGAGGCAGAGAAGGCTTCTCCTAGTGGGGGACTCTATCCATGAAGTGGAGTTAGGGTCACCTAGCGGGAAGAGAGGGAGGTCAAGTGCCTCCTAGGAAGCTCTGCATGGAGGGATGGAAAGCAGAGCCATAGTACCACTACAGCAATAGATAGGAGGGAGCAGCTGGATGTCATTGTCCACCTGGGAACCAATGACTTGGCCAGGAGAAGGGTGGAGTTAGTCAGAGTCCAGAAAGATTTCAGGAAGCTGGGGGGAAAATCTGAAACAGACAGCACACTCAGTCTCATTCTTGGAGGTGCTACCTGTCCAGGGCACAGGGGAATCTAGGGCGCTCCACATTCATATCTTCAACTCCTGGTTGAAGGACTGGTGTGGAAGGGAGGGCTCAGGCTTCATACGGGACTGGGGCCGGACCTGGGCAGATGCAAGCTTTTATAAGGAGGATGGCCTGGAACAGTCCGAGAAGGGGACCTTGGTCCTTTGGGAGAAGTTTAAATGCTTCCACTGTGAACATTTAAACTGGCCAAGGGGAAGAGGGGGTGGAACAGCCAGGAGGCTTAGGAACACAAGTTGACTACAGAAACAGCTGTGACAGGCAGGAAGGGACAGGGAGGTGAAGAATGTATAACGAGTGATACAGGGGGGGTCTAGAGCACATAGGAAAGGAAACCGGGGAGGGGAGAAAAGACGCTGGAGAAGGAGAATAAGAGCAGAGGGAGGACAGACTGTAAAACATGGAAGGTCATGCCAACGAATGCCTGTAGCCTAGGAAAGTACAGTTATGCAACAACTTACCATAACAGTAGATCTTCGAGAGAGGCCCTTGCAGTAGGTAATTACATACAGGACCGACGCCAGCAGGCGGCAGGACCCCACGGAAAAATTTCTAGCTAGCAGTCCCTGGAGAGGAACCGCCCCCACATCAGGTGACCGGCGTCAGGAGACGTCTGTATAAAGGGGTGGTCCCTGACGCCTGCCTTCCAGTTTTCCCACCACGGGCCAGAAAGGCCGGACGAGAGAGGAGCGGATATTTCCCTCACTGAAAAAGGAGCTGAAAAAATCCTAGGGGGATGGAGGGCGGGAAAGTATTACCTACTGCAAGAGCCTCTCTCGAAGATCTACTGTTGCGGTAAGTTCTTATGTAACTGTACTATCTTACTTCGAGAGGGCTCTTGCAGTAGGTAATTACATATAGGACTGAATCCCAAGCAGTCTGGAACAAAGAGAGGCACCGGGAGGAGGAAACTACTCCAAAAAGCAGTTCTAGCTGTGCAAGCCTCAAGATAAGAGGCCTGCATGACAGCCAGCCCAAGCCTGCTCTACGGCAAGAGGCAACATCCAAACTGTAGTGTTTAGTAAAGGTATGAACGAAGTCCAGGTGGCAGCAGCACAGATGTCTGCCGCAGACACATGCTTGAAACGAGCCACTGAGGAGCTACTCCTCTGGTGGAGTGGCCTCTTACTTGACCCGGGAGGGTCTTCTTGTAGTTGTAACAGAAAGTGATGCAATGAGCCAACCATTTAGAAAGGCATTGCTTGGAAACAGCATTGTCTTCCCTTTTATGAGCAAAAAAGACAAACAATTGATCAGTCTTTCTGAGATCCTTCGTCCTGTTGGTGTAGTATCTCAGAATCCAGTGAACATCCACAGTATGGAGTAAATACTCCCTTTGATTAGAGTACTGCATGAAAAAGGCAGTTAACTCTATGGACTGATTTAAAGTGATTCTGCTGCTACTTAGGAAGAAACTTAGGATGTGTACGCAAGAGCAACACGCTCCTCATGAAAATCAAGTATGACTGGTAATATTAAGGCCTGAGCCCGAAAATTCCTCCGAGCAGAAGTAATGGCCACCAGGAAGAGAGTCTTCCATGAAAGGACTTCAAATCATGAAGCTGCAGGTTCAAAGCGAGGGAGAGTAAGTTTCTCGAGGACAAAGTTCAAGTCCCAAGGGGGAAGCAGGAGTACGGATGGGAGGCCTCAAATGGAGGACCCCTCTGAGAAAGGTCTTCGAGACTTCCAGTTGAGTGAAAGCTTTGTCTGCGAAGGGAACATGGTAGGCCGAGATGGCCGCCATGTGTACCTTCAGAGAAGAATGACCGAGACCCAGGTCAAAACAGATAACGTAGATACTCCAGCAGAAGCCCCGCTGAACAGGAGAAGGGTTCCACGTTCTTGGAAGCAGCCCAGATAGTGAATCTTTTCCACTTCATGGCATAAGTGGATCTGATGGAGGGTTTTCTGGCCTCCACCAAAATCTCCACCACTTTGGGAGACAAAACGGGATTGGGCTAAGTCTGCAGGAGCCATGCATGCAGTTGAAGGGATTTAAGGCCTGGATGGACCAGGGTCCCCTGATCCTGGGTCAGTAAACCTCGAGATGCAGGAAGAGGAAGAGAAGGATCCTCTGCGTATTGTTGTAGAAGAGAGAACCAAACTTGCCTGGGCCAGAAAGGAGCGATCAGAATCATTTGTGCTCCTTCTGAAGACAGTTTCTGCAAGACTCGTGGGATAAGTGGAATTGGGGGAAAGGCATAGACGAATCTGTCCTTCCAGTCTAGAGACAGAGCATCGCTCCCAAAGCGCTCGCTCTGGAACGAAGCGAGCAGAAGATGGAAGTTTTGCATTTAGAGGATGCGAACAGGTCGAGCCTGTGGTGTTCCCCAAAGTCGGAAGATATTGTCTAGGACCCTTGGTCCAGTTCCCACTGTGAGTCAGAGCAGACGAGCCATTTAGCTTGTCTGCCAGGGTGCTGACTCCCGGAACGTGAATTGCCATGAGATGAAGGTCGTGTTGTGTTGCCCAATCCCAAGCCCTCACTGCCTCCCTGCAAAGAGGGTAGGACCCAGTCCCTCCCTGTTTGTGATGTACCACACCACGCACATGTTGTCCGTCTGGACAGCTAGGTGGCCGGGAAGGATGTACTGGTGAAGGGCTTGGAGAGCGTACAACACTGTCCGAAGCTCGAGCACATTGATGTGGAGAGCTTGTTCTAGCTGGGACCAGGAGCCCTGGGACCGATGAGGGCCTAGATGGGCTCCCCAACCTCCGCCAGAGGGCGCCTGTGGTTAGAGTCTGGAGGGGAGGACGAAAGAAAGGAGCTCCTCGAAACAGGTTCTCTCAAACCATCCATCCACCACTGCAAGTCTCAAGCATCAGCGAGGAGACCAGAACTGGGGTGATCTAGGCCGCCCACTAGCTGATCCCATTGGAGCGTAGAGTCCACTGAGAAATTCTCATGCTGGAGTGAGGCGAGGAGGAACCATCGGGATAGCAGCCACCATGAGCCCAAGAAGGCGAAGGACCGACCTCACACAGACCTTCCTGGTGGACACAGGGCTTATCTGGGTCTGGAGGTGGCCCCCTGTCCCGGAGGAAGGAAGGCCTCTGCCCGTGGTCGTATCGAGAATCGCCCCAATAAACTGTAGTCTCTGGGATGGGACCAGATGAGACTTGGAATGGTTGATGGCAATACCCAGGCAGGCAAAAACCTGCTGGGTAAGGGAGAGGCAACGCAGGAGTTCCTCCCTGGATGAGGCCGCCAGGAGTCAATCGTCCAGGTACTGGAAAACCTGCACTCCCCTGGTACACAGGTGGGCCGCCACCACTGCCAGGCATTTGGTAAACACTCGGGGGCTGGGGATAGACAAACAGGAGCGCCTCAATTGGTAGTCGCCCCTCTGAACGCAAACGAAGGTATTTGCGATGAGATGGGCGAATGGGATGTGCAGATAAGCATCCTGCATATCCAAGGCACACAGCCATTGACCCAGCCAGAGGAGGAGCAGAAGGTTCTGCAAAGAGCATCCTGAACCTTTTGTATTCTACGAAAAGATTCAGGGAACTGAGATCCAAAATTGGTCTGAGATCTCCTGTCTTCTTTGGGACCAGGAAAAAATGGGAATAGTAACCCTCGCTTGCAGATGAAGGGGCGGGTTCTATTGCTTATTTCCAGCAGGAGGCGAAATTTCCTCCTGGACCAAGAAAATGTTCCGTGAATCGACAACTTCAGAGGAGGGTGGCGAGGTGGTTACTGAAAAACTATAAAGCTGTCCTTCTGCTATGAGCTGGAGCACCCAGAATCTGTGGTTATCCTCTCCCATCCTGGAAGGTGGAGGAAAACCTCCCTCACCAGATTCTCCAGGGAGTCGGAGCCAGTGGGAGAGGAAGGTTAGGTGGTGTGGGGCAGCGCCTGCAGCTGAAGCTCCACTACTTTTGGGCCGGGGGCTCAGCAGCCGTGGGGGCCCGCGTTTTGTGGCCCGCCTTCCTGGGGTTTCGCTGGTCAATTCCGCCTGCAAAGGGACGGCACGTGGAATCAACCCACTTCAGTGCCGCCCCTCTTCTGTAACGGGTGATGATGTCCTGACATCACCCGAAAAGCACCGACCCGAAGGGTGCTTCCTGGACAGCAGATTGCACCTCCAGGACCACCTGACACACGGAGCTGCCATGACGCCGTGAGGCCCACAGCGAAGCTGAGCTCTGCCCAGCAGTGTCCACTGCATCGTATGTCGCACGAAGCATGTGTCTACTGGCCGAACGAGCAGAGTGGACAAGATCAGCCAACTCCTGTTTGACTTGGAAGTCAGGCAGGAGTCCAATTTGGTTTCCATTTGAGTCAGAATGGCCTTCTGGTAGTCCCCCATATGGCCGACATAGTTCAAGGCCCTGATCCCCAGTGTGGAGGAAGCGTAAATCTTTCTCCCATACTGGTCCAGAAGGCGTGATTCCTTATCAGGAGGTGATGAGCTAAGGTGCTTGGGGTTTGCCGACCGGCCATGAGCGGCGCTAATCATGACAGAGTCAGCATGAGGGTGAGAATCCAGGAAATCGACACCCTCTGGAGCCTGATATAGTTGCCCGACTTCCTTAGGCAGTGGGCTGGTACGACGGCTGTTTCCATATTGTGGTAACGAGGTCGCATGAGGCTCTCATCTAGGGTGGCACCAAGGTAGGAGCTGTCACGGTAGATCCAGATGTTCAGAGAGTTTCAGATGCTGAGGATCTGGTTCCAGGGAGTGCCACGATGAACCTTCTGGATTTTCCTAAGCAACTCTAAAGCAAGGATCCTCCGGAAGAGTCCTGGCCTGGGCTTGACGGAGGCGTGGCTCAGCCGTCTCTCGGAGCAACCGTCCGGAAGAATCCGAGGAGTCCAAGGTGAAGAGAAGGACGGAGAGGAAAAAGACTCCCTTTCTCGACTCGGGGGAGGAACAGACCCCTTGGGAAGTCCCCGGGGAAGCGTGTCCTGCCCTTCTCTGGATCCAGACGGAAGAACCCTGGAATCCGGAGGTGGTGAGGGAGCGTGCCGCCTCGGATGTACGGGAACCTGGGACAGCACCGTCGTCGGAAGGCAGCTCTCGAACTCTTTGGTGAGCTGAGCCTTGGCCTCAGCCCACCAGGAGGTCAGAGTCTCCTGCAGGTCCACCGGCAGCCGCGAGGGCTGTGAAGGAGGAGGCAGTGGGGGATAAGGATACGGGTTATAACCATATGGAGCATATCCAAAACCCGGCCGCGTGTAGCCCAGCGTCGAGTACTGTGGCGCCGGATACTGCGGTCCCGGGTACGCCGGCGTCGGATAAGACGGTGGGTACCCAGGAGCCGGGGGGGGCCTGCCGGAGCAGACGGCCAGGCCAGTGGCCTCATGGGCGGGTCCACATTGGAGGGCCCAGCGGGCGGAGGGCCCAACGGGAGGTGGATGTCTCCCGGATTCGGTTGAACCGCGGAGGAGCCGGCATCCGGTGAGCCGACGTCAAATCCAACGCAACAACCGGAGGGCGGTCTGACTGAGGAGGAAGGTCCCCAGCGTCACCCAGGGATGGAGGGGAGAAATCCCTGGGGTCGGGCTGGGGAGACTCTGGGTCCCCAGACGGCAGCGGGGAACCGGGTACGACAGACGTGGGAGGGTCCATCTGTTCCTCCGCCAGCCGGACATCGGACGAGCCAACGTGTGGCTTTAGGGCGAGCTCTCGGCGGGCGCCAGATGAGCCAGCGTCCGGCCTACGGGAGCCATCACCGGAGGCAGGCCAAGTAGAGAGATTGGCCTGGTCTGGTGGAGTGGAGCCTCACGCCGCCCCCAGAGGTCAGCGCGTCCTCTCAGCCCTCTCCGAGGCGAACATCTGAAAGCCGACACCGACTTGCAGAGTCGCCCGCATTGGTAGGCTGCAAGCTGCAGCGCGAACAGGGCGAGGCCCACTGTCCCGGAGGTGCCCGCAAGGCCCGGCCCGCGAGAGATGGCGGGCGACACCCCTCGAAACCTCCAAAGCGGCTGTAGGAGCGATCCCTGGAGGGACGTTACCTGTGTCCGAGCGACTCCCAAGGGAGAAGCGGTAGAGAAGCCCCTGTCCCGGTGCCTCTCCTTATCCTCCTCCTTCCGATGGCCTTCGGGGGAAGTGGACGCCTGCCTCAGTTTTCTTAGCTCTTTTCCCACTGAACTCATTTTCTTTTTCAGAATATGGGCTTCCAGGGATTGCTGCCGCCTTTTCCGGGTAGCCGCGTTGAAGCTGAGGCAGTGCTGGCACTTCTCGACCGGGTGATTGGGGCCTAGGCAGAACAGGCACAGGAAATGGCCGTCCTTGTGCAGTAGCTGGGCGCCGCACGAACTGCACTTATTTTTGTGCTCGGAGGGTGTAGGGGACGACATACACAGATGATGGTACCTGACGTTAGTCGAAAAAAACAAAAACAAATTATTTCGGTAAAAAAACTACGAAGATAGGGCTGACGAAGCACGAACTCGACCACGAGGCGCTGCACGAGCTAACGGCGGGAAAGAACTGGAAGGCGGACGTCAGGGACCGCCCCTCTATACCAACATCTCCTGACGCCAGTCACCTGACATGGGGGTGGTCCCTCGCTAGGGACTGCTAGCTAGAAATTTTTCCATGGGGTCCTGCCGCCTGCCGGCGTCAGTCCTATATGTAATTACCTGCTGCAAGAGTCCTCTTGAAGTAAGATATCAAATTCCAGATCTGGAGGCCTTGTTGGCAGATGCAGACCTTGACATGGCAGCAGCAACAAGAGACATGGTACTCCGCTAAGCATGGCTGGGAAGTCAATGTACCAGGCTATACACTATGCGGGAGGGACAGAGAGGGTTAAAAGGGTGGGGGAGTGGCCCTGTACATCAGAGATGGTATAGAGGCTACAGAAGTTCAGGGAAGACAGGGGGAGGCCGAGGTAATGTGGGTCATCCTAGAGCCAGGGAATGGAACAGCAATACACACACAGGAGTGATCTACAGACCTCTGGCACAGAGGAAGGAAGCAGACAGAGAACTAGTGGAAAACATACACGACTTGGCAGCTAAAAGCAAAATCTTGCTACTGGGGGATTTCAATATGCCGGACGTGGACTGGACCACCCAGATGGCTGCTTCAGCCAGAAGCACAGCCATCCTTGAATCCATGCAGGGTGTTAGACTCAGATAGCTGGTGCATGAGTCAACCAGGGACAAGTCAATTCTGGACCTGGTGTGGACTAATGGGAACAAAGTCAAAGAAATACAGATGGAAGGGCAGCTGGGGTCCAGTGATCACCACATGGTGTGGGTTCAGCATGGAGATATGGACTCAGTTAAGCCACACAAGAGCAAGAGTATTAGATTTCAGGAGGGCAGATTTCACTGAAATGGGTAGAGATATACAAGCAGTCCTGCGGAAGGGAGAGGTAATAGAAGGGGTGGAAGAACAAAGGGAAAAACTGAAAGGAGCCATGGTGGAGATAAATCAATACAGTAGGATAGTGACCAAAGAGAAAAGAAGAAGGAAACCACTATGGTTCTCCAAAGAAGTGGGGGACAAAGTCAGGGCTAAAAGGCTGAATTTCAGGAAATAAGGGGAGTCAAAGAGGAGGACGACAGGGAAGTGTACCTTGAATGTCAAAGGGAAGCAGGGAAGGCTGTTAGGAGGGCGAAGGCACAGAAAGAAGAGAGCTTAGCGTAGTCTATAAAAAAAAGGGGGTGGGATAAGGCATTTTATAGGTACAGCAGTGAAAGAAAAAAAATCGGAGGGGGGATGATAGAGAGGCTCAAAAGGGGAGAAGGGAGAGTGCTAGGAGGGAGATCTGGACAAGGCAGAAATACTGAACAAATACTTCTGTTCAGTATTCTCCAAGTAGGGGGAAGGTGAAGGACTACAGTTGGGATACAGAGGCAATTCGGGGGCAGGGGGTTGGGGGTAGACATCAGTCTATTCACAGTGGCGTGTGTTCTGGAAGAACTCACAAAGCTGAAAATAAGGCCATGGGGCCAGACGGCATCCACCCAAGGATATTAAAGGAGCTGCGAAGGGAACTAGCAGTGCCTCTGGAGGCCCTGTTCACAGTCACTCAACATGGGTGTCGTTCCAGGGGACTGGAGGAGGGCACATGTAATCCCACTCCACAAAAGCGGCAGTAGGGAGGAGGCAGAGAACTACAGGCCAGTCGGCCTCACCTCAGTGGTGGGAAAAGATCATGGAGACACAGCTTAAAGAAAGGATAGTAGCACATATGGAATCCAGCAGTCCTCAGGATCTGAGGCAATACAGATTCACAGCAAGAAAGTCATGTCAAACGAATCTAATAGGTTCTTTTGACGGGGGAACTAGGGAACTAAAATCAGTGAGGGGCGGTTGACGTCGCCTATCTAGATCTCAGCAAAGCCTTCAACACCATCCCGCAGGGAAGGCTGATTAACAAGATGGGTAGTCTGAGCATGGGATACAAGGTGGTGAACTGGGTTAGGAACTGGTTAACAGACAGGAGACACAGCGTGGTGGTAAATGGGGTACAATCTGAGGAGGGGGGTGGCCAGTGGGGTACCACAGAGATCAGTACTAAGACCAGTCCTGTTCAATGTCTTCATTAGTAACATTGCAGAGCGACTGGAAGGAAAGGTCCGCCCGTTTGCAGATGACACCAAGATCTGCAACAGGGCAGATACTCCAGAAGGGGTGCAGAAAATGACTGTCACCAGAGAGGAAAGGGACCTAGGGGTTATCGTCTCTGATGACAGAACAGTTACGTAGAAACTTACCGTAACAGTAGATCTTCGAGAGAGGCTCCTTCAGTAGGTCATCACATAGACTGGCGTTGGGCCGCACGGCAGACTTTTCTAGCAATACCCGACGGGGGACTGCCCACCCAACGTCACGTGACCAACGTCAGCACGACTGTATATAGTGGGTGGTCCGCACGCCCACCCTCCAGTTCTCCTGACAGAGCCAGAGAGAGGCCTGACAGCAGAAGCAAACAGGATTTTGAGTCCCTGCAACGCACAAATGAGGGGAAGGAGGGAGGGAAAAATATGACCTACTGAAGGAACCTCTCTCAAAGATCTACTGTTACGGTAAGTTCCTATGTAACTGTACTATCTTACTTTGAGAGGGTTCCTTCAGTAGGTCATCACATATAGGACAGAGTCCCAAGCAGAGACAGAGAAACTAGGGAGGGGGAGAACTAACCAACAGAAAAAACTGGAATCCAGAATGGACCCAGCCTAGGACTGAAGGCCCTGCAAGACGGCTAGGCCAATGCCAGCCCTCCACCTGGAAGCGAAGTCCAGACTGTAATGTTTGGTAAAGGTATGGACAGAACTCCAAGTAGCAGCAGCACAAATATCTGCTGCAGAAATATTACGCAAGAAAGCCGCTGAGGTGGCCATGCCCCTACTAGGATGACCTCTAATGGGACCCGGCAGAGGTTTTTCATACTTCTGGTAACAGAACCTAATCCACTTGCCTAACCACTTGGACAGGCCCTGCTTAGAAACTGGTTTGCCCTTCAATCTAGGTGCAAAGGAAACAGCTGGTCACAGGTATGGAATTCTTTGGTCTGGTGAGTGTAGCACCGGAGAAACCAATGAACATCCATCGTATGAAGGGGTGCCTCACCTCTATTAGAGGGGAATGGGTAATGCACATGAAGCTCTACTGATTAGTTCAGCGTGGCTTCTGACACCACCTTGGGAAGAAACTTCAGATGCGTTCTGAGGACCGCCCGGTCCCTATGGAAAATCAGACAGGGTTCCTAGCAGACTAGAGCGTGAAGCTCAGAAATCCTTTGGGCTGACGTGATGACCACAAGAAACAGCGCCCTCCAGGAAAGGAAGCGCAAATCACAGCTTATAGCAGTCTCAAAAGGCGGAAGGGTGAGCTCTTCCAAGACTAAGTTCAAGTCCCAAGGAGGAGTTGGGCTGCGGATGGGGTGTTTCAGATGGAGGATCCCTTTTAGGAAAGTTTTTGAGACCTCCAACCAAGCCACGGGTTTACCATCCACAAGCTCATGGTATGCATAGATAGCTGAAATGTGGGCCTTCGAGGAAGAGTACGAAAGACCAGAGTTTGACAAGTGAAGGAAGTATTCCATGACTTGCGGGGCAGAAGAGAAGGGGTTCCAACTCTTAGCGGTCGCCCAGTTGGAAAACCGTTTCCACTTCATGGCATATGTGGAACGAGTAGAAGGTTTTCTGGCCTCAATTAGGACTTTAGCAACCTGGGAGGAGACCCCGAAGGCAGAGATCACTATGTCTGCAGGAGCCATGCATGAAGATGCAGGATCCTGAGCCCCAGATGTAACAATCGACCCTGATCTTGAGTCAGGAGGTCGCGAGTCACTGGAAGTGGAACCGGTGGTTCTCTGGAGAGCTGTTGCAGCCGTGGGAACCAGATATGTCTCGGCCAGAGAGGAGCGATGAGGATCATCTTTGCCCTCGCCGCCTGAAGCTTGAGAAGGACAATCTGTAGAATGGGAAATGGAGTAAAGGCGTACAAAAATTTCCCTGTCCAAGAGAGAAACAATGAGTCGTTCCAAAAAGCACCGTGCCCTGGAACGAGCGAGCAAAAGTTGGGATGTTTTGCGTTGGATTCGGAGGTGAAGAGGTTGATTTCCGGACACCCCCAACGTAGAAAGATAGATTCCGCCACTTCCTGATGCAGTTCCCACTCATGAGCTAGGGTCCAAGACCTACTGAGACTGTCCGCCAGGACGTTTAAAACACGCCCGGAAGGTGCACGGCCACTAAGACCAGATGGTGCTGGACTTCCAGTTCCACACCCGAGTCGCTTCCTGGCACAGGGGATACAACCGGGTTCCTCCTTGTTTGTTGATATACCAAACCACCGACATGTTGTCCGTTTGGATTAGCAATGGTCCCTTGGGAAGGAAGGAGGGACTGGAAGTCCTATAAAGCATACAGTACCCCCCTCATCTCCAGAACATTGATATGCGAGGAAGTCTCCAAGCTGGACCATAGTCCCTGGGCTTGGTGCTCCCCTAGATGTGCTCCCCAGCCCATGTTCGAGGCATCAGTTGTGAGGGAAGCCGAGGGTGCCAGGCTCCGGAAGAGAAGCCCCAAAAAAAGATTGCGAGTATCCATCCACCAATGCAACTCCTTCTGAACCACAGAGGAGACCAGTACCGAATGGTGCAGGTCGTCCAGGAGCAGATCCCACTGCACCCGAAAGGACCACTGAGCGACTCTCATGTGGAGCCTTGCCAAGGGAACGGTCGTGATGGAGACAGCCATCAGACCCAGAAGGCGCAGGACCCCTCGAGCTGGGATGGTCCTGAGAGAAGCCACTTTGTAGGCCTGACAGAGAATGGTCTCCACCCTGTCTGGAGGAAGAAAGGCTCTGCACTGGACTGTATCCAAGACTGCCCCAATGAACTGGAGTCTCCGGGCAGGGATAAGGGAGGACTTGAGAACACTGACTGTGATCCCTAGTCTGATGAAGAGGTCCACAGTAAAGGAAAGAGCCTCTAGCAAAGAATTCCTGCGTGTGGCTGAAATCAACCAGTTGTCCAACTAAAGGAAAACCACAATACCCCCTGCGGCGCAAAAAGGCCGCGACCGCCAGGCACTTGGTAAAGACCCATGGTGCCAAAGACAGACCAAAAGGGAGCGCTCGAAACTGAAAGTGCTCCCCCTTGAACCAAAAATCTGCGGTGGCTGGGGAAGACAGAGATGTGCAGGTAGGCATCCTGCATATCCAGAGCTCAGAGCCAGTGCTTCACCATAAGTAGTGGAAGGAGGCTCTGGAGGGCAGCATCCGAAATTTTTTGTACTTGACAAACTGATTTAGCTGGCTTAAGCCGAGTATGGGTCTGAAGTCCCCTGACTTTTCTGGAACCAGGAAAAAGTGGGAATAAAACCCCTTTCCCCTAGGTGAACATGCTCTATTGCTTCCTTGAGCAAGAGCGAGTTTACCTCTTCGCGAATAAGGAGGGCCTGGTCCCGCGAGTAGGAGGACTTCTTTAGTGGAGTTTTCAGGGGAATTTCCAGAAACTCTATGGTGTGTC